>BSYR01000019.1:12500-10012500 GCA_030270665.1 Hibiscus trionum | reverse complement strand
ATTCAATTTTCATATATAAAAATGGAAGTGTTGCAACTGTGTTTTCTCATTTACACTGCAACCAATGAGGAGTTGGGTTTTGTTTTGTCGTCTTGAATTTGAATCTTGTCCTGTGTTTTCAGGAATACTGTTGACACTGCTTGCTGCTGCAATGCCAGGAGGCAGGAACGCAGACCATAGAGTAAAAGTATAGACTACTTCACCTTTCTGATATAAGTTTTCAAATTCTCCATTTCCAAACAAAACAACATATTAGCTATTGTACTTCCCAATAATCTCATGGCAAACTTTAAGCAAAAGGCGTTTTCATCTTCAGTCTATACAAACATATACTTCCAACACTGGTTTTTAAGAAACACATTGAACTTTTTGTTTTCCAGCCTACATAAATATAGCTGTCTTAAGGAATTCTTCAAAACCTAGAATGATATGGAACACCAACACAAGACATGCTTATTCAAGGTCTTTTAGCCTCTTGTTTGGTTTAAACAATTGTTTATTTATTCACAAGGAGAGAAAAAAAATAATAGTAGAACAGTGGTTTCATAGGCTGCATAGTTAGCCTGATTCCCTGTATGCGAAGATAGATAAAAAGTAGAGGCAGAAGTGGACAAACAAAACAGATGGGTTGTGTCATCAAAGCATAGAAATATATTTACAAAACTGATTTTAAGCATAATTTTAATACCATAAAAATACAAATGATGCATTTGGAGATAGCAAAAATCCAAGGTGCACGCCCCCCCTTGCGTATGCTGTATGCATGCTTGTGAAGGGGATAGGGATGATAGAGGTTTTAGAGAAGTGGACAAAGTAATGTAATTGATAACAGGCGAAGTACTGTGTTGTATGCTCTGGTCCAGGGGATGAACGCAACAGTCAACATTCACTGGTTTTTATATACATCCAACGGTTTAGCTATTATTCTATGCAATCCTTTTTATATTACTCATTTATTTGGATTCAGAATATTAGGCAATGATGATCCATCCAAAACAGAATTCTGTGGGTAGGGAATGAATGACTCTTCCTTTGCTGATTAAGGAATCATTTCTTGTTGATAATACGAATTTAATCTTTCAAAAAACCACATATCCATGTAACAAATTACCAGATTAATGCTTTTATAGTCTTTAATTTGTCATTTGATGGCCGAATGCCTTTAGTGTTTTTTTATGGCGCCTTTGCACTATTTCATATTATACTCTGAAAGGGAACAAGAACTTTCGGACCATTATTTTGTCACTGTAGAATCTACATGACATATCACTATATCAGGAACAGTAATTAAGAATAAGTTAAATCATACTTTTTCTTTTCACCCGTTTGTCAGACATATCAACTTAAACGACAAGCAATCTGATCTTTTTAAATTGAAATTTTGGCTTGTATGGATGAAAAACTAGGTGAAATTCGCACGAAAAATTAAAAAACTAATTAAATTTTTAGTAAAAATATTTTATCTAAATAAACCCTCAAAATTTAAATTGTACCCAATTAAATTCTTTCGTAACGTTGACTGCGTTGACTATCAGAACCAACAGACAGTCAAAGACGGAAAAACGTTAATGTCTAATGTGGCGTAACATGTTGACGATGATGCGAAAAATTTGTTGTCGTATAAAAAAAATCTTATATATTTTTTTAATCATTTACCTTTTTATTTTCATTATTTTTCCCATACGAAACCCTAAAAAGCAAACTTCGTGTTTTTTTGAAATATTCTCATTGGCGATCGCCACTGTCGTCACGACCACCAGTGGTCGTTTGACGCCGAATCACACCAGCAACCTCGCCTTGGTCTCTTAAGCATGGGTCTTAAGTCAGTTTCACTAAAATATGTTTTAAATACCATGAATATCATGTAGAACCTTTCGATTTTTGTCTGATTAAAACGAGATCGAAATATGTTTTCTTTTTCGGCAAAAGAAGGCTTCCTACCGTTGAAATTCGCCATTCGACGACCAGAGCTCCCGTAAATGAAACCCAAACGTAAAGTCATCGTTTTTTATTTTCTTCTTTTCCCCTAATTTTCTTCTTATTTTGACTTCGTTCGTTATTTGTTGTTAACTGTTGTGGAAGCCTTTTAAATTGATTTTGGTTGTCGAGTGGAATGATCGGAGTTATAATTATAGTCTACTGAAATGGAGCATGGTCATTGATGACTGGTTTGTGTCGATGGTGTTTTAATAAAGTTGTGTTTAATGGTTTAAACGTTTAGAGATGTTTAATTCATGGAAGAATGTTGGTTTAAGGCTCAAGAAAAATTGATAGCATGTTGGTTTAAAGCTCAAGGAAAGTTAGTATAATAGTGGTAGAACAAGGGATGGTTTGACAGTTTGATTTCAACTAGGATTGGGAGACTTTGCGTGGAACTATGGTGGTGGGGGGGGTTGTGGTGATTGTCAATCGTGAAAGGTGGCTCGGTATTGAGTCATGATCGAGTGGCTTGACTGTATGGTGTCGGCGAGAACCATGAACGATTCAAAGTAACCCCAACTCTAAAATAATAAAATATCCTTAAATAAAGCTTTTACATGCCAGCATTGCTACATAAGATACTAACCTTTTTCCGTCTTTGATCGTTGTTGACTCTAACGGTCAACGTTACAAAGGGACTTAATTGTGTGCAATTTGAATTTTGAGGGTTCAATTGGGTAAATTTTTTATAAAGGCTTGATTAATTTTTAGTTTTTCATTAAGGGTCAATTTAATCTTTAAGGCATTTAAAAAATAACTATTTTATTTTTTTATATAATCAAGACTGTGACTATCAGACATCAATTTTTTATTAAATGAAAATTATAGAACTTTTCAAACAGGAAAAACAACCAGGTGAAGTATTATACAAATGATATAATTTTGAAACCCAGAAAAGCTAGACAGCTGAATATAATTTTGAAAAGGCGAAATGATGAAACCTTAGAAGAAGAAAGAATGATAAAGAATAAAACAGATGTGAGGGTGTCAGAGCATGTGAGGTTAGAAAGCCAGAAGCAAGCGCAGGCAAAGTTAAGGGGGTTGCTTGCCGGGGACAAACAAAGAGAAACTAATAAGAATGGCCCGTGAAGACTGTGATATATGCCTCACCAACAAGGCAAGGCATGGCACACAGACATTGACTGTCTCTACTTTTCCTGCCCTTTTTGGTTCCATTCATTGCCTGTGCTTGTGAGTTGTGATCCCGACTTGACCATCCACCTCCGACTCTCAATTCCCACATCCCTTCCCATGCAGATATTGCCAACCCAAACGACAATGTGACAACCACATACTCCATTTTTATCCATCATTCCAATTTACCCTTATCGTTTTGGCACTTCTCGTTGCCCTTTTCTGACCTTTTTTTTTCTTTTATTTTAACCACGAATACTAATATTATTTTGTCACGAGGTTTCATGTCTTGTTGTTTCCTATTTTATTTCATTGTTTCCGTTTAACCAATCAAAGTATAGAAAACATTCATGAATGGGTTGGTTAAAGTGGTAAGCAACTTGATATTGCTTAAACAGGTTTTGAGTTCGAGACTTTGTGTATGCATGAAATCTCGGCTGGGGACTCACCCACTAAAGTCATATGTGCAACACGGGTCGACCCAGATTTAGGAGTGAGTGTTCGATCGAGTCGAGTCAAAAAATTTCGAGTTATTCGAGTTGACGAGTCTAATTTTATCATTCGAACTTTCATTGGAAAAAATTTTCGAGTCGATTCAAGTTGAAGAAATTCGAGTCGAGTCGAGTTTTCGAGTTCCTATAAAAATTTAATTGCAATTATTTATCATGTTATAGTACAGTTTGATTCCAATTTAAATTGTTTTCTCTAATCATATAAGATATGCATATATATTTATTCATATTTTTTCATATCTGTCAATATTTCATATTTTTATATATCGGTATGTATATATCAATAAAAAATTGAGGGACTCGTCTCTAACTTAAAAATAAATCCACTAATTACTAGAAATTTTAAGTTATTTGAATTTCCATTTTACAACTCAAACTTTATTTGAAATTTTGGAGTCGAGTATTTTCGCCCCGGGTCGAGTTATTCAATTTTTTCGAGTCGGGTTTTACTCACCCCTACCCAGATTAGTCTGGGCAAAGCCTTGGGGAACTAGGAGGACAACAAAGAAATATAGACACCATTTAAGACTAAGGGAATAACGAGTAGAAATTAGTTGTGTTTTTTCGGTGCCCCTACTTATGCCTTATCATCAAAAAATTTAATTTAGGGCTTAGGGTCAAAGTTTAGATTATTGAGGGTACTGTGTGTTAGAATGTATAGTTCAAGCTTAAGGTTTAGAATTTAATCGATAGGACTCAAAATTTAATATTTTAGTGTAGGAACACTAAATAAAAAAGGACAAATTATTTTTATCTGGGAATAACTCATAAGGCACTGATAAATTTGTTCCACATCACTAATTAACAATAGAGAGAATGTCAAGTTCTAAATTCCTCTTAATTATCAAAGTTTATAGTCCAATTAATATTCAAACACGCCATTAATTTAGATAGAGAAAATGAACACTAAAAATAATCATAATTAAAAAAATTAAAATTACAATAACAATTATATTAATAAACGAAAACTCGATCAACTAAATATCATAAAGTTTATTTCCCGCTTAATCCTGTGATAATAATATTCATATGAGATTTCAGAAAATGTATTCATATAAAACAAGCAAAGGCATTTATGGATCCCAAGACATACCCTTCTCTCTCAGTTACTCATCCTATAAAAGCTAGGCTACTTCATTCAAATCATATTACTTCTACAGTCTACTACATTCAAACACAAGTTCAGAATGGCAACTAAGCTGCAAAGGAGAACAACATCTCGCAGAAAGCTTCAGTTTCTGTCAACTCTCTCCAACTCCAAATCTGTAATACAAATATGATATACACACACACTCTTATTGTTTTTATTATTGTTTCTTCGGAAAAGCTTAACCTGTTTTGTTGTTGTTTTTACAGGTTAAAAGGAGGTCCATGCTCTTAAATGTTCTTCTCCATTGTCACAAGCTGAAACTCAAGCTGGAAGAAATACACAGAGAGTACCAAAATCTTATGGCTATCAGAAACCAATACTTCACTCTATTGAAACATATGCAAATCCCAAAGGTAATCTGTGGTTATACAAATTTAAGCAGTTTTTATTCGTGGGTTTATGAATAGAATTCATGGGATGGTAGCAGGAAGTGAAAGTGGACAAGGTTGGGGAAGAGTTCGTAGTGAAAGTGAGTTGCAACAAAGGAGGGGACAAATTGATCTCAATTTTGGAGGCGTTTGAAGAACTGGGTCTTCATGTTGTTGAAGCTAAAGTTTGTTGCACCCATTTCTTTGCCATGGAAGCCACTGCTGTGGATCAAGACCAGCAAACTACTGATATCAAAGTTGTTACTCAAGCTATCCTTAAGGCCATTGAAAAGCAAGGAGGTGACCTTATATAGAAAGATTTTGCGGGGAATCCAAATCTTAGATTAAGCAAAAATTATGAACCATGTTGTGGAAGATATCCAGACATGCGAATATAGGGGCCGTACTAAAAAAGTAAAACTAAATCAGTGTGTATGTGTATGCATCTCCGGTAATAAAAGAGTTAGAAAATTAAAACATTCTGCATTGCCGGGAATCGGTATCTTAACCACTGGACGACAATGGAACCATTTTGTCTGAATATGAAATATCAGATTCTAAAGCTTATACATCAAAGACTTTTCTAATTTTGTCAGGAAAGATAAAAAAAAAAAAGTAATATGAAAACAAACCAATTCACTCATATTTCAAGGCCTTTTATTAAAGTTTTATTTTCATTTCCAATTTATAACCCGGTAAAATATAGTAATTCTTCCTCCATCCACTAATCAATAAAAGGTAAAAGTTCAATCCACGTACCTTGACCTACATAAAATATATAGTATAATCTTGAATCCACGTTGGAGAGGCTGGTCCGTTGTATGTCTAATTCCTTATTGTGTCAAGTTGTATTGGTGGAAGGCGTTTATATTTTCTTTCAAATTTTCTTTTCTCAAACTATGGTTCTTCGTTGTAGTAAAATCAGAAGTCGGATTGCTTGCAATCCGTCTTTGAACAGTATTTTTTTTATGTTCATATCAAATAACTAAAGTCGGATTGTTTGTAATTCGTTTTTGAACAGTAAAAGTCATGAACACTGTTTAAAGTTGGGGTGTCCTCCCTCCGTCCTTAAGTTGTTTTTCAGCCTTAATTTTCTTCATGGATAAACAATGTTCAAAGTTGGGTAGAAGGCACTCCAACTTCTGACTTAAACGGTGAACCACCATAGATCTAAAAATAATTTTCCCTGAACCATATTTTAAGAGGAAAAAATTTAAGGACTATACTGTGATCAATACACCATTGGTGGAATTTGCAGAGTTATTTTCGTCAATTATGCGGAGTTGTTTTTTCTTTCATGGGCTGGATTGATGTTTATGGCTTGGGCAACTTCGGACCCATTAAAATATTCGACTTATTCAAGGTTCGGTGATCCAATATTTTTTATACAAGCAGCGGCAGCTCTAATTAAACCCAGTTGGTACTCAAAATCAAACACCAACTATAATTACAAAAACAATGTGGATGTGACACGACAATTAAATAAATAAAACCCATCGATGAACAGATGAAACTTTCCAATTCCATGGAAATTAATGCATTGTAAATATTGAAGAATCTGGTGTAATCAAACAAGGGTTGGTGATACAATTAGATTAGGCAATCGAGAAATGGCCTTATCCTCTCTCTTTTAAACAAGTGCAAGTCGTATATGTTAAGTAAAAAGTCTACATTACATGTTTTGTAAGCATCTCGACTATCCATTTTTTTAATATTGATTGATGTGATCAAGAAGATGATGATGAAATTGTATCATATTTTATAAAAACTCATTACGTCACTCTATATGTTAATTTTGTTCACTTCTAAATGGTTATGGGGTCCATACCTATATATCAATTACTTATTCATATGGATAAAATTCAAAACAACAAATTAATTAGAATGGTTCGCACTAGGTAAAGTTAGATAGTTTCAATTAACCAAGGGTGCATGGCCTTTGAATTTAGATGCATGTGCCCTCAGTTCCAACATTGGTTTCTCCGTTCCTTAAATTAATCTTTTTTAAAGTTTATTCAGTAATAACGTGGTCTACAGGTAATGTGTATGAACTTTTAATTTTAGAAATCAAGAACCAAATTCTGATAATACTAAAAAAAATTCTAAAATCTAGTTTTGGTAGCATACACATCTTGTTTGGACAATCTTTTCCCTTCACAAAATTATTAAAATTTTGACTATATCCTGTCATAGACTAACCAGACGCAGACTCGATTGTGAAATTATTGAATTACTCTTACATTAAATTATAATTAGTGTTATTATAATGATATTTTTATATAATCCTTAAATAAAAATATATACAATTTAAGAATCAAAGATGAGATTTGTAAATATATATTTTATACATAAAGGTAATGTTTGGTAAACAATAATTTCAGCTAAAATTAGAGGCAGGGGCGAAGCCATGATCGGATATTGGCAGAGACCAAAATATTAAATTTAAAAAATAAAAAAGATTTATTATATATTTAAAGTGAAAATCATCAGGCATAACCTAATTTGTTTAATATTTAAATTCATAAGGACCTAAATTCTTATTAGACCAAAATATTTCAGGATAGATGCTCATTCTTCTTTAGTTCAATCTAGAGGTGTAAATGAACAGAGCGTTCGACGAATTGTTTGTGAACCGTTCGTATAACGTTCGTTTATTAAGCTAATTGCTCATTTACTTGGTTTCTTTTTTTTTCTTTTTTACATTTTAAATATTGGTGAATGTATAGACTAAATTGAACATGTGGTGAACTTTTAAGTTCAAACTGTGAAGCCTAATGAGCTTAAAGACTAGTGGTGTAATTCTACCATTTTGGCGAACATATAAATGAACATGTTCGCGAACATTAAACAAACAAACACGAACACGGTCAAAAATAAATAAACAAACACAAACATGATTTTAAAATTTCAAATGAACCGAGCATGAACACTTTCAAATATAAATAAACGAACGCAGACAAAATCTTATTCGTTCAAACTCGGTTCATTTACACCCCTAGTTCAGCCCCTACTTGATTGTATTCTTAATAAGCTCTTATTTTTTAATTTGAATAATTATTCTTTATAAGGGGCAAATTATAATTAAACCAAAGTTATCACATATTTAAAATTTTGAATAGGGGCCGGGGCCCTTGGGACTCAAGGGAGCTCTGCCCCTGATTAGAGGTTTGACCGGTCAAATCCGCTAATTTGAATGTTTGGTGAATAACATATTGGAGTGAAACTTCTAATTTTGAAAATGTAGAACGTGGCAATCGATCGAATAAAACCAAGAGGGGGGGTGAATTGGATTTTTGAAAATAACGGCGGAAGCTAATTGCAAAGATAAAAATTGCAAAGCGATTTAGAGTGGTTCGACTTTCTAACCAAAGTCTACATCCACTACCTTAGCGTCCACACTAAGGATTTCCCACAAATTCACTAATTTGTCTTTCCTTTAAGGACAAGGAGTAACCTTACACACTTCAATAGACTTATACCCCAAAGTCTATTGAATCCTATCCCAAAGTTGGATACAAATGAGCAAACTAGAAAATCCTCACTAGGAAAGTGTTTGCAAAGTTTAAGCTCTCTCACACACCCGAAAAACACTAGCTCAAGAATTACAACGAAGAACACTCTAGTGTTTTACAAGAAAGATCGAAAAATAAGCACAAAATGATTTCTTGGAAGCTTGAATGTTTGTATTTGCTTTCTTGATGTTTCTTAATTCTTCAATATTGATCCAAGGCTGTATTTATAGTGCCAAATGAGTTTCTAGCCGTTTATGGCCGTTGGGGATGAGTCATAGCCGTTGGAGATGCAAAATAGCCGTTACCTACAAAAAGTTCTGCATTTATAACACAAGGGATCGATCCCATACACCAGGGGATCGATCCTTTTTCAAAAATATGACCGTTACAGATAAGGGATCGATCCCATACACCAGGGGATCGATCCTTTTGCACTTAGATGAAAAATAAGTGAAACTGTCAAAAAAGGGATCGATCCCTTTCATAAGGGGATCGATCCTTTTTGCCTTGAAGACTGGAAAACAGATTTCTTAGTGCAAAAACGGATCATACTTGTTTTGAAAAAGATCGGTAAAGTCGGAAAAATATTTGAAACATATTTTTCAAGTTTTAAGGACTTTTGAATTATTTTTGAAATCTTTAAACAAGTCCAAAAACATTTTTCACATAATTGTTATATCAAAATATTTCTCAACAATCTCCCCCTTTTTGATATAACAAAACTTCTTTGAAAAATTGTTTTTGATAAAATCTCCCCCTTAAGAAAATAATTTTTGAGTTGTTAAATGGTTTTAAAAAAGTTTTTTTTAAAATTTAAGCTCTAATTTTAAAAACCTTTAAAAAAACCATTCTTCATTATTTGCTCATATTTCTCCCCTTTTTGTTATATCAAAAAAATAATTCAAGAAAAGTGTTAGCACCATATAACAAAGGAAAAATATAAGTAAAGGCTAGAATTGAAACGATAGATAACACAAATAAATCATAAATGTCCATAGGTACTCAAATTAAACAAACCAAATAGTATCCATAAGTACCAAACATAACATCAAAGTTTAGAACAACATCCAACCAAGAGTCATAAAAGTCATGTAGCAAAGTCTAAAAGTGATCATAAACAAAAGCATAATGTAATAAGATGTCCATGTATGCATGCATCTAAGATGAAGATGGTGGAGGTGGGAATGGGTAACTATCAAATTTGCGCTGAAGAGCGCTAAAAGCATCACCCAAGGAAGCATGACGTGCCTCGAGAGAATCAAGCCTAGAATCCATGTGAGCCCGAAGAGATCCAATGGAGGAGTCCATATAACGAATGAGAGAATCATGAAGGTCTCTCAATGACATGTCACTAGATCTAGCAAGAGAGGAGGCTCCGGGAGCGTCATCCATATGGTCATCTTCATGTTCTTCATCTCCTTCTTCATGATGTTCTGGTTCTTGAACTTCTCCTCTTTTCTTCACCCAAATCATAGAAAATTCGGGTTCTTCCTTATAGCCCAAACGATCCATCGAATGACGGCCAATAATGTTGTCGGTGGGAGGATCAATGCCGTGCTCGAAGGATGTATCAATGTCAAGCAAAGAGAAAATATGGCAAAGGTACATGCCATACACCAAGGTTTGCACCTTCTTTGCTTTGATAATCTTTATCATATCATTGAAGATGAATGCGGCAAGGTGGAGTTTAGTTCCACTACGGATGCAATGAAGCCACCAATAATCGGACTCTCTAACCGATGAATATTTCGTCCCACGAGGACGAATAACATGCGAAAGGATAAGGTGCAAGAGACGATCTTGAAGAGGAAGGAAGGTAGCTTGGTTGTTAGGGACACGAGAATTTGTGGGATAAGGTCCTTTATCAATTTCAACACCATCATTGGGAAGATTAAAAGCATTGGCAAGAAAATCAATGGTAAGAGTGATATTTTTGCCCAAAACATGAGATTTGATCGTTCGACTGATGGTGCCATCCGAAAGTTTTGAAGAAGAGATGGTGGCATTAGAATAAAAGACTCGAACAAGAGTAGGAAAAGTTGGCCCCTTAAAGTTTAGAAACTCCATCCACTTAAAATCCTTAAACTTTTGTAGATAGGCAAAATTAAGTTTGGTTAGGAAATTAAAATCAATTGACCGTGTTTCCTTAACCGGTGCGGATGCAAAGAGGCTTCGAAAACGATCACTTTCCCTAGAGTTTTTAAAGCATGAGTCTAGGGAGTTTGAAGATGGAAGAGGATTGGATGAAATCCCCTTCCCTTTGGAAGCCATGGTTTTTCTCTTAGACATCTTAGAATTTTGAAAATTCAAGTAACAAGGATTGTCAAGGGATGATTAGGGATGGTTAAAAAAAATCTATGGTGAAATCAAACAAGAAGTTTTGGCAAAAAAAATAGGTTTGGCCGAATTTTTGCAAAGGAAAATTTGGTTTAGGCTTTTTATCAAACACTTAGTGTACAAGTGTTCAAATAAGAGGTTTTGAGTGATTTTGAACAATGGGTAAACCTCCTGCAACAAGAATCATAGATTTTTAACAATATGAGTTCTCTAAAATAGCCTAAAACAATCAATAATCCCAAATTGTAAAAAAAATCGAATGGAAAAGGTTAGGGTTTGAAACCTTACCAAAAGTTTGATTGTGAAGCACCAAAAATCAAAATCAAAAGCCAAATTCGATTTGAAGATGAGATGGGAGACCAAAACGAGTTAAAATCTTGAAATTGGTTGGAAATTTGAGAGGATTTGGTTAGGGTTTTGAAAAGGGGCGGTTTGGGGTGTTTTTGACGAGCAAGGGTTTAAAAAAAATTTAAGTGTTAACTCCCCTTTTTAAAACAGCGCGCCCAGCCAACACGCCTAAAGGGATCGATCCCTCGGGTTAGGGGATTGATCCTTTTAGTGTAAATCTCAATGATCAATTTTAAGGAGCTTACTGCCAACGAAGGGATCGATCCCTTTTCTTAGGGGATCGATCCTTTTTCTGGAAAAATTGAATTTTGGGCACAAGGATTGTATAGACGAGATTTAAGCTCTAATGGAGGCATCCTATGTCATATGTATGATATGAAGTGATTTTTAAATGCCTTAGAAGATATCTATGTACATGAATGTTAACTTAAAACAACAAGATATGCAAATTACATCATAGATCAAAATTTAGTCCTCTAAAAGCACACTATCAAGATTATTTCAAGTCACAAAAGCTCTATAAGGACTAAGCATGCATTTTTTGATAAAATTGCTACAAGACAACATCATATTCTCAAAATTCATCATAAAAGATCATATTAAGCATAGAGAACATGATTTCACAAAATCAAACAAATATTGCGAATTTAAGGCCAAAAACATAATAACGAGCATATTAGGCCATAAATGTGCAACTCATGCAATCTTTAACTCCCCCTTACTAAAAGCATTCAAACAACATATGGGGAACCTCAAACATGTTTTAAAACAAATAAACATATAAAGCAACATGAAAGAGTAAATTTTGCAAAAAAAAATGTTACCACTTGAACTAAGATATGTCGATTGAGCTTCTTCAAGTGTCCTTCCATTTTGTGTGTCTAGAGCTTTCAAGTTTCTTCAAATTTGCATATCATGGCTCCAACACACCTACAAAAGGGAACTATGTATGTTTTGGTACCCAAACTCTTTTGGGTCCATAAGAGTTAGTTCCTAGTAATTTAGTCCCTTTGGGTATCCATTTAGACAATAGATCAACATCTTTATTAGCAATGAGTCCTTTTGGAATCCAAATGCTCCTAATCTTTTTTCGATTAGGTGATCTTTGTCTATACCCATGATAGTTCTTTCTAACATAGTTGGGTCTTGAATTTTCACATTTTTCAACTAATTTTGTCCCAACTTTGTTGAAAGAAGCTTTAAGATCATCAAGTTCCTTTTGATGATCTTCATGGACCTTTGAAAGTAAGTTTTGCAAGTCTTGATTTTTCTTTTCAAAATCGTTTATTTGGACTTGCATTTCTTTGAATTTACTTTCAAATTCCTTATTAGTCTTAGAGAGAGAGTCATTTTCATTTTTCAATTTTGAAGTAATTTTTCTATTTTTCAAAATCAACTTCTCATACTCTAAGGCTAATTCATTATAAACCTCTTGTAATTCATCAAAAGTATAATCAAATGAATAAGATGAATTAGAGGTTACCATTGAGTCATCCTCGATAGCCATAAGACACAAGTTGGCTACTTCATCCTCGTCTTCGTCGGAAGAGTCATCGCTCCAAGTAGCTACGTGAGCCTTGTGCTTCTTCCTCTCATAGCTATTTTTCTTTAGTTGAGGACAATCGAACCTGATATGTCCCGGTTTGTTGCACTCATAGCAAGTTAGAGGATCTCTCCCTTTGTTGCTTTTGAATCCCTCTTCTCTTTGGAATCTTCTTCCTTTGTTGGTCAACATGAAGTTTTTGAATCTTTTGGCAAACATAGCCATCTCTTTTTCTTCATCTTCTTCACTAGAATCATCATCCTTTTTGGATGCTTTAAGAGCAAGACCAACTTTCTTTTTCTCCACTTCCTTCTTCTTTTCTTCCTTGCCCGTTGACATCATCTCGTGAGTAAGCAAGGAACCAATAAGCTCATCCAATTTGAGAACTTTGAGGTCCTTTGCTTCTATTATGGCGGTTTTCTTCGAATCCCATGAATCGGGAAGAGAGTAGATCATCTTCCTCACAAGTTTGTCCTCGGGGATTACTTCGCCATAACCTTTCAAACCATTTACTATCACGGAGAATCGATCGGACATGGTTTTGATGTCTTCCTCGGGGTCCATCTTGAAGTTCTCATAACTTAGATTGAGGAGCCCAATTTTGGTCTCCTTCACTTGATTTGTACCTTCATGTGTAACTTCAAGTTTGTCCCAAATTTCTTTTGCATTGGAACAAGATGACACCCTTCCATACTCGTCCGGGCCAAGGGCACAAAAGATGAGATGCATAGATTTTGCATTTGTTGAGAATCTCTTGTCTTCTTCAACACTCCATGTTTCAATATTGCTCGTTGGTGCTATGTATCCTCTCATGATGATTTTCCAAGCTTCAAGATCATAAGCTTGGATGAAGAGCTTCATGCGGTTTTTCCAATACGCATAATTTACTCCATTGAAGAAAGGCGATTTGTTGGTGGGTTGAGAATCTCCCCAAGCTACAATATTGGAGGTGGATGTCATGGATGACTTTGTGGATGATTGCACACTTCTTGGATCTTTTTCAAGAGGTTGTAAGACCTTCTAATAAACCAAGCTCTGATACCAATTGTAGAACGTGGCAATCGATCGAATAAAACCAAGAGGGAGGGTGAATTGGATTTTTGAAAATAACGGCGGAAGCTAATTGCAAAGATAAAAATTGCAAAGCGATTTAGAATGGTTCGACTTTCTAACCAAAGTCTACATCCACTACCTTAGCGTCCACACTAAGGATTTCCCACAAATTCACTAATTTGTCTTTCCTTTAAGGACAAGGAGTAACCTTACACACTTCAATAGACTTATACCCCAAAGTCTATTGAATCCTATCCCAAAGTTGGATACAAATGAGCAAACTAGAAAATCCTCACTAGGAAAGTGTTTGCAAAGTTTAAGCTCTCTCACACACCCGAAAAACACTAGCTCAAGAATTACAACGAAGAACACTCTAGTGTTTTACAAGAAAGATCGAAAAATAAGCACAAAATGATTTCTTGGAAGCTTGAATGTTTGTATTTGCTTTCTTGATGTTTCTTAATTCTTCAATATTGATCCAAGGTTGTATTTATAGTGCCAAATGAGTTTCTAGCCGTTTATGGCCGTTGGGGATGAGTCATAGCCGTTGGAGATGCAAAATAGCCGTTACCTACAAAAAGTTCTGCATTTATAACACAAGGGATCGATCCCATACACCAGGGGATCGATCCTTTTTCAAAAATATGACTGTTACAGATAAGGGATCGATCCCATACACAAGGGGATCGATCCTTTTGCACTTAGATGAAAAATAAGTGAAACTGTCAAAAAAGGGATCGATCCCTTTCATAAGGGGATCGATCCTTTTTGCCTTGAAGACTGGAAAACAGATTTCTTAGTGCAAAAACGGATCATACTTGTTTTGAAAAAGATCGGTAAAGTCGGAAAAATATTTGAAACATATTTTTCAAGTTTTAAGGACTTTTGAATTATTTTTGAAATCTTTAAACAAGTCCAAAAACATTTTTCACATAATTGTTATATCAAAATATTTCTCAACAGAAAAAGTTGCTAATAGAAGCTTTTAGAAATTAGAGGTTTTGACATAAGAGATAAAATGTTTTACCTTTAACAATTATCAAAAATCTCTAAATAACCTAAATTTAACCTTTTTTATTTTAATTATTGACATTAGTAAACTAATATTTTTTTATTTTTATTCTTACATATTTATATTTGTATTTAAATTTAATAATTAACAAATTAAATTGTATTAAAAATAATTATATAAATAATAAATTAATATATAGATCATTTAAATATGCTTAGTAATGCTATATTGAAAAAAATATTTTTATAATTTATTTAATTTTAATATATACAAAATATTGATAACAAATAAGCTATTTGAACAAGCATCAAATATAATCATGTTTTTTTATGTCATTTTGCTTGTTTAAATAATCAAACAGCTATCAACTATCAGTTAATTTTACCAAATACTTTTATATAATCCGCTAGTCAAATTAGTTAATGCAATCCACTATCAGTTATCAGCTATTCGCTAATTGTCAAATATGACCAAAATATTTTTTTTTCATTCTTATCATGGTTGCGAAAAATCTAGTACTATATATAATTTAGGGATTAAAATTTTATTATTGTCATTTGGGATATGGGCGACTGTAACAAGAACCAAAACCCTTCGCCTCTCAAGATTTTAAAAAATTTCAGCCTTAAATTGTTTTAAAAACTATTAAACAATCTTCTCTAATTTGATTAAAAAATTCATTAAATTATGTATATATTTTTATCTTAACTCACAATCAAAATTTATGAATATTTTTTAGTCCTTAAAGATTTTTAAAATTTTCATTAAACGTTTTGATTATTTTGTTATGATATGTTATTGATTTGAAAGTAATTAGGCAAGGTTTATCCACCTCGATTTGGATGGTTTGATAGGATTAATTTTCGGATCCCATATTACATGGATCTGAAAAATTAAGCATGTGAAATACATTCCATTGGTTGTTGAGACTTGAGTTCCCGTGAGCCGTGAGCGATTTTATGGAATATAAAGTGCTTTTTTGTCCGGTTAGGAGGGAATTCCGAGATATAATGAATGTATATAAGAAGGCAAGAGGAAGTTTCTACTGCTTAAATTACATTCATATTCATATTTTACATTTGAATTAATTAAGAATAGTTTTTTTTTTTTTTTGAAAATCCTATTCTACTTCTACCTAGAGGGGAGGGGGAAAATCTAGGTGAAGACAATGCTTCTGAGGAGTCTTGAACCTAGAATCTAAGGGGAAAGGAGTGAAGCAGGTGAGCGTGCTCTGACCACCAGGCCATCATCGCATGCTCAATTAAAAATAGTTTTTAAAATAGAAGATAATGACATTTCTTTTTCTATATAAAAATATTTATTTTTATTATTAAACTCACCAATTTATTTTCACATAAGATTTTATTGGGAAAAAACTATCTTCGATTTAATTTTTTTAATTTTAACTATTAAATTTAATCATTCTAAATTAGTATAAATTTAAATAGTTTTATAATGTTTTTATAGAAATAGTTTTATAATGTTTAAGTGCATTCCAACTCTAGTTAACATATATACATATAGAACCCAACAAGTGGTCTAGTGGAAAGGCGTATGATATTCATCTTAAGAAACTTCAATTCAATTACAATGTCTGCAAGGTGTGCGTGCATTGTCAAAAGAGTTAAAGAATATCTATAAACAAATATTACTTTATAATCACTTTTAGACTATTTAATATATATATATATTAGATATTTTTTTTTCAATTTGCTCCCACACCTTTTAAACTTTATTTTTGTCCCCAAACCCCAACTATAGCTCTATCCTTGTTTATATAATTTTTTAGATAATTAAATTAACTAAATTTAATGGTTAAAATTAAAACTTCTAAATTAAAAATAATTCATTTATTTTCTAAAAATCTCTTCTTTCCATGTTAATTTCACTCATCTAATAATAAAAAATTGTTTTAATTCTTTACTGTAGCATTCCATCGTTCTCCGTATACGTATACTCCCATTTGTTGCTGAAAAGTAGATTTATTTATTGAGGGCTGGATCGAGGGGCGGCATGGGTGATGCCGTAGGTGTCGGAAGTCAGAGATGGGAAGAAATTTAAAATGTGCATAATTAATAACACTCATTCAATGAAACATTTAAATAACCTTGCTATTTAGTTTGAATTAAGTGAAAAAACAATTATATGTATATATTAAATTTATATTTTTTTTTATTTTTTAAATAATCTAAAGGTGATTATAAGGTAGTATTTGTTTATACAAAGTGATTGAACTTAAATTTTTTAGGATGAATATCAACCGTTTTTCCTTTATAACCACTTGTTGTGTTCAAATCTATATTTATTAACCAACCCTATCTAAAATCAGTGTCATATTCGTGTCTAAATTCCCATGATTTTCTCCCTAAAAAAACAAAATGTTTAATCGCCGTGTTTGTTTTAGTTTTTGTATGACGCGTATGCTCCTCGTAATCAAACAAAAACATTGACGATATCATTGTAAACACATACATTTCTAGATGCATAAAAGAAAACAAAACCTCTGATCAATCAGCAAATGCTTCTTTCCATCCGTTGTCTTGTAATTACAGACAAAACTATGTTTAACGTGAGGTGAAAGAAATGAAATCTTTCTTCAAAACTTCCAGTAAAGATCATTGACTGCCTCAGAACAAAGAAAATATATAGTGAATTATTGAGTAATAATTTTTTTAAAAAATTTGTATGGTGTGAGAACTCAGCTGGGGGAATCTCTTTCTTTTGTTATTTAAGTGACAAGGCATTATTGCGCTTTTGTTTTATTATTAACAACGGAACGATGTTGATTAGGAGAATTAAGACAAGCCCAAGGTTGATAAAGTCTCCATCTTTATTAAATTATTTGTTTTTTATTACTATTACTATTATGTTTATTATAGTCGACTAATATTATAATTAATTAAGCAAATGGATAAGTTTTGATTTCCTCGACTCTTACGAAAACACCATGTGAAACTGAATCGAAGTGCGTGTGTTTCCCCCCGCTATTTTTGTGGGTTTGATTTTGGAAAGATCAAAGGTACGTCTAGCTGGTTTCTTTAGCACCCCAAAAACGAACACATCGTTTTTTTTTAATATTTCTAACACGGTTAATGGATGCCAAAATGGCTATTAAATTATGTCTCAATGTTTCTTTTCTCTTTATTTTTTATTAAAAAGAGAAAAAAGGCATTCTCAAAAAGTTCAATTTTTTATCCTAATTAATCAACCAGAGGCCATACCTACGTTGCTTTTCTTTGCTCTCTAATTGGAATACATATTACCCTATTTTTTGAACAACACATTACCCTAATTAAACAATCAGATTTTTGCATTTCAAGTATACTAGAAAACATGTAGCGAAAACCCTTAGTAATTTGTAGTTCATATATAGCTATTAATTTGGGGGGAAATATGCCTATTAAAGTTAGGACCTTTGGAGCAAATGTCTCTAAGATTTTGGAAAATTTGTTACAAACCCTTTTAATTTTAAAAATATACAATCAATCCCTACAAATTTTATAAATTCTATAAGTCTTTAAAACTACCAATTATTTTTAATTTTAAGTATTCCCACTAAAAGTTTTAAAAGAATCCCATTAATCCTCTCATTTTAAAAAAATAATTAGACCCTCTATGAAAAATTCTCATAAAGTGCATCAATTTTTTTTTAAATAGTTTAACCTCCAAATTAGTTTCCCAAATCTGCGCCAAACTTAGTGCTAATTAAGAAATAATATCATAGTTACCCAATTAAACCTTTCTAAACAACACTAAAATTGATTGGCCTATATTGCTAGATAAAGGGTTAAGCATTTCGACAAGATACGGATGCAAAATCAACAACATCAATAACCCCTAAAAAGCAAAAAATAAAGAATGTTGAGATTGATTAAAATTTAGATTTAGATATTAAGCTTAAATTTAATGTAAAAACACTAAATAAATTATAATATCATAAATTCGATTGAATTAGAATACAAATATACATAAAAAAAATAACGAAGCTCCATTCTAATAAAGCCACGGTCTGTCCTAAACAAGAGCAATCAGAGTGATTACAAGGTATCCGATACATAAACAAAAGGCCATAAATAGTGGGAAAACTCCAATCAGTTGTAATAAAGATGGAAAATAATAAATTAAAACGGGGTTTCATATTCATGTCCTATTTTAATAAAAAGTTTAGGATTTATATCTACAATTTGCTTTGCACATCCTCTATAAACTAGTGCCAAATCCCAATCTGTCAACTTGCCGATCCTCCCCCCTTTCTCTCTCCTCCTTTTTTTGGAAGAGCCACCCTCTCTGCTTCTTCTTCTTCGCCTAAGAACCACTTGATAGGATTAATCAACGCTCAATCATCAATCATGGACGGTGGTGATAGTAGTTTCAACAAAGCCAGTAACCCTTATGTTACTGATCAAGAATTAGAAGATAACGACAACGTTTCATCGGAAACCGGCGCTGAGTCCCCTCCTTCTACCACCTTCAACGACACCAAACTCCTCCCTAAAAAGGGGTAAATTTCTGTTAAGTTCGTTGTTTGCATGCTTTTTAAAAAAAATTGTTTTGACGTGATGGGTTTTTTATTACAGTAGAAGATCCATACAGAAAAGAGTTGTGTCAGTGCCAATCAAGGACGTTGAAGGTTCCCGCTATAAAGGTGAGAGTGCTCCACCGTCCGATTCTTGGGCTTGGCGGAAGTACGGCCAGAAACCAATCAAAGGCTCTCCTTATCCCAGGTAAAGTGAAGTATCTGGCAGTTAAACTTATCAAACGTTTTCCGGTATTGAAAGACAAAAATTTCGAAGTTTAGGCCTTTAGGGTTCTACAATTATCAACCGTTGATTATGGTTTCTGTTTTTTTTTTTTTTTTTGCCAACGGCAGAGGTTATTATCGGTGTAGTAGCTCCAAAGGATGTCCGGCGAGGAAACAAGTTGAGAGGAGTAGTGTGGACCCTAAAATGTTAGTGATCACCTACTCCTGCGAACACAACCACCCCTGGCCCGCTTCTAGAAACAAAAGCGCCGCCGCTAAACAAGCTGCCGCAGCGGAGACACCAACTACGACGAAGACAGCCGTAAAGCCCGAGCCATCTACGTCGCAACATGATATGGAACAGGAATTAGGGACTGAAGAGAGGTTTGCTGATTTAACGGACGACTCGATTCTTACAACCGGAGATGAATTTGCTTGGTTCGGGGAAATGGAAACGACGTCGTCGACGGTTTTGGAAAGTCCGCTGTTTATGGAAAGGAATAACTATGACGCCGACGTGCAGATGGTTTTCCCGATGAAGGAAGAGGACGAGTCGTTATTCGCCGATCTCGGCGAGTTGCCCGAGTGCTCGTTTGTGTTCAGGCACCAGCGGAATGTAGGACCACAGGTCGGGATCTGCTGACACGTGGATTATTAGCATTTTCTTATTGGCGGAGGAGTCCTCGATTTCAACGTTGTGCGGTGCGTATCATCTTTATACGAAATTAGAGGTGGAAAAAAACGAGTTCCTTTTTTAAACTCTTACATTTCATTATCCTTTTTAGAATTTATTTGGATATATTTTGTTCCTTTCACGATATAATTTGGCATTGATTTCGGTGTAGTAAATGAATATAAATTCCGAAATTCCAAACTCTGTTGTTATATTGTTAACTCGCAGTAACTTTTTTTCAATTCCAAAATGAGAGGTGCAATTTGCATCTAAAATTGGCCTAACAAAGCCAAGTTGGAAGTGTGGGGGTGACTTATCAGCAAGTACATGAGAAGATGAATTAAGTTCAAATGATTGGGCGGCCATACCATCAAATCAGACCAGAAACTTTGAGTCTTTGACTTTTATGCAACGGTTGCGTTGGCCGTAATTTTTTATTTTTCATAAAGCCCATATTTGTTACTTCCATACTATTAAATTTATTTTTATTAATTTTTTTTGTCAATTTTTTAACTTTAACTTGTCATTATTTAAAATTTATTATTATAAAAATATATAAAATATATTTTATAAACATTGAATCAAGTAATTTTAAAATATATTTTTTTTATAAAAAGTAATTATTAAAAATATTTAAAATAATTATGGTTAAAATTTAATTTTTTTAAAAAAATCCTTAAGGGACAAAAGTAATGGGACGTAGGACTAAATTTTTTGAGTTCTCATCATTCATTCAAACCTCAATTGTTTCTCATGAAATGCAGAGTTTTCACATGATTTCAGATGAAGCTAACCTTTCCTTGTATCTTAAGCTTCTTCCCCGTCTACATCCAAGGCAAAGAAATTTGGAATATTATAATTCCTGTTAAAAAAAAACTTGAAGGCAAAAATATTAATCAATTAATTAACATATGAGGGATTGAAGAGGGGCCCATGTTGATATTTTATTAAAGATCAAACGTATAAATCATTTTTAATTGGTTAATAATTGAGATTAAGTCAAATTTAATATAAAATATATGTTTTTAAAATCTGTAATTTGAAATATTTTAATAATAGATTAAGCCTTGATCTGCAGCTAACATATTACAGAGGAGGGGTAACGTAAGCAGTGATCTAGGATGATGTATATATAAAATATTTTTAATAGCCTTCTCCTTATCCATTCCATTATTGCACATAAATTACGACAAATGCCGCTTAGATTGGATTATCATCTCAGGGTTAGCCATTAATTAATGTGTGCCAATCTACAACTCTCGGCAATTGCATATGATGGTTTGTGTTTTTTTTTTCTTAAATAGTTTGGCCCAACTTCTTTATCCTATCAAGTTTACTTTTTGTTTAGCATAATTTAAAAAGTTATTTCAAATGCAAAGATGTAATATATGTTCCTCATATGCCCATTGTCTACTCAATTTAACATCCATTAGGGAAATTTTTAATGTAAATTAAATCAATCTCCAGTCCACCCATGTCCTACTTATAGGGTACCATTCTTGAGAATTTTTAAAAACCCAAAGTTTTACAAAGGAGTCCCATTGCTTGCCTCCTTAAAACAATCGTATACTGCAGTCTGCAGATGTTAACATCTTCATCCTTAGCTTGAGCAGCAACCACCTTTCTTCATTGCAGACACGTCTTTACCGACATCAATTTTCTCCCCCTTGGAAGGAACAGCTGAAGGGGCCCCTTCATCACCTGTCTCCATCGCCTTCTTGCTGACGATATGGTAGATCTGCGTAAGAACTTCGGCAAAGGCGTTTTCCACGTTTGTTGCTTCCAGGGCTGAAGTTTCCATGAAGTAGAGGGACTCTTTCTCCGCAAAAGATTTCCCATCCTCGGTTGGGACGGCCACAAGGTGTCGAAGATCTGATTTGTTGCCAATGAGCATGACTACGATGTTGGGATCCGTATGATCCCTCAACTCTCTTAACCACCTCTCGACGTTTTCAAATGTGGAGTGTCGGGTAACATCGTACACAAGAAGCGCACCAACAGCTCCTCGGTAATAGGCACTTGTAATGGCTCGATACCTAACAGTGTGAAAAGAGGATTTCAGAAAACTATAAAAATAGCAGAATAGCATGGAACAGATGATTTCTACAAGAAAGTCAGAGATCTGGAATTCAAACAAATTTGACTGTAACTCTCATTTGAGTACAAAAGAACTGGGTTTTAAATACGAGGAACTACCCAGCCATTTACACCCAACACCCATTGTCCCTAGAAATCAAGGGTTCAATCATGCATCTCTTCACTATGATACTAAAACTACGGTAGTGCAGCTATCAATCCATGATGTAAAAGCAATTCTATCAATCTTTATATGATTCAAACTATCTAAAAATAATATATCTCAGCTCAGAAATCTGCTAAATAGGATGTTTTCATAGTTCCTCTGGGCCTATTATCACCTTTCCCTTCCCATTTCTACCTCCTATTCCAAGTAAGAGATCAACAAATTACATTTTCATTTTCAAATCAAAGAATCACCTAAGAAAACATATGACAACTTATTAGCTTATACCCTTAAAGAACAGGGAAATCAATCCACACCAAGGCGATAACAGTAACAGCAGCAACAACATTAGAGATATAACACGGTCTGTAAGAATGAAAAAGGTAAGCAATAGCATCGATGCTTAATTGGCTACTACAGCCTTGGCTTTTTAAGCATCTCAGCCACAGAAATCAGAGCCAATATACTATTCCACCAAATTAGCAGTAATTCAGTCAATGCCACAAGAATTCACCCTTCTGGTAGACTGACTAGTGGAGTCCTAGTTTATTGTTTTCTCATTCTTTTAGATAAGCCCCCCACAATCTCAGTTACAAATAGTAGTTTGAACATGCTAACCATACAACTGTTTTTCATCACTTTTTTCTAATGAGAACTTCAATTCAACCACCACCACCACCATCCCAAAGAAAGCATGTCATTTGCCAACCATAATTATTTAGTCTTCGAGTTCAAGCAAGCCATGGTGGCAACAAAGGAACTTCTCGACCACTCTGAGGGCAGTTGAAAATTTTGGATACTTGACTATATATAAGATGGAAAGAGTGTCTAACTGGGGAGAAAATAGAGGCAAACGACATTTAGATATTGTTTATCACATAGGCAGCACCGCAGCAGCAATAGATGATGATCAAATTTGGTTGTTGGTGATTATAGGGCCACTAAGATGATAATGATTATATCTAAGGACAAAGTAAAATGGCAGGCTGGCAATTGCAGCTCTCGTGCTAGTCTAAATGCACTCCATGAAACAATGTAGGGGTGGCAGCTCGAAGGGGATTAGCAGATGAAAGCTAATTGGATGATATTCCTACAATGACAAGTTTTGCTCAAACCCTAGGATCCAAGGGACTTTTCATATTGGAAATGTTTGATTTTCATTAGCTTAAAATTAACAAAACACTTGTCAAATCAATATTGTTCAACAAGGTATCTCACCCAGATTATAATAGTTAGGTGTTCAACCACAACATAACTAAAAAAAGCTAGAAGCCCCTTAAACTCAAGTAGTGTAAAATAGCAATTCCACAGGGCAAAAGAAACCATAAGAAACGGAAGTAACAACTTCTAAATCACAGAAGAAAAAAAGACAAGACAACTTACTAAAGCACTAATCCTTCCCTAGAACATCCTGAATAGTCATACAAACAATGAGTTAAAGGTCCCTCTAAAATACTAACATCTATTTAGTTTTCAAGCCATTACTTCCATCACCAATTTACCACAAAGTAGCTACAATTCCCTGTACAACCTGAACATCAAACAAGATTTGGTGCTAAACTAGATTTGCAAATTCCCTACACGCATGGAGACACATGACACAAGTAAACAATCGTTATCTCTTTATGACTACAAAATTAGGAAGCAAGCAAGAAACAAAGTAAAACTGGCATTAACACTCACCAATTTCTCTAAACCCAACTTATTACAGAACTCTGACGAGTAAACTAGATTATCGCACATCAATTTTAGCCCTTTGATAAAGTTGAAACTTGAAACCATATCTTACATAGCAAACATATTACTGCAATGCAATGCATGATCACTTCACTTCTTGCTCATTGTCAAAGCCATTAATAACAACTATAAAAAAACACAAACAACTCATATAACAAGATCACAAGATGAAGAAAATTCTAGATCCACTGACTCGACTTCAAATCTATGTTAGATCTATTTGCAACCCAATCATATTAGTATATGCAAGAGAACAACTATAAGCAATGCTGCTCACAGATCTAGATATGCAAGAGCAAGACCCTTCATTTCTTCTAATACACAGCTAAAACAGAAATTTGCAGAATCCCATTTCAGATGGAACCAAACTGTAGCAGAATCAAAGTTGCTTTCTTTCCCTGGTAGCCAAGGGAACAAAATTCCCTTTCTATATCTGCTCGCCTTTGTTTGCAAATCAGCAGAGAAGTAAATATACCCAGATCAAAGAATAGGAAGGAAGAGAAGAGAATGGGAAAAGTGAGACCTTTCTTGACCAGCAGTGTCCCAAATTTGAGCCTTGATGACCTTACCATCAACATTCAAGCTACGAGTAGCGAACTCAACGCCAATAGTGGACTTGGACTCAAGGCTAAACTCGTTCCTGGTGAACCTAGAGAGCAGATTAGACTTCCCTACTCCTGAATCACCGATCAACACCACCTTGAAAAGGTAGTCATAGTCATCCTCTGCCCTGTAACCAGCCATCTTTCACTCTTCTCAAACCTCACTTCTATTCCCCCTCCTTTACTTTTTTCCCCTTTTACTTTGCTTCGAGTGAATATGTGAAAGAGCGTGTGAGAGAGAGTTTCGCTTCAAGCCTTCAACTTTAAGACCTCTCTCTAGAAAAATTATATATATATATATATATATATATATATATATATATATATATATGTGCCCTTTTTGTTTGGGTAAGAATTTGGGAACTTAAAAGATTGCTGTCTGTGGAGTTGAGTTGGACTCCCGAGTGGGAAATTGGAGGAAGTGGAGATTGATTTGATCATCTTGGCTTATATTCTTCATTTCTATTCTACCTGTCATAGGCCCATAATTAAATTACATTTATTAAGCTAATAAATATTAATATAAATGTGTGTAATAATGTCTCTTTAGCTGTTAAAATGGGGGTGTATTCATTTGGATGAATGACTTGCAGTTGCAGTGTTTTTGAGCTGGACACAAATTGTTTCTATTTTTTTTTTGTGTTTTTATTCAGAGAAAGGGGAACCTTCAAATTGAAGGTTTAGAGTGACTTGAATGCTGATGTTGAGATCTTTGTTGTGTTTTTAGTTTGTGCATAAATAGGGTTTTGTTGCTGTTGAAAAGGAAATGAATGTTGAGGTTTAACAACAACATAATTGTTTGTTGGTGTTAGGTTGCCATGCTTATTCTTTTTTTTTTTTTGGTGTTAATGGTTTTTTATCATAAAATTGAGTCATCTTACAAACCATTTTATTAGTGGTGATGTGATGTTAATTTTTATTTTATTTTGTGATAATTAGACTATGACATGTATCATCGTCTTATCATAAGTGATGTATAGTTAAAAATTTAACAATAGTTGAAAGTGACTCAAGAACCCTAATCCACAAAGTGAGGGCAACGAAGGACGATTTATCAGCCATCAAAACCCTAATAGCAAATATAAAGAGTCTGGTAAGGAGCTTACCGGGCACGCGTTTCGTCTTCACACCCAGAGCCGGCAACAAAGCAGCCCACTCACTTGCGGCGCTCGAAAAATCGGGCACTGAAGGTTTCTGGGTTGAGGAAGCACCCACCCAAGCCATGCATGTCATTGATGAAGATAAAGAATCAATCAGTTAGCTGATGTTGTGGTGACTTGAATTTTTTAGGGAGCACTTCTCATCTGGATTCTGGAAAGATCCCCCCCAAATGTCCCGTCGTTGAGTCTAGACGATAAGGGATTGTGTCGTTTGGTTTGCCGTAGTTTATTTTTAGACAAGAGGCCTACTTGGGTGTTGTCCAGGTGGGCCGTGCCTTTTATTATTTGTGTTTCTTTCTTAATTAAATAATATTCTAAGCGGCATTTATTCAAAAAAAAAATTAATAATAGTAATCAGAAATAAATTTATTTATTAATAGTAAATAAGTTGATAGCGTCCTAAAAAATTAAGTGACTCAATCGACAATTTTGATACGTTTAAAAGTTGAATAATCATTTTTATAGCCTATAGTTTCATTTTTAATAAATTCACATAGTAAACTCTCTATAAATTAATAATGTAGCGCCAAGTAATTTTATTAATTTAAATAGATATTTATTAATTGATAAATTAATAATTTATTAATTTAAAGATTTTTTTATTCAACTATTCTATATTATTCTTCTCTTCGAGTAATTAAATGACGTTCATGTACAACAACAAAATAGATGAAACATGGCCTTGGATACCGTAACAAAATGGATGTCAATCACCTATTAAATAGTCCGGGTGAAAATGATACATGTTCAGATGTCTAAAGTTTAGAAGAAATTGTAGCTAGTGTTACTAAAAATCCTATTGATGATAAAACTGGAGATGATACAATGTCTTTGCAACCAATTACGCGGAAGGAAGCACTCATAGCGACAACAATTCTTCGCATTATTTTGTTGCAGTATGAGAACACAATACCAGAACTTTTGGATCAGTAAGAAAAGTTCGAGATGAAATACAATTAAATTCGAATTTTAAGGAGAAGCAAACAACAATGAAATCACATTTTACTTTGTCCTAGTTATATTTATAATTTTATAGAATTATTAATTTATAATATTGAAGAGACCATAAATTTATACAAGGGTCTTTCGAGAAATTATTATCATATCAATTTATCAAAATTATTAATTTAAACATTGAGCCCAAATTAAAACTGAAAAAATTATTATTTTAAAAAAAATATTAATTTATCAAGTATTAATATTTATTTTAAAAGAGTTTATACAATGTTTAAATTAAACATTATTCTTAATGATAGGCGGACCCAAAAGGATGCAGAGGGCATGGTCTCCTAAAATGGTTAAATTCCGGTTGTCTCTTTAAAGTTTGAAGACCTTAAGCTTAGATAATGGCAATTACATTTTGACTCTCTTAAATGATAAAAGTTTAACTTAGTCCATATAAAAATTATAAATTTATAACTTAAAATAATGATAAAAAATATTTTATTTAAAAGTTTATAATTATGTTCGGAAATTTCTGGTTTTATCCTTACCTATAATCTCTAAAAATATTAAATAAAAAAATTACACTTAAACATATTTTTTTTTTGAAAAATTGATACCACTAATTTTATTAAACGAGAAAATATCTGACATTACAATGAAAGTTTACTGATGAGTAAACAAACACCTAAATCTAGATACTCAGAAGAAATAATTAGTGGCTCTAGATCATAATAGGACCATACAATGAATAGGTAAAAACCTAATCCAAAGACTCGAAACAAAAGACGTATACAAACACCCCCAAATCGACGATGATGGGTAAAACCATCAACAAACAACATTAACAAATGCATATTACAATGATCGTACGTTGACAAAAAGGTTATTACCACAACTCAATCGTGAATAAATGGTAGATGTCTTTGGGTATCCAAATCTGGTTCAACGGTCCGAGAAGGAGGATCAGCAGCATAATGAAAGGAGCGCCATCTTGATCAGTCGTGGCGTCGTCAGATCCAATCCTGATTGAAAATCAAAACAAAAAGGAAAAAACATGCCAAAAGACAGAGAAATACGTACCAAAAGGTAGACTAAATCGTACTACAAGAGCAGAATAATTTATTAAAAACAAAAAAAAACAAATGAAATAATAGATCCGGCGGTCGACAACCAGTATTAAAACTGGTGCCGCCGCCGACGATCAAAAAAAAGAGCAAAAGTAGACAGCGGCGGCTAAAGTTTTTCAGAGCAAAAGTTTTTGGTTTTTTCTAAAACCCCGGTGTTGACCCCTTTTGTATAAAAAACTTGATTAACTATTCTTTTTTATCCCCCCCCCCTTTTGTTTGAACCATACAGAGTAAAATTTATAACTTTTATTTCTCCAAATTGGATGAGAAAATGACAGCTATCTTTTAAAATGACTAGCTAAGCCATGTGCCTGCATGATTATGGTCACTATAACAAATCACCATCATACTCATTGTTGGAACAACTTTCTACATTTTCTTCTAGAAAATGATCATACTCCTCCCCCCCCCCCTTTTTTTTTTACTATTGTTATATCAAAAAAATACTAATTAATGCGGATAATATTTATCGTAAAAAATTTAAATTTTATCATTTTGTTGTAAAGTGTGCGTATATTGTCAAAGGGTTAAAAATATGTGTGAACATATATTATTTTATAATAACCTTTAGACTATTGAAAAACATTATATAAAGAGAAAAATTAAAAGTATATTTAAATCGTTATTAAATATGTAGTGTAATAAAAGAATTTTTATTTTTATTTTATTATACGCATAACATTTTAATTTATACAGTGGAGTAAATGAATTTTGTATTTTTTATAAATGTGTAGTGTGATAAATAAATAGTATTTCATTTTTAAAAATTATTATCGATGTAAATTCATTTTCTGTTTATATATTGTAAACAAATGTAATTATATTTATTTAATATAAAAATAAATGAATGTGTTTATTTTTAAAAAATGTGTATAATTGAATGAAAATAAAAATTTATGTTTACAATTGTACTAAAATCAAAGTTTATGTGTAATTTTGATATTTATCTCTCTATAAAAATAATTTTTATTTTCTGAATTCAATAAAAAAATAACAATATAATAATAAATATTTTAAATGGGTAGGCTACGATAATACTTGGTAATAGGCAGCGTTCAAGTTCAATACTCACGGTGGTCTTGTAAATCAAGCCTGGCCCATGACCTTCCTTTGTAAACTACCCAACTCATGGCCCATCTTCATTCCTGGACTAAGACTTTTTTCGCTTGGGCCTCAATCAGCTTAAACTCCTCCCCGTGCAAAATTGCAGTCGGTTCAGTTGATTATCAAGCCTGAGGAAAACAGGGTGTTAACTGTTAAGCTAAAGCCTAAAGATTGTGGATCAACTTCATCAATGGCAGTAAAGTGCTAAAAAAGCTGTATTGCGGAAGATGACTAGGGCCATAAATGAACTGAGTTTGAAAAATATGTTCGTTTGTTTATTTTTAAAGTTATTTATATTATGTTCATGTTCGTTTAAATTTTTAATATTATATTTGTGTTCGTTTATTTATTTTTGAAGTTGTTCGTGTTCGTTTGTTTATTGTTCGTGAATGTGTTCGTTTAAGTGTTTGCGAACGTGTTATTTTAAATGTTCACGAACGTGTTTATTTAAGTGTTCACGAACATGTTCGTTTATATGTTTAGAAATATTAACTAAATTAACAATAAATAAATAAATAAAACAAAAGCAACATAATAAAACTTACATTTCAACATGAACTTATATAACACCCGAAATAACAAAAAATAGTATTTAGATATAGAGATAACTACATATTTAGTACCCTACCTATTCCCGCTTTCCTATTTTAGTATCTCACCTATTTTTTGGCAAAATAGTACCTAACTTTAGGTTTCGTTTTCAAATTGGTACCTCTGTCGTTTAAAACTAACGGTAAAATTGGTGTGACATTTATTATTATTTTTTTTCTCTCTCCTAATCAGCGATACATGTGGTATTTTTATAATTTTTTTCAACAAATGAAGCGGTGACACATGTCACCACCCCATTAAACGGATAAAAACAAAGCTTAAAAAACTCTCCTTGTAGGTAGGGGGATTTGATCCATGCCCTTTTAAAAACAAAGACTAGCACCAAACAACCAAGTCAACTAGCTCCACTTGATATACTCATCACTAAATTATATATTTAACTTATACTCTAAACCTATAACAAATTAAAAAACAAGGCTTGCGCATGTTGGGATTTAATCCCATGCCCTTTGAAAATAAATAGAGATGTTAAACCATCAGGTAACTAACAATACTTGTTATATTTTTGACAAATATCTATATTTTTATAAACATTTATATATTTTTATAAACTTAATATTAAATTATTACAAATAAATATTATAAAAATATAAAATTTATAAATTAGATAAAAGATATAATTTTGTAGATAATGATTTAATAATAATTTTATTAAATATTTATTTTATATTTATAAAATTTAAATTTTATGTTTTTATAAAATTTAATTAATTTAAAAAAACAAAAGTCATATTTTATCATTATAAATTTATTTTTTAATAATTTAATATTAATTTTATGAAAATATACAAATATTTATTTAAATATTTAATTTTATAAAAATATAAAATACAAATATTATAAATATAAAATAAATATTTATTAAAATTATTATTAAATCATTATCTACAAAATTATATTTTTATTTAATTTATATTTTTATAATGTTTATTTGTAATGATAATATTAGGTTTATGAAAATATACAAATGTTTATGTAAATATAGATATTTGTCAAAATATAACAAGTATTGTTGGTTGGCCTGATGTTTTAACATCTCTATTTGTTTCCAAAGGGCATGAGATTAAATCCCAGCATGTGCAAGCCTTGTTTTTTAATTTGTTATGAGTTTATGGTATAAGTTAAATATATAATTTAGTGATGAATATATCAATTGAAGCTAGTTGATTTGACGGTTTAATGCTAGTCCTTGTTTCTAAAAGGGCATGAGATTGTATCTATGGGCGGAGCCACCTTTAGAATGAGACACCCTAAAACTTTTTAGAAACTTATTTTTTTTATATAATTTGTTTATAAAAAATTAAAAATATAGACAAATGATACCCTTTTTATGAATAAAATGACACCCTTTTATAAATAAAACGACACTCCTTTATAAATAATTAACCCTCCTTAAATATCGTTAAAAAATGACACTCCTTAAATAAATTTCTGGCTCCGCCCCTAATTGAATCCCCCATTGCAAGGAGAGTTTAAAGTTTTTTTATCTGTTTAATGAAGCTGTGATACTCATTGGTTGATAAAAAATTATAAAAATACCACATGGACCGCTGACTAGGAGAGAGGAAAGAGAAAAAATAATAAAAAATGTCACATCAGTTTTGCCGTTAGTTTTAAACGGTAGTGGTACCAATTTGAAAACGAAAACCTAACGTTAGGTATCATTTTGCCAGAAAAAATAGGCAAGGTACTAAAATAAGAAAGCAAGAATATGTATGGTACTAAATATGTAGTTGTCTCTTAGATATATCTACAAGCATTTTCATCCTATAAACGAGCTTGTTTATGAACATAAATGAACCAAACAAACATTTGTTCGTGTTCGTTTGTTTATTAAACGAACATAAAATTTTTATTTATACTCATTTATTTAATTTAATAAACGAACCGTTCGTCGAACTGTTGATTTACAGACTTGACATAAAGGAGATGGTCCATTGTTATTATGGTTTCATGACAGACATAGCTGGCCACAGTCCCCAAGCTTATAAATATTGTTAATAGTAATACAAAGAATGAAAACCAATTTATTAGCAATTTAGCATGAGGTTTTTATGAATGTTTCTTAGGACATCACATAGACAGTGTTCTGTGTCCCCACAAAGTTGAAATTCACTGAGTTCAGTCAGCACTCAACGAGTTGAAATTATTGCCACCAACAAACATTGTCCAAAGCCATGGAAAGTGGAAACGGCAAAAGGCAGCCATACTGCTTCCTACTGTAAGGTCCTGCACTAAAAAGATTGTTTTTGGTAAAACGTGCACCAAACAACCGAAATTTCAGAAGAAGATGACAATGGAAGTCAAAAACCACACATTCTTTAATTTTTTTGGTCTTTAGCTTTGCCACTCTAGAATCTTCCTATGTCAGCCCTGCAGCATAGTGAGCAGAATTAATTTTCTGTGTCACCAAAGTCAACAACTGCAGTCTGCAGCGCCATGCTCCTTAATATAATGATCATTGTTACTAGATTTCTTGCCACAAATTCAGCACAATTTACAGAATATTTGAATCTTACATGGGAACATGGATATAGCAAATTGTACTAGAGTAGGTGGTCTATCCCATCTTTCATGTTTCAATTATAAAAAGAACCCAAGCTTTAACCAAATCGACCTACTTGATTAAAAGCACGTTTTCTAAACCATCTTTGCTTCACCCGACAATGGAAAAGAATTTGACACTTCAGCCATATATACCAAACAAAATTGCAGATTTTCATTGTAAGCTTAGCTCCTAAAATTTGAACTCCATAGATTTATGCCACCCACCTCTGTATGATTTTTGCCATCATCTTGTTGTTCTCTTTTTGGAGTTTATTTTGGTCTGAGGTGTATTCTTTTTTTTATCAATGTCAAACTTTGAAATCTCTTCATCTTCACCTTCTACTTTGCCTCAGCCCTCTCCTGTTAAGGTTCAAGTGGTTCCTAAACCTGTGTCCGACCGTCTTCTCGAGAAGTTTCTCGATGTGTCTGAATTCAACTTTGATTATTCGAAGAGTGGACTTTGGTCTCCCCCGGTTGGAAGAAGTGCCTTCTTAAGCCCCTCTGGTAGAATATTAACTGAACAAGAAATGCTCGAACGGCTACGAAGAGTAATGGACCGTCGTCTTCGTAGGAGATACAATATTTTTTCCAACGTACGACAATATACTTTTTCTGATCATATATGATAGAATTCATTTTTTGTTTCATCAACATTTCATGTCAAGAAGTGGATTTCAACTAAGTCCTGTTTCAACTCTAATCTTGTTGCCGACGATAAATCTTTAGAACATGTTTTTTTGCAGGCTTGTTGCTGCTCTTGAAGGAAAAATATTGGAAATGTGAAGACTTGTTACTGTCTCTCAATGCAGCTTAACAACGAAATGCAAAGACAGAAAACAAAGTAACAAGAAAAACCAATAGTATACTCTTTCACCTTCCTTTATGTAAATGTTTTAGTTTTCTTGGAGAAATATATTGTGAATTGTTCATCTGAAATTCCACCTTTCTTTTCCCTGTTAATTTTCTTGAGTAGCATTTGTTTTCATGGAACATAGTTACCAAGACCAAACTTTTACAGAAGCATACATACTTAATAGTATCTTCTAAGCTTGCAGCCAAAACCCAATATGCTAATGTGCTATTGCAGTACTGGAATTAATGTAATTAAACTAAATTATAAGTATGTTATACATATATATGGCGGATCCAGAATTACTTTTAGGTTGAGGACAAGTCAAAATATTTTTGAGGGTTAACACAAGTCATAAAAATTAAAAAAATTGAAGCCAAATGTATAAACCATACATGTGGATCCGCCGGTGGATATATCTTAGGACAAAGAAGAACAAAGTTCGAAAGCAGAAAAGAGTATAAAGTATAGGAATTTGGGAAGCTTAGATAGAATCCTTGTTGTTACCCAAAATACTGAAGGGACAGGGACAGGATATCTCGGTTCTACATATGAATTCCCAAGGTCATCTTTGGTTGTCTCAATTGTCAGGAAGAGGTAACTTTTACGATATCAGAATCTTTAAGACAGCAGCTGCCGAATGCATTTGAAAGTTGAACGCAAAAGAGAACAGACATGTGACTTTGTAAATTCCAATGTTGTCGAAAGAACTAAATGATATCTCTTCAGGTAAACGTTAATTTCTATGCGTTGAATGCTTTCTAGACGAGGAAAGAACAAATTGTTTAACAAGAGAATCGTCATATAAATCTTATGCTGATTGGTTGCCATGCCAAGTCATTCCTGCTTCTACAACAATAATTATGGCTTATTTTGGCTTGATGCAATCAATAATTATCTCAAGCTTTTTTCTGAGTTTTGTAGTGGCTTCTCTGCCAGATTCAACCCTATATTTTTCCAAGGGGAACAGAACAACTTGGACAAACAACAATCAATCCCTTCCTCAAGCAATACATTTCACGGATGGCTCACTGGCTCGTTTTATACTTCTTAAGACGGAAACAAGTACAAATGGCAGTTTTGGATTCGGATTCGGCTTCTATTGCAATTGCCCTTATGTCGGGTACTGTGACTTGTCGATTATGTTTGTGGATATGCTCAACGGTGAAGTTGATTTAAAGGGACGTCCCCAGGTAGTTTGGACTGCAAATTGGAACAGGCGAATTCGAGAAAATGCAACACTCAAATACAACCAAGGTGGAAATTTGTCTTTGATCGACGAACATGACAACGGAATTTGGTCAGCTTATCCATCTGGTGTGTCTAATGTTTTTGGTATGAGCATGGATGAAAGAGGTAACGTGATGCTCTTCAATGAAAGCATTCAACCCGTTTGGGAGTCTTCCCAGCATCCTACTGACACTCTTCTACTGGGGCAAGTAATAAGGGCAAACCAGCAGCTTACTTCAAGAGCCATTTATTTCCATGCCAGACAAGGCCTGTTTAACCTTTCTCTGAATTCTCGTGCCATTGTTGCATTCTCGGTGGGAGACGAGGCAACTCAGTATCTGACTATTTCCCCTGCTGGGGCAGATGCTGTACCCTGGAAGACAGAGGAGGTTCCTTATCTGAAATTTGTTCAGTTCATAAAGGGAGGGATGGCTTTCTATTACCAAAAAAAGGATCAAATTGAAAAACTGTACCTCAATGCTGTAAATTCAAGTTCAAATTCAGCAACTATTCAGTTCCTGAGATTGGATGTGGATGGGGGTCTTAGGATATATGGATGGAACCCTGGAGAGCAATGGAGAAGTATTTACTTTTGGCCAAACAAATCAGACGAATGTTGGATTCCACTCAGGTGTGGCAGATATGGAGTTTGCAAATGGGGTATATGCGGCTGTCCTAACGGACCTGATGGCAAAGACTACTTCACACTAAGGGATTACCAACATCCTCATCTCGGCTGTCGAGAAATCAGTCCCTCGGTTGCATTTCAAGGCGCATCCACTGACTATGAAATGGTTCATTTCGGGAATCTTTCTTATTCCAGTACATTTTATACAAATGCAACACATCCTCGGTTAACCACTGAAGAAAATTGCAAGCAAGCCTGTTACGACAATACAACTTGTAAAGCTGCCTTCTTCGTTTCAAAGGAAATAGGCTATGAAGGATCTTGTTATTTGTATTCCGACTCTGAGACGCTCTCACTTATGGGAAATCCACATGAAGGTGGGTATTATTTATCATCGTACTTAAAGGTCACTTCCTTGAAGTTGAAGGTTAACGCTTCCTCCCCGGGTCAGGGATTTACCAACTTTCACTCATATTCTTGGGGGAAAACCCCATTAGCAGTATATTCCTTTCTGCTAACCATGGTCGTCCTCGTTGCTTTATGCTTCCTGCTGTGGATGCAAACGACAGAAGCATCTCAAGTCACTCATCTCGGGATCTCTAATAAGGTTCTCCGTTCTCGTACAGTGAGATGTCTTGTGCAACCGCTAGGTTTTCCACAAGGCTAGGGAGAGGAGGCTTTGGAGTAGTTTATAAAGGGGTGCTAAAGGATGGAACAATGGTTGCTGTAAAGCGGCTCGAAAACACCGGGCAAGGAGGGATTGAGGAGTTTCTAGCGGAAGTGGACACAATTGGGAACATACACCATATCAACTTGGTGAAGCTAATCGGTTTCTGTATCGAGAAGAGCCACAGGATTTTAGTTTATGAGTACATGAGCAAAGGGTCGTTGGACAAATGGATCTTCCATGGAAACAACGGTAGCTTCCGTCTTGATTGGAAAACCAGGAAGAAGATTGTCCTGGACATAGCCAAAGGGTTAGCATATCTGCACGATGATTGCAGACAGAGAATTGCTCATTTAGATGTGAAGCCCCAAAACATTCTTCTTGACGATGCTTTCAATGCCAAAGTGTCTGATTTTGGGCTGTCGAAATTGATCAACAGGGACGAGAGCCAAGTCGTGACCCGGATGAGAGGCACGTTGGGGTACTTGGCGCCGGAGTGGCAACACGCGAGAATCACGGTGAAAGCCAACATTTATAGCTTTGGGATAGTTGTCCTTGAAGTTGTGACCGGAAGGATGGTCTTAGATTACAGTCAACCCGATTCGGATGTCTGTTTGCTTGAACTGCTAAAGAAGAAACGGGTGGAAAATCGGTTGATGGATATCATTGAGCTTGCAAATGAAGATGTGGAACAACACATTGAAGAAGTGAATGCGATGATATTGCTGGGACTTTGGTGCGGGAATGAAGATCATACAAGACGCCCGTCTATGAATTCAGTGGTGAGGTTGTTAGAAGAAGAGAAGATACCGGCATTTGATGCCGATTTTACAAATTCCCTCTAGTCATAAAAATTATTAGATGGACATCCGTGGTTTCAGTCAAAAAGTCTATCCATATCATTTTTACCTAATTTTATGTTTTGTAATAATTCGGCCGTTAAATAATATTAAATATTACATTTAGTCCTCTTTATTTATTATACATTCAATCAATTTAATTTTAATTTAATAAATTTAACTCTCATTATTTACAATTTCTTTCAATTTGGTCCTATTTATATTGGAAATAATATTAAATATTTCAATAATATCATTGTTTTTTTAAATTAACGAGACCCTATTTTTTTATATAAAAAACTCACATTATAAATTGAATCTTTGTTCATGTTTTTTTTTTTTTTTGGATAAATTTAGTTGCAGTACCATTACTGTGAACATAAAAAGAACCAATTAAACATGGGCAAAATCCCCAAACTACAACAAGGGCAACTGTTTTCTAGACATGCGACCAACCAGGCAACCACCTTGAATGAAACCCATGCTCACATAGGCGGGGCGAACGACGCACTCAACTTGGTTCGATGTCTTGCGGCTCAACATGGACTCTTATGTGATCAAAGTAATGAGAGTTATATTTATTGATTTTTTTTAAATTATGACTAAATTAATTGAATGTGTAAATAAAGAAAGTAAATGTGTTATTATATAAAGTTTTATAACAGTCACGTTAAGTATTTAATGGCTGAGTTATTATTTTATTGTAAAATATAATGTTTAATTGTCATTTTGTAGTATTTGTAAGTTTAATTATCATTTTTAACAAAGTTTAGTGACCGTTTTGGTATTTTACTCAAAAAAGAAAAGGTAATTATTTAGAATTTACAAAGATAGACCTTATTGACTGAGACTACGGATGACGTGATGAGCCGAGTTCATCTAAAAATTTTCTTGTAATATTTATTCATACATATTCTTTAACTCTTTGAAAATGTACGTACACCTTGTAAACAAAGCGGATTGAACTTATGTATGTTAAAATAAATATCATCCGCTTTTCCACTGAAACACTTGTTAGGTTCGGTCATTATTGGCATTTGGCTTATTGCTCCTTATTTTGCAACATTTTCTGTAAAATGGGGCCTATTTTAAGTAGGCCACGCCTAAATTTGCTTGCATAACTACTTAATTCGGAAGTAATTGGATACAGTTATTATTATTTTTTTTTAGCGGAGATGGGGAGAGGGCCCAATTTGCCAATATCATATTTTAGTGCCGGATAACTATTTGATATATTTGCTAAAAAGTTTGTCAAAACTTTTATTCTTGGATGTCAACTTATAATAGTCTTACTTCAACTGCTGTTGACAAATTGAATTGTGATATTTGACTAAACTCCTATCAATTATATAAAATAGAATAGACTTGTATCTAAAAACTTAAACTATGCACGCTTATTTAAATAAGTCCTAATAGTATTTTTTTAAACCTAAATAAGCCCTTTTTCTCTCTTTTATTTATATTCATTAATGCCTTTTATTTGATTAGTTGATAACTTTTTATTCACATGTAATTTAAATGGATTATGACATTAAAATAATTGTTGATTTGGAAAAGCATATTAATAAAAAATAAATAATATTCAAAATTTTAACAAAATTTTAATGGCCTTAAGATGAATATGTGATCAGGGACGGATGCAAGATTTTATGTTAGAGTCAAATCTATAAAATTCTAAGGGGTGCGAACTTATAAAATTTTAGGGGGTGAAAATGAATTTTTAATAGAAATTTTTTAAATCATATATGAATTTCAAATTTTTAGGGGGCGACTGCCCCTCCAGCCCCCTATGAGTCCATCCATGTATGTGATTATAGAACCAAGTCTATCATATTGAACCCAACAAGTGATCTTAATGGAAAAACGGATGATGTTCATCCTAGGAGTAGGAGACTCGGGTTTAATCGCAATGTCTATAAGATGTATGTGCATCGTCAAAGGGTTAAAATTATCTATGAACAAATACTAACTTCTAATCACTTTTAGAATATTAAAAAAACCAATTCTATCATATTAAACTTTGTTAACCTAAATTAATTAGGTGGATTTTTTTTGGCATGAACACCATTGTAAACTATCAAATCAAAACCTATAAAGGGTTTTTTTTTTCTCTTTGATGGATTTTAAAATGTAGTATAGTGACGGATCTACAATTTTTTTTAAGGTTGGCACAAATTAAAATACTTTTGAAGATGTTCATAAAGTATAAAAATTTTAAAGTGACAAATCATAAAATTTTAAAAATAATTCATAAAAATTAAAATATTTAAAGTCAAATGAGTGAGCTTTTAATTTTTTTTTGAAGTGATACAAACCTACCTAATCATACATGTGTATCCACTGCTGGTGTGGTACGAGTTAGGACTAGGAATTACTTTTGTTGTTAATAGTTGCGTGAGGTAGTTTTAGCGGTTGGGTGCTATTGGTTTGGTGGTACGCATTGGCCGCAATTTCCCTTTCACCTTTTTTTTTTGTCTTTTGATTTTGTAGTGTGATTGAAATTATGTATTAGAATTGGCTCGAACATTATTAAACTCTTATAGTAATTCTTTTTATATATTAAGGGTATTTTTCCCCTCCAGTATTTGGGGTCAGATTTTTTCCCCACCTCGATTAAGAGGATATTAAAAAAAAACTCATTAAGCATGGTGTGGTGACACGTTTTTCCCATTAAAAATCTGATTAAGCATGGTGGCATGATTCCATAATTTGTGTATAATTAATTTATGGTTGACGAGACTAAACAAATAATTTAATATAAACGAGGGGATTGCCCTCCCATTGACGACTCTTTGTTGAGAGTTGTTGTTGACTTTGTGACTACAAAACAAAAACACCTTTCAAAGTGAAATGAGGCTAAACAAATAACAATTAAGTGTTTTAGTTGTTGATTCCATTGACTTTTTTAGCGTACTTCTTAATACTATAATATTAATTGTTGTTAGAAGCCTCCAATAAACTAATGCTAGTCTCAATTATCAATGTTCATGGTTTCCCAATATTATCAAATATATATATATATATATATATATTATAAACACATGTTAGAGCATTGCTTGATTTGTCTTGGTTAATTGAATTTTAAGTTCCGCAATTGGATAATAAATTGGCTTATATAATGTGCTTGAAAGTTTACCTTTTAATTTATTTATTGAAATTAACAATAATTTATTTACCCATCGGATATTTATTAATATAAGTATTTCTTGGTTACCTTAACGAGAATTAATGATAAATAAAGTCAAAACGATAATATATATATATATATATATATAATAACAATGTTTCACAAACAATTTTTTGAGCTAAAATTAAAGGTTTAAATTATTTTTAAAGATTTGATAAGTTAAATTCGTTAATTTAGATATTTGTTAAATAGACGGTTATAACAACAGAATGGGGTGGAACCTTTAAATTTGAAAAATCTCCTATTAAGAACTTTTTAAATTAGAAGATTAAATATAAGAGTTATAAAGATTTTTTTTTTATCATTGATAATTATAATCCAATTATGAGACTTATAATTATAACATATATATCTTCTTCTTCTTTTTGAAAAAACATATATATCTTATTAAATTGTGCTAAGCCACCCTAACGTACGATAAATAAAATATGATATAGGTATAAATTATGTTACATCTTTTTTTCAAACTATTATATATTGCTTGAAATGTGAACCTGCGGAGTGGTATCAGTGGTAAAAGATGATGTATTTTCATTCAGGTAACCTGAATTCGAGCACGGTGTGTATACGTTATTAAAAGGCTAAAAAAATTAAACATATATTACCTTGTAATCACGCTATCATAATAAAAATATATATATTTCTTTCTATACACTAGATTATTATTTTTAATAAAAAATTAATACGATCAAATTCTCTCCCTATGCAATTGTTCCCCTCCAAGCCTTCTATATATCCACCACTGTCCCGTTGGTACCGTGCTAACTATTGTCTGTGAAAAAAATTTAGTTTAGAATTCTTTTTACCTAATTGAAGGATGGCTTTTCTTTTCTATTAATTTGGGTCTGTGAAACGAGGTGTCTTTTGACACTGGGTTTGAATCTTAACAGACCATTAAAAAACAATTACCGTGTTGGTGAAGGTTTTATTTCACGTAAAAAAGAAATGCACATTTCCAATTCTAACATAGCGTGGGACCTTGAAGATCCTAATCTTAATTATTTTCCCAAATATTAGTGTCTCAGATTGGAGTATAAAAATTGAAGTGTTGACGACGTGCATGAAATGATGAAATTGCCAAGAAAATTGGACGGCGGCTTTATTTCACTCCCATAGGCCATACCTACACGCGGCCTTCTCAACACTCGTTTTCAGTATCCGAATTTATTAGTTAACATTAATTAATATAACAGACATTACATGTATAGTTGAATTCCACTCCATTAATTAAGACTTTCTTTTTTCTTGTTCATGTTTCTAACTTTAATTTTAAATGTTTGACTTAGCCAAGCCACCTCGCCCTTCCCTTCTAACTTGATCTCCACGCTCTATATATTTGTGCACTCATCAATGCATCAAACAAACAAAGCACTGCATTCCAGCAAAAACCCATTTCTCTCTTCGTTTTCATCTTCATTTCCAGCAATTTTAATTCATGGCTCGTTTCAATTATATGATGATCATCTTCTTGGTGATATCTGCTTCACTTGTACCGCAAATGGAAAGTAGGAAGCTACTAAACATAGGGGGGAGCATAAAAAATGTTTCTTCTGATTTGTTTGCAAGCTTGGTGCTGAGTGCCCTTCCAAAGGGTACAGCTCCTAGCAAGAAGGGTGACGCCACGCTCGATAAAGAGAAGCGCTTTGCCACCCACCTTGCTCGCATTGATCGGATCCTTCAGTCTGTTCCTAGCCCTGGTGCAGGACATTAATGCATAGGGTTCTTTAATTCTTTTTCTTTGTGTCAATGAAATTTTGACTGTTTGTTTCTTTTATTCTTTCTCATTAGGTTTTAGATTATTATTGTATTTGTACCCATATATACGAAGTGTATGGTCATCAGTCAGTCAGTACGTTCTAAGGTCTAAGGCTTTATTTTTTCTTTCCTTCAAATCTTAGCATTTCACTGGGATTGATTACTGTATCAATTTGGAAAGCTCGAGTCTTTTGCATTAACATAAAGTCAAAGAGAGGTGATTTCACCCTTTGGAGCTTTGGTCCAAAACCCCATAACTTGAAAGTCCCCAAAATGTGTCAAATATGAAGTGTGTGTGTGTGTCCAACAACCAGTTACCTTCTACAGAAACTAGTACTCCCGTGTCAATCATTCAAACTGATAACCCATTCATTGAAACCTGACAGAGTCGTAATCAGATACCAGGTTGAAAGTATAAGAGGAAGATATGTTGTTTCCTACACGACAGCAAAACCACAGACTCTTACTTTATCTGGTTGTGTCCTAAAGGTTTGATTTGATTTATTGGAAGGAATTATTTAATCCTAACTCTTTGTCTAACCGATACTTCCTCTCCAAAGAACCATTGCTTTAATGCTCGAGTCGTAAATGATATATACCGTATCACTAACTGTTTTAATGGGTAAATTATACTGATAGTCACTGAACTTTTAGGATGTTTTCAATATGGTCATAGAACTTTTAAAACTTTCATTACAATCACTCAACTTTTAATTTGCTTTCAATAATGTCACTGCCATCGACCACCGTTAAAAAATCTAACGTGACATGTTAAATTTAAAGGTAAAGTACATTGTTAGTCACTGAACTTTTAGGGCACTTTCAATATGGCACTACACCAGATTCGTTCTACAGCGGCGCTTTTCGTGGCGTTTTCTTAACAAACGCCGCTAATATTTAACTAATGCCGGCGTTTTGGTGTCAAACGCCACAAAATAGAACATTTACCGGCGTTTTCAAATAAAACGCCGCTGTAGTAAAGGAAGTAGCGGCGTTTGGTAGTATAAACGCCGCAATTGGTTTTGTTTTAGTGGCGGTTTTGGGCCAAACGCCGCGAAAAGTTCTTTCTAGCTGCGTTTGTTAACAAAAACGCTGCAATAGGAAAAAACTTAAAACTCCGCGCGCATTTCCCCCAATTCTATCGTGCAAATTAAATAATCCCTAGCCTCTACTGCTCCCTCCTTGCCGTGCTACTCACCCTCGTCGACCAAGCGCTGGCCTCACCCTCGCACCTCAAACAGGCGTCGTTCGCCTCGCCGTCTCACGCATATGAGTCGTGGAGATTCTGTTTTTCATATTTTACATGGGTGTGTTCTGTGATAATAATTTTTCTTCGACATCTAATCTTATTTTGTAGGGTAAAGTTGCTGTTGTCAAGGTGATAGGCGACTCCGTCGATGATCTGCAACAGTCTATAGGGGAACTCGGTAATGCCGGCTTCCACTACGATGAGATTCTGGCATCCAAGCTTAGTCAACATCAAATCAACGGCGGCGGTGGTGGTGGCGGGGGAGGAGGAGGGTCTTCTCCTGCTACTGCAACCATGAAAATGATGATGCAACAGCAGATGATGTTACCTGGAAGAGGCGTCGCCGCGGCAGGTGGAGGAGGGTTGACTATGCCCTTGTCTTTGGGTGTTAGTACTGCTGCCGGATCTCCCCCCAATGAATAGGTTCACGTCGATTTTTGCCTCTTTTTGATTTCGTCTCCGACTAGAGTATAACTGAAACATATATTGTAGGGCGGTGTTTCTATTTGTTTATTTTTTGTGCGGTGTTTCTCCATTTCCAGATCGGATCTCATTTTCGCACCGACACGCAAAGTTCCTAGTCCTTCAAGTCAAAGCTATTTTTCTTTTGTTATAATTCCCGGAAAATCAACTGTTCTCCGAATTCCCTTAGAAAATAAAGCGCTCCCTGTTTGCTAGTTTGGGATCATTTGGATTCTGGGTAAGTCTCCATCAAAGGTTTCTCCATTTAATTCTCAGCTGTTAAAATTGGGTTTGCTTTGAAATGCAACTTATTGATCTCTTCCAGATTATAATTGCACTTTTGATCCTGCATTATGTTTCTTTCCCCCAAATGATGGATTTTTGAAGTTGCAATTTCTTTGTCGTTATCACTTCTTAGCAAATGTTTTGGATTCTGGGTCAGAATGTATTATTAATTGCAATTAATAAGTTGCAATAGGAATTGTAGTGTGAGTCTAATTTATGTTCTGATTTTTATGGAGCTCTTGAGAATTTTACACCATCATCATGTTTCGCTTAGGAATTAGGATGTGCCTTTAGTTACTTTGATTATTGTTAAGTAATATGAGTCATTTTCAGAATTGTAGTATGTTTGGTTTTAACATTTTCAATGTTGTTTATTAATTCTAACATGTTGCAGTTCATAGAAAGTTGGTGCTTTTGAAGTTATTAGAAATAAGAATCAGACTCCAAACAATCCTGGTAAAATTATGTATGAACAAATAAAGAAAGAAAGGTTCTGAAGCGGTGCTTGGAAGCTGAAAATTCTGACTCTTACCTTCATAGGCAATGAGTTTTTTATTGCTTTGTCATTTTCTTTAATGGGTTTTTGGAGTTAATGTTTTTTGTTAAAAGTTTTCCCATCAAAGCATATGATTTCCCTTTCTTGAATTGAGGGTTCTGCAACTTTATGGTGAATGGATATATAGTTAGTTAATCATAATTTTCTACCATTGTGTTAAGCTATCTCTTTACAAGATGGTACTTGTAACACCCGGGTTTAGGGGTCGGGTGAAAATAATATTTTAATATTATTTGGGCTCGGTTTTATTATAAAAATGATTCTTTCAAATTTCGGGTTTCAAAATAAATAATTTAAATGGGACAAATTGATTTAATTGCAAGTTGAAGAGCTTTTTAAGGATCAATGAAATAGCCATTTATTAATGGCCTTTTTGGTAATTTACCCATAATTAAATTTAAAACCCCTTTATATTAAGATAAGCATTGTCATCATCTTCCTCCCTCCCCAATTATTTCATTCTCACGACAAAGGAGAGGGTTTTCTCCAAGTCACTATTTCATCTCCTTCCTCCCTCGTTTTGGCTCGGTTTTGAAAGGTAATTACGTTTTTGACTTGCTCTCAACTTCCTCTCTTCAAAAGTACAAGTAGTTTTCATTTTCATCCATGTTTTAGAAATTTGATTTTTGGGAGATTTGAATAAAAATGGTAGTTTATGGTGTTTAACTTGAGATTTTGATTAAACAATGATAGATATGAAGTTTATGAACCAAAGGGTTCAACATATATGATTTTTAAAGGGTTTTGTTAAGTTTCCCGAATTTGTGTTTTGGAGGGTTTTTAGGAGGGTTTTTAGTTCAGTTTTGGGTGTGGTTTGTGTTGGAAATTGAGGGTTGCTGTTAGAGTATTGGTTGGGGGTCGTATTGGAAACATTTGGAAGTGTTAAATGTGTTAAAATCACAAATTTTGGACTGTGTAAAAGGGCTGCTCTGGAATGGCTTTTGGTGGTTGTTATTGGTTCGAAAAACAAGTGTTTGATGTTTGAATTTCATTCCGGGTTTGCTACGTTGTGTTGTGGACTGATTTGAGGTTAATTTACTTGTGTTGAGGTTGTTTAGAAGCGAGAATTTGCGTTGGAGAAGCATCGGGAAGGAATCCGGAAACTTGAAGGTGATGCTTGCTTGGTAATTGAGCTTGGAGGTAGAGGTGAGTGGTTAAATACTTTTAAATGGTTTTCAAGTGTTGGTTCAAGCATGTGAACTAGGTTGGGATTGGTAGACCCACCTAGAGTTGGGATTAGGGTGATGGCCTAATCCCAAACTTTAGTTAGAGACCTTGGTTGATCTTTAAAGTGTTGAATTATGCCTCATGGTTAATCATGCTTATGGTGGTTATGCTTACGTTGTTATACATGTATGTGGAGGCATGGCTTTATGCATTGTTACATGCATGTGGATGATAAATGTGATGGAAATATGCATATGATGTTATGAGGTGATTGCTTGATCCGAGGATCATGGTGAGTACATGCTAGGCATGGAAATGTGGTTTGTGCATGATAGTAAGTCATTGTGAGTACGTGCTAAGCACGGAAGTTGTTAATAAATGATATTGTGGAATGTATTAGTATTGGCACTAGTATACTTGGGTACAAATGATCGATCATTAGGATGTTAGTGTATACACATGAGTTAAAAGTCGCGCGTGGCCTTGGTGGCGTTGAGTCATCAAGGAGGAGTACGGGTACGCTCGGAAATTTATATATATTCTACGTGATGATGAGTGGAATCCCATCCGTAGGGCATGTGGCGATGAGTGGAATCCCGTCCATGCAGGGTCGGTGATGAGTGGAATCCCATCGACGGGCGTGAGGATGAGTGGAATCCCCTCCGCGTGAAATGAGGCGTGAGGATGAGTGGAATCCCCTCCGCGTGAACGGTGATGAGTGGAATCCCACCGCCAGGTAATGGTTGTGTTGTTGGATGTGAGTTCCAACGGTTATCCGTGTATTCGAGTCATAGCTAGGTGCCAATACGGATTGTGGTTATGTTGCCATTATATGGTTTAATATATGTGATTTCATGTATTGTGGTTTTGAACATGTTGAACATGACATGATATTGAGTATATGTTCATGCATCATCTATGATCATGGCTCATGTGGACCGGAGGTATGAACATGCATTTTATCTCAGTTGTAGCTCGTGCTTGGACCCTGCATTGTTGAGGTTTGTTTTTAAAGAGCTTACCCTCACTAAGCTTTTATGCTTACGCTCTCTTTTGTTCGACAATGCAGATAAATAGCTTGTGGGTGGCAAAGGCAAGGAAAGGTCTCCAAGTGTTGCTTATGGTGAGCTCAATGTGTGAGTTTTCAGTAATAGAATGTAATAGTTAAGCAATGGGATAGGTATTGATGATTTGAGTTTTGATGTATGTCGATATGTGTTATTGATTTAAATGCCTTGTTGTATGTTGAAGTGGTGTGGCTCTTGGATGCCTTGTTGAATTGTAAAGCTTGCTTATGATGCATGTCTTGTATGCTTATATGTTTGGTTGCTAAGGCATGAAATCTTAAGTGCTAGTATGACCATATATGCATAAATTGCTCTTTTGTTAGAATGCCATGTATGAATGCTTTAATCCATGTTTGAGTGATTCCTCTGGCTTAAATATGCGTGCTTACATGTTTGTATATGCTTAGGTGAGTCGAGAATTGCATCTAGAGTCGTGTTTGAGGTCGTTTAGCTGAAAATTGTGGACTTACAGTGCAGGGCGTATCGATACGCCTAAGGGCTGTATCGATACGGCCTTGCTCAGAGGAAACAGTTTTGGCTGGGCGTATCGATACGTGGGGTGTATCGATACGGTCCCAACTCTCTGAAATTCAGGTTAGGCTGGGCGTATCGATACACAAGGGTGTATCGATACCCTCTTAACTCTCTGTAATCTTGGGGAGTTGTAGAGTGCATGGCGTATCGATACGGTGTCCAAGCGTATCGATACGGTTCAACCTAGTTGACCAAGTGGTGTTGACCGAGAAGGGCGTATCGATACGCTCAAGGGCTGTATCGATACGGTCCTCTTATGTTGACCATAGGGTGTTGACCTTGGTCAAGGCGTATCGATACCCTCTGAAGGCGTATCGATACGTCTTGCTTAAAAAGGATAAATGGGTTGTTTTAATGTGCTGATTTGGTTTGTCGTTGATATATCTTTCGTGTTTCCGCTGTCGTGCTTCACATAGGACTTAATAAGGCATTTAGACAAGATTAATTAATGAAAAAAAAATAGGGTTGCTAACCGAGGGGGAACCTTAACGGGTTTCGCTTCGGTTTTCCCCGTGTGACTCACTCGGACCGGTCATCCGGCTAGACCGGGATGAGGGGGTTACAGTACTTGCTGATTAAGCTTGCTTTTGTTCTAAAGCAAACATTTTATTTATAGACTTGATTTTAGATCATGACTTAACTTTAATGTTTTAATTGGATCAGTACTTGTAGTTCTTCTTTTTTTCAGTCTAATCAATGCATATATGCGGATTGGCCCTTCCATTACTGCATCTCTTATTTGTTCTTGTATTCTTCTGTTTCTCTTATTCAATCATTAATGTTTTAAATTACTATGATTTTCTCAAGGTTTTTTTTACTAGTTTTGATGAAAGTTGCTGATCAGACATTTTTTTACTTTTTGATTTTCAGATCTCATCGATTCATGTTCTTGATTGTGATAGGAGTTTATTGTTGGTGAAAATAGTCTTTCATGCTTCAAGCCATTGTTTTTTATTTTCAGATCTCATTGATTCATGTTCTCAAGGTTTTTATTTTTCAGGTAAGAGGGCGTTTATTGTTGGTGTTGCCGATGACAATGGTTATGGCTGGGCGATAGCAAAATCTCTTGCTGCTGCAGGTGCTGAAATACTAGTGGGAACCTGGGTGCCTGTAAGCGATTATGTTGTCATTCTGAAACTTTTTTTATTTCTTTAGTTTAAGGATGGACTTTAATGTACCTATGTTCTTAATGAAATTGAAAGAGAAATTTGGACCACAATCTGAAACTCTTTTAGTTAATTAATGCATTTTAAATTATTATATAATATGTATGTTTTATTTAAAAAAAATTTTGAAACATGGTGTTATTTGCGACGTTTGCGTTTACAAACGCCGCTATAGAACACCTCTTCCCGGCGTTTGTATTTAAAAACGCCACTACAGAACATGTTCTCGCGGCGTTTGTAAACACAAAACGCCGCTATAGAACACTCTTTACCGGCGTTTGTATTTAAAAACGCCACTATAGAACATGCTCTCGCGGCGTTTGTAAACACAAACGCCGCTATAGAACGTAACTTTTTGCGGCGTTTTTGTTTACAAACGCCGCTATAGAACACTTATTCACGGCGTTTGTAAAGACAAACGCCACTATAGATCCTGACTTTGTGCGGCGTTTTAAGGTGGAAAACGCCGCTAACTATTGCGGCGCTGCTTTAGGCGGCATTTCTTGCGGCGCTTTCTTAAGCGCCGGGAAAGTTTTTAGCGGCGCTAAAAAACGCCGCTAAAGGGTTAAAAAAACGCCGCTAAAGAACTGTTTTGTTGTAGTGTGGTCACCGAACTTTTAAAACTTTCATTACCATCACTCAACTTTTAATTCTCTTTCATTACCGTTAAAAAAGTTGATGTGACACGTTAAGTTTAAAAATAAACGTTTTCTCACCCTATTTTATCTCCACGTCTTATTTTCTTCTATCAAAACATGTCTATCTTTTAGATACATTAATATTTTCTTTTGAACTCCTCACTATCCAATGCATGACTCAGTAAAGGTCGGGCCTGAAGCATAAAAAGAAAATTTTATGAGCAAAATTTTAGTTTTTTCTTTAGCATTCCATCCCCGGATGTCTCCTAAAAAATTTCTTGTTCTCACACGTCGCGTGCATGTCTAGATACATTAATATTTTCCTTGATGTGTTACTAGAGAAGTAACGACATTTACCAAAAAAATACAGTTTGATTCATATGGAAGAAAGAGACATGTTTGGATGGAAGAAAATAAGAGTGGGGAGAAAATATGATGGGAAAACGTTTATTTTTAAACTTAACGTGTCACATCAACTTTTTTAGCAGTAATGAAAGTGAATTAAAAGTTGAGTGATAATAATGAAAGTTTTAAAAGTTCGGTGACCATATTGAAAGCCTCTTAAAAGCTCAGTGACTAACATTGTACTTTACCCTTAAATTTAACATAGCACATTAGCTTTTTTAACGGTGGTTGACAACAATGACCTTATTGAAAGCGAATTAAAAGTTGGGTGACTGTAATGAAAGTTTTAAAAGTTCGGTGACCTTATTGAAAGCGCCCTAAAAGTTCATTGACTACCAGTGTAGTTTACCCTATTTTAATTAGTTTTAAAATTCTAAGGATAAAAAGTGTTATTATCCGCTTTTAGAATAAAATTTTAAAAAATAATTTTTATATTTTTTCAAATTTTATTTTATTTTTTAATTCAAAAAATAATTAAACTTTTATTATTATAATAAGTCCCACATCCACTTTAATTTAAGGGTAAAGTTCACAAATGGTCACTAAACTTTGATCAATTATTCAATGGCAAAAGATCAAAAATAACCCCCCAACGTTTTACCGTTTGGTCATTTTAAACCCTATCCTTTTATTGGTACAAACAACCACCTAACATTTCATTCTTCGTTCAAATTTCACTCTTGTTGGATGAAAACCGTTAATCAACTAATGGTCAACGCCTGAGACTGACGTGGCATGTTTGCAGGGCATGGGGAAATGACGTGGCACTACCACATGGCACTTTTGCTGACATGACATTTTAAAAAATTAAAATATTAATTAATTATTTTTTAAAGAAAATATTTTTTAAATATTTTAACCAATCGCCATGTCAGTAAAAATGCCATGTGGCAATGTCACGTCATCTCCCCATGCCATGCAGACATGCCACGTCAATCTCAGGCGTTGACCGTTAGTTGACTACCAGTTTTGATCCAACAAGGGTGAATTTTGAACGAAAAATGAAACATTGGGTGGTTGTTTGCACACAAAAAAGATAGGGCTGAAATTAGCAAAAAGGTGAAAAGTTGTGGGGCTATTTTTGACCTTCTGCCTTATTCAACTTGGTAACCAAACTTTCAATCGCTTCAATGTTAGCATTAACTTTTAGTTTTGTTTCAATTTGGCCACTGACTCGTTAACAAATGTTAAAAGGGTGATGCGCCTGTTAAAATATTTTGTATAATAACGCATTTAGTCCTCCACTTATTTTTAATTAGATATAATTTAATATTTTATTTTGATCCCTTAAGTATAGCTAACGTTATCTTGTCCCTTCTAATCTCAACTATATCCAATTCATTCTTTAAAATTTCATAAAGATTAATTAAATTATTACTATAAAAAGGGGAAGTTAAGTATATTGTTTAAAATTGATACTTGAAATTTTTAAATTTTTGATAGGCCGCTAAACACACATATATATGTTATTATGCGTATTCAATTATAGATAATAAAAAGAGAAAATTAAGTATATTTTTTAAAATTGATATTTGAATTTTTTTTATGAAAATAATTTAATTAATTTATATAGCATCCATTAACATTCAGTAATTCAACTCTAAATGTTGAGATTTAGGGGGCTCGATTCCTTCAACCGTTCTTGCTTGCCAAGTGTGGAGAAGTTGGATAATTTGGGTGTAATTGTGGGAAGGAAAAGATAGACAATTTACACAAGAATTTATAGTGGTTCAACCTTCTAACCAAGGTCTACATCCACTACCTTAGCTTCCCACTAAGGATTTCCAAACAAATTCACTAAGAATTTCGTCCCCTTTTCTCGGATTAGGAGGAAACCATTACAACGATCAAGCTTTCTACCCAAAGCTTGATCAAACATTCTCTTACAAGAGAAAGACTTAGCAAACTAGAAATCCCTCTAATAGGTATGTGTTTGCAATACTAAGCACTCACCCAAAACCTAAACACTTGAGCAAATTTAACAATGTTAAGCTCACAAGTGTTGTCTAAGCAAGAAATATACAATTTAAGCTCTAGACAAATTTTGACATCATAATGTTGTAACAATTGAAGCATTAACCATTACAAGATGCTTGGAGGTCCCTTTTATACTCCTTGATGAGTTTGTGGTTGTTACTAGCCGTTGGGATTGGATTGGAGCCGTTGGAGCCTTTATTTCCCACCATAAATCTAGTTCTGCAGCTTGGCGTATCAATACCCTTCAAACTGTATCGATACGGTCCTGATAAGGAATTAGCCGTTGGGCTTCTTCAGCTGATGCGTATCGATACGCTTACCTAGCGTATCGGTACGATCCTGCAAATTAAAAGACCGTTGGGAAAATAACCGTTGGGGTAGTTAGGCGTATCGGTACGCGATACACCTGTATCGGTACGCGACTAGCCGTTGGGCTATTTCAAAACACACCGTATCGATACGACTAAGCGTATCGGTACGAATTTTGGCTACTGGAAAGTTCATTTAGTTGAAACCCTAAGGCGTATCGGTACGGTCCAAGACCGTATCGGTACAGACACCTAAAGTTCTTGGTTTTGACTACTTTAATTGTACTTTAAATTGTTCCAAAGCCTTGTAAAACCCTTAAACATATTTTCAAGTTGTTTTTGACTAAAAATACATTTTAAATTCTTTTCAATTTAGTCCAAAACATTTTTCAAATATTATATCAAAACACTTAGTTCTAAAATCTCCCCTTTTTTTAGTCCAAAACATTTTTCAAATATTATATCAAAACACTTAGTTCTACAATCTCTCCCTTTTTGAAATAAAGGAGCAGTTGAAGCCTTTATTTCCCACCTTAAATGCAGTTCTGCAGCTTGGTGTATCGATACCCTTCAAACCGTATCGATACGGTCCCGATAAGGAATTAGCCGTTGGGCTTCTTCAGCTGATGCGTATCAATACGCTTACCTAGCGTATCAGTACGGTCCTGCAAATTAAAAGACCATTGGGAAAATGACCATTGGGGTAGTTAGGTGTATCGGTACGCGATACACCCGTATCGGTACGCGACTAGCCGTTGGGCTATTTCAAAACACACCGTATCGAAACGGCTAAGCGTATCGGCACGGGCTTTGGCTAGTGGAAAGTTCATGTAGTTGAAACCCTAAGGCGTATCGGACGGTCCAAGACCGTATCGGTACGGACACCTGAAGTTCTTGGTTTTGACTACTTTAAATGTACTTTAAATTGTTCCAAAACCTTGTAAAATCCTTAAACATATTTTCAAGTTGTTTTTGACTAAAAACACATTTTAAATTCTTTTCAATTTAGTCCAAAACATTTTTCAAATATTATATCAAAACACTTAGTTCTACACTAAATTTTAAGATTAAACTACTAGAATGGTCACTTACGTTTAGTAGATGTACACTTTTGGTCATCGATTTTAAAAATTGACTGTTATGGTCACTTGCGTTTTCGTTTTTTAAACATTTAGTCACTCGGGCGTCAATTATCGTTAGACACTAATAGTGTGCTGACTTGGCACGGTAAAAAAGAATAAAATCACCCTTCATTAGAAGAGGAACAAAGGTATATCGTGCAACCGTAGCCAAAAGAATATAGAACTTGCACATAAGCGTGGTCGGGTGGTCGAAGATACTATCCATCCTATATGTACAACATTCCAGAAGGGAAAGAATAACATATATGAGATGGACATCATGCCATAAGGGCAAAATCACTCTTCATTAATTGAAAGAAGGCCATCAAGTTTATCGATAATGGCATACATTGGTAATATGTTCAAAACAAAAGAGGCAGCCCCCCTATCCAACATTTCAACTCTTGCTTCTCTTTATATATTATCCTCTTTTACTGTGTCAAGTCAGCACACCGTTAGTGTCTAACGACAATTAACACCCGAGTGACTAAATGTTTTAAAAATGAAAACGTAAGTGACCATAACGGTTAATTTTCAAAATCGGTGACCAAAAGTTTACACTTACTAAATGTAAGTGACCATTCCAGTAGTTTACCCTTAATATTTACAGTTAGATTACTGGATGTTAATGGATGTTATATAAATTAATTAAATTATTTTCATAAAAAAACTCAAGTATCAATTTTAAAAAATATACTTAATTTTCTTTTTAATATCTATAATTGAATATGCACAATAATAAATATATGTGTGTTTGGTGGCCTAATAAAATTTAAAAAAATCAAGTATAGTTTTTAAAAAATATACTTAATTTTTCCTTTTATAATAATAATTTAATTATTTTTTATGAAAAATTAAAGGATGAATTGGGTATGGTTGAGATTGAGAGGGAAATTAGTTATAATTAAAGGATCAAAATAAAATATTAAATTATCTCTAATTAAAAATAGGGTCAAATTGAAATAATGTGGGTCAAATTTATTATTATTTTCGAATTAGTACTAAATGGTTTGAATGTGTAAGCGTGGAGGACAAAATTTGTTATTATAAAAAATATTTTAACAGTCACATCACCCATTTAATTGTTGTTAACGGGTCAGTGACCAAATTGAAACAAAACTAAAAGATTAATGGTAACATTGAAGCAATTGAAAGTTTGGTTACTAAATTGAATAATTGATCGAAGTTTAATGATCATTTGTGAACTTTGCCCTTAAATTAAAAAGAATGTGTGATTATTCTAGTAATAAAATTTTAATTATTTTTTGAAATAAAAAATAAAAAATCTAAAAAAATAATATAAAAATATTTTTTAAAAATTTTATTTTAAAAGGGAATAATAACACTTTCGATCCTTAAGATTTTATAGTTAATTAAAATATTTAATAGTACATTGTTGTACATATGAATAATGGTACATCCTAATACACATCATTTACTATAAAATTATCCTGGATATATATATATATATATATATATATATATTATAAACATAGATTGTAGATTTAGCTAGATGTAGAAAAGTAGCAACTATCCGTCTCACCTTATTCCAATTTTCCAACTCACAACTGTTTATAAATTAAACTTCATCGAATCTAATCAAATTTTGAAATAATTTGAAATAAAATAAAAATATATATAGTTTATTGATTATCAATATTAATACTTAACAAAAAATTATGCAATTTTTATAATATATATATATATCGAAGCACGTGTCAAGATAATTTACACATACTTATAATTAAGAAAAATATTTAGATACACAAGTTTGTGTAAGTTGTAGTTTACACAAACATTTCAATTTTAAAATTTAGAGATTTAGTTATGGTTTAGAGTTTAGGAGTTTATGTTATATGATTTAAAATTTAGGGTTTAAGGTTAAAATTTAAAGTATAAGATTTAGGGTTTAATTTATGATTTAGGGCGTTAAGGACAGGGATTTAAATTTTAGATTTTATAATAAAAAAATTATAAAAAGACATGGATAATTGAATTATCGAAAAAGAAAAGCGAAAGATACCTAACTTGTTTTGTTTTGCATTCATTTGTTTTATTTGAATAGTTATTTTGTCATATTTTCCCTTGTTTGGAAACGAAAGAAAGTGAAATGTTGAATTGAATGATCTGAGTGCCTCTCTCCCACACCTCTCCGAACATCACATTTATTTTGTCCAAACAATTTTGCCTAAACATCGTAAACAAAATTAGGTAGCATAACACATGTGATGTGTCAACCAAGAAAAAAAAACTACAACCATCTTGATAATAATTTGAGTTTTATAATCTCCTTTAATTCATGTTATTTCTTCGTATAATAGATATTTTTCGAAGAAAATATGCATGATATTAACGTGGATCAAACCTAAAGACCGCATTTATAAATTATATTAAATTACGTAAATCATCATTGAACTTTATTTTTAAAATTATTTTGGTCATAGAATTTCCAAACGTCCAGTTTACTCACTAAAATTTAGACATTGAACGTTTTTTTTGTCACTAAAGTTTAGACATTGAACGAGTTTTAGTCACTCATAAACCCCAAATAATCGTAGATGGTGGTGGTTCAGTCCCAAATTTTACCAGTTACTTCGTTTTGACCCCATTAGTCTAAATTCGACCTTCATTTTGCCGAAAAGTGCTGTGAAATTCATGAATCGATGAAATTTTTTTTGATCTCTCTCTCATTGATCTCCCTCCTTCGTCGCTGGATGGAGCACGTTTCTCAAAATGTTGCTTCTCTTGTACTAACAAAGTTTTTCACCGTTCAAATCTTAGAAAATTTCATTCATTCGCCGATAAATGGAGGTCATGAAAAAGTTAATGGAGTAACGACCAAAAACATTTAATGTCTAATTTCAGTGAATAAATCGAATGTTTTAGAACTTCAATGGCCAAAATAAGTTTGAGAGTAAATTTTAGTGATGATTTATGTAATTTACCCTATAAACTATTTATACGACAATATTTATAATTATTTTTAGGGAAAACTACACCAGTGACCACCGAAGATATTGGGGATACCTATTTGAATCACCGAACTAAAAAAAACGTCAATCACACCACCAAACTTATTAAATCAACTTATTTTGACCACCGCCGTTAAAAAATTAACGGAGGGGTGACGGAAGTGTCACGTGGCAGTTAACAGAACTTTTTTAAAATTACATGTTTAGTCCCTGTTATTTACTTATTAAGTCAATTTGATCCTAATTTTATTTTAATTAAATAAAAATTAATCAACTAATCAAATTATGACACGTGTCATCACCCAATTGGATTAATTTAATTTATTTTGTTTAATATTTAATATATTTTTTCCTCCAATCAAGTGGTGACACGTGTCACCACCTGGTTAAAGGAAATTTAAAGAAGAAAATAAAGATGGCGTTATGGTGGTTCGAACTTGGGACTAAGGGGATAAAACCCCAAGCTTTAACCATTGAACCAAACGTCTTGATATGGTGCCATTTTCTGCAGATTGAAGTTATAGATCTAGTTTCTAAAGAATGTAGTGGAGGCAAGTTGAGTTCAACAACATTAAGGAAGCTTGAAGCTGAGAAGGCCAAAAACCAAAGTCTACCACAAACTTGATGGTAATGAACTGATATACTGTCAATGGCTGCAACCTGCAACAAAAGTTGTCATATTTTCTTAGTTCTATCTTTTGTGAAACTCTAACAGCAAAAGTGTACAAGAACACGTGAGTTAAAGCATGCAAGTTTCTTCTTCTCTGAAGTATCAATGTCTTCAACACAACAGTCTAAAATACTTTTATTTTGGATCTGGATATCTCTCTCTCTGGAATTAAACTACACCGAGACCCTATGAACGATGTTCAAAACCAGCCTTGTTGCAGAAACGATCTTAGTAAGCAAATTGCTTACTTTTTGTGTGTCTATGAAATATGGTAGTCTAGAACACTTCCAGAAGGTTTTTGATCGAGTAAATACGCATAATACCTTCATGTTCAACACCATGGTTGAAGGATACTCAGAGAACAACAAACCAGAAAAAGTGCTTCTTCTATATCAGCAAATGTTGTATCTTTCAGTTCCACACAATTCTTACACTTTTTCTTTCCTGTTTGTCAACTGTGGAAGAAACCAAGCAAACTCACACCCATGTCATAAGGTTCGGTTTTGGCTCAAGACGTTTATGCTGATGCCTCGAAACAGAAGATTTCGACCCAGAACAACAAAAAACAATGGGATGGTGAAAATGGAGCTAGCTCTTCAATCAAACATTCCCTTGATTTCATGGAGTTACAGAAAAGAAAAACCAAGCTGCTTTCAGTGCTGGAAAATGGAGCTAAACTATAAGATATGTATATAAAAGGTGCAAATAATAACACTAAGAGTAGTTTGGTTCAATGGTTAAAGCTTGGGGGTTTTATCCCCTTGGTCCCAAGTTCGAACCACCATAATGCCATCTTTATTTTCTTCTTTAAATTTCTTTTAACCAGGTGGTGACACATGTCACCACCTGATTGGAGGAAAAAATATATTAAATATTAAACAAAATAAATTAAATTAATCCAATTGGGTGATGACACGTGTCATAATTTGATTGGTTGATTAATTTTTATTTAATTAAAATAAAATTAAGATCAAATTGATTTAATAAGTAAATAACAGGGACTAAACATGTAATTTTAAAAAGGTTCTGTTAACTGCCACGTGGCACTTCCGTCACCCCTCCGTTAATTTTTTAACGGCGGTGGTCAAAATAGGTTGATTTAATAAGTTTGGTGGTGTGATTGACGTTTTTTTTAGTTCGGTGGTTTAAATAGGTATCCCCAATATCTTCGGTGGTCACTGGTGTAGTTTTCCCTTATTTTTATTATAATATGAGTTATATTTTAATATATAAATTATGTACAAAATTATACAATACTTTCTATTTAAGCTATGAAATTTAAAATTTAAAATTTTTAAATTTAAACTTTAAACTCTAAATTTTAATCCTAAATCTAAATTTTAAATTAAATTTATAAAACTTAAAATAAATAGACTTGTGTATTTATGTATCAAATAATTTTGATACGTGTGTGATTTGGAATAAAACGGATGGATCGCAGAACCCATTTTCATTTTGGGTTTTCGCTCAAACCATTTAATCTTAAAAAAGAACGGCTAAAATGAATTTTGGAAAATCGAACAGCCACGGATCAATGGCGGGCATCGCATGGCTTTTTCACAAACGGCAATACAGTATCACACCATCTGCAATTTGCAAGCGAGATAAAGGAAAACAAAACCAAATCTATGATTTTTATTTTATCTTTAAACAAAAAGATATGTTCAAAGGAAAGAAAAAGAGGGGAGTGTAAATGTGGATCATGCAGATAAAGAGAGGACAATAACAACCCCTAGATTTTCTTCTTCTTTCGCAAAAAGAACACCTTTCAACGAACTTCCATTTTTTTTTTCTCTTGCTTTCGTATTTGGATCCAAAGGTTCCATTAAAAACACAAGCTTTGTGCTTTGAAAGGTTAGTTTCAGTGTTTCATTCTTCTTATTATCTACCCCCATTACTTTGGACTCTTCTGTGTTTGCTACAGATTAAATTCTGATATAATATTCGTTTAGATAATATTCTTAGTTATTGTTTTTTTAAAGGGATCTAATTCGTTCATGGGTTTACTTTGTTTCATGTATTCTTCTTTGTATAAAGTTAATGTTTTTGATGATACCCAATGCAGATCATACCAAATTAAAAGAGAAATTTTGGAAGAGAAACAGAATTCTTGAGGGGTCTCGTTTATAGTTTTGAGCTTCGTTTTGATTGATTCTTGCTAAGGGTAATAACTAACGAAAGAGGTTAAAGATGATGTCAAGGTCGTATACCAATCTTTTAGATCTAGCGTCTGGTAATTTCCCCTCAATGGGTCAACCTCGTGAGAAGAAACGGCTGCCACGAGTAATGACCGTTGCCGGAGTTATTTCAGAGCTTGATGATGACCAAGCCAACAGTGTGGCCTCAGATGTGCAGTCTTCGATTTTTCAGGACAGAATTATTATCGTAGCTAATCAACTACCAGTTAAAGCTAAGCGTAGACCTGATAATAAAGGGTGGAGTTTTAGTTGGGACGATGATTCGTTGTTATTACAATTAAAAGATGGTTTGCCTGAAGAAATTGAGGTTTTGTATGTTGGTTCTTTGAAGGTTGATGTTGATCCCAACGAACAAGATGACGTGTCACAGCTTTTGTTGGATAGGTTTAAATGTGTCCCTGCATTTCTTCCACCTGATATTTTGACCAAGTTCTATCACGGCTTCTGTAAACAGCATTTGTGGCCACTTTTCCATTATATGCTTCCATTTGCAGCAAATCATGGAGGCAGGTTTGATAGGTCTATGTGGGAGGCATATGTTGCCGCAAACAAGATTTTCTCTCAAAGGGTTATTGAGGTTATAAACCCAGAAGATGATTATGTTTGGATCCATGACTATCATTTGATGGTGTTGCCTACATTCTTGAGGAGAAGGTTTAATAGATTGAGAATGGGGTTTTTCCTTCATAGTCCATTCCCTTCATCTGAGATATATAGGACTTTACCTGTAAGGGAAGAGATCTTAAAGGCACTCTTGAATTCAGACCTAATTGGTTTTCATACTTTTGATTATGCTCGGCATTTTCTGTCTTGTTGTAGTCGAATGTTAGGTTTAGAGTATCAGTCAAAAAGGGGTTACATTGGGCTAGAGTACTATGGAAGGACAATTGGGATAAAGATCATGCCTGTTGGAATCCACATGACGCAGTTTGAGTCTGTATTAAGACTTGCGGATAAGGAATGGAGAGTAGGAGAGCTTAAACAACAGTTTGAAGGAAAGACGGTATTGCTTGGAGTTGATGATATGGATGTCTTTAAAGGTGTCAACTTGAAGCTGTTGGCAATGGAGCAGATGCTGAAACAGCACCCCAAGTGGCAGGGGAGAGCAGTTCTGGTACAGATTGCAAACCCTGCTAGGGGAAGAGGGAAAGATCTTGAAGAGATACAGGCCGAAATACAGGAAAGCTGCAAAAGAATCAATGAGACTTTTGGTCAACCTGGCTATGAACCAATTGTGTTGATTGATAGGCCTGTATCCCTGAGCGAAAGGGTTGCTTACTACAGTGTAGCTGAGTGTGTTGTGGTCACAGCTGTGAGGGATGGGATGAATCTTACTCCTTATGAGTACATTGTGTGTCGGCAAGGAGTATCTGATTCAGAGTCTTCCTCAGAATCTAGTGGACCCAAGAAGAGCATGCTAGTTGTATCAGAGTTCATTGGTTGCTCGCCTTCACTCAGTGGTGCAATTCGGGTAAATCCTTGGAATATTGAATCGACTGCAGAGGCAATGAATGAGGCTATCTCTATGGCTGATGCGGAGAAACAGCTTCGCCATGAGAAGCATTATAGGTATGTTAGCTCACATGATGTGGCATTCTGGTCTCGAAGCTTTTTCCAAGATATGGAAAGAACATGTAAAGACCATTTCAGAAGACGCTGTTGGGGAATCGGTTTGAGCTTTGGATTCAGAGTTGTAGCTCTTGATCCTAACTTCAGAAAGTTGTCTATTGATCACATTGTATCTGTGTATCTGAGGTCCAAAAACAGGGCTGTACTATTGGACTATGATGGAACAGTAATGCCTCAAACATCACATAACAAGACTCCAAGTGCAGAGGTTATCTCCATCATAAACACTCTCTCTTGTGATGTCAAGAATACTGTCTTTGTTGTAAGTGGAAGAGGAAGAGACAGTTTAGCCAAGTGGTTTTCTCCGTGTAAAAAACTTGGAATTGCTGCTGAACATGGTTATTTGATGAGGTCTGATGTTTTTTTTTACTACTTTTTTTTTTGTTTCTTGGTAGGTGCACTTATTTTGTGTTGTTGATATTTCAGGTGGTCTGCTAATGATAATTGGGAAGTTTGCGGGCAGAATAATGAATTTGGGTGGAAGGAAATAGCTGAGCCTGTAATGAAACTGTATACAGAGGCAACAGATGGCTCCACTATTGAAACCAAGGAGAGTGCTTTGGTCTGGCACTATCGTGATGCGGACCCTGGTTTTGGATCTAGCCAAGCCAAGGAGATGTTGGACCATCTTGAGAGTGTATTAGCCAATGAACCTGTGACGGTGAAAAGTGGCCAGTTTATTGTTGAAGTGAAACCACAGGTATCTACTTATTTTTGCTGTTTTTTTTTTCAGCATGCTTTTTATGGTAAATGTAATAGATTGCTTTGCCTTAGTCCTGTTCTTAGGTTTTAAGTTTAGTACTTCTCTGGTTACCAAGGCATTTTTTAACAAGAGGAAATACTTTTGTGCAGTAAGGGTAAGAAAAGCATAAAATAGGAATGGAACAAGTAAACCTTGGCTTTTGTTATTTTTGTTATCTAATAACTTTGGTTTAGCGATTGGATGAATGCATGATGTTGAATCAACAATTACTGTTCCTTAGGGAGTCAGTAAAGGTGTGGTTTCCGAAAAGATCTTCACGACCATGGTTGAGAGTGGAAAGCAGGCTGATTTTGTTCTCTGCATTGGGGATGACAGATCTGATGAGGAGATGTTTGAGATCATCAGTAGTGCGATTTCAAGTGGTGTCCTCTCCTCGAATACATCCGTTTTTGCCTGCACAGTTGGTCAGAAACCTAGCAAAGCCAAGTATTATTTGGATGACCCAGCTGAGGTTGTAAACATGCTTGAATCTCTCGCCGAAGCTTCAGATCCCGAACCCTCTCTAGATACCAGACCAGAAAGCTCCCTTTGAAATATCCTCCATGGCTTTATATAAAATTTTGTGCCTGCTAAATCTTTTCAGCCGGTTGGGAAGAAGACCATGACTGACCCAACCCATGATGAAAAAGGTAGATATAATTTTCTTCTGCTTGGTTTGGAAGCTGTCTGCTGAGAATGACATTCCAGGGCCTTGTGTCTGATTATTTGTCCAATTGAGGCACATATATCATATATGGGCAACTTTGAACTTTGAAAAGGAATGGTTAAAGAGGACCCTGCTGGCTAATTCATGGAAAAGATGAGACCTGGAATTAAAAGCATGAGAAAGGTTACCAGGCTTTCCTTTGTGCATAACATCCTTGACATAAGTGCAGTACAGCCAGATACGTGCATGGAAATTTGAGGTGATTCACAATAAGTGGTGTATTCATGGAAAATATGTAAATTTATATAACTATTGGAGCTAGGTGTTTTCTGTGCTTACATTCTATTGGAAGTTGGATGCAGGAAGTGATTCACAATAAAAATATGAATAGGAATCAAAACTAAGACTAATATTGGAGCTTGGCAGTTGGGTCATATTAGATGCCATGCCAGCCTATAGCCATTAGCCCATATCATTCATTTATTGTTTACAATCAGACCAGAAGTAATCAGTAACCTAAAACCTCGTATCATTTCTATTCGATTCCTCTGTTTTCATCACTGTTCTACTTTTTACAAGTCTGTTCCCCCCTTGGATCCTTGTTATTATATGCCAGCTCAGGAAAGATTTTTCAATAATAAAAATCAATGAACTGAGTGGCAATTAATTAAGAGACTGTCTGGTTGCACTGAACACGAACCACAGCTGAACGTCACATCGGGCAAAACTCTGAGAGCGGAGCCCGTGAACCCTTTGCTCGAATTTTGCAAATACCCCACCACCACCACTTTCCTAAAATAATATCACAAGTTTACATTCATTGCTTTCCCAACACTATTAAACTTACCCATTGGCATTAGAAAGGAGGTAAAAACGTACTCAAACCCAAACCACCATACTCATTTTAATAAACAACAATGATTTGCAGTCAAAATTAGACATTTGGTTGTCAAGTTTTTTATTTTTGGCCTTAAAACAGGAGGATTATGGAGACCAAAAGACATTTCCTATATGCTAAACATTATTGATTGTTCATGCACTACAGCAAAGCTTTAAAAATATTTATCCACTGCAACTTGCATTTCTTGTCTTCGATTTTTTGGGAGCTTTACACTCTCTACTCTTAATATTATATCAACATATAACTTCCTTTTCCAACTTCATAACATGTTTTTCTCCTTTCTCAATCATAAAACTAAAAAAATTCAAAAGTACAAAAAGAAGGAACTGCTCTCCCCCATAACCTAAACTGCATCTCCTCTTGCTCTTTGGTTTAGTTTGGGGTATAGGCTCAGATACCAGCCACTATTAAACTGACGCGCCACCCCACGCTCCACTGTCTTCCCATAACATGGGATGGGAGACTCAGACAACTGGCACTTCAAGAGTGGAAACTAATCTTAAACCCACAATCACCCACTTGAAAATAGCACTCCGCTCCTTCACCCTGGCGGCGCGTGTAACCAAAACGAGCGTGGGTGGCTTAACTTTAACATGTTCCATCTATTAATGAAGTACTATACATTTAATATCCAAAAGAGACAGAAAAATCAATCAACGACTGACCGGAGGAGTGATCACCGGGGACAAATAAACTTGACTTTGTATCACGGTTACACCAATCTTGAATCCTGGAACCACCGTGAAACCGACTCTGATATCAGAGTTTGCACCGCTGAGTGATTCATCACTCGCATTTTCCATGTAAACCTCGGAGAAGCCACAATCTTTTTTCACCTGAAAGATGGAAACTTGTTCATGCATCGAGAAACCCAAGCAATGCAAGAGCCAAAACCGCCTAGCCATCTCTGCAAAAGCTGTGAAAAAAGCTGTATCCGGGAAGCCACCAGAGGTTACTAGCTTCCTTTGGTTCAAGTTCCCAAAAAATGAACACTCCATTTTGGCATGAACAAGGTTGAGGTACTTGGTTCTGGCGAATTTTGCAAAACAGGAGTTTGGATTTTGAACTAAAAACGATTTTGGGTGAGCAGATTTTAAGTTCTTGAATGCGTTGAAATACTGCTCGGGGTCGAGTCTTTTTGAGAGAGAATCTTTCGAGAGCCCAAAATCATGGGAGTTGAAGCCTTCCAACATTGTTTTGCACACGAAAGATTCAAATGCAAAGCACCTATGGCTTTCTTTCGCGAAAACAGCTCCAGGCTCAATGCTTTCGGCAGCTGCTCCGAGATCCCATTTTGCCAACTCCATTTCCTTGACCATCATTTTCACAAAACATCGTGCAGATCTCAAAGAGAAGTGTAAAACTTGCACAAAATGAGCAGGGTTCAACTTCGTAAACTGGATATCATCAAACATCGACAAAGGTCCAGTGGCGTTTAATTTCTTTTCCAAGGACCTGTTAAAGGCAGTGAAATCTTGAAGCTGCTTGTGAAGCAAAACAATGTCGGAATCTTTCTCTTCAACACCGGACTGCAGTTTCTTGATCGTGATCTCGTAAGTTCGCATCAAGCTTTGTTGCTCTTGAATCTCGGCAAGCATCAAAGTAACCTGAGGTGAAAGATCAAGCTCTTTCTTCAAAAACTTGCGCTTTAGCTCCGAAAGAGCTTTGAGCTCTTCAACAACGGCATGGTCAGAAGCCTGAATAGCGTCACTGTTGTACGGGTGCTGAGCCATTTGCAGCTCAACGTAAGCAGCTTTGATGGAAGTAACACTGGCGAAAACCTTGGCGAGCAGCGCTTCTAGGACTGCTTTTTCCTTAGCCTTGGAGTAGTTCCCATTGCTTGAGTGTGGGGGTTTGTGTTGGGAAGCAGTGAGAACACAGACTCCAACCCCATTGCTGGAAGCAATTTTTCTAGCGGATCTGAGGTTGATGACTTTCTGGAAAGTTCTTGCTAGCCTGCTCTTGGTGTTGCTGTTCCTTAAAGATGATTTGGGTTTGATTGTTTCCATTGTGGGGAGACGAAATTAGGAAAAAACTGGAGTTGGGAGCATGAAAATGATAACAGAGTGTTTTGGTTATTGTGAAAAAGAAAGGTAATATGATATGTTTGAAAAGCAACAAAGAAGACAGCTTTGAGTATCAGGCTGAAGCTAAAGACGGTGATGGGATTGAAAACAAAGACAAAAGTGGGATTTAAAGATGCAAAGGTCTTAGATTTTTCTTACTTTTTTACTCCCATGGTTGAACGCTTAAAACAGGGGATTAGTACATTATAGCTCATAACAGAATCATTTAAACACACATTTTGGATTCTTTCATTTTAAGAATTCACAAAGCTTAGATTAACTTGTAGTAGTAGTTTTAATCTTGGGATATGAATATATTATATATCAGGTTGCATGTAGGCTGTAGGGACAGATAAATGAGGAGATGGAGCCCACGAGTGTTGAAGGCATTGGGCACAAATGGAGGTGTTGTCTTGTTTGATGAATGTCAGGGGAAATTGAGTGTCTGGTTCTCGTGCATGTATGGATCTGTTCCCCATCACCCTTTGGCTTTACATTTTTTAATAATATCGACTACAGATTCCCAGTACCATACATGAACGTCATTTTCTAGAGAAACAAACCGAAAGTTTTAGGCTCGTTCAGTTTTTCCCCTAAATTCCCGTTTTCACCGTTTTTCGCTTAAAATTCGGTTCTAAAGTCATTTATAAATGGAGCTTTAGGCTTAGTTTGTGTTTGCTTTTAAAAAGTGTGGTAAAAAAAAGTAGATGTACACTTTTTGGTTTGGATGGAAAAATTAATTTTAAAAACAACCAGAAACAACATATTTTAACTAAAATTACTTTTATAAGTGCTTTTAAGTTGCTAAACGCAACAAAAAACAAGCCCTTACTCTTCTAGGATTTTGATACAGTCTGATGATGCATGTGGTTCATGTCAAAATAAGACACCTTTTATTTTCATGTTCTTTTTTTTAATTGAAAGCTTTTAATAATTAAAAACTTAATTCTTTATCGAGCTTTAAGTATTATAAGTTAATATGATGACTAAATTATATTTTAGTTAATAGAAGTAGGTAGCGAGGTAATTTTAATTAGGGAAAACTATATATTTACTATCTCGGTTAAGCTTGCGTTATTGTTTTGGTACCCTAACTATTATTTTTGAAAAAACGGTACTTAACGTTACGTTTTTTGTTCTGTTTTGGTATCCAACTGTTAAAAATTAACAAAAATGATGATGTGACTTGGTATAATTATATTTTTAGTCCAAAATACTTATATATATGATCAATTTAGTCCAATATCTATCAATTTAAAACACCATCTTAATTTTGGAGAATTTACGATTTTAATCCAAAATTAAAATAATGTTTAAATTAATAGAATCTTAGACTAAATTAATAGATTGTATAAGTTTTTGGACTAAAAGTGATATTAATCCACGCCACACCACTATTTACGTTAGCTTTTAACGACCGAGGTACCAAAACCAAAAAAACATAACATTAAGTGCCATTTTATCAAAAATAATAGTTGAGGTACCAAAACAATAATACAAGTATAGTTGGAGTACTAAATATATAATTTTCCCTTTAATTAATAGGAGTGTGGGAAATAAATTTAATTTTTTAAAAGAAAAAGGAAGAAAATGGTGGGAAAAGGTCATAGCCGAAAGAAGATAGCGACTAAAATGTCATAACTAGCCAAGCTCTAGAGTCTTGACTCTTGAGCATGTAAATGTGGACATGCCTGAGGCTAATCAAGCTGATGCTCATTGGCTCATTGCTAATACGGTGAATTAGTGTATGTTATTTCTTTTGAAAAATTGGAAATTATCGAAACTCGAGTCCTAATAAATCATAGTACGGTGAATTAGTGTATGTTAATTCTTTTTAAAAATATGAATCCTAAAACGGTGAATCAGGTCTAATGTTTAAAAACAAATGGAAGTTCCAGATTAACTAACCATACCTCTCAAACAGAAATTGGACCACAAACAAAATTCAAGTCAGGATCACAGACAACCTGGGTGACACCTAACCTGAAACATCATGAGCAAAAACTCAAAAATATTTTTTATTCGACTTAATGTAATAAAACTTAAATTGTAATTTTATAATTTAGACTCGATTTGGAAATTTTCAAATAAAGTTTGAGTTATAAAATAATGCTCGAATAACTCTGAATTTTTAGTAATTAGTAAATCGATTATCAAGTTTGAGTCGAGTCTCTCAACACTGTCAAATATATATATTTTGCATATGAAAAATATGAATAAATATATATATATATTGTATATGGTTATAGAAATTCGTTTAAACTGAAGTTAATTTGTATCATAACATTATAATAAATTGTAATTGAATTTGAACAAAAACTCGAACAACTCGACTAAAAAAATTCGAATAAATTTAAGTTATAAAATATGACTTACCAACTCAACTCAATCAATTCGGTTTTTTTGGCTCGATTTGATCGGATACTCACACTTGTTCCTCAAGGACTAACACTCTTAGCTTGAGACCCTCCATAGGTATCATCTTTCCTCGGTTCTTATTGAAGTCTCTTCTTCTTTAAGCATTAATATCCTATCCTTCATATATGCTCATCTGCTCTCTCACTTATATATTTGAATTTATCTATTGATTAAAGCACCATACATTATGGCTGAGCATTAATTAAGTTAGAATAAAAAATGAGTTAATCAAATGAACGAGTTATATTTTATAACTCAAGAAACTTTTTTTAGATTTTAGTATAATTTATAAAATTTGAATTGTGTGAAGCCGATTTGTTTGAGTTTTTATTTAAATTTAATTGTAAGCATTTATAATGTTAAGTTATTAATTGGTTCCACCTTAAACAATTTTTTATAACTATACACACACATATATTTCTTCATATGTGATATATGTATATATAATATATCTGACAGAGTTGAGAAACTCGACTTTAACTTGAAAATTGATTTACTGATTACTAAAAAGTTCGAATTATTTAAAGTTCTATTTTACAATTCAAACTTTATTTGAAATTTTTATGAGTCAGTCGAATTTATGAATTACGATTCGAGTCAAGTCGAATCGAATCGAGTTTCTCGCGTAAAAACAAATATTTTTTTTTACTTTTTGCGAGTCGAGTTTAGTTTACCCTTATCGTACAGTATCTCGAAGTTTTCTTGACCCATAACCTCCACCAGATAATTAGGAGTTCTCTCATCCAGACTAAAGAGACAGCAACAAGTTTTAGTGGTCAAGTGAAGAATTGAGTGTTCTAAAGATGCTAGTTCAATAAATTGTTGAAAACAGAACAAATTCTGTTGACTCCTGCGAGTAATTATTGAATATATGTAAGGAGAAGATGACAGAAGCCGTGAAGGTCAAGAAACAATCAAATTATTATAGTTTGTTTATACATATTGTTAGCGGTTGAAAGATTTAGGAGGTTATATACAATTTATTAAAATAAGATCTTTAATTTTAAATAATAAATAAATGTTTGTTAACTTGTTGTGTGCATAATAGACTAATTTTTGAATAAAAAATAAATATAATAAGACTCAAAATCTATAAGTTACAATAAATTTTTATTTTATTTGTGTATTTTATTACTTTTATTTTTTTTGTAAGTATTTAACTTAATTTATTTTAAATCACAATTTTTTGAAAATTCTATAAAATAGTACCTATTATACATGTCCAGAACAACTATGTATAATGCAACTTGTGGCATTATAATCTTGATAATACGCCTAAAAAGTTCAGACATTTGGTTGATTTCTTTTAGCGTATAGTTCAAAGTTTAGGGATAGAAGAAACACGGTGAAATTACCAAATATTATAGTCCATTTTTTCAATAATATTACACTCTATTTTATTTCCAATAATATAGTTGTTTACTGTAGTAATCAAAAGTCGGATTGAACACAATCCGACTTTAAACAATATTTATCTAGAAAATACACCCAAAGTCGATGATTAGTTTGAAGGCGGATTAAAGAGAAACCGACTTTAAACAATGTTCATTACTTTTACTGTTGGAAGTCGAATTTCAAGCAATACGACTATAGTAGTTTATTTTTAACATAAAAAAACATTTTTCAAAAACGGATTAAACACAATTTGACTTTTAAATTGCTACAATAAACAACCATATTGTTGAAAATAAATTAGAGAGTGCCATATTGTTGAGAATAAAATTGAATAACAATATTTGAGTAAATTTGCTAGGAAACATTATAACAGTTAAAAATGAAAAGGAAAATTATTGGAAAACACAAGTGGTTACAATTATTGAAGACCAGAAAAAAAAAGTGGCCCAGAAGCCAATGGGGTATATTTTAACATGATTTTAGGAAATGGATTCATCTTTTTTCAAAGTTTGTAATGACTTTTAAATTGAATTTTTAGTTTTTTTTTCATTTTGAAGATAATACTACAAGACAAGACGGCTTCTAGGTGGGGTTTAAGCCTCCAGTGTAAGAACTCCCATTAGTTATCTCAAGTTATAAATAGGTCTGATATATTTTCTAAAATATATAAATAAGTTTGTTTAATTTTTAAAATATGTTAGATTTTAAGAACTTAATTGATATTAATCGAGTGTCGAAGCTGTGTTAAATATGAAAACAAAAAAAATGTAAGGAGCACATTTAGAAACTGTATTAATTACGAGAGGCATAATAATTGCAGTTTTTGTTTGTCTAAGCAAAATCATGACATTGGCTGACTTTGAGATCACAACGATTCCAATTGGCACAAAACATGAGACGCTGTACTTAATGTTTCTAATTTTGCATGAGGATTGATTAATGTTGCTTGTTTGTTAGGCAGATCATGCAAACCATCATCATTAATTTCCCATGAATAAAACATAAGCTAAAAATGGGTTAAGAAAGTAGTCATATATGTATTTAATTTAAGGATTATTATCCCTTCCACACGATGTGTGATTTTTGTTTTGTTTTTATAAGCGTTTAATTTTAGGAGTTTAGAGTTTCAATATATGAGTTTAGAATTTATAGTTTAGGGTTCGAATTTAGAGTTTATGATTTAGGGTTTAAGTAGTATGATCAGAGATTTAAGTTTTGACCTATAAATCTTAAATTTTAGCTCTAAACTCAAAATTCTATCAATAGCCCCTAAATTCAAAACTACTACACTAAAATCTAGACCCTAAATAAAGTTTCTAAACCCTAAAACTAAGTTACATCCGCACATGTATAAACAAAGTTTCTACAAACACTTTGTGTATGGAATAATTACCCTTAATTTAAGCCTAATATAAAAAATATAAACTCCACTGTTTTGATAATATAGATACTAAGATACAAGGACGGACGCAGTGGGAAAACAAATTCACCAACCAAACCAACTTGCGCCCAATAATTCATCCCCTGTATAATTACGTTAGCAGTGGGGAATTACCAAAGCATTCACAATATAAAGTCTAGTAGTTATAGCAGCGGCTAAGCTCCCTCTTAATGCCCAAATATGTTGAGGTGACCATTCATATCTGAAATTTCAGGTTCTTGAGGACTACTTTTGAACCAGGTAGCATAGCATAGCATTATTTCTTTAATTTTTTTCGGCTCCTACTTTTGCTAATACCACCAACTTTTCAGACTTGGCAAGCATAAATGTCTTATCATGAAATATGGGAATCCAACGGCAATGATAGAATATAGTGGTGAAAACCCCTGTTTCTTCCTACTGTGTGAGGGACCATTGGATCGCAATTTATGCCAAAAGTTCTGGAAAATTCATGCTATTTGTACTAGCTACATGTGATTCTAACTGTTGCTCAATTCTCAAATCAAAACATAAATTGTCCGGGTTGTGACTTGTGACCAAGATTGTATTTGGCAGCCAGCTCCTTTAACAGTTCAAGGGATTTTTAAGCTATTGATTTCTTCATTTTCATGGGATGGTAGTCCATCTTTTTGGCTAGCTGCCACTATAAATAAATAAATAAAAGCAACAAAAAAGAGGGTTAGAAACAAAAGTTAAAGGTCATTATTGCTCGTTCCAATTAACAAATCAGATCGTATCTGTAAAAGATTTTGAAGTGATTAACTGGAATAATTCTAATTTAAATAGGGAGAAATGGATTAAAAAAACAGGGATTTCCAAAAGGAAAAGAAAGAGTGGCTTGGGTTTGATGTGTTTCATGTATCTGCTATGGAATGAAAAGTTAATTTTTGTATTATATATCATATTTGTTTTAGGAATATTCAGATCACGTCTTGTTAATGTCTCGCATGTTTATGCTTTTGCAAAGACAAAGAGCAACTTAATGTGGTCCAAATCAGGCTAAATACTCTCTTTATTTCTTTTTCATTTTGGATTAAACCACTTTAACAAAGTAATAATAAACAATATTGTTATTTTAAATGAAATAATAAATAATATTGTTATATATATAAAAGGTTCAAGCACCTTTGATAAGCAAGTTTATCGACCTTTGTATTTTAGTAATTTAACTATTTATTTCTTATAATGTAATGATTTGTTTGAAATCAAAGAAATCTGGAAGCTAACAATAAGTACTGATAAGATTAATATTCTTAAAAAGGTAGTTTTATTAAGAAAGACCGCCCAACAATAAGTACTGAAATGTATGTCATTTTTTAGAATATAAAAATTGAAAACATATTTCACAGCGTAAAATAAAAGTAAAGAGAAATTATTAAATTTAAGGGATTGATAAAAACTTGCTTAAACTATTAAACCTTAGAAGGCTAGGGGCCAGGGGGCAGGCAGCATCTTGAGAATTCAAGGTTACGCATGCGCCCATTTAAAGTGAATCATTACTCATTGGATAGTGGGAAAAAAACAATCTTTGACCTCAAATTTCTATCCATGGGATGTTAACAAGGGCTGGAACCTACTTGTATCTTCTGATTTCAAACTCAATCCTCAAAATTTCAATGACTTAAAAAGCTTCAGAGTCCGAAGAAGCCAAGTTCACTGGCTCTCTCCTTCTCAAAGGTTTCAAAGTACTGATATATGATTGTCACCGCAAGCAATATTCCGGTGCCCGAACCGATTGCTCCCATGAAGTCGGCTAGGACAGTTAATGCACCAATGCACATTCCGCCAAATGCAGCTGCGGTTGGTATGTAACGGTTCAGCTCCTTCTGCAGATTTGAATCTCTATGTCCAGGCATCACCATTTGTTGTTCCTACAAAGAATACACAAAACATGGGGGAGTCAGAAATACACCCAGTATAACTTCTGCGTTTAGGATCCCTTTAAAAACTCTCCATTAAATTCTAGGTATTGACGCTAGAAATTCATTTCCTAAGGTGAGAAGGAAACAAAACAAAACTCAACAAAACAAAACAAATGAACATTGACATCATTTAATCACATATTAGACAAGAGAAATCAAGATCAACAAAGTTTTCTAATACATCTACGAGGAAAGAAAACAAGATTTAGCTAAATCAGCAAATGAATGTCTCCGGAGGGAAGAATGAAAACAAAAACCTATGATGACAGCATAACAGACAAGGCCAACAAACAAACAGATGGATGAGAAAACAAAAGTTATATGGCTTGAAAAGGGTACCTTGAGCTGCTTAGCCACGTCTTTGGCAGAAGAACCAGAAACTTCAATCCAAGTTTTTGAAAACAAGGCACATGCTGAAAGCATAAACACAATATAAAATAGAGCATGGAAGGGATTTGCTGCCATGTCCGCCAAGCTGCAGGAATAATCGGAAAAAACAGGGATCAGACTGTTTGAAGAAATAATGGACCAAAAGATGGAAATCAAGCATTCCAAATGTGTTGGTGTACTGATCAGTGTTAAAGAGATCGTAGAAAATAACTTCTTAGTTCTAACCTTGCAGGTGCAGTAACGTAGTATGCTAGACCACCAACAGGAATGAACTGACCGCCTGAATATTCAGATTCCTTCCACTTGCCCAACAGGTTCACAAAGAAGTTACCACTGTACTTCCTGTACAGCAACTGCAGAAAAATAAATACAGTTATGAGTTTTCAATATTAACGGTAAAATGGAGTCTTTTCATATTAACCATATATACCTGGGAGATGAAATAAAGATTTGAAACAAGTGCAGACTGCAGGATGATGGGCATGTTTGAGGTGTAGAATAGCTTAATGGGATATGACCCTTGTTGTCCACGAGCATTCTTTGATCTTACAGGCAAAACAACACGGAAACCTTGGAAGTAGATGACAATAAGGAAGATCAATACTGTTGCAAGCAAATTTGTAACATTCGGAAGATTCTGCCGATAGAAAGCCTCGCGGAGTGCTCGAACTTTGTCTGTTCTAGTTATCAGTAGATGGAACATAGCAATGACAGCACCTTCAAATTCAGCCCCCCGACCACTGTTGATAGTTGTAGGGCTGAAGGCTTTCCAGATTATGTTTTCACTGCACAATTAAAATAGAATTTGGATGACCACATGCTGGAATACATTGAGCGAGTGAAATAAGGGAAGACAATGTGATAACATACCAGATATTGGTAGCTATGAAAAGGGAGATCCCAGAGCCCAAACCATATCCCTTCTGGAGTAGTTCATCCAGGCAGATCACGATGATTCCAGCAAAGCAAAGTTGAATAATAATAAGAATAGCATTCCCAACACCAAGCTGACCGACACTGCCATACATGCCAGACAGTACATATGCCACCGCCTCACCGACAGCAATCAGGATACCCAACAACTTTTGAGCCCCATTTCTGAAAAGCACACATAGAAGCACAAAATCTTAATATGCATGTAGAAACCATAAATGGAAGATCATAAAACTACAGTCTGGGCTATCACAAGTAACTGCTTGATCAGCACTGCACAAGACCAATAACATAAAAGTTGTTGGATGTCACGAATGAAAAAAATAGCAGCTTATCTACTCTAAAGGGAAAAGAGAAGAAAAAAACTGACCTTTTCATTGAAGATAAAAGGCAATTCCAGCAAATAGTAAATAACTATCGTCTATCTATAGATGAATGTTAAAAATACTTACAGAAGTGCTCGATCCTCACGAACACTGTTGTCCACCTCAATGATTTTTGAACCAGCCAGGAGTTGCATCACCAATCCAGATGTCACAATGGGAGTAATGCCAAGTTCCATAACAGTTCCACGGTTTGATGCAAGGATAACACGCATCCAATAGAAAGGATCAGCACCCGTCGTAGAGTGTATTCCATAAAGTGGTAGCTGACTGCACACCAAAAAGATGAAAAGGGAGATAACAGTGTAGATAACCTTCTCTCTAAAAGGAATTTTCCTATCAGCACTCTGAACCTCCGGCAGAAATGAAAGGAATGGTCTAACCAGATGCAGCACTCTGAACCCTCCTCCCATGTTGACTGATCAGAACTGAAATACACCATCAATTCAGCGATAGCTTTTTAGTTAAGGAACTTGCAACAGATAAATGCATTTAAGAATATAGGAAAACAGAAGACAAAGGAAGAGCAGATAATAATGAGGCCAAGGGGTCTTACTTAAAGTAAGAATCAATAAAAAAGCAATACTCATGAATTCACTGACAGATTTGAAACATGTTCCAAAGCTCCAGCAAATGATTAGAATATAAATATATGTGGCTCCTTGCATAGGTAATAGTAGACTTAATGTAAGAAATGCATGCCTTGGAAAATGAAAGTAAATTGAAATTTTAAAGCCAACAAAGCTATAAAGAACAAATTGTCATTCTTATTACCTTATAAGTATAATCAGTATTAAATGAAACTATTAATTTGACAGGCATACCTATTAATCCAACTTACCAATCAGAGACCGAAGTCAACAATAACGAAATCAAGTAAATGCGAATTATGTCATTCAGGGGATGCACGGTTAACGATTTAAAAATGATGATTTACAACAGCTAAAGTAAAATGGAAAACCAAAATAAACTCACGCCTAAAGAGAGATCAATTAAAATACCAGCCGATCTACAACACCGGTAAGTAAATCGGGTAAATCAAAATTTCAGAAAACAAAATTCTATAATATTTTACACATGCAAATCTAGATCCCGAATCAACTCGGCAGATCATTTTCAAGGAAAGAAAGTATCAATAAACAAACAGTAAATGACAACAAAAAGAAAGATAAAGCGTAAAAAATTTGAAAAGAATCAGAAGCATACGGTGCAGATCTGAGCAGATCGAAAATCAACAAGGTGTCCGAGAAGAGTTCCTTTAGGAAAAATTATTTGGGAATTTCGAATTGAAAATTTACTGTGCTGACATTTTTATGGCGTATGATTGGATTTGGACCTCTGTTTAGGTCTTTTGGGCCTATCTCCATCTGGATTCTGGGTCTTGATTTTCTGTTTCTTTTTCTAACTAGTTTTTGTAAAAAGAATCTGTCATTTTTTATTGATTTAAATATATCGAAGGTTTTTATATTTAAAATTCAAAACTTAATCTATATTTTTAATTTTACGAATTAAATTTCTTAAAGTATTATTGATTTTAAAATCATAATTTCACTAACTTTTATTTAATTTTATCGTTATTTAGTGGCCTAGCAGTTATAAAGAAAATATTATCATCTTTTATTAATTTGACTCTTAATATTTAAAAGTAAATAAAAATATAAAAAAAAACTAAATTTAAATTTAAAATAATGTAAATAGCCTAGCATATTTAAACTTTTTCCATTTATTATTATTTAATAAATTACTATTTGATACGAAACACACTCGTACCATTCTTTCTTATGACTCAACTACTCAACCTAAATTAGAGGTGAACATCTGCTTACCACTCAGCCAAACAAATATACTTCGGGTAGATTTTTTTAAACTCATCCAACTTTAAAAAATCTCCTATTTGCCTCAATTTATTTATATTGCTTAAGATTTTTTTTTCTTTCTTTAACGGAATATTAAACTCTTTTTAATATACTTGGAAAACAAGTCATTCTGCTAACTCACTTGTACAAATAAAAAATTACAATGAATATGGATCAAATGATTTCCTATATTTGAATCAAATGAATTGAAATTCATTCAGTTTATATAAGAACATGGGGTTTAAAAAATGTTACCCAAGAAAATCAGAGATGATACTTTGGTAATTTTGACAACGCCTCCGAGCCGCAGTCAATATTGGCTTCAGCTTTATATTCTTCACCCTCTCCCAAAACACAGTAGTATCTTTACAAAGTCAAAATTAATGGGAAAAGCTGATGAAACTGCCATAACCATGGCCTTACTTGTCTACTGATGGTAAGAAAGTCTGAACTCATAACTATATAATCATGCATCCTACTCCTCAATCCAACTATCAACAAAAACATATACAGATGACAGACCCTTTTTAATAACGGAACTGCATGATCTGCATCCAATGCCTTCAAACAGTAGCATTGCTCGGCTCAAGCTGGCAGCTGCAGTTTTGCATTGTTTTTCCAGCTGCCAATAAAAAACACAGCTTTAACATTGTGAGTATAAATCATCTTTTAAAAATGGGCAATTCATTACCTGATGAAATAATAGTAGAAGAAATCTGCATACAACGCCGTTTGGACAATCCCAGAGACGCAAGCTTAAAACCAACAAAATATTCACACAAGTCAGAATATCAATATGTAGAATTTAGAAATAAGCAAACACCAAAGTAGCATCACTATTAGCCTCTCACCTATCCATCGACTAAAATGTTGTTCTGTAAAATAGCGATAGATCCAGTTAATAATGTAGAAAGCACGATAAGCCCTGCAAATTCAGTTTTATTTGATTAATACACCACATAGCTATTCGATATAACATCATAAAATTGCATGATCAGATTTATACTCATCAAAGAGGTTGAACAAAGGCAACTTTGAGAACACTCAAGCACAACCCACTACCGATCCAAATGTTGTACATGCACACACACACACACAGGTAGAGGCAAAGTGGAACATAAGCTTGAGCAACTTTAAATGCATATTCAACTCTAAAACATCTATGCATGTGCATGGAAACAGTTTCTTGTCTAATATGATGCAGGAACAGTAAATGATTCACTTACTGGAAATACATATTGTACACGCAACTAGAATGCTTAAGGTAATATGCCAGTGCCCTTCAGGCTTCAACAGGGTATACAACAACTAGAAACTAATATGGAAACAGTCAATCGGGATTCTTTGTATCTGTTTTTGTCACTTTGTTTTCTGTTTGAGAGGATTTAATTCCATCTAAAGTACCCCATTAATCATTGATAAATTATGACTTAGAGTTTCCTCAAAAAATTATGACTTAGCAAAAAGACAATTGTCTTGTACTAGTAGTTTATGAAAGACCTTAAAAAAAGTTTATGGATTAAAATTAGGCATACCCTAAAAAGAAGACATACTGCCCAGCTAAATTATCCACATTTCCACTTCGTTGTAGCAAAACTAACTGGGGAAGAATGGCAAGAGCCTCCAAGTAGATTGAAAATGCCCAGAATATCTGCAATGAATTAAACAAGGAAAAGGAAAACAAATCGAAACTTATTAGCAAATCTTAGTGCAGTTAGGAACTCATGAAGAATAGAGAAATTTCCTGGAATGATGAGGAAATAACTAATTGAACCATCACCAAAAAGGGGGAAACTATAAAGTTGACAGTTACAGGACAGGGGGGGTCTTTTGGGATAGAATATCCGGTAACTATCTCAGATAGTGCAAAATTGACCTAGAAGCTATCACCTTGAGGATAAACAAACTGAAAGAAAGAAATCAAACAAACATTTACAAGCCAGAGATGATAGGACTCATATGTGAATAGAACTGATGCAGCTTCTGAAGTTCAACTGCTAAAATTAGAGGGAAAGAGTATGCAACCACAAGATGAAGCAAAAGAAAAGCATTAATATGCTTCCTTAAACTGTAAATAAAAAAGGCCAAAGGTCACATAGGATTAAAGATCCAATGCATGCACCCAAAGAAATTACAAATATGAATGAGTTATTGTCCAAAGTAAAGAGTGATATTTGTACTAAGTTCCCAAGAACTGCAGACGAGGAAACACTTAGGTCAAGTATTAACAGACAGCATCCATTTTCACTGATAACAGAAAAAAGAATATGGTTGAATTGTATAAACAAATAATTCAACATATAGGAAAGAAATAGAGGAAAATCAAACTAGTTCTCAGGTTGACAGCTATGCGAGTAACATATCTTTTATGCCAAAACCAACATTGCTGATTAAACCAAAGATGCTTGTTTCATCATAACAAATAAGGGGAATCAGAACCAACAGGATGCAGATAGAACAAATTTATCATGGTTTTATCTCAGCATTCAGGTCGTTTGCTTTGCTTGCAGCTTTTAATTATGTTTGCTTTGCTTGCAGCAAGTATAATTACAGCTTGAGAAGTTACCTAATCAGAAATTAGCCCTAAAAAGGTAGGGTAGCACTACTGGATAGTAGTGTAAACCAATACCAGGTTCTCAATATTCACATTTATATAATAAAGCTCTCTAAATTATTAAAGAATTCAACGAAGTCACCTCCTGAAATGTGAACTTCTCATGCACCAAAAGCGCCAAGATGAAGCTAGCCAATATGAGGAAGTAATGACGGAAGGTATCGAGGTCCTTGTCATAGGAACGCCTCACGACTCGGTGCATTCTCATACACCAAACAATGGCGAGAGAGCTGGCGATAAAGACCAGCTTCATGATGGTGTTGTACACAGATATAAAATCCGTGAATAGATCCAAGTAGCGGGTCAAAAATACCAGCACATATAGCTCCTGCGTCTTCAGCGAAATACCTAAAAATAAACAAGCAAATTCAAAAAGCCGATCACAGAAAATAGGAAGCTCTGCATCATTTACATTTTTCAATATATTAATAATGAAACGAGGAGTATAAAATAAGTAAACAATAACTCAAAAATTCAGTTAATAAGCAGCCAAACGGCCAAAGTAATAATAATAAATTTATTTTCCTTTTGTTAGCGAATAAAATGAGAGATTGCAGGATGGGAAAATTACATTTCAAAAAGAGCTCGAATACTTAAAAATTTAACCAGAATCAAATTTCGCGGTTTCTCGGGAACCAAACGGAAAATGGAGTATAGGGGAAGTTACCTGAGCAAGATTTGGTAGCGTAGATTTTGAGGAGAAGCACTAAGATGCTAATCAAATGGGTCATGTCACCTGCAAATCTGAAGATATTCATTTTGCAATTCGATTTTTTTTTTTACCAAGATGGAGATCGAGAGAATTTAGGCTGATTGCTCCCTAATTTTTTTTTTTTGAAAGAAAGTAGAAATAAATGCGGGGCAATTGGACCTTTTTTTCTCTCACAAAAATGCAAAGAAATAGATGACGTGGCGCTAGGAAAATGCATCGTTCTCTTTGCTTTCACCACGGATACCTGAAATTATATCATGGTTGATTCTCACCACGGAGACAGACCTAAACGAGAAATTATAGCATAGGCTAATCTTGTCATATTTTTTATGATCTCAACTAATAAAATTATTAATTTTTTATTTTTTATTTTTATTTAATAAAATTTTATTTATATTTATTGTAAATTAAATTTAAAAAATAATTTTCATCATACGAATATTCAGTCGACATAAAAAATTTAATAAAATAAATAATATTTATTAGTTGGGACCATAAATAACGTAGTGTACTGACTTATAATATAATTTCTTGATATGAGCAGGTTTTGTTCCCAAGCAACACACGGTTTCATTGAAACCCGGATTAAAGGGTGGCTATTAAACTCCGGAAAAAAAATAATTATCTGATTTTTTCACTTTAATTAAAATAAATAAATTTTCACATATGTTTTATAGTGCCACACATTATAATTTTTTCATATGATAATTTAAAATTTTAAAATATTTTGTGAAACTTTAAAATAAAATTAAAAATATTTGTATAATAACATTCAAAAAAAATATTTGTATAATAACATGTAAAACGACATGTAACATTAATTGATTGTACGAAAAAATATATTTTTTTTCAAAGTTTCGAAGGCTTCCCAGACATTAGCCCTGAAACTATCGTGAGCCCTCCCCTTAGCATTAGGGGTGTACATAATTAACCATAACTGTGAAAGGTAACCGTTAATCGATATAACAGTTATATTTTATAGGTCAATTAATTAAATCGTTAAAGTTAAACAATTTCGGTTAATCGAACTGCTAAAAATAATAATTAATAGTTGCGATTACGAATTTTGGCAAATAGTTAATCTATAGGTTAACCGTTATTAAATATATATATATATATTAAAATAAAATACCTTCAACTAAAATTTCAGCCCACGTACCTCTTTTTAATTTTTAAACTCTATTTTATAATCTAATTCATAAATATTTTTTATATTCAATTTGTTAGTATTACATTATATTTCTTGTACTAACTTGTTTCATATTTTTAAATATAAGATTTGGTCATAGAATTAACTTTTATAGACTGTAATACTAGCTCATGGAAATTTCATTTACCTTATGTTTGTTTTATGTTGGTTAAATATTTTTCTTTAAAACCTTTATGTGTATTGCTATGTGTTGAACACCGTCAAAACCTAGAATTTTAAACTAAGCATGAAATTTATGTATTTTATGTTGTGCTGAAACTTTGTAGTATGTTTGTATTTTTTTAATTAAGTATGGACTTAGTGTTTAGAATATTTGTTTAAGCATTTTATGAACATTTTAATATAATATTTATCAAAAATATAGTTTTATTATTCTAAAAAAATAGTGAACATGTGAAAAAAATTATAATAGATTACAGATTAACATGTAACTGAACCGTCGATTAACCGTGTCTTAACAGTTAATTATTAGCGGCTAACTTATTTTTAACGATTAAATTACAATTAACTAAAAACAATAATTGCTATAACGATTAACCGATCATTTAAACTAAAGAGTTTTCAGGGTTTTTTTTGTTGTTAGTCAGGGTAATGTTATCATCAGTTGAATCTATAGATTGAATTTGATGATGCCCTTTAACCTTATTTCCTTTGCGTGGGATTGCCATTTTCACTGTTCTCTCTCTTTTCATGAGATTTGTCACATTTCTTTAAATTTAAGTATTCTTTTAAGATTAATTAATTGGTAGAATGGCTGAAAATAATTATATTATGCTATTTTATATAGTTTCAATTTTTGATATTTACTTTAAAAATGTAAATGTCTACTCATTTAATCAAAAGAATTTAAGGTAAACTATATAAATGGTTCCCCTGTTATGACCTAATTCTTTGTGAAGTTCCCTAACTGTGAAAAGTTGCAAATAGGTCTTCCGACTAATCACGACTAACAAATCGGTTCAATTCTGTTAAAAAGTAAACGACCGATGATGGGACAGTTAATAAAATATGTATAATAATATATTTAACCCTCAAACTTTACATTTTATTTTAATTTAGTCCTAAATTTAAAATTTTAGGTCTAAACATTTAAGTATTACAACATTTTAGTCCCTTAAATCCTAAACTTCATCTTCTTCTCTTCTAAAAAATAAACATCAATTGATGTTAACATTGTCCATTTACAACCTCATTTGTATGAGCAATAAAAACAGTTGGACAATCAAATTTTCATTGTTGTTAACGATGGCTAATCTCTTTAAAAGGATCAAATAACAACTAACCTCATAACGTTTTTAGCTAAAGCTTTTATTTTTCTTTTATTTCACTCCCTTTTAAAAGGTTTAATAAATTCATGATGATTATGCAGAGCTGAATAAAAAGAAAGGTTATTCTACAGATTAGAAAATTCATGACGGTAGCTAATTTAGGACTAAATTAAAATAAAATGTAAATGTTGAGGGTTAAATATGTTATTCTACATATTTTATTAATTGACACATCACTAGCCGTTTATTTTTTAACGAAATTAGACCAATTTGTTAGTTACAATTAGTTGGGGACCTATTTATAACTTTTTATAGTTAGGGGATTCAACAACGAATTAAGTTATAATTATGGGACCATTTATGTAGTTTGCCCAAGAATTTAAAAAGTTTTAAACACCAAAATGAAGGAAATCTATCCCCAACTTACGCAACTAACGTAAAATGCTATAATAATTTTTACCTATAGAAAAAGAAGGGGAAGAATTTTGCTCATATTAGATCTTGAACTCACAATTTAAGAAACAAAAAGAACGTCAACTGAAAGCTTTAACTATATACTCTAGAAATTATTGACGACGCATACCATACATTATAGATATAAACACACGTGTTGGTGTACATTTGATCAATTAAGAGTATACATAATGAAATTTGAGTAGTTATTTAAAAGATACGATTTTATTGAGCCCAATGAGTAGCTCAAGTTAAAAAGATATCATATTATCATTTTAGTCCTGTATTTTCAAAAATGGAAAAGGGGAACGCGCCTCACGCGCACCAAACTCTTTCCCCCAGAGCTATCCGAGCCTCAGACAACCGTTTTGATCTGCCGGAGCCAGCCCTTTTGCTTGGTCGCTGCACGGGCGTTTTCGTCGCCGTCAGGTGGCCAGCTGATCGCCGGCATCTTAGGGGACGACGTTGACTGGTGGTTTACTCACAGGGGCTTCGACGGTGGAGAAATGAGGGAGGTCCGCGGACGGGACGCATTTGGTTTTGGCACCCTTTACAGAATCCCTTCGGTGACCTTTGACGCAATAACCGATGTAGGGAGCTTTACGGCCGTCGCGGTGACCTCTGACCTCAGAAGACGTCGTCCCTGCCCCTGGCCATCCTTTTCCCTCTCTTGCAACAATCTCATCGGAAACCATTTTGTTGAAGCTCTGCAGCACAAGCTTTGGATGCCAGAGGTTGCTTTGGTTTCCGTCGGCTTTCACATGGGTTGCCTCTGTTATGGACCTGGGCAAAGTTCTTCTCTGGCTGTAGAATGTTTCGATCTTGGCGGATTGAGGAGTGGGTGGCCTGCTGGCCTTGGGTGTTCTGTTTCGGGGCCCTGTATGTTCTTGTTGTTGCTAGCCGGAAGCTGCTGAGCTTCTATAACCCTAGAGTTGCACGCCGGTGGAAATCGAAGCAACCGGAAACAAGCGGTGCTGTGCTCGGAAAGACGAAGTTTGGGTGAGGTTTCAGTTCAGGATGATTTTCTCCATGACGGTCGTCGGCTTGCCGGAGCTTGGTCCAACATTTCAACGGCGAATCTGAGCGTGTTCCCTTTGGAGAAGGAAACAATGGCATGGGCAAAATGGTCCTTTCACATTCTGCCTAGCTTGTTTACCCAAGGGCCTCACCTTACTCGTTTTGGAAACTGCTTTAATCAGCCTAGGGTGTCCGGTTTTTGTGATTTTTGGGTCAGCTTTTCCCTTTTTAAGTCAAGCTAATCCTTTCTTTATGGGATTTGGAAGTTTGTGAATCCTTGGAGATTTGTTGGTCCCACTCGGCCTTTGACTTTGGCTCTTAACAAGCTTCGATTTTTATTGGATTGTAGCTTTGGATGGGATCCGGGAGGATCTAACGCTATAGTAAAGACCCGAATGATGTGGCCCCGCTTCTCGGTTGATCACGCTTTCAGTCTTATCGTGATTTGGTTTTAGGACGGTTTTACCACAGCTAATGCGTTCCTATCCAACGTGCCGTGGCCACAACGTAGGGGCTACGTTCCGCTTGCCTTGACAAGGCCCATCTCGTGTAGAGTGGGAGTCTGCCTCCGGAGGGAGCTCTCAGGCGAGTTTCGAGCGTATCCCTGTTGTCTCAAGCCCCGTCTGATCGTGGATGGATCGCTACTGTATCTGCCGAGTTTCGGTTGTTGTTTGAAGCTATCCCTGTTTGTACCAGTGGACGCTACCTTCGTTTCAGCATCTCGTGTATGCTGGTTATCTTTCGCTGTTTTTGGTCCTCATGGAAGCTTACGGCTCGTAGGTTTGTTTTTAGGCGTTTCAGGTCTTGCATGACCTTTTGCTTTATTTTTTTCTCGGTTGTTTTGTAGGTCTCGTACGTGTACGGGATCTTTTGTTTTCTAATGCTGTTCTTTTCTTTTGACGTTAATGGAAGTTATGTTTTGAACAAAAAAAATGAGTAGCTCAAGTTAAAAAATAAAAATTTAACTAAAAAATTAGGATTTAATGATAAAATTTTAAAAGGGGATTTAATTAAAAATATTTAAAAAAATTAAAATATAAAAAATTTAAAATTTGTCGGGGGCAAACTAAAATTTTTAAATTTTCAAATCGCTAAATAATAAATTTTGAAAATTTTGGGGAGGGCTCTCCTGGCCTCATAACAGTCCACCCATGTTTAATAGATATATTATTGGAAAAATATTTCATGCATCAAAGATTTATTTTTCACGTGTGGATCTAATTTAGAGATTTTAGGTTTAGTTTAGGGTTTAAATTTTACGATTTTAAATTGTATAGAATTCAAAATACATAGGAGTGTTCATGGTTAACCAAAATACTATAAGTCTACAACAGTTAACATGTAGATTTTATTCTTAATATAATTAAATGATAATGTCTAAAAAGTAATATGTAAATCTCATATGGTTAATTAAAATACTATAACGACTAAGTGACGGTTCTTTGTAATTTACAAGTTATTGAATGAATAATTGTTAGTCAGTGATATATGATTCATCATTTCTTATTTTGACAGAAAATTATTGATTATGATTTAGGTGGAGAATATTTGGGTATTATAACATTTTATTAAAGATTATGTTGAGAGTTAATATGGTGCCATGGTCTTGAGGGGAGAGAGAGAAAATAGTTTCATTGAGATTTGTTAAGAAAGGAAAATATTTTTTTTGTTGATGGAGAATGAGAGGAAAAATATCCTCCAACCACTAATGTAAGATAATGACATTAATAAAATGATTATCGATAGTAATCGATGATAATTTAGAAGAGTATCATAAATATTAAATTAACATTTATTCATTGGAAATGGAAGATTTACAAAAATATTGCAGTTGCATTTTATTATTTTCCAATCTATTGAAGTTGCGAGATTATTTCCGAAAATATTGTAGATTGAATAGTGGAATGTGAAGTCGGACTCTGGTGAATCCGGAATTAGAACTAAGTAAGAGTCGGATCCTCGTGAATTCGAAATAAAAAACATGTGAAGTCGGATTCTAATGAATCCGGTTTTAAAAAAAAATAGGGTGAAGTCGGATTCTAATGAATCCGGTTTTGAGAAGAAAAAAAAACAAAAAAATAGGGTGAAGTCGGATTCTAATGAATCCGGTTTTGGGAAAAAAAATCCCCAAAGTAAACCATTTGAATCCGACTTTGGGGCACAGACTTTGGGAGTCAAAGGTTGCAAATGGCATGCATGAGAGGGGCATGCATGAGACTGAAAAGCTGCAAAGAGAGAGGGGCATGCATGAGAGGGTAGTGTAATTAGGATTGGGGGATAGAACAGTGGAATTTAATTGGGTAGGTATAGGTTTACGTTAGGTTTACTGTTTATTTTTGGGAAGAGTGGGAAGCAGATTAATTTTTTGGGAGTGGTGGATGTGATTTTTGAATGGTGATGGGTTTATAATGTTTTAAAATGTATATGGGTAGAGGTTAAAAATTTATAGTTGTTAGAGAGACAGAGATAGGGGTAGTATAAGGGATAAGAAAATTTATTTTTTGTTAAATAGTTAAGGTTGAAGGAAAGTTAAGATTGAAGGAGTAGAAGAAGAAGAAGATAAAGAAAGTAGTGAGAAGAAAAGACTGTAAGTAGATTCGAATTTTTTTAGAGTTTTGTTTTTTTTGTTTTGTAATTTTATTTTGTTATTTTGTAAGTAGATTCGAATTTTTGAATTTGGTAATTTTTTCAGTTTGGTATTTTATTTTGTTATTTTGTATGTTTCATATATTTTTAATTTTTTCATGTAGTTTATTTGAGTTACTTCGAATTTGGATTGGACAAATGGTATATTTTTTATGTAGTTTTTTATGTAGTTTATTTGAGTTAGTTTGGTAGTTTTAAATTTTAATTTCAGTTTATTTTGTAAGTTGATTTACTATGTTAGAAAAAATATATTCGAAATATATTTATTTTTTTATTTTATTATGAGCATTTTGATTTAGTATGTTTTATTTCGATCATGCAGAGAAAATGAGCAACAACAAATTTATGGTGATTTTTCATTACATAGGACAAATGGTGAAAACTGATGTCGGGGTTGTATTTGATTGTGAAAGTAGTACGAAGATGAGATTCGAGAAAGAAATCATGCTTCGAGAAATGAAGGAGAAAATATCACAGAAAATTAGAAAAGAGATTCATGGTTTACGTTACCGATCGATGACATGTGACAATCCGGTCAGATATTGTGCAATCACTCTCCAAGATGATGACGATGTTTCTTTGATGATCGCAGAGCATGATTCTATGGGAATTTGATATATCGAGTTGTTTGCCGAGGTGCGTGATATTCCCGGCCCATCTACAAATGTAGTTGGAGAATCAGCTCAAATGAACTTTGGTGATGAGATTGATATGCCCGGAGGCAGTTTTGTTGCAATGTTGACAAGTGGGACATCAAATACATTTCATGAAGCCGGGCCTTCAACATATGCTTCATCACACGGGCCGAGTGTTGATCCTGCTGTTGAAGCTGGTGTGGACCCTCACGAGGTCGATGGGGAGAATCACTTGCCGATTCCAGCGAAGATGAAGATATTGGGGATCCCGATTTGTTCCCTGATGATGTTGGTGCAGCCCCTGATTTTGGTGTTGGCGAATTTGTTTCGTCCGGGGGCGACATTACATTTTATGAACCTCCTTCTCACATGAGTTCGGTGGATTTTGATGCAATGAGAGCGCCTGAATTCTCGGATTTGGATCGATTAACCTCGAGACAACATGGTGAATTATATGTTAAGCTTCAATTTGATGACAAGAATGAAGCTATATTGGCAGTGAAAGAGTACAGCATCAAGAACCACGTGGACTACTTTGTCGCAGAATCCAGCACGAGGACCTTCTTTTCCAAATGTGTGAAATACGGACAAGAGTGCAATTGGAAGATCCGAGTGACAAAGCTGTAGAGGTCAAATCGTTGGGAGGTCATAAAGTATAATGGTGTTCACACATGTTTATGAACTTCCATCAACCAAGACCACCGGAAATTGGACTCCAACGTAATATGCCGTCACATAATGAAGTTGGTTGAAACAAATCCACGGGTTACAGTTTCAACGATTCAGGAAAGCATTGCGCAACAATTTGAATACCAAATAAAATACAAGAAGGCCTGGCGTGCAAGGGATAAGGCAATGGACTTGGTGTACGGTGATTACGATAAGTCGTACAACGAGCTACCGGCTTTATTACTAGCACTGACACATTTTATCCCAGGCACCATAGTGAGGTATCAAACCAAGGATGCGAAAGACCGAGAAAGACAAATTGTTGAAGGCTATAAATTTTTTCATCGACTTTTCTGGGCGTTCAAGCCTGCTATTGAAGGCTTTCCCTATTGCAAACATATGATACAAGTCGATGGCACATGGTTGTACGGGAGATACTCTCATATATTGTTGGTTGCTGTTACGCAAGATGGTGACGACAACATCTTCCCGATTGCATTTGCAATTGTTGAGCAGGAGACGGCGGAAGCTTGGAATTTCTTTTTGACGAATTTACGTGAGCATGTTGTCAAAGAAGATGGGGTATGCATTATATCCGATCGAGGGACGGGTATCAAAGCATCAATTAATCGAGACGGAAGTCGTTGGACACCACCGAACACATACCTGCCTACTGTATTCGTCATATCAGCAAGAACTGCTATGAGCGGTTCAAAAATCCTTATCTTCGCAGTGAGATTGAAAGCATGGGTAAGCATCTTTTTTCAAACTAAATTATATTTGCATATGCATTTATTTATTTATGTTTGATTCTAATAATACTATGACACATGATATCTACTAACGCGGCCACACTTTGAGAGGAAGATGGAAAATTTAAAGAAGTACGACGAGCAGGTTTGGAGTTGGGCAAATGAAATCGAGAGGGAAAGATGGGCCCAATCATATGACGAAGGTGGTAGACGATACAGGCAAATGACTACCAACCTTGTGGAGTGCATAAATTGAGTACTAAAAGAATCACGTCATCTCCCAATAGCAAGCCTGGTGAAAGAGACATACTATAGGTTGGCGAAAGTTTGGTAGTTAAAGGAAAGGAAATTGAAGCCTTATTAAATAGGGACCAAAGGTGGGCTCCCGCTCTTGTGAAGAAAATGACAGAGAACATGATGAAAGCAACGTCACTACAGGTTCTGTAACCCCCTCGTCCCGGTCTGGCCGGGTGACCGGTCCGAGTAGGCTACACGGGGAAAACCGAAGCGAAACCCGTTAAGGTTTCCCCTCGGTTAGCAACCCTAAAAAAATTCTTCCATTTTAATATTGTCTAAAGGCATATTAAATCCTAAGTGATCACGTCAGCGGAGAACAACAATAAGGAATCACATTCGAACCACAATTCACACAATAAACTGCTAATTTTACACTTACAGGGCAGGCCGTATCGATACACCAATCAAGGGTATCGATACGCCTTGACTAGGTCAACCTAAACAGTCAACCCAGGGAAGACCGTATCGATACAACCCTTGAGCGCATCGATACGACCCTCTCGGTCAACATCTCGTGGTCAACGAGATAAACTCGTATCGATACGCCCCATCACCGTACCGATACGCCAAAAACTCCCAAAAATCTCAGAATTCCAGTGAGCAAAAACCGTATCGATACGCCCTCGTGTATCGATACGCCCAACCAAAACTGAGTCCTGTAGGCAAGACTGTATCGATACGGCCCTCAGGCGTATCGATACGCCATGCTCTGCAATTCTCCAATTTCAGTAAAAACTCCCTAGACTCTAACTCTAAATGCATAATATGACTTCCCTAGCCACATACAAACATCCCCACAACATTGCACGACCAAGATTTACCAAGAGAAACAACTTAGATGAATATTAACACTTATACACCATGGCATTCACACAAAGGATAAACTTTGCATATATAGGCATACTTAAGAATTCAAAAGGCCATAAGGCACAAGTTATCACATACAAGGTTTGCTCATACAACCAAAGCAACCTAAACATCCAAAAGGCATGCCATCACACGTAAGCATTCACCAAGACATGGCATGCTTTACAAACCAAGCCAAAACATAAACATCAACACCATTTACGAGTCAAACATCGCTCATACAAATCATAAAGTAGCCCCATTACTAAACTACCACATTAATTACTAAATCATACTTGAGCAACTACACTTGGAAAGCCTCTTCGCCTTGCTCTTTGCTAACACCAAGCTAGTGATCTGCATTGTTGAAAATGAGAGCGTAAGCTAGAAGCTTAGTGAGGATGCTCTAAAATCAAAAACAACAACAATGCAGGGTCCAAGCATGCAAATCCTTAACATCACACACAACATATATAGGTATCAACAAGGCGACCTAGCTACTCTTTCAAGAGTCATAATATGGCATCACACATCATACTAAGCTCAGCAATATATATATATCAACATCACAACATCATAGGTATAAGATCAAGTTCATTGGCCACTATTAGTTTACCCGGATGAGCGGATTTACTCTCAACAACAACATTACCTCGGTGGGATTACACTCATCACCGGACCTTGCATGGGCGAGATTCCACTCATCACCACATGTCCTACGGATGGGATTCCAGTCATCATCACGTAGAATATAAATAAATTTCCGGTGGAATATTACATCACCGTACTCCTCCTTGATGACTCAACGCCATCAAGGTCACGCGCGTTTTGACTCAATTGTGCGCACACTAATCCTAATGATCGATCATTTACACCCGGTAAGTTAATTAGTGCCAATTTTTAACCACATCACACATCCACCATTAATATCGCATGCTCATCACATACACATATCAAGGCATACACATACAAATCAATCCACATTTCACAAGAACAAATAGGCAATGGCATAATAAGCATCAATAGGAACCAAGGAGTTAAACTACCAATTTAACTCCCACCTAGGAATGGCCTACCAAGCTCATTCCAACATATCCACTACACACACTTTGTTGAGTGGATCACACGAATGATAATAACCAAGAGGGGGGGTGAATTGGAATTTTAACGATGTTGTAACGGAAATTGCAGCTTAAAAATATTGACACGGGAATTTAGAGTGGTTCAAGTTCACCAACCGAACTCTACATCCACTACCTTAGTCTCACCAAGGATTTCCAACAATTTCCACTAAATTGTTCGTCCCCTTTTTCCAGGACAAGGAGGCAACCTTTACAATTTCGGTTAATTTTTCTACCCAAAAATTAACCCAATCCTCACACAAAAGAACAAAGAAATTTGGTGGCTAATAAGGTATCTCTCAATACAAATGATAGCCCAATATCAAGCACTCAACCCAATTGAACAAAATATAAATGAAGGATACAATTGGGGTTTCTAGACAAAAATGGGATTTCAACACAAATGCTTGTATTTGATGAAAGGATGTATGCTTGTAGCTCAATTATTGATTGCTGGAGCTTCTTGGGGTCTATTTATAGCCTCTTGTTGATTTCCAACCGTTGTGGGTGATGGGCTAAAGATTAGAGCCGTTGGGGTGTTTTTCTCATGACTTTACAGCACCCAGACGCCTACCGTTTCGGAACGGGGTCAACCTGTTTCGGAACGGATTCAAAAATATAGCCGTTTTATAGCCGTTGGAGCGTCTACGAGAGCCCGTTTCGAAACGCTTAGGGGCCGTTTCGGAACGGTTTTGCCACTGCCAAAGGGGTGTTTCGAAACGGCCTTAGCCCGTTTCGGAACAGATTTGCCACTGTCAAAGGGGTGTTTCGAAACGGCCTAAGCCCGTTTCGGAACGCCCTATTTAATTTCAAAAAGTCAGTTAAAAACCGTTGCCCATGTTCGTTTGAATAAAGAACCGTTTCGAAACGAGTGATACCGTTTCGAAACCCCTTAACCCGTTCCGATACGCGTTGCGGAACAGGTTTACATCGAACTGAAAGTGTTTCGAAACGCCCTGGGGCCGTTTCGAAACGGGGCTGGAAAATTCACTGTTTTGACTTTAAAATACTTAAAAAAATATTTTGTAAGTCTTTGGTTTTAGCTATGAAGTGGTCTTTAACAAGATATAGGGAATTTTAGGACTTTAAAATTTGTTTTGATATTTTCATTTTAGTCCTTAGGTTTTTAGTTATATCAAAATTAAAGCATATGTTTTACAATCTCCCCCTTTTTGATATAACAAAACCAAAGTTAGAATTTTTTAAGAATTTTGAAAGTTTTGAAGATATTCTAACTCCCCCTTAATTTAAGATAGGTTTTGAAATTTAAGACTTGTGACTTTTGAAATCAAGGATCAAAACCTTAAGACAAATTCAAAAATTTGAAAATTTTTGGTGGCATGGCATGGCATGGCAATCCTCTTAAATATCTTCTCCCCCTTTTTGTTAGATCAAAAAGAAATAAGCTCATAAAAAAGATTAGTACCAATAAGCAATAATAAGCAATCATAATTAATATCATCAAAATATCTAAAGCATAAATAATAAGTTCATAATCAAATCCCAAAATAGAAGATCATAAGCATAGGTTCTAAAATATAAAGATGCAAACTTAATCCTAAATGCATAACTAATATGATAAACATCCTAAGCCTCGTCATCCGAATCATCATCATCATCCTTGGCTTGTGAACGATGAAACTTCGTCCATTGCCCATAAAGCGTAGAGAAAGAAAGATCAAGGTTGGCATGCGAAGTTGAAAGAGTATGAAGACCATCTTCAACGTTCTTCAACCGATTGCCCATAGATTCAAAACTCGAAGCAATGCGAGTGTCCATAGTATCAAGTCTAGAATCCAAGGCATTGAATCGCTGGGTAAGGAGAGCAGTGAGAGCATCAGTGTTTCCCACTTGATCTTGAGGCGGAGGAGCAACAGGAGGAGGAACCGCTTCCCTATCAACCCTTTCCCAAATACCATTCACATAAGTGAATCCTGACTTGCGAAGAGAGGACTCACCAATCTTGGTCTTGCGAGGTTCCGGGGAGTCATAGGTACAATCAATATTGAGATGATGGAAGAGGAAACTCAAAACAATCCCATAGGTGAATGAAATTAACTCATTTGTGTCAATAAGCTTAATGTTATTGACAATCTCGGCAAAAATAATTTTAGGGACATTTGGGCGCTCACCCCTACGGAAACACTCTAGCCAAAAGTGATCTTTTTCTCGGATGTGGGAGTATTTACCCCCGGATGGTCGAATAAACCAAGAAACAATGAGATGAAGCACACGATCATGCACATCCAAATTTAAAGCTTTCCCGGTAAAAGTGCCAAAATGGCGTTCATCTTCAAGACCCTCATTCTTGAGTTTAAGGGCAGACTCCAAAAGAGCAATATTAATAACAAACTTTTGCCCCAATAAAGATGACTCAATTCCTACTATCTCGGTTTTGGTTTCATCGTAAAGAAAACGAGCATTAGAGTAGAAAAGGAGTACCAAGTTTTTGTAGCAAATATCTTCGATGCTCAAGAAGAAAAGAAGATCCCACTCATCCAAACGACCAAGATACCGAAAGAGGAATCGCTCGGAATTGAGGAAATCTAGATCAATGACTCTTTCCTTACGAACCGCAAAGTCCTTGACATAAGCAAAACGAGCACGCTGGTCCGCAGTTCTAAGAGATTTTTGAAAAAGCTGTGTGATATTTGGACGAATGCTCGATTCACCGGATTGAACGGCTTTGCGCTTTTTGTTCGATTGATCCGCCATCTAAGAATATTAAGCAAGAGTTTTAAAATTAAGTGTATGCATTGATTTCTAATATCATTCCAATAATAAATCCCACTTAGGTTTTTGAAAACAAAATTAAATTAAAAAAAATAAAATAAAAATACGATTAAAAAAAAATTTATATTCGAATCAAAAATTTTGAGATTTTTTTTTTACAAGATTCGAATAACCCACACCTAAAAACATATAATGTATACAAAAATAAATTTTTCTATCCTATGATTCGAACATAATTTGAAAAAGAAGAAAAATAAGAAAAATTACCTTAATTTGAGATTTTGGATGATTTGAGTGAAATCTATGCAGAAGATTGATGAAGCTTGCTTAGACTTGTGTTTTAGAGCAAAACCCCTCACAATTTTGTGAAAAACAAAGGGTTTGAGAGGGTATTTATAGAGAGGAATCGGTTAGGGTTTTTGGGGTTTTAAGGGTTTGATAAAAATTAGGTTTTTGAACTTTTAGAAGCCCTAAATAGGGCTGTCCGCGAGTCCGTTTCGGAACGGTCACGACCGTTTCGGAACGGGGCGGCTAGGGTTTGACCCTTCTTAAAACCTTCGACAGATCGTTTCGAAACGGGGATGACCGTTCCGAAACACGTTTGACCCGTATCGGAACGCGTTCCGATACACCCATACATCGAACCGAAAACGTTTCGAAACAACTGGGGCCGTTTCGAAACGTCCTTCTCTCAGGACAAATTTTAAGGCACCCGTATCGGAACGGGTTAACCCGTTTCGATACACCTGGGCCTGGAAGTGCAGATGAGGCTCTAAAATGCAGAAAAATGATTTTCTAAGAGGCCAAACATGCCTAAATGATATGAATGAGCAGGCAAAACATATTTAGGCATAAACATACTCCCCCTAACTATATGCATGGAAGAAATTTGGAGTCTAAACATATAAACATGATATTTCACAAGATCAAGCATATTTAAGTTTGAAAAAAAGGTCCAAGAAGGTCAAGATAGGCTAGTTAGACCTAACTCTCTCCTAAGGGACCAAAAACGCTCTTTATCTAATGGTTTTGTAAAAATATCTGCTAATTGATTTAAGGTGTCTACATATTCTATAACCACATCTTTCTTAAAGACATGATCTCTAATGAAATGATGTCTTATTTCTATATGTTTGGTTCTAGAATGTTGGATGGGATTTTTTGTTAAACATATTGCACTAGTATTATCACATTTTAGGGGTATGGTTTCTATGTTTACACCATAATCTAAGAGTTGTTGCTTCATCCAAAGGACTTGAGCACAACAACTCCCTAAGGATATGTACTCGGCTTCGGTGGTAGATAAGGCTACACTATTTTGTTTCTTAGAGAACCAAGATATGAGCATACTACCTAGGAATTGACAAGTTCCCGAAGTACTTTTCCTATCGATTTTGCAACCCCCATAATCCGCATCCGAGTAAGCATGTAGGTTGAAGGTAGAGACTCTAGGATACCAAAGGCCTAAACAAGGAGTGTCTCTAAGGTATCTAAAGATTCTCTTAACGGCTATAAGGTGAGACTCTCTAGGACTAGCTTGAAACCTAGCACACAAGCAAACACTAAACAGTATATCCGGTCTACTTGCGGTAAGGTAAAGCAAAGATCCAATCATAGAACGATAAAGCTTAGAGTCAACACACTTACCTCCTTCATCTTTGTCAAGCTTTGTAGATGAGCTCATAGGAGTGGCTTGAGGCTTTGTGTTCTCCAAGCCAAACTTGTTGAGCATATCCTTTATGTATTTTGCTTGATTTATGAAGGTGCCATCCTTCATTTGTTTGATTTGGAGTCCCAAAAAGAATGAGAGCTCCCCCATCATGCTCATCTCAAATTCACCTTGCATTAACTTAGCAAACTCTTGACAATAACATTCATTAGTAGATCCAAATATAATATCATCAACATAAATTTGAACTACTAAAATGTCATTTTATACATTTTTATAAAGAGTGTAGTGTCCACCTTACCTTTTTCAAATCCTTTTTCAATCAAAAAATTTGAAAGCCTTTCATACCAAGCTCTAGGAGCTTGTTTTAAACCATAAAGTGCTTTTGTAAGTTTGAAAACATGATTTGGAAATTTTGAGTCTTCAAAACCCGGTGGTTGTTCTACATACACTTCTTCATTTATAAAACCATTTAAAAATGCGCTTTTAACGTCCATTTGAAAAAGCTTGAAATTATGATAACATGCATATGCAAGCAACATCCTAATGGCTTCCATTCTAGCTACGGGTGCATAGGTTTCATCAAAATCTATTCCCTCCTCTTGAGTGTAACCTTGTGCTACAAGTCTAGCTTTATTTCTCACAATGTTACCACTCTCATCTAGTTTGTTCCTAAAGACCCATTTAGTTCCTATTGTAGATTGATTACTAGGCCTATCAACTAATGTTCAAACATTACTTCTCTCAAATTGATTTAACTCTTCTTGCATAGCCATAATCCAAAAATCATCTTTCAATGCTTCTTTGATATTTTTAGGCTCTATGCATGAGATAAATGCAATATGATTCATTAATCTAAGAGAAGAACGAGTGGTTACCCCCTTGGATGGATCACCCAAGATTTCACCATCTTTGACATAGTTCAACTCCCTTGGATAGCTAACTTCCTTTTCCTCAATAGCCAAGTCCTTCAAGGCTTCAAGAGGTGGATCTTGTGTGTCTTCTTCTTTTGGTTGAATCTCATCCTTCTTTGAAGTTTGACCTCCATCAAAGGTATTTATGATTCCTATATTATCATCATCACAAGAATCCTTCCTAGGAAGGGGATTATCATCGAATACAACATGAATAGATTCTTCTACAACTAAAGTTCTTTTGTTAAATACTCGATAGGCTTTAGAGGTTAAAGAGTAACCTATAAAAATAGCTTCATCACTTTTTGCATCAAATTTACCTAAATTATCTTTTCCATTATTTAAAACAAAACATTTACATCCAAAAGGGTGGAAGTAGCTAATATTAGGCTTTTTGGATTTTAAAATCTCATAAGGTGTTTTCTTTAAAATCGGCCTAATAGTTACTCGATTTATAATATAACAAGCTGTGTTTGTGGCTTCCGCCCAAAAATATTTTGGTAAATTATTTTCACAAAGCATAGTTCTAGCCATTTCTTGTAAAGTTCTATTTTTCCTCTCAACTACCCCATTTTGTTGAGGAGTTCGAGGGGCTGAAAAATTATGGCTAATACCATTTTCATTTAAAAAATCTTCAAATCCTAAATTTTGAAATTCGGTTCCATGATCACTTCTAATATGTGAAATTTTAAGTTCAAGATCATTTTGAATTAATTTTGAAAATGTGATGAATTTTTCCAAAGCCTCATCCTTAGTACTTAAAAAGAGAACCCAAGTGAATCTAGAAAAATCATCAACTAATACAAAAGCATATGATTTGCCACCCAAGCTCATAGTCCTAATTGGCCCAAATAAATCCATGTGGATTAGTTGTAAACATCTACTAGTAGAAATGTCATTAATGGATTTAAAGGAAGATCTATGTTGTTTACCCTTTGAGCATGCCTCACAAATTTTATCGTTCGAAAATTTTATTTTGGGTAAACCTTTAACTAGGTTTAGAGAGACTAGTTTTTCTAAAACACTTGTGCTAGCATGTCCTAGCTTCCTATGCCACAACCATGCATCATTTTCGTTTTGAGCAACTAAGCATGCATGAGATGTATGAATGTCATCTAGATGCACCATGTATATATTCCCTATGCGATGACCTATGAGCATAATATTATTAGTTTTAATGTCTACAATTTTACAACCGGTTTTATCAAATATAACATTAAAACCTTTATCACATAGTTGACTTATGCTCAATAAATTATGTTTAAGACCATTGACATATAAAACATTTTCAATGAGAGTAGTAGAGTGATTACCTATGGAGCCAATACCTTCAATGTGGCCTTTGGAGTTGTCACCAAATGTTACTACTCCTCCACTTTTTGGCTTTAGATCCATTAGTCGACTCTTGTCTCCGGTCATGTGTCTCGAGCATCCACTATCAAGGTACCATGAGTTTTGACTTTGTGCTTTGGCCTTGTAGCAATGCTCCCCCTACAAACAAAGATATTTAAACTTTGGTTTTTGGTACCCAAATCATTTTGGGTCCATGTGTGTTAGTTCCTAAAACTTTGGTTCCCTTAGGAATCCAAGGTGACATAGCATTAATATTATTAGATTTAACAAGCTCCTTAGGAACCCATACATTTCTAATTCTTTTAACTTTACTATGTCTAGGATAGTTATTTTGTTTGTAGTAGTTAGTCTTTTTCTTATATTGGTGTGTTCTAGAGGATTCTCCTATGTCATGTTTGACACTACCATTATTTTTTAAAGACTTTTTGAGCTCATTTAGCTCACTTAACACCTTTTGGTGTTCACATTTATTTTGAGATAAAAGATTATTAAGATCAACATTTTCATCTTGAAAAAATTTAAGTTCATCTTTTAATCCTAAAATCTTTTTCTCAAATTTAGAATTAGTTTGAGTAAGTGAGTCATTTTTCTCTTTTAATTCTAGGATTATTTTTCTATTCCTAATAACCGACTCCTTATACTTCTCAACTAATTCATCATATACCTCTTGTAACTCATCATAAGCATCATTTAATTCTTCATATGAAAAATCTAAAGTAGATGAGTTCGAGGTTACCAAGGAGGAATCTTCCTCAAGTGCCATGAGGCAAAGGTTCGCCACTTCTTGTTCGTCATCCTCCGATGACTCCTCATCACTCCAAGTAGCAAGCTTGGCTTTGAGCTTTTTCTTCTTCTCAAAGCCCTTCTTCTTGAGTTGAGGGCACTCCGAACGTATGTGGCCGGGTTGTCCGCACTCAAAGCAAGTGATTGGATCCCTTCCTTCTTCTTTGTTCTTGTTTTTAAAGTCCATTTTCCTTTGGATTTTTCTTCCTCGGTTGGACCTCATAAGGCGTGAGAATCGTTTGGCTATCATAGCCAATTCTTCAAGCTCATCCTCATCACTAGATGAACTTTCATCAAGTTGGGATGTTTTAGCTTTGAGAGCTATTCCCAATTTTTTCTTTTTCTCCCCTTCAAGCTTCTCCATTCTTTTTTCTTCTTTCTTTCTTTCATCTTCTCTTCCTTGCTTCATGATCTCGTGAGTAAGGAGAGAGCCTACAAGTTCATCAAGCTTTAGAGTTTTTAAATTCTTTGCTTCGATGATTGCGGTTCTCTTCCCATCCCAAGATTCGGGAAGTGAATAGAGTAGCTTTCGGACAAGCTTGTCTTCCGGTATAACTTCTCCATATCCCTTTAAACCATTTACAATTGTGGAGAACCGATCAAACATCTTTGACACCGTCTCATCGAATTCCATCTTGAAATTTTCATAACTAAGATTGAGAATTCCAATCTTAGTTTCTTTGACATCGTTGGTGCCTTCATAGGTGGTTTCAAAAGTGTCCCACACTTCTTTGGCACTTTCAATTGATGAGACCTTTGAGTAGATGTCCGGACCGAAAGCACAAAATAACATGTGAAGAGCTTTGTCATTTACTTGAATCTTTTTCCTTTCCTCTTCACTCATTTCCGTTCTCCTTTTTAGCACCATTTTGCCATCATTATCTTGCTTCAATGGAATATATGGTCCATCCTCAATGACATCCCATACAAGATAGTCACTTGATTTAATGAATAGACGCATCTTATTTTTCCAAAAAGAGTAGTTCTCACCATTGAAGAAAGGAGGCTTTGTGGTGGATTGTGAGTCGTACATGCCGGGAGCGGAGGTTGATGCCATCTCTTGATATTTTGATGATGATCACACTTCTTCCAAGGATCTCCTCTTGTGGTTGTTAATCCTCAAAGAGTTAAGCTCTGATGCCAATTGTTGAGTGGATCACACGAATGATAATAACCAAGAGGGGGGTGAATTGGAATTTTAACGATGTTGTAACGGAAATTGCAGCTTAAAAATATTGACACGGGAATTTAGAGTGGTTCAAGTTCACCAACCGAACTCTACATCCACTACCTTAGTCTCACCAAGGATTTCCAACAATTTCCACTAAATTGTTCGTCCCTTTTTTCCAGGACAAGGAGGCAACCTTTACAATTTCGGTTAATTTTTCTACCCAAAAATTAACCCAATCCTCACACAAAAGAACAAAGAAATTTGGTGGCTAATAAGGTATCTCTCAATACAAATGATAGCCCAATATCAAGCACTCAACCCAATTGAACAAAATATAAATGATGGATACAATTGGGGTTTCTAGACAAAAATGGGATTTCAACACAAATGCTTGTATTTGATGAAAGGATGTATGCTTGTAGCTCAATTATTGATTGCTGGAGCTTCTTGGGGTCTATTTATAGCCTCTTGTTGATTTCCAACCGTTGTGGGTGATGGGCTAAAGATTAGAGCCGTTGGGGTGTTTTTCTCATGACTTTACAGCACCCAGACGCCTACCGTTTCGGAACGGGGTCAACCTGTTTCGGAACGGATTCAAAAATATAGCCGTTTTATAGCCGTTGGAGCGTCTACGAGAGCCCGTTTCGAAACGCCTAGGGGCCGTTTCGGAACGGTTTTGCCACTGCCAAAGGGGTGTTTCGAAACGGCCTTAGCCCGTTTCAGAACAGATTTGCCACTGTCAAAGGGGTGTTTCGAAACGGCCTAAGCCCGTTTCGGAACGCCCTATTTAATTTCAAAAAGTCAGTTAAAAACCGTTGCCCATGTTCGTTTGAATAAAGAACCGTTTCGAAACGAGTGATACCGTTTCGAAACCCCTTAACCCGTTCCGATACGCGTTGCGGAACAGGTTTACATCGAACTGAAAGTGTTTCGAAACGCCCTGGGGCCGTTTCGAAACGGGGCTGGAAAATTCACTGTTTTGACTTTAAAATACTTAAAAAATATTTTGTAAGTCTTTGGTTTTAGCTATGAAGTGGTCTTTAACAAGATATAGGGAATTTTAGGACTTTAAAATTTGTTTTGATATTTTCATTTTAGTCCTTAGGTTTTTAGTTATATCAAAATTAAAGCATATGTTTTACACACTTGAATCAACTTTAAAACAAATTTAAAGTTTACTCACCACCCTTCCTTAGCAAACCAAGCAAGCAAACAAGCCTCCTAATCTCTCAGATTCGATCCCGATGCTTCTCCGATGTCTCCTCTTGTTTCTAGCCAATCAAAACATAACCATTACTCACCAAATCAATGCTAAATTTCAGTTACAAACCCCATTTACAAACTCAAGCCAACTTCACCAATTTCAAACCCATTTACTCACCAAACTTCCAATTTTCGTGCTCCCTTATTACCCAGCAGAAAACCATGATTTCAAACACCCAAATGACATCTAAAAGGTCCCAAAACACCTCTCTAATAACCCTAAACCATCAGCCCTTCAACCCAACCCTAAAACTCTCCAAAAACTCAATTTTAGACACCTCAAAATGGCCCCAAAGACCCACTTCGGGTTTTCACCCAAAATCAACCATTTCAAACTATTATGTGTATTATGATGAGATTAAACTAAAATCCAACTCAACAAATCAAAAGAAATTGAAAAACCCCATAAAAATCTAAACTTTTCCCTAAACTTGGAAATCACAAAAATGGGTAGTTTTGAAATCTAAGACTATGTAAATGTAGAGGATGATGAGGAGAGTGTAAATATGTAATTACCTTTTAAAATACTCTTGAATCAAGGGAGAGATTTGATGGAATAGTAAATTTGGGGTTTGGGAGGGGTTTAGGGGCTTTTCATGTTGAAAATGAAGGAGGGGAGGAAAGATGATAGCCTTTTTTTCTTTTGATTTCAAAAAGGTTGTCTACCTTTTATTTGTTTTGGCTAAATTACCAGAATGGTCACTCTTTTTTGTTTAAATCTCAATTAAATCAAAACCAAGGCCGATTTGATTAAAATTGATTTTACCAACTCGAACCAACTAACACGACTAACTCCTAACCCCAAAACACGAGTGTTACAAGTTCACAGCTTCGACCGAACTAATCAGATATTTGATGTTGTTGGTGCCAGACGCAACAACAAAGCAGCGCACTCAAATGTATTTCGAGTCTATTTCAGACATAATTGGTGTGATTGTGGAACATTCCAAGCATGGCGATATCCATGCATTCATGCAATTGCATCGTGTATGTATGTAGGGGTTGACCCGTACACTTTTGTTGATGAATGCTTCGATCTCCGTAGGATGGTCAATATTTACAGAAGTGAGTTCCCACCGATTGCAAATTCAATTTATTGGCCGTTGGTAGAGCATGAAAATGGTTACCGGATCCTACACTCCGTAGATCTCCAAGTGGTCGACCTAGATCGAATCGCATATATACCAGTATTGATCTTCATTTTAGGGAGAAGGGACAGCGGAAGAGATGCACCATATGTAGGGCCGAAGGACATTCCAGATCAAACTGTCCAAATGAACCAAGATTCGTGTCAATGCCTCGGTGATTTCCAATGTTTGTATTTGAAAAATTTTATGTTATGTTATGTTATGTTATGTTATGTTGTGTTAATGTTGTGTTGTGTTGTGTTGTGAAACAATTCAATTTAATCACTTAATTTAAATTGTTCTAATATAATCATTAAGTCGAAAAATATTTTTCTTTTAAATTGTTAGATATAAAATACAAATAAAAAACTTATTCAAACATTCAATTTTAACATAATCCACTAAAGTTATCAACTACTTGAAATAAAAAAGCTAACAATGCTTATGTCCACTCGTACCACACCCCGGTGGATGACGAGACCGATCGGGATTGCGTCGACGACGATGCTGAAGTTGCTGCTCTTCATCGACATCATCATCGTTCTCGGTTCCAATTGGCCCACCTGTGAAGAACAAGGATTACTGTGGTGTTTGCTGAACACAGAGGGTCTCAAAATTTGGTTGATACAAATACATATGGATTGATCCTTGAGGAACACTGGACGTGGCAGTCATCATCGGCGAAATTGCATCGTAGGGGTTGGCCACAAGAGGTGTAAAAAAATCCACGTTTTCACTCAAGTTCGTGTAGTTGGGTGTCTGTGGCGAAATAAACTCGGGTCTGTATAAATTAGGATCATTAAACCCTACATTACCTGAATAGCTCGAGCTCACTGGTGGATATATAAATGTAGCAGGCTGAAAAAATCCTATATTATTCGAGTATCTCGGGGCCACTTCCGGTTGTACACAAGTAGGAGTCGGTTCTTTTTCCCATATAGCCATTGGTGGGGCCACTGGTGGCTCCCATGTCGTTGGCCAACCCGTTGGGTCTCTACTACCAATCTGTTGCCTCTGTGATGAGCTCGTTGTAGCCTTCGATGATTTACTTTTGCCTCCATATTTTTTTCGGAACCTTTCGCATTCCTCCCGTTCAGACTGATTTGTTAAGTAAGGCATTCCATGACTACGATAGTAGATCATGTACTCTGAACTCTCGAAATCAAAATCGTCTTCTTCCATTGGACGACGTTCTGGCAACGATGAAGCTCTGTTGTTCCACAAAGCAATATACTCACTATGTTTGACTTCCCAATCCGTATCTGGCCTGCCACGTCCATCATAGGCATGAAGATAGTAATGATCACGTGGAATGCACGGAATAGGCTGGTGGAAGCCAAATTGCCTTAACACTCTATCTTCAAAGTGGAATTCTACAGTAGAGAAATGGATCAACGGTGTAACACTACACCATAAAAGTGAATCATTCGTCAAATATTCCGGTACAAATATATGGTCATCTTCGTAGGCCTTCCAAATAAACTGCAAAAAATAATGGTTTAAAATAATACATTTAACTAACTAAGATGTAAAAAACACATTTAACGTCAAAAAGTACTTTCCATTCATATACCTGCTCTTGACAGTGGGAATCAATAAGAGATCTACAAACTCTGACGTTGTTGTGCGCCAACCCCGTCTCATGCTTCTCCTCACACCATCTGCATACAAATCACAATATATTTAAATAACAAGTTAATTTAATTAATTTACAGATTCAACTAAAAATAAAGATATATATATATATATATATATCTACCTTGCAACGACAGGAAACTGCACATGTGTTCGAGTAAGTGGTGTAAAAGGTAGTTGTTGCCAAGCCCACGCTTGCAACAATAACAGGCAACCACCAATACCGCCTACCCTCTAACCCTTTTGCAGTAAAACGCCTTTGCACAACTCGCGATACAAGCACGCTAATATAGCTGATCCCCAACTATATTGACAATCAGGTTCCTAAGGAGTATCCAAAAAACGAAGATACCTTACATTGGCCATATTGCCAGATTTATCCGACATCAGTATACCCCCGATCATCTGTAGGATATATGCTCGACAGACCATATTAATTTCTTCAACTGTATTATACTCGGAGAGTTGAAATTCTCTCTCTAGCCAACTCATTTTCACACGAGACCCTTTCACGTCACTTCCATAGGGTTCCTTCCCAAGGAACCTTTGACAAATTTCAGCTGTTGAGCCTACGGTACGCTCGACCACTGGCTTCCCGTTTACTGGGACCCCAATAAGATAAACCACGTCCTCGAGGGTGATCGTGTATTCTCCGCAAGGCATATGGAAGGTATGCGTTTCAGGTCTCCAACGCTCAATTAAAGCAGTAATCAATACGGGCACCAACTTGTACCCACGAAGGAACGTGGCATGATAAAATCCTGTCATATATAAAAAATTCCTGATTCTGTGGTCTAGGGGTTTGTCTACCATGCACAAATGATGTTTAAATGTTTCCTTTGCATCCTATAAATAACACATTATTTAAACATAATGGATCACAAAAAAACACAGAAGTGGCATATTTCCTAATGAAACAATTTTTTAAAAATTATACCAGCTCATCAACTCTAAGGCTAGTAATGTGCCGATTCTGTAAATGCAACAATGGAGCTTGCTCAGCCATCCTACATGACAAATAAGAAAATATTAGTAAACCGAGACTAAATCTACCACATTAAAAATAACAATTAAAATAAATGTCGTATTTGATTATTGTCTATTAAATCATCAATTTAACGTTTTATTCAATCACCTATAAATAAATATAATTAAATTAACGAAATTAAATAAAATAATAAAATCTATCCACCTAGTTTTCTATATTCTCAAGTTATGACCTTTTTATGGTTACTTATGTTTTTGTCAACATCAGTCAAACAACTGAGGCGAATGGGCGATAGGCGGATTCATGGTGGTCGCGACCGAACGAGGCAGAGCGGAGGCCGAGTGTGGACCCTGTTTGTGTCGAATCTGCCGCCACAACTGCATTGGCAGGGGATTTAGCAAGTCTTCGATAGGCATGGGGTTGTGAGGGATGTATTCGTACCAAAGAAGAAAGGGAAAGATGGGGCGAGATTTGGGTTTGTTCGAATGGCGACTATTCAAGATGCTAAGCGGGTAATCGAGCGGTTGAATGGATTCCGCCTCTATGGATCGGTAATTATGGTCCTATTTGCTAGAGATGGGGGAAGGGATTCGTCGTGGCGGGAGAAGGAATGGATGAATAATAAGACGAAACCCTCGCAATTACATAAGAATTCCATGGAAAAAGAGAATCTAAAGGATGATCAAGATCCAATTGCAACATCAAAAGCTGTTCCGTTGAGAAGAATTGTGGGAAAAATCGATGGAGACAAATAAGAAATCTTGAAAACCTGCGTGGTGGGATGGCGACATAATTCGATCCCGATCGCTCAATTGGCAAAGGAGTTACATGAGAACAATGTGAGGGGATTCTCAATTATGCACATGGTCGGGCGAATGGTGCTATTAATGCCCAACGAATCGGGCGAAAGCATGGATATTATGGCACGGACAGATTTAGAGAAGTGGTTTGTGGATGTACGCCCGTGGTCGACAGCGGTTCAAATGTCAACGAGAAGAGTATGGCTCGCTATGAGCGGGATTCCCATTCACGCGTGGGCAACGGAGACTTTTGAAAATATTGCCAAAATATAGGGATCGTTGGTAAAGGTCGACTCGTCGACAATCTCACCTTCTTCGTTCGAGCGAAGTAGAATCCTAATTGAAACCAATTGGATTGACAAAATTGATGAGCTGCTGGAATTGGAGGTCGATGGGAATTTTTATAACATTCGAGTGCAAGAATGGGAGAGAGACGTGGTGCCAACGGATAGGGACGAGGAAGAGGACATGGAAACATCCTCGGAAACTAGTTCACATCGTGTTAATGTACCTAATGAGACTACTAATTCGAATGAAAGTGATCCGATGTTGCAATCGTTTGTTAAAGACAGTCTTCTAGGTGACGATACAAATTTAATTCCCAGTGATGCCCAGGAAATTGAGTCGAATTGGGATGCCAATGTCACAAAGAAAGGATGTACGTATGAAAAACAAATTGATTTGCGGGTGGAATCAACAAGTAGAGGAAATTCGTGGGTTTCGGATGAGGTGGTTGCTTTGATTGATAGAGAGGGGACAAGTGAGCACAAGAGCTTAGATGTGGCTAAACTTGAAGTGGTTAGAGTGGATAGTGCCCAGGGGACTTCGAGGGCAGCGGCTGAGGAGGTGGATATGCTGGTTAGGGAGAGAATTGGTGAATGCACAAACAGCGATATGGACCGTCTTGCCTGCTGTGTAGGGGATGGGGTCCAGGGAAATAATATCATGGGGGAGCAGGTGTTGGCAGTGCATTGTGCCGATGAAATGCTGGGGGCGAACTCAGGGATTTTAGTCGAGGCCGGGCCTGAACAAATGAGGGCCTCGGATGTTAAGTATATTGAACATAATGGAGTCCTTCGCAAGATGAGAAGCTTATCTAATGTTTTGATAAGTGTTTTGAATCCGGAGGAAAGGTCTGAGGCTGTGATTAAAGTGACAAAGAAGTCTCGCGGCAGGCCGAAGAAGAAATTACAGGAAGATACGGGGATTGCCAATGGATCCTTATCGGACTCGGATTTTGTAAACAGGAAGAGGGTGATTTTGAGAGAGGCAAAACAAACTCTTGATTTGGGCAGATTGATAGGGGCTTCGACAGTGGGTAACGAGGAGGCGGTTGTTGAAGACATTGCGCTCATCATTGAGGCGCGCATTGAAAACAAATAGCAAGCGGAGATGCGGGTGTTGTCGTGGAACGTCCGCGATTTGGGTGCGGCCGTGAAACGACGTGCAGTACGTGACCGAGTGCGACAACACCAATGTGCGATGGTGATGCTTCAAGAGACGAAATTGGAGCAGCTATCAGCAAATGGGGTAAGTAAAATGTGGAATTCGGATAATTTCGATTTTGTTTTGGCACCTTCTGTTGGGCGATCAGGGGGGTTATTGTTCATATGGGACAGCGATAAATTTCGAAAAATAGAAGCGCGTGTAGCTCGCCATTTTATTTTGATCAAAGGGGAATGGGTGAGTGAGAAGTGGATATACTGGATGTTTAATGTGTATGCTCCTTGCGAGGTGGAATTACAAGATCGGGTATGGGGGAATTGCGGGGGCTGGTTGGGGAATTAGAAGGGCCGTGTTTATGGGTGGTGATTTTAATACGGTGAGGGAGAGATGTGGATGTGTTGACGCATCGAGGGGAATGGAGAATTTCAATGAATTTGTGGAGGATGTCGGCCTTATGGATATCAAAGTTGTGGGAAAGAAGTTCACTTGGTTCGGTTCGGGGAACAAAGCTTGTCGCCTTGATAGATTTTTGGTGTTGAGGGAGTGGATTGATCGCTTCTCTTCGTTGTATCAATTGGTTTTGCCGAGGGGAATTTCAGATCATACGCCGATTCGTCTGACAAGTGAGGAGAGTGATTGGGGACCTCGTCCGTTTCGGTTTCTAAATGTTTGGCTTGAGAAGAAGGAACATGTTGACTTAATGGCGAAGGAATGTGAGCGTATTTCAGTGGAATTAGGGGGGTATTCGATACAGTATAAATTAAGAGAACTGAAAAAAAAATTGCGCACATGGAATAAAGAATGTTTTGGAAATGTCGACTATAGAATTGAGGAGGTGACGGAACAAATTGACCGGCTAGATGAGGTGGTAGATGAGTCGGGGGATAGAGACCATCGGACGGATGAGATTGGTCGGCTGAAAATTGAGCTGTGGCGTCTTCACAAGTACAGGGAATCGATTTGGCGACAGAAGTCGCGTGCTCTCTGGCTACAAGCGGGGGACCGTAATACCGCATTTTTTCACCGAAGTGCTAAAATTAGAGCTGGGAAAAATCAGATTATGGGCTTGCGGATCAATGGTGTATGGGTGGAGGATAAGGAGAGGTTTAAACGCCATATTCAGGTGGAATTTCGAAAACATTTTGCTCGTCGACCTTGCCTTGGAATGATGGAAGCAGATGTGCTGTTTTGTAGGCTGGATAAGGCGGCTGTGGATTTGCTTGAATCTGAATTTTTGACGTTCGAAATTAAAAATGCTGTTATGAGCTGTGAAGGCGCGAAAGCCCCGGGGCCTGATGGCTTTAGTTTTGCGTTTTTCAAGAGGGGATGAGAGTTCTTGCAGGAGGATTTGGGGCGAGTGTTTAACGATTTCTTTGCGCATGGCTCTTTGCCGAAAGGGGCCAACTCGACTTTTGTTGTATTGATCCCAAAAAAAGAGAATCCACAGGTGATTAGTGATTTTCGGCCGATATGCTTACTAAATTCGGTGTACAAAATAGTGGCGAAAGTTTTGGCGGGAAGGCTACAAAAGGTACTTCATTCGGTGATTAGTGAAGAGCAATCTGCTTTTATTAAAGGCCGGCAGATTGTTGACGGCATCTTGTTAACCAATGAAGTGGTTCATTCACTTCGGATGCGACGATTTAGTGAAGGAGGGGTGGTGCTGAAAATTGACTTCGCGAAGGCATATGATTGCATAAAATGGGAGTTTCTTGTGGATGTCATGTGCCGGATGAATTTTGGGGTGAGATGGAGGAATTGGATACTGAAATGTGTGGGTACAGCACGGCTTTCGGTCCTTGTAAATGGTAGTGCAACATCCGAGTTTGCTATGGAACGGGGATTGCGACAATGTGACCCCTTGTCACCGTTACTGTTCGTGGTAGTCGCGGAAGCTCTACATCAATTTTTGGTCAATGCGGAAGGCTTGAGGCTGATTAGAGGAGTGAGTGTTGCTGCGGATTGTCGGCTATCGCATTTGCAATTTGCCGATGACACGGTTATCTTCATTCAAGGGAAGGTTGAATTTGCTAGAAACTTGAAGCGCGTGCTGACGTGTTTTGAGTATGGTTCGGGGCTGCAAATAAACTATGCCAAATCGGCAATGTATAATGTGGGATTAGAGGAGGCAGTGGCATTGGAGATGGCTAAGGAGTTGGGTTGTGTGCGAGCTGAACTTCCTTTTAAATACCTGGGAATTCCGATAGGAATTAACCCACGAAATGGTAAGGTTTGGGAGCCGGTAATTAGTAGGATGCGGTTGTGCTTAGCGGGATGGAAAAAGAATTCGTTATCTTTTGCCGCAAGGGTGACTTTGGTTAACTCGGTGCTCTCTACGCTGCCTTTATATTATATGAGCATATTTAGGGTGCCGAAAACAGTGTTGAATAAAATTGAGAAGATACGGCGAGCATTCTTGTGGGGCGATACGGATTTAAAAAGGAAAATGAACCGAGTAGCTTGGGCGAAAGTGTGTCAGCCGAAGGAGGTAGGGGGTCTTGGAGTGGCAAATATTGAGCTTCGAAATTCAGCTTTGCTTGCTAAATGGCTTTGGCGATACGCCGATTCCCCCAAGGCTTTGTGGAAATCGATTGTGGAAGCTAAGTATGGCGTTGCAGTGAGAGGGAGGCTGCCGAATACGGTGGGTAAGCAGCACATGTCTTTTGTTTGGAGAAGAATTGTTGAGATACAGGAAGGGGATGCCGCGGGCAAGTTCATGAGTGACGATTGCTTCTTGTGGCACATAGGGAACGGGAAGAGGGTGTTGTTTTGGTACGACCGATGGTGTTTAGAGGAACCTTTGTGCGAGGTATTCCCGCACATCTTTAGATGTGCTAGCAACAAGGCAGCAGTGGTATGTGAATATGCGCGGCAAGGTAAATTGAGTCATGCGGAATGGTTACTATTTTTTTGCCGTGACTTGCGCTCTTTTGAACAGCACCAGTTGAGACAAATGCGTGCGATTGTGAGGGGGTTCGTCTTGTGTGAGAGTGAAAGCGATGTGCTGGTCTGGAAGCCGAATGCGGTTGGTCAGTTTTCAGTGGGGAGTTTAATGAAATTGATGTCTTCGTTGGGATTATCCGACCATGGTTTTGATGGCTTCAATGTGTGGAAAATTGAAGTGCCTCCGAAGATATAATGCTTCCTCTGGTTCGTGCAATTACGCCGATTGCCGACACTGTCTATGCTCAGCGCTCGAGGCGTGCCTTTAGCCGGAATTCAATGTGTGTGGTGTAGGGAGGGGATTGACGAGGAAGAGCATATCTTTTTTCTATGCATACTTGCAAATAGCGTGTGGATGGCGTTTTTCCGATGGTGGGGGATGTCATGGGTGAATCCGAAATCGTTTGAGGATTTTTTTTGTGCAATGTTGTAGTGGGGTGTTGTCGGGTGAAGGGAGAGCTTGGTGGATGGTTGGTTGCACAGCGGTACTGTGGTCTTTATGGCTTGCGAGGAATGAAATCATTTTCAATCAGAAACAGATGGATGTCGAGGAGCTGCTCTTCCTTATCAAGCTTCGTGCATTTTATTGGATTAAATTCTCCGTACATGGCGAGGTTATATCAGAGGCTGCTTGGTGGGAGTGGCCAGTGCTGTGTGTGCCGTCGGGTACAGCGAAACATAGAGCTGGAATCCATTGGTGCCCACCGATAGAAGGTGTACTAAAGTTTAATGTGGATGGTGCGGCAAGGGGGAAACCGGGTTTGGCGGGATGTGGAGGTGTGCTAAGGGATGCGAGGGGTGTAGTGTTGGCTGTTTTTTCGGGACCATTGGGGTGTATGGAATCGAATGAAGCGGAGGTTTGGGCCATTTGGAAGGCGGTTCGATTGCTGGCCGACTCAAGGTAGAAGGAGGACAGGTCGTTTATTATCGAATCCGACTCGCGGATTGAGTTATCCTGGGTGCTGCACAAGGATAAACGACCATGAAGGTATAGAGGGCTGTTTCGCGAGATTGATTACGCTTGTTTACAGCTTCGGTGTGTCTGCTTTCATCATGCTTTTCGTGAGGCGAATTCATTCGCCGATGCGCTCGCGAAAGGGGGTGTGGATAGGGTGTCTTGGCTTCATGCTATCGCGGATGATGGGATGATTTTGTAATGGGATTTTGGTTCGACTTGGGGTATATCTCCTTGGCCTATACCTTCCATGATGCACTTTTTTTCCTCCAATTTAGGTTAGGGAGGTTTTTTAAGGAGGCATATGGGAGGTTGTATGATTTCTTTACACTGAATAAAATCATACGCTTACCGATAAAAAAAATGTATTTTCCCGTTTCTTCTCTTATATTCAAACAATTTTTTCTATATTCTCAATATCTCTCCACCTATTTAACACAAAAATATTTAAACTATATTTTCTTCGCATATCTTCACCTATTTAACACAAAACTTTCAAATTACATTCTCTCAAAATAACATCAAAAATTCAAGGAACTTCAAAATAAAAAAAAATTAACTAATTTAAAGTGAACAATATACAACAAAATATTTCTCAAATCCCCACCTATTTAACACAAAATTCAAACAACAACTTCAAATTTAATCAAACAAACAACTTAACTTACTATATTCAATTCAACCACCTATTTAACACAAAAAAATTTAAACTTTAACTTAAAAACACAAATATCTGATTTTCGTAATTACTATAAAATAAAATATACAAAAAAACAAATTACAAAAAATAATACTTACTCATAATAATAAGAAAAAATTATAAAAATAAAATACTTACTTTAATAAAATTCTTCAAATATTCAAATCTTCCTCCTCTTCTTCTTCTTCAAAATATTTTCTCTCCCACTATCTGCCTTCAACTCACCCCTTTTAACCTCAAAAAAATTAAATTTCAACCACACATACCACCTACCCAATTAAATTCCACCATTTATTCAACCAATTATTTCCCCTGCCACCCCGTGACCCTCCTTCAAAATTTTCTGCAAAGCTTGCCCCCTGAATGCATGCATTTTTCTGCCACCCCGTACCCCCATGCAGTGCCAGCTCGTGAAGAGGCCAAAGTCGGATCCACTTGGCTCCAACTTTAGCCAAAGTCGGATCCACTTGGCCCCGCATTCTGCCCCACTCTGCCACCCACAGAGAAGCCAAAGCCGGATCCACTTGGCCAAGACTTTAGGGGAGCCAAAGTCGGATCCTAATGGATCTGTTTTTTTTTCATATTCGGTCTCAACTAAATTCGACTTCTATTACACTGTTTAAAGTACAATCTTCTTGGAAATAATCTACCCAGTGCAATAGAGTGAGAAATAAAAAATTCCACCACAATTCTTTTGAGAATTTTCCATTGGAAATATAACATTAATATATTTAGTTACATTTAGTATCCTACATAATATTTTTTTATTTTATAATTAAAATAAAATAATTATATATTATATATATAATTTATATCAAATAATAATATATATAAATACTATGTTAAAAAATCTATATAAATAGTAGTATATTTTTTGCTTAAGGGCTCGAGAAGTCCCTGAACTTTTGAAAAAAAATAATTAAACCCTTAAAGTTTTTTCGTACTCAATGTCACCCTCAAACCCCAAAAATTAATCAATCTGACCCTTTGACTGACGGAATCCGTCGTTGACCGTGACGGTGCTGACGTGGTAGTTCACGGTGCTAACATGACAGTCCACGTGTGAATGATGACGTGTCTAGAGGGTCTTAATTAATTTTGTTAGAAAGTTCGAGGGCTTAATTAATTTTATTAGAAAGTTTGAGGACTTATTTAATATTTAAGAAAAAAAAGTAAAAGTTACATTATAATACTAAATATATTAATGTTATACAAAAAAATATTATCGATGAATTTTTAAAAATATAAATTACATTTTCTAATATAAAAAAAATCTTCTTTGACCATGGAAGTGATTTCACTATAAAAAATGCTTAAAGATTAAATAAACCATTAAACTTTATAAAAAATTAATAAACTCTCAAACTTTAAAGAAAATTAATTAAACCCCTCTTCCACGTCATATTTTTTTTAACGTAGAGTCAACGCTATTACGTTTAACAACGTACTCCATCAGTTAAAAATTCGGATTAATAAAATTTTGGGGCTTAAAAATAACATTGACTGCACAAAATTTTTAAAGGCTTAATTCATTTTTTTTCAAAATTTGAGCGACTTCTCAATGCCGTTAAGCCTATATTTTTTTCTCTTTTTCTTCAAAGTCCGGTCCAATTATATATATTTTACAATTGTAGGCCAATGTTAAATAATAAGCAGAACTCAAAAAAAAAAAAAAACAGAACTCTATACCTCCCCGGAGTAGAAGAGAGGCAGTCTCAGCTCTAAATCCATTAATCAGCCGTTTGAACAACAGCCACAGCGACGACGATTCGCATCACTCCGATTCCTAAATAGAAGAATTTTGCCATCTAATCCGAGATGGGTTGTATAGAATCCAAACAAACCAGTGATGATGGTAATATAATAAACTATTCTCTCTCTTCTGTTTTTTAATTATGATTTACTCTGTTCTATTTATATGTTTATGGTTGCTCTTCATTGATTAAAATTTAAATTACATTGGATTTTGGAAGTGTTTATGGAATTTGACTAATTTTGACCACGGTTTTGAGAATATTGTTTTACAAGTAGTCGTTTAACTTTAAATCTAATCGTCATATGCTTTTCTAAAAAAAGATGGCGCATCTGCTATTTGATTCTTGACTTGAACTATGGTCTATATTTTATTTTCTTTTTATTTATGAACAATCTGTAATTTTGTAGAAATATTTGAAGTTAAAAAAGCATTGATTAATCATGGAGTTTGTGGTGATTTCAATATATTGTAGAAAATGCGAAGAAAATCAGAAAGCCAGAACCTTGGAAGCATTCTGAGCCGATTACCAGAGCACAGCTAGCGCGGATTCGTGATGAATTTTGGGATACAGCTCCTCACTATGGTGGCCAGAAAGGTATTTATGTCAAAGTATTGATAATGATTACTAGTACTAGCAAAGTTCTTTGAATGTTTGGCTTCTTTTCATATGATTTTTAGAAATTTAGATAGTTGGATAATTTATGAATGTGGCACTCCTCAACCCCGTAATCGATTGCTGCAATGCGAGGTTTAGATTAGTTATTGTTGCAATGAGCTTAATGCCAGTTATTGTTGCAATGTTTTGTTGGTTGCAGTTCACCTTGCGCATTTATTGGTGTCATAAAGACCTAGAATGCCTTGATGAACTAGAGTTAGAGTGGAAATTTAGAGTATAGGTTCTGAAAATAAACGCCTTGTTTTTGGAATGAGTAGAGGCTACCATCAGGTTATGGCCTTTTAATTGTAATGTGATCATGAATTGGTTATATCTAAATAGTTGATAAGTCAGTAAGTTGCAGGCTTGCAGCATTGGACTGAGAATCTGAGACGTGGTTGCACGATTAACATGTTAAACTTTAAAGAGTTGGTTGAAGTTTAGAGATGAAATGGATGCTTAAGACCATAATTCTGATCACTTTGAGCAACAAGTTGTTAGCATGTTGATCCACTTTTGTTAGGCACAAGTACATTATGACATGATATTAACGCTGTTATATTCATGGGTTGCTTTCAAGAGATGAGACCTTGACCCTGTTTGAGATAGAGTGCCATCTTTTTACTGTCTAAAGAAGTTGGGAGCCTGACTGTGATCAACTTCTTGAATCCTTTATCTGATCTCCAGGGTTCATCTTTCTTCAATGAAATTGTATCCCTTCTCACTTGTGTACACAATGTGTCAACATTTAAAGATATATCATATATGAGTGTCAGTTATAGAGCCAATCTGCCCCCAATAAAGTTTCAATTAAATGTCGAATACTGAACTTCAAGCCTATTACTGTCATTTCTGTCTGTTTCTTCTACTATCTTAATTGTACCCTGTCATCATATGCCCTATTTCTCCCATATGAAAGAGCTAACACGAGGGGAAGAAAAAGTTTATCTGAAGAATGAATGTTTTGTTACCAGAGATTTGGGATGCACTTCGAGCTGCGGCAGAAGCTGAATTAATCCTTGCGCAAATAATTATTGATAGTGCTGGGGTGATTGTTCAGAATGATGACTTAACCATTTGCTATGATGAGAGAGGTGCCGGTTTATAGCCTACTCCCCTTTTCTGTTATTTTTTTTCATGTGAAGACTTTCTTTCCTATAATTTATCTTTTTTGTAAATGTACAATTGCAGGTGCCAAGTATGAACTTCCCAAGTATGTCTTGAGTGAGCCTATTAATTTGATTCGGGATGATTGATGAAAGAGACCGAAGAACACAGTGATTCATTTTAGAATATAAATCATGTAAATTAAGCTCATAATCTCTAGGATATCTCCCAATTGAAATTCCCATTCATTTACAATATAGTTCTTTGTCAGCAAAAGTTCAGCTGTTTAAAAAAAGGTTTAAATTCAACTCCAGGTCATGTTATGTCCAGCAGAATTCCAAGGACTTTCATGTTATATGATTCAGATGTTTATTTTGGATAGCTAAAGAATCTGTGTATAGCAAGTTTGAAACTTTCTTATGGCATGGGCACCTACTTTCATTTCAAATGCCGGTCTGCTTAATGTTTAAACTTAAGGTTGCATGCCCATTATCTTAACGATTTCCAATTCCAACCAATTCGTTGCATCTAGGGATGGGCACGGCTCGGGTAGGGTCGGGTTTTTGGCCCACCCGAACCCGACCCGAAAATAGGCACCCTAAAACCGCACCTGACTCGACCCGAATTTTTTTTTCAAAAAACCTGACCCGACCCAAAAATAAATATATTAAAATTGACTCCGACCCGAACTATATAAAATAAATTAATTTTAGGGATCTAATTGTAAAAAAATAATTTTAAGGGACTTAATTGTAAAAAATTATAATTTAAAGGACTAAATTATAAATAAAAAATCAATTTTAAAGACTTAATTATAAAAAAAATATATATAAGGGGTATTATTATAAATATACCAAAAAATTTACGAAAAAATTACCCTATTAGTCTCAGGCCGGGCCGAATCGAATATTTTTCACCCTAAACCCGACCCGATCCGAACCTAATTTTTTCATTACAAAATCCGACCCGATCGGATCAGGTCGGGTCGAAACCCGTCAAATTCGGGTATAATGCCCATCCCTAGTAGCATCAAAGAAACATGCCTGGTTGGACAGCAGGGGATGCTCGTACGTGCCATTTCTTTATCTATTCTTCTTGTCTTTTGTGTTTGCAATTGCCGACAACTAGTTTTTGATCATTGTTTCATATTGGCGTAAAGTCAAAAAAATACCTCAACGTTTGACTGAATAATTCTTTTGGCTCTTATTTTTTTAAGTACTTCAACCCTCAACGTTTTATTTTGGGTCAAAATGGCCTATTTGTAGATAAAAATTGTTAGAAAACTAAAGGTAAGTAGTTTGAAATGACTTGACAGAATGATAAGTTAGGAGGAAAAATTATTGTATATTTTATATAATTTTATAAAATTATTTTTTGAATAGCATAATATTTTTTTCAAATCAACACTTTTGTCTATATGATATTGTCTTGTCAATGTGCACTGCCATATATGTTAATCACGTTATTTCAAGTTATTTACTGTTAGTTCACTGACAAATTTCATTCGCAAATTAACTATTTTAACATAAAATAAAACGTTAACTTGCTCTAAAAAAATATAACTAAAGTAACTATTCAATCAAACATTGAAAGTATTTTTAACTTTATGCCTTTCATATTTGTGTATTTATCAAATACCTTGACCGAGATTGAGATAATATGTAATTTATTTAGATTTCTGGTTTGATGATGGCTCTAAGCTTCCTTTGAAACATGTGTTATTAACCTCAAACCTACTGAAATTTTCTTTGACCAAAGTAAAGCATAATATGATACATTTATATTAAGGTAAGGCAGTGTCACATCAAATTAGGCATCTCTCCGCCTTAAACCAAGTAAGGTCTAATGACTTTTTTAGCCCTTAAGCTTAAAAAAATTATTCTAGTCCTTGAATTTTTTTCGCTTATTTTGGTCTTTGAATTTCTATTTTTTTCATTTTGAATTAACTGGTAAAAATAATGGATTCTCAACATTTTTATATGCTTTTAACAAGTTTAATATTGAATAGTTTGAAATTCATCTACCACCACCAACCATGAGCGGACGATGTGGTGATCGGCATGAATGACGATGTCGACGGGATATGGTGGTTGGAGATGATTTTTTATATAGATTTTGGGTTTATAAAAGAGATAATGGAGAAAAAATGGTATTTTTGAGTTTTTAAAATGATGATTAAATTGATAACATTTGTAAATGTGAAAGGTTAATTTTGTTGAATTATTCAAAAGTAAGAGTAAACTGAAAGAATATGTAAGTGTAGATGATTAAATGTATTATTATCTCAATTAAAAAGAGGTCATAAGATTATTTTCGTTAACTATTAACAACCAATTATTTGATGGATCAAAAATAAAAAATGTTAGTGAATTGGCTTTTTTTTTTTGTTTAGTGATCAAAATAGAACATATTTTAAGTACCAAATTTAAAAATTTAAATACCAAATTGGAAAAAGGACAGCTTCAAAGGTCAAATGCACTATTAAGCCAAAAAAGTTATTTTTATACAATCGTAGAAATATCTACTGCATTCGGATTCATGATTCATCCATAACAAGTTAACAACAAGCACGTGGTTTGAAGATTTGGAAGGGACAATAACGGATTTTCATATAATTCAAAAGCATGCGAATTGCGACACGTCCTCACAAAAATTATCCCATTCCAAATTTCCAATACGCAAACTCTTCAGTCTTCACAGAAAACCTTCAAAAAGAAAAGAAAAAATTCTACACATAAACGTGGTGATTTCAACATGAAGGCTGAACCTTGAAACGTCAACTTTAAGCAAAGACTGCATTGGTGGTTTTCGCTTTTTAGCGTTCAAAGTATCTGACTACTTACTTCCCCAATTCCTACTTAATTTATTAATCCCAAAACAAGTTTTTCCTTTGTTTGTTGTTTTTGTCTGAAAACTGCAAAGAGCAAGGGAAAGAGAGAAGAAGAAGTTAAACAATAAGACAAGACCCAGATTGATTGCTGAGGAGATTGAATGTTTTTTTCTTTGCTTCAATCATGTTCTTCCCTAAGCCCATCGCATTTCTTCTATCTGCTCTGCTTTCTTTCGTTTGGTTAAACACACACCAGCTTGATGCCGCTACGTTGCCCCAAGATGAGGGTAAATTTAACTATTTCCCCTTTTCCTTTTCTTCTTTTAATGATATGAGACTAGATAATGAAAGCGCCTGAGCCTTTTTTTAATCCTTTATTGTTGGATTTCATGTAGTAATAGTAATGTTCTTGTTGTCTGATTTGTGGTTTTGTTAGTGAACGTTCTGAATCAAGTTGCCAAAACAATGGGAAGTAACGGCTGGAGTTTCGATGCCGGCAGTTGCAATGTGTCGGAGCAAGTGAACATGGTGGACATGCGTGCCGAGAAAAACATTACCTGCACTTGTCAGAACGGAACTTGCCACGTCACACATATGTAAGTTTCCCGGAAAAAAAGAAAGAACCAAAATAGAAGTGCTTAAAATGGCTGATTTTGGGGGTTTGTTTTTGGACTTTTTAGAGTATTCAAGCTTCAGAGTCTTCCGGGAGTACTTCCATCAGAAATTGTAAATCTTCCATATCTCAGAGTGATGTAAGCATCTTTGTCAATTCTCTACTAATTTTCTTAATTAAATGTGTTTATGCTTAAGCCTATTTGGCATGCAGTGATTTTGCATATAACTATCTCAGTGGGACAATCCCACCTGAATGGGCTTCAATGCAACTCGAATTCATGTAAGTTATTGTCTCCTTTGTATATGATCAATCTTTGGGCGAAAAGAAAACCATATTATTCTCTTTTGGGACTAATCAAGCGATCTTATTCCAGTTCTGTCTTCGGAAATCGACTATCCGGGAGTATTCCAACTTATTTGGGGAACATTACCAGCCTTAGATACTTGTAAGTTTTGTAGTACTTTAATTTACTTGAGATATAGATGCTTTCAAGATCGATGTTCGTTTTAAGGCCATCTTTAATTTTGTGCTAAGCTTGTGACTCCATATGCTTTTCACTCTCCCGAGGTCATACGGGTACACAAATTATCGGGGTTTTAAATTGGTGAGGGAGAAGTTGTAATCATTTCAAGTAATTTCAATGCATGTTCTTTACAGAGACCTTGAAGCAAATCAATTTTCAGGACAAGTCCCTCCAGAGATTGGAAAGTTAGTTAACTTGGGAACTTTGTAAGGAATTTCGTTTCTATAATTTTCTTTCGTGTGCTATACATTTAGAAACGGGAGCAAGTAGCATAGTTTTGACAGAAGAAAGTTTATATTTATCTTTGCAGAAGATTGTCTTCCAACAGACTGGCCGGAAATTTGCCTGTTCAACTAGCGGAACTGGAAAATTTGACGGACTTGTATGGTTTTTCATTAACTTATACTAGTAGAATGCCACAAAAAGATTGGTAGGAACTTAAGTTGTAAAAATTCTTATTTATAAAATGCAGTAGGATAAACGACAACAACTTTAATGGGAGCATACCGGCTTTCATTCAGAACTGGAAGAAACTTACGAGATTGTAAGATCCTCAACTTCTTTTTAAAGTTTATGATATTTGAAAACTTGTAATGTTTCTCTCGAGTTGATTGTTTTTGCTTTAATTAAATCAAACCAGAGAAATGCAGGCGAGTGGACTTGCAGGTCCCATTCCTTCATCCATCTCAGCTTTGGAAAACTTAATAACAGTGTAAGTACTGAAAACTTCTAAGCAGACGATTATGGACAACAATTTGTTTATAAATTAATTGTTGCTGAATTTTTTGTTCGTAATGGCATTGCTTACTTGCAGGATAATCAGTGATATAAACGGAACAAGTCAGCGTTTTCCCGATCTTTGGAACATGACAGCAATCAATCGGATGTACGTTTTCTGCCTATCTTATATTTATGCAGCCATATGATATTAGCTTTTTTGATCATTTTATCTGATATGTCTGCTCTTGGAAATTGTAGAATATTGAAGAAATGCAACATTGTTGGGCAAATTCCACAACAGATCTGGCAGATGAGTAAATTACGTATTTTGTAAGTGTAAAACATGATTCTTCGGTTAAAGAAAACAGTAAATTCCTTTATTTTTATTTTATTTATTTTTCAAACACATTTTGTTTTTCAGAAACTTTATGTTTTTTTTATGAAGGAGAAAAGTAGGAAGTCTATAAATCTCTATGCTGCTATTACATATATTATGTTCATGGCCCAAAGTCATCATATTCTTATAATTGTTTTATTGAATGACTGCTATCAGCTGATGTATTAGCACCAGAAAGAAAACCTAAGACATATTTACTTGTGAATTTGGACAGGGACCTCAGTTTTAACATGTTGAGTGGTGAAGTTGTTAGAGCCACTTTCCCTAATGATTTAAGATTCCTGTAAGTTTTTTTTTTTAATCATTCTAGACAGAAACCATGCAAGTTTTGTAGCAACATACTATATCTAACTGCAATGTCTATAAAACTGACCGATATGATTGATATCAGCTATCTTACGGGCAACAATCTCAGTGGAAATATACCAGATTCAATCTTGCAGACAGGAGTTGCCGTGTATGTACCTTCTGTTAGGATTGTAATTAGGAATATATATGTGAATTCTTAGCATGCAGAGATTTCTGAGAAAACTGTTCTATTTCCTTCTTGCATTCAGAGATATTTCCTACAATAACTTCACATGGCCGAGCCCTGATCAACCTGCTTGTTTACGGAAATTGTCAGTTCTTTTTTCTTCTTCGTGTTGAGTAGAAGCATATTCTTCCTGTATGCTTTCTGATATGTAGGGTTACTAACATCTACTGCATTTTGCTTTTTAAATAGGGATAACATAAATTTGTTCCGCAGTTCTTCGACAGAATACCTGTAAGTTCTTGAGTTCTTGATTTAATTATCACAAATTATCTAAGGCCACCAAAATTGACTGTCAATACACATTGAGAAGATCGGTTTAGCACAATCTCCATCTGTTTTCTTGAGCACCATTTGGGTTGGGATAGATGGATGTGTGAGCTTTAAAACCCCATTTCCATGTTTTCCATACGAAAAGAATACGAGTATTTGTAGAATAACGTTCCTCCATAACATTCATTTGATCACTAATCTGTCCTTTATTTTTGGTGTTTTTCTTTTCTCCTGACCCAACAGTAAAAGGGGAGTTATTCCATGCAGGAGTGATTTCAAATGTCATAAATGTAAGTATATTATAACATTTGCTTTCAAATCTAATTATATACTTGCTTTAAAATCCATGCATCTCAATTCGCTAGCTTTTTTCAAAAATGTTTTTCCAAGCTAATATAAAATATCTACATTACTATACTAGGCACTAGCTTGTAAATGGTTACCATAAAGTTTGTGTGTGTGTAGTTAGCAAGCTGTTAAAATGACAAGGGTAATACTCCGATTAGCTTTTTAACTTCTGCAATAGAATCTTTCAGCTTCTTTCTTTGAAGCTAAAATAGTTGTCTCGTCTCTGGCAGACTGGCATTCTATGTATATCAATTGCGGTGGAAATAATGATGTGAAAGTGAATGGGACAATGTATGTGGGAGATGCGAAATCTGGTTTAGGTGGTGCTGCAACATTATATGAGAATGCCGATAACTGGGGTTTTAGTAGCACTGGAGACTTCAGGGATGACAATGATGAACTGAATGCCGCGTCACGTTATGTAAAGCAGACAGCAAACATGTCTAACCAGTTGTATGCTACGGCGCGTCTATCTCCACTTTCAATTACTTATTATCGACATTGTTTAGAGAATGGGAGCTATTCAGTGAGATTACACTTCGCGGAGATCGAAATCACCAATAGCACGAGATATGGAAGACTTGGGAGGCGGATTTTCAACATTTATATTCAGGTAATTAATGATGATTGTGAAACTAACTCCTTTCGCAATGGTGTTTGTCCAGTGAATTGCTTGGCCGGCAAGTTACTGAGACACCATTCTGTCTCCATTGGCTGCTAGATAAATAAGTGTCATTAAATATCCATGTTGCAGGATCAGCTGGTTGAAGAAGACTTCTATATAGAAGCTGAAGCTGGTGGGATTCTTACTCCGCTAACGAAACACTATAATGCCAATGTAACGAATGGTGAACTAGAGATCCGCTTTTACTGGGCCGGAAAAGGTACTCAAGCAATTCCTGTTCGAGGAGTCCATGGCCCCCTCATATCAGCCATCTCAGTCGATCCCAGTATGTGATCTTCTTCACAATCACCTCCTTTCTCATCCTCATCTGCACCCTCCTTTACAATTTCTGACTCGAGTTCTTTTGTCAGATTTCAAACCCAAGCATGAGCAGAAGAAAACAAAGACTTTGCCAATTGTCATTGGTGTTGTAGGATCATTTCTCGTATTCTTGGCATCTGGGATTCTCTTCTGGAGATACTATTTTAAGGCCAAGAGCCAGAGAGAACAAGGTTTGGGCTGTTTCAGTAGTAGAAGTCAATGCTTTGGAAAATTTCATGCCAAAAACTTTTCCTTCATATTATCTCATATATGAAAATAACTTTTTGGAATGTTCACTGGTTAATGTCCATGAACATGCCGGACTAATTGGAGGCCTTCTACCTTCTCTTTTTCCGGAAAACAAGAGAACCTGTATGTAATGGACCGAGAACTAATTTAATGCATTCTTACATGTCTTCCTTCTACAGATCTCAAAGGACTGGATCTGCAAACAGTTTCTTTCACCTTAAAGCAGATAAAGGCGGCAACTAACAACTTTGATCCTGGAAACAAGATTGGTGAAGGTGGATTTGGACCTGTTTACAAGGTATACATGCAAAATGAAATCCATTTTCATATGAAAATTTACTTCTATAGAGTTCTGCTGAATTTCATGACTGGATGACAGGGTCAGCTAGCTGATGGAACAATAATCGCTGTCAAGCAGCTCTCTTCAAAGTCAAGTCAGGGAAACCGCGAATTCTTGAATGAGATGGGCATGTTTTCATGTTTGCAGCACCCCAATCTTGTGAAACTTTATGGATGCTGTATCGAAGGGAATCAACTGTTGCTGGTATATGAGTACTTGGAAAACAATAGCCTTTCTCGGGCTTTGTTTGGTAAGTTCAATGCACAATTATTCACAAACTGATTTCATTGTGTGGAAACATGTAACAAAGATTCTAACTCTTGGAACATTTCATGGGATGATCATCTTAAGGACCAGAAAAATTTCGAATAAATCTGGACTGGCCTACTAGGCAAAAGATTTGTGTCGGAATAGCTAGAGGCTTAGCGTTTCTCCATGAAGAGTCTAGGCTGAAAATTGTCCACAGAGACATCAAAGGTACCAATGTTCTGCTTGATAGAGACCTAAATCCTAAAATATCCGACTTTGGATTGGCCAAGCTTAATGACGAGGATAAAACTCACATCAGCACACGAATTGCCGGAACAATGTAAGCCAACTAGTATCTTGCAATGTTGTCTTAGCTGAAAAAGCCTCTTTTGACCTTTAAATGTGAACTTACATTGCAAAAGTTTGAAATGCAGAGGATATATTGCACCAGAGTATGCACTGTGGGGTTATTTGACCTACAAGGCAGATATTTACAGCTTTGGAATTGTGGCATTGGAGCTTGTTAGTGGCAAGCACAACATGAATTATGGGCCGGTGAACGAATACACTTGCCTTCTAGATTGGGTAATCACTGATTTACACCATATGTATACATATGTTTCTGGTTACATACCCTCTATAACTGCCTTTGTTTCTTTCGGTTTTATCCGCTGTGTCCTTAATGGCTCGTTAAGCAAACCCACATCGTTGAGAATTCCATGCATGCGTTTTATGTCGTTTGCAGGCCTGTCATTTACAACAAAGTGGAAAGCTATTGGAGTTGGTGGACGATAAGCTGGGATCCGACTATAACAAGTCAGAAGCAGAAAGGATGATTAAAGTAGCTCTCTTATGCACCAATGCTACGCCCTCCCTGAGGCCGACAATGTCCGAGGTGGTGGGAATGCTGGAAGGAACAATTACCATTCCTGATATTGTCCCTAATGCGAGTAGCTACAATGAAGATTTGAGGTTTAAAGCCATAAGAGACCATCGTAGCTCTACGCATAGTCAGAGTTTCGCTGGAAGTCAGGTTCACACTTCAACTTCTACAGGATCTCAGATTGAAACGTCATCTGCTTCAGCTCATGGAATCCATGAAACCAACGAGGAGTCGCATTTTAAGATTTAAAGCCATGGAAGCCTGAAATCTGCAATATCTAATCAGATGAGTTTTATAAATGCACAAAGATGTATATATAGTTTTTTATTTTTATTTTTTTACTTTAGTCCAGGACATAACAGAAAGTTATATTTTTAGTAAAAATCAAGTGATAGGAGCTTATATATAGAGAGAGCAATCAAATTTATTTAAGAGAAACCAGAAAATTCAATATCTGAGGATACAAATATCTACACTGGATTTATAAAAAATTGAAGTTGAATATTCTGATTTTCATTATTTTGTGGAATTTTGCAGAAAATAAATTATCTTTAGCTGAAGTTGACATGTTAAAAGTTGAGAACTTGTGGAATTCAATCGGATAAAATAATGCTTATCCTCCCTCGGCTGGTTCCAACCAAGGACACCTTGTCCCTCCCTCATATCATAAATCATAATCGCTTCGAAGGCTAGGCGCCAAAATATTTTCTGGTTCATTGTCTTTATCCTAAATATTAAAATAAAAATATTAATTATGTAACTAAGTTTTTTTTTTTTCAGATACGGGAGAAGAGGCCATATTTAATAATTTATCTAGATTGTTCCGTTTACAATATAAAAAATTCAAACTTTAAATCATATATTGTTACACAAAGTTTAATCATTACTATTATTATCATAAACAATATATTAATTATTTTTTAAAATATAAATATTTATTAATTGGTCGAGTAATTAAGTATATTTATATTATTTTATCTTCTTACTTTTAGTCTTTTTAAATATAAAAAGACGTTGCTAATAATTATATACCATATCTTAAATGACACTCTATAATAATTAATTTGAATCTTTTTACTTCGTTTTTGACATAAATTGATCACGTGATTTTATTACAAAAAACAGTAGATTTTAAATATCATTTTATTACCAAAAAAAAAAAACTTCAATGTACTGAGCCGCCGACACATTGATAATTATTTAATTCATTGCCCCACTATCCGTCAGTCCCGCACTTAGTTTCCCATTTCCCGGTTCCACCACTCAAATATAAATGCTCATTGCATGAAAATGACACAAACCTTATATATTTTCCCCATTTTCCATCATTAAAAATCAAACCTTCAAGTAAAGCTCTTTCTTTTGCACTTCAAAAGTTGATGAGAAAAAGTTTTGCTGAAAGGAGATTCCTTCATTTCACTTAGAAAAACATGGGAAGGCTTGGTAATTGTCCTTCAACCATGAAAATGCGCTTTGGGTACATGATCCTTACAGTCTTGGTGCTCATTTCCATGGTTGAAGCCCAAGTAGAGCCACCCTATCCTCCACATTATGAAGGTAAGTTACTACAGCTCTGCAATTCCTTTCTTGCTTCAGTATGGGTTAAAGATGAACCCTCTCTCTTTACTAGCTGGTTTGCAAATTTCCAGTTCATGTTTTTGCTGTTTTAATTCACTTTTCTTTCTATTGTTCCTTAAGTAATCTACATTAAACGGTACACTGCAGGTTCGATTCATTAGGGTAAATGATACTTGAGTGTTTTTAAGTTTTAAGAACTCACCCAAAAGATTATTCCGCTGATTTTCTTGTAAATGTGTTTCAACGCCAGCTTAGCTTCCTCCAATGGTTTCTCAATTTGTTGCTTTTAGTTATTTTCTTTCATTCTGGTTTTGCAGTAAAAGCTCTTCGTGAGATAGCGGCAGAACTTGGGAAGAAGGATTGGAATTTTAGCGAGAACCCTTGCAACAATAAGTCAAGCTGGTTTACGCCACCGCCGCCGCCACGTGTGTCTCGGAGCATTTACAACAGTAGTGTCACCTGCAATTGCTCCTTCCCCGGCGGTGAATGTCACATTGATGGCATGTATGTCCTTACTACTGGTCATGAGAAAATTGATGCTCATTCAAGATGAATGGCTGTATGACTATGGCTCCGAATTCGCATATGAATTTATCTCAAATAATCATGTCAGTGGTTATATGATATGAATGGTGTCATTTTTTTATTACTGAAGGGTTCTTTGAATACATTTTCTGCTACTAAAATCTCTCTCCTAACTATTTGGAAACTTTGAATTGGATATGCTTCTAAAAAGCTTTTTATTCACTTGAACAGCTATCTTGCAGGGCAGGATCTTGATGGTGTTCTTCCACACTCACTTGTCAATCTATCATATATTAAAACATTGTAAGAAGAAGGTTACAATTGATGATTTTACTCTTTAACTAGCAAATAACCTTCTATTCATTTTAAAACTCTTTTATGTTGCTTTTAGAATACTCCATTACAACTATCTTCATGGTGCAATACCACATGAATGGGGTGCTCTAAAGTTGGAGATTATGTAAGCTACAAGGAGCATTTCATGTTTATCCTGTTCAGAAGCTTACTTTCATTCAACTGATAGAAATGACTACATTTCAGGACAGTTTCTATGAACCGCTTATCGGGGTCAATTCCGGGCTCTTTGGGAAACATATCCACTCTAAAATTTCTGTAGGCGTCGGTTCACGGTTGCTTATGTTTTCTTTAGTATTATCTCTTGCCTTTTTCCTTACAGTATTAAATTTTCAGGAGCCTCGAGAACAACATGCTTTCTGGAACTATTCCTCCTGAGCTTGGGAAATTGGTTAACCTGGAAAACCTGTTAGGCTTTCTGTTCTCTATATACTCATGCATGATTTATCAGTCTCCTTCTCTCCCGAATATTTAGTATGGTATAGTTGGCTTGATTTTGCCTCTTTCTTGAATGCAGTACTCTTAATGCCAACTATCTCACCGGAAACTTACCCCCGTCCCTTGCTAATCTGTTCAATCTAAAAGAACTGTAAGTGTTTTCAACACTATCTGGAGTACTGCTGTTAATAAGGCTAGATTTGTTTAGTACCCCTGCTTTTATGCGAGGTTCATGCAGTCGGATTAGCAGTAACAATTTCACAGGAAAGATACCCAACATTTTTCAAAGTTGGAAGCAACTAGAGAAATTGTAAGCATTTTTCTGTCTCCACTACTTCTCTAGAGAACCCCATTGAAAGTTTGGTGATGATTACTTCAAAATTTTGATTTCCACAGAGAGATTCAAGCTAGTGGTTTTGAAGGGCCAATTCCTTCAAGCTTAGCTCTCTTGCATAACTTAGTGGAACTGTGAGTTTGTCTTAATTCCTTCAGATTTGTAGCCCTTCATTTCTATTTATGTTTTTGAGGTAATCTGGGTTCATTCCAATTTAGATACTAAAATTATTGCATTGGGGCCTTTTCTCTTTTAACAATTCTTTATGGTGCAATATAATTCAGAAGGATCAGTGACTTACCTGGGAAGGGTTCAAAGTTTCCGGACATAACAAACATGAAAAACATGTACAGATTGTAAGTCATTACCATGCTTGCAAAATTCTTCAAGGCCATATTAATCGCCTTTTGTTATAATTGTGCTCATGTGATGGGGGCTCATATTGCAGAATGTTACGTAGCTGCAACATATCTGGACCAATCCCAGATTATATATGGGAATTTTCACGACTGCAAATTTTGTAATTCTACCGTTCTTGTCTCACCTTAATTTTTTGTATTTATGTCAATACTCGGTAATCGGTATATCATTTTTCATTCTTTTCTTGTGAGTTTTAATAAGTTTTTCATACTTTTTTTTTTGGAAAGGAACATACTTCAATCTTCCATAAATGTACTCATCTATATATTTTAAGGATTTCAGATTTCAGTTAACCTATCATTTCAACATTTATATTTGTATAGTTATGATAAAACTGAGTTGTCTATTTTTTCCAGAGATCTCAGCTTCAACAAATTGGAAGGTAACATTTCAGATTCTGAAAGCCTCGCAAAATTGCAATACATGTAAGTGGTGTGAATTCTTGAGGTGTATTCATCCGAACCAAGATTAACCAATATGAAGAACACTATGCATTCCATGTTCTTGAAATAATACTCAATCTAAGTAGTTTTTCTGGTCTTTTAATCATAAATATATTTATTGAATTCAATAGTTAATCAAAAGTTTCAAGTTTATTGGACTTTTTGATCCTTGTGGTAAGTATAGAACATTTTCATTTGTTTATTTCATCTCAACAGTGCACATTTTGGAAACTCATGGATAACATCAAAATAAAACTAATTTGCTGATACTTTCACAACTTCTGAATCAGGAATCTGCATGCATTAATATCCTTAAATAAGTTCTAAATCTGGTGAAATTTCACTTTATGTTTCAGACTTCCAGTTATAACCTTTCAATATGGTTCCAATAGAAGTGCCTAATTGTGGAGTATTGCTTACTGATTAGGTACCTGACGCACAACTCACTTACTGGGAGTATTCCAGATTGGATAAGTTCTAGAGATAGCCGCTAGTATGTCTACTATCTTTCTTTTTTCCCCAGGCACATAATTATCTGTTTATCTTCTGCATTTTGTGAACTGACACTTCAAATAATATTCATAGTATGGTTTTGCTGGATTTTATCTTAAGTTATCTACAGTCACTTAAGGATTTTCTTTTTTGACAGTCTTGAGGATATACTTCCAAACTAACTAACTATTTCTCTTCAACAATACCCCCCCCCCCCCAAATTATCCATGTTGTGGTTGCTCAAGAGTGCCATTCCTTGAAACATGCCCTGTCTAACTTGTACCAGTTATAATGTTGTTAGTTTTAATAAAAATTAATGTTCCTTAATGTTTCAAGTCAAGTTATTTATAATCTATTATACGTTTTTGCAGTCAGATGGATCTTTCTTATAATAATTTTTCTGAAAGCCCCCAGCCGCCTTCTTGTCGGGAAAATCTGTAGGAAAAGCTTCTTCTTAACTCGGCTTCCCATGCCGTGTAGTATTACTTTCCCAACTTTTTTTTAAGATGTTTTGAAATATTAAACTGATTGGTCTATTGCTTCATCAGAAATTTGTTCGAAAGCTTCTCAGGAGGCAAGAACTTGTAAGTTTGTATCTTCTTGAGCAAAAAAGTTACCACGTTTTTTGTTATTTTTATTCTTACCTTTTTAATCACTCTTTAACAAGTCTGATGCTTCTTTGTCGTACTAATCTGATGTAGAGGACTAGATAACTGCCTGAAGAACTTTCCTTGTTCGAAAGGTAATTCCTTTGCATTAAAAAGCCTCTAGGCTCTAAAAACACGTTTTACTGTTAGATTTTATCCTAATCACCTGACATATATTTTCCCATTCTTTATAGATTGGTATTCAGTAAATATAAATTGTGGTGGAGGAGCAACAACTATTGATGGGGTAAACTACGAGGCAGATGAAGACTCAGGGGGTGCAGCAAAATTTTTTCCACTCAAAGAGACTTGGGAAACTAGTAGCACTGGTCTTTTCTGGGATACTAGTGTTACTTCAAGGGACTTTATAGCACAAAATGTTTCTATTCTCCGAACTAACAACTCCAAATTATATACAAGAGCACGCCTCTCTCCTCTTTCTCTCACGTATTACTTTCGTTGCATAGCAAATGGAAGTTATACGGTTACACTTCACTTTGCAGAGATAGTTATCAGAGACAATAGATCCTATCAAAGTCTTGGAAGGAGGATATTTGATGTTTATATCCAGGTATTTGATCATGTTCTATAAGAAGTGTAATTTGCATGATACCGAAACTGGTTGATTGGATAAGTTCGTTGCAGGAGAAGCTGGAATTGAAGGATTTCAATATTAAAAATGAGGCAAAGGGTGTCGATAAAGTGGTTGTCAAGCAATTTAAGACGGTTGTCAGAAACAAAACTTTAACAATACGCTTCCACTGGGCTGGGAAGGGGACATCTGGAACCCCAAGAAGAGGAACATATGGTCCTTTGATATCAGCTATCTCAGTAGACTCCGGTAAGATCTGTAGTTAAAATAGCCATTCACTCTTCTTATGTGCTTTGCTCAATCTCCTAGATATATTTCGGAACCTTTACTCTTAATTGTCACATTTGTTTAATTCTTGAAGTGGATTGACATGTACATGATCTGAAGCAATAATGGAGTTGCCCTTAAACTATTTTTTCATTGACATAGATTCTTAGAAGCTGAAGCTAGCAGAACTTTCCTGTAAACTGACACAGCAACATAAGACTCACTTTATGTACTTAATTTTTCTCAAGGGAAAACTTTAAGCTGCCATCTTAAGTACTTAAATTGCTGAATGTCTAATATTTTTTACTGGCATGTGCACATGCAGTGTTACTTCAGGAGATGAAGTTTGAAAATTATTGTTTGTACCTTTTTATCCCTTTTGTTGGCAGATTTCAAGCCTCCAGTTCTAAGTGGCCGGAATAATAAGAATATGAAGTTTGTAGTGGGAGCTGTTGTTTGTGTTCTGTGCCTGATTTTCGTAATCTTAGGCATTCTATGGTGGAAAGGCTATTTTCGACACAAGCCATCAAGGGAACAAGGTATTCTAATAAACTTTAATCTGCAAAGTTATACCTTTAAATAATTTCTCTAGGATGATATATTTGAACAAATGCACCCTTTTCGAGCTTATTGATGTGTAATTCAATTGGTTCCCCTGATCTTTTCCAAGTCTTGAGGGGGTTAGATCTGCAGACTGGCTTTTTCACCTTCGGACAAATGAAAGCTGCTACAAACAATTTTGACGCTAAATATAAAATTGGAGAAGGTGGTTTTGGAGCTGTCTACAAGGTACCTACAGTACATGCTTTCTCTTTACCATGTAATTTATTTCCTTTCTGAATTTATGATGTTTAGGTGTACATATTATTTGATGAAATATATAACAAAAATTATGTTATACCTCTGCTGTAGGGTGTATTGCTTGATGGTACCACAATTGCAATTAAAAAACTTTCATCAAAATCAAGACAAGGAGATCGAGAATTTCTGAATGAACTAGCCATGATTTCAGGCTTACAACATCCGAATGTTGTTAGGTTGTATGGATGTTGCGTTGAGGGAACTCAGCTGTTGTTGGTGTATGAATACATGGAAAATAATAGCCTTTCACGTGCTTTATTCAGTAAGCTTAATGTCCTAAACCTCTTTATTTCTCCTTCGTTTGGTGTTTTTGTGATTGGAACCATATAAAGCTAGTACTCCTCTCCTTTGATCAATTCATCCATCCTCGCTAGAATTTCTTCTTTTTTTTTATGATTTTGATTTTATAACAGTTAATAGAAAGAAAATATATCAGCACTATGAATTGACAACTATATGATGAATTTCAATGGATTTGGCCTGTGTCGACGAATAGGTCCCAAAGAAAGCCAGCTATTGGACTGGCCTACTCGGCAGAAAATTTGTCTCGGCATAGCAAAAGGTTTGGCTTTCCTGCACGAGGAATCGAGCTTAAAAATTGTGCATAGAGACATCAAAACTACCAACGTGCTACTAGATAGCGATCTCAATGCTAAAATCTCTGACTTTGGTTTGGCCAAGTTTGATGAGGAGGAAAACACCCATATTAGCACCAGAGTTGCTGGAACTATGTGAGCTACCTCTTTCCCTCTGTTTTTCATCTGTTAATCATAGATTCACATCAATGTTTAAACTATAAAGCAGTAAAAATGAGATCTAAGCCTCCAACCTTGCTTATGTAAAGTTGATATGCATGAGAATTTGATGCTTAAAGCTCCTATTTTTTTGTGTGTGCAGAGGATACATGGCCCCAGAATATGCATTATGGGGATATCTCACCTACAAGGCAGATGTTTATAGTTTCGGGATTGTTGCATTAGAAATTGTTGCTGGAAAGAACAATACAAAATATCGACCTGGAGAGGATTTTGTATGCCTTCAAGATTGGGTAAGATATGATTCATGTTTCAAGTAATAATTTGATAATGTCATAGGTTCATTGAACTTGATGCAAATTCATTAATGCTTTTCGCCTGTTAATTTATTTTGATCTTTGAAGTTCTGCTATCTCCTCAATCTATTTCAGGCTCTAGTTTTACAACAAAAGGGAAACTTAATGGAGCTGGTGGATCCGAGGTTGGGGACCGAGTTCGATGAAGAAGAGGCAATGAGGATGACAAGAGTAGCTCTATTATGCACTAATTCATCCCCAGCACTTAGACCAACCATGTCTGAAGCAGTAAACATGCTTGAAGGTCGAACCCTTGTTCCTGAATTAGTCATGGACCCAAGTATCTTTGCCGATGAGTCGAGATTCGGAGCACTAAAAGACCAATTCAACCGTATGCAATCTCAGAAGAACACTGAAACCACCATGGTTACTCAGTCGTCAGATTCAAGTCCAAAAACATGGCCTGGCTCTTCCTCAACGCTTGTTTAATATCCATCAAATTCGAAGCAAACTTGATTGCACTTGTACTAATTGTAAAGACTGGCTTCAAAAATAATTAAAATCTGGTTTGTCTTGTTTTATACACTTTGTTTACTGTGAGACAAAGGGTAATTGATTTGGAAAATGAATGAATATAACAATTAAAATTGGTCACTCATCCAAAAGTCAAAATTGCATCGGCTGAGCATATTTTATCTGATAAAAATATCCAATGAAGACCAGTCAACTCAGAATCCTTAGTGTTCAGACACAACTAAAAAATAACGCGTTTTTTGTTCGAAAAAAAAATAACGCGTTTTTCGCGATTATTGTAGTCAACTCAACAACACCCGCCTTTAGAACAAAGCTACGACATAAACAAAACTCACCAACTCTCGCAATCTCCGTATCCCATTTACATTTCTTTTCAATAAACAACAACATGAAACAGAAGCCTGAAACAAATTAAAAAGCTTTCGTTTTCGAGGGTCCTCTGAATCAAAGAAGGTTTTTTCTTTCTTTCTTTCTATCTTTTTATATATGGAAAATCCAAGAACAAGAAGCGGCAGCCGCTTGAGCTCATCGACTAGCCCAGATGCTTTGACTACTACAATAAGCAGCTCAATTCAAGCTTTGGGTCGTGGCTTTGATGTGACTTCAGATATAAGGCTGTTATATTGCAAAGGGGCACCTGGTTCAAGGTTGGTTGAGCTTGATGAAGAACATACCAACGATCTTGTTTTCACCGGCGGGGTTATTGTGCCCAACGTGTCTGTTGATATTAAGTGGTCAATTGAAAAGAGTGATGTCGAGAGAAAATCAGTTTGTAGCTTTCATGAGGTAGGCCGCCGCTATCTCCTTTTGACCTGTTTCTAGTTTGTTGGTGTTTCTGATTTTGTTTACTTTTCGAGGTAATCATATCCCCCCCCCCTTTTTTTTGAAATAATTATCTGAGTTGTTTTATTTTTCTCATTTTGGCTGCGTAATTGGCCTTCTGAGTTTGTGTGGACGTTAAGGATTTCCATTTGTTTACTTGCTTGCATAAATTCAATTGTTTGAAATATTCCTATCTAGGGCTCTAGGTAGTTTGATTATCAAACTGAAAGAGAAAAGAATAGTTGTAAGGGAACATTATATGTTCCTCCAAATAGATACAAATGCACTCGATACAGATTAATCCGCTTAAGCAAGTACTTCTTCGTGGAGTCATGGTGTCTGTGTGGACTGTGGAGTAACTTCCTTTTTCTGTTATCTGCTGCATATTTACAAAAATGCAGTGCCTGTGTTATTGATTGCTAAAGTTTTCTTCTGCTACCTCTAATGCATTAGGGTAAAGAACGTATAGGCAGGATCCGTTTAAATTGATTTGGACAGTGATGAATGCTGAGCCAGTGTACTGCTTTTGTGTACACCATTTAATTTTAGAATAAGACATGCTTTCAACTTCTGAAAATTGCAATACATGATTTGGGTGCATTCTGTGAATAAATGTACGCCACTAGCCCAATCATTGCTTCATCTCTGATTTGGACTGAACTCACATTGTTGATGATGTCGCATGGGGTAAAGCTGTTAGGCACTATCCATACTGTTTGGATCAAGCATTCACTCGTTTCTGTTTGGTTATAAATGGCCCTTGTTGATGTATTGATGTATTACGACTTACGAAGGTCAATTTAGTATAGATAGAGTGATGATTACCTAATTAAAAGTAATGGTTCTACTTCCAGTGCCATTGGTTTGGCACAGGCTGAGAAAACCACTTTTAATGAACATCTTTATTTTTGAATTCCAGATGTCGGGATACTTTAATGAGAAATCTGGTATATCAGGGCGTGTTCCACTAGGAAGCTTTAATGCAATGTTCAATTTCACTGGTTCTTGGCAAGTTGATGCCGCAGCTACAAAATCCCTTGCCATGGTTGGATATTTAATTCCCCTCTACACAGTCAAATTAGCAAAGCAGAATTTAGTTCTGCATGAAGATGTCAGACGTGCTGTTCCTTACACGTGGGATCCTGCATCTTTGGCAAGGTAAATGGGGTCGACTTCATATTTAAAGAGTAAACATTTGTTACTTCAGCTGTATCTTTCTTTATGTACTGTTTATTTTGTATATTTTTAATTGCTGCTTTCATACTCTGAGGTAGTTAAATATAATACGCATTGTTACCTCTGCTACAATTTTGCATTTATAGACAGCTTCAAATTGTAATTGTTGATATTGATATGTTTTCTTTCACTTTATCTCAGTTTTATTGAAAATTATGGTACACACATTGTTACCTCTGCTACAATTGGTGGGAGAGATGTTGTTTACGTCAGACAGCACCAGTCGTCTCCTTTATCCTTAACAGACATCGAGAACTATGTGAAAGACATTGGGGATCAAAGGTTTCTGGACTCCAAAGGCCAGTCGAGTGCTGCACCCTTAAAATACAAAGACAAGGTTAGTATTATGGTTAAACATAGTGTTCGTAAGTTTTTTAAGTAACTACCTTTGCCTTCTCTGTGAATGCTTAATTTTGGAAAAATATGTTGCTGTTTATGTTTGCCTTTTATGTGAAGAAATCCATGGCTAAAAGAGTTCCTGCTGTAGGATGTTACAGTCATTTTTAGGAGGAGAGGAGGTGATGACCTTGAGCAGAGTCATGCCAGGTGGGCAGACACTGTGCAATCGACACCAGATGTCATCAACATGACATTTACTCCCATTGTTTCTCTTCTTGAAGGAGTGCCTGGTATAAAACATTTGGCCCGTGCAATTGAACTATACTTGGAGTGTAAGTTTTTCAACTTTTCCACGACATGCAATATGATTATCTTACAAAGATATTTTTCTGTCTTCCTCTCTAGGGTCTGTTTAACATTCATTGTTTCCTTTTACCAGACAAGCCGCCAATCGAGGATTTACAGTATTTCCTGGATTTTCAAATTGCTCGAGTTTGGGCTCCAGAACAGAGCAACATTCAAAGGAAGGAACCGGTGTGTTCATCCCTTCAGTTTAGCTTAATGGGTCCCAAGCTTTATATCAGCCCAGATCAGGTATTGTCTAAATAAAAAATCCTACGTTATTGGATGTATGGGAAAAGTGTTAAGGGGTTATATAGAATGTTGCTCTAGTGCATAATTATCTTGCACATTTCCTTGAAGTTCGATATTTATTTCCACTTCAAGAAAGAAAAGGAAACACGGTTAATAAATTGAAGAAAAAACATGAAGCAACCGGAGTACACATCTCTAAGTTACGGCTTGTTATCTTTGTCACTTGATTATTGCAACTGTTTCTTCCATCATTTATAGAGGCTTAACATTTGTGTGATAAATTGATATATGTATGCTTCTTGGAGCCGCAGTAAATAACTATAATAAGGCCTCGAATGTTTTTTTCTCCTGCTAAATTATCTTATACAATGACATTTCAGGTAACAGTTGGCCGTAAACCAGTCACCGGGCTTAGGCTTAGCTTAGAAGGCAGCAAGCAGAACAGACTAGCAATTCATTTGCAGCACCTAATTTCTCTTCCAAAAATACTTCAACCCCACTGGGACGTGCACATGGCCATAGGCGCACCAAAGTGGCAAGGTCCTGAGGAGCAAGACAGCCGTTGGTTTGAACCTATCAAGTGGAAAAACTTCTCCCATGTAAGCACTGCACCGATAGAACACACTGACACTTGCATTGGAGACCTCTCTGGCGTTCACATTGTCACAGGGGCTCAGCTCGGTGTATGGGACTTTGGTTCCAAAAATGTATTACACCTCAAACTCCTCTTCTCCAAAGTACCAGGGTGCACAATAAGGCGATCTGTGTGGGATCATAGTCCATCCAGCCTTTCTACTGGACAGAGGACTGACGGATCGTCATCATCAGTGTCAAATGAGAGAACTTCTGACAATAAAAAGGAGGATAGTTTGAGTCATGCAGGGAAACTTGCAAAAATTGTGGACTCAACAGAAATGTCAAAAGGACCACAGGATAGTCCAGGCCATTGGTTGGTTACAGGGGCGAAGCTTGGGGTGGACAAGGGGAAGATTGTATTGCGTATTAAGTACTCATTACTGAATTACTGATCCATTATTTTGTTTTGTTAGGGTTACCCTTTTTCCACTAGTAAGCATACTCAAAAGCATTCTTTGCAGTACAGGCGGTCCTTGTTTGTTCGATTCTTGTGTACATTGTGGCTCTTTTTGTTTATTTATTTGTCCTTACAGTTGATAGTCAGATTATTAGGTCTATGACTACTCTTTGTTCCTCTATTCAGTTTCAATATTTGATTTTCAGAAAACTAGCCTATATTTTCCAATAAACATAACAGAGTTATGTGGAGTGGTGGTGGTTGTTCTGCTTTAAACATTGTGGAATGGTCATTGTTCATATCTTTTAGCGATTTTCATTCCGATATTCAGATTAGTTTCTATTACGCATGTGACATGGCTAACTTGGCTAACTTGTCTTCCTAGGGTGTTGTAGGAAGCACTCTCGGCGAGCACCGCCATTGCGAAAAATTGTTGCTACTCATTGCTGATAATTTTTATCGATGGATGCTTGCAGATGTATATAAGTTTAGACCATTAAGATAGCTTTCAAAAACTGAAGGCCATGCTGAAGAAAGATGATTCCAATCCACTGTTCAAGCAGCTCTAGCTGTTCATTTCGTTCTACTTGCAGCATATGAGCTTAAAATTGTGCATGACTGGCTTATCTAGGTTTTTACCTTCTATATCCAATTAATCAAACTCATTTCCGTATTTTAAGCGGCTGTTGAGGTTTGATTCTCACCTTAGCATGGAGCAGCTTTAAATTTTTTATTATTAGTTATATAACAATTTGTTTATGATTAATCCATATTATAAAAGTCAAAATTATATATTTTATATGACAACAATATTAAATTCTAATCTTAAAGGAAAAGAGTTTAGGGGCCATTAAGATAGCTTTCAAATTTTTTTCTCTTTGTTTATTTTTCCCTAAACCTTATATATTTATTTTTTTAAAAAATATTTCATGCACATGCGGTAGAAATAAAAGGTTTTCATAAATACCTTAGTTTATAGTTTATAGATTTAGTTTAAGGTTTAGATGTTTATGTTTAGGGGCTTTGAATTTAAGAGTTTAGGGTTTATAGTTTGGGGTTAATAGGTTAGAGTTTAGGTTGTAGAGTAATATGGGTAGGGATATATGTTTTAACCTATAAACCCTAAATTCTAATCTAAAGCTTAAATTCTAACCACGACCTCTATATTCAAACCACTAAACCATAAATTAAATCCATAAACCTCAAAACTAAGACGCTTGTATTTTTTTTTTATTTTCACCACTCGTACATAGAATAATTACCATTACTTTTTAATTAAAAAAGCACTTAAAAGTAAAAAGACAACTCATTAGTTTTTCTGTTATTATTATTCTATGCACGGGCATGAAAAAAATACTCCACAAACACGACTAATTTCACTTTAAAAATTTAAAATCAAAATCAGTATCTCTAAAATTTTAAATATTAAACTCTACCTCTAAACTCTAAATTCTAATCATGCTTTTTTCTTAACTTTGATAACTCACACACTCCTTACAAACAAAGTCACTTGAACCCGAGTATTCTAGAATAATCCACATCTTCTGTTAAAATGGTGATTCTAAATAACTATAAAAACGAAAGTAACAATCTCAGTTTAACTTAACAAGTTGTGGGCAAATAGCAAACACTATTGGTATTATGTTTCATTAGCATTATAAGTGATGATACAAACTCTGATACATAAAATAGTAATCAAATGACAAATCCCTTACAAACTGCATTATACTATGTAACAAAACTATTGTCCCCATCTTCAGAGCTGAGCAAGACGGCGGATATCGATCGGGTAAGCATCGGAGGAAGACTGAGCACTGTATGATCTCCGCCCAATGATCACATTTGCAGCCTCAGTAGGATGAAAAGCATCCCAAAACAAATACTCATCCCTATTTGGGCATGGAGTTTGGGCAGGCAAGCAGGTGATTTGCCCATTGTTCCTCCCCACTCCACAACACCCTGCATTTGTCACCTTAAAACCTGTACATTCACAAAGACGAAAACATAAGTATATAACATTACTAATGTTCAACATTCAATCCGTGTTTATAGCTGCTCGCGTTCGTTTACCGTTAGCCGAAGGATTGCTAGTTATGTCTTGGAAAATTCCATAAGCATTGATGTAGATAAACTTGGCATCAGAATCGGCGTTATTGAATTGATCAACTAGACCTTTAAGCTTGTCGTTGAAAATCCGGTTTGCAGAATTAATTCTCTCCACACAAGTTTTACCATCTGGACTGTTTTGAGCCAACTCATTGGGACTGCAACCGATCTGACCCACCCCAATCAACACAAACTTCCTTGCCCCGAAGTTATACAAAGTCTATACCATTTTATTTATAATCATTAGAGGAGATTTGTGGGAAACAAAACTGGGGATTATATGTAAAGATCAACGGAAGTTAGATACTGTAACCTGAAGCTGCTGAGTGTATTCTTGAATAAGAACATCAGCAAATTGCTCTGGGGTATACTGTCTGCTGCTCGAGTAATAAAGTGGCATGAAATAGTTGTTAAGGTAATCGTTGCTACCGAGTCCGATCGAGTAAATACATTTGCTTAAATAATCTGCCGCTGTGGTTTCATCCCCTAGCAAGTTCACTACTTGGGAAATTGTTTGTTGGTAATTTCTAACTTGGCCGCTGAAACTGATCCGAGCTCCCTATATAGTACAAGTTTGCAGATAAAAGTCTTAGTTTTGAACATTAGATGGTGCAATTATAACTATGAGGTAAGTAAAAAAAAACCTTAATTCAACGCTAAATAACATTTTTACCAGTTGCTGTCCGGTCTCTTCTCTGATTCCGGCAGCCGCCGATGCGTAGTTGACTCCTCCGAGTATTTGTTGACCGCTAGCCGTCGAGTAAGGCGGAATATAATCGTCAAAGCCCAAAAGTTGAGCTGCAGGTTATTTCAATATCACGATGAAGTTTCGAACATAAACACTGAAAACTAAAAAACTTAACTATTTAAGTCATAATTAATACGTGTTTTGAAATAATATTAATGAAAACCCTACTAAATAAGTCATAATTTAATCCAAATTGGCTTAAGCAGTCGAAGAAAGGATATTAAAATAGAAGCTGACCTATGACATCGACGGTAGTTTTACCATTGGAAAACCTTCCCGTCGGTCCATTAGGGAAGTCGATCCCATAAGGCAAGTAATTAGCTCTTGCCAATGACGACAGTTGATTATTATTCCCATTATCCACCAACGAATCCCCGAAAATAAAGTAACAAGGAACTTGAGGGTCACCTCTGACCCCGAAGCACAACCCTAAAACCAACAACACAACCCCATGCCATTTCTCCATGTTACTACCAACTTAAAAGCTCAAAAAAGGGGAAGAATGACCTAAAGAACAATTGAAATGTGTGACACTAATTTGTAAGTGTATATATAGAGTGTTGAATGAATCGTGGAAAGGACGAGAGTCGGTGATAATGTTTTTAGCTTTTACAGTTGAAGTAGGTTAGAGTTAGAGCCATGCATTAATTTCACGCGTGAGAACGTGTACTTTGTCTGTTCTCCAATGCACTCAATTTTTTGAGCTGGGACTTTGATTTTACTCTTAAAAAGAAAAATGTCGGTCCATACACTCAGATTGTATATGTAATATAGTATAGTACAAAATATAATTTGGTATATACTTGCCCTCACTTTTGATTTCTAATAATTTGTTTAGACTTTAGTCTAAAGAGGTTTTTAATTATTTTGTGATTATTAAAAAGGTCTACAACTATTTGTTTACAGTTAGTAAAAGTGACCCGAGGGTCACATTTACAATGGCAAACAAGACTATCATGGAGGAGAGGAAACAAATTTTAGTAAGCTGACAAGTTTATATAAATTCAAAGTTTAAAAACTACCAGATATAGGGTCGTAGCCGTTCATCCCGTTTATTAACTCATGAGAATGAAAAATATTTTATGATTAATTGTTTATTTTTTTATAAAAATATTTGTGACGAGAGAATGAATCATTAATTGTTATTAGCAATGGATACATTAATTTCGACCACATTATAAAAATTAAAATTTAAGTAAATTATAAAAAATTAAATGTGTGGTGTAGGTTTAAGAAAAACTTATAGTTTTATAAAATTTCATTTTAGTATAAAATGCTTTATGTCATTTTCCATAAACTTACAAGGATGTTTATCTCGTCTGCTTGGAATTTTTTATTATCAAGTAGTCTAAAATAGAGAGACATATATCGTCTTATTACATGGTCACTGTTTATTTCAATTAATCAACATTAAATTGAAGCTTTTACCTTTACCTCAACTCAATTAGCGATGATATTGACAGGATGATGATGTTGACATACCGGGTAAAATGGAGATATTATCTATACGACTATACCATCAATTAATGATAATTGCTGGCCTAATTAATTAATCATGCCAGCGCCATTGAATACTGATGTGCACATCAACACCAATTAAGTTGTTTCATTGGCTCTTTTTTCATTCACATTTTTGCTGTGATGTGCACACCATTTAATTAGGGTGAGTGTTCGAGTCTAGTCGAGTCGAGTCGAGTCAAAAAAATTTCAAGTTATTTAAGTTGACGCATCATATTTTACAACTCAAAATTTGTTTAATTTTTTTTAATTCGAGTCGAGTTTTCGAGTTCCTATATAAATTTAATTGTAATTATTTATCATGTTATAGTATTGTGTTATTCTAATTTAAACAACTTTCTTAAATCATATAAGATATGCACCAATATATATATATCTTTATATTTTTTCATATATGACATATATTTCTTCATATTTTTATATCGAAATATATATTAAGAAAAATTGAGGGACTTGACTCGAACTTAAAAATAAATACATTAATTACTAAAAAATTTCGAGTTATTTGAATTTCTATTTTCCAACTCAAACTTTTAAAAAAAAAATCGAATCGAGTCAAAACGAGTCAAGCTTTTTTGCCTAGTCAAGTCGAAAAAATTAATTTTTTCGAGCCGAGTTTAGCTCATCCCTACATTTAACTCCAATTAGATTGTTGCATTGGCTTTTCATTCATATACATCTTACATTGTTTGGCAAAATTTTACACCTCTTATTAGCAGTCAGTCTATTTGAGGATAAGTAAATGTACGTACCCTTAAATAGAGTTTGAATAAATATGTATTTATATTGATATTTAAGAACGGTCCAAATCTGTATTTTTTTATGCTTGGACAATTGACAATTGCAAAGACAATCTGATCATGAAGTTGGTCCACAGAAGAAAAATGGAAGCCAATCACATGCCATTAGACTTGGTTGTGGTCCGGTTCGAATGAATATACATCAGGGTATCTTTCGGTTTTTTTCTATTTAATTTTGGGTTTACTTTTGATTGTCTTCATTTTTTGGGATCAGGAAACCAAGTAATTAATGCTTAGTGGGTACTAGACGAGACTAAGTCGTGCCGAGGAACATAAGTTTTCCAGACCATTAGTATTGTACTAGCTGGCTCGTTGTTGTTTCGTTGAACTTCGCCTTCGGTTTTTCTGAATTTTGTCCAAATACAAAAGGTTCTTATCAATTTTTTCTCTTAACTAAATAGAGATGTATTACATAACTAAAGTAAATGATAATTAAGATAAATATTGAAATTTAAACTTATACGATATGAGATAACTTGAGCATAATTGACCATTAGTGAATCTCATAACCTTCTCACCCTTGGTCAATCAAGGATGAAACTATCAATGGGTGGCATTTAATAATTGGGGAAAACTGAGTTAAGATGCTCAAATCGACATGGTTTGAGTGAAATGAACAAGTCCAATTTCAAATAATCCAAATTCTAAAATACAAGGAGGATACAAATTTGAAACACTTGAATACCCCCTGCCCCACATTAATTAATCCAATCGATAGTGTTGAATCAGTTCTCTCAACTCTCAAGTCATTACTCCCAATTTCCGGGCAGTCCCTCAGTAGACCTCCTTCCAATTCTCTTTGCATCGTTTCAGTTATGTCCCTTAATACCCCCTGCCCCGCATTAATTAATCCAAATTAAACTCTAATTAATCAATTAATTATTTACCACATTAAAAAACGGTTGAAAAAAATATACCATTTTTTAAAACACTTTGAGAAGACGGTTAAACACCGTTTGGAAACTGTGAGGGCGTTTCTGTAATTCCCAGCAACCTCTCAATCTCCGAATTAGACCGAGTCAACTCGCTCAACATCTCTATGACTCTATCCCAGCCGTAGTTCCAAACGTCCATCCTACCGACCACGCCGCGCCCCACAAGGCCACAATCCAACCCCTTGCCACCGCTCCAACTTCTCGGCAAGGAGCCTCCCGCGGTTAGAGTCATCCACGTCACCGCGCGCGGATCGTAAGTTGGAAACGCGCGGCAGGAGGAACTGGTGTGAGAAGGGGGCCATGGTGGCCGGAGAAGAGAATGCGACGGTGGTGTGTTTGTGTAAGGGATATGAACGATGAGAGAATAGTAATTTGATATTTTTTTTATTTAATGGAAATTGATCGTGTATTGATCTAAGCCTGATTACATCATTGTATAGGCTCATGCCTAACAAACTAAAAAACAATATAAACCTCCTAACAACTTCAACAATATTTAGTTACGGGCCTACACAATAAGAGCTCAATTGACACAAATTCAATTATTTCTAACATTCATCCTACTTTCTTTTCTTCTTTCTGAATTTTCTTGAAGTTGATTAACGAACAAATGATCCAATCTAGTGTGTCGAGTGAGAACACAGTGCTGGAGCTCGAAGAAAAATCAGAACCTTTGCATTTTCCTTTTCTTGAACTGCTGATTAGCAATGTACATATGTTTTTCTTTTTCACAGTGTATTAGAGAGATGCTTTCTGTCGCATTCTTTCTTATCTTCTTCTTTAGACTTCCATACAACTGTCTTTCATCACATTCAACAACAGTTTAGAACCAAGTCATCGTCAGCTTGCAAGAAGAAGAAAAAATGAACAATTTCTATGATAATCTTCATTGAACTCCCTTACTTCAGAACTTGTACCAATTGAACAACTTGTTGAGATGCTAAAACATCAATGAGTTGATTCTTTGAACAAGTGAACAATCACAATGGCCTGGTATAGCTTGTACACGAAATGAAAAATGCTTTCTGTCTTCAAACATCATACTTTCATCCGAAATTTATTCAGAAACAAAATATGTATTTCATACTTGGTGGTTTAATGAGAATCGAAGGTGTTCTTCATCCTTTCGTTCTTCTTTACTCACCTTTCTGTCCTAACATTATTTTTTTTTTCATTTTGAAAGTCCTTCAGAAGTCTAATCTTCCTCCAACAGTATATCATTTTCACACATCAACAGAAGATGCACAAAGCCAATCACCAAATGTATTCAACGAAAGCTAAAACAAGTAATTAATTTCCAGGAATTATATCATCAAACCAACTACTGATCATCAAGTACTAACAAACAACTTTCGATGAGAACAACTTAACCAGGGATCCGAATGAAGCAGAAGAATCAAACTGAACCAATTGCATTATTTCATCATTTTAGGCAATAAAACGAGTGAATCAAACTTATACTCCAGTTGCTTCGAACACAATCTGTATTGAACTAAGAAAATCGATCACACTACGGAACCAACCAATTAAAATTGATCAGAGAAACCTCTAGTACACTATCTGATGCAAATGAACCAGGCGATACTCGAACATTATCCGACCAGCAAAAAAAATGCTCCAAAATTGAAGACCAGCAAGGGAAACAAAACAGTAGAAATCAGATTTGAAAAATGTGATAGGAATCTCACCGAAGAAGTATAGCAATCGGCCAAGAAGGAAGCTATCACAAGCAATCGAACAACCAAACAAATCAGATCTGAGATTGAAAAAACAGAGTTGAAACGGTAGATACCGAACCACCACTTGACCGAATCTAGATGAGATGAATGTTGAAAGAGAAGCACCCAATCATATCACGGCATCGCAGGTGAGCGTGTAACTTGAAACAGATCTGAATCGCAACATTAGTTTTGATGTATCGCCGATTGAGGAAGCAACGGAACCGAAACAAGAAGCACCGACAGATCTGAAACGACAGCAGCAGAGCGGATCAAAGGACGTCAGGACCGTTGATGGCGAATGATACCATGTGAGAAGGGGGCCATGGTGGCCGGAGAAGAGAATGCGACGGTGGTGGGTTTGTGTAAGGGATATGAACGATGAGAGAATAGTAATCTGATATTTTTTTATTTAATGAAAATTGATCGTGTATTGATCTAAGCCTGATTACATCATTATATAGGCCCATGCCTAACAAACTAAAAAACAATATAAACCTCCTAACAACTTTAACAATATTTAGTTACGGGCCTACACAATAAGAGCCCAATTGACACAAATTCAATTATTTCTAACAGGGAGGGAGGCTAAGGTTCTGTACTGAGAGTAAATCAACGGTTTTTGGTGTGGTCCTGACGAGAAGGATGACAAATATTGCGGTTGCACGTGGTGGTATAATCATGGCCGTTGGTTTTAACTTTTATGGTGGTTTTCTTAGTGTTGACGAGATGTTCCGCCGTGAATTTTAAAGGAGGCGGAGGCGGTCAACTTAGGGCCGAAATAGATAGAGCCTATCATTGGACTGGGCTTACTTAGTCGATTCATTTGACATTGAAAAGTTAGTGTGGTTTTTAAAGGTGTAATTACCAATTTCATACTGCTACAGTGCTACTCTACAAAGATCAAGAAGTTAGTTCAATTGAGTAATATAATTAAATTTTATCATTAAATCATTCATCTGAAAATTATCAATTTAACAATTTTGTAATAAAAATAACTAGCAGTTTTAAGTTTACATGTTTATTAACAATTACACTATGAAATTTGATGATCACAAATTAAAATAGAAGAATTAATTTATTATTTTTCATAAAAGTAAAATAAAGTATATGCATAGTAATGAATTTCATAAGACAACTAGGTTCATGGTACTTACTACTAGATGATTACAACATATAAACACATTCTGATTATTAATTATATATTGAATTTACCAAATGATCTCAATAAAAGAAATATTATTATTTTTAGGTGACTTGAGTTTAAGCATTTTATCTCCACAAGTTTGGTGATATTGTATATTTCTTCCTCAAATTTTGTTAGAGAAAATAAAACTTTTCCATGTAGTTCACCTTTCTTCTTCAAATTTGGTTGAGATTAATAATGGAAATAAGAAGAATTTTATGAAAAAAAATGGATCATTTTAGTAATCCATTTACTCTATCCAACACAGAGCCGTTTTTGAAATTTTAGTGGTCCAAGAGCTAATCAAAAAAAATAGGCTCTTAATAATAAATATTAAAAAATAAATTTTGAAAGTATGCCTCTAACAACAAGTATTAGAAAAAAATTCCCTAATAATAAATATTAAAAATGAATTTTAAAAATAAGCCCCTAATAACAATTATTAGAAAAAAATTAGGTTTTTAATAACAAATATAAGAAAAAATTAAATTTCAAGAGGATGTTCATAATAACAAATATTAGGAAAAAATTCATGTCCCTATTGGACCCCTAATAAGAAATATTAAAAAATAAATTTTAAGAGAATGTCCCTGATAACAAATATGAGGAATTGAGCCCCTAATCATAAGTATTAGAAAAAATCAGGTCTAATAACAAGTATTGAAAAAAATAAGAGTATGTCACTAATAATAAATATTGGGAAAAAACAGGTCATTGATAATAATTATTGAAAAAATTGGAACCCTTTATAACAAATATTGAGAAAATTAAATTTTAAGAATAAGCCCTAATAACAAATGTTGAAAAAAATTGAGTCATAATAATAAGTGTTAAATAAATAAATTTTAAGAGTATATTCCTAATAATAAATGTTAAAAAATTAAATCTCAATATCGAATATTATAAAAAAAATGGGGCCCTAGGCGAACGCCCCTCCTGCCCATGCCCAAGAACGATACTTTTCCAACAGTCCAAAAAATGTATATAAAACTAAATGAGTTTTGTGTAATATAAATGTATCTTAATCCATCTAAAAATATACATATTAAATAGATAAGGTATGGTCGCTTTATCACAATTAAGTAATATTAAAAAATAGAAAAATTCTACAATGTTCAACGAGCACCGAGGAGCACAACTAACGACGAACACTATTAATTTAATTTATAAAGATTTAAAATCTAAAGGACTCAACGTATAATTTTAAATTATTTAAAAATCAAAAGGTAAATAAATTAAAATGTTTTATTTTTATTTTTAATTAAAATATCCCTAAGTTACAAAATCATATTTTTTGTTCATTTGAAATTTAAGCCGTCGCCGCCGTCCCACCGCCGTTAAGCTCGACTACTGTAGCCTTTTTTATTATGCATGCTTGTTGTTGCCTCAACTTTGCGATTGCATTTCCCCCCAAATACTAAATTACCTTCTTGTGTGCTTGTTGTTGCCTCAACTTTACGATTGCATTTTCCCCCAAATACTAAATTACCTTCTTGTGTGCTTGTTGTTGCATCAACGGCGACGGCGACTTGAATTTCAAATGAACAAAAATTAGGATTTTGTAATTTAGAAATATTTTAATTAAAAACAAAAATAAAATAATACAATTTAATTAATTTACCTTTTAATTTTTAAATAATTTATAATTATACGTTGAGTCTTTTAAATTTAAAATCTTTATAAATTAAATTAATAATGATATCAATAATTATCGTTAATGGTGTTCATCGACTCATCCTAAAAAATATATACGACTCTCGAGAACTTTTTTTAGGAAGAAAATAGTGATAGAAATGCAAATGTTACATATTTAAATCACATACAACGTCAACAATAGGATAATATAATACAAGTTGGTGTATTAGATTCAGTGCTGATAATTTTATTTTTGAAATACTAACGAAATCTCACAAGAAATTAAAATCACAAGTCAAGTATAGACAGAACACGTTTAGGACGGAAACTCATAGACTCTGTTTGAAAATTAGCGGATAGTTGATAGCGGATTACATTAGCTGATAGCTAATTGCATTAATTGATTTGACTAGCGGATTGTATTAGCTGATTGTATAAAAGTGTTTAGTAAAATTAACTGATAGCTGATAGCTGTTAGATTATTTAAACAAACAAAATGACATATAAGGACATGATTATATTCAATACTTGTTTGAATAGTTTATTAGTTATCAATATTTTGTATCTAATTATTATTAATTAGATCTATAAAATTATTTTTAATATAACTTTTCTAAACATATTCAAATGATTTATATATTAATTTATTATTTAATTTAATTTAATTAATAAATTTAAATACACATATAAATATGTGATAATAAAAAAAAGTAAATAAGATTAGCTAATAAATAGGGTGAGAAAATATTTAATTTAGGTTATTTTAAGATTTTTGGTAACTGATAAGGGTAAAAGAGTCTTTACAACTCTAATATCAAACCTCTAATCTCAAAAAGCTCATATTATGAGTTTTTTTTCAAAATTAGCGGTTTCACTCCAATCCGCTCTTTCAATCCGTTGTTTACCAAACAACAATATTAACGGATTTGACTGGTCAAATCTCTAATTATGTCTCAACCTCTAATTTCTGTCCAAACCTCTCTTTACCAAACAGGACCATAGAATCAATTAAAATTAATTGTCACCAATTATCTCTAATTATCATAGAGATAACTGGTGGCAATTAATTTTAATTGATTATCTGATACATATTAATTTTGTTATACGGGCAATTATTTAAAATAAATAATTTTTATTTATATAATTCATTTAAAATTATTGTTTTTACCTTATCCATATTTTATACCTTTTTTGTTTCTTAATTTTAACTTATAGGGTCTACCCCATTGTAGAAAAAAGAGTGGTTATGAATAAATTATTAGATAGATTCAACTCATCACGTTTTCCGTAGTCCCAGTCAAAGATTCATTTATTTTATTTAAACTTTCATATAACTAGCTACTTGAAAAATGAAATGAATAGTCCTTGTTCAGCGATGACTTGATGATTCTAAAATCCATCTAATAATTTTTGATGATTGTGACCCAAATTTTCTGGATCTCTTTCACTGTCACAACTCACACGTGAAGGTAGCGGTCTAAATAAGCTTATAAAATTTCAGCCATTATTCCAATGATTTTATAATTATTATTATATGGAAAAATGATGTATAGAATTAAAATGGCAGATATTGTCAAAAGAAGGAGACCCACCAACGTAATTGATTGAGAATGAATGATGAAATCGCAGTTTAATTTGCATAGGTTGTTTCCTATAAATATCATGGTCGGTTATACACGACAAACTTTACTCAATCGTCCAGACATTCTGGTTTCGTACGTTACGGATATAGGCATATTTGCATGGTCTACGAATAACCTCTGAAGCTGATGAATTGATATATAAAATGTGTGTATATATATGGTGATGGATTATTTTTCTGAACTAACTCTTTGGTGTTAGCCACCACCACAGCCTTCGCCTTGGCATCCCAAAATATCCGCGTTTTCCCACAACTTGCTCTCTCACCTCTTCGTCTTCTCCATATTACCCTTTCTCGTCGTCTTCAATGTCGATTTCACCGCCAGATATCTGCATTTCGCATAACAATAACAATCCGGTGAAATACAATAAACCCTTTTTTGTTTGTTTGCTTGTTTGGTTTGTAATTTATTTGTTTGTTTGTATTTTGATTTGTTAGGCTTTGTCGAATAAAACCAACGGAATGCGAGGAGGCAAATATAACGGTAACGCCACTGGTCCTCCACGAACAAGATTGGAGAGGCTTCTTAGAGAAAGGGAGTTGAGGAAATTCAACAAGTCCTTGAATGATGGTGACACTGAGTTATCGAACAACGACCCTTATTCTCCCGATTCCGAAGCCTCGAGTTGGTTCACCGATGAGGAATCTTTAGAAACCATTTCAGCCAACAGATGTTCTTCCGACGGATGCGAAAGGCAAGATTTCCGGGCTTCCAAACAGCGCTTGTTGGTGGTTGCTAATAGGCTTCCGGTTTCTGCAGTTAGGCGTGGGGATGATTCTTGGCACCTTGAGATAAGTGTTGGAGGCTTAGTCAGTGCACTTCTCGGTAACAAACGATCACCTTTTTTTCTATCTCTCGCATTGTGTTTCTTCTCTTTTCTGGAATTCATTTTCAATTGTTTAGTTGCAAACTGCGTTCATTAATTTGTTATGAAGGTGTGAAAGAATTTGAGACAAGGTGGATTGGTTGGGCTGGTGTGAATGTCCCTGATGAAACTGGACAAAAGACATTAATTAAAGCTTTAGCTGAAAAGGTTGTAGAAATAAAGTTCTTAATGTTTTTAACAATTTAACATGTAATCCATAATCTTGAAAATTTCAGGGTTAATTTTTATTCTTCTGCTTTACTTAATGCAGAGATGTATACCAGTATTTCTTGATGAAGAAACTGTTCATCAATATTATAATGGATACTGTAACAACATATTGTGGCCACTGTTTCATTACCTTGGACTCCCACAAGAAGACCGCCTCGCCACAACTAGAAGTTTTCAATCTCAGTTTGATGCTTACAAGAAAGCAAACCAGCTGTTTGCCGATGTGGTTAATGAACATTATGTGGAAGGGGATGTTGTTTGGTGCCATGATTACCATCTAATGTTTCTTCCGAAATGTTTGAAAGATTCTAACCCAAACATGAAAGTCGGTTGGTTTCTGCATACTCCTTTTCCATCTTCTGAAATCCATAGGACCCTGCCATCTCGGACAGTGCTGCTCAGAACTGTACTTGCTGCTGATTTAGTAGGGTAGGATCATTTTTGTTTCTGGCATTGTTACATTTGAAGGAAGATACATTGTCTTGTTTTCTTTTCAGTATTTATGTATTGGTAAATTGCTTGGGTATCTGAATTGAGCTTAGTTTGCATGTCTAGGGAGGTCTTCAAATTTTTATTAAATCTAGTAATAATGATGTACTGGCTGAGCAGGCTAGTGAACCTTAGGCCAGGATTTTACTCTCCAGGGAGTTCTAACATCCCTCAAGTTTTATCCCTTCCCTTATTGACCAGCACAAAGGTAATAAGCAAACATAAGAACAGAAAGAAAGCTAACATTGGACATGTGTTCTATGTGCAGTATGATAACATTTCAAGTCTAGTTTCTTATCCTATTTTCTTTGATGCTAACAACATTTTTAGCCAATGAATGATACAAATGTTATATTTCTTCTGCCTGAAAATTGACAATAAACAATAGGCCAGTGAGATACTTTTTCATCTAGTTCAATAACTAAAAGATAAAGTGCCATCTGGAGTGATTATACTGATCCTTGATTTGAGAGGTTGCTTTCGTATTTAATGGATAGGACTATATAAACACTTCAGACTCCGCAGTGGCTGATTAGAAGAGAAAGTAATCCCACCACTTTCGGTATGCATTTTTTTAATGATGCAAATGGAAGTGAATTTAGATGTCCAATAGAATATAGGCTCCAAGTTGCAACCATATGTGGCTGCAGAACAAAATTGAGTAGCTTAGAGCTTACTCTTCTTCATTTTCCAAGTGACGGTCTTGGTTGGTTAAACTGATGATAGTGAACTTCTTGCAACCAAAGGAATAGCTATCGGTTTAGTTTTAAAATGTACCCTATCACTCCTTGCACTCTGTTTTTTTTTTCTGCCAAAATCAAGTTATCAAGGCCGTTTTTGTAGTATTGCTTTAACTGCTGGCATGTTAACTTTCCAGCTTCCATACATATGACTATGCAAGGCATTTTGTTAGTGCCTGTACTCGTATTCTTGGGCTGGAGGGAACACCTGAAGGAGTAGAGGATCAAGGAAAGCTGACTCGTGTAGCCGCAGTATGTCTTAAATGATCCTTTTCTTTGTTTTCTGAACACCTTCAAATTTCCAATTATTTATTTATTTTGCATAGGTCTTTTAGTACTGTAAACATTATTCCTTAAAACAACTTTTTTTTCTTGGGAACTTGAAATTACAGTTCCCAATAGGGATTGATTCTGATCGGTTCATTCGAGCTCTTGAACTCCCTCAAGTCCAAGATCACATGAAAGAGCTGAAAGAGAGGTTTGCTGGCCGAAAGGTAGTAATTGATGTCTCACTGACTTTTTTGCCCAGTTGAAAGAACCACAGTGCAGTACGCTTGACTGATAATTCTTAATATGTCTATAGCATTTATAGGGCATTTTAAAGTAAACTTGCAAACAGTTTGAGTTACTAACGGTTAATGTTCAATAATTGTAAGGTAATGTTAGGCGTTGATCGGCTTGATATGATCAAGGGATTACCACAGAAGATTTTGGCATTTGAAAAATTCCTTGAGGAAAATCCTCAATGGCGTGATAAGGTGGTTCTCCTGCAAATTGCTGTCCCTACCAGGACTGATGTTGCTGAGTGTATGTTCCTTTATACAACATTTTTGTTATACTAGATTACCTCAAAGACTCCTTGACTTTTGCTGATAATTGCAAGATTTCTTTACTATAGTTGACTTTGTTTTTTTGCTAATTTGGATGTTGCTTTCTTCCCTACCCCCCTCCCTGTCAAAATCTTGAATGTTTATTTTCTTAATTTCATAGATCAAAGGCTTACAAGCCAGGTCCACGAGATTGTTGGGCGCATTAATGGAAGATTTGGAACTCTTACTGCTGTACCTATACATCATCTGGTTCGGCTCTACCTTATCATCTTTATATTTGTCATTGTGATATGATGGAAGAACTGAACTAAAGGTTTAATGCTCAGTATGAAAGATGCAGGCTGGAAAAATGTCTAAGTTTTATCTTAGTCACTTTCTTCTACTTATTATGTCACTTTTGGTAAATTTTAGTAAAACCATGCAAAAATTCTAATTTGATGATAAACAATGACTTATGGTTTAAAGAACAGATAAAAGTTATTAGCTCCTGTTCTAAAACTATGCTTTATGCATGGATACACAAGCACACATGCAATGATATGTGTATGATTTCTATGTTGATGCATGTACATGTGCATAAAATGCAATGTGCTCCTCAGTTGCATCTTGAAAATATGATTAATCTCTAATGACTTGGAAAGCAATTTACTTAAAAATATTCTTTTTAAAGGATAGGAAAGCTCATTTGATTGTGCTTATATTGCCACCATTTCATGTTAGCAAGGTGTACCAGGAGATCATTTAATGAAGTAGAAATTTTCCATGAGACTTAACAAGCTTTACAGATTTTAATATACTCAAGAAGGAAAAACTTCAAATTTTGATTGTCAAGAGAAATTATGCATGTGATTTTATATGTTCTGATAGAATTTGTAAAATTTTGTACCTGGTTAAATAGTTGAATACTCCATATTTCTTTAACTAATTCATCAGCAGTTTAAGTTTTGAGGTGTTCTTACTGTCAGGATTAGCAATGCACTATTTAGTCAAATTTGTAGCCAGTATTGCACTGCCATTAAGACATTAAGTAGGAGCTTCAATTTTTCTTTTCCCTACGGGCTCCTTGTTTTCAGTTGCCTAAGACAAAAAACTAATCCCATCCTTTACTATTACTTTCAACATGCTTACATGTTTTTCATATTTTCTATATTCGTCTGTCTGTTATTGTTGATCGATTGTGTAAAGATTTCTAATGCGTTTCCTTACTCTGTTACAGGATCGTTCTCTTGATTTTCATTCATTATGTGCACTATATGCTGTTACTGGTACCGACTTCCGCGCCATAACACAATTTTCAATCGCTAGTTGTATTTTTTCCCATGATAACATTTCTCATGCATTTCAAAACTTCTGTCCATTAATTAATTGTGCAGATGTAGCTCTTGTAACATCTTTGAGGGATGGAATGAACCTTGTCAGCTATGAGTTTGTTGCCTGCCAAGCTTCCAAGAAAGGGGTCCTTATATTAAGTGAGGTACTTGAATCTGATTTGGAATCCCATTAGTTCATGGCCTTTCAGAAAGACTTAAATTTTCATTGTAACGCCTCTTCTTAATTCTAGTTTGCAGGGGCTGCTCAGTCCCTAGGTGCTGGAGCCATTTTGGTTAATCCATGGAATGTCACTGAAGTTGCTTCTGCAATTGGTTATGCTTTGAATATGCCAGCTGATGAAAGAGAAAAGCGCCACCACCACAACTTTTTGCATGTAACTACACACACATCTCAAGAGTGGGCTGCAACATTTGTAAGGTATTTGATCCTAGCTTAGTACTGGTAATTTATTTGATGAAAACTCAAGGAAGTGAGAGAGAGTCCAACTGATGTTTATCGTGTGACAGGAAGAGTGGAAATAAGGCTTACTAGGCATCCTTTCCTTCTTGTTGTCAATAAAACCACAAAGAGAACAATAGTTTTTCTTTTCTTTTCAAGATCTTGGAATTCAAGTTGAGGAATTGGAAATGGATGATTGAGTGGTTTTCCTTATATCTCTCTCTCCTTTGTAGTGAACTTAATGATACCATTGTTGAAGCTCAATTAAGGACAAGACAAATTCCACCACCGCTTCCAATTGAAGTTGCAGTTGATCGCTACTCACAATCTTATAACCGATTGCTGATACTGGTACTGTAATTTATTTTTATACACATCTTTCTTTATTTAAAAATTCCACCTCTTGGAACATTTTAGGAAGAGAATTGAGGAAAAGCAGTTCCTTTTGAGTTGCCCTTTCATTTTCATGATCACACCTCCATGTTGCAGGGATTCAATGCAACTTTAACTGAACCAGTTGAAACCCTTGGTATGAAGGGCAGTCAAATTAAAGAAATGGAACCCAAGTTACACCCGGATTTACGAGAACCTTTGAAGAAGCTTTGTGCTGATCCAAAGACTACAATTGTTGTCCTCAGTGGAAGTGATAGAAGTGTCCTTGATGATGTATGCTTATTTCTACTTTTCTCAATATAAATCCTTGCCTTTTCCTTTTTTTCAAATCTCTGAACTAATTTTCTCTACAGAACTTTGGTGATTTCAGCTTGTGGTTGGCAGCAGAAAACGGAATGTTCTTACGAGCAACAAAAGGGGATTGGATGACAACAATGCCAGAAAATTTAAATATGGAATGGGTGGATAGTGTCAAGGTAAATATATACGTTTTAGATAAAGATTAATTCATATGGAGTTCTTCAGGTTCTAAACTCTCTGATGCTTATTCATGATTTTCAGCATGTATTCGAATATTTTACTGAAAGAACTCCTCGATCTCATTTTGAGCTCCGGGAAACTTCACTTATATGGAACTATAAATATGCAGGTCCTCACCAATAAACTCCAGCTAATTCATATTGTCTCCTCGATCACATGAATTTAAGCTTAATGTTGTTTTCTTGCGTTTATTAATCTATCTTCTGAACAACTTAATTAAAACTCTAGATGTTGAGTTTGGAAGACTTCAAGCTAGGGATCTGTTGCAGCATCTCTGGACAGGCCCAATCTCTAATGCATCTCTTGATGTAGTCCAAGGCAGCCGGTCCGTGGAGGTTCGATCTGTCGGTGTTACAAAGGTATGCTTTAGTGATATTTTTCTTGTTCTGGAATTCATTCATCTGTACCACAGGTTGTCTTATCTCATGCTGTGATGAATATATATTAGGGTGCAGCGATCGATCGAATCCTTGGAGAAATTGTTCATAACAAAGGCATGAAGGAACCCATTGATTATGTCCTTTGTATTGGGCACTTTCTAGCTAAGGTGCGTGTTTTCGGCGGCCAACTTTAGCTGTTTTCCTTTATTTTGAGGTATTCGTTGTATAGAAATATTTGGTTCAAGGACACTCCATTGATAATGTTGTACTCTGCTGCTAAATAAACTCTTGTGCAAATGGTTCAGGATGAAGACATATATACATTTTTCGAGCCAGAGCTTCCTTCAGAAGTATCGACACCCGTGAGATCCCATACAACTCCACCAGTCAGGACATACAGGGAAGATCGTTCAATGTCGGGGAACTCAAGATATCACGTAAATGGAGATGTTTCTCAATCAAGGGTGGTAGATAGTATGTCGATGCAAGAGGGTTCTTCAGTGCTTGACCTCCAGGGGGACAACTATTTTTCTTGCTCTGTAGCTCGGAAAAGATCGAATGCTCGGTATCTCCTTAAATCGTCCAATAATGTGGTGCAACTCTTAACAGAGCTGTCAAACTCCTGGATTGACAATATGAACACAGAAGCATCTGCAATGGAGGGCAGTTAGAGGCACCTACGTCCACTGAAATCTTGAAAATGGCTTGGCAGTGCTCTTCCTACTGAATTCTCATTCTTCACATCCCATGTGGAGTTCTCAATAAAGTTTTCTTCTTTTTTTTAAATAAAGTTTTATTTTTTGATAGTCAAAATCAATTTATTTTCAGTTCATGATTCTTCTTGGACTTGCTTCCAATCTGTACTGTATCAATGGCAAGAAGATTTTAAACAATTCAAAATCTGCACTTACCAATTATCCCTCCCTTAGTTGCAGTAAAATATTGGCGAGATGCAACAATGGTTGAACCACCACCAGGAGCCCCTTACCTCGTCAATTCATCGTATACAATTGGTTCCCTTTTTTAAAAGAACAACTTAAAAACAGGAGATCTGGAGCCTGGAGGGGGTAATCCTTTGCAAAACGAGGCAAAAGCCCTTGTATTGTATTCCCATCCCTAATTTTCTTCTTTCCCATTTTTTAAATTTTTTTTTAATCTCTGAATCAGCTTTTGGATTTCAGGGCCCCGAATTTTTAACACAAGGAGAGAAATCAAAGATCAGCGCCTTAATCTTGCACTATTAAGTTAATAATATCGTATTTGCAGAGAAAGATGGGAGGCCGGAGATTCAAAGAAGCGGAAGAACATGGCCCCAAATTTTTTGCGGGAAGAATTTGTGGGATGATTTGACGCGTTCAATGTCCATGAGTCAAACCAAACTTAACGTTAGAGTCAAAGTTAGAGCTTTTTGCATAAATAAATAAAGAGTTAATTGCATCAAATGTCCTCAAACTATGACCCTTATTTTAAATTGATCTATAAATTTCTAAATGTTCCAGTAAGATAAAAAATAGAAATGGAGCAAAAAGCAGAGGGCCATTTAGTTTTGATCCAGCATCCTATTCTCATGAGAGCAATCTTAAAAACTTGGTCCACAGTGAAGCTTTTATTGCTGAAAATAGCTTCGTTCCTGCAGCACCAAATAGTCCAAGAAATGCCAAAAAAAGCCAGATTCTAAATCGGCTTCACTGCTGTTGATCCCAAATGAGCATAAAAGATTTGAAATTCTGGGGATCTGTCGATCACTTATTGTGCCGCTGCGATGTTAGCCCAAATCAATTGCCAAAATTGTCTTTTACAGCCCTTTGAGATGAATGAATCTCACAGAGGTCCTTAGCCTCAAGTAGTACCTACTCATTTTAAGCAATCTTTATCAATCCCCGCCATGTGCTTTTTGCATTTTACCCACTGTTTACTCGTTTTAATTTAATAAATATTATTATAGATTTTTTTTTCTCATTTAAGTTTAGGGGCCTAACGAGTCCCGTAGTAATACATCTTTTCTTTTGTTATCCAAAAAAAAAATGAGGTGGATAACTTGATGCTTTCGAATATCTGCTTAATCCATTAATAAAACATGTGGCTTGCACTAGTACGAAAGTCTCACTCTCTCTTTCCACATCATCGGGAATTCGGGATGAGTTAAAAGAATCATTTGAAACTGTCTATGATCCTACACCAGGGAAGTTAGTTTGATTCTACGCCATTTAATATCTACCTGTTAGGGTGATAATGACGGACACATAAATTTTATATTAAGGGGCAAACTTATAAAATTTTAGGAGGTAAACTTATAAAATTTTAAAAGAACAAAAATACATTTTTAATAGTAAATTTTTAATTTTTTTAAATCATATACAAATTTTCAAGGACGACCGCTCCTTTCAACCTTGGTCCATCCTTACCCGTTAACTATGGGCGGATGTAGCATGAAAAGTGAGGTACAATTGAACTTACTTAATTTGTTAGGTATAGAGTTTTAAAATAGTGACTTTAGTTTTTTTTTTCACGTCAATTAATGTCTTTAAAGAAATATATGCTACATAATTTATTTGAAATAAAAGATTTCTCCTAAATCCTAATATTTCTAATAAAATATTATATCTTTCTAAAATAATAATACAATGAAAGCTAGTAGCTTACAAAATCTATCTACAGGGAGTTGTCTTATGTGGCATGACCATCTGGCTGGTGTCGTATATATTATCTGCAATCTTTCTCTTGGGATTTATTTGCAAAAGAACACAGGTGAAGAGAGAAGAGAAAGAGACGTGCAAATGTTTTCAACAGTGGTTTCTTCAGTTTATGCAGTTTGCAGTGATGCAGCTGGGGTTGCAGGTAGTCTGTCTGCCTATGTTTTCAGTATATATACCAGTTTTTTTTCTTTCTTCTTGCGTGCTTGCTTCTAGTTCCCTTTCGGTTTTGAACTCTAATACGACGACACGATAGAGAAAAGAACTCTAATATGTTGATTTCAATGTTTTTTTTTCAGGTAACATCTTTGCTTTTGTGCTGTTCTTGTCACCTATGTAAGTGATTTCAAACAAAGATTGTATGAAAAAAGCTGAACTGCAAGGCTTATTTACAAAAACTTTATTGCTGTTTCTTTTACAGACCAACATTTAGGAGAATAATCAGAAATGGATCAACAGAACAGTTCTCAGGAATGCCCTACATATATGCTTTCTTGAACTGCTTGATATGTCTCTGGTACGGCATGCCCCTTGTATCTCCTGGTATTATCCTGGTGGCAACAGTCAATTCCATTGGAGCAATTTTCCAATTGATTTATATCATCATTTTTGTTGTATATGCTGAAAAGCCGATGAAGGTACTTAGGAAATTCTTTTTGCTATGCAGTAGTAATCCAACTAGAAATGCCTTTTTTTATATAAGTACTTTTGACATGATTGTTGCAGTTGAAGATGCTAGGACTCTCAATATCAGTTTCTGCAATATTTGCTTCCGTAGTTTTCGTTAGCCTGCGATTCTTGGACTCCCCATCACGGCAACTTTTCGTTGGTTCTTTAAGTGTCGCGTCTCTGATTTCCATGTTTGCTTCTCCTCTACTTATAATCGTAAGTTCGTGATAGTTTTCGATGATTGGATCGCGAAATTCCTTGTCACTCACGTCACGTTCCTATGGCAGAATCTGGTGATCAAAACCAGAAGCGTCGAGTACATGCCGTTGTCACTCTCTGTTGCAATATTCCTGATGAGTCTGGCTTTCTTTGTATATGGAGTGTTGAAGCACGATGCTTTCATCTATGTAAGTTTTTCTTTTCATTGTGATCCGAATCGGATGCCAACTGATCCGATAACTATCCAAGTATTGTTCTTCCTTTAGTTACAGGTACCAAATGGAATTGGAACGGGTTTGGGGACTCTCCAACTGGCCCTGTATGCCTATTTTAAGGATGCTTCCCGAGAGGAGTTGAAGCATCCCTTGATGATAGGTCCTTGAAAAGGGCTCAGCTCGGCCATACAATATATGTGCAGTTAATAGTTATAGACTTATAGTTACCAAGTTATGCGCCCTGTGCCATTCAGTTGATTTTCAAGTTTGATCCTATTATATTTTATTTACATAATGTATATATTATTCGAACTCTTTACGGCTCCATAAATAGAAAGATATTATATTCTATATTTATGATAAAAAAATATTATTATATACTTAAATATATTTGAACGCATGTTCTCTTACATGTAATAACAACTATTAATTTTACTTTTTTAGTTGATAGATCATGAAAAAAAAGCAGACTCAACTCCACATTTAGATCAACTTATAAAAAGTAAATTAAGTTGGTATTCGATTAACTATTGACACAACTCAATTAGAGGTTTAATAGGCCTCAGATCCTTATACTCTCCGTACATTTAGAATTTAGTCACTTTACTTTTATTTTCAATGTTTGGACCCTCTATTTTGCAATTTAATAATCCAAGTTGAATTGCCGATCACATTAAAATTCTTTTTGTTAAATTAAGGTCCATGACAATAAGTCAATAACTTTTGTTACATGATTGCCAAGTTAATATGAGAATTTTAGAAGAGTTAATAATCAGACTTGAATTTTTAAATATAGAAAGTAGAGAGATTAAAATTTTAAAAATAAAAGTGAAAGTGCTAAATTCAAAATGCACCAAGAGTAGACGTACTTGAAGCATATTTTACCTAAAATAGTAAAGACAACTCATATTTGTTAACTCGGTACGAAACCGTGTAAACTTTATAATCAAAATCAGCAATACGTCACGCCTATCATTATATTTTGGACAATAATAGTAGTAGCCTTGAAATTACATTTTGAACCATCATCAACAGTAACCAAAACGATCCCCAAGGCTAGGGCAAATTAGACATTTAGTCAACTACAGAACTTTAACCTTTATGCTATATTTCTGATGTAAAAATCAAGAATCGTAATTTTAATTTGTAAAAGCGAGCGTACAGTACAGAGATAAAAGCAAGAGATAATAAAACCCTAGTTGGGATTTACATCTTTCTCTATATCGAAGCAGACAAGCAGTGGAGTAAGAGTAGCAGTGTAGAGATAAAACCCTAGCAAATTATCTTTCACGCTCTCTTCTCCTCTCGCTTTGTTCTCTCGTCTTTTTCTTCCCTTTCCCTCTTTTTTAAACTTTCTCTTAGATCCCTCGCTGACGAATCGATCTATCGGTCAAAGTTTTTCCGGCGCTTGTGTGGCTTGATTTCCGGTATGTTTAACAAAACTCTAACTTAAGTTTCATTATCTGCATGGTTTGGATATTCTGATTTCTTTGATTTGGTGAATTGAGGTTCGGAGTGAATGATTCTCCCTAGGTTTTTGTTAGGAATTTCTGATTATTTCATTATGGTTATTTTAGCGGCGCTCTTAGTTTAAATTATATCCCCTTTTCGTCTTAATTTCAACTTTCCCGAGGTATTTGTTTACAATTTTGTGTTTTAGTTACTGAATTGCCGGTTTAAAAGATCTAACTTCTTTCAGGGTTTTGTTTATGCCTGATCCAGAAATGATTTTCTTCTTTTCTCTTTTCCTTTTATCTCAAATGGTGTTTGTTACGATTTGTGAAGATTTGGTTTTTGTCGGTCAACTTGGTATATCCAAGATCTTTTCTTTTCTAGCTTATCAGTAACAAAGAATAAATCGAATGGCTTGTAATCTTATGGTGGTATTGGAACCTTTTTTGCTATTGTTCTTCCCAATGCTCTTTTTGATTTTACAGACATGAAGAAACTCAAACTCCTATTGCACTTGGTTAGGTTTTGCTAACTTTTTTGGTTGAAGGTTTTAGTTTTACTTGTAGTAGATTTTTATTTTATTTTATGAATGCATGGGATCATTTGTATGATTGTGATGATTCATTTTGTTTGATCATGGTGTCTGATTCTTTTGATAGTTGTCCTACTTGTAGTACGTAGCTGCCTCAAAATTTTATGTGTTCATTCTGCTGTCTACCTTTTTCCCAGTGCCTGTGAAAGTGGAAATCTAAAAGGTGCTAGATTTGAAGTTTTCAGCTTTACAGAATGATTGCCACGGGAAGTGCTGTGCCAAAGCTGAAATTGAAGATCAAGTTCCCTTCTCAGAAGGTTGAAGCAATTCCTGCAGTCCAATCTTATGATTGGGGCCAGCAACTGAGTAGTTCTTGTGATGGAAAAAAGACGTCATCTGCTGGAAATTCAAAGGAGACTTCAAGTGCTCACAAGCGTCGACCAGAAGGGGTGAGTGTGGGTGGTCCACCTGAGAAGAGGCGGAAGATGGACCGTTGCATGACTCAGCATTGTTCTTCCCTACTGAAAGCACTAATGAAACATCCAGCTGGTTGGGTTTTCAATGAACCAGTGGATCCTAAGGCATTGGGCATTCCTGATTATTTTTCTATAATTAAAAACCCCATGGATTTGGGTACAGTTAAGTCCAAGCTAGCCAAGAAGATTTATCTTGGCACTGATGAGTTTGTGGATGATATCAGACTAACGTTTGCTAATGCCATGCTGTATAATCCCCCATCCAATAATGTTCATAAAATGGCAGCAGAAATGGAAGATTTTTTTGAGGCTAGATGGAAATCTTTGGAGGAGAAATATAATGAAGAAAATTGTAAGGTTGGGCAAGGGAAAATTATGAGCTTGCGACTGAAAGATGTTAATGAATCAAGACAGAGTTATCCTAAAACACTGCTATCTGGAAATAGTTCTCTTCACAAGAAGTCAAAGGCATCTGAGGAGAAGGTTGCAAAGGTGCCTCTGAATGCGAGAGCAGCTGAGGTGATAACTGTCAGTAGTAGTTGTAAACAATCATACTTGTGCTTGCTTAGAATTCTGAATTGGTGTAAATTCAAAATATTGTTAAAGAACAATGTTGGAATTGACAATTGTAAAGCAAATCAGAGTAATAGTCATTGTAGTTTTTTGTTGTCAGCATTCAGCATCTTAGTTTTCTCTTTGAAGTAATGTCTTGCACATTTCATGTTTGTTACCATAGAAGTTTGCATTGCTTTGGATGCTGAATTTCTTGGCTTATTAATAGGTTGAGCTTCCTAAACCAGCACAGAACTGTATGAGCAAATTGGCAGGAAAAAGCTTACAAAAAGGTATGAAATGGCAGAATCGAATTTCTGCTTTTTGGCTCTTTATGGGAGCTAATTTGCAATGTGTCTTATAGGCACCGGTACTGGTAGTGGTGGATCTTCTCATGGGTCTACCAATGCCAAGAAACCAGGGAGCCCAGCTGCCTCCAGATGCAGTTCATGTGACAGCATTAAGTGTCAATGTAGCCTTCCCAGTGATTCATACCATGCATCTTCTAGCGGTTAGTCTTGACTATTTCTGGTGCTACATCTGTTTTGTAGTTTGAGGACATAACTCATTTTTTTCGGTGTAGATATGACTTCAGAAAGATCATTGGGTGGAGATCTTAGAGTGTGTAGCGCTGATGTCTCTAAATTGGTATACAGTACTGCTTTTATAGCAATAGATTCTGATTGTTCTTATGATTAGTGCCATGAAATATGTTATTGAAATTTTATATTAAAAAACTAGGATTCCCAGGCAAAAAGCACATTGACTTCGCAAATGAGCAAGTCTGATCAAGATTCTAATGGTGAGGAAATACTTTGATATTATTTTATGATTTTCTACTCAATTCTTGATCTGAGTATTGTAATTCTTTTAAAAATATTAAGGGGCCGTAAGTGCTTTGGATGATGAGAATGTATGCAACAGTTCTCAACTTACAACTCCAACAGAAGCTGCTTCTGGTGATGGTCAGTTTATCCACTAATGTTAACTATTGAGCATTTTCCTTTTTGGCCTTATATAATGGTGGTGGTTTTCTGTTGTTATTAGATCCCTTATTTGGTAAGCTTAATCACTTCATTTGTTTCTCTATTATCTGATGTGTAGGATTGTCGACTCCTATTTTTGATTTGCGGATGTCACCAAAAAAAGCTCTCCGTGCTGCAATGCTGAAAACTCGTTTTGCAGACACTATTTTGAAAGCTCAGCAAAGGGCTCTACTAGAGCATGTAAGTTTTGGAAGGCTATATTTTGAGTCTTGTGTTGGGAATTTTGTGTTGCATGTTACCTTAGTGATATCATATGCTGCCTTGTTAAACAGTGTGATAAAACTGATCCAGTGAAGATGCAGCAGGAAAAGGAAAGATTGGAAAAAAGGCAGCGAGAAGGTGATCTTTGAAGCTTCACACTTATTGTAGTTCTTTAGTATTTGTTGCACTGTCGATCATTTTTTATTGTTTTCTATTTTCTCATTACATGGAATTGAAAAGATGAAACTGAAACTCTCTATTGCTTTTTTTAGAGTTGTGTATAGATTTAAAATTATTTTTTACTTGCCATTATAGGTTTTGGAGTGCTTTAATCTACGGAACCGTTAAAAAAACTCAGTTTGTATTCTTGATTGTGTCTCCCAATTCAATCTTATGAGTATGATGCAATATGTGCCTACCTATGCAATACTGCAATACTTAATTTAATAGCGTATTGTACAATTTCTCTTTTTCTTTCGTGTTTGATGTGAGTGTGTTTATATCCAAGGGTTATCATTAAATCAGAGAAATGAAATGATTTGTAGGTTGGGTTGATTTATAGACCTGTATACAAGTATCAGATAATATTGATGCATGCATTTTGCAAGTGACTAGGAATACGAGTACTTTCGGTGCACACAGGGACATATTCCTTAGTAGTTTTAACTTTTATGTTGGTTAAGCAATTGTGGGGCAGTAACGTGCCTAAAGGTCTTATACATGATCTTGGATCTTCACAGAAAAAGCAAAAATTGAAGCTCAAATCGTAGCTGCTGAAGCAGCAGCAAAAAAGATGGCAGAGGTCGAGCTGAAAAAGCAACGGGAAAGAGAAAGAGAAGCTGCTCGAATTGCGTTGCAAAAGGTTTTATCTATTGTTCTCTTTTTGTCCATATACGAGTGCGTGTGTGGATTTTAGACCATTGTAAATTGTAATACTATATACAAAATGTGAAACAGAGAGCATCAGCTAATGCGATTATTTTACTTGCCTGTTTTTTCAGATGGAGAAAACAGCCGAGATTGAGCAGAACTTGGAGATATTGAGAGAACTCGAGATGCTAAGTGGATGCTCCCTTTCTAATAATCAACTGCTTGATCTTAAGAATGAATCTGAAAAGGCGAGTGGAGCATCATATGAAGGAGTTTGTGGGAACCCACTGCAACAGTTGGGTTTGTTCATCAAGGCCGAGTATTCCGAAGACGAGGATGACAATGCAATTCTGAATGAAGATGGTGAAGAGGGGGAAATACTGTCATAAAAATAGTAGTTTCGGTTGCTGCAGCATCAGGAGTCCCCCCCAGTGTTCCATTTCCTTGTTAATAAATTATAATAGTAAAAAAGAAAAAAGAGAGAGTATGTTGTAGGAAACTGGATATTTGTAACTAAAGCAACATGAATATATTTACTTACACATATAGAAAAGCTAAAAACTTAAGTCCATTTTCATGAGCAGTGTGGTTAATCCTCTTTGCTACTATGATTTTCAGTAAATTGGTAATTTGGACTATGGGTTCTGTTGTCACGGATATTTTCCCGTCATACTTTTCTGTTGAGTTTGTACATGTTTTGTTCTTTGGGGCCAAAGTTGAATTAATAAGGGTAAACTACAACGGAGGTCACTCAATTATGGGTAAGGTTACATTTGGGTCACTCAATTATTAAAAGTTACATTTAGATCACTCAATTTTGGGTAAGGTTACATTTGGGTCACCTAATTATTAAAGGTTACATTTAGATCACTCAATTATGGGTAAAGTTACGTTTGGGTCACCCTTCATATTTAAAAAAAGTGCATCAACTTATGTATTAGATTACTTAATGATTCCAATTGAAGTACTCTAATGTTAATGAGGATATACACGTGATTTCGAAGAAAAAATGACTAAATTGATGGACTTTTTTAAATATGAAGGGTGACTCAAACGTAACTTTACCCATAATCGAGTGATCTAAATGTAACCTTTAATAATTGGGTGACCCAAATGTAATTTTAACCATAATTGAGTGACCCAAATGTAACTTTTAATATTTAAGTGACCCAAATGTAACCTTACCCATAATTAAGTGATCTCCGTTGTAGTTTACCCAATTAATAAACATTCAAAATAGCCTTCTTTTTTGCCCTTTTTAATTGGTGCTATCTAAATAGAAAAGGTCGATGCGTTTGGGTTAACGCAGTTTATAAGATCCGTGAGGTAATCAGAAAATCAAGCTGATACTAGAATTTTCGGAGAGAAAAGCAGGCGAAGTGAAAGAGAAAAGCAAAAGAAAAATGGAGGTAGAGAAAATAATCAGAAATAAAAGAGCATCAATGAAGAAGAGAATAAGAACTCTAATCCTAACCTGAAGGGGGATTGAAGAGGAAGATGCGACGTTGCCTTAGCCAAATAACGTCACAGTAGAGCAGTCCCACCTGCTGGAGCACTTGTGGACCTTCTGGTTCGATAACCCTTCTGCCAAATCCAGGCAAACTGCTTGGGGTAGTTCTATGCGCGCTATTTACACTTTTTCTACCGTCCAACAATTCTGGAGGTTTTGTTTTGGCTTTTTTCAATTTTTCTTTGTTTTCTTTCAATACCTTTTTCTTTTTTGGTTTTTGGATTTGAATGATAATCTGTTCTTAGGACTTGTATTTTATTTCTGAATCTGACCATTCCGTTATGTACACACTTTTGGTATGTTTCTATCAATGAAAACCTAAACGGAAATCAGCCTGTCATTAATGTATTTTATAATATCAAGAAAATGAATCATCCCATATTTTTTTCAGGTACAAGCAATTTAAGTTTGCTTTTTGTAACGCTGGTATATGATGAATTTCAACACAAGTGGGATTGTTTTCGTTGAATTTTGTAAGGATCTTGGAGCTACCTACTACAGAATGCTGTTTCATTTTAATTGAATGTTTTATCAGGGTGGTCTGTTCTTTAATCCATTACAATTAAGGTTGCGAAAATGAGATTTTGTTGGACATATTAAGGGAACTCTTAGTTCTAATTATTGCTCGGGGCTTCCATGTTAGCGATTTGAGAGATCATCAAAGAACTGCTGCCATTGATCACTGATTTTGTGATTCACTTCCAAACTCTGTGTGTGCCAACGGAGGCAAGTGGACTGTAACTCTCCATAGGGGGAAGTCAGATATGTGTTGGCTGTACACGTACGTAATACATACTAGTTTATACATGAAAAAAAGGACATGGCTTAATCTCTTCTCTTCTATGTCTGCTGTACTATCCTAGTTGCTGGCTTTGATCGGAGAACAGTTCGATTACGGTGACAAGATCTATGGAGCAGTTGTGAACGTGAGAGGCAGGCAGGAAAAAATAGCACTGTGGACCAAGAATGCCGCCAATGAAACTGTACACAGGTAAGTGTTCAGGAAAAAAATGGCTTCTGTAAATTCCAAAAACCAATCTTGGGAACAAACACAATTCACCTTATTTTTATTAGAGACTAAAGATATAACTTTTTTATTTATTGTTTTTAGATATTTATTTTGAGGATTAAAATGAATTTTTGAAGAATCTAGGGAACAAACACAATTCACCTTATTTTTAGAAATTTGTTTTAGGGGCCAAAAAGGAAAATTTATAGAATTTTAGGGTCACCCCTTATCCCGTTATCCGGTCACTATCTTCCTCAAAAGTTTAAGGCTCTGCTAAGGAATTAATCCATTGCTTGGTTAGATTCAACGGATAGTGAGTAGGGATGATAAGGGTAGAGTCTCGAATTTGATACATTTTTTTTACATATTTTGTCAATATAAAAAATGATTAGATAAAATATTAATTTATTTAATTTAATAATATCAATATGAGTATATATTTAATGTGTAAAATTTTTTATATTTAAAATATTAAATTTATATGCATACTTTTTTAATTGTATGATGTTATTAAAATATAATATTTGTTCTTTAATTTTAACTTTTTAGTAAGATACACATGCTGTGTAGACAAACTGTTTGAATTCGAATCACTTAGGATATTACATCATCTTTTTTATTGTGACCATTTGATGCATTAAATTTAGGGTAAACTATATAGATGACCACTTAACTATGGAATTGGTGTTAATTTGACCACTATACTTTTAATTTTGGTAAATATATCACTTAACTATTTAAATGGTATATTTATTTACAAAATTTATTAATTTAGTCTTAATTTTAATCTAATAAAATAAATTAATTATTCAATTAGATAGTACATTATTGGATAAATTTATCTATTTTTATTTAATTTAATTCCCTCCTCCAATCAGGTGACACCACTTAATTGGAGAAAAAAAATTAAAAGCAACCAAATGGCAATGCATAGATTCAAACTTAGGACCTATTGGTTGAGTTGCACATTGTTTACCACCGGGCCAAGGATAATTTTGTGTTATGGGGTACAATATTTAGTATACATCTTAATAGATTGTTTGCCACTGAGCGTGTTAGAGAAAGAAAAATTTAAGGCAAACAAATAATTTTATGTGGATTCAAACCTAGGTATTACAAGTGGGAATGATATGGGGTTTGCCAGTAGGCAAGAGTTATTTGAGTTATAAAGTACAATATTTAATATATGTGTTAAGAGATTTTTAATGTCCAGAAAAAAATAAGAGTGCTTTTAGGGGACTCGAATATGACACACTTATGATGCATAAAAATATCTACCCATATTAAATAAATTTAATAATTAAATTAAATTTATTTTTATGTATATATATATTAAATTATAGTTAGTGCTCGATTTAATAACACAAACATTTAATCCAAAATTATATTAATATATATAAATACAAAAAATTTAACTTTAATTTAATTATTAAATTTATTTAATCGGGGTAGATATTTTTACGCATCATAAGTGTGTCATGTTCAAGTCTCCTAAAACCACTTTTATTTCCTTTTTCTGGGCATTAAAAATCTTTTAACACGTATATTAAATGTTGTACTTTATATTTTAAACCCACTCTTGGTCTAGTGGTAAACCTCATGCATTTCCCACTCGCAATACCAGGTTCGAATTCGTGTAAGACCATTTGTTTGCCTTAAATTTTTCTTTCTCTAATCAGGCCCAGTGACAAACAATCTATTAACATATATACTAGCACAAAATTATCTGTGGTGACACGTGTTACCACCTAATTGAATAATTAATACATTTTATTAGATTAAAATTATGACTAAATCGATAAATTATGTAAATAGCGTGAACCAAATGTGTAATTATACCAATTTTTTAACACTTCCGTTAATTTTTCTTTTTTTAACGGTTGATGGCTTAATTAGAACCATTTAAGTAATTAAGTGGTATATTTGTTAAAATTAAAAGTATAGTGGTCAAATTGACACCAACCCCATAATTGAGTTGTCATCTATGTAGTTTATCCTTAAATTTATATGGATATCGAAATATTTGTAATAAGGGGTCAGATTTAAAACTTGTTTATATATTGAAGCAGCAAAGATTCATGTGTTCAGATTGTCATATATATCAACCAACCTGTGAATGTGATCAGGTCATTACCTATATATATCATAGCTCTTTCCCCCCTATGATTTCAACTACAACAATAACTCATTTCTTACTTTGAAGATGGGGAACTTGAGAGTTTCATCAATGCTTCTGCTTTCTCTCATTGCTGCTGCTTTTGCCAATAATTTCCATCAAGACGTGGACATTACATGGGGCGGCCGCCATGCTCGAATACTTGGTCCAGGCAACCTTCTAACGCTTACCATGGACAAAACCTCCGGAGGCTCTGGTTTCAAGTCCAACAGAGACTACCTCTTCGGAAGGTTCAACATGCAAATGAAGCTCATCGCCGGTAACTCTGCCGGCACCGTCACCACCTTCTACGTACGTTCTTCTCTTTAATTATATCTTTTGCAAGTACTAATTTCATAAAATGATATTGCTGCGGAGTCCGGCCGGCATGCTTTTGTTTTCAATCTTTGCAGCTATCTTCTGAAGGCCCATCGCACGATGAGATCGATCTTGAGTTCTTGGGCAACAAAAGTGGCTCTCCTTACACTCTTCATACTAACGTTTTCACTCGAGGACAAGGGGGAAGAGAGGAAGGGTTCCACCTCTGGTTCGACCCAACAAAACATTTCCACACATATTCCATCCTATGGAATCCTCGAAACATCATGTAAGAATCTTCTTCTTCGTCAACAATTGGTCTTTTTCTCAAATATTTTCAGTATATAACTGCTTTTTTTCCATTTGGTTCCGATCCGATATGATTCAGAATCTTGGTAGATAATATTCCGATAAGAGTGTTTAGCAACGAAGAGTCCATTGGAGTTCCGTACCCCAATAAGCAGCGAATGAAGGTGTACGCCAGCTTGTGGGACGCCGATGATTGGGCGACGAGAGGCGGGAGAGTGAAAACCGATTGGTCCAAGGCTCCATTCGTGGCTTATTACCGAAACTTCGTTGCCAAAAGTGAATGGGGAATGCAAGGGCTTAATGCTCGAGGCAAAAAGCTACTGAGTTGGGTGCGGAAACGATTCAGAATTTACTACTATTGCAATGATCTGAAACGGAAGCAGCATCATGGGAATGGTGGGCGTCGCCCTCCGGAGTGCAAGGCGTCCATTGGTGCAGTAGGAGGAGAGTGGAGTAATTAATGGTTGAAAGATATTTAAGTCTGTATCGGCGGCGGCGTTGTCTTTTGCAATATATATCAAATATCAACCTGTGCTTGTAGTTGGATTATTAGGGAATAGTCTTTATCATTGTTGGATCGCCATGTCTATCCTGTGAGCCTCTTTGGGTCATAAAATAAAAAAGTATTGTAATTCATGAATCTTATATTGACTAGTGGATTGCTTTTATAAATTAATTCAACATTTATGTTTATATAAGTGACCATATAATTATTCAGAAAAAATGGCTATATAAAAAATCAAACTGAATAATTCGACTAATTATATAAAGGAAAATACTTTGATGCACAAGCTGTGTAAACTTTAGTTTACACAAGTCCTTTAATTTTAGGGTTTAGGGTTTTACGTTAGGGTTTAGGGGTTTAGTATGTAGGGTATATAGTTTAAGGTTTATGGTTAGAATTTAGAGTTTAGAGTTTAGGGCTTAGGGTTTAGGGTTTAGGTTGCTAGGGTTTGTGATTTAGATTTTAAATTTTATAAAAGGGTTGTGTAAAAAAAAATTACACAGCTTGTGCATCAAAATAAAACCCTTATATAAAATATTCATTTTAATGCGAGTTAAATTATATAAATAATATTTTTACGAATTGGTGAATAAGCTAAGTGTCTTTTTATGATAAGTTAAAATGAGGTCATTGGTTATACTTAAGTTTTGATTTTCATTAATTAAAATGTTAATGAATATTCAACTAATTGAAGCGACTAATATTAGTCAGCGAAGTGTGTCTGTTTTTTTTTTTTTTAATTTAGCTCAATCCCACAATCTAGAGAAAAAGAAGTAAACTTACTGCGAATTGGATTGTGGTGCAAAAGCAAATGGTCAGCTGCCTTTATTTCCATATCAGATTTCATTTCTCTTCCTAATTTATGCAGGTTACCTTCGGCCTTTCCGAGTAGACCTCCTGTTGGTTCTTGGGTGGCCTTCCCTTTAGGCTCTTTCAAGTTCAATGTCGATGGTTCGGTTAAAGGGAGTTATGGCGAGGAAGGTATTGAGTGTATACTTAGAGACCATCTAAGTTAACATTTGATAAAATTGTTTAATTTTATTGGTGTTACTGATCCGATTGGTGCTGAGATTACGGCTATATTGGAAGCGTGTTGCTTATTCTCCAAGTCTAAATGGTGCAAACCTAGCTTGTTGATTATCGAGTCAGATAGCGTAGTAGCTGTTAATTGGATCTCTCAACCTGGCAACGTCCCTGCTGTTTTCGTGGATTTGGTGTGGAAGTGTAGGGCTTTTATCAGCAAATTTCAGTGGAGTATTACCTTTGCTTATAGGGAATCGTCATAATCTTGCTATTTCAGGGACAGAGAATGGCTAATATGGTATGGTTGGCAGATAATGATTGAGGGTAGATTGACCAGGTTGTTTGGTTTCTCTTAATAATGTGACAACATATTTGTAATATTAGCCTAAGCATGTGAGTAAGTTGTAATCGACCTCAACGGCTGTTGCTTGTTTCGGTGGTATAAGTCCAATTTTCATAAATAAAATTGATACTCTTTTCCCTGTTAAGTTTAGAAGAATTTTTTAATGAGGCATTTCCCTTTCAAAAAAAAAAAAAGTTAAACCTTCCATTTTATTTTTTTCCTTTTATCTTTGTAATATAACTTTTTAAATCATATAAAATTATTATAAAAATTGTTATCTGATACAGAATTTCTTCATGAAAATCTAATTTATTATTACATATATTAAATTAATATTTAAATAAAAAATTAAAATATATATTAAATAATTATGCATCATAAAATGTCTCTCAAAATCAGTGTTTTTTTTTAAATTGAGTTTGTTCAACGCCTCTAATAGTTTCATTCAATATCATTTTTTTCTTTTATTTTTTTAATAATCTTAAGTTGATTACAAGATAGTACATGTTCATACATATTCTTAACCATTTGGCAAAAGTCACACACCTTGCGGACAAAGCGATTTGAACATGTGTCTCCTAAAATGAACATCAACTTTTTTTTTCTATTCGAATTACTTGTTGAGTTTTTTTTTTGTGATGAATGAATAAAAAAGAAAGAAATAAAAGGAACAAGAGCATGTGTTTTGTAGTTGATAAATTGAAAAAAAAAACAAATAATTAGAAAACAACCTAGTTGATCCTCTACCCAAGTAGACATATTTATTCTCAAAATTAGATTCAAATTTATATAATAAGGAATTATTAAAATGATAAGATAAGCTTTTAGCTTTATTTTTAAGAGGGTAAATATATATTATAGTACCTCAACTTTACTTTAAGATGTAATTTGATATTTACGTTTTTTTCCAATTAAGTACTTAACCTTAGTTTTAAGGTTCAATTTGGTACCTACAATTTTGTTTGTCCAATTAGGTACTTGAACATGACTTCTTTATTCAAATTGGCACATGAAATTGACTATTTGGTTCAAATTGATATATAAACTTCACTTTTTAATCCAAATTAGTGTTTATTTGAACTATAAAATCAAGTTCAATTGTTCAAGTACCACTTTGAACTTTAAAGCTAAGTTTACTTATCTAATTAGAAGGAAAAAAATTCAAGTGTCAAATTAAAGCTTAATAAGAAGTTTAGGTACCCAATTGCATCTTAAAATAAAATTCATGAATTGAGATGTATATTTAACCTTTTAAGAGTTCAACAATTTTATACGTAACATACAAAATTTATGAGTTATATTTTAGTATGCAACATGTAACACCCAGAAAATAATAATAAATAATAATAATAATAATAATAATAATAATAATAATAATAATAATAATAATAAATGAAATGAATTGAAATGAAAAAAAGAAGAAAAAAAAAAAGAATAGGAAGTGAGGGTTGTGGAAATAGAACCCACAACCTCATGTGTTTTAGTCGGGTGCCCAGCCAATTGAGTTATTAAAGCTCTTGGTTATAAGTCACCCCAACTAAATTATATTAGAACCGGAAATAATATAATAATAATTAAATAATTAAAATATCCTACCTAACATATCAAGTGTGATTTAATTGGGATCCTCTTTTCCCAATAATTCCAGAAACACCCCCACCATCGTTCACGTCCCCCCTCCTTTGAACCAAACCGGCCACCGTCGATCTGCCCTGACCGCCGCGCAGTGACGCTCACCGCCGGCGTTAAAGTGTTCACCATCGAACCCCGAGCAAAACCCCTCAAACCACGCGCTTAACCACCGTCCCCTTCACCGGCAATTGGCCGTTGAAGATTCGCGACCTAGGGCTAAACCGGTCCGCTTTTTCTTTCGAGTTTTCTGGTGCCGTTCGACGTCCGTTCGCCGCGCCACCACTGCCGTTGGACTCCCCGTCGAAGGCTGATCAAAACCCAGGTCACCATTCGACCGTTCGTCGTCATTTGCTCCGTCATCGGAGCTACGCAAACTTTCCGATGAGTTCGAGCTATTAAGGACAAATCCGGTAAGTTTGGTTGGTTTCCGGTATCATTTTGACTTGTTAAAGTGTAATAAAATGATGGTGGACTGATTGTGTTTTTTATTTCGGCAGAAAAAGGCGTGAAACGCACTTTTTCGACGAGGTTCCGGTGACCGTCCGGCGACCTTCGGGTTCTTTAATGTAAGAGCCGGTCTGCGTAGACCGAACCGGTCTAAACCGGCTGGACCGGTCAACTCGGTCAGACCCGTTGACCCGTTGACCCGACCCGTTGACCCGAGTCAACTTAGTGAGTCAACTTGTCCGAGTCAACTCAGTGAGTCAACTCGTCGAGTCAGCCTTGGACCAGTGACGTCAGCGTTGACTTTGACTGCTGACGTCAGCGTTGACTTTGACCAAAAAGTCAACTTTTTTCGAAAAGCCTTATTTTATGTTTTTCGACGTCCTGAGTCCAATTTTGAAGCCCGTTTCGCAAAATTCTAACCCGAAAACCTCTAAATTGGACGCTGAACCCGAACATGCATATGTATAAGTTATGTCAATTAAGATAAACTGATGATTAAGGTCTAATATTAATCTTATGATTTAATAGGTACTCGTGGATCTCCCGATCGTGCCTACGCCCAGCCCAGCTCGTCTCGATCCGTATCGTCTCGTGATCCGATCGTCACTCGTACGACCCTAAACTTAGTATTTTAATACGAATCAAGGTGTAAATTTGATTGTAACCATAATCCTTGTCTATTTAGGTTCCAGTACTGTAGCGGAGCGTGATCTCGGTGCTCGATAGACCTTTTGACTGACCGATCTCATCTTTTGAGGTGTGTTCCTTGTGTGCTATATGACTGTTGCATATTTACTGTTTTACATACTTCACATGATTTAATAAAACATACTATGTGTATATGATTGCTAAACTTGATTTTGTGAAAAACTAGCATGTTTTCTGTTTATGAAAGAAATACGATTGCACTGTATGTTTGAATTATGCTCTAGCATTTGATATGACAAGCATGCCTATGATTTTTGGTTATCAGTGTAGAAATATGATGTTGAGCATTGCTATGACTATTATTGTTGCATACTATGTTACTACCCGGACTAATTAGTAGAGGTACTTGGGGGTATGATGTGGAGATTATCGGCTCAGCCCTGATCCAGCTGGTAAGACCGTCCGTATTCAGATCCTAGGCTTCGGCCAGGTCCGCCCGTATTCGGATCCTAGGCTTCGGCCAGGTCCGCCCGTTTTCGGATCCTAGGCTTCGGCCATGTCCGCCCGTTTTCGGTTCCTAAGCTTCGACTAGGGCCGCCTGTATTCTAAGGTATAACCTTAGGATGGTACCCCGCCCAATGGACTTGGGTTAATGCCAGTATAAGATACTGTTCTGGGGAACTGTATCATGGTGTTCGGTTGGAGGGTAGATAGGTTGCATGAAAACTTTGACGCATTTTTATGATATGTTTTGTATAACATGATTTATTATTTATTGATGCAACTGTTTTACTTGCACTGTTGGAACACACTGAGCTTTCTAGCTCACGCCCCAAATTCTTTCCCATTTTCAAATATTTTGTATAGGCCACCCCGTAGCTGACACTTGGAGGATCGACACATTTGATATTTCTTTTTTAATGTAATGTTTCTATCCACCATTTGTACTTTCTGGGTGACATGTGCCTATATTTTGTTACGTATGGTATTTGTAACACCCCCTTCCCGGCCTGGTAGAGAACCGAGTCAGAGAGTGTTATCGAAAAATAATACGGAGATCGGAGATATAAATCTTAAACCTTTAATCAATATTTTAGTGCCAATTATGTCAATTTTATTACTAACTCAAAAGTCAATATAGCTTTAAAACCTTATACAAAACATAGGTAACACTTACACAATAGTAGGGCCACAAGACAAGTATAATTACTTTAACTACTTTGCCACCATACTAAGAGTTCATAAGGACAAAACACATTACTCTTAGCTTGTGGTGACTTGCCGATCCTTTGACTGCTCCGATCTCGGACCGAACATTTTATTAGCCTGAAATATTATGCAAATGAATGCATTAAACTTACATAGTCTAAGTGAGGTAGTCACATAACAATGAATGAGCATGTTATGCAATGCTCATTACTTCAATGGCATATTTAATGGCACATTTCACATAAGCAATCGATATATTATAAATAAAATGCATGTTATCCAATCATAACAAAAACAATATCAATTATCAATGTTTTCCCTTGGACCGATTCAACAGTATTTGGATACGCGAATTCCATCACATCACGAACAATAATGGTCGTTTCATAATCCCTCCTTCGCACCAATTGACCAACACACAACACATCCCTCCTCCGCACCAATGGCCGAAGCCCAATACCCGTACCAATAAGCCCATGAATTCTATGGCATGCCAATTGTATCCAATACTCTCGAATCCAAGGTTCAATACCTAATATTTCAACAAAGATATTTCAATAGAAATATTTACACATCAATATCAATAACAGTAATTCAATAGCGGTAGACATATATCAAAGTTTCACTAGCAATATTTATTGCTCGATTCGCAATACTTAATCTAACTTACCAAGTAAAGCTTTCAATATGATTTTTATGCAATGACCTTCAATAAAATGGTTAACAAATCAATAAACAATGATTCGAGATGACACCTAGCCAACTCTCGAGACTCCGACTACACTCACATATCAGAACATAGAAACAAAGATCGGAATGACACCGTGTCACCCGAGACAAATGCATCTACACTCACCTCGATATTAGGGTACCCTTATAACGTCACCTTTTCCCTTGATTGACGGTTGTCATTTATCGACTTCTTGGACTAGATTAAATTAGAATCGGTTAGGACCGACAAGACAATATCGAATAATATAAAAATATAATTAGACTCGATACCGAAACTTATACCAACCAAAGATTTGAGCTTACCCCGACGTCGACAAAGATTCGATATTACTATATCGAAAATATCGGACCACCAATCTAATATTGGACCATATATTTTTATTAATGGACCGTCTCTTGCTCCTTCATTTGCGCATACTCTTCCCTTATTTTTTCCTATTCATTCGAACCCCTCACACTTTCTTTCTTTCCTTTTTCCTTTTATGCTATATCAACCGGCCCTCCCCTCCCTAATTTATACTTCACATGTAAGTGAAGAGGTGGCAAGACCACCTTTCTCCTATTGCCACGTTAGTGGCTATGCCTTGCCACTAAATTTCATTTGCTTGCCACGTAGTGGCATAATTGCCACCCTTCATTTGGCTTTTGCCATGTATATATTTAACGTGGGTTTCCCACGGTAAGTTCCTTCAATTGAAGGAATTGACGTGGTCCCATAATTTTTTTTATAAATAATAATAATAATAATAATAATAATAATTAACCCGAATAATTAAATTTCGATCCTAATTTCAACTAAACCGGGTTTTGGGGTGTGATAGTATTAAACTAAAAGTATTTTGATATGCTAACTGGTACTTATTTTGTAACTATCCTATGATGTGTTTATTTAAGTAGTCATGGCTGCCTATGTTATTTGTGATGTCTATGTTGTGAATGACTTTGGAAAATATTATTGCTTGTCGTATTAAACAAGTTTACTGAACCTGATGGTTTTCACTAAGTTCTGTCGTTATGTTGTCGAAATTAACGCTTAGTTTGCAAACATGTTCTCCACTTGAGTTTTAAAATTTTAATGTGCCTTACTAGACTTGGTCATTCCGCATAGGCCGGTCTAGGGGGTTACATTTAGTTGGTATCAAAGCTTTTGGTTTTAAAACCTCAGACTGTGGATAAGTCCTTTTAAAATACTGTTTTAGAATGTTTTACAAGCATTGTAAAAAGAGGCCATGTCACCCAACTTTATGTGTTTTAATTGTGTTCGATTCTCCAGTGTCATAAACTGATCTTAAGTTATATCCCTTGTATAGATTCCCCGAGATGAGCACCGGAAGAGGGCGTCGACCCGCTCGTATGCGTGGTCGACCTGTTAGATTTGCAGACCCGATTGATGATCTGGTGGCTGATCCACCTGCCTCTGGAGTTGCTACAGCCGCAGTTGACCCTCCGACGTCTGTAGAGCCTCCTACCCCTAGTGGTCCTTCAGCTGCTGCTGCATCTGCTTCGACTGCTCCTACACCTACTTCCACTGTTCCATTGCCATCTCCTGGTATCGACATGACTACTCCGGTCAGGGGAGCTACTGTTTCTGGGCCTGAGCCTATGACTGGAGTTACGGATGAGTCCTTGGGTAGACAATTTCTCCAGTTGATTCAGGGAGTAGTCAGAGCAACTGGAGTCACACCTGAAGTTCCTATCTCACAGACCCTGATTGCCAACGAGATCAAGACCTTCTCGGGATCTCTTAGTGGACCACCGACCGAGGCTGAGGAGTGGTTATACGATATCGAGAGACGTATGGGTGAGTTGGGTTTTGAGCCATCCTGGAAGTATTTGGGTGTTGTATCTATGCTGAATGGGAATGCCCGCACCTGGTGGGAGTCCATTATGAGTAGTGTTCCTTCTGATCGTCTGACATGGGATTTCTTTAAGGAGCGTTTTAGAAACCGTTTTCTGGGCGAGCGGTTCTTGAGAGAGAGACGCCAGGCTTTTAAAGACCTGGTGCAGGGTACCATGACAGTAGCTGAGTATGAGATACAGTTTCTAGAGTTGTCGAGATATGGTACTGGCTTGATTTCTACTGAGAAAGACAAATGTGAAAAGTTTCAGGAGGGCCTCCGCATTGGGATACGTGATCGAGTGGCTACCCACCATGATCAGGTGTTTGAAGATTTAGTGGATCGGGCTAAGACTGCAGAACAGATGGAGATCTTGACAGCTAGTCAGAGTGCTAGAGATGGAGATCGAGATAGAGGCAAGGATCGAGGGCGAGACCGAGATCGATCTTGGAGATCTTCTAGACATGGAGAGTCTCACGCGCGCTCTGATAAGAGGGCTCGCACCATGTATCAGGGTGGTGGTTCGAGTTATAGGCCTACAGTACAGCAGGGCCCATCGGTTAGTCGAGGTGATTCATCAGGGTCCGCTTTTCCTGTATGTGAGCATTGTGGTAAGCTTCATCGAGGGGAATGCAGGAAGATGTCGGGTGCTTGCTTCAGATGTGGATCCACTGACCATTTCAAGAAAGATTGTCCACGCCCACCTTCTGTAGACCGATCGTCATTTCAGACCCCTGCTCGATCCCAGACTCCAGCCCGTTCACAGACATCTGTCCAGACACCGGGTTCAGGGCGTTATCAGAGTAGAGCTCATGGATCTTCTGCTAGATCTGATAGTAGAGGCCGATCACATCAGAGTGGGGGGACCGATTATGACTGAGGCCAGACAACATGTACTTGTTTATGCTACTAGACGTCGTGATGACAGAGATGAGCCAGACGTCATTGCAGGTACATTCACTATATTTTCTGTTCCATACTTTGCATTGCTTGGCAATGGTTCTACCCATTCCTATGTATCGAGATCTGTGTCCCGAGACCTCCAGATTCCAGTTAAGAGCACCGAGAGTGCAATTACTGTTATGAGTCCAGTGGGCCAGTCTGTGGTTGTAGATAAGGTTTTCAGGCGATGTCCCCTCGAGGTACAAGGGGAAATCTTTCTAGCTGACCTTATGGAACTACCATTAGAAGAGTTCGATCTGATTCTTGGCATGGATTGGTTGACTGAACACCGGGTTAATCTAGACTGTGAGTCCAAGAGAGCAGTTTTGAAGACTTCTGATGATTGTACAGTGGTTCTTGTTGGTGAGCGTCGAGGGTATCTATCTAATGTGGTATCTGCTTTGGCTGCTGACAGAATGATCCGGAAGGGCTATCAGACTTTCATCGCCTGTTTCTTGAATACCAAGGGTTCTTTGTCAAAGATTGAGGAGATTCGCACTGTTAACAAGTTTCCTGATGTCTTTCCCGAGGAATTACCTGAATTACCTCCGGATAGGGATGTCGAGTTTGAGATTGAGACCTATCCGGGCTCTGCACCAGTCTCTATGAACCCTTACCGTATGGCTCCTAAGGAGCTTAAGGAGCTGAAGATTCAGTTGCAATAGCTCCTCGACCGAGGCTTTATTCGACTCAGCTCTTCGCCCTGGGGAGCTCCTGTTCTCTTCGTGAAGAAGAAAGATGGGTCTCTCAGGCTGTGTATTGACTACCGTAAGCTGAACAGGTTGACAGTCAAGAATAAGTACCCTCTGCCCAGGATTGATGACTTGTTCGATCAGTTCCGGGGAGCTACAGTTTTCTCGAAGATTGATCTTCGTTCCGGGTACTATCAGCTAAAGATAAAGGGGTCTGATGTAGCAAAGACGGCCATTCGCACTAGATATGGGCACTACGAGTTTTTAGTGATGCCGTTTGGTCTGACTAATGCTCCTGCCGCTTTTATGGATCTGATGAACCGTGTGTTTCGGCCTTATTTGGATCAGTTTGTGGTGGTGTTCATTGATGACATCCTAGTCTACTCCCGGACTGAAGCAGAACATGTTGAGCATTTGAGGATTGTTCTGCAGGCTCTTTGAGAGCACAAATTGTACGCCAAGTTGAGCAAGTGTGAATTTTGGCTCAGTGAGGTGACATTTCTGGGGCATGTGGTATCGGCTCGGGGTATTCAGGTTGATCCGAGCAAGATAGAGGCCATTGTGAGTTGGAAGCAACCCAAGAATGTTTCTGAGATCCGCAGCTTCTTGGGTTTAGCTGGGTATTACAGGCGTTTCGTCGAGGGATTTTCTATTATTGCCGCTCCCTTGACAAAGCTGTTGAGGAAGGATGTTCCATTCATCTGGACAGATGCTCAGCAGAATAGTTTTGAGAAGTTGAAGACAGCTCTAACGCAAGCTCCAGTTTTGACGCAGCCCGAGTCTGGGAAGGATTTTGCGGTTTATAGTGATGCATCGCGTTCTGGGCTTGGTTGTGTTCTGATGCAGGATGGGAAGGTAATAGCTTATGCGTCTCGTCAGTTGAGGCCACATGAGTGTAATTATCCTACCCATGATCTAGAGTTGGCCGCTGTGGTCTTTGCCCTGAAGATTTGGAGACACAATCTCTACGGAGAGAAGTGTTATATCTACACAGATCACAAGAGCCTGAAGTACATCCTTACACAGAGAGAGCTTAATCTTAGACAACGTCGTTGGATTGAGCTTCTTAAGGATTATGACTGTGTGATTGAGTACCACTCAGGGAAGGCTAATGTTGTTGCTGATGCTTTGAGTCGTAAGGCTATATCAGACTTGAGATCCTTGTTTGCCAGGATGAGTATATACAGTGATGGCAGTTTACTAGCCGAGCTGCAGGTTAAACCGACCTTGGCCGAGGAAATTAAGGCCAAACAGCTTCTAGACAGTTCCTTACTTCCTGTCATGCAGCAGGTTGAGCAGGGATCTACCTCTATCTATGCCTTTGATCAGGATGGAGTCTTGTGCTTCAAGGGTCGTTATTGTGTACCAGATGATACCGAGTTGAAGCGGGCTATTCTTAGTGAGGCTCATAACAGCCCTTATGCTATGCATCCCGGTGGGGACAAGATGTATCAAAACCTGAGGCAGAGATATCGTTGGGAAGGTATGAAGAAGGACATTTCAGATTATGTATCTCGGTGTTTGACATGCCAGCAGGTTAAGGCAGAGCACCAGCATCCTTCTGGTTTGTTGCAGCCTATTAAGATCCCCGAGTGGAAATGGGAACGTGTCACGATGGATTTCGTTACAGGGCTTCCTCTGACACCTTCTAAAAAGGATTCGATCTGGGTGATTGTTGACCGACTCACCAAGTCAGCTCATTTTATTCCAGTTCGAGTCACCTACTCTTTGGAGAAACTGGCTAAACTGTACATCTCCGAGATCGTCAGACTACATGGGGTACCTTTATCTATCATCTCTGATCGGGATCCGAGGTTCACTTCTCGATTCTGGTTGGCCTTGCACAGTGCTTTAGGAACTCGTCTGAATTTAAGTACATCCTTCCATCCGCAGACAGATGGACAATCGGAGAGGGTGATTCAGATTCTTGAGGACATGCTACGAGGATGTGTGATTGATTTTCGTGGTAGTTGGGAGGATTTCTTGCCCTTGGCTGAGTTTGCATATAACAACAGCTATCAGGCTAGTATCCGTATGGCACCGTATGAGGCTCTGTATGGCCGTAAGTGTCGTACTCCCATCTGTTGGACAGAGTTGTATGAGAAGAAGACTTTGGGCCCGGAGTTGGTTCGAGAGACCGAGGAGACCGTCAGATTGATCCGCAACCGACTGAAAGAGGCTTTTGATAGACAGAAATCCTATGCTGATCGGAGGAGGAAAAACATTGAGTTCGAGGTTGGTGATCAGGTTTTTCTGAAGGTGTCTCCATGGAAGAAAGTTTTGAGATTTGGGCGCAAAGGCAAATTGAGCCCAAGATTTATCGGACCGTACCGTATTCGGAAGAGAGTCGGGCATGTTGCTTATCAGCTTGAGTTACCTCCTCAGCTTAGCCGTATTCATGATGTGTTCCATGTATCTATGTTGAGGCAGTACCACCCAGATCCGAGCCATGTTATCCAGGTACAGGATGTGGAGTTGAGACCAGATTTGTCTTATGAGGAGGAACATGTTCAGATCTTGGATCAAGACGAGAGAGTTTCTAAGGAATCGACGTATTCCTATGGTCAAAGTACAGTGGAGTAACCGTGGTCCAGAAGAGGCTACATGGGAGACCCTTGAGTCAATGGAAGAGCAATTCCCACATCTGTTCAATTCAGGTAAATTTCGAGGCCGGAATTTCTTTTTAGGGGGGGAGAGTTGTAACACCCAGAAAATAATAAATAATAATAATAATAAATGAATTGAAATGAAAAAAAAATAAAAAAAAGAAGGAGGAGGAAGTGAGGGTTGTGGGAATCAAACCCACAACCTCATGTATTTCAGCCGGGTGCCCAGCCAATTGAGCTATTAAAGCTCTTGGTTATAATCCACCACAACTAAATTATATTAGAACCGGAAATAATATAATAATAATTAAATAATTAAAATATCCTACCTAACATATCAAGTGTGATTTAATTGGGATCCTCTTTTCCCAATAATTCCAGAAACACCCCCCACCATCGTTCACGTCCCCCCTCCTTTGAACCAAACCGGCCATCGTCGATCTGCCCTGACCGCCGCGCCGTGAGGCTCACCGCCGGCGTTAAAGTGTTCACCGTCGAACCCCGAGCAAAACCCCTCAAACCACGCGCTTAGCCACCGTCCCCTTCACCGGCAATTGGTCGTTGAAGATTCGCGACCTAGGGCTAAACCGGTCCGCTTTTTCTTTCGAGTTTTCTGGCGCCGTTCGACGTCCGTTCGCCGCGCCACCACTGCCTTTGGACTCCCCGTCGCAGGCTGATCAAAACCCAGGTCACCATTCGACCGTTCGTCGTCATTTGCTCCGTCATCGGAGCTACGCAAACTTTTCGATGAGTTTGAGCTATTAAGGACAAATCTGGTAAGTTTGGTTGGTTTCCGGTATCATTTCGACTTGTTAAAGTGTAATAAAATGATGGTGGATTGATTGTGTTTTTTTTTCGGCAGAAAAAGGCGTGAAACGCACTTTTTCGGCGAGGTTCCAGTGACCGTCCGACGACCTTCGGGTTCTTTAAGGTAAGAGCCGGTCTGCGTAGATCGAACCGGTCTGAACCGGTCTAAACCGGCTGGACCGGTCAACTCGGTCAAACCCGTTGACCCGACCTGTTGAACTGTTGACCCGACCCGTTGACCCGACCCGTTGACCCGAGTCAACTCAGTGAGTCAACTCGTCCGAGTTGACTCAGTGAGTCAACTCGTCGAGTCAGCCTTGGACCAGTGATGTCAGCATGACGTCAGCGTTGACTTTGACTGCTGACGTCAGCGTTGACTTTGACCAAAAAGTCAACTTTTTCCGAAAAGCCTTATTTTATGTTTTTCGACGTCCTGAGTCCAATTTTGAAGCCCGTTTCGCGAAATTATAACCCGAAAGCCTCCAAATTGGACGTTGAACCCGAACATGCATATGTATAAGTTATGTCAATTAAGATAAACTGATGATTAAGGTCTAATATTAATCTTATGATTTAATAGGTACTCGTGGATCTCCCGATCGTACCTACGCCCAACCCAGCTCGTCTCGATCCGTACCACCTCGTGATCCGATCGTCACTCGTACGACCCTAAACTTAGTATTTTAATACGAATCAAGGTGTAAATTTGATTGTAACCATAATCCTTGTCTATTTAGGTTCCAGTACTGTAGCGGAGCGTGATCCCGGTGCTCGATAGACCTTTTGACTGACCGATCTCATCTTTTGAGGTGTGTTCCTTGTGTGCTATATGACTGTTGCATATTTACTGTTTTACATACTTCACATGATTTAATAAAACATACCATGTGTATATGATTGTTAAACTTGATTTTGTGAAAAACTAGCATGTTTTCTGTTTATGAAAGAAATACGATTGCACTGTATGTTTGAATTATGCTCTAGCATTCGATATGACAAGCATGCCTATGATTTTTGGTTATCAGTGTAGAAATATGATGTTGAGCATTGCTATGACTATTATTGTTGCATACTATGTTACTACCCGGACTAATTAGTAGAGGTACTTGGGGTATGATGTGGAGATTATCGGCTCAGCCCTGATCCAGCTGGTAAGACCGCCCGTATTCGGATCCTAGGCTTCGGCCAGGTCCGCCCGTATTCAGATCCTAGGCTTCGGCCAGGTCCGCCCGTTTTCGGATCCTAGGCTTCGGCCAGGTCCGCCCATTTTCGGTTCCTAAGCTTCGACTAGGGCCGCCCGTATTCTAAGGTATAACCTTAGGATGGTACCTCGCCCAATGGGCTTGGGTTAATGCCAGTATAAGATACTGTTCTGGGGAACTGTATCATGGTGTTCGGTTGGAGGGTAGATAGGTTGCATGAAAACTTTGATGCATTTTTATGATATGTTTTGTATAACATGATTTATTATTTATTTATGCAACTGTTTTACTTGCACTGTTGGAACACACTGAGCTTTCTAGCTCACGCCCCAAATTCTTTCCCCTTTTCAGATATTTTGTATAGGCCACCCCGTAGCTGACACTTGGAGGGTCGACACATTTGGTATTTCTTTTTGAATGTAATGTTTCTATCCACCATTTGTACTTTCTGGGTGACATGTGCCTATATTTTGTTACGTATGGTATTAAACTAAAAGTATTTTGATATGCTAACTGGTACTTATTTTGTAACTATCCTATGATGTGTTTATTTAAGTAGTCATGGCTGCCTATGTTATTTGTGACGTCTATGTTGTGAATGACTTTGGAAAATATTATTGCTTGTCGTATTAAACAGGTTTACTGAACCTGATGGTTTTCACTAAGTTCTGCCGTTATGCTGTCGAAATTAACGCTTAGTTTGCAAACATGTTCTCCACTTGAGTTTTAAAATTTTAATGTGCCTTACTAAACTTGGTCTTTCCGCATAGGCCGGTCTAGGGGGTTACACAACACGTGTAAAAAGTTTTACAAACCCTTTATATTTTAACTATAAAATTTAAAATTTAGATACATAACTCTAATATTATAAAGTCTAGACTTTAAATTTTAAACACAAATTTTAAACTATAAATCTTACAACCTAATCCACAAACCCTAAACATCAATTTTAAACTAAACCATTAAACACTAACCAAAAATATTTTACCCAACTTATGTATAATTTTTTTTTTCAAAATACAGTGCAACATTGGTTTTTCTTAATATTTTTTCAAACCAAAACACTATAAAACTCGAAATTAATAATTCAGATCCTCCTTTTCCTCTGATCTGATCCCAAATCGACAACACTTTTTGGTAGTTTACCGACTGAACCCCCCTAAATTAATCCCAAAAGCCACGTGACTACTGACCTCCCCTACCAACCCATAAATACTATTTAATCCCAAAATCCAAAAAAAAGTTTTATTTTTTAGAATATCCAAAGTTTTTAGTATTGAAATTTAAAAATATAAATACAAATACTTCAAGTATATACACATATATATACTACTTATGAACGTCTGTACCACTTATTTTCAAAAATTTATCATTTGAAGCCATTTTCATTTTTCAAATATATGGCAGAAGTCCGCTCCAAATGGACCCCATCAATCCAATCTATTTCACAGACAAGCCCATTCCGTTCACACATCAAAAATCCTCAAAAAAATTAACACAAAAAAATAATGTAATGGCGCAATTAAAAGATATTACTTGGTTGGACTTGCCCATATTAATATTAGCTTAGCACGGAGAAAAAAAAAGTAAACAGATTTAACCTCGTGTCGTCATCAGAGAATGCATAGAGCGTTTCTTGAATGAGAATCTTGAATTCTAGCAAACAGTGGCTTTCGCTACTAATAATGAAACTACAGCTACTTAATATTATAGTATTTGCTTGAGTAATTATACAGCTAGGATTTGGCAGTGAATGAGAGCAGCCAAATTGACAGAGTAAGAGAGAGAGATCTGTGAAGGAGAAAAAAGAGAAGGGGGAATCATCAATCATGCCATCAGGTTCTAAGAAGAGAAAAGCTGCCAAGAAAAAGAAGGAACAAGCAGCCAACAACATTGATTCAAACATCCCACATGGTACTTTGCTTTCTTTTGCTTTTTTTAGGGTTTTTTTTGCTTGAATTACTGTTTTTTTGGGAGATTAATAGTGGAGTAATCAGCTTGGTTTGAATGTTTATTAGCTAATAATATTAATTTTCTAGTTCATACTATTACTAGTCATTAATCCTTAACTGATTCGGTCGCTTTTCATTGGGAGTGTCATTCTTTTTCTTTGATAAGAGGAATTGTCATTCTTTAATCACTTACTGTTTACTTTAATTTTCCTTTTTCTTTTTCTTCCTTCCCTTTTCGAAATCTTCTTGTTTTACGTTTTTTAACTTGATTTTGACCTGAATTGTTGCTATTAATCAACTGGATTACAGGATTCTTGTTTGTGCCTTTTAGTTGCTCTGTTTTTATTTATTTTGATTGGATTGGACCTCATTTTGCTTAATAAAATTTAAAACTCGTCACTCAGTTTTGTCATCTCTAGAGGGGACTGGTTAACTTTTGCTTTGTGATAAGAACTATTGTGATTTTATCAAATGGTGCTAGGAAATGGGGATCCAAGAAGCCAAGATGAAAGGGAAAGTGATGGCGGTGATGTTGGTTCCCCTGCATCTCAGGGTGACCACAATCACCAGCATCCATTCAGTCACAGGGAAGCAGAAGGGAAAAGGGAGCATTCACCTATTCAATCACATGTAGCCGACGAGAAGTCTGCGGAAGGGGCCATTAGGGATGCTGAAACTGCTGTGATATCAGGATCGGATGATGTTGTTGCTGTTAAAATTGAAAAAGAGTCGGGACGTAAGGAGGATCTTGAGAGCACACTTGTCACTATTCGGCACATTGAGCATGACAAGAGCTGTAGTAGCTGTAGTAGCAGTTCAGATGATGAATCTCAAGCCTCTGAGAAGAAGTCAAAGGATAAGGCCTATAATTTTGGTTCTGAAGTGACCTCATATGGCAACGAGGATAAGCCGGTTAGTGTCATGTCTGAAGAAGTCCTGAAGGTTGTTGAAAATGAAGCAGTTGGAAATGTTGACAGTAATTCTGCTGTGGGAACTGCTGATGTATACAATTTGGTAAAGACTGCTTTATCTGTGCCAGAGGAGGTGGATCATGCTATAGAAGTTTCTGCAAACAAATCAGTGCCTGGTGTTGTTGAGACAGGGTTGAAGGGAAGTGAAGAGAAGATGTTGCCCTCCTCAATTGGCGTCTCTAAGTTCGAATTGGGAGAAAATGAAGGAAACTTTTCCTCATCCTCCGTTCCTTCTGCTGAAAGTGGTACTGTGGTGGACAAAACCCAACATTTTGAGTCCCATGATCATTCTGAAAATCAGGTATATCTGGCACCTTTTTTCCGAAATTGTGGGTTTGGCATTCCTTATTTAAGTTGACTTACAAGGTTTTGTTGTTTTCTAATTTGCTGAATTGGTTCACAGCCTCTTGTTGCTTCGACTCCACCTGTGGTGCAAAGGACCTCAGTGTTAAGTTGCTGTGGATTGTTTGATGTTTTCACTGGTTCAGGAAGATAATTGCAGGTTTGGGTTATCCATTGAGTTTCAAAAAGTGTTGTATACTTTCCTTTACAATTTGCAGTTCTGCATGCTAAGATATGCTGGGTAGCTTGTATTCTCTGTGTTGCAATTACTGGGATTATATAACTGCAACTTAATATCTGGAGCTTAATGCTTGTTAACTAACTGGCATTCTTTTGCTATCTTCAGTAGCCTTGACTTTATTGTCCGTTTTTTTTGTTCCTTCATTGTTGAACTCATCACCAATTAATCTTGGCTGAACAAATAGACTCGGTGAATGATGAAAGGCCACTTGGTGGTAGCATGTTCAATTATCTCTCTGGTTGATTTTGTTGTATAGTAAATATTGTCTGATCAAAATTTTATTTTCTTCACACATCCTCTACAGAACTTGGTAAAATTTTGCTTGCACAGTGCTGGAGGCTATGTGTCAATTGCCTCCCTATTCAATTAAGTCATCTTGCTAAGGGCATTGTATTTTCACCTCAGCTCCATTTCCAATTTGAAAGTTCAAATGTTAATGATTGGGATGTCTATATGGAGACAGTCTTCGAATTTCTAGTGTCTAATTATATACTAGCTGGATCCTGTCTGATAAACTGTTTTCTTTTTAATGCAGATTCATCTGTTCATGGGGATTTGGTAGAAAAGCAGTTTGTCAAAGCCACAAATGGTTTTGGTTTCTATACATCTATTTCATTTCAAGGCTCGTTGTTTTCTTAAAAGAATAATGTGCAGCAGGCCTAGCTAGAAAAACAGTTGTAAGTTTTGTGGTAGTGATACTGTGGATGCAGATAGTCGCTAGTTGTTCGTTCCTAGCTTTGAGTACATTCTTTTATTGGCACTTTTGCGGAGTAGTTTCTTAGCTAGGTTTGCGTTGTACCTAGTTCTTATTTCCGGGTTGTGTGGACTAGTTTCCTTAAAAGTATACTATTTTTTTAGTGTAATCTCAACGTGGTTGCTATGTCGTCGGTGTCAATATCGTGAATTTATACTCTGTTTCAGCAAATTTATAGTTGTGTTTCTTTGCTAAGACCAATAATAGGTGTTGGATTACTACTTTATAATCATGGATTGTACATGGTTGAAGATTTGGTTCTTGAACTTTTCATTCATGAACTAATTCATTAGCATGGCAGGTTTTATTAGTGCTGGCTCAAGGAGAAACCATTGCTTGGTTTTGAAACCGATAACCAAACTGTTTTTCTTGATCGATTAAGATGAAACCAATTGGATTAAAGTAAATGCGGCTGGTTTCGGTTGGTCAGGTAATTCGTTTTAATTAATTAGTACCCTTTTTCTTATGAAGAATGTGACTTTACTGCCTTTTTAAGTTCCACTTCAAAGATAAAGATAAAGAGGAATTGGGAGATTGATGGAATCTTGTCATTGCACCAGAGATTGTATTGGTTCATATAAAAATCCAATCGTAGCACACCAATTACGTCTAAAGAATCAAACGAATGCAAAAGAGAATTTCATGGCAATAAAAGATATAAAATGTAGACGCAATCACAGAGCCTTTAACCATTTATGCGCCGCCGTGGATTGCTGCAATGTAGAAAAGCTGTGTAACTGTAAGGATGATTATAAATGCTTCCATGGTTCTCTGCAAAAGAAGACATTATTCACGTTAGCCAATGTATATAAGTTGAAGAGCGGCTGAGTGCTGAGTTTCGTTTGTACCAGACGAGCATTCCTGACTTCGAGCTCAATTTCTTTGCATGCAAATCTGCCAAAGGAAAATTTCAAGTTAGTTTGGAAACAAAGCAGCATAAGGGTTTGACATCTTTCAACTTTAGATTTGGTGCCCAAGCTTGTGTGTGTAGATGCCAGAGTTAATAGACATACCCCATGGCAAGTAAAGTAAGAGTCCAAGCAACGCCTGCAATTGAAGCTGCCGATGGCAAGCTACCGCCATGCCATGAACGGATATGGTTGATACCGGCAATTACTGATGCTACACCAACAACCCCGGCTAACATAGCAAATGTCACGAAGAATCCAGTGGCAGCATTTCCCATGGGGAAGTAGATTGGTGAGAAATGTGCAGGAAGCTCGAAACCCGGTCCTGCAAGTGTCACATTAAGAAACCATCTAAATTAAAACCTTAAACGTACACTATAGGCGAGTATTTGAAAGGCGACGTACCGATGATAAAACCATTATCAATAGCTTTATTGACAGCCCATCCGCCAATCCCCAAAACAATAGCATACATGCAGAAATTAAGGAACAAAAGCAGAGCAGCAACGGATTTCATTTGAGCATTGGCCATTGCCTCTTTTTAGCTGATGATTTTAAGACAAAAAGCTGTTGAAAGAAGATGCAATACAAGAGAGAATATTGCAGGTACATGTGATTTGTGAGTTTGGGGGGCTAATATATGCATGCCATCAACATTATGGGTTTGGTTCTTTTCTTGCAAAGGCTAGCTGCGTGGTAGGGTTGTAAAGAAAGACCATGCTTCATGGTCAAGGCAAGGCTTAAAAACGAACACCCAGATTCTTGCTTGTTTTCTCGTTTACGGCTTATTCTTTCGAACATGCTACATTCTTGAAGTATTCTTAGATTCTTTGCCAATTGATGAGGGGAGCCGATTGGAGATTATCTGGAGACATACGATGGTTAGTATCATCATTAATTAAATGCTTAATAGAGAATCAAATTATAATACATTAAATCTCATTGTAGATAGAGTAAACACGACATGATGGAGAATAATAGGGATTGGGAAGGAAACATAATAAAAGAAAATATGGATTAAGATACAGAAATGAGGCAGTAAAAGGGAGTGGCAGCTCAACCAATTGATTCTCCAAAACGTTGGACCTTTTGGTGAATGAGGATGTAAGAAAATATTTACAAATATTAGATATGTTTAACCTTTAAAGAATTGACGTACAAACCAACATATTGGTTCAAGTAGTAAATAATTTAGTATCACGTAAACAGGTCTCGATAAGTAACTTAATATCGTTTAAGTAAATCTTGATAAGGTACTAAAAATCGAAATAACAACAAAAAGAAAAATTGACGTGGGGCTAACTTTTGCACGTGCAACGCAACAATAATCATCAATTTTAGTTTAGCATTTTATGTAATTTTAATATTGTTATGCCACATGAATTGGGTTATAAATAGTTAGCCCAACAAGAGATAAGACCAAAGGCAACATCTCAAGGAGTCCATATTCCATAGAGTACAAAACAATAAATGGACCAAAGGATCATCTCGTAAACAAGTCCACAAAATTGGGCAATTGCTGTCATTTTGTCTTTTAATATATAATCAGTAAATAGAAAAAATATTTAAGCATTTTATTTTTTTTATTTAAAAGAGAGGTATTATATTATCATACCAAAATTAAAACTCATACAAAATAAATAATATAAATATCATTAACCACTAAACAAATTAGTGGATCTCTTTTTTTAAAACTAATGCATTTTTTTCTTTAACGAGACAAATGTTTAATGCATGCTAAAAAAATCTCTTTCTTTTACGATCGACTTCAAAACATGTTTTTATTCAAGTAAGTTTAATAGTATATTCGAATTATTTTAGATGCTTAATTTATAAATATCGATTTCTTTGACCATTTTACCCTTATATTTGGATAGGTATTAAAGTTGACCCTAAAATCTCTCTTGATAATGCTCTGCTTCTCTTGAGTCAAGGAAAACATTTTTCTAATGTCGCCCCAAACTATCAGCATTCAGCGGAGGAAATCTCCCGCCTTTCTTGCAACCAAAGCGCCGAGTACTCAGCAGTGTCAGCAGCTTCCTTTTTCGCTTTCGTTAAATCAAAGCTATTTTTCTTTTTTCTTTTCCAAACTCATTTTTTCATTTTATGGTTCAATCTGAGAAAGTATTTGTAATCAGCCCAAAATTTCATTTTTTTTATTTCATCTTGAAAATAAAGGTGGCGAATTCATATCTTTTCGGCGATATTTTTTAGTCATTCTAATGGGAAACTCTGTGATTATCAACCTCCCAACGTCGTGTAATTATCGGACGGCGGAGAATGAAGGCGGTGATTGCGATGCGTTGAAGTTCGAAACCTATCTTTCAGATCTGAATCAGCAATGCCAGGGACTAGGGTACGAGGCATCTCGATTAAACCGTTACAATGTAGAAAACACAGATAAATTAATGTCTTTAAAGAGCAGGATTGAAGAATTTGACCAGCGTGAAATTCAGTTAACTCGTGAAATCGAACAACTTGAACGGAAAGTTCTAACATCGATTCTCCAGAAAGGGTTCGAAGATGATGAAGTGGAGAAATTTGAGGAAGCGAAAGGAATCGAAGAAGGTGAGTTTTTGAAAGAGACGAAATTGGAACAAGAGTTTGCGGATTTGATGCTCGAAATAGGGAAAATCAATGATAAATTTAAAGATTTTGGGATTGTTGTTGAAGAAACCAAGAAATGTGAGTTGGGAATCAATCTTGATGTCCAGCAAGAGAATCTGAGTCAACTAGTTTCCGATAAGGAAGAGACAACGGAGAAGTTGGGAAATGCGGTTGATAACGTTGAGTGGCATAATGTTGATGTATATGAATTAAAGAAGGCAAATGCGAGTGATAATGGTGAAGAAGAAGAGATCGGGGACATCGGAGCACAAGAATTGTGCAAGGAAATTGAGCTCTTGGAAGCGATGCTGGAGAGGGGGAGTTTTGAATTGCTTGATTTGAAGACTATGATGGAAGAAATGGAGGCCTCGAAAGGGCCGGAGAAGGTGGTGGGTGAGATGGAAGTGAAGATGTGGGAGTTGGAGTCCGGCTTGAGGGAGCTGAGGAGAGCTATTGTGGAGTTAAAAGGCAAGGAGTTGAACGGTTGGGTGACGAGACAGGAATCGAAGCCCGATTGGGGTTCAATTATTGTCTCGGTTGGAGTTGCTGCTGTAGCGGTTGCTGCCATGGTTTTCTTTGGGCGCCCAAGGCGGGTGAAGTTTGTAGCAGGGAGAGGAAACAAGCATAAAACCGGTTAGACTTCTCTAGTAATATGAACTTGTGAATCATGTTCAGCTTCTTATTTTGTACTGAATATAGTTCTATGAACGGCCATATAGGTAGCTCGGGTTGTAAATTCTAAGCAGCATCTTGTGAATAGTAATGGGATTTTATTCTTCCATTTCTAAGGGTTGGATCCTTGAATTCAAGAAATTAGTGTCAAAATTGAAACCAATGCCTAAGCAAGGCATCAAGTTCAAATATTGTGATAGAGAAAATTTCCATTAAAATTCAGTGCGACTAAGGGTTTAATCAAAGCCCCAAACCCAATATGACTACCAAATAAGCTAAAACTAAATACCCCAAAAATGAAACATAACTGTCTGTACTTGTATGAGATAGGAGTCTAAACTCAATTGCATAAAAAGAGCTTTAAAAATATCTCAAGACAATATTGTACTTGTAGTAATAATTCCATGATACAAACAAAGTCAAGGTTGAGAATGTAAACAAAGCTTCAATGCTAAACATAACAACAACAAGCTAATGCTCATTCATCTTCTTGGCTGCGCAGCCTGGCAAGCTTGTTCGTAACAACACAATCAAGCTGTGCTGCCCGTTCAACAATCTCTTTTCTCTTCTTTGTTGAAACATCATGGGCAATCTCAGCACAGTATGTCCTGACAATCAACAAAAATTGAAATAAGAATACAAACACAAATGATTTATGCATTAGTTGATGGTACAAAACACAGTATGTATTAGATTACCTGTTGTGCATCATCAAAAGTTCAAGCTCTCCAACATTGTGCACAACAAATTTCTTAAAGCCATTTGGAAGATAGTGTCGCGTCTTCTTGTCCGAACCATAGCCAATGTTGGGCATCAGAGTGCATCCCTTGAACTTTCTTCTTACACGAGAATCAATACCCTTTGGTCTACGCCAGTTCGTCTGTAACAGCACCAACAAAACAAGTTTCTTAGTTGAAATTGGAAAGCATTGAAAAATAAAGTTAAAAGATTATATAAAAGCATATCAATGTGACCAGGGTTCTAGTAACAGAAAGCTTGTGTGAGAAAAGAGCTAACTATGTCGCAAAACCTGTTCAAACTTTTATATTTGCCCTCAAAACGAAATGTCCAGCTACAAATATATAAAATCTGAACATCAGATACGATGGGCAAGACACTCTGAGAGAAATCTCTTGAAATAAGTGAAGCAAATTGATATTAAACACGGTAAGTTTAGCACAACCAATATATTTATATAATCATAGATTGCTTGGAAATGGAAGAAAAACGAAACTACAGCAATTAAATCAATACAAGTTCCAAACTGACCCAAATTTCGAAATGAATAAAAATACAAGTCCCGTAATGATAAATGGATCAAATTGCAGAATGATACTGACTTCGCATATTACAACTCAAAGATTTCCTTCTCTAAGCACATTAACTCAAATTCAATTCAGACCCCAAAATATATTCTTTAGATCAAACTTTTGCAAGCAGGTAAAAGTTGCTAAGCAAAAAGGGGGAATTATTTTAACAAACCTTGACGCAGATTTTGCGGTCGCTCTGGGGTCTCTTGAACTGCTTGACCCTCTTCTTCACGATTTTCTTACTTAGAAGCGGCACCGCCATTTCTTCTTTTCCTTCTTCTTATCTCTGTCGTTACCAAAGACCAAAACAAATGTTAAAATTGTATAACTAATTTACAAAATATCTCAAGAACTACACACGAAAAAAATTCAGAAAAATAAAACAAAATAGAATGTGCCTACACTTACTGGGAAATTAGGGTTTTGGGTGGACCGCCCCGCTCTAGAGTTGCTGCAGCTTATATATGTGTTTAGAGTGATGGCTCTTAGGGTTTGTGTATTTTGGGCTTTGAGCCATTGTTTAATTCCTCAACCGGGTCATTGGGTTACCTTTTTCCATGGTTGGCCCATGAAGGCTTTGGGATCCAATCTATAATTGGTTCATTATATTTTGATTTCCCTTTTTTATCGAAAAGAACACAAGATCGAGTTTTATTCAACAGCAACATTTTGCTACAAACTACGTACTTATAGTTTCTATACCCCATCCCTAATATATAGCTCTCTCGGATTTTATAATTGTTTTAGAATTTATAAGTATGTCTTTAATTAAGTATAAACGAGCATAAGCACATTGAAAAGATCGAAATTATAAATACTTTCAATCATTGTTTAATTTGTATGTCAAATTTTAGGTGGTTGTACCGTCGTCAAGTACATCGAACACATAATATTGTCAAATTCCAATAATAATTTATTAACGCACGCGCGCACAGAATGCAACTGATGAATAATTAAAAGTAAAAATTATACATAAAATCTAAGCACAAATGGACTAGCTAAGTCGGACGATTTCCATTAATGAAAAAGCATTAATCCCTAGAGCCAGAGCCCAACAGGGCATCTCTAAGACTCTACCAACTTGATTGTGCAGCTAACAATCATTCTGCAAAAGCAGCTATCATATTCTTAACTTATCTATCACTACAACAACTTAAAGATTCTATGCTCTTCCTTGGTTATTTTAACCAGCTTTTATGTATACATAGATACAGAAGTATATAAATATTTAGATCTTAAAAGTGTGAACATTGCTCTCATTGTTGATTCCCAAGCTTGCTGAAAGTTTTCGAAACTCTGTTGGCGAGGCAAGCCAAAGAAATCGCGGTCGGGTCATGGAAAAAGTAACTCAAAGTTGCTTCCTTTATGTCTAGAGTTTATTTGCAGCAACAAGTGACAATGTGGCAAACATCAGCAAGTAGCTGAATGACACAGAGCTGGCAGAGCTTGGGAGTCCTGTTGGTTCTGCTGAACCATACACCGTGTCCCCGCCCGGTCCGGTAAAAGGTGGGCTCATCGTAAAGGGCGGGGTTAAGGTCGTGGTATCCGGTGGCGGTAGGGTGGCCGGTGGCGTTATGCTGGCTGGCGGAGTAACACTGTGTTTACAAGTTAAAAGAAACATATAAGCACACATGTAGGGTCTTTGTCTTGAAAATAAAACTGATATGAGAGCCGGTTCCGTGGTGGTTGTAAGATATATTTACCTTGTTGGCGAGGATGCTGCAAAGTGACAGTTCCCTTTACCTGGATCAATTTACAAAGGCAAATTTTAATATAAATGAAATGTAATTTAGAAACAATATAATTTTTTTCCCTACAATACCATACTTGGGTCTGTATTTGAAAGCTGAGCAGTGCCTCCAAAAACACAGCTCGTTGGAGCAGGGTGTTTTTGGTAGTAATCATTGAAAGCATAAGACGCGTGATCCTGAATAGTGTTTGGTTCATAACAACTTCCACCAGGTTGAATAGCCGAGCAGTCCGTACCGCCATATCCGCAAGCATAGTCTAGAGCTACCTGTAGAGCAGTTGATGAAGCACCTTGATTTGCAATACACCAGGAACCTCCTGATGATGTCCCAGGAGTTGGGGTTTGGGTTGTTGGAGTTGTGATCGGGGTAGTCGGGTTGGTGACCGGGGTAGTAGAGGGGGATGTCGGGTTGGTGATGGGCTCTGTAGATGGGGATGTCGGGTTTGGAGTTGTAGGATTGACAATGGGAACATTATCTAGTAATGTAGTGGGTATTGAAGGGTCGAGCAGCATCCGGGATTCTCGGTTGCTTTGTTTTCTCTGATTGATTTCTTGGAGAGGAGGTTTCCTGGAAAGACTTGAACCTGAAGAGATTAAAAAAGCAAGCTAAGAATTGGTTTGACAGAAATTTTCCCGAGAAACATTCACTCATTCAGATGACAATTGTTTCTCTCTACTACCAATGACAAGAATTTCCCATAGAAATACATGAACATGACAAGAGATGAAGAAACAAAACATTTTAAAGACATGGATATAGAAAAACAACAATCACCTGAACATAGGAAAAGATGCAAGAGAAATATTGTGAGAAACGGAACAAGTCTAAAACCCATGGTCTTGAATGTGGTTGAATAATGAATAGTAGCGGGTAATGAAAATCTTGTTTAGTAAGAACAAAAATGTAGGTATTTATATAATGCAAAGAAGGGTCTAGTAATCATCCTTGCATTACAAATAAAATAGAAAGGGCCTGGGGACATGAAGAATCAAAGCTTCCTTGGATCGAAGAGAGATGGAAACAGAGAAAGGAGAATATAAGAAAACTTGATAAAGGAGGCATCGGGATGTTGGAATTAGCAAGCAACCAAATCTACTGCTTATTAAATCATGTAGTATATTTGTTTAATTAATGGGCACTGATGGGGTGGGGTGGCTTTTCTACTGTTTCTGGGACTGAATCAAAAAAGGTTAAAGGCTGGCAAAGGAGAATTATATTATGATTTTTGATACAGCAAACTGCAAAGGGATGCCAACATCTTCATGAAGCTTTTTATTGACTCCTCAAACATTAGATTTCAAATCTTGCCGAATGTCATCTTTTTTCCAATTCATAGATTGTAAAGGTAAAGAAAGAAAAAGCAAAGGGATAACAGTATATAAATGCTATGCTATGCAAATAACAAAATATATTGTCTTTATCAACATAAAAAAATCATTTTTGGTGTGAAAAAAGCATACATTACCCAAACTTACGAATAGTGGGACGGCCTACGTGATGAAATTTCATCTTGTCAAAACTTCTAGCTCAACAGATGACTCTCTATCAATATTTGAACAACCTGTCCTCAAATTTTATAAGAGATTCTCACCACACTTACGAATAGTGGCATGTTAATGTAATGGGCTTTGGGCTTCTTCAATTAAAAAAGTACATTAGCCCAACTTCTCGTAAGAAATAAGTTTACTATTCCTTGTTGTATGTCTGTATTATTATCTTTTTATTGATAATTGAACAAATATACGGAGTATTTTCTTTTACTGATGATGATCATAATAATAATTACATAGTATTATTATATTAAGGATTTTCAATTGGAAAAATTGCCTCTGCTGTTTCATGGTCAAATTAAAGTGTCACGGGCCGCCAGTCCATGACCGAGAAGACCACACATTAATGGACCTTTGCTAGCAAACTAAGTGTTGCACTTGACCGAGAGATCTATGTCCGCACCTTGCACACGCACATGGGGCCAAGACAAGCACCCCATGTACTGCCCACGAGAGAGGGACCCGAGGGAGCACTTTCATCGCATCCAAAGGGGCCCAGCCGAGCACCCTCTATTATTCCCAAGTCAGCACCTGATTTGCACACTAAGGAGTCCAGACGAGCCACATCCGAGTTGCCCACAAGCCTAGGGCCCGATTCAGCATCGATCATGCTACCGAAGGGGATTTTGGACGAGCAAATCGGGCCCAGCAATGCCCAATCCGCCTAAGATTCCATGACCCTTTGAGAATGGTTATCTTTGGACCAACACACATGGAAGGAGATCATATTTGACCAACACTTGGGGAAAGTATCCTTCGCCACCTAAATGTAATAGTATAGAGTGCTTCTTGCCCTTTGTAATTTAGGCAACATTGTATTTGAGTGATACTCTTTTTAAAAGTAGGAGATATATATCTTGAGGATTGATCCTTAGTCCTTGGATTGAATCCTCCTAAATTGTTAGATCGTAGGAGGTGAGCTTATAAATGGAAGCTTCATCCACTATTGTAAATCATCTTCCACCTTTCACTTCTTTGAGTTTCTTGAGTAAAGAGTTAGAATTTCTCTTCACCTCTTATTCTTTCTTTTCTTTGTTGTCTTGCCTTAACTATTTTCCCACAGAGCTTAGTAATTTTGAAGGTTGACTTAGCCTTCAACTAAGATTGTCGACTAAGACCGCACGGATCAGCTAGTCATGCTCTAGCCCCGTGACAAAAGGCTCCATCGCTCTAGATACCTTTCTAACAAACTAAATAAAAAATCTAACCATTTTCTTTGACAACTGCATTATCTCTGACGAGCTCTTGTCATCTCCGGCAAGCTCCTCACCTGTACAAAATGAGATTTAACCAAAAATTTACAACTTTATTACCTAATCGCTCTAGATACCTTTCTAACAAACAAAATCAGAAATCTAACCATTTTCTTTGACAACTGTATTATCTCAAGCGTTTTTACTTTCTCCGGCAAGCTCATTGTCATCTTCGACGAGCTCCTCACATGCACAAAACGAGATTTAACCATAAAATTACATAAAATAAACAAATCTTAACTAAAAATGACATAAAATGAAGTTGAAATAAAAAAAATAAACTATCTTCCTCTTTTTTATCATCGTCTAGATCAGCCAAAAGGTCAGAAAACTATTAACGACTCTCTGTTGCATTTGTGACATAAAGTTTTGGTTTTCGAAATTTTAGGCACAACTTTAAAAATTATGTTCCTCTGCCAAATTCACATGAGCAATGAAAACTAAGAATCATGTTTTCTAAATTTTCTTTCTTTTTTTGAGTATAGTTTTTTTTAGAATATAAAGAGTATCAGACTAAAAGGTTAGATATACATAAAACATAATGAAACATATATTTAATATTTGGATTAAAATTAAATAATATAATAGCTTTGTTTAGACCTATTTAAAAGTTAGATTATGGTATACATAAAACACAATGAAATATAAGTTAAACTACTATTCAAATTTCTTAACCCTGTAGAGATAATCAATCAATGACAAATTGGCCTAGTTGATAGAATTTCATCTTGTCAAAACTTACTAATAGTGCCCAGTTAATGTAATGAGCTTTAGCCTTCTTTAATTAAAAAACATACATTAGCCGAACTTCCTGTAAGAAATAAATTTATTACTCGTTATTGTATGCATGTATTGTTATATTTTTGTTGATAATTGAACAAATATATGGAGTATTTTCTTTTATTGATGGTGATCATAATAATAATGGTAATCTTCACCTGTGGGCCCTTTCATTTAGGGTTTGTTTTATTTTGGTAAACATAATTTAAAAAAGATTATTCTGTTCACTTATATTTAGAATCATGTCTATTTTGATCACTGGAACATTAGTTTTCGTTAATAAAAAATAATTTTTAATTTAATCCCCAAACTTTTAAAACTTTATTTTTCACAAATTTCTCCGAAAGCAATTCCGAATCCCATTAAGGTTTGTTCTATTTGTTGTACCTTTGTTCCTTAATAAACATGATTTGTTTGCCAAAATTGAAATTTGATTTAGATTGACATATCTGCACGAGGGACTTGAACCTAAAGTTGTTCATCGTGATATCAAGTCGAGCAATATTTTACTTGATAAACAATGGAATCCAAAAGTATATGACTTTGACCTAGCAAAGCTCTTGGGTTCACAGAGGAGCTACGTGACAACTCGCATGATGGGAACATTTGGGTAAATTGAACTTCATTTTTGGAAATCATTTTGGTTATCTAATGATTTGGTATGGTTGGTCAAGGTTGATCCATTTGTATTTGGCTCTATTTTGTAGATATGTGGCTCTGAATATGCTAGCACTGGCATGTTAAATGAGAGAAGTGATGTATACAGCTTTGGCATTCTTCTTTTGAAAATAATTTTAGGAAGAAATTCAGTGGATTACAGCCGGCAGATGCTGAAATCGTTGAAAAAAGACGAGGACAAACGTGTTTCTAGCCCTGTCGAAGTGAATTGCATCTCGGCAGATGCTGACTCCAAGCTGGCATATACAGCAGTGTTAATCATGCCAGTTTCAATTCATTGTTACTTGTTAGTGTTTGAAAATCTATGGTGGCCTTTAGGTTTACATTTGGAGTTTTGAATAGCTTCGACTACATTTGGGAAGTTTCAAGTTTCTATACTCAGCTTCTGTTCCATTGCCATTGACATCCATATGATTTGGTGTCACATACTTTCCGACAAAGACAATCACCTCAGATCCATCACCATACAGTTACACATCACTACACACCATTAAACGATTTAAACTTAATCGGAAAACATAGCCTTCCATTTAACCAAAATAATGATTTCTAAAAGCTTTGTCTCGTAAAATTTATTAAGCCCAATTCTCTCGTGCTTTAATGTTTTTTCCTCTTCTAGCCCGATTGTTATCAAAGATCAAACCCCAAATAAGTGACTAATTGGATCTATTATTACTAAATGAAGTGGCGGCGATATTTAATTAATGGCATGCCTACCGAATGTCTAATAGTACCTCTCCCTAATACTAATATCTATTACCAAGTTAAATATATTAGTATATAAATAATTAATTAAGTTATATGATCTAAGTCCAAGTCAAAGTCAGGCCGGTTGAAATTGAATCCACAACTTCTTCCTTCCTTCCAATTTGCACCGCTTATGGTTTTTAGTTTTTGCATAATTCTTAATGACGACTTTGTTATGTTACAGTGTTTTGATAAAAACACAGCACACAGTATGTTTCCCAAAGGCGGAACCACTAAAGATGCATTTCAAGTTTCAATCAGTTTTATAATGGAGTTGTTGAATTCCAAGTTGGATTTTCTTTTCGTAGTAGAATCTTGATTGCCTTTTTTCTTTTCCATCTAATCATTTCACCGCTTTCCTCTTTTATATAATTATAGCAAAGTACTACCAATACATTGAAGGAGACTATTAAGCATACAAAACAAGAAGAATTTGATATTCGTAAGAGTTGTAATATGATTAAACGGCTATTTCAAAGTGGCTGTCAATTAAGGATTTGTTGGGGTCTCTCCACAACCACAAGAAGTGGACATGCAATGAAAGAGCCATAACCCAAGCAGGCAAAGTGAGCTTGGAAAACTTGAAATCAGTTTGAAATAAGCAAAATCTAGAGCTGGACCGCAGGCCATTCAAGGGCACGACCACTAACAAATTCTGATATTCCTTTTGTGCTTTGTTGATTGTTAATATTGGTGCAAATTTATTGGCTTAGGGGGAAAAAAAGGCATGTTTTATTATGTTTTGTTACAAGTTACAATACATTGGTTCAGGATAACATCTCCTTTTTCACAATGCAAAAACAAGATCAAACAGTGATGGACATTTTCCTTAATTTTGTTGATATAGAAAATGTAACCATAAAAATAAAATGCACAAAGCACGTAAACTTCACTAAACTTGTTTGAGTAATCGACAGTCTCCCAATCCAGAAACAGGAGAGAAGGTCAAGCCTCTGACTTAGACAGTGAAACAACACTCTGTTGTTTAGTTTCAGCGCTCAACTTACGCTCGTCCAGGTACTGCTGATACACATAAGAAAGGAAGCCCCAAAGAGCCAACGCCATCGATATTCCCTTTAAACCATTCATCTTATCATGGAAAACAATCAAGGCTGTTACTGGAGCAATCGGCATTCCCACTGCACCTATGACGTTGGCCAACAAAGCAGACAATTCAAACACCAATGCTACGCCACAAAAGATGGAAACCTGCCAACTAACAGCAGTCCAAACCAGAGTGTTCACATAGGCAGATTTCCCCAGTGCATACCCCTCCATTTCACTCTTTAAACCTTTCCACTCTCCCGAGGCCAAGAAACCTATGGACATAACAATGGATGCGACAAGTGATTGATAGATTGCAACATCCATTACAACTTTAACCGACTGTCTCTTTAGAACCTTCCGGAACACCATCTGTTGGGACGCAAGAGACAAGCCACTCATTGCAGTTGCAGTAAGGGTGCATATGATACCAAGTAAATACTTTCCGTCGGAGACTGCAGGGGGCTTTTCGGAGTTACTATTTGCTACCAGGGTAATTGAGGAAAGGGTGAGAAGGAACAGAGAATTGATGATGAAAGGAGTTAGCTTCTGGGAATTGAGGAAATAAGAGAAGAAAGCGTTAAACGCCAACTGAGATGCTGAAATCAGAGACAAAGTAGATAGAGGGAGGTACTCAAAACCAACTGAAAACAGAAATGCGTTTCCAGCAATGAGTAGTCCGAGATATGTATAGACGCAAACCAGAGACAGCAAAGATGGCGGTGTTGTTTCGACTGTAGCAGTGCTAGTGGTAGTACCGCTGGGTTTGATAACTTTGAGGCGTGAAATAAAGTAGTAAGGAAGAAGAACGGGGAAACCTACGACTTGAATAAGTGCTCCCACCCATTTGCTTGTTCCACCTTTCTCATAGTAAAGTCTTGTAAGCAGCGAAGCCGCTGTTGAGCTTAAGAAGCCTACGATTACGTAGAGGGCTATCCGGAGCCACCTGATTATGTTGCTCCGACGAGGAGGTCGGAAATCCTTATCCGATGTTTCGCTGATCACCATCGGTGCTGCTTTAGATTCTGCACTTGGAATAACAAGCTAATTTTGAATAGGAATTGTTGAGTAAAGTTTGTAAGAAGGATGTAAACTGTTAGCACTTACCCATGATGTGGAGTTGTACGTGGTGAACCTCTGCCATGCCTGAACGGAATGCTAAAACGAGAGGAAGGTGGTGCAATTGCAAATCCTATTTTGCCACTCATTTATAGATAAAATTAATACCACATGTGCAAATACGTTGACTGGATTGCATTTGCAATACCCTGGGGGCTGGTTGGCTGTTATGGTAGCCTACGGGGTTGAGTTTCTACTGGCTAATTTAGGAGACGATTTTACCCTTCACTTTTTTTTTCCTTTTTATGCGATCATGTTAAAAAATATCCGACGAGGGTGATCTGATTCGTTGATCCGCCGACTTTGTACTCTAAAAAACTGGTTTTTCTTTTAAAAAAAAGTTGATTTGTCATTTTTGAGTAGTCGGGTCTAAGCTGATTTTTTTTGTAATAGAGTATGCGACCCAGTATTTTTAATATATATATATATATATATATATAATTTTAAATTATATTTTTATTTCAGTTTCTTTAATAATTTTATTCTAAAACTAAATTTAAATACATAAATTTTTTCTATGGTTGTATTATGTACTTCTAAGTTTTAATTTTTTTTAAAAATATTTGTATTAATTTGTCGATATGAGATTTGAAGAAAAAAAATAACGATCTAGATTGATGTTTTTAATGGATTGTTTTGGTGACTTTAATATATATATATATATATATATATATATTCAAATATTTCTCCCAAAATTAAATTAAATTCACTACTTTTTATGTTTGAATTGTGTATAATAAACTTTTAAATTTTATGTGTTTCCTATATAAATTTTTTATTTTGGATTTAAAAAATATAAAGTAGGTATCTTGTACACGATTTTGTGGATACTCAAATTTTATTGTTACCCGGCTAGTAGATATTCAATAATCACGGGTTAAGACATGAAGTAATAAATATACTATATAGAGAATTGGATACTCGAATTTAAACACCACAATCATCGACTGTCTCTTCACTTTTTCTTGTCGGGGACTAAGACAAAGATATACAACAAGATATTGTACTGATCTGTTATAATATTAAGCAATATCATAGCAAGATTGTGGAAGCACCGATTTTTTGTGTTTAAATTATGGTGTCTCTCACGGCATGGCAAATGAACAGGGCGGGTGCGAATACCCCTTCCCCATATTCATATCCACTTAAAATTTTTATATCTACCACCTACTTACTACCACAACAAGTATAATTTTTAAGGTAAAGTTTACAAACGGTCATTGAACTTTGTTAAAAAAAATAAAACAGTAATTAAATTTTTAAATGTTACAAAATAGCAAATAAACTTTTGTAACAAAATGGTAACTAGGATGTTAAACCCTGTTCACGGCCTTAGCCTTTAGTTCACTCGGTTGCTAAGTCGTGCGACACTTGAACAAGACTCTTCCCGATCAAGTCAGTCATTTTCCCTCGATGGAACAGCTCAAAGATGAGCAAGCAGCACTTTAGTCTCACGCCACAACACGATCCTTCAGGCAAGGGGTCGAGACCGTGAGGCATAGCGGATGCACACGGTCGACCCCCTACTTCTCAGTACAAAAAGAAAAGCATTTATTTTATTAAGAAGAAAAAAATAAAGGGTTACAAAAAGAAGACTCACGCACACCATCGACTCGGGTGGTAGGGGCCGCCTCGATGGAGTGTAGGACAACCGTGGTCAATCCAACTGCTAACTGTCCATCCCCTACATATATGTGAAATAAACATAATGAAAATGCCCCGAGTAAACATTACTTTGCTTGAAAACATGATACTCTTCCCCTAACCAAAGAAATACTTATTCTTTTACCAAGCCTTAAGCTCACGCCCATGGTTGATCCTGATGTGCAACTACTCAGTTGTGGCCGAAGAAAGGGGACTTAACGCTTTTGTTATAAACCTTTGTATAATAGCACATTTGATCTTTCATATTTACACATTCAATCAATTTAGTCTTAATTAAAAAAAATTACTAAATTTATCTCTCGTATTTACATATTTTTTTCAATTTTGATCCTTAAAGTTAGTGTACCTCGACAACAGATATCTCTTGATATCTTGGAAGGTGAATTTACAGGTGGGGATTCTTTAATCTTGATTGAATTCTTGAATTAGCTTTGGGTTTTCTTCAAATTCGAATCTTGGCTTCGAAGGAGTAACAATTAGCGGAACAACTACACATGTAAGCCTAATGAATAGGCAATTTCCATAAGTTTTACCAACTAATCAATCACGAACCTTATATATTACATATACTCTAGATTCAGTTTCTAAAGATGCTTAAACATGATACTGATAAAGACGAAACAAAGATTAGTGTAACTTAGGCAGGATTGTGTGTATTTGGAGAATCCTTAGATGAGTTAATATGCACCAGAGAGTCAAACTCGGATATCTCAAGAAAATTGAAAAAAAAAATGAAATCTACTAAGACAAAGTGTAACCTACTAAAACTGGCACAGAATTAAGTATCTAAAAGAGATAAACTATAGGTATGTAAGTTAAAGAGTTTAGTGTGTCTCTAAAGTGAAAACGAAAACAAAACAAAATAATATTTTTATTTTTTGATAAAGACTTTTCTGAAAACACAACAAAATCGAATCGTGATGATATGATGTCTGGTGCACATGAAACACAATATCCAAGCTCCGTTACACCGAAAAGTAAGGTTCCCCAAAACCTACTCTCTCTGTCGTCACCATTCGAAGTGGAACTCGGCCAGTAGGGTGGAACCACTGATTCGAAACAAAATTCAGCCCAAAGGGTGAAACCACTGAACTTCCCCGAACAAATCCCAAATCATGTACCCACAATGATATGATGCAAATTTTAAAACCTAAATCTCATCTAAAACTTGAATTATAAAAATTCAATTTGCACAATATTATAAATTTGATGTTTTACGATTTCAAAAATCTGATATTTTACAATTTGATAAATCCAATTTTTAGTTAAAATACAGTTCGATATGCTATGCATGATATCCAAAAACTTTCACAAATCACAACACAGAATAAACCACACAAGATGTACAAATTTCATTTCACACAAGTTTATAGCATAAAAGAAACACACAAGTTTATAACATAGGAAAAGACACACCTTTAGTGGGCAGAAGCTCAATATCAATAAAGATGTGAATCACGCTCAGGTCTAGCTGAATCAAAACCTACGATGATAACTCTACATTAACATTTAGCTAAGCCACTACTATAAACATAAGACTAATTTGAAAAGCTTACTCACGTGAAGATCTCGAAAAACGAACACGGTTGGTCAAAACACTGAAGGTAACTCAACGGTCTCAGAGACGTAATCACCTGAACACAGGAATATTCCGAATCAAATTTCAAAAATTTACAACTCTTCAAATTTTAAGTACAAAATAACTATAATTAGAAAAACAGAACTTTCGAGTTCGAATTAGACAAAACTGACAGCAGATTCAAACTTAAGACGTCGAAAAAAGTCAATATGTTGACTGTCTGAAAAATTCAACTCTGATCAAATCTGGTCAAAGTCAACCATGATAGTCAAAGGTCAAAATTAAACTGGTCAAAATCGGTCAAAGGTCAAACACCTAATGTCAACATATCAGTCAAATGGGTTAACAAGTCGGGTTAGTCAAACAGGTCAAGATCCAGTTCGGTCTAATTCATTTATCCGGTTCAGTTCATAAGTGCCTCCAGAATGATGGGTAACATCCGGTCTAAAAGCATAATCATTACTTTGAACCGCATCGGGGTCGAATTCAAAGTAAGTGGTTGTTTTCTTCAATTGCCCATCCAATCCATCTGATAATGTGCTGAAACTCTCATCCAATCCATCCATTGTTGAAGAATCTTCATTACCCATTGAAGGACCAGAGCGCAAACGATTGATCCCGAATCTATCAAGCTTTTGGTAGAATGATTGAGCCCTTGGACTATCCCCAGAAAACCCATAAAAAATCCTTCATTCAAATTCATCAGCAGACTCAAATGAATCTGAATTTAGAATATTTCGATCAAACGCACTTCCTGTTCAGTATAGACAACCAAATTGTTGATTGAAGTTCAATACTTTAATGAAATTGACAACCAAAAAGAGAAAACGGGTACTTGAAAAATGAACCTGTTGAGAGAAATCTAACACTTCGGATATGCTGAGATGGAAACCCAAAGCTAATGCAAGAATTCAATCAAGATTCAAGAATCCCCACCCATAAATTCACCTTCCAAGATATCAAGAGATATCTGCTGTCGAGGTACATTAAGGATCAAATTAAAAGAATATATAAATAATGAGGACTAAACTTAATAGATTTTTTTGAATTAAGACTAAATTGATTGAATGTGTAAATATGAAGGATCAAATGTGCTATTATACAAAGGTTTATAACAAAAACGTTAAGTACTTAACGTGGTTTAATTGTTAATTTGTAACATTTGAAAGTTTGGTTATCGTTTTATTTTTTTAACAAAGTTCAGTGACCGTTTGTGAACTTTACCCTAATTTTTAAATCCACACACGCGCACACGAGTACATTCTAAAATTCATCCCCACATCCACTACCCAACTGGACATCAACCACCCAACCCGTACCCGCCTACAAGCAACCACTAATATCAAATTATGTAAAAATAAATCGTATACTTTTGTAATGAAGAGTAAAACTTTGCATACTTTATTGATTGATCAAGTGTATGTATATAATACATTTACACTGGTATAAATTTAACTACATCTAACTAACTAACTAACGATCGCTAACTTAACTAAAGAACATTTTCACTGGTATAAATTTTACTTAACTACAACTAACTTAACTAAATCATATATACACATATGTAAATTCTACTTAACCACACATTACAAATTTACAACTTGATTAATTCAAGCTCGATCATAAACAATAAATTCAAGCTCGATTATAAACCATCATTTTTTCAAATTAAATTAATTGTGTTCAAAGCCTACAAACTTAAGGATTAAAGTAGATTTTAAAACAAACCAATATCTTAGTACATAAAACACCATAATAAAAGACATAATTAAAGTCTACAAACATAAATGGTCCAAAATTCATATGGTGGGTAGTTAGTGGGCGGGTGGATACGATGCGGGTATAAGGTCTCAAACCCATCACCTACCCACTACCCACGACGTGTATGACTTTTTACATCAACACCTGTCCGCTTTCCACCAAACTTATATTGAGGTGGGTGCAGTACGAAATCCACAAAATTGTATCCGTGTACCATCCTTACTCTCACCTATGTATTCCTAAGCTCTAAATAAAGATAAATCTCATCTAATCATATAAGATCATAATTCATAAAAACAGTAAAATATTTACGTATTCTCACGTAGATTTGTACTTGAAAATATTTTTTAGTGGGTAAAGAATCTGGCCAGCGTTATCATTTGTATTAATTTAGGTCCGCGACCGAATTTGATTCCCGGAAAATTTGTTTAAATCTCCATTGTCTTGTGCATAATTCGTTGATGCTTCTGACTAGAGCAAAGCCGCTCCCACCTGCAGTGTTATCAATCCGTCACTACTTTTCGACCAAGTAGCCGATAAATCGTCGAAAACAGCACCATAACTCGGCCTCCGATTCTCTGATGAGAGCACTGAAGTGATATTCTTGGACCACCTCATGCTTTGTGCCATAATGTCAGCTTCAGCAGAAATTATCATTGCTATAGATACCGCCATTATTTCGCTGCTTTCCGGATTCTACAGGCAATGACCCCAAATAACGTGCCCCCATTCCACCCCATCTATCACTCAAAAGCCATTACGAACCCACTAGTTTCAAATTATATGGTTTTTTAGTTGTGGTTTTCCTCACTGTCCAAAATATACGTCATTTCATCACTTTAAACAAATTTCTTTAAACTATGATGGAATTCTCATGGCAACGAAATGACCACGTGTGCTTCCGGAGTAATTGGCAAACATATTAATGCCACTTAAATAAGCTTTTTAATCCACCAGTTTCAAACAATTTTGTATAATGGAATACTTCTGTTTCGAAGTCAGCTTCACTGGGCTGGTCCACTCAAGGTAATTGGCCGCCATTAGGGGTGTGCAAAAAAACCGAATAACCGAAATCGATTCCGAAACCCGAAAAAATTGAACCGAAAAATTGGTTAACCGAACCGAAAAATTCGGTTTCGGTTCGGGTTTTTATTTTTTTAAAAGAAACCGGTTCGGTTACGGTTTACGGTTTTGAGATAAACCGGGTAACCGAACCGACCGATTATATAATATATATTATTATATTATATGTTATTTTATTATTTTATATTAAAAAAAATAAATTTTATTTTATTTTCTCATTCCCCAAAAGTAAAACCATAATTTTATTTTATCAAGTTTAAGTGTTTAACTTGCTAGTATTAGAAAAGATAATAATATCATGTGTCGATTTTAAAAAGTATGTACTTTTTTTAACATATTATTAAAATTTATATTTTTAATAAACAAAATAAAAAACCGTTACCCGAACCGAACCGAACCGAATTTTTCGGTTAACCGACTAAACGGTTAACCGGTTGAATGGATACGGTTTAGGGTCGAGAATTTAGTGACCCGAACTTATCGGTTAACCGAAATAATTTGCTAATGGTTAACCGAACCCGGTTTTGCACACCCCTAGCCGCCATATTTGCCCATCTGCGAGCATATTCGAACTCAGCTTCACTGGGCTGCTCCACTCAAGGTATTCCTTTTACGCCTTGCCATATTTGATTATAAAATTAAATAGAGGCCTCACTTTTTAAAAATATTACTATTTAAGACGTTATAATTTAATTTCTTTTAATGATTATTATTAGGGGTCTAATTTTTTCTATACTTATTATTTGGGGTTCAAATTTTTTAATACTTATTATTAGAGGCTCAATTTTCCCTCCAACATTTGTTATTATGGGCATGCTCTCAAAATTTAATTTTTCAATATTTGTTATGAAGGGTCTAATTTTTCATGATATTTGTTACTAGGGGCATACTCTAAAAATTTGATTTTTATAATACTTGTTATTTGGGGTTCAATTTTTTCAATACTTATTATTATAGGCTCAATTTTTTCTAATATTATGTTATTATAGGTTACTCTTAAAATTCACTTTTAATATTTGTTTTTTTTTTTGAAAGGGAGATATTTTATTGCCGAACTAAGAAAACAGATATTGATATGTACCTGGTTAAAAAATCTCCTTAAACCTAATTTAAAAGAAAAAGAGTGCAAACATTGATTACATCCCAATTAGGTTTAGGATATGGAACTGTTGGAGATACACACCAAATTTACGAGGTTCGACGAAAATGTCGTCTACTCCTCGGGCACCACCACCGGATGATAACTTCACTAATACCAAAATGGTACAAACAAATGGAATTCCTAAGAATTCCCAAATATGAGAGAAGAGAAACAAATGGGAGAGATGGATGTTGGGATGATTTCAAATGACAAATGCTAGACCTATTTATAGTTGAACTTTAAGGACTAAACTTGTAAATAGCCTAAACTTTAGGGACTAAAAATTGATTTTACCAAAACCAATTTTCAACCTTTGCTGCTGGAGCATTTTTCTCCATTCGGTGCAGCCAAGCTTGACAAATCTATGCCCACAAAGCTTGACTTTTCAAGCCACAAATTCAACAAATCTCCACCTTGGCTTGAATTCATCAAGCTTCTCAAAATTTTCTTCTCTCCAAACGTTATCTTCTGCAGTGCCTCCAAATGCGCCCACGAGCGCCATACACCCGAAGGTGCTCAAACTTGCAAGATGTTAATCAAGTTCAAACAATGATTGAACTTGATTGATGTTACCACCTTGGTCAACATATCTGCAGGATTTTCTGCCGTCGCAATCTTCTGAAGTAGAATCTTTCCTTCTTCAAAGATCTCCCGCACAAAGTGATACCTCACGTCGATGTGCTTAGTTCTTGAATGGTAGACTTGATTTTTCGCTAAATGAATAGCACTCTGACTGTCACAATAGAGACTAATGTGACTTTGAACAACTCCCAAGTCTTCCAACAATCCGTTAAGCCAAATCGCCTCCTTAACAGCCTCTGCAACTGCCATGTACTCTGCCTCTGTAGTTGACAAAGCCACCGTTGACTGTAAAGTAGACCTCCAACTAACTGGGGCTTTTGCTAAAGCAAACAAATACCCAGTAGTAGACCGACGCTTATCCAAATCACCAGCATAGTCGGAATCAACATATCCAACCACAAACTGACCAAGTGTTTCATCTTGCTCAAACACTAAACCAACATCTACGGTTTGTTGGAGATACCGTAGAATCCATTTCACAGCTTGCCAATGTCCCTTTCCAGGATCATGCATGTACCTGCTCACAACTCCAACTGCTTGTGAAATGTCAGGCCTCGTACACACCATCGCATACGTCAAGCTCCCTACTGCATTAGCATATGGAACTTTTGCCATATATTCTCGCTCTTCATCAGTTTTAGGAGATAATTGAGAACTGAGTTTCAAATGAGAAACAAGTGGGGTACTTACATGTTTTGTGCTTTCATTCATGCCAAAACATTGTAATACCTTTTTCAGATATTGCTTCTGAGTCAAACAAAGCTTGCCTCTCCGTCTGTCTCTACTTATCTCCATGCCGAGAATCTTCTTGGCCTCACCTAGATCTTTCATCTCAAACTCTTGATTCAACTGAGCCTTCAATTTGTCTATCTCTTGTTGACTCTTTGAAGCGATCAGCATATCATCAACATACAAGAGAAGATAAATGAAAGATCCATCTTGTAGCTTTCGTAAATACACGCAATGGTCGTATTTGCTTCTTGTGTACTTCTGCCTCCTCATAAAGCTATCAAATCGCTTGTACCACTGCCTCGGAGATTGCTTCAATCCATATAGCGATTTGTTCAGCTTACAAACCCATTTCTTACCACCAGCATCTAAGTATCCTTCTGGCTGAGTCATATAGATCTCCTCTTCCAAATCACCGTGCAAGAAAGCCGTCTTTACATCGAGTTGAGCTAGCTCCAAATTCAACTGTGCTACTAAGGCCAACAATATTCTAATGGAGGAATGCTTCACAACAGGGGAAAATACTTCGTTTGTAGTCGATTCCCTCCTTCTGAGCGTAGCCTTTAGCTACCAACCTTGCCTTGTAGCGAACATCTTTCTTGCTGGGAGATCCGTCTTTCTTTGCAAACACCCACTTGCATCCAATTGCCCTTTTACCTTCTGGTAAATATGCCAAATCCCAGGTGTTGTTCTTCTGGAGAGATTGCATTTCTTCATCCATGGCACTTTTCCACTTGTCACTTTCTAAGCTTTGCATTGCTTCTTGATAAGTGACAGGGATATCATCATCAACAACTGGAAGGGCATAGGCCACTGTATCTGTAAATCGAGCAGGTCTACGAATTTCTCTCCTTGGCCTTGTAACTGCAAGTGGTTCTGGTGTCTCCAATGGTTCTTGGGTTTGAACCTCTTCATTTTCTGATTCCTCCATTGGAGTTGGAGAATCAGTAACATCAATTGCTGGACTAATCACCGTCTCTTGAAACTCCACCTAGTTTGGAGTATACTCCACCTGTTGTGGAGTACTACTTGTCTGAACAGCTCCATTTGTTACCTTCTTCAACATGACAGATTCATCAAAGGTAACATCTCTGCTACAAATTATCTTCTTTGTGTCTAAGCACCAAAGTCGAAATCCCTTCACTCCATGAGTGATTCCCATGAAGATAGCCTTCTTTGCTCTAGGATCAAGTTTTGACTCCTTCACATGATAATACGCAGTGGATCCAAATACATGTAAGGAATCATAATCTGTAGCGGATACTCCAGACCATACCTCCAACGGTGTTTTTCCTCCAATCGCCGATGACGGTAGACGATTGATGAGATGGCCAGCATATGTCACAGCCTCAGCCCAAAATGGTTTGCCCAACCCAGCATTGGACAACATACATCGAACTTTCTCAAGTAGTGTTCGATTCATACGCTCTGCCACCCCATTCTGCTGTGGTGTATGTCTAACAGTGAAGTGTCGAACAATACCATGCTCCTGGCAAACGTCAAAGAGCGGATCACTTCTATATTCCCCTCCATTGTCCGTCCTAAGCCGTTTGATCTTCTTGCCAGTCTGGTTCTCAATCATATTTTTCCACTTCAGGAAAACTTTGAGCACTTCATCTTTAGACTTCATCGTATACACCCAAACTCTTCTGGAAAAATCATCAACAAAAGTTACAAAATAGTGTTTTCCTCCCAGCGACATTGTTTTGGAAGGACCCCACACATCTGAGTGAACATAATCCAAAATACCTTTCGTATTATGGATAGCGGTGCCGAATTTCACTCTCTTCTGCTTTCCCAGAACACAATGCTCACAAAAATTTAACTTGCAAGCCTTTGCACCTTTCAACAATCCTTGCTTTGCCAAAATTTGCAAGGATTTCTCACCAGCGTGTCCCAACCGCATGTGCCACAACTGAGAAGAATCCAATTTGTCTCCACCGGAAGCTGCTGCTACTGCTCCAATAACTGTACTACCTTGGTAGTAATACAAGTTATTTTTCCTGATGCCCTTCATTATCACGAGTGCGCCTGATGTGACTTTCAAAATTCCATCTCTCATAGTGACAATCGAGCCTTTGGATTCCAAAGCTCCCAACGAGATGAGATTTTTCTTCAAACTAGGCACGTATCGGACATCAGTCAAAATTCTGGTTGATCCATCTTGATTCTTCAATCGGATTGAACCTATCCCAATCGTTTTACAGGCGTTGTCATTGCCCATATAAACAACTCTTCCATTTAGTTCTACTAAATCGAAGAACCACTCCCGATTAGGGGACATATGATAGGTACAACCCGAATCCAATATCCACTCGTCTGAGCGGAATGCTGACGATGAAGCAACCAGTGATATTTCAGAGTCACTAGTATCATGCTCTGCAACACATACATCTGGAGCAGCTTTTCCTTTCTTCTTCAGCTTCGGACAATCTTTCTTCCAATGACCTTTCTCATGACAAAAGGCACATTCATCTTTCCCAAGTCTGGACTTTGACTTTGATCTCCCTCTCATTTTTGGCTTTTGGCTTTTCGAGCGACCTCTTACCACCATGGCCTCCGCTGCATTGTACTTGCTCTCCATCTTGGTTTTCTTTCGGAGCTCGTAACTATACAGAGCAGCAGTTACTTCTTTAAGGGTCACCTCATCCTTTCCATGAAGTAACGTTGTTTCAAGGTGCTCAAATTCATCTGGAAGAGATGACAACAACATTAAAGCCAAATCTTCATCTTTGAAAGTTTCATCCATGCCTAACAGATCTGCCACTAACTCATTGAAGGCAGTGATGTGTTCATTCATATTGGTGCCTGGCTGATAATCAAATCTGAACAATCTTTTCTTCATGTGAAGACGATTCTGAGAGCTTTTCTTTAGGAATTTTTCCTCCAACGCTTTCCATAGTTTACTTGCAGAAGTCTCATTCTTGTAGGCATACTTCTGCTCCCTGGAAAGACAAGATCGAATCGTACTACACGCCATACGGTTGATTGTTCTCCAATCTTTCTCCATCATATGTACGGGTTTTTCTTCCTCAATGGCAATGTCTAGACCTTGTTGAAATAAAGAGTCTAGCACCTCGCCTTGCCACATGCCGAAGTGACCGGATCCATCGAACAACTCCACCGAGAAGTTTGCATTTGACATTATCCTCCTCACCGGTATAGAGGAAGAGCTTGATGTCCCTTCTGATCCGTCTTTTGCCATGGCAACGAATAATATTCAACAGCACAAACTGGATATTGAAACACTGCACCAGGTAAGTTCCCAGGAAAGAGAGGTGGATCACACGGATCGCTTAAATACCCAGTCTTTCCTAGCCAGAACTTTCCTAGACATGCACTGTCACAACACCACACTTCTTTGCAGCAACCGAGCGACCGGGATAGCCTTAACTGAAGCTCTGATGCCAATTGTTGGGGAAACCGGGTTATTTCCCACACGAACGTAGCTTCAAATCTGAGCTGAAATGTCGAGATCGAAACTACCGAAATTTGCACAGCGGACAAACCCGTCAACTGTTGAATATTGAAACCCAATGGAAAAACCCAATAATAATCAACCGAAATAAATAATGGAGAGAACACACCAAATTTACGAGGTTCGACGAAAATGTCGTCTACTCCTCGGGCACCACCACCGGATGATAACTTCACTAATACCAAAATGGTACAAACAAATGGAATTCCTAAGAATTCCCAAATATGAGAGAAGAGAAACAAATGGGAGAGATGGATGTTGGGATGATTTCAAATGACAAATGCTAGGCCTATTTATAGTTAACTTTAAGGACTAAACTTGTAAATAGCCTAAACTTTAGGGACTAAAAATTGATTTTACCAAAACCAATTTTCAACCTTTGCTGCTGGAGCATTTTTCTCCATTCGGTGCAGCCAAGCTTGACAAATCTATGCCCACAAAGCTTGACTTTTCAAGCCACAAATTCAACAGGAACCACAACCAAAATACACATTGTTGTAATACATTCAAAAGGAAAAACTATGAATCTAGCAACTATAGGTTTTGCCACACCTCGCAATAATTGAGCGAGGGTCGATTTTCTTTTTTTGTCAAGTTGTCCGCACATCAATTACACACCATGGGAATATGAGATATTTGCCAACCGAGTCTTTGCTCACCTCCAAACATGACTTTAATAAGTCTTTAAACACACTGGGAGTTGATTGAGGATTAGAAATTCAATCTACCAAAAGCTTGTTATATGTTTCGATATGTAGTTTATGACTGTTAGTACAACGGGAGTTTCTGAATATCAACACTAATGGCCATAATTTTCGCGGAGGTAAGATCCATGATGTCTACTGATTTTGAAAAAATAGCCAAACATCGCGACTTTTCGTTATACATGCAACCACCGATTTCGGCTTTACCATAGCTTCCATTTACTGCTTCATCGATGTTGAATTTTAATTCTCCACTCACGGGAGATTTCCAGATTAGCTTTATTTGCTGCATTTTTTCTGTCAGAGGGCAGTTGGCTAATTCACAAACCATATTGCTTATCCCCGGCCAATTTCTTTTACACCATCAAGCATTTTAATATTTATTATTAGGAGTCTAATTTTTTCAATTATGTTATTTGATGCTCAATTTTTTTTGGTATTTGTTCTTAGGGACTTACTCTTAAAATTCATTTTTTTCAATACTTGTTATTTGGAGTCTATTTTTTTTCAATACTTGTTATTTAGGGTCCAATTTTTTCAATGCTTATTATTGGAGGCTCATATTTTCCCAATATTTGTTATTAGAGCACTCTTAAAATTAAATTTTTTCAATATTTGTTATCAGGGACATACTATTAAAATTAATTCTTTTCAATATTTTTTATTAGGGTCTGCTCTTAAAATTTATTTATTTTTCAATACTTATTGTTAGGGGCATGGGCGGAGCCACACCACAAATTAAAATTTTTGAAAAATTATATTTTTTTATATAATTTGTATATACAAATTTAAAATATATATATAATTGATCATCCTTCATAAATAATTAACTCATTTTAAATATGGTTAAAATGATACCCCTTAAATAAACTTATGACATCGTCCCTGGTGAATTTTTTAATAATATTTTTTTATGTCATTTTTTTAACGTTAATCTTCGCCTTTTTCTACATGTAATCAAAGATTGTGTAGTTACTTAAAAATTATAACAAAATAATTAAATATTATTAAATAGAATATAATTGACGTGGTAAATTGGATTCATCCAATATTTTTTCACAGATCCGTAGTTTGGATTGCAATACCCAGATCATTTCTAAAGACTACCGTTATCTCTGCTTCCTTATACTTAATTTTTTATAGAGTCTCCCTCCCAGGCTCCACCAGACAATTTTTTTTCTATTCTTTCAAAAAAAATCATTACATTCTCTAGAAAATCCAAGATAATTTCTTATTAGATTAATGCCACTTAATTAAGTAACTTAATTCTTACACCACCAGTTCAAACCATTTTCTATAATGGAGTGTTTGGAGTTGACTTCTCTTTTGTGGTGCACGATTTAATCTTTGCCTTTTCTTTTTCAGTATTTGCACAGCTTATGAGATCCATTAGTCAAGATACAACAAAATTACATAGCACTCTGCATTTAAATTATAAAATTTATTTTCTATAGTATTATTAAGAATTATGAATGAAATATAATTCAATTTTTATTTCAATCCTATTTCTCTAAAACGTTTCAAATTCTTTTTAAAATAAAATCAAGTTTTATAAGTAAAATAATTTTATACCTAAATTAAAATCTTTAAAGCATGAAATTATAGTGATAAAAGAAATGGAATTAATTGGAAATATTAATCATTAGGTGATAAGTAACTCCTTTATTTACTTGTCGCTTTTCACATGTTCTTATAAAAAGAAAACTACATCATGTGACTTTTGTAATAAATTATCAAATGTGACTAAAAATTAAACCACTAAAAATATTAATTTCTAGCTGATTCAAATTTTTCAATGAATATAATATAATCTTTTAATCTTATAAATTAAATCCAACTAGTAAAAAGTTTCGTCAAAATGAATTACGCAGCAGTTTTTTTAAATATTCATATGACCAATATAAAAACATGTGTAAAAGTTTAATGAGTTTGGTTCAAGTGATAAGTAGTTTAATATTGCGTAAGTAAGTTTCGAGTTCGATGACTTATGTATGCAGAAAATATCTGTTGAGAAACTCATCTACGAAAATCAGATGTGCAACGCTGGTCGTTCCATATTAGTCAATGCAAAGTCCTGAAAATTCGGGAGAACAAAAAAAAAACAAGTGTAAAAGAAAATTTCAGTTTTTACTCTCTTAAAATTGTGCCCAAAACTTTTTGAGTTAAATAAAATGGTTATATTTTGATACAAAATATGTGTAAAAAGATTTTACAAAATTCTTCCTATTTAAAATATAAAAGCTAAATTTAAAAAAAATAATTCTTAAATTCTAAACTAACATAAAGATCTAAATCCTAAATTTAACAACCTTGCTTAAACTAAAATTTACACTAATTTATATAAATTTGTGTATTAAAATATTTATCTAAATATATTTGAAAACTAGAGAAGTTTCAAGTATAGGAACAAAAATTCTTTGCTTCTTTTTTTTGCTAATATTTATGCCCAACACTAAGGCCCTGTTTGACAATTAACGGATAGCTGATAGCGGATTACATTAGCTGATAGCTGATAGCTGATTGCATTAGCTGATTTGACTAGCGGATTGTATTAGCTGATTGTATAAAAGTGTTTGGTAAAATTAACTTATAGCTGATAGCTAATAGCTGTTTGATTATTTAAACAAGCAAAATGACGTATAAGGACATGATTATATTCAATACTTGTTTGAATAATTTATCAGTTATGAATATTTTGTATCTAATAAATATTAATTAGATTTGTAAAAATTATTTTTAATATAAATTTCCTAAACATATTTGAAAGATTTATATATTAATATATTATTTATATAATTATTAAAAAATATATATGCGCATATAAGTATGTGATAATAAAAAATAGAATTAACTTACAAATATCACCATATAAATTAGTAGTAACAACAAATAAGTCGAATATTTAATATGTTATTATTTATATTAAAAATGTTATTATTCAGTTTAAGTTATTTGGAGATTTTTGGTAATTGTTAAGGGTAAAAGAGTCATTACAATTCTAATATCAAACCTCTAATCTCAAAAGCTCATATTATGAGCTTTTTCAAAATTAGCTTTTTCACCTCAATCCGCTCTTTCAATCCGCTATTTACCAAACATCAATATTAGCGGATTTGACTAGTCAAACCTCTAATTATACCTTAAACCTCTAATTTTTGCCCAAACAGCTATTTATCAAACAGGGCCTAACTCTAACCTAATTTTTAAACTCTAATTCCAAATCCATAAATCTTAAAAATTAAATCCTACACCTTAAAAACTAAACCCTAAACTCCAACTCTAAACTATAAGCTCTATTATTTTAATATTAGTCATAGATGGAGAGACTAAAAAAAGTAGAGGATTTATAAAGATTGAAGGCCGATATACCTGCCAATGCGTCATCCTCTTTTTTTTTCACGTCTTTGTTTTATATAGAAATGTTTTCAGGGATGGAGTTGTGATTAAACATAGGGATGGACAAAAGTTTATTAAGCCCTTTATATCTAAAAATTAGAAGAGATAAAAATTTTATTTGACTAATATTTAAACTAAAAATATAATTATACCAAAAAATTTAGGAGAAGCAACGATTCATTTCAACCCATTTATGGCTTCGTCCCTAAATGTGTGAGTGAGTTAAAGTCTACCTCTAAGGATTTTTGTATTGCGTTTGTTATGTTACTCTTATTTTATATATACCGTCCATGTTAAGATATATTATGGTCATGTTTGACAATTAGTATGTAGTTGATAACAAATTAATATATAGCTGATAGTTGATTGTATTAACTAATTTGACTAGCGAATCGAATTAGTTGATTGTATAAAAATATTTGATAAAATTAATTGTAGTTGATAGATATTGTTTGATTATTTAAACAAGCAAAATAACATACAAACACTTGTTTGAATAGTTTGTTTTCGGTATTATGCATGTTCGTCTTAGGATCCATGTTCGGGGTGCGAGGCTGCCCTCCCAATAATGTCACCTCCAAGGTTTGAACTCGTGTCCTCTCCTTGAGAGTGCAATGTGCCTTATCAGTGCACTCAACACTTATTGGTTGTTTGAATAGTTTAATACTTGTTCCATGAAAATATAATAAATTTTAAATATTTTATTTAAAAAATTTGACATTAATATATATATTATTTTTAAACTAAAAATAATTATTAATTATATCTTCGTAAAAATTATAAATAAATACAATAACAAATTGAGGTTAAAATTATAATTTGACTCTCAAAAGTACTTTTACAACCGCAAAAATTAAAAAATTTAACTTTTGCGATTGGGTTGAAAAACACTTTTCAAAAATATTTTTTTCTAAAAATTAATTGTTTAGTATTGCTTTTACTTTTAAAGCAACTTTTGAGGCTTAATTTAAAAAACAATGCTAAACAGAGCCTTAGAATGCATTAAGCACACCTTTGAGTGCGTTTTGCATGAATTTTGGTGCAACCACACCTAATATTTTCCAATTACCACTGAACCTATGGTCCATTTAGGAGGATGGTGAATTTGTTTACAGGAGATTAAAAATAGTAGCGGTGATGAGATTAATTATAGTAAGGGTTTGTATAACCTATGCATACATGTAAATGTTAAAGGTCATTTAATAATTTATATTTAATATAAGATTTTATTTGAAAAAACAACAATCATTTAATGTATTACAAAACTTTAAAAGATTTTATTAAAAAAATTAAACACAAAACCTTAAATCATATACCCTAAACCTTAAACATAAACCTTAAACACTAAAACCTACAACACAAACCCTAAAACTCAAAAAATAAACACAAACCCTGAAAATAAAACATAAAGCCCTAAATTATAAACTATAAACACTAACTCTAAGCCCTAAACACTAATCATACTCCTAAACCATAAACCTAAAACTATAAACCATAAACATTAAACCCTAAACACCAACCATAAACCCATAAACCCTAAACACTAACAATACCAATACAACCATAAACCCTAAACCCTAAAATTATAAACCCTAGACCCTAATACATTAGATGAGAGTTCTACTTTTTCAAGTAGAATCTTTTATTTAATACAAGCTATTAATTGACCCTTAACCTATGCATGTACGCATAGGTTAGAAAAAGCCTTAGAGCAATACAAGATGAAAAATAACGGCGAGATATGTATTTAAATACAACTGCAACCGATGGCGAAATTTGGAGAAATAATATTGGAATCAACTTAAATTTTATTAAAAAATGGAGGTTTTAATTAAATATTTTAAAAATATCGAGTATCTAACTAAAATTTTAAGAGATTTACTGATAAATTTAAAAATTATAGGATAATAATTAAGAATTTTAACATTATTATAGAGTTTTTTTTTAGAAAAAAAAAACCCTTTAAGATAAGTGTAGTGGCTTCTCCTCAAGCAGGCCTCAATGTTTCAAGTCCAACCACCAGTTTTCGAGCCCAACATGGATTTCGGCTTAGCTGAGGTACCAGTGTAACGAGAAATCTTGACCTGAGACTCGAGAACTGAACCAATTTACTTGAACCGAGATTGGAAATCGATTCAAACGTTATGATTTAAAATTTGATCCGAAACTAAATCAAAATCGAACCGAAATTAAACCAATTTTTAGTTGAACCGAAATGGACTCGAACTGAAGACAACCCGAAATAAATAAAAGATATTTATAGAAATAAAGAAAGATGAGACATGAACATCCGCACAACTCACCAAAAAGTCAAATATATTGGCTTTATAAAGCCATATGTAGGGTGTAAAAAATTAACCAACCTAAAAACTTGATTAAAACCGATTGATCTCTCATTGACCCGAACTGAAATAACCCGAAGCACAATAAAACCGAACTAGAACCGAGTGATATTAGACCCGAAATAACTGAAACCGAAATGACCCGAACCGATTGATCTGTTTGCCACCTCTAGGTACCAGGTAGGCTCCGCTCATCCTCATTTTCCTTTTTTTTTCCTTTAAAAAAATTAAAACATATAAAATTTATGTGGAAAAATAAATTCAGTTTTCTTAAGAAAATTAAAACTAACAAGTGTCCTAGTGAAAAAAGTAGATAATATTCATTATACGAGACATAGGTTCAAATTACATTGTCTAGAAAATGTGTGCGTACTGTCAAAGTGTCAAAATTATATATGAACAGATACTACTTTATAATCCCCTTAAACCATTCAAAAAAATATTTTCTTAAATTTTTATGTCACTAAAGTATCTCGATAGTAATGAAAAATTATGTTCGGTTCATTATTTTTAGTTTAATTTTATTTACATTTTCGATCAATCAACTTAATATATTTACATTACTTATTTTATCAATATTTTCTCTCTATGCTAATAATAAAAAAATATCACAATGTTGAATCGAAACTGAGCATTATATTTTACTTGTTCAAATGTATGTGATGTTATGTTTTTCTTTTATAATATTAAATAATTTTGTATAGTTTTTTTTTTGACACAAAAATACTTTTGTATAGTTTAATTAGATTATAGTGTCCTAGTAATTATAAAATCTTTTACATCTGCAGTCGTCAAATTGATTTACAAATTGGAGAAAATATTTTTATAAATTTTTCCTAACATAATAAGTAGGGATGGGCACGGAACCCGGACCCGACGGGTTCCGGCTCGGCCCGGCCCGATCGGGTCGGGTATTTTTATGGAAAAAAAATCGGGTTCGGGTCGGGTCGGGTCAGGCTTTTGTGTATGGTGAGGTCGGGTTCGGGTTTTAGGGTGAAAAAATCCGACCCGACCCGGGACTAATAGTGTAATTTTCCCTAAATTTTTTTAGGGATATTTGTAATAATACCCCTTTTTATAATTATGTCCTTAAAATTGATTTTTTATTTACAATTTAGTCCTTAAATTTATTATTTTTTACAATTAAGTCTCTTAAATTTTTTTTTTTACAATTTAGTCCCTAAAATTGATTTTTTTTATATAGGTCGGGTCGGGTTCGGGTTTAGGGTTAATATTTTCGGGTCGGATTCGGGTGGGCCAAAAACCCGACCCGACCCGACCCGTGCCCATCCCTAATAATAAGATTGAAAAGGAAAAAAAGTCAATGCAAACCGAACCATCTACATATGTAGCTTCGCCCCAGCAACATAAATAGCAGTCCCTAACCTAGTAATAGGAAAAAGGAAGGCCCATTTACCAATTTAATAATGGCAAGGACCACCCCCACTGTACAGGATGGAAATCATCTGCCCCCAAAGTATACTCCCATTTGTGCCCTACTTTAAAATAGTGGGTTTAAGGTTTAGAGTTTGAAGTTTAAAGTTGGGGCTTAGGGTTAGGGTGTAGGGAATTAGGAGTAGGGTGTATTTTTTAGGGTTTAGGGGTTGGGGTTTAGGATATGAAAATTAGGGTTACGGGGCAAAATTTAATTTTATCTATTTTTTAGTCAGGGGCATAGAAGGAGGCATGGTTAGGGGGCAGAAGATTTTTACCCCACTGCAGAAGAATAAATAATGATGGTCCTAATATTTTTCTTTCTTTATTCCAATTCTCAATTTTCAATGAAGAATAAATAATGAGATCACTGCTTAGCATAATAGTTAAAGGATGTTTATCTTGTTCATCTCGTATAAATTTGAATTTTGATATAAGAATATAATACCTCACTATTTAATAAAAGAAATGAAAAATAAATAATTCATGAAGTCTTCTGGACAGCAAAATATGATAAGATAATATTACAGGTTATTAGATTTAAACCTTAGCAGTAAGCACACATATAGCAACCAGAAGTGAAGAGTGCTCTAATTAAGATTTGGGATTAAGGCTGCCTTTAACTTCCTTAATTTGGTACAAAAACGGGACACGGCGATTCAGGCTCAGGCATCGAAAGGACGCCCGTTTTTGGTTTCGGCATTAGACTTTTGCTCGTCCAGGTACTGCTGATACACATAAGAAAGGAAGCCCCATACCGCCAACGCCATTGATATTCCCTTTATACCATTCATTTTGTCATGGAAAACGATCATGGCTGCTAATGGAGCAATTGGCACTCCCAATGCACCAACGACGTTGGCGAACAAAGCAGACGATTCAAACACAATTGCTATTACACATAAAATGGAAACCTGCCAACCAACGGCAGTCCAAACCAGGGTGTTGACATAGGAAGTTTTCCCCAGTGCATACCCCTCCATTTCCCTCTTTAGGCCTTTCCACTCTCCTGAGGCCAAGAACCCTATGGACGCAACAATGGATGCGACAAGCGATTGGTAGATTACGAGATCAATTGCAACTCTAACCGTCTGTCTTTTTAGAACCTTCTGAAACACCATCTGTTGGGAAGCAATGAACAAGCCATTTATTGCGGTTGCAATGAGGGTGCATACCATCCCAACTACATAGTTTTGACCAGAGACTCCAGCAGGCCTTTCGGAGCTACTATTTGTCACCAGGAGAACCGAGGAAATGGTGAGAAGAAACAGAGAGTTGACGATTAAAGGAGTGAACTTTTGTGCATTGAGGAAATAAGAGAAGAAAGCGTTAAAAGCCAACTGAGATGCTGAGATCAGGGCCACCGTAGATACAGGAAGGTACTCGAAACCAACTGAATACAGATACCCATTTCCTACCATAAGTAGTCCGAGGTATACATAGGCGCAAACCAGTGATCGGATCGATGGTGCTGGTGGTGCTTGGACGGCGGCGGCACTGTTAGGCGCCATAGCTTTGCGGTGTGGAATCAAGTAGTAAGGAAGGAGAATAGGGAAACCTACAACTTGAACTAGTGTTCCCATCCATTTGCTCGTTCCACCTTTCTCATAGTAAAGCCTCATAAGCAGTGAAGCTGATGCTGTGCCGGAGAAGCCAACGACTATATAAAGGGCTATCCGGAGCCACTTCATCGTGTTGTTCTGATGATGAGGTCGAAAATCTGAACTTTCACTGACAGCTTCCATCCTTGAATTTGAGGTTTTAGCGTCTGGCATGTATTAAAAATGGTAATATAATTAAACCATGATGAATGAACATTTGATAAATTAATAGTTTTGAACAATTGATCGGGTCCAATGGTATTCTGTAATGATTTGGTTTTAGATTTAATCATTTAAACATGTGTTATCTGTGATTTTCTATAATTATATTTATAAATACAAAGAAAAAAAATCTAAAGCAGATAGAAACTTTTTAAACTTTTATAATGAGAATTTTTATTCATATATAATGGATATTGAACACACAATGAAAATAAAAAATATGTTAACCGAAAATTTTTAATCATATAATTTAGAGATTGTTAATAAATAGTAATAGAAATATAAATGATAAAAATCATTTGCCCCAAATCATATCTCACACTAAAAATTACTTAAAAATTAAAATTTTAAACTATAACCCTAATTTTCACATCATAAACCCTAAATCCTAAAAAATACACACTATCTCTATTTTTTTAAACCCTAACTACAACATCTAACCTTAAACTTTAAACCCACTATTTTAAAATTAGGGCATAAAAGAAGCATGATAAGAGGTAGACGATTTCCATCCGTTAACAAAATCAGCATATATTTTATTTACCTAAATTTTTTGTTCACACAATTCATCATTGGTCCGTCAAAATTTAAAAGTTCAACGGTTACGACTTACGATAACACTTGTCAAACCTTACGGCGGACAAACACATGGCATGTTTCGTTAATATATGCATGAGAGTGAGAGAAAAATCAATATCAAATGCAAAAATTAAATTATACGTTTAAAAATAAAAAGACATCAATTATAAGAATGATTGACTAAAAAATAATATATAACCATTACTAAATTTTATCACACTCACAAATCATAATATAAATGAACGAAATATTTTATATAAGATAAAATCACTTTTATATCTCATTAATTTTACAAGTCTAATTATTTTTTTAACTGTCTGAATTAAATTATTTGATCTGAATACTACATGAAGAGTATAAGCCAGATGACAGAACGAGAAAACCTAAGATGTAGAAGACCATAACATGAATGGTTCGACGGATTTAGATGATTACAAGATAATATATCTCTTTTAATATTAACCTTCTGATAATATACGCACATTACAATGACAAAACTGATTGAACTTGCATCATATAAGGATAATAATAGTCTCTTTTCTACCCGACCACTTGATGACTTCAAAAGTCTATTTAATTTAACTATTAAACTTTTATTGTATTTTTTAACCCTCAAACTTTTATTTTTTCCTAATCAAATTTTATCTTAAAAACAAATAAATATGATATATTTAAAGATTTTTGACAGGTAACTGGTAGCTTTCTAACACGTGGATGATTACATTAAAAATGAAAAAAAATATAAAAAGTCATAACTCATGCATCATATTAATTATTAAGCTTTGAAAAGCTAGGCTGGCTGAAGCAGAGGAAATTAAATGGTCTTAAATGCTCGCACATATGCAAGAAAAACAAAGAGATGTAGCAAATAAAGGGCGGAGAATGGATATGGGGTGCTGTTGATCTCATTCTGTATGAAGTATGTAAATTTTGTGAGAAGCATCACCATGTAAACAGCAGAGTTTGAGCACTTACCCTGGATGTGAAGTACTTGTAGTTGTTGAGCTTCAGCCATGCCTGGAAATGGAAGGAGAAGAAGGAAACCCAGATGAGAAAAGAAATCAGAGGAAATGCAGCAGCGTTTTGCTTTGCTACTTATAGAGATAGCAAAGACATGGGTATTGAAATTTGAAGATTCCGAGTGACTGGCTTTAACTTGCTTACTAATTTATTGTGATATTGACAGCCGCCAGTAATGTCAACTTGGTAGAACCGGGTTTTCTTCCAACATTTGTTTTCCCCTTAACCCCGCTTATCTTTTTTTAAGCAACGTTTAGTTCACGTAATGATTTAACGTTATCGATAAGGGGAAAAATTAAACCGTAGTATTTTTTTTATTAAAAATAGTAGGAAAGGCATTCTCATCATTTTGACCAAAAAAATATGATTATTTGTCATTAGTTATGGGTAAACTACACCGGTAGTCCCTTTTATTTTTGGCCTGTTTTGTTTTGGTTATCATTTTTAAAAGCGTTTGGTTTTGGTCACTTATGTTATTGATTTATTCCATTTTGGTCACTTAAACATTAATCTCTGTTAAATTGTTGATATGGTACGTTAGTAAAAAAGTTATCTTTTAATTTAACCCATAAACTTTCAAAATTTTAATTTTCACCCTCTTCATACCCCCCCCCCCCAATTCTCCTTTATTTTATCCCAAAATCCATATTCTCTAACCCTAACCCCATCATAAATTTAAGATAATCATGATTAGAAACATAATCAAAATTCTTAATGCTGAACTCAACTCTTGCTTGATGCTACAGAGATGCACAAGGAAAGATGGAGTGGACTACTTCCTTGGCCACAAAGGCTGCAACACCACCTTGCCTTGAAGAAATTGGTGTGAGTGCTAAGAAATTGCTTGAAGACACTGTAAGTTTCTAAGATCATAGGAGAATATCAAATGCTGTAGATATCTCTTTTTTCTTTATCTAGATTTGTTTACTACTTTCCACTATATAGCCTTGGATTTTGATGTCCGAGATACTCTTATGATACAAAGAATATGGCATTCTGGAGTGATCGGATATGCGAAGCAGATGAAATCTATTATAGAGAAGAATTTCGTCAGAAATATCATGGATACGAATTCAAACCATGGTGGTTTTGCTGCTGCCCTTAAAGATAAAGATGTTTGGGTAATGAATGTTCAGGCTCAAACATCTATATCAGATGTTTGGGAAGAGTTGATGGTCTTAAATTCATGATGGGTTAGGGTTAGAGAATAGGAATTTTAGGGAGAAAATAAAGGAAATTTGGGGGTTTTCCGAAGTTGGTTAAAAATAAACATTTAAAAGTATAGGGGGTTAAATTAAAAAAATAACTTTGTTTACCAATGTGCTATGTCAGCAATCTAATATGATAAACGTGCGAATGACCAAAATGGAACAAATCGATATCGTAAGTGATCAGAACTAATTTTTTTCGAAATCGATGACCAAAACAGAACAGAACAAAAATAAAAGGAACTATCCGTATTATTTACCCTATTTTTTCTTGAAATATTTAAAATTTAATTTGTTGGAAAAAAATATCTCACAATAATAATTTGGTAAAATTTTCTTTCAATTAATTAACATTATATTCCTCAATCAAACACTATAATCTTATCTTTCTATCAAATAAATTAAACAAATTAATGTTACATTGTTAATAATATATTAAAAAACAATAAGTTTTACTAGTTATATTCCCGTAAATAATTTTACATCCTATAAACTAAACGAAATATAATAAAAATGAGTTTTTATTTCATCTTTGGTGCATGATTCGAATCACACAATATTGTTTTATAAATTTCCCATTTTTATTATTACTTATAACGTCGGTAATGACAATAGACTGCAATTCCATTTGTCTGTATCCTGAAATTTATATGCTCCATTCTCTCCACTTGTAGTTGGATCAATTTGGACCGTTGTTTTCATTTTGCGGGAATAATAGCAGACGAAATTCTGATTATATTTATAGGATTGGCCCTTCTCTTGTCTTAATCAATTATTAGAAGCTTTGTTACGTTTGGTAAGTAAAAGAACTCATAGAAATTCGGTTATGCAAATATTATCTCTTAAGAAACCCAAATTATTCTCTGAAATATATAGCAAGGTAAAAGTTTATTTAGATTGGGGTGTGAGGTTTATCTCGGAAAAAATAAATAGAAAATATTTTAATACACAGATTTGTGTAAATTTTAATTTATAGAAGCTTTTTAATTTTAAGGTTTAGAGATTTAGGTTGTGGTTTAGAGTTTATAAGTTGAGGTTGTAGGGTATAGAATTTAAAGTTACGGTTAGAGTTTAGGGTGTAAAGTCTAAGTTTTATGGTGCTAGGGCTAGGGATTTAGGTTTTAGATTTCATAACTTAAACATGAAGAATTGTGTAATTTTTTACACAGTTTCTTTATCAAAATATAACCCAAATTAAATTTAGTGATCAAATACCTGTTGGGATTCAAATATGAAAAATACTTCGATACACAAGCTTGTGTAAACACAAGCCTTTCAATTTTATTGTTTAGGGATCTATGTTAGATTTAGGGTTTGAGGGTTTAGATCAAAGGGTGTAGAATTTAGGAGTTATAGTTAGAATTTAGAGTTTATGGTTTAGAGTTTAGGTTTTGGGTGTTGGGGATAGGGATTTAAGTTTTAGATTTTATAGTTTAAATATGAAGAGTTGGGGATAGGGATTTATATAGGGACGAACTCATGATTTTATGTTAGGGTGGATAAACTTTTATATAAACTATGATAACACAAGTCAATGCAAAATAACAATCATAATAAAAACAAGAACAAAATGTACACAAAAAAATTCTTCTCCATTCTCATTTCCCCTTTCACAAGAACAATTATTTACAATTTGCATTAATATGCTTGAGTTTTACCTCTAAGAGTGAAGAAGACTTACAAAATACAGAAATTTGACTTATAAGCTAACTCCTGAAATACTTAAGAACAAAAAAAATTTCTAAGAGAAGTAATAATTGCGAACCTACAAAATATTGCAAAAGGATTTTCTTACATGTCATAAGTAGGCATTCGAAATTGTGCTCGGCGCTCTTTCATTAGATCAAAGTCGTCAATAAGAGAATTTACAGATAAACAACGAGCAATTTTCTTCTCAATATATGTTATTAAGTAGCTCGACAAAAACTCATCCTCCATTTTGTTACGCAAGCGAGCCTTCACTAGCTTCATAACTGAAAAAGTTCGTTCCGTGGTCGTAGTAGAAACAAAAAGAGTCAAAACAAGACGAACAAGTTAATCAAGAAGATGATAAATACTTGACTTTTGAGTATTTGCTAACACTTGACAAAGTTCTGAAATTGTTGACGCCTTTCTTAATTCAAGGCTCCCACGAGCTTCTAACTCAAAATGTTCTAATTGAACTTTCAAGTGCAATCTTTCTTGCTCTGTGAAGTCTTCCAAGTAAAATTTATTTGCAAGTTTGCATATATCAACAATGCAAAATGGTTTATAACCATCCCTTAGATCTAAAGCAATATCATATTCTACTTTTTAGTACCTCAACAATCACATTGAAATATTCAAATTATAAAAATTACATCATCTTGCATGTTTTCTCTTAACTAGCTAAACTAGTTCAATTTAAGTTTCTTTTTGCTAAATTTCAATTTAAGCATTCTAAACCTTAATTATACATTCGACTATAATCAATAGATCATAAGTACCTATTCAGAAATAATAATCCACCTAATAATCCTAAAATTTATACTAATCCTAAATTAAGAATGGTTCAAATTTTTTTTAAAATTTATTGCTAATATGATGATTTTATGTTAAGAACATGTTATATGTCTCTTATTGAAAATAAAAGATAACCTATGGTATTTTCAAATCAAAGAAATATAATCAAACCGTTAATTCACCATTAAAGTTTCTAAGCTAGCTTGAAGTTGAAGATAATGTAAATATTTAAAAACATGGATGGAAATATAATTTAAACTTTCAAATAGCTTGAAAATACATCAAACAATAAATTTCTTACCTCAATTTTAAAATTTCTTGAATTTAAATCAAAACCCAAGAAAAAAATTGTCGCGATGGAGGAGAAATATCACTGATGCATCTTGCACTTCCTATTCTTCTTTTTCTCTTTATTTTCTTTTAAGTTTTAATTCTGATGCATCAGTATATTATTATATTATTGTTAAAACAAATTACTTTTATATTTTCAATCCCATCTTTAGTTATATATATATGTCTCTGTTTTATTTTTATTTATACTAAAACATGTATATTTTTCCATAACTCTTCTCATTTTCACATGCTTTCCAAAACAGTCCACTCACATTGTACACTCAATTTTTTTTGTTTTTTATTCAATTTAGTCACGAATCTAGTTCTAATTTCAATTAAGTTTTGTCTAAACCTCTAATTAATAATTCTTCTCCTCGGCTTACCTCAAATGAAATTTAAGGGGGTGCAAAATTATAAATTTTTAGGGGTACAAAATTAGTTATTGACAACAAAATATAGAAAAATACTTATACTATAAGATAATTTAAAATTTTTAGGGGGTGACTGCCCCCTAGCACACCCTCGGTCCATCCCTATATATATATATATATAGTTAACAAAACTATACATGTTCGCCCAAATTTATGAACAGAAAAAATTAAATTAAAATTTGTAAGTAATAATAAATTATTAGAGTTGTTAAAAAATTACTTATATTAGAAAATTGCATATATTTACACCAAAAAAAATAGAGTAACTATAAAAATATGGAAGAAGGTTAAAGAGTAATTATCTCTTTCATGGAGTTAGATGCATCTATTATACATAATTGTTATCTTATTTTCAAAAGATATATCTAATAACTAATAAGATGTATAATACTATTACTTTAACAATTTATTTTTTTTATAGGAAAGATATATTAAACTTAAATGGGAAAAAAATACTCATGGTAATATTATATAGAGTTCATACGAGGAGAAGACATATCCTAAGAAAACACAAATAAGACACCACCTAAACACCTAAGAAAAGGTCAACTACCGTCTACCAGGATCATCCTGCAAGTTAAAGTACATAAAAAGCTCACCTTCCAATAATGTCTATTTGAAAGCCGCTCCTCCATTGAGCAGCAGATTTTTTTTTTATAAAGTACATGTCTATTTTATGTTTATATTTAGGATTCATAATTTTCTTTTTTAATAATATTGTCTTCAAAGTTCAAATTTAAATTCTCTCTTTTGAAAAATAATGTGTTTTGTCATTTCACTCAATTTTTTTAAATTTTTTCGATATATGAATAATGTACCCCTCATTTGGAAGCCCTGACACACCCACATAGCTTAAAACGAGTGTCAAACACACCACACCCACAAATAATGGTACATTTCAGAGTTGCTTCGGGTCCCAGCAAAACTGAAACGCAATTTTCAAAGGATATATTTTCTCTAATCTCTTCAAACCACCAATGAAGGCGCCTTCGACGCACTACCAAGCTTCGAGTGGTGTTTTGTATTTGGAGGTCCCTTGCCCTTGGTGGTATTGCGAATGGTGGATGTTGGCCCATGGTGATTGTTGGAAACACGACGGACCCAACACACCCACTATGGAGGACCTAAGACTGACCACTAGTGCTACACCAACTCCCTGAGTCGGTTAGCCTTTCTATATTTAATTTCTTAGTGCACAACTTAGGCGGCAGTGCCGACCATACATCAATTAGGCGGTAGAACCGACCATATACTATTCAGGCGGCAGAGCCGACCATATAACTTAGGCGGCAGAGCCGACCATTATAATAACCAATTCAGGTGCACCAAAGAAATACATAAATTAAGGCTTAACCGGGAAACTTTTAATTACAAATAAAAATAATACTTCTATTAATATAAAAATATTACAACACACTTACACACTTGATTTTCTCACTCTTGCCTTGCACTCTCACGTCACTCCCACCTCACTTGCAATCTCAACTTTGTACACATCCCTCAAGCAAATAACAAAGCCTATTTATAGGCATAATGAGGCGGTGGACATTGGTTCACTATTTAAGATATTTTACATTATTATAATAATATAATACTATATAGTGGGGGATAATTCTAGAGCATAGGTTGGTGTGCCTAATATTATTATTTAATTACTAAGCTTGGAATTCTCCAGAGCTTTGGAGAAATCGGTGATTCTTCAACACTCCCCCTCAACGATTTCTCTATAGATGATTTGCAGATTATACCGAGTGTTTCTCTTAATTCTCAAACTTCGGTCTACTCATACTTTTGTGAATATGTCTACAACTTCTTCATCTATCTTTGATGGCCTCGTCTTGATCTCTCTTTCAAAGATCTCCTTGATAAACTTGTTTGTTGCTCCATTGTCGACTAAGACACGTATCGGTTGTCCTCCAATCTTCACTTGCTTGAACAACAATTCTTTCTTTTCAAATGTAGGCACCTCGTCATTGGCTTTGATAGAGTTGAGGATATGGTGAGACTTCATACTCATATCTCCTTGTTGTTGAGTAACTTGCTCTCTTTCTCCTTTGTCATCTCTCTTTCCCTTGAAGGCTTCTTCCTTGTATGCTAGCTTTAATCTTTGCCTTTTGTGTGATTTATTTCTTCCCACACCATGGCCTTTGTTTCCCTTTTGCTTGGAGTTCTCGCGTTTCTTAAATTTGGCGAGGGATTCAGAAATAGCAACGGAGCAAACTCCCTTTTTCATTTTGCCATGCTTACGCCATGTTGGAAACCCGACGGACCCAACACACCCACTATGGAGGACCTAAGACTGAACACTAACACTATACCAACTCCCTGAGTCGGTTAGCCTTTCTATCTTTAATTTCTTAGTGCACAACTTAGGCGGCAGTGCCGACCATATACCAATTAGGCGGTAGAACCGACCATATACTATTCAGGCGGCAGAGCCGACCATATAACTTAGGCGGCATAGCCGACCATTATAATAACCAATTCAGGTGCACCAAAGAAATACATAAATTAAGGCTGAACCGGGAAACTTCTAATTACAAATAAATAACACTTTTATAAATATACCACGAATATTACAAACATACCTCACTACAATATTTCTCTCGACCCTTACCCAAATATCTTTCTCACTTGCACACCTCACGTGACTCCTACACTATCACACACCTCACCAATCTCTCAATTTTGCACCCTCTTTCTCCAATCCTTAGCCCATATATATAGGCATGATAAGTCGGTTAAGATGGAGATATTATATTATTTTACTTTAGTTCTATTCTAGAACTTTAGAGAAAGACATAGAGAAATCGGTGGATTTGATTCCACTATGTTGGTGGGCTGATATTATAATAATATATATATTAGTTAATTATTAGGAGAACTTTATAGGTGTTTCTAGGCCATGGTAGAGAAGTCGGTTGACTTCTAACACTCCCCCTCAACGACTTCTCTCTTTATAGATGACTTGCAGATCATACCAAGTGCTTCTCTGAATTTCTCAAACTTTGGTTTACTTAGACTCTTTGTGAATATGTCCGCGACTTGTTCATTTGTCTTTGTTGGCCTTGTCTTGATCTCTCTTTCAACGATCACCTTGATAAACTTGTTTGTTGCTCCATTGTCGACTAAGACATGTACCGGTTGTCCTCCAATCTTCACTTGCTCGAACAACAATCCTTTCTTTTCAAACGTAGGCACTTCGTCATTGACTTTGATAGAGTTGAGGATATGGAGAGATTGCATACTCATATCTCCTTGTTGTTGAGTAATTTGCTCTCTTTCCCCTTTGTCATCTCTCTTTCCCTTGAAGGCTTCTTCCTTGTATGCTAGCTTTAATCTTTGCCTTTTGTGTGATTTATTTCTTTCCACATAATGACATTTGTTTCCCTTTTGCTTGGAGTTCTTGCGTTTCTTAAATTTGGCGAGGAAATCAGAAATAGCAACGGAGCAAACTTTCTTCTTCATTTTGCCATGCTTACGCCACAACCATAGCATCGTAGTATCTTCCAAATAAAGTAAGGCATGGTCGATCTTCCTGGCATGGTTGATCTTCTTAACACCATCTATGATGTTTGTAGCTTGGATGTATTGTTCCAAGCTCCACGGAAAGTCATCTACATCCTTCGCGTTCTCATCCTCTTCATAAGACTTGGGTTTAGAAACTTCTACTCTCGAATAAGTTGGAATTGGGATGGGTGAGGTAGCTCTCCCTTCTTGAGCTAGCACCTTCCTAAGAAACACCATCTCTTCCTTCATATCTTCCAATTCCCCACGTACCGTCTTAAGCTCTTCCCTTAGATTTTCATTCTCTTCTTTGAGGATAACGATTTCACTAGAAAAAGTCTCACAATATTGTGAACACTTGCATGTAGCCTCATTTAGGACTTCTGACATTTCTTCTCGAAGCTCGTCGACTTCCACTTGGCTTGGACGAAGCTCCTCAGATGTAGGTTGATGTACAACCGTCTTCCAGGGGCTTTTATCTTTCAAGGGTGAGCTTTCTCTTTCTTCACTTGGATCCGATGCTTGCTCTTTACCTTCTTTATTATCTTCTGAAAGTTCTTCTATGTCATGAGATTCTGAAAGCTCGATCTTCTGAGGCGACCTCCAAGAAGAAGCTTCATCAAACACCACATTTCTTGAAGTGTAACACTTGCAATTGGCTGGATCACAACATCTCCAACATCTCTCATCATTGGAGCATCCAGAGTCGACGATCCAATCCTCCTCGTAATCAATTTTTGACTCCATAATTGTTGCAAGAGATGGTTTCTCCATGTCTTCTTCCAACTCTTCATCCTTGTATTTTGTATTTGTAGTTGCAACGAGAGTTGGTGCCTCCATGTCTTCTTCTAACTCTTCTTGTTCCACTCCAATAGAGAGTCCAGCTTCTGCATCCCATTCTTCTTCGCTGATGGAAGTTTCCAACATGACCTCTCTCTTCTCCTCTTTTGTGGTAGCCATGTTTCCTTGGAAAGTTTGTCTCCTGGGCACTCTGCAATTTTGAGCAAAGTGGTCCTTCTTGCCACAATTGAAGCATTCACGACTCTCCCTCATGGGTAATCTACAATCTCGAGCAAAGTGACCCTTTCTTCCACAGTTGAAGCATTCACCATTTTGTCTTCTATCCTTCTCCTCGTACTGTTGGTGATAGTCTTCTTTCCTACATCGAGCTCCCCCTGAAATGTTACTTCTATCTCTCGAGTGAAACTTGTCTTCTTGCGTCCTTATTTCATTTGACACACGTTGTCTTCTTGACGTACCTTTCCTCTTGTTGGTGAAGAGTGCCTCCTCTTCGTCTTTTATGGTTACGCCACTCATCTGTTTGGCTAATTCCTCCTGGTTAGCCAACAGGTTCTCCAGCTCGACTAAGGATGGTTGAGTAGGCCATCCCCTTACAGCAGCGATAAACCCATTGTACTCGGGTTTTAGGCCATGGATGATAATTCTTTTCATCCTTGCCTCGCTAACCTTCTTATCTGGTGCCAGTTGAGATATCTCACGGCAGATAGATTTCACCTTGGTGAAATACTGAGCAATAGATAGGCTTCCTTGTGATATGCTCGCGAGCTCATTTTCAAGGAGTTGGAGGCGTGCTTCATTCTTCTTTGAAAATAATTTTGCCAAAGTTTCCCAGGCTGCCTTTGGTGTCTTCTCATCACGAATATGCTCCAATAGGTCCTCCTCGATTGTGGTCTTCAATATATATAAAGCTCTCCCAGCCTCTATCTTCTATTTTCTCAAGGCTTCGGCATTCTCCTTCGGTGGAGGAGTTGTGTCAGTGCCTGCGACTATTTCCCACAAGTCCTGACCTTGTAATTAGAACTCTATGCATGTCTCCCAATAACCGTAGTTGTGGTTATTGAGCTTCCTAATCCCGTTGCTTGTGCTTCCAAAGTCTGCCATGCTGACTGACGCCCGACGTCCACTAAGCTTGGTTCCAAACCAATAGCTTCACAGTCCCTGACTGTATTCCGGCAGAGTCTTCCCTCAACAAACCGATGCACCGACCAATGTAAGCGTCCAACGCTTACCGAAGATTTCTCCACTGGTAACGGTCCCGGACCGCCCGCTCTGATACCAATTGTTGGAAACCCGACGGACCCAACACACCCACTATGGAGGACCTAAGACTGAACACTAACACTATACCAACTCCCTGAGTCGGTTAGCCTTTCTATCTTTAATTTCTTAGTGCACAACTTAGGCGGCAGTGCCGACCATATACCAATTAGGCGGTAGAACCGACCATATACTATTCAGGCAGCAGAGCCGACCATATAACTTAGGCGGCATAGCCAACCATTATAATAACCAATTCAGGTGCACCAAAGAAATACATAAATTAAGGCTGAACCGGGAAACTTCTAATTACAAATAAATAACACTTTTATAAATATACCACAAATATTACAAACATACCTCACTACAATATTTCTCTCGACCCTTACCCAAATATCTTTCTCACTTGCACACCTCACGTGACTCCTACACTATCACACACCTCACCAATCTCTCAATTTTGCATCCTCTTTCTCCAATCCTTAGCCCATATATATAGGCATGATAAGTCGGTTAAGATGGAGATATTATATTATTTTACTTTAGTTCTATTCTAGAAATTTAGAGAAAGACATAGAGAAATCGGTGGATTTGATTCCACTATGTTGGTGGGCTGATATTATAATAATATATATATTAGTTAATTATTAGGAGAACTTTATAGGTGTTTCTAGGCCATGGTAGAGAAGTCGGTTGACTTCTAACACGCCACAACCATAGCATCGTAGTATCTTCCAAATAAAGTAATGCATGGTCGATCTTTCTGGCATGGTTGATCTTCTTAGCACCATCTACGACGTTTGTAGCTTGGATGTATTGTTTCAAGCTCCACGAGAAGTCATCTACATCCTTCATGTTCTCATCCCCTTCATAAGACTTGGGTTTAGAAACTTCTATTCTCGAATAAGTTGAAATTGGGACGGATGAGGCAGCTCCCCCATCATGAGCTAGTACCTTCTTAAGAAACACCATCCCTTCCTTCATATCTTCCAATTCCCCACGTACCGTCTTAAGCTCTTCCCTTAGAACTTTGTTCTCTTCTTTGAGAATAAGAATTTCACAAGAAGAAATCTCACATTGTTGTGAACACTTGCATGTAGCCTCATTTAGGACTCCCGTTATTTCTTCTCGAAGCTCGTCGACTTCCATTTGACTTGGACGAATCTCCTCAGATGTAGGTTGATATACAACCGTTTTCCATAGACATTTATCTTTTGAGGGTGAGCTTTCTCTTTCTTCACTTGGATCCGGTCCTTGCTCTTCACTTTCTTTATTATCTTCTGAAAGTTCTTCTAGGTCATGAGATTCTGAAAGCTCGATCTTCTGAGGCGACCTCCAAGAAAAAGCTTCATCAAACACCACATTCCTTGAAGTGTAGCACTCGTAATTGGTTGGATCACAACATCTCCAACATCTCTCATCATTGGAGCACCTATAGTCGATGATCCAATCCTCCTCGTAATCAATTTTTGACTCCATGGTTGTTGCAAGAGCTGGTTCTTCCATGTCGAACTTTTCTTCATCCTTGTAGTCTATATTTGAATTTGTAGTTGCAACAATAGTTGGTGCCTCCATGTCTTCTTCGAACTCTTCATCATCATTGTAGTTCGTCTTTGAGTATGTGGTTGCTTCAAGAGATGATTCCTCTATTTCTTTTATTAAATCTTCTTCAACAAAAAGTCCATCGTCTACTTCCCATTCTTCCTCGCTGATGGAAACATTCAACATGACCTCTCTCTTCTCCTCTTTTGTGGTGGCCATGTTTCCTTGGAAAGTTTGTCTCATGGGGAATCTGCAATCTTGGGCAAATAGGCCCTTCTTGCCACAATTGAAGCATTCACGACTCTCCCTCATGGGTAATCTACAATCTCGAGCAAAGTGACCCTTTCTTCCACAGTTGAAGCAATCACCACTTTGTCTTCTATCGTTCTCCACGTATTGTTGGTGATAGTCTTCGTTTCTTCGTCGAGCTCCCCCTGAAATGTTACTTCTATCTCTTGGATAGAGTTTGCCTCCTTCCGTCACTCCTCGTCTTCGTGACGTACCTTTCTTCTTGTTGGTGAAGAGTGCATCCTCTCCGTCTTTTATGGTTATGCCACTTATCTGTTTGGCTAATTCCTCTTGGTTAGCCAACAGGTTCTCCAGCTCGACTAAGGATGGTTGAGTAGGCCATCCCCTCACTGCGGCGATAAACCCATTGTACTCGGGTCTTAGGCCATGGATGATGATTCTTTTTATCCTTGCCTCGCTAACCTTCTCATCTGGTGTAAGTTGAGATATCTCACGGCAGATAGATTTCACCTTGGTGAAATACTGAGCAATAGATAAGCTTCCTTGTGAGATGCTCGCAAGCTCATTTTCCAAGAGTTGGAGGCGTGCTTCATTCTTCTTTGAAAATAATTTTGCCAAAGTTTCCCAGGCTGCCTTTGGTATCTTCTCATCACGAATATGCTCCAATAGATCCTCCTCGATTGTGGTCTTCAATATATATAAAGCTCTCCCAGCCTTGATCTTCTATTTTCTCAAAGCTTCGGCATTCTCCTTCGGTGGAGGAGTTGTGTCGGTGCCTGCGACTATTTCCCACAAATCCTGACCTTGTAGGTAGGACTCTATGCATGTCTCCCAATAACCGTAGTTGTGGTTATTGAGCTTCCTAATTCCGTTGCTTGTGCTTTCAAAGTCTGCCATGCTGATTGACGCCCGGCGTCCACTAAGCTTGGTTCCAAACCAATAGCTTTACAGTCCCCGACTGTATTCTGGCAGAGTCTCCCCTTAGCACCTTGATGCAACGTCGACTAATGTAAGCGTCCAACGCTTACCGAAACTTTACAGTCCCTGACTGTATTTCGACAGAATCTTCCCTCAACAAACTGATGCACCGACCAATGTAAGCGGCCAACGCTTACCGAAGATTTCTCCACTGGTAACGGTCCCGGACCGCCCGCTCTGATACCAATTGTTGGAAACCCGACGGACCCAACACACCCACTATGGAGGACCTAAGACTGACCACTAGTGCTACACCAACTCCCTGAGTCGGTTAGCCTTTCTATATTTAATTTCTTAGTGCACAACTTAGGCGGCAGTGCCGACCATACATCAATTAGGCGGTAGAACCGACCATATACTATTCAGGCAACAGAGCCGACCATATAACTTAGGCGGCATAGCCGACCATTATAATAACCAATTCAGGTGCACCAAAGAAATACATAAATTAAGGCTTAACCGAGAAACTTTTAATTACAAATAAAAATAATACTTCTATTAATATAAAAATATTACAACACACTTACACACTTGATTTTCTCACTCTTGCCTTGCACTCTCACGTCACTCCCACCTCACTTGCAATCTCAACTTTGCACACATCCCTCAAGCAAATAACAAAGCCTATTTATAGGCATAATGAGGCGGTGGACATTGGTTCACTATTTAAGATATTTTACATTATTATAATAATATAATACTATATAGTGGGGGATAATTCTAGAGCATAGGTTGGTGTGCCTAATATTATTATTTAATTACTAAGCTTGGAATTCTCCAGAGCTTTGGAGAAATCGGTGATTCTTCAACAGTGATGTTTGCAGGTCTGTTTAATTATCGAGTTGAGTCCCTTATCTACTCGATACAGGCGATTATTATTGGATTTTTTTTAACTTCCTTCATGATAGTGCTGCAATTTTGTTGATGGTTTTCTTTTAGGACATTTCGGAAGGGTTCTTGAAGCTTTCCAAGTCCTATGTTTTGTTTCTGATGTATGGTTTTGTTGGGCTGTCTAGTTATTTTGATGTTGTTTTCTGCCTCTTTTGGCATGATTATAAGTTACAACATATGAGGTTGTATTAATCAGAGATACACCCAACTGATTAAACTATAAAACCAGGGAAATGAAAACAATCCATTTCAAAGTTTATATGTAAAATTGAACTAAAATATTTAACATGTATTTACAGAATATGATGTTAAAAATAAATTAGTCATGACATTTTTTATATATAACTTACTCCGTCCCTTTCAATATGTTCAATATTGTTTTTTTGAGTCTTTTTTCAACTTTAACTTATTATTATTTTAAATTTATTGTTAATAAAAATATGAAAAAATATGTTTTAGAAACCATCAATAATGTAGTTTAAAAATATATATTTTATAAAATTTAATTAATTAAAATATTTAAAATAATTATGGTCAAAATTTAAAAATTGGACTTTTAAAAAGCCAATACTGGACTTATTGAGTGGGACAGAGGGAGTATAATATTTTAAAAATATGTTTATATTTGATTATATTATATATTATATTTTTATTTATTAATAATTTTATAATTAGTTATATTTTTATTATTTTTTAAAAACAATATTTGTAAATAAAAATAGATAAAATAATAATAATTAGTCAAAAACAAATTCATCATAAAAAATTAAGTGGGATAAGTGAATATTTTTCGAACTATAGAGAGTAAGAGAGAAAAAAACTTTTACCCTAATTTTTATTATACCATGTTTTAATATAATGAATAAAAAATACATTCAATCTTCCAATAAATTATATCAATAATTTTTAAAGCAAGTAGTTAAAAGTTTTTAATTAACACTCCCCTCTCTTCCTTAAGTCGAGGTCCAATACCTACTAAAAGTAATTTTTTAAAATAATTTACGAGTTGTATTTACCCAAGAAGTAGGGGAAAGAACATGCTTTAATGTTGAGTGGATCGAAAGATCGAAATGAACCAAGAGGGGTGAATTGAATTTTTAAAGGTTTAGGTGGTGAAAATTGCAAATTAAAAGATAGACAGAGAATTTTAGAGTGGCAAGTTCCAAATGAACTCTACATCCACTACCTTAGCTTCACTAAGGATTTGCAACAATTCCACTAATTGCTCTTCCCTTTTTCTAGGCTAAGGAGGCAACCCTTACAATTTTCGGTTAAATTTTCTACCCAAAATTTAACTCAATCCTCACACAAAGATAACAAAGAGTTTGATGGCTAAGATAGTATCTCTCAATACAAATTGTAGCCCAATTACAAGCACTCAACTAAATTGAAAAAGATGAGAATTAAAATTACAATTGGGGTTTCTAGACAATTTTGGGATTTAGGCACAAATGTTTGGATTTGATGTTTGGATATTTTTTTTGGATCAATAGTTGTTGCTGGAGCTTTTAGAGGTCCCTTTTATACATTCTCATTGATTTCTAGCCGTTGTGGTTGTTGCATTCATCAATAAAGCCGTTGGGGTGTTATCTCACCTCCATAAATGCATTCTGCAACCACTCGTTTCGAAACGCGGGAACCTGTTTCGAAACAGACCAAAATAGAAAGAGCCGTTGGGGTGCATTTAAGAGCCCGTTTCGAAACGGATTGAACTCGTTTCAAAACACTTTTGCCACTGTCAAGGGTCGTTTCGAAACAGCTTGAGCCCGTTTCGAAACACCCTAACGGTTTCTGAAAATTCAGTTAAAAACTTTGCAACGGTCATATTTTTCAAATCAAAATGAAGAACCGTTCCGAAACACTTGAAGTCGTTTCGATACGGGTTCTTATGTTCTAAAGTCGTTTCGATATTCGTTTCGGAACAGGGGTTGACAGTGGTGAAATCGTTTCGAAACGCCTTAGGCCGTTTCGAAACAGGGACTTGAAAAATACTGTTTCGGCTTTAAGAACACTTAGAAAATATTTGAAAATCTTAGTTTTTAATTTTGGCATATTCTTAAAATCATATGGGGATGTTTGAAGACTTAAAAATTCGTTTTGACATTTTCAATTTAATCCTTAAGTTCTTTAATTATATCAAAATTAAAATATCGCTTTCACATTTAAAAAAACATATACCCTATGGGAAGTCAGTGTAACTCCTAGTCTATACATAATATCATATTCACAGTGTCATGTCTTTTTTTTTAATCATAATGTCGGTTGTATTTATTGTAAGAAATAAAATTCACAAAGCCAGCACCTATTTATAATGGTCAAAAGCAAATAAAAAACCGAAAACATAAACCTATAAAGAAAGTGTAAATGAACAAAGCATTCGACGAATCGTTCGTATAACGTTCGTTTATTAAGCTAAATAAATGAGTATGAACAAAATTTTTATGTTCGTTTAATAAACGAACGAACACGAACAAAGGTGTGTTCGGCTCATTTATGTTCACGAACAAGCTCATGTATAAGCTCGTTTATAAGCTTGTTTATAGGCTCGTTTATAGAATGAAAATGTTTGTAGATGTATCTAAATACTACTTTTTGTTGTTGCTAAGGATATTATATTAAGTTCATGTTTAAATGTAAAGTTTTAATTTGTTGCTTTTTATTTATTTATTTATCGTTAATTTAGTTAACATTTCTTAAAATATAAACAAACATGTTCACAAACGAATAAATGAGTATGTTTGTGAACACTTAACCGAACACGTTTGCGAACGCTTAAATGAACTCGTTCGTGAACACTTAAACGAACACGTTCGCGAACACTTAAACGAACATGTTCGTGAACATTAAACAAACGAACACGAACACTTTTAAAATTAAACAAACGAACATGAACAAAGACTTATTCATTTAAGCTCGGTTCATTTACACCCCTAGCCAGCACCATCTCAATGAAAGAATCAAACATTAAAATTTTGCGACACTAAACCCCATGTACTTAGCAGGCACACGCCTTAACCACTCGGCCAAAGCGTCACTACTCACTTGTGTCACACGTGGTTGAAGCGGAGCAAATATTCCCTCCCCTCCATTCTCTAATTAGGAATGATTAAAAATAATTAATAATAATTCAAAAATGGATGGACGTCGATATATGGATTTGACAGGGTCGTGGACATATTTTGAATTATTGATGTTATTAATTGGAAGGTTGAATGTCATTTTCTCCTTTTTATTTATTTATTTATTCATTATATATTTTTTGAATAATATTTATTTATTATATTAACATGGTTTTTTATATGTATATGAAATAAAGACTTAAATAGTTGGTTGGTTGGTGCATGATCTCAACTAATTTGTTAAGAAAATGGGATTCGGCTGTCCTTTTTACCTGCCCTAATCATCTACTTATCACTCTTTAAAAGAATTCAAGTGAAACTTACGTATATACAAAATTAATAACACCCCAATCATTTACTATTAATCTAATTCTCAGACAGAGAATAATCTGAAAATTAGTTGCAACTTGAAAACCCTCGATCACATTAATAACAAAGTATAGTATAATAATTAAACATAAAATTGGTAGCACAATTCCTTCCTGTGCTGAAGGAGATCAGTTTCAACTTTCAAGCCTCGGAAACTTCAGTATCTTTGTTAGTTTCAGCCTTGAAATCACGGTCATCAAGGTACTGCTGATAGGCATAGGAAATGAAGCCCCCGATAGCCAGCGCCATTGATATTCCCTTTATACTGCTCATTTTATCATGGTAAACGAGCATGGCTGCGATCGGACTAAATGGCAATCCGAACACTCCTATGACATTGGAAAACAATGCTGATAACTCAAACACCAGCGCCACTCCACCGAAAACGAAAGCCTGCCATGATACGGCTGTCCCAACCAGAGTCATCACATACGATGTTCTCCCCAGTAAATATACATCCATTTCAGTCTTTAAGAGTTCCCATTCTCCCGATGCGAAGAGCCCCACCGATGTAGCAATGGTTGCAACGAGTGATTGGAAGATTACAAGATCCAACACTACTTTAAATGATTCACTCTTTAGAACCTTACGAAAGGTCAGCTGTTGGGAAGCAACGTTCAACCCGTACGTTGCAGTTCCAAAAATGGCGCATATGAACCCAAGTACATACCTCCCATTAGACTCTCCGGCAGGCCTTTCGGAGCTGTTATTTGCGACCAGGAGAACGGAGGAAATGGTGAGAAGAAACAGGGAATTGATGATCAAAGGAGTGAATTTCTGGGAATTGAGGAAATAAGAGAAGAAAGCGTTGAAGGCCAATTGGGAAGCTGAGATCAGTGCCACTGTCGACACGGGGAGATATTCGAAAGCAACTGAGTATAGATACCCATTTCCCGCCGCGAGCAGTCCGAGGTATACAAAGGCAAAAACCCGGAGCAGCCACGTTGATGGTTTCGTGTTGAGAGCAGCAGTAAATGAAATTGCTTTGCGTTGTGAGATGAAGTAATAGGGAAGGATAATAGGGAAACCCACGCATTGAACCAGCGTTAAGACCCATTTGCTTGTTCCACCTTTCTCAAAGTAGAGTCTTGAAAGCATCACTGCTGCTATTTGGCCACCCAAGACAAAGATCGCGTAAAGGGCTATCCGGAACCACCTCAACATGTTGCTCCGAGGAGGTCGGTAATCTGGTCGTGGGCTCACAGGTCCCGGGCTCGAACTCGCTCCTTTAGCTTCATGGTCTGCCATGTATCAAAGTGATAATAAACTATTCAGTTCTATCCGTACAACGAGCTAGAATTTGACAAAAGTTTAAGCCTACAATTCTTAGTTGGTGTTTCAAAGCATGTATTGTGAACACTTACCCATGACGTGAAGTTGTATTTGTTGAGCTTCATCCATTGACAGTAAGATCAAATTCAAACCGAAGGAGTCTGAGTGAAAGCAAATGCATTTTTGCCAGTTTATTTATAGAGGAAATCCAGGTTTGGCGAGGATAAAATGTAGATCATGAATCAAGATTCTCTCTTTGCATAATAAAATAATGCATTCTGCTTCTGATGTCAAAAAAGCTTTACACTAATATACCAGTGGTATAAAGCCAAAAATGACCTAAATGTTTAATTGAATAGTTATCTTGGTTCATATTTTTTTAACTAATTTAGCCTTCAACATTTTATTTTGGGATAAAATGGTCACTCTGCGGATAAAAATTGTCAGTCAACTGACGATAAACAACTTGAAATGACTTGATAGAATGAAGCATCAGAAGAAAAAATATTTTATATTTTATACAATTTTATAAAAAATATTTTTGACTGATGTTTTATTATGTAAAGTCAGCATATTTGTCTATATGACACAACTATCGCGGCGTGCACTGCCATGTAAGTTTGTCACGTCATTTTAAGTTGTTTATCGTCAGTTGACTAACATTTTTTTTTATCCGTAGAGGGACTATTTTGACCCAAAATAAAACGTTGGAGTTTAAATTAGTCAAAAAAATATAAGTTAAAATGACCATTCAATCAAACTCTAAGAGTATTTTTTGACATTATGCCTATACTAGTAATACACAAATCATTAAATTAAACCTTATTTAAAATGATAAATATTCTATACGGGCATTGAAACTGAAAGTTTCCACAAGCGTTTAGGTGTACGGGGTTAGAATTTAGGGATAGTTGTTTCAATTTAAGGTTTAAGGTTATAATTTAGGGTTTATAGGTTAAAACCTAAATCCTCACCATATTACCCTAAAAACTAAACCCTAAACTTTAAATTGAAACAACTATCCCTAATTCTAAACCTTACACCTAAACCCCTAAACCTTATACCCTAAACTAATTTCTTATACCATAAAACTAAGGCGCTTGTAGAAACTTTCAGTTTACACCGTGAATGTATAGGATATTAATTCTATTTAAAATACTGTACTGCGCCTTTCAGGGAAACTTATATAATCTATAATCATAGAAAAGAAGATTTTCCTTGTCTTCTAGCTGTAGCAAAACATCCATGCAAGGAATATTAATCTCATCATAGCGATTTTAAAGGTTTATTTTAATATTCCACCAATTTTGTATTAAATAGTTGCTGGAGTTTGGATTATATTTTATTCTCTATTTAAACCATTAGTTGATGTAATTATAAAACTAGCAAGCATATCGTGCCAGGTTTTTATTTGCTTCAATTTTATACATAGACGACGACAGGAGTAAGTAAACCTTGCATTACATGGCATGCTTTTGTTGTATATAATACCCAATAAGTTTTAGCTAGTTGCAGATTATTTCTGAATATGTTAGTGTGATTGCAATATAGTATCTGTTCAATTTATTTTAACTTTTTAAACGCACACTTAATGCTCGAATTCAGATTATCTGAATTAAATACTATAAAGATCACTCCACGGGATCAGCTAGCTGCACTTTTTAAAAGAAGGTTAACTTAATCACAATATTATAATCTTATCTCCCATATACATCAGCAGAACTGTTTATTTTTAAATATTCTAATAATGATTTCATCAATCTTTTCTATCCCTAAAATGACATATGGATTAACTGCCTGTTTAATTTTATTTTTATTTTTTTTATTATTATTATTATTATTATTATTATTATTATTATTATTATTATTATTATTATTATTATTTCAAATTCTACAATGAATACCTTGGACTGATGTGCATTACTAATATAAAATATAAAGTATTGATTATTATTATTAAGTGATTATGTGATTGCAACCGTTTGAACAATTAAAGTTTATAATTAAAGGGTAAAATACGTAAGTAGTTTCTCACTATAGACCTTTATTTATTGAGTCTCCGGTTATGAAAAGTTATAAAATATCATCCGATTTAAAAGAAAAACAACAAGTTATATTTTTTCCGTTAAAAATTTAACACAGCTGATGCCTGATGTGACAGTTAATAAAATTGGCACGACAAAATTTAGCCCTCGAATTTTACGCATCGTTATAATTTGGTCCTATTTCTTGTTTTCAGCTTCATTATCTCTATATTAAGAAGATACGAATTACCCGGGCGCTGCTTTGTCAAGAAATGGGAGAACATGCAAGTGAAAAGTGGTGGTTCTTTTGTTTAATTAATTTAAACAAAATAGCAGAGCAAACATCAAAGTAGGGATCAAATTTAATTAATTTATAGTTTTAAAACCAGTCGGTAAGCAGCACGAAGGCTGAACTAGAGGGACTGGAAAATTTTAAAAGTCTAATAACACGAAACAGGAGGATTTATGTATTTTGGAGGCTTTCTTTGCTTCTTCAGTGGATATGGGCTCAACCACAAGGAGCAAATAAAAAGAACCCATCCTCTTAAAAGGACTCAAGCTTTGGCATTCCTAGTGGATATGGAACTTGTTATTACCCATTGCTCAAAAACACTACGAAAAAAATTGAATAAACCGACACCATTGGATAAATATGTATTTTTTGGTACATAAACTTGGTTTCAGTATTCAATTTTTCAGGTATCTAAACTTAGCAACTTGGTTTAAATTGGTGCCCAAATTTGACTTTTTGGACTAATTTTCAGGTATCTAATTAGACCAAAAAAATTAAGTACCAAATTAAACCTTGAAACTTAGTTCAGATACCAAGATTACATTTACCCTTTAGTAGTTAAAGTACCAATTTTCGTAGATATATATGCAGCAAATCAGATTTTGTAGTATACAAGCTCAAGGAGATGAAAAAGGAACCGGAAAAGGACATCATTAATATAAAAATAGGTTTAAAACTCATGACCTAAGAGAATATGAAGAAGTAAAGATAAACAGTTTGGCCAACCGACTATAAATACTTGTTCTAACGGTTTCTAATTTCTATGTACTAAAATATATAGCTTTTACTTATTAATCTTAATTTTTAACTGTCCATCGTGAATAAAAATTAATCGCTTGAGTACACTCAATCCCATAATCCAATAAATATACTTAATTTGTGCAGTATTTTGTAGTTGATTTAAGTGGGTTTTAAAATGTATGTTTTCACAAATAAACCCAAACTCAATCAACCTTAATATTAGGTTAAGATTATGTCACCAAATATCCACTAAACTTTATTCTATTTAATAAAATTCAAGGATTCAATGATTGCCCCACCCTATCATCAGTAGATAATGATTCCATTGGCCGCAATCACATCCTTCAAAATTTGGGTTTCTGAAGCACTTGTTGCTCCTTTGACACAGTCATTAAAGGACAAAGTATGAGGCAACATTTCCAGTTCATAAACAAATATTCAAACTGTTGACCCATTTATATATTTTATATTCAAAAAGACCAGCTGATAACACCTAACCGGCTAACCCAGCATTTTTTTTTGCTTGAACAACTAAGCCTACAAACATCAATTTGTAGGAGAAAAAATAACCCATCAAGATTAAGAAACTTTACACTGAAGTCAAGTCTCTTTTTTTTTAGTGTGCACATGATCATCATGAGAAGAAGAATGAAATGAATGCAATCTTTTTATTGTGATTTCGCAGGAGGAAAATTCAGTGTAGCTTTTTTGAACGTTGAACAAATAAATAAAAAAAAGTGGGCCTTTTAGACCATGTGTAGCTATGTCTTCCATAAAGCCAACTTTATATTTTCACATTCAAAAGTTCACTTGATCATATGAAAGCTATGAATCCTCAAGATTTCTTTATCCTCTACTTTTGCCCCATACCTTTAGAGATTAAATGGGAGATGATCAAAAGCAAACCCTTTCTAGCTGAGCTGTAATGAAACTGACTCAACTGTCTTCGTCATTGATCTTCATCATGGGATAAAGGCGACCTTGAATTTGATTTCAACAATGTGCCATTTATCTTTTTTTTTTTTTAGGTTTAACTACCGATATGGCAGTATCTAACTTATTGATCGACTAATTTAGTTTGAGTTTTTACAGAGGTTCAATATGGGGTAACGCTTCTAACCTAATTTTCTTCATTCACAACGCCAGAGTTCGAACTTCTTACCTTGCTTGAAGGATCTAGTACATCATCCCACTAGACCAATTAGTTGTTGGTTATTTTTTTTAACAAAGAAGAATAATATACATTGCATGATAAATAAACCTATTAATTTAGAATTGAAGCCAGAAAATTTCTTTTTTTGGAAGGGTAGATTTTGATTTATCAATATAAAATCAATGATACGAGGCTCGGTAAAAAAAAAAATTAAGCCTAAAAGGGAAAAAATGCATCGTATCGGTGCCGCAAAGCAGAAACAAACGGTTTGAATACACCTGGACAACATTTTGCCTTCTTCACCCATTCAACCACAGACAAGCTATCGGTCTCGATGATCTGGCCAGAAAATCCTTTTTAAAATTAAAATTGAATTATAAATTTTTATGAATGTCAAAATGTAATTATTATTATTATTATAAATTTTATGATTTTAGGAGTCAAAATGTGGTTTTATCATGTATTAATTTATACTTTTTAGAGTTGTAATACGTATGATTTTACCATTTTAAGGGACCAAGACCCTTGGCTACCTCTATTCACGCCAAATCAAAATTTAAATTTTAAAATTACTTAAATTATAATATTTTTATATAAGTTTTTAAAGTAAATAAAAGAAACAGAAAGAGTCCTTTTCATCTTTACTTTCTTTAATAATAAAGCATTGTAGTCGGTAAAATGGTGGGGCAAATTATTAAGATAAATAATGAAACCTAATAATACATAACTTATGGATGTGGGAATGAATTATTTATAAAGAAGTTGACACTTTAGCTTAAGTAGCTAGATTCAGCCAAAAATGTTTTTTTGACTGCTTCAAAGAATCAATCAGACCTTTCACATTAGAATTATGCATAGCTCCAGCACGAGCGTAAAACTTTATGTTAGGAGAGTGAATCTATAAATTTTTAGAGAGGATAAACCTATAAAATTTTAAGAGGTAAAAATAAATTTTTAATAAAAAATATATAAAATTTTCTTAAAAAAATTAAATCATATAAAAATTTCAAATATTTAGGAGGGCGACCGCCCCTTCCAACCCCTCTCAGTCCATCCCTGCATACCTCCAACTTACTTTGTTTTAAGATGCTTTACAGTACAACTAAGATTTTATTACCGACGGAATATATTTTGTCCCCAAAAATATATTTTATGGACTGGAATTTGTAAAATTAGAAAATTGGGTATATGCTTCAATGAACTGAATATTCAAATGATAAATTTTGTGACGGAAACCAAATAAATTAGCTGCGTAGTCATTATTGCAATGTTACTAAGAAAATGAATAAATTAAATTTAAGAGAAATCGGCCAAACTTATACCAAAAGAAAAAAAATCAAATCAAATTTGGAAAAGTATTAAAACAAGCAATTCCTCATGCTTTGTTTCTTCACTGTCATATGAATTCCACACTCGTTCCCGACATTTTTTCCATGCAAACCCCACTATCAATGAAGTTTCATGAAATCCATTATTATTCACCCTTCTTTCAAATAATGTGTTACAAATATACGAGAAAATAACAACAAATAAACGATTACATATTATTTTATTCACCCGGATCAATTTTATTTACATGAGTTGTAAATTCTTATTATATTTTGAATTTTTTTCCCTTTTTAATAAAACTAGCGTACTCACATTCAAGAAAAAAAATATAAACAACTAATCCAAAAAAACTTATATCTATCCCTATATTACTGAAGTTGCTTTAATTATCATTAATATGTCAATTATATCGATATAATTGCAAATGAATTATTAAAAAAATATGTTAAATGATAATGTAACTCGTCAACGACTGCTCTAATCTAACAAGCTTGGCGTAACGCAAACTCGGTTATTTATAGCAATTGAGAACTACTCATTCCTAATTGTACTTGAGAGTTTCAATTTTCTTTCTTTGCACCAAATCTAATTCACGCATTCACCTATTCTATTAGTTACACATGTTCCGATTTGCATTTATCACAACATGCATTGAATCTCAAAGGAACTTATTATATTCAGGCGAAACAAAATAATAGTAATAATAATAATAATCATAACGTCAACGGAAAAGAAAATTATATTAGTGTATGGTTGGATTTTAAATTTTTATATGTAATTTTCTAATCTTATGCGTTAGAATAAAAAATTAAAAATAGTTCTATAACATTGTCGCGTGTTCTTTAATCACATATATAATAGAAAATTTAAAATCATTGAGACATATGGTAAGTTCATAACTTCACTTGTATAAAACTATACAAATAGTGTTTCTATCATATGAGTATAGTTTTTTTAAAAATGTTGGAGTAAGGAAAATACTAATTTAAGATTTTTCAAATTTTTTAATTTCGGTGAGGTTTTTCGGATGAGACTCATTAAGCTGACGATAGTACGAAAAACAATACTCCTATAACCTTTTTGGATTTCACATAATTACAATATATTTGGTTGTAAACTAAAATATAAATTTTTCAATAAAATTTTAGTTTAACAGAAGATAGACTTTAAGATTTTGAGTTCTAAGTTTAAATCTCATTTATGAATTTGAATTTAATTATTCGTAACGATTGGTTTTGATATATTTTAATCATAGACTTTTATAGAATTGTAACTAAAAAAGATAAACTTGAATACGTTTTTTGGAATTTGGACCTAAATTCAACATATCAATTAATATCTAACACTATTTATAGAAAAAAAACTTAAAAATTTATAAATTTAAGAATCTTATTATTGAAATTACTAGGGGAAAGGTTTGGTTTATCTCCGACTAAAATTAAGGGGTGATTTTGTAAGTTCAAACAATAAAATTAATAAATAAGAGGGTCGGACATAAAAAAGATTTTAAATAATTAATAATTCGGATACCAAAATTAATCAGAAAAAATATCACTAAAATAAGTTGGATACCAAATAAGTATAAAAAAGTGTCACTAAAATAAATCTATACTAGAAGATACAAGTACAATGATAAGTGCATCCCCAATTGTAATTACAAAGAATGCATCTAATAACTACACCTATAGTCATTCATTACAATATACAATTGAACTAATCACCGAAATATATTTTATTTTTTCTTGTATTTTGGCTCTTAAATTATTATTACGTGTATTCTTTTTCTCCAATTAGGTTTAGTGTTAAACATACTACAAAGGTCGTAAAGAAATAAATGTAAAAATCGAAATGAAGCTTTAGGGTTTAACAGTGTGAGCCAGAATTCATATTCCAAGAAGATGATTATACAAAGGAGATGAGGTTCATTTATATAGATACAAAGAAGGAAGCTGTTATCCTAGCTGTCAATGATGAAACGGTGAAACAAATTTTTCACAGCTTTTCAAGTTTGTTGGGCTGATATAACAAACTTTTCTCCTCACAGCTGGATATTCTTCAACATTTAGGGGTTTAATGAAGCACATGATAATAATTTTTTATTCATAAAAATATGGAAAAAAATACTAATAATACTTTCAAATAATTATATTGATTTCCTTCAGGCAAATTTTTTTTTGTTTTGGCTTGGTCGAAGGTAACATACTGTTTTATAGGCTTTTTTTAATTTGGCTTGCCTTTTTGTTGCAAGTTTGAGTCGAAACTGGTTTATCCTGGACTTGTTTCGAGAGTACAATTGTTAATCACCATGTTATTGTGTTGTAAGGTTTGGGGTTGGTTTTTGTTGTTTGTATCTTTTTCGACTTATGTGTACTCTTTTCCTCCACTTAAGGTTAGAGAAGTTTTTAATTAGGCATGCATGCAAGTTGGATTGGTTATATTTTTTAACATTATTAAGGATTAAGTAAATTTAGAATTTCTCGAATCAATTGTCAAGGCGGTTCAAAAGTTTACGGGACCTTGTACAGTTTATTAAAACGAAACCCTTTAATTTATAATCTCAAAGATATATAAAGTTTTTTTAAAATATTTTTATCATAGTAACAAATATATTGTGCGCCCTTTTTAAGGTCATATTTTTTTATTTTTCTTACAATTTATTAAATTAAAATATTTTATTTTTCCTATAAACATTTAGTTCAACTCATTTGGGCCCTCTTTTCTTGGGGCCCTGTGCAGTCGCTCCTATTACGCATGTCCAAAAACCCCATTGTCACTCGTACGCATAAAATTTAATCAAATTAACCTCTCCTTGTTTTTATTTTCTATATATATGTGTATAGAACCCATTTACACAGTGTAATTTTTTTTCATTTTTACACGTTTTTCGAATCGTTGGATTGATGAAATGAATGATTGAGATTAACAATAACATATGTGAAGATTATCACTTGAGAAAAAGTAAAGAGTTAATCTCATACATCCATTTTACCCATCTAACGATCCAAAAAACGAGTAAAACTCATAATTTTACATTGTGTGTAAGTGAATTCTAACCTTCTATATATTCGAAGCGTTGGGTTTGCATTGATATGTTTCTGTATAGTAAGGTTTATTAAAAATAATATAAGATTTTGGTTGATGTCATGGATGAGTAACTTCCTCTAAACTAATTATTACACTGATATCAGCAAATTAAAAAGAATTAATAATTTTGTCACCCTGCAACTAACACTTATAAGAAGTGGGTAGATTTGTGTCATTCCATATTAGATAGAAAATGGACCCTTGCCCTTTGAATATTTGATTACTATACTCAATTAAATAATCCACTAAAAACGGAATGAAAAGAAAAACAAAAGAGTGGAAGGAAGGAGTCAATGGTCTACTTCTCTACACAACTTGGTTTTAGTATTATAAAAATGTAACCTTTTATAAATTATAATATAAAGCGTTTTTTAAATTGTTCAATGAACTACTTTATGTTATTGGAGTTGTTTACGAATTATATCGAATTGAATTCTGAATAATTTTAAATGTACTCTACCCTATATTCAAAAAATATTACTCTACCCTAATTCAAATTATCAACTAGCTTAATTACTAATTTTATATGGGCTCTGTTTAATAAAAAGATGTTTGAGCAAAAATTAGAAGTTTGAGCTAAAATTAGAGGTTTAACCGGTCAAATCCGTTAATTTGGATGTTTGGTAAAGAGTGGATTGAAATAGCAAATTGGGTGAAACCTCTAGTTTTGAAAAAGCGGCTTATAAAAGCTTTTTAAAATTAGAAGTTTTGACATAAGAGTTATAAAGGCCCTTTTAACCTTAACAATTATAAAAAATCTCCAAATAACCTAAATTTAACCATTTTTATTTTAATTCTTTAACTTGACGTATTTACATTGTGACATTTGTAAATCAATATTTTTTCTTTTTATTCTCACACATTTATATCTGTCTTTAAATTTAATAACTAGTTAAATTGTATTAAAAATAATTATATAAATAATAAATTAATATATAGATCCTTCAAATATGCTTAGTAATGTTATATTAAAAAATATTTTCATAATCTAATTAATATTAATAGATACAAAATATTGATAACTAATAAACTATTCAAATAAATATTGAATATAATCATGTCTTTATATGTCATTTTGTTTGTTTAAATAATCAAACAACTATAAGTTATCAGTTAATTTTACTTACCAAATACTTTTATACAATCAGTTAATATAATCCGCTAGTCAAATCAGCTACTAACTATCAGCTAATGTAATCTACTATCCGCTAATTGTCAAACAATATCATATTATTTTTAATTTGAATTAGATGGAACCTATGGAAACAAGTGAATAATTTGATGTATTAAATCAAATCTATGACAAAGACAGGTTATTAAGGTTCACGTTTAAGCAAACAATTAGCCACAAATTACGGCTCCGTTATTTTATTTTATTTTTTGAGGAAGTCTCCATTAATTAATTATAGCTTTTGCTTATGAAAAAGATTGTCTGTTTGTAGTTTTATGCATTTGAAGATGCACGTTCACAAGTTTTCACTCTTTGGTTAGATGGTTTTAACCTGATGATTCAAAACAAAGCATATACTTTACATTTTAAAGCAACCCTTTTGGCATTTGATCTTTTTTTTTTAGAGCTTGATGTTTCTGACCAATTCTTTCGCAAACTAACAAGTTTGATCCAATTCTTTCGCAAACTAACGAGTTTGGTCTCTCTGTCATGTAGTAATTTCAGTGGTGTCTTTCTCTACGTCCTATTTTTTTTTTAGGCAAAATGATAAAAGATGTCCCAACGTTTGCATATTTTGTCATTTGGCCTCTTATTCTTTTTTTAGTCAAAATATGCCTCCTATTCTTTTTTAGTCAAAATATGCCCCCAACGTTTGCTTGTTTTGTCATTTGACCCCCTATTCTTTTTTTTGGTCCAAATATGCCCCCCAACGTTTCATTCGTAGACCAAATATGCCCCCAACGTTTCAATTTGGTTCAAATATGCCCCCGTTGGATGGAAACTGTCAGTCAACTGACGTTCAACAGCTGATGCTGACTGGACTTGCCACGTATTAAGATCTGCTGAGGCCACGTCAAAAATTTTTTATAAGCCGTTGACCGTCAGTTGATTGACAGTTTACATCCAACAGGGGCATATTTGGACTATGAATGAAACGTTGGGGGCATATTTGGACCAAAAGAAAGAATAGGGGGCCAAATGACAAAACAAGCAAACGTTGGGGGCATATTTGGACAAAAAAAGAATAGGGAGCCAAATGACAAAACATGCAAACGTTGGAGTATCTTTGTCATTTTTTCTTTTTTTATTAAGTAGAGATGTATTATATTCTCATACCAAAATTTGAATCTATACAAAATGAGACAATAGAAACATTTTTTTTACATTTCACTTTTAGTTTGATAAATCGTGTATATATAAAGTTTAGGGTAAACTACATTGGTAGTCACCGAACTTTTAGGGCGCTTTCAATAAGGTCACCGAACTTTTAAAACTTTCATTACAATCACCCAACTTTTAATTCGCTTTCAATAAGGTCACTGCCGTCAACCACCGTTAAAAAACTGACGTGACATGTTAGATTTAAGGGTAAAATACATTGTTAGTCACTGAACTTTTAAGAGGCTTTCAATATGGTCACCGAACTTTTAAAACTTTCATTACCATCACTCAACTTTTAATTCGCTTTCATTACCGTTAAAAAAGTTGATGTGACACGTTAAGTTTAAAAATAAATTTTTTTCCACCCTATTTTATCTTCATGTCTTATTTTCTTCCATCCAAACATGTCTCTTTGCATTTAAAATTTATAAAAAAAAATTATAAAATGATTATAGAAATGGTTTAAAAGCATAGTGGTTACATAAATTTACAAAATATTAAAAATTATAAAGATTATCAACGACTTGAAACAAAAACGTAAAAAAAATCCTTTAAAGAATGTACATAACTCAAAAAAATATTAAGCTTAAATGTAAGAAGAAAACACGTAGCATTTTTCCAACAACTCTGTCATTCTTTGTAATTTTTTTACAGTAGTTATGTTTTAACAAAAAAAAGTTGGGTTCTTTCTTAAGATGGAAATCGTCTGCTCCTTTATTATGCTCTTTCTATGCCCTCACTTTAAAATAGTGGGTTTAGAGTTTAGGATTTAAGGTTAGGAGTTGTGGTTAGAATTTAGGGAATTAGGGGTAAGGTGGAGATAAAATAGGGTGGGAAAACGTTTATTTTTAAACTTAACGTGTCACGTTAGCTTTTTTTAACGGTAATGAAAGCGAATTAAAAGTTGAGTGATAGTAATGAAAGTTTTAAAAGTTCGGTGACCATATTGAAAGCCTCTTAAAAGTTCAGTGACTAACAGTGTATTTTACCCTTAAATTTAACATGCCACGTCAGCTTTTTTAACGGTGGTTGACGGCAGTGACCTTATTGAAAGCGAATTAAAAGTTGGGTGACTGTAATGAAACCTTTAAAAGTTCGGTGACCTTATTGAAAGCGCTTTAAAAGTTCAGTGACTACCGGTGTAGTTTACCCTAAAGTTTATAATAATGACTTTCAAAACTTTCCCTTTCTGAGTTAATATGTTATTTGGTACTTAAAGATTAATTCCAATATTCAATCTGATACTTGAGTTTTTTTATTTTAATTTCATTTTGATACTTAAGTTTAATTTCAATGTTGAGTTCGATATCCATTTCAAACAACCTAATGAATATTTCACACGTATGCCTTCAGTAAAAACCATAAAAACAGTATTGATTGGCCTTTAAATGACCATAATAAAGGTGGGATGGTAAAATTACCGGACCCGATGTGCCACGACTCGATCCGATTTAAATTTTTCTTCTTAAATTTCGGTGATCGGGGCGGAACGGGTATTGAAAAGCATTGAGTCGGGGCCGAGACGAGTTCAGGTATGAGATAGAAATTTTCCGTCCCAGTATATTTTTAATTATAACTATTTTTATTATATTAGTAAAAATATCACTGTATATAAAACACTTTTAGGGGTTTAAAGCTATTTTTTAGTTTGTGTTTATCATAATTTTTTGTTAGATATTGTTCGAGTTTTAACATATCTAATTCTCAGGGTCGGCTGTGAGGTGGAGCACCCCGAGCGACCGCTCAGGGCCCCCAACCAGCCTAGGGCCCCTAAATTTTATTTTATTTTTTTATATTTTTTAATTAATCAAATAATTAATTTAATGGTAAAAATTAATTTTTTCTTAGATAAATAAATTAATTAATTTAACAATGAAAATAATATGCTTGATAAAAATTTAATCATATTTTTATGATTTATTAAAGAAAGGCTTAACTACAAAATAAGTGTACAAACTATACTCTCTTTTTTTTAGACACTAAAATATTTTTTGTGACAAAATAAGTGTCTGAAGTTTACTATGTGGCCATTTTTAGATAACGACCGTTAAAAAATTAAAAACAAGTGCTCAAATTATGCTGCCTTTTGTTTTAGGTGTCTATTTTTTTAAAAAAAAATTAGTGCCCAAATTATGTCATTTTTTTGTTTTAGGAGTCTAAAGTTTCATTTTTTATATAAAAAATAATAATCGATACCTCAAAATTATAACAAAATAAACTTTAGGCACCTAAAGCAAAAAAAAAAATCGTGTATAGTTTGGACACTTATTTTGTAATTAAGACTTAAAAAAAAATATTACTTTGATTGTTCAAACTAGAGTCACCATTGATATCGACACGTCTGAGATCGCCAAATGTTCAGGAGTTCCTCTATTCAATCCTTTTCCTTCTTCTTGTTGCTGGATATCTCGTTCGTACACATCTTCTCTTTGTTTCCCGAGCCTATAGTGAGTTACAGACAGAGTTCGAAAAGGTCAAATCTTTGATGATTCCATCATACATGATTTAGTTGCAAAAACTTCTGGATAGGTATCATATGTCTGAACTGAATTCTTTCTGGTTAAAGAATCTCTTTCTAGTTGCTATGGAACAATTAGGAGATTCTCTAGAAGAAATACGGGGTTCTGCTTTTGGCGGCAACATGCTATGGGGTGGTGGTCCCACTTATGGGGTCAAATCAATACGTTCTAAGAAGAAATATTTGAATATCAATCTCATCGATAAGATATGCTTTTGTTATATAGATGTCAATTTTCTAATTTTCGCTCATGGCCCCGAAAATCTCCGAGACGGCCCTGCTAATTCTGGTGGTCAATGGTTCGATTTTACTCTGTTAAATATGTAGTTTTCATGTAGGCAATTTAATTGGTTTTACTTTATTTTTTATATAGTTTTAAAGTCTTTTGAAACCTATACTTTTGTGACTGTGATGGTAGTTTGGTCGGATCTAACATTTATCGTCGACGAAAATATATATATATATATATATATATATATATATATATATAAAATTTAAGGTCGAGTTTAGAAGTTTATAGGGCGGGGCGAGGTCAGGTTTAGAAGTTTATAGGTCACCCGTCCCGCCTCGTTACGATCCCTTAAAGGTCTATGTTACACGGTCAATTTAATTTGTTTCAATTAAAATTGTTCGAACTCAATCTAAATAATGAGTAGTTTTATTTAAAAATATCTAAATGTTGAGATTTAAGCATGGTCCACTTTCAAAAAAATATTATAAGATTTAAACTATAATAATATGTTTAAATAAACTATAAAAAAATTAATTATGTAGCTAAATAGTATAATATGATCTGTACGATTTAGTAAGCTAAACAGAATAAAAACGATCTGTGAAATTACGGAAGAATTAGGCATAGAACAAAAAGTAGCTATTAGTAAACATCAAGGAGATGATAATCGGTGAACCACTTGTCGTAGTTCTTGGTACAGCAATGGTAAATGCGTAACATATATCAATCAATTGCATAAATTGACGGCCCTATAAGGCAGGTACGGCAACAACTCTTCATTAATACCATCTTCCATAACCAGCAAACTACCTGATTTCAAAGGACGGCAACGGGGTGAATGGACGGAACCGGTCGCCCTTTATTTATTTTAGTTTATAAAAGAAAACATTTTTTGTTAAAACAAATATCCGGAAAATTTTATTAACAAATTAATTCAAGTAGAATAGTAAATAAAGAATATTTAAACTTTTTTAAAACCATGTATGGAATGACAACTAAAATTAATCATTATCATACATAATTAAAATGGAAATTAAATTATATCAGAACTTATACAATAAATCTGAACAAACTATACATGATAAGATTTATATAACAAATCTGAACTCAAAGTCACGTGTTTTGATTTTTTTTAATTATCGGAGAAACACATTCTAATGTGGGATTGGTGTTTTTTGTTAGACTTAGGACAGATTGTATGTTGTTCTCGAGACATTGTAGTTGAAAACGTGGGAGAATACGGGGAAGGTAGGAGCCAAAACGGAAAGCGAAGGTGTGGCCTGTGGGTGACGTTAGGGTAGGCATAAGCAGAAGCGGCAAAAGGTCTCTCCCACGTGCCGGATGTTGGTGCTGGCTACGGTCAAATGCCGGTGCCAATAATGCCACGTGTGTGCCTAATATTCCAAAAACTATTAATAGTTCTTCAAGTTTGAATGTTTGACCGTTTCATTTTCTGTGTATCATCATCGCCCCTAAAAAGGCATTCTTTGATTACAACCCGTTACTTACTGGTATTCTTCGCTGACTTAATGCTCCGTTTCCCCACGCTCCATTCCAGAGAGTTTCTCCACCCCCCTGCTTTTTTTTATATGTTAAATGATAAGTGTGGGCTTTTCTAAAAACAAACCTCTTAAAAACCAACTAAATACAAACCAGCATCGATACTCCTTGGTGAAATAGCATATTAAAAAAGGTATATATTTTTTTCTCTTATAAAATTGTTACAATTTGTGTACATTTTTGTACTCATTTGTGTTTATGCACATTGTGTAATATTTTTGTGTACGTACACATTTTGTATAACAAATGTACCAATTTTTTCATGTCTGCCAAACCAGCATCGAAACCACCTTTAGGTAGTATCGATGCCCCTTGTTATTATTGTACCAAATCGTGTTTCCTTGTAACAAGTTGTGTACATACACATTTTGTATAAATGTACCAATTTTTTCTTGTCTACCAAACCGGCATCGATACCACCTAAAGGTGGTATGGATGCCCCTTGGTGAAATAGCGTAATAAAAAAGGTATGTACCTTTTGTGTTACAAACTTGTAAAGATTTATGTACATGATTTGTAATAAATATGTACCGCTTTTTACCCAGTGAACAGTGCATCTTTGTAATAAAAAGGTATATGCATTCTTCTATTACAAAATTGTACCAATTTGTGTACCGTTTCATGTACAATTTGTATACCGCTTTTTATATCTGTCGTTTTTTAGCCTGTATTTAAAGGTTGTTCCCTAGAATTCCCCGATAAGTGTTTCCTAATTGGAGACTAGTATTTCTAGATTGACGTATATATGATTTTATATTAGAAATATATACTTTTATATTTAGGGGTATATTCTTAAGAGTTTTGCTCTACCAAACTTTTGTATATATTTTTAAGAGTTTTGCTCTACACAATTTTTGTATATATTTTTAAGAGTTTTGCTCTACACAATTTTTGTATAAGATCTATTAAATTTTTATTATTAACGATTATTTTATTTTTAATAGAATGTATTAGAATGTATTACATTCCTAAAAAAATTAAATAACATTAATTTACAGTATTTAATAGAATTAAACCCTAACCATAAACCTTAATCCTAGATCATAAATTCTAAACCCTAATCGATAAACTTTAAACACTAAATCATAAGCGCTAAACACTAAACAATAAATTCTAGACACCCTAAATTCTAAAAACCATTCATAACCCTAAATCATAAACCCTAAAACCCATAAAAATACAATACTAAACCCATAAAACATTAAACCCTAACATTATAAAATCTAAACCTTTTTACATGATTATTAATTACATTAAACACCCTAAATCAATGGTGTTTAATATTTTAGGAATGTAATTAATTACATTCTAATAGATTATATTGAAAAGTAAAATGACAATTAATGATATGAATCTAGTAGTACTTATACACAGCCTTAAGTAGGGCTGTAAATGATACGAGACAGATCGCAAGCTACTCGAGATCGACTCGGTCAAAGCTCGGTCAAAGCTCGACTCGAATTCGAACTCGACTCGAGTTCTTAACGAGCCGAGTCGAGCTACTCGATACTCGACTCGAAAAGCTCATGAGCTACTCGAAAAAATAATATTTAAATATATATTTTTTATTTTTAAAAATAATTGATTAATAAAATTTAGTTTTAAGTTATTTAATTTTTTTTAAAAAATATTCTAGTAATAATAGACATAATATTTGAGATTTTCAATCTTGAATCGAGCTCCTACATAAGTTTGAAAATATTTCGAGTTCGAGCTTTTCGAGCTTTTGGAATTCGAGCCTTTCGATTTTTCGAGTTCGAGCTTTTCGAGTTCGAGTTCGAGTTTCATTTTTGATTTCGAGTTCGAGCTTGAGCTCAATAATTTTGAGCTCGCGAGCTTTCGAGTCGAGCTCAGCACTACTCGAGCTCGACTCGGCTCGTTTACACCCCTAGCCTTAAGGGCTATGTATAGCAAAACCCTTTTTTAATGGTCTAAAGGTGATTATAAAATAGTATATGTTCATACATAATATTAACCTTTGACAATGCATATACACCTTGTAGACAATGATGTGAACCCGTGTCATCTAGGATGAATATCATTCACTTTTCCACTAGAACATTTGATAGGTTCTATTTAGGGGTATATTTAAAATTTTGGTCAAAGAAACTTTCATATTTAAAATATAATTGTTCTGAACCCAATAAATAATTTCAGTAGAAAAGTAGATAATGTTCATTCTAAAAGACTCAAATTCGATCACAATATCAAATTATAATCACCTTTAAATTATTAAAAATGTTATTGTTCTAAATATCTCTTGATCCATCTATGATACAATACATTCGTTTTCAATTATATAGTATAATGTAGAGTATTTTGTTTGTTCAAAAATATCCAAAATCTCATGCTTTATCTTTCTCTTAATTAATTTTACATTATTGTTTTATTACTGTACAGAATAGTACTACAGCGGTATCAAAATAGATTTTTATTACAAAAATAAATGATAAAAATATCTAATTTATTTGTGGAGAAATTAGCAAAATGATGCATAAAGTTATGTTTTAAATGTATACCATATATTTTTTAAAAAATTATTAATAAAGCTAATATGTACGTGTATAAAAAAGGGATAGAGATATAACCAACAAGTGTTGGGTGCAATAGTAGATATATTATTTTTTAAAATAGATAGTTTGGGTTCGAACTATAAAAAAGAAATTGTTAGAAATGAAGACTCACGAATCCTTTAACATAAAAATGTGGGTCAGGCAATGCTATAGTATGACTGGAAATGTTTCCATACTAATAGCCACTTTGTGCTCTTCCCATTGGAAGATGCTTTGTCAAATCTTTCTTTATACACTGGTTTCTATCTCCTTATCTTTTCATCCCGACGTTTCTTTATATATAATTCAAACAACATAAAGAGATATGAAACCCTGAAAGTCCAAAACCAAATATTTGAGACCACACCGCTCAAAGTTTAGGTTTTCTCTCTCACCTCCTATCGCTTGAAACTTTAATTCCTTTTTCCTCTTATTCTTTGTATTTCGTGTTCATAATTTCCCCATGTCGGATCATGGACTTAGAGACTTCTACTACCATGCGAGTACATTCAACAATGATCACGATCAGCAAAGTTTTGGTGGTGAAACTGATAGCATCTATGGGGTTTCACCATCCTCTGTTGATCCTTCATACATGAGCTTCACTGATTGTTTACACAGTACTTCCTTGGACTACGGTTCGCTTGAAAAGGCTTTTGGTCTGTCACCGTCATCGTCGGAAGTGTTTTCTTCGCTGGAAGGCAGCAACCGGACGGCGAAGCAGCTGGTCAGTGCGGAGGATCTAGGTAGCAATACCGGTGAAGTTACGGGGACTCCTAATTCTTCTATTTCTTCTTCATCCAGCGAGGCTGGTTGTGAAGAGGATTCAGACAAGAGTAAGAAAGACGGGCAGCCAAAAGGATCAGAAGATGGAGGTGAAAGCTCAAAGAAAGGGTAAATTAACTGAGTTGTTTTGGCTTCATTTTCATAATATTGAATTATTGATAACGAATCTAGGGGTGTAAGTGTAATTGTCTATTGTATCTAACAGGAACAAAGCAAAAACGAAAGGAGAGAAGAAGCAAAGAGAGCCACGATTTGCTTTCATGACTAAAAGTGAAGTTGATCATCTTGAAGACGGGTATAGATGGAGAAAATATGGACAAAAGGCTGTGAAGAACAGCCCATACCCGAGGTTTGGTTCTTTCACTTTCTTGATTTACAACCAAAACACATGTTTATATTTCAGACAATTGCCTTCAAAAAAACTACCTACAAAACCATGTCTGAAACCTTGATCTTTGCATTACATCGCCCCCTTCTTTTGACTACACCAAGAAGAGTCAATGCATGAAACTTAACCTGCAAGCAATTTTCTTCTCCTTCTTGTTTGATTCTCTATATTTGAATATGACTAGCCTTTTCTCGGGAAACAAGCACAAACTTGTTATGCAGCTTCTTTATCATTATCTAAGAGGCACAATATTTCTGGGGTTTTTTTTATCAATGCAGAAGCTACTACAGGTGCACTACTCAAAAGTGTACGGTGAAGAAGAGAGTTGAGAGGTCATTCCAGGATCCGTCGACTGTGATCACAACATACGAAGGGCAACACAACCACCCACTCCCGACGACACTGAGAGGAAGCGCCGCCGGTCTATTCCCACCTTCCATGTTAACCCAATCGCCATTGGGGGGACCAAGCTTCCCACACGAATTGTTGATGCAGATGCCTAATTATCACCATCAGATGAATAACCAAGCAACTGCTGGTTCAATGTTTGCACAAAACGTTAGCCCTTTTCAGCAGTACGTCCACCAACACCAGGTTCCGGACTATGGACTTCTTCAAGACATGGTTCCGTCCAGGTTCCTTAAACACGAACCATGAGTCTCCAACTCTCTTAGTTCTACATCTTTTTACTGTTTGTACTTTGTATATACATACTATATATATATACGTGTGTGATTTAGCTACTTTTATTACTCGCTTCATCTAACTTCTCTCTAGAGCCTAAGAATTATTCTTCAATTACTGGTGTGAAAGGGCCTAACACCAAGGACTAGATGGGAGTGTGAATTTTTCTTTTTCTTTTTTTCCCACTTGAAACTTGGTTGAGCCTGTCACATAGATTTAGAGGAGAAAGCTTCTTTGATAGGGGTATGGTTGGGTTTTTGAAGAACAGGAAACCTGGTTTTAGGAGGATTTGCAGACTTGTAATACTGGACTAATTAAAGCTGCATTTTTATGTGCATGTAGTTTATCATTATCGTTGATGGAATTATTGTTGCAGAATTTGAAAAATTATAAATTAATTTCCTTTCGTACTATTTTTTTCTTGAGCCAGCTATGTAGCTTGTAATCTGAACTCCAATCAGCAAGTGTACTAATCATACATTATGAAAACCTAATTATTTTGAACGAGAAGGAATATAATATGAAAAAGTAATTAAAATTATATGGTCAAACTATAAAATAATAAGAATATATCATAAATTAGCATAAAAACAAAATAATTAAAATATCAACATGTTGTTTATAATATAATAATACCATACACTTCATGGCAAATGGCCTAACATTCCCTTAATTTGATATTCAAATAATACCATACAAAGTAGTACAAAAAAAAAATTCAACCATGTATACACGACATTTGACATATAGTATGGTGTAGAATAGTTAATTAATTGAACTTAATGCAAGTGCCTTTCCTTTATGATGTTGTTAAATTTGACTTGAGAGACGTAGAAGCCACGTTTTCAGTCAAGTTTTGAACGAAATTATTGGTGATCAATTTCGTGTTGATATCACCAAAATACAAAGCATATTATTCGAAAATTAATAACAATAATAATTTTTATTATTATGATGATGGTGGTCCGGCTACTCCTTCAGCTTCGCCTAATTGTAAGAGCGTCATAGCAGTCAAATTATACAGTATGAACAGTTACTATTGTTAATAATTCTGAAAATAACATTTCAAAAATACCCCGGTAAAATAATCAATTGATTTATATAAAAAGAATACTTTTTTTCGTCTCTTTCAATATGCCTAATATTAACTTTTTTCGACCAAAATTTTAATTTGACTCATTATTACTTTAAGTTTATTATTAATAAAAATATAAAAAATATATTTTAAAAACCTTCAATCAAATAGTTTAAATATATATATATATTTTATAAAATTGAATTAATTAAAAGATTTAAAATAATTATGATCAAAATTTTAAAAAATATAATTTTTAAAAAATTAATATAAGGCATATTGAGTGAGACACGAGTAGTATAATTTTTTAAAAAACTTTTTTTTAGTAACCATATGGGGCAACTTATATATGTATACAGCAAAGTCAATACGTTAGAGGGCGATTATCCATGTTGCATGATCCCAAATTAATTCCAACTAATCTCATCATTGTAAATTATATAATATATAAATTTATATGCTCTAGACCGAGAGTAGGGGTGGGAATCGGGTGAGGCGAGAACGGTTTTGCATTCTCTATTCCTCTTTAATATTTGCGGTTATAGTTTCGGAAAATCCCATTAAATACTTTGAGGATTTTTTCGTCCTCATACCCTTCCCACGCAGATCCCTGCGATTTTCGGTGAATTTCTATCTCAAAAAATTAAACAAAATTACTATTTTACTAACTAAAATAAATGGCTCATTCAGTTTAAAATAGAAAGTTTGGATACTTTGATTGGAAGTAATTACAAAATGATAAAGATGGAAAGGGTGTTGTATTAGAGAAGATTTAGACGTGGGTTTTAGCTTATATCTAAAAACTAAGATAGAAACATGTTGAGAAACTTGAGTGTGGCTAGGTTTGAGAGAAAATTAAAGTGATAATAATATAATTAGGATTTTTTTATTAAGACATGTATAAGGGGTATATAGATAAATAAGTATATATTTTTTAAAAATCTTGTAAAATATCGGGATCCTTGCGGATATTTGCTGAGATCCCCACGGTCCCGGTTCGATTATTCCCATTGTTCGGATATAATAAACACCGTCCTCATCCCCATTTGAGCTTTGGTGATAAAACTTTGCCCGTCCCCGTCCTCGTGGGTGAAAATTTTGGTTATTTCCCATCTCTATTGGTTTGGATCCCCGCAATTTTCGAATATTCTCCACCCAATTCTCACCCCTTATTGAGAGCCAGAATTAACGTTGGACTGTTTAATTTTTTACTAGAAATAGTAACTTTTAGAAAGTGATTTTTTGTTGACAAATTTTAATTCTAATTCTAATCCTATCTAGAGAGGAAAGAAAGTGGGTCTAAAACCTATAATTTAAAAAAATGTGAGAGAATAAAGATGAATAACTTGACCAATAGACCAAATGCGCTTATTCAATGATTTTAGTTTAGTACAAAATAAAAAGAAATATAAAATTAATTTAATTTAATCTAACAGGTAAAATACCAGGAGTCAGAAAAGAAATTTGGGGAACTGTATATTTCAGCAAAATCCAAGATGAAAAATTGAAGGGAATCGAAATTTTAAATTTCAATGAAATTTCTGAGATATAAATTTGGGTTGCTGACGATACAGTGAATGAAACATTGCTATCCCAAACATCATATAAATTCAAATCATATTTTGATTGAGATAATAATGTGTTAAAATGTTATTTTACTGGTAAATTGCGTTGATAACTGAATAAAGGAATTAAATTTTACAAATCTATAAAAAAAATGAGAGATAAAATAAAACAAATAAGATAATAAAAGTAGTTATTAAGAATATATTGAGTGATACTAATGCTAAAGGATGTTATATTTTTTTATAATTCGTGTTCGAGCAATGTAATACGTAGGTGTACGTGAGTCGTGAGTTTAATTAAATTTGAAATCAGACTAAATTACTATTATTATCATGTAATTATTTAATATTGTTATTTGTAGGGGATATTGTAATAACGGAGTCGCCACCGTCCCTTTTATTATATTAGGCGGACCAAAAACCTAAAATCTAACCAAATTGAGGGTTTGGGGGCACGGTTACGTGTGGGGAAAGATTAGCATCCCATTATGCTCACAAAAACGGCGCTTACTTGACCACTAATATTTTTTTTAGAATCCAGATGAATGTGTGCAATGATTAATACAAAAATCCACAAAGTTCTAAAATTGACTCAAATTCGCTCACCGCTGAGAAAACCCGAATCAATCTAATCTCGCATAGGAGTTTTGACCGTTCCCCAACGGCTAGGAGAAGACCAAATTAACCCTAATTGAGAAAATATCTTATTTTTCATGATGCAATAATTTTTTTAAATAGTGTTTTATTAGTCCTTATTAATTTTATGGGTAATTTTAATATTCAATGTTTATTATTATTCTTAAAAGCATATGTTTAAAGACACCAATCTTAAAAGGCTCTATCTAATTATTTAAATTTAAGAAAAATGAATTATTTTTTTTAAAATACCTAAAAATCTTATTTACAATTAAAGAATTATTTACCACTTTCTTAAAGAATTACCAAGTCAATTTTATTTACCATTGTTTACAATTAATAAATTATTTATCTTTTTTAAGAAAATTTACCAAAAGGTTTTATTTTGTTATCTACAATTAAGGATGAATAAAAAAGTATTTACGTTGTCTATTATTTTATGATACATCATTTAAGGAATCTAAGCCTACGTATTTAATTAAGTTTTATTATTAGTAATTAAATCTTACAAGAGAAAAGATCTAAGCTATTAATTAAAGAAACTAACCTAAAGAATATATATATATTTAAATTATTTAACAGTTTTTCTTTAAAAGGCATTAATTATTAGATGATTTATTTATCTTAATCTTTTACCGAGTTAAAATGCATGAACGTAAATTAAATAACATGGTAAATATGAATCAAACAATGAATAAAAGTGCATGAAATAAAAATTCAAGAACTAACTTAAAAAAAGAAAGATTAAAGTAAAGAGATTGTAAAAAATGGATCAAAACGCGAGCTTATCGACGTGGGGTACAGGATGAACCGTAATTCGCATAGTGTCGTCGTCGGACACCTGCCACCACACTCTGGTAACATGCCGCTGTTGTTGGTCGTCGATCGCTGCTAGATGCCGACAGCATGCCACCGTTGTTATCCTCGCTCCGGTGATGTTGACCCTTTTATAGCCAATTACAAGGGTATAAATAAAAAAATAAAATAAAACCCTAGTATATATATGATTTTCCTGCCTAATTTGTTTAATATGAAATAAAAGGAGTGTTATACAAGTAAAACTAGAGTTTCTTTTGTGTATAGGGCCTAATTGGACCTTCTGTACATGAATTCTTTTTGGAGTTTTATAATTTATATAATTTTTATGCTTTTTGATATGTATGTACATCAGTACATGGGCAGACAGACATTACTCCAAACAATTTAAAATTTTGAGAATTTTTAAGTTGAGATAGTAGTAGCATTGGTTGTTGCCAAAAAAGAAATAATATAATTAATTGTTGTATAACATAAATTTTCAATTTTTAAATGCCCATAAAGATTAAATCTAAACCACCATAAAATAAAATAAAAAGTGTATTAAAATTCAAACCATTATTAACTTTTTAAAATAGAATAGATTATTATTTATTTACATGTTTTATTAGTGTTACTTAACAGATTTATTCTTCCATGGAAACTACTGTGAAATCAGATGAACAAAAAAGTTTTAAAAACGTTTGATTCCACGTCTTTTTAACCTTTCACTTAGATTATTTTGACGATTTTAAAAGGATGATTAATGGACTGTCAAATTGGGTCAAGATGATGCATCTGCCCATTATTTTTCAGCCTGCAAGTAGATTTTTTTTTGATAATAAGATTTCATTCGAAGGGAAAAGTTACAAGAGAGTTATCAGGTCAAGAGAAACATTAAATGGATAATTCATCGGACATAAAAGAGCAAGAGTTTTTCTAGTCACTCAATCGGCAACTTTGTTGCCTTGGTTTGGGACAAAAGAGAAAACACAAAAAGAAAAGATGGGAATATCTTCCTCAATGGCCGCCGTCTTCTAAAAGGAAGGAATTTTTAGCCTTTAATCGATTGATTATGTCAAGGTTGTCTGATTCAAGAATGACACTGGAAAAGCCTTCCTTAACCGCCAGCTTAATACCAAGACTTAAAGCTTGAGTTTTAGCAACATCGACAGAAGACAAGAGAATCATGTTAGAGTCACCTCCACATATGGATCTTGAGTGGTCCCTAGCAACAGTTGTGATTCCTGTCTTCCCCCCATTTATCGAAATAGAAGCGTCGCGGTTGATTTTGATGGTATTGTGCTCTAGAGGTCATTGGTCCTTGCTTACACCATCAGTCAAAGAGGAGTTCCTACTGATCACTCGATTGGCCTTTATAAAATCTCAAAAAGGCAAGTTTCGCTTTTTGCCAAGTGTCCATTGGTGACTCAATAGATCCTGAGAAGACATACTTATTTCTCGACTTATAGATCGACCAACAAAGGAAGGCAATCAACTCACAACCATTGTAACACCCGGGTTTAGGGGTCGGGTGAAAATAATATTTTTATATTATTTTGGGCTCGGTTTTACAATTAAAATAATCTTTTAAGTTTCGGGTTTCAAAAATAAATATTTTACATTGGACCAAATTGAAGAAATTGCAAAGTGAAGAATTTTTAAAGAATAAAGAAGAGAGCCATTCATTAATGGCCATTTTGTAATTAGCCCAACTTTGATTTTAAATCCCCCTTTATCCAACACTTTCACTATTCATCCTCTTCTTCAACAAAAACCAACGTGAAAAGAGCTCTCCCATCTCTTTCACTTTTCCATCTCATTTCTCCTCCATTTTGGCTCGGTTTTGAAAGGTAATTACATTTCCGACTTGTTCTCATCTTCCTCTACTTGGAAGTGCAAATAGATTTCATTTTCATCAATGTTTTAGAATTTGGGTTTTTCAAAGTTTTGGTTAAAGGTTGTGACTTTATGAGTTTTTATCAAGGCTTTTGGTTTATTTATGTTAGATATGTTGTTTGTGAATCAAATAGTCCAACATATATAATTTTTAGAGCATTTTAAATGAATTCCCGAATTTGAGTATAAATGAGGTTTTGAAGGGTTTTGGGTGAGTTTTGAAGGTTGTTTTAGGTGGAAATTGATAGCCCAATGGTAGTACTAGGGTTAGGGGTTGTTTTGAGATCATTTGTAGGTACTTTGGGTGTTGGAAACTTGGATTTTGGATGTGGTTTTGGGGCTGTCCGAGATTGCTAAATATGGGGTTTGTTCATGGCTTGAAACATTGTGAATTGTGATTGAATTGCGTTTCGGGTTGGTATTTTGATGTTTGGGCTGATTTGAGGTTATTTGAATTGTGATTGAGGTTGTTTAGAAGCGGGAACTTGTGTTGGTGAAGCATCGAGGGGAAATCCGGAAACGTGAGGGTGGTTGCTTGCTTGGCTTGGAGCTTGGAAGCTTAGGTGAGTGGTTAAATATTTTTAAAAATAGTTTTGAGTATTTGGTTCAAGCATGTGAACCTAGGATGGGCTTGGTAAACCCACCTAGAGTTGGGATTAGAGTGGTAGTCTAATCCCAAACTTTGATTAGAGACTTTGGTTGCACTCTTTAATGGTTGTATATGCCTCGTGTTAAATTGTGATGGTGTTGATTATGTATATGTTGTATACATGTATGTTGAGGCATGTTTGATGCATTGCTATATGCATGTTGATGATAGATATGATATGGTTATACACATGGGTAAAATATGATGTGATATGGTTGTTAATGATGTACATGTGGTGTTGACATGTGAAATGATATTATGAGGTGATTGTATGATCCGAGGATCATGGTGAGTACATGCTAGGCATGGGAATGTGGCTTGTGCATGACGGTAAGTCATGGTGAGGACGTGCTAAGCACGGAAGTATTATGAAATGATATTGTAAAAGATTAATGAAATGTGTAGTATTGGCACTAGTATGCTTGAGTACAAATGATCGATCATTAGGATGTTTAGTGTGCACACGTGAGTCAAAATGCGCGCGTGGTCTTGATGATGGTAGTCATCAAGATGGAGTACGGGTTCGCCCGAAAATCTTCTTTTATATATTAGTCGGTGATGAGTGGAATCCCATCGACGGGCGTGAGGATGAGTGAAATCCCCTCCGCGTGAACGGTGATGAGTGTAATCCCACCGTCGGATAATGGTTGTGTTGTTGGATGTGAGTTCCAACGGTTATCCGCGTATTCGAGTCATAGCTAGGTGCCAATACGGATTGTAGTTTATGTTGCCAATATGTGATTAATTGTGAGCCAATGTGATTTGGCATGTGGTTCTAACATGGTTTAATATATGTGATTTCATATGTTGTGGATTTAAACATGTTGAGCATGACATGATATTGAATATATGCTCATGCATCATCTATATTTATGGCTCGTGTGGATCGGAGGTAAGATTATGCACTTTATCTTGGTTGTAGCCCGTGCTTGAACCCTGCATTGTCGAAGGTTTGTTTTATGAGCTTACCCTCACTAAGCTTTTATGCTTACGCTCTCTTTTGTTCGACAATGCAGATCATGGCTTGTGGGTGACAAGGACAAGGAAAGGCCTTCAAGTGTTGCTTACGGTTAGCTCAAGTATGATAGTTAAATTCAAAGATTGTAATAGTAAAGCAATGAGATAGGTGTCGTGTTATAATGCTTTTGGAGTGTTGTGGTTGATGTTGCTTAGGAGCATGTTAGACTCCTCATTTGTGTTGTTAATTTGGCTTTGGGATGTATGTTATGCTTGAACCCATGTTAGTATTTTGGTATCTAGAATTGCCTAAGTGTTGGATATGTTAAAGCTTAATATCTCTAATGACATGTAAGGATGTGTGGCTAGTGATGTTTTGCCTTGGTGTTTAGTCTTGTATAATGATGTTCAAGCATGCTCGTATGTTGGTTTGTCTTTAGTATTGTTGTTAGGGTGTTGTTGGAGGTTTTAGTGAGGTTTAGGGGCACCCTTGTGCCATAAATCAGCTAAAACCAGTCTGCAGGCAGAGGGCGTATCGAAACGGGCTACCCCATTTCGATACGGTCCCTTTGTTTTTGGCCAAGCGTTTCGAAACGGATATGGGCTGTTTCGGTACACTTTTGCTACTGGAATTTTGAGAAATTGGCGAGATGAAGGTGTTCCGAGACGGGTCTATGGTGTTTCGAAACGGTCAATTCTCGTTGACCACGAGAAATTGACCAGGGAGGGTGTTTCGGAACAGTTGACCCCCGTTCCGAAACGACATCCTTGTGTGGGCTTTGAAGTGTTGACCAGGTCAAGGCGTTTCGATACACCTTGAGGGTATTTCGAAACGGCCTATTAATCCACATAAAAATGGGCTGTTTGGTTCAGGTTGTTTGAGTCTTGGTTGCATGAATGCTTGTCTTCCGTTGCTGTGATCACATAGTAATTAAATGTGCATTTAGGGAAGATTAAAATAAAAAGAAATTTTCTGGGTCGTTAACCGAGGAGGAACCTTAACGGGTTTCGCTTTGGTTTTTCCCGTGTGGCCCACTCGGACCGGTCATCCGACCAAACCGGGACGAGGGGGTTACAACCATCAAAGTCTTTTTCAGTGGTCTTGAGCTTAAGAATTTGTTCCCACCATTTTCTAAATCCCGAAAAACCATCAAGAGAGGGAGAGTAACTAAACTAAGCGGCTTTTCAAACCGCATGTGCAAAGGAGTAGAAGAAAAGCGTATATTCTGTACTTTCGATCTCACCATTATATCTGGGGCAATGCGTCGGGAAGGACAGGGATTCGTAAAATCTTGCTTGTAAATTTTCTTTAATCGGTAGAGTGTTCAGACAAAATTTTTATAGGAAAGTTTTAATTTTTTGGGGAATCGATAACCTCCATCAAGCCTTCTATAGAGGGTGATTATAAGATATGTCATCACTACTTCTTGGGGCATCATCTTTAACTAAAAATTTAGAGAGAAAGAAGTAATATGGCTTAACCGTATACACACCATTTTTAAAACTAAAAAATCTTAAACAAGTGGTCCCCTATAAAGATCTGTCAAATGACTTCAATCTCATACGGAGGAAAAAGTTAATTGAGTTTAGAGCGATTTCATTCTCTCAAATATTTCGATAACAGTCTTGCCACCGTTAAATCTTGACTTCAAGGGGGTTTAGGCGAAGAAGGTGAGAAGGAAGGTAAGGTGGGGATTCGATTGTCCTCTTAGATAGAAACACTTCTTCCATTTCAAATTCTCCAGAGGAATTTCATAGAGATAGTTTTAATACCATCTTGAATTCCAATCCAAGCTCAGGATGAGTTGTTATGCACGAGAGCCGAGAATAAGTTGCTATTTGGGAAGTAGATTTCACGAAAAATTCGAGCCAGAAAAGAATCTGAATTCTTTAGGATCTTTCACGTGACTTTTGCTATGAGAGCTTGGTTGAAGGTTCTAAGTAGGGCTGAGCATGGTTAACCGTAAAACCGAAAATCGATCCGAACTGAGGCGTTTAGACGGTTTATGGTTTATAAGTTTACGAACGTGGTTAACCGAATCGAATCAAATTCAAATTTTTATTTAATTTATAATTATTTTTATAATGTTAGAATAAGTATTTTATACTTAAAATACTATAGATGCATTTTTTAATTGTTATTTTTTACTTAAAATTTAAATTTTTAATAAATATTTATGAAAAATACTTTAAAACTTTACCTTTTAATATTTAAAAGTCATAAAATAAAGCTATTTTCAAAATAAAATATAAAATTTCTAAAACTAACATTAATATGGAAAAATCGAAAACCGAGGTTAACCGAACTGAAAACCGGTGGTTACTAAAATAGCTTGCCGAATTAAACCGAAACTGAACCGTATACATCCCTAGTTCTATGGTCCCTGAATCCTAGACCACCTTTGTCTTTAGGTAAACAGAGTTTCTTCCAATTAACCCAATAGATCCATATCTCCTTATCATTAGAGTTATTCTACCAAAATTGAACAATCATAGAGCAGAGCTCGTCACAGAACGTGATTGGAAGTAAGAAGCATTGTATGACATATGAGGGGATGGCTTGAACCAGTGCCTTAATGAGTAATTCCTTTCCTGCTTGAGATAGAATTTTTAATTTCAATCCTTGCAATTTATGACGAACTCGTCGTTCGAGAACATAAGGGTTTCTTTTTTGCGGCAGCCCCAAGTAGAACCCTAATTTGATACCAAACAGAAGAGAAAAATGAAAATTTGATTTCGAAAGTTTGATTAATATATTTTTAGTGTAGTATAGTGTGATTTCTTATAATAAATTTTTAGATTATTTAATTTGGATTAAATGGTCAATAAATTAAATATAGATGGTTATACTAAATAATTAAAAAAACGTTTTTTATGGGTTTGAATCCCGATTTTGAGATCTACTGAATGACCTAATGGCTAAGTATGCTCATATTGCCCCATCTTGTATGAGTTCGAATCTCGATATGAGAATGTAATCTTTATTTAATAATAAAACGTTTTTTTTTGTTTTTGGTCATTTTTTCGATGAAATTTAGTGGTTTTGTTTTACGGACCAAAGTGAGATAAATGCTCAAGTTTAATTGATTGATAAAATATTCTGATAAGATGCACTTTTGTATGAAAAAGCAATGTAACAAAAATAGAAGAGTTTCCTTAAATAGATGCAGATTAATAAACATTCGGTCAATTTTATAAATCTATTTAGGAATTTATGATGGACGATGGAGAATTGAATTAAAAGTTTCTTATATACCAATATAATATTAAAAATTGACCTCTCATCAATATCAATCAATTATATTAGTACGACAACTCAGCAATAATGGTATCATACAGTAACACCAATAATCTATAAAAACAAACTTAATTTTTTATACGAAAAAAAACGAAATGTTATCTAAGATCAATTTTAAAATCAAATAGAAATAAAATTAAAACGATGTACATTATTAATATACCACATATTTAATTAATAAGTTTCGATTAAACTTAAATTAAAAGAAGAAAGTTAAAATTGATTAGCCTTTTAAAGGTCTATGTTGAAGGTCTATGTTACACGGTTTATTCTTAGTTTTCACATCAGATCCACCCTCCTAAATCCAAATGTAACATGGATAGAGTATTACATTAAAATTATCAAATCCAATGTTCATAATTTTAGGGTGAAACAGACAATATATGTACTTTCACATTTCCTTAATATGATCATTTATATTTAAAAGTTATATAATATAATCATATAATTACATCAGAATTAAAAAAAACATACAATATTATCAGGGGCGTATGCATATGGCTCCTATAAGGAGCATATGCATCCTTTTTTGAAAAAAAATTAAAATTACAGTTTAATTTGTAAAGAAAATTTTATTTTGTATACTTATTTACAAAAAAAAGTGTATTAAAATTTTAGACTCATTTTTAAAATTCTGGATCCGCCACTTAAAATTATCATTTGTAGCAAGTTAAGTTAAAAAATATATATAAACAATTATATATTTTAATTTTTAAAATATTTGTACTATTTATCTATGAATATTACCAGTTTTAAATTTGTTTAACTATTTACAGTAATACCAAACTATAACTTAAGCAGTTTTAATAGAAAGCACACAACATTATTAAGGTAGAAAGTTAATCCTATCTCCTTGGACTTATGTGTGTCATCATGTTAATAATTATTTTCGTAGTTTGTTTTTACATAGACCTGACAATATTAAATATGACATATGTATATTGATTGTATTAATAATATGAATTTTTTTAACAAAGGAAAAAAATTGTTCGTGCTGAAAATTAATCCTAGGACTTAGGGGAGAGAGAGGAAGGGAATGATCCTGCTAGGTTTAGAACTTAAGATCTAGAGAAAAGAATGAAACAATTGAGAAAACTCTCGTTACCCGACCATCATTATTTTTTCTAATAATATATAATTTTTTAAAGTTAACCGTATGTAATTTTTAAAAAGAATATTTAATGTACTCATTTTATAATAATATATTAAATATAAAATCTAAAAAATTTAATGTTACATTCTGTAACATTCATGATTCAACAAACCAAATGCCTTAAGAGCCACTGCACTAAGTAATTTACGTAATTAGTCAGAATATATAATATAATTAAACAATTTTTTATAATTTTTTTTATTATGTAGAGAATAATTACATTTTCCATACGAATCGAATTTATACGAAATAAGACAACATAAATAAATATCCTTGACCACCCGATAGGAGTGAGCGTTCGATCTAGTTGAGTCAAAAATTTTTGAGTTATTCGAGTTGACGCGTCATATTTTACAACTCAAATTTTATTTGAAATTTTTTTCGATTCAAGTCGAGTTTATGAAATTCGAGTCGAGTTTTCGAGTTCCTATACAAATTTAATTATAATTATTTATCATGTTATAGCACATTTTGATTATAATTTAAATGACTTTCCTTAATCATATAAGATATGCATATATATATATATATTTTTTATCATACTTTTTCATATGTGGCATATATTTCTTCGTAATATATTATATTATGAGAAATTTGACTCGAACTTAAAAATAAATCTATTAATTACTAAAATTTTGAGTTATTCGAATTTCTATTTACAACTTAAACTTTATTTGAAATTTTTTCGAGTCGAACTTATGTAATTTCGAGTAGAGTCAAAACAAGTCGAATAAAAAATTTCATTTTTTCCAGTCGAATCGTGTTTTACTCATCCCTATAAATGATCATAAAAATAATAATATTACATGTAGCTGTATTCTACTGGAAACTATTATTTTAGTTTTTTTTTTGAATAATTTATGTTTTATCTGTAATTAACACACAAAAACTGAAAGCAAAATAGCAACCAGAACCAAACAACAGCAACCATGGCAAACAACAACCGTTTGGGAGAGTGAGAACGACGTCATATCTAAAATCCTTTTTAATTTTTCTCTATTCTTCAAGCAAGCTGCTTAGAGATCTCTTCGTCCCCAATTTTATTATTTTATTTATTAAATAAAATAAAATTGTTGTTTTCGGCGTTGTATTTATGAGCATGTCCTAGTACAATCTCTCTCTATTCTACGCATTGGTTTCTCTTTCTTCGGTAACTTCTTCTTCTTCTTCTTCTGTTTTTCCTTTTTCACTCTTGATTTAGATATTTGCATTTTTTGGATTGGTTTAATTCGGCGCTGTTGCAAATTTTAAAGTTGGAGGAGGTTATTGTTTGATCCAGAAAAGAAATGGTGGTTTCTGGGCCAATTACGCCTGGACAGGTACGGTTTCGAATTTGAATTTTATTGATTCGATGTTTTTATTTTTGGTTAAGTTTAATTTAGTTTTGAGATTTTGTAATTTTATTGGATTTAGACAATGTGGTTTATTAGCTGAAAATTATTCGTAGTTGCTTTTGCAATTATTGAACTTGTGATTTCTATGTACTACTTTTGGATTCTGTTTATTTTGTTTTGTTATCGAGAAAGTATGTAAGATTCAGGCCAAACATTTTCTTTTTCTTTTTCTTTTTGTATAGTTTCAGAGCTTAATTTAATATCTCATGAACTTTGGTAGAAAATGATCCCCCTCCCCCTTTAGATTATTAACAAATATGGTACTTCTGACTGTTGAAGTTTGATTTTATTTTCCTCACTTTTAATTAAATATATTGTTTCTTCTAAGAATTTATGAAAGTTCTATCTATAGTTAATAGATATACATAAGTGGCTAGCTTGGTTTGATGTGTGAACAGATTTGACTCGCATCTCAGTGATTGTGTATATAATCTGACGACTTATGGTTATTTGTGATGATACCAGTGTTCATACTTCATAGTGTAAATCTAAGTGAATGGTCTTGGGAAATCTATGTAGTTTTACTTGATATCTGATTAAAAGAACTTATGTACGTTTGTTATAATGCAGGAATAGCATTTTAATCGTTTCAACATCTACAATTGTGATTTTATTTTTAATCTTTTGGACTTCATAACCATGCATTATGTGAATATTTCACTCCACTATTCAGACTTTAGTTATGTCACTTGTTCTTACTATTTTATAGGGTTTGATATATCTTTGAACTGTTATGCTTGTTCTTGTATGCAATAGTTTTGCCTGAAATACATAATGAACTTTTTTTTTTATAATTGTTACAGGTGTCTTTTCTCTTAGGAGTTATACCAGTTTTCATTGCATGGGTATATTCAGAATTCCTAGAATACAAGAAACCTGCATCTCTTGCTAAAGCGTAAGTAATCATTTGATGTAGAAGTTAACACCGGTGCACATATTTGATACGCTGCTATCACTATTCTTTGACGATATTGAATTCAACATTTTCTGATAATGGTATTTCATTTGCAGCCATTCAGACACTAATCTGGTTGAATTAGGAAATGAGACAATTAAAGAAGATGACAGGGCTGTTTTGCTTGAAGGGGGTCTAACAAGATCTGCATCTACTAAATTCCATGCATCAGCGGTTAAAACGAATTTGATTAGGTTGCTTTCTTTAAGTTTCAATCTTCTTGTGGATTTTTTCCATGATTGTGCTCTTTAAACTCATTTTAGCATTACCCTTATGGTTTCCAGGTTTTTGACTATGGAAGATTCTTTTCTGCTGGAACACCGAGCCACTTTGAGAGCAATGTTTGTCATATACAGAAATACGCCTTTTGTTTTTGGCAGCTTTCTGTTTTGTCTTGTATTTAACTAGGCAGGCAATCTATTGCAGGTCTGAGTTTGGGGCTATTCTGGTGTACTTCTACATATCTGATCGCACAAATTTACTAGGAGAATCAACCAAGGTGCTTTTATACTTGTTTGCATTATTGATTATAGTTCACGCGTATATCTGTTATTATTATTATTTTTTGAAAAAGCTACAGATTTGTACTGTTGCACCTGCATACCAATTAGGGCCTTGATTTTCACTTGTATATATAATAATATTCTTTTGTGATTTCTGGTTATGTTGGTACCTTATTTTTATCTATGTCCATCTTGTTCACTCTTAATTCCTTTCCCCTTCACGATGACAGAAAGAGGATTAGTTTTGGTTCACCTGTCTCCTAAAAGTCTCTTCAATTAATTTTCACATTCCAGTATCTTTGAATCTCATTGTTTCGTGTCCTCATTTTCCTTCTAGTTTAATTTTATAAACAGCCTGTTTTATTCCCTTGTACTTGCATCCTTCCTTGAGTCCTTAGTTTGGGTGGCTATTTAATACTTCCGTAATAAGCAGGTTGTGAGTTGTGACCGCAATGTCCTTTCGCTTATAGTTCAAGATAAAGGAATGTCTTACATTGTCTGAAAGTATCTTCTTCTCTGGTGGTTGGAAATGTTTGATGGCTAATTTCCCCCTATTTAAATTGTTTAAAGTCGTATATTTTCACATTGATGGTTGGTTGAGGGTTCTACTTTGCTTTCTTATATTGATTAATGCTATAAAGATTATTTATTTATTTTTTATATTATATCTTATGTGTGTTTCTTGGACAGAAATACAACCGTGACCTTTTCCTCTTCCTCTACGCTCTTCTCATCATAGTTTCGGCAATGACTTCTTTGAGGAAGCATACTGACAAATCTGCCTTCTCTGGAAAGTCCATGCAATACCTCAGTAGGCATCAGACTGAAGAGTGGAAAGGATGGATGCAGGCAAGTGTTTATCGTTTGACTTGTTACCTGTGAAATTCCTATACGACTTAGAAAATTTTTAGAATTTTTCTACGTATTTTCTATTGAAAATCTATTTTCGCCCCCCCCCCCCCCCCCAACCTAAAGTCTTGCATCCGTCCCTGCCTGTGAATGAGTAACTATTTAATCACAGGCACTCTCCAAATACCTATTTTGAAAAAGGTGGTATTTTGATTATATTTCCTTGCCTTCCTTTGTGTTTACTTTCCTAAATATGGTAATTTCATTCTTAAATCTCTGAAAAGGTCAAGGTGATAACTTTCGGCAACCATACCTTTTTTTCTAGTTGGTCATAGCTAAGCTACCTCAATTATGATTTGAATTTCGATCAATTTTATTTTTCATCTCAACAGTCGTTCATTTGACTTTTTTTATTCTTGCTAATTTGTTGTAATATTGATAAGAATATTTCCCATAAATTCGGAAATTTTCATATGAAATGTTAAATGATAATTGATATGAGTGTTCAGTCTTTATATCTACGCTGAAGTTCTTTTGGGACAATTTTTATAACTGCCTTCAAACCACAAAACAAAAATCTTTTCACTGCCAAATAAATTATATTGCTTGTGTGTGCAGTTCCTTGAATTTATGCTATCTACTGACCATTGCTTCTGCACTCACGTCTCATTTTTGCTTTTTGCAGGTGCTATTTCTAATGTACCATTACTTTGCTGCAACGGAGATATATAACGCAATACGTGTCTTCATTGCTGCATATGTTTGGATGACTGGATTTGGCAACTTCTCATACTATTATATTAGAAAGGACTTTAGCCTAGCACGCTTTACTCAGGTGATATTCTCTTTCTGGGTTGTAATGCGTATCAATAAATCTGTGATCCTTATATGAACTTCCATTTGCTGCAGATGATGTGGCGACTAAACTTCTTTGTGGCATTTTGCTGTATTGTTCTCAACAATGACTATATGCTTTACTACATCTGCCCGATGCACACGCTTTTTACCCTAATGGTGTATGGAGCTCTTGGGATTTTCAACAAATATAATGAGATACCATCAGTGATGGCTGTGAAAATTCTTGCATGCTTTCTTGTAGTCATCTTTATTTGGGAAATTCCTGGAGTTTTTGAAATATTTTGGAGTCCACTAGCTTTTCTACTAGGTCAGTAACCTACCTACTTGGGTCTTCTACTTTTCATTTCATTTATCAGCTTATAAGTATTTTACACCTTAGAATGTTCATGTCCTTATATTCAGCTCCCTTGGTGATATTCCTTCTCTTCTTTTTATTTTTTGTTGAATGCCTTACTTTGAAACACGTGTACCTCACATGTGAATGAATCTCAGTTGAATTTCATTTTCAATATATAGTTATTTTAAAGCACGGTCGTTCTTCTTGGGTTGGTATGTTGCAGTTCTTTGCTTAAATCACCTTTTTTTTCTCTCTCTCATCAAATGGCAGGGTACACTGATCCTGCAAAACCTGATCTGCCCCGACTGCATGAGTGGCATTTTAGATCTGGTCTGGATCGCTATGTATGGATAATTGGAATGATGTATGCTTACTATCATCCCAATGTAAGTTCAATTTATTAGTCACCACCAGTTCTGTACACTTGGTGCACAATGAACAAACTCTTTAAAATGATTTAAATCTTAGGTTGAGAAATGGATGGAAAAATTGGAGGAATGTGATACCAAGAGAAAATTCACAATCAAAGCAAGCATCATTGCAGTTGCTTTATTCGTAAGTTGCCTGATCTTTTCATCAATAAATTGATGTTATGCATTTTTGGTTTTTTGATAGATGCTTCTTTTTTCTTTGTTCTTTTTTTTTTTGTATATTCTTAAATTGTTCAGGTTGGGTATATGTGGTATGAATGTATTTACAAGCTGGACAAGGTTACTTACAACAAATACCATCCCTACACATCTTGGATTCCCATAACGTACGTACTAATGATTTTTTTTTTCCTTATTTACTTGGACATTTGAGGAAGTTTTTGTGAAAGCACATGGAATATCTTGTAAATAGAATCTGATTATCAGGTCTTCTTTCTTGTGATTCTAGTGTCTACATTTGCTTGCGGAATTGTACTCAGCAGCTTCGGAACTACTCTTTGACTCTCTTTGCGTATGTTTCTGGACCATTATTAATTCACAGTTCTGTCTTTTTTACAAGATAGGGGATTATTGATTTGTCTTTTGACGAGTTTCTGGTGTTATTTTACATTGCTCTAATTAATGCTCTACATTTTTGTGCTTCCTAGGTGGCTTGGCAAGATAACTCTGGAGACTTACATTTCTCAATTTCATATCTGGTTGAGGTTTGTCAACCATTTAAAACGCCTCAATTTAATTTGTTTCTCAAACTGTTAAAAAAATAATAGCCTGGTACGGAATCAGTTAACCTTGATATCTAGTTCCGGCTTTGCATCCTTCTTAAGGCATGATAATTCCACAAGCATGGATGCCAGCATAAGATTAACAGATTTACGAGTCTATAAGATTGTCATAATTGCATCTCATATATGCAGATCAGACGTGCCTAATGGACAACCCAAGTGGCTTCTTTCTTTTATCCCGGAATATCCCCTACTCAACTTCATGCTCACAACCGCTATTTATATCTTGGTAAGCAAATTTTCTCCTCTTCCATACTTTGGCAATAGTTTCACTTGTATTCATCTTGTTCACTTTTGCTGCCATCTTGCCTTGCTTCTGCAGGTATCTAATCGTCTATTCGAATTAACAAATACGCTTAAGTCAGTTTTCATACCCACAAAAGACAACCGACGGCTGCTATATAATTTCATCGCTGGAGTAGCCATTTCACTCTGTTTGTACTGCACTTCTCTCATTATTCTTCAGATTCCTCATTCTACTGTAAGCTCTAGTTTTCTAAATCTCAAACAGTGTGTCGGCTCTTCTTTTATCGTAGTTTTGTTATGTTATAACCCCGCATATTACTGATTTCATACTTACAGGCCTGAAAAAGCAAGGACTCGAGAGAGGTTAGACAGCACTTTTACATTGGACATAGAATATATATATAATTAGTTGGAGCAGAATAAGAGAACTTGAAGCCAGCTATGCGATCTGAGCTTCAAACTCGAATGTTCCCAACGATTTTGAGTAAAACTGCCCTCTATATTCGTCCGTGATCCGATACTATGAATCTCGGCTTTGCCTTGGGACTATGATGGGGGGGCAAGCATGCAGCCAACAGGAAGTAAATCTTTTATTTTTCCTTACATTTTGCTGAAATCGATGAACTGCCATACATCGTTTTCCCTTGTTCTTTTTTGGTCATTCATTGAAGAAAAAGATGTAGATTCATGTGACATAGAATGTGTTGTTTCAGTACCAAACAAATTGGTGAGCCGATACTTATTCAAAAATCTTCTTTTGAAATTTTGTTGCCTCGTAATCATTCATTAATCTTTATATCCATTTACAAATGGTGTTTACGATATCCAAACTTGGTATCACAAAATTATTCAACTATTATTATCACTCAATTGTGAAGATAAGATTTATTTTTAAACTATATACTTTTAATTGCTCATAATAATATTTATTACTTTTATTTCTTTCACCAAATTAAAGAAAAATAAATAAATCATGGTACTATCAATAGAAAATCAAACTTATTCCGATAAGGTACAATTATTAAAACAAATTAAATTTCCAATATCCTCACTGGTTTTGTCCAATTAATTAGATTTTTATAATATTTATTAGAACATGCCTCTTTTTATGCTTCGGAAAATCAAGTTAAACTTTTAAATGTAATAGTCTGATTGATATTTTTTGATGAAAACTATTTAATTAATATGTGATGGACATAACCATTCAATTTTTAAATGAATCAAGTTATAGTTAAAATTAAATCATTATAATAAAAAATGAGTATAAACACGAAATTAATAGAACATGATATGAAAATGATATATAATTTATCAAGTTATACCAAATATAAATCCCTGAAACTACAAATTTAGCTGAGAAAAAAATAAAATAAATTATAAATTATATTAGTAATTTGGATTTTTATAACATAGAAATTTGGAAAGTTAATTATAGTTAAAGATGATTATTGATTGTACAACATTGACATTTTTTATAAAAATAAATAAATTTCATTAAAAAAATTTGTCGAAGTTCTACTTGATTAAAATAAAATCAAGACAACAAAAGAAAAAAAAAGTGCCTAAGAATTTATTCAAAGTACACATTTAAGTACACAAGTTTTACGCGAACATCAAAACCATTGCAACACACTAGCAATTAAGAGGAAAATACAAAACTACTAACAATGCAAAAACCACAAAATCTTATATAATTTTGAATCAAAACCATTGCAAAACCTCTTCATTTAATAATAAAAAAACCATACTAAGAATATTAATCAAATCAGTATTTGATTTTTAACATGATGTTTTATATTTCATGTCCAATGCTCGCAAGTCGAACCGCATCTTAGGTCTCCTTTGGCGGCGGCAATATGAACACTGAACTATACGAAATGAAAACATAGGGTCTAATATTGTCCAAATCTCAAACTATTAGGAAAGTAATCCAATTAAATGATTAAATGATTACCGGGCGGCAAAACAGACAAAGAACCCTCTGCTCATAGTCAAATATGTGAACTAAATTATGGAACATGTCATTTTCTAATTAATTAGACGTACATATCACATTTATTATTATTTTAATAAATTTTAATTTTACCTATAGGTTTAGTACTTATGATTTAAAAAATGATAGGAACAAAAATAAACAGTTTGGTCAATCAGCTAGATTTTTTATGTTTCTAATAATATATACTTGTTATCATTTTTAATTTTCGAATATTCGATTTTTCAGATGTGTTTCTCCATTTAATATAATGTTCGGCCCATTGTGAGTTACTTTCACAATTAATTACTAATTATTTCATCTACTAGAATATTTGATATAAAATCGAACAATCAAAGATTCACTTTAAAAACATCTACCATCATAATATAATTATTCTTTTCGTAAAATACATATCTTTTCGTAAAAAAATAATTATCCGTTGACGCATAAGTCTACTCCTAAATTAACTATACATATAAAATGGTAAAATTTAAACAACCAGAAAATTCTAAATCGCAATTTAAAAAAAGAATAATCTAAATCGCTGCTTTGGATGACATGTTCTTTCAAAAAGTAGATATGAAGCAGTTAACAATGACTATAAAGTAAGTATGATAATTGCTTGTTCCACTCTATCAAATCTTACAATATAAAGTTACCATTATTAAACAATGATCGTTAAGCTGTCAGTGGGACATGCATATCATTATTAAACAATGCATTGCAGCTGAATGTCAATATCACCTTTATCAGACATAAATCTGCTTCTATACTTTTGTATTTTCTTTTCTCGCATTGTGCTGGATCATCGTTAAGCTAGAAATGGCAGAAACTCTGCAGATACAACTACCCATCGTAGGTAAGTCTTCACCTTAATTAGTTTCCAAGATCATTTGATCGGCACATGAATACTAGTTTCTGTTTGTATTTTTTCATTCTTCCCAAAGCTATGTTCATATGATTCTTTAGTTGCAGAAGTTAGTTTTTGCCGTTCAATGTTGAGTACATAATGTTTGTTATTTGGCAGCTGAAGAAGCTAAGGAAGAAAATGGAGCCATGAATGGATATGCCAGTAATCAAGTGTTGGGATATGAGAAATACAAGCGCTGGATTTGCATAATCCTCAGTACAATCTTTCTTCTCTGCGGCCAGTCGGTAGCTCTAGTGCTGGGAAGACTTTACTTTGACAAAGGTGGAAAAAGTAAATGGCTGGCAACGCTTGTTCAATTTGCTGGTTTCCCAATTCTCATTCCATTTTATTTCATTTCATGGCCCAAATTGCTCACTGCAAATAGCTGTGGCATTGCAAGTAAACAACCACCAGCCTTGAAGCTGGGTTTGGTCTATGTTACTTTTGGCTTGATGATGGCTGGAAATGGTTTTCTTTATTCAGTTGGCATGCAGTATCTTCCTGTATCAACTGTGACCCTCATTTCTGCATCTCAGTTAGCTTTTAATGCCTTCTTTTCCTATTTCCTTAATTCCCAAAGATTAACTCCTTTCATCATCAATTCTCTGGTACTTCTCACCATTTCCTCAGTTCTTCTTGTATTCCATGACAACTCTTCAAGAATTGTTGGAGTTTCTCAAGCAGAGTATGCAGCTGGGTTCATATGCACCCTTTTTGGAACAGCAGGGGCTGGACTGTTACTTGCTCTACAGCAGCTTGCCCTTAGAAAGCTTCTGAAAGGGCAAACATTTAAGGTTGTCTTGGATTTGGTAATTGGTCAAACACTCACTGCGGCGTGTGTTGTACTAGTGGGATTCTTTGCTAGCGGGGAGTGGAAATGGTTTAATGGAGAAATGGAAGAATATGGACTTGGGAAAGTTTCCTATCTCATGGTTTTGCTTTGGACTGCTATATGTTGGATGGTTCTCACCATTGGTGCAGTAGGGCTAGTGTTGCAGGTGTCTGCCCTATTCTGCAATGCCATAAGCACACTTGGTTTGCCTATTGTTCCGATAGTTGCAGTCTTTGTATTCAATGAGAAAATGGATGGTATAAAGGTGATATCTATGGTGCTGGCTATTTGGGGCTTCATTTCCTATGTGTATCAGCAATATCTCGACGAATACAAGTCGGAGATCGAAAAAACCAGTAAAATTTCCGAAGCCTGAGGCTTATCCAAACATTCAGCCCAGCAGGGTGCAGCTGCAGATCATTGAGCCAAGCCGGAGACTAGCTTTTACTCAACTTTCTACCATTATGTTTCCTTATACTGGCATGTGAAATGGTGAAGGGTTATACTTTAGAATGAAGAAAACAAATAGGCGTGTAAGATGTGTTGATTAATGTTTGTAATCTCCATCAGCTTGGAAGCTCGTATGGTGATTTTGAATGTAGCATCTTCATCTTTGTAGTAGAAAATCCTATAGATCGGTTGCATTTGTTAAACCAAACAAAGCCTTGTTCCTTTAAAGTCTCTTTTTATTTTTGATGAGCGTAGCAATAGCATTATCAGATTTGAAAGTAACTTTTCCCCATGTCTCGTAGAGGCAACAGTGAAATATATATGGTCTCCTTTGGCGGCGGGTGGATAACACTCAAGTCCAAGCCATTGGGTCCGATGTTGTCCTAAACTCAAATCAGTAGGAAAATAATCCCCCCATTATTTTTTGTTTTTCAACCTCGCTTCGTTAATTAACAGGAACAAGAGGCGTCAAAACAGTCGAATAAACTCTACTCGTAGTCAAATGGGAATTAAATTCCATAACTTATCCTTTCCAAATGTACCAATCGCATGGACCAACTCAATATATGTACACAAACAAACACATACAGTAAACTTTACAAATTTATAAATTCGTTTGTATTTGTAGTTTTTATGTTATTCGTAAATAAATTTTGATATCTTAATAATTTATTTATATTCATACTGTATTTATATTATTTTTTATTAGTAGTGTTATAACTAAAGATAGAAATTTAAAATTCAAACCATATAAACTGTAAAAGTAAAACGGATGAACATCTAGACCGTTTGATGGATCTTATCGCAATATTGAATAATCCATACACTACAAGTGCTCAAACTAAACTCTTAACATTTAAAAATGAATTGATGCAACTACGATAATTAATTTATGGTTAGGGTTTAAAAAATTAAAGGTAGAGACTTATTGCGTATCTTAGTCGCAGACGAGATTATGTACCGTGGCCTTATTATTAGTATTACTTTATCTATTCTACTTACAGTTACAGATCCAGATATATGGTGTCCAAAGTTATTGATAGTTGAAATTTTAGCCACAGGGTCCTAATGGTAAGGAGCTGTACGCAAATATACACGAATCTTATAGCCGTCGGTGCCCAGTAGGACACGCGTAATTGCATATTCAATCTAGGCGTATCGGGATTTTTAACGAAGCCCCAAATATTTTTTGTTTGATTTTTTCTTTAATAAAATCATATCGGTTGATAAAAAAAATTGCATGGCACAAATGAAAAATCGACACCATCTTCCTCATACACAAATTTTCTTCCTGATAGGTTTTCTGACTTTCCCCCTAACTATCACCTTATGTTTTCACATTGTGCTGGAGAATCATCCTTGCTGTGAATTCGTTTAGTTAGAAATGGCAGAAACTCTGCATTTACAACTACCCATCGAAGGTAAGTCGCCACCTTAATTAGTTTCCAAAGATCATTTGATTGCAAAAGCTGATTTTCTTTTGTTTGTTTAAAAGTAGTTTGCAAAGACCAAACTTTAAAGTTGGAACATGTCTCTTCTCCACAAGAACTCAAAGAGTTTAGTTCTATCTGTGGGTTTTAGCATTAATTCAATCCTCCAGTCTTACTGAAACAAGCACAATCTAGGCTATGTAAGCTTGAACTTGGTGATTGGACTAATCTAATTACTAGAACCACCAGCAACATACATGATAGTAAAAAGAATTCAAGTTCCATTCAATGTTGAGTACATAATGTTTGATATTTGGCAGCTCAAGAAGCTAAGGAAGAAAATGGAAATGCCACCAACCAAGTAATAACAAAGTTGGGGTTTGAAAAAAACAAGCACAGGATTTGCATATGCCTCTGTACAATGTTTCTTCTCTTCGGTCAGTCAGTAGCTGTGTTGTTGGGAAGACTTTTGACAAAGGTGAAAAAAGCAAATGGCTGGCAACACTTATTCAATTTGCAGGTTTCCCAATCCTCATTCCTTTCTATTGCATTTCTTGGCCCAAATTGCTCACTGCAAATAGTTGTAGCTTTGGAAGAAAACAACCATCAATTTTGAAGCTGGGTTTGGTGTATGTAACCTTTGGCTTGATGCTAGCTGGAATTGGCTTCCTTTATTCAGTTGGCATGCAATATCTTCCTGTATCAACTGTGACCCTCATTTCTGCATCTCAGTTGGCTTTTAATGCATTCTTTTCCTATTTCCTTAATTCCCAAAAGTTCACTCATTTCATCATCAACTCTCTGGTTCTCCTCACTATTTCCTCGGTTCTCCTTGTATTCCATGATGACTCTTCAAGGTTTGCTGGAGTTTCTCAAGTACATTATGTAGCTGGATTCATATGCACACTTTTTGAAACTACAAGGTCTGGACTGTTACCTGCTCTACAGCAACTTGCCCTTAGAAAGCTTCTGAAAGGGTAAACATTTAAGGTTGTCTTAGATTTGGTATTTTGTCAAGCATTCATTGCATCAAGTGCTATACTAGTGGGGTTCTTTGCTAGCGGGAATTGGAACCGTTTATTAGAGAAATGGATGAGTATGGACTTGGGAATTTTCCTTTCTCATGGTATTGCTTTGGACTCCTATATGTTGGGTTGTTTTCAACATTGGTGCTGTAGGATTAGTGTTGGAGGTGTCTGCCCTATTTTGCAATGCCATAAGTACACTTGGTTTGCCTATTGTTCCGATAGTTGCAGTCTTTGTGTTCAATGATAAAATGGATGGTATAAAGGTGATATCTATGGTGCTGGCTATTTGGGGCTTCATTTCTTATGTGTATCAGCAATATCTCGACGAATACAAGTCGAAGATTGAAAAAACCAGTAAATTTTCTGAAGCTTGCTCTTCTTCTAGCATATGCTTATCCAAACATTCAGTCCAGCAGGGTGCAACTACAGATCATTGAGTCAAGCCTGAGACTAGCTTTTACTCAACTTTCTACTATTATATTACCCTACACTGGCCTGTCAAGTGGTGAAGGATTCGACTTAAGACTGAATAAAACAAACCGGTGTGTAATATATGTAAATTAATGTTTGTGATCTCCATTGGCTGTATGATGATTTTGAATGTATCATCTTCATCTTTGTGGTAGAGAATCCAACAGATTAGTTGAATTTGTGACTCTACCATTACATGTAGCAGTAAATGTGTTAAACGTGGCATTATCTCATTGGAGCAACAAAGAACACTTACAAAATTGTTTGAGATTTTTTATAGATCAGATGTACCAAAACTATCCGAGTAGACATTGGAAAATCAAACACCCAACATGTTACAAACAAATAGGAGTTCAAATATAGATAATCGTAAGAGAGAATTGTTTTAAGCGCTTGGCTTCACTGAATCGCAAGATATCTTATCAGCCACTCAAACACTGTAATTTGTATAATACTGTCATCATTTCAACACCATATTCATAACTTCATAAAAATCTATTGCATATGGACCTCTCTCTCAAATTTCGTTTTGTGTCCTAATAATTTGTTGTTATTAATAACGAATTGTAATGAGTGTCAAAATGTTCAAAAGTCCATTTAAAGGCAAATGAGATTATAAAACAAGATGGGTGCTGTCATTGGCTGACTCTTAAGTGTTATGTGAATTGAACGAGTGGTAAGTGGAGATGCAAAGAAAATATCGAAATCTTAGCCCCAATAAAATGAGAGATATAGATACTTTGCATGAATAAGGATTGAGGAACCTCACTCCCTCCTCCCTATAGGCTATATAAACTCCACAGTGTTTATCCCTGTTTTCATCATTCTGAAAACTTGAACAACAACCTCCCATAACCGGAAAAACATCCAAGTTTGAGAACTAATGGCAGCTGCAACCATGGCTCTCTCTTCCACATCTTTCGCCGGAAAGGCTCTCAAGCTCTCTCCTTCCACCCCTGAAATTCAGGGCAGTGGCCGTGTTTCCATGAGGAAAACCGCCACCAAGCCTGCTGCCTCGGGTAGCCCATGGTACGGTCCTGACAGAGTTTTGTACTTGGGCCCACTCTCTGGTGAGCCTCCATCTTACTTTACCGGAGAGTTCCCTGGTGACTGCGGTTGGGACACTGTCGGTCTCTCCGCTGACCCAGAGACCTTTGCCAAGAACCGTGAGCTTGAAGCATGGCCGTCTCCCGGAGTGAAAACTCAAAAATAGACCTCTATAGAACGAAAATATATTTAATATTTGGGTAATTGTTCTATACACAAGCGCTTGTGGAAACTTTTTTACACAAGCGTCTTAGTTTTAGGGGTTAGTGACTCTGTTTAGGGTTTAAAATTTAGGGGTATAAGTGTAGTAGTTTTGAATTTAGGGATTGTTGGTAGAATTTAGAGTTTAGGGTTAAAATTTAGGGTTTATAGGTTAAAACCTAAATCCCTACCTATATTACCCTAAAACTAAACCCTAACCTTAAACCCTAAATTCTAACCATAAATTCTAAATTCTACACATGAACCCTAAATTCTAAACATATACACTAAAACCTCTAAACTTTAAACTCTAAACCCTATAATTGAGGCGCTTGTGGAAACAAAAAAATTTCACCGCCAGTGTATAGGATATTAATCCTTAATATTTTTTACTATTCAATTAATAAAGATTAAATAAAAACAGAATATCTTAGAATTTAAAACATTTTTAAGACCGATCTTCAATTATATTATAATTTATTTACTTTTTAAAGGTAATTTGAATTAATTCTTTCTCGTTTTTTAATATGATACCGTTTTTTTATAAAAGTTGTTTTCTGTTTTAAATAAGTTTTATAAGTTTAAATTTTATAACGAAAATATTTGTAACACCCGTGTTTTGGGCTTAGGAGTTAGCCGGGTTTAGTTCGAGTATAATAAAATTTAATTAAAACAATTCAACTTCAAATAATGACCAAATTGAGTTTTATTAAAAGGGGAGGGACCTATAATGTATTTTGACCCAAAAGTCTTTAAAAAGCAAGACAACTTTAAACTAAAAGTTGTCATCTTCCTCATTAAACCCTTTTCCAACGTTAAAAGGGGGTAGACTCCATTTTCAAAACCTCTCAAAGCTAATTACTATTCCATTTGATATCTTCTTCAATCCAAGGTGTTTTTCAAAGGTAATTATGTTTTCCAACTCTCCTCTTTATCTCCTATCCAACCATTGTCTTAGATTTCAAAAATGTGGGGTTTTGGAAATTAGGGTTTATATTTAAAGTTTGAATTTTTAAGGGGTTTTCTATTTGGTTTTGATAAATTGAGTTGGGGTTTTAGTTAATCATGTTATAATGAGTAACATATATCAAATTGGTTGAATTTGGGTGAAAATTCGTAGTATGGTCCTAGGGCAAGTTTTAAGGTAGTAAAACTTGAGTTTTTGGTGGGTTTTATATTGAAATGGAAGGGCTGATAGTCTACCTATGTTAGGAGGGTGATTTGGGATGTTTAGGAAGTCATTTGGGTGTTTGGAAATTGAGATTTCAGCAAGGGTTTTGGGAAGCACGAAAATTGGGTTTTAGGAGATTATGTGATTTGAGAAATTGTGGAAATTGGGTTGTGTTTGCAAAGTAAGTTGATGGTTGAGTTTAGCATTGAATTGGGAAATAATGTATGTGTTTTGTTTGACTAGAAGCAAGTGGAAGCGCGGAAGAGACTTTGGGACCGAATCCGGGTGAATAGGAGGATCGTTGGATTTGCTAAGGAAGGGCGGTGAGTGGTTTCAACTTGTTCTAAGTTTGGTTCGAGTATGTGTAGTGGGAGTGTATGTGAAGTGTGCTTGGTAGGCCACTCATAGTTAATTCAAGTTGTTGATTTAACCATTGATATCCATGAATGCATTTATGCTTGTTTGACTAGGCTATTATGATTGTGGTTGATGGATGTGAGTTTATCTTGATATGCATCTATGAGATTGAGCATGAATGTGGTTGATGATATATATATATGATGTGGTTATGATAATTGGCACTAAATAATTACCGGTTGTAAATGATCGATCATTAGGATAGTGTGCACACAAATTGAGTCAAAACGTATGTGGCCTTGATGGCGTTAAGTCATCAAGGAGGAGTACGGTGATGTAACATTCCACCGGAAGCTTTTATTACATTTCTACGGGATGATGAGTGGAATCTCATCCGTAGGGCATGTGGCGATGAGTGGAATCCCGCACATGCAAGGTCCGGTGATGAGTGTAATCCCACCGAGGTAAAGTGTTGTTGAGGTTTAAATTCACACAATCGGGGTACTTAAAGTGGCCAATTAACTTGTTCATACATTGTGATATGTGATGATGTTATATGTTGATGATATATAGTGTTGCTTCATGATGTTGATTTTGATAAATGAGCTTGGTAGGATCGAGAAACCATATATGCCACTTGAAAGACTAGCTAGGTCTACTTGATTCTATGCCTGTGCTTAATGTACGTAAGACTAGGATTAACATGCTTGAACCCTGCATTGTTGATTGTTTTCGTTTTAGAGCACCCTCACTAAGCTTATAGCTTACGCTCTCAATGTTCAACAATGCAGATCATTAGCGTGGTGTTAGCTCGGAGCAAGGCAAGAAGGGTTTTCCAAGTGAGAGGCTCAAGTACGGGTATTAATTTTGTAATGGTTAAGCAATGTGGCAAGAGGGTATTTGTATGATCTTATATGACTCATTTGTGATTTTGGATGTTTATGCTTGACTTGGTTTGTAAGCATGTCTACCTTGCCTAACGCTTTTAATGTATGCCTTTTGAATGTTAACCTTGCTATGGTATGTAAACCCTTATGGGATGGATGATGTTTTTGCTTGTCAATGTTTCAAGCATGTTTTGTATGAAAGGCCTTGTGTTTTGCCATGTATGTATGATTGATTATATTTATGCCTTGAGGGTGTTTGAGTATGCTTGACATAAGTTGTATGCCCCTAGACTTTGTTTGTTTGTGTTGTGTGGCTTTAGGAGTCCTATGGGACCTTTAGACTTGTTAAAATTCACCCAAGTCTGATTCTCAAAGGTTGCAGGCAGCCCGCGTTTCGAAACGGGCTGGGTCGTTTCGGAACGGGTAGGCTTCAGGGACCCCGTATAGGAACGCGTTTCGATATGGTTTGGCCTCTGGAACCCCCTGTTTCGATACGCGTTTCGGAACGTTTTGGCTACTGGAATTTTGAGAAATTCACGAGATAAAGGTGTTTCGAAACGGGCCTGAAGGTTTCGAAACGGTCAAAATCTCGTTGACCACGAGATGTTGACCGTTGTGGGCGTTTCGGAACGGTTGACCACCGTTTCGATACGGCCCCTTGTATAGGCTCTGGGGCAGTTGACCTGGTCAAGGTGTTTCGAAACGCCTCAAGGGTGTTTCGAAACAGACTGCCTTCAAGACTAAAATTTGGGTTGTTAAGTGTTGCCTTGTTTTCGATCGATTGTTTCGGGGGTGTTGTTCCGCTGTTTGATCGCTTAGGGTTTAACACACATTTAGACAAGATTAAAATACAAAAAAATAGGGTTGCTAACCGAGGGGGAATTCCCTTGGGAGTTTTCACTCGGTTTTCCCCGTGTAGCTTACTCGGACCGGTCATCCGGCCAGACCGGGACGAGGGGGTTATATTTGTTGGTATCAGAGCCTGAGGTTACCGAGACCTCGGGCAGGTAAGTGAGGTAAGCTTAATGTGTTAAATGCTTATAATGTTCGATGCATGCTTTGCCATGAATCCTTGATGCTTGCTTGATCGTATGCTGTTTTGAAGCATGAATTTGTCGTGTCTGGTGTGAGTGTGTGCCCATTGCTACTATTACTTAATTTAAAAAGATTTTTGGAAAGAGGAGTACTTGAGCACTATTGGACCCTTGCTTTGACTAACGTAATCCTTATCTGTTTCTTGTTGTAGTTTACCTTGCTAGTTGAACCATGAGACCACGTGGGAGGCCTAGGATGGTTTGACCGGAACCACGGGCAGAGGCTCCGGGAGTAGAGCCGGTAGTTAGAGTTGAGGCTCAAGTGGGAGAGCCTGTGGTTGGAGTTGGAGCTCCTCCACCCCCTCCACCGCCACCACCTCCTCCACCGGGAGCCGGAGGTGAGGCCGGGGCCGAAGGAGAGGGACCACAAGGGGGTCAAGGTGGCCAGGGTGGCCAAGGACCGGCCGGGATTGATTTAGCTCCGTTGGTTCAGGCAATTGCCAGGGCATTTCAGGCTACTGTAGCTGGAGGTCAGGCAGCACACCATTAGGGTGAGGGCACTGGCTTACCTCTAGAGAGACTTAGGGGCCTTGGGGCCGAAGAGTTCCGAGGGGCTACACCGGAGAGGTCAGAGTTGTGGTTTGAGAAGAATGTCCGTATCCTTGCTCAGATGGGATGTACCGGTGAGCGCAAGTTGGGATGTGTTGAGTCTTTGCTTCAGGGTGATGCCTACACCTGGTGGGTCACCGTTACTTCAGGGATGTATGAGGCCGAGATTACATGGGAGTTCTTTGAGACAGCATTCCAGAAGAAGTATTTGGGTCCGCGATACCTCGATGAGAGGAAGAGAGAGTTTATGGCACTGCTTCAGGGGAGTATGTCCGTGACCGATTATGAGATCCGATTTGTCAGACTGAGTCAGTATGCACCTGAGCTTGTACCTACTGAGGTGGAGCGTTGTAACCGCTTCCGTTATGGACTGAATGAAGAAATCAAGACTTATACACTAGCCTCAGACTACACTGATTTTGATGTCTTGGTCTCGAGGGCCAAGGACTTGGAGCACAGTTTGAGTTTGACCAGGCGGTTAGGTGGATCTAGTTCGGGTAAGAGGTCTAGCAACTTTGATAGAGGTGATGCCAAGAGGCATCGGGACAACAGGTATCAGTATGATCATAGGCGTGGTGGCGGTAACCACGGTAAGGGCCATCAGGGTCAGAGAGTTGGTGGGAAGTTGCCCACATGTGCTACTTGCGGGAGGAACCACACCGGAGAGTGTTGGGGAAATTATCATTCCTGTTGGAGTTGTGGTGCCAGAGACCACATTAGGCGTGACTGTCCACATCAGGTGGGACAGGCACCAGCTCAGGCTCCTGCTAGAGCCAATGATTTTCAGAGAGGCCGCGGGCGCGGTAGAGGTAATTTCCAGCCAAGGAACGATGGTCAGAGGAATTTAGCTCATGTGGTTGCAGTCCAGCCGGAGGGCGGAGGACAGGCTAGGGTTTACGCTCAGCGCGGGGAGCAGCATGACACCGATGTGATCGCAGGTAACTTCTCGATACAGTCTTTGGGTTTGCTTTCTTTGATTGACTCTGGGTCTACCCATTCGTACATATTGAGTGAGCACGCACAGTCTTTAAATTTGCCATGTGAGATGTTAGAGGTAGGAGTTAGTGTTACTAGTTCCTTTGGGGACACGGTAGTAGTTAGGAAGATATACCGAAGGTGCCCGTTGATGGTTCAGGGGCACGTATTCCCAGTGGATATGATGGAACTTCCTTTCTATGGTTTTGATGTGATTTTGGGTATGGACTGGCTCACGGAGCATAGAGCTAGGATAGATTTTGAGACTAAGCGGATTTCCTTGAAGCTTACAGATGACTATGAGATTGTGGTAGTGGGTGAGAACGTGAAGTTCTTATCCAATGTGGTTTCAGTGTTAGAGGCTAAGAGATTGGTTGAGTTGGGGTGTGAAGCATACTTAGCGTATGTGATGAACCCTAACATGAGTGAGGTTAGACCTCAGGACATCCGGACAGTATGTGATTTTCCTAGTGTGTTTCCGGAAGAATTGCCAGGGTTACCACCGGACATAGAGGTAGAGTTCAGCATTGAGACTTATTCTGATTCAGCTCATGTTTCGATTGCTCCGTATCGTATGGCACCGAAAGAATTGAAAGAGTTGAAGACTCAGTTGCAAGAATTGACAGATAGAGGTTTTATTCGACCTAGTTCTTCACCTTGGGGTGCACCAGTGTTGTTTGTGAAGAAGAAAGATGGAAGTATGAGAATGTGCATAGATTACAGACAGTTAAATCAGTTGACAGTGAAGAACAAATATCCGTTGCCTAGAATTGATGACTTGTTTGATCAGTTGAGAGGAGCATCCGTCTTTTCGAAGATTGATTTGAGATCAGGTTACTACCAGCTAAAGGTTAGAGAGGTTGATGTACCAAAGACGACCTTTAGGACTAGATACGGTCACTATGAGTTTTTAGTCATGCCATTTGGGTTGACTAATGCACCGGCAGATTTCATGGACATGATGAATAGGATTTTTCATCAGTATCTAGATCAGTTTGTGGTTGTATTTATTGATGACATATTGGTATACTCTCGAACTAAAGAAGACCATGACCGACATTTGAGACTTGTCTTGAAGACTTTGCTAGATCATCAGTTGTATGCGAAGCTCAGCAAGTGTGAGTTCTGGATTCGTGAGGTAGTCTTCTTAGGACATGTAGTGTCAGCAGAAGGCATTAGAGTTGATCCGAAGAAGATTGAAGCCATTGTTGAGTGGAAGCAACCGAAGTCTGTGACAGAGGTACGTAGCTTCCTAGGTTTAGCCGGATACTATAGGAGATTTGTATAGGGCTTCTCTAAGCTAGCCGCTCCCTTGACACAGTTACTTTAGAAGAGTGTTCAGTTTGAGTGGACAGATGCAAGACAGAAAGCCTTTGAGAAATTGAAAGAAGCTTTGACCCAAGCCCCAATTTTGATTCAGCCTGAGTTCGGGAAGGACTATGTAGTCTACAGTGATGCTTCTTATGTAGGGTTAGGATGTGTTCTGATGCAAGACAAGAGAGTGGTGGCTTATGCCTCAAGACAGTTGAAGACCCATGAGCGCAATTATCCGACCCATGACATAGAGTTAGCTGCAGTTGTGTTTGCTCTGAAGATTTGGAGGCATTATTTGTATGGTGAGAAATGCATAGTATACACCGACCACAAGAGTTTGAAGTACATTATGACTCAGCGAGATTTGAATCTCAGACAGCGTAGGTGGTTAGAGCTACTAAAGGACTACGATCTTACTATTGAGTACCATCCGGGTAAGGCCAATGTAGTGGCCGATGCTTTGAGTAGGAAGATGGTCGTAGACTTGAGAGCTACGTTTGCTAGATTGAGTTTGTCTGGAGATGGTGGCTTGATAGCCGAGCTTCAGGTTAGACCTACCCTAGGTCAGTTGATTCGAGAGAAACAGCTTCTAGATAGATCTTTGGCACCTCACGTGCAAGATATAGCCGAGGGTAGATCTTCAGACTACAGCTTTAGCTCCGATGGGGTTTTGTGTTTCAAAGACAGAATAGTTGTGCCAGAAGACAGTGATTTGAGACGTACGATCTTGACTGAAGCCCACAGTAGTCCGTTTGCTATGCACCCTGGAAGTACGAAGATGTACCGTGATTTGAAGAATGAATACTTTTGGGTTGGCTTGAAGAGAGATGTAGCCGACTTCGTGAGTAAGTGTTTAGTGTGTCAGAGAGTGAAGGCGGAACATCAGGTTCCCTCAGGTTTGCTACAGCCGTTGAGAATTCCGGAATGGAAATGGGAGAACATCACCATGGATTTTGTTTCGGGTTTGCCTTTGACTCCTACGAAGAAGAACTCAGTTTGGGTGATAGTGGATCGTTTTACAAAGTGTGCTCACTTCTTGGCTGTCAACACTACTTACACTTTAGATAGATTGGCCGATTTGTATATTGGTGAGATTGTGAGGCTACATGGTGTACCGAAGTCCATTGTATCAGATAGAGATTCGCGGTTTACTTCTAGATTTTGGGAGTGTTTGCATACAGCCTTGGGTACCCGTCTGAACTTCAGCACTTCTTATCATCCTCAGTCAGATGGGCAGTCAGAGAGAGTTATTCAGATTTTGGAGGACATGTTGCGTTGTTGTATCATTGACTTTCAGGGTACTTGGGAGAAGCATTTGCCTCTAGTAGAGTTTGCGTACAATAACAGCTTTCAGTCGAGCATTCAAATGGCTCCGTATGAGGCCTTGTATGGCCGGAAGTGTAGGACTCCAGTGTGTTGGGCCGAGGTAGGACAGAAATTGTTACCTATGCCGGATTTGCTCAAGGGGACAACCGACAAGGTAAAATTGATTTGTGATCGTTTGAAGGCTGCCTCGGATAGGCAGAAGTCCTATGCCGATTTGAAGAGGAAAGAAGTTGAGTTCTCAGTGGGTGAGAAAGTCTTCTTGAAAGTGTCTCCGTGGAAGAAGGTGATGAGATTTGGCCGAAAGGGGAAGTTGAGTCCGAGGTACATAGGGCCGTATGAGGTTGTGAAGAGGGTTGGTCCGGTTGCTTATCAGTTGCGTTTGCCATCCGAGCTAGAGAAGATTCACGATGTGTTTCATGTTTCGATGCTTCGTAAGTATAGGTCCGATCCATCACATGTTATGCCCGTAGAAGAAATTGAATTAAATCCGGATTTGACTTATGAGGAAGAGCCCGTGGAGATCTTAGCTTCTGACAGTAAGGTGTTGAGGGGTAGATCGATTGAGTTAGTGAAGGTGCGGTGGCAACGTAGAGGTGTGGACGAGGCCACTTGGGAGAGGAATGAGGATATGGAAAAGCAGTTTCCGTATCTCTTTCAGTCAGGTAATTTCGGGGACGAAATTCCTTAAGTGGAAGAGAGTTGTAACACCCGTATTTTGGGCTTAGGAGTTAGCCGGGTTTAGTTCGAGTCTAATAAAATTTAATTAAAACAATTCAACTTCAAATAATGACCAAATTGAGTTTTATTAAAAGGGGAGGGACCTATAATGTATTTTGACCCAAAAGTCTTTAAAAAGCAAGACAACTTTAAACTAAAAGTTGTCATCTTCCTCATTAAACCCTTTCCAACGTTAAAAGGGGGTAGACTCCATTTTCAAAACCTCTCAAAGCTAATTACTATTCCATTTGATATCTTCTTCAATCCAAGGTGTTTTTCAAAGGTAATTATGTTTTCCAACTCTCCTCTTTATCCCCTATCCAACCATTGTCTTAGATTTCAAAAATGTGGGGTTTTGGAAATTAGGGTTTATATTTAAAGTTTGAATTTTTAAGGGGTTTTCTATTTGGTTTTGATAAATTGAGTTGGGGTTTTAGTTAATCATGTTATAATGAGTAACATATATCAAATTGGTTGAATTTGGGTGAAAATTCGTGGTATGGTCCTAGGGCAAGTTTTAAGGTAGTAAAACTTGAGTTTTTGGTGGGTTTTATGTTGAAATGGAAGGGCTGATGGTCTACCTATGTTAGGAGGGTGATTTGGGATGTTTAGGAAGTCATTTGGGTGTTTGGAAATTGAGATTTCAGCAAGGGTTTTGGGAAGCACGAAAATTGGGTTTTAGGAGATTATGTGATTTGAGAAATTGTGGAAATTGAGTTGTGTTTGCAAAGTAAGTTGATGGTTGAGTTTAGCATTGAATTGGGAAGTAATGTATGTGTTTTGTTTGACTAGAAGCAAGTGGAAGCGCGGAAGAGGCTTTGGGACCGAATCCGGGTGAATAGGAGGATCGTTCGATTTGCTAAGGAAGGGCGGTGAGTGGTTTCAACTTGTTCTAAGTTTGGTTCGAGTATGTGTAGTGGGAGTGTGTGTGAAGTGTGCTTGGTAGGCCACTCATAGTTAATTCAAGTTGTTGATTTAACCATTGATATCCATAAATGCATTTATGCTTGTTTGACTAGGCTATTATGATTGTGGTTGATGGATGTGAGTTTATCTTGATATGCATCTATGAGATTGAGCATGAATGTGGTTGATGATATATATATATGATGTGGTTATGATAATTGGCACTAAATAATTACCGGTTGTAAATGATCGATCATTAGGATAGTGTGCACACAAATTGAGTCAAAACGTACGTGGCCTTGATGGCGTTAAGTCATCAAGGAGGAGTGCGGTGATGTAACATTCCACCGGAAGCTTTTATTACATTTCTACGGGATGATGAGTGGAATCCCATCCGTAAGGCATATGGCGATGAGTGGAATCCCGCACATGCAAGGTCCGGTGATGAGTGTAATCCCACCGAGGTAAAGTGTTGTTGAGGTTTAAATCCGCACAATCGGGGTAATTAAAGTGGCCAATTAACTTGTTCATACATTGTGATATGTGATGATGTTATATGTTGATGATATATGGTGTTGCTTCATGATGTTGATTTTGATAAACGAGCTTGGTAGGATCGAGAAACCATATATGCCACTTGAAAGACTAGCTAGGTCTACTTGATTCTATGCTTGTGCTTAATGTACGTAAGACTAGGATTAACATGCTTGAACCCTGCATTGTTGATTGTTTTCGTTTTAGAGCACCCTCACTAAGCTTATAGCTTACGCTCTCAATGTTCAACAATGCAGATCATTAGCGTGGTGTTAGCTCGGAGCAAGGCAAGAAGGGTTTTCCAAGTGAGAGGCTCAAGTACGGGTATTAATTTTGTAATGGTTAAGCAATGTGGCAAGAGGGTATTTGTATGATCTTATATGACTCATTTGTGATTTTGGATGTTTATGCTTGACTTGGTTTGTAAGCATGTCTACCTTGCCTAACGCTTTTAATGTATGCCTTTTGAATGTTAACCTTGCTATGGTATGTAAACCCTTATGGGATGGATGATGTTTTTGCTTGTCAATGTTTCAAGCATGTTTTGTATGAAAGGCCTTGTGTTTTGCCATGTATGTATGATTGATTATATTTATGCCTAGAGGGTGTTTGAGTATGCTTGACATAAGTTGTATGCCCCTAGACTTTGTTTGTTTGTGTTGTGTGGCTTTAGGAGTCCTATGAGACCTTTAGACTTGTTAAAATTCACCCAAGTCTGATTCTCAAAGGTTGCAGGCAGCCCGCGTTTTGAAACGGGCCGGGTCGTTTCGGAACGGGTAGGCTTCAGGGACCCCGTATCGGAACGCGTTTCGATACAGTTTGGCCTCTGGAACCCCCTGTTTCGATACGCGTTTCGGAACGTTTTGGCTACTGGAATTTTGAGAAATTCACGAGATAAAGGTGTTTCGAAACGGGCCTGAAGGTTTCGAAACGGTCAAAATCTCGTTGACCACGAGATGTTGACCGTCGTGGGCGTTTCGGAACGGTTGACCACCGTTTCGATACGGCCCCTTGTATAGGCTCTGGGGCAGTTGACCTGGTCAAGGTGTTTCGAAACGCCTCAAGGGTGTTTCGAAACGGACTGCCTTCAAGACTAAAATTTGGGCTGTTAAGTGTTGCCTTGTTTTCGATCAATTGTTTCGGGGGTGTTGTTCCGCTGTTTGGTCGCTTAGGGCTTAACACACATTTAGACAAGATTAAAATACAAAAAAATAGGGTTGCTAACCGAGGGGGAATTCCCTTGGGAGTTTTCACTCGGTTTTCCCCGTGTAGCTTACTCGGACCGGTCATCCGGCCAGACCGGGACGAGGGGGTTACAATATTTTGATACACAATCTTTTTAATTTTAAGGTTTAAATATTTAGGTTGTGGTTTAGGGTTTATGATTTTATTTTGTAGGGTGTAGAACTTAAGGTTTATGGTTAAAATTTATAGTTTAAGTTTTAAAGTGTTAACATTAGGGATTTAGATTTGGAAAATCATTTGATACACAAGTTTGCGTAAACTTTAATTTACACAAGCCTTTTAATTTTAGGGTGTAGGGTTTTAATTTAGGGTTTATGGATTTAGTGTACATGATGTATAATTTAAGGTTTATGGTTAAAATTTAGAGTTTAGGGTTTAAAGTTTTTGTTTTAGGGTGCTACGTGTTTGAGATTTAGGTTTTAAATTTAATATAAGGGTTGTGTAAAAAAAAATTAGACAGCTTGTTTATCGAAATATAACTCTTTAGATTTTATAGCTTAAATACGTAGGGTTCTGTCATTTTTTCCACATAGCATAAATATAATTCTTTAAATTTCATATTTTGTAGCTTAAATACAAAGGGTTGTATGTGGCAAACGGGTCAATCGGTTCGGGTTCGGTTCGGGTCATTTCGGTTTCGGTTATTTCGGGTCTGATATTTTCGATTCAGATTCAGTTTCGGTTCGGTTCGGTTTTAGTTCGGGTCTATTGTGTTTCGGGTCATTTCGGGTCGGTTGATTTTTGGTTCGGTTAATTTCGGTTCAATGAGAGATCATTCGATTTTAATCAACTTTTTAGGTTGGTCAGATTTTTACACCTTATATATGACTTTATAAAGTCAATATATTTGACATTTTAGTGACTTGTGCGGCTGTTCATATTTTATCTTTCTTTATTTCTATTAATCGGGTCCATTCGGTTCAGGTCTATTCAGTTCGGGTCCATTCGGTTCAACTAAATTCGGTTCAGTTTATTTCGGATTTCAGATCAAATTTCAGATTAGATTTCGAGTCAATTTCGGGTTAATTTTCGGTTTCGGTTCAAATCTCGATTCGAGTAATTTGGTTCGGGTTTCAGATCTCGGGTCAAGTTTGCGAATTCTAATACCTACCACTCAATGCCAATAGTAGAAACGGCAAAAGCAATAGAAGATGACAACTAATGAAAAAATGGGGCCCATATTATGAAAAAGTTTCAAACAAATATTTATTTCCCCTTTGGTTTGTTGACAAATTGATTTTAAGAAATTTAGTTTGTCTAAAACATTAATTGGATCATGAAACAACGTATTTAAGAGGCCCATGACGGTGGAGCCCCTGAGCAAGTGCTCAGGCTGCTCCTGCCGTTAGCCGGCCCTGGCTTAAAATCATCCACTACATCTACATGTGGGCTATGTTGGGAGCTCTCGGGTGTGTTTTCCCCGAGCTTCTCGCTAGGAATGGAGTCAAATTCGGTGAGGCCGTGTGGTTCAAGGCCGAATCTCAAATCTTCAGCGAAGGTGGACTTGACTACTTGGGTAACCAAGCTTGATCCACGCTCAAAGCATCTTGGCCATCTGGGCTTGCCAAGTTATCCTGATGGGAGCCGTCGAGGGTTATCGTATTGTCGGTGGGCCTCTAGGTGAGGTGACTGACCCATTGTACCCAGGTGGCAGCTTCGACCCATTGGGTCTGGCTGATGACCCAGAGGCATTCGCTGAGCTTAATGTCACGCCCCGCCAGGTCGCGACACATCCAACCGAGGGGCACATCCGCCAGGGTGCACCGAGCAGCACCAAGGTGTGCCACCCAGGTGCGCAACGCGCGCCCACAAAGCTTCGTCCAAGGGCACTCGGGCCAACAAGGAGGAAATGAGGTGCCTTAGAGATTTTAAGGCCAAGGTTGATCCCAAAGAAGGATCTAGAACGACCCGGGATGCTCCAAACGTTTCCACACCTATCCAAGGGGTTCTAGAAGCTTCCACAACCATCTAGGCTCACCCAGAGGAACCTAGAAGGCTCGAGACAAGTCGGGAAGACTCAAGACATGTCCGGAAGGCTTGGGACAACTCCGGACATCTCCGGAATACTCTAGAAACCTATAGATATGTATAAAACTATAGGAGTACTCTAGAATGTTATGGATGTATGTAGATAAGTATGAACTTATCTAGAAATATCTAGGCAACTTAGATATTTTAGGAGGCAAGATCCTAACCATTGGATCAAATAAATCTTAGTCGTCCATTTAGGAGGTTGGTGCCTATAAATAGGGCTACCTCCCTCATTTGTAACACATCCAAGTAGTCATTCACTCAAACACTTGTAAAACTTCCGTTGTGCAATACAAGGTTCTTTCCTTGTAAACTCTCTTGCTCCTTCGTTTTGCCATAGCGTTGCGACATTAAGGCTTACTAGCATCGTGCCGAGAGTGCTAGTGCCGCACGGATTCGAGCTTGAAGAAATAAGTTCGTGACAGTTGGTATCAGAGCAAGTTCTGATTGCTCGGGAGCATGGCCAAGGCCGCCAAGAACCAAGTTGCTAGCCCGTCCGAGACTGAGGTCACGCACGACCAAGGTGGGCAAGAAGTAAGGGTTGATCCTGTCGAGACAAGGCCTCGAGCCAAGTCCAAAGACCTACTCTCTAGCTTGGAGTCACGCTTGACTCGCGTGGAGGAAGGCGTATCGAGCATGGGTGCCCAAGTGGACGACCTTCATGAGCGGATTGAAGGCCTTGAGGTGGAAGATGCCGAGATCCACACAGCCGTGAGGGCAATGAAGATCAAGCTAGAGGAGTCCCTGCGCGCGGAAATTGTCACATCCCAAAAACCGGTCTAGTCGGAATTAAATTCCGGTGACCGAATATTTCATCGATTAAATAATTTATTCGAACTAATCTGAACCAATAAATATTATTCGGGGTAATTTATAATATTTTATTATTATTATTATTAAAAAAAAAGAGACATAAAGTAAAGTGGACGGCTAACCAATCCACTCAATTGAAGATAAGAAAGCAAAATCAAGTGACAATTGCCACTACATGTGGCAACAAATTAAAATATGTATGTGATATATAGATGATAACATATATTATAAGTTAGTGGAATTTATTTGATTAATATGGGATAATGTAATATATATATATATATATTAAGATATGAGTGGGATAGTTAGTGGGATAGTTGGTGGAATTATTAGTGGGGTATGTAGTGGAATTATTATTGAGATAAGTAGTGGAATTATTAGTGGAATGGGTAGTTGAATTATTAGTAGGATTGCCACCATATGTGGTTATAATAATGGTTTAATTATAACCACATATGGTGGCAATCCTACTAATAATTCAGCTACCCATTCCACTAATAATTCCACTACTTATCTCAATAATAATGGTTTAATTATAACCACATATGGTGGCAATCCTACTAATAATTCAGCTACCCATTCCACTAATAATTCCACTACTTATCTCAATAATAATTCCACTACATACCCCACTAATAATTCCACCAACTATCCCACTAACTATCACACTCATATATATATATATATATATATATATATATATATTACATTATCCCATATTAATCAAATAAATTCTACTAACTTATAATATATGTTATCATCTATATATCACATACATATTTTAATTTGTTGCCACATGTAGTGGCAATTGCCACTTGATTTTGCTTTCTTATCTTCAATTGAGTGGATTGGTTAGCCGTCCACTTTACTTTATGTCTCTTTTTTTTAATAATAATAATAATAAACTATTATAAATTACCCCGAATAATATTTATTGGTTCAGATTAGTTCGAATAAATTATTTAATCGATGAAATATTCGGTCACCGGAATTTAATTCCGACTAGACCGGTTTTTGGGATGTGACAACTCTCCCCCCCTTAGAAAAGAATTCGTCCTCGAATTCTTACCTGTAGCTTCGGATTGTTCATCCGAGCACTCTTTGGGATCAGAATCTTCTAGAAATGAAGAATTCACCTCTCCTAATTTTTTTTTTTTGCGAAATTGTCCTTCATGTCGTCGTTGAAAAAAAAATTATACTTAAAAATTCTCATGTCTTGATTTCTTTTTAGACTTATTAAATTTACTAACTTTCCGAGCTCTATTCGCTACTTCCGTAGCTTTAACTCTATTTACGAGATTTTGGAAATTTTTAATGTATAACGCTGTAAACATGGGTCGTAACTCATCGTTGAGCCCTACAATAAACATCTGACACTTATGTACTTATTATGGAACTCTTTCAAGAAAAATTCCCAACTTACGGTTTCCTAGGAGACGGTAAGGACAGTAGTCTCCCATCACTATAAGGTTTCAACGCAAGAGCGCATTCAAGCTTATGTTCATCCGAACATCTTAATTGCTTATAAAAAAATCCTTAAAGTATTGTCTAACCAATACTCGGCTATTTTGGGATCATCTATGTCTCGACCAGTAAAGGTGTAAGCTCGGTATTGCGATAACTTATCGATTGGGGCTCAAAGAGGTTGCGCAACAGGTGGCGTAGGTTGCATGACTTGACTAGCCTTTAACACATAAATTGTTGAAACATATCAGCCATGTTCTAATAACATTCTGCCTGAGCTGTAGGAGCTTCAGGCTCTACACCTCGAACAGGAGGGTTCTGAGAATTCGGAGGATTTCCTCCTTGCACCTACTCGCCATAAGTCGAGGAGATAGCAACAGACTCATTATTACAGGTTATTTAGTTCGAGACACATATCTATATTATAAAAGAGATCGGATCAGTTGACAAGTCACAATACTTAACAGATTAACTCCTAGGTGGCAAAGTAACTTAACACACAATACAAACATACTTAAGTTTAGTCCAGAACCGACTAAACTCTAGCTCTGATACCACTACTGTAACACCCCCTTCCCGGCCTGGTAGAGAACCGGGTCGGAGAGCGCTACCGGAAAATAATACGGAGATCGGAGACATAAATCTTTTAGTGACATAACATATTAGAGATCAGAACTTATTCCAAAGTTCAAAAATCATTTCGGCATATTTTATTAATCTCTTTTAAGACTTAACACTTAACTTATTAACAACTTATTTGAATTGGGGTCAATTTTAAACTTTTTCAAACTCAGGGACTAATTTGTAATTTTTACAAATTGGGGGTCCTTATCTGAAATTCGTGATATTATACTGAAATTAAACTTACTAGTTATTAGCCTGTAAAATCTCATTACTAACGGAGGTCATTTAACTATCTGATTAGACTAGGTAATGTTCAGTGACTATTTTGTAAAGTATTCAAATCCACTTCTTTTTGAATTATCTTACTAAAATTCTTTACATATTTCAATGAGCCTAACAACTCACAAAAATCATAGAGTCCTTTAATCAATGTTTTACTACCAATTATGTCAATTTTATTACTAACTTAATAGTCTATATAGCTTTAAAACCTTATATAAAACATAGGCAAAATTTCACAATAGTAGGCCCACAAGATTAGTATAATTGCTTTAACTACTTTGCCACCATACTAGGAGTTTATAAGGACAAAACACATTACTCTTTAATTGTAGTGACTTGTCAACCTTCCAACTAATCCCGATCTCGATCTGTTACTTTCCTTAACCTGAAATGTTATGCAATGAATGCATTAGACTTACATAGTCTAAGTGAGGTAGCCAATGACAATGAATGAACATATTATGTCATGTAACATGCTTCCAAAAATGAACATCATGCTAAATATGCAATAACATGGCATACTTCATATTCATAACAAAGCATAATATCATATCATATCCATAGCATGGCATAACGTATCAAACACATATTATATTGGTACCATTGGATACGCGGATTCCCTGTAAACCATATCATGAATCATAAATGAGCCGTAGCCCTGAACCGTAGCTCCATATCATGTAGCATTTCATAGTCATATTCGAACATATCAAAGTAATGCAAGGCACTTACCAAATTTGCCATTCGAGCATAGTTACTCTACATGAGCCCTTAACAAATGCAACATAAACATCATACTTTTATGTTCATTCATACAGCAAGTATCGATCAAAACATTATCATATACAACAACAAGCATCATTTAAAAGCATTAGCATATACAAAACAAGTAGGCATATCAAATTCATTTCATTGGTACTTATCATTTAAGTACTTATCTTTCAAGTCATGTAACTTTTAAATATTTTGCCTTGGATGATTAATGAACAAGGTAATCGAGTCTTCATGTAACATGTAACATTAGATACTCAAAGTATCCATTTCTCATTACTTATAACAGAGGATGCATAAGCATCAATGGTGACTTACCACCATTCAATTATCAAGGTGACTAACCACCTTATCAGGTTTATAGGTGACTAACCACCATCCTGTAACAAAGATCAGAGGAGCTCAACGACTCTAAGGCATGCCCTTCTACCTATAGACACTAATCAAACCAAGGACTTTATTTATCTTTCTTTATTAACAAGATCATTCACTTGCCAATCATTCATAATTTCAAAGGCATTTAACCATTTCAATAGGCATATACATATAATCAATCAAGCATCATGGTAACATAAAATTCCAGCAAGCACATGAGATCATTTTCATTTTATGATCATCAAAAATCAGTAGCAAAGCTTATCATTTAGTCACATTTCACACATCATAGCAACTAATCATATTTATACTAAGTATGCTTATCTAACAAGCAATATACACTTAGATCAATATTCTTGCCTTTAATCCGTCTTCCTTATCATTTTAAATTTTACCAATCATTATTAAATTCATTTCATGCTTTCTTCATGTTATCTAATAAAAAAAATAACAAGGTTAGGATACTAATCCCAACACTTTAAACAAAACTACACTCACATATCAGAACATAAAAACAATGATCGGAATGACACCGCGTCACCCGAGACAAATGCATCCACACTCACATATCAGAACATAAAAACAATGATCGGAATGACACCGCGTCACCCGAGACAAATGCATCCACACTCACATATCAGAACATAAAAACAATGATCGGAATGACACCGCGTCACCCGAGACAAATGCATCCACACTCACCTCAATCCAAGCTTAGAGACATTTTCCTTATTCTCCAACTTTGTGGTTTCCTTCATTTCTACATCTTTTCTAACCAAACATTAAAGAAACATATCATTTATTACATTAGGCAGCTTGCATTGTCCTTAAAGAAATATTTATATAAAATGTTCTATAACTCAAAATCTGATTTCGTTTGTTTCAAACGAAACTAGACTGAATAACCTTTTAAACCATATAAATTATAGCTTTTAATTCCTCTTATACACTTTATAATGAATTTTTAAAGTCAATGTTGATGCAGATTTAGGGGTAAACTGTTACCCTATTTTCATGACCTTTACTTACTCAAAAATTCATATCTTTTTACTCACAACTCCAAATAAGGAGTTCTTTACCATTCTAGAAAGCTTATAAACACACCTTTACAACCATGTATGGCACATAATTTTATCATTTCTCTATCAATACAGTTTATTACTTGATCATAGGGCATTTTTAGAAACCTAATCTGCCTATTCTAAATTTATGACTTTAGTGTATTTATAACCTATGTTTCACTACACCGTTAATCTTGAGATTTTAACCACATTTACCTTCACATATTAACATAATAATTATGTTCCAGAAACCATGAAAACAGGGCATATAAGTCCTCAAATTATCAATTTCCACAAAACAGTTCCCTTTTTATTCTTTAATAATCCTATATATGATCTAAATGGTTTTAACCTACCAATTGAGACTTAATTCAAGCTTGGCCATTTAATTTATTTCATTTCATGAATCCCCTGTTCTAATCATAAATTTTCAGAATTTATTAACACCATTTGACCCCCTAAACATTTCGAATTTCACAATTTAGCCCAGCAGATTCCAATTTTATTCAGTTTCAGTTCCGTAACTTCTAAGAATAATTCAGAGACTTATACTTAACATTTTTGAGCAAATCATACCTCTATTCCATATAAAATTTTGTCCTCTACAACTTTGTAGAAGAACACGTTTTCCAGAAATGACTCTAACATGCTCAAAAATGCAGTTTTCTACCGGACAGTTTACAAATCCGAATTTCTTTATTCTTTCTACCCTTATCTTTTACCAACCTTTAATTAATCCAATTTCATGCTTAATATAAATACTAACATCAAATTAAAGGTAGTTGAGACTCTAATCTCAACTCTAATTTGTTTCACTCACCTTGATAGACCGGTACTTTATTTTTATTTCTTGAGCTCGATGGTTGTTCTGAATCGACCTTGTGTACTATGATAATTAATAAAAATCAATTAAAATCGACAAGACAGTATCGAATAAATATAAAAATATTAAATAGATTCGATACTGAAACTTAGACTAACCAAAGATTTGAGCTTACCCCGTCGTCGGCAGAAATTCGATATTACTATATCGAAAATATCGGACTACCAATCAAACATTGGATCGTATGTTTATCCTACTAATTTCTTTCTTTCTTTCTTTCTTTCTTTCTTTTTTTGCTGTGCATTTCATCAATCTCCTTGCCCCCTTTTATAGCTGATTTGGCGTCAAAAGCTTCCCCCCCCACCACCTTTTTTTTATTCAATTATTCTAATAGTGGTTTAATTATAACCACATATGGTGGCAATCCTACTAATAATTCAACTACCCATTCCACTAATAATTCCACTACTTATCTCAATAATAATTCCACTACATACCCCACTAATAATTCCACCAACTATCCCACTAACTATCCCACTCATATCTTAATATATATATATATATATATATATATATATATATATATTACATTATCCCATATTAATCAAATAAATTCCACTAACTTATAATATATGTTATCATCTATATATCACATACATATTTTAATTTGTTGCCACATGTAGTGGCAATTGCCACTTGATTTTGCTTTCTTATCTTCAATTGAGTGGATTGGTTAGCCATCCACTTTACTTTATGTCTCTTTTTTTTAATAATAATAATAATAAACTATTATAAATTACCCCGAATAATATTTATTGGTTCAGATTAGTTCGAATAAATTATTTAATCGATGAAATATTCGGTCACCGGAATTTAATTCCGACTAGACCGGTTTTTGGGATGTGACAACTCTCCCCCCCTTAGAAAAGAATTCGTCCTCGAATTCTTACCTGTAGCTTCGGATTGTTCATCCGAGCACTCTTTGGGATCAGAATCTTCTAGAAATGAAGAATTCACATTTCCTATTTTTTTTTTTGCGACATTGTCCTTCATGTCGTCGTTGAAAAAAAAAATTATACTTAAAAATTCTCATGTCTTGATTTCTTTTTAGACTTATTAAATTTACTAACTTTCCGAGCTCTATTCGCTACTTCCGTAGCTTTAACTCTATTTACGAGATTTTGGAAATTTTTAATGTATAACGCTGTAAACATGGGTCGTAACTCATCGTTGAGCCCTACAATAAACATCTGACACTTATGTACTTATTATGGAACTCTTTCAAGAAAAATTCCCAACTTACGGTTTCCTAGGAGACGGTAAGGACAGTAGTCTCCCATCACTATAAGGTTTCAACGCAAGAGCGCATTCAAGCTTATGTTCATCCGAACATCTTAATTGCTTATAAAAAAATCCTTAAAGTATTGTCTAACCAATACTCGGCTATTTTGGGATCATCTATGTCTCGACCAGTAAAGGTGTAAGCTCGGTATTGCGATAACTTATCGATTGGGGCTCAAAGAGGTTGCGCAACAGGTGGCGTAGGTTGCATGACTTGACTAGCCTTTAACACATAAATTGTTGAAACATATCAGCCATGTTCTAATAACATTCTGCCTGAGCTGTAGGAGCTTCAGGCTCTACACCTCGAACAAGAGGGTTCTGAGAATTCGGAGGATTTCCTCCTTGCACCTACTCGCCATAAGTCGAGGAGATAGCAACAGACTCATTATTACAGGTTATTTAGTTCGAGACACATATCTATATTATAAAAGAGATCGGATCAGTTGACAAGTCACAATACTTAACAGATTAACTCCTAGGTGGCAAAGTAACTTAACACACAATACAAACATACTTAAGTTTAGTCCAGAACTGACTAAACTCTAGCTCTGATACCACTACTGTAACACCCCCTTCCCGGCCTGGTAGAGAACCGGGTCGGAGAGCGCTACCGGAAAATAATACGGAGATCGGAGACATAAATCTTTTAGTGACATAACATATTAGATATCAGAACTTATTCCAAAGTTCAAAAATCATTTCGGCATATTTTATTAATCTCTTTTAAGACTTAACACTTAACTTATTAACAACTTATTTGAATTGGGGTCAATTTTAAAATGATAAGGAAGAAGGATTAAAGGCAAAAATATTGATCTAAGTGTATATTGCTTGTTAGATAAGCATGCTTAGCATAAATATGATTAGTTGCTATGATGTGTTGATTACTTGAGCTATGTGAAATGTGACTAAATGATAAACTTTGCTACAGGTTTTTAATGATCATAAAATGAAAATGATCTCATGTACTTGCTGGAATTTTTTATTACCATGATGCTTGATTGATTATATGTATATGCCTATTGAAATGGTTAAATGCCTTTGAAATTATGAATGATTGACAAGTGAATGATCTTGTTAATAAAGAAAGATAAGTAAAGTCCTTGGTATGATTAGTGTCTATAGGTAGAAGGGCATGCCTTAGAGTCGTTGAGCTCCCCTAATCTTTGTTACAGGATGGTGGTTAGTCACCTATAAACCTGATAAGGTGGTTAGTCACCTTGATAATTGAATGGTGGTAAGTCACCATTGATGCCTATGCATCCCCTGTTATATGTTGAAATGAGAAATGGATACTTTGAGTATCTAATGTTACATGTTACATGAAGACTTGATTACCTATTTCATTAATCATCCAAGGCAAAACATTTATTAGAACAATGATATATGTTTAAATGAACAAGTTGGGTATTAGCCCTTATGATATGAAATGAATATGTGTACTTGGTTGAGATTCAAAATGAACTATGTTGTGATGTGAAACTATGAAATGTTGCTTCCAAGATGACAATGAGATTACATGTTGTTTGTTGTCCATGTTAGCTTGAATTGTAAAAGTTTGCTGCCCTATTGGTTAGTACATGAGACTAGCTAAGTTAACTTGGTTTTTGATGGAACTAGCTAGGTATTTCAATGTGTGCTAAGCCTAGCTAAGTAAACATCAAAGATTGAATAAGACTTTAAAAGATTGAAACTAGTAAAGTTAGGGCTGCCTCACTAAGTACATTATGTGTACTTATCACTCTCTTTGTTTCCTTCTTCCAAAACAACAGGTTCTTTGATATCCGAAAGTCATCCGTTCTGATTTGAGAGCTTCGCAAGCCAAGAACAAGTATGATATAATCTTGCTTAGACTCCTAGTTGGTGGCATAGTCTAAATTAGTTTGTCATGCATTATGGATCATGTAATTGTTAAGTGTGGTTTGTATAAACTAAGACATGTTATATTACGTAATGACTTAATAAATGTTTATGTAAATATAGATATGATGATATGAATGAACTATGTTTGAAGTTAATCAAGCTTGATATGAATTGAATCTCATATAAATTGTAAGTTTTATGAGTTGAAATGTATGAATCTGTCCATCAACTAAATAGTAACATCGCTCGCTCGTAACCGGGTGAGGGGTGTTACAGAAATGGGTGAAGTACGCGACGCACTCATGGGAGAACTCACAAAGGTACGTGAGTCGTTCCAACGTGAACTTACCAATGTGTATGATCAACTAGAAGCATTGCAAGGCGACCTTGCCTTGTGCAAACGTGCTATGGCAGCCGGGCCAAGCACCACCGTGGAGGCTAGAAGGGTCGAGGTGCCCAAGCCTCAAACTTTTTCAGGGACACGCAACTCAAAGAAGTAGACAACTTCTTGTATGGCTTGGAGCAATACCTAGAAGCCATTGGCATCAAGGAGGATGCCTCTAGGATCCAAACCGCAACCTTATACCTCACCGACACCGCCATGCTTTGGTGGAGGAGAAGGCGTCTCGATGTCGAGAGAGGTACGTGCACCATCTCTACCTTCAGTGATTTTAAGAGGGAGCTCAAAAGGCAATTCTATCCGGAGAATGCCGAGGATGAGGCAAGAGCTCGCATACGAAGGTTGAAGCAGTCGGGTAGCATCCAAGATTACGTGATGGAGTTCACTAGTTTGGTGCTTGAGATCCCCGATTTGTCCGAGAAAGACTCACTCTTCTACTTCTTAGATGGTCTCCAAAGTTGGGCCAAGACCGAGTTAAGGCGAAGGGGAGTCCAAACCCTTGCCGATGCGATAGCCGTGGCCGAGAGCCTTATCGACTACCCGAGCCACAAGGAGACCACCCCTAAGCCGAGGAATGAGAAGAGCAGTCATGCCAAAGGTGGGGGAGACAAGGGCTATCCCAAGGAGGGCCATCAAGAAGGCCACTCACCAAGGCACCGAGACTTGTCCCCTTGGAAGAGCAAGGACAAGGGTAAGTCCAAGGAATTCCAAGGTGCAAGGAAGTCACCACCGAGCAATTGCTTCATTTGTGATGGTGACCATTGGACGCGTGAATGCCCACATCGCCAAGCCCTTAACTCACTCTTAGCCAAGCACCCAGAAGGTAGTGACACCGACAGTGGCGACGAGGGTGCACAAATGGGATCCTTGCAACTGATTTCATCACTCCGATCGATTGACAACACCGAGAGGAACGAGGGAAGTTCCACTCATAAGAGGCATTGCGACGAAGGACTTAGGCCAGGGTCAAAGCTCGACGTGGAGCGCAAGGGCGACTCATCATCTCCAAAGGCCAAGGGTAAGGCCGAGTCACCGACCAAGCTTGCACGGGGTAAGCAAGGTGGCGTCACTAAGGTCAAGACCACGAGAGGGAATCGTGGCCACGCAAAGGCTAAGTCCGCACCAAAGGCTAGCACAAGAGTGAAGTGCTACCTATGTGAAGGGCCTCATGTGATGAGGTCGTGCCCGATACGAAAGCGACTTGTTGCCTACATCAAGGGGGTTGATGGCAAGGCATAACTTGATACGATGGCCGAGAAACGAGCTGCTAAGCCGAGGGTGAAGACGAGGAAAGCTAGGAGCCAAGAGAGGCACACCAGCACTACCCCAGCAGCTCTACCGAGACGCGACGAGGGCGTCGCGAGATCAGGTGGGGGAGGATGTTTTCCCATCCGAAATTTAACCAAAACAAGATCGGGACTAGATTGAAAATGTTTGAAAACGTGCAGGGACCGCGGAAGGGGTTTTGAAAAGCGGAAGCCCTCCTCTAGCAATTAAAGTGATGCAGAGGGGCTTAAATCGTGATTATACCTTTTTTATTTTATGAGTCAATATATAAACACATTTAAAAAAAATCAGTCCCCCCCTCTTTTATATTACAAACCCTAAAAACTCTCCCCCTTTTCATCTTTTGCTTCCGGCGCCGCAAGGCGTTCCGGCAGCCGTTGCCGGCGCCGGAGCGAAAAAAATACTCTCTTTTTTTTTTACCCTTTTTTAAGAACCCGAACTAGAAACCCTTTTTATTTTCACGAAATTCAAATCGAAACCCCCCACAAAAAGACTTTTTTTTATGTTTTAAAATTTTAGATCTAGATTTTTGTGTGTGTCGTCTTCACCGATTCACCTCGCATATCCCCCAAAGGGGCTAGAAAGCTTATCACCGGCGCAAGGGGGACGAACAGACGTGTAGAATACAAAACGTCGAAGGTAAAAAAACTCATTCTTTTATATATATATATATATTTATATATATTTATATATTTTTTGATGCAAAACTCAAAACGAAAATATATACCTTCTAAAATTTCTTTGTATTGCTTTTGAAACTCTATTACAATACTCTCTCCGAAATTTTCAGATCTGAAAATCCCCCCCCCCCTTTACAATATTTGCCTCGGTTCTTTATAGCCCCGAAATTATCTCTTTTTTTTTATGAAATGCATAAAAAAATGGATAGTGCGGTTTGGTTGTCATGATTTCCTTGTCTGCCATTTTTGTTTTCTTTTTTTGGTTGCATGTGACTGCTGGAGAGGATCCGAAGTGGTGGGGCTCGAGTCGGCCGGACAACGCGGGATGAATCACGGCCGTTGATGGAAGCTGGAAAGGGGGGCGTACGATGCACGCGCGCGTGTGGCGACTGAATCGACGCGCGTGGATCACACGCGCTCGGACACGATCTGATCTTGGCCGTCCGATCCATCCTTGATCCAATGGTGGAGACTGCGCGGCGCTAGGGCAACGGGTGGCTTCTCTAGGTTTTTTTTGTTCCTGGTGCGATCTGGGCCGTTAGATCTGGATCCCAGATCTAGCGGTGGGAAATGCGGCGGCTGCACAAAAAAAACAAGAGAGAGTTAGGGTTTTTCAGATTAGGGCTAGTCTTTTGGGCCTAAACAGGCTTTGTATTATTTGGGTTTGATGTAATATGGACTTTGATAAACATTTGGGCTTTATTTATATATTAATATACTGGGCTTTTATTTAATTAATATTTTATTTTCTAAATTTAACAATAACAATAATAATTAATAATAATAAAGACCATAATAATAATAATAATAATAATAATATTGATAATAATAATAACTATAACGATACCATAGTAATAATACTAATATATGGTGATGACAATGACTAACATAATAGTGGATGATATTAATAATATTATAAGTAATGGTAATAAATGATGATAGTAAATAGTAATAATATGATATCTAGGTATTAATTAGACCAAGCCCAACATGCATGGACAAAGCCCAACTGGATGAAGCCCAAAAAAGCCCAATATACAAGACCCAAACTTATTTAAGCAGATTTAAAAGGGGCTAATCAGCCCGGACAAAATTAGTGATTACAGCTACCTCCCTCATTTGTAACACATCCAAGTAGTCATTCACTCAAACACTTGTAAAGCTTCCGTTGTGCAATACAAGGTTCTTTCCTTGTAAACTCTCTTGCTCCTTCGTTTTGCCATAGCGTTGCGACATTAAGGCTTACTAGCATCGTGCCGAGAGTGCTAGTGCCGCACGGATTCGAGCTTGAAGAAATAAGTCCGTGACATTAAGGTGAAGGAGATCAAGAACGGCAGATTGGCTATGTTCTCCATGTTCGGATTCTTCGTCCAAGCCATCGTCATCGGAAAAGGACCATTGAAAAACTTGGCTGACCATCTTGCTGACCCAGTTAACAATAATGCCTGGGCCTACACCACCAACTTTGTCCCCGCAAAGTGAGCTTTAGAGAATGGGAGTGATTTATGTTTGAAGTTTTCTTTGTTGATGGGATGTAAATTTGTTGCAAATCAATGAGAAGTTGAGGTGAATTTTGTGTGCCCAAAGCTTGTCTACCTTCTGTCAACATCTTTAACTATAATCTCCATTGTATTTCAAAAAATGAGGGTTTATTGTTGAATACATACAGCTTAAAGAATATTGAAAGTAACAATGAATATCAAATCTTTTTGCATAATTTTATCGTTTTAAGAGGTTGGAATGTAATTCTGTCATTTTTTGAAAGACTTGCATATATATTACCATTTTAATAGGTTGAAATGTAATTTTATCATTTTTTAAAAGACTTGTGTATAATTTTACCATTTTAGGGGCTTCTAGTTTCAATTATTGTTAAAACTAAAGAGTCCAATTCATAAACAATAAAATCAATGGCTAAAGCTACCATAAATGTGGTAATTGGTATGACTAATGACTTGAAACATGAAAAGCAGCGAGGTAAAGATGGTTCAGAATGAGATGGAAATTATCTGCCCAAAGTATGCCCCCATTTGTGCCCCCACTTTAAAATAGTGGGTTTAGGGTTTAGGGTTTGAGGTTTGAGGTTGGGGCTTAGGGTTAGGGTGTAGAGAATTAGGAGTATGGTGTATTTTTTAAGGTTTAGAGTTTGGGGTTTAGAATGTGAAAATTAGGGTTATGGGGCAAGATTTAATTTTATCTATTTTTTAGGCAGGGACATAGAAGGAAGCATGGTTAGGGGCAGAAAATTTTTACCCTTCAGAATGAGGACCCAAATAAGAACAGTAACTTACTGAGTCAAATTATCTCTCAACCAACAAAAAATAAAAGAAACTAAGAGGATTCCTCTTTAAAATGACTTTTAAATGACTGGGTGAAAGAAAACGTGATAGTTGGTGCAAATCCACCTAAATGGTGAGATTAGATCAACATCTCAAAGTAAGATACCTTATATATTAGTATTAGCACCGATGAATAAGTCTAGTATTTTATTTTTTAATATATTAGTGTAATTATATGATAATATTTTTTTAACCATTTGATAAGTCTTACACACCTTGCACACACAAGTTTAAATTCGAATCTCTTAGTATAAACATCATCGCCTTTTCTATCGGAGCTATTCGTTGGGTTTGTTTCATATTCTATTTTTTAAAAGGGTAAAATACTTAAATCATTACTCAACTTTGCTCTCGGATTTATTTTAGTCACTGAACTTTCAAAACGATCAATTTACTCACTAAACTTTATACATTGTCCTATTTTGGCCACTCAATATTTATTTTCTTAATATTCTGGTATGACTTGACGTATTTTATTATTATTAAATATAAAAAATAATAAAAATAAAAATAAATTACTTTTATTAATATTTAATTATAAATAATTTACAAATATAATTTTCTTCATCTTTGATTGCGCCGCCGACGTTTGGGATTTCGGTGATGGATTCGAATTCATCTTTGATCTTTTTTTTCATCTTGTTGTCGTCGGTGTTAGAGCTTATATGGATGAAGGTTTAGAAGATTTGGGTCATGCCCAGAAAATACCTTGACAGATGGCCCATAACCGCATAACCGTTTGTGGTTATTTTGTTAGCCACTAGATGTTTAAATAGGCTATTGGGTTTTAGCCCAAATTAATTGTAACAACTGAATATTTTTTAGGGTAAACTACACAGTTGACCACTGAACTATGGGGTTGGTGTCAATCTTACCACTATTATTTTTTCGTCTCAAATACACCACACAACTATTTAAATGGTGCCACGTTTGCCACACGCCGTTAAAAAAAACGAAAAAGTTGACGGAACTGTTAAAAAAATTAGTATAATTACACATTTGGTCCTCTATATTTTATACAATATATCAATTTAGTCCTAATTTTAATCTAATAAAATAAATTAATTATTCAATAAGATGGTGACACGTGTCACCACCTTATTGGAAGTCTTTAATTATTTTTATTTAATTAATTTAATTAATTTTCCACCTCCAATCAGGTGGTGACACGTGTCACCCAATTGGAGGTGGAAAATTAAAAGGAACAAAAACACCCCTGCCATGATTCGAACTCAAGACCTCTGGGTAAAGAGGCTGTGTGCTTGCCACTAAACCAAGCACACTTTCGTGCTATGGGGTCATTAATATATGTATTTAATGATTGTTAATGCCCATAAAATAAAAGAGAAGAAAATGCAATTGCAAGGATTCGAACCAAGGACCTCATGGTTGAAAGGACATGTGCTTGCCACTGCACCGAGTGTATTTTTTGTGATATAAAGTACAACATTTAATATATGGTTGTCATTAATATATGTGGAATGAAATGTGGTTTTAAGAAATTCGAATGTAATATTTTTATGATCCATAAAAAATCTAACCCAATTAAATAAATCTAATAACTAAATTAATATTAAAATTATTATTTTCACGATGTGCTTGCCCTCGAATTCGGTTAATATTATTTTCACGATTAAATTTTTAATAAATATTAAAATTATTAATTAAGTAAAAAAAACTCAATTCAACGATTATATACGTGGAATTATAAAAATAAATCTAAAATTGAAAAATATATTAAATATAGTTTAAAATATAAAAATTTTAAAATAATATTAATTTAGTTATTAGATTTATTTAATTGGGTTAGATTTTTTTATGGATCATAAAAATATTACATTCGAATTTCTTAAAACTACATTTCATTCTTTTTCTCAAGCATTAAAATCTATATAAGACATATATTAAATGTTGTACTTTGTATTACAAGAAATACACTTGGTGCAGTGGCAAACACATGTATTTTCAACCATGAGGTCCTTGGTTCGAATCCCTGCATTTGCATTTTCTTCTCTTTTATTTTCTGGGCATTAACATTCATTAAATACATATATTAATGACTCTTTAGCACGAAAGTGTGCTTGGTTTAGTGGCAAGCACACAACCTCTCTATCTAGAGGTTTTGAGTTCGAATCATAGCAGGGGTGTTTTTGTTCCTTTCAATTTTTTAATTAAATAAAAATAATTAAAGACTTCCAATAAGGTGGTGACACGTGTCACCATCTTATTGAATAATTAATTTATTTTATTAGATTAAAATTAGGACTAAATTGATATATTGTATAAAATATAGAGGACCAAATGTGTAATTATACTAATTTTTTTAACAGTTCCGTCAACTTTTTCGTTTTTTTTAACGGCGTGTGGCAAACGTGGCACCATTTAAATAGTTGTGTGGTGTATTTGAGACGAAAAAAAATAGTGGTAAGATCGACACCAACCCCATAGTTCGGTGGTCAACTGTGTAGTTTACCCTATTTTTTAATATGAAATAAAAGAAGTAGACCCATTCTTTCTCTCTGTTTGGCAAACACGATTCATCTTCTTCCCCCTTTCACTTTTCAGTTCATCTCTTCCATTTCTTTCACTGGATCAGTTGCTCATCACCGGCGTGTGGCAAACGTGGCACCATTTAAATAGTTGTGTGGTGTATTTGATGTTGCTCTTGCTTTGCTCCATCACCCAACAACAAAATCGAAAAAATTATATTTCTACATCTGTTCTTCTTAAATTCTTCGTTGACTAAGGCTTCTTCATTATCTTTTCTACCCATTTTTCTGCCATTTTCATTGAACCCATTTTTCATATACTAAAATTAAAAAAAGTCGTTGCCGTCGTCGTTGTTAGTGCTTCGTCTTTATAAGAAAAAACTTTTAGGAGAAAGAAATGCGAAAGACCCAATTTTCATGAAACATGTAGTAGTATTTATTTATTTTATTGACGAAATATGAACGCAAAATTATTTGAAATTGCAGATGAGAACGAAGGAAAGAGGGTGACCGGTAAAATTGAAGGGCAGAGTTTGATCGTGAAGATGGAGATGAAAGGAAGAATTTTTTTATTTTAAATTGTATTTACATTAAATGTTAATAAAAGTAATTTATTTTTATTTTAATTATTTTTATATTTAATAATAATAAAATATATCAAATTATACTAAAATATTAATAAAATAATATTAAGAGACCAAAATAGGTTAATATATAAAATTTTGTGAGTAAATTAATAGTTTTAAAAGTTCATTAACTAAAACAGATATGAAAATAAAGTTGAGTGATGACTTAAATTTTTTATTTTTTTAATTATAATTATATTATATTCAAAGTCACGGGACCTTTAGCTTCTTGACTTCCTTAATCCTTACCGTATCTTATACCAACAAAACTTAAACTCACACGCGTATTGTTTTTGGGCCATTAGATTGTTGATAATCTCTAACATCACTCCAATATATTTTGACTATTCTCAAATGACTACAATCGATTACTTTAGTCATCTGTCTTGTGTTTTTTTTATTATTACGTTGATCTCGTTTTATTTTTCATGTTATATTTTATTTATGTTTCATGTACAGTGTTTTTTAATGTGATTCATTTAATATCAACATAATTCGTCATCGTAAGCGTGTTTTAAAAAAAAAATGCTTCCACAATTATTTGATTGTAAATTATTTAAATAATTGATCATAATGATTTGATTTAAGAAAAGGGTTTGGTCAATTTAAGATCCGTAGCTAACCAATTAATTAAGGAGGAGTGTTTAAAAAATAAAATTATTTTAAATAATTATTGTAATTTTCAGTAAGTTGCAAGTCGATCCAAAATCGTATTTAATTCTCTTGAAAAAACTAAACGGTGTATTGATATGAAATAGTCTACATAAACATTACCAAGTTGATTCACATTATTTAATTATTTATTTTTTAGCGATTGAATATAGTATGATTCAGGGCGGAGCTAGCAATTTATTTGAGGGGTGTTATTTTTCCAATGATATTTAAGGAGTGTTAATTATTTATAAAGGAGTATTTTATTTAGAAAAAACTACACAGGTGGTCCCTAAACTATTACCGTTTTTCTATTTTGGTCTCCAAACTATTTTTTCGACAAAACCGTCACTTATGTTACATAGTTAGCATTTTTAATATTTTTTAATCATTTCTCTCACCTCCTATATTATTTTTATTTTAACTTTATGGTTGAAACCCCCCCCCCCCTCAAAAAAAAGACATTAAAAGCAACACTTGGTGTTACTAAGATTCAAACCCAATACCTTGAGCACACAAGCCATGCATGCAAATCACTTGTGCTAAGCTGGTTACTTGATTCAAATCTACTAACAATTTTATATAAGCTATACATATTAACCCAAAAAAACCTTAAAAACAAAAATTGGGGTTGCCAAGATTCGAACCCAAGCAACCAACATGCAAGGCCAACATGCAAACCAATTGTTCTAAGCTATACAAATTAAAAACAACACATGGTGGTTAAATATTTAAAATTTTATTAATAAGGTATTATGTTCGAATTACTCCCTACCTTTTATATTCATTAACCATGTGTTATTTCTAATTTTTATAGGTTAAATATAAATGTTAGAAGATTTAATTCAAATAATTAGCATAGAACAGTTGGTTTGCACGTTGGTCTTGCATGTTGGTTGCCTGAGTTTAAATCCTGGTGTTCTCAAATTGTGTTTTTAAGGTTTTTTTTTGTTAATATGTATAGCTTATATATAATTGTTAGTAGATTTGAATTAAGTAATCAGCCTAGCACAAGTCGTTCACGTGCATGGCTTGTTTGCTGGAGGTTTTGGGTTTGAATCTTAGCAGCACCAAATGTGGCTTTAATGTTTTTGGAGTTTTTTAAACCAATAGGGTAATGTCACGTGGCATCACATGATTGAATGAATAAAGTTAAATAAAAATAATATAGAAGGAGAGAGAAATGATTAAAAAATATTTTAAAAATGCCACGTCAGCAAAACCGTTAGCTATTTAACGTCGGGGACTAAAACAGGAGAACTATGTAACAGAAGGGATGATTTTGCCGAAAAACATACTTTGGGGACCAAAATAGGAAAACGATAATAGTTTGGGGACCACCATTGTAGTTTAGGGGTGTCATTTTATTCATAAAAGGTGTGTCATTTGTCTAGATTTTTATTTTTTTATAAACTAATCATATAGAAAAAAATAAGTTTCTAAAAATTTTGGGTGTCATGAGACACCCCATTCTAAAGGGTGGCTCCGCCTCCGCCCATGGTTTGATTGATATTATCTTTGAAATAATATACATAATCACATGAGATCGAACATACTTAAACGTTCAATATCTTTTAATTTACGAGTAAAAAGCATAAACATTATACACTGAATGTTAAGATATATATATATTTTTAAAGATTGATTCATGGTGAGAATAGACATTAAAATATCAATTATTTAATATAATTACAATTTATTTATAATTAATTCTTTAAATTTCCAAGAGAAGCCAAGCTAGTAGGGATGGAAATCCCCTACCCTTTTCGGTACTCTTACTTGTGCCCCCACACTTAAAAATAGGTTTAGGGTTTAAAATTTTAGGTTAGGGTTTATGACTAGGGTTTAGAGAATTTAGGGTGTGGTGTATTTTTTATAGTATAGGGGGTAAGGTTTAGGATTTAGAATTTTGGGTTAGGAATTGAAATTAAATTTTGTTGTGTTTTTTAATGTTGGGGCATAAGTAGAGGCACTGAAAAGGGGCATAAGATTTTTATCCAACTAGTAGAGTATATAATTATATAAGGTTTAATTTTCATGCACTATTAGTTGAGTTAAGAAAACTCCACAAGTATGTCTATTTTAAAGCTAAAAAATAAAGTTAAAATCTCTAATTCTAAACTTCATAAATACTAAACCTGAAATTATAAAGTCTAAACACTAAATTTTAATTTTTAACCATGAACTATCTACATCATACAACCTGAACCCACAAAATAAATCACTTGTGGAAACTAAAATTTTTACCGCTAGTGCATTAAATAATTTCTTTTTATATAATATATATAAATATATATTTTTGATCAAATATATAAATATATGAATATAGTTTTAATGTACAATTTGATACTATTTTCCAACCTAAAATACCAAATAGGGACTTACATTAAAATAAGTTGTTTATGTACATACTAATTTAGACAAAAATTATAAAACTTTGAATACCAATATGAACTAATAAATCAAGTTTAAGTACTTAGACTAAAATACTTAATTGAACAAAGAAATAGAAATCAAATCACAAGTTCATATTTCAAATTATATATTTATTCAAACTAGTATCGTATAGAAGCTACTATTTTCCTTTTCACAAAAAAAGCTACTATTTTCCAACCTAAAATACCAAATAGGGACTTACATTACTGTAAGGAATGCTTAATAAGCAATAGTGCAAAACCAGCCTTCGAATGTTTCCTTCAAAAGCTAAAATAGACAACGATCAGGAAAAAAAAAAACTAAGAGAAACTTCACACAATCACCAAATTTACATAAGAAAAACACTTTAATTGCACTTGGTAAAGACCCCACGTTTCATAGATGAAGCTTCAACGTAAATGGAAGGAATAAACAGAGATGAAAAACAAGCTCCAGGTTATCAGTAATGGGTGTTTCATCGAGCCGAGGGCGGAATCTGGGTACATTTGATGCAAAAGAACTTGCGTTTTGATACAGTTTACTCTTTTTTGAAGTTCATTAGCATCAGCTTGGTTTGAAAAGTATTTTTCAAAAGCTGAAATTTTCTAATTTTTAATTTTTTTAAAAGTACTTTTAAATAAATTTACTTATATATCTTCATTTATATCACCGATCATTTTATATATTTTATTTATTTAAAAATATTTTTTACAACAATATTAAGCATTCATATTTTAAATCAAACAATAAAAAAACACTTTTTAAAATGATTTTCCCACCACATTTTCTAGAAGCAATTTGGTCCTTTTTTGTCCGATGAAAAGTTTTGCTTCTCACTACAGCACCATTTCCCACTTTTACCCATGCTTTTGTTATTCTTTTTCTACTTTAAAGTTACAATGCTAAATAAAAAGTTAAAAACTCTAATTAAAATTTTCATTTTATATAATTAAACCTCTGTTTTAAAAGAATTAATGTATTTGTTATTTTATTGTAAATACATACTTTTATCATTTTAAAGTAAATTATTATATTTTTTCCTTAAATATCATTTATATTTACTAAAAAATTTTGTCTTAAAAAACACTCTTATAGAAATGCAGAACTAAAATTTTCATTTTTCCATTTTATTAGTTCACTGTAGCTGAATAATATTAGAGTCGAATAGAGTGTATATGTATAAAAAAATCAGTATGAATAAGACAACACAAAAAATCAAAATAAATGGAGATTAAGATGGTCAAAATTCCGATTTGCCCCACCACATTCTTTTTATAAGAACCACCTATTCAAAGTTGTTAAGTGCAAAGTTCATGAAACTGCACGAATCTTTTCATCTCTAGACTACCCAATTTGTTTTGTTAATACTTAATACATTGATTAGACAAATAACAAAGCATTGGAATAATGAATATGGAGGAAATAAATGAAAAACAAAAAGCAAATGAGAAGAAGAGTCGATTCCACGATACGCATAAATCGTCAAACCTCGTGAGCCCCACCGTTTCCTCTCTGTCACGCGTGCATCCAACGGTCACTTTCCCTTCCGCACTAGACGGAAATGCCCCAAATCTGACGGCTCAAATCCTACCGCGTTTGACTTCCAACTGCACACATCTCAATAAAATAATAACCCCTATAAGAAAACAAAGCCAAATTAATTCTTCTCACCATCTTCACTCTCTTAATTAAAACTCTGCAGCTTTCTTCAGCGCAAATCCAGGGGTTCCTTTTTCAGACCAGTTTTCTTCCTCTCTTGTTTGGCTGCTTCCTGTCTTTCGGTTTGTCAATTTGAGCTTCTGTTTTGTAAGATTTCTCTAATTTAATCTTATTTTCTCTCATCTTTTGTTTACGTTTCCCTCTTAGATAATAGGTAATATATATATTTGCTACTTTCTGTGTTTTTTCTTCTTCTCTACTTCACATGCTACTTATGTTTATTGAGGAATTTGTGATTTTTTCTATTGAAAGTGAGGTTTTCTAAATCATAGCTATATTTATTAATTTTTTAATTTTTTTCTTAGATCTATATCCGTTACGAAATAAAACTTTTTTGTTTGAGTTTTACTTCTACCGAGCTTTAATTAATATTGTTCCTTTTGTTCATTTCGTCGCTCTTTTTCTGCAAATCTTTGGTAACTTAATATGAGTATTTGTGTTTGATTTTAACTGCTATTTCCTCGTTCTTTTTGCCAGGCTAAAGGCTTGGATTCTTTTTCAATAATCACTTCGGGATTGAATCAAAGATTAACAAAATGCCGTGGTCTTTCGTCAATTGTGTGCGCTTAGTGGTTTTCTTTCTTGTGATACTGTAATTTTTATTTGTTTTTTGGTAAGTTTTCTTAATCTGAAAATTTCTGACGACAATTGTTTACTTGCCTTAATTTCAAGAATAAAAAGGAAATTTACATTGTGATGTGCATCACGTATCTATTGGTTGTTTTATTTAAAGGAATTGTTCTACTGTTGTAGGTTAATTTCAATTGAATTTGAAAGGGGATTCAATTCATTCAACTTTAGTACCGTTGGCAATTGGAAAATTTTGGGTTGGAGGTGTGAGGATGTACATTTCGGTAACCATAAAGAGATATCGAGCAATTAAGGAAGTTGGGAAGATTAAAATGAGCGTTGGTGTTATTGCATACTATAAGCTAGTTCAAGTTTGTCAGGTATGTTTTCCTGTTTCAAATTTCATGTTGCTGTTTCATCCTGTTATATATGTTTGTGTCCTTGGAATTGTGTGAAAGACTGTCTTAGATGAATCTATTGCCAAATTGCCATGTCAGATATGGTCCCATTACTAATGTTGTTGCAGTATGCCTGGACTAGGTTGAATGGGCCTCTTGATTTGTAGTTTGTCAATTAGCTGATTCGAAAAATCTGTCTTGTTAATGCCCACAAGCAACTGAATTATAACATGCACAAACATGGGCATATATTAAAAAAAGAAGTTATTTTCAAATTTGAGTAATGCAAGATGTTTGTCATTCTTATCTCTCTGCTGTTGTGGATTTCCGCTTTTGAGCACAACTAATCCGGACGTGAGCTAAACATATGAACTTTTGACCCTTTTAATGTGTTTCCTTATGAAATAGAAATTTTAGAAGTGACTCCAAAACACCAAGCAGGACTGATGTTTTGATTCTTATGATAGACAATCATCTCTTTGTTATTTGCTGCACATATTACCTGTGCAATTCTTATGGTTATGTTGACTTCCCATATGCTATTGCAGGCCGAGTATTTCCGTCAGTTGCTTAAACCTGTTACGTAGTCTGGTATTTCAGAACCCTTGGAAATTGAGATCTGGGCGAGCTTTGTTTGGTTGTGTTATGTGTTAGACTGACAGAATGAAAAATCTGATTTGTGTTAACGGTAATTTCGGATAGGGAGCTCTGTCATGTTGTAATGGCGATCCAGTAGTTTAGTCTTTTGTCTCACCAAAATTATAGTTAAAACCTCCTTCCCACTGAAAAGTTGGATAATTGCACCTTCAAAGCCAAGAAGCATCTTTGTTGTGAACCTGTTAATCAAGTAGAAATTTCGATGCAGAGTCATCAACAGTTTTACCCCCCAAAAGCATTGCCCCCATTTGCAGATCAAGTGGAAGATAATTACACGCATATTCCGGCTGCATCTGCTTTTGGTACTGTTTTTCCTCCATGTGCTAAGCCATTGCCACCCCTCCATGGCATCGAGTTTCAACCCTCAGAAGTTTGTCCCAAGAATTTCATTATCTTCAACCAGACTGATCATAGAAACCAGATCATGTTCAATCCTGCTGTTGCAAACAATTTTAGTGGTCCTGGATTAAATGGCTTAGCAAATTACATTGATGGAAGGTATGCCATAAAAGATGTTAATGATGTGGAAAAAGAAACCTCATCTTCTTTGAAAGAGGATTCAGATGAGATTGATGCACTCCTCAGCTCAGAAGAGGAGGAAGAAGAAGATTATGATGAAGAAGTTAGCACTGCACGGACATATGGTAATTATGAAAGCGACTCTGATTCTCACTCCGCCTATAGTTCAAAACCAAGAAAGAACAGGTCATGCTCTTCTACTCTGAAATCCTCTGGTAGTGGCAGCTTTTGTCATCCTGAAAAGCGGCTGAAAATGAAGAAAATGGTTAAGGTATTGAGGGGAATTGTTCCAGGTGCTGATGAGATGGGTACTGTAGCAGTTCTTGACGAAGCGGTTCGGTACCTCAAGTGTCTCAAGGTTGAAGCAAAGAAGCTTGGAGTTGAGAGTTTCAAGAATGGAGATTGAACTCGTATCGTGGTAATGGTTTCCTCAACTTCTAAAATTCAAGTTTATCATGATTTGCATACCCTTCCTTCACTGTCTCTCTCTGATGGTTTGCAGTCCAGAGATGATTAGAATTAATGTTTGTGTTTTAGTTTCCAGTTATGCGTGTATTAATGGTGTGCCAAGGCACGGTTTCCTGCTTAAACTTCTGAAGCTCATATATTGTCTATGTAATATGGCTACTAAGTTGGTAGTTGCCATCGTCTTTATGGCACAGCTAGCTGCTTTGAATGTTAATGGCATGCACTTTAAAATATTCACTATTGCTTTCTCCTCTGCGTGATTTCTTATTCCACTTGCTTTTTGTTTATTCCTGGTCGTTGCATAAATGTTGCAAGTACTTGTTTAACTCCCTGATGAGAACTGATCACCTTTTGTGAGCACCACTTTGCTCAGATTTTTGTCTTTGTTTGATGTCCTTTCTCTGCCTTTTTTTTCCCGCCCATATTATCATGGTTTTTTACCCCCACCGTAACACTATAGAATTAATTTGTTGGCAGTCCAGAGACATGTGCTGTCTGTCAGTACATTTATGTGTTGCCGGATCCAGTTTGTAAATTGTAAATATTATTGTTTATCAGTATCCGAGCATGAGTTGCATAAGTCAATGTCAGTCTCGATTCCTTTATACATAATATGGTCTTTCATGTGGTGATATGTAGAGACATGAGAGCTCATTGTCATGCATGCATGGTGCTCTTTTTTGTGCACCTTTCTCCCACAATCCCTGCTCTTGAGCCAGTAGGTAGTGCTGTTAGTGGCGCACCAGCACGGCCTTTTTTTATTATCTGTTTTCCAACTCCTGCCAAGTTTCGTGCCTGTTGGTCCCACTTGGGTGAAGTCGGATTTCGTTCACCATCACTTCCAACTTGTTATGTGTTTTCAGGATTCAATTGGTTTTTCATCTTTGACTTCAGTTCAAGTATCGTATAAAATAAAATTAAAACGCAACTGGCCAACCACAGGCAACTAGGACTCCCCCGGTGCACGCCTAATGTCAAATGTCAGGTGTTGGGGGGGTTGGCAGAAGACCTGGCGCCTGGCTATAAATTTTGTAGAATAGAGTTGACTCTCTTTTCTGGGAAACAGGCTGGCTGGCTTTATTCAGCAAGGGATGTCTAAATAAATAAAAATCAACATCATAATCATTATGCCAACTTCAATTCGAGATCGAATCCAACTAGTAACTCAAGCTTTATCAGGGTCTCGACTTCAGGTCCACAAAGCATGACCTGAGTCATTGAACTTGTCATTGTTTGAGCAGTTGTCGTGCCATTATCTTGATTAAATTAAGACTCTCCAATAAGATGAATTGACCGTTTCTTAGTTAATGAATTGAGAATTCATTTGGAATAATATAATTGCACAATTAAGAAACGATAGTATGGCAAACAAGCAAACAATGAAGAAGCTGGAAGATTTATGAATGATCGACTTTAATTTATCTATCAAGAAATCATTCTGAGTGGGTGCAAGCCCAAGTGGCATATGGGAAACAAAGGTTAAAAGACCATAAACCATACAATAATAATAAAATCCAACATTCCTTTGCTATTTACCTGCTCTGGCAGCGTTCCGACTGCCCTCTACGGTCAATGATTGAACGGCTCTTTTGCACAACCTAACCCTTATTTCATCCGATTGCTCCAAGTTCCGGTTCACATAGCCTGGTTAGGAGTATATGCAAACATATTCCGGCATGAACCAGCGGTCATATAGGACTACCTCTTGATACCTGCGCTATTGAAGCTCAAGTCATTAAAAGTACGTCTCGTAAAACCATCTTAATGAACATCTTTGATGCAAAAAAGGAAGATAAAGTAGTGCACAAATCAAAAGCTAATAAGAAAGATGCAGCAGTTCCAAGCATTAATATCAATGCATTGAGTATTGTATTCGCTCCGGAACCAAGTCATGGAGACAAAAAAAAAAAAAAAAACACCCCCACCGACCATTTTGTATAAACAAGTGAAAATTGAAAGACCGAGCTACTAAGAAACAGAAAAATGTATGAATAAGCAGATTTTATGTAAACAAAACATATACAGGAATAAGACAGAAAAGGGATGTGAACCTGAATCTGCGAGCTTGCTGCGGCAGTCCAGCTCTGCGGACGACAGATTTCAGCTGAACTATCGGTAATGAAAGTTACTGTTGTCGATTCTTCTTTGATGTTAGCTTTCGATACAGGTGGTAATTCTCTCATGACCCATAACACAAAAGCTGATGGAATCGATGAACCTAGAAAAAAAAAATGAACATCATAAACTTGGACACTGTGACCTACTTTGTCAATCGAGCATTACCATGGCAATCACAAGTTGACCATTCCATCCATAAATTTCAGGTATCAATATACTTGAATGATAATATGTGTGCAAGAGTGTTAAGACACACATCTAATACCAGTCTAATCAGACGGAAGCTTGTTAAGACACACATCTAATACCAGTCTTTTGTACTCTAGTGCCCAACCACCCTAATCAACCATGTCATGCTTTTTACATATAAAGTTTAACACATGCATATCTTCCTGGTTTTAAGACTCACCCCCGGGATATATCCTGATTTCTCATGTCTATTATCCAATCATCGTTATATGAAGGTTCTTACAAAGGGATGGACCTAGAGGGGGAAAGGAAGGGGCTGTCCCCCCCCCCCCCACCCCAAATATTTTTTTTTTGAAATTCCTATATGATTTAGAAATTTTCTATGTATTTCCTATTGAAAATCTATTTTCACATGCCCTAGAAAACTTATCTCGATAAATCAACTATCAAACGCCTTAAGTTAATTTGGAGAAAATTTTGGAAACTTAAAAGGAGAAGTTGAATCAAGTACCTATAAAATAATATAAAATCAGTAAAGTAGAAGTATAAACACCATGTACGTGCAATTCATGCCAGTGATAAAGCATCTGCAATCATGAAAATACAATTAAGTTTATCAAGCTAGAAAATAAAACAGAGAACGGACAATCATTGCAGAGCTGTGTACCGGAATATCAGTGAAAAGAGCCACAAAAGCACTGGATGTGAAGCATACAACAGATATAATGGCTAAACCTGCAACCTACAGAAACCATATATCTCAACATAACATCATGAAATAACTAAGGTACAGACTACAGATATAAGATTACTATAAAGCCACCGTATTTTAACAAACATAACAAGTATCAAATGTGCACACGAAGGCCAAAGGACGGCATATGCATATCATCAACCTTGAGACAAAAATGACAAGACGATAGACAATGACACAAAAACATAAAGGATAATGTATAATACCTTCCAAATCTCAGATGAAGCTCTTTCAGATCTAACATTCTTCATTTTCCGACATAATAGGAGCCCTGAGAAGGAGAAAGAAAAAAATAGACAAAAGCATGAGTATCCCTAAGAGAAACGAGTCTGTCTGGTTAACTGGATGTTTAAGGCAATTTTTGCCATCAGAAAGTTATCACAATAAGGGACAAATTCTTCAAACAATGTAAAAAAGGAAAAGCCCATATAAAATGCTAGTTGCTCACCATAACATGCTAATGCTCCACCTAACAATATTAGTGCTACAGCAGAAAGATCTACATAAACCTGCATGAGATACAGTCATTACTTCATGACTTCACTGGAAAAAACAAAAGAAACAAAAGAACATAAAGAAATTCCATAAATGACAAAACACAAATTTTCATGGTCTTCTGTTTCATTTTACAATCAATAAACTAAAGGGAAAATATTGTAAACACTATCCCCACTAAAACATTTTCTATGACTATTAAAGACTAAAAGATGGTACTATAGCAAAAGAACAATAATTAAAAAGAAAATAGCTACTTAGATGTTCATACTCGAGCCACTGTTGACGAATCAATAGGATTATCTTCCATTCCTATCCAGATTAGCACAGCAAATGTCATCATTAAAAGAAATACAAGAACAGTAACCTGGTTAAAGAAAATTTGAATAAATGAGTTCATACAGGAAAGTATTATATAAACATTTAAACAGCTGCACATGAAAACCATGATAATAAACAAAAAAAAAAAGAGAGAGAAAAGAAATTATATCATTTTACCAGAATCACTATCTTTTGATGATTTCCAACATGAATTAAACGGAAAGGATGACATATTCTGCAATCATCTGCAATTGATGACCTTGGTCTATTTAGAGAACTTTGTAGTAAAGCTTCTTCGAAACCCTGTTCATCATCCTCTTCCTCTACATCATCTGCCTGGTGGCAAAGGTCGACCCTAGAAAAATCAGCCACAGAGACAAGGGAATAGCTGATGAAGAAATGCTAATTTTCACTCTCAAAGAAAATATGAAAACTTGGAGGTAACTAAATCTAAAAAAGGCTATTAGCCTGATTTATGGAACACTAAGCTTGAGTACCATTGCATTGGATTGGATGCACTGGGAAAACAAGAAAAAGAAATCTGTCCTGTATATTGATTGATTATGAAATGATGATTTACTGTCAGCCACTATAGCCAATCTCCATTTTCTTATTTCTATTTCCTTGCTACAAAAAGAAAATGAAAAGTGCATATCTTAATTCATGCAATATCTCCAATTCCTTGCATTAAAAAAACGATTTACATTATCGTATTCAGTGAAAAAAAAATGCAAATAAGTTACTTAAAGAGAAAACATACCAGAATGACAGAAGTAAGAGAAATGTTGAAAATAATAAAATTCTGGGGAGCGCTGCAATACACATTTGCACTAGTTAATACTTAAATAAATCTGCCGCGGGGACAAAAAAGTGAGTTTTATCAAGAGAATATAAACATACCCATGGCTATAAAACCACAAGAGAATGACCAGCATAGCCACCCTCTGCATGCAGCAAAGAGAGTCAAGACAAAATAAACAAAGTAACCTGCAGGTATATTAGAGTTAGGCAATTCAGTTTGTATAAGAGATGTGATTCAAATCAAGCTACAAGTATAAGGCGAAAGGTCAAAGTAGTGCAAAACACAAATTCTTACCCGCGTTAGTAGAGCCAATCAGTAAATGCAACACCTGTTATTCACATTCATTTGATTAAGAACAATCCAATACATTTGGAAATTTAAATCAACACAGTAACTCTTTTCTGGCCAACCAACATATAACTTAGATGTACCATGAATTAGAAAAGAAAAGAAAGAAAGTAAAACAGAGGAGAAAAAGGTTATTAGAGAAAAGCATTAACATAAATCACATTAATACGTTTTCTAGTTTACGTATATGCACACCAATGCATGGACCTTACTGAACATTGATTTCCACTTCAACCTCATGTCTATCTTCTGCCTGCAGTAGTCCATAGCTAAGCTTGATAACATCTCTCCATTCTACTAATTCCACATGGCACACAGTGTTTCTTAATCATCCTAGTACAAGGGCCAGATGGATTAATAATTAACTGCATTGTTATTCAATTAAGGTTCTTAGTTTCCAAGCCCCGTCACCAAACAACTTAGTCCAAATTTTTTAGAAAATAATATATATTTTTTATCGTCCTTTCCCAGTGGGTACAAACATAAAAAAAAATTTAAAAAAGAAAAAAGTAGAGTACAAAGTATTGAGCTTTCTGCCAGAGTTTGAGGGATATACAAGAATTCCTATGATTCTTGCAATAAGTGTTGAAAGCACAAAAGCTAGCTAGACAATTATGGAAAAGTTGAAATCCTGGGAATGTTGGTCAAATAGGTCTCTCCTGCAATGGCTACTATCATCAACTCCTGGACCAAGATTTTTTAGAACCGACTCGTACCCTTTTCTCAAGTTTAAGCAGTGTCAGAAGAGTCACCAAAATTCCTACATGTGGAGACAGTTTCACCAGGTTCTGGCTTAAGTGGTCAGATGAGACACGTATCAGGTCAAGGTGCAAGTCCCCACTCAACCAGCTGGTCTGACGACATTGTGTTAACTAGCTAGCCTATGCAGTATGAAGTAGTTTACATGTTCAGATAGAAATCTTTAAGCTCAACCAAAAGGTCACAGAAAGTAACATAAAACTTACTTTTTGGCGAGTCCATCCCCGCTGTGAATTCCTAAAGTGAATCCGTGCAAGCTGACCGGTACGAGAATAAATAATCAGTACAAACACAAATCAGGAAGGAGAAAAAAAATTATCTCCTTAATTATTTACCCAGGATGTCAGACAAAAAGATGCACATAAGCCCAAACAAGTATGCATTATGTATATTGTATAAGCATGTAAAATTGACTGTGTTGATACACATGAACCCAATATCTCAATTCAACACAACCGAGTAATGTGCAGAAAGATAAAATTTTCATACCAAGATAGCATTCAAGACATATAACAAGTTACATGGTTCTGATGCAGTGTTGGGAGCTAGGAGGAATGGGCTCTTATATCTTGAATAAATGACACACACTAGTAGTAAGAAAGAGGGCTGGAGTGGAGGCCGAGGACTTTTTCAGCTTGATCGGAATAAATTCTATAGTTCAATATCAGAAATGGACTTTTTCAGCTTGATCGGAATAAATTCTATAGTTCAATATCAGAAATGGAGTCAAGTAAGCTCCTTATAATTCACATTGTTCTTCCAACATCTGGTTACTGCAAAAAGTATGAGTCACCTAAGCATGGCTCACTCAACCAACAATTTTCAGAATTCGAATTGAGTACTGAACCCAAGGAACTGATTCCATAAGAATCAACCAATGACAATACATGTTATTCAGGATCGCAAGGGTCGTGTGCATTTTGGATTTAAAGAAATGCAACTTTACTTCAAACTGCAAGTCATGCAATCCCTAATTTCCACTATAATGGTAAGCAAACTATTAAGTTTGTAGTTGTGTGTTAGTTTTAAGTGAAAAACAACAACAATTATACCAATCGTTCAAAATACATAAATCTATATATTCAACTATCTTAACACAAAAAGCATTTTAAAATAGAAGATATAAATCCAACTTAAATTACTTCCTCAACATGAATGCCAATTTCGATAAAAATACATGAATGTCAATTTGAGTTAATTAACAACTAAACACAGCACTACAGCAGCAAAATAATTTCATTAACATTGAAAAAAAAAGGAAAAATAAAACGTTAATAACAAAACCATCAACTTTCCAAATTTCTACATTAATCAAAAAAATAAGTATAACAAATATACTGAATGCAGAACTCAAATGGAAAACAATCCTAAAACATATATCTATCTTCAGCAATCCCATAATACGAATAACCCTTCAATCAAAACTCGCTAAATATATTAAAAAAAACATCGAACTTTTAAAAAATAAAACAAACAAACCTGAGAAAAAGCAAGAATGGCAATAATGCCATCAAAACAAGCAAAACCCACATTTATTCCAACCAGTTCTCTAGAAGAGCTGCAAGACTTCTCCATTTCTTCAAACATTTGTGTCTCTCCTTTGAACCTTGCTTTGCTAATTTTTTATTTCTTTTTTTTTCGAAACGAGAAACAGAGAGTTAAATATCTTCTCCAAGTCTTTCAAACAAACAAAGAAGTGTGAAGACTGAAAATTTAAAATATATATATATATATATATATTACAAAGCATTATAAAATGTAATTTTATAAAGTCACAACTTTTTAATTGAAGATTGTGGAAAACCCCCCATACGACGTTTTGTCAGATAGCAGACACGCGTTGAGAAAGTAAGCAAATTTCTACGGCCGAGTGTGATTCATTCCTTTTTCACTTAAAGCTTTGACCTTTATTATTAGCCCCTAAAATGACATCTGCATATATTTTCTTATTAAAAGTACAAACTCATTGGAACTTGAGCTTTAAGTTACAAATTCATCATGGTCCAGTTTTAGAGTGCCATTTATCATCATCATCATCAAACAATGTTCTTGTTTAGTTGTTTTTTCAGTCCAAATGCCAGAATTTCCAAACCCACAATCATCAGCAAAAAGTACAAGGAGGAGACAAAAGATTTATGGCATATTTTAGCTTAATAAATTTTCTTCACATTTGAAACAAATCCTGCTGCGTTATCCAAAGCTCAATCGATTAAAATTCGATTTTTTTCATTTGATCACGTATCATGTATAATACATGCATACATGCGCAGGTTTGACAAGCTTTATTTCAGTACCCTGTTAGTTTTTTCAACATTTTAGAATTTATTTGATTGTAATTTTTAAGTAAGAATTTATTTGATTCATGATTCAAATTAAAGATTTATTTAATTTTTTAGTACGATTAAAAAAGCAACTAATTAATACATTGGCGGTAGAAATAAAAGGTTTTCACAAGCGTTTTAACTTAGTATTTAAGGTTAGAGTTTATGGTTTAAAAATTAGGGTTTAGTTTTAATGGTTTAAAATTTAAGGATTGAGGTTATAATTCAGAGTTTATATGTTAAAATTTAAATCTCTAACCATATTACACTAAACTCTAAACCTTAATCTCTAAACCATGAATTATAATTACTACATCGAAATTCTAAACCCTAATACATTAACATTTAAATCCTAAACTATAACCATGAACCATTTACTTTGAAGCAGGTAGAACTTCCCTCTCCCCCCAAATAAATTTATGGTCTAATTACATTTTAGATCTTTATCAATTTAAATTTAAATTAAATCAAATTTGTGTCTTCTCTAATTTTTAAAATTAAATACTTAACACGTGTCTCTCTTATAACGAAAGTTTCCACAAGCGCCTTAATTTTAGGGTATATGGAGTTAGTTTAGGGCAAAGAGTTTAGGGGTTTAGGTGTAGGGGGTTAAAATTTTGGGATAGTTGTTTCAATTTAAGGTTTAGGGTTATAATTTAGGGTTTATAGGTTAAAACCTAAATCCTCACCATATCATCCTAAAAACTAAACTCTAACCTATAAACCCTAAATTATAACCCTAAACCTTAAATTGAAACAACTATCCCTAAATTTTAACCCCCTACACTTAAATCCCTAAACTCTATACCTAAACTAACTCCCTATACCCTAAAACTAAGGTGCTTGTGGAAACTTTCAGTTTCCACCGCCAGTGTAGTCTAAAAGTAATTACAAGGTAAACGTTCATAATTATTCTTAACCCATTGACAGAGCACACACCTTACAAGACTTTGTGATTGAACCGGATCTCTCGGATAAACATCATCCATTTTCTCTTTTAATATTTGATCGTATATAAGCCTAACATATTTTACTCAATTCCTTAGCATCATATGGTGAATATGGATTCTTTAAAACAATTACTAATACAAACTTTTTCATGGTACTCCAAGCAAATAAAAACCCGAAATTTGTTGAAAAAAATGAATAGATGCATTTTTGCAGAACGGAGAAAAAAATGAATTTCAAATTTACAAATATGTTCAAATATTTCAAATCACTATCAAATAAGCATTCAACAATTAAAATTAGAAAAATATAAATATATATAAATATATTATCAAATAAAAATAATATACTCATTAAAGCATCAAACTTTTGCAATATGACAATTCCAGTACACTAATATTGCCTAAATTAGCTCAAAATTAGTTGCATTCTAAAATCTAATATTAGAATAAAATTAAAGACAATTAAATTGTGCCAACAAAACAATGTGAGAATTTCAAAATAATAGAATTAGAAGAAATATATATACATGAAATACCAAAAGGATTAAATTGATAATATCTTATATACGGAGAAACTTACTAAAACTACTATCATGTTAAAAAAACAATATACATGAAAATGGTGAAGGATTTAATTCGGTAAAATCTTATATTAGCTAAAGACATTTCCAACTCGGGTCATTCGAAATTTCCAAGTCAAAATGATAGGAAAAGGTAACCGAATAAAGAAACATGATAAAAATACTGTTATATTAGAAAAATAATTATACATGAAAACAATGAAGGGTTTAATTGTTAATATGATATATTAGTTGAACCTAATGAGTGGTTTTAGTGAAAAATGGTAATGTTTATTGTAGGAGACTTGAGTTCAAGCAAATTAATGGGTTAAAAAAGTATGAACAAATATTATCATATAATAAACTTAAAACTATTTAAAAAAATATAGGCATAATGTCAAAAAAAATGTCTCAAACGTTTGACTGAATAGTCATTTTGGGCCTTATTCTTTTTTATACAATTTTTTAAAATATATTTTATATTTTAAAAAAAATTTAAAATTATTTGTCGACTCATGTGTCCTTCTGTAAACTCAACATATTTGTCTATATGACATTGTTATCTCGGTGTGCACCGCCGTGTTGGTTTGTCACTTCAATTCAAACTATTTATCGTTAGTTGACTAATAATTTTCACCCACAGAGAAAGTATTTAGACCCAAAATGAAACGTTGAATGCTATATTGCTTAAAAATAAAATAGGGACAAAAATAACTATTTAACCTAACGTTAGAAGCATTTCTTGACATTATGCTAAAAATATAATATTAGAACGTTTCCAAACTCAGGCCATTCAAATTTCCTAGTTTGTTATTGTAAATGCCAATTCATTCCAGTGAGAAGGTGAAAATTTGCGTACAAAAAACGTGAAGAATTTTGCGTGGGTGGAGATGAAATAAGAAAATTGTATAGGGTCAAAGGTAATTTTTGTGTTTCAAGTGCTTAAAATGAACTGTTATTTTTTCTAGAGATGTCAAAAAAAATATTTAACTAAGTGACTAAAAGAACTTGAATTGAATTACTATTTGGATAGATTATAAAATAGACCCTCTAATTGCACTAAAAATCAAGTGAGCCCTTATTTGAAAAATTATTAGATCAAATGAGTTATCATATGAAAAAAAATCACGATTGAATGAGCTATTATTTGCAAAAATTATAATCAAATTATCCTTTACTTAAAATTCATGACAAGTTTTTTAACATTTAAGACAAAATCAATGGTTTATTTAATCGTGAATTTTCAAATAAGAGTTCAATTGACCAACTACTCAAACTATGTCTTGCTTGATTTTTTGGTACAATTGAAAGGACCTATTTTTATGTTTTATTAATTTACTTGAACTAAATGTTCAATCTAATCAAGTGGGACTAAGTATCACGCGATCATGTTTGTTTCTTAGTTCCGTTCCTACTTAAATACATAAGATAAAGTATATAAATTAGAGTGCCGCTAGATTTACGCAAAAACCCTAGTTGTTAAATTTTTGTTCTTTAGTTTTTTCTTTAAGAGTGTTGCCTCCGTTAGCGGTCTTAGTGCCGCCGTTTGAACTCAAAAACCCTAATTGCTAGATTTTTGCTCTTTAATTTTTTCTTTAAAAGTGTTGTTTCCGTTGGTGGACTTAATGCCGCCGTTTGAACGCAAAAACCCTAGTTGCTAGATTTTTGCTCTTTAATTTTTTCTTTAAGAGTGTTGCTTCCGTTGGCGGCCTTTGTGCCGCCGTTTGAACGCAAAAACCCTAGTTGCTAGATTTTTGCTCTTTAATTTTTCTTTAAGAGCGTTGCTTTTGTTGGCGGCCTTAGTGCCACTGTTTAACCTTTTCTTTCTTTTATTTTTGTTTCCAATACGAATTATTCTTATTTTGATTCATTCTTTTCTCATGTTTTGTTGTGTTTGTTCGTCTGCCTTATGGCATATTTTTGTCTATCATTATGGTAGTTTAGCGTTCGTGTAGTGGTCATCATGACACACCCTTTGATCAGAACAGATCGACAATATAATATGATTAGATCCCCTTTTGTGGTAATTTGTCGATGCAATCAGAATAGTCGGCATAGAAATCTGCAAAATTAATTTTTTCGATCTTCACTCATATGCGTCTAATTGAAAAAGACATGAAAACTTTTATGATGGTGGTTGAGTTTTCAATATAGCGGATTCAAAGAAAGGTTCATTTTTTTCTTCTTCAAGCTTTTGAGTTACATGTTTTGAGTTATATTTGTTGTATTTGTTGGTAATATGTATATTTGTTTCTTAGTTCCGTCCCTACTTAAATACATAAGATAAAGTATATAAATTAGAGTGCCGTTAGATTTACGCAAAAACCCTATTTGTTAGATTTTTGCTCTTTAATTTTTTATTTAAGAGTGTTGCCTCCGTTGGCGGCCTTAGTGCCGCCGTTTGAACGCAAAAACCCTAGTTGTTAGATTTTTGCTCTTTAATTTTTTTCTCTCTGTTGGCGGCCTTAGTGCTGCCGTTTAACTTTTTCTTTCTTTTATTTTTGTTTCAAATAAGAATTATCCTTTGATTCATTCTTTTCGCATATTTTGTTGTGTTTGTTCGTCTGCCTTATGGCATGTTTTTGCCTATCATTATGGTAGTTTAGCGTTCGTGTGGCGGTCATCACGACACGCCCTCTGATCAGAACATATCGACAATATAATATGATTATATTCCCTTTTGTGGTAATTTGTCGATGTAATCATAATCGTCAGCAGAGAAATTTGTAAAATTAATTTTTTTCGATCCCCACTCATATGTGTCTAATTAAAAGAGAAATGAAAATTTTTATGATGGTGCCTGGGTTTTCAATATAGCGTATTCAAAGAAATGTTCAATTTTTTCCTTCACGCTTTTGAGTTATATGTTTTAATTGTTTTTGGTAAAATTAATTCTCTTTTGATATGTTATATTTGTTGTATTTTTTTAGTAATACGTATGTTCATTTTATAGTCTATATTCGAAGTGCGAGGCTACTTTTTTTAATAATATCGTCTCTAAAATTTAAACTGGCGTCCTCACTTTGAGAATACTACGTGCCTTACCAATATAACATTAATGAATAACATTAAACATGCTAAAGTGAGAATTAAAGTGACAATGGCGGCATTTGTTCTTTAATTTGTAATAGTGACATTCAAAAGAATAAACGATTTTGGGGGGCTAATTTTACCGTCATTTAATTTCTTTAGGTTATTTATATAATAAAAAAACCCTAAGGTTCCAAGCCTATATATACGCAATCCATCCAATATGAAAATCATTCCACAGCATTTCAAAAGCTAAGAAAGCACCCTTGTTGCTTATTTCTTTTTGTCCTCAAATTCTTTAGCGATGGCAAGTTCATCAAAGAAAACACGAGGACGCCAAAAGATAGAGATGAAAGTCATCGAGAAAGAAAATGACAGGGTGATTACATTTTCGAAACGTAGATCTGGAATCTACAAGAAAATTAATGAAATTAACACACTCTGTGGTACCGAAATCCTTTTCATTTGTTTCTCGCCCAAAGGTAAACCTTTTTCCTTCGCTCATCCCTCAGTCGAATATGTCGCTAACCGTTTATTCAATAATAATGTCCCGCCTGCTCAATACGACACCCATCCTCTCGTGGAGGCGCAACGAAAGGAACAACTCAATCTGATTAATCGACACTACAATGAGGTCGCGACACAACTCGATGCAGCGAAAGAGAAAGAGAAGGCGCTTGCCGAGCTGGCAAGTGAAGGTGAAAGTGAAACTAATTTCTGGTGGAACGCTCGTATCGAACAACTTAATCCCCAGGAGCTACAAGTATTGGAATCTCGTTATCAAGAGCTTCTCAACGGGCTGTATATCGCCAGGAACAAGTTGATTGCAGCAACTACTACAATTCCTACTCCCAGGGATCCTGCGCAGCTCAATCAATTCAACTTTTTTTAATAATAATAATAGAGTCCACATTGTCTGTTTTTATTTACTGTTTTGTTGTTGTTGTTGTTTCTTAGGCTTGTCATTTCAACCACATATATGATCGTGTTCGAGTATGTTTTAACATTTCCATGTCTTGTCCGCTTAGGACTTTGTTAGTTTTTAATTATGTAAACCAACATCGATTTATCTGCTTTTAGTCATGTTGGAAACACTCGATTTTATGCAATAACATATTTGATTCCATTGCTTTTAACATTGTATGGTAAATATGAATCCTGGAGAACAATTACTGATGCAAACTTTTGTACGGTACTTCAAGTAAATAAAAAATCGAAATATCACAGTGTCAGTACTGAGTTTGAAGATTTGTACTTTATTTAAATTTTAATAATGCTTTAAAAAATTAATAATGAATTACATGCATTGTTTATAATTTAATTTAAACTTCATATGATGATTGCATTTGCAGTGGATACAACATGAATTTCAAATTTACATTTTAATTCACTATCAAATAAATGTCTAATAATTGATATATGCTAATTGGCCTTGTAAGGATGCTCATATTGTTTCGAATTTCGATCTTGTATGAGTTTGAATTCCGTTATGTAATGTAATTTAAAAAAAATGTTTACATATATTTTATTAGGAAACTAATTTACTCATTGAATCATAAAAAATTTGCAATAAGGCAAATTCAATACATTGATATTACCTAAATTAGCTCAAAATTGGCTGTTTTTTAAAACCTAATTATTGGGGGAAAATAATTATACATGAAGATGATAACGGATTTAATTGATAATATCCTATATTAGCTAAAGAAATTTCCAAGTCAGACTATTCAAATTTTCCAACTCAAATTGATAGGAGCAAAAAACCAAATGAAGAAACTTGCTAGAAATATTACCATATTTCAACAAAATAATAATTATACATGGAAATAATGAAATATTTAATTGGTAATATCTTATATTAGTTTAGAAACATTTCCAACTTAGGTCATTCAAAAATTTCCAACTCGAAATGATAAGAGTAAATAACCGAATGAGGAAACATGCTAAAAATATTGCCATATTAAAAAAAGTATACATAGAAATAATGAAGGATTTAATTGGTAAAATCCATTCCTATATTAGCTGGAGACATTTCCAAGTCAAGCCATTCTACTTTACCAACACAAAATGATAACCAAATGAAGAAACATGCTAGAAAAATACTGCCGTGTTAGGAAAAAAATCATACATGGAAATAGTGAAGGATTTAATTGGTAATATCATATATTAGTTAGACACGTTTCCAACTCTGGCCATCCAAATTTGCTAATTTATTATTGCAGATTTGAACCCATTTAGTAAGGTAAAAATCAAGAATTTTGTTGAATAGGCCATGAACACACACATGGTTCATATAAAAAAAGGTTAAGAATTTTGTGCGGGTGAAGATAAATTTTCAAAATTTTAAAAGGACAGTGATAAAATTGTGTTTAAACTGAATATTAATTTTTAGAGGGGTCAAAAATATTTTGTATTTAATTGATGGACTAAAAGAATTTAAATTGAATTTATTAATTATAAAATAGGTCTTTCTAATTGTACCTTAAAATCAAGTGAGACTCTAATTTGAATCATGAATTAAATGAGTCATTATTTAAAAAATCGTGAAAAAATAAGTCTTATTTGTAAAACCATAGAACAAATGAACCCTTGTTTGAAACTTCACGAAGGGACTTTTTAATATTTACGACAATTTCAAAGACTTATTTGATCGTAATTTAAAAAAAAATGAGTCATTTGACCGATTATTAAATCTATACCTTACTTGATTATTGGGTGCAAGCTTTATTATTTTAGTTGAACTAAATGTTCAATTTTAATCAAATGAGGCCAAATCTAATGCCTGCCTATTGTTTTCGTCCCTACTTAAGTACATAATATATATGGGTAATTGTTCTATACACAAGCGCTTGTAGAAACTTTTTTACACAAGCGTCTTAGTTTTAGGGGTTAGGGACTCCGTTTAGGGTTTAAAATTTAGGGGTATAAGTGTAATAGTTTTGAATTTAGGGATTGTTGATAGAATTTTGGGTTTAGGGTTAAAATTTAGGGTTTATATGTTAAAACCTAAATCCCTACCCATATTACCCTAAAACTAAACCCTAACCCTAAATCCTAAATTCTAACCCTAAATCCTAAATTCTAAACATGAACCCTAAATTCTAAACATTTACACTAAAACCCCTAAACTTTAAACACTAAACCCTAACCCTAAACCCTATAATTGAGGAGCTTGTGGAAACAAAAAATTTCCACCGCCAGTGTATAGGATATTAATCCAATATGGGTATATAATATACAAATCAAAGAGGTTTGCATTGAAGAAATAGAATTACTTATTTAACAATGTTCTCAGAGAAACATATTTGTTTATCACATTCGAGACAAAACTTTTAATTCTAAACATAATTATCTCTTTTTTTTATGAAAACTAAAGTGATTACAACTAGTATCTGTTCTAAATATACTCTCAACCATTTGACAATGAACGCTCAATCACCCTACTGCAGCTGCTGGTGCTCGAACCCGTGACCTCTAGGAACAACAACCGTTCCCTTAACCACTGAGATAAGTTGGTTCGTGCTAAACATAATTATCTCTAATTATACACAGTTGTGTGAGTAATATATGAGTAACATTAAACATACTAAAATAAGAATTAAAGCGACATGGCGATATTCAAGGGCGGAATGTATAAGGGGTTAGGGGGCATGGCCCCAAAATTTTGAGAAATTATAATTTGGCCAATAAATTTTTAAAAAAAATTAATTTGGCCCTTCAAGATTTTTAAAAATTCATATTAAATTTTAAATTTATCATAATTTTAAAAGTTCTTATTAAATTTCTCCAAATTATTAAAAAAAATAGTTAAACCCTTAATTTTTTGAAAATTTTAGTTTATGCCTCTCAATTTTTTGAAAACTTTTAGTTTAAGCCTCTAAATTTTTTAAAAAATTAAAGTTGGCTCCCTAAACTCCTACCCTAGATTCCGCCACTAACGACATTTTTTCTTTGATCTCTAATAGTGACAATGACAAGCATGAGACAAATTAATGGGCTTGGGCATTTAATTTCTTGAGATTTAAATCCTATATATATGCATTCCATCTGACATAAATTTCATTCCACAATATCCCAAAAAGGCTCATAAAGCAATCATTCTTAACCTTTTTGTTTGTTTTTTTGTCTTCGAATCTTTTCGAAATAGCAAATTTGAAAAAGAGAACTGAAAGAAAAAAAAAACGAAATAAAGCTTATTGAAAAAGAGAATGACAAGTTGATCATATTCTTAAAATGTTGGTCCGAAATCAACAAAAAAAAGCGAGTTAATCACACTTTGTGGCACAAGTTTTTTTTTTTATTTTATCTTTTTCTCATCAGCAGAAGGTGAATCAATAAAAAACGAGTTAATCACACTTTGTGGCACAAATTTTTTTTTATCTCTTTCTCACCAGCAAAAGGTGCCTGCGCAACAGGCAGGTGGGAGTGAAGCTAATTTTTGGTGGGAAGCTCCCATCGATCAACTTAAGCCTCGGGAAGTAGAAGTAGAATCCTATTATCAAGAGCTCCTCAACGAGCTGTACACCACCAGGAGAAACAAGATTGCAGCAACTACTTTAATACCTACTCCAAGGGATCCTGCACAGTTCAATTCATTTACTACCCACACAAATGAAGATTGAACATGTCCTTGCTGCCTTTATCTTGGCCGCTAGCAGTTATGTTGTTATTTATCGTATTGTTGTTTGTTAGGCAAGTTCAATACACCGATATTAACTTAATTAGCTCAAAATTGTTTGTGTTCTAAAATCTAGTATTGACTTAAATATCTACTTTGGTCCCTGTCCCCCCCCCCCTTTACATTTTGGTCCTAGCACCAATGTCGTCAAAAACACAAAAAGATTTTCATTTAATTGAAAGAAAAAAAAAAATCTATTTTGTAGGACTCCTCTAGAAGGGACGGATAAAAATCTTCTGCCCTTTTTTGTGTCTATACTTATGCTCCAACACTAAAAAATACTATAAAATTGTTAAAATGTGGCTTTCAAATTAAGTTTCGAATTAGTGGATGCTGCCAAAGGAAGTGGCGACGCACAATTTTTCTCTAAATTTACTGTCTAAATTGAACTGATATGTTTAGGATTAAGTAAAATAGGTGATTAATTTCTTTTTCCTAATATATTGTGTCGGATGAATAGATTATATTATAAATATAAAGAAAAATTTACAACACTCGATGAGCACCAATGAGCACTATTAACGACGAGCATTGATGAGAACTATTAATTTAATTTATAAATATTTAAAATCTAAAAGACTCAACGTATAATTATAAATTATTTAAAAATTACAAGATAAATTAAATTAAAATATATGGTTTTATTTTTAATTTTGTTTTAAACATAGATCAAAATACCTATCTACCCATAAATTACAAAAGCTTAATTTTATTCATTTAAATTGCTGCCGCCGTCGCCGCCGATGTCCATCGATAGTTTATGACCCAAAATGAAGATCCTAAAAAAAACCCTAATTTGTTTTTGCTGAAACAAACAAGATATGTGGCGATATAGAACGGCGAATAAACAACCATTCTTTGTTGAAACCGAGAGATAAAGAATGGCGAATAAACAACCAAACAAACATAGATGGCGAATAAACATCTATTCTTTGCTAAAACAAACAACCGTCGGGTTGATGAATGGTCATAACTATTGGCGGGCAACGGTGGCGGCGACGACAATTTTAAATGAACAAAAAATATGATTTTTGTAATTCAAAGGTAGATAGGTATTTTGATCTATGTTTAAAAGAAAATTAAAAATAAAATAATATATTTTAATTAGTTTAATTTTTATTTTTAAATAATTTATAATTATACAGTGAGTTCTTTAGATTTTTAATCTTTATAAATTGAATTAATAGTGCTAATCGGTGCTCGTCGTTAGTGGTACTCATTGATGCTCGTCGAACGTGGCAGATTCATCCCAGAAGGAAAATTCTACAGCGTTCGACGAGCACCGATGAGCACCATTAATTCAATTTATAAAGATTAAAAATATAAAAATTCACCGTATAATTGTAAATTATTTAAAAATCAAAAAAAGATAAATTAATTAAAATATATTATCTTATTTTTAATTTTCTTTTAAACATAGATCAAAATACTTATCTACCCCTAAATTACAAAACTCTATTTTTTGTTCATTTGTTGTCGTGGCCGCTACCACTGCCGCCACCGCCAGTGGTTAATTTGATTTTTTTTAATTTTAAATCTGAGTTTTTTCCTTTTTCTTTGTTGGGGTTTAATTTGATTTTTATTTTGAATGGGATTACAGAGATTCAAAGATTAGAGGGGGAAAGAATACAATACAAGGAAATGAATGGTGGATCTGTGTTGCTATTGAAGGGAAATACCAAACGACCCGAAGCAACCATTAGTGGAGGTAAGCACAAATATTCAATCGAACGACTTTTCAAAGCAACTATTGGTGGAGGAGACAGCAGCGGCGACAACAGCAGCATTGACGGTAACGGCGGTAACAACAACGGTGACGGCTTGAATTTCAAATGAACAAAAATTAAAATTTTGTAATTTAGGAGTAGATATCTATTTTGATCTATATTTAAAAAAATTAAAAATAAAATAATATATTTTAATTAATTTACCTCTTAATTTTTAAATAATTTATAATTATACAATGAATCATTTAAAATTTTAATCTTTATAGATTAAATTAATGGTGTTCATCAATGCTCGTCGTTAGTGGTACTCGTCGAGCGCCATAAACTCGTCCTAAACAAAAACCCAAATATTGTGACAAATCTCAAGTTAAGTTTTTTTTTAACCATCCAATCGGTAACACGATTAAAATTTCTAAACAAAACAAAGGAAACTCTAAAATCTGAAGTCAGTTCAACAAAATAAATATCTTTCATGTTGTTTAAGTAGACCAGTAGCAATGAGAGAGTAGAATTCAATTGGATTCAAAGATTACATTATATACCATCCCCGTTTCTTAGCCAGAAACCAAACATCATGGCTTCTGCACAAGGCCACCTCATCAAGCAAGTTGTTATCATGGTTTCTGCACACCACAACAAGACCAGTTCGGCCCGCCCCACCATCATAATTCATAAGAAGCAACACAGTTTAATTTTTTTTAGGGTAAACTACATAAATGATCACTATACTATTGAAAAAGTCGCGATTTGACCACCTTACTTTTTTTCGAAGCAATTAAACCACCATACTATTAAATTGGGTGCAATGTGACCACCAGCCGTTAGAGGTTAACGGTAGGGTGACGTGGCAGTTAAAAAATTAAAGGTATAATTACACATTTGGTCTTTACTATTTACACATTTTTCAATTTAGTCCTAATTTTAAACTAATAAAATAAATTAATTAGGTGGTGACACGTGTTTGTGCTATAAATCACCAATTGTATTATATGTCTTATTGTTTGTTACCATTCAAACTCCACAACGCTATCCATTTGTATAGAACCAATTTGTATAGAAACAAATCAAAAGATTGTTGTTAATTGCAGCAGGACAATCAAAGAAGTAGTTTGTTATGGTGCAGGAAACAATTTGTATAGAAACAAATCAAAAGACTGTTGTTAATCACAGAGCCATCGAGAGGAATCAGAATATTTTGAACACTTTCATATCAAATGAATACTCGGATTTATTCTCCCATGGTGGGTAAAATTACTACACCTGTTTATTTTGAAGCCTTGTGGTTTTTTGTTGATCTTCTCTGTGGAATATTTGTGGTTGAAATGACGGATCCTCAAACCATTCAACTTTTCTTCTCTATTCACAGGCTATAATTCAAGGACTTAGGGAATCTGGTGTTTTTAATTCTGTGGTACAATCGGCACAGACAATACTCTCGCAGGACAAGTTGTCATCAGTTGAGAGTAGCAACTCTTCTAGCATAATAGATAAACACATGGTCTTTTCTGCCAGAAAGATTGGCATCAAAGAGTCTCAGGCAACTGCCAGAAGGATCTTGGAGATCAATGACAAATTTTCCGGTGATCCAGCAATCCCACCACTTTCTCCTCCAGTTCCGGATGATTTGTCATTGGAATATAATGAGAGATTAAATTCATAGTGATTGCTATTTTCTGCCTGCCTCATTGTTTCTGCAAGGAGTTATTGAGATTTAAATTGAACGGTGGGTGGGTCAATGAGATAACATGACCGTCGGTGAGACAAGTTGGTTTTGCAGTTACAATGAGGCACTTCCGTGGGCTATTCCCGATCATTACCCAAGCGCTGATGTACATTCAGGTTAGATGATAGTAGATAATAGAGTGAAAGGCATAGGGCAGGATTTTGTTTACGATTATTGTTAATCGTAGTCGCAACACATAGCTGCTCATATTCATTTACAGATATATTGTTATGAATCAAAATTCAGAAACGGCACATTGCTGTTTCATTCTTTTGCACTTGAAAAGAATTGCATTCTGGATTTGCTTGATTCCTGTGAAAATATTATTGAGATTGCACTGCAGGCTACATTTTAGTAGCCATTTGATTTTGTTGTTCAGCCGTATACAACAAGTATGTGATTGCATATCCCCCACTTCAATGATTAAAAACTAGATAATTTTCAACCAATCGAATTATACCCAAATCCAAATTAATTACCAGGCTAGCTTTCCATTTTAAAAGAGTTTCAGTAGAGTTGATGGAGGATGAAAGAAGAGAAAACATGGGAAGACTAAAGCAGAACAAAAGTGATGAGGAAGAAGATGAGTTTGAATGGTAACAAAATATAAGACATATAATACAATTGGTGATTTATAAGACAAATATGTTCTTGGTGTAGTGGTTAAGGTGTTGCTTTTATCCTTGTTTCACCCAAGTTCAAATCCCACAAAGAGCAAGATGGGAGATTTTGTTTTTCTCCTCTAAATAGGTGATGATACGTGTCACCATCTAATTAATTTATTTTATTAGTTTAAAATTAAGACTAAATTGAAAGAATGTATAAATATTAAGGACTAAATGTATAATTATACCTTTAATTTTTTAACTTCCACGTCACCCTACCGTTAACCTATAACGGCTGGTGGTCACATTACACTCAATTTAATAGTATGGTGGTTTAATTGCTTCGAAAAAAAGTAAAGTGGTCAAATCGCGACTTTTTCAATAGTAGGTGGTCATTTATGTAGTTTACCTTTTTTTTAATAAAAAAACGCACGGGACGTCACATGCTGATCTCCAACAGTCATCGGGGTAAGATAAGAGATTTCCAACTCAAGCTGTTTCCAGCTTCCAAAGACCTGGTGACAAGTGTAGCTCGAACCAGGGATGGACTGATGAAACGGTGGAATGGTCCCCTCCTGAAAATTTGTATATAATTTAAAAAATATATAGAAAAGTTATTTATTTTCTATCAAAACTTTATTTTTACTTTTTATAATTTTATAAATTTATTCTCCCTAAAATAAAATCATGTGTTTATCTCTAGCTCAAATACGAGAAGGAGAAGAACTTGAGGATAAGCCCACACGGTGTTTGTAACCAAAGCGAACTAAATAAAGAGTCATCTTGGGAAAAATGGCGGACAATCTGATTTTGAGCATTTGGAGGTCAAAGTAGATTTGGCGTCCAGCTATTCTTAAAACAACACACAAGTGTCATTTATAGATTTAAGACAAAAAAGAAGAGATATCGTTTCTAGATACAATAGGAAAAATCGTCACACACACACACAAAAAAAAAAAAAAAAAACTGCTCAGAACAAAGTAAACTTTCCCAACAAATATTTAATTTACTTTTTTTAAAATGTGCATTTTTAAGTTCCCACTATTTTAAAAATATTTTAAATAAATAAAAATTAGATAATTATTCAATGTACAAACTCTTGCAAAAACAAATAGTTTTAGGTGCAGATATTTTGTTTAGGTCTAATGTTTATGGGTTTAAGTATATAAGTTTTGAATGTAGGAGTGTGGTTAGAATTTAGGGTTGAAATTTAAACTCATCATAACCCTAAACCCCAAACTCATATACTTAAACCTCTAAACCTTAAATCCTAAATTAAATTTCTAAAACTAAAACGCTTGTGAATATTTTTCGTTTCCATCGCTAGTGTATGCGATACTTTATCATAAAAAATTGTTAACTAATGAAAACTGTTGATTTTTTTAATAGTTTTAAGATGATTATAATGTAATATATATTTATACATATTTTTAACCTTTTCGCAATACATACATCAAAAAAAATATAGAGTTGAAAAGCCACTCTTTTAAAAAATTATGTATCTGTTGATATTCATTTTTAATTTTATATAAAATCTTTTATTACTTTAATGGTAATTTATTCAACGTAGTTAACGTGATGTTTATTGAATGGTTTAGACATTTAAAACGTAATGTTGATGTCAAAAATGTGAGGCGGCCATCCTGTAATGGCGAATGGGCTAGTTTATGTATATTTGACGTCAAAGTCTAAATGATGAGTTAATATTTTGGAAATGAAGAAGAATATACGATTTGAACGGTATGAGTCCACGCGCAAAGGTGACTCCTTCTCGGTGCTTTCCCGCTCCATGGTGGTTTCGACTTTCGACTCAGACAGTTCCATTCCTATTTCCCCCCACCCAAACAAACACACACGCACACAAAAAAACTCTTCTGTTGAAAATTTACTTTAAAAACATTTTTTTTGCATAAAATAATTATTTGGTTCACTGATAATAAATTTTAGTTCACAAATGTGTTTAAAACACTGTAATGGATATTTTCTTGTATTTTTATTTTATTAATCTATAACATATGTATAAACATTTTGAATCAACAAAAATACCATTGATTTTTATTATATTACTATTTAGACAATTAAAAAATGTTTTATATAAATCAAAATAACAATCAATAATTCTTAAAAATTATTTTAAACATAAATTCATATGTAATTAAGTTTGAATAATTAACTTCTTTTTTAAAAAAACCCTTTAGATAAACTATAAAAAATTTAGGTTAAAATTCATTTAAAATTTTAATTATATGTGTAGGCATGATGCACATTACATACTTTCAAAACACCACCTCACTCATTCTTAGATAAGAGACACTAAAAAACAAATTTAAGTTAATTTTATATGATATAAATGAAACATTTTCTTAAATAATAAAGAATATGTATTCACACACTACACGTGTGAGTTTTATTTTTCGCTACCTATTGCTATTTTTTATAAAAAAAAGTTTCATAAATTGTAGGAAATACAGTCACATCTTATTATTTATTTTTAAATATTTTAATAAAATTACTAATAGTAGTTCTTAAAAACGCGGGGAGATTGGTCGTATAAAGTTGGCAAAGCAAGGCTGAGGGCTGAGTGCTGACCTTGGACTTTCAACTAAAATAATGCCCTCTCCCCTCACGATCGATTCCTTTTCCTCCGATATATAAACTAACATTCAACCTCTCTTCTTCTCCAACCAAAACCAATACCATAGATCAAACCAAAAAAAGAAAAGGATTTTTTTGATTAAAAACAGAGGGATGGGTAGCACGAAGAGATGGGTGTTGTTCAAGAGGATGATGAAGAAGGAAGCATGGAAGTGGAAGTTTTTGGGGTCTACTTTCAAGTGGAAGAGGCTAAACATTAAACTCTCTTTCATCCACGTTGTACGCTTCAAGATTGTCTCCGTTTTAGAAGCTATTTACCTGGTGGCTACTCTCTGTTTCTTCTATCTTTGTTGCGGCTGTCACTTTTGACACTTTTAATGTGTATATATGTAACTTCTATGTATTCCGTCTTCTTCTTTTGATTTCTGGTGTATAATGCTACTCTGAGTTCTGACCGGGGTTTTGAGACGGGAATTCGATTGGTTGCATGGTGGTGAGGCAATCGGAAAGTTTTGAATTCCAGGGCTTTGAAAGTTAACTTGTTGACTTCAACCTTTGTCAGGGAAGTTTTTAATTTAATGCACGAGATTCTTTTTATGTATTTTAGTATTTAAGGTTTAATTAAAATTAACTTGTGTTGAAACAAAAGCATTTTCTTTGATTGCCTCTCCAAATTGCATATAGCATAAACATCATGTATATTATTTAATTTCACAGCCCTTGGACATAGAATTACAACCAATAAAAATGTGACTTGTTTCCTTCAAACTTGGTCTTTTATTCTTCTGGAATTTTAGCATATCAATCACATCCCAAGGCTTTAAAGTGGTTTACGGATCTATGTTTTAATAAGTATTTAAAATTAGAGACAAAAATATAATTAATTATAAAAATAAAGTATGAAATTTAAAACTAGGAGTCAAAATAAGTAAAAAAATAATGTAAAAAAAATTAGGAGTCATATTCCATTCGGTTTTGGTTGGATATCCGCTGAGCAAATACACACCTGTATTTGCCATCCCTTTCTCGAACAACATGGACTTACTCGTCTTCATGATTATTTAATTATTTTTTTCGTACACATCATTTTATTGCGGTGAATATCTAACAATTAAATATTGTTTTTCGCTTTTATTTTTATCACTTCGTAAGACATTTATGATTCTATTAAGGAAATATTTTTGATAAACAAATTATCTACTTTAAAGTTTAAATATTAACTTCTAAAAATAAGTTACAATTTAAAATTCTATAATATAAATTCTGCAATTAATAATTTGTGTAAACTAAAATTTTACACAGTTTGTGATTTGTGTATTATAATACTTTTTATAAATTTAAATTCTTAAATATTTAGGAATGGACATCTCACTTTTTTCATCCTTTCAAACCATTTATCTAAATATCACTGAAAATGTACTTTATCATTTTAGTATTAAAAGTTTGAATGAATAAATCTGCTTTATATATTCGCCTTTCAAAAACATTGCAAAAATATAAATAAAAGCTTAAATTTTTTATATATATAAATAGACCTTAAAAAAGTCGACTCCACTGGGGATCGAACCCAGAATCTCTGGTTCCGTAGACCAGCACCTTATCCATTGGGCCATGGAGTCAACTGTTGACGGCATCTTTTATAAGATTAAATAAGGATGTTTATTAACTTAGTTCCCGCCAAAATGGGTCATCCTCGCAATCTTTCCCGCCAAAACTAGGGCTTAGTGCTGGAATTGAAAAGGAAAAGAAGCTCATTGAATTAACATTTTGGTGTTTTCTTCTCCAAACTGTAGTTATACTAAGAAGGCAAGGACAAGGGAGCGAACGAAAAAATGGAGTTGGGAGCTCAAGATTATGCTGATAGGAAGAAAGATATCAGCCAATTCTTGTCTCAAGATGTATTTTCCCCCTATCCCATCCCTTCTCTTCTATTTGTTCTTTGTTTTTTCTATTTTTAAAATGTAGTCTTATTTATCAACTTACCATTTTTTTCATTTTTCTTTCTTTGGTCGTTCAGATTTATCAAGATGAAATCAAGGCGATGATAAATCACAAGCGCCGCCGCCTCATCGTCAACATCTCCGATCTCCACTCTTTTAATAACTTGGCTCCTAGGTCTGCTACTTTCTCTCCTTGTATTTTGTCCTTCAATTTAAGCGTTGGCTTATTTAAATTAATTTAGGTTTTTGTTCATTGTTCTGAGTTTTTAGGATTCTGAAGAATCCGAGTGAATTTATGCAACCATTCTGCGACGCGGTGACGGAAGCTGCTAAAAGCATTGACCCAACGTACTTGAAAGAAGGAGAAACTGTTCATGTGGGATTTGAAGGCCCTTTTGTTTCTCGCCGTGTCACACCCAGAGAACTCCTTTCCGAATTCATTGGCTCCATGGTCTGCGTTGTTGGCATTGTCACCAAATGTACAATTATTCAATCCCCGGTCGCTCTTTTTGTTTTCCTTCTAATTTGAAGTATAATTACATTATTCTTTGTTTGTTCATATAATGTGCTAAATTTGAATTTGGGATTTTGTCTAAAGTGGATACATGCTCTCTTTGTTTTCCTTCTAATTTGAAGTACAATTACTTTATTCTTTGATTGTTCATATAATGTGCTAAAAATTGAATTTGGGATTTTGTCAAAAGTGGATACATGCTTTGAGAATTCCTTAGTTTGGGTTTTAAAGCTCCTACTGATATTCGGAAACTTTGTCAATCAATTATTTTTCTGCTTTGTATATATTTAACATGATTCTATCTCAATTTAGGTTCTCTGGTAAGACCAAAGGTTGTCAAAAGTGTCCATTTTTGTCCTGCCACTGAAAACTTTACTGTTAGAGAATATCGAGACATCACCTCCAACAATGGTTTGCCAACTGGATCTGTGTATCCTACCAGGGTAATTTCTGTTGTTTAGATCTCCTCATATCGGTGTTGCTATTAAATTAAACATTGTCTCATGGGGGTATATTCTTTCAGGATGAAAATGGAAACTTATTGGTGACTGAATATGGTTTGTGCCAATACAAAGATCACCAAACCTTATCAATTCAAGAGGTACCTGAAAATGCTGCACCTGGTCAGCTTCCTCGAACTGTTGATGTCGTAGTTGAGGATGACCTGGTTGATTCATGCAAGCCTGGAGATCGTGTGGCAATTGTAGGGATATATAAAGCTCTTCCAGGAAAAACCAAAGGCAGCGTGAATGGTGTTTTCAGGTATCACTTATGTAGTGAATCATTTGAAAGTAACTCTTTTTGAAGAAGTTGGAGATACAAGTACAAATACAATCACAAACCAATACATCTGATAGCTAAAATTGAATCAAACATTACAACACACAATTGGACTGAAAACTGGAATAACTTAAGACAGAGTCCACACATGGTGCAAGTTTAAACCAGAATAAAATTTGGAAAAAAAACCCACACGAAATCTTGAATGAGCAATTTTTGTTACATTAAGTCTTAATTGTTATAGTTAGAGCATTCTTTTCTTCAATTTCCGATCCTGAATGAATGCTTTTCCAATGCAGGACTGTTCTTATAGCTAATAATGTCTCTCTACTCAACAAAGAGGCTAATGCACCTATCTACAGCCCAGAGGACCTGAAAAATATTAAGAAGATAGCAGAGAGAAATGACACATTTGACCTGCTTGGTAACTCCCTTGCACCTTCAATATATGGGCATTCCTGGATAAAGAAAGCTGTGGTTTTACTGATGCTTGGTGGAGTGGAAAAGAATTTGAAGAATGGCACTCATTTACGAGGGTTTGTTGCACTCTTACATTTTAAGTGTCTTTGGAGTTACATGTCTGATAAATAATTGCCCTACTGATCGCTATTCCTTCCTTTATACTGCATCTTGATTCTTCTCGGTTTATGCTTTATGCAGCAATACATCCATGTTTTAGATTAGGTAAACTCTTCACATAGGCTAAATTATTGCTCTTTTGTAGGGACATTAACATGATGATGGTTGGAGATCCATCTGTTGCAAAATCTCAACTTTTGAGAGCAATCATGAACATTGCTCCCTTGGCCATTTCAACCACCGGTAGAGGTTCTTCTGGTGTTGGTTTGACAGCTGCCGTCACCTCTGACCAAGAAACTGGTACATTGTTTCAATTTTATTCTAGCCATTCAACTTCTGGTCTGATTTGGTGCTTTTGAGGATATTAAACATATCTGTTATCAGGGGAAAGAAGACTGGAGGCAGGTGCAATGGTCCTTGGTGATAGAGGTGTTGTATGCATTGATGAGTTTGACAAGATGAATGATCAAGATCGTGTTGCGATACATGAAGTAATGGAGCAGCAGACTGTAACTATTGCCAAAGCTGGTATCCATGCATCATTGAATGCTCGGTGCAGTGTAGTGGCTGCTGCAAACCCCATATACGGAACTGTAAGTGTATATTGGTTACTAAGGCGCATTTTCACAACTCTAGCAAGGTTGCTGGCCTTGAATTTATATTAATTGTTGGTTCAATCTGCAGTATGATCGTTCATTGACTCCAACAAAGAACATTGGACTTCCAGACTCGTTGCTTTCTCGTTTTGATCTGTTGTTTATTGTATTGGATCAAATGGATGCTGATATTGATCGTCAAATCTCTGAGCATGTTTTGAGAATGCATCGGTTTCGCTCAGCTATTGATGGAGGTAGGCAAAGAGTTTTCTTGTGCTTTTAGACTGGCAGCACATATACTTACTAAGGTACCTAATGATGCAGGCGAGGCAGCTCTCGATGGAAGTTCAAGATATGGAAGAGAGAAGATGAAGCTGACACTGACTCATCTGTTTTTGTCAAGTATAATCGAATGCTACATGGGAGAAAAACTGAAAGAGGCAGGAAGCGTGATACTCTTACCATAAAGTTCCTCAAAAAGTATATCCATTATGCAAAGCACAGGATTCAACCTGAGCTGACTGATGAGGTTGTGGTTATTCTTTGATTTTGCTATATATGTTTATTCATTAATCCACTTATATTCTCCTCTCATTTGAATTTCTTACTTTCTAGTTTCTTCCACTTTCCTCTGTTTTAATCAATAGAAATGCTGGGCATGGTAATTCTGCAATATCTCCTATAAAAGAAACATTCATTGCTAGTTAACTTGTCTCCCCCAGACCCCTGACCATTCTTGAGTCTTGACACACTTAACATCGGCTTATTCTAAAGTATTTTCATCTGCAGGCTTCAGAACAAATTGCAACAGCTTATGCAGATCTCAGAAATGCCAGTTCAAATGCAAAGGTTTGCTTTCATAATCAACTAAGAAATACCTTGATATACTTACCTCAATTGGTAATTTTAATATATGATTGGTATTCTTAGACTGGTGGAACCCTTCCAATCACAGCTAGAACTTTGGAAACAATTATTCGTCTGTCAACTGCTCATGCAAAGTTGAAGTTAAGCAGAAAGGTAATCAATTCTTCAAAATAAAAAAGCCATTTACAGTAATGTGATGGTATTTTGGGATTTGTGACCATGTTCGTATATTTTTCTTTTTCAAAACTTGTTTTATTACTCTAAATTCTATTTTTATTCTTTAGGATCAACTGTAATCAAAACTATTATGGTGGATTTATATGTATTTGAATTGGATGTTTTGTCCTTGGGGCTCACTCATTACATTTCCTTTTTGTATTCATTTACGGTTTATGCATTTTATTCATACTTCCCTTGCATTATGACTTTTCATGGCAGGTTACAAAAGTTGATGTTGAAGCTGCTCTGAAAGTTCTAAATTTTGCTATTTATCATAAAGAATTGACTGAGATGGAGGATCGTGAAGAAGAAAGGCAAAGAGAAGAAGGAAGAAAACGAAGAGCTGATCACCAAGGGTGAGCGTGCTACAAAAGCTTTTCAAAAAAATGTGGATTTTACAAGTGCACGTCTCTTACGTTTACAAATAAAGCATTACTTAAGGTTAACAATTTATCCAGATGTAGCTGACCTATTATTTTGCTTTAATTAGCCCAACTGCAGATGTTATGGAAGTAGATGATCCTCCAATAGCTGAGCATGCTGCTGCTACGGGCTCTATTGAAAGGTCAGACTTCAGAGTCCTAATAAACACTTCAATTACAAGTTAACTCATATTTTCCCTCAAAATCAGCTCTATTGTACGGTTTCACATGTTCATCTGATGTTCCTTTTTGTATCTCCTTGTTGATGGATTGCAGAATAGAAGCTTTCAAAGCTACATTTGGTCAGCATATGCGCGAGAACCACAAGGATACTATAACTATTGCAGAAGTAGAGGATGTAGTCAACGATGGAGCCAGTGTCCATTACTCAAGGGCTGAAATCACGTCTATATTAGAGGTAATGTTCAAATATGGTTGTCTGAGACGAGAATATTAGTATGAAGTTTTGATATTCTAAATGATGAATGGTGATTCTTTATCCCTGTTATTCGGTATAACATTTTGAAGCTCATATCTACTGGGCCTTCAGACTTCAAAGTTTATGTTATCTGTTCCAACTTACCAATTAGGAAGGTTACGTTGTAATGACAGCCACTTTTTATCTCACAATTTTCAGAAATTGCAAGATGATAATATATTGATGATAGCTGGAGAAACCGTGCATATGATAGTTTGAGATGTAGGAGAAGACCTGGATTAGCCGGTATGGAGCTGCTCTTCTGTCGTGCATTCACATAGCGGCGCTACGGGAGTGGGGATGGATCGGTTTCACTCTGGCATGTAAGTGTGGGTTTACAGAACTTATGATTTAGTCTATAAGATTGTCTTATTAGAATGATCTTAGGGTGTAGGTGATAAACTAGAAGTGCTCGAAAATAGCTTTTACATGTATTAGAATTTTGTATCGCATGTCTTTGTTTTGGCCTGAAGATGCAGAATGCTGCGATCATCTGTTGACTCATGACTGTATGCGTCAATGAATTCCTTGTAACTTTTGAGTCATGGTTGGCCCTCGCCCCTCTGTATTAGTAGAGGTACTACCGATATTCGATGCTAACCAAGATTATTTGTAAAGTATTTAGTTTAATTCGACTAGTTCCTGTTCCTGATTTTCAATATATCAGGGAATCCGACAACATAAAATAAAACACAAGTTGTTAACCTTGGAATTAACTCAGAAATTAAGATTTATTGACTTAAAAATGGAACAATGAATTTTTCAGTATCCGTTCACAACACCTGTTGCTTGGAATGAACACGAGCGAAACGGAGGAACCTACTAGACAAAGCAAAGGTCTTTCTTTTCAGAAAAAAACGATTTGGAGATTGGACAATAATAATCACCAACAAAAAATTAAGAAGTTCAAAAGAAGCACCCAAATGCAACCATGGAAGCCAAGGCAGCAACAAGTGCAGCCGGAACACCCATCGCCACTGCACCACTTTCCATTGGCGACGGTGCAATCGCTCCTTGATCCTCCCTCAAAGCTGTCACTCCGCTTGCAAAAACAGCAAGCACCGCGATGTAGGCAATCAAGACCATGCTCATTTTGCTGCCCTCCATTTCTGACCAGCTCAGCTAAACAAATAACAAGTGAGAAGCTATATGCTGAACTGGGTCTGTTAACTGAAATGAAATCGATGTCGGATGGTTTTTATAGACCAAGCTTCATTACTCTAATCATAAAACTATTTTGCCACCTTTGTTTTGTTGGTTTAACCACAAACAAAATCATTCTAAGGCACTGTGCTCGGTTGTCATCTAATTTTATTTCCCGTGTAAACTGTATACCAGCCTGGGCTGATTAGTCATTCTAACCAAGTTAGATAATTGGGTTTTGGTTGAATTATTCATGGAAACTTGAACTTCACGCCAGTATTTTATATTAAAATAATTTCACCAACCGATTGGTTCAAGTGATAATCAGGTTTCGAGCTCGAGGCATTGTGAATGTAAAAAAATTTCGGGAGACTCCTCCACCTAAGTCAGGTGTGCGACACATGTTAGTTTGGATTAGTCAGAATGAAACTTGTTGAACCGGGAAAATAACCAAAATAAAAAATTAATTTCCACTCTCCCTTAATCATTGTCAATCAGATAATCGGCAACTTGGAAATGGGGAACATGTTAGAAAATCACCTTAAAAGATTTTTTTCACAATGATAAAATAGACATTATATGGGCATCTTAAGGCATCATTTTAGATAAAAAGTAACGTGGGTTAGTAACCTAAAAATATAAATTAAACAAAAATAATATATTTGATTAAATATTATATTGGCAGTGGTTGGTTTCTTTGTAAATAATTTATTGATTTTAGGAGCAGAATACACTTTAGCAATAGCAGCAATGCTGAATCATTATTTCGCTCATTGTTTTCTCATTTCTGGTTCTTATGTAATTTTTCTTAACTGGATTATTGGAATGATGCATATATTTTATTATAATTGTTACATTTAAATTGTTTTACATTTTACGTTTAGAAACGTGCTTGTCCTAGGTGTTGTTTTTTAGAAAAATGATGTTGGGTTGTACGGACCCGTTTCCCAATTTCCCTCCCGAGGAAAAACCCAGGCTCAGATTTAGGGTTTCGGCTGATCGGTCCGGCAGGTGTTAGAAGGAGCGTCGGGAGAACTTGTTCTCGCCGGCGGCTACTCCATTCGACGGTGGCGTCTCCGAACCTCCCCCTAGGTTCGTGGTTTCCTGTCGTTTCTTTTCTCGTGGCTGGTTTGGAACGAGAGAAACGTGGTCGTGGGCTCCCATCTTCGTCGGAAAAGGTAATTGGCCTCTCCATTTCGATTGTGTTCCGATTTTCGTTTCTCCACCCCCTGTGCGGCGTCACCCCTCCTCTGGTTTTTTCCGCCTCCCCTTCGTGGCGTTTTCTTGCTTTTTCCGTGGGTTGTTGAGTAAACCTCACCGGGCGGTGAGCTTTGCTGGTGGTGACCAACTCCTCGCCCTGGAAGCCAGGTTTGTTTCCCCTGGGAGACTCTTGGCTGCTCTCGATGAACAGGTTGCGAAGGATATTGGAGATGCTCTGTGCGGCCTTCGTTTGAAGTTTTTCGGCAGGGGCTTTGTCTACGATTTTGAGTCAGTTTTCGAAGGGTGCTGGGAGTTACTCTGTTTCACTCTTACTGGCGACTTTGAGGCCTCAACGGCTCCGGCTAGGGCTGACCCTCGCTTTAAGCTCACCGGCGAGCCGGAAGTCGGTGTCGGCGGTTCAATGGCGTTGAGGCTCGCAGTCTACGGGGAAGGAAAGTTACTGACAAGGGCAGAATGGTATTTTACCTGTTTGACAAAACATGGCAACTTTGTTTTGTCTTGTCCCAGTTTTGGCAGCTTCCATATCCAGCATTGCTTTTCCGGATATGGTGGGATTTGGCCCAAAACCTTTTATTTTAAGATGCTCTATAACGTGATTTATGGATATGGGGTAGGATTTGGTGTTTGGAAAGCTGGCGATTCCGGGAAAGCAAGATCTATTAGGCTCGGATGGGATCCAGGCGGGTCCCTTCAGTCATTTAGGCTTTGGTTTTTCACACTTTTCCATCGAACCGAAGCTCTTTTGTTATCTTTGGATGATCAGTGGACTCTATTTTATCGGAATTTCTTCTTTGGTCGGCTTGACAACAATTGTATCGATGAACCAGGATTGGGAGGAGGCTCGGTGAAATCGTATTCTCCTCATATCTGGGATACAGTAGGAGATGCCTTGACAAGGGCCAATGTTTTCGCGTTGGAAGCCTGCCTCTGGATATAGCTCTCAGGCACGACTACTGTCTCTCATCCCGGGAGGAGTTTATGGCTTTATCGCTTTCTCCAGTATCGTTCTGGTATTATCGTTTTTAGAAACACGATCTACGGTTTGACCGTTGAAAGTGTCTGTCTGGGTGATCCAGTTTTCTTTGCGCTTTGGCTTGGTTGGATTTTGGCTAGGTCTGTTGTTGTCCGGTGTTTGACTCTGTTGTTCGTGCCATGGTCGATGGTTGGTTGGTTCTTATTTACGATTTTTCAGTTTGGTGTGTGGCCTTTCTGTGCTTCTCTGGCTTCTATGCTTATGGTTGGTTGTTTGTTGCCGGTTGCGTGCCGGGTGGAGTGTGTCTGTGATCTCCTTTTTATTTTAGTCTGCTGTATGTTTTGTGTTGGTAGGCTGTTTGTCCCTTTCGCTATGGGACCCTTTGGTTTTTCCCACGTGGGATATGGTGTTGTGTCTTCGGTTGTAATCTTTTTCTTTTAAATGAATGGAAGTTACTTTTGATCAAAAAAAAAGAAACGTGCTTGTCCTTTTTAATAATATTATTTTCAAAGTTCAAACATAAAATCTTTTTTAAATATATTATATGTTTTATCATTACAAGTTTACACTCAATGTTTATTAATAACTTTTAACTTTTTTTCTCGTTCATGAAATTAAAAGTTATTCTTATACATTAGAAAACGTGTAGAATATTAAGAATAATAATAAATTGGATTAATAAATATAAATATTACTTTAAAACAGCCTATTCAAATACTAAATAGTATATAATAGGTAAAAACCTATGCAATTTTTTATACAAAGTTTTCATCCCCGTCTTTTTTCTGAAGTTTCAAGTGTGATATTAGAAATAAAAATGACCTGAAATATGTTTTAAAGTATCCTAATGAGTTCAAAAGGAGACTCCGTGGCCCAATGGATAAGGCGCTGGTCTACGGAACCAGAGACTCTGGGTTCGATCCCCAGCGGAGTCGTATATGAATGAGATAACGCCTTTTTGGAACTTCAACGTTTTGCTTCTGTTTTCTCAACATAAACAACTTTATAACAACAAAAGAGTGATTGCCACATAAATCAATCATCAATAGCATGAAATAGATTTCAGCAAAATAGTTCAATTTCTAATATTTACAGTTACAAAGCATAGTTAAAACCCAATATTCTACTTCTACCAAACTTGACCAGCTGACAGTCTAAAATTAATCAAAATCTGAGTTATAATCCTATAACATGTTCATTGGCTAAAATATATTATGTTGGGAACTCCGAACTCGTATTTATTTTCCACACCAATGCTGCAAACTCCTGTACTAGTCAAGCACGGTATGAAATGAATTTTGACAGCAAAATCAGCCTCAACCAAAAAAGACAGATAAGCGAGGACGATACAACTGCAATCACAATATGTTTGATAAGAATGATGAAAATGATAGTGAATATCTACCCAATCAAGTCTGTTCTGTTTTTGATGCTGATTTCAGCTTCTCCAGTTGTTTCCGGAGATAGGCCTGCCTGAGTTTCTCGCGACGAACCACTGCTTGCTCCTGCCTTCTCAATTTAAGCTCAGACACCTTCTCCCTCGCTTGATTTGCTTCTTCGTGAACTTCTCTGTGAACAAACATCAATTAAATAATTGAAGGACTTCGCTTTTAGTATGAGCAATCCAAAAAAACATTCTTTTTAGCCAAAGTTTAAAGTTCAAATTTTTAATCATTACTTTCAATCTTCAGTAATGTCTTAGATTAGCATATTCAAATATCAACTTTCCTACATTGTGTGATCCATAGACAAGTGACTATCATATTCGCTCGACCACTCGATTAGGCAAATAAATCATTAAGGCAACCAGCCAGTTATTGATTGTACTAGCAACTTTGGGCGATCATACCAAGACCAATTTCCACAGCAATCTTAAATTATACAGATTTTGACCTTAAATCCATGAGCACTCAACAATCTATAAAGTTAGGTGAATGACAGCTAATGCCCGAAATCGGATAAAACAACCTAGTACTAGAAGAATTGCTTAACTACACTAACTGGTTAAATCTTTAGACCCCAAATAAACTATAACCAAAAGGTATAGGCAACAGGGAAATTCGTAAACTCCATATCTAAGTTGGCAAGAATTAAAATAACATTACCGAAAAGAAAAACCTAAAATCCCCACCTTACAAAACGCTTATGCTCGTCGTTGTCGACGATTCCGGCTGTTCTTCCAGGCCCTACAAACTTCGTGTTAAACAAAGAAGAGCCATCATCATTCTCAACGCCTTGATCTCCTGCTTGTAAATTAGCCGAAGCATGACCACATGATTCGAATCGAGGCTGCTGGGATTCCTCCACCTCAACGCCCTTCCTGAAAAAGTCAACACAATACTTCTCCTTATCTTCCTCATCCGACAACTCCCCTCTCACTAACTTATCATATAATTCAGCTTTCTTCTCCAGTGCGGCGTAACTGGCTGATCCATCCTTCTCCGCCTTCAGCTCCAGCTTGTCCCTACAATCAAAGAAACAAAATTGAGAGACCCAAAAATAAATATAAAAAAGGCTAATGATGAAGAAAGAAGATACTTGAGGGCGCGAGCGTCAACGCCGGAGTTCTTGAAGGAGAAGGTATCGTGAGGGCCGATTTTTTTCTTGGCGCGGTGGTACTCAACATCGTGGCCGTTTAATTCCTTGGATTTCTTAGATTCTTCCTGGGATTTGTAGAGATGGGCCTTGAGTTCGAGGATGGAGGAGGCGCTAACGCCTTCGATGGCGCGGTGCTTCTTGGGCATGATGGAAGATTCCGTTAGCCATCCTAGCGACTCCACCACCACCCTCTTCTTTTCTTCTTCCTCCCCCATATTTTCTCTATAATTCAGATATCCACTATATTCTCTCTTCTCCTGAAATTTCTATTGCCAACAAACGAAATTACTTATGAAAGACAGTTTTCTGCTTCCGTCGTTGTAAATGTCCCAAAATCCCCCAAAGATGAAAAGTTCTCGAATCGTCCACCCAAGAAAATTCCGGGTCGGGTTGTTTATAATTATGGGAGAAATACTCTCACGTGAATTGCACGCGGATTAGCGGACCTGTCACGACGACTATTACTACTACTACTCTCTCTCTCCCTCCCTCCCTCCTTCCCTTGGATGGAAATCATCTGCCCTTAAGTATGCTTTCATTTGTGCCCCACTTTAAAATAGTGGGTTTAGGATTTAGGGTTTAGGGTTTAAAGTTGAGACTTAGAGTTAGGGTGTAGGCAATTAGGGGTAGGGTGTATTTTTTAGGGTTTAGAGTTTAGAGTTCAGGATATGAAAATTATGGTTATGGGATAAGATTTAATTTTTAAGTATTTTTAGGCAGAGGCATAGAATAAGGGGCATGAGATTTTTACCCCCCTCCCTTAACATATTCTACTGTGATGACTTAGGGCTACAAACAGTTTGTTTCATTACCATGTCAATCGTCCAACAATTAAGTGATTATGTTAATTGCCCCACTTAAATTGTTTCATTGAAAAATTTAATCACTTTTATTGAACACATTTTCTTTTCTACCCTCATTTTAGTTTTCCAACAAAACAAATATTAACTTTTCAATAATAAAATTGTCATTTTAATTATTTTACAACACATCTCTTACGCTAACTTTAACTTTTAGGCTTAAATGAGAAATAAGTGTCAAAAGTATCTCTCTTTCGAACTTTATGTGCCTAAATTTTTTTAAAAAAAACAAGTGCCCAAAATTTCAACTGTTATAATTTTAGGTGCCTAAAGTTTACAATGTTATAAATTTAGCTGACTAACTGTTAAAATGTGTTTAAAATTGTTAACCAATCAATGCTTGACACGTAGGCCATGGCATGTTTATTTATTTTTTCAAAATTAAAAATTTTAAATAATTTTTTAATATATTCAGAAAATCTCGAAAATTGTGATATTTTTACAAAATAGTCCTCAAATCCCTAAACATTCCAAACTCAAACCCCTAAATCGTCGTTGATTACTGCGCCTGAGCACACCCTTTGGTCGCCGAACCAATATGGTCATTTCTCGAAACACGACGTCGTCAGAAACGGTAAACGATGTGCAGACGAACGTCGAACGCGAAATCAACGTTCGACTAGCATGTCGTTTGCCGTGTTGGGAGAAATAACCGCCTTGATCCGACAACCAAAGGGGTGTGGTCAGCGGCGTTGATAGGCAACGAAAGTGGCAGCGATTTGGGGTTTGAATTTGAGGATTGTTTTGTAAATTTTTCCAAATTTTTATATTTATGAAAATCTGAAAATTTTGGGTTTTTCTAAAAAAAACTAAAACAAAAAAAATACAAATTAGTGTCACGTGTTGAGCACTGATTGGTTAATTTAACATTGTTTAACTGTCGAGCACCTAAAATTGTAATTATTGAAACTTTGAGCATATATTTACAAAAAAATACTTTAGGCACCTAAAATTCAAAAGATGGATACTTTGAGCACATATTTTTTATTTAAGCCTTCAAGGATACTAAAAACTTAAATTATAATCATTGTCCCTAAATTACACATCTTAAACCTTAAATTATACTCTCTAAAAATAAATTATATTCTAATTTTTTAAACTCTACTATAAATTATAAATCTTAAATCCTAAACATATTATTTTAAAGTGAAAACATTAAAAGAACTATAGTTAATGGCAGAAAATTTCCATCCTAGAAGTGAATTTGCATAGGATCCGTCCATGTTGATATTACACATGGCTATATCCATAATGTTGTGTTGAGTCATTGAGAGAATGAATGGATCGGTAGAGGCTTCCTTTTCAAAACTGAATGCAACTCTGGGCTTTCATGACTTGGACTGTTCCATTTTGGTTTTCAAGAAATGGGTCTTTTTGTATTGGACTGAATGCGCAAAATAATTATGAAAAAAAAAAACATTACAAAATTGTATACAAACCAGTTTATCCAAACACGGTTGTATCTTGTAATCATTACTTTATACGTACTCGTCAAGCACATTGAATCTAATATTTAATTCTTGTTTATTCTCTTGTGTCTTGGTGACAATAGTAGATGTTTAGTATTCTTTGGGATCCGATTCGAGTACCGATAATGCATGTTGTATGTACCGTCTTTAAAAAAACTAAAAAAATTAAACAGATATTACCCTTGGCCCTTGCATCACACCAGCATATTCAAAAAAAAAATTAATTCTTCATTTCTTTGTTACGTCTTGCAATTTCATGGGGTCAAACCGCCAACAGTTTCTCGAGAAAACTGTAAGAGGAATCCGACTTTTCAAAGCTGGTTTATAAAATCCAGAAATTTAATTAGAATGATGCATTATTGTCTAAAATAATCCACTATTATATATGCAGCGCCCACGTCATTTACGATAGAGAAGATACTCATAAACAAATATATATCTTAATTATTTTGTTAAATATTTTAATTAGCTGATAAAGCCTGAGCAAAGTCAATCTAATTAAATATTCACTTGCAATATTGCTAATCGGGTGGAGAAAATATGGTAGGAAATAAAAAATAGTGGTTTTATCGTAAAGAAAAATGTACATTATATATTTATATATATATATATAAGATGGATCCTCTTACACTACGTAAAACTTGTAAGTTTTACACATTTTTTTGAATCATTAAATGAAGATAAGTGGATGGTTGAAATTAACGGTAAAAAATTTGAAAATTGTCCCTTAGAAAAAAGATAAAAAATAATCTTAGTCATTTATTACTCTCATCCGACGATTTAAAAAATGTAAAAGTAATTAAGTTTTACACAGTGTAAATGGTCTAACCCATATATATATATTAACACATTATTTGTTGAATGAAACTTAATTGGATTAATAGATCAGTGCTGGAGAAAATAAAATTGTTTATTGTTAATTCAAACCGCATATAAATCTTATAAATTATATTCGCGCCAACTCAACCACTGAATTTAAACATATGATAATCCAATTAAATTATTGGCATGTAATAGTTCATTGTGTGATTCGAGGTGCAGAAGGCACAAGGAAACCACCTATTGTTGCTATACACGAACAGAGGAGGAAAAAAATATTGTTTGCGTGACTAAATAATGACGAATATGGTATCCATTAATTAATTGAGTGATCGAGTGTATTTATATTGTCTCATTTTGTATGAATTAAATTTAACATATTTAAATGTATTTAGGTGTATTTCTTTTGATTTATGAGTAAGATTAGGTGAGATTGAATTTATATAATTTAGGTATTGCATTTATTAGGCTTAATATAAAAAATAAATGCATAAACTATACCTATGTGAACTTTAGGTGTTTAAACCTTTTTTAGTAAATTTGAGTTTATTATGCTTAACTACAAGAGAATATGTAACATCATTTTGTTTAAGTCAAGATAGAAACAAGAATATATAATATTTAGAAGTAGGAAGTCCTTATAGGATCACGCATGTTAGGAGATCCTAATAGTCATAGAGATTTGATCCCCAAGCTCATTATTATAATGAGTATTAGGATCTCCTAATAATCATTGGTGATACTGTCTTCGATATTAACTCCATAAAGCTTATTTTTTTCACATTAAGTTTTAGCCCGCCAAGAATCCTCTTGATATTGCACACATACTCATCCTTCGCTTTAGCAAATATGATGAGATTGTTGGGTTATCCAATAATAATGGGCACATATGTATAATGTATGTTGCTATTATAAAGTTTAACACGAAAAATAAGTGACCAATTATGTTACACGTGTTATAGGTATTAAATTGTCATGGAGTTAAAAGTGTAGATACCATAAGTTAAATTTATAACTCAATGAGGGGCAGAGTTGTAAATATTAATAAACTGATTTTAATTCAGTTTATATAAAGGGTAGTGGTCCCCGAGATCTAGGTTAACTTGCATATCTCTCCTTCCCCGTCAGAGAGTTGTGTGGCAAGAGGTAACCAATCATCTTGGAAGATCAAACCCTCTCTGGAAAATCTCCGTCAATGGATTCAGGTACGCTTCCGCAAATCTAATCTTTATTCTTAATGATTTGGCATGTATGGATCTTGGGTTTAATATTCGTATGAATATATTTGGTTCTAACAAGTGGTATCAGAGCCAGGTTTTGTCGAATCATTAAGAACAGTTTTTTTTTATTTTATTGTTTCATCGCCGCATCACTTCCTATTGTTTTTCTTGAGAATTTTGGATTCAATTTTATTGAATGTTTTTGAGTTTTGCGGCGACAGTGGCTTTATAATTCTAATTAGGGTTTGATATTAATATTGTTTGAAATTTCCGATTTACAAACCTATGATGCGTGAGTCAACGCTAATTGTTTTTCCACTTTACAATTGACGATAAGCATGGGTGGTTTTAATTGGAAATATTCCCTTTTGATCTCTGTTGAACTTGCGATTGATTAATGAATTAAGTTTATCCATTCTTCAATTGCGATTTCAAGTTAATGGCATAATTGTTTTAGAAATTCAAAGTATTTCTTTTGGTTCTGTATTGTTGCTTTAATTTAGGTTATTATATTATATACAGAATATGATTATGGACAATTTCTTTTCTTTAACAATCGCATACTCAGGTTACAATAATAAAATATATATTTTATTTAAAATATGTATTTAATTTTAGTTGGATCAAAATTTTAGTTTTGATCATCAGGTATAAAGATAATCTTTAGAAACGAATAAAATTCATGTTTTGGCTATGTCTAATATTTTAGTGGGTTAATTGAAACACAATGTCACCAAAGTGACCGCTTCTGCGTAGATTAACTTATTTAAAATATCAAGATGTTTGTGTTTTTGTAATTCATGCGTTTATTAATTGGCCCAAAGGAAAATTAATATTTGGCCGAATTTCAACGACACCTGTGGTAATAAACGTGTGACAATTATAAGGTATTTCTTTTTATGTGTGCAATACATTAGTCCAAAGATTAATCTGTTGTTCGACATAATTTATTGTCAATGTTTGATTACTACAACAAGAGTACCGCTTACTGTTAATATTACTGTCCAAAGACTTGATATTAATGTTGTGTTTGGTATCTTGAGAGGAATTAATCACTTCTTTGAATTTATTTGTTTACTTATGGAATATTGATGTGAGTCTGTTTATTTTTTATTTTGTTCTATATTCAGCTAGTTCTTCTGCTGCCACAATATCTGCTAATATCATTTCTATACCCATGCTTAATGGGACAAATTTCAAGGAATGGAAAAGACACGTACTTATAGTACTTGGCTGTATGGACATAGACCTTTCATTAAGGCAAGAACAACCTGCACCTCTCACTGCGGATAGCACCCCTGATGCCAAAAGGGATTTTGAGAGGTGGGATCGTTCTAATCGCATGAGTCTAATGATCATGAAACACAGCATTCCGGAAGCCTTTAGGGGCACTGAATCTGAAGAGATTACTCAGGCTAAGTCTTTCCTTGACGATCTTGAGCAACGTTTTGCTAAAAACGATAAGGTTGAAATGACATCACTTCTGAATTCTTTGATGTCTATGAAGTATAAGGGTCAAGGAAATATAAGGGAGTACATTATGGAGATGTTCCATATCGCTTCAAAACTTAAGGCACTTAAGATCGAGCTTTCTGAAGACTTGCTCGTTCTTATGGTTTTGGTATCGCTTCTTGCACAGTTTAGCCAATTTAAAATTAGTTATAACTGTCAAAAGGAGAAATGGACTCTAAATGAGCTCATTTCTCATTGTGTACAAGAGGAAGATAGGTTGAAGCGTGATAAAACTGAAAGTGCTCATTTGGCCAGTGCCTCTAAGGATAAGGGCAAGAAAAGAATGTATCAGAATGAAGCTGCTAAGGGTCCAGCTCAAAAGAAACAAGAGCGAGTTCCAATTAATTGTTACTTTTGTGAGAAGCCTGGACACTTGAAGAAAGATTGTACCAAATATCACGCATGGCGTGCTAAGAAAGGTATGAATCTTACTTTGGTCTGTTCTGAGGTTAATTTAGCTTCAGTACCTAGAAACACTTGGTGGTTAGATTCTGGTGCTACTACTCACATAAGTGTTTCTATGCAGTGTTGCCTGAGCTACCGAAAGCCAAGTGATGGTGAAAGAAACATCTTTGTGGGCGATGGAAAATCGGTAGAAGTTGAAGCAATTGGGCATTTTAGGTTGTTATTAGGAACTGGTTTTTATTTGGATTTGAAAGACACTTTTGTTGTTCCGTCTTTTAGGCGGAATTTAGTTTCAGTTTCTTTATTGGACAAATTTGGATATTCTTGTTCATTTGGAAACAATCAATTTACTTTGTCTTTAAATTCAAGTATTGTCGGAACTGGTTATTTAAATGCTTATGACAACCTTTATTTGCTAGATACAGTTGCATCATATAATGAAACCTTGCACGTGGAATCACGTGGTACTAAACGCAAATTAAATAAGGAAAATTCGGCATCATTATGGCATAAGCGCTTAGGTCATATCTCAAAAGGTAGGATTGAGCGACTTATATCTAATGGTATTTTGGAGTCCCTTGATTTTTCAGACTTTAATGTTTGTGTTGACTGTATCAAGGGAAAACAGACCAAAACTAAGAGATTAGGTGCCAACAAATCTACAGACGTCTTAGAATTAATTCACACTGATATTTGTGGGCCATTCCCTACGGCATCTTGGAATGGTCAACAATATTTCATAACATTCATAGACGATTACTCACGTTATGGGTACTTATATCTCATTCATGAGAAATCTCAGTCTTTGGACGTGTTCAAATCTTATAAGGCTGAAGTTGAGAATCAACTCAACAAAAGAATTAAGAAAGTTAGATCTGATCGTGGTGGTGAGTACTACGGTAGATATGATGGCTCAGGTGAACAACGTTCAGGACCATTTGCGAAATTCCTAGAGGAATGTGGTATTGTCCCACAGTACACCATGCCATGATCACCTAGTATGAATGGTGTAGCTGAGAGACGTAATAGGACTCTTAAGGATATGGTAAGGAGTATGATTGCTCATTCTACCTTACCCGAGTCCCTCTGGGGAGAAGCATTAAAGACAGCAGCGTACATTCTGAATAGAGTACCAACTAAAGGAGCTGAAAAGACACCTTATGAGCTTTGGATGGGTCAAAAACCTAGTCTAAAGCACTTTCACATTTGGGGATGTCCAGCTGAGGCAAGGCCTCATAGGCCACATGAAAAGAAATTGGACTCCAAAACGGTGAGCAGCTACTTTATTGGATATTCTGAGCGATCTAGGGGCTATAAATTTTATGATCCCACAATTAAGAATATTTTTGAGACGGGAACTGCAACATTTTTTGAGGATGTTGAATTTGGAGGGAGAAATAAGGTTAGAGACATTACTTTTGAGGAGGAATTGAGTTCTAACTCAATTCCTACTATCACTTTTGATAATGTTCAGGTTTCCATACCTGTCATTAATCAAGAAGTGAATCCGGAACCTCAACAAGATAATGTTGAACAACTTCCTCCTATTCAGGATGAGGTAATTGTTCCAGAAGAACAAATTCAACAACCTCAACACCAAGTGCCATTAAGGAGATCCACGAGAGAAAGGAGAAATGCTATTCCGGATGATTATATTGTATTTCTCCTTGAAAATGAGGATGATAATGGAATGATGGAAGATGACCCAATCAACTTTCATCATGCCATGCAAAGTGTTAACTCTCAAAAGTGGATTGATGCCATGCAGGAAGAGTATAAATCCATGCAAGACAATAAAGTTTGGGAACTTGTCCCATTGCCTGAAGGTGCAAAACCAATTGGTTGTAAATGGATATTTAAAACCAAGAGGGATGCAAATGGTAATGTGGAGAGGTATAAGGCACGTCTTGTAGCTAAAGGATATACTCAAAAAGAAGGTATTGACTTTACAGAGACTTTCTCTCCGGTTTCATCGAAAGACTCTTTTAGGATAATCATGGCACTTGTAGCTCATTTTGATCTTGAGTTACATCAGATGGATGTTAAGACTGCGTTTCTCAATGGAGACATTGAAGAAACAATTTATATGGTGCAACCAGAAAACTTTGAGTCGGGAGACCCAAAGCGTATAGTTTGCAAATTAACAAAATCCATTTATGGACTCAAGCAAGCTTCTCGTCAATGGTACCATAAGTTTCATCAAGTACTTGTCTCATTCGGTTTTGAGATGAATATCGTTGATGATTGTGTGTATCACAAGTTCAGTGGGAGTAAGCATATATTTTTGGTTTTATATGTCGATGACATTTTGCTTGCCACGAATGATATAGGCTTATTGCACGAAACCAAGAGATTTCTATCTAAGCATTTTGAAATGAAAGATCTTGGGGACGCTTCTTTTGTCTTAGGAATTCAGATACATCGAGATCGATCTCGAGGTATTCTTGGATTATCACAAAAGAACTATATCGATAAAGTACTTAAAAGGTTTGGCATGCAAAATAGTAAACCAATGGACACCCCTGTCGCTAAAGGAGACAAGTTTTGTCTTGCCCAATGCCCTAAAAGTAACCTTGAAATTCAAGAAATGCAGAAAATTCCCTATAGATCAGCTATTGGGAGTTTAATGTATTCTCAGGTTTGTACGCGTCCGGATATTGCGTACATTGTTGGGATGTTAAGCAGATATTCAAGCAACCCTGGTATGGACCATTGGATAGCAGCCAAGAGGGTTATGAGGTATCTTCAGAGAACAAAAGATTACATGCTCACTTATAGGAAATCAGATCATTTGGAGGTCGTAGGGTATTCAAATTCTGATTTCTCTGGGTGCCAAGATAGCAGAAAATCTACATCATGCTATATTTATCTATTAGCTGGAGGAGCTATATCCTGGAAAAGTGCTAAACAAACACTTGTAGCTTCTTCCACTATGGCAGCAAAGTTTGTAGCATGCTATGAGGCATCTAATCATGGAATATGGTTGCGAAATTTTGTCACTGGACTGCGTATTTTGGAGAACATAGAAAGACCGCTTAAATTATTTTGTGACAATAAGTCAGCAGTACTATATTCCAACAACAATAGGAGCGCGTCTAAGTCAAAGCACATAGACATAAAGTTCCTAGTTGTAAAAGAAAGAGTGCAAAGTGGACAAATATCCATAGAGCACATTGGGACAAACTCTATGATAGCGGATCCGCTCACAAAAGGTTTACCACCCAAGGTCTTTCATGAGCACACTGCTCATATGGGTGTTGTATCATTTGAGGACATTATTGTTTGAGTGGGAGTTTGTTATTTGTTTGCTTTATATTTGATTTTGGACATTTATGTATTCGGTTATTTTTTTCTGATCAGAAATTAAGTATTCAGTTTATTCACTTTTTCTTATTTTTGATAAGGACCTCACTTAAGTTTAAAGAAGACCAGTTGGAAATAGGCATGTTCGGTTCACATTTACATGTAATTTCCATGCTACGCATCTATGATTGATCTATGTCATTTGATTGTGTTTGTATACGTGACCATTGATGGGTCCAGTCATGATTGATATGGCGAAGACCGCTTTGATCCTATATAGATATAGTTGATGGACGAGATTGTTAAAGAATACCTATTGTATGATAGCAAATTTTGAGCTCATAAGGTTATACATTTGTCAGGAAACATATGTTGCCCAAGTGGGAGATTGTTGAGTTATCCAATAATAATGGGCACATATGTATAATGTATGTTGCTATTATAAAGTTTAACACGAAAAATAAGTGACCAATTATGTTACACGTGTTATAGGTATTAAATTGTCATGGAGTTAAAAGTGTAGATACCATAAGTTAAATTTATAACTCAATGAGGGGCAGAGTTGTAAATATTAATAAACTGATTTTAATTCAGTTTATATAAAGGGTAGTGGTCCCCGAGATCTAGGTTAACTTGTATATCTCTCCTTCCCCGTCAGAGAGTTGTGTGGCAAGAGGTAACCTATCATCTTGGAAGATCAAACCCTCTCTGGAAAATCTCCGTCAATGGATTCAGATACGCTTCCGTAAATCTAATCTTTATTTTTAATGATTTGGCATGTATGGATCTTAGGTTTAATATTCGTATGAATATATTTGGTTCTAACAGAGATGATCCGCAAATTGAAGGTACGATATGCGCAACTCACCATTTCCAACCGCAACACCGTTTATCAGCCCGAACTCGACAGCTTTTTTGAGGAATATTATTATAATTTATCTTTGTATGTTGTTCAGTCGTTCTGCTCAAATATACAACATTCCAATAGTAAAAAAACTACTTTTTTTATTTATATCAGTAATTTTGAAATTTAAAGCAAGAGTTTATTTGTTTATTATTTTTTCGATGGAGTTGTTGTCGTTGTGAAACCAACATTGTCGTGGGAGAAAGAGATGATTTTGGGTAGATCTGCGGTACGACAATTGACATGGCACGGTGTGATTACGGTGCGACATTAACCGAAAATATTACAAAAATTAAAATACATAATTGAAAATATCACGTTTTTATAACATTTTCAATACTTATAAAAATCTTAAAATATTATCAGAAGAGATGAAAGTTTTGAAACCGGAAATAAAGTTTTGATAGTTACTATAATTAAAAATATTATTAAAAAATATAACATTTTCAGTTTCATGTTTAACATTTTTAGTTAGTGTCGCACTATAACCGCACCGTAACCCGTTGCATGTTAGACATATACCCGATCATATTCGCCAAAGGAACCACGAAACTTCTACAGTGACGATATGTGTCAAACATGCATCGACGACCAACCATTCAAAATCATATTTTCAGAGTTCCGACACAATCCATCTGTTTTCTTTCTCACCCATTGGCTGCAAATGCTAGTTTGGACCCAACAAATAGGCCGGTTGACTTTCTTCTTTCATTAAATGGTTGTTTAAAAATTTAGATTGGTTCGTTGAGCTAAGTCCTCTCTCTCTCTCTGTACGATAAAATTGGATACAATTGAAGGCAAAAACTAGGGACGGATTTTACATATGCCCACTGTTTTCCACTCTACGAAAATATAATTTTATTTAACGGTATTGGTGGATGAGAATTAGACTTTACAAACTTGACCCGAGACCTGAAACTCGAACTGGATTATTCGAATCGAGAAGCGGTTTTAACTCGAACATAATGATCCGAAGTTGACCCGAAATCTAAAATAAACCGAACCGAAACTGATCTAATTTTTTTTGTTGAACCGAATGGACCCTAACTGAATGTACTATGCCATGAAAGAGACTGTTGTTCTTGTCAAAGTTTAAAAAATTAGTGGCTTATTTCCCTCCAAAATTAAAATAATTAATTTCTAGCTTAAAATATTGATAGCTTATTTCCCTCCAAAATTTTGTCTTTTCTCTCTTTATTTTTACCAATTGTCTTTCTCATTTTCTTTTTCTTAATTTAATTGAGTTTCAATTTAGATTAATTTAATTGAAATTTCACATTTATTTTTAGAATTATTTTAATTATGTCCGTGATTTATGCTTCTAGACTTTAGTTAGCTCAATTAGATCCTAAGTTTAATAAATTAATTCATTTTAGATATTATTATTATTATTATTATTATTATTATTATTATTATTATTAGTAGTAGTATTAATATTATTACACATAATAAACTTTGATTTATAACAAGTTGAATCATGATTAATCTAATGCACTAATAACTCTAAACTAAACCATAAATATTAAACTAAATCATAATTAATCCAATACCCGAACCGGATCCAACTCATCACAGACTTGAATTAGACCTAAACTGAATCTAAACCGATTCTAGATAGACCCGACACGACCCGATTGTCATCTCTAATGAGAATATGTAATATAAAATATTAGGGTAAATTACGCCATTACTCATTTAACTATTGTCATGTTTCTACTCTAGTCACCAACTATTTTTTCTATCAATTTGGTCACTAACTTTATATATTTTTTATAAATTGATCGTCGATCATTAAACTTTTATTGGAGATGGTGATGTACATTCTACCATTTATATCCTTATAAATCATCAAAGATTTAGGTCAGACCTCAAACTTCTCACCCCCTTTCTTTTTATGCAACAAAGTGAATTAACCCACTACTTTTGTTCCCTTTCCAGATTTGAATCAATCGACTCAAGTCGTATAACATTGCAAACATGCAAAAGATGCATACAAAATATATATAAAAAAAACTACTGAAGTGATGATGTTTATAGTGGGATTAAAAGGGGTAAAATAAGTTATTCTGGACAAATTACTGAAGTTGTTTTCAAAGTTGAAACTTTAGTTAATTTGTGACAAATTTTCGAATGAAAATCACCGTAAACACCACCATATACTGTACACCAACAATACTACTCCATAAACAAAATAAAAATAAAATAAACTATTGCCTCGAATGTGGTGTAATTATACATGTATTTGTATTTTATGTGAATATACAAAGTCAAAGCATTGACCATGTTTTAATCTAGGGCCTCTTACATGTTTAAAAAACTATTTAAACTTTTTTACCTTAATATTTTCCCCTTTACTCCTTAGCGCCGCAGCTTTTTATTCCTTTGGCCGGTGATAAGCAATCAATTTCAGTATTAGTTGTCGGTTATTGATTTTTATTTTATATTTTAATAAGAATTTTTGGCTTTGTGGTACGTGTTCTCTTTGCTCTTGTGGCATATTTTTTTATGGTTCGTCTCATCTGACATTTTGGCATGATTTAAGCATACCTTAGCGGTCGTTTGATGCTCTACAGAGATCTTTACAGCTCTAATTTCTGATTATGATTCTGTCGGTGGTCATAGAAAGATAGATCCCCACTCGGTTGATGCTTGTTTGCCGATGTAATCAGACCTGGGTAACGAAGCAATCTGTCTGATAATTTGGTTCGCTCACCACTCCTTTTTTATCCAGCAAAGTGTCTCATTTGGATAGAGACGAGAAAATTCAGGAATGCTTCTGAATTTTGACTGCTATCTCTATAAAAGTATTTACCTTTCTTTGCACCTATGAATTTTTTTTATGTGATTTTAGTGGATTAGCTTTCATTATTCTCTGTTATAAATGCGTAGATATATTATATTTGTAATATATTTCATAATTTTTCAAAAAAAAAAACTATTTAAACTTCTTCAAATCCTCAATCAGAGGATGAAATGGCGTTTACTCATGTTATTTTAAATGTCGTAAGAGTAATTATATCATTTGAACTAAATGTCAATCAATATTTTTTTAATACATATAGGTTGAAAAGCAATTTAGGGGTGGAGTGTCTTCTTCTTCATCAGATTTTATTTATTTATTTCTCTATATTATACTAATTAATTTTTTGATATTTTTATTTTATATTGTTATATTACTAGATGAAATTTTAAAGTAATTCCAAAAAAAAATTAAAGTAATAGTAATATATTAATAATTTAATTATAAAATAAAAAAGTAAATAATTTTACATAACACTTTTAAGTTATATTAACTATTTATGTTATAAAAAAACTAAATATAATTAAACAGAAAATAAAACTCAATTCAAACAATCACAAAATTCAAATTTATCAACCATTAATCGTACGTGTATTACAGTTAAATTTCTATTCAATTTCTTTGCTTACACCTAAACAACATGTGAAATAAAATACAACGAAATTGAAAATTTAAAAAATACATTTTTTTATTTGAGGTCTAAAACACCAGCCTAACAATCCCAACCACCAATCATAGTCTCCAACGGATATTATTTTATAAAATGAAAAAAAGGAATCAGAACCGTCCATCAATTAAATTGTACATACACAACAATTCTCCACACAAAAGAATTATAACCACAATTACAAAGCAATGTTTTTGACTGTCACAGCCTCGCCCTTGAAGGACGTGAGAAGCACATCAAAGGACAAAATCCCCAAGCAGTACCAAGTTTACCAGATAAGAATACAGACACACATTGAAGGGTTTTTAGGTCAATTAAGAGAGAGATTCGGATAACGTGGACACCGCCGAGATAGAAAAACGCTGCACCCGTCTTTCGGACAAATGGTCGGGCAGTACATGATGTCATCGCAGCCGTCGGTTTGGTGCCTCTTGAAATCGAGCACCGTGACGAACATGGCAATGAAAAGTACCAAGTGATTCAAGGCGTACCGTTGGCCCACGCATTGGTGGGGCCCAGCTCCAAATGCCAGGTAGTTCCGTTTGAAGATCACCTCCTCTTGCCGATCCTCCGAGAACCGATCCGGATCGAACCGGTCTGCCTCCGTGAACCCTTGGAAGGATGACTCGTAAACCGAGGGGAACACAATCGTGCCCTTTGGAATCGTGTACGACTCAGTCAACGGGAAATCCTTCATCGCAATGTGCGGCACTAACGTCGCCGGCGGCCGATATCTTATGACTTCACGTGCCACAGCTTGCGTATACTTCATTTCCCTCAATTGCTCCGCGCTTATCAAAGTATCCGATTCTGGCGACCATATACTCGAAACTTCCTCACGAACTCTCCGAAGAACATCGGGATGAGAGTCGAGGAAGGACACTGCCCAGAGGAGCGACGAAGTGGAGGCGTCTTGAGCTGCAAAGAGAAAATCAAAGAGATAACTGCCAATTTCATAGTCGGAAGAGCCAGGCGGCGCCGTTTTGGACTCCGCGATTTCTCTAACAGTTTCTTGCATCCAAAAATCGATTAAACAAGAAGGCTCGTCTCCTTGGAACATTCTCTTTTTACTTTGAGCAGCGCAATCGGTAAGCGCTTCGACCAATCGCTCAACGGCAAGCCTGGCGTTACGGAACGCGAAACCGGGGAGATCAAACGGGAGTTTCATCAATCCCGTATTAAAAAGATTATAATCATCTCTGAACTTGACGCGAGCTTCATTGGACAAATAACTGCCGACGAAAACAGTTTGAGAAGTTTCCAAATTCATGTCGCGAGCTAAAAGACGAAGAGGAATCGGCTTTCCCGGCGATTCCGAGGAAAGACGCTCCCACGATTTCAAATGTTCGAGAATAATAATCTGCTGCAATGCAGTGTAGGTTGATAGAGCTCTTGGAGTGAAGTTAGGCGCGATCTGACGGCGTAGATCTTTGTGATCTTGTCCGAACATATAAATCAAGTTATGTTCGCCGAAAAGTTTTTTCCCGAACGGATGTCCGACGAGTAAAAACGCATCGGGTCGGACGTTGGCGAAGATAAGGTGAGAGAGTTCACTGTTACGGATAAAGACGATGAAGCGACCGATGATGTAGTTAACAGAGAATCCGAGAGAAGAAGCCAGGTCAGCTTGAATTTCCCAGAATCTTGTGGGTTCCCTTACTAATGGAATGGCGTTGCCAAAGAAAGGAAGGACCATGTTTGGACCAGGGACATTACGCTTTTTGCGCAAGTAGGAGATCTGTTCTAAGAGAAGGATAAGAACAAAAAGGGTGCCCAAAAATGGAGCGAAAGGAGAAAGAAAGAATAAAAAGGAAATCATTTTCTGGAACTTGGAAAATGTGGACGGCCGAAGAAGGGTTTACATAGAGGGGGGGAGGGGGCTGTTGAACTTTAGTTTGAATGGAGTTGCGGGGGCGGAGATGGAGAGAAAATTATGCAGAGACGGAGGAGAGGGATAAGTAGGGCGGCGGAAAATGAGGAGTTGAAGTCTAAATGGGTAAAAGAAAAGTTGGCGTTGACGTGGCATTGCCAGCTAATTTTGATTCAAACAAAACTGCAAGCTAAGCCGGCGATGGAGAATTGGCTTTAATTTTGATTATCACATGATCATCATAACAATAGTTTAAATATATAATTATTAATTTGGGTCGAGTTTGAGCAAGGAAAGGCTTTGTTTTTCTAGAACAAGGAAAGGAAAAGCACGTGCATTGCACATAAAGCCAGTCCCAGCTGAGGCCTGAGAGTGACAGATGGTAAAGTAATGAATGGTTATTTTGTTTAAGCCCTAAATTTACTACTGCAGGAAGCTGTGGGTAGTAGAGATGTAGGGGGTGTGGTGGTAAATCTAACTAAACTATTTGGTGCTTTGGGCATGCAGAGGGCCAGATTTTGTTTTGAGTTGAGATTGAAATTGCATTATTGGGTATGTCATATGTGGACTGTGTGGGGTGTAGTCATTCTAATGTTTGAATTAAAATTTGGAATTGGCATGAATATATATTAAATAACAGGAACCTCGTAAACAATAAATGCCGTTCAAATTTGAAAATCCAAATACTCGGAAACAACTTTGACAACCAACGTGAAACTCCAAACAGACAACTTAGACAACCAGGTGTTTCTAACATGCGAAATGCTTCACTAACTTCCTACTTTACACAAAAAAAGTTATCGGACATAACCCTTATATTCTAAATTTTAAACCTTAAAATTTATTCCCAATCATAAATTAACCCTAAACACTAAAACACTAATATAAAAACTAAATATGTGCGGAAAATAAATTTTCCACCACTAGTGCATAGTAGGGGTGTTCAATCGGTTGGTTCGGTTAACCGACCAAACCGAACATCCAAAATTTTATTAACCGTTTTTTTTTCTATTAACCGTTAATCAAACCGATTTTTTTCAAAAAAATTTAACCGAACTGAAAAAGTTTGGTTAATTCGGTCAGTTTTCGAGTTAACCGAAATTTGTTATAAAATTTTGGGTAAATTACACAAATAGCCACTAAACTATATTAAAATGATTTTTTTACCTTTAAAAAATGATCTTTTTGGTCATTGATCTTTCAAAAGTAATAAAACAACCATTAAACTTATCAAATAATTACAAAATGGTCATTAACTTGCATGTTATAAATTATTAATAAATTATTTTGTGCTAATTTGATAAAGTTTAATGGCTATTTTATAATATATTAAAAAATTAAGAATCATTTTATAATTTTTAAAATTTCAGTGACCAAAAATAAATATATAATATATAATTTTTTTGTTAATTCAGTTAATTTGGCTAATTAACTGATTTCGAACTAAATTAACTGATAACTGAAATTTAAAAAAATCATTAATCGTTAACCGACTAAACTTAAAATTAACCGGTCGATTAACCAAAATTTTATTATTTCAGTTCGGTTAATTCAATTTTAACCGAAGTTTGAATACCCCTAGTGCAGATAATATTTTCCCTATATTAAATAATTCATCCATATATAATTAATTTTACAAATTTTACTCTCAATAAAAGAAATTTTGATAACTTTTTATACACTACTAATATATTTTTTTTGAATAGAAAACTGATATTTTTAATTGCTCATTAGATTTAACAGTGTAGTTATACTCAACATGCTTATAAAGTTTTTTTACCGATGGTCATATTTAGACTAGTTCTTCATTGTTTTTGGATTGAATAATGCTTTTGAAACATATATTTTTTAAAGAAAAATATTTCAAAAAAAGACAAACCTTTTAATTTTCGAGTTTATGAATTAGGGCATAATGTGTAGACTTTAGAATTTAGGATTTAGGTCTTGTGTGTGTTCAATATAATTCAATAGTATTCAAATGATATTTTCATGATTTTATACCTAAAAATCAAAATTCAAAACTATCTGTTGTAACTTTTTTAGAAACTTGCATAAACTGCATTAATGGTACATTTTGTTTTCATACGATCTCTTTTTGGTCACTAATTTTGAAAATTATAATTTTTGATCATTTATTTTGTTAATCATTATATTTTAATCACTAAATCATTAACGGTTGTTAATGTGATGACATAACACATTAATAAATTTGTTTAATCGCTAATTTGACCCAACCCCTCAACTATAAACCTCAATCTACAAAAATAAGCCCCAAATACTATACCACATCATAGATAAACAAGGTTCAAAGTCTAAGGCTCATGTTACAATCACCTTTACAAGGTTACTGTCCTTTTTTTTGAAATATCTGTGTCCTACAATTGTTTCGAACACAATTTCAGACGTGAATCTATGGATACGAACTTCCAAAGACAGGAAGAAATCCTTAGAAAAGAATGATCTTACTCACGTCAGACACATCCATATCTGACACTTTACCTAAGTTCGAGTAACATAGCATAACATTGTAAACACAAAACGAGAACAAATAAAAGTTTCAGAAATATTTGGGAAAAAAGAACACCAATTATGACTAAAAATAAGGGAACAAAAGTGGAGATGGATGCAAATGATGACAGACATTATACCGATATAAGGTACATGTAACCAGCAAATAAAGTCAGCATACAGGATACAACATATGCGCCAGCAACAATCACCGGTTCTTTGTGCCTGGTTAATTCGGATAAAAAACATTTGTCACTCTTCGGTGCCCTTATTTATGCCTCAACACTAAAAAACACTACAAAATTAAATTTCAAGCCTTAACCCTAAATTCTAAATCCCTATGTTGCACTGGTACGGATATAGGGATGGGGACTAGGACGAAAAACGACAATATTCAAAATTACAGGATACGGGTACGGCATGGGTACGTGTTGAGTGGATCAAATGTTAGATATAAACCAAGAGGGGGTTAATTGAATTTTTAGACTTTTTGGTAGTGGAATTGACAAATAAAAAGATAGACAAGGAGATTTAGAGTGGTTCAAGTTCCAATCGAACTCTACATCCACTACCTTAGCTTCACTAAGGATTTTCAACAATTCCACTAATTGCTCTTCCCCTTTTCTAGGCTAAGGAGGTAATCGTTACAATATCGGTCAAATTTTCTACCCCAAATTTGACCCAATCCTCACACAAGAATTACAAAGAAGTTGATGGCTAAACAAGTATCTCTCAATACACAAAGTAGCCCAATTACAAGCACTCAACCCAATTTAAAAGGATAAGAATGAAAAATACAATTTCACAATTGGGGTTTACAAGAAATAATGAGATTTAAGTTCAATTGCTTGAATTTGATGTTTGGATGTTTGCTTTTGGATCAATAGTTGTTGCTGAAGCTTTTAGAGGTCCCTTTTATACCTTCTCATTGAATTCTAGCCGTTGTGGTTGTTGCATTCATCAATAGAGCCGTTGGGGTTGTTGCATTCATCAATAGAGCCGTTGGGGATGTTGCATTCATCAATAGAGCCGTTGGGGATGTTATCTTCCCTCCATAAATGTAGTCTGCAACCACCCGTTTCGAAACGTCCGATCCTGTTTCGAAACAGACCAAAAAAGAAAGAGCCGTTAGGGTGCATTAAAGAGATCGTACAGAAACGGGCGCGATCGTTTCGATACGCTAAGAGCCCGTTTCGAAACTCGTTTTGAAACACTTTGCCACTGTCAAGACCTGTATCGAAACAGCCTGGAAGCGTTTCGATACTCCTTAATGACGAATGTGAAATCAGTTAAAATTAGTTAAAAACTTCAACGGTCATATTTTTGAAATCAAGTTTGAATGTCGTTTCGAAACGTTTGAGGTCGTTTCGATACGGTAGTATCGAAACAGGTCAAACTGTTTCGATGTTCTTAAGCCGTTTCGAAACAAAGGTTCACAGTTTCAAAATTGTTTTGATACACGTTTCGAAACACAGGTTAACAGTTTCAAAAGTGTTCCGGAACGCCTAAGGCCGTTCCGAAACGGTGACTCGTAAATCACTGTTTTGGCTTCAAGAATACTTAGAAAAGTTGACAAATTGAGTTTTTAGCTTAACCATTTTCCTTTAAACGTATAGAGAGGTTTGAGGACTTAAAAATTTCGTTTTCTCATTTTCAATTTAGTCCTTAAATTCTTTAGTTATATCAAAATCAATTTATCGGTTTCACAATCTCCCTTTTTTGATATAACAAAACCAAAGTTAGAATTTTTAAGAATTTTGAAAATCTTGAATACATTCTAACTCCTCCTCAATTTAAGATGGGTTTTAAAGTTTTGAAAAGATTTAAAATCTAAGTTTTAAAACTCAAAAACACTTAAAACACTTAAAACGAATTTTGGCTCTTAGATTACTTATCCCATTTTTGTTAGATAAAAAAAATAAACAAGGCTCAAAGAGAAGAAACAAGGTTAAAAGCAATAAGCAACATAATATAGATTCATAGAATTTAAATATCCAAAACATAAAACTTAAACAATAAGGTTCAAAGCTTAATCTCAAACAAAATAATCAAAGCATAGGTTCATGAAACATAAAGAAGTAAAAGGTGCAAACTTAATCCTAATATGATAGTCTAATATACGATGCAATAAAAAAAAGATCCTAAGCCTCGTCATCGTCTCCATCAACATCGGAGGAGTCATCATCGTTCCTAGCTTGAGAGCGACGAAAGGTCATCCATTGACCATAAAAGGTAGAGAAAGACAAGTCCATGGATTGATGTTGATTCTCAAGGGAAGTGAGACGATTTTCTACGGATTGCAAGCGATTATTGATAGTACCAAGACTCGCCTCCATTGTGTTGAATCGCTCGGTGAGAAAAGCCATGAGAGCTTCGTTGTTGGCAACCGGAGCTTGTGGTTGAGGTTCAACATGAGGCGGAGGGGCATCCTTATTAACTCGTTCCCATTGGTCATTATTGTTGTAATGAAACCTGAACTTGTGGAGAGAAGCTTCACCAATCTTTTGCTTACGGGGTTCTGGAGAGTCATAAGTGCAATCAAGGTTGAGCACGCCAAAGATATGGCTCAAAACAGTCACATAAGTAAAGGATTTAAGAGCATCGGTCTCACGAAGCTTCACATTGTTCACCATCTCGGCGAACATAATCTTGACAAGGTTTGGTTGTTCACATCGACAAAAGCATTCTAACAAAAAATAATCAACTTGTCGAATGTGAGAGAATTTACCTCCGGAGAGACGAAGAAACCAAGAAATTATCAAGTGGAGGAACCTATCATGAGCATCCAAGGAAAACACGGAACCGGTGTGAGAACCAAAATGAGTTTCATTCTCGATGCCTTCGTTCTTAAGGCTAAGAGAGGTTTCTAAAAAAGGGATGTTGATGACAATCATCTTCCCCAAGATAAGAGACTTAATGTCAACAACTTCGGAGTGATCCTCATTATCAACAAGCTGAGCATTCGAGTAGAAGATGAGAACCATATGCTTGTAGACCACATCCTGAATGATCAAGAGAGGCATGAAGCTCCATTCTTGTAAACGGTCGAGATAACGGAAGTGAAAGCGCTCGGAGTCAAGGAACGAAACATCAACCACACGTTCGCGACGAACGACAATCTCCTTGACATAAGTGAAACGTTCCCTCATCTCTGTAGTCCGAAGACTTTTGAGAAACAGCTGGGTGAGATTAGGACGGATACCAGAATCACTTGCTTGACCCGTCTTACGCTTCTTGTTAACGTTCTCCATTGAAAAACTCCTAAAAACATAAAGCAAGCAATTTGTAAAAAATTGAAGTGTATGCATGAAAATCCTTAATTCAATCCAATGGCAAATCCCACTTAGGTTTTAAAAAAAAATTAAGAACATAGATACAATTTTTTTTAAGAGAAAACAATTTAAAAAAAAACAGAAAAAAATACAAATGCAAAATAATATATTCGAATAAAAAAATTTAAGATTTTGAATTTTTTTTACAAGATTTGAAAAACCCAAGTAGCAAATCACATAAGCTATACAAAACTAAAATTTTCTAACCTAGGATTCGAATAAAAATTGAAGGAAAAAGAAAAAGATGAAAATATACTTTAGATTGAGATTTTAGATGAATAGATGGAAAAAACTTGCACAAGATTGTTGATGCTTGTTTAGACTTGAGTTTGTGTGTAAAAGCCCTCAAGATTTGATGAAAAACAATGAGGTTTGGAGGGTTTTTATAGGGAAAACCGGGTTAGGGGTTTTTAGGGTTTTGAAAGAGTTTTAATTAAAGTGAAATTTTAACATTAAAAAACCTCTTTAAAGCTGTCCGCTTACCCGTTTCGGAACAAGCTTGACCGTTCCGGAACGCGTGTATCGAAACGTTGACTGACGTTTCAAGTCCAGCTTACCGTTCCGATACGTCCTTGACCGTATCGAATCCTCGTTGACCCGTATCGAAACGAGTTTCGATACACCCTTTGGCAGTAGCAAAAACGTTTCGAAACCCTTTGAAGGCGTTTCGAAACACCCTTCTTTCAGATGGATTTTTAAGGCACCCATATCGAAACAGTTAGACCCGTTTCGATACACCTTGGCCTGGAAGTGCAGATGAGGCTCTAAAATTGCAGAAAAGTGAATTTCATGAGGCACTATATGCATAAATGACATAAATAAGCAGGAATAACATGTGCAAACATAAACACACTCCCCTAACTATAAGCATGGATGAAATTAGGAGTAAAACACACAAACATGACATTTTTTAAGAATTCAAGCAATTTAAGCACAAAAGAGGCCCTAAAAGGTCAAAATGGGTTAGTTAAACCTAACTCTCTCCTAAGGGACCAAAAACGCTATTTATCTAAAAGCTTTGTAAAGATGTCCACTAGTTGGTTTAAGGTGTCGACGAACTCTATAGCAACATCTTCCTTAAGGACATGATCTCTAATGAAATGACGCATTATTTCTATATGTTTGGTTCTAGAGTGTTGGATGAGATTTTTTGTCAAACATATGACACTAGTGTTATCACACTTAAGGGGTATGGTTTCAACTTTAATACAATAATCTAAGAGTTGTTGCTTCATCCAAAGGACTTGAGCATAACAACTCCCTAAGGATATGTACTCGGCTTCGGTGGTAGATAAGGCTACACTATTTTGTTTCTTAGAGAACCAAGATATGAGCATACTACCTAAGAATTGACATGTTCTCGAAGTACTCTTTCTATCGATTTTACACCCCTCATAATTTGTATCCGAATAAGCATGAAGGTTGAAGGTTGAGTATCTAGGGTACCAAAGTCCTAAACAAGGAGTATCTCTAAGGTACCTAAAGATTCTCTAAACGACTATAAGGTGAGACTCTCCAGGACTAGCTTGAAACCTAGCACACAAGCAAACGCTAAACAAAATATCCGGTCTACTTGCGGTAAGGTAAAGCAAATATCCAATCATAGAACGGTAAAGCTTAGAGTCAACACACGTATCTCTTTCATCTTTGTCAAGCTTTGTAGATGAGCTCATGGGTGTGGCTTGAGACTTTGCATTCTCCAAGCCAAACTTCTTGAGCATATCCTTGATGTACTTTGCTTGATTGATGAATGTGTCATCCTTCCTTTGCTTGATTTGGAGTCCCAAAAAGAATGAGAGCTCCCCCATCATGCTCATCTCGAATTCACCTTGCATTAACTTAGCAAACTCATTGCAATGACACTCATTAGTAGATCCAAAAATGATATTATCAACATAAATTTGCACTACTAATATGTCATTTTTATACCTTTTTATGAAAAGTGTAGTTTCCACCTTATCTTTTTCAAAACATTTTTCAATTAAAAAGTTTGAAAGTCTTTCATACCAAGCTCTAAGAGCTTGTTTTAAACCATAAAGTACTTTAGTAAGTTTGAAAACATGATTTGGAAATTTTAAGTCTTCAAAACCCGGTGGTTGTTCCACAACCACTTCCTCATTTATAAAACCATTTAAAATGCGTTTTTAACATCCATTTGAAAAAGCTTGAAATCATGATAACATGCATATGCAAGCAACATCCTAATGGCTTCCGTTCTAGCTACGGGAGCATAGATTTCATCAAAATCAATTCTCTCTTCTTGAGTGTAACCTTGTGCTACTAATCTAGCTTTATTTCTCACTATGTTACCACTCTCATCTAGTTTGTTCCTAAAGACCCATTTAGTTCCTATAGTAGATTGATTACTAGGCCTATCAACTAATGTCCAAACATTACTTCTCTCAAATTGATTTAATTTCTCTTGCATGACCAAAATCCAAAAATCATCTTTTAATGCTTCTTTCATATTTTTAGGCTCTATGCATGAGATAAATACAACATTGTTCATAAGTTTAAGAGAAGATCTAGTGGTTACCCCCTTGGATGGATCACCCAAGATTTCACCATCTTTGACATAGTTGAACTCCCTTGGGTAGCTCACTTCCTTTTCCTCAAGAGCCAAGTCCTTCAAAGCTTCAAGAGGTGGATCTTGTGTATCATCTTCTTTTGTTGGTATCTCATCCTCCTTTAAAGTTTGTCCTCCATCAAAGGCATTAATGATTCCTACATCATCATCATCACAAGAATCATTCCTTAGAAGGAGGTTATCATCGAATACAACATGTATAGATTCTTCTACTACTAAAGTTCTCTTGTTAAATACACGATAATCTTTAGAGTTTAAGGAATATCCTATGAAAATAGCTTCATCACTTTCTGCATCAAATTTACCTAAGTTATCTTTTCCATTATTTAAAACAAAACACTTGCAACCAAATGGATGAAAATAGATAATATTAAGCTTTTTAGATTTTAAAATCTCATATGATGTTTTCTTTAAAATTAGCCTAATCATTACTCGGTTTACAATGTAGCAAGCGGTGTTTGTGGCTTCCGCCCAAAAATATTTAGGTAAATTGTTTTCACAAAGCATGGTTCTAGCAATTTCTTGTAAAGTTCTATTTTTTCTCTCAACTACCCCATTTTGTTGATGAGTTTGAGGAGCCGAAAAATTGTGGCTAATACCATTTTAATTTAAAAAGTCTTCAAACCCTAGATTTTGAAATTCGGTTCCATGATCACTTCTAATATGAGAAATTCTAAGTTCAAGATTATTTTGGGTTAATTTTGAAAATGTGATGAATTTTTCTAAAGCCTCATCTTTAGTACTTAAAAATAGAACCCAAGTAAATTTAGAAAAATCATCAACAAGTACAAAGCATAAGATTTACCACCCAAGCTCATAGTCCTAATAGGCCCAAATAAATCCATGTGAATAAGTTGTAAACACCTACTTGTAGAAACATCATTAATGGATTTAAAGGACGACTTATGTTGTTTACCCTTAGAACATGCATCACAAATTTTGTCATTTGAGAACTTAATCTTGGGTAAACATCTAACTAGATCAAGGGAAACTAATTTTTCTAAAACACTAATGATAACATGTCCTAGTTTCCTATGTCATAGTCATGCGTCATTTTCATTTTGAGCTACTAAACATTCATGTGATGTATGTATGTCATCTAAATGCACCATGTAAATATTACCTATGCGATGACCTATGAGCATAATATTATTTGATTTAATGTCAACAATTTTGCACCCATTTTTATCAAATAAGACATTAAATCATTTATCACATAGTTGGCTTATGCTCAACAAATTATGTTTAAGATCATCAACATACAAAACATTTCCAATAAGAATGGTAGAGTGATTACCTATGGAGCCAATACCTTTAATGTGGCCTTTGGAGTTGTCACCAAATGTCACCACTCCTCCACTTTTTGGCTTTAAGTCCATGAATCTACTCCTGTCTCCGGTCATATGCCTCAAGCATTCACTATCAAGGTACCATGAATTTTGACTTTGTGCTTTGGCCTTGTAGCAAGGCCCCCCTACAAATAAAGATATTGAACTTTTGTTTTTGGTACCTAAATCATTTTGGGTCCACGAGCGTTAGCTCCCAATAGTTTGGTTCCCTTAGAAATCCAATGTGACATAGCAACAATATTATTAGATTTGACAAGTTCCTTAGGAACCCATACACTTCTAATCTTTTTAGTTCTATTATGTTTAGGGAAGCTACTTTGTTTGTAGTTATTAGTCTTTCTCCTAGGTTGGTTTGTTTTAGATGATTCACCTTTTTCATGCTTCACATTACCAACATTTTTAAAAGACTCTTTGAGCTTGTTAAGCTCATCTAACACCTTTTGGTGTTCACTATTGCATTGAGAAAGAAGATTATTTAGGTCAACATTTTCATCTTGGAAGAATTTAAGTTCATTTTTTAAACCTAAAATTTTTTTCTCAAATTTTAAGTTAGCTTGAGAAAGTGAATCATTTTTATCATTTAATTCTGAAATAATTTTCTTATTTCTAATGACCGACTCTTTGTACTTCTCAACTAACTCATCATAAACCTCTTGCATGTAATTCATCAAATGTAAAGTCAAAAAGATGATGAGCTAGAAGTTACCATGGAGGAATCCTCCTCAAGTGCCATGAGGCAAAGGTTGGTCACTTCTTGTTCGTCATCCTCGGATGAATCCTCATCACTCCAAGTATCAAGCTTGGCTTTGAGCTTCTTTTTCTTCTCAAAGCCTTTCTTTTTGAGTTGATGGCACTCCGAACGAATGTGACCGGGCTTTTTGCAATCGTAGCAAATGATTTGATCAATCTCTTCTTCCTTGTTTTTACCCTTGAAGTCCATCTTTTTTTGAATCTTCCTTCCTCGGTTGGACTTCATGAATTGTGAGAATCTTTTGGCTATCATAGCCAATTCTTCTAAATCCTCCTCCTCACTAGAAGTGCTCTCCTCATGTAATGAAGCTTTGAGAGTCACTCCCATTTTCTTTTTTTTTTCTACCTCTAGCTTTTCCACTCTTTTCTCTTCCTTCTTCTTTTCATCTTCCCTTCCTTGCTTCAATATTTCATGAGTAAGGAGAGAACCCACTAGCTCATCAAGTTTCAGAGTCTTCAAATTTTTGGCCTCGATGATGTCGGTTCTCTTCTCATCTCAAGATTCGGGAAATGAGTAGAGTAGCTTTCGGAAAAGTTTATCTTCCGAGATTGTCTCTCCAAAGCCCTTAAGCCCGTTGATGATAGTAGAGAAGCGATCGAACATCTTGGACACGGTCTCGTCGGGCTCCATCTTGAAATTCTCATAACTAAGATTGAGAATTTCAATCTTGGTCTCCTTCACATCATTGGTTCCTTCATAGGTGGTCTCTAAAGTATCCCACACTTCCTTGGCACTTTCAATGGAGGAGACTTTGGAGTAGATGTCGGGACCGAAAGAACAAAAGAGCATGTGAAGAGATTTATCGTTGATTTGTATCTTCTTTCTCTCTTCTTCACTCATCTCAATCTTCTTCTTTAGAACCAATCTTCCTTCATCATCTATCTTCAATGGAATATAGGGACCATCGTAATGACATCCCAAACCAAGTAGTCGTTGGACTTGATGAAGAGGCGCATCCGGTTCTTTCAAAATGGATAGTTGTCACCATTGAAGAATGACAGTTTTGTAGTGGATTGAGACTCGTACATGCTATATCCGGAGGTAGAAGCCATGGTTTGATTTATGGATTATCACACTCTTCCTAGGAACTCCTTTTGTGGTTGTTAATCCTTCAAAGATGTATGCTCTGATACCAATTGTTGAGTAGATCAAATGATCGATATAAATCAAGAGGGGTGAATTGGATTTTTAGACTTTTTGGTAGTGGAATTGACAAATAAAAAGATAGACAAGGGGATTTAGAGTAGTTCAAGTTCCAATCGAACTCTACATCCACTACCTTAGCTTCACTAAGGATTTTCAACAATTCTACTAATTGCTCTTCCATTTTTCTAGGCTAAAGAGGTAACCGTTACAATATTGGTCAAATTTTCTACCCAAAATTTGACTCAATCCTCACACAAGAATTACAAAGAAGTTGATGGCTAAACAAGTATCTTTCAATACACAAAGTAGCCCAATTACAAGCACTCAACCCAATTTGAAAGGATAAGAATGAAAAATACAATTTCACAATTGAGGTTTACAAGAATTAATGGGATCTAAGCTCAATTGCTTGAATTTGATGTTTGAATGTTTGCTTTTAGATCAATAGTTGTTGTTGAAGCTTTTAGAAGTTCCTTTTATACCTTCTCATTGAATTCTAGCCGTTGGGTTGTTGCATTCATCAATAGAGCCGTTAGGGATGTTATCTTCCCTCCATAAATGCAATCTGCAACCACCCGTTTCGAAACGCCCGATCTTGTTTCGAAACAGACCAAAAAAGAAAACCGTATCGAAACGGGTCAAGCCGTTTTGGAACACGTTTCGAAACAAAGATTCATAGTTTCAAAACCGTTTCGATGCACGTTCCAAAACACAAGTTCACAGTTTCAAAAGTGTTCTGAAACGCCTAAGGCCGTTTTAAAACGGTGACTCAAAAATCACTGTTTTGGCTTCAAGAACACTTAGAAAAGTTTTGACAAATTGAGTTTTTAACTTAACCATTTTTCTTTAAACATATAGAGAGGTTTGAGGACTTAAAAATTCGTTTTCTCATTTTCAATTTAGTCCTTAAATTTTTTAGTTATATCAAAATCAATTTATCGGTTTCATAGTACGACAAATAAAAATAAATTTTAATATATATATATATATATATATATAATAAAACATTAAAATTCAAAATAAAATTCATAATTCCAAAAAATTGTTTATGACTTACTGTGCAGATTGAGTCACAAAATTAATTTACATCAAAAATTAAAAGTCACATTACTTGTTTTTATAAAAATAAAAATAATAATCATAACAAAATCATAATAAAAAAGTAAATATATAAAAAAGTTAAAAAGTATATAAAAAACTTAATTTTTTTTAATAAAGAACTGCTAAGCAATTAAAGCAAAAAAAATGGTGATTAAAGTAGTTTTGGGTCCCACAAAAGTTAATTAAGAGAAATAAATTATATTTTTTTTCTACAAGTTCATCTTCTTCCCTCTTCTGTAACTTATCTTAAAAAGAAAGCTTTTTTCTGCTATTCTTTTTCACCAACTCAGGTAGGGGGTTTCGTATTCCCTTGCCAATGCAGGCTGGGTAGGGGTGTGCATTTTCGGATACGGATAGTATCCGATCCGAAATTTTCGGATATCCGAAATTTTCGGATAGTCAAAATAGCGATCCGTATCCGATCCGAAAAAACCGGATATCCGGATATCCGAATCCGAATCCGAAATTCTTAATTAATTTAACAAAAAAAAAATTGAACTTTCTATATGTCTAATTTATTTTTAATGTAAGAATTTATAAGCAATTCGTGCATCAAATATAATGTTTATATATGTATATACAGTAACAGATACATACAGACACTACACAAAATTTTCAAACCTCCTATAATATTTCTACAGTTCCTAAATATATATTATTGTTTGTTCTTCCAACAAAGGGCAGTGGAGCATAGTATGAAAAATTAATTAAACTGAAGATGATAAGACCCAGTGGAAATGGAATACACCTTCAACAAACTAAACCTTCTACAGTTCCTATAATATTTTTAATGGAATGAATCAATTAACTAAGTTTGATTATGAGCCTTAAAATCTTCTAACATCATTCACTGATATAATCGAATGGGAGATTTAAAATTTTTGTTACTATTTAAATATAAAAAAATGCAGAGAACTTACCAAATATTAGGATGGAGGTTGTGGAGGGTTTCGGCTCGTCATAGACACTATCGTGAGAGAATAACTAATTGGTCACCGGACGGATCGTTTCGGCCGGAGCTTGGAGGTGGAGCGGTGGAACCGTGGAAATCTGGAGATTGGAGAGTAGAGAATAGGTTTGGGTATCGTGACTGAGAAGTGGGAATTGGGAATTGACAAATTAAAATGGGGGATATTAGTTTGGGCTTTACCGGGCTGCAGTGCTTGGGCTAGGGATAAAAAAAAATTAATTTTTAATCGGATTTTCGGATAATCCGAATTTCAATTTAGGTCGATCCGTATCCGATCCGACTATCCGAAAAATTTACCGGGTATCCGATCCGAACTATCCGAAAATTTAAAAACGGATCGGATATCCATATTTTCGGATCGGATTATCGGACAAACGGATCGGATTACTCGGATCGGATTTTTTTGCACACCCCTAAGGCTGGGTACGGGCGTGGACTCCCAACAACGCCCCTAAAACGTTCTCGAAAAAGCATCAACCGTCCTCAACATTTTTCAGCCGTACCCCGTCGACGTGGGACGTCCCCCAGCCGTACCCGATCTGTACCCGTCTCGAAGACGTACTGGGTACTTGAAACGGCATAGGGTTGTCGTCCCCGTGCTTCATAGCTAAATCCTAAACTCTACACCATATACTCTAAAAATACACCTTACCCTAAATTCCCTGAACCCTAACCATAAACCTTAGCCTAAAACCCTAAACCTAATTTTGAACGTACAACAATCAATGGTTCTTTGTGCCCGGTTAATTCGAATAAAAAACATTTGCCACTCTTCGGTGCCCCTACTTATGCCTCAACACTAAAAAATATTACAAAATTGAATTTCAAGCCCTAACCCTAAATTCTAAATCCTAAACTCTACACCATATACCCTAAAAATACACCTTACCCTAAATTCTTTAAACCCTAACCATAAACCTTAGCTTAAAACACTAAACCCTAAACTTAATTTTAAACGTGGGGCATAAGTAAATGCACCAAAAAAGGGTAGATGATTTCATTCTAAACAAGCGCCGCCGACTTCCATGCATGTGCTTTTTTAAAAGAAGTCAGTAATCATGTCTAAGGAGGTGGCATACAGTCGGAATTAATATCGATTCACAAATGAACGATAAGAAGCAACTGAGAATAACATATCAAGATGCAAAGTTTAAAAATTTGTTTTTGAAAGATTTTCAACAAAATTGGATAAAATCAGATAATTAACATACAGAGTATACCTGCAGAATGACTAAGGGAAAGAACATTCTTGTACAAGCAGACATTGCAGCTAATGCACCCCAAAGGGCCAAGGATCCAATATCACCTATAAATACAGATGCTTTGTACTATTTGTGCAAAAGAAACCCAAAACTAAAAATATTATTTGTTCAAACCAAATTCATACTAACCAGGGCGTAATGGAAGCACCGCAATTGCCATTCCAGTAAAGGCTAATGCAACAGTCCCTCCAGCAAGACCACCAATACCATCAGTTAAATTAACCCTAATTCCCATGGAAACAAAACAAAATGGAGTCAACAATAGGTAAAGTTTTCCAATCCACACAAAGCCCAGTGATGCAGGTAGAGGAACCAACATTTTCCTGCATTAAGAAATAATAAAGTGGTCTGAGGAAAGAGAATAGCACATTTGAGCAAAAATAACTACTAGTCTTTAAAGGTTAGACTAAATTGGGCGGGAATTGAATCAATGAGGGAGAAATGTGAAAGACCAAATCCTAGTTTTACTCATAAGCAATCATTATATAAAGACTCCTTGACAGACAAGAAAAAGTACAATCTTATATAAAGAATAGAATGTAAATTAACTAAACAAGAAAAAAAATTCTTTATATTCTCTGGCACAAGGAAAAGAATGCAAGTTATCATAAGATAAATAAATATGATAAGAATAGTTACAAGAAGATATACATGCCATAGGGTGATGACAAAGTTGTAGCATTCAGCCAAAATGAAAAGCAAATCCCAACAGCAGCTTGCAATGATAAACAGTTTGAAATTAGTGGAGCAACTGGGATAAAAATAAACTTATGTTGCAAGTTGCAACAAGGATGAACCATAAATGATCAAAGAAACAGGCAAGCGAAAATGTAGCTACATCAAAAAATAGCCTTAAATGTGGACATATGCCACTGTTGTGTTGCTTGAAGACAACATCAACAGAAGAAAAACCAGTAACATAGATTGCAACAAATATACCAACTGGTAGAAAGAAAAGCCCACCCATTGTTGGGGTCCTCTGCTTTTCCGAATGATTAGCTGGACCTTATTTCCTATTTATTTGATGGAACTCAAGAGTCTTAAGATACAGTACGCAAATGTATCATGCACATGCTGCGAAGACCAAATATACGGAAAATGGGGACGTCAATTAAAACAGTGCCAGTGGTAGCCTCACAATCTTCCATCCACACCAATCAACAAGTAAAAGAACCATTGTCAAGAAGATTATGATAAACAAGTTGTTTAACAGCCCAACGTTTATCCTGAAATATATTTAGGCAAACTATCAATAAAAGAAGTCAATTACCATGTCTGAGAAAGTGGCATACAGTCATAACTAATATCGATTCACGAATGAACTATAAGAAACAACTGAGACTAACATATCAAGATGCAAAGTGACAGAGTATACCTACAGAATGACTGATGGTGCTTCCAACACAAAGATACCAAATGAAATGATTAAGGGAAAAACATTCTTGTACAAGCAGACATTGCAGCTAATGCACTACCAAGAGCCAAGAAAAACCAGTAACATAGATTGCAACAAATATACCAACTGGTAGAAAGAAAAGCCCACCCATTGTTGGGGTCCTCTGCTTTTCCGAATGATTAGCTGGACCTTATTTCCTATTTATTTGATGGAACTCAAGAGTCTTAAGATACAGTACGCAAATGTATCATGCACATGCTGCGAAGACCAAATATACGGAAAATGGGGACGTCAAGTAAAACAGTGCCAGTGGTAGCCTCACAATCTTCCATCCACACCAATCAACAAGTAAAAGAACCATTGTCAAGAAGATTATGATAAACAAGTTGTTTAACAGCCCAACGTGTATCCTGAAATATATTTAGGCAAACTATCAATAAAAGAAGTCAATTACCATGTCTGAGAAAGTGGCATACAATCATAACTAATATCGATTCACGAATGAACTATAAGAAACAACTGAGACTAACATATCAAGATGCAAAGTGACAGAGTATACCTACAGAATGACTGATGGTGCTTCCAACACAAAGATACCAAATGAAATGATTAAGGGAAAAACATTCTTGTACAAGCAGACATTGCAGCTAATGCACTACCAAGAGCCAAGAAAAACCAGTAACATAGATTGCAACAAATATACCAACTGGTAGAAAGAAAACCCCACGCATTGTTGGGGTCCTCTGCTTTTCCGAATGATTAGCTGGACCTTATTTCCTATTTATTTGATGAAACTCAAGAGTCTTAAGATACAGTACGCAAATGTATCATGCACATGCTGCGAAGACCAAATATACGAAAAATGGGGACGTCAAGTAAAACAGTGCCAGTGGTAGCCTCACAATCTTCCATCCACACCAATCAACAAGTAAAAGAACCATTGTCAAGAAGATTATGATAAACAAGTTGTTTAACAGCCCAACGTTTATCCTGAAATATATTTAGGCAAACTATCAATAAAAGAAGTCAATTACCATGTCTGAGAAAGTGGCATACAGTCATAACTAATATCGATTCACGAATGAACTATAAGAAACAACTGAGACTAACATATCAAGATGCAAAGTGACAGAGTATACCTACAGAATGACTGATGGTGCTTCCAACACAAAGATTCCAAATGAAATGATTAAGGGAAAAACATTCTTGTACAAGCAGACATTGCAGCTAATGCACTACCAAGAGCCAAGGATCCAATATCACCCATAAATACAGATGTTTTGTACCGTTTGTACAAAAGAAAACCAAAACAGGCTCCAACAAATTGATGCTCCAAATATAACAAGTTCTAATTGGGATTGAAAATAACATTTATGTCATTGCAACAATAACATTTTAATATTAAGATAAGATGGAAGATAAAGGAACAAGTCAAAAAAACATCAACAAAACTCCAAGAGTAAGCTTTAAAATATGACTTACATATGTCATTCAGATGAAGCAGCTTGACAGTGTAACTTAAAAGATGTTACTGTCACAGTGACCCATAAATAAACTTTAAAGTATGTGTGACCATCAAAACGCAATGCAGCTCTATCCTAAGAACAAGAAAATTTTGCTCATTTCTTCCAACTAATAATATTATTTGTTCAAACCAAATTCATCGCAAGCACTGTATTTGACAATCCAATAAAGGCTAATGCAGCAGTCCCTCCAGCAAGACCATCAGTTAAATTAACCCCATTTTGCATGGAAACAAAATAAAATGGAGTCAGCAATAGGTAAAATTTTCCAATCCACACAAAGCATACAGAAATTGAGACTAACATATCAAGATGCAAAGTTTATAAATTTGTTTTGATTTTTTTAATAAAAAATCGGACAAAATCAGATAATTAACATACATAGTATACCTGCATAATGACTGATGGTGCGTTCAACACAGATACCAAATGAAATAATTAAGGGAAAGAACATTCTTGTACAAGCAGACATTGCAGCTAATGCACCACCAAAGGGCCAAGGATCCAATATCACCCATAAATACATATGCTTTGTATCGTTTGTGCAAAAGAAAATCAAAACAGGCTCCAACCATTGATGCTCCAAATACAGCTAGTTCTAATTGGGATTGAAAATAACATTTATGTCATTGCAACAATAACAATTTAATATTGAGATAAGATGGAAGATAAAGGAACAGGCCAAGAAAACATCAACACAACTCGAAGAGTAAGCTTTAAAAATGACTTGCATATGTCATTCGGATGAAGCAGCTCGACAGTGCAACTTAAAAGATGTTATTATCACAGTGACCTATAAATAAACTTCAAAGCATGTGTGACCACCAAAAAGCTATGCAGCTTTATCTTGAGAACAAGAAAATTCTGCTCCTTTCTTCCAACTAATACTTTTATTTGTTCAAACCAAATTCATACTAACCTGGGTATAAAGGAAGCATTGCATTTGACAATCCAATAAAGGCTAATGCAGCGGTCCCTCCAGCATGACCATCTAGACCATCAGTTAAATTAACCCCATTTCCCATGGAGACAAAACAAAATGGAGTCAACAGTAGGTAAAATTTTTCAAACCACAGAAAGCCCAGTGGTGCATGCAGGGGAACCGTCATTTTCCTGCATTAAGATGTAATAAAATGGTTTGAGGAAAGCAAACATCACATTTGAGCAAAAATAACTACTAGTCTTTAAAAGTTAGACTAAAGTGGGAGGGAATTGAAGCAACAAGGGAGAAATGTGAAAGACCAAATTGTAGTTTTACTCATAAGCAATCATTAATTAAAGATTCCTTGATCAACAAGACAAAAGGATAACCTGAGAGAGAGAAACTGCTGACACAGACATATTGAGATTCATCCACCTAAGTGCTAAAGTTCTGCCTAACAGCTGTTATAATGATATTTCTTTATCACTAGAAGGATATGTTTTTTTTATAAAAAAATAGTATTGTTGTTTATATTCTGAAAGAAAAGAAAAGGTTATAATATCTTATATCAAGAATGGAATGTAAATTAACTAAACAAGATAATTTGTTTTTTCATATTCTCTGGCACAAGAAAAGAAATACATGTTACCATGAGATAAATAAATATGATCAGAATAGTTACAAGAAGATATACATGCCACATGGTGATGACAAAGTTGTAGCATTCAACCAAAATGAAAAGCAAATCCATCAGCACTTCAGCAGCCTGCAATGATAAACAGTTAGAAATTAGTGGAGCAACTGGGATAAAAATAAACTTATGTTACAACAAGAATGAACCATAAATGATCAAAGAAACATGCAAGCAAAAATGTAGCTACCTCCAAAAGTAGCCTTAAACATGGAAATAAGCCAATGTTGTGTTGCTTGAAGACACAACAGACATCATCAATCAGTCCAATTATAGCAAACACTAAGATTGTTGTTGAGAAAAACCAGTAACAAAGTTTGCAACAAATATACCAATTGGTAGAAAGAAAAGTCCACCCATTGTTGGGGTACTTTGCTTTTTCGAATGATTAGCTGGAACGTCTTTCCTAATTATTTGATGGAACTCAAGAGTCTCAAGATACAGTACACAAATGTAACCTGCACATGCTGCTAAGACCAAAGATACGACAAATGAGGAGGTCAAGTAAAACAGTGCCGAGGGTAGCCTCAAAATTTTCCATCCACACCAATCAACAAGTAAAGGGATTTGAGAGGAGAGTCGTAACTTAATGCAGCAGTGCAAAACCGAGATGATTAAAGGCGTGGGAGGCAAAATAATATGGAGACAAAGGTGTGTCATTTCGAGAATCGAGAGAGCCCAGCAAGAGAGAAATATTGTAAATTCAAAGGCAAGGAATGAGATTTCATGTCCATTTTAGAACCAAAACACTCAAGACACACACACGCACGAATAAGATAAAAAAATTCATTTGAATGAATTCCAGAACGACAAAAAAATAGTTAGAGATATTTTAAAAACGTAACTTCATCACCATCTCTATTCAAGAGAATCTCTCTATATTTATTGCTTAAATAAGAAAGTTTTAGATATTTTAAATCAAATATCCAAACATGAACAAACAAAGTTTCAAAAATTTGAGTATCAAGGCGGGTGCAATTTTTAGAGCCGTGAGCAGCACTGCCTGCAACTTTCAAATATGTAACGAACTATTATGAACATACAGAACCTTACGCTCAACTGTACTAGATATGTAGTTCTAACTCACCAAGAAGTATTCTACAAATGGAGAGTTCTGACTAAATAACCTTTTATACTCTAAAGCTCTCTAATGAAGAAGTCGTGTTGTTTTGGTGCAAGGGACACAGATTTCATGTTGCCCAAAAATTATTTGGTGACTATCATTTGTCGGAAGATGCCAAATTAGAGTTACAAGAATAGAGATTGAATAAAAAAAAAGGTAATGGTATATCTATTTTGTCAAACAACACCATCAAATGTTCGGCACAATACAAATAGGCTGCGCCAGGAAAACATCGAGGTTAAAGATCAGGCTGTAGTTACCTCCTGTATTTCATCACCATCATCTCTATTCAAGAAAATCTCTATATTTATTACTTTCAAAAAGGAAAGTTTCATATAGTACATTCCCTGTTTAAAAGACTACACAACCATGTTTAGTTTATTTAATACATCAAATCCAAAATTAACAACCATTTTGGCTAAACATTGCCCGATAGTCATTTGACAAAAATTATTTGTGGGGATATCTTAAATTAAGAGTTATAGAATGAATCGGAATGTAGGAAGTCCTAGATCCATTCAATCAAACAACCCATCGAATGTTTGGCACAACACAAATAGGCCGCACCAGAAAAACATCGAGGCTATGACCGGGAATAATTACCTCCTATACTTCAACACCTTCATCTATATTCAAGAAAATCTCTCCAATTTATTGCTTAAAAAAGAAAGTTTCAAAAACATGAACAAAGTACTCTAAATATGTAGAGCCATGAGCAAAGTTTCTAAATATGAACAAAGTACTCTAAAAACAGAAAGTTTCAAAAAAGAAAGTTTCAACACCTTCATCTTAAAAAAACATAAACAAAGTTTCAAAAATTTTGAGTATCAAGGCAGATGCAATTTTGAGAGCCATGAGCAGTACTGCCTGCAACTTTCAAATATGTCATGAACCACTATGAACTACAATGAACCTTACGCTCAATTGTACCAGCTTGGTAGTTCTAACTCACCATGACGTACTCTAAATATGGAGAGTTCAGACTAAATAACCTTTGATACAGGTGCTCTAAGGCTCTTTTCTGAAGAAGACATTTTATTTTGGTGAAAGGGACAGATTTCATGTCGCTCAAAAATCATTTAGTGTATCATTTGTCGAAAGATGTTAAATTAGAGTTACAAGAATAGAGAATGAATCAGAAAGTAGGTTGTGGTATATCCATTCAGTCAAACAACCCATCGGATGTTCGGCACAACACAAATAGGTCGCACCAGGAAACATCGAGGTTAAAGACCAAGCAATAGTTACCTCATGTATTTCATCATCATCATCTCTATTCAAGAAAAACTCTATATTTATTGCTTTCAAAAAGGAAAGTTCCATATAGTACATTCCTTGTTTAAAAGACTACAACCATGTTCAGTTAATTAAATAAATCAAATTAAAAACCATTTTGGCTAAACATTGCTCGATAATCATTTGTGGGGATATCTTAAATTGGAGTTATAAGAATATATAATGAATCAAAATGTATGAAGCCCTATATTATTCAATCAAACAACCCCTCAAATGTTTGGCACAACAGAAATAGGCTGCACCAGAAAACATCTATATTCAAGAGAATCTCTCTATATTTATAGCTTAAAAACAAGAATGTTTCAGATATTTTAAATAAAAAACATGAAAAAAGTTTTAGTAATTTGAGTATCAAGGCAGACGCAATTTTGAGAGTCGTAAGCTCATGAGCAGCACTGCCTGCAAGTTTCAAATATGTCATGAACCATTATGAACTACAATGAAACTTAGGCTCAACTACTAGCGTGGTAGTTCTAACTCATCCTGAAATACTCTAAAAAAAAGAGAGTTTCGACTAAATAACCTTTGATACAGGTGCTCTAATGCTCTCTTCTGAATTAAGTCATTTTATTTTGGTGCAAGGGACACAAATTTCATGTTGCTGGAAAATCATTTTGTGACCATCATTTGTCGGAAGATGTTAAATTAGAGTTACAAGAATAGAGAAAGAATCGGAAAGTAGGTAGTAGTATACCCATTTAGTCAAACAGCCCATCGAATGTTCGACATAGCACAAATAGGCCACGCCAGGAAAACATCGAGGTTAAAGACTAGACAGTAGTTACCTTCTGTGTTCTATCACCATATCTATTCAAGAAAATCTCTATATTTATTGCTTTCAAAAAAAAGTTCCATATAGTATATTCCCTGTTCAAAAGACTAAAACCATGTTTAGTTTATTTAATAAATCAGATCCAAATCAAAAACCATTTTGGCTAAACATTGCCCGATAATCATTTGACAAAAATCATTTATGGAGAGATTTTAAATCAGAGTTGTGAGAATATAGAATGAATCAGAATGTAGGAAGTCATATATCCATTCAATCAAACGACCCATCGAATGTTTGGCACAACACAAATAGGCTGCTCCAGAAAAACATCGAGGCTATGACCGAGAATTATTACCTTCTGTACTTCATCACCTTCATCTATATTCAAGAGAATCTCTCTATATTTATTGCTTAAAATTTTTTTTCTGATATTTTAAATAATAAAGTTTCGAAAATTGAGCATAGAGGCTATGAACCTTACGCTCAACTGTACCAGCTAGGTAGTTTTAAATCACCAAGAAATACTTTAAAATGGACAGTTCTGACTAACCTTTGATAAGGTGCTCAAAAGCTCTCAATCTAAAGAAGTCATGTTATTTTGGTGCTAGTAATATATATATATATATATATTCTACTATTTTAATAAATAATCAAGATAAATGAAATGAAGAGAAAATCGAACACAGTTATTAACCTCTTAACATTTCACTCGTACATGAATTCTAATAAAAACTGACCTTTCATTTAAAACTACAAACTTAATTCTTTGATTTGACATGCGGACATGCCTATGTGCAGTTGTTAGTTCCTCAAATTTCTCAGCGAAAACTTATTTTTCTACATTATGAGCCTTTCATCCATAAGATACTTAAAAGCTAAATAAATGTCAAGTTTCTTAAATCTTCCATCATTGATGTTAAAAATTGAGATCCATGTGATCTTTCAATATCTATATCCGTATAATAATTCTTGATGAATGAAGACTGAAGAGGTCAATACCTTTTCAACAAGACAAGACCATTCAAGGCTACTACAAGTATACATACTTTAGAGGATGGTATAAGCACGCTATATTCTTAATGCTAACAATTAAAGAATGAACTCTTATAAAAATAGATCAATATTAAAGAAGAGGAAAACCTTCAAATTAAGCGAGAAATATAATTACTTACTGAAACTTTCTTTGTTTTCGTTAATCAGACAAGTGCTTATCGCTACAATAATATTCCACCTGCTAAGAATCAATATAAAAATAAAGAATTAAAGATTTAAAAAATATAATCTCAAAAGAACTTAAGAACAATAAAAAAAGAAAACCAAGAAAATAGAATAATTCAACAACGCAGTAGAGAAAATTTGTTCTTCCCTGATCAACGAACTTGTTTTAAGATAATTTGCGGGGACAAAATCTCCTTATTCTGATCCTGATGGTCGGTATTCTGATTATCATCTTCTACAGACGACAAAGATGAAATCTCTCTTTCTTTCTTTTTTCCTCCTCGCTCATCGTTTTCTTTTCTCTTCTTCTTTTCCCTTCTCATCTTCCCTCTTTCTTCTGCTAGCTTTAAAATGAAACGGTAAATTTAAGTTTGAGCCAACTCAAGAGTGTTTTGGTCAAATCTAAATTTTAACCATTGACCGAGTCTTCGTGTAACGGTTATATTTTTTATTATAAAACTTTTTTTGAGGTTTGGGCTTTTGAAGTTTGGATTTTTTTTTTCAATTAATTGTTTTTAGTTTAGCTTTTTAAGCTCAAATTTGGATTGTTTTTTATTAAATATAATTATATTTTCATAATTTAATTGTTTACAATTTAATAATTATATTTTATTTCAATAAAAAAATATATACACCAAAACGCTCATCAAAATATGAACAGAAATTTGTTGATCAAATTAACCCAAAAATCTTAATTATAAATAAAAAATAAAACATAAAAACTCAAATGATGTGAAAATAACGGATCAAAATCTTTTTTGACAATATTCCTCATCGTCAATAGAAATGCAACAAACAAGTCTATTCATCTCTATCAAATTAGACATTTAAGTATTAAAAAAATTGATCATACCCATTAACTATAAATTCAAAAAAAAAACTTTAAAGAGTCGAATTTAAGTATTTTTTAAAATTAATTTTGGTTTCGTTACGCGTTTATATATTAATACAATATATATTTTTAGAAGACAATTAGGACACTCTTACTAACACTTTTTAAACTAGCAAATGAAAATCTAAACTAATGCTTATTGACGATAATCGACTGATTTTGAAAATATTTGGCTTAATTATTTTTATTTTAAAAACAAATGCAGGAAGTGCAACTTAATCCATTCTCATTTTTCAAACCAAAGCGCAGAAAGAAGATGACATTACAAAAAATAAACTTATACAGTTATACTATGTTTGCCTTTGCTTGCTAGCATTAACCATACCTTCGTAACCCACCCCTTTTTTTTTTTGCCTTAAGACATTACATATGTAAGGAAAACATAAATTGACCTTTTAATTTAGGTGCCCAACTCTAAACCAAAACCAGAAGATAAGACCCAAGAGCAAGTCCAAGCCCTAACAACACTCGGACCTCATTTCTACCGGACCACGAAAACCACACCCGAACATCGTCCACCACCGGACCACACAGTGAGCTCATGTCATCGGTCCTTGTATTGTGTAATACACGCTGTAGAATGCGATGCGCGTCCTCTCGGCCTTGGCCGTGAAGTTCACACTGGCAACTTGGAAGGTGGAGTTAGAGTCGGGAGTGTAATGAAAATTTTGTGCCTGATCCCCTGCGAACGCCATAACAGCCAGTGGTTCCTTGCATTTATCCCTAGCATGCCCCAAAGAGAAGCTCAAGCTATACAGTTTGTCTGGTTTGGTTTCCACCATTTGAGCAATGATGCCTTCCTTGCCCGATACCAACTCGACTGCACGTTTTCCTTCTGGAACTGCATAATGGTTGGAATCAATGTATCGAACTGCCCTGTTTGATTCAACCATCCATCCCGGTAAGGGGGATGTCTCTTCGTCAAGGTTGGTGGGCAGAAGGACACCAAGAGACACATTTTGGAACATCCAAGGGCCGAATTCGAAGCCGCTATTAACTACTGCATTGTCTGAAGAAAACATAAAACAAAAATAAAATTCAATCAATAACGTGATGAGAAAAACATAATTACAACTAGAATCTAAGTATGCCCCATTCCTCAGAGCATTCATTCTGATTCTTCAAGTAGAAAAATACAAAAGTAGATAGTGCCGGGGCCATAAATTTAACATCCATCCTACTATTGTTGAGAAAAATGGAACTGAAATATACGTGTTAAACATTTTGACCACATTTGATTCACGACTCAGAGCATGAGAAACATATATGTAAGTTGATAGCTTGACTGTGATTTTCATATTAATGATTGCCCCATTGAACAGAAGCTGCCAGCCGCATTAACAACTTTATTATTTTCAAAAGAAAGAAATAGCGATCCTTTTACCTTTGGGCTTATCAGGGATGATAAGTTTTTTTATGGCAATATCATCAATGATGGGCCCACATTCTGGGTCATCTTCCATGCCAGTGTTCCTAAAAATCAAAGGCACTTTATCCTCCTCCGCCTCAAAAGAAATCGAATAGGGGTCCCACCCTTGCACATTGTACAATGTTTGGAGGTCGACCGTCTGTGATGCAGGTGGCACGGACACATTCAATGACTCCAGTTGGGCGCACGTGCGGGCCGCACTGAATGTGACTGCGTACGTGGACCCTTTCTCCACCGTCAGTTCCTGGCTGATCTCCGCGTCGTTCCCCAATCTAACGGCTTTCGAGCCTCGAGGCACGATGAGGAGCATCCCTCCGCTCACTTTATCCCCGGACGAAACCAGCTCCACCCTGCCTTTCGTCCTCCAGCTCGGGATCTCCGTGGGCCCATCTGATATTGCCTCACTTGGAAAGCCGTTCGATGGTCGTGTCTCGAAATCACCATTTGCCACCAAACCTGTAGAATAAAATAGTACGACTGATAGGCATAATACTAAGGTAATTACTGTACAATTTTTACTGTGAGTAGAGCTCAAATTGAATCATATGATAATTTACAAATTACCACGCGTGGTTGGATTTATATTTTTGTACCAATGCCAATCTTTTAAAATGTTATTTATTTTAAAATAATATTAAAATCATTTTTATATGAATTTTTAAAACAAATTTTTATAAAATTTTGAGATGTCAACTTATACCGTTCATGACTCATGAGCACTAGAAGAAAAAAAGTCTTTAGATACCTTTATCTTAACTACTTCTACTACTATCCTCAAAGTTAAGAAAGTTCATGCTCTAACAAATAACGAAACCTCGTTACAACAAAGTAAATGAAGATAACAAGACTATGTAAGATGAAAACAATAATGAAGTCATCGTAAAATTTTCCTTTTTAGATGTTTTTTCTTTTACTTTATGTAAAAACGTATAATTTAATATAACAATGACATATATTTAATCTTGAGTCTCGATAATATAAGTTAAACTGGTTGAATTTTGGAAACCATTATTATTACATTATATATGAAAAAAATAGTAAGTTTAAAGTTTATATATATACTATGAATTAGAAATGATTTGATTAGTTTAAATAGATAATTATATTCAAAAGGATACAAGTTTGGCAAAAATATTAAAGATGCTGGTGGTAAACACATTTAAGACCGTGAGGCTGATTCCATCCAGCGTGAACTATGAGCACGTTAAATTTATGGCCCCGGTGAACACATTTAAGACCGTGTGGACCCTACCCACCGTTTCAGCCCATTATTTTCTACACTCCCCTATACTTTAGACGGTTCGACTCACCACCAATGAAAGCTAAAAAATATTGTAAAACTAGTAGAAGTGTGCGTTATATTTTATTTTGGCCAAGTAGAAGTGCAAGCTTATGACTGAATGTGAATCTTTATGGGACAGAATTGAGCTGGAGATTTGGCGATGTGCTAAAAGGACAAGGATTTGCTGAAAGAACCCTTGTCGCTTGTTAAAACTAAGGTAAAAGAGGAAGACATTTTGGCTGGAATATGCCCCTCTTTGGTCATTTCACTCGCCTTAGAACAAGGGGAAACGGGAACATGAAGGACCCATTTATATTTTTTCTATAATAACTCGCATCCCCACCTCCCCCTTTTACTTTATTTTTGAAGTATTTAAACTATATTTAAAGTCGAATAATATAAGATCCTCAACCTAAAAACTTTTCTTATTATTTGTTGTTTTCTCTATTTACTAATCTTGAATTTGAAATTTTACTCAAAGAATATCGTTTTTTAGCCCTTAGTGACATTTGCCTCGTTTATTTTTTCTCAATAATTTTCATTGACTGCTCCTATCAAGTGTTTTTCGTTTTCATTTATTGCTTCACTAACTTTTCTTGCGTGAAATAATAGAGCCTTGAAGTTCAACATTTGCCATGGTACCAACTACCAAGCCATGGAGCTTGGCCTTAAGGATTGCCACTATTAACTATACGTGGGCATCTAAATATAGGTGGATGCGGGATGGACCGAGACATGAGCGTTCATCTCTTTAAAAATTTTAAATTTTTATATGATTTAATTTTTTTTATACAATTTTTCTATGTATTTTCTATTAAAAATCTATTTTTGCCCATAAAATTTTATAAATGTGCCCTCTAAAAATTTATAGGTTTACTCTTCCTAACTTAAAATCTTGCTTCCGTATCTGGGTGGACGGACGCTATAGCTTTCAGCCAATTTGACCACCTATGGCTTGTTGAAAATGCTTCTAACCCCACAAGGGAGACTGATAATGTAGGCAGGCAACAACCGACAATGACTGCTAAAGAAATTCACCGAATACGTCTAATTAATGTGGTGGCGTTAAACCCATTGAAACTTTCCTCACTTTAGTAATGAATTAATGGATAAAACTAAACTAAATTACTAATTTGATTTATAAATAAAGAAACATTTAGAGGAATAACAAGCTTGCTTACTTCAAGTGAGAAAGGATCTCCGACAATCACTCAATTATGGTGGGACACATAATGCTACAATGGAACACTATGAACAGCCCCTAACTCCATGATTAAACACTTTGAATTTCGAAAAGAAAAGAGAAAAAGAATCAAAAGATCTTCAATTTCTAAGGCCCACGTTTAGACATTTTAAAATAAAAACCAAATCAGCTCGAGTCGTATAAAGTTATTCAGGGCTTTCAACTGGCTCTATTGAAGCGCGGAATGAGGAATGCATGTGGGCATTTTGCAAGAGGAAACGGAGAGGAATTGTCACTGAAATATATGGACATTAATTTGGATTCCACAGGTATAAAAACCGTGAGTCTATTAATTGCTCTTTGAAGGAATCAATGAATGACAAAGAATGGAAGAACTGAACCTCTTTAAGGAAAATCAGCTGATATCTAATTCAACTCGTAAATTTGCAATAATAATAAAACTTATACACAATCAAATCTCTAACATTGATAAAAGATTTGCCATGTTACTGTAGCTAGTGTAGTTAACTTTTTTTAACAGATCTCCAACATGACATAAACCCACCAAGCATAATCCAAAAAAGTAATGTAAGAAGCCGACCAGATTTTCTTAAAAACAAAAGAATGAAAAGGGAAATGAAGTTTAAGTGATGTTGTGGAACAGAGAAGGAGAATAATGGAGGGGGGGGGGGGGATAAAGTACATACCATCTTCGGCTAACGTTTGAGTAGAGAAACGAGCAAAGATAAGCATAAAAAGGAAGAGCCATTTGCTTCTTGCGGAGCTCTCGGCCATCGTCTTCTTTCCCAAAATCTCCTGGGCTCCTCTGCTGTAAAAGACTTCCCTCTCTGTTTTGATAAGGGAAGGCAGACAGAGGAGGCAGTGTCTTTTTATCCAAAGTTTCCAGTACTAAATCGTCCTTTACTTTTGGGGTGGGGGGAGTGCGTGTTTGTTTCTGCGGTGCGAGGGCTAAAATTCTGTTTAATCGAAAATTTGTGTTTTTAACGTTGTGCCTGCATATTTGGGTGTAAAAATTTAAAATTCAATTTTGGGTACTAAATGTGATTTTGGGAAAACTACAAGATAATAGCTTTTGTGTTTCGTCGTGATTTTTATATTATATTTTTACACAATCGTGATTTTTTTAAAAAAATTCTCAAACATAAATCACGTTACTTTAAAATCAATTTTACACAAAATCAATTCTTAAAATCACGATGATCCAAAATCAATTCTCCCACCGCATATCGAAACAATCGTTCTTCACACTTTAGCTTTTTTCCAGTTAAAGCATTTACAGTATTTATTTTATGGGTAAACTATCTGTTTGACCACCAAACTATTGTGAAAGTTTTAAAATGACCACCATAGAAAAAAACGCGTCATTTCACTACCCAAACTATTAAAATGGGATCATTTTGACCACCAGCCGTTAATGGGCTAACGGAAGGTGACGTGGCAGTTAAAAAATTAAAGGTATAATCACACATTTGGTCCTTATTATTTACACATTCTTTCAATTTAGTCCCTCTGAAGAAAAATCACCCAAATCCTACATAAAAAGACTCTCCCATTCATCTTCTTCCCCACAACACCCAAAGCTTCATTACAATTTTAAGCATACATACCGAACAGAGTTTCATTGTACAAATTAAGTAGGATAGCAGATATAAACATTCATAATTGAACAGTCTCTTACAACAAAAAGTTACAGACATGATAGAAACCAGAACTTGGAAGCTTAAAAACCGGTTACCACTATATATAAATCCCTTCACCACCTTCCCTCGATTTGCAGGTGCAAGGAAAATTCGAACTCTAAATCCCTTGTTTTTTCTGCATCTGTTTTTCTAATTTTCTTTTCAATTCCAAAAAAAAAACTTCAATTTACAAATAAAAACAAAATCCCATTCTCTTTCTTATCTGTAACAATCAAGTAATTTCGATCAATTTCTGCTTTTTGAAAAAAAGGAGAAAGTTTTAGAAATTGAAATTAGTACGACAATGCCGTCCCTGGAGGAGGAGCTGTTCCCGTCGACGCCGGGGAAGTTCAAGATCGACAGAGGGCGCAATATGAACCGTCAATTCCATCGTTGTTTCGCTTCCACCAGCACCATGTTTCTATGGGCGCTTTTCTTGATCGCATTGACGGCGTCGTATTTGAGTTTCCAGAGTTTCGTTGATTCCGGTAGCCGGTATTTCAGTGCTTCGTGGGGCGGTATCCAATGGGAAAAACAAGTCAGGAACTCCGCCCAGATCCATCGTTCCGGTGGGATGTCCGTTCTGGTGACCGGAGCGGCTGGTTTCGTGGGCACACACGTTTCGCTCGCCCTCAAAAAACGCGGAGACGGGGTCGTCGGGCTTGACAACTTCAATAACTATTACGACCCTTCGTTGAAGAGAGCCAGGAAATCGCTGCTTAACGGCCATGGTGTTTTGGTCGTTGAAGGTGATTTGAACGACGCCAAGCTTTTGGCTAAGCTCTTCGACGTCGTGGCTTTCACTCACGTTATACATGGTCTGTTGCTACCGTGCTGACCATCTTTGTCGTGGATTCTGTGATCGTGGAGCGCTCGATTCACTGCCTAAGCAATGTCGGTAACCGGTTTTTAAGCTTCCAAGTTCTGGTTTCTATCATGTCTGTAACTTTTTGTTGTAAGAGACTGTTCAATTATGGATGTTTATATCTGCTATCCTACTTAATTTGTACAATGAAACTCTGTTCGATATGTATGCTTAAAATTGTAATGAAGCTTTGGGTGTTGTGGGGAAGAAGATGAATGGGAGAGTCTTTTTATGTAGGATTTGGGTGATTTTTCTTCAGAGGGACTAAATTGAAAGAATGTGTAAATAATAAGGACCAAATGTGTGATTATACCTTTAATTTTTTAACTGCCACGTCACCTTCCGTTAGCCCATTAACGACTGGTGGTCAAAATGATCCCATTTTAATAGTTTGGGTAGTGAAATGACGCGTTTTTTTCTATGGTGGTCATTTTAAAACTTTCACAATAGTTTGGTGGTCAAACAGATAGTTTACCCTTATTTTATTAGATCACTTTTACTATGTGATTTTCAATCGCATGATCAGTTTAAGAATGTTTGGGTTTGTCTAACATTAATCAAGTTATGGTTCGGTTACAATATGACGCCAATTTTTTTTTTCCGAATAAAAAGCCTGTAGAATTTACAGGGATTCTAAAGCATCGTGACTAACAATAGAACTAAGAGAGATAGGAGGGGTATCAAACAAAGTCAGCATGTAACAGGGAAGGTTTGAGAACTTGGCTAAGCCATCAGCCAGGGCGTTAACATTGCGTGGAATCCATTTGGTCTCCGTTATCCAGGGTCGTCCGCGTAATTGCACGATCTGACGAACAAGCGAGCAGGCATCTGTAACAGCCGCTGCACTATTTAGCCGAGAGATGGCCTCCTTGGAGTCGGATTGAATCAGTAGTCTCTCGAAGCCATTTTCCCATGCTACCTGCAAACCTAATAGAATGCCCCAGAGCTCAGATTCTAGGGGACTAGATATACCAATTGTCTTGTTGAAACCCAGCAACCATGCACCATCGTCAGATCGGAAAATGCCACCAACTGAAGCGATGTGGCTGTGTTGGGCAACAGCTCCATCTGTGTTGAGACAGATCCAACCTGCAGCAGGTTTTGGCCATCGCGGGACAGTCGAAGGTATCGTGGGCAGGTGCACCTTCACAGCAGCCTCGATGTAGTATCTTGCCCAAGTTATACTCCGCTGAAGGATTTGGGAGGGGCTGCAAGTAAAACCAGTAAAAAGATCTTCGTTTCTGTTTTTCCAGACGTGCCAAACAACCGACGCAAAGAGGGTAGGCCAAGGCAAATCCCAGTGTGTAACAATCGAAACTGCTGAGATGTTATCGAGGACCCATGTGTCTGGTTCCAAGTTGAAAAACCATACGTGATACCTGGGGTATAGTATTTCCGCCAAACTTCCTTTGCTTGAGGACAATCACGAAGCATGTGTATGATTGTTTCCGGCTCCATAGTACATTGTGGGCAATAGGGATTATCGCCGAGGGATCGACGGCACCGTTCCACATTTTTCAAAGTTTTACCATGCAGCAATAGCCACAAATAGAACCGAATGCGTTGAGGTATCTGCAAAGACCAGATTTTCTTCCATCTGGGAGATCAAGGATTCCAGTTATCACGGACACGAAGAGTATAAGCAGATTTTACCTCAAAGGCATGGCTCGACGTTGGCCCCCATATCAGCTTATCAGGGATGTCAGAGGCCTCAGGGCGTCAGACATTTAAAATATGTTGAACCACTTCCAAATCAAATAGTGATAGGAGTGTGCTTGCATCCCAATTCCCATGCGCGTCAAGGAGATCCGATAGGCAATGGATGTGTGCTGCGGTCTCGGTATGTTTGATGAATGGTCGCAAAGGACCCAGAGACGGCACCCAAGTGTCATCGAAGGGTCGTATCAATTGGCCTGTGCCAACCGACCAGGCAAGGCTTGTCTTCAGATCATCCCAAGCTGCAGCTATCGCCTTCCACAAAGGCGTGCTATTTGGTTGAAAAATTGTGCTTGGACATACCTCCCGCATGCGATACTTCTCACGTAAAATACGGACCCAGAAGGAATCCAAGGCTGTGACCAAAGCAAAGCTAAGCTTCATGACAAAAGCCATATTGAAATCGAAGATTTTCCGGATGCCAAGACCCCCATGTTCTATTGGTTGACAGAGAGAATCCCAGTTAATCAAAGAGATCTTACGAGCAGTAGAAGAGGATCCCCAAATGAATTGCCGCAGTATCTTTTCAATCTCTGAGCAGACCCGCTTTGGAAGGCTACACGTTTGCATAAAGTAAACTAGGATTGCCGCAAGCACAGACTTCGCCAACGTGACACGGCCGGCGAGAGAGAGTGTACGGCTAGCCCACCCATTCAGCTTTGCTTTCATTTTGTCTAAGATGAAATTGAAATCCGTATACGTGGCACGAGCATGAAGTACTGGCACCCCCAGGTATTTATCAAAACGATCCACCTGTTTATATTCTAGCAAAGCACTAATCTCAGCTTGAACACTTGGTGGTGAGTTAGGTGAGAAGTAGATTTCTGTTTTCCTCTTATTAACCCGATGCCCGGAATGTAAGCCAAAGGTAGAAAGAACCTGCTGGATGGTAGAAGCTTGGTTGTGCAGAGCTTTAGCATAAAGGATGAGATCATCCGCAAAAAATAGATGTGAAACCGGAATTCCATTTCGAACAAAACGGAAAGGCTTCCATTCACCAGAGGAGATGGCGGCATTGATTAAGTGGCCCAAGCGTTCCATTACTAGCACAAACAGATAAGGGGATAGTGGGTCTCCCTGCCGGATCCCCCGTTGTGGCCAGAAAGGCCTCGATAGGATACCATTCCATTGAATTTGAAAGCTAGAAGATGTGACGGAGTGCATAATGATCCGTCGGATATTGGCCGGAAGTCCTGCATCCAATAAAGAGTCCGAAATGAAGTCCCAACGTACCCTATCGAAGGCCTTTTCGAGATCAACCTTTATTGCCATCCACCCATCTCTAAGTTTGGATTGCCTCATCGAGTGAATGACTTCTTGATTTATAATGATATTTTCTGTGATGCTCCTCCCCGAAATGAAGCTCGTTTGGTTATGCTCGATGATTGACGGAAAAATAGGCTTTAACCTGCGCACTATCACCTTCGACAAAAGCTTGTAAATCACCATGCATAGACTTATAGGACGGAAGTCTACGAACGAGAGGGGGCTGTCTTTCTTTGGTATAAGAGCGAGAATGGTGCGATTCAGCTCAGTCTCAAGTGCTTGACCCTGAAAAATACCCTGGATCATAGAAACTATCATTGGTCCAACCGTTGACCATTGCTTCTGGAAGAAATCAGCATGAAGCCCATCCCATCCCGGGGACTTCAGAGGTGCCATATCGGATAGAGAAGCATGGATTTCCACTGCTGTTGGAGTCGCATCCAGGTGATGAGTGAGATCTTCGGGGATGCGTGGGAAACGACCATGTATAGGGTAGGGATCCCCACGAGGTTCATTGTCTTCAAATAAAGCTTGATAAAAGCTTACAGCCTCTTCTTTGAGAGCCACATCGTCGTCACACCACGATCCGTCTTGGAGCTGGAGGGCCGAGATTTTTTTATGTTGACGCCGTGCAATGGCTCGACGGTGGAAATAGCGTGTATTGCGGTCACCAAAAGTGACCCAATCCGACCGAGACTTCTGTTTCCATAGAAGTTCCTCCTGGTCCAATATATGTTCAAGTTCGATGAGTAGGTTCGCTTCAAGGGAGACCAAGAACCGGGAATGACGGGCACACAAAGCTTTCTGGATCCCACGCAGACGTGCCATGAGAATTCTTTTCTTTGTACCTAAGTAACCAAAGACGGTCTTGTTCCAAGTATCAGCAGCTAGGATGAACTTACGAATGGTATCGGAGATAGAATCACCTTGCACCCAGTTATCCGCCACCATCCTTGGGAAGTCATCATGAGTCGCCCATCCCGCAAAATAGCGAAATGGGTAAGAAGGGGCACGATTTCTTGTATGGCCAATCTGCAAGAGGATCGGACGATGATCCGACTTCATTCGAAGGAGATGATGAACGGTGGACATCGGATAAGCTTCATCAAAATAAGAGTTGCATATGAACCAGTCCAGTCTGACTGCAGCAAGACCACGAGACCAGGTGTAACATGGACCCGAGAAACCCATATCCCTTAAACCATTATCAAATAGGAGTCGCTGGAAAGCAGGGGATGGCTTTGCGGATGAGGAGCAGCCTTTTCTATCTAATAAACTGAGTGTTGCATTAAAATCACCAAACATGATCCATGGACTCCGAATGGTGGAAGCTAGACGGTCGAGATGGGGCCAAAGATTGCGGCGGCCAGTAGCAGAAGGTGAAGCATAGATCCCAGTAGCTAGGAGAGTCGAGTTGGTTTTGTTGTTGGAAATCCGGAAATGGATAAATTGGAAGTGATTCTGAAGAATAGTAACACTAACAGTATCATACCATGCGAGCCATATTCCCCCTGAGAATCCTATAGCTTCAATGCGATGTGAATTCGGAAAACCTAAGGAAGCAATAACAGTGTATGCATTTCTTCCACTTATACGCGGTTCAACAAGGAGCACAACATCAGGTTTATTATCTCGAAGAAATTGACGAGCTGCCGGCAGAAAACAAGCACTACCACAGCCCTGTACATTCCAGCTTAGAACTTTAATATCCATAAATTAATGTAAAAACTAGGGGTAACCATAAAACCAGTCATTCAAGCATAGCCACTGCTTGGCTATTGGTCGAAACATCAACAGTGTTTACCACGGAAAGGGTCGACTCCGAAATAGTCGTAGGATCGGGGGCATCAATAGGGCCAGGAGTCTGATCCTTCCTGTTGTCCGGAGGGTCTTCCTGTAGTGAGCCATTCACCCCACTTGCCCGCTGTTGGGGACTAGTATGTATGGAGTCCATAGGCTTATGTGGGGTAGGGGCGGTATTAGGGTCAGCATTCTCCTTCATTACCGTGACAGCGTGCTTGGAGATATCAATATAACCATCATGGGATCTGGAGAGGGAAGTGGAAGCTTTCGCACTAAACTTGGATAGCACTGGAAAATCTGCAAAGTTGATCGAGAGGGGCTTGCGGACCGGGACAGGTCTTGACCCCAATTGTTCAGACGGTTTCTTCTTGTTTCTTGTTTTGACAGATGGTTTCACTGGTGGCTTACGGGCAGGCTGAGGTTGGATCGGCGGAGGCAAGGGGTTAGCAACGGATGGGCCAGGAATGACATCTTCCTCAACCGCAAATATGGGGTTAAAGCGAGAGCCATGCACGGGTGGAGAAGATGGTTGTTTCGATGCAGCTTGCACTGGCTTGGTGCGCCGGGGTCGACGCTCGGCTATCATCCATGGGCCAAAGGAATCTTCACCATTCAGGCGTTCTTTGTCAGAGTGCATGGGCGGGTCGGTGGATGCAGAAGCGGCAGTTGCAGGTGGTTGCACCGGTTGTTGAAAAATAGGGTTTTCTGGCTGTTTTGTAACGTGTGAGCAGGAGTCCTTGGAATGGCCATAAATGCCACAGTTAAAACAGATTATGGGTAGTGACTCATAAACAACTAATTGAACATCTCCATTAACTATTATTTTCGAGATTAGCGGTTTGGATAGGTCAACCGAAATAGCCATTCTCGCAAAACGCCCACGACGACCCCATTCTGTTTGATAATCTAGCTTAATGACAGGGCCAATCGTTTCACCAATCTCTTCAATGAGGCTTCTTTTGTATAGCGTGACCGGCAACCCCGGAAGACGTACCCAAGCCATGACCTCCGTCGGATACGTCGTGGCGGTTGTGAAATCAGCAGACCACTTCTGCACCGTGAGGTAGTGGCCAAAAATGGTCCAGGGCCCGTCGGTAAGAGCCTTCAGATAGTCAGCCTTCAGTCGGAAAGTCACCAGAAAATAATCATTCTCAATATCCATTAATCGGATGGCCTGTTTCGGTTTCCAGAGTTCTTGGATCTTTGAATGGAGGGTGTTATAGCCTATCCGACGCCCCAGGAGTTTCACAATTAGCGTTTGATCGAAACTTTTCTCGGCCAAGGATTGAATCCTCGGCGAAAAATCAATAGCCAAGATACCATCAATCGTGGATCTAATAACATCTCCTTCTTGAATGACGATATCGTCATCTTCGAAAACAGCTTCTGCAGTAGAACTGGGATCAAAAGAATCCTTCATAAGGGTGTCCTTGTAGGAAGGGTTAGCGCTCGCCGTGTTTGCAGCAGAACCGGCGAGGCCGCCACCGTCCGGAGGGTCGTCGTCTAGTCGTCTATGTTTTCTAGGGTTTGCAGGGAGGCTAGGGTTTTGGCTAAGATTTTCCATAGGTTTTTCTAGTTAATATGACGCCAATTTAAAATATAAAATATGATACTTCGTTTGGTTTTAGAAAATATTTTTTATTTTTATTTTCAGTTTTCATTTTAAAAAAATAATTTTTTTAGTTTTTTTAAAAAATAGAAAATATGTTTAGTTAATAAAGATGGAAAGCTATTTTTTAAAATAAAAATAGTGAAAATGTGTTTGGTTTAAAAAAAATTTAAAAATAGAAATAAAAAATAATTATTAAATAATTGAAATAAAATATAATTAAAATATAATAATAATAATAATAATAATAATAATAATAATAATAAATAAAATATAAATAAATAAACTAAAATTAAAAAAAAATGACATTAGAAGAATTCGAATACGGGTTAAGATAAGGTTAAATTTTTTTTTTATTTTCCACTTTCTTAAAACATTTTCAATGGAAACAATGAAAACATATTTTTTATGTTTTCAAATTTAGATGAGTCTACCACGCGCGACGAACATTGATGAACATCGATGAACATCATTAATTTTTTTAAAAATTTTAAAAATCTAAAGGACTAAAATTATAATTAAAATTATCTCTTAAAAAATAAAAATAAAAATTAATAATTAATTTATAATATTTTTTAATAGGTTAGAATCAAATATACCCAATTCTTCTAAACCCTAACAAAATCAATCTCTTAAAAAAATAGAAATCAGTTTATAATTTTTTAATAGATTAGAATCAAATATACCCAATTCTCATATTATTGATTCTAATCTATTAAAAAATTATAAACTTATTTCTATTTTTTTAGAGATTGATTTTGTTAGGGTTTAGGAGAATTGGGTATATTTGATTCTAACCTATTAAAAAAATTATAAAGTAATAATTAAATTTGATTTTTATTTTTTAAGAGATAATTTTAATTATAATTTTAATCCTTTATATTTTTAATATTTAAAAAAAATTAATGGTGTTCATCGGTGTTCATCGTTAATGGTGTTCATCAATGTTCGTCGCCCGTTGTAAAATTTTCCTTCAAATTTTCACTTATTTTTTTTCATTTTCTAAAAATTATTTTCTATTTTTCTAACAAAACATGTTTTCTTCATCGTTTTCCATTTTACAAGAAAATAAAAATAGACTTCATTCTCTAAAACTAAACGCACCATATATTTTTAATAACATTTTCAGTTGTGGTATGTATTTAAATTTTACTTTCGAGTTTCAAAACTTTCATTATTTCTGATAAGATTTTAAATTTTTGTAAGAACTGAAAAATATTATAAAAAATATAACATTTTTAGTGCCATGTTTACATTTTTAGTTGATGTCGCACCGTAGCCGTACCGTAACCTGCTGTATCGCATATCTACTCACAATGTTTAGCTTTTACTATATTTTACTTTTGGGTTAATCAAATTAGACCTTTTCAATTGTCAATATATGTTTATAAAAAATACGTGGATTCAATTTCAAATATATATTTATTATATAAAGAACTTAAATATAATGTATTGAAAAGATATCTATTATTATCAACGAGGTTTATAAAATAGATAAAAAGAATGGCGTGTCGTGGAGAGAGTTCGGGAGCCGAAAAGTCGGGAGGCCAGGCAGCGACAAGATGGATACCAAAGAAAGACGGTGTTTTAGGTGCAGTGGTAAAGGGGGCCAAGGTTAGAGATCGGAGGAACAATGGGTTTATGCCTTTTGAATGGACGGTCTTCATTGACAATTTGAGTCGTAGGGTTTCCAATGCAGCATTAAGAGAACTCGTTAGCTTCCATGGAAAAGTATTGCGTGTTTTCATCCCGGTGAGAAATAATAAACTGAAATATAAGAAAAACACTTTTGCTTTTGTTTCTATGGCGTCGGAGGGTGAGATGACTAGAGTTATTGATAAGTTGGACGGTGCAAGGATTGATGGTTTCTCTGTTATGGTGTCAAAAGCAAAGTTTCCTAGGAGGATCCCTGCGGTCCAGACGGTTAGGGATAATCAAGAGTCGCGCCGCCAGACTGTGTCGGATGGTGGTGCACGAAGGGAGGCTAGTCCAAAGAATGTGAGGAAATTTGCTGGTCCTGAGACTTATCGTGATGTTCTTATTGAGGGTCTATCTACTCCGGGTATTGAATCTCAGACTTTGAATGAAGAATCGGGTCAAACAGCTCCGGTTATCAATGGTCACTCTCTCTTTAGTGTTCCGAAATCGGATACTGAGTGGTTGAAAGGTGCTTGGTTGGGGTTATTAAGAAAAATTTTGATAGAGATTTCGTTCAACAAGTTTTATTTCATGATGGTATTGATGTTAGAGTTCTGCGATGGGGGCTTAATTTTGATTCTCATGTGATTCTTTTCAAGTCTATGACAGACATGGAAGTTACTTGGACTACGAAGACGGAGGAACTATGCTATTGGTTTGAATATATCGACAATCTGTTAGTTGATGGGGTTCCAAAGTATTTTTGCTCCGTTCTCCTTACTGGTGTCCCTTTATACTGTTGGCATGAGTCGTTTTTTGAATCAATTGGCAGGCGATGGGGTACTTTTGTTGGGGTTAACGCAGGGACCATTGCAATGAACATACTTGATGTGGCCCAGATCACTATCCGTGTAGCTAGTATATCAGAGATTCCAGAGTTCATCAGTGTAGAATCTATGTGGTGTAAATATTCTATCAAAATTAAACTAGGTATGCTTAGAGACGAGAATTTCGATTGGGAAAAGAACGCCTCGAATGAAAAAATTGCGGATGTTTGGTCTGATTCCGATGTGTCCAGTTCTAAGGGTGGAGAAGTTTTTGGGGAAATGCTAAATGAGAACAGGTTTCCGGCGTATTTTACGGGGGAGTAAGAAGCTCAGCGATCGTCGGAAAAAATGGCGGTTCCTCTGTACCCAGATGCAGAGAATGTCGTTGACAATGCCAATCTCAATATCTTGAGAAATTCCAGTGGGTCCAACATCATTAAAGATTATGCTGAGGTAGAATCTTGGCAGGAGTCGAGTGATTCGGATGAATCAATTAAAGGAAAAAACTCTGATGGTCTGCTTGTCCCTAATAGTTTGGGTCGGGTTATAACAAATCTTGGGCCATCTTCATTAAGTAATAATCTGGCTAGGTCTGGTTTGCCGCCTCACTCATTTGTGTTACCAGGCCAGAATCTAATTCAGATTTCCTCTAGTATTGGTCAGGATATTTCTCTTGAAATTGTCCCCGACAGTTTTGAGGATAGAAGCTTATCGAATTCCTCTAATATTTCAATTCTGATGCGGAGAAACAATGTTGTGATCTCGTCGGCGACCCAAGTGCCGAGGGGTTTTTTCAGAGCCAATTCAAGAAGGATTTTTAGAAGGCTTGTCCGTGAGTCCTTTGAAGACCAGGAGATCAACGACGATGTAGGAGTTTCAGGAAACCTAAATTTCTGTGAAGATTCTGCAGTGGGTTTAGAAGCTGAATCTGTTTGGGAAATTTGCAACTTATTGGAAGTTTCGTTCAGAGGAGGGCGGGAGAGGGTTATCAATTGAGTAAAAGAGTTGGAGAGGGGAAGTGTTTGAAGGTTTTCAACAGGTTTGCAAGAGGTAATTTTTAATTATTTAAATGAGTATGTAATTGAAAATATTGTCATGGAATATTAGAGGTGTAAGAAGAAAGGAAAAACAACGGGCAGTAGGTCGGGCGATTCGTAAAATTAAAGCAAAATTGGTATTTCTACAAGAAACAAAGATGCAGGTGATTGGGGTTTCGGATGTGAAGAAGATGTGGAACAATAAGGGTGTCAAATTCTCTTTCTCTCCAGCAACGAGATCGGCAAGGGGTATATTGACCATGTGGGACTCGGATTTTATTCAGGTTAATGACATTATACTTAATCCTTGTTTCATGTCTTCTAGTCTGCATAAATTCCAGAAATTTTAATTGTGGCTTGATGATTGTATACGGGCCATCTATTGAAGCTGAGAAAGTATCTTTTTTAGAGGAAATTTCAGATATCATTAGACAACGTCAGATCCCTTGGTGCATTGCAGAAGATTTTAATTTAATCTTAGACCATGAGGAAAAATTGGGAAGAACTTATAATTTTGCTTCGATGGATTTGTTTAGGGATTTTTTGTTCAAAGCCCAATTGTTGGATCTACCTTTGTCGGGGGCAAATTCACCCGGGGAAATAATAGAGAAAGTCCTACTTTCGTTCGCTTGGATCGATTTTTGATTAATGTTGAGTTCGGTAACTAATTTCTGTCGTTGGTTCAAAAGCTGCAGAACAAATCGCTTTTCGATCATAATGCGATTTCTCTCGAGGAAGGGGATATAAATTGAGGTCCTAAACCTTTTCGATTCTTCAATTATTGGTACCTTGAGGATGGTTTTGAAGATGTGGTTACTTCGGTCTTTAATGGTCCCAACTCTAACCATAGGAGACTGAGGATTGGCTTGTTACTTAAACGTTCGAAAGTAGCACTGAAACAGTGGGCTGGTAAGAAGCATGCTTCAGTTGGTTTGAATATTCAAAAATTGGAATCTGATATTTCGCTCCTAGAAGTGAATATTCAGAATGGGGTATACTCCAATGATGATTTCCAGTCTTTATGCCGATTGAGAGAGGAACTTTGGTCTCTGTACAGGAAAGAGGAATGCAAGTGGCTCCAACAGTCTCGTTTGCGTTGGTTTTCAGAAGGAAACCACAATACTCACTTTTTTCACTCCGTGGATTTGAATAGAAGGAGACATAATGTCATCCCTAATATTAGAAGTGATTCAGGTACACTGTCAGATCCTATGAAGGTAAAAGAGTTCATTAGAGAGCATTTTTGCAATAGTTACAATGATAGTCACGTTTTGGAGGTTGAGGAGATAAACATGGGTTTCAACAAGATCTCTGATATACAATCCTCTAACCTCACTGCTCAATTCTCTGAGGATGAGGTATGGCTGGCCTTAGTTTCTATGGACAGTAATCAGGCTCCGGGTCTGGATGGATTCAACATGGGCTTTTTCAAGAGATTTTGGCCTCAGTTGAAGACGAGTATTATGGTATTCTTTGATGACTTCTTCCATGGGCGTGCATGGGAAGCAGGTATTAATCATTCTTTTATTACATTTATCCCGAAAGTAATCAATCCGGAATCTTTAGAGAAGTATCGGCCTATTAGTCTCATCGGTGGGGTATATAAGCTTTTATCTAAAGTTCTAGCTCGAAGATTAAGATCGGTTCTGGGTGATATCATTGGTGAAACTCAATTCGCCTTCATTCAAGGAAGGCAAATTCTAGATTGCTCTTTAGTTGCTAATGAAGTGATTGATACAATGGTTAAATCGGGCAGACGTGGGGTGGCGTTTAAAGTGGATTTTCAAAAAGCTTATGACATGGTAAGTTGATCTTTTCTTATTCGCTGCTTAAAAGAATTTGGCTTCAATGATACTTGGTGCAATTGGATATATAAATGCATCTCTACAGTCACTATCTATGTTTTAGTTAATGGTTCACCGACCCTACCTTTCAATATATCGTGTGGACTTAGACAATGTTGTTCCCTCTCCCCTTTACTTTTCAATATTGTTGGTGAGGCTTTAAATCTAATGTTAAAAAAGGCAATGTCAGTTGGTCTTTTTGATGGCATTAGTATTGGGAAAGTGGGGTCAGACATTATCATCTCTCACCTACAATTTGCTGATGACCTCCTCATATTTTGTGGTGGGGAGGTGAGACAGGTCAGGAATATTAAAAGAGTGCTTCGCGTATTTGAGTTAGCAGCGAGGCTGAAGTTAAATTTAAGGAAGAGTAAATTATTGGGTGTTAATATTTCGGATAATCTGGTTGTTGATTGGGTGAAATCTATTGGCTGTCAGTGTGAAAAATTTCCAACGACCTACTTGGGACTACCATTGGGTTCTCGCAGGAATTCAAGCGTGCTATGGGAACCAGTCTTCAAGAACTTCTCCAAACGTTTGGAAGGGTGGAAAGCTGGGTTTTTTCTATTGCCGGGAGGTTGACATTGATCAAATCGGTACTTTCTAACCTGCCCATTTACTTTCTTTCTCTTTTTAAAATTTCGGTGACTGTTCTTAACAAACTTAACAGTTTGATGGCTAATTTTCTATGGGGTGGGTCGAATGAGAAGGCCAAAATTCATGGGTAGGGTGGAACCAGGTATGTTCAAGCAAGAGTTCAGGTGGATTAGGTGTGGTTAATTTGGATATTCTAAATAAATCTTTACTAGGTAAATGGATTTGGAGATTTGGGAATGAAACTTCTTCTCTGTGGAGGAGAGTTATCTCAGCAAGGTTACCAGGTAATTTTACGAGCATTCTTCATGTTTCTACTTCTACTAGACACTCTTCATGGATTTGGAGTGGTATATCTAGTACTTTCTTTTCCAATGATTGGTTCGGTAATTTTCTTAGAAATAATATGATTCTTCAAGTGGGTGATGGAAAAAATACATATTTTTGGACTGATTTTTGGCTGGGTCCCTTTGCACTGAAACAAAAATTCCCACGCATCTTCATCTTGGCTTGTCAAAAATCTGGTTTCATATGTGAATTTGGCCAAAAATCAGAGACTGGTTGGAATTGGAATATTGCCTTGCGTCGTCCTTTGAGAGATTGGGAAAAAACTCAATGGGAAGATTTCATGTTAGCTCTACAGAACTTTCGTTCTTCCTTTTTACTCAATGACTGGATTAATTGGAAGGGTTTTAGTGACGGGGTATTCTCGGTGCGATCAGTCAGGAGAGGGGTTGATAGGGGTGCCGATGATAGATTTGATTGGAATGATGTGGTTTGGTTGCGGGTGGCTCTTCCAAAAGTAGAAAATTTTATTTGGAGAGTCATCTTGGGCAGAATTCCAGTGCTGTCAGCACTAAAGAAAATAGGGGTGCATGAAGTGTGGACATTCGTTGTCGTTTGTGCAAATCTTGTGATGAAACAACTGAGCATCTTTTCTTTGAGCGCAAAGGCGTCTGAAGCATCTGGATGAGCTACTGTAACCTTCTCGGCTTCCAATCAGTTTGGCCAAAGAACCCATGTCAGTTTTTCATTGCTTGGAAAGGCTTGGTAGACTTTTCTGGATTTAAATGGTGTATATCTATTCCTTTTGCCTTGATATGGCCGGTTTGGTTAATGCGAAATGATATTTTATTTCATAATAAAAAAGTGGATTGGGGTCAACTCTCTTTTTTGATTAGATTCTGTTGGGCGTCTTGGTTTAAAGCTTCTCATAATAGTGGTAATATATCTGTTGATAATCTACTTATGGACCCGACTATAGCCGAACATATGTTGGTGATGAAAAATAATAAAGAGGCGAGTTTTGGTTGGTCCCCTCCTCTTACGGGGTTCTTAAAATTCAATGTTGATGGTGCCTTTTGTTCGGCTTCGGGTCGCGGTGGTATAGGGGTATTTTGAGGGACTCAAATGGTTTGTCTCTTATGAAATTCTCAATGTCGTGTGATAGTGATCCTCCAGTTCTAACGGAATTGGCTGCGATTAAAGAAGGGCTCTCCTGTTTTTTTCATTCATCTTGGTCGGGACAGTTCCGACTAATCTTGGAAACTGACCGCAAGTTAGTGTTCGATTGGTTGACTGGAGTCTCGCCTCCACTTGTAACACCCGGGTTTAGGGGTTAGGTGAAAATAATATTTTAATATTATTTAGGCTCGGTTTTATGATTTAGATAATGGCTCGGGTTTCGTTTTCAAATTAATTGATTTAATGATTAACTATGTTTTGACATTTAATCCCAAATAGCCATGGATGGTGTGCCCTTGTGAATAGCCCAATTCATTAAGGGCAAAGTGGTCTTTAGACCCCCAATTTTAAACAAACAATTAAAAATACCCATTTTCTCACCATCTTCTACTATTCACCTTCTTCCTCTCTAACGTGAAAAAGGGTTTCCCTCTCCAAGCTACTATTCCATTCAAAAGCTCCCTCATTTCAACTCCATTTTGAAAGGTAAGGATATTTTTGACTTTCCATCATCTCCCTCTCCTTGAAAGTACCTTTTATTTTGGTTTTCATGAAGGTTTTAGAAAATGGCATTTTGGAAAGTTTGGATTAAAAATGAAAGCTTTATGAGGTTAAGTGAAATGTTTTGATTTAATATGCTTAGTTATGGTATATAGAGGTCAAATGGTATATCACATGTGAATTTCAAATGATTTTGAGCAATTTTCGGAATTGGGTTTCAAGGGGGTTTTTGGAGGGTTTTAAAGTGGTTTTGGGGTGGTTTAATGTTGGGTTTTGAGGGCTGGTGTTAGTATGATATGTGAGGGTCACTTTGGGTGTATTAGATGGTTGTTTGGATGCTTGAAATGGAAGATTTCAGTGTGTTTTAGGGGCTGCTCGGGAATTCTGTTTTGGGCTTGTTTTTTAGTGTTGGATGCTTGAAAATGTTGATCCGGGTTAGTTTCGATGATGAGATATTGATTGTGAATGTTTTGTTTGTGTTTGGGATTGATTAGAATCGGGTTTGGACATCGGTGAAGCATCGGAAGTGAATCCGGGAAATTGAAGGCGGTCGCTTGCTTGGTCTTTGAGCTTGGAAGCTTAGGTGAGTGGTTAATCGTTTTAAATGGTTTAAAAATAGTTGGTTCGAGTATATGGACTAGGTCGGGCTTGGTAGACCCACCTAGAGTTAGGGTTAGGGTGGTAGCCTAATCCTAAGCTTGATCCAGAGCCTTTGGATGAACTCATGTATGTGGTTGTGTATGTCTCGTATGAAATGTGATATGAATGCTTATGTATATTGTACTATACATGTGGGTTGAGGTATGACTTGTGATGCTTGAGACATGCATGATGATGGTTGTTGGTGAGTACGTGCTAAGCACGAAAATGATTGGAATGAGTAATGTGAAATGAGTAAATGTTGGCACTAGTATACTTGAATACAAATGATCGATCATTAGGATGTTAGTGTGTACACATGAGTCAAAAGTCACGCGTGGCCTTGGTGGCGTTGAGTCACCAAGGAGGAGTACGGGTTCGCCCGGAAATTGTATTTAAATATAGTCGGTGATGAGTGGAATCCCATCGACGGGGCGTGAGGATGAGTGGAATCCCCTCCGCGAGACCGGTGATGAGTGTAATCCCACCGTGAGGTAATGTGGTTGTTGGATGTGAGTTCCAACATGTCTATCCGCGTATTCGGGTCATAGCTAGGTGCCAATGTTGTTTGATATGTGTATCAATGTGTTGAGGCTTATGATCTTTGATGGGATGCTTGAATGTGATTACATGTATTGTGGAGTTGAGTTTATGATCATGGCATTTATATTGTATATTGCTCATGCATCTTTATCTTGTGGCTCTTGTGGATCCTTGGTATATTTGTGTAATGCCTTGGCTAGATCGTGCTCGGACCCTGCAATGTTGAGGTTTGTTCTTAGAGCTTACCCTCACTAAGCATCATTGCTTACACTCTCTTTGTTCAACATTGCAGATCCTTAGTTCGCGGGTTGCTCGAGCAAGTGGAGGGCCTCCAAGTGTGGTTGTTAGCCTTGAGTACTTCAAGTATGAGTTTTTAATGTTGAACATGTAATAGTTTGAGCAATGGGACATGTGTTGTTTTGATGGATACTTGTTAGTTGTTTAGGAGCTTGCTTAGACTCCTTGATATCTTGCTTTTGTATGGCTTGTGTGGCCATGTTGAATTGTAACCCATGCCTAAATTGCTTATTATGAATGTTAGCCTTGTGCCTTAAAGGTTGCCTTTATGTTTGAATGTTGTTGCATGAATGCATGACTTGTGATGTCTTGCCTTAGTGTTTAGACTCGTCTTAATCTTGTTGAAGCATGCTAATATAGTTGAGTTGCTTTAAGCTTAATTGTCATGGTGTTGTAGGGTGTTTTGGTGGTGTTTTGGGGCACCCTTGTGCCTTAAAACAGCCAAAAGGGAGTCTGCAGACAGGGGCGTATCGAAACGGGTCACCCTGTTCCGATACGGTCCCTTTGCATTTGGCCTGCCGTTTCGGAACATTTTTTGCTACTGGAATTTTGAGAAATTGGCGAGATAAAGGCGTTCCGAAACGGGCCTTCGATGTTTCGAAACGGTCAAATATCGTTGACCACGAAAAGTTGACCGTTAGGGTCGTTTCGATACGGGTCACCCCTGTTTCGAAACGGTCACCCTATGGTTGACCCTGGCCTGTTGACTAAGTCAAGGCGTTTCGGAACACCCTAAGGGCGTTTCGGAACGGCCTGCTGTAAAGGGCTAAAATGAGCTGTTTGATGTATTGGCTGATTGGAGTATGTTACATTGTTTGTATTTTCCGCTGCTGTGCTTCACATAGGATTTATTTATGCCTATAGACAAGATAAAATAAAAAGAGAAATTTTATGGGTCGTTAACCGAGGGGAAGCCTTAACGGGTTTTACTTCGGTTTTCCCCGTGTGGCCCACTCGGATCGGTCATCCGACCAGACCGGGACGAGGGGGTTACACCACTGATTAGTGCTGCTCTGGAGGTTTTTACTTTATGTGATCAAATTAAAAATGCAGGGGTGATCTTAAAACTAATTCAGCGCTCCATTAATATAAGGGCTGATTCCTTAGCAAAAATGGGCATTGGTTAATTTAGGAATGTAATTTGTTTTGTGGTCGTGCATCAGTAGCTCCTTAGATGTTGCTGTACTGAACATTGGAACGTTGTAATCTTGTTTTATTTATGTTAATATATTATTAGTGGGGTACTCTTTTCCCCTTTCACTAGGAAATGGATTTTTAATAAGGCACATTTATCTTTCAAAAAAGAATCAACGGGGTTTATCTAAGTGGTAAGCAGTTTGGCATCGCTTAAATAGATATTAAGTTCGAGACCTTATGTATGCAGAAAATTTCCTTATAAAACTGAATCAATCAACTCGGTGTCATATAATAAGTATAAACATGTTTAAATTTTGATCAGTTTTTTTAAATATGTTTTGAAAAAATATCTCATGCACCAGCAATGAAAACAAAAAGTTTCTATAATTACTTTAGTTTTAGGGTTTAGGGCTTAAGTCTATGAGGTTATAATTTAGGGTTCATGATTATATTTTAGAGCTTATGGTTATAATTTAGACTTTAGAGATTGGGGTTTAGGTTTAGGGTAATATCGTTAGAGATTTAGGTTTTAGTCTACAAATACTAAATTTTCACCATATCCTAAATTCTAAACACATTGCCTAAATTCAAAACTCGTACATTTAACCCCTAATTCTAAATAGAATAATTACCCATATGTTTGACCTTAATTCCAAATTAGTATTATGGATGGGCACGAGTCGGTTCAGGTTAGGTTTTTGGCCCACCCAAACTCGACCCAAAAATAATTACCCTAAACTCGAACTTGACCCGATCACATTCTTTAAAAAATCTGACCGACCCAAAAATTATATACCTAAACGCAAACTCGACCCAGCCCGATCTATATACAAAAATTAATTTCGGGGACTTAATTATAAAAAAGTAGTTGTAGGGACCTAACTATAAAAAATTAATTAATTTAGGAACCTAATTGTAAAAAAAAATCAATTTTAAGGACCTAATTATAAAATATATATAAAGAGAGGGTACTATTGCAAAATATCCCTAAAAATACAAGCAAAATTAGTCTCAGTTTTTTTCTCACCCTAAATTCAAACCCGACCGAACTTGCTCTCAATAAAAACTCAGCTCGACCCAAATCCGTTTTTTTTCACAAAAAAACCCCGACTCGATCGGGTCGGAACGCGCCGAGTACGGGTGAAATACTCATCCTTAATTAGTATCTAGGGTAATTATTCTATACACAAGCACTTATGGGATTTTTTTACACAAAAGTTTTAGTTTTAGGGGTTAGAGACTCCGTTTAGGGTTTTGAGTGTAGTAGTTTTAAATTTAGGGGTTGTTGATAGAATTTAGGGGTTATGGTTAAAATTCAGGACTTATAGGTTAAAACCTAAATCCCTACCCATATTACTCTAAAACTTAACCCCCAGCCCTAAACCCTAAATTCTAACTTAAACCTTTAAATTCTAAACATAAACCCTAAATTCTAAACTCCTAAACTAAAACCATATAAACTCTAAACCCTAAACTAAAAAAACCATAAACCATAAAATTGAGGCACTTATAGAAACAAAAAAAATGCACGGCCAATGTATATGATGATAATCCTAGTATCTAATATCTATTTAACCATTAGTATCTCATACACTGGAAGTTTCTACAAGCGCCTTAGTTTTAGGGTTTAGGGGCTTAGTTTAGGGTGTATGGCTTTGGGGTTTAGGTATAGCGATTTATAATTTAAGTATAATGGTTAGAATTTAAGGTTTATAGTTAGAATTTGGGGTTTAGAGGTTAAGGTTTAGTTTTTAGGATAATATGGTGAGGATTTAGATTTTAATCTATAAAATCTAAATTATACCCCTAAACTATAAATTTCAACCACTATCCTTCAATTAAAAACTCTTACACTTAGGGGGCGTTTGGTTCGTGGAAAACTGTATTACCAGAGGTAATATTCTTTTCCAGAATCACATACCCATGTTTGGTTTGAGATGATTCCCATCATGGGGTAATATAAAATTCCTAATAATGGCAGATTGGTAATTAAAGGGTGAGAATATGATTCCCTCCATATTCTTAGGTATTTGATAATTCCTGACTAACTTAGACAAAATTACCCTGATATAATATAGGTTTTTTTAAGCATTTGTTTTTACCGTGAAATTGCTAAACCTAAAATCACAGTCTCCCTCTCTTTGTTTTGCACATCTCCTGGTAAGTGTTTTCAACTTTTTCTTTTTCATTATTTTCTTGTGTTATTTCATTCGATACAATTGATTCGAATAATTTTTTTCTCTTTGTATTTGCTGGTTTGAAACATGATTATGTTTTGCTTTTTTTACTCGAATTATTGGTGATGCAGCACTGATGATTTTCTGCAATTTTTTTTTGTATTTGTATAACATTTGTTTTTCGTCAAACAATGTCGACACTCTCTCCTTGTTATGAATCCCTTCTATTTCTGAATTTCTTCCCATGTTTTTTATGCTGCCACACCATATATAGTCACCGCTGCAAACATCATCATCATCTTTTTCTTACAATCTTTATACATGTGTATTTGTGTAGTTCCAAAAATTTTCTTTCAACCAATCTACTGTGATTCCTCATTCTAAAAAGTTACGGAAACTAAAACCCTTATTGCAGATTATTATTGGAACTTATTATGTTTTTATTATTCAATGTTTATTCAATGTTGCTATATTTGATGGTCAGTAAGGAAACATGGGAATTGAATTATTGGAACTTAATATATTTTATTATTTAATATTGTTGTATTCTGCACTTAAGCATCCCTTTATTATTGGAACCTAAACAACATGCTCCTTTATAATATGGTCAGTAACAAAAAAATGAAATTACATGGTTATTATTTTAGTAGTATTGTTTTGTAATACATGGTATAGATAAATGTTAGTAAGGTGTGAGTTTATGTAGAATTTTAGTATGTTGTTCTTGTTGCAGCTTAGTATATTTTCAATAAATTTTGCAGCTTTTTATGAAATTTTTAATTTTTTTGTGTGTTTCGGGTATAATTTCTTAAATGGAACTAGTGTTTAGATTATAATTAAAGTGCACTCTACATATATATGGACTTGTTAACTATTTAGAATTATCAATTTTTCTAATATTAATTTTTTTCTTCATAAAAACAGTTATGGCACGTTTAAAAATACAAAAGAAGATGTGCATCGTGACAATTCTCATTTTGCAATTGGAGATGATGAAAACTATGTTTCAAATGCTAATGCTTGTAGCTATTGCACTTATTTTTAGAAAATATAAAACTAGATCTAAAAAACGTTATGCACATGAAAAACTTCATAGGCATAATATTAGGTCAATCAACTTACATAAAATTATCTTTGAAAGTGATAGACAAAGCGTCGATAACTGTCGAATGGATAGGAGAGCGTTTCTCAAATTATGTCACTTATTGAAATGTCATGGAGGGTTAAAAGAGAGTCGACACATGTGTATGGAAGAAATGGTCATTACCTTCCTTCACATTATTGCCCACCATACTAAGAACAGGGTCTTGAAACGTCAAACAACCAGATCTGGTGAGACAATTAGTAGAGTTTTTCATGCGGTGTTAAACTCAGTTTTAAGGTTGCATTTAATTCTTTTAAGAAAACCAGAACCGATACAAGAGAATTCAACAGACGAAAGATGGAAATGGTTTAAGGTATTGTCTTATTTTTTCATTCATAATGTAATATACGATAAATTTTAATCTATAAATAAAAATTAATATTTTAATTTTAACTTGTTTCATGAATACAAGGATGCTTAGGTGCTTTAGATGGAACATATATTAAGGTTAATGTTGCTTCAGTTGACAGACCTAGGTATAGAACAAGGAAAAATGAAATCGCAACAAACGTACTTGGTGTTTGTACACCATACATGCAATTCATTTATGTCTTACTCGGGTGGGAAGGTTCTGCTGCTGATGGTAGAGTACTAAGGGATGCCATTAGTAGAAAAAATGGTTTAAATATTCCACAAGGTAATGCTTAACTAATGAATATATATAAATAAAATAAATTTAAACTTTTACTAAAGATGTATATTAATGAATTCTTTTAAATTTAAATATATAGGGTGTTACTATTTATGTGATGCCGGATACACAAATGGAGATGGATTTTTTGCACCATATAGAGGCCAACGATATCACTTGAATGATTGGAAACAAGGACATCAGCCTACCACCCCTCGAGAATATTTTAACATGAAACACTCTCAAGCACGCAATTGCATTGAAAGATGTTTTGGTATTTTGAAAGCGAGATGGGCTATTTTAAGGGAAAAGTCATTTTATCCAGTGAAAACACAATGTAGAATCATTTCTGCTTGTTGTCTTCTCTATAACTTCATTAGATCTGAGATGCCACTTGACCCTGTTGAAACTGACTATGTTGAAGTAGATAATAGCCAAACTGAAGAGGTTAACGAGTCTGAAATGATCAGACATTGTGAGCCAAGTACTGCTTGGACTGAGTGGAAAGAAAAATTAGCGGAGGATATGTTTACTAGTTGGTTGGCTTCACGAAATTTAGGATAAACTTTATTTTATATGTATTTTATTTTATAATATTTTGGTGTGATACTTTTTTAAATTTTCTTGTATTTATCTTCTTTAAAATTTAAGTTGATGTTGTTAATGGCATTTATTATATTTTATGACTTCATTTGATTTAATATATTTTTTCTACTTTAAATCTTATTTTATTTTATGTCAATTATATGTTTTATGTCGTGTAATGTACTTTTTGGTATATTTCTTAGATTGTTTGAAAACGTAACATGTCAACTTTAAATACGGAGTCTCAAAGGGGACAAAAACAAGCAGTCGAAAGAATTAAATCTGTAGCTACTAAAAGAATGTGGACTAAACAGGAGGATGCTGCACTTATTGAATGCTTGCATATATTGGCGGAAGACTCACACTGGAAAGGAGACAATGGAACTTTCAGATCAGGATATCTCTCGTATCTTGAGAAAATGTTAAGGACCAAGCTCCCTACATCACAAATTAGGGCCAACCCGCATATTGAATCTAGAGTGAAGTTGTTAAAAAGACAATACAATGCATTATCTGAAATGCTTAACATCGGAAGTGGATTTAGCTGGAATGAAGAAAAAAAATGTTTAACTGCACCGAAGACTGTTTTTGATGATTGGGTTAAGGTAAGTATTTAAACTTTCATTTTTTCTCTATTATTTTTATATATTTAACTATTACATTATAGAATTTAATATTTACTTGTTGTCTTATAGAGTCACCCAACCGCTGCTGGATTGAGAAACAAGCCATTTCCATTCTTTGATGACTTGGTTTAAATATTTGGAAAAGAAAGAGCAACAGGAACAGCAGCTGAGACAGCAGCTGATGCAGTGGAAGATCTTGATGCAGAAGACAATACATTTTTAGATGCACTTGATGCTGAAGAAGGAGTAAAAGATTCTGAATCAAGAGATGAGGTAGGTGCTTCAACTTGCCAAGCATCTGATGCTGCTGCCACTGCTATGAGAAAAGATGTTTCTAGCAAGAAAAGGCCTCGGGGTGATGATGGATTATCCGCTCTTGTTGAAGAGATAGGTAAATTCGGTGCTGCATATCGAGAAACTACGCAGGAGATAAAGGGCATTGCTACGTTCTTCAAAAAAGAAGTAGAGGGAAGCGATCGGAGAATGTCTATTTTCACAGAAATCATAAAAATTGAAGGCCTCTCCAAAGATGAAATGCTTGCTGCAGGAGAGTATATTAGTAAAGATGCGCATAAAGTAGATTTCTTTTTTTCTTTACCAAAGGAATTCAAAAAGGATTACGTGCGTAAGCAATTACAAATGTAATTCTCATCAACCACCATTTCACTTTAATCATTTTTAGATGTGTAGATTCTATGTCTAATATATACGATTTATAAATTTTAAGTCTAGAATAAATTGTCATTTTTTCCAACTTTTTCTACTTACAAGATACATAATTTACAAATCTTTAGATTTAAAATACCTTGGTAGATTTTATGTATGTTAATTTTTTATTTGCATAATTTTAAATTTACATATTTTTTTTTTTATCAGCAACATGATTTTATTTTATTGATAAATCATGTAAAAACCAATGCACCGGCCTCATTAAAAACCCCCCTAATCCTAAATGGGGGAAAAGAGTACCCGTGCATGTGGTACAACGAAGGATTCCAATAGGCTAAAGAACCAAATAAACTCAGTACATCCATATCTAATTAGCGCGTATTGCGCCATTCTTAGCGAGGGCATCCGCAATAGAATTGGCCTCCCGAAAAATCTTATTAAAACAAATACAAGGCATCGCCTCCCAAGCATCATCAATTTGATGAAGCCAATTATCCAATCTCCACGGCCTGCGCTCAATTCCTAAGACCCAAGAAATTGCAACGGCTGAATCCGATTCGATCACAATCGAAGACACTCCCTCACAATCAACCTCCCGCACCATTCTCATAGCATACACAATCGCTTGCACTTCAGCCATATTGGAATCCTCAATCCCGATAGGCCCTGCAAAGAACGCAACAATCTTGCTGTTCCCATCTCGAAGGACGCCCCCGCACCCTGCTGCGCCAGGCTTTCCCCGCGATGACCCGTCGACATTGAACTTCCATGCCCCCTGTGGAGGAGGCATCCACACAATGCCTTGTCTCAGCTCCCGTTTCTGCATCCTTGACGGCCGACATAAGATGGGGCATGACCACCAGGCTGCCTCCCCCGCATGGAGTAGCTCAAATCGAGCACAAGTCCAGTGGTAAGACCGGAGTTGAACCAAGAAGAAAATCGAATGGCATGACTCCCTCTTCTCCTTGAACATCAATTCATTACGGGCCAGCCACAACGACCACAACACACTTGCGCAGCCAATAATCCACCAATATCGTACCTCCCCCTCAAAATAGCTCGTGCAACACTGATTAATAAACTCGCTGATATGCCAAGGACGGACCGTCAAAACAGACCACCATTTGAAAAACATATCCCACACCTCCCTTGCCATCTCACAATGCCTGAAAATATGATCAACAGAATCTTCCCCATCCTCACACCATCGGCAATTAATATTATTTACTCCCAACGGCATTCCACGATCCATCAACATGCGTAAAGTAGGCAGTCGGTTCAGCATTAAAAACCAAATAAAGCATTGTATTTTCAGTATCAACGGCAATTTCCAGATCATGCTAATATCGGATGTGTCATGTAATCCAAAAGATGCCATTAATTTATGTAGAGTACTTACCGAAAACTGTCCCGCCACATCATGGATCCAAACCAGCTTGTCCATAGCCCTCGCACGAAGGGAAAAGCCACTAGTGCACGCTACCAATTCCCTTAATTGTGCATGTTCGAACACTCGCAATGGTCGCCGAAAGCATCCAGCCCATTCCTCACTCGGTAAGCACAAGTAATCACATACCCTTGCCATGTTATTGCACGCCAAACTAAACAACCGGGGAAAAATAATTTTCAAAGGATCCGTAAGGCACCAACAATCCCTCCAAAAAAGAATACTCTTCCCATCACCCAATGTCCAAGTGAATTGTGCCGCATTCATGAATTTTTCCACATACTCGTCACTTTGTATCGTAACTATTTGTTTCCACATCGATGACATACTCATCACGCCCCTCGAATTGAGACGCCATGCAAGGACATCGCTGCCGTATTTCGCCACAATAATCGCTTTCCAAAGCGATCCATCCGCTTGAGTATACCTCCACGCCCACTTAGCTAACATAGCTAAATTTCGGATGTGGAGATTCACCACTCCTAATCCACCAAAACGCTTCGGTTGGCAAGCTACCCTCCAATTTACCCTGCTGAGATATAATACATTACGTGGATTTATATATTTTTAAAATTTTAGATTGTGTTACGAAATCAGTTCTATAAATTTTTACGTAAATATTTTTAATTTAGTATTAAATGTTTAACTTTTTTAAGCAATGTAAATATTAAATGTTTAACTTGTTACAATATATATATATATATATATATATATATATATATATATCATAAGGACAATATGGTCAAATTTGCTTTTGGGTAATCTTAAATCCATCAACCAAATATTGTCATCTTATATTCCTATCAAATGAACCAAACAAGGTAATATAATATTCCCGGTAATCCATCAAGTAATGTTATATTCCGGGAATCCTATTCCTAGAGGTAATCTTAAATTCCGTGATCCAAACGCACCCTTAAACTCCTAAACTATATACTATAAATTAAATCCCTAAATTCTAAAATTAAAGGTTTTGTTTTTCACCGCGGTATATCAAATAATTACCCTATATTTAAACGACTAAATTGACGGAAAGAATTATCTGATATGACATTTGTGATTTAAAGATTCAATTAAATTTGTTTTTTTACATAGATATTTAAAAAAAGGGTAAACTACTGCAGGGGTCACTTTCGTTTCCCGTGTGTACAGATTTAGTCACCACTTTTAAAAAGTGCCAATAAGTGGTCATCTACGTTTTCGATGTGTAAAGACTTGGCCACTCCGACGTTATAGTCCGTTAGTCCCCTAACAGATTGCTGATGTGGCAGAATTAAAATAAGGATAAATTACTGCAATAGCCATTAAAATTTATCTCTTGTATATTTTTTCTCCTCAATTTAAAAAAGTAAACATTATAGTCACTAATAAAAACGTTTCTTTGTAATTTCACCCTTAAATTTTTAAAAATTCATTTTTCAATCCTAAAACTTCACAATCAATTAGTACAATAATATGATAAATGCTTAGATGAAAAATAGGTGCCCAAAGTATACCCTTTGAAACTTAGGTGCCCAAATTGCTCCTATTTAATAACTCAAACTTAAAAATTTAGTCCACTAACTACTAAAAAATTCGAGTTATTGGAATTTTTATTTTATAATTCAAACTTTATTTTGAATTTTTGAGTCGAGTATTTTCACATCAAACCAAAAAATTAATTTTTTCGAGTCAAGTCGAGTTATTGGAATTTCTATTTTATAATTCAAACTTTATTTTGAATTTTGAGTCGAGTTTATGAAATTATGAGTCGAGTATTTTCACATCAAACCTAAAAATTTAATTTTTTCGAATCAAGTCGAGTGTTGCACTTCCCTACATATAATTTTTAAACCAAAGTCGGTCGAACTCGCGTTACTCCGACAGACCTTTATCGGCGTTGGTCGGTCGATTGCCCAGTTGGGTTTTGCTCGCCATGGCTCAGAGATGACGATGGCACCGACGGCACGGGGAAAAGACGGTCGAGGCGGCCGGAAAACTCAAAAATCAGAGGTGAGAGGGAGGTTTCCGTCGAATCATTAAATCGATCTCCACGGCAGACGAAGCGTCGGTTCTGCGCGTGGTGCTCGGGGTTCGATTCAGGGCACGACGGCGAACAAGGAGGTGACGGCGGTGCATGCCACGACGGGGTGGTGGAGGCGATCGGAGGAGTGGCCGATGGGGTTAGGTGAAGGGTCGGGGAAGGCTTCTCTCTTTTTCTTTTTTTTCATATTCGAAAAGAATTAAAAGAGCCAGGTTAAGAATTCTTTTAAAATTAAAAATTATATGTAGGAAAGTGCAACACTCGACTTGATTCGAAAAAATTAAATTTTTAGGTTTGATGTGAAAATACTCGACTCATAATTTCATAAACTCGACTCAAAAATTCAAAATAAAGTTTGAATTATAAAATAGAAATTCCAATAACTCGACTTGACTCGAAAAAATTAAATTTTTTGGTTTGATGTGAAAATACTCGACTCAAAAATTCAAAATAAAGTTTGAATTATAAAATAGAAATTCCAATAACTCGAATTTTTAGTAGTTAGTGGACTAAATTTTTAAGTTTGAGTTATTAAATAGGAGCAATTTGGGCATCTAAGTTTCAAAGGGTATACTTTGGGCACCTATTTTTCATCTAAGCATTTATAATATTATTGTACTAATTGATTGTAAAGTTTTAGGATTGAAAAATGAATTTTTAAAAATTTAAAGGTGAAATTATAAAGAAACATTTTTATTAGTGACTATAATGTTTACTTTTTAAAATTGAGGAGAAAAAATGTACATGAGATAAATTTTAATGGTTATTGCAGTAATTTATCCTTATTTTAATTCCGCCACATCAGCAATCCGTTAGGGGACTAACGGACTATAACGTCGGAGTGACCAAGTCTTTATACATCGAAAACGTAGATGACCACTTATTGGCACTTTTCAAAAGTGGTGACTAAATCTGTACAAACGGGAAACGAAAGTGACCCTGCAGTAGTTTACCCTAAAAAAAAATTGAAACTAGGAAAAATTAATTACATATAAACTGATTTGCGGATATCTCCTACTAAATTTATAGAAGGCCCCAGTATATACAGCCATTATCGTAGGTCAATGAGTTGTCTAATCCGACGCTCAGCCCAAATAATTACAAGGAAAAACAGGCCCTTCAATTACACTTCACAAAGATCAGAACCTGGAATAACAAAGCAGCAAAAGAACTATGAGTTCCTCCTCCACAGCTCTTCGAGAACTACAGCGGGACCTCGAAAACAAAGCTAACGATCTTAGCAAACTCCAAAAAGGCAAGCCAAATCAAACCCATTCTATCTTCTTCTTTATTCAATCCATATTTGCTGTCAAATAATAGATTAAGAAACCCTATGGGTCTTTTTTAAATGTATTCATTGAGCGGTCTCGCCAGATATAGCGAAGAACCATCAAGTCAGGAAGAAGTACACTATTCAGTTAGGAGAGAACGAGCTTGTCCTCAAGGTTTCGATGGGTTTTCGTTATTCTGCTGATTTAATTGATTGATTGATTAATTAGCCTTGAAATGCCTTTTTATGATTATTTTCTTTTGTTGAAAATGTTCTTAGGAGTTGGATTTATTAAACGATGATGCAAATGTGTACAAGTTGATCGGTCCGGTGCTTGTTAAACAAGATTTAGCAGAGGCTAACGCCAACGTTCGTAAGAGAATCGAATACATCTCCGCTGAATTGTAAGACTCCTTTCACATTTTAAGGCTATGTTAGGCATTATCTTCTGGATACAAATGTGTTAGGTGTGGTGTTTGGGTTATGAGTTTAGAATGTAAATTAGTGGCTTTCAAATGTGGTTCCCAAACCAGAATTTTGAAAACCAACTAGAATGTCAAACTGAGTTAAGTTGTTTTCATTTTTATGGAACTCTTTCCAAGTTTCCATAATGTGCATTTTTATATGCTTCACCCAAGCTTTGCAGAGTTGTAATCAAATGTGCTTTCTCTCTTGCTCTTTATTTTTACATGCTTAGGCAATACTCTTGTATCTGAATTTTTTTTTAAATTCTACATTATGCATAATGTGATATTGGTATTATCATTCCATATTTACATGTATATGAACTTTAAAACTTTGTTTCCGTGTCAACAGGAAGCGGCTTGATGGATCTCTTCAAGATTTGGAAGAGAAACAACACAGCAAGAGAGAAGCGGTTGGTTTTCTTCCATTCCAAGTGCTTTTATTGTGCTTTATAAATTGTCTGTATTTGACTTTAAACTACAGTAGCACACCATGTTTGATGTTTCTCAATTGCAAATTAATACGAATGAAAATTTTGACATCTGAGACTAAGATTGATTGTTAGTATGGTTCGAAGCATTAAACTGGGGTTGATTTGTTCTACCTGCTGCTGAATCCTTATTATAATGTTTTTCCCGTTTTAACCTGAAGTACGTAATTTCAGTGGTTGCTAATTTGCTAATACTCTATTTGTCTACTTTTTGGTCCTAACTTGTACTATGGCCTTGCCTGATTCATAAGGGTCCAGTTTCATTTAATTTTTTTCTTCCCTTAATTTAAACCACTCTGTTGTTTACAATTTTGTTGGTTTGCCTTTTGCATTTCAGAGACTTTTGTGTTTAACATCACAGAGTAAAATATCTTTTCTTTTCTTTTAATACCATGGCCATTTACAAACTGCCTTTTACGTGGACGCATCTTTCTGTTTATTTTATTTTATTTTATTTTATGAAAGTTGCCTACTTGCCTCATAGATTGGAATCTAACCATAATATGAATTTCTCTTAAATCTTTAAGATCCGAAATCAAATCGTCTTTTAGTATATTATGAAACCACTAGAATTTCCCCCTTTTCTTCTAAGTTGAACTCTACGAAAATGTATTTACTAATTAGATTTATCAGCCATATTTTCTTTGTGCTCTGTTCTACCCCGTCTCATGCAACACTCGTAATTTATATTTTGCAAACTGCTACATGCATGAATGTGTTTTTCTTTCTAAGCATAGCAAATACTAGTATTGAGTATAAGCAAAAATTTGAATTTGATCATTGTGTCTACTAGATATTGAAGGTGCAGCAGAGAATTCAATCTCATCAAGCAGGAAAAGCAAAGGAATAGCCGTCTTCATATGTTCGTCAACATGAATACTGAATACCATCATATCATGCTTGCTAGCCTCTTTTGGAGTTTTAATTCAGTGTTCTTGAACCGTAGTTGTAGTATTACCCCTTCAACCATGATCCTTAACAGTCATGAATCATGACAGGATCATAAGTTGTTCTAAGCAATGCATTTTCTGCCTTTTGGGGTATATTGATAGTAAACCTGATAATGAGTTACCACTTCAATTTGCAGTTTGATGGCTTTTGAGGTTACAGAAATAGAATGTAAGATATAGTAATAACAGTAGCAAAAGAGAGAATAAAAGAGGAAGCTTTAGTGAACTTTCATTGAATAATCTGGTGTTCTTTACGGTAGTTATATTAATATGTATGGAGAGTTAATTTTAATACACAAGTCGTGTAAAAAAATTACACAATCCCTCGAATGTAAGCCTCATTTTAGTTGGTGTATGAGAAGGATACCTAAACTTTGGGATATTGCTCAACCTCGTATTTCAGCTGAGAATGCTTCAACAGTAAGATCTATTTGGGTTGAGATTCGAGTGGTAGCTTCACATGTTGCATGGTATAAGCTAGTTTGGTTTTCCCTTCATATTCCGAAACATGCGTTCATAGCATGGCTGGCAGTTCTCAATCGACTTCTTATTAGGGATCGGTTGAGTCGAATAAAAATTGAGGTAGGAAATGAAATGTGTGCCAATTGTATGGATCACATCTTCTTCACTTGTTCTTATTTGCGAAAGATATGGTTTGAAGTGCTTTAATTTTGTGGATTGCATAGGGAAGTAACCAACTGGGATGGTGAGCTACGATGGGGTATGCAACAACTTAACGGGAAGTCTCTCATTGTCTTCGTGCTCAAACTGGCTTGGCAAGCTTATGTTTACCGCGTGTGGGAAGAAAGGAACCGAATGTGTTTTTGAGGCATTTCTCGAACTCATGATATTTTGTTGAATTATATTAAAGATGTTTGCAGTAGAGTACAATATACAAATACTAGATTTGACACTGTAAATAGAAACATTTGTGCATCCTGGGGAATTCTTTGAGATGGCTGCTTAGGGGCTTGTATAGGGTAGGGGTGTTAAAAAAAAACCCGACACGACGACCCGAACCTAAAAAAGACGGGTAATTTCTTAAAAAAATTATTCGACTGGGTCGGGTATCCGACCCAGTATTTTTTTCGAGACACATGTCGGAAGTTTTCCCATATCGGGTACTAGACCCGATAATTTTTAATATATATTTTTTATATATCAAATTATAATTTTATTTTAAGTTTCTTAATATTTTTACTTCAAAACTAAATTTAAATCTCTAAATTATTTCTATGTTTCTATTATATAGTTTTAAGTTTAATTTTTTTTAAAAAATATATTTGTGTTTAATATCTATTTTTTTAAATTTTAGAATTAAACAAAATAAAAAATATGAACCGGGTACCCGAGTTTTACGGCTACCCGAGTAGCAGATATCCAGAAGTAATGGGCTAGGACACGGGCCGAGCAATGAGGTACTCGGTTCGGTTTTCTGGGTACGCGACAATGAACACCCCTAGTATAAGGTATGATGTAGCAGTTTTTCATTGCTTCTTAGATAATAAAACACAAAAATTATCCAAAAAAATTACACAATCTTCTATATTTGAACTATAAAATATAAAATGTAATCTTTTAACCCTTAAATTATAAACCTTAAATTTAAACCCTTAAACCTTAAATACTAAACTATAATCCTAAACTCAAAAATAGACGAATTTGTCTTTACACAGTAAAATTTTCATGTGTGTGGCTGCCGTTGAATACCTATTGCACAAAATGACAAACAACGAGCTGTAGATGGTATGACAAAGTACGTATTTGCATCAACCAACTTTGTAACCATTTTAAATTATGCAACTCTAAATTATAATTATTCTGCTAATATTCCTTTTTTCTTAAAATTTTAATTCAATTACATGGTAGTATTTTAATTCGATTTTAAATTTAAATAAATTTTTACAAACTTACAAATTATATTATTCAAATTTAAATTATCTAAAAAAAACGACGTCATCTATTACTACTAAAACCACCGATATTCCCCTTAAAAACTAATTCTAATTTCTTAGCAAATTGATTGTTAAGTCCATTATGAAAACCATTACCCTTCCGCAACATAAGGCAACACGATACCCGACCGTCCAATCAGCGGAAGGGTTATTTTCTGATGTGATATATGGCCACATGATCCGCCTGGTGAGGGGCGGGCAAGGTAACTAGGTAAGTATACCTGGAAAACTTGAATAGAGAATTAAGAATCGAATTGATTTATTCGAAGCAAGATCTGAAATCTACTCGAATTTGATTTAAAATTCGAAATAAAAAGATCTAAATTTTAGTTGAACGAAAATGAACTCGAATCGAATGAACTAGAATCGATTTTAAACCAAATCGAACTGAAAGAAACCTGAACCGAAGGCAACCCGAAATAAAGAAAATATATTCATATAAATAAATAAAGATGAGATGTGAATTGTCATACAACTCACCAACAAGTCAAATATACCTGCTATATAAAGTCATATATAGGGTGGAAAAATCTAACTCGGCATGAAAATCCAACTAGAACCAATCGATCTCCCATTAACTCGAAATTAACCCGACCCGAAATCAAATGACCCGAAAATAACCAACCCGAAAATCAACCGACCCGTGCCGTTGTCCTAACCCGATAACTGAACCGAAATTATCATAGACTCGAACTAAAACCAAACCGACCCGAACCGAAATGATTCGATCTCAACACTAAATTGGATGACCCGTTTGCCATCTCTAAATGCAAGTGGTGGTGGAGGGTCGAAGGAGATATAGTGATACAAGCATGGTGCATGCCTGCCTACCCGCCACAAATCAAACCAATGTGAGAAAATTAAAGGTGATCAATTCAACATCCTGTCTGTCGTCTAATATTTATATTCAATCCAAAGCTGGCCAAACACGGATTCACGGCATAAAAGGTTGATAAAAAGGAAGAAGATTTTGGCACTCAACTCGGTTAACGTAAAGGGATAACATCATCCCCATGTCATCTATTTAGTCTCTTATCAAAGTGTAATGATCTATGAATCTTTGATATTTCAGTCTCTTATCAAACTGTAATGATCTATGAATTTTTTTATATTTCAGTCTCTTATCACAAATATGTTTCCAATACTTTTTTTGGTTTTCTCCTTTGCAATGTCTTGTTTGATAAAATTTCATCTTATCGAGCAAGTTTGCCATTATATCTATATGAATATTTATAGATAATGGTCTTGCCACCCTCGTATTTATTTGTTTGATAAGCTTGGGGTTAAACCAGCCATAGGGAGGATTCAAGTTTAGAAGCCAGTCATAGTGAAGATTCAAGTAATTAAAACTTTATTCATGAATTATATTAAAAATGTATAATTATATGTTTGGATGGTAAAACTATATCATATTATTGTTGCTATTTTTATATAAAAAAATAACCATAGCATTCCATTCTAGCGATCAAATGATTAGTAGGAAAAGTTGGATCGCCATAGTGCTTTAATTAGGAAAAAAACTCAACTTTCCTACAAGCATCTCATGTAGGGCGGAGCCTGTGGGGTCATACCTCCTAAATTTGGTAAACTGGTTTTTAGCCTTTTAATTTTTTTTTTTAAATTTGGCCACTTTAAAAAATTTAAAAATGTTATTATATTTCAAAAAAAATTCTATTAACTCTCCTCCAAAAAAAATTTAAAACTTTTAAATTAAATATTTAGATTTTTGAAAAAAAATTAAATAGGTCTCCTCAACCTTAGTTTCTAAGATCCGCCCGTAGTCTCATGCCAAATATCTTATAGGATACGGATAGAGATTTGCATATTCACTTATAACAATCCACCATCTTAGAACTTTTCCTTTTCTAGAATAAAGAAGAAAAAGAAAAACTAATTGGAAATTGGAATGAGAAGAAGATATTTCGTGAATGTTCTAGGGTGAATATAATCACTAAAATCATGATTCTCTTGCTCTCCCTCTCTTGTTGTTGTTCATTGTGATCTCTTAAAGTCAAAAAGACAATGCTGGTTTTGTGAATATTAATCCCAAAATGTCGTTTCTCACATCAATTACACATTACACATTACATGCATGTATGACAACCAGCAGCTTGTGAGCCATGGAAAATGGTTCTCATCAATATATCACATGAGATGACTGATAAAAGCAAGGCTAAGTATGCAACTAAACCAGCCAGCCAGCCAAAGGCTATGCTGTATTAAGAGTTAGTTTGTTAGTTAGTTAAAGAATGAAAAGGGTGTTCTTGTAAATAAGAGGGTGTTAGTTAGGTTGTTTTGTAAATATATAAATACGTTGTATTTGTAATTAACTTTTAACTCAGTTTTAATAATAAACATTTTTCTCTTCCTTCTTCCGATTATCCTCTCGATTTTTCCCCTTTTTCAACCCTAACTGAAGAATTCATTCAAGAATTCTAATATGGTATCAGAAGATTCAGATTCTTTTTCTCGTTCTCACGATTCCAATTGGGTTTATCGTCCCGATGATCCACACGACGATTACTACATCCATCCTAACGAGAATCCATCTCTCGTTCTTGTTTCCAGTCTTCTCACCGGTGCCAATTACCACGCCTGGGCTAGGTCTATGAAGATGGCGTTAATATCGAAGAACAAATATCGTTTTGTTTCTGGTGCCATCAAGGATCCCCGCGATGATGATTCCCTGTATGAAGCATGGGTCAAGTGTAACAATCTGGTGCTCTCCTGGTTGCAGAGAGCTATTCATCCTGACGTTGTGCAAAGTGTCATTTGGATTGACACAGCTTACGATCTTTGGAAGGATTTGCATGATAGATTTAATCAAGGGGATTTGGTTCGAATTTCTGATTTGATTCACGAATTCTACGCGATGCAACAAGGTAATCTTTCGATTACTGCTTATCATACTAGTCTAAAGATTCTGTGGGATGAAATATCGAATTTAAGGCCTTTAGAATCTTGTTCTTGTTTAGCCTTGAAATATAGAAATCAAGACTTTGCTTTAAAGTTTGTTAGGGGTTTGAGTGATGCCTTCTCGGTTCAAAAATCCCAGATACTAATGACTAAACCTTTCCCTACAATAAATGAAATATTTGCTATTGTTGTTCAGCATGAACGAAGCTTGTTGCCTTCTGTTAATCATGAGTCTAATGTCTTTTTGATTGATAGAGTGCCTCCTAAGTTTGGGGATAGGACAGATGGTCGTGTGGGTAGTAATGCCAATAAAAAGGTCTATCCTGGTTCTGTTAAGAAACCTTTATGTGTTTTTTGTGGTCTCTATGGCCATACCATTGACAAATGCTATAGGAAACATGGGTTTCCTCCCAACTATAAACAAAGGGGTCAGCAATTTAGTAAGATAAATCAAGTTGGGATGAGTGATAGTAGTGAGGATAATTCTGGTGTGCAATCTACCTCTAAAGTTCTTGGTCAGTTTTCGGGACAAAGTGCCTCTGGTTCTGTTGTTTCTTTTACTAAGGAGCAGTATGAAGGACTGCTTAATCTTCTGCAAGAACGTGGGCCTGCACAATTGCCTGCTCCTTCTTCTGTTCAGACATCAAGGGTGAATATGTTACATTCTACTTTTGATGCTGATACATCCCAGGAGACAGGTAATATTTTTAGTTGTTCTAGTTTTATCCAAAAGTCTAATGTTTCTTGGATCCTGGATTCAGGAGCCACTGGTCATGTGGTTTCTTCTTTAGAGTACTTTACTAATTTTGCTGTTGCGAATAACAAATTTGTCAAGCTGCCCAATGGAAGTATGGTTAAGGTTTCTCATATTGGCACTGTCAAAATTTCTGATGATATAATTCTTTTTGATGTTCTGCATATACCCTTGTTTAATTTTAATTTGGTTTTTGTATCTCAGTTAACCAAATCTGGTGATATTACTTTAGTTTTTAACTTGAATTGTTGTTTTATTCAGGAAACCAAGACCTGCAGGAAGATTGGTTTAGCTAAGGCTGTTGCAGGCTTGTATCAACTTGATGTCAGTATTTCTGATTTTTCTTTTCAGTATGATAATTCTTCTGTTGTTCAGAATTTTTCTTGTAATGTTTCTGTTGGTGATAGCTTTAGTCTTTGGCATATTAGACTAGGCCATCCCTCTGTACAAAGGATGAAACATTTCCATTTGTTAAATCCTGATATTTCTGTACAATCTGATTTTCAGAATAAATGTGAAGTTTGTCTTTTATCCAAACATAAAAGGTTGCCTTTTAATACCAGTTCCTCTTGTTCTTCTGCTGTTTTTGACTTGATTCACATTGATGTTTGGGGCCCTTTCTCAACTGCTAGTGTTTATGGTCACTTTTATTTTTTAACCATAGTGGATGATAAGAGTAGATTCCTTTGGATTTATCCTATGAAAGTCAAATCTGAAGTTAGATCCTTAATTGAATCCTTTTATCAACTGGTTTATACTCAGTTTTCTGTTAAAATCAAGGTTATGAGGACTGATAATGCTAGAGAGTTTGACATGCATGATTTTTATAATGCTAAAGGAATAATACATCAAAACTCATGTGTGTATACTCCTCAACAGAATAGTGTGGTTGAGAGAAAGCATCAACACCTTCTAAATGTGGCTAGATCTTTAAGGTTACAAGCTGAGTTGCCTTTGAAATTTTGGATTGACTGTATATTGCATGCTGCAAATTTGATTAATATCACTCCTACACCTGTGTTGAATAATCAAACTCCTTTTGAAGCTTTATATAATAAACCTCCCAAGTTTGATAATTTGAAATCTTTTGGTTGTCTTGCTTTTGCAAGCATTTTTCCAAAACCTAAGACTAAATTGCATGCTAGAGCTGTTAAATGCATTTATTTAGGTCATCCTAAGAATGTAAAAGGTTTTAGGTTATATAATCTTGATAATGGAGTTGTTTTTGTCTCGAGAGATGTGGTTTTTTCAGAGTGTGTTTTTCCTTTTAAAGAGCAGAAACTTCATGTGGATAGTATAGTTTTTCCTCAGTATCAGAATTCTTCTTTTGAAGAAAATGTTCCTAAAAATAAATGTGTTAATAAGAATCTTTCTACTAATACATTAGACTGTGATTCTGTTCCTATTGAGTTAGATAACAGAATCAGAATGGATAATAGTTCTGATACAAATTGTTTAGACAAAGAAAATCCTCATGTTTTTGCTGCTTCAGACAATTTGTCTGTTATTCCTTCTTGCCCAGCAAGGACTAAGCATCTGCCTAAGCATCTTCAAGATTATCAAGTGTCTTTGCCAAAGTCAAGGACCTCTCCTCATTCTGTTAATCATGTGATGTCTTACCAACTTATATCTCCTAGTTTCATGTCTTATATATGTGCTGCTGAAATCTTTGCTGAACCTAAAAACTATAATCAAGCCATTAAGCATGAATGTTGAAAAAATGCAATGAGTGATGAAATTTCAGCTTTAGAAAGGAATGAAACTTGGGATCTTGTTCCTCTTCCACCAAATAAGGTAGCTATATGTTGTAAATGGGTGTACAAAACAAAACTAAAATCAGATGGGAGTTTAGAGAGGTATAAGGCTAGATTGGTTGCTAAAAGATATACTCAACAACCTGGTATTGACTATCTTAATACTTTTAGCCCAGTAGCCAAATTAACCACTGTTAGAATGATTCTTGCCCTTGCTGCTGCTAAAAACTGGTTTTTGCATCAGTTAGATATAAATAATGCATTCTTACATGGTTACTTGGATGAGGAAGTTTATATGCAATTACCTCCTGGCTTTAATTCTCCTTCTCCTGATCTTGTATGTAAATTGAAAAAGAGCTTGTATGGCTTAAAGCAAGCTAGCCGTCAGTGGAATGAAAGGTTAACATCTACTTTGTTAAATCAGGGTTTTATACAGTCTTCTGCTGATTCTTCTCTTTTTACTAAAGGTGTAGATTCTGATTTTATTGCACTTGTTATATATGTTGATGATATAATACTTGCTGGTCCTAGCTTAACTTCTATTGACTTGGTTAAAAAGTATCTTCATGATGTTTTCAAGATTAAAGACCTAGGAGAATTAAAAATTTTCTTCGGCTGGAAGTTACTAGGAATAGTGATGGTATAAACTTGTGTCAGAGGAAATACACTTTAGAGTTGTTAGAAGAAACAGGTTTTATTAACTCTAAACCTGTTTCTACCCCTATGGTTCCAAATAAGTGTATTTCTAAAAATGATGGTCAGCCTCTAGATGACATTACTTCTTATAGGAGGATTATTGGTAAACTTCTATATCTTACAAATTCTAGACCTGATATTTCCTTTGCAGTTCAACAATTATCTCAGTTTATGTCTACACCTACTGATTTTCATATGGCTGCTGTTCATAGGGTTCTTAGATACCTCAAAGCAACTCCTGGACAAGGCATTTTCTTCCCTGCAGCGAATTCATTAAAACTCAATGCCTTTTCTGACTCAGATTAGGCATCGTGTTCTGATTCTAGACGTTCTACTACTGGCTTTTGCATTTTCCTTGGTTCAGCCCTCATCTCCTGGAAGTCCAAGAAGCAACAGACAGTATCACGTTCCTCGAGTGAAGCTGAATATAGGGCTATGGCAGCCACTGTTTGTGAAATTCAATGGCTTAGTTATTTGTTACATGATTTACATATTGCACATTCTTCTGCTAATCTTTATTGCGATAATCTCTCTGCTGTGAAACTTGCAGAAAATCCAGTGCATCACGAACGAACGAAGCACATCGAAATTGATTGCCACATCATTAGAGAGAAGGTTCATAATGGTTCTGTTACATTGCTGCCTGTTTCAAGTCAAAACCAGCTTGCAGATTGCTTCACAAAGGCTTTACCAACTACTGTTTTTCAATCTTCGATTTTTAAGTTGGGCATTCAAAACTTGTATGCTCCAACTTGAGGGGGGAGTATTAAGAGTTAGTTTGTTAGTTAGTTAAAGAATGAAAAGGGTGTTCTTGTAAATAAGAGGGTGTTAGTTAGGTTGTTTTGTAAATATATAAATACGTTGTATTTGTAATTAACTTTTTAACTCAGTTTTAATAATAAACATTTTTCTCTTCCTTCTTCCGATTATCCTCTCGATTTTTCCCCTTTTTCAACCCTAACTGAAGAATTCATTTAAGAATTCTAATATGCTGACCTCTTTTCCATTCATTTCAAGGCCAATTGCCATTGCGACCATGCATTTTTACAGATGCAGCAGCCAGCGACCAGCCTGTGCTTAAGGGCAATGGCGAGAAATATGATTGATTTGCAATTATAAACAATATTTTTTTATTATTCGTCTTATGATTTTTGAATACAAACGTAATGATTTATACATTTTTTTTATGTATAAAATATTTTCATTCTCCTACGATGACAAAACGATCTCACTTTTTCTAATTTATAGGAACCGTTTAGCTCAATTTTAAGTAGAGTATTTGAAATACAACTGATTTAGTAGTATGATGCTTTTTAACTTTTATCAGCGTGTAATGATGATGAACTAAACATCATGTTCTTCTTCGTAGGTTTGGAGAGTGAGAAAGGTCTTTAAATTCAAGTCATATCATGTTTTATCGACCAAAATTCTCCAATGGTAAATCTGCCAAAGATTTGTATGCTATTCGCTCCTATGGCATTCATTTAAATGCGAATATTTTCAAAATACCAACAAGTTTGTATAGTACTTCAATTTGAATTTATATAATATACTCCATTACGTTGATGGACTTGATTTTTTTTAGCACATCAATTTTTTTTTTTGAATATGCTGGTGTAATGCAAGGGTAGCATTTGTTCAAATTTTCTTAGTCTTTCTTTAAGAAGGCACACACAACATGACAACACTGGTGCTCGAATCCGGGTCACTAATGTAATGAACATCATCTTTTGCCATTGGGACACAAGGAATTGAGCTTAACACATCAATTTTTTATTGTTATTAATATTAAAATTATAAAAACATAAAACCGAAACAAATTTAAACCAACATTTAAAATGAGTCAAAACGTTTTGCTTAAACAACACAATAAGCGAATTGAAGCTATAGAAACTCATCAAAAAAATTCTCATAAAAGACAAGATAATCTGCAAATTTCAAAAGACAATCATAGGTGACCATTATAACCTCACGAAGAAGTGGAGCTGCTTTTCTTCTAAAACTACAATTATAAACAATATATAGTTCAATATATTATGATGAGAGTTAAATATTATAAAACACAATTAAATCGATAAATAAAACATTTATACAAAGTCAAACCTAAAAATATGATGCTCAAAATCTTTTGAAGAATTACATCTAAATTTTATTAATCATTATAAAAAATATTATAAAAAGAGAAAAAATATTAGTCCACTAAAATATCATACAAAAGTGTATAGAAAAGCAATTCTTTTCATGGAGATTAGTATACCATCAAAACCTAGAAATCTTCATGAATCTTTTTGTTTCTAGTCAAACGAGACGCTTTACGAGATGAAAAAAGAGTGGTGAGCGAACCAAACTATCAGGCAGATTGCTCCACTATACAATTCTGATTACATCAGCAAACAAACCATCAAACGAGTGGTGGTCAATCTTTTCTATGATCACCGACATAATCAAATCACGCCGTGAGGATCTCTATACGAGCACCAAACGAACGTTGCGGTATGTTGAAGTCGCGCCAAACGACAAATGAAACGAATTACAAAGCCGATAAAAAAACATGTGCTATAAAAGCAAAGAATTTTATTAAAATTAAAAAAACAAAACATAAAAGAGTAAGAGAAATAATAAATATCGGAGGTTGACAACCAATACTAAAATTAATTATCACCCCGGTTAAATAAAAAAAATAAGAAAAGTTTGCGATAGAAAAGAAAATTAAGTTTTTACATCGTGTCAAATTAAGCACATGCTTCGTGAGCTGGTTCATCCGTACAATACATGACATCAATTTTAACTTGTGTTTCTTTGTCAGAACCCTTATCTTTAAATCTTTGAGAACATCATTTCTTCATTGACCCTTTTTTTTTTTTTTGATTTTTTTTTTGATGAAAACTAGAGTGATTACAAGTAGTATCTGTTCTGATCATTGACCCTTTTAAATAAATAAGAATACGATTATGTGAATAAATGAGCTTTATTATTAGTTATTATGTTGGTTTGGATAATGAATTTGGATGTACGGTCGATAAATTAATCAAACCATGATTGTTTTTTTGGTAGTGATTAGAAGCCCATGAGATATGGGTTAATTTGTGTATGGTAATGTGGTTGACTTTGGATATTGGGAATTGGCATTTCTTAAAAGCCTGGGATCCTAGTCACATAACTACACAGACTCACCATTCAGATTCATAGGGTATGTTGGTGGAAATGGGCCTACAAAACTTCCGACGGTACGACGGATATTTCATATTTTAGGTGAAATAAAATGACAATGAATTTGATTATTTTAGTATAATACGATAGGAAAAATAACTGAATAATATATTATATAATTATATATGAATATTATTTGTTTATTAAATAGAGATATTATTTTTATGCCGAAAATTGAATTCATACAAAATTAATCAATAAATCTCATTATTTATAATTTTTTAACCTTACATATCACATTAAATTAAAAAAATAATCATTTGTCTCTTGAAAAAAATCACATCCGACCCACCTTATTTTATTATGTATCATAATACTCTGATTTTGATATAGGAATACAACAAGATAGATGAAAGTGTCGGCAGGGAGAGATCACATCTGTCCCACCTTCATTTCCATGTGCTATATTTCACTGAAATTGACCCCATTTTACGATAAATACGTGAATAACTCTCCTCAGAGGGCAAAGGCCATTTCATGCATATCATGCGCATTGCACGTGACTGACCCGAACAAATTCATTCCCCTCACTCATTCATACATACTTATTACTGATAGAATGAGGAGGTTAATCACATAAAACAAAAGAATTACCAAAAAATATATATTAGAATTTTGACTGTTATGAATTATGATGGAATAGCTACTAGCCAATTTTAAGCCATCCACTTGGCGGAAGTAATACAATGGTCAAATTACATTTTAACTCCTATAAAATTGTCCTATATATATAATAGATAAAATTCATTAATATATGTTCAATTATTTAAAAAAAACGTGTTTGGAGAAATGTAATTAAATGGTTATCATCAAACGGCATGAGATGATGATTGTCTTTGCTTTGTGTTGAATAACTTTAGTCTGATGATATATATAGAAGGCGTAAATAAGTGATAAAGCAATGGAATTTTAGTTGATTCTTTTTTAGTCGAGTTTCATATATTACGCTGGATTTTCATTTATTTGAATTGTTAGCAATAATTCAATTTCGTTTCAAACTGTATAACCACCATTTTGGATACGACATTACTTAAGAAATAGAATAATGATCATATATGAGTATGACAATCACGTTTTCATCGTTGCCTGCGTTTTACTCCAAATTTTCTGCAACAGAAAGGCAGTTGAATGAATTCAATTTCATCTCTTTGGTCAAATACAGAAGAAATAATTAATAATGATCAGATATGTGTGTATAGTAGTTTAAACTGGTATGGCATGGGTCACGTGAAGTTTGGTTTTAGTAATCGTTCAAAAAGAAAAATAAAGTCTGTTGTTAAATTTTCACCAACCAAATAGATAATATTGTGTTGTTCAGCTTTATGAATTTTCTCAAACAAACTTCTTAATTAATTATATTATAATGCCAAAAATGAAATTTAGCAAACTAGAATGAAAAACATTTTCAAAATGTGATGTTTAATACTTTTATTCTTGCACGCCACTGTCCTTTGTCACATGCATCTTCCTAATTTATGTTTATACATTATAATATGCATTTGTTGGCTTTAATTTTTTTTTTCATGAATAATATGATACCATGTTTGAAAATAACTGCATAGGTTATTAGATTTCATATACTTAAAACTTGTACAATGTTTGGTAGAACTTAGGAGCGTTATTTAAATATTATGTTCAGAAGGACGGAGCTATTAAGGGGTGGGGAGGGCAATCACTCCCTACTCCCGAAGATTTTTTCTTTTTTACTTTTGTTCTTTTATTTTTTTAAAATTAGTTTATTTATTAATTTGTCCCCACTTTTAAACATTTATAATTTGTCCTCCAACCTCAAATTATGGCTCCATCCATGATTATATTTTAGTATATGAATTAAGAACAAATTAATTTTACATAGTCAATTTTAACCATGGTTTAGATTGAACAAAGAGAAAGAATAAATACTAGTTATTTGGAATAGATATTACTTCTTACTTGAATTTTCTCATCTTTTTAATTTCAAATTTAGATTTGTGCTAGTTTTTTTTTCTTCATGTTTTGTCAAACTATTTAAAAATTATGTAATAATTTATATAAATAATTAACATTTTTCCTTATATTATTAATTATGTACCAAACATAACATTATTGTTAAGTTCCGAAAGTTCACGAGGATTTGGAGTTTTGGTTCCATACCACAAAACACCCGAAGATTATTGTTATTTGTTTGTTTGTTTGTTATATTATATTTTATATTTGAAGTTTTCTTGATTAAAAACCTTTATGCACTAAGCGGCTGCTTAATGATCCACGTCATCAAATACAAGTATCCCAGATTATAGGAATTTCTGAGGAGCCTTGACTACACAAAACTTGGTTAAGTATTTGAACTTTGATGCAAAAACCCCAAGCCAACCAAAGGCTGATCAGCTCCACCACCATAACATTAAAGCGAAAGCAACAGTTTAACTAACACCAAGGACGTTAGGTTTCTTTAATGTCGACCAAAAATTGTAATCAACATTTCTCAATAATTTCTTATCTAATCTGAATTTATATAAAAAATATAAAACCTTGGAAGATGTTCCGAACAAAGATGGAACAAGGAGAAAAGTTTGAGGGGTTTAAATATAAATATTCTTTATTGTTTATGTCGAAATTTAAATTATAGATTGTTGTTGTCTCCCACCTTATATATTCACAGAGTTTAGTGCAAACACAAAGTAAAGATAAATTAAAAATGGATAGTTGAGACAAATGTCAAACTTGCAGAGTTTAGCACAAAGTAAAAATGGATATCACAGAAAATAAACAAAGATGATGAACATAGATTTTGTTTATAAAATTTTAATTTTATAAGACATCAATTTCAAATTTAAAAGGAGGAGGAGATTAGGTCTAATTTTGCCTAATTTTTAAATTGACAGGGATTTAAGAAGTATTTAAATTTAAAAAAGACTAAGCTTAATTTTAAAATTGTTAGGAACTTAAGAAGTATTTTAACCAAAAATGAGAGTAGTCAAAAGTTAAATTGCATATATTATTAAGTACCTATGAAAGAATTAAACCAAAAAAATTTGGGGCAGCCCCTTCCGCCCACCCTAGTGTAATTTTACAATTGCATTAAATTTTAACCTTATACAGTACAACCTTATTAATAGTCTTTAAATTAATAAACTCTATTAAATAATAAATTTCTCCGGTCCTGACTTGGATCAATGTAAAAAATCATCAAATTCGACAAGATAATAATATAATAATTTTTTAGAGATCCCCTTTATAAATATAAAGGTCCCGTCAAAACTATAAATTAATAATTCATAAATATTACAATTACTACTTTGGTAACTTGCTAAAATATGAATATATTGTAATCTGTTTATTTTTAAAACTTAAATCTAATTCAATTTCATCTCTAACTTTTCTAATTGCACCCACACGTTTCGGCATTGAGGTCTCGATTCTTTTTTAAATATTTGCTGAATTGAGAAATCTTCTTTTAATTAATAAATTATTAATTTATCGATATATTAATATCTCTCTAAATTAATAAAATTTCATGGTCCCAAGGGTATTAATTTATAGAGGTTTTACTATGGCCATGTTTAGTAAAGAGCGATTCGGGCAAAAATTAGAGGTTTGACCAGTCAAATCCGCTAATATTGTTGTTTGATGAACAACGGATTGAAAGAGCGGATGGGGTGAAACTGCTAATTTTAAAAAAGCTCATAATAAGAGCTTTTTGAGATTAGAGGTTTGATATTAGAGTTGTAAAGACTCTTTTACCCTTACCAATTACCAAAAACTTCCAAATAACCTAAATTAAATATTTTCCCACCCTATTTATAAGTTAATCCTATTTATTTTTTCTTTTTATTATCACATATTTATATGTGTATTTAAATTTATTAATTAATTAAATTATATTAAAATAATTATATAAATAATAAATTAATATATAAATCATTCGAATATATTTAGAAAATTTATATTAAAAGTAATTTTTATAAATATAATTAATATTAATTATATAAAAAATATCGATAACTAATAAACTATTCAAACAAGTATTGGATATAATCATGTCCTTATATGTCATTTTGTTTATTTAAATAATCTAACAACTATTAGTTAATTTTACCAAACACTTTTATACAATCATCTAATACAATCCGCTAGTCAAATCAGCTAATGCAATCAGCTATCAACTATCAGCTAATATAATCCGCTATCAGTTATCCGCTAATTGTCAAACATGGCCTATATTTCTTAGAATGACTATTAAACTGAAATTTGAATATTTTAGGTGGGCCATTATACAATTTCACCATTACATTAGATTATAATTTCTTAGAATGATTATAGTTTCGCCGGATAAAAATCTTTTGCCCCTTTTTTGTGTCACTATTTATGTCCCAACATTAAAAAACACTACAAAATTAAATTTTAAGCCTTAACTCTAAATTCTAAATTTTAAACCCTACACCTATACCATAAAAATATACCCTACCCTAAATTCCCTAAATCCTAACCATAAACCATAAACCGTAAACTTAATTTCGAACATAAAGACATAAGTATGGGCACCGAAAAGGGGCAGAAAATTTTTATCGAGTTTCGCGATTACACCCATCACTCCCCAAACTCACGTGCTATTAGCCTTGTAAACATATTTTTCTTACGTGAGTATGACAAACTTTGATAAAAATCTCAAAACCACTCATCGAAATTTCAGGAATTAAGTTGCTTAAAAGGACATTAAGACACAAACAGAAGGCATTAAACGACAAACACCATGGATCCAACTTATGGTTCACACATTTCCCATTCTTGCAAATGTAGATCACGGATTGAACACAGAGGGAGCTGCAAATTAGGAAATTAGAGGGTCAACATCGCTGCACCAACCTATAATCGGAAAACAAGTGAGGAAGGGTGCAGCTGAGGTGGGCTCAGCCTCCCTCTCGGTTTTAATTGAATGGTTGGATCTGCCAAATTCATTTACTATTCATATCGGACACCCTGGGCCCTGGGGGGACCCTAACTTCCTTAACATCTTCAATGTTGCATAAATGTTTGCTTTTTTCAAGTTTTGTACTCTCCACGTCCAATCAACCGACTCTACGATGCTTATTTTCGACTATTATAGATTTATAGTAACACTCTTTCTAGACTTGCACTCGGACCTTCTGGTATGAAATCTTTTGATCATATTTATAATTAAATCGGGTCAGATAATTAAATAAGGAACAAAGTATTTTTTATAGTGTTGTTTTTAATTTATATGACTCGAATTTAAGATTTTACTTAAATGACAACTGAATACTTATAATTCGTTGGATAGAGTACTTACAGTTTTAGTGAATTTGCCCTCTACTACTCTTTCTTTCCCCCTTTTCGGTTCATTCTTTGATTTAGCTGATTAAAGTTTGACACTAGATGAGCATTAACGTAAAGAGAAAATATCCAAGTGGTCGAATGCAATCATTAAGGGACGAGTCATGAGAATATAAATATGGCCCTAAGACGTAGACAAAAGCTTCTTTTAATTTCCATCTGATGAATATATATGAGAATTTAGAGGGGAATAAGCAAAGATGCAAAATCATAAATCAACTCAAATATATATTTGATATCTAAATTACAAATCTTCATTCAAGTTGATATTCAAAGAATTTTTTTCTTAAGTTGTTACTAAAGAATTTTTGTTTTTATGTTGATATCCGAACTTTAATTTTATCTATTATTTTGGTACTTTTATTAATAGTTTTACTCTCAAAGCTTATACATTATTAGCAATTTGGTCATAATTCGACGATTCAATAAATTTAACCCATTTATATTTAAATTTTTTATCAATCTAGTAATTTTTGTAATGTTGTCAAATCAGACTATCATATCAAAATAGCAATTAGATAATTGCATTTTACCATAAAACAACAACAAGTTAATGCTAAACTTTTATTATACCAAGAAAATAATATAACATTTATGGGAGAACACAAATAATTTAAGAGAATATAAAAGAGTAAGTTGATAAAAATTTTAAATATAAAAGGTGAAATTGATAGAATGTGCAACTTCTTATACTTATTTGAGAGAAAGTACTTAGTCCAAGTACTAATTTGGAAGAAAAAAATTAAGGTTAAAAGATGCATAATTCAAGTACCGAATATAATATATTTAAGCTTACCAAACAGTGGCCAAATATAAAAAAGTGGTGGGCGAAGGAAGGAAAAATACGTAATGATAACGCGTTCGCTGAACGTATATATACAGGAGAGTGTAAGAGGAGAGGATGGAATAGCATTCAAATCCAATTTCATTTCAGTTTATATCAGTTGGCATATGTTTTAGCGAAAACAAGAAAGTTGGCATACATGCAACAGATGATTTGATTGGTCCACGTGGCCTCCATAAACGAAGAGCATCCTCTCCCCAATTCTACTACGGCTGTCTCTGCGTGTGCGTCCGGTCCATCTCCGGATTCTTCACTCAAATCCCTCCTTTTTATTCTCAATTCACATGCTTTGATGGTGGAGATCCCACAATCACCATTCTGATTCAATCTCTCTCTAAATCTTTTTTCCAGTTTTCTTTCCCTCTGAAAAAAAATATCTTTGCTGCCTGCAACCCTCATGTCTGCCACTTTCCTTCATCTTGTCTTGGTTTTTCCGTTCCTCCTCCATTATTCTTGTACAAACAAGATGGAAAGCTTTGCCTTTGCCTTTTTTTCTACTTCTTTTCCTTTCTTAGTGACTTATTAGTTGCTTAAGCTCGAGCCACCAGTTTTCTATATATAACCATTCCATTAGACGCTTTATAACACTGCCCGGAAGTTTAATACAGAGTAAAAGATGTCGTTTTCCTTCTTCCAACGGTTCTGTATCGATGAGTTTCATACGGGGAGTGATATTCATGGCAGTTGTTTCTCGAGTGATCTCCTTCCATCACTTGGCGCCAGAATTAACCATGCCACGGAGCTACGTAGATACATAATATCCCCTTTCAACCCTCATTATAGGTGATGATCACCGTTTACGTCGAAATATTTCTTACAATACATTAAAACTGGTGTTTATGGTCCTATTCTTCCTTATTACAGGGCTTGGGAGATATGGCTGGTTGTGCTTGTCATTTACTCTGCCTGGATTTGTCCATTCGAGTTCGCATTCCTATCCTACAAGAACGATGCACTTCTCATTGTTGACAACATTGTCAATGGATTCTTTGCTGTTGACATCCTTCTCACTTTCTTTGTTGCTTATCTCGATAGCCACTCTTATCTCCTTGTTGATGATCCCAAGAAGATTGCCATCAGGTAAATAAGATTTCGCAGCATTTAATCACAGACCATTTGAACAATGTTCATCAACCATTTGAACAATACATGTAGGTACATATCGACCTGGTTCGCTTTCGACGTCTGTTCCACTGCCCCGTTTCAGTCTCTCAGCCTCATGTTCACAGACCATGGCAGTGAACTCGGGCTCAGACTACTCAACATGCTCAGACTCTGGCGTCTGAGACGAGTTAGCTCCCTGTTTGCAAGGTTTATAATTGTCTTTCTTAAAACTGTTACTATAGGAGAATTACAATATTGACTCACTGGTTTCCTCTCATTCAGACTTGAGAAAGACATTCGGTTCAACTACTTCTGGACTCGGTGCACCAAGCTCATTTCGGTAACCACATCGTAACTTTCCTCTAGTGTCACCTCTATAAGAAGTATTGCTTTCAGTCATTTGAGAAAAGGGGTTGATTTCAGGTGACCCTGTTCGCAGTACATTGTGCTGGATGCTTTAACTATCTGATTGCAGATAGATATCCTGACCCTTCGAGAACCTGGATTGGTGCAGTGTACCCAAATTTCAAACAGCACAGCCTGTGGGATAGATATGTAACTTCAATTTACTGGTCCATTACAACGCTCACCACAACTGGTTATGGGGACTTGCATGCTGAGAATCCAAGAGAGATGCTGTTTTATATCTTTTACATGTTCTTTAATTTGGGATTAACAGCGTACCTCATCGGGAACATGACTAACCTGGTAGTTCACTGGACAAGCCGGACCCGAAATTTTGTAAGTTAGCCTTACAACTTTCAAGCTTTTAGAAATCATCATTAACCTGCCACCAGAACTAAATATATAAAATGTGTTCCAAAGGGACATAAGAAATTATGAGTCACAATCAACAAAACTAGAAACAACCCCACCATTTGCTGTAGAAATGTTCCTCATTTTAAGGCAGTTTTGTATGAAAAATTCAAGGTAAAAAAAAAAAACTAGCTTAGAGGTCAACAGTATTTTTCCTTTTTTGACAAGGATGTCATCACTAGCCTGGAAGTGCTAATTAACAAGAAGCCTTGACCTTTTTCTGGTGCTGCAGAGGGATACAGTTAGAGCCGCTTCGGAATTCGCGACAAGAAATCAGTTGCCACCCCGCATACAAGATCAAATGTTGTCACACATATGCTTACGGTTCAAAACAGAAGGATTGAAGCAACAAGAGACCCTAAATAGTTTACCGAAAGCCATTCGGTTGAGCATCGCGCAGCACCTCTTCCTCCACATTGTGCAGAAAGCCTATCTCTTCCAAGGAGTTTCTCATGACTTCCTATTTCAGCTGGTAACAATATCATTCTACGTCCATTGCTCTCTCTTTGAGGCAAATGATACATCACTTTGGATTTTCATCTACACAAAGATGCTAATGCACGTCACTACTCTGTCAAAAGGTTTCGGAAATGGATGCGGAGTATTTCCCACCGAAAGAAGATGTCGTTCTGCAGAACGAAGCCCCAACGGATCTCTATTTACTTGTCTCAGGAGCAGTTGTAAGTAGGCTTATATTGATGTGTGAAGAACAGTATAAAGTAAACAATGCCGATTCCTGACATTAATTTGGTGACTGATTGCAGAATTTAATCTCCCATGACGATGGACATGATCAGATTATGGAAAAGGTAGCAACAGCAGGGGATATGTTTGGAGAGGTTGGAGTTCTGTGTTATAGGCCACAGCCATACACAGCTAGGACCACTGAGCTCTGTCAAATACTACGAATGAATGCAACTTCTCTAATGAACATCATCAAAGTGAATAAGGAAGATGGGAGTGTTATTATGCGTAACCTTTGCATGGTAAATATCATATTAGACCCACTTTTGGATTGATGGAAGACTTGCTGTTATTATTTGTTATCATGAACAAGAAGTGGTGGTTTTTCTTGCAGAAAATAAATGGGCTACACAGCAGCAGCTTTGACCAGCCCAGCTTAGATCCTGGGCTTGGTTTTGTGAATGCTGGATTGGAAGAGAGAAATGGGCAAGTAGACATGAATTTGTTGGGATCAGAGGATTCAGAAAAGTTAGATGAACATAGAATAGACATCTTTGGGCCGAAAACAGCTGATGACCCCAAGAATAGTAAAATAAAGCATAGAGTCTTCAATTCACCCATACCGACCATGAAAAGGGTTACTATTCACATGCAGTTACAGGGCAGTAGTGCATCAAGTAGGAAACTTGGAAAGTTGATACTCCTACCTGATTCAATACAAGAGCTGCTCAGAATAGCTGGTAAGTGAGAAAAAAGGGTTTGGAATAAATCTGAACACATTGGAAAACAATTGCTGCAAATCAACTCATTTGATAAACGAAAGAAAATTAAAGAAACAAATATGAAGGATTTTAAAACCATGAACAGGAACCCTTAATTACCTGCTTCTGCTTTAATTCATCTCTCATTCCATAGCCTTGTTAAATTGCAGGTGAAAAGTTTGGAGGCATCGCATTTACAAAAGTGGTTAATGCAGAGAAGGCAGAAATTGATGATATACATGTCATTCGAGATGGTGATAATCTGTTTTTCCTTCAAAATGTAATAATGTGAACAGATTATAATAAAAAAGACCATCCTGAATCACTGCAGATAGTACGTAATGAGAATGATAATGGGAAAGTAACAAAGATATAACAGAATCAGTTGATTTGGGACCACAATTGCAATTATAAATGTTAAATCAAAGAAGTCAATTACATCATGGTCATATTTCAATCATATTTTGGTGGGCAAAACCCGTCCTCATATAACCTCAAAAAAATGTCTACCAGAACAAGTGTTCCAAAGCCTGTGATGATTAGGTTGGCCGCCGCTTAAATAACTTTCGTGTCCGTACGCGTCAAATAGCAGATCAGTTCATTGATGTACTGAACTGTGCCCAGGCCGAGAGATGTCAAGCTTTTACATGCTTGCCTTCATTTTTAGTGCCTTCTTTCTAAAGGGATCGGTAAAGGATGAGCCTCTGTGTTAAAAACAAATTTATCAAGTGGTATAACAGAGCTATCCCCGAAGAGCAAGTACAAATACTTCAACGTTTCACCCAGGAAAAAAGTCTCCATCTTGTCTCTACTTGGGGGAGGAATTGTGGTGACATCATCCAAAGAAGTGTACCCGCCAGATTCTACCTTTGTGTATTTCTCAAATGCCTCAAAGATCTGCCAACCCCAGTCTCGGTATCTGCAACACATGATATGGGAAAGGAGAGAGAAAAAAGAGAACAAGTTGCACACATTCACACTCTATAGATGATCGAAATTAAATAAAAGGGAAGAGAAAGAGTAGAAACCAAAAGAACATACTTTTGATCTTGAGTGATACGATACAACACAAACAAGGATTCAACAGTTTCAGGACGCAACAAATTGTGACGATCTGCATGTTTGATTATTATGTCTTTCACGTATTTTGAACTCTTATTCCCACCATCAAGACCATCTTCAAAATAATCCTGTCCAAACAAGATCAAGCCAGCAGATCATTAACTATCGTAATTACACTATACGCAAAACAAAGAGTGGTCATACATAGACAAATAAGCAAATATGATTTGTGGTGTAAATGCAAATTAAGCCCATCCTATATTGCTTTCAAGAAACAAGTAAACTGAAAACAACCTTAGTATGGAAGTAGGCAATTTCAGGAGCCAGACCAGTGGAAGTTACTGAATACATCTCAAAACATGTCTTGGCTAAATCTTCTGCAAGTTTCAAGTTTTCCAGGTCTTCAAATGTAAGAAGGTTGTCTTTCATAGCCTTCTCCTTTGTGAGGCCTTTAGTGGCACCAAGCGCAAGAGTACCAGGCAAAAAACATACCTGATATATACAATAAAATACTTCCACATCATTCAATGATACTCCGCAGGATCCAACAACAGAGAAAATGCTTTCATACAGCCAAAGATTAATACAGAAATATAGCTTATGCATTCATCAAATGAGAACTAAAAGCTATAATAGATTAGAAACATTGTGGTGAAACTTTTCTGTTTACCACCAACTGCTTCCTTGCACTATTCAGCATGATAGTTCTGAAAAGAAACATACTGTGATCCTACGGTATACTACTATGAAGGTGTTAGTAATAAACTAGCTTTCATGAACAGCTATAACCAACCAATGATCTAAAGAATACTACTGCTTCTAAGGTGTGAGCTAATAACCATGGAAGTGTGGACTCCACTTAATGCATATAAGGATATCAGATATATGCAATTGTTAACAGAAAGTTTCACAATCTAAACTTTCCCCGCATTAAAATTTCTGTGGTAATTTCATCTCAAATATATATTAGACGAAATTGGACTGTTCGCATTAAAAAAGGGGGGGGGGGGGCAGTATGAATTCCAAATATTGTATATGAAGACTAAAATCCAGATTTGCATAATACAATATTACCAGCGGCACTCCTTTCTTTCTTTCTTTCTGTTTTGGATACACACTCCTTTTATTAAAAGGAAGAACAGAAGAATAAAAGTGTCCTCACATTCTCAGGTGTACGAACTTACACATTATGATGTCCTACATATGTGGCTGCTTATCCTCAAAAAAGAAACTAACCTTTTCTATAGCAGGATGGCAGGGTGCGGGAAATTTAAAATCTATCATCTAAATGGAAGAGCACTAGAAGTCTCCAGTATCCAGGTATTGCTTAAATTCAAGGATTGAGAAAGCACTACATACCAGGTGATCCATTTTTGGACTCAAATAACCCTTGGGTCCAATAGGCAATTCCCCCACAAAAACCAATTCACTTGGTACTGATTTCTGAACAAGCATGTGTTTAACACCCTTCATTGCTTCCTCATACATATCATGAAGATATGTGAAGTTACCATCCTGAGTAGTTCGTAGCTGAAGCCACACTTTGATTAGGTACTCATAATAGCTATCACCTCGAGATCCAAGTCTAATATTGTCTCCACTAAATTCACCAGAATGAGGGCTGCATTCCATAACAAGATGATCATGGGAAAATTGACAACTGACCAAAATGAGGACTGCATTCCATACTAGGATGATGTATGATCTCAGAACCAGATAACCATAAATAAATAATTATGATGATGACCATGCCAATGGTGATAAGTATAATAAACAATATACATGGCAGATAAAGCATATTGCCATCAGGCTATCATGCTGTCCAAAGATTTATAGTTCAACAATCTAAAAGGACCTCGTTGTTCAAATTTATGGAAGTCATAAAAGAGATAAGACAACCAATTTGAGCAAAAACTCAAGTATTCCCTAAAAAAATCCCGATGGTGCGTATTATCTTTAAGTAATTCTGTCTTCTTGGCGTTTTTCCCAGTCTAAAAACGGACACTTTTGTTCAAGAAAATAAAAATCAAAACAGACTCCATTCTCTAGAACCAAACGGGCCCTAAGGCATTTTGTTTGGGCAAGTAACTGATGAGCACATTTTTTTTAAAAAAAGTGAGTGACAGCCAACTGTCAATAGCAATCCAGCATGTTTTAACCATCCAAAGAAAGATAACACATGAAATAAAATCCCAATGATATAGATGAAAGCAGTTTATTTTCTACTGGGTTTGATGGCTGAAAGCAGTTTATCCAAGCAAAAGAAATTTTCCATTAACCTAACTCAACATGCTAGAAAATCTTAGAAAGACATAACAAATGATATAGGTATTTAAAGTAGCAGTAACTGGGGATTGATGTCATGTTTGAAGAGAATAAACATACTTGATGTAGATAGGAACTAGTCCTTGAACCTTTGGAAGAGTTTTCAAGTGCTCTAAAACCTTCATCCCTTTTGTGCCATACTTCGGATCACCAGAAATTGCACTGAGGTAATTGAATTCAAGCTGTAAAGTGGAAACTTCAGAAGTACTACTCAGTCCATCAGGGGCTGAATGAGCTGAGGAATCGTGTAGCACAACATCACTGAAAGGAATGGCTGTTGGACTGGAAGTAAAAGCAGATAGCAGACGATCAGCCAAGTTTTTTGCAATGTTTAGATAAACAGTAGGTTTTGGGCCCTTCTGTGCGAAGCCTATGCCTTGATCCCCCCCACTCAAATGAAATGCACTCAATAGACCACCCAAAACCCGTATTGTAGTTTCAAATAAATTAACTTGCCCTTTGTGATTAATCCTATCTAAAAGGTGAGACTCAATCCATGAGCCCGCTTCAGAAACAACTTCATCAAGACCCATGATCATGGCAGTATCAAGAGCATCTACAACTGTAGCACCTAGACCTCCTAGCCCATCAACTCCATGCTGGCTCACTGGCATAAGCTCATCATAACCCATTGCAAACTTCTTATAGCCAGACCAAGCATGGGTGAAAGCATCCTTTACATTTTGTTGTCTAGCTTTCCACTTTTCTTCAACATCAGGCTCATTTAATTTACCAGTAATATTACCATGACTAACTTTTTCATCTGGCGATAATCGAGGAGGAAGCCGCGGTGCTCTTCGGAAAAGTTTTTTAAACCTGATGCCAACATCAGTAACTTCCTTATGTTCTTCATTTGTCCCAATACCTTTCACTAGTCCATCAGAAATAGAATGTGTTTTATTTGCATGAGTCAACATTAGACATGCTAAGCCAAAGATCATTAATAACCCTAAAAACTTCCCTGTACTACAACTTACACATTCACGCCTCATATTACTGGTAAGTAAGGTTTGAGTGACCACCTGGAATAGAACATAGAAGAATAGAGAATATATTCAAATCAAATATCTACCATACCATAAAATGTTTAGCATGAGAAATAAGAGTTCTAAATACAGCAGGATACTTTAAAAAATCACATAAATAAGCTACAACTGTCAAATCTTTAGCAATCTTGTTAGAAATCTAGCCAATTTTCCCCAGCATGGGCAATCAGGCAAGTCGGCAAATGGATTCTGAGTAGTCAAGGCTTGCTAACCTAAGAGTAACAATTAGCACGCTACAAACACCAAACTGAAATCAGATATCACACAAAAGTTCAAAACGCATTACTCAAAACAAAAGGCTAATTTGTGAAGCTCGACGGACTACGTGTACCTATCAAGATCAATATGACTTCAAACTAGATTCATTACGATTTAACAAATGATTTGGATTTCTTTGATCTTCAGCGCTCTTATTGCGTTACTAATCTTCTCCATTTCGTACCTTTCAGCATGGGCAATCATGTTCGTGCTAATATCATACAGATCCGCGAATATAAGAGAATAATTTTTCATAAACTTCAACTAAAGCAACTTGACCTTGAAAGGAGCGAAATGCAATTCATCTCCACAAGAAAAAGAAAGAAAGAAATCAAAAGTTACAATTCAAGAAATCAAAAGCTAGAGAAACGAATGCGATAAAGAAAGAAAAAAGATTCATCAAGAAACAAATCCAGGGACATAGAAAGCGAAGGAGATCTAATACCTTGAAGAAAGATCGGTGACGAAACTTGGCGTTATCGTAGTGAACATCTTTCATAGAATACGGAAGCGACTTCGACATGCTCCAAGGTTCAGATCTAACTATTTCTTTTGTAAAATTCGCCGGTTCAGGCAGCTTTTTTTTCCTTTTCCCTGACGAGGTAGATTGGGAACTTAACGAGCAAAATAAGAGGAAAGAGCAAGTACGAGAAAGCGAGGGAAAAACACTTTGGGCTATGAAACCATCAGCTTTGGTGTTGTTTTCTTCTTCTTCTTTTCTTGGCAAGTCAACGGAAGATCGTGCCTTTAAGGCAACAGCGGGAGAGATGGAGGGACGGAGAGAGAGAGAGAGCTCCACCTCTTGGCACGTTTTCAACGTCTGTTTTAGAAGAGGGTGACCGCAGTTTCAGAGTAGATTTTTCTCACGGCGTGAAAAATATATCTTTAGTAATGAAAAAAAACAAAAAAAAAATCTTTCAAGAAATAATTTAAAAAAAATTAAAATGTTTGAATAAAAAATTATATAATTTAATCTAATATTTTAATAATAATCATCATAATAATAATATAGAGATGAATTAGAAATATAGTAAAAAAAACATGGAGAAAATATTTTTATTTTATCATTTTTCGGGTTTATGTGTAAAAACAAATATATCAAACTTAAAATAAAAGGAGAAAGAATATGCCTAAAGATATGACACGAGTTTAAACATTATAAATGATATTATTAGAAAAGACAGTCTCATATTTTGAATATAAATTATAAGACAGACATACATATTATCAAAAAAAAAAGACAAAATGTAGAAATAAATGTAAGTTAATTCATAATATGATTTTTCATCTTCCTACGTCCTATGTAGAGTGCTGTTGTCCTCCCTTTCAGCTCTCATACTTAACAATAATAGTAATAATGTGAGAAAATTAAGAAAATGTTATTGTATATTGTTTTAAAAGAGATTTTGTTTCGATCGGTATAATTGAAGGGGACGTCTTTCTCAATATTATACAAACTATTAAATTAGTACGTCAAAATTAGAATTGGAATTTAGTTGTGTTGCGTTGTTTATTTCTAAGACAAAACATATGAATTAATAGAGGAAGAGAGAAAAATAAAGCTTTTTTTTTTTTGCACAATCCTATTAGTATAGTTAAACTCAAAATTTTTATTTTAGGGGTGTAAATCTTTAAGGGACTATTTTAATAATTTAAAGGTGATAAATTGAATTATTAATAAAAAAATTCTTAAATTGCATAAAAATTTAAAATATTTTAAAATGTGTAACCATACCTCCTATTCCTAACAGACCGTCAGTTCATCCTTACCTACTAAACTTGGAGTCTTTAATGGTCGATGATTGGTTGATGCGTATTTTCAAAGTATTTTCCGGTCTATTAACCATCCTTTACCCCCAATAACTAATATTGATATACAGAGCATAATTTAAGGAGTCTTTAATCGTAGCTTTATTTTTTTTAAACAATTCCTCCCTATAATTTAAGGAGTTTGTTGGATTGGGTTTGAATTGGATTGCATTATTAGAATAATTTGTAAACTTTTAAAAGATTGCATGCACAACACTTCATTAATTGTAGCAGCATATATAGTCAAAGACTCAAACGTGACTACTTACTCATCGCATATTAAATTTTATTATTGTTGACGCTATGTCCACTTTCTATTAGTATTTAGTAGGGATGTAAAAACAAGTTAAAACTTGGAAACCCGACTGAAACCTGCTCGAGTCAGAACCTGATTTGACCTGAAGTTTTGATGACCCGAACTCGATCTGTAACCGACTGTTGTTGATTCGAACCCGAATTTGACCTGTTACTGTAGTAACCGAACCCGATCTGTGTCCGACTGAAAACAACCCGAACCCGAATTGGACCTGTTAATTTGGACCTGAAACCCGACCTGCGTCCGACTGAAACGAACCCGAACCCGAAGCCGACCTGGCAAATAACCGAATTTACCCGACTGAATTGACCCGATATCCGATTTTACCCGACCTGAAATGAACCCGACCTGGAATTGACCCGACCTGAAATGGACCCGACCTGAAAATGGACCCGACCTGAAATGGACCCGACCTGAAATGGACCCGACCTGAAATGGACCCGACCTGTTTTGAACCCGACCTGCTTTAAACCCGACCTGTTAAGTGACCCGACCTGTTGTTGACCTGAACTGAAATTAACCCGAAATCTATGACATGATGAATTAAAAAAATTTAGAAGTTGATATACCATATACATATATAATGTATATACATATACACCTACATATATTAATGTACATGATGTATATGCGCGTATACATACATATATATATATATATATTAAGTACTAAAGTTGACAAAAGAATAAGTAATTGATAATTTATGAACTACAAAAATTAAATGAAGAGTTGTTATTAATTTTTAAGTTTTCTCATTAACTTGAATAAAATTGTAGACTTGCAAATTATAAAAAAATAAATAACAGTTATACAAGTCTTTACCGTTAATTTATGAACAACAAAAATTTACTAAAGTTGTATATGCAATTGTAGTTCATAAAATTTACTAAAATTATAAAAAAAAATTGTAAGTCTACAATTTTATTTTTTTATACTTAACAGATTCAAGTTATAAAATTTAGTAAAGTTATAAAAAAATTTGTAAGTCTACAAATTTTGTGAACTACAAATGTTATACATAAGTTATAACCGATTCAAGTTTAAAATTGTAGACTTAAGTAAATTAACGTTATAAAAAAAGAGTAAATTTTTTGAGTTCAAAAATTTCCGTATATGTCTTACTACAATTTTTGTAGTTCAAAAATGATTAAGTTATAAACTAGATGATTTTACTTAAGTTAGAACAAATTAATTAATTGTTGTCTTAAGTTACAAATTCATTTGAAACTTGTCTTAAGTTAGAACAGATTAATTAGAAAGAATAATAATAATAATAATAATAATAATAATAATAATAATAATAATAATAATAATAATAATAATATCCAAATTGAATTAACTTACTAAACTTAAAATCTAATTGAGTTAAACTAAAACCTATAAACATAAATTACTTTAAATTTGGACTCAATTGAATTAAATTAAAATTTAAAAATACAAATTTAGGACTTAATGAAAACATCTAAAATCAGAAGGGCTAAAGAAATAATTTCCCCTAACCTGAAAAATGGCCGGCTCTTTCTCCCGCCCTTCCATTTCAATTAAGAAAAAGGGGGGAAAACATGATAATTGCCTAATTGGTTAGGAAAAAAAGGGGGAAGCCATCACATTTCAATTAGAAAAAAGAAGAAAAAAAACATAGTTAAAAAAAGAGAGGGAAACGGATAGAATATGAAGGGAAAAAAGCCTCTTAATTTTTTAGAAGGGATTAATTACCTTTTAAGTTTTATTGTGTTAAAATATTTTATTTTAGTCCTAATATTTATTTTTAATTTTTTGTTTAATTCAATTTAGTCACAAATATCCTTACGATATGGACTTCGGATATAGCAATCCCCTCCATAAAGTGATATTTAATCATTAAAAATTTCCTTTAAGTCGAATTTGGCCCATATTTCTTTCTAATTTTTATAATTTAGTCTAATAATTTCAATATGCTAATACTTTTGTTTATTTTAGTTCATAAGATTTAATTTTTAGCCAAAATTGACTCATTTATTTCTATGGTAAAATTGTGAAATTGGTCATTATACTCAAATTTTTTCACTTTCAAATTGTCAAATTAGTCCCTAATTTCGATTTTATGCTATATATTTATGGTAAAATTATAAAATTGGTCACTAGACTCTCAAACTTCTCTACTTTTAAATTGTCAAATTGGTCCCTAATTTCAATTTTAGACTATATTTTATGGTAAAATTGGTCCCTAATTTTGGTTTATGACTTATGTTTTAGACTTTAATGTTAATGGTTTAGGGTTTATGGCGTAGTTTAAGATTACTAGTTTATGAGATTAATTTCCATGGTTTAAGGTTTTATAGTTTATGATTTCGTGTTTAATGTTAATGGTTCAGAGTTTATGGCATAATTTAGGATTATTATTTTATGAGATTAATTTCCATGGTTTAAGGTTTATAGTTTATGGTTTAGTGTTTAGTATTAATCGTTTAGGATTATTGATTTATGAGATTAATTTGTATGGTTTAAGGTTTATGATATATTTTAGTGTAGGAGATTATTTTCAATTGTTATATAGTCTATAGCATATAATATATATATATAACATATCATACACGATGATATTATTATTAATTTATTACCATAGTCTATATTAATGTATGAACTCTAAACCCTAAACCCTAATATATGTAAGTATGTATAAATATACCTATCAATGTATAAACCCTTAATGAATTTTATCTTAACCCAAAACCCTAAACCCTAAAACCATAAACATAAACCTTGATGTATGTAAATATGTATGTATGTATTTATGAATATATGAACCCTAAACCCTACACCCTAAACCCTAAATCATAATGTATGCAAGTATATATGTATATATCAATATATGAACCCTAAACCATTAATGAATTTCCCCTAAACCATTTAAATCATAAATCATAAACCCTAAATCGTCCAATGTTTTATAATTTTAATTTGATATTTCTGTTCATTATAGCCCTTAAATCTTCATTTCTATTCTAAATTGGCCCCTACTAATTGTTTTTTAATTAGTCCAATAATATATAATTTTACTTTGACATTTTGTTCATTCTAGTTCCTAAAATTTATTTGTATTCTAAATTGACCACTTTTTATTTTTTAAGTAGTCCGATGTCTTATAATTTTAATTTGATATTTTGTTCATTCTAGTCCCCTAAATTTTAGTTTAATTCCAAATTGACTCATATTTATTGTTTTTTTAATTCGTCTGATGTTTTATAATTTTAATTTGGTACTTTGTTCATTGTAGTCCCTTAACTTTATTTCAATTCCAAATTTACCCATATTCATTGTTTTTTTAATCCGTCCAATGTTTTATAATTTTAATTTGATATTTTCATCATTATAGACCCTAAAACTTTATTTTTATTTCAAATTGACCCACATTTATTTTTTAAATTTTTCCAATGTTTTATTGTTCTAATTTAATATTTTCTTCATTCTAGTCCCTTAACTTTATTTTAATTCCATATTAACCCTTATATATATATATTTTAATTCATCATGTTTTATAATTTTAATTTGAAATTTTGTTCATTCTAGACCCTAAAACTTTATTTTTATTCTAAATTGACCTCCACTTATTGTTTTTTTAATTACTCTAATTTTTATACTTTTAATTTGATATTTTTGTTCATTATAGTCCCCAAAACTTTATTTTTATTCCAAAATGACATATTCTCCTTGTTTTCTTTTAAATTTGTCTAATGTTTTATAATTTTAATTTGATATTTTTGTTCATTATAATCCGTGAAACTTTATTTTTAATCCAAATTGACCCATTTTCAGTCCAAATTGACTCATTTTCATTATTTTTTTAATTACTCCAGTGTTTTATAATTTTAATTTGATATGACTTTAAATAATTAACTCAAAATCAATGACGATTGGCGAAGGTCAACCTAAAGTCTATCGACTACTTATACAGTTGTACCGAACTCAAACTCAATATGAATTCCAATCCCGAAAATACCCTGACCTGAATTACCCGACCTGAAACTACCCAACCTGAAATTACCCGACCTGAAATGCACCCGACCTGAAATGCAACCGACCTGAAATGAACCCGACCTGAAATGAACCCGACCTGAAATGAACCCGATCTGAAATGGACCCGACCTGAAATAGACCCGACCTGAAATGGACCCGAACTGAAATGGACCCGACCTGAAGTGTATCCGAACCCGAATTAACCTGCCAATTATCTGCTTCGGACCCGACCTGTTTTGACCCGACCTGAAATGGACCCGACCTGAAATGGACCCGACCTGAAATGGACCCGACCTGAGATGGACCCGACCTGAAATGGACCCGCACCCGACCCGAGTCGAGTCAAAACAGAAAAATGACCTGAAATGACCTGTATCCGATTTTACCCGACCTGACAATACCCGACCTGAAACCCGTCCGATTACCTGTTTTTACATCCCTAGTATTTAGTATCACTACAAAAAATAATAAAATAACATTGAAATCCTTGCCAAGTTAGTGGGTTTGGATGTTGAGATTGTAAATGGAGCAATAAACTTTTATAATACTCGATACAGATTAATCAATTAATAAATTAAAAATTGGATGGTAAAAATTCCTTATAAAATAATTGTTCATATTTGGTGAGAGACCCGTTAATGTCACCTCCGAATGATAAGCAATTTTTTTGAAGCGGCTTTACTTTATTTTATATATTTATATAAATTTTGATATAATTATTATATATAGATATGTACTAGATAATGTTACACGTAAAATAATAAATAAATAATTAAGTGCATGTACTTTTTAGAGAGATTTTTTTAACGAAGTCCTTGATAATATACTCTTATTAATAATAAAAAAAGGTCAAGTGCACGTTAAATTGTTTAAAGCATTACAAAATTTGATTAAAGATCAATGTTTAGTGAAAGAGAGTATGTGTATGTTACATTCTGAAAATTAACAATGTCAATAATATGGACACTCGTTTTTAAAGTGAAAGGGTATTTTGGGGGATTTGTTCTATTTTAGTCACCAGAATTTTAAAAATATTATTCTGGCCACTTACGTTTAGAATCGTGTTTATTTTGGTCACTGAGACGTTAATCTCTGTTAATAAAATTAATTAATTTTTAATTTAACCTCCAAACTTTCAAAACTTTATCTTTTACCATCTTCCCCAAAAACAATTACGAATTCGATTAGAAAAACGTTATTAAGCTCCGGGATTAAGTGAGTAAAAAGAATTCAAGGACTAAGTTAAATAAAACTTAGAAACTGAGGGACTCAATGCTGTTCTATCCTTATTTATTTATTTATTTTCCCAATTAATTTTCTTTCAAAAAAACGACGAAAAATTAATAGAGAACATCAACTTCCATTTACAAAATTAATTTCTGTTCACTAAAATAAATTTATTAACATTTGTTTTTTTTTTCCTTTTCACTTGTTTGAATCAGATCTTGAACGGTTTCTTTTGAGGAAAGAACATTGAAACAACGCAAAATTCCCCTAAACTATAATTTATGGGATTTTCATTTCATGAAAAATATCACATTCTCCCGCATTTTTTTCTCTATTCTATGATCAGGTAAACTTGGCTCTGGCCTCTTTCAATTTTCTTTCTTTATGATGAGTTCTTTTCTTTTTCTTTGTTGATAAAAATTAGGGTAAATTACACAGACGGTCACTGAATTTTGGTAAAAAAAATAGTAATCAAACTTTCAAAAATTACAAAATGGTAATTAAACTTTATGTTTTATAACAAAATGATAACTGGACGTTAAATCCCGTTAAGTGACTGTTATAAAATTTGGTATAATAACAAATTTAGTCCTTCATATTTATACATTCAATTAATTTAGTCCTAATTCGAAACAATTCACTAAATTTAGCCATCGTTATTTACACATTCTTTCAATTTGGTCCTTAAAGCAAAATTCCAAAGTATGATAACATGATAAATAATTACAATGAAATTTTCATAGGAACTCGAAAACTTGACTCGACTCGAATCGAAAAAATTTCAAATAAAGTTTGAGTTGTAAAATATGACGCGTCAACTCGAATAACTCGAAATTTTTTGACTCGACTCGATCCAACGCTCACCTCTATCTTAAGATATGACGCGTCAACTCGAATAACTCGAAATATTCGAATATTTTAAATGATTTTTTTTTCTTTTAAATCGAATATTTTTTAAAATAGAATATTTAATATTTTCATATTTAAATCACATCGATTATTTAATAACTACTTTGAATCGAATATTTTAAATCATTTATTCCTTTAAATCAAATATTTTAAAATTAAATCGAATATTTAAAGTTGTTATTAAATAATTGATGTGATTTAAATATAAAAATATAAAATATTCTATTTTAAAAAAATATTCGATTTAAAAGAAAAAATTGATTTATCCGAATATTTCGAGTTATTCGAGTTGACGTGTCATATCTTAAGATAGAGGTGAGCGTTCGATCGAGTCGAGTCAAAAAATTTCGAGTTATTCAAGTTGACGCGTCATATTTTACAACTCAAACTTTATTTGAAATTTTTTCGATTCGATTCGAGTTTTCGAGCTCCTATAAAAATTTAATTGTAATTATTTATCATGTTTTCATACTTTGGAATTTTGCTTTAAGGACCAAATTGAAAGAATGCGTAAATAATGAGGGCTAAATTTAGTAAATTGTTTCGAATTATGACTAAATTAATTGAATGTATAAATATGAAGGACTAAATGTGTTATTATACCAAATTTTATAACAGCCACTTAACGAGATTTACGTCCAGTTACCATTTTGTTATAAAACATAAAGTTTAATTGTCATTTTGTGATTTTTGAAAGTTTGGTTACCATTTTATTTTTTTACTAAAGTTTAGTGACTGTCTGTGTACTTTACCCTCAAAATTACTGTAAAACCGAAATTGATTTTGATATAACACATAAACTTAAGGACCAATTTACAAAACAATAAATTTTTAAGTACTCTTTAAAGTCTCACAAATTGACAAGTATTTTTGAACAAAATAATATTTGAAGACTGGCTCTTAAATATATAAAATTTCCTAAGTCTTTTCCTATGTTTTTCAAGCTTAAGTATGCAAAAACGCCCAGGCGTATCGATACTCTTATGCGTATCGATACCCTATTTTGCCACTGGAATTTTAATGAGCATACCGTACCGATACGCCTTGCAACCGTATCGATACGATATTCATCTGGGCAACTGTTTTCATGAAACCGTACCGATACGCCTTGCAACCGTATCGATACGATATTCATCTGGGCAACTGTTTTCATGAAACCGTACCGATACGCCTTGCAACCGTATCGATACGATAAACATATCTTTGAAAAATCTGAGCATTTAATTATTTGACCGTTACTTGTCAGTTGGTTGGTTTCCCAATTTCCAAAAGGTCGTTATACCGTACCGATACGCTTGGTATGCGTATCGATACACTTTTTATGTAAACTTGGCTTGGGATTCCAGTGAGCAAAAATCGTATCGATACGTCCTTGCGTATCGATACGCCCCTTAAAACCGTACCGGTACGGCTTCTATACGTATCGATACGCCCTGTTTTCAGGCACAACGACTCTTTCCCCTTTGATGCAGGTATCGATACGCCCTTCCAGAGTACCGATACGGTAGGCTGCAGAGCTGCATTTAATGCTGGAAAATTGCTCCCAACGGCTCTATTGATGATTCCAACTACCCAAACGGCTAGAAATCAATGCAAGGATATAAAAACAAGCTTCATTTGACCAGGCAACAACTATTGAACCCACAAGCAACATCAAAGCAAAAATCCAAACCCTTGAGCTATTCAAAGTCAAATTCTTGTACCCAACTCTAGTGTCTTTCAATTGTCTATTTGTATTGTGAGTTTTGGGGTTATTGAAATTGTAATTGGGTAGACTATCATCCTTTGAGAGGAATCATTTAAGTTTATCACAATCTTTCTTTGTAATTTGAATGGATTAAGCTTTGGGTAGAAAGCTTAATCGAAATTGTAAGGTTACCTCCTCATCCAAGGAAAGGGGAAGAATTCAAGTAGTGAATTGGTTAAAAATCTTTAGTGGAACTAAGGTAGTGGATGTAGAGTTCATTTGGAGAACTTGAATCACTCTAACTACTTGTGTCAATTCTATTTTTCATTCATTTCTTTCCACCAAAATTTTTAATTGTCAATTCACCCCTCTTGGCCATTTGCAATTGTTCGATCAACTCAACAATTAGGTATATATAAATGAAGCTTGTATTTCTTTTCCTTGCATTTTCTCAGTAACCAAAGTTTGAGCTTTAATTCTCGGAAAGCAAACAAAAGTTTACATTTTTAAGTTATCAATGAACTTTAAAGGTTATGTTTTTATTTTATTTTTAGCTTTGGGTAGATAATTTATCTCATAGATCAATATCGAACGGCCCTAATAGTGTAATCAATGCATCTTTCAGTTGTGATAATTCGTATGATTCGAATTATCCAATCGGGTTCAGAATTGTTTTTAGGGAAGATGGTGAAAAATAAAGTTTTGAAAGTTTGAGCTTAAATTAAAAATTAATTTTTTATTAACGGAGACTAATGTCCCAGTGACCAAAATAGACACGATTCTAAACGTAAGTGACCAGAATATTTTTTGAATTCTGATGACAAAAATAGAACAAACCTCAAACGAAGGGACCACATGTGATTTTTTTTTTAATTTTAATACTTAAAGTAATTTTTTAAAATGATGCGACTAAGTTAACAATATGATACATTTTGAAGGAAAATATGTGTATAATTGTTTATAAAGTGATCAGATTGTTATGAATATTTATTTATGTGGATGTCTATCGTGATTAGAACTTTATCAAAGGAGTTTGATTTATTTATTATTAGGAATATTATCTCTATGAATTAGAGTTTAATGTATTATGTACTTCTTATGCCTATAAATAGATGATTTATTGAAGACATTGTATACAAGTCTATATTTGAGAATAATACAAATCTCCCTCTTTCTCTCATCTCTTTGTTCTTCTTGTTCTTATTCTTGTTCTTCTTTATTTTATTTACAACACGTTATCAGCACGAGTTCGCTCAGAAGATTTTGGTTAAAGATCAAGTTTCATCTTCCCTTTAATTTGATGCGTAAACATGAATTTGGTGAGAATCATTGGTGTTTTTATAATCATTCTAAATATAAAGGAAGTATATTATGATTCATCGTTTTGTTTATATATTTCATGATTTAAGGTTTGATTTTTTTGTGTTAGTATATTATAATTTTTTTTGTATAGTTATGATTGTATATATAATCGAATTTGGTATGATTATATGTTATCATTTGATTAAAACATATATATAATGTATTAGTTATTAGTAATGTTGACAGATAAATAAATAATTTTAAGTTTCATGCTTTTATCTATTTATTTTGATTTATGAAATGATTAGATTTGTTATAAAAATAACATACAATTATATTAAATGTCTATTTATTATTGACAATGCCAACATTTTCTTATGAAAAAGAAGTGATGTGTTTTTGGTTGTTTAATGATTGACGTTTATAGTTTGTAACTTAAAGTTTTGTTACATGATAACATATTATTTTATATTTGTGCATTATTAGAGATGCGATCATTAAGTAGTAATATTATTAATTTGTTTAATTTGATTTATATCTCATTTTATGCTTGGTTTATAATTAGGGATTTCAATTCGCAAAAAGTGGTCCAATTTCATACTCTAATTGATTAAGACAGATATAGATTTTAACAGATCTAGCCAAGTAGATTTTGAACATATTTATTTTTGTTGGTTAAATCATTTTTTTTCTTCTTGTTTCTTATAATTAAAGATTAAATTTTATTTATGTTATTCTATGGATAAAAGTTGGTATTTTTAACCGTGTTTTGAGTTTTACATGTATTTAAATGGCTTGGAAAGAGATGTGATATAAATGGGACTATGAGAAGCTATCTCGGTCATATGCTACGTCTCCATTGTCCACGGGAGAAAAATCAATATCGGTAAATTTTGATTTTATTTTTATTCTTTATATTAATATTTTAAAGTGCGATAAATCATGATGATTTTGAATTTACAAGAAGATTATTATAAAGTCTATATTTGAGAATAATACAAATCTCCCTCTTTCTCTCATCTCTTTGTTCTTCTTGTTCTTATTCTTGTTCTTCTTTATTTTATTTACAACACAGATACTTTTAATTTTAAAATTTAGAGTAATTCTACTAAAAAGTTTTAGAGTAATTGATTTGTTTTTTTAATAGTCTAAAGTGATTACAAGATATCATCTATACACCATGTAGACAAAATAATTTAAACTTGTGTATCCTAAAATGAATATCATCCGCTTTTTACTGGAACACTTGTTGGGTTAAATTAGTTTGTTATTTTCTTTAACTGAATAGGTGTTATAATAAAAAAATCACTATTTATATTGTTTTTTATACTCCTAAATTGCTATAATTTATGTTTTGGTTTGACTAATCTTGTATAAAATTTAACGGACTGTAACAGAAATAAGAGCCCAAATGGTATATTTATTGGCCCTAAATAAAACACGTATATAAAGGCTTTAGTTACATTTCGACCCCCTGGTGAATAGAATAAAGTAATAAACCCACACGGGTGGTTCTCAAGCCTGAACCTTCATCAGTTCCTCGAACTCGCATTCTCTTAAAAAGCTGCAACAAACCTCTTGGGATTAACAGTTTCCAAATCTCACAGATCAAACCTTCTTTTCTTTAGTCCTCAAATACAAATGCACCGCAACCTGAACTCCCTACTCCGTAATGGTTTTCTTTAATCAAGCCTTGAACCATTTCTTTGCTTTTCTTCTCATCTTCTTCGCCTTCCTCCTCCTCTCCTTGTCGTCTTCCCCTGCCTCATGCAATGAAATCCATCCCAAGATCAACACTACTGATCCTTCCGACCGCCAACCAGCCGCGGCGTACCAAGTGCTGCACATCAAGAACACCACACCCTTCTTCTTGAACAAGCCGGAGAGAGGATTCGATAAGAAGAGAACGAGAAAGAGGAAGATGAAGATGACGAAACGAAGGAAGATCAACATGGATGGCAACTTCAAGACCAGGCCTTTCACTGTCATGCTTCCCAAGGGTTTCGTCCCTCCTTCGGGTTCATCTCCGTGCCACAATGACAAGCCCGACTCCTCTGTTGCCCAGGACCTTATATGTGGCCTCTCTGGTACTACCGCAAAACCCTAGAGCTCCAAGTTTTAATCTGAAAACGTAACCGGTATGAAAAAGATGAATGGTTAGTCCAAGAGGATCTTTCTTCATCTTCTTTTCCTCTTTTTCTTGAATGAATGATCGATCCAAAACAATATTATACCAATCTTGTAATGTGGGGAGGATAGATCATAGATATAATAAAAGCGGATAGTAAATAGATATTAGAGTTTTAATGCCAGATCCTTTTTTCTTAGTTTTGCCTCTAGATATTTCCATTTTCCATGCATTCCTGTTACACACGAGAGATAGCAAGCCCTTGTTACTGTTATACTGTAGCGAATATTTCTGGCCTGCTAGCTAGGGTTTATCTATTCTTTTTATTTGCATTACCTGCTTGAGATATGAATATCAGAATATATGCGGTGTTTTCTTCTAATCTTTGCTTTAATATATTCCCATTTTGAGAAAAAAGAGCATTCGTTCAATGCTAGATATAAAGCTTTAGCAGTTTGTACTCGTAAAAGAGCATCATAAATAGTTCAATCTCGATACCAAGATGGGCAAATCAGTAACAATTATGTGTCACATTTTTGAAGTGAAAAAGCTTTGCTTCAAGTTGATTGGGTAAAACAATATACATTTCACCTAAATGACTAAGTCAATATGGCTTACAAGCTTAACGATGAAAGCATAGGGTCGAGCCTTTTGACTTGCAATAATTCTTTTGTTTTCAACATTATAATATCGAACACAAATGGCTATTCGACTAAAATGTTTGTTGCTTTGACATACTCTTCTGGTAATTTATATTTGTAAATGTAAGACGATAAAATTTGGAAGTTTGCATGTGAAATGCCATCGTTTGCAGGGCTCCTGTCTCGTGGAATATGAGCCTTTTCGTAGCGTGTACTCCATGCATGAAGTGGAAAAAAGTTCTCAATTTCTTTCCTACAAATTTATTTCTTTAGCTAGAAACCAATAACTTTAGCCAAGTCAAAGAGACGTTCATACTTCATATATATATATTGATTTTTGTCGGCTTCATTCTTTATTTGTGCAATTGTCAACAAAAGTGTACGTTGTCTTGCTAAAATGTTGCCCAACTCCGGTAATGAAGCATAGAAATCATCGTATTCTGGGTTTTTTTTTTAATCTTCGCCTAATTCCATCTCCAGTTCTTGGAAATTTAAACCCACCAATTTAATACAACTACAACCTGTTAAATCTTTAGGAGTGTAAGGAATGGGTATGTTTCTTTCTTTCTTTTATTATCATTAAAATACTGAAATATTGGAATCAGTCCACGCTTTGGCAATTGTTCTCTCCATTTCCTCAAACCCTTCCTCGTACATATTCTGCAATTTTCACATTCGGTATCACCGTGTTAAACTGAAGAATCAGTTTTGGATACTTGTTTCGAAACAGACAATTACAATGGCCAAAGTGTTTCGAAACTAGTTTCGAAACAGGGGCTCACAGTGGCCAAACCGTACCGAAACGAGTTCCGATACGGGGGACCCTGGAACCACACCCGTTTCGAAACGACCGTAGCCCGTTTCGAAACACTTGCAACCTGCAACTTTCTAAAACCAATTTTAAGCATCTCCAACCAAACTCGAACACCCTTAACGACTCCAAGAAGCATACAAGACATGTAAACACCCTCTAGGGGCATGCATCCCATTGCACAACGCATTCAAAAACATAAGACATAAGATAAGACAAGCATTTAAAGGATCAACCATACACCATAAGAGAGACAACCCATAGAAGGTTCGACAAGCATGACAAAAATCCATGCATAACATTCAAGGTTTAAGCCTTAGGCATACATACATTTTGCACTCATAAAAGAGATGTAAAATCCTACCACAAGGCATGCATGCATCAAGAAGATATGGTTTACAATCCATAATATATAGGTACACACATAGCCATCATAAATTCACAAATCAACATGCTCAACAAACACATCATCAACTAAAGAGTTTGACACCAACTCCCACAACTCTATACCCCATCGTCTAGACATTATTACAAAACGCAAACCATACTTGAGCTAGCTTGAGAACTCCAAAGGCTCTTCCTTCGCCCGTTTGCCTTCCGAACTCTAACGATCTGCATGTTGGAAATAAAGAGAGCGTAAGCTAACTAGCTTAGTGAGAAAAAGCTCTACAAATCCACAACATGCAGTTTTCCAAAACACTTTTCATATGTAAGTAAAACAATGGATGCACGAAGTGACTATCTCAACAACAATACATGTTTTGCACAAGCACAACCAACATACACACACGGTGGGACTACACATCACCGTTTCGACTAGTAGATTTCCAATGTGACTACACATCAAAGTAATTTCCTACTAGTCACTACCGGTGGGACTACACATCAACGTAGCTTAGACCACCATCACGTGAGGCACGACTTCAACTCGACTACACATTAACAACTTAAAATGCACATGATAATCACAACACATAATCATTCATCCTATCACAACAAACATAGGAGTAGAGAGGCTTACACTCGGGTTTAGGTCAACCCTCAAGGTCCCACCCAAACCCCAAAGGTTCCATGTCGTGCACTATTCAAGGATTAGCAAAACTACTCACCGTTGTTACCCAAGTGAAGACCGAAGACCAAGCTCAAGACTCCGAAATCCCCGGATTTGTCCCCGAAGCTTCACCAACCAAATTTCTTGCCTCTAATCAATCCAACACAATTTAAACAATCTCAAATCAGTCCATATTCCAATGTAGTTAACCCGGATCACAAACCAAGCACAAAACACCCAATTCCAACTAAAATCAAACCCAAAATCCATGTTCCCGAGCAGCCCCTAAGCACACCCTAAAACCAATGATTCCAACCCTTAAATTACTCCCTAAAGCCTCCAAAACAACCCTTACATATAGTCTATCCATCATCCCTCATATTTCCCCAACAAACACCCCCATAACTCAACTTAAAACCTCTCAAAAACCTTCCCAAAACTCAAATCTGGGAAACTTTTCAAAACACTTTAAAAATCATATAAGTTGGGCCCTATGCTTCAAAAACAACATATCTAACATAAATCAATTAAAATCTTTAGCTAAGAACAATAAAGGTACCATTTTTAAATAAAAAATCTCTAAAACCCCAAACTTCAAAAACATGGGCAAATTGAAAACTAAAGGTATTGCTTGAAGAAGATGATGATGACAAGTCAAAAACGAGCTTACCTTTGAAAAAATCTCCAAGAGTGAGTGAGCTATGGAATGGAATAGTAACTCAAGGAGGGGGGAAGGTTTTGTCGTGGGTTTGTTTTAGAGGGGGGAAGATGAGTGAAATTTTAGGTATTTTTAATTCTTTTGTTTTAAACCCAAAAGACCCATTTACCCTTAATGAAAAGGGAAAATATCAATAGCATGACATCCATGGCTTTTGAGCTTGATTTAAAATAAGCCCAACATAAAATCATTTGTTTTGTAAATACGAGGCCCAAGGATTATTTTAATTATAAAACCGGACCCAAAATAATATTAAAATATTATTTTCAACCGACCCCAAAACCCGGGTGTTACATTTTAAGACAATTACTTTAAAAAAAATGAATGTTCAATTGATAGATAATAAATAGAAATAGAGTATTTAAAATTTATTTTTTTAAAGATCAAATTTAAAAGTTACTGTTTATTTTTTATTTAATACAATTTAAATATTTTTTCTATTTTCAAATTTCAATATAATAAGGTTTATTTTTTTTAATTGATTATCACCACTAACGGCAGAATCAATGAAAGCATTGATTGTTGCCTTAATTAATTAGTGGGGCCCATGTTATAATAAAATTTGTAGGGCCATCTGTATTATAAAAAATAATTAAAAAGTTAAGTCAACGGTATGCTTCATTTGTGAACTAAAAGCAACATGTTTTTTTAGGCCCCAAGAGAGTGGGGGCCCTGAGTAGGCGCTCAGTGTGCTCCTGCTCTTGGCCGGGCCTGTTCGTTAGGCAGTTAGGAAGGTTGTTAAGCCTCGTCACCTTGTATACAATGCTGGCAGCCATGCTCAGCAATTCTATATAAGGAATCATGTACCTTTGTATTCATCAGAGTTGTTTCAATAATAAAGTTTCTCTTCATATATTCTTCTCTTTAGTTACATACATCCTTGTATGTTAATATGGTATCATTCGCTGGGAAAACGGTTCAAGCTTAAAATCTCTCGTTTCCTTCTGTCTTCTTTCCTTCCATTCTTCTTCTATCTTCTTCTTCTTCCGCTTGTGCTTTGCTTCATGGCTCCTCCAAAAGTCCATGATGATCTAATCGATGGTGATCCTGTCCTGGAAGCTCAAATCTTTTCGAATAAGAGGGTATCTTGATAGGGTTCTTACTGTTCGTGATCTTGGTCTTGAAGGGTATCTTGATGGTTCCATGCCTGTTCCAGTGAAGCATGTTCTCAATAGGGCAGGTGTGCAGATTATGAACCCTGCGTACATTCAATATTTCAAGCAAGATAGCTCAATGGCTTCTTGGTTGCTTTCAACGGCTAGTGCCGATATCTTGCCTCGTTTAGTTGGATCAAAAACTACAACGTCTGTTTGGGATGCCATAACTCAACTGTATTCGAGTCTCTCAACAACCAAGATCATGAATCTTCACTGTCGCCTTCGATCCATGAAGAAAGGTGCTCAATCCATGAGGGAATACACAGTTGCGATCAAAGAACTTTGTGATTTTCTAGCCACTTGTGGCAGTACTATTTCTGAAATAGAACAGATTGCCACGATCTTGAATGGATTTCCTATTGAATACGAACCTTCTATAGCCGCCATTATAGCCAGTAAAGCTTCTTATACTGTTGACAATGTGGTTTCCATTCTTGTTGATGCTGAATCAAGATTGGAAGACGCGTCAAGATTTCCAGTTGGAATCAATTACACACGATACAACTCTAAGCAACATGTGTCCGATGATGTTAAAGAAACAAGTGCACCAACGCACTCTCACTCTTCGCAATCTCAAGAAGATGTCAGGATCACTGGGAACAACAATGGGGAATTCAAAGGACGACCTAGGCACCAATGCCAACTGTGTCTTCTCAACAAGTGCACCTAGGCACAGATTTGATCAATCGTTCAAATGAGTGTCTTCTCAACAACCAAGATCCAATCAGAAGGCACAAGCTAATATGTGCACCTGTTGTCAGCACAACCTTGAACTAGTGTTTGACCCATATGTCAACTCCACATCGCGTTCATCATAGGAGGATGATAATATACAAGTCAATGCATTGACGGTTGATGGTTCTCTGGCCTACTCGAAGTGGTTCCCAGATTCAGGAGCCACACATCATGTCACAGGTGAGTCATCTATCCTTCACAGTTCCAATGTTTATCATGGAAAGGGCAAAGTGTCACTTGGAGATGGTACTACTTTACCTATAAACCATGTTGGTAAATCATTTATTGATACGTCCTCTAAAAGGTTGTGTCTTGATCAAGTCTTATTTGTGCCTAAGATAACGAAAAATCTTATGTCAGTTGCTCAATTTACGAAAGACAATCAAGTGTATTTTGAGTTTCATGATAGTTTCTGTTGTGTCAAGGATGCAAGAACTGATGCTATTCTGATGAAAGGGGGTCTTGATGATGGACTTTACAGTTTCAAGTGTGCAACAGTAGGTGAATCAGCTTCTTTCCTTCATACAACTGTTAAAGACGACTATGAATATTGGCTATGGCACAAAAGGTTGGGCCATCCAGCTGCTGAAGTTGTGAAGAAAGTACTGAATAAGCCCTTAGTGTTAGATAAGTTTGATGTTTGTATGACGTGTCAAATGTGAAAGAGCCATGTTTTTCTCTTTCCCACTTCTCATATTGTATATAAGAAACCATTTGAATTAGTTGAGATAGATGTTTGGGGTCCAGCTCCTATAACATCTAGTAGATTTTGATATTTTGTGAGATTTGTTGACATGTATAGTCGAAACACTTAGGTTTACCTGTTGAGAAATAAAGGTGAAGTTTCAGTTTTGTTTGAGATGTTTGTAGCCATGGTTAAAAATCAGTTTAACACCTTTATACTTGCCATTCAAACCGATGGAGGAAGATAGTTTAGATTCTTGGAGAATGCCGCTTTAAGGCTTGGAATTATACTATGCAAATCATGTCCACATACCTCACAACAGAACGGTGCGGTAGAAAAGAAGCATAGACATGATGTTGAAACATCTCTCACTTTACTGGCTCAAGCTTCCATTCCATTAAAATTTTGGTCTCATGCTGTGCTCAGTTCAGTTTACCTCATTAACAGGATGCCATCTCGTGTCTTGTATGGAGACTCCCCCTTTAGAAAATTATATGGTATTGATCCTGACTACAAGTTTTTGAAGGTTTTTGGGTGTTTGTGCTACTCACATATTCGACTGTTCAACAGGCACAAATATGACTTTCGATCTAAGCCATGTACATTTTTAGGATATTCACCAGCACATCGTGGCTATTTATGTCTCGATCAGGATGGGAAGGTCTTTACATCTCACAATGTGGTTTTTAACAAGAAAGAGTTTCCTTTTGAATATGTGACTCGTGCTCAGCCATCTGACAATTCAGCCACCTTTCGCTCTAGGACGTTGCATCTGATTCCTGACGTTCCTAGTTCATCGTATGCACAGCATGAACCCTATTTTGAAACTTCAACTTCAAGTGGTGGAAATGGTGACATAGCAACTTCCTCCTCAGAACAAGGTATGCCTAATGCCCTAGAAAATGAACTAGTTACTACGTTACATGATCATCATGATGTTGTGACTGGTCATATGCATGAGGATAAAACCAATGTTGAGTCTAGGCAAGTAGTTACTGGGCTGTCTATAGAATCATCGGTGGACGTGAATGCTCAACAAGGGTTGACAATATAAGACCAAATGGTTACTGAATCAAATGAAGAAGTACCAGTTGATACATGTTTACAACAAGATGTGACAGCCTCTGACTTCTCACATGTGATTACACCAATCGTTGAATAACATGTTGGCCCTATGATCTCCACTACAAACAAAAGAAAAGTTGATGTCAGTACTCATCCAATGGTTACCAGACGAAAAGCATGCATTATTAAACCCAAGTTATATAATGTTCAAGTCAAACAAACACCAGTAGATGTGAAGACTGCTATTGCCGATCCTGATTGGAGGGTAGCAATTATGGCTGAATATGAGGCTCTGTTGAGCAACAATATATAGGAAATTGTTGAGTTGCCAACTGGAAGGAAGCCTATAGGTTGTAATGGTTCTTCAAAGTGAAGCTAAAGGCAGATGGCACTGTGGATAGGCTCAAGGCACGATTGGTTGCCAAAGGTTACGCTCAGATCCCAGGCTATGATTTTATGGAAACATTCAGTCCTATGGTACGTTTCTCGAAAGTTAACATTCTGCTTTCTTTAGTTGTCAATTATCAATAGGATATTAGGCAAGTTGATGTTAATGTCTTTTTAAAATATGATCTATGTGAGGATGTATACATGTAACAAGTGCCTGGTTTTGAAGAAGCTTCTTTAGATGGTAAAGTGCTAGTTTGCAAGTTGGAGAAAGCACTTTATGGCCTTCGACATGCTCCCAGGAACTGGTTTCTTAAATTGAGAGAGTTTCTATGGCAAATTGGTTTCATCTCATCTAAGGCTGACTCATCCTTGTTTATACTCAAATCAGATAGTGATGTGCTTTATCTGGATGTATATATCGATGATATAATCTTGACTGGAAGTTCATCTAAGTTGATCAACACAGTGGTGCATGATTTACATGAAAGATTTTCATTGAAAGATCTTGGTGATCTCAAATTCTTTCTTAGAATAGAAGCAAAGAGATCAGACAAAGGTCTGTTTTTAACGCAATGGAAATTTGTTTTAGAGTTATTAAACAAATTTCAACTCCTTGACTCTAATTCTGCTATTTCATCTATGGCAACCTCAACCAAGTTAAGCAAATTTGATGGAGAGCCTCTTGCCAATATGCAACTATACATGAGTATTGTTGGTGCATTGCAATACATCACTCACACAAGGCCTGATCTTTCCTTTTTAGTAAACAAAGCCGCTCAATTCTTACAATCTCCTAGTGATGCTCATTGGCTTGCTGTTAAACGAATTCTGGGGTACCTAAGAGGAACGATAGATTATGGATTGTGATTTCCTACACAACCTCAAGGGGCATTGAATCTTCAAGTCTTCTTTGATGCTTATTGGGGTAGAGACATTGATGACAGAAGATTCATATCTGGTTTATGTGTGTTCAATGGCAATCATCTTCTAACATGAAGCTCAAGAAGCAACGGGCAGTCTCCAGATCAACGGCAGAGGCGGAGTATCGCAGCTTGACAGATGCAGCTGCGGAAGTCACATGGGTTAAAGCAATCCTAACTGAGATGAGTGTCGATTTGGATGAAGTACTTAGGATTTGGTGTGACAATACGAGTGCAGTGGCGATGGCTGCCAATCCTATACTTCATGCTAAGACTAAGCACATTGAGTTGGATCTTCACTTTTTCCGAGAAAAGGTGGCAGTTGTTGAGATTCAAGTCAATGATGTGCCATCAGCTGTCAAATTACCGATGCATTGACCAAGCCCTTACCTCTAAACATGTTTGAACTCTTCAAGAGAAAGCTATCTATTCATGATATACAAGAGGTGTTTCCGGAAGTCAGAAAGCAAAGGGAATGTTAAACTGAAGAATCAGTGTTTGATTAGTTTCAAGAGATGGTCAATCCATTAGGCAGTTAGGAAGGTTGTTAAGTCTCGTCACCTTGTATACAATGCTGGCAGCCATGCTCAACAATCCTATACAAGGAATCATGTACCTTTGTATTCATCAGAGTTGTTTCAATAATAAAGTTTCTCTTCATATATTCTTCTCTTTAGTTACATACATCTTTGTATGTTAATACACCGGAAATGAGGTTGATGTTGGAATTGGAATTTGTGAAGCAGTAGGAGGAGCCGCTGCATTTCCATTTTTTTTTATGTCTACAACTGTAGAATTCATGAAATATTCGATTCAGAATCAAGTTAATTTGAACATAGAAATCCTAAACATGGCATGAGGATTGTGTTTCAACAACAGCACAAGAATCTAAACAACTGCCCACCATTTCATTTAAAACATGAACATTGAAAAAAAACAATAATAGCAATTGGGAAAAGTAAAATAAGAGGGGTAAAAACTGAACCTTTTCCAAGGAGCGAATTTCAGAGGAAATAAGAGATAAAACAGTTAAAGCGAATATGTTTTTCAGTGGAAATGCTAGAATCCTGTAAATGGTGTGTGCGAGTTCAGCCGTTCAGGATTTTGAAATAAGAAATGAAAATTCTAGAGGTATTTTGATTGCATGAATTAAAATGGAAAATTGATAAGCAAATGACAAGTGTCAATGGTGTGCTGCCTTAGTTCATTGGACTCCAAATTTGGGCTTCAAACCCCACTTATTACACTAACAGTATGGGACTAGTTTAGGCCTCATTTCTGATCGCAAGCGTGATAGAAAGAAAAAGTTTTTTTTTTCTTTTCACAACGGCTTGATTAAATTGATAAAGACTTAAATGTTAATTTTTATTATTTATGATATATGAAATAAAATTATATATGAAATTTTTAGAAAACGAATAGGTTAAGTCCAATTTAGGCTTTAAATGTTGGATTTGAAATAAATATTTTAAAAAGATTAAGTTTTTGTCCAAATTCATCTTTGAAACTTAATTTTTTATATAAATTCCTTTAAAATTTATATGAACTTTTGAATTGGAATAAATAATTCCATATTTAAACAAATAAAAATTTGGTCCGCATGAGTCTGTGGGTCAGGTCTGGTTTGATGAGTTTAATGCCTGAATGCCCGACCCACCAAGGCTTAAGCTTCCGCCTTTCCTTTTTTTTCTTCCAAATTTAGACATCTTAAAAGTACACATAATTTGGATGGAAATCTTCTGTCATTTGCACTGCCTTTACTTATGCCTCCACGCTTAAAATTAAGTTTAAAGTTTAGAGTTTTAAGTTAGGGTTTAATAAATTTAGAGTATATGATGTAGGATTTAAGATTTAAAATTTAAGATTATGGCTTGTAATTTAATTTTATAATATTTTTTAGTGTTATGGCATAAATAAAAACACCGAAAAATAGTAAAGGATTTTTATTCACATAATTTACTCTATGCTTTAATTTATGGGTTTTATTTTGATGCACAAGCTGTGTAAATTTTTTTTACACAATCCTTTTATAAAATTTAAAATCTAAATCACAAACCCTAGCAACGTAAGCCCTAAACTCTAAATTCTAACCATAAACCTTAAATTATACACCCTACATACTAAACCCTTAAACCCTAACATAAAACCCTAAACCCTAACCCTAACCCTAAAATTAAAGGGCTTGTGTAAACTAAAGTTTACACAGCTTGTGCATCAAAGTATTTTCCTTAATTTATTGCACGTATATACTTAAATTTATTTATGGTAACCGTAATTCAACTGATCTCAAATATATTAAAGAACAATTTGATGGGAGCAGAATAAATTTATAATAAACTTTGATGAAGGCATAGAAAAATGTCATTTTCCCTATTTCTCCTCTGAAATCATAATAAATTGATAAATAATAAAATGTGAAATGAAATCCATGTAAATGATAATGAAAAGTTATCATTTACATGAAAATCCAACTGACATCATTGGGAAGAGGAAAAATTCTTCTATTTTGTGCTACTTATAAATACAATACCAACTACCATTGTGGCTTATTATGATCTATTCAATGATATTTTAAAATCTCATATCATTGAATTCAACATGTCTCAGTGAAAAAGCGAGTGATGTTCATTCTAAAAAATACAAGTTCAATTCACTTTGTTTACAAAATATATGTACATTGTCAAAAAACTAAAAATATATATGAACAGATACTATTTTATAATTACTTTTAAATTATTTAAAAAAAATCGTATACCACTAGTTTAGGATAATATATATTTATTTATACTCCATAAAATATAGTAAGATTTAAAGAAAAGAGGAGGAGCTATTGATTCCTGAGCAAACTTCTTCAGTGCGCCGACACACCCACATCCACATAAAATAATAAGCACGAGTGGTTACCAATGGGATTTTCTGTTTTCCTTTTTTGACTTTGGCATAATCTTAGTAATTATTAACTTATGCTCCCGTCACGTCAATAAGTTTAGGCGGTGATTTGAGAACAACTATTTATCCCTGGATTATGGGAAATTACGATTTATTAAAACTAGTAAAAAAATAAATAAATGGATCAATAATGTAAGAGAAACAATCTGTAACATCTTTTTCTGTGAAGATAGATTATGTTGATGAAAGCGAATATAGGAGACATGGACAAATGGAGCTATAACTTCAAGGTTCGTGAAACTTCTTTACAAAAATTGACTGGAAAAGAGTAATCAAAATAATTATAATATCCCAATGATATAGAGAGAAGAAAATAAAGGCAGCTATTTTACCAGCATATCCTCATATCATACAAGCAAAAACACATGCTAAATTCCATGAACATGGGGCCTCAAACCAAATCATTCATTTATTTCCACTAAAGTATAAAAAACATGTCATTAGCTAAAACCCCAAAACAATAAAATACACTTGTTTTTGCTTACAAAGATTACATATGTTTATCAACAAATTCCGCCCACAGAATCTCTTAATTCTTGATTGGGTCCTTTGAACTTTCTTTATCACATTTTAAATATTATTTCCTAGTAATAGATAGTTTAATTTAGGGGGGGAAAGGGTGAAATTTGATAGTGGGAGGTCTTTATAGCTTTGGTGTGGGGTGCATGTGCAACAAGTTGGCTGATGTAGGGGGTGAGAAAACCATTCTCAACAAAGATTATCTTAACTAAGGATGGGCTTACATTGTCTCCTCAATCCTCATCTCTATAGGGGAAAAAAGAGAGCCAATATTGAAAAGCTTCTTTTCGAAAAGGATGGCATATGAGCAATGCTGACGGTCATTTGGCCACAGGGAATAAAGCTGGGGCCGCCCGGTTTCACGCTCGTGACAGATAAAGCTCGAAACAGGGGCTTAAACTATTCATTTATCCCATATATTCTTTAATAAACTTTCCATATTCTATAATCTTTGTTATTAATTTAAGGTATTTGGGAAAAGATAGGAAAGAAAGAATTGTAATCTTTTTTACTATATAAGAAGAACAGTTGTGGATTCCACGTCCAAAAGTGAAGTTGCGACGAAATAGAAATTCATTTATTGAATTTTCTATAACAATAATAATAATAATACTTTTTTTTTACATCAACTGAGAAAATAATTCTTCTAAAACATCATTACACTGATACAATGAAAAGAAATACAGTGGCTATCTAGTTTTTTTTTTTCCTTTAATCTATTTCATTAATCCTCAAGTACATGACCAACAAAAGAAAATCAACAGATTTCACAAAAGGGTATGTTCTGAAATTATACCCATTTGATCATAATGGTTGATTTGATCCTTTTTGTTGAACTTGTATGTTGAAAGGAATGCTCATGGAACCATCATCGGCTATGTAGAAAGTTGTTCGATTTGGTGAGTTAACTCGTGGAAAAGATTGGGGGTCACCGTGGCTCTTGTCAAATGGTCTTTTCTATTTTCATCTTCATTTCAGGAATGAAAATGACCTAAAAGAGGAAAACCCCAGTTTTTTTCCCTCACCAAAATGTAATATTTACATGCGGATGAGGTCACCATTTTGTTTAATGCTGTCTTCTCATGAGAACTTGGAAAGTCAGCAAATACACAAACATCCAGGTCACCAAGCTTTGATATTCCACCTTGGAGGCCTGTTCCACAATAAATACCATTAAAAGATAGCTCAATTTAAATTGAAATATTATAAAATATTTTACAACATTTTTTTTTCTCCTATTGAATACCTTGGGGGCAGAGGAAGTAAGAGAAATAGAAGCCGATGACGTTGATGAAGATGTTGACAAGGCGGAGAGGCCCACATTGTAAGCAATGGTTCCATCAGGTTGGAAGAGACCGTAGTTCCTTTCTGAGGTCGGTCCAGGCTTCATATCTTCATTGAACAAAGCAAACAAATACACTTCCAACCTCTTATTTGGTCTCAAAGGTGTCCCCTCATTACTCATCTGCCTCCTCAGCAGATTCCTGTTGTAAGCAGCAGCATTCTGGACGGTGGCTCCGACCTCATTAGGGTCCCCTTTCGATGGCCACCCCGTCTCCGAAACCCTCACCTCGATCCCACCGTAACCCAACCTAGACATGGCGCAAACGACGGCGTCTACCATGGCGTACAGCATGTTGTCATAGTGTAGCTTGGTGTAAGGGTCTACCATTCCTTGGTTCTTGTTGAAAAGAGCATAGTCCAAGGAAATCTTATTCGGGGAATCCTTGTAAGCAAAATACGGGTAGGCATTGATCCAAAATGGGGAGCCGGTGCTCGACAAGAACTGCAAAAACTCTGACATGACACTCGAGACCTCACCCTTGAAACTACCGGCTGAAGGAGGGTAAGATTCCTCGAGAACCGCTAATGAACTGGGTGTCGAAACCTGAATGTATTTATCTAGGCCTAATTGAGCTAAAGCACCCTGTATACTGACTATAGCGGGGACAAGATATCCTAGTAGAGACTTATCGTCATCGGTGAAGATCTCATTTCCCACGGCGATCCCGGTGATCTTTGTGGCCGGGAAATAAGGCTTGATATGAGTACTAACCCATTGAAGTGCTTGCTGGGGATCAACTACGACGGGTAACATTTGGTTTTCAATCGTGACGATAATCTCAATGTTGGAGTTGGCAAATGTTGTTAAAATCTGAGGGTTGGTGTCGTAGATTCTTGCTTTTGTGAGCTTAAGGGAGCTCAAGAGATCAAGAACCTTGTCGGGTGGAGGCAAATTGTCGGCAACTTGGCCATAATTGATGCCTAAAGAAGTAACTCCTGGTATAAAGCCATAATCTGTAAAATAATTACAAATAAATAGATTAACCAAAAACACATTCAAGAAAGAAGTTACTAATGATATGAAAATGGAACATTGAAAGAAAAAAAGTACCTGAAAAACAGAGAGAAAATAGTAGGAAAACATGGATCATCATGCCAATTATTCTTAAAAAAAACTTTGTACGGGAGAGAGAAAGAAGAGAGAGTTAAGATATAGGAAACTGAATAGAGGAGGAAGAGGAAGTGAATTCTTTTCTTTGCTTGTCCGAAATTAATTTGGAGGGCAGTTGTCTCAGGAGGGTTTTAGCTTTGCCTTGACCGTGTTGCCTTTGTTATCTTACCACCTTATGCTGGGTTTTTAAACCCACTTGGGTTCTTCCAGTACTCCATGTCTTTCTTTTCAGACATGGCTTGTCTGGTTCCAACACACGTCAACTTCTCCCCTTTATGACACAATTGCCCCCGCCCGCTTTCTTCGGACAAAAGGAAAGGGGAAATCTCACCGTTGGTTTAATGCACCATTATACTTTTCAACTATATATATATTTTTAAATTTCTTGGTCAATTAAATGATTATATTTTCATTATTATATTATACGAATGGAATTATCGATGGTTACATTTAAAGGATGGAAATCCTCTACCCTTTTCGGTGCCCCTACATATGCCCTTAGCTCAAAATTAACTTTAGAGTTTAAGGTTTTAGGTTAGAGGTTGTGGTTAGGGTTTAGAGAATTTAGGGTATAGTGTATTTTTTAGGGTATAGGGTGTAGGATTTAGGATTTAGAATTTAGGGTTAGGGCTTAAATTTTAATTTTGTAGTATTTTTTAGTATTGGGGCATATGTAGGAGCACCGAAAAAAGGCAGACGAATTTTAACCACATTTAAGTAGCAAAATTTTACTTGGTGAGGTAAGGCATAACCCATAAGTGTAAATTTGTTTTTCTTATTTTTTAGAGGAAAATTTTATAATTTAAGAATGAAATGGTGATAACAGATATTCTAATTTAATCTAAAACAAAATCTATCCTTTAGATTCTTTTCCCTTTTAGGGCTTAGATTATTCCATGACGGTCAATAACTTTTTTTCGGTAAAAGGACAAAAAAAAGGCTGACTTCATGACTCATTGTGACCAACACAACTACACTAGCCATGAGCCATCCATCTCTGAGTTAAATTTACATTAAATAAGGCTTTAATTATTTTGTTTGCATATTCAAAAAAAATTATTTTGTTTGCCGGCTTTGCATGTGCCCCCAATAGATCAACGGGAAGAAAAGGCAGAGTCAATGGTAACCGAAGCATTGCAGATTCAATTAGATTGAGGTTGGAATAGTGTTAAAACTATATTATAGATTATAATAGTCTACTTCGATATAACAAAAACTTATTGAACATACAATTATTTTTCTAATGAAAAATAAATAAATCACTATTCGAAATGAAGACAAAATATAGTAGTACGATTATTCACCATCATAGCAACATTATTATAGAGCCATTTACCAATACAACGACATTGATGTCACCAAATACAATTCGTAATTATCACCGCCACATGACGGAGTGAAGATAGAATGTTAGAAGGTTGAAATGTTAAATTTAAAAAATATAATTTATTATTAAATATTTAAACTCGAAATTTAGGGGACAAAATTTAATTTGTTTAATATTTAAATTTATAAAGACCTAAATGGTTATTAGCAGAGACGGACGCAGAATTTTATATGTGGGGGCGAACCTATAAAATTTTATAAGGGGCGAACTTATAAAATGTTAGGGAGCGAAAATAGATTTTCAATAGAAAATACATAGTTTATTATATTTTTTAATTTAAATACTTATTTTTTTATAAAGGCCAAAATGATATTAAACCAAAATTTATTAATTACTTAAAATTTTCAACAAGAGCCTTGACCCTTTTTTTTGTTTAACCACGAGTTTACGATCTACTGGCCGACTAATTTAGATTGAGTTTTGCAGAAGATTATTATGGAGGCGACCCTCCAAATCTAATTTTTTCTATTTACAATGTCAGAATTAGAACTTCTAACCTTATTTAACACATCACCACACTAGACCAAATGATAGCTGCATTAGTTGCAATAAAAATCATCACCCGTTGTTGCAATAAGAATGTAGTGATAAAGTAAAGTGATACAATTGCAAAGGTTTATCGACAATGCGCGCATATATATATATATATATATATATATATATATATATATATATATATATATTGTTATAAATATTTATTTATGTGGATGTCTATCATGATTAGAACTTTATCTAAAGAGTTTGATTTATTTATTATTAGGAATATTATCTCTATTAATTAGAGTTAAATGTATTATGTACTTCTTATGCCTATAAATAGATGAAGGCATTGTACACAATTCTAGTTTTGAGAATAATACGAATCTCCCTTTTTCTTTCATCTTTTTGTTCTTCTTGTTCTTCGTTATTATTCTTGTTCTTCTTTATTTTATTTACAACACGTTATCAGCACGAGACTCTAACCAAATGAGGTGTTTTGTCGTTCGAATCTCAAAGGAGTTACTGAAAAGAATTTGATTCTAACATGAATCAAAGATAAATTTTTCTCCCTCAATTATATTTTAATTATCGATTATATTTTTCTCTTGATCTTTAACTTGATTTTTAATTTTTGAAAAATTATTGATTGTTCGATTTTAGTATAACTATAAAGTGACATCAATACCAAAGTTGCACGAGCCGAATCACTGGTGTAATAATAATAATAATAGCAAAAGATGAAGATACAATTGAAAAGTAAAGATCAAGTGTGGAGTTGCACATTAATTGATAGAGAAACGTGTTGGTCCTTACCATCACAAGATCGCTCAAATCCCCATTGCTTTCATAATATTGGTCTCAAATTTTATACTAGTGGGTAATCAAATCTGAATCTGTACTGTGGTAAGTTTACTGGGGTTTTCATAATATTTTAGTTTATAATTAATTATTAATATTTTTATTTGATGAGAGTTGATATTTATAACCGTGTTTTGAGTTTTGCGTGATATCTTTAAATGGTTTAGAAAGAAGTGTGACATAAAGAGATATGATAAGTTATTTTGGTCATTTGCTATGCCTCCATTATCCTCGAGAAGAAAATCAATATCGGTAAATTTTGATTTTATTTTTATTCTTTAAATTATGATTTTAAAGTGTGATAAATTATGGTGATTTTGCTCGAAAGTAATAATTCTCATGTGTCGAAAAACTCGACTATTTCTCCCAAGATCAAGTGTTGAAAATTTGTCTTGATCCAAAAAGTTTTATGGGAGACATTCCTTGAAGTGAATGCAAGCATGATATTTATTTCATGCAATTATTGGATCCGTTTCATTCCATGAAGAAAATGCAAACATGGTAAATCACTATTTAATTGGTAACAAAACCTCGATATAATTCAAGTATATTGGCTGGACATCCCGTTCTGCAAGGCTATTGGTCTCAAATGAAATTTTTAAAGGACCTTGTGGACTGGTTTAACAATATCGCGTATGAGGATTAAATCTTTGTTCTCTGTGATAAGGATATGTGAAAAAGGTTTCAAAGGCCCATTGGCTCTACTCCATTCCCTGAAGTGAATGTGAGATTATATTATGGAAAAAATAAAAGCCACATTAGAAGTTGTGGTCGTGATTGAAACCATGAATATAGACATGGAAAATATGGTCATTTTAAGGATACTTCCACCCATCGGTAGTGAGGTTATAAGGATGACAAGAGTGATAAAGATCATTCTAATGAAGTAAAATCCTTTTTATTACCAATGCGATGTTATAAGCCATTGTCTCGTACTTGTCGTACGTTGAAAAAATCAACAATCATTGAATGATAAATGGAAGAAAATAGAAGCAAATTTTGTTTGCGAAAAATTACGAAGATGATATTAGTCAAACTTTATTTGAACATTGTTAGTCTAACTCATTTGGACGTTGTTGATTTTCTTATAACACTCGATGGGAATAAATCATCTTCTAATTTTTTTTTCTTTATGTTTATTTACGTTACACACATTAATTATTTACGTTTTATATTTATATTTATATATTATGATATTTATTTTGTTTAACATGATTACTTGTCAAATATAATCTATGGTGACGATTTATGCTCAACATAAGCATAAGATATATTTTCCCATTTAAATGCAAGGAAATAATGTGAGTACTATATCTCAAAGTACTGAAAATATTGATTGTAAAAATATGTGTTTTGACATAATAATTGAAAAATAGTTTTGGACTAAATTGAAAAAAATTCAAAAATGTTTTGGAGACCAAACAACTTGAAAATATATTTGAGGAATTTTTAAAGAGGTTTTGAAGTGTTTTCTAAAGTCAAATTTTACAAAACCACCCAGGTGTTTCGAAACACCCCTAGGTGTTTCGATACGATCATTCACAGTTTCAAAAGTTTCAATACAGCTCTGTCTGTTTCGAAACGGGCTTTAATCTGGGTGAGGATTTTTACATAGCGTTTCGATACGGGCTTTAATCTGGGTGAGGGTTTTTACATAGCGTTTCGATACGAATTTCACCGTTTCGATACGCCTATGTGACCATCGAGCTCAACATTGATGCTCTAGAAGAACAATAAATTCTTGAGAGAAAGCACATTATGAAAAGTGCAGAATTACGAATATTACAATAATTACCGATAATGGTAATAATATCGTCACCACTAGAAGTGGAAATTTTATGGGAGCAATATGAGTTCGCAAAATATCCCTTTAGGAATTATAGATAACATATGTTATCAATTGATATTTGAAATAAGTCATTGTGGATATAAGTTCTGGTAGTCAAAAAGTCAGTTGAAAGCTCTAGAAAAGTTATATATTGCTACCAAAAGATAGTTTCCGTTGAAAGCTCCGAAAGAGCTAAATATATTACTATTTCAAATGAACAATTTTGATGATAATACGAGTGAGATTGAATCACATGTTATGATAAATCAGAAGTTTATCAAATTTAGAAATGTATATACACACTTGTATATAGTTGACATGATCGGTTAGACCATCCTGATCAATAATGATGCGAAAGCTATTAAGATTTATATGCACATTTATGAAAAGAACCTGAAGTTCTTGTGGTGCTTGTTCTCAAAAAAAATTATTAAATTTTATTTACTAAAAGAACACGAAGTTTTTGTGTTGCTTGTTCTCAAAGGAAATGATTAAGATCTCACTTACCAAAAGAATTTTAAGTTGTTGTACTAAAGTTGAGACTGCATGTCTTGTATATCTGAATGAAATATGGGCCCATTTATCCACAAATGTGACAAGTTTTATATGATTTTAGTAGATGCATCTACTTTGTTTTATCAACTTACAACCAGAAGTTTGTGAGATTGATTATAAAAGTATTCAAATTATGCAGTTAGACTATTCGTCTTGCAGTAGCTAGTGAGTTTATATTTTAGGCTATATCAGTTGATACGAAGCCTATTGATTATGAAAAATACAGTTTAACAAAATTTCTATTGGATGTTTCCTCTTTAATAGCTAAACTATGAGAACAAAACAATTATTATTTATATGGTATTTCCATATAGAAGCACTTATACTCATCAAGCCAACGAGTTATAATAAACTCCCCATTATGATTGGTTTTTGATCAGAAGTCATACATTTCCTATTTTATAATTTTTGAATGTGCGATATATTGTTGAATTGCTCCACCACAACGCACAAAATAGGTAAATAAAAAGGGTTGGGAATATATATATATATATATATATATTGAGTATGAGTCTCCTTTTATGTTTAAATTCTTAAACATTAATTAGAGAATCATTTATGACATAATTTTTCTCAACATTAGGGGGAAATAATAATCAACTGGATAGAGAAAAATGAATTATCATTATCTAGATCCTCGTATATGAACGAGAAGTTCATAAGATAATTCATGTTAGTACATGTCAACTGCTAGACATATTTACTAACCTAATAAAAGTAATTAAGTCTCATATACCAGCTGAAATGCTCTAAGTTTAAATTACATTTTAGAGCGAGAGGATGTAAATCATGCCTGAAGCATGATAGTTGAAATGGTTCCAATGATCAAAATTCTCGTAAATGGAAAGTAATATGAGATGGTCATGTATTGGATGCGGGTGCACTTAAAGAGACCCATGACATAACTAATAATAAACCTCTAGAAGAGTTTAAGGTACCTGAAATAAAGATTGAAATCTTGTAGAGATCTCGATGAGTTATGTCACTGCGAGAATGGAACCAAAATTAAAAAGTTGTCGACAACAATTTTATAAACGATTTTACATAGAATACTTCTGTAGAAGTAAAAAAAATAAGGATCTTGTATAAGAATTTATAGATGTTGAAATGATTTGCCAATATAGAAAGACACTTTGAACTTCTAAAAGTGAAGTATTTGGACTAGCAGTCTAAACACCTAAAGGTGTAATGCAAGTGAGGCACAAATAAGTAGTCGTAAATACGACTTGACTTATGATTTATGAAGAGTTTTAATTACGTCATGGTGGATGCAATTAATTTGGCAGTTATGAAATATATTACATGCTTCTAATTATTTATGGATCCCTATTTATCCTTAAAGGATTTAAAATGCTATAAGCATTTAGAAAATTTTAAGGAAATTTATTTAGACATGTCTCATTGAATATTTTGGCGCATTTGGTATAATCGCCTTAGTGAGTACTAATTGAGGAAATATTGCAAGAATGATCAGATTTTCTTATGTATTTTATAAAGGAGTTTTGGATCAAGATAATTTGAATTTCATTAAAACTCCTGAAGAGCTTCAAATTGGAAACTCATGAAGAACTTTCAAAGTATTTGAGAAAAAGAATCTTGAGATGTGATTTTGTCTCGACCTAAAGATCGAACACTTAAATATGCGTTTTTGTCTATAAATGGACATAAGCTGAAAGAATCTTAAAGAAGATTCAATATGGATAAAACATATCTATTGAGTATCCCAATAATTGTAAGGTTGTTGGATATGAATAAAGATAATAATATATTTTCTTGGTCTTGAAGCACCATATATTAGTTGGTCAAGAAATATCTATGGATTTACAAAGATCATTACCTTTAGATCTTCAAATATTCGTCGATGCCTCCTCAAGTCTTGAAGAAATAATTATTATGCACGAGACAAACCAAAAATGTGTTTGACTAAGACAATGACCCAACATATCTAGAAGATATGTGATTTACTTTCACAAGATATGATACAAATGCTATCTTGTGTAGAGATAATAAAAGGTGGATACATCATGAAACAAGGAGAGTGTTATGAATATTTATCTATGTGGATGTCTTTCATGATTAGAACTTTATCATGAAACAAGGGGGGAGTGTTATGAAGATATGTGATTTATTTATTATTAGAAATATTATCTCTATTAATTAGAGTTTAATCTATTATGTACTTCTTATGCCTATAAATAGATGAAAGTATTATACACAATTCTAGTTTTCTCTCTTTTTCTCATCTCTTTGTTCTTCTTTATTTTATTTAAAATATATATATTCTTTATTGCGCTCATCTTTATTGCGCTCAATTTGATTTCTTATAGGAGGTTTTAAAATGAACTACTCCACCATTTATGAATCACTTTAAAGATAAGGTAATCGACAGCTGGTGTTATCCTTTAAAGCAGGAAAAAAATCAAATCCAACTCATCTAATTAATTTGGCAATTTGAAACTTACACTTGGAAGGTGAAAAAAGTTGGGAAATAGAAGAGGCATTGTGACCAAGTTGAATAAAGTTGTAAGGCTGCTTTTCTGGGAAGGAGACAAACATGGTGTGTTTAACAATGGTTTCAAGTCTTTACTTGTATATATATTTTATAATATATGATTTGCATGTTCTCAAAAGATGACATATTAAAACTAAGAAATAGGGCTAAAAAGAAACCCATTTGAAAAGTAAGGTTTGGTGAGTGGATAAGGAATGTATACGTTGAAATTTCCAAAGATAAGTGTCCTTATCTTCGGTTATGCTTCTTTTCAATCTTTCTAAATTTCCAAATGAAAAAGACGCATTTAGATATAAATAGTACCATATTTGAGTTCTTAAGCTGTTGTTAAGTTAAACTTTAAATTTTGAATTTAAGTATTTTAATATATATCTATTTGTTCGAATTTCAACTTAAATAAAATCAAATATGTAATTTTGATTCTATTTCTTAAAAAAAAGTTTATTAAAAAATTTAATAAAATAAATCGAAATCAAATTTGCCTTTTTATTCACCCGGTTCAAATACACACCTATATTAAAAAAACAGAATAAGTCAATAACCATAATAAAAACATGTTACATTTTGCAGATGGCAGGTGCTCCCAACAGGAAAAAAAGCAGTTTTTTTCCATTCTAAATATGGAAATTTACACGCAGGAAGAGTCAAAAGATAAGGGCGTACATGGTACAAAATGCAAACAAGTAGCCACCAGGAGAGACTGGCATCGTCAAATCTTGTCATCACCCAATAAGTTTGGGATTTTGTTTATTTAAAAATTTGGAGGAGGCGATCGTGTCAGAATCTAACCAGTCGTGGTGGAGGTTGAGAGGTATAAATCTTTCTCAAGATTGAAATTTCAGCCGGCAGGTAATATGCATGGCTTACGAAACCTACCTTCTTCTGCCGCCTCTTTCCTTTCCCTTTCCCTTTCCCTCTCAATACTCATGTTTCAGTTCACATGTAAACGGATAGGTGATGCATTAAAAATACCTTCTTCTCCATTTTTTTTTTAATTTTCCTCAGCATTAAACATTTTATTAATAATAAAGGCTAATACAGATGCCCTTCATAAGACTACATTAAACATGCTTTTCGCCATTTCTTTATTAGAAGGAAATATATATACATATCTGGTTTAAAGTTTAAACCGACGTTTAACGAACAAGTAAACCCTCCAGCTGACTCAGATTGTTGGAACTTTGACGTTCTTTTTAAAAGTCGGAATTTTATCAACGCAGGCGGCTTAATTAGTCCTAATTAAATATATATATATATTTATAATTTAAATAATTTATGATCAAAGTTAATTATTATTATTATAAAATATAATCATATTATATATTCCGAGTTAGATAAATAAAAGTATACAAAACTCGCACATGATAAGATTAAGTCAAAATAAAATTTGAAGAAAACCTATACAAGAATAATAGAGGACATGAGTCCAAATTGAAATTCTTAATTATAATTATACACAACCAAATTCATCATATATTTTGATCTAATAGCAGTTTGGTCCCTAATTAAAATACAAAAGTTTATTAAGTATTTAATAAGCAGAAAGAAGGGCGGGTACATGCAAATTGCAAATACAACAGCAGTGGCCCCAGAAAAGTGTTTAAAACGTACTCGAGCTTAGCGTCTTTAACAGTGATGATGATGATGAGCAAATCAAGAGTTACAAGTTGCATAGGCTTGTGGTATAACCCCCGGCCTTGCATGTGATCTGACTGTTAAAAAGAGGCCTTTGATTAAAAGTAGTCGTCATTAGCCATTCTCATGAATTCTGTATGGATATTATTTATATCTCATTTTCGGTGCTTTAATATGCACCGAAAAAAATACACCCTATACCCTATTCTAAACTCTAAAAAATACATCTTATCTTAAAATCCCTAAACTCTAACTATAAAACCTTAAATTTTAAATCTTAAATCTAATTTTGAGCGTAGGGACATAAACAAAAGTACCGAAAAAGGGGCAGAGGATTTCCATCCGCTTTAATATGCCATGGATAAAAAAGAAGAAGACAATACTGTTGTGTTGCATGATCTGTATCTATAAAACAAATCAACAACATAAGAGACATGCCCCATGCACTCTTTTAACTTATTAGCTGCTCAACGCCATCTTTTATTTGCATATCCAAATGGGATTCTGTGTGTATCCTAAAGAAGATTACCAAAGATGCATACTTTTGATAAAGACAGTTTGGTGTTACAAAAAGTAACCATCATTTCATGGAAGGGGGATGGCTATTTAAGGTTCAATGGATGATGGGGATTAGATCAATAGTATTTCCACGTGAATATGTTTACCCAAAACTATGCTTCTTTTCATGGCTACCAAACATTAGGTATAATTAATTTTGTTTTTCAAAGGCCGTGCAGGTCGGACAAAAATCTTATGTCCTTTTTTGTGCTACAATACTAAATCTTAACTATAAGCCCTAACTTTAAATCATAATTTTAAATCTTAATTTTTTTAATGATGAGGTATAGATAAGATCACCGTAAAGGAACAAACGATTTTAAAAAAGGAAGCACATCTAATTTTATTTCTCGATCATGGTCTGCAACAAAGATTATCGCGATAAAAAAGTTATAACTTATAATCATAGCTTTTGAGTAAGTGCTTCATTTCTACTAATAACTTATAATCATACAATTCATCTAAGTTATGTTGGACCTAAAATAAAAATTTAGGATTCTCGATAACTAATATGCATGATAAGAATTATTCTTGATTCTGATTCTCATGTTTTTTTTTCTTACATCCCGGTTCTTCTTATTTAATCATATTATACATCCATGTGATATAAATAAACGAAACCACAATATTTAACTGAAACCAAAATAAATTTAAATTAATAACACACTCATGACATTAAATTATTAACGCACTAAATAACTTGAACTTAAAATTTCAAATTGAATAGAATACGTCTAAGTAGACTGATTGCGTTGATAAGTAAAGTAGCCCAAAATCATTTAATGGGCCATGTGTCAATATTTGGGCTTATCCGTCTCCAGAAATATTTGAAGGCCGCTCGCCTTTGTATTCTTTTGTTTTTAAAAAAAATTAAACTAGTACGTTGGGCAATTTGGATTTTCAACGGAGCTTTAAAAATGATATTTTACCTTTAAGATCCAATTTAGATTATCATTTAATTTTTTTAGATATTAAAAAAAAAATTGATAGAAGGACAAGAAATATGGTGGAGATCCAATTTAGATTACCATTTAATTAATATTGTGATACATTGAGAAGTTTTAGTAATTCATATGGCTGTGTCTGGATTATATTGTTGTTAACATGTACTTTCAGTTTCATATATGTATGATAGGATGAGTTTACTATACTCGACGAGCATCGATGAACACTGATGAACACCAATAATTTAATTTATAAAGATTAAAAATCTAAATGACTCATCGTATAATTATAAACTATTTAAAAATTAAAAGTAAATTAATTAAAATATATTATTTTATTTTTAATTTTCTTTTAAACACAATTAAATTAAAATATTTATGCCTAAATTACAAAACCATAATTTTTTTTTTCAAATTCAAGCCGCGGCTAGCCGCCACCGACCACATTCTCACCGCCCTGCGTGGCTGCCCTGCGTGAACAGAAATTAATGTGATTAAAGCTTTTGCTTTACTATTCATTGTTTTCACCTGCTACAGTAGCAGTATGTCGTGTGAGTTCATGAAAGATTAAAGCTTTTGCTTGGGGACATTGATTTTGAGTATTATTACTGCCTGCAAATCTCACAAATGTGCTTAGGGGTGAGCGTTCGAGCGAGTCGAGTCGAGTCAAAAAATTTCGAGTTATTCGAGTTGACGGGTCATATTTTACGACTTGAACTTAATTTCAAATTTTTTCGACTCGAGTCGAGTTTATGAAATTCGAGTCGAGTCGAGTTTTCGAGTTTCTATACAAATTTAATTGTAATTATTTACCATGTTATAGTACGATTTGATTCCAATTTAAACGACTTTCTCTATTCATATAAGATATGCATATATATATATATATATATATATATATATATATATATATATATTTCTTCATATTATTTTTCACATGCATAAGTAAGATTTGTAATGTTATTTAATAAAAAAAATATCATCTAAACTTCTAAAATATATTTATAATATTATTTTTAAATAAGGAACTTTTAAGGATAAAGTACTGATGGGGGTATAAATGAGTCAATGAATTGATGTAAAGAAAATAATTACAAAAAATTCGGTTGAATGGTCAAATTGAATAAAATATAAAGTTAAAGGGCTAAATTAAAAAAAAAGAATAAATTTGTTAAAAATATGAATTGAAGTTATATAGATATTATATAGTGTTAGTGAATCATGTGGTTTAATTTTGGTAAAAAAAATAGACTTAAAACGAAAGAGAAATTAAAGAAATGGGAAACATTCAAAGTTGAGGGGCTAAATTACAAAAGTAGGAAATTTAATTTAAAAATATGAATTGAAGCTAAATAGATATTCTAGTTTCTACATTGGTTTAGGAGCATGTGGTTCAATTTTGGTCAAAATTGACTTAAAACGAAGGAGATATTGAAGAAATGAGGAAATCATACAAAGTTAAGGGGCTGAATTGAAAAAATATGAAATTTATTTTCAAAAATATAAATTGAAGATAAATACGTATTTTACGCTGGTTTAGGAATACGTGGTTCAAATTTGGTCAAAAATGGACTTAAAATGAAGGAGGAATTGAAGAAAAATGAAATTAGTGACTAAATTGCAAAACTGTAAAATTCGGTTTTTCGATTTTTCGAGTTGGGAAAATTCCAAACCGACTCGAAATCGAAATATTTTCGAGTTAATCGAGTTGACTCGAATAACTCGAACAACTCAAATAACTCGTATCGAATAACTCGAAATTGAAAAAAAATATCGATTTTTTCGAGTCGAGTCGAGTTTTGCTCACCCCTAAATGTGCTTATAAACGCAGGGGCGGCCACGCAGGGCAATGAAAATGTGCCCGGCGGCTGCTTGAATATCAAAGGAAAAAATTAGGGTTTTATAATTTAGGATAAATATTTTGATTTAATTATATTTTAAAAAAATAAAAATAAAATATTATATTTTAATTAATTTACTTTTTACTTTTTACTTTTTAAATAGTTTATAATTATACGATGAGTTCTTTAGATTTTTAATATTTATAAATTAAATTAGTGGTTCTTATCGGTGCTCATCGTTAGTGGTGCTCATCGGTGCTTGTCGAGCGTGGCAGAAGTTTTCTGTATGATAATAGTATTTAATGTATTACATATTTAAATAAAATTTTATTAATTATATTCAAAAAATATTAATTAATAATTTGTATCTTGTAAACTTCAATATATTTTTTGATAAAAATAAATATCAATATATTTATATATTTGTACCATTTTTGTAATATTTTCACACAATATTTGGCATACATCATACTTTGTAATGTATCACATAACTTTTTTTTTTTGATTTAAACTGCCGGCTGCCTTTATTAAAATGAGTAAATAAAGAACAATAAAGAAATAATAAAGAAAAGTGAAACGACAGAGGAAATTAAAATACAGGGAACCCACAAAAGAAAGTTCCAGAGCCCTAGAAACCCCAAAAGTCTCTGGTTCCCCAAAATCCGAAAAAAACAAAACCGACTAGAGCAGCCAACTCCGTCTTCCTCACAAATTGTCGATCTGGAAAGCTCCGGTAGGAAGAATCGGTGGTGAGGGTGTGGCATGAAAGCCTGATAAAGATGAAGACCCTCTTGAAAAAACTTTGGAGACGAGCATCTATGGCGGATCACAGAAGCGGCGGTCCTCCTCAATCAGCGACATGACGGATCTCGAGGCTTCCTCAACCCATATCGCATCCGCCGTCGCCGCCATGCCCTCCTTTGCCATTGCATGCGCGGCCTGGTTACCCTCTCTCCTTGTGAAGACGAAACGGCAGGATCTAAAGAGGTGAGAGTAAAGCTTTATGTCTCTAGATATATTTCCTATTTCCGATAGATCTGTAGCTTCATTATTAACCCTCTCAATTACTGTACGAGAATCACTCTCAACCACCACCGCTTGGAACCCTAATTCTTTTGCAACCTCGAGGCCCTGGAGCACCGCTATTGCTTCTGCGACAAAAGCAGAGGTAACATTGTCATTGATTTTAAAAGCAGCTCCCATTATCAATCCTTCACTGTTCCGGAACACCATACCGGAACTTGATTTTAATAAATGAGGATTATAACCTGCATCTACATTAACTTTTATGTCAGAGTCCATCGGAGGTTGCCATTTGACCGGCTGTGCTTGGATAGTTTGCCGCACTGGGGCTGAGATGGAAGATAATTGTGAACAGTAACTTCCTATCAGCGTAAGAACATCCCCTATTCTGTGTTTAGCATTCTCATGTATTAACTTGTTCCTCGAGCTCCAAAGTGCCCAGATTGTAACTATATGTTGTTTATGCTCACTACATGTTGAGTGTTGTAAAAGATGAAAAAACCAGTCATAAAAATCATAGTCACTTACTGCGATAGGCCAAGAGACATTTAGGGCGGTCCAAATTGCAGCTGCGAACCAGCAGTCTCTCGTAACATGCTCGATAGTCTCCGATCCAATGCCACACCTAGGGCATGTAGAATTAAAAACCACTTTCTTCTGCATTAAATTATGAAGTGTAGGGACGTAGTTCTTAGAAAACCTCCATACTGTGATTTTCATTTTGCTAGGGCAATCTGTCTTCCAAATTAGCTTGTAGAGACTAGCGTTAGAACTAGTTTGTGGAAACTCATTTACAAGAAGTTTATAACCACTACGCACTGTGTAACAACCGGTCTTTTCTCCACCCCAACGAAACGTATCTTCTTGAGAATAACTTGGTAGGCGGATGCTAAGTATTAGACTTGCTTCGGTTTGGTTAAACACTGAATTAATAAGTTCAGTGTTCCATTTCCTGCTCTCTGGTATAATTAGATCTGATACCCGATAAACTAGATTGTTTATCGGGGACTCCACCTTTCTCGTCGGTAACACCGGCAGCCAGTAGTCATTCCACACCGATACAGAAGACCCTGAGCCAATAGACCAGCTTAAGCCTTTTTGCAGAAGGCCCTTAGCAGACCAAATACTCCTCCATAGTAGGGACGGTGCTGAACCCAAACCGGCCTGAAGGAAACTATAGCCCGGGAAGTACTTAGCCCTGAGTAGGCGGCCCACCAGTGACCCAGGATTCTGAATTAGTCTCCAGCCCTGTTTTGCCAATAGGGCTATGTTAAATTTCCCCATGTCTCTAAAGCCCAGCCCACCATCCTCCTTAAGCTTGCTCAGCTCGGCCCAAGTACATCAATGTAGACCCCTTTTAGCCTGAGAATGCTGCCACCAGTATCGCGCCATCTTAGCTTCGAGCTCCTTGCAAAAAAAACCCGGCAAGAGGAAACAAGACATTGCAAAAAGAGGTATCGCTTGTAGAATGGATTTTATTAGGACCTCCTTACCCCCTTGAGACAAAATCTTAGAGCCCAGCCCATTTGTTTTAGACTCCACTCGGTCCAGAAGATATTTAAACTCACGTCTCTTGTTTCGGCCCACAACTGCATGAAGGCCCAGATACCTTTCCGGGTTGTTCTCTTCTGTTATCTGTAGAACGCCACACACATCCCTTCTCTCCTGTGCTGCAACATTCGAGCTAAAGAAAGCACTGGATTTTTCATAATTCACCAACTGCCCAGAGCAACCTGCATACGTACTTAATAAGTTCTTTAGATAGGTAGCACTTTCAATTGATGCATTACTAAAAATTAACGAGTCATCAGCAAAGAGGAGGTGTGAGACAATTGGAGCACTCCGAGCAATCTTTGCCCCCCTGAAGAGAACCCCTAGAAACCGCACTGCGAATTAGAGACGATAAGCCCTCCCCACATATGAGAAATAAATATGAGCTAAGGGAGTCTCCTTGGCGTAGGCCTCGGGTCGGTTTAAAGCTTTCGGATACCATCCCATTAACCACCACACCATAAGACACCGTTCGGACACAACGCATGAGGGCCTGAATCCATTCTCTTGAAAAGCCCATTTTACCCATCATAGCCTCCAGAAAATCCCACTCAACGCGGTCATACGCTTTACTCATGTCCAGTTTTAATGCAAACGAACCTTTTTTCCCCGTCCGTTTTTTCTTGAACGAGTGTAGTACTTCATAGGCCGCTATTACGTTGTCTGTAATCAACCTACCCGGTACAAACGCACTCTGGGCCTCGTCGATGCAATTCCCTAGCACCTCTTTAAACCGATTTGCAAGCATCTTCGTAATAATCTTCAACAATACATTGCATAAACTTATTGGGCGAAAATGTTTCATGTGTTGGGCGTTACTTACTTTGGGTAGAAGGACAATATGGGTCGTGTTGATGTCCTCGATTGATTCCAGCCCGTTTATCACATCGATACAATACTGCGAAATCTCATCACCCACTAGAGCCCAGTACCGTTGGTAGAACACTGCCCCAATACCATCTGGCCCGGACGCCTTTAAAGGGCTCATCGCCTGCAAGGCTGAGTACACCTCCTGTTTTGTGAAACCTCTTGACAGTCTTGCATTATCTTCGCTCGATATGCAGTTATTTACCCCTTGTAAAATGATGTCCGGGTTACACATCCCATCGGATGTGAACAACTTTGAGTAGTAGTCCATGGCTATCTGACGAAGTTGTTCCTCATCCTCATGCACCAGACCATCATCAGAAACCAGCCTATTTATTCTGTTCATCCGTCTCTTTTTATTCACAAAATTATGGAAGAACCTCGTGTTCCTATCCCCATTCTTTAGCCAGTTCACCCTTGCTCTCTGTTCCCAGTAAATCTCCTCTTTCTCTAATTCAAAATTCAAATTCAGTTTTGCATCCAACGTATCAAAGAGAACATCATCTGTGACCGGTTGGGCCTCCAGTGTATTAATTTTCGCCAACAGGTCCTTTACTGATAAGCGTTTCTCTCTTCGAATCTTCCGAAACCATTTCTCAAGTCCTCTGCTCATAAACCGCAGCTTTTCCAGAACTGACCCCGTCGCTTGCTGCCACAACCTTTCGACCTCTGTGTCACACGACTCTTCCATTAACCACACCGCTTCAAACTTGAAATTCCACACCTTATTACGGCTATGGAGCCCCGCATCAGTATTGATCAATATCGGGCAGTGATCCGAAAATGGATGGGGAGCATGCTCCACTTCATAGTCAGAGAAGTAGTCCAACCAACTGCTATTAGCCACGCCCCTATCAAGCCTCTCCCGGATATTGTTCGAGGCTGACCTCCCCCACTGCCAAGTAAACCAGTTTCCTTTATAACCCAGGTCACATAGATTGCAGTCAGTAAGAGCCCCCCTAAAATTGTCTATTTGCCACTGATTCCGTAGAGGACCTCCTTTCTTTTCTTCCAAACTCATAATTTCGTTGAAGTCCCCCGCTACACACCAAGGTATCGTTGGGCAATCATCCCATCGTCTTAGAAGATCCCACGATTCTACACGAGCACCCACCTCTGGAGCCCCGTAGAAGCCCGTAAAACGCCAACATTGTCCTTCTTCATCTTCATTTACAAGAATATCAATGTGAGAGCTTGAAAAAGAGCGAAGAGAAATCGACACCGAATCCTTCCAACCCAAAGATAGCCCTCCGCTTCTGCCCCTAGCTGCCACATCAATACCGTTATTGTAACCACACAAACGGCGCACCCTTTCCATTCGAACAATCGGCAATTTAGTCTCCACGAAGAAAACCACCGAGGGATGTAAATCTCTCAAAATTCCTTTGAGACGTCTTACCGTTCGGGCCATCCCTAAACCTCGAACGTTCCAAGCTAGTAACCTCATTGGGCCCGGCTGGCCCGATCATTAGGGCCTGCCGATAAATTTGGTAAGCTTCCACTAACACCAGTGGATCCAGACTCATTTCCAATAGAGTCTCCGAACCTGGGCCTCTTGGCTGTGTCCCCCGTTTCAATTGGGCTTTCCTCCCCCAAATTTCGCATGACCACGTCAAAACCATCTAGAATCTCAGATTGCCGTAAATCTTGTTTTGTACGTGAATCCGTAATCTGGCCTGGCTGACAACCCGCACTAGAATCAACAATTAATATCCCCTGAGATTTCGGGAAATCTGTTTTCCTCTGATCAGCACTTTCCATTTTTGATTTCCCTTTCACACCTCGATCATCATAATCCCCTGATCTTATCCCGCACTAGTACACCTGTTTCAAATAACAATATTTTTGACAGCCTAGTTATTTAACAAGCTCGTGTGACTGTTTTCCAAAAAAAAAAAACAAGGCCATGTGACTTTTTTGACCTATATTGATATTAGTTTTAAATAATCTTTGGCTGAAGTTTGTTGTTTTTTTTAACTTTATTGACATCAACGATTCAAATTTACGTATAAAACATTAAAATAGGAATCTAAGCTTCATACTTAATCAGACTCAGTGATTTAATATACATAAATTGTGACAAAAAATGAATACAATAGTCCTTTTTTTTTTTACATTAAACATAACAAACATAGCCTATTATATAAATATATTTATAAGGAGTACTGTTCACTGCCGTGTTGTACTACGTAGAACTGCTGCCGCCACTCATTTCTTCAATCCCGATCGAAATTACAGTTTTCTTAGAACCGAACAAGGTCTTTTTTTTTTTAAGTAGTATCTGTTCTGACAATGCATGCTCAATGCAGCTGCTGGTGCTTGAACCTGTGACCTCTGTGAACAATAATCGTTCCTTTAACCAGTGAGACAAGTTAGTTCGTAAATTGAATGTACTTAAACCCTTAGTACTTCACTATAATGTAAAATTTTTAGAATACATCTATACCATCCACAATAATGTAAAAAATAATGCAAATCTTGTTTGCTACTGCTAGTCAGCCCACAACCACCTCAAGTCGTCCACTGGCGGCGCCTCCAAGATCATGCTATCCAAGTCTTTAAAAGAATAACTCTTGGTTAACATGGAAGCACCACCACTGCCGACGCCGGGAGTGGCAGCGCTCCATGACCTCTCAGAGTCAGCAGAAACCTTTCCATGCACCTTTGTTTCGGTTTTAAAACCGGAGAATGAACTCTCCTCGATCCATGCAACACAACAATCCTTGCCCGTGAGCTTTTGAACTACAGATTTGAAGCTGTGGGGGTCTGTTTCAACGTACTGTGTATCAATTAGAACTACCTTAACATCTTCATGAGATGCACCCCTAGCCGCCATTAAAAAGGAACAAAGAAACTAAAGCAACGGGAACTGGTATTTCTTTGCCTGAAGACTTGCGTAGGAAACAGCTTTAGATCTATGTTGCAAGTTGTAATGTGGGTTTCTGGGATTGGTTTTATAGAGGGCAAAAGAAGAGGGGACCAAAAGGGTGGGGTGTGGCCAATTCTATGAAAAGGAAATTGTACGCAGTCAAAGCAAAACGCCTTTGGTTTGTAAGGCAAAATTCGCAGGTCTTCGTCAAAGCACGTTTGCTTGGAATTGTCCAATGTCTTTCTTCTTCTATCCTTTTTAATTCTTAAGGGTCCTTTAAATCGTACAGTGATTTCAAAAAGATATCAGAATTCAGAGCCAAGCACATAAATTATTGGATCAAGTTGACAATATGATGTATACAATTAAATTAGTTTTCCATACTTTTTGTTATATAATTTATAATTATTTAGTGTTCTGCGATATAGACAAAGGCTAAGCAGTTCAATGATTGAATATTTTGACCTAAGCCTAGAACCTGCACGACCGCACACCCCAGCACCAGGTTTCTCCCAAGCTGCACGAGAGCGGTTTCTGCAATGATATTATCAAGTTTTTACTTTTACCCTCTAATTGCCCGTAGAAGTGGGAAGACAGGTGAGAATTATTAGACAGTTGTAATGTAAATAGGAAGGTAGTTAGCATCTTCCTTTGTTATTCCCACATGTGATCACAGATGGTTAGAAACTTCATGTGTTAAAAGCCAAGTTAGTATCATCGAGAAGTTGAAATTACTGGGCATATTGTTGACGATGGAAGGAAATATGCGTAGGCGGCTGCCACAAACTTGCTTGGTTCTCAAGTACGCAGGGTGTGAAAGAGGAAAATGAAAAGAAAAAAAACATGAATCTCTACAACTCTTCTTGTCAGCCTCCAACTATATGTCAAACTCAAACGTTTCCATGTATTATTGGTGGTGAAATTTCCTCCAGGATCCTGCTTTCACTTGCTTAGCTAAAAGTCATATTATTTTATTATGAGTACGTGCAATAAAATCACTTGTAGACAACAAAAGGGCAACCTCCGAGGAAGCAGCTGGGATTATGACTCTGATATTGGATTTGTAATGGGCCTCTTAGTACTAGGACAACATAAAAGTAAGCCGGACATTCAGATTATCCTTCTAAGCCCATTACAAATCCAAGTCAGAAAAAGTCCATTACACCTCCTAACTCCTTCCAATAGGAATCTTTGAACAAGAATCAGAGATTGGGTTGCTAGGAAAACTGCTTCTGCCCTGCTCTCTGCTTTAGATTAATTCCATATTCTCTTAGGTTCTCTCCCCCTTATGTAATACACACACTATTGTTAACAAAATCCCTGCAGGGAAATTCTGGCCAAATGATGTAATGATTTTTTAAACTTCCTAGATGATGTAATAAACATAGTTATACCTTGGTAAAGCATAAAGCAGAAACACCAAGGTTAAAGCAGTTGATATGTTATTGACAGCATTTCACATTAGAATAACAGGAAGAATCCGGAAATTTAAGTGTGATCAGTGAAATATATTTGATTTTCAGATTAATAATAGATAACAGTCCTCCAACTCTACAGCATTTGTTATTTTGTATAATTACCAATTTATTAAACAACATACAAGACACAACATGTGATACTTCAGAGAAGCTAAGCAAACAGAACCTTTGAACTCGAGGGTGTCAAGTCGGATAAACGTTCCGGGGCATCGATAACATGCCACCAAACACAGAAGTTCCTCTTCTCGGAGCTGCCTGTTTGATTCAGGCTTGAAATATTACCCACAGCAACATGAAGGTTGCGACCCACAACATATATTCTGTTATTGCATGAACTGACAGCGAAAGGTTTGCATATCTGCTCCGGTAATGGAGGGCCTTCTATTGCTTCCCAGGAATCACTGTCTGGATCATAAACCTTAAGCTTCATTCTTTCAAGCTCAGAAACCACAAATAAGTGCCCATACACCACCACACTCGAGCCAGTCCAGCCTTCTCTCAATCCCACAGCCATACTCTCCCAGTTATTAGTTCTCGGATCATAAACCTGACCCCTAGGAGAAACGAAGAATGGCCACAACCAGCCTTCTGTCAGAAAAAGCTTACCATCGAGAACTGCAGAATCATACGATGCCATATTTGTCCCCATGCTTGCAATGGGATCCCAAATCCCCTTTGCAGGGTCTAAAACCTCAGCTGAATCAAGCTCAAAAAGATCTCCACTGTTTCCACCAGCTACATATATCATACCATTGATCACTTCACTTGCAAAAAATGACCTAGCAGTATTCATATTATTCATCACAGTCCAACGGTTTTTTTGGATCTCATACTTCAACACCAAGTCAAGGGGGCAATCAACATCAGAGACCATACCCCCACAAACAAAGAGAGTGCCCTCGTGAGGCATCGAAACACATCTAAAACCATGAGGACAAACTTTGTCTTTGCATGGCATTGCCGGGATTGTATGCCAAGTAAAGTGGGTAAGATCAAGAACCTGCCATTGTATTTTCCCAGTGCATTTGTGGAAGGCGAATACAAAGAGCCAAGGGTCTTTGAAACCCAGTTCCTTCCTTCGGGAGAAAAACCGCTCTTTATTACCAAGCAGAAGATGCCATCGCTTGCATACAGCTTTGCAAGCTGCATGACTCTCGACTGGAAGCCGAAGGAGACAATTAAGGGCCACATCATCCGGAAGACCTGGAATAACAGGTTCTCCTATAAGAGACGACTCATACTCTGACGAGGGATTCAACAATGAAGATGGAACCACAGCTAATCTAAATTTTGGGGACAATGTCATCTGAGAATCCCCTAGCTTATGCACAGGTGCCTGTTGGGATGACAATCGAACCCTTTGCATCTTTCTCTCAAAGCACAACAATCTAAACCCTTGAAGACCACCCAAAGGATCTTGTTTAAGCTAGGAATTTCCTGGTGTTCGTTTTCACGAAATGGATTTACTTGTGAACCGAAGAACCTAAACATCCAAATCCCAATCGAAACTTCAAAAATTCTATTCCAAGTTGGTCACTTGTTAAGGAAGAATTCTTTTTCACTGAAATTTGCAGATTCACCTAAAACAAAAAACACGTTTACCCTTTTACACAAATTCCTTCCAGGACTTTATCATAATTCACCAACAATAATCTTTGAATGAACCAAATTTAAATTCCTATGCACCGAAGATAATAACTTTAACTCTCTTTATATATACTATTTTGTCCTATCGAGATACAAATTAAAGGAATCTAAATCAAACAAAAATCATGCCATGGTAGGAAATTAAATCGAGAAAACAAATGCACCAGTTTTATCATGAATATAAACTCTAAAAAAAAATCTACACTTTTGCACCTAATCCAACAAGAAAACCAGAAATCCATAAAAACCCTATAACATATCTCATAGAAAGGAAGTATTTATAGGCAGCAGAAATTGATGATTCACAAAAGAGGCTAAACCCAGAAAATATCTTATCCTATTAAACTCAGATAGCATAAAAGAAGAAGAAAGATTATATGTAAGACTTACAAAGAATGAATTTTGTAGAATAGTTGGAATAAAAGATGGTAACTTTTGATGAGATTTACCGCTGGTTTTAGCATGGAAGATATCCCTGCCTCACTTCCCTCCTGATTCCAGTATTCTCCTTAATACCAAATGTATAAAGTATAAATTATTACCTAAATTATATTATACAATTATTCCAGTGGGAAAGAAAGGATTGATGCTGATTCTGTCATAGGCCCATTTAAAATCACGCGCTAAATAAGTAATTTCTGGAACGGTGAGAAAGAAAATTGGAAATTGTTTAACACGCGCTTGTAACTGCGGGTGTTGGAAAAGAAAACTAGACTTGTTCAAACTTCAAACCAACTAGGTTGGTAAAAGTGGTAAGTAATTTTGTATCATTTAATGAGATCTCTAGTTTGAGACGTTCTTTATGCAGAAATTTTTTGTTGAGAAACTCACTCATCAAAGTTAAGTGCTTGCATGGGCGGCAGAGCCAGGATAAAATATTAATAGGGGCCAAGATATAAAATTTCAAAAATGCAATGGTTTATTACGTATTTAAACTCAAAATTCATGGGCAATACCTAATTTCTCTAATATTTAAAGGACAACTATTTGATACACTGTCGGTGGAAATTAAAAGGTTCTACAAGCGCTTTAATTTTGAGGTTTAGGGACTCAATTTAGGGCGTAAGGTTTAGGAGTTCAAGTTTAGTAGTTTAGAATTTAGCAATTGTGAATAGAATTTAGGGTTAGAATTTTGGGTTTATAGGTTAAAATCTAAATTTTCAACATATTACATAAACCCTAAACCCTAACATCTAAACCCTAATTCCTAACAATAACCCCTAAATTCTAACCATTGCACCTAAATTCTAAACCCCTAAACCATACCCATTAAACTAAGCCCATAAGCCCTAAAATTAAGGCGCTTGTGGAAACTAAAAATTTTCACCGCCACTGTATTGGATATAAATTTACATTTAAATTTATAAGGATCTAAATTGTTATTGGACCAAAAAATTTGAGGATACATGCTCATTTGTAAATAGCTTACCAAGCTCGTTTTCGATCTGCCTATATTATTTTTAATTTTTAAAAAATATACACTCTATCTTTAATTTAAATTTAATAAATTAATATGTTTTTATTTTATTAAAATTATTTTTATTTTTTTATACATAAACAACTTAATATGTTTTTGCACCGGAACAAATTTGAACAAATATAAAGTATGTTAATCTTGTGCATAAATCTGATTCAGTCCATGAACACTTCCAATCCAAAGCATTTACTAAGCAATGAAACTAGGATAGGTACAAAAAAATCAAGTTCATATATAGCTAAAATTTCATAAGCACGTCGAGTGTAATGATAAATTACATTAAATTTTAATGAAGAAAATTTAGGAGTGAATCTAAGAATTTTAAAAAATATATTATTAGATAATCATGAAATTTAAATGTAGATCGTAAAATGAACACGGAAAAGATCAATAAATTTATAATAATTTAATTATAAATATAGGTGGGTGTGGAAAAAATATGGAGCAGAAATTTACTTAATTTAAACATGGTGTAAATAATAATAACCTCGCAATGTTGCACCTAACCATTTAGTTGATTGATGAATAATTGAATATATGTGTTATTTTAAGAAGTAGGTTTGGATATTAATTGTTAACAAATAAAGCTTTACCTTTTTTGACAAATTAGAATGTGTTCAAGCAATCTGTTATTAATGAAAAAGCAAAGTACAATAAATAGTATTGATAAACTTGACAATGCCATAGCTGTTGCGGAATACGATCGTCGGATAGAGCAAAAACGCAACTGATAATTTGAGAAAATAACAATGAAGATAAAGGAGACACAGATTTTACGTGGAAAACCCCTAAATAATATAGGGTAAAAACCACGGACAAAGGTAGAAGAATTTCACTATGAGAAAATAGGAATTACAACTTCTCTCAATCTAACAAGGAGAAAACAATGACAATTCTCTCTTGATAAAAAGGAGAAAACAACTCTATGAAAACTCTCTAATTTCTCTAGTATTGGGAGGAGGTTAGAATGATTTGGGATGTGTTAGAATGGCAAATGGCTAGGCTATTTATAGTTGAGTTTTAGGGACTAACTTATAAATAACCTAAAGTTTAGGGACCAAAAAATAATTTGCCCATTTCACATTTTCTACTTTGGCTGCATCATTTTTCTCCATTTGCTGCACCTACCATTGAAATTTCCATTGTTGAAATTTCAATGCAACATGTGCACCGAATCTACAATCTCCCACTTGAAGATTTGATTGGAACAATCATATCTTCACACCATTCTTTCTACCTTGTACTTTCCATGTTGCTTACGTCTCTAACAAGCCACAAGAGGATCGACACCAAGTAAACTTATCAGTGTTGATTGCTTTTGTCATGAAATCTGCTATGTTGTCATCGGTATGGATCTTCTGCATATCTATCGTCCCTTCTTCCACTTTCTCACGAATGAAGTGGTATTGGACCCGAATGTGTTTTGTTCTTGAGTGAAAAGCAGGATTCCTTGCAAGATGCAAGGCGCTCTGACTGTCACAAAACAAAGAGACATTCTCTTGTTTGTGCCCGAGCTCCTCCAATAGCATTTTCAACCATATTGCTTCTTTACTGGCTTGTGTAGCTGCTACATATTCTGCCTCCGTTGTTGACGTAGCCACAACCGATTGCAGTTTTGAAACCCAGCTTACAGCTCCACCAGCAAGTGTAAACACATACCCTGTTGTAGATTTGCTTTTATCCAAATCTCCTGCATAGTCAGAATCGACATACCCGTTGATAAGAAAGTCTGATCCTCCGTAACATAATGCAACATTTAAGGTCCCTTTGATGTATCTCAGGATCCTTTTCACAGCATTCCAATGCTCTCTGCCTGGATTCGCCATGTACCGACTAACCACTCCCACTGCTTGTGCAATGTCTGGTCTTGTACAAATCATAGCGAACATTAAACTTCCCACTGCTGATGCATACGGTACTCGAGACATCTCCATCCTCTCTTCTTCACTGCTAGGACTCATACTGGAGGATAATTTAAAGTTAATAGGAAGAGGGGTAGAAATTGGCTTACAATCTTGCATGCTGAATCGTGACAAGATCTTTTTCAAGTAATTCTTTTGTGAAAGCCAAATCTTCCTACTACTTCTGTCTCGGTGAATTTGCATCCCTAGAATCTTGTTTGCTGGTCCCAAGTCCTTCATTTCAAATTCCCTAGCCAGTCGTGCCTTTAATTCTTCAATATGATCTTTGTTGGGGCCTGCAACCAACATGTCATCTACATACAACAGCAATATAACAAATTCGTTTTCACCAAACCTCTTGAAGTAAGCACAAGGGTCTGCATTAAGTCTGTTGTATCCAAGGCTCATGATGAAGGAGTCAAATCTCTTGTACCAACACCTCGGCGCCTGCTTTAAACCGTACAGAGATTTGTTCAACCTACAAACCAAGTTCTTCTTTTCTTTTTCTTCAAAACCTTCAGGCTGGAGCATGTAAATCTCTTCTTCAAGATCTCCATGAAGAAAAGCTATTTTAACATCTAGCTGCTCTAGATGTAAATTCAATGTAGCACACATTGCCAGAACAACTCGAACCGTTGTTAGTCTAACCACAGGAGAAAAGATTTCATTGAAATCAATACCTTCTTTCTGAGCATATCCTTTGACCACCAGTCTTGCACGATACCTCTCCACTCGATCGTCACCATTTCTCTTGATTTTGAAGACCCATTTGTTACCAATTGGCTTCCTTCCTTGTGGTAGTGGCACAAGTTCCCATGTATTATTTTTATGAAGGGCTTCGATTTCTTCTTGCATTGCCGCCATCCACTGCGAAGCATCTGAGTTGTTCATTGCCTCCTCGAATGTTGATGGCTCACCGTCCTCCGTTAAAAGGCAGTATGCAACATTACCTTCTATAACATAATCTGAGTGCCAATTGGGGCATCTTCTCACACGATCTGATTGACGAGTTGTTGGAGCTTCAGAATTCTCTGGTTCTGATTCCTCGAGCTCTGGTTCTGCTTCAGAACAATCTCTCTGTTCAAACTCATTTTCAACATGTATCTGTGTAGTCTCTGGCTTTTCTTTATCAGTGCTATCATCTTCTTCTTTTCTTTGTAGCTTATCTTCTACAAAGATAACATCCCTGCTGATAATCACTTTGCGGGCAGTGGGATCCCACAAGCGATACCCCTTTACTCCATCAGCATACCCCAAGAATTTACATTTTCTGGATTTTGGATCCAACTTTGAAATTTCTTGGGCATTGTACATCACGTACACAATACTTCCAAATATATGGAGGTTTGAATAATCAACTGGTTTACCAGTCCACATTTCCATCGGTGTCTTCAACTCAATTGCAGTTGATGGAGCCCGATTCACCAAATAACAGGCGGTATTGACTGCTTCTGCCCAAAAAGCTTTTTCTAGCCCTGCAGCTCTCAACATTGCTCGTGTTCTTTCTAACAGAGTTCTGTTCATCCGCTCTGCCACTCCATTTTGTTGAGGAGTGTATACTGTTGTGAACTGTCTTTTGATGCCTTCTTTTCTGCAGAAGTCATCAAATTCATCACTTGTATATTCACCTCCATTATCTGATCTGAAACACTTGATCTTATTTCCAGAATCAAGTTCCACCCGCGCTTTGAAAACTTTGAAGGTTGAAAACACATCTGCCTTCCTCTTGATAGGATACACCCAACATCTCCTAGAGTAGTCATCAATGAAGGAGACAAAATACTTTGCTCCGCCTAGGGATGTAACCGGTGCTTGCCATACATCAGAATGAACCAATTCTAGAACAACATTGCCTCTAGAATTTGATGTGTTGAATTTTAATCGATGCTGCTTACTTGTAATACAATGTTCACACAAAGGAAGTGATACCTTTGTTAAACCCGGAAGTAGCTTTTGCTCCACAAGGACTTTCATTCCCTGTTCTGACATGTGTCCAAGTTTCCGATGCCATAACATGGTAGAATCTGAACTACATGAGGCAACAGAGGCTTCAGCTTCTAGCAAGGTCTCTCCCTTCAGCATGTACAAATTTGCAGCTATCTTTTCACCTTTCATTACCACAAGCGCTCCATGGAACACCTTCATGATTCCTTTCTGTGTTTCAATTTTGCTTGCATTATTATCCAACAATCCGTAGGATAATAAGTTTTTCTTCAAGCCTTTCACGTGTCGCACATCTCGAACAACTTTGGTTGTCCCATCATACATCTTCAATTTGATGGTTCCAACGCCAACAATTTCCAAGGCATGATTATTGCAGCTGTACACAGATCCTCCTGAGATAGGTTCATAATTATAGAACCATTCTCTTCTTGAGGTCATGTGATATGTGGCTCCCGAGTCAATAAGCCATATGTCTGCAAATCTTTTTCTGCCTTCCATGGCTGTTGCTGCTTCACAACAGAGAGCATCTCCATTATCTGAAGTGTTTGCCATATTTCCTTGAGGATTGGAGTTTTTAGGTAAACTCCAACAATCCTTCTTCATGTGACCTTTCTTTCCACAGTTGTAGCACTTTAAATTCTTCTTACTCTTTAACTTTGATCTACCATGATTGTGACTGCTACTTTGGCCACGTTCTGTTGATCTTCCTCTCATCACCGTTAAGGCCTCTGCTTGTTGCAGATTTCCTTGTCTGTCTTCCTTGTTCTTGCGCCGATTTTCTTCTTCCAGAACAGCAGCTGCAACGTCATCGAAGACTAGATCATTGGTAAGATTGTTGTTTGTCAAGTTGATGATGAGTTGATCATACGAATCAGGTAGACTTTGAAGTAGAAGTTCAGCACGTTCTTGTGACTCTATTTTATAGCTTAGGGATGTAAGCTGAGAAAATAGAGTATTCAACGTGTTTAAGTGCTTTGTCACTGAAGTAGATTCTGACATCCGAAGAGTGTACAATTTCCTCTTAAGGAAAATTTTATTGTGCAACGATTTGACCTCGTATAATTTTGCGAGGTGATCCCAAATCTCCTTGGCTGTCTTCTTCTCCTCGATGCTTGATAGTACTTCATCTGCTAATGCTAAATGAAGGTCTGCAATAGCATTCTCGTCCATCTCATTCCATTTCTTGTTATCCGTAAAATCTGCCGGCCTTTCGGTGATAGCCGCTAGACATCCGTTTTTTCTTAGGATGACCTTTATCTTCAATTTCCACAGTGAGAAATTTCTCCCATTGAACTTTTCAATATCAAATTTCGTTGCCATAGCTTCTATTTCAGATAGCTCCCACTATTTCACCTTTTTGACGTGAATAGTGCCCACCACCTTCAATGAATGAGTAATATCGAACTTACTTTCTTATGATGGAGGATCCACTTTTCAGTGGCAACCAACAGAGAATACGGTAAGTAGATATACGCACCCAAATCTGGCTTTGATGCCAATTGTTGCGGAATACGATCGTCGGATAGAGCAAAAACGCAACTGATAATTTGAGAAAATAACAATGAAGATAAAGGAGACACAGATTTTACGTGGAAAACCCCTAAATAATATAGGGTAAAAACCACGGACAAAGGTAGAAGAATTTCACTATGAGAAAATAGGAATTACAACTTCTCTCAATCTAACAAGGAGAAAACAATGACAATTCTCTCTTGATAAAAAGGAGAAAACAACTCTATGAAAACTCTCTAATTTCTCTAGTATTGGGAGGAGGTTAGAATGATTTGGGATGTGTTAGAATGGCAAATGGCTAGGCTATTTATAGTTGAGTTTTAGGGACTAACTTATAAATAACCTAAAGTTTAGGGACCAAAAAATAATTTGCCCATTTCACATTTTCTACTTTGGCTGCATCATTTTTCTCCATTTGCTGCACCTACCATTGAAATTTCCATTGTTGAAATTTCAATGCAACATGTGCACCGAATCTACAATAGCTATGGCAGATTGTTCATCAAAAGTTCAGAACTCCGATTCTTTCTGAAGAAAATTCAAAAGTTTAAATAATTATAAAAAAATTAAAATTATTCCAAATAAAATAGGAACAAAAATCAAGTGGCAATGCTAATGATAAATTTCATGAAATTTGAAGGAACAAAAAGAGAAAAACAAGTCGAAACAAAGGGGAGAAGAGAGGTTAGAATCCTGACGTAAACTAGAAACAAATGTTCTTTTATTTTAGACACTTAAATATGATAGAAAGAGAGCTGAAAAAGGATAGAAATACCAAAAGAAAGGAAGAAGAATTAGTGACAAAGTAGATTTCTTAGTCTGCCAAACTCTATTTTAAAATACTCTGTTTTATTTTCTTCATTCAACTATTGTCGATTTTTATTATCTTTAATTATTTTTATTTTATTTTTGTTGCAAATATACCACATACATTGTTGCTTTTGTCTTAGACCTACTTGTAATTATTCACGAACAATTTTAAAAAGCATGATAAAATAGTTATGTTAGCAAAAATTATCCATGTGAATTGCAATGTGTATAAAAGTTACTAATTGTTGTGTCAATAGATTTAGTTATCAATGCCGATAGAATGACTTGTTTGATTAAATCAATTGCTAATGTACGGAGATGTGTGTTAATGAGCATGTGTTATCAATAGGCTTAATGGTAAAATTAGCAGTTGATTAATAAATAAATTTTAATATTACTTAACAAAAATATATTTTTTCATGATGTTACTTGATGAAATAATTGTTCTTTATTCCTAACGAAAACATTGTTTTCCACCCATAAAATAAAACAATTCCCCAAAAGAGAATATGTTGTATTGGAGGTGTTTAGTTTTTTTTTTTGAAAGGTGAACAGTGTTGGAAGTGTTTGGTGGACACGCTTTATAAATTAAATTTCACAATTATATTATAAACCAACCGAATTACAAATTGTTTTGATTTGCTGTTGCAAAGTGATACTCTTTCTTTCCTCACTTACACACACTCACTTGTTCTTATTTTATGTACACATAACAATCAAGCTCACTCTTATATATATATAGTATGTGTAAACCGACTTAGGAAACTATCTAGAAACTAGGTAAAATATTATTTAAATTATTGCTAGATTATTCTAGCAATTATCGATGCTTCTAGTCTTTGCCATATGCATCTCCATTTTCATTAATTTGCTGCCACGCTTCTTGTTTTGCTGCCGCACATTTGCTGTCAAGTTTCTTCAAAAAGTTTCTACATTGATCCAAGTCATGCCACCTTGCCGACATATTTCAATCAAGTTTGGTTTTCAACACTCCCCCTTAAACTTGATTTTTCATGCCGAGCTTTTCTTTGATTCTTCATTTCCTTTATAAGTGAGGAATACATGAGATTCTTCGGCGTTTTCTTCTTCAGCTGTTGCTACATTAATTCTTTCTTCGTACTTTGGAGCTGATCTACACTCGTAACTATAATGACCATACTTATTACAATTATAACATTGTACCTGAGATTTATCTCCTTGTTGATATCAGCATCTTCCTCGACCTCTATATCCTTGTCCACGACTTGGTGATTGGTAATTTTCATTTGCTTGGTTGCTAACATATGAACGACCGCCACGTCTACGATATCCACCATAGTTTTCTTTGCCTCGTGTGTAGCTGTTGCTAGCTCTGCCTTCGTTGACGTGCAACTTGCTTTGAAGGACTTGCTCCAGATTTTCACTCTCTTCGTTTAGCTTCATTTTCTGCTCTTGGGCTTGGAGTGATCCCACAAGCTCATCGATAGTCATTTGAGTTAAATCTTTTGATTCCTCAATTGCCACGACCACATAATTAAAATTTCGTACCAATGATCGTAGGATTTTTTTCATCACTCTGACCTCACCGAGTGCTTCGCCATTTCTTTTCATTTCATTTGTTATGGCTTTCACACGGCTAACATAGTCATCTATGCTTTTCGTGGTTTTCATTTTTAGCATCTCAAACTCGGCTCTGAGTGATTGAAGATGTACCTTTTTTACTTTCTCAACTCCTCAGAGTGATTTTTGCAGAGTTTTCCATGCTTGCTTCGCGGTTGTTGCTTCTGCAATTTTTTCAAAGTTAGACAAACCTACTGCTTGGAAAATGTAATATAACGCCCTTTGGTCTTTTTTTACGAGCGTCACTTAGTGCTCTCTTCTCTTCGTTGGTTAGAGCCGCTTCTGCTGCTGCATTTTCTGGCTCTACTTATCCTTTTACAACCATGTCCCAACAATCTTGCGAACCGAGTAGCGCTTTCATCTGAATACTCCAGTTGCCATAATTCGTCTTTGTCAATCTCGGCATTTGTGGCTGGATCATGTGCTCCATCTTCTCGTGGCGTGAACTCGAACTCGAACTTGGCTCGGATACCACTTGTTGGAAGTGTTTGGTGGACACGCTTTATAAATTAAATTTCACAATTATATTACAAACCAACCGAATTACAAATTGTTTTGATTTGTTGCTGCAAAGTGATACTCATTCTTTCCTCACTTGCACACAGTCACTTGTTCTTATGTTATGTACACATAACAGTCAAGCTCACTCATATATATATATATAGTATGTGTAAACCGACTTAGGAAACTATCTAGAAACTAGGTAAAATATTATTTAAATTATTGCTAGATTATTCTAGCAATTACCGATGCTTTTAGTCTTTGCCATATGCATCTCCATTTTCATTAATTTGCTGCCACGCTTCTTGTTTTGCTGCCGCGCATTTGCTGTCAAGTTTCTTCAAGAATTTTCTACATTGATCCATGTCATGCCACCTTGCCGACATATTTCAATCAAGTTTGGTTTTCAACAAACGAGCCTCGTTAAAACTTTCTCTAGTCATAGATAGGGGAAAAGAGTGTCCAATTTATTAAATAATGAGGTAACATACACAAGAGTTTCCTTTGTTAAGGCTCCCGCTGCTTTCAGAAACTCATACAACAAGATAACATTTTGTAGCCCTATACTCGTAAAAAAACTCTTTGATTTAAATACAATCACACCAGCACGTACACACTGTCAACACACCTTGAGTAATTGTATCACTCCTTTCTGTCGCAAAGGTCGTTCCCACGTCACAATTTAGTCATCCTTGGCGAACTATAAAAGATCAGAACATCTGTCCAAGCTTTGTTTGGCTAGCAAATGGGCATCAAAATTTCTTTTTCTATACTCGAACACTAATTTTCAATTCTGATTCGTACAAAACTCGTGGAACTTTCTAACAGTTTCTTGAAAAAAAGGTGGAGCCAACTGCGGAAATTCGATCAAATTAACTGCTAGGCGACTATCTGTTTTAATTATGATTGTAGCTTTTTCAACCCATTTTGAAGTTGAAAACAGTGCGCATGCCTCTAAAATCCCTTATAATTCGGCTATGGTTAGATCAACAATTCTGATGAATTTAGAAAATTGTAAAAGAGATCTACCAGAATGATCTCTGAGGAGTCCCCCAATTCTCGCAGGCCCGACACTTCCACGAACAACCGCATCCACATTAAATTTGACAGCGCCTCGAGATGGTGCAACCCACCCCGCTTCCCTTGGCCTAAGATTCGTACCTGTTAGCATGGTTTACGAATTTGGATAACGAGTGAAATCTAAGAGTGACGGAATAGATTTTGGCCACTTGCTTTTATTCTAGTGCCCTATTCTAAGAACCGCCAAATCAAAAATTTAATCCTCTTTAAAAAATTTCTTGTTGAAAATAGACTCGTTGATCCTCCTTAGTTAGTTATCCATCTAGGATCTGTTAGTTAGAACTCATTTATATATAGTTTTGTCTTCTTCATTTATTCTTTATTTTCATTCTTCTGTGAATCAAGTTTACATTCATCAATAAAGGTATTCATACGGTATCAAATATTTTTTTTCACTTTTGCTCCATATTCTTTGCTTTCTAATCCTTTGCTCCCTTATTCTTTGTCTTTTGATTCTTTCTTTATTTCAAGAATCATGGTTAATACATCAACTATTTTGAATTTTGAATCAAACAATGCGTTTGACAATGGTGAAAATTCGTATTACATTCATCAATCTGACAATTTTGGTATCATGCTTGTCACTCAGCCTCTTGGAAATGACAATTACAACACCCAAAAAAGATTCATGTTGATGGCCTTGTTTGTCAAAAATAAAATATGATTTATTGATGGGTCTATCTCCTCTCCAGCATCTTCTTCTCCTAATTTCAGTGCATGAACGAGAGCCAATAATTTGAAAATGACTGGTAAAACGATTTAACTCAGCTGCCGGTTGAAGTTGGGACAAAAGTCTTCCACCTCTTTTTACATCATAACACTAAAAAATTAAATTTTAAGTCTTAACCTTAAATTCTATATCTTAAACTTTAAACCCTAAAAATATACCTTACAACTAATTTCCTAAGCCATTAACCCTAATTTTAATTCTAAATCTATTTTTTAGTGTAAAGGTATAAATAAGGACAACGAAAAGTAGCATACAATTTATATTCCTAAAGTAGTATAGTATTTAATAAGTCCGGCTTATAGAACTCGAATCATAAAACTGCTCTTATCATCCTATCATAATTGTCCACGATATTTTGTCAACCTTATTTTGAAATTTCAATCCTAATATTTAACATTAATTTTAAATCTCAAAAATAACATTTATTGTAGTTTCTAGATTGCTAGCGAAGCATTGACTTAATAATAAAGTTTAGCATTTAAAATTTAGAAAATATTTTGTATAAATTTTAGTTTATTTAATTTTATCACTTTTAAAGTTTAGAGTTAGAACTTAGCGTGTGAAAGTTTAAAATTTAATATTTAGAGTGTAAAATGTAGGGTCAAAGGTTTTGATCTTTACTAAAAAAAAAATTATTCAAAACAAACAACCTGCAGAGGAGCAACTAGGCAAACAAAGCATGTACAAGCCAGAATGGCCGAAAAACAAGAGGCACAAGACCAAACAAACAATATGAACAATGGACCTGGTCGCAAGAAACAAATCTTCTGAAGCAGAAATCAAAAAAATTAGACGCACCAGAAAGAGTCGGACGCCTTAACCCATATGACTTAACACCAAACAATCACATTGGACGGTTAGAAATACCTGCAGTTGAGCCGAAGGGCCGAGGAGATAGAGCCGACTGAGAAGAGGCTATTAGAGCCTTAGATTTATCATGCACTATCTTTTTTACGGAGTCACTATCAACGACAGCCACCTTGGACGGTTAGGAATACTCGTAGTTGAGCCCAAGGGCTGGGAAGTTATAGCCGACTGAGAAGAGACTATTAGAGCCTTAAATCCATCATGCACCATCTTCTTTGGGGAGTCACCATCAACGACAGCCACCACCACTAAGAGAGGTGTCAAAGAGAGACTCTGAGCGACCTGCAACCGGAAACACAAGCATCCACGACCCAAAAACAAGAAAAGAAAGAGAAAAAAGCGTCTGCCACAACTCGAGAGAAGAGAGCCCAATTCTTCTTCAAGAAAACTTCATTCTTAAACCGTTCGAAGACGCACTTGAAGGCTGCGACCGACGCCGAAAGGGACAAACCCTCATCGAACGGCAGAAAGATCCATAAAAAAGTCATTTTGAACCTAAAGAAGGGCAAAAGCAAAGAAGAAAAATTGGGTGGTAGCCGCTTCAAAAATTGAAGCGGCGCCACCCAGTCGATATGCAAGAAAAGGAGAATTAAAGAGCAGCGGGAGAAGAAATTTTAGGGTTAGAGAGCACTATGTACTATGGCTTCAAGTCCGTCATTCAACTCATAGCTCGTTAAGATTAAGGTTTTAGAATGTATGAATTTAAAGTTTTAGATTTTAGAATTTAAATCATCTAAAATAAATTTTACACTATTAGAATATAAAAAATAACTATTTTTAGATTTGTATTCGAATCTCATTATATGATTTATCCGTCTAGACTTTAATTTAGTATCGAAAAATTTTGGTGAAAAGATTTGAGATTCGTATCTTATATTGTATAGGCTTCTTTCAAGTTATTTGGACTCTCAATAGATATAAAGGCCCAATTCGTTTTTTTTAATATTATAAAGGCCCAATTCTTGGACTTAGGATCGCACTAAAAATACAAACTCGCCAATTTCAGGCCACCTGAAAGCTGCGAACAAAATATTTTCCTTGATTCTATTGTTGGCAAATTGACAAGCACCTACCATTTATATGTCATTAAATTAGCTTTATTTTATTTTAAAAATAAGGAGTTATTCGAAATCAAATGTAAATTAAGATTAAAACAACATTATTTACCAAAATTTATTTGCGTGGAGGCATTGAAATAAAATGAATCTAAAAATTGTGGTTGAAACAAGTGGGAAATAGATGGTGCTATGTGACCAAACAAAAGATAAAATTTATATCACGACACACACACACATATATATATATAGACTTATTTCCTAATACATTTACCTTTCCAGTAATCCATTTTTACTTCACTTTGATGGTGACTGACCCCTACTCATAGTTTGATCGCTGCTAGATTTGCTTTTTATCCTTCCCGATTTGGTCTGCACCTATTTAACAGACACGTCATTATAAATTTGGATTAATTCTTTTAGTTGCCCTCTCGATTTTTCAGAATTTTATCTTGACTAATTCGGACTGACTCGCATCGCACATCTGATTTTGGTGTATGAATCTCCTAGCGAAGATTTTCTACATATACAATAGCCTCAAACTCAAGACCTATTTATACAATATTAAACTACTTATCACTTAAATCATCTCGTTATTAATTTGGATTGATTTTTTTAGTAATAGCTAATCAGGTTATTTCCCCGCCCCACCGGCCACCACCAGTGAGGTATATTCATAAGGAATATGTGATAATACACAGCTGCTAAAATAATGCCATGCATGTCAAATAATAATAACTGTAGACAAATAAATATATCATTGAGTTTTAGATCAATACACATCATTATTGTAACATTTTGAAGGTCGTCATGGTTAAATGCTCATTAACTTTCAATTTAGAAATTATGAATATATATATATATATATATATATATATATATATATATCTATGAATGAATCATCCTACTATTAACTGGACAATTTCAACATAAAATGAAGCTGAACCTAATACATATAAAAATAAAGAAATTTAGCTTAAAACGAATAAACTAATCATCATATAGTTGAACAAATCTCAAAATTCCGAACTCTCCTTTTTACCAATAAAGGCACCCTCATCGATTGGGTGTCAAACGGCCGGTGGGTTTAATTTCTAAACTAAAACAATTCATAATCAATTTTGACTTTGGACTTGCAAACATGGTTAAATATAGAAAAATCTGGAAGAAATTCAAGACCTACCCCTTCCACACTCCATTCATTGACCTATTTCTTCAGATATCTGACTATCGTTTTTAAATATTAAAAAGACAAAACATTAGACTAAGATGTTTTCCCACAGCAATTAGTAATATGGAAGACTAAAGCAATGGTTCATGTACGAGCAAACATAGAATATGGTATACAAACTCTTGATTGGGATTAAATGCGTGACACTTTTAAACATTCTTCGGAACATAAATAGGTACCGAAAAGCGACAGAAAATTTTTATTCATTCTGAACAATTTTTTTGTTTCTTTTCAGTTCCTTTTTTTATACCCTAACACTAGAAAATAAATTATAAACTATAATCCTAAATTTTAAATCCTAAATTATAAAAATCATCTTACCCTCAATTCCTTAAACTCTAACCCTAACATTAAATCTTAATCTTAAACTATAAATCTAGTTTTATAATGACCATGTTTGGTAAATAGCGGTTTGGGCAAAAATTAGAGGTTTGAGGTATAATTAGAGGTTTGACTAGTCAAATCCGCTAACATTGATATTTGGTAAATAGCGGATTGGGGTGAAAAAGCTAATTTTGAAAAAGCTCCTAATATGAGCTTTTTGAGAATAAAGGTTTGATATTAGAGTGTAATGACTCTTTTACCCTTAACAATTACCAAAAATCTCCAAATAACCTAAATTAAATAATAATATTTTTAATATAAATAATAACATATTAAATATTAGACTTATTTGTTGTTACTACTAATTTATACGGTGACATTTGTAAGTTAATTATATTTTTTTATTATCACATATTTATATGTGCATATAAAAAATTTAACAATTATATAAATAATAAATTAATATATAAATATTTCAAATATGTTTAGAAAATTTATATTAAAAAATAATTTTTACAAATCTAATTAATATTTATTAGATACAAAATATTAATAACTAATAAATTATTCAAACAAGTATTAAATATAATCATGTCCTTATATGTCATTTTGCTTGTTTAAATAATCAAACAACTATAAGCTATCAGTTAATTTTACCAAACACTTTTATACAATCAGCTAATACAATCCGCTAGTCAAATCAGCTAATGCAATCAGCTATCCGCTATCAGCTAATGTAATCCGCTATCAGTTATCAGCTATCCGCTAATTACCAAACAGGACCAATGTGAGGCATAAACATGAACACTGAAAAATTACAGAAGATTTCTATTCTTACATCCCACCATAAATCATGAACACAAGGAAATAAAATCTTACAGTTAATTAAGGATTACTTTTCTCTCATCTTTTGAGATGATTATCTTCCTCTTCAGGAGCCTATATTTGTCTATTTCTCTCATTTTTTTACTGTCTTCTGTGTTCAGAATTAATCTGATAATGTTGACTTTGATTTTTCATTTGATGAATCATTCAACACTTTTATACCTAATTCATGGATTATTCTGTTTACACAAATGATGAATTCCCTTTTGATTTTCTGGAAAAGTGTTTGACCCTCTTTTCGCCAGTCATATATATCAAGAAAATGGAGGACCCCTCTTACCTACTTTTAGAATTATAACTAATACCTCATCTTTGTCAACATAGAAAATGAGATAAACAATTTTAATTTTTGCCATTTTGTAAATGAAATCGTATGGCATGTGAGAACTTGGAAAATTATAAATTTTGCTGCACTCTACAATTTCCAGTTTGGATATCATCGGCAGGATTTGAATTTATAATTAGAAATTTCTATTAGACTATATATTTCGACGACAAGTTGTTTAAGAGTGTTGAGAGAAAGGCCTAGAAGAATTGAGCCCACTGGAGAAGAATCGAGAGCTGCCAGCAGTAGCTCAACAACTTCACAAACGATCTCACCATCAGCGTCCCTTGCCGTTAGCAACAAACTCAGCGTACCAGCATGCTGTTAGTCAGCTCAGCATGCTTCGTTCATTCCAACAGAATCGTCCCATGCACCCTTTACATTCTCAGAATTTGTGTATAAAAGGACCTACCTATCATTGTATTTGGCAGATATCATTCAATGAAACTCTTTCATTCTAAATTCTTTCTATTATTTCATGTAAGTTAAAGTAGGGATTTCCTAACATGGTATCATTCGCCATCGTTCTTGGTGACCCTCGTTTCCTTGCTGCGTTCCTATTTTCTTAAAGCACCTCCATCATGCCAAACAACTCTGCAGATTCGTCGTCCGATCTGTCATCTTCTTCATCCAAAGGTGGCAAAATGTTCACCAACAAGAAGGTTAACGTTGTTCTTGATGAAACAAACTTCTTGTTGTGGAAACAACAAGTTCTCCTCACTGTGCGTAGTCATCGTTTGGAGAGACTGCTTATGGGCAAGCTCAAACCTCCTCCTGAAATGGTTCCTGGCGAAAATGGTGATCATGTTCTCAATGAGGATTATGAGATATTTGTTGCTCAGGACAGTGCTCTCGCTTCCTGGCTACTGTCCACGATCGATGCTCTTCTTCTTCCTCAGTTCGTTGGTGCAGAGACGGCAGCTGATGTGTGGAATACAGTTGTTCAGTTTTTTGCAAACAAATCTACTACATGTGCCATGAGTCTTCACTGTAAGCTCAGGTCGATTCGTAAGGGAGATGAAAGCATGCGTTCGTATCTCACACAAATTAAGGAAGTCAGTGATGCCTTAGCTGCGGGTGGCAGTTCCATTTCTGATATGGAACAGATCGCAACCATCTTGAATGGATTGCCCATTGAATATCAGTCTTTCATGGCCGCTATCACTGCTAGCAAAGATCCATACACATTGGATGGTGTCAAATCTGTGCTCGTTGATGCAGAAGCTCAGATCAAGGGATTCAGTGCTCAACTTCAGTTACCTGTTAGTGTGAATGTTGCTCGTTTTCATAATGGTGCCCCCGTTCAGTCTTCTTCAGCTCCTAAATCTGGTAACCAACAACAGTTATCTACTGGCATTCAACAATTCTCTGGTGGCAATCCACAGTTCTCTAATGGTCCCCAACAATTTTCTGGTGGTCAACAACAGTTCTCTGGTGGCAGACATGGTGCTCGAGGAAGGGGTCGAGCCAGGCTTCAATGTCAGCTCTGTGGAAAGCTTGGACATTCTGTTGATCGATGCTGGAGACGTTTTGATCAATTGTTTGCCGGAGTGTTAGCTGCTGGTGGTGACACAGTCAAGGATTCCATCAGTGATCATGACTTCAATGCCCATGCTAATTTGACAGATGCTCCTGCTTCGTGTTACACTTGCACTCATCCACCAAGCTCAACTCCACCCACTGCTTCTGATTCGTGGGTAGTTGACACAGGAGCCACGCATCATGTCACTCATGATACATCCAAGGTTTTGCAAGGTTTGGACTACAGTGGTCCATGTAAACTCGTAGTGGGTAATGGCCATAGCTTAGACATTCACAAAGCCGGTCAATCTTATTTACTCACTTCTTCTTCAAGAATTCTCATGATTAATGACCTTCTACATGTACCATCGGTTACTAAAAACTTACTTTCTGTCTCCAAGCTTGCTAGAGACAACAATGTCTTCTTCCAGTTCCATGCTTCATGTTGTTTTGTTCGAGATGAAGTCAGTGGAGAGGTGATTCTGCAAGGGAAGGAAATCAATGGTCTGTATCAGTTCACTGGAGGATCTGTGGACTTGGACGCTGCTGCTAATGATCGAATAATGGCTAGCCTTTCCAGTAAATCTAGTGTTTCTTATGCTTTATGGCACAAACGCTTGGGGCACCCTGCTCATTCAACACTTGTTCAAGTGTGTAAAAACTCAGACATTGTAATTCCTTTAAATGAATACAAAGCTGATTCTGAAATGTGTGTTGCGTGTTGAATGGGTAAAAGTCATAAGCTCCCCTTCTCTGATTCCACAACTGCATATGATAATCCATTTACTTTGGTGTATGCTGACCTTTGAGGGCCTGCCTATGTGGCTTCAAATGGGTTCAAATACTATATCTCCTTTGTAGATGCAACCACTAGACACTGCTGGTTATATTTGTTGAAATCGAAGGACCAAGCTTGCCATGCTTTTCAAATGTTTGACAAAATGGTTAAGAATCAGTTTCACACTACGATAAAAGAGGTGCAGACCGATTGGGGAGGAGAATTTCGATCTCTCTCTACTGTGTTGACCACATTGGGCATTGGGCATCGTGTGACTTGTCCACATACCTCCGAGCATAACGAAGTTGTGGAGAGAAAGCATCGCCACATCGTCGAATTGGCACTTGTCTTGCTTGCACAAGCTGCACTACCGTTTCGTTTTTGGTCCTATGCAGTTAGCACGGCAGTTCATCTCATTAATCGACTCCCCACAAGAGTCTTGTCTGGCAAGTCACCATTCGAGAAATTATTTGGTCAGCAACCAGATTACATGTTCCTGAAGGTCTTTGGGTGTCGTTGCTTCCCACATTTACGACCATTTCAGAATCACAAACTCAGTTTTAGGTCACAACCATGCACGTTTCTTGGTTATAGTGCTCAGCACAAGGGATATCAATGCATGGCTGCGGATGGACGTGTTTACATCTCTCGTCATGTGGTCTTTGATGAGGCACATTTTCCTTTTGCCATTGTCAGTACATGTTCTCATTGCCCCTCAAATGGACCTGCTTCTACTTCTCCTACAGAGTCCAGCTCTTTCCCTATAGTTGATGGTGCCACTAAAGTCTGCATGCCACGTACACAAGCATCCCCTTCTTCCTCTCAGCACGACTTGGATACTTCCTCTCCTATTCGAGACTCCTATGTTTCCCCTGGCCCTCAAGGTTCAGTGTTGGGCACTCCTATGTCTACTGAGACTCCACCTGACGTGGCTATCACTACTGATCAGGGTGTAGATGGGACTGGTGTACCTCGAAATGGTGTTCCTGGTGATGATGTTCTTGAAGATCATCAGGGTGCAGCTATTGAATCAGTGTCACAATGTTCTGCTGGAGAGACCACTAAAGCTCCAACATCTTCAATCGATGTTCCATGTGCAAGTCGTGAACCTTTGACAGCATCCCTTGAACCAATGGTCCATGTTCGAGAAAGCCATCCTCCAGACAGTGGTCATCACATGGTCACTCGTAGCAAGGCTGGCATTTTCAAGCCCAAAATTTTTCTTACTGAGCAAGTTAGTGAAGAGGAAGAACCTGCTACCATTCATCAAGCCTTGCAGTCACCAAGTTGGAAGGCTGCAGTGCATGCTGAGTTTAAAGCTCTTCAGAAGAATGATACCTGATCCTTAGTTTCTCTCCCTGAAGGTCGATCCACTGTAGGATGCAAATGGATCTTCAAAGTCAAGAAGAACCCCGATGGTACTGTCCAACGCTACAAAGCCAGACTTGTAGCCAAAGGTTTTTCACAGGTCCCTAGTCAGGACTTCCACCACACCTTCAGTCATGTTGTTAAGCCCTCCACGATCAATGTTGTGCTTGCCTTGGCTGTTCAGCAGCACTGGACGATCAGACAGGTCGACGTGAACAATGCTTTCCTGAATGGTGAGCTTCATGAGGATGTGTCCATGCAGCAACCACCAGGATTTGAAGAAGTGGCACCAGACGGATCCAAGCTAGTGTGCAAGCTTCACAAGGCTCTTTATGGATTGAGACAAGCCCCTCGGAACTAGTTTTCTAAGTTGAGAGGTCATTTTCTGTCAATTGGTTTCAAAGACTCACAAGCAGATAGTTCCTTGTTCATTAAAGTGACAGATTCTACAGCTACCTATGCTCTTGTATATGTGGATGATATTATCATCACAGGCAACTCCACTGAAGAAGTTGAATATGTTATTCGTCAGTTAGCAATTGAATTTTCCTTGAAAGATTTGGGTCCTCTCAATTTCTTTTTGGGGATTGAAGTGATTCGAATTGGGGAATCCATCGTGCTAAGTTAGAAAAAGTTCATTATAGAACTCTTGGAAAAGGCTCAGATGAGTAATGCTGCACCAATGCCCACTCCTGTGGTTACTTCTCTCAAACTCACACAACAACATGCTGGCAATCCCTTGGCAGATGCTAAAAGCTATAGAAGTCTTGTTGGAGCACTCTTGTATGCTTGTCATACAAGACCTGATATTGTATACAGTGTCAATAAGCTTGCACAATTCATGCATGCTCCTTGTGAGCAACATATGACAGTTGTTCGAAGGGTCTTACGATATCTCAATGGCACTCTAGATTATGGCTTAGAATTTACACCAACAGATGATCTTTTTCAACTTGTTGCGTTTGCTGATGCAGACTGGGCAGGGAGCATTGAAGATAGAAGATCCGTCTCAGGTAGCTGTGTCTATCTTGGAGGCAACTTGGTTCAATGGAGTTCCAAGAAACAAAAGACCGTTTCACGATCAACATCGGAGGCCGAATATCGCAGTTTGGCTGATGTAACTTCAGAGGTCACTTGGATAGACACCTTACTCAATGAAATGAAGGTTCGAACAACAGCAGTTCCTGTGATTTGGAGTGACAATTCAGGCGCCATTGCGATGAGTGCAAATCCTGTCTATCACTCTAGAAGCAAACATGTTGAATTAGACGTACATTTTGTACGAGAAAAGATGGCTGCCAACAAGATTCATGTCAACTACGTTCCAGCTGAAAGTCAGGTTGCAGATGGGTTAACGAAGCCTCTCTCGAAGGCTTATTTTCAGTTGTTCCGGGAGAAGTTAGGGGTTGTTTCCATTGCTGAATTGAAGAGTGAAAGAGCATGGAGCATGTTGAAAGAAAGGCCTAGAAGAATTGAGCCCACTGGAGAAGAATCGAGAGCTGCCAGCAGTAGCTCAACAACTTCACAAACGACCTCACCATCAGCGTCCCTTGCCGTTAGCAACAAACTCAGCGTACCAACATGCTATTAGCCAGCTCAGCATGCTTCGTTCATTCCAACAGAATCGTCCCATGCACCCTTTACATTCTCAGAATTTGTGTATAAAAGGACCTACCTATCGTTGTATTTGGCAGATATCATTCAATGAAACTCTTTCATTCTAAATTCTTTCTATTATTTCATGTAAGTTAAAGTAGGGATTTCCTAACAAAGAGACTAAAAGCAGTATATTTCCAATTATCAAATAGGTTAAATTTTGATTTGCTTAATCTTACCTGCCAAATCATGTGGAAAAAGAAAGGAAAATATTAATCTGACTAACCGGAATTAAGCCAAATAATTCTACCACTGCTGTCTATGATATAATATTATAATTATTCCTTACCTTTGTTTAATGGGATAACCATTTAATGTTTAATTTAATATATGAACTTTGACCCTGTATAATCACACATTTAAAATTTTCATTGCGATGAACTCAATAAGTATGCTAGTGAAAAAAGTGGATCATGTTCATTTCAGGAAATACGAGTTCAAATGGTTTTGTCTTATACAATTTTTTTTTGCTCGGTAAAATATAATTATTATTGATCGAAACATATACGTCAAACCTGATTGTGAGCCTCATTAAAAACTTCCATAACCTAGATGGAAAAAAAAGAGTACTACACGATCAGGGGATACAAAACGAATTTCACCATAACCGAGGGAAATCCCCAATTCCAGTACCAGCACTACAAAATTCCCCTACATGCACAAAATCTCATTCACCCCTACATATAATCACCCGATTATCTTATAATCACCTTTAGATCATTAAAAATATATATGAATATATATTATTTTATAATCATCTTTAGACCATTAAAAAATTCATTGTGATTTAAATCAAACAAGTGACACCGTTCATTTTTTATACTGCACAATTTTCACGGACAAATCATTATCATACACGTAAATGTTACAACCAAATAAATTCTACAACTCTAACTTACAACATAAATTAATTGTTGAATGTCCTTAGTTACAAAACCTAACCATCATTTAAATTAGTTACGAGTCTTATTTTATAAATTAAACTTTATTTGAAATCCTTTAATTTGAGTCGAGTTGTTTAAATTTTTGTTTAAATTTAATTATAAATATTTATAATATCATGATACTAATTGGTTTCAATTTAAACGGCTTTCTAGTTTCTATAACTATATACAATATACATATATTTTTTCATATGCAATATACATATATCAGGTAAATTTAAGGGACTCGACTTAAACTTGAAAAATGAATCCACTAATTAAAAAAAATTAGAGTTATTTGAATTCTCATTTTATAACTCAAACTTTATTTGAATTTTAGTTTTTGAATTGAGTTTAAGAAATTATGAGTCGAATTAAGTCGAGTTTTTCACGTTAATTTAAGTAAAAAATCAAAAAAAAATTGAGTCGGATGAGTTTTTTTTGGATTGTATTAGGGGTGGGATCCTTTCGGTTCATGTTCATTTGTTGTATGGGTATTCTTTCACACTATCATAAGTATTCTTTTCCTCTACATAAGTTCTAGAGAGGTTTTTAACGAGGCTTATGGTAGTGAGGGCTATGTATGATATTCTTTTAATAAATCATGCATGTTGCCGAGCTAAAAAAAAGTTTTGCTTGTCCTTACCTTCATGGATCATATAACAAATAATTAGTTTGTGCACGGCGATCCAACATCGAATAGCATAATTGAGCACTTTTAGCCAGACATAGAGTTTGGATATATCGTCAAATTAAATTTTTGTTGATATATATACTTGTGGCTTCCATGAAAAAAGGCATAGCGACAGATATAAGTACATAAGCAGAAGTATGTGCTCATATCAATAGACATTATTGAGTCGGAATGTGATTTCAGAGTGGTACAATTATGAAGTTACATGGTGGATGGTCGAGGCCAGAAGCTAATAAGATAAACGAGTCAGTGAAGTGTCAGTTTCCTTCTGCTTCTTTTTCTATCAAGACAAGTATAAAGGCAAAATACAGCAGTGTTCGTCCTTTAATTTGTTGCTGCGCCAAAGTATATAAACCCTAAAACCCTTTTCCTAAATCTATTAATCAAACTTTATTCATACATTTCAATTCTCATTGCATGCATCCAAGCGGAAAGAAAGAATTTCTACAAATTGACTTTGGGTTAAGAAATACCTGAACATGCACCACAAATTTATTACAACAATTTGCATGAAATGACATGAAACGAAATCGAATCAAGGATATGTTCCAAGTTGTCGGGTCTTACGTAAAAAATTATTCCAGCTTCTTAAAAACATAGTAGTACTATAAATCTAAGATTACTAGGTAAATTTGATTGTTTGGTTTCTTATTTTTTAAAAATAAAATTAGGAAAGTTTCACATTTAAGAAATTAATGGACAAAAAATTAGTTTTTTTTAATAGTCTAAAGGTGATTACAATGTAGTATTTGTTCATAGATATTCTAACCCTTTGACAATAGACACATCTTGTAGCATTGCGATTGAACCAGCGTCTCCTAAGATGAACATTATCAGCTTTTCCACTAAGACTACTTGTTGCGTGTTGGGTTCAGAAAATTAGTTAAACCTTAGAAATGGTATGAGAATTGATGGTTGTGAAAGCATGTCGAATAAGTCTACGTGAGAACATCAAGATTAATGATATTTTTTAAAGAGTATAAATTTTCTGCCTTTTTCGGCGTCTCTACTTATATCTCATCATTAAAAGATTATGTTTAGGGTTTAGAGTATTGATTGTAGGTTGTATATTTTAGGTTGTAGAGTTTAGGATTTGATTTTTTTAGTGTTAGGACAAAAAAAACAAAGAATTTTTTTTAAACAAGATTAATGGTGCTTAATGTCCACTCTAACATAGATATTGAAAAAGTCTATATGATTCAAAGCTTTTATTTAAAGATATGAATTTTACGTGTATAAAAAAATATCATTCTACTATAAAAATCAACTTACTAATATGTTAAAGTCTCACTAACTATTGATTATAAGAATTTGGAGGAAAATTTTAAAATGTAAAACTACATATTACTTAAGGCTCCTAGCATTCAATTATTCCACTACTGAAGATATTTTTAAGAAAGATCTGAAATTGATTTCTGTGTCGAACACCCTTCAAAAGCTAGAACATCATAGACACTAAACTACAAAGAGTCATTTTCGTATGCTACAATTGTGCATTGCAATTTGCAAAGTTCGTCTTTTTCATGGGGGACCTGTAAACATACTGCCCCGTTCTGTTCATGGCCTAATTAAAGTTCTAAACTGTTATTATCTTAGAAAATGCCATTAGAAAATTTGGGCACAAAATCTGATATGACAATAATACTGATAATTATAGATATGTGCACTGTGCACAACACATGGACGACTTCAAAAATTACTGCTAAACATTTCGTCTTTTTTTCCCTTTCGATATCTCTTTACGAAATGTAACAAATTTTCAACTAGGAGGGCAACTTAGTTCGCATTATTACATATGTTCAAAAACAACGATTAATGAAATATTGTCTCCGCTACCCCAAATTTACATCATATCGAACTACAAAAATGACCCAATACTGTACTCTGGTACAAACACAAAGCCTCTAATGTTTGGTTTGTTTGTCTTCAAGGAAAAGATTGAAAGCTTAATGCCATATTTTATGTTTGTCTCGATCCAGTTCCAGCCTCCTTTATCTTGTCCATCACACAACAACGAGTGGTTCCTACTATATTGTACGGTTCTATATGTATTATAAAGATTATGACTTTGAGGCGAGTAATAGATTTTTTTATTCGAAAGAGGTCAGAACAACCTTTATTCAAAAACAACTCTAAACCAACAGTAACTTTTCTTCAAAAACAACTCATGTTTGGAACATGTCCTATTCAAAATAACAATCCTTATTTAGTATTAATTTTCTTAAGAAAAACAACCCATGTCCAAGTAGCTATGTTCAAAACAGTTACAATTCAAAATAAGTATGTTCAAAACATTTTTTCTGTGTTTAATGATTGTTTACAACATCAACTATTTCAGAATAGGCTCTATCGAGAAAAGTATCACCATTGAATAATCAGTCATAGGACACGATTATTCGAGAAGATTTATTCTCCGAGAGATATATTTTATAGAATGTGTTTCATGCAGTACTATTTAACCAAAACAAAGTAAATGGAAAAAAAATCTCCAGGAAATAATTTAGGTTCTCCTAATTTTTGATACTAGCTCCGTTTTTACATATATAAAAATTATCCCTCAATCTATATACTTAAAATTTTATATTTTTAATATTTGAATTATTTAGTCAAAACTTTATGAATATTCGTGAAAACACCCCAAAATAATTATTCAAACAGTATTTTCTTTGAGGTGGACAAAATAAAGAAGGCAACCAAATTCTCGGAAGGAAGCATGAGTGTGACCCTTATTTATTAGTGAATATAGGCCATACGACGGCTGGAAAAATTAGACCAGAAAACATTTGGTAAACCTTTGAGAAGAGGGAATTGTTACTGTCCAGATATTACATGGAGCAATAGAGACAAAAAGATATCAGGGTTTACAATAATTCAATATGGAGGATAGTGAATAATGGTGGTGGTATATATTTGGTGACAGAGAGAGGAAAACATGGGAGGATGGTGATTAGACGAGGGGCAGTGGCATTAATTTTCATTAACCTCATGCATCAATACGTATGCTTCATGAAGAAGATAAAATATATATAGATGTGAAATATTAATGTGTTTACGAACTAGGTGAGAGGGCGCGAGGACTGTGAAACAAAGTGATGTGATATACAGTAAAATTTCTATAAAATAATATTGTTGAGAACGCGTAATTTTATTAATTTAAAATTGTAAATAATTTTATGTGGGATTGAGTGTGTTTCGGACTATCATCTCATTTGGTCCCTGATTTTGGGACCCTCTGCCTCTGCCCTCCAACTATATGGCTCATACTCAATCCATTCTCAACAAAATTTATGACATCACTAAAAATACTTAAATAATAAAAAATATTTCCACAATCTCATTAATGAGATGATTTTAATAGAAAACAATATGTGCTAATTTAAAATGATAATTTTACACAATAATCCAACTAGTAGTTTCAATGATAAGAACGGGTGATTTTTATTTTAAAAAATTTGAGTTTAATTTTTTTGTCTACAGAATATTTGTGCATTATTAAAGTGTAAAAATATATATAAACATAAATTATCTTATAATTACTTTAGAGTATTCAAATAATAATAATAATAATTTATACAATATTTTCTTTAATCAATCACCTCCACAGATTCACCACGTGGCCATCAGTGGCATGTCTGGGATGAATAGCGTCACCCAATCCCCGATTCCCCAACTCTATTTATACCCTCGTTTTCTTTTCTTTCCTCTCCAAAGCTCACTCATTCTTTTCATTGATTTTCTCTCCTTATAACGCTTTCTTTTGGCAAGGCCGAAGGAGCAAAACACGCTTCTCAGTTCTGGCTTATGGCTTCTTCCACGAGTAATTGGGCCAAACCCCAGATTTTCCATTCCCTTTCCTCCTCCTCCCCGCTGCATTTGGACTACTCTCCAACATCCATCTCCTGGAAGAGGCGGAAGCCCAACAGAACCAACATCCTTCACTCGGCTTTGCACTCTCCTTCACTCCTCCATTTCCCCAAACAAACATACCAAAACCCCAAAGACGACAACTCTGTAAATGTAGAAGCAAAACCTAAAACCCACCGCCACCCACAGTGGAATCTCCTTCAAAAAGCAGCGGCCATGGCCCTTGACATGGCTGAAGCCGCCTTGGTCTCTCTAGAGCATCAACACCCACTCCCTAAAACAGTTGACCCACATGTGCAAATCTCCGGGAACTTCGCTCCCGTCCCTGAACAACCCGTCAAGAAATCCCTTCCTATCACCGGCACCATCCCTTCTTGCATCAACGGCGTTTATCTCCGCAATGGAGCCAACCCTTTATTCGAGCCCGTTGCCGGCCACCACTTTTTCGACGGTGACGGCATGGTACACGCCGTCACCATTGATAATGGCAACGTCAGCTATGCCTGTCGTTTCACCGAGACGCAAAGATATTTACAGGAGAAAGAATTGGGCCGCCCTGTTTTCCCTAAAGCAATCGGTGAATTACATGGCCACTCAGGGGTTGGCAGGCTCTTACTTTTCTACGCTAGAGGAGTTTTCGGCCTCGTCGATCACACACATGGCACGGGAGTAGCTAATGCTGGCTTAGTCTATTTCAACAATCGACTTCTCGCTATGTCCGAAGATGATCTTCCTTACCACGTGCGCATCACTTCCTCCGGTGATTTGGAAACAGTCGGAAGATACGATTTTGATGATCAACTTAAATCCACAATGATTGCGCACCCCAAAATCGACCCTTTCTCCAAGGAACTCTTTGCTCTGAGTTACGATGTTGTCCGAAAGCCTTACTTGAAGTACTTCAGGTTTCAACCTGACGGCACGAAATCACCAGATGTGGAGATCCCCTTATCAGTGCCGACCATGATGCATGATTTCGCCATCACCGAGAATTTCGTGGTGATCCCAGATCAGCAAGTGGTGTTCAAGCTACAAGAGATGATTACCGGTGGGTCGCCTGTGATTTACGACAAGAACAAGAAGTCTTCCTTCGGGATTCTTCCTAAAAATGCAAGTGATTCCAAGGACATTATATGGGTTGAGTCCCCTGACACTTTCTGTTTCCATCTATGGAACGCTTGGGAAGAATCGGAATCGGATGAAGTTGTGGTGATTGGTTCCTGCATGACACCTCCCGACTCTATTTTCAACGAATGTGACGAGAGTTTGAAAAGCGTTCTGTCCGAAATTAGGCTTAACTTGAAGACAGGTAAGTCAACGCGCCGCCCATTAATCTCGGAATCAGAGCAAGTGAACTTGGAAGCTGGGATGGTGAACAAGAACCGGCTTGGAAGAAAGACACGGTACGCTTACCTTGCCATCGCTGAACCATGGCCAAAAGTGTCGGGATTCGCCAAGGTTGATCTTTTTACCGGAGAGGTAAAAAAACACATTTACGGCAATCGAAGATATGGTGGGGAACCTTTTTTCTTACCTCGAGACGACAGTTGTGAATCGGCTGAAGATGATGGTTATATTATTTCCTTTGTTCACGACGAGAAGAATTGGAAATCAGAGCTCCAAATTGTGAACGCCATGAATTTACAGCTCGAAGCTTCAATTGAATTACCATCCAGGGTTCCGTATGGGTTTCATGGCACGTTTATAGACGCCAAGTCCTTGGCAAATCAAGCTTAGTTAAACGAAAATTTAGATTACACAAAAAAAAAGAGCAAAGTTTTACTGTACAGGAAAATTTTTACCAGAGGGACCCTGATTCTCCTGGGAAATTAATTTTTGGGTTAGATAATAGAGTTTTTTACCCTATCTCATATGTTTTGAAAGAACTACCCTGTAGCTTTTTAGCATTGTAGCTATAGAATTTGAGATCAGGTGGATTCTGTTTTCTTCTTTGCTCGAGTTTCATTTTTTTATCAGTGGAGTAATAGCCTATATCATTATAGATAACAAATATTTACAGACAAGACAGAGCAAAGTTTGTCTGTTTACTTTGACCCAAATTATTTTTAACCAGTTAACGTGTATATATTTTTGGAAGAGATTCCTAAAGGCTAAGTCAAAGGCACGTGATGTATAGCTTCTATGGTCGGTTGTAGACTTGAACCTCATCTTATAATTTGAGGGGTCTAATTCAAAATTTTAGTGGTTTAATCAAAATTTTTGAAAATTTTGAGGGATTTAGTAAAAAATTTATTTGTTAAATGCGAGACTTTTTTTTAACAATTTTGAGGGAAATTTTAAAAATATAAAAAAAATCAGAACTTAATGAGATTATTTTACAAATTTTGAGGGGCTAATTAAAATTTTAAAAACATTTCATGGGCCTAATACAATATTTCTAAAAATTTGGGGTGCGAAAAAGCTCCCACCGACTATACACACCATTCACCCCGGTTGAACATGCTTAGAATTTGTACATGAAAATGAGAAGGAAAACAACACTATCTCGTAAAAAAAACACCGATATTAAGGCAGGGTGAAAATGTAGTTAAGAAAATGAACATGTACGGAGTTAGAAATTAAAAATAAGAAGACAAAGTTTAAAGTTTTAAAACAGATAGGAGATGATGTTTAAATAAGTTAAAATTGAGGGTTCAAATAAATAAATATTTTTATATAATTTTAAGTATCTTTATTAATCAAAATATATTCGCTTTACATGCGCTCGCACATACGGTAGACACATTTTCATTTTCAATGAACGAATATATAATTTGACATTTAGAACATAATATTATTAAGAAAGATAATTATAAATTAATAACATTTGCATAAGAAGAAAACAGGAAAAATACCAAATACTATTAAGCATGCAGCAGACGAAAGACACTGAGAAAAATACAAACAAAAAAATGGGAAAATTCCAAGCCAGTCGCAGTCAAAAATTGAAAGGTTTTGGCCCCTTACATGTTACATCACTCGATTGTGACCGTTGCTACCTCACCTACTTGGGGGATTTGTAGGCTAATTTTCTTTCGCATGGTTCATATTTAGCAATATATCAAATTAATAATTTGCCATTGCATTTTTGGTAAAATAACTTATTGATCATCAAATGTCATTAAATCTGGTATTTAATACATATTGTAATCATTACACCAACGACATAATTAATAACTAATTTCTGATTAGTAATCTCATAAAAGCTAAAGTTTGTGCCAAAATAGAAAGACAAAATCTACAGTCAGTATTCCTTAGAAGAAAGAAGAGGAAGAAGAAAAAGTGTTATTTGCAAAGTTGATGGCAAATAATTCGGCAACAAAAGCATAAAAACATGTTCAATGTGTGATGTGTATTTGGAGGCCGCACTCAAAGGAAGAATATGACTTATATTACCCAAAAAAGAGAGAGGAAGAATATGACTTAAACACAACAAAAGAAGAAAATAGCAACGGTCGATATGAAAACTTAATTATCTTCATTATGACTGTATATATTTACATTTTTGGAAATGTATTTTAAAAAAAAAAATTCATGATTTGCCGGAGAATGAATATAGGCCATAAATTTCATAGAAAAGTTGGGTGTATTATATGGAGGATGACAGGTACATGTTTAGGCTTCCGACACCCACATTGAAAAAACGAACGATGCAAGTGGGATTCCAAACCAAATAAATCAAACTCCCAATTAGAACGGATAAAAGGGGTTAATTTAATGTCATACTCTTAAAATTTTATATTTTTATTGATAATCTAATTATAAATAACTAATATTTTATAATTCTGTACCTTCTAAAACTTTAATATAATTTTTTAAAAGTTCGCACTCTCTTGACATAAAATCATGTGTCCATCTTTACTCCTATTAATTTTATTGTAAGAGAGTTCTAGTTATCGTAATAAAAAAATAAGTAGGTTTTGTCACTCACGATGTAAGTAAAAAAATATTTAATATAAAAATTATATTTTGTTAAATTCATTCAATAATGAGTATAGATAGAATTAGGGGTGTGCATTTGGTTAATTCAGTTAAACGACTTAACTGAATTACCTAAAATTCATTAACTGGTTTTTTTTTTTCAAAATTTTTTAACCGAACTAAAAAAGATTCGATTAATTCGGTCATTTTTTGAATTAATTGAAATTTGTTATAAAATTTTGGGTAAATTATACAATTGGCCACTCAATTATGCTAAAATGATCTTTTTAGTCATTGAACTTTCATTTTATGATAATTTGATAAAAGTTTAATGACCATTTTATAATATATAAAAAAATTTAATAATCATTGTATAAATATTTAAAGTTCAATGACCAAAAATAAATATATGTAATATATAATATTTAATATATAATAATTTCAGTTAATTCGGTTAATTAACCGGTTTCGAACCGAATTAACTGATAACCGAAGTTTGAAAAAACTCTTAACCATTAACTGATTTTACCTAAAATTAACCGACCGATTAACCGAAAAAAATTTAGTTCGATCAGTTAATTCAGTTAAAACCGAATAATGCACACCCCGAGATAGAATGATAAAATTTATATAAATCGTGCTAAATGTGGGTTTAGAAGTGTGATTTTTAGTTGTTTTAGTTAAAAATTGCATAGAAGTATGGAAAACAAAAATATTATTATTAATAATATTAATTATAATTCAAAGTAAGTATAATTTAGGGCGTGTTAAGAAAGTCATAATGTAATTGAATTTCTGTGTAATTACACATTTTTTATGTGGTTGGACATCCATAGTAATTAGTGAATTCCGTTACACTATACGTAATTAGAAACCTTTTTTATGGAAAAGGAGAAACCTTTAATTACCCATTTCAATTATTTGTTTACGACTTTTTCTGTCTCTTATTTCCGACCATTATTTTGACTTTCCACCGATTTTTTTTTTTTGTATTTTCACTTCATAACACTCCGGCAAGTCTAGGCTTAATTTTTTTTTTTGATCAGCAACTGTATGTTTTTATTAGAAAGAAGAAACATACAACATGACGGATCTCACGCCTCGTTAAAAACCTCCCTAACTTAATAGAGGAAAAGAGTACGATAAGATCCGCCGAAAATACAAAGAAACAAACAACCAAATCATAAACATGCCACAAAGAGCGAACATCTATCCACTCCTTCTTTCGCTAATACATCCGCAAAGTCATTCGCCTTCCTAGGCACGTAACAAAACTACATGTCATACGCTACCCGACAAGCCTGATCAATCGCTAAAAAGCCTGATCATCCGCAAAGTCTAGGCTTAAAATTTAAAGGAAAAAAATGTAAATTTAAGGGTTATATAAAATTTATGAAACTTTTGGTAACATTAAATATGTAGGTATTGCAAAAAAATGTTAATAATGTTCAAATAATTTGTGTGGTTTTACTTTAAATTTTTATTTCTAAAGATTTCTTACCTTCGAATCACTCTAAATTTTTACTTTTAAGATGTAGACCAATATTTAAGCATGTTGCATTGAGTTAAAACTACGAATTCTTACCAAATTTTCTAGCTAAATAATCCTTTGTCCTCTAGGGCTGTGCAACAAATCTGACAAATTGAAACTGGAACTAAAACTCAAAAAATTTGATGCGAAATTACGGTTAACCAAACTGAAAAAATGAGTTTAGGTAGGGTTTTTAAAAAAAATATATTATTTATGTTCGGATATAGTTTATAATTTTGAAAAAAATGGGTAACCGAACCGATTGGTTATATAATATACAATAATTATATTAGTAAAATTTTAAGGTTATTTTTAATTTATTTCCCTCTAAATATTTACATATTTTTACTACCCTACAAGTAAAAAGTCAGCGCAAAATATTAATTTGGAAAGTATTCTGCCGCAAAATATTGATTTGGGAAGTCAATAATTAAAGGCAATTTATTCTCAAAATATTTTTATTACCCTTTGAGTTGTACATTGATTTTTTAAAAGTGTTATGTTTTCAAAGGATTTTTATAGTTTTTAATTGTTTTTATTAGATTTTTATGTTATTAAGCCTATTTTTTGCATATACTACAATTAAGTTTTATTAAATCTGTTCTAGTATTGAGAAGATATTGGTCCTGTTTGGTAAATAATTTTTTGAGCTAAAATTAGAGGTTTGAAATTTTTTTAGAGGTTTGACCAGTCAAATCCACTAATTTAGATGTTTGGTAAATAGCGGATTGAGATGAAACTTCTCATTTTGAAAAAGCTCCTTTTAGGAGCTTTTTGAGTTAGAGGTTTGAATAAAATACTTGTAAAGACTATTTTGTCCTTAATAATTATAATTTTTTTTCTTCTAAATTTGAATAACTAATAAAATTAAAAAATATATTCTTTTAATAAGAAATTATTTTTTATCGGTAAGTAAGTATGATTTTATTGAAAATAAAAAAATAATATATAGATTAATATATACATTTAAATTTAATAATTATTAAAACTATGCTAAAAAAGAATTTCACAAATAAAAAATAATGTATACATCTTTCGTATATGCTTAGTAATGATGTTAAAAAAAAAATTTTCATAATTCAATTAATATTTATAGATACAAAATATTAATAACTAATAAATTATTCAAACATGTACTGGATATAATCATGTCCTTATATGTCATTTTGTTTGTTCAAAGAATCAAACAGCTATCAGCTATCAGTTAATTTTACCAAACACTTATATACAATCAGCTAATGCAATCCGCTAGTCAAATCAGCTTATTCTATCATCTATCCGCTATCAGCTATCAGTTATCCGCTAATTGCCAAATAGGGCCATTGGCATATTGCGTTAAAATTTTGAAAGATATACTATTTTCTTTAACTATGTTAAGTTTTATATTTTAATTAAGAAAAGTAGGAAAAAACTATTACCCGACTGAACCAAACCGAATATTTCGGTTAACCGATCAATCAGATAATTGGTTTAATGATTACGATTTAGAGTTAAGAATTGAGCAATTCGAATTTACAAGTTATTTAAAATAATTTATTAGCGGTTAACCAAACCCGGTTTTGCACACCCCTAGCCTTGGGGTTTTCGGAAGTTGCATTAAAAAGGTTGTTTGTTTTCAGACTCTCGTGCGTGAATGAAAAGAAAGATAAAATGTTATATACTTGTTTAGCAATTAGCGGATAGCTGATAACAGATTACATTAGTTTATTTGACTAGCGGATTATATTAGCTGATTGTATAAAAGTGTTTGGTAAAATTAACTGATAGCTAATAGATGTTTGATTATTTAAACAAGCAAAATGACATATAATGACATGATTATATTCTATACTTGTTTGAATAGTTTATTAGTTATTATTATTTTGAATCTATTAATATTAATTAAATTATAAATAATATTTTTAAGTATAACATTACTAACATATTTGAAGGATTTATATATTAATTTACTTTTTGTATAATTATTTTTTATATAATTTAATTAATTCTTAAATTTAAATACAAATATAAATGTGTGAGAATTAAAAGAGAGAAAAAATATTAGTTTAATTACAAATATCACAATGTAAATACGTGAGAGTGAAGAATTAAAATAGAAAATGTTAAATTTAGTTTATTTGGAGATTTTTATAGTTGTTAAGCGTAAAAGAGTTTTTATAACTTTTATGTCAAAACTTCTAATTTTAAAATTAGAAGTTTCACCATAATCCGCTATTTACCAAACATTCAAATAAACGGATCTGACCAGTTAAATTTATAATCTTGGCTCAAACTACTATTTATCAAACATCGCCTATATATTATATAAAGCTAATGTTTTAATATAAAAAATTAGATGTATATAAAACAGAAGTTATTTATAATAATAATAATAATAATAATAATAATAATAATAATAATAATAATAATAATAATAATACATTAAAGACTGAAGAGTGTAATTAATTACATAATTACGTCAATTTTCAGTCCTCCTCTATAAAAATAGTGTACAAAAGTCTTTAATTACATTCAATTCAATATGATTCATAAAATAGGATGATTGTCAAAATACAAAATAATTATAAAAAATTGCATCCAATTATATTTAAATATAATTATAAGATAACACTTTCTAAACATGTCCTAAAATTGTGTTGTATGAAAAATCGTCCTAAAATGCATCCAATTATATTTAAATCCATTAACTGAATTATTATCCAGCATTATTGAATTCGTTTCCTGTGGTTTTGGAGATTGAATAAATTAATTAAGTTGTAGACTGTAGAGTATTAATGAGCTAGGTTGCAATGGAAGTGGTCACCCTTGCTCCCTCCACTTTTATTGGATAAATTTTTATACCCAACTTTCCCATAGGGTTGGAAAGTATAAACGGAACAAAAACTAGAGATATTTAAGGAAGAAAACATAACCCTTAATCCATTATATAACAGGTGAGTGGGGCAAATACAGAACACCATTAAACTTCCATAAATTACCAAAAAAAAAGTATAAAGTCGAAAAGAGCTTTCAACGTTTGATATTTTGTTCACTTAAGATTTTTTTAGTGCAAACTAACCCTTAATGTTTTTTTTAAATATTTTCTATGGATGAGAATTGTCAGTCAACTAATGGTCAACGCCCTTCGATGACATGGCAGGTCTATATAGCATAACTTGCTGACATGGCGATACCACATATGTAGATGCAGATGAGGCACTTTGCTGACGTGGTATCACAGTTTTATAAAAATAATTATATTTTATTAAATTTTAACCAATCAAATGATGATATATGACAATATCTGAATTGTTTTAAAGTAAAGAATTAAAATTATAATATGCAGGGGTGGGATTTGAACCTAGCCTAATGGGCAAAAGGCTTAGCGTCCAACCATCAAAACAACCATTTTGAACTAAAAGGTATAATTTAGTAGTTGTTCATATTACCTCTTAATTATATAAGCAGAGGCTCAATATTTTCCTACAAGAATACAACACATTTCATAACAAACCATTTATATTTTGAAGAAATTGTGATTTCGAAGAAGAAAAAAACACGAAACTTTATTTTTAAGTTCCACTAAATTTGTCGCAATCTAACCATATTATTATGACTCATTCGTTTAATTTGTTATGTTTTTTATGAGTTGACTTTAATTTTATAGTTTAATTTTAAATGATAAATATAAATTTAATCATAGTACGTTGACTAAAAATTTGTGTCGTTATAAAAATTATTATTTAAAAAAAAATTCTGCTTGGCATGGTGGCGAAAAGCGAATGTCGCACTATATTATTTCTACAAATAATGGATAAAATAAGATGCACTAATGTTGGACATTTCATTTATCCATTGATTTGAAAGATCTTAATAAATGATTTCATTCCCAGACCAGTCAGGAGCAATAGATAAATCTTGGTTATTCCTCATCCCCCATTGTGAAGCAGCTGCCCCCACAGGCTAATGCCATAGATTTTTGTCATTCAAAAATAAAAATAAAAAAATCCGACATAATATCAGACATGGGCCATTGGCTCTCAAAACTTAAGAAAATTATCATTAGTAACTTTGAAGTTTAAGATGTATAATTAGATCTTTCAAAATATTTAAGAAGATTGTATTTATTCTTTTAAAATTGTCAAAACTTTACGTTAAGATATATTATATTTATTTATAAATTAAAGTAAGCCGATATTTTTAAACATAAATATTTTTTCTTGAATTTTTATTTTAATATTATTTTTAAATTCTGATTCTCAAATATGGCTCTAATTTTGAGTTCTCTCTATTTTATAGTATTTTTAAATAAAAAATGCATATGAGGAAACCAAAATTTGATCCTTCTCTGACTTTTTGAATTGATAATTGAAAATTTACAGCAATACTAGGTAATGTTTTAGACACTTTTAAACTCCTACTTTATTCTATAAATAAAGGTAAATTCATACTAATTTGGTCAAAACAATTAAAGTTTCTTCTACGTGTTGAATGTCAAAATCCCTACTATAATCTCATTTTAATTTCTTTCAAAGAAAATCTCAATGGTGAATTTGTTGAAAAGGACCATATAAATCTACATTTGTCCCATGAAGTCACACACACACATATATTAATAGATGTGATTATTGTTAAAATTTCTTTCGATAATTGACCTAGTAATAAATAAGTAGTTTTATCCTGAATGATATGATCTTTTATAACCAGTTGTATTTAATTCATTAGTTAATTAATTTGATTCGAATATTTTACAGATCTATTATAAAAACCACAATTTCAATTGTATTTACTTTATTGAATAAAGCCAAATATAGTATAATAACTCTTATATTAGAGTACCTGACATGCATGCAATGATTTTGAAGTGGACAGGTGCTTGAAATGGATCCATCGACGTGCATGCGCTTGCATGCATTAATTCCCTTTGAACCTACATCCAAACACGTACCGCCCTCTAAGCCCTCCTGGATTTGGGTTGGGTCTGAACATTATTCGGTGACCTTTGCGAGCAGTCGAAATCTAACCCGACTCTTCAAACTCTAATGGGGTGATCCAGTGACCTTTGCAATGATTTCGTTCGCATGTAGAGTATTCTAGGACCAAGTACGTAGTAGAACTAGAGAGATCTATGCTCAAACTAACTTCCCATCCAAGGAATATTATATTCTTCACTCTTAAGTGAACCTGTGTCTGTGTAGCTTATGGATGAATATTTAATATAATCAACAAAAATATTCAGAACTCAGACACTCCTTGTAAGTCGGAACAATGTAATAAATAGGAGGCGCCTTGCTGACTACCATGAAATCGGGAAGCGGTGACATGAAGAGGGTTTTTACAGAACAGCTGCAGCCTGCAGAAGGTGAGCTAATTAATTAATATGGTTTAAAACTGGTTCTGTTGCTTCTTTTTTAGCTTCGGCATTGCCATTTGGCCCTTGGAGCTATGCTGAAGCCAACTCCAAGCCAAGCCTAGATCACAACACTCCCATCCGTCCATTGCTTTCAGTTCACCAATATTTTAAACTCATAGAAACATCGAGGAGCACTGATGAGCTCTCTGCTGCATTTCCCCCACTTGAATTTGCCTTAAAATCACATGCTTCGCCTCACCCACACCAACTTGCTAATGCCTATTGCACATGACCCAATCACACCCACACTTTAACTATAGTTTATTAATTAGTATAATAATTTAGAATTAATTTATTCTGTTGTAATAATGTATTAATTACTGATAATTGTTGTGTAAGTAAATATGATTTATAGTAATAGACATGTTGACATTGAAGAATCAATCCGTGTAAATGTGTTTAAGAGATTAGAACTATCTTACACGGATGTAATTGTGTTTGTCATCAGATCAACTTGAAACTAAACCATGTTAATCAAACTTTTGGCAAAAACGTATCTTTCCCACCATTGGAATTGATCGACGATTGTTCTGCTAATCAAAATTATGTCACTAGCAATAGATGTAGTTTTGAAAATTTAGGGTTCTTTTTTATAAGAAGACTTTAACATGTCACGTCAACATTTTTCAACGGGGTTAACAACACTACAACAGTGACCCTAATGAATTTAAATTAAAAAATTAGAGATTATAATAAAAGATTTTCGATTTTAATGACCAAAGTGAAAGTACCTTAAAAAATTAGTGATTACCATAGTTCATCCTATTTTTTAATGGTGGGTTAAGTGACCCACCATGCACCATGGTGCATCCGCCTCTAGCTGTGAGAATTGTGGTGAAAAAATATTTTTAAGAAAAACTTTTAAAAAATATTTTTAGATTATTTGGTTTAAGATAAGAGTGTTTAATATTGAGTTACCAACAATTAGGTGGTCGAGTGGGATGATGCACTAGATCATTTAAGCAAGGTCAGGAGTTCAAATCTTGATGTAGTGAATGTAGCAAATTGAGTATGGAGGGTCACTCACATAACAAACATCTTTAACATTTAAAACACCTAAAACCCTAATCTTAACCCTCTAAATTTTGACCCCAAAACACTTTTGACCCTGAAAATATTTTTAAAAAAAGCATTTCATGACATGATATGACACGACATGGTATATCAATTAAAGGTTATATTTTAATACATGATTGTGTAATTTTTTACACAACCAATCTTTAACATTTAAAACACCTAAAACCCTAATCTTAACACTCTAAATTTTAAACACTAGACTTTATACCATAAACCTTAAACTCTAATTCTAAACTCTAAACCATACAATTTAAACCTCTAAACTAAACATTAAATCCCTAAATTTGACAAACACGTATAAACTTTAGTTTATACAGGTTGTGTATCAAAGGTTTCACATCAAATAAATCACACAAAAAACTAAATTATGTAAACCTTTTAGAACAGGGTAATTTTTTGTACACCAACGGAGATTAGGTTTTTATTGAATAATATGTCAGCAATACATGGTTTGTTGTATGGCAATGTTAAAAGATTATATTAGCGAGTAAGCACATTTTGTCGGTTAGTCAAGTTGTTTATCTTTGTTTCCTCATTTCTTTTAAGTCATGAGTTCTAGACCTACTAGGAACATTCTCTTTCCTTCCGCTAGAGTCTTTCTTTTCCCTACCTTCTAGGTAGGATTATAATTAAATTTAAAATTTATCAAAAAAATATATGTTGGGCTAATATACTAAAAAAGTCGTAAAACTATTACTTTGTTGGTTTATTTTTTAAAACTACTTTATTTAATTTATTGATTAATTAATTCTATGCATAAGTTTATTATGAGATTAATTCTCTCAATTCAATTCATTCTATTCGTATTATTATGATTTAAATATTTTATCTCATTTAAAGAATCTAGCAACTCATCCTACAAGACCAATTAATAATTAATTGTATTAGTATTCTTTTAAGTTCATTTTAAATTGCGTACAAGGTTAATGTATATTTTATCCTTGATTTTAGCTTCAATATGCAATTTGGCTTCCAACTCTTTATAGTGCAATTTGATCCCTGATTTTAACGTTGAACTACAATTTCGCCTCCTACTTATTGTTGGATAAAACTCGACCATTAATTTTAGTTTGATATATAATTTAATCCTTAACTTTTTAATATAAATTTATCCTTAATCAAACTTTTGGATTTGTGTTAAACCTAAAGTAATGTGTTTTTAATAGTTTTGTTGAAACAATTATATGAGTTTTAAAAGACATCAACAACCTTAAAATAATCTTTTTTATATATTGTAGAACTAAATGTTTTAATATAATAATTGAAAAATATTTTGGACTAAATTGAAAAGAATTTAAAATATGCTTTCAGTCAAAACAACTTGAAATTACGTTTAAGGGTTTTTAAAAGACTTTGGAATAATTTAAAATGCTTTTAAAGTAGTCAAACCAGTGTTTTTCAAGTACCCGTATCGATACGGTCTGGTACTGTATCGATACGCCCTAGGGTTTCAGCTACAGTAAAATTCTAGTAGCCAAAACATGTACCGATACGCTTTTCTGTATCGATACAATATGTTTTAAATAGCCAATGAATAGTTCGCGTACCGATACACCCAACTACCCCTAACAGTCATTTTCCCAACGGTCTCTTAAATTGCAAGACCGTACCGATACGCTAGTCAAGCGTATCGATACGCACCAGATTGAAGTGATCAACGGCTATTTCTTTATCGGGACTGTATCAATACGGATTCAAGGGTATCGATATGCCAAGCTGTAGAACTGCATTTATGGTGGGAAATAAAGGCTCCAACGTCTCTAGTTCAAGCCCAACGGTCCTCAACGACTACAAACTCAATTAGGAGTATAAAAGGGACCTCTAAGCATCAAGAGATGGTTAATGCTTCAATTATCAATAACATTATGATGAGAGATTATCTTTAAAGCTTAATTGTACATTTCTTGTATAGACAACACTTGTGAGCTATCATTGTCAAATTTGCTTAAGTGTTTAGGATTTGGGTGAGTGTTTAATTGTGCAAACAAATACATATTAGAGAGATTTCGTGTTTGCTTTGAATTCTCTTTGTACAAGAATGTCTTGGTTAATCTTTGGGTAGAAAGATTAACCGGTTTGTAAAGGTTACATCCTTAGCCTGAAAAAAGGGAAAAATTCTTAGTGAATTGGTGAAATCCTTGGTGGGGAGCTAAGGTAGTGGATGTAGGCTTTGGGTTAGAAAGCCGAACCACTCTAAATCTCTTGTTAATCTTTCTTAATTTTTTACCACCACCATAAACACAAAAAAATCAACCTTCTCCACCACTTGGCAAGCATTTCGGTTGTGACCATCAAGCTCAACAATTGGTATCAGAGCGAGGCTTAATTGATCGCGATTAACATCCTATTTAGGTGATCCGGGAATCTCGATACATCAATCTAACCAACTGAAGCAATGTCACAATCTATTGACAAGTCACCCATCTTCGACGGGACGAACTACGCTTATTGGAAGACGAGAATAATGTTCTTTGTCAAATCCAAAGACTACAAGCTTTGAGACTTTGTTGAGGATGGTCTGTTCGTACCACAAAGAAATAAGGCGGAATGGAGTACCGACGACCGTAAGATGATAGAACCTAATTGCAAAGCTTTGCACTTTCTCTATTGTGCACTTAACCTCAACATCTATGAGAAGATGTCTTCTTGTGAGAGTGCCAATGAAGTTTTAGACAAGCTTGAAGTTACATACGAAGGAACAATCGAAGTAAAAGAGACCAAGATCGGCCTCCTCAACCACAAGTATGAGAACTTCAAGATAAACCCAGAAGAGGACATTGAGAAGATGTTCTATCGATTCTCCACCATCACCAATGGACTAAAAGGCTATGGAGAAGTCATTCCAGAAGAAAAACTTGTCTGAAAGCTTATCTACTCTCTTCCCGAGTAATGGGACTCAAAAAAGACCGCCATCATTGAAGCTAAAAATCTCAAGACCTTGAAGCTTGATGAACTCATGAGGTCACTTCTCACTCACCAAATCATGAAGAAAGACAAAGAAGAAGAGAAGAAAAAAGAAGATATAAGAAAGATGAGAAAGAAAAAGATCTAGAGTTAGGCATCAATGCAAGTGTCGTTGCTCTCAAATCCTCCACATGCCATCATGTAGAACTAAGTGAAGAGGAAAGCGAAGATGAAGAGATGACCTATCTCTTCAAGAAATTCACCCGGTTCATGAAGAGCGAATTGAAAAATTCTAGGCATGAATCAAAGAAGAAGATGAAGGATTCCCACAAGTCCAACAAAAATGAATAATCTTCAAAGAAGGCATATGTGGCGACATGGAGTGATGAAGACTCCATCGATGATGAGGTAGCCCACCTATGTTTTATTGCCCTCAATGAGGGGGAGGTAACTTCTAACTCATCTAGTTCAAATTCATATTCTTTTGATGAGTTACAAGAAGCTTATGATGAATTGGTTTTTGAATTCAAGGCTTCATTTTCGAAAAAGTCCCAAAATGACTAAGTACTTCAACTAAAAATGATGAAATTAAAAAATGGATTCCTAAGTGGACAAAATTATGTGCAACTACGTCTATGGATCCAAAGCAATTTGGATACCAAAAATTACTTGATTGTCTTGTTTTAGGTGTGATGGAGAGTGATCAACAAGTCCAAATTTAAGGGGGAGCTCCATGCACACAAAGAGAGCACTTGAAGAAGGAAAGTTTCACATCCTCAGTTGGGTTCAAGTGTGGTAAATTAGTTGAATTTCTTTTCATTTAGTTTTATTTCTTCTAATTCAACTAGTTTAATCATATTGTTGGACTAACATTGTTTGATGCTTTGAGTAAGAGGGAGCCAATTTTGAAACTCAAAATTTTAATTGTGTCAATCTTTTAAGTTATTTTGAGCCTAATGTCTTTTTAATTTTTTTTTGATATAACAAAAAGGGGAGAAATGGTTTGAAAAATTGATTTTTCAAGAGAATAAGGAAGAGCTTTAATTTCATTCACATTTTTAATCTCTGATTCAAATTTATAAAATACTAAGAGGGAGAATCCCAAATAATTTTTCAAGTTGATTTTATTATATCAAAAAAGGGAGATTCTAGAACTAAATGTTTTGATATAATAATTGAAAAATATTTTAGACTAAATTAAAAAGAATTTAAAATATGCTTTCAGTCAAAACAACTTGAAATTATGTTTAAGGATTTTTAAATGGCTTTAGAATAATTTAAAATGCTTTTAAAGTAGCCAAACTAGTGTTTTTCAAGTACCCATATCGATACGGTCTAGTACTGTATCGATACGCCCTAGGATTTCAGCTACAGTAAAATTCTAGTAGCCAAAACACGTACCGATACGCTTTTCCGTATCGATATGGTATGTTTTAAATAGCCAATGGCTAGTTCGCGTACTGATGCGCCCAACTACCCCCAACAGTCATTTTCCCAACGGTCTCTTAAATTGCAAGATCATACCGATACGCTAGCCAAGCGTATCGATACGCACCAGTTTGAAGTGCTCAACAGCTATTTTCTTATCGGGACTGTATCGATACAGATTTAAGGGTATCGATACGTCAAGCTGCAGAACTACATTTATGGTGGGAAATAAAGGCTCTAACGGCTATAATTCAACCCCAACGGTCCTCAACGGCTACAAACTCAATTAGAAGTATAAAAGGGACCTCCAAGCATCAAGAGATGGTTAATGCTTCAATTGTCAACAACATTATGATGAGAGATTATCTTTAGAGCTTAATTGTACATTTCTTGTATAGACAACACTTGTGAGCTATTTATTGTCAAATTTGCTCAAATGTTTAGGATTTGGGTGAGAGCTTAATTGTGCAAACAAATACCTATTAGAGAATTTCGTGTTTGATTTGAATTCTCTTTGTACAAGAGTGTCTTGGTTAATCTTTGGGTAGAAAGATTAACCGGTTTGTAAATGTTACCTCCTTAGCCTAGAAAAGGGGAAGAATTTTTAGTGAATTGGTGAAATCTTTAGTGGGGAGCTAAGGTAGTGGATGTAGGCTTTGTGTTAGAAAGCCGGACCACTCTAAATCTCTTGTTAATCTTTCTTAATTTTTTACCACTACCATAAACACCCAAAAATTAACCTTCTTCACCACTTGACAAATATTTTGGTTGTGACCATCGAGCTCAACGTATATAATATAATATAATATGTTAATTATATTTTGGGTTTAAGAGTACTTTTTGAACTGAAATGATGTTATTAAATGACATCCAACTAAAGCCGACATTTTAAAAATATATATTAAAAAAAGAAATATTTTATGTAAAGAGTTTGACTTGTGAAAATCAAATTATTAAATGATTATCTATTCAAAAAAATATTAAATGATTATATGTGTGTTAGAATGCATATGTAAAAGTTTTTGATAATGAGCTTGAATCTTAAACGACGAGTTTTAATAATTTTATTGAGATTCACTAATTGATTGAGTGACTAAAGATGTTTATGTTGTTATATTTTGTATGTATGAGTTCGAATTCCAACATTTATCTTAGAAATATAATATTTTTTATTTAAAAAATAATTTTATTTAAATATTTGTAAAAGTGCGGAAAGACAACACTTAATAATTTTTATTACACTTTATGAATAAAAATAATTTTATAATTTCAAGTTAAGTTGGTGTTTGAATTGACTCGTAACACCAAATTTAGTCTAAAATTATAATACTAGCATAGATACATGCCTTAATTGATTGAAAATGGAAAGGCAAAAAAACATTTCATAGAGGGGAAAGAAAAAAAAAAAGAAATTTAATGCAGAGACCAAGTGATTGGCCAAGTAGATGATATTAGGCAGTGACCGAGTGTTCAGCGAGAATACGGCACAGCGACATTCATGGTATGGATCATAGGATAGCAACAAGTGAATCATAGGGCATGTTTAAGCATGTCCCAGACACAAATTTCAAATTAAAATGACCACCTTCTTCTTTGATTATATCCGCTCAGTTGAAACTTGAAAGCTCCTTTGTATAGTACATGTCATTTTATGGTCTATATTTAAGATTCATAATATTCGAATAATATACTTTCATCTAATACTCACATGAATACGAGTAACACAGAACTTGATTATAAAGAGACGAGAGTAGAATTAAGCTGATCGCTCACCTGTAAAAAAATTGAAGAGGGAAGAAAGAAAACCACCACTATGATGAGGGGAACAGAACATGACAGATTACTAACACATATAAAGAGGCGAGAGTAGAATTAGAATGCTTACAGTGGTTGTAAAGTGCTTGCAACCCATCACAGATAGAGGGAGAGCTAGCTGAAGTCTTTGCCAACCTGAAAACGAGACCATCCGACATTAACCGTTACCACTTCACATGGGCATTGCTGAAAAAAATAGAGACCCTACTGATAATTGAATGATTTTGTATTCTTTGCATAAAACTTGGCATCATTGGCTTGACCTGAGAGATATGCGGCAAAATATCAACCATATCATTCAAAACCAGTAAAAGTGTTTCTAAATATCTGCAAAGGCACCAAAATAATAAGGGAAGGCCAGTTAAAGTATAATGCCCACTGCCCCACATGCACCTGTGACCTGTCTATACTCTATCATATGTGGTTGGAAAAAATTCAAGACAACAAAACTGCATTTGTACCATCATCAGTAGTAACAATATCAGCTCATATTTGACATCTCAATTAATGCTGATATATGTAGATATGGTGCCAGAGATTTTTTTATGAAATTAGATCAGAGAAACAAGGCAGGAATACCACATCTTCTTCGATCTGGATCGAGAAAACCAGCCAGCAACAGGGCCTCAGACATGAAAACATGGCTTATCTCATAAGGAAATATTCAGCAGTCTATAGATAATTTGATTTGATTCCTCTTGTCTTCAACATGGGTATGTTTGAATGCAAATCAAGGAAAATGTGTGGTTGCTTATGCATGCATCAGCTACCATACTGAAAAACATTTGCTATTCCATGCAAATCCCTAGGCTTGGCTATTTCATTGTCGCATAATTCCTTGGATATTACATTTCCTCTGCAAGAGCCTTTCCAGGCTCCAGCCTCCACATGCTTAGCAGAAATCCACTAACCCACTCACATGCATTCCACAGGACAACTAAAGATGTCGACTGATGGAAAAGAAAAACAAAAATTAGTCCAGCTTCTGTGGCAATGGAAAGGCCACGACAGCCATACTTCACCTTTCAAACTTAATTCCAAAAGAAGGCCCGCAGCTTCCAAATTCCCTTTTCCCCTTTTGTACAACTCACACACCAACAGCACCAAACAATGGGGTTCATGCAGCTTTCAATATGTTCTAGTAGTTATGGTCTTAGGAAGGGTTAACAGAAAGCTATTATAAAATATCTGATTCATCTAATATACCACTCTGCTTCTAATTCATCTAATATGATTGAGTAGGGTTTCAAATTCCAATGATAGAGATTCACAAGAAATTCTCCTGAATCTGCAAATTAATATACCACTCTGCTTCTAATTCATCTAATATGATTGAGTAGGGTTTTTAATTTTAGCAAGGACAAAGAACTCTAGATTAAGGGCCCAAAAAAGGTGTTGGGGGGGGGGGGGGGGGATTGGAACCTTACTCTTCAGCCTGCAGAATTCTCTCTTCAAGGCCTAACATAATGCCAGACCCACGAACTAACCAACATATTCAGCCTCATACGTTTACCCAAGCTACACACCAAGATCATGGTTTCAGCTAATCTTTGTTAATGTTTTTCCTTTATGATAGAAAACAAAGCCTTTGCTGCGATGGTCATAAAAAGAACAAACTTTTGCGGTAGACAATCAACAAATCAAATGCAAATGAATTACATTCGAAGGTAACCTTAGCTCGGCTGATATTAAGCCAGACTGCAAACACCAAAATTTGTTAGTATACTGTATATACTATGTACTAGATCTTTCAATTCAAGTGGAGCCAAGATCTTTAGGGAGTTCGAGGCAAAATCAGAAATTTTAAATCGACACAAATGGTAACAAATGAAGCAGAGTTATTTTCCAGTAGCACCTGTAACATTGCTTAAAGATCTTATTTTCCATTTCAACAAAGAAAGAACAAGATCAAACTAAATGCCTTAAATCGACAAACACTAGCAAGTTTTAAATTGACAACAAAATGGTAACAAACAGAAACTAGATATCGGAAACAAAGTTGCAAGAGAACTGGTTTCATAATAAACATGACAAGACTAACGGAAGATCCACTACGCATCAACATTTATGCTATAGCGAATTTGCAACTATTGGCAGAGCTGTTCAACGGCTGTCACAATCTGGGCAGGCTGAACGACAGTTACTTCCTCAAGTGTTCCGGCATATGGTGTAGGAACATCTTGTGAAGATAAGCACATAATTGGAGCATCCAAATAATCATTGAAATTCTCAGTAATGGCAGCCGTCAAGCTAGCACCAATACCACCAGTCCGCATGCACTCCTCCACAATAAGAACACGATGTGTCTTCTTAACTGAGTTCCCAATAGTGTAAAGATCAAATGGTTTCAAAGACCTAATATCAATTACTTCGGGATCATATCCCTTGTTCACCAAAGTTTTTGCTGCCTGCATCACATGATATCTCATCCTTGAATAGGTTAGAATGGTGACATGTTCTCCAGGCCTCACCATCTCAGCTTCCTCAAGATTACAGATGTAATCCTCATCTGGGATTCTCTCCTTGAGGTTGTAGAGCAAAACATGCTCAAAAAGGATAACAGGGTTCTCACTTCTGATTGCAGCCTTCATTAAACCCTTGGCATTGTAAGGGGTTGAGCATGCAACCATTTGGATTCCAGGGATTGACTGAAAGTATGATTCAAGACGTTGAGAGTGCTCAGCCCCTAGTTGGCGTCCTACACCACCAGGCCCACGAACGACAACCGGTATGGTAAACTGGCCACCAGATGTATAATGAAGCATACCACAGTTGTTGGAGATCTGATTAAAAGCAAGGAGGAGAAATCCCATGTTCATTCCCTCAATAACTGGTCTCAAACCAGTCATGGCAGCTCCAATTCCCATGCCAGTGAAGGAATTCTCGGCAATTGGGGTATCAAGAACCCTAAGGTCCCCAAATCTTTTAGCCAGTCCTTTGGTCACTTTGTATGAGCCTCCATAGTGACCCACATCTTCACCCATGACACATACACGGGGATCCCTCTCCATTTCTTCTTCTAAGCCCTCTTGAAGAGCTTCAAAAAGTAAAAGTTCATGCCTGGAATACAATACATACCTAGTTAAATACTGATGATAGATACTGACATGATGCTGTTAACATTTGTCCATAAAAAAAGCAAAACAGCAGTCATGATTGTGGTAACAAGTATGACTGTAAAAATTTGACACCATAGCAACACACAGAAACAGAGACGATATTTATAGCCGCAAAAAAAAACCTATACGCATACATGGATATCAGATGCATGCTTGAATACACCCAGGACTCAAGTGACAGCCTTTTCATTTAACATCTGACATAAAAGTCCACCACATCCAGTTGACAGATTGAGATGACTAGATCATTGCACTAACAGTTGCATGAATGGTACCAAATACCTGGACCTCACTCCGTATTATGAGGTTAAGTACCTTGTTATGCAGGCCACTCAAACAGAAAATTATCTACACACACCAGAAGCATAATGCACACTAGAAAGCATGGCATCAGTGGTAATTCTCCTATATTTAAAAAGTCATACATTGGGAAATTGTTATCAAACAAGCAAAAGCAAAATTCGCTTATAATGACTACAAAGAACATTTTCCAGCGAAGGATAAATCTGAATAGAAAGCCAAAATACATTAAATTCCAAAATAAGACTACAAGACCAACAACAAAAAAGTAAAGAAATCCAATGTTATCTTACAGGAATGTCATTGAGTGGCAATGTTTGAAGGCAATTAATGTAGTACTAAAATCCACATCTTTCATATTTGCACGAGATACGGAAGACATAAATACTTTCATATAACTCGTATTTAACAAATATTGAGCGATTGCTAAACTGTAACACTAATTCGTAAGTTCAATCAGAATCAGATATAGAATCATACCCTTGTTTCGAAGCAGCGGCGCTACCAGCGTTGGTCTAATTAAAATTAAAATTACATTAGCCACACAAAATAAATAAATGAACTTTAATATTCTACCGAGAGAGAGAGAGTCTTTACTGCAACTGCATTGGGAATCAATCGTTGATCCCTTCGACCCTTAGGGTTCAGATTCACTTTTCCATCAGATCGGACCACTGCAAAGCTCACTCTTTTGCTCACTGCACAAAACCAATTTGAGCGAAAAAAAGAACTTTGACGTGAAAATCGAAGAAAATCCAATGAGTAGCTTACCGGAGAAGGATCTACGAGGAGAGAAAACGGATTTATTGGAATCGAAAGAATTGGACGGTGACGATGATAAAGGTGCGGCAGCTCCAACACCTTGGAAGATCGCAGCCATTGGTTTTGCACCCGCGGAAGAATAAAACGAAATGATATTTCAAAGAAATGGACCTGCAAATGAATTGTTAAGACTTAAGACGAACGGAGAAATATATACGTGAAAATGAAAAGAAAATGGGCGGAGAATTTGAGGCTCTTTTATTTATTTATTTTATTGTTTTTTTGTTGGGCGATTTGTTTCAGGTTTGAAAAGCGAAAGAAAAGAGAGCGAAGGCCAAAGTGCATGTTAAACGCAGCGTTTGGTGTCGCGAATGGATTTCTGACACGTACTCATTGGTGACCTACCCGAGCAGCTCGTTAATGTGGGTGGGACTTGGGAACGGTTTGGGCACCGATCTGCTGCTCCTCAGCTTACAATTTTCAAGTTCAATGACTCGTGATTGATTGATTACCGTTCTAGGAGTATTTCTTTTTAGAAAATTAAATTATTTGTTTTTTTATGAAAAAGATTTTCGTAGCCACGAAACTCGTTAAAAATTACCTTAAATCTAAATAAAAAAAAGTACTTGTTGCAATGATTACAATAAACTTATGAGATATCCAACATAGACATAGACACTCAACAAGTAAAACTATGAAACTCCCTTATTCGAAGAATAAGAGTCAAACACTTTTGTTGGAGGAGCCTCAAAAAATCATTCACCTATCGACTGACCATGAGCCATAGCCGCTAGTCCACCAGTCACTAGATTCACCTCATGCGGAACATAAATAATATAAACATCTCAATGCCTGGCCAATAATTATTTTACCCTAGTAACAAGCCCGCCATGACTTAAAGCCAAAGATGATCCCGGTAAAATTATAGCCATCGTAATATTATCAAGCTCAAGCACCACCTTCTGAAAGCCTAATCATCAATCATCATACATGTGATAACATATCATAGGCTGTCCATAACTCCGCAATAATGATCGAACAAACTTCAATACTTCGAGCAAAATCAAAGAACAAGTGAACCACTCATCATTGTTGTCACGAATGACACCGCCAGTAGCAGCCATATTGCCCCTTCCCTCAACAGTTCCATCGATGTTCGCTTTCACCCATCTCAAACTCGACGCCTTCAATCGCTGCACACATCGCTTAGGCCGTAAAGGAGCTTGACCGAGAGCACCCGCCTCCACAATTTCAACCGTATAACGACGGCAAAAGCACACAGCCTCCTCAACCGTATGGGCTTTGATAACTCTATTAGACTGGGGCCATAAAAATACCTAGTCTAGTGTATTGGGCTTGACCAAGTTATCCAATAATGGAAGTTCATCAGTTCTGATTCATATTGTTTAGTTTGGTTAAATTCCAATTCCATCACTCTAATTGTTGCTTCATCGTCTCTAACTCCGGTCACCGGACTTTATTACATAATTCTTTATTTCGAAACAGTCATTTTTTAGTCACATGATGTCCTAAAACCCGACATTAACGAACTGCGTGGGATTTGAAATCTATAAAAATTGCTTTTATTTGTTTTTCTAATAAGATTATATACATCAAAATGCAAGTTAATATAAAAAATATATTTATTTGGGTAAAATATAGATAATTATTTGATACATAGAGGTGGAAATTAAAAAGTTTTCACAAGCGCTTTATTTTCAGGGATTGGGGGCTTAATTTAAGGTGTAGAGTTTAAAGGTCTAGATTTAGTAGTTTAGAATTTAGGGATTGTGAATATAATTTGGTGTTTAAGGTTAGAATTTAGAATTTATAGGTTAAAATCTAAATCCGCAACATATTACCCGAAAGCTTAAATCCTAACTCTAACCCTTAAATTCTAAATCCCTACCTCTAAACCCCTAAACCATATACCCTAAACTAAGTCCCTATAAACCCTAAAACTAAAATGATTGTGAAAATTAAAAATTTGCACCGCCAATATATTGAATATAAATACATATTAGGTAAAAAAGAATTCATACTCTCAGTTTTAAAATTGATCCTCCCAAAAATAATTTAGTATCATTCAATAATTTTTTGAATAATTTAAATGTGATTACAAAATAAATATATATTCATAGTCTCATTTAATGTTTAAAAGTGAGTTATTAAAAATAATTAATCATTGACATTAATATTTTTTTTATCAGTTTTACATAATTTTGATCGATATAGTAATACATTTTTCATCTACACGTAATGTCAATTTTAAAATTGACCATGTCATTGATTAACTGTCCTTAATTCCTCAATCCTCACTTTTAAAATTGATATAGTATTAATTTACTCTTTTTATAGGGATCAGCTTGTCCAGCTTCAAAATTGAGAGGGACGTAAGAGGTCATTTTACCAAAATATTACCATATCTCTACTGGTTGTGGTGGCTTTATCAAGCAATCCGAATTCCGAAACACCAACCAGGTCAACTCAGGAGTCACATGTAACATTAACAACTGCTGCTTAACGGGGAAATGGAGCTTTTCTATCTCTTGTGCTCGATCCTGTCCACATTTTTCACTTCCCTCGTTCTCTCTCTCATCCTTCCCTTCCGCTTCCTCCTCACGCGCCACCGTCCTCATCCTCCGCTCTCCACCACCCAGCTTGAAGCCGTTTCTCTCTACGAAGGTACCGTATGGCACGAGCGTCGCCGCCCCATCCGCCATTCTTTCAGGTACTCCGTCCGCTACGCTCTTTTCGACCTCGACCACGCTCCCAACACGCCACCCGACCACCTCTCCGCCGACGAGGCGCGTAGATTTACCAAAACTGACGGCCCTGTGTAAGTTCCTGAGTTTTCTGACCCCCTCTTTTGTCAACACTCCTTTTTTAGTTTCATCTCAATTGTTTTAGTATTTTTGATGAAATTGCTGTGACAGTTTTCTGCTAACAATTCCTCCAAGCGTGGGGTACGAACAGAATCCATTGAGCATATATTATTGCTATGATTTGGAGGGAAACACTAAGCTTCTGAAGAAGTGCATTGCCGAGGTTTGTATTTTCTATGTTCAATTTGCCCCAAATGGGAAAATTTAACCAAGCTTATAAATACCAGCTATTAAATTATAAAACTCATTAAACGTTGACAAATGATTTGCATGCCCGAGGATATGAAAAATCCATTTTTTTAAATGATTTTCAATATCGAATTCTAAAACTTTGTCTGTTGACATCGCTGTTGATTTATTGTTTCAGGTGACTAATACCCCCTGGGGCGAAAGAGTATTATTTGTTTTCGACCCAGATTCTGATTTAGTAGCAAAACCATTGCATGTCAGCCCTTTCATGGTACGCCCTCTGTGAATTCTTCATTCTTGTACATTTGTTATTCTAGTTTTATCCATTTCATGAGTATGGCGATTAACTGGTGTAGATGAATTAGTTTATATGTTCTAAATATTCATTCCGGAAATTGTCCCGATCAGGCAACATTTGAGGAATGCTTGTTTCATCCTTTGTTTTTATCAAGAATTGTGTTTTCTCTAACCATGTAAGCATCTTGGGGGAAATGTGCAGGATATGCTCGGGAATTGGAGCCTTAGAGCTAATGCTCCTGATCAAAATTTACTAGTTACAATTTCTGTCCAACACCCTGAGCTTGGTGATTATTTTCTGGCCACCTTGAAAGCCAAAAGAATCTCCCCAGAATCAGTGCATGATCATGCACTGTTTTTCTGGTTGATGCCTCATAAGGTTGCCCTGTGGATATACTGGCATGTAAGTGGAACTAAAAAATTGCTTAACTTTGGTATGGGTTGGACTCTTGTGCTTACTATGAACTCCATCAGTTCTCTACTGCGTTGGCCTTCGGCTGATTATGTCGATAGAAAAGCATTTTCAGCCTAGAAACAGCTTTATATCCACTTATATTTTTCTTTGTTTCTTATATCAACCTTGAGACGTATTAATACTCTAAAATCTATCTAGCGAATTTTACAGGGTAGCTAGCTTTCTTATTCTTGCATATTCATTTTTACTTCTAAATAAAAACATCATTGAATATGGAATTATCATATGAGATTGCCCACTTTGGAGTTTGGACCCGAAACTTTGGTTTTTATGATGTCGATAGCAAAATTTTCTGTCTTTTCAATAGAATATTACTGAAATAGGGAATTAGAATACCCGTTGGCTGCTTGTGGCCTGTAACCTTGATATTAGCTGTATAATATGGACTAGTTCAACAAGCTTTGCAGATATCAGAGAGAGTAACCGGAATAGAGGAGGTTCAGTAGAATTGTTGGGTAATTTAACAATAAGAAGAACAGACATTTTTTTAATGAAAATAAGGTATAAAGATAGAAAGCTGCACTTTTCAAGCATTTCAATTGTAAATAAATGGACTTCAAGGCCTATCACCTGCATTGCAACTTTGCTGCACTTTTATGCTCAGCCTTATGATTTGAATGCCGAGATGATATATCAGCATTTAGGTGCCTGTAATATAAGCTTCACTTTCAATTTTTTACACCATTCACCATTACAAGCACGGGAGTCGGGAGCCCTTAGAAATTCAAGATCAGTTTTTTTTACCTTTTCAGCTGGACTCTGTTTTATTTGGATCTACCCCAGAGGCTTAGTGATCATTGGTTTTACTGTTGCTGTTAGTAATGTCTGGCGGTCTGGCCTATCAACTCATTCAACATGCCAGAGCTGGACTGGAATTCATTTCCTGGATGCTTTAAAATTTAATCATTGTGTTCACAATTCTCAATTACTATGTTTTCTTTTTCAGGCTCTAAAGCTATGGTGGAAAAACGTGTCATTCATACAACATCCAAGGTACACTAATCCATCATACAGAGAGGAAGCTTCAAATCGTGATAGGAAACTGCTATGCTGTCCAGTATTGAGACGGAACAAAGACGAACACATGCAGGTTGGAGGAAGTGATTCAGTAACTGAGGTTGAGAGATATCACGGAGAACGATGTTTTGTATGGAGAGATGCTAAGTGGCCATGGTCTTGATTACTACATGGGTGAGCTTTTCCCTATCATTTTGAGCCTATTATGCTTTGTTACAAACAATATCAAGCTTGCATGCCGAACAAAAGAAGGAATAGTGTTCCATTCAAGACTGGTATGGTAATTGATTGTCATGAACAAAGGCAATTTATAGGTGGATGGAGAGATCTTGCCTTAAGAGCTTAATTGGCTTATAGCAATAACAATACTTTTTTTAACAGAAAATAGTAATAGCAATACTATTGAAGTTTATTACTAGAGTTTTATGTTTAAACTACGTTTTAATTCATAGTTTATTATTGACTTAACAATGACTTTGTAGTATTTTTCAATATATTCTTTAGTGAAATTGGTTTCTAGTTTAATCAAGCTATTAAGTTGGAGTGCATCCTCACCTATTCTATTCGATTTTGTATGATTTGATTTGACATACCAACTCAACTTGAATTATATCACTAACTTTAGAGTTAGATTTTGTGTATATATGCAATATTGGCACGTTTATTGCCTGGTTATAGTATTATATGGCCAAAATCAAGATTTTCCCTTTTAAATCTTTTCACAAGAATGATTTTCTTTGCTTGTTTTCTTTAATCAAAATAAAGAGCAGCTTTCACATGAGAGCTTGTTATAAATGGGATCACATGTTTTTATTTTATTTTTGGCTAATATATATATTATCTAAATTTAGCACATTCTTTGAAATTTATACTTAATAAATAAATGTTGAAGGTTATTATTTTTAATTAGAATCGAATTTAAAAAATGTACGCATTGAGGGCTAAATTTACTATTGTGATAGTTTTATTAACTGCCATGTAACTTTTCGTTTAAACGTTAACGATCAATGATTATTTTACAACTTTTGATAACTCAAATGATCAAATTGTAACATTTTATACTCAAATAATTCAATTAGAAAGTGTGACTACATAGTTTGTTCTAAAAATAAATTCATTAAAAGTGTTATACATCTTATTGACAATTAGACACTATTGTTAATTTTAGATTTCTTACCGAAAACTCAAACGCTAGTTTATATTAAATGAAACAACAAAACTACCTAAATTTCAGTCCAAAATAAGTTTTTGCAAAAGAAGAAAACTACATAGACTTTTTTTATTCTTTTTAAAATCTCATCAACCTAAAAATAACTAACTTCTAAACAAGGATTTACTTACAATAGTTAACTTTGATTATGTGTTACAAGCAACAAACTAAAACAGACAAAAAAAACGTTGACATTTTACTTCTATGTTGATTGTTTAAAAGACTGATACTAATACAAGGATAACCAAACAAAAACCATCACGAAATTTCCTAAAGCCCCATGAGAAAAATCCAACCTATTCCCATGCCATCTAATAGAAAGATAGATCACTTAATTTCTTAAAGGGCTTAACCGTCAAATAAGCGCTCAAACTATACACTTTTTTCAGTTAGGTGCCCAAACTATTTTTCGAGCCAAATTGGAACCTAAAGTTTCATTTCGTGACTCATTTAAGGTTCGTCGTTAATTTCCACAGTTAAATGTCATGTGTCACCTCCAAAAAAATTCAAAATTATATTAAAAATAAATATAATTAATTAATTTTCAAAAAATCTCTAAACTTTCTAGATTTTACAAAACAGCCCCCAAATTCCAAAATCGCTAAACCCCCAAACCTAAATCTCAATTTGGGCCGATTGCCACGTCACCGCCCACCATATCGGTCGTCGGACCACCACGACCATTTCCCCCACCATCTCGTCGTCGAAAATCAATCGACGCCATGCGAATCGACGAAATTGTCGAATAGTTCTTTCGAATGATTCGCGACGAACGGCGGCAGAAGGGGCGACGAACGACGTGTGAGTTGTTCGGCGAGGGGAGGACGCTTCATTCCATCATTGACAATGTGGCCGCTGCCGGTCAGAGTGGTCGGATTTGGGGGGTTAGGGATTTTGGGACTGTTTTAGAAATATTTGAAAATTCAAAATACATTTTTATTTTGTTTTATTTATTTTCAATATAATTTTTGAAATTTTCAAGAGATGACACATGTCCTTTAACGAAAAAAATTAACGGCGAACCTTAAATGTGTCACAGAATAAAACTTTAAGTATCAATTTAGTCCGAAAAATAGTTTGGATAATTTAGGCATCTTTTTGCCTATTAAGCCTACTTAAACCCCCATCAGTAGTTTCGTTTTTGTTTAATATTTTTAAGGCGATAACAATGTGTTTGTCATTTTTAATAAAATATCTTACTTCATATTTACTACAATGTAATTTAATTTTGGGTAAACTACACTGGTAGTCACTGAACTTTTAGGGCGCTTTCAATAAGGTCACCAAACTTTTATTACAGTCACCCAACTTTTAATTCGTTTTCAATAAGGTCACTACCGTCAACCACCGTTAAAAAAGCTGACTTGGCATGTTAAATTTAAGGTTAAAATACACTATTAGTCACTGAACTTTTAAGAGGCTTTCAATATGGTCACCGAACTTTTAAAACTTTCATTACTATCACTCAACTTTTAATTCGCTTTCATTACCGTCAAAAACCCATTAAAGTTTCTTACTTTTACTTCAAAACTTAAAAGCTTCAAAAATTTTAAAAGAGATTTCTATGAAAAACTAAAGCTATAGACATGTTGGAAATGATGAGGAGAAATCAAAAATATATTTACCTTGTAGAAAGCACTTGAACTGGTGGAGGGATTTGATGGAATAGTAATTGGGGTTTTAGGAAGATTTTAACGTTAAAATGAAATAGCCAAAGAAGAAGATGAAGATTTTTGGTAAAAAGCTCTTTTTCTCATCTTTTTCCCTTCTTTTGAAAAATTACAAGTTTGTCATTAATGAAAATCAAACCTTTTTAATTCAAATCAAAGCTTAATTAAATTTTAAAACGAGCTCACGACTCGAACCCGATTTACCCGAGTAACATCCGACCCCTAAACCCGGGCGTTACATTCCCACCATATTTTTTCTCTCCTCTTATTTTCTTCCATATGAATTAAATTGTAATTTTTTGGTGAAGGTCGTTACTTCTCTAGTAACACATCAAGGAAAATATTAATGTATCTAGACATGCATGCGACATGTGTGAGAACAAGAAAAATATTGGGAGACATCCGATGATGGAATGATAAAGAAGTAACTAAAATTTTGCTCATAAAAATCCTCTTTATGCTTCAGGCCCGACATTTACTGAGTCATGCACTAGATAATGAGGAGTTCAAAGGAAAATATTAATGTATCTAAAAGATAAACATGTTTGGATGGAAGAAAATAAGACATGGAGATAAAATAGGGTGGGAAAAAGTTTATTTTTAAACTTAACGTGTCACATCAACTTTTTTTAACGGTAATGAAAGCGAATTAAAAGTTAAGTGATGATAATGAAAGTTTTAAAAGTTCGATGACCATATTGAATGCCTCTTAAAAGTTCAGTGACTAACAGTGTATTTTAACCTTAAATTTAACATGTCATGTCAGCTTTTTTAACAGTGGTTGACGGCAGTGACCTTATTGAAAGCGAATTAAAAATTGGGTGACTGTAGTGAAAGTTTTAAAAGTTCAGTGATCTTATTGAAAGCGCCTTAAAAGTTCAGTGACTACCAGTGTAATTTACCCTTTAACTTTTTATGATTTAAAAGTGAATTACGTCCTAATGCCATAGAATGATTCATTTTTCCAAGTAAGCCAAATTTAAACAATGGTATTTATTACTAAAAACGGATCTATGTGGATGGTGGCCCCTCCTACCCCACTCACCAATTTATATATATAAAAGATATTTATAAATTTATTTTTTACTTTTTCAAACTTTATGTTTTATCCCTAATCATCTAGTCTGGTTCTGTCCCTATTTAGTACGATTATAAAAGAAGAAATAAGTAACATCCGATGTTATAACACACACTATTTACTTAATAGGTAATAAAACTTTCAAATTTGATAAACAAAAAGGTTGACTTATTTTTATGCATTTGACAAAATCTCAATTTTAATATCCAAATGTTATTTTATTTAAAATAATTTTATCAAACACACCAAACATAAAATAAGAAAAAAAACTTATATTCAAATATATATATTTAACATCGATTCAAAGTTCCATAATTAGATAATCTCTACCTTTATCTTTTATTTAAAAATGTCATAATAAAAAAGTTCATCATCGACAAATAAAGACGATTTAATTTTCATAAAAATGTATATTTTCATGAGGAAAAAAACTAATGCCGACTTTAAAGCGAAAAAAAGAGCAACCATTTTTATTAGAATGGAGGCGGTTTTGTATTTTGTACTTTTTTGATACAAATGGAAAATGAAGTTAGGAAATTACTTAAAAAAATCATGTTCCACGTGCTTAAATTAAAAAAAATCCAGAGCTAATTTTGACGGTTTTTCTTCGTAGGCCGCAGCTGTGTTGTGTGTCTCGTTTTTGTGCATAACGTGTTTAACATAGCTTTCAAAAACAAGTTGTACACACCACACACCTTTATATAACCCCTTCTTCTTCAACATCTCCCCTCCCATCTCATCGTTTTCTTCTTCTCTTTGAATTCTCCTCTCTCTGAAACAACAACAGATTTATACTTATCAATCAACATGAGACGAAACTGCAACTTGGAACTTCGCCTTCTTCCTCCGAGTTATCCCGGCGGCGACACCCACGACATGTACGTATTTCTCAACCCTTTTTTTTATTTTCATATATGTTTATGTATGTTTGTTCTGCGCGTTCAAATTGGTTAGTATTGAGGGAAATGAACAGCGTAATTGATGGGTTTTTTGTTTCTTGATCAAAGGATGGAAGAAAGCAGCGAGAGCCCAGAAAACCAGCAGCAACAGCTAACGATTTTTTACAATGGAAGAGTTTGTGTTTGTGATGTTACGGAGCTTCAGGTTAGGATTGATTTTACTTGAGAAACTTCATACAACATTCATGCATTAGAATCTAATGAAGATTTTTCATTCAATCTTTTTAGATCTAAACCAATATGCTGGGTTTGTTTTGTTGATGATGGAATTGCAGGCAAGAGCCATTCTAATGCTAGCAAACCGGGAAAGGGATGAAACAATGAAAACTCCGACCGGATTGGACCCGGCGTCGCCGACGTTAAAATCTCCGGTAAATAGCCCAACCACGGCGCTTTCCATGAAGAGATCGCTGCAACGGTTCCTCCAAAAACGACAGATGCGAATCCAAGCTACCTCTCCTTACCATTATTATAAATAGATCATCACCAATGCTATGTATGAATTATGCCACCAGCAGTAGGTTAAAGACAATTTTGTTATGACACTAATTTGTTTGATTTTTTAAAACCATGTCGTTAAGCTTAATTATTTGATCGTTGCATGGTTCTTGCGGCGGTCTTTCATTCCCAAATTATACAAAAATTTCAGGCTTCATCTCTCATATGGCTTCAACTAGAATTAAAGTATAACATTTTGATTTCGTTAAATATTTAATTTCACAGCATTTTTTAAATAATAATAATAATTAATTTTATTGGATACATAAATAAGAAATACAACAAAAATTTAAAATCTCGAAAAACAGGGGACTATAAAATTTAAAGTACCCTAATTATATTAGGGTTTTATTTTGATGTACAAGTTGTGTAAATTTTTTTTACACAACCTTTTTATAAAATTTAAAATTTAAATCACAAACCCTAGCAACCTAAAACCTAAACTCTAAGCCCTAAACCCTTAACTCTAAATTCTAACCATAAACCTTAAATTATATACCCTACATACTAAACCCCTAAACCCTAACCTAAAATCTTAAACCCTAAACCCTAAAATTAAAGGGCTTGTGTAAACTAAAGTTTACACAAACTTGTGCATCAAAGTATTTTCCATTATATTAATCGATCATCTTTCTGAAAAGACAACAATAAATTTAATCCTAAAAAATATCTTACAAAAACAAGACAAAAAAGCATTACTACATGAACAAAGAAAAACACCAATCATTTTTGCAAAGAAACCTAGAGAGTTGTAAGGATGAGTCTACCACATGCGACGAACACCGATAAACACTACTAATGATGAACACCGTTGAAAACCATTAAATTAATTAATAAAGATTTAAAATTTTAAGGACCCATCATATAATTAATAATTATTTTTAAAAATTCAATTAAATTATTTTCTATATATATTAAAATTTTATTTTTTAATAAGGCTAAACTATATATTTAGTACCTCGCCTATTTTCGTATTTCTATTGAACCCTCATTATTTAAATATTATTTTAATTTGACCCTATTTTTTATAAAAATTTAATTTAACCCTTAACCCTCAACCTAAAACGCTAAACTATTAAACCTTAAACCCTTAAACTCTTAAACATATACCCTAAACCATATACCATTAAAAATAATTTCATCATCATCGATTCAATTCAATTCAATGAATTGTTAAATTCTCCTAAAAATCAATTAAATTATTTTTTATATATATAAAAATTAATTAAACTCGAATCTCCTAGAATTAATTAAACACCGTCTCATGCTTCGACATCCTCGTTGTCGCCACCCGTGACCTTGTCACCATGCTCGGTGGACCCTACTATAACGTTTACCTTGGTCACAAAGATTCACGGTTGTCATCGGCGTCTTCGATAGAAGGGAAGTTGCCTAATGTCACGGACATATTCTCTCAAACCCGATCTGTGCGGCGTTAGCAACCCTCGACAATGCTAACCAGCCTTGAAGTCCCTCGCAACACTTGGTTAGACAAACTAAAGAGAAGGCTAGGAGATTTACAAGTAAGGAAACTTGTATTAGCTTAAGAAAGGAAGCTTACAAGAGAGCTTGAATGCTTACAATGCTTGATTTCTGAGTTGAGTACAAAATGAAGGGATGACCCTATTTATAGGCACCCTCCTCCCTAATGGAAGGCTAGGATTGATTTGATCCGACGGTCATAGTTTTGCCTCCAAAAATATCTGGCCTATATCTACACTATTCTAGAATGTTCTACATGTATCTATACATGTCTATACATATCTACAAGTATCCAAGATGTTCTAGAGAGCTCCAGGGTCTTCCGGAGTTGTCCCGAGCTTTCCCGAGCCTTCTAGGGCTTTCTAGTGCTTCCCGAGTTTGTCTAGACTTGGATAGAACATCTCGGATCTTTCTAGAACGCTATGGACCCTTCAAGAGAAGTGTTGGTCATCCTTGATGCTTCTAGAGTCCTCCTTGGTGCTAGTTGGCGTCAAAATGGCCCAAGGAGTGTCTTGAACCTCGGTTTGGATTTGTGGGAGAAAATAGGCGGGTTGTGACATCCTCCCCCACCTAAGCTCGCGACACCCTCGTCGCGCCTTGGTTGAACTGATCGAGTTTGTCCTTGAACTGCCAAAGAGCTTCTTCGGTTTCCCAACTTGCTTCGGCAATGGGCAGTCCTTTCCACTTGATGAAATACTCCTTATAGCTTGGAACGCCTCTCATTCGAACAACTCGATCGGTTGGTACTTCCTCCACTTCCTTATCAAAATAAGTGACCACGGTTGTGGGTGCTCGGTTGGACACCCCTCGTGCTGGGTCTTCCATGTCCTCGTGATAAGGCTTGAGTAAACTGACATGGAAGACGGGATGGATCTTGAGCCTCGGAGGCAATTGGAGCTTGTATGACACCTTGCCCACTCGCTTGATTACTTGGAAGGGTCCTTCGTACTTGCGTACAAGTCCCTTATGCACCTTTCGAAAGACTTTGAATTGTTGGGGCAAGAGCTTGAGCATGACTAGATCACCCTCTTTGAACTCCAAATGCCTTGTGAAGTGCGGCTCGAGCTAACTCGTTCTGTTCATGCCAAGATTTGGCAAACTTAAAGGCAGCAGGGCTCTTCCCTTCGTAGCGTGTGGCAAAGGAGAACGGGGTGGATGGTTGTTGTCCTAAGACAACTTCAAAGGGACTTTGGTGAGTGGCCTCACTCTTTTGCAAGTTGTAGGAGAATTGTGCCACATCTAGGAGCTTGGCCCAATCCCTTTGGTTGGCACTTACATAGTGCCTCAAGTATAGCTCTAACAAAGCATTGACCCTCTCAGTTTGCCCATCGCTTTGAGGGTGGAAGCTGGTGGAGAAGTTTAGATCGGACCCAAGCATCTTGAATAGCTCCGTCCAGAATCTTCTTGTGAATCGAGGGTCACGATCACTCACAATGCTTGTCGGGACGCCCCAAAGCTTGACTACATTGCGTAGGAAAAGCTTGGTTGCTTCCTCGGCGGTGCAATCCCCTGGGGCGGCAATGAAAGTTGCATATTTGCTGAAGCGATCCACCACGACCATAATACTTCCAAAACCCTCGGACTTAGGTAGGCAAGTAATGAAGTCCATCGAGACACTCTCCCAAGGCCTCTATGGTATGGGCAAAGGGTCTAAGAGTCCACCTAGTTGGTGTTGAACCACCTTGTCTTGCTGGCACACTAGACAAGTCCTCACATACTCCTCAATGGCATCCTGCATGCGAGGCCAATAGTAGGTGGACTGAAGGAGTGCTAAGGTACGTCGCATACCTGTGTGGCCTGCCCATAATGAGTCATGACATTCCTTGATAAGTTTCTTGCGCAAATTGCCCTACTTGGGCACGTAGAGCCTGTTGCCCCTTGTGTAAAGAAGGCCATCACTCATCCAAAATCGTCAGGTCTTGCCTTCGTTCACCAATGCAATAATGCTTTGGGCAAGAGGATCGTGTTGGAGGCCTTCCTTAATCCTCTCGAGGATGGGGCTGGTGACTTGACTTAAAAATGCAAGCTCCGCCTTGCGACTCAATGCATCTGCAACCACGCTTTCCTTGCCCGGCTTATATTGCATCACATAGTCGAACTCGGCTAAAAAGTCCTGCCACCGGGCTTGCTTTGGACTTAGCTTCTTCTGGGTCTGGAAGTAGCTTGTAGCGATGTTGTCGGTTAGAATCAGGAACTTGGACCCAAGAAGGTAGTGTCGCCACACTCTCAAGCAATGGATGATGGCTGTCATCTCCTTTTCTTGAACTGTGTAGCGCCTTTCCGTGTCGTTGAGCTTCCGACTCTCGTAAGCAATCGGATGCCTCTCTTGCACGAGTACTCATCCAATAGCGAAGTCTGAAGCATCGGTGTGCATCTCATAAAGCTTTGTGTGGTCGGGTAGGCTAAGTACTGGCTCCTTGCTTACGACCTTCTTTAAATCTTCAAAGGCCTCCTGGCACTTGGATGTCCACGCCCACGGCTTGTTCTTCTTTAGGAGCTTGGTGAGTGGCGTAGCTCTTGCGGAGTAGCCTTGGATGAAGCGATGATAGTAGTTCACCAACCCAAGGAAGGATATTAGTTCATGCACCTTAGTGGGAGGCTTCCACTCTTAGATGACTCGTATCTTTCCATCCTCCATCATAAGCCTTCCATCCTTGATCTTATGCCCTAAGAACATGACTTCGAGCTTGGCGAAGGAACACTTTTTCGTCTTGATGTAAAGTTGGTTCTCTCGTAGAACCTTGAATACTTCCCTTAAATGCTTCACATGCTCCTCTAAGGTCTTGCTATACACCACTATGTCGTCAAGGTAGACGACCACAAATTGATCAAGGTATGGATGGAATAGCTTATTCATCAACGTGCAGAATGTGGCTGGGGCATTTGTTAATCCAAAAGGCATGACTAAGAATTCATATGAGCCATACCTTGTGACACATGTTGTCTTGGGTTCATCACCTTCCGCAATACGTACTTGATAGTACCCCGAGCGAAGGTCTAGCTTGGAGAAGTAGCGGGCATGACCAAGCTGGTAAAAGAGATCGGAGATCAAAGGGATGGGATACTTATTCTTGATGGTGATCTTGTTAAGCGCCCGATAATCGATGCACATGCGCAACGATCCGTCCTTCTTCTTCTGGAACAAGACGGGTGCCCCGAATGGTGCCTTGGAGGGTCGGATGAACCCTGCATCAAGTAACTCCCTGAGTTGCTTTCGTAGTTCCTCCAATTCAGGGGGTGCCATACGATAGGCACTCATAGCTGGTGGCTTGGTGCCTGGCTCTAACTCGATCCTGTGATCAACCTCCCTTCTTGGTGGAAGCCTTGGTGGTAGCTCTGGGGGTGTTACATCCTCAAACTCCTCCAAGACTTGAGCTACTTCTTTAGGGATGTCTTCATCGGGCCTCGCCTCCTCGTCATCGTATTCGTTGAGGATGGCTAGGTAGCTTTCCTCATTCCTCCTGATGCCCTTCTTGAATTGAAGTGCGGAGAGGACCTTGGTTTCTTGCTTGGTGGCCTTAGATGTTGGCACCATGCAAGCTCGATCGTTGTCCACAATACACATGCTATTAGCGAAAGGGGTCGGGATAGCCCTGACCCGATCTAGGAACTCAAGCCCCAAGACAAGCTTGAAATCATCCATCGGCACTACTGAGTAGTCTAGATGGCCAGACCTTGCCCCGATGTTGGTCTTGACCCCACGAGCAATGCCATGGATTGGCTTTGCGGCAGAGTTAACTGCCTTGATGGATCCACCTCCTCCCATGGCCTTAAGACCAAGCCTTTTTGCTTCTTCGAGAGAAATAAAGTTGTGGGACGCACCTGTATCGATCATGGCCCTAGATGCCTTCCCGTTGATGGTAATGTCCATGTATAGCAATCCCTTGGCTTCGGTCTTAAGGGCAGACTGAATGACATTAAGCAATTGTATTGACCCCATGTGTGCACCTTCATCATCGTTGTCGGCTTTGTCACTAGTTTGGTGCTTGGCTAGTAGTGCATTAAGAGCTCGTCTTTGCGGACACTCTCGAGCCCAATGGTCTTCATCACAGATGAAACACTGGTTGGATGAGGGCTTCTTCGTGCCTCGAGAGTCTTTGGACTTGGCCTTGTCCTTACCCTTCCAAGAGGAGGAATCCTTGTGCTTGGAGGTGTGTTCCTCTTGGTGACTCTCCTTACGTGGACTTTTGTCTCTCCCACCTTTGGCTTGATTCTTCTTATCCTTCGACTTCGTGTTGGACTCCCTATTGCTAGTGTAATCAATGAGGCTCTCAGCCACGGCTATGGCATCTGTAAGGTTTTGTACCCCACGGCGCCTTAGTTCTGTCTTAGCCCACGTTTGGAGTCCATCCATAAAGTTGAAGAGTGCATCTTTGTCAGAGAGATCGGGGATCTCAAGCACCAAGTTAGTGAATTCTTTAACATAATCCTGGATGCTCCCTGATTGCTTTAATCTTCGCAATCGTGCCCTAGCTTCATCTTCGGCATTCTCGGGATAGAATTGCTTCTTGAGTTCCTTCTTAAAATCCTCGAAGGAAGAGATGGTGCACGCACCTTTCTCAATGTCTTGACGTCTTCTCCTCCACCATAACATGGCGGTGTCGGTGAGATACAAAGTAGCGGTTTGGATCTTGGAGGCCTCGTCCACAATGTCAACGGCCCCAAGGTACTGCTCCAAGCCATATAGGAAGTTGTCGACTTCCTTAGCGTTGTGGGTTCCTGAGAAGGTCTTTTGTTTGGGCACCTCAACCTTCCTAGACTCATAAGAGGTGCTTGGCCCGGCAACCACAACACGCTTACACAAGGCCACATCACTTTGTAGTGCCTCGACTTGGGCACGTGTGTGATCTAGCTCTTCTTGAAGAGAAGCACGTACCTTGGAGAGCTCACCCATGAGAAGGTCGCGAACTTGTACCAACTCCGCTCGCATGGCCTCTTCTAGCTTCACCATCATGGCCTTCATGGCGGTGTGGAGCTCGGCGTCCTCTACCTCAAGGCCTTCCACCCGTTGGGTAAGGTCGTCCACATTGGCCCCTATGCCTCTCACATTCTCCTCTACGCGGGCTAGACGGTTCTCAAAGCTAGAAATCACGTCCTTAGACTTGGCCCTTGGCCTAGTCGCGCTAGGATAAGCCACTTCATCGCGCCCTCGCTGTTCTTGTACGACTTCTGCCTCGGTTGAGCTAGCACTTTGGTTCTTTCCTGTCTTGGCCATTATCCCGGGTCTCGTAACACGCTCTGATAGTAACTGTCACAGACGTATTCTCTGAAACCCGATCTGTGCGGCGTTAGCACCAGCCTTGAAGTCCCTCGCAACACTTGGCTAGACAAACTAAAGAGAAGGCTAGGAGATTTACAAGTAAGGAAACTTGTATTAGCTTAAGAAAGGAAGCTTACAAGAGAGCTTGAATGCTTACAATGCTTGATTTCTGAGTTGAGTACAAAATGAAGGGGTGGCCCTATTTATAGGCACCCTCCTCCCTAATGGACGACTAGGATCGATTTGATCCGACGGTCATAGTTTTGCCTCCAAAAATATCTGGCCTATATCTACACCATTCTAGAATGTTCTACATGTATCTATACATGTCTATACATATCTACAAGTATCCAATATGTTCTAGAGAGCTCCAGGGTCTTCCGGAGTTGTCCCGAGCTTTCCCGAGCCTTCTAGAGCCTTCTGGTGCTTCCCGGGTTTGTCTAGACTTGGATAGAACGTCCCGGATCTTTCTAGAACGCTATGGACCCTTCAAGAGAAGTGTTGGCCGTCCTTGATGCTTCTAGATTCCTCCTTGGTGCTAGTTGGCGTCAAAATGGCCCAAGGAGTGTCTTGAACCTCGGTTTGGATTTGTGAGAGAAAATAGGCGGGTTGTGACACTAAGCACACCATGGGTATGTCACAACTCATCAATCTCTTTGCTTCGAGTGGGTTCACTGTTCAGGAAATGGTGGCCTTGAGCGGCGCACATACGACTGGGTTCTCTCATTGCAAAGAGTTCAGTTCAAACGTCGGCAATGACACCCATTACAATCCCAGATTTGCTCAAGCTTGTGCAGATTATCCAAAGAACCCAACTTTATCTGTTCTTCATCTCAAATAAGATGATAGTGTTAATTCTAGGAGATTCGAGTTTAATTAATTTTGATATATATAAAAAATAATTTAATTGAATTTTTTAGGAGAATTCAACAATTCATTGAATTGAATTGAATCGATGATGTGAAATTATTTTTAATGGTATATGGTTTAGAGTATAGGTTTATGAGTTTAAGGGTTTAAGGTTTAATAGTTTAGGGTTTTAGGTTGAGGGTTAAATTATTTTTTATAAAGAATAGGGTCAAATTGAAACAATATTTAAATAATGAGGGTTCAATAGAAATACGAAAATAGGCGAGGTACTAATATATAGTTTACCCTTATTAAAAAAATAAAATTTTAATATATATAGAAAATAATTTAATTAAATTTTTAAAAATAATTATTAATTATTTGACGAGTCCTTAAAATTTTAAATCTTTATTAATTAATTTAATGGTGTTCATCATTAATGGTGTTCATCGGTGTTCGTCGCACATTGTAGAATTTTCCAAGTTGTAAATGAGGAAATAATGTAGAAAGGGAAGGGCATCCATGTTTGATCCTTCAACCATCATAGTCCACAGTCAATTTTCCACACATAGTGAGATTTGAGCTAATATAAAATATAATTTTTTTTAGAGTAGAAACATAGATAAAAATATTAAAAAGGTAGACAATTTATATTCTTATTAATAATATACCCACCAAAAGTAAAAAAAAAAATATTAATGAATGATGCATAAATAATTTTCATATTATTTTTAAAATATCTATTTTATAACTCTAACATGTTTTATTTTATAAAAGTCTCCTGAAATTATGTTTATTTTTCCATTGAGGAATGTAAAACATGGGAAATTGTAATGGATGCAAGAAATGTTGAGGATACGAAGTTGTTTTCTAATTAAGTATTTTTAAAAATATTTAAAATTTATAATGGATTGGGTAGTATTCAACAATTTGAAAATTTTCCATTCACTGAATTATGAAATCAGATCTGTTATAAGGACAGGGTGAGAGTGATTGGATTCTGATTGGCATTATTGTTGGAAAAGATGCCCCTTCTCTTGTCTAATGTCTATCCATTGTGCCGGTTGCTGCCGGAGGTGACGTTACTTACATTGAAAATTACCAAAAACAAAATTCGTCATACATGCATAACGAGTTCATTATAAAAATACTATACTAAAAACTAATTTTGTATGGTGCTGTTTTGTAAAATAAAGTTTTAAATGATGTTATTTTGGTGATAATACCACCGGAGGTTGCGTAGTCTGAAACCCAACAACTTGATGCACACATAATAATAAATAAATCACATGCAATTTATTAAGAGCCGACTCAAAGAAAAATGCAAAAAAAAAAAAAACATTCACAATCTCAATAACTTTGTTTATGATCACACCGCCAGTGGGTAAGAAAATAATAATGTGGAAAACAAAATATGGGGGAATGAAACCACAAGGAAGTTATGTTGGGAACAAGTGTTTTGTCCCCCCAGCTGTGTTCGATCTGGATTTCACACCTTTGCCAATACAAAATGCCTAAAGACACTGCTCCAAAGAAGAAAAAAACGCGTATGGATTTGAGGGTAAGGAAATTGAGATGGTTACGAAATTGAGGCGAAACTTCACTTCACTTAAGTAGGTCCACCACAGCTATGGGGAAAAGATAAAGATTGCCCAATTCCACACAGTTTTGTATACATCTATAATGCCTTTTACTTCGCTTAAATGTCAAATAAGTTTCTTAACTATAATTTTATTTGACAATTAACGGATAATTAATAGTAGTTAGCGAATTATATCAACTGATAACGGATAGCTGATAGCATTAGTTGATTTGACTAACGAATTACATTAGCTGATTATATAAAAGTATTTGGTAAAATTAACTGATAGACGTTAATTGTTTGACTATTTGAACAAACAAAATGACATATATTTTACTTGTTTGAATAATTTATTAGTTATTAACATTTTATATCTACTAATATTAATTAAATTATGAAAATTAATTTTTTAATATCATTACTGAGCATATACGATGATGTACATAATAATGTTTATTTAAATGATATTTTTAATATAATTTTAATAATTATTAAATTTAGATGTATATATATTAACTGAAATTGTATTTTAAACATAATTTATTAATTATTAAATTTATAAGTATTTATTAATTTATATATTAATTTCTTATTTATGAAATTATGTTGTTAAATTTTATTAGTTAATTAAATTTATGTTATTTTGAGATTTTTTTTATAATTATCAAAGACAAAATAGTTTTTACAAGTTCCTTATCTAAACCTTTAACTCAAAAGCTCATTTTTGGAGCTTTTTCAAAAAAGAGGTTTCACCTCAATCCGTTATTATAATATTTTATTTACCAAACATCCAAATTAGCGGATTTGACTAGTCAACCCTCTAATTTTAGCTCAAAAAGTTGTTAACCAAACATGATATACATCTTTTGTTCTAGAGAAGCATTTAAAGTATTTTTGGGTCAAGTAGGCGCCTAACGTTTCTACCTACTATTTTAGGTGCATGGCCGTTAACGGTTGATTAAAAAATTTCTTTAACCAATCAAAACATGACATGTGGCTCTGATTTAAATTTCTTTTAACTTAATTTTAAAAAATCCCTATATTTCCAAAAATTCAAAAAATAATCTCAAAATCTCTAGATCTCCAAATCTGGTCATTGTTGTCGTCGTTCATCACGCCGTTGACGGCATAATAAAGCCTCCTTCTCTTGTCGCAAGACTCAAACGTCGTTCGTTGGCCGACCGACCGCCGTTTGTCGTCGATCATTTTTTTTTTGTGAGTTTAACTTTATTTCGATGATAGTCATGTTGTTCGTCGACTATTGGCAACGAGAGGATTGCGGAAATGATCGTTAGAATCCGATGACGAAAGTGGTGGGCACGCCGTCAACAATTAGCGGCGTCAACGGATGAAATCAATATTTGGAGATTAGGAATTTAGAGATTTGGAGACTATTTGAGAAATTTTAGAATATTTTTGAAAATTCTGATTTTTTAAATAAAAAAATATAAAGTAAAACATGCCACATGTCATGTTTTTATTAGCTAATAAATTTTTTAATGGATGTTAATTGCAAGGCACCTAAATGGTAACTTTAAAAACATTAGGCACCTATTTGGGTCAAAAAACACTTTATGCACTTATGTGAAAAAAAATATATAAGTTAGACACTTATTTATCTATTAAATATTTTTTAATAATTTTTATCTGAAAAAAATACTTTTAATAAATATTAAACCTACAATTAAAAAAACATCAATTAGAAACTTTTAACTACACTTTAAAAATTGTTGACTATATTGTCTTATTTTAAAACAGTGCAGAATGAGGATAGCTTACCGGAGCCCAAAATACTTATGAAGAGAAAAAAAGGTTCAGAAAAACATGGATGAAACAGGAAAATCTACATTATAGCAAGTAGACAAAATAAAATAAATTAAATGGTTATTAATGCGTTGAGCAAAAACGTCTTTTATATTATTTCTTTTTCTAACCTATGCATACATATATATATGTATAAATTAAATAAATTAGTTTTACATTTCCAAAAAATTCTCTGCTTTCATAGCACGGTTCCTCTGCTTTTATAGCACGTTTTTCATTCTTTTCTTCTCTGGTTTCGGAGTTTCTTGTTCTTCTGTTATGGCCGACGTTGAAAAAGATTTGGCCAATCTGGCTATTGCAGACGCTGAGGAGGATATTCTGCAATTGGGAGTTCCTGAGGCGATATCCAATTTCTCTTTCAAGAACTGCTTTGTAGGCTCCTTTCTGACATCAAGTGGGAGGACGGTGGGCTTGGTTTCAGGGATTTCTCTAAATTCAATATTGCTCTCCTTGCGAAGCAGAGCTGGAGAGTCTTGAAGCATCCGACGTCTCTTCTGGCAAGGACCTTGAAGGCTAGGTATTTTCCTAATTCCTCTTTTTTAGAATCTGGATTGGGTTGTAACCCATCCTATACTTGGAGAAGCATATGGAGCTCTAAAGATTTACTTCGGCGGGGCCTAAGGTGGAATGTGGGTAATGGGTTTTCCATATCCATCTGGGAGGACTTTTGGCTACCATGCCCAATTAATAAGAAGGTGGAATCTACTAGGGTGGTTGGGCTGAATCTAGTAAGTGACCTCCTTCTACCTAACCAAAATTCCTGGAACAGAGACCTGATTACTACGCATTTCACTTCGAGAGAAGCAGAAGAAATCCTAAGTATCCGTCTTCCGTCTTACCCTTTAGTAGACTTACAAGTATGGAAGGAGGAACATTCAGGCTCTTATACTGTTCGAAGTGGATATAAGCTTTTATTGCCACAAGTTCAGATAAGTCCAAGTGATAAGAAACTGTTCAAATTAATCTGGAATTTACACTGTCCGGCGAAAGTAAGAATTATGGTGTGGAAGTCTGTGTTTAACTATCTACCTACTATGGAGAACCTATACCAAAAGAAGCTAGTGTTTGGTTCTGTTTGTGGACGTTGCCAGCAAGGTTCTGAGTCGGTGGCCCATGTTTTTCAAGAATGTAGTTTTGCGAGGGAGGTTTGGAATTTATTAAATATCGTTTGGTCCCCTACTGCTAATCATATTCCATATTATGAGTGGTTAGCTTGTTTATTTGAGAAGCAATCAACACAAGGCAGGGACATCATAGCATATACATTATGGTCTATATGGTTTGCGAGAAATAAATTATTACATGAGGGTAAAAATCAATCAGCTCACGATTTAATTACCTTCGTACAGAGCTATGACGGAAGTTTTCGGCAAGCCCAAGCTGTGTCGTTGTCGTCTGGGACATCGTATCTTTCAAACTGGGCCCCTCCGCATCCAAACTGGGTAAAGGTTAACGTTGATGCATGTTGCTCCCCGGAAACAAATAAAGCATATTCCGGTGTTATTATCAGAAATGAGTCAAACAAGGTTATGGGATTGGGAGTAATGACACAGACAAGCTTTACCTCGACTTTTATGGCGGAAGCTCAAGCGGCGCTCCATGGACTTCGTCTCGCCTTGGATCTGGGTTTTCGCGCGGTGGTTTTGGAAAGTGATTCTAGAACGTTGATTCAAAAGCTCAACGCCACGGATGATGATCTATCAGAGCTCCGTTCGATCGTCTGGGATTTGAGAGCTCTAGCCAGAAGTTTCCAGAATTGTTGTTTCGCCTTCACCCGTCGTGAGAACAACAAAGCTGCTCACGCCGTCGCGCGGTTGGGTCGTGGTCAGGAGGAAGACCAGATCTGGGTGGAGGAGGCTCCGCCGGACATCATGGCGCTGGTAGACAAGGATCAGAGAGCCCCGACCGACGATTGATTTCAAGGGTTTTGTTTTTTGGGGGTTTAATCAGATCTCTTCATTATAGAAGACCCCCTTTTTGCTTCATTTACTTTACTGGTAGTGGAGGCCACGTGCCGCTCGGTTAAGTCTTATGTAATCTTATCCTTTTATCTGATGTATAAATAAAGGGAGCGGTATTATTCAAAAAAAATATATGTATAAATAAAAATTAAGAGTTTATAGTTTTAAAGTTTAGAGTTTAGAGGTTTATAGTTAAAAGTTTAAGTTTTTAGGGTTTAGGGTTTTAAGCGTATTGTTATTGTTTAAGGTTTAGGATTTTATGGCCAGGGTTTAAGGTTTAGGTTGTATGGTTTTAAGGTTTAGGGGTATGGTTATTGTTTAGGGTTTAGGGTTTTAGTGTTTTAGGGTTTAGGATTTAGGGTTTGAGTTATATGGTTAGAGTTTTAAGTTTTTAGGGTTTAAGGTTTAGGTTCTAGGGTTTATTATTTAAGGTTATGGTTTATGATATAGGATTTAGAGTTTTTTGTTTAGATTTTTTAATAAAATCTTTTAAGATTTTGTAATACATTAAATTATTATTTTTTTTAAAATAAAATCTTAAATTAAATATAAATTATCAAATAATCTTTAACCTATGCATGTATACATAGATTAGACAAAACCTATATAACATAAATGATGTGAAGGGAATGTGAGTCATTTGAAGCGGGTGTTAAGGTGGGTTAAACCTCCCATGGGATGAATTAAAGTTAACGTTGATGGAGCGAGTAGTACGGCATCGGGGCTAGCGTTTTGTGGGGGGTTGGCCGCGACACTGGTTGCGGTTGGCGGTTTAGTTTTGCAAAGAGGATTGGTGTGTGCTCTAGCTTTGAAGCTGAGGTTTGGGCGGTGTACGAGGGACTCGAGACGGCTTGGGCGTTGGGGCATTCTCGAATTATACTTGAGACGGACAACAAAGAGGTGTTTGATGTGTTAGCAATGGGTGATCCTACGCGTCTTTCGTCTTCACTTCGGGGCCCTTTAGCAGCTGTTTTGGCTAGAGATTGGGAGGTTCGGTTTTCTTGGGTACGGAGAGAGGCGAATATAGTTGCGGACACACTAGAGAAATTAGCTAAGGACCTTCCAACGTTGTATCATAGATTTTTTGATCCCCTTTGAGTGTGTCGGAAGCGCTAAACGCGGATTGGTATGTTTGATTAAGTGCAGGATGCTGCCCACTGCTTTTTCTCGTGGTTATGGGAGCTTGGATCTGATCTGATGATATTGCCGCTCGAATTGGCAAGGGTGGCAGTTTTGTCTCGCTGTGTTGGTTTTCATGTGCTTGGCTTGGGTGGTAACATGGGCACATGCTGGTAGTATGCATAGTGTGTTTGGGGTAGTTTTTAAGTCTTGGATGCGTGAAAGTTTGTGCATGGGTTGGTTGTCTTGTTTTTTGAAGGGGACCTATGGGGTTCGGGGTTGTATTCGGTTTGCTCGGGTTTGCCATTATGTTGATTTTGTTTATTCTCGCCCTACGTCAGGTACTCTTTTTCCTCCGTTAGGCTTAGGGAGGTTTTTTAACGAGGCGTGTCGTAGGTGCGTTCCCATCTTTTTCAAAAAAAAGATCTTTGAAGAGCGTTGATGGTGTTTTCTCTTCGTCTTTACTTTAGTATATTTGTTCGATTGGTCGAACTTTTATCTTTATTCTCTTATATTTTTTTTGGTTATGAGTTTTAAATTTACTAAAAGTACTTTATTCTCCCCTTTTCCCTCTAAATAAAATTAAGATTAAATTTAAGATTTATAAAAAAAAAATACATTTACAGTGTAATACAAAGTAAAGTATATTTGTACATTTGTACTCTAAAAAGATTTTAAGTTCGGATTCTATAAACAAAATTATCATGAATAAATTATAAAATGGGGTAAAGTACACTGATGATTACTGAACTTTTAGGCTATTTTTATTTTGGTCACCGAATTTTTAAAATTTTTATTGGAGTCACTCAATTTTTATTTCGCTTTTATTTTGGTCCCTCTCGTTATCTTCTATTAAAAATGCTGACGTAATCCGTTAGTTTTTATTTTACTGAATAAAATAATATACTTCGAGTCCCACTTTCAAGTGATTAAACCATCCCATGTGAACCCTTCTTCTTCTCTTCCGAATTTCATTCTTTACTTCAGCCATGCATAACTGTTGGTGAAGCTTTAAGTATGTAAACGATCATCTCACCTATCCAACTCTTCAATCCTTTACTTCTTAATCTAACTTAAAAAAAATACTATCTCATAGGTGATTCAACGAACAATATCTTCAAATTCAGAGGCTCAACATGGTGCTTTTCTTGAACAGTTTGAAAACACATTTCATTATTAAATTCCATCACTGCTTCCTTTTTCATATTAAGCTAATATGAAATTTGATGTTAAACCCACAAATTTTCCCTTTCAATATGCTTTGGGTTTATTAATTTTTCCTGTTAAGTGTTAAAAATTTTGGATTTTTTTGTCATTTTTGAAGTCTAAAAGAACAATCTTTACGTTGTTCCACTATTCTTTTCACCTCATGTTGGTTTTCATCCTAAGAATTGCACTCACTTATTTCCTATTTTTTTCATGCTTTTTTCTTCACTTCCTTGGCCGGTGGTGTTCTTTTCTGGTTTGGGGCAGTGAAATAGATTGTCTGGTTTCATTACCGGGTCTTTGTCTTGAAAACCATGAAGGGGTTCTTGTTGATTTTGTTGAGCCTTTGGTTCATATGGTTCCCTGTGGGAGTTTTTTTGCAGTTCTGGAAGTTCATCATCTTCTTTGAAGCCGAATGTTATAAATATTGGAGCTCATGTGAACTTAGTTATCGAGGGAGCAGCAAAGCCTGCACTCGAAGCTGCCATTGATGATGTCAACTCTGATCCAAACATTCTTTAATAGAATCGAATTGAAACTCATTTTGCGTGACACGAATTGCTGTGAGTTTATTGGAACTATGGAAGGTAACTTTTTCTGGTATCCTGCAATTTGAATTGATCTCCAAGCAAGGAGCCAGAAAATTATTTAAGGGTGTCATTTTTCTTGTATTATAATTAAGGGGTGTCAATTATTTATAAATGAGTGTCATTTATTTATTTTTTTAATATTTTTATATATAAATTATATAGAAAAAAAATTTCCTAACAAACTTTGGGGTGTCATTTGAACACCCATGAAGCCAAGTGGCTCCGCCTATGTCTCCAAGTACCCTTTTATATATATATATATATATATATATATATTGAATGTAAAAAAAAATTGAAGAAGAAGAAGAAGGGTTCACTTGGGATGATTTAATCAGTTGAAAGTAGGACTCAAAGTGTATTATTTATTGAGTAAAAGAAAAATTAACGGGCTAAGTTAGCATGTTTTAACAAAAGGTAATAAGAGAGTCCAAAATAAAAGTAAAATAAAAGTTGAGTGACTTAATAAAAATTTTAAAAAATCAGTGAACAAAATAAAAGCGCCCTAAAAATTTAGTGACTATCTTTGTACTTTACCCTTATAAATTATAAAATCAACGTAAAAGATAATTGTATTTTTTGGATTTACTAACGGTGAATCGGTGATTTCCATGTCTTTGGCATTGTTTGGCAATTAGCAGATAGCTGATAGCGGATTACATTAGCTGATAGCTGATAGCATTAGTTGATTGTATTAGCTGATTGTATAAAAGTGTTTGGTAAAATTAACTGATAGTTAATAGATGTTTAATTATTTAAACAAGCAAAATGACATATAAAGACATGATTATATTTAATATTTGTTTGAATAATTTATCAGTTACTAATATTTTGTATCTAATAAATATTAAATAAATTTGTAAAAATTGTTTTTTAATATAAATTTCATAAACATATTTGAAAGATTTATATATTAATTTATTATTTATATAATTATTAAATTTTTTATATGCACAAATAAATATGTGATAATAAAAAATAGAATTAACTTACAAATGTCACCATATAAATTAGTAGTAACAACAAATAAGTCCAATATTTAATATGTTATTATTTATATTAAAAAATATTATTATTTTATTTAGGTTATTTGGAGATTTTTGATAATTTTTAAGAGTAAAAGAGTTATTACAACTCTAATATCAAACCTCTAATCTCAAAAAGTTCATATTATGAGCTTTTTCAAAATTAGCTTTTTCACCCCAATCCGCTATTTACCAAACATCAATATTAGCGAATTTGACTAGTCAAACCTCTAATTATACCTCAAATCTCTAATTTTTGCCCAAACCGCTATTTACCAAACATGTCATTTTATTTCTTAAGATGAGACCATCCCAGTTATACTACAGTAAACCCATAGTATTTTTTTGGGAAAACTACACCGGTGGTCCCCTAACTATGTTTGTCTTCCTACTTTGGTCCCACAACTTTGTTTTTCGGCAAAAGAGTCCCTTCTGTCACATAGTTTTCCTATTTTGGTCCCCGACGTTAAATAACTAACGGTTTTGCTGACGTGACATTTTTTAATATTTTTTTTAAGGCTGACGTGGCATTTTTTAAATATTTTTTTAATCATTTCTCTCTCCTCTTATATATTATTTTTATTTAATTTTAATCACCCAATCATGTTGTGACACGTGTCACTACACTATTAGGTGAAAAAACCCCCCAAAAATCCTTAAAATTAGACTTGGTGCCGCTGGGATTCGAACCCAAGACCACCAACGCACCAAGCATGCGCTTGAACTAACTAGGCTAGGCTGGATACTTGATTCAATTCTACTAACACTTATATTTAAGCTGTACAAATTAACCCAAAAAAACCTAAAACCATAATTGGTGCCGCTGGGAATCAAACCCATGACCACCAATGCATAAGGCATGCGCGTGAACCAACTATGCTAGGCTGGTTACCTGATTCAAATCTACTAACATTTATATTTAAGCTGTACAAATTAACCCAAAAATTAGAAACAACACATTCGAACGCCATACCTTATTGATTTTTTTTTAAAAATATTTAACCACCAAGTTAAACTAATAAATTGTACTATTTTTAAATTAAATATATTTAACTAAATTATGTTTAAAATTAAAAAATGAAACTAATTTTTTTACTTTGATTGATAATAACAAAACTAATTAAATATTTATTTATTATTATAAAATAATAATAAATTAATATTTATCTATTATATTAAATATAATATTAATAAATATCATTAATTTAATATTTTTTGATTATTTCTCTCCTCTTATATTATTAATAAATATTAATTTTATAATAAATAAATATGTTTTTAGGTTTTTTTGGGTTAATTTGTACAGCTTAAATATTAATGTTAGTAGATTTGAATCACGTAACTAGCCTAGTATAGTTGGTTCACGCGCAAGCCTTATGCACTGGTGGTCTTGGGTTCAATTCCCAGTGGCACCAATTATGTTTTTAGGTTTTTGGGGTTAATTTGTACAGCTTAAATATAAGTGTTAGTAGATTTGAATCAAGTATCCAGCTCAGCCTAGTTGGTTCAAACGCATGCTTGGTGTGTTGGTGGTCTTGGGTTCAAATCCCAGCGGCACCAAGTCTGATTTTAAGGATTTTTGGGGGGTTTTTTTCACCTAATAGTGTAGTGACACGTGTCACAACATAATTGGGTGAATAAAATTAAATAAAAATAATATATAAGAGGAGAGAGAAATGATTAAAAAAATATTAAAAAAAGCCACGTCAGCCTTAAAAAAATATTAAAAAATACCACGTCAGCAATACCGTTAGTTATTTAACGTCGGGGACCAAAATAAGAGAACTATGTAACAGAAGGGACGAATTTGCCGAAAAACATAGTTTTGGGACCAAAACAGGAGAACGGTAATAGTTAGCGGACCACCGGTGTAGTTTTCCCTATTTTTTTTTTGCCAAAACCTATTTTCTTATAATGTTCATCACCAAGGTTGAACTTAACCGATTTGACAGACAATGATTTACATGAATGAAAAGGAACCGACATCTATAAAGTGAATGCCTTTTATTGTCAACACACAAGCTAATTTATTAGCACTTACATTAAGCACCAAGTTTGAAGTGATAATTCAACTTTATTTTAATGGGCACATAGCCCCTCAGAACTTTCTTCCCATTTGCAACGCGCAATTTCAGAGAAACCACCAAGTCCAACCATGTTACAACCTGGGCACAACACGAGGTTGGTCCCAGTCGGCCACAACGTGGTTTCGGGTGATCTCCTTTAGCGAGCGGCAACCACTTAATGCCATGGTCAGCTCAAACTCATCGCGTAGCATCTGAAGCACTTTCCTAACACCAGCTTCCCCTTCAGCAGCCAATGAAAACACCACCGGCCTTCCAATCTGGAAATATTAAACATGTCAAATGCTTTCCAAATTCAAACGTGATTTATATGACAATGTTCCAAGTTGTCTATAGGACCAATGTCTGTTTTTTCACATCTTAAATGTATAAATGCTTACAAATATTCCCGATGCTCCCAGAGCCAACGCCTTGAAGACGTCGGTTCCACGCCGAACACCTCCATCAAGAAAAACAGGAACTCTGCCTTGGGCAGCTTTAACCACCTGTTCGTTAGCTCCAAAAAGTTACTAAAATGAAATTATAGTTTATGTTTTTCACTGTAAATAATACATCTTTAGAATCGGAAAATTGAAGCTGATTTGATACCCTTGGAGATTTCGGAAAAACAAAAAAGGCATATGTACCTCTTCTAGGGCCATAATAGTTGCAGGTACATAATCAAGCTGGCGAGCTCCATGATTGGATACAATGATGCCTGCTGCTCCAGATTCTACGGCTAGCCTTGCTGCAATATCAACATTGTAGAGTTTCATGGCAAAAGTGAAAAGAAGAAGTTTCAATGAGTTGGTTGTTTCTTTAGGGTCAACTTGCTTACCATCCTCAGCAGTAAGGATACCCTTAACTAGAATAGGCAATGATGTGATTGTCTGAAGCCACTTTACATCCTGTTTTATATAACAGGAACACAATTTGAGAATATATTTCTATTTGATGCAGTACCGGAGATGTAATATATAAAAAGAAACTTACTTTCCAGCTAAGTGTCCGATCAACTTGGCCGGCAACATAGGAAGCAAGTCCGGAGTCATCGGTCTGCAAGATAATTTCAGGATTAGATGAACAAACAGGTAAAGTAAACGGAGAGTGATTAGATATATATATGTCCTACCTTATCCATTTTGCCAAGGTTCAAACCCTCAAAGTTTTTCAAAGTCAGGGATGGTGGCAAAGTAAATCTGCAAATGAGTCCATGCAAGAAATAATGAAGCCAAAACTAAGACCTCCTTTCTTTCCCCCCCCCCCCAAACTTCCCATAGTTAATTAATTTGCTTGCATTTGACGCCTCACCTGTTCTTGATATCAGATTCTCTGCGGCCAAGTCTTGGAGTGTCCACGGTAAGGGCAATCGCCTTGAAACCAGCTCTTTCGGCTCTTTTCACAAGCTGTGCAACCACATTCCTGTCTTTGCATACCTGAACAAATAAGCATAGTAACCATTGATTACTCAAAGATTCAGACAATTATATCACAATGCTCGCAAGCAATACAAAATAGAGAAGAAATGTAAAGATGATTTCTCAGACTCACATAGAGCTGGAAAAAGCGAATGCCAGGTCCCGTCGAAGCAACTTCCTCAACACTGGAAGTAGCCCATGAGGATAGTATCTGAAGGGGAAAACATAGATAATCTAAAAAAACCAACAGATGAATGGGGAACACAAGCCATGGGCAAATTCAGTTTTAAAGTAAAGCCGATGGAATAATTAGAACCAAACCATAATCGTTCCAGCAGCTGAAGCTGCTCGAGCTGTTGCGTATTCCCCTGCATAAAGAAACACACTTTAAGGTTAGGACACAAATAAACTGCTTAGAAGAAGCATATAATACACACACAATCTTATAATAGTATTCCAGTTAAAGACAACAAACCAGCTCCATAAGTAACACTGAACAATGCTATTTTAAAAGAACATTCAATATTTAAGTCCAGTTGTTCAAATTGTATGGCTAAGTCCGTGAACAATCGTAAGTATTTACAAACAAATTTCATAAAGGATTTGCTGTTATATCGCCATAAGAAACTTCAAGTTTATATCTTATTCACCGCTTCGCTTCTACAAATGAATCCTGTTTCCAAAACACCAAAGTTGCAAAGCCAATCATCATGTTTTTAGAAATGTGAGGATTGACATTGCGAATTCATTAACCTTGTTTATACATCATATACTTATTCTAAGCAGTTAATGAAAAGAACAGAATATCCATACCGTCAGGGTGAGCCATTTTCTGCATAGCAGTTGGAGCAATCATGATAGGCATTGGAATCTTGAATCCCAATACAGTAGTGGTCATGTCAATCTTGCTAACATCAACAAGAATCCGGGGCCGAAACCTATTTTCCCAGAAATCAATGATTTAGCATCACTAAACGAAAAGACAAACTATCATACATCTGAACCGACAAACAAAAGATTGCCAGAAAACTTCAAGTTTGATTCTTTTGTCATAGCAAATCCACAACACCAAAACTATTGATTTGTAAATTAACAGAACTTACAAAATCCTGGAAAATGCATTTCGATTCTCCTTGAGAGTCCACTGGTCCTCTGCACCCGATGCATAGTAGTCATAAACCATCTTGGGTAACTTTTCCTTTGCAATGGCCTCATATTCAGATACATTAGTTATCTCCATTCTTTTCTCCCCCGCAGATACCTTTTGCTATCCGAAGTAATCTGAATTCCAGAAAAAGAAATGCATTCAGAGATATTACATAAAACCCAGGATTTAAAACCGCTACCGCAATCTAAACCCCTCCATAAAAAGAGACCCTGGGCCCAGAAATCCCGGAGTCCTTTCCCCAACTTTTTTCAGTGTGTCTAAAGCTAAGGTTAACAGAAAAAGGGTCGACAAGTTTCGATCTTTGAATCATTATTCATCCGAAACCAGAAATAAGTTTGAAACCCATAATTACATAAGCTAATGTTTTAGGAGAAAACTATGATCGAACAGAATAATAGTAAAAGCAAGAATGGAGAAGAAAGAACAGAAAGATACAGTGAAAGGAAGGGAAATAATTGTGGAGAGAGAAGCAAGCGATATGGTGTGGAGATCGGAAGTGGGGGAATTATAAGGATTGATATCTGAAGGCGACCATTTGAAACCAAATTCGGGTCAGAGGTTGTGTGGATTATCATTCATCCAACCATGCTCATCCCCGTATGAATTTTATATGCACATACATTCATAAAAGCCACCACCATTTTCAGAAAACTTTGTGCGTATATATCACTATCACGTCTTCCTTGTTAACGTTCGGAGTGTCGCGAGTGGAACTACTCGCTTTCTTATCCTGGGATGGTGTTCTTCACGGACATCAACTGCGCGTGGTCTTTTGAAGCAAGTATTTGACGTGCAATGATAATCAGCCAAAACCTCACAAATCACAAATCCAATGATGGTACAAGTATAACAATGAAATTCTATGTTTTTTTATTAAATTCCTATAAAGTATTGACCCGCAATCGCATGGGCATGGCTGACGGCTTAGATAAGAAGTAAAATAAAATAATTATTATTTTGCAAGGGCTAAAGTGATTTAAGAAATCAAATTTGATTAATGAAAAATGTATTTTACAAATTAAATAATTTGGTATTCTTGCTTGAAGCATAAATTACACATTAATTATTTATCCTATAAGTTACCAGGAATAATAATATCATAAACGAGATGCGAAAATTGCGAGAAAAAAAATTATGGAAATGCATAGGATATTCATCTAAATTAGAATTGCTATTCAATGTCAAATACTTTTACTATATTGTCTTTTAAAGTGAACTCGTGAACTTAATTAATTTTGCCCCTTTTTTAGTGTTGGCGCTAGTTAAAATATATGGTGGTGGCACTTGGCAGTGGATACTTGTTATTAGTTTAATATACAGAGCGTGGCAAGAGATTATAGAATATTATGTAATTTATATATACTAAATTGCATATTATTATTTTTCTCATGTTCTCAGTAACACTTGCTGAAATTTATAAACACAAACTAAGCCAATGGCAGAAAGGATTGGATTGCGTGAGAGAATATATACTTTTTGACAGTTCTTTAATTTATTACCATTACAAAACATTTAAAAAAACCCGTGTTGTTTTCTTGTGTTATGGATTTCAAGTGACAGAAAAATATATATTCAAAACTAAAAATCTGGATGATTATATTTGCAGTTGTGCTATTTTGTTTCTATTATTACATTAAAAAATTATTATATTGCAATAATATTTTCCGATTCTGTGGTTCGATTTATGAGTCCCTCGGCTTACCATTATTTTTTTAAATAGTTTAAAGTTATTAAAATATAGTATCTGTTCATATATATTTTTATTATTTGACAATGCGCATACACTTTATAGACAAAGTGGTTTGAACATATGTCTCCTAAAATGAATATCATTATTCTAATATTACATAAGCGTAGGTTTTAAAATTTTGAATGAACAGATAATAAATTAATGCCAAATGTTTTTAGAATTTTTAAAATTAAAATAAGATATTGAAGAAAGAAATTTTGGAACTTACTTTTAACATAATTTAGTTATATATATATATGTGTGTGAGAGAGATTCTATATGCAGTGAGATAAGGTAATTAAATAAATAAAATAAAAGTATACATCGCTCAACAAACACCGATGAGCACTACTAATGACGAACATCGATAATCACCATTAATTCAATTTATAAAGATTAAAAATTTAAAAGACTCACCGTATAAATATACATTATTTAAAAATTTAAAAGTAAATTAATTAAAATATATTATTTTATTTTTAATTTTATTTAAACATAATTAAATAAAAATACCTATCCTAAATTATAAAACTCTAATTTTTGTTCATTTGAAATTAAAACCGCCACCGCCGCTGCCATGCTGCCGCCCCTTCCTTGCCGTCGTTTCAACATGAACCGCAACCCGAATGATACGTATATATATCATACCTAAATTTGCCCCCTCCCAAAATTTTACCCAGAATGCAACCCGAGTTATACATACATGTATATTATACCTAAGTAACTGCAACCATAAACGCAGGGGCGGCGAGTATGTGATTGACCGTGACTTGAATTTCAAATAAATAAAAATTATAGTTCTGTAATTTAAGGTGGGTATTTTTATTTAATTATATTTAAAATAGGAACAGAGTCAGGATTTAAAGTTGAGGGGCAAAACATAAATTTTGAAAGGTGGGGGCAAATTTACAATTATCCCAATTTTTTCAAGAAAAATATAAGGAATCAAAGGGTAAAAAAAAATTTCCCCCTACCGGGGGGGCCACAGCCCCTCCCAGTGGAGCTGTGGCTCCGTCCCTGATTTAAAATAAAGTTAAAAATAAAATAATGTATTTTAATTAATTTACCTTTTGATTTTTAAATAATGTATAATTATACGATGGGTCTTTTAAATTTTTAATCTTTATAAATTGAATTAATGGTGCTCGTCGAGCATGACAGACTCATCCTAAAAAAAATACTTTGATACATAAGCATTGGGTAAACTTACAAATACTTTCAATTTTAAGGTTTAGGGTTTTGTGTTAGGGTTTAGGGGTTTAGTGTGCAAGGTATAGAATTTAAGGTTTATAGTTAGAATTTAAAGTTTAAGGTTTATGATTTAGGTTTTAAGGTACTAGGGTTTGGGATTTAGATTTTAAATTTTATAAAAGAATTGTATAAATTTTATAAAAGAATTGTATAAATTTTATACAACCTGTGCATTAAAATATAACCCATAAATAAATTAGGGTGGGGTGATAAAAGGATTTTTTTAAAAGCTTTTAGTTGATATTAGTGTGCGTTTGATCACGTAACAACTTTTTTCGTTTCTCTCATAAGAACAATATAGTATTAGTATATTTATCATGTCATATTTAAAATTTTGATTTATTTAATTAATTATATTATATTTGAATCTAACAAGTGGTCTCAGTGAAAAAACAGATGATGTTCATTTTATGAGATTTAGATTCAATCGCAAATTCGCAATGTCTGCAAAGTGTACGTCTATTGGAAAAACAGATAATTTTCATTCTATGAATATATACTACCTTATAATTGCCTTTAGACTAACAATATTACACTTATCGATTATCATAAATATATTGATGGAGGAAATCAAGACTATGATAAATAATTTTCATTTATTTATTTATTCCGAATCCAAATCCGAAAAAAATATCCGAGTCCGATTGTAACGGATTCGGACTTGGATTCTATACAATCCGATCCAAACCCGATCCATTGCCATCCCTAGTTCCAGGAGAGTACCTGGATGTCTTTCAGTCTTATATTCAACTATTAGATATAGCTGTTTGGAACAACTGTTGTTGCTAAAATTATCAGCCGTTAATGTTGTAATTTAAAACATTTAGTTTGATTGAAAAATGAGTTGTTTATTGTTGTTTTTCATTAGTGAATTTGGACTGGTTTCAGTCCTTGTTCCAGTGAAAAAATGCAACTGTTTTTACAGCTTTTAAACACCTTCAATTGAGCAATTTTTTGAGCTTAATTACAAAGTTTTAATGCTGCATTTTTAGACATTTTACCCTCCTTGCTCATCTATAAATTGAAGGTGTTTTTATTCTCTTTTTTTCATTCTTTTTATACCACCAATAACAAAAAGGAAAAATAATCTTACAAACTTTTGTTACTCTTTACTTTCTCTTTTCTACTCTTAATAGTTGTTTTCTTTAAACACTATTTTCTTCAATTCGAGTTTTTTTAGAAGACCAATATTGCTTTTGTCTGCTTCAACTTCAGTTTTTGGGTGTACGGATTTGTGGAGAGACTGTGCTAAATGTTTGTTCATTATAGCGATTACACACACCGGGACGAATTCGCTTCTAAAGCACTGATTTACCACGACACGATTTCATTTACATTTGTTATCAATTATTTATATATTGTCATGTTAGTGCTAACGCCTCTTTTTGCAGTAATTTTACTAACATGGCTGATTGGATGTTGTTGGTTGGGTGCTTAAGGAGGACGCGTATCGACATGATAATGCACTTATTGTGTTAATCAAAGAGCTACTCAATCGTGATTGGAATGTGAAATTGCGACATGTGTAGCGTGGTCGCAACTGTTTAGCAGCTATTACACGAAGAGGACCTGTAGGGGAAGTACAGTTTCTTTCGCCTCCAGCTATGGCCGAAGCTCTGTTTTTAAAGGATTTGCAGGATAGCAATAGGCTGAGTTAATATTTCATTTCTTCTGTTCAAGAAAAAAAATTAACTGTCAATGTTTATACATTCTATTAAATTTATATTAATTCTAAACACAATATTTTAATTATTCATATTTACCGCCTATTAGTTTAACCAATATTTATCGAAACGTTATTAACTGCCATTAATCACCGCCAAGCTTTACACCGGCCCCATTGCCTCATGCCTCTCGGTTTTCACTCCACCAAGGCTGAACAGATAAGGTAGCCAATCATCACTTGTTGCATTACTCAAATATGCAAGCCATTTAATATTTGAAGCATCCCAAACCTCTGTTTCTATTGCTAATGCAGTCTCTTTAAACATGCAGCACATCTTCGAAATTACCCGGTACAAGTCGTGGAAGAAGAAATTCTTTTCACCGGGACGGAACTTTTAAGGGATTAGGGGCTATAGCCCCCAAAACTGGAAAAATTGAAGGCCCAATAAAAAAATGGGTGTTCAAACTATGTCTTTTTTTTCTTTAGTTAGGTGCTCAAATTAATTTTTGGGCCAAATAAGTACTTAACGTTTCATTATGTGACTCATTTAAGGTTCTCCGTTAATTCTCATCGTTAAAGAACACATGCCATCTCTTGAAAATTCCAAAATTATATTATAAATAAATAAAATTAATAAACTAAAATAAAAATATATGCTGAAATTTTCAAATATTCCCAAAATAATCCCTAAATTTCTAAACTCCCAAATTCGACCACTCTCACCGACGTTGGCCGCATTGTCAGCGACAGAATGAAGTGCCCTCCCCTCGCCGAACAACCCACACGTTGTTCGTCGTCCGTCCTGCCGTTGTTTATCGTGAATCGTTCAAAAGAACCATTCAACAATTTCAGTGTTTCGCACAGCGTCGGTCGATTTCCGGCGATGGGGTGGTGGGAGAAATAGTCGTGATGGTCTGACGACCAATGTGGTGAGTGGCGACGTGGCAACCAACAGCAGAATCGACCCAAATATGGATTTAAGTTTTTAGGAGTTAGGGATTTTAAAATTTGAGGTTGTTTTGTGAAATTTGAAAAATTTATAGATTTTTTAAATATTAAGTAATTTTATTTATTCTTAATATAATTTTGAAATTTCCAGGAAATGACCTGTGTCCTTTAACATTGTGAATTAACAAAAAATTTTAAATGGACCACGAAATAAAACATTAAGTGTCTATTTGATCTAAAAATAATTTAAGTATCTATCTGATAAAAATATAATTTTGAACACTTATTTGACGATTGAGTAAAAAAATAGGCTTACATTGATCACTCAGCCCAAAGGGTGAGATTTTGAGATCAGGCCATTAGACAGTGGTGTGGTGTAGCTTCGTTTCTTTAATTCATTATTGGAAATGTATAGCACACACATTTGTCATAAGTGGATGTCTCGTTGTACCTCTAGAAATTGCAATACAGTTTGCATAGACAACATTATAGGGATGGCAATTTGATCCGAATCCGATCCGAATCCGATTCGATCCGAAGGAATTTATCCGATCCATATTCGATTAAAAAAAATCCGAATCCGAATTCGAGGAAAATGTCCGAGTCCTAATAGGAGATGGGTTGGATATGGATCATGCCAAGATCCGATCCGAATCCATGTCCGATCCGAATCCGACGCATCCGATTCATATCCAAGCCCGAATCAAAACATTTAGGACTTTTAATTCCTTAAAATAAAATATCATGTATAATATTTACATTAAAACAAGAAGACAACATAAATAAAGTAAAAAGTTAAACTAAATACATTAAAAGAAACATAACTACATATATTTTTTAAACGATAACATAAATGTATATATTAGGTAATTTGAAATAATGGTAAAAACAAAATTAACTTTATATATATATTAAAATTGATAATAAAAATATAAATGTGTTAAGAATGTAAGTTAAATAATAATAATATTTATTATGATTTATATATATTAATTAACTTTAATATAGTGTAATATATCTATTTATATCATATGTATGTATAAATAAATATGAAAAAGATAAATGTAAGATCAAGTCATAGATAAACAAACAATAAAATAAATACAATGGAGAAACAAATAAATGTAAATATCAATGAATTACTAAAAATTAAGTAAGTTAATGAATGAAATAGTAAGTAATGTGCAATCGATAGATAAAGTTATGATATATTATGCTAAAATTATGAATTAACATAGAAAGTAAATTAAAAGCATAAACAATAAACACAAAAAATTAAATGTAGTCAACAAATAAGGGATAAAAATGAACAAGTGTAGAATTAAATAGCATAAATTAAATGCGTAAGAAATTAAATATACAAAATTATGGACTGATTTGTACTAAAATAAAATTATTAAAGGGCCAAAAAACAATATACCCTAAATACGATAAAATTCGCGAATCTACCTCTCAGACTTGGGTCAAGACTAGGGATGACAATTTAATCCGAATTCAAAAACTCCGATCTAAATGCGGTTGAAAGAAATCTGAATCCGATCCAAAAACAATCCGATCCAAATCCTTTTGAAAAAAATCCGAATCCAAATCCGAAAAAAATATCCGAGTCCGATTGTAACGGATTCGGACTTGGATTCTATACAATCCGATCCAAACCCGATCCATTGCCATCCCTAGACAACAATTTAATATGAACCATGGGGCCAGACGAAGGCAGATTATTTACTCAAGAGAGAAAAAAAATCTATTTCTTGTGGTTATTTTTAAAAGAAAGAAAGAAAATCATTAAAAAGGAAAAAATATATTATTTAAAGGACAATCATTTAACCTTTTTCTTTTTATTTTTTTAAATCATTAAATCAAAGAGTACATGAATCTATGTTGGAGTGATATGGTCGATTATACATTTTGTCCATATCCTCACCGCCCCAAACTAATCTCCATACGGCAGCCATACCTTTTGATCAAGCACGAGCAAAATTCAACCCTTCTTTTTACTAATTGAGGATTTTTAGCATCTTTCATCTTATTAATGTAATTAAGACGATGATGATGATAATAACAATAACATTACGTTTTCCATGCACCCAAAATTTTACAAATACCCTTTACTTTATTAATTCTCTTGTTTACTTCTTTTTGGAAGGGGATAGGTATGGGGATTACCTAACAATTTTTTTATTTACCATATGAAAAATTTAGTACATAAATTTATATTTTAATTTACACAAACTTATTAAATATAGAGTTTATAGTTTAGAATTTATGATTTTAAGTCAGGATTTTATATCTTAGGTCTTAAGTGTAATAGTTTAAAATTTAGATGTTAATGAATGGGTGTTAATATATTTTTGGACGTATCAAAATATAATTTATTTATTTATTTTTTGAACAATTTTTACCTAAGGGAGGAGGAAATAGAATTTTGCTCTTACTGGATCTTGAATTTAAAACTTAGAGGAAGGGGAGGGTGTCAACTGCGAACTTTAACGACATGCTTTAGATATTGTTGACAAAATATAATTTATTGAACTAGGGTGTATTGGGTTAATATTATGTAACAAATAAAAAACAGTACAAACTATATCTTTGTGAGATCAAAAAGTTTGATGAGAAAAAAAATCATTTTAGTTCAACGTTAAAATTTACCATTGATCACATAAAAGATTAAAAATTGTTAAGAAGCACCGACTTCTTTCTCTATGTCTCTAGAATTGTCTTCATCTTTTTAGTTGTCCTTCATTATATAAAGTATTATTATAATAATATTATTATATAAAATATCCAAATATCCACCGACATAGTGGATTATAAATAGGTGATAGTGTGTGCAAGTGGAGTGTGCAAGTGTGTAGTGAAGAGTTGTGTGCAAGAGTGGCGTGAGTGTGGGTGTGTGAAAAGTGAGGAGTGAGGAGTGATGAGTGAATAAAGAAATGTGTGGGGTTAGTGTAAGTTGAGAAAGTTGAGAAAAAAAATGGAGTGTGTGCAAGGTGAGAGTGACGTGAGGTGAGAGAGTAAGTGTGAAGTGAAAATAATTTAGTGTTTTGAGAAACATTGTAGTGAGGTGAATGTTGTAATATTTGTATATTAATTAAAGTGTTATTTTTCTTGTAGTTAGGAGTTTCCCGGTTAAGCCTTAATTTATGTATTTTTTAGTGCACCTGAATTTGCTATTAATGGTCGGCTATGCCGCCTAAGTTATATGGTCGGCTCTGCCGCCTGAATAGTATATGGTCGGTTTTACCGCCTAATTGGTATATGGTCGGCACTGCCGCCTAAGTTGTGCACTAAGAAATTAAATATAAAAAGGCTAACCGACTCAGGGAGTTGGTGTAGTGTTAGTGGTCAGTCTTAGGTCCTCCATAGTGGGTGTGTTGGGTCCGTCGGGTTTCCAACAATTGGTATCAGAGCAGGCGGTCCGGGACCGTTACCAGTGGAAAAATCTTCGGTAAGCGTTGGACGCTTACATTGGTCGGTGCATCAGTTTGTTGAGGGAAGATTCTGTCGAAATACAGTCAGGGACTGTAAAGTTTCGGTAAGCGTTGGACGCTTACATTAGTCGACGTTGCATCAAGGTGCTAAGGGGAGACTCTGCCAGAATACAGTCGGGGACTGTAAAGCTATTGGTTTGGAACCAAGCTTAGTGGACGCCGGGCGTCAGTCAACATGGCAGACTTTGGAAGCACAAGCAACGGGATTAGGAAGCTCAATAACCACAACTACGTTTATTGGGAGACATGCATAGAATCCTACCTACAAGGTCAGGACCTATGGGAAATAGTCGCAGGCACCGACACAACTCCTCCACTGAAGGAGAATGCCGAAGTCTTGAGAAAATGGAAGATCAAGGCTGGGAGAGCTTTATATATATTGAAGACCACAATCGAGGAGGACCTATTGGAGCATATTCGTGATGAGAAGACACCAAAGGCAGCCTGGGAAACTTTGGCAAAATTATTTTCAAAGAAGAATGAAGCACGCCTCCAACTCTTGGAAAATGAGCTCGCGAGCATATCACAAGGAAGCCTATCTATTGCTCAGTATTTCACCAAGGTGAAATCTATCTGCCGTGAGATATCTCAACTTGCACCAGATGATAAGGTTAGCGAGGCAAGGATGAAAAGAATTATCATCCATGGCCTAAGACCCGAGTACAATGGGTTTATCACCGCTGTGAGGGGATGGCCTACTCAACCATCTCTAGTGGAGTTGGAGAACCTGTTGGCTAACCAGGAGGAATTAGCCAAACAGATGAATGGGGTAACCATAAAAGACGAAGAGGAGGCACTCTTCACCAACAAGAGGAAAGGTACGTCAAGAAGACAACGTGTGTCAAATGAAATAAGGACGCAAGAAGACAAGTTTCACTCGAGAGATAAAAGTAACATTTCAGGGGGAGCTCGATGTAGGAAAGAAGACTATCACCAACAGTACGAGGAGAAGGATAGAAGACAAAATGGTGAATGCTTCAACTGTGGAAGAAAGGGTCACTTTGCTCGAGATTGTAGATTACCCGTGAGGGAGAGTCGTGAATGCTTCAATTGTGGCAAGAAGGGCCACTTTGCTCAAAATTGCAGAGTGCCCAAGAGACAGACTTTCCAAGGAAACATGACCACCACAACAGAGGAGGAGAATGAGGTCATGTTGGAAACTTCCATCAGCGAAGAAGAATGGGATGCAGAAGCTGGACTCTCTATTGGAGTGGAACAAGAAGAGTTCGAAGAAGACATGGAGGCACCAACTCTCGTTGCAACTACAAGTCCAAATACAGACTACAAGGATGAAGAGTTGAAAGAAGACATGGAGAAACCAGCACTTGCAACAACCATGGAGTCAAAAATTGATTACGAGGAGGATTGGATCGTCGACTCTGAGTGCTCCAATGATGAGAGATGTTGTGATCCAACCAATTGCAAATGCTACACTTCAAGGAATGTGATGTTTGATGAAGCTTCTTCTTGGAGGTCGCCTCAGAAGATCGAGCTTTCAGAATCTCATGACCTAGAAGAACTTTTAGAAGATAATAAAGAAGGTAAAGAGCAAGCATCGGATCCAAGTGAAGAAAGAGAAAGCTCACCCTCGAAAGATAAAAGCCCCTGGAAGACGGTTGTACATCAACCTGCATCTGAGGAGCTTCGTCCAAGCCAAATGGAAGTCGATGAGCTTCGCGAAGAAATGTCGAGAGCCCTAAGCGAGACTATTGGTAAGTGTTCGCAACGATGTGAGACCTCTTCTTGTGAAATTCTTATTCTCAAAGAAGAGAACAAAGTTCTAAGGGAAGAGCTTAAGACGGTACGTGGGGAATTGGAAGATATGAAGGAAGGGATGGTGTTTCTTAAGAAGGCACTAGCTCATGAAGGGGGAGCTGCATCATCCGTCCCAATTCCAACTTATTCGAGAATAGAAGTTTCTAACGCCAAGTCTTATAAAGGGGATGATAACGCGGAGGATGTAGATGACTTTTCGTGGAGCTTGGAACAATACATCCAAGCCACAAACGGCGTAGAGGGTGCTAAGAAGATCAACCGAGCTAGAAAGATCGACCATGCCTTACTTTATTTGGAAGATACTACGCTGCTATGGTTGTGGCGTAAGCATGGAAAAATGAAGAAGGGAGCTCGTACCATTGCTATTATCGAACCCCACACCAAATTTAAGAAACGTGAGAGCTCCAAGCAAAAGGGGAACAAAAGACATAACGCGGGAAGAAATAAATCACACAAAAGGCAAAGATTAAAGCTAGCATACAAGGAAGAAGCCTTCAAGGGAAAGAGAGATGACAATGGAGCAACAAACAAGTTTATCAAGGAGATGTTTGAAAGAGAGATCAAGACGAGGTCGTCAAAGATGGATGAACAAGTTGCAAATCAATTTACGAAGATTCTGAGTAGACCAAAGTCTGAGAAATTCAGAGAAGCACTCGGTATGATCTGCAAATCATCTATAGAAAGAAGTCGTTGAGGGGGAGTGTTAAGAAGCACCGACTTCTTTCTCTATGTCTCTAGAATTGTCTTCATCTTTTTAGTTGTCCTTCATTATATAAAGTATTATTATAATAATATTATTATATAAAATATCCAAATATCCACCGACATAGTGGATTATAAATAGGTGATAGTGTGTGCAAGTGGAGTGTGCAAGTGTGTAGTGAAGAGTTGTGTGCAAGAGTGGCGTGAGTGTGGGTGTGTGAAAAGTGAGGAGTGAGGAGTGATGAGTGAATAAAGAAATGTGTGGGGTTAGTGTAAGTTGAGAAAGTTGAGAAAAAAAATGGAGTGTGTGCAAGGTGAGAGTGACGTGAGGTGAGAGAGTAAGTGTGAAGTGAAAATAATTTAGTGTTTTGAGAAACATTGTAGTGAGGTGAATGTTGTAATATTTGTATATTAATTAAAGTGTTATTTTTCTTGTAGTTAGGAGTTTCCCGGTTAAGCCTTAATTTATGTATTTTTTAGTGCACCTGAATTTGCTATTAATGGTCGGCTATGCCGCCTAAGTTATATGGTCGGCTCTGCCGCCTGAATAGTATATGGTCGGTTTTACCGCCTAATTGGTATATGGTCGGCACTGCCGCCTAAGTTGTGCACTAAGAAATTAAATATAAAAAGGCTAACCGACTCAGGGAGTTGGTGTAGTGTTAGTGGTCAGTCTTAGGTCCTCCATAGTGGGTGTGTTGGGTCCGTCGGGTTTCCAACAAAAATATACCTATAAACCACATTTAATAAAATTGTTAGTGATACTTAAATTTTGATATTTTTCAAAATATTAATAAGTACTTAATTCATTAGACCAATCCTCCATATACACCAAAAATATTTCCTTAAATCTTTTTATTCGTTAATTCAAGATAAAAGGAAACTTAACAAGAGACCGTTGGCATGATAAAAAAACTCGTCACCACTGCGGAAGAGTAAGCATCAGTCAAAACAGGGTTCATAATTATGATAAAAATCACCTCGGTTTCTAGGGACGACAAGAAAACCCAAGTCGATTCGCCATTTATTATTTATGACCGTTCATTCTCTTTTCATAAAAAAGAAAAGTCCGGGCATTTGCTTTTAAGCCACCATTAGTAAACAGTTCCCGCAATTTCTCGCGTTATTATTTGATTTAAGGATAATTATTTGATATATATATATGCTGTAAGTGAGTTAAAAATATAGATATAAATTAAATTATTATCAAATTTTATCAAAAAAAAAATTATTTGGTGATCTAGAATACTCTTGTCCCCCGTTGAAAAAATGAGATTAAAAAGATAAAAGTGGCGGCACTCGGGTACCACGAATTAAGCCTTCTATTCTATCCCGTGATCAGCAAAACATAAATTAATGTAAGAAATTATAAATAAGAAAGCATACGAAACTGGTGTTTGTCTTGCTGTTTTTGGAGTGTTCCTTTGGTTACTACAAAACCATATTGCATAAACATATTTAAATTATTGTGATGATCAGACCACGCAAGAAAGAGAGACGATTCACCAATGATCGACTGCCATGGGATTCTCAAAATATTCCTTCCCACGAGCTCATGTTCCCAAACCTAATTAAGATTTTGTAGTAATAATAAAGGAAGGCTAATCAATTTCAAAGGACCAAACTTCAGAGAAGAAAAAAAACTCTCTAAATTACATTCGAATTTTAATTAAGTGCAATTATATATGTTTAAATATTACAATTTTGGGGAAGGAAAGGGGATGAAATTTCCAGGTTTGAACCATGATATTTGGTGACATATGGGAAAAAATTATATGTACAAAATTTAAATCTTAAATCCTAAAATTTAAACTATACACTTTAAACTATAAACATTAAATTGTAACCTTAAACCCTCAACACTAAACGCTATTCTTTAGTGTAGGGACATAAATAGAGGCACCAAAAGGATAGATGATTTGTACTCGTCAAATTACACTAATCTTATTACAACAATGCAAGGATGGAAATCCTCTGTCCCTTTTCGGTACCCCTATTTATGCCCCTACGTTCAAAATTAAGTTTAAGGTTTAGGGTTTTATGTTATGGTTTATGGTTAGGTTTTAGGGTAGGGTGTATTTTGTAGGGTATAGGTTGTAGTGTTTAGGATTTAGAATTTAGGGTGCTTAAAATTTAATTTTGTAGTATTTTTTAGTGTTAGGGCATAAGTAGAGGCTCCAAAAAGGAGTAGAAGATTTTTATGCAACAATGCTATATCCAAAATTATGCATATAAAAATTTTATTTTGAATTTATTTTATAATTACTTTCATATTAAATAAATATAAATAATTTATATATAATTAATAAAATGATATCACGTCAACAGCAATTTATAATTAAAATTTCATGGGGAAATATTTAACGTTTAACTTTAAACTAAAATTTATAAATTTAGTTAATTGAATCTTTTGTTGATATAGTTGTTGTTTTAACATTTTGAAGTCAGTAAGTCTAAATATGATATTTTCGGGTTTAATAATTTATGAATAGTTTATGTATTATATAAAAGAATATTTAATTTTAAATTTTATAGAAAAAAATGAAATCAAGCTTCGACCATGGCCATACACAAGATTACCAAATCATGGATTGATGAATACTCCATTTTTTTTTTTAGAATATGTTGGTGTGATGCAAGGGTAGCATCTGTTCAACTTTCTTTTAGCCTTTTTTCAACAAGACACACACAACATGCAATACTGGTGCTCGATCCCGGGTCCTAAGGGATGATGAACATCTACCTTTGCCACCAGGACACAAGGGGATGAACATGGATTGATGAATACTCCATTTTTTAAGTACAAATATCCCCATTATTTTAATCAATGAAAACAAGGATGACAATGATGAATATGGTAATTAACTTGGTCAAAATAATATCCCCATTACTGCACCTACACGTGGCAAACATCCAAGTAAAGTGGGACCCTACACTTGGCGGCTACAAAGAGGAGATCCTTTCCTTGGCGGGTCCCAATAAAAAAATTTATGGTACCATGTGTAAGATCGTGGGGATTTATCGAATTTAAAAGGTGACAAATAAGGGTCACGACACTCTATATATCACATCAATAATAATTTATAAAATGTAATTTTATATATGTCGAAGACTTTGGTTTTTTATTTTGTGTGTGTAAACTTGTGGAGAAGAGAAATGATAAGGAAATTTCTATTACACTTGGCGGCAGGGGTAGCTTCCTGTTCCAACTTTTTTTGGTTAAAAAAGTTCAATGATTAAGCAATCAAACAAAGGGAACTCTTTACATTGCACTTGCATGAAATGTCATGGACGCCGCTTAATCATGGCGATGATAATGGACCTCTTGTGTTTGTGCACGAGTTACCGACTCCACGACATATTTATATTTTCAAGACAAATGCTCGAGCTCATACAAGATAAGTTAATATAAATATCTTTAATCACTGACCAATTAATAAATTTTTTATTAATGCTTTTTTAAATAAGTTGAATTCACGAATTAAAATTTATGTAGAATCGATCATGCCAAAACGACATTATTTTTTCATATCTATAAGTATAAGGTGCTTAGATGTATATTTGAATTTTTTTATATTTTATCTTAACAGTACTGTGGAAAGTTAATTAAGAGATGAATGCATGATTGAGGAATAAAACAAAAATAGAAAAAAAGAAGAAATCAAATAACAAAAAGAGAAGGAACTCTGGATCGCTACTTTCATCATGATGTCGTTTTGTGAGGCAAATATTATAGTTTGACTTGCAATTCGCAATGTTGCCATTTCAGTATTATATTATGGAATTCGATCATAATTATCATGGTGATGTGAAATATAAAGTGCAGAAAACATGCTTTCGTGGCCATTTTCATGGGGTCTTTTCTCCTCCTCCTTTGTTTATCTTTAACGTCTTCAACTAAGAATGATTGTAATTCATGACTAGGATCATACTTAATTTAACATTAAAAAAATGAGCGAAAGTTTATAAGTTGTTGGCTCATATTCATCTATTATATGAACTTACATGGTCTTAAAACCATTTAAATTATTATCTAGATTCAATTTAATAAGATAAAATGATATTGTTTGCAATGATTGCTTTGCATCAAGAACATATCATTTTTTTTTTCTTTCAAATTTCACAACACATAATAATTTACTTTTAGGTACAAAAACTTATTATTAATGTTATTATAAGAGGAGGGATGATAGTCTTAGGTTTGAATTAGAAATTAAATATTACTTTTTAAAAGAGAAATTAAATATTAATTGAAGAATATTATATATTTTCGTTATCATATTCATACGAATGATTGTTTGTAAATCTTTAATGTTTTAAATTAAAGTTTATTAGGGATGTCAGTGGGGCGGGTTTTACGGGGAGTCGCCCTAGTTCACATTCAATTGGATATGGGTGGTTACAAATTTCGCGGGTTGTGGGGCGGGAATGAGCATAAAAATTAATTAGATTCGCCGTGGGTGGTGGTGAAGGCGTGAATATGCCTTTGTACCCGCCCCATCTCACCCACCCCAACAGATCTTATAATAAATTATTATAAATATTATTAAAATATAATATCAGTATAGGTCATAATTAAATTTAAGGTAATTCATATTGACTTGTCTTGAGATATTATTGAAAAGTTTAATATATATAATTGAGATTGATCAAATCAAATATATAAATACTTTTTTAAAATATCAATTTAAATCATAGTTAAGTTTAAGATAATTTATATTAACTTATCTTAGAATATTTATGAAATATATATATATATATATATATATAATATGTTTATTGGTTTCTTTTTTACTGTTTCCTAACATTAAGCCTTTTTTTCAATGTTTGTTTTTTTCTCCTTAGTCCTCACCATAAGTGTTTTATTTTCCTAATATTGTATGTTAGTTGTTCTTATTTTTAAGATAAATTTTTTATTTTTATTTTCTTTTTTAGTTCTATCTGTATTGTTTATTTGTTACAATAATTGAAATATTATTTTACATGTTATTTGTCTTATTTTCTTGTCCTTTACAATAAACTTTAGTATCATTTTAGTCCAAACTTTTTGTGTTGTACAAAATTAAATTTCGTATATTATTACTTTAAAAAAATGATGAAATTTAAAATAATGTCACATATGTGGCAGGAGTCTGAATGACAAATATTTCATACTTTTTGATAACAATTTTTTTATATTTATATAACTAATATTTATAAATATATCATATAAATGGATCATGGACGGGTAAATAGGGGATTAGGTGGGTCTGAGAACCCACATAGATGATGGGATAGGAATGATTTAGTCTTGCGGGTTGCGGGGCAGGGATGATTTTAAATTTTGTATTTACAACGGAACGTGAGGCGGGGATAAAGATGAAAATTATTGATGAGGATGAGTAGGAAGAGTAACCTTCGCACCCTCCCTCCCAATTGAAATACCTAAAGTCTATCATATGCTCAAACGTATTCAAACATAAAACTTATTAGATATCATAATAATATATGTCAATCAAATTAAATCTCAATTAATAACTACATAATAAATTTTTATATTACATGTTTTTTAATAGTATTAAGGTGAATACAAGGTATCTGTTTATATTTTTTTCATTGAGACCATTAATTAGGTTAATTATATTACATGTTTTACTTAGCATAAACAATATAATTATTGAGACAAATATTTGTTGGCAATAGATGATTAGATGATAATAAAGGTAATAGGGTATAGTAAGTAAATACAATGGAATTGTGGGAGATATTTGCGATTTGGAATTGTGATGGAGGTAGTTCAATTATTTGCCAACTCAATTGAGACCCTATAAAAGGCCGCGTTGTGCCTTGGAGCTTCTCCTACTACACTTCCAAATCCCCCTTGGACTCTCCCCTTTCTTCTTCTTCCACATTCTATCGTCTTAGCTAATAGTCCACACAGATGGCTGCAAATCTAATGGAAAATCCAGTGAAATTAAAAAAGGCAAAAGCAATGGTGGCGCCTTTTGCCTTTCTTTCCTCCATTTTGCTTTACGCCTCCATCTTCTACATCTTCAGCTTTTCTCCTTCCACTCTTTTTAACGATAACAAGTTTTGGTTCGTCATTTCCAACACTCTGATCCTCATCATTGCCGCTGATTACGGTGCTTTCTCTTCATCAAAACACCAGAAACGCGACGTCTACGAGGAATATGCGTTGCATAGCCAGGCAACGAGGAGAACCAGCACTGCTGCTGCTGCCGCCGGTGCTTCATTTGTTTCTCAATACCCAGAAATTGCGAAACAGAACCGACCCATGGAAGAAGATACTACTTCAAAAGAGAAGTATAAAGAACAATATCACGTAACTGATCATCAAACCAATAACGATATCCCAGAAAAGATATTGGAAGTTGTCGAAATCAAACTTCGAACTGATAATTCCCAAACCAATATGATCAGTAGCGAGGCGCAGAAAGTAGCAGCTCCCATGAAAGCAATAGCTGATAATGGAACATGTCATCACCGGGTGATGAACAAGAAGAAGACTGAACCAAAAACCATCCGACGAAGCAAGTCCGATAAAGTAAAACATGTTAAAACACTTAACGACAAGACGAAGACGAAGGGTGTTCTACATCGATCCAATACAGAAAAACAGCACAACGAACACGACGGACAAAGTGCCAAAGACGACGAGTTTTCCAGCATGTCCAATGAGGAACTAAACAGGAGGGTCGAGGAATTCATTGAGAGGTTCAACCGAGAAATTAGGCTTCAAGGTGTCCGAAACCGGCAAGTTTTGGAATTCGAATAGACTAAGATAGAGGCGAAGAGGAGAAATTGTGATAATTATTACAATAATTTTATTGTGTCTCCTTCGTTATGGTTTTGATTATGTTTCAAGTAGAAAGTTGTACAGTAGGTGGTCGGTGTAAATGGTTTGGACTTTAGTAGATTGTAAGGAGAGTTTATGGAATTATCATTTTCAGTTGTGTTTCAACTATTTTCTCCTTATAATTTAGCCTTATCTCGTATATTTTCAAATCGATCGATTCGATGCACAAAATCTAAGTGGCATAAAAAGTGGTATCATTTTACCTCTATAATTTGGGGTATGGTACGGTGTTACTATCATAACAAATAGTATACCACTCTATCTTCGAATTCAAGATCAAAAGTGCAATCTTACAATATTTCTCCATACATTGTTAGCAACTTTATTCTACTAATAGAAAAATGGAATTTTAATTCCGTTCATCAAAATTCAGTATTTATATAAACATAATTTGAAAGAACACAATCCAAGAGTAGAAAGCATTAATAAATCGATAAGATGATCAAATAACTAAGGGTGTGTAAAACTAGACTCGAATCGAAAAAGTTAATAATTTTTTTATTTCGAGTTGTTCAAGTTATTCGAGTCGAGTCGGGTTAAAATTTGTCCAACTTGAAAAACCGAAAACCGAATTTTACAGTTTTATAATTTAGTCCATGATTTCATTTTGCTTCAATTCCTTCTTCATTTTAAGTCCATCTTCACCTAATTTGAACCACATATTCCTAAACCAGCGTAGAATACTTATTTATCTTCATTTTATATTTTTATAAATAAATTTTATATTTTTTCAGTTCAGCCCCTTAATTTTATATGATTTCTTCATTTCTTCAATCCCTCCTTCGTTTTAAATCAGTTTTTGACCAAATTTGAATCGCATGTTTCTAAACCATCGTAGAATACATATTTAGCTTTAATTCATATTTTTAAATTAAATTTTTAACTTTTGCAATTTAGCCCTTTAACTTTGAATGATTCCCCATTTCTTGAATTCCTCTTACGTTTTAAGTCTATTTTTGACCAAAATTAAATCACATGATTCACTAAGACTATATAATATCTATATAACTTCAAGTCATATTTTACCAAATATATTATTTTTTTCAATTTAGTCCTTTAACTTTACTTTTTATTCAATTTGATCATTCAACTGAATTTTCTGTAATTTTTTTCTTCAACATCAATTCATTGACTCATTTATCCTCTCATCAATACTTTATCCCCAAAAATTTCTTACTTAAAAATAATATTATAAATATATTTTAGAAGTTTAGATGATATTTTTTATTAAATAACATTATAAATCTTACTTATATATGTAAAAAATAATATGAAATATATATATATATATGCATATCTTATATGATTAGGGAGATTCGTTTAAATTATAATCAAATTGTACTATAGCATGGTAAATATATAATTACAATTAAATTTGTATAGGAACTCAAAAACTCAACTCGAACTCGACTCGAAATTCATAAACGCGACTCAAATCGAAAAAATTTTAAATTAAGTTAAAGTTCTAAAACATGACGCGTCAACTCGAATAACTCAAAATTTTTTGACTCGACTCGACTCGACTCGATCAAACGCTCACCCCTACAAATAACCAAAAACTAAAAAATGATCAAACAATATCAAATACTATGATCTTGCATAAGATTGTGTGTAGCACACAAATTAGTGATATATAACTACCGAGTAGAGAAAGACGCAATGTATAAAATTTTAATTATGAAAAAGACAATTGAGGGGGAAAACAATCCATGTGTTGGCCAAATGTAGATCGAAACATTATAATAAGTTTTTCATTAATGAATTGTTTCCATTCCAACTCTTCAAAATGAGACGGAACTGAAGCTTTGCCCCAATTATACAGTGTAAAACTCTTTAAGTTTTACACGTTTTTTAGATCGTTGGATGGGTGAAACGGATGTATGAGATTAACGGTAAAATATGTGAAGATTATCACTTGGAAGAAAAAAAGTAGGAGTTAATTTCAGTCATCAATTTACCCATCCAACGATCCAAAAAATGTATAAAATTTAAAGAATTTTACTGTGTAAGTTGATCCTCTCCCCCTTCTTTCTCTCTCTATATATATATCGAAAATGATATGATTTGAAGGATACATCCCAAAAAATTAAATGCAAGCGGATTAACTTAGTTCATAATTATTCCAATTCTTCGGATATGGGCTCAAACTTATTAATTATGCAATCTCATAATGTTTAATAGCTTTAAAGAGGAACTCAACAAATGATCACAGTGAAAAAAATAGATAATATTTATCTGAAATGTCTCGATTTAAATCACTTTATCTGTCAAATATATAATGTTAAAAAATTAAAAATATATATAAACAAATATTATCTTATAATTACCTTAAAACTATTTAAAAAAAATAGCTACGCTGTTGAAAAAGCCCCGTTATCCTTTGTATTAAGAGTAAAAATTAAATATATTCAGAAATGAGAGTACATTAATGAATATTTGTCTTATATCCGAGAAGTAAGAACATGCAGCCGGCCGCTTCCTCTAAAATCTTACTATGGATTTATTTTCCTAGCTTAAACTTAGCTCCCTGATCTTGACATGCATAGGGTTGGAAATCTTTTACATCAAATAATTGACAACAGAAATTTTCCAAGGCCACTTCCGCTCGGGGGGAAATATCAATTCAACTACTAAATCATTTATTTTAATATTTAATACGAGAAATGCCGATGCTGGTTAAAATACCCAAATAAATAAAGAAAATGTAATTCATGAAGGGTTTTTTTTTCAATTCATTAGAAATAATATTTTTAAATCATTATCGGATAAACTTTGTTTTTGGTCTAATTCAATCTCCTGATATTTGATACTTGATGGTATGCTGATTTCTTTAGCGTTTGTTCTATTGATCTTTTTGGTTTTTTTGGATGGTTGATGTATATTATCATGGGTATTTCTTTCTCTTTCATTTAGGGTTTTGAAAGATTTTCAATGAAGCTCATAATAATTTTTATTTAATATTTTCAATAAAATTATACTTTGTCGATAAAAAAACATCTCAGGAATATTGTCTCCTATTACTTTCTTGAAACACTCGTAATTTTACTAGGAAAATGAAAGTCGAAAAAAGAGAGACACAAAGGAAGTTTAGATAGTTTGAGATTCTTTTGTTTCATCATTTAGTTGAATGATGAACCTCACTCTCTTCCTGCGTGCTGGAGTCGTAGTAAAATGAAAAAAAACATTATTAATGAGCTAAGATCGTGGCTAGATTCTAGAAAGGTGTAGTGAATGTAAATTAGCCACGTATATCCTAGCTGAAATCTCCCATCTGCACCACATATATAAAAGAACTTTGGTTTGTTTGAGTTGAATTATAATATATCAGGACGTGTTGAGGAAGTACTAAATAATCATGCCATTTGGAATTTGCAGGCTGACTGTCTCTTTGTTGTCGTTTAGATGAAGTGAAGCTTTGTTGATCCATAATTCATAATACATGTAGATGGGCTGATTCATACATATAGACAGCCTGATTGTCTCATCGCACGCACTGTAATACAAACAAATAACGAGGTGGCTGGGACAAGTAAAACTTCCAGCTACACAAAATGTAAATGTAATCATACTTTCATTGAAAACTTTTTGAACCTGTCTATTAACACATGTCCAAACAAACAAGAATATTATGTATTGCTCCATAATTATCCATCGTATATGTTTGTATTTTCCTTTTTCTGGTATACTTGTTTTCAACTTTAGAATGATGGAACTGATAGTCAACTTTAGAATGATCAAACCTCACACGCAGTTGCACTTGCACTTGCATTTCCCATTTTTCTTTCACAACTATCGGACCGCTCAACCTATGGTTTAGGGTTTGAAGCTTCATTTAATTCTCCGAAAATGTTTTCGAGTTTCAATGGGTTAGTGCTTAGCAAATTGCCTGGAGCAAATCATTAATAGAGTGAAATGTAGAAAATGGCTTTGAAATTTCAAAGCAAAATTCAACAAAGTAGGCACCAATTGACAAATTGAATTTGTCAAGTTTGGGTGCAGCAAATGGAGAAAAATGATGCAGCAAATGTTGAAAATGTGGAATGGGGAAATTGATTTTTGGTCCCTAAACTTTAGGTTATTTATAAGTTAGTCCCTAAAGCTCAACTATAAATAGCCTAGCCATTTGCTATTCTTACACATCCCAAATCATTCTAACATCCTCCCAATACTAGAGAAATTAGAGAGTTTTCATAGAGTTGTTTTCTCCTTTCTTATCAAGAGAGAATTGTCATTGTTTTCTCCTTGTTAGATTGAGAGAAGTTGTAATTCCTATTTTCTCATAGTGAAATTCTTCTACCTTGTCCGTGGTTTTTACCCTATATTATTTAGGGGTTTTCCACGTAAAATCTGTGTCTCTTTTATCTTCATTATTATTTTCTCAAATTATCAGTTGCGTTTTTGCTCTATCCGACGATCGTATTCCGCAACAATTGGTATCAGAGCCAGATTTGGGTGCGTATATCTACTTACCGTATTCTCTGTTGGTTGCCACTGAAAAGTGGATCCTCCATCATAAGAAAGTAAGTTAGATATTACTCATTCATTGAAGGTGGTGGGCACTATTCACATCAAAAAGGTGAAATAGTGGGAGCTATCTGAAATAGAAGCTATGGCAACGAAATTTGATATTGAAAAGTTCAATGGGAGAAATTTCTCACTGTGGAAATTGAAGATAAAGGCCATCCTAAGAAAAAAACGGATGTCTAGCGGCTATCAGTGAAAGGCCGGCAGATTTTACGGATAACAAGAAATGGAATGAGATGGACGAGAATGCTATTGCAGACCTTCATTTAGCATTAGCAGATGAAGTACTATCAAGCATCGAGGAGAAGAAGACAGCCAAGGAGATTTGGGATCACCTCGCAAAATTATACGAGGTCAAATCGTTGCACAATAAAATTTTCCTTAAGAGGAAATTGTACACTCTTCGGATGTCAGAATCTACTTCAGTGACAGAGCACTTAAACACGTTGAATACTCTATTTTCTCAGCTTACATCCCTAAGCTATAAAATAGAGTCACAAGAACGTGCTGAACTTCTGCTTCAAAGTCTACCTGATTCGTATGATCAACTCATCATCAACTTGACGAACAACAACCTTACAAGTGATCTAGTCTTCGATGACGTTGCAGCTGCTGTTCTGGAAGAAGAAAATTGGCGCAAGAACAAGGAAGACAGACAAGGAAATCTGCAACAAGCAGAGGCCTTAACGGTGATGAGAGGAAGATCAACAGAACGTGGCCAAAGTAGCAGTCACAATCATGGTAGATCAAAGTTAAGGAGTAAGAAGAATTTAAAGTGCTACAACTGTGGAAAGAAGGGTCACTTGAAGAAGGATTGTTGGAGTTTACCTAAAAACTCCAATCCTCAAGGAAATATGGCAAACACTTCAGATGATGGAGATGCTCTCTGTTGTGAAGCAGCAACAGCCATGGAAGGCAGAAAAAGATTTGCAGACATATGGCTTATTGACTCGGGAGCCACATATCACATGACCTCAAGAAGAGAATGATTCTATAATTATGAACCTATCTCAGGAGGATCTGTGTACAGCTGCAATAATCATGCCTTGGAGATTGTTGGCGTTGGAACCATCAAATTGAAGATGTATAACGGGACAATCAAAGTTGTTCGAGATGTGCGACACGTGAAAGGCTTGAAGAAAAACTTATTACCCTACGGATTGTTGGATAATAATGCAAGCAAGATTGAAACACAGAAAGGAATCATGAAGGTGTTCCATGGAGCGCTTGTGGTAATGAAAGGTGAAAAGATAGCTGCAAATTTGTACATGCTGAAAGGGAGAGACTTTGCTAGAAGCTGAAGCCTCTGTTGCCTCATGTAGTTCAGATTCTACCATGTTATGGCATCGGAAACTTGGACACATGTCAGAACAGGGAATGAAAGTCCTTGTGGAGCAAAAGCTACTTCCGGGTTTAACAAAGGTATCACTTCCTTTGTGTGAACATTGTATTACAAGTAAGCAGCATCGATTAAAATTCAACACATCAAATTCTAGAGGCAAGGCTGTTCTAGAATTGGTTCACTCTGATGTATGGCAAGCACCAGTTACATCCCTAGGCGGAGCAAAGTATTTTGTCTCCTTCATTGATGACTACTCTAGGAGATGTTGGGTGTATCATATCAAGAGGAAGGCAGATGTGTTTTCAACCTTCAAAGTTTTCAAAGCGCGGGTGGAACTTGATTCTGGAAATAAGATCAAGTGTTTCAGATCAGATAATGGAGGTGAATATACAAGTGATGAATTTGATAACTTTTGCAGAAAAGAAGGCATCAAAAGACAGTTCACAACAGTATACACTCCTCAACAAAATGGAGTGGCAGAGCGGATGAACAGAACTCTGTTAGAAAGAACACGAGCAATGTTGAGAGCTACAGGGCTAGAAAAAGCTTTCTGGGCAGAAGCAGTCAATACCGCCTGTTATTTGGTGAATCGGGCTCCATCAACTGCAATTGAGTTGAAGACACCGATAGAAATGTGGACTGGTAAACCAGTTGATTATTCAAACCTCCATATATTTGGAAGTATTGTGTACGTGATGTACAATGCCCAAGAAATTTCAAAGTTGGATCCAAAATCCAGAAAATGTAAATTCTTGGGGTATGCTGATGGAGTAAAGGGGTATCGCTTGTGGGATCCCACTGCCCGCAAAGTGATTATCAGCAGGGATGTTATCTTTGTAGAAGATAAGCTACAAAGAAAAGAAGAAGATGATAGCACTGATAAAGAAAAGCCAGAGACTACACAGATACATGTTGAAAATGAGTCTGAACAGAGAGATTGTTCTGAAGCAGAACCAGAGCTCGAAGAACCAGAACCAGAGAATTCTGAAGCTCCAACAACTCGTCAATCAGATCGTGTGAGAAGACGCCCCAATTGGCACTCAGATTATGTTATAGAAGGTAACGTTGCATACTGCCTTTTAACGGAGGACGGTGAGCCATCAACATTCGAGGAGGCAATGAACAACTCAGATGCTTCGCAGTGGATGGCGGCAATGCAAGAAGAAATCGAAGCCCTTCATAAAAATAATACATGGGAACTTGTGCCACTACCACAAGGAAGGAAGCCAATTGGTAACAAATGGGTCTTCAAAATCAAGAGAAATGGTGACGATCAAGTGGAGAGGTATCGTGCAAGACTGGTGGTCAAAGGATATGCTCAGAAAGAAGGTATTGATTTCAATGAAATCTTTTCTCCTGTGGTTAGACTAACAACGGTTCGAGTTGTCCTGGCAATGTGTGCTACATTGAATTTACATCTAGAGCAGCTAGATGTTAAAACAGCTTTTCTTCATGGAGATCTTGAAGAAGAGATTTACATGCTCCAGCCTGAAGGTTTTGAAGAAAAAGAAAAGAAGAACTTGGTTTGTAGGTTGAACAAATCTCTGTACGGTTTAAAGCAGGCGCCGAGGTGTTGGTACAAGAGATTTGACTCCTTCATCATGAGCCTTGGATACAACAGACTTAATGCAGACCCTTGTGCTTACTTCAAGAGGTTTGGTGAAAACGAATTTGTTATATTGCTGTTGTATGTAGATGACATGTTGGTTGCAGGCCCCAACAAAGATCATATTGAAGAATTAAAGGCACGACTGGCTAGGGAATTTGAAATGAAGGACTTGGGACCAGCAAACAAGATTCTAGGGATGCAAATTCACCGAGACAGAAGTAGTAGGAAGATTTGGCTTTCACAAAAGAATTACTTGAAAAAGATCTTGTCACGATTCAGCATGCAAGATTGTAAGCCAATTTATACCCCTCTTCCTATTAACTTTAAATTATCCTCCAGTATGAGTCCTAGCAGTGAAGAAGAGAGGATGAAGATGTCTCGAGTACCGTATGCATCAGCAGTGGGAAGTTTAATGTTCGCTATGATTTGTACAAGACCAGACATTGCACAAGCAGTGGGAGTGGTTAGTCGGTACATGGCGAATCCAGGCAGAGAGCATTGGAATGCTGTGAAAAGGATCCTGAGATACATCAAAGGGACCTTAAATGTTGCATTATGTTACGGGGGATCAGACTTTCTTATCAGCGGGTATGTCGATTCTGACTATGCAGGAGATTTGGATAAAAGCAAATCTACAACATGATATGTGTTTACAATTGCTGGTGGAGCTGTAAGCTGGGTTTCAAAACTGCAATCGGTTGTGGCTATGTCAACAACGGAGGCAGAATATGTAGCAGCTACACAAGCCAGTAAAGAAGCAATATGGTTGAAAATGCTATTGGAGGAGCTCGGGCACAAACAAGAGAATGTCTCTTTGTTTTGTGACAGTCAGAGCGCCTTGCATCTTGCAAGGAATCCTGCTTTTCACTCAAGAACAAAACACATTCGGGTCCAATACCACTTCATTCGTGAGAAAGTGGAAGAAGGGACGATAGATATGCAGAAGATCCATACCGATGACAACATAGCAGATTTCATGACAAAAGCAATCAACACTGATAAGTTTACTTGGTGTCGATCCTCTTGTGGCTTGTTAGAGACGTAAGCAACATGGAAAGTACGAGGTAGAAAGAATGGTGTGAAGATATGATTGTTCCAATCAAATTTTCAAGTGGGAGATTGTAGAAAATGGCTTTGAAATTTCAAAGCAAAATTCAACAAAGTAGGCACCAATTGACAAATTGAATTTGTCAAGTTTGGGTGCAGCAAATGGAGAAAAATGATGCAGCAAATGTTGAAAATGTGGAATGGGGAAATTGATTTTTGGTCCCTAAACTTTAGGTTATTTATAAGTTAGTCCCTAAAGCTCAACTATAAATAGCCTAGCCATTTGCTATTCTTACACATCCCAAATCATTCTAACATCCTCCCAATACTAGAGAAATTAGAGAGTTTTCATAGAGTTGTTTTCTCCTTTCTTATCAAGAGAGAATTGTCATTGTTTTCTCCTTGTTAGATTGAGAGAAGTTGTAATTCCTATTTTCTCATAGTGAAATTCTTCTACCTTGTCCGTGGTTTTTACCCTATATTATTTAGGGGTTTTCCACGTAAAATCTGTGTCTCTTTTATCTTCATTATTATTTTCTCAAATTATCAGTTGCGTTTTTGCTCTATCCGACGATCGTATTCCGCAACATGAAACACGTAGCAAACACTTGGATGTAATTTGTCGGAAAACAACCTCAAAAATCGGAATTATTTTAATTTTATTTTGAATATTCAACGTCTTATTTTGTTAAATCAATTAGTAGGAGTGAAGCCAGGATCGAATATTGGCATGAGCCAAAATATTTAATTTTAAAAATAGAAGGTTTATTACGTATTTAAACTTAAAATTCATGGGACAAGACTAATATTTAAATTTATAAAGACCTAAATTGTTATTAGACCAAAAAAATTGAGATAATTTTTTATGTATGTTTAATAAACGAATTGTTAGTGAACCGTTCGTATAACGTTCGTTTTGTCAGTTAAACCAAAAGATGTAAATGGATAGAGCGTTCGACGAATTGTTAGTGAACCGTTCGTATAACGTTCGTTTAGTCAGTTAAATAAACGAGTATGGACAATTTTTTATGTCCGTTTAATAAACGAACGAACACGAACAGAGGTGCATTCCGTTCGTTTATGTTCACGAACAAGCTCGTTTATAAGCTCATTTACTTGGTTTCCCTTTTCCTTTTATTTTTTTACATTTTAAATATTGGTGAATGTATGGACTAAATTGAACACGTGGTGATTTTTCAAGTTCAAACTGTGAAGCGTAATGAGCTTAAAAACGAGTGGTGTAATTCCACCACTTTGGCGAACATATAAATGAACATGTTAGCGGTCACATAAATGAACAAGTTCGTGAACATTACATAATATGTTCGCGAACGTTAAACGAACATCTTCGTGAACGTTAAACAAAAGAATACAAACACCATCAAAAATAAATAACAAACACAAACATGATATTAAAAATTTAAACGAGCCGAGCATGAACACCTTCAAATGTAAATAAACGAACATAAATAAAACTTTATTCGTTCAAACTCCGCTCATTTACACCTCTAATTCAACCCCTACTTTATTATATATTTAATAAATTCTTATATTTTTTAATTTAAATAATTACTAAATTATTATTATACCAAAATTATCAATAATTATATTTTTTAACAGGGGCCCTTGGCACAAGGGAGCTCCGGCCCTGCCAATTAGTAGTCGGTGATTAGTTCTTTGAATGGGAAAAATATACACAAGACCAATGGATTTGTATTATATCTTTTATCATACCTATGTTGATTAATTTTTTATAAAATATTTTTTTATATTTTTAAAAATAGTTTTAACACATTTATATATAGTTATTATAAAGTGACCGACTAAATTGGTATCACAAGTTAACGTAAAACTAAAACTTAAGTAATATATTTATATAAGGATGTTTCTGTTTTTTCATATTTTTATATATTCTCTAAAATGCAATTAAAAATCAATACTTAAAAAGTGAGCACAAGCACTGGCGAATTCAGAAATATTTTTTAGGGTGGGTACAAAATAATTTTTTTTTAGGGTGGACACAATAATAAAAATTTCAAAATTTTAGGGTGGGCACAAGTCATAAAAATTAAGGATTAATTCATAGAATTAAAAAAAAAATTAAAGGCAAATGTGTGAACTTTAAAAATTTCAGAGTAGGCACGGACCCACCCAATATAAACTTTGCATCCGCTACTGAGCACAAGACTAATAGATATGTATATAAATCCTTTACGATAAACTGTTTGACTGAGTTGATTAAATCTCTTTAAACTAAGTTTAATGTATAATTTTATAAAAATATTTTTAATGTATCTATCTATACTTACTATTAGTAAAGTGTTTGATTGAGTTGATATCGTAAATTAACCAGAAATCAATTCAGTTTCCAAAAAAATTGAAATACTTACTTTTTTTAATGATAATCAATATTAATATAAGAGTGTTTTTGTCTTTTTAATACTTTCAAGTAATTTTTTTTTAGAATATGCTGGTGTGATGCAAGGGTAGCATCTGTTCAACTTTCTTTTAGCTTTTTTTCAAAAAAGGCACACACAGCATGCAATACTAGTGCTCGATCCCGGGTCCCAAGGGATGATAAACATCAACCTTTGCCACCAGGACACAAGGGGATGAGCTATTTTCAAGTAATTTTTAAATAAAGTGGTTGGAAAGTATCATTTGAGGATCAAACATAAAATTAGACTCGAATACAAACCTTTATCCTTACCCTTATAATAATTTTAACAGATAGATCCGGCCCATTTCTTCATGAGTTCGTAATTGGGTTGAAGTGAGTTTTGGGTATTTATAATCAGTATTTTTCACCATCCAAAACGAAGTGGGATGATTATGATTCAAATGACTCGAATTTATAAACTGTGTCCAGAATAATTTAAAATATTGATAAAGATATTTTTACATTTAAATTAAGAATATTTTATTTAAAATCAAAATATGTTGAGCAACCTTTGGCCATGGCTGTGCAAAAAAAAGGGTTCGGACAGACCGAACTGATTCGATTTTTGCAATTTCAGTTTTTGATCGATTGTGGATTGTCTGGGATGATCTAATTATTTGATTTTCCAAAATCGTTTTATTTGAATTTACAATCTCATTTTTTATGATATAAGAAATGAGCAACATGCGCTTACGAGTTTTGCCAATTTATCACTTATTTTATTGTCATCGCGAAACACATGTCAAAATCGAACATCCAATTACGTTGTTGCAGCTCAAGAATATGAATTTATTAGAAATATCATCTAAACCCATTATATTAGAAATAATAGAATATGTAAGAACCCATTAAATTAGAAATATCATCTAAACCGAAGCCGAAGCCCAACTTAAAATTTATTCCAAAGCCTGTGTAAATAAAAAGTCAAACCCAACCCAAATTTAATATTATTACAAATTTTGATTAATAAAAATAATAAAGTATAGGGTAAAGGTAAACTACTCAAATAACAACTCAACTATGTAAGTAGTTTTAATGTGACCATCTGCCGTTAAAATTTAATGGAGGAAGTGACGTGACAGTTAGTAAAAATTTGTATAGTTACACATTTGGTCTTCGTTACTTATATATTATATCAATTTGGTCATAATTATAATTTAATAAAATAAATTAAACATTCAATTAGGTAATGACACGTGTCATCACCTTACTGGAGGAATTTAATTATTTATATTTGATTTAGTAAATTTATTTTTCTCCTCCAATCAGGTGGTGACACGTGTCACATGATTGGATGAGGAAAATAAAATCAGGAACACAGGACCTTAGCGGAATTCAAACCCGAATAAGACAAGGGCAAGTGGCGTGTCTTAGCCATTGTACCAAGCACAAATTAATGCTATGAGTTACTAATTTTAATATATAGAATGTAAAGTAAAGAAACTCCAACATGACATAAAAACAATGTAAAACTTTATTAAAGAAACAGCCAAATCTTGTAGACGATAAGAAAGAAGATTAAAACTTTAGAAAGGTCAAGAAAGTTTTAGAAAGATCAAGAAAGTTTACTTTTCTCGCTGCTAATAAACTATTTGTGCAGCAGACTTTGAAACCATTTCTTGTTTTGGTTTCAAAACAATACCAACCAAACCAATATTAGACTCATTTTTAACCTCATTTTCAAGCTTTGGCTTCTTCAAAACAATGTCAAGTTCCTCAACTTTGATTTCTGTCTCAAGTGCAGAAGATACTACCTTATATTTTGTAACAATTAAATACCTGAAACCCAGTACTGCACATTCCAAACATCATAGGTAAGAAGCCTTTAAAATAAACAAATAAATAAATAGTAAAGGGCAATCAACAGTTTCTTTTCTGATTTGTTTGGGATATCGTCGAGGATATAATCAAAACAAATAAGACATGTATTAAAGTTAGTGATTCATAGAATAAATTTGTGCTTAGCGCAGTGGCTAAGGTACATCACTTGCCCCTGCCTTACCCGGGTTTGAATCCGGCCCAAGTTATGTTTTCCTTATGCACGTGTCACCATCTAATTGAATGTTTAATTTATCTTACTAAATTAAAATTAGGACTAAATTGATAGAATATATAAGTAATAAGGACCAAATGTATAATTATACAAAATTTTACTAACTTCCACGTCACTCCCTCTGTTAGGTTTGAACGGCAGGTGGTCACATTAGGACTACTTACATATTTGAGTGGTCATATTGCCACAATTAAAAGTATGATGGTCAAATCGAGACTAACCCTATAGTTAAGTGGTCATTTGAATAGTTTACCCTAAATTATATAATAACTAGTTTCCTAATTATAAATACTATTTTCATTAAAAAAAACAACCTAAAATAACGTTCCTCTCCACTTGGGTTCAACATCAAAAACCAAAAAATCGATCTAAATAACAGTGTCTAATATTTAGACCATCTATAGTTCACAGATTTAAAAATTTTAATTATACAAATCGAATCTAACTGAATAAAATTCAATTTAAAATTTTATTTAATTGATAATTAATTTTAAATTTGTGTAATTTTAAAAATAAATATTTTGCACTTTAAAATATTAAAATATTTTAAAATATTATATATGATTTATTATTATTTATTTAAAAATTAGTTTTAAGGCATATCTATGAAAAACTTTAAAATTTTATCGAATAATATTTAAAAGTCATAAAATAAAATTATTTTTAAAAAATAAAATAAAAATTCTCAAAACTCAAACCGATAATTGAAATTAACGAATCGAAAGCATATAAATTATTAAAAATATTATCGAACGATATACACCCCTACTCGCTATCCACACATCTTAGAGGCCACACATTTTTTATTTTTATTCGGCGCTAGAAGTTATGACGTACGAAGCAGACATTGGTTTCGAACCATATAATCTCACTCAATTGCACGAAGCAGTAAGCTCATAGTCGTCGTTCGCCTCTGGCGTTCAAGCCTGTAACTGTTACCTCCCACTCTCACTTCGATTCTCACAGTTACACTCTTTTTTTATTCTTACGCCCAAAAAAAGCACCTTCTTTTGGGTTTAGAGTGTAATTGAATTTGGTACTATTCTGGTTACGAAAAAATGATAATTAATTTTTTTTTCGAGAATAGATAACATAATTAGATGGGTGCCAGAAATTATTGTTATATCGAGCAAAATGAGAAAATTCAAATTTTGATATGGACTCAATTGTAAATGAACTAAAAAGTTTAGAGATTAAAGTGTAATTTATCAAAATGAAAAAATATATAGAAAGAAAGGAATGATACTAAAAAGAATGATGTATGAAGGGTAACTAATTATCTTATAAATGAGATATTATAATCAAATTAGGAATAGCCAATTTAAAATATATATTATAAACTAGCAGATATTATCTTGTAATCACCTATGTATAGACTGTATTATTAAAAACGTAATTATGGAATTAGTATATATTTCACGGACACCAGGATGAATGGAACAAAAGTCTGTTCTATTTTTATTTACCAAAATTGTGAGATGGCGTCATATCCTAGGAGCTTAAATTATGTAATTGAATAAGTCTTCCTTTATCTGTTGTAGGTCGAGTACTTCTTCTTTTTTTCTTTAAATTTCGATTCGTATTTTTCATAAAGATTTCTCTGATCAACGATAGAACAAGATCTATTTTGCATGGTATATAAGATGTTTTCCGGCTCAGACTGAAAAAGTAATGTCACTCGATTATTATCAAACTGACCGCAATATTTTTCTGTCCGTGAAGACCTCACCAGAGCACCTTCTACTTTTAATAGACCATGAACTAGATCAAAATCATTCTCAACAAACTCATAAGAAGTGATCCCATTTTTTTATCGAGTCCGGATTCGAGCCCAAATCAAGTCTTCTACAAGGATTTAAGCTAAACAAGCTTAGTATATTAATGTTAGTAGTTGCAAAAATCATCTTACTTTTCAATAATTAAAATCAACCCAAAGCCTTGATTCTTAATAATATAATTTCAATAATAGAAATCTTCCTACACAAACTAACAATTCAAAATTTTATAATTAATAAAAAAATGATCTGATTTCCCAGCTTAGGTTGGCCCTGCATTACACCTTTGTGTTGTTACATCACACTTATAATGGCCAGTGAAGTAATGAGGACCACAGCTTAACCAGCCAACCCTACTCATTATTTCCATATTTTAATAATTAATCTTTAAATAATCTCCACGTCCGCTTTGCATTTAATCAACGTTATCAGAAATTATTACATGGTCCCGGACCACCACGTTATTTATGGTCTCTATTCATTAAAATTAAACCACATATTTTTTTCCATGTTATTATTTTATTTATAAATTATAATCAACTTTTATGTAACCACTCACTCCCTATTTACATGGCTTAAAAAGGTGAAGATTCATCATTGGAAAAAAATAACATGGAAAAAAATTATGTCTTATTTTTAATAGATAAGGACCATGGATGACGTGGTGGTCCGAGACCATGCAATAATTTTTCCAACGTTACTAAATTGGGACCTGAGAAAACTAGAAGGAGAACATAATATTTTATGTTAAGGAATGAATTTATAAATATTAAAGGATAAATTTATAAAATTTTAAAGTAGAAAATAAATTTTTAATAAAAAATATATAAAAATCTTAAATTTCAAGATCGCCCCCTCCAACCCATCCCCGAATAACTGTAAATCTACAAATAACAATAAAAAAACAGCTTATTTGAAAGTTACTTTAACAATGAAATAGTATGCAGCAAGGCAACCAAGAAATGCAACTTCCACTAATATTGTATTTTGTCATTATTAGTTCACACTATTACTATTATACTATATAAATACACGGGTTTTTTAAAATATATTTTCATTTATTTAAAATTTGGCTTCAAGTGAAGTATACAGCATGTCTCATTGTCATTGTCAAATTATCAATATTGGGACCATTAATTATAGGAAAATGCACAATGTAACATCATTTACCTAATGATCTATCACACTCATACAGAACAATTATGCTAAGTGGGTACCACACTTTATCAAAATTAAGATAATCTTCAAAACTTGTCACTAAAACCATGCCATATCGTCAATAACCCTACTAAAACTGTCACCAATCAATGTAAAGCTTGAAGCCTGAGAAATTGAATCCAACTTTATTAATTAGGGACTTAAATCTTGTTTTATGAAGTTGTTTGGGTCATTTGGAACATGATTTGTTAGTAGGGGATAGGTAAATTCATGATTTTTTAAGATTATTTATGGTTGGGTTTATATGTTCTTAACTAAAGGCACATTTTTAGAGATTAAGGTCACTATATCTAAAAAGATAGTTGACCAATTAAACATAATGATGAGTAGTCAAAAGTACGAATATAAGCACGGACCAACTTGACTCAGTGGTTAAGGGAACGATTGTTGTTTCTTGAGGTCATGTCTTTGAGCACCAGCAATTGCAGACATTGTTATTTAGATCAATTTTTTGGTTTTAAAAAAATACGAATATAAATTATCTGCCCCTTTTCGATGTTTCTATTTATGTTCTCATACTAAAAATTAGGTTTAGGGTTTTGGGTTTGTGGTTATTGTAACACCCGGGTTTAGAGGTTAGGTGAAAATAATATTTTAATATTATTTGGGCTCGGTTTTATAATTTAAATAGTGGCTCGGGTTTTGTTTTCAAATTAATTAATTTAATAATTAACTATGTTTTGAAATTTAATCCCAAATAGCCATGGATTGTGTGCCCTTGTGAATATCCAATTTCATTAAGGGCAAAAGGGTCCTTGTGCCTTTAAATTAAAACAAAACAAAAATACCCAAACTTATACTATTCATTCTCTTCTTCACCAACGGGAAAATAAGAGCTCTCTACCCAATCTACTATTTCATTCAAAAGCTCCCTCATTTCAACTCCGTTTTGAAAGGTAATGGTATTTTTGATTTCCCCTTACCTCCATCTCCATGAAAGTACCTTTCATTTTCATTTTCATGAAGGTTTTGGAAAATGGAAGTTTTGAATATTTTGATTAAAAATGAGATCTTTATGTTGTTAAGTGAAGTGTTTTGATTTAATATGTTTAGTTATGTTGTATAGAGGTCAAATGGTATAACATATGTGAATTTCAAATGATTTTGAGCAATTTTCGGATTTGGGTAAACATGGGGTTTTTGGAGGGTTTTAAAGTGGTTTTTGGGGTTGTTTAATGTGGGTTTTTGAGGGCTGGTGTTAGTATGATATGTGAGGGTCACTTTGGGTGTATTTGATGGTTGTTTGGATGCTTGAAATGGAAGATTTCAGTGGGTTTTAGGAGCTGCTCAGGAATTCTATTTTGGGCTTGTTTTTTAGTGTTGAATGCTTGAAAATGTTGATTCGGATTAGTTTCGATGATGAGATATTGATTGTGAATGTTTTGTTTGTGTTTGGGATTGATTAGAATCGAGTTTGGGCATCGGTGAAGCATCGGAAGTAAATCCGGGAAGTTGAAGGTGTTGCGTGCTTGGCCTTTGAGCTTGGAAGCTTAGGTGAGTGGTTAATCGTTTTAAATAGTTTTAAAATAGTTGGTTCGAGTATATAGACTAGGTCGGGCTTGGTAGACCCACCTAGAGTTAGGGTTAGGGTGGTAGCCTAATCCTAAGCTTTATCTAGAGCCTTTGGATGAACTCATGTATGTGGTTGTGTATGTCTCGTATGAAATGTGATATGAATGCTTATGTATATTGTACTATACATGTGAATTGAGGTATGACTTGTGATGCTTGAGACATGCATGATGATGGTTGTTGGCGAGTACGTGCTAAGCACAGAAAGGATTGAAATGAGTAAATGTTGGCACTAGTATACTTGAATACAAATGATCGATCATTAGGATGTTAGTGTGTACACATGAGTCAAAAGTCGCGCGTGGCCTTAGTGGCGTTGAGTCACCAAGGAGGAGTACGAGTTCGCCCGGAAATTTTATTTAAATATAGTCGGTGATGAGTGGAATCCCATCGACGGGGCGTGAGGATGAGTGGAATCCCCTCCGCGAGACCGATGATGAGTGTAATCCCACCGTGAGGTAATGTGGTTGTTGGATGTGAGTTCCAACATGTCTATCCGCGTATTCGGGTCATAGCTAGGTGCCAATGTTGTTTGATACGTGTATCAATGTGTTGAGGTTTATGATCTTTGATGGGATGCTTAAATGTGATTACACGTATTGTGGAGTTGAGCTTATGATCATGGCATTTATATTGTATATTGCTCATGCATCTTTATCTTGTGGCTCTTGTGGATCCTTGGTATATTTGTGTAATGCCTTGGCTAGATCGTGCCCGGACCCTGCAATGTTGAGGTTTGTTCTTAGAGCTTACCCTCACTAAGCATCATTGCTTACGCTCTCTTTGTTCAACATTGCAGATCCTTAGTTCGCGGGTTGCTCGAGCAAGTGGAGGGCCTCCAAGTGTGGTTGTTGACTTGAGTACATCAAGTATGACTTTTAAATGTTGAACATGTAATAGTTTGAGCAATGGGACATGTGTTATTTTGATGGATAGTTGTTAGTCGTTTAGGAGCTTGCTTAGACTCCTTGATATCTTGCTTTTGTATGGTTTGTATTGCCATGTTGAATTGTAACTCATGCCTAAATTGCTTATCTTTGAATGTTAGCCATGTGCCTTGAGGTTGCCTTTATGTTTGAATGATGTTGGATGAATGCATGATTTGTGATGTCTTGCCTTAGTGTTAGACTCGTTCTAATCTTGTTAAAGCATGCTTTTATAGTCAGGTTGCCTTAGGTTTATGTGTTTTATTGTTGAAGTGTGTTTTGGTGGTGTTTTGGGGCACCCTAGTGCCTTAAAACAGCCAAAACGAGTCTGCAGACAGGGGGCGTTTCGGAACGGGCCACCCTGTTTCGGAACGGTCCCTTTGCATTTGGCCTGCCGTTTCGAAACGGATGGGGGTCGTTTCGGAACATTTTTGCTACTGGAATTTTGAGAAATTGGCGAGATAAAGGCGTTCCGAAACGGGCCTTTGATGTTTCGAAACGCTCAAATATCGTTGACCACGAGAAGTTGACCGTTAGGGTCGTTTCGATACGGGTCACCCCTGTTTCGAAACGGTCACCCTATGGTTGACCCTGGCCTGTTGACTAAGTCAAGGCGTATCGGAACACCCCAAGGGCGTTTCGAAACGACCTGCTGTAAAGGATTAAAATGAGTTGTTTAATGTTTTGGTTGGTCGGAGTATGTTACATTTTTTGTATTTTCCGCTGCTGTGCTTTACATAGGACTTAATTATGCCTATAGACAAGATAAAATAAAAAGGAAATTTTCTGGGTCGTTAACCGAGGTGAAGCCTTAACGGGTTTCGCTTCGGTTTTCCCCGTGTGGCCCACTCGAATCGGTCATCCGACCAGACCGGGACGAGGAGGTTACACTTGTTGGTATCAGAGCCTAAGGTTACCGAGACCTTGGGCAGGTAAGTGAGGTAAGTTCAAGTATTTGGTTGATTTGCACGGTGTTTGCTTGCTTTGCAAGATTGATTGCTTGTGTGACAAGTATGTTGAATTGTTTTATTTCGAGTATGTGTGTGTGAGTCCCATTGCTACTATTACATTGGAAAAATGATTTTTAAGTGAGGGAACGTACTTGAACACTTGGAAGCCTTGCCTTGCTAACCCAGTTTGTATGTTTTGTTGTTGTGGTTGTAGTTGTTATCTGTGAGGGCGATGTCTAGACCAAGGGGTAGGCCGAGGGTGGTTCGTCAGGAACCACGAGTTGCGGCTCCTGTTGAGCCGGCTGTTGGTGTGGAGGCTCACATAGAAGGGTCGGTGGCCGCGGGAGTTGGCGCTCCACCACCACCTCCACCACCACCACCTCCTCCGCCTGGAGCTAGAGGCGAGGATGGAGCTGAAGGAGATGGACCTCAAGGTGGCAAAGGTCCAGCTGGAATTGATATGACTCCACTAGTGCAAGCGATAGCGGGAGCATTTCAGGCCGCAGTTGCGGGAGCTCAGGCTGCAGCTCAGCCTAGGTGTGACGATGCTAGTCTACCTTTGGAGAGGCTCCGTAGCTTGGGGGCCGAGGAGTTTAGAGGATCTACTCCGGAGAGGTCAGAGTTATGGTTGGAGAAGACAGTCCGTATCTTGGCTCAGATGGGATGTGCGGGCGCACGTAGGTTGGGTTGTGTGATCTCGTTGCTTCAGGGTGATGCCTACACCTGGTGGGTCACCATCACTACTGGGGTTCCAGAGGCAGAGATAGATTGGGATTTCTTTGAGTTTGCATTCCGGAAGAGGTACTTGGGACCGAGGTACTTGGATGAGAAGAAGCGAGAGTTTATGGCTCTTACTCAGGGAGATGCTTCTGTGACTGATTATGAGATCCGCTTTGTTCGCTTGAGTCAGTATGCCCCAGAGTTGGTTCCTACTGAAGTGGAACGCTGTAACCGATTCCGCTACGGATTGAATGAAGAAGTCAAGAGGTACACGCTAGCTTCTGACTACTCAGACTTTGATGTATTGGTCGCGAGGGCCAAGGATTTAGAGCATAGTTTGGGTTCGGCCAAACGATCTGGTGGTTCCAGTTCTGGTAAGAGGCATAACCACTTTGATGGTAGAGATGCCAAGAGGCATAGAGGTGACAGACATCAGTTCGATTAGAGACGTGGCGGTGGCCACCATGGTAGGGGCCATCAGGGTCATAGAGGAGGAGGGCGCTTGCCCGAGTGTACACGATGTGGGAGACAGCACACTGGTGAGTGTTGGGGTAATTTCCATGCTTGTTGGAACTGTGGTTCGAGGGACCACTTTAGGAGGGATTGTCCGCATCAGGCGGCTCAGGCACCGAACATTACTCAGGCTCCTGCGAGAGCGAATGATTTTTAGGGAGGCCGTGGGCGCGGTCGTGGCTACTTCCAGCCTAGGGCTGATGCACCTAGGGTAGATGCTCAGAGGAACCTTGCTCATGTTGTGGCAGTGCAGCCAGAGGCGGGAGGACCAGCGAGGGTTTATGCTCAGAGAGAGGCCGAGAACGACACTGATGTGATAGCAGGTAATTTCGAGTTACAGTCTATGTCTTTGCTTTCTTTGGTTGATTCGGGTTCTACGCATTCCTACATTTTGAGTGAGCATGCACAGAAGTTAGATATCCCTGTTGAGATCTTAGATGTAGGTATACATGTTACTAGTTCTTTTGGTGAGACAGTCGTGGTTAGACGTATGTATAGGAGATGTCCACTGAAGACTCAGGGTCATGTGTTCTCAGTCGATATGATGGAACTTCCCTTCTATGGTTTTGATATTATTCTGGGTATGGACTGGTTGGTTGAGCATCGGGCTAGTGTGGATTTTGAGACAAAGAGAATTTCTTTGAAGCTTTCTGATGACTACGAGGTAGTATAGTAGGCGAGAACAATAAGTTCTTGTCTAATGTGGTGTCAGCTTTAGAGGCTCATAGGTTGATGGACTCTGGATGTGGGGCCTATTTAGCTTATGTTATGAATCCGGATATGAGTGAAGCTAGACCGAAAGATATCAGAACAGTGTGTGACTTTCCAGATGTGTTTCCTGAAGAGTTGTCGGGTTTGCCTCCTGACAGAGAGGTTGAGTTTGTGATTGAGACTGTTTCAGGGTCTAATCCAGTTTCGATAGCTCCGTATTGCATGGCTCCGAAAGAGTTGAAAGAGTTGAAGAGTCAGTTGCAAGAATTATTAGACCGTGGTTTCATTAGGCCTAGTAGTTCTCCGTGGGGTGCTCCCGTGTTGTTTGTGAAAAAGAAAGATGGCAATATGCGCATGTGTATTGACTATAGACAGTTGAATCAGTTGACTGTGAAGAACAAGTATCCGTTGCCTCGTATAGATGATTTGTTTGATCAGTTGAGAGGTGCTTTAGTGTTCTCGAACATAGACTTGAGATCCGGGTACTATCAGTTAAAGGTGAAAGAGTGTGATGTTCCGAAGACAGCTTTTAGGACTAGATATGGTCACTATGAGTTTCTTGTGATGCCGTTTGTGCTCACGAATGCACCTGCAGCATTCATGGATATGATGAACAGAATTTTTAGAGACTATCTAGACCGTTTTGTAGTTGTTTTCATTGATGATATACTTGTGTACTCGAAGACAGAGGAAGAGCATGATGAGCACTTGAGATTTGTTTTGCAGAGATTGTTGAGCAATCAGTTGTATGCGAAGCTTAGTAAATGTGAGTTCTGGAATCGGGATGTCGTATTTCTTGGCCATGTTGTTTCGGTCGAAGGCATCCGAGTTGACCCATCGAAGATTGAGGCTATTGTCAAGTGGAAACAACCTAAGTCCGTGACCGAGATTAGGAGTTTCCTAGGACTAGCCGGTTACTATAGGAGATTTGTTGATGGTTTCTCTAGAGTAGCTGCTCCTTTGACTAAATTGTTGCAAAAAGAAGTCAAATTTGAATGGTCAGACGCAAGACAGAAGGCCTTTGAGAAATTGAAAGAAGCTTTGACGAATGCTCTAGTGTTAGTGCAACCTGTTTCAGGTAAGGAGTTTGTGATTTACAGTGATGCCTCCTACGTAGGCTTAGGATGTGTTTTGATGCAAGAAATGAGAGTTGTTGCTTATGCTTCTAGACAGTTGAAGATTCATGAGAAGAACTATCCTACTCATGATATAGAGCTAGCCGCAGTTGTGTTTGCATTGAAGATTTGGCGTCATTATTTGTATGGTGAGAAGTGTATAGTTTACACCGATCACAAGAGCTTGAAGTACTTGATGACACAGAAAGAGTTGAACTTGAGACAGAGAAGATGGCTAGAGTTGTTGAAAGATTATGATTTGACCATTGAGTACCATCCGGGTAAAGCAAATGTAGTAGCCGATGCTTTGAGTAGAAAAGTGGCCGTTGAGTTGAGAGCTATGTTTGCTAGATTGAGTGTGTCCGATGATGGTGGTTTGATCACCGAGTTGCAAGTGAAGCCTTCTTTGATTCAGTTGATTAGAGAGAAGCAGTTGCAAGATGCGAGTTTAGTTCCTCATGTTCAGGACATAGCCGAGGGAAGACCAACCGAGTATAGTTTCAGTGGTGAGAACCTGTTGTGTTTTAGAGATAGAATTGTTGTACCAGAAGATGTTGAGTTGAGACGTCAGATTCTGAGTGAAGCACATTCGAGTCCCTTTTCTATGCATCCGGGTAGTACCAAAATATACCGAGATTTGAAGAATGATTACTTCTGGGTTGGTTTGAAGAGAGATGTAGCCGAGTATGTGAGCCGTTGTATGGTTTGTCAGAGAGTGAAGACTGAACATCAGGTTCCTTCAGGTTTGCTACAACCTTTGAAGATTCCGGAATGGAAATGGAAGAGGATCACCATGGATTTTGTGTCGGGGTTGCCTTTGTCTCCTTCGAAGAAGAACTCTGTTTGGGTGATTGTTGATAGGTTCACTAAGTGTGCTCACTTCTTAGCAGTGAACACTACGGATTCCTTAGACAAGTTGGCAAACTTGTACATCCGTGAGATTGTGAGACTTCATGGGGTTCCGAAGTCTATTGTTTCAGATAGGGATCCCAGATTTACTTCGAGATTCTGGGGTTGCTTGCATAGTGCTCTAGGTAGCCGGTTGCATTTCAGCACATCTTATCATCTGCAGTCCGATGGGCAGTCAGAGCGAGTGATACAGATTCTAGAGGATATGCTTCGTTGTTGTGTGATTGACTTCCAGGGTTCTTGGGAGAAGCACTTACCGTTAGTTGAGTTTGCTTACAACAACAGTTATCAGTCTAGTATTCAGATGGCACCTTATGAGGCTTTGTATGGTAGACGATGTAGGACTCCGATTTGTTGGGCTGAAACGGGTCAGAGATTGTTACCTATGCCAGACTTGCTTAAGGGGACTACCGACAAAGTGAAGTTGATTTGTGACCGTTTGAAAGCAGCTTCCGATCGTCAGAAGTCTTATGCAGATTTGAAAAGGAAAGAGATTGAGTACTCAGTGGGTGAGAAGGTGTTTCTGAAAGTGTCTCCGTGGAAGAAGGTAATGAGATTTGGCCGGAAGGGCAAGTTGAGTCCGAGGTTCATTGGTCCGTATGAGATAGTTGAGCGGATTGGGCTTGTAGCTTATCGTTTGACCACCTTCTAAGTTAGAGAAGATCTATGATGTCTTTCATGTGTCTATGCTTAGGAGATATAGATCGGATCCTTCTCATGTGATGCCCGTTGATGAGATAGAGTTAAATCCGGATTTGTCATATAATGAAGAGCCCGTTGGGATACTTGCTTCTGATAGCAAGGTGTTGCGTGGCAAGACCATAGAGTTGGTCAAAGTGTTGTGGAGACATAGAGGTGTGGAAGAGGCCACGTGGGAGAGGAAAGCAGATATGGTTGATCAGTTTCCGTATTTGTTTCCACCAGGTAATTTCGGGGACGAAATTCCTTAAGTGGGGGAGAGTTGTAACACCCGGGTTTAGGGGTTAGGTGAAAATAATATTTTAATATTATTTGGGCTCGGTTTTATAATTTAAATAGTGGCTCGGGTTTTGTTTTCAAATTAATTAATTTAATGATTAACTATGTTTTGAAATTTAATCCCAAATAGCCATGGATTGTGTGCCCTTGTGAATATCCAATTTCATTAAGGGCAAAAGGGTCCTTGTGCCTTTAAATTAAAACAAAACAAAAACACCCAAACTTCTACTATTTATTCTCTTCTTCACCAACGGGAAAACAAGAGCTCTCTACCCAATCTACTATTTCATTCAAAAGCTCCCTCATTTCAACTCCGTTTTGAAAGGTAATGGTATTTTTGATTTCCCCTTACCTCCCTCTCCATGAAAATACCTTTCATTTTCATTTTCATGAAGGTTTTGGAAAATGGAAGTTTTGAATATTTTGATTAAAAATGAGATCTTTATGTTGTTAAGTGAAGTGTTTTGATTTAATATGTTTAGTTATGTTGTATAGAGGTCAAATGGTATAACATATGTGAATTTCAAATGATTTTGAGCAATTTTCGGATTTGGGTAAACATGGGGTTTTTGGAGGGTTTTAAAGTGGTTTTTGGGGTTGTTTAATGTGGGTTTTTGAGAGCTGGTGTTAGTATGATATGTGAGGGTCACTTTGGGTGTATTTGATGGTTGTTTGGATGCTTGAAATGGAAGATTTCAGTGGGTTTTAGGGGCTGCTCGGGAATTCTGTTTTGGGCTTGTTTTTGAGTGTTGGATGCTTGAAAATGTTGATCCGGGTTAGTTTCGATGATGAGATATTGATTGTGAATGTTTTGTTTGTGTTTGGGATTGATTAGAATCGAGTTTGGGCATCGGTGAAGCATCGGAAGTAAATCCGGGAAGTTGAAGGTGTTGCGTGCTTGGCCTTTGAGCTTGGAAGCTTAGGTGAGTGGTTAATTGTTTTAAATAGTTTTAAAATAGTTGGTTCGAGTATATGGACTAGGTCGGGCTTGGTAGACCCACCTAGAGTTAGGGTTAGGGTGGTAGCCTAATCCTAAGCTTGATCTAGAGCCTTTGGATGAACTCATGTATGTGGTTGTGTATGTCTCGTATGAAATGTGATATGAATGCTTATGTATATTGTACTATACATGTAAATTGAGGTATGACTTGTGATGCTTGAGACATGCATGATGATGGTTGTTGGTGAGTACGTGCTAAGCATGGAAAGGATTGAAATGAGTAAATGTTGGCACTAGTATACTTGAATACAAATGATCGATCATTAGGATGTTAGTGTGTACACATGAGTCAAAAGTCGCGCGTGGCCTTGGTGGCGTTGAGTCACCAAGGAGGAGTACGGGTTCGCCCGAAAATTTTATTTAAATATAGTCGGTGATGAGTGGAATCACATCGACGGGGCGTGAGGATGAGTGGAATCCCCTCCGCGAGACCGGTGATGAGTGTAATCCCACCGTGAGGTAATGTGGTTGTTGGATGTGACTTGTGAGTTCCAACATGTCTATCCACGTATTCGGGTCATAGCTAGGTGCCAATGTTGTTTGATACGTGTATCAATGTGTTGAGGTTTATGATTTTTGATGGGATGCTTGAATGTGATTACACGTATTGTGGAGTTGAGCTTATGATCATGGCATTTATATTGTATATTGCTCATGCATCTTTATCTTGTGGCTCTTGTGGATCCTTGGTATATTTGTGTAATGCCTTGGCTAGATCGTGCCCGGACCCTGCAATGTTGAGGTTTGTTCTTAGAGCTTACCCTCACTAAGCATCATTGCTTACGCTCTCTTTGTTCAACATTGCAGATCCTTAGTTCGCGGGTTGCTCGAGCAAGTGGAGGGCCTCCAAGTGTGGTTGTTGACTTGAGTACATCAAGTATGACTTTTAAATGTTGAACATGTAATAGTTTGAGCAATGGGACATGTGTTATTTTGATGGATAGTTGTTAGTCGTTTAGGAGCTTGCTTAGACTCCTTGATATCTTGCTTTTGTATGGTTTGTATTGCCATGTTGAATTGTAACTCATGCCTAAATTGCTTATCTTTGAATGTTAGCCATGTGCCTTGAGGTTGCCTTTATGTTTGAATGATGTTGGATGAATGCATGATTTGTGATGTCTTGCCTTAGTGTTAGACTCGTCCTAATCTTGTTAAAGCATGCTTTTATAGTCGGGTTGCCTTAGGTTTATGTGTTTTATTGTTGAAGTGTGTTTTGGTGGTGTTTTGGGGCACCCTAGTGCCTTAAAACAGCCAAAACGAGTCTGCAGACAGGGGGCGTTTCGGAACGGGCCACCCTGTTTCGGAACGGTCTCTTTGCATTTGGCCTGCCGTTTCGAAACGGATGGGGGTCGTTTCGGAACATTTTTGTTACTGGAATTTTGAGAAATTGGCGAGATAAAGGCGTTCCGAAACGGGCCTTTGATGTTTCGAAACGCTCAAATATCGTTGACCACGAGAAGTTGACCGTTAGGGTCGTTTCGATACGGGTCACCCCTGTTTCGAAACGGTCACCCTATGGTTGACCCTGGCCTGTTGACTAAGTCAAGGCGTATCGGAACACCCCAAGGGCGTTTCGAAACGACCTGCTGTAAAGGATTAAAATGAGTTGTTTAATGTTTTGGTTGGTCGGAGTATGTTACATTGTTTGTATTTTCCGCTGCTGTGCTTTACATAGGACTTAATTATGCCTATAGACAAGATAAAATAAAAAGGAAATTTTCTGGGTCGTTAACCGAGGTGAAGCCTTAACGGGTTTCGCTTCGGTTTTCCCCGTGTGGCCCACTCGGATCGGTCATCCGACCAGACCGGGACGAGGGGGTTACAGTTATAATTTAGGAATTTTGGAGTATGGTGTATTTTTTAGAGTATAAAGTGTAGGGTTTAGAATTTAAGGTTATGACTTAAAATTTATTTTTTTTAATATTTTTTAGTGTTGGGGCATAAAAAAGGTATCGAAAAGGGACAAAGAATTTTTATCCTAAAAGTATAAGGAGTTTATTAAAAATGGATTAAAGAGTAATCAAAATTATGATTCCTACCATTTGAAGTGTGTGAAAAAATATTTTATATAAAAAATATTCAACAATGTATAATTTGGGGTTATTCAATTCCTACTTTATTCAAGAGTAGTTGCAGCGTGAAGATTATAAAGACTTGCTAAAGAACTTATTGAAGTAAGAAACGACCAATACCAAACCTAATTCATTTGTCACGTCTTCCTTTTCCATGCGTTTGGATTAAGGATGTTTTGCATAATCTTTACTTTTTGTTAACTAAAGCAACATTAATTATTTAAAGAAAGATAGACATGCATTTCTTTTTCTAGGAAATAAAATGAACTTATATGGAGAAAAAGTAAGGTTTACCAGAAAAAAATTGAATTAATTCATGCTTAATTGGTAAATTTTGAAAGATCCAGGCACCGAAAGGCAGAGTTAGTGAATTGATTAACCACTAATCAAGCTCCCTAATCACTTTAACCTCATAACAAGAAAGTACATGAGATGTGACTTAACAACAAATTAAATGGCAAGATCCTGTGATGGTTTTTGCTTATACATTAATAAATTATATCATCAATATGATATTTTTTAGTTGATCGAGTGGCCAAAGATATTCATTCACTTTTACTCTGTGTATATTCGAATCTTAACATTTACATTAAAATTTTAAATATTGCCTTTATTGTATGAAAAAATTACACCGTTAGTATTTAAATTAAGAAAGAGGCTTTACTCTTAAAACCAACAGTCTATTAAATTTAGTGTTTGAAATGTTGATAATCATGTTGTCCTAGACTCCTAGTAATTAAGTAGCATTGACATTTTTTTATCTAAGATTTAGACCATGTCCCTACCCTAGTTTTATACGAAGATTAGTGTTTGAGTTTCAATACATCTTTTGTAAGGTCAAATTCTTCTATTAGTTTATGTGTATGCATAAATTATAAATTTAATTAATCTATTTTAATTTGGTCCTTTTTAGTTCGTGTGATTTTAAAATTCTAATCATAAGCCAAACAATTGTTAAATATGGTTGTTATTTGTCTTTGTATTATGCATAAATTGTAAACTCATGTATTATTCTTTAATTTCACCACTTTAATTTCATGTAATTTAATCATATTATCATAATGTTGTTTGGTTCAAGACTAAAAATGCATTTTTTAAATTATATAATTTTAAGAGTACAAAGACTGGTATTAATCTAATTACAGTGCAATGATTAAATATATAACTTATATATAATACAATGAGTAATGAAAAAATGTATAATATACGATCTGTCGAGAAAGCATATAATTAAAGGTTGGTAGATAGATCTGCAAATTAAACATCTAATTGATTAAAGTAGTGACAATATGACGTGAATAACATTTTGAATTGATATACCTAATACAACATTAATGTTTATAACTTTAAAATTGACCGAACATCTTTTATTTAATTTATTTTTTTCTTTGTTAATCATGTCACGGCCTCGTGGGATTGTTGGTTTTGCATGGATTTTTTTAAGATAAATTTAGAAGGCTTAATAGTTAAAAAGTGTCCAATTTATATATATATATATATATATATATATATATATATATATATATATATATAGTTATGTGTCTAATGTTTTTTTTTCGGGCCAGTTTAGTGCCTAACGTTTCATTCCGTAACTCAAATTAGGTTTTTTCACGTTTTTTTTTTGTTATCTAATAAAACATGACACATAGCATGTTTCTGGTATTTTTTTATTTTTAAAAAATAAAAAATATCTTTAATTTTATAAAAAAAAAATCCAAATCTTTAATTTCTTTAAAACCCCAAAATCCAAACCTTAAATTCCTCCCCTCACACAACTAATTCAACCACCATCGACCGCCCTTACTTTCATCGCCCCCACGACTGAAAGCCCCATCATCCGGTCGTCGAAAATCAGCGAATGAATCGTCGATTGCTCCGTCGACGAACATTCAAAAAATGAAGAAAAAAGATATCGATTGGGCTTCTAACCGACGGCTAGAGGGTGAGGGTGTTGAACGGTAAGATACCCGACACTTAGGTGTTGAACGGTGAACCGTCGACTTATGGGGATGTTAGACGATGAGGAAGATGTGATTTGAGGGTTGATTGAAAGAAATTAAAATTTTGAAGTTTTTTTAGAAGTTTATATTTTTAAAGAAATTCAGAAATTAAATAAATAAAAAAGTAAGTCATGTGTCATGTTATAATCAGATAATGAAAATTTTTTAACGTTCGTTGACAAAAAAAATTGATTTGAGTAACGGAATGAAACATTAGGCACCAAAGTGGTCCAAAAAAAAATATTAGACACCAAATTAAAAATATAAAAATTGAGCAGCTTTTTTACTGTTAAGCCAATTCAGAATATAATAGCGAAACCTAAACCTTAGTTTTTTAATCATAATCGATACCTAAATCATCAATTTATCTTCTGTTCATAAAAAACAATACTATCCAATAAAAATAAGATACATAGTTACACTACCGCTGACATATTGTTTTTTAATATGGCAAAATATGTATGATTTTAGTAATTTAGTTCTTAACACAAAACTATAAATATAGCATTATATAATATTAATATTGATATTGATATTAATAATTACCTTTTTTCCATTATGAGTTAATGTCGACCATATCACCCATGTTGATGGTTGGAAAAGAAATATTTGGTGAAAATTTTGTTTTTCAGGCTTATGTGATAAATTTACCTCTATTAAATTATGTGATAATTAAATAAGTTTAGTGAAAAATTGTCATACGAGGCTTTACATGATTATCGGCTAATTCAACAATGGTCATTTGTTATTTATATTTTTTATTTGGAAAATTCTACGACGCTCGATGAGTATCGATTAATATCACTAACGACAAATATCGATGAACACCATTAATTCAATTTATAAAAATTAAAAATATAAAGGACTTATTGTATAATTATAAATTATATAAAAATCAAAAGGTAAATTAATTAAAATATATTATTTTTTTTAATTTTTTTAACATAGATTAAAACACCTATCTACCCCTAAATTATAAAACCCTATTTTTTGTTTATTTGAAATTTAAGCCTCCGCCGCTAACCTCCTGCCGCCGGCCACATACTCGCCAGTAAATCCTAATCAGTGGGATTTTGGGTGATTAGGGCTTGGAGTTCATTTGAATTCATTCACCCGGTAAATCCTTGCAGGAAATTAAAAAAATAAAAACTATAGCTGTGAACAAATTTATGAATTAAAAAAAGTAAAACTAAGAAACATTATGGGTGTATATGTAATCAACGTTAGCCGCAAGTGTTCTTATCATCAAGCACTCATCGTCTTCCTCTATCCCATTGCACCTATCCTCAGCCTTCTCCGCTTCACCACCCTACAAGGGCTCAACGGCGGCTACGCAGGGCGGCGACAGAAGCAGTTGCTTGAATTTCAAATGAATAAAAATTAGGATTTTGTAATTTAGGGATAGATATGTATTTTAATCTATATTTTAAAGAAAATTAAAAATAAAATAAAATATTTTAATTAATATATCTTTTAATTTTTAAATAATTTATAATTATACGGTGAGTTCTTTATATTTTTAATCTTTATAAATTGAATTAATGGTGCTCATCGATGCTCGTCGTTAATAGTGCTCGTCGAGTGTGACAAGACGCATCCTTCTATTTGACACCTAAACTATTCAATTCCATTAATCCATAAATTAAAATATAGTATACATTTAATCACGCTTGAACACAAACCCTCTTGAATGTTATAATAAGAATCATGCCAAAAAATAAGAACTAAAAATATTTATATAATAAGTCAATTCTAGTTTAATGGCATGATTGAATTTCTCAAAACTTTAAAACACCATGTTTAAGTCGCATTACATATAAATATTATATGTTAGTGTGAATTAAACTTTATATTGATTTGAACCCAATGATTAGTACATATAAAAAAGAGATGATGAATTATGTTTTTTTTAAAAATAAGAGTTCGAGCAGTTTTGGCTATGAGGTGCGTGTGAATTTTATCGAGAGTTAAAAATATAATTTCACGTCTAGATTATTAAAGTTCATGTTTTACTTCTTATTATGTAAACAAAGATATATTTTAAAAAATAATAATAAATAAAGGAAGATGATTTTTATTTATTATTATAATTATAAAAATCTATGTGATCCCATAATTATATTTTCCCAGCGCAGTTTCCAGTTTCCACCCCATCTGAATTCTGAATTCTGAATTCTCAACTTACAAACGACATCACACCTTTCGCCCCAAAATTCTTCAATTTCCAAATCCCTCCAGGCTCCACCTTTCCCTTGCCTTAAAACCCAGATTTTGTTTTCCAGTTTCGCCCACAGAATAGATCTAATATCCCAACTAAATTAACTATTTCCCTCCCCCGCCTCGAACAATACATATATACTACTTTTTAAAGAATTCCGTTGCGGAAAAACAAAACACATGTCTTCGTTTCCTTCAGATCCGATCCATGGAACCCACCCGGATCCAATCGATCACTTCGACCGTCTTCCCGACTCTCTTCTCCTTCTGGTCTTCAATATGATCGGCGACGTTAAAGCACTCGGCCGCTGCTGCGTCGTCTCGCGTCGTTTCCACGCCCTCGTTCCTCAAGTTGAAAACGTTGTCGTTCGTGTCGATTGCGTCATCTCCGACGACGATTCTTCCCCCTCCTCATCCGTCAAATCACGCGGCTCTGGTCCCTTTACCAACCTCTTCCGTCTCGTTTTCGGTGGCATTGTCAAGCCCCTCCAAGCTTTGGGCCAATTCCTCGGCCCCGATCGCCACTCTCTCAACAAAACGCTTACTACATCTTCCTCTTTGTCTGTCGGTCTCGGTGGTGGTGATGACGGGGAAATGGACCAAGGTGGGGTTACCCATCATTCTCCGATGCAAGTGCTTAGAAATTTCAACGAGCTTCGTTTCCTCCGAATTGAATTACCCGGAGGCGAGTTAGGGATCGACGACGGAGTTCTGCTGAAATGGAGAGCCGATTTCGGATCAACCCTTGATCACTGCGTCATCCTCGGAGCTGCTTCCGTTTTAAACAATGTGCATTTGCAAGTATCGGAGCATGGGAACGATGGATTTAGCATAAATAATATCAACGGCGATGATAACGGGAGCATCCCCGAGTCATTTTATACCAACGGAGGCTTGAAATTAAGGGTTGTTTGGACAATTAGCTCGTTAATCGCAGCATCAGCCAGGCATTATCTGCTTCAATCTATAATTGCAGAGCATAAGACGCTGGATAGCTTGGTTTTAACCGATGCTGATGATCAAGGGGTGCTTTGTATGAACGGTGATCAGCTTGAAGAGTTGAGAGTGAAGCCATTATCGGCTTCTTCTGCTTCAAAAAGGACGCTGGTGCCCGCGTTGAATATGAGGCTTTGGTATGCTCCTCATTTGGAACTGCCTGATGGGGTCGTTTTAAAAGGTGCTACTTTGGTTGCTATTAGGCCTAGTGAACAATCTGCTTCGAAAAAGGAAATTTCGGATGCTTCTTGGTTATCAAATGCTTTTGAAGAGCCTTATGGGACTGCAGCTAAGATGCTGGTTAAGAGGAGGACTTACTGTCTGGAGATGAACTCGTTCTGATGTCCGCTTTCTGTTCTGTGCTGGTAAAAATTTCTTATTTGTTGGATTTACTGGAAGATGCTGATTAATTTGCTAGAAAACTATTTGATGTTCGAATTGTTCATGTCCATATGAGAATTGTTTTAATCTGTTAGTTGGCATTCACTTATCACTGTTATACCATTTTTAATTAAAAGGTGTTGGGCAAAGAAATCGCTCTTGCTGTCTTTCGGTGATGAGTCTGAATGATTTGGAATTACAGTCTTTATTGATCATTTTTATCATGGAATGCGTGTGGTGTGCTCTGCGTTGTTCATTCTGTTTTTAGTTTTGGATATGCTTGCATCGCCTTTTTATTGATTCATCTCTTATGAATTTGAAATCCCTTTGTCATATTTCAGGGTAAGATGCACCAACGATCTAGGCCTAGGGGATAGAGGTGACAGCATGCTTCTGGAAAGCTGATGATAAGACCACAATTTTGTAACATATAGTTGCTTAATCTCGGGGCAGTGTCCTACGAAAGCTAAACCTTGCTTTGGAACGCCAGTGACAACCATCCCTGCTTATTGATAATGCACTGCAAGTGTTTGAGCTTCGACCGGTAACCAAAATGCATCTGCTGCTTGTTTTTAATTTTCAGGCATATATGCTTGTAAGAGTGCACAGCTGCAACCATATTGATGTTGTAAGAGCTTTCAGTTCCTAGTCTTTGATTCTTTTATCCATAATCCTCTATATGTGAATATTGTAGGTGTTATATACATGTGAAGTTTATCAATAAAATGTACTTTGCACTTAGCTTTTAAAGTTTGTTCCATAAATTGACCGTAGTGTTTGCGAAAATGTCATCCGTATTCCGTACTATCTTTGCAAATTCATTGGACTTTTTCATCCAAGCAGGGTCATGTGAGTTTTTAGTTTTCTCATTATCATTATTAAGATAGTATTTGCGGGCATTTCATTGAGCTTGTGCTTTCCAACTATTAGCTTATATGTTTAAATTAATCCATAAGGATAATGTATTTGTTGAGGGTGAGATTATTATTATGGTGCTCTTCCACATTTTCTTTATTATATTGCATAACTTATTCAATGTTGTTGGAGGGGAATTGGGATAGTTTTTGTGTGGCGTTTAGCAGTTGATTAGATTAGGTGTTGCTGTTTTCATAGCTTGCAGTCCACGTGAATGAAGTATGGTCTTGCAAATTGCAATGAGCTAGAGAACTCAAAGCCTGCCTTAATAGAATTGATGAAGAGATTATGTTTGTCTTTAATCTACATATGGAAGAGGGGGGGATTAAAATATGAGGAGCAGACCCAGAATAATATGCATTGCCCCACCACATGCTTATATTTAAGCCGGCAACGCTTGTGATTTGTATAGTGCTGGAAAATGAAGTCCATCATTATTAATATTTTTAAAACCAAAACAATTTTAATTCCCCCTAGGGGTGTTCAAAAAAACCAGCCTACCCGATTGAAAATTATCAAGTATTTATAATGAAATACCCGAATTTTCGGGCTGGGTACCCGACCCATAATTTTCCCGGGGTACTCGGGCCGGGTTAAGGTCGAATTTTTTTATAACCGAGTACCCGACCTGGTAATTTTAATACTTATATATTTTATATTTTATATTTTAAATTTTATTTTTATTTTATGTTTCTTACTATTTTTTTCTAAAATTAATTTTAAATCCCTAATTATTTTCTATACTTGTATTATATACTTTTAAGTTTTGAAATTTTCAAAAATATGTATATTAATTTGTTAATATGAGATTTGAAGGAAAAATCATGATCAAGATTAATAAGTATCTTCTTTTGTTGATATATTTTAATATATATATATATATATATATATATATTTCTCTCTTAAAACTAACTTTAAATTAATATTTTTTATGTTTAAAATATATATTATGAAATTTTATGAGTTTCCTATATATTTAAAAAAAAAAATTTAAAAACATATAAAAAAATGAATCGAGTACCCGATATCTAATTTTACGAGTACTCAAACTTTGCAAGTACTCGATTTTTGTGGACAGGGTCACGCCAATTTTTTGGTACCCAAATATCCAGATATGAACACCCCTACGGCCCTACCCCCTCTTATCCCTGCTCCCAAATTAGCACAAGTTAGCCCACCAAATGCACATACATATTAAATAATTAACTCGATAATCAACCTTTCTCTTTTTTTCTGACAAATAAGGGTAGATTAGCACCGCCGAAATTACAACATGGTCCTCAAGCCTGGAGAAACGATTTGAGGCCAATCTGGCGAGTACACATTTGCCCTAACAGCTTTAGCCACCTAATCGACTGCCCGGTTACAAGAATGAGGGACAAACGAAAAGGACACACACAAAAAGGAAAGAGATAACATAAGAATATCTTCCTCAATCGTTGCCGAGTCCCAAGTCGAAAGCTTCTTAGTAAGAAGTCGGTGAATAACACTTTAGTTATCAAATTCGAAAATAACATTGTCATGACTCATGACCCTCTCTTAGGGCCAATCGCACCCCAAGCCGAACCGCGAAGGCTTCCACAGAGGACACCGAAAGGGAGTCACCTCTGACAACACGGCCCATTGAGGAACGAGCAATAGCTGCGGCAACAGCTGACTCTGTGTTCACATCCAAAGAGGCATCACAGTTAATTTTAATCGTATCCGGTGGGCTCCATTTCGAATCATCAACACTCCTGACTGAGGAAGCTTCTTTAGAAGTATGTTTAACATCCACAAATTCCTCATACGCACTTTCGACTCTAAACCAGACGTCCAAGGGGGAGTCAAAAAAACTTGAAAACACAACATTATTTCTAGCTTTCCAGATAGTCCAGAACAAAAAGGCGATAAGTTCACAACCATTCGAAAAGGTCCCTTTACAGCGAATCACAAAGATTTTCGACCACCACTTTCCAAAACTCGAGAATCCAACTCTGGACGAATAGTAGTTAAAACCCGAGGCTCTCCAAACCGTTTGCGCGAAAGGACAAAAGAAAACTATACGCTCAATACTTTCAACTTCATTACCACACCGTGGGCACTTGTCACAAAAGGACACCTTTCCATGGAATCGAGCAAAAACATTACCTTTTGTAGGGAGAATATTGTGACACAGTTTGTACATGAAAGAACGAATTTTTGGTGGAACCCCGAGCTAGCAAGGAAGTTATACCTGAATTTAACCGAGTATACACCGTCTTTAGACCAGATGAAAATCATCTGCCCCCATTTGTGCCCCCACTTTAAAATAGTGGGTTTAGGGTTTAGGGTTTAGGGTTTAATGTTGGGGGCTTAGGGTTAGGGTATAGGGAATTAGGGATAGAGTGTATTTTTTAGAGTTTAGGGTTTAGGATATGAAAATTAGGGTTATGATGTAAGATTTAATTTTTAAGCAGGGGTATAGAAGGAGGCATGGTTAGGGGGCAGGAGATTTTTACTCCTTTAGACCCAGCCCAAATAAAAGCATCCTTAATCAAAGGACCTCCAATGGGGATAGGCAAGATGGCCTCAACCTCAGAATGAGAAAACGTGCTCTCGATCTTGGCTCGGTCCCATGAGGCCATGAGCGATAATCAACCTTTCATAATAACCTCATGGAAAGCTCAAAAACAATATGCAGAATCCATTATAAGATCGAGTGGGTTACAATTCATAGGCAGAAACTCGGCATGCAAATTGCTTTTATACACATTTTCAGAATTAACTTGAATCAAATCGTGTTCAGTTATACTTGTTGGAAACAACACACAAGGCAGAATCATGACTTTAAAATGGATAAACCAGAAACACAATAATAAATGTATCCCAATTCCCATCACTCACCGCGTGCCCAGCAACCACTGCCAAAAGATTTGTGCTTGAAACAGGAAACATAAAGGAACTGCCAGGTGTTTCTGCTCAAGTTTCATCATCAAAAAACTTGGTGCCAACAGCAACCAGTGCTTGAATGAAAAGCTGAAATAAGATGGTTACAGTTATAATGGGAATCCTTAAGAATTAAACACTATTTCTTTCATCTACCATGTCCTGTTAGCAAACATCACTAAGAATATAATTCCCTCTATCAGTATCATACCAGCTCTAACCAGAGATAACTGAGGAACTAATTGCAGCAGCATGGTCTTTTGTAAAATAACTAAGTGAAGAAACCACAAACATATCAATAAGTGGTGTGTGTATTGCCTAAACCCATTACAAGAAAACCTTGTTCAAAGCTATACAACACACTACCTAGAAGAACTCTAGGTTGCCCTTATAATGGGGCCAACATTGAGTTGAAAGTCTGCAGATAATCTATAATAGAATAAGTCTCTCTAATTTAAAATAAGTATCAATACGTATATGGTTATTATTTTAAGCTTTTCATATATCTAGAAGATTAAATCTCATACAAACACGCATGTCCAGTACAAATATTTTAGAGAAAATAAAATGCAAGATAACTACAACTTAAAAGTAATAGATGAACTTAAGTAAGGGGAAAGGATTTATTTGATAAGACTTGGATGCATTTTACATACTGGCATGTTCATATTCTTAAATTAAGAAAAACTCACAAAACATAAATTTATATGGTAATAATCACCACTACAAAAACATTTGACAATTTCCAATTTCTTTCTCAATTGTGTATGTGGTGAGTTCCCTAAGTTCTACCATAAGCCTATCTAGAAAGGTTCTTCACTACTGTGATTTTTTTTTAAAGCTAAGGTAATTAGTAGTAGTATCTATTTTGAATATATTCTCAATCATTTAACAATGCATGCTCAATCACTTTACTGCAGTTGTTGGTGCTCAAATCTGTAACATCTAAGAACAACAACTATTTCCTTAAAGCAAGTTGGTTTGTGCACTGTGACTTTCTTTTCTAATATGAAACTTATGACTGTTGTCGTATGTTATTTATAATATTATGAAAGTTTGGTAACTAGTTCTTATCATTGGTCTTTTTGGTCATTATTGATTTTGATTTGATGTTAGATCTTACGAATTTAATCAAATGAAAGCAAAATATCATTTTTCATCTTTTAAAGCTCATAATTGCTTTAATTATTTTTTGTATCCATATTTTAGCATTTTTCACTGTAAGAACAGTTACAGCTCATTTTCAATAACATATATAAATATATTCAAAACCTGGCTTTATCCTTGCTAAACCTAGAAGAAAAAAACAATTACTTTGGAAGTAGCCATTGGTCTTGAAGTTTGAGAGGTCGAGGCCTTATGTGCATGGCAATTTCCTTCTTTTTTTCCCAGATCTAGTTTACCGTTAATCGTCTAGAAACTTTAACTAATAAAAAACCTGACAGTCTAGCTGGTCCATTGCCATGTGGTGCAGTTAAGGTTAACAAAGTCACACCTTAGATGAAATGTAAACTTTAATTGTTCTAATTCAGTGCCCAGCAAGGCCTGGCCACCAAGAAACTAACACCTGGCATAGGTTCATATATGTCAGGGAGAAGGGAACCGGGAAGAAGAGAACAGACAAGGAGACAACCAGCCGATCCTTACTCACAATAACCTATGCTGGAATCATGACAAAAGACAAATATAATATTTATATTGTCCCCAATGCCAGATTTCTTTCCAGAAACCAAGAAATTGACTGGCTCATGCTACTATGCTATGCACAAGCACAACACGTTTATCCAAAAAGGATGCCAAAAAAAAGTTAAACGGGCACAAAAATATTGAAGCTAAATAGGAAAACTAAAGCAAGTAATATAGATTTGAATGTCAAATACTACTAATCGTAAAGAACTTCAATTAAATGAGGGTGTTGACTGCTGAGTGTTGAGCTTACCAGGGAAAACATGGGGCAAGAGGGAACGTTTCCAGTAAACCGGTTAGTTCTTTCCTTTGCCTTTCTGATCCGAGCTCCTGTTTCCATCCCCGTAGCAGAGCTGCAAGCGGCCGTCTAATCCAGCTGGGAACTGGTGGTGGTGATGGTTCTCCACCGGTGGTGTGCCAATGTAGAAGGGCGGTGATACGTCTATGGAAGAAAACCTCTGGTGGTGATGAGGCAAAAAGGAATGAGAATTGGACTGAAGGGTCCCCCTATTGTAACCAGCAAGGCCGGAAGAGATTGTGAAGTTGATGTTATAGTCACCCCCTGGCACAGCTTGTGTTGTTGCCACCGGGATCAGATGTTCAGTATTGGGAACAAACGAAAAATGCTGCAACTCTTGATGGTTTTCACCCGACACAGTGAATGGCGGTATTAGTTTTTGTTGGGGCAAAGGGTTTACTAGTTGGATTTGTCCAGGAAAACCTGCATAATGGTTTCTGGAAGAAGAAGAAGACCCGAGGAGCCCCGTTGTGAAGTAATCCATTTGAGTGACAGGCCACTGCCTGGGGTTTTGATGAGCTGAAGCTGTAGGACTAGTGTCGTTGTTGCTGACACTGCCAATGCCACAGGTGAGTAACTCGGTGAAGGAAGAGTTTTGAGAAATGGGGTTCCCATTTTGTTGATGAGGAATACCAGACTCTTGCTCTTTCTCCTTTTCTTTTGCCGCTCTTTCCCTTGCTCGTTCCCGGGCCTTTACACGGATCTCAGACCTCGAAAGGGATAAACCCGAGTTCTTACTCGTCTCAGACGTGCTGCTGCAAGCAGATTTGGACAAAGAAAGGTGCTGCTGACTTTGGTTTTGTTGGTAATTGTTTGGTTCACCATTTAACTCGACATGATCAGCCGAGTCAAGCCTTTGTTCAGTTCCCCCACTTGCTCTTTTCTCATCTCTTAATTGCTTTGGGGTGTCGGGAAATGAAGTATTAAGTGAAGGAAGTTCCGCGATTGCATCAGCAGCTGCTTTAATTAGCCACTCTATTGCTTTACTAGGCTGATCATACCCCAACCGATCTTGTAGATCATAAAACTGTATAGCTGTGGTGACAGATAACCTTACCCTCCTGTCTCTTAACCCTTTTGAAGTCCAAACCTTGCTGTGTCGATCCTTGCCACCCGAGGCTCGAGAAACCCTAATAATTCTCGAGGAATGGTGCCAACCTCGAAGCCTGTTAACATCGGTCAGACCATCAACTCCACTACCATTTGCATTAGCCCTTTTGGTGAGAGCTCGATCTCCTTTATCATCAGGGTAGTTGTCACTACCTTTCTGACCCATCTTGCTTGACTCATTTCTCCCACCATTACCAACTCTTGAGAGCTTAGAGGCTTGTGTCTGAATCTCATCCACCTCCATGCCACTTTCATTCCTTTCTCACAAACTAAATATCTTCCCACCCCAGACAGTAACCCCACTCTTACCTTTCCTTTTGTTGTTTGTAATTTCACTCGTAAAGAGAGAGAAAAGCTGGGATTTTGAATAAATGGGAGATGGTGGTTTAAGCGACCAAGGGAAGGTGGGGCTGAAATGGCCTATGCATTGATGACGATTACACAGACAGTAGTTTATGTATAGTGAAAAAAGTCCTTTCTTTACGCTTTGATATATCACGGTCCAAGTCAGGAGGCTAGCCTTCCCCCCTTCTCGTTTAAGCTTTTTGCAGCTTCGGTGCTTTCAAAAGCATAGCCTGAAAAATGGCAGCCACAGTCTGCAAGAAAAGGTTAAGAATTTAGATAAAAGGTGAAATACTTATCCGATGCCTCAAAATATGCATTTCACAAACTCATTGGCCATTGCAACACACACACGCTAGCTTAAGTCTAAAGGCCTGAAACCTTGAGCTGAAAAGAGTTGTATAAAAAAAATGCCTTTAACAAAAGTTGAAATGGAAAGCTCTCCTTGCAGCTATAACATTACCTTGAATCTGAGAAAGAAACCCTCTTTTTCTGCTTCACAGTTAAGCTAAACGAAAGCAATAATTGCTTTGTGTATGCTAGATGCCGATCTGAAGCCACACCTCCTTCCTCTTCCTTCGGTTATTTTAAAAGCTTTTTTCTTTTTTTGCATCTGAACCTAAAAATGGCAGACACCACCACCAGCATCACTATATATCCTAGTAGACAAACCCCTATTAATAAATCAGCTGTTTCTGGAATTACCAACAAGCTAAGAGCTGTTTCTAGAATTACCAACAAAGAATAAAATCCCCCTTTTTCAAAAAGCCAAAGAAAAAAAAAGGGTTTATGCTCACTTTGAACAACGTTGGTTGGTTGGTACAGGAGTCCAGTTCTCAGACAACAAATATTTTGATTACTTTCCCCCCTCTTTCTCTCTCTTGTTTTGGTTTCCCCTCACTGATTGAAGTGAAAACAGATGTTTTATAGAATCCAAAGCTACACAACAGATCTGCAAATCTTCCACAGCTGCTTTGAAGAAATTAGCTTCAGTTTTAGACAGATCGGTTACCTGCTGTAACAACAACAACAAAATACCAACAAATTAGAGCTCCTGAGATATTAATATTAGCTTCTCCATAAATGTCAACTGTAGTATTCAATTCCTATCTCCAATCAAACCCTCGAAGAAGTAAAGCTAAGACCTTTTACATCTGTATTTTCAGCTCATTTAAAAGAATGGGTACTTTAGATCAGCTCTCTTAAATCCCAAAACAAGCTGTAAAGGAGATTTTGTTTTTATACTATCGAAAAAACAAGCTTTACAGTTAACAAAACCAAGCTTTTTTTTCTTCACTTTTTTACCTTGAAAAACAAGCAACCTAAACGGAATTTAAACACCCAAAGAAACAAGATTACTCGTAACTACATAGATAAAGCGAGAGGAACAAACAATGGATCTGGGAGCTGATTTTTTTCTTTGGCTTCCAAAAAAATAATTTAACAAAAAAAGAAGGAAGGGTTGCCTGCAGATTTTTCCTTGGTCATATCTCCCTTTTTAGCTCCCTAGAAAGTAAAGAATCAAAGAAAAGAAAAACAAAAGTTTTGATTAGTATGCAAAAGCTAATTAATTCACTTGAATTTTCATACCGAAAAATGGATTTATTACAGCAAAGCTAGGGTTGAGGTGTTTGGTAAGAGAGGAATTTAGGACAAAAAATGGAACATAAAAAATCCAAGGAAATGGGAAGTGGTAAGGAAAGAATGGGGAGAAGATATTTGGAAGCTGAGGGTGTTAGGCTGTTAGCGTTGTGAATCTGAATTATACGGGAGGTTTAAACTTTAAAGTGAAGATATCGGGAAACGACAGACTCCGCGCCGTTTCAAATCTAATATTTTAATATGTGCCCCTTCTTCTCCACATTTTGCCCCTTACTCCCTCCTATATTTACTTCTTTGTCATTCCCTTTCATTAATGTTTCATTTAAATTTTGCTTTAATTATTATGAATATTAAATCCACTAATTGACAGAAGCTTTTGTTGTTCGATTAAGGATAGTATAGTAAGTACTTGCATATTGATTATCTTCTCTGTATATCAACTGACATAAAAAACATAGTAAAAATAATTAGTTTGTAAAATTTACAATTCAATATCTAAACGTTTATCCCACCAATGCAACTACTTCGACGACAGATCAAGGATTTGTTTAACATTTGTAAATTTGTAGTTTAAAAGTGTTCTAGAAAAATAAAATATACTGTTAAAAATAATTTATGAAAATAAACAATACAAATACCATCGTTTTACAAGAATATAAAAAGATTATATAATAAATCATTACCCTGTCAAATTTCCTTTTGTATAATTTATTTTTTAGAATGTAATAAACCATTAAAAAGCGGATCTTGATTAACATGTGATGATGTCAACAATCTCTAGAACATGTGGTTGAAAGTTTTTAGCTGACATCATTTCCTCTTCTCTAGGTTGTGTGTTCAACAATAATTAGAAGTAAATTTTTCCTCCCCTCCCCATAAGTAAGAATCTTTATAAAACTCGATCTGAATTAGTCAATTAATAGGGTAAATGTTATTTTATCCCTAACCTATTATACAAGGTTGCGAAGATGGAAATTGGAATGATGATCCAGCAGGCATGAATTTTGCCTTCAAATTCATATCCCTTACTTCCGAATCTGAATTATAAACATGGCAAAATAATTATTAAAAGAAGGAAGCCTATAAAGTTGCAAGGCAACCCACTAAGATTGAATCATTTAAAACGTGAACAAACTTCTGAGTTAACATTAACAAGAGAGTGAGTGCTCCAAGAAGTTGAAAGTGCATGCAAAGCAAAGCCATAGATACAAATACATATTATAATTGTTTCCAACCAGTAAAAGTAAAAGTAAAAGATGAGGGATGGCCTCCATTATTTCTGCACCGAGTATTAGAAAATAATAATGGGAGTTGGTTTATTAGCATTTAGCAAAGCCAGCACATGCGTAATGCGTTGGTGTTTGTATAAATCCATTAATTTAAACCCGATGAATGATACAAATGTGGATTATTTCTGGTTCTTGTGTGGGACCGTGACCCCAGGCCCAGATACAGCATACAGAAACCAAATGAAAAGAAAAACAATCATACCCTAGGCTAGCTATCCGATGTTCAATCGCTTGTCGCTTAAAAACAACCCAAACCTTAAACTAATCACCCTACCAATTTGATAAGGGGGAGAGGGAGGGGTCTACGCTGAGATTCCATGAGCCCCTGATTTAAGATCTGCTGAAATTTGGAGTCTTACAACACATAAACGCAAGTTATGGTCTTATGGATATGATTAATTCTAAGGTATTTTTCAATTAGTTTTGTCGGTTATAGACCAAACTTATCAGTATTCATCTATCGATGTCAGCCCTACCACCATTACAATTATCTTTTATGCAGGGATAGAGTTGGAGAGACCGTTGTCCTTTTAAAAATTTAAAATTCATACATAATTTAATTTTGTATGTCAGTTCTTCCTTGCTTTTATGATTTTCTGGTTCGTTCCAATAAAACAAACTATATGGAACAATCCCTCCTTACTCTATTCCATATTTCAGAAATTGGTACATATCAACGAAAAGTTGAAAACCAATGCAACCGAGTTGAAATCCATCGGATTGAAATAATTTTACCATCCCTAAATGATACTCTAAAAAGATGTTCGATAGATAATACCATTACTTTCATTAGTTAATGAAGGAAATCAAATGAAGGTTGGTAAAGAATAGTTGGATTTTTGTAAGAAGGAATAAACAACACCAAAACATTCTATTCTCTGCTCTTGTGGCACGTCTTTTTCTCTGCTCTTGTGGCACGTCTTTTTTTCTCTTTTGTTTCTTTTCTTTGAGTGTCTAGTTTTGACTGGGAATGGCGGATGTTGAGGCCAATCTTGCTGGTCTATCGCTGGGAGAGGACGAGGAGGAACCTTTGATTGTGGAAGAAGTTCACACAACAACTGTTTCCCCCTATGAGTTTTGCTTCGTTGGCTCGTTTCTCACCACAAGCGTGGTCAACTTCCAGTCCATGCGATCAACTTTGTCGAATGTGTGGCATCCGACTGGTGGGATCTCCATATCGGATATTGGGGATGGGCGTTTTTTGTTTAGGCTCTATCATACTCTTGATGCAGAACGAATTGAGGCGGGTGGTCCCTGGTTTTTCAATAACCATCTATTGATCCTTCACCGTTTATGTAAGGGAGAAGAGCCACTGAATGTCCCTTTGTTCTCGGTTGACTTTTGGGTGTTGGTGTGTGACGTCCCAACAGGGTTGATTTCTACCCACGTGGCTGTTCAGTTGGGTAACTTTTTGGGGGCATTTATTGAACAAGACACATCGTTGGTGTCTCTTGGATATAGAGGTATGTTACGAATTCGTGTCCGTATTGATATTCGTAGGCCTCTGAAAAGAAAGAAAAAAGTGGCTGTGATAAATGGAGTTGCTGCTTATGTCCGCTTCCAGTATGAGAAACTAAAGCTATTCTGTTTTTTATGTGGACGGCTGGGTCATGGTGAGGGTTTCTGTCCCATTAGGTTTCAGGCGAATGTGGGAGAACTGAAATGTGAGTGGGATGCTACGTTGCGGGCACCGGCGAGGAGAGGTGCTCCGGCGTACAGTCCTTGGTTGAGAGAAGACTTGGGAGGAAATTACGGAGGAGATAAGGATACAAATGAAGCTAATTTAGCCGAAAAGAGAGGGGGGATTAGATTTGGTGCGCAAAATGGGGAGGTTAATCCGGCGAGGTTTCTGTTTCCAAATATTAATCTACAAGGCAAATTTGCATCTGAAGGAAGTGACACTTCTTTGGGCTGGAATTTGAGTCCAGTGGGGCTTCCTAGTGGGCCGAATGTTTCGGGTGTTAGTGGTTTTGACCAGGAGATGACGAATGCTGCTGAGGAGAGAGCATTAGAGCATCTGGACGACCCAAAACGGCAACGGGTTGCGAATGGGTCCTCAAAAGTTTCAAAGGTTGATTCTTTAGAGGAAAATGAAAATCGATCGGCAGGTCTGGTGAACCAGGCCAGCCGGGTACAATGAAGGCCCTAAGCTGGAATGTCTGTGGTTTAGGGAAACCACGGATAGTGCGACGTCTCCGGCGTTTGTTGCGAGATGTCAGTCCGTCTATAGTCTTCTTCATGGAGACAAAGTTGAATGTGTGTAAGATGGAGCGTGTGCGGAAATTCTGTGGTTTTATGCATGGGTTTGAGGTTAGTTCACAGGGACGAAGTGGAGGGCTATGTATGGCTTGGAAGGAGGAGTTTCAGGTTGACATTCGTAGTGCTTCAGAGCGATTCATTGATGCGATAATCACCAAGGAGGATGATCCCCCGTGGAGGTTTACAGGTTTCTATGGAGCGCCTGAAGAACGCTTCCGTAATGCTGCTTGGGATGTGTTAAGGGGTCTTGATGATATGCTCGATTTACCGTGGTTAGTTATTGGAGATTTTAACGAAATTCTACATGCTAATGAGAAACGGGGAGGTCAAATCCGGAGTGAGAGGCAAATGGAAGGCTTTCGCCGAGTGTTGGAAGATTGTTCGCTTATGGATATAGGTTTTACAGGAAGATGGTACACTTGGAGTAAAGGTACAACAAGGATTTCTTCGATGAGGGAACGGCTGGATCGGGGGGTGGCTAACTCGGAATGGTGGGATCTTTTCCCGGATTTCACTTTGTCCCACTTAGCCCACACTTTTTCGGACCACTGCCCGTTGCTACTACAAACAGAACCCGCGGATGTAGTGCTACAACAATATCGTTTTCGCTTTGAAGTTGCATGGCTGATGGAGGAGACGTGTGAAGCGGAGGTCAAGAGGTTATGGGAGTCGTCGGAGGGGCCGGTTCTAGACCGTTTAAAGAATATGACAGTGGGCTTGGGGCGGTGGGCCTCTAAGTTGCGGTTGTCCAGAAAAGAGTCGATTTCTCGTCTCCAAGTCAAACTTGAGGAGTTGTTGTGTAATGAGCCTTCGGATGAGATTCTGGGGGAGTTAGTTGACGTGAGATTGGAACTTAATATGGAGTTTGACAAGGCCGAGCTTTATTGGGAACAAAGAGCAAGGAGTAACTGGCTGAAGAATGGTGACCGCAATACGGCTTTCTTCCATAGAGTGGCTACTCGAAGAAAGCGTAAAAACAAAGTACCAGCACTAACTGGACCTGATGGTGTGTGTCATACAACAGAAGAGGCTATGGAGGTTTTAGCCAGAGATTACTTTATGTCCCTTTTCCATTCCCAGGGAGTTGACGACCCTTCCGTTATTCTTGCTTGCGTTTCACCATGTGTCACGGAGCAAATGAATGCAGATTTGAGTAGAGTTTTTACGGTGCAAGAAGTGGTGAGTGCTTTGAAGGCCATGAACCCTCTCAAGGTTGCAGGAGATGACGGTTTAGGTGCTGTGTTCTATCAGAAGTACTGGCACATTGTTGGGCCCGATGTAGCGGCTTTTTGCCTTGATTTGTTGAATGGTGTTAGTGCGATGGAAACAGTTAATAAAACAAATATAGTTTTGGTCCCGAAGATCCAGAACCCAACCACGATGGCCCATTACAGACCCATTAGTCTATGTAATGTCATCTACAAGTTGGTGGCAAAAGTTCTGGTTAACCGATTCCAGTCAATTCTGCCGAGTTGCATAGATGAAACTCAAAGTGCGTTCGTCCCGGAGAGGTTGATCACTGATAACGTGATGGTGGCTTACGAAACTCTTCATTCGTTTAAACAGAAAAGATTGGGAAGGGAAGGCTCCTTTGCTCTGAAATTGGACATGAGCAAAGCCTATGATAGAGTGGAGTGGAGTTTTGTGAAAAGTATAATGTTACGAATGGGCTTTTGTGAACAGTGGGTGAATAATATCTTTCGATGTGTCTCCTCTGTTTCATACGCAGTGGTTCTAAACGGTAGACTGGGTTTGCAGTTCAGTCCAACTAGAGGTTTGCGCCAGGGCGACCCATTGAGTCCCTACCTCTATCTGTTATGTGCGGAGGGCCTATCTGCATTATTACACAATTCACATTTTGAGCATCGAATAAAAGGGGTTCGGATAAATAGGTACGCTCCTTCTCTGACTCATCTCTTTTTTGCGGATGATAGCTTATTGTTTGGTACTGCAAATTCTGAAGAGGCTAGTAGGATAAAGGAGATATTATAGGTATACTCGAAATGCTCGGGCCAGCTAATTAACCTGGAAAAGTTGGGCCTTTTCTTTAGTAGGAATACAGATGACTTGGCCCAACAGAATGTTATGGGTATTTTTGGGGTGGGGCAAACGAGTAGCATAGAGAAATATCTGGGTTTACCGCTGATGGTGGGCCGGAATAGGGCTCAGGCTTTTATGGGTTTGAAAGATAGAACTCTCAAGAGGATATCTGGGTGGAGTATTAGGCCGCTCTCACAAGGGGGAAAGATGGTGTTTATAAAGAGTGTGCTACAAGCTTTACCTCTGTACTCGATGAGTGTTTTCCTCCTCCCAAAGAAAATTTGTAAAGAAATACAGTCCCTTATGGCTCGGTTCTGGTGGCAAAGATCTCAGCAAAGGAGGGGAATTCATTGGTGCACGTGGGAACAGTTGTGTGCTTTAAAGGAGGACGGAGGGTTAGGCTTTCGGGATTTGGCAAAATTCAACATAGCTCTATTGGCTAAACAGGGGTGGAGAATTTTTTCAAATCCAACGAGTTTAGTGAGCCGGGTTCTCAAGGCCAAGTACTTTCGTACAACAGACATCTTGGGCTCGTTGTTGGGCTCAAACCCATCTCTTGTCTGGCGCAGCGTTTGGAGTGCGAAAGGCCTGTTAATGAAGGGTCTGAGGTGGAAGGTGGGTTCGGGGGCCTCCATTAGTGTTTGGAATGATTTCTGGCTACCGGTTTCACCCCCTCGCCTGGTAGAATCTCCGGTGAATTCTGAGGTAAGCCGGGTCACTGATTTAGTAGACTGGAATTCTTGTTCTTGGAAGGAGGTCCAAATTAGAAATGTCTTCTCAGCATTGGAAGCGGAGTTAATTTTGGGCATTCCTTTATCATCCTTTCCTCAGCCAGATACTTTGGTATGGTCAGGGGAGCATACAGGGTTGTACACTGTTCGTAGCGGCTATAGACTATTGATCCAAAATGATGTTACAGACATGCCTACGAAGAAGTTTTTCAAACATCTATGGGCAATATCGTGCCCTGATAAGGTAAAGATACAAACGTGGAGGTTTGTGCTGAACTATGTTCCATCTAGAGAGAATTTACGAATGAAAAGAGTCCTAACTGATCAGAAGTGTCCTAACTGCCCGTTTCCTAATGAAACGGGGATCCACATCGTACGTGATTGCCCACCAGCTCAGATGGTTTGGCAGGGTCTCGGTTATGACTGGACGGAGTCCTTAAATTTGGTCAGTGTTTTTGAGTGGTTGTGTTAGGCTTTCGAACATATTCCATCCACAAAGCATACAGAAATTTTAATCACAATATGGGCAGTTTGGTTTAGTAAAAATAAACGATTACACGAGGGGACTATCCAAACAAAAGAGGCAACCATTACCTTTATCAAATCCTATTGCCAGGAGATTGCGACGGTGGCACAGAGGGATTGCTTCGCCGTAAGGAGTATAGAAGTTGGATGGTCTCCCCCGGCGCCGGGGTGGGTAAAAGCGAATTTTGATGCATGTTTCTCGTCGGCCTCACGGGCATCTCGATCGGGGGTGGTTGTGCGGGATGAGGATGGGGAGGTGCTGGGTGCTTGCTGCCGTAAAGTGTGTAATGTTCCGAACAGCTTCCTGGCGGAGGCACATGCGGCAAAGCATGCCATGGAATTTGCCGAAGACCTCGGACTTCGACGGGTTGTTTTGGAGGGAGATTCGTTAGCCACAATCAGAAATATTGAAAATCAAACACCAGATCTATCGGAGATGAGCGCTATTACCTGGGATATTAAGAATCGAGCCCGGCATTTAACTGCATGTGAGTTTCGGTTTGTCCATCGGACGGGGAATAAGGTGGCGCACGCGGTGGCCCGCTCTTCGCTTGGCTCTCAGACGGAGGCTTTCTGGATTGAGGATGTACCGGTGGCAGTTTTTCCCCTGGTTGCGGCGGATCGCCGATGTAGTGACCCCCGTGATTTGGGGCCTCCTTCTTGTGTTATTTTGGGCATTTTTTGGTCTCTGCTTTTTGCCCTCTTCCCCTGCCGGACTCTTTGCGGCGTCTGGACCTTCTTTGTGAAGCATGGGGTTTCTTTGGGATAGGGTGTCGGTTCATTTTATTTTTTATTTGCTTTTCAGTTTGGTTTTGTCTGTTTAAGGGTTTTTCTTTTCCTTTTTTTTCTTGTTTCTGACGTTTGGCAGTGCTTTTATTATAGCCTGTCAGTTTTATTCAGTTTAATAAACACCCACCCAGATATTTTATCAAAAAAAAAAAAAAGTTGAAAACCAATGCAATGGAAAACCCGAATGATATTTTTCGCTTTTTTAATGCATCTCTCTCAAAACAAGAACTAAGCTTTCTTTTTTTTAAGAAAGGATATAGTAAACGTAAAATTAACTACATATATTTCCTATTATGTGAAATTACCCTGTTGTAGTTTAAGATTTTTTAACATGATAATTTAATTTTATTAATGTGGGTAGCGAATTATTGGACCGGTTAATCGAAGTTGTGGAGATTGAATACTTAAAGGGAGAGTCTTTTTTTATATAATAAATTTCCTTTCATACTAATTGTAACCATTATTTTCAAATATCACGTTACAATTACTGATAGATGGATCAAAAAATTGTATGCTGATAAACCATAATCATTATAGATTTCATCCCACTTGTTTAAAACACGTGTCACTTCTATGATAGTGAAATCACCGATAATATTCATCTCAGAAGATACGAGTGTCTCAGTGAAAAAATCGATAATATTCATTTAAAGAGATACAAGTTTAATCGCAATATCTGTAAGGTGCATGTGCTTTGTCAAAACAATGCATCCAAAAACATTAAACCCCTTAATATTAAAATATACTTATTTTAAAAAAATACGATTTGAACCCTTCAATTTAAAAAAAATGTATTTAATCCTTAAAATATTTGGCCAAAATCCGCCACCAAATCTGTGAGAGTAAAAGAAGCTATAGTTTCTCAGATCTTTGCTTTTACTCTGAAAGAGTCCTAACTATTCGGCCTACTTTAGCTTGAGCCCAAACCCAATCGCCTCCTCATTCTCTCAAGTCATAAGTTCGGAAGTTCCTAGGGTTCTAACTTTTCCAGTCATTTTCCTTTTTGCCTTGTGAAGGTTGGGGAATTAAGAAGAAGATGGCTGCAAGCTTTGCTTCCAGATGCTCCAGAGGTATGTCATTGCGATTTTATTGACATGGGCATTTGTTAGTTTTTAAGGGTTTTAGTTGTCTCTTCTTTCTGTTAATGGGCATTTGCAGATTATGAACACTTATACGAATAGCATACAAAGCATTACAATCCAACATATACCCATATGCATGAGGTTTTAGTTTTTTTTGCAAAGGTCTCCCTTTGATTGATATATAGTCTATAGAAAAACCCCGTAGTTAGCTATAAGTTTGGGCCAAAATAAGTGGAGGATCTTAACCATCGAGTTCTGGAATTTCAACCTTTTTTGGAGGGGTTAGGATGTGTCTTATTGAAGCTTAGCTAGTCTCGGTAGTGTGAGTTATTGCTCATCTCCATATGGAAGTCATTTGGTGATTCATTAGCATTTTGTGTCTTGCCTACAATTTTAGGTTTGAGTTGTTTGTGAATTCTGGCCGTGTCGACCCTATCATGCTTTTATTTTCCTTGTTTTTCATCTTCTAGATAAGTGCTTGGATCCATCGGTTACGCTTGTTATCATTGTTTTGTTCCTCCTACAATTGGTGTAACTAATTTGATGCATCATAAGATTTAAACACCTCCATCTCCATGTACATAGTTCATTTTGTATCTAGTCTTGTCTCTCTAGCTTTTATTTGACTCTACAGTATATGCAGTGGGCCGTTCCTTGATGGATGGCCTTCGGAACAACTTCTCTAATTTACCGAGCAGCTCAAGAGAGACGACATGTGGCAGTTTCCTGTATCAGGTCAGTGTGGTTTCTAGCATGATGTTTCGTTTAAGCTTGTATTACGATCTATGAAATCTTTCACATGGAGTGCATGCTAGTGTTCATTCTAGATTATTTATTATCCGTGGAAAATTGAGATAAGCTCCCCAAACCTCTGGGAATAGACAAGCCTGTGGAAACAGGTTTGAAAAAGGTTGGTTATGATGTCATTTTTTATGGGATAAAATTTCAAGCCATGCATGTCTTATTAACCTAAATGATTCAAGGAAATAGGCATTGTTAATCAACATCAAGTTTGGGTGAACTTTTCCCTACTTTTTACTTTTTGGTTAAGCATCAAAGATGGTATGAACCTTTGAGTCAGCTTTCGAAAGACCTGCATATGGGCCTGAGGATTTGGTGGCCTGAACTACTTAAATGTATTTCAGTGGTGTTGCCAGGAGTTGAACCTATTGTTACTGAAAGCTATATTACGAGTCTTGTGTTAGGATCCTCATAGCTTATTTTGAACAGAATCAGTCCTTGCAGCTTGATGTCAGAGTGATCGATTTTGTTCAATGTTTGATGCTCTAAGTGTATGGTCTAAGTCCAGACAGTATTTTGTATGGTTCTATGATGATTGCCTTTGTGATATTCTCTTTCAAAGGTAACCTTATTATTTCATTACATTCTGCAGCAACAAAGGACTTTTATACAGATGAGAACTGTTCTCAAAGTAGTGGACAACTCGGGGGCAAAAAAGGTGATGTGCATACAACCGTTGAAGGGGAAGAAAGGTGCAAGATTGGGAGACACCATAATTGCATCTGTAAAGGAGGCCATGCCCAATGGAAAGGTGAAGAAAGGGAAGGTGGTATATGGTGTAGTTGTGCGTGCTGCCATGCAGCGAGGTCGTTGTGACGGGAGTGAGGTCAAGTTTGATGACAATGCAGTTGTTCTTGTTGACAAGCAAGGCCAACCGATAGGGACCAGAGTTTTCGGCCCAGTACCACATGAGCTGAGGCAGAAAAAACATGTCAAGATCCTCACTTTGGCAGAGCACATTGCCTGAAGAATGGATCTCCCTCCATCCCCCCTAGAGAACATTCGAGTTTTTTAGCTGCCATAGCATTCAGATGTTTTTATGTTATCCCAATAACAGAAAGAATACGGAAAGAGGCAAGATTAATCTGCCCTTCTTTCCCTTTTCTTGTCGTAGAGGCTAGATGGAAACTGAACATATAACCATCCTTGAGCAATGATGTGTAGATGTTTGTCTGATTTTCAATGAGAATGCAACATATCTGATACGACAAAATTGCATTCAGGGCCTTATGCTGTTTTCACCTGTTTGAATGATCAGGAGATCCTCATAAGAGTTCTCTTTGTAGAAACGAAAGAAATTATTATATCAAAAGGTACTTGCCAATTAACCCTGTAAAGTTCTTTACAATTATTTGTTTCACACTGCTTAGCTCTTTTCTTGCGGTTTGTTACTTTTCTCCCAGAACTTGAAGTGCAAGGCTCTACCCTTGTGTACTATACCATACTGTCTTTATGGCACATAGCCTGCTTTCAAAAGTTGTGTTTAGACTTTTCCCATGTGATTTGCCGAAGCATAGAAACCACAATCTGGAGATGAAGCCTTCAACAAGTGTTTAAAGCTGAGCTATAATCGAGACATGTAAGATTTGAAAAGTGGGATGTTTCCATTCAAACCTGCTATCCATTGAAGAATGACTTGTGGTTTCATGGGAAACTCCTGATAAAACACCAACTGAAACAACCACTCAAACAAGCTTAATTATTAGCAGCTTCTTCCTCGCCGTTTTTTCTGTTAAAAAAACTTTGATATCAAAATTAAGTTTCAAACTATGCACCTCAATTATTTTTGAGTCAAAATAAATATTTTAACTTTTTATTTTTGGCCTGAGACACTTATTTTAGGACAAAAATCATGTTCTTTTTTAGTGCCTTTTTTATGCCCCAAACTCCTAACACTAAAAAATTAAATTTTAAATCCTAAACTATAAACTATAAACTCTAAAAATATACAATATAACTAATTTCTTAAACCTTAAATGATAGACCTAATTTTTTTAGTGTTGACATAAATAAGAATACGGAAAAGAAGAAGAAAATTTATATTTTTATTTTAATCTATAATTTTAATATTAAACCTTAAAAGAAAGTAAAGCTAGAATTACATGTAGTTATAAATTGGAAAATGGGATTCCAAGGCCAGGCCCAGGGGTAGGAGGTAGGGGTAGCGAATCAGAGCCGTAGGGATGATATTAAAATAACAGACAGGGCATAATCTGACGGCATCACTGTAAGCAAAGGACAAACCCTCCTCCAGCAGCTGCCACTGCACCACAAGCTCAATAAAAGAAAGCAACGTACTACCGTCACTACGACGGCGTTTCGGTCGTTCCTTGTCGGCTTGTCGGTTTTTCTTTTTCATCTTTGTAAAGTCTAAAAACACTCCCCCTTCTTATTAATTATTATCTTCCCATTAAAAATTAAGAGAAAAAAGATATAGATAAATAAATAAATAAAGATTTAATGCTAAAAAAATATAGATTTAACCAATTTTTTTATTTTCCTTTGCTTTCTAATAACCGGAAACATAAAACATGTTCCCGTAGTCCGTACTAGAAGGCACGCGTTAAAAAAAACTTAAAAAGACATGTTTCACTGGATCTGAAGAGTCTGAAATTAGTGTGAAGCAGAGTACTTTTTTCTGTTGGGATATTTTGGTGCCCTTCCAATATAAAGGGGTCCCACTCCCACCCTCTAACAGAATCTATCTTCTGTTGTTAGTTAGCTATATAGCTGTTATTAGCTGTTAATTAGTTAGGTTCTTTACTAATCATCTTGATTAGTATATTATAAGCTGGCTTTGTATTCTTTTATTTTTAAGTTTTGTAAAACGTTGAACTAAGTGTCGTTTTGGTTAATAAAGAAACGCTGAGTTTTTAGTTTCTTTCATTTTGTATATCCAATCTTCATTCCCAAATCCAATCAGTAAAACTCTAGATTTCTGATTGTAACATGGTATCAGAGCAAATTGTGAAATCTTAGTTTCTAAACTTGACAGCAGAACATGAACAATTCGACAAAGGACACAGAACAGACAACTCATCCCAAAGAATTTTTAACTGGGTATAAAAAGAAGTGACAGAACTGATACCTTGGGTAAGAGAGTAAAACTCTTGCTGGAGATCGGAAACCCTAATAAGGTCACCTTGACTGAATCGATTCCGGAGATCTGTCCATACTTCGTAAGTCGTGTCGAACCAAAGAACGCTCTGCGCAATCTCCGGGCTAATTGCTCGCTGCAACCAGGAGAAAACCAAGTTATTGCATTTGACCCATGCGGAATAACTGGCATCACTTTCAACAGGTTCCATCAACGTTCCATTGACGAACAGGAACTTATTCTTGGAAATAAGAGCCATCCGCATTGACCTAGCCCAAGAATGGTAATTGGAGCCGGAAAGCAAGACGTATGTGAAGACAAGAGAGGGATTTTCACTGGGGTGGATGAAATACTCGTCGAACGGTTCAAGATTTCGAAAACGAGACGATTCGAAGGAGGAATCGGTCGTGGGGCGCGAGTCGGAAGACCCAACTGATATCATGTTTTGCTATTCCAAAACCCCAAATCCTCATGGTTAAGCCCTTTCCAGAAATACACGAAATCTTTTCTATTCTTGTTCAGCATGAGCGGTCTTTTTCTACTAATTCATCCGATAGTAATATTCTTTTTGTAGATAAAAATGTTTCTGGTAAATTTCAAAGAAAGCCCTCTGGTCATTCCAATATTAACAGTCGTAGACCTTTGTGTACGTTTTGTGGTTTATATGGGCATTTAATTGAGAAATGTTATAAAAAGTATGGGTATCCTCCTGGATACAAGTATAAATCTCCTGTTTCTTCTGGTCGTGTTAATCTTGTTGGGAGTTGTGGTTCTGAGAATCTTGAGGGTCAGTCTAGTGTGGTCACCACTGTTGGTAATTGTTCTTTTACAAAAGAACAATATGAAGGTCTCCTTTCTCTCTTGCAACATAAAGATCTTTCCATTCAAGAACCTGTTTCTCAATCCAAAGTCAATGCTTTGACTTCTGATTTCGACTCTGTTCCTAATGAAAATCCAGGTATGATTTTGCATTGTTCTAATTTCAATTCAGCAGTTTTCTGTTCTTTACAACATAATTCTGTTTTACATAATAATTCTGCTTTGTACAGTGACAGTTCCTCCTAGATCATTGATTCAAGAGCAACTGATCACATAACTAATGATATTTCTTTATTCAATTCTTATTCTGTTGTTAGTAATAAATTTGTAAGATTGCCTAATGGAAGTATGGTTAAAGTTTTACATGTTGGTGATGTTCAATTAACCTGTGATTTTGTTTTAAGAAATGTTCTTCATATTCCTCACTTTGGTTTTAACTTAATTTCTATCAGTCAGCTTATGATGCATTCTAATGTTTCTGTTTTCTTTACTAACAGAGGTTGTGTTTTACAGGATCTTCAATCCTTGAGGATGACTGGTTCAGCTAAAGTCATCAAAGGATTATACCATTTTATAGCTCCTCTTGTTAGTAATTCTTCTGTTGCTTTTCAAATTTCTGATGTTCATTCTATTAATGTGAATGCTTCTAATGTTGCTGATAGTATTTCTAATGCTTTTAGTAGTGCTTCTGATAATATTTTACTGACTTGGCATGCTAGATTAGGACACCCTTCTAGTCCTAGAATGCATCAGTTTGCTAAGATTTGTCATGAAATACCTTCTGGTCATATTCATAATTGTGATGTTTGTCATTTAGCCAAACATAAAAGATTGCCTTTTCCTACTAGTGTTTATGTTTCTGAGTCTATATTTGACATTATACATGTTGATGTTTGGGGTCCCTTTCCCATTAAAAGTATATATGGTCACAGTTATTTTTTAACCATTGTGGATGACAAGAGTCGTTTTACCTGGATTTTTTCTTTTGCTGTTAAGTCTGAAGTAAGATCTTTGTTGGTAATTTTTATGTTTTTGTTCAAACTAAATTTTCTCTCAAAATAAAGTGTGTTAGGTCTGATAATGCACAGGAATTTCAAATGACTGGTTTTTTTAAAGAAAAAGAAATAATACACCAAACCTCTTGTGTTTACACTCCACAACAAAACAGTATAGTGGAAAGAAAACACCAGCATCTTTTTTCTGTGGCAAGAGCTCTTAGAATACATGCTAGTCTTCCTTTATATTTTTGGATAGACTGCATCTTACATTCATGTTTTCTAATAAATTTGACTCTTACTCCCATTTTAAATAATAAAACTCCATATGAAGTTTTGTATTCTAAGATCCCTCAAATTAATAATCTGAAAATTTTTGGATGCTTGGCTTATGCTTCTGAGTTGCCAAAATCTGCCACTAAGATGCATGCTAGAGCTGTTAGATGTATTTTTCTTGATTTTCTTAAACATGTGAAAGGTTATAAGCTATATAACCTAGAGACAAAGTCCATTTTTCTTTCTAGAGATGTTGTTTTTAATAAAAATATCTTTCCTTTTCAAAAGTCTACTTCCACCAATTCTATTTTACCAAACTGTGGTGGTTCAACCCTTTTAGATGATTTTCTTCCTCATTCAACTTCAGAAACACAATCTACACCTATTATTTCTGATTAGGATAATATTAGTTCTTCTGATAATGATACTATTGTTTCTGTTTCTGCTCTTTCTTCTCATCAAAATAGTGTTATTCCTTCTACTGTTGTTGTTCCTTCCTGTCCTATAATTCCTACTGTTTCTAGACCTTCCAGATCAGTTAAACTTCCTCAAAAGTTTCAGGATTATCAGGTGAATTTACCTAAACCTAGAACTTCCAATCATTCTGTTGCAAATGTTATGTCTTATGCTAATGTTTCTGCTAAGCATACTACTTTTATTGCAAATATTGATGCCTTAGCTGAATCTAAGTCTTATAAGCAAGCTGTTAAGCTTGAGTGTTGGAGGCATGCTATGCAAGAAAAAATAACTGCTTTAGAGTCAAATAACACTTGGGAATTAGTGTATTTACCTCCTAATAAGAAAACTATATGATGTAAGTGAGTTTTTAGAACCAAATTGAAATCAGATGGATCTTTGGATAGGTATAAGGCCAGATTAGTAGCAAAAGGTTATACTCAACAATTAGGTGTTGATTTTTTAAGCACTTTTAGTCCTGTGGCTAAAATGATAACTATTAGGACTTTAATTGTCATTGCTGCTTCTAAAAATTAGAATCTTCATCAATTAGATGTTAATAATGCTTTTCTTCATGGTTCTTTACATGAAGAGGTATATATGGATATGCCTCCTGATTTTTCAAATGATAATAACACTGGTCTTGTTTGTAAACTTAAAAAGAGTCTCTATGGTTTAAAACAAGCTAGTAGGCAGTGAAATGAGAAGTTAACTTTAGCTTTAATAGAAAAAGGATTTAAACAATCTTCTGCTGATAGTAGTTTGTTCACTAAAGGTTTAGATGACAACTTCATTGCCTTGGCTGTCTATGTTGATGACATAGTCATAACCAGCCCTAATACTGTTCAAATACAAGATATTAAAGATTTCTTGCATAATAAGTTTAAGATAAAAGACTTAGGAGATCTAAAGTACTTCTTAGGTCTTGAAGTTGCAAGGTCTAAATTTGGTATAAATGTTTGTCAAAAGAAGTACACATTAGAATTACTTAATGACACTGATTTTTCTGAATCTAAACCTGCTTCTACACCTATTGTTGTCACTAGAGGAGTTAAGCGTATGTCTAAATCTGATGGAATTCCTTTAACAGATGTCACTGAATATAGAAGGTTGATTGGTAGATTACTCTATTTAACCAATACTCGTCCTGACATTTCTTTTTCTGTCCAGCAATTATCTCAATTACTATCTTGTCCTACAAACACACATTTGGTTGCTGCTCATCGTATATTAAGATATTTAAAAGGGACACCTGGTCAAGTTTATTCAAAATCGAAAATTCTACCAAAATAATAGATTTTATAATTCAAACTTTATTTTAAATTTTTTATTTGAGTCGAGTTTTCAATTTCTTATAAAAATTTAATTAAATATTTTAAATCATTTTTCTTTTAAATCGAATATTTTTAAATTAAATTGAATATTTAAAATGATTATTAAATATTTGATGTGATTTAAATATGAAAATAATAAATATTCTATTTTAAAAATATTCGATTTAAAAGAAAAAATGATTTAAAATATTCGAATATTTCGAGTTATTCGAGTTGACGTGTCATATCTTAAGATAGAGGTGAGTGCTATATCGAGTCGAGTAAAAAAAATTCAAGTTATTCGAGTTGACGCGTCATATTTTATAACTCAAACTTTATTTAAAATTTTTTCGATTCGGGTTGAGTCAAGTCGAGTTTTTGAGTTCCTATAAAAATTTAACTGTAACTATTTATCATGCTACCATACTTTGGAATTTTGCTTTAAGGACCAAATTGAAAGAATATGTAAATAAAGAGGGTTAAATTTAGTGAATTGTTTCAAATTAGGACTAAATTGATTGAATATATAAATATGAATGACAAAATGTGTTATTATATCAAATTTTATAACATACACTTAACAGAATTTAACATCTAGTTACCATTTTGTTATAAAACATAAAGTTTAATTAACATTTTATAATTTTAAAAATTTAGTTACTATTTATTTTTTTACTAAAATTTAGTGACCGTATATATACTTTTCCCTAAAAATTATTTCATTACACATCTTTATTTTACGCTAGGGTTGACACAATTGATAAAAGAAGATAATTATTTAAAAGTGTTATTTCCTTTCAGAAAATATTATTTTAGTAAAAAAACTCACTACCTGACATAATACTTAATTAATATATTAATTTGGGTGTACCCTCGCGCACCATATTTCTGCCCTTCCATTTAATCTGTGTTGTCATATTTTGACTGTTATGGAGACGCTGAGAATTAAATGCAGAGACCAAAACGCCAAGATTTTTTTAGATCATTTCCCTCTACTTCTTGATCCCCTTTGGAATCCGAGATTTCCCTCGTTTTCTAACCACAAAATCTACCTTGAAAACACACACAAAACACGTGTTTTCGGAGTTTGGGTAGTGTCTGGGAGTCTGGGTCTCTTTATACTCTGTGGAAAAGGTGGGATCAGAGGTGAAGAAGAGCAAGAAGGGCGAGAAAATGAAGTGGAGATGGATGATCGGAGCTTTCACTACAATTCTCATTGCTATTGCTTTGGCTTCAAGAAGTACACCAATCATCTCTTTTAAATTTGGACACATTATTACCAAGTCTTCTTGTCATTGTCCACAGGTTTCATTCCCTCTCTCTCGTTTTGTTTGGATGCTAAGAAAGTAGTGGAAACTTGAATTGTAATTGAAAGACCTTTTTTTCCCTATTTGTTTCCTCGGTGTTCAATTGATACAAATTCAAGTACCCTGTTTCACATTTATGTTTACTCTGTTGCTTTTACTTGAATTCCTTGAAAAGGGTTGCCTCTCTTGAACCCATCTTTTCTGTTTTAGAATAAATGATGAAATAGTTGACTTTTTGTTTGTATGGCAATCACTATTTTCTTCAATTCTTGCAGGAACACAGGTATAGCGGGATTGTAGAGGATTGTTGTTGTGATTATCAGACAGTTGACCATCTTAACGAGGAAGTATTACATCCATTACTACAGGAACTTGTTAAAACCCCATTTTTTCGGTACTTCAAGGTTAGCTTAATGCCCCATGCTAATTGCATGATGGAAACCTGAAAGCTTTCCATTATAAATGGTTATATATTACAGTTAATTTAAGGAAACCACCAGATAAATGGTATGGAAACTACCAGTTCAGCAGCCATAACCTTCTGTTCAGTAATTATAGTGATTATAAGATTTATGCAAGTTTTGAAGTCAAACATGTCTATAAAATGAAAAACGCACACCAGTTTAAGTCATTCAGAAGTCTAATTACTATGATGCTTAAGTGGAACAAATTTAGGCGCGAGAATAGATTGCTCCGATTTGGAGCCTTTTTTTTTCTTTTATTCTTAGTAAAATAAGGTTTGTTTATGCTGTATCTGAAATTGATGCTCTAGGATAGGTCCCTTACTTGATTTTCATTGAAGTCTAGTTCTCTTTTCGTTGCCTTGGGCAGGTTAAATTGTGGTGTAACTGTCCATTTTGGCCTGATGATGGTATGTGCCGTTTGCGGGATTGTAGTGTTTGTGAATGTCCAGAAAGTGAGTTCCCTGAATTATTTAAGAAGCCCTACCACCATGGCCTTCCATCAGATGACCTTAACTGCCAAGAAGGAAAACCAGAGGCCACTGTTGACCGCACCCTAGATAGTAAAGTTTTTAGAGGTTGGCCAGAAACAGATAACCCCTGGACATATGATGACGAGACTGATAATTGTGAGTCCATTTTTTTTCTCAACGGCTCTGTCATTTTCAGTTTCTTTTGCCTGTTTTTATGTATTGAATGCTCTCATGCTCACTGCATATGTCCTTGGGATTGATAGCTAAATTATTGTTTTGCATTAAGATTCTGTGCTGCTCCTTGGCAATTAATGCTTATTACAAAAAGACTTGCAGTGACAATGGTGGTGTTTTAAAATTTTAATGCATTCCAAAAAGAATGATCTTGTCAATCATTGAACAATTTCATTTTGCAGCTGAAATGACATATGTGAACCTTCAACTGAACCCGGAGCGCTACACTGGCTATACTGGTCCATCAGCTAGAAGGATATGGGATGCTGTCTACTCGGAGAACTGTCCCAAATGTGAGTTCTCGCTTGTTTTTTCTTTTACGCAAGTATGAATGAAGGGTGCATAAGAACTTTTTGTGCATTAGAGGCATTAGGCTCTTACCCCATAAAATTTTGATTTTTGAGAAATAATTAATACTGTCAAATATCCTTTTATTAGTTGTTTACTAGATTCCTCCTTATGACCTCTTCACTATACCTTTTTAGCTTAAGGAGCTTGCAGTGAGTTTTTTCTCCTGTTCAGAACCTTATACCTAGTCTATTAGTGTTAAAATATTTGGAACCAGGCTTGCCTAATAAAACTGGTGTTTCTGGTTTTTGTCTTCCATCATTGTTTCTTATTCAATATATATGGCAATTTATATATTCATGATATTTTGTGTATTTTCACATATTATAATTTTGTTTAAGGTATTATATATTTATATAAAATTTTATGTATTTTATAATTTGTGCAACATATATTTAGCTGCATTTGTGCTCATATTCATGTTATGTCTTGTTTTTAGTTGACTTTTTCATGTTGCATTCGTGTTGTGTAACCATATAATGTCCAAAGTTACCATCTCTCTCTTTCTCACCGACAAACAAACACGCACACAAATATTTGTGTATTGGATTTCTAATGTCTGGTGATGAACCTCCAATCAACATAACTTAAATGGATTCTTTTACTATTTGGAGAAGTGATTGTTTACTGCATTTGGCATGATTTATGTTCTAGCATGTCCACTTCGTTACAATTTTCCTTATTGGAAGATAGAAATATACTATTAAGCCACCTTTTTTTTCTTCACAATTTTCTTTTTCATTTTTACTCTGGTATGCAGATCCAGCTGAAGAATTATGCCAAGAAGAAAAATTACTGTACAAATTGATTTCCGGTCTTCACTCATCTATTTCAATCCATATAGCTTCTGATTATCTACTTGATGAAGCCACAAACTTGGTATATATTATCAATTTTGTGTATTTTTATTTGTAGCAGCAGAATAGTTCTATATATATGTAAAAACTTTTATTTCCGTATTTCAGTGGGGCCATAATCTTGATTTACTGTATAACCGGGTTTTAAGATATCAAAATCGTGTGCAAAACTTGTACTTCACATTCCTCTTTGTTCTCCGAGCTGTGACAAAGGTGAGTAGCATGAATACAAGTACGTGATAAATCTATATTTTCTTTTCAAGTATTTATTTATTCTGGAGTCTGTTTTTTTTACTAGAGCTTACTTGATGTGTTCGCAGGCAACTGATTACATGGAACAAGCTGAATACAATACTGGTAATCCAACCGAGGACCTGAAAACTCAGTCCCTAATGATACAGCTACTTTATAACCCAAAATTGCAAGCTGCATGCCCACTTCCTTTCGATGAAGCTAGACTATGGAAAGGACAGAGAGGACCTGAGCTGAAACAGAAAATACAAGCTCAGTTCAAAAATATAAGGTTTCTCTAATTTCCTAGTTGTTGATGCATTTAAAAATCTGCAATTTCTTATTTCTATATCATGCTTTTGAACATATAAAACGAGAAACCATATTTACTTAAACTCATACCTGTATTGGCACATTAAGACATATCTGAATTCATTCAAACTTCAACATTCTCAAGAGGAAATGAAATCTGAAATTGTAATTTTGACTCTCTTTAGGTTCTTAGTAGCTTAATTTACTGTTTCCATTTTCTCTTGATTTCTGACGTTTGATATCTGTATCACTGGTTTAATCAAGTACTGGTATGCTATGGCAATTGCATTTGGTTTTGCAGTGCATTAATGGACTGTGTAGGGTGTGAGAAATGTCGACTTTGGGGAAAGCTTCAGGTTCTTGGTCTTGGAACTGCATTGAAGATACTGTTCTCTGTTAATGGTGAAGAGCACTTGCATCAGACAGTAAGCATTTCTTACTTTTGACTTTCAATTTTGAGTTTTAATTTCTTTCTAGTGTATGGTTAAACACTCAAACTTTATCACGTTAAAATCAAGGATTGTTTTCCAACTCTATTGGCTAGAGTTTTTGCTTAAAGAATGTTAGAAGTTATTGAAACTCTATGAATTGCGACCTACGAAATGGTGTCATATATAATATGTGGGAAGAACTAGAAACATTTAAAGTAACTTCATTTTCTGTTGCAGTTGATAGGCTGTTAGTAATTATTCTTTTTTTGCTTGTTTTTTTTCGTATTGTGGACATGTCTAGGTTTGCCATTAGCAACTAGTTTATATGTTTTTCTTTGCATGGGTATAGATTTTTTGATTTGGACTAAAGTTCACTTTATTGACCAATAGTTGGAGTTGCAACGGAACGAAGTGATTGCCCTGATGAATCTACTCAATCGACTATCCGAGTCTTTAAAATTTGTCCATGAAATGGGAGCGGCAGCTGAAAAACTGAATGAAGGAACGATAATTTCTCCTCCTACTAGGCTTAACAGCCTGGTACAAAGAATGTGGGCGTCAACTGTTAAGACATAGGTAACACATGATCAACTTCCTGGCTTGTAACGAACCTGAACATGTTTGGCTTTTGGTTTTGCCTTATCCCACACATTTGTGTTGTTTGCAGGTAATGGTAACAAAAGGATGAGAATTCAGCTCCAAAGAAGCACATGTTTCTTTCAAAAGCTTTTGGAGAGATAAGCATAATTGTACAATCGTCAGTTTTGCTATAGGTGCAGATTTTGAAATCTCATGTAAAACAAGACTATTAAAAGGTAACAGAGGCTACTAAAATTATCATAACATATTATGGTTTGTAATCCACGTTTATTATATATGCAAATTAACCTTTTTTTCTTATTTAAATGTAGATGTTGGTTTTGAATTTCTATAAAAGAAAAATATGCATTATATCTTTGACATTTTGAGTGGTTTCCTATAACATAAACAGGAAACAAGACAACCAAATTCATATCTGTGAATATGTTTGTCTGTTTTGGATCCATTCTTTTCTCTTCTTGCAGATTGCACCACCTCTACTTGAGATGAATCAATTTCTTAGAACATAAAACTCTATCAAAACCAAGCCATGCCAATGTATGAAGCATGATGTTGGAGATGCTTGTTAAAAAAAATCTACTTTATATTCTTAATTAAAATCACATCATCCAACTCTTCCCTCTCAGCAATGGCAGCAACATGAGCATCAATATCTTGTCATCTCAATGAGGACAGGTTCTAACATGTCCTCAACATCATCGGCAACCATGGCTTAATATCTTTTCCTCGTGTCAAATGGCAGCTCAGCTATGGTGCTAAGGCCTTGTAAAACATCATCCACTCACTCTAACCAAAGGCCAATATCTCTATTTACATTTTCAGGAGCATAAATAACATGAAGAACAATAAGAAGAAGAAGAAGAAGAAAAGGTTTATCATTCCATTCCATGAAAATTGGTTCTCGAACCAAATAATAACAAAAGAATCTTGAAGAACTGAAACTAATCATTCTAGTATCAAGTGTATAGCAAGGGAACTTATACATAACATCAGCTTTTTAGAGTTCCCCACCCTGAAATTGCAACGTCAAGATATGTATCTATACAGCAAAACATACAAGGACAAAGAAAGCAATACAGGAAGAAGAACATAGACCCTCTTCGGCACCCGTATGCCGCCACATTCCTCTTCGATGATCGTCTCCAGTCGCGGACAACTCGAGGATCTATGGCGAGATATCAAAAGGGGAGGCGCCACCTCACCCCATGTTTGTGTGTATCTGATGCCCTTCGCCATTCCCTGCATTGATACAAAAAGAAAAGGAAAAACCTTTAGGAAGAAAATGATGATGCTGATTAGGAAGGTTGAGAATTCCTGGGGAGAATCATTTGTGAAAAGCTTGGTTTTATATAAAGTTTGCATTAGGAGTTAATCGAAACTGGAGGCTGTTTGGTAACAACTAACAACGTTGGACTAACCTATAATTAGTGCGAAACCCAGGTAACGTATGTCTTAAAATGTATAGGGAAAGCTTCAGAGTGATGGAAAATAGAATTGGAGATATGAGCTAAAATTAGAGCAACTAAATGAGTTAGAATAGGAAGAATCTGGTAAAGTGTTAACCAGATTGGTCTTAAAATTGTAGGAAACCATTAGTTTTTTTTAATTAAGGTATTTGGAGAATAACCATTTCCAATATATATAAATGTCTTAAAAATGTCAGTAATATTTCGACATTAATCAGGAATAAACCAATTAATCACAAAACAACAGAAGTAAACCAGTTAAAAATCTTTGCTCATTGGATTCAATGCTCTCATAATTATCTTATTATTCTTGGGATAGTAATGTTTCATGTCAGTATTCTCCTGTATCAAAATTCAATACCTTTCCTCACCAACAACCATATTATTTTAGTAATAATTAAAAAAACATTAAAGCATATAATTTTATTAAACATACCATTTTTGTCCACCCACAATGTTTGATTCAGACTTTCTTCCAATATGGTTATTAATCAAGGAGAAGTAGATTTTCTCTTTGGATGGACAAAAACTGTGTTTTTTTTTTTTTTTTTTAAAGTTCTTTGGTTTGAACAGGCAAGTTTTTCAAGAAATTTGTCCAACCGGCATTGTCAAATCAATGTATTACCAACTTCGGACAAACCAGTTTAAGCAAATTTGGACCTTTCGATCAATGGAGAAAAAATCAACTGACAGATGGCACGAAGCTTGTTGAGCTCAGAAAAGTGAAAAATTGGAAGCTATCAATCCCAACAAAATACATATCTGCAAAAATCATCTCATTTTCCATTCAAACTTTGACACATAAAGGATAAAATGGCCCCCCTCCTGCAGTGTTCTTATCTCTTGGAGTTTGTATTGGAAGCATGTAACATCATGATACTTCTGCAAATTAATATCAACAGTGAGTGGCGGCACTAGGAGTTAAATTTTTTATTAATAATCATCGACTATGACCCCTCTCTCAATTTAGGCCTAACGATGCTCATATAAATCTTACCCTCTGGCTTCACTTTGTGCTCATCTGAAACCAGTGTGTTTCATATTGTTCCTTCTTGGGGTTTTCATGTTTTAGCCTTTTCCTTCTTCTTGAGCTCGTTAGACATGGCGAATTCGCGTATTCCGAGGTTCGTTATGGAGGTTGCTCCACCGCAGTTTATTACTGTGATGAGGCATAGAACAAGAAAGATGATGGACACGATCACTGAAGAGGATAGAGATGGTACTAGCTACAATGATTCACTTTCTCCTACTTCCAAGAGCTCAGCAGCAACTAATTCAGTCCCTTTGGCTGTGGGTGCAATGGCGGCTGCTGCTGCTGCTGCTTCGCCTCCTGTCACTACTGTGACCGCCAACTCCAAGAATTTTTTGAATGGGTTGTCGAGGTTTTCGAACTTCGATAATTAGAATGATTTGCTTTTGGTGAACTGAAGATGTAAGTACTTGGTAGCATAACCAATGTTCTGGTATTGATAAGCTGAGTATGATTGTTTGCATGGATGGTGTAAAGAGTTCCTACCAAACCATGTAATAATATGTTGAGCAATATTCAGAATGCACCAGTTTGATGATGGGTCTAAATTTAGGACAATAATTTGGTGTTCTCACAGTCAATTTCCCCCGATAAGTGTAAAATTATAACTAGTATTTTTGTCATAAATTAAAAAAATTAAAAACTAACAATAAACAAGATAATTTCGTTTGTCAGTATCATATGCCCTTAATTAACAATTAATTAGAGCAAGCACATTTGGTCAATTGACCAAGCTGCTCATCTTTGTTAGCACTAGGAACAACAATGAGCTCACAAGATATTCCATTCTTTTGCACCAAAATCTGGATCTGTGTGTAATATTTCCGGCACAAGGTTATAAGCAAAAGTGGTCATTAATATGCCCAAGAATTTGAACATAACATTTTGTCTTCATGACAAGGAATGCCCCTCTCCATCCAGAAAAATGAACTATGTTGTAACAAGAAGTTTCTGCACTGTTCTATAATAGATCACCGCTTCTGATGGCCTGTTGCCTTTGCCTTGCTCAATTTTGAAAACTTGAAACCACTTTTTCTCTTCCGAGATGCTTCTGATTCAACCGTCTCTTTCAGTTTTCCCAGGGCTGATGCATTAGTAACAAATGAAAAGTTCAGTTCAGACTTAAGAAGAATCCTCTTTCTAATTCTCTAACTTGCATAATAATTGGATCATCAAACCATACTTAACCTCCAAACAGGTGGTCCTAAATACCCACCAACCTACCCGCCCAGCTTCCCGAACCAAAAAGAAAATGAGGATTAATGTGTCAAAGCATTTGAAAGAAGAGGCATGTAAATCAGAGGGATAAATCCAAAGATGTTTCAGCTATGGACAAGTAAAAGGGCCAAGAAATTACCGGAGTTGTAAGCATCACGCAGTGACTCAATTGAACTGGAAGGAACAGAGTAATGAGGAACTGAGTCATTGTCCGCTTTCAGCAACATCTTCTTGAAACGTTTCACCTGAAACAAGTAAAAGAATATATCACTTCGTCACATCTCAAATTTTACCAGAAGAAACCAGTCATTCTCTGTTTACATGTTCCAAATTGTACAACATTTGTCCTACTGAAAAGGGACAAAACTAACAACAATAAAGCTACAAGAACTGTCTTATCCACATGCTCGTTGACATATAATATCGGCGGTTAGAAGCAATTAAAAAAATCACTTACCTCATGTTTATGTAGCAATGTGAAGCAACGCCCAGCTTGACCTGCTCTAGCAGTCCGACCAGCTCGATGAATATAGGTCTTTATATATGCAGGCATATCATAATTAATGACATTTCTCACCCCTTCAACATCCATTCCACGAGTCATTGCATCAGAACATACAAGTACTTGCACCTTTCCTTCTCGAAATGATTTCAATGTCTTGCTGCAGCGCAAAGTTTAATTTATCAAAAGTCATTGAGAATATTTACAATCATCTCACAGATATCATTACAACATAGTGAAAGATTGTCATTATAAAACAAAATGGTTGAAAATAATTCAGGAACTACCTTCTTAGAGACTGAGGTTGAAGGCCTGAATACTCCTTTATTTTTATACTTAAATCACCAAAAAGGTTCAGTAATGTACAAAGGCGATGAGTTGACTCAGTGGATGAGGTGAAAACAATGCACTTTTCTTCACCTAATTCTTGTAGAAGGGCCACCAAATACAGTGGCCTCAGGTTGGGTTCACATATCTGTAGAAAATACATAGAACTTTAATACAACCAAAATGGAAAAGAAAGCACCTGCAATAAAAACTAAACTCGAAACCTCCAAAATTTGCATCAGTATTTGAAGATATTGATTCAACTGAAAATTTCATTCCAAATTCAATATACTTATAACTTATGCCAACAAGACATCTAGATTTCAAAATATTTCAGAATTCAAAGCAAGGAAAGGATTGTACATGAATTGTTAATACTTGAAATTTCACAACAACCCAATGAAGAACTTTAAGCGAGCTTTAGCCAAATGAAATAAAGGAATTTGTGAATGATTGAGCTCAAAAGGTTGAAACATTAATAGACTGACAACGACCAAAGTGTATACATTCACAAGAAGAGTTACCGAAGCATACAAGTTTGTATGATTCCAATTTTTCTGGGAGCTGGTAACGTCTTTTCCCTGTTGTCAACAGCAAAGGGTGATGGAGATTAAGTTGAGAAAGCTTGCTTGGATCTTGGGTTAAGGTGGCAGATAAAACCATCTTCACAAGCCTAGGGTGAGATTTACCCTTGAACCCCCTTTCGACACCACTGCAGCAGATATGTAACAAAATCATGACTGACAAGGGATGAAGTATAAAAAAAGATTCTCTGCTCCTTCAAACCATATCAAATATCTCGAGAAATATTTTGAGCATATAATTATTTCGAGGATGATACACTTTCAATAATTTGGTCAAGGAACTCAATTACTATTCTCAACACTCAACAGTTCCAAAGACACCAACGGAGGTGGTTTCAAACATTTATAGATATTCAGGAAAAAACCACTTTACACAATTTTACCAAAATTTTTTCACAAACCATATAATTAAAGAAAGAGGTAAAGGGTTGTAAAGTGTTTATACCAGAACATGCTGCTTGTCGTATTTCTTTTTTTTTCTCCTTAGTCCTACAACTTTCACAGAAAATTGATAAACCGCTCTTCAAAAAAGGAGTTTTTTTTCTTATTCTTAAAAAAAAAGGCTAATGAAAACATGCCTAAAACCATCAAACTATGTTTCAAACATTCAACCCTGCAGGAAAGCTAGTTCCAGTATATATACATATACATAGGTATGGCAGTCTATAAATGTACGTCAATGTGTCTAATGCACATCTTATAGATAAAAAACTATAAACAAACGTGAAACTAAGCTCAGATCAGCTTGTACTGGAGTTCATTGCTAAACAGTGAAGATCATAGATTACTAAGAAACGATACTGAACATAGAACTTACGATCTCCTTATGGTTTTTAAGGAACCAAAGGTAGACGAACAAAACAAATTGGCAAGAGGAAAGAGGCTTTCGTTATTAGATTGAGTCAACTGAAGCACAGTTGGTAACCAAGACTGATATGATTCTCTGAGCAGCCGATCTGTTTCATCAACTACCTGAAATAGTTTAACCATCAGCGTATATTAATCACAAAAGCAATCGACTCAAAACTAAAGTCTGATTAAATAGTCTCCTTTCCCCTTATAAGCAGAAGCCGTTGTATTACCAAATAAATCTGGCTCCCAAAATCATGAGTCGTGCAAAAAACTAATGAAGTTAAATAGATGTTAAGTAGAAACCATAAAGTTTATGTATATCTGTATTCTATACTATAGGATATAAATTTTACAGGTTTATTCTTCAAAAAAAAAAGAAGAAGAAAAATCATTTACAGGTATCAAGGGCACGGTTTATATCAGTGAAGAAAGAGGCTCGTGTGTTTGTAGCATAACCGAAACATGTATCAAGACCTAATCACTTCCATTTCAGTATTAAATTCATCTCTAGCAAAACCTTGCAGTGAAACTATCAAGTATCAGACAAGTCACCAGTAAAATGTTTCAAACCCATGGACAATGTTTAGTAGCAAACATTCTAAAAACACCATTTGAAATAGATTCATGGTCCAATAATATTTTACAATGCATACAAGTAGTCCACTACTTACTAGGTAACAGAGATGCTCAAGTGTAAATCCCTTTGTGGAGTTGATATGGTCCATAAGCCTTCCAGGGGTTGCCACTAATATATCCACTGAACTTTGCAATTCGAATGTTACATCTTCTGGATCACAACACATGCCTACCTCAAGCTTAGGTCTCTTTATAAGCTCCGCTATTTCATCAGCAATCGAAGATTGACCCACTGCTAAACCAACAGATAAACCTACTGCAGGTGCAATGGCTGCAAAAACTTCCTTAACCTAAACAAAACGAAGTAAAAACCGACGTGTTAATCCATCATAACAGTAAGACAAAAAAAAAGTACCTTACAGAAAGGAGGATCCAAATGACCAAAGAAAAAGCAAAAATCTAATAGGGAATTGTGGTTCTTTACAAACAGTTCAACAAATCACCTGCAGCTATGTACAGTTACTTACCTCTCACGGTTGCTTGAAGCAGAGAAACAGAACAAACTAATTGGGAATCATTATATAAGCAAAGGGAATTCACCTGCAACGCCAAGTCACGTGTAGGTAAGACTACTAAAGCCCGTAGACATTTAACAGAACGAGTCGACAACTTTTGCACAATGGGCAAAGCGTAAGCTAATGTCTTCCCACTTCCTGTAGGTGAATTTATGCAGAGATCTCGCTCGAAAGCACCAGGCCCTATCGTCTCTTGCCAAACTGCAACTTGCACTGGAAAGAGTGAAGAGATAGCCATTTTCTCTAGAGCCGCCTCCAACCTTACTTGCAAGAAATTAATAATCAAACTCGTCAATCTTCAAAAATAATTGACATCCAAGTAAATTTGTGAAACGCAAGTCAAAGCTTAAAAACGATGGAAAAGGGGAAGAACTTATAACCTGGGGTCAAGACAAGGGACAAGATTGAGAGGGCAATCTTCAAACAGACTCACGTCAATCGGGCTTCGCATCCATGGGAGAATTGGGGTACTTCTTTTCTTCACTTCCATCATCTTCTTCTGTAATGAATCAAACTTTTAAAAGAAAAAACTTTTAAACCCTAAACTATAAACCTCAGGGTTTTAGACGCAGTGGAAAGAAGAGGAGGGCTTGGCTCAATGCTCCTAAGTCCTGATTTGGTTCAAGTCTATAACTTGAATATAAATGTCAAATTCTTTTATTAATCCCTACACGTTGTAAAGATTAGGGATTTAGTCACTATACCCTAATTTGATTTTTTTAGTATAACGTTTTCCAAATTTGATATAAAGTTTGTTAAGATGAATTTTAGGGTAAACTATTGTGATGGTCATTTATGTTTTTCCAATACAGAGTTGGATACTAATTTAGAAAAAACTTAGTAAAGTCACTTACGTTTTGGGGCGTAAATTTTTGGTCATCTAGTCGTTTGCTGTTGACGGGAGGTTGATCTGAAACAAGAAAAAAAGGATAAATTACCTAGATAGCCCTAAACTATTACTTCACTTCTATTTTGACCACCAAAATAAAAATAATTTGTGTAATTGCACATTTAATCCTCTATATTTATAAAAAAAAATTTATTTTTTCTTCATCTAACTCAATCTCTAATTTTCTACTATATTAATCATAAATTCACACCGTATATTATAATCTATCACTGTATATATCCATGTTTCAAATAATGTTTGTAATCCTCAATTCAGAATTTTTAATCTTTCAAAAAATCCCAAAATTTTGGAAATTTTACAAAGCAGTCCTCAAATCCCTAAATTTACCCAAACTCAAACCCCAAATCGCCACCGCTTTCACCATTAATTGTCTCCCCTAACTACATCCTCCGGTCGTCGGAGCATGGCGGTCATTTTCCCCAACACGACGTCACCAAAAACGGTGAACGGCATGCCAGCCGAATGTCAATTTCGTAACCGAACTTCAAACGTGAAATCGACATTCGGCTGGCACGTTGTTCACCGTCTCCGGTAACGTCATATTGAGGGGAATGACTGCCATGCTCCGGCGACCAAAGGGGTGTGGTCAGGGGCGACGATCGACGATCAAAGCGGCGACGATTTGGGGGTTTGGGTAACTTGAGGATTATTTTGTAAAATTTTCAAAATTTCTGGATTAAAGATTAAAAATTCTAACTTTTTTTCATTAAATTTATTTTAAAAAATAAAAAATAATGCCACATGTCGAGCATTGATTGGTTGATAATTTTTTAACACCCCTTTAACGGTCTGACACCTAAAATTTTAACGGTTGAAACTTTGGGGACCTGTTTTTACAACAAAAAAATACTTTAGGCACCTGAAGTTCAAAAAAGGTATACTTTAGGCACCTATTTTCATTTAAGCCTTTCGAATATGCTAAGTAAACATTGTTGCACGTAAATTGGGCATTATTTTGTATTGAACTATATTAAAAATTACAAACATTATTTGAAACATGGATTATAATATACGGTGTGAATTGAGGATTAATATAATAGAAAATTAAATATTGAGTTAGCTGAAGAAGAATATGAAAGATGGTAGAGGAGAGAAGAAATAAAAAAAAATATAAATGTAGAGAATTAAATGTATAATTATACAAATTATTTTTATTTTGGTGCTCAAAATAAGAGTCAAGTAACAGTCTAGGGACTGTCTAAGTAATTTATTTATTTTATTATCTCATATCAGTCTCCTATTAACATTGAACGGTAACAAACGACTGAGTGATCAAAAGTTTACGCCTCGAAAACGTAAGTGATTTTATTGGTCGTTTTTCAAATTGGTAACCAATTTTATACTGTGAAGAAACATAAGTGACCATCCTAGTAATTAACTTTAAATTTTATTATTATCTCTTTAATAACTCAATGACAAAAACCAATCAATTGAGAATTAATAATTTTAGTAATTTAATGTTTTTAAACATATTTGATCATTCAAAATCAATGACTTTGACATCTAATAGCATTATTCTGTGTTTCTGTACTAGTTCAACGCACCAATATTTCTAGGATTTCTGAGACTCCCAGGAAAAGCCCTGTTCTCTTGTCTTTACCACTTGTTTTCACTCTCCCCGTACGGAAGATACAACTTGGCTTATAATAATAACAATAGATCCATTTTCTATATAATTGATGAGTATACATAGGCCATTGATTTTTGTCGTCATTTACCAACTTGCTTCTGGACTTTGATTAAAACATGGTCCATAATTGGATGTTTGGCTACGTGCAGAACGAACTTACATGAAGTTTTCTTATGCGATAATTTTTTGTCCTTTGAATAAAATTCCTCAAATTGTCGCTTTGAGGCAATGGACTCCTCCTCCTATTGACTCCATCAAAATCAACTGCGATGCTGTTTTCGACAGTCTCACTAGTAAGGCTATAGCGGCAGCTATTGCGCGAGATAGTACGGGATTCTTTATACAAGGAGTCTCTGCACCAACCCTAGCTCTGTTCGTAGTAGCGGCAACAGAAGCTTATGCAATTAGGCTTGGATTATCTCTGGCTTTCCTCAACGGATTCTCCAATATTATCATCGAGGCTGATTGCCAAGTTGTTATAGGGAGATTGTGCTCGAGATCCCTATCTAATTGGGTTTCTTTAGCAATCGAGGAAGATATCAGATCTGAGGCCGCCTCCTTTGCCTCTTGTTCTTTCTCCTTCGTTTCTAGGTCTTGTAATCAAACAGCGAATTGGCTTGCTAAACACGCTAGGCACCTTCCGAAGCTTATTTTTTGGAACCATCCCTTTCCCCCGAAACTATGTTTGTACCTGTAACTTTTTCTTTCTTTCAATGAAATCTTCTATCTTTTGATAAAAAAAAGAGTTGCATAATAGTTCAGGTTTAATTAGGTTAAAACTCATAAACATCAAGCCTGTTCAGGCAGATTAAAAAACATCAGCATTCAGCCTTGATCAGAAGAAAGAGAGAAACAAAGGAATAGGACGAAATATTGTATAATTCTTCAAGTTATTTCCAAATAGCACTTTGATTGATTTCTGGTTATTATTATGCCGTGGTGGATGAATGTATGCATCTTCGCAAAAGCACCAAACAAACATACAAAATTCTTGCATATATATATATATATATATGATCTAATCTCAGTTCTAACCATATCTACCAAATTAACATAATAGATTCTTCTTGCACATTTCCATGGTTTTCAGCCCTTTAAACAGACCCCTCAATCTTCTGAATCCAGGGACTCTTCTTTTTGTTCCAAGCTTCCCAGAAAGTTTCCGAAATCCCCGGCGTTTTGGACTAGTTGAAGAAGACATCTTGGGAGATGAAAGCAGCCCATGCATCCTAGAGTCATGTAACATCAAATTAAAACTTGAATTTAGGTTAAAGTTTACACAATGAGTCACTACTCACTACTGTTCTGTGTGTTACCTGCAGGGTGGTGAAGGCCTTCTCTGCAACATATTTTTGTGAAAGGGTTGCACCTCTTTGTTGCATTTTGTCTGGGTGAAGACATAGCCTAGCTTTCTGATAAGCTTTTTTCACTTGTGAGCTTTCTTTAAGACTTGTTAATGGGATCATGTTCCAACCGCTACTTGGCCATAGAATCTGAATTCATTTCCAACCAATGAAAAGAAAAAAAGTTTGAATCTCGCTTGCAAATCAATGGAATCCTTGAAACTTGGGAAAGGCAAGTATCTTACTTGATGAAGTGTTGAAAGGAGCAATTGGATGTTATTTTCGTTCCCTGATGACCAAAGCTTTACATCATCATCCAAAGTCCCCATTTTAATCTGCAGTTTCATCAAAGGAAATATGTACATGTTGATCAAATATTGTTCATACTAATCAACAGGAAAAAAAATCTGCAATGGCTCTAGCTTACATGTTCTTCTGATCTCTCTTCTTCTTCTTTTGCTTTCAATTTCTTTTCTTCATCTTCCTGCAAATTAAGAAATTAAAAGGAAAACATATTAGCCAACATTTTTGTATATTGTCTGTGACACTGAAATTTTGCTTCTGAAGAAGCGAAACAGGGCAAAAGGCTACTAATTTACCTTTGGAGATTGCATTGTTCCATGGCCATCCATTTGAAGGTCAAATGATTCATGTGAATTAGACCTTCCTGCAAACCATACACAGAAATTGTGTTAATTGAGCTCTCATCATAAATATTTCAGATAAAAGACTAAAATATAATTCACAATCTCACCTTCTGTTTCAGTTGACTGGATTTTCTCAGAAGTACTTTGAGTATTGTATCTCTCCTTCGCCCAAGCAATCGCTTCATCGACCGAAACTGCTTCACCATTACTCTCTCTAAGATCAGGATTGATCTCAATAACATAAGCACTCATAACTTCATCTTCATCATCATCATCATCTTCTTCTTGTTGTTGATGCATTGAATCACTAGGCGCTTTGACTGGTTCATGACAAAGTGAAGAGGCAGGGGATGAAGGGGAATTGAACTCAAAACCGTCGGCTGAAATTTTGACACTCGGAAAAGAAAGGGGTTCCAAGTTTATGGTTTCTGGGGAAGTGGCACGACGACTGAATCCATAATTATATGATGAGCTTCTCATCAAGTTGTCGTATTCGTTTTCGACGTAAAGGCTTTCGTTATAGAAAGAACAGCTGCTTGGGAATGCCGGCATCCCCTGTTGCCTTGCAGCTTCCTCATCCGCCACCATTGTTGTTGAGTTCCATCTGCATGGAGCATTGATTGGCCTGCACCTCCAAATACACATGTTTTCTCAAACTTATTTCACGTTCCTTTAACATAATTTGACAAATGTTTCAAGATTAAAGTACATTAAGGATAATTTGGGGTGATAAAATCCTCTTTAATGGTGGGGAAATATTAAATCTGGCCTAATTACCAAAAACACGAACTCAGAAGACAATACAGGGTTATAAACGTCAAATCAATACGACGGAGCCAAAACAGTTGACATTTGAAAAACAGTTATGTTAAACACCTGTTAATTCTTTTGTTTTAGAAACTTATTAGACTACCTGAGCTTTGAAGCAAAAGACGACAAACCAACGTCATCTCCAACCACCGGCCGGAGAGGGCTCAGCTCTTCGGAACTCAGCACCGACGATGAGTTCGATTTCGCCTTCGAATTCGACCTTGATCTCTCCCTCGACCGCCAGTGATCATCAACCGACCCAAAAATGTCACTGTAGAACCCTTCCTCTCTCGCCGGAATCTTAAACGCCGGTAGATTCCGACCGTCCTTCGTTGATCGAGATGAAATGAACTCCGGTGGGTGGAAAACCTCATCAAAAAAGGATGTCGACCGGGTGAAGTCGCCGGACAACTTCCGGCAAAGCACACTCCGTGGTGGACCGCCGAAGACGTCGGAGAAGTCATCTACATCGAGATTGTGATCAAGCACCACCATGGTGACATGGTTCATCGAAAAAATGGAATTTTCCATAGATTTTCGTCGCGGAAGATGATGGGTAGTTGACATTCCCATGCACATTCGCCAAGATTCGTCCATTTAACTTGGAGAAAGCTTTTGTAAGACCAAAAAAGAAGAAAAAAAATAAAGATTTCAGTTCTGGGTTTGCAAAAGATGATTACTTGTATAAATATAAATAAAAGAAGTGAAAGTGGTAAGAGATGGGGGGAATTAAGCAAAAGTAGCTTTTCAAAAAGATAATTTAATTAATTTTGTTGTATTTTCTTTAAGCTCTAGTGATGATGAAAGTAGAAGCACATACACGCCTCACGCCTGCTTGCCTGGAAAAGCTTCTTCCTTTTAATTGTGGTTTTTGAGTCCCCACAATGAAATTATATTTTAACCATCTTTTTATTGTAAAGTGGTTCCATTTTGATCCAGAAATTAAGGGAAAAGGAACATTTAAATTTTTGAAGTTTTTTTTCTTCTTTTTATTAAGGAGCGAAGCAGATAAGCATTATTACCATTAAGTCAATTAATAAATTTATATTTAAAAAGGACATGTATAGGTTTTTTTACATTTTTTTTAAAAAGAATTCACTTATTTTTTAAATGGTGGATAATTAAATTATAATTATTGAAGTTTAAAAAGTGAAAAAAAAAATTATACATATATTATGATAGAGAAAATATTTTGGTCAAAATGAAGAAAAAAAGAATTGTATGTCTTAATATAATAAAATCTGGTGTCATAGGTTCATAATCATACTTTTCTTAACTCTTTGACAAGGTGCACACACATTTTGCACATATAAGTGCTCGAAGACTGAACATCATTTTCTTTTCTGCTAGAGCCAATCATTGAGTTCAATTCAAGTAAATAATTAACTTTTAATTAATCCAAAAAAATCATTGATATTACGGCAAAATAAATCATTAAATGTAGTTTGTATTCATACGTTGAAGAGAAATGATTTCTCTAGTTATTGCATCTGTTTGTGGAAATATAATGTAATATTGGATTAGATTTAAAAATGATGGTGAAGTGAGGGTTGATAACAGTACAGCAGACAATGCATGCTCTTAAGTTGATTACCACCAAAAGCTTTTTGCCTCAAATCCTTCTACTTTCCAACACAAGTCATCATCAAAATCATTAATCAGCCCCCAAAACAAATTGGATCAATGTCTTAATCTGTAGAGTAATCCAATTAAGTTACCAACAAATACAATACTGTTGGTTTGCTTTCAGTGTTGAGCTGTTATGGTCCAAAGACAATGTAACCCAACTCTGCTGCGAAAATGTGGTGGGCCGAGGGAACATCTCTACTCCAACCAACCAGAAAATGAGAACTGAAAGTAAAGTTCAAAGCTGGCTGGTTTTGCTTCTGCAAATTTGCTACTTTTTACATCCATCATAATCATCAGAAGAAATAAATTCTGGAGTTTTGACTCAATTATAAAACCCTAGTATGTATGTATGTAAATCTTCTTGAGTTGCTACTCTTTCAAGAGGAATTCACAAGGGAAACAAAATGCCATTAAACACGTCGAAAGAAAATGAATCTTTGGCAGGTGGATGGGTCGGCCATGAAGCAGACAGGTTAGAAGGTTCAATATGGTGCCTTTCGACATAAGATAACTCTTTTTTTCTATAAAATGCTACAGCAAAAGGCAGTGAAAACTGAAAAGCCCCACCATTTATTTTTGTATTCATACCCTTTTTTTATTTCTTCTTTCCAGATTGTTTGACTCCCTTACACCAGGGAGGGGACGTGTTTTCAAAGTGTAGTTTGCAGACAACGAAGCCCTATAATATTTTAGTGTTCTGTAAACCAAATCCTCTGCACATCCCTGAAAATATGGTCGGCTAGCTGTATATGGATGATGGATCCCTCGTGTTTGTGGCTTTAAATATATCCTCTACGGTTTGCACGAACATCTGAAGATCCACAGAATAAGTTTGTTATTCGAGTAGGTTTGGGGAGCGACATGTCTAGGGTGTGACTAAAAATAGCAAGTTTTGAAATTTGTCTTCGAACTGAAAATGTTAGATTTTTTTATAATATTTTCGGTTTGTTTTTTGAGTTTTTGGGACAAAGTATCGGAACTTATAAAATGAGTATCGATACTTGCAAAAAAAAATTCAAAAAAGACTAACCAAAAATATTATCAAGAAGTCTAACGTTTTTAGTTTGAGGACAAAGTATCGATACTTGCGGGAAAAACTTAAAAAACCAACAGAAAATATTATCAAGAAGTCTAATATTTTCAGTTTGAGGACAAGGTTTCGAAATTTGTCGTCTTTTAGCCGCACCCTAGACTAGGGCTGTAAATGAGACGAGACAGATTGCGAGCTACTCGAGCTCGACTCGGTCAAAGCTCGACTCGATTGGACTCGACTCGAGTTCTTGACGAGCCGAGCCGAGCTACTTGATACCCGACTCGAAAAGCTCACGAGCTACTCGAAAATATAATATACTAAAATTTTTTATAATTTAAAATCTAAATTCTTAAACTTAAAACCTTAAATATAAACCTTAAACATAAGTATCAAACCCTAAAATCTAAATTCTAAACCCAATAAGCTAAACCTCTACACCATAAACCCTAAAATTAACAAGCTTGAGTTTACACAATTTGTGTATCAAAATTTTTTCTTCATAGGACTTTAGATGAGACGTGACAGATGAAGAGTTACTCAAGTCCAATGTGGTCAAAAATCGGTCAACACTTGACTCGATTGGGCTCGAATCAAGCTCAAACTTGACTCAATTTCTAAACGAGCCGAGTCGAGCTCAGATTTTTCAGGCTCGTTAGAAATTACTCAAGCTCGAACTCGACTCAAAATTTTAACAAGCCGAGCCGAACTTAGCATTACTCGAGCTCGACTCGACTCGTTTACACCCCTACCTTATACTTGTCGCACGTTAGACTAAAAACATGGTGATTAGAACTTGTATATGCTTTGGGCCACTACCATGACAAATGCACCCTCAAGCTGGGGGCCCAAATAATAAAAATGGAGTTTTGTATTATTTGTCAAAGTCATTGAATTGCTGAAAAGCATCGTTATTATAGCTTTTCAATAACTTGATTATACACTGTTTTGCACTCGAAAGCATGGAAAATGATTGTCGTGTATGTTAATTTGAAGTTAAGATTCAATGGAATTTCAAAGGCAAAATCAAGTTCAAAGAATAGCTGTTCCTATCTACACGTGTTCACTTAAGGCTGAAAATCTGGTTTTGAAATTCCAGCAATTAGTTGAGAAAATAGACAAAAAAGAAAAGCTTGGAATTTGGATACTTCTCGTGAACTGAATGAAACATATATGGACAAAGGTATGAAAAATATGGACTGTCCTACCAGGACCAGCCTAAATAAAATATAATAATCAGTCTCACAAATCAGAAATAACATTGTTTTCAAAGGCACAAATTGAGGCCAATCTTAAGCCGTATACAATGGCTTTTTGCTTACTATATGCCATTAAAGTTAATAAAACAATGGGACTTGCTAGAAGTTGGATTCATCTAATCTAGACGATTATAATTGAGATTTGATATCACCAGCACAACAAATTTACACCCATTCATTCTTGGTTAAGAATTATATTAATTATGAACTTTTAGTTAGCAATTGATATCAATCCCCATAAAAGCCCACATTCATTAATCTACTAGCGGTTTGATACACTTATTAATCTATTATCGGGTTTTCTAGGATGATCATTATCTTCTTTAACAATGCACATATACGCGCAATCAAAGCAAAATATGAATTAAAGTAGGGTGTGCAAAAAATCAAAAAACCGAAATCGATTCCAGAACTCGAAAAAACCGTACCGAAAAATTCGGTTTCGGTTCAAGTTTTTATTTTTTAAAAAGAGATCGATTCAGTTATGGTTCATAGTTTTAGGATAAATCGAGTAACTGAATTGACCGGTTATATAATATATATTATTTATTATATTATATGCCATTTTAATATTTTATATTAAAAATTAGATTTTTATTTTATTTTCTCATTCCCAAAAAGTAAAACCATAATTTTATTTTATGAAGTTTAAGTGTTTAACTCGTTAGTATTAAAAAAGATATTAAAATCACGTGTCAAATTTTAAAAGTATATATGTTTTTTTCTAACATATTATTAAAATTTATATTTTTAATAAACAAAATAAAAAATCGTAACTCGAACTGAACCAAATTTTTTGATTAACCGAATAAACAGTTAACCGGTTGAATGGTTACAGTTTAAAATTAAAAATTAAGTGACTCAAACTCACTGATTAACTGAAATAATTTACTAATAGTTAACCAAACTCGATTTTCACACCCCTAAATTAAAGAGTAGACCATCAGGGGGGGGGGGTATGAAGGCCTACCAAGGACGTCTATGCCCTAAAATACAAAAAGGACGCGGATCGGTGAGTGTGACAAAGGGAACACTACATGTGAATAGATATCAACGCCCACGCCCACCATTCATTCACGCAGCTCCAAATACTTTATTAATTATTATGACACATTATTATTGTATAAAGAATGTTTTTGGAAAACCTACCTTCCAAGTTTGAACAACTAATTATTAAAAGCCTTGAAAAAACAAAGGAGTCCATCATCAAGATTATGATATCGTAAGGGTAGGGGACCCTTCATCTTTTACCCTAGGGCAGTGAATTAATGGATAACGTATTTGGTTTCTTTCTTTTTTAATTAGGGAATTGTTGATGAGTTTAATGCCATTAATTCTTTAAATATACACCTGCAAAAAGAGCTCTTGGAATCCTTGAAAGCCAACAATGGGGTTAGTACTTTTTTTTATTAACAATGGGGTTAGTACTTAGTAGTTAGGAACTAGGGTTTTTATGCATTGGATTTTGTAGCCTAAAAACATTTTATAACAAAAAAAAACCTTAATCAAGAGGATAGAAATCGTCTACCCTAAATTGTACATCTTTTGGTATTATCACTTAAAAATATATATTTAAGGTTTAGAGTTTAAGAATTTAAGATTAAAGTTTAAAATTTATTTTTGTAGTGATTTTTAATGTGAGTCATAAAAAGATGTACGATTATGTGCAAAATATTTTTATTCAACAAGAGGTTATATAAATGATTGTTGGGTAAAGATAATTTCTCAAAGTTGGAAATTTGTATTTAGGGATGATAAAAAATCCAAAACTGATGGATTCTGATCCAATTTGTTTTGATAAGGTCGCTTTTTCCTTTGGAATTTATATTCGGATTGGATAGAATATAGAAACATGTCCAAATTTAGGAAAAAAATCATCATTCCCAAATTAAAAATATTTACGAAAATATCTGTAACTTTTATTCATTATGTTTTTTTTTATCAAATATAACTTTCATTACCACTAAAAAGGGAGATAACAGACGCGACACAAGAACTTGGAAAGGCACCCGAACCAGGACCAAACAAGACGGGGAACCTTCCCTACCAAACACCAGACATACCCAACACTAAGAAACCTCCGAACATAACAACCATAAAACCAAACATAAAACGCTAGAAAACAGCCCTTGAAAGGGAAAAAACAACCAGAACCATCGATAAGAAGATGGTAAAACCGGCAAACTTCAGGCAACCGACCAGACTTAAGCTGGAGACAAAAAGGTTTTCCTCAACGTAAGATAGTTCCGAAACACCATGTCTTCGCCTGAGAGCTCTATCCAGAGGCATGCTTCCGTTGCGTCGGCGACGGTCCTTGTCAAGGCAATCGACATCGTGAAAAACACCAAACATCGATCGGAAAACGGAGACTCCAACTGCTTTCGGATTGCAGAAAACACTCCGAGGCTTGACAGCCAAAGAAAAGCAGAAACTAACCTAAAACACAGAAGCTTCAAAGGAGTAAAGCCAACATATCCAAACCTAACTACCGGAGGCCTACGAGAAACTTGGCACCGACATGCCTCCCTGATGAAGGTGCCAACACCATAGCGACTTATGGAGTTATCGGATAACCCGCAACGGAGTTATCCGACTGGGCGCCACGTCAGCACCTTCTAGAAGATGACGTCAGCAACTCTGATAACTTATCAGTCCACTTATCAAGATAGCTTATCATCCGATTTTTATTTTAAATTTCAAAACTTGGATATTTATCTTATGTAATTTTATTTAAATTTAGGATTTATCATCTTAGGTTTTTAGGGTTTTCAACTACTATAAATACCTCACTTTGGGGGTGAATTAAATCATCAATCATTCATTCATTGTTCTCTTCTTCCTTGAGTTTAATAAAAGCTCTCTATTTTCTCCATTTCTTTCTTTATTTAATTAAGTATGGTTTCTTCACCAACCATGCTTAACTAAATCCCCTTTAGCCAAAAGCAACGCCAAACCCGACTAAACTCGTGAGATTAGAAGAATTCTTCATTCCTTCAACAATTCTTTTTTAGATTCTCTGTAAAATTGATTAGGCAATCGGCCTAATCTTTAGGAATCTCAATTATTTCATTCCGAGAGCGCGCATCGGGTTGAAGTGGTTTAGATCCATCGTTGGGGACGAGGAAAAGCTTGTAGCCAATTCAACTCCCTAAGAACAAACTTAGTGGCGGTCCACTAAGGGGAATCAAAATCGAAAACAATTCTCATCGAGACGATTATCCGAGCACGGGCTTCTCCAGCACTAACTCAGACTTGAGTTAGCATCGATTGCCGTAGCTAACTAACTAAAGCTTGATTTCAAGGATTGCCCTGGGAGTCGAGTTTACCCAAGAGAAGTAAGTTGCAAGGGTTGTGCCTTGTAGACTGTAACCGGCAAGAAAGTTGAAGAAAAATCCATTTCGGTGATCGAGGATGTCGTGGCAAAGTGTAGCTTGAGGCTAATTCATTCCATAATTCATTTTCAATACTTATTTTCATTCTTATTATTTTTTCATTACTCAAATCAATTCTCTAAACCCCCTTTATTTTTACAGGTTTCTTGGTCTAAGTCAGAACGAAAGGGTGTTAGAATTCCTATTCCCTGTGGATCGACCCTTACTCTCGCTATACTATTTTTATTCTTATTTATTTGAGTTTAAGGATTTATTTTTGACACTATACGACGCGTATCAAGAAGTTCCAGGTTTAAAAAGCGGCTAAAAAAGTACGTATATACATTTTTACAAAAAAATTTAAGAATTTGTATATATTTACCGAAATTTTTACAAAAGTGGCAAGGAATTGTGTACATACACAAATTCTTACTACTTTTGTGTGTATATATAAATCCTTACAAATTGGTAAGTATTTGTGTACATTATACATAAATTCTTACATTATACAATTTTTGTAAGGAATTGTGTACAATCGTTTTTTAGTCGCTTTTTAAACGATCGTTTTTTTTAAAACTTTCCACTATTCACGCATTTGTCATACCAACACATTTGTAGGGGTAAGCAAATCTTGACTCGACTCAAAAAATTAAATAACTCGACTCGAGACGAAAATATTCAACTTGTCTTGACTCGACTCGAAAAAATTTCAAATAAAGTTTGAGTTGTAAAATAAAAATTCGAATAACTCAAAATTTTTAGTAATTAGTGGATTTATTTTTAAGTTCAAGACAACTCCCTCAATTTTTAATGATATATATACCGCTATATAAAAATATGAAGAAATATTATCACATGTGAAAATATAAAGAAATATATATATGTGCATATCTTATATGATTAGAGAATGTCGTTTATATTGGAACCAAACCATACTATAACATGATTAATAATTACGATTAATTTTTTATAGGAACTCGAAAACTCGACTCGAAAAAAATTTCAAATAAAGTTTGAGTTGTAAAATATAACGTGTCAACTCGAATAACTCAAAATTTTTTACTCGACTCGATCGAACGCTCACCCCTTCACATTTGTCTATCCGCCAATCTTTCAGGGTAGGTGTGCGGTATTAATTGAAAATGTTATAAAATATAAAATTTAAAATAAAATATTATATTTTTTTATAACGTTTTAAGTTGTTGTCTCGCAACAGTATCGATATTTAAAGACAAATTTTGATAATTACAAAACTTAAAATATTATAGAATGTTATAAATATCGCAGTGATATTTTCTCACCTTCCAATGACTCTGCCCTCTCTTCCATCTTCCTCTCACTTTCTACCTTTTTTCTGCCCTGCCCTTACGTCATCTTTTGCTTCCGTTTTACCGTTGTCACGGCATTGGTCAAACTATACATATCCTGTTAAAAACATCCTATCATAAGTTAAATCAATCACATCTTACTTTTATAAGGGTTAATATCCAAATAAATACCCAAATTATGCTTGTAGATCACTTTTGGTGCATAAATTATTTTTAACTCTAAATAGATGTCTAAAGTTTTAATTTCTGTTAGGTGTCTAACCGTTAACTACTTAATTTGTATTAAAAATAAATTTTTATTTATTTATTTCTTTCTTTCTTTCTTTTTAATTTAATTTATTTTAACTTGATTTTTTTAAAACCCCCAAAATTTTCAAAACTCACAAAATAGCCCCAAATTCGAAATCCCTAATTTCTCCAGTCAATTCTGCCGCCGACGGTCACGCTGTCGCCCCTATATCTGCCGTCGGACCACCACGACCGTTTTCCTCAACCACCCATCGCCAGTAACCGGCGTTAGGTGTGTCTATTGGCTTCCTAACGTCGAAAGAAGTCAAAATCTCGAAAAGGAAGTCGTCGGTGCACTTACCGTCGGTTATCGGCGATGGATGGTTGAGAAAAATGGTCATTGTGGTCCGACGGCAGTAGTGATGGTCTCCGGTGAGGCAGTTAACAACGACATCAACAATAATTTGGGGATTTCAGGTTTTGGGTTAGGGATTTATATGTGTTTTATAAAAATTTAAAACGATCATTTTTTTAAAAAAATAATGAATTTTGAATTTTATTTAAAAATTAATTAGAAAATTAGAAACTAAAACATGTCACTTGTCACATTTTAATTGGGAAACAGATTTTTATTTACGCTTAGTCACTTAAAAAGACTAAAATTAAAATTTCAAACACCTATTTAAAACTAAAAATAATTTAAAAACCAAAAGTGATCCACAAACATAATTTGAATACTTATTTAGATATTAAGCCTTTTTATAATTGGCTTGCTATATGAATTTATAATCTTTTAATGTGACACATTTTTATCCCATCTGATTTTTGAAATTCAGATATTTTAAATGTGATATAGTATAAATTTGATAATATTCACTTGTTATTATGTGTTATTTTATATGACGACAGAAACAAGACATCATCAAATGTTAAATTATTGAATTCAAAGAATTAGAAGAAACACAATTATTATATTAGAAATAATAAATATTAATATCATATTAAAATAATAAAAAAATCCAGTCTCGTGAATAAAAATTTGACCGAATACGCATACTATAATAATGAAGAAGATTTAACTCAGAATTTTTAGGATTAAAATATTTTAATAGTAAATGATGTCATTTTTTAAATTTATATTACTAAATATAATTTCATAAAAAGTGTATGTGTGAGAAAAATAATGTTCTCCACGTTGGTCAAACATCGAAAAAGTGAGGACCACCCCTACCCATAGGCCATAAAGGCAATCAGTCAAAATTTCCAGCTCCCTGGTACTTAAAAAAGATCTTAAACTTATATATATTTATATCTTAAATTTAAAAAAAGAAAAAAAAAAGGGGAAGAAAGTGTTTATATAAATATAAGTTTTTTTGTTGGAAAAAGATATATATATATATATATATATATTATATATATATATATAGGAAAATACTTTGATGCACAAGCTTGTGTTTAGTTTACACAAGCACTTTAATTTTAGGGTTTAGGGTTTAAGATTTTAGGTTAGGGTTTAGGGGTTTAGTATGTAGGGTATATAATTTAAGGTTTATGGTTAGAATTTAGAGTTTAGGGTTTAGGGCTTAGGGTTTAGGTTTTAGGTTGCTAGGGTTTGTGATTTAAAATTTAAATTTTATAAAAGGGTTGTGTAAAAAAATTTTACACAGCTTGTGCATCAAAATAAAACATATATATATATATATATATATGTTATATTTTTTTGAAAACATTGTTCATGATTGATGATGATAATGATCAAATTCGTTGTTTTACAAGGCAATTGCAGTTTCCATACAGAGCAAAAATGAAATTCTACTTTTTTTCCATCCATCACTGTAGACTTGCAGTTCTTGAAAATGCTATCGTGGTTTCAGATTTTACTATCTTCCGTTGTATTCTGTTGATGGAAAAAATGAAACTTGGTTTTTAAATTAATAATATAATCAAAATATTTTAGATTACCGCTAAGCTTTAAATAACTAGTTTTTGCGGTAATCGGCAATTCCTCCTCTAGTTTTTTTTTTCCCAGAGTTCAAAGGTCGAAACTTTTAGAAAAAGCGACCGAGCACCGTTTTCACATAGGTCGGCCCACCTTGATACGGCCACGTCAGATGGGCCCATGGAGGTGATGATGTGGCGAGATCAGAACGAGTGGAATGTGTGGAGAAGGTAGCAAGTGTAACGGAGAGCAGCAACGAGGATCATGATTTGAACATGGGTCACTGTTCGGAGTCATGTCCGCTACATAACACTCAAAAACACACACTGTCATGTTTTTATTTATTTATTTTATATTAAAATTTCTCCAATCCTTGTTTAACTTGGAAACTCTACCAGATAAAGAATTCCATTTGAAGGGGAGTATTCAGAGTCTTGAGTAGTGTTGACGGCAAGATCTAATGGAGTATGAAAGAATATACAAACCTCAGGTAAAGCTTCTTCCTTTAGTTTTTGTTTGAGCTTTTTGATGTTAATAATGGCTTTTTTTAGGTGGTGAATGAGTTTTTTTTCTTTTCATCTGATCTGGGGTTTAAACAAAGTTGTAAAATTTAAAGCTTTTGCTCATATTTTCATACGCCAGAGTGGCTTTTCACCTAGTAAATTGAGGATGAAGCTGATGGGGCCTCATCACCATCGAAAGAAGGATGGATCAAACAGCAATTCTTCAAGAACATCTCCTTCTAGGATTAATGATGCTGAGTTTGTCAACAGTCTATTAGCCTCAAAGACTGAAGATTTTGATGAGAAAGGTTTGTTTCTTTCTCTCCCTTTTTCTCTTAATTGTAACTCATATTTATTATTGACGAGGAAGAACTTCTGTAAGTGTGATTATGCTTGTTTCTTGGCCTGGTTTAGGCCCGGAGCTGATGAATTCAGCCAAGTTTCTTATAAAATTTGCATGCTGATTTACAACTTATTTGATTGGTATACAGTTCCCAGCTTAGATGTTGCACCAGTTAAAATGTCTAATGAGATAGTGTTGGATTCCAACCTAAATGATCAAATTTCTAGGCAAGCAAAGGAGTCTCTGCCACAGGAGAACGTCCAAGTGAGCCGTGTTAAATTGCAGCAATGCTCGAAGAATGATAATGGTAATTCCAGCGCCATTCATCCAATGAGGATGCTTGAAGATGAATATCTTGATTATGATAGTAATGCTAGTTCATCAAGCTTTGAGTTCCATAAAGGGGACAGAGCAGCAACACACAATTGCCTGACAAGGTCGTACTCGAGACCTATATCATCTAAGTGGAACGATGCAGAGAAATGGATAATGAACAGGCAAAACGCGCAAGCTACTTGTGCCAAGAAGAATGCATTTCACAACCAAGTCAATCGATATCCTCTCACGCATGTTGTGAGAGTTGCTCCAGAGTGTGCGAATTATGATCAGAGGCTGGCTGCTAATGGCGCAGCCGACACTAAGAGGGTAGATTTCTATCAGCACCCTGTGCAGATGCCATTCGACAAGTTCTCTTTTATTCCTTCTGAAGCTCATCCTATTTCAGCACAAACTTATGGAGGAAACCTATTATGTGATCAGCTTTCTCAGAGTAAGGATTCGAAGGAAGTGGCTCCGTTATCTTGTACAAAAAGTTCTGAAGAAGATACAGCTGGTAAATTTGCACATATAGCTTTTTTTAATAGTTTCTGTATGAAATTATATATAAATTCGTAGTGATGTACTGTGCATCCAGGTTGATTATCATGTGATCACCAAAATGAGCACTTGCATTATAATGTGATGATTAGCATTGGAATGAGGGTTAGGCCATTATAATTACATATGAATATGCTGAATTCTTATATGAGTCTTGAAACCATCATGTGGGGAGTATAAATAAGGGATCTACTCCTTTGCATTCATATCGTTTTTACATTTTGCGGCATGGATATATTGATCATAGTTTTGTTTTTGGATATCTCATACCTTAAGATCTGGCCTTGCAGCAATTACTGCAGCGCGATCAGTTTGTATGAGAGACATAGGAACAGAAATGACCCCTGTTGCAAGTCAAGAGCCTTCTAGGACTGCTACACCTGTAGAGGCTACAACCCCGCTCCGAAGCCCAACATCTTCAATCCCATCTACTCCTCGTAGAGGGGAACCAACATCGACAAGGCCTTTGGATAACAATATAGATGACGAGTCACAGCATTGTCCTGAAAATGGCATGAAAGCATTGTCTGAGAAAGAAACCAAGCTCAAGACAAGAAGAGAGATTGTAGACCTTGGTGTCCAGCTTGGCAAGATGAATATTGCTGCTTGGGCAAGCAAAGGCGAGAAGGAAGACAACACATCTTCAGGTGATACCACTCGTGCGGAGGAGCTTGAGCGGATTGAATATGAAAAACGAGCAGCAGCATGGGAGGAAGCTGAAAAGTCTAAGCATACAGCAAGGTCCTGATATGTACAATACTTTGCAAATCTATGCAACTCTAATGCTTGTCAAACAATTTCTCATCGATTTATTTCTCTGAATGCATATCTCAATTTCTCAGGTATAAGCGTGAAGAGATCAAAATTCAAGCATGGGAGAGTCAGCAGAGAGCAAAACTAGAAGCAGAAATGAGGAGAATAGAGGTATCTGAAATCCCTTACTCTCATATCTTCCGACACGATGCAAAAGAGTAAACCTGGACCTGAAATTATAGGAAAGACTGCTGTGTTCATCTTAATCTCATATCTTCCGACACGATGCAACCGAAACAAACCTTGAAAAATGCCTGTTTTCAGGTTGAGATCATGCAGTTGAGTTAATTGTCATTACAAGTTAATCAAAAATAATTTGAGTCGAGAAAGACGTTAATCAATGATAGAGGATCGTTTATGTGGCCATATGCTGAGCAACAAGAATTGATAATAACTATACATGTCTTCCTACTTTTCAGGCCAAAGTAGAGCAAATGAGAAGCCAAGCTCAAGCAAAGATGGTGAAGAAGATTGCTATGGCTAGGCAAAGATCCGAAGAAAAACGAGCTGCAGCTGAAACTAGAAAGAATCGAGATGCAGAAAGAACAGCTGCTCAAGCAGAATACATTCGACAAACCGGAAGAATGCCATCATCTCCATACATGTGTTGTGGTTGGTTGTCATAATTATATAGTAAACAATCAATAAAATCAAAACTTGCTCATACACTTGTTGAGCCAAAGTATCTCCTCTTGTAACCAGGGACGGATCTATGTTTATGGTGGGAGGGGCAATTGCCCCACCCAAAATATATGGGTTAATTATATTTTAGGTCCTTAAAATTTTGAAACCATTGCAATTAAGTCTTTTTTTCTTCCTTGCCCCTCCCAAAATTTTCATGGTTTATTATTTTTCAAAGCCATGTAATCTAAAATTAATAAAATTTAACTTTGAACCCCCTCTTTTTATGGTTTAATTACATTTTAAATCCTTTCAATTTTAAAATTTATAAAATTAAACCTAAACTCCCTTAATTTTTATGATTTAATTACTTTTTAGAACCCTATTATTTCAAAATTAATCGGTCTGCCCCCCTCCTCGTTTAATCCTGGCTCCGTCCCTGCTTGTAACCTTGTTTTGAGCAGTATTGGTGATGGTGAAGGAGTGTTGTATTAATAGAATGGCAATGGCCTGAAGTTTTTTGTGTTGTTTACGCGGGAAGATGAAATGAATAGTGCAATTGGTGAAATTAATGTTAATTCCAACACAATTAATGAAACCATGCATATATTATCCTCCGAGCATATTTTATCAAATGAGAATGCTGAATTTATGGCGTAAGTTGTAACAAAAAGTCATTTAAAATGTAGTAAATTTAGCATCTTGCTTCCTCTAAAAATAGTAACAATATTTCAAAAACGATAACATTTAAATTAAAAAGAAATGTTGTTGGTTCAGCACATCTTTGACTAATTCTTCATATAGTTTAAACCATAACTTTCAAACCTCCTCCGTAACTTACGAGATGCTAGTTATTTTTCCTCTTTATAAGTGACATAATTAGGAGTGAATATTGAAGAGGGCAAAAAGCTTAGGGACTCAAGAAGCCTAAAACAAAGAAGTTTGGGAGGCTAGATCTCTTCCCATCTTCTTTTTTGGCTTCGTCTCTCTGCTTTTTGGTTTTTGTTTCCTCTAAAATCTTAACATAGTTTTGATATAAGATCTACGCAATTTATATCTCGGCCGCAGTTGTTTTAGTTTCGGTCCTTCGAATTTAAGTCGATAATAATGGTGTCTCAAAGCATAATTAAGGAGAAGAAGACAACTTTGAAACCAAAAGTGAAGAGTTTTAAAGTTAGGTTCACACGAGTAAAAAAAGCAGATATAGAAAAGATGATGGAGGATCAAATGTGTGCAAGAAAGGGACAGAAGATTACAGGAGACAAGATTCAATTTGATATTATGTTCGATATCATAGGATCTTCCCAAGACAGTGATGATAAAATAGCAGTCTCCCTAAAGTTATAATTTTTTTGGCTTAACCGTCAAAACTATACTTTTTATCCGGTTAGGTAAGTCGCCTAATGTTTTATTACTTTACTCAAATAACGTTATCTCGTCAACAACCGATAAAAAATTTCGTCATCCAAAACATGACATGCAACTTTTTTTATTTTTTTAATTTATGAATTTCTTTAAAAGTTTAAATTTCTTTAAAAGTTTTAAACTTTTAATTTCTTTCAATAAACCCTCAAATCACATCTCCCTCACCGTCCGGCACCCCTACATATATGTGGTTCATTGTTCACTACTCAAACTTTTAATTTTTTTCAGTTGCGGGGTTCGACAAAGATAAAGGTGACCGGTGGTGAGGAATTTAGGGATTTAAAATTATGGTTTGGGGTTTTTAGAGGTTAAAGATTTTTGGGGTTTTTAATATAAAATTAATGATTTTTTTGATTTTTTAAAATTAAAATTAAAGAAAATAACATGTCATGTTTTGATTGGTTACGGATTTTTTTTAATTGCTATGACGAAAGAAACTTTATTTTAGTAACAAAATAAAACAGTCTAGAAATGTATAGTTTGGACACTTTTTTGATGTTTAAGTCAAAATTTTCCCTTCTTTTAGTTCCCTTGTAAATGACCATGTCAATATCGGTATAGACCAAAAGCATTCAGCGGTCTAAAATGATGTAAAATTGCAACCAATTTTTTCTCTTAAATATTTTCTTTTTAGAAAAGAAAACTTTTGTCATGAGAAAGTCACACTTAAAATAAGTTGTGTTTTTCTTTTCTTTTCTTTTGTATTTTTTTGTTCTATATCCAGATCTATTAACAACTTTCCAAAACATAAGGTTTGATTTAACATAAATTAGAGCACTAAAAAAACAGAGAATTTATATTCAGAAATAATGTCTTTTTAACAATTTTATTACATGTTTTACTATATGTAAAGGAATTTTACTTGAATTATTTTTCATATAGAGCATGACCATTATGATGGAAGCACCCCAAATCGTTTGTTCTAATCTATTGCTCTCTTTCCTTATCGTTCATTATATTCAATGCAAAATTTTTGTCTTTTATTTTTATTTGAACAAATGAGTTTAAAATTTTGATTACAAAGTAATATTTATTTATATATATTTTTAATCTTTTGACAATGCACATGTATATTTTAGATAAAATAATTAAACTTGAATATCCTAAAATAGACATCATTCGTTTATTTTACTTAAACCTAGATTCTCTTGCAAAATTTTCTTACCTATTGAGTGTTATTTGTTTAAGCCTGCAAAAAAGTTAAAAGTTATTCTAACATAATACTCAAAAGATGTTTTCGATAATTTTTCAAGAAGTGTAACAAAAAAATTCAATAATTTTTTTAGAATTTTTTACATGTATTTTCATTTTGTCTGTAATTATGAAAAGTTGTTTAGGTTATTCTTTTATTAGTTCGGACTAGAGGTGGCAATCGGGTCATTCGGTTCGGGTCGTTTCGGTTTGGGTCATTTCGGGTCTATCTAGAATCGGTTTAGATTCGGTTCGGGTCGGTTCGGTTCGGGTTCGGGTCTAATTCGGGTCTGTGATGAGTCGGATTCGGTTCGGGTATTGGATCGGGTCAAAATCGGATCGGTTGTTTTTGGGTCAGGTCAATATCGGATCAGTCGCTTTCGGTTCGGGTTAAAATCGGGTCAATTTCGGGTCGGGCCAACATTTAAATTTTCGGGTCAATTCGATTTGAGTTGGGTTAAAGGTTTGAGGTTTAGTATTTATGGTTTAGTTTAGAGTTATTTGTGTATGAGATTAATTCTGATTCAACTTGTTAATCTATGCATTTGAATTTGATTAAATATTTAAATCAAAGCTTCATGTATCCATATAATTTTTTTTTGTATAATTATATTAAATCAAAGTTTATAATAATAATAATAATAATAATAATAATAATAATGTCTGAAATGAATTAATTTATTAAACTTAGGATCTAATTGAACTAACTAAACTCTAAAAGCATAAATCACGGACATAATTAAAATAATTTTAAAACTAAATGTGAAATTTCAATTAAATTAACCTAAATTGAAACTCAATTAAATTAAGAAAAAGAGAAAGACAATTGGTAAAAATAGAGAGGGAAAAAACAAAATTTTGGAGGGAAATAAGCCACCAATTTTTTAAGCTAGATTAAAAAAAAGAAAAAGAAAATTGGAAAAAATAGAGAGAGAAAAGACAAAATTTTGGAGAGAAATAAGCCACCAATTTTTTAAGCTAGAGATTAATTACTTTTTAGGTCATGTTGCATTTAAAATGTTACATTTTAGTCAACTTTAAGTTTTAGTTTAATTTAATTTAGTCACAAGTATTCCCACGGTTTAGACTTCGGATATAGAAATCCTCTCCCCGTAGTGATATTTAGTCTCTAAAAATTTACTTTTAGTTGAAATTAACTAATCTTTGTAATTTAGTCTATTAATTTAATATATTGATATTTTCGTTCATTTTAATTTCAAAGATTTAATTTTTAGCCAAAATTGACCCCTATTTATTTATATGGTATAATTACAAAATTGGTCATTGGACTCTCAAATTTCTCCACTTCCAAATTGTCAATTTAGTCTACAATTTCAATTTTATGCTATATTTTATGATGAAATTATAAAATTGGTCACCAAGATCTCAAATTTCTATACTTCATTTTATTATTTATTATATTGTTAAAAATAGATATTCGGGTTAAAATCGGGTCAAAATCGGGTTAAAATCGGGTCGATATTCGGTTCAGCTTTCGATTCAGCTTTCGGTTCGGGTCCATTCGGTTCGGGTCCATTCGGTTCGGGTCTATTTCAGTTCGGGTCCATTTCGGTTCAACAAAAAAATTCGTGTTGGGTTCGGTTCGGGTTTCGGGTCAACTTCGAATCATCATGTTCGGGTCAAAATCGAGTTTTAGTTCGGGTAATTCGGTTCGAGTTTCGGGTCTCGGGTCAAGTTTGCTAGGTCTAGTTCGGACTGTTTCATTCATTTTATTTCAAATTCACAAATCAAGTTCATTATATTAAAAAACGAATCAAATTCATTACTTTAATGTTGTTATTCTTTCCTTCATTTCGTGCTTTTTTTTAAAAAAAAAAACTCATAAAATGCAAGATTTTTATAGTAAAAGTAATTGTAACTTCCCTCTACTTCCATTTTCTCTGAAGAAATTATTTTTTTTTAAGTTTTTTGAGTTTTTATTCGTAGATGTTGTTTTCGACGACGGCCTTCATGTTGTCGACTGATTTTTAATTATTACGTTGTTTGTATATAAATAAGATTCTTCTCCTTTGATAAAGAATCATTTGTTCTTTTTTAGTTTTGTTGTTTTTTTGTTTTACTTTGCCAAAGTCATTCTACATCTGCTTGTTTAGCTTTTTTCGTTTGCTTGTAGGACAATTTGTTTGTCTGCATTTTTGCAGGTTTGTCTGTCATTGTGACAGTATTGTTTGCTATTATAGCAATTTAGCGTTCAGATAACAAGAATTATCGAGCGTTTCTAGTCACAATACGATCGACGGTCTGGTATTTTTCTGATTACTTGCTGATGTGCCAAGAACTCGCAGTGAAAGAATGCCTGATTCAATAAAGCTTTCTGGTCAAAGTATATCGTTGTTGGATTTCATTTAGAAGATTACGCAAGTTTTTTTTGTAAATTGACGGACTTTGCTTCTCATGTCTTTCATACCCTTTAAAGTTTATTGTATTTATTTTTCACATTGAAATTCTAGTGATTGTGGTGTGATCATTTTGTAATCTTTTTACCTTTGAATACAATCCAATATACTTTTTCTTGTAAAAAAAATCTAGTATCCCACTTCCTCCAATTTACTATAATATTTCAATAAAGATAAAATTCAAATTAAAAACAAAAACTTATTACAGTTACATATCTTTAACCGATTTTAAGTCATAAATTTTCAAACTGTAAAAATTTAGATCGGCTAGTATCCTTGAAGATTTGGTCAATACCAGTTGTTGAGGTGTAGCATAATTTCAAGTCCATATGGCTTGAAAATTTCCTTGGTGAAGGTCCATGGTAATGCATGAACATTATATATTTTGTATAAAATTTGACGAGTTAATAATTCATGCTATCTGTGTAAGACTCAGTCGAGTAGAGAAACGGCCTATGTACGTACAAATATCTGAAACAATTAACTGTCCTTCAAAACTCTGACAAAATCACCTAAATGAAATCATCCAGTACTTTGGCAACAACAAAATCACGCATTTTCACGCGTACTGAAACGAGTTTGAACTTTGAAGGTGCCTTTTTTCCCATTACTTGGTTTTGGCAGAGAACATAGGGTCTGTCAAGCAAAAGCCACCCCCTGGGACTATTATTGTTGATGGGTGCCCTACGCTTTTGTCACCATTTCCAACTTTACATTGTGGCCATCCAGTCCCACATCCCCTAGAAAAAGAGACCTCAACCTTTTTATCCCCTCTTTTTGGTACAAAGTGGTGTAGTTTAGGATATAGAGACTGTGTGTTTTGATTCCATCTTTTAGGTTCGCTGAACGTCGATCTCTTAAAAATGGCTACATAGTCGAATTGTGCTAAACTCTAAAATTCTCTTTTCAATTCATTCAACTCTACCCTCAAGTGGAAATGAGGATGTGGGGTAGATTCCCATGAACATTGAATGAGGAAACGAGGCTCACATGTCAGGTCCACCGACATCAACCCTGGCCCATCGGTTAGGCTAAGGAATTATTGCAGACCTTCCATTTCGTCTGCTGCTGCATGTGATTGTCTTCTATGGATTTACTTCTGTCCAAAATGTCAGGTGAAAGGGAGAGAAGAATAAGTAAGTTGGGTGTTAGAACGTTTCTCTAGCAAACCTGTAAGAGTTCTCACTTCTCACTTCTTAGGCCATGCAAATCAGTCGCAATTTGACGAGACAGTGTTGCAGCAGACATTTTCATATCAGCTGCCTTTTTAACAAGTCTATCACGGCATAAAGACATGTCTGGATACGATATTTTACATCCTGGGAGAGATGGATTTTTGTTTGTCAATTTGATTTAGAACACCATTCCAAAGATAGTTATGATATAATCATTGTGTCGTGGAGATGAACGGCAATGGAATCATCTTAAACGTTTTCCCAGCCAAAGCGGCATCATTCAAACAAAACCCTGACACCAGACCTTTTTAACTTCCAGGATATGTTCGATACACGACCAGTCGCTCACTTTCATCAAATAGGTTGGATTTTGACAACATGATGATGATGATAGTGAGAGTAGGGTTAATGTTCACTTTCCAAAAGTTGGAATAAATGAACATAAGTGGGCCATGTTCACACTAAAGCAACGCCGAAGATCTCTTATAGTTATAGTATTAGCTTGTACGTATATATAATAGTTCAAGCTAGAGTTAGGCAGCTCTTTTAACCTATAAAAGGTAAAATCGTTCAGTAGTCCAAAGACCCCACAGAAGCATGACCGGAGCTCAAATTTCTTAATCAGAGATGTTTATCATTGCATGCGGATAAGGGTGTGGCAATGCAGGGAGACCAACAACAACAAAAGCCTAGGATCATGTTTTGGGTGACAAAATCTCCAACCAGAGCACTAAATACATTACCATATTTGTGTTAATTGTTGACCCCTCACCCACTAATTATTTCTATATCAAGCCAAAAATAGAATAAACTAGAACCACTTCATGTCACTTTTCTATAATAATACTAGTCCATAAATCAATTAGATTTAGAAATTTAGATCATTTACTACATCTTTTACAGAAAAAAAAAAAACTGAATTTGAATATTTGAAGTATATGGGGGAGATTCTGATGTTTATTTTAAGGTAGAATATTTGAAAGTCTTAACTAAGAATCTATTATTATGATGCAAAGGGACCACTTTTGGAATTCTTACATCAAACGAGGCAGCTTAAAATAATAATTTTAATCCTTTCTTACCGACTTTAGTAATTTAAATGGAAATTATAGATAAAAGAGAAACAGAATAGCTTAAATGCTTATGGGGGCATGATGGATGAAACATTACTTGTGCATTGAATTTGAGAAGATTGAAGGAGAAATATTTAAACCAATGGATGAAATAATTTATTGTCATTTAATAAGCATGTAATTATGATTGAAACATTGACACATGCAGAGCTAATCTCCAATATCTAATTGTAAAAAGAACCAGTTTGGAATCTTCATTCTGCTGTCAAAGTTTTCAAATGCCCTCTCAAGTAGCCCAGAAAACAATCAGAATGAGTTCATTTTCAACATCACAAACCTTGGACGTTTCACCAAAAATCACCATCTTCACTTTTGTAGCATTCATTTCGTAACTTGCGAATTTACTCACTAGCAAATCATATCGTATGCATCAAGCCGGTAGATATCCCTCACTCTTCTTCTTCAAAGTCCATGAGAAAATCTGTCAGGTTCTCGGAATCATCGACAGCCTCTTCCAAGGACATTGGCTCTTCCTTTTTCGGCTTAGCCTGTACAGTTAAGGGAAAATGTAATAGGAATTTTCAATTTTGCCTGAAACAGACTGTAAGAGAATGAGCAAGCAGAACTGTAAATCATGCTAGAAAACCTCCTAGTCAGACAAAAGAGTGACAATGAACAAGCACCTTTGACTTTCGAAGCTGAGGTGTAGATTTCAGAACACTCCAATTGCGAGTGATTTTCTCCTCTTCTCCTTCTCCTTCACCATCAACTTCACCGTCATCTTCTTCATCATCCTAAAAGCAAAAACTATAACATGAAGCAACTACTTCCAAGTACGAATAAATTAATCACACACATTCATATATATAATGATGAAAGCAATCAGAAAGGACAATTAGACTCACTTCATTTTCACCAATATCAACAGCTCGAGCCATAGCATCATCTATATCTGTCATCTGCAGTAATTACAAGTTATCAATATTCAATAACTAGCTGAAATCAGTTCTAGTGGTGATTCATTTGCTTCTCTTATGCACCATTAATCCAGTTAAAATATGAAATAACTCAACAACAAATAACTAATTAATGTAACATTAGATACTTAGTTTTGGCTACCAATAAATAAATAATGTAGCATGCATAATTGAAATGGCATAACTGGATTATGTTGTTCAATCCATTCAGAAAAAGGTTGGTGCATGATGTTTATACTCATTTTTCATTACCTCGAGTTCTTCAGTCTTCTCCTTTGCCAGAATTTTCTCAAGCTCCTCCCTCGATATGATTTTGCCATGCTGGTCAAAGGAAGGAAAAGTAAGCACTTGACAGAGGCAATAATTTAGGGAACAAAACTTAAGCACAGGACTTAAAAATTGACCAAGAATTCCAACTTGGGAACAGAAAGTATTTTTCAAGTATAGAAAAATTATGCATCCCAGAAAAGAGAAAAGAACACAAACTTTAGGGAAAAAAAGGCTCAATTTCTAAGCCAGTCTTGTGCTTGAATCAATTTAGGCTCATAAAACAAGACTATTGCTGGTCAACCTAGTGCAACAACCATGAATTGCTCCGAAATCTAATAACAACATAGTTGCTCAAATAGTTTGGAGTTGCCATATGCAAAAACAACACTGGTCTACAATGTCAGAAATCAATGCCAACTTACAAACTACACCAGAAACATGAGAAAAAAACAATAATAATCATTTAATCTGATGCATTGTTCTGGAACATCATCCAGAGAAACAATAAGCCAAAAAAAAATTCTCCAGCGGTCCAGCCAACAAAAATAGGGAGGAAGATGGGACATGGTGGGTTCTTCAAGGGAAAGCTTATAGTATGAAAGTCATATTGCCTGAAGGGGGCATGCTGCAAGAGCGTAGGTGACTGGGAAGCATAGGAGGTGTGCCCGAAGGGCAGTGGCAGCAGCTTGGTTCCAGGTAGAGAAAAAAAATGATTTCATTATTGTTTATAGATATAGAATATATTAATTAAGCAAGCGGCCCTTTCACAACTCAAACTGCCAGTATGAGCAACAATCCCCCAACTATCTGCAACACTTACTTTTACTGCCCCACATAGCTCCAATCAGAACTACAGCTTATGAGGCTACATGAGCCAATTTAATTATTGAAACTGAACTGCAGAAATTATTCTGCATTTTAACGGATTGACCGATCATAATATAAATGAAACATTTTAAGTAACTAGAACAAAATTTGCTTATTCAATTTGTGGGAAGGAGTAAAAGAATAGATTTAAACTTAAGAATATCAACCTCCTTAAGATGGGCCAGCATATTTGGTGTTGGTTCATGAAAATCTGGTCCCCTATAATCAATCACTTCATCTGGATCTTGAATGTAGTTCACGGTTGGGTAAACGGGATCTCCACCCCAAACTGCAAAGACCGGCAGATTTGTTAAAATGCATGAACCAAATATAAACCAAGAGTATGAGAACAGGATTTTGCTCCTTGCCAGTCATTCTCCCTTAATTGTTTTAGGAGGCAGAAGGAGCAAATAGGAAGGTGAATCACTAGATCAATATTATTACAACTGCCTAAAAGAGTGACAACAGTATTTGTGGTTGCACTTCAAAATATCATGCCTACATGCTTCAATCTTGCAATCTTGTGTTTCAGATTAATGATTCAGCTTGTCAAAGGGGGACTGAAACCTCTCAGCTCATCAAAGGGAGACTGAAACCTTAGGACTCGTTAGAAGAGAGACCAAGATCTTTTAGTTTTTTTTTAATCTGACTTCAACTTTATTTATGCAGATAAGCCTCTTTAACTAGAGGTTGCATACATTGTTTGAATAAAAGACTTACTAAGCAAGCAATCCTACTGAGGAAAGACTTCAAAGAGTATAAGATACCAATAAATAGAATCTCCTAATAATAATAAACTTGCTCCTACTAATTATCATAATAATAAACTGACTCTAATAATAACCAAATAATTGACGCTTAATAGTAATATTGGCTACAAGGGGTAGGTAACTCGTAACACACGTAGAGGTGAAGAAGCATGAATTTCAAAAATCTGGCTTCAAATACAAATGCAATCCAAGACGGGAGTGCAAGAGAAGAACACAAAGGGGAATTTCATCTTCTATTCTGAGACTGTAAGAGTGAAAAGCATGGGTAAAATACTAAATTATTTACTAATATCCATCAATATGCATCATAAATCTAATCAGGAAAGTAAAAATTAACAGGCCATAAATCAATATGCATCATACTTTGCTTTATTTGATCTTCTCGCATTCGCATTGCTAGAGGATCCCTTCGGATACGGATATCAGTGCCCATCATAATTCGATATTCTCGATCTGTTTGATAAGAGAACATTTCAATCAGTTGAGCATTTTCATCTTCGCCAGTCTCTTCAAAATGTTTCTGAATAGCTTCACGTGAAGTGTCTCTCTTCCATGCTTTCACCCATTCCGAGTAGTACGCCATTGGACCAATTTTTTCTAGTCTTTCTTGTTCAGCTTTTAGCCTGCAGAAATCAGCACCTAGCTGAGTATAAAATGTTCTTTTTGAAGACATATTTCAAAGTAAGTTTCTTCCATTAATAATCAAGATGCAAGATTGATGCATTCAAAAAACATGTGGAAGGAAAAAGCATGGCAAGCGCAAATGGAACTCAGATATTTGTCACTAGTTTATTAGCTCATTTCAAACTTTCTTTGGGAACAATCATTTTAATATTGAAAATAAATATCCATCAATTCTTGAGTAAGAAACTTCCTCCTTTCATACCACCTTTTACCTATTTAACTTCCACACTTCAACAGTTATTCAATTTCATTCATTTAACATTGGAGAGAGAATGAAGGAGAGAGCTAAATATCCAAAAGCATCAAATATAGGTTCTACCTTTCTTCCTTGAAAAGATGGCGCCTAGCTCTGTAAAGGGAAGTTTCAGTCAATGTTGGAAGTTCACCATAGAGCTTCACTTGCCCAGTCTCAGCCATTGCTTTCAGAAAAACCTACAAAATAAGTGAATTTGGTTGTCAGCATCAAATATACAAAATCGCCACCTCTCTTTGAGAGGAGACTGAAATGAGTATGATTTATGAATGCAGAACACATATATATGATCATGGAATGAGGCATCTTTAAGTTTCAGCACAAAGTAAAGAAATACAACATGGTTACATGCAAAACCATCAAAAAGTAATTTGACTTGGGAGGAATGCAAATAGATACAGAGCTACTGGTGAATGGACTCTAACAAGAACAAATCATGGTTTGAAAGTCAAACCATCTCTTTTGACAACATCTGTGTTACAGGCCAAACCTATATTAGGAAAAGCACTTAATTTGGGTTATTTAACCAAGGCTTAGATTATGCTTTTGTTTCTTTTCATAGGTTCATAGATTATGTTTTTTTTTTCCAGATGATTTTTTCCTTTAAAGAATAGATTTTCTCTTTACGTAAAGAGTGTCCGCGTTTAAAAAGAATGTATGAAATAATAAAACGCTAAGTCAGAATTTTATCAAAAGACCCAAAAAAGGTATTGGTCTCTCTTTTAACGAGTCCTAAGCTTTTGATCTCCCTTTGATGAGCTGAGAGATTCGGTCTCTCTCCGATGAGCTGAATCATTAATCAGAAACACAAGATCGCAAGATCGTAACAATCGGGAGGATATTCATGATTCAACTCAGAGAACAATGTTGAATCACATGAATGAAAACCATTTGGGAGTATGAACTTTGCCTTGAATATCACTGGGGTCGGACCAACTGGTCCAAATTCAAATCTTTGAAAGCACATGTTTCACTGCATGAAAACGCATGACAATCAATTGTTTACTCTCTCTCTCTCTCTACATACACATCCCCTCCTCATGACACAAGCACATAAAAAGGGTTAAAGAACAATAAAATAAAAAGAAAAAAAAATTGGACTGCGTAGATAGAGATGAATGCAATTTCCATCAAAGCAAAACTTACAAGATATTTTTGCACTAACCGTTTCAACATCAGGTCGTCTCCTTTGCCATCTAGACCATTGTTCTTTTTCTGGCTTTCTCCAATTCCACCATAGTTCTTCACTAGTAAGTGGTTCCTCCATTGGTTTCTTCACTTTTGGATCAATAAATGGATGAGGGCGTCCAAATTTCTTGTCTAATTCATACCCAGTTTCTTCATCTTCTTTAGGTTCAGTTTGGTAAATGACATAATCCGATGAGGAATCTTTAGGGTCATCCACTGTGTCTTCAACAATTTCAGGCACGACAGTCTCACTTGGTTCAATGCTCACTTGAGAAGACTGAGAAGCAGCTGGTGTTTTATACTTCTTCCTCCTACTTCCCGGACTTTTTCCATAAGACGGGGATCCAGCCGAAGTGCCAGTTGGTTCAGGTGCCCTGGCAGCCCTAACTCGACTAGCAGTGCCTTCAGGCCAGTACTCCTCTTCTGGAATACTAGCACGTGCACCAGATGCTGGTTCAAGCTGCCCAGATGTCGAATCCATATAGCTATAATATGGAGGACGCTCAACAGACACATGCTCAATTGGTTCATCCTTCTTCTCACACTTAATACAAGGAAATAAATTAGCTCTCTTCGACACTTTATTCAAGCCAATTCTAACTTGCAATATTCCAGCCGGAAAATAACCAATAGACGATGTCTGGATAATTCACAAACAAAAGAGGCAACAGTAAATGAACATAATAAAATCAAGCAATTTTCACTACACAAAAACGCAATTTTTGAACATTTTACTTCCTAATATATGATGAAATATGCAGATAAAAAAACTAGAAAACACAAAATTAAACAAATAGTACACTTTAAGGGCCAGTTTACAATAAATTCAGACCTTTATACTATTTCGAGTTTCCCGCATCATAAACAACTAAAGAAACAAATCAAACTGAAAAGTTCGAAGTTATCAAGCTTTTAGATTTTGATTCTGGGACTGGGTTCAACAACCAAACACAAGATTAAAGCAGAGTGCCAACCGCATGAATTAGTCATATGAAATAATAAATAACTTTCTGACTATATTTCGAGCAGAACTATATGCTTAAAAGTTTAAACTCAAGCAAATAAGATGAATATGATAAAATTTCCACATCAAAAGAAAAGGGAAAAAAAGATGAAGAAAAATAAACCTGTAAGTGATTGTAGCCTGGTTTCCCGGTAGTTACGCCTCTATCTGCCGAAATCCCCCCGCGAAATGGAATTCAATTAAATGTAAACAAAAAATTCTAATATTTTTACCAAAGAGGAAAAAGAAAACACGTACCTTGACACAGGAAGTTAACTGATAAAGATGACATTTTCAGTTTAAATTGATACTCCACATATAATTTGAAAAGAGAAACGGAATTAATCTGTTTGGGCACTGAGAAAATGAAGAGGCATCAGCTGAGAGAGAGGGGTTTTGGTTTGGTTTTCGGGGTTTAGCTTTAAGGCTCAAGTACAGGGCAAGGACATGTTTGGAAATTTGAAGTCTAAGTTGAGCGGATAAGGCTCATCAAAACGATGCAGCTTAAAATACAAGTTTTAACTTTTAACTTTAACCATAAGAAAGAAAATCAACGATTTGTACAGAATAAATAACAATAAAATTGTATTATCTTGTAATTTAATTAGAGAAAATTTTTGATACACAATGTGTATAAATTATAATTTTAATGCTTGTTAAATTTAAAACTTAAGGGTTTATTTTAAGGTTTAAAATTTATGCGCTTAATTGTAGGGTTTATAATTTAATAAAGGGTTATATTTTAATATACAAGTTGTGTAGTTTTTTTTTTACATAACCCTCCATATTTAAGTTATAAAATCTAAAACATAAATCCTTAGCCTAAGCCTAACACCCTAACCTCTAAACTTTAAATTCTAACCATAAACTTTAAATTCTAAACACTAACCCTCCTAAAACCTAAATCACAACCCAAATCTCTAAACCCTAAAATTAAAAGGATTATTACAAGCTTGTGTATAAAAATATTTTCCTTTAATAAAAGTTATTATTGATGTATTTTCATTGTAAAAAAATTACAAACATGTTTATTTAAAATTTAAATTCTAAAACTCTAATTCTAACCTCTAAATTATAATCTCTAACTCTTGAACTAAAACTTAAGTTATGAACTTTAAATTCTAAACTCTTATATTCTAAAATTTGATTACATGTAATTTTTTTTTATACCGTAAGTGCATAACACATTTATCCCACCAAGTGGATTGGTCACTTTGTGAAGAATGTTACAAATAATGTTGCTCAAGTAGGCTTCTATACTGTGAAATCAAATCAAATTCTATAAAAAGAACTAAACAAAAAACTCTTTTACAGATCAGATGTTCAACAAATAAATGAATCTTATATCAACAGAAAAAGTGGAGAAAAAGCCAGGCTCAAAATTGGACTTTGGTTTCATGTTTTTGAATGGACATCTTTCTGAGAGAATCAACATTTAATCTTAAAGTGAAAGGTCGTGCTTGGATCGAATGCTAAGTGGAGAAGGAATGTGTTCAGGTTGTCTTCCTGGTTTAACCCATCTGCCATATTGGTTTAGCACAAGTCCCTTGAATGGCTTTTGGTACCAAAACTCTGGGATCTTCAACTCCTTTATCAACATATCGGTTGTCTTGTTAACCAAGGCAACATCTCTTCTTGCATTCCAACGAAACCTTGATGTCTTGCTAATGTATCCATCTAACAGATGGAGGTGTTGCGGAATACGATCGTCGAATAGAGCAAAAACGCAACTGATAATTTGAGAAAATAATAATGAAGATAAAAGAGACACAGATTTTACGTGGAAAACCCCTAAATAATATAGGGTAAAAACCACGGACAAGGTAGAAGAATTTCACTATGAGAAAATAGGAATTACAACTTCTCTCAATCTAACAAGGAGAAAACAATGACAATTCTCTCTTGATAAGAAAGGAGAAAACAACTCTATGAAAACTCTCTAATTTCTCTAGTATTGGGAGGAGGTTAGAATGATTTGGGATGTGTAAGAATGGCAAATGGCTAGGCTATTTATAGTTGAGCTTTAGGGACTAAACTTGTAAATAGCCTAAACTTTAGGGACCAAAAATTAATTATCCCACTCCACTTTTCCACCTAATTTACAACCCATAAATTTGGCAACTTTCGGTGGCATAGCTGTCACCAGCTTTCAACAATCTCCCACTTGAAGATTTGATTGGAACAATCATATCTTCACACCATTCTTTCTACCTCGTACTTTCCATGTTGCTTACGTCTCTAACAAGCCACAAGAGGATCGACACCAAGTAAACTTATCAGTGTTGATTGCTTTTGTCATGAAATCTGCTATGTTGTCATCGGTATGGATCTTCTGCATATCTATCGTCCCTTCTTCCACTTTCTCACGAATGAAGTGGTATTGGACCCGAATGTGTTTTGTTCTTGAGTGAAAAGCAGGATTCCTTGCAAGATGCAAGGCGCTCTGACTGTCACAAAACAAAGAGACATTCTCTTGTTTGTGCCTGAGCTCCTCCAATAGCATTTTCAACCATATTGCTTCTTTACTGGCTTGTGTAGCTGCTACATATTCTGCCTCCGTTGTTGACGTAGCCACAACTGATTGCAGTTTTGAAACCCAGCTTACAACTCCACCAGCAACTGTAAACACATACCCTGTTGTAGATTTGCTTTTATCCAAATCTCCTGCATAGTCAGAATCGACATACCCGCTGATAAGAAAGTCTGATCCCCCGTAACATAATGCAACATTTAAGGTCCCTTTGATGTATCTCAGGATCCTTTTCACAGTATTCCAATGCTCTCTGCCTGGATTCGCCATGTACCGACTAACCACTCCCACTGCTTGTGCAATGTCTGGTCTTGTACAAATCATAGCGAACATTAAACTTCCCACTGCTGATGCATACGGTACTCGAGACATCTCCATCCTCTCTTCTTCACTGCTAGGACTCATACTGGAGGATAATTTAAAGTTAATAGGAAGAGGGGTGGAAATTGGCTTACAATCTTGTATGTTGAATCGTGACAAGATCTTTTTCAAGTAATTCTTTTGTGAAAGCCAAATCTTCCTACTACTTCTGTCTCGGTGAATTTGCATCCCTAGAATCTTGTTTGCTGGTTCCAAGTCCTTCATTTCAAATTCCCTAGCCAGTCGTGCCTTTAATTCTTCAATATGATCTTTGTTGGGGCCTGCAACCAACATGTCATCTACATACAACAACAATATAACAAATTCGTTTTCACCAAACCTCTTGAAGTAAGCACAAGGGTCTGCATTAAGTCTGTTGTATCCAAGGCTCATGATGAAGGAGTCAAATCTCTTGTACCAACACCTCGGCGCCTGCTTTAAACCGTACAGAGATTTGTTCAACCTGCAAACCAAGTTCTTCTTTTCTTTTTCTTCAAAACCTTCAGGCTGGAGCATGTAAATCTCTTCTTCAAGATCTCCATGAAGAAAAGCTGTTTTAACATCTAGCTGCTCTAGATGTAAATTCAATGTAGCACACATTGCCAGGACAACTCGAACCGTTGTTAGTCGAACCACAGGAGAAAAGATTTCATTGAAATCAATACCTTCTTTCTGAGCATATCCTTGGACCACCAGTCTTGCACGATACCTCTCCACTTGATCGTCACCATTTCTCTTGATTTTGAAGACCCATTTGTTACCAATTGGCTTCCTTCCTTGTGGTAGTGGCACAAGTTCCCATGTATTATTTTTATGAAGGGCTTCGATTTCTTCTTGCATTGCCGCCATCCACTGCGAAGCATCTGAGTTGTTCATTGCCTCCTCGAATGATGATGGCTCACCGTCCTCCGTTAAAAGGCAGTATGCAACATTACCTTCTATAACATAATCTGAGTGCCAATTGGGGCGTCTTCTCACACGATCTGATTGACGAGTTGTTGGAGCTTCAGAATTCTCTGGTTCTGGTTCCTCGAGCTCTGGTTCTGCTTCAGAACAATCTCTATGTTCAGACTCATTTTCAACATGTATCTGTGTAGTCTCTGGCTTTTCTTTATCAGTGCTATCATCTTCTTCTTTTCTTTGTAGCTTATCTTCTACAAAGATAACATCCCTGCTGATAATCACTTTGCGGGCAGTGGGATCCCACAAGCGATACCCCTTTACTCCATCAGCATACCCCAAGAATTTACATTTTCTATATTTTGGATCCAACTTTGAAATTTCTTGGGCATTGTACATCACGTACACAATACTTCCAAATATATGGAGGTTTGAATAATCAACTGGTTTACCAGTCCACATTTCCATCGGTGTCTTCAACTCAATTGCAGTTGATGGAGCCCGATTCACCAAATAACAGGCGGTATTCACTGCTTCTGCCCAGAAAGCTTTTTCTAGCCCTACAGCTCTCAACATTGCTCGTGTTCTTTCTAACAGAGTTCTGTTCATCCGCTCTGCCACTCCATTTTGTTGAGGAGTGTATACTGTTGTGAACTGTCTTTTGATGCCTTCTTTTCTGCAGAAGTCATCAAATTCATCACTTGTATATTCACCTCCATTATCTGATCTGAAACACTTGATCTTATTTCCAGAATCAAGTTCCACCCGCGCTTTGAAAACTTTGAAGGTTGAAAACACATCTGCCTTCCTCTTGATAGGATACACCCAACATCTCCTAGAGTAGTCATCAATGAAGGAGACAAAATACTTTGCTCCGCCTAGGGATGTAACCGGTGCTTGCCATACATTAGAATGAACCAATTCTAGAACAGCCTTGCCTCTAGAATTTGATGTGTTGAATTTTAATCGATGCTGCTTACTTGTAATACAATGTTCACAAAAAGGAAGTGATACCTTTGTTAAACCCGGAAGTAGCTTTTGCTCCACAAGTACTTTCATTCCCTGTTCTGACATGTGTCCAAGTTTCCGATGCCATAACATGGTAGAATCTGAACTACATGAGGCAACAGAGGCTTCAGCTTCTAGTAAAGTCTCTCCCTTCAGCATGTACAAATTTGCAACTATCTTTTCACCTTTCATCACCACAAGCGCTCCATGGAACACCTTCATGATTCCTTTATGTGTTTCAATTTTGCTTGCATTATTATCCAACAATCCGTAGGATAATAAGTTTTTCTTCAAGCCTTTCACGTGTCGCACATCTTGAACAACTTTGGTTGTCCCGTCATACATCTTCAATTTGATGGTTCCAACGCCAACAATTTCCAAGGCATGATCATTGCAGCTGTACACAGATCCTCCTGAGATAGGTTCATAATTATAGAATCATTCTCTTCTTGAGGTCATGTGATATGTGGCTCCCGAGTCAATAAGCCATATGTCTGCAAATCTTTTTCTGCCTTCCATGGCTGTTGCTGCTTCACAACAGAGAGCATCTCCATCATCTGAAGTGTTTGCCATATTTCCTTGAGGATTGGAGTTTTTAGGTAAACTCCAACAATCCTTCTTCATGTGACCCTTCTTTCCACAGTTGTAGCACTTTAAATTCTTCTTACTCCTTGACTTTGATCTACCATGATTGTGACTGCTACTTTGGCCACGTTCTGTTGATCTTCCTCTCATCACCGTTAAGGCCTCTGCTTGTTGCAGATTTCCTTGTCTGTCTTCCTTGTTCTTGCGCCGATTTTCTTCTTCCAGAACAGCAGCTGCAACGTCATCGAAGACTAGATCACTTGTAAGGTTGTTGTTTGTCAAGTTGATGATGAGTTGATCATACGAATCAGGTAGACTTTGAAGCAGAAGTTCAGCACGTTCTTGTGACTCTATTTTATAGCTTAGGGATGTAAGCTGAGAAAATAGAGTATTCAACGTGTTTAAGTGCTCTGTCACTGAAGTAGATTCTGACATCCGAAGAGTGTACAATTTCCTCTTAAGGAAAATTTTATTGTGCAACGATTTGACCTCGTATAATTTTGCGAGGTGATCCCAAATCTCCTTGGCTGTCTTCTTCTCCTCGATGCTTGATAGTACTTCATCTGCTAATGCTAAATGAAGGTCTGCAATAGCATTCTCGTCCATCTCATTCCATTTCTTGTTATCCGTAAAATCTGCCGGTCTTTCGCTGATAGCCGCTGGACATCCGTTTTTTCTTAGGATGGCCTTTATCTTCAATTTCCACAGTGAGAAATTTCTCTCATTGAACTTTTCAATATCAAATCTCGTTGTCATAGCTTCTATTTCAGATAGCTCCCACTATTTCACCTTTTTGACGTGAATAGTGCCCACCACCTTCAATGAATGAGTAATATCTAACTTACTTTCTTATGATGGAGGATCCACTTTTCAGTGGCAACCAACAGAGAATACGGTAAGTAGATATACACACCCAAATTTGGCTCTGATACCAATTGTTGCGGAATACGATCGTCGAATAGAGCAAAAACGCAACTGATAATTTGAGAAAATAATAATGAAGATAAAAGAGACACAGATTTTACGTGGAAAACCCCTAAATAATATAGGGTAAAAACCACGGACAAGGTAGAAGAATTTCACTATGAGAAAATAGGAATTACAACTTCTCTCAATCTAACAAGGAGAAAACAATGACAATTCTCTCTTGATAAGAAAGGAGAAAACAACTCTATGAAAACTCTCTAATTTCTCTAGTATTGGGAGGAGGTTAGAATGATTTGGGATGTGTAAGAATGGCAAATGGCTAGGCTATTTATAGTTGAGCTTTAGGGACTAAACTTGTAAATAGCCTAAACTTTAGGGACCAAAAATTAATTATCTCACTCCACTTTTCCACCTAATTTACAACCCATAAATTTGGCCACTTTCGGTGGCATAGCTGTCACCAGCTTTCAACAGGAGGTACGTCTCCAAATTATGACTCCCTGTGTAATCCGGATCACACGTTAAATATGGCGAATTGAGTACATCGAGCTTTAACTGCGTTCCGACGTGCCGGTAAATCCATTTCATTCTCCCGGTTATTGCTGTAAACTTGTTGAGAATGGTGTTGAGAATGAATCCTGGCAATTTTGGGAATATATCTTGCTTGACTACAACCCTTAGTGTCTTGACTCCTAGTTCTCTGAGTTTCTCCTTGAAATGTATGTTCCCAACTCTTGGTGCACCAAAAGAGATGACACTGATGACGAGACCGGGGAAGTACGTTGCCGCGTCGTAGGCATTGAGCAGTGCCAAGGCACCCCCGAGGCTATGGCCGTAGATTGTTAAGCTAACTTCCTCACCTCTGTCTCCAAAAATGTTAACAAGTTTCCGGATTTCATCCATGACTTGTTCCGATGCACTCAACTTGTTGTACCTTGTGAACTCGCCCTTGGAACTGTAGATGCTGAGGAACCCACGTTGGACCTTGATATGGGTTTTCCCAAGTGGCTGCAGACTTGTTTTGAGGTCGGTGTACCACTCGGTCGGAGCCACTGTACCCCGCCATGCCACGAGGATATCTCTCCTCCCGATTCTTGTAGTTTCGGCATCACCACTGACTGCAACATATTCCATCCAGTTGGAATCCTTGCTCCATGTGCAGTAAGTCCTCTCTAACCATTCGGGAACATCGACATGGGACATGGCATAAATGTACTTGGTAACCTTGTAACCATGTTTAGTAAGGCCTAGTTCTTCAAACAGTTTATGCCGATTGTACCTACAACTTCCACAAAACTCCGATAAAGGATCAAAGTCGAAAGCATCGTAAGTAGCTTCGACGAATTCTCCGTACTTGACAACTTCTCGCCTAAGCCAAGGGTGGAGAGGCTCAATAAGACCATCCCAATTGTGCAAACCATGAAGCTCACGCCATCGTGTGGAGATATTCTCGATTGGGGACTTGGTTGGAGTCATTGCATCACCGTGGTCTACGAAATCGGCCGCCGTGTGCGGCAATTGTATGAGTTGAGCTAATGGCATGGTGGGACGAAAGGTCTCTTTCTTTTTCATTACATGTCGAATAGGCCTAATGATAGGCATATCATGATGATTAAGTTTCAGAGTTGAGAGCTTGTTGAGGTTGGAAGCAAGATGAAGATGAAGGCGATGCCTCAGAGTGGATTTAAAGGCCTTCTTGATACGTTGCCAAGTTACAATGAGCCTCAATCTCCATACTCTTTTGGTCCTCTGGACATTTCTCATCGGTGATAATTGCATTTTCTCCATGGAAGGTGCTATGTTTGTGTACAGGGTCCAAAAAAGCGTTACAAACAAGTGCAACAGAATGTATCGGTGGCAACGGAGAGCAAAAAGGCAAGAACCGAAGAAGAAGAAAGGTGGATAAAAATGAATATAGAGAATGTATGTAAGGTGTAAAATGAGAATGTATATATATATATATATATATATATATATATATATATATATTGATTGTTAAGCAGAGAAGTAGGGTTTATTTCAGGTACATGGGCGGAATAAACAGAAACACTTTGGTTTTCTAGGAACCTTCTGAGGTCTAAGTTGCCATCAGCCGTCGGCATCTCGATGGTCAATAAGAAGACTTATGTTTTCTTTTGTTCCTCGTAAGTCAATTAAATAATAATAATAAAAGAGCCGGGGCCCTTGCATTTCTCGTAGAATTGGTAATCCTCAAGTGTGGCAGGTGTTTAGGTTTATGTTCAACTAGAGTTCGTATCGGGTGAATATTATTTTTTAAACAATAATATTTTAAAATTAGGATAAATTATTTTTTAAATGAAAAATTAGGTGAATGATTAGTTTTAGTATTATTATCTTATACTCTGATGGTATAAAAAAATATTTTAAAAGTGAGATTATTTTAAGGTTTATGAATTTAGGTTATAAGGTTTATGGTTAGAAATAAGGGGTTAAAATTTAGAGTTAGTGATTTAAATTTTAAATTTTAAAGTTAAAATAAACATTGACGTAAATTTTTTTAATAACCTTTACTTTTACTGGTATTTATTTATTAGTCTAGATAAAATTATTTAGTGCGAAGTCTTTCTTTTCTTTTTATTTAGTGTGTAGTTTTAGTAATGCATCTATTTTATAATAAAATACTACCTAAAGTGTAACTTATATAAAACGTAATTCCGTATTCAAAATTTAGCAAACCAAAGTGTTATTAAAATGTCAATATGATAAAGAATATTTTTATCAATTTAATTTTTTTCTTTAAACTCGTATTGTTACATGAATTACATTACATAATATATATTTCATGTTTGTGTCTTATTTATTTATTTACGGTTAAGGGTTAACCTCAGAGCTACGATTGCCTGGCCTTAAAGGATAAGAACAGGTGAATAAGATTAAGTAACGTAATATAAAAATAATTGGCTAAAGTCAGTATGGCAGCTTGGCTAACCTGATTTACCAGATATAAATTTCAATTCCATGCTAAATGATTAAAAAAAAAACGTGTGTGGCGTCTCATATTCATGAATTCAGAACACGAATCCTCTTTTTCAGCAGTCTCAGGCTCTAAGGTGACCAAGTTCATTTTGTTTGTATTTAGACTTTTTTAAAGTTTAATTAGAAAATATAAAACGGTTTGATTGAATCAGTCCAAATAGAAATTGGATAGGACTTGCCTTGGGCTTCTCTAAGAAACTCATAGACATCCTGTGCAATAAACGGTTTGATTGAATCTGCCCTGTGCCATCCTCATAAACATTGCATGAAATGGATAAATTGTTGTTGAAACTAGGCATGACATATTGTTGGTGAATGAGCCAACTAGTATCCCCCTTTTCTGGTACCAACTGCCCAATAAACGGGCAGATAGGTTCAACCAAGAAGATATTCCCCCATCTCGTGTAGCCAAGGTGAAAATAAACATAGTTAGTAGTTACCCCACAAGTGTAAAGCATTCTCGACTGAAACGAACGTCTCAAAACAAATGTTGTTACATTAAAACACTTCCAGATGGTCTCCCGTAAGAAAGATAAGCTACTCGACTTCAGCCAAATAATCTTCGATTTCAGCCGGGGTTAGTACCCTGCAACGTAGCAAACAGAACAAATAGTTAATCAAGCCACCATCAACCATTCTGAAATTTGGGAATACAAAGTTGAATGGACAACAAAAATGAGTGCCAAATGATTTAGAAAAAGAGTCGAAGCACCGCTTGCCTGAATTTTTTGTCAGTTCCAATAATCCCAATTTCAATGTTTTTCCCTGAGATTTGTCCTTCAAAACTGCATATTGAAACAACTGCTTGTAAGATTACGATAGACGCAGCAAAGGCAACACAAGATCAAACATTTTCTGAGCTTCTTTTGTTACATATAGAAGATGAATCTTCCTCTACGGTAACATTTAGGTGGAGGAAACTTTAGCATTGACATTACCCCTCTTTGAGAGTCAAAATAGCAGTATGCACAGCATCATCAAGTTCCATATCATCAGTATATCTACAACGGTAAAAACAATCAACTGAAATTTCAGTCTTTAGTCTTTACACAACAAACTGAGAAGTAAGAGAATGTTCAGCTGAGTCTGGATACGATGCATATTTATTTAATATAATCAAATGCTAACTAAATTGACATCCTAACATAGTCAATCTTAACAAATTATATAAAATTGATTTAGTGTCGAATTCCATAAGAATCCGATTCTAGGCAAATACCTCTTCTCAAGAAATGTTTTTGCATTTGAGACATTTTTCCCCATTGCTGAGGCTTTCCATGAGAAGTAGGAACCAGATGGATCCACCTAGCGACAAGGAAGAAAATCATAAAGACGAAAAGCACATAAAACATTGTATGCAATCTCTACTTGCTCACTTAATAAGCTATTATATATGAGAAATACCTGATACAATTGTGGACCATTGTCATCATATCCGGCAACCAGTAGAGATACACCAAAAGGTCTAACACCACTACAAAGAAAAAGAAATGTACATCAAACTTAATATAAAAGCCAGAGGATTGCAAATTTTAGCATTTCCACCTTTTTATCCAATTCAAATTGACCAAAAGAATAGTAGCAATGCCTTTGATCAAAGAAATGTAGGGAGGAAAAAAGGGATCTACAACATTGCCATTTTCCTAAAAAAATTCATTCTCAAGTAAAAACCTTGTATTAGAATCGTGCTACTTTCAAAGAAAAGGTCTTCTCAGAGAAACTTAGAACTATACAGAAAAGTTTTAAGTAAAAGCCTTATATTAGAATCACGCTACTTTCACTTTGGCTGAATAAACTATGCCATTTTACAAACCAATAACTCAAATGGAAGCAAAGCATGACCAACTTTTGTGAAACAAAACTACTACCAAAGTCCTAAAAAATTTGGACCCCTCAAAATCTGTCATAATTTTGAGAAAAGAGAAAGAACAAGAATAATGGTTTTCATAGACAAGGACATAACTCTTACCCAGACTGAGTGAATTCCTGCATAACAGCTGCAGTTTCCCGTACAAGTTGTGTCACTGGAATTGGTTCCTGCAAACAAAAATCTTGCACATGTTAGAAAGCATTCAATACTTGACATATAGCCTTTCGGTTTTGAACAAAGTTATTGGGACAACTGTGCAAAGGTAACTGTACAGATACGATTAATTTTGATCAATAGAACAGACCAAGGCTACAATACCATGATTTGATCTGACATATGTTTCATTAAGAGCCATCAATACCTTGTACAACCTATGATACTGTTCTGCTTGCTTCCTACTTTTCCGAACCAAAACTCGAAAATCAGGGCCCATACCACTGCAAAACAGTATGAAAAATCATTGGTATATATATATATATATATCAAGAAATAGATAAGCTATATTAGCAGCAAAGAACTGGATTACAAAACAAATGACCACGAGTTATTTACTTAAAAACACAAAGATAATTACATATGTAAACTGTTGATGTACATCTACAAGCAATTTAATGCAAAATACGACTACATGCTAATCAAATTCAATATATCCCAAGATTAAAAGAACCAAATAACTGAGCTTTCCAGATAATTGTAGAAATGAAAAGAAAACCTGTAAACAACTCCAATATTTGGTGTCAGACACTGTATTTTCTGAACCTGAAATCAGACATCAAACATCCAAATTCTGTGGCAATTAATAACTATTCATCAGCTTGGGATTGGAAATAGAATACTACTGATTTTCTTTTATCAATTCATACGTTATAAAGGTATTTTCTGAACCTAAAATCAGACATCAAACAAGATTGAATATTATACTCACAGAGGCTTCATCAACCAAGATTGAAGGCAATTTCTTCTCAGTAGCAATTACTACCCCATTAGCAGCTGGAATTTAAAACTATTATTAGCACAAGAATCAAACCCATCAGCATCTATTTCGCTACTTTTAAAATCCCTAAACCCTTTTTTCTTAAAAAAAAAAAGAAACCTTTGATCCCAAGAGATGTTTGACCCGATCCGACTGCTGTCAAGGCGTGCTCGATCTGAACTAGCTTTCCCGAAGGACTGTTAAAAAACACAAGAAATAAAAATAAAACTTTTATTCTAAAGAAATTATAAAAAGAATAATCCTTATTAGGGGATGAAGGCATTACCTGAAAGTTGTGAGAGAGAATGAATATTGACTGTCACCCATGGTTCTGAATAACGGAGAAACAAAATTACGAAGAAAAAAAACCTGAAAACTATAAATTGTTAGAAGACGGTTTTCAGAGATGTGGGTTGGGCTTATTTTACATGGGCCCTTTTTTTTTATCTCAAAAAGAATTTGTAATCGGTTGTTATTTTAATAAGCAGAGAATTTGGTAAAGAAATTTGGTAATTGTAAGAAATTTATACAAAGATTTAGTTGTCGTACATGTACATTTTAATTGTTTTTTAACATAACCCGTACATTTTAATTACAAAGTAACAAAGATGATAAATTTGATATATCTATAAATAACATATCTAGAATAGAATGGTTACCAAAAAAAAGTTTTTAATTATAAATTGTAGCCGTTATTCACTACTAAAATTCTTTCAACTCTAGTTGTTTTTTATTTTGATCAATCTTTTTGATTGGTGATCGGTAATTAATTTTAGTATTGGTTGTCGACCACAAGATCTATTAATTTTTTGTTTTTTATTTTAATAAGAATCTCTTTCTCTGTCTTTGTGAAACGTTTTTTCCTCTGTCCTTATGACATGTCTTTGTTTTTGTTTTGTAGTTTGATCCATCTGTCTTTGTGGCATGTTTCAGCATACCCTAGCTATCGATTTTTGTTTGCGCAGAGATTCAATCGACGTTAGTTTCTGATTTATATTTTTGTCGGTGGTCACTTGGAAAGTTATATCCCCACTCGGTTGATGGTTGTTTGCCGATGAAATCAGTCCGGGGTAGCGGTACTTTTTGCTTGACAGCTTGGATCGCGCACCACTCCTTCCTTCTTTATGCGTCTCCTTAAGACAGAGACAAAGAGATTCAGGAGGCTGCTAAATTTTGTTGGTATACTTATCTCTATAGAAAATTTTATTTTTTTTTTGTTTTTGAATCGTAAAATTTTTTTTGAGTTGTTTAATCTAAATATTCTTTTTTAGATGTATTGTAATTATGATTTTTCTATTGACTTAATAAAAATTTAGTGATTTTTATAAAATTAAATGGAATTGAGTGGTTACCAAAATTGCTTAACGTTACCCGGAAGAAGTTAGCCATTTTAAACGATTTTTACAAATTTGGTTAGAGAACTAAGAAGTATGTTAATTTCCCACCATACCCAAATGCTCCATTGAAGGCTAAGGGCCTGTTTTTGGTTGCGTTTCGTAACCAAAAATTACTTTTTTAAGTGTTTTTAGTTAAAACAGACTGTTTTTTGTTGCTTTTAAAATTAGCTTTTACACCCAAACCAAAAAGCTGAATTTTATAGCTTTTTGGGTGGAAAAGCTAGTTTAAAAATAAAATTATTTTTTTATCCTTATTATTTAATTACAATTTATTGTTAAAATAATGTTTATGCATACATAATTGTAAAATAATATATATTTTATAATATTTATACTGAAAATAAAATTGTTTTATTTGTACTTTATTTTATATTTATTATTAATGTGTAAGTGGTATGCCCGTATATAATCTAGAATGTAGTTTATATTTTCAAATTAAATTTTATAAAAAAATAATTTTTTATTATAATTAAAATTGATTTATTTCATAAATCATAACATTAATTAATTTGAACAATCACCCAAATTTACTTTTACTTTTCAATATCATGTTTAAAATAGGTATCTTATCTCCTCAAAATCACTTTTTGACATCAATGACAAACACTAACCAGTTTTTCAAAACCACTTTTCAACAACTAGTTTAAAAATCAATTTTTTCACCGCACTTTTTAAAAGCAACCACAAACTAAGCCTAAGTACTTTCTGCCTTGTAGTACTCCGTTTTCTCCCTTATTCACTGTCGGAATTCGTTAAGAGTTTAACGACGGGGGAATGATAAGGAATCTCCGGGCTCGGCGGCGGCCACGTTACGGCGCGCAGGTATGTGCAGTGATCTCAGCTCTTCTCCTCTTATTTTCAGTATCTATCCTCTACACCCGCCTTTCTCTCTCTTCCAAACCCGACATGTATCCCCATCACTCATCCGTAGACGACGGCGACAACAACAACGATGCCGTTTTCCCCACTATCCCTCTCCTCTCCGACTCCGAAGACGTTACCGCTACCACCATCACCTCCTCGACCGACGACAAAATTGACGAATTGGATACCCTCGAAGAAAACGACATAACCGACGGCGACAACAGCAATGAAATCGAGCAAGAGGAGCTAGAAATCACGACAATGAATAAAAAAGACAACATCTTTTCGTCTGGGCATTTTTATTTCGACCATTTAAGTGGGTCAATTAGAAGAGCATTCAATAAACGTTCGATTCAAGATTGGGATTACGATGGAGGGTTTTTGAACGATGGGTTTGGGGGGGATGATGATAAAATTAAGGCAGCCTTTGGATCCGATGATATCCCATTGGATGAGGAAGTTAGGAGGAAAATGAGTGAAGTGGAAAGTATTGAGGATGCTTTGCTGGTGAAGAAAGTTGCTGGGAGAAAAGTGAATCCTTTGAGGGAGAAATGGGGTGATTGGTTTGATAAGAAAAGTGATTTTTTGAAGAAGGATAGAATGTTTAAATCGAATTTAGAGATTTTGAATCCATTGAATAATCCTTTGCTGCAAGACCCTGATGGGGTTGGTGTTACTGGCTTGACTAGAGGGGATAAAATGGTGCAAAAGTGGATTTTGAGTGAGTTCAAGAAGGTTCCTTTTACGGTGAAGAAGCCCTTAGGGATCTCCGAGATGGGCTCGGAGGTTAAGAAAGCTAGTGAGAGTAAGAAAAATGAAAATAAGAGGAATGTGTTAAGCGAAAGAGAAAGTAGTAGTAGTAGTAGTAGTAGTAGTAGTGGCAAGGGTGATTTGAGTTCAAATACAATTGGGAATGGGAGTATAATTAGGAAGAATAAGGTCAAGAATGTAGATTTGGAGGCTCACAAGAGTAACACTGAGTTTTCGGGTCATATATATGCTGATGGAAAGAGATGGGGTTACTATCCTGGATTGGACTCAAGTTTGTCTTTTACGGATTTTGTGGATGCATTTTTTAAGAAAGGGAAGTGTGATATAAGAGTTTTTATGATATGGAATTCCCCTCCGTGGATGTATAGTGTTAGGCACCAAAGAGGGCTGGAGAGTCTGCTTGCTCAGCACCAAGATGCTTGTGTCATAGTGTTCTCTGAAACAATTGAGCTTGATTTTTTCAAAGACAGTTTTGTAAAAAATGGGTAAGTTTTGTTCTGGTTCAGCATTTTGATCTATCATATCTATGCTTCTATAATGGGTTTCTCGTTCCACACAGTTACAAAGTTGCTGTGGCAATGCCAAACCTTGATGAATTGTTGAAAGATACACCTACCCACATATTTGCTTCGGTGTGGTTTGAATGGAGAAAGACAAAGTTTTATGCTACCCATTATAGTGAGCTTGTGCGACTTGCTGCTCTTTACAAGTAAGCTTGCTCATCTATGCACATACTTTTGTGAGGTTTAATATACAATTTTGAATAATGTTATTAATTTGCTTCCGTGATTGCTTTAATAGGCTGCTACATAACAGACTTCATTTGGTAGACTACTACCTTTTAGCTTCAATGTTTACACTCTTTGTTTTCCTTGTGCACTTATTCCTGCATGTCATCTGTTTTGCAGATATGGTGGCATTTATCTTGATTCTGATATTATAGTTCTGAAACCATTATTGTCACTCAATAATTCTGTGGGCCAGGAAGATCAGGGAAGCTCTTTGAATGGAGCTTTAATGGCATTTAGAAAGCATAGGTAATGGCTGCACTTTGTATTTAGAGTACATTTGTAGAACTTGCTATTTGTCTGAAGGCCTTTGGCAGTTTGAAGAGTTTTTCTACTTCTGAAATCCTGGAGTTTTCTTGTAGAACTGCTGACTGTCTTTATCTCGGATATTCATGTTCATTTATTGTAAAAGAAAAAGATGTTTCTTCTTGTTTCATTTCTTTGAATAAGTTTTACAATAGAAAGCTGTACCTTTTCCTATTCTGTGTTTAGGCATGTTCTGATAATTTCTTGGACTCATATTTATGGATGCCGTGTTTGAGAATAACTATGGTGAGTATATGATTTATGTCTAGTTTCTGAAATGAAAGTTTTGGGTGGAAGGAATTGTAGAAGTGTTACCCCTTTTTTCATGTTTTTGCTAGATTTTTGTTTTTTCTTATACAAGCAATTAAATCATTCTTGAAATTTTGCATTATCTTGCGCAGTCCTTTTATAATGGAGTGTTTGAAGGAATTTTATTTGACGTATGATGATACCCAATTGAGCGGGAATGGGGCTGATCTTCTATCAAGAGTTGCAGAAAGGTTTTTGAACAAAAAGAACGCCGTATCCATCAAACAGCCAGAGTTAAATGTGCAACCTTCCTATGTTTTCTTCCCTATTAGTTCTCGGCATATTACAAGGTATTTTTCATGCATATCCCTACTCTTGAAAATGATCTCTTAATTGCATGTGTCTCTCTCTTACAATTCCAACTCACTTTGGGCAATAAACATGGATGCACGACTAAAAATGTATCAAACCCTGTTCATCCAAGATGTATGGCTCTTATCTTTGCAAAATTTGATTAGTGAATCATCTCCATGCTCCCCAACTCCAACTTTATTTTTTTTTCTCCATAGTGATTGATTTAGTTTGCAGGAGTTTGACTGATTGATTTTCTTTTGTTATTATATTTACTTTGGGCATCTGTCTTCCAGCTAACTGAGCTATTGTGCTATGTTTTGGCTAGAACTACATTTTAAACAAGTATAGCCTTGGATTTCACACGGTAGATTTCTTTCTTTACTCTTTAGGATGAACTTTGAGTCATTTAACCCTCTCTATTATCTTTAAATCTCTTTAGAATGTTGGGTGTTTCTTTCAGCTTGCCTACCTCTGTTAGAACCTAGAATTCCATAGCCTATAAAAGGTCTTACCCATAATAATGATCCTCACCGGCCAGTTTGCATTTTATGAGATCGAATGTTTACAGTTTGCATGTGAAAATTTTCTCTAGCTTGCCTTGTGACTCCTTTCATTACACTAGTTGCACTTCTTTACCTGTGAAGTCTTAAATTCTTCTTTTCTGCAATTACTAATTTGGATCAAAAACAGATACTTTGTTGCCCCGTCGACAGAAACTGAGAAATCGCAGCAAGATGCTTTATTCAACAAGATTCTGACCGAATCTGTGGCATTTCATTTCTGGAACAGTGTGACATCTTCCCTCATTCCAGAGCCAGAGAGCCTCGTAGCCAGGATTATTAACCATCCATGTATTCATTGCTCCGAATTGTTGTGAATTTCACATCTCTCTTCAGCTCTGCCCTGCACGAGAATTAATGAAATCAATTCTTTTTTGACCCGCAGTTGCAAATTGCTTTAATGGTATTTGTAGATTTTCATTCTCATGTTGTAAAGTTTTCTATAATCTCATTCCTTCAATTTTGCCAAATGATTAGGCCTCCCCAACCAAGTCAAAATCAATCTTCTTATGTAATTTACCCGCCAATTATGTTCAGGCGCCTTTGGCAATTGGCATTGTGCAAATATAACATCATCATTTTCAGGGCATGGGAAGCCTAATGAATAGAGTAGCAATTATGGATTATCCATTGGTTTCTTTAGTTACCATATTCATCTTCGATAGGGAATATTTGTTCTTCATTTCACATTTAAATTCTGCAATTATCTATTAATTTTATTTATTCGTGCTGCTATACATGGTACACTTTTAAATGTTAATCCTTGGCATTAGGTCCAAAGCATCTTTTCTTCACAAGATCCCACACCCATTGCACCATGAACCTTCTTCCTTTAATTCCATTCAGATTGTAGCCATTTCCAGCTGCATCCGTTGAGACTTGACCCACATATGCACCACCACCACCCGAACCGTACACACCAAGACACAGGTCGGCGATTTCGCCCGGTGCAGTTGGATTATTACCTGCATACCATGCGTTCACAAGTGGGTTAGTCGCAGATTCGGCTAGCTCATGAGCTATAACACTGATCATTCCGTCGACTCCTATGTCCCCATTCGGAGGGCGCATTACAGTGCTACCTCCGTTCCCACCCGGTGGTGGTGGCACCCCCATAGGCCAGGCAAATGGATAGGCACACATGCCCGGACACTGAGTTCCACTGTAACCAACCCAAGCATAAGGAACTATTACACCGACAGTGGCCGGGAAGGTGAAGTAATGAAAAGCGCAAACCGCCCTGCAAAATTCATCAACCATGATATCAGCTGAAGTTAGCACCAAATAGTATCCGTTTCGAGGATCGAGAGGCAATGGCTTTGGCTGGGAAGTGACGGCATTTTTTATGACGGCTTGTATCGACATGCGATTGAGACGAGGACCATGGGAAAGTTTGGTATCAAAGAACTCCCCGGCTATGTTGCACTGAAACGGGTACGGGGACAGATACGGGAACGGGGATGGGGACGGGAAACGGCAATTTCTAAAATTACAAGGTACGGGTACGGCAAAGGTACGGCATGTAAAATAAAATTTAAAATTTAAAATAGACATAAAAAAGTCATAAATATTCATTAAAGTTCATACTTTATAGTAAATAAGAAAATAAAACCCATAAACAAATCACAATATTAAAATCTTAAATTTCAAGACTCAAATAATAAATTAAATCTAGAACAATATTAAACAACACAAATTTGTACTAAATACTAATAAAACTTTAAGCAAACAGGAACACGGAACACTACCTACCAAATCCGATACAATAGGGTATATAATTAATAATAAATAAATAAATAAATAAATAAATAAATAAATGACTTTCATTTTCCTCTTCAAATTTAGAAGAAAAAAAATCAAACTTTAAAGCCCTACAAATATAGCATTAATTCATAAATTAGTCTTCATCTTATGACTTTCATTTTTTCCTCCTAAAATTAGTCTTCATTTCCTTTTAAATTGGGAAACCTAATTTCGATAGGACTGATTTATAAACATTTCTAAATTTTGGGACTAAATTAAGCAATAAATCAAGTTCAGTGTTTTAATTGAACTCAATTTGAAAATGTATAGACTTTTTTGTGAAGAGAATTGAAATTTGGTGCATTTTCGTGAAACATAGAAAGCTAGGGTCACGCCTTGCTATTTACCCAGTTTTAAAAGTTAAATACCCAAAACTACAACGCTGTCGTTTAGTTCTTCTTCTTCAACCAGTTCACCTTTCATCAACCTTATTTTTTTTCCTGATTTCTTCCTAATACTTTCATCTTCATAACAAATTGTTGCTGTCCGGTCGCCGGAAAGCAAAAGAAAAATCCGTAAATTTATTGGGGACGCACGTAAAAGTCATGTGCCGTCCCCGAAACGTCCCCAAGAATATTCCGGCCGTCTCTGGTTACTTTCAGGCGTACCTCATGAACGTGGGACGTCTCCGGTACGTACCTCAGCCGTCCCCGTCGCGTACCCGTGCCGGAAACGTTTCGGGTACTTGAAACGGCATGGGATTGCCGTACCCGTGCTTCCTAGCTCCCCGGAAAGGGTAATGCTATCTGTAACGTTTGATCCTGTTTGGTCGGTATAGAGCCTGACAGTGCTCCACCAGTCAGCAACAGAAGGGCGAGGAGCTGGAGAAGAAAATGAACTTAAGAAATCCCTTATGGTGTCCTGGTGGGTTTGGTTCCAGTTACCATACCAGATTATATACAGTTTGAGAGGCGATGCAAGAACAGGACCCATGTGGTACTCAAGCTTATCCGGATCCGGAGAACCCCCAGAATTCACAGCTTGGTTACACCCAGTGTTTAGACTCCATGAAAGATCCAAATGAAAACATAAGAAAGATAAGAGCAGGAGAACATAACAACACAGCTTGTCCATTTTTGTTGTTGTTGTTGTTTCTTTGAATGTCGTAGGTTATTGAAAGTTATAAGACAATGCATAGTTCTTATATAAGGAAAGAAAATAAAGGGTGGAGGAGATTCTTCTTCATTATTTTTTCCTGAGGCTATACATTGTTTTTTTTCGAGTTTCACTCCAATCCGTTATTTCCATGTCAAATAATATTCGATACAAGTTTAATCCTTTTTTGGCTAAATTTATTTTCCCTAATCTTTATTAGCATGTATTAATTAAAGGTGTAGGGCTAACAATTAATTGCTTAATGTTAGATCAACAGCAAAACTATTTTATTACTTAATGCAGTGGTTACTGCATATTTGGCTTTTAAGTCCTCTTTTAACACTCTAATCTTTATGAAATTAATTCCTTAATGTTAGATCAACAACAAAACTATTTTAATACTTAATGCAGTGGTTACTGCATCTTTGGCTTTTAAGTCCTCCTCTTTTCACTATTTATTGTCAAAAAATCTTTCTTTTTTCTGGTAACGAAAAAAAAAGTCTATTAGAAACTTATAAGCCTAAGAAACACTCCCATGCTTAGCATCTCTTGTAGTCTTCACTACTTTGATGTTTTGCAGATTTTTTTTTATAACCGACTTCTTTCAATATTTGTATCCTTCTAAAACCAAAAATTTAAATAAAAAATCATTTCTGATATATATATATATATATATATATTTGATAAGAATATATGTAATTCTCTAAAAAAAAGTTTTTTCACATATTTAAAATGAAAAAGAAAGGCAAAATGTTTAACGCGTATATATTTATATATGAATAGTTTAAATATTAACACTTTGACAATGTTCACACTTTACAGATATTGCGATTGAATCCAAGTAAAATTAAAAAGAAAACCAAGGCCCAATGGTTTATTTTTATTCACTCATTTATTTTTATTCACCCAGATGGTGACACATATTATCATCTAGTTGTAAGAAAAAATTTTAAATAACAGTTAGCGACTTAATAACCAATTTGAATCAAAATTAAAAGTTTAATGCTCACGTTAAAGCAATTGAAAGTTTGGTTACCAAATTAGATTTTTTATCAAAATTTATTGACCATTTGTAAATTTTATCTAATAAATGTAGTGACGATTTTATAAAAAAATAGTGACCAAAATAAAAATTTAATAATAATTTAGTGACCACCCTAAAATATAGGAGTAATAGGATTGCGTATATAAATAATAAATATTAAAATAATAAATCGAAAATCTAGAGGGGATAGATAATCTGATCCGAGACTCAGACCGCCGCAACCGCTGTTTCAGGCTTCAGCAACTGGGTCACCAATTTCCGTTTCTTTCAATGGTTTCTTCAACTTTCATTTTAACTGTAATTTTTTGGTTGCATGGATTTGAATTCCAGCTCACTTGAATCTCTTTGCCAGAAATGTCTGCTGCTTCCCAGTTGTTCATTATCAACAATTCTCGCTTCTAAGGTCAGTGCTCATTTCTTTTTCTTCATTCCTCGTTTCGTCTATCTTCAATCCTTTTCTTTTTGCGTGCTGCAATGCACCTGATTGCACATTGCTCACCATCATCCTTAGTTCACCTCATTGCTTTGAAACCTTTCATTCACGATTTACCTGACCTCCCGGAACTTAACAACCTACGTCTCAATTCAAAGCTATCCCAAACATCCTTATTCCCCATCTCTTGGCATAATCAACCCAATTTTTTTGTTCGATTCCGTTGCAAAAGAAAAAGGCTTTGTGGGTTCGTCGCAAATGCCGAAAACAACAACAACAACAAATATTATAGGAAAAGGAAAACAAGCTGGTGGAGAAGTTTCTTTTTCGAGGATGACGATAATTGGTTTGGTCTCAAGGACGATGACATAGTGGAGGGAGATGGGGATGTGTCATCTGACTCAGATGAGGAGGAAGGAGGCAAATTTGAGGCATGGAAGAGGAGGGCTGAGGCTATAATAGAGTTGAGGGAAGCTCAAGAAGATATGAGAAATGAGGAGAGCAGAAGATGGGAGGATTGGATTGTGGTTGCTGATGAGGATGGGGATGTTAACGGGCTTGGTTCTGCAAATGATTGGGATGATGATGGGACTGGCGGCGGCTTTGGCATTGGGGAGGGAAAAGAAAACGGTTTGGTTCAGTCTGTCAGAGATTTGGTTCTTGGGAGGGAAGATGAGGATGTATTGTACGAGGATCGTGTTTTTCGGTATGCCTCCTTCAATTCGGTAAGTTATTATTTTCGAATTAGTGTAAAATAGTTTACTCACCAGCATTTTATGAGTATTAAATGCAATTGCTTTTGATTAAGTTCTAAGTATTTGTATGACCAAGGGCCTAAGATGTTCATACAATTTTTTTGCGGTGACAGGCTAAGTTTTTGGCATCGCTGTTAGTTATACCCTTGGTCTTGGATTTTGTGGTTCACGACTATGTTCTTATGCCATTTTTAGACAGGTAAGAACTCTGGCTCCCGTTCAATCGGTTAATCTTTCCTTTTGAATAAATATATAGAAGCTTGGAAAATTTTATCATCATGGTTTTTCCTGTGCCTTCTAGTTAATTCCCCCTTGAAGCACTGCATCTATGCAAATCCTTTCTTTTAAACTTGGAAATAGCTCAGATAATTTCAGATTGATGATGCAAAACAAGTACAATAGCTAAACGGGCCTAAAAGATAATTGTTTTACTATCTTTCTTTCGGCCAACACCCCTTTTTTAATAACCATAAAGTAAATTTCATTGATACATGCTTTTCTGGAATGGATGAAGCAATAATAAGAGGCTTTACCGTGAACAGATATGTGAAGACTGTGCCATTGGCGGCAGAGATTCTTGATGTCAGAAGAAGTCAAAAGCTTGAAATGGTTAAGCAATTACAGGTTGAAAAAGCAAGATTCCGTTTTGAAGTGGAGATAGGTAAATCTCCACCTCTTTCGGATGAAGAACTTTGGTGGGAACTGAGGCATAAAGCGTAAGATTGATATTGCCTTATGTGCCTCTCTTAAGCTTTAATTCATCATGTGCTCTCTTCCTATGCCTATTCCCATCTCTCTTTTGTTTTCTCCCTTCTACTTTCTTTCTGGACCCTAAACCCCGAAAACTCTAGCCACTTGTAGTTTTGAAACACTTACAAACCTTTTTTTAGTTAACACTATTGCTTTTTTATTGAAATAATTTCTAGCCAATGTCTAGAGCTCTATTATAAGCTGATGTACAAAGCCCTTATTTGTGTCGCATCGATCAATATTCTGGACTGATATATCATATATTGATGTAATAACGGATGTCTGATTTGCTTATCTCAATGCTTTCAAAGTAGAAGTTATATACCAATAATTTGGTTGTAGCATGAAAAATAGAAATTTAGGATCAAAATAATGCATAAAGTAACATATGTTGAATAAAACTGAAGTTGTGATGCTATTTAGGGCTATTAAATCAAGAGATCGGGTTAATATACCAAACATGTATATGAGTAAAAGAACTATTAAATCTAAAATACTAGATATATCTTATAAACTCGTATATGAAGTTTCTATATAAGCTACTTATACCAAACATGGTAGTATAATATCCATAGTGATAGAAGCATCTTGATAGTCTTATTACCTTTGTAATTAGATTACGAAGGTGATCTTGCAAGTGATACCAAATGCTACCTAATTGTGTGTGCTTATAGTTATACTTGCAACCATCCTTCAACGAAGCTTGTTTGTTTGAATTGTTAGTATATCTCTACATGTTACGGGAGTATTCTAGTGGTGTTATCACATTGACTTGTTCTTGAATTTCTGTAGCATTATGATATATATAAGAAAGCAGTACTACAATTATATAACCAAGTGTGCATTGTAAATTATAATTTCCCTGCAACATAATTTTCTCTTACACTATTCTTTCAAGCTAAATTTTGTTGTCCTGTGATAAAATGCTTCAACAGGTTAGAGCTACGAGATGAGTTCAGATTAGAGAACCGTAAAGCATTTGCCAACATATGGTCAGATATGGTATTTGGCATTTCATTGTTCCTTCTCTTACAACTCAATCAAAGTAAGGTAAATACCCCTTTATAGTTTTTTTTTTAATTATCGAATTCCCTTCACAATTTTTATTTATCAAAATCCCTTTACAATTTCTACATACTGGTATTCCTACATCTAATGTTATTGTTTTGATTTCTTAGAAATAATCAGAATATTTTTTGTCAATAAACATAGGATAACATTTTTTGTTCTTGTTGGTGAATATTTCAACTCTAACCTCCTATTACTTTATGTTTATGATTTGTAAAAAATACAAGAAAAGAGGTCTTCTAAAAATATTGAATGAAATAGTTACTGGAATATAAAACTTAAAATGTTAAAAAGAGATAGATGTCAGTATTAGCAAATTTTGACAAAAACAAAAGTCATATGTGACATTTATTTGGGATGAAGAGAAGTTTTTGTTGATTTATATTGTATGGAAGCATGTCAAACATATAGTTGCATATACTAGCAGTAAAGCTGATATTATAAATGCAAGCAGCGACTATAAATCAATCCTATCAGCCATGATGCGAGGGTGGTTGTATGGGTAATACCGTGCCTTTTCCACTTTCAAAGATCATATACTTGGGATGTTTAATTTAGGTGAAGTCTTTCTTTTGCATCCATATCCTCTATGGTCGTTTAATTTCTAGACATGTTTTTCAGTATATCATCTATTCTTGGGTTTTTAGGTGTCCAAACTTAAAACTATCATTTTCTTCTTCAATGCGTTGCAATCCCCACCTTTTTCTATTGCACTCATTTTTAATCCTTCTCTTTTCTTCTTTTGGTATATGTAGACACTCCATCTTCAGCTTTCACACCTATTCTTTTTCTTTTTGTTGTGCACGTTGGTATTCAAATGTCCAAAATTTAGCACTGTAGAACATTCTGGGTCTTGGAATTTACAGTTCTTGATGTTGCATTCAGATTAATATAGGAATGCAAAGTAAGAGGAAATCAATGGTTTGTTTAAGGAAAGGAAAGGATACATGCTTGTCAGGATAACTAAAATAAGTGAAAGGAATAAAAAAGGATTATAACAAATAATATTTTATTTAGTTCCAGAACTCGTGTTTTTAGGCTTGTGTGTGCTATAGCTGGCAAACAAATTCACCCTTGTGCTTTATCTCTACTTTAGATAGGAAGTCTATCCGAACTACTACCTACAGATCTGTACAAGTAAGAATAACTACTAATTCTAACTATACACGTCTACAATCTACGAGTGTTATTGTGACTAATGAAACCTTAGATCTAAATGATCAGTGTACAACCAAACTCATAAGAGTAGCAATAAAAACTTAAATGACAAAGAGACCGAATAGAAGCAAAATGTTCTTTTTGATAGGTTCATTAAAAGAAGTCTGTAGGATAACATTCTTGACTCAATACCCCATCTATGTCTATCGCAGAAGCATTACATGCATGTTCCAAAATTCTAGATCTGATGATGTAGGAACCGCACAGGTGGTCTCTTCTTAACATGTGAGAAACAACCTAGTAGCCAAAGAGGGCCCTAGACATTTATCTTTGCTAAGACTCGGTAATAGGGGCCATGATAGTGGTTGTGCAACATTTTGCAAACTATTAGGGAATTGGACCAATTGGTTTGTCAAAGTCAAGCTATTACGTAATTGCCTGGACCTAATTCTATATCTAAGACTTGTCATTTTCATGTTGTGTTTCTTCATATAGGAAAGCCCATAGACAATGAAGGCCACCTAAATACCAAATAAAATCCAATACAATACCCTACCAGAATTATGTTTATGTTCATATCTAGATTAGTGATTTTATTATTTTTGTTGCTGAATGTTATGTTTATAGCCAGATTATTATTCCTTCAGAAGTATGTATGAGAATGTTGCTTACCTTTTCCATGCATCCTAATTTTGTGTACTTTTACTAAGTGCATATTTCTTCTAATTTTTCTCACCATTTTCTTCAGGCATCTTTGCTGAAATTTACAGGTTACAAAATAATAAGTAATATTTCAGATACTGGAAAGGCATTCCTCATTATACTGATTACAGACATATTTTTAGGGTAAGGTACTTCTATATAAACTGCTTGTGACACTATATTCGTAAGTGTAAGGTATTGAGTTAATGTTGAATTTCTTAACAATAGTAACTTTTCTATGAGAGAATATAATTTACGGGTTTTTCCTGTTTTATATTGGATTCGTATTTTTAAAATCTATATATGTTTAAATATATATATTGACTAACTTCCAATATTATTTGATACACATTCAAATCTTAATCAGAATAAATCAAAGTCATATCCCCTTTAAATATTGATTAAAATTGGAAAATTAATTTGGATGTATATTTCAATAGTTTGCTTGGTCCTCGTCAAATGGCCAAATTTCCCACAGTTCAGTTATACTAATTAATTTTCCGTTTAAAAGTTCTACCTTGGTTCATCTTCATCTACTTCTTGATTCCAAACTCACTTTAAAAAATATATAGAAAAGGATGGAATTTTGCACTGGTTTTTATTTCTACAGTATAGCTTATGAATTGCATATCTGCAGTTATCATTCAGAATCGGGTTGGCAGACTTTGCTAGAGATTATTGTTGAGCATTATGGACTCCAAGTTGATCAATCTGCTATAACGATTTTTGTCTGCCTGATTCCAGTTGTTATTGATGCATGTGTGAAGCTGTGGGTACGTTTTACTTCCAGAAATCTTTGCATTTATTTTTACTAGTAGATCATGGAATTATACATATTTTTCTGTTCAAACTTGGAATATATTCACATTGAAATGATTGGGTATGGATTTTATACGGCAAGGTATTAACATTCTAGGAAAATTTGACATTTTGCTAACCCCTAGAAATCAGGAAACTATTATCTAATAATCTACAGCTAATCTCCTACAATTTAGAAATAAAAATCTGACTCTAAAGTTAAAGCTATTCACAGAATCTTGGGATTTTAATCAATCCTGATTTTTCCAATACTTTTGATCAAGCGGGGAGCTGATATTTCCATCCCTAGAATTCCCACAATCCTTTGAAATGTTGAGCCTGTCAACCCTTTAGTGAAGACATATGTTAATTGGCTCTTTATAGAAGTGTAGGGAGTCCAAATCAATCCACTGAATGGGATTCTGAGCTGATATTCCCTTTGTTGAACTCTTGTTTTTAATTACTTGCTTAGTAAGTCTTTCAGTTGAACTATATGACCTCTCTATATAAGACTTAAGAGAGAATTTGAGAATTTAATAAAACAAGTCAAAATTTTATCAAAATCCTAAAAGACTTTGGTCTCTCTTTTAACTAGTCCTAAGGTTTGAGTCTCCCTCTGATGAGCTGAGAAGTTTCAGTCTCCTTTCGACAAGCTGAATCATCAATTCAAAACATAAGATCATAATGTAAGATTGTAACATTTGGTATTCAGAGCCAACGATCCTTGGCAATGGCAAAACAATGATTACACAGGCAAGTAGAAATATACAAGCAATTTAAGACAATTCTTGGTGAAGTCAAAACCCAACCAACCCAACTGTTAAATCTCCTACATGAAGTACGTGCCTGAAGTAATTGCTACTAAAAAGGTTAGTGATTCTATGGCTAATACGAAGGTAGACCCTTTAACTCATATATGATAATTTGATTTTTTTTCTTTATATCCGATCCACAAACCCTTCAACTCCATATCAAAAAAGTTTAATGGATTATGGAACTAAACTTGCTGAGTTATTTTTGAAAATATTGAATGCTGGTGAGAAGCTTGAGAAGATTTATTTATAGGTGCTGATATAATGACTCCTTGAAGAGAATGGTAAATTTCGTAGGGTTTTGTTTCAATTCTGAATTCGTCTTTTCTATAGGGGTTACATAGTTCCTTTTCTTAAATAGATGACTCCTTTTTGAGGATGAAGGCAACAAATATGAGATTGGTAGAAACATAATTTATGTGCATGGTTGTATAGATGAACTTCATGTGCATGAAAACGTGGGTTTTATATGATTAAAGATGTGTGCATGTTATTAATCCTCCCCGTTATCATGATTTTGGTGCAGTTGTTCAAGTTTCTTCCCAGGTTATCCCCAAGAGTTTCAAATATATTCCGGGAAATGAAACGCCACTAGTGATTCTTTTAATCTGGAGAGAACTCTCATGATCCGTGGGAAGGGAAAATTAAACAAAGTAGGATGGATTTACAAGTATCAGCTCATTGGGGAAAATGAGCTTATTGTTTCTTTATTATACACAAAGTGGGCTATTATTATGACTAGTGTCTAGTGGTATGTATATCTGAACTCGGCCTTGATTCTTGAAATAAAGATGTATACACAAAGTGAGCCATTCATTATACACAATGAAACTATGTGTTTTACATGGTTTTTTGGATTGAGATTAACTATTTACTCTCTTTTTTCAAGTGATAATCTTCACATATTCTACTTTTAATTTCAGTCATTCGTTTCACTCATCCAACAATCTAAAAAACATGTAAAAGTTAAAAACTTTTACACTAAATATATATAGGCTTAACTACAAAATAAGTGCTTAAATTATGTCTCTTTTTTGCAATAAGTGCTTAAAGTATTTTTTGCTTAAAATAAGTGCTTAAAGTTTTATTTTTGGCTGAAATAGGTGCCTAAAGTTTTATTTTTAGCTTGTTTTAAAGTCAATTGAGACACCTACTTTGTCACCTATTTCAACCAAAAAATACTTTAGGGACCTATTGCAAAAAAACATAGTTTGAACACTTATTTTGTAGTTAAACCATATATATATATATATATATATATATTAATACATATACCTTGAAAATGCAATTATCTCTATTTAATAAAAAAAATTGAATAAAAGATTTTGGATCCGGGACATTTCGGATGCAACAAATTACAAACTGAAGCCCAAACCAACGACCTTTTAAATTTCATTAAAAGTAAGGCCCAAACTTTTAGATTAATGTTTTCTTTGTCAAGTATCGCTTCTTATTTGGCACCGAGTATAACGTTTCTGCATCATCTTGCAAATTACTACAATCTTCAAAAAAAAAAAAAAATTGTCATAATCCCCGCTTTCGCCATTTCCTAATGCTTCTCAGATCGCATGGAATTAAACCCAGATTATCACCCAATCCTCTCTTCACTCTCAACCAATATTATCTCCAATTCAACACAAATCCCATTGATGCCCAATCTCCATTCTCATCTTCAGGAACCCAATCTTCTATTAAAGCAATCTGTTCTCAAGTCTATGAATCCAATCAGCAACAAGCCTTCTCAAGATTCTTACCTGCAAAGCTCAACCTTAACATCGATCCTTATTCTTTGACCCATGAACAAGCCATTTCAGTTGTTGCTCATCTGGCAAATGAGTCGGGTTCCATGGTTGCTCTAAGTTTCTTTTACTGGGTACTTGGTATTTACAAGTTTAAACATTTCACGAGGCTTTACATTGTGACTGCCTCTTCTTTGATTAAAAATGGTAACTTCGATAGAGCCAATGAAGTAATGCAGTGTCTGGTGAGGAATTTTGCTGAAGTTGGGAGGTTGAAGGAGGCTGTTGGGATGGTTTTTGAGATGCAAAATCAGGGCTTGAAGCTAAATGCTGAAACCTTGAATTGTATATTGGGGGTTGGTTTCGAAATGGGGCTGCTTGATTATTCGGAGAAAGTGTTTGATGAAATGTCTGAGAGAGGTGTGTATGGGGATTTTATTAGTTATAAATTGATGTTAGTTGGGTATTGCAGAGCGGGGAGGGTTTCAGAGGTTGATAAGTGGTTGAAGGAAATGCTTGAAAGAGGGTTCAGTGTTGATAATGCTACTTGCACATTGGTCATCAGTTTGTTTTGTGACAAGGGTTTCGCGAATAGAGCCCTCTTGTATTTTGATAAAATGGTGAAGATGGGGTTTAAGCCTAATTTGGTTAACTATTCTTGTTTGATAAATGGGTTATCTAAGAGGGGTAGTATAAAGCAAGCCTTTGGAAAATTGGAAGAAATGGTTAGGGAAGGATGGAAGCCTAATGTGTATGTGCATACTGCTTTGATTGATGGGCTCTGCAAGAAAGGATGGACCGAGAAGGCTTTTAGATTGTTTCTTAAGCTTGTTCGGAGTGACAAATACAAGCCGAACGTTCATACTTATACTTCAATGATTGGTGGATATTGCAATGAGGAGAAGTTGAATCGAGCAGAGATGTTGTTCAGCAGAATGAAAGAGCAAGGTTTGGTTCCTAACACCAACACATATACCACTCTTATTAATGGCCATTGTAAAATGGGAAGTTTTGAACGAGCATATGAATTGATGTGTCTTATGGATAAAGAAGGTTTTACTCCTAATATATATACATATAATGCAATTATTGATGGCCTATGTAAAAAGGGAAGGGTTCAAGAAGCCTATGACCTGCTTAGTAATGGCCTCCTGCATGGATTGCAAGCCGATAGAGTTACATATACCATTCTCATTACTGAGCAGTGCAAGCAGGCTAATACTGAGCTAGCTATTGCATTTTTTGGTAAGATGGTTAAAGCTGGCCTCCAGCCTGATATGCATTCATATAACACACTGATTGCCGCATTCTGTAAGAAAAAGAAGATGAAAGAAAGTGAGAACCTTTTTGAAGAAGCCTTGAAGCTTGGATTGGTTCCAACCAAGGAAACTTACACATCCTTGATAAGTGGGTACTGCCGAGACGGAAACTTAAGTATGGGACTCAAGTTTTTCAACAGGATGAATGACCATGGTTGTGTACCGGATAGCATCACATATGGGACGATGATCAGTGGACTTTGCAGAGAGTCTAGGTTGGAGGAGGCATGCCAGTTATATGAGACTATGATGGATAAGGGGTTCTCTCCATGTGAAGTTACTCGGTTGACACTAGCTTACGAGTATTGCAAGAAAGGTGATTCTGCCATTGCCATGGTTATGTTGGAAAGACTAGAGAAAAAGTTCTGGTTGCGGACGGTTAACACCTTGATCAGGAAGCTTTGTAGTGAGAAGAAAGTGGGGATAGCAGCATTATTCTTTCATAGATTATTGGATAAGGATCGCAATGTGGATCGTGTAACTTTAGCAGCATTTGTTACTGCATGTTATGAGACTGACAAGTTTGCTCTTGTATCTGACCTGAATGAAAGGATCTCTAGAGGAATTGGTTAGCAAACCGGCTGCAGCTGGGAAAATGGTCTACATTTTCAGTTAAAGCTTTTCTGCTGGTGCAAGTTGCATGTCGAAGTGGTCTTGTATTCGTTAGAAGGCATGGAAAAAATTAATGAAATGATCTACATTTTAGTACAATCTTAAATAGTGACACAGAAGTGAGAGGTGTCACAAAATGAGGGATTCTGCTTTCGAAGTGGTACATTGTGGTGGAACCATATGTCTCACTGCCTACATTCACTCAATAATTAATTAATTGCAGTGTGGAAGTGGACATATAAATAATGATCACAATTCAAAATTCACTAAAATCTTAAATATAAATATTAATATGTGTGAGATAATTCTAGTAAAACCTTTATATCATGTTTGGATACATGGAACTGAGAGAAAGAAAACAAATTAAAGTAACTTGAAGGTTGTGGTTAATTTTAGGGAGTAAATAAAATGATCTTGAACTGATAAAATTATCTTGGTGTTTGTTTATTTATTGTAGAAAATGGTAAAATTATACCACTGGTCCTAACCTCCTCAGGCTTTATAATATGAACTTCAAAATTCTCTGTGTGTTCAATTTAGTCCCTAACTTGACAAATAAATTAATTTCTTTTGGATAAAAACCAGTAAAAACGAGAGAGAGAAAAAGTACAACTTGTACTATTAATAAAATTGGAGGTGTACCAAAAAAATGGAGGAATATTGAGACCTTCTTCGACCACCAAATTAGACCTTACATGCCCCCACATGACATCTATTTCAATCTTATAATATAATAATAATATATGATAATGGACCAACCTTTCAAATCACTGCCTCAATTTTTTTTTCTAATTATCTCTATCACAGTAAAAGAAAAAATGTATAACAGGGGAAATAAGAAATGATTATTACTAGTAAAATTAGGATGAGTCTACCACGTGCGACGAACACCGACGAACATCACTAATGATGAATACCGATGAACACCATTAAATTAATTAATAAAAATTTAAAATTTCAATGACCCATCATACAATTAATAATTGTTTTTAAAAATTCAATTAAATTATTTTTATATATATTAAAATTTTATTTTTTTAATAAGGGTAAACTATATATTTAGTACCTCACTTATTTTTGTATTTCTATTGAACCCTCATTATTTAAATATTATTTCAATTTGACCTTATTCTTTATAAAAAAAATTAACCCTTAACCCTCAACCTAAAACCCTAAACTATTAAACCTTAAACTCTTAAACCTATACCCTAAACCATATACCATTAAAAATAATTTCACCATTATCAATTCAATTCAATTCAATGAATTGTTGAATTCTCCTAAAAAAATTCAATTAAATTATTTTTTATATATATCAAAATTAATTAAACTGAATACAACTCAAATCAACATCTACACCTCAAACCAAATTCCAATACAACTATGCTATCAGCTTCAGCCATCAAACCATTTGCTCAAGTTCAATTTCTAATCATCGAACACGATGTTTCCATGGCACAATTTTCAATCACATAATCATTCAAATAGCAACTAAAAACCAATCAGGAATTCAAAATATAAATATTTTTAAAAATTACACTAATGGATTTAGAAACAAAATGGCAAATGATCGTTTAACCAATAAGTCTATTCATCTCTACGTTAGCGGTATTTTCTTCACGACTTTGAGAATATTCTGAAGAACCTCAAACGGACTGAGGTGGAGTAGTCGTAGCATAATAATCATCATCGTCTTCGTCATCGACATCGGCCCAAAATTTGACAGTAAGAGGTGCCGGAGTCCAAAAAACCTGCGACTCGGGTTTTTGTTGAGACTTGAAAGAAGATTTATTAGAACGCCGGTCCTTGTCAGATTTCTTCTTCTTTCTAAGTGTTTCGAAAGCCACAAACACGTTCGTGTTAGTGATCACCACAGACCCTTCGTCCCTCTTGCTTCCTCGTCCCACCATTTTTCTAACTTTTTCCCCAAATCAATTTCTTTAAAAAAATGAATTCAGAAAAAATACGATAATTTATTAAAAATGCTATGATAAGATGAAATGATTGTTTAGGGTTCGTTGAAAACTGAATGGAATTAGAGATCAGAGGAAAATGTTTGTTTCTCGAGAAAAAAACATAAACAAATGATGCTAGAAAATTGGGGTTTAAAGTTATTTTTTTATCTAAAAAATATCATTCAATGAATTAATTTCACCATTAAAAATTATTTTTAAAGGTATATAATTTAGAGTATATGTTTAAGAGTTTAAGGTTTAATAGTTTAGGGTTTTAAGTTGAGGTTTAAGGGTTAAATTAATTTTTTATAAAGAATAGGGTCAAATTAAAATAACATTTAAATAATGAGGATTCAATAGAAATACAAAAATAAGTGAGGTACTAAATATATAATTTACCCTTATTAAAAAAATAAAATTTTAATATATATAAAAAATAATTTAATTAAATTTTTAAAAATAATTATTAATTGTATGATGTGTCCTTAAAATTTTAAATCTTTATTAATTAATTTAATGGTGTTCATCGATATTCATCATTAGTGGTGTTCGTCGGTGTTCGTCGCACGTTGTAAAATTTTCCGTAAAATTATTGCAAGCAAACAAAAGGAAATCAAAATCCTAAATCCCAAATGAATAAATAGGAAGGATTTAGAATTATTTCAGAGAAGAATTTGTGCTACCTTTGGGGAGCAAATATGGATGGCCCCTAATTTCCCCCCAAAATACCAGTCTAAGAGAATATATATTTTACCCTTTGCCCCATTTCTTCCTCCATTATATTTTCTCTTGTAATGCTTGCACTTCCTTTTTCCACCTTTATATGCCCAGCCATTCAATTAAAAATAGAGACTGAATAAAATAAATAAGTCTATATTCTGTAATACAATCTGAAGTATTTTTCTTCATTTTTGCTTGGCTAAAAGCCTAAAACAGTATAGCTATCAGCAAGTAGCAGATACTAGATATTGGTGGTCTTTTCTTTTCGCCTTCTCTCTCTAATTAGAGCCATTTTTTTTCCATTGCCAAGAAAAAGCTTCAATCTTTCTAAATTTAGTGCATCTCTTATTCTTAGAGATACAAATAGAATAACAGTCATTGTGGCAGTTTTAAAGTTTTTTTTTTTTTTTTTTGGAGGTTAACGAGTAAAACAGTCACTAGAGCATGAAAATCTCCAAAGGGATTGACTTGTAGTCCTCTATCCCAGCTCCACCATTGTTTATAGGTGAGTTTAAGCTCTATATATGCTCAGGATTCTCGATAAAGGTTTTATCTTTATCTGGATTTGCTTCTAAATTTGTCCGAATATTTTCTCTTTCTTCTGTTGAATTATATATATTAATTTAATTTTTGGGATTTAATATGTTGAATTGTTGCTTTTTAGTTTTCTGGGTTTTTATTACTCCATTATTACACAAACTCCAGATATACCCATATCCAAAAAGTTCAATTTTTGCTTCACTTCTTTTCATCATCATCCAATAAAAGGGTACCTATCTATTTTGGCTATTGTTAATCTCTCTGCAGATATCTAAGCTATTATCCTATTGGTCGTATTTTCTCTCACTCTCACATGCCTCTTTCAGCTTGGGGAGGATGATATCATTTGTTCCATCCGGGTTTGCTTTCACTTTTGAAAATACCGTTGGAAAGATTTTCTTTCCTCTGTGGCCATTAGACATTGAATATAATGATGTCCTGGTTTAGTTTATATTTATGTTTTTTGGGGTGAATTATTGGTTATTTGAGTATAGTTATCTGTTCTATCCATTTTTAACAACTTGTCAACTAGGATTGTCAGTTCATAGTTTTGTATTGTATTAGTATTTTCTCCATGTAAGGGGTTAGAGCTCTTGAGTTTTCTTTTTCTCTCTCTTTTTCATTTGATCTGATCTTTTGCCATTTGCAGTTGCTCTGGTTTGCTATTTAGCTACACTTGTTTATCTATTTATTAAATATTCTCTATGGACATGATCAAGTTTGTAGTTTGGTTTGCTTTATATCACTAAAACATGTGCTAAGTTTTGAGACAAATTGAATTCTTATTTGTTTAAGAGAGGTGAAAGATGGAGCGTACCAGATCAGATTTAAGATTTCATCACTCCGGATCAACAGAATCAGAGGAATCTGCTTTAGATTTGGAAAGAAATTGCTGCAATCATTTTAATCTGCCTTCATCAAGTCCTTCACCTATTCAACCCTTTGCATCAAGTGCTCAGCATTCTGAGAGCAATGCTGCCTACTTCTCATGGCCTACTTCAAGTCGATTAATTGACACGGCAGAAGATAGAGCAAACTATTTTGGAAACTTACAGAAAGGGGTGTTGCCTGAAACTCTTGGAGGGTTACCGTCGGGGCAGCAAGCAACTACTATACTTGAGTTAATGACCATTAGAGCATTTCACAGTAAAAACCTGCGTAGGTTTAGTCTTGGCACAGCAATTGGGTTCCGTATCCGACAGGGTGTTTTGACAGATATACCAGCTATTCTTGTCTTTGTGGCTCGTAAAGTTCACAGGCAATGGCTTAGCCAGTTCCAATGCTTACCTGCTGCTCTTGAGGTAAGTTAATGCTTACTGCTTTTACAGTCAATTTCTTTTCTATAGCTGCTTTTACAGTGACTATTTCATGTCAGATTTGATTCTTTTAAACTATTTTGGAAGTTTCTTAACAAGCATATTGGATCTGAGCAAGAAATTTCAGATGTTAAAATGTTTGTTTAAAATATTGTGTCAGGGGCCCGGAGGTGTGTGGTGTGATGTAGATGTTGTGGAGTTTTCTTATTATGGTGCACCTGCAGCAACTCCTAAAGAACAGTTATATACTGAGCTTGTAGATGACTTTAGAGGAAGTGATCCAGTCATTGGTTCTGGTTCACAGGTAATTGTTAATTGTTAACTATGGACAAACTGGTGATTTCATGGGTGGTTGAAGACATGCATTGCCTAAAATATATGGATTTATTAAATGAAAAAGAGCATCTATGTTTTTATTGTATCTTAATATCTTCATGTATGTGGTTAGACTGTTTCCTTATGGAATGAACAATCTAGTGAGGAATTCGGCTTGCCACATTTTATTTGTTTATGATAACAATCTAGTCTGCAGAATATTTGCTTTCTGTCTTAATAACAACACGGATAGAGAATGCTCATTTATAAGAAAGAGTCACTTTCTCTTTTGTTCCCTTAAAAATTCTAGTTAGTCATTTGAGTGATTCTCTATGATTATCCAATCATTTACTTGATTTTACATTAAGTTGTACAATTGAAGTTGTCATGTTGATAATCATATGAGCGTACGAGAAAGGTCAAGTGTTAGTTTCTTTTGCTGGAAACTTGATTAGCAGTTTGCTATTGCAAATATTGATCAAATATTGAAGTTGGTATGCTTTATTAATGATTTATTTATGCTACAACTGTGACTGAATCAATCATCTATCTTTTTCAGGCATCATCTGTACAGCTTATTTTTTAAATCTGTTCCTAATGCTTTCGAGAGGAAAAAAAAGCTAGTTCCCTCTTGTACTCTGCTCTGAACTTTTTGAGATAATGTTGATGTATCTCTAAACTTGTCTCGGACTCAGTTACTCCTTGTGCATGTAGGTTGCCAACCAAGAGACGTATGGATCGCTGGGTGCTATTGTGAAGAGCCGAACAGGAAATCGACAGGTAGGTTTCCTTACAAATCGCCATGTTGCAGTTGACTTGGACTACCCAAATCAGAAGATGTTTCATCCTTTACCCCCCAACCTTGGTCCTGGAGTGTACCTTGGTGCTGTAGAGAGGGCAACCTCATTTATCACAGATGACCTTTGGTATGGAATCTTTGCCGGTATAAACCCAGGTAATGCAGTTCCAATTTTATTTGTCTGCCATTGATCATTGCATTAGAAAATTTAAGCAGAAAAATGAGAGAAATTGAACTCAGATCAGTATGCAAGGATGTAATGTTTGAATTTCAACAAAGAGTTAGAAAGTTTCAGAATCCTGAAGCATGCTATGTTTAACGTAACATTTGTGCTAATTCATGTTTTACTGCATCCTGACTCCCTTACATGTCCATTTCGGTTTGGTCCTCCGGCAGAAACATTTGTGCGAGCTGATGGGGCTTTTATTCCTTTTGCTGATGATTTCAATATGAACAATGTAACTACAACTATAAAAGGGATAGGTGAGATTGGTGATGTCCATATCATAGATTTGCAGTCTCCAATCGGCAGTCTGATTGGAAGGCAAGTTGTAAAAGTGGGAAGAAGCTCTGGCTTGACCACCGGGACCATAATGGCATATGCTTTAGAGTACAATGACGAGAAAGGAATCTGTTTCTTTACTGATTTCCTGGTTGTTGGCGAGAACCAGCAGACTTTTGACCTCGAAGGAGATAGTGGAAGCCTTATAATATTAACGGGTCAGGAAGGGGAGAAGCCACAGCCTGTTGGCATCATTTGGGGTGGGACAGCTAACAGGGGTCGGCTGAAACTCAAAGTTGGCCAACCCCCGGAAAATTGGACTAGTGGAGTCGATCTTGGGCGTCTTTTAGATCTCCTTGAACTGGATCTAATCACAACCAATGAAGGGCTTCAAGGTACGCATTCCTAACAACAATCTGTAATTTTTCCAGTTCGTAGCTATTTGATCGGTTCCTTCTTATGGTACTCATTAATGAAAATCCAGTTTAACAACATTGTGCTGCTGACTAGAATTCAAGCCAAACAAATTACATGTTGAAATGAAAGTTACATTTGTTATGGCTATCAAAGAAAGGTTAAAATGTAAACAAACTACACACTAGCTGAATGATTATGTATAATCAAGTGGTGTTTAGATTCTGAAGCTGCAAAGTGTGTGTGTGTTTGCATCTAGTCTCTTACTGCGGCATTCACACTGTCTATTTGTCTTTGTTATTGATGAAGCTGCTGTGCAAGCTCAAGGAAATGCTTCCGCGGGTGGGATCGATTCTACAGTCGGGGAGTCTTCTCCTCTGGTCCAGGTTCCATCTAAGGATAAGATTGAAGGGAACTTGGAACCAATTAATTTAAATATCCGGCAAGTTTTGGCTGAAGGTGAGTCCTGGCAAGGACTTGTACTACCAACTATGCATACGGAATATCGAGCAGAAGATAGGGTCGAAGCAGGTCCTAATGTGGAACATCAATTTATTCCTAGTTTCAACGGAAGGTTTCCGGTCAATAACCAAAGGGGGAACGTAGAATCTAGGAATCTTTCAGCTTTAAGGAATGGATCAGATGAGGAGATTTATGTCTCACTGGAGTTAGGTGAGGCCGAACCAAAACGAAGAAAATATTCGGATTCCTTCTGTAGCATCAAGGACTTGAAGTGAAGGAGTAACGGAATAGGGGCAAATTGCTTGGATATATCATTCAGGTCACACGATATGCATAAAAGAGAACTGTAAGTAGGAGTTTGAGGTTATGTTTATCTTCACCCTAATCATTGGGTTAAAATACATTGCTAGGTTTACATGTATATGATCTTATTATACAAAAGAAATGTTTAGGCAGTACCGCGGCTAAATATTTATTCGAATTGTGTTACTGTGTGGAATTGATGCACCATAAAGTACTCTCACAGAGGGAGTATGGACAGCTATGCCTGTCAAGAACTAAAACAATTTGGGTCAACCCGTGTCGCACATATAATTTTGATAGGTAGGTCTCATATACAATACTTTGAACTTGAAATATGCTTAAACGATATCAAATTGCTTATCACTTGAACCAACTCGTTAATTACTTTTAAATACTTTTTAATCCTTAATCTGAAAGAAAAAAAAACCCCAATTATCCCAAAGCCTCAAATGATTATGTCAATGCTTGATTTCCTCAAAAAAATGTCAATGCTTGATTTCCTCAAAAAAAATGTCAATGCTTGACTCATCTAATTAGATGCATATTTCAATCACAATCACAATTAAAAATTAATAAATTTTTTACTATAATAAAAAATTCTTGGAAATGACCTTCCCAAGCTAAAGCAAGAGGCGGGCCGGCCCACAAAGTTGCTGTCACTCTGAAATTATCCAATACATACATATAAAAATATATAATTATAGGATGTTTGGTGGTGTCAAATTGGCTGGATTTGATGGATAATACTATTTCCAAGAAAACATGAGAAAGGAGCTAAAACAGCTACAAAGAGTGGGGTAGGTTTAACTGATCAAATGATACATACATATAAAAATATATAATTATTAAGATCAATCGTTAATTTAAAAATATCTTTTTAAACCTTTCAGTTAACATCATTCTTTTTTTTTTTAGGTCGTGGGTTTCTAACTCTCCATCTACTTTTGCTAGTTGCTGCTTGAGATAAATGGAATATTATTTTGTACTTTTTTACTTACCTGATTTAACTAAATAAGCCACGAATCTAGATATGGCTTCAATACGTAAAGCCTGAAGCCTTTGCAACTTTGGATACAATTCAATAAAACCCTAAAATGCTCAATCAGAAATGCATGCAGACAGTCAGAAATTGCTGCACATGTACATATATATCCCTAATGGAACAAAATGACAAGGGTTGAGTACAAGGCTAGAAATGACCAAACAAGAAAGAGAAACCTCACTTCATAAATTTTCCATGAAACAATGTTTAACAAAAGTATACATCTGTATATTAGAAAAACTTATGAATACCCACATTAAAGATCTTGGCCATCCACAAATTACAATGCCACCAACTGCAACTAAATATCTCCTTTATGCCAGTAATTCCAATTAATACCATTCTTCCAAGCTCATTATTATTAATTGTTTGAACCACAAATATATGTGTGTGTGTGTATTATAACAAAAAATGGAAGTGAAATAGAATCATTTCATTTCACATGTTATCTTGTTCATTCCAACATCACAATATTCAGTAACCATAAATTACATGACAAACGCCTCACCAACAATATTAATATGCCATTACTTCTCATCAAACTGGTCCCCTAACAGTATGTTGGGATGAGGCAACCAAATCACAGGTACCTTTGTCTCCCCCATTGAATTCTAGTTCTATGCAAAAGAAAAGGCAATGTGGTAATTACAAGTCATCAATCATGTCTTTCCTGTGTAATGGGATTTTGTTTTACTTGATGGTCACCAGGGAAGTGAAGACAAAGTTGCACACACAGGCATGCAAAACAGCACCAGAACTGTGCAGACGCAGAGTTAACATTATTATCTTCTCTTCCTTGAAAGATAAAATAATTTTATCTGGGTATATATTAAGAGGTCTAACAGGCACCACAATGGAGTTGAATGTGCAGATTTGTGCATGTGGTTTCATTTGCAGGTATGTGAATAATATATGCAATTGCAGTAATGAGACTGAGGAGAAAAATCACATATCATTGACAGATGACAGCAAAATTTCTCACAAAGTCAATCAGCGAAAAAGTTCATCAAGAAATGGAAATTTTTGAGCCGAGCATAGAGGAATTAGTTACCTGGAAATGAAGGGTCTGACTTCTCTCTCTCTCTCTTTGTGTGGGTGAGATTAGATAGAGAGAGAGAGAGGGGGGGGGAGCACAAATTCTCAAGTATCCATATTGTTGGTGAGTGAGTGATTGAAGCTGCAAGATGACCTGATATTGTGAACCAAAATCTAGATTGGAAGCTAAAGTTCAAGCAGGGTTCCTTATAAACACATCTGACTTCTTTGGCAGACAATCTAAAATACTAAAAGCCCTAAAACAAATGGATGGTAAACATGTCCTGAAAAAAAAACTCATCTTGGACTCAAGAATTTTGATCTAAAACTCGTCATAAACAATCTACTTCTAACACCTACAAAAACCATAAACCTGGAAAAAGAGAGAAAAAAGGGGGATAGCTAAGTTCATTACCAGATCATGCTGGCAGCTTCAACCTCTCAAACCAACATAAACCAGAGGAACAATAAGCACAAATGTAATGAAAAGGGGGAGTTTTCTCCCTTTTGCTGTAAATTAGGCAGGAAAGTGAGGAAGCAGAAGGGTTTGACAAAGGGAGAGAGGTGCAAGAGACATGCATGTTTTTATGCTACCGAATCCCTCGTGATTTTCAAGTGCAAGCAAACTATATAATTCAATGCACTGAGTCATACAATTACAAGGGGTATTTAATGGAGGCTCTTGGTCCTTCTTTACAGCTATTGACACTGACTTGTTAATATAAATTACATCAACAAGGGAACACTTGGACTTTTAAAACTAATTACAACAACACCGAGTAAGTTTAACTCAAATTAAAAATCCCCAAACACTAAAAAAATTAGGAAATGGTCAACCAGTTATTTACAATTTTACATCCCTATTGGAAACAAACCAAACCCTTAAATTCATATATTAAGCAATCAAAGAGGACATTGATGGTTCAAAGCAAGCATGCTTGCTTCTATCGATATGTCCTTTACCCTAAACCAAAGAGCATAGTTTATATTATAAAACCAAAGATAAAACATAACTTTGTTTCTGTATAAAGGCGGTTTCCATGTGCTTAGTGAGGTTTTGGTCCATTCAATATATATATATATATATAAAGATTGAAGGGTGTATATTGGCCAGGTTGGTGGAATGAGTACAGGGAGGAAGGAGGGGAATGGTTTTGTCTTTAGCGTTGGGTGGTTCCTTGTGTTTTCATGGTTGACATATGGACAGAGCCCTAATGGAACGGGAAGGACCACTCACCTTTTTAATAGCTTTGATTAATTAATAGTAGAACGCTTCACATGCTTTCGCTTTGTAATTTAGCTCCTAGGCTTTGCCAGACACTGGATAAAATAATGGAGAGAGAATTTTTTAAAAATATAATACTTATTTAAATTATATATATTAAATGATAATATATATTTAAATATGTTTATTAGAGGTGGCAAACATGTCATTCGGTTTAAGTTATTTCAGGCCTGATTATATTCGGTTTAAATTTAGTTCGGGTCTTGTTTAGTTTTAGTTCGGGTCTATGGTGATTTTGGTTCGAATATCGGGTTAGGACATCAGTCCGGTTGACTTTCGGTTCGATTAATTTCGGGTCATGTCAATTTCGGGTTAATAGGAGCTTGATCAATTTTAGTCGGGTTTTCAGGCCGGGTTAGATTTTTCCACCATATATGTGACTTTATATAGCATGTACATTTAACTTTTTGGTGAGTTGTGCGACAATTCACATCTCATTTATTTATTTATTTTAATATATTTTCTTTATTTTGGGTTGCCTTCGGTTTGGATTGCTTTTGGTTCGAGTGAAATCAGTTCAGTTTCATTCGGTTATGTTAAAAATTGGTTCGGGTCTATTCGGTTCGGTTGAAAATCAGTTTTGGTCCATTTTTTATTCAATTGAAATTCAGTTCAGGTTTTTAATTCAGTTTTTGGATCAAATTAGGATCATCGTGTTCGGGTTAATTCTGAGTCTCGGTTCGCTTCTCGAGTCTCGGATCAAATTTGCCAGGTCTACTTTTAAATTCATATATAGAGTAGGTGATTTGGTGGTCATGATTGTGACCGTTAATATGAATTAGAAATTGTCTATCCTTTTTCGGTGATTTTATTTATACTTCAACGCTAAAAAATTAGATTTACGGTTTAAAATTATAACTTATGGTTATGGTTTGGGATTAAAGTTTAAAGTATAATTTAAATGGAAAATATTTTGATACACAAGCTTGTGTAAACTTTAGTTTGTACAAGCCTTTCAATTTTAGGGTTTAGGGTTTTAGGTTAGGGGTTTAGTGTATAAGGTGTAGAATTTAAGGTTTATGGTTAGAATTTAGAGTTTAGGGTTTAGTATTTGGGTTTTAAAGGGCTAGGGTTTGAGATTTAGGTTTTAAATTTTATAAAAGTATTGTGTAAATTTTTTTCACACAGTTTGTGTATCAAAATATAACCTATTTCAAATTAATACTTAAAATTTAACTTTTTTTTACCGTTTAAGCATAAAAAATACCAAAAAAATATAAAAAATTTGTTCCCGAATATGAGTCTTAATTTCATTAGATTTATCAATTTATTAATTTTTTTCTAGTATTTAAGATATATTTGTTTCGTTATTGTTTTGGGTCCCACTTGCGATGATAATACAGCTTATGTTTTTTTCATGATAGGATTCCATATGCCTTATGTTTGGTCCACACATGATTTAATAGAAATTTGTTCAAATGATGATTCGTCACTAAGTTGTTTAAAATTCGGTTAAAATTGAATTAACCGATCGAATCGAAATTTTGGTCAATTAATTATATATTAGATTAATTAACGGTTAAATTTTTTTAAAAAAATTTGATTTTTCGGTTAATTTGGTTCAAAACAGATTAATTAATCAAATTAACCACAATATATATGTTAAACATATATTGAACTATGTGAAAATTAATCGAATTAAGTAAAAATTAACCAAAAATTTAGATGTTCCATAGTTAATTCAGTTAATTCAAAAATTAACCGAATTAACCGTACAAAGTTCGGTTAACGGTTAAAGGGTTAAAATTTTCGATTAATGATATTTAGCTAATTCGGTTCGGTCGGTTAATCGAATTAATCGATTGAACACCCGAATCCGTGATGGTTTGAAAAACTTCCTTTCCAACTGGATCTTCAATCATGTTTAATTAGCAGGGGAAGTAAAACTTAAATCACAAAGAGATTTCGGTTTAGAGAAGATTACAAGATATTAGTATATGTATCTGTGGAATGGAAGAGTGGGTTTAGACAGAAGTGATTTTTTCCAAGTTGATGTAGAAGTGGGGAGCTAGCTAGTTTGGTGCACGTGGAAATGACAATTACCAACCAGTTAACACTTAACACCAAAGGGGGACTTATCCATCCATACAAATTACTTCTCCCACGTGGCGGTTTTAATATAATTAGGATTTTCTTCTAAATATAGATGTTTATTTATTTACGTCCAACGAAATAGCAGAAGATAATGCTGCTGGCGATCCACTGCAACGCATCACCACTGTCCCTTCGTTGCCTCCGGAGAACTCACTCATCACCACCAATCATCTCTGCAACATTTCCTCACCCCTTATCTTCTTCTTCTTCGGCAGCAAGTAGAAGGAGAACATTATTAGTGTCCATAACAGCCACCACTTTTTCTACTTTACTCTTGTCGTCTCCTTCAAAATCCGCCATCATCACCGACTTTTTCGACCTCCCTAACTCCGGTGGTGTCAAGGCCTTGGACCTCCGTGCTGGAACCGGCCCAACCCCGGTCGATGGAGACCAGGTACTTCCCTCTCCTTCATAAATTCCCGCAATTTTCTTCTGTCAGATGGATGTAGTTTTAATGGCATGTTAAAATAACAAGGTTGCAATCCATTACTATGGGAGGCTGGCAGCAAAGCAAGGGTGGCGGTTTGATTCCACTTATGATCATAAAGACGGTACCGGAGAACCCATTCCCTTTGTCTTCACCCTTGGCTCCGGCAAAGTAAGTTACTCCATACCATTCCATTCCCTTTATCTGAGTGCATAACTAATTAACTTGTACTCCAAAAATGAAATAATGCAGGTAATTTCAGGGATTGAATCGGCGGTCAGATCAATGAAAGTGGGCGGAACTCGTCGAGTGATCATTCCTCCGTCCCAAGGATATCAGAACACTTGGCAGGAGCCTATTCCCCCTAACGTACGACTCTTCAGTTATTCATTTTCCACCGTTCTATTGTCTTGTATTCATTTCCGGCCACCTACAATTATTTACCTGTCTTGTGCTCTGCTCCAGTTCTTTGACAGACAGAGGCTGTTTACCACCATTTTCAATCCCACCCGTCTTGCCAATGGAGAAGGCTCAACGTTGGGAACCCTACTATTTGATATTGAGTTGGTCAGCCTAAGGCATTAGAAAACTCAACTTCCATTTCATGCCACTCCTCCTTTCGCATTTTTGTTGTAACATTTGTTCCTCTTCCTCAGTTAATCCAAACAGGCTAATATATGTGTTTTGTTTCAAACAGGCTAGTAGAACAGTAGTATCTGTCCTACTTTTTTTAACCTTTAGAAAATAAAGCGGTTTAAACTCGGATATTCTAAAATAAAATATCATCTTTTTTACTATAGGGAGCGATTTTTGTTAGACTCAAATCTAAATTACAAAATGGATGGAACGCAAATAATTAAGTTTACAATGGCCCATGGACTATCTGTATAAGATGAAAATTTTATGCCCCCACTTTAAAATAATGAGTTTAAGTCTTAAAGTTTAAGGTTTAAAATAGTAAGTTTAGGGCTTAAAGTTTAGAATTTTTATCCATCTGTATATTATTTGTAAATGTAGAAAATATTATTTAATATTAACATGAAATTCTATTTGTACTACTATATGGTTTCTACGGAAGAAGAAATGGGTTTTACAAATTACACTCCTCCTTACTTGAGTCCCAAATTCGGGTGAAAATCTTCCGCCCCTAATTATATTTTTTTATATGTCTCACACTAAAAATTACTTAAAATTTAAATTTTTAACTCTAACCTTAATTTCCACATCTTAAACCCTAAACCTTACACCTAAAAAATATACCCTACCCCTAATTCTATAAAACTTAACCAACACCCTTAACCTTAAACTCTAAACCCTAAACCTATTATTTTAAAGTGGGACATAAAAAGTACATAATAAAAAACAGATATTTCCATCCCCAATTTCACTAGCTCTCAATATGTAAGAATTTTTAGTGGAAAAGCACCAAGACCATAGAATATGAAATTATTGGGTGTTCATAATTACCTTTTTCATAAATAACTCCAAGGGGCATAATCACAATGTTGGAATCATGTCACTCAACATCGGTCATCCCAAGTGCATGGGGACAATTTCCGCCCATCACAATGTCCCACTCGTCATATTCATGAAATTATCAACCTCATTACCTTGTTATTATTGGATTATAAATTATAATCAAAACACCATAGTTCTACTGATTTGCATTTGCCATCATAATATAATAAGTTAATGAATTTTCATCATTCGGATTACCTATTTTCTAATTTAATCCAATTCTCACAATTTATTATTGACATAACATCTTTTTACATTTATTTATTACTCATTTAATCCAAATTCATGTATAATTTTTAAAAGTAAATAATGAATTCATATTTCCCCCCTAACTGTGAAATGATTAGGTGAAAGGTTGAAATCACTTTTATTGACAACCATATTTCACTGGCATTGCTACCAACATAATAATTCCTTCACTTGTAATTCTTCAATCTTGATGTCGACAGGATTCTTAGATTTACAATATGCCCCCCAACAAAAAATGTAATCCAATTATTATATCTTTAACCTGAAACCCTTAAGGCTAATCCTATCACCTTTTGAAATCATAAGTACAACATGTTTTAGTTTATAATTAGAAATCAATTCAGACTAATTAGTTTGAAAAAGACATGGCAAGTGAAAAAGGTTTAATATCTAAAATGATCCCTCTATTTTACTGAAGTTTTCACTTTGACCATTTTACTATTTTTGTCAATTTGACCTCTCAACATTCAATTCGTTATCACTTTAGCCCTTTATGTATATATTTAAAAAAAATGATGATGTGGTCCGATAAGGTTATGCCACGTGTAATTAATGTTTTTAGATTTTTACATGTGGAAGAACCTAATTGGACCACGTCATCATTTTAAAAGGAAATCATCTATGGACTAAAATGAACGGATTGAAATTTGAAGTGACAAACATACAAAACATAGTAAAAAGACCAAAGTAGAGGGGCTAAAGTGTGTATTAAACCAAGTGAAACTATTTGTTGGTTTCAAGAGAATCAATGAATAAAAGGAAAATTAAGAAATAAACCATTTGTTTTCCCCTAAAACTTTGAATCTGTTCTGTTGCTTACACCTCAGAATTTGTTTAAACCACTTTAATTAAACCCTTTTCACTTTTTTATTGCTGTATTAATATAAAAGGGGGGAAATAGGGAAAAAGCCAACAAAAGAGTGATTCTTAAGAAAAACAAAGGTAGCAATAGAAAGAGCAAGAGAGAGCCTCTGAAACCCCAGATCTCTCTTTGCATTTTCCTCTTCAGAGCTCAAAATCCTAAAGAAAATGGTGCAGAAATCATTGATCTATGCATTTGTATCGCGTGGGGAAGTTATCTTAGCAGAGTACACTGAATTCAGCGGGAATTTCAACTCCATAGCTTTTCAATGCCTCCAAAAGCTTCCTTCTTCCAACAACAAGTTCACTTACAACTGTGATGGCCATACCTTCAACTACCTTGTTGACAATGGCTACAGTTAAGTTCTCTTTTTTGTTCTTGTTCAAGAAATTTAAATTTCGGGTTCTTCGTTTTCAGAGTTTGGGTCTTTGGGAAATGATTGTAGAGTATAGTTTTTTAGCTAGAAACGAAATGGGATTCACGACCTAGAGGGAAAGTTTGGATTTTGATTTATCCCATTATTTATGAGAAATTTACCTGGTAGAAGAGGGGATGTGATCATTTTGCTTTATTGCCGTTATCTTTTACTTTGATTAACTTTATCTCTGGTTATTGTGCATTATACCATTGAAACTACTCGAATCGATTGCTTAGTAAATGAGGGTTTATTATGGAGATCTTGAAGTTTTACCATTATTTGCCTTGTATGTGGAGTGCTAGGATCGTGCAATATTTAGCTTGTTGACAATGAGAGGCCCATGTGCAAGTGTGGTGTGTGTGTTATGTTGTGAAAGTATGTCGATATCGTTATCGTCCCTGCAATCCACATTCCGCATTAATGGTGAATCGGGAAAGGGGAGGAGGGATTCTTTCACTGTATATTCATTCTCATTGACAGCTCCTTTTCCTATGTTGTTGGTCGATTTGCTGACATTTCCAAGATTGCAGCATATTGTGTTGTTGCAGATGAGTCGGCTGGAAGGCAAATACCTATTGCTTTTCTGGAGCGTGTCAAGGATGATTTTGTGTCAAAATATGGTAGTGGAAAAGCTGCTACAGCTCCTGCCAACAGCCTGAACAAGGAATTTGGGTATCATTCTCTGACTAAATCATAAAAATAATTAATTGGAGGGGGTTTATCTTTTCTTATTATTGTTGCATATATACCATGTTGTTAACTGCAGGCCAAAATTAAAAGAACATATGCAGTACTGTGTTGAGCATCCTGAAGAAATAAGCAAGCTTGCTAAGGTCAAAGCTCAAGTTTCTGAAGTCAAAGGTGTTATGATGGAGAACATAGAAAAGGTTAATATTCTTTGTTAGCTGCTTAATTGTTATGTCAGCTATTTGTAAATGGATGGAATAGATCTTTAGCATGTAGACATAGTGAAAGATGGCTTTAATCACGTTAATTAGTTCTATGATAATCGGTTTTTTATGGTATTTACTCCTTTAAACCTTAAGGATCTTTATGAAATTTTTGTGGGATCCAAAATTTCAAGTACTCTGATTTTTTGCTGCTTTTGCCATATGCAACAAAGTATCCTATGTTAGGGTGGAACTATCTAAAGTTGGTTTTTCAAATTTCACATTTTCTGGTAGGCTTTTGGTAGCTGTTGCCATCCTGCAATACTTCAAGCAAATTGCAATTCTCCCATATTAGTTTATGAAAACAATTTCGGCAATCAACCATCTTACTAGAAAGATGCTTTTGGTAATATTTACTAAATTTCCTTCCTACAGGTGTTAGATAGAGGGGAAAAGATAGAGCTGCTAGTGGATAAGACGGAGAATCTTCATCAACAGGTTCATGACTCTCTCTGTTTATTGTATCAGTTAGATATCTGCACAAATTTAAGCATGTTTCAAGGAAGTATGTTTTTCTATTGATGGCATGTGAGAACTGAGATTAGGCTTTGGAGCACTCTGCAACATAAGGAAATTATCTGCAAGAGGAGATTATTCCTGTTTATTATTTTGCCAAAAAAAAAAAAACTCTAGAAAGCACGAAAATAAAAGAAAAGAGACATTCTTTTTAGTGGCATAACATGTTAGTTGAGAATGCATGAGAGCTGCTAAACTTGACGTGCTTCTAACCTGTTTCATTTGTAGCTACAGAATTTGATGTTTACGACTTGCTGAAACGATTAATTGCAGGCTCAAGACTTCCGGAATACTGGGACGAAAATCCGAAGAAAAATGTGGCTACAAAACATGAAGATCAAGCTGATTGTTCTAGGAATACTGCTTGCCTTGATCCTCATCATTGTCCTCTCTGTTTGCCATGGATTCAACTGTGGAAAATGAGTGCCGTCTGGATTAGACTTATTAGAGCTTTCCCCTGAGCAATTGTGATAATATTGTGAGGAAAAGATCAATATATATAATGATTTCAAATGCCTGTATAAGATTAGCAATCACCATATATTTGGTGCAATATATTTTTGAATGTGAACAAACCCTGTAAGTGTTTAACTGTTTATTGCAATACATGCATTTGTATTTTCCTACAATCATATTATTAACCATCAAGCTTCAAATTCAGTAGGCAAATTTTTGTTCAGTACAGCAACTTGTTTGATGTTCTCATATTTAGCTGAAGAGTTAATTAGATGGCCTTCAATTCAGGCCTGATGCTGAACCTTAGCTGGGCTCAACCTTTGTCCTGGAAGTTGGACTTGCTTGTCGAAAACTGGGTTCAGCTTTTAATCAGCCCCACCATTAGCAATGTAGCAGACAAAACAACATTAATACACTGTTTCTCTTTCACCCTCTGTCGTTGCTCAACCTCAATTCATTCATTTAGAGACCTCTCTCTCCAGCTAACTCTTCAAATCCGTCATTATCATTGCAATTTCTGATCCACTCCTTTTTTATTATTATTATTTTCAAATCCAACCAAAGCCATGTACATCCAAAATTTTCCCAGAATATTATTTCTTTCATATATCAAGGGACCCCATCCTATATAAACCAGAACATATGTCCATAAAATCTACATATAAATCCAAACCAAAAAAAAAAAAACAAAGGGCCAAAGCAATCTTTGGTAGGTTTCTGCTCCCATTCCATATTTAATACAATTACAAATCTCTGGGGTTAACATCATCTCCAAGAATCAGGTCCCATTGCCCTACCCCTTTTCCATTTAAATGAAATTTCTTCCTAAAAACATACTACATGTCAAAACACCACCTCCAAATGCTAATATATAGGTCAAAAACACTGCCATGCCTCAACACCTGGTTTCTGCATTATGATCTTTTTAATAAGTTTGCCTAGCTGACCCATGACCAGCCAAACAGGTCTATTTTTTTGAATATGCTGGTGTGATGCAAGTGTAGCATCTGTTCTAAATTTTTTCAAAGACGGCACACACAGCATGAATTACTGGTGCTCGAACCCGGGTTCCAAGGGATGATGAACACCTTTGCCACCAAGACACAAGGGGATGAGCCCAAACAAATATATTTGGTTCTATCATTTGCATTATAATTATTCATCAACTTATATTTATTAGTATTACTATAGCACGTCAATCTTGATTAGTGCAATTCTCGGATAAAACAACATTTTATCTAATGCAATTTCAACAAGCTCATACTCATACCAAGTTTAGAAAAATAAATAAGTCAATAACAGACTTTGACAAGCTATTTGCAATATTAAAGTTTAAACAGACCTAAATCCATGATTATCAATTTATAATTCGTTTAGTTGGATTAGGGAGATGTTTTATTTATTGATTTGCATCAGTCATGACCTTATTGATGGTATTTATTTATTTAATCAAATCATTATTCTAAAGAGTGGCTGCAACGTTAACAAAGAAAATATAATATTTAATTAAACCAAAAAAAAAGTTAATTTGTCTTCTCAAGGTTAGGGGTGAGCGTTCGAGCGAGTCGAGTCGAGTCAAAAAATTTCGAGTTATTCGAGTTGACGCGTCATATTTTACGACTTGAACTTAATTTGAAATTTTTTCGATTCGAGTCGAGTTTATGAAATTCGAGTTCGAGTCGAGTTTTCGAGTTTCTATACAAATTTAATTGTAATTATTTATCATGTTATAGTACGATTTGATTCCAATTTAAACAACTTTCTCTATTCATATAAGATATGCATATATATATATTTCTTCATATTATTTTTCACATGCATAAGTAAGATTTGTAATGTTATTTAATAAAAAATATCATCTGAACTTCTAAAATATATTTATAATATTATTTTTAAATAAGGAACTTTTGAGGATAAAGTACTGATGGGGTATAAATGAGTCAATGATTTGATGTAAAAAAAATTACAAAAAAATTCAGTTGAATGATCAAATTGAATAAAATATAAAGTTAAAGGGCTAAATTAAAAAAAAGAATAAATTTGTTAAAAATATGAATTGAAGTTATATAGATATTATATAGTGTTAGTGAATCATGTGGTTTAATTTTGGTAAAAAAATAGACTTAAAACGAAAGAGAAATTAAAGAAATGGGAAACATTCAAAGTGGAGGGGCTAAATTACAAAAGTAGAAAATTTAATTTAAAAATATGAATTGAAGCTAAATAGGTATTCTAGTTTCTACATTGGTTTAGGAGCATGTGGTTCAATTTTGGTCAAAATTGACTTAAAATGAAGGAGATATTGAAGAAATGAGAAAATCATACAAAGTTAAGGGGCTGAATTGAAAAAATATGAAATTTATTTTCAAAAATATAAATTGAAGATAAATATGTATTCTACGCTGGTTTAAGAATACGTGGTTCAAATTTGGTCAAAAATAGACTTAAAATGAAGGAGAAATTGAAGAAAAATGAAATCAGTGACTAAATTGCAAAACTGTAAAATTCGGTTTTTCGATTTTTCGAGTTGGGAAAATTCCAAACTGAATCGAAATCGAAATTTTTTCGAGTTGACTCGAATAACTCGAACAACTCGAATAACTCGAAATTGAAAAAAAATATCGATTTTTTCGAGTCGAATCGAGTTTTGCTCACCCTTACACAAAGTTATTAACTACCATAGATTATTCTATACTATTCACGCACTTCACTTTAATTGGGTAAAAGAAAAAGGTTCTCAGGTTGTATGCAGCAGGCAATGCTACGTCTACTCATTGGATTATTTACTCAGTTAAAATGGCACATGACATGACATAACAACTAAGATGAATATGATTGAAAAGAAAAACTTTAAATATTTTTTCAAATAAACAATTTTTATGATTATAAATGTAATGCATGTAATATATTTATTATTAATAAATAATTTTAAGACTATAAATGCAATACAATTAATATATCTTTTATCTATAAATACTTTTTAAATTTATTCAATTATAAAACTAATTACAAAAAATAAAATATTAATGATAAAATATTAGTATAATTTAAAATGTACTTAATATACAAATAAGTGACTAAACTATACAATTTTTTTAATTTAAGGTGCATAAATTATTTTTTTGATAAAAGTAGTTGTTTAACGTTTCATTTTGTTAATTCTAGATGCTTAAAGTTTCAATCAATTACAGTTTTAAGGTTGTGTTGTTAAAGAAATTTATCACCTAATCAAATTTAGATACATGGTATTTATTTTTAGTTTTTTTTAAAAAATTAACTGAAAATAAAAAAAATTAAAAGAATTCTCAAAATCCTTCAAAAATAGTCTAAAACCCCTAAATTAAACCCCCAAAATTGTCATTGTTGCCATCATCGTTAACCTCGTCAAACGTAGCCACTCGTTTTCTCTAACCGCTCATCGTCAGTAGGTGTGTCAATCAGATATTGTTCGGTTAGAACCTCTTGTATTTGTTGTTCAATGCCCGATTGGCATGTCTCTTATTGGTTATCGGCGATAGATGATTGGAAGAAATGGACGACGACGTCCGACGAAAACAACGCTGGGTTCGACGAGGTTATTTTTTTTTTTTTTTTGCAAGAGGTTCGACAAGGTTATCGACGGTGACAATGGTGACAATTTTAGAGATTTAGGGTTAGTTATTTGGGACTATTTTAGAATACTTTTAAAATTTATTTATTTATAGTTTTTTGAAGACAAATAAAAATAAAATAAAAAACATAACGCGTGTCATGTTTTGATTGAATATCAAATTTTTTAATGGTCATTAACGACCAATCATCTAAAATCAACGAAATAAAATTTTAGTCACATGTTTTTACCAAAAAATATTTTTTTAAATATCTGAAAAAAAAGTTTAGACACCTAAAGTTAAAAAATGTGTAGTTTAAACAAGCCTTTAAAATAATTATTTTTATTTTTATTTTTCGAAACAAATTTCATTTTAATGATAGAAAAATCATATTATTAGCATTATACAAGTAAATTACTCAATTCTTCTTTTAGCACTGTACAACCATAAGTTGTTTAAGGGTTTGTTTTTTGGCAAAAAGACAAAAGATGCCCCTAACGTTTGCATGTTTTGTCATTTGGCTCCCTATTCTTTTTTTTGGTCCAAAGATGCCCCCAACGTTTGCTTGTTTTGTCATTTGGCCCCCTATTCTTTTTTTTGGTCCAAATATACCCCCAACGTTTCATTCGTAGTCCAAATATGCCCCCAACGTTTCAATTTGGTCCAAATATGCCCCCGTTAGATGAAAACTGTCAGTCAACTAACGTTCAACAGCTGATGCTGACTGGACTTGCCGCGTATTAAGATCTGCTGATGCCACGTCAAAATTTTTTTATAAGCTGTTGACCGTCAGTTGATTGACAGTTTACATCCAGCAGGGGCATATTTGGACTATGAATGAAACGTTGGGGGCATATTTGGACCAAAAGAAAGAATAGGGGGCCAAATGACAAAACAAGCAAACGTTGGGGGCATCTTTGGACCAAAAAAAAGAATAGGGGGCCAAATGACAAAATATGCAAACGTTGGGGGCATCTTTTGTCATTTTGCCTTGTTTTTTAATTGAAACTATGGTGAGATAAAGCTTAAAAACTCATGGTTCATATATGATATTTTATTTTAATTTGATTAAAAATAATAGTAACTTGTTGTTTGTTTGTTGGGTTATTAAAGAGCTGAAAAATCAATTAAAAATTTTAAATTCAAGAGAAAAGACAAACTTAATGTCATTTATTAAATTGAACAATGTCTAAAGAAAAATATAAATTTAAAAATACTAAAATCACGATGTTGATTAAAATCTCAATGTTTAACAAATATCTCAAATTAAAAAAATATTAAAAAATTAAAAATTAAAAATAATTTTGAAAAAAAAATTCAAAATCCTTCAAAAATAGTCCCAAATCCCTAAATCAAAACCCCCAAAATTGTCATCATTTCCACCATTGTAAACCTCGTCGAACGTCGCCACCCGTTTCCTCTAACCACCCATCGTCAGTAGGTGTGTCAATCGGATGTCGTTCAGTTAAAACCTCTTGTGTTTGTTGTTCAACGCTCGATTGGCATGTCTCATGTTGGTTACCAGCGATAGATGATTGGAAGAAATGAACGACGGTGTTCGACGAAAACAGCGGTGGGGTTCGACAAGGTTATCGACGGTGATAATGATGACAATTTTGGGGTTTAGGGTTAGTGATTTAGGACTATTTTGGGATACTTTTAAAATATATTTATTTTTATTTTTTTCAAGACAAATAAAAAAATATCAGTGTTTAACAAATATCTTGAGTTAAAAAAAATATTAAAAAAATAAAAATTTAAAATACTAAAATCATGATGTCGATTAAAATCTGAGTGTTTAACAAATATCTAAACTTAAAATTTTTTAGAGAAAAATACAAATTTAAAATATTAAAACTTTGATCTAAATATGGAAATTTAATTTATTACTTACATAATTTATCTATAGAAACATTTAGATTAATTTATCTTAACATGTTGAAATGATAATATACCACATCAGTTGGGTAAGCTACCCAGTGGATAGACAAAATTTTCTCCGTATACAGCTTGAGTACAACATTGCACATTATATATTTAAAAAAACTTATTTAGACTATCCTATCTCATTCAATGCACTTTGCACTCTCAAAATAAAAATCTAAATTTGAATCTTAAAAATAACATTATTAAAAAAAACTAAAATTTTTAATCTACAAGTTAATAAAATATACATGAACACCAACGCATGCACAAGAAACGCATGCATGTCTATTGTTCAACGTATTTAACCGCCTGCGTTCATAAAGGAATCTTGATTCTTCAACGCTTTACCTAGTAGACCTTGGCTAGTTGTTTGACAAGTAAATATGAGTTTTTTTTAAAAAAATCTATATATAACACAAACAAGGCGTTTAGACCTCTTCCTAGGATTCTATTGTCAAGAATGATGTCCTGCAATGAACTGCATATAGGACAAGGAAATTTATGTTTCGAATTAATTACAATAAAAAGAAAATTGGGATACGAATGAGTGCTATTAATTCGAGTTTGAAAAGGCAGCACTCTCGAGGTCAATTCGGACAAAATGATATCCTGAATTGTTCATTACAATGCAGCTAAATTATTGTAAATTTCAGCAGCTGAGACTGCAGTGGTGCATGCAATCAATGCATAAATCTAATGAAACATAAATAATTGTTGAAACGTCCAATCACTTGTTTTTCTAAAGTTGAAATAACCAAGACAAAGCAATTGCAGAGAATTGTCGACACTTTATTTGGTCCCTAAAAAATCACAAAAAAAACAAATCCTGCAAGTTTCAGCACTGATCTCATGGCCTGCTCGGCGTTTATTACAGACGTAAAAAAAAAACCAATAATTCAAATATAAAAAAGATTGTAAATAGTGTGTATATGTATATCAGATCACAAAAGTGGGTAAAAACATGTGCATACAGATTTTTTTAAAAATTTTCTGACAGATGAAAATGCATAAAAGACGGAGGGTAATCTGGTGATCCAGATGAGCTACCAAATTGTCGTCTCAACTTATGAGAAATGTAAACATATGAATACTAATTTTAAAAAAACGTGGTAATCAAAGGCATGTCTAGGATGATTAAACCCATAATTGTATGTCAGAATTAGGCTTAAAACATAGGATGAGTTTACCACGTGCGACGAACATTGATGAACACCACTAACGATGAACACCAATGAACAACATTAATTTCTTTTAAAATTTTAAAAATTTAAAGGACTAAAATTATAATTAAAATTATCTCTTAAAAATAAAAATCAAATTTAATAATTACTTTATAATATTTTTAATAGGTTAGAATCAAATATACTCAATTCTCCTAAACCCTAACAAAATCAATCTCTTAAAAAAATAGAAATCAGTTTATAATTTTTTTCATAGATTAGAATCAATAATAAGAGAATTGGGTATATTTGATTCTATTCTATTAAAAATTATAAACTGATTTCTATTTTTTTTAAGAGATTGATTTTGTTAGAGTTTAGGAGAATTGAGTATATTTGATTCTAACTTATTAAAAAATATTATAAAGTAATTATTAAATTTGATTTTTATTTGTTAAGAGATAATTATAATTATAATTTTAGTCCTTTAGATTTTTAAAATTTTAAAAAATAATAGTGTTCATCGATGTTCATTGTTAGTGGTGTTCATCAATGTTCGTCGCCCGCTATAAAATTTTCCTAAAACATAACAATGGTCGTGATTACATCCGTTATGCGACCAAGAATACAAATCCCTATATTGAACCTTTAATTTCATTAATTGTTTATCCGTGATTACATACGTTATGCGACTAAAAATACAAATCCCTATATTGAACTTTTAATTTCATTAATTGTTTATCCATGAATACATCCGTTATGCGACCGAGAATAAATGTTGTAGTTAGGGTTTAAGAAATCTATGGCGGCGTTTCTATTAATAAACGCCACAAAATCTATACTATTGCGGCGTTTGTTCCAACAAACGCCACTAGCCTGAAACCTATTGCGGCGTTTATGATAGAAAACGCCACTAACATGAACATATTGCGGCGTTTATTGACGCAAACGCCGCTATATGTCACCCTATGGCCGGGTTTCTTGTAAAAACGCCGCTAATGTTTCCGTTTTGTGGCGTTTGCTTTAAAAACGCCGTTATAAGTGAAATGGTGGCGGCGTTTGTATCAAAAACGCCACAAATAGCACCGCCATAGAACAAGTCTGGTGTAGTGACAGCATTTAACGCCAAAATGTTGCATTCATGTTACCTTAGCAGCCCTCCATTCCATAAGTACTATACTTTTCAATGGTTTTTCGCGATCATAATCTTCATGATTAAATATTGGTATTAAATGATTTATTGTTCAATAACTCATCGTCTGTATTAATCTTTTTTCATCCTATAAATTTGAAGGAGAAGATAAATGGCATACGACTCACATTATTATAGTATTTTGGTTCCGTATTTATTATCATATCTTAACTTTACACTGGTTTCAAAACGAGAGAATTTTTATAAATATATGTTGTGAGAAAAATTGAGTGACCTAAATAGAATTTTATTTATAATTGAGTGAATCAAATGTAATCTTTAGTGATTGAGTGACCTAAATATAATCTTACTCACAATTGAGTGAACCAAATGTAACCTTTAGTGATTGAGTGACTCAAATATAACTTTACTCGTAATTATGTGGCCTAAGTATAACTTTTAATAATTGGGTGATCCAAATATAACTTTATCCATAATTGAGTGACCTCTTTTGTAGTTTACCTACGACTAATTAGCTAACTAGCTACCGATCACCATGCAAAAAATAAAGGAATTAGAGGATGGAAATCGTCTGCTCCAAATTATATATGCTCCTTTTGGTCTCTTAATTTAAAAAAGTGAGTTTAGGATTTAGGGTTTAATGTTAGGGTTTATGATCATGGTTTAAGAAATTAAGGGTAGAATGTATTTTTAGGGTGTAGGTTTATAGTTTAGGATATGAAATTTAAGGTTAGAGTTTAAAATTTAATTTTTTTAATGTTTAAATGGCATAAAAAGAAAATAATTAGTGGCAAAAGATTTTTTTTCGGAATTAGATGAAAAATATTCCCTCGCTCACTTTCAAGGAAAATAGTATTCCAATATTTGAAATTTTATTCATTTTAACTTCATTTGATCCCGAATTCGATGTTAGATATATTCTCCTCATACTTCTGTATTCAATATTTTGAAATTATATATTTTCATTTTTCATTTTAACTTTTTTGACAAATTTAAAAGGATACACAGACTATGTAATATCATGCTGAATTTTGTAGAGTTAAAAAGGAAATTATAAAAGATGAGATATATTATTAAGATATGGGTTACGTAGACTTTTAAATCATGATTAGGTTGCATATTATTAAGATCAATAATAAATACACATGTTAGGCCGATTGTGTGTACAAAAACTGCTCTATATTAATATAATCTTAGATGATATAAGTAGTCAAAGAAAATCACAACAATTAAGATATAACTAATTAAATAGCGCATATTTGATTTTCTTCTAGGGTTTTCATCATAGTTTGAAAATACATAATATTAATAGTATTAATTTACGAGTGAAGCCAAATGAGTGCCCACCATTAATCCAAAACTTGTTTTCAACTTCAAAACAACGACGTAGACCCACCATATGTCTACATCATTTAAAGACGGAGTGGCTAGAAATCGGTCCACATGACATTAATTTTGATAAAGTACGTGACGAATGACAACACCTAATGCCTCCCTATCATACCAACACATGCACAGTCAATTAAAAGGTTTGCCGATAATCGATAAGTGTGATGTTACATTCTTTAAGTATAATAAAAAAATAAATTTTAGTATTTTAAATAAAAAATATTTAAAATAGTTGCCTTTATATTAAATCTTTATAAAACGTGATCCGAATTAATCGGATACCGACAATTAAACCAAAAGAATTCTTTGGAGCAGCCTCCAAAGGAGAACGATTTGGTAGACACCGTTATGGGTCAGGGGAATGGTTTCTCTGTCCCTTGGCGACTGGCGTGGTCGGAAACGGTTGATCTTCTACTGCAATTTCCCTTTCGATGCGTCCATTTACGTGGGAATTATGTGTGAATGCAACTCTTTTGTTTTTGTTGCTTAAAAGATGATGGAATGGTTGTGAATGCGTTATATCGATTCAGAAGTCCACATCGAGGACTCCACCTTCTTTTGATTACGACCTTGTCCTTTAAAATAGTCGACCCAGAATAATATACGTTAAATACTAAATATAATAGTATTTTTTATATTAATTGGTTTATATTTTAATTTATTAAAGAATGGTCCAAATATGCTAAACAGTCGAAACTTTTTAATATATGTTATATAGGTAATTATTCTATACACAAGCGCTTGTAGATTTTTTTTTACATAAATGTCTTGTTTTAGGGGTTAGAGACTTTGTTTAGGGTTTAAGTGTAGTAGTTTTGAATTTAGGGTCTGTTGATAGAATTTTAGGTTTGGGTTAAAATTTAGGGTTTGTTGTTCTATACTTGAACTAGTTTTTTTTTGTCTAAATGTGATTTAAAAGGTAGTATTTGTTCATACATATTCTTAACCTTTGACATTGTGCATACAATTTGTTGGGTTTGAACATGTGTCTCCTAAAATAATAACCATTCTTTTTCTACAGGGACATTTGTTGGGTTACTACACTTGAACTAGTTTAATTAGATAGATTTGTTAGATATATATATAATATTAAATTTAAACAAATGTTAGTGCTTTCCACATGGGTTGGAGCAAGTACAACTATAAAGTTGTTGAATTAAACCATTGTTTTCTAATTATTATTATTTTTCTTTCATCATATCTAGATTTTTATTTTCAATGAGCAATAGGATACAGTGTAACTGTGATGACCAATGAATACTTTTAATCAGTGTGGGGACAGGGGGAGGACAAATCCATAAAGGACTGAAACAACTCAATGATAATTAAATATTTACCCGTTATGAGTTATTGGACCGCCTGCAAAAATTATTAATGATTCTTATTTTATATTTCTTAAAAGTACATCTCTTTTATATAAAACCAAATCCCTAATCCAACACACATATATATAAGAAATGATTTGAATGAAATGCAACGACCTCCATTTATTAATTTTCTTTCAACCTTGATATTTTATTTGCTAAGGTTGTCATCATATAAAATTTCTTTTATAACCATTATACGTGATAATATATTTTCTCTTGATACATATATACCATTAAATTTAATGTTATAAAATAATTTGCAAATTAATCTTCACAAATTGCTATAAACATCCAATGAACATCGTCCCCACAAATGAACATTGATATTTCTCTTGGATATTCATGTTTGGGTCAAAATCCCCAAAGCTGGCTAAGTTTTGCACTAATAAACAAGCATTATTGTAATTAATTAGTTGGCCCAAGGAAAGTTCGTGTGAAACCGATGACCATTTGAACTTAATTGAGGGGAAATGTTGCATTCGAGAGTGAAAAAAATTAATATAATACAAGTACATATGAGCTATGCTAATTGCTAAGGGCGGTTCAAATCATTTAGTCTAAATGACAAACCTAATATTATTCTAATTGGGTTTTCGTTTTTCTTTTCCCAATTAGGTCAATAATCACAACTCAAACACTTGTCCTAAGCTTAAGGTTTTTGGACTTTGGAGGGACCCATATGTATTTTACCCCCCCCCCCTGCCTTTGTAGAAAAGCAAAAGCACTTTATAAATGATTTTTTCCCTTCAAATTACTATCATTTAGCCACCCACTTTAAGAGGATCATTACACACCTTTTAATTATTTAGTTTAACTTCGGATATTTGTTTACAATAGTAGAATTTTCATTAAAACATTTTTGTGCAAATTTTCATTAAAACATTGGGAACATAAGAATGTATGGGAAAAAAACTACAAAAACATAATTATTTGATCCAATAGCGGATTTACATGTAATGTAGGGTGAACTCGTGCCCACCTTTAACTTTTTAAAGTTTACACATTTGTCTTTATTTTTTTATTTTTATGAATTAATCCTTAAATTGTTGTAACTTGTGCCCACCCTGAATTTTTATAATTTTATGTATGCTCACCCTCAAATATATTTTTAGATCTGCCACTGATTTGGTGCATTGTAAGGTGTAATTAAACGGAAGTCAAATTTATATATAACCAGAGGTTAATATTCTATCATAATAAGATTAAAAAACGAATCAATATAGATTCCGACCTATATCTGAATTATTTGGACAAAAAAATAAGACGAAAATTATAAAAAACGCAAATTTACATATAATAAGGTTTAAATTTAAAACACTAAAAGATTGTGATATTTCAACTTTATCATTAAAGCAATATTTTTTTTTGAATAGTTATTAATTATTACTGGAGGCTTTTTAAATCATAATGGGAATCTCCGAATGGGTGGCATACAAAACCTACCGTTTCTATTCATAATGAATTATGATAATAATAGTAGAAAGGAAAAATAATAATAATAAAGCGTGGCCGACACGGACCTCTTACTTTCGAAAGCGAAAGTGTGAGTTTGAAACTTGTATGAAATCTGCATTTTTCAATTGAGTTTCCGAATAAATTAATATCCCAAGGTATTGGCTTTGGTTGGCAATGCAAATGCACCCAAATTATTTATAAAACATTAAGATCTAGTAGTAATCAATTGTAGACCATATAAAATAAATCATAATTGGGTTTGATTTCTTGACAGCACAATGAACATTAACTATTCGATAGGTCCAATCATGAATTTATATGATCAACCCTCCATATCTACCATTATTCATTGCTTTTTTTTTTCCTTCGGAATTTCATTTCCTTTTTCTTGGTTAAAGTGAACCCCCAGTAGGATGTGATAGGACCAAATCAACAAAAAATCAAAAAAGGAGGGTAAAAAAAGTAGACAAATATTTATGGGATACTTTTCCTTTAAAATTCACAATTATAAATCCAGATAACGAAAGCTTACAAGGGAGATATTGATCAAATTAAGCGAGGTAGCTGACAAATCTTCAAATGCCAACAAGACCCAAAAGAATTGACTTTTCAAAACAATGAAATTTCGAGAAAGGAAAAGGAAATTAAGATTTGGTCAAAACTCAAAACCCATAAATTCAAATTATTTAATAGAATAAAAAAACTGGGGAAAATCATGACTGAAACCTTGTCTGACAAACTCATTATTTTGCATCAATCCCGATGCAGTGCATTTGTTGACCGTTTTGACACAGTGAATTGAAGTAGAAGTTTAATGTATTTTTTAAAAATTTCCCTAACGCCTTCTTTTTAACCATTCGTCGGAAGAAAACCCCCGGGAAATCCAAGAAAGTCATAATGATAATATGGCACCGACAGAATTAAGCTGTTTGGAAAGCAAGAAAAAGCATATCAATGCGTATCTACGGGATTCCAGTATTTGATTTCAGTAGTTTGGGTGAAATTTTATTTATTTCATCTAAATTAGATTGTGAAATTATTAATTTTCTTTTAGTTTGAATATTGCTGTCCAAATTAACTAATAAGTTTTTTATCAACAAGAAAATATAATTTTATTAAGAAAAATCATACAATATGAAGAATCCAAATTAATTAATAATTAATTAACTAAATATAAATAGTAATAATCTATCTTTTATACATTGTAATTTTGTTACCGAAACTCACAATATAAACTCTAATCCGTCACCAAATCAAACAATATATTTCATACTATCAATATACTCAATTTTTTTGTTTAAAATGAGACAGTATGAGCATATTTGATCAACAAATCAATTAATAAATTTCAATGTTGACTCTAATCATCTTAAAATTATTCAAGAAAAAAAGTTGGAAGAAAATTTTAATTTTAATTACCTAGCCATGTTTAACATTTTTACTAATTAATTAGCTCTCAAGTATCTCAGAAACAATGAGACAAATGGCAATAATTGCACTTATTGCCTGTTTAGCCAATGCCTATATGAATAAATGGTTGACTAATCTGAGTGATTCTTTGCAATTATCATCCAAATCGCAATTCAACTAACTTATTTAATCAACTCTGCACAAATACTATTATATTGCACCCATTCGAAACAAGTTAACGTATTTCTCGTGTTAATAAGAGAGTATTTGAAAAGACATTTTATAATTGAGTTTAGTTTGCTAAATTAAGTATAATTGGATGTCACTGGTTACATTCTTTAATTTACAAGTGGAGAGGTGAGAGTTGTTAAAATTACTTATGTAATTATATTGTTCAATTTTTTGTTTTTATTTATTATTATTATTCCACACAACATTATTATAGGGTTTTATAATAAATAAAAATATTTTTTATTTGTGTATACTAATTTTTCCTTATAACATCAACTTTATATATAATACTTTTAAATTCTATTTATTTACCTACACATGAAGTTCTTTTATATAAAATGTATTATTGATTATTTCAAAAAATGTATTATTGATAAAAATTGTAAAAAAATATAATTTAAAATCTTCAATTAAGTAGTTTTAAATATATATTACAAATTCTAATTAATTAAAATATTTAAATAAGTTATCAAAGTTAATAATTTTGACAAAAAAATGTAACACATGATAATTTTAGTTGAAAAAAAAATAATACGAAGGATAGGCCTTGTTTGACAATTAGCAGATAGCGGCTTGCATTAGCTGATATCTGATTGCATTAGCTGATTTGACTAGCGGATTGCATAAAAGTGTTTGGTAAAATTAACTGATAGCTGATAGTTGTTAGATTATTTAAATAAATAAAATGACATATAAGAACATGTTTATATTCAATACTTGTTTGAATAGTTTATTAGTTATCAATATTTTGTATCTAATTATTATTAATTAGATCTATAAAATTATTTTAAATATAAATTTTCTAAACATACTCAAATAATTTATATATTAATTTATTATTTATATAATTATTTTAATATAATTTAATTAATAAATAAATTTAAATATACATATAAATATGTGATAATAAACAAAAAAAGTAAATATGATTAGCTTATAAATAGGGTGAGAAAATATTTAATTTAGATTATTTTGAGATTTTTGGTAACTGGTAAGGGTAAAAGAGTCTTTACAACTCTAATATCAAACCTCTAATCTCAAAAAGCTCATATTATGAGCTTTTTTAAAATTAACGGTTTCACTCCAATCCGTTATTTACCAAACAACAATATTAACGGATTTGACTTATCAAACCTCTAATTATGCCTCAAACCTCTAATTTTTACCAAAACCTCTCTTTACCAAACAGACCATAAACTACATAATTAAATCTTTAAAAAAACCAAATGTAAGACGGGCCCCACAAGAGATTTATTCACTGCCACCCATGCTAATTTGTCCGTACAGAGACAACATCTGAAGAACGAAAGAAAGAAAGGGGACAAAAACAAAAGTAGCAAAATAGAGAAACCGTAACTGGGCCCACAACGGGAATTCCTCCCCCCCCCCTCCCCCCCTAAAAAAATGAAAATTTAATTTATCTCAAATTCGGGTATTATTAGTAGTATAAAAACACATAAAGATCCCGCACTTCGCACGTGCGACAGCATAGTGGGGTCCATCACCGGGTCACGTTCTTAACGGGCCTTCACCGGTTTTTGTTTATTTTTTTCTTTCAAATTGTTGATGATGATGACGGGGGTGCTTGGACCGTAGTGATAGTCTTACGTGGAACAACTGCATGTAGCTGAAACGTGGCAGATATGCCGTATGTCAGTTACGCAGATTAAAATAATCACAGCCACATCGTTTTAGGTTAAGGAAAAAAAAGCACTAAAAATCCCACGTTTGACAGACCAAAAAAGCGACAGCAAAATTCCCTTATTACCCCTTCTAGTCCACTTTTTTAACCCAGACAACAAGCACGGGGTCAAGAAAAAAAGAAGAAGTTAAACGTAAAAATAAATAAAATCCCCTAAAAAGGGAAGAGTTTATATTTAGTAAGCAAATCTAAAGACAAAAGCTGCCACCCCATGTTTTGCTAATTTGTAAAAAGAAAAAAAATCGTGTACAATAAATAGCAATTTGATTCCCTCCCCTTTTTTTATTATAAACAAACAAAGTCTTCCTCGAGTTTCTCTCAAAACCAGTCGCCACCTATATCTGTGTTTATCTCTATTTGTTTTGCAAGCTCATCTCTTTTCCCCCTTATTCTCTCCTGCTTCAAAGCCAAAGACTCTCTCTTTCCCCCCCTTTCCCTCTATTTTATTCCCAAACCAATTTACGTTGAAGCAAAGAATAAATATACCCCCAGAGCCAAGCTTTTTATTCAATGGCAGTTGAAGCTCCGCATATGAACCTTTTCCCTCCTCAGCTAATCACCAACAGGTTCTTCTTTTAGAAATGGGTTTAATTTGTTTTCAAGCTCCTTGTTTTGTTTTGTTTTTCATTTTTTTGACATGAAGTTTTGTTTTTTGTTTGTAGCAGTGGTTTTATGAAAACAAATCAAGGGAGTAGTGGCAATATATGCAATACCCAGATGGATACTTGTGTTCCTTTGGTTGATTCAATGCAACAGGATTCACAGTTTTTTCCATTGTATCAACCCCTTGTTTGTGATCCGATTTCAGCCAAAACTTCAATCAACAAAGCTGATAGCGGCCTTACATATAACATGAATATCCCAGTCTCAGCACCCAGAAAAAGGCCCAGAGAGCTCGACTCATATCCCGTCTCTCAAAATAGCAAACTTTCGGGTTTTTCCTCTCTTCTGGATGATGATGTGCTCTCCCAGATCCAACTACAACAACAAGAAATTGAGCGTGTCATTGTTGAACACGTATGTTTGTTTCCTTAAAAAACTAAGTTTTCTTAATATACCCGTTTTCTTTAACGCTCAGCTAACATGGTAATTTATTGATACGAACTTTTTTTGTTTGCATTAATTACAGACTGAAAAAGTGAGGTTTGAACTTGAAGAAAGAAGAGAAAGGCAATTGGGAATGTTGATTACAGCAATCCAAGAGGGGGTAATGAAGAAATTGATGGAAAAAGATGAAGAGATGCAAAGAATGGGGAAACTAAACTGGATTCTTCAAGAAAGGGTTAAAAGCCTGTACGTGGAGAACCAACTGTGGAGAGACCTAGCGCAAACAAACGAAGCCACTGCCAAGTCCCTGCGCACTAATTTAGAACAAGTTCTGGCGCACGTCGGCGAGGAACGCCACGCCAGCGGTGGAGCAGCGGCCGCGTTGGCGGACGATGCGGAGTCTAGCTGTGGAAGCAGCGATGAAGGGTGGCGGAAGGTGGTGCCACCGCAACCACAAGTGAGTGGCGGTGGTGCGACGGATACGGCGGTGGGGAAGACCAATAGGAAGTGTAGGAAGTGCGGGGAGAGGGAGTCGAGCGTGCTGTTGCTGCCATGCAGGCATCTTTGTCTCTGTACAGCTTGTGGGGCTACTCTGGTAGGCACTTGCCCTGTTTGTGATTCTATTACCAATGCCAGTGTTCATGTTAACATGTCATGAAACAAAATTTTTTTCTTCTTTCTTAGAGTTCTTACTGAAAAAAAAAACAGAAAAAAAGAAACTGCAAATATCTTTTTTTTTTAAATGGATCATAGAAAGAAAAAAAAGGTTTAAGTATTAGCATCTGTTTCATCTTATTCTTTAATTTTTTTTTGGTGTTAATGCTGAATGTTTATTTCTATCTTGTTTTAACATTTGTTTTTACCTTTGAGAATGGTGATTTTTTTAGAAGTTTTAAGAATGTTAATCTTTTCAATAAAAAAAAAACATTGTGATATTAGTTTGTACTTACTCCTCAATCGAAATTAGGTGAAAAGAAATACATGACTCTAGCTTTCATTTTCTCCTTTCCAATGTCTTTTGTTTTTTAGTTCAAAATTTTCTTCTTCTTTTTTTATAAAGTTTGAAAGGCAAACACATTCAAAAGTGAAAGGTGGCCAAATATACATGTTTTCAATTCACTTGTCAATTAAAATCATGTCACTAATTGTTATTTTATAGCTCCCAACAAGCTAAGATTATTATGATGGAATCATATCATTAAGAAATATTTGACAAAATATCACCAAATCCATTTTCTTTGGCCAGGTGGGATGCATGCTCTGAATTTTGTTTATGGTAATTTTGGATAGGGTTTTTTCAAAGACCGGCAAACTAAAATTATAAAGGGGGGCTCAAGTTGATGCCTCAACAACCAAGGAATTTGAGCTATCATATTTAGTCAAGCAAGTGTTAGTTGCCTATTCCTTTCCCATTGATTATCTTAACTCCCCTTTGAGTGAATAGTATTTAGGGTAAACTAACTCACTAGTTCATCAACTTTAGTTTGCGTATCAATATGGTCACTTGATTGTTAAACCGATAACAATCGAATGGCATGGCAAATTGATATTGATTTGAAAGTTAAAAAATTTGTTTATTTATCTCATCTTTTCTTTATCAACATTTGAGGGCTTTTGTTCATTTTTTATCGTCGTCAGAAATTATCATTCTCTAGTACTTTTTACTACCATCCTAAATATAGATGAACTCTTATCATTATTCTCTACCATGTTACCGGTTTAGATTTTCTCAAAACATTTTTCAAACTCACAAAATCGATTTTTTTTGGAGGTTTTGGGATTTTCTCAAATCTAAGGGCTTTGAGATGCTTAGTTAAAAATTGGAAATGTGAGAATTATTTTTTATTCAAGAAGACAAACAACATATTTCAAAAATTGCCTCATCAGACACGAATCGAAAGAAATTATATATTAAAATATTTAAATTAAATGTAATTGTATCGGTTTTGAGTTGTTTTTCGAGGATAACCAATATGAAGATAAAAAAAGATGAGTAAAATGCAAGCGTTTTGGTACTAATCTTATTGTGAATGGCAACAGATGACGCATTACTGTTGATCTGAAACAACGTCTAGAAGAGTTTAGAATTTTTTACAGAGAACGAAAAAGAAATAATCACGTCGTCAAACTAGTAATAATTTAACGATTCATTGAGCAAATCAACACATAAATAAAAATTCAATGTTAAAATTAAAACGTTTTACAATTTAGTGACCAAATCAATATGCAAACTAAGGTTTTAATGATTAATGGTCCAACTTATCCTAGTATTAACACCATCCAACTAACTAGCTAAGGTTGGCTTGGGAAGGCACTTCACATGTATAAGTTATCTACCCAACTATCAACGAGAGGGTTGGTTGCTTAGGTTTATTATTTTAACTACACAAGTAATTTGCAATCTTTTTAATATTCAATTTATCATATTCGTTAGTTTATTTTATATTTATATTTGTTGATAAAAAACGATGTTACCATGTGCTCAATAAAATAATTTAAATTTAATCGAAGAGGAAATACATGTAATTTTTTTTTACAGAAACTGTGCTAAATAAACTCGACCACAAACGAAAACGAAACAAAGCTAAAAAGAAGTTGCTTAAACTACTTGATAAGGAGCTTGAATATTGTACACGCATTTACTCCAAGTTATCTAATTTAAAAACCTCAATTTTTAAATTATAATTTGACGCTTCAATTCTAAAACAATGTTATTTTGATAGTTGAGTTATCAATTTACTTCAAACAAACAATAAAATGAATTGAGTCAACCATCCACGTCTTATTTGTTATAATTATAATTATATAATTGTGATATGACATATATGTGTACTTATTTATGAAATTATATGTAACTATAATCTCAATTAAGTGTAATGCAATCTAAAAAAATTATAATTATAATAAATTATAGTAAAGTACAATTAAATTAATAATAGAAACAAATTTAAAAATAATTTGCACATAAAAATTTAAAATATAAGTTGAAATTATTTTTAAATGAAAAAAAAGAGAATGACGGCTCATATTTTATCGGACGAGGCGAGACCTAATGGGGACAACCCTAGTTTAGGGGGTTTTACGTTCTCCGGGGGGCAGTCGCCGGGAGGAGGGTTGTCGTTGGTGGTGGCCCCGCCTCCACCGGGTGGCTTGGAAACCGGTCAGGTTGGGAAGGAAGGGTGTGCTGAGCGATCGGTGCCTATGGAGACGACTGGGTCGGATGACATGGATACTGGGTGCGTTGTGGGGGAAGGTTCGACGGATGCTAGGGCACCAGGGGTGGCTACGGATGACGTGCAGATGGGGGCAGCTTCATCGGATTTGCGCAAGGGGTCCTATGCGGATATGGTGGAGCGGTCGAGCGACGGTGGGGGGCGACATAAGCCTGGGGTGGCTACAGATGGGGTACAAGTGCTGGAGTCTGACTTTTCGATTGATTGCAGCGGAGCGTATCCGAAAATTAGGTTTTCCGAGAGGGTACTTGCTTCGATCGACGATAGTATGAAGCGGGCAGTGATCGTTCGCCTACTTGGGCGTAGCATTAGTTTTCAGACGTTAGTTTCTCGGATTCCTGGCCTATGGGCACCATCGGGTAATTATCAAGTCGTGGATTTAGACAACAACTATTTCCTTGTGAACTTTGACTTGGTGGAGGATTATACGAGGGTGTTATCGGCGGGTCCTTGGACGATATACGGCAGCTATCTGACTGTGCAACCGTGGTCGCGGTCCTTCTCGACATCTCAGAAGCATCCTTCGCAAGTTATGGTTTGGATACGCCTACCGGGTCTTCCATACCGGTACTACACCAAGGCGTTATTTAAACTCATTGGAAGCATTGTAGGGACTGTTGTGCGCATCGACTATAATACAACGGCAGCCGAGAGGGGTAAGTTTGCGAGACTTACAGTGTTGGTGGACCTTAATAAGCCGTTATTACCGTGTATTGGCATTGATGGATTCACGCAAAAATTAGAGTATGAAGGGTTGCATCTTATTTGCTTCAAATATGGTGTATATGGACACTTGTCGGATGGTTGTGGAACGAATGGTATTGCTGAATCGGACAAAGGAGGTATGGTTGTTGAGCAACCGAGCGAGGGGACGTTGGAACCGGAGGTAACGTCGGATAATATGTATGGGCCGTGGATGGTGGTTGATGCAAAGAGGAGACGGCCACGAAAGGCGGTGGAGCAACAGAAACATGCGGAGAGTACGCATGGAGCTAGGGGCTCGAGGTTTGGTGTGCTGGGTGCGGATGTTAGCGCAAAGGAGGCTGGTGCGGATGTGCAGGGGGGTATGCCGCAGGAGGTGCGGGAGGTGCAGCAAGAGGACGAGAGGGGAGTTCAAGGTGTGAGGGATAAAGATTTGATTGTGCAACGGCCCCATGGCAAGGGAGTGGAGATTGCAGCGCATGAGCAAGCTGCGGGGAGTGGTAAGGCCGGTACGAGGAAGAGTGGTGCGTCGTCCAATGTGGGGCGAAGTCCGTTAGCGGATCTTTCGAACTTGAAAGCGAAACAATGTGAAGGTACTCATGTGGTCTCGTTGAAACCCAACGTGGAAGTGCAAGTTCAAGCACACAAGCCGAGCATTGCCACCGGAACTCATAGAGCGGTCGTTATCGCGGATGGTGATTCGACCAAAGGAGCGGGAGTGGTGAGCGGAAGGATGCTAACCGAGGGAAGAGCCTTTTGCCGGTCAAGGCTACACTTAAAAAGTCTTCTAAGCAGGCGAAGCGGGGTAATGCGACGCGTACACCGGCAAAGCCGATTTTGGCGGACTGGGTTCAATCTTTTTCGGGCAAGCTGCAGGACTTGCATGATCACACTGTTTTGAATGCAACAGGAGCGACACGAGGTGATTCCACTGCTCCCGCGATTCCTTTGGAGTAGACAGCCGCGAGTCTGAGCTTGGTTGTAGGAGCGGGAGTGAGTGCGGTGGCAGTTGAGGGGGGTGGCAAGGAGAACGTTGGCCCGTCATGCTAAGGTCCTTTCCTATCCTTGTAATCTTTTTAATGATTAAGTTAATGTTTTGGAACGTTCAGGCTGCGGCGAGCCCGGAATTTCGCCATCATTTTTGTAACTTTGTGCGGAAGAATGATTCGCGGATTGTTTGTCTTGTTGAGCCAAGGATTAGTAATGCTCAGGCGGATAGAGTTATTCGCAGGCTGGGGTTTGAGAATTCTTTTCGTGTGGAATGTCGCGGCTTTAGTGGGGGTGTTTGGGTCCTTTGGCGTGAGGATGTTCAGGTTGAGATATCAGTGGTGGCTAACCAATTTGTGCATGGGAAATTCTTTGATGAGTTCGTTAATAAATGGGTCTTCTTTACGGCTGTTTATGCTTCTCCGACGGCTGCAACAAGAAGATTAGTGTGAGATCATTTGCTCAGTCTTCGCCCGAATGGTAATCAGGCATGGGTCCTGGGAGGGGATTTCAATTGCATTCTCCGTGATGAGGAATGCTATGGTAGCAGTTCGGGGTTATCTGGGGTTAGCTCGCTTTTTCAGGAGTTTGTTTTTACGGCAGGTCTGTTTGAAGTTGACTATCGAGGCGATGACTTTACTTGGAGACGAGGGAGATTATTCAAACGCCTTGATAGGTGTTTGGTGAATGGTGCTTGGCAGAACCTTTTTCCACATAGTCTTGTGTTACACCTCGACCGTTTGGGGTCCGATCACTGTCCGCTTATCCTTGATAGGGATACTCATACAGATGCTGATGACGATAGACCGTTCTGCTTTATTGCAGCTTGGCAGGACCATCCTGAGTTTGCAAACTTGTTAAGGAGTAGCTGGAGTTCGATGGATTCGGTTGTTCATAATATTGCTAGGCTTCAGAGTACTGTGACAAAATGGAATGTTGAGGTGTTTCGGCATATTGGTAAGCGGAAGAGGATTCTGCTTGCACGGCTAAGAGGTATTGATCGTGCTCTTAGGCGTCATTATTCGGAGCTGTTGATAGAGTTAGAGAAATATATTCGGGCTGAGCTGGATATTGTGTTAGAGCAGGAGGAGAGCCTTTGGTTCCAAAAGTCGAGATGTCGATGGTTCTTGCAGGGCGATCGAAATACCAAATATTTTCATGCCTCCACGATTAGCCGAAGGAAACGAAACTTGATTACTCGGTTGAGAGATGGTAATGGACGGTGGCTTGACTCTCAGGCTGAGCTTCGGAAGCATGCTGTTGAGTTTTATAGCAGTCTTTTCACTAGCGGTAATACGGATGCGTCACAGTTTTCCATCCGTGGTAATTTTCCTGGCCTTTCTAGTTCTGCTATTGATTTATTTGATAATCCTGTTTCCGTAGATGAGGTTCGCAGGGCGGTCTTCTAGATGGATGCGTTTAAAGCCCCTGGTAGGGATGGGTTTCAGGCGTTATTCTATCAGCGAAACTGGGATATTGTTGGGCCGGATGTGTGCCGTTTGATGCATGATATTTTTGAAGGGGCCCCCTTTCCGGATAGTTTAAATGATACATTGTTAGTTTTGATTCCGAAAGTTCAATCGCCTGAGAATATATCACAGTTTAGGCCTATCAGCCTCTGCCAGGTTGTAACCCCCTCGTCCCGGTCTGGACGGATGACCGATCTGAGTGGGCCACACGGGGAAAACCGAAGCGAAACCCGTTAAGGTTCCCCCTCGGTTAGCAACCCTATTTTTTTCTTATCTTTTCTAGATGCCTTTATTAAATCCTATGTGATAGGACACGCAGCGAACAAACACGGATACGAAACCCACAAGACATGCAATTAAACAACCAAATTTTCCTTTTTAAGCAGGTCGTATCGATACACATACAGAGAGTATCGATACGCCTTGACCAAAGTCAACCCTCTCAGTCAACTCAGGGAAGACCGTATCGATACACCCTTGAGCGTATCGATACGCCCTTCTCGGTCAACTTTCCAAGGTCAACGAAATGGAACCGTACCGATACGCTACAACCCCGTATCGATACGACCTAAACCCACCAACTCCTCTGAATTTCAGAGAGTTGGGACCGTATCGATACACCCTTGTGTATCGATACGCTCAGCCTGACTTGAATTCCAGAGAGTTGATACCGTATCGATACACCCCAGTGTATCGATACGCCCAGCCAAAACTGAGTCTTGCAGGCAAGACCGTATCGATACGGTCCTCAGGCGTATCGATACGCCCTGCACTGCAACTCTCTAAAAATCAGCAAAACCAACAAAACTCAACTCTATATGCATTTTGGGACTTCCCTAGACTCATTCAAGCATTCATACCGCCTCTATTAACTAAAATCTAGTCATACAAGGCACCCAACATGGACGAACATCATTCAACCAAAGAATCCACATAATCATTCAAAGAAGGCATACAAAGCATACATGAGTTTCATGCCTTAGCAAACAAACATAAAACATTCATATAAGGCAATCTAAACATGATTTTACAAGCCACACATGGCATCCAAATACCAAAGCAACACAAACATCCAAGGACTGGCTATAAGCCTCCCAAACAAACACTTAGGCATCAACATAAACATGGTTTACAAATCCATCAACATGAGGCATTAACAACATAAAGCCAACACAAAGGAGTCTAGATACAAGCTCCTAAAACACGTAGCATTTCCCATTGCTAGACTACTACATTATTTAATAAACCATACTTGAGCAAACTACCTCACGCTTGGACGCCCTTTTCCTGCTCCTTGCTAACTCCAATCTAAAGATCTGCATTGACGGAAAAAGGAGAGCGTAAGCATAAAGCTTAGTGAGCAGTGCTCTAAAACATAACAACAACAATGCAGAGTTCAAAGCTTCCTTTAAAAGTAAAGGCCAACACAAACAAGTCATCCAACAACCTATTCCATTTACTAACAAGTTCAACCAAGGGTCAACAACATAGACATTTCACTTCAGGGTACGCACAAACATAACCCAACTTACACATACGGTGGGACTACACATCACCGTTTTAACTAGTGGATTTACAATGGGACTACACATCAAAGTATTATCCAACTAGTGACTACCGGTGGGACTACACATCACCGGAGTCTTATAACACTTGCTACCGGCGGGACTACACATCATCGGAGCAACGACAACACACATGTTTTACACAAACACAACTAGCATACAAGTACGGTGGGACTACACATCACCGTTTCAACTAGTGGGTTTCCAATGGGACTACACATCAAAGGAATACCCAACCAGTGACTACCGGTGGGACTACACATCACCAGAGTCTTATACTTTTGCTACCGGCGGGACTACACATCACCGGAGCAATGACAACCATGCAACACAACACACAAATCACCATCACACAACATGTACTCACTATATCATGCACAACCACACAAGCTGCAACAAAATCCACAACTAGGCACCAAATTGCTACAATCAACCTTAACAAACACAAATGGTCTTACTCACCGTTTCTGTGCACAACCTGCACCAACTTACTACAAACAACCTTACAAGGCACATCAACAACACCATAATTACCATCACACCAAAATCAACGATATAATAAGAAGCAACATGCTTCCTCCAAAAATATTGGAATTTCATACATAACAATTCATCACCACAAGTAATGAAAACAAACAGTAAAAAGGGGAAATTAAAGAGGCAATTCACAAACAACTTACTCTTGAATTTAAACTTGACTTTTCAAGCCCAAACAAAACTCTTCAAAACCAACTTTGAACCAAAACGATACTTGAAAACATTTTCACATCCACATGCTTAAACCAACATTTGAAATCAATTTAAAACATTAACCACTCACCTCACTTCCTTAAGCAAATCAAGCAAAGCCGACCCAAGCCTCCATGACTTCCGATATCGATCCCGAGACTTTACCAACGAAATTCCTTGCTCCTTCCGAAACCGAGCCAAAACGAAGGAGAGAGGAGATGAAATAGTATTTGGGGAGGGAGAGATGATTTTGGCGTGGGAATGAAATGGAAGGGAGAGGAAGAAGATGATGAATCATCTTTTACTTTATAATAATTTAAATTTTAATGTTCAAATACCAAAATGCCCTTAAAGAAAAAAAGAAACCACAATAGGTGCCATCCATGGCTTTTGGGCTCAATTTAAAATTGGTCCAAATCTTAAAACCCGAGGCCCAAACCATTACTTTATTAAATAAAATATTAGAATCGAAACCCGAGACAATACTAAAATATTATTTTCACCTAGCCCCTAAACTCAGGCGTTACACAGGTCCTGTACAAAATTGTAACTAAAGTGATTGTGAATAAAATTAAGCCTTTCATTCCCGAGTGGGTAAAGGATAATCAGATGAGCTTCATTCTGGGAAGGCTTATTTCGGATAATATAATCATTGCCCAAGAGGTGGTTCATTATATGCGCCGCAAGACAGGTGCTAAGGGGTGGATGGCGGTTAAAATTGATTTGGAGAAGGCATACGACCGACTAGAGTGGAACTTTATCGCGGATACGCTTTGTGATATTGGGATACCAAGGAAGATACGGGAGTTAATTATGCGGTGCGTGTCCTCTGTTTCTACACGTATTTTGTGGAATGGGGCGCAGACGGAGCAGTTCCGACCGACTAGGGGAATCAGACAAGGTGATCCATTATCACCGTATCTTTTTGTTCTGTGTATGGAGCGACTTGGCCATCTTATCGAGCAAAGGATATCACAGGGGGTATGGAAGGGTTTTCGGGTGTCGAGACAATGTCTGACTATTTCTCACCTCATGTTTGCAGATGATATGGTTTTGTTTGCGGAAGCTTCGATTGAGCAGATTGGGGTAATTCATGCAGTGTTAGACGAGTTCTGTAGTACTTCTGGAAAGAAAGTGAGTGTGGCAAAGAGGAATGTTTTCTTTTCCAAGAATGTTCCGAGCTCGCTCCGCAGTTCGATTTGCAGGGTGTGTGGTTTTATGGAAGTTCAGGATTTGGGAAGATACTTGGGGGTGCCTATGTTGCATCAGCGGGTTACAAATGAAATGTATGGCTTTTTGATCGAGAAGGTCATGGATCGTTTAAATGGGTGGAAGGCGAGATATTTATCGTTTGCTGGGCGTATCGTTTTGGCGAAATCAGTGCTCTCGGCGATTCCCTCATATTGTATGCAGACAACTAAAATTCCTAAGGGGGTATGCGATAAAATTGAGGGAATCATACGTGCGTTTATTTGGGGTAATTCGACGTTGAAACGGGTGATTCATCTTGTTAAATGGGAGGAGGTGGCTTCGCCTACTGCTAAGGGTGGTCTTGGGTTTAAATGGTTGGACCAACAGAATGACGCTTTCCTTATGAAGGTGGCCTATAATATTGTGGCGAAACCGGACCAGCTTTGGGTACGTTTTTTGCGGGCGAAGTATAAATGTTACGACCGTATTCCGACTACTATCTTTAGGAACAATTGATCGGTTCTTTGGAGAGGGATATGTGCGGTTTGGGATGATGTTAGGGAAGGAATTGTATGGAATATTGGTGATGGTGCGACGGTAGATTTTTGGAAAGATAATTGGTTGGCGGATATTGGTCCTCTTCGTTCTCATTGCACGCGACAATTAGCGGATTTGGCCCCTACACCGGTCAAGGATATGGTTGATGGTGGAGGAAATTGGGCGTGGGAGGCTATTCGTGATGATTTACCTGTATATGTGCTCAAGCACATAGCTGTGGTTAGACCACCTACAGCAGCGAATGGCCCCGATTAGCCGGGGTGGAGGTGAAGCAGCACAAGACATTTCACTGTGCGGTCTGCTTACGAAGTGCGATCACAGTATGATGCCGAGGCGGAGGATGGGTTATGGAAGGCGATACGTGCGTTCAAAGGGTTACCGCGCATAAAGGCGTTTCTTTGGCTTCTTGGGAAGGGTCGTATCCTTACAAATGATGAAAGGACCCGACGTCATCTATTGGATTCGGCTTCTTGTGAGGTTTGTCGGGCGGCTTGCGAAGACATAGATCACATCCTTCGCCGATGTCCTACGGCTGTTTCAACGTGGGCAATTCTGGTAAAACCAGATTGTTTGGGGAATTTCTTGGAGCTGCCTTTAAAGGAGTGGCTGAAGATGAACTTGTTGCCGGGTGCTACCTTCGCGAGGGACACAGCTGATTGGGGAGTGCTGTTTGGGAGCGTCTTATGGATCTTGTGGCGTACTCGCAATGAAAAGTTGTTTGGGGGCGACATTCCTTATGGTGCATGGGTCATCGAACGCAACAGGAGCTTGGCTGCTGGGGCGCAGCGTGCGCAGCAGGCCTGCGTGCACACATCGCAGAATGGCGGCGTGCAGCAGCAGGCAAGGGGGCGTGGTTGGTGTCCACCAAGGAGGGGGTTTGTGAAGCTCAATGTGGACGGCGCGAGGAATGGTTCGGATGGTGCTGCATCGTGTGAAGGGGTTGTCCGAGATTTTCAAGGTAATTGGATTACGGGTTTTACAAAATTCATTGGCAAATGCTCGGTGTTTGATGCTGAACTTTGGGCAGTGTTTGAGGGCCTCAAGTGTGCTTTGGGGATTGATGGGGTGAGTATTGTGGTGGAGACGGATAATTTGGATGTTTTTCATACGTTATCCGGTATATCGCATTGCTCGAGGTCTACATCTTTGATTGATTCTATTCGGAGTCTTGTGTTGCTACATGGTGGGGTAGAGTTTCGACACGTTTGTCGTGATGCTAATAGCGTGGCGGACGCAATGGCAAAATTGGCGGACCGGTCTAGCTTCGAGGCGTATGTTTTTAATAACGTTCCGGTTGAGGTTTTTGATCTCTTGAGGGACGATTGTCCTTAAGTTATGTTGTTTCTTTCGTTGTTGTGCTTTGTTCGGATCGTACATAGGTACTATTTTCCCTCATTAAGTTAGGAGGGTTTTTAATGAGGCCTATGTCGATCCCTTCTCATTATTATTTATAAAAAAAATATAAGTTGAAATTGAAATTGAGCACTTAATCATCTAGAGCCTCAGTCCTTGACACCACTACAAAAACTCATTACATAATTAAACACGGGTGAAATAGTATTTTTGATTTTTTATGTTTTTTTTTTAAAATCAGTTTGGTACTTTAAGAATTTTTTTATGTAGTTTGTTTTTCTTTAAAAAATCACATGATATTTTATAAACTTGTCAATTGTCATGCAGCACATAATATATATTTTATTTGAAAAAATTAAAATATCAATAAATGTTTTTTTAAAACATCCAAAAACAGGGAATATCTCAAAATTTTAAATTTATGAATTTTAATTTTGGATTTCTAATGTTTCTCTTATGAATTTTTGATGTTTTTAAATTTAATATGTATTAATTACTTTGTCCTATTAAAATTGTTTATAGTCACTATTTTTTTTTCAAAAAAGAGTGATTATATGTTCATATGTTATCTTAACTTTTAAAATTCACATACTTTATACACATAAGTATTCGAAATCAAATTTTTTAGGACAAACATTAAATCTTTTCTCTAAAACCATTTTTGGGTACCATGCCATTGAATATTGATAATATTCTAAATATTAATAGATTATAAAAATAATTACAACTGATGACTATACCCCTTGTTTTTTCCAGATTGCTTGGTCCACTGTGGGAGGGGACTGTGCTGATGCTATAAGGTATTTCTTTGCAACATCAACTCTTATTCCTGCTTTTAATGCTATTGCAATCACCCTGGTTCTTAAGTCTCCTGGTGCTTGTAAAGCAAAAGAATTTCGACCAATATCTTGTTGTTCTGTCATATACAAAGCTATAACTAAGATTTTGGTGGGAAGATTGACTATTGTGTTGCCTTCCTTAATTTCAAAAAATCAGTCAGCATTTATTCAGAGTAGAAGTATAACTGATAACACTCTTCTAGCTCAAGAGTTGGTCAAAGGGTATGGTAGGAAGGTAATTTCACCTAGATGTACTCTTAAAGTTGACTTGCAGAAGGCTTTTGATTCTCTGAACTGGGGTTTTTTAGACAAGATATTGGAGACTATTAATCTTCCTGAAATGTTTAGAAGGTGGATAAGTGCATGTTACTCTGGTAGTAGGTTTTCCATTACTCTAAATGGGAGCCTTGTTGGTTTCTTTAAAGGGAAAGAGGAGTGAGACAAGGGGACCCATTGTCTTCTTATCTTTTTGTTCTGGCCATGAATGTGTTATCACACCTCTTGGATCTTGCTGCAAAGAATAAAGTCTTTCAATTTCATCCCAAGTGTAAGAGAATAGGGCTCACACACCTATGCTTTGCAGATGACCTTCTAATCTTCTGCAAAGGAAATCTGGACTCTTTGATTGGCATTCAATGTGTACTGGAGAAGTTCTATGATATTTCTGTCTAAGGTCAAATGCTGTAAAATCTGAATTGTTCACTGCATGTATTTCAAATGACCAGTAGAGTGAAATGGGTAGGATGACTGGTTTTAAAATTGGCCATTTTCCAGTAAGGTACTTAGGCATACCTTTAGTCACCAGGAAACTTTCTGAAAAGGACTGTGCCAGCCTTTTGGAGGGGATTAAAGCAAGGTTGGGACATTGGTCGTGTAGGTTGCTGAATTTTGCAGGCAGATTACAGCTAACCAGAAGTGTACTCTTCAGTGTTGTCAACTATTGGTGTAGGCAAGTGATGCTCCCAAAAGGTGTTATTCAGAAGATTGAATCTCTTTGCATGAGGTTCTTTTGGAAAGGGAAGGATGTAGCTCCTGCTGGTGCTAGAGGTAGTTGGAAGGCTATCTGTAAACCTAGAAGCGAAGGTGGTTTGGGAATAAGGGATCTGCATGGGTGGAACAAGACTTGTTTTGTCTTGTTGCTGAAGAATATGTTAGCTGCTGAGGGCTCACTTTTGGTTGCCTGGGTCAAGGAGTATGTGTTTAAAGGCAGTGAGGCGTGGTCAATTGTAAGTAAGCCTCATCATAGTTGGTATTTGAGGAAGATGTTGAAGCTTAGGCCTGTCCTTTCTGCATCCCTAAATGCAGGAGCTGTTCAAGTGAAAGCCATCTGGGGTGTGATTCGTGAGACTAGGCCTAAAGTAATGTGGCATAGACTGATTTGGTTTGGTGGACATATTCCAAAGCATTCGATTCGAGCATGGATGGTAATTTTGGATCGACTACCAACTCTTGATAGATTGAAACGGATGGGAATTGTGCCTTGTGAGCAAAATGATTCATGTGTGCCGTGCCGGGAAGCTAGTGAAACAATGAACCATTTATTTGCTGGATGTCCTTACTCGCGAAGCATTTGGAATGCTGTTCTTGTGAGATGCGGTGTCCATCGATTGATGTTGGAATGGGAAGAGGAACTTTGCTGGTTGTGCACTCGTTTAAAGGGGAAATCCTTGATTGTTTACATCCTGAAAGTAGCGTGGTGCTCGTATATATATTGCATATGGGAGGAAAGAAATCGACGGCGTTTCCAAGGTATAAGTAGAGGGGTAGATACTCTAATAGATTGTATACGAATGAATTTGAGTGTAAAGATTCAACGTAGGATAGTAGAAATTGAAAATGTAAATAGAAACTTACTTGATGTTGGGGGAATTCCTTATGGGATGGAGGCCTAAGAATCAAGTTTAGACTCCTGTATTGTTCTTCTTATCTTGGATAAATAAAATACAACACTTATCCAAAAAAAATTACAACAAACTTTTTCTTTAAATGTATAATAATGCCAAAAAAAAAATAGATGTCAAGACTCAAGACTTCTTATAAAAAATGTATAAAAATGATACGAATTACGATATAAGTAGAGGGTAATGGGCATGGCACGGCAGTTCCATAATTAAAGTTTTGCTTCGAAAGAAGCAGCGTAAAATATAAGATAAAAGATAAAAAAGAAAAAAGAAATAGAAGAGATGCCCTAAATAATAGTGATGGTAATGTATTGAATGAGAGTGAGAAGGACCAATGAAAGAAAATAATTTTGTCTGTGTGTCAGCCTAAACCCCACACTTTTTCTTATAGGCGTGATCCTGCTGTTCTCTCCTTCCTTTCCACACACACTTCGATCTTAACATCATTCATTTCAATCTCATTTCTTGCGATCTTGTCCCCCTCTCTTTTATTTTTCATTTATTTAACAATTTTTAATATGATCTAAATTTGATATAAATAAAAAAATATATCATATTCACGAGGGTGAAAACTGAAAAGCCGAGAACAAGGAAGAAAGGGTGTGCGGCAAGGAGAGGTAAAAAGCTGGTAGTAAAAAAGCATCGGCCGGTGTTGGCGGGCTAACTTACGAATAAGAATCAGAAATAAAGGACATAAAGCTGTAAATTTTTGGCACACTCTGACCATTTACCCTTTCTTGGAGGGATCCACGTGAAACAACTTTTATATTGATTTACCCTCTTTGTTTTCCCTTCTGGGTTTCCGACACGTGTAACTCTGACATCCCTATTCCCTGGTCAGTTCTTCTTTCACGTTATGTCATGTTTTTGGACCCAGTTCTTTTATTTTATTTATTTGTTGTCAAGTTTCAGTTCCATCTTTGTGACTTATTCGAATAAATTGCTTTCTAGATTTACTTTACAAAAATTGATTTCTAGAGTTACCGAATGAAATTTCTGGAGAGAGAAAATGCTGATTATGTGAAACTTGATTATTATTTTTTCAAATGGTAGCTACTAGCTAGGAATTTGATTTTTGATGTTTCAAAATTGATTTTTGAATAAAAAAAGACATGACCTATTAATAATGACATATGGAAGCAACATTTGATGACGAATATTTGTTTATTATCAAGAATAAAAGTCAAAAATTTCACATGAATCCTCCCTTGTCAAGTTTTCTTTGTTTTATATTCTTGTTCCAATCTCCCTTTGAATCTTATAAAATCTAAATCTAAACAAATGGGGATGCGACTAATTTAATCATTGTATAATACTCTACACCTTAAATCATGTTAGGGGCTTTTATTATAAATAATGAAATGTTCTACGTATCAATCACTTTGATTATGACCACTTTTGCATATGATGTTAAACTTATATTATATGATATATTAATACACACTCTTAATTTAAATAATCAAACGTACTATTCTTTACCAAGAATGGATTAGTTAAGCAATTAAACATCTTTCTTTAAGAAGCAAACCTTTTTGTTTACTCTTATTAAAATATAAATATTGTTGCCATTTTTTTATTAATTTGTTTTGTTTTATTAGTATGTAACATGTGGATATTTTTAAAGCTAGCATGTTCAATTAAACATCTTACTGTATAATATAATTTTAAAAGGTACCTAATGTTAGTCATTAGTAAAATACGTATTTTATAAAGCTCTGCACGTATATTAAGGCGCAATGAATACATCTGGACATTTCCCATGTCCCGTGATGAGTTAAGTAATTAAGGAGAAAATAGACCTAATTTCTCTTTACTAACTATTCAATTTTCCTTTATATTACTTTTATAAGTATAAAAGTTAATTCAACATGCACTTTAATTTTAATTTTTAGGATCTAATCATATTGTTGTCTTCGGACTCTAAAAAAATATTAAAATATCACTTTAATTTTTATTTTTTTTAGAGCTTTGAATATTTTTTTAAAATTTCAAATTAAACTAAAAGACAAAAAAAAATTGTTAAACCAATGTCAAGTATGTTGTACTTTTGTCAATGTTGACATCAATTATTATGTTATTTGCGTAAAAATAAAAAAATATTTAAAATGATAAAATATTAGTAATTGTGATCAAAGTATAAGAATATATAATTAAATAATGACAACTTGTAGAAACTGTATAAGCTATTAAAAGTATAGAATTATAAAAAATTGACAAAAAAACAAAATAGATGATGTTAACTTATCAAATCTGTTAATTTTTTTGTCGGTTTAAATTATCAAGATATTAAAGGTTTAAAGGATTAATTTATTTTTTGATAGAGTTTAAAGGATCAAAATAGATACAAAATTAGATGATATTCATCGGAGGAGACTCACGTTCAATTGCTTTATCTGTAAGGTATGTGTGCATTGTCAAATGATTAAGAATATTTATGAACAGATACTACATTTTAATTACCTTTAGACTATTAAAAAATAAATATAAAAAAGTTGTTATACCAAACTAATGGGTTATTTTGAGCCATTCAAAATTAAAATACATTCTTTTTAATTCAAAAGTATGAATGAAAATTATGCAGTAAAAACATAACCAAATTGTAATATGATCGTGGGATATATTAATGTCTAACCTCTTGATTATTTTATGTCATTTTGAAGAAGAGAAACAAAACTATATTTGTAACAAAAAGATAAAAAAAAAAGTGTTATCCTCAATCATAGCACAAGTTAATATACTCCATAAACCATGCATCATATTCCCATTTAGTGATTTTTTTGGTTGCTGTAATCACAATTTATAAGGAATTAAAAAAATTATTTTATTTTAATAGCTTAAAAGTGATTACAAATTAATACATATTCATATATATATATATATATATATTATATTTAAACATTAAACTTATCAATTATTTATAAAAATACATTAAATTTGATAATCATATAAAAAAACGAAGCTAGAATTCTCGGGTGAAACTTATATATAATAATTAAATCATTTTCGATAATTTTATAGTTGATTACCCGCATTAACTAGCCTTATCAAAACATCAGTTCATCCCACATGATTTTGTCAAGCTTCTGTTATGAAAACAAGTATTGAAAGTGACACATTAACCCCGCCTATTTATTTACATGCATTGATATTTTCTCAGAATTATGGACCCCATTAATTCATCTGACACAAAATAGAGGATCCCAGTCTCATGGTCCTAAATCTTTGATTAGGGGGGCAATGGCAAATTACATGGAAGGGGAAGGGGAATGGGTCCCAGTTGTTGTTCACAAATCACAAAGCTAAGCATGAAACATCAAACATGGATCCAATTTACACCCAATGTGGCCCTTTGCAGAGATGTGAATCTTGAGACCTTTTCGTTTTTATTTAGAATTCTGGGTTCTTTTGTTTTAAAGAAAAGTTTATGTTTGCTGCTTCTGCAACTGCAACACAATTTCCATTTCCTTAAGTTGGAGAATAGGAAGCTAAAGTTGGAGGGGGAATGGAGAAACTTAGGATATAGGTGAAGTATATTAGTTTAGTAGGGTCCAGGGAAGTAAATATCCATTTCCTTTATAAAAGCAGTGTTGGTAATTAATGGTAGGTGGTGATTGTGAAAAGAGAGGTAGAGGTGGGCACTGGGCTGTGGTGGTTGGACCACAATGGACAAGAATCTTTAATGTGAGCTGTTCAATCCAAGGCTTGGCCGAAAGTCGGGCTTATAGAATCTGTTTCTTTCTACTTTCTAGAATATCGTCCTTTATGTAGCCAAGAATACGGGTAGTTCTGCGGTGCGGCAGCTTAATATGCGGCTAATATACAGCGTTACCGGAAACATCATTAAAAAATACCGAAAACATGGATTGATATACCGGAAACATGATAAAATATACCGGAAACATGGATTTCGAAAGTATGGATACTTTCGAAATCAACATATCCAAAAGTATGGATACTTTCGAAAGTATGGATACTTTCGAAATCAACATATCCAAAAGTATCGATACTTTCAAAATCCATGTTTCCGGTATATTTTATCATGTTTCCGGTATATCAATCCATGTTTCCGGTATTTTTTAATGATGTTTCCGGTAACACCGTATATTAGCCGCATATTAAGCTGCCGCATGGTAGAAAAATCCCAAGAATACCCTGACATAATTTAAAATTCAATTTTCTGATGTTGTTTATCTTTGTGGTTACGACTAATGAAGCCAGCTATGGATGTAAAAACAGGTAATCGGACGGGTTTCAGGTCGGGTACTGTCAGGTCGGGTAAAATCGGATACAGGTCATTTCATGTCATTTTTCTGTTTTGACTCGACTCGGGTCGGGTGCGGGTCCATTTCAGGTCGGATCCATTTCAAGTCGGGTCTATTTCAGGTCGGGTCTATTTCAGGTCGGGTCAAAACGGGTCGGGTCTGAAGCAGATAATTGACAGGTTAATTCGGGTTCGGATACACTTCAGGTCGGGTCCATTTCAGGTCGGGCCCGTTTCAGGTCGGGTCCGTTTCAGGTCGGGTCCATTTCAGGTCGGGTTCATTTCAGGTCGGGTTCATTTCAGGTCGGTTGCATTTCAGGTCGGGTAATTCCAGGTCGGGTAGTTTCAGGTCGGGTAATTCAGGTCGGGATATTTTCGGGATTGGAATTCGTATTGAGTTTGAGTTCGGTACAACCGTATAAGTAGTCGATAGACATTAGGTTGACCTTCGTCAATCGTCATTGATTTGGAACTAATTATTTAAAGTCATATCAAAATAAAATTATAAAACATTGGAGTAATTAAAAAAATGAAAAGGTTCAATTTGGACTGAAAAGAGGTCAATTTGGATTAAAAATAAAGTTTCACGGATTATAATGAACAAAAACATCAAATTAAAATTATAAAACATTAGACAAATTTAAAAGAAAACAAGGAAAATGGGTCAATTTGGAATAAAAATAAAGTTTTAGGGACTATAATGAACAAAAATATCAAATTAAAAGTATAAAAATTAGAGTAATTAAAAAAACAATAAGTAGAGGTCAATTTAGAATAAAAATAAAGTTTTAAGGTTTAGAATGAATAAAATTTCAAATTAAAATTATAAAACATGATGAATTAAATATATATATATATATATATATAAGGGTTAATATGGAATTAAAATAAAGTTAAGAGACTAGAATGAAGAAAATATCAAATTAAAATAATAAAACATTGGACAAATTAAAAAATAAATGTGGGTCAATTTGGAATAAAAATAAAGTTTTATGGTCTAGAATGATAAAAATATCAAATTTAAAATATTAAACATTGGATGAATTAAAAAAACAATGAATAGGGGTCAATTTGGAATTGAAATAAATTTAAGGGACTAGAATGAACAAAGTACCAAATTAAAATTATAAAACATCGGACGAATTAAAAAAACAATAAATAGGAGTCAATTTGGAATTAAACTAAAGTTTATGGGAGTAGAATGAACAAAATATCAAATTAAAATTATAAAATATCGGACTAATTAAAATAAAGTTAAAGGACTAAAATGAACAAAATATCAAATTAAAATTATAAAATATCGGATTAATTAAAAAAATAAAAAGTAGTCAATTTGAAATGCAAATAAAGTTTAGGGACTAGAATGAACAAAATGTCAAAATAAAATTATATATTATTGGACTAATTAAAAAAAACAATTAGTAGAGATCAATTTAGAATAGAAATAAAGATTTAAGGGTTATAATGAACAGAAATATCAAATTAAAATTATAAAACATTGGACAATTCAAGGTTTATGGTTTATGATTTAAAGGGTTTATGGTTTAGGGGAAATTCATTAATGGTTTAAGGTTCATACATACATACATTAGGATTTAGGGTTTATGGTTTATTACTTGTGGTTTAGGGTTTATGGAAAATTCATTAAAGGTTCAAGGTTTATATATTGATAGGTACATACACACACTTACATACATTAGGGTTTAGGTTTAGTATTTAAAGGTTTAGGATTTTTAATTCATTAAGGGTTTATGGTTCATACATTGATAGGTACATACATATATATACTTACATACATTATGATGTAGGGTTTATGTGTTAGGATTTAAGTGCTTAGGGTTTATGAAAAATTCATTAAGGGTTTAAGATTCATACATTGATAAATGCATACATATTTATATACATTAGGGTCTAGAGTTTAGAGTTTATGGTTTAGGAGTTCATGTTTAAGATTTGAGGGTTTAAGGTTTAGGATTTAAACTTTCTCGCTATATCTAACAGATTCATATTCGTCCCGAAACCGTTGTTGGATTTTCTTTAATTCTTTTATGACTATGAAAAAATGGAGAATTAAACATGTGCTAATTTTTTTATGAATAAATGAGAAATGCCTAAAAAAATATACGCGGGAGAGTTGGCGGGAGAAGCTAAATTCATGCGGTGTTTTTTTTAATTTTTTAGCGCGCCGACTTTTACCCTGAAATTCATTGGCGCCATAATTTACATTTTTAATTGGCTTTTTTATAAATGGTTTAGAGTTTAGGGTTTAGATAAAATTTATTAAGGGTTTAAGATTCAAACATTGATTGGTACATATATACATAGTTATATATATTAGGGTTTAAGGTTTAGGTTTAGGTTTAGGTTTAGGATTTAAGGGTTTAAGATTTAAGGGTTTAGGATTTATACATTGATAGGTACATACATGCATACTTATATACATTAGGATTTAGGGTTTATGGTGTAGGGTCTAAGTTTAAGATTTAAGTGCTTAGGGTTAAGGGTTTAGTGAAAATTCATTAAGGGTTTAGAGTTCATATATTGATAGATACATACATACACACATACTTACATACATTAGGGTTTATGTTTATAGTTTAGGGGTTTAAGTTTAGGATTTAAGGGTTTATGGTTTAAGGGTTTATGTTTAGGATTTAAGGGTTTATGATTTAGGTGTATATGTATATACATTATATATGTATATGATATATCGACTTCTAAAAGTTTTTAATTCATCAAGTCATAGATTTCAGGTCAATATCAGTTCAGGTCAACAACAGGTCGGGTCACTTAACAGGTCGGGTTCAAAGCAGGTCGGATCCATTTCAGGTCGGGTCCATTTCAGGTCGGGTTCATTTCAGGTCGGGTCCATTTCAGGTCGGGTTCATTTCAGGTCGGGTAAAATCAGATATCGGGTCAATTCAGTCGGGTAAATTCGGTTATCTGCCAGGTCGGCTTCGGGTTCGGGTTCATTTCAGTCGGACGCAGGTCGGGTTTCAGGTCCACAGTAACAGGTCCAATTCAGGTTCGGGTCATTTTCAGTCGGACGCAGATCGGGTTCGGTTACTACAGTAACATGTCAAATTCGGGTTCGGGTCAACAACAGTCGGTTACAAATCGGGTTCGGGTCATCAAATCCTCGAGTTAAATCAGGTTCTGACTCGAGCAAGTTTCAGTCGGGTTTTCAGGTCGGGTCAGCTTTTTACATCCCTAAAGCCAGCATTAGTTTACCAAGAAAACATAAGCATGGGGATTTTATCAACCAGTACAGAAGGTGGTGGGTATTTGGCGTGGATTTTTTTTCCTTCACCTTCAAACCTAATCGCCGCCATCTTTGTACGGGCAACTAGAGGTGGCATACGGGTAAATTGATTCGGGTTTGGTTCGGGTCATTTCGGTTTCTGTTGTTTTGGGTTTGATGTTATTCGGTTCGGTTCAGTTCGATTTTATTGTGCTTCGGGTCATTTCAGGTTGATTGATTTTTGATTCGATTCGATTCGGTTCAATTTCGGGTCAACGAGGGATCAGTCTGTTTTAATCAAGTTTTTAAGTTGGTCAGTTTTTTACACTATTTATACAGCTTTATAAAGCCAATATATTTGACTTTTTAGTGAGTTGTGTGGTTGTTCATATCTCATCTTTCTTTATTTATATTAATATCTTTTATTTATTTCGGGTTGTCTTTGGTTTTGGTCCATTCATTTCGGTTCTATTCGGTTTAGGTCTATTCAGTTTGGGTCCATTTCAGTTCAACTAAAAATCGGTTCATTTTCGGTTCAATTTCAGGTCAAATTTTAGGTCATCATGTTTGGTTCGGTTTCGAGTTCTATTTGAGTAAATTGATTCTGCTCTCGAGTGTCGGGTCAAATTTACCAGGTCTACGGGCAACGAACAATAGTAAATTGGCCATGGATCCTTGATTCGGTGCTTATATCTTGGGCTCTGAAAACGTTCAAGAATAAGGGTGGAAGCCCAAATCACTGAAGCCTTCATAAGGAAGTCGAAATTGGCCCCAACAAAAAGCATACTGATGTGACGATCTATATGTATTACATTAGAAATTAGAACCCAACGCAGCCCAACCTAATCAATGCGCGAACTTGATTCCTGCGGAGTTCTGGTTGGAGTCCATTTTTTGGTGGTGTGGCCCAAGCCTCACTTTTTGAAGTATCATCCTCGGGACAAAAATTTTCTACCCCTTTTTATGTCTTAATATTGAAAAAAACTAAACTTTAAAATATAAACTCTAAACCCAAACAAATACACATTACTCTTAACATTAAACTTTGAGTCTCGAGAAAAAAAGCTGTCCTTAAATCTATAAAAAAGTCTCTGATTGTTCCCTTTGGAAGGCTTTGTTCATGGGTTGCGCCATTGTCATATGGTGTTTGGAATAGTTGCATATAGGCAAAATGACAAAAGATAATCCCCAACGTTTGCATGTTTTGTCATTTGGTCCCCTATTCTTTTTTTTGGTCCAAAGATGCCCCCAACGTTTGCTTGTTTTGTCATTTGGCCCCCTATTTTTTTTGGTCCAAATATACCCCCAATGTTTCATTCGTAGTCCAAATATGCCCCCAACGTTTCAATTTGGTCCAAATATGCCCCCGTTAGATGGAAACTCTCAGTCAACTGACGTTCAACAGCTGATGCTGACTGGACTTGCCGCGTATTAAGATCTGCTGATGCCACGTCAAATTTTTTTTATAAGCTGTTGACCGTCAGTTGATTGACAGTTTACATCCAGCAGGGGCATATTTGGACTATGAATGAAACGTTGAGGGCATATTTGGACCAAAGAAAGAATAGGGGGCCAAATGACAAAACAAGCAAACGTTAGGGCATCTTTGGACCAAAAAAAAGAATAGGGGGCCAAATGACAAAACATGCAAACGTTGGGGCATCTTTTGTCCTTTTGCCTTGCATATATATAAAACATGGTATTTGGTTGAATTTGTAGGTGGCTGCCAAGTGCCAACATTTTAGGTCTACTTGTAAAAAAAACTTGTCCCTTACGTAAAATAAATTTTGATTCCTGTAGAAAAATATAATTATGGGTCTCATTTTTGAAGCAGCTTCAGTCACTTTTGCAGATTTAATTTATTCCAAGAGAAGGTAAATACTAAAATATTGAGTATTGTCGTTTGGGTTTGAAAATGTGAAGACAATCGCATATTTTTCTCAACGAAACTGACAAACCCATGTGAACACATTTCTTAAGTCTATGTTTTCTCTCTCTGTTTGAGATTCTTACCTTGTTTATTGCATTATCCAATAGTAATTTTTAACTTTTTATTCTAAAAGACAAAAGCTTCTATTTTTATTAGGTGGATTGAGTGAGACTAAAAAAAATGATGAATGCATTGTATTTTTGTTGGTGCATAACAATTCTTGCGGAGACATGCACTGGATGTCAGAGCCTTTACTTTAGTGATACAACATTTTTTTGTGTGACATTTGGGGATTGATATAATATTTTTTAGGCAAAAAAATTAGGGTTGTTTGGTTTTTTTTAAAAAAAATTATTTTTTTTCAATTTTATAAAAAATAGAAAATATGTTTGATTAATATAAAAAATTTGTTTTTAAAAATAAAAATAGTGAAAGTTAAAATTAAAAAACCCATATTTTTCATATTTTCCATTTCCCTATAACATTTTGGCCCTGTTTGGCAATTAGCGGATAGCTGATAGCTGATAGCGTATTACATTAGCTGATAGCTGATTGCATTAGCTGATTTGACTAGCGGATTGTATTAGCTGATTGTATAAAAGTGTTTGGTAAAATTAACTGATAGCTGATAGTTGTTTGATTATTTAAACAAGCAAAATGACATATAAGGACATGATTATATTCAATACTTGTTTGAATAATTTATCAGTTATGAATATTTTGTATCTAATAAATATTAATTAGATTTGTAAAAATTATTTTTAATATAAATTTTCTAAACATATTTGAAAGATTTATATATTTATATATTAATTTATTATTTATATAATTATTAAAAAAATTATATGCACATATAAATATGTGATAATAAAAAATAGAATTAACTTACAAATGTCACCATATAAATTAGTAGTAACAACAAATAAGTCCAATATTTAATATGTTATTATTTATATTAAAACAATGTTATTATTTAATTTAGGTTATTTGGAGATTTTTGGTAATTGTTAAGGGTAAAAGAGTCATTACAACTCTAATATCAAACCTCTAATCTCAAAAAGCTCATATTAGGAGCTTTTTCAAAATTAGCTTTTTCACCCCAATCCGCTCTTTCAATCCGCTATTTACCAAACATCAATATTAGCGGATTTGACTAGTCAAACCTCTAATTATACTTTAAACCTTTAATTTTGCCCAAACCGCTGTTTACCAAGCAGGGCCTTTACATCTCTTTTATGTTTTCAAATTTGCACTCGTCTTTTTTTATTTTCTAAAATTTATTTTCTAATTTTTCAACCAAAAAAATTTTCTTTACTGTTTTTTATTTTCTCGAAAAATGAAAACGAAAATAGTCTCATTCTCTAGAACTAAACAAACCCTTATTTTCCCAAGTATTGTATTTTTGTTTTTATTTCTCAATTTATAACATTTGTTACAGTAAAAATAAAGTCGATGGAAATACAATCCAATTTTATTGTGATCCCTATTTTTTTTTATAAAAAATATTGAAGACAAGGTACTTACATTTTGACTTCACTATACCGAGTTCACCTAACATGTTTTCATTGGCTTTACTGTCATCAAACTTCGATTTTTTTAAATAAAAAAAAAACAATAAACAATGAAGTCGGAGTGTATTCCCATCGACTTCACCTATTAATGTTCAAAGTACAATAGATTGAAAAAAAAAATACTAATACACCATTTAGGGAATTTTTTCTACCGTAATAACTGAGAATAGGCGGTTCAAAGATTTAAGGGGTCCTGTGCAACCTATCAAAATGAGGCTCTTAATTTATAATAAGAAAAAATATAAGTGTTTTTTTTTCAATTGGAGTTTCTTCAATACAAAATTGTTAGATTAAGTAACATAAAATGACTTACAAACATCCTAAAATATAATATTTCACTTAAAAAGTGATGTTATTCTTGCATATTTTGAAGCAAAATCATCTGCAATGCTTTTGATATCAACTTCTTTCGAAAGACCAGTCTCAATTGCCATCAAAACATGTCTATTTAGTCTTTCTTGTGACATAGTTGTCCGTAAATATGACTTCACAAACTTCAAATTTGAAAAGTTTCGTTCCGTAGAAGCAACAATAATATGAATAGTCAATAAAATTCTATATGCATTTGTTCCATTTGGGTAACAATTAAAATGTTTTAAAAACTTTAATAAATTCATTGCTTCTATTTTTTTTCTCGTGTAAAAGCTCTCTGAGTAATTTCTATTCAACAAATAACTCATTTCCTTCAACATCAGATAACTCGCCTTTCTTAAGAGCATTTCCAAAATTATTGCAATAAGATTTGAGATTAACGTCATCCAATAAATATAATTTATTAGAATAAAATAAGAAGCCACCAAATAACGTCATTTTATTTTAAAAAAATTCGATACCAATCGTAAAAATATGAAATTACAAATTGAAAATTAAAAGTGTATTTTTAAGTAAAACTGTGCGCACACACACACGTATAAAGGAGAAGATTAACCCTAAACCAATTTTACTATTTAGCCATTGATAAAAGAATGTAGCAGTTTGAAACAAAATTAATAAGCATTTATATTCTACATGGTTCAAAGTTTGCTTTTAATTGCCATGCTTTTATTAATTTTTAAATTGTCATTAAATTAAATTAATGAGTTGTAGCCATTAAAAAATACATATGTATATAAATGAATAAAACTTTTAGAAAATGTGAAATTAAGGGAACTATCTTATTAATTTTTTAACTGCCATCATATATACTGACATACATCTTATTCATCTTATTAATTTTTTAAAATAACTAATGTCATTAAATTTAGATTTTCTGGAAATTTTTTAAAATGTAATTATAATTTATTTCGAAATCCTCTTTTTTCAAGACCTTGTGCGGTCGCACATACCTAAAATCACCCTTGTATCTAAGTAATCTTCCTATTTTCTTTGTTAATCGAGAAAAATCGTTATATAATGACGCAATTCAAAACTGTTTATCTTCTATATGCTAGAAAGATTAAAAAAATGATAAGTTGAATATTTTTTAGAAGTATGTCGTTTCATTTGTTGACGAATCATTTAGCTTGATGGTTCCACAGATGTTTTAGAATCCAATTTAAGTGAATAGAAATTTTCTGCATTTTTATGATGCTTTTATTTATGTTTTTATATTAAAAATTAAGTTTAAAGTTTAAGTTTAGAGTATAAGTTTAGAGTTTATAGTTAAGATTTAAAAAATTTGAGATAAAATGTATTTTTTAAGGTGCAGGGTATATGATTTTAAATTTATAATTTAAAGTTAATGCTTATAATTTAATTTTTTAATGTTGTGGCATATGAACACCCAAAAAGTACGGAGATTTTTTTCTCATTTAAGCATAAGTGGCGGTGCAAGTTTGCGTTTCCTTAGTAATAAATCGGCATTATTATATAAAAAATCTGTATAAATTGTTATTTACGTAAATGACCATCAACTAATATTATTTAGAAAAATGACCCCAAATCGTTCACGTGAGGCGAACTTGCGCTCTACAAAAAGTAAGTTTCAAAACTTGCTTTCTACAGAAAAAGAGTTCCATGTTAACAAACGCGAGAAATTATTTTTATTACCAACTTACTCAACACGGAACTCACGTTTTGTAGAAAGAGAGTCATTCTACGTGGACGATTTGAGAGTCACTTTTATAAATAATATTGGCTGAGATCTTTTACCTAAATAATTATTTAAAAAAGATTTTTATATAATAATGTCTATTAAATCTGTCATTAAATACCAATTAGTCTCCTATTTTTTAAAGCTCTTATGACACGATTTATGGATCGTGTTTTTCTTTGTTAAAGTGTTATCGTTAAAACAAAAAAATGACAATATTTATCAAGTGATTCTCTTAGAACTTAGAAGTGTACATAATTTTGCATAATTGTATTTTATAATAATAACGATTATAATCTTTATTTTAGAATATAAAACCACTAAAAATTTGAGGCAAGAGGGGGCAGTCATATTTTTTAATGCAAAAATATTCAACCATTCCAAGATTTTCTATTTGTTGTCATAAAGAAATAGATAATAACATTTTTAAGTTAGATGATTTAGTTTATAGTCAAACATTTAGAGGTTTAGTGGATGCGTTTTGAATTTAAGAGGCGTGGTTAAAATTTAGAGTTTAGAGTTAAAATTTAGGGTTTATAGGTTTAAACTTAAGTCCCTAACCATACTAACTTAAGAACAAAAATATAACTTTTAAACTATGAATTTTAATCCTAAAGTTTAAATTCTAGACACATAATTTAAACCCTTAATCTAAATTTATAAATTTTAAAATTAAAATACTTATAAAAATTTTGTATTTCCACGGCCAATGAATAAAATATTTTCAGATTAATTAAAGAGCAAGTTTTAACATTATGCATGTGACATCATTGAAAACTGTACAAGTGTTTCTTTCTTTTTAGGCAAAATGACAAAAGATGCCCCCAACGTTTGCATGTTTTGTCATTTAGCCCCCTATTCTTTTTTTTTTGATCCAAATATGTCCCAACGTTTGCTTGTTTTGTCATTTGGCCCCCTATTCTTTCTTTTGGTCCAAATATGCCCCCAACGTTTCATTCGTAGTCCAAATATGCCCCCAACATTTCAATTTGGTCCAAATATGCCCCCGTTAGATGGAAACTGTCAGACAACTGATGTTCAACAACTGATGCTGACTGGACTTACCACGTATTAAGATCTGCTGATGCCACGTCAAAATCTTTTTATAAGCCGTTGACCGTAAGTTGATTGACAGTTTACATCTAACAGGGGCATATTTGGACTATGAATGAAACGTTGGGGGGCATATTTGGACCAAAAGAAAGAATAGGGGGCCAAATGACAAAACAAGCAAACGTTGGGGGCATATTTGGACCAAAAAAAGAATAGGGGGCTAAATGACAAAATATGCAAACGTTGAGGGCATCTTTTGTCATTTTGCCTTCTTTTTAAATAGAAAACTGTATAAGTTAATCTGTATCCAAGTCAAGAAGGAATAAAAAGAAGGGTAAACTACTCATATAGTCACTCAACTTTGGTCATTTGACCTATTTTAGTCACTCAACTTTAAAAACGTTAAATTTACTCATTAAACTTTACTTTTTGACCTATTTTGGTCACTTTGAATTATTTTATTAATATTTAACTATGATATGGCATAATTTATTATTATTATATATAAAAAATAATTTAAAATAAAAATAAATAATATATTTTATTAATAATATAAAAAATAATTTAAAATAAAAACCCTAATCCCAAACACCCCAAATATCCCAAATCCCAAACACCCCAAATAATATTTTGGTCATTCTCTCAATGTCGCGACCGTCGGACCTTCAGGCCATCACCGGCGCCGCTCCGACGAGATTTTCGGCCATGCAACGCCATCAACAGACCGGTCTCAACCTCTTCTTCTCTTTTATCGGCTTGGAACTCACAGAGAACGGCCGAGATACTCCAGATCTGGACCAAACTCGAACGACCTTGGATGCGTGGTTCGTCGTCGTCCGCCGTTGGATCGAGGCGCGGCCGAGATATGTTGCTCACCGCTCCAAGACGCGTCCCTTCACCGTCGGGATTGTCAATACGGAGCTCCGGTCACCGGCGAGCATCGAACCGAAATGTAAAAATATATTTTTTCCTATTTTGTATTCGAAATAAAAACAAAAATAGATAAAAAATCAGATCCAGACTTCTCTAAATTTTTTCTGGTATTGATTTGTGAAAAAATGGCACCGTCGGCGGCAGGTGATGTTGTCGTCGGCGGTAGAGGGAGTGGTGGCCGCCGGTGAGAGTGACACCGGTAAGGGTGTTTGAGAATTTGGGTGTTTGGGATTTGGGATATTTGGGGTGTTTGGGATTAGGGTTTTTATTTTAAATTACTTTTTTTTTATTTATTAATAAAAATATTATTTATTTTTATTTTAAATTGTTTTATATATATAATAATAATAAAATATGCCATGTCATACTTAAATATTAATAAAATAATCCAAAGTGATCAAAATAGGTCAAAAAGTAAAGTTTAATGAGTAAATTTAGCGTTTTTAAAGTTGAGTGACTAAAATAGGTCAAATGACCAAAGTTGAGTGACTATATGAGTAGTTTACCCTAAAAAGAATGTCAGCAAAGCCAAGAAAATAACACAAATTCAAAGAAGAAATAAAATGTACTTCCTTTCCTCTTACGCCATTTGATACCCAAGCAAACCGCAACTGATTCTTTTTCTTTTTATCTTTCCAAATAATGATTATTACTTAATCCCAATTCACAGCACAATATAATATAATATAGTTTTTTTTTTTAATTTTCTGAAAGAAATTTTCAATCAAAAATTAGAAAACAGTGCTAAAAACATGGAGAGAACAAAGAAGGAAAAAAACAATAAAACAAAGAGAGATGGCTCCGTCTACTCTCTATCAAAGCTTTGATCTTCCGTCTCAAAGGTAACTTTTTTTTCCCATTTATTTAAGCCACTTTTTAAGTTCAATTCTTTCAGTTTAGGGTTTCTTTTGCTCAAAATTTGAAGTTTTTATTATTATTATACATTGTTTTTATTTGTTTGTCAGAAATTAGGGTTTTTTAATAATTCCCGTTCACATGACAGCCCATAAAATTCCCCTTACAGATAAGGTCCCAAGACATGGTATGGAAGTTTCATTTCATTTGATTCATACCCTTTTATTTATTTCTTTATTTTGTATAATATATCCTCCCATGTAGTTTTGCGGAAAATATAGAAGGGATTGATTTTTCAGCGGTTTAACTCTTTTTTTCTCCATTTTTGTAGTAAGTAGATTCTTGAAGTTGGTTCTTTGAAAGTGACAAGTTTTTTATTATTTTGGTCAGAACTTGGAGCTTTGAATTGATCTGTTGATGGGTATTTTTTTTTAGATTCTGATTTGGAATCAAGAACTGCAAAATCATTTTTTTCTTATTTCAGCTGTATTTTGGTGATAAAGTCTGGGTTCTTGGTCAATTTCCTTAAGGGTTCTTTGCATTTTGTTGTAGAAAAATGAGCTAGAAATACCACTTTTTGTCCTTTCCCCCCATTTACATGCAAATTGAGATGCATTTTTTTTAATCCTAAATGGTTTGGCTTAGGTTTGGGTATCGGTAATTACTTGAAGTGTAAATAGTAGCGGAGGTGGTTTCGATTATTTGGAGGAGTTGGGCCTTGAAAAATGGAGGATCAAGAAGCTATACCTGATGATATCTCTGTATCCTTAGTAAGGGTAGTTACAACAGAAGAAGACGATGATGACTTTCAGAGCTGCTGTGAAGATGATGAGGTATGGAGGGAAACTGAAGAGGTGGTAAAGGAAGAAGAAAAGAAAGAGCTTGATGAATTTTCAGTGAAGATGTTCTTCAAGGGCATCTCTTTAGCTGAAACTGGAGACTCCGGTTCTGGGTTTTCTGGAATTGGGGTGGTCATGGAGAGATCAGTCAATAGTCCTGTTATTCAAGTGCAGAAAAAGCTTGACTTATATGTGGAGGAATCTGTGGCTGATTATTTAGCCTTAATGGATGGTTTGGCAGAGGCATTGCAGAACAAGATTTGCCGTGTATACGCCTTTACTGATTCCGTATTGCTATATGATCAGGTCAGTGAAGATTAGCAATTTGGCATCCTTGTGATGTTCTTTGATATCATCTTTATATTAACCCAAATACTTTCATGTTATACCTTGAACTAGCTTTACTGACATGAATTTCTGACAGATTACATGTGAGGAAAAACTCGATAATCCTCTTTTGGTGGCTCTACGGGAAAGAATCATGGAACATTCCCGTAATTTGGAAGAGTTTGTTCTGAAACTTGTTCCAAGCACCAATCTTTTGAGGGCATTGGAGCTAGCACAAGTAGCAATAGGAGTTGTTTCTTCTCCTGTCAAGGGAGATAAATCACTTCAAAATTGTTCCATTTGCTGTGAGGACAAGCCATCTTTGATGATGATTACCATGAAGTGTTCCCATAGATTCTGTTCCCATTGTATGAGAACTTATGTAGATGGTAAATTGCAGTCATCCCAAGTCCCAATCAGGTGCCCTCAGTTAAGATGCAAATATTACATCTCCACCCTTGAGTGTAGATCATTTCTTCCGCTTGCGTCCTACGAGTCGTTAGAAAGAGCCCAAGCAGAAGCAAATGTTCTTCACTCAGATGGAATATACTGTCCTTATCCAAATTGTTCTGTCTTGCTTGATCCTCGTGAATGCTTATCAACTAGGGCTAGTTCATCTAGTCAATCAGATAATAGCTGTGTTGAGTGCCCTGTTTGCCAAAGGTTTATATGTGTGGAATGTGGAGTTCCATGGCATTCATCAATGAGTTGTGAAGTGTATCAGAACCTTCCTCTTGAGGAAAGAGATGCTGCAGACATCACCTTGCATCGCTTGGCACAAAACAAGAGGTGGAGGCGGTGCCAGCAGTGCCGTAGGATGATTGAACTTGCTCAAGGCTGCTATCACATGACATGCTGGTAAGTCCATCTTGTAATTGTACTTTGGTTATTAGATGTTGGAATTTTCATTAAAGGTCATGTCAAACATTGACAGTTCACAGATGAAATAGTTTGATGCCAACCGCCTTGCTTTCAGTTTTTATATTGCAGCGCCTGAATCTAGACACAGGCCATGCAGCTTGTACGAATTAGGAATTGTCTTTTTTTGTTTTCTGCAATGGCAATGATATTAATTTTATGCTAATCCCCCTTTGATTAGATTTTTTATGGGAACTTGGTTGGGAACTCTGACATGACCTTTTCTGGTGGGAGGGTCTCAATATTTGAACTTAAAAACTTTGTTGTGTATGTTTGGACTATTATTTGTCCTATGATACAACCAAGTAATCCAAGTTGGTTTCCTTGGTTTCCTTAGATCATACAGTTCGATATGCTTGTGTCCTACTCATGTGTATTCTTATGTAAATAGGTGTATTTGTATGTTTTGTTCACACGTTCTGTTTAGGTGTATATGACTTCATTTATATATTGGGTTGAGGTTCAAGTTGGTTCATGTTCCTTTTCAGGTGTGGGCATGAGTTCTGTTATTCTTGTGGTGCTGAGTACAGGGATGGTCAGCAGAGCTGTCAATGCGCCTTTTGGGACGACTCTGAAGGCTCGGTCACCCATTCTGTCCAAGAGTCAGAACAATGGGGTTGGGAGACCTTCAATTCACTCCCGATGATCATGGATGCATACTCAGACCAAGAAAGATCACAGCTGGCACTAATCCAAAGGTTCCTTTCCGGGGGCTTCAGTCTTAGTGACCATCATCCATATCAATCCCCACCCCGCTGTACAGATTCCTATGTAGATGCCATGAAGGACCTCCGTCAGCTTCCTTGGCTCGAGAGATTTGTCTCTGTAATAAGTGACAACTACTATGAAGACTATATCCAATGAAGCTAGTGTGGATGATTCCAATGCTAGGTAATAAGTTGCTTTTCAGTTCAACAAGGTTTACAAGAGGCAAAGGGTTTCTCACTCTATTGGCTCCGTTTTCATTTACACAAATTTCTTGAGATTAGTCACCCCTCCCTCTTATGTGGTTCTTGCTGGTCATTAAATACACGCTGTAGGCCTTGGCATAAGAGCGTGGGGGAAGATTCTGTGCATGATAGTTGCTTTCTTCTTGAAAGGAAAAAGAAAGAATAGGGTAAACTCTTATTGTTGCCATCAAATTGAAAGAAAGATGATGAAACAAATCTTTTTAATCATTTTGTTTTCACTCAGCTCGACAATGAGTATTGTTGCCCGCTTCAATAGTTGAGTCCACTCTTCTAGTTCCGCAGAGGGAAAAGTTGATTGTGGCATGAATTGCTATGCTGGTTTTAGCAAGGACCTTATTTCAAAATTTCTTCAATCTTAAGTGCCGAGCTTAGCTCCACTGGTCTTATAGCCAACGATGGCGGTTGAACTTTAGAGTTCCGACACCCCTAGCGGCAGCCGCTGATCATTGTAGTTGAACTAGAGTTACTAGTAACCGAACAATTTGGTGGTCGTCCAGGTTATGTAGCAAACAAAACCAAATAGCTGTATTTTATATAAATACAGTTTTGTATTCGGAGGCTCATGCAGCATTCACCAAACTTCACATGGAAAAACCGCTGTGCCATGTTGATCAAAAGTCAGCCTCTACAATTGGAGTGTCACCGGCCACCAATATTAAAAGATTACAATTCTTGTTCTGGATGACCTCCTTTTTGGGTGTGTTAAATGGCCACGAAACTACGTTATTACTGCATGTTCAGCAGCTCAAAAAAAGAGTGATTTAAGACCAGAGAACCTGGTATTCAGCATGAAGTCTTAAATACTCGTTTTAATCATCATTATTAATAATTGGATTATTTAGCACAAGAAAATGACCTTCGGGAATCGGGGGCCAATGTTTGGACCTACACTACGAGAAAAAGTAGATGAAAATACAATCCTTTGATTGTAGCGGAGGCAAGTGGCAACAATGTCTGGTAATTCACTTTACCTTTCCACTCTGTTCCTATCCTTGAATGGCGGAAACAACAAAGTGAAATAATGATTAAAGCAAATGATCGCCTAAATCACGTTTAATTCAGGGACAAGATTTGGTTTGACAAAGCAGGAACTCAAAGTAATACAAGATTAGTCTGCAAGTAATCTTAAAATAGGAATTAGTAAAACTTGAAAGACTATCTTTTCATTTGCCAGGTAATCGAAATAAAGATATTTAGCAAGAGCATACACGCAAATCTATGGATTATGGCTTAAAGATGAGTACATTCCCTATGTATTCAAAGATCAAAACACCAAAATTACCCAAAAAAAAAAAGATAACAAAAGACAACTGTACCTATTTTACTATTCAACCGTATCATGAATCATGACACTCTGCTTCTGCATTTCTTTACAGTGTATATACGTACTTTAAACCATTGAATTTGAACCAGCAGGATGAATTGGGTTTAAAAATGATGAAACATACAGCGATAATATACCAGCATCAACTTGGGGAAGTGCAGCAGAAAATTATATGCAACGAGCTTCAACATGAGATGGCATTAGAACCATAACTAATGGCTTGGAGACTTGAATCAGACATATTAGTCATCCATTTCCGAGGACCATTTGATTCCCCCGGTATATTGTATGCATACGACGGCCATCTAACATCGATGCCACATGAGTTTTTGATGCCCATTCTCATCATCTTTTGTGTTCTCTCAAGGACTACGAGGCTAGAAAATGTCGAATAACTGTTGCCTACAAAAATATCAGCCCTCGAGCACACCATGTAGTCAATTGCCGACTGAATCAGATATGGATGCTTCTTGTAAATCCCATCAACCCCTAAGTTCTTCTTTTCTAAAGGAAGCAACCCTTTCTTCCATCCTCTCAATATCGAAGAATCATTAAGGAGGGTATCGGCAACAGCGAGATAAACAACAGTGGGAGATTCTAAGCTGACAATGTTCCCCACTCTTTGTATTATTTCTTGCTTGCTACTGCAAATCTGGTTTATGCCTGATCGTTGCTCCAACTTCTTACAGTGAATCATCCAGTCTATTTCTACCCTCATATGGACTGCAATGAAAGGAGCCACGGCTATTGAAGGACCCTCTGTATCGGCATCAGAATCGCTTTGAACTGTCTCGGTTTTGCTCCTAAGCTTTCTTCCCATCTGCCTAATCTTGGACACAACTTTATCTGCTTCTTTTGATATCTCATCAACCAAAACTAAGCACTCAAAGACCCTTGCGTAATCCTTAACAGGCCAATGATCATGCCAAAGAAATGAATTCTTTCCCACAATTCTAATCACCTCATGCTCATCAACATGACTTCTGCTACTTTGCTTCAGCTGCTCCATGTCTCTCTCAACTGTCCACTTCCTTCCACTTCCCTTTTGGAGATCATATATTCCAGTTTGATTCTTAAGATCCGAGTAACGGCCCAACCGCACGAAACCGTTACAAAGCGAATTAAACTTATCGAATTGAAAGACTTTATCGAAAGAAATAGGCTGCAATTGGTCGATTTCCTTGTAGAAAAGTGAGGCACTTAAGCTAGGCATCAAAAGAGTTCGGTTGAGCATTCTAGCAGTAAGACAAGCCCTTGCAAATGCTATCTTCTGGTTATTAAGTCCCCAAACAATTTGAGGAACCTCCAAAAACTTTTCCCTACGAATCCCTTCATCATTGGAGCTCAACAACAAAGAGTGGCTTAGAATCAAGTCCTGATTGTTGAATTCGATCACACCGCAGCCAGAGAACGAATGTAGCAAGACAGCTCTGAGAAACAGAACCATGGTGACCAGTGCAAGACATTTCCATGTCAGAGAACTCAACTGGCAGCCGATTAACCTCGAAAGCTTGCTGTTAGAGGACAAGTCCATTTGAATTCACAAACTTAGAGCCTTATCATAGCCGAACACATTGAAAAGATGCCATAGGAGAATTTCAACAACCGATTTAGAACATGCCAAGTCCTGATATCACTATAGCCTCGGAAATTTAAGGTATTTAGAATGAGAAGACACCAAATATGTCTCTTTGAATTTAGATACACTAAAATCTATAAATATTATTGGATGGACTATAAAAGACATAGTGAGTCGAGTACATCTAATAATTTCTCCATAGAAAATAAAAATTCAGATAAAAAGTGGAGAGGTAAATAATTATAAACCCTTTCATACGTTACAAAAATACAGATAAAAAGTGAATGCTAGCATTTTAGATTGTGATAATATCATAATAATAATGTCCATTGTTTAAATGTTACGCCAACTCATTAGTTGAGTTTGTTACCACTTTAGAAAGAGTGCCGTTAAAAGAAATGCATGGACTCAAGATTGGACAATTATTTATTAGGGTAAACTACAACGGAAGTCACTCAATTATAGGTAAGTTTACATTTATGTCACCTAATTATTAAAAGTTATATTTGGGTCACTCAATTATGGGTAAGGTTACATTTAGGTCACCCAATTATTGAAGGTTACATTTAGGTCACTCAATTATTTGTAATGTTACGTTTGGGTCACCCTTCATATTTAAAAAAGTACATTAGTTTAGTCATTTTTCTTCCAAATCACTTGTATACCATTGTTAATATTAGAATACTTCATTTGAAATCATTAATTAATCTAATACACAAATTGATATATATTTTTTAATTATGAAGGGTGACCCAAATGCAACTTTGCCCATAATTGAGTGATCCAAATGTAACCTTTAGTAATTGGGTGACCCAAATGTAATCTTACCCATAATTGAGTGACCCAAATGTAACTTTTAATAATTGAGTGACTCAAATGTAACCTCACTCATAATTGAGTGACCTTTGTTGTAGTTTACCCTATTTATTATTTGTGTAATACAGAATTATACAGTGAATTTATTTTATGAATAAGATTTCGCACTTGAAAATTCGTTGGAATGTGTTGCTTATTTTTGCTATCTTAAACTTGTAATTTCTGTAGAAGCTTGATTTGATTTTTTTAATATTTATTAGTAATGAAAAAAATGAAAGAAAAAAACAAACGAAAGAATCTAAGAAGCTCGAAGAAATGACATGAGAGATGAAAACAATGGTGTCCCTGTCCCATGTGAGGGCGGGGGTCCATTTTGGGATGTTTTTTTCTATCAACATCCAATTTGGGATGTTGGGACTTAAGCACACTTGTAGCGTATTTTATGGATGAAAACAGATACATTCGAATCTCGCTCTTATTTGTTTGTTTGTTTAGTTTGATGAAGTGTTAGGTCTTTTGTGTTGGGTAAAGGAGGGATTAAAATGCAAACAATTCGAAATAAATATGCAATGAAGAAGACAATAATATTCATATCCAAAGTATGGTTTTTCATTAGCCATGTTATTCCATTATTAGATTAACAGCTGATCAGCTCAGGGATTGAGTAATTTCGAGGAACCAACTTCACTAGTAAGAGCGGCGGATGGCAGTGATTGATCATCTTCATGGTCGCAGTAGCCTTCAAGAACGTGAGTCTCCTCGGTCGTAAAGCCTAGCGCATCGATCATGTTGGGCCAGCATTGTTGGCTTATGGTACGAATCGCTTGGCAACAGCCTTGTCCGATTTCAGTCTCACCATTCAGGAAGAACATAATAAGCTCTCCAGTGCACGATTGAAGCTGAATCAACGAGTCCCAGCAGTCGGATGATTCCTCATCCAACTTCAACCGAGCCAACAGGTCGCTTGTTGTTGTCGTCTTGGACCGCTCCAATGGCCTTGCCTTAGCCATCAAAAGCATGCTCATTGCAAACACAAATGCAAAAAAGAAAACCCTGGAAGTGGAACCCATTTCTGAGAGATATCTATAGGTTATTTGCCTGGAAATAGATTGTCAATACATATGGAAATGACTGTGAATTGTTGTGGTTTATATAGGGATGGCAACATTGCCTGGCGCTGCATTATTAGGAAGAAGCTAATGAGACTCATCAGTTTTGCTTCATCAATGGCATTTCCACTACATTGCAATAAATTATCTGAAAAAAACTTTTGGTTTAACTGACAGTTAAACTTTTTTATCTGTCTCTTGTCCTCTCAAATCCAATTACTCTCAAACTTAACGTTTGCTCTACACCTTCGTGTTCTTGCTGTTAGGACAACAGTTAAACAAATATGTTTTGTTCATAAAAGATTGACCAACTTATGATAAGAATTTGCTTATAGAATCATTTTTTGAATAACTAATATATATATTTGCTAATGCTAAATTTATCACCAGTAGTGGGATGCATATGAACCAACATGAAATCATAAATTTATGAGACCAAAATCCAAATTCCAACGTAATCCCAAAAAAGAAAAACAAGTGTCACACGTTTACCATTTTTTTTTAATCTCATTCTCTTCTCCCCCAAAAGCTTTCAAGGATAAACTCACACACCAATAATTTCATCTTTCAATCCTATCACCCTCAAGTATCCAGAAATTCACTTCCTTTGATTTTACGTATATTGGTTTTGTTTCATTTATTGAGTTTGTTGGAGTTGGAGATTCAAAGTACTTGCCCCACATTGATTAAACTCTAAGGTAGGTGCCACATTTGTTTTCTTGGTATCCAAACGATAATGGGATTTGATTTCCCTTCCTTTTTACCTTATTATTTTGGTTATGATTTTGTTCCCTTTTGCCATTCATTGAAAAACTTGCTTTTGTTTCACATGGTCATTTCTTTTTTGCAGTGGTTTCCTCTTGCCTTTATTTTTTACATTTCTTATGAGCCATTTGGTCATGTTTTTTCTTCAAGAACCGTTCTTTTTTCTGCCCCCTGGTTTGAGTTCTCTTTCAAAAATTAGTTTTTCTTTTCCCCTTTAAACACCCACCGGCCACCAGCCTTTTGTTTTAATTTCACGGTTACTTCTTCAAAATATGTTGCTCATTGCTTATGGTAACCACATTTATCTCATTTCTCAGCTTCTTTGCTTCTATTGTATCACCTTTGATTACCTTATGTCACTTCCCATGCCAATGCTATTCGTGTGCTTTTTACATGGATTTAATTTTATTGCCTTTTTCATTGTATTTACATTTGCTTTTCTGATACCTGATAAATTTCTTGGAATATGATGGTTATTTGTATCAGTTTGAATACTTATTTCCTTTTAGTTTTTGCTTACATAGACCATATGGCTGGTGCCCTTTATTCTAAAATTGACATGATTGAAGAATTTCCTTTTTCTGTTTCTCCTGACTGCCATTTTTTGTATTTGTGATAGAATTGATGAATGGAGGAGGAACAAAACTAGGAGAAGGTACCCTTTCTGCAAAGGTGATTTTGAGATTGTAATATGGAAGCACTGTCTAAGCAGACAACCATGGCAATGAAGTCTTACAAAAACCAGGCTCACATGTTGGTTAAGAATTACTTATTGGCTGATCCTTTCCTACCTTACACTTCCATCCTCGGTGGCATTCTTGCTTGCAAAGTGGTATGCTGACTTTTCCCCCTGGTGAAGGATGCTCCTTGTACCCATTAATGAAGCTTGCAGGAATAAATTTCACATATTTCAAATTAACTTGTATCTATTTTGATGTTGTTACATGGTTGCTTTTCCCTTGGACTCCTTTATTGAACTTACGTTTGTATAGGTCTATGATCTGACTGACTTAATCAGCAGCTTTTACATCAAGACTTACCCTAGTCTTACTAAAATCCAACGAGTAGATTGGAACAATCGGTTAGTGTAGTGCATGCTCTGTTTTCTTTTTTTGCTTCTGTAATCATGCTCATTCTCTCATTGATTATTAACATATTTTTGGCAGTGGCATCTCTACAACTCATGCCATTTTCATTTCTGCGTTGTCGTTGCACTTCGTTTTCTGGTCGGACCTCTTTTCCGATCCACAGCTTTCGGGTCTTATTGTCTTTAGAAGCTCAACACTCTCTACTTTTGGGTTAGGGGTAAGTTTTAACCTTCTTATGTGATCTTGAAGTGGTTCAACCATGTATCTTGCAGTGCAGGCATGCTTAACTTTCTATGAATAAGTCTCTTTTAATCATTTTCTCCTTTTGGATTAAAGTTGAAGAACAAACTGCTAATGGCAATCCAAAAGGACATCCTTTTTCACTTTTTGAGGATGCATAATGTCCTTTGTAGTTGTTAGCAGCTTCCTTGACTACTTTACTCCGATTTCGAATACCAAATTTTGGTAAAAACATCTGTTATATTTTACAGGTTTCTCTTGGATACTTCTTCTCGGATCTTGCTATGACTTTATGGCAATATCCAGCTTTAGGTGGAATGGAATATGTAAGTAACAATAATATTAGTAACAGTTCAACTTTTGCTACTGTAAAATGTATCTTTAACTAAAATGCAACAGACAGCATGCGAGCATAGGGTTGTTATGCTTCTATATCAGAGGATTAGATTCAATTAATTTTTGGATAAAACTGATTACAGGTTATCCATCATATCCTTTCTGGAATTGCAGTGGCGTATTCAATGTTTACCGGAGAAGCTCAGCTGTACACATACATGGTTCTGATATCCGAGGTGACAACCCCGGAGATCCATTTGAGATGGTAAGTTCTACGTGATTATGTTTGTGCAGAAAATTCGATTGTAAATCATCTAATGATTCCTGTGATTGAAGGTACCTTGATACAGCTGGTATGAAGCAGTCCATTGCATATCTCATTAATGGTATCATCATCTTTATTGGCTGGCTGGTGAGCTCAACTTTTCTAATTTTTTCCATTATGAAATTTACATGCATGGTTAGATTTCACCCCACAGGAACCTGTGTCATAAAATAGGAAAACAGAAGAGGATAAGTTGAATGGATAAATAGACATGGATGGCCATCAAAACAAGCTGGCTGGACTTTCTTGATCACTTAGAAGCTTTCTGAGAGTGTTTCATATCTTTGCTCACAAAGATATCAGAAATTGCTTCTTCTTCTTTGCATTTTCAATAAGGTCCCTGAACTGTTAACCACTAACCTAAGCTGAAGTTACTGATCGCAGATTGCGAGAGTTCTGTTGTTCGGCTACATGTTCTACCATGTGTACTTGCATTATGATCAGGTACTTTCACCTCCCTTGGTTTTTAGCTTTAATTGAACATTTTCGTCTCTTGAACTTCAAGTTGCTCGAACTCCTCATTTTTCTTCAAGTGCCGGTGTCCAACACATGTATATACACAAAAAAGCTTTATATAAAACTGAACATTTCATTATCTGTTCTAACTTCGTTTGACTCAGTAGGTGATCAAGATGCATACCTTTGGCTTCGTCTTGGTTTTCGGCGTGCCATCCGCATTAGGCATCTTGAACATGATGTGGTTTGGGAAGATTATTAAAGGCCTAGTGAAGACTTTAGCAAAGAGGCCATCACGGACAAAGGAAGAAGACGGTCAAAATTAATATTCAATTATTGTTCTGCCGGGGATGTGTATTTTCCCCACTTGTGCAATGTATAAAGACGTTTGATATGATTTTCGGTGTTAGAAATGGATTTTACTGAATATACTGTTTCATCTCGCAAATATATTTACCGGAAGACTGAATTATATTTCCAGCGACTGCTAAACTCTCCGGTAACTTTTAGTAGTCAAAACCAAGCAATACAGACTGAAAAAGTGGTATATAATGCGCTCCTACAATCCCTTAATGCTTACCGAGTTGAGAACTCAGTTTAAGACTGTTGATAATTAGCTCAGGCTTGTAATCGAGCAACCATGTCAACGGAGGAAATGACATAGCTCAGCCGTGTAATTGAGCAACCATGTCAATGGAGGAAATGGCATATTTATTTGCAAATGTTGTAACTAAATAGGGAACCGAAACATAACCATATTGCACTATTATAAGAATAATCTATCTCCAACACAGTTAACGGGTTCATACCATCGTCTCTAGACAACATGCATGTACAACTCTAAATGAATCGTACATAAACACAGCAAAGTATGGAAGATATAACTTCGATTGCAGAGGGCATTATATGAGCTACTTAGAAGATACAGGAAGGAAACAGCAAATGCCTAAGAGCAACAAGTTGCACTTGCATTTCGTTCTGCAGATCTATCCATGAGAACCATTCCAGCAGGATTTTGTGCTGGCTGCACTCGAGGTAATCTTTTGGCTGCATGAAATAAAAATCAGTTGAGTGGCAGTTCATAAAAGAAATACTGCGTTCTTATTGGAATTTGGAAACTTAACAGAAACAAATAAAACACCTATTTCATAGAAAATCTCGTTGACATTGGATGCCGTCTTTGCAGAAGTTTCCTTGAAGAAAAGGCCATTCTCCTGAGCATAAGTTTCTGCTTCCTGTGTTACCAAGGAGAATAACAAGACAACTTGATAAGCATGCATGTTGAAGTCAAAAATAAAACTGAGGCGTGAGCCTATTTGATCTTTTACCATCTCTAAGAGAGTTGTCTTGAAATGTCAAAAATAAAACCGATTGACAGTTATACTATAATGTATAAAAGTGATGAAGTAAAACTGATAGCTTACCTCTGCTGCCACCTTCCTTGCATCAAGTAAATCATCTTTGTTCCCAGCAAGTGCCATTACCATGTTAGGATTGCCTTAAGAGATAAAGGGAAACAAAAAGAAGAAATTAAAAATTAAAAAATATAATTCAATAACTACGGCACTTCAATAAACATGCTATGAGGATAACAATAAGAAAATAAACAATATTCATCGTCTTCAAGGAATAGAAAATGATACCTTGTGCTTTAAGTTCTTGGACCCAGTTTTTGGCTCTCTCAAATGATGCCTACAAGATAAGAAAAATGCCATTACAGTTTCGGGAACTATATGTCACCCACATCTCTACTAATATCCAAGAAAGGAAATATTCAACAAGTAATCTTGATAGAGCCATCAATCAGACAACCTAAGTAAAACTATGTAGCAAAAGACCATGAAAATAGATACATGGAAAGTTTGTCTTGAGACCAGAAATGTTTATGGAATTTATTTAAATAAGTGCTCCCAAAGTTTTAATGTTTCATCTCCCAGTGTCAAAATTAACGAAACAGGCAGTTAGTGTTAAATGACCAAAACAAATAGTGAAGACATTGGTTAGCCATCATAAACTTACTTGATTTGTTATATCATACACAATGATTGCAGCCACAGCTCCTCTGTAATACATTGGTGCCAAGCTATGGTACCTCTCTTGACCAGCTGTATCCCAAATTTCAAACTTCACAGTTGCATCATTCACAGCCAACGTCTGGGAAAAAAAAGCTGCACCTATGGTTGATTCCTACATCAATATAAAATAAATGACAAGCTATATATTCATAAATGAATTTCTAATCAGTAAGGTTTTAACTCGCAAAATCCAATAACAGCTCCCAACCTGAAATTCAACAAATTGCCCTTTAACAAAGCGCAACACTAGACTAGACTTTCCAGCTCCAACATCCCCAAGTAGAACCTGAAGAATATAATAGCATTAATAGTTAATGCATACATGATACAAAAACAACACTAAAAGTTCAAACTAAAGGCACTCGAATTCTAGACATATTTGGATGCATCATCGCAGATGAAAACAGAAATAGTTTACATTATACATGCATATAGCAGCTAATGAGATGAAGCAGCAGATTTTCATATCAACATAATAAACAAAACCTGAACAACAGTAAATACCAAAGAATTAGACAATGGTAAGCATATCCTAGCAAGTCAGACTAAAATTGTAGAATAAAGAAGATGAGTACTAAGCTTTGGCGCTTGCTAAACCAAACCAATCTAAATCAGATGAATAGAAAGAGATCAAAAGGGGGAAAATGAACCTTGTAAGGGGTTTGATCGGCTCTGAAACTACCAGAATCAAAACAAAAATTTGCAAAAATACTAGAATTGAGCAAAAAAAATCAAGCATTATCCACACAATTAATCAAGACCCAGATTAGAACTGAGCATCTAAAAAAGGCCGAGAGCGCAAAACACTAGTTACGTCTAAAAAAACGAATTCTTGGAAGCAAAAGGAGGGTTTAAAGAGAGAGAGAAAAAACTGACTAATTTAGCATTGATGTTCTTGTTTCCAGTGGTGGCCATGAGATCCTTTTTGTAATCAGACTTATGTTCCGATAAAAAAACAGAAGAAGAAAATTGTATAAAGAGTGGCTGCAAAAAGCTAAAGGATAAAGGCAAAGGGAAGGATCCTCCTTAAGCCTCAACCCTCGGAACCAAATCAAACTCTCATTAATTTCCCAATCTTAAGAATGGCTCCTCAATCCCAAATTCCCAATTCCCAAACACGAAATCAACTGCTAATTTAATTTTCTTTCCTTCTGAATATTTTTTTGATTTCTGCTTATACCGTAATGTATACACCTCTTTTGTTTTTTCTTAACCTGTCATTTTCTTATGGGGAGGTTTACGATGTGACATAATTGCGGTACAAATACAATGCGGCAAAGAATTGAAAGTTTTAAAAAATATAGAATATAAAATTAAAAATGTTATATTTTTTTGATAATATTTTAAGTTGGTGTTTCGCGACAATATCAATATTTGAAGACAAATTTTAATACTTACAAAATCTTAAAATGTTAGCATAAACGATAAGTATAGATACTTGAAAATAAATTTCGATACTTAATTACCAACTTAAAATGTTATAAAAAAGTACAACATTTTCAATTTCATATTATGTGTTTTATAACATTTTTGTTGATGTCCTACCGCATCATGCCTTATGTTAAACAAGCTCTTCTCTTATTTTTGCTTTTTAGATAGTGCACAAGGCACCGTTTGAATTTTAAAATCATGAGATGGAGTAATATTTAGTATAAACTAATATTTAACTAATAATTATAAATTTAATTTGTCAACCATCTCTAAAACTTAATTGACACTTTATTATTTTAGATTGTGGATTTAAGACTTATTATGAGCAAGAATTCCCCTTCACCCTCATTTAAGAACAAATTGTTTAAAAAAATTACTGACGCAAATTATATAATTGTAATATTTTTTACTAAATTAATATTTAGTTTAAACTGTAATTAAAATTTAAGATAACATAATTATTCTCATTTAAAAATTAATTAAATATTTATTTATATAAAATTATTAATTTTTTTTTATATCCACTAAATTATCGAGTGACAAAAAATATTCGTTTTCTCTTATCTTGTATAAATTCAAGTCATTTCATTTTACTTGGGAATGTAACATATTTTTACTTAATCAAAATTAAGTATTAAAATTAAAATTTATTGTTTTGATTTCTAAATAACATTTAGTTGATTAACATGTATAGAAGTCAAGTGAAAAATTTATTAAATAGACATAAGGGTATCATAAACCCTTGAACTTAAAAAACGAATTAAGTCTTTAATTTTTTTGCTCAATTTATACTTTAAATTTCATCAATTCACCTATTTGACCAATGTTAACCGTTAAATTCAACATTTTTTTTTATCAATTAGTGCAACATGTTGTGTTATAATATTGTTGCTTTGTATTTTTAGAAACTTTAATTTATTTAAAAAAATTCAAGTTCTAAACATTCTAAAAATCTCATAAAAACAAAAAAAATAGTTTTTTAAAATAATTATAAATGTCACACGATAAAACTGAAGCGTGTCACGTGGTAGTAATATCTCATTAAAAAGTAAAAAATTGGTCAAAATTGATCAAAAAACTTAATTGACTCAATTTATTAGTTAGGGACATTAGTTGAGTGCCAAAAAATCATGAGCTTAATTGGTTTTTTTAAAGAAATTCAAATGCTTTAAGCACCATTAAGCCTAATAAATATTAAGAACAAATTAAATATACATTTTTATCAAATATTTATTTTTTATAAGACATTAAAGTAATTAAAATAATAAATGCAAAATAGAGATAAAAAATCCCTTGGGTCTGAATAAAAAAGATTTATCTTATGGCAAGAATTCTGATTCTCTTATTTTCTTTTTCATTTTTTCCCCTTTAACATGAAGAAGGGGATTTAGTTTTTTCATGTCAAACAAGAAGCAACTAGCAAGCATGTTTGGGTTTCTGGTATTAAGTCTCCTAGTCCATTTGGAATTTGTAACAAAAGTAGTCGTATATCACAAAGATTGCTAATTGAGGTTGAGGCAAAGGAATTTGCAAGTTCCATATTAGGACGACCTTGAATTTTGGTCTGAAATCAAAGAACTGTAATACTAATGGTCGGTCCAAATGTAAATGGGCTTGCTTTTTGGACTCAACCCTTCTAAAATACAAGTGGCGGTTGTGGATTGTTATATGGATTGAATTTTGAACCCAAAGCTTAGGTCTTTTCCATTCATGAAATTTATCCAAACTAAGAGATTATAATTGGATTACTTAGATTTGGGTTTTACGTAAAAGCTTGTTAAAGACTCGAAGATCACCCCAAGTCATCATCATATAGAGATATTTAGGGATAGACCGAAGGGATGCTGAAAGAGGTAGTTGCGTTTAGGGATGATTATTTGACTTATATTTGATAGGTTTTGATCCGACCTGATTTTATTGGATTGAGTACTTTTTTAAGAAAATTTTGAGTTTGGGTCAAGTTTGGGTTTGAATTTTTAGGACAAGGTCGGGTCGAGTTTGAGTTTGAGGTGATAAATACCCGACCCGACTCGAAATAATAATTTAATTTTATTATAAATATTTAAGTATAGCAACTTTATATATATATATATATATATATTTCAATTATCTCCCTATGTTGTTTAATAAAAATGAAATAATTATTATAACGCTCTCTCTTTATTTGTATTTTTTTTCAATTAACTCTCTATTTTATCGAATAATAATGAAAAATGGTCATTTTTATTTATGTCAGATTGGGTCGAGTTGGGTTCAGGTTTTTACTCTAGAATTCAGGTTTGAGTTCGGGTCGGGTAGAGCATCATAAAATGTTGGGTCGGGTCGGATTTGAATGGAAGTGTTAAATTTTCGGGTCTGGTACGGATCGACCAAAAACCCAACCTATGGTCATCCCTAATTCCGCTCTTGGAAATTTCTAATTCTTAAATAGTCTATTTTTATTATTTTTTTATATTTTCTATCGATGATCTAAGTTCGTACTCCTTAAAGTTTTGTAATTTAGCACACCCTAAATTTTTAATATAATTCACTAGCAATTCTTACCCTTAACATAAAATTTTCAGTCCGTCTCATATTAACAAAATTTAGTAAAAAACAACAACTAAAAAAGAGATGAGTAGAAAGGCATTGTATGAAAATGTTGGATTGAACATCATATGTATATTTCGAAGATGTAATACTAATGGTCGGTCCAAATTGTATGATTTTTTCCTTCTTGTTGGTCGTGCTTATGTTTTTTTATGTACCAACCAGGGCAAGGCAATAAAGGCTGAAGAGGGCCCCCCATGGTTTTAGTATTTTCATATAAAGGATTTTCTTACATTTTCTTTTTCCTTAATCCAAAAAAAAGGGGAAAGGGGCAACTTTGATGGAATCGTGACCCTTTTGCACTGCCTAAGTACCAATAAAAATATTGTCAAAAGAAAATAAAACAACCAAAATTTACTTTGCTTCAACAAGTTAAAAAGATGATGAGGATGAGAGTGAGTGGTGGGATTCACTCTTTTGAAAAACTTCATATAGATATGTCAATTTTGTTGAATATATAATTACATAAGAAAAATATTACATGTACCTGTAAAATTATATATATATGATAAAATATTAATATATAACAATTTATAAATATATAATGTTTTATGAATTTACAACATTCAACTACTACAATAAACAGTTGTTGCTTTGTAATCACCTTAAAATTATTAAAAAAACTATAACAATAATTATAATCAATATACCTCAATCAATCATTATAGACACCCGAATAATTACAGTTACAATCATTATTCGAACTAAATAACTAGTAACTAGTAAGTTTTTTTTTTAATATTAGTAACTAGTAAGTTAATTAACTAGTAATTTCACATAATCTACATAGGTTGAGTGTAACCCCCTCGTCCCGGTCTGGCCGGATGACCGGTCCGAGTGAGTCACACGGGGAAAACCGAGTGAAAACTCCCTAAGGAATTCCCCCTCGGTTAGCAACCCTATTTTTTTTCATTTTAAATCTTGTCTAGATGATTATTAGATCCTAAGTGGTCATACAGCGGAACAACATTCACGAAACACACAAACGAACTCAATTAAAACTTATACTGCAGGCGGTATCGATACACCTAAGGGGTGTATCGATACCCCTTGACTAGGTCAACTGGTCAGAGTCAACCAGAAGAGGCCGTATCGATACGCCAGGGACCCGTATCGATACCAAGATGGACAGTAACTCCAGTGGCCAAAATGGTATCGATACACCAGAGGCCCGTATCGATACCAAGATGGACAGTAGCTCCAGTGACCAAAATGGTATCGGTACGCCCCCTTGTGTATCGATACACGATGCCTGAAACAAGAAGGCGGTATCGATACCGTACCAACCGTATCGACCCTGCACAACAAAGCCTCCCAAACTCAGCAAAAACAATCAAGACTCGAATCTAAAAGCATTTTAGGACTTCCCTAGACCCAACCAACATACATACAACATTTACACACCAATATATAGCCATACAAGCACCCCACATGTATAGACAACAAGGGACTCATGCAAAGGACTCAAGATGGCATTTTAACATTCAAAGATCATGCTTCAACATTTAAGGTCATACAAGGGGCTCAAAGCCTTTAAGGCACAAAACAAGCATATAAGAGGTTTACACCCACATCAAGGCAACCTAACACATCCTAAAGCATGCCATCATACACACCAATATTCATCAAAGTATAGCATGCTTACAATCCATAATCAATCCAAAACAACATCATTTGAAAGAGTCATACAAGGCTCATACAAACACCCCCTATTGCCACATTGCTTAACTACTACAAAATTAACCATACTTGAGCAACAACTTGGAAAGCCCTTCTTGCCTTGCCTCGAGCTAACGCCAAGCTAACGATCTGCATTGTTGAACATTGAGAGCGTAAGCTATAAGCTTAGTGAGGGTGCTCTAAAACGAAAAACATCAACAATGCAGGGTTCAAGCATGTAAATCCTAATCTCACATACATCAAACATTAACATGTAACCAAGTAGACCTAGCTAGTCTTTCAAGTGGCATAAATGGTCTCTCAATCCTAACAAGTTTAAACATCAACATCCATATCATGCAACATCACCATATACCACAATCACATATCACCATCATATATCACAATACATTAACAAGTTTAATTGGCCACTTTAATTACCCCGATTGTGCGGATTTATAACTCAACAACACTTTACTTCGGTGGGATTACACTCATCACCGGACCTTGCGTGTGCGGGATTCCACTCATCGCCACACGCCCTACGGATGGGATTCCACTCATCATCCCGTAGAAATATAAAAAGCTTCCGGTGGAATGTTACATCACCGTACTCCTCTTTGATGACTTAACGCCATCAAGGCCACGTACGTTTTGACTCAATTTGTGTGCACACTATCCTAATGATCGATCATTTACAACCGGTAATTATTTAGTGCCAATTATCAACATCAATTACATGTCATCAACCACACTCATGCTCATCACATATATCCACATCATGATATAATATACATGCACCATATAATCACAAGTACAAGAGCATAGCTAAGCAAGCACAATAGCATTTAAGGATATCAAAGGCTAAGCTACCAACTTGAATTAAATGGAAGTGGCCTACCAAGCACACTTTACACACACACACTACACATACTCGAACCAAACTTAAAAACAAGTTGAACCACTCACCGCCCTTCCTTAGCTAAACAATACAATCCTCCTACGAGCTCGGATTCGGTCCCAACGCCTCTTCAACGCTTCCTCTTGTTTCTAGCCAAACAAAACATACACATTACTTCTCAACTCAACGTTAAACTCAACCATCCACTTACTTCACAAACATAAACCAAATTCCACAAATTTCCAATCCACATATTCTTACAAAATCCCAATTTTTGTGCTCCCTTTAAGCCTTGCTGAAAATTCCATTTCCCAACACCCAAATGACTTCCAAGACATCCCAAAACACCCTCATATCATAGGTAGACCAACAGCCCTTCAATTTCAACATTAAACCTCCCAAAAACTCAAGCTTTACAACCTTAAAACTTGCCCTAAGACCATAGTACGAATTTTCATCCAAATTCAACCAAATTGATATATGTTGTGTATTTCATTATGCTTAAACAAAACCCCAACATAATTTATCAAAACAAGTTGAAAAACCCCTTTAAAAACCCAAACTTTAACATAAACCCTAATTTCCAAAACCCCATATTTTTGAAATCTAAGACAATGGGTGGATAGGGGATAAAGAGGAGGTTAAGAAAACATAATTACCTTCGAAAAACACCTTGGATTGAAGAAGAGAATGAATGGAATAGTAACTTTGATATTTTGAGAGGGTTTGGGGAGGGGAGATGGTTTTCAACGTGAAAAGAGGGATGGGAAAAGGGGGAAGACAACTTTTCTATAAAGTGGTCTAGCTTTTTAAAAGTTTTTGGTAAAATTGCAACAAAGGTCTCTCCCTTCTTATTAAAGCTCAAATAGGTCATTATTTGAAGTTGGTTTGTTTTAATTAAATTTTATTTGACTCGAACTATAACCCGGCTAACTCCTAGGCCCAAAACGCGGGTGTTACAACTCTCTCCCACTTAAGGAATTTCGTCCTCGAAATTATCTAACTAAAAGAGATACGGAAACTGCTTTTCCATATCATCCTTCCTCTCCCAAGTGGCCTCGTCCACACCTCTACGTTGCCACCGCACCTTCACTAACTCAATCGATCTACCCCTCAACACCTTACTGTCAGAAGCTAAGATCTCAACGGGCTCTTCCTCATACGTCAAATCCGGATTCAATTCGATTTCTTCTACGGGCATAACATGTGACGGATCGGACCTATACTTACGAAGCATCGAAATATGGAACACATCATGTATCTTCTCAAGCTCGGACGGCAAACGCAACTGATAAGCAACGGGACCAATCCTCTTCACTATCTCATACGGCCCTATGTACCTCGGACTCAACTTCCCCTTTCGGCCAAATCTCATCACTTTCTTCCACGGGGACACTTTCAAGAAGACTTTCTCGCCCATTGAGAACTCGACTTCTTTCCTCTTCAAATCGGCATAGGACTTCTACCTATCCGAAGCGGCCTTCAAACGATCACAAATCAATTTTACCTTGTCGGTGGTCCCCTTGAGCAAATCCGGCATAGGTAACAGTTTCTGTCCTACCTCGGCCCAACATACTGGAGTCCTACACTTCCGGCCATACAAGGCCTCATACGGAGCCATCTGGATGCTCGACTGAAAACTGTTATTGTACGCAAACTCTACTAGAGGCAAATGCTTCTCCCAAGTACCCTGAAAGTCAATGATACAACAACGCAACATATCCTCTAAGATCTGAATGACCCTCTCTGACTGACCATCTGACTGAGGAAGATAAGAAGTGCTGAAGTTCAAACGGGTACCCAAAGCTGTATGCAAACACTCCCAAAATCTAGAAGTGAACCGCGGATCTCTATCTGACACAATGGACTTCGGTACACCATGTAGCCTCACAATCTCACCAATGTACAAGTCGGCTAATCTATCTAAAGTGTAAGTAGTGTTGACTGCCAAGAAGTGAGCGCACTTCGTAAAACGATCCACTATCACCCAAACTGAGTTCTTCTTCGTAGGAGTCAAAGGCAAACCCGAAACAAAATCCATGGTGATGTTCTCACACTTCCATTCCGGAATTCTCAGCGGCTGTAACAAACCTGAGGGAACCTGATGTTCCGCCTTCACTCTCTGACACACTAAGCACTTACTCACAAAGTCGGCTACATCTCTCTTCAATCCAACCCAAAAGTACTCATTCTTCAAATCACGGTACATCTTCGTACTTCCCGGATGCATAGCAAACGGACTACTGTGGGCTTCAGTCAAGATCGTACGTCTCAGATCACTGTCTTCTGGCATAACTATTCTGTCTTTGAAACACAAAACCCTATTGGAACTAAAGCTGTAGTCTGAAGATCTACCCTCGGCTATATCTTGCACGTGAGGTGCCAAAGATCTATCTAAGAGCTGTTTCTCTCTAATCAACTGACCTAGAGTAGGTCTAACCTGAAGCTCGGCTACCAACCCACCATCTCTGGACAAACTCAATCTAGCAAACATAGCTCTCAAGTCCACGGCCATCTTCCTACTCAAAGCATCGGCCACTACATTGGCCTTACCCGGATGGTACTCAATAGTAAGATCGTAGTCTTTTAGCAGCTCTAACCACCTACGCTGTCTGAGATTCAAATCTCGCTGAGTCATAATGTACTTCAAACTCTTGTGGTCGGTGTATACTGTGCATTTCTCACCATACAAATAATGCCTCCAAATCTTCAGAGCAAACATAACTGCAGCTAACTCTATGTCATGGGTCGGATAGTTGCGCTCATGGGTCTTCAACTGTCTTGAGGCATAAGCCACTACTCTTTTGTCTTGCATCAGAACACATCCTAACCCTACATAAGAGGCATCACTGTAGACTACATAGTCCTTCCCGGACTCAGGCTGAATCAAAATCGGAGCTTGGGTCAAAGCTTCTTTCAATTTCTCAAAGGCTCCATGTCTTGCATCTGTCCACTCAAACTGAACACTCTTCTGAAGTAACTGTGTCAACGGAGCGGCTAACTTAGAGAAACCCTCTACAAATCTTCTATAGTATCCGGCTAAACCTAGGAAGCTACGTACCTCTGTCACAGACTTCGGTTGCTTCCACTCGACAATGGCTTCAATCTTTTTCGGATCAACTCTAATGCCTTCAGCTGACACTACATGTCCTAAGAAGACTACCTCTCGGATCCAGAATTCACACTTGCTAAGCTTCGCATACAACTGATGATCTAGCAAAGTCTTCAAAACAAGTCTCAAATGTCGGTCATGGTCTTCTTCAGTTCGCGAGTACACCAAGATGTCATCAATAAATACAACCACAAACTGATCCAGATACTGATGAAAAATCCTATTCATCATGTCCATGAAAGCCGCCGATGCATTAGTCAACCCAAATGGCAAGACTAAGAACTCATAATGCCCGTACCTAGTCCTAAAGGCCGTCTTCGGTACATCAACCTCTCTAACCTTTAGCTGGTAGTAACCTGATCTCAAATCAATCTTCGAAAAGACAGATGCTCCTTTCAACTGATCAAACAAGTCATCTATTCTAGGCAACGAATATTTGTTCTTCACTGTCAACTGATTTAACTGTCTGTAATCTATACACATTCTCATGCTTCCATCTTTTTTCTTCACAAACAAAACTGGTGCACCCCAAGGTGAAGAACTAGGCCTAATAAAACCTCTATCTGTCAATTCTTGCAACTGAGTCTTCAACTCTTTCAATTCTTTCGGTGCCATACGATACGAAGCAATCGAAACAGAAGCTGAATCAGAATAAGTCTCAATGCTGAACTCTACCTCTCTGTCTGGTGGTAACCCTGGCAATTCTTCCGGAAACACACTAGGAAAATCACATACTGTCCGGATGTCCTGAGGTCTAACCTCACTCACGTTAGGGTTCATCACATACGCTAAGTATGCTTCACACCCCAACTCAACTAATCTCTTAGCCTCTAACACTGAAACCACATTGGACAAGAACTTCACGTTCTCGCCCACCACCACAATCTCATAATCATCTGTGAGCTTCAAAGAAATCCGCTTAGTTTCAAAATCTATCCTAGCTCTATGCTCCGTGAGCCAGTCCATACCCAAAATCACATTGAAACCATAGAAAGGAAGTTCCATCATATCCACTGGAAACACATGCCCCTGAACCATCAACGGACACCTTCGGTACATCTTCCTAACTACTACCGTGTCCCCAAAGGAACTAGTAACACTAACTCCTACCTCTAACAATTCACAAGGCAAATTCAAAGACTGTGCATGCTCACTCAATATGTACGAATGTGTAGACCCAGAGTCAATCAAAGAAAGCAAACCCAAAGACTGTATCGAGAAGTTACCTGCGATCACATCGGTGTCATGCTGCTCCCCGCGCTGAGCGTAAACCCTAGCCTGTCCTCCGCCCTCCGGCTGGACTGCAACTATATGAGCTAAGTTTCTCTGACCATCGTTCCTCGGCTGGAAATTACCTCTACCACGCCCGCGGCCTCTCTGAAAATCATTGGCTCTAGCAGGAGCCTGAGCTGGTGCCTGTCCCACCTGATGTGGACAGTCACGTCTAATGTGGTCTCTAGCACCACAACTCCAACAAGAATGGTAATTTCCCCAACACTCTCCGGTGTGGTTCCTCCCGCAAGTAGCACATGTGGGCAACTTCCCACCAGCTCTCTGACCCTGATGGCCCTTACCGTGGTTACCGCCACCACGCCTATGATCATACTAATGCCTATTGTCTCGATGCCTCTTGGCATCACCTCTATCGAAGTTGCTGGACCTCTTACCCGAACTGGATCCACCTGACCGCCTGGTCAAACTCAAACTGTGCTCCAAGTCCTTGGCCCTCGAGACCAAGACATCAAAATCTGTGTAATCTGAAGCTAGAGTATAAGTCTTGATTTCTTCATTCAGCCCATAACGGAAGCGGTTACAACGCTCCACCTCAGTAGGTACAAGCTCGGGCGCATACTGACTCAGTCTGACAAATATGATCTCGTAATCGGTCACAGACATACTCCCCTGAAGCAATGCCATAAACTCTCTCTTCCTCTCATCGAGGTATCGCGGACCCAAATGCTTCTTCCGGAATGCTGTCTCAAAGAACTCCCATGTAATCTCGGCCTCATACATCCCTGAAGTAACGGTGACCCACCAGGTGTAGGCATCACCCTGAAGCAAAGACTCAACGCATCCCAACTTGCGCTCACCAGTACATCCCATCTGAGCAAGAATACGGACAGTCTTCTCAAACCATAACTCTGATCGCTCTGGAGTAGCACCTCTGAACTTTTCGGCCCCAAGGCCCCGAAGTCTCTCTAATGGCAATCCGGTGCCCTCACCCTGATGATGAGCTGCCTGACCTCCAGCTACTGCAGCCTGGAATGCTCCGGCTATTGCCTGAACCAACAGAGCTAAGTCTATTCCGGCCGGTCCTTGGCCACCTTGTGGTCCCTCTCCTTCAGCCCCAGCCTCACCTCCCACTCCCGGTGGAAGAGGTGGTGGTGGTGGAGGTGGTGGAGGAACTCCAACTCCAACCACAGGCTCTCCCACTTGAGCCTCAACTCTCACTACAGGCTCTATTCCTGGAGCCTCTGCCCGTGGTTCCGGTCGAACCATCCTAGGCCTCCCGCGTGGTCTCATGGTTCAACTAGCAAGGTAAACTACAACAAGAAACATATAAGGATTACGTTAGTCAAAGCAAGGGTCCAATAGTGCTCAAGTACTCCTCTTTCCAAAAATCTCTTTCAAATTAAGTAATAGTAGCAATGGGCACACACTCTACACCAGACACAACATTTCATGCACTCAAAACATCATACGATCAACCAAGCATCAAGGATTCATGGCAAATCATGCATCGAACAACACAAGCATTTAACACATTAAGCTTACCTCACTTACCTGCCCGAGGTCTCGGTAACCTCAGGCTCTGATACCAACAAATGTAACCCCCTCGTCCCGGTCTGGCCGGATGACCGGTCCGAGTGAGTCACACGGGGAAAACCGAGTGAAAACTCCCTAAGGAATTCCCCCTCGGTTAGCAACCCTATTTTTTTCATTTTAAATCTTGTCTAGATGATTATTAGATCCTAAGTGGTCATACATCGGAACAACATTCACGAAACACACAAACGAACTCAATTAAAACTTATACTGCAGGCGGTATCGATACACCTAAGGGGTGTATCGATACCCCTTAACTAGGTCAACTGGTCAGAGTCAACCAGAAGAGGCTGTATCGATACGCCAGGGACCCGTATCGATACCAAGATGGACAGTAACTCCAGTGGCCAAAATGGTATCGATACACCAGAGGCCCGTATCGATACCAAGATGGACAGTAGCTCCAGTGACCAAAATGGTATCGGTACGCCCCCTTGTGTATCGATACACGATGCCTGAAACAAGAAGGCGGTATCGATACCGTACCAACCGTATCGATACCCCTGCACAGCAAAGCTTCCCAAACTCAGCAAAAACAATCAAGACTCGAATCTAAAAGCATTTTAGGACTTCCCTAGACCCAACCAACATACATACAACATTTACACACCAATATATAGCCATACAAGCACCCCACATGTATAGACAACAAGGGACTCATGCAAAGGACTCAAGATGGCATTTTAACATTCAAAGATCATGCTTCAACATTTAAGGTCATACAAGGGGCTCAAAGCCTTTAAGGCACAAAACAAGCATATAAGAGGTTTACACCCACATCAAGGCAACCTAACACATCCTAAAGCATGCCATCATACACACCAATATTCATCAAAGTATAGCATGCTTACAATCCATAATCAATCCAAAACAACATCATTTGAAAGAGTCATACAAGGCTCATACAAACACCCCCTATTGCCACATTGCTTAACTACTACAAAATTAACCATACTTGAGCAACAACTTGGAAAGCCCTTCTTGCCTTGCCTCGAGCTAACGCCAAGCTAACGATCTGCATTGTTGAACATTGAGAGCGTAAGCTATAAGCTTAGTGAGGGTGCTCTAAAACGAAAAACATCAACAATGCAGGGTTCAAGCATGTAAATCCTAATCTCACATACATCAAACATTAACATGTAACCAAGTAGACCTAGCTAGTCTTTCAAGTGGCATAAATGGTCTCTCAATCCTAACAAGTTTAAACATCAACATCCATATCATGCAACATCACCATATACCACAATCACATATCACCATCATATATCACAATACATGAACAAGTTTAATTGGCCACTTTAATTACCCCGATTGTGCGGATTTATAACTCAACAACACTTTACCTCGGTGGGATTACACTCATCACCGGACCTTGCGTGTGCGGGATTCCACTCATCGCCACACGCCCTACGGATGAGATTCCACTCATCATCCCGTAGAAATATAAAAAGCTTCCGGTGGAATGTTACATCACCGTACTCCTCCTTGATGACTTAACGCCATCAAGGCCACGTACGTTTTGACTCAATTTGTGTGCACACTATCCTAATGATCGATCATTTACAACCGGTAATTATTTAGTGCCAATTATCAACATCAATCACATGTCATCAACCACACTCATGCTCATCACATATATCCACATCATGATATAATATACATGCACCATATAATCACAAGTACAAGAGCATAGCTAAGCAAGCACAATAGCATTTAAGGATATCAAAGGCTAAGCTACCAACTTGAATTAAATGGAAGTGGCCTACCAAGCACACTTTACACACACACACTACACATACTCGAACCAAACTTAAAAACAAGTTGAACCATTCACCGCCCTTCCTTAGCTAAACAATACAATCCTCCTACGAGCTCGGATTCGGTCCCAACGCCTCTTCAACGCTTCCTCTTGTTTCTAGCCAAACAAAACATACACATTACTTCTCAACTCAATGTTAAACTCAACCATCCACTTACTTCACAAACATAAACCAAATTCCACAAATTTCCAATCCACATATTCTTACAAAATCCCAATTTTCGTGCTCCCTTTAAGCCTTGCTGAAAATTCCATTTCCTAACACCCAAATGACTTCCAAGACATCCCAAAACACCCTCATATCATAGGTAGACCAACAGCCCTTCAATTTCAACATTAAACCTCCCAAAAACTCAAGTTTTACAACCTTAAAACTTGCCCTAAGACCATAGTACGAATTTTCATCCAAATTCAACCAAATTGATATATGTTGTGTATTTCATTATGCTTAAACAAAACCCCAACATAATTTATCAAAACAAGTTGAAAACCCCTTTAAAAACCCAAACTTTAACATAAACCCTAATTTCCAAAACCACATATTTTTGAAATCTAAGACAATGGGTGGATAGAGGATAAAGAGGAGGTTAAGAAAACATAATTACCTTTGAAAAACACCTTGGATTGAAGAAGAGAATGAATGGAATAATAACTTTGATATTTTGAGAGGGTTTGGGGAGGGGAGATGGTTTTCAACGTGAAAAGAGGGATGGGAAAAGGGGGAAGACAACTTTTCTATAAAGTGGTCTAGCTTTTTAAAAGTTTTTGGTAAAATTGCAACACATGTCTCTCCCTTCTTATTAAAGCTCAAATAGGTCATTATTTGAAGTTGGTTTGTTTTAATTAAATTTTATTTGACTCGAACTATAACCCGGCTAACTCCTAGGCCCAAAACACGGGTGTTACATTGAGAAACTTGAGATACAATCTAAAGAATTTAAAACATCAACATCTGTCGATTTTGACAAGAAGAATAGTTGGTGTAAATATACAATATTTTAAATCAAAATTAAATATATAATATGTTAATTTTTAATAAATTAAATATATATGATACAAAGATGTAATTATGAAGTTTAATTTTAAGTGCACTATATATAGTATATTAAGTCTTGTTAAAAAATAGTATTAAGTCAAACACATACTTCCATTAAAAAATAGACTCTTCATGCTTTGCAAGCTTCAATTAAAGAAAGAGAAAAAAAATAATACACATTAACATTAAAGTTGTAGTTAAAAAACAAAAGATAAATAAGGGCCGATCCAAAACAATGATTAAAGATAGTCTCAATTTGTCCCCTTTACCGCACAAAAAAAGAAAGAAAGAAAAAAAACAGCCCAATATCTCTATTTGGCTTTCTCCCTTTAACCTTTGAATCATAAATACCAATGGAAAATAATTATATATATATATATATATATATATATATATATATTATTTATTATATTCATGGTGATGAACCACACGAACTCCAAATAGAGAACGAGACAGAATGATCATGTAAACATAAACAAATACACACTTGAGACAAAGGTAGACTGACGATGATAACAAAGCATTAAAGCATTTTAGAGATATCGGGATGAAGGATAATGTTATTTTGAGTGTTCATAGTAGGTTAACCGTACCGTTTAGCTTAAACGGTTGGTTAAACGTTATAGCGGTTATTAACCGTAATTTAACCATTAAAGAAATGGTTAATCGTTATAGTAGTTAACCGTTAAGAAATGATTCGGTTACATGTTAACTTATAACTTATTACAATTTTCTTTTCAAATGTTCATTATTTCTTTTACAATAATAAATATATATCTCCGATAAATATTGTATTAGAATTTCACAAAAAAATACTTAAATAGAGAGATTTTAAACACAAACTTCATACTTAGTTAGAAAAAAGTACATATATAAGTTAACCATTAACCATCTTTTTTAGCGGCGCGATTAACTGAAACCGTTTAACTTTTAATGGTTAGGTTAATTAACCTGTAAAATGAATGGTTATACCGATTAATTGTTACAGTTTATTTTGCACACCCCTAATATTATTTGAAACCAAGTGTAATTATTCATAATATATGGTTTGAGGACTGAGCTTAATTGTTTTAAGAACAGGAGATACATGTGTGGTCTAGGGTGGGCACATACCCACTTAGAATTTGAAATTCTTTCGTTTGTTATCTATTTTATTGATTGTATGCACCATAAAATCTGAATTTACTTAGTTTTCTACTTTACTAGTTGTATCCACCCTAAAATTTGTGTAATATGTGTTAATTTTTAAAAATATTTTTAGATCCGTCATTAATTTTAAGTCAAAGATTTTTCATATATGTAAGACAGCTTGGATAAATTTATTATATAAGAATTATATTGGAAGAAAATATATGAAAACCCTTAAAAAATATTGGGCACTTTTCATTATAGTTTTGCTTAAATCTATTAAGGGATGAAGTCCCTTACTTGGAAATTTTTAGCAGGAATTTTTTTTCTCATTGGGTGTAAATGATGGTAAGGATATGTTTTGTTTTTATGGCAGCTCAAAATTAGTGTGAAGTCCCTGAATTTAAATTTTGAATATAGTATAATCGGATAAACAGTTATAAATTTTGAACATAAATTATAAAACATACATAAAATATATGAAAAATGTTATTTGAATTCAACTTAATTCGAATAAATTCGTAACAGTTTTGTTAATATAATATAAAAAGTAGTGGTACAAGGCATGCAAAGGAAGCTTATCGTGTAAACATGATGTCGGGTAAAAACATTAAGAAATGAGGCTCCCAAATCACTTTTTGATTAGTGGATAAGTGGACATTGGACCTAAAGGATTTTGCTTAAGCATCAAGGCACCCTTTCTTTCTCAATCATGTCGTGTTCCAATAAATAATCATTCCCTCCCAAATGATCTGAGATCATCAAACTTTTGAATGGGAATAAAATAAAAAATCGCCCACCCAATTAAGTTTTGAACTTTGATAACATAAATCTTAATTATTACATCTCAATGCACACCTTATGAGTTTGGGGGCATAGTTATTAAATCTTAATAAAAACCTTCAAATGTTAATATATCATATTATACATATGTTAACCTCCTAAATTCAAATGCCAATATCATTATATTGATAAACTTATTGTATTAAGATATTCCAGGACTAAAAAATATAACTTGTTCAATCACCTAATAAGAAACCGGTTGGTATTGGATTGAGATCCGATTCAGAAAAATTAAGTCTAACATATACAAAAAAGAAAGAAAGATAACACCTAATCTGATCTTATCAACATGATTAAACCTAGTTGGTGTTGTTTTTGTATATATGACTTTTAGCAACCTTAGACTTTGACATTGTGGTAACAGACAGCCACCCTAATCTCCACTCCTTTACCAGCTTTGTCTTTGTATAACGTGTTTTGCTGCTGACCTGTTGTTTTTCACATGAATTAGATTAGATTTACATATAATAAGAATGAAAAAATATAACAATTTTGTAGCATCCATATTCCATGTGATACAGTGGAAGTTATTTGGGGAACTAAAAAAGGGGGTCTAAGTTGCAGTACTAATATGGGACCCCTTTGCTTTTGAATTTGTTGCTTTAAATTTTTCTTCTTTTGTTTCTAATTCGTTGAAATTCCATTTGCTTCCCTTCCTTTTCTTTACCAACTCCAAGGAATAATTGTTTTTTTTCTCCCGATTTTCATAAGGCTTTGTCCTAATTAATTTGGGCTGACCCACGTCGTACACTCAGTTTTGGCGGATAAAATATTCAACAGAAATTTTATATATACACAAAGTCTCGAATTTGAAATCTGCTTAAATGATATTAAGCGGTTTATTACTTGGGCCTACCCTCCTTGGTGTCCTATGACTCCTATTTGGATTGACCATAAGTTCAATTGCATGTGTCATTGTGTCGTGTCACTCACCAAATTTGAACTTGAACGAAAATGGTGCCCATTTTGGTTTTGTTAGCAAAATGATGCCCATTTTCAATGCACTGGAAATATTATTTTTTGCATTAATGAGAGGAAAAAATTATAATAAATATTAAGTTCAAATCTAAGTATGTGATTTTCATTAAATTCATTTTAAATTAAGTTTATATATGTATATATATTGTTTTTAGTCCAATCATTTATATTTTTTACAATTTACTACATAATGAAAAGTTTACCAATAAAAAGGTTAATATTTTATACAAAAGTGGTAAAGTTTGAACCGGGAAAGAAACCTATCCTGAGAAAATTTTCTTTAGTTTGGCACTCCCTCTAAATATCGCAACATGTAAAAATCAAGGTCAAGGGCTCTCTCAAAGAAAATGACTAATACATTAAACTAGAGATCCAGTCAGGATTAAATATTAGTAGGGTTAAATTACTAAACTTAAAAAATGTATAATTTTAATAAATATCTAAAATCAAAATTAAGAGCAATATTAATTTATCTAATATTTAAATTTATAAAAACTTAAATTATCATTAGATCGAAAATTTGTAAAGATAAATTAAAATTTTAGAATATTTAATAAAAAACATTTATTTTTTATATTTAATATGAATTTTTATAATCTTGAAGGGTCGGATACTCAGATTATTATTTTTTAAATATAATATTTATTATATTTTTTAAAATTCTTGGGGCTAAGGCCCAATCCTTTTTATGCTCCATCCCTGCACCAAATGCATGCAAGAAAATAATAAAATGGCCCTAACCCCAAACCTTTAATTTCCAAGGAAGATTACTGAAAAATAAATAAATGGAAGATTTCTTGGACCGACACGGTTGTCAACTGCCATTCTGCCAATCTGGCATTGAGGTTTGTTTTGTAGGGCAGTACTAGAGCGTAATCAACGAACTTTGAAGGATATTCGTTGACCCAGTGGCAGCGGTAGGACACCATAGTTGACCCAAATTAGACTTCAATGATTCATAAATGCAAAGTTTGCAGACTTGCAGGTTGCAGCGACTGGAAATTTGGGGTGGCACCCGGGTCGGATTTTTGGTTAATTCAAAATAATTATTTTAAATTTGAATTCGATTAGATAATGTTTTTTAAAAATTTGACATAAAATTTATATACTTAAACCCAACTCGACCCATTAAAAAATTTAATTTTAAAGATTTAATTGAAAAAATTAATTTTAGGGGCCTAATAATAAAAAATTAATTTTAGAGATTAAATTGTAAATAACAAATTAAATTTTAAGGACCTAATTATAAAAATATATATAAAGAGGGGTATTATTACAAATATTCTTAAAAAATACAAGGGAAAATTACACTATTAATCTCGGGTCGGTCAATTCTTTTTTACTCTAAACTTGAACACAAACTCGACCTGAACTCAAATTTTTAATTAAAAAAATTGACCCATTCCGATTGGGTCGGAACCCGACCGGGTCCTGTACAATACCCATCCTAGACTCGTGGACAGTTGCATTTAAATTTGAGAAATAAATTAGGTTTTACAATTTGAATTTTGATTTTATGTAAACTGAGTAATAAAATATTTAAAAATAAGATATTGATGTTTTTTTTAAATATATTAGTGCTTATTTGTCAAATCTTTAGATTTGATAAATGTTTACAGTAGTGATTTTAATTTTTTAGTTTATTTTTAATATAATAAATTAATTTTTTTCATAAATAATAAATTATTATTTTCATCTATAATATATATTTATTTCATTCTTATCATTTACATACCAAATGAAACAAAATCTTCGAACCCAAATGGAGCATTGAGAAAAAAGAATAGTTACAACATTAAGTATTTAATGGAAAAGTTTTATTATCCTTGTAGTTATATAGAATGAAAAAGTATTTAATTGAGATTAGACTATATTTAAACCATTAAATAGATTAAAAGAACCTTTGTTGTTTTAAAAAATTACAATATTATAAATTCATTCTAGGTAGTGTTTAAAAACTTGAATTTGATTTTGATTTTGAAAAAGATAGTGTAAATTGAATAATAAAATATTTAGAAGTGTAGCTTTCATCCTTATTTCTAAATACATGAATTTGTTAGTTGTCTTTTTAGTTGTGAATTTGAAACGGCTAATATAATATAAATTTGATAAATTCATGATTTTAAACTTCTCAAGCATATATTATACTGAATCTTAGTTATTTATCTCTGGTGTTTACATTTTATTTTTATCATTTAAATGATAAATAAAACCTAAGTCTAGCTTTTGAAAATTCAAATTATCAAACATGACACTCATTTTTTTATTAAAAAAACTCATTAGACATTTTTTTCATTTAGCCGACAACGTTTTGGATCAAATTCGTTCTGCTTTATTGTTATTTTAGTTCACAATATGTAAAATACCTTTTATTTCATTGTCTTAATCTATTTCCAGCTTCAACAGTTTCTTTTGATTTTTTTATTTGTTTTGATTTTGGGATATATCAAATCTACACATTTACATGATGTTTAAATTATTTAAATTTAAATAAATATTTTAAATTACTTATAATTCATATGGGTTTAGTCGGGCTGTTGAATGTGATTTTTATTAAATTTGGTCTGAATCAGTATAAAATATTTTATATTTTCCAATAAACGAAAATGAAAAAAAATCGATAATTCCTGAACCAAAAACCAAAAGCAACCCATTCTCCAGGTCTTAAGAGGCAATGAGCCATTGAACACCTCATCATGAGTTATTCTTGTCACTGGACTCATCTGCTTTTTTTTTTCTTTGAATGTCTTTAGGGCCCAAATTAAAAATTTATAAGGGGTCAAAATAAAATTAAAATAAATAAAAATTTATAAAGTAAGCCAAAATAAAATTAAAATTTTTAAGAGATTATACTAAAATTTTACAAGCTTTGAAAGGGTTATAAAGGTATTTTCATCTTTTTTCAAAAAATCTATTATAATCCTAATAAAAAAAAGTTGGCCGGACCAAACCTCTTAAATTCCTATATTCCGCCCCTGATGTCTTGTCTTTTTTATTTTTCATATTTTTCCCTTGTAAATCACCACCTTTCTCTTTTGGTGGCATAAATGATTTGGGCATGCCTTTTCTCCTTTTATTTTCATATTTTCCCCTGCTCTCGAAATGCTCCCTGCACTATATACAGAAAAGAAAACACAGAGCGGTCAACAGATACATGCCGAACGGTGTTGAATACAGCCCTCGACCCCTGCACATTAACCGACTGTGTTTAAAACAGTAACCAAGCTCAATATTATTTATTGAAAGTGTCATTTGAAAATATTTAAATTTATGGGACCAATAATATAAATTATATATTTTAAAGGGTAAACTACTGCAGGGGTCTCTTTCGTTTCTCGTTTGTACAGATTTAGTCACCACTTTTGAAAAGTGCCAATAAGTGGTCATCTACGTTTTCGCTGTGTAAAGACTTGGTCACTCCGACGTTATAGTCTGTTAGTCCCCTAACGGATTGGGAATTAATTAACGAAAAAATAAGGGTAAATTACTGCAATAGCCATTAAAATTTATCTCATGTACATTTTTTCTCCTCAATTTAAAAAAGTAAACATTATAATCACTAATAAAAATGTTTCTTTATAATTTCACCCTTAAATTTTTAAAAATTCATTTTTCAATCCTAAAACTTTACAATTCAAATTTTATTTTGAATTTTTGAGTCGAGTTTATGAAATTATGAGTCGAGTATTTTCACATCAAACCTAAAAATTTAATTTTTTCGAATCAAGTCGAGTGTTGCACTTCCCTACATATAATTTTTAATTTTAATCCGTGTTTGTCCCAACTAATTGTTTTGTTTAAATCGAAATTTAATAAATGTCTGAACCAAAAACCCAAATGGGATAATTAACACCCCAAAATATCCAGACCCTTCCATTTTTTTCTCTCGACCCCTCACCTTCCCCGCTCCGGCTTTTGCTCCGATCTGCCACACCGCCGGACCGTAGCCTTCACCGCTGCCGCCACGGTGTCCGCCCACTCCCCCTGATCGCAACCACGGTGACCACATGGTAAGTCACCGTCGTCAGCCATGGCGAGCAGTTTGAAGCTTAGAGAGGAAACCGACCATCGCTTGTGTTTTCACGTTGATCTCGGCCACCGCTCGACGGTGGTGTACACCGTCATCACCTCCTTATCCGCCATCGTCCCCCGAACAAAACCCCAGCCGCCACTCGCGGTAGTTCACCGCCGGTTGCCGCGAAAGCTGTGACAAAGGTTCGTCCGTCCCTTCTGTTTTTCTGCGATTCCGGCCACCGCAACTGTCCGCTCGCCGCGCCGTCACTGTTATTGAGTTCCTCGTGTCGAGGCGAACAAAGCCCATACCGTCAATCGTCGTTTAAGGCTTCGTCGGAGCTTCGCCTGAACCTGCCCGTTGACAAACACAGATTAAAATTAAAAATTATATGTAGGGAAGTGCAACACTCGACTTGATTCGAAAAAATTAAATTTTTAGGTTTGATGTGAAAATACTCGACTCATAATTTCATAAACTCGACTCAAAAATTCAAAATAAAGTTTGAATTATAAAATAGAAATTCCAATAACTCGACTTGACTCGAAAAAATTAAAATTTTTGGTTTGATGTGAAAATACTCGACTCATAATTTCATAAACTCGACTCAAAAATTCAAAATAAAGTTTGAATTATAAAATAGAAATTCCAATAACTCGAATTTTTTAGTAGTTAGTGAACTAAATTTTTAAGTTTGAGTTATTAAATATGAGCAATTTGGGCACCTAAGTTTCAAAGGGTATACTTTGGGCACCTATTTTTCATCTAAGCATTTATAATATTATTGTACTAATTGATTGTAAAGTTTTAGGATTGAAAAATGAATTTTTAAAAATTTAAGGGTGAAATTATAAAGAAACATTTTTATTAGTGACTATAATGTTTACTTTTTTTAAATTGAGGAGAAAAAATGTACATGAGATAAATTTTAATGGCTATTGCAGTAATTTACCCTTATTTTTTCGTTAATTAATTCCCAATCCTTTAGGGGACTAACGGACTATAACGTCGGAGTGACCAAGTCTTTACACATCGAAAACGTAGATGACCACTTATTGGCACTTTTCAAAAGTGGTGACTAAATCTGTACAAACGAGAAACGAAAGTGACCCCTGCAGTAGTTTACCCTATTTTAAAAGATTAAAATACATTTTTACTATTTCTTTAATTTAAAAAGAAAATCAATTTTTGAAAGGGCCCGGACTCCACTAGGACTATAAATGAGACAAGACAGATTGCAAGATACTCGAGTCTGATTCAGTCAACACTCGTTTAGATTGAACTCGACTCGAATTTTTAACAAGTTGAGCCGAGCTACTCAATACTCGACTTGAAAAGTTTGTGAGCTACTCGAAAAAATGTAATATTCTAAGTGTTTTAATTTTTTAAAATTAAAGTCAACTAAAATATAATAATAATAATAATAATAATAATAATAATAATAATAATAATAATAATAGAGCAAAAAATGAGACGAGACAAATCGTGAGATACTCGAATCCGACTCGGTCAATACTCAACTTAATTGTACTTGATTCAAACGACTCAAATTCAAATTCAACTCAAAATTTTAATAAATCAAGTCGAACTCAGTATTACTCGGACTAAACTCGACTCATTTACACTCAGACTCCACCGATTACTCTTAAATACCGCCCCTGACCCAAGGACTGTTCACCTCCCTCTCAGATCGAAATTTGGATTCAAACCATTTTTCTAGTGACCCGTGTAGAAAAATTTCAACGGCCCGTATTATTTAAGCTTGATATATTGTATCATGTGTCGACAAATTTTTTCCACGCGAACACTTTGAAAGAAGCAATACACAATAATAACATGCAAAATGAACCAAATCGAATAGAATTTGGCTTTTAGTATCATGTTAAGTTTTTGACTTAAAACTAAGTAATAATTGATGAAGAATTCAGCACCATGTTATTTACATTATATTCTCTAAAAATACCAAATTATTGCTTGAAGACCTTTTTTATTATATAGAGAGAAATATATTTTTAATAAATATTAAGATTTAAATTCATACAAAATATAATTATATGAGAACATTTCGACCAATGAATGGATCTTATTATTTGAAGAATTTAATTTAATAGATGAGATGTTGTTTTTCCTCATTAAAAGATTGTATCAAATTTCTCATTACAACAACAACAACAAAACAAAAAAGTTCCATATATATATATGTATGTATATGTATATGTGTGTGTGATTACCTAAAAAAATTCAAAATTTTAGTTCTCTCAAGTTGAAATTATTGACTTTTGTTTTTTGCTTTTTATTTTTTGAGTTTTGGCTATTGACAGGTTTGAATATAGCTTAGACGTACACATGTTTGTACTATATACAAATAGAGAGAGGTTTGTTTTTCAAATATAATTATAATAGTAAATAATAACCAATACACATTCCTATAAGTATAATTAGTTCATTTGATGCAAATGCGAATAAAATAATGTATGTAATTAAAAGTGGAACCAACACACAAATGTAAATCCAACAAGTGATCCAAGTAAAAAAAAAGATGATGTTTATTTAGGAGACTTGGATTCAATCAAATTTATCTGCAACATGTGTGCGCCTTATCAAAAGGTTAACAAAAAAAATATAATCATATATTACCTTATAATCACCTTAAAACTATTAAAAAAATCTAAATCTCTTGGGGTCTTATCAAGTTATCATATATTTTCGAATTAAAAACATATTTCCTAATGAAATGCCTGATTGCTTGCCTTAACTAAATCCATCTCATCATAATCTTGCAAACAAAATCATCATTAATTAGTTTATTATGTTTTGGAAATCATTAATCATCATAATTCAAAAAAGTAATCCGTTATATAACTAACAAAACTTCCTATGTGAACAAAGTGCTATTTTCAATTAAATTAAAGGCAACATGTCAATGCAAATTGCTCTTCATCATTACCTTTATTTTATCATTTGGCAGCACGCCATATACAATCTTACGTTTCTTTTTATCTTTATTTGATTTTTTAATAAAAAAAATCCAAGCATGACATTTTCTTTTTTATGTGGTAAACATTATTATTTGTTTTATAATAATTGAGTTATTTTTTTATTCATGAGAATAATATATTAACTTGTGTAGATAAAGCTCACATCATAAAAACTTTACAAATTAAATATATATTGATTATTAGTATCATATAGCGGTGAAAAAAATTCCCATAAGCGAGATTATTTAGGGTTTTAAGGTTTAAGGACTAATAATTTAGATTATAATTTTAAGGTTTAAGATTTAAGGTTTTAAGATTAAAATTTTAAATTTTAACTTAAAAATAGGTATATATATACTTATGTGATTTTTGTACACTGATAATATATCAAATATTGATCATGTATGATAAAAACACGTTGATATCGATTGATCTAATAATAAAATAATTAATTATAGTATTAAAAAACTTTTTTTGTATACCTGAATGGACTAAGCCGTGGATAGGTTCACACACCTTTGTCACACTATCACATGACGATGAGAAAGGAGAGAAGTGAGAAATTGCTAAACATGCATCGAATCCACAAATATGAAAAATAAATATTTATATTGTTGGCGAACCCCTATTCTTATAATGATTGAAGTTGAAATTATTATTCATTAGCATGTTATGTTATGCTCCCAAGCCTGCACATGCATCATTTTCACACTACTTAGGTTACAATGAAATATCACGTACCCCTCCAATTAGAGGATAAAAATCCTCTGCCTCTTTTCGGTGGTTCTTTTTATCTCCTAACACAAAAAAATATTAAAATTTTAAATTTCAAACTTTAATCTTAATTCTAAATTCTAAACTCTAAAAATACACCTTACCTTAAAATTTTTAAACCCTAATCACAAATTCTAAACCTAATTTTTAATGTAGGGTATAATAGAGGCACCGAAAAGAGACAACATATTTCTATTCCCAATTAAGACCCACTCTAAGCAAATCGACCTACTTATAAAAAAATATTTTTTTCATGATCCAAACAACTTATCAAGTTAGTCTTGATATAATCAAGTGGCAAGCTCCTAATCCGGGGTGGATTTGCATCAACTTCGACGACGTTGTATCTTCTACAACTGGTCTTGATAAGATTGGCGGTGTAATTCGTGATCATGATGGTATTTTTCTTGCCTCGTATTCCAAAGATATTGGTATATAGTATGTGCTACATGCCGAGCTATGGGCTGTTTTGGAGGGGTTGCATTTCGCGGCAAGTCAGAACTATGACCATGTCACTGTGCAAACAGATAGCGCGGATGCGCACCGGCTCCTTTTGTCTCCAGATCCCTTGAGTCCTCACACTTTAATTCGAGCTATCTCTTCTCTACTTGCTCTACAATGGACTGTTGAGTTTGTTCATATTCGTCGAGAGGCAAACATGGCCGCTGACTTTTTGGCTAAATCAGCTTCTCCTGCGGATGGCATTCTTGCGATATTTTTGGTTCTTTCTCAAGACCTTCTGAATCTCCTGCATAGAGATGTTCATGGCCTTCCCTATCCTCGCCTTACGGGGACTTGATGTATAGGCTTCGACCTCCCTCTTATTCAAAAAAAAAAAACTTATGTAATTGTGGCAAGAATAAAAATAATGTTGGTGTAAAAGCCGTGCAACTGATTTTGTTTTCTTATCAGTGTCTCGAGACAATGTTTATCGGGTGAAAGTATTAATCTAAATAACTTGACCATAATTTTTAAAATTATTTGGTTGAGATGTTTTTCAATAGTCTAAAGTGACAAGTTAGTATATGTTTATAGATATTTTTATTCCTTTGACAAAATACATGTATTTTGTAGACATTGTGGTTAAACTCGTGTCTCTTAGGATGAATATCATCCGTTTTTCCACTGGGACACTTGTTAAGTTTTGTTGAGATATTTTTTTAAAAATTAGACTACAATTTTTAAAGATTATTACATATTAGATGACGTGCTTTGAAGATTAATTATGAAATAAATTAACTTGAGTTCTAAGCATGTTAGAAACTCAAAATATTAAAGGCTAAATTATATGAACATCGTCCTAATCAAACTTGGACTCTTTGTATAAGCCGGTTGGAAAGGTTTATCTATAATAAACCTAATTGTATCTATGATTCTAAGATGATACTTCTCGATGAAAGATGGAAAAGGACTAAAAAAACCCAAAAATTCAAAACAACAGTTTTTTTATTACAATAATATTTATGTATCTTAGTATTTTTATATATTTTTAGTGTTGGTTTTATTTATTTATTTTATATTTTTCTTCTTTCACGCAAAATTTTACTTTTTATGTAATAAAAAATTAAAAAAAATATTATGCATTTAAGTATAGTCAAACTCTCATTCTTCTATATGTTATAAAAATAACAATGTCAATCAAATTAAGACATTGTCTTGTACCCAGTGGTGTTGGAGAAGAGGTCATACTGCTAACAATTTTAAATTATCATATAATTTAAATATTATTTACATTTTTAATGATCTAATTTCATCTCTAAATTTTTATAATTTTACATTCTTTAAACTTTCAATATAATATTTTAAAAATTTAAACCCAGTTATGTACTTTCTCTTATGGTGAATATTATATACGGATGGACATTTCACACGACATGATCAGATTCTGATTCGACTCGACTGAGTTGATTTTTTTTGGTAAAAAATTGAATTTAGATCGGTTTGGGTCGAGTTTAGGGTGAAAAAAATTCAACCCAACCCGACACAAGACTAATAGTGTAATTTTCCAATTTTTAAGAATATTTGTAATAATGCTCCCTCTCTATACTTTTTTTACAATTAGTTTCTTAAAATTGATTTTTTTATTTATATGTGTGTGCTTGCTTATATTCTTAAAATTTTTGGGGTGCATGTGTATTGTATATGGCAGGAGAGGAATTGTAAAATTTTCAGGGGTGCTTCTAGGAGTAGAGAAGAGATAGTGGATTGTATCAAAACTATAATTTGCATTTGAACTCAAATTAAGAATATAAGGATTGAGAATGTAAATAGAAATTTTTGTACACACAATTATCCAAAAAAATAATAATAAATGTATGCCTATAGTTTATTATGTTGGAAAATAAAAAAATGGGGTCCATCTTTAAATGTACGTGTTTCCCATTTGCTTATTTAATACCACCTCTACTTCTTCCCTGCAAAACACCACCTCTCCGGCTCTCCCCACTATATTTTCACTCTTCTTCTTCTTCTTCTTCTTCTTCTTCTTCTTCTTCTTCTTCTTCTTCTAATTGTATCATCACCTCCAAGGGAAAGCTACAAATCAAAGTGCAAGTATCAAAATCTAGTGAGAGGACATTCCTTTATATTCCTAGTGTGTACAGAGAGAGAGAACATGAAGGAGAGTGGGAGGAAACAGGGCGCTGCAGCACCATGCGCTGCATGCAAGCTTTTGAGGAGAAGATGTGCCCAAGACTGTGTTTTTGCTCCTTATTTTCCTGCTGATGAGCCCCATAAGTTCGCTAATGTCCACAAGGTGTTTGGTGCTAGCAATGTCAACAAGATGCTCCAGGTTTCAATACTTAAACCATGGGGAATTAATGTCCTTCTATTCTACCCTACTTACTCAAGCTCTTTTTTTTTAGTTCTTCCCAACTTGCTTGCTTCCTTTAATAAAGGATGCTTTCAGTTCCCTGGCCCTGGGGTAATCATTACAACAAGAAGAATATATGTTAATATTTGTGTTTGAGTATATGATATATATGAATGTTAATAGAAATTTACTAAAATCCAAAAACCATTAACATAAACTCAGATTTAAACTCAAAGGCACATACTAGAGAACACTTGAGAAGCAAGTTTATTTATTAAAATATATGTGAATAGTACTAGTAGTAGTCTTTGTTTGCTTATATTTTCTTCTTTATGCTTTAAATTTCTAAGGGCTGTTCCCAGATCACGTGGAGATGTTTTCTAGGTGCTTTTCTCGGGGAAATTACATAAAATTTCCTGCTGACCATTCTTTTCCCGGCTTAAAAATAGGTATATAAGACTACAAGTCTAGACCCCAAAATAGGAAAATTGTCTTTTCACCGAAGACATCCATTTATATTAAAATAATAATATTTAACGAAGACTTGAGCCACCAAAATCAAACACATATTAGTTATATATTAATTATTTTAACATTATTTACAAAATAAAATATATAAAAACGAGCTTACTTTAAACTTTAAAATTAGTATACTTTGTCCTGATCAAAAAAATAAAAGCAATACGCTTTGGACTTTTTGACAAAATCACTTGCACATAGAAAATGATGCAAGGGAAAGATGTTAAAATGATGTCACCATTAGCTCATATCACATTGGGCCTTTCCTTTGGCCCATACCTTAACACGGATGATTGTTGTTGTTTCCCATCCCTTTTGGGCCCTGCAAGCTGACCGGATTAAGCTATCAAACTTGCAGGAGTTACCGGTGCACCAACGGGGCGACGCCGTTAGCAGCATGGTGTATGAGGCCAATGCCAGGGTACGTGACCCGGTATATGGTTGCGTTGGAGCCATATCATCGTTACAACAACAAATAGACACACTTCAAACCCAACTGGCCCTGGCACAGGCAGAGGTGGTGCACCTCCGGGTGAGGCAGACCACGTCGTTTTCACATCACGGGTTCGGCCCTGCATCCCCAAGTAACAGCGGGTCACCCTCAACCAGGCTAATGGGTTCACAAGCCAAGCCCGTTTTTGACATGGATATGGTAGTTGACCAGGGTAGCTTGGGAGAGTCAATGTGGTCATGCTAGCTTAATCATATTACATATATATAGGCTACATTTTTGTCACCCTATGCTTAATTTCCCTCTTATTATTATCCCTAAATCATCTTATATACAGCAGTTTGATTTTCACAAAGAGAGGTGGTGGCGAAAGCGGTGGCGCTGTGGCGGCTATGGTGGTTTTTAAGGTTATTTAGCTTTGGTTTGAAAATGGTGTTTGTCGTTAACTATATGTAATGCACATGTATCATTTTAACTTTACATACATGGATTTGGTTTTAGTCTATTTGGGTTCATGTAACGAATTTAGTTCGGTTGAAATTCGAACTCCGCTATTCGATATATAGTTATATACTCCCTTTCTTGTTATTTTTAAATTATAATCGACTTGTGCATGAATTTCTCCGTTTCTATCTAATTGATGTTGATGACTTTATATTTTCAGCAGTAGGTGGAGTTAGTTTGACCTACCATAAATAGCAAGTCAACAACATTATATGGAAATCTATTAATCTATTCATTTCTGGGAAGCTTTTCATTGGCTTAGTTTATTTGGATTTCGTCCTTAACAACACTCAAACATTTTCGACTCGAAAAGGAAGGGAGAGTGGGAGCATCCCATTGGGTTAGTTGATGGAAATTTCATATTAAGTTCAAAAATTCCAATGGATTTGTCAACAACAACAAAAAAAACTCTGATTTATTGATCCATTATGGAGCTTGAATTCGGATCATATAAAAAACTATTATTTTCACATTACAATCTCTTTGGTCAAAGAAAAAAAACATGTAATTTGACAAGCATGTGATTTAACATAATAGAGTCGGTCCAACACAACTTAACATCAAGCAAGGTTCCTTTTTTTGACATTAATTCTTTCGGTTCCCCAACATAAACATTAATCAAACCATAATCATGATCCACGGAACCAAAACGACAGAAAGTTTGGAGTGGTTAATAAGGTCTTAAATAGACTTGTTACCAACCTTCTAAATTCTAATAATGTAGTTGTAGCCAGGGACAGATCCGAAGAAATTTTTTAAACCTTTATCTTCTTATTTAAATTAAAAAAAATAATTTATTTATGAATTTACTCACACTTTTAAATATTTATAGTTTGCCCTCCTAATCCTAAATCTTGGCTCTGTCTCTAGTTGTAGCCCTTTCAATCAATTGACAATATATATTAAGGACTGGAATATATGGGTGCTGTCAAATAATACAACATGGGATTCTACTGAAAGTCAAACCCCTAAACCTATCATTTCCATATCCAGTAATAATCTGTAGCAGTGCTGTTCATGTGCGTGTTTAAACTGAACGTCTTTTTTCATTATTCAACCAAGGAATCATTCATTTTTATTACAAGGTCTTAGGTAGACCTAATTAACACTATTCTTTTCGTTGCAAGAAAGCAGTAAAATTTTCTAGGGTTTACACGAGTTATTCTTAAGTCAAATTACTATGAGCAAATTTTAAAAAATGTTGGCAAAGTTGCTAAAATCAAATCACACCTTTACCGGCTTCTTTTTGGTCCCCATTAGGGTTACAATTACAAACAGTGAAGTGGCTGGTATGGATTTTGAAATGGGGAAATAATGAAGGATCGGTCGAAGTTGGTGGAATGCACTAACCAGTCACCATCATATTCTATAATTCAAATTACTCTCTCATTATGTCCCTTTGCTATGACTTAGACAGGCTAATTAACATAAACCCACATTATATCTGGACTATAAAGACTAGACACTAAAGAAGGTGATTATGATTTTGAATTGAAAGAGATATTCCATGTTTTACCCTATGTCATCAAGTGAACTATAGGCATGGTGCAATTTAGACTTCATTTTTAAAATAGCTCACTGTTTTTATGTATTATTGGCTTAATTTATTTACTTGTATACCGTTAATGTATCAAATATTAAGCTATATAAATATTAAAATTTTAACTCGAAACTGATTAAAACTATATTTTTAGAGCAATTCTGATTGAATGGACAAAATTAAGTAAAGTATTTATATTTTTTTTAATCACTAGTATTAGACTCATTGACAATTAATTTGAATCAGATACTGTAAAATTTTATTATGGATTTGATCCTCCCAATTCAAAATTTTCTATTCACAATGTTAAGATTCAAATCCCTGAATCATGATATTGCTTAAGGAATCTAATGCCTGATCTCACTAAACTAATTACATTTCGTTCTAGTTTTATACTTGCTATCTAAGACGTATACATGTAGGGATGGGCACGGGTCGGGTTTTTGGCCCACCCGGACCTGACCAAAAAATAAACACCCTAAACCCGCACCCGACCCGACAACACTCTTTAAAAAAATTCGACCCGACCCGAAAATAAATATACTAAATCCGACACCGACTCGACCTATATAAAATAAATTAATTTTAGGGACCTAATTGTAAAAAATAATTTTAAGGGACTTAATTGTAAAAAAATATAATTTAAAGGATTAAATTATAAATAAATATTCAATTTTAAGGACTTAATAATAAAATATATATATATAAAGAGGGGTATTATTATAAATATCCCTAAAAAAGTTAGGGAAAATTACACAATTACTCCTGGGTCAGGTCGGATATTTTCCACCCTAAACTTGAACCCGAGGCAACCCTTAACAAAAATCCGACCCGAACCTAATTTTGTCATTAAAAAATTTGACCCGGTCGGACCAAGCCGGGTCAAAACCCATCGAGTCTGGGTAAAATGCACGTACCTATAAACAGGGTGACCAAACCAAGAAATGGAAAGCGAGAGTGATCAAGGCCCAACTTGGTTATACGTAGTCGCCCAATATCAATGTGGATTATTCTGAGCTGAAAGGAAAACTTTTGTAACTTGTATGTTTTACTACTTGGATAAAGGTCCAATGTTGAACCTTCGGATATTGGCTAAAAGAGATGGGCTAGCAAACGAGAAACCAAGCTTTCCACTGTGTTGAAACATTGGTTATTTGAATACAATGTCCAGTTTCCAACCATGATCAACATTAACCCAAAGACAACTTATTCCCACAATAATTTCGTTAGTTCAGAAGACACTAACGAAAACGAATGAGAACCCAGGCTTCACCATTTGATTGAAATGGGTTAATACATGAGCTTTTAAGGCAGGACGATTTATTTTGTGCCAGTTGCTGAAGGGCCTATTAATGATTGGAAAATACTTCTATACTTAACACAAGTTTGTGTAAATTTTAGTTTTTACGCACGCCTTTTAATTTTAGGTTCATAGATTTAGGTTGTGATTTAAGGTTTAGGTTTTAAGGGTAGAATTTAAGGTTTATGGTTTAAAGTTTAGTTTTAGGATTTTATGACTAAAGATTTAAGTTTTATATTTTATAATAGAAAGGTTATGCAATTTTTTTACCGAACTTGTGTATCAAAATAATAACCTTAATGATATCTTAAATCTGTTCCTATTTCATTGGACTTGCAAAAGACTAAGGAGTCTAACATCCGGTAGGACTAGGAGACATAAACGAAGTAAAAATCTAAAAACCAAACGAGAGTTGGTTGGTCAACACGACATGAGTTTCATGCAAGGAAAGAAACACCCAGGATTATAAAGCTTAAGCTCTTGCTTTGCCTATATAAACTAGAATGGAATATGAATGCATGTTTGGGTCGTCAGTGTTTGAGGAAGAAGAGATGGAGCGAGAGAGTAGCCATTACATTACATCCGATGTGGCACTTCCTTCACTCGGAAACCGAAGCAACCGTAGAGTCAAGCCCAGGAGACTCATTGTTTATCCTCATGATCGTCGGTACAGGGTATGGGAGACTTTTCTGGTTATTCTGGTCGTCTATACTGCTTGGGTTTCACCGTTTGAGTTCGGGTTCCTTCATAAACCGCACCCAGTACTCTCTGTTACCGATAACGTTGTCAATGGATTCTTTGCCCTGGATATTCTTCTCACCTTCTTTGTTGCATACCTTGATAAAGCCACCTATTTATTTATCGATGACCGGAAGAAGATTGCTTGCAAGTATGGCAGATCCTGGTTGGCTTTCGACATTATATCCACCATCCCATCCGAACTTGCTCAGAAGATCTCCCCTAGCTCCTATGGCATATTCAACATGCTTCGCCTTTGGCGTCTCCGCAGAGTCAGTGCCTTGTTTACCAGACTGGAGAAAGACAACAACTACAGCTACTGGTGTGTTCGTTATTTTAAACTTATTTGTGTTACGATTTTTATCGTTCATAATGCCGGATGCTGCATTTATCTTCTAGGTGCAAAATTTCATGATCCCGGAGAAACATTGATTGGAGCAGCTCTGGGAGCCGATTTCAAAGAACAACAGACTTTGTTGAGTCGATACGTGACATCAGTTTACTGGGCTATCACTATGTTTACTACTGTTGGCTATGGGGATATTCATCCCGTGAATACAGGGGAGAAGGCATTTGTCTTCTTATACATGCTCATCAATGTCGGATGGTATTCGTATTTGTTCGGAAACATGACCAACTTGGTTGCTCATTCAGCCACCCGAACTAGACTATTTAGGGAATCCCTTCAAGCTGTTTCGAGTTTTGCTGTTCGGAACCAATTGCCTCGTCGCCTAGAAGATCAGATACTTGATCATTTATATCTGAAGTTCAGAACAGGTTCGGAAGCGCTGCAGCAGCAAGAGACCCTCAATTCCCTTCCTAAAGCCATCCGATCAAGCATTTCAAATTATCTTTTCTACAGCGTTATTGAAAAATGTCTACTTGTTTCACGGTGTTTCTAAGGACTTCCTTTTCCTGCTGGCATCAGAGATCAAAGCTGAATATTTTCCTCCGAATGAAGATGTCATCCTGCAGAACGAATTGCCCACGGATTTCTACATCCTTGTCACCGGTGCTGTGGATATATTGGTTTTCAAAAACGGAGTTGAACAGGTTGTCAGAGAGGCGAAAGCCGGTGATATATTCGGTGAGATAGGTGTACTTTGCCATAGGCCGCAGCTCTTTACCGTACGTACAAAACGCTTGTGCCAACTACTGCGGCTAGACAGTAGTACATTCCTTAAGATCATCAGGTCCATGTTCGAGATGGGACAATAATCATGAACAATCTCCTCCAGCATTTGAAAGACATGAATGACCCGATCATGGAAGGCATTATAGCGGAGACGGAGAACATGGTAGCTCGAGGGATTATGCCAGCTGCAGATTGTGGGGAGAAAGATTTCCTGCTTTCAATTCATCGATTTAGGGGCCTTAACTCATTTATCACTCCTACTAGAGTGGCAATTAGTTGCCCTGAAGTGGGACAAATAAATGGAAAGCTCGTTGTTCTTCCGGGGAGCTACGAGGAGTTGCTTGACCTTGGAGCTAAGAAATTTGGGGTCTTTTCTGCTAAAGTGATGAGCAAAGAAGGAGTTGAGATTGATGATATTGATGTGATTAGAGATGGTGATCATCTTGTTTTTGTCAACAATAATCAATAACATTTAATGTATATGACTGAAATCAAATGGGAAGAAAAATCAGAACCAAATGTTTAACACTAGCATTACATAAAGATTACAGAAAACTTTACATATATGCAAGTACAAGAATTTCCCCAAGACGCCTCTTTTTTCCATAAATATTCAGTCTAAAGCGCTTCCCATCCTAGTCGTCGTCCAATTCAATCTCTGTATAGCCAGAACAGAACAAATCAGATTAAACCAAATCAAACCGTCAGACAGTCAAATGCTTTCTTTATGCATTCAATGACAGTACGCATAAAATTTCTGTTTATACAATACCCTTTCGTTTTATTTCATGATATTATTGTTATAAAGACATTAATTAAAAAATTGAAGATAGGAAGGGAAGAGTTGCAGACCTGAGGAGATTAGAGTTAGACGTCCTTGACAACAAGGTCACCATTGACGAGCTCTCTATAGGCAGCGACAGGCCAAATAAAGCCTCTGAAAATGAGGCTTGTAGCCAAAGGCACGTCGATGATGATCTCCTTCATGGCTGGCTTCTTTTCATCGCTTATAGCAATGAGATAGCTCCTTCCAACCCACCCGATCCATCCAGCGATGTACAAGAACAACACCCCCGGGGTGATGAACTCGCCCCAGTGCCTCTGGTCGCCGCTCACTATCAAATGAGGCAACCCGTCGGAGCCACAGAGCAGGCCGTACTTGCCGTAGTTGTCGAACCGCCTCTTGGTTTTCTCGATGGTTGCTTTGATGGCCAGAGCCGGTGCACTGTCGGGGGCGTAAAGCTTCAACGACGACTCAAGCTTCTTGATCTGCTGCTTCTCGCGCTTGGCGAACTGCTTGGAGTCTTTGCATGGGGTGAGCCCCGAAATGTCTGCAACAGCAGGGAGTGGAGCCGAAAGAAGAATGGAAGAAAGGGCGAGTGCGGCTGAGAAGGCTTGGAGAGGTGAAGCCGATTTGTCGGAGGAGGAGCATACGATCAACGATCTTGATGAAACCTTGGGGGTAACTTGGGAGTTCAGCTTTGGCTTCAAAAGCGATTTTGAGAGATTAGTTGGGATTGTAAGAGACATGTTGGGACTTGGGAGTCTTTCTTCCTTTTTTCTGGTATTTTCTTTGTTTGATGATGAAGAAAGAGAGGGATGGGATTTAGATTCAGGTAGGGGAAGGACTGGTGGTGGGAAGAAGGATAAGAAAGCTGAGATGGATGGTTGTGGTTGGTTAACTGGTGGCTTGATTGTGAGTTTCAGATTCTGATATCTTCTGAAATTTCTGACAAGAATTTTACTACTGTGGTTAGTTCGTGTGTTGTACATGAGCCAGACCCTACTGACTTGATTGACTACTGCATTGTGTACACCTCTCTTTCTTCATTGACAAGTATGTGTTTAGCGTTTCATTGACAAATACTATTTTAGAATAACGAATAATACATTATTATCGATAATCAAAATCTCGAAGTCGTGGACGTGCCGGAGTGGTTATCGGGCATGACTAGAAATCATGTGGGCTTTGCCCGCGCAGGTTCGAATCCTGCCGTCCACGCATATATGTTTTGTTCAATTTTTTTGGGTTTGGACCAAATCGAAAACTCCCATCTTCCACTTGAGGATGTATCCCGTACACCTCTTCTTGGCCAACAATTCCAACCCTTGATTTTCCTTCTATGTTTTTTTTTACATAGGATTAATGATTTGGTGTAATTGTGTACATAAAAATTTAGTTTTTTGTTCACTTATATTGTATTAATATAATTATTTATATTCATCTGAAATGTAATTTTAAAATAATGTTATACTGATAATTGTAATAGTGATTTGTGTAAATTGAATCAAATCAAAATTTCATATATACAATTGTATGAAATTAAAATTTATGCATAATATTACATGTTTTAAAAGAAAATTATTTATAATTTTGAATCCTAAGAACATACTAATAATTTTTGGAACATAAAATACTAAGAAAGTGATTTCCTAATAATAAACGAATAAGCTTGGCCAAATACAAAAGCAACCCTTATGTTTTCAATTTGTAAGTAAATAAAACATATAAATTTATAACATTTGTACTTCCTTTTTGTTATGTCTAGAATGAGACTTATTTTATACCAATAAATAATAATAAATAAGCTTTGTGCAATATACAATTGAAGATTATAACAGGATCTTAATTATCAAACCAAAAGGAAAAGAAAAGAAAATAGAAACATTCAAGACATTGCCATAACATATATAGCTCTACTATGGGAATTGGGAAGAGGTTCTTTAATCAGTTCAAATAACATGAAAAACAAAGTATGATTTCAGGAGAAGTTTTAAACAGCAAGCATGCCGTTTTGTTGCTTCATGTAGTGGGGATTGGGAGCATGAGGAGTAGGAGAAGGGAATGCAGCAGGATATGGTTGATAAGGCGGAGGTGGTGGTGGAGGGGTGCCTGTGGCCATAACACCGTCCACCATTGGCTGTGGCTGAGGATTAATGCCGAGCTCTTGAGCAGCCAATGCACGGCCTTCTTGCCTCCCTTTGTTTCTTCCCATGACATAACAACCAAAGGATAGCAGGATGAAGACAATCACCATGGGGAGTGAAAACACCAGATATCCCATTTCTCACTCTTCTGATTATCTTACACAGAAAGAGAGAGGACTAATCGTGTGTTTGGTTTCACATCATGTACGTCTCTATTTATAGGAAATTCCTTCTGTTTGACTTTGTTTTTCTTTCCCCATTATTCTTACACCAACTGATTAAGTTTTGATTATTTCTGTAAGATATGACTAATTTAGTTGGTTTTATAATTAATAAAATGGAATGGAGATAAGTACAGATTCCTGGAGTTAAACACAACACCATCTCTTGATTTGTATCGGTTAGCTGGCGTTTTATTATAATCTTTTATTTCTCCAACCTCTGCATGTTCTTTTCTTGAGCTTGAAATAACCTAGTGAAAGTTTTGGGTTTGACTTTTACTCAGTCAATTGTCAACTACAATCAAGTGGGATTAGTTAATTTTCTAGTTTTTTTCCCTCGAAAATTCTCCATTGATTAGGCTGGCAGCATGTTCTGAATTCCTCGCGTATTTGTGTTTTAGACTTTTTTGTTTTTGTTAGTCAACTTGTCATTTCCCGGTTACTATTGCACTTACAATTCAATCGTATAAAAACCTAACTAGCAAACAACTTGGTTAAAAGATTTTAATTAATTAATTAATTAATTAATCAGGTTTAGGTACTTGTACATTATTGACATTATCTTTATATCAATCTGTCTACTACTTTTGCATACAAGTATTTCAGGAAGACGTTACTCCGACCTTGCTCGCTAGCAAATCTTGATGATCACCAAACTAGATTATAAGATGCAGTAAGGGTATATTTATTTTTTAATTAAATCGATCGAATATTCACCCCTAACTACCACACAGGTCCTCCATATTGTAAATCTATGATTAGCTTGTTTTCTTATTTAGTACTTCGTTTCCAATTCAAAATAAAAATAGAGAAGGTTGGCGGAGAAGTTGGGAAAGGCTGCAAAGGTGAAGGCAGTGAACTCTGTCTGCTTAACTTTACGGCATGGTCATATTTGGGCTTCAAGCCCATCTAATTATTGAGTCCCCTTTAACCCCAGCTAATCATTGATCTTTGCTAAACGGCCTGCTGGTAGAAAAGCTGCCCAATTCCATTAAGGCACTTTAAGCTCATTCTTCTAAGTTGGTACCTAAGTTAGGCACATTCTTTTAAGTTAATGTTAATATTTTTATATTTTAACAATTTAGTCGTAATTCAAACTAATTCAATAAATTTAAAATTTTATATTTAAAAATTTCATCAACTTAGTCACTTTTTCGATATTTTCAAACCAAGTGAGTCTATAAGATCAAAACAATATTTGGATAACTGCATTTTACTGTAAAACAACAATAAATTATTGTTAAATTGTTATTACATCAAGAAAGTAATATAACATTTTTGGGAGAAGAATAAGAAATTAGGATAAGAACAAATGGTAAATTGATAGAATTTTTAAATATATGGGTTAAATTTATTGAATTGTTTCGAATTAGGAATAAAATGTACAAATTTTTAAACCAACTTGAGAGAAGGTGCCTAGTTCAAGTACTAACTTAGGGCAAAAATTCTTTAAATACCAAATTAGGAGAATGTGCCTAGTCCATGTAACAAATTGAGAGCAAAAATTCTCTAAAATTCAACTTGAAAAAAATATATAATTCAAATACCAAATGTATATTTAAGCCTTTAATTTATAATACTATCGTAGTAATAGCTATTTTAGTTAATTTTCTTAGCTTGGTTAATAATAATATATCTAATTATTTTTATTTTTATTTTTTCAAAATAAGGTTAGACCATCGCAAAACCCTAGCTCCCTATTTTTTTAATATAACTCTCTTCATCTAACGAGCGTCGTAAGTTTTATTTTTTATATTTTATTTAGTCTATGACGGTACTGATTTTGATGCTGGTTGTCGACCGCCAAATCTATTTTTTATTTCTTTTCTAATTTTTTTTAAAAAATAACTTTGCCTTTGTGGTACGTTTTTTCTGCGTTTGTGGCATGTTTATCTATGTCTTTTAGCATATTTTTTCTTCTTCCTCGGTCATTTAGTCGTTCTTTTATCAAGATGACATTTATTTGTAATCTTGCTGATCTTTCCTGCTCTTGACTCTCGGATTGAATTTGGATACACGATTTGCGCTCGTGGATAGTTTCCCACGACGCTAGCTTAATCCCTTTTTGTGGTTCATTTACCGATGCAGTCAGATTTGTTTGTGTCTATTTTTCGTTCGAGTTATTTGAATGAGTTTTTAACCTTTTTCATATATGGTCCTTGTATGATATAAAGTGACTAGTTTTAAGAAAAATGTCTAAATTATGTATTTAAAATTTACGATGATAATTGTAAACTTTTATTGTAATTTTAAACATTTTCTCCTTTAATAAAACTAGCTGTTTATATTTAAAAAATTATATATCTAAAAATATTTAGTGTAAATAAATATGTCATATAATTTTAAAAATTAAAAAGTCGGTTATGCGAACCAATTCAAACTTTTAAAATTCAATTGAAAAAAAATATATCAGAATACCAATTATCAACAACATTTAAAAAGAAAAAGATGAAAACCTTTGGAGAGAAGAGTGAGAAGGAGAAAACGAAGCCCAAGTGGCGGGATTCCTGCATGCAAAACGATATTTAGCGGCGATCCGAGAGCCTCGCTGTCTCTCTCTTTTTGCTCTTTTCTTTTCACGGGAAAGCAAAAGCAATGCCAAACAAACACCAAACAAACCCTTTTGATCCCATCATCAATGCCTGATGCCTCCTCCTCCTCCTCTCTGTTAACACCTTTCCTTTCCTTCCCTTTCTTTTCACTTCTCTTTATCTCATGTGAATACATTGCACTCTAATCATTTTTTCTTCCCTTCAACTTCTCCGTTTCATGATTTTAATTTAAACCCATCATTCTGTCTTCCTGGGTTTTCTTTTTCCTATACATCATCTTACTTTTTGTTTCTTTTTATGCAGGGGGTTTTGTTTTTGATTTTGGGATGTGGGTTTGAAAAGATTTCAGGTTCGTTCCTTTCTTGTCTTTCTTTTCTGATGTTTCATATGGTATAGAAATGAATGTGAATCAAATATTTATATATGGGGTGTTTAGCATTAAGATGTTTCTGGTTGTATTATTAAAATTGTGTTATCTTTCGGGATCTCTTTCTAGACTTGGGCCACCTTTGCTTGCTATTTAAGAGAACGAGGTTAGCTTGTATATGATCCAATTCAGTGGCGGATGCAAAGCTTCCCTTGGGTGGGCCCGTGCCCACCCTGAAATTTTTAAAGTTCACACATTTGCCTTTAATTTTTTAAAATTTTATGAATTAGTCCTTAATTTTTATTAATTTTTATGACTTGTGCCCACCCTAAAATTTTAAATTTTTTATTATTGTGTCCACCCTCAAAAAAAATTTAGTTTGTGCCCACCCTGAAAAATATTTCTGGATCCGCCACTGATCCAATTAGTTACTCCCATTGATTGTTTGTTTCAACATACATGTTATGTTAGCTTCTAATAAACTGCAAATTATATTTTATTATTGTTGTTATGGCTTTGCGTCAAACTGTATGCCCTTTTAAGATTGGCTGTCAAGTTTTGCTTTTTAAAGCTGGGAGACGATTGGAAGCTGTGTTTCTGTGACAGCGAAGGAGAAGGAGAGGTCTAAATTACAATGGAGAAGAAGAAGTATCCAATTGGACCGGAGTATTATATTCTGCACGAGGAGGTGGGGCACGGTGTTAGCGCTTCCGTGCGCCGAGCTCACTGTATACCCTTTGATGAAGTTGTTGCAATAAAAATTCTTGATTTTGAACGTGATAACTGTGATCTGGTAATCCCTTGGTTCCAATTCCGCTATTGGTTGTCTTTTAAGTTAATCTTCATCATTATTATTTTGTGTGGGTTGGGGCCGGGGGATTTTGGTTCTTCATTTACTGACTCTTCATTTGCTGAGTTTTGGATTTGATCATTTCTTATCGGAATCAAGTTAAATGTCATGTAAGAATGGATCGGTATTCAAAAAATTATGTTGCATCTTTTTTACTGGACAAGGATGAACTACTTTGAAAATTGTCTGTATTAGCAATTTGACGAGATTTTGCTTTTTAGAAAAAAGGATCTTTGATATTTGAATGAGCCCCTTTTCTAAAATTAATTTGAAAATTAAAAGTTTATCCCTTCTGTTTCTTCACAGTCGATACTAATACATGACAATCTATTAGTGAACATTCTGCAACGATATTCAAACAATCTTGGTTTTGGCTGCTTGACCTTGGCTCAGAATTTTCTTCTTTATTAGGTAGATATTGATTGTTAATATCTGCTGATGTAGATGGTCAAGGGACAAAGATTCATGTTTAAGTAGGAGGGGCACTTCTCCCTTAATAGAGATGGTGTAAATGCTGGTCCATTTGGTCAACTCAAATTCAATCAATCATTAGAAATTTGCCTAAGGATTAATCAGAGTTATAGATCAATCATGTTCATAGGATCAGTTGTGGAGAACAGTTCTTTTCACCGCAAACATAGCTAGTATATTTTGAGTTTGGCTGAATGCCTTTGCATCAAATATGATTGTTCCAAAGTTGTTAATACTAATTATGCCTCTCTCTTTTTCCTAGCTTCAGCTAATAAAATTTCTAGTTGTTTTGATATCATTCTTGTACTGTGTTTGTGTAGAATAATATTTCTCGCGAGGCACAAACAATGGTCTTGGTTGACCATCCAAATGTTCTTAAATCACATTGCTCCTTTGTTAGCGATCATAATCTATGGGTTGTCATGCCATACATGTCTGGTGGATCTTGTCTTCATATACTAAAGGCTGCATTTCCTGATGGTTTTGAGGAGGTAGTTATAGCAACAGTACTTCGTGAAGTGTTGAAAGGTTTAGAGTATCTTCATCATCATGGGCACATACATCGGGATGTTAAAGTAAGTATATGATCTTAATGATTTAGAGCTGTTTTGCGTGCTTTTAACTTTTAGTGGTGATTATAGTTTGTCTTTGTCATATGATTTGAACTATACACATGTAATCTTTGGGGGTTTTAAAAATGAGCTTTTAATGGTTCAGTTTTTTTGTCTCTAATTCTGTATATTCGAGCAATATTTTATTTGCAAGTTAAGAGACATACATGCTGAAACTCAGTAAGGTAAGTAAAGATGGCATATCTGCAATGACGGAGGTTCTGATTTCTGCAATATTATATTTGAGTTGGTTATTTTGTATTGTTACAACAAGTGGATGATCTTGTTTCTTTGTTGTGAACTCCATTAATTCTGATACCATATGAATACCTTAGTTCTTGAATGATCTTTTCCATCAGGCTGGGAATATTCTCATCGACTCCAAAGGTGGCATCAAGTTGGGAGACTTTGGTGTTTCAGCTTGCATTTTTGAGTCCGGTGATAGGCAACGCATGAGGAATACATTTGTGGGGACACCTTGCTGGTATGTTAACATTATTATGGCTAAATTTCATTGAGTTTCTAGTTCTTAGATAAGATTCCCGAGTGCCAAATTTCATTGAGTTCCTAGTTATAGAGGATCTCAATTTTGAAGAGATATCTCACTGGACTTGAGGGAAATATTCTCTTCCTGTTTAGAGTGGCAAAGTTTTAATGCTTCTTATAATCTATGGTCTACTTTCATCTCCATTATTTGCAGGATGGCGCCTGAGGTTATGGAGCAACTGCATGGTTATGATTTCAAGTAAACCTATCCTTTTCTCTAAAGGTACATTTATGCTCCTTAAGTGGCACCATGTTGATGTTTATTTGGCAATATCCATGTAGGGCGGATATCTGGTCGTTTGGTATAACTGCACTAGAGCTTGCTCATGGACATGCTCCTTTTTCCAAATATCCTCCAATGAAGGTGGATAGCTTCTGTGCCCCCCTTTGGCATAATCCTGATCTTTTACTGGACAACAAAAGTTATTCTGATTTATAGCCTATTTGTTGTTCTTAGGTATTGCTTATGACTTTGCAAAATGCACCTCCCGGCCTGGATTATGAAAGAGATAAGAAGTTTTCTAAGGTATGCTTTAATCAATCCATAACTTTCAATAGTTGGATTTAACTGGATATCGTGTTCATGTTGTGTTTCTCTTTCTCTTTAGTCTTTCAAGCAAATGATTGCTAGTTGCTTGGTGAAAGATCCTTCAAAAAGACCTTCAGCAAAGAAGTTATTAAAACATGCTTTTTTTAAGCAAGCAAGGTCAAATGATTATATAGCACGAACACTTCTAGATGGATTGCCTGCTCTTGGTGACCGTATCCAGGCATTGAAGGTTAGCATGCTACTGTCAGGCATATGGCTCTTAGTTTGTATAATTAAGCCTTCCATTATGTTTCAGTTTCTACGTTATACTTACAAATGCCATCATGTTGAAACATAGAGAAAAGAAGAAGATATGCTTGCACAAAAGAAAATGCCAGATGGTGAAAAGGAAGAACTATCACAGGTTAGAACTTAAAAAAACTACTTGAAATAAGTGGTCTTGGTGATGTTCTCATATTATGTCATGATTATTGACTTAAATGATTACATGAACTCAATACTATAGTGTGGATTTTGGAATGCAGTTTCATATGAATTCAATTGGTAATAATAAAGTGTATTTATATGCTATTGTAATGATGAGCAGAGTGAATATAAACGTGGGATAAGTGAATGGAATTTCAATCTTGAAGATGTGAAAGCTCAGGCTTCCCTGGTACAGTAATGGTTGCTTTCCTTCCATCCTTTCCATGTAACTTTTATGGTTATTTTGAAATGCTTTAGAACTTGTCTTATGCTTCTTTTTCCTTTTTCCCCCTGCTTCATCAGATTCACGATGAAGACATTATACCTGAAACTACCCAGGGAGGGAGTTCAAGTTCTTTGTCTACGCTTGATGGACAAGAGAAGCAATCAGAATTTCACCCCTCTTCTCTGTCCTCATATAAGGTACTTCAATATTATTAGTTTTTTCCTCGTTTTCCTTGCGGTTGGTCATTTCTTCTTTTCTACAAGATCTTTTTTTGGGTGGTTCATGATGGTCTAGCTTCCACAGGAAGATAATTATCCAGGCCGGAATCAACCAATTCCTTGTGCAGCAGCAGTTGAACCAACAACAAATATTTCCAAGTATGTTATTTAGATATCTGACACTTGTGCTATATTACATTGCTTTCTTCCAAATATAGGAAGTTATAAGAACATAGCATAGTCATACCTGTTTTGAAAAAAAAATCAATAGTTTTCTTTCCCCAGAAGTGTCACATCAGGTCTCATACTTTGAAAAAGGCTTCATTTACTGGAAGTAATGTAATTATGTCTGTGTTTGATCATCCAGAGCTCGGTCTGAAAGATCTGATGATGACTCAAGCATTGCTAGTCCCTCAAATGAACTGATTTTAATTTCACCTAGTCATGATGATCATGTTGAAAGCAATCTAGCAGAAAAGGCTGTTCTGGAGCTCAATGGAAAAATTTCTGATAATATGACCAAACCTTCTCATCAAAGGGCTGCCACTTTAGGGAGCAGCACTACACCAGAAACCTTTGTTCTTCCAATTAAAGGAGAAAGGTTCAGTATTTTACCGACATAATTCTTTCAATTCGCTTGGATCTAATGCTTCTATGTTGCACCAATAGTGGGAAGCTTAATTTGCATGTGTCATTTTGTAAAGTTCCTCTACCAAGAAATTGTTCTGCAAGCTCCATCCGTTGCCTGTTGTTGATATGAGATACAACATGATATCCTGCTTTTATCTTGACAGCAAAATTCCTATTACAAATCACATCTTATGATTACCATGGACTCACCAGATGCTTTATTTCCAATTTGATAGAATAAGAGCCAAATTTATGATCTATATTCAGCAATATGATTTGAGTTGTGTGAATCTGAGAGCCGACAAGTTTCAACCTTTGAATATCTTGGGAACATATGTCTGATATCATCCCATCCAATGCATTTTCACATATTAACTGTAATGTGTATATTATTGTCGTCGTTGTATACATTTATCATACTATATTTCTGTAGCACTCATTTTATGAAATTTTCAGTGATAAGCAAAACCAGTCCCAGAATATTTCTGGTCTCAATGGAGTGGTAGTAGAAGAGGATACTATTTCAGAGCTTCCTTCTAAGGCATCTACTAAATCATCAGGTAAGTGCTAATTGTTCACACTCCAGGTTTTGTGTTATTGATTTTATTATTTTACTCTCCTGCCATTTCAAGTGCATTTACTCCTGAATGACAAAAGTGTAATTTCAACAGTGAACAGTGATGACCATGAAGAGAAAGTAAAGCCACCTGTTGTTCAGCAAAGGGGTCGTTTTAAGGTTACATCTGAGAATGTTCAATTGGAGAAGGTGATTTAGATCTTTCTGGTCTGACAGTTGCTTTGATTGCTCATTAAGGATATGATCTAGCCTTCTCTTTTCAGGTTGCGGCATCTCCTGTGCTACAAAAGAGTCACAGCATGCAGGTTGGTAGTTTGGATGTCGGCACATAAGTGCAAAATTGCCTATTACACCCAACTGTAAAACTAGCAACTCATTGTAGTTCTTTGGTAAATGAACAATTAGGAATTTGACACCATAGTTCTCAATAGCTTGGTTTAGTTATTTCCTTACAAACTTTTGTCGCTGTTAGGAGTGACCGTTAGGAGGGAGCCACAGGAAAACGTAAGGAAAAGAATTTATTTGCAAACTTGAGTGCAAGAATCTAAACACTCAAATACTGTCCGTATTGGAGTGGACAAATCTCCGATACGATTTCTTAACGTTTTGTTTATGTAAAGCTTGGCAAGTACTGTTCATCTTAGAAAAGAAAATAAAAACAAGAGTGAGACATAATCTTGGAAGCATTTGCTTATAATTTTTATAACATCAAAGTTATGGGTTATGCAGTTCATGGGCCCACATCCTTCACTTTCAGCAGCAGCACTATCAGTAGTAGCCCCATCTGATGCTGCATCATTGTCAGCTCCTGCTACTGCATCATCAACCCCTGCTGCCGCTTCATCAGCTCCAGCCAATCATATTTTCCCATTGTTGCAGTCCGTTTTGCATACAAACATTCTTCAAAGGGTACAAGTTAGCAATATGTTTTTGCCATTGTTTCCACTGTATCTGTAAGCTAATGTCTCTCGGCTTATTTTTGTTAACAGGATAATATTCTCAATCTAATGAAGCAAATATCTGGTTGTGACTCTACAGGTGCTGAAATTTGCGCTCCTTAAAATACTCCCGTTCCTCTCTTCTATAAATGCATGTTAGATTATCTTACTTTTTTTCCTCTATCACTTAGCCAACCGTCCATTTGAGGGAGCATGCATGCCAGCCAATTTAGCGGCTGCAGACAAATCTTTGGTATGTCATATAGAGCTCTATCAGTAAAAGTCTGCCCATATAGTTTCCAAAATTGTCTCGTACCATAAAAAATTTGTGAACCTGCAGTTTATGAATTGAAACATGTGCTTTTGCATACATGTATGAGATCTTTAGTTAGGATAGAAGGTTGAAGAGTTTAGTTTAATCGTTGACAACGAAAGGGAACTTAACTATAATATTTTAGTGATAGCGGATGTGAAGGTATTATACAGTCAACCTTATCTTACATAATTAATAATTTATAATCCCATCTACATGATTTCGAGCTTTGCATGAATGACCCTGATTTAGAACTTTATCTTGCCTCATTTGGAAAACATATTTCTTGAATGGCAGTTGGAAGTAGCTCATGATAGGGAGAAGGAGTTGCTTCATGAAATATCGGACTTACAGTGGAGGTATTCTAATGTCATGTGCATTCGATTCTCTTTTTTCTTCTTAATTTTACCATCACAAAATATGAAATCTCGTCTAAACTTCGCTTTTCTCTATGTAGGCTCATTTGTGCTCAAGAAGAACTGCAAAAATATAAAACAGATCACGCACAGGTTAGTTTCTGAAATACTTTGCTCATCTGTTGCACTCTTCTTAATTCTTACTCAGATTTCAACTACAGCTGCACATTTCTTAACCTTGAAAGTTCAGGTGTAATTTTATTGCAAACCGGAGCATCGACGGAGGTAGAAATCAGTAAAAGCTAAAATGGGAAGATTAGAAACAAATACGACCAAAAGACAGGACCGGTAGCTTGATATTCGTTTTGGCATAAACAAGGTCATGGTATAAAGCGGTTGAGAGTCGAACCCTGAACTGCTGGAGACTTGATTTTTAAAGGTGACTATGAGTCAATTAAACTTCGGATTTATAGATTATAGGTTGATACTTTTTAAGGCTTTGGATGGATATATAGGTTGTTTCCACAGGTATTTGCTGAAAAGAAAATTTATTTGAAACTGCCAGATTTGTTGTACATTACATTTTTATGTTCCTTTATAGATATGTAAATACAAAATATAAAAACTGTTATAGATGAAAGATATATAACATCAAAGCATATGTTCTTTTTAAGTAGTTATTTTTATTATTTTTAATTAAAAATAAAATATAAAATATAGATAAATATGGACGGGTTAATGTATTTTTCGTTAGACCTGAGTATTTTTCAAATTATAGGGTAAGTGAAATTTCCATCAAACGAGTTTGTAAGCTTTTCTTTGATATTTATTGTAATTTATAAATAAGATGATTTTGACCATTTTTCAATTGAGTTGATGAAAAGTTGACCTGTGACACTAATATAATAATTTTTTTTTTCAAATTAGTAGAGATTAATATATATATATATATATATATATTATTTTATACTTTAATTTATGATTTTTTTTTGAAGTTGCTGGTTTGTATTATATGAGAAAAAGAACAACTTTACAAATTTAAAAACACAAACTAAATGCAACGTTCCAAAGGGTTACAGGCAACCCTAAAGGATCAAAACCAGCAAAATAAGCTAAATATAATCGGAGTACATCTCAGTATGCATATCTATGTAAATCATAATCGGAGTATATTTCAATATGGAGATATATGTAAATCCGACAAAAGTCAAAAGTAGAAGAATTGAATCGTTTGTTTGTTATGTGTAGTGGACACAACAAATGTTAAGTTGTTGTTAAGAGTGATAAATCCTTCTGTGCAGCGATAATCACTTTACTTGGTGCTTCTTCAATCCAGTATTGTAGACATTGAAGATGGTTTCCTTCCCTAGCCAGAATCTGTGCTGCAAAGCAAAACGAAATGCTGGCGAAAGCTTTCGAGGCCTCTTTGATATCGAATATGATTGGTCCAATGATTGAAGAATCTTGTCTTATAGTGTTTAATTTCTTGATTACTTAAGGGAATTGCCTTCAAACACAATCCTTGAGAAGCCAAGATCAATTGCTAGAGTTATAGCTTGCATGCATGCTAGTGCTTCCGCAATGAAAGCATCAGCTACATGAGAATGTTGGACGACAGAGGCTCCCATAATTAAACCTCCTTCATTTTTGCATAACACTCCAGAGAAAGAAATATGCTGATCTTGTTTAAAGTGAGCATCAAAGTTCAGTTTCATAGTATCTGGACCATGTGGCTGCCAATAAACGCTGGGAGAAAGATTTGGGGTCGGTTGAACATCTCCTATACAATCTCTGAGGCGAGCCAAGACAAACGAGGTGGCTTTATAGATAGAAGGATCCTCATTATCATGTACTTTTTTATTTCGTACATGCCAAACTACCCAAAAAGAAATTATCACAGCAGTTTGTTGAACCGTAGAGATATTGCAGAAAAAAATGTGCTAACCATGTTATCCAATTTAGAGAAGAGTTATTGTCCATAATATGCACACCTTGATCTACTAGTAGTTGGCGGACAAACCATCATTCTTTCATGATACGATCAATATTTTCTGGGGCTGCATTACAAAGCGGGCAGTTTGTGGACACATGTATTTGTCGCTTCTAAAAATTAATGAGTGTAGGTAAAAGGTCTCTCGCAATTCAACCAAATCATTGAGTCGCCAAGAAGGCGATGGAGAGTCGATTAAATCGGATACATATGTATAATGGATATTTATATGTTGATTTCTGATGTAACTATCTCCTTGACTAGTGAGCCAAGTATCATTCCATATATTTATTGATGTTTTATTTCTCACTCTCCAACCAAGTCCTTTCTCAAACAATGACTTTTAGTTCTTTATTTAAAGATTTTATAAAAATGTGAAAGGAAAACAAATGAATTTAAGCTACTTTAAAGATCATTTTGTAATAATTAAATAATTTAATATTATTTTATAATAATTAAATAGTTTAATAATTTAATATTATTTTATAATAATTAAATAGTTTAATGATCAATGTATTACATTTACAAAGTTTAATAGTTATTTTGTAATAATTAATATATTATTTTATAATGAGATAATGAAATTAATACCTCTTGTACTTAAGCAAAAAATTTAATGTGGTATCTAAAGTTTAAAAGTTTAATAGTTTAATGATCAATGTATTACATTTACACTAACATCGTTATTGCATGATGTGTCATGGACACGTGGCACTCTCTTATGATGCCACATGTTACTTTTTTTGCAAAAAATAAAATAAAATTATAGGGGCATTAAAATAATTTTACCTTTTTCTTTTTCATAATAAATTAAAAAATAAAGAAAACACAAGGGCATTATTATAATTTTATTAATTTTATGAAACAAAAAATTAGAACGAAGTTTTACGGATTAAATTATCTAAAATCAAGTTTTTTGCTTTATTCTTTTTGTCGACAAAAATAATTTAAACACTCGAACTCTAAATTTCTCCACATAAAACTTTCAGTGCCTTCGCCAACACCCCTAATTGCTTCAATCTATAGAGCTCAATCAACAATGATAGGAATTTTTAAAGTCGACACAATTTTGTTTAAAACCCAACAACTGAGGTTTATCGAACTTCACTGTCGTCGTCTTATTGGCACATGCCTCTCTTCCTCTATATATACACTTTGCTCCCTTCTCTGGCTTCGAGAAGCTGGGTTGAATCGCCGACTTCACCCGCAATTTTATTTTCTCGATTGCCAACTCATTCAACCGCCTTTTTTTGAGATATGGGCTCGAAAATCCTTCCGACTCGCCTTTTGATTTTTCCTCGAACTCGATGTTTTTTATTTGGCTAACTTGAAGATGATTTCTCCTTTCGTTAGTCGACGCCAAGCCTCTATCGTGAAAGAGAGGCCAAAAAAAAAACAAGTTCGTAGTGACCAGCTTTATAATCTCAACAAGTCCAACCAGAATCAGCAACGACAAAAAGTCACAATTTTCAAGTCATCCTTCGATATTCAACAAATTTTTCACAACAAGTTTTAGTTAGGAAAAAATAAAAAAAATTTAAAATGTTAATAGAGAAAAGTATAAATTGTTAAAATCCAAAAAAGAGATAAAATTGTTATGTGTCCTTTGTTTTTTTTAATTTATCATAAAATAAATTTATTTTAACGTCCTTTAATTTTAAATATTATTTTTTAAAAAGTGATACATGGCATCATAAGAAAGTGCCACGTGTTTATAACACATCATACAATAACGGTGTTAGCGTTGGAGGGGATATTTTAGATGACAGAAGTAAATTATAGGGGCACATTGAACACGTCTAAATTTTAAGCACTACATTAAAATTTTTGTCAAAGTATATGGGGGTATTGGTACCATTATCCCTTTTATAATATATAAAGTTTAATGTCTCTTTTATAATTTTTAAAAGTTTAGTGATTAAAATAATTTTTTTAAAATAATATAATGATTATTTTTGAAGTTTATCCAAAATAGAAACATAAGAAAATCGATCAAAGAGGGTAATACGAATAAATCTTTGATTTCAAACCCAAAATCCATTACAGATTTCTGGAAGGGAAAATCGGAAGAAAACGTGTTAAAAATGCAACAAATAGTTCCAAAATGAGAGAATAGGAACTGAAGATATAACGAGAAGGAAGCTCGAGTTCGGGGGAAGTAGCAAAACGGTATTCTGTTTTCTTTATCTGTGGAAAATTTTCTTCCACTTTCTCGAGCTCCAAACAGGTCAGAGCAACAAAAAGTTTTTTTTCCCTTTCTGGAATCTCACATCTCATTTGCTGTCTGTTATATTCAATCCCCCCATGGAATTCAAGCCTATTGTCGAAAGCTAGCATTGACCTCTAAATTCTTAAAATTTGTTGATCCGCATAATAGTACTTTGCTTTCCGAGGTGATAATTTTCTTTTAGCTTCTATTTGTTGAATAAAGAAGAGATTTTTCGTGGGGATGAGCTTGTTTCATGGATTTTGCGGTCTAATTTATTTCTGAAGAAATATAAAGGAGGTATCTGTTGTTGATATGGTTCAAGTTTGGCTTTCTTTTTTTATTTCTTTGGGTTGTGGTTTGAATTTTGTTGATTGAATTTTGGAGTGACAAGTTTAAATCTGCGAGCTTTGTTCCTGGGTTGCAAAGATGCATTTTATAATGGTGTCCGTGGGTCTTTCTGGAGTTAGTGGAACATCTTTAGTAGGGTTTTGGAAGGTGGGTTTTTGGAAATGGAGCAAAGAAACCCTAATTTAGTTGGAATTTTGGGGGTTAAAAGAAGTGTATGTGTCTGCATTTTTTGGTGAAATAATTAGGTAATGGATTTTTAGCAGTGAACGATGCAACCGCCTAATCAGCATCGGCGGATCAATCTCGTTGAGTTGAAAGCTCAGTTAATAAAGAGACTTGGGCCTGAGAGATCGAAACAGTACTTCTGTTATTTGAATAAATTGTTGAGCTTAAAGCTAAGCAAGGTTGAGTTCAATAAGGTTTGTTTTCGTGTCCTCGGGAGAGAGAATGTTAGACTACACAATATCTTAATCTGTTCAATATTGAAAAATGCTTGTAATGCCAAAGTCCCTCCATCTACGACTATTCATGACAGTCTGCAAGTTGGGGATTTTCTATTGTCACCTCGGAGAGCTAGATCTGGAGCATCTATCAGGCTTACTGCTAAGGTGGGTTCTGCTTCTCATGAATCAACAATAACTAACGACGTTGTTGTATCTGAAAATCGGGATACGATTTCTCGTGATATACAGAAGCCGCTGCAGCATCATCAAGAAGTTTTGGGCAATGCGGATAATGGAAGGGATGTTCTGCTTCCCAACCCTGAGATAAAGGGATCAGTCAATGGTTTTCCTTCTGAAGATGGCAGAGATCAAAGTGAAGCTTTGTTTGTTAAAGACGGAAAGGAGTCATGTGCTAGAAGTTCATTGCAAGCACCACTCAGAGTTCCATTATTCTCTACAAGTATCTCTGGGACCCGAATGGCTTTGCCTTTGGGAAGTAGCACTAGATATGCCAAGTCATATGACATTGGTGGATTACTAGACTCTGAGGCACTGAGGGAACGCATGCAACAAATTGCTTCATTGGAGGGCCTTGAAGGTGTGTCAATGGACTGTGCCAATATATTGAACAACGGACTAGATGTCTACTTAAAGAGGCTAATTAGGATGACCATTGAGCTAGTAGGAATCAGGCATGGATGCAGTTTGAGGAAAAACAATACAATGAAGCATCATTCCCACGGGAATCTTGTTAACAGTATCTCACCAAGTCACCATAATCAGGTTCAAAATAACAGTTGGAATTTGGAAGCTATAGATGAACAGAGATACTACAAGTTGGTTTCTTTGCTGGATTTCAAGGTTGCAATGGAATTGAACCTCCAGAGGCTTGGAGAAGACTGGCCAGTACTGCTTGAGAAGATATACATGCAGTCATCCGAGGAATAACATTTTAGAACTTGCGAGTCTGCCAGAGTAATTTATTCGGCAACTTATTTCCAAAGGTTCCCAAAAGCAGAAATAAGTTTTCTTGGGGTATCAATGATGCACATTGCATTCTCTTACCTGTACCTCTTGATCAGGGCGCTGCATTTAGGATAAAACTATGCCCCTTAAAAGATGAACTGAAAGTGCGCAGAGTATTATCAATAACACGATATTCAGTTTCCCTGTTTGTACCTTTAGCATTATTTGGTTCACTTAGTTTTTTTTTCTTCTTTTGCCTGTAATTTTGAAGCCTACAAGGGAAGATTATGTTGCAGTTTTGCAGGAATAATATGTTAGCTCAGTAAGCAGACAAAATTGCATGATGTAAAGTTCCAATGTATGCACTTGCAACACTTCAATCCAGTTGGAATCTTAATATCATAAGTTATGCTCACTTGACCATTCTTGCTATTTTTATCCTTAGCTCCGAAACATTTCGATGAGTTACGGTCATTATTAATCGCATTGATTAGGAATTTTGGTGTATATTCTCTGATATGACCTCATGTTTATTGTATTTTCTTTGATGTGTTTCATTTTACATCATAATAATAGCTCTAATTTTTAAGTCCTCTGGCTCATTGACTGAGAATTAGAAATCTCCATCCACCCTAGTTCAGCTTAGATATAATGTTTCCCACTCTGTATGTACTACCCCCCTTTTCATCTGGTATATTCTTCTCACATCCAATTCTTACTTGAACTTTTGAGTTTGTTAAAATTGCCATATCGATTCTCATTTTAGGATATTTCTGTTTTTCTACTGCTGTGTATAAATGCTACTATTACAGGAGCATAACTACTAAGATAAACATATAAAAAATAAAGAAAGAAGAAGAAAGGTGTGGGACCAAAAAGGTACAATGGAGAAAATACATAAGAAATAAAGTTTCTTTACGCCTGTGTAGGGGGGGGGGGGGGGGATAATTCAAGATGTGTGGATTTCACTTGTTGAAAGTAATCTGGTAATTTTGCAGGGTTCTCTTTGAAATTACTTTCAGATAGCAGCAAAACAAAATCCAAATGATAGTCACAAAGTGACAAATTTAGTACCATATCATTTATTACACTGTAATTGTTCTCCATCTGGATGCTAAGAGCCACTCCCAATGATTGAAAATTATTTCACCAACTGCTGTTTCACATTCTTATCCTTGTCATTCTATACATGGTTTCTTAGTTGCCCTGGCAACCACCATGATCAGGAGTCCATTCTGCTCCACACGCATAACAAAATTGGTACTTGCACCTGTAACCACATGTGTAAATTAAGTCTAGTAAGCATATGAACCAACTCGATTAAGTCCCGGTTCATTAATAGCTATTTCTTTGCACCAATATCTAAAAAAAACAGCTCGAATTTCTCAAAGTATTTTCTAATTTAGTAAGCAAGTATAAATCATAGACTAACCTGCAAGTCATATGCGAGCAACCTTCTGTTCTTTCGACCATGAAACGGCAACTGGGACAATTACGCCATTTTTTCTCTTTTGCAAGGTTCCTCACCATTAGGTCATCCCTTCCTCTCTCATCCTCACTCAGCTTCTGGTACTCCTCACAGTTGATCCCTGGATGCCATGGAACATTACATTGAGCACAAAACAATCTGTGGCAGTTGGGACACTCGGTTTCTGCTATGACTTCTTCTTGGTTATCATTCAGCAACAAAGCTGAACAATCTCTGAAAGGACAGTAAAGTCTCCCAGCCGTTGCGCAAAGTAGTTCTTCGCATAGTAAATCTTCCCAACGGTCGATTGCCTCTTTAGGAAGCCAAGGCCTACATGCTTCAAGCTCCAACAAGACTCCACAATCCTCCCCCGGGCACATGATTATGGTTATATGTTGCTCCAGCCTTGTCTTTACGTATGTGCTAATGCAATCAACACAAAAGGAGTGAGAGCAACCCGGGATTGTGAACATTTGATGCCTCTCTTTTCTATCAACGCATATCTCGCAGTAGCTTCTGGAGGATTCACCGGCTTTTGTTGCAGATCTTCTTGGCTTTTGTTCAGGCATCCAGGAGCTCACTCGGGTATCGATCTCCCTTGAGGTTGAGGATGAAGACGATATATTTTCTTTACTCGAGAACAATATTGCTTCCTGAAACTGCAACTCTTCAGCCAGTTTGGCATCCAAGTCTTCCAAATCCCATAGTTGGTTTCCATAAAGAGCAGACCAATCAATCTCTCCCGCAAAATCGAAATAAGACGAAGCTTTTGCCATGTTACGAACACTTAATTACAGTACCTACCTTGTTTAATTTCTATTAACTAGCCCTGATTTTCACCATTGGTATATATAAATGGCATAGCTTTGACGCTATCTTGCTAGGAACATTCCCCCTTCTGATTTAACTTTCGTGTAACTTGCTAGGAAAATGTCCATTAGGATCTAAGCAATTCATCAGCAAGAAAGCAACGGAGGCTTGACTTTAGTTCCCAAGTTACCCAAAAGAACAAACAAATAAAACTGGAGATGAAACTTTGACTTGTGCTTTTAGTTATACTATTCACCCTCCCTCTCTGTATGAAGGTATAATCCTTGTAAATAATATCCAATGTTTATTCTAATACAGGTAACGTGGATTTCAAGTTTCTATTTTAGAATTAGATTCCGTTAACGTGAAAGGAACAGAAAATAATATAATACTAAGGGAAATAACAATGAAGCCGAGTCCTATTAAAGAAAAGCTGACACGTGAATTAAATAATTTGATTAAGCATGAATGAAAGTATCTCATTTAGTTAATTATCCTATTTAACCTAGCCGCTAAAAACCCTAGCCGCTCTCTTAAAATTTTTCAATTCTAGCCACTTTTTCTTTTGTTCAATCCCTTTAATTGATGGTCGGCAATCAATTTTCATATTGATTGTCGACCACCGATTTTATCAGTTTTCTTATTTTTATTTCAATAAGAATCTCGGCGCTAGTTTCTGATTTATGGTGTTGTCGGTGGTCACTTGGAATGTTTTATCCCCACTCGTTCATGGATGTTTGCCGATAAAACCAGTCCTAGGTAGCGGTACCTTTTGCCTGACAGAATGGATCGCGCACCTCTCCTTCCTTCTTTATGCGTCTCGTTTGGACAGAGACAAGGAGATTCAGGAAGCTTTTGAATTTTCGTTGGTATGCGTATTTTCATAGAAATTTTCGTTTTCATTGTTTTTGAGTTGTAAGAATTTTTTAGGTTATTTTAACCCAAATCTTTTTCTTCTTAATTTCGTTGTAATTGAATTTTTCTATGGTTTAATGAAAATTCAGTAGCTATTTAAAAAAAAAAATTAATTATCCTGTCTTTGTCGCTAAAAGAAAGACGCTTATAAGCAAGTGATGAAGGATCTGTTACTCATAACTTTCAATTTCTCCTTAGATTATTCTCATTTTTTTTATTATTTTGGGGCTGGCCAAGTCAATAAAAATAAGGTACCCGTTGCAATTATCATGAACAATTTTATGAAGTAATATATGATGCTTATAAGCAAACGGTAGCATCTAACCGTACAAGGCATCCACATCCTACATTAATATTGTATGTTTAGAATTCCATCTTCATTGGAGTTGCTTCAGAGCTTTCCATTAGGTCGGCCATGGCCGGTGCAGGTTCCCCTGTATGCAGCATTTGCACCAAATTCCTGCAACTTCTCATCAAGCTCTTTCACTCTTGCTTCAAGAATCTTGATTTGATCCTTGTAAAAGCTCTCCTGGGATTCAATCTGAGAAATCACACCACTCAGCTTTAAGTCACCAATATGTATATGTATATATATATAGTAGCAACCTAATGCATGGAAGGGAAATTTGATCAAGTGGAATTTGTTAAAGAGTATTACCTCTTCTTTGTTTTCTTCATGCAGTGATTGGACCCTTTTTTCAAATATACGGATGTCCTCCATTTTCTGTTGCAGGTTCCTACTCAGATTATTAACTGATCTTTCTAAAGCTTTTGTTCGTTTCCTTTCTAAAGCTCTCCTGTTCTCCCTCATTTTCTTGATTTCATTCAGAACCGCTTCTTGATATGATTTCAGCTCAAATTTGATCTTTGATTTACCTAATCAATAACAATAGTATGTCACTTGAAGAGAATATGATCTGGAAACAAGTGTAAATCTTGTGCATGTTAGTTGAATGATCCAGGGCAACTAATTGAAACCCTCATCAGTATGAGTGACAAAGAGTACCTTGGCAATGCTGGTTGAAGACATCTAGGTCTTCCTTCAGTGCCATGAAACCGTAAAGTTGACGCTCTCCACCGGGCAGGACCTCGTTCGTACAAGAATTCCAAGCAGATCGACCCAATCGTTGCTCGAGAAAATTCTTATGTAGTCTCTCAGCTTCTAGATAACCTACTGCTGACTTCTCGAAAATCAAGACACTCAAACCACGGTGACCTTGAGGACCATAGGAGTGTTGAGCCTTTAAAGCAGGATACGAGCTGAAGTGCTCAAGAAGCTCTTGATTTCCCATGCCAACAAACTGAAAGGAGTTGCACATTGCATATTAGATGAAAGAAGCATAATTTATTAAATTGTTAAAACCTGAAATAAATGAATAATGGCTAGTCGTATTATCACCTTTCCGTCTTGAATAGTGCTAGTCATTGTGTTCATAATGACAACCATGGGAGGCCAAACCATTTCGTGATCTCTTGCATCGTCTGCTAAACCTTTCCATGGAGGAATTGAGGTTCCCTTAATGCACATCTCCCCTTCTAGAAGCTTTGCAAGCTCTCGATGTAACTTCACCCGTCTCGATCCCATCTTATTGGAATGTGCTATCAGGTCACTGATGCTTCTGTAACTAATGAATGCAGCCTATGCAGTTGTTCACAAAAATGACCGCCTGCCTAGCTGCTATATATACATGATATGATCACTCGGTTTCAAATAGCTTTGTCTACAACTTAGCTGCGAAGAAGTTCACATCATTGGACAATAAAGTATAGTTCGTTAATAATATTAGAAGTTGCTGCTCAGTCCACGCGCCTTTATGATTAACAATAACATGAGGGTACGACTTGATGTCACCGATTTGGTCTACTTAGATGAGAAGAAGTTTTGTTCATTGGCCACTTTCTACTTCTTCTAAAAGTTTTAAAGTATATATCTTAATTTGCCTTGAAGCTTCCCTGTTTACTTCACTTTTTCGACGCGGAAGTTTACTGCTCTTTAATTGGATTGGATTGCATCAATGGGGTTTATAGCTCGTCTCTTTATGGTTTTTTGAGTGGAGTGCTAATTAAGTTGTTGGACATGTGAAGCAAAAGATGATGAAATCCGAAAAGAAAAGAAATACATATTCTGTTTTATAAATTTAGTCCCTTATTGATTTTTTTATTATAATTTTCAATTTTGACTTGTAATTATTTAAAATTTATTATTGATAAAAATATAAAAAATATATTTTAAAAATTTATAATTAAGTAGTTTTTAAATATATATTTTATAGAATTTAATTATTTAAAATAATTATAGTTAAAGTTTAAAAAATTTTACTTTTAGACCGTCAACAGAACAGATGAGAAATTTTAAATGTTTCTGTTCAAGTTTTATTGTATGTATTTATTATGTTTGAGTTTTTATTACTCAAATTTTAATATCATAATTTTCGGGACAATAAAACACATATCAATATAATTTTTTCAGAACTTTTATTAATATTTTATTTTATATATCAAATAATATAATATTACTTTTCTAACAATCAAATTCCTAATAACAACATTCATAAGAATCAGATCCCAATAGAATGATAAATTATTACATGGTACTGGACCACCACGTCATCTATGGTCCCTATGCACTAAAAATAAACCACATAATTTTTTTTCTCCATGTCATTATTTTATTTATAATTAATTTCTATGTAACTGTCCACTCCCTATTTATATGGCTTAAAAAGGTGAAGATTCATCATTGGAAAAAAATGACATGAAAAAAAAAACAAATTATTTGACTAATTTTTAGTGGAAGAGACCATGAATGATGTGGTGGTCCGGGATCATACAATAATTTTTCTATTAGAATTGAAATAGAAAGATAAATAACAAAAAAGACGGATTTCTCCGACGTACCGTGTTAGTGGTATTGTGGTAGGTAAAAACTAAAAAGCCGTCATTGAAAAGTAGGCATGTAAACGAACCGAACGAACATGAACGAGGGTGTGTTCATGTTCAACCGAACAAATGAACGAACACGAACATAAACCAACACAAAATTTCATGTTCGTGTTCGTTCATTAAGAAATGTAACTTGTTCATGTTCGTTCGTTTAAATGATAAACGAACACAAATGAACATAAGCGAACACAAACGAATATATATAATGTGTTAAATATTTAATATCGTGGGTTAGTTCAATTAATTCAGTTTATTAACCGATTTTAAATCAAATTAATCAATAATTGAAATTTGAAAAAACTCTTAATCATTAACCGAAACCTAAAATTATCTAATAGATTAACCAATTTTATTTTGGTTTGGTCGGTTAGTTCGGTTTAACCGAACAATGAACACCCCTAGACATATGTGAATAAACTTAAATGAACATAAACGAACGAACATAAATGGACATAAGCTAACGAACATAAACAAACAGATTACCAAACGTTCACGAACATAAATAAACAAACAAGCCTTTTGTTCGTATTCGTTCATTTAATTAAACAAACAAAAAATCTTATTCATGTTCGTTCGTTTAATAAATAAACAAACTTCTCTTCGAACAATTCATGAACAGTTCGCTGAACTTTCAGTTCATTTACATCCCTACTGAAAAGGCCTCCACCTTTTGAGTCAACTTGCCCGCGTTAGCAACCACAAAACCCACCTTCACCAACCCTATTACATGTTATGTCCGCATGGTGATTATAATGCTTAAGGTTCTACTCTTAAACTTTTAGAAGAAAAAAAACTAATTAAACTCTTAAATTTATTTTGCACCTAATTAAGTCTTTGAACTAAAAATTTTAAATTAATTAAGTCTTTTAATCAATTTTAATCATTAAATTTGAACAATTTTTTTCGATCTATTATTATAGTACGCCGTGTCACAGTATTTTCACTTGACGTTTTCTAGAATTTTTTTATTTTATTTAAAATTTCTTTAAATGTTTTAAAAATTCTAAAAAACTTGTAAAATTTATAAAAATACTTTTTGAATTTTTTTGTAAATGTAGCATGATAGAACTGTAGTATATCATGTGCCAATAATATCTGAAGAAAAAATTGTCAATATTTAATGGTCAACATTTGTCAAAGGGCTGAATTGATTCAATTTCTTGGTTTAAAGACTTAATTGATTAAATTTCTTTGTTCAAGGGCTAAATTGAGTGCAAAAAAAGTTCAAAAGCTTAATTGATTTTTTTTCTTCAAATGTTCAAGAACTTCTTATACATTTAAGCCTGATTATAATGTTGATATAAATATAAGGGTTTTGTTATACGCAACCCTAAAAGTTATGTATAAGAACTATCATATTCTTATAATTAATGCATATTTTCTTTTTTCAATGAAATATATTAGTAAGCAATTAATTAAAATTTAAAAATTGTACATTATAAATTTAGAGTGTTTAATGCAATTAATCCTAAACACTAAAATTATAAACCTTAAATCATAAAATCATAAATCTTAGACCATAAAACTTTAAACTTTTTATGAGATTATTAATTACATTAAACACGCTAAATTATTTTATTAATTACATATACAATTAAATATATATTAAACATTTTAATAGATTCTATTAAAAATAAAAATTAATTATAAAAATCTTATAGTTTTTAAACATAGCACTTAAAGTTGTGTATAGCAAAACCTTAAATATAATTACAACAAATTTTATTTCATAAATCATTACTTAATTATTTTTATAATATTATACATATATCCTACTCACGTTATTTCCTGCATACCTATATTTAGGGATGTTTAAAAATATCTGACTCGACCCGACACCCAAACATAAATAACCAGATATTTATCCGAATTTTTTTTACCCGAGTTGAGTACTCGGCCCGCCATTTCCCGAGTCGGGCCCAGATCACAAAATTTGAAATTTTTGAGTATCCAGATATATTTGAAATTAATATTTTTTATATTCAATATATATATATATGAAATTAATACAAAAATTATTTTTTATATTTAATAAATACATATTTTTATATTAAACTAATAAAAATATTTTTATATTAAAAAATATATATTTTATATTTAAATACTCAAATATCAGATTTTTTAAGTACTCAAAACACTCAAGTTAAGACATGGGCCGGCCATAGAACTACCCGACGATCCGGTTACCCGAATTTGAACACTCTGCCTATATCCCAATCACTTCTCCAATTTCTCCCTTTCAACCAATCACCTAAAATCTCCATGCTACCCTTCCACCAACTTTCTTTCCGGATTAAAATCTTTTGACTCTTTTCGGTGCTATTTTCTATGCCTCAACACTAAAAAATATTACGAATTAAATTTTAAGATTTAACCCTAAATTTTAAATCTTAAATCCTATCCCTCATACCCTAAAAATACAACATAATCTAAATTTTCTAAACCCTAACTTTAAAATCTAAACGCTAAATCTTAGATATAATTTTTAATGTGAGACATAAATAAAAACAATGAAAAACATCGTATAATTTTTATTGCTCTCTTCACTAACTTAACTTTAGTCTGCTTATTATATATCAATGCTGCTCGCTATCATTTCTTCTCAGGCTCCAATTTACATTGAAAGCATTTATTGAATATTCTTTGCATCTCAACTTTCAACTCCGAAATGGCACCCCAAGCTGAATTGCAACAAGAGGAAATCATTTATCGTTCAAAGCTTCCTGATATCTACATCCCTAAGCATCTTAGATTTAACTGTAGAGAGCTTGAGGATGCTGTAAGAGCCAAGTTTCCTAGTGCCAAACTCGGGCAGGTACGAGAAAGTCAGCTATTTTTACTTTATGTGTACTATAGTTTTGTTCAGTTACTCTAAATATGAACTTTGTTAACTAATTAATCTTAGATTTAACTAATTTGCTTCTTCCTCGGTAAATTTTTTTGTTAGGTAATATAAAATGGATAAATATTCTATACACAGGCGGTGGAAACTTTCAGTTTCCACAAGCGTCTTAGTTTTAGGGTATAAGGAGTTAGTTTAGGGTATAGAGTTTAAGGGTTTAGGTGTAGGGGGTTAGAATTTAGAGATATTTATTTCAATTTAAGGTTTAGGGTTATAATTTAGGGTTTATAGGTTAAAACCTAAATCCTCGCCATATTACCCTAAAAACTAAACCCTAAACTATAAACCCTAAATTATAACCCTAAACCTTAAATTGAAACAATTGTCCTTAAATTCTACCCCTACACCTAAACTCCTAAACTCTATATCCTAAAACTAAGGCGCTTGTAGAAACTTTCAGTTTCTACCGGATATTAATCCAATATAAAATGTGCATCCCTAATGATTCTTTTCCAAAGAAGGAATGACATGTTTTGCTTTATCTGACGTTATTTGTTTTTTTTTTTTTGAATAAGTTGTGTTGTTATTTATCTAAGAAAATAGTTAGAAACTTGCAACAAAGCCACTATATGTGGGATGAAAATCGTCTACCCCTAATTATGCATCTACTGATGCTTCCATTTTAAAATAACGAGTTTAGGGTTTGAGGTTTAAGGTTGGGGCTTAGAGTTGGGGCGTAGGGAATTAGAGGTTGGATTATTTTTTAGTGTTTAGGGTTTAAAATATGGAAATTAGGGTTAGTACTTAGAAATTAATTTTTAAGTGTTTTTAGTAGGGGGCATATAAGGAGGCATAGTTAGGGGGCAGAAGATTTTTACTCCTATATGTGCCCTTGGCAGCCATCTTCTTAGGGAATTTCTCAAGCTGCACAAATACGACTATTTACATCATCCATTCGTATGCATCTATTTTGTATTCTTATACACACGGTATCCCTAATACATTCCAATAAACTATTACAATCTCTAGAAGTGCTTTCTATTCCTCTCTTCCCATATATGTGATACACATATGTATTTATCTGACGCTATTATAGTATTGTAAATGTAACATATTAACGTTTAACTGTTTAAGATTAACCCACCAAACATTGAAGGTAAATCACTAAAAAATGAATCCATAAAATTACAAGAAATCTGGAAAACATACCGGAGACATTGGTGAAATTTGATTGCATGCATGGTACCTTAATGACCCTAAGGCCACGGCCAGGACCATTGACAAAGATGGCTGGTTACATACCAGAGACATTGGTTACATCGATGATGATGATGGCGGACTCATCATCGTCGACCGATTAAAGGAATTGATCAAATACAAAGGCTTTCAGGTTGCTCCTACGGAGCTTGAAGCCATGCTCATTGCCCATCCTGATATCTCACTGATGCTGCTGTGGTCGGGTAAGTGAAATAATAGTTAACTCGTAATCCATATTTATAGTAATATCATAACCAAATTTCTTGGTTTAATGTCTTTCTGGATTAAAATAATAATTGTCTACAATTTTCAGCGTGAATGATATGGCGGCTGGCGAAGTTCCTGTTGCGTTTGTGGTGAAATCAGACAAATCAGAAATCAGTGAGGATGAGATCAAACAGTACATTTCAAAGCAGGTTATAATAATTTTATTAACATATTGCAGTACATTTCAAACTCCCTGGAGATCATGCTTGATATCAGCTTGGTGAAAAAGCGAGAGTGTGGCCAGGCCATAAGCTTCCCCTGTTTCACTCAAAACCCGTTGGGATTATTCCAACCAGGTCAAAAACCAAAACCAAAAGAAGGGAAAATCTAGGAGAAGACTGTAGATATACACCGCACTATAGCTTCATAGAACCAAACTGGATTAGCATGACCGCTGAAGCCTAATTGATCCATGTCATCAATAAAAAGAACATGTTTTATGCTGAAGAGTATGTCTGGTTCTGCAGTTCTGCTGCTTGTCTAGTCATCGCCATGAATGTACCAGCAAAGGAGCATGGTAGCACAGCGGCATACGATGTAGATTCGAGCACGTTGCTGCTTTACCAAGGAAGCACGCTTGGTGGAGAAGCCATTACCCTTTCTCACATGAGAGGCTTTAGCTTTAACTCCACGGTTGTATTGCTGCGACCGAAGCTCACCCATGGCTATTACAAAGGTGCTTTTTTTACTAGATTTTCTAGGGGGGGGGGGAAAGCTCAACCTAGAGCTTGAGTTCGTGTGGGTTAAGGGTAAAGCATATTTATACAAATACAAATTCCGAAATCCAAGAAAAGGTTAACTGAACTATGAAGGAAGCAAGTAAACGTGTAGGTTCAAAAACTGAGGGAGCATAGTTTTTTTTATAAAACAAAGGGGAGTGGACGTAGTTTCGAGGCTTTTATTGCTTAATAATTCAATGGAACAATACGAGGATGATAGATAAATATTTAATTAAGTAATGGGGATTAGAGAAGTGGGTGAGGAGGAGCATAAAAAGTGGATATCTGTTTAATGAAGACAAGGCAATGGATTTGGCTGATGGGAACAATGTCCCGGCAACTTGGCCTCAATTTTGAGGTAGGTCGTTGGTTTGGTTGGATTTTCTACACCGTGGCTCGTACTCCCAACACACGCAATCTGCTGTGTATGGGCAAAATTAACAAAATTTCCCCATTTGAGCAATAAAATCTCGAGCAATTTCTGTGTCCTTTCAAATAATGGAAATGACAGTGAATGGAACATGTAAAGAAATCAATCTGTCTAAATCCCAGTACTGTATATGGAGATCCTCATCTTTCGAATGCAAGACATTTCTATCTCCAAAGATTGCCACTTGCCAGGAAATTGTTGCGGAATACGATCGTCGGATAGAGCAAAAACGCAACCGATAATTTGAGAAAATAACAATGAAGATAAAGGAGACACAGATTTTACGTGGAAAACCCCTAAATAATATAGGGTAAAAACCACGGACAAAGGTAGAAGAATTTTACTATGAGAAAATAGGAATTACAACTTCTCTCAGTCTAACAAGGAGAAAACAATGACAATTCTCTCTTGATAAGAAAGGAGAAAACAACTCTATGAAAACTCTCTAATTTCTCTAGTATTGGAAGGAGGTTAGAATGATTTGGGATGTGTAAGAATGGCAAATGGCTAGACTATTTATAGTTGAGCTTTAGGGACTAACTTATAAATAACCTAAAGTTTAGGGACCAAAAATCAATTTCCCCATTCCACATTTTCAACATTTGCTGCACCTACCATTGAATTTTTCATTCAACCTTGGCTGCTCTTGATTTTCAACAATCTCCCACTTGAAGATTTGATTGGAATAATCATATCTTCACACCATTCTTTCTACCTCGTACTTTCCATGTTGCTTACGTCTCTAACAAGCCACAAGAGGATCGACACCAAGTAAACTTATCAGTGTTGATTGCTTTTGTCATGAAATCTGCTATGTTGTCATCGGTATGGATCTTCTACATATCTATCGTCCCTTCTTCCACTTTCTCACGAATGAAGTGGTATTGGACCCGAATGTGTTTTGTTCTTGAGTGAAAAGCAGGATTCCTTGCAAGATGCAAGGCGCTCTGACTGTCACAAAACAAAGAGACATTCTCTTGTTTGTGCCCGAGCTCCTCCAATAGCATTTTCAACCATATTGCTTCTTTACTGGCTTGTGTAGCTGCTACATATTCTGCCTCCGTTGTTGACGTAGCCACAACCGATTGCAGTTTTGAAACCCAGCTTACAGCTCCACCAGCAACTGTAAACACATACCCTGTTGTAGATTTGCTTTTATCCAAATCTCCTGCATAGTCAGAATCGACATACCCGCTGATAAGAAAGTCTGATCCCCCGTAACATAATGCAACATTTAAGGTCCCTTTGATGTATCTCAGGATCCTTTTCACAGCATTCCAATGCTCTCTGCCTGGATTCGCCATGTACCGACTAACCACTCCCACTGCTTGTGCAATGTCTGGTCTTGTACAAATCATAGCGAACATTAAACTTCCCACTACTGATGCATACGGTACTCGAGACATCTCCCTCCTCTCTTCTTCACTGCTAGGACTCATACTGGAGGATAATTTAAAGTTAATAGGAAGAGGGGTATAAATTGGCTTACAATCTTGCATACTGAATCGTGACAAGATCTTTTTCAAGTAATTCTTTTGTGAAAGCCAAATCTTCCTACTACTTCTGTCTCGGTGAATTTGCATCCCTAGAATCTTGTTTGCTGGTCCCAAGTCCTTCATTTCAAATTCCCTAGCCAGTCGTGCCTTTAATTCTTCAATATGATCTTTGTTGGGGCCTGCAACCAACATGTCATCTACATACAACAGCAATATAACAAAGTCGTTTTCACCAAACCTCTTGAAGTAAGCACAAGGGTCTGTATTAAGTCTGTTGTATCCAAGGCTCATGATGAAGGAGTCAAATCTCTTGTACCAACACCTCGGCGCCTGCTTTAAACCGTACAGAGATTTGTTCAACCTACAAACCAAGTTCTTCTTTTCTTTTTCTTCAAAACCTTCAGGCTGGAGCATGTAAATCTCTTCTTCAAGATCTCCATGAAGAAACGCTGTTTTAACATCTAGCTGTTCTAGATGTAAATTCAATGTAGCACACATTGCCAGGACAACTCGAACCGTTGTTAGTCGAACCACAGGAGAAAAGATTTCATTGAAATCAATATCTTCTTTCTGAGCATATCCTTTGACCACCAGTCTTGCACGATACCTCTCCACTTGATCGTCACCATTTCTCTTGATTTTGAAGACCCATTTGTTACCAATTGGCTTCCTTCCTTGTGGTAGTGGCACAAGTTCCCATGTATTATTTTTATGAAGGACTTCGATTTCTTCTTGCATTGCCGCCATCCACTGTGAAGCATCTGAGTTGTTCATTGCCTCCTCGAATGATGATGGCTCACCGTCCTCCGTTAAAAGGCAGTATGCAACATTACCTTCTATAACATAATCTGAGTGCCAATTGGGGCGTCTTCTCACACGATCTGATTGACGAGTTGTTGGAGCTTCAGAATTCTCTGGTTCTGGTTCCTCAAGCTCTGGTTCTGCTTCAGAACAATCTCTCTGTTCAAACTCATTTTCAACATGTATCTGTGTAGTCTCTGGCTTTTCTTTATCAGTGCTATCATCTTCTTCTTTTCTTTGTAGCTTATCTTCTACAAAGATAACATCCCTACTGATAATCACTTTGCGGGCAGTGGGATCCCACAAGCGATACCCCTTTACTCCATCAGCATACCCCAAGAATTTACATTTTCTGGATTTTGGATCCAACTTTGAAATTTCTTGGGCATTGTACATCACGTACACAATACTTCCAAATATATGGAGGTTTGAATAATCAACTGGTTTACCAGTCCACATTTCCATCGGTGTCTTCAACTCAATTGCAGTTGATGGAGCCCGATTCACCAAATAACAGGCGGTATTGACTGCTTCTGCCCAGAAAGCTTTTTCTAACCCTGCAGCTCTCAACATTGCTCGTGTTCTTTCTAACAGAGTTCTGTTCATCCGCTCTGCCACTCCATTTTGTTGAGAAGTGTATACTGTTGTGAACTGTCTTTTGATGCCTTCTTTTCTGCAGAAGTCATCAAATTCATCACTTGTATATTCACCTCCATTATCTGATCTGAAACACTTGATTTTATTTCCAGAATCAAGTTCCACCCGCGCTTTGAAAACTTTGAAGGTTGAAAACACATCTGCCTTCCTCTTGATAGGATACACCCAACATCTCCTAGAGTAGTCATCAATGAAGGAGACAAAATACTTTGCTCCACCTAGGGATGTAACCGGTGCTTGCCATACATCAGAATGAACCAATTCTAGAGCAGCCTTGCCTCTAGAATTTGATGTGTTGAATTTTAATCGATGCTGCTTACTTGTAATACAATGTTCACACAAAGGAAGTGATACCTTTGTTAAACCCGGAAGTAGCTTTTGCTCTACAAGGACTTTCATTCCCTGTTCTGACATGTGTCCAACTTTCCGATGTCATAACATGGTAGAATCTGAACTACATGAGGCAACAGAGGCTTCAGCTTCTAGCAAAGTCTCTCCCTTCAGCATGTACAAATTTGCCGCTATCTTTTCACCTTTCATCACCACAAGCGCTCCATGGAACACCCTCATGATTCCTTTCTGTGTTTCAATCTTGCTTGCATTATTATCCAACAATCCGTAGGATAATAAGTTTTTCTTCAAGCCTTTCACGTGTCGCACATCTCGAACAACTTTGGTTGTCCCGTCATACATCTTCAATTTGATGGTTCCAACGCCAACAATTTCCAAGGCATGATTATTGCAGCTGTACACAGATCCTCCTGAGATAGGTTCATAATTATAGAACCATTCTCTTCTTGAGGTCATGTGATATGTGGCTCCCGAGTCAATAAGCCATATGTCTGCAAATCTTTTTCTGCCTTCCATGGTTGTTGCTGCTTCACAACAGAGAGCATCTCCATCATCTGAAGTGTTTGCCATATTTCCTTGAGGATTGGAGTTTTTAGGTAAACTCCAACAATCCTTCTTCATGTGACCCTTCTTTCCGCAGTTGTGGCACTTTAAATTCTTCTTACTCCTTGACTTTGATCTACCATGATTGTGACTGCTACTTTGGCCACGTTCTGTTGATCTTCCTCTCATCACCGTTAAGGCCTCTGCTTGTTGCAGATTTCCTTGTCTGTCTTCCTTGTTCTTGCGCCGATTTTCTTCTTCCAGAACAGCAACTGCAACGTCATCGAAGACTAGATCACTTGTAAGGTTGTTGTTTGTCAAGTTGATGATGAGTTGATCATACGAATCAGGTAGACTTTGAAGCAGAAGTTCAGCACGTTCTTGTGACTCTATTTTATAGCTTAGGGATGTAAGCTAAGAAAATAGAGTATTCAACGTGTTTAAGTGCTCTGTCACTGAAGTAGATTCTGACATCCGAAGAGTGTACAATTTCCTCTTAAGGAAAATCTTATTGTGCAACGATTTGACCTCGTATAATTTTGCGAGGTGATCCCAAATCTCCTTGGTTGTCTTCTTCTCCTCGATGCTTGATAGTACTTCATCTGCTAATGTTAAATGAAGGTCTGCAATAGCATTCTCGTCCATCTCATTCCATTTCTTGTTATCTGTAAAATCTGTCGGCCTTTCGCTGATAGCCGCTAGACATCCGTTTTTTCTTAGGATGGTCTTTATCTTCAATTTCCACAGTGAGAAATTTCTCCCATTGAACTTTTCAATATCAAATTTCGTTGCCATAGCTTCTATTTCAGATAGCTCCCACTATTTCACCTCTTTGACGTGAATAGTGCCCACCACCTTCAATGAATGAGTAATATCTAACTTACTTTCTTATGATGGAGGATCCACTTTTCAGTGGCAACCAACAGAGAATACGGTAAGTAGATATACACACCCAAATTAGGCTCTGATACCAATTGTTGCGGAATACGATCGTCGGATAGAGCAAAAACGCAACTGATAATTTGAGAAAATAACAATGAAGATAAAGGAGACACAGATTTTACGTGGAAAACCCCTAAATAATATAGGGTAAAAACCACGGACAAAGGTAGAAGAATTTCACTATGAGAAAATAGGAATTACAACTTCTCTCAGTCTAACAAGGAGAAAACAATGACAATTCTCTCTTGATAAGAAAGGAGAAAACAACTCTATGAAAACTCTCTAATTTCTCTAGTATTGGGAGGAGGTTAGAATGATTTGGGATGTGTAAGAATGGCAAATGGCTAGGCTATTTATAGTTGAGCTTTAGGGACTAACTTATAAATAACCTAAAGTTTAGGGACCAAAAATCAATTTCCCCATTCCACATTTTCAACATTTGCTGCACCTACCATTGAATTTTTCATTCAACCTTGGCTGCTCTTGATTTTCAACAGAAATAACATAACCTGAAATAGCATAACAACATACAGCTTTCACAGAGATCGAGAAACCAAGCATATCAACCACCTAAAAATAAGAAGATATTAAGCAATAAGTGGTGAGAAGTGACCCTTTGTTCGAGGGTATTTAACGTGCCTTTAATCTTTATCATATCAAATGCCTTCATTGACAAGTTTGATTTCGATCTTCTAAAACCGAGTACAATGATAAGTACTTCTAATTTCATATACAATAAAATCTTAGTTCGATTGGTATCGTTATTGTTACAACGTATACAAGTATATAAGTTAAAATTAAAATATAATTAATTTTATATATTATTCTTTGATGCAAAAATATCTAAATAGTTTAAGTATTGTATTAATAAAATCACCACATTAGCCATCAAAATTCAAAACTATAGTTTAAATGGAAAGGTTATTGTAAGTTGATATACGGCCTGTTTTTTTGTTGCGTTTAGTAACCTAAAAGTACTTAAAAAAGTGTTTTTAGTAAAAACAAGTTGTTTTTTTGTTGCTTTTAAAACTAGCTTTTCTATCCAAACTAAAAAGTTAGATTTTATAGTTTCTTGGGTGGAAAATTAGTTTGAAAATAAAATTTCTTTTTTACCCTTGTTATTTAATTATAATTTATTGTTAAAATAATATTCATGCATACATAATTATAAAATAATATATATATTATAATATTTATATTGAGAATAAAATTGTTTTATAATTAATTTGTAAGTGGTATGTCCGTACATAATCTACAATGTACTTAATATTTTCAAATTAAATTTTTTTAAAAAATAAACTTTTTATTATAATTGAAATTCATTTATTTCATATATCATGACATTAACTAATTTGAACATCACCCAAATTTATTTTTACTTTTCAATATCATGTCTAAAATAGACATTTTATCTCCTCGAAATCACTTTTTGACATCAATGACAAACACTAACCAACTTTTTAAAACTATTTTTCAACCGCTAGTTTGAAATTTATTTTTTTCACCACACTTTTTAAAAACAACCACAAACTAAGTCATAGTAGATTAAGGTTAAAGGCTTGTGTAATCCAACCCCTCTTTCACGTTCGTCTTCTATCGATGACCGATTTTGCCTTTGAATTGATGTTTCCTTTCCGGCAAAGTCCGCCTGATCGTGGTCGTTTTGGCGTCATCTCCGCATCTTCGTCTGATGGTTGGTGGTCGTTTTGGCGTCATCTCCGCATCTTCGTCTGATGGTTGGTGGTCGTTTTGGCGTCATCTCCGCATCTTCGTCTGATGGTTGGTGGTCGTCTTGGATGATCCGTGATCGTGGTTCCTCTATGGTGAGTTTTTAGGCCGATGCCGTCACAATATATTGTTTATTTTTCTGGATTTTGTCGCGACATGACCTCAATTGGGGAGATAATACTGACGGCCAGATACAGCCTCTGTTGTTTTGGGCCTTTCGACCTAGATTAATTTTGTTTTTCTTAAGCTTGTGTCTTTCTAACTGACTTTATGGAATAAATTTTAATTTTTCAAAAAATAATAATAAAGTGAAGTATTCATATTCATGATAATTTTATTACTCTTTACCCTTTTTAATTATTTAATGAAATAATATTATAAAAATTATTTATAAAAAATAATTTTTTAATAAAGTATGTTAGGTAAATTATTTGGTGCATTAGCAAGAATTGGCAAACTTGACCTGAGATCCAAACCGATTTACTCGAACTCGATCCGAACACGATGACACGAAATTTGACCCGAAATTCGAAACGAATTCGAACTGAAATTGACCCTAAAATAGACCCGAACCGTTTTCAACCGAACCGAATAGACTCGAACCAATTTTCAACTGAACCAAATAAACTCGAATGGATTCCACCCGAACCAAAAGCAACTCGAACATAAATCAACTCGAAATAAGAAAAAGATATTAAAATAGAAAAAGAAAGAATGGATGTGAACTGACGCACCACTCACGAAAAAACCAAATATACACGCTATATAAAGTGATATATATAAGGTGTAAAAACTTAATTCGACTTAAAAATTTGACTAAAACTAGTCGATCTCTTATTAATCAGATATTGACCTGACTCAAAAATAATCAAACCTAAAGTCAACCGAACTGAAAATCATGAGGGATTGGAAGAGGAGGCATAACAAGAATAGTGATATCAAACCAACCTCCACCTTGGTTGAACCTAGGAAGCACGGGTACGATAGTTACATATCGTTTCAAGTACTCGAAACGTTTTTAGGACGGGTATGGCTTGAGTACGTACTAGGGATGCTCCACGTTGTCGGGGTACGATTGAAAACGATCGGAACGGTTGAAATATTTCTGGGGACGTTTCAGAGACGACATACGACCTTCATGTGCGTTCCCAAGGTTGTTTTGCAGTTGAAAGACTCGCGCAATTCAACATAAATTCCGACGCCAGTCTCGCCGGAAAATGTACAGCGGCCAACTTAAAAGAAAAAAAAATGAAAAGAACGGTTGAAAAAGATGACGTGTGAAAAAGATAAACGGGGAAAAGCTTTTAAATTATTGTATTAAATGATGTGTTTATTAGTTCTGTCATTTGTGGGCTCCAATAAAATAATTATAATTTTTGTGGAGCCCATTAAAATGGTACTAGGTATTTGCTTTTTTATTTTAATATTACTCTGTATTTGTTGCTTATTTATTTAGGGGAAATTTCTTTATGAACACTTTATTAGAAAAAATATAAATAGAAAATATTTTTTATTAGTATTTTATTTTTATTGGTTCTTTTAATTATTATTATTATTATTATTACCGTACCTTTGTCATACTCGTACTCTATATTTTTTAAAATTATCGTTTATTGTTTTCTTCCAAGGGTGAATGCAGGCCTGGCCGACCAAGGCCATGGCCCGCCCCATGCCATTTTTTATTTTATTAAAAATGATATTTGTTGGCTTTTTAAAATATATATATATAATACATTTTGAGTTTTGTGTAAATAAAAATATTATTTGATATAAAAATCTTATTTAATTTTTAAATCTTGAATTTTGAGTAAAATAAAAAGTAAAAATTGAAAAAAATAGATTGTTTATATTTTCATTACATTTCACAAATAATATATAATTATTTTTAATAAAGATTATTATAAGTGTATATTTTGCTATTAATTAAATAAATATATTTAAAAATAATAATTTTTCGAATGTAGTTGGAGTTTCACTCTAAATGATAAAATACAATTTACATATAACCAAACAAAATTAAGATTAAAATAAAAAATATTTTTAGTAAAATTAAAAAGAAGATAAACATTAATATATGTTTTAATTATTTTAGTTAACTGCGGTAGAAACTAATGTTTATATAAACAAATTTAAATTCATATTTTTATGATTTATATTAAGAAAAACTTTGATTTTATTTAAATCGATCCACTAATTAAAAAAAATCTGAGTTATTTGAATCTCAATTTTTTTGAGTTATTCAAAAATACTAAATTTTTCGACTCAAAATTTTAATTTTTCGAGTAAAATTTTGTACACATATAGTTCTATTTATATTGGCCCAGAGCCCCAGACAATAATATTTTTCTAGATTTGTCATTGTCTCCGTCTCCGTATCCGTGTCAGTGCAACCAAGGGCTGAACAGTGAACAACCGAAAGCCATACTTCCCCACCGGACAGTGGTTCCAGTAGAGGGAGTAGCAGCAGCAAATCAGGGATTGGAGGTGGAGGCATAGCAGGAATAGTGATATCTATCCTTATTGTTGGCGCTATATTAGCATTCTTTCTGGTGAAGACAAGATCATCAGATATTGAAAAGCTTGATAATCAATCTTTTGCTCCTCTAGCTAGATTGTGTTTCTTTCATTTTCAGCTGCAAACAGCTATAACCGTGATCTTGTAGTTATTAAATCTCTTAAAAACATGTAAGGATTTTGTTTCAGAACGTATCCCCTTCAGTGGCGGATCTAGAAATTCAAGATGGAGCCTGAGTTTCGGCCACCAATGTCGGAAGTGGTTCAAGCATTGGTTCGATTGGTGCAACGACCTAACATGAGTAAGAGGACAATAGGGACAGACCAAGATGGTTCTCGCGGGACCAACTGGCAACTGCACTGATGAATCACACGACTACATGTCCTAAATTGCTGCACTAGCTTTAGCTCTGAGATTGTAATCCTGATAAACGTTTCTGTTTGATTATAATATTATTAATGCTATATATACAACCCCCTAACTTTAGCTCCAGTTTCAAGTCAACCCTGCACTTGGTAAAATGTTACAATTTAGTCCAACCAGTGGCACCCGTGAATTTAAGTTCTTTCACCCTTCTGTACATGTTGCACTTTATTAGTGTTTCTCTTGTTCTATTTACAATAATAACGCTCATTAGTCTCTTGTGTTACCAAAGACGACCATGGTATGAGGGGAAAGTTGTAAATGATGAAATTTAATGATTATCAAATATTAAGACAATATGATTAACCTGTAAAGACTTCAAATGATTTAATTGAGGAACATAAATTTATAATTTATACATATTATATGGATCAATAACAAATTTTGACTTAATATATTTCACAACTATTATTTTAATTAAGATAAAGTTTTCAAAATTAGAAAAGTTTTAGAATTAAAAATTAATAAAATATATTGAATAAATCTATAATTTATACCTGACTTATATTTGTATGGCTTGGCAAATAAGTGCCCAAATTATACTTTTTTTCCAAATAAGTGCCAAAAATATTTTTCAGGCCAAACAAATGTGTAACGTTTTTAAAGTTTTCATTTATGTGCCTTGCCATTAGCTGTCATTAAAAAAATTCAGTTAGCCAATAAAAATATGACACGTGCAGTATTAAAAATTTTATGAATTTTATTTTTTAAAATAAATCAGAATTTTTAAAATACCTAAAACTTTCAAATAATCCCAAAATAGTCCCAATAACCCCATATCTGGCCACTTCTACCGGCGTTGGTTGCGTTTTCGGCGACGAAATGAAGCGCTCTCCCCTTGCCGAACGACTCACACACCGTTCATCGTTCGTTATGCTGTCGTTCGTCGCAAATCATTTGAATGAACCATTCAACGATTTCAGTGTTTCGCACGGCGTGACCGATTTCCAAAAACGAAGTAGTTGAATAAATGGTCGTGATTGTCCGATGACGGATATGATGGGCGGCAACGTGACAATCGCGGCGAAATCAGGTCAAATCGAGATTTGGGTTTTGGGCTGTTTATGGATTTCAAAATTTAGGGTTATTTTATGAAATTTAGAGTTATTTTATTTTATTAATTTTTATTTTTTAATATAATTTCAAAAATTTAAAAAGATGATACGTGTCAAATATAAATTAACAATAAAAATTAACGACAATAATAACAGTATGTCAGTGCACCTATTTAAATAACAAAGCTTAATCATCTAATAATTTGGGCACTTATTTACCTATGTAGACTATTTGTATTTATATTTATCGGGTAAAACCCGTAATTATTTAGCCTTTTATTTTCGGTCTACTTCCTCCCTTCTCAGCTTCTTATTTCTCCGCTGAAGCAAAGAGGTAGAAGAAAGCGAGAGATCCAAAGATGGCGCCAGAACCAGAAGATGAGATCAAGGACGAGAAAAACCCACGGCCTCTCGACGAAGATGATATTGCGCTTCTCAAAACCTATGTACAACTCTATTTCCTTTTCCCCTCTTTTATCCTATGAATATTCGATTTGTTTTTCTTCTTTTTCATTTTTCACCTGCCCGATCTATTTCAGCTTTGGCAGTTTGCCTAATTGCTTTTGATTATTTAGTTTAGTATCTCATTTGTTGTTGGAGATGTTCTTCTACCATCAAACGCAATTTCTAGGGTTTATAAATTCTTTTAAAAAATATCCCATGCAGTTTTTTTATCTGTATTTACTTTTGGAGCAGCAGTAATACTATTTGTTTTTCTTACAGGGGTTAGGGCCTTATTCAACCAGCATAAAGAAAGTTGAAAATGAGATTAAGGAGATGGCAAAGAAAGTAAACGATTTATGCGGTATGCGTTTCACCCATTTCCCGTTCTTATGTTCACGAAGCCATTTTCTGGCCTTATTTTTCCGTCTTCATGCATTATTTGGATTTAGACATTGATGTTTTGTTTAGGTATGTATTTTGTCTTGCTTTTGGCGCTTTTACATGTTGAATGCATTAAGATAGATGTATGTGTATTATATGCCTAAAGAATGGGGGGTTCAGTTCATATGGTGTACTAGTTTATGTTGTCGTGTAAAAATCTCCCCCTTGTTGTTGTGTTCTTCTTGATTGCCTGCTGCAAACATAGTATCATGAGACTTCGTTTAGCAGCTATGAGCTATTATTGTCACAGTAAGCTATTGAGTTATCTGACCAAGTTTTAAACTTCAACGTACTATTTATTTGCTACCATTCACAAATTTGTTGAAAAGAGGCGTGTTCTTAATGTGTTGCTGACTGTTTTATATGCTGGTACAATTGTAAAATAGGCATCAAGGAGTCCGATACTGGATTAGCCGCACCCAGCCAATGGGACCTTGTCTCTGATAAGCAAATGATGCAGGAGGAACAACCACTTCAGGTTTTTTTATTTTTACCAAAAGGGACTTTAAGAATGTATTTATGGTATTTGTTTTGAGTCATCTCACCTATATTTTTCATCTAGGTGGCAAGATGCACGAAGATAATTAATCCGAACACAGAAGATGCCAAATATGTTATCAATGTGAAGCAAATTGCCAAGGCATGTAGCTTAAGACCCCGAGTTTCATGTTTACCAATGATTTAACTTGTACCTTCTAGTTAAATCACTTCATTGTCAGAAGATGGAGTTGATTTTTCTTGTCTGATATGCATTTGGGTTCTGACTGCAGTTTGTTGTTGGGCTGGGTGACAAAGTTTCCCCCACTGATATAGAAGAAGGCATGCGCGTTGGGTAAGTTTTCTATTTTGTACTAAAAGATTTCAGGCGTGAATTCTTGTTACTATGCATGTGTATTTCACAGTTTACACTTTACCAAAAGTTTTGTATCTTGTAAATAATTTATTTCAAACATTGCACTTTTATGGTCGCATCATTTTGTAACATTTGTATCTTTCTTGGTAGATGTATATTTGCAATTTTTGGGTTATTTGCTTGTTTCCAGTACTAGGGAACACAGAGAAAGATTTAACCTTAATCATACAGACAATACTAAGATTTAACTTTAATCATACAGGTATTGCCACCAAGTTTATTTTTGTAACCTTTGTATCTTTCTTGGTAGATGTATAATCCATTTTTGCCTTTATTTTTCTTTTTGGAAGGAAACTGTGTTTTTCACGTCCTTTCATGTTCTTACATTTTATTGTGTATAAACTTCTCATTAGTTGACTGTTCTTATGCCTTTGCACAGGGTTGATCGCAATAAATATCAGATACAGATTCCCTTGCCTCCTAAAATTGACCCAAGTGTGACCATGATGACGGTGGAAGAGAAGCCCGATGTGACATATAATGATGTTGGTGGATGCAAGGAACAGATAGAAAAGATGCGAGAAGTATGTATGGTCTTTTTTATGTTAATATGTATAAGCACACCCAGAACGCTGTCGTTTGTACTTCTAAAGTTAGGATTGAAGCCCAATATTTATTGACTGACAAGCTTGGTTCTTTTAGGTCGTTGAGTTACCTATGCTTCATCCAGAGAAATTTGTCAAGCTTGGAATTGATCCTCCTAAGGGTGTTCTTTGCTATGGTCCTCCTGGAACTGGCAAGACACTTCTTGCCAGAGCTGTTGCAAATAGAACCGATGCTTGCTTCATTCGTGTTATTGGAAGTGAGCTTGTTCAAAAGTATGTTGGTGAAGGAGCTAGAATGGTTCGAGAACTATTTCAGGTTATAACCTGCAAAAGCTTGCTGTTTAAGTTTTGAAGTTACTATAGACTACTTTCTTTTACCATATTGAACAAAAATAATATCTGCTGCAGATGGCGCGTTCGAAGAAAGCATGCATTGTATTCTTTGATGAAGTTGACGCCATTGGGGGTGCACGCTTTGATGATGGTGTGGGGGGAGACAATGAGGTTCAGCGTACTATGCTTGAGATTGTGAACCAGCTTGATGGCTTTGATGCTCGTGGAAACATTAAAGTCCTGATGGCAACAAACAGGTTAAACTTGCTAAGCAACCTATACTTTTGCTGTTCTTCGCCTCAATTTTTGTTTTGTGAAACAATCCAGCACACCTTTCTTATCTTTACGCCATTGCTACTATGACGTAATCTGATAACCTTTGCCGAAGGTTTTATTGATTAATTGTACAAGTAATTGAATGTACAGAAATATGATTTTGGCGTTTTTTGTCTTTGCTCTTTTCTTTGCAATTTCAGGCCAGACACGCTAGATCCTGCATTATTACGTCCTGGACGACTGGATCGAAAGGTTGAGTTTGGTCTCCCTGATTTGGAGAGTCGAACACAGATATTCAAAATTCACACTAGAACAATGAACTGTGAGCGTGATATTAGATTTGAGCTTTTGGCCCGTCTTTGTCCTAATTCCACTGGTAAGAGATTCTGTGACGTTTTATTGTTTTACTTGTCCAGATATGTTTTCTGTTTCTGTTTTACTCCGGAGTGGTCTTGAGATTTTATGGTTTTTCTTGGCAGGAGCTGACATAAGAAGTGTGTGCACGGAGGCTGGAATGTATGCCATTCGAGCTCGAAGAAAAACAGTGACAGAAAAAGACTTCCTTGATGCTGTCAACAAAGTCATCAAAGGTTATCAAAAGTTCAGTGCAACGCCCAAATACATGGTTTACAATTAACTAACCCATGTTTTAGCTCTCCCCACTCTGAGACATTTGTTCTACTTTCAAACCAAATATGTGTATTTTTTCCAATCTATTGAAATAGATATTCGGTGCTGTTTTTTTTGTTGTGACTTTGTTTTGGAGTTGTTTTAATAGGGATTTCACATTTGACTATACATCTTTTCAATGTTCTGTGTAGATTTGCCATTACCACCAACAAAATGATCACAATTAATAAATGAAAAAGTTCAATGCAATTATGCAAGTAATTGAATAAACAGTGTTCTGATTTGAACAAAGTTTAAGAAACCCCTTCTAATTACGTCTCCTTGGGTACAAAACTAGTGGCCAATCATAATAAACACATATCATGCATAATGCAGACACGCCACGCCGTTCGAATCTAGGTCACTTAAAATAATAATTTTTTTTTACTGAGATTTTTGTTTAGGGGTGACAATTGGGTAGGAAATAACCTAAAATTATGAGGATTCAAACTGATGGGTATAGAGAATAACTGAAATCTCCACTCACGGAGACAAGGGCGGGGAAAGTTTTATTATCGAAGCTCAAATGGGGATGGGGATCGCTATATTCGAACCGTGAAAATAATCGAATTGTACCAGTATAAATCACCGTGAGGATAATTGAACTGTAGCCGTATAAATCACCGTGGGAATCTCCAAAAAATATCTACAAGTATCCCAATATTTTACAAAGTTAGATGGTCATATGGGTAATTTGCCCATTTTTCAACAAAAATCTAATCTTCTGTAACCCGAGTATGGCCGACTAGAGTAAGTTTGAAAATTCTCTGTAAATTTTATAAAAATAATTAGAAAATGGTATAAACATCGTTGTAAACGTGATTCAGTCTAATTTTGTTTAATTACAAGGTGATCAATCTCGATATTTTAAAAAATGTGAATATTGTAATGTTGAAAGGTCATAAAAATTTGGCAGCATATTTCTTAGAAAACAGTTTTAGCAGTGACTTTGAAAAATTACCAAAAATTCTAAAAGATAAATCAGGAAGCGAGCCTTATATTTCTATAACCATACGGAAGTCTAGGTTAGTTTAAAACAAACAGTTCTTGATTTCAAATTTTTATTAGAAGTTATTAATTTTTGACTGAGCAACGGTTAGAAGAAAAGACTGCAGACTGTTTCAAAAAATAAAAATGATAGTGACTTCAAAATTCGTCATAAATCGTACAAGTAAATTTAAAAGATGTAATTTATATACTTGGAAAGATTATCGAATCTAATTTCTTATTAAACAAACGAATCATTATTTGAAACTGTAGATTATTAGTTACATATTTTCGTTTAAATGTAGTGCAAGATGACATGTTTCAATAGTTAATATTTTAATCATGTTTTATAGTGAATATTTGTTTTAATGTATTAAGTTTTGTTTATTTTTTTGAGTATGAGGGCGAAAAAATAACCGAAACGTTTAATGAGAATTTCTCAAAACAATACCTACAAGTGTTGGGAATAGAATGAGAATGTAAAACCATCTCGACCCGCCCCATTGCCACTCCTACCTTTGATGCGTTTAAAATTATAAATTTAAATACACTTATACATAGTTGTCTCTAATATATGAATTTAAAAATTAAGGTAGTTTAAGAATTGTATGAATACTGAACCCAACAAGTGTCTCAGTGGAAAAGCGGGTGATGTTCATTCTAGGAGGTACGAGTTTAAATCGCTTTGTATATAAAGTGTATGCGTATTGTCAAAAGGTTAAAAATATGTATAAATAGATACTACCTTGTAATCACCTTTAAATCATTCAAAAAAATATTGTATAAAAAATAATAATAATTACTAATTTATAGAAGTTTTTTTTTTATATTTGTTGAGAGAAAATCTACATCCTGCCCCTTTCATGTATGTTTCCTATAACCACCCACATATTGTTATTTTATCTTTTTTTCATAATTCAGTTTATATTATTAATCTAACTTTAAATATTTATCCGAAAACGAAATTCAGATAAAGTTACATTATTATAAGTATTCAATCTATTGATTGACTAATCTAAATCATGTATTATAGAGATTTATTATGAGATGACCCTCTCAAGTCTCAACCAGGGATGGACCGAGAGGGGTGTTGAGGGGGGCAACCGCCCCCTCTAAAATTTTGAAAATCATATATGATTTAGAAAAAATTTAGAATTTTTCTATGTATTTTCTATTAAAAATCTATTTTTGCCCCCTAAACTTTTATAAGTTCACCCCCCTAACCTAAAGTCCTGGGTCCGTCCCTGGTCTCAACCTAATTGCTTCATTCACAAACGTAAAAATTTAAACCTCTGACCTTGTTTAAGAGATCTAATGACTTATCTCATTAAATCAATTGAATGTCGGTAGTTATTGGCATAGGTTTTAAGTTCTAATAAAAAGGATAAAAGGAAATTTCCATTACAACTTGGAAATAAATAAACAAAACGTGAACAATGCGAGCTTTCATTCCTATATAAATCAGTTTCAGATTTAGCGACAAAAAATAACAAGTTGATCAAAAATATATACATAAGATGTTTTAGAATATTATAGTTCAGTAAAAAAATTCAAATTTGTCATATATTCACGACATACTAAGACCCTTTCTTAATTTTCCCTACATGTAATCCATAAAATAGAATTCAAAGATTCCGCGCCCATGTCCATTGATTTCCACATAAAAAAAATCTAAGAACCATGAATAAAAAACAAGTAAACTTGTCTTTCTAGTAAGGGAAAACTACACCAGTGACCACCGAAGATATTGGAGATACCTATTTGAACCATCGAATTAAAAAAAACGTCAATCACACCACCAAACTTATTAAATCAACCTATTTTGACCACCGCCGTTAAAAAATTAACAGTGGGGTGACGGAACTGCCACGTGGCAGTTGATGGATATATTTAAAAATTACACATTTGGTCCCTGTTATTTACCGTTAATTTTTTAACGGCGGTGGTCAAAATAGGTTGATTTAATAAGTTTGGTGGTGTGATTGACGTTTTTTTTAGTTCGGTGGTTCAAATAGGTATCCCCAATATCTTCGGTGGTCACTGGTGTAGTTTTCCCTTCTAGTAATCTATCTGTTTTTTATTGATATTGTTATTGAATTTTTCAAAAAGTTATTTTAATTCTGAGTTTTTAGTTTTCCAAATTTTTATTTTTATTAAATTGAATACGACATTCCGATTCGATAGTTTAAAAGCTTTTTACCTTCGAGAGCAAAGGTAATGAAGCTTGAGTCACTAAATTTTAAAAGTTTGGTGACTAAAATGAACGCACCCTAAACAATGACCATTGATATACTTTACCCTTAAAACAATCATTTTAATTCAAAATTATATAAATTAATCTCTTATCATATTTAATCTTATTTATTAAACATCAAAATTTACTCCAGTTTTTTTTATATATATTATTATATTCACATTCATTGTCATTGATACATGCACTAAATTCATAAACGAATAGGTTGGTCTAGCGGTGCCAACTTAGTTGAGCAATTTGGGAGTATCTTAAGCTTGATTTGATTTTTCGTACAAATTTGGTCTAACGCTCGATTTGAAATCCGAAACAAATTGAGTCGAACAAAGTTTAAATTGATTCGATAAGCTCGTGAGCATCTCGTTAGTTTAATACGTTAGTTAAGTGTATTTGTGAATTGTTACTTTAGAGTTTAAACTTTAAAATTGTTTTTAAACTATTTTGATTTTTATAATTAAATTTAAGGGCCGTGTCCGTATTTACCCCACTGCAGCGGTCAGCAGTCAACCCGCCGCTCATTGGTCTTCCATGAGAGAGAACCTTAAATTTGACTACAACCCGCGACAGATAGATTTAAGTTTAACTTCCTTCGAACCATCCTTTTCCCCATTGCATATAAAGCAAACTTGCTTAAATTTGAAGTTTTGCGGTTGCAGACATAATTGAAGTCCAGCTCCATCACTCCCAAGATATGCTCCCAATAATCTTTGTTTTCACGGCTTTCCTCGGCGTCGGCTGCCGCCATGTTTACAAAAAATGGTGTGGAGACATGGGAAGCAGCCGTGAAGTTGAATGCGTGATTTGCCTGGACAAGGTCTGCAGAGGGGAGAAGCTCCGGTCCTTACCGATATGCCACCACGGTTTTCATGCTCACTGCATTGATGGATGGCTCAGAGTTCGTCCTACCTGCCCTCTCTGCAGGATTAACGTAGCGCCTAACAGGAATGTTCTCTTGTCTTCCTTGCTTTCGCTGGCTAACAGAGTCGGGAAATGGGCGGAAAACCCACTTTACTTGGAGCTTAAATCGGCAGTCTGCGAGAGTTTAGGGTATATTTGATGAACTTAGGTTAGTAGCCGCCTAACATACAAACCCTGTTTCCTTCTTCTTAGGAAGGAGGTAATGGCAAATGGCAATAACCCTGGTCCCTGTATAGATTCAATTATTGATGATTTGCGTTCTATTTCCAGATAGGTAGCCTGACCTGATTTGTGTCAAAAAGCGAAATTAATGAGTTAAGTTACCCAAACACTAAAAGTCCAAGGCCGTGGGCCCGTGGCCCCTCAAAACCCGTATTCCAACAGCTAGCGAAATTGACGTCTCTTAATTACACTTATCTACTTTGTACTATCCAAAAAAAAAGTTATATGACTCCATCTACTATCAATGTAATATTTTCTAAAAAAATAGTTAAATAAGTGTTTAAATTATATTTTTTTCAGATAAGTCTTTAAACTATATTTTGTGTTAAATAAGTGCTTAAGGTTTTGTTTTATGGCCCATTTAGGATTTTTTCGTGATAGACGTTTTTTTTTGTTATCCAATAAAATTCAAACATGTGACATGGTTGATCATTTTCTGAAATTAAAATCCTAAATTAGAACAATAAAATAATAAAATAATATTAATTAACACAATAGTCTTTAATTTCTTTAAAATACCCCAACCCTAAACTATAAATTCCTCCAATCTAACCACTGATTCAACCGCCACGACCACCCTTGTCTTTATCGAACTCCCACTACTTAAAGCCCCATCATCTCGTCGTAAAAAATCGACGAATGAACCGTAGATTGTATCGTTGACAAACTCACAACAATGAAGAAAAAGGTCGGTTGAGTTCTCACCGATGAGTAGAGGATGGCAGATGTCGAACGATGAGATACACTACGCTTCGGACGGTGAACTGCGAACCACTGACTTCTGGGGGATGTCAGACTATGATGGAGATGTGATTTGAGGTTTTGATTGAAAGAAATTAAAACTTTGAGATTTTGTAAGAAATTCAGAGTTTTAAGGAAATTCAAAAATAAAAAATAAAAAAATAGGTTACGTGTTATTTTTTGATTGGATGACGAAATTTTTTTAACAGGCGTTGACGGAAAAACTTTAAATGGGTCACGAAATGAAACGTAAGACACATATTTAACCTAAAATATAGTTCATGCACTGAAAAAATTATAGTTTGGGCACTTATTTGATTGTTAAAGCCAAAAAGTACTATCAATGTAATAGTATTATTGGTTATACGGTATTCCAATCTATTTTGTGTGATATATTCATATAAAAATATTATTTTAGAAAAAAAATATATGAATAATTTTTTTGAAAAGAAATATACTATATTGTATTCAAGGCGAAAAGATTACAAAATGATCACACCACAACCATTGAAATTTCAATGTGAAAAATAAATACAATAAACTTTAAAGTGTGTGAAAGACATGAGAAACAAAACTCATCACTTTACAGAAAAAACTTGCATAGTCTTCTAAATGAGATTCAACAATGATATATTTTAACCAGAAATCTCTATGAATCAAGTATTATTCCTCTATGAGTTCTTGGCACATCAACAAACTATCATAAAAAACTTAAAAAAATACCAAATTATTAATTATCTTGTAATTAAAACGCTCGATACTTCTTGCTACTAATTAATTGATTAATTGATTCTGCATTTTAGTCTGTTATATTTTATTTCAAATTTTAATATTTTTATATTATACAGTTATATCACATTTTGATTAGAGAAAAGAATATAAATGAAATGGAAAAGACTTAAGGTAGGGAGAAAAGGGGAAAACTCAAGTTTTTTTTAATGTATAAGTACTAAGGAGCCCAAAGCGACTCCAATCCAATGGACCACATTGTTTTCCTTTTCTCTTATGTGGGACGTCCAGCACATGGTCCAAACTCCAAAACAAAAACACATTTCTTTTGTCACATGGGATGGGAGTGGGACTGAAACAAAAAAAAAAAATTAAAGGTTAAAATCTGCTCACACCGTAAAATTTATTTTGTTTTATAGTTCTTATGGATGGATGAATGAATGAAGACAAATAAATGGTAGATATTATATCTTTAAAAAATGTCGAAACAATTAAACTATTTTAAGAATTAAAAATTAATTTATTCAATATTTTTTTTAGAATTTGAATACAAATGACTCACACCTTTTACAATAAAAATACAATGTTGTACAAAACAACAAAAATATAAAAGTATGAAAGACGTTGAACATACCAAAGCTAACACTGTCGGAAGAAATCTTCTGAAATAAAAATACAGAAAAACTATACTTTGCCTTGAGTGCTCTTTGAATAAGTAAAAATTCTTCCGCTACTTGATCTTGGCATGTCGGCACAACCACCAAAGGGAATCATAACATGTATAGAACAACCTCCTTCGTTGAAAAGCGCTTGTTGATACTCGTCACTCGAACGCGTAACTGTCAAAAGATAGACTATTGTCATAAAGACAGACAAGAACTGCTAAAAAGCAGACGAAAGAACTGGCACCAAGCAGACAAAAGAACTGTCATAAAAGCAGATTTGAATAAGAATTCGACAAAGTAAACGAAAAACAAGAAACAAACTTGAAAAAAACGAAACATTCATCGTAAAAAATGAATTTTATTTATGTACAGATCCAACAAAACGGCCAAAGGCCGCCGCCGGTAAAAAAAACGATAAAGAAGAAAAAGAACTTGAAAGTATTTTGTAACCACTTCGGAGAAAATGGAGAAGTGGAAGTTTTTCAATAATTTATCCAACATTTATTATTGACTGTAAAGACACAAACCATATAAAACCAAAAAGTATTTTTTCTGGTAAACTTAAATTTTAAAACATTCAATATTTTTACTTCGTCCCATTCTCATTACATTCGATAAGTGAAAAAATTATTTGTGTAAACTTTACATAAGATTATGTTCGAATATATTGATTTAACAAAGAAAAAGTAAAAGAAGCAAAAATTGTTTTTGAGGAAACTGATTTCTATTTCATATCATTTACAAACTCAGGATAGTGTATATATACACTGAGCTCTAAGCTATAACCTGAGAGCTAATAATCTCTTAAGAACCTCTTAATCAACTAACTACACTAACAGCTTTCTTTAGGATAAACGGCTATTAGTTATAGCAGTTTCATTCAACAGAATAACATAAAGTAAATGTAAGGAACTATAATTACCGGATGTAATTACATATAAGGAATTTTGTGGCTGTCCAAATGTAATGAGACATTAACTAAAAAATGAATGAAAAACCAATTTTAGAAACAATATTGTTGGGAGAGACAGCTTCGTACTCCGAACATAGATTGTAAGATTAACATGCATATTATTTAAAAAAAAGTTTGAAGGTCATTATGATTAGTTACATCAATTCTTTAAATTTTTAGTTCATATAGAAATTGAAGAGTATATTAGCCTACCCTAATTCTAAAGCATGTAATAATTCTAAAGCAAGTGAAAGTTGGGTAGAAATTCTAAATATTTTAAGTTTGATTTCATGTAGTCTTTTAATTATGACGAAAACCAATTGTATCTCCATGGTTATATGTCAACTTTGATGAATTAGAAAAGTCTGAATTGAAACCAAAGAGTCTTTGGAAAAGTTGAGTTCAATTAGGTTGGCTAAACCATCTTTGATTTTTCTTTTCAGTTCCGGTTGTTGAAGCCACCCCACCCATTTGATTTTGTTAGCATCACAAGTGCTCCCGAAAACAAGGGTTCAAAAAATGCAATGATTTTGGTTCATAGTTGCTTTGACAGATGACCGAACTACTATTCTTGCCCTGCATTGGACCGAGTCAACTGCCGAAGCCACACGATGAGTTCCGAGTCATAGTCATGAGTCCAGAGTCAAGGCTTGAGCTTCAAGTCGGGGTTTGAAAATGAAGGTGCCAGTTAGGCAGTTACTAGTCAATGCCACAACAATCAAAGTCAATGTCTTTTGTTCATAAACAGAAAATTGGATATCAACGATCAGCCCCACTTTCTTTTGTAAAGCCAGAAATCAGAAGAAAATACTTACCGTAGCTTTTCATATCAAATTAGTGGACCTTGTTTGTTTAAAATCACATAAACATTTGTTTTTTTTTATGGCTCCATTTTTGTAAAATTCAATGGTATTGGTTGGTGCACAATTCCCACTTTTTTATGTCCTCCATTGGCTCTCATCAAATGGAATTTGATTCTGCATTTTCTTTAAAAACATAATTTTACAAATCCTTTCACATTTCAACGATAAAAATGTTTCGTTTTGGATGTATGATATTTTATAAGTGATGGAAACTCTTTTAAGAAAAATATCAATAATTTCAAATGTAATTAATTATTGCAAAAAAAATTAAATAATGACATCCGAATTTTATTAATTACTATGAAAGATAATACAATATAATGCATCAAAAAGAGAAAAAATTGACAAATTCACTAAAAGTATCTTACAATGGTGCAAAGTAAATCAGACACTTCCATTAAGATTAGCATACCAAAATTCAAAAACTTTCCCGAATCTCATTATCTCTATTGAAACGAGACGCTTTAAAATGGTGAAAAAGGAGTGGTGAGCGAACTACGGAACCAAGTTATCAGGCAGATTTTGCGCCGCTACCTAGGTCTGATTACATTGGCAACCAACCATCAATCGAGTGGGGATTCATCTTTCTAAGACCACCGACAGAATCAAAATCAGAGATTAACGCCGTGAAGATCTCTGTACGAGTACCAACCGGCCGCCAAGGTATGCTAGAATCATGCTACAAAGACAGATAAAACGAACCACAAAATTAAAAAAAAAACGTGTCACAATGACAAAAAAACGTGTGTCATGAAAATAAAAATTTTATTAAAATATAAAAACAAAAAAATATATACTAATAAATTTAATGGTCGACAATCAATACTAAAATTAATAATCAACCCTCGGCTAAAAAAAGGTAAAAGTAAAGGGGTTGCGAAGCTGCACTTGAATTTGCAGAGAAAAGTAAAGTTAGGAGAGAAAAATCGATTGAGTAAAGTTATTATTGCAAATAGTGATATGATTAACTAACTCAAATATATTAATTTATCAAAATAAATATAAGTTAAACTAGAACATAGTCGCACTCACATATGAATACCAAACCTCAAAAATCCAATTTTTAGGTATATTTTATATTTTTTATGGTCTATATTTTAGGTTCGTAAATATTTTTAAAAATAATATTTTTTTTATTTTTTAAACTCTGATTCTCTCGTTGAACGTATAATTTTTTTTGAATATGCTGGTGTGATGCAAGGGTAACATCTGTTTAACTTTCTTAGTCTTTTCAAAGACGGCACACACAACATGCATTACTGGTGCATTACTGTTGAACGTATAATTTATTTTACTACCATACTTGATATTTATCGGTTACTTCAATTCAATGATATAGAGGTTGTTCCCCAGAAAGTTGCTTGGGGTTCGGTTAGGGAACTCCTTTTTATGTGTGGAATCAATTGACATGTGATAACAAGTTGAAAGGTTACAATAGTAAATTAACAAGTAAATAGATATGGAAATTTTATAGGTGAGAAAGAGGATCCGTTGTCAAAAAAACCAGAAAATGTCGTGAAGCTTTCGTATTGTTTTGAATTATTTAGAAAACTAGTAAAAAGATAAATAAATTTGATTTTTAACTAGATTAAATCTGTTATTGATACATAAAATGTTAAAAAAATCTTTCTAAATATGTTAATTATAAATTTTGAGTAATTTAAACATTTTAAATAATTAAGATCGGAGTTTAATTTTTTTATTAGAACAAAGAGGGTAGTATTAATAGTTAGTCCAACCCGTTAAACAATATGTTAATTATTTCGATTAAAATATTATTTAAATATAAAATATTCATGTAAATTAAACCCAACAAGTTTCACAGTAGAAAAGTGGATGATGTTTATCATATGAGGCGCATGTTTAAATCGTTTCGTCTATAAGGTGCATGCGTAGGGTTAAGAATATATGTGAACAAATATTACCTTCTAATCGCTTTTAGATTATTAAAAAAAATATTCATGTAAATTTGATGGACTAAAACTGATTTTTTAAAAGAAAATCTACATAAGTAATTGAATAGAGGAAAACAGATATTACCTTCTAATCGCCTTTATATTAACTAATGCTATAATGAAAATAAAACAATCAAATTATGTTAAATTAAAATATAAAATTAAATAATAAATTTGATCACGGTATAAGGGGAAAACACAATTTGATGAAAGATAAATTATGTTTTCTTTCAACAGTGTCACAACAAGAACAGGGATTTAAAACAAAATTGAAACTTGAATTGTCATTTAATGGCAAGAAATTTCTGTAAAATTGGACCAAAGTTTTGATAATGACAGGGTTTACGGTGACTTAAGGAGTACTTAATTAATTTACCAAAAAGAGAAAACTGAAAAGAGGAAAGGGTAACTACATAAAAGGTCAGTTTTGTTTCATTTTCTTCTATTTTGATCATTCATCTTTTATAAATTATACTACGATCACTTGCGTTATCGATTAATCACAAAATGATAACTCAGACATTAGCTCTAGTTACATTGATGATGCCACACGATAACAAAAGAAGTTAATTTCTAATTAACTCTCGAACTTTAGTCAAAATATGAATTTATTATTTTTAAAATTTTTAACAATAGTTCTAAAAACTAAAATACATAAATTAAGATTGGGTTAACTACTGGAATGGTCATTTATTCAAAATTAGTGACAAACTCTGTACTGGGGGAAAACATAAATGACCATTCCAGTAGTTAACTCAATCTTAAGTGACCTTACTGGTCGTTTTTAAAAAAAATTATAAATATGAAGGATTAAATGTGTAATTATACAATTTATTTTTATTTCGGTGGTCAAAATATGTTTGAAGTAATAGTTTAGGGACTATTTATGTAATTTATTCTTCTTTTTATTGTGTCAGATCAGCGTCCTATTAACATTTAACAACAACAAACGACTGAGTGACCAAAAGTTTACACACCGAAAACGTAAATGACCTTATTGGTCATTTTTAAAAATCGGTGATCAACTATGTACTGAGAGAAAATCTACATGACCATTCCAATAGTTAACCCATTAAGATTTCGTATAGATATTTATTTATAATTATAAGAATATACTTCATAGAATTTTATAATTATATATAAAAACATGTGTATATTTTTTTTGGTTGCCCTCTGGTTTCTAAGGCTTAGCCCTGACTAATCTAGACCGGCCCGCGTCGCACACCTGATTTTGGTGGGTGAGTCTCCCAACATGAATTTTCTGCATACACAACGCCTTGAACCCGAGACCTGCTTAAGCGATACCAAATTGCTTACCACTTGGACCAACCCCGTTGGTAAAACATGTATATTTTTTAAACTTTTCATTTTTTGTATGTTTATATATAATTTCTCACTACTCTTTCATTCAAAATAAGAAATGTGGAATTCATTTAGATTATTATGATAAGAAGAGCATCTTCAATCCTTTTTTAGTTCAGATTACGTCGAAGTTTTATTTAAGAGATGTCAGACTGTTTTATCTAATAATGCAAGTGATTATAATATAATTTCTGAAAGTAAAGTGATCAAAGTAGAATAAAAATGCAACAAAGCGTAGTTTATCAACAAAAAAAAGGTAGAACACAAGTGCCCCATCGGTCGCCTATCATGTTTAAAAGCAATTAACAAGAGTCATAGAGTTGGACCCTAGATGCGTCATCTTCTTCGCTTGTTTCAGCTCAACTTCTCTTTCAAAGCCAAAGTCCAAAAAATCTCCTCTTTTTTTTTTTTACTTTGATTCTTTCAGCATCATAAGTCCTCAAAGTGGACGTTTTCTCTCGGGGGATCCCTATTCCCTTCTTTGAATTCTCTTCCAACTTTTATCTACATTTTCCTTAAACCAAGAGTCTTTATAACCCACCTTTCCAAGTTGCATTTTATTGCCTCTCTTGGTTTAAGAATTTCAACCCCATTTTATGATCTGTGGTTTCCTTGATTATCTTCCATTTTTCTATATTCCTTTGATTACTTTCTTTACTTGTTAAATCCCAGTTTGGTTAAGAAAAATTCCAACTTTTCCTATCTGGGTTTCCTTCATTCTTTCAGGAAACAAAATCCCAGTTGAGTTCTGCAATTTTGGTCTTGTCGTTGAACTAAGAGAATATAAGAGAGTTACTCCTTTTTTTGCTGACAAAATTTTAGTTGAAACTCTCATTTGGTTATCTCTCATTTTCCCTAGGAAACAAAATCCCACATCGTTTCTTCAATTCTTTACTGTTTCTTTTAGTTGTATCTTATTTGTTTGTTCAGTGAAAGTACAAAAATCAAATCTTTCTGCAGAATTTCACTCAAATTCTCATCTTGGTTGCTCTCATTTGCTAAAAAGTTAAAAAGCTTGGTCGTTTTTTTTTCTTCCGGCAAGTCATGGATAAATCCGGCTTTGATGAATCAACAGCAGTGGCAATAACAGGGAAGATCATGGTCATCGCCATAATAATTCTCTTCTTAGTGGTGGTTTTCGTGCTTTTTCTTCATCTTTATGCTAAATGGTTTTGGTGGCGCGTCGAAGAACCAACTCCCCCGTCTTCTTCACGCCGCCGACGTCGTTTCGTGTTTACTCCGGGACAAGACACTGCTCATCCTCAGCGTGCAACAAAAGGCCTTGATCCCACAATCCTTGCTTCCCTTCCCGTTTTAATGTTCAGCCAAGAAGAGTTCAAAGAAGGGCTGGAATGTGCGGTTTGCTTGTGTGAGGTTGTACAAGGAGAGAAAGCGAGGCTGCTTCCAAAATGCAACCACTGCTTCCACGTTGAGTGCATTGACATGTGGCTTAAGTCACACACCACTTGTCCTCTTTGTAGGAACTCTGTTGTTGCTGTTGAGGGTGAGAATTCAACTTCTGCCATTTCAGGAGATGAAGTTAACAATGGTCATATTCAGTCTCCACATGATGATTTGGCTTCTGGGTATTCCACGGATTCTCCTAGTTTCCCTACAAATGTGTTGTTTTGGGGTAATCATCAAGGCCAGGTTAGCAGCGTTGGTGCCAACTTGGAAGAGGGTTCATCTGCATCTGCTTCGGCATCGGCAACGGCTTCGTCTTCAATGGCATCCGGCAGTGGCAGGCAAGAAGGCATGCTGGTGATTGATGTTCCAATGAATGCGAACGAGGATTTCCCGGAGGAGGAATCAAAGTCACCAATGCCAACAAGATTGAGGTCTTTGAAAAGGCTATTAAGCAGGGAAAAAAGGATGGTCCCTAGTAGTTCAGGAACCAGTGGTTCCATTGATGTTTAAAGTTAGAATTAGATAGGTTTGAGTATCAGAAATGGCTGGAGATTATCAAAGTGGAATCAAGTCAACCATTCCTAGAGAATTGGGTTGGTCTCTTGGGAGGGTGGGGAGCTTCTCTGCATATTAAGGTAAAACAATTTATCTTTTCTCCCTTAAAAAATATGGATCAAAAACAATTTCTTCTCTTGGTGAAGATTTTGTTTCAGTTTGTATTTTTCTACTGTAAAGTTATTAATCCAAATCCTCAACAAATTCTTTTGTTGCTTATTGTGCCTTATGATTAAGCTATTAGTTTATTATAGAATTACCAATTTGTTGAGAGAAATAGAATTGAATCGCAGTCAATGAATTATTCAAATGCAACTCAATTGATCTGATTCAAAATTTCGATATATTTTCACTCATAAAATAATGTTCTGTCGGACATCCCTCGTTTGAACCAAATTGAAAACACATACAATTGTCTATGCACTAAAGTCTAAACCAATGGCCTTACTGGATGAAGAATCTTTCTTAACCAAAATGCTTTGGAATTCAACTTCTTGTCCTGCAGTTGTAGTACAAGGAAAAGAAAGGAGAGGTTTTGCATGACAAGACCAGGGTTTTATGGGATAAGGTTTGAAAACCAGAGTAGCAGCTCAGTGAAGTTAAGGGTCTGATGTCGCATTCTGGTAGACATGTTCTGACATCTTCTAAGGCTGTTTTCAATTACTGCATCTCAAAGTTCACATATTTTATTCGTGCAGCAATCATATAATGCTTTGGGTTAAGAAACCCTTTTCAGTGAATTGTTTTTTTTTAGTATTATCACCTTTACTAGTTTTTGTACATCAGAACTATAGTGAAGTGCTGAAAAATCCATTTCAATTCCTTGCTTGAACTCTGCATTTAGCTTGGAGGATGGCGTAAGTTGTCTGCAAGTTGTTAATTATGCAACACAGAAATCTATGTAAACAACCGGTTTAGCCAGGTGGGGCAACATGTTATTGGTGAATCTAAAGCAGAAGGGCCATGCCAAATCTTCTGCCCTTGATACACTATGACACCAGATAGACAACGTCCATAGGCGGTGATTTGATAAGGGTGGTGGTTAGGGTGGTGAAGGCACATGTATGGTCACCAAGGATGGAGACTGGTCTTGATGATGGATGCCGGGGTGGTGTATCGACTCACCAGGCGGTTCCGCACAACGGACCAGAACCACAAGCTTTAGTTGGCTTGGAAATGTTAGGACCATCGACACTCGACAGGGTTCAAACTTGTTTTGCTTCTTATGTTGATTTCCCATATCTATGCACCCAATCTTTTTCGTTCCGAAATCCTTTGAACATGAAGATCACCGCTGGAAGTTTATGTCTCTTGCATGTTGTTTTTGTTCTAGAAACTGATCAAGGGGGGTCAAAGCTAGAACCAGATAAACTAAGATAAGCGATAACACATGTTAGAACTTTCCGTTGGCAGAAAAAAACAAACCCCATAAAATAAACATGGGTTGATTCAGTTGGTTGAGTACTCATTAGTACTTTGATGAGAATCAAGATTCGAGTCTCACTAATGATCCCATTTGGCCTATAAAAAAAAACAATCTCAAAGCTAGTTCGTTCTTGTTTTAACATTAACACTTCATGTTTTTTCTGCAACGGCAGATGTGTGGTTGATTTAGACACAATGTTCTTTCTTTCTTTTTTTGCAACAGGTCCAACCCTCCACTACAAGGAGAACAATGAAGAAGGCAGATAGCAAGATCTCTAAATCATCAAAAAAAATTCTATTCAAGGAATTTCTTGTTACATCAATAATAGCTTAAGAGCAACAATTAGTAAAAAGAAATGCAATTAACAATTTTGCTACCATAATCTATCAATTTCTATTGTCAACTGCAATAATTTAGTATAATATAATTGGATACAAACAGAGAGTTGTGACTTTTCCAGGAAGGTTTATGTTTTCTACCCTAACAAAAACGCTTGGCAAACCCAAATTTTGTCAGCAAAAAGCAGAGTATCCTGAAGTTCAAATTTTCAGTCTCTGTTTTGAAGCTCCGTGCCGTTTCTTATCTGGTTTACCAGAAGAGAGAAAATTCTTTACAGCATTTTCAACCGCTGCTTTGTTAGAACTGACAGCATCTTCAGAGGCCACCTCTCTTTTTCTCTTCTTTTTCATTTTCTTCTCTGCCAAGGTATCATCAAGCATGGACATAGAAGTGAGAGAACCGTCTCTCTCTTTCTTCGTGTTCAATTCTTCGAGCTCTGATATGTCCATAGATGCATCAGAAAGGAACTTGTTACTTTTTGTTGGTTTGGATTCAGTAGAGCCAAATGCAGCATAGAATTCATTGTAAGTTGATTCTTTTGATGCTTGTTTTGACCTCCACTGATCAGGTTTGGTAGAATATCTGCCATGACAAAGCAACGGTGAAGAACAAACCATAAAATATAAAACACAAACTGAAACAAGCAATTCAAAATTTGAGTTTGTTGTTCCTGTAAAACTTCAGTCAAAGCTTTGACATGCATTGCAATTTAGCCTGCGACATAACACAAGAATTAATCCTAGATTACCAAACCAGCAAACTGCAATTTACTTACCTGTCAATATCTAATTTCCTTAGGAGATGTGGGCCTTGTTTTGTCTTGGAGAATTCATTTCTTACAGCTAACAGTTCAGATGCTATGGCTTCCTTTAGTGACAGGCCACCAGCACTGAAGCACTTTTCAACAGTAAATGACCCCGAGAGCTGCATCGCAAGCTCCCCAAAGTGTCCGCGTAACCTTCATAGTTAACAGCAAACAAACCGTATAAAGTAAATATTAGCAGCAATTGAACCATATATATAACCATGCAACAAAATAACTGTTTGACATGGAATCACAGGAGAGTAGAAGATATTATTCCATATGGAAAAAAGGCCAGGCCAAAAATTTCCACTCAAAAAACAAAGGCCATTACTTTTGTGCAGACAAGTTCCATTGGTATCAAATTTAACCAATGGACCAAATGAAACAGGGACAGATAAGAACTTCCTGAGAGAAATAAAACTTAAATAAAAATGCCAACCAGCATCTCAACATACTTCACAACTAATCTACGCTTCTGTTTCGTGGAAGCATCTGAAGCAAGAAAAGCTTCAATAACCCGTGCTCCACGAGCATCTTTAGCTGCCTCAAGGACATGCTCAGTTTCCATGGATGTAATACTCAAAATATAAGGCTGTATCCATTCCTGTAACCAAGAAGCAAGAGATTGCATAGCAAAATTAGAAAGCCAGTATCCACACTTTTGTTTTAGGTGGTCAAGCCAACATCATAGAGAATTGTCAAGTTCCAAAACAACCAATATACAGATGAACTGAACATAACTAAGGTGTCATATCTCTGCTCTGTAATGCCAAATTATCTAAATAGGATATCCTGCATGTCGCATGACACCAGCATGTGGGACATTGGTTTAACATTGAGAATTATTGGGTGAATAATAATCATTCAATTCAGGAATTCAAACTAAGATCTTTTAATCAGTCAACCATCTGGCAGTTCAGCTTTCAAAAGACTTTAAAGATGACCAAATATGCTACTCAAGTATCAGGCTATCAGCAACGTAAATAGTTTTCTGCACCGACTGCTTAAATATTTGCTTCACTAACTAAAACCTTCAAGCTTAATTTGCTGCACTAACCTCAATCTCGAAGCTTAAATATTGCATTACCATAACTATAGATTTCTTAATCAAAAGCTTGACACTCAATACGCTAGAGCACATGCACACATGCGTTCACTTCAGGTAATACAAGCAAAAGAGGCTGAAAACTTGCTGATAGTGAATGACATCTGAGGCCAATAACCTAATTGGATAAAATCAGAATGATATAACATATTCAAGTAAAGAAACATACACTTTGGAATTTAAAAATAGCCTGCAGAATCAAAGAACCCATGACATGCATCTTAGCACCACCAGGCCAGTTCCAACTAGACGTGTCATGATGGCTGAAGTAACTGTCAAGGAACAGTATTCGAGGAACAATGAACTTGGAAGTCTCTTTTTTTGAACCAACAGCAGTAGCAAGAGCCTCACAACACTGAGCGGAAAAATGTAAATTAATGAAAGGGTAGGACAAGATATCTACATAAAAGTGAAGTTTTAGTATGATACAAATTCACCAAGCTGTTTCGGACTCACATGTACAGGGACAGACTAAAGAGCAAGCATTAAAGGAATGAATCTAACCACTGAACCTTATATTCATGAGTTTGAAGCCTTTGACATGCAGCAATAAGAGATGCAATAATTCCTGGTCTCCCCATTTCAAGAAGATCCGCAAATTTAAACCCAAGCTCCTCCCAGATCATCTCCATCTAATAAACAAAATAAATAAAGTTTTTCAAATCTCAGAACAGCAGAGCTTAGCAAGACATCCAGCACCAGAAATAGCTTTCTTAAACTGTAGAATATAACAGCAGCCGGGTAAAACAATGAGTACATAAATACCAATAACAGAGTTTCATTGATGGAACACTAGTATCCACTGAAGTACATCAAATCATTTCAAGAGATAAGTATTAGCTTAAAGATCACAGGCTTCTATGCTATAGTAGAATGTTGGAATACGTACTTGATCTTTAGTTCTTGCATGGGAAATTAACGCTTGAACAACAAAGTTTCCACAAGGATGGGATGAAAGCTCAAACAATGAATTCTTCAAAAGCTTTGTGAACATATCATTATACAGGCTTTCAGGCGCAACTTCCAAAATTACCTGTGCATTTTGCAGAAAATGAAGCTAGCTCAAATAACAAACAAAAGAGAAAGAACAGAAACTAGATGATTTAACTGCAGCATACAACATGAAAGAGGTAAAGGAATCAACAGTTCTATCATTGTTTTATTTTTTTTATTTAGTTTTAGGAAAATAGACTTCACAGTTGCAACAGCTCTTGAAACTCAAGGTGAAAATAAATTAGTGGAAATGAGGAAAAGATTCACTTCACAGCCAACCCACTTTATCACTAATTAAGGGAATACAAATTAAAGAAAAGGAAAGGTCCATTCTTCCTGAACGGTGTCAAGATGGTTCTAACTTCAAACTACTAAAATTGAACCTGCTGACTATTATCAAGTATCAACAGAAAAAATCTTCTGGGGCATTTTCGGTAACAAGAAATAAATAAAGGATGAGATTCTGAGATTCATGAATACTATAGTTACAAGGCTACGAAGGAAATTAGGTGCAAAATTTAATGTTTATTTCTTTAAGACTAAGTTTAAGGGCATTGCTATTTGGGCTCATATCCAAGCCAAGCTAATAAAATGGCTATCTTCCAAAGTGATTTTTTATGACATTGATTCAATTACAAATGCAACAAAACCTCAAGCATAGAGAGCAATGAACAAGATTCTGAAACAAACAAAAGAGGGAAAAACATGTCACAAAGTAAAAATATATAATACATATATTAAATATAATCCTGTTCAAAGTTACTTACTTCCATTAGATGGCTAAATGCAGTTTCTTTCATTGCTTCTACAGTTTCACCAACAATGATCGTATCAATAAACTTTCCTTCCACTAAATTTTGCTTGTTGCAACCAAGAATAACTGGAATTAGTTGCAGTAATTCTTGATCATCCCCAGCTAATAACTTCAAAGCTGTCTGGCAAGGAAGAAGTGCAAAGGTCAGTGATAAACTAAACTAATTCATTACATTAACTCCTCATTTCAAAAAGGAGAAAACCCCGCAAGAACAAGGGTAAGACTTAAAATATTGTGAAAAAAAAAGCTAAATCACCCATCAAGCCGTCGCCTAAATTACAACAATCCACATGCCCGTAAAAAATAATTAATTAATTAAACTTATGTGATAGAGGGCTTTGTCAGAGTCTACAAGCACAATTACAAGAGAAGCTACTTCAAAAATAAAAAGTGTGCATGATATAGAATACAAATAATGAAGTTCCAATAACTAGTTAATTTTGGGATTAATTACATCTTTGAAAACTCAACACATAAATGCATGGTCCTATAACAGATGGAATATCTTAATACTTATCTGACTATGCTAGTCACTAATGCCAAAAGCCATAAGGTGACAGAATCACATGCACATTGCTTTTGTTTAACTGACACTATACTGACAAATGAAATAAGAATAAATAAGAGGAGAAAACAAAGACATGCCTGCAGAACCAAGCTGCTATACTGATCAACTAGTAGGCTTTTCATGTCTTCTCTTGAACAGTTTACCATCCCAGATACAAGGAATTTCAATAAATTTGGAAATCCTTGCTGAAATTGCCGGAAACCATTCCCATCTAGGTGAGACACTTTGAAATTTAACCTCTCCGCTAGAACTTTTGATCCCTTTGTTCCATGAAACTCCGAGGAGTCCAGTGGTACTCCTTTACAGAGACAAAGAAAGCTTCGAAGAACATGAGATCCATAGCAATTACACATTAGATCAAAAGGGTTGACAACAATCACCTGAAAAAGATCAATGAACGATTCAGGGAAAAGTAGCAAAATTTAGCTCACGATCATAGTCTGCCTCCAAAAATATACTCTTGAAATATTTAGATGTAGTGATAATTCATTGAAACCAAGGGTATGTGAAGTGCCATAACAAGAATACATGGCAGAGTTTGTTTCATTTGCCATTAGAGTACAAAACCGAATACGTGATACCTTGCATATCATTTCCAGAGTCACTTCAATTATGGTGTATGCCTCTGTGTCCTGAACATGTCTGGCTAATGACTTAAGAGCTGTCTCAGCTACATGAGAACCGGATCTGTCCATTGCAATAGCAGGAAAGACCTTTGCACAGCCTCGAAGAAAATTACAAAGATTGTCCACATTACATCCGTCGAGTAGAGTCTCAAGAGTATTGCTTATGATATAATCTGTTGCTAGTTCTAACTCCTTCCCCCTAGCTTCTTCAAGAGCATTGCCACATATAACCGACCGTTCCTCCACATCCACACCTTGGCTTTCAAAAAGGTTCGCAATCTCCGTAAAGTATTTTGCTGTTTCAGGCTCAACCTGTTTCCTAAAAGGGTAATGAAATCTGTTGAAATGTTCTTGACATAACTTAAAAACGTTTAAGTTTCCAACTTGGATCAAAAGAGTAACAATACCTGATAACCGGTGCTTGTGAATCTGAATTATTGTGATGCTTGAAAGATCTTTCAAATTTCCCAATGTCATCAGCTACTGACCTGGATACATCCTTTTTATAATCATCCCTTTCTTTCTTTGCCTTCTTCCCCATTCTCCTTTACTTCCAGAACCTCTTATACGGTTATATCCTATTAAGAAGTAACTTACTTTTCAGAAACCAAAAGAAACTGTACTTTGCTCAATACTTCCCTAATGCAAAAAAAAAAAATGTATCGAGAAGTTCTCAGCAGAATCAATAGTTTTAATTTAACAGCTAAATTCATGGTCAATTCTCTTATCATATAAATGAGAAAAACGCGAACAAAGGAAGAAGCAAGCATGGTACAACTCAAGCTGGCATTTTCACAACGATAATAATAACGTAAATTACAGATATAAACAGTAGACTGGAACGATGAAAAACTAAAAAAGAAAGCCCAAAACAGATAAAAGTTGCTTAGCTTATGTCGACTTACAGTGAGGCCGCGGAGGAGCTATAACTATTTGCAGGTGCCGAGACCTAACTACAAGAGAGGCGCTTGAATAGTTTTTCTATTCAAATGTCATATAAAAAATACAAATATAAAATAAAATTTAAAACTCTAAATTCTAAATCTTAACCGTAAACTACATAAATGGCCATCATACTATTGAAAAATTCGTGATTTGATCATTTTATTTTTTTTTGAAGCAATTAAATTATCGTACTATTAAATTTGGTGCAATTTGACCACTAGTCGTTAGAGGTTAACGACAGGGTGACGTGGCAATTAATAAAATAAGGTTATAATTATACATTTAGTCCTTACTATTTACACATTCTTTCAATTTATTCATAATTTTAATTTAATAAAATAAATTAATTATTTAATTAGGTGGTGACATGTGTCACTACCTTATTGGAGGGATTTAATTATTTATATTTCATTAAATAAATTTATTTTCATCCTCCAATCAGGTGGTAACAATTGATGACTCCCCTAGCTGCATTTGTGATTTTCTCCATTTTCTTCCTTTAATTGTTACCACCTGATTGGAGTATGAAAATAAATTTATTTAATTAAATATAAATAATTAAATCCCTCTAATAAGGTAGTGACACATGTCACCACCTAATTAAACAATTAATTTATTTTATTAAATTAAAAATATGACTAAATTAAAAGAATGTATAAATAATAATGACCAAATGTATAATTATACCCTTATTTTATTAACTGCCATATCAACCAGCCGTTAACCTCTAACGGTTGGTGGTCAAGTTACACCCAATTTAATAGTATGATGGTTTAATTACTTTGAAAAAAAAGTGGTCAAATCACGACTTTTTCAATAATATGGTAATCATTTATGTAGTTTACCTAAATCTTAAATTTATAAACTCTAAATTCTAAACTATAATTTAAATCTTTAAACGTTAAATAAAAATTTTAATATTTTTATGCAGGAATATATAGCACTGATTCATTGGTTGGGTCTAAATCTGTTCATTCTAAAAAGTGGATTTTCGAACCCAAAAGATGAGTCCGGTTTTCAACACGTTATTCGGCTTCGATGGCTTATGGGTTTACATGGGCAAATTTGTAAGCCCATAATTGCATTTAACTCGGACGGATTGTTTTTTTTTTTTTAAGAAGTAACTTTTTATGGGTCAAATTAAGCTGCCCAAACCAGGATAAAAAAATATTTTTTATTGTGTTTAGGGTGAAACCATAGTAATTCTTTTGTCTTAATATGTGCTCGCAATAGATCGTATTTTTTTTTTGAATATGCTGTTGCGATGCAAGGGTAGCATCTGTTCAACTTTCTTAGTCTTTTCAAAGACGGCACACACAGCATGACATTACTGGTGCTCGAACCCGGGTCCCAAGGAATGATAAACATCTACCTTTGCCACCAGGACACAAGGGGATGAGCCAATAGATCGTACTTAAATTGTGATAAGTCAGTTGTCAGTGTATTTTTTATGTTATATTATAGTAGTAAAATAATTACATTTATAAAGAAAATATCAGATTTTGAACCCACAGTTGAGTTTTTAAATTTTTTATAGTCTTATTTTTATTAAATGAATAAATTAGAAAAAAAAAATTGATGGAGTCATAGTGCGGTATCAATTGATCCATTCGTAAGGGAATAATACAACGAAAGCAATCTGGAATAAAACTAAAGAAATTAAATAAAGCATATGCTAAATTAAAACAAAATGGTCAATAATCTCTAGAACAAGTGGTTAAAAGCTTTCCGTTAACATTTTTTTGTTCCTCTAGATTATGAATTCTAGATTTAATAGGAGCAATTTTTTTCCCTGCTTAGATAGGAATTATTTAAAAAAATTGCAACAAAACGTAATTGGTTGACCTAACCCATTACCTTGCATGTGGATCGAATCCTATCACAAGCTTATAGGGGTATTTTTTAAGATTTATTTATAAATTATACTCCTATTAAATTATAGGTTTATATGCAATCAATTAAATAATTAGATTGTGATTTTTTTATAATGATTACTGAATTTTTATTAAAAAATCATAAAAAAATATTATAAATGCAAAGGGGGAATGATGGGAAATAGATTGTGATATTTATATTTTAGTATTAGTTTCATATTTTAATTAAATTAATTAAACAAATATTTTACCATTTTCCATTGTTATTTTAGTTATATAACATAAATTATAAAGATTTTTGTAAAATTAATATATTACAATTAATATTAAAAATATATATTAAAATTAAAGTAATTTCATAAAATAAATATAATTAATTTCAACAGCAATTTAATATACAAATTATTTATTCTTAATCTTATAACATATTATTCACTTGGGGTACAAGAGTCATGGGGCTAGGGGATTTTTGTTAAAAGCTTTGGTTTAAATCCCAAGCTTTATATTACCGATAAACGATTGCATTTTATATCTTTGGCTGTTCCCTTTGACAACTCGATCATTGTTATTATTTTATTACTCTAATATTAATTTGTGCAACAATTGTTACAATAAATAATAAAGTAACGAAAAAGAGGCTGTGGGGCTCTGGAATGATGATGCTCCAACTGGAGAAATTATATTATGGGTGATTCCCACCACGTCATCATGGGACCAACCAATAGAAACCAACCACTTCATCATTATTTAAATTTTAGTGAAGATTCATTGGTTGGAAAAAATGACATGGAAAAATCATGGTGAAATGGGTGGTTTCCATTGGTTGGTCCCATGGATGACGTGGTGGGAATCACCCATAATATAATTTTTCCTCCAACTGGGATATTTTTATTACAGAAAAGAAACCAGAGAAATATGGTGAATTTAGGAAAATAAAACAAAAAAAGAGGAAATTATGTATTCTAAAATTTATTCAGGAAATGAAATGACTTGTACAGTATCAGATAAAGTTAAACTGACTTTTGATAAAGTCCTAAGTAGGGATTGCAATATATCATATTGTATAAAATCTAAATCCGAATTTGTTACAATCGGACTCAGATATTTTTTCGGATTTGAATTTAGATTTTTTTCAAACAAATTTGGATCGGATTCAAATTTGTTTCAACCGCATTTAGATCAGAGTTTTTGAATTCAGATTAAATTATCATCTCTAGTCTTGACACAAGTCTGAGGGGTAAATTCGGGAATTTTAGCGTCATTAGGTATATAAATATTGTGTTTTGACCCTCTAATAATTTTATTTTAGTACAAATCAGACCATAATTTTGTATATTTAATTTTTTACACATTTAATTTATGCTATTTAATTCTACAGTTGTTCATTTTTATCACTTATTTGTTGAATGCATTTAATTTTTTATGTTTATTGTTTATGCTTTTAATTTACTTTCTATTTTAATTCATAATTTTAGCATAATATATCATAACTTTATCTATCGATTGCACATTACTTATTATTTCATTCACTAACTTCCTTAATTTTTAGTAATTTATTGATATTTACATTTATTTGTTTCTGCATTGTATTTGTTTTATTGTTTATCCATGACTTGATCTTGCATTTATTTTTTTCATATTTATTTATACATGCATATGGTATAAATAAATATATTATACTATATTAAGGTTAATTAATATATATAAATCATAATAAATATTATTATTATTTAACTTACATTTTTAAGACATTTATATTTTTATTATCACTTTTAATATATATATATATATATATATATATATATATATAATTTTGTTTTTATCATTATTCCAAATTACCTAATATATTTATGTTCTCGTTTAAAAAATATATGTAGTTATGTTTCTTTTAATTTATTTAGTTTAACTTTTTACTTTATTTATGTTGCCTTCTTGTTTTAATGTAAATATTATACATGATATTTTGTTTTAAGGAATTAAAAGTCCTAAATGTTTTGATTCGGACTCGGATATGGATTGGATGCGTCGGATTCGGATCGGACATAGATTTGGATCGGATCTTGGCATGATCCATATCTAACTCATCTCCTATTAGGACTCGGACATTTTCCTCATATTCGAATTCGGATTTTTTTCAATCGAGTATGGATCGGATAAATTCCTTCGGATCGAATTGGATTCGGGTCGAATTCGGATCAAATTGTCATCCCTAGTCCTAGGTAGTTGTCGGTTACTTTATTTTTTTATTATTTTAAGATCAAAATGGAAAAATAATTACATGGACTAAAACAATAATTTTATAAATTGTCATTTTAAGTGAACAATGAGTTTGAAGTTTAAATCGTATTATTGTTTGGGAAAATTCTACAACGTGCGACGAATATCGATGAACACCACTAATGATGAACACCGATGAACACCATTAAATTAATTAATAAAGATTTAAAATTTCAAGAATCCATCATACAATTAATAATTATTTTAAAAGTTCAATTAAATTATTTTTTTATATATTAAAATTTTATTTTTTAATAAGGGTAAACTATATATTTAGTACCTCACTTATTTCCGTATTTTTATTGAACCCTCATTATTTAAATATTATTTCAATTTGACCATATTATTTATAAAAAATAATTTAACCCTTAACCTAAAACCCTAAACTATTAAACCTTAAAACCTTAAACTCTTAAACATATACACTAAACCATATACCATTAAAAATAATTTCATCATCATTGATTCAATTCAATTCAATGAATCGTTGAATTCTTCTAAAAAATTTAATTAAATTATTTTTTATATATATCAAAATTAATTAAACTCGAATCTCATAGAACTCATCGAAGATAAACCCGAGGTTCTTTATTACACTCTGCTTAAAGGGTATGTCAAGCACTCGTCGTTGCACGAAGCTTTGTTGTTTTTTGTTAGGATGAAAGTTGATAATGTTAAGCCGGTTGTTTATAACTTTACTTACTTGTTGAAGGTTTGTGGGGATAAAGGGGAGCTGAGAAAGGGTAAGGAGATTTATGGCAGTTGATAAAAAATGAGTTTTCTTCTAATGTCTTTTCTATGACTGGTGTTGTTAACTTGTACTTGAAATGTAGATAAATTGAGGAAGCTTATAAGAAGTTTGATAGCATGCCTGAGAGAGGTCTGATTCAATTACCCTTGTTTTCATTTTGCTAAACTTGCTTTGGGTTTAGTTGTTAGGATGTAGGAGGAAGGGCAGAGGCCTGATTCAATTACCCTTGTTTTCATTTTGCCTTCCGTGGCTAATATGGGGTCGGTTAAGATAGAGAGGTCGATTCACGGTTATGTTTTTAGAGCTGGTTTTGAAGGGCTTGTGAATGTGAATACTGCATTGGTTGATATGTATTCAAAATACGGGTATATTCAAATTAGAAGGTTGATCTTTGATGGGATGAGACAGAGGACTACCGTTTCGTGGAATTCGATGATTGATGGTTATGTTCGTAGTGGGTATGCTGAGGAAGCGATTGGTATTTTTGAGAGGATGTTGGATGAAGGAGATTTGAGTTTATCTTCATCTCAAATAAGATGATAGCGTTAACTCTAGGAGATTCGAGTTTAATTAATTTTGATATATATAAAAAATAATTTAATTAAATTTTTTAGAAGAATTCAACGATTCATTGAATTGAATTGAATCGATGATGGTGAAATTATTTTTAATGGTATATGGTTTAGGGTATATGTTTAAGGGTTTAAGGTTTAATAGTTTAGGGTTTTAGGTTAAGGGTTAAATTATTTTTTTATAAAGAATAGGGTCAAATTGAAATAATATTTAAATAATGAGGGTTCAATAAAAATACGAAAAAAAGTGAGGTATTAAATATATAGTTTACCCTTATTAAAAAAATAAAATTTTAATATTTATAAAAATAATTTAATTGAATTTTTAAAATAATTATTAATTGTATGATGAGTCCTTGAAATTTTAAATTTTTATTAATTAATTTAATGATGTTCATCGATGTTCGTCGCACGTGGTAGAGTCATCTTATTGTTTGAACTATAATTATATTTCAAATTTTATGTTTGAGTATGTCTGGTTGAAACGATTTTTTAATCCACGTAATTATTTTGAGATTTATGTATTAGTAAAGAGTTAAAATGTATTTTATCGTTGTTTTTATCCCGAAAAACTCGTTTTGTCCTTTTAATTTTGAATTTATTGGTAATTTTAAATCTTTTACCTTTATCTTTTTTAACCTGTCAGCCTATAATTTTGATTTTTTTATATACACACATCATTATTTTTAAGGATTTGATACGTGTAATTTATTTATTTCTAAAAACTTTCATTTTGACCCTAAAGTTTTAATCTTCTTTCAATTAGGTTAATGTGGTGCAAAAAAATACAAACTTTCTAAAAATTACATTTTGGATATCTGGAATTTATTTCATTTCAAATCAGTAGCTGAAAACAACATTATTTATTAGATAGGTTAAAATGCAAATTTTCACTTCAAACTTTCTGAAATTTTTATTTTGAATCATGATTTTTTTTTTGAAAAAGTTTTACAATGTACTTTTAGTTTAAAATAATAATATGATTAAATCCTAAAATTCATTGTTTAACTTACAAGGGACAATTACTGAAAACTTATGTTTTGTCAATGTAATTTCATAATTTTCATTTTAGTCTCAAAATACAAATCACCCCATTTTCTTAAATAATTCTCGAAATACACAATTTTTTTTATTATTTCTACATTATCCCCCCCCCCCCCAAAAAAAAAGGAGAAAAATATAGAGTTAAATTCATCTACATAAATGAATGCTAGTGTTATTTAACTTCATGGTAAAATTCCATATTGTTTTTGTATACTCTATGAATTTGGACCAAAAATATATAGGGGTATAATTTGCAAAAGTTAAGAAGTTAGTCTAACTGTTAATAAATATGTAGAGTTAAATGGATGGTTTTTGCTAATGTATTGCCTAAGTTGCTAAATTACTATTTTTTTACTAGTCTCATGCATATAATTTTTTTTTTGAATATGCTGGTGTGATGCAAGGGTAGCATCTGTTCAACTTTCTTAGTCTTTTCAAAGACGGCACACACATCATGGCATTACTGGTGCTCGAACCCGGGTCCTAAGGGATGATAAACATCAACCTTTTCCACCAGGACACAAGGATGAGCCTCATGCATATAACTTTTTGAACTATTGATCTCTACGTTAATGATTTACATCAAGATTTATTGGTGTTGTCCAATTAGACTAACTTTTCAATTTTCATGAAGTACGATGATCACATTATAAAAAAAATAGAAGAGTTAGCTTCTCACTTTTCATAAATTCACGGGATGAAATTGATAATTAGACATTTTAATTCTTGTCTTAATATTAGGCGACATTAAGAATTGACCCTTCATTATAGGAAAACAGCCGATTACAGCCCTTAATATATATATATATATATATTAAAGCCAACTCGTATTTCTCAATAATTTTTAAAGCACGTGGTTAAAAAATTTTAGTTGACACCTTATTCTCCCTTAGGTTGTGGGTTCAAAACTCATTAGAAGCAAATTCCCTTCCCCTTTCTCTAAGCAAAAATTATTAAAAGAAAGGTTTAATAGTTAAAAAAGTGTTCAACCTATACCCTTTGTTCTAGTTTGGTGCCTAACGTTTTTTTTGGCCACTTTGGTGCCTAACGTTTCATTCCGTAACTTAGATTGGGTTTTCCGTCAATTACCGTTAAAAATTGTCAGTTAACCAATTATAACAAGACACATGACCTATTTTATATATTTATTTAATTTTTGAATTGCTTAAAATTATATACTTCTTAAAAAAACCCTCAAAGTTTTAATTTTTTTCAAATAAACCCTCAAATCATATCTCTATCATCGTTCGACATCCCCACACGTCGGCAGTTTATCGTTCACCAACCAAGCGTCGGGTACCTCACCGTTCAACATTCTCACTCTCTAGGCGTCGATTAGAGGCTCAACCGGTCTCTTTTTTTCTCTTTATTTTTGGATGTTCGTCGACGGAGCAATCGACGGTTCATTCGCCAGTTTTTCGACGACGAAATTATGGGGCTTTCGATCGTTGGGGGCGATGAAGGCAAGGGTGGTCGGTGGTGGTTGAATCGGTGGTGGGAGGGGAGGAATTTAAAGATCTAGGTTTTGGATTTGGGAGTTTTCGAAAATTTAAAAATTTTGGGTTTTTTTATAAAATTAAAAATTCTCTGTTTTCAAGAAAAATAAAAGTTAAAGAAAATATCATAATATGCTATGTGTCGTGTTTTTATTGGATAACAGAAATTTTTTAACATTTATCATAAAAAAATCCAATCTAAGTTACAAAATAAAATGTTAGACACCAAAATAACTCAAAAAATGTTAAACAGCAACAAAAAATATGGTTGGGCACTTTTTTTTTTACTATTAAGAAAGAAAAAAAAAACATGTCGTCTTCTATTTGACAGAAAAATTGCCCGAGAGTTGGGCTCGTAGATGGCAGCGATGGTCTTGCGCCATAAACTATTCGGTTCAATGCCATATCACTATAAGTTATAACCACTTGTATGGATACTATTCGGGTCCTGCTGGCTGCTGGAGGTAGTAAAGGATAGCATCCAATTCATGGAGGGGATTTCATGTCTTTTTATCTTTTGTCCCGTTGTCTACTGGCACAAACCAACGTGGGTTTCCTTTTCTTTCTAATTATTTTTGGCATCCTTTATGTCATATCATTACAATAAAGTATTGGATATAATTTATGCTTCATTATTAATCAAATTAAATATTATTATAATTTGCCCTCTTTTCTTATATAGGGAAACGAATGATTTTGTGTTGAGAAGAGAAAATGATAAACATGTTTAGTTAAATTAAATACAATATTCGTTCGATTTATTTAATCCAAAGCTTGAGTTGGCCATGAAATAATATATTATATACCATACTATAAACTACGAAACTAATTATTACACACCTACTAAAAAAGGAAATGTTTAAAAAATAAAACAATAGATCATTTAACTAATTTTTAGTATAAATATCAAATTTATACATGAATTATTGTCAAGGGCGAAGCTAAAAATTAAAAGTTAAGGGGTGAAAATAAAAAACTTAAGGGTATAAAAAGTTCTTGAACTTTTGAAAATAAATCAATTAAGCCCTTAAATTTTTTTATCCAATTAAGCCATTGAACCAAGAAATTGAATCAATTAATCTCTTGACCAATTTTGACCATTAAATCTTGATATTTTTTTGATCTGTTGGTGTAGTGCGTTATGTCACAATGTCTCGACTTGACATTTTTAAAAAAATTGTTTGAAAGTTCTAAAAAAGACGTATAAAATATTAAAAAAATACTTTTCTTGAAGAAATCTGTAAATGCAACATGATAGAACTGTATTGCATCATGTGCCAGTAATATCTAAAGAAAAAGTTGTCAAGATTTAATGGTCAAATTGGTCAATGGCTTAATTAATTCAATTTCTTTGTTCAATAGCTTAATTGAGTGCAAAAAAAATTAGGGACTTAATTGATTTTTTTCAAAATTTCAAGTGCTTCTTACACCTAAGCCTAAAAAAATAAAAAACTGAAAAATGTCATCAATAGGATTCGATTCACTAACTTCAAGTAAAACAAACTTAATTTCGTGTACACACTTTACCACTAAAACAACAATCATTCTATAATATTAAAACACGTATAATAAATAATAATTTAAAATTTTACCAAAAAAAAAAACAAACTAAAAAAATTGACCATAAAGAAGGACCACAGGGTGTGGCCCCTGCCAGCCACCCATGTGGCTTCTCCTATGATTTTTGTAATGCAAATCCAATACAATGACTTTGACTTTGATGTAATTATGTACATGAACTTTTATTTTGGTTCAATTATACAATTTCAATAAAAATATAGATTTTAAAAGTAAATATATCATTTTAGTTTTATATTCGATTAATATAAAGATAAATATTCTATACACAGGCGGTGGAAACTTTTAGTTTCCACAAGCGCCTTAGTTTTAGGGTATATGGACTTAGTTTAGGGTGTAGGGTTTAGGGGTTTAGGTGTAGGTGATTAGAATTTAGGGATAATTGTTTCAATTTAAGGTTTAGGGTTATAATTTAGGGTTTGTAGGTTAAAACCTAAATCCTCACCATATTACCCTAAAAACTAAACCCTAACCTATAAACCCTAAATTATAACCATAAACCTTAAATTGAAAAAACTATCCCTAAATTCTAAACCATTACATCTAAACCCCTAAACTATATACCCTAAACTAACTCCCTATACTCTAAAACTAAGGCGCTTGTGAAAACTTTCAGTTTCCACCGTCAGTGTATAGGATATTAATCCTTAATATAATTATTTATATATGCAATGTGTAATCCTAAAATCATACTATTTTGAGAGTTATCAAAATTCATGATTTATTTTGAGAGTTGTCATTTTTTAATTGAGAGTAAAACAAATTATATGCAAAATCCAACTAATACCAAATCAATTTATTTATTCTATCAAAAGAAAAAGAAACTATATATTTAAAACTGTTCGTCGGTGGCCACGTTCCCTTTGTTTTCGTTGTTCTGATCTCTTCAGGGCAAGTTGAGTTGTAATTCTTTTTCTCCCAGAATCAATGGCTGCGCTGTTAATGTTTTACTCATCATACCAAATATATATGGGATAGAATTCGTTTACACGGTGTAATTTTTTTTAAATTTTACACGTTTTTTAGACCGTTGGATGAGTGAAACGAATGAATGATATTAACAGTAAATATGTGAAGATTATCACTTGGAAAAAAAAAGCAAGAAGTTAATCTGAGTCATCTACTCCCCTCATCTAACGATCCAGAAAACATGTAAAACTTAAAAAAAAATTTACATTGTGTAAGTTGATCCTAACTCCCTCTCTCTCTATATATTGAAAGTTGGTTCATTGTATCTATCAATTCAGGATTTAAAACATTTGGACTTAATATATTATGTTAGGTTAAAAGGTCAAATTTACCCCGTAGTAAACTCAAATCAGCAATGTTGTTCTTAATTTTTTATGTAATTTTACATTTGAAGTCATTCAATTGCAGTAATTTTACTCTTTGACCGACGTTTGACTGTTAAAGTGTTGACGTGGTGGTCCATAATAGTGACATGGCAGTACATGTAATGATGGCGTAACAGAGAAACCGGATTGCTTTTTCTTAATTGGCTTCGAGGGTATAATTGATTTTTTTGCTGAGTTTTGGGGCATAATTGAATTTAATTTCAAGTTCGATTAATTTATTTAATTTTTAAGCTAAAATAATAATAAAATTTTAAAAATATTTAAATAATATATAAAATAATTATAAAATATTAAAAATAAATTTAAAAATGAAGTAAAAAACATAAAATTAAAAATATCAAAAGCTATAAATATAAAAAAAATCAAACTTTCAAAATATTTATAAAAACCATTGAAAAAGTTTCGACTGTTTCTAGTTATGCTAAGTCAACTAATATTCCTTGAACATATTTTCAGTGGAATTATCCTTCCATTAGAATAGTAATAAAACTTATCAAATATCAATGAACATCAATTTGATGTAGAAAAACGAAAAATGATGAAATTCTTCAATTTTTTAACAATTTATAAATACCTTTTAATTTTAATATTAATATTTTATTATTTTATAATTTAAAATACATTTTAATTTTTTATTAGTTTTATTTTCAACGATTTTTTGAATATCTTATTTATTTTTATTAAGTTTGTGAATTTTTTTAAAAAAATTGAAGAATATTTTGATTTTTTTGAGAATTTTTGCTTATTTTTAAAATTACCAGGGACCCAAATGATATTTACACCAATTTGTTAATTAATTTTTCATATATTTTGTTTGTAAAAGTTCAACTCGAAAAACCAAATTATTTATTCAATTTTATTCAAAAACTAAATAAATCGGTTAAATTAATTTTAATTTTAAACAAATTATTTTTCCATTTTTCCATTTTTAATATTTTATATTTTTATTATTTCTCAAATTCTCATTTTTTAGCTTAAATATTAAATAAGTTATCGAACTTTCAATTAAAATCAATTATGCCCTTTAACTCGGCAAAAAAAATAATTATAGCCTCAAAGTCAGTTGAAAAAAAAGCAATTCAGCCCCTTTGTCACATCATCATTACACGTATACTGCCACATCAGCACATCTAACTACTATGTCAGCACTTTAACTGTTAACGTCGATCAAAAGGTAAATTGATGCAATTGAATAACTTCGAAAAACTGCATGAAAAAATTAGAGACAATATTTCTGATTTTGTTCACTACAAGGGCAAATTTGACCCTTTAACTTTTCAGTTAACATTTAACTTATAATGAATGATGTTTACGGACAACATGAGATTCGTTTAATTTATTATACAATAAATTTTAATCAAATGTTTTTTTTAAAAATAGGGTAAACTATATAAATGGTCATCAAATTTTTAAGGTGAATTTGTTTTGGTCAACGTACTTTTAAAATATTTGATAAGATCACCTAGCTTTTTGTTCAATTTCAATATATTCACCGAACTTTTAGTTCATTTTCAAAATGGTTCCTCTCGTTACTTTCCGTTAGAAAAACGGTTAGAAAAGTTGACGTTATCCTTAATAAAAAATGGGTAAAGTACACTAATTATCACTCAACTTTCTTCTCGCTCCTATTTTGGTCACTAGAGTTTAAAATTTTTCAATTTAATAACTTAACTTTCGAATTGGTCATATTTTGGCCAGTGGCGGAAGCTATAAGAGACCGGTGGGGGCCACGGCCCCTCCAAAATTTTGGAAAATTCGATTTTTGCCCTTAAATTTTTTGAAAATTTCAATTTGGCCCCCTCAAAATTTTTAAAATTCATATTAAGTTTCAAAATTTTGAATATTTTTAATTAAATTCTCTCTCAAATTTTTAAATTTTTTTGTTAAATCTCTTTAAATTATTAAAAATTTTAGTTAAACCCTCATTTTTTTGAAAATTTTCGTTCAATCCTTCAATTTTTTATAAAAAATTCAAGTTGGCCCCCTCAAACTTTCACTTCAAGTTCCGCCACTGATTTTGGCCACTCTCAATTGACATGTTTATACAAGTAGAAAAAATTGATTAATACTTGAAAAATTATTTTGGTTAATTGGTAAATTCAGATTATTCAATTATCGGTACTATATTGTACCAATTAAATCAGATAATCGATTGACCGGTTAATTGAAATATTTAATTCGAGTAATAATTTTTTTTACTTTGCTTATTAAAATATCAAATATGGTAAATTTAATAAGCAAAGTAAAAAAAAAAATCATAACCTGAATTCTTTAAGGACTAATCAAATTTGTGTATTTGTATAACCGTGTCATTTGAGAGTGACCAAAATATGAATAATTCGAAAGTTAAGTTATTAATTTGAAAATTGTTAAACTCGGGTGACCAAAATAAGTGTGCAAAGAAAGTTGAGTGATGATTGTTGTAGTTTACCCATTTTTTATTAAGGAAAAACGAAAACTAATGTCAACTTCTAACAGAAGGTAACGAGAGGGACCGTATCAAAATCTAACTCCCTAAAAATTCGGTGTCCATTTATGTAGTTTACCTGAAAAATAATATAAAATGTCATGGTATATTAAGAAAAGTAATTTAAATATTGAACACATAATATATTTTTAACGAGTTAAGATCATTTTTATACACTTTAGTCTAAAAGAGAAATGTTGTTATATAATACTTGTGCTTTTAAAATGATTAATATATTATTCTCATTTTTTTATTTTAGTTTTATTTCAATAAATTTATTTTTTAGCACGTTTTTTAACTTTTCAGTATGTTATTTAGTCTTTTGGCTTGTTTTTCTATCAGGGTTGGATCTGTCGCCGCCACGACTGATCAAGGTGGTACTACTTTGGTTCTCATGTTGATCTCTCTACTTTGAACCTTCGATTTGGAATTAGATGCAAGATTAATCATTGTTATTGTCCGCGATCGAGTTTTGATAATAAACGTGTTGTCAACGTACCCCAATTCTGCAATATCCATTTTTAATGTTGTGTTGTTAATGTTTTTACCTTCATCGTTGAGATTTGGTGGTCTTTTGTATCTAGTTTATTTCGAATCTTTGAATTAGATTTTTTACCTTTTTCTTTTCTGGTCTTGTTTGATTTAGGGGTATTAGTTTTGTTTCTAGGAATTTGTCTGGATCAAATTGTAAACTTTCTTTTTGATCTTTTCTTTATGAATAAATCTGAAGGGTTAGCCGTTTTGTATTTTCTATCTAGTTTTGTTGTCTCTTTTTTTGTCTACTTTTATGGCTAGTGACAACATTGGTTTTAGTGCTGGTTGTCGATCACTGGTCACCCTCTTTTTATTTATTTATTTTGTTCTTTTGATTTTCATCTTTTTAATTTAATAAATTTGTTTATATGGCACGCTTTCCTCTACTACTTGGTACATATTTTCTGCTTCTTAGCACGTTTTTTTGTTTTTTCTGTCAGAGTTAAATTAAACGTCGCCACGACTGATCAAGATGGCGCTCGTTTGATTATCCTATTGATCTACCTTTTTGGATCATCGAACTAGATCTAGATGCAAGTTTAGTCAATGCTCTTGTTTGCGACTGAGCTGTGGTAATAAATGTATTGTCAACATGCCCCAATTCTGTAATATGAATTTTTTAATGTTGTTTGTTGATGGTTTTTACCTTCATCGTCGAACTGTAGTGACGTTTTTTTATCTACTTTGCTTCGAGTCTTTGTGTTAGATTTTTACCTTTTCTTTCTTTGGTCATGTTCATGAACTAGAGACGTTAGTTTTCGTGTTTGTAGAAATATGTTCGAATCATATTTGTTTACATGTATTGTAAACTTTTATCTTAAATTTTTTCTTTGTTAATGTAACACCCGTGTTTTGGAGTTAGGAGTTAGTCGGGAGTTAGTCGGGTTAGTGGTCCGAGTCAGTAAAATTAAATTAAATCAATTTGGCCTAGGCTTGACCTAATTGGGTTTTAAAATAAAGAGGAGGGATCACTTTGGTGATTTAACCCAAATATTTTAAAAAGGAAGACAACTTTTGAAAGTTAAAAAAAGAAAGAAAGAAAGAAATGGTCTTCTCTCCTCCCTTTTACACCCAAAACGTGAAACCCCATTCTAAACCCCTCCCCTTATCCTAAACACTATTCCATTGATTTTCTCTTCAACCCAAGGTCATTTTTCAAAGGTAAACATATTTTTGGACTCTCCTCTTCATTCTCTATCTTTACATGGATGTAGATTTTCAAACTATCAACTTTTGGAAATTAGGGCTTAATGAAAGTTTGGGTTTTTATGGAGTTTTTCAACTTGTTTTGAAATGTTAGGTTGGGTTTTGATTTAGACACCTTAAAATACATATGATATGTTAAAATGGTTAGGTTTGGGTGAAAACCCGAAATGGGTTCTTGTGGCCAATTTTTAAGTGTCTAAAACTTGGTTTTTGGTGGGTTTTAGGATTAAATTGAAGGGCTGATGGGGTAAGTATGTTAGGAAGGTGTTTTGGGACCATTTGGGTGTCATTTGAGTGTTTGAAAATAGGATTTTCAGCTAGGTTTTGAAGGAGCACGAAAATGGACATTTTTGGGTGGTTATTTGGATTGGAAATTGTTGAGGTTTGGCTTGAGCTTAAGAATTGAGTTGATGACTGAGTTTTAGCACTGATTGAGAGTAATGAATGTGTTTTAGATTGGCTAGAAGCAAGAGAAGACGTTGGAGAGGCAATGGGATCGAATCCGGGCTTGTAGGAGTCTTGCTTTGGTTGCTAAGGAAGGGTCGTGAGTGACTTTAAATATGTTTTAAAGTTTGGTTCAAGTGTGTGTAGTGTATGTGTGGGATGTGCTTGGTAGGCCTCCCCAAAGTGAGAGTTAAATTGGTAACTTAACTCCTTGAATTTTAGTATGCTATTCATGTCATTGTCTATTTGTTATTGTGATGTGTGGATTGATATGTATATGTATATCTTGACATATGTATATGATGGGCATGTGATGTAAATGGTGGATGTGTGATGTGGTAAATGAAATTGGCACTAATTAACTTACCGGGTGTAAATGATCGATCATTAGGATTAGTGTGCACACAAATTGAGTCAAAATGTACGTGACCTTGATGGCGTTGAGTCATCAAGGAGGAGTACGGTGATGTAACATTCCACCGGAAATTTATTTATATTCTACGGGATGATGAGTGGAATCTCATCCGTAGGGCATGTGGCGATGAGTGGAATCCCGCCCATGCAAGGTCCGGTGATGAGTGTAATCCCACCGAGGTAAAGTGATTGTTGAGATTAAATCTGCACATCCGGGTAAACTAATAGTGGCCAATTGAACTTGTTTTTATAATTGTGAAGTATGATATTGATATGTGATATTTGAGCCTAGTATGATGTGAGATGCCATATTATGACTCTTGAAAGACTAGCTAGGTCTACTTGTGGATTTACCTATGCATGTTGTATATGAGAATTAGGGAATACATGCTTGAACCCTGCATTGTTGATGTTTTCGATTTTAGAGCATCTTCACTAAGCTTATAGCTTACGCTCTCATTTTCAACAATGCAGATCATTAGCGTGGTGTTAGCTCGGAGCATGGCGAAGGGGCTTCCCAAGTTTTTGTTGCTCAAGTACGGTTTAACAATTATGTAGTAGCTTAGAAATGTGGCAAGAGTGTGTGTTTTTGTATGAGCTATGTATGACTCTTACATGTGTTGTTGTTTAAGGATTGACTTGATTGTAATCTTGTGATGACTTGCCAAATGCTTGTGTGACGGTATGCCCTATGGATGCTTAATTTGCTTTTGAATGACATGAATACCTATTTGAGTTGAATTGTGCTTTTTTGGCATTTAATGTCTTCAAGCATGCCTTATAATGAAATGTTGCTAATTTGTAAATGCCATGAATGAATGTTTCAATCTATGCCTTGTATGTGTTTGAGCATGCTTGACATAGGATATATGCCTCTAGACCTTGTATGCTTGTGTTGAGTGCCTTTAGAGGTCGTTTGGGACCTTCAGATTTGTTGAATAAAGCCTAAGTCTGGTTTTCAAGGGTTGCAGACAGCCCGCGTTTCGAAACGAGCTGGGCCGTTTCGGAACGGGTAAGGCTTCAGGGACCCCGTATCGGAACGTGTTTCGATACGGTTTGGCCACTGAGAGCCCCTGTTCCGATACGGGATTTGGAACGTTTTGGCTACTGGAATTCTGAGAAAATGACGAGATGAAAGCGTTTCGAAACGGGTCTAAGGGTTTCGAAACGGTCAAAATCTCGTTGACCACGAGAAGTTGACCGTTAAGGGCGTTTCGGAACGGTTGACCTCCGTTTCGATACGGCCTCCTCGTATGGCTTGGGGCAGTTGACCTGGTCAAGGGCGTTTTGATACGCCTCACTGGTGTTTCGAAACGGCCTGTATAATGGATTAAAATTGGACTGTTTAAATGCTGTTTTGGGTTCGGATGTTTGTCTTCTGCATTTTATTCCGCTGTTTTGATCACATAGGATTTAAATGAGCCTTTAGAAAAGATTAAATTAAAAGAAAAAAATAGGGTTGCTAACCGAGGGGGAACCTTAACGGGTTTCACTTTGGTTTTCCTCGTGTGGCCTACTCGGACCGATCATCCGGCCAGACCGGGACGAGGGGGTTACATTTGTTGGTACCAGAGCCTGAGGTTACCGAGACCTCGGGCAGGTAAGTGAGGTAAGCTTGATATGTTAAGTGATTGTATTGTTCGATGCATGCCTTGCCATGAATTCTTAATGTTTGACTATTCGCATGATGTTTTGAAGCATGAGTTGTTACGTTTGGTGTAGAGTGTGTGCCCATTGCTACTATTACTTAATTTAAAAAGATTTTATAGTAAAGGGAGTACTTGAGCACTATTGGACCCTTGCTTTGGCTAACATAATCCCTATCTGTTAGTTGATGTAGTTATTACCTTGCTAGTTGTACCATGAGACCACGTGGGAGGCCTAGAATGGTTCGACCGGAACCACGGGCAGCGGCTCCAGGAGTTGAGGCTCAAGTGGGAGAGCATGTGGTTGGAGTTAGAGCTCCTCCACCACCTCCACCACCAAGAGTAGGAGGCGAGGCCGGGGCCGAAGGAGAGGGACCTCAGGGAGGCCAAGGTGGCCAAGGACCGGCCGGAGTAGACTTAGCTCCTTTGGTTCAGACGATAGCCGGGGCGTTTCAGGCTGCAGTAGCTGGGGGTCAGGCAACAGCACATCATCAGGGAGAGGGCACTGGTTTGCCTTTAGAGAGACTCCGTGGTCTAGGGGCCGAAGAGTTCCGAGGGTCTACTCTAGAGAGATCCGAGGTTTGGTTTGAGAAGACTGTCCGTATCCTCGCTCAGATGGGATGTACTGGCGAGCGCAAGTTAGGATGTGTTGAGTCTTTGCTTCAGGGTGATGCCTACACTTGGTGGGTCACCATCATTTCGGGAATGGATGAGGCCGAGATTACTTGAGAGTTCTTTGAGTCAGCATTCCATAAGAAGTATCTGGGTCCGCGATACCTCGATGAGAGGAAGAGAGAGTTTATGGCATTGCTTCATGGGAGTATGACCGTGACCGATTATGAGATCCGATTTGTCAGGTTGAGTCAGTATGCTTCTGAGCTTGTTCCTACTGAGGTGGAACGATGTAACCGTTTCCGTTATGGGCTGATTGAAGAGATCAAGAGGTACACTCTAGCTTCAGACTACACTGATTTTAATATCTTGGTCGCGAGGGCCAAGGACTTAGAGCACAGTTTGGGCTTGACCAAACGATTTGGTGGTTCTAGTTCGGGTAAGAGGTCCAGTGACTTTGATAGAGGTGATGCCAAGAGGCATCGGGATAACAGGCATCATTATGATCATAGACGTGGTGGCGGTAACCACGGTAGGGGCCAACAGGGCCAGAGAGCTGGTGGGAAGTTGCCCACATGTGCTACTTGCGGAAGGAACCACACCGGTGAGTGTTGGGGAAATTTCCACTCGTGTTGGAGTTGTGGAGCTAGAGACCACATTAGGCGTGACTGTCCACATCAGGTGGGACAGGCACCAGCTCAGGCTCCTGCTAGAGCCAATGACTTCCAGAGAGGCTGCGGGCGCGGTAGAGGTAACTTCCAGCCGAGGAATGATGGTCAGAGGAACATAACACATGTAGTTGCAGTTCAGCCGGAGGGCGGAGGCCAGGCTAGAGTTTACGCTCAGCGTGGGGATTAGCATGACACCGATGTGATCGCAGGTAACTTCTCGATACAGTCTTTGGGTTTGCTTTATTTGATTGACTCTGGGTTTACACATTCCTACATATTGAGTGAGCATGCACAGTCGTTGAACTTTCCTTGTGAAATATTAGAGGTAGGAGTTAGTGTTACTAGTTCCTTTGGGGACACAGTTGTAGTTAGAAAAATGTACAGAAGGTGTCCATTGATGGTTCAGGGACATGTGTTTCCAGTGGATATGATAGAGCTTCCTTTCTATGGTTTTGATGTAATTCTGGGTATGGACTGGCTCACGGAGCATAGAGCTAGGATAGACTTTGAAACTAAGAGGATTTCTTTGAGGCTCACAGATGATTATGAGATTGTAGTGGTGGGTGAGAACGTGAAGTTCTTGTCCAATGTAGTTTCAGTTCTAGAGGCTAAGAGGTTAGTTGAGTTGGGGTGTGAAGCATACTTGGCATATGTGATGAAGCCTAACATGAGTGAGGTTAGACCTCAAGACATCCGGACAGTGTGTGACTTTCCTAGTGTGTTTCCGGAAGAGTTTCCAGGGTTACCACCGGACATAGAGGTAGAGTTCACCATTGAGACTTATTCTGATTCAGCTCCTGTTTCGGTTGCTCCGTATCGCATGGCACCAAAAGAACTGAAAGAGTTGAAGACTCAGTTGCAAGAGTTGACAGATAGAGGCTTCATTCGACCTAGTTCTTCACCTTGGGGTGCACTAGTTTTGTTTGTAAAGAAGAAAGATGGAAGCATGCGAATGTGTATAGATTACAGACAGTTGAATCAGTTAACAGTGAAGAATAAATATTCGTTGCCTAGAATTGATGACTTGTTTGGCCAGTTGAGAGGAGCGTCAGTCTTTTCGAAGATTGACTTGAGATCGGGTTATTACCAGCTAAAGGTAAGAGAGGTTGATGTACCGAAGACGGCCTTTAAAACTAGGTATGGTCACTATGAGTTTTTAGTCATGCCTTTTGGGTTGACTAATGCACCGGCTGCTTTCATGGATATGATAAATAGGATTTTTTATCAGTACCTCGATCAGTTGGTAGTTGTGTTTATAGATGACATCTTGGTGTATTCGCGAACTGAAGAAGACCATGACCGACACTTGAGACTAGTTTTGAAGACTTTTCTAGATCATCAGTTGTATGCGAAGCTAAGCAAGTGTGAATTCTGGATCCGAGAGGTAGTCTTCTTAGGACACGTAGTGTCAGCCGATGGGATTAGAGTTGATCCGAAGAAGATAGAGGCCATTGTTGAATGGAAGCAACCGAAGTCTGTAACAGAGGTACGTAGCTTCCTAGGCTTAGCTGGATACTATAGAAGGTTCGTAGAAGGTTTCTCTAAGTTAGCCGCTCCATTGACACAGTTACTTCAGAAGAGTGTTCAGTTTGAGTGGACAGATGCAAGACAGAGAGCCTTTGAGAAATTGAAAGAAGCCTTGACCCAAGCTCCGATCTTGATTCAGCCAGAGTCCGGGAAGGACTATATAGTTTACAGTGATGCTTCTTATGTAGGGCTAGGTTGTGTTCTCATGCAAGTCAAGAGAGTGGTGGCTTATGCCTCAAGACAGTTGAAGACTCACGAGCGCAACTATCCGACCCATGACATAGAGTTAGCTGCAGTTGTTTTTGCTCTGAAGATTTGGAGGCACTATTTGTACGGTGAGAGATGCACAGTGTACACCGATCACAAGAGTTTGAAGTACATTATGACTCATCGAGATTTGAATCTCAGACAGCGTAGGTGGTTAGAGTTGCTAAAAGACTATGATCTTACCATTGAGTACCATCTAGGTAAGGCCAATGTAGTGGCCGATGCATTGAGTAGGAAGATAGTCGTGGACTTGAGGGCCATGTTTGCTAAATTGAGCTTGTCCGGAGATGGTGGCTTGGTAGCCGAGCTTCAGGTTAGACCTACTCTAGGTCAGTTGATTAGAGAGAAGCAGCTCTTAGATAGATCTTTGGCACCTCACGTGCAAGATATAGCCGGAGGTAGATCTTCAGACTACAGTTTCAGTACCGATGGGGTTTTATGTTTCAAAAATAGGATAGTTGTGCCAGAGGACAGTGACTTGAGACGTACGATCTTGACTGAAGCCCACAGTAGTCCGTTTGCTATGCATCCCAGAAGCACGAAGATGTACCGTGATTTGAAGAATGAGTACTTTTGGGTTGGCTTGAAGAGAGATGTAGCCGACTTTGTGAGTAAGTGTTTAGTATGTCAGAGGGTGAAGGCGGAACATCAGGTTCCCTCGGGTTTGTTGAAACCGTTGAGGATTTCGGAATGGAAATGGGAGAATATCACCATGGATTTTGTTTCGGGTTTGCCTTTGACTCCTACGAAGAAGAACTCAGTGTGGGTTATAGTGGATCGTTTTACGAAGTGTGCTCACTTCTTGGCAGTCAATACTACTTACACTCTAGATAGATTGGCCGATTAGTACATTAGTGAGATTGTTAGACTGCATGGTGTCCCGAAGTCTATCGTGTCCGATAGAGATCCGAGGTTTACATCTCGATTTTGGGAGTGTCTGCATACAACTTTGGGTACCCGTTTGAACTTCAGCACGTCTTATCATCCTCAGTCAGAGAGAGTTATTCAGATCTTAGAGGATATGTTGCGATGTTGCATCATTGACTTTCAGGGTACGTGAGAGAAGCACTTGCCTCTAGTTGAGTTTGCTTACAATAATAGCTTTCAGTCGAGTATTCAGATGGCTCGATATGAGGCCTTGTATGGCCGGAAGTGTAGAACTCCAGTTTGTTGGGCCGAAGTGGGACATAAGTTGTTACCTATGCCGGATTTGCTCAAGGGGACAACTGACAAGGTAAAATTGATTTGTGGTCGATTGAAGGCTGCTTCGGATAGGCAGAAGTCCTATGCCGATTTGAAGAGGAAGGAAGTTGAGTTCTCAGTGGGTGAGAAGGTATTCTTGAAAGTGTCTCCGTGAAAGAAAGTAATGAGATTTGGCCGAAAAGGGAAGTTGAGTCCGAGGTACATAGAACCGTATGAGATTGTGAAGAGGGTTGGTCCAGTTGTTTATCAGTTGCGTTTGCCATCCGAGCTAGAGAAGATACACGATGTATTTCATGTTTCAATGCTCCGTAAGTATAGGTTCGATCCGTCACATGTTATGCCTGTAGAGGATATTGAATTGAATCCGAATTTGACTTATGAAGAGAAACTAGTTGAGATCCTAGCTTCTGACAGTAAGGTGTTGCGGGGTAGATCGATTGAGTTAGTAAAGGTGCGGTGGCAACGTCGAGGAGTGGACGAGGCTACTTAGGAGAGGAAGGAGGATATGGATAGGCAGTTTCCGTATCTCTTTCAGTCATGTAATTTCGGGGACGAAATTCCTTAAGTGGGAGAGAGTTGTAACACCCGTGTTTTGGGGTTAGGAGTTAGTCGGGTTAGTGATCCGAGTCAGTAAAATTAAATTAAATCAATTTGGCCTAGGCTTGACCTAATTGGGTTTTAAAGTAAAGAGGATGGACCACTTTGGTGATTTAACCCAAATATTTTGAAAAGGAAGACAACTTTTGAAAGTTAAAAAAAAGAAAGAAAGAAAAAATGGTCTTCTCTCCTCCCTTTTACACCCAAAACGTGAAACCCCTTTCTAAACCCCTCCCCTTATCCTAAACACTATTCCATTGATTTCCTCTTCAACCCAAGGTCATTTTTCAAAGGTAAACATATTTTTGGACTATCCTCTTCATTCTCTATCTTTACATGGTTGTAGATTTTCAAACTATCAACTTTTGGAAATTAGGGCTTAATGAAAGTTTGGGTTTTTATGGAGTTTTTCAACTTGTTTTGAAATGTTAGGTTGGGTTTTGATTTAGAAACCTTAAAATACATATGATATGTTAAAATGGTTAGGTTTGGGTGAAAACCCGAAATGAATTCTTGTGGCCAATTTTTAAGTGTCTAAAACTTGGTTTTTGGTGGGTTTTAGGATTAAATTGAAGGGCTGATGGGTTAATTATGTTAGGAAGGTGTTTTGGGACCATTTGGGTGTTTGAAAATAGGATTTTCAGCTAGGTTTTGAAGGAGCACGAAAATGGACATTTTTGGGTGGTTATTTGGATTGGAAATTGTTGAGGTTTGGCTTGAGCTTAAGAATTGATTTGATGACTGAGTTTTAGCATTGATTGAGAGTAATGAATGTGTTTTTGATTGGCTAGAAGCAAGAGGAGACGTTGGAGAGGCAACGGGATCAAATCCGGGCTTGTAGGAGGCTTGCTTTGGTTGAGAAGGAAGGGTGGTGAGTGACTTTAAATATGTTTTAAAGTTTGGTTTAAGTGTGTGTAGTGTATGTGTGGGATGTGCTTGGTAGGCCTCCCCAAAGTGAGAGTTAAATTGGTAACTTAACTCCTTGAATTTTAGTATGCTATTCATGCCATTGTCTATTTGTTATTGTGATGTGTGGATTGATATGTGTATGTATATCTTGACATATGTATATGATGAGCATGTGATGTAAATGGTGGATGGGTGATGTGGTAAATGAAATTGGCACTAATTAACTTACCGGGTGTAAATGATCGATCATTAGGATTAGTGTGCACACAAATTGAGTCAAAGCGTACGTGGCCTTGTTGGCGTTGAGTCATCAAGGAGGAGTACGGTGATGTAACATTCCACCGAAAATTTATTTATATTCTACGGGATGATGAATGGAATCCCATTCGTAGGGCATGTGGTGATGAGTGGAATCCCGCCCATGCAAGGTCTGGTGATGAGTGTAATCCCACCGAGGTAAAGTGATTGTTGAGATTAAATCTGCACATCCGAGTAAACTAATAGTGGCCAATTGAACTTATTCTTATAATTGTGAAGTATGATATTGATATGTGATATTTGAGCCTAGTATGATGTGAGATGCCATATTATGACTCTTGAAAGACTAGCTAGGTCTACTTGTGGATTTACCTATGCATGTTGTATATGAGAATTAGGGAATACATGCTTGAACCTTGCATTGTTGATGTTTTCGATTTTAGAGCATCGTCACTAAGCTTATAGCTTACGCTCTCATTTCAACAATGCAGATCATTAGCGTGGTGTTAGCTCGGAGCAAGGCGAAGGGGCTTCCCAAGTTTTTGTTGCTCAAGTACGGTTTAACAATTATGTAGTAGCTTAGCAATGTGGCAAGAGTGTGTGTTTTTGTATGAGCTATGTATGACTCTTACATGTGTTGTTGTTTAAGGATTGACTTGATTATAATCTTGTGATGACTTGCCAAATGCTTGTGTGACGGTATGCCCTATGGATGCTTAATTTGCTTTTGAATGACATTAATACCTATTTTAGTTGAATTGTGCTTTTTGGCATTTAATGTCTTCAAGCATGCCTTATAATGAAATGTTGCTAATGTGTAAATGCCATGAATGAATGTTTCAATCTATGCCTTGTGTGTGTTTGAGCATGCTTGACATAGGATATATGCCTCTAGACCTTGTATGCTTGTGTTGAGTGCCTTTAGAGGTCGTTTGGGACCTTCAGATTTGTTGAAAAACGCCTAAGTCTGGTTTTCAAGGGTTGCAGACAGCCCGCGTTTCGAAACGAGCTGGGCCGTTTCGGAACGGGTAAGGCTTCAAGGACCCCGTATCGGAACGTGTTTCAATACGGTTTGGCCACTGAGAGCCCCTGTTCCGATACGAGTTTCAGAACGTTTTGGCTATTGGAATTCTGAGAAAATGACGAGATGAAAGCGTTTCAAAACGGGTCTAAGGGTTTCGAAACGGTCAAAATCTCGTTGACCACGAGAAGTTGACCGTTGAGGGCGTTTCGGAACGGTTGACCTCCGTTTCGATACGGCCTCCTCGTATGGCTTGGGGCAGTTGACCTGGTCAAGGGCGTTTCGATAGGCCTCACTGGTGTTTCGAAACAGCCTGTATAATGGATTAAAATTGGGCTGTTTAAATGCTGTTATGGGTTCAGATGTTTGTCTTCCGCATTTTGTTCCGCTGTTTTAATCACGTTGGATTTAAATGAGCCTTTAGAAAAGATTAAATTAAAAGAAAAAATAGGATTGCTAACCAAGGGGGAACCTTAACGGGTTTTGTTTCGATTTTCCCCGTGTGGCCTACTCGGACCGGTCATCTGACCAGACCGGGACGAGGGGGTTACAGTTAATAAAACTGACGTACTCATATTAAAAATTATAATATATATCTTCCATCAATAAATATATAGCTTTCTCAGTTTTTCATGAAATTAAAGAAAAATTCGTATAATAAGAATACACAAATTAATAGCACCAACAGTTGGATAAAAGTCCTCTGCTCCTTTTCGGTGTCCTTTTTTTATGCCTCAACAATAAAAAATTAAATTCTAGGCCCTAAACTTTAAATTTTAAATCCTAATCTCTTCACCCTACAAAATATATCATACCCTAAATTTTCTAAACCCTAATAATAATTCTAACTTTAAATCCTAAATTTAATTTTAATGTGAGATATAAATAAAAACATCAAAAAGAAACATATAATTTCTATTCCTGCAGTTTTGAAAGGCATAAGCCTAATATGGTAACATACGTTTCATTTCCTAAAAAAAAGCTAAGGTTTGAATATTGAACCACGAGAGAAATTTATTATTTTGAAAGAAAATTATTTATGGATATTTTTATATTTTGGAATGAATGGACAGTGAAAATAAGAAGAAGAAAATACTAATGTTTTTTTCTTTCTTTATGAGAATCCAAGAAAAAGGAGAAACATGTGGATGTCGTGCAAGAAAAAGAATCACGTTAAACGAATCAAGTTGTATTCCAAAAATATCCGTTTGTTTTTTTTAAGAAAACAATTGCAAGTTGCATCGTGTGTCGAGTGTCGTGTGTTTGAAACTTTAGCATTCAACATTTAAAAGGATATATATAGTTTAAGAAGGAAAAGAAAATAAGAGAAAAAAATCAACAAGTGTTGAGTGTAATGACAAGACACATTGCTCTCTCGAGGAAAGAATTTAAATTTAAATTTAAAAAAAAAACATTATTAAGAATGAGAGTTACGAATTCCGAACATAAATCATAAAATTGACATATAAAACATAGAGATAAACTACATAAGTTAATACGGCCATTCAATTTCATGATATTAATAATAACACAAACATTAAAGTCATTGTGCAGATAATTTGTATAAATAAAGAGGTAAAATCTGTTTGATACGGTATAAATTTAAAATTTTGTAGCATTTAAGAGTTTTTGGATGAGTAGAAATTGATATTCGAGATTAATATTAAAAATATGGTAAAATTTAAAAGTTTTATACTTTTTTAGACGAGTGGAAATTGATGATTGAGATTAATAATAAGAATTGAAAAAATTTGTACGAACAAGAATAAATTATTTTTAATTTAAAAATATTAATTTTAATAAAATCATATTCACTTAACCAGCGACCAAAAAACGTATAAACTTTTAAGTATTATTTAAATAAATAATAACTTATATATATAAACAAAAAAATTGAACTGTTCAAACTTCAAATTGACTAAAAACACTCACCGATAAATGTATAATACAGTAGTAATATATATTGCATTCTTAAAAATGAAATACATTTTTAAACTTTAAAAATTAGTAAGTGAAACCAGTACAAATTAAAACATAAAATTAGAATGATAAGTAAAAGTTATAGTAAAGTATAAACCTCCCGTTTTTGTGTGTGTGTGCTCCGATAAACCTCCCGTTACTACTTACTTCATTACTTTCCGTTGTTCAAATCAAGTCAATCAGTGGCCAAAAATGACTAAGTGAACTTAATTAACTGGTAAGTTATATAATAAGATACAAAATCAAAATAACAGGTTTTATATGTTATTTTGTATTTGAATGTGTAACTTTATACAAATACGATATTTGTGTTATTTTTTTAATAATTTTAGTATTTATATTTATCAAATGTTACACATTTCGTTTTTAGATTTGTCAATTTTAAAAATATAACACGTGTCTTTAATCAATTTAATTTTTATAACAGGTTTTACATGTTGATGTTGCTTGTCTTCTAGAAACTAAAATAAAGGAGCCGAAAGCCCAGTGAATTGTTTTCCAGCACTTTCACGAGTTTAATTGCGTTTTCAATTATGATTTTGCTTAGAATGATCGTGTTTGGATTATGTGGAAGAAAAACTTAAGCATTTCTGTTTTGCACACTTCTGCTCAAGCCATATTTGTTCAAGGTTCTTTCCTTGATACTAGATTCATTCTTACAGCTATATATGGTAGTAATGATGACTCTGAACGTCGATTGTTATGGTGTCATTTGTCTGACTTAAGAAAATCTTTTTCTAATCTTCCCTGGATACTTGGAGGGCTTCTCAATGTGACTGCTTTTTCACATGAGTCATCTGATTCTGCGGGCTCTGTTGCTACTTCAGCCATGAGGGACCTCTCTGATTGTATGGAGGAGTTGTCTATTTTTTATCATCCCTTCTTTGGGCCTCTGCTTACTTGGTCAAATAAACAATCTGAGAAATTTCTTGCCAAAAAGCTTGATAGGATTCTTGTCAATGCTTGTTGGTGCTCTTTCTTCCCTGATTCTTTTGCTGAATTTAAAGCTCCAGGGGACTCTGATCATTGTCTTGGTTTGGTTTGTTTTCAAAAAGACTCTCCCATTGCAAAGCCGAAGCCTTTTAAATTTTTTAACATTTGGACTCTACATCCCAGTTTCCTCAGCATTGTAAAACAATCTTGGGATCTCCCTGTTGCTGGCACACCTTTGCAAATTCTTTTTTCCAAGTTGAAACGTCTGAAAGGCTCTCTAAAGCAGTTAAATAATAAGAATTTTTCAAATACCTCTCAGCGTGTTCAAGCCAAACGGAAACAATTGGAGGAAATTCAGATCCTGAACCTTTCTCTAGGTGGAAATCATGTTACTATGAAGGAGGAAAAGTTCATCCAAAATGAGTTATTGGACCTAGAGAGTTCTGAGCTTCTGTTTTATCATCAAAAAGCCAGGGTGAATTGATTTCAAAAGGGTGATCAAAGTTTAATTTTTTTTAATCTTTTGTTGTTGTTAGGCAAAAGAAGAACACCATTCGAGCACTCCTGGATGAGCATGGTCTTCGACAAGAGTCTTTTGAGGGGATGTCCACTGTGGTCACTGATTTCTCACATCTCTCATTGACACTTCTGACTCAAATGTATCTGGAGCTAGTGTTGATGTTCTTTAGGATCTGCTTAAATACTCTTTACCTGCTGGTGCTTCAGAGTTTCTTTGTAAGGAGGTCACTGATGATGAGATAAAAGCTGCTATCTTCAGCCAAGAGAATGAGAAAGCTCCTGGTCCCGATGGGTATACTTCTCTATTCTTTAAAACTGCCTGGTCTATTGTGGGAGTAGATTTTAATTCTGCAGTCAGATATTTCTTTACTACTTCCTTTATGCTACCTTCTTTCAATGTTACTGCCTTGGTCCTTGTTCCTAAGGTACCAAACCCTTGCTTGGCTAAAGACTTTCGCCACATTTCTTGTTGTTCCTTACTCTATAAAACTATCACCAAGATTCTTGTTGATAGGCTTTCCCTTTTTTTTCTTGATATGATTGTTTTGAATCAAACTGCCTTTGTAAAGGGTCAAAATATTATTGATAACACTCTGTTGGCTCAAGAGCTTGTGAAATGGTATGCTAGGAAGTCTCTTTCCCCTAGATGTGCCCTTAAAATTGATCTCTAAAAGGCTTTAGACACTCTAAGCTGAGACTTTATTTTAACTGTCTTGAAAGCTTTAGGTTTACCTGATCTGTTTGTTGGTTGGATCAAAGCTTGTTTGACTACTCCTAAATTTTCTATAGTTCTAAATGGCAGCCTGGTGGAGTTTTTCAATGGTGGTAGAGGCATTTGGCAGGGGACCCTCTTTTCCCCTACCTTTTTGTCCTTGCTATGAATGTGTTGTCAAAGCTGCTAGACCTTGCTGCTTCAAAAAGAATTTTTGAATTCCATCATAAGTGTAAGAGAGTGGGGTTGACTCATCTCAGTTTTGCTGATGACCTCTTAATATTCTGCAAGGGCTCTCTTGATTTTATTCTTGGGATTAAATGCATTCTGAAGAAGTTTTTATGAGTGGTCTGGGTTGAGATTGAATTCTGAAAAGAGTGAACTTTTTGCCTCTAGTGTTAGACGAGAGGTCCTGGATGAGATTACAAAAATTTCTGGCTTCCATTCGGGTATTCTCCCATTTAGGTATCTTGGTGTACCTCTTGTTACCAGGAAACTAACCGAGAAAGATTGTCTCCCTTTGATTGAGAAGATTCGAGTTAAGCTGGGACATTGGTACAACTTAAAGCTTAACTATGCTGGTCGACTTCAGCTGATCCATGATGTTCTCTTCAATATCGCAAACTTTTGGTGCCGCCAACTTATCTTACTACAATATGTTCTCAAGAGAGTTGAGCAGCTTTGTGTTCGTTATTTTTGGAAGGGATCTGATTCCTCATCTATTGGTGCTAAGGTCAGTTGGTCTTTGATTTGTTCTCCTAAAGCAGAAGGGGGCCTTGGTCTGCGGAACTTGAAGACTTGGAATAAAGCTTGCCTTTTCACTCTTATGAAGAACAACTTAGCAGGCCAAGGATCTCTCTGGGTTGCTTGGATCCAAACTTATGTTTTGAAGGGAGCTAGCTTATGGCATACAGCTATCAAACCCCATTTCAGTTGGTGCATGAGAAAGATTTTAAAAGCTCGTGATGAGGCTTTCATTTTATTTAGTTCGATTAGGGATTGATCATTGATTAACACCAATTACATATGGACTGAGCTTCGCACTAAGAATGTTGTTGTTCCTTGGCAAAGATTAATTTGGTTTCCTTTGCACGTACCTAAGCATACTATTATTGCTTGGCTTGCTATTCTAAACAAATTTCTTACAAAGTCACGCCTTGTGAAGTGGGATATCATGAAAAAATTTAGTTGTGTTTTTTGTGGTGGCATTGAAAGTAGAGAGCATCTGTTCTTCTCATGCCCTTTTTCGAGGGATGTCTGGAGTGGAGTTTTGCAGCTCTGCAATTTTACTCGACACGTTACGGATTGGGATCAAGAGCTTCTTTAGGCTACTTCTTACCTCAAGGGTAAGACTTTGATTGTGGGCATACTAAAAATTGCTTGGAGTGCTTATCCATACTTTGTGTGGACTGAAAGAAATTGTAGAATTTTTCAGAACAGGTGCAAGACTGCAGAGACTATCCTTGGCCTTATCAAAGAGGTGGTTAATATTCAGTTTAGTCGGAAAGTTATTGATAGGTTGGATTGTGTAAATTTCCAGCTCTGTAGTGCTTGAGGTATTTTGCCTTAAGCTTGGTTTCTTTGTAATCTGTAGCAGTCTTTACTGCTTTCTTTTAGGTAATAAAATTAAATTTATCCAAAAAAAATTTAGTTTTTATATTTCTCAAACATCACACATTTGGTATATTTATTAAATCAATAACAAATATTTAAAATTATAAATTTTATAATTTTTAGAAAAAAACCCTAGCTGCTTTGCAAGCTTCAAAACCTAGCAACAATGCCACCTTTATTCTTTTCATTTTTGTATAATTTTTAAGGTCGGCAACGACGTCAGCTTTAGTGTTATTTGTCAATTGTCGATTACCCTCTTTTTTTTGTTCTTTTAATTTTAATTTTTTCAATAAATATATATTTATGACACGATTTCCTCTACTTTTTGGTATGTATTTTTTGTCTCTTGTCATGCTTTTTTGTCTTTTGGCACATTTTTTGTTTTTTATTTTGCTTGAGGGTTGGATTAAAAGTCGTCACGACTGATTAAGATGGCGCTCTTTTGGTTATCTTGTTGATCTCCCTGCTTTAGACCTTCGAACTGGACCTATATGCAAATTTAGTCACCGCTATTGTTTGCGATTGAGTTGTGGTAATAAACGCGTTGTCAACGTACCCCAAATCTGTAATATGCATTTTTTAATGTTATTGTTGATGTTTTTTTATCTTCATCGTCAAGTTTTGGTGATATTTTGTATCTATTTTGTTTCGAGTCTTTGAATTAAGCTTTTTACCTTATCTTTCTTTGGTCATGTTTATGATCTAGAGACGTCAGTTTTCATTTTAAAAATTTTTCTGGATCGAATTGTAAACTTTCATCTTAATTTTTTTATGAATAAATTGACGTATTCATTTTCAAAAAAATTATAAATTTCACGTCATAATTATAGTTTAAAATATAACTGATAATATAATTCAAACTTTATTTATTTATTATTTTTGAATTATTTATGAATTTTGTATGTAATGATTGACAAATACATGTGTCGAGTGTATAATATTTGAAAATACAAATATCATATTAGTTAAAATGTACATATACCACAAATTTAGATATTAGATGTATAGTGTTTAATAAATACAAATTTAAATAATAAAACATAATTGCAATATTTATAAAAAAACAACAAATTTAGATATTCAACGAGGTTGGTTCAAGCAGTAAGTAATTTGGTTCTGCTCAAGCAGGTCTCAAGTTCAAGGTGTTGTGTATACAAAAATCTCCGCTGAAAAGTTCACCTACTAAAATCGGATGTGCGATGCAGGTTGATCCGAATTAGTCAGGGCAAAGCCCAAAAAATCGAAAAGACAACCAAAAAATAATACTCCAACCAAACCTAATATTAAGAAAACGACGTAAAATTCCTTTCCATATATCTGAATTATTATTTACTATTATAAATTTAATATTTAAATCTCAATATATCAACTGTCGGTTATACTCCTTTTTATAATAGGTGCTTTGAATTTGATTTTGCAATAGCAGAAGAGAGGGGTGTAGAAGAAGAATCATACATTTCTTTCGGGGGAGAAGTTGATGGTCAATTACTCGTGTAATGTAATACAAGGCGCCAAGTCTCTCATCAATCTTCAATAATTGAAAAACAAATAAATTAAAATGGTCTTTTGACAATTCAGCAATTAAATGATTACAGAACATGGAGGAAATTTCTTCACTCTTTCTTTTGGATTGGACAATAAAAATGTGCAACGTATCATAGATATTTGTCGGATGTTCCCGGTAGTACCTTATAGCAGCCCCTCGCAAAAATTAAAAAAAAAAGATTTTGTCAAAATTTTTATTTTACAATTATTCGATACTTGGATTTTTAAAAATAAAAGTTATCTTTGCCTTTTTTGTGCCATGTTTATGCCCAACACTAAAAAATACTATAAGTCTTAACCTTAAAATTTTAATCATAAAGCCTACACCCTATACCCTAAAAAATACACCCTACCTTAAATTCTTTAAACCCTAACCACAACCCCTAACCTAAACCTAATTTTAAGCGTGGGGCATAAATAAAGACACTAAAAAGAGGTAGATGATTTATATCCGAGATTTTTAAAACTATTTTTAATACGATTTTATAGTATCTGTTTTAAAATTTTTAATTATGAATTAAATTATTTATATAAAATTATTTAAATTTGAGTTATTTTAAAAAGATTTTTCTATTGAACCCATTTTTAAATTTTTTTCAGAACTAAATTTAACGTAAAAAATATATATATTAGTAAAAGGGTAAACTACTGCAGGGGTCACTTACGTTTAGCGTCTGTATAGAGTTAGTCACCACTTTTGAAAAGTGCCTATTAGTAGTCCTCTACGTTTTCGATGTGTAAATACTTGGTCACTCCGACGTTAACCCCGTTAGTCCCCTAACGGATTGCTAATGTGGCGAAAGTAAAATAAGGATAAATTACTGCAATAGCCATTAAAATTTATCTCATGTACATTTTTTCTCCTCAATTTAAAAAGGTAAACATTATAGTCACTAATAAAAAAGTTTCTTTATAATTTTACCCTTAAATTTTTAAAAATTCATTTTTCAATCCTAAAACTTTACAATCAATTAACACAATAATATTATAAATGCTTAGATGAAAAATAGGTGCCCAAAGTATACCCTTTGAAACTTAGGTGCCCAAATTGCTCCTATTTAATAACTCAAACTTAAAAATTTAGTCCACTAACTACTAAAAAATCGAGTTATTGGAATTTCTATTATATAATTCAAACTTTATTTTGAATTTTTTAGTCGAGTTTATGAAATTATGAGTCGAGTATTTTCACATCAAACCAAAAAATTTAATTTTTTCGAGTCAAGTCGAGTTATTGGAATTTATATTTTATAATTCAAACTTTATTTTGATTTTTGAGTCGAGTTTATGAAATTATGAGTCGAGTATTTTCACATCAAACCTAAAAATTTAATTTTTTCGAGTCAAGTCGAGTTATTGGAATTTCTATTTTATAATTCAAACTTTATTTTGAATTTTTGAGTCGAGTTTATGAAATTATGAGTCGAGTATTTTCACATCAAACCAAAAAATTTAATTTTTTCGAGTCAAGTCGAGTTATTGGAATTTCTATTTTATAATTCAAACTTTATTTTGAATTTTTGAGTCGAGTTTATGAAATTATGAGTCGAGTATTTTCACATCAAACCTAAAAAATTAATTTTTTCGAGTCAAGTCGAGTTATTGGAATTTCTATTTTATAATTCAAACTTTATTTTGAATTTTTGAGTCGAGTTTATGAAATTATGAGTCGAGTATTTTCACATCAAACCTAAAAATTTAATTTTTTCGAGTCAAGTCGAGTTATTGGAATTTCTATTTTATAATTCAAACTTTATTTTGAATTTTTGAGTCGAGTTTATGAAATTATGAGTCGAGTATTTTCACATCAAACCAAAAAAATTAATTTTTTCGAGTCAAGTCGAGTTATTGGAATTTCTATTTTATAATTCAAACTTTATTTTGAATTTTTGAGTCGAGTTTATGAAATTATGAGTCGAGTATTTTCACATCAAACCTAAAAAGTTTATGAAATTATGAGTCGAGTTTATGAAATTATGAGTCGAGTATTTTCACATCTCAATGGGAAGAGACGAATTCAATTATTAGAGACAACATTATTTGAGGGGTAATCTCGCACTCGAACATAGACCATAAGAGACCTACGTATTACCAAGATGTATTGTAAATGTATATAAATTTATTTTTGAAAGACGATATTTTAAAAAGCAAACAATGTAAAAAAAAAAACCCCTCAAGTTGTATCATGCTATGCTATGTGTGTACGAAGGTTTTTGAATTTTGTTGTTTAAAGGTGAAAAAGTAAAAGAAAAGAAATAGACGTACGAAAAGTCATGTGGTCTATAATTTGCATTTCATGAAATAATTGGAATGCCAAAAAGAATATGCCAACCTCTGCTGAGTCTGCACTCCAAGTTCTTTAAATTCTCCAGCCAGGCTACCACTTTTCTTCACTAAAACCCTCCCAACTTTGCTTTAAAGTCCCATCAACTTTTCTTCTTTGTCACCAGGAAGAAACAATGAGCCGAATTAAAGAGATTCTAACCAAATTTTCTGCTTCAGCCAAACACATTTCCTCAACCAAGAAAAACAAGAGAATTTTCTTGGCAGTTTTTGCATCTCTACTCATTGTTGCTGCCATAATCGGCATTGTTGCTGGTGTGAGCTCACGAAATGACGAACACGATACTTCCCATCACCCCATAGTGAAATCAGCTTGTAGTGTCACGTTCTACCCTGAGTTATGCTTCTCCGAAGTTGCTAAAGTTCATGCCGGAGCAGCCAAGAAGGTGAGGAGCAACAAGGATGTCATCGAATTGTCTCTCAACATCACGACCACCGCCGTCGAGCACAATTACTTCAAAATCAAGAAGCTGTTGACCGGAAAGGGGTTGACGGATCGTGAAAAGACGGCTCTCCATGATTGTCTGGAGACCATCGATGAGACCCTCGACGAGCTTCACGAAGCCGTCGAGGATCTTCATGAATATCCAAACAAGAAATCTTTGACTCAGCATGCCGATGACCTCAAGACCCTCATGAGTGCTGCCATGACCAACCAGGAGACTTGCTTGGATGGTTTCTCCCACGAAGGTGCCGACAAGAAAATCCGACAAGTGCTGATTGATGGCGAGAGGTACGTCGAAAAGATGTGCAGTAATGCGCTTGCCATGATCAAGAACTTGACGGACACTGACATTGCGAACGAGATGATGCTCACAAAAACGAACAGGAAGCTGAAGGAGGACGAGAACGGCATTGCCTGGCCAGAGTGGTTGTCCACCGGCGACAGACGTCTGCTTCAGTCGTCTTCGGTGACCCCTGACGTGGTTGTGGCGGCAGATGGAAGCGGGAACTTCAAAACGGTATCGGAAGCGGTGGCAAAAGCACCGGAGAAAAGCAGCAAAAGGTACATCATTAGAATCAAAGCAGGTGTATACAGAGAAAACGTGGACATCCCAAAGAAGAAAACTAACATAATGTTCATCGGAGACGGGAGAACCAGAAGTATTATCACCGGGAGCAGGAATGTGGTCGATGGAAGCACCACTTTCCACTCTGCTACAGTTGGTAAGTCCATCTTCACTTCCAGTGTATTTTACATTAATTTACCTTCTTTTCTTTTAGTTACATTAAGTTTGCGGCCACCGTTAATGGTTCTTGGGTTTAAGACAAGGAGTAAAAAAATTTTGCGGCTAACTATGCCTCTTTACATGACTTTATTAAAAATATTTAAAAATTAAATTATAAGTTTTAATTTTAAATTTTATATCCTAAATTTTAGATACTAAACCCTAAAAATTTATCATACCCCTAATTCCCTACACTATAACCTTAAATCTCAACCTTAAACTCTAAATACTAAATCATAAATCCACTATTTTAAAATGGAGATACCAACAAAAGCATAGTTAGGAGTATACGATTTCTATCCTAAGACAATACTGATATTTGTTTAAACTTTCCTACATTATCTCAATAGATTTAGGGAGCGGACTAGCACATGGTCTGATTCACTAAAGGTCAATTCTTCAAACATGATATACAAGAATATTATGCAAAATCGACAAACAATCCACCGAAACACCAGTTGTCCGGTTACAACTTGTGCACGTCGTTTTTCCATTATTATTCTACAGTGTACATAATATCAACCCTACCATTAACTTTTCAGATAAATTCTTTCCTCCTAATTTTCTATAGAGAGGTTAACATCTCCAAGCGTTGATTTTAGTAGATAAGATTTTCTTCTTAATTTGTTCTAGTGAATGAAATTTGTTTTCACTTTTTATCATCTGAACCCATGTGAGTATGTGACAAGTTCATGCAGTCATATCACATTAACGCCCGGCACGCCAAGCCAACGTACAGTCCGATATTTTATTTTGTCATTGTCTGTTTTGATTAAACACTTTGAAGCCATCCCGATAAGGCTCCAACGGCTGATGTTGGAAGGGCCCAACGCATTCTTGCACTGTGGGAGTAGTTTAATCGATTTCTATTTTTAGGAGACGTTAACAGTTCGGTGATATTTTGAGCAGTTGAGGAGGCAGGTCTATAGCATCGTAGCTTTTGATAATTGGTCCCCGGCTCTCGTCCTTTGCAGAGGCACAAGAGTCGGTGTCGGTTTGCCGTAAAGCATTTGGCTTTCGTAAAGATAGCTATATTTGAATCCCAGACTTTGTTGCTTTAGCTGTAATACTAATAGTAGCTGGCTTTGGCCCCCTCCTTACCCTGTTTGAACTGAAATCATAAAATCAAAATTAAAACAATTGATTTGATGGTTAGCAATATGCCTTATTATAGGCATCAGGCATCATTAACTCGCTGAAACAAGTGGGTGCGTTGAGCCAATTTATAGTACAGAATCACATGCGTGCTCATTAGGTACTATTTGCCAAATAAAACGTGTTTTTTTAACTCTGCTGATTTAATCTTACTGTTTTGAAGTTTGAATTTTATGCTGATCATCCTAATATATATATGTTCCCATGTGGTTGTAGCTGCGGTTGGTGAAGGGTTCCTTGCCCGAGACATAACCTTCCAAAACACAGCAGGTCCCTCAAAGCATCAAGCCGTCGCCCTCCGTGTCGGTTCCGATCTCTCGGCATTCTACAACTGTGACATGCTGGCATACCAGGACACTCTCTACGTTCACTCCAATCGACAGTTTTACGTCAACTGCCTTGTGGCAGGAACTGTTGATTTCATCTTCGGCAACGCTGCAGCCGTGTTCCAAAACTGCGACATCCATGCTCGGAGACCGAACTCGGGGCAGAAAAACATGGTGACGGCCCAAGGCAGGACCGACCCTAACCAAAACACTGGCATTGTGATCCAGAAATGTAGGATAGGTGCAACTTCTGATTTGCAGCCTGTAATTTCAAACTTCCCAACATACCTTGGCAGACCTTGGAAGGAATATTCAAGGACTGTGATAATGCAATCGACTATCAGTAATGTGATTCAGCCTGCCGGGTGGCACGAGTGGAGTGGGAGTTTCGCCCTGAGCACATTGTTTTATGGCGAGTACCAGAACACCGGGGCCGGTGCTTCGACTTCGGGGAGGGTGAAATGGGGAGGGTACAAGGTGATCACTAGTGCAACCGAGGCTCAGGCTTTTACTCCTGGCAGGTTCATTGGTGGTGGAGGGTGGTTAAGCGCTACAGGCTTTCCTTTCTCTCTTGGGTTGTAATAAGTTTGAAGCTTGTAGTGTCATGTAACACCTACTTCTTGTTTGGTTCGAGATTACTTTGCGGCCATGCATCTGTTAAATTATTACTAATGTAAAAGTAATAATAAGCGTATGCCAAGGTTTTCTTCAAAAATTACATGTTGGCGCAATCACTGGCACCTGTATTTTAATGGGGGATAAAATTCAAGGAAATAAAAAGCTTTATCATATTGAGAAAAGGAAGTTGAAATGCTGCCGATAATCATGCCAGGAAACGCATTTTAATTTCTTTGGGTGATCTCCCAAACAAAAACTATATGTTGGCGCAATCAGTGGCAAGTACAACGCATGGGTGATCTCCAGGCACATGGTAGGGGCTCCCATCAGTCCTAAAAAGCCACATTTGAATACGTCAAAGTGAGAAGGACCCTAACATAATGGTGACATCAACTTTGTTTGATGAAGGAAAGTGTCAGATCTTGGAGAAATTAGTGTCATCCAACCACTAATTAAAATTAAAGTTTGATGAAGAAGAAAACTGCTGTGTTTTTGCTGAATATGGGGCTGCCTAATTAATGGTTTGCATAAGAAAACAATAATAACATTTAAAAGGAATTAGTTGGCATATACATAATACACACACATTTTGACCATATATGCCAGCTCAGATTAATGCCATACAATACAAGATTATTACTAAAAAGTAACTTATCCAAAAAAAACAAGATTATTGCTAAAAGGTTGTAAACGTTTTGGGCCCAAAGGCCCACAAAAGTGCTTCAGCCATTTTTGCTAGTAGTCCACTGTAACTCCATCTTCTAATCTTTAAAAACATGAGCAATTTTCAACATACACTAACTTGAGTCTATTTCGTTTTTCAAAATCGCGAAACCGAGCAAGGATCAAACCATTATATTAGATAATAATAAATCACATCTGCCAACAGTCCGTATGTGTTTATTATAAATATTAACTAATGTTATATATATTATAATCTAGGAGAAAAGTTCCATCCCATTTTTTCTGAAACAAATATAAATTAGTGTGCATTTCTTCCTTAAAAATATCAATTTAATGTGTTAAACTAAAAAAATAATTTTGCATACATGTTTTGAAAAAATATATTTTAGATTATCTTTTTTGAATTTCTAAACCCACCATTATAATATGTAACTAACTAATAACTTAAATCATTACACATTTAGAACACATTCAGAATCGAGTTTTAAATTAACTTTTAAAACGCCAACGAAAAAAATTATCCCGAGCGACAAAAAATAACGTCTTTTCAACCAGCTTATACACCTAATTTGCTACCCAAACTAAGCTGTTGGAAACATAAAATTTTTAACTTCTCTCTAAACCACCGTTCTCACCGCTTTTCACCTAAAATTCTATTTTAAAATCATTCATAAACGGAACCTTACACTCCTTGTTTTTGTTCTTTATGTTCTTTAATAATAATCCAAAGAGACAGTTTGGTGTACCATCATGAGTGAAGCCACACTCACAATTGAGGTGTCGGTTGACACTTAAATTTTTTAAAAAATTATATTTTTTATATAATTTGTATATAACAAATTAAAAATATATGACATCCCTTAAAAAATAATTAACTTCTCCTACATATCATTCAAAAAATGACACCTCTTAGATATATTCGATAAAGGAAATTGTCAACCTTTGGGGCCGACCACTAATGACAATTACAGTACTTCCATGAAGAAAAAACAGTTGTTTAGTTTTGTCCGATCAAATAGTTAAGAGTTCTCGAGAAGTTGAAGTATTTTCTTTCTCAGCAACATCCTGGTTGACAAACAGTTGTTTGGAAGAAGTTATGGTCCTTAAAGTTACCTTTTAATCGAAACCATAATTTTTTTTGGTTAGATGTTCAATTGGCAAATATGATAAAATCTGTTAACGTTCAATCCCCATCTATGCAAACATTTCTTCTGTAAAAAAGTGTATCAAAAGTCAAATGATGGTTGTAGTTTGTGGCTACGTGATAGAGTGAAATTCCCCTCTCAGTTGCAACTGGCATAATGTGCATACGTAGGTAGAGTGAAAATAATAAATGTTGTTAATTAGTCTTAATGTGTTCTTAAATAATGTTTTAACTTTTAAGGCTAATCCATTTATCTTCTTAATGTGTTCTTAAATAATGTTTTAAGGCTAATCCATTTATCTTCTTATGTGGGTCTGGCACATGAATGCATGATGATCCATTTCCAATATATTTTTTCCTTTTTTTGGCAGAAAATTCAACTATGGTTGATATGTAATCTCATTAATGTTATACGAAAAGCTGCCAAAGTTTAGATGTTAGGCATGCCAGTTGCCAAGAGGGACGAACATTACAACTCGGGGGATTGTCCTTGGGCTTAGGGAGATGCAAAAATCTCGAACCGTGGGCTAAACCTAAAGTGAACTACAAGTTCAAGTCATTTTCGATTTATTCGAGTAAATTGCTCTAAAAGGACAGCGAAAAATCTCTCTTTCTTTCCCTATTTCCAAAAAAAAAAATAGTAACAAAACCATTTTGTCTTCTCAGCCTCTGATATATATAGGCAGAGATGCGGAGATTTGTGATTGGCAGTGCTAGAAGCCTCATTGAACGTTCGCGTCAAAACTATCACTTCCAACGGCCTCTGCTTTCCTCTTCATATCGTCTCTTGTCCTCTATTCCTTCTTCTTCTTCCTCTTCCTCTTCAACAATGGCTCCTCCTGTTTCTCTTAATACTATTAACCCCAAGGTACTCTCTTTTTACCTTTTTTCTTCCGTTTGGAGCGGTTCTGAATCTGGGTTTCTTTTGTTCTCTCTTCTTTCTTTTTGTTTAGTGTTTAATTTGATGTTAGATACTGATTTTTTTCCTTTTCCTTTTGATGTTTTTGAATCTGGGTTTTATGCTTTGTGTGTTGTGTTTGTCTTGTTATTACAAAAAAATCCACATCTTTGACCGTGAGGTCCGGGCTTTGAATTAATTCAATTCCTATCCCATTCTCAGTTCTTCTTCCATTTTGTTATCTGATTATATTCATGTTGTACATGTTTATTCGTTCCCTTTCTATTGAGTATTGATGTGTAAGTGTCTTTTAAGGGGTTTCACTTTCTTTTAGTAGCGTTTTTCTTTCATAGGACTAATTCATAGTACATGTACTGACTTGATGTGTGTACTCCTTTTGTGCTCAAATCAATCTTTTATGGTGTCTATTAAGCTTATTTTTGTTAAAGCTCACCATTTGCAAACTGGAAACATATTTTTGATTTTAGAGATTTAAGAAACAAGGAAATAGTAAAGGCAATGGCATTAAGTGTAGAATTCAAGTTGCTGTGCACTTCTGTGTATTCGTTCAGGATATGCAATATTGTCATTCTATTTTGAACCCGCTAATACTTTTTGCATCATCTGTCTGTTTGCTTATCGCTAATCCCCTCTTTCTCGACAGGTTATAGAATGCGAGTATGCCGTCCGAGGTGAGATTGTCATCCTTGCACAGGTAATGTGCCAATCTGCTTCATCTTTGATGTATTTTTAATAATTACTTGTTTGAAGTTGTATTCTCAATTCTCTTGCTTGCATTCACATCCAAGTATTATCAGAAAATGGATTAAATGGTGAGTTTTGTGTTATTAGAACATTGTTGTTCATGTTGATGGACTGTTTTCATTTTTTTGGAACTTTGAAGTAAATTCTGCTGATTTAGTTTTGTATATGAAGCTGGATGTATTTAGTGTAATATTTATGGAATAATGCTTTAATGATATTTTCTTAATATTTTTTCCAGAAATTGCAAGAAGAGATAAAGACTAAGCCAGATGCTCATCCCTTTGAAGAGGTATATTTATTTTTACCTCGACAGTTTTCTAATGGACACTTGGCGAGTTGGATTTACACTTCATTGAGACTATATCCACTTCGCTCTCCCATGGTTGAATAGAAATGCCATGCTTATGTCATATTACTATCTGTGAATGATGGACGCAGTAAAGGTTTTCCCCACTTGATGATTAATAAGGAGACTTCTTATGTTGAACTTGTGGATTTTGTCTGGCTGACATTGATGGCTGTTGAATTCTGTGGGCTGGATGGTGTTCTCACAAAGAAGTAATTAGGTTTATTTGAATGCCTCTTATCTAAGAGAGGCACTATAGGGGGGGGGTGTGATTGCATTTCATGAATGTTTACTTGACACTTTGACTTATTTATTGATTTCTTTTTTGGTGTTAAATGTTAATCCTATTTTACAGATATTGTACTGCAACATTGGAAATCCTCAGTCTCTTGGTCAGCAGCCGATAACTTTTTTCCGAGAGGTTGTTTTCTTCAGTAGGTGATATTCATTAGCATAAAGACGTGTCATGTGAATAAAGCAATTCTGACTAGGATTTCTCTGGAATAGGTTCTTGCATTATGCGACCATCCAGCCATTTTGGACAAAAGTGAAACCCAGGGTTTATTCAGGTACGGAGAATTAATATTGGCCATAAGCTTTGTGGTTGTTTCTGTTAAATTTTATAATTGTTTCGTTTGTTTTCTTTTACCCGATAAAAAATTCAGTTTTGAGGTGTGTGTTTAATCTGGCTTATCCACGGCCATATGGATATGAGTAGAAGATGTACGTATGTCCTATTACCCCTTGTGTCATACTGGTAACTGGACCCAAATTTATAATGTTCTTATAGGTACCAAGAGTAGGTATATTCCTCCTCTACATACATACCCTATTTATAATGGTTGATGATCTATCACTTCCCCTATATTTTTCTAAAAAAGGAATTTTGGTTAAGTTTATCAAAATAGGATATTTTTTCCTGATACTAAATTACATCAGTGAAATCGATGAATGATTGTTCAAAATAGGATATTATGGTAGATGTTCTCTTTTGCTGACTCTAGAAATTTTTAGCATATTATGAGTCTTTCTTTGACATTCATTCCTTTACCTCGTGTAATTTGGTTCGTGGCCGTTTGTAGTGCGGACTCCATAGAACGTGCTTGGCAAATTCTTGATAAAATTCCTGGAAGGGCAACTGGTGCCTACAGTCATAGCCAGGTTGTTATCATTGCTCACATCTTGGAACTTTGACAATTTATGCTTGCATGCTATTCACACATTTTTAGTTTCTTTGGGCATCAGGGTATCAAGGGATTACGCGATACAATTGCTGCTGGAATTGAGGCTCGCGATGGTTTTCCTGCTGATCCAAATGATATTTTCTTGACTGATGGTGCCAGTCCTGCAGTAAGTTTCTATCTCGAAGATGAATGATCAGTTCCTCTTGAGAACTTGTATGACGGAGTAGAATTTTTCTCATCTACAGGTGCACATGATGATGCAGTTACTGATAAGATCTGAGAAGGATGGAATTCTCTGTCCCATCCCTCAGTATCCTTTATACTCCGCTTCAATTGCTCTGCATGGTGGAACTTTGGTATGCATGTCATGTGTTAAAGCACTGTTTAGAATTTTTAGATATTTATAAGCTATCTGGGTTTAGCTGTTGCTGTAGTACTGTCTTTTTGCTGGTTATTGGCCAAGCTTTAATATACCAAAATCAAGTTGCTTTACATTTCTTGAGGATTAGTTTTTATCTGCCTTTGGTAGGACTTGTGCAATGCTTAGAAATAAATATTTCTTTTATAATTCAATGATTTATTGATTGCCAGATTGTTGCAGTTGTAATTTCTTGTGGCTTTTGCAGGTTCCATACTATCTTGACGAAGCCACGGGATGGGGTTTGGAAGTATCTGAGCTTAAGAAACAACTTGAGACTTCCAGGTCCAAGGGCATCACTGTTAGGGCCTTGGTTGTAATAAATCCAGGCAACCCAACAGGACAGGTAATCAATGATACGCTTTTCAAAAGTATATTTAGTCGAAGAAGAGTCCCAAGTTTTGGTTTTTACCTGATTTTATTCTCATTGTGATTGCAGGTTCTCGCAGAGGAAAATCAGAAGGCAATCGTGGAGTTCTGCAAGCAAGAAGGTCTTGTTCTGCTAGCAGACGAGGTAGGTTGATTCATATATGTTATGGATTTTCCATTCGTTGCCAATAACTTCTTCGTTTTAGGTCTGAGTCCCAAGGGTGATAATATGGCTGCTACATTAAATACTCGTGGTTTTACAGGTTTACCAGGAAAATGTTTATGTACCTGAAAAGAAGTTCCACTCTTTCAAGAAGGTTTCGCGGTCCATGGGTTATGGTGAGAAGGATTTATCCTTAGTATCTTTTCAGTCAGTCTCAAAAGGTAAAATTTGTTTTATCATTGTACTATTATTTCAGTTTTAGAAGGTAAAAGAGCTTATGCAAAATTTGGATTTTTGACATAAAGAATATGCAATTTTTACTGTATCCAGGTTATTATGGAGAGTGTGGAAAAAGGGGTGGTTATATGGAGGTAACTGGGTTCGGCACTGATGTCAGGGAACAGATATACAAAGTGGCGTCTGTCAATCTGTGTTCCAATATCTCTGGCCAAATTCTTGCTAGTCTTGTCATGAGTCCACCTAAGGTTAAATCTTTTGCCATTTAAAATCACTTCTCTGTGTTCATTCCAACGGCATCGGTTTTTTGACATAAATATAAGAATATATGATGCTAATGATAAAACAAAGGAAACTTGCAGGTTGGAGATGAATCCTATGAATCATACAATGCCGAAAGAGTTGGGATCCTTTCATCTTTAGCCAGGCGTGCAAAGGTTAGTCCTTAGTTTGGATTATTTTAAGCCATATGAATGGAGGGGCATCGATGTTTAGATTTAGCAAAAGTGAACGCTAAATTCTACGTTTTTCTGGCGCAGACATTGGAAGATGCATTCAACAAGCTGGAAGGTGTAACATGCAACAAGGCAGAAGGTGCAATGTATCTCTTTCCCAGAATTGACCTGCCTGAAAAGACAATCAAAGCCGCTGAAGCAGCGAAAAAGATACCGGACGCATACTACTGCCAACGTCTCCTCACCGCCACCGGAATTGTTCTTGTTCCTGGTTCTGGCTTTGGACAGGTGAGTTCATTCTTGCTCCTCCTTGATTGATAACATTTTTCCTATAATTGACATGTGATGTTTTGTCGTAGGTTCCTGGTACCTGGCATTTTAGGTGCACAATACTCCCTCAAGAAGACAAGATTCCTGCAGTTGTCACCCGTTTAACAGATTTCCATAAAAGTTTCATGGATGAATTCAGAGGCTGAACCTTGGGTCGATTTCAGCACAATTTGACGTGCCTTTTTCTTCTTTTTTCATAGAGAATAAATCGACGCTGTGTCAATGCTCCCCTTTTTACATTACACAATTTAAAAATCATTAGTTTAAGTATATTTAAATTCGTGACATTTTGTACTTTTTAGAGTTTAAGAAAAATTATAAATAATTTGTAAATTGTATAAGGAAAACGATCCTGCAGTTGGCTCATGCATGCCGGTTGGTTCGTGTTGAAAAATTTAATCATTCTCATTGATTAAAAATAAGTTTACAAGAGGCTTTATATAGCCAGCAACAAGGATTAATCAACAAGCAACTAACAAAAAACTAACTATTGCTAACAACCTCTAACAGCTAACTAATCTTTGAAACTAACTATTTACATTCACAACACTCCTCCTCAAGTTGGTAGTTGAAAGACATCTTTAACTCTCAACTTGCTTAGAAGGTACTCATGTTGTTGCACTCCAAGAGCCTTTGTCATAATGTCTGCCAGTTGCTCTTAAGAGGAAATATGTTGTGTTTGGATTAACCCCATTTGTATCTTCTCTCTCACGAAGTGAAAATCTATTTCAATGTGCTTAGTTCTTTCGTGAAACACCGGATTAGTTGCAATCTAAAGTGCTGCTTTGTTGTCACAAAAAAGCTTCACTGGATCAGACTTATACAACCCAAGTTCCTTTAGAAACCCAGTCAACCAAACTATTTCAGATACCACAACTGCCATGCTTCGATACTCGGCCTCTGCTGAAGATCTGGCTATTGTACTTTGTTTTTTTGATTTCCAGGAAACTAAGAATTTTCTAATTTTGATACAATACCCAGTCACTGACTTTCTTGATATTGGGCAAGATGCCCAATCTGAATCACAATATGCAGAAATCTGCTCTTCATTTGATGTCTCAAACAATAACCCTTGACCAGAATTCTTTTTTATATACTTAACAATTTTCAACGCAGCCAACATATGAGAATCCTTCGGTTGATGCATGAATTGACTCAAATTCTGCACAGCAAATATTATGTCTGGCCTAGTATGTGTGAGGTAGATGAGTCTTCCAATTAATTTCTGAAAAACAGAAACATCCTCTAAGAGTTTGTCTTCAACATTAAGCTCAAGTTCTTTATCATAGACTGCTGTTGTGAACTTCATATTCTGCTCCAAAGGAGTGGATGTTGGTTTGGAACCACCAAGACCCAGATCTTCAATCAATTCTATAGCATATTTCCTTTGGTTCAACAGAATACCTTCCTTGGATCTCATTACTTCAAATCCCAAAAAAAACTTTAAATCCCCTAGATCGTTCATTCTGAAATTCTGATTCAACAATAATTTCAATTCTGAAATCAAACTACTGTCATTTCCAGTGATAAGTAGGTCATCTACATAAATCAGCATTATCACAACTGCATCTCCTTTCCTTTTTGTAAAAATTGAATAATCTGACCTACTTTGATAGTAACCAGCACTTGATAATGCTTCACAAAGCTTCATGTTCCATTGTCTTGAAGCTTGCTTCAGACCATAGAGGGATTTATGCAGCCTACAAACCCTAGACTTCCCCTGGCTGCAAAATCCAGGAGACATCTCCATATAAACCTCCTCCTGCAAGTCACCTTGAAGAAAGGCATTATAGACATCCATCTGGTAAAGAGGCCAATTGTGGGCAGCAGCAAAAGCCAAAATGGTTCGAACAGTGACCATTTTAGCTACAGGAGAGAATGTTTCAGTGTAATCAACTCCAGCCTTTTGATTATAACCCTTGGCCACGAGACGTGATTTATATCTTTCAACAGCACCAGAGGAATTATACTTAACTCGAAAGACCCATTTACATCCAATGGGAATTTTACCAGATGGAAGAGGAACCAAGGACCAAGTGTGATTGATTTCAAGAGCCTAAATTTCCTCTTTCATGGCTTCAACCCACAAAGGGTTTTTACTAGCTTCAGAATAGGTTTTAGGTTCAACAATGGAAGTATGAGAAAGAAAAGAGCGAGTAGAAGAAGGAAGATGAGCATAAGTCAAAGAAGATGAAATGGGATATATAATATCAGAGGTATGACAAACAGAGGCAAAATCATTAAGCCATTGAGAGGGACGAACAGTTCGAACAGACCTTCGAACAGAAACAGGAATAGGAGCAGGGGGATCAGTAGATAAAACATGAGGAACATAATCAACTGTAGGAATGGAAGAAGCAGTAGAATCAACTGTAGGAATGGAAGGAGCAGATGAGGCATGTGTAGAATCTGTTGAGATATGAGGAGACTGAAGATTAAGAAAATCATCATCAAGAGCAGAACTATTAGAAGGAAAGAACCAAGGAGAAACATCAGAGGTAGCTGAATGAAAAGAAAAAATTTCCTCATGAAAGACAACATCCCTGCTTACAAAAAAAGACTTGGAATCCAAGTTAAACAAGATGTAACCTTTTTGAACCTCAGAATAACCAAAGAAAACAGAGGGAAAAGCCCGAGGAGAAAATCTGTCAGAGGGATTTGTATTGGTAGCATAACTAAGGCATCCAAACACACGAAGGTGGGAAAGAGAAGGAGGGCGATGGTAAAGCATTTCATAGGGTGTTTTCAAGTGTAAGACTGAAGAAGGGAGACGATTAATGAGATAACAAGCAGCTGTAACACAATAACCCCAAAATTTAACAGGGATTTTGGCATGAAACTTCAGAGCACGAGCAACCTCTAATAGGTGCCTATGCTTACGCTCAGCTATACCATTTTGTTGTGGTGTATGGATGCAACTACTTTGATGGACAATTCCAAGGGAAGAAAAAAACTCAGAACAAGAAGAGTTAAGAAATTCAGAACCATTATCTGTACGAACAAATTTAACAGAGGCTGAGAAGTGATTTTGAACATAGGAAATAAAGGACTTGATGAACAAAACAGTATCAGACTTTAACCTCAACAGAAACACCCATGTCATCCGAGAAAAATCATCAACTACAGTGAGAAAATATCGTTGACCATGAACAGTGGATGTTCTATATGGTCCCCAAAGATCCATGTGTAAAAGTTCGAAAGGAAGAGTAGACTGAGTAGAGCTAGAAGAGAAAGGAAGCCTAGATTGTTTGGCTAGAGGACAAACAGGACAATGAGGCTTAGAGCTAACAGAAATACTATCAGAGAGGGACAATTTAGATATAGTAGTATAGGGTGCATGACCAAACGAGCATGCCACAACAAACTTTTATTAAGCTCAGAATGCATACAAGATGAAACTGATTTTTTAACCGCAGAGAAAGGAAAAAAAAGAAGGAAAAGACAAAGACAAACCAGACACAGAAGCTGGAGAAATGAAAACATAAAGGCCCCCAGACAGTTTACCAATCCCCAACATCTTGCCACTGGAGAGTCCCTGAATCAAACAGAAATCAGGGAAAAAAATCACAGTACAACTCAACTCAGAGGTTAATTTGGAAACGGAAATGAGATTGTGTGTAAAGTCAGGGATGTATAGAACGTTTGATAAATGTAAATCAGCAAGAGAAACAGAACCAGTATGGGTAATTGCAGCATGCTTTCCATTAGGCAAAAAAACAGAGCGAGAAGTGGATGAACATGAAAGAGGATTATTCAGAAAAATGAAATCACAACACATGTGATCCGTAGCACCAGTATCTAAAATCCATACAGAACTTGAGCGAGCAGAGGAACAAGAAACATCACCTGCCAGATTAGCGGAAGACTCAGCAGAAGAAGGTGGAGCACGATTAAGCAATTCCAACAGCTGCTGGTACTGCGAAGGTGTGAACACAGGGGGCAATGAAGAACCAGAAGAGGTAGAGGACGAAGAACCAGAAACCCCAAGAGTATCAGTGACCAGAGCAGCTTGAACACCCCTCTTCTTATTGAACTTAAAATCAGCCGGAAAACCAATTAAACGATAGCATTGGTCTTTTTTGTGACCCCGGACCTTACAGTGATCACACGTCCCAGTGAAACGACGGTGAGAACTGGCACCACCAGAGGTATAAAGCGCAGTAGGATCAGAAGATAAAGAAACCGACGAGACGCCATGAAGATGAGTCCGTTGGGATTCTTCTTGAAGAATCATAGAATAAGCTTGGTTAACAGACGGGAGAGGCTTCATGAGCAATATTTGGCTTCGCAAGGCAGAGAACGTCTCATTGAGACCCATTAGGAACTGAAAAAGCTGCTGCTGAAGATGGGCCGCCAGATTATCTTCAGAAGCAGGGCACTCACATGTCGAAAAAGGAACAAACACCGCAAGCTCATCCCACAGAAGTTTTAAGCGAGTGAAATAAGAGGAGACAGAGAGATCACCTTGGACAGACGTGGCAACCTCTCGATGAAGAAAGAAAATGCGAGCACCGTCGATTTTATCAAATCGCTCGCGAAGATCCTTCCAAATGAGGGCGGCGTTCGAAGCGAAAACAACGCCGGCAGACAGATCACGACTGACGGAGTTCAAGATCCAAGAGATAACAGCCGCATCACATCGGTCCCACTGCGAACGGAGAGTCTCAATAAAGCCATCACGCTTGCAATCGCCGGTAACAAACCCTAGTTTGTTCTTCGCAAGCAGCGCTAGACGCATCGAACGGCTCCAAACGCCGTAATTGTCGATGCCGGTCAGCTGCACAGAGACGATCGGAGTGCCGGACGTATCTGAAGGGTGAAGGTAAAGGACATGATTCAGATCAATCGTTGTGGCCATCGGAAACCAAGAACGAAGAAAGGGGGGAAAACAAAAAAAGGGAAAAAATGAGAATGAAAAGAAGAACAGGCCGGGAAATGAAAAAATGAAAAAAACAGGCCAAGGAAAGAAACGGCCCAACAGAAATGGATCAGATGTGGACTCCTGATACCATGTTGAAAAATTTAATCATTCTCATTGATTAAAAATAAGTTTACAAGATGCTTTATATAGCCAGCAACAAGGATTAATCAACAAGCAACTAACAAAAAACTAACTATTGCTAACAACCTCTAACAGCTAACTAATCTTTGAAACTAACTATTTACATTCACAACAGTTCGGCTCATGTTGGCCTTGGACAAAAAAAATCATATTAATAGTAATTAACTTTTGTTAAAAGACTGAACATTATGGTCTTATTATATAAACACATGGAATGCCATCTCAGCTTTGGTTTTTTGTTTTTGTTTTACTTTATAAAAGTATAATAGATAAGAGGTCAATTATTTTCGGGAAATATAAAATAAATGAAAAATGTAGTAATATTATAAGGTTGGAATGGAATTGGGATCAGAAGTTTTGAAATAGAAAAAAGTTGGTCCAATGTGCAGTGCCAATAGTCAGAGAGTCCCCGCCAATTTTGTAATGCTCATCTCGAAACCCCCCAAACATTTTACCACGGCCTCAGTCCACAGGTTTAATTCAAAACAAAACAAAATCTTCATATATGTGTGTTTCAATTAAGGGTTATGCTAGGGCCGTAGATAAGAACTTATGATTCCTGCTATTATTGTTTATTTGATTTTTTAATAGAATATAATAAAATGTAATTAATTATATTCCTAAAATTTGTGTTCTATTGATCTAATTTTTTTATATAATTAAATATTAAAACTCTAAAAATTAAACATTAAACACTAGGTCCTAAAATCCTAAACCTTAAACTTAAACTATAAACTCTAAATCCTAAATACTAAAACCTAAAACATAAAAAACTAACATTAAACTCTAAACTTAAAATATAAACCCCTAAATATAAGCACTAGACCCTAACCCTTATACCTAAAATTCAAAAGCTTAAACTCAAAAACCTAAACCCTAAAAACTAAACTCCAAAAACACTAACACTAAACCATGAACCCTTTTAGGCGAGTATTAATTACATTAAACAACATAAATTAATTAAACACAACTTTTTAAGACTGTAATTAATTATATTCTATTAAAAAGTAAAAAACAAACATTAATTATAAGAATTTATAAAATTTTTATTGGCTGTCAATAGTAAAATCTTTGAATTAAAGCGACTCAGCAGAAAAAACGCACAAAGAGCTTTGATAAAAGGCATAAAAAACACCAACAATTGTTAGATACATTGGTAAGGTATATTACACTCTCAAGGAGGGGAAGTGAGTTCAAAACTTAAAGATGATATTGTTGGGAGAGATGTTGAGTATCGTGAAATTGGCTTAGGGTTTCTTAGTTTCTTGATTTAGAATTTTAGGAAAAACGGCTGAAGGGTGTTTGCGATAAGAGAAGAGAAGAGCACGTGATTGAAATCATAAAGGAACCAAAATTTTATTAAAGGGAAAATTATTGTTTTGGTACACAAAAAATGTTTGTTTATATACAAATCACAAAACTAACTAACTAACATAAAACTAACACAAAGAAAATACAACTCAGCAATCTATCCTCCAGTTCAGCAACCTTGATTATCTTAATAGCCCCCCTCAAGTTGGAGCATACAAGTTTTGTAGGTCCAACTTGACTATTGAATCTTGAAAAAAACTAGTTGATAAAGCTTTAGTAAAACAATCAACAAGCTGATTATGTGATGAAACGGGTAAAAGTTTGATTACTCCTTGTTGAACTTTTCTCAGATTAAATGACAGTCGATTTCAATATGTTTTGTGCGTTCATGATGCACAAGATTCTCAACAATCTTGATTGCAGACAAATTATCACAGTAAAGGTTAGCAGAAGAAAGGTTAACTTTTAAATCAGAGAGAAGATAAAAAACCACTAAATTTCACAAGTGACAACAGCTATAGCACGATATTCTGCTTCACTAGAGGAACAAGATATGGTTTGTTGTTTCTTGGATTTTCAGGAAACTAAAGAATTGCCTAAGAAAACACAAAAACCAGTGATTGACCGACGAGAATCTGGACAAGAAGCCCAATCAGAATCAAAAAAAGCATAAACTTGTAAGGTATTATCAGCAGGAAAAACAGACCTTGTCCTAGGGTGCCTTTCAAATATCGAAGAATTCTATGTGCAGCAGTTAAGTGTACATTAGTAGGGGCAGATAGAAACTGAGATAATTGTTAGATAACAAAAGAAATATCTGGCCTAGTATTGGTAAGATACAAAAGTTTACCAATAAGCTGTCTATATGAAGTAATGCCTTGTAAAGCATCACCATCAGACTTAGATAAACGATTTGTAACAACAATAGGAGTAGAGGCAGGCTTGCATCCAATAAAACCAGTTTCTTTTAAAAGTTTTAAAGTATATTTTCTCTGACACAAATTTATACCCTTGATTGATCTAGCAATTTCAAGCCCTAAAAAATACTTCAACTTTCCTAAATCTTTAGTTTTAAAAGCATCATGAAGAAAACTTTTAATGGAAGAAATTTGTTGAGATGAAGGGCTAGCTAAGATAATGTCATCCACATAAACAGCTAAAACAATAAACTGGAATCCTTCGCCCTTAGTGAAGAGACTAGAATCTGAAGCAGATTGTTTAAACCTTTGGTTTCCTAAAGCTAGTGTTGCGTGTAAATAAGACTATCGCAAATAGTGCAAGTGTACACGATGCAAGTAGTAAAGTGATACTAGAGTATCGAATATCATCTCCACAGGGACTGGAAATAACTCTATCCTTGAATTGTTGCACATGAAAAAGAAATAGTTTAAATGATTGTTGAAAGTAATCTTGAGAAATAACTGAAATAAAAGATAAGGTAAACAGATTAAGAGAATAGACTGGTATTTAATTGCTCAGTAGTGCAAGTGTTGCACTGTTCAGAGGAGCTTCTGTCGTTATGTCGTCGTTCCTGTTACGGCAGCACCTGTCGCGGCAGAGGTTCGTTGATGTCGCGGCAGCGACCAACAACTCTGTACTTCAAGCTTGGCAAGAATCCCTGTTATGACTTGTCCTATCCCTAGGTCCAAGTTCTGTTGATGAACACTTCTTGGATGATACCTTCCGGCGTAAATCAAAGGGTGAACATCAATGTTATTGTATTCTTCCTTAGCCACTTAACCTTGTACTTATCTCTAAGCCAAGATGATTTAACCATAAACTGGAAAACACATATTTACTCCTTTCGTATGCTTAACTCTCCCGATATTAAGCAAATGGATAACCTCACAATGCTCTCCCGATGCTCTTATGAGATATTTAAAAACCAGAGTAAATAAATTTAAAGTTTTATTGAATTGAACAGAACAATCCTAAGAACAATTACAATACTCACAACCACTTTACAAATTAACCCTTAGCCCTTGGGAAGGTTTAGAACATGGTGAAGAGAGAGAAACGACTAGGGTTTTTGGGGAAGACGATTAGGAGTGAGATATCCTCCCCTAGGTCGAATTACATGCCTTTTCATAGGCATTGGGTCCAAATTTTCTAATATAGCAAGAATACAAGTTTAAATTAAAGTACAACTCTATTAAAGACTAAATCTTCTGAATAGATGCCTTTAATTCGTCATCTTTTCTTGCCTTGAGTTTCTTCCTTGAATCTTGGGCATGACCTTCATTCTGCTTTAGGGCTCAGAAAAATATGAGAGTGACCCACGACAGACCGACTTGAAATCCTCTATCTATCGAGCTCCACTTTACTTTTCCACCTCAGCGTCTCTCCGTCATCATGGCTGCCACGGCAGATGTCACAACAGACTGTGCTTTTCGACTCCAACTCCGCAACTTGCCTCTGCTCCTTTGCTGCCCTGGATTGTTGTCGTGGCAGGTACCTGCAAAAGTGACCAATTTCAGCAGCATTTGTGCGGTTTTATCTAATTGTGATGTGTATGCAAAAATCTATCCTAAATGCAATTAATCATGCTTTAGTGCATAAAAAATATGGGTAAATGATGGGTAAAATATAAAAATTTTATGCACTCAACAGCTAGTGTCAATCTTTCATTCCATTTCCCGCTTACCTGTTTTAATCCATATAAGCTCTTATTTAATTTACAAACAAGACCAGGGTTATCATTGGAAAAACCATGAGGCAATTCAATATATACCTCTTCTTGTAAGAAATCATGCAAAAAAATTATTGATGTCTAATTGCTGTAAATCCCAGTTTTGAGCTGCAGCAACAACCATTATGGTTCTAATAGTAGTAATTTTGACCACTAAGCTAAAAGTGTGAATGAAGTCAACCCCAGGCCGTTGTGTGTAGCCTTCAGCAACTAATCTAGCTTTATACCTATCAAGTGTACCATCTGACTTTAATTTAGTCTTAAAAATTCACTCACACCCTATAGTGGTCTTTTCAGGAGGTAAAGGAACTAAATCTCATGTTTTATTATTCTCTAGAGTAGTAATTTCTTCTTTCATTGCAGTTTTTCAGGAATCATGCATAAGAGCTTGTTTATAAGTTTTATGTTCACTTAACAAGTCAACATTATTAAGAAAGAATTTATGTTGAGTGAAAATATTAACATAAGAAAAGACTTGATATATAAAATGTAGAGTAGTCCTAGTCTTAGGTATATTAACCTGAAAATCTTTAAACTTTTGTGGCATTTTAACAGCTCTAGAAGGTCTAGAAATTTTAGAGGATTGTTGATTATGAATTCTAGATGAATCATTATCAGACTTATCAGAATTTTCAAAAAACAAAAGATTATCAACACCAATAGCATTGTTTTCAGATTTATCAGAATTGGGAGAAAAACTCACACCATCATTAGTATAATTTTTATTAGTGCTAGCACAAAATTCATTCTCTAACTCAAAATTATCACAGTTAGGTAAAACAAAATTACCAAAGTCACTAGTAGCAATTTGCTTAAAAGGAAAAACATTCTCGGAAAAAGTTACATCCCTAGAAACAAACACAGTTTTAGTATCAAAATTAGACTAAAAAAAATTTGTATGACTCAAATGACCCTATGATGGATCTTGATTGAGATATGACTTACCATCGTATCAGCAATTTGCTTATTGGCCAATCACCGTTAATTTCTACTCCATTTGAGTCACACCATCAAACGAATGAATTAAAACAACCAATAACCCTAAGATGGTCATATTTAAACTAAAAAAAATCTTCAAAAGAAGTTTTATTGTCAAGAATGGGTGTAGGAGAAATGTTAATTAATAGGGCAGCATGCAAAATACAGTCTATCCAGAAAGGTAAAGATAGAGCAGAAAGAATTCTTAAAGCCCTAGCAACATTTAAAAGATGTTGATGCTTCCTCTCAACAATGCTATTATGTTGAGGGATATGATGACAATACGTTTGATGAATTACTTCTTTAGATTTAAAAAAGTCAACCATATCAAATTCTTTTTCATTATCAGTCCTAATGCATTTAATTTTTTTTATAGAAAATTGAGTCTCTATCAAGGTATAGAATTCAGTGATTAATTCTCTGGTTTCAGACTTAAACTTCATAGGATAAACCCACATAAACTTACTTTTGTCATCTACAATAGTAAGAAAATAACAATAGCCATATATGCTAGGAACTGAAAAAGGACCCCAAATGTCCATATGAACCAAATCAAAAACAAAAATAAACTTAGAAGTACTAACAGGAAAAGACAATCTCTTATGTTTAGCTAAATGACAAGTGTCACAATATTTTAAAGAACCAGATGAAATAATAAAATCTAAACTTGCAAAAACTTTCGTCCTATGGCTAGAAGGATGTCATAGTCTAGCATGCTAAATACCAAAAGAAATAGAAAAATTAATCATATTACCAACACTTTGAATTTCAAGCTGATACAGGCCATTTAACTTCCTAGCTAAATCAATCATCTTCCATTGTTTGATATCCTGTATACAACAGAATCTTGTGAGAAAACAAATGATAAATTGAAATTATTTGTTAATTGAGAAATAGAAACCAGATTAAAATAAAAAATAGTATATGAAAAATATTTTCAAGAATCAAGTTATTAGACAACCTAACAATATCAATATGCAGCACCTTCACTAACTGACCATTAGACAATTTAACAAATTTATTAATAACAGTAAAATAGGTTACAAAGTAATCTAAAAATTTACAATGTGATCAGTAGTCCCTGAATCAAGAATCCAAGACTTATTATTTAAAACACTATTATTTTAAAAAAAATTAATCTTAGAACAAGCACAATAAGTGAAACTACTATCTAAAAAAGAATTATCAAAATTACTAAAAAAGAAATTCATACCTGGTGCCCCAGTAGAATCAACATTTGAAGACAAAACATTGACTTGGGATGGAGAAGCAGAACTCTGAAGTGGCTTTTCTCGTTCATTTATCAAGGACAGTAAGCTAGCATATTGTTTTTTAGAAAATGAAACAAGACTATCTTCACTTGTATTAGCAGAGGCAGATTGCATATAATTTTAAGTAGAGACAACATTTCGAGTTTGATTAGCTCTACTAACTGACCCTTTTATATCTGAACCTAGGAGTATGCCTATGTTTTTTAAAGTACTTTTCACAGAATGCCCGTACATACCACAGAAGACACATAGAGGTCTACGATTGAAAGAATTTTCAGAGATTTTTTTTACAGAATTTCTAGTATTAGACTCTTCCCTTTTGATATTACCCCTATCAACTAACAAGATGTTGGAATCAACAGCAACAAGAGGGCTAATTGTTCGTTCATGTTGGACAAGAATGAAAAAAATATCATTTATATTAGAAAAAGGTTTCATCATCAAGATTTGAGATTTAGGAACATAAAAAGTGTCATTTAAACCCCCAAGAAACCTAAGAGCGAAATTTTGCTTACGAAATTTACTAGCTTTGCAATCACAATTAGAAAGAGACCTAAGATTGTAAAGTTCATCCCACAGAACTTTTAATTGAGTATGGAATGCAGTTACGGAAAGATTACCTTGACACAGAGAATAAAATTCTTTCTGTAGATTGGAAATTCGAATCAAATCCCCATGCTTGAATCGATCATGGAGATCAGCCCACAGCTCATAAGTTGTGTCTACCCAGATTACACCTTGAGCAATCTCTGGATTTATCGCTCGCAGAAGCCAAGACAGGACCAAGTTATTTCATTTCTCATAGGCTTGAAAACGAGAACTTTCTTTGTGCATCTGCTTAATCGACCCATCCACAAAACAAAAATTGTTCTTGGAAATGAGTGCAATCTTCATTGATCTTGCCCAGCTATGGTAGTTCGAACCGTTTAGTAAGACAGAGGTGAGAATGAGACCAGAATTTTCGTTCGGATGAATGTAATATTCATCAGAGGGGTCATCGTTTTTTAAGGTTTGAGAGCAGAAACGATCAGAAGACTCTTCATCTGATACCATGTTGAGTATCGTGAAATTGGCTTAGAGTTTCTTGATTTAAGATTTTGGGGAAAACGGCTGAAGAGTGTTTACGATAAGAGAAGAGAAGAGCACGTGATTGAAATCAGAAAGGAAACACAATTTTATTAAAGGGGAAATTATTGTTTTGGTACACAACAAATATTTGTTTATATACAAGTCACAAAACTAACTAACTAACATAAAACTAACACAAAGAAAATACAACTCATCAATCTATCCTCCGGCTCAACAACCTTAATTATCTTGATAAGAGACAATTTCACACCCTAAAAATTATATCGTAAGACGAACACACATATTATAAAAAAAGACAAAAAAAAATAATTTGGATACAATTTATTAGTTTTTTCATTTCACTAAAATTGATTTTTGTTGACTTTATTTTTAATAAAATCTGTTAATTATAAAATGTATTTTCATTAATAATGAAATTTAGATAACAAAAAATTTAAAATTTAAAACTTTTGATAAAAAGAATATACTCTTCACACGTATGTGTATGACCTTTTAAAGAAAAAGAAAAAAAAATACTTCTATTGTATAAAATAATAAAACAAATTAACTAGTTTGAGATTAAATTAACAATATATACTTTACTTACCACATTGTCACGGACCAAACTTCCATTTTTATTTTTATTATTATTAAATAGAATCTTGAGAATTTAAAATGTTGTATTTAGTTTTTTTATTAATTAATTTATACCAACCAACAGAGGTACTGAAATACAAGGGTGGGGCTGAAAAAAGTCACGGAAACATACTCCATGATGTCATGTAAAGCGACTGCAATTTCAATATTAATATAAATTATTATTAACTCGTAACACTAAATTAAATTATAATTTTAATACTGATATAAATTACTACTGTCACTGTGTTAATGATTAGTTTAGTAATTAGTATTCTAATCTTAAATAATTTATATTTTTTGAATCTGGGTTGGATTTATTTTAACAATGTTAATGGCAATACAAAGATTTGTGAATGTAAATGGTGAAAGGACATTGGAATGTCAAAGTTTACCGAGAAAACAACAAAAGCAACACAGCAAAGCAAACCCCACCGCCCCATTACCATTTCTCCTCTTTCTTCTCTTCACTGCTTGAATCCTACTTCTCCATTAACGCACACTTTCAAAGCTCCATCCTTTCGCTCACCAATGGGTTTGTTTCTTGTCTTCTTCCTTTCACTTCTCTCTTTAGCTTCTTCAGCTTCAAGGGTCGAGCAGAAAACCTTCATCGTTAGAGTCCAACACGAAGCCAAGCCTTCCATTTTCACCACTCACAAGCACTGGTATGAATCTTCACTTTCCTCTGTTCTTTCCCCTTCAACTCCCACCCAAGTCCTTCACGTATACGACAGCGTTTTCCACGGCTTCTCGGCTAAGCTTTCGCCGACCGAAGCCCTCAAGCTTCAAACACTTCCCCATGTCATCGCCGTCATCCCCGAACAAGTCCGGTACTTGCAAACCACGCGTTCTCCTCTCTTCTTAGGACTCAGGACCACCGACAAAGCTGGCCTTTTGAAAGAATCCGACTTCGGGTCGGATCTTGTTATAGGAGTCATTGATACGGGTATTTGGCCCGAGCGTCAAAGCTTCAACGACCGTGGCTTGGGTCCTATTCCTTCCAAATGGATAGGCCAATGCGTGACGACGAAAGACTTCGGTTCCGGTTCTTGTAATAAGAAGCTTATCGGCGCAAGGTATTTTTGCAGTGGCTACGAAGCAACTAACGGCAAAATGAATGAATCCTCGGAGTTCCGTTCCCCGCGAGACTCGGACGGCCACGGGACCCACACTGCTTCCATCGCTGCCGGAAGGTATGTGTTTCCAGCTTCTACATTAGGTTATGCTAAAGGAGTGGCAGCCGGGATGGCGCCAAAGGCGAGACTTGCAGCTTATAAAGTATGCTGGAATGCCGGTTGTTACGACTCTGATATTCTAGCCGCTTTCGATTCCGCCGTGGCTGATGGCGTTGATGTGATTTCGTTGAGTGTCGGCGGTACTGTGGTGCCTTACTATCTTGACGCCATTGCGATTGGCGCTTTCGGTGCTGTTGATAAAGGGGTTTTTGTGTCGGCCTCGGCAGGCAATGGGGGTCCCGGTGGATTGACTGTTACCAATGTGGCTCCATGGGTGGCTACCATTGGTGCTGGAACGATTGACAGAGATTTTCCGGCTGATGTTAAGCTTGGAAATGGGAAAGTTGTACCTGGAGTCGGTGTGTACAATGGGGCGAGTTTATCTCCGGGTCGGATGTACCCATTGGTTTATGCTGGATCCGGTGGTGGTGATGGATATTCTTCTTCTTTGTGTTTAGAAGGTTCTTTGGATCCTGACTTCGTGAAGGGCAAAATCGTTTTGTGTGATAGAGGGATTAATTCCAGAGCAGCTAAAGGGGATGTTGTGAAGAAAGCTGGAGGGGTAGGAATGATTTTAGCTAATGGAGTTTTCGATGGGGAAGGTTTAGTTGTTGATTGCCATGTCTTGCCAGCTACTGCTGTTGGTGCATCAAACGCATATGAGATTAGGCAATACATTGATTCTGCATCAAAATCAAACTCACCTGCCACTGCAACTATTGTCTTTAAAGGGACTCGGTTAGGGGTCAGGCCAGCACCTGTCGTGGCTTCGTTTTCGGCTCGAGGGCCTAACCCGGAGACCCCAGAAATTTTGAAGCCTGATGTGATTGCTCCTGGATTGAACATACTTGCTGCCTGGACTGATAAAGTTGGTCCATCTGGGATTCCATCGGACGACCGAAGGACAGAGTTCAATATTCTTTCAGGCACTTCAATGGCTTGTCCCCATGTTTCAGGACTGGCTGCTTTGTTGAAAGCAGCTCATCCTGAATGGAGCCCTGCAGCCATTAAGTCTGCCCTTATGACAACTGCTTACACCGTTGATAATCGCGGGGAAACTATGATTGATGAATCAAACGGAAATACTTCAACAGTTTTTGATTTCGGATCCGGTCATGTTCACCCCACAAAGGCTATGGATCCTGGTCTGGTTTACGATGTAACTCCGATGGATTATGTGGATTTCTTGTGCAATTTGAACTATACAATCAACAACATTCAAGTGCTCACCAGGAGGAATGCAGATTGCAGTGGGGCAAAGAGAGCTGGCCATATCGGGAACCTGAATTACCCTTCGTTTTCAGTTGTTTTCCAACAGTATGGCAAGCATAAGATGTCGACACATTTCATTAGGCAAGTGACTAATGTTGGTGACCCAAATTCAGTGTACAAAGTAACAATCAGGCCACCTAATGGCACACTGGTGACGGTAGAGCCGCAGCAGCTCGTGTTTAGGAGGGTAGGTCAGAAACTGAATTTCCTTGTAAGAGTGGAGGCCATGGCAGTGAAGCTCGCCCCGGGAAGCAGTAGCATGAAAAGTGGTTCACTAGTATGGTCTGATGAGAAGCACAATGTCAGCAGTCCCATAGTTGTGACAATGCAGCAGCCTCTGTAGTTTAGGAATTTTGGTCTTCTTACTATATATTGTGTTGGCGTTTTCCTTACCAGAAAACAAGTGGAGTTGGCTTTGTAATGCACATGTGAATGTATAATGTGCACAGGCTACTGGAAAGTGCAGGTCTTATATATGTTTTATTGCAAGAATGTTGTGTAAATTCTGTGTTGATGACGAGATGCCAAATGATAATGAAAAAGAAGTTGCCCTCATATTCTACTTTGATTCTTTGAATTATAAATTTGATGTCAGTTTGTGTATAATGTATTGATTGAAGTGGTGAATGCATCATGCATGTGGGAAGTGGGGAAGGTAATTGTCATTTGTCACGTAATCTTTCTGGTCAAAAGTATTACTCCTATATGCTATATGCACGTAAATTTTTAACCAAATCAATCACAATGCTTAAGACAAAACACGTGGGGTTGCCTGATGGAAGTTAAATTGTTTGTTTGATTTGGGAATTTAGGTTGTCTGCCGGTATTGGTGGGATGGTATTGACTATTGAGTCCTGAGAAGACCTTTGGCCAAATAAATCACCCATCTCTGCTGACACGACCTTGGCTGCTCATAAATAATTCAAACTTGTGCATTATTAGCAGCACGCATGAAACATACAAAGCCAACTGTCTTAAATTGGGCTTATTTTGGTTGATTTGGATCCTTCTGGGGAGGAATCTAGGGGCTTGTTTGGGCTTCTTATAGCTACAGAGTAGGCTGCTTATGTAAGAAATCATGCCCATGAAAGAGCTCCCAGTTCTGAACTAGTGGAACTGGAAAGTGGAAACTATAGTAAGACAAATGAAAGCCTCTTAGAAACATAACATTCGAAGCAAAGCAATGGTTTTTTTTCTTCATTTTTGTACGTATAAAGTGAATTAATTTCTACGATGTCACGAACCATGCTTGCACTGCTTAATGTTTTGCACCTGTTTTCCCATAACCCAACATATAGCAATTAGCAACGTTGAATTCTCTTTTGGAAAACCATGTTAACCAAGTAGGAAATGAGGCAACAAAGGAATATCATACATATTTATGAATAGAACTCCTATGCCCTTTTTGGTTTACTTATTTATTTCCCTACATTAAAGAATTAAATTTAGGATTTATGAAATTATGTATTAGGTGTATTTGTGAGGGTTTAGAATTTAAAATTTAAAATTAAGGCTTAGAATTTAAATTTTTTAGCGTTGAGGCATTGGAATATTCACCAAAAAAGGACCGATGATATTTGTTCCATATTTATTTATAACATTTGATTCTTTATAGCTAGAATATATATTTAAGAATGAAAAATTCTACGACGCTCGACAAGCACTAGAGGTGGCAATCGGGACGTTCAGATCGGTTTCGGTTCAATCATTTTAGGTCTGCCTGAAATTGGTTCAGATTCGATACGAGTCGATTCGAGTTTAATTTGGATCTATGATAAGTCGGGTATGATTCGGGTATCAAATCGGTTATGTTTAGGTCGTGTCAATCTCAGACCGGGCGCTTTCGGTTTGGGTAAAAATCAAGTCGCTAGGATCGCTTTCGGGTCTGGTCAAACTTTGAATTTTTCGGGTTGATTTGGTTTGAGTTGGGTTATGATTCATAAAGATTTCGTTGATGTAGAAGATTTTGTGTCATTGGAGGATACATAAAATTGTGTCAATTCGGTTTGAGTTGGGTATTTCTATTATCTAAGGTTTATGTTTTATGGTTTAGTGTTAACAATTTATGGTTTAGTTTAAGGTTATTAGTTTATGATATTAATTATGATTTATGTTTTATGATTTATAGTTTAATATTAACATATTATAGTTTAGTTTAGTGTTATTAATTTATGGTATTAATTTTGATTCCTTAAGGTTTATGGTTTAATTTAGGGTTATTGGTTTATGACATTAGTTTTGATTCCTTAAAGTTTATGGTTTAGTATTAATGATTTATGATTTAGTTTAGAGTTATTGGTATATGAGATTAAGTATGATTCCTTAAGGTTTATGATTTTGGGTTTAGTATAATTGGTTTATGGTTTAGTTTAGGGTTATTGGTTTATGAGATTAATTATGATTTAACTTGCTAATTTATGTATTTGAATTTGATTAAATATTTAAATCATGAACATAATTAAAAGAATTCTAAAACTAAATGTGGAATTTCAATTAAATCAACCTATATTGAGACTCAATTGAATTAAACTAAAATCTAAAAGTAAAAATTTGGGACTTAAATAAAAAAACATGTAAAATCAGAATGGCTAAACAATGAATTGACCCTAACTTAAAACTAAAAGATAAAATGGGTAATTTTAGTTAAAAAAAGAAAGAGGAAAAACAATTTGAAAAAAAGGGGGAAAGACACAATGTTGGACTTGGAGGGAAACGAGCCGCCTTTTTTAGGTTAGGGGTTAATTAACCTTTAAGTACGTTTGCGTTTTAAAATGTTATATTTTAGTCCTAATATTTATTTTTATGTTTTATTTTAATTCAATTTAGTCACAAGTATGATATATCCCCACAGTTTGGACTTCAGATATAGCAATCCACTCTTCACAGTGATATTTAGACCCTAAAAATTTACTTTTAGTTGAAATTGACACATATTTATTTCTAATTTTTGTAATTTAGTCAAATAATTTTAATATATTGGTATTTTTGTTCATTTAAGTTCCTAAGATTTAATTTTCAGCCGAAATTGACACTTATTTATTTCTATGGAAAAATTGTGAAATTGGTCACTAAACTCTCAAATTTCATTACTTCCAAATTCTCAAATTAGTCCATAATTTCGGTTTTATGCTATATTTTATGGTAAAATTGTGAAATTGGTCACTAGACTCTCGAATTTTACTACTTCCAATTTGTCAAATTAGTCTATAATTTCAGTTTTATGCTATATTTTATAGTAAAATTGTGAAATTGGTCACTGAACTCTTCAATTTCTCCACTTTGAAATTGTCAAGTTGGTCCCAATTTTCGGTTTTAGGCTATATTTATGGTAAATTGTGAAAATGGTCCCTAATTTCGGTTTATAATTTTGGGTTTAGCCTTAGTGGTAATGGTTTAGGGTTTATGTTGTAGTTTAGGGTTATTTGTTTATGAGATTAATTTCTATAGCGTAAGATTTATGGTTTAGGATTTTTAGGGCTTACTATTAATGGTTTAGGGTTTAAGGTGTAGTTTAGGATGAAGTTAAGATCAAATATTGGGATGCGAAAGAGTTTATTAAGCTTCTAAAAATTAGTAGGGAAAAAAGCCTTATTTGATTAATATTTAAACTTAAAATGACACAAAATGTTATTATACCACAATTTTGAGAAAAGCAACGGTCTCTCCCATAATATAATACAAAAAGATAATAAAACATACATCGTTATACTATTTATCATATTGTTAAAAATAGATAACATTAAAAATAAATTATTCATTTACTTTACCTTAATTATCGGGTCAATATTCGATTCAACTTTCAGTTCGGGCAGCCTTCGGTTCGGGTGAAATTGGTTCGGGTCCATTCAGTTCAGCTGAAAACCGGTTTGGGTCCATTTCGGTTCAATAAAAAATTCGTGTCGATTCGATTTATTTCAGGTTTCGGATCATCATGTTCGCCGGGTCTCGGGTCAAGTTTGCCAGGTCTAACGAGCACCGCTGAGCACCACTAACGATCAGCACCGCTGAGCACCATTAAATTAATTTATAAAGATTAACAATTTAAAGGACTCAACATATAATTATAAATTATTTAAAATAAAATATTAATTAAATTATGTTCCATATAAATTGTTTTAATTTTTTTAAATAATTGGATCAAATACCAATATTAGTTCATTAAAAAAAACTAAACCCTAAATTGTAAACCCTAAACAATAAACAATAAACCTTGAACTCTAAACCATAAAACCGAAACTCGAAACATAAAACCCTAAACCCTAAACTCTAAATCATAAACCTAAAACATAAAACCTTGAGTCATAAACCTCAAACCCTAAACACAATATTTAAATTTAGGGTTTAGGGTTTAAGGCTTACAATTTATGGTTTATATTTTAGTGTTTAGGGTTTATGATTTACGATTTTGGGTTTACGATTTTAAGGTTTAGGGTTTTTTATTTTTTAATTGACTAGGGTTGATATTTGAACCAATTATTTTAAAAAAATAAAAATATTATATATGTGGAAAATGATTTAGTTAATATTTTATTTTAAATAATTTATAATTATATGTTTAAATAAATTATAATTATACGTTGAATCTTTTAAATTTTTAATCTTTATTAATTAATTTAATGGTGTTTAGCTGTGCTTACCAGTACTCGTCGAGCGTGGTATACTGATCCTTTAAGAAATTGCAAAACTTTTCTGTGTAATATTTTCTTTATAAAAAAACATTGTATATAACTTTGTTCACGTAAAAATAGAGGTTTTAGCCGATTCAAACAATTATGCAGCTAGTCCTAAATATATTCGCGCAAATTTTGCAGCAAATGGTGAATGTGAAAACAAAGTATAAAAGAATGCAGAAAGAACCGCTGTATACAATTTATTCATCGTTTAAACAAGACAATATTCGTGACACTAAGGAAGCAACTCTCAAAACAAATACCATCTCTACCTTGAATAGCTATTAATTATGATCAGAGTTCAGAGCTCGAAGAGGAGCCTTGCGGGCTATTAGGGCTCGACTTTCCCGGGTAAACCGATATCAGTGAAACAGAATTTAAAGTAGATCAACCGCCGGTTGGTTTAATTAGATGAAACGTTAAACATTGAACATATGAAACCTCAATAATAATCCTAACAGCTTAAAGAACTTTTTTACTATTTGCCAAGTCTTATCCATCCAGGTGAGGATAAGGTTAAAGAGGATGACAATGTTTGCTTATTAGTATCATTCAAGGGTCCACGTACGTTTCATGTCTTTGTCGAAGAGACCGGACAACCCTGTCCCTGATGATGAGCCACCCTGGTCGGGTCCTACTCAAAACACTAACAATTAAACAACATCGTTGCCACTTGACCACTTGCTTTCCCATTTTCATGAACAAAGCTTTGCTGCAACTTGCCCAACTTGGATTCAATTCCGTGTATCATTAAGTCAAATCGATATCAAAAATAAAATATGGGTCCGCAATCAACATTGTTGATTAAGGATGATTTCATATATAAGATATGCTTCAACGAAGACATTTTAAAGGCAACACATTTTTATTTTCTAAATATAATATGGTAATTATATTTGGATTAGTATCACATACACAGGCCGCGGAAATTTTTTGTCTCCACAGTCACCTCAATTTTAAGGTTTTGGGTTTAGAGTTTAGGGATTTTAGTGTAGAAGTTTATGGTTTATGGTTACGGTTTAGATTTTATGATAATATGATTAGATAGTTAGATTTTAACATATAAACCTTAAACCCGAAATTCTATCAATATCCCATAAATTTAAAATTATTAAACTTAAACCCCTAAATCGTAAATCGTAAAAACAAAGTATCTAAACCCTAAACTAAGGCGCTTGTATAAATAAAGTTTCCACAAGTGCTTGTGCATTGAATAATCCCATTATATGTTGGATTATTATCCTATACACTAGCGGTGGAAACTTTTTGTTTCCACAAGCGCCTCAATTATTGGGTTTAGAGTTTAGGGGTTTCAGTGTAAGAGTTTAGAATTTAGGGTTTGATATTAGAATTTATAGTTTAAGGCCAGGGTTTAGGTTTTAGGTTTAAACCTATAAAGCCTAAAGTTTAACCCTAAACCCTAAATTCTATCAACATGCCCTAAATTCAAAACTACTACACTTGAAACCCTAAACATAGTCTCTAACCCTTAAAATGAAGGTGTTTGTGTAAAAATGTTTTCACAAGCACTTGTGTAAAGAATAATTGCCCTTACATTTTTTTAGAGTTAAATTGTATTGTATTATCAGTTGGATTTATATCCTATACACTGGCAGCAAAAACTTTTAGTTTTTACAAGCACCTTAGTTTTAGGGTTTATGGACTTAGTTTAGGGTGTAGGGTTTAGGAGTTTAGAATTTAGGGGTAATGGTTAGAACTTAAGGTTTATGGTTACGATTTAGGATTTAGGGTTTAGGGTTTAAGTTTTAGGGTAATATGTTGGGGATTTAGAATTTAACCTATAAACCCTAAATTTTAACCTTGAGCCGTAAATTCTATTCACAAACACTAAATTCTAAACCTTTACACCCTAAACCAAATCTTTAAACCCTAAAACTAAGACGCTTGTGAAAATTAAAAGTTTCCACCGTCAGTGTATCAAATAATTATCCTTATCAATTTAGTATTTAAAAGTTATTTTTATTTAATTCAATATTGAAATTACGAAATGTCTACCACATCGATCATTTTTGTTAAAAAAATTGTCAAATGTCATGCTCATTCCCGAAGATCATTTTTGTTACACCAAAGTTTTTTTAACTTTAATACTTAATATTATTTTGAAGTTTAAACATATGTAACTGTGTAATTATATTTTGCTAGTGAAACATGTTTAAGTAATTAATTTTTTTTTATAATTACACTAGCTTATAATTACTAGAATAATAATTACATTATGATGTCTAAGTACACTCTGAATAACGTGAAAGAATCGAATTTGATATATATTTTTAACTTTAAAGTAGTTAATCTAATCATGATGTGTAAAGAAAAGGAAGACTTATTGGCTATTGAGCATTTTGGAAGGTTAACTTTATAAAGAATTGAAATTTTGAAACAACTTGTGTTTAGTGGGTGAACCAATACTGCCTTCCAACACCGCTGAAGGAAAAGATGGTTTCGTCCAGAAAATAATACCATATGGCAACAAGGATAAAAATAACAATGATGCTGATCATGGACATGGTTGGACCTAGTGGGGCTGGAGGAGGCGATCGTCCTTTAAAAATTTAAAAATATTATATGATTTATTTTTTTCAGAAATTTTTATGTATATTTTATTAAAAATTTATTTTTTTCTATTAAAATTTTATAAGTTTGTTTCCCTTAGAATTTTATAGTTTCGCCCCTAATATAAAACTCTGCGTATGATTTTTAATAAATATAACTAATTATGTCCGGTGCTAGGAAGCATCCAATTAACTAGCGTATGAATTAGCTACAATACAAGTGGCCTTTTTATATTATTTAAAGAAAAGGGAAGAAAATGAAAACTTCATTCAATTAATGTATATTAGTAGATGATGTTGAGGAAATTTGGTTTGAATTTTGTATATAAAAAGATTTTTTTGGTGCGAGTATAAAAATAAATAATGGCATTAATTCAACTACTTGCTGTTATTGACAAGAAATTTTATATTTAGATTAACAGGACTAGGCTACGACCTAACTCATCCCCATAAACTCAAATTCAAAATATTTTTATAATAACTGATATTCGTCAATTAATTAATTCAAATTAAATGTCATAAAAGTTCATCATAAGAGTGATTATCCCACTTAGTTTACTTCATAATGTTTATCCCAATTTTATTCGATTACTCATTTTTCATAATTAAAAACAACAAAATGTTAAAAGCTTTAATTCAATTAATAGTATGCTTGTTTCGGAAGTATTCACTTTTTTTTACAATGCGTCTCGATTGGATAAAGACAAAGAGATTCAAGAAAGTTTCTGGATTTTAATGATATGCTTATCTCTATGAAAATATTCACTTTTCTTTGTATATAGGTTGTAAAAAATTTTGGTCTCCTTCCTAAATGTGTTGCAATTGTGATATATTCTATAATTTTAATAAAAATTCAGTGGTTATTATAAAAAAATAAAACTTCATTCAATTAATGTATAATAGTAGATGATGTTGAGGAAATTTAGTTTGAATTATATATAAAAAGATTTTTTTTGGTGTGAGTATAAAAATAAACTTCATACGCGTCTGCTGTCTTTAGTGGCGTTCCTGGGGTTAAAGCGATTCAGGATGCTTGGAATTTGGAAGAGATTGTGCTGGTCGAGAGCGATATCCAGGTGGATTTGGAAGGGTCCTATCCTAAGATTAAGTTCAATGATAGGGTTCAGAAACTTTTAGACCTAAACATGCGTAGGACTTTGATTATACGTTTGTTAGGTCGATCGATTGGATACAGGGCATTGATGAATAGGCTGCCATCGTTATGGAAAATACAAGGTAAATTTCAGGTCATTGATCTGGAGAATGACTATTTTGCTGTTAAGTTTGCCATGGAAGGAGACTATATTCATGCACTTACTGAAGGTCCTTGGACAGTGTATGGGAATTACCTTACGGTTCAACCATGGAGTCGTGCTTTCTCCACATCGGAACTCCATCCATCATAGGTCATGGTGTGGGTGAGGTTACCTGGGCTGTCCTTGAGGTATTACTCCAAGCCACTGTTTCGACATATTGCTAATATTATTGGTAGGGTGGTGTGTGTGGATTACAACACGGAGGCTGGTGAACGTGGGAAGTTCGCGCGTATTGCGGTGATGGTCGATCTTTCGAAGCCTCTTGTTCCTTGTATTGGCATTGATGGTGTGGTTCAAAGGTTGGAGTATGAGGGGTTACAAAATGTGTGCTTCCATTGTGGCTGTTATGGTCACCTTGAGGCGCAGTGTGGAACTGATGGTACTAAGAAAATCGTGCAATAACAGGAGCATGCGAGCTCAGCAGTGGATTGCCCTGGGGATGCAAGATATGGTCCATGGATGCTTGCAGATAAGCAGTATCGCAAAGGTAAGAGGTTGGTTAAGGGATCATCACGGTTTGTAGTGGATGTGGAACAAGCTTATGGGTCTCATTTCAACGTGTTATTTCAATCGAATGATCAAGTCCGTGATGAGAAAGTATCCGAGGATGGTAATGCTAGTGTACATTCAGAGGGTATAGGTGCTGCTCCTGTGCGTGTCTTCCAGGTTGATGATCAGCGTGATGAGAAGCAAAAAAATGGCAGCAAAGGGGCATCGGTGAAAAGGGGTTTAGCTAGTAATGAGGGTGTGGTCAACCACGCATGCAATATCTCGCTGGAGGATGTGGTACCTCTGAAAGATGGGCAAACTCCCACTGTGGTACGACATTTGGCCTCAATTCCCACAGGACAGCATAGTGCATTGGTTATTCGTGAGGAAGGTGATGCCGGAGCTAGTGGGAAGCGAAGGAATGGGAAGGCTAAGTCTAGTAACTCTAATAAGGTCCTTGTGGATAGCACCCGTGCGAGCTTAAAAGTGAAAAAATAGGTCCCTTATCGTCCACCCGCAAGACCAGTGTTGGCAGTCTGGGTACAAAATTTGGTTTCGAAAACTAATAATTTTGCAGAAAGTAGTGGAGCATCCAATCCGATAGACCCAGGCAGTGGAACTGGGTGTGTGAATGGTGTTGTTGTTCAGCAGGTGGCTCCTCAAAAGGCTGCTGGCAGGAGTAGTGGCCGCGCGGGGGTTGGTGTTGGCAAGGAGAACATCCCGTCTGCATAAGCTTTTTTGGTACCGTTTTTCTCCATATTTTGTTTAATGTTTAAAACAATCATTTGGAACTGTCAGGGGGCTGCCAGTCCACCTTTTCATCGTTATTTTCGCAATTTTTCCAGGTTACATTGACCACATCTTTTTGCCATAATGGAACCTAGAATCAGTGGTAATAGGGCGGATAAGGTGATTCGCCGTTTTAGGTTTGATAATTCGTTTCGGATAGATGCGCATGGCTTTAGTGGAGGAATATGGCTTTTGTGGAAGGATGATTTGGTTATTGATATTTGTAAGGTTTCAAATCAATTCATTCATAGCCGCGCGAGACTTGCTTGTTCTAGTCAATGGGTGGTTTTCACAATGGTGTATGCAAGCCCTAACGCGTCGAAGCAGAAACATGTGTGGGAGGCTCTTAGGGCTCTCGATCCTGGACCTGAGGTTCCTTGGTTCTTGGGAGGCGATTTTAACGCCATTCTTCGCCCTGAAGAGCGGTGGTTCGAGTGTGGCGACGGGTGGAAGCCGTTTGTTTAATGACTTTGTTTTTGACTGTGGGTTACTCGAGGTGCCTTTTACGGGGCCTTTATTTACCTGGGGCGAGGGGTGACTTATCCGAGAGGCTTGACAGATGCCTATTTAATGATAAATGGCTTGAATGTTTTCCTAATTCTCATGTTGATCATCTTGCAAAACTTGGGTTAGACAATTGTTCTTTGCTTCTTCATATGTGTGGTGAGGGTGGTGTGGTACATAATAGACCGTTTCGCTTTTTGGCTACTTGGCAAGACCATCCGGAGTTTTCTCATCTCCTGGCGGATTCTTGGGATCCTGGTGGTGATATTTCTTCTAATTTGTGTGTGTTCTCTTCGAAATTGGTGGAGTGGAGTGAATCTTCTTTTGGGCATATTGGTAATAAGAAGCGGGCTCTTTTGAGACGTATCAGAGGCATTGAAAAAGCATTGGAGTCTCGCCATTCGGGTTTTCTTGTTAATCTGTTGGAGAATCTGAAAAGTGAGTTGGATGAAGTGCTTGTTCAGGAGGAGAGCCTATGGATTCAGAAGGCTAGGTGCAATTGGAACCTCTATGGTGATCGCAACACGAAGTTCTACCATTCTTATGCTATGAGTAGAAGGCGGAATAATTCAGTTTTTTGGTTAAAAAGCTCTATTGGGGAGTGGTGTTCGGATCATACGGTGCTTAGTGATATGGCTGTGGATTTTTACAAACAACTCTTTTCTACGGATCATAGTACTAGCGCCCACTTTGATGTTCATGGTAAGTTTCCACGGCTATCGCAGTATCAGTTGGATGAGCTCATTAGACCGGTTACTGATGAGGAGGTCAGATTCACAGTGTTCGAAATGGGGCCTCTAAAAGCACCTGGGGTAGATGGATTCCATGCTACTTTCTACCAGAAGAATTGGGAGGTTGTTGGCCCTAGTGTTTGTGAGTATATAAAGCGGATATTCTTGGAGAATTCTTTTGATCCTTTGATTAATTGCACCTTGTTGGTACTTATTCCTAAGGTAAGTAGTCCTGAATATATTCATCAGTTTAGGCCTATCAGCCTCTGCACAGTGCTCTACAAGATTGTGTCCAAGTTAATTGTTAACCGCCTCAAACCGTTTTTGACAAGTTGGATTTCTAGCAACCAAACGAGTTTTGTCCTTGGGCGTAATATTTCAGATAATATAATTGTGGCGCAGGAGGTGATCCATTCTATGCGTAGTAAGAAAGGGAAGACTGGTTGGATGGCAATCAAAGTAGACCTGGAAAAAGCATATGATAAACTTGAGTGGAGCTTCATTGACGATACACTTAATGATATTGGTATTCTGGATTCTCTTCGTTTGCTCATTATGCATTGTGTTTTGTCAGTGTCAATGCAAGTTCTCTAGAATGGTAGTAAATCGCAGCCTTTTATTAATAGTAGGGGTATCCGTCAGGGCGACCCGCTTTCCCCATATTTATTTGTTATGTGCATGGAGAGGTTGGCTCAGAGTATTGATATTGCTGTTAGTGTTGGGTCGTGGAAGCCGATTCGTTTGGGTAGAGCGGGTCCGGGGCTCTCTCATCTTTTCTTTGCAGATGATCTTGTTTTATTTGCGGAGGCTTCTTATTCTCAGCTAGAAATTTTATAGTTGATTATGAAGAGGTTCTGTTCTGCATCGGGCCATAAGATAAGTATACCGAAGACGAAAATATATTTCTCTAAGAATGTGTCGTCGGTGGTGAGACTTATGATAAGCTCTTCTTTTGGTTTTACGGAGGTAACTGACCTTGGAATGTATCTTGGTGTACCTCTTTTACACTCTCGTGTCACGAAAGCATCCTATGGATATCTTGTACAAAAGATTAAGGAGAGGTTAAGTGGGTGGAAATCAAAATTACTCTCTTTAGCTGGACGTATCACTTTGACGAAGGCTGTTATATCGGCCATCCCATCTTATACTATGCAAACTGCGCTATTGCCTAAAAGTGTTTGTAATGAGATTGAAATGATAACGCGGAACTTTATTTGGGGTGGTCAGGATGTGAGGAAAGGGATCCATCTTGTAAAGTGGAACGATCTCTGTAAACCAATTGAGGTTGGTGGACTTGGCTTTCGGCATCTTAGTGTGCAAAATGCTGCGTTTCTTATGAAAGTAGCATTCAGGCTCCTAACAAAAAAAGATCATCTTTGGGTGTGTGTGCTTAGGGCCAAATATAAATGGTGGGATGGTGTGCCTGAATCGTTGTCTAGAAGAAACTGTTCTAATCTTTGAAAAGGTCTAAGTATGGTTTGGGAGGATGTTCGTTCTAGTATTGTGTGGAATTTGGGTAATGGATCAAGTGTTGATTTTTTGAGGGATCCGTGAATATGGGACATTGGCCCTTTGATTGACCATGTGGATGGGAATGCTAATGTGCCGTATTTTTTCACCCCCGTTAAGTCCATGGTTGCGGCAGATGGTTGTTGGGATTGGGGTAGGTTCGCGGCTTTATTACCCTCCCATGCCATTTTTAAAATTGCGGCTATTGTGCCACCAATGGATACGTACACTTGTGATTCTCCGGGTTGGAAATGGAGTGACGACCGCCTTTTCACTGTTAAGTCGGCATACAATATGCAAGTTGCAATGGACAGTACGGAGGACTCTCGTTTGTGAAATATTATTTCAAGATTTCTGGGGTTGCAACAGATCAAGATTTTTCTATGGTTGGTTGCTAGAGGAAGAATTCTGACTAATGTTGAACATGTGAGGAGGCGTCTCACATCGGATGCACGTTGTAGAATCTGCTATGAGGAGGATGAAGACTTGGACCATCTTTTTCGTAGGTGTATTGTCGCTCAGAGTGCATGGAGGGGTCTAATTCGTAGTGAGAAATGGAATGAGTTTTGTATTTTGGAGTTCCCCTCATGGTTGAATAGAAACCTGCAGGAGAACTGTAATTTTGCGATAGAGAAGGGTGATTGGTCGGTGCAATTTGGTGCCACCCTTTGGGCCATTTGGTTGCATCGTAACCAACGAATTTTCTCCCCTGATGATACTCTAGGGGGAACAGTGCTGGACAGAAATAGGCGGGCCATGGAGAATTTTAGGGCGGTCAATGCTTTGAGGGAGAGCCATGGAGTGCAGGTGAGACCTTTGCGTCAGAGCTCTTCATGTTGGAAACCTCCTTGACCTTGCCATGGATGTTATAAGCTCAACACGGATGGTGGTCGATGTACTAGGAGTGGTATGGCATCGTGTGGTGGAGGGATTCGTGACACAGATGGAGTTTGGATCATTGGCTTTGCAAAATTTATTGGTATTTGCTCCATTTTGGAAGTGGAGTTCTGGGGTGTTCTCGAGGGGTTACGGCAAGCATGGCAGCTGGGGTTGAGTAATATAGAGGTTGAGGTTGATAGCAAGGAGGTTGTTCGATGGATGCAGGGTTGGGGCAATGGTGTTGCGCCTTCCACACTGGTACAACATATTCACCAAATGCTTCGCCTGGACTGGCATGTGAGGTTTACCCATGTTATACGAGGGAGTAATAGCCTAGGCGATGGGTTGGTGAAATGCAGCTCATCTGGAGCATTTTTCACGACTATTTTCGATACCCCCCATTGGAGGTTAGTTCCATATACATTGAGGATTTATCGGGTTTAAGAAGCTAGTGACGATGCTAGGTTTTGTTGTAACCTTGTGTTTTTCTCTTGGTCCTTATTGTATTGTTTGCCATGTATTTCTACGTGTACTCTTTTCCCCATTTAGGTTGGGGGGTTTTTAACGAGGCACGTAGTAATACTCATTATTTATCAAAAAAAAAAGTCATTAATTCAACCATTTGCTGTTATTCACAAGAAATTTTATATTTAGATTAACAGAAGTACTAGGCTACGACCTAACTCATCCCATAAACTCAAATTCAAAATATTTTAATAATAATTGGTATTCAATTTGTCAATTAATTAATTTAAATTAAATATCGTAAAAGTTCATCATAAGAGTAATTATCCCACTCAGTTTGCTTCATAATGTTTATCTCAATTGTATTCGATTACTCAATTTTCATAATTAAAAACAACACAATGTTAAAAGCATTTTATATTTTTATTGTTAAATATGCACTTATTAGTAATTATATATTCAAAATTTAAAAATATCCCGATTTAGAAAATTATATTTAGAGCTAACATAAATTAATTAAATGCACATTAACATCTTCATAGTAATTAAAAGTTGAGTCTCATCAATTATCTCGGTTAATCTATATAAAAAAAAACAATATATTTCTTTCTAAAGCTCACTATAAACAAGTGGATCCTTGCATTTCATTTTAAGTCTTGGATTCCGATTCTTTTTAAAATAGTAAAATTTTATTGGGTAAAGTACAAAAATGATCACTAAACTATCTTAAAAATATAAAATGGTCATTAAACTTTCAAAAATTACACAATAGGCATTAAACTTTAGTTTTTGTTACAAAATGGTCATTAAGCCATTAACTGCCGTTAAGTGAATGGCGTGAAAGTTACGAAAATTTGAATAATAATAATAATACATTTAATCCTCCCTATTTACACATTAAGTCAATTTAGTTCTAATTTAACCATCATTATTGATGTCTAAATTGACTAAATGTGTAAATATTGAGGATTAAATATATTGTTATACAAATTTTTGTAACTGTCAAGTCACTCAATTAACAACAGTTAAAAGCTTAGTGACCATTTTGTAACAAAAATTTAAGTTTAATACCCATCACGTAACATTTGAATGTTTGGTGAACATTTTGTATTTTTGAGATAATTTAGTAATCATTTGTGTACTTTAGTCAATTTTATTTTCATTTGTTTCTAAAACCTGTTATTTTCTCCTGTTTTGTTTGCATTTGTTTATTGTCCCTCTTTAGCTCCCAAACATTTTTTGAATAAGATGTTTATAATATAATATTTATTCTTACATTTTTAATCGTTTAATAAAATTTGTATATTTTACAGATAAATTTATTCGACAACATTATTTTTATTAAACTTGTTGTTATGTGATGTGAGTGATAAAAATATTAATATATTTAATAAATTATTTCAAATAAAGTAATAAAAAAATCTATATGTAGCAGTAGATGTGTTAATCTCGTATTTGATGGAGTGAAATTTAATTATTTTATTTAAATATTTTATATAATGAAATGGTAAAAATATTATTACAATAATATTTTTTGATTTAAAAATATTATAAGTAATTGAACTTTAAAAAAAAAACAACCTCTTAAATGTTTTTTACCCAATTAAGTCTTTATACTTCAAAATTTCATCAATTCACCCTTATGATAAACGTTAACCGTTAAATCAAACCGTTTTTATCATTTGGTTCAATGTGTCGTGTTACAGTGTTACCACTTGGCATTTCCAGTTATTTTTTATTTTATTTGAAAATTCTTTAAAAATTCTAAAAGTTATTAAAAAACTTATAAAAATAGTTTTTCTTCAAAAATATGTAAATGTCGCATGATAAAATTGTAGTGTGTTATGTGATAGTAATATCTTAATAAAAAATTATAAAAAATGATGGTCAAAATTGGTTGAAGGACTTAATTGATCTAATTTATTATTTTGAGGACTTAATTGGGATAAAAAATTCAAGGCCTTATTTAATTTTATTTCTTTCAAAATTCAAGGACTATAAAACACCCTTAAACCTATTATTTATCATTTAAGTTAGTATTTTTAAATTATTTATTTATTAAATTAATATTTAATAAATTCGCAATATCGATCGATTAGATCATGAATTATTATTGTAAGGTGTGTCATGAAATTGATCACGGGCATATTAGACGAAGCATAAGAAAAGAAATTACAAAATTAAGTAATTAATTAATAAAATTCCATAATTCTTTTTTATATAATATAACACGCAGGGCTAAAAAGAAGCATACTTTTCCACAATCATTTTTTTCTCCATCATCAAAATCTTAAAAGGAAGCACGCGGTAAGTCATCGAAGTTTCTTAATTTCCTCTTCCATATTTATAACATTATTTGAAAGTGATAATGATTAATATCCTATAATCGGTAGAAATTGAGAGTTATTACAAGTGTTTTAGTTTTAGGGTTTCAGTTTAAGAGTTTATGTGTAAGGGTTTAAAATTTAAGGATAATAGTTAGAATTTAGAGTTTAATGTTATAATTTAGGGTTTATAGGCTGGGGTTTTGTTTTTAGTATAATATGGTTGGGATTTAGCTAGGTTGTAACTAATAAATCCTGGATTATAACCACTACATCTAAACCTCCAAACCTTACACCCTAAATTAAGACTCTAAACTCTAAAATTAATACGCTTGTAGAAACTTTCAATTTTCACCGTAAGTGTATAGTATAATAATACTAGTATACAAAAATCGTTTTCGTTAATGTAAAGCCAACCAAGTTAATCATAATATTTAACACGTGAACATAAATCCGCTGCAGCTAGCAGTGTTCCAGCTGCCATGCATGGCGATCTGGAACTCAGTAAGAACTAAGAAATATATTCCGCCACGTGTACTGCCAGTTCACAAAAATACCGACACGTATTGCATATCACGTCCTCTCTACATTCCAAAGAAGTTTACGAAACATAGAATCACAGTCAAGACACCAGCTTTGAATTAGATGTGACAGCACCAGACATGTTTGACGGAGAAAATCAGCGAAAAGTTTAGCGCACTGTGTAATCCGAAGTAATTAAGAGTTGGGGATTTTAGAAGCTTGTGTAAAATTAGTTGAAAATAATATTATATGTTGGTTTTACATTTACTATGACATTTTGGTATCTAAATTAATATAATAACGTTACGTGCAAAGTTCGAACTTTGAAATAAACGAGGGATGTATCATGTATGGACTTTACGGAATAGAATTTGTTCATTTTTTGCGTTTTATATATATACCCAACTAATTAGTTTATATCATATATATTATTAATAAAATAAAAATAATAAATTACTAATACACATAACACAAAATCATTAAACAAAAGAATAGATAAATTTTATTCGAACGACGAACATTATTATATAACAAAATCTCGTTATTTTCAAATAAAAGTTGGGATCAATTTTCATCCACATATTGTTATATTATTAAAGTTTTAATGAGTCATCACTGTCTTATGATAAAAAAAACTAATATTATTACCAAAATAAAAAACTAAACTCAAACCTTTCTCATTTTTTCGAGATACTAATTATATACTATATTATTTATTTTTAGAAGATGTGAAATTGGAAATGATTATATAAAATTAGTTATAATGATTTTAGGGTAAACTATACCATTGACCACCATATTTTGGTTAATGTATTAAAATGATCACTTTAAAAAAATCGACTCAATTGACCACCCAAACTATTAAAATTGGATCAATGTGACCACCAACCGTTAATGGGCTAACGGAAGGTGACGTGGCAGTTAAAAATTAAAGGTATAATTACACATTTGGTCTTTACTATTTACACAATTTTCAATTTATTCCTAATTTTAAACTAATAAAATAAATTAATTAGGTGGTGACACGTGTCAACACCTTATTGGAGGAATTTAATTATTTATATTTGATATAATAAATTATTTTCCTCGTCCAATCAGGTGGTGACACGTGTCACCGCCTATTTAGAGGAAGAAAATAAATTCAACCACACATGCTATCCAGGGGAATCAAACCTGGGCAATCTAGGTGCAAAGGCAGTGGCTTAGCCACTGCACCAAGCATAATTTTGTGCTTTAAAACACTAAATTCAATATATATCTCTTATTAGTTTCTACATTTATAAGCTAAAAAGCTCAAACCCTAAACACTAATTTCACATATATAACCCTAAACCTTAAACCCAAAATGTTTCAAATGTCTGCACCAATGTGACCTTACGAATGTATCAAGGGCTATAACATATTTACAGTATCTAGTGAGTATACTCCTTTGTATGTGAAATTAGTGTTTAGGGTTTGAGCTTTTTAGCTTATAAATGTAGAAATCAATAGGAGATATATATTGAATTTGGTGTTTTAAAGCACAAAATTGTGCTTGGTGCAATAGCTAAGCCATTGCCTTTGCACCTAAATTGCCCAGGTTTGATTCCCTTGGATAACATGTGTGGTTAAATTTATTTTTCTCCTCTAAATAGGTGGTGACATGTGTCACCACCTAATTGGAGGATGAAAATAATTTATTATATCAAATCTAAATAATTAAATTCCTCCAATAAGGCGTTGACACGTGTCACTACCTAATTAATTTATTTTATTAGTTTAAAATTAGGACTAAATTGAAAATTGTGTAAATAGTAAAGACCAAATGTGTAATTATACCTTTAATTTTTTAACTGCTACGTCACCTTCCGTTAGCCCATTAACGGCTGGTGGTCACATTGATCCAATTTCAATAGTTTGGGTGGTCAATTGAGTCGATTTCTTAAGGTGGTCATTTTAATACATTAACCAAAGTATGGTGGTCAATGGTATAATTTACCCATGATTTTAATACTATTTAAAAAGATCTAATGATTTTAATAATGAATTGATTAGAATTTTTTTACGAGTAATTATCCTTGTAATGTTTATATTACAAATAACTATATAGAGTTTACTAACCTTTTTGAGATTGTGATAGAATATTTTGCCTTATTCCAACTACATTATTGCTTTTCGAAATTTTTCTCACTAACTTTAAAGTTCGTCTTCTTCATTGCATTTTAATGATACCGACGACGACTTTTTGGCCTTTTGCTGGTATGTATATAAGTACACTCATCGTTTGTTAGTGAATGTTTTATTCTTAAGTTTTTTTTTCTTTGTTTTGTTTTAATTGATTCATATTACATATGTTTTTATGATTGTCTTTATGTCTGTTTTTGTGACAATTTTTTCATTTGTTTTTATAGTTATTTTAGTATATCTTTTGATAATTTAACGTTTGAGTGACAAATATCAGCTAGCTTTTTTGTCAGCGAATGACGACTTTCTTTTTATTCTTATATTTCTTTTTGTGATTTTGTTGTTATGTCAAAAATAAGCAGCGAAAAAATTTACTTTCTTCATAGTGTATTCTGGTCAAAGTAGTTGATTGTTAGAATTTCATTCAGAAGATTGTTCAAGCTTTTCTGAAAGTGATGAATTTTTTTACGTATTTAATTGTATTATTTTTTTCGCATTGTATTTACCATTTTTGCGGTGTGATACTTTTGTAATCCTTTTTACTTTGAATATAATTTTTTGTCAAAATAAGTATTTAAAGTATATTTCTTTTAGATACCTAAATCATATATATTTTTCATCTAGACTCCTAAAAGTTGGGACGTGACATTAATTAAAAAACACACTCAGAATTTGTTTTGACAACAAACTTTAAATACTTATTTTGACAAAAAAATATATTTTAGATACTTATTTTGACTAAAAATATTTAAACTAAAAAACTTATACACGCTGAATCGAACAAGTGGTCTCAGTAGAAAAGCTAAGAATGTTCATTTTAGGAGACTCGGGTTTAATCAAAATGTCTATAAAATATATGTACATTATCGAAGGATTAAAAATATCTATAAACAAATATTACCTTGTAATCTTTCGAATATAATTAAATAATTAGGATTACGTGTGAAATGCGTAGATACACGGGTTTCTTTCCACATTTATGTACTAATTTTTCTTTCTTTCTGGCATACAGGAAATGGATAGTTTTTTGTAATTTTTTTTATGCCTCAATATTAAAAATATTAAAAACTAAATTTTAAGCATTGACTTAAATTTTAAATCTTAAATCATGCGCCCTAAATATACATCACAACTCAAATTTCTTAAACTCTAACCATTAACATAATTTTAAACTCAATTTTTTTCTTGATTGTGTTGTAATTGAAGTTTTCTATGTTTTAATAAAAATTTAGTGGCTATTTCAAAAAAAAAACATATATATTGTTTCAACCTTCAAAGTAACTTCCATTTTAGAAAAACTTCGAAGTAACTCACTAATTTGTCGGTCTAATTCGTTTGATATTTGAATGTGTGCGTTGACTTAGTTGCAGCTAAATATAATTGGTGTTGTCCCAGAGGCCGATCTTAACAAAAATAAGTTCAAGGGCCTATTTAAAAAATTTAGAAGTGTAAACTAAAATTTAATTTTTTTTGATTTTTTTTAAAATAGTAAAAAATAAAATTTAAAGAGAAATTTAGATTTTTTGAAAGAACCAAATTATAAAAAAAAATTAAAATTGAAGGGCCAAATATGTATTAGCTAAAAATTTTGGAGGGTCGCCAACATCCGCCTCTACGTTGTTGTTTTTTTAGGACGGACCTCATTAAAAACTCCTTTATATGATTACATCATCGTTGGGAAAGTTATCCCAATACTTGTCGAGTTTCATAATATAATTAGAAAAAAATTATCTATTTAGTACATCATCTATTCATGTATTACTATTTTAGCATCTCAATTAATTTTTTGACAAAACGATATATAACTACATTTTATTTCTAAATTGGTACCTCATCCATTAAAAAATTAACGGCATACTGATTGAGAGAGAGAGAAATACATGTGGCAGGCTGCCACGTCATTTTCTCTTTCCTAATTAGCATGCCAAATCGGATAAAATCGTAAAAATCACATGTGACATGATGACTATGAGAGAGAAAATGACGTGATAACTACCACGTGTGATTTATCTCTCCTAGTCAGCATGTCATGTGTGCTTTTCTCTCTCTTAGTCAGCATGTCATGTGTGCTTTTCTCTTTCCTAGTTAATATGTTGTTAATTTTTTTACGATGAGGACTAAAATAGAAACAAAACGTAACGTTAAGTACCATTTTGTTAAAAAAAGTTAGGGTACCAAAACAACAACACAAGCATAAATGGGGTGCTAAATAGGCAGTTTTCTCATAAAATTAAAAGGCTTTAAAGGTGTAAGAAACCTTTAAACTTTTGAAAAAAATAAATTAAGTCCCTAATTTTTTTTACACCTAATTAAACTTTTGAATCAAGAAATTGAATTAATTAAACCACTAAACCAAAAAAACTAAATCAATTGAGTTTTTTGACCAAATTTGACCATTAAATCTTAATAATTTTTTGGATATGTTGGTGCAGTACGTCATGTCACAATGCTTTCATTTGACACTTTTAGAATTATTTTATTTTATTTTTAAAAAAATTCTAAAAATTCTATTTTTTTTAAATTCAGTAAATGCAACAAGATTAAATTGTAGTGTATTATGTATTATTTAATATTTAAAAAAACTGTCAAAATTTAGTGGTTAAAATTAAAAGAAAAAAACTTAAGTGGTTCAATTTTTTTGGTTAATAACAATTATAGTGAAATATTGCAGGATAAGAAACATATTACCAGAGATTCAGCAATTTATTATTCTCCCTTATAATTTCTTTTACCATAAAGGGATAGCGTCCACTACAAGGATAAATTTCTTATCAAAATTTTAAATTTATCACATGTTTTTATTATTTTTCAAATTATTAACTTGGTTGGTTTTTGTGCATTGAAATTTTAAAAAATCCTTTTATAATAATTAAAAATATTATAAATATTACAGCTAATTTTTATCATTAAATTTTTATGTGAAATTATTTTATTATTTATTTATTTGGATAAATAAATCATTTCATAATACAAATTAACATATATTTGTAATTTTCGTAAAATAATGGACAACAAAGTAAAATCCCTCGCTCGGAACGAAATATAAAACTCCCACCACCATGCCCTGCTTACTTCTATAAAGCCTTCCAAAGCAAGCATTCATTTTCACTATCCAACAAACCAAGACAAAGAATCGTTCTTTCTCTCTACTTTTACATAATTCGCACTTAAATCTCGTGCTCTGATCAAATCATCATGTGTGGAGGTGCTATTATTTCCGATTTCATAGCTCCGACGCGGTCGCGGCGGCTGACGGCTGATTTCTTGTGGCCCGATCTGAAAAAATCCGTATCCGAAAAGGGGCCGGGCGCAAGGTACTCGAAGCCGGTGTTCGGTTTCGCCGATGATTTTGAGGCTGACTTCCAGGACTTCAAGGACGAGGATTCTGATGTCGATAACTATGATGTTGATGATGTTTTAGTTGATTCCAAGCCTTTTGCTTTCTCTGCCACAAAGAAAACATCGTCGACTGTCTCTCATGGTAAATAATAACAATATTATTGAATTCTTAGTTTTTTTTTTCATTTTTCTTTCAAATTTTGTTTTTGTTTTTTTTTCTGGGGGGGGGGGGGTTTACTCATTGTAGGAAAATTTTGAGAAATTTTGTCTGTTATTCTTTTTAAGACGTTTGTAGATTTTGTCTCTGCTTATGTATACAAGATTTCCTTTCTATTTTGCTTTTTCCTGCTGGATTTCTATGCTTTATTTATTTTGAAAGTTAATTATTTTCCTGTGCTGTTTGAGATTTGTTTGTTAGCAGAAGGGTAAGAGGAAAAAATACTGGTAGTTTTTAGATCATAAGATCTTAGCAATTTGAAGTTTCTTCAACTTGAATAAATAAATATCTGTAAGAAGAGTGGCTTTTCTACAGCTCAAATTTGAAGTTTCTTCAACTGCTTATTTGTACAGTTCCTAGATTTCTGTTTCACTCATTTCAAACTGGTTTTTGAAATCCTAATATGGAGGAAGTTCATGTTTATTGTGTATGAAATGAGAAATCCAAGTCTTTACCTTTAATTAATTTCTAGGAAATTGAGTTTGAGAAGTCGTACCTTAACCGAGAGTTTTGAGTTTTGTGCATGTGTACAATATTAATAAGTTTTTATTTTTCAATTATGCAGGCCCGAACTCTGTAAAATCTGTGCAATCCAAAGGTCAAGCTGAGAAGTGTGCAAAAAGAAAGAAGAAGAACCAATATCGAGGAATTCGACAACGTCCATGGGGTAAATGGGCTGCTGAGATCCGAGACCCAACGAAAGGGGTTAGGGTCTGGCTAGGAACTTTCAATACTGCCGAAGAAGCTGCTAGAGCTTATGATGCCGAGGCACGAAGAATTCGGGGTATGAAAGCAAAGGTGAACTTCCCTGATGAGATTTCGCATGCCTCTCCAAAGCGTGCGATTAAGACAAATGATGAGAAGCCACTTCCCATCTCAAATCTGAGCCCTGTTGAACCAAATATCAACCAGAATTTCAATTGCTTGAACAAACCAGAGCAGAACTACTATGATATCATGGATTTAGTAGAAGAGAAAGCACCGATAGATCCTGTTCCTGCTGCTGCAGATGTTGGATCTAAACCCTTTGCTCAATCTGACAACTCTCCCTTGTATTTCAATTCGGACCACGGAAGCAACTCCTTTGACTGTTCTGACTTTGGCTGGGGAGAACATGGTGTGAAGACTCCCGAAATATCGTCTGTTCTTGAAGCTTCTATGGAAGGCGATGAGTTTCTGGAGGATGCAAACCCCCAGAAGAAGCTGAAACCAAGTTGTGACAATGTCATGCCTAGTGAAGACAATTCGGGGAAGAGTTTGTCCGATGAGCTATTGGCTTTTGACGATCCGTCGACCTTCATGGGAGGCAACTGGGATGCCTTTCTCAATGGAGATGCAACTCAGGATGGTGGAGACCCAATGTATCTTTGGAGCTTTGATGAATTCCCTTCCATGACTGGTGGTCTTTTCTGAGCAGACGTGCTCTACTTAGAAGATCCTTTTTTGTAAATAAGGCATGTTAGTGAAGCTTCACCCCAACCCCCTGACAGCCGTTTTATCAATTGTGTTATCTCTAACATTACTTGTCATTGTTATGAACAAATGTTCCGCTATTTATATCTTGCTTTTTGTTTTTGCTTTTGTTGTTTACTGATATCATGAATTGGTCAATCTGTTGTGATGTTTGAGTTAATAAGTGGTTTTAGTATGTTACTTTTTTTTGTTAGACTGTATCTGCAGGGATGGAACTTGAATCCCCCCACCATTTTTTCCCCACCTCAAATTCTGCTTCTCATCTTGCCATTTGTTTAAACTACCCCTTAAAAAGCGGCTAAAACACAAATCCTAACGATTTTTTGTAAGAATTTGTGTACATATACCAATTTTTTTTACAAAAATAGTAATACATACATAAATTCTTACAAAATTAATCAGTATTTGTGTACATTATACATAAATCCTTACATTATACGATTTTTATAAAAAATTGCCGTTTTTAAAATTTTCCATTTGTTTCTCCTATATCCAATTCTGTTTTTTTTTCTTCAACAGGATGCCAATTGCCACGCAATGTTGTCCCCCGAAGCTTTGCATCATATATATTTTTGTTAAATTGAAATTTTAGTAGTAAGAGATGACGTTTGTAGCCACGTGAAGCAGGTAAGATCAGCGTTAAAAAAAGAAAAAATAACCAATCTTCATTTCTCTCTTGCATGTGGGGAGCATTGCAAATTTGTTCACTTCGTCTTATGTACATTAACGTGTCGGGTAGGGTCACAAGTCTGTCACGGGAATTTGTTTAGTAGCTGAAGGTCAAAAAGATTCAGCCACCATTTAGGCCACCGTGGGGTCAGCTCTGCTGGTGTGCTGGGTCCCAGTATCATGGATTCACAACCAGAAATACTTTAGGGTAAAGTACACAAATGGTCACTAAACTATCCCTAAAATTACAAAATGGTCACCAAACTTTCAAAAATTATATTCAATCAATTTAGACATCAATAATAAGGGTTAAATTAAGAATAAATTGATTAAATGTGTCAATATGGAAGATTAAATATTATATTATTTAAATTTCTGTATATGTCATGTCACCTAATTAACGACAGTTAACGGCCCAGTGACTATTTTATAATAAAAACTAAAGTTTAATGCCAATTATGTAACATTTGAAAGTTTATGACCACTTTGTATTTTAAGAGATAATTTAGTGACCATTTGTATACTTTACCCAATACTTTATTCTTGTCCAAACAAAATGATGAACTAAAAAAGCCATCAAAGTGACTCGGTGGCTGCAGCAGGGCGCTTTTCAACGAGGGAAGCTGTACGAAATCAACATGTTGACTTCAATTCGCTACGACGGCTCTGGCAATTTGCTTTAGAACGAAACTTCAATGAAAGGATATACTTTAAATTGATTTCTACTTTTTGAATAATTTCTTCGTATTCAATCTACTCTATAATGTTATTTAACGCCTTGGAAGTTGGAACCCCATTAAGAAAGGAATAATAGAATGCTATAGGTAAAAGGAAAACATCAAATTCCTTCTTGATCATCAAGTAACACGCAACAATAAACTAAATGTTAAGTCACCACTTCAACTGTTTGATTAAGTTCGCTATAATTCCAAAATGAAGGCTTTATCATGCATGCACCAACGCACGACTCCGGTTGTTTACCTCTCCGGCAACCGTTGAAACAGCAGCATTTTTTCAGGAGATGCTGCTTCTTTCTGTCTGTTTATCTTCTAATCATAGTCTCCACCGTAGGGTTGGGTGGATTGATGGTCGTATTCGTTTCTAAGCCTCGAAAGCCGGTGTTTTCGGTCCAAACAGTGACGATAGATGCATACCAGTTGAATTTTTATTCCAATTCAACCCTTTTTGTCTCAGCTGTTGCATCTTTGGTCTTAAACGCTAGCAACCCTAACAAAATCGGCCTAAGATACAGCCCTTCGAGGCTTCGACTCTACTCGGAAGGACTCCCGATGGCGGTCATTCGAGTTCCCGGGTTCTTTCAACCTGCTCATAGTAACAACGTCAGCTTGACAACGAGGGTCATAATTCCTTTCGTGAATGTCAGCCAGGTTCTGGGGTTGCAAGACCAGCAGGGGCAGAACATTGTTCCAATGAAACTATCGGGCGACATTAGAGTAAACCTCCATTTTTCACATATCACCCTGCCAAAGATCAAGGTTTGTAATTTGTCTTCTTTCACATGCACGATTCATTTACTTGCTTCTCAAGGCACTGAAATAATAATGCTTTGCCATATCCTCTGGAACATGAATTCCCAGTTGGGTAATTTTGATACGAACAAAAAGTCTCTGCCCCTCTTCGATGCTTATTTTTATGCCTCAACACTAAAAAAATTAAATTCTAATTATTAACCCTAAAAATATATTATACCTAATTTTTTAGTGTGAACATAAAAAGGAACAAAAAGAGTGAGGATTTGCATTCTTTTGATACAAGCTTAGATACGATGATTATGGTGGTTACAGGTTGCCCTGGATTGTGACATAAATTTGGAGTTTAGGGAATTGGCATTCTTAAATGAAGTTTACATAAACACAACTAAAGATCTTCATGTAAGTTTTCTTTTTCACATCTCAAATTATTTACCCAATTAATCACCTGGATTTATTTGATGTCACTTGACTTTGCAGGCATCTTTTTCAAATGAATCCAAATCCTTACTCAAGAAATGTGCCTTGGCTATCTACATATAAAGGGATTACGGGTGAAATTATAAAAAAAATCTGTTTACAAATTTATTAATATCGTATTGAATCCTTGTCTATTTAATTTAAGTATTGAATTTTAATTATTATATTTAAATTTATATACAAGTATTATTTTAATAAAATTTATTATTATTTATAAATAATAATTTTTTAATTAAATTAGGGTTATATTGACTTGTGACACCAATCAATACATTTATATAATAAATTAATATTAGTAAAATTCAATTCATAATCCAGGACAAATGGGCTTTAATCGCATTGGACCTTGAAAACGCATTAATTTGAATCTGGATAAGTGTAATAGTGGCGGATCCACAGAGAGTTTAATGTGGTTTTGGCCTAATAAAGTTACATTTTTTTTAAATCTGAATGATATTCAACAGCGAAAGGAATATACAAGAATTATATTTTTACAAGAAAAATACAATGTAAAATAAAATAACAAAATATTAAAGTGTAAAAAACATTAAAATACTAAACCTAACACTGTCAAAAGAAATCTTCTTAAATAAAAGTCCAGAAAAACTATAACTTTACCTTGAGTGCTCTTTGAATATAGCAAAAATTTTTCCACTACATGCTTTTAGCATAACCACAAAAGGGAATAATAACATAGATAGAACGACTTCCTTCGCTGAAAAATATTCATTGATACTCGTCACTCAAACATGTTACTATTAAAAGACAGACTACTGTCATGAAGACAAACAAAAACTGCTAAAAATCAATATAAAAAATTTCTTTATTAATTTTTAAATTAAGATCAAGGAAAATTTATGGTTCATCATAATGAAATACAGAACGAAAAATCATTGATTAAATAACTTAAAATTATTGAGAGAGAGATGAAGAAGACGGAAAATGCAACATCCTTTTAAATATGGTACGAACGATACAAACACAAACCCATGCACACTAAAAGAAATCATATTGCTCATTACAAACTAAAAAACTTATTTTTAGTGTAAAAGACCAAAATTTGCATCCAAGTACTATTGAAATACAGCTACTTAAATGGCAATAGATGATATTACTTAACATACAACAGAAAAAAAGGTAACGCTTAATACTTCCTGCTGTCATCTTTTTCTCATGGTTAGGTCTTCAATGGAGCCTTTTTCTCTCTATCAGATATCCGTGCTGGGGCTGTCGAATGTGATTTGAAGCGACCTCTCCCTCCTTCCTCCTTTTCCTGAAAAAAAAACATCCATATTGTTCAATTTCATTTTTCATTAAAAATACACTGGCTCATGCCTGCAGCCAAGCAAGTTGTTAACTTGTTGGAATGAAATATCACAAAGCCATTCACAACAATCAGATTACTATGACCATAAGTATACGGTTTATAATACCTTTTTCTTGACAATCTGAACAACATCTTCATCCTGCAGGGGATGGCTAAGGCCACAATGTTGAGGGTAGTGCCTTGCACTTATGCCCCAGACCAGAACGTATTTAACATCCTTTATCAAACTCCTATGAATGTGATTGCAGAAATCCTCCACCGTGCAGCCACCCCGATCCTATCTCATGCCAAGAAAAATCAGTCAAAGAACTTCCAGCATTAATCAAACTGTACAACGAATTGGAGGGAAATGCAATGACAAGAACATATGAGACATACAGCAGAGAGGACCACGGGATCACTGAAATCAGGTTGCTGCCCTTGTGGCTTTGTATATACTCGCACAAGCCCCATCTCTTCCCACATCTTTGAAAGTAGTCTATCCAAGTTCAGCTGCACAAACAACAGGCATATAGGTCAACATGTTTCTCAAATTACATGCATCAAATATGAAAACGACAAGCTATATATATCTGCAACTAATTCTGCCCTGCATTGTGTTCTTGATGTATGGTAGACAGCATTTTACTTTCCTTTCTAGCAGGGAATGAACATTGAACTTCATAAAAACACGAGGAAGAAAATGAAGCAAGCATAAGTAAGTATCAAATGTCATTGTGTTCCGATCATTTTCACTGAAGATGCTTCCATTTTAAAACTATTATCATACTATTGCCAAAAGCCATTAACATTTTTTAAAAAGATGGAACATGCCTTCAGATTGCAGCTTATTACAACAGAATTAGGTTGCCGGGCTAACTTATCCACATCATCAATACCAATGACATCTATCTTGTTGTAAACATACACACACTTAATGTATTTGCGGTTTCCTTCAATGACGTCTATAAGATCATCCACTGTGGCATCCTCACGAAATAGAACCTGAAAAGATCCATCGGGAATACCTCAGAATAAGTAAGAAAACACCATTTGAAAGAATGAATAAATCAAATGTGAACTTTAATCATTACAAGACTGCATACCTCTGCATTGTGAATTTTGTATTCATGTAGAATTTGATAACAGAGTTTCTCATCCACATGAGTTAAAGGCAACGTACTGTTGAAAGAGATGCCCCCAGTTTTTTTCTTTTTGAAATATATCTGCAAAAAAAACCCAAAATGAAGGAGACAGCAGTGATACACGGTAAATAAAAAAACTCATCAGAATTTTCATACAACTTAACCTAGTAGATGTTAAACAATTATGATATCAAAATCATTCATTTTTCTTTAGGCAAACAACAATGCCATATTTTCAAACATAGAGATGTCCAATGTATTAACAATGATACACAGCCAACATTAGCAACGGACTTACTTGAGGTGGTCTCTTGTTTAAACGCAGACCCACAGCTTCCAGTTCCTTAGTTAATATTTGGCGATGACCCTCACTCTGGGGTTTCCATATCAGATTACACAGGCTAAGATAAGTCTCCTAAAAAAATATCTGGAATTGAAAAAACTATTATTATGATATAGATACTTACTTTAGAGGCATCAAGAACCATAAGCACAAGATCTGAGGACTTGGCAACAGCAATAACCTGAGAAATGAACAGTCTCATAAAGAATCTTGAATTCAAGAATCCATTCAACCAAACTCGGCATAAGAATGAAGAGAGCAAATCATAGGTACAAACAAAAAGAAAAAAAGAAAGACAATATATTATCTTTGCCACATGATACTTGCCAAGAAACACTAAGCATTTTAATCAAACAATATTCATTAAAAGTTTTATACCAAGAGATGTTCATAGCGACATAGTGTAGAATTAGAAGCTGTAAAATTTTACCTGCCTCCCACGTCCTTTGCCTTCAGAAGCACCTTCAATAATTCCAGGCAGATCGAGCAGTTGAATCTTAGTATCATTGTAATGTATGATACCAGGAATGCATGTAAGTGTTGTAAATTCATAAGATGCAGCTTCTGAATGAGTTCCAGTTAACATGGTTAAAAGGGTTGATTTCCCCACACTGCATTGCATTACAACGCAGTAGTCAGCTCCATTTTCAAAGAACAATGTCCTTACAAATGCATGTTTGTACTGAAAGCACAACATATATTTTCTTACACAGTTGTGCAAATAGATGGAGTGAGTAGGCAAGAGAAGGATGGTAGAATGAAGGTATTGGCAGTAGAGTGATATTCATCAATATATTATTTATCTTAAGTGAGATAAAACCAAAATCATCTTACTGAAGACTGGGCCTCTACTTTTGCGAACAAATGAGCTGCCAATAGGTCTTAATAACTTATTAAAAAAATAGGACACATACATTCAAATGATAAAGGTACAGACCTTGGAAATCCTATTAGTGCAACACGTCCATGACCAAATTTTGTAACTTCAAAACCATCTCCACCCCCACTAGAACCCTGATAATAGATTCAAAAAGCAGCTTTAATGGAGGGAGCGGGAAGAAAAAGAGAAAGGATATTGCATGACAGGTGTAACGAAAAACTACTGCAACTTTAATAGGTTTACCAGCCAGGCAAAGAATAACATAATCACTTAGAATATATCATATTAAATTGTTACCCACCGGCCACCCCAGCAAGAAAAAGGAAAATTCATTCGAGCATGTTAGATATGGGCAGAGTTAATGTAAAAAGAGATCAATGAACCCACTTAGAAAGTGGAAAACAAATGACAGGAAACTGATAGTTCATTCGAGACTTCGGAATTGTTAAAAAAACATAAAGATTGATTGTAACACTATTCATGTGTACCTTAAATGTGGCAAAGAAGAATTTTGAGAAAATCCAACTAAGTGTTGACCATATGCATATAAAAAACAATGGAATCTATTCATCTTAAGATAAGAAATATTCATACTTTTGGTGGCTCTAGTAATTGTGTCCTTAGCTTCGCAATCTTCGCCTTGAGCTGACCAAGATGGTACTCTGTGTATTCAGTAAAAATTAATAAAATAACAGCTACCAGATTCAGTTTTTTTCCTTCCATAAGATAAAAAATTATCAAATATAACGAATAAAAGGGTTTTGAAATGAAGTAAAAGGTAAATTCAGTTCATATATGATATATACAAGCACTTATGCATGTGAAGAAGATATAAGCATGTACCTGTGGCCTTATTTTTCTGGGTTCGAGCCATCTCGGCTTCAATCTCTTTAATCCTCTCAATAATCCCCATCTTTTTCCCTGATTTCAAGGGCACGGATTTAGCTTACGAAAGTGTTAATTATAGATTTAGATAGACTATGAATAAGTGAAAATGGCTAAATTGTAACACAATCATGCAAAACCGGTGCACATTGAAAGAAAAGAAATTCAATTCCCTTATCTTTTTTTTTCTTTTCAATTTCTCAATAAGTAAATCAAATTAAATGATGGGGGGAGAAAAAATTGATTGTTGATCATACCCGATTAAAAGCTAGTTGGTAATGGAAACATCGAAATAGTAGTGCAAAAAAGACAACTTTTTGAAGCATGTAAAAGTGAATTTATAACCCATGTGGAAACAAAGAGAGAGAGAGAACTTGTTTAATGAATGACTCACCGGAACTGAGTGAAACTCGATCTCAAGTTTCTCAGCAGCTGTAAGAGGAGGAAAGGAGAGAGAATAAAAGGAAGAAGAATATCAGGCAGAACCGGAGAAATGGTATTAGTAGGGCTTTGAAGTCTGAAAAGATAAAAAAAAAAAAAAAAATGACGGGCTTGATTTCGAGAGCCCGATTCAGGTGGCAGATTAGCAAGTAAAAAGCCCAGTAGTGATTATGCAGGTTTGAGTTTGACTCGGTGAAGACTCAAATTCTTAAAAATTTGAATACATGTTTATACAGTGACAATTCTAATCACGGTCTAAACTCTAAACTAAATTGATAAATCTTTAGAATAGGACGCTTGTAAAATAAAAAAATTACATGATATAATTAACCTATATGTACTTGTTATATGAATATTATTTTTGTGACATAATATTTTTTATTTATTTATAATAGTCTTTTGTTATTGATACAATATATAAAATGATGTAAAATCGAGCATATTTAAGCATTCAATACTTTTCTATTCATGTGTAAGAGGAGATCTGAATAATATAAGTATTCTGTACTTTTTTCCCGCACAAATAAACATTTGTATACTAAGTGTTCAGAAAAGAATTAAATTATCATATATGTTATGTTTAAAAGATTTGTTCAGTTTTTTTGAAGCATAGCAACCCCTCATATTCTATTTAGAGAGTTTTACTATTGTTTTTCTGTTTAGTAAATTAAGTTTAGCTCGACTGACATAATGTTGGTACGAAGACATGAGATCGAACATACATTTAATATTTTTTTATTTGTGGGTGGAAAGAGGTCTAAGTAGGTTGTATTAAATTATATCTTAAAAAACAATTCACATGTTTTAAGATTGTTGTCCAAAAGTGCTTTAGAGAAGATGAAATATATGTTAGACATAATATTATAAAATTCAAATATATATTAATTAAATTTGTTAATATTATGATACACGATGTTTTCAACTTAAATTATATTATAGTTACTTATCGATTCCATTAACCAAGAAAAAGTTCTCTCTCATTTCATGAAGGGCTTTTTATCCTGAAAGTATTTATAGTTGAGAAAACTTAGTACTCCATATAATAAATTAATAATCCAAAATTGAATTGAGTACAAGCATCACCCAGATCTCAACTCGATTCCAGCTCAATACACATACACAAAACAGGCCGAACACCATCAGCCAGCTCGAGTGCTCGACGCATACGCACACCGTGCACCGTGGCGTCAAGTAGTTTTATTACTTGAGAGAGAGCCCAAGCTCGATTATGTTACCTTTCTAATTCAACATTTTGCCATTTCCATTGTAACAATGCACTCACAAGATGTATTTGGAGATTTGCTGGCTTTGTTCTCCGTCTCGGCTCCTCCTCCCGTCGGCCTGAGTGCCCCCGACCTCTCTCCTTGGCTGATTCACTTTGTTCCAAAAAAACAAAAGCAAATACAGTTGACTTATGCAGTCAGCTAAAATGCAGTACTACCATATCCATGCACCTATTCTCCATGATGAACAGTATTTTATCCCTCTTTCGCACACCAAATGAGCTATAATAACATTTCCCGGATTCTTCCAACCCTATAAACACCCAAATCCCATATCCTACAAGGGAATTCAATCTCATTACAACAACAGATCACACCTCCATTTAGTAGGAAACTAAAAGCATTCTGTTTTCAAAATCAGTCTTAACTCACTAACCATAGCTAGTGGTGGATCTAAAATTTTAAAAATTGGGTCTAAAATAATATTTTTTTAAATGGATATGCAAAAAAAAATTAGGAAGAAATTTACACAAACTTAAACAAATTTTCGAAAAAATAGAGAGGCAGCTGCTCTCGTTGGTACTGGACTGCCAGTAGCATATGAAACCTATGAAGTTTGACTAAACAATTGTTTAAGAGATAGATATGAATATGTTTCATTTGTAATCTAAATTTTCTCATTTCCCATGTATTCCAAATATCTTTATGCTACAGAAGAAAATGTCAGAAACAACAGAGAAACCAAGTATGAAGAAATTTAGGAGTTCCCGAACTCCGAGAACTATGAATCTAGAGTTCAGAGAGAACTAAAAAACTCCCAACTTTAATATAAGCATCATTCAGATCCCCTTAACCCATCATTCCTGGGCAAGAGAGTAGTAGTACCCGATGCTAAAAATGAGAGAAAATCAAACGTGGGTTAAAAATGAAACCTAAATTTTCTCATTGGCAGCTGCTCTCGTTGGCACTGGACTGACAGTAGCATATGAAACCTAAATGTTATATGAAGTTTTACTAAACAATTGTTTAAGAGATTCATATGGATATGTTTCATTTGTAATCTAAATTTTCTCATTTTCCATGTATTTCAAATGCTACAGAAGAAAAGGTCAGAAACAACAGAGAAACCAAGTATGAAGAAATTTAGGAGTTCCCGAACTCCAAGAACTATGAATCTAGAGTTCAGAGAGAACTAAAAAACTCCCAACTTTAATATAAGCATCGTTCAGATCCCCTTAACCCATCATTATTGGGCAAGAGAAGAGTAGTACCCGATGCTCAAAATGAAACACGGGTTGGATTTCAAAAGCTTTGGTCTTCCATTTTCTGTTGATCTGGGTAGCTAATTGACCACGATAATGGATTAAACTAAAGAGGCAGAGAATGGTGGAATAAAAAAAACCTAGAAAATGAAGGGTATTTATAGTAAAATGGGACGGCAAAGATCTCAATTTCAACGGTTCTGATTGAAATTTTGGATGTTCAAGGAATTTCGCAATCCAGATACTATTGTTATCGCTTATCCATCTAATGACTGGTCAATAATAATAATAAAAAAAGACCGAAACGATCAAAAGAAAATGGCGGGGACTCTGTCTTCTTCGACTCTCCATTGCCAAACTTATCTAGTTTCCAGTTCCCAGAATCCATGGAGACCCCTGAATTCTTCTTTCCTCGTAAACATCGAAAAGCGAGGAGCTCTTGTTCGTTGCTCCGCCAAGAAGAAAATCGGATTCGTGGATCAAATCCTCGACTATATTGAAGGTTTTTTTTAGTGTTCATTTTTCCACAATGTGCTTTAGATTACATACTTTTACGATATTGATTTACTTGGGGTTTTGCATTGGTTTTACAGGGGGTCCTAAGTTGAGAAAATGGTACGGGGCACCTGAACTACTGCCAAAAGATGGATCAGGCGTGGAAGATCAGGAGGAGGAGGATTATCCAGGTAATTTGTTATGGAAACTGGAAAAATAATATCAGTATGTTTAGTTCCCGGAGAGGAAGAGCCGTTGATGAACTATTGTTCTTTGAATTTTCAGAGGATGAAATCAGGGATGCAGTTTTAGTAACAGATGGGGATAGTGAAATTGGCCAGGTAAATTCCTACTTAACCGAGCATGAACATGTAATGCTAAGCTTCATTTTCTTATGGTCTCTTGACTTCCTAGTTCCTACTGGTTGATACTCGATACAAATTGAGCTTATTGTAACTATTTTATGTGTGTAGATGGTGATATTGTCGTCGATTGTCAGACGGATTAGAGTAAAAGCATTAGTGAAGGATAAGCGTTCAGCTAACGAAGCCTTTGGAACTTACGTTGAGGTAGGTAACTTCATATATCCTAAATGAAGTAGCCTCTAGTAAGACATTTCTATATATGATTCATGTCATCAGTTTATTTGAATTTGAAACAGGACTAAGATACTACCTTGTAATTGAATTAGAACGCTCAAAATATATATATAATTCTTTTTTCTTACATATGGAGTGTTGTTCTGCTGTATCTGCAGTCAATATCCGGAGATACAAGTAACAAGATACTTGTAAAGAAAGCTCTTCGAGGAGTTCGTGCAATCATATGCCCAAATGTATGTGAATTTCTACTAAATCATCATATTCATGCATATATAGCCAGTTTCTGCATCCTTCCCAGCAGAATAATAAATGCTACATGCATCCATAGTTACTAGGATCTTAAAAACAGGAACAAAAACATGAAGGGTAACTGGAGAATCAACTTGGTTGTGTAAAAGTTAAAACTTGCAGAGTTTACATGCTTGAATGCACGACTAAGATAATGTAAATTTTGCAAATTCGTTTTTGATTGTTTATAGCATGCATCCATTACACAGGAAGGTTTCTTATCAAGTGTGGAGAGCTTTAAAGGTGTTGAACATATAGTTCTCTTGTCTCAGGTACTCTCTCTCTCTCCCTCTTCCCTGATATGCAAAATAAAGGCGTTAGACTGTGTTACTACGTGATTGTGGTTTACAAAGGTTGCAGTTGTCTGTTTATAGAGCTAGCAGTGGCATTCAAGCTATCATGACAAACAATCAAAGGAAGTTAGCTGAGAAAGATGAATCGGTACTGATAGCTTCAGGAATTCCATACACCATAATTAGAGCAGGGAAGTTGCAAAACACTCCTGGTGGAACACAAGGTTTCAGCTTTGAAGAGGTATATCATTTTAGTCTTTTAATAGACCAAACATGCTACTTACATAATGGTAATCCACCTTAGTCTTGTTGCAGTTAACTAGAAATTTGAGCAACATATACAACAGTGGTCAGTGGATGAAAAAGAATGGCCATTTGTTTTAGTAACTTAGCCTATTTTCTTTTGTGCCTTGTTCCTGGAAGGAGGCAATTCTGAGAAACTTAAGATGGTGCTTGAAATCGAGACAATTCAACGTCAGATGTTATATTAACTGGATTCGTCTCTTATTAATGACCAACTAAAAGAAGAGAAACTTTAAAAGGTTTCTCAGATACTCTTTTCAATCACTCAATTTAGCTTTGGTTTTGATTCTTTGAATTCTACAAACAGGAATAAATATGTTTGCTAAGTTCCACAGCACGAAAAACAACCTTATTCATTGTACTAGATTCTAACAATTCCTACAAATGCCACCACTGTCAGGGTTGTGCAGCTAGTGGAAGCCTCAGCATGGAGGATGCTGCATTTTTATGTGTGGAATCCCTTGAAGTAGTTCCACAAGCAAGATTCACATTTGAGGTCTGTGAATAATCATGTCTGCATCTATTAAGGGGGAAAAATACACATGCAGTATCTAATTATTCTCTTCCTAATTCATCCCACTGCTACTTTCTAGTCAAAAGTTCAAGGCCACTCTACTATTTTTCATTTTTATTCCTGGATTTAAAGACAACACTAGTTTAAGCTATATATCTTGGTATTCCGTAGCAAATAATGGTTTCAAATTTATCCCTTGCCATTCATCTACAAGCTGCTCTTTCTAAGGCCGGAATTCTAACTTGCTTTTGTAGAGTGTCATGAGTTTATGTTACTTGAATTTGAGGTAAGTGTAGGATATGGGTATATGTCATATGGTTATTTGAATTAGAGGTTTTCCTTTTATTTAGATGATAATACCCTCATACCGTGTTGGACACATGCCAGAATACGAATATGAAGAGAGGATAAAGAGTTCGTGTAATATAGACTTTTAGTTAAAAGATTATTTGAAAACAAATATATATATATATGTATGTATGTATGTATTTACTCATTAGAACCAAAAGAAAAGTTATCAAAAGCATGATGTCTGAATTGACATGGGAACAAAGAATATATGTGCAAGGTGAAGTGGAACCTCTCAAAAGGCAATGCAAGAAAAGCAATGGAACAAATAAGTAAATTATTTATGCACAAACATTTCAGTTTCAAAGCACCTTTTTTTCTCTTTGCCATTTGTCTTATATTCCTTTCCATCCTTTGGTTTCAATTAGTTATTGATATCTACAACTTTACTATGTGAAAAATAGGTTGTCAATGGAGGAGAGAAAGTTTCGGATTGGAAAGAGTGTTTGACCAGACTGATGGAGAAAACAGAGCAGTAGCTGCCATGACAGTAGCACCATGTCCAAGCAAAACACAAAGACACTGTGCACCCATTTGTTTGTTCTTTTCCTATGATGTCTTCAGTTCGTTGGTCATTATTAAAATCTATTTGCCTGCCATTGAACTGCAAAAAGTATCTATTGAAGTTTGGTCTGGTGCAATTTTATATTTATAGTTTTCATACCAGTGTAAATGCACGACTTTGAGGGCAAACTGTAAGATGAATTTCATATTTCAACAATCAACATCATGTTTTTCAATTTTTTTGGCTACAACTTTAAGTTTGAAAATTGTTTCAGAGAATTCTTGTGGGATGTTGAAATAGTAGATACAGTCCATATGTGAGGGATTGTTGCATGATAAAAGAAAATTGCAAGCATGAATTGCTGTAAATATTATATGAGTAATTGTTCTATACACAAGCGCTTGTGGAATTTTTTTTACACAAGCGCCTTAATTTTAGGGGTTAGAGGCTTTGTTTAGGGTTTTAAGTTTAGGGGTTTGAGTGTAGTAGTTTTGAATTTAGGGGTTGTTGATATAATTTTGGGTTTATGGTTAAAATTTAGGGTTTATATGTTAAAATCTAAATCCCTACCCATATTTCCTTAAAATCTAAACATAACCCTAAAACTTAAATTCTAACCATGAACCCTAAATTTTAAAACCCTACACTAAAACCCCTAAATTTTAAACCCTAAACAAAACCCCTAAACCCTATAATTGAGGCGCTTGTGGAAACAAAAAGTTTCCACCGCCAGTGTATAGGATAATAATCCATATTATATATATATATATATTATCTTATACACAGGCGGTAGAAACTGAAAGTTTCCACAAGCGCCTAAGTTTTAGGGTATAGGGAGTTAGTTTAGGGTATAGGATTTAGGGGTTTAGGTGTAGGTGGTTAGAATTCAGGGATAGTTGTTTCAATTTAAAGTTTAGGGTTATAATTTAGGATTATAATTCAGTTTTCCACATATATATATATATATATTACAAGAACTTATCTGCTTAAAATCTTATAATTCAAAAACATAATGCCAACATTTAACAAATGTGATCTCTTCTTTTAGTACAATAAATAAAATGAAAGAGAACATTAACGTAGAAAGGCTACAATGGAGTACGGACACAATCTAACGTTTTTTATTGTCTGATTCCCCCACTTCATGTGGAGAGTTGACTTGTCCATACCCGATACATCTTCAATCGTTATTCGAAGATTAAAAAATTGTATTTACATTTAATTATTTTTTAATCTTTTGAATAAAATAGCCAGCTTAAGCTAATCGGATTTATTAAGACACAACATGGCCAGCACTTCCAAAACAAAAAATCATGAACCCCATGCTTAAATTATTAAAATAAATAAAACACTTTTGTTCCTATCTCTTCCCACATCCTATCGTTTTCAAGAGCCCTTTAGATTCCCTTTGTTCTCTTTCACAAAGCATAAAAAATAGAAAAAACAATATTATCTTTGGAATATAATTTATTCATTAATCACTTTGATTAGGTTAATAATCAGAAATGGCAACCACAGAAGTAGAGAATAAGCACCACCCCAAATGGATTACCAGACTGATAGTGCTAATCTTTCATTTAAATATAGTCCCGGATGTAGTAATTTATGGTTTAGGAATAAAGAATTAACATATCTGTCATCCACTATCTATAAGACTCCCTTTTAAACATGACCAAAAAGGATTCAGACATTATTGTTATGAAGAAGCTAATTAAAATAAGTTGTATAGTATTAGATTTATCTGTTATGTTCACATGCTCTCCTTTGCTGTCATAAAAACCATATCTGCATTTTTTTAGTCCAAACCTATAGAATCTGGTTTTAGTTCATGAACCATTGAAGATGCCAGAAAAAAGGATCATATACTCGATTTTTTTTCATATATTTAGAAGATCATAGCGCATACTACGTTTAAATATGCATCGATGATCGAACATAGATGTTAAATACTAGTACTAATGAAAAATTCCATGTATATACCAAACCTTTACTTGCAAATCTTCAAGGAGCAATCAAGAATCTCTTTTGACAAACATGGGAGAAGAATAAAGTGCGGTTGTTGAAAGTTCCCATCAAAGGCAGATCAACTCTCTTAACAAATGGAAATAAAAGAAGATGATTGGAAACTAGAAAATGCTTCAAAACTGTGTTTAGTGACAGTTAAGCAATCACACCAGCCTCATTAAACAAATAATTAAAAATGCAGACCAAGTACAGATAAGATAACCCCATCTCATTTATTAAACAAAAAAAAGGGAAGAAAATCCACTGATTCCAGGCCAGATTTGCAGATGTTAGACAAGTAATGCTTTGATTTCAGACAAGATCACATAGGATGTTATTTCAATCTAAAAAGTAGGGGTGTGAGGATTATGTTGGAACTTCAATATCCAACACACATTTCATGTACTATCATTTTTCTTTCTTTTACTACAATATCAAAATGCCCCCCTTATTCCACAGTGAAAGAGAATATAATTTATAACAAAAGGCTTAGCTTGATCAAATTTACCCAGATCTAATTCTCTTCTGACTAGCTTTTCCATTAGGTTCGTACGTCCCGGCCGAATCTCCTTCGGATGAAACCTCCATCGACCTGGTGAACGAGCTGGAGAGATCGGAGTAGAGATCGACTACTCTTCTAACATTGTTGTTCAACTCTTTAATTAACCCGACATTCCGGCTCAAGTTGTCTGGGATCTTGGACTCATGGTTTTGGTTAATCTCGTTGATTAGCAACCTGTTTTGGTCTAGGATGTCTTGAACTTGCACAAAACTCTTTTGGAATGTCTGCAAAACCTTGCCATCCACTTGAGTTCCATTACCAAACCCGGGATATATACCACCTTCCATTCCACAGTTCAGTTCAATCAAAACCAGACTTATTCCTGCATAACAACAACAATAATAATGCACATCCAGATTAGGACAGATTACAGGACAAAAGTTATAGTGGCACTCATTATTGTAAGAAAATAATAAAAATGCAACATGGAAAGGCATTGAACAATATGGTCTCTATTCGGTTGTGAAGAAAATGAATGCAAAAGAAATATAAACTAAAGTTTCAAGACAACAGATTTCTAATTTGTATTGTAGGAGGCAGAACAGAACATCTCACCCAAGGAAGCTAAAGTCAAAGAGTTTAACAGTTTGGCTTGGATAAAATCACTGCTTAAAGATTTTCCTTTGCCTTTCTCCACATTTCTTAGCAACCAAGCAGAAATTAAGAGTGTGTGCATAAGAGACAATGTGCTAAGCACAAAAAAGAACAGAAGTTAGGTTCTGTTTTTGTGTCTTAAAAGGGGGAAAATCGCTGCTTTGCCCAAAAAAAGCAACTTTTTTCACTACCCCCCACAAAATCATATACCAAATCTAGGAAGACATCATTAAAAAGAAGATGGAATGGAGACAGGAAGGGAAAACAAATTTTGGTGTAAAAAAGGGAAGAGTAAGGAAGTAGGAAGCAATTTCTTTGGTTGTTGTTCCAATTATAGTGTTACAAAGAGATACCAATTTCCCTCAAAAAAGATGGAAAGGAAAAAAAAACAACTTGAAAAACAGGTAAATGTAGAGCTATTATTACCACTAAAACAACATAAGTATGGTATAACAAAATCTGGGTTGATAATGGAAACTGCATTTCTTACCTTGAAACCACAAGACATGTCGAGCGAGAAGACAAAGGGAAGGGTAAAAAACAGGAGAATTGGAATCTATCTTCAGCAAAAATATGGGGTTTGGATTTATTTTTTCCTCTAACCAGAGATAAATGATAATTGAAATGCTTCAGTAGAATTAGATTCAATTCAAAACAGCACGGGGAGGCCCTGAAATCATGAAACCAAGAAAAATAGAGAGAGAATATAAGAATGAAAGGTTTGATAATCTGATTGACATGCTCTAAGGGACGCAACACAACTATTAACGTTGTTTGTTGGTTCTTCTCTTTCTCTGTGTTTTGTCTCTTTCTCTAGACTTTTAAAGAGTCAGGCAAGCAAGCCTAAGCCAGTCAGGCAGGGTTTTTTATTATTTTTATTTCTGGTTTTCTTTATCCTCACCTCGTTTACTTCGCCTGCTGGCTGCTGCAGTACTTTTTGTGTATATTTTTTGTTTGTCAATAACTTTTTGTGTATATTTGGTTTGCCAGATAGAATATTAACATTTGAATGAAATAATTACTAAAGCAGCAACAACAACAAAATAAGTAGATAAGAATTTGATCAAAAAATAGAGAAGGAAATATGAAAATAATTAAATAAAAAAATCAGTAGAATAATTGAAAAAAATATCAAATATTATAAGTGTAGTGTTACTTTTTTCCTCTAATTTAGGTTTATGAAAGTTTTCAACGAGATCCCTAATTATGTTTATAATTTGTATGATTCTCCATTAATAAAATCATAAAAACTTCCGGATAAAAAAAGAATATATGATTGAAAAATGAAAACTCTTTTAAACTAAAATAAAACAAAAAAACTATTTTAGTATAGTAAAGTATAAATTTTACTCACTCCAACAGACGAACGTTGTGTAAAAATAGTTTGGACTCAGCTATCAAAATTACCGAGTTTGGGCTTAGTAATAAAAATTTAGGCTCAATATAGGGCCCATGAAACAACTAATGCGAACACCGGCAAATCTGGGCCTACAAGCCGTCTTCACCCTTCATTGTTCTAAATGCGGGAAAGTCAAAGCACATATACAATCACCTGTTTTATTGTGAGTTCCAACTTAGCTTAATTACATATTTGGTTCATAAACTTGTACTTTAAAAGAAAATTTTAATTTAGTATCCGAACTTTTAAGCCATTCAACTTCATTGATAAGCAAATTTAAGAACAATCACATTTTTGTATGAAGTTATTTTAAATGAAGATGTATAATCTCCATCCTTGATAAGATTACACAGATAATATTATATATGATCAAGGATGGAGATTTTTGGCATCTGGAAAGCAAGTCTCATTATAGCTAGTGCTTGAGAAAACTATTAAAGTTGAGAGATGAAACATTTCCTATTTTACCTGTTGGGAATTAAAGACTCACAGTTAGAGAAATATAGAATGATATAAAGCTAAAAAGAAGGTTACTTTGCATAAAATAGTGTGGTTTCCCATGCATGTGCCTAAGCATGCTATGATTATTTTGATGTCCATATTAAACAGATTAACCACTAAGGATAGATGGCTCAGGATGGGAATGGATGTGGATGGTTGTTGTGGGAACTGTGGTACTGCCTTGGAGTCTAGGAGTCATTTGTTTTTTTTTAGTGTCCTTTCTCCAAGGAGCTTTGGGTTGATATACTTAGGTTATGTGGGATATCGAAAGTGGTGGAAGGTTTGGAGGATGAGCTTCTCTGGGCGGTTGCAAATTTAAAGGGAAAATCTATAACAATGCTCATTCTTCGATTGGCATGACAAGCTTACATATACTCTCTGTGGTAGGAAATGAACTATAGGCACTTTAGAGGTGTATCTAGGAGTTGTACAGATATTCTTAATTTCATTAAAGATGTAGTTTGTATTCGTTTGAACAGTAACATATACAAATAAAAAATGTAAGTAGAAGTCTTTGTACAACCTGAAGAGTTCTCTAAGGAGATGGTCTCTCGGGACATGCATAGGTTCATTGTAGCAACTTTTGTTACTTATTGGATATATAATACAAATTGCTTATAAAAAAAATGTATAATCTCGGGGGAAATGAATGCATAGTTTGTACAACATTTTCTCTGCAAACATTTATTTTGAAACTATGCAGCACCAATAACAGTCCAAACAATCGGCATGGAATAGTAGCTAAATGATTGAAGCCCCTACTACTAAAACTCAGCTCCAAAACAATTTATGTTGTTAGCAAGAATCTGTGACTTTGGCCTCGCTGGTTGGAAATTGGAATAATAATCTCGCTCGTAAGTTGACCCTGCCACCCCCCAGCTTTTTGTAATTGTCGTTTGACAGTGTTGCTTTGTTGAGTTTTGGGTGCGAGAATCTGAATTCACATCTCATCAAAATAGGACTCCAGACGAGACAAAATGAAAAAGTGATGAGATGGGGTTGAGTAATTTTCACAACACTGGGATGGAACTAATACGACAATGATTTCCCACCAGGGCAGCTTCTTTCCAGACATTTTAAGCCTATATATGTACCCCAAAAAAAGTGGGGGAATATGGAAAAGTTGCCAGGCTTAAAACAAGACAATACAATCCTTGTCAAAACCTCATTTTGTTTACGTCTTGTACTTGAGTGGTTTATATATATTGTGATATATTGTTTTCCTGTTTTCCTCAATTGCCTTGCTAATCACGAAAGTCTGTGCTGTTACTGTAGTTTCACTATTTCAGCAACTAGGATATATAGCTGACAAAATTACCTTAATCCTGCCCAGTTCATTCACGGATAACAAGGTTCTACAAACTTAACACGCACGGCATCGAATTCACGAATCATGATCATAGGAAATAAAAACAAAAACGTTCCATAAAGTTTCAGTTAAAGCCCTCGTCGACTTCCAGAAACCTTCTCACCCACTCCAAGTTGCGGGTGTCCTCGTTGGAGAAATCGAAGAACTCGTCGACATTGAAATCGGTATTCGAGTCCTCACATCCGGCAGATGTAATCTCTTCTCTCGCCGGTTCTTTGGCATTCTTCACTGATCTCTTTTGAGCTTTGCACCCTTGTCTTGCGGAAACTCCACTTTGTTTCTCGTTCTGGTTCACTTTCTTGCTCAAATGAGAATTCCAGTAGTTCTTGATCTCATTATCTGTTCTCCCCGGTAATCTCCCGGCTATCAAAGACCACCTGCATCATGGAAAAGTAATCACTGATAATGAACAAATTAGGAACATATTATTACAAGATTCATCGAAATGAATTAACCTGTTTCCTAGGAGTTTATGAAGCCTAAGTATCAAGTCCTCTTCTTGGTCTGTTATATTTCCTCTCTTGATGTTAGGCCTAAGATAATTCATCCATCTCAGCCTGCAACTTTTGCCACACCTATTTAAACCTACACCAAACAAAAAATATTACTAAAAAAACAAATACCTACATATTCCTATAGGATACTAATTTACTTAACTGACTACCTGCAATGTTTGCAATTGTCTTCCACCTTCTAGCACCATGAACTGCAATAACCTCAGCCAATTTTCTATCTTCTTCAGCCGTCCATGGTCCCTTGTTGAATTCTGATCTATTAGGTAGCACATTATCTTCCATTTTAACCGTCCGATCTTCCCACGGGAGCCTATGTCGAATTTCTTACGATCCGGTAATGGCTATTTATAATCAGAAAGTGAGGGAGGAGAATATTGTATGTGGCTCACTGTTTTATCTACCCTTCTTTGTGTGTAAGAAGAACCTCAACTACCACTTAACTATACGTGTATATTTGAAAGATACAAAGTGTTGAGAGAGCTGCAGAATGCAGACATCATGAAAAAGGACAGAAGTGATGGGTTTGAATTTTGATGATCGTGTAATGAAAATGCTGTAAAGTTTGTAAAAAGGCCTGCATGTTGCTGCAAAAGGCTGCAGATTACAAGATATATACATGCATAGTGGGCTGTGACTTGATTTTAGGGGGCACAAAAACTATGAAAAGATGGCATTGGCCATTGGCCAAAGGGTTAAAAAACAGTGAGAAAGTTAGATGGCTATGGAATAGCAATCGGCGGGCATCTCCCCGTGCCATTGCCATCCATATGCGAGTTTGTCATGTAGTTGCTAATTTTATGACAATAGGTTAGACCTATGGATAGACAAGTAGGATGTGAATACAATTTACTGATTAATTGAAAATATTAAGCCTAATTTTGTTTTTACATATATAATTGTGTTTTATTAAAGTGAGTGCTGGGCATAAAGAATAAATATGACTGGTTTGCAGTTTGACTTAGCTTAGCTACCTTTATTTTATTTTATTTTTTGTTCAGTTCTTAGCATTATTTGCTTTTATGGAGTGTACATTATTTAGTACTTCAATTTCAAGGGTTTCCTAGGCTCTTTAGTTTTCTTTTCTTTCTATTTTTAAGTTTCTTTTAGTTGTCGTGAGAATGATGTTACCAAACTTTAGTTCAACTATTGTTACTCATACTTTACCAGTATATTTTGTGTTTTCTTTCATTTTTTTTATATTTTTAGTTTTTATTTTTAACATGTTTTAGTTTTTGTTTATTTAGTTTAATAAATCTCACTTTTCTAACAAAATTGTTAGATTTTTATGCTCTTTTAATAAGTTTTTTCTGAATTTGTGACAAGTTTTCATTGCTCTTTATCGTTATAATTGTGACTCTATATAATTAAATTTTTTTAAAATAACTTATTAATTGACAGGGGAAAATCGTCTAGCCTTTAACTATGCCTCTTTTAGAACTCCCACTTTAAAAAAGCATGCTTAGGATTTAAGATTTAGAGTTTATGATTAGGGTTTAGAGAATTATGGGTAGGGTATAGACTTTAAGATTTATGATGTGAGATTTAGAATTAGAATTTAATACTTAATTTTTTAACATTTTTAGTGTAGAGCATAGAAAAGAACATACATAATAACAAACGATTTTTGTTTTAATTGACTTCTAATTTGAATTATGGTCATATCAACTCTAACAAAATGCTATATATTATTGTTATAATCATTTTCTTTAAATTACTATTGATGTTTATAGTTCAACGCGACAATACTGATGTTTATTAATATCTATTATTTTCAAAATAATTTTTTGTATATAATTATTTCTTTGAACGGTCTTTATTTAATGTTAATTAAAAGTTGTACCTTTATTATAATTGTTAGAGAAAATATTACTGTTTTGGTACCCCAAGTATTATTTTTGATAAAATAATACCTAACATTACGTTTTTGTTCTATTTTGGTAACTCGGCCGTTAAAAACTAACAGAAATAGTGACGTGACTTCGGTTAATAATAGTTTTAGTCCAAAAATATATACAATCTATCAATTTAGTATAAGATTCTATCAATTTAAACATTATTTTAATTTTTAGATTAAAATTGTTTATTCCCAAAATTAAGATGGTGTTTTAAATTGATGGATTTTGGACTAAATTAATCATATATATATATAAGTCTTCTGGATTAAAATTGTGATTATACCAAGTCACATCATTTCCGTTAACAATAGCTTTAAATGGTAAATGTACCAAAACAGAACAAAAATATAACATTAAGTACTATTTTGACAAAAAATAATAATTGGAATACCAAAATAGTAACATGAGCATAGACGGGTTACGAAATATGTAATTTTCCCTAATTCTTTTTTATAAAAAAAAAATATTAAATCAATTAAACGATGTATTTGTTAATTTGATGTAAAGTTTTACTATTAGTTAAAATTGTTTAATTCCATTAAAAATTTCTATAGACTGTAAACCTATATAAAAAATAAGACCTCTAACAATATGGGCATAAATGAATTTTTTTAACTTGATCTTTATAAAAGCCCATAACTCTTCCTTTTTGATCTTAATAAAAGCAGCAAATAAAGAAAATATTATGTTGTAGATATCTACTAATACAAAATCCAAATATTACATCGCTGTTTGAAATATTTGAAAAAAAAAATGATTTGAGGATTTATTAAGCAATTATAGATATATTAGAACTAAGCATCTGCCTCCATAGCAAAGGAGAAAGGAAAGGTAAACCAATAATTCATAAGATCATTACAATTTGTTGCAATCATGTCCAGATTAATACCAATAGTTCAAGGAGGTACAATGAAAGATAAAAACTTAAAACTAAGGACAAAGCTCTGTGGTTGATGACTGCTTAAGTTTTAACTGCAATTATGAGTTTGATTCCACTGCGATCCACAACCGTAGCAAAATTGAAATTTGCACCTGCAAAACAAAATTATGTTTCAAAAGAGTACAAGATCAAACCAAAGAACCTGAAGCAGCGACTGAGGTAGAAATATAGGGAACCTGCATGAAATGTGGCTACAGCCTTCAGTCTTTTCCACATAAATCTTACAACTCGGACATCTTCTCCACTTCTTGTTCTTAGCCAGCTCCATCACCATCAGTGGCGGATTCACATTGTGCTTTGGGTGGGCCTGTGCCCACCCTCAATTTTTCAAACCTTACACATTTAGCTTCAATTTTCATAATTTTTATAAATTAGTCCTTAAATTTTATGACTTGTGCCCACCCTGAAATTTTGAGATTTTTATGATTTGTACCCATCCTAAAAAGTGTTTTGATTTGTGTCCACCCTCAAAAAAAATTCTGGATCCGCCACTGATCACCATTATATCTTCCATCGACCTCTCGTCTTTCCCCAGCTTTCGAAACTCGCCGCACGAAATTCCAGAATGCCACGCGACCTTGCATTGCGCGCAGAACAGCCTATGACAACTCGGACACTCTGATTTCACCACATCAGAACCTCCGTCATCCAACAACAAGGCAGAGCAATCCTTGAAAGGGCAGTAGAATTTCTGCAACCCCAGAATCATTGATTCGCATAGCGCACTTTCCCATCGATCGAACACATCCCCGGGAACAATCGAACGACAAAACTGCGGTTCCAAAGCAGCTTGGCAGTTGATATCAGGGCATTTAACCATAGCTATGTTTTCCTGGATTTTGGCGGCCACGTATTTGCCGATGCAATCTTTACAGAACAAATGGGAGCAAGTGTTGCTTCTAAACATCTCCTCAACTGGTTTAAAATCGGTGCAAATAATGCATAAAGTGGCATTATTAGTTTGAGAATTCGACGACTCGCCGATTTGTTTCTCTTTTCCTTTACGGGTTGTCGTTGAGTTGACATGGTGATATGTCTGCAAATGATGTATGAGTCCAGATCGAGTTGCAGAAGAGATTGCGGAAGACATCAAAGCCTCTTGCAAATGTAACTCTGATGCATATTTCTCATCTGATATTGGAAATACTTCATCATCGTCGAATAGGGCTGAGAAATAGAAATCATCGACCAAGTGAATGATATCACCATCATCACAGTCTTCTATTTTCACCATTTTTGTCCCGCTTCGGTAGAGACGAGGAGAAGGGAGAAGCAGTTGGATAGATTTTATAACGCCATGCATAAGGAAGGTGGAGGGTTTTGGCTTGACTATGCATTAGGGTTGGATTAATTAGCGAGTAATTTACGTTACGCGGAAGATGCAGTGTTTCGATTATGAACATCGATTTCCCATGCAATCTTTTCCATTGGAAGAATTAATTGAAGTTTTACTTTTTTTCACTTTTCTCAAGAAACATATATACTCTACTGTGAGACTGTAACGATTGTTATTCACACCCATTCATATTCCATATCAAATACTGTTGAAATTTCTTTTTCAAATCAAAACATAACCCTTTTAAACACCCAACCCAACGTTAAAAGAATATCATAAGCATAATAGTGTGAATGTTGAACCCAACAACTGGTTTCGATGGTTAAAATATGATGTTCATCCTAAAAACGGCTTAAAAATATGTATTAACAAATATACTACTTTATAATCGACTTAAATTATTAGAAAAACAAAAAAATAGTGTGAATGTTATTTTTGTAAAAAGTTGTATTAAATTATTTAACAGCTCATAAACTTTTTATTTTCATTAAAAGTTCACTCTCAATGGATAGAAATCATCACCCAATTAACGGTCAACACCCTTCGATGATGTGGCATGTCTATAAGGTAGGGCTTGCTGACATGGTAAGGACATGTGTATGGAGATGCTGATGAGGCATTTTGATGATTGGCATCACAATTTTTCTAAAAAATAATTATTTTTTATATTTATTTATTAAATTTTAACCAATTAGACATCATCTGATTAGTTTTAAAACAATAAATTAATTAAAATCTTGTAATGTAGAGGCTGAGGTTCAATCCCAAGTCTGGCGGGAGAAAGACTTAACGCCTAATTAGAATTTACATGATTTGTTTAATCCTTGAACAACCAGGTGGTATACCTACGAAGTCTTCCGGTAGGAATAAGCCGAAACCGCTTGATATTTTGTCGATGCGTTGCTTCAATTATCGGTTATATAAATATTGGATTGTTTGGTTGTACTAATTAGAATTTACAAGATTTGTTTAATCTTATAAATGATTAAAATTATTTGAGTGAGTTGTCTGGACTCTATAGCAAGGAATTTCAGGTTGAGAGTTTTGAGTTTGACGAAAAAGAGAATGTTTTGAAAACGTAATCAGTTGAATTTTTGGTTTGCAATTGTGTAGGGGGGAAAAGAATTTAAGCCTTTCCCGTACCAGACTCAGGATCAAACCCCAACCTATATGTTTCAATATTTTAATTAATTTCTTACTTTAAAACCAATCAAATGATGACACGTGTCATCATTTGATTGGTTAAAATTTAATAAACAAATAAATATAAAAAAAATATTTTTAGAAAAAATTATAATGCCACATTATCAAAGTGCCACGTTAGCATCTCTATATATGTGTAACATGTCATTGCCACTTCAACAAGTCTTGTCTTATAAACATGCCACATCATCGAAGGGTGTTAACCGTTAATTGACTGATGATTTTCATCTATCGAGAGTAAATTTTGAACGAAAATGAACGTTAGGTGGTTGTTTACACCAAAAAAAAAGAATAGGAGCTAAAGTGACCAAAAGGTGAAACGTTTGGACTATTTTTAACTTTATGTCTATATATAATTAGATTTTGATAATAAAAATCTAAAAGTTAGCTTAAAAGATTAAAATTATGGCATTAATGAGATTCACTAATTGACCGAGTGATCAAGGATGTTCATTTTATCCCATCTTGTACGTATTCGAATCTTGATATATGAATGTAATATCTTTATTTAGTAAAAAAATTATAGCATTAAATTAAAATTTACTTTAATTTTACGTTATTAAATTGAATAAATTAAGATTTTATTTAATTTTTAATTTTTTGGTTAGGTCAAGTTTTTGAGCTTCAAGTCGAAGTTAAATGATATTATATTAGTATTGGGTGGGCCTAAAACTTGTCTCTCTTTAATTGTACCATATGCTGATATGATGTTTATTTTTATTTCTTATGGCATATGTTTAAATCTGGTTTCTCTTAAATTCAATGTTCTTTAATCTTTACCGTTGTACTGAATACTTTTAGTAATTAAAACTTGGGGGAAACATAGATGGTTATTCATTTTTCATAAATTTTAATTTTGGTCACCGAGAAAAGTTTAGAAATTAGGCTTTGATGTTAAAACAATATTTTCATTTTAGTTACCCACTTTTAAACGATATTACCTCATTTAATTTCGTAACATTATATGATGGGATAAAGAACTGTTAGTGACTAAAATGACAATAAAGTAACATCAATGACTAAAGTGAAAACAAAATTAACCTAATTTAACGTCATGGTTAAAATGAAAACGGTTTTTAGTGGTGGCGTATATTTGTACTAATTGTTTTTGACCAAAATGAAAATTTATGAAAATTGTGTGACCATATAAGTTGACCTTAAAATTTATGAATTTAGATTTTCTGCAAACATTCTATAATTCCATTAGCAATTAGCCATGGGATTTGAGTGAGACGGTGAGGAAAGAAAAACTTTTTAAATGTTTTCCCAATCTGTCACCAACCTGTTTGACCCATTCCTTTATGAATTGTATTATTACTACTATTATTCTTTTCTGGGTATTTCCCCAGAAATTAACCATATTATCATTGTAAAAACCTTAGATTTCCTTTGCCCAAATCTTCCGCTCCCCTGTTTCCTTTGAATCTTCCCAAAAGAAAAAGACAGACAGAGACGCCCCCCCGCCCTAGATTGAAGCAGAAGTTGATAACTTCAAGAATTCGGAGGATACCAATTTGTTTGATTTCTCACAGAAAACTAGAGATGCAAGAATCCAGCTAATGTGGTAAGCTGAAGAAGCAAAGTCAAGAATTTTGGGTCATGCCCAGAAGCTAGAATGCAGCAAAATCCTTGATTCTAAACCCAGAGATTCTGTGTATTTGCTTAGGTTTTATGTTATCATGGAGCCGCCTTTATTACGATTAGTTCTCTTAAGTCTTGGCCTTTTCTTTACAGTTTTTGCATATTTTGTTGAATCACAATCATCTAATATAAGTCCTCCTCCGCCGCCGCCGCCTCCTCCTCCACCACCGCCGCCGCCGCCGCCCCCACCAGTTCCTCCTCCTCCCCCTACTCCATCTTCGCCGCCACCACCACTTTCACCATCGCCTCCTCGGCCACCGCCGCCGCCGGCAGAGCACCACCAGAATCGAACCAATCATCATAGTTTGCGGCGGTCACCACAACATTCGCATAATCACAAGGTCAATACGGGGCAAAAGCTTGGGCTTTTGTTCATCGGCATTGCTATCATCTTGCAGTTTGGTGTTGTTGCGTTCTTGGTTTTGAAGAGAAGGCAGTTGTTGAAAGTCAATGGCACATACGAGACTTGCTCCTCTTCTTCATGAAATGTCCGCCAAGTTTTTTGGGTTACATTTGCAATTCAATTAATTTTTAGGGAGTTCTTTTATTGGATTGAGAAAAAAAGAAACCATCTGATGAGCTGAGAAAGGGATTACAAATATTGCAGATATGGTCCTTGCTGCGATCTTCTGTAAATTGGTACTTCTTTTATTTACCATTTTTGTTTGCTTAAAATTCCTAGCTGTTCTGTCTGTTGATTCTTTCCCTGGATTGTGTCTAGCTTCTGTCCACTCGGATTGTTATTCTACAAAGAAGAAAAGCTTTCAAGCGTTGTTTAGATTAATTATTACTGATTTTAGAAGAAAAGCACTAAAAACTGTTATTTTGGATTAACTAGACTGCTTAATTATTAAGTGATAGGATTTAGATACTTGTTGCATTGGAAATTTCTTAAGGTTGTTAAGTTGCAGACTATTCATGATATTGAATTGTTTTCATTGATTCTTTATAAAACTGCATCAAGAAATCTGCAACATACCTAAGACAGAGCTGTTACATTTTGGTTGTCCCAGTCAAACAGGTAAAATTGCTATATCCATTCTTGTTGGTGGTCTTCTAGGTCTACTTTCATGTATTTTTACAAGTAATCATCAGTCTGAAAGGTTGCAAGTTTCTGTACCAGATATGTTGGTTAGAATGGGGTGTTAGCTCAATATCCAACTTGATTATTGGCCATCTTGGTTGCCGGTTGGATGAATCGGAAATACGAACTCTTATTTCGTTTGGTGATTTGGTTGGCCTTCAAAGTAGTCAGTAGAGTGGTTTAGCCTTTAAAGGAGGCCAATGAAAATGTAAATTCGGAGAAGAAGCTCATTAAGACAGAACTTTTCTAGATACCATCTGTTTTACAGGATGGGAGGGTTTGCTTTAAAATTAGTTTAAGCATCCCACTTAAAATCTTTTAATAGCAAGACACGGTCAAATATTAGCTGGTGTGTTGTGGAAAGAGTAGATTATCTTTTCTTGATTGATGACAACTAATAAGTAACCGGTTGCCCAACTTTATTCTTTGCCTTTGCCTCATTGCTTCTCTGGACGTGATGCGTCTGTTTATTTTATTAAGTTATTAATCACACTGAACGGAGGAGTCATGGTCATATCCACCTAATCCATGTTTTAACAGCAAATCTTGTGGGATTATGGAAATCCGACATACAATTGCATAGATGGAGCAAACAATTGACAGAACGATTGCTATATTCCTTGTTGAACCACTTACTGGGGAAACGATTATGGACAAAGGGGGGAAAACCCATTTTTTCTTTTTCATTTTTGGGTTTATAATGAAATGATCAGGACAGGGTCAAGTTCTTGAGGCAACCATACTAGTAGCTGAAGCCCCAGCACTGGAAACAGGGAGACCTCGGTTGTACATGCGTTGTATTTCTTCCCTATACTCTGTCAAATACTTGTCCGTGTTGAAAATGGCTTGAAAAGTCAAGCTTTGTGGGCATGGATTTGTCAAGCTTGGCTGCACCGAATGGAGAAAAAATGCTCCAGCAGCAAAGGTTGAAAATTGGTTTTGGTAAAATCAATTTTTGGTCCCTAAAGTTTAGGCTATTTACAAGTTTAGTCCTTAAAGCTCAACTATAAATAGGCCTAGCATTTGTCATTTGAAATCATCCCAACATCCATCTCTCCCATTTGTTTCTCTTCTCTCATATTTGGGAATTCTTAGGAATTCCATTTGTTTGTACCATTTTGGTATTAGTGAAGTTATCATCCGGTGGTGGTGCCCGAGGAGTAGACGACATTTTCGTCGAACCTCGTAAATTCGGTGTGTTCTCTCCATTATTTATTTCGCTTGCTTATTATTGGGTTTTTCCATTAGGTTTCAATATTCAATAGTTGACGGGTTTGTCCGCTGTGCAAATTTCGGTAGTTTCGATCTCGACATTTCAGCTCAGATTTGAAGCTACGTTCGTGTGGGAAATAACCCGGTTTCCCCAACAATTGGCATCAGAGCTTCGGTGAAGGCTATCCCGGTCGCTCGGTTGTTGCAAAGAAGTGTGGTGTTGTGACATTGCATGTCTAGGAAAGTTCTGGCTAGGAAAGACTGGGTATTTAAGCGATCCGTGTGATCCACCTCTCTTTCCTGGGAACTTACCTGGTGCAGTGTTTCAATATCCAGTTCGTGCTGTTGAATATTATTCGTTGCCATGGCAAAAGACGGATCAGATAGGGCATCAAGCTCTTCCTCTATACCGGTGAGGAGGATAATGACAAATGCAAACTTCTCGGTGGAGTTGTTCGATGGATCCGGTCACTTCGGCATGTGGCAAGGCGAGGTGCTAGACTCTTTATTTCAACAAGGTCTAGACATTGCCATTGAGGAAGAAAAACCAGTAGATATGGTGGAGAAAGATTGGAGAACAATCAACCGTATGGCGTGCAGTACGATTCGATCTTGTCTTTCCAGGGAGCAGAAGTATGCCTACAAGAACGAGACTTCTGCAAGCAAACTGTGGAAAGCATTGGAGGAAAAATTCCTAAAGAAAAGCTCTCAGAATCGTCTTCACATGAAGAAAAGATTGTTCAGATTTGATTATCAGCCAGGCACCAATATGAATGAACACATCACTGCTTTCAATGAGTTAGTGGCAGATCTGTTGGGCATGGATGAAACTTTCAAAGATGAAGATTTGGCTTTAATGTTGTTGTCATCTCTTCCAGATGAATTTGAGCACCTTGAAACAACGTTACTTCATGGAAAGGATGAGGTGACCCTTAAAGAAGTAACTGCTGCTCTGTATAGTTACGAGCTCCGAAAGAAAACCAAGATGGAGAGCAAGTACAATGCAGCGGAGGCCATGGTGGTAAGAGGTCGCTCGAAAAGCCAAAAGCCAAAAGCCAAAAATGAGAGGGAGATCAAAGTCAAAGTCCAGACTTGGGAAAGATGAATGTGCCTTTTGTCATGAGAAAGGTCATTGGAAGAAAGATTGCCCGAAGCTGAAGAAGAAAGGAAAAGCTGCTCCAGATGCATGTGTTGCAGAGCATGATACTAGTGACTCTGAAATATCACTGGTTGCTTCATCGTCATCATTCCGCTCAGACGAGTGGATATTGGATTTGGGTTGTACCTATCATATGTCCCCTAATCGGGAGTGGTTCTTCGATTTAGTAGAACTAAATGGAGGAGTTGTTTATATGGGCAATGACAACGCCTGTAAAACGATTGGGATAGGTTCAATCCGATTGAAGAATCAAGATGGATCAACCAGAGTTTTGACTGATGTCCGATACGTGCCTAGTTTGAAGAAAAATCTCATCTCGTTGGGAGCTTTGGAATCCAAAGGCTCGATTGTCACTATGAGAGATGGAATTTTGAAAGTCACATCAGGCGCACTCGTGATAATGAAGGGCATCAGGAAAAATAACTTGTATTACTACCAAGGTAGTACAGTTATTGGAGCAGTAGCAGCAGCTTCCGGTGAAGACAAATTGGATTCTTCTCAGTTGTGGCACATGCGGTTGGGACACGCTGGTGAGAAATCCTTGCAAATTTTGGCAAAGCAAGGATTGTTGAAAGGTGCAAAGGCTTGCAAGTTAAATTTTTGTGAGCATTGTGTTCTGGGAAAGCAGAAGAGAGTGAAATTCGGCACCGCTATCCATAATACGAAAGGTATTTTGGATTATGTTCACTCAGATGTGTGGGGTCCTTCCAAAACAATGTCGCTGGGAGGAAAACACTATTTTGTAACTTTTGTTGATGATTTTTCCAGAAGAGTTTGGGTGTATACGATGAAGTCTAAAGATGAAGTGCTCAAAGTTTTCCTGAAGTGGAAAAATATGATTGAGAACCAGACTGGCAAGAAGATCAAACGGCTTAGGACGGACAATGGAGGGGAATATAGAAGTGATCCGCTCTTTGACGTTTGCCAGGAGCATGGTATTGTTCGACACTTCACTGTTAGACATACACCACAGCAGAATGGGGTGGCAGAGCGTATGAATCGAACACTACTTGAGAAAGTTCGATGTATGTTGTCCAATGCTGGGTTGGGCAAACCATTTTGGGCTGAGGCTGTGACATATGCTGGCCATCTCATAAATCGTCTACCGTCATCGGCGATTGGAGGAAAAACACCGTTAGAGGTATGGTCTGGAGTACCCGCTACAGATTATGATTCCTTACATGTATTTGGATCCACTGCGTATTATCATGTGAAGGAGTCAAAACTTGATCCTAGAGCAAAGAAGGCTATCTTCATGGGAATCACTCATGGAGTGAAGGGATTTCGACTTTGGTGCTTAGACACAAAAAAGATAATTTGTAGCAGAGATGTTACCTTTGATGAATCTGTCATGTTGAAGAAGGTAACAAATGGAGCTGTTCAGACAAGTAGTACTCCACAACAGGTGGAGTATACTCCAAACCAGGTGGAGTTTCAAGAGACGGTGATTAGTCCAGCAATTGATGTTACTGATTCTCCAACTCCAATAGAGGAATCAGAAGATGAAGAGGTTCAAACCCAAGAACCATTGGAGACACCAGAACCACTTGCAGTTACAAGGCCAAGGAGAGAAATTCGTAGACCTGCTCGATTTACAGATACAGTGGCCTATGCCCTTCCAGTTGTTGATGATGATATCCCTGTCACTTATCAAGAAGCAATACAAAGCTTAGAAAGTGACAAGTGGAAAAATGCCATAGATGAAGAAATGCAATCTCTCCAGAAGAACAACACCTGGGATTTGGCATATTTACCAGAAGGTAAAAGGGCAATTGGATGCAAGTGGGTGTTTGCAAAGAAAGACGGATCTTCCAGCAAGAAAGATGTTCGCTACAAGGCAAGGTTGGTAGCTAAAGGCTACGCTCAGAAGGAGGGAATCGACTACAACGAAGTATTTTCCCCTGTTGTGAAGCATTCCTCCATTAGAATATTGTTGGCCTTGGTAGCACAGTTGAATTTGGAGCTAGCTCAACTCGATGTAAAGACGGCTTTCTTGCACGGTGATTTGGAAGAGGAGATCTATATGACTCAGCCAGAAGGATACTTAGATGCTGGTGGTAAGAAATGGGTTTGTAAGCTGAACAAATCGCTATATGGATTGAAGCAATCTCCGAGGCAGTGGTACAAGCGATTTGATAGCTTTATGAGGAGGCAGAAGTACACAAGAAGCAAATACGACCATTGTGTGTATTTGCGAAAGCTACAAGATGGATCTTTCATTTATCTTCTCTTGTATGTTGATGATATGCTGATCGCTTCAAAGAGTCAACAAGAGATAGACAATTTGAAGGCTCAGTTGAATCAAGAGTTTGAGATGAAAGATCTAGGTGAGGCCAAGAAGATTCTCGGCATGGAGATAAGTAGAGACAGACGGAGAGGCAAGCTTTGTTTGACTCAGAAGCAATATCTGAAAAAGGTATTACAATGTTTTGGCATGAATGAAAGCACAAAACATGTAAGTACCCCACTTGCTTCTCATTTGAAACTCGGTTCTCAATTATCTCCTAAAACTGATGAAGAGCGAGAATATATGGCAAAAGTTCCATATGCTAATGCAGTAGGGAGCTTGATGTATGCGATGGTGTGTACGAGGCCTGACATTTCACAAGCAGTTGGAGTTGTGAGCAGGTATATGCATGATCCTGGAAAAGGACATTGGCAAGCTGTGAAATGGATTCTACGGTATCTCCAACAAACCGTAGATGTTGGTTTAGTGTTTGAGCAAGATGAAACACTTGGTCAGTTTGTGGTTGGATATGTTGATTCCGACTATGCTGGTGATTTGGATAAGCGTCGGTCTACTACTGGGTATTTGTTTGCTTTAGCAAAAGCCCCAGTTAGTTGGAGGTCTACTTTACAGTCAACGGTGGCTTTGTCAACTACAGAGGCAGAGTACATGGCAGTTGCAGAGGCTGTTAAGGAGGCGATTTGGCTTAACGGATTGTTGGAAGACTTGGGAGTTGTTCAAAGTCACATTAGTCTCTATTGTGACAGTCAGAGTGCTATTCATTTAGCGAAAAATCAAGTCTACCATTCAAGAACTAAGCACATCGACGTGAGGTATCACTTTGTGCGGGAGATCTTTGAAGAAGGAAAGATTCTACTTCAGAAGATTGCGACGGCAGAAAATCCTGCAGATATGTTGACCAAGGTGGTAACATCAATCAAGTTCAATCATTGTTTGAACTTGATTAACATCTTGCAAGTTTGAGCACCTTCGGGTGTATGGCGCTCGTGGGCGCATTTGGAGGCACTGCAGAAGATAACGTTTGGAGAGAAGAAATTTTGAAAAGCTTGGTGAAATTTCAAGCCAAGGTGGAGATTTGTTGAAAATGGCTTGAAAAGTCAAGCTTTGTGGGCATGGATTTGTCAAGCTTGGCTGCACCGAATGGAGAAAAAATGCTCCAGCAGCAAAGGTTGAAAATTGGTTTTGGTAAAATCAATTTTTGGTCCCTAAAGTTTAGGCTATTTACAAGTTTAGTCCTTAAAGCTCAACTATAAATAGGCCTAGCATTTGTCATTTGAAATCATCCCAACATCCATCTCTCCCATTTGTTTCTCTTCTCTCATATTTGGGAATTCTTAGGAATTCCATTTGTTTGTACCATTTTGGTATTAGTGAAGTTATCATCCGGTGGTGGTGCCCGAGGAGTAGACGACATTTTCGTCGAACCTCGTAAATTCGGTGTGTTCTCTCCATTATTTATTTCGCTTGCTTATTATTGGGTTTTTCCATTAGGTTTCAATATTCAATAGTTGACGGGTTTGTCCGCTGTGCAAATTTCGGTAGTTTCGATCTCGACATTTCAGCTCAGATTTGAAGCTACGTTCGTGTGGGAAATAACCCGGTTTCCCCAACAGTCCGGAATGGCTGGTGTTAGCTCCACCACATCACCCATCTTGAGCCTGCATGTAGGATCACTCACAGGCTCACGGTTCAGCCTCGGCCTCAACTCTTCCTTCACAGGAAACCCAAGTGGAGACCATATCGAGTTCCCCATTCCAGCTCTTTCCAGCAAATCCATCATTGTTGAGTTTGCAGGAAATTCTTGGACCGACATCTGCAGTATTCATGAAATAGAAATGTTCAGACCAAACCTCCAACTAATGCAAAGAAACATACCTTATCATTTGAGTATGTGGCACATAGTGACCAAGCCAACACGAACGTTTAAGAAACATACCGTATCATTTTCCATCGTTATAACAATGACATGTCCATCGTGGCTGCAGGGAGGTTCGAGGGAATTGCTATAGCCAATTGACTGTTGGTTCTTGCTCATTGTTTCACAGCGCCAAGTCACAACCCATCGAGCCCACTCAACCATCTGAAGTACAAATGAAGGGTGCTTACAGTCACCCTCCTTGTATGTCCAATGAGCAGCGAAGCCAAACTCAGCTCGCAAATGCATCTCCTTCGTTCGAATTTGAACTTCAAATGGAACTGTGCCTTCACCTATCACTACAGTGTGCAAGGACTGATACCTGCAGATTAAGATAGTGTTAGAAGGGACTTCTGTATTGATAGCTTGCATTAAAGAACAATAGCAGAACATATTAAGCTATAACATACCCGTTAAATTTTGGGCGAGTTATATAGTCCTTCAGCTTTCCAGGTACTTCAGACCATAGCTGGTGTACAACCTTCAGTGCCTTGTAACAGTCATCCACATTTTCGACAATAACGCGTAGTCCACATATATCATGGATCTCATCCATGGTCAACTTTTTCCTGCAAAAACAAAATAGTATCACATTAACTATGTAATATATACTAGACTAAAACACGAGGAAAAATATGTTGCTATATAATTGACACACATCGGCATTCACGCTTCATTGGATGTTATAAATGATCTTAGCAATTGACTAAAGCTCTAAACAACCATAAAGACGGTTCTATGTCCCGCTGCTATAGATAGATACAGTACTGAAAGAGAGTGATAACATACTTCAACATCTTTGAATAAATGCTATATAAGCTTTTATGTCGTCCAGACAGAACATGGTAAGGAATTTCTTTATCCCTAAAAGCTCTCTCAAGTTTCTCTGTGTTAAACTGTGAAAGGTGTAAAGTTGTTAAAAGCTGTTAGAGTTGTTGAAATCTGTTAGGGTTGTTGGTCAGTTAGCTTAGCCAGCTAGGGTTTGTTCATGTAACTGTATATATACGTTCATATGCATTGTAATCTTCAAGCTGATTAATATCAATTCCAGAAACTATTCTTCTTCATATTCTTTACATTTCTTAACATGGTATCAATCGCTGGGATGTTCTGGATTCTTGCTTCCGCGTAACTGTTTCTTTCGACTTCTTCTTCCTCTTTTCTTTTCTTTCTGTTGTCTTCCGATGACTAACTCCGGCAGTTCATCCGTCCCTGCTTCTGATGCATCTGGTGCATCGTCTGGTTCTGGCAAGATTTTTACCAACAAGAGAGTCAGCGTGATTCTTGACGAAACGAACTTCCTGCTCTGGAAACAGCAAGTGCTGCTAGCCGTCCGTAGTCACCGTCTGGAAAAACTGTTGACGGGAACGTTGAAGGCTCCTCCTGCTGAAATCACGAATGAGCAAGGTGAGAAGGTTGAGAATGAAGCGTATGAGGTTTTTGTTGCGCAAGATAGTGCTCTTGCATCTTGGATCTTGTCTACCATAAGCTCTCATTTGTTGTCGGAGTTCGTTGGAGCGGAGACGACGGCTGAGGTTTGGAAGACGGTGGTCACGTATTTTTCTAGTAGGTCAACGACCACGGCTATGAGTTTACACTATAAACTCAGGTCAATTACTAAAGGCAGTCTCAGCATGAGAGCCTATATTGCTCGAATCAAGGAAGTGTGCAATATGCTAGCCTTGTGTGGCAGCCCGATCTCCGATCTTGAGAAAGTAGCTTCGATTCTCAAGGGTCTTCCGGCGGAGTATCAGCCTTTCGTTGCCGTGATAACGTCGAGCCAGTCGCCGTTTACGCTTGATGCGGCGATCTCAGTCTTGATGGATGCTGAGACACAACTACTTGATTTCAATCAAATCTCAGACCTTACTCCCTCTGCTAATGTAGCTCAAATTACATCTTCTGCCTCGGGTGATTCTCAGGCAAATAGTCGAGCACCTAACAGGCCCTATCGTGCTTCGATGAGTCAACGTGGTCGAGGTCGGACAAATTACAAATCCAACATGAAGCCACAGTGCCAACTCTGTGGAAAGCTTGGCCATTTTGTGGACCGGTGTTGGCACAGGTTTGATGAGAGCTTTGCTGGTATTACTGCTCGTGGTACTGATCGTAGTACACAGGAGGATGTTACTGCTCGTGCAAATGTTGCTACGGTTGATGAAACTCAATGGTTCGTTGATTCAGGGGCTTCTCATCACGTCACTCCTGATGCAGACAATGTTGGCACTGGCTCCACTTACACTGGACCTGGTAAGTTGTTGGTTGGTAATGGCTCAGCTCTTCCTATTTCTTGTATTGGTAATTCATTCATTACTTCTTCCTCACGATCATTGTCTTTGAAGAATGTTCTACATGTGCCTAAGGTTACTAAAAATTTAGTGTCTGTGTCAAAGCTTGCTAGTGATAATAACGTGTTCTTGGAGTTCCATGCTCGATCCTGCTTAGTTCGAGATGAAGTTACAAAGGAGGTGCTACTGCAAGGTGATGAAGTTGGGGGTTTATATCGTTTCAGTTCTGCCCCTGTTGCTCATGTTTCTGAAGTTTCTAATTCCTCAACCACAGTTGATAACTTTGTACTTTGGCATCGAAGGCTTGGTCATCCAGCCATAGAAACATTAAAAGCTGTTTGTAAAGAATGTAATGTTCCTATTCCTGGTGCTATTAATAAAACTATGTCTTTGTGTGTTGCTTGTCAAATGGGCAAAAGCCATTGCTTACCATTTCCTACCTCAACCACTGTGTATCAGTCTTCTTTTGAGCTGATTTACACTGACTTATGGGGACCTGCTCATGTCTCAAGTCAGGGATTTGTGTATTATGTTTCCTTTGTCGATGCTCACTCCAGGCATTGCTGGGTTTACCTGTTGAAAGCTAAGTCTCAAGCAGTGGTGGCGTTTCAATCATTCCAGAAACTGGTAAAGACTCAATTCAACAAGGACATCAAGGCTGTCCAGAGTGATTGGGGAGGTGAGTTTCACACGCTTTCCTCATTGTTAACACAGCAAGGTGTGGTTCACAGGATCACTTGCCCTCACACATCCCAGCAGAACGGGATTGTTGAGAGAAAACACAGGCATATACTCGAGCTTGCGTTGACATTACTAGCTCAAGCCTCTCTTCCGTTGAGGTTCTGGTCTTATGCAGTAATTACAGCTGTATTTCTCATTAATCGCATGCCTACTAAAGTGTTGGAAGGGTCTTCCCCGTTCGAGAAGTTGCATGGCACCAAACCAAGGTATGACATGATGCGAGTGTTTGGATGCAGGTGCTTTCCTCACTTACGACCTTTTAATGTTCATAAGCTTGATTTTCGTTCTCGTCCTTGTACGTTTCTTGGCTATAGCCCCATGCATAAGGGTTATCAATGTCTTGACTCACAAGGCAGGGTATTTGTATCGCGAAGCGTGGTGTTTGATGAATCAGTTTTCCCTTTTGCGTTCCAGTCTTCTAGTGATGCTAATCGTCAGTCTTCTGTTGGGATCAATTCTATTCCACTTGTTCCAAGGGCTAATAGTGTTTTGAGAAGCTTGTCTCCAGGTGCTCGTGTGTCGTGTGGTTCGTCTCCTGACTCTCTGGGTCCTCAACCTACTGGTCAGTCTCATGGTGGGGCTGGTGAAGTTCCTCCTGTTGTGGATGCTCCTTGCGAGGTTCCTTCTGTGGTAAATGATCCTTGTTCGAATGAGTCAACAAATGAGGCTCTTCCACCTGTTTCTGAAGTTCCTGTTGATGTTGGAGCTGGTCATGTTGAACCTGGTCCTATTGGTTCTTCTCTTGTGTCACCTGCCTTTTTATCACCACAGTCTTCACCGTTGCCTTCTCGTGGTGATGCTGGTCTCGTGCCTAGTGAGTCTCCTAACACAGATTTGTTTCTTGAACCTGTGGATAGTATTTTTGCACCTGCCTGTGTGTCAGATGTTCCACTTCCTAATCAACCTATGTCTGTGGATGTTGAGCCCCCTAATTTGCATCCAATGACGACACATAGTAAGGCCGGTGTGTTCAAGCCAAAAATATATGTGGCCTCGATGGATGATGATGTGCCATCTTCTATTCAGCAAGCTCTTGATCATCCCAAGTGGAAGGAGGCTGTTCTTGCTGAGTATGAAGCACTTGAAAAGAATGGGACTTGGAAGCTTGTGCCACTGCCTATGGAGAGAACTGTGGTCGGGTGCAAGTGGATTTTTCGCATCAAAAGGAATGCTGATGGCTCGATATAAAGCCAGGCTCGTAGCCAAAGGCTTCAATCAGGTTCCTGGACATGATTTTCACGATACATTTAGCCCAGTCATCAAGCCTGCTACGGTTAATGTTATTCTTGCTTTGGTTGTGTCTCGCAATTGGCCTCTTCGACAAGTCGATATCAACAACGCCTTCCTTAATGGCGAGTTGCATGAAGACGTATACATGAGCCAACCTCCTGGGTTCGAGACAGCTGCTGCAGATGGTGCTCCTTTGGTTTGCAAGCTTGAGCGTGCTTTGTATGGTTTGAGGCAAGCACCAAGAAGTTGGTATACCAAACTTAAGGATTTTTTGATATCTGTTGGTTTCAGGCGATCCAATGTTGATCCATCGTTGTTCATTCATGAGAGTTTGGGACAGTTTACATATATTTTAGTATATGTAGATGACATTATTGTCACCGGAGCTTCTACATCGTTTGTCACTGATGTTATTACTCAGCTAGGGAACAAATTTTCCCTGAAGGACTTGGGCCACCTCAACTTCTTTCTTGGCATCGAGGTTCAACGGTCTAATGGTTGTATCTTTCTCAGCCAACGCAAGTACATTCAGGAGCTCCTGGTACGTGCGGGTATGGATAAAGCTAACTCAGCTTCTACCCCAATGCTGCCTTCTGTCAAACTCAGTGAAAATGCAGGGAGTCCCATTGAAGATGCTACAGGTTACAGGAGCATCGTAGGTGCATTGCTCTATCTTTGCCATACGAGACCAGATGTGATGCATAGTGTTCACAAAGTCGCCCAGTACATGCATCGTCCATGTGAAGATCATCTTGTTGCGGTCAAGCGTATTCTTCGCTATTTGAGTGGCACTCTTCATTATGGCCTTGTGTTTCGACCGTCTGAAATTGATGCCAGCCTTGTTGTGTTCGCGGATGCAGACTGGGGCAGCAGTCCTGATGACCGGCGCTCAACTTCTGGTTATTGCGCGTATCTTGGAAACAACATTCTCACATGGAGCTCAAGGAAGCAAAAAGGAGTATCCAGGTCTACCATGGAAGCTGAATACAGGAGCATTGCAGATGCTGTATCCGAGGTTACATGGTTGAAATCCTTGCTTAATGATATGGGGGTTCATCAGAAAGACGTTCCTGTGGTGTGGAGTGATAGCACCAGCGCCATTTCTCTCAGCATGAATCCTGTGTTTCACTCTCAGTCGAAACATGTCGATCTCGATGTGCATTTCGTTCGAGAGAAGGTTGTGTTAACTATGTGCCAGGGTCTCATCAGACGGCTGATGGGTTCACCAAAGCTCTTTCTTCTTCTTATTTTGATTTGTTTCGACAACGTGTTAATGTGGTTAGTTTCACTCAAGTCTGTGAGGAAAGTGAAAGAAGCAGGGGAAATGTTAAACTGTGAAAGGTGTAAAGTTGTTAAAAGCTGTTAGAGTTGTTGAAATCTGTTAGGGTTGTTGGTCAGTTAGCTTAGCCAGCTAGGGTTTGTTCATGTAACTGTATATATACGTTCATATGCATTGTAATCTTCAAGCTGATTAATATCAATTCCAGAAACTATTCTTCTTCATATTCTTTACATTTCTTAACACTCTGTAGCAGAGATAATCATCGCCTCATCAAAGAAGTCCACAAGCCTGGAGGACAGTTCTTTGTGCCTATCTGGATTGAGATGCTTGAAACATAGATTCTCTAGTTGCTCCTTCCAACTAGAGATTCCTAAACGATTGGCCAAAGGTGCAAATATTTCCAGAGTCTCCTTAGCGAACCTCTGTTGCTTAAGCAAAGGCAAAGCATCGAGTGTCGTCATGTTATGTAACCGATCAGCCAATTTAATGAGGACAGCTCTTGCATCTGCCATGGCAAGGAACATGGTGTTCATCCTATCTGCTTCAGCAGTTTTGCTTGCAGTATTATTTTCTCGTGCTAGCTTACTCAGTTGGCTAAGCTTAGAGACCTATGTGAAAGTCATAATAGAACAATTAAAAGCTTTATATATCAAATCTTTTCTCGAAAAATATGTTGATCGATATATGCAAGAAAATTACAGGGAACTTAAAATTAATCAAGCTTCAGAGATAAATATGCTGCCTATAATGTTCTAGATTGGGAAGCTTATGCTTAGACCTAGATAACTTTTATTTTAACTAGGAAATTAAGCACCAACTAAAAGAGCAGAGTCCAATCGTTAAGTGAATTACCAGGAAGGAATAAGAACAACTAACTACAAACCACATCCAACACAATCATTCATAGACAGGAACCATAAAGCTAAAGCTATTTGCTCGTTCAAATATGGTAACAGACTAATTACTAACAGTAAAATCAATTTTGTTAGCGTAAACACGAGTAAAACATAACACATTAGAGAGTCAAATCTCTTACCCCTAAAACTAAATCAGCAACACCGGCACCGAAAGTCCTACATATATAGTCATAGCTCAAACATGAGTCATCAATGGTGTCATGTAAAAGCCCTGCAGCAACTATAGTGGAGTTGGCACCGACGGAGGCCAACGACACTGCAGTTTCCACACAATGTTGCAAATAAGGATCACCACTTGCACGCATCTACAAGCAAAGAACTTCACATCACCTTTCAATATCCAAAACCAAGAGAAAGTCGAGATCGAAAATAAATTTCGACTTCTCTGTTTGTACCTGTCCTCTATGCGCCTTCTCAGCTTCATAAAATGCCTTGAATACCAAATCTTCACAAAAGATTTTGTGTCTCATTTGTGCACCTAAAAGCAACTCCTTAGCACAATGATCTGATTTCACTTCCTCTATGAAATTATCCTCCATAGGAAACGGCAATTCATCAACACAACCACCACTTTGAACCTCAAAACTCGGCTTCTCGTAACCAATGCAGGACCCTAACGCACCCCTAATGAATCCATTGAACAATCCATTAGTCCCACTACGAAAGGAGCCCTGAAAATTCCCATCTCCTCCCTTTTCGCGTGCCGTTCTCGTAGGAGAACTGATGCTACTACACAAAAAAGGGCCGTGAAACACCGATACGTGGCTCTGATTGGTTTTCAAAGAAGAAACACTGAATTTACTTGATGAATAACAAAATGAACAGCTTAAATCATTCAATTCTTCCACTTTGTAAGACCCTAAATCCTCTCCGACGCTAGAAAGGCTTGGTTTTGACGAAGCTGAGGAGAAGAGGCGTGATAAACTACCGACAAATGGTCTCGGGCATGAAGAGGAAGCAGCCGTCGAAGAAGCTGAATATCTAGAATTCAAGTCGAAATCACAGGAATTGATGTTGATCTGGTGTGGCGTGGAGCATAGGCTGCTCGGTGGACTCGCGTAAAGAGCTATTGTTGAAACTTGAAACCGCCATGGCTCAGGTACAAGCAGATCGACTCCAAAAGAAATGGTTTTTATTATTAAAAAAAGGAATAAGAAGAATAAAGAAAATAAAAACCCGGTATTTTACCCCAGTGAAACAACCATTTTCACAGACACCAAACAACCCACTAATTTTCTCGAGAAAATAATAAAAACCCAGAAATTTTCTCCGGACCAAAATAATTTCTGCATTGACAAAATAAATTTGAATTTCCCCCTTAACAACAGTAAAAATTAGCAACAACAAAAAACAATTATCTCAACACTTGGGTTTTTCTACCATCGAAAACCAATTTAATTTATTAAAAGAGACCAGATTGGAATCTCAAGTCAGAGCTACAAGGCAAAGAAAGTTCTTTAATTCTAGGGTACATCTATATATAAAATATATACAGAGAAACCCTAAAGAATCAAAATGAACAATTCGATCGAAGAGATCCAAATCTGAAGCTACAGCATTTACAAATATATAGTGAAATCAGGAAACTATTAAAATTTCTTTTTTTTCTTTTTTTGTAGGACGAAACAGTCAAATACGCTTGAGAATTGTGGAAAGAAAGCTAGAAAGAGAGAGCTTTTCTTATAAAAAAAACGGTTAATTTACAAATATATAGTGAAATTAGGAAACTATTAAAATTTCTTTTTTTCTTTCACGGAGGATTGGTTTTCAGCCTGAAAAAAATACGGTTAATTTACGAATGGACCCTTGCAATTTAACGGAATTAACTGAACGGGACAAGAGACAAGTTCAACTGTCCAATGTCCAAGTGTGTTTTTGTTCGTTTTGGATAATTTTGATTTTAAATATTTTTAAGGATAAATATTTTATACACATACGGGTGTTTTAGTTTTAGGGTATATGAAGTTAGTTTAGAGTATAAGGTTTAGGTGTTTAGGTGTAGGGGTTAGAATTTAGGGATAGTTGTTTCAATTTAAGGTTTAGGGTTATAATTTAGGGTTTATATGTTAAAACCTAAATCCTCACCATATTACCCTAAAAACTAAATCCTAAATTATAACCCTAAACCTTAAATTGAAACAATTATCCCTAAATTCTAACCCCCAACACCTAAACCCCTAAACCCTATATCCTAAACTAACTCTCTATACCTTAAAACTAAGACGCTTGTGGGTGTATAGGATATTAATTCTATTTTTAAACTACTTTTTATTTATTATTCGAATCAAGTTATTACGATGGGAATTTTAAAATATCTTTCTTATAAAAAACGTGTTTTAAAATAAAAGGTACATTTGAAATTGGATATGTGCCAACCTTTGAATTTAATAACTTATTTATTCATAGGATTATAAATAAAGCATGTGATGACTTAATGAATGTATAGCTATACACTAAGAAAGAATTATTATTTTATTTTTTAATATTTAAACTAAATTTAAAATATAACACATCAACTTTTTATACAAATATAAAAATACAATACCATTTGTCTATACGTGTTGTATGTACAACTTTGTGTACCAAACTTGTAAGTTGTAATGGTATTTTTTTTTGTCAACTTTGCACTTCACTTGTTCTTACTTCTTATCTCTTTGATATTTTTTATGAATTGTAATCCTGAGTTGTTGATTTTATTATTATAGTTTAAAGGTGGTGTTGGAATGAACGATGGCATTGGAACTATAAAGTCAAGTGTTATTGCTTTTGGATCACATATTGTTAAACTAAAGTATTTTATTCTGTTTTGTATAAAAAGATGAAAATGTGAGAATAAAAAATTGCTAAACTAAGTCAACGTTGGATTAAAAAAATAATGATTTAACGGATCGATTTTTATTAAACTTAGAAATATTATTTAAAGAAAATACTTTTGATACAAAATTTTGCGTGTTTATGAATTTATGTTATGGTTTAGAGTTTAAGGGTTTAGGTCGTAGGGTGTAGAATTTAAGATTTATTATTATAAGGTTTAGGTTTTATGGTATTAGGGTTAGGAATTTAAGTTTTAGTTTAAATATGAAGGGTTTGTGTAATTTTTTTACACAGCTTGTGTATCAAAATATAACTCTCATAACGACAACTCATTTAAAAGAATAATCTAATATACCAACAATTAATTGGTCTAGCAGGATGAGACGCTAGATCTCTTAAGCAAAGTCAAAGGGGTCGAATCTTGACGTTGTGGAAGGAAAAATTTAGATTGAGAAAGTCGTCCTCGCAATAAACCTTTAGAAAACTCGATTTAGATTAGTCAACAAATAAATTAGATACCTATTAATATTTAACCTTTTAAGCTCCTAACAAAACTTATATTAAATAAAGCAAAGACATCTTGAATTTTAATTATTAGTTATAATGATTATTTATAATTATAGCTCTTTATATAATTAAAAGAAAAAGAAACTGTTCTCAAGCTAAGCCACTTATTGTTATACAAAAACCGATATAAATATTGAATGCACAACATAAACAGTCCAACTCAAACACTAATGTGCTCCAATGTCAGAAATATTTTCCATGATTATCGAATTAATCATATTTAAAAATTGAATTGAATTTGATTGTCGTATCCGCTCTTAAACTATGCTATTAATCTATCCAGCTAATTAAAATGTTTAGAGAGATTAAAATGTGATTCGACTTAGCCAACGAAAATATCATTAATGAGTTTCTAGACAGGGCGTAATGGGGAATTTAGAGTTAACTGATTTGTGATAATTCTTTTAACAAACTCGTGTCCACGATAAGGACTGTCCACCTTCCCGCACACAGCATCCTTCTCTCTTGTGTGTGTGTTTTGGATTGGGTCAGCCAAGACATGAGGAATTTCAACCTCGTAAATATCAGGTTGACTACACAGTCGTATTTTTTTGTCTACCGCTACTTGTTGACTCAAGGACGGACGCATGATTTTATGTTAGTAGGTGTGAACTTATAAAATTTTAAAAAGGCGAACTTATAAAATTTTAAGGGACAAAAATAAATTTTCAATAGAAAATACATAAAAAATTTCTAAAAAATTTCTAAATCATATATGAATTTCAAATTTTTAGGGGGACGACTGGCCCCTCAGACCCCTTTGGATCCACCCATGTACTTTACCCTCTTTTCACAACATACTTATATTTACAATCTAATTAAGTTCTAATAAATATTGTTAAATAGTGAAAAAAATTAACAGTTTAAGTTGTAATACTAATACTTTTTTTCAATCCAATATTTAAAATTCATAACCATTTTGTTTAATTCAAAGTTCTCTTGCTCTTTTAGTGTAACTACTGATCGATTAATTTAAAATGGTTACCGTATATATCAATTTTGAACCCTCTTGATCTAATTTCTTTTATTAGCTAGGTCACGATTCAAGTTTTAAACATTATTTAAAAAATTTAACGCTTTATGTAACTAAACTAACCAGTAGTTAGATCAATTCTTTTTATTTTCTATTATCAGAAAACTCTTTTTATTTTATCTATCAAGTAAATTATGAAAGTTTATAAATCCAATGAACATTTATAAAATAAACAAAATTACCTTATATTGTATTATTTATATACAATACTAGTTATATATATATATATAATGTGAATTTATATCCAATACACTGGCGGTGGAAACTTTTAGTTTCTACAATCCCATAGTTTTAGGGTTTAAGGATTTAGTTTAGGGTGTATGATTTAGGGGTTTGAGCGTAGGAGTTTAGAATTTTGAGGCAACAATTAGGATTTAGTGTTTAAAGGTTAGAATTTAGGTTTTAGTGTAATATGGTGAGGATTTAGGGTTTAACCTATAAACCCTAAATTCTATTCACAATACTTAAATTCTAAACTACTAAACACAAATCCCTAAACTCTACATCCTAAATTGAGTCCCTAAACCCTAAAATTAAGACGCTTGTGAAAAATTTTAGTTTCCACCGCCAGTATATCAAATAAATGTACTACTCACATTGTAACTTGTATGTGGAAATAATAAAAATTTATAAAAACTAAGATATTAAAATAAAAAATAAAAAAATAAAATGTTAATTAACTATCAGAGAAAGAAAGATCAACAATGGATACAATTTTATTTAAGTAAAAAATTAATATAGTAATGTCTTTTTAAGAACAAACTAGTAATATAATCTTATACATACATTAATTATTTATATAATATTTTATTTTTTATACAAATTAAAATGCGTAAACTAATCATAACTCTTAACTCTTAAATGGAAACAATTGTCTCTTAAGTACACTCGAATCCAGTCTTTTAGATATTGCAACAATAACGGTGTTCATGAAAGTTGAAACTGATGTTCAGTCAACTAATTTTATTTAACAGAGTTTATGCGGATGAATTAAGTGATATCAAATTTGATTAAACGTTTTATATTAATAAAAAAAGTTATAAATATTTTTTCAATTAGTGGGTAAACAGTACTAAGTATAAGAGCTTTACAAAAAATTCATACTAACATTTAAGGGAAATGTGGTTTCTTTAACTGAAAATTTATCTTGGGGGAATTCAGAGTCAAGAAAGTACAGACTACCCAAAATATAGATGTGCTCTGCTTGCATAATAACAAAAGACTTGATAAAATCAAAACAAAATCTAAAGAAACCAGAGGGAAGAGTCAATGGTCATTTCACCCTTAGTTAGTGCTACAGTCTCCCCTCGTGATATAGAAAGAAAGGCCTGGTGTGCTTGAATTATACTACACATCCACCCTTGCAATTCTGACCATTTCAACTTTCCTCGGCCATGATACTAACATTATAGGAACTGGTGGCGGTGGTCGTCCCGATTCGTATGATCAAGTCATTGTATCGAAAATATATACATCGACGAGCCTATAATTTAATAAAATATCCAAGGCTAAATGCAGAATGTGAAGAACTATCCAAGGCTAAATGCAGGCTAAACCTCTTTAAAGAAAATGAATTTGCCATTCTTCAAGGTGGCAGGAAGCAGTAGAGCCTATAATTTAATAAGAATTTGATCCATATGTATATTATATGTGTCCAGCCAAAGCCAATAACCTTGTCATTTAAACAGCGGACTTGTTTTAGATATACCACTGCGATTATTTAGTTTGAGCCGCATGTTTTGGATTTTGAGTTTTTGACACCTGCTTGTTGATGGTTTTCATACAAAACTCCAACTGTTTAGGTAGGTTAGTAGGTGGTTCATCAAGACGTGTCTGTCTGTCTCTGTTTTATATACAAATTGCAGGAAATAAAAGAGTCTTCCTTCCCTGACTTTTTATACATCACCTTAATTTTATATAACCCTATTATTCAATACTTTGAGAAAAACCTCTCTGGTTTTTTATTACATTTACCCTGTTTTCTCTTATTTCTTATCCGGTTTCATTAATATATCCGAACTGTGGTCCGGTTACAAGCAGAAGAAGAGCCAATAGCCACACAGACAAAAATAAAACAGAACTTTTATAATATCGTAACTGTTCACAACATCAGCCGGTCCTGATTGCAGCACCCAAGAAACCAGCTATGAAACTACTTAGAACCTTATTTTCTGTCTTTTAATAATATGAACAATCGAATAGCTTTTCCGCCGATGCATTATCCATTTTGCCGAGTCCTGAGGCTGCAGGGCACAAAGTCAATCTACTTTCTGGTCAGAATGGAGACTTTGATTCCCAGAATTCATTATTTAAATGCAACGAGGCGTATGAGAGAATATTAAGAATTCTGGGATCAAACAAGTGGTGTTGGTTATGGTCTGCTCATCCATCTTTTGATACAATCACATTTATTATTTTAATTATTCTTGTTTTCCTTTCCTGCTCAGCCTTATTTAAACCCCCTTTGAGCATCAACTAGGAACCTAACACACACAAAAAGAAACAAGTTTCAATAAAAAATGAAGCTGAAAAGGTATTTGTCATGGAAAAATGTCCTCCCGAATTGCATCAAACCCCAGGTGACATCCTCGGGGCCAAAAGTTCATCCTTCGAAACGAAGTTCTAGCCAAAGGCTATCACTCTCTGATATTAGCAACTGTGATTCTCAGCTGCTACTAAGTGATCTGTCCAATTCTCTTGTAAGCCTTCATGTGTTTACCCTCAAGGAGCTCCAACTGATAACTCATAAGTTCTCGAAATGTAATTTTATCGGTGAGGGCGGGTTTGGACCTGTTTACAAAGGGTTCATCGATGACAATCTCAGACCTGGTTTGAAGGCTCAATCTGTTGCTGTGAAAGTCCTTAATTTGGATGGCACACAAGGGCAAAGGGAATGGCTGGTGAGCATTTATAGGTTACCAATTCAATGTTGCTCTTGATGAATTTGTGTTGAAGATAGTGAAATATGACCACTAATTCTGATTTTCATTTTTTTCACAGGCTGAAGTTGTTTTCTTGGGGCAATTAAAGCACCCCCATCTGGTGAACTTAATTGGATATTGCTACAAGGATGAACAGAGGCTTCTGGTATATGAATACATGGAACGTGGCAGCTTGGAAAACCAACTATTTCAAAGTTAGTTTTGCTCTTCAGAATTCAGATTTTTAACATTTGAATCAATATAATATTGTACTCAGAGTCAGAACTGATAATTGTATAATTCTGGCCTTTAATGCAGGATATGGTCCACCATTGCCTTGGCTAACAAGACTGAAAATCGCTGCCGGAACTGCAAAAGGCCTAGCTTTCCTCCATGAAGAGGAGAAGCCAGTCATATACCGGGATTTCAAAACTTCCAACATTTTATTAGATTTGGTAAAAATACCCCACTTTGCCTTGCCTTAATATTATATCAGTTAAAGACTAAACAGAAACTGATCCTTTATTGCCAGGCTTACAATGCCAAGGTCTCTGATTTCGGATTGGCAACTGACGGTCCAGGAGAAGAAGAAACTCATGTTACGACTTGCGTAATGGGCACCGAAGGCTATGCCGCTCCTGAATATTTATCTACTGGTACTTACAACAGTTCAACTTCCCTGTTCTAATTCTATCAGTCTTGATTTCATAATAATAATAATAGTTGATATGAGCTAATGTGATTTGTGGTATTTCAGGGCATTTGACGACTATAAGCGATGTGTTCAGCTTTGGAGTGGTACTTCTAGAGCTGCTGACAGGGAGACGATCCGTGGACAAGACCCGACCTGCTCGAGAGAGGAGCCTTGTGGAATGGGCAAGGCCTCTTTTGAAGGACCCTCATAAGCTCCACGGAATAATGGACCCGAGACTCGAAGGACAGTACTCAACCGAGGGGGCTAGGAAGGCTGCTGCATTAGCTTATCAATGTCTTAGCAACCACCCCAAATCTAGACCAACCATGCGCAACGTGGTCAAGGCATTACAGCCTCTCCTTGACTTCACTGACATCCCAATTGGCCCCTTTGTTTACGTTGTCCCAACTCATGACAACGAGGAGCCAAATGTTCAGAAGATTGAAGAAAGATATGAGAAGCAATGCAATGAAGTAAAAATTGTGAAAAATGGTGGAGAAAATGAAAACAAAAACCGAATCCCTCACCGGAAAGGTCGAAAGCATAGACGCCGTGTTAAACCAGCAAGGTCTCGATCTAACTATTCAGACACTGATTTGTATAAAACTCTAGGGTCTAGTTTATATTCTACCAAGTACTAGAGATACCAAAGAAGATATACCATACTTTTAATCACACTGTACATTAAGATTTTGGGGTTTTTTCCATTCCATTTTCTCCTTAAAGAGTCAATGAGATAATATAAATTCACATTTTTTTCGTTTGTTGTTAAACTTATCCTGATCCAGTTTTTTCCTCCCGGTGTTTCCAATGGTTTTCCTAGGAAAAACGTGTTGTTTCCGCATTGAAAAAACACACGCCATTTGTTAATAATAAATATACTACAATGTTCTAACATTTTCTACAATAACTTTGGTTGGGTTTCTCTAATCAAACTCTTGACTTTCCCTGAAACATTCTTCTTAAAACCAATTGACTGAAATTCACTGTTTTTTGGGATCTTGTTAATTAGTGCAAATATACCTAAATCTGTTCTGAATTTTATGTAAAATCTACATTGGCTTCGGCTGTGGAATTGTGAATGGTCAAATGTTTCTAACCCACCACCAACCCCCAGCATCAGCTTCTAGCCAAATACAGAGCACAAGTTTTTCATCATTTCCTCATTTTGAACGTAAATGTACTGTCTCTGGTTCAAAAGTTAGGCAGACGGAACAAATTATGGTAAAACTCGAACTCTCCATGGATATTAATAAGTCTTTGTAAAACAAGAATTTCCTGGAATCGAGTAGAAAAATGAGGCAACGAACAAGCATTAACTGGCCAGTTGTTACCCATCATTAGTGTGAAATCAATATGAAGGCTAAGCAGTCTGCGGAGGATTCTTTGATAGAGAAAGTGGTGCAAATAAGTGAATGTGATGTAGAGATAGGGAGGAAGATTGTAGTAAACTTTGTGATACCGAATGCAACGGCAGATGGTGGTAGTCCGGCTTCGGAGAAAAATTAATAAAGAGTAAACAACTGAAATGGTCACTTACGTTTACACTTTTGGTAATTGATTTCGAAAATTGACCGTTATAATTACTTATGTTTTTGTTTTTTAAACATTTGGTTACTCGAGTGTTAATTACCATTAGACACTAATGGTGTGCTGACTTACACATTAAAAAAAGTGATAAATTATCTAAATAGTCCCTAAACTATTACTTCACTTTTATTTTGACCCCTAAAATAAAATTAATTTTAATAATTACACATTTAATCCTCTATATTTATATTTTTTATTTCTTTTACTTATTCTAAGATAAATAGAACAAAAGGAAATATTATCTTATTCACAGGGGAAAACAATTCTTATGATATTCGATTTGACTCATCTAAATTATTTGATAGGCTTATGATGTAACTAAATTCTACTATTATATTAGATCATCAGATAGAGACAGAAGCAACTACTGTCAATGGATAAAAAAAACTCTAATTTCCCAAAAATTTCCAGGGTTTGCTCCTCAATGCCTGGGCTTTAACATTATTGCCTGTTGAGTACGAGGCCAATGGCTGGCATTTGGATGCTCTGGTTTCTTTCAGTTTGTAGTACCAAGCCCACATTAAAAAGCTTGGACTCGCGGTGTCAAATTATCATTTTTCCATAGTATCATATGTTTTGTTTTTGTCAAATTATCACTCGCACCCGAAATATGTTGTACATTAGACTTCCCCGGAATTATTGATCAGATCGGATCAAATTTATTTTGCCGCGTCCTCGGTAGAATCTTATCAAGATATATGATTAGGGCGCTTTAATACTTTGTTTTCCTTGAGAAAATCGTCAACATGTGCGGCCACTACACTACTACTCCATGTGCTTAAGAATACCAATATATTGTTTTTCCTCGAACTGTGGACGTCATCTTTCGTGTTGATTCTTGTATTCTAACTGTTGTGAATATGTTTGTCACTTGTCAAGTAATTTTGTTTAAGTTTATAGTATAAAGAAAGCATTGAATTCATCGGTTCCCAAGAAAACAGCCCTGGTTTTTGAGTTTTCTTACCCTCTGTTTGTTTCCTGGTAAAAGTTCCAGTAGAAAATTAACAATATGGAGAAGCAATGAAACAAGGGAAGTAAAATAAGTAGCATCTTCATAAAACTTTTTTACATTTCCATCTTAACTATCTTATTTCTTATATAGATTTTGATAACACGAGAGCCTGCTGAAGATCAAAAGGAAATTCAAAAGAAATAGGGTCGAGGACGATCTGAACCAGTAGCGGAAGGGTAGTTAGTGAAGGAAACACCCATGACAGGGACAGCGAAAGTGGACTCCAAAAACATTCTTTGATTTAAAGCCTCCACGGCAGAACCAGCTTCAACGAGCTCTTTGACCAAACCCTTGTAATATTTCTTCATCTTCCTCAACATGCACGTATATTGCAACTTCAGCCACCTTAGCCTCATCTTCTTCAGAAATTTCACCACGAAAAGCCCTCGCCGTGGTTTCTTCCCACCCAGGCGAACTGTGGGTTTATTATGGCGCCTCAGACGTAGGAAGAAAACCCTCCGCCGTGCCTGGAATTGGGATGCGGTGGCTAAATGGGTTGGACGGGGAGGTTTGGTAGTTGTTGGCTGATCTACTGCCATGATGGTGGAAGGTTGTGGACGTAGAGAAGAGAACAGAGAGAGTTGGTTTTTATGAGACGGGAGAGAAAGAGTCGACTATATGCAGACAAAAGCTTCGAAGAAGATGGGCTCCCCTCTGCTTGAGTTATTACTTACGGAGTAGTATTATTCAACAATTGTCGTCATCATTTTCTTTTCCTGAAAAAAATATGCGAAAACACTGCTTATTTGTACTGATAGCTAAAGAGAACGTATGTATATATATATACACACTACAATGACCAAGAAAAGCTCCTAAAACATAGCGTATAAACGTTTAATTCCTCTAAAAGATTTGATAACTGTTAATTGTCCTAATTAGAGGAATATCCTGATTTGATATAATGGTTGACTTTATTTTCCTTAACACTCTCCCTCAGAATATTGATTATTTGTTGAGTAGAGTCGAGAATTGCAAGGAATTCAAAGGTTTTGTGAAAATGTCTACTTGTTGACTTGATGTGTTCACATGAGTCATCTCGATCATTTCTTTTTAAACTTTCTCTCGCACAAAATGACAATCTATTTCTATATACTTTATAAGTTCATGATAAACTGGATTTATAGCAATATGTAATGCCGCTTGGTTATCACAATATAAATTGACAGGTGATGAATGCTTGACACCCAAGTCTTGTAAAATACCTTTCAGCCATGTGATCTCACAATAAAGTGCAGTCATAGATCGGTATTCAGCTTTTGCACTTGACCGTGATATAGTCGTTTACTTTTTGGTCTTTCAAGAAACTAGTGAGCTCCCAAGAAATATGCAATATCCAATAACTGATCGTCGTGTGTCACGACACCTAGCCCAATCCGCATCACAAAAAGCATTTAACTGAATTATATTTTATGCAGAAAAAAATATTCCTTGTCCAGGTGTTTGTTTCACATATTGTAAAACACGGTAAGCTGCTTCTAAATGTGACGCTATTGGTTTGTCCATAAATTAACTTAAAACATGAACTGCATATGCCAAGTCTGGTCTTGTTATAGTCAAATAAATGAACCGACCAACAAGCCTCCGATATAAAAATGAATTATCAATATATTCTCCTTCAAAATTACCGAGTGATATATTTTGTTCCGGGGGGAAGAAGCTGGTTTTGCACCAAAATATCCTGCATCTTCAAGAATTTTGAGAGCATACTTCCATTGTAAAAGAGCAATACTTTTGTTGGATCGTGTAACCTCCTTACTTAGAAAATACTTTAATTCTCTTATATCTTTCGGTTTGGATTTAAAAAACATTCTTTTGACCTTGGTAAATCAAAGAAAAAATAGAAATATGGGTTTGAGAGAAAAGTTTTGAAGGATTTTTACATAAAATTACAAAAAGGAAATAACAACTTTAGACAATTAATAGATAGGTGACCAAAAAATATGAAATCTGAAAGTTGAGTGGTAAATATGAAAATTTTTATAGTTAAATAACAAAATAGTGCTTGTGCCACGCCTGCTTTTTTACAAAATTTGTATAGTATTTTTCTTCCTCGTTTTCCGCCACATTGCTTTTAAATCCTTTCCTGCTTTAAAACATAGAATTTAAACCTTAAATTCGAAAGATTAGCTTTAAATTTTGAATTTTAAATCCCTAAACCACAACTTTATCCCTTAAAATTAAAAGGTCCGTGTAAGCTAAAGTTTGTACGACTTGTGTATTAAAATTTTTCTCTCCCCCCTAATTTTTCAAGTTTCCCTTTTTAGCCTCCATTGCCGACTGAAACTCACTAGAATTGGACAAATTTAATATCAGTTGTCGACGATTTTATTTTATTTTTAATTTCAGAAAGTGACGACTTTGAAACAAAATCGACATTAAATACCAACAATTTTTCGTTACAGTGAAAATTACGGCAATTTTAAATGGATATACATTTTTTATTTAATTAATTAGAAAAATAACCCTTATCTAGTATTATTTAAAAAAATGACCTCATGTCAGTCCATGTAAGGCAAACTCGCGTTCTAAAAAAGCGAGTTTTAAACTCGCGTCTTATAAAAAGCGATTTCTGTATTAAAACACAGTAAATTTTTCTTTCTTTTTATCAACTTACTCAACACGAAACTTGCATTTTATAAAAAGCGAGTTTTGAACTCTCGTCCTGTAAAAAGTGAGTTTGTCTTATATAGTCGATTTAAGATAATTTTTTCAAATAATTCTAAATGGGAACATTCTTCTAATTAAATAATAAAAAAATTTGATTTAAAATTGCCGAAAATTACAATATATTACTAGTAAATAATTAATAAAGAACACCATTGTCTTTCTTTCTTTCTTTCTTTTTGTTAATTTATCCCAAAAACAACTGTCAATTTAACATACAACTGCAACAATAATAAAACAGTCTTCTTCTCTTTTTAATGATTTACTTATTGCAATTTTTTTCTTATCTTGATATTAATGTTTAAAAATACTAATTATTCTTATTCACTTTCAGAATATTTTTCTCCAAAAAGATAAGTGGTATTTGGTAAAAAAACGAAGTTTCAGATTTGTACAAACGGGAGAAGTATCATTGAGGAAGTGATAAGGGTAAACGAACAAAAAAATCTAATTTGTTAAGATTAAAGAGGTACGATTAAGATTTAACTAATTATAATTGTGATCAAGAATAAATACAAAATTTTATATTAGAATGATGAGTATATAAAATTTTAAAAGATAAAAATAATTTTTTAATAAAATTTTTAAATCATATATTAATTTTAAATTTTTGAGGACGAATACCTCCTCCTACTTCTCTCCGTCATTTCGGATTGTAATATAACGGAGTTTTGGACCAGCTGGTACTGATAGAGTGATCTTGAAGCATGGTCAACTCATTAACGAAGACATTTATAAAATTTAGGCATTGAATACACCATATCCAAATCCAAAGCCCATAACTTTTTTTTATATTAAACTAATTTACCGGCATGATACATTCTATCTCTCTCGACAAAAAAAATTTTTTGTCACTTTTTCAGTGTTAATTTATATATCAAACAGTAAATATTTAATTTTAAATTATAATTATAAATTTCAAATTATAAATTTTAAACCTGAAAAATAAATATTTATTCTAAATTTCTTAAATTTTAATTTTAAACTTTAATTTTAAATTTAACATTAAATTTAATTTTTAATGTAAAGTATTAAAAAACTCAAAAAGAAACATATAATTTCTATTTATCTCCCTCCGTCTCAGGATCAGCCGCTTGCTGACTCCCTTTTTTTTTGTTGCCGACTCCCTTCTTTAATTAGCTACAATTACAAAGATCAATGAACATGAATAGGGATGTAAAAACAGGTAATCGGATGGGTTTTAGGTCGGGTAAAATCGGGTACAGGTCATTTTTTTATTTTGACTCGATTCGGGTCGGGTGCGGGTCCATTTCAGGTCGGGTCTATTTCAGGTCGGGTCCATTTCAGATCGGGTCCATTTCAGATCGGGTCCATTTCAGGTCGGGTCCGTTTCAGGTCGGGTTCATTTCAGGTCGGGTCAAAACGGGTCGGGTCCGAAGCAGATAATTGACAGGTTAATTCGGGTTCGGATACACTTCAGGTCGGGTCCATTTCAGGTCGGGTCCATTTCAGGTCGGGTCCGTTTCAGGTCGGGTCCGTTTCAGGTCGGGTCCATTTCAGGTCGGGTTCATTTCAGGTCGGTTGCATTTCAGGTCGTGTGCATTTCAGGTCGGGTAATTTTAGGTCGGGTAGTTTTAGGTCGGGTAATTCAGGTCGGTGTATTTTTAGGATTGAAATTCGTATTGAGTTTGAGGTTGGTACAACCGTATAAGTAGTCGATAGACTTTAGGTTGACCTTCATCAATCGTCATTGATTTGGAATTAATTATTTAAAGTCATTTCAAATTAAAATTATAAAACATTGGAGTAATTAAAAAATAATGAAAATGGGTCAATTTGGACTGAAAAGGGGTCAATTTGGATTAAAAATAAAGTTTCACGGATTATAATGAACAAAAATATCAAATTAATATTATAAAACATTAGACAAATTTAAAAGAAAACAATGAAAATGGGTCAATTTGGAATAAAAATAAAATTTTGGGGACTGTAATGAACAAAAATTATCAAATTAAAAGTATAAAAATTAGAGTAATTAAAAAAAATAAGTAGATGTCAATTTAGAATAAAAATAAAGTTTTAGGATCTAGAATGAACAAAATTTCAAATTAAAATTATAAAACATGATGAATTAAAATATATATAAGGGTCAATATGGAATTAAAATAAAGTTAAGGGACTAGAATGAAGAAAATATCAAATTAAAATAATAAAACATTGGACAAATTAAAAAAATAAATGTGGGTCAATTTGGAATAATAAATGTGGACAAATTAAAATAAAGTTAGAGACTAGAATGAAGAAAATACTAAAACACACATGTATACATACATACTAAAACACATATATATGCATGTATTTAAATTTTAGTATATACATACATGTATGTATGTATATAAGTTTTAGTATATATATATTGTTATAATTATATATATACATATATATATATATATATGTATACCCCTAAACAATACCCATAAACCTCAACCCTTAAATCTTATGATCACTAATAATTAGAGTACAAGCCTAATCCCTTAATTCTTAAACTAATCTCATAACCCCAAATAATTAAGTTGGCACATTTACCCCTAAACCCCAAACATGAATATCTAAATCTTACGGACACTATTCACTAATAATTAGAGTGCAAGCCTAATCACATAATCCCTAAACTAATCTTATAGTCCCAAACAATCAACTTGACACACTTACCCTTAAACCCTAAACATAAACTCATAAATATAACAAACAAAATAAATTTAAACATAAAAAGGACAAATCTAAAAATAAATTATTAATTAGAGCCCAAATCACAAATGAATAAAATTATTAAACCTAATTACTTACCAAATCTTTATACGAGGACCAAATCAAATTTAAAGCAAACCAAAAAGCTTAATAATTAATTAATTAATTTATGAAGCATGACCTAATTAAATAAAATTTAAAGAAACTAAACCAAAAGTTAAGACTAAAAAAATAAACTAAAACCTAAAAAACTTAAACTCTAACAATCTAATTAAAGAATGGTCTAAAGGATAATTAACCCCTAAATAAAAAAAAATCCCCCTCCACTCTCAATTTATTTCATATGCGGCAAAATTCCCTCCCCCTCCAATTTTGTTTCTGGCGGCAAAATTCCCTCCCTCCCCCCTCACCCCATTTTGTTTTTGTTTTATATGGTGCCAAAATCCCTCCATTTTGTTTAATATGGTGCCAAAATTCCTCCATAATTCTTATCAATCAAAAAAACTTTCTCCCCATTAATTCAAAAAAAAAAAAAAACTACCCTTAAACTAAAAAAAATATTTTTTTAATATTTTAATAGTTATAATTATATTTTTTAATAAAATATTTCTTAAATTTAATGATCACAATTAATAAATTGATTTAAATTTTAAATAATTTGTTTTAAATTCATCCATCACAACTTATTAATTTAATAAAACTTTTAAATTTAAAATATTTTTAATAAAATAAATTTAAGTATGTTAATTCTTATTAAACTTCACAAATAATTTATATTGAACGAGTTAGTATTAAATTAATTTAATAAATTAATACTTTACATTTATCAACACTTTAAATTTATCAAATCGTAGACTTCTTCAACTATATATCAGGTAAATATCAAGTCAGATCAATATCAGTTCAGGTTAAAAATAGGTCAGGTTCAAAGCAGGTCGGGTCAATTAACAGGTCGGGTTCAAAACAGGTCGAGTCCAAAACAGGTCGGGTCCAAAACAGGTCGGGTTCAAAACAGGTCGGGTCCAAAACAGGTCGGGTTCAAAACAGGTCGGGTCCAAAACAGGTCGGGTTCAAAACAGGTCGGGTAATATCGGATCTCGGGTCAATTCAGTCGGGTAAAATCGGTTATTTGCCAGGTCCGCTTCGGGTTCGGGTTCGTTTCAGTCGGGCGCAGGTCGGGTTTCAGGTCCACAGTAACATGTCCAATTCGGGTTCGGGTCGTTTTCAGTCGGACGCATGTCGGGTTCGGTCACTACAGTAACATGTCGAATTCAGGTTCGGGTCAACAACAATCGGTTACAGATCGGGTTCGGGTCATTAAATTTTCAGGTCAAATCAGGTTCTGACTCGAGCAGGTTTCAGTCGGGTTTTCAGGTCGGGTCAGCTTTTTTACATCCCTAAACATGAACAAACTTAACTTTCAATGTCCACGCCAGGCTCTTTGGATAAGATCCTCAGCTTCCTAGAAAATACATACCGGATAAGGAAACAATCAGAGAGTGTATGTATTACTACTTTAATGCTTAAGATTGCTTCAAGCTTTCGAATTTTTCTTAAATTAATTAAGTTTTTTTAAAAAATATCCTATTAAGTTTTTAAACTAATAAATTTAATCAATTAAGTTTTGAGAGAAAGTGTGTATTACTATTATTTTATGTGATCTAACTTAAAATTTAGACATAAACAAAATTATTCGATATGACTTCAATTTTATATCATTAGATTTGAATAAAAAAATCAAATTGAGTTATGATGATAAAATATGAATAGTCAGTTTAAATAATTTGATTTTTTTACTCAATTCGATCAAATATTTACCCATTAGCTAATTTGATTTTTTTTTCTCACTCAATCCGGTTTAATACATAAACAAAGGAGCAAACACATTTGGATGGTTAACCAAACTTCTCATCTTTGTTCTCTCGTATTTCTTGAGATCATAGGTTTTAGACCCACTAGGAACACTCTTCTTCCTTTCTCTATAGTCTCATTCATCTCCCATTTAGGTAGGATTACGATTAGATATAAAATTTGTCAAAACAATACATAAACAAAAATAAACATCAAAAGAGAACTCACATGATATTCATATATAATGAAACAGTAATATGAACTCCTAATATTAATGACCACTAAATTCCTAATAATAAACTATACCAAAATCTTGTAGACACAACATTTGACTGAATAGGAATTGAGTGGAACTAATGCAAAGAGTGCTCTTTTTACATTCTCAGATTATAGACAGAAACCCTCACCAGGTTATCACAGAGACTCAAAAAAACCCAAAGCTCTCTCCCGTACTATCCCAAGGCTCGCCTGGGCTGGTTTTGTTTCCACGGCCGGCAAGTGTTCTGGTCAGAGTTTGGTTGGGGTCGTCTCGCCAGAACTTGTCCGATGGTGTCGGTTTCATGCACGCTCCCCTGGACGGTGGTTTCTGGGTGGTTTATAGTTCGGGGTTGGTTTGGATTCTTTGTGGTTTTTTGGGGTCGTGAGGCTCGTGGGTTGCCGGATCTGGACTCGCTAGCGCCAGAGCAAGCAACAAACTCCATTTTTATCGGCCGTCTCCTCTTCCCCCAAGCTTTCCTCTATGTTTTTAGGGTCTCATCCTTTGGCCCTCGCAGCTCCTCTCTACTTCTCTGGAGCTTTGGTGAATCCCCGGCCTATTAAGACTGCAGTCGGTCCTTCTCCGGTTCTGGCCGGGCCTTTCTCGCGCCGTCTCCACTGTCTTGTTAGTTGGCCAGCAAAGCCTCTACCCATAGGTTTGCGTTGGCGGTCAACAGGATTTCTAGCCGCTGGTAACGATATGGTGACATGGCGATTCTTCGGGGAGGTGAGGGATAGGGGCATTTTCGTCCTTCAACAGCTTGGTTCCTATAATTATCTGTCTCCATCTGGTACACCCAAAACTTTCCAAAAAAAAAGCTAAACCATCCCTTGATTCAAGGGATTGGGAAATCTGTTGGGTTTTGGAATTCCAACAGGATCCAGAAAATTAGTATTTCACGGTTCGAATGAAATCCAGGCGGATTAACCTTTCCAGTAAGATTTCGGGTGGTGTGGTTCAGCTTCTCAAAAATTTACGGCTCAATCTTATTGCGACTTTGTCTCAAGACCGTTTTTCTCCTGCGGCTACGATCCTTATCAACTTGCCGAGGATTCAACGTAGGGGTTTCGTTCCGCTTGCTTTGTCATTTGGAGTGGGAGCCTGCCTCCGGAAGGAGCTCTCAGGCGAGTTTCGAGCGTTTCTCTTTTGTCTCGAGCTTCGGCTGATCGTTGTTGGATCGTTGCTGTGTTTACCAATGCTCGGTTATTGTTCAAAGCTATCTCTGGATGAACCAGTGGACGCTGTCTCAGCTTCAGCATTTTACGAGTGCTGGATTTATCTTGTTGTTTGTTGGTTTTCACCGACGCCTACGACTGGTGGTTTAGTCTTTTTATGTTCTTTCTTGGTTGTTGCCCTAGTATGGGGCTTTTTTTGTTGTTGTATGTGCCAATTTTTCGTCCAGTTTTAATCGAAAGTTATTTCTTGATAAAAAAACTATACCAAAATCTTTAACACGAATTACATCAGAATTCTTGATCAGATTAAATTTGGTAAAATGACAAAAGATGTCCCCAACGTTTGCATGTTTTGTCATTTGACCCCCTATTCTTTTTTTGGTTCAAATATGCCACCAACGTTTACTTGTTTTGTCATTTGGCCTCATATTCTTTCTTTTGGTCCAAATATGCCCCCCAACGTTTCATTCGTAATCCAAATATGCCCTCAACGTTTCAATTTGATCCAAATATGCCCCCGTTAGATGAAAACTGTCAGTCAACTGACGTTCAACAGCTGATGCTGACTGGACTTGCCACGTATTAAGATCTGCTGATGCCACGTCAAATTTTTTTTATAAGTCGTTGATTGTCAGTTGATTGACAGTTTACATCCAACAGGGGCTTATTTGGACTATGAATGAAACGTTGGAGGGCATATTTGGACCAAAAGAAAGAATAGGGGGCCAAATGACAAAACAAGCAAACGTTGGGGGCGTATTTGGACCAAAAAAATAGAGAGCCAAATGACAAAGCATGCAAACGTTGGGGGCATCTTTTGTCATTTTACCATTAAATTTCACATTAAAACTAATATTAAGTATAATCAAACATATACTATTAATTTGCGACCGTCATTACACTTTTGATTTATCTATTAAATATAATCAAACATTAATTTGTCTTAATTGATGTGAAAAGAATTGAATGTTTAAAAAGATATTGAAAATAAAATAATAAAATATTCTTTATTATTTGGTGCATTTTTAGTATACAGTTTTTTTTTCTTCTCACAATTGAGCTTTTAAAGTTGTCGCGTATTTTTCTTAAGAGTTTTAAACTTTAACCTTTAAACTTTAAATCTTAAGTTCTAAACTTTAAACCATACAATTTATTTATAAACCCTAAAACTTAAACACAAACTAAAACTCTAATCTTAAATTTTAAACCATGTAAATCTGACTTGTAACAAATATTTTTCCTCGTCAGTGTGTAAAATATTTTTTTTTTGAAATATTGAGTGTGGTATAAATAATAGTAGACGATGTAAGTACATACATTTAATAATACCGAAATACAATAGAAATATACTTATTATTTATCTAATAAAATAATAAATCGTTAGCTCATATTTTGTTTGTAACTGAAGACCTACTTAAGTTACACGAAGGCCGTGTGTGTCAAGGCGTAGTCCTACTCCTAGCTCTGGTTGAATACGTTATACGTGTATAAATACACTAATTTAAAGGCTTATTCTCAACTTTACAAAAACAAAAAAAAGAGAGAACGAAATCAAATTCAAGGCTTCGTCTTCAAGTTTCTGATTTCCTCTCGCGCGCTCCTTTGAACCAAAACCTCTCCCAATATCAACCGACGTGACAATGGTAGATGCGGAAACCCACGTCCATTCATCGGCGGCCACCAAGAAACTCCAACGACTTGAGATTAAGAAGTGGAGCGCTGTCGCCCTCTGGGCATGGGGTTTGTAACTTCTATGTTCATGGATTCTAATGTGTATTTTGTTGGGTTGGTTGAAGTTTAACGTTGAATTGTTTGGTTTCGGTGAACAGATATCGTTGTTGATAACTGCGCAATTTGCAGGAACCATATCATGGATCTTTGTAAGTAATTTCTTCGTTTTATTTATTTGTTTCTTTAAAGAATTGGGTTGATTCTAAACTAGATGCATGTTTGGGTTAATTAGGCATTGAATGTCAAGCCAATCAAGCCTGTGTCACAAGCGAGGAGTGCACTGTTGCATGGGGTAACAAATTTCTCTTTCAGATACCCTTGTTCTGTTTCGTGATTTTGGGTTAATTTTTTTCTTAATATTTATGAACTTGTTTCCTCCATTGTTAACATTGTCAAATATGTAGTGCTAGATTTTGGGTTAATTCTCTGGGGTTCATATAATATGATATGATTGGTGATTTTCCTGCTTGCTTTTCATTATTTATTTAGCATGTTTGAACCAAAGCTGTGTTGCTATTCAGAGTGTGATATAGTATTAATTATACTTTCTGTGTTCTAGTCACTGGTTGTGGGTAAATCCTGTATTGTAAAATTGGTGAAGCTCCATAACTGATCGATTTCTATGCCACCCGGCTTGGAAGTCGACATGTTGTGCCGCAAGGCACTCTCGTACTTGTTGCTTCGCTGCAGATAATATATTGATGGTTGATAATGAGATAATAAGTAAACCTAATATTACTTAATGCCACGGCAGCTCGAATCTTCTGTGACCGGCAGCTCGAAGCTTCTGTGACTCGAGATTGCGGGGTTGGAGTTGTTCATCCTATCATGTTAACTATAGTTTTTCTCTCATGTATTCCTTGTTCAACTTAGATCAGTTTGTCTCAGACTATGGATTTGGATCTGCTTCATGTTTTTATAAAGTTTCTCAATTATCTTACCATGTAAACTGTCCATTGTGTTTGAATAGGTGTCTGTAATCACGCCTTCCACTTTCACTGCATCAGCAGATGGCTGAAAACTCGCCAAGTTTGTCCACTCGGTATGCATTAGAGTAGTCTTTTAATCGGTTAAGTTTGGTGCCTGAAGTTTTTCATGTTCTTGCATTGAAATTCACTCTTGTTCCCCCCTCTTGTACAGATAACAGTGAGTGGGAATTCCAAAAATACGGCCATTAGAATCCATGCCATCAATGTTCAAGCATCAAGTAACGGAGCTTTTCTTTCTTTTTGGTGTTACCTTAAGTTAAGAGGACACACTTTATATTTTTATATTCAAGTAGATTAAAGTGTGAAGTTTTCTGAATTTGCGGCAATAGATCAAGCTTTCATTCTTAATGTGAAATTTTCTTGCAATTGTTTCATCTTTCAAAGTAAGTCTAAACCATTGTTTTCATTTGGTTTGGTTTTTGCATCTATTGGTTGCAGACTTGACTAATAGTATTTTATAATTTAGACTTTTAACTTGATTGGAATTTTGACTATTCAAGTTGGGAATTGATAATGCATTTGGTTATGGGGCAAATTTTACTCGTTGAATACACTATTAGGGGTAAAAAGACTTGTTAATTAACAAGTTTGTAAACAAAGTATATATTTTTAATGAATTATTATTTGCCTATAAACTCAAATTGGGGTTAATCTTTCAAAGGGTTAATAGTTACCAAACTATAGCTGAATTCTAAATTGGTCCAAAACTTGAAAACATTCTATTTAGTCTCAAACTAGTAAATATCTTAATTAATGTAAAAAAAATTAATTAAATAATTAAAATATGTAAATTATTTTGCTATTCAAATTTAATAATAATAGAATTTCAAATGTCGATTAAAATTTTGCACAAAATTAAGAAAATGGATATATCCATTAGTTGACGTAATTTTAATCACATTGAATATATAATTCAATAAGGATATGAGGAGTTTGTATTGATGATAAATATATTTTTTATAAATATATAATTAAATATTTATTTAGAAGAAACCTACGAAAATGCCGAATATATATACTAAAACACAATGACACCCATTCTCACGTTTTATTCATATTGAATAATGTAAACTACATCAATTAAAATCCATTCTAGGCTAATTTATTGAGCCGGCCCTTTACGCAAGCAAATAGAATTGGAAAAGCCCAACAGAAAAAGAGCCCAGGAAGAGGAAGAAGAAAAAGGAAAGCCAAGCGCAAAGGGAAAATAAAAGAAAATTGCGGTGAGCGTGGATCGAACACGCGACCTTCAGATCTTCAGTCTGACGCTCTCCCAACTGAGCTATCCCCGCAGATGCTAAGTATCTAGCAATGTATATATAAATAGAATATATAAGAATTCTCTTCTGTAGGCACTGCTGAACGCTGGATAGCTTGTAATTTAAACCCAAACTTACCTTGCCCAAAGAGAAAAATATAAATAAAATTTTACTTGGATAATCCATAATAAAATTGTTACAAGGAAAACGTTTTTTTAATAATTTCAGAAAAATAATACTTTCAATTAAAAATGGCATGACTCAAATTTACAACTCTTTAAAATACTAAAAAATAATGCAAGCTTAACTCAGAACTTAAAAAGTAATAGAGGTAATTAATATAAAATTATTCGTAACTTCATATAACTTTTTGGTACTTTATAAACTTAATAAAATATAATTCAGAAAAAAATAATATAAAAATTATAATAATCTTTCTTATCAATAATTGTATGATTTTATTGTAGAGACATCATACAAAATTAAAATGTGTGCCGTTAAATAATTTCTCCGCTTTAAAAGGAGAAAAATAACTCAGCATGACAATCAAAATCATATGAAGCAAACACCCAAATGCCTACCTTATCACCCTGTTGCACAATATACAAGAAACAATTGTAGCAAAACACAATAATGCAATATTCAGGACCGGACAATACATAGTAGCAGCACACACCATAAATTACCTGAATCAAGTTGTGTCTTTTGTCAATGAGCCCGCTAAAGTATAATTTTAAATGAAATTATATATATTTATTTTTAAAAATTATAATGGTTGATAATGCTAAGTTTTAAATTTAACATTTTTTAGATTAGTGCTACTTTAGATAGGCAAGAAAATATATAATTTTAAATGAAATAACATATATTTATTTTTAATTGTAAGATGAAACTTTTTTTATTTTTTATTTCAGATTTGACAGATTCATTTCTTTAATTTTAAAATAAAATATATCTAATGACAATTTAAAAATAATAGTTATATATTTTAGGTTTAAGGGCATGAAAGTCCCTCAAACTTTTGAAAAAAAATTAATCAAGTCCTTAAACTCATTTTATACTCAATTAAGCTCTTGAGCTCTAAATTTACATTAATATACTTCTTTGACTAATGAAATTAATTGTTGACCGTTAGTTCCGTTAAAAATACGATGAGAATATATATTTAAAGATTTTATTTTATTAACTTAAACAAATGGTTTAAGGTTTTACAATCAAAATCTTTCTATCAAACAAACAACCCCAAATTAAAAAAATTCTAACTCAATAAAAGTTGATTTTGGATTAAGGCGTGGATATTTTCAAAGAACTTGAGATTTCAAAATGTTGGGATAGATGAATTAGGTTTTTTTTTTATTTGGGGTTGTTTGTTTGATCGAGAGATTTTGGTGGTAAAATCTTAAACCATTTGTTTAAGTTAATAAAATAAAATCACTAAACATATATTTCCATTATTTTTATTAAATTATTTGATTGCCATGTCAACACGATGTGGCAACTTTAAACGATATGGAGTGACAAATCTAACAGACAAGTCATCATTTTTAACGAAATTAACGGTCAATAATTAATCTCGTTAGTTAAGGTGGACGTTAATGTAAATTTAAAGTTCAAGGGTGTAAAATAAATTTAAGAGCTTACTTATTTTTTTTTAAAATTTCAAGGCTTTTGGTACCCTTAGGCTATATTTTATAATTGAAAATTAGTAAATATTTTAAGGCTGTGTAAATAGATTGAATTTTCAAGTGTTAAAACTTTAAAAATGTTGGACGTTGTGTTTTCTTGGAAAATCAGGATCACATTTATGGCCATGAAAATAGTTGAAGAGAGCGAATGTGTTATACCTTCTGAAATCAGAAATTGGGGGGGAAGCAAAAAGGGAACGACGCCTGAGAGATTCGAACTCTCGCGGGGAAACCCCATGTACTTAGCAGGCACACGCCTTAACCACTCGGCCAAAGCGTCGTTGTGATCTCTCTCTGAAAAAAGATTAATTTATATATTTACAGTAATAAAACACGCGTACACAACCTTTCAAATTTATGGATTTATGAATGGTTATTTACGGGTAAGTTTAGAACTTATTTACATACTTTTCAAATACGTAGACAATTACATTAAACCTTAACTAATGTATGTATAATACATGTATTTATTTTTCATTGATAAAAATTATCTGCCTCTTTTCGGTGTCTCTACCTATGCCTCAACACTAAAAAACACTATAAAATTAAATTTTAATCCCTAACCCTAAATTATAAATCTTAAACCCAATACCCTAAAAAATACACCATACCCTAAATTTCATAAACTCTAACCCTAAACCATAATCTAAAACTATAAGCCTTACGCCCTAAATTTAATTTTGAGCGTAGGGCATAAGTAAAAATACCGCAAAGGAACAGAAGATTTTCATCTATTTTTCATAATTTAAATAATAACAAATAACAAATCTTTATATTTGCATCTCTAAACATAATATTATATTCTTCTATTGATGATAAACCTATCAATTAATTTAGTTTAGGTTTAGTTGTATTAGTTTTGATTCAATTTACTTCTAATCCATATTGTTTTAAGCTTTTAAATAAATTAGTTAGTGATAAAACAATCAATTAAACAAGTTGAGTTAGAATTAAGTTGAATGAATTTTAGAAATTTATTTATTTTGACAATTTACCTAAAGAAATCAAACCAGTACATCATTCAGTAATAAAACATGAATTTCGAAAGTTTATATAGTTTATTCTATAAAAGGAGAATCATTCAATTTTTAAATTGATTTGGATAAAATATGATTGTGGATGAGTTGTTGAGTTTGTGACAATCATGAAAAGAATGGCAATGATTGAACTTTGATTTTCATTTCAAATAGGTCCTTGATATTTTGTCAACAAAATACAACCATTGAATTATGATGATAAAAACTGCAAATACATACTGATAAAAAAGATGCCAACACCCCATCGTTTAGCTATGGCTGATGATGGGTCCTTCCTATTTTATTTACAGCATCTCACAGTCTGCAAATCAAATGGAATCCTTCAGTCCTTCAACCCACCTAACCGCGACCGGACTCCTCACACGATGAACTCCGTCGAACCACTCAATCGACCCGAACGCTGAACTTACAGCAGACAAGGCCAAACCATTACTTGCAAATGTGACCTCGTAGCTCAGCGTTTGGTTTTCACCGCTGAATTCGAGCTTGCTCGGGGAAACGCTGATTTCAACACCTGGTGGAGCATTCACCTTAGCTTCATAGATTGCATCAGGTGAAGCTCCCACGTTCTTCACCGTCCTTTTATATTTAACCACATGGTTATAAGAATAAAAAACAACAGAGAACGATGGGTAATTAAGGTCACCCGGTGTAGCCAATTTCCCTTCACATGTATCTGAACTAGTAGGACCTCGGACAAAAACTGCGATCCGGTTTAAGTCATAGCCGATGGAGCAAAGGAATGCAACATAGTCGTTATCATCGATATCGTAAACCAATCCAGGGTCGAGAGCTCGATTGGGATCGACATGGCCGGCTCCATGAACAAAAGGTGAAGATTCTTCCCCGGTTGCAAGATCCTTGATGGTACTTCCCGAGTTATCTAAAGTGTAAGCGGTTGTCATCAAGGCAGATTTTATGGCAGCAGGTGACCAATTGGGGTATGCCTTTTTAAGTAGAGCAGCCAGTCCACTAACATGAGGGCATGACATTGAAGTACCTGAAATTATGTTAAAAGCAACCCTTCTTGGATCGATGTCCAAATCCGTTGGTGCAGCGAAACCAGTCCATCCAGCCAATATATTAACACCCGGAGCAATGACATCTGGTTTGAGAATCTCCGGTGTCAAAAGGTTCGGACCGCGGCTTGAAAACGCGGCAACCTTTGGAGCTGGTGGTGAAGGGCCAATCACCGTTCCACGGAACAAAATCGTAGCCGTTGGAAACTGACTTGTTTTGACATACTGCCGAATCTCATCAGCGGCTATCTCACCAACTTCGGTGGCAGCAATGAGATGAGCATCGGCGAGGAGTTCTTCGCCACTCTCAGCAGTGTTTGCCAGTATCATTCCTAGCCCACCAGCAAGCTTCACTGCAGCTCCTTTTTCGACTCTAGCGTTCCCTCCCCTGTCACAAACAACGATTTTGCCTTGAACCTTGGATGGACGTATACTCCCAATATAACAATACCTGTTTCCAACATCACCGGCATAAACCAAACGGACCTTGTAATCAGGTAAAGGGAGACCATAGTACAGTGAAACCCCGCCAAAAGTCCTGTTATCACCGAGAACCACATCGGCCGGAAACTCCCGGTCGATCGTGGAAGCCCCGACCGTTAGAATCCAAGGTGCAATGTTAGTAGCGGTGTACGGACCAGGACCGGAATTCCCAGCAGAACATGAAACAACAATACCATGACTGGCAGCACCAAAAGAGCCGATTGCTATGGAATCATGGTCATATTGAGGAGCATATCCAGTGGCCCCCACGGATAAAGAAATCACATCGACCCCATCCGCAGTTGCTTGGTCCATGGCCGCCAGTATATCGGAATCGAAACAACCCAAGCTCCAACAAATCTTGTAAACAGCAATCCTAGCTTTTGCAGCCATACCACGGGCCACCCCGCTTGCGAATCCTAAAAGGCTGGCGTTAGAGACCACAGATCCAGCAGCAGTTGAAGCAGTATGCGTGCCGTGGCCTTCAGTATCCCTCGGAGACTTGGATTCTTTCGCTTCATCCATTGGACTTCCAAGATAAGACTCATAGCCTCTGTGAAAGAATCTTGCACCGATAATTTTCCGGTTGCAAGCTGAAGCAGGGAAATCAGGTCCCGCTTCACATATACCTTTCCAGGTATCGGGAACAGGGGACATCCCGTAGTCGGAAAAACTGGGGCGTTCGGGCCATATGCCGGTATCCAAAACTCCGATTATAACACCATCGCCATAATAGGAGTTTTGCCAAAGACCAACACCATCGGAAAGGCCTAAAAAGTGAGGGGTATGAGTAGTGTGGATCTGACGAACCTGGTCGGGAACCACTGAAAGGATTCCGGGAAGTCCCCTGAGTTTATCAGCCTGAGAAGCCGTGAGGCGAGCGGAGAAGCCATTAATGACGAGTTCATAGGTGTAGAGGAGGTCAACGGGGTGAGAGGAAGGAGGGAGAGAGCGGAGGATGGAAGAGTACCAGTGATGGTGAGAGGAGAAGAGGGAAGGTTTGTGTGATTTTGACACGTGGATGATGAAGTTTTCAGGACGGTGTGATGATAAGGAGGACGAGAAGGGGATGGAAAGGAGAGAAAGAAAGAAGAAGAAAGAAACAGCCATGGAGATTGGCGCCTGGCGGGAGTTAGTTTTGTTCCAGGGGAATTGGAGGCGACAATTGTTAGGGTTGAATCCCAAACGAAAGAACAAGTAGGAAATAGCGTCTAGGGCCATATAGTATGGCCACGTTGCAATCCGACAAAATCCTGGAAAATTATTAATATTAGAATAACTTCCCAAAAACAATTTTTAAAATGACATGGAAAAACTTTAGTGAAGATTCATTAGTTGAAAAAAATGACATGAAAAAATCATGGTGAAGTAAGTGGTTTTCATTAGTTGGTCTCATGGATAACGTGGTGAGAATTACCCATAATATAATTTTTCACTTGATAGATACTAGTATTTATTTAAAATTGGTGTTTGTTTCTTGTAAGACTTGGGTTTCAAAAGTATTGGCTGTCATCTCCTGGTGGGTCCATAGATCATGATTCATGCGTATTGCCTCTAAAATCCAAAAGTCTTTTTGAGCATTGAGATAGAGAAGGGAAGGTTCCTGGAGGTTGGGTCAATTTATTGAGACAACTAGTGATTTTTATTGATAGAACTTAGAAGAGAGAGTTGCCAATGAATTTTGATTTAATAGGAATAATCTCAAACTCAAAAAGAAAATTCAGAGTTGATATTAGTAAGAATAGCTATGGTGATTTTTGTGGAGTGAATTAGCTTTATGAATTATGAGCAGTGGATAATGATATCAGAAAAAGCTGAGTGATGTGGTTACATAGTGGCCACATCTCTCAGTCTCAGGTTGCTTTTCTTATAATACATTAATGGAGTTGGGGGGAATGTTTATTATCATTTGTGGTTGTGGGACCAAAGTTCCCATCCCAACAACAACTTCCAAGTTGCATGGAACGGTTGATAATTGATATTACACAGTTATGCCAATGCAAGTCATCAAACTGAAATATGGGCTTCCATTCCACATTTCATAATGGAATAAAAACCAACAAATTTTGCAGCTGATTCAATACAATATCCTTATCGATCGCAGCCTTTTCCGATAGCCATAAAAATTTCAAGACGCAAGGCAAAGGCTTCTGCCACCGTAACAGAAGATGAGAGAAAAAAAGTCTCCCCCTAACAAGGAACCGGTACAGCTTCGCGCTACCCATGCTGCACTTGCTCTTTTGGATTTGTGATCGAAAGCTGCGTCACAGTTAATCTTACAAACACCTTCAGGTGGTGGAGACCAGGAAGGAGGAGAAATGGGAGTTCCAATTGAATTTTGAAGCAAAAGGGGAGTCGGTTGTTCTCCAAAAGCCTCATTAAATTCATGGTAAACACTAAAAGCTCGAGTCCAAACATCCAAAGGAGAGTAAAGAACCGCCTCGAAAACCAGAGTTTCTTGATTTTCATAAAAACCAACAAAGAAAAGCAATCAAATGTAAACCGTCAGCGAAACAAACTTTCCTGTTGAGAGAAGCCAACTTACCATGAAACCGATTAGAGAGAGTTCCCTTTGTTGAGATAATATTGTGACAGGCCTTCCAGATAAAGGAAGGAACTTTAGGAGGAGCTTTAATGTTCCAGAAAGACATGTTTTCTGCATTCATGTTGCACCTCTGTTTATATTGATATTTACCCCGTTACCCCTAATTTTCTACAAATGAAAGGAATGATAGGAGCTTATGGAAACAGAGATAGTCAAACTTCATACCATTATTCAAGTTTTGTATATGCACTAAACAACTAATACCACATTTTCTCACGGATAAATACCGACAAGAATCTCCCATTATATAGGTAAATATATCCACTCCTCAAGGGCTAGTTGACTGGTTTTTCATGTATAAGGGCAGGCAGCAGGAACATTAAACATGACTCAATTCAAGAGAAAGGGGAGAGAGAATACAGTTGAAGTGGAAAGCGAGGTCATGCCTTTCATCGTGTCCAGAGATACAACAATGTCTTTCTCTGCCATAAAAATAGGTTGATATAAACGATCCTCCTAATTACAACCAAAACAGAAATCAACTTAAACCGCTAAGTGATAGAAATCCCATAGCACTGCTCAACCTGAGAGAAAGAAATATCATATACAACATTATAAGACCCGCTCCTAAAATCTTGTCAGGCCGCATGTCATTCCGAGGCAAGACTAAGTGCCCAGATTAGTGCTGACATGAGAAAGCTTATGGTATAGTACAAGCTGCTATCCAGTGGAATCAAGTATGGAGAAGGACTCTTAGACCAAGCTCCTAGCAGCATCGAGATACTCAAGCCAACAAGTGTGTTGAACATGGGACCTGCATAGCAGCCAGAAAAGGCAATCTGTACGCCATCATCCCCATTCATTGCTAGTGCAACATTCGACACCAAATCACCTATTGAATTGCCCCACGCCAAGATAGTTACTCCAAGAATGGATGGAATAATTCCAAAAATCACACCAAATGCTACCAACATAGCAACAAGCTCATTAGCAATCATATAGAACCACACAGTGCTCATAAGAAATCCTCCTAAAACCCAAGGAATTAAGAACCTCTGAGGTGGATGATCAGATAAAGTATGCTGACATGAAAGAATACCAAGAGCGCAACCAACCACAACACCAACACACCATGCAACCACTCGGCTGTAAGATCCCACATCACCTTGGCTATTCCACAGAAAAACCCATTAGAATGGGAGCCAATGAAGCACTAGCTACAGTATATGGTTTTGACCATGATTCCTGCTCGACTAAAGGAATTGTTAGCCGACTAAAGAAGTTGTTTGAATATATGGCCACATCTGAAGTCCACATCCACTGTGGGAGGGAACTAGGGAGTTGGGGTGGATCATTTTCGATGTCCATATGAAGCAGAGAACTATAAGCAAAATTGTCATCTCCGCTTCCTTGTAAAAGTGGACTTCCTCGAACAGGAAGCAAAGGTGTAACGGCATCCAGATTAAACCCCCTTGCATGTTTCCTCAGAATCTCATTTGCGGCCACATAAATTGCATAATCACATATATCATGACAAATGCCAAGGCACCAGCGACACTGACCTTATCAATTACCAATACCGTCATTAGCGAGACGAGTGTAAAAAGGAAGAAACAGATATCTCTAATAAAGCATCTTTTATCAATCTGGATCCTCTTCTCCGCTACACAGAGGGAGACAGTCCCTACAACAACACAAGTAACAAAAACTGCTCCACCCAACACACTATTAAGACCCATTTCACCCGTGTCTGTCCCCAAAATTGCAGCGATACTCGCAAACACATCCGGCGCCCCATTTCCCAATGGAAGGAGTGCAACCCCAGCAACAGTTGGAGGCAACCTAAGCATATGTGAAAGCTTCTCCAATGAACAACAAAAGTAATCTGCTGTAGTATTGCCCAATACATAAAACAAAGCAGCAAGCTAATGACCCAATATAGCATAACCTGCTATCCTAAATTCTCCACAACTACAATAGAAAAACTTAATGTAATCAAAGAATCCATCTGAAGAACAATGCGGATTAGCTTTCAAGAACTCACATTGATTTGCAAAACCCTTGTTATTAAACAATCCAGAACACAAGGGAGGGATGCTCAAGCTTACATTCATGTCCTCTTGAGCATTCTTAACAGCTGAATTTGATGAATTCGCATCAAGTTCCCTAACTTTTCTACGAATTACACTAAAATAATAAAACCCATCAATGAAACCAGTTCCCTGAGTCACATGATTAATAAGCTGAGACGATTGGCGAATATGAGGGTTCCTTAAGAAATCAGACCGGGTGTAGAATAAGAAAAATAGGATCAACGCAGATAACCCATTAAAAATTCCATGAACTTTGGGGCTTTTTTTGTAATGTAGAGACAACGATTCCTCATTGAAAATCTCATTATCCAAGCTAAAACATGAAGCTATCGCAAAATTCCTAGAAAGTGGGATTAGACTAGGGTTTTCAGCAAAGGAGCTCTGAAACCCCAGCCCTCGAATTCAAAAGAGAAATTGAATTATGGAATTTGGATACTTACCGATCACCAAAGCAGCAAAAACAATGATCTTCGAGGCGAAAAACAGAATAAGCAAATATTGGGGGTTTGAACTTCGAAGATTTGAAGATAAAATGAAATTTGACCAGTTTTATTTGGATCGTTTTTTTTTCCTCTCGGCTTTTACTTTTTTGGGGTGGAGGGGGGGGGGGGGGGTGTACTTATACGGACCTAAGTCCAATTATACCTGTTGATCGCCGGTTTACCCTTAAGGCTGATTCAATTAATATTTTAATGGAGTAGTATATATTTTTGACTTACTATAAAATAAATGTTTAAATTATACCGAATTTTTTATTTTAAGTGTAAAATTTATTTCAATTAAAATGAGTGCATGTTTACCAAAAAAAATATATTTTGTTTATTTTAGGTGCATGTAGTTTAAAAAACAACCTAATATTCAATTATTATTTGATACGTGCTTTATTTTAGACACTTATTTAGACAAAAAATAATATTTTACATCTATTTTGATTAAAATAAACATTAGGCACTTATTTTTACTAAAAAATACCGTTAGGCATCTATTCTAGTCAAAATAAATTTTAGACACCAAAACAAAACAAAAATATAATTTAGACACTTATTTTATACTAAAGCCTGAATAAGGATAAAAAATCTTTTGTCCATTTTTGTGCCCAAAATAATAAAAAAATCAAAATTTAGGCCATAACCCGAAATTCTAAATCTTAAACCTTAAAAAATACATCCTATTCAGATTTTCTAAATTTTAATCCTAAACTCTAAACCTAAAATTTTTAGTGTAAAGCATAAAAAAGAGCATAAAATTTCTATTCTCGAATAAAACTAATTAGGATACTTATCTATAACGGAAATTATTTCAATCGATAGTGAAAATGTTACAAAATTCTAATAATATTATGTGCTTTAATTAGGCGTAAGACTTTAAGTATTAAAGCTTAAAATTTAGAGATTAATATTTAAAATTAGAATTTAAATTCATTAAGTGTCTGTTTGTTTCACTGAAAATTGTTTTCAGAAAATGAATTCTGGAAAATAAACTACAGTTTTTAAAAAACTAATTGCATAAACCATTTTCCGGTGTTTAGATGATGTTGTACAATTCATTTTACATTGTTTGGTAGAGTTTCCTGAAAATTTTATGAACAGTCCACAAACAATCATCGATAATGCTAAAAACAAGTTCCAACCAAAACATGGTTTAAGTTAGTGTTTATGGTTTAAGGTTTAAGATAACATGTATGCTTTATGGTTTAGATCAGTATTTAGGGTTTAGTGTAGCATTTAGGGATTAATATTTAAGGTTTAGGGTTTATATTAGTGTTTATAGTTTAGGTTTAAGATTTATAATAGTGTTTAAGGTTTAATGTTTATGTTGATGGTTAGGGTTTAGGGTTTGGAATTTATGGTTTATGGTAACATTTAGAGTTTAAGGTTTATATTAGTAGTTAGGGATTAGGGATTATGTTAGTGTTTATTGTTTATGGTTTAGTGTTTATGTCAGCATTTAGGTTTTATGGGTTAGTGTTTGGGGTTTAATATTCAAATTTTAACATTTAGGGTTTAAGGTTTATGTTAGTGCCCATGTTAGCATTTAGTATTTGTGGGTTAACATTTAGGGTTTAGGGTTTATGTTTAGGATATAATGTTTAGGGGTAAGTGTTTATGGTTTAAGGGTATATTAGTGTTTAGGGTTTAACATATAGGGTTTATGATTTAGCGTTTAACATGTAATGTTTAAGATCTAGGTTAGTGTTTAGAGTTTAGGATTTAAGGTCTCATTTAGGGTCTAAGGTTTTTGTTAGTGTTTAATATTAGGGTTTATTGTTAGTGTTTAGTGTTTATGTTAGTGTTTAGTGTTTAGGGGTTGTGTTAGTGTTTATGTTAACATTTAAGGTTTAGGGTTAGGGTTTAGGGTTATGGGTTTTGTTAATGTTTAAGGTTTAATAGTTAGTGTTTAGTGTTTAGGGTTTATGGTTTATGATTTAAGGTTTAGAATTTAGTTTTCATGTTAGTAGTTAGGGTTTAGTTTTTAAGGTTTAGGGTTTAGGTTAGTATTTGTAGAGAGAATGAGAGGAAGGAAAGCGACTTACCGAAAATCAATGTGTAAGTCATTTTACACCGAAACAAGGTATGTTTTTCATTGACCGTAGTAATTTTCCTTTGACTTTTTCATTTTCCATGAACGAAACAACAAAAAGTTATAAAAACGTTTTTAGGAAAACCAATTACAGTGAAACAAACAGACCCTAAAACAGTATCTAAACTCAAATATAAGACTACTCGTAGAATTGTTTTTTAGTACAATGAATCAAACAATAATTCCATCTTTAATAGCAATATCAATTTATTTCATTTTTTTATTGAAATAAAACGATATTTATATTTTTAAAATAAATATTGAGATTTAAACTCACATAAAAGAAAAATAAAAGCTATATGTTATGTTTGTATTTATTTTGAATAGAAAATTTTTACACTTTATATTCTAAAGTGCAAATATATGTTATGGTTTTATCAATTTTTTTAAAAATTGAACTTTTGTATAATTATTTTAAAAGGTGATGTTTATTTAATTTGAAGTTTGAGTATAGAGGTAGCAAATCGGGTCATTTGAAACGGGTTTAGACAGGCCATTTTATGATCGAGATAATTTTTGGTTCGGACTCAAATTGGGTCGGATTCAATTTTATTAGGATTCAGTTCGAGTTTATATTATTTCGAATATCGGCTGAGTCAATATGGGAGCAGTCATTTTAGGTCAGGTTAATATCGGGTCGATTGGTTTTCGGTTCAGGTCAATATAAGATCGTTTGCTTTTCGGGTCACGTCAATATACGAAGATGATCTTTAAAGAAAAATAATAATATTAAACCATTAAACTATTAGTAAAGGTGGTTGTCGATTAATAATATAAAAAGAAAATAAAACATATTTATTTGATCAAATTAAATTACTAAAGGTGGTTGTCGATTAATAATATAAAAAGATATAAAAAGAGAATAAAACATATTTATTTGAGCAAATTAAATTAATGTTGCTTTCGATTCAAGTTACTTTTGGTTTGGGTTGCCTTCAATTTAGTTAAATTTCGGGTCAATTTTGGTTCGACTCCGGGTCAAGTTTAGACCATCTTGTTCAGGTACATATCGAATCTTAGATCGAATAAATCGGTTCGAGTCTCGGGTCAAATTTATCAAACTTATTTGAGTATTTTATTTTTTTATTTGTAATTAAAATATTTTAATTTTATATCTAAATTTTTTATTTGATTGAAATGGTTGAAATCATAATATTTTAAAGTGCATCTGTCGTAATTGGTTTAGGTATTGTATGGATTTTATGTCGAAATAGAAATAAAAAAATAAAAAAATAATTTTATGTCCACCATGTTAAACCCCACGACCTAATTCCCAATCCATTTTCCCATTCGTCTCTAATTTCCCCGCATTTTCTCTCCTCTCTCTCTTTCTTCCGGCGAGATTGGATCTGAGTGCTCTGATATATATTTTTTACTCCAACACCACTTAGTCCCTTCAAACCGGAAGAGAAAAATAAACCCCAATTTCTTAACTTCCGAAGGTTTTCCACTTAGGTTTTCTTCTTCTTCTTGGATCTAGGATTATTGGAATCTTTGGGTTTGGATATTTCGTGATATTCACGTCTTTGGGGTGCTTTTGTTTTTCTGGAGTGGTTTTATATTGTTAATTTTTTGGAGTTCGGGGTTAGATTATAAAAGGAGGAATTCTCAATAGCCAATGCCATATTTGGGTAATTGATATTTGAAAGGTCTATTTTTTGCATAATTTTTTTGGAGATCCCGAAAAAAAGGTGATCAATGTCTTGGGCAGGCCCTGAAGATATCTACCTCTCTACTTCGCTTGCCAGTTATCTTGACAGTATGCTCTTTCTCTCTTTTGTTTTTGCTGTTAAATTTATGGTGTCCTGGGATTTATTCTCCGATGCGAATATAGTTTCCTTCTGGCTTTGACTTTGAGTTGTTCTAGTAGGTGTAGTTGTTATGTTTTATGTTTATATGCTGATGGGTTGTTGAAATTCTAGTTGCATGCTTAATCTCGTGTAGGGTTCTTCTTCATTTAATTGTTTATTATTCTGCAATCCACTGTTGATTTTGGATTTTGTTTATGATGTCTGTTAGGATGGTCCATGTATTAGTTAATAGTTAACAAGTATTTAGTAGAAGCTATTAGTTTAAAGTTTGATTTGATTTTATTAGAGTTAAGTAGGACGTGGATAAATATTTGGGATTTGATGTGGAAGAAAACTGAAAATTTTCCAAGTTTCAACGAATTGGCCAGTTGCATGACTATTTGTATCGATAGTCATTGTTGTGGAGCTTTCTGAATTCGGATATTGTCTCGAGGTTTATAAGTTTCCATGACTTCTCTTTATTTTACTTGTCACTGCTGCCAAGCATAGATCTTTGTTGGGGCATTTAGATGTAGTGTTATAGTTGAAGTTCAAACATATGTTTGGAGACTATTCTGTGTTGCCAGTTGCTGACATCTCACTCTTCCATATATGATGCAGGAAAACTTTTAGTGCTGCTGCGAGATGGTCGGAAGCTTATGGGAACATTACGTTCATTTGACCAATTTGGTAATGATTTCTCGTCACCTAACTGTTATGGACCTGACATGCCTACCAGTTTTATCTGTTTCTGACAATTTTAAATTTGTTTCAGCCAATGCTGTTCTTGAGGGTGCTTGTGAAAGAGTTATCGTTGGTGATATTTACTGTGACATCCCTTTAGGTCTATATGTAATCCGTGGGGAGAATGTTGTATTGATTGGTGAACTGGTATGACTTAGCTAATTTATCTAGTTTTATTTATTTCCATTAGCCTTTTTAATTTGTAATCTCATTTTGGTATCTATAATTTGCATTTGGTTTGTTAGGACTTGGAGAGAGAGGAACTTCCTCCACATATGACTCGTGTTTCTGTTGCAGAAATTAGAAGGGTAAGAGTCATTCTTTGATTTCCTTCTATGAATTATATGTGTCCATTAGCAATAATATAACAATTTCCCCGAGAAATTTTCGGCTCAATGAATACCCACAAGTTCCCCTTAATCTTCTTATCCCCCCTAGCATCTTAAATTTCTATGTGGACATGCATTATTACTACTATTATTATTATTTTGAAGTGTTGCCATGTAGAAAAACTAGAGAGTAACATTATTAACCTTTGAAATCAAGACATTCAGAGATACTTTTAACTTTTAAGCATTCACATCAATCTTCAACATGAGGATGGTGGAAGATAATGGTCATGCAGTGAATAATTTTGTTGTTTACTGATATTTGTCAAATGGGAGGTTAATCAGGTATTTCTTATGATGCTGTCCATAAATTCTGATGTCTGTAATAAGGAAGAACAAGTTAAGGAGATTCTAACCATCTATCGTACCTGGAAAAACTTTTGTTTGGAAAAATTATCTTCTTCACTGATGTTAAAAGTCAGAAGTTTGCACTTGTCTGTTGGTTCTTTTGATGGTATGTTTATCAATATGCGATTAACTTTCTTGGTTAACTAGTTCGACCATTAGATGAATTGATGTTTAAAAGGAATTGGTTGTACCAGACCTCTAAAGGGTTTCTTGGGTGGGATTTGCATGGTTCTTACGGTGGGAATTATTTATCAACAGCTGCATTTTCATAATGCTTCAGATGTGATTTTATTATATATACACTGATTTCTTGTGCATTTTATGCATCACTATCAGTTGAACTAAATGTTCAAACACAATTAATTAAAATATATTATTGGTCTATATTTTTTTTCCAGATTGTTGTTCTTTATAGATGGAAACTCTGTTTTTGGCAAAAATCTAGTTTTTTTTAATAAATATATGTTGTGAAATATTTATAGTTGGATTTTGAGTTTCATTAATAAAAAGCATTGTAACTTATGCAGGCACAGAAAGCCGAAAGGGAGGCAACAGATCTCAAAGGTACAATGAGGAAAAGAATGGAGTTCCTCGATTTGGACTAACTCATGTTCCCTGCATCCTGTTTTAGCGATCCGCAAGTTTTACTGCGGTTGTTGGTGTAGATGTGTTGTGTAGGCTAGAAGATCATCCATTTCTCTCTCTCTCGGCATTAATTTATTGTAACATTTGTGAACAATGCATCTGACAGCTTAGCCGTGAATTGTCGGTGCCTTAATTTAGTTTTGAACACCGGTGAGATATTCACTTATGGTTATGGGAAGTCTCCCAAGTTATTTTGTGTACTCTCTTACAAAGTGTTTTTATGCTTTTAACTTGTAGTATTTATTTTTTAGCCATCGACATGGAAGTTCCAATTGGGTAATTCTATCTTTGTAAAAAAAAGGGGGGGGGGGGTAATTCTATAAAATCAAATGATACTATTCCAAATCAGCTGCCAAAATGTTGACTTATTTAAAAAGAAAACAATGAAATGAAGGATACTAAAGCGGACGATGATCATTCTAGTTAAATCCCCATGTCTACATGATGATCATTCTCAGTGAAAAAGTGGATGATGATTATTCTTGTAATTATCTTTAGACTAATAAAAAAACTACTCCAACTTGCTCCAATGGTGGTCGTTAACTTGTATTTATTTTTTAACCATCAACATGAAAGTTCAAAATGGGTAATTCTATCTTTGTCAAAAAAAAAAAGGTAATTCTATGAAATCAAATGAAACTATTCCAAATCAGCTGACAAAATATTGACTTATTTAAAAAGAAAAACAATGAAATGAAGGATACTAAAGCAAAACTAGCAGAATAAACTTGACAATGACTGACATAAAATATAGAAGGGAAAAGGTCGATATCTATGAACAAGAAATAGTATGAGTTTCAACTTTCAGAAGCAAACCAGTCAAAAAGTGCGCCATAGTCTATGTTCGTGGGTAATAAGTTCAAAAAGGGAAATACGATTTGAGTTCGTCCATTTTAATCATGATCCAAATAATAATATTAAAATCTGTAAACGTAGCTTTTGGAAATTTTGATTCCAAAGATAAGTGTAAATTGAGTAATAAAATGCTTACAAATGCAACATTCATCCTTGTTTCTTTAAGGATAAAAATCATCTTACTTTTTCAGTGCAAAATATATGATATAAATTCAAAACTGAATAATTTAAAGATAATATTTGTTCATACATATTGTTCATCCGTTGACAATGAACACACACCTTGAAAATAAAGTAATTGAACCCGAATCTCTTAGGTTAAACATCATTCGCTTTTTTACTGGGACCATTTATTGGATTCTTTAATCTAGAGATTTTGATTTGTCCATATAATAGTAACATGTATTCTGTTTTGTCTTAATCAGAAAAGATTACTCTTGATTTTGTATTGTCAAATTTACATTTATAACACAATACATGTTACCATTTAATTCAAAGCCTTTAAAACAAATTTGCAAAAAAATAAAAATATAACTCCATCTTATACATATTTTAAAAACAATCAAAGGTAATTTGACCTGATAGTAAAATGTGACAAATTTCTTCATGGTGATCCAGGTTCAATGTGCAAGTATGGGAATCTGGGATGATAAATGAATAATATACTTGAAAGTGTTTTAAGTTACAGAATTATATACAGAAAAAAAAAGAGTAAGTTTGCAAATCACAAAATCTGAAACTCATGTATATCCTCTATCATTTTAATGGCTTCTTTAATGCCTAATCGTTTCTCGGGACTAGTTTCAGTGCAGAGTACGCCTACACGAAGGAGCTTCTCCATGCTACCGACTGAATTCCGGCAGCCCTTGATCTTTGTATCAAGCAATTCAGCCTGTCTCCCTTCTGAAAACGCCGACGCCACCCATCGGCCGATATCAGTCCCGCCATTTCCATCTTGCACTGTAAGCATCTCAAGAATGATGATTCCCAGGCAATATACATCACTTTTAGGGGACACTGTTCGCTTTTGCATGGCTTCCGGAGTTTTATAAGCAAACAAGCCTTCTAAACCTCCATTGTCTAGTAAAGGATAAAATCCATAGTCCGAGAGAAATGGATTATAATCAGGGCCGAGTAGAACATTGCTCGATTTGAGATTACCATGAGGCACGCCTCGTGAAGCAAATTCGCCGTGAAGATACTCGAGTCCCGCCGCAATTCCTCGCACAATCTTCACTCGGGTCGGCCAATCAAGTTCACCGTCGGATTCACGACCTTCACCTGGAGGATTAATTCATGGTTTTATTAGAATCCATGGATCATGGATGGTGTACTGCGTTTAATAAAAAGGCAAAAGTTATAATTTCGTACCTTGCAAATGGTAAAGCAAACTGCCTTTACTAAGGTACTCGTAGACGATGAGCTTTTCTTCTTTACGGTAATGGTAAGCTAATGGTGTCAAAATATTGGGGTGTCTTAGCGTTCCGAGATTTTTAACCTCAGCATCAAACGCATCGCTCCCTAACGCATTCATTTTGCGTATCCTTTTCACCACCACCGTCACTCCATTAGCCATTCTTACCCTATAAGAAGACCCCAATGGTCCGTTTCCGAGCACTTCCGCCGATGCTTTCATCAAATCAGTCAACCCGAAAACACCCTTTTCATCGTTCACCATCACTAGTTCTGCTACACTGGGCTTTCCGTCGTTAGAAATATTGCTGTCCGACTCCGAGCATGCACTCTTTGTTCTCTCTTCTGTTTCAGCCACCATTGAAATCGGCACCTCGACAGCGTCGTTGGAGCTTCCACATGGTTGCACTTGCACCACCTCTAAATTAATCTCTTGTTTCTTTGTCCTCCATTGAATTGCGAAGAATATAATCATCAAGAATAGAATGGCTCCTAGCGTAACCATTAATGCAGCAATAATGTTTTTGGAAGTATTGTTTGGAGTTGACGGACACTGAAAGCCAACCTGTTCTCCGCATAGATCTGGATTTCCGACAAAGGAACTTGCACTGAATTTCGACAAACTAGAAGGAATCTCTCCCGCGAGTCGATTGTTTGATACATTGAGAGAGTTCAAACTCGGGCTATCAAAAGACGGAATACGTCCGGAAAAATGATTGTTTTGGAGATGTAAGCCAACGAGGTTAGGTAAACGAGCTAACGAAACCGGAATTTCCCCAGTAAATTTGTTGTAAGATAACCGAACTTTCTTCAGAGATCCCATTTTCACAAAATACCCTGACGGAATATCGCCGGAAAACTGGTTCCTCGACAACGATAAAACCTTCAACGCCCCCAAACGATTGATTCCGGGAATGACGCCCGTGAAAGAATTGTTTTCGACACTGAAAGTAGACAAACCCGGCATCCCGACCAAGGCATCGACATCGATAGTTCCCGACAATCCCATCCCTTCGAGACGCAAACCCGTGACAGCGCTGCCCTGACAAACGAGCCCTCTCCAAGCTCCTTGGGGACCATTGCAAGGGGACGATCCCGGCACCCAAGAATCGAGAGCACCGGCATTGGTTAATGACTTCTTGAGCTTCAACAAGGCCTCGGAATCCGATGCAGAAAATGTCAATGGCAATAGTACCACCAAAATTGACGACAACAATAGGGAAAATTGCGTGAAAAACCTAGCCATCGCCATTACTCTGGCCAATGGATGGTTTTTCGCAATGTATTTTGAGTGGTATTATTGTCGGAGCTCTTGTTGGGCAAAACCTCATTATATGTTAGCGTTGGTGGTATGTTATCTTCGTCGCACCCGTTTGTCAGTTTTTCGTTTTGACTTTGCATTTTTGTTAATGTTGTTGTTGTGCTATTTTTTCGTGTTGGCTTCTGTTTGTCTCTCAACGTACCAATTTATTATTAGGTAAATAAGGTTCAATACTGAATTTGTTTTTCCTTTTAATTGTTATTGTTATTTTTTAAAAATTAAAACAAACACGTGAGAGTCTAGGATAAAATTCGTCTGTCCCTTTTCGGTGCCCCTACATATGCCCCAATACTAAAAAACACTACAAAATTAAATTTTAACTCCTAACTCTAAATTCTAAATCTTAAACCCTACACCCTATACCCTAAAAAATACACCCTAAACCCTAAACCCTAACCACAACCCCTAACCTAAAATCCTAAACCCTAAAGTTAATTTTGAGCGCGGGGGCATATGTAGGGGCACCGAAAAGGGGTAGAGAATTTCCATCTGAGAGTCTAACATATGTTTTCAAATGTAATATTACTGCTCGTTTTGTTACAAAAGGAAGTCCATTTGTGGCCGCCGTTAACTTTGTCCAAGTTGTGGAAATGATTAGTTTACCAGATGTTTCAACCTATTAAACTGATCTTAAACTTTAAAATATTTATAAACTAAAAAATTCAAATCATAATTAGAGTTTTTAATATTAAAAATATATGTGTTTAAAAATAGACAATTTGTGAACCCAACGAGTGGTTTTAGTAGAAAAAGAGATGATGATATTCAACTTAAGAGTCTCGAGTTTAAACTTTTTTGTCTGTAAGATGTATTTATATCAAATGGTTAAGAAAAATATGAAAACATATTATCTTATAATCACATAAGACTAGTAAAAATGGACATATTGTATATGTGTGCTTTCTATTCTTTTTTATCTTGGGCCCAATATATTTTACAAAGTTTCGATCGCATTTTGTCACATCCATGTCCCACTCCTCGTATCCTCGTCGGTATCCCGATCGTGGAGTTTGGGTTTTCCAATGGATTCCGCATTAAACCCCCATTGATCTAAAAAAATGTTCGACCGAAATAAAAAGTGATGAATGTAAAATTTTGATCTAAAAATTAAAATAATGTTTAAATTGATAGAATTTTAGACTAAATTGGTAGGTTGTATAAGTTTTTGGACTAAAATTGTTACTAACTCAAGCCACGTTATCATTTTCGTTTATTTTAAGCGGCTAAGGTGCCAAAATAAAACAAAAACGTAACGTTAGGTATCATTTTTCCAAAAATAATAGTTAGGGTACCAAAATAGTAACACAGACATACATAGGGTACTAAATATATAGTTTTCCTTATATTTAACAACAATAGAATTAAAGGCCGTTTAAATAACAAATAATTAAAAATAACAACATATCATATATTGATAAATTTGAGTAATTTAATTATAATGAATACAAAATGTAATTCAATGTTTTGTATACCTTCTACTTATTTAATATTTGTATTTAATTGATTTTTACATGATAATAAAATATTGATAATCTATTGTAAAATTGTATAATGTATAAATTGGTAATATTGAATGGTTTAAATTACAGAAAAAATGCACGAACCAATTTGTCTTAGTGGTTAAGGGAACGATTGTTGTTCTTAGAGGTCACGGGTTCGAGCACCAACAGCTGCAGCAGGGTGATTGAGCGTTCACTGTCAAATGGTTGAGAGTATATTTAGAACAAATACTACTTGTAATTACTTTAGCTTTCATCAAAAAAAATTACAGAGAAAATATAATTGAAGTTGAATACAAAATGTACTTTAATATTTACTTTGTACAAAAATTTTAATTAGTTTTAATATAATAATGCAATATTAATATTAACTCATAAAAATATAGTCATAGAATATAATTTGAATATGTATCCCGTTCAATATTTACTTTTGAGTTTGAATGGGAGTAGAAGAATAATTCATATTTCTCCTGGTGAGAGTTAATTAGAACCAATAAAACACAAATAACTATTGAATCATGGTTTACGCAGTATTTATATTAAAATATTTTCCAAAAAAATATATATGCAAAAAAAATTATTATATTCGTAAAAATTATAGTTTTAACATATATTTAAGGATTAGTTTTAAAAAATATATCAAAATTTCTTCAAACTATCTATAATAAGACAGTCATGGGTGTTTTGTACCGTGGACTTTTTTGGTTTGGACCAAATTGAACAACCCTTCGTTGCAAGTTGCAACAAATGCCATTATGGGGCCCACATGTATGCATTCTTATTTCTTGCGTATCATGTATGATTGGAATATATAAAAGATGGAATCATGAACGAAATTAGAGGTTGGCAAATGCATGAACCCCTAAAATATGAAAATTTCCCATATGTCCCTTTAAAAACTATAAAGTTATATTTCGACTCATCATATAATGATAAATTTCTGATTTGATCATTCTAATGACCTCAATGTTTAATACAATGATAAAAATTACATCTTGACTCGCATAAAAACTTATATTTCAATTTTGCTCTTGAAGAACTTTATGGTTTCGCCATTGGATTCAAGCCTACTTTGACATGCAAATGCAATATCTTTCGATTTAGGACATTGAGGTGTATAGAAAGTTTAGCAGTGGCGGATGTACATGTAACATAGGGTGGGCCCGTGTCCACCCTGAACTTTTTAAAGTTCACACATTTTCCTTCAATTTTTTAAATTTTTTTGAATTAGTCCTTAAATTTTTGTAATATTTGTGATTTGTGCCCACCTTGAAATTTTGAGATTTTATATATGTGCTCACTCTCAAATATATTTCTGGATCCGCCACTGAAGTTTAGGCTGCGTGTATTCAAATAAGTAAAATATATACATACAACGTATACTTTTTTAACTGCTTTGGTGTTCAATTGACTTAAGAAAACACTTAAAAAAAATAGAATGGTAAACTATTCAAAATAGTGCTTTTTTATGATGATTTATATGATCTTTAAATAAAACGAATACATTTTTTTTTTACAAATATTACTTCTACTTTTACCTAGACTGGGGAATGGATATTCTAAGAGAAGGAATGCTCATGTTAGGTCTTAAACCCGGAACCTAAGGGAAGGGGAAGGGAGCACGTGAGCAGCTCTGACCAATCGGCCATCAACACTTACTCATATATGGGATGAGATCAAGTTACATAGTGTAAAACTCATTTAGTTTTACACTAATCTAAGACCATTGGATGAGTGAAATGTATATATGAGATTAACACTAAAAAATATGAAGATTATCACTTGGGAAAAAAAGATAAAGAAATAATCTGAGCTATTAATTATCATCATCCAACGGTCTAAAAACTGTGTAAAAGTAATTGAGTTTTATACGGTGTAAGTTGATTCTAATGCGTGCGTGCGGCCAAAATGCAAATCGACAGTAAGGAATCTTTAAGAAATAAATTTTCTTCTGATTATTTATTTTACCTTTTTATTATATATTATACAAATAGTTAGATTTTAGTCATTTTATTTTTATTTACAGGAGTTTAGTCCTTTATTTCTCACATTTAACAATCGAGCTTAATTATTAATATTGTTAGTATATTTTTATTAAGTTCGTTGATGCGACATTTTAAAATAAAAAGTACTAACTTAATAGTTACGTAACAAAAATGCATAATGTCAAAAAAATGTCATTAATATTTAATTGGATTGTCATTTTTGGTTTTTATTTTTTTGAAATATTTTAACCTTCAATGTTTCATTTTGGGTTAAATGATCTATTCATGAATGAAAATTGTTACTCAAGTAACAATAAAACGACTTGACAGAATAACACGTCAACATATAAAGGAAATGTAAAATTATTTTTTGAATGATGTGTCTTTATGTCAAGTCAGCATCTTTTTATTTATAACACTGCTATGTCAGCGTGCACTGCCATGTTAGGTTTGCAACGTCATTTCAAGCCATTCACTACTAGTTGACTTAACAATTTTATCTACAGAGGACCAGGACCATTTTAACCTAAAATAAAACGTTAAGGGTTAAAATGTTTCAAAAAAATAATTAAAGTCAAACAGACTATCTAATTAAATGTTATGAGTATTTTTTTAGGCATTATGCCTAAAAAAACCGTCTGTACTGAACTTCGATATTTTTTTTTTGATCAAGGTTTGTACTGAACTTTGATTTAACAGAAGGAATCTAGCTATATTAATATTTGTACTTGAATTTCAATCTAAAAAATGAAGGGATCAATTTTATGAAAAATAAAAGTAATAGAATTAGATTTCAAATGTAAGACAAATGCGTAGACTTAAAAGCATATATCAAACTTGGTTTAAATATGTCAGAAGTCCATATACTATTTAAAATTTTAAAAATTTAGTTTCTATATTTTTTGCGAAATTGAATCCATATATTACTTTGATTTGAAAATTTTGGTTATTCTCCCGCTGATGTATTTTTTATTGAAAGGTGCCTTAAACCCTTGAAATTTTTAAGAAAAAACAATTAAATATTTATATTTTAGCACCCAATTAAGTTCATATACTTTAAAATTTTATTTATTTTCTTTTTTGATCAGTGTTGATTGTTAAATCTGACTATCTTTTAGATCAATTGGTGTAATGTGTTGCACCATGATATTATCACTTGATATTGTATTTTTATTTCACTTGTAAAAAATTTAAATAAATTTAAAAAGTATATAAAAGCTTCTAAAAATTGTTGTTGTTTTTCTTTTGTTTGTAAATGCTACATGACAGAATTAAAGTGGTTTACGGGTAGCGTTTGAAGGAAAAATATTGAATATATTGGTCAAAATGATCAAAGAACTTAATTGATTTAATTTACATGCTAAAAAATTTAATTAATTCAATTTTTTGAGTACAACAGGTTAATTGAGTGTAAAAAAAATCAACATTTAATTATTCTCTTAAAAGCTCAAGGACTTAAAATACTCTTAAGCCAATACAAAATTATCATTAGAGGACCAAATAGTTATTATACCTTTTTGTAGTTGATTATTCAAACTTAATTTCATTAAAATGAAAAAGTGTAGAATTTAAAATAATAAAAAGCCATTGACATTGCTCTTATCTAACTAAATGAAAAATTATTAGATGGACTGATTAATCACGTCATTTGTAGTCTCAGCCAATAAATTCAAGTTATATATTTTTTTAAGATGAACTTCCACCTGTTTTTTACATGTCAATATGAAGTGGATAATAATTTAGAAATTAAAATAATATGAATAAACTTTATTGACTGAAACCATAAATGACGTGATAACTGATAAGCCGAGTCCATCTACTAATTTATCGAAACGAATCAGGGAAAGAACGCAACACGTGAATTGTATGCAAATTGCAAAACCCAACAACTTTGAGTGGGGAATAAACAAATCTTGATACCGTATGATCATGCCACGTGTTGGAGTATAAAATAATTAAATTGCCCCTGATGCATCCTTTTGCATTCCAACCAAGACGAGAATTGTTTACAACGTGCTGTATTGTTCTGGCTCTCTTTCTCTTTACTTTTTGAGAAAATGACGCGCGTAGATAGCACGTGACTGTCTCCTTCTGTCGGCATATAACTCCACTGAGGTGTTATTGTCAAAAGGCTTTTGAACTCTGTGTGCGAAGTTACCAATACGCGCCCCTAGTTGTTTTAAATTACCAAAGCACCATTTTTAAACATACGCTTTATCTAAGGTGATATGTTGATTCTATCACCAGTTAATTAGATATTTATTTACTTAAAAAATAATTAAACTATTAATATTTTTCGCTCTACATCATTTGAATACTGCTTATGAAATTATTTTTTAACTGGTGCAGCGGTGCTTAGATGATGTTAATATTTTATTGTTTTTTTAATATACATAAAAATACACTCGACATCTTATAAAATTATTTTTTAACTGGTGCAGCGGTGAAACTTTAGGCACATATTTCAGTCAAATGAAAATTTAAGCACTTATTTCAACCAAAAACTACTTTAAGCACCTAATGCAAAAAGAAATATAGTTTGGACACTTATTTTGTAACTAAGCCTTATATTTTAATGAAATTTGTGCTTGGGCTAAAGTGATAGACAAATTAAAAGTAGATAGTCCAACTAATCAAAAAAATTAATAAAATAGTCAAAGTAAAAAGTAGTAAAAGATGTTAATGTCACGGGGCCATTACCCTCTTCCCAAAAGACATGTCTGATAGGATGTGCAGCGTCACCATTTAATATATCTCAAAACTTTCATTTTTCTTTCCGATGTGAGATTAATGTCCCCGCCTCTTCGAGGCGTAACATTCTCCTCCACTCAACCTTGTGACGCCCTCGTCACGAGTCAACCACGCTCGTGATGGACCAATTGTCACGGTTGCCCACCTTGTCTACCCTGCTCGCGGACGCTCGGCGTGAAATTAGACAATCAAAGGGCCGCTCTGATGCCACTTGTCACGGGGCCATTACCTCTTCCCAAAAGACATGCTTGTTAGGATGTGCAGCGCTACTGTTTATATATCTCAAGACCTCCCATTTTCTTTTTCGATGTGAGATTAATGTCTTCGCCTCTTTCCAAACGTGACATTAACATGTATAAGTTTTTTAAAGGTAAAAGAAAGTCTCGTTAATAACTCTCTTCATAATCAAGTTGTTCCTAAAATTGAAAATTAATTGATATTTTTCGTCAGCTATGATTTATTCTCACGTTAAGATTTAGATTTTGAGATTTTTATGTTCAAGTTTGAATTCGTTGTGTGTGAGTTTTTACGTTCGTTTAGATTTAAATATATTTCAGTCATCATATCATTTTGTTTGTTTATCATAACGGTTAATTATAAGGGTTAACTACACCACATATCATTCAACTATGGTCACTGACACGAAAATACTACCAAACTTTAAACAAGTGTAAACCTAACACTAAACTTTAGTTTTTGACTCGAAAACATCACTCCGTCATTAACTCTTAACATCCATATTAAGTCAGAACGGCGTCGTTTTGGTGCGGCTGTTTTGAAGTCTAATTTAGTCCAAAATGACATCGTTTTGCTAGAGGAAAGAGATTTGAACCGATAAACTTCAAATACAATAGCTAAGCCTTAACAATTGAATCGACATGACATTATATAATGTTTTACCACAAATAGTATATACCTCAAACCACTTAAGATTAATTCAAATTATTTTATAAAATAAATATTACTGTAAATAATATTAAAATATAATTTATATTATTCATATATATATATATACCAATATATAAATAAAAAGTCTATTGTTTTTTATATTTTTATATATTATTTAAAAAATTCAAAATATTCATAAAAATAATATATAAAATATTATATGTAATATATCCAAACCTCAAACCCTAAACTTTAAGATTTGAAGTTTGAGATTTAGGGTTTTTATATATTATTAATAACTTAAATATATTATTTTTATGAATATTTTTATTTATAACTTAAAAAATGATTTATAAAAATAATATATTTTTATTTATATATATTGATATATGTAAACAATATATTATTTATATTATTATTTTTTCATAAAATAATTTCGTTGAACCAAGAGGATAAATTTATATAATTTAAATAAAAATATATTGTTTGTTATTTTTATATATTATTTTTTAAAACATTAAAATATTTGTAACCCCTCGTCCCGGTCTGGCCGGATGACCGGTCCGAGTGAGTCACACGGGGAAAACCGAGTGAAAACTCCCAAGGGAATTCCCCCTCGGTTAGCAACCCTATTTTTTTTCATTTTAAATCTTGTCTAGATGAGTATTTAACCCTACGTGATCATACAGCGGAACAACATACACGAGGCAAACCAACGAACTCAGCCCAACTACTTGCAGCCCAAATTTTAAGCTTTAACTACAGGCGGTATCGATACCCTTAAGGGGTGTATCGATACCCCCTTGACTAGGTCAACAGGTCTAAGTCAACCCGTAGAGGCCGTATCGATACACCCAAGGGGTGTACCGATACCCTCCCCAACGGTTGACTTCCCACGGTCAAAGCCAAGATGACGGTATCGATACACCTGAGGCTGGTATCGATACCGAACTGGACAGTAGCTCCAGTGACCAAAATGGTATCGATACACCTCTCAAGTGTATCGATACACGAGGCCTGAACAAGAAGGTGGTATCGGTACCGTACCAACCGTATCGATACCCCTGCACAGCAAAGCCTCCCAAACTTAGCAAAAACGATCAAGACTCGAATCTAAATGCAATTTATGACTTCCCTAACCCCAACCAAACATGCATACAACATTTACATACCACTATATAACCATACAAGCACCCAACATGTATAAACAACAAGGAACTCATGCAAAGGACTCAAGATGGCATTTAAGCATTCAAAGCTCACACTTCAACATCCCAACATAAAGGTAACCTCAAAGGCACATAAGCAACATCCATGATAAGCAATTTAGGCATGAGATACAATTCAAACATGGCAACACAAGCCATACAAAAGCAAGATAACAAGGAGTTTAAGCAAGCTCCTAACAACTAACAAACATCCAACAAAATAACACATGTCCCATTGCTTAACTATTACATGTGCAACATTAAAACTCATACTTGAACTCACCAAAAGCAACACTTGGAGGCCTTTCCTTGCCTTTGCCACCCACAAGCTAGTTATCTGCATTGTCGAACAAAAGAGAGCGTAAGCATAAAAGCTTAGTGAGGGTAAGCTCGTAAAACAAACCTTCGACAATGCAGGGTCCAAACACGAGTTATTTCCATGATGAAATGCATGGTCTTACCCCCGGTCCGCCAAGCCAAAATGAACATGATGCATGGACATATAGTCAACAATATGCCATGCTCTACAACTCATAAGCTCAACTTACCATGATACATAATCCAAATCACTAGCCACATCAAATATCAATTCATAAGGCATCACATTTCATGTCACATAAGCACATAAGCATAATCCCACATTGGTATATACATACAACCTCATATTGGCACCTAGCTATGACCCGAATACGCGAATAACCCGTTGGAACGCATTTCCAACAACAACATTACCTCGGTGGGATTCCACTCATCACCGGTCCTTGCATGGGCGGGATTCCACTCATCGCCACATGCCCTACGGATGAGATTCCACTCATCATCACGTAGAAATATATAAAAGCTTCCGGTGGAATATTACATCACCGTACTCCTCCTTGGTGCCTTAACGCCACCAAGGCCACGTACGTTTTGACTCAATTTGTGTGCACACTCATCCTAATGATCGATCATTGTACCCAAGCATACTAGTGCCAATATAAATCAAACTACACAACTTTTTACAATATCAATTTCAATATAAACTCCGTGCCTAGCACGTACTCACCATGATTCTCCAAAATCATGCAATCTACAACATAACCTCATTTCACAAACCAACATCACAAGTATATCATCCAAGCATTTATCACATCATATACCCACATTATATTTGTCATCAACATACATGTAATCAATGCATTAGGCCATACTTCCACATACGTGTATATCTCCTTATACATAATAATCATGAGGCATAACAACAATTAAAAGTGCACCCAAGGTCTCTAACTAAAGCTTAGGATTAGGCTACCACCCTAATCCTAACTCTAGGTGGGTCTACCAAGCCCAACCTAGTTCACATTCTTGAACCAACCACTTAAAAAATCGATTTAAAAACATTAACCACTCACCGAACACTTCATAGCACAAGCCGACTAGCCTACCAAGCATCCAAATTCCGGATTCGAGCCCGAAGCTTCTCCATCGTCTTCTCTTGCTTCTAACCAACCAAAACATAACCGATAGCCAAAATCAATGCTAATATTCAATAATCACACAACCTTTGAATTCAAATCAACTTCACCCTAATTTCCAATCAATTTAAATCCCCAAACATCTCAAATTCGTAATCCAACAACCCTTGGATGAAACACCCATTTCCAAACACCCAAATGACTTCCAAAACATCCCAAATCACCCTCCTAACATAGGTAGACCATCAGCCCTTCAATTTCAACATTAAACCCACCAAAACCCAAATTTTGATACCTTAAAATTTGCCCTAAAGACCCACTACGAATTTTCATCCAAATTCAACCAAATTAACATATATTGTGTATTTTAACATGATTAAACAAAGCCCCAACTTAACTTATCAAAACAATATGAAAAACCCTTAAAAATCCAAACTTTGATATAAACCCTAATTTTCAAAAGTTCAAATTCTTGAAATCTAAAACCATGTATGGATAGGTAATAGAGAGGAGAGTTAGAAAATGATTTTACCTTCCAAAAACACCTTGAAATGAAGTGGATATTAGATGAAATAGTGGCTTGAAGTTTGAGAGAGTTTGGAAGGGGGAAAAGGGGTTTCACGTTGGAAAAATAGGGGAGGGGAACAGAAGATGACAACTTTTAAAAGTTGTCTTGCCTTTAAAAACATTTGGGTAAAATTACCCCTTTAGTTCCTCCTCTTTTTACTAAAACCCAATTGGATCTCTATTTAGGTTGAATAGATTTTTTTTATTTAATTTTATTGACTCGGGCTACAAACCCGACTAACTCCTAGCCCCAAAATACGGGTGTTACAACTTTCATAAAAAATATATAAAACCCCTGAACCTTAAATCCTAAACCATAAGGTTTAGGTTTAGATTTGAGGGTTGGGATTGAGGTTGTGGGTTAATAGTTTAGGGTTTATGGATTTTATATTATTAATAATATAAATATATTATTTTATGAATATTTTAGGGTTTTTAAAATAATATATAAAAATATATTTTTATTTATATATATTGATAGATATATATATTTTTATATACTATTATTATTTATAGTATTATTTATTTCATAAAATAATTTGAATTAGTCTCAAGTGGTTTGAGATATATAATATTTGTGGTAAACCATATTATACAATATCATGTTAGTTCAGTGGTTAAGGATTAACTCTTATAATTAAAAGTTTTGAGTTCAAATCTCACGAAAAATATGATTTTAATATTTTTCCTCCAGCAAAACGAGTAGTTTAAACCTAAATTAGGCTTTAAAACCACCCTAATTATAATTGTAGTTATAAGAATTTATTGATCGTAATATTGATAATTTCTTATTAATACTTATTAACTCATCGCTGGTTTGTTAGGTTTTGTTAGGGGACTTGTAAAAATAAGGTTTTGTTTGAGGGAAGGTGAAAAAAAAACAATCTTTGCTTCACTGACAAAAAATAAAAAAAATTTGTCCTTAAGTAAGTCACTTTCTATGTTTTATACTAAAAAAATATTAAAAATTAAATTTTAAATCTTAATCTTAAATTTTATATCTTAAACTATACACCCTAAAAAATACATCATACTTCTAATTCCCTATACACTTTAATTTTTAATCTTAAATCTTAATTTTTTTGAAACAAAAACACTAAAAGGAAGTTGGAACGTACTTAGATACAGAGGATTTTTACCCCTAACAAAAGGGCAGCCGTGGAAAATAGGGACGAATGCAGAATTTCATATAAAGGGTGTAAATTATCAAGAAATTATATTAAAAATGTAGGGTTGTAAAAGTATAAAATTTTAAGGGTACAACATTAAAGTATTAATAAAAAGTATAATATATACATATAAAATATAGAAAATTTTAAAAATTTTAAAGAGTGAGACTGCGTCACCTGCGGAAAAAAAGGTAAGGTAAGCAATTGCAAGGAAACTCCCACCCAATTTGACTCTTGTCTACCCTTCTGCCGTTGTCTTTCAAGGCTTCAACATTATTAATTATTATAGTACAACCAACTAGTCTGCTTTTATCTACCTTTTTTTTTTTACTTTTCTCACCAATGCAATAAAAACGTGCTCTAAATCAAATAAATTAATTAATGTTATTGATAATTCCGAGATAAAACCAGGACAACACATTTGCTCATGAGATTCGAAGAACGTGGAGCGACAGTTGGAGAAGCCTGTTTCCCTTCAACAATCGCCGCCTTATAATTCATTTCCGGCTGAAGGATCTCTTAAAACCGGCAAAATACTTGGACGGTTGTTTCATTCAGCTTTCGTATGAAACTCGAGAGCTTTCAGACAGCAACAACGATAGAAGGAAAAGAAGCGACAATGTCCAATTCAGGCCAAAAGTCCGGCAAGGCTCTCGAGAGAGCAAGTTTCGTTAATCTTCTAAGCCAGTTCTTGAAAGAAAAAAGAAATCTTGGGGATATCAGTGTTGGGATGTCTTCAATACCTGGATCTAAAGGTACCCTTTTGCTTTCTTCCTAGTCTTTCTGTGTTTTTTTTTTTGATAAATTTTAGGCTTTCTGTTAGCTGTTGAAGAAAGGGTTGTTGTAAAGTTATGAGCTTTTTGCTTGGGTTTATGGATTTCTTTGTTTGGCGATGTTGCAGGGATTGAAACATCTAGGCCACAAGCAGTGACAATGAACTTTTTGCCTAATATAGACCATTCTTCTGAGAATTTAAAACCGAAAATTGTGGCATCTGCTTCAAATTCAAATGCCAAACCTTCTGGTTTTTTTCCAGATAACACGATAGATTTCAGGTGTGTGTTTTCCCTTCATTAATATCACAAGATAGTCAGAATTTTAGATACCCTTTATTTGATTTTTCCTGTTTAATTCTCATAGCACCGACAGAAATTTGTTAAAAAAATAGTTATGAAACTGAGAATTTAGCGTTTTGTTGATTTAGGAAACCAGCAGAAGTGGATGCAAAGAATTCCCAGCTGACCATGTTTTTTGGGGGCCGAGTGGTGGTATTTAACGACTTTTCTTCAGACAAGTTCAAGGAAATCATGGACTTTTTAGCTAGCCATGGATGCTCAACTGCATGCAGCGGCGTTGTTGCTGACACCGGCATGGAAAAAGTTCGTTCTAAAAGTGACAAAGTCGAGTCTAGCAATCCTGAAATTCCGGACCTGAACGTCGCCACCGCGACCGGAAATAGTCCTCCTCTTCCTACTAAGGTTCCCTCCGTCGAGCGGTGTGAATATGGTGGTTCAGGTAACTATAACGTGACCTTGATTCAAATCCAGGAAGTTCCTGTTGGGGAATTTTGAAAGTTTTTTTTTTTTACCTGTAAATGACCAACTCTAAGTTGTTTTCTCTGCTTTCTTCTTTGCAGATTTACGAATTGCCAGAAGAAATTCACTTCACAAGTTCTTCGAAAAGCGAAAAGACAGGTAAGAAAGTTTTCCCAGAACTAGAAAACTTTCCGATACTGCTAAAGCTTCATAGAAACTAAATACTTCTCCCAGATCCTACAAAATTTGCAGAACTTTCCTTGTTCTGTTTTTCCTTTTAACCCACAAGCATTCGAACACAACATAAAGAGTAGGCTCTATAAAATCTTAATTCCAGGATCTGCATAGCCTGGCCTTAAAGGTTTAACCAGATCAAAGACCCAAGTTGTGATTTTGTCTTTGTTGAATTACACAACTAAATTGACACCATCGGCTTCATTTTCAGGGCAGCTGCAAGAGCGCCATACCAAGTTAACAATGGTAGAGGATCTCCTCGGCCGCCTAAACCCGACGAAAGCGAAGGTCAATCATCGAAAGAAGCATCAAGAGATCTTGATCTCAAGTTATAGCAACACTGTTTCACTTCCATTGTGCTGCAACTCAGGACCATCTTAATTAGTGGGTACAGGTTCCATGTTCTTGTGTTACAATCAGATTGAATCTGATTCATTTTTTGTGCAAGTTTCATCCATTGATTGTTAGACAAAAAAGCCCTCTAGAAAATCCGGTTTCTATCATGTTACTTGAACCAGTTGGTTTATTAGTACCTTGAATCTTGTACATATTTAAACCTAAACATGATCTTTTGAATAGTATATTTCGAGTATTACATTTCTTTTTTATATATACATCTTATACCAATTTAAGTCACCATGATCGGCTAATGTTGGTAACCAGAGGCCATCGGGGTTTCCGTATGAAGCAAGCAAATTATTTTGATTTGGATTTTCGACCTTACAATAGGGGGAAAGGGCGCATGCAATAGCGGATAGCCAATAGGGACAGTGTTAAAAAAATCGGGTTTTTTGATTCAGTCTGTACTTGTCGTGGCTTGCCTGTCTATGTGACGAAACTATTTCGATGCGAGAGATTCAAATTCAAAGCCCTAATAATTCTCATGTCCCACAACTCTAAGAAGGGTGCATTCGGTCTATTCGGTTAGCTAATTGAATTGAATTATTTAAAATTTAGTAACTGATTGTTTTTTAGTTTTAACAGGTCGGTTTGGGAATTAACTAAAATTTGTTATAAAATTTTGGTTAAATTACATAAATAGTCACTAAACTATTATAAAATGATCTTTTTAGTCATTGAACTTTCAAAAGTTGCAAAACAATCATTAAACTTGTCAAACTATTACAAAATGGTCATTGACTCGTTGTACGTTATAAATTATTGATAATTTTTGAAAACTTTAATGACCATTTTGTAATAAATCAATAAATTTAATGATCATTTTGTGTTAATTTAATAAAGTTTAATGACCATTTTATGATATATCAAAAAAAGTAATGATCATTTTATAACTTTTAAAAGTTCAGTGACCAAAAATAAATATAAGTAATATATAATATATAATATATAATCATTTTGGTTATTTAACTAGTTTTAAACCGAATTGACCAATAACCGAAATTTGAAGAAAAAAAACTATTAACTGTTAACCGATCATATCTAAAATTAACTGACCGATAAACTGAAAAAATTCGGTTGAGTGATTAATTCGATTAAAACTGAATAATGCACGCAGCACACCCCTACAACACATCCCCACTGCAAACAATACTTCTAATCCGGTGTTTGTTGTTGGAATACTATGATGATTAAGTTGATAAGGGTTGAAAAAAATACCCCTTAATACTCGATTCAGCCTTAAACTTGATTCTTTTTCCACTTCAGTATCTATTTTTTCTTTGTTTTCCACTCCAATGTTTTTTCCCTTAAACTATCATTCCATACTGATTTATTCAAAAAGTTAATGATTTTAAAAAGAAAATATCAGTTGACAATGTCGATCAATAAAAATGTGACCCATTCATTTCATCTAAGTTTAGTAAAACACTAATAATATCAAATGAACAAAAATTATTGACAATAAAAACTGACACGTAAGTAATTAGTTATATCTATACAAGTAGCTCATCCCCTTGTGTCCTGGTGGCAAAGGTTGATGTTCATCATCCCTTGGGATCCGGGATCGAGCACCAGTATTGCATGCTGTGTGTGCCTTAGTTGAAAAAAAAAGCTAAAAGAAAGTTGAACAGATGCTACCCTTGCATCACACCAGCATATTCAAAAAATATATATATATATATATATAAGTAAGATGGACCTGTAGAGCATTATAAGTAATACTAGTTTTCCATACTTTATTTTTTTTTTGAATAATTTAGATCGAAATGATATTGGATAGGATTTAGAAACTAACTCGGAATAAAACAAGAAAAGAAAATACGAGATTAATGTAAGAAAGAGATTGTAGAGTTGGTTGGCCGTTATATGTTACGGAAACGATACACTTACATTAGTGTAAAATTAAGTGAGTTTTATACATTTTTATAAGTATTTTTTAATTAATCCTACAATTTAATTTATCAAAACATCATTGTATTTTTTGTGATGTAATTTTTTAAAATAATTTGATATCTTTATCAATATACGTTTAAAAGTTGCATGAAATAAATGGATATATATTTACGATTTATTCAAACTTTGATATATAATATAAAGAACAAAACATTTAGAAACAACATGTAATCTTATCATAGTAAGTTATATTTTAAGGATGTTTCATGTAGCCTTCTAGAAAAGCTGACATGGTTGTTGAGCTAAGCCATTCCAAACGGGTAAAAAGAAATTCAACGCGCCCCACGCGCCCCCAAAAATCTGCCCTCGAGCCAAACCACGTGAGCCTCAATCGGTGCTTTGATTCCCTGCCCCAGCAATCGTGAATCGGTTCTAAGTGCGTGTGGTTTTTCCCTCGTCCTCAGGCCGTCCATTGCCGGTGATTGCAGCGAACGACGGCGGTTGGAGGTTTGCTCATCGGAGTTGCGGTTTTAAGGAAGATTCTGGGTGGATCTTACTGTTCCTTGTAGCTAAGCGTTGCTACCGGTGTTAAGGTTTGCTGCCGGTTGTTTTCCATGTAACGGTAGCTCTCCGGCGGAAGTTGCTGCAGTATCAAGCACATAACAACAAGTCTTTTTTATTCAATCCCCCTTTGCCCTTGATCCCGCTTTCTAGTGATTCATCCCCTTTCCCCCCTACTTCGTTTCCATGACCCCGATTCTAGTTGCCTCGTCCCGTTCTTATGGAATTATTGGATAATTTTTGTGAAGTTGTCTGATGCTCAGGATCTCTGTTCTGGTTGCTTTGTGATTTGTTCTTTTCTGTTTCTGTATTTGTGAAGTTATGTGTGTCTTTGTGGTTACTTTTTGAGCTTTTGCGGAGCAATCTTTGTCGAAGTGCAGTTTTTTTTCTCTTTGTTTCATTGGTCTGCTTTCCTGGCGGTGGAGGTTTGGAGGTGCTCTACAAGACTTATTATCCGACCAGCCCTTGTGTTTTTGAGGTAGTAGTCAAGTGAACCATGTCCGTTTTAGCCTGGAATGTGCGCGGGTTGGGGAATAAAGCGACAGTTAGAGCTCTTCGGAATTCAGTGATAAAACACAAGCCTACGATAATCTTTCTCAGTGAAACAAAACAAAAAAAGAGATATCTAGAAAAAATCAGAATGAAGATGAAAATGACTGAATCTTTCTATGTGGAACCACGAGGAGCAGCGGGCGGGCTAGCTCTTTGGTGGACAGGGGATGTAAGTATCAACATCCTTAAGTATGAAAAGAACCTAGTTGACACGAAGGTGGTCTTCCAGGATGGGGAGGATTGGTTTGGAACCTTCATTTACGGCCCTCCGTATAAAGAGAAAAAACAAGCCTTTTAGGAAGGCTTATCTAAACTCAGAAACTCTCCTACTAATAGATGGCTCATCATGGGTGATTCTAACACGGTAACTCGACAGGAGGAAAAGGATGGAGGATATCCCTTTAATCCTGAGGAGGCAAAATCCTTCATGGATTTTGTAAACTCGGCAGGTCTCGTTGTGATGCCAATTAAGGGAGGCAATTACACCTGGTTTAACCAAAGAAGTGGTGACAACTCTATCCTTGAAAAATTGGACCGTGTCTTGTGTTCCGTCGAATGGAGTCTAGCTTGTTGAGTTGTGTGGTGCTCGATTCGTTCAACCGATTATGCTCACCAAGTGGTGGAGAGGTGGATTTTTAGGTGGAAGGGTTAAGGAAGCTAAAAAGAATAAAGACACAAAGATTTAGAGTGGTTCGGTCTTCTAACAAGCACCTACATCCACTACCTTAGCTCCCCACTAAGGATTTCACAATCAATCCACTAATTGATTCGTCCCCTTTTCTTGGATTAGGAGGAAACCCTAACAACCGATCAAGCTTCTACCCAAAGCCTTGATCAAAACCCTCTTTACAAAGAGAAACAATAAGCAAACTTAAAACCCTCTAATAGGTGTTTGTTTGCACAATTAAGCTCTCACCCAAATCCTAGAACACTTGAGCAAATTTAACAATTTTGGCTCACTAGTGTTTGTCTATACAAGAATTGACAAATAAAGCACTAAGACAATTTCTTGATCATTTGATGTTTGACAATATGAGCAATAGTCTTCTCTTGATGCTTGGAGGTCCCTTTTATATTCCCAAATGAGTTTGTAGCCGTTACTAGCCGTTGGGGATGAATTGGAGCCGTTGAGGACTTTATTTCCCTTCATAAATGCTGTTCTGCAGCTAACGGTATCGATACACGTGGAACGGTATCGATACGGCCTTCATATGAACTAGCCGTTGGGCACTTGCCAGCTTGGGCGTATCGATACGCTTGAGGGCGTATCGGTACCCTTTGACATTTAAATGGCCGTTGGGAAATAGCCGTTGGGGTAGTTAAAATGGGATCGGTACGCTGACGTAGCGTATCGAAACGACCCCCTCCGTATCGATACGAGGGTTTGCTGTATCGATACGGGTTTTGATAGTGGCCAAACTGAGGCAAAATGGTATCGATACTGGTATGACCGTATCGATACTGGTAAAGTGAAAAGTCAAGTTTGGCTATTGAAAACATGAAAAATCTTTGTCAAAAACCTCTTAAAATACCTCAAACATAATTTCAAGTAGTTTGGACTTTAAAGCCAAGTTTTTAAATTCTTTCAAATTAGTCCAAAACATTTTTCAATTATTATATCAAAACATTAGTTCTACAATCTCCCCCTTTTTGATATAATAAAACTAACTTGAAAAATTGTTTGGGATTCTCCCCCTTTAACTTTAAAAATGTGAATAAGAGATTAAAGATGTGAAATCAAATTAAGCTCCCCCTTATTCATTTGAAAATTCAATTTTTCAAACCATTTGTATCGATACCCTTTGACATTTAAATGGCCGTTGGGAAATAGCCGTTGGGGTAGTTAAAATGGGATCGGTACGCTGACGTGGCGTATCGAAACGACCCCCTCCGTATCGATACGAGGGTTTGCTGTATCGATACGGATTTTGACAGTGGCCAAACTGAGGCAAAATGGTATCGATACTGGTATGACCGTATCGATACTGGTAACGTGAAAAGTCAAGTTTGGCTATTGAAATCATGAAAAATCTTTGTCAAAAACCTCTTAAAATACCTCAAACATAATTTCAAGTAGTTTGGACTTTAAAGCCAAGTTTTTAAATTCTTTCAAATTAGTCCAAAACATTTTTCAATTATTATATCAAAACATTAGTTCTACAATCTCCCCCTTTTTGATATAATAAAACTAACTTGAAAAATTGTTTGGGATTCTCCCCCTTTAACTTTAAAAATGTGAATAAGAGATTAAAGATGTGAAATCAAATTAAGCTCCCCTTATTCATTTGAAAATTCAATTTTTCAAACCATTTCTCCCCCTTTTTGTTATATCAAAAAGAATTTAAAACATTAAGTTCAAAATAACAATGGAGGTAAAAACTTTGACAAAAATAAAAATTTGGTTTAAAAATGGCTCCCCATTACTCAAAGCATCATTGAAATGTTAGTCCAACATATATGATCATCTAGTTGAATAAACTAAAAATTAAAACAAATAAAAGCAAGACAACTAGATTTTTACCAACACTTGAACCCAAAGGTAGGATGTGAAGCCTTCCTTCTTCAAGTGTTCTTCCTTGTGTGTATGGAGCTCCCCCTCAATGTTTGACTTGTTGAACATCTCCATCACACCTAGCAAAAGACAATCAAGTAACTTTTGGTATCCAAATTGCTTTGGATCCATGAACGTTAGTAGCACAAATTTTTGACCCCTTAGGAATCCATTTTTCAATGTCATCCTTTTTAATTGAAGTGGTTAGTCCTTTTGGGACCCAAACACTTCTAAAACATTTACCATTTTTAAATCTAGGGGCACTAGATTGTCTAACATAAAAATTTGATTTTCCAAAATTGTTTTTCTTTTCAAGCTCTTTGGAAATCAAATCTTTTTCTTCTTGAACATTTTGAAGCAATTTTTGTAAATCAAAACATTTTAATTCAAACTCTTCAAGTTTTGCTTCAAGTTCAAGTTTGGTTTTAGAAAGCAAATCATTTTGAATTTTTAACTTTGAGACCAATTTTTTGTTTTTCAAAATGTGGCTTTTAAAATCTAAAACCAAATCATCATAGGCATCTTGTAATTCATCAAAGGAATAAGAACATGAAGTAGATGAATTAGAAGTTACCCTTGAATCTTCTTCGATGGCCATAAGGCAAAGGTTGGCTTGTTCATCGTCGGTGGAGTCTTCATCACTCCAAGTAGCCAAATGTGCCTTCTTCTTATGGCTTGAAGTGCTTGCCCTCTCCTTTCTCTTAGGTTCTCGTTCAAGCTCTCTCAAGGCTTTCTTCATGAACGGGGCGCACTTCTTGAAGAGATGAACTATCTCTTCTTCTTCATCCTCCTCTTCACTTGAGTAGACATGATGGCAAGTGGAGGGTTTGAGAGCCATGGCACTAGCATTGATGCCAAGCCCTTTGATTTTCTTCTCTCCCATAGCTCGAATTTCTTCCCTCTTCTTCTCATCCTCTTTATTCTTCTTCATGATTTGATGAGTAAGGAGTGACCCCATGAGTTCATCAAGCTTCAAAGTTTTCAAATTTTTGGCTTCGATGATGGCGGTCCTCTTTGAGTCCCAAGACTCGGGAAGTGAGTAGATGAGCTTTCGGACAAGCTTCTCTTCCGGGATGGCTTCTCCATAAACTTTAAGACCGTTGGTGATAGTGGAGAACCTATCAAACATCTTCTCGATGTTCTCTTCCGGATCCATTTTGAAGTTCTCATACTCTAAGGTTAGGAGCCCAATCTTGGTCTCCTTGACTTCATTGGTTCCCTCGTATGTGACTTCAAGCTTGTCCCATACCTCATTGGCACTCTCACAAGAAGACATCTTCTCAAAGATGGATGGACCAAATGCACAAAATAGAATGTGCAAGGCTTTGCAATTTAGCTCCATCTTCTTGCGATCGTCGGCACTCCACTCCGCTTTACTTCTTTGAGGCACGAACGGACCATCTTCAACTACATCCCATAGCTTGTAACCTCTTGATTTGATGAAGAATTTCATCTTTGTCTTCCAAAGGGCGTAGTGGTCTCCGTCAAAGAAAGGCAGTTTGTCGATTGATTGTGCCATTTGAGCCGGTTGATGAACTAGTGATCGAGCTTGTCGGATCTTCTCAATAGGATGTTAATCCTCACCGATTGAGCCAAGCTCTGATACCAATTGTTGAGTTGTGTGGTGCTCGATTCGTTCAACCAATTATGCTCACCAAGTGGTGGAGAGGTGGATTTTTAGGTGGAAGGGTTAAGGAAGCTAAAAAGAATAAAGACACAAAGATTTAGAGTGGTTCGGTCTTCTAACAAGCACCTACATCCACTACCTTAGCTCCCCACTAAGGATTTCACAATCAATCCACTAATTGATTCGTCCCCTTTTCTTGGATTAGGAGGAAACCCTAACAACCGATCAAGCTTCTACCCAAAGCATTGATCAAAACCCTCTTTACAAAGAGAAACAATAAGCAAACTTAAAACCCTCTAATAGGTGTTTGTTTGCACAATTAAGCTCTCACCCAAATCCTAGAACACTTGAGCAAATTTAACAATTTTGGCTCACTAGTGTTTGTCTATACAAGAATTGACAAATAAAGCACTAAGACAATTTCTTGATCATTTGATGTTTGACAATATGAGCATTAGTCTTCTCTTGATGCTTGGAGGTCCCTTTTATATTCCCAAATGAGTTTGTAGCCGTTACTAGCCGTTGGGGATGAATTGGAGCCGTTGAGGACTTTATTTCCCTTCATAAATGCTGTTCTGCAGCTAATGGTATCGATACACGTGGAACGGTATCGATACGGCCTTCATATGAACTACCCGTTGGGCACTTGCCAGCTTGGGCGTATCGATACGCTTGAGGGCGTATCGGTACCCTTTGACATTTAAATGGCCGTTGGGAAATAGCCGTTGGGGTAGTTAAAATGGGATCGGTACGCTGACGTGGCGTATCGAAACGACCCCCTCCGTATCGATACGAGGGTTTGCTGTATCGATACGGGTTTTGACAGTGGCCAAACTGAGGCAAAATGGTATCGATACTGGTATGACCGTATCGATACTGGTAACGTGAAAAGTCAAGTTTGGCTATTGAAAACATGAAAAATCTTTGTCAAAAACCTCTTAAAATACCTCAAACATAATTTCAAGTAGTTTGGACTTTAAAGCCAAGTTTTTAAATTCTTTCAAATTAGTCCAAAACATTTTTCAATTATTATATCAAAACATTAGTTCTACATAGCTTTTCCAAAAGCACTGGGAATTTTGGACATTGCCGTAGCTTCCGACCATGCCCCTATTATCCTGCTCACCAAGGGTTTTTCCAAAAAATACAAGAGGGATTTCAAATTTGAAACCAAGTGGCTTCTTGACGAGGATTGCCCTAAAACAATCTATGAAGGCTGGCAGAATCCTTCTGTTGAAAGAAATGTCTTTAGCTTTGGGAGGAGAATTCGAAGCACCAGAACAGCCCTAATAAGATGGAACAAGAAAAAGACTAAGCAGAAAAATGAAAAGAAGCAGGGTGTGATTGCAAAGCTGAAAAACTTACAGGGGAGGAAACTTACAAACACGGAGCTGAAAGAATATAATGAGCTAAAAAAGGAGCTTGATTCAGAGTGGGAAGCTGAGGAGAGGTATTGGCACCAACGATCCAGAGTAAGTTGGCTTAAATGGGGAGATAGAAACACTAAATTCTTTCAGGCCACAACCATCCAGCACCGAATGAACAACTCCATTGTCAGAATCAAAAGGGATGATGGAACCTGGATTGAGGAACTGGAGGATATTGCAAACTACCTGCAGCTGCATTTCCAGAAGGTTTTCACTAAGGATCCCTATGTTAATTTCTAGGGACTCAGGGACTTCATCCCCTCTTTGGTAACTGAAGAGATGAACGCCGAGCTTTGTAAAGATGTGACTGAAGAGGAGATTAAGAAGGCTGTCTTCAATATGGGTGCTACAAAAGCCCCTGGGCCCGATGATTTTCCTGGATGTTTCTACCAGACGTTCTGGGAGACTATTAAAGGAGATCTTATTGGGATGGTATCCGCCTTTTTCCGGGATGGATCTCTAGATGTTGGGCTAAACAAAACAAATATAGTCCTCATACCAAAGAAAGCAAATCCATCGGAGGTTTCTCATTTTAGACCGATAAGCCTCTGCAATTTCTCGCTTAAAGTCATTACTAAGATCTTAGCTACGAGGCTGAAAATTTTTCTCCCCGAGATCATTCCTCAGCATCAATCAGCCTTTGTGCAAGGAAGATCCATTCATGATAACATTATTCTTGCAAATGAGGCCTTTCATGCAATCAAAAGGACAAGAAAGGGTAAGAAGGGGATTATGGCCCTCAAAATTGATCTTGAAAAAGCATATGATAAAGTGGATTAGGATCTTCTACGCTTTATTATGGACAGGTTGGGGTTCAGTGATTGGTGGATTGGTAGGGTCATGGAATGTGTCTCGTCGACTTCCTTTTCCCTTGTCTTAAATGGGGAAAGATGTGGAGATTTTAAAGTAGGGAGGGGCCTGCGACAGGGCGATCCTTTATCCCCTTCTTATTTACCTTCATCTCAAGCACTCTGTCTTGGATTATGGAAAAAGAGGTCGAATCGACCAGATTCGAAGGCCTCAGAATTAAAAGAAGATGCCCGGTGCTGAGTCACTTACTTTTTGCCGATGACTGTCTGATGTTCGCAGGTGCGAACACAGAAAGTTGTGAAGTGATCCTCCGAATCCTTCATCTTTTCCAAAATTCTACGGGAAAGACGGTTAACTTTCAAAAATCTTCCGTTTTCCTCTCCCCTAATGTTAGCAGTAGCCTCAAAGTTTATCTATCTAATGTTTTGGGATTCCGACAAATGGAGGAGGACTCGAAATATCTTGGCATTCCTTCTTTCTATGGGCGAAGTAAAAAAGAAGCTCTAGTGTTCATCAAGGAACGAGTTCAGAACAGGCTCAGATGATGGAGAGCAAAATTCTTAAATCAGGCAGGAAAGGAAGTCCTTATCAAAGCTGTTGCTCAAGCTATTCCTACCTATATTATGCAATGTTTCCTCCTTCCGGTAACTTTCTGCGATGAAATCAGCTCACTTGTGGCCAATTTTTGGTGGAACAACAGCGGAAACAAGGACAGAAGCATTCATTGGATAAACTGGAAGGACCTGTGTCGTCCAAAGGACCAAGGGGGCATGGGTTTTAGAAACCTCAGAACTTTTAACAAAGCGCTCATTGCAAAAGTTGCTTGGAAGCTGATTAAGCAACCGGAATCCCTTCTTGCTCAGACTCTCCGTGGAATTTATTATCCAAACGAAAATATCTTTGAGGCTCCAAAGTGCTGCAATTCTTCCTGGGCCTGGAGGGGTATAAGAGAGGGAGTTGAAGTGATTAGGGAGGGATTTTTATGGCGGGTCGGAAACGGAAGATGCATATCTACTTGGTATGACAGCTGGATTCCAAAGCTTCCAAATTTTCGAATCTCGTCCCAGCCTCCACCAGGACTTTCATATCCTTCTGTCAGTAGCCTCATGATGCCAAATCAAAGATCCTGGGACATTTCCAAGATTGAGGGTCTGTTTAATCCGGGCGAAGCCAAAGCGATTTTGTCTATCCCTATTGGAGGACCGGGTGTTAAAGATACTCTTGTCTGGGCGGGTACAAATAATGGGAAATATTTAGCCAAGTCAGGCTATGGATTCATCGAAGGTAGTGCTGGATCCCTTACAGAAGCCTCTTCAAGCGACTCCCCTGATAGGATGAAAGCTCTCTGGAAATCCATCTGGGACTTAAAAGTACCCTCAAAGATAAGAGCCTTCTTGTGGAAGCTTTGTCATAATATTGTACCTACCAAAGGAACTCTGGCGAAGCGTTTCCATGGTAACTTCCAGGACTCTGACTGTTGCCCTAGATGTGGAGAACAGGGGGAATCTATTGAACACCTCCTCTTTTTCTGCCATTTCGCACAAGTGGTTTGGAAGGCATCAGGTTTCAATTACTCTCCTTCCTCCACTGGTTTTCCTGGTTTCCTTAAATGATAGATCAAGATTATTGAGTTTCGCAAACTAGGGAATCTGGAGGATAGCAGCGCTCTCATTGCTTTTCTCCTTTGGACAATTTGGAAGTCGCGGAATGCTCTAGCTTTTGAAGGAAGGAAAGACCTTCCCTGGGATGTTTGGTTGAGTGCTGAACGAGCATTTATGGAGTTCTCTCTTGCTACACAGCCTAGCTCTCTGGAGAAACCCCAACCCCTTAAGGAACCAAGGACCTGGTCCCCTCCTCCTCCTGATACGATTAAAATCAATTGTGATGCTGCTTTTGATGCCCAGACGGGAAAGGTTTCAGCGGCAGCAATTGCATGTGATTGTACCGGGTCCTTTATACAAGGAGTAACTGCACCCTCACTTGCACCGTCGGCTGCAGTGGCAGAGACGATAGCCATCAGGCTTGGTTTTTCTTTGGCTCTCAAATATGGCTTTTCTAAGATTATCATCGAAGCTGATTGCAAAGCTGTCATTGATAGGCTGAGCTCAGGAACCTTTTCTGATTGGGTCTCTACAGCAGTGGAAGAGGATATTAGGTCTCTTGCAAAAACCTTTACCTACTGTATGTTCTCCTTTGTTCCTCGATCTTGTAACCAGGTTGTCGATTGTCTAGCCAAATTAGCTAGAAATCGTCAGGGTCAGATCTTCTGGGGACCTTGTTCTCCCCCTTTGTATGACTTTGTTTCTGTAACTCCTGCTGTGATATGAAATATATTTTCTCTTTTCGATAAAAAAAAGACATGGTTGTTGAGCTTCAAAAACAATAGCCTTTTAGTTTTAAATTACAATAATACATGATCATCGTAATAAATCATTATTAGAGATGGGCACGGCTTCGGTCGGGTTTTTGGCCCACTGGACCCCGACCTGAAAGTACATATCATATATCCGCACCCGACCCGACTCAAACATATCTCTTAAAAAACTCAACTCGACTCGAAAATAAATATTCTATACCCGCACCCGACCCGACCCAAACATATCTCTTAAAGAACTCAACTCGACTTGAAAATAAATACTCTATACCCGCACCTGACCCGACCCGACCTATAGTAAAAATAATTTCTAGGGACCTAATTGTAAAAAAATAATTTTAAGAGACTTAATTGTAAAAAAATTATAAATTTAAGGACTAAATTGTAAATAAAATTTTAATTTTAAGGATCTAATTATAAAAATTATATATATATATATATAAAGAGGGACTATTATTACAAATATCCCTAAAAAATTAGGGGAAAATTATACAATTAGTCACAGGTCGGGTCGAGTAGGATATTTTCACCATAAAATCGACCGATCTGACTCCAACATTCATAAAAACCCGACCCGAACCCTATTTTTTCATTAAAAAAATCTGACTGGGTCGGGTAAAATGCCCATCCCTAATCATTATATTTATAGAGTAGTTACTAATCTCGAAGTTTCAAAAGTCTCTTTATTGAACCCAACAAATGTCCCAATGAAAAAACGGATAATATTCATCTTAAGAAATACGGATTTAGATCGCTTTTATTTACAAGTTGTATGTACATTTTTAAAGGGTTAAAAATATATATGAACATATAATACCTTATAATCACCATTAGACCTTTAAAAAAAATCTCCTCATTACTATTAAATAAAATCTTCATCAATATATCTTAAAAAAACTTCATCGCTATAAATATAAAATTAAATATGTCATTCGAACTCTTTTCCCATTCCTCTATCGGTCGTTGTATCTAGATATAATGATAGGTATGTGGGGGAGGTTTTTAATGAGGTCCCTATTCTTATAAAAAAATATGTCATTCAAATTTCGACGATTCTAAATTTAAATTGGTATAATAATTTTAAACAACACATGAAAATATAATATGACATAATGTGATGTATAAACATTTCAAAATTAATACGGAAAGAGAACCCAACAAATGTCCCAGTGAAAAAACGAATGATGTTCATCCTATGAGATATGAGTTCAAATCGCTTTGTTTACAAAGTGTATGCGCATCATCTAAAGATTAAAAATATGTAAAAATAATTATTAATTTGTAATCACTTTTAGATTATTAAAAAAAACGAAAAAATCACCGCCAAACAACCCACAATATGAATTAATATCATAATTTGAGTTCGAACAATTTTTCTTTTCCCATTAAACAAAACACAGACTCGACCAGAAAAGCCATCAATAGACCCGTAAGGTGACCTATTGGGCCGAAACTTTTGTACTTTTCCAAGCCTTATTGCCTATTGGACATGAACTTTTGTATTTTCTGTTGTACATAAAATAAACTTGTAATAATAAATTCACTTCTTAACTCCAAAAATTTAATTTTATAATATGTACACGTGTAGTTTTATGATTTGTTGTCGGTGCAACATTAACAAAATAAATTTATATATTTCCCAACTCCTATAAATAGTTTTTTGGATGTACTCGTCATTTCTCTCTTTCTCTCTCATTAGAGGTCCTCTTTCATTTTCTTCTCTTTCTCGAGGTCCCCTCACACTCCGAGCCCTAGCAGAGGTGAAGAGAACAAGAGGTTATTTTCTCGGAAGCCAAACATTCCGATTATTTTTTCCCTTGAAAATCGCCGAGTAAAAATGCAGCCCCTGAGGCTGAAGCAACAGCAACAGGCCCTGATGCAACAAGCTCTCCTCCAGCAACAGTCTCTCTATCACCCTGGCATCTTAGCACCTCCTCAGGTTTTATACTCTCTCCTTTTGTTTCATTCCCTTTAATTTTTCGTCAATTTTTCTTTTCATTGAGCAGCTGCTAGTTTTGATCCGGTTTTCAGGAATGATCTGTTGGATATCCCCTCCCCCCGAAATCGTATTTGTATCTTCGTATTCTTGTTTGGTTGGTTTATTGTATTTGAATAGGTGGAAATTGGGTTAGTTTGCCATTTGATGCTGTGATATTTGATCTTTGAGAGATGAGCTTTTACCACGAGTTTTGCTTGATTTTGGATCGACTTTGTTCCTATTTTTTGATTTCAACGTGATCTAAAAGAACTTTTGTTTTCTTGATTTATTGTCAGAGATTTTTTTTGCATTTGAAATTTGATTCTGAATATTTTTACATTCCGTTTGCTTGAAGTTCAAATATTGTTATTTCTCTTAGGGACTTCAATGGAAAAGCTACTAGGTTCTCTTTTGTGTTTTCTTTCTCATTTACTCGTGCTTCTCATTTCTTTGGTTTTATTTAGTTTATTTCTAATCTAATCTTCATTTTGTTTTGCTAATGTCGAGAAATGATTGAATGTGTTCGGATAATGTTTAGTTGCCATCTCTGTGCACGAATGCGCCATCAATAAATTAACCAATCTGTCTTTTTGGCCATGTTTATATTTATCCATCTTTATCTCTAGTTTGGAAATATTTTGTAAAATGTGCAACTTACCTGTTTTGTCTTCCGAGCACTGGATTGTAAAACGTGACTCCTGCATGTCATTTTGGGAATCAGATTTATTGTGCTGAAATATAACATGAAGATAGTTCATAAAGTGTATGGTGCAGCTTTTAATGTATTTGCATTCTTTCTAAGTTACATGTTCAGCAGTCCTTTTTGTTTGAATTATGCAGAAATATATATATATATATATATATATATATATATATATATGGGATGGGATGGGATCAAGTTACACTATGTAAAACTCATTTAGTTTTACACTAATCCATAGCCATTGGATGAGTGAAATGAATGGATGAGATTAAAAGTAGGATATGGAAAGATTATCACTTGGGAAAAAAAGTAAGGAGTTAATCTCATCCATTCATTTAACCAATCTAATGGCCATAAATTAGTGTAAAACTAGTTGAGTTTTACATAGTGTAACTTGATCCTAATCCTATATATATATATATATAATTGTTTTTCACTTAGGAGGAGTGAGTTCAAAGGAACTTTGAGGTGCATCGTTATCCTTGAGCTTAGGAGGAAGGAGTTCACTTAGGCTAAATTATTTTTGATTTGGTCAGCACTGAAAAATTAAAGGGGAAAATGTGATAATTGTAAAAGCAAGAAAGCCTGTATTGTCTTTTAGTAAGTAGAAAGTGTTTTCATACTAGAAATGATGCTCACATTTGTGATGGTTGTAGTTAGCATCTTGTTTGTTTTTTCTAGGTTGACTGTTGGATATCTTAAAAAACTCATCCTCTTTCCCGGATTCGGAGGCTTTAGAATTGAGTTGAGTGGGAAGTGACTTTTTTGTACACCGTTTGTTCTCTTCCCCTCTTTTTTATTTTTCATTTTTTTATTCTGCAGATAGAGCCAATCCCAAGTGGAAATCTGCCTCCTGGTTTTGATCCAAGTACTTGCCGCAGTGTGTGAGTGTTTGCCTAGATTTTTTTCCTTTCTCCATTTTGGTTCTTTTGTATATTGCGTGCCACTTATTTCTCCTTATTGCTCAAGCAACTACCCTAGTCACTTTTGTGCTTATAACCTACATTAGAGGCACTTTTCTTCATGAGTCTGGTGATTGAATATGTTGCTATGGTCCTTTGTGCAAAATTCTAAGCAAATGGCTCCTTTAATTGATAGTTAAATGGTTTATGGAATGTGATAGTCTGGTAGATACTTGTATGTTCTTGCATCTTTTTAACAACCTACGAAGTTACTTATATAGTCTTTTTTTGTTTCTTTTTTCTTTTTTTAAACTTCTAGTTTTTTAATTTTTGAGAAACTGCAGGTATGTGGGAAACATCCATTCACAAGTGACTGAACCACTACTCCAAGAGGTTTTTGCAAGTACTGGTCCTGTTGAAGGCTGCAAGCTTATTAGAAAGGAAAAGGTATTATTTCAATATTTTCCCTCTTCCTTTTTAAACCTTTATGAAGTTGTGAGGGTGCTCTTTTGTGCAATTGTTAACTTTCTTGACTCAGTTTTTATCTCTTTCCCTTTCACATGCTGCTGCCAAATGATTTACATGTTTTTTTTACTCCTACTGGAAACAGTCATCATATGGGTTCATCCACTACTTTGATCGTAGATCAGCTGCTCTTGCGATCTTTTCTCTAAATGGAAGGCATTTGTAAGCATTATCTTTTAGTTTTTTCCTCTTATATCACTTTGGGTTAGCTTTCACATCATATCATATATCTGCAGATTTGGACAGCCTATCAAGGTCAATTGGGCATATGCTAGTGGTCAGAGAGAGGATACATCAGGTTTTCTCATTTTTTTTTGTTTGGAAAATTTTGCTCAAAAAATTTACGATGTGTTGGAAATTTTCGTTTTTGTTATACTGTTTGATACTATCAAAATTAGTGCAGATCACTTTAATATATTTGTTGGGGATCTCAGTCCTGAGGTTACTGATGCAATGCTGTATGCATGTTTTTCTGTCTATCAGAGTTGTTCGTAAGTGTTTTTTTCTTTTCTTTTTGATCTTGATTTAAATAAATGCGTGGCTCGAATCTAACTTATTAAAGTAAAGGTTTAAGCTATCAGTGGTGATTAGTTGGTGTCAGAATGAATAACAAATTTGATATCCTAAATGATCAGGGATGCGAGGGTTATGTGGGATCAAAAAACTGGACGATCAAGAGGATTTGGGTTTGTTTCGTTCCGAAACCAGCAGGTACTGTTCCTTGATTAAGCTTTTGGTGTCCCTTTCTCTTCCATTATAGTGGTGTTCCCACTATTGATGTTGACCTTTGTTTCCTCTGTTCAGGATGCACAAAGTGCAATTAATGACTTAAGCGGTAAGATTTATGCTTTTACTATACGCATGTACTTTTTATATCTTCATTGATTGCAGTGTTAGCTCATCAAATAAATCTGTTATCTTCAAAACTTTTATTTTGTATCTTTCATGCTGTGTAGTGTTCTTAATATGTTGCTGAAATAGTAGTAAAAAAGGCTTCCCTTTTCTTTTTCCTATGTTATTCTTTTGTGATTTTGTTTTTTCTTCTCTGTAAAAGAACCATGTGTAGAGGACTAATTTGTTAAAATATTGTGGCTGAGTTATTATAATTGTATTTAGTACTATTCTTATACAAATTACATGCTTGAATTGCTGTTATTTATACTGCAGTAAAAAATCAAATGTGTTTTTTGATTTATTGTTTTAGGAAAGTGGCTTGGCAGTCGGCAGATACGTTGTAACTGGGCAACAAAGGGTGCTAGTAGCAACGATGACAAGCAAAGCTCAGATGCTAAAAGTGTGGTTGAACTCACCAATGGTTCATCAGGTATGTTTGTTGCAGCAGGGTTCTTTAAAATCATTCACGTTAATGATTACTTTGTTCAATGCAAAACTCACTTTTATGGATCTTTAAAATTTGTACCGAAAGGGGAATAAACTTACATTTGTTACCTTGGTATGCAGAGGATGGTAAAGAGAACACCAATGAAGCTCCCGAGAATAATCCTCAATATACTACTGTTTATGTGGGCAATCTTGCTCCAGAGGCAAGTAACTAAATGCAACAGCTCTTCTATTTACTCTCTGTCCCAATTAAACTGTCACAGTTGATTTGAGTCATTTTTTTGCAAATATATTAATTAACTAATTTTATAAATATATATTTGAAAACCATTTTGAAAATTTTGAAGTATATTTTTTCAATTTTTTATCTATAATAAATAGTCAAAATTAAAAGATTCTAACCATCAAAAGTCAAAATGTGACAGCTTTATTGGGATGGAGGGAAACATTATTTTTGCTCATGGAAGTGCCAAAATGGGTGTTATCAAGCATTATGAACTTACTTTACATGGAACAAGTAAAACATGCATTTTTATCACTTTTAGGAACTCCCATATTTCCACAGGCATGCAGAATACTCAAATTTTTCGAAAGTTTTAGTCGTCTTTTTGAACGCATCCAAAGTAAAAACTAAAATTTGGTCTTTGACCTATCAGTACAAGCCTCTCAACCAATGATGGTATGATCTTGAAGCATCCTCCAGCATATGGCCTGTTAGAACTCCCATCTTTTAATATATATTTTTTTACTGCATGTGAGAGTTAGACTTGTGTTCTGAATGCTCATTGTTACTTTTTAGGTTGTCCAATTAAACAATTACCTTTTAATCCTGTAGGTCACTCAACTTGAACTCCATCGTCACTTCCATGCTCTTGGTGTTGGGGTGATTGAGGAGGTTCGGGTCCAGCGTGACAAAGGCTTTGGCTTTGTGAGATACAGTACACATGCTGGGGCTGCTTTGGCTATTCAGATGGGGAACACTCAGTCATTTCTATGCGGCAAGCAAATTAAGGTTTGTTCTCTGTTTTTAAGTCAGAATATGGCTACTGTATTTGAGAAATATAAATATGTAAAATCGATGCGTAGGTTTGAAGCCTTTGGAGTATGTTTTCGACATTCTGTGCATAAGTTGGTATGTCAATTGAATCATTGACCATTAAATATCCAAAAATGAGTTGGATGACTATTAGGGATGATCAATGATCTTTAGATTCAATCTTACTTATCTATAATCTCATAGTCACTTTGCCAACTTTCATTAAAAAAAAATCTTTGGTCATTGGATAATTGAGAAATTGACATATACAATTTGTTTGTTAGTGCTCTTGGGGCAGCAAACCTACACCAGCGGGGACAAGTTCAAATCCACTTCCTCCACCTGCAGCTGCACCTTTACCTGGTCTTTCAGCAATTGAGCTTTTAGCTTATGAAAGGCAGTTGGCTATGAGCAAAATGGGTGGCATTCATGCCCTAATGCACCCTCAGGGACAGCACCCTCTCAAGCAGGCAGCAATGGGAGTGGGTGCTGCTGGAGGGAGCCAGGCTATATATGATGGGGGCTTCCAGAATGTTGCTGCTGCTCAGCAGCTATTGTACTATCAGTAATAATATCCTTAATTACTGCATTAGCAGGTTTTATTTGAGTTCTAAACATAAGATTTAGGAGGCTTTTTTAGCAGTGAAGCTGCACCCTGCTTTTATTTATATCCACCTGTTTGTCTATTGTATTCATCTTTACTTATTTCGACATTTTATCGAGTTCTAAGCACAGCTAGGAAGCATTTTTAATGTATTTTCTACTATATATGTCATACAGTACCACTGGATATATGTATAAAGCTTTCTCTGGAGTTTACTTCTACATGCTTGGTATTTCTCTTTTTTTTTTCTTCTTTTTCTTCTGTCATGTTTGTTTGGAGGGAAAAAGGAGGATTGAAACAATTTCATCGGAAGCAATGTTAGTGATGGGGTTTATCTCTTTGCAAGAAATATAAGGGTAAAATGCATTATCCAACAAAATCAGTTAAACTCACAATTTCAGTCTGAAAGACTGCACGTACGTGGCATCTAAAAACGGTAATGCTAAAGGTGGGAGAAAAGGTGGATATAATCAAGCCGTCTGCAGTCTCCGGAACTATTTAGAAATACTGCATTTTTGCCCTTTTTTTTAATACTGCATTTTTGCCTTCAAATGCCAGGGAAAGGGACGGTTCTTTATATTGAGAAAACTGACAAATGCAAGAGTAGCCTCATCTACAAAAATTGGTGAATTGAGAGAATCAAGAGTGTTGACCACATTCCTAATGCAAAAAAAAAAAAAAAACACTACTTATAATCGGCTCATTTTCGCCTTGAATAATTGGCCCAGCCACTACTGAAGGGAGCCACATGCTGTGGAAGCTATTGCAGCAATTCACAAGATAAGTCTGGGTTTTTCCTTCTCAAATATAGGAGACACAAACAGGCATGAGTTTCTGCTGTAGTTTAAGTCACTGAGCCCAAACTAGTGACTCACGTTAATTATCTAACAAAAACTCGATCAAAACCAGAATAGTCTTGTTTTGAACATTTGCTCTAAAGCTAGGATGGGTTAATACCTTTCAAGTTTACAATTTGGATGTTGTATTCTAGCTTTTACATGTAGAAAGAATAGTTTTGTTTTGAACATTTGCTCTAAAGCTAAGGTCTCTCTTTCACAATTCCACATTACAAATTTGTACCTTTCTTTACAAATTGTGTGATGAAGAAAAACCAGAGTTAACTCCAATGTTTGGTCTCTGAGCTTGGCAAGAAGCTATTCAAAACAACAGAGAAACCCAAGGAACTCTGATGAGTTCTTAACAGTATGGAGAACGGTTGAATCACCATAACTTTGTTTTCACCCAGAAGAGGAGGAAGACAACTCCCAACACAATGGCAATGGGTGCCCACTTACGGATCAAAGCCTACAGGCCAAAGAAAACATATAACTATCAAAATTCAGTAATGCTGACAATAATAATTTCTATAAATACATATCCAGCCACCAGAAGCACATTGAAAACTGCCTTAAGCTCTTGTTCAAAAGAAAAAGGGCATCCGGATTGAACAAATTAAGCCACACAATCAAAACATCTTTAATCATAGTACTTAAAACTTTTGAAACGTCACTCAAACCGTATGATCTATCACATTTATGTGCTAAACTTCACAATGGATTTTAACAAAGAAATACTTCTGGAACTATCTCATGTTTTGTCTACCAATAAAGCCCAGACCTCAGCTTAAGTACCTTGGACAAAATGTCAAAGGCAAAACCTAACTCTTAACAGAAATACAGTTAGAGAATGAATATAAAGAAAACTTACCTGCCTATTTAAATCTCTTGCCTTGTCAGCGTATATACGAGATTCTGATGTCAAACGACTGGACATTTGGCTGACCTCTGTGTCATCCGCAAAAGAAAGTTAAATGCATACTTAGTTAAACAAAAATACAATCTATCAGCCAGTGAAAAAAAGAGGGAGCGAATACAGCATATTAAACCATCAGTGAAGAAGAAAAACTATTAGGTGACTTCAAATTGATGGCAATACGTGCAAGTAAGCTAAGCAGCTACAAGGCGTAACCATAATTAACTCTACCATTGTATCACATGCCAATTGCTAGTAGAGAACAAAATACAAGTTAAGTTCCTTGATGTTAATTGGCATAATGTGAACAGATATACAACTCCAGAAACACTCAATGAGAAGCAAAGACCAGTAAAGCAAGCTTTAGTATGATTGATGGAAATCAACATCTTATGAATAGAATTCAAAGGAACAAAAATTACAAAACATGCACATGCACATGCACATGCACATGCACATGCACATGCACATGCACATGCACATGCACATGCACTGACACAAGAAACATGGTTGAACGTGTATTACCAATTAAGGGCAATTTATAAAATTTAAAGCACGCAGGCTGATGCAATACAAAAAGATGCATTGAAATTCAGCATTCACCATGGTGCATTGGTTCAAACAAAAAGTTTAATTAATTATAAAATCAAATATAATATAATAGCCTAAAATTATTCTGAACTTACGGTCCAACTTTTCACCAACACCAAGAACTTCTTGTATGTTACGAGTCATTATTTGGTGAACTTCATAGAGTTCATCATTCAACTTCGCAATATTTCGTTGAGTACGAGTGTCCAGGTACAATTTTTTTGTCTTCTGTATGAATGTATCTTAAAGAAAAAAAAAGAGAAGATAGAATCAAGCCTAGAAAGAGGAGCAGCACAAAGTGACAAAACAAAGTAGACAGAAATACTAGTTGGCCTAGTCGTATAAAAAACAGAAAAGCCAAACAATATGGAAAAGGAGCTCACCAAATTTAATAAAGGCATAAGGCCTGGCAGCCGTTTCAATTTGAGCTCCATTAACACGCTCGAATTCATTCTTGAGGTCTTCCAGATATTGAAAGGCAAGTTTCTTAGGATAAGCACGGTCGCACATTGTCAAGTAACAAACACGTCCTTCAATGATATAGCTAGGAACTTAGGTCAAAGGTAACAGTAAAACTTAGATGCATTTGAAAATAATACCAATAACCATGCAAAAACAAGCCTATTTAATAACTCAAAATATATCCGAAAAATCGACACCGTCAAAAGGATACTGGAATATGTATGGTCCAGTTTCAGTAGACATCCTTGAAGCCTCATTATGGCCTTTGGATAAATTCTTAAATAAAGCCTTAACTTGCTGTTTGTACATTTCAGCATCTACCAGATCACGACCATCATCTAGTCCCTCAGCCAGAGGAAGACCATCAGTAACACGAGCAATCATGGTCATCTTCACCATCTCTACTCCCCTATTTCTCAGCTACGAAAGATCTTTTCAAACTAATATAGAAGCAAAAATTAACACCCCCGATTAGACCATAAAAAAGAAAATTCAAGTAAAAACTAAAACCAAAATTCCATACTCAAATTTCTTATATAGATGCAGCAAAATGCCAAAGACTATATTTTGATGATTTGGTTCGCAAATCTTAACGGTACTGATGACAATACAACAATATTCAGTCCCACAACAAATATGAAATATCATTTCCACCCATGAAAATAACCAAATAAAAAACATAACCCGACTCATATGATACCTAATTCAATTATCCCAATATTCGCTAAACTCTCGTAATCGATCAAAAGCAAGATCAAACCAAACTTTCGTTTCTAATAAAAAAGGACATTGATGTGATCAAAGATGACCCATATAATCAATTACCGTCACGGTCTAACAAACAAATATGGTTCTTTTCTGGAATTCCAAAAATTCAGTCGAAGAAAAAAATGGCATTTCCTGAAGAATTCTCCACACCAATGTAAAGAAAACCAACGGTTTCTTCTAAAAGAATTATAAACATATTCAGGAATTGGTGAACAAAAAGTATCGGTGTTATAGGAGTACCAAATTATAGAATAAGGATCTTTGGATTTCTTCTTCTCGATTTCAACGATCTGAGGCAGAGGGAACGGTCTATGGCCCGACAAGTCTTTCTAAGAGGCGAAAATGAAAGGAGAGAGGTGAATATATATGTGTATGTGTATGGGAAAATGTGCGAGGTGGCGGAAATATTTTGTTTCTGCAGGTACAAATTAGAGGTTAAGAATTTAGTTTATGAATTATAGGTTTTGTTTGACAATTAACGGATAGTTGATAACGGATTACATTAGCTGATAGCTAATAGCTGATTACATTGGGTGATTTAACTAGTGGATTGTATTAGTTGATTTTATAAAAATGTTTGGTAAAATTAATTAATAGCTGATAGCTAATAGTTGATTACATTAGTTGATTTGACTAGCGGATTGTATTAGCTGATTGTATAAAAGTGTTTGGTAAAATTGACTGACAACTGATATGATAGCTGTTAGATTATTTAAACAAACAAAAGACATATAAGGACATGATTATATTCAATACTTGTTTGAATAGTTTATTAGTTATCAATATTTTGTATCTAATTATTATTAATTAGATTTATAAAATTATTTTTAATATAACTTTTCTAAACATATTCAAATGATTTATATATTAATTTATTATTTATATAATTATTTTAATATAATTTAATTAATTAATAAATTTAAATACACATATAAATATGTGATAATAAAAAGAAAAAAAAGTAAATAGGATTAACTTATAAATAGGGTGACAAAATATTTAATTTAGGTTATTTTGAGATTTTTGGTAACTGATAAGGGTCTTTACAACTCTAATATCAAACCTCTAATCTCAAAAAGCTCCTATTATGAACCTTTTTTAAAATTAGCGGTTTCACTATAACCCGCTCTTTCAATCTGCTGTTTACCAAACAACAATATCAGCAGATTTGATTGATCAAACCTCTAATTATGCCTCAAACCTCTAATTTTTGCCCAAACCTCTCTTTACCAAATATGGCCTATTAGAGGTGTAGAATTTAAGTTCTGTTATTTGAATTTAGGATTTATGGTTATGATTTAGAGTTTAAAAGTTAGGATTTAAGTTTTAAGGTAATATGTTAAGAATTTAAGTTTTTACTTACAAGTCTTAAGTTCTAACCCTAATCTCTAAATTTTGTAAGGATCCGGGATAAAATTTAGGTTAAGAAAGAAAAAGAGAGAATTTTAGAAGATTAAAGAAAAAAAAGTTTTAGAGGAATTGAAAAAGATAGAGAATAAAAAAATTTATTAAATATTTCGACAAGATTTTTTATCAATAAAAAGAAATTCATTCAACCAAATTAAGAGTAAGTCATTCGTGCACCATACAACCATCGCAAATAAACACCCACAAAAAATACAACAAGAACCAACAAATCGTGGGAAGAATCGTCAGAACAAACTAAAAAAAGAAACAAAAAGCAGCCCGCTGGGCACGAAAGCACATAAATTTTAAGCACATAAATTTAAACTCTTAAATTATAAACTTTAAATTAAATTTTTAATCTTAAAATTAAGACACTTGCAGAAATAAAATATTTCTACCGCCATTGCATGGTATAATTACAATCTACGTTTTTTCAGAGTTACGTTGGATTGAATTTATCTTTTGAGATGAGTGGTAAATTATTGGATTTGATTTTTGGTATCACAGAATTCAAAATTTGTTTTTTATACCTAATTGAAACGATTATACAGTAAAAATAAAATAAAATAAACCACATGAAATGAAAATGCAAAAAATAGTTGTTTTTTTTACAAGGAAAATTAGTTGTTTTTGAATTCAAATAAAGCTAGACGAAGCAATAGTGGCGATGCTTGAGGTCACTAATAAATGAATCAAAGCCATGAAATGGGTCGAGCGGAGGTCGAAGAAGGCCTACCCCAGTGCTGACCATTACAAAAAAAAAAATGTCACTTCTATTTTCCCCCGACGGACCAGTAGAAGTGGAAAGTAAAGGAGAAAGAAATAGAGATACTGGGAGGTGGAGTGGGAAAGGTCAGAGGAGAGGTGAATTAATGGAACTTTACAAAATTTGATCCAAATTAATCAATCAATAATTTATGTTATGTCAGAAGTTCGAATCTGGATACTGAGCATCTTCTATTTTCAGACCACGGCTTGTGTGTAGCAAGATAAAAGTGGTTTTGCTTTACTCCGCACTGTCAACAACTCCTGATTAACAAAGTGTTGAATGTTTGATATACATCACAAGGAGCAAATTAATAAGGACCAAAAGAATGCCCTCTGGCTCTGGACTACCAAAATCACAATGACTCTGCCATACGCGACACCAATATACAACATATATCTCAACATAACTCCATGAAAATTTACAAAGTCCCGTTGTAGATGTCATACCGTTCACCGTATAGCGTCTACCTCAAGCATCTGTATCTTGTATATATATATATATATCCCTTATACCCTGCTGTTTATGATGATTCTAAGCAATTGTCTTGGACTTTTCTCAAGATGGGGTTCATCTAGGCTTGTTCTCACTACCCTTGCTTCGGAATGATGAGAGTGAAAAGAATGAACGTGGTGCTGCAAAATTATTCAAGTATGCCGTTACAAATACAGACCATGAATTCAACATAAGAGTCAATAAACAAATCAAAAGTTTCTTCTGTACATGCATAACAGATTGTTCAATATGTTAGCAAAGGATTAGTCCAATGGTGTTGATGTTCAAAAAAAGGTTCTGAAATAACTATAAATAGCGTTAGCTTCTTTTCATATGAGTTTTGTAAGAAATGGATTCACGACGCAACAAGAGAGGGATGGGAATTGTTCGACATAAATTACTTCCAAAAAAAGAGAAATATCTGGCAACTATATTAACATTAATAAGGTGTCACTGTCACCTTTTATGGAGCTTCCCGACATATGGTCTTCCCTTAATTTGAAGTTCACAGGTGCTTCTGGAATGGAAGTACGTAAGGTTTGAACTGCAAGGGAACATGAAGATACTTTACCGGGTTCATATATGCAAGAAAGATATGGGGAAATTGCAACAAGGAAAAGAAGCAAGCACCATCAAGCTACTCTATGAAAGTAGAAAGTCCACAGCAATTTTGATAAAGTAACTTCTAAAATACAATCTCATAAGCTAAAACAATTGTGTTCATCAATACACACTTTTCTACATTTGAAGAGGGCATAAAAGCATAAACTATAGCTTTACATCTGAAGTGATTTTTAATTAGAATAATAATGATTGAACCATGTATGCAATCAATGAATATTCAAAATAATTAACAGATAAAAATAATCATGAATACAATAAGCAAGTAGAACAAGGTAATCAACGTATAAGGGGGAAATGGGAAATACCTTGATCATTGAACAATTCACCTTCATTGAAGCCATCATCAGAAGGGTGGCCCTGCAAAAATCCCATTCTTGACTTCCTCAAGTCTTCAGATGATCGACTGGCAGGATCTCTGCCATCCTCTGTGTCATCATCCCCTTCAGAAGTTGTAGCAGATATCCAGTCCACCAAACTGTCTGTCCCACGGCTTTTTCGTCCAAATTTCAACAACCTTTTGAACCCTTTTGTCACATCCTTACGTGGCTGATTATGGATTGCATTAGCAACAAGAAATGGTTTCTGAGCACTTCCCCATTTCTTCCTCATTCGAGCAGCATCTGCTCCTGTTTGAGCAAGTGAGTGAGAATTCCAAGATGCCGGGCTCCCAATCGGGGAAACCATGGAGGCATCAATATCTGAAGTCTCATGAGGATAAGAATACAGATGGTGCATGTGAGAATTCCAGGACACGGGACTTTCTCCTGGTGACTCCTGCAGGGATACTGAAGTATGGAATGTAGTGAGCACTGCAGCAGGCAGTTCAGCAACCAATGTAGGGTCAACCTGAGAAAGAGACCTCAAGGAATCACCATTCTCGGATCCAGAGTTATCCAATTTGTCAGATTCCTGGCTCAGGCTTGATCTTCCATTTTCCATATCAGCAGAATCATCAGCAACCATAGTTTCAAGTTCATCCTCTTTGTCTTCTTTGGCCATCTCCATGGAATGATCCGCTTCAAATGCTAGTTCATTGGACTCTTCACCATTTGAAGTCTCAGATACCTCTGATGCTCTGAACTTTGCAATATGAACTCCAGCACCAGAACCTATACCATTACCTTTCCGGAGGAAAGGCTTTGCTTCCACATTCTTCAAAGATTTGTCATTGACGCTCTGATTGATATGTTCTTTATCAAATTTCATATGCGCCAAAACAAGGTCATCAGAAGCCAAGGCAGGCACATCTGAAAATTCCAAATGACCAGCAGAGCTTTTCCTATTGGACTGCGACGGTCGAGACTGTTCATCCTTGCCAAGAGAAATCTCTTCATTGTTACTCTTGCTCCGAGCATATTTTCTCACTTGGAAATGGCTGTTCATCTTGCCAGCCCCAGAAGAGGGCTTTGTATTTTCTTTTCTGAGATCAGAAAAGCTGGGAACTGATTGTGCAAGAGGATTTTCAGATGGTGTTCTTCGCCTTCCGGAACTGAGATTCGAAACTTTGGCTGCTGACCGTGGAACTGTGACTGTTGTGGAGCGAGGAGTGGATAAAGACACATTTCTATTTGGCAAAACCTTCTTAGAGTTGGAGATCCTTGAAGAACCATCGACTAAAGATGCCTCATTATACAATCTATCCTGTCCGTAGTGCTGATGATCAGGAAACTCGGAAAGATATTCATCTTCTTCGCTCTGGATTGAACTTATTGGATGCTGCCAAATACATAACCTTATCAAAATTAGTAACAAATATTCCATCAGAAGTTTTTCACATTCTCAAAACTAAAAAGGAAGGTCCATCTACAAGTTATGAATTTTAGCATTTATTTCCGAAAACATAACTGCAACAGGAGATACCTGCTCCCTCTGCGATCGTAAATTGAATGACCTCCGTTTCTCTGCTTGTCGACGAGCACTAGACATAGAAGCCTGTCTATCAGAACCCGAAAACTTAGCCTTCATCTCAGTTCTGCTTTGCTCAAGGACATCCTGCATAACTTTCAATTTGGCTTCCTTCTCACCCCTTTTAGAACTCCATTCCTCCCTCAACTTTGCATCTCTCTTTTCCATATACCTCTCATAAAATTTTCCTCTAGAATCAACTGAAAAGCTGACACTAGAGAAATTCTGCCTCAAACTATCAACATAGTCCTGGTTATTGACCATCTTTGTAGGAGTACAAAAGTCAGCAATATTACTCATACTCCCCGACGGTTCAGATATCGAGTTTTTGTCAGGTAACTGTGCAGGAGATACATCTAAGGCCACAGGTTTCTTGTACTGTGAGCTTCCCTCCTGTTCAATCTGCTCATCAGCAGGCTTGCTTCTCCTCGTCGAACTGAATTGATCACTGGGAACCCGAAGTTTGTGCTCTGCGAAAATCTTTTCAAGTTCATCTGCCTTCATTTTTAACTCATCATTCAGGTCCTGGTTTCCCCTAGTCTGCCTTATCCTTGGAGTTTGATCTACTGGAACCAGTGGGGAACCTAAGCTCTCTTCACCCTCAGGAACCTTTTTACCGGAAACAGACTTGTTATTTGCACTACCCTGCAACTTCTTGCTTGGTTCAGAACCTACTGGAACCTGTTTCTTGAACTTCATTTTATGGACTCCAGCATCCTCAATTTTGCTCATTTGCTTCTCAGATGATGCCAAGTCTTTCATTCCCACTTTCTCAACTTCCCCAGTAAAAGATTTCCACTGTGGCAGAGTGAACCGATCACCTTCACTGCCTGTATACTGATCCTCCTTCGTTTTTAGTCCAAAACCACCTTCAAACTGCCCTGAAAATGTACGGGAGTGGCCTGGAGCCCTAAGACACACTTGTGTTACTGATTGATCATTGCCTTGAGACTCCACTCTATTCTTTAATTCACCCTCAGGTGTGGCATCCCCCACTCCAACCTGCAACTGACTAGAGGATTGGTTTATAACCCCAACAATTGCAGCCTTACTAGGAAAAACTTGAGACTGCACCTCTGAACCTCCCCTCTCTCCTGTTATGGAACCCTTCACCTTCTCTTGAGAAACCACTTGATCACCCAACTCAACCTGTTCGGACTTACCTGTAAAAGACTGATGTTGGATGTTCTGTGATCCCAATTGATCCTTCCGACTGGTCCACCCCTTCAAACCCACTTCTCTCCCCAAAAGGCTACCAACTTGTGATTGCACTTCTCCCTGATCTTTCAACCCAGAATCAGCAGCTTTATTAGTGGCACTTGTAGGTTCAACTTTAATTGAACTAACCTTGTCAGTCAACCCCTTCTTGTCTATTTGTTCCTTAACATCGGACAAACCTTGATACACTAAAGATGAGGAGGGTGTGCACAAAGGGCTTTCTGCGTTACCGTCCTTATCATTACCCAAGTCAATGCTCATGTCACTCGCACCACTCCATCTTCTTAACACCGCCTTTTCAGCTACTGCTGGCGCAAATGAAACGTCAGATGAAAGTCTTCTCAATTCGACAGATTTGCCAACAGCAACGGGTTTGCCTCCGGAACCTGATGTATCCTTCTGTTTGTTCTCGAAGAGACTGATTCTGTCCTGCACGCTAAGCCGCCTAACCGGTTGACTGATTTGACTAGGCGATGACTCAGTCACCCCTTCCGCTTTCTTCTCTTCTTCCTTGTTTTCAACTTGGGTAAGCTGTTGTGAGGTACTTGAAGGCTTTGCTTGCTGAGATGTTGCTAGCTTTGATTGGTCTATATGGTGCTGGGTCGGCATAGTGTCTGGTTGCATCTGTTCTTGGTGCTTATTTTGGCAAGGTTGGTGGGGCCTGCTATTGACATGGGACCCATTATGGTCTTCATCGGGGTCATCGATTGACATGTCAGATCCCCACGAGGCTCGAACCACCTGATCATTAACACCTGATTGAATCAGTTCTGGTCTTCTCTGGCATAATGATATGAATTTGGTGCAAGCCTCACTGCACAAGTATTAAAAATTTCCACATGAGAATAATTATTACCAAAATTTTGTTTACCATATCGAGCTAATTTCCAAAGCCTACTTTGTCCTTAACAATAAGGACATAGGCCAAACTTAATAGCAAAACGTTACAGCAAAATATCAGACAGCTTGTGAAGATATTGAGGCAAACTTGGCCGGCCCTTGTTACCATGAGGGGGCCGATACAAGAGTGCTACGAAATATTACAAGGGAACCCATCAGGTACAGAAACTGTCATCCTTTAACAATTCAATCACTTTCAGTCCTTTACCCTACTCGGGTTTTCACAAAATAATCCACTTGCAAAGGGAACCCATTGCTCCCAAATACAGTAAGAGAAATTTGACTAATTTTCTAACTCTCAACAGAGGAAATCATTGTGTATTGGTAATAAAACATGACTGTTATTTGGACCTTCCATGCCCAACAAACTGAAGACAATCTTTAAATTAACCCTATATGGAAGAATATCCTACTTAGATCAGCTGATGAAAATGAAATAGAAATAATAATAGTACAAAACAGATATCATTTTAGGACACCAAAATAGGCTCGAGGGGACCTTCAACTAAGAACAAGGTAATGTTTCATTTTCAAAAAAAGCTTACCAGATAGATGATGCTTTAACTAAGTACTATTTCAGGCAACTTTTCGACCTGTAAGTTCTAACCTACTAATAGCATAGCTAACCCCACAACAAGGACAGTAAAACCATGCTACCATGAAAAACATAAAATAAAAACTTCAACTGATTGAAACACTCTTTTCGAGAATTGCATCCCCGCCAATTTCTTAGGTAGTATACAATTCCTGCCATTTTGGACTAAAATATCCCTGAAATAATGCCTTTTATTCTTGTAGATCTTTTTTTTCTATTCCCAGTGTCTTATTATACAGTAATAAGGTGCTTGCTATATTAAACCCCAATATTTACAAGGAATGAAGGCTACTACAGATTTCGTTGGAACAAATAACGACGGATTTCTAAGAGTGAGATTTTGTAATTTTATTTTTTTATAGGATAAGTATTGTTCTTTTTGCTAAGAATTTAATATTTTGTTCTTCATCATAAGTTTCATATCAGGTAGTAATGTAGATGGTTTAAATATAATTAACTACTCACTTTGTTAGGGGTTTATATATTTTTAATATTTTAATTGTGTTTGATAAATCATTAATAAGTAGATAGCACTTATCACTTATTGATACTAATATATTGATTTTCTTTTTCAAAAAACTAACTTGTTTTCTATGAATTTTCCCGCAAATATTTTCAATTTAATATTAAATTCAACTTTTACAAGGACAATTTGGCAAAATATGCATTCCGGAAATCTTATATTCCCCAACCAAACATCGTATTCTTACATTAGGTAATGTAACATTCATGGTAATGTGTTAGGTAAAATGTTACATCCTATTCTTAAAACTACTATTACATTATGTGAACCAAACGCCTCCTAAGAGACATAGAGCAGCATGAAGACAGGGTTTCACCCTAAGACACAATAAACCATAGGCACTGTAGCTAACATGAAATTGGCATACTAGAGAGGTAGACAGACATAAAGAGACACAGGATCTCATTGAAAAGGATTTCTAGAGTTCTTACTTCAAGCGATGAGCACCAAATCGATCTGCAAATTGTTGGAGTTCGGATACAGTGTCAGGACTAAAACCAGCTGCAGATGAACGAGAAAAAGCTGTTGCCAAGTCCTGCTGAACTGCAATAAGGCGTACTTCAATAGCCCTTAAAAGCTCCTTCCTGCGAAAATAGGAAATACAACCACCAAATCAGAAAGCAAAGGTGATGAAGCCAATGAAAGATCCAGTTGTAGCAATAAAAGCTGTTTTTGTATGAAATGTTTTGGACACCCTGAGCAACTCCATTTCCACAAGCAACATATGCTGTCCACTTTCTGCACGCTAAAATTCATTGATTGTCGGAGCATCCAATCTTTCCCATGCCAAAAGCATGGAAAATGTGGTAGCAGGCACAAAATTTCAACAAAAATCAACTTATCAGGTTCAAAAGAATGTACATGCAGCAGTATTTAATGTCAAAACCATCCACAAGTCTAAATTTATCAAAACTTAGCCATAAAAAAAATCATGCCATCACAGATCGGAAAAAGCTAAAAATAGAAACAGTTACTTTGTTGCATCAGCAGCTGCCATCATTCCTGCATTGTCCCCACCTGTCACAAATTATCCAAACACTCAGTTTTCAGCAATGACTTGCAACAGCAATACAACCCAATCAAACAGGATCACAGTCTTGTGGTTTTTACCTAACCACTAAAATTCATAAGTAATTATGACGCAGATAAATAAAGTAAATATTAATTAGATGTATAAAAAAATAATTTTCTGTATCCTCGTTGTTAATGCATTTGATGATATGATACACTTTAAACTAGTCCACAATTTAATAACTTTCTGTAATTTGCTTCAAAAACGAATACAATGAAGGGAGTCACAGATACAAACATCTTGATTCTACATTGAAAACAGAAAAGAACAATGAAACTATTAAAAGGAAACCGTTTATGATAGGAGGAAATAAAACCCACCTAATGCAGCAGAAGGCTGATCTCCCATCCCCTGAAACATAATAATTCCCAGATTCAGTATGTTCTAAAGTAAATTGCACCAGATTAAGAAAGCAAACCTTATCCTATAGATTATAGATAAAGGACAGTAATACCTGAGAATATATTCTTCGAGCTGCTTCCAACTGAGACATCTCTGCATCCAACGTGTTCACCAATTCCAACACCTCTGGTGTACTAACAAACCGCACAAACCTGGAAAAAGGGCCAATCATATCAAAATCCAAAGCCAAAACCCCCCGATATGAAATGACAAGAAAAACCACGGTTGTTGAATATTTCTAACCTCTCGATTGTTCCTTTTGTGAACCAAGTCTCGGCATTTTTATGCGTTTGAACTTCAAGCTTAATTGACTGAAGTGACAGTGCAATCTGTTCTTCTGCCACCTTTAAATGAGTAACAAAAGGCTTTACTAACCCAGAAGCAAGTTTTTCTGTGCTTCCATTGCTCGAAACAAACAATTCGCATCTGCACATAGGGAGAAACATGGCAATAGTTATAAATAGGAAGAAAACTGGGAACATTCTACAGAGTCATGGATCAATATTCTCACCTTGAACGCTTTGGTGACAATTGGAACACCGCATAATCAATAAGTCTATCAGATTTCATCTTTTCTCAATGATATTTACAAAATGCCCGAGTCTACACGTCACATAGGAAAACAAATATTTTCTGAGGAGAACAAGTAGCCAATGAGTCGAAAATAGCAGAATTTCAATTCATAAGACCTCAAAGCAAAATGCAGATTTTGGAGTAAAAAAATCAAAAATAAATAAACGAATGAATATCAGAAATCCTTTAAAATGTTAAATAAGATTATATAATCTAATAGTTTCACTTACATCTAAAATTTGAACTTATTAACCCTACACATGCTAATCAAAGAATGAAACCAATACCAATATGATTCAAATTTGAAATGAAAAACATTATGCATTTACACTAACAACAAAGTTGGAGTAAAGATAATTAGAAACCAAAAAAACTTTGGGGAAAAACACATTGACTAATTTAGATCAAAACTTACCAAAAATAAACAATGGATCTCAATCTAAAAAAACTCAGATGAAAACCAGAAATGCACCTGGAAAAACATAAACTCTTGGCACAAGAGAAATCCATTCTTCACAGATATAAATCAGATACAACCCAGATCTGATTCCACCTAAAAAACTCCAACTTTAAGACCAAAATAAACTGCAACGTTTTGCACAAAACCCAAGATAAAGAATTCCAAATGCAAGCAAAAAGAAAATCAAAACATAAACTGCAGACAAATTGCATACTAAAAATAAAACACGCAAGAAATAACTAAACTTCATTTGACGTGAGAATGGGAGTGTTGGATCGGTTGAGAATCAAAGAGATACCTTATGATTGGAGGGAAAAAAAAAAGATAAACGGTGAGATCTTGGAGTAGGAATCGGATGGTAATAATCAACTCTCAAATGGGTACCTGCATTTGGGTTTCTTTTTCCTTTTCTTTTGTAGTTCTAAATTAAGGAAGCTAAAGAATTCAACTTAAAGGGTGTTGAGTTTAGTTATTTGTTTTAAGTTTGAAGAAAACCCTAAGAAAGGTTTTTGCTTTACTCATTTCTCAAATGGCAATCTTTTCTCTCTTTTTTGTATGGTGACTTCGCTTTCTCTCTCTGCCCCTGAAAAAAAGATACAGTAGAGAGAGACTATGTTTTCTTTCGGACAAGTTTTTGAGATTTTGAAAAATTAATGATTTCTTTCATAAAATGTTTCTATATTTACACACACAAAAAAAGCTTCGTTTTTTTTTTTTGCCGTTTTAAATTACAATATTCTGCTTTTTAGTTTTAGCGGGTTTCATTATTTGAATTTTTTGTTTAGGATTGACGATATCTGAATCTTCTTTGTTTGTTTTTTTCAAATAATTAGAGTGGATTATATTAGATAATATGAGATGAGATTGGATTGGATATGAAATATAAATTTAAAACATTTTGAACCAAAAGAAACAATTTATCTGTATCTAATTACTTTTTTATATTGTTTTAGATTTTATATTAATTTTATTTTGCTAAAATGATCATCAAATATTTAGTTATTTTTACTAAAAGAAATAAGTAAATTTAAACGATATTCAATAGTTTAGATGAATTTTGAATTAGGGTTCAATCCTCGTCCTGTTTATGGAAATAGAGCGTGTTTTACGTAAGATAATTTTTTCGTTTATTTAAATAAAAATATATTTAAAATGTAGTTGGAATTATATACATAAAATGTTGAAATTGAACAACGAAATATATTAGTTAGTAATTGGTAACGTATTACATTAATTAGTAGCTTATAATGGAATATATTAGTTAATATGACTAGCGGATTGAATAAAAGTAGTTAGTACAATTAACTTATAACTTATAATTATTTGATTATTTCAATAAACAAAATAATATATAAGAACGTGATTATATATAATATTTTTTTATATAAAAATCAATATTCGTTCGTAAAAAAATCATTATTTAACATACTTTTAGTGTGATCGCAAGAGCATATACCTAGTTAGTCGGGCACAAATTGAATCGTATAATTTTTTGCAACCCAATCGGTTGCATAATTACAAACTCTTTTCATAAATGAAATTTTATAGATAGTGAACAGATAAAAAAATTAGAATATCACGTTTGATAGCAGCAAACTTGTAAGGAGATGGGGACTTAACGTTTAAACGAGAAACAAGACAAGCTATTTAACTCGACCACAACAGGGTTGAAACCTACGTTAAGGGCAAAGTGAGTCCTTATACGTATCGGTGGGGGTTTTGGACAGGAGCGACCGCACAGGGCCCCCAAGAGAGAAGGTCCCGAAAATAAGGAACCTAAATTAAATTAAATATTTTTAAAAAAATATAAAATTATATATATAATTATGTGTATATAAAAAATTATCTAAAATGTAAAGCATGAAAAATAATGATAATTTTGAGGTGAAAATGTTTGATTTTTAGATGTTTATAAGTTAATTTTTTGTTGCTCAAGAGGACAATTTAATAATATTTTTTGTATTAAAGTATTTTTTTAAATAAAATACTTATATCTCTTACCGATTATAAATTAAGAACCCTATTTTAATAAATTGCACAGGGCCCCCGAAATCTTTGAACCGCCCCTGATACGTATAACAATAGCTTCTGCAATGCATGCTGAAGCCGCTCGAAATCTCTTTGTATCTCCGCCAACAACATTATTAAGCATATTTACTTATTTGAATAGTTTACTATTTATCAATATTTTGTATCTATTAATATTAATTAGTTTAAAATTTTGTATAATATTATTAACAAATAATCTATATATTAATTTCTTATCTATATAATTATTTTTAATATAATTTAATTAGTCATTGAATTTGATATTTTAAGCCTATGTATTATTACTCTCATATATTTGAAGCGGGAAAATTATTTGTTTTACTTCAAAAAAAAAATATTTAGGTTATTTGAATATTTGTTGTCATTTTTTAGGATAAACGAGTCTTTACATCTATTGCGGCAAATCTTCTAAACCCAGAAGCTCATCTGAGTAGTTTTTTTTTCAATTTTGAAATGTTATATCTCGATTTGTTGTTGCAATCCTAAATTTATCAAACATCTAAATTAATGAATTTAATTGATTAAACCTCTCAAAATGATTCAAACATTTAATTTCAACACGAAATATTATTTATCAGACATGTTTGGCAGATACCTTCTCCTAAGGGGGCATTTGGTTCATGAAAAATATTATTACCAGGGGTAATAACTTTTTCCAGAATCTCTATTCCCATGTTTGGTTTGTACTCATTCCCGCCAATTTGAAAAAAAAAAATATTACAACAATAGTGTTTTTTGTCAACATTTCGAGGATGTGATTCCTTCTCTTTACTTAGGTATTTGTCAATTCCTACCACTTTGAACAAATTACTTTTGAGGTAACGAGTTTCCTTAATTTACATCCTTTGTAGCATATTTAAATAGCATAAATTTATTAAATAATTTTATTTCATATTAGTTTAATATTAAAATAGTTGTACACATATTTAAAAAATATTTAAATATTTAAATAAAAAAATTATGGCTATGAAATTTTTCGATAAAATGTCTAAATATTCTATAAATTTCCATAAAATTTTGATAATAAAATAAAATTGACTCATAGCATATTACAAGGAGAACCTTTGAGTTTATTGGTTTTATGTTTTATTTTCGCAGAAACCTTCGTAACTTAGTGTTTCATGATATTATTATCATCTCATATTTATCATTTTTTCTTGACTTTATGCAAATTTATTATTCATTTTATTATTTCAATCGTGCTTTAATATTTACGGAGTATATTTATTTAAATTATTTTATATTAGTTTAACATTTAAACGTTACCCATTAAATATTTATTTATTTAAATTTAATTATAAAAATTTTAATATTAATAAATATATATATTTTCATATTGTTTATACTAATTATATTAGTAATATGATATTGCTAAGTATAATTGTATGAATCTTCAAGCAAATATTTTCAAATTAATATCGAAAGTTGGATGAAAATCTTCTGTCCTTTTTCGATACATCTACTTATGCCTTCACACTCAAAATTAGGTTTGGGGTATAGGGTTTAGGGGTTAAGGTTAATGTCTATGGTTAGGGTTTAGGGAATTTATGGTATGATGTATTTTTTATAGTATAGGGTGTAGGGCTTAGGATTTAAAATTTAGGGTTAAGTCTTGAAATTTAATTTTTAGTATTTTTTAGTGTTGGGGCATATATAGGGGCAGAGGATTTTTATCCTCGAAAGTTTAATTTGTTAAAAAAAATAATATATCACAAAGACAATATAGTAAAATTTACTTCAAAATAATCTTATATTCTCCCAACCAAACTATGTAATCTTTATATTCTTACTAAATAAGATAATCTAACATTCTCAGTAATATCTTAGATAATGTTATATTCCGAAAATTCTATTACTAATAATAATTTTATATTTAGTGAACCAAACCGGCCGTGACCAAAGATAGAATCGTTCGAAAACAAAGAGGGAATTAGGGTTGTAAAAACAAGTCAGGACCTGAAAACCTGCCTGAAACCTGCGAGTCAGAACCTGATTTGACCCGAGAATTCGATGATCCGAACCCGAACTGTAACTGACTGTTGCTGACCCGAACCCGAGTTGAACCTGTTACTGTAGCAACCGAACCCGATCTACGTCCGACTGAAAACGACCCGAACCCGAATCTGACCTGTTAATTTTGACCTGAAACCCGACCTGCATCTGACTGAAACGAACCCGAACCCGAGACCGACCTGACAAATTACCTGATATTATCCGACTGAATCGACCCGAGATCCGATTTTACCCGACCTGTTTTGAACCCGACCTGTTAATGGACCCGACCTGTTTTGAACCTGAACTGTTGTTGACCTGAACTAATGTAGACCTGGCTAAAAATGTTAAATAATTTAAAGTGTAAACTGTTCATTATAAACTTAATAATTTTTTAGTAGATTATGTTAATTTCATTACTTAGAAAAAATTTATCTTCCATTATACTTAGAAATTTGTCTTAATTTGTAACTACATTATGTATAATAAAATTATATACTTAGAAATATGTTTAAGTATAAAAATATATATTATATATAATAAAATTATATACTTAAAAGATTTGTCATAATTTTTACTAAGTATATAATATATTAGTAATATATAGATAATATAATATATTAAACTTATTATGCTTTATTATATAATATATATTATGTTAAATTTATTATGTTCATAAACTTTATTATGTTCATAAAATTAAAATAAATACAAAATATAAGTTAGTATTATGTTTAACATAAAGTTAACGTTATTATACTTATATAACATGTGAAACAATTGTCTTTCAATTATATAATATATTTTGGATGAGCCCCTAAAACCTATAATGTATAAATAATATATATATATATATAAACTTATAACTTATAAGTTATAAGTTATATAATGTATTTATAATATAATAATTAATAATAAATAATAATTAGTAATAGTTTGGGCCTTAGGCCTTTAGGCTCATATCCCACCACCCATTTCTTGAGATGGGCCCCTAAAACCTACAATGTATATATATATATATAAACTTATAACTTATAAGTTATATAATGTATTTATAATATAATAGTTAATAATAAATAATAATTAGTAATAGTTTGGGCCTTGGTCCTTTGAGCTCATATCCCACCACCCATTTATTTGAGATGGGCCCCTAAAACCTATAATGTATAAATATAATATATATATATACTTATAACTTATAATTTATATAATGTATTTATAATAAAATAATTAATAATAAATAATAATTAGTAATAGTTTGGGCTTTGGGCCTTTGGGCTCATATCCCACCACCGATTTATTTGAGATGGGCCCCTAAAACCTATATATATATAAACTTATAACTTATAAGTTATATAATGTATTTATAATATAATAATTAATAATAAATAATAATTAGTAATAGTTTGGGCCTTGGGCATTCGGGCTCATATCACACCACCCATTTATTTGAGATGGGCCCCTGAAACCTATAATGTATAAATAATATATATATATATTATATATAAATTTATAACTTATAATTTATATAATGTATTTATAATATAATAATTAATAATAAATAATAATTAGTAATAGTTTGGGCCTTGGGCCTTTGGGCTCATATCCCACCACCGATTTATTTGAGATGGGCCCTTAAAACCTATAATGTATAAATATAATATATATATATATATATATATATATATATATATATATAAACTTATAAGTTATATAATGTATTTATAATAAAATAATTAATAATAAATAATAATTAGTAATAGTTTGGGCCTTGGGCCTTTGTGCTCATATCCCACCACCCATTTATTTGAGATGGGCCCCTGAAACCTATAATGTATAAATATAATATATATATATTATATATAAATTTATAACTTATAATTTATATAATGTATTTATAATATAATAATTTATAATAAATAATAATTAGTAATAGCTTGGGCTTTGGGCCTTTGGGCTCATATCCCACCACCGATTTATTTGAGATGAGCCCCTAAAACCTATATATATATATATATATAAACTTATAACTTATAAGTTATACAATGTATTTATAATATAATAATAAATAATAATTAGTAATAGTTTGGGCCTTGGGCCTTTGGGCTCATATCCCACCACCCATTTATTTGAGATGGGCCCCTAAAACCTATAATGTATAATTATAATATATATATATATATATATATATATATATATATATATATATTATATAAACTTATAACTTATAATTTATATAATGTATTTATAATATAATAATTAATAATAAATAATAACTAGTAATAGTTTGGGACTTGGGCCTTTGGGCTCATATCCCACCACCGATTTATTTGAGATGGGCTCCTAAAACCTATAATGTATAAATATAATATATATATATATATAAACTTATAACTTATAACTTATAAGTTATATAATGTATTTATAATAAAATAATTAATAATAAATAATAATTAGTAATAGTTTGGGCCTTGGGCCTTTGGGCTCATATCACACCACCCATTTATTTGAGATGGGCCCCTATAACCTATAATGTATAAATATAATATATATATATATATAAACTTATAACTTATAATTTATCTAATGTATTTATAATATAATAATAAATAATAAATAATAATTAGTAATAGTTTGGGCCTTGGGCCTTTGGGCTCATATCCCACCACCCATTTATTTGAGACGGGCCCCTAAAACCTATAATCTATATATATATATATATATACTTATAACTTATAATTTATATAATAATTAATAATAAATATTAATTAGTAATAGTTTGGGCCTTGGGCCTTTGGGCTCTTATCCCACCACCCATTTATTTTAGATGGGCCCCTAAAACCTATAATGTATAAATATATATATATATATATATATATAAACTTATAACTTATAATTTATATAATGTATTTATAATATAATAAATAATAATTAGTAATAGTTTGGGCCTTGGGCCTTTGGGCTCATATCCCACCACCCATTTATTTTAGATGGGCCCCTAAAACCTATAATGTATAAATATATATATATATATATATATATATATATATATATAAACTTATAACTTATAATTTATATAATGTATTTATAATATAATAAATAATAATTAGTAATAGTTTGGGCCTTGGGCCTTGGGCCTTTGGGCTCATATCCCACCACCCATTTATAATAATTAATAATATCAATAATAAATAATAATTATTAATTGTTGGGCTTTGGACTAAATATTTTAGATAGGCTAAATATAATAATTATTAATTGTTGGGCTTTGGGCTAAAAATTTTAGATGGGCTAAATATTTTGTAGCCTTTTGAATTTTAGATGGGCTAAATATTTTGTGGCCCTTTAAATTTTAGATGTTTTTCATTTAAGTCCTTTAAGTTTTTGTTCAATTCAATTGAGTTCAATTCAATTTATGTATTTAAATACATATATTTTATAATTTTATAAATACATATATTTTATATGTATATTTATGTATTTATATACATATATACACACATATATACATATATATATATACATGTACATTATATATTATATATTAACATACATATATTTGTATAATATGTATTCATTATTATGTATGATATGTTATATGTATAATGTATTAATAATTTAATATATACATATGTTTGTATAATATATATATATATGTATATATACATGTATGTTGTTAGTATCATAGTATGTATTATGTATATACATATACATGTATTTATGTATAATATATTACATATACATAAATACATACATGTTTGTATAATATATAGTTATATATTGTAATTTATATACACGTGAATACATAAAAATACATATATATACACATAATCACATATATTTATACATATATATACACATAATCACATATATTGAAATTGGCTTCTTGGTTAAGCTCCGCTCGTTCTATTGGGTCAAGACCCTTAAGGAGGGATTCTCGGTTTCTGAGTCCCTCTGGTGGGATTGTCCGAGTTTGTATCGCGAAGGGACTGCTAAGCATTCGGAGCGGTTGGGAGTGAGTTGGGAGCCCCCTATCGGAAATACAGTGAAATTCTCGGTGGACGGTTCCGCGCGCGGGAAGCCAGGACCAGCGGGCTTTGGAGGGGTCTTGCGTGATGCTCAGAGTCGGATTCTTGCTTTGTTTTCCGGTCCTCTTGGTACTCTTGATTCAAATGTGGCTGAGATTCGAGCGATTGTTTTTGCCCTGGAGTATTTTGTAGAGTCTAAATGGGCGGATCGTCCTCTAATCGTCGAGTCGGATTCCAGAGTTGCTATTGGGTGGGTGCTGCAGGTGGAACGTCGCCCTTGGCGTTTGTAGGAGTCCTTTTGTGTGATTGACCGTGTGTGTTTGAGGTTAGGCTCCGTGTGCTTTTCTCATATTTACCGGGAGGCGAATGGGCTAGCTGATGCGCTAGCAAAGGAGGGGGTGTCTCGTGTCTCTTTGTTCCAGGCTTCGTTATGATTTGTAATGGGGGTCTGTTGTTTTGTTTAGAGTCAACAAGTCGTACTCTTTTCCTCCATTAGGCTTAGGGAGGTTTTTAATGAGGCGCTTGTTTGACTTGCGTTGTATATTCACATCAATAAAATATACAGCGCTTTGCTGATAAAAAAAAAATAATTAATAAATAATATTAAATTATAATATATATGGGGAAAATTTATTTTGAAACCGCACAATTCCCAAATTGAATTTCAATTTGGGGTAAATTATAAATAAAGCCCTTTATTTTATATAAGTTTTTTATTCAAGTCCTTTAAGTTTTAATTCAATTCAATTGAGTCCTTACAACTTTATTTTTACTTCAAATTAACTCTTATTTATTATTATTTTTCACTATAGTCCATAAAACTTGGTTTTTATTCAAAATTGAGCCTATTATAGTCCATAGAACTTTATTTTAGTCCAAATTAGCTCTTATTTATTATTATTTTTTCACTATAGTCCATAAAATTTTGTTTTTATTCAAAATTGTTCATTTCTGGTGAACCTAAATTAACCCGAACTGAAATGAACCCGACGACCTGAAATTACCCGACCTGAAATGAACCCGACCTGAAATGAAACCAACTTGAAATGAACCCGAACTGAAATGAACTCGACCTGAAATTTACCCGACCTGCAATTTACCTGCCAATTAACTGATTTTACCCGACCTGTTTTTACCCGATCTGCAACGAGTTTGACCTGAAATGGACCCGACCTGAAAATTGATCCGACCTGAAATGGACCCGACCTGCAAATTACCTGACTGCAATGGACCCGCACCCGACCCGAGTCGAGTCAAAAATTTTATTTTTACCTGAAATGACCTGTATCCGATTTTACCCGACCTGACAGAACCCGACCTGAAACCTGTCCGATTACCTGTTTTTACATCCCTAGAGGGAATGGTAGTTGAATGGATGGACCACTATAAAGAGGGAACCACGGAGGGGGTATTTGAGTCATTGCAATCAGAGTTAAGCTGCAGTCAACCGTCCATAATACTATCAAATTTATGAAATGAGAAAAGGATGTTGACAATCTTTAACGTTCTTTAAAAATAAGGACAAAATATTGAAATCATCACTCAATTTTGTTCATTTGATCTATTTTGGTCACTGAACTTTTAAAACGCTCAATTTATTCACTAAATTTTATTTTTTAACCTATTTTAATCACTTTGAATTATTTTATTAATATTTTGGTATGATGTGGCTTATTTTATTATTATTAAGTATAAAAATAATTTAAAATAAAAACAAAATTATATTTTATTATTATTAAATAAAAAATAAAATAACCCCCTAAATCTCCCAACACTCAAACTCCTTCACCGGCGTTATCCTCACCGATCACCCACCCCTTCGCCAGCGTTACTTTTACCGGCCATCCATTCTTCGTCGGCGTTACCCTTATCGACCACTTACCCCTAAATCTCTAGTTTTGATTGATGTTTATTTTCAGCAAGCTTTTATGTTTGGATTGATAATGCTACAAATTATAGATTCAATTTTGCATTCAATTTTCGCTTATTACAGAGAAGAGGAACAATTGTTGGTGGTTGTTGCATTGCCAAAGAATTGTGTTGCGGAATACGATCGTCGGATAGAGCAAAAACGCAACTGATAATTTGAGAAAATAATAATGAAGATAAAAGAGACACAGATTTTACGTGGAAAACCCCTAAATAATATAGGGTAAAAACCACGGACAAGGTAGAAGAATTTCACTATGAGAAAATAGGAATTACAACTTCTCTCAATCTAACAAGGAGAAAACAATGATAATTCTCTCTTGATAAAAAGGAGAAAACAACTATATGAAAACTCTCTAATTTCTCTAGTATTGGGAGGAGGTTAGAATGATTTGGGATATTTTCAAATGGCAAATGGCTAGGCTATTTATAGTTGAGCTTTAGGGACTAACTTATAAATAACCTAAAGTTTAGAGACCAAAAATCAATTTCCCCATTCCACATTTTCAACATTTGCTGCATCATTTTTCTCCATTTGCTGCACCTACCAAAATTGAAATTTTCCATTTTCAATTTTGGCTGCACCGCATTGCTTGACTTTCTACAATCTCCCACTTGAAGATTTGATTGGAACAATCATATCTTCACACCATTCTTTCTACCTCGTACTTTCCATGTTGCTTACGTCTCTAACAAGCCACAAGAGGATCGACACCAAGTAAACTTATCAGTGTTGATTGCTTTTGTCATGAAATCTGCTATGTTGTCATCGGTATGGATCTTCTGCATATCTATCGTCCCTTCTTCCACTTTCTCACGAATGAAGTGGTATTGGACCCGAATGTGTTTTGTTCTTGAGTGAAAAGCAGGATTCCTTGCAAGATGCAAGGCGCTCTGACTGTCACAAAATAAAGAGACATTCTCTTGTTTGTGCCCGAGCTCCTCCAATAGCATTTTCAACCATATTGCTTCTTTACTGGCTTGTGTAGCTGCTACATATTCTGCCTCTGTTGTTGACGTAGCCACAACCGATTGCAGTTTTGAAACCCAGCTTACAGCTCCACCAGCAACTGTAAACACATACCCTGTTGTAGATTTGCTTTTATCCAAATCTCCTGCATAGTCAGAATCGACATACCCGCTGATAAGAAAGTCTGATCCCCCGTAACATAATGCAACATTTAAGGTCCCTTTGATGTATCTCAGGATCCTTTTCACAGCATTCCAATGCTCTTTGCCTGGATTCGTCATGTACCTACTAACCACTCCCACTGCTTGTGCAATGTCTGGTCTTGTACAAATCATAGCGAACATTAAACTTCCCACTACTGATGCATACGATACTCGAGACATCTCCATCCTCTCTTCTTCACTGCTAGGACTCATACCGGAGGATAATTTAAAGTTAATAGGAAGAGGGGTATAAATTGGCTTACAATCTTGCATGCTGAATCGTGACAAGATCTTTTTCAAGTAATTCTTTTGTGAAAGCCAAATCTTCCTACTACTTCTGTCTCGGTGAATTTGCATCCCTAGAATCTTGTTTGCTGATCTCAAGTCCTTCATTTCAAATTCCCTAGCCAGTCGTGCCTTTAATTCTTCAATATGATCTTTGTTGGGGCCTGCAACCAACATGTCATCTACATACAACAGCAATATAACAAAGTCGTTTTCACTAAACCTCTTGAAGTAAGCACAAGGGTCTGCATTAAGTCTGTTGTATCCAAGGCTCATGATGAAGGAGTCAAATCTCTTGTACCAACACCTCGGCGCCTGCTTTAAACCGTACAGAGATTTGTTCAACCTGCAAACCAAGTTCTTCTTTTCTTTTTCTTCAAAACCTTCAGGCTGGAGCATGTAAATCTCTTCTTCAAGATCTCCATGAAGAAAAGTTGTTTTAACATCTAGCTGCTCTAGATGTAAATTCAATGTAGCACACATTGCTAGGACAACTCGAACCGTTGTTAGTCTAACCACAGGAGAAAAGATTTCATTGAAATCAATACCTTCTTTCTGAGCATATCCTTTGACCACCAGTCTTGCACGATACCTCTCCACTTGATCGTCACCATTTCTCTTGATTTTGAAGACCCATTTGTTACCAATTGGCTTCCTTCCTTGTGGTAGTGGCACAAGTTCCCATGTATTATTTTTATGAAGGGCTTCGATTTCTTCTTGCATTGCCGCCATCCACTGTGAAGCATCTGAGTTGTTCATTGCCTCCTCGAATGATGATGGCTCACCGTCCTCCGTTAAAAGGCAGTATGCAACATTACCTTCTATAACATAATCTGAGTGCCAATTGGGACGTCTTCTCACACGATCTGATTGACGAGTTGTTGGAGCTTCAGAATTCTCTGGTTCTGGTTCCTCGAGCTCTGGTTCTGCTTCAGAACAATCTCTCTGTTCAAACTCATTTTCAACATGTATCTGTGTAGTCTCTGGCTTTTCTTTATCAGTGCTATCATCTTCTTCTTTTCTTTGTAGCTTATCTTCTGCAAAAATAACATCCCTGCTGATAATCACTTTGCGAGCAGTGGGATCCCACAAGCGATTCCCCTTTACTCCATCAGCATACCCCAAGAATTTACATTTTCTGGATTTTGGATCCAACTTTGAAATTTCTTGGGTATTGTACATCACGTACACAATACTTCCAAATATATGGAGGTTTGAATAATCAACTGGTTTACCAGTCCACATTTCCATCGGTGTCTTCAACTCAATTGCAGTTGATGGAGCCCGATTCACCAAATAACATGCGGTATTGACTGCTTCTGCCCAGAAAGCTTTTTCTAGCCCTGCAGCTCTCAACATTGCTCGTGTTCTTTCTAACAGAGTTCTGTTCATCCGCTCTGCCACTCCATTTTGTTGAGGAGTGTATATTGTTGTGAACTGTCTTTTGATGCCTTCTTTTCTGCAGAAGTCATCAAATTCATCACTTGTATATTCACCTCCATTATCTGATCTGAAACACTTGATTTTATTTCCAGAATCAAGTTCCACCCGCGCTTTAAAAACTTTGAAGGTTGAAAACACATCTGCCTTCCTCTTGATAGGATACACCCAACATCTCCTAGAGTAGTCATCAATGAAGGAGACAAAATACTTTGCTCCGCCTAGGGATGTAACCGGTGCTTGCCATACATCAGAATGAACCAATTCTAGAGCAGCATTGCCTCTAGAATTTGATGTGTTGAATTTTAATCGATGCTGCTTACTTGTAATACAATGTTCACACAAAGGAAGTGATACCTTTGTTAAACCCGGAAGTAGCTTTTGCTCCACAAGGACTTTCATTCCCTGTTCTGACATGTGTCCAAGTTTCCAATGCCATAACATGGTACAATCTGAACTACATGAGGCAACAGAGGCTTCAGCTTCTAGCAAAGTCTCTCCCTTCAGCATGTACAAATTTGCCGCTATCTTTTCACCTTTCATCACCACAAGCGCTCCATGGAACACCTTCATGATTCCTTTATGTGTTTCAATCTTGCTTGCATTATTATCCAACAATCCGTAGGATAATAAGTTTTTCTTCAAGCCTTTCACGTGTCGCACATCTCGAACAACTTTGATTGTCCCGTCATACATCTTCAATTTGATGGTTCCAACGCCAACAATTTCCAAGGCATGATTATTGCAGCTGTACACAGATCCTCCTGAGATAGGTTCATAATTATAGAACCATTCTCTTCTTGAGGTCATGTGATATGTGGCTCCCGAGTCAATAAGCCATATGTCTGCAAATCTTTTTCTGCCTTCCATGGCTGTTGCTGCTTCACAACAGAGAGCATCTCCATCATCTGAAGTGTTTGCCATATTTCCTTGAAGATTGGAGTTTTTAGGTAAACTCCAACAATCCTTCTTCATGTGACCATTCTTTCCACAGTTGTAGCACTTTAAATTCTTCTTACTCATTGACTTTGATCTACCATGATTGTGACTGCTACTTTGGCCACGTTCTGTTGATCTTCCTATCATCACCGTTAAGGCCTCTGCTTGTTGTAGATTTCCTTGTCTATCTTCCTTGTTCTTGCGCCGATTTTCTTCTTCCAGAACAGCAGCTGCAACGTCATCGAAGACTAGATCACTTGTAAGGTTGTTGTTTGTCAAGTTGATGATGAGTTGATCATACGAATCAGGTAGACTTTGAAGCAGAAGTTCAGCACGTTCTTGTGACTCTATTTTATAGCTTAGGGATGTAAGCTGAGAAAATAGAGTATTCAACGTGTTTAAGTGCTCTGTCACTGAAGTAGATTCTGACATCCGAAGAGTGTACAATTTCCTCTTAAGGAAAATTTTATTGTGCAACGATTTGACCTCGTATAATTTTGCGAGGTGATCCCAAATCTCCTTGGCTGTCTTCTTCTCCTCGATGCTTGATAGTACTTCATCTGCTAATGCTAAATGAAGGTCTGCAATAGCATTCTCGTCCATCTCATTCCATTTCTTGTTATCCGTAAAATCTGTCGGCCTTTCGCTGATAGCCGCTAGACATCCGTTTTTTCTTAGGATGGCCTTTATCTTCAATTTCCACAGTGAGAAATTTCTCCCATTGAACTTTTCAATATCAAATTTCGTTGCCATAGCTTCTATTTCAGATAGCTCCCACTATTTCACCTTTTTGATGTGAATAATGCCCACCACCTTCAATGAATGAGTAATATCTAACTTACTTTCTTATGATGGAGGATCCACTTTTCAGTGGCAACCAACAGAGAATATGGTAAGTAGATATACGCACCCAAATCTGGCTCTGATACCAATTGTTGCGGAATACAATCGTCGGATAGAGCAAAAACGCAACTGATAATTTGAGAAAATAATAATGAAGATAAAAGAGACACCGATTTTACGTGGAAAACCCCTAAATAATATAGGGTAAAAACCACGGACAAGGTAGAAGAATTTCACTATGAGAAAATAGGAATTGCAACTTCTCTCAATCTAACAAGGAGAAAACAATGATAATTCTCTCTTGATAAAAAGGAGAAAACAACTCTATGAAAACTCTCTATTTTCTCTAGTATTGGGAGGAGGTTAGAATGATTTGGGATATTTTCAAATGGCAAATGGCTAGGCTATTTATAGTTGAGCTTTAGGGACTAACTTATAAATAACCTAAAGTTTAGGGACCAAAAATCAATTTCCCCATTCCACATTTTCAACATTTGCTGCATCATTTTTCTCCATTTGCTGCACCTACCAAAATTGAAATTTTCCATTTTCAATTTTGGCTGCACCGCATTGCTTGACTTTCTACAAATTGTTGGGGGTTAATATTTTTCCAAAATCAAAGAAGTTGACAAGAAATCAACCATAGCAGCTGAAACAAGTCCTGCAATTCTATCTGCGATCAAAACAATGGTCGTTTTGGTTTAAGAGAATCGTTCTTTGGACCACATGTTAGGGTGGTTTAAAACACTAAACTCAGAAACCGACAGCGTCACGGGATTCGAATTTAACCCCATTTTTTACCTCCGACCACAGCTCCACTCAAGTCACCTTGAAGGACACCGTCGCCTACGTTGATCACGTCCTCGACCACTCCTTTTGAGCCATATACGAACAAGTATTCAGCAAACCATGGGATTTCAAAAATTTTGCGTTTTGCCTAAATTGCAGGCTTGTAGCTTTTTCTCATGGTTTAGTGTGGCCGGTGGAGGTGGGGAAGAGTTTTAGGGTTTGTGAATTGGAGATTGGGTAAGATTTAGGGTTTTATTTTTTATTTTAAATTATTTTTGTATTAAATAATAATAAAATATAAATTTATTTTTATTTTAAATTATGTTTTATATTTAATAATAATAAAATAAGCCATGTCATACTAAAATATTAATAAAATAATTCGAAGTGATTAAAATAAGTCAAAAAATAAAGTTTAGTGAGTAAATTGAGCGTTTTGAAAGTTTAATGACTAAAATAAGTCAAATAACTAAAGTTGAGTGATGATTTCAGTAGTTTACCCTAAAAATAATTGAAGTTTTGAAACTGAGACAGACATGGATGTCTCACGTATTGTGATTTGTGCAGCTCAAGCACAGACCGTTTTTCCTATCAAAATGAATAAATATATCGAAATAAAATTCTTTTTAATTTCGTGGAACTTGAAGGGTCGCAACGCCAAATTCTAATTTTGGTAGGACCATGGAATTTAGGGGTTTTAAGGCATTTTCCTTTTCATCCTCCACTGATGTACATTTTTATACATTTGGTGTGGTCATGGAAATTAAAAATGAAAACAATCGTACCCAAAATGTAACATTTGATTGAATTTGTTTATTGGTTAGAAATAATAAAAAGAGGAACATGTGATTTTGTTTGTCTATAACTTTCCTCACCCTTACCCTTGGATTTTGGTTAATAATATCAAGAAGGAAATGACTTGCCCCATGACTAGGGATGTAAAAACAGGTAATCGGACAGGTTTCAGGTCGGGTTCTGTCAGGTCGGGTAAAATCGGATACATGTCATTTCTGGTAAAAAAAAATTTTTGACTCGACTCGGGTCGGGTGCGGGTCCATTGCAGTCGGGTAATTTGCAGGTCGGGTCCATTTCAGGTCGGGTCAATTTTCAGGTCGGGTCCATTTCAGGTCAAACTCGTTGCAGATCGGGTAAAAACAGGTCGGGTAAAATCAGTTAATTGGCAGGTAAATTGCAGGTCGGGTTCATTTCAGGTCGGTTTTATTTCAGGTCTGGTTCATTTCAGGTCGGGTAATTTTCAGGTCGTAGGGTTCATTTCAGTTCGAGTTAATTCAGGTTCACCAGAAATGAACAATTTTGAATAAAAACAAAGTTTTATGGACTATAGTGAAAAAATAATAATAAATAAGAGCTAATTTGGACTAAAATAAAGTTTTATGGACTATAATAAACTCAATTTTGAATAAAAACAAAGTTTTATGGACTATAGTGAAAAAAATAATAAATAAGAGTTAATTTGAAGTAAAAATAAAGTTTTAAGAACTCAATTGAATTGAATTAAAACTTAAAGGACTTGAATAAAAAACTTATATAATATAAAGGGCTTTATTTATAATTTACCCCAAATTGAAATTCAATTTGGAATTGGGCGGTTTCAAAATAAATTTTCCCGCCCATATATATTATAATTTAATATTATTTATTAATTATTATAATATAATATAACTTATTAATTATTATAATAACTTTATAAGTATAGATATATGTGATTATGTGTATATATATGTATTTTTATGTATTCACATGTATATAAATTACAATATATAATTATATATTATACAAACATGTATGTATTTATGTATATGTAATGTATTATACATAAATACATGTATATGTATATACATAATACATACTATGATACTAACAACATACATGTATATATATATTATAAACATATGTATATATTAAATTATTAATACATTATACATATAACATATCATACATAATAATTAATACATATTATACAAATATATGTATGTTAATATACAATATATAATGTACATATATATATATATGTATATATGTGTGTATATATGTATATAAATACATAAATATACATATAAAATATATGTATATAAATAAATATATGTATTTATAAAATTATAAAATATATGTATTTATATATGTATTTAAATACATAAATTGAATTGAACTAAAACTTAAAGGACTTAAATGAAAAACATCTAAAATTTAAAGGGCCACAAAATATTTAGCCCATCTAAAATTTTTAGCCCAAAGCCCAACAATTAATAATTATTATTAATTATTATATTTAGTCCATCTAAAATATTTAGTCCAAAGCTCAACAATTAATAATTATTATTTATTATTGATATTATTAATTATTATAAATGGGTAGTGGGATATGAGCCCAAAGGCCCAAGGCTCAAACTATTACTAATTATTATTAATTATTATATTATAAATACATTATATAACTTATAAGTTATAAGTTTATATATATATATATATATATATATATATATATATATATATTATTTATACATTATAGGTTTTAGGGGCCCATCTCAAATAAATGGGTGGTGGGATATGAGCCCAAAGGCTCAAGGCCCAAACTATTACTAATTATTATTTATTATTAATTATTATATTATAAATACATTATATAACTTATAAGTTATAAGTTTATATATATATATATATATATTATAAGTTTTAGGGGCCCATCTCAAATAAATGGGTGGTGAGATATGAGCCCAAAGGCCCACACTATTACTAATTATTATTTATTATTATTATAAATACATTATATAAATTATAAGTTATAAGTTTATATATATATATATTATATTTATCATTATAGGTTTTAGGGGGCCATCAAAAATAAATGGGTAGTGGGATAAGAGCCCAAAGGCCCAAACTATTACTAATTATTATTTATTAGATTATAAATACATTATATAAATTATAAGTTATAAGTATATATATATATATATACATTATAGGTTTTAGGGGTCCATCTAAAATAAATGGGTGGTGGGATAAGAGACAAAGGCCCAAGGCCCAAACTATTACTAATTATTATTTATTATTAATTATTATATTATAAATACATTATATAACTTATATGTTATAAGTTTATATATATATTTATACATTATAGGTTTTAGGGGCCATCTAAAATAAATGGGTGGTGGGATAAGAGCCCAAAGGCCCAAGGCCCAAACTATTACTAATTATTATATTGTAAATACATTATATAACTTATAAGTTATAAGTTTATATATATATATATATAGGTTTTAGGGGCCCATCTCAAATAAATGGGTGGTGGGATATGAGCCCAAAGGCCCAAACTATTACTAATTATTATTTATTATATTATAAATACATTATATAAATTATAAGTTATAAGTTTATATATATATATACATTATAGGTTTTATGGGCCCATCTAAAATAAATGGGTGGTGGGATAAGAGCCCAAAGGCCCAAGGCCCAAACTATTACTAATTATTATTTATTATTAATTATTATATTATAAATACATTATATAACTTATAAGTTATAAGTTTATATATATATATATATATATGTATATATATATATATTTATACATTATAGGTTTTATGGGGCCATCTCAAATAATTGGGCGGTGGGATATGAGCCCAAAGGCCCAAGGCCCAAGGCCCAAACTATTACTATTTATTATTTATTATTAATTATTATATTATAAATACATTATATAACTTATAAGTTATAAGTTTATATATATATATTATAGGTTTTAGTGGCCCATCTCAAATAAATAGGTGGTGGGATATGAGCCCAAAGGCCCAAGGCCCAAACTATTACTAATTATTATTTATTATATTATAAATACATTATATAAATTATAAGTTATATGTTTTTATATATATATATATATATATATATTATATTTATACATTATAGGTTTTAGGGGCCCATCTAAAATAAATGGGTGGTGGGATAAGAGCCCAAAGACCCAAGGCCCAAACTATTACTAATTATTATTTATTATTAATTATTATATTATAAATACATTATATAACTTATAAGTTATAAGTTTATATATATATATATATATATATATATTATATTTATACATTATAGGTTTTAGGGCCCATCTCAAATAAATGGGTGGTGAGATATGAGCCCAAAGGCTCAAGGCCCAAACTATTACTAATTATTATTTATTATATTATAAATACATTATATAAATTATAAGTTATAAGTTTATATATATATATACATTATAGGTTTTATGGGCCCATCTAAAATAAATGGGTGGTGGGATAAGAGCCCAAAGGCCCAAACTATTACTAATTATTATTTATTATTAATTATTATATAAATTATAAGTTATAAGTTTATATATATATATATTATATTTATACATTATAGGTTTTAGGGGCCCATCTAAAATAAATGGGTGGTGGGATATGAGCCCAAAGGCCCAAGGCCTAAACTATTGCTAATTATTATGATAGTTATCCAGCTTAAGTTAACAAATTTAAAAAGTTAACCCGATTAAGTTAACAAAATAGAGTAGTTAACCAGTTTGAGTAACAAACTATATCTAGATTAATCATTTGAAATACAATTGATATAATACTAACTTATATTTTATAGTTATGTTAATATTCTTATACTTGTTAAAGCATAATAAGTTTATGAACATAATAAAGTTAACATAATATATTTTATATAATAAATCATAATAAGCATAATAAGTGTATAATTTTATTATACATAATATATATTTTTATATTTAAACAAATTTTTAAGTATATAAGTTTAATATATTATATTAACTATATATTACTAATATATTATATATTTAGTAAAAATTAAGACAAATCTTTTAAGTATATAATTTTATTATTCATAATATATATTTTTATACTTAAACAAATTTTTAAGTATATAATTTTATTATACATAATGTAGTTACAAATTAAGACAAATTTTTCTAAGTAATGAAATTAACATAATCTATTAAAAAATTATTAAGTTTATAATGAACAGTTTACACTTTAAATTATTTAACATTTTTAGCCAGGTCTACATTAGTTCAGGTCAACAACAGTTCAGGTTCAAAACAGGTCGGGTCCATTAACAGGTCGGGTTCAAAACAGGTCGGGTAAAATCGGATCTCGGGTCATTTCAGTCGGATAATATCAGGTAATTTGCCAGGTCGGTCTTGGGTTCGGGTTCGTTTCAGTCGGATGCAGGTCGGGTTTCAGGTCAAAATTACCAGGTCAGATTCAGGTTCGGGTCGTTTTCAGTCGGACACAGATCGGGTTCGGTTGCTACAGTAACAGGTTCAACTCGGGTTCAGGTCAGCAACAGTCAGTTACAGTTCGAGTTCGGATCATCAAATTCTCGGGTCAAATCAGGTTCTGACTCGAGCAGCTTTCAGGTCCTGACTTGTTTTTACAACCCTACCCATGACAACAAGGAGAGAGCTACCCCGAGTAATTTAACAATTTAATAGATTTTCAATGCTGAAAAAAAAAACCTAAAATGATTTTATCCCAAGATTCTCCTACGGAAAAAGCAATTTGAGGTAAATTTTAGAGATTCTCCTACGAAAAACAACCCTTAAAATTGTTATTAGAGGCAGCATGGGGCTCGGTTGAGATTGGTCTTGATATTTTGCTCAAATCAAGGGATAAAAATTCACTACCTTTTTCGGTGCTCTTATTTATGTCCTAACACTATAAAATTAAATTTCAAGTCCTAACTCTAAATTCTAATTCTTAAACGCTACACCATGTATCTTAAAAAGTACATCATACCTTAAATTCTCTAAACTCTAACCACAATCCTTATCCTAAAATTCTAAACCCTAAACTTAGTTTTGAGTATAAGGCATAAGTAAGAGCACCGAAAAAGGTAGAAGATTTCCCTCCCAAATTAAGCATGTTATTAGATTAAAATCGTTGCATTGTGATAAATTTGTTATTCCAAATTCTAGCATAGCTGGCTAGCTGCTGCTTGGGGATTAGTTGGTTCTTTAATTTTATAGGCTGGTGCTTTTCTAGGGGTTTCCTATGGTTTCTATATATGTTTTTTTGTGCTGAATAAAAAGCCATTTATCCACACAAAAAAAAACCACCTAAAAATCTGGGGAAAAATGTACATTACAAAATCGAATAAGATTAATCAAAATGTTAAAATTTGTATATATTATTTATAAATTTCAATGCTGCAGAATAGTGAGTTTCCTTACAGGAGGATGTAAATAATAAATACACACACAATATATGTACATGAAAAAGTAAAAATAAAAAACAGAACAAGTGAGATTTATGTACAAAACAAGTTCCTATGTCTGTCATCTCTCTCTGTCGGAAACTCCAAGAATTGCAGTGATAATTATGGATCGGTCTTGCGATTCTTCGTTCTTGTTCTTGATAATTATTAGTTATAATATACATATATATTTATGTATATATGCATGAGATAGATATAGTAAAACTTCAACAGAAGTTTAACATATACACAAAAGTTTCTTTCATGTGTCGATCCTTGGAAAGAAAAGTCGCCGATTTTCTCTCTTAACGGTCCAAAGCACTCCTCACGATCCTACAATATCAACAAAACATTAATTAGTTAAAACACTCAGAACGAGTTATTATATTTATTTATTTGACTTGAATTCATAAGCAAAATAGGAAGAAAAGAAAAACGAGAGAGAACCAATCGTAAACAGTCGGACTTCTTGGTTCTTCTCGTAGGAGTGCTGGCGATTTTCTTCTCGTGAATCTCCTGAAATCCCCAGATGGTGTCCCCGCTGCAACCATTAATGAAAACATTTTCTAAGTATAACGAAGAATAATAATCTAGTAGGAAATAAAATTAAAACATACGTGACAAAGGTGTCCCAGGATTGCTAGACCCAGAAGGAGAACTGGGAACTGAACCCGGCTCCACAGAAATGTTTTTCAAACCAGGGTTGCTCTTAAGAATGGTAATGCTCCTGGTTATCATCACCTGGCTAGCATCAACAGGAGCAGGCGATGATGATCGTGTGGCTGAAAACGAATTATACTTTCGTAATTTTCCGAGGCCGGATTCTGGCATAGGCCCGGCAAGCGTTTCGTCCCAAAGTTTGTCTAGGATCCCCATGCTCAAACTCTTCTTCTCTATAACGTAACACCCGTTCAAAAGCCGTGGAACAATCAAACAAACAAACGATTGCTCGTGTATATATATCAATGTTTTCTTTTTGTTGCTATATATATATTTGTTTTTTTGTGATCCGGCAGAGAAACGACTGTTACGAAGAGATGGGAATGAAACGGAAAAAGGGAAAGATTGGGCGAGGTGGTGGGGATATTGTTGAAAGAGTTTTTGTTTCTTTATTCTCAGATCAGATATGGTGGATTAGGGTTTTTATAGAGAGACAGGGAAGGTCGTTGAAGCTCGTTTTTTTTTAAGATGGCTAAATTTGGGGTACATGGCTCCGGCTAATATGGCTTCATTTCGAGCCATGGAACAAATTTAACCACGTAAACTGTGGTTAAATTTGGGATCATTGAAGTCTAAAACTAAACTACTTTGGTCTTTATTAATTACTATAATCAAGTTATGAAATCTATGAGCATGCTAATTTATCTGTTATTCAAAAGATTAACTACTAAAGTGGGATTACTTTTAATTGCGAAACACGAAATAAGGTTTAGTTGAAATAAAGGATAAAATTCGCATGTTTTTTTTTATGTAATTTTATATGTCTCACCAATAATGTGATGTTATGTGAATTATAAATAAAGTATAAATAATTAATAAAATAATTAATACATATAGCATAAATTATTGGTGCATCGTATAAAAGAAACAAACAACGGCAGAAGAATTTTATTCTTGAAATAAGAAGGTTAGGAATTGCGTTAGGACTTAGGCATATCCATGAAAGTATGGGCCGGAGCTAGAATGGGTGGTTCAACTTCAACTTGCGGGGAAGCTTCAATAAATTGACCTAATAATGTGTAGCCTTCATTGGCAGTCTCATAGAAAAGCTTAGTCCACAGGTTTATTCGGACAGATCCAATTTGTTTATTTCTTTTATGAGGCTGGCCAGTGGCCACTAACATCTAATGAAGAGGTATATGTCCGTGACGTTCGAAGTCGTTTCAAATTTTTTTTTTTTTGGATAAGTTGTATATTTTATTATCCAAGACAAAAAAACAGTTCCTATAATGCATTTTGGGCAGCCATCCCAGCTAGGGAATTCCCCAAGATGCACAAAGTGTGCTATTTACAATATCCATATGAGTGAGCCTATTTTGTGTTCTAATACGTACAATCTCCTTTATACAGCAAACCAAAGTATCACTAGTTCTATGAATATTCCTAAACTTTCTGTAATTTCTTTCCTCCCACACAAAGTAGACAAACGCACTCCAAGCAATCTTAAGGATGTGGACAATAAGAGACTTTCCTTTCAGCCTTGAGCAAAGCCAACAGAGCTCTCCTTCCCAAGACTTCATCCTCCTCTGCAGACCACATAGACGCAAAACAGCAGTCCAAATGTTCCGTGAATAAATGCAAGCAGCAAAAATATGGTTTCGATCTTCATGCTCACCCCCACAAAGAATGCAACCATCAGCAACATTTAACCCCATCTTGATTAGCCTGTCCATCGTACGTAAACGATCAAGAATTGTCATCCACAAGATTAGAGAATGCTTCGGTACATGCAAGCTGAACCAAACAATCTTATGACATCCCACAGTAGCCCCAACACTCCTTATATCATTCCATATATCCTTAGTTGTCAGCGGCCCACTCTGTAACCCAGGCTGTATATAGCTCCTAAGCTTTAAGATTTTTCTCAAACACCAACTGAAATGCGGCGTTTCAAAATTATTTCTTTCAAATCATATGTTTTTTAGTTGGTATAATGTCAAAAGACATCCTTAACATTTAACTGAATTTTCATTTTAGTCTTTATTTTTTTGAAACAATTTAACCTTTAATATTTTATTTTTTTGTTAAAATAACTCTTATATGGATGAAAACCGCTTACCACTCGAATCAACCCCACTAGTATCAAACAGCTCTCTTTGGCGTGAGATCACGTGTTTTCTTTTGTGAAATAATAGAAAGAATGACGATGTACAAAAACCATGCAAGTTGTATGGCAAGTGGAAAGAATGAGAAAATGTGGAGAAAAGTAAGACCATTGGGGAAGGAACTTAACGGTTGGCATCTACCTTTTTAGGCAACTTGTAGGGTTGGTTTATAGTTAGGCCTATCATATGGATAAAAATCAGATGTTCTTTTTCGGTGCATTTTTTTATACTTCAATACTAAAAAATTAAATTTTAGATTCTAACTTTAAATTTTAAATCCTAAACCCTACATCCTACCCCTAAAAATACACTTATCTTAAATTTCTTAAACCCTAAACCTAATTTTTAGCATGGAGGCATAAATAGGAGCACCAAAAAAGGGCAGATGATTTCTATTCCTATCATATATATTTGGTAACCCGACGACTGGATTTCATATTATTTTTTTATATAGGTATAAAGTCAAAAATAGCCCCACTGCCCCAACGTTTGACCTTTTAGCCACTTTAGCTCATATTTTTTTTGGTGCAAACAAACCCTTAACGTTTAACTTTCGTTCAAATTTCACTCTCGTTAGATGTAAACTATCAGTCAACAAACGATCAACACCCTTCAATGAGGTGACATGTTTGCATAGCGAAATTTGTTGATGTGACATCACAACATTAAATTGCGATCAAAGAAGAAGCCTCAAAGAATCTCTCTTCAGTATCCTTCAAGTTTGTCAGGAGGGAAGCAAACAATGTTGCTCACCTACTGGCACGTGAAGGGAGGAATATCCAATGCCCTCAGTTCTGGATAGAAGAAGCTCCTCCTTCGGTAATGGCTGCTGCTGAGGTCGAACGACAACGCCTTCAAGGAAGCTAGTTGAATTCTGTTATCTATTTTGTCGGTCATTAACTATTTGCATTTGGATGCACACCGACTCTTATCTAAGTTTAGAACTGGTTTGTACGGCTGTAGTGAGGCTGAATGTAAGCCTTGTCTCTAATCTTTGTAATCCAGCCTTTCATCAATATATAACCAGTTTCATCTAAAAAAATTGCGATTGCTGAAAATCATTCCCACGACATGTTGATGAAATGATCAATGCTTAATCACCATGGCCAGGCTAGGTTGTAAAGTTAAAATATTATTACTAATTACTTTATTTATTCACTATCGCATATGTTAAAAAGTAAAGGGAAAAGGACAGAGCGTGGGGGTAAAAACAAACGACCACCCCATTTCTTCCTCAGTTATCTCACCTAAATTGTCTCACCTTAAAATTTTCATGAGTTGAGTACGTAGGCAGCACATGGGAAAGCGCTCAGCCGCACGCTAATCCATAGATTGGCGGGCGCTAGCCCCCCGATATGCATGGTTAGCTTTTCTGGTGCTTGGGGGTTGTTTGTCTCCACAAAAGAAATGGAGACAAAACACGAATAATTAATTCACTGTGAAAACGTCACGTCAAATGCCGCCTTGCCCTTCACCCCGACCTTGCGTCTCTAGATATTTTAATGCACCAATGATTTGGACGTCTGGATGTAATGAAGGAAATCAACTGTAAAAGGAAAAAGAAAAGTTTCATCTGATCCTTATCTTCGCTGTACTGGATATATATACGGAACAAAACCAGACATTCAATCCTATGCCTACTAAAATTCAAGTGTATATCTGCCAACAAGACTAATAAAAGAAGCCGGCCATAGAAAGCTGCCTGTTAATGTTGACATATATGCATATACAACTCATTAAAATATTCTATATTATGAGCAAATATTGAATGGGATTTGGTTTTATGGGACCAAAAGAAGACTAAGTGGACCATTGGGGTTGTCATATATGGGAAAAAGTTTCCTCACCATCAGCATCTATGAACAGTGATGGATTCAAAAAAAAAATTAAGGGTGAGCACTGAGCACACATATATTAAGTATTAACAACATAAAATTTTTTGTACGTAAATGAGTACAAAAGAAAATTTAGAGTAAAATAGATAACTAACAAAGAAATTTGTTTTAAAAATTAATTTATTTTTGAATTTGTCCCTTATTTTTAAACATTTATGTTTTGTCCCTCTAACTTCAAATTTTGGCTCCATCGCTGAGTATTATCAAAACTTGTTAGCTTTTGGCATTATTAATTTATTATTATTTAGGGGTAGGGCTCCATGGCATAGAAAGTAATATACATGTTAACAATGAAAAGGTAAAAGAAGAACAATAAAAGCCAAATTAATTTCCATTTATTGACCATTTTGGCTGTAATTATATCTAAGGGAAAATTAAAAAAAATAAAAGAAGGTTTTCCCAGTGAAATGGGGTTAATTAATAATTCTCATTTTTTTTTACAACTTTTGACATAAAGCTTCAAAGCTTTTTTTTAACAAGTATAGAACTCGACCAACTCTTCCATGGATCCCAACTGAGCCCCATCTTTTTCGAGCATCCAAAGCAAGTGTTCAAACAAAACAACCTCGCAACAAACCACAACTTCATAACCACCACCATTATCATGATCATCGTGAATACCATTACCAGCACATGATATATAATGATGAAACATTATTACCATTATGTAAAAAAAAAAGCATTATCACCAAACAAACTTGTTATGTAAAGCGAGCAAAGATAATGTAATAAAACGAAAACAAAACCGAAAATGCAAGAGCAATAATGTAAGAAGAATCATAGTAAGGCAACGGTGGTTTCTTTGTTCTCCTTCATGAATCATTAATAGCAGCAAAAAACCGTTGGTTGGTTGGTAAGCGTTCACCACTACCCATAGGCCATGATGTCTAGGTTATTTGAATTTATTTTATTTTCTAAATATATCCGCGTTTAATATTTTTGAGCAAATCGGATATCCAGGTAATAGAAAAGAAAAGAAACCAAAACAACCGTCATGGGGGTGTTTTTATTTTTTGGCTGACAAATACATGGATTTCTTTTGGTCTGAATTTTTCAGGTGTAATTGTTGCTACAGACAACTTAGGCCACAAAGTTTCATCTGCAATTGCCGGATGATAAACTCATGGAACATCCACCAGCCACCTTTAGAAATAATTCAATGAGTTACAGATTCTAGACGAGTTTGATCATGTTATAACGTACTACAAGCGGCCAATAATGCCAGAAGGGCTCAGAAGAAGGAATGACGATTTAAGAAAGTATTGAAATATTTACAGGGTGGTTTTCAATGTTTACAATCTTCTGCAGATTGTTGGTCAGAGATCCAAAGAAATCACAGCTACCAGTTCAGCTTCCTTCAAAAGCTATATCCATGTTGTTCAATTGTCATCCCTAGTTGGAATTTTCCGTGCTGTTCGATTGTTATCCCTAGTTGAAACTTGCTTTTTATTCAGGAAAACCAACTCTCAGGTCAATCTCACCTGCGTTTTCCTCGACAGAAGTCGCGACTCTTCTTTCACAAGTTCAATCACCTCGTATTTCTTTTATTTACATTGAAGTAACTCGCATCCTTTGGATGGATTTGGTTTGGTTGTGAAACATTTTTTGTCATGGAGCTACTTTGATGTAGAATATAAAGGAGTAAGCATATCACCATGAGTTACCCAATTCAAAAAGCTCTCCGAAAATTCATCCATAATACCGAGTTCAGATGCAGTTCGGTACCCTCCCTAAACAAAATAAAGAATGCTTGTCAACCAATGGCATAGGAAACATCACATAGATATTTAGCAAATCTAACCCTAGTTCAAATAATAATATTGCTTCTGCATGTAGACGATTTGTATCATGTATATATGTATATATATATATATATATATATATATATATATTGTGATACCACAATCATATTTAAACGTATATTATTTTTAATCAATTTTGATTTGTATCATGTATTTTCATGTTGTGTCTTCAAGGAAATAATCTTCTTTTAGGGTGGAGGTGAGTGTTGCAACTTATATATATATACCTCTTGGGCATTATAACAATCGTGCAACAATTCATGTGCAATAATCTTCTGTTAGTACTGACCTTTATGCTTGAACCGGATTCACTTGGAGATGTGGTCATACCAACATTTAGTTCAGCACCAGTATTTTCAAAGGATAGGCCCGTCATAGACCTGCGAGCAATTATACAGATTCATGCGATTTCAGAAGTCAAAACAAGATATTTTTTTTTCAAATACAAGTAAATTTGGAATATATTTCAAAATGATAAAACAAGAGACTGCATTCAGAAAGGTATCAGAAGGCAAGTGTAGGGAGACAAAATTCAGAGGGAGAAGTTGAGAAGTGTTTCAGAATTCAGACTTTCTGTTATGGTCTGGAATGCTTATATACCTGTAACAATTTTCATTTTCCAAAATAAATTTATGCCTAAAATAATTTTTTGTATTTATTCAAGTTCAAACACTTGGAATATTCCTTTTAAAAAAAAACACTTGGAATATATGTGTTCATTCAAAAGTGAAAGCAACTATTCAACAAATGTAGAAGTATAAGGACCTACAAGAAAGTGAATATGGCTTGTTATCTACCTCCCTCTGTTAAATAATAAAAGTAGATGATGGATTTTGCTCAAATTAATAGTGTGGTGATATCTTTTTTTTTTGCTCCGCAATAGTGTGGCGTTATATACCACATAATTTGACTGATTAGTATAATTGATTTCAGAGAAAAAAGGTTATCTGGAAAGCTTTCAGCATTTATAAAGTAATCAAACTGAAGGTGAATTTGTCTACCTGACAAATATATCCTCGTCACATGAATTTCCCGATGAAGAAAGCCATTCCAGATCGAAATTAGTGTAATTACATTCATTGCCATTTTCATCATAACATACTGGGTCCTCATCTCCGAATAGCTGCCTGCAAGACATTCAAGGAGTAAACCCAGAAAGCAGCAAAAATTTAGTAAGTGGGATGACAGATGAAGTCTCTGAATCAGTTCTAAATTATTTTAACGGTCATAGTTCGTAGGTACAGACTAACAGATGTCATACATTTAATATGTTGGCACCTTTAGATGCAACATTCATGTAAATCCCAGCAAGAACTATAGTCAAAGCAGAAAATTTAAGGTAGGAGCTTCTATTTCATTATATCAACAGAAAATCAATAAGATAATATAACTGGAACAAAAAAAAAATATTTATGTGCACCTGGAATAAGAAATTTCAGATGTTGGGATTGCTGGAGTGGACTCAGAAAGAACATGCAAAGCTCCTCTATTCTCAGACAAAGGATCACGGTGTCCAACATTTGAAGCACCCAAGGGAGAGTCCGTTTCAGAGACAAAGTTGCCATCTGACAGTGATCTTCTAAAGGATGGTCTACAGATATATTTGAAAGTGATCTTATTAGCTGCTATTGCAAGAATGCTTAGGTTATGATGCTAAACAGGGACCCAAAAAAAGCAAGTTAAAATTATGTTTTACCTATCTATAACAAACAGATGAAAGAACATTGATATCACTAAAAATTTGTGCCAGTAAAAGAAAATGCAGTTTCAAAACAATCATTGTGGTACAACAATAAAACCTATTAGATTTACGCATCAACATATTGCTAAACCTCTACAGATTATGTCTAGAACTAGGACTATTTGGCAGAGCATATAGTCTAAAAAAATCCTTTAAACTGGAAAATTGGTAAACCAGGAAATAGCAATTCAGAGTAGATTAACAAATACAACATTGTCTACATATAAAAACTAAAATATTGTTGAAACGTGCATATTATATGCAGAACTAGAATTATTGGCATCAAGTAGTCTAATGAAACCTTTGGAAACTGAAAATTGGTATAACAGGCATTTGTAATTCGAAGATTAGATTTACAGACAACATTCATCATAAAACATTAAAATAATGCTAAACATCCTCATATTATATCTAGAAATAAATTTATTTGGAGGCATATAGTATAAGAAATTCGGTATAACAGGTATTTACAATTCAGAGAGACAGAGACTCGATATACCTAGCATTCTCATCAAAAAGATTAGGACCATGCCTTCCTGCACGGTAGTGTTGGTCTGAATCCAATTCCCAGAGCGCTGGTTTACCCTGTTGTGGCTGAAAGTGACCCAAGAACCTGCATGGGGTAATGCCAAAATTCGAAGAGTGATATCCATCACCATCCTTAAGCAGTGTGAGAGTGTTTGATAGGATGGGGTTGTGCAGAGGGGCACTCCCATCGTGCCGGACCTTCTATGCTACCAAACACAACCTAAGTACCATCGTGAAGGAACAGAAATATGAAGAATGAGGCTCGCTTTTATCTTACAAATTAATGGCACTTTGCTTCTCTGCATCCATGTATGCATTGCTATAGTAACGTTGCAAAGTTCTAAAGAACTCTTGGGACTGAGTTGCTGCTTTCCATTGGCCTCTCCTTTGGCAAAATATCTGTTTAACATGACAAATGAAGAGTTAGAAAAAGTACTCGGGATTATAGCAAAAGGTTTCAGTACAAGCAGTCTGACAACCAACTTGTAAGCTTTATTGTCATGGTACTAGTCCAGCAGGGGCGGATGTAGTAATAAGAATGGGGGTGCAATTGACCCCACTAAAATATCTCCTACACCCATTACAAAGTACAAGAAGCTAAAATTTTTCATAGTAAATATTAGAATTGACCCCATTTGATTTGTTGGGATATGGGGTCAACAATACTCTTAACAATATACATGTTCTTGATTTGACCCCACTGTATGGAAGTCCTAGCTCCGCCACTATAGTCCAGCCACTCCGAATTCTTAAGACAAGTTTCAAAGTCTACTCTGACATTTTAATAACCTAAAGGTTCACTTCATAAGCATGTATGGAATGTTTACTCAATATAAAAATCATATTGTGTTTATTATTATGAATCTATTTTGGAATGATAACAAAAGCTACTTAAATCTGTCAGAAGGATACCTTGTTGTGAGCTGCAGAACCACCATACTGTAAAGCAAGTGTGTCACCCATTGTTTCATAAATTTCCATTAAATCCTCAGTCAAAGGACTATTTTGATCAATAGTTTGTGATTCTGTGAATCCTGTAGCATGGAGCTGGCGTCCAAGAGCCACCAATCCATACGCATATTGAGCAACATTAGTGCGGTCGAGACAGTCAATGCAGTTGGTTCTGAGTACTCCGGTTTGAAACATGGGAGGTTTTACAGTCTCGCTACAATTCTCATTGTCATTAGCAACAACAATTTCTTTCTCAATATCATCAATTTTGTCATAAGAAGACTTAGCAGGGCACTCATCATTTTGCCTGTGAAGTAGCATAAGTAGTTAACATGAATGATCATGAAAACAAATAATTAAAGAAAAGGAGCTTTACAGGTTTATATTTGCAAAATATAGTTAGCTTAGATCACCGCCACCCTCACAACACCAAAAAAACACACTAAATATCATGAAAATATGAACAAATCATTTAATGGAACTTACACTAAGCAAGACAAAGTCAACAACCCATCTTGTCTACAATTTGGTGTTACTTGACAGTAAAATATGCCCGTTAAGTTTAATGCATAATCAGCCACTCTGCCTAGAAGTTCCAATACATTTGTAGCTCTGCAGAAAACGGTCAACCTCTATTAAGTGAACAAAACTTGAAAGGATTAGTAAGAAAGAAGTTTGATTAAGAAATGGGAATATGGGGGAATTGAAGTACTTTCTGGAGTGTCTGTTTAAGTCCCAGTGAAGGAACCTCAGACGGTTCTCTTTGGATAAGCTTTTATTGATAAATCTGATGGCTTTGGCAAACTCCGTGCGAAGAATAGTTTCACGAGGTTTCTTCTCAGACCTCTGTTAATCACAAGAGTAGAAAGCAGAATGAATCAGGAAAGCATTGCAGATAAAGAAACATCACAAATTTTATGGAAACTGACAAATGATCAGTGCAAAGCCTACCTTTATCAAATTCAAGATGATTATTGGATTTCCGTATCTCATTACAAGATTTTCGAAATGTAGTCTTGTGGCCTCATAATTGGGATCCTTCTTTGATACTGGAAGCAAAAGGCGAAATTAGGAAAGTCTACAATAGTAACTATGTAGAACTGCATAATTATTTCTCGGTGTGCTTTTATTTAACAAGAAAGAATTCATACATATAATGCCAGGTTTCAAGTTCAAGCGTGAAGTTTCCTGAGACCAGAAAAGTGGGATAGAGCCTCTATTCTGGACAACAGAACTTATTTGTGTAGGGCACCCTTCATGAACATCTTCAAACACAATTTGTTCTGTCTCAACATCATTTGCCACTCTACCTTTCTCATTCACTCCACGTTTCAAGTATCTATGCAATAGAAGAAAAATAAGAAAAAAGTCATGTGTGAATCAAAAGAAACAACAACAGTACGTGAAAAACAATTTATTTCTCATCTCACAAGAGAAATCACAAACTAGAGCTCACAAAGAAGCAAAGAAAACCCAAATCAAAGTGAAACCACATAGACAAACAGAAATAGCACAGTGCTAGTTTTCCTGATGTATCGTAGGTCAAATGAAATGGTTAAGAAAACTTCCAACAAATCTAGCAGGCATTTCAACCGGTAGCTGTAAAACATCTAACCTTGTCCCAGCATAATGTCGAGAACGTCTTGCAATGAGAGTCAGGAAACAATTCTTGCCCGAGACGGAAAGTTTCACCTGGATATCAAAGTAGGGAAACAACAAATATTAGATCTAAACTTTAATATGAAATTGAAACAACTTTTAGCAAACTCGTGGAACAAAAAGTTTGAGACAGAGCAAACCTAGTTCATCTTTAGTTACCACATTTAAGGTAGCTAAAGTTATAAGAAAAAACCTGGTAAATGGTCAATTACGTTCCTTAAGAATATTGACAAAGGAACTCCATTAACCAAAGAAATTGTAAATTTGATAGTTTCTCTCAATATGAAGATTAAAATAAATAAATAAACATCTAGATTTCTTAAAGCAACATCTTTTAAGCAAAAAACAGACATAGAAACTGAAAGAAAATAAAACAAGTACTTTAACTTAACCTTCCAACAAATCTCATTTCCACGATCCCTTATCACAAAAATAAATGAAAAGAAAAAAGTCTAAAGAGTATCATACCTGCTTGAAGAAGCCATATACCAATGCGATAGTCCATAGAGTATTCTTGAGAGTATTGCGAATCCCTCGAGTTAAGAACTCATTCCAAACAAACATTGATTCATAGTGTACTAGTCCTGTCTCATCTCTGCATAAATTTCTTTGAAGACTATGCATGACATTGTAGGTGTAGCTGAAAAAGAAGTCTTTCGTTAGATCCACTGTTGAAAGGAGCTTCTTGTACCTACGTCAAGAGAGAAAAAGGAAAAAAAGGGCAAGCCATGTTAATGCATCGAATATTTGATACTTTGATGAAATACAGAAACAAATAGAAATAAAAACAACTGCTTAAACTTAAATTTAAAGAGGAAATAAAAACAAAAGATAGCAATTGCCCCCAATAACCCTGATGATACCTTGTCTCATTCAACATGTTATACTAACATTAGACGGCAATGAAGCTTGCCCCTGTAGATATGCAGGAAATGAAATTGCAATAGCCTCTACAAATGATATTAACTACGATGATGCAACATTAAACTGGTGAAAGCTGACTTAACTGATGAAATAAAAAAGAAAAGAAAAATGGAAGATACTTAACCAGAAAGTGCTTCAATGGAACAAGGCCATATGAATGATATATCAGGAAAGGTGTATCAACAAAAATGGTACAGAGATTACCTCCAAACCATGGAACTCTTCTACATTTAAAACAGAACTCAACTTACTGTCCCAGAAAACATAATTAATTGAAAAGAAGGTAAATAACCACAACATAACACAATTCAAGCTAAATACAATTGGAAAATGAATACTTTCAGCAATAATCCCAGGTCTCCTTCTAAGTACCAAGGACATATTACATTTACATGTGAAATTGACAAAAGACCTTTTTTCATTCTTAGAATAAGCCATATTGGACTGGATAGGAGATATCGGAATTGGAATCATCTCGCTCTTGGAAATGGCATAGATAGTATGGCCACAAATTGCACCAATCTTTTTTCTTTTGGTGATCAGCATCATGGAATAAGATCCCAAAAATTTCACAAAACCTGAATTAAAAGGGAAAATTTAATTAGATTATACTAAAAACGAGGAGGAGGGAAGGTGGAGAGTGGAGAACCTGATAGGAACTACATACCAATGATTCCATAACAAGCTGTAACAAATTTAAGTCCACCTGAGGGCCTGTTTCCCTCATGTATCCTTCTTAACAGATCACAGCATTCAATTTCTGAGTATGCCGTGGAATCTTCAACAATGGTTAATTCGGACGGGTCTAGTCGATCAATCTTTAGTACCCTCCAAAGAGTTCTATTCTTGTCTCTTCCAATCATATAGAAATTCTGTTGCACAGAAGGAAATGTTGCATCAATATTTTGAAATTGAGATGGCAACCACGAAATTATCAGCCCAAAAATTTAGGTGCAAAAGGAAAAAGGCAACTGTATTGCTCCTATAAGCATCATAGAATCTCAGGAGTAAAGGACCAATTTTATGAGATCAAGAAAAACATTACCCTTAATAGGAGATGATTGCAATTAAAGATAACTGAATACAGAAAGAAATTCCAACTATCATAAGCCAAATAAGAATGTTAAAAAGTTCTGATGGCCATATGTAAAGAACTCCGAATGCATGCTAAACCAAACCACTGCTGATAAAAAACAGATATTTGACAATGGAAGTCAAACTTTTTAAGTATACCTGGTATTACAAATTAAAACCATTTCTGTTCGATTTCAAAAGAATCTCAGTCTAGATCAGATAGAGCAATTCAGCGATTCTTAAATATGAAACAGAAATTGTGCATCCATTGTTAAACATTTCAAACTTCAATCAACAATAGAATTCGAATCATTCCAAAACCAGACTATGCAACTATGTCACAGAGCAGATTAGAAGGTGAAAGCTCAAAATCATCATTTATGCTCAAAATTTCCAAAATAAATAAACAGTTTGGTAAAAAGACACCATAAGAAACAAAAAGACCGAGAAGAACTTTAGCGGGTAAACATTAAGCAACTACAATGATCAGAGCAGAAAAGTCAAAAAAATTATTAAACCAACAGCCGTATAAGCAAGCAAAGTAATACATGTACAGACGAGTGAATAACTGTATATATACACGTATGTAATTACGATGAGAGATGAAAAGTACCGAGCGAGTCTCGTAGAGTCTGAATTTCTGCAAATAAGAAGGATTCGAGTCGAATACAGCATCACTGCCCCTCTCGCCTGCCATTAGCTTTCGGATCCTAGGTTCCCCGAGTCTCAAAGCTCGGGTTCACTCAAAACACGGATCGCCGATAAACAGCGAAAAGCAAAGATAAAACAAAAGCCTCTATCACTCTACAAAATTGAATCATATATACGCGATACATATGAGATAAAAACGCAAAAATTTTGAAAAGGAATAACGCATCACAATTCAACGATTCAACATGGAAACCTCGAGCTACCAAAAAACAAAGCTACAAAAAGGGAAACAAATCAATTAAATTAAACTAGACGAATTGGGAAACGTTGTGCTTTGTCGAAAAGAGGAAGATAGAGATCGAGAAGGCGAAGATATTAGAGACTAGAATAACCACAAAAACTAACCCAGAAATTCAGTAATTATATAATGAAACATTACTTGTTTCTATTTTTCTGGAAGAAAAAAAATGCGAGATATGGACGTTTTAAATTTAAAATAAAAAATTTCGATATTATGGATAGTAATTGCGGAGAAGATATAGGAGGTGTCAACTGTAACTTCCGTTTCTATCCTGCTTTCCCCCCTTTTGATTTTTAACAATGATTGGTTTGAGTATGGCGAGTTATGACTCGCTTGAATCGGTCCAGTCCCCAGGGGTGGGATATGGTGTACGCCCCCAGTTTGATTACCATATACGTGTAAAGTTCGCAAATATTCTTTAAATTGTAAGTCATTAAACTTTTAAAATTTTATAAAATAAACATAAATTTAAAATTTTGTTATAAAATAAACACTAACTCTAACGATAAAATTATAAATTTACTATTTAATTGTTACAAAATAGTCATTTAATTATTTAATTGTTACAAAATGATTATACAATATTTAATTCTTAAATTAATTGTAAGTTTTTTTATATTTGATTTTAAGAGATTATGTTGTTTAGAAATGCTTCAAATTACGGAATGAAAGAATTTTTGTTTCGAGAAACGTTTCAAATAAAATGAATTAAGAGCTATTTGTTTCTAAAAATATTTTAAATTGAAGGAATTAAAGGGTTTTCTTCAAGAACATCTCGTGAAAGGAATTGTAGTATAACATATAATAACCAACTATTTTGTAACAATTAAATATTTCAATGATTATTTTGTAACAATTAAATAGTTCAATGATCATTTTATAACAATTAAATAATTAATGATTATTTTTTAACAACTAAAATATTACTTTAATTACTCAATCAGTCTATATTTTAATGTCCAACGATGTTCACTTTATAACAAAATAATCATTTTAATGTTTATTTTTGCTAGTTTTAAATAATCAATATGGTCATTTTAAAATAGTTTTAATAATTATTTATGAAATTTATATGAATCAAAATTGAAACAATCAAAATAAATTAGAGGAAACTACTCATTTAGTATCTTATTTATGTATGTGTTACTGTTTTGGTACTTTAAATAATTTTTTTTGTAAAATAGTACTTAACATTATGATTTATTTTAATTTTAATATCTATCGTTAAAAAATAACGACATGCTAGCTAAGAAAGATAAAAATACACCTGATAAATTGCCACATCATTTTCTCCCTCATCGCCAGCATGCCATATGTGTTTTGTTATGATTTTATCCGCATGCTAACTACGAGGGAGAAAATGATGTGGTAACTTATCATGTGTGATTTTTTCTCTTCTAGTTAGCATGTTATTAATTTTTTATCGGATGAAGTACTAATTTAGAAACAACACTTAATATTAAGTATTGTTTTACCAAAAAAATTAGTTGATATACTAAAACAATAACGTAAGCATAGTACTAAATATATAATTTTCAAAATATAATTATAATTGAACGGAAACGGTTGCAATCAATCAAACAAGTTTTAGACTTTAGCTTGTTTGAATGCCATTTTCAACGGTCCGGATAAAAATGGAACATTTTTATTCAAAAGGCGCGTTCCAATGCGGTAATATACTCGTATTACCACGTGAACTTGTCATTTTGTGGCTTTGTCTGTTGCTTGACTCGGTTTGGATCTACATTTTCTTATTTTTCAATGTGGGAATAATTTTCCACGTTTTCTTGTTTCAATTGGGATCTTCTTCTGGATGCTTATATTTTTATATTAGATAAAATATACAGACGGTCACAAAATTATATCTAAAAAATAAAATAGTAACCAAATTTTTAAAAATAACAAAATGACAATTAAATTTTATGTTTTGTTACAATTTTTTTTAAAATAGTACAAAATATACTCTTATCAATTTCTTGCCGGTTTAAAAAGGTTTTGAATCCACGCAAGATAAACACTATGCGAGCATCTATGATCATTAGATCAATTAATAAATCTCAATATCAATCATTAATAAAACTTACGCCCTTTACAAATTTTGACCCAGACAAAACGGATAAATATATATATATTCAAATGTTTTTTTTATTTTAATTACGCTCTTTAAAATTTTATAAGATAAGAATATGGATAGGCAAGTGATACTCGTAATTTTGATTTAAAAATTGTTATCAGTTATGGTGCTTCAAATTGAGAATTTTTTATTAATAAGAACTACTTTGGTTTTCTCAACCACGCTAATCTCATTCCTATCAATTTTAACTAGTAGCTCTGAACGGCAAAATAACCCCAATATTATTGTTGGATCCCCCCTAAAATATGGTTCATACTGTCGAAGACAGGGACGAACTCAGAACTTTAGGTTAGCGGGCGAACTTATAAATTTCTAAAGGGGGCGAACATATAAAAGTTTAGGGGGGTGAAAATAGATTTTTAATAGAAAATACATCAAAAATTTTTAAAATTTTTCTAAATCATATATGATTTTCAAAATTTTAAGGGAAGCGGTTGCCCCCAGCACCCCTCGGTCCATCCCTGGTTGAAGATTAAAAATGGAGGTGATTTCCACCTGTTTTGAACAGTAAATTCATGAAAAAATAAGGTTGATAAAAAACCGGGGTGATTTTCACTTATTTTTAAACAGTAAAATCATGAAAATAATAAATAAAAGGGTAAAGTATGCCAGGTACCACCGAACTATAGTGTCTGACATGTTTTTACCATTAACGTTTCAATTGGTCCAAAACTATCATTAACGTTTAATATTTGATCCAATTATACCATCCCTCCGTTAAATCATGGACGGCGTGGTGATGTGGACTAAGAAAACCGTAACGGTGCTGACTGTGTACCCTATATATTATTATTTATTCCACGTCATTAAAAAATAAAAAAATAAAAACCGTGAGCGCAGACGAGACCCAAACCAATCATAATAGCAGATATGATAAAAGATCCGACGGAGGTGAGGAAAACAATGAAGACGCTAAAGATGATAAGGGTTTTCATTCACGACATTAGGAAACGACGCCGTTTTGAAAACTAAAAGGGTTTTTATTTTTTTATTTTTTAATGACGTGGAATAAATAATAATATATAGGGTACACAGTCAGCACCGTTACGGTTTTCTTAGTCCACATCACCACGCCGTCCATGATTTAACGGAGGGATGGTATAATTGGATCAAATATTAAACGTTAATGATAGTTTTGGACCAACTGAAACGTTGATGGTAAAAACAGGTCAAACACTATAGTTCGGTGGTACCTGACATACTTTACCCTAAATAAAAAATATGGTTCATCAGCCTTTCAACAGTGCAAGGGTGCCACATGGCAGCAGGATGTACCCTACACCACTGTTTGAAAACAGGGGGAGAGTCCTCCGATTTCAGTTTGATTTTTTATTATTATTTTGCAAAATACTGTTCAAAAATAGATGAGAATCCACCCAATTTCTGATCTGGAACAATAAATCGCCATAGATTGGAACATAAACAAGGATGAACTATATTTGAGGGTGTTGGGGGGGGGGGGATTCTGGAACAATAGTTGGGTAACAACTCCTGCTCTTAACTAAAGGTTTAAAAGTTGAAGATTTAAAAGATTTATTTATTGCCTTCCGTGACATGTAGATGCAAGTTGAATATGTTAGACGAAACGGTTTTATCAGTAAAGTTTGTGTGCATTATTAAAAGATTAAGAAAAAAATATGAACAAATATTATCTTATAATTATTTTAAAACAATTTAAATAAAAAATAGAATTTAAAACTAATAGATCAAATATATAGTTAGAGTTGATAATTTATTAACATGTTCTAATTTACAACGTTGAATAATTTTATTTAATTGATTAATTTTTTATTAAAATTAGAATTTAATTGGAAATGAATATTGAATCAAATTTTGAAAAAGGAAAAATAAAATCACGCATAAAGGAGAAGTGTTTACATCACCAACCGGTTGACTCTTAAAAATTGTGGGTTAGAGTTAGACAAATTGGTCGTATAGGTATGAAAGCTTGATAACATAATTTTTATTAAAACATAAATAAAATTAAAAAAATAGACCACATGTCATACATAAATTTAATGATGATATTTTTGTTACGATAGTAAATGGTCTACGATTCAACCTTAAAATGTAAACGAAATAAAACCTTAAATGTTTATTTTTAACAAAATAACTTTAAACACATAATACAAAATTTATTTTAATCCGCAATATAAGTTAATATTACCCCAGATTAAATGCAAATTTTAATTCATTAATATTCAAATAATAATAATAATAATACCCATCAAACTCAATGAGTTTATGCTCTCATGAAAATTAAAAAAAAATGCACAAATCAAACATTGTAAACATTTTAAAAAATAAATCAAAATTGACTCAATATGGTTTTGTTTAATAAGAAAATAGTTGTTGCATCGTCATCTATAAATAAAAGTTTTGAAAAGGAAATAAAATAATTTATTTGAATCATACTAGTCAAGGATAAAAAGAACCTAGCTAATGTCGATCACTATCTATCGAACGTAAGGGCAAAACCTATATATACATACATACATACATACATACATACATACATATATATATATATATATATATATATATATATATATAAGTAAAACTGCGTGAATGGCGAGCCAATATAAATAAGAGAGAAAGTAGGTAAAAACAGTGTTTGAAAACTCAAATACCAAAATAAAAGTTATCATTAACCGTAATTAGTTTAGTGAAATAAAATATTATGACAGTTAATAAAATTAAAATTTTAAATTCGAATATCGTGAAATAAAAATTTAGGTCAAAAAATTATCCTCATAATAATTTTTTTATTATATTCAATGAAACTTATCGAAAACAAAAACGATTAACTAGAGAAACAACCACTTTTTTTCATTTAAATTAAATAATAATCGACAGGGAAATATTTTAATATATTTATTTATATTTGATAATAGACACGTGCAAAGGCGTAAACATCATCCTACCAAATTCAAACCAATCAGAGTTAGACAAACTTTATTTTCGTTTTTCTCTTAAAGTTATTCTTTATCTTTAAATAATTAACAATTTAATATTAATCAGGAAAAGAAAAGTTGAAAATGAAAATAAATAGACTCGCGAAAGCGAAGTGTGGGACCGTGGGTATGAGGATCGGACGATGGAGATAGATGACCATTTCAACATGGCAAAGCGCGGAAGGGAAACAATTGGCCTAATAGTGATTGCAAAACGCGGACGTTTCATCATCCTTATCAGTCACGTGATATATACTGGGTTCTTTATTTTGGACCATAGACTTAAGACAACAGTGGCGCAACGTGTCCAACAAATGAACTTATACATACTGTAATATATACTTTGGAGTTTTAGATATTATATTAAATGTAGGTCTAATTCTATCCCAAAAAAAATGTAGGTCTAATATAATGATTCAATCTTTAAAAAAATTTGAACTCGTAGAGTGGTCTCAATTAGGGAAATTTAAATTTGAGTATTCAAAAAATTAGGTACTCGGACCTTCGGGTATTAAATTTGCTAGCCTGTGTCTCGAACCGTGAATACCGGATACCCGTTAAACTCGGGTACCGGGTGCCTAATTTTTATTTTTTATTTTAAAATTAAAAAAAAAACTTAAAAGTTCATAACACATGATCCAAACAAAAAATTAACAACTTGAAGTTTATAACCATAATAAAAATATTAAAAATATATTTTTTAAAGAAACCTACTAATGCATAAATATAATAGAAAAACTTTGTTGTTTGTTTTAATATCGAATCTTACATATTCACAAATTAATATATTTTTTGAAAAATTTAGAACATGAAAGCATATAATACAAATATAGAATGAATTTAGGGATTTAAATATAGTTTTAAAGTAAAAATATTAAGTAATCTAATAAAATAAAAAAAAGAACCGGGTACCCAGGAGTAACCGGGTACCCAAAAAAAATATATTTTTGACCCGGGCCCGACCCGGGAAATGACGGGCCGAGTAAAAAAAATTCTAGATAAATACCCGGTTATTTATGTTTGAGTAGTTGGGTAGTCAGGTCGGGTAATTTTGAACACCCCTAGTTCCAGTAATAAAGAACGATGTATGTCATTTTGGTGACTCGAGTTCGAGCACCATGTGTGCACGGTGTGTGTATGTTATTAAAGGGCTAAGAAAATTGAACAGATATTATCCTGTAATCACACCAACATATTAAAAAAATAAAAAAAAAGTTTACGATATTTTTACTAATCGGTGACGACAATACTCTTAGTATTAGTTTTCTTCCGATGAGTTTTTAATTGAAATGATAAAGTATAACTATAAAGAATGATTAGATTGAAGTTTCATTTTAAGTTGACCATTGGTGAATTTTGTATATAATAGTCGTTTATATAAAATTTATAATGTCTAAAACCATTAATAATAAACAAATGGTTGACTATTTTAGTTTCAAAACTATCTTTTTTTACAGTAGGTGTCTAAAATTTTATTTTTAACTGAAATACGTATTTAAAGTTTTATTTTTTATTAAAATAGGTGCCTAAAGTATTTTGTAGTTAAAAAAGTATTTTAGACACCTATTTCAACCAAAAATAAAAATTTAAGCACCTATTTTAGTCAAAAAATACTTATTTTGTAGTTAAACTTAAACAAATATACTTAATTTATTCAAACTCGTGATCTTTAAAAAATATAACAAGTTAACAAAATAAAATAAACCAAACTAATATTAAATTAATTTTCTATAATATTTTAATGTTTCGGATCGGAGGGAATGATGGAAAATGCACAAACCTAAAAGTAGGCAAATTGTCAAACAGAACTTAATAATTTCAATGATTCTAGAAATAATAATCTTTTTTATCTTTTCTTTTGGAAATGTGTAACTTTATAAACACATAATTTGTAGAATATATTCTGATCTTGCTTCGTGAGGCTCTAAAAATAAAGTCATATTCCATTTTAGCCATCAGTGGCAAAAGCTTTGCCACTTCATTTATATCTCCACATCTTATCTTAAAGTTTACATAAATGGCTACACCAGTGACCAGCCTACAAAATTGGCATTTCATGTGGAAAAATATGGGTGCCCCTTTTCTCTATTAATTATGCCCACATGCAAAGCAACCATTTCCATAAACAATTGTCCTATTGTCTAAAGTCTCTTTTTTTCTTTCTTTCGATTGTATTTGGATGGTTATTCAATGATTAACAGGACAATGACGTAACTTAGTGGTAGAGTTTAAAAGATTAATTTAAATTTTAAAAAATTTTAAGGGTTCAATTTATGTTTTTTTTAAAAAAAACTTACGATCTAATTAATTTTTTTAAAATTATAAAAGACTTAATGAGAACTTTTAAAAATTATGAAAGGAATTTAATTAATAACGTTTAAAAAAAATTGAATCTTAATCTGAACTTCTAAAATTTTGTGGGGTAAATTTAATTTTCCAAATTTTAGGGGCATGACTCCCACATACCCCATTGTATTCCGTCATTGAAACGTGACATATTATATAATAAGTAATACGATTATAACATTTTTTTGAACAATTTCTATCTGGGATGAGAAAGGGAATTTGCTCTTGATGAGTTTTGAACCCACAACCTAAAATAGAGGAAGGGTGTCAAGTGAAAACTGTAACGCTCGAGTTTAGGGCCCGAGAGATAATCGGGTTTGGTTAAACCGGTTCGGGTTAAATTAATTAGGAGAAACCATTTTGTTGAGTTGTGTGGTGCTCGATTCGTTCAACCGATTATGCTCACCAAGTGGTGGAGAGGTGGATTTTTGGGTGGAAGGGTTTAGGAAGCTAGAAAGGAAATAGACACAATGATTTTAGAGTGGTTCGGTCTTCTAACAAGCACCTACATCAACTACCTTAGCTCCCCACTAAGGATTTCACAATCAATCCACTAATTGATTCGTCCCCTTTTCTAGGCTTAGGAGGAAACCCTTACAACCAATCAAGCTTTCTACCCAAAGCCTTGATTGAAACCCTCTTTACAAGAGATAAACAAAGCAAACTTATAATCCTCTAATAGGAGTTTGTTTGCACAATAAAGCACTCACCCAAACCTAAAACACTTGAGCAAATTTGACAATTTTGGCTCACTAGTGTTTGTCTATACAAGAATTGACAATTTAAGTGCTAAGACAATTTCTTGATCATTTGATGTTTGACAATATGAGCATTAGCCTTCTCTTGATGCTTGGAGGTCCCTTTTATACTCCCAAATGAGTTTGTAGCCGTTACTAGCCGTTGGGATCAAATTGGAGCCGTTGAGGACTTTATTCCCACCATAAATGCAGTTTTGCAGCTCCTCGTTTCGAAACGCTCGAGGCCGTTTCGAAACACTCTCAATGTAGAAATAGCCGTTGCAGTCTGTCAGGGTACCCGTTTCGAAACACCCCCTTGCCGTTTCGGAACGCGTATCGAAACGCTATAAGCCCGTATCGAAACGCCTGCATTTAAAAGTTAGTTGGGAAGATAGCCGTTGGGGTTTATGACCGTTGTGGTCATTGCCACGTGGGCGTATCGAAACGGCCTAGCTCGTTTCGAAACACTGGGCAAAAATCAAGTCCAGGGAAAGCCCGTTTCGAAACAAGTTTCGAAACGAAATCGCTACTGGAATCCCCTGTTTCGAAACGCCTTATGGTGTTTCGAAACACCTGGACAGGTTTGAGAAGTTTGGCTTTGAAACACATTAAAAACCCATTTAGAAACATCCCTAAACATAGTTTCAGAATATTTGGACTTTGGAAATTGTTTTAAATACTTTTTAAATCAGTCCAAAACATTTTTCAATTATTATATCAAAACATTAGTTCTACACATTTTTAATAAACAACGAAAGAATTTTAATGAAAAAGGGGTAAAAAGAAATTTTAGAATTAAAAAAAAAAAGTTTTAAAAATACCATCATCTTCTTCAAACTCTTTTCACGTTGTTTTTTCTCAAACACCATTTTTACTATTTCATTGGTACAAGCTCTTTATCCAAATAAGTTTTCAAGCGGAACCGAGTTTGGGTACTTCGGACGCGATACCCGGTGTTGCGGAGGCTTAAAATCGGTGTTTCGGTTATCGTTGGGTTCTACCGTTGAGTGGTAATGTTTTAAAGCTTTGAAATGTTTCAAAGATGTTTTCTTGGGGTTTGGGTTAAGCTTTGGGGGCCGACCTAAACCCAAGTGTAAGTTTAACTAATATCGCCTTATCTTGTTGAGTGTTGATGAATGTGATTATATGTGTTGTTGGGTGAAATACTCTTTGTTTTTACATCCTTTTGAATGTTATTATGTTGTTGTTGTTGTCAAGCCTCACGTGATGGTTATGGAAAGAGTGTTGTTGAAAACGGTGATGTGTAGTCCCTCCAGAAGTTGACTAGTAGATGAGTACGATATGTGTAGTCCCACCGAAAATATGCTAGTTGTTTGTGAACGGTGATGTATAGTTCCACCGGGAATGGTTGTGCATGTGCACACCATGAACTCGTCTTATGTTTCGGTTTAGTATTTTTCACTCCTTATGGTTTTGTCTTTAAAATAGATATATGCTTTGAAACTGCATTGTTGTTGTTGTGATTTGTGCTCTGCTCACTAAGCTCTCAAGCTTACGCTCTCTTTTTCAACAATGCAGGTCGTTAGTGGCTACGAGAGGCAAGTGGGGCAAAGGAGGAACCTTGGAGTTCTTTTTCTAGCTCAAGTATGACTTTTTATGGTTGTAATAATACTTAGGCAATATAAATGCTAGACTTTTGTATTGGGGAGTTGTTGTCTAAACTCACGTATGGTTGCTTTTGTTGCTAACATGTTTTAAACGTCGAAACCATGCTATGTTTAGACTTGTTTGAGCTTTTGGTTAAATGCCTTGTGTTTTGGATTGTTAGTGTTTTGAATTGAAATGTTTCTTTTGGGTTTTTGAGTTTGAGATCCATGTTTGTGTCTATGTATGATCGGGACGTATTTTTAGGGCGTTTTACCTCTAGAATGGTTGCCTAAGTTGCATGATGTTTAGAAGTCAATTGGGTGCTTGTATGTGAGTTGTGTTGTTTCCCCGTACGCTTAAAAATTGCAGAAATCAGTCTTTCCGGGCAGGACGTATCAATACGCTCAAGAGCAGTATCGATACAGTCTCATGTTTTAAGCCTATCGTATCGATACACGAGGGCGTACCGATACTGTTTTGGGTCTCTGGAAATCTGATATTTTGACGAGAAATTGAGGTATCGGTACGGGACTTAGGCATATGGGTACGGTCCTTAAAGTTAACTTTGGGAGTTTGACCATTAAGGGCGTATCGATACGCTCAAGGGCAGTATCGATACGATCTTTTGGAGTTAACCTTGGGGAGTTTGACCGTTGCAGGCGTATCGATACGGGCCCTAGGTGTATTGATATTGCTTGTCTAAAATTCATAAAATGTTGCTTCTGATGTCTGTCTTGCTTGGTTCGTGATCGTGTTTGCTTTTCCGCTGTATGTCACCTCACATAGGTTAAAGATGACATTTAGATAAGGTTAATTTTAAAAAAATAAGGTTGTTAATCGGAGTGAGACCTTAACGGGTTTCGCTTCGGTTATCCTCGTGTAACCCGTTCGGTTCGGTCTGGTGACTAGACCTGGTCGAGGGGGTTACAAAAACTTTAACCATTTACTCTATAGGTTAGTTACAACAATTAAATATTATACAAATTTTTTATTTAAATACATAATGTTCTAAATATGATGGTCATTATAATACAAATATATGATGTTAATGATTATTTCCATCTATATTAAAAAGATAACTACCATTAAAAAAAATATCTTACTATATTTTCAGGTTACATACTTCTCTCAGAAAAACAAACCATAGTTTCTCAAATTCATTTGATATACTCCAAGCTTTAATCTTGAAATTGGTTTGGCTTATTGGTTGCTTCTAATTCAACGATAACGTTTCATAAGTTAATCTTCTAACTATTTTTGTTTAAATAATTAGGTATAGATAGTTTTATACTTTTCCAAACGGCTAGAACATAGATATTCTAACGATAAGGGTTTTTTTTTTTTAATCTAGTCGTTTCTCTTAAATTTCTGTCGGCTGCAATTTTGTTTTTATTTTTTTAATTGATAGTCGTCAACTAGTTTTCGTATTAGTTATCGACCACCAGGTCTATTATTTTTTTTTATTTTTTTTTGGTTTTTCGTGTTTTAATAAGAATCTCAACCTTTGTGGTACAAATTTTTTCTGCCCTTGTGACACGTTTTTTTTGTGGTTTGTTTCATCTGTCCTTGTAGCATGATTTTCAGCATACCTTAGTGGTCAGTTGGTGCTCGTACAAAGATCTTCACGACGCTAATATTTGATTATGATTTTGTCGGTGGTCTTAGAAAGATGAATCCCCACTCGGTTGATGGTTGGTTGCCGATGTAATCAGACTTGGGTAGCAGAGCAATTTGCATGATAGTTTGGTTTGCTCACCACTCTTTTTTCACCCCGTAAAGCGTCTCGTTTGGATAGAGACAAGGAGATTCAAGAAAATTTTTGAATTTTAATATGTTAATCTCAATGGAAATGTCTACTTTTCTTTGCACCATTGTAAGAGATTTTTAGTGGACTTATCCCTTTTCCTTTTCTTTTTGATGCATTGTATTATATAATCCTTCATGATAATTAATAAAATTCAGATTTCATTGTTAAAAAAAATATACTTTATCCTTTCTTTCGGATTTCACACATCGTTTTACGACAATGGCCTAATATCTCCAACATTTATTAACTTTGTGAAATCGACGCCCACTTCGCTTCTACACATTCTTTATTAATATTGTGTTAGGTGTTGAAAGATATACAACGGTAAATGAAACGAGATAAATCGTGAGTTTTTCAAGTTTTGTTTGGTCAAAACTCGATTAATAATCAACTCAAGCTCAAATTCGGATTGAGTTCTTAACAAGCCGAATCGAACTATTCGATACCCGATTTGAAAAGCTCGTGAACTACTCGAAAAATATAATATATTATTTTTTTTATTTAAAGTCTAAATTCTTAGCCCTAAACCTCTAAACACTAAACTAAGACCTAAACCTTAAAATTAACAACCTTGTGTAAACTACAGTTTACATAACTTGTGTATCAAAGTTTTTTCCTAATAGGGCTTCAAATGAGACGAGACAGATCGCAAGCTACTCGGGTCCGACTCGATCAAAGCTCGATCAACACTCGACTCGAGTTTTTAGCGAGCCGAGTTGAGCTCAGATTATTCAAGCTCGTTAAAAACTACTCAAACTTGACTCGAATTCTTAACGAGCTGAGTCGAATTCAACACTATTAAAGCTCGACTCGACTCGTTTACACCTTTAGAAAGATACATGTATGAGTTTAGAATTTGAAAACCTAACTTATTATATATTAGATTTTTTCTCTTTTTGAGGGATATTATGATTGGATTTGATGAGTAATGTAGTGAGGGGTATCCCCTTGAAAATGGGAGCAGTCCACTTAGATATTGTTCAATTAGAAGAATATATGGGCTTTAAGCTGGCTAGGTTGAATCAGATTTGGGCTTGGACTGATCCCTATGGTCAAAACTTAAAAGTAAGGAAACCCTTTCAAACGCATAAAAGAAATTATTAATAAAATGCTACACGGACAAATAATAGTTTGTCACTGATATACCAGCGGACATCAATTTTCAGTTTTCCAATTTTCATAGTGTTGAGAATTAGGGGAATTACGTAGTAATTAATTATGATGGCTTAAAAATTTATTTATTTTTATTAAATAGAGATATTACATTCTCATTTTAAGATTTAAACTCATACAAAATGAGATAATATGAGCATTCTTAGCTAATAGCCACTAGACCAATTAGTAAATCTCTTTATTTTTTTAATGAATAAAAACACTAAATTGAGTATAATATCGGCCAAAAAAATTTATTGCAATCACAACGACTATTATTAGTAAGTTAAGTTAAATTATATTATATTATAATTATTCCGTGTGTCCAAACGTACCATAAAACTTATAGTTTAAATGTGATGAATTTGATAAGACTTATAACTATAGTCTATATACATAATTGGTGATTATAGTTTAATTTCCCTATAAAACCCACTTGAAAGGCATACGAAGCCATAATCAGATATTGATAAGTGAAGTAAAAGCTAATTGGAGGAATTAGAAACACTAAAATCTTAAAAACGATATGCTAATCACATCAACGTAGTAGTTTAAGTAATAATTTTACAAACTTAAGCACTAGACTACATTCAGTATCTCACAATCTTATACAGATTCCAGACCCAGAATTCACCCCACAACACCATTATCTCCAAAGGCAAGGAATGGTGGCCGGTGGGGGCATTATTTTGCTTTTAGTCATTAGCCCTCGCAATAACTACCGTACGCATGCTTTTCTTTTCTCTTTTGAAATTATTGGCCTTTTCCACTGGAACGTTTCACACGTCAACGTGTGTATGTATCTAAATTTGTGAAGGGAGAAATATCAATTTGCCGACGTGGTGGTCACCACTCACCACCATAGTTGTTTTTTCCACCCAAGCATAAATCTCAGTAATGGAAGTCACTATCATCCCAAGTAAGTAGCACCATAGTGTTTACTGTCAACGATTGTAATAGTTCCACATGTCCAAAATATAACGACCCTTTGCTGAAAACTCCAGGTCAATGCCATGCACTGACCACCGAGTCCTCAGCCATCGTTTTCTCCATTATTATTGTTGCGTCAAAACCCACGGTGTCGCTGATTTTAGCTCGTCACTGTCATGTTGCCTTCTTTTTTACGACGTTATTATCATATGAAATTTGGCAGTCTCTCTCGGTTTCAAATCTTATGTTCAAGATTCACCGAAACTGATCGAAACAGAGTTGTGAATTGTGAGAAAAAATATAAATCAAAACATAAGCTGTTCCTGTTTGAAACCAAATAAACAAGGAACCCACAGTTTCACTGTAATATCTTCTTGGGATCACCGAAAACTCTCTTTAGCTAAGGCTGCTCGCCTTGTCTCGCAGCTCCTCCACTTTTTCTTTTTTTTTCCCCTCTGAAACTACTGATGTCAAAAGCAATCTGTCGCTCCGCTGCATCAGCAATGGGCATATAGGTAAATATCTAGGCAATCAAAAGTGTGGGATACCTACACGTGGCTATAGATGAGTGGTGGTGATAGATTGGGGTCACCCTCACACGTGTGCATGCAGCCGACAGGTTTTGGACATGTTACCCACCACTTCACGTGCGCCTAAAAGCCCCCTTTCTTCATCTTCCTCTTCAATTTCTTTCACTCTTTTATTTATTTCCAGTTTCCACTCATCACATTCACACACTTGTAAACAGTGTTTAGTGGCATGCAACTGCATGCTTTGGTTAGTGCCAGTGCATCTATTGGACCCACTTTCATCTTTTCCTTTCCTGTTTCCTGTTAGTGTTACTATTTCCCCCTTCCCTTTTCCAGTTTCCCCTTTAGATTTTTAATTCTAGTTCTGCATTTGGTTACTATCTTTCTCTTTCATTACACTTTGAAAAATATATATTAAATTTTAGTTCAGTTATAACATCTCACATTTAATCATGAATTTAAACATATTTAGATTAGTTTGAAATCATATAAGTATTTCTGGGAGAATTATGTTGTAGAATTTTCATATAAATACTTTCATCAGATAATATGTTATATTCAATTTTTTTAAAAAAAATAAAAAAAAGCACTAATAAAAGGGAAGTTACGAATTTCTAGCTATGCTTATAAGATGAAAGTAAAGGATTAACATGCTAATAGTGTACATAGCCAAAGCTTCACAATCATGCAAACTTGTCCATCACTTTGTTCAATAGAAGTATATTTAGACCGGTTAATGTAAAAATTACTCTACTTTTCACTATTAATTAGACTTACAAAACTATTTATGGACAATGTAAAAAGTTATGTCCTAAACGTGTCCATAAACTAAATTAATTTTATTAACAAATCTAATTATCATTTTGCCAATAAAGCAGAAGAAAAGTGTACTCTTCACTACTCAAATCTTGATTTTAAAAGAAACATCTTCCACAACCATTTTCACCAAAAACAAAACCATGGGTAATTAATTACCAATAATACTTCTTTTCCACATGCATGCTATCAATACAATTCTTCAATAAATATAAAAGTTTACAATAATAAATCCTAGTATATATGTGTGTTTTTTATGAAAGGATTATAATAAAGTATTAATATCCTATACATTGGCGGTGTAAAGTGAAAGTTTTCACAAGCACTTTAGTTTTAAGGTATAAGGAGTTAGTTTAGGGTATAGGGTTTAGGGGTTTAGGTGTAGGGGTTAGAATTTAGAGATAATTGTTTTAATCTAAGGTTTAGGATTATAATTTAGGGTTTACAGGTTAGAGTTTAGTTTTTAAGGTAATATGGTGAGAGTTTAGGTTTTAACCCGTAAACCCTAAATTATAACCCTAAACCTTAAATTGAAACAACTATCCTTAAATTCTAACCCCTACACCTAAACCCCTAAACCCTAAACTAACTCCTTATACCCTAAAACTAGGCGCTTGTGAAAACTTTTAGTTTCCACCGTATAGAATATTTATCCAATAATAAATATGTAAAGACTTGATTTTAAGACCACTCATTCATAGTATTTATTTTTTATATCCTTTGCTTGTTTTAAGGTTCATATTTAAATATCGTAGTTATTTTTTTAAACAATGTCATTTTTAAGATTCAATCCTGATTTTTCTCATTAGAAGTGCAATATGTCTTAATTATCACCATACTCAACCATTTGCATCATCCGATGTATTTGTAGTAAAGTTTCTCCCAGTTATTTTTACAGGTGCGAAATTATTGAGAAGAGAACGAAACGCGTAAAAGAGGCAGTATAATGACAAAATTTGAGGCTGAAAGTCCCGTAACGTATATGTATTTTCTCGGGGACAAATGGTTTGATATCTACAACTGGGTTACTGCATGGCATGCAAATCTTGTTGACCCGGCATGTACCCTTGTGTATGGACAGCTATATAAAGATTGTCGAGCCAATACGAAAGGCATATGTGGCGAGGTGAGGTGCCCTAATCCCATAACTGGACTGGTCTTAATTATCTGGTTGGGGGGGTTTAATTAGCCAAGTGTTTGCTCGGTTGTTAAGTGACATAGACGCAACGTCTAGATGCGCAATTAAGCTGATGATGGTTACGATTCCTTTATTTTATTAGTTGACGTCCCTTCATTGTCCGGGGAACAAAAATGGGGTCGTCCGCAATCACTGCTTATGGATCTGCCAATTTTCATACTCGTACTCTTGATTTGGAGTTTTATAGGCTCTAAACAATTTGTTTTGTTTTTTTCTTAATTTACTACGAAATTGTACGGTTCTAATATATCTTCTTCTACAATATCATTCTCAATTATATAGTCTTTAGAGTTTAATTTTGTATTCTCTCATAAATGAAATGTATTATACTACTATATTAACGGTTAATCCATGATTGACTATTTTGTTGAGCTATACAGAATCTTCATTTGTTAGTGGAGATGGATCTATTTTTGTGTCACGTGCATCGTTGTATTAGAAAATGTTAAAATATAATTTGGTATTTAATTTTTTTTTGTCCCATTACAAGGTTCAATTCGATATTTATTTATTTTAGTTAATAAGGTACAAGAATATGACTTAAGATTCAATTTGGTTATTAAGAATATGACTTAAGATTCAATTTGGTATCAATTTTTTTGTTCGGTTAAGTATTTGAACTTAACTTTTTGGTTCTAATAAATACTTGGACTTTCTTCTCGGTTCAAATTGGTTAAAAGTCGTAAGTACATATTTGAATCAAAAGGTTAAGTTAATATACCTAATTGAACAAAAAAATTAGATACCAAATTAAACCTTAAAATTAGGGATGTAAACAAACCGAACGTTCAGCGAAATGTTCGATGGGAAGTTCATTTATGTTCGTTTATTTATTAAACGAACGAACATGAATAAGATTTTTTGTTCGTTTAATTAAATGAACGAACACGAACAAAGGGCTTGTTCGTTCATTTATGTTCGTGAACGTTCGATAATCTGTTCGTTTATGTTTGTTTGTTTATTTTCATTTATGTTCGTTCGTTTATGTTCATTTAAATTTATTCACATATGTCCAGAGGTGTTCATTATTCGGTTAAATCGAACTAACCGACCGAACCAAAACAAAATTAGTTAATTTATTAGATAATTTTAGGTTTCGGCTAATAATTAAGAGTTTTTTCAAATTTCAATATCGATTCATTCAGTTTAAAATTGATTAATTAACTGAATTAATCGAACTAACCACAAATATTAAATATTTAACAAATTATATATATACGTTTGTGTTCGCTTGTGTTCGTTTATGTTCGTTTACCATTTAAACGAACGAACATGAACGAACACGAACAAGCTACATTCCTTAATGAACGAACACGAACAAGAAATTATGTGCTCGTTTATGTTCGTGTTCGTTCATTTGTTCGGTTAAAGTTAAACGAACGAACATGAACACACCCTCATTCGTGTTCGTTCGGTTCGTTTACAGGCCTACTAAAGTCAACATCAGATACAAAATTAAATAAAATAAATAAATATCAAATTAAATCTTGAAATCAAATTCATATAATATATAATTATCCTAATAGAAAATAGGTTTATGAACCTCGAGAATCTTAAACTTATATGGACAAGAGTCACAAGACCGAGGTATGTATATGATGGGTGGGGGCACCCCTAACCACAATTTTTACCTTTAATTTATATAAAGATTTTAAAAAAGAATTGGATTAATTACAAATGTACGGCGCAATCTCTAATTTTGACCAATTCCATGTATATGGAGAATATATTTGCCAAAGTCGGGAGCTCTATTAGGCTTATTTTCGTACTTATTTTGGATCTCAATCCGTTTTGTGGGTATAACACTTTTACTAAAGAAGATGAACCAATGTTTTTCCAATTTTTTTTAATACTCATAAGGTGTAACTATAAGTTCGTATTTTTTGTTAATCCTTTAATAAATCACACATTTTACAGACAATATTGATTGGACTCGTATTTCTTAAGATGAACATCATCTTTTCACATGAGACTCTTTGTGTTCATCCAATTACTATTTTTCATAAAATATATTTATTTAAAAATATTTTTAGTACCCCGTAGAGTGAGTGTCTAAATTTTTGATATAAATGAAACCATTTTGGTCAATATATAAGGATCGTCATGGGTCGGGTTTTCTGCCGATTCGTATTCGACCCCAAAATTTAATACCCCCATCAAACATGACCCGATCCGATATTTTATGATGCCCGACCAGACGTTAATAAAAAATTTAAAAATATTTATTATTATTCGATAAAATAGGGAGTTAAATTTAATTGAAAATATATATAAATAGAGAAAGCATTATACTAATTATTCCATTTTTATTAGACAAAATATTGAGATAATATATATATATAAAGAGGGAGCATTGTAGCAATTATACCTAAATATTTAGAATAAAATTAAACTATTATTTCAGGTCGGGTAGGGTATTTTTTCCACCTTAAATCCAAACCGACCCAACCTCATCCTAAAAAATTTAAGCCTAAACCTAAAATTTTCTTTAAAAAACTCGACCTTATAAAATTAGATCAGAACTAGTTAAGTATGAGTCAAATGACCATCCTACCAATACTTGCTAACTAAGCTCTTTCGTGCATGTGTCACAATAAAGTTAAAATGTTTTTTATAATGATCCAATCTTTTATCATGATTCAACTAACGCATTGCCTGTGCTTATTAAGTGCATAATACAATGGATAAAGTTAATTAATTAATTAAATCAAAAAAGTTAATTAACTAATTAATTAATTAGGGAAAGTGAAGAGACGGAAGATCTAATTAGCCGAAACAAATAGATAAGGATATCTTAGTTTGAAAACGAGTGCAATGTTTTAGGAGAATAGAAGTCCCTTGACCCGTTTTTGTCATCTCTATCTATGCCCAAGAATAAAAAAAATTAGGTTTATATTTAAGAATAAAGTTAGAGTTTATAATTCAGCTTTAAAAAATTGGGGTAGAGTTAGGAGTGTAAATGAGTCGAGTCGAGTTTGAATAGTGCTGAGCTTGACTCAGCTCGTTAAGATTTCAAGCTCGAGTAATTTTTTAACGAGCCTGAAAAATTTGAGCTTGACTCGGCTCATTAAGAACTCGAGTCGAGTTTGAGCTTGACTTGAGCCCAATCGAGTCAAGTGTTGATAAATATTTGACCGTGTTGGACTCGAGTAGCTCGCAATATGTCGTGTCTCATTTAAAGCCTTATTAGGGGGAAAAACTTTGATACACAAGTTGCGTAAGCTCAAACTTGTTAATTTTAGGGTTTATGGTGTTAGTTTAGGGTTTAGAGGTTTATGTTATTGGGCTTATAATTTAGGATTTATGTTTAGGAATTTAGATTTTAAAATTTAAAAAAATTAAAAACTTAATATATTATATATTCGAGTTGTTCGCGAGCTTTTCGAGTCGGGTGTCAAGTAGCTCGACCTGGCTCGTTAAGAACTCTAGCCGAGTTCGAGCTTGAGTCGAGTCCAATCAAGCCGAGCTTTTATCGAGTTTGACTCGAGTAGCTCACGATCTGTCTCGTCTCATTTACAACTATAGGTAGAGTATTTCTTTAAGATTTAAAATTTAAAATTTATAGTTAAAATTTAAAAGGGTAAACTACATAAATGACCACCATACTATTGGTAAAGTCGCGATTTGACCACCTTACTTTTTTTCGAAGCAATAAAACCACCAAATTATTTAATTGGTTGCAATGTGACCACCAGCCGTTAAAAACTAACGGAAGCAGTGACGTGGCAATTAATAAAATTGGTATAATTACACATTTGGTCCCGCTATTTGTACATTTTATCAATTTGGTCCTAATTTTAATAAATAAAATAATTTTATTATTTAATTAGGCTACGACACGTGTCGCCGTATTATTGGAGGATTTTATTTATATATTTTTAATTTAATAATTTTTATTTTGCTCCTCCAATCAGGTGGTGACACATGTCACCAGATTGAAGGAGCAAAATTAAAGAAAGAAGCACTTTGCCCCCAATAAGATTCGAACCCAGGTTAATTGAGTTGAGAGTGAGCATACTTACCATTAAGCCAAAGCAATCCTTGAAATACATTGTACAAAATCCAATATATATCTTAGTTTTTTACAAAGCAGTCACCGGCGGAGACCGTTTGTGGAGTGAAAAGCTTCTGGCGGGTGCAGCCAGCGAGTGAATTTCGGTGCGTCGGAGCAGGGTGGTTGTGTTCACCCGTGTGCGTGAGTATGAACATATTGAGGTCGGATCTGTGTCGTTCCACTTGTTTCCGGGCCGAACAACTCTTTGAGCTGCTACATCTGTAATAGCCCCTGTTATTCAAAGAAAACAAAAACATTAATTGAAATTCCAAACAAAAAACCAAACTAAACATGAAAAGAGACAAAAGCACACGATTTTACCTTGGATAAGGAGAGCCTTTGATGGGTTTTTTACCATATTTTCTCCATGCCCACACATCTGAATATAAACCCTCCGCCGGAACTTGGCAAACCCTTTTCAGCTGATTCTTTCTGCTAAAGGAGAAAGTAACAAAAACTTTAAATACAATATCTTTTGAGCTGGTTAATTTAAAATGACTACTTTTAATGCCGAAATTTACCTTCTTTTAGACCGAGAATTGTGAGAACTGGGAATCCTAGAAGTTCTACTAGCAACGCTCGTCGCAGAGCCACCGTGAAACGGCGTAGGCTTGAGTTGATGCTCTTGCTGTTGTTTTATCTGTGAAGAAAGAGGCTGAGATTTGGGGAAGAAAGACTTGTAAAGCTCATGCAATTCTTCCATATTGTTCCCGGCTTCAAACTGGTTTGTAAAAGACAAGAATTGACCCTGAAAAGGTCTTGACTAGCCAACGCCATGAAAGAGCTGTTTGAAACACCGTCGCCGCCGCTAGTTGTGGTGACGGTGGCGCAGCCCCTCACAACCGCGTGTAAATCCCAACCAACATCCATGGGAAGCCTGCAGCTTTTTCAACTGGCTCCTCTGCCAAGAAAACGCTTGAAAGATGATAGAGGAGAATATGAAGACAAAACGTGTAACACCCGGGTTTAGGGGTCGGGTGAAAATAATATTTTAATATTATTTCGGGTTCGGTTTTGCAATTTAAATAATAAAATATTTTTATGGGCGTCGGGATTTCAAAATGTTTAAGGCTATGTTGGGCCTATCTCTTAAGTCCAAATTCATGGGCTTTAAGAGATGTGGGTTTGGCCATTCATTAATGGCATTTTAGTAAATAGTTGGTCTTCCAACTAAAACCTATTTTAATTTTAATTCCCTACTATTCAAATAAACAAAAATCCCATCTTCTTCCCCAAACATCAAAATTCAACGACAACTTCTCACTTTCCATGGCTTTCACTATTCCATCTCCTCCCTCCCTCATTTTGGCTCGGTTTTGAAAGGTAAACACATTCCCATCTTGCTCTCATCCCCCTCTACTTGGAAGTACAAATATATTTCATTTTCATCAATGTTTTAGAATTTGGGTTTTTCAAAGTTTTGGTTAAAGGTTGTGACTTTATGAGTTTTTATCAAGGCTTTTGGTTTATTTATGTTAGATATGTTGTTTGTGAATCAAATAGTCCAACATATATGATTTTTAGAGTATTTTAAATGGATTCCCGAATTTGGGTATAAATGGGGTTTTTAGAGGGTTTTGGGTGAGTTTTGAGGGTTGTTTTAGGTTAGAATTGATAGGCTATTGGTAGTGCTATGGTTGGGGGTTGATTTGGGATCGTTTGTGGGTGCAATGGAGGTTGGAAACATGGTTTTTGGACATGGTTTTGGGGCTGTCCGAGATTGCAAATATTGGGGTTTGTTCATGGCTTGCAACGTTGTAAATTGAATTTGAATTGTGTTCCGGGTTGGTCTTTTGATGTTGGGCTGATTTGGAATTGTTTGAAATGTGTTTGAGGTTGTTTAGAAGCGGGAATTCGTGTTGGAGAAGCTTCGGGAAGAAATCCGGAAATTTGAGGGAGGTTGCTTGCTTGGCTTGGAGCTTGGAAGCTTAGGTGAGTGGTTAAATATTTTTAAATGGTTTTCAAGTGTTGGTTCAAGCATGTGAACTAGTTTGGGATTGGTAGACCCACCTAGAGTTGGGATTAGGGTGGTGGCCTAATCCCAAACTTTAGTTAGAGACCTTGGTTGATCTTTAAAGTGTTGAATTATGCCTCATGGTTAATCATGCTTATGGTGGTTAAGCTTATGTTGTTATACATGTATGTGGGGGCATGGCTTAATGCATTGTTACATGCATGTTGATGATAAATGTGATAGAGATATACATATGAAATATGATGTGATATTTGTGTTATTGAGATGCATGTAGTGTTGACATGTGTAATGATGTTATGAGGTGATTGTATGATCCGAGGATCATGGTGAGTACATGCTAGGCATGGAAATGTGGTTTGTGCATGACGGTGAGTCATGGTGAGTGCGTGCTAAGCACGGAAGTTGTTATGGATTGATATTGTGATAGATTAATGAAATGTGTAGTATTGGCACTAGTATGCTTGAGTACAAATGATCGATCATTAGGATGTTTAGTGTGCACACGTGAGTCAAAATGCGCGCGTGGTCTTGATGATGGTAGTCATCAAGATGGAGTACGGGTTCGCCCGGAAATCTTCTTATATATTTATATGTCGGTGATGAGTGGAATCCCATCGACGGGCGTGAGGATGAGTGGAATCCCCTCTACGTGAAATGATGCGTGAGGATGAGTGGAATCCCCTCCGCGTGAACGGTGATGAGTGTAATCCCACCGTCAGGTAATGGTTGTGTTGTTAGATGTGAGTTCCAACGGTTATCCGCGTATTCGAGTCATAGCTAGGTGCCAATACGAATTGTGGTTTATGTTGCCAATATGTGATTAATTGTGAGCCAATGTGATTTGGGATGTGTTGCTAACATGGTTTAATATATGTGATTTCATATGTTGTGGATTTAACATGTTGAGCATGACATGATATTGAATATATGTTTATGCATCATTTATAATTATGGCTCGTGTGGATCGGAGGTAAGATCATGCATTTTATCTTGGTTGTAGCTCGTGCTTGGACCCTGCATTGTCGAAGGTTTGTTTTATGAGCTTACCCTCACTAAGCTTTTATGCTTACGCTCTCTTTTGTTCGACAATGCAGATCAATAGCTTGTGGGTGGCTAGGGGCAAGGAAAGGCCTCCAAGTGTTGCTAATGGTTAGCTCAATGTATGATTTATTAAGTGGTAGAATGTAATAGTTAAGCAATGGGATAGGTGTTGTTGATTTGTGCTTTTGCTGGTTGTTTAGGAGCATGTTTAGACTCCTTAATTATGTTGTTTTGATTGGCTTGTTGATGCCATGTTTGAATTGTAATCCATATCTAAATTGCTTGTTATGAATGTTAGCCATGTGCCTCTTGAGGTTGCCTTTGTGTTTGAACCTTGAAGTATATGACTTGAATGTTTAAATGTCATCTTTGATTCAATTGCATGTCTTCCTTGGTGTATGTACATGTTGGGTGGTTGTATGGCTAAATAATGACCTGTAAATGTTGTATGAATGCTTGTTTGGGTCTAGGGAAGTCCTAAATTGCATCTAGGTCCGAGTCTTGTTCGTTTTAGTTGAGTTTGGAGGTTTTGCAGTACAGGGGTATCGATACTGTTGGTCCCGTATCGATACCGCCTTCTTGTTTTAGGCCTCGTGTATCGATACGCGAGGGGGGCGTATCGATACCATTTTGGTCACTGGAGTTACTGTCCATTTCGGTATCGATACCGGCCTCTGGTGTATCGATACCGTCATCTTAGCGTTGACCGTGGGAAGTCAACCGTTGGGGAGGGTATCGATACACTCCTTGGGTGTATCGATACGGTCTCTACGGGTTGACTTTGACCAGTTGACCTAGTCAAAGGGGTATCGATACACCCCTTAAGGGTATCGATACCGCCTGCAGTTTAAGTTTAAAATTGGGCTGTAACATGATTGTTTGAGTTCGTTTGATTGTTTTATATATTGTTGTTCCGCTGTATGATCACTTAGGGTTTAATATCCATTTAGACAAGATTTTAAAATGAAAAAAATAGGGTTGCTAACCGAGGGAGAATTCCTTAGGGAGTTTTCACTCGGTTTTCCCCGTGTAGCTCACTCGGACCGGTCATCCGGCCAGACCGGGACGAGGGGGTTACAAAACGAAACACTAAGTTATATATTGAATTTTGTACAATGCATCACAAGGATTGCTTTGGCCTATTGGTAAGCGTGCTGACTCTCATCCCAATTAACCTGGGTTCAAATCCTATTGGGGGCAAAGTGCTTGTTTCTTTAATTTTGCTCCTTCAATCTGGTGACACGTGTCACCACCTGATTGGAGGAGCAAATTAAAAATATATAAATAAAATCCTCCAATAATACGGCGACACGTGTCGTAGCCTAATTAAATAATAAAATTATTTTATTTATTAAAATTAGGACCAAATTGATAAAATGTATAAATAGTGGGGACTAAATGTGTAATTATACCAATTTTATTAACTAACACGTCACTGCTTCCGTTAGTTTTTAACGGCTGGCGGTCACATTGCAACCAATTAAATAATTTGGTGGTTTTATTGCTTCGAAAAAAAGTAAGGTGGTCAAATCGCGACTTTACCAATAGTATGGTGGTCATTTATGTAGTTTACCCGATTTAAAATTTAATTTGTTAGTGTTGAGGTATAAAAACTAGATATTGAATAATGACGGAGAATTTTTGCTCGTTTTAAGAGTGTCAACTTTGGAGTGATGCCAAGCAAATCGGACACCAAAGATTAGATCCCTTTTGTCCACTGCTTTTGAGACCATGCATGCATATACATATCCCCCTCCCTCCTCTTCTTTTCCATCACCCCTCCGTTTTTAGCCCTACAATATATATATATATATATATATATATATGTTTTACTCTTTGGTAAATGTAAAACTTTAATTAATAACAAAAAAGGACTTGATAAGAAAGTAGTGTCATTTTGAAGCAACGAAAAGGACCCACAATATTGACAGCAAAAAAGAAAAGAAAAAAGCTTTAGTTGGATGATGATGATATGTCATCAATGTAGAAAATCTGCCTTTACTTTTCACCTCTCTTTATTTTACTTAATATTAATTTTTTATTCTTTGTTTCGCGTGTGAGCCACCGATTTCAGATCCTTCAATTACTTTAATTTCTTTGTTTTTAAACAATGATCATCGTTTGTTCAGGTTCAAATCGTTTAATCAAACTGAAAGCAAACAAAAAGAGAAAATTAATATTATTTTTTTGATGTAAACCCCCAAACAGTTTAACTAATACAAGTTACAACTAGTTAATTACTGCTAATATTACACAATCAAACCATTAACAATGGCTCGATTAGTATCGAGACGTGTTGTTTCGTACACAGGCAACTCTTCTCGATACCTTTCGATGCCAATAGCTGACAGATTATTCAATTCAAAGAGATCGGAGCTTGCATAACTGGCGGTGTCCTCGTCGTCGTCATCGGAGAACACTTCGTTGACATTGCAGATATCAATCATATCATACTCTTCCTTCTTCTTGTGGTAACTATTTAAAAGCTCCTTTGCAGCTTCTACAACTCGGCGATTTTCTTCCATGATCCGGAACTCGAGTTCTTTGCTTGTCGTTTTTGATCTCATGGACGTTTGAATTTGATTATCATTTTCATGGCGGATGTTCTCGTCGTCGAGAATAACGTCGTTGACGGGACAAAACCTGACCGACCTTTTCGTCCCATTCCCTCTCGAAGATGGAGTCTTGCTCAGACAAGATCTTGAAAGCGAGGAAGCCGAAGAGCATGTCGGTGTTGCCTGGTCGGATTTTGACTTCGTTTCCTCGTACTTTGACGATGAATTAATATTTGTCTTCTTTGTATTCCCGGCCGTGAAAAGCGAGTTCAGGAAGCTTGCAAGTTTACCGCCCGGAGATATCGGCTGCTTAACCTTTTTGAGGTCACTGTAAATCTTCAAGGCCTTGGATTTTGTTCTCACGAAACCACCTTCATGCTTCGGTTTCTGCTGTGTAGCGCCATGGAAACTGTTTTCGACTTCAGGCTGCCGAGCCAAGACGCCGGTCCGAATAGGCTTAGGCCTATGAGTGGAGTAATGGCTTGACGCCGAAGACGATGATCTTGATTTTGCACCGTGAAACGAATCAGACTCGGAGGATGAAAACCCACCACCGGAACTAGAATCGGAAGAGCTGGAACTGGAGTTCAACAGCACCGGAACAAAGTCATTTCGAGAACTTCTCTCGGCATCCGCCATGGGTTTTCGTCTGACGACAACTTTATTATTATCAGCCTTCTTTTCCATCCATTTCTCGATCATGCAAGCACGTTGAAGGCTCGTCATTTCTTCATCCTTGAACGAACGGTTGCTGCTGTGCTTCTTCGCCATGGTAGCCTCTCTGTATAAAATTAGCTCTTCTTTTGCGCTGCCGCCGTTGGGATCATCAATCGAACGGTAGATAGAATCGAGAATAGTGGAAGAAAAAGATGGGTTTTCTGTCCTGTACCGCTGTTGTTGTGGCAATTTAACCCACAAATCCATATGGCTTTATAGAGTGAGAATTTAGAGAAGAAACAAACAAGAGAATCGATCAGTGAGATTTGAATGATATTGTCTGGTTCAGAGGATGTCAAGGGTAAAGAGAAAGAGAATAGTAATGGGCATGGTTAATGATGTGAAAAAACAAGGGGAGACAAAGACTGGCTCGCCATCGCTCACTTTCTCGTATTTTTTTGGATCCAAGCAGACATTTTCATGGCTGCCACACAGAGACAGAGGAAAGAGAGAGTAATGAAAGCCAAAAGCCACGCCTCAAGCCAAGCCTACTAACCCAGACGATGATGATTTGAGAGTGAGAGAATATTTTTCAAGCATTTATAAACCCCTACGCACACTTGGCCAAGTGGGCCCTCGCTGGGACCAATGCCTTCCAGGTGGAATACTGACGTGGCAATTTTATTATACTCACCTTATTTGTTTAGTATAATTAAGTACTTAAAGTATATTGGCCTTTGTTAGCTAAAGAACGGTTTGGGAAAAAATTAAAAGCTTGAGTCATAATTAGAGATTTTACTAGTCAAATTCGCTAATATTATTGTTTAATGAATAGCGAATTGGAGTGAAACCGTTAATTTTGAAAAAGCTCTTAATAGGATCTTTTTGAGATTAGAGATTTGATATTAAAGTTGTAAAGACTTTTTTACCCTTACCAATTACCAAAAATCTCTAAATAACCTAAATTAAATATTTTCTCACACTATTTATTACCTAATTCTATTTATTTTTTTCTTTTTATTATCACATATTTATATGTGTATTTAAATTTATTAATTAATTAAATTATATTAAAATAATTATATAAATAATAAATTAATATATTAATCATTCGAATATTTTTAGAAAAGTTATATTAAAAGTAATTTTTATAAATCCAATTAATATTAATTAGATGCAAAATATTAATAACTAATAAACTATTCAAACAAGTATTGAATACAATTATGTCCTTATATGTCATTTTGCTTGTTTAAATAATCTAACAGCTATCAGGTATCAGTTAATTTTACTAAACACTTTTATACAATCAACTAATACAATCTGCTAGTTAAATCAGCTAATACAATCAGTTATCAGTTAATGTAATCAGATATCAGCTATCCGGTAATTGCTAAATAGAACCATTATTTTTTTTATCTAAGTAATTCAAGGACAGCTATTACTATTAAGTCTTTTCCAAAAGATGATACGGTCATTCATTTAGCAAATCAGCAACATGATTGTATATTAGTGAACATAAAATCACAATTAAGTAGTTTATCATAATTGACTAACATGGTCACCATTTTTATGACCCTTAAGCAGTGAACATTGATCACAATTATGTGGGTTTAGCAACAATCGGACGACAACACAGTCCATTGTATTAGCAATCAAGTAAAATCACACAACATTGTTTTGTTTTGTTTTTCTTTTATGTTAATAATAAATTTTATGAATAAAAATGTCACCATTTGTCCTATACGTTGTGGGCACTCTTGGCCCTCTTTATGCAAGAAATTTGCTGCCATGATCAATTCCTAACATATAGTACCCCAACAAATATTAGCATTTCCTATTAGATGATAGACAACGCTTCTCAATTATTGCTCTTCGAAATCATAATTTGCTGCTACACTTGCTCTCAATTATTGCTCCTCCAAAGCCATTACAATAAGAAGATTAGCTTAATTAGAATATGTATTTTTGAAATAGTGTCGAATTAACTCAAGATCTTATTTTACATTTGAAATAGTGTCGAATCAACTTAAGATCTTATTATTAACTGGGTGATCTAAATGTTAAGCAGTTTAATATTGTTTAAGTAGATCTTGAGTTTGCAGAAAATCCATGCTATGAGACTTACCCACCATAACCATATGTGCGATGCAAGTCAACCCGAATTAGTCGGGGCAAAACCATGGGGAGAGCAAATAAAAAAAACTCAAAGATCTTATTACCATAAATAAATATAACAAATTCTATTATCATCTCTTTTTAATCACTTTTAGACAATTTAAAAAATCATCCTCATACATGATACATCTATATATGTTAATTTCGATAATAATCTTTTTCACACATTGAAACATTGATATAGAGATACGAGTTTATTAAATCTTTAAATTTAAAATTAGGAGGGACAAAAATTTTATTTCACTAATATTTAAACTTAAAAGGATCTCAAATGATATTATACTAAAATATTGTCCCTTCCAATCAATACATAGCTTTGTCACTGAATTGATATATGTATATATATATATCAAAGGAGGTTCAAAGGTTTACGGGGAATGTACACTTTCTTAAAAGGAAACCTTTTAATTTATAATCCCAAAGATATATAAAGCTTTTTTAAAAAAAATATTTTATCTTAATAAAAAATATATTATAAGGTCCTTTTAAGTTATTTATTTTATTTTTTCTTATAATTTATTAAACCAAAATCTTTTATTTCTCACTATAAACATTTAATTCAATTCATTTGGAGTTTTTTTTTGGGTCATGTGCGATCGTTCATCTCGCACATGTCTAAAACTCCCACCGGTGTATATGCATTGATACACGTGAATTTCGGGATGTATGGATATGGAAACAAATTGATGGGTAGATACTAACTATTTGGTGCATGCATAACTATTTGGTTTATCGGGTGATCTGTTGAGATATTGATTCATGCACGGGATCTCTTTCTGTTAACAATGCGACTGTGCCATATTAAAATACAACGTATAGGAGTTTGGCATATAGTTCGCGATGCTTATGATAAAGGGATTTTATTCAATTTCTGTTAGGTGTTTTGGATAGGGTGAGCAAAACTCGACTCGATTCGAAAAAATCGAATAGCTCAACTCGATTCAAGGCGAAAATATTCGACTCGTCTTGACCCGGCTCGAAATTTCATAAACTCGAATGACTCGAAAAAATTTCAAATAAAGTTTGAGTTGTAAAATGGAAATTCGAATAACTCGAAATTTTTAGTAATTAGTGGATTTATTTTTAAGTTCGAGACGAGTCCCTTGATTTTTTTATGATATATACATATTGATATATTAAAATATGAAGAAATATATATGTGCATATCTTATACGATTAGAGAAAGTCATTTAAACTGGAATCAAATCGTACTATAACATGATAAATAATTACAATTAAATTTTTATAAGAACACGAAAACTCTACTCAAATAAAAAAAGTTTCAAATAAAGTTTGAGTTGTAAAATATAACGCATCAACTCAAATAACTTAAATTTTTTTGACTCGATTGGATCGAATGCTAACCCCTAATCTTGGAACTAATTCGGTTGGAAAACGATCTTTTAACAAAATCAATAAATTAATTTAAGAGGTGAGCATGTTGGGTGTGGGGATGGTGCTTATTTGTACAATGATTACACTCGTGGCTCCTTACTTTTTTGAAAGCTTAGGATGCTAAGCTTAAACATAGGGCAAACCCAATGTCAATTTCATAAAGAATCATCATATTTTAATCAAACTCAATCGATTTACAAAATCACTTTCTTTCATAAAAAATTGGGCAAATCTTGACTATTTCTCAATTTGTCCCTAAACCACCACTTCTTTTATATATATAAAAAAACTGTGATTTGATAACCACAAAATGTTTGGATAAACTACCTTAGAGAATACATCAGAATTACATACTTAATGGAAGAGAGCTTCCATTCTTATAGTCGTACCCGAATCAATCAGATTAATCTCTACTTAAACTATTAAATTAATAATTAAGAGACATATGATTAAAGAAAATGATTTGAAAAATATAAAGAACGAGCGAAGAACAACGAGAAGATTAAATTGATATAATTATAAAATAAATAAAAGTGAAAGGTTGGTGCGTGAGCAAGCTTCTCATCGCTCATGATGGGTTTTTCCCCAAGTATAGGTCTTCCCTTCAAACTCACGAAATTTCATCTTTCATTATTATAGTATTCGATCGCATATTTGCACTCATCAAATTTACGATTAAACCAACCTAAATATTGAATTCAATTCCTTGCCTGCAAAAAAACATAAATTGATACACATATGTATAATGAAGAAAAAAGGTGGAGAGATTCCATTTAGATCAGTGAATACTATAGCAAAAATTCAACTATATTTCCACTGACATATTTGCCTGAAATTGAAAAAAGTTTCATCCCACCAAGGAATTCAACTCTATATATTCCCCGGTGGATGTAGACTCCAGCTTCCACCATCCCCTTTGATTTGACATGTCCATCAGCCTCAGCATTGTCTTCATTCTTCGGTCCCCAAGCTATTTGCAAGAGATGACCTTTTGTGAATATATAATTCCAGTTGTAGCTATCTTTGTAGAAAAAACATACCCCAAAGCTCAATCCATCATTATTAAGTTTATACGGTCCCAGTGAAAAAAAAAATGATATGTTTATCTTATAAGATTCAAATTCGAACAGTCTTGTTTGTAATGTGTATAACTTATTAAAAAGTTAAAAAGTATAAGCAGATATTATCTTGAAATATATAACTCATAATTAACATACATGCTAAACCTTAATTTCCATAAGTGATGTAAGGCCTAGCCAGGGTTATAGATAGCTTAAACCAATCAGGATGAAGCAGGCTGCAAAGTGGAATATGGGGTTTGCAAGTATAGGAAATCGGTCTATTAACAAATAATAATAATAACAGGAAACAAATAACAACAACAATAATAATAATAATAATAATAATAAAGTATGAATACTATTAAATCACGGGTTAATGGGTAGTTTCTTTAAGATTAGAACAGTCAGCGGAATGTGAATGGTTAAGAAGGTTTAAGTTTTAAAATTTTTAAGTTGTACAGAAGAAGCTGGAACTTGAAAAACAAGAAAATAGATTGCAGATACCCTAATGGAAAGCAGGTGATATCAAAAGTTAAAGAGCATGAAACAAGATGGAAAAATGGTGAGCAAAGAGAAGAAATTGAATCCAAATGACATTGGTAGTAGATAAAGCATAAAGGAAAGATTATTCCTCCAGCTCCAGGTCCAGCAGGAATTAAAAGAAAAAGAAGAAAGAGAGTAGGGTTTGGGCTTTTCTTGGTGTTTAAATGGAATGGAACAACCCAACCAAGGTTAATGTGATGGAAATCAAACATAGAAAGTGATATGTGTTGGAGATCCCGAGGAAGAAAGCCACATGCGTGGTGGATCCATTGCTGCTGGTACGGTAATGATTTACTATAAAATATCAAAAAGAGAAAGCTTGGGTGATAAGTTATAAGTTACAAGTTCCAAGTTTTGGTTTGCTATGTTTAGACAGGTAATCAATCACCTGTACAAATCCCACAAAACTAAACCAAACCCATTTTAGCAGATGGACTTGGGATTTTAAACCTAGTAGTAATGAAAGCTCCAGAAGTGTGGAACGTTTCTTGTGAGTTCTAATTGTTAAAAGTGTTGAAAATGGCTTTGAAATTTCAAAGCAAAATTCAACAAAGTAGGCACCAATTGACAAATTGAATTTGTCAAGTTTGGGTGCATCAAATGGAGAAAAATGATGCAGCAAATGTTGAAAATGTGGAATGGGGAAATTGATTTTTGGTCCCTAAACTTTAGGTTATTTATAAGTTAGTCCCTAAAGCTCAACTATAAATAGCCTAGCCATTTGCCATTTGAAAACATCCCAAATCATTCTAACCTCCTCCCAATACTAGAGAAATTAGAGAGTTTTCATAGAGTTGTTTTCTCCTTTCTTATCAAGAGAGAATTGTCATTGTTTTCTCCTTGTTAGATTGAGAGAAGTTGTAATTCCTATTTTCTCATAGTGAAATTCTTCTACCTTTGTCCGTGGTTTTTACCCTATATTATTTAGGGGTTTTCCACGTAAAATCTGTGTCTCCTTTATCTTCATTGTTATTTTCTCAAATTATCAGTTGCGTTTTTGCTCTATCCGACGACCGTATTCCGCAACAATTGGCATCAGAGCCAGATTTGGGTGCGTATATCTACTTACCGTATTCTCTGTTGGTTGCCACTGAAAAGTGGATCCTCCATCATAAGAAAGTAAGTTAGATATTACTCATTCATTGAAGGTGGTGGGCACTATTCACGTCAAAAAAGGTGAAATAGTGGGAGCTATCTGAAATAGAAGCTATGGCAACGAAATTTGATATTGAAAAGTTCAATGGGAGAAATTTCTCACTGTGGAAATTGAAGATAAAGGCCATCCTAAGGAAAAACGGATGTCTAGCGGCTATCAGCGAAAGGCTGGCAGATTTTACGGATAACAAGAAATGGAATGAGATGGACGAGAATGCTATTGCAGACCTTCATTTAGCATTAGCAGATGAAGTACTATCAAGCATCGAGGAGAAGAAGACAGCCAAGGAGATTTGGGATCACCTCGCAAAATTATACGAGGTCAAATCGTTGCACAATAAAATTTTCCTTAAGAGGAAATTGTACACTCTTCGGATGTCAGAATCTACTTCAGTGACAGAGCACTTAAACACGTTGAATACTCTATTTTCTCAGCTTACATCCCTAAGCTATAAAATAGAGTCACAAGAACGTTCTGAACTTCTGCTTCAAAGTCTACCTGATTCGTATGATCAACTCATCATCAACTTGACGAACAACAACCTTACAAGTGATCTAGTCTTCGATGACGTTGCAGCTGCTGTTCTGGAAAAAGAAAATCGGCGCAAGAACAAGGAAGACAGACAAGGAAATCTGCAACAAGCAGAGGCCTTAACGGTGATGAGAGGAAGATCAACAGAACGTGGCCAAAGTAGCAGTCACAATCATGGTAGATCAAAGTCAAGGAGTAAGAAGAATTTAAAGTGCTACAACTGCGGAAAGAAGGGTCACTTGAAGAAGGATTGTTGGAGTTTACCTAAAAACTCCAATCCTCAAGGAAATATGGCAAACACTTCAGATGATGGAGATGCTCTCTGTTGTGAAGCAGCAACAGCCATGGAAGGCAGAAAAAGATTTGCAGACATATGGCTTATTGACTCGGGAGCCACATATCACATGACTTCAAGAAGAGAATGGTTCTATAATTATGAACCTATCTCAGGAGGATCTGTGTACAGCTGCAATAATCATGCCTTCAAGAAGAGAATGGTTCTATAATTATGACTCGGGAGCCACATATCACATGACTTCAAGAAGAGAATGGTTCTATAATTATGAACCTATCTCAGGAGGATCTGTGTACAGCTGCAATAATCATGCCTTGGAGATTGTTGGCGTTGGAACCATCAAATTGAAGATGTATGACGGGACAACCAAAGTTGTTCGAGATGTGCGACACGTGAAAGGCTTGAAGAAAAACTTATTATCCTACGGATTGTTGGATAATAATGCAAGCAAGATTGAAACACAGAAAGGAATCATGAAGGTGTTCCATGGAGCGCTTGTGGTGATGAAAGGTGAAAAGATAGCGGCAAATTTGTACATGCTGAAGGGAGAGACTTTGCTAGAAGCTGAAGCCTCTGTTGCCTCATGTAGTTCAGATTCTACCATGTTATGGCATCGGAAACTTGGACACATGTCAGAACAGGGAATGAAAGTCCTTGTGGAGCAAAAGCTACTTCCGGGTTTAACAAAGGTATCACTTCCTTTGTGTGAACATTGTATTACAAGTAAGCAGCATCGATTAAAATTCAACACATCAAATTCTAGAGGCAAGGCTGCTCTAGAATTGGTTCATTCTGATGTATGGCAAGCACCGGTTACATCCCTAGGCGGAGCAAAGTATTTTGTCTCCTTCATTGATGACTACTCTAGGAGATGTTGGGTGTATCCTATCAAGAGGAAGGCAGATGTGTTTTCAACCTTCAAAGTTTTCAAAGCGCGGGTGGAACTTGATTCTGGAAATAAAATCAAGTGTTTCAGATCAGATAATGGAGGTGAATATACAAGTGATGAATTTGATGACTTCTACAGAAAAGAAGGCATCAAAAGACAGTTCACAACAGTATACACTCCTCAACAAAATGGAGTGGCGGAGCGGATGAACAAAACTCTGTTAGAAAGAACACGAGCAATGTTGAGAGCTGCAGGGCTAGAAAAAGCTTTCTGGGCAGAAGCAGTCAATACCGCTTGTTATTTGGTGAATCGGGCTCCATCAACTGCAATTGAGTTGAAGACACCGATGGAAATGTGGACTGGTAAACCAGTTGATTATTCAAACCTCCATATATTTGGAAGTATTGTGTACGTGATGTACAATGCCCAAGAAATTTCAAAGTTGGATCCAAAATCCAGAAAATGTAAATTCTTGGGGTATGCTGATGGAGTAAAGGGGTATCGCTTGTGGGATCCCACTGCCCGCAAAGTGATTATCAGCAGAGATGTTATTTTTGTAGAAGATAATCTACAAAGAAAAGAAGAAGATGATAGCACTGATAAAGAAAAGCCAGAGACTACACAGATACATGTTGAAAATGAGTTTGAACAGAGAGATTGTTCTGAAGCAGAACCAGAGCTCGAGGAACCAGAACCAGAGAATTCTGAAGCTCCAACAACTCGTCAATCAGATCGTGTGAGAAGACGTCCCAATTGGCACTCAGATTATGTTATAGAAGGTAATGTTGCATACTGCCTTTTAACGGAGGACGGTGAGCCATCATCATTCGAGGAGGCAATGAACAACTCAGATGCTTCACAGTGGATGGCGGCAATGCAAGAAGAAATTGAAGCCCTTCATAAAAATAATACATGGGAACTTGTGCCACTACCACAAGGAAGGAAGCCAATTGGTAACAAATGGGTCTTCAAAATTAAGAGAAATGGTGACGATCAAGTGGAGAGGTATCGTGCAAGACTGGTGGTCAAAGGATATGCTCAGAAAGAAGGTATTGATTTCAATGAAATCTTTTCTCCTGTGGTTAGACTAACAACGGTTCGAGTTGTCCTGGCAATGTGTGCTACATTGAATTTACATCTAGAGCAGCTAGATGTTAAAACAGCTTTTCTTCATGGAGATCTTGAAGAAGAGATTTACATGCTCCAGCCTGAAGGTTTTGAAGAAAAAGAAAAGAAGAACTTGGTTTGTAGGTTGAACAAATCTCTGTACGGTTTAAAGCAGGCGCCGAGGTGTTGGTACAAGAGATTTGACTCCTTCATCATGAGCCTTGGATACAACAGACTTAATGCAGACCCTTGTGCTTACTTCAAGAGGTTTGGTGAAAACGAATTTGTTATATTGCTGTTGTATGTAGATGACATGTTGGTTGCAGGCCCCAACAAAGATCATATTGAAGAATTAAAGGCACGACTGGCTAGGGAATTTGAAATGAAGGACTTGGGACCAGCAAACAAGATTCTAGGGATGCAAATTCACCGAGACAGAAGTAGTAGGAAGATTTGGCTTTCACAAAAGAATTACTTGAAAAAGATCTTGTCACGATTTAGCATGCAAGATTGTAAGCTAATTTCTACCCCTCTTCCTATTAACTTTAAATTATCCTCCAGTATGAGTCCTAACAGTGAAGAAGAGAGGATGGAGATGTCTCGAGTACCGTATGCATCAGCAGTGGGAAGTTTAATGTTCGCTATGATTTGTACAAGACCAGACATTGCACAAGCAGTGGGAGTGGTTAGTCGGTACATGGCGAATCCAGGCAGAGAGCATTGGAATGCTGTGAAAAGGATCCTGAGATACATCAAAGGGACCTTAAATGTTGCATTATGTTACGGGGGATCAGACTTTCTTATCAGCGGGTATGTCGATTCTGACTATGCAGGAGATTTGGATAAAAGCAAATCTACAACAGGGTATGTGTTTACAGTTGCTGGTGGAGCTGTAAGCTGGGTTTCAAAACTGCAATCGGTTGTGGCTACGTCAACAACAGAGGCAGAATATGTAGCAGCTACACAAGCCAGTAAAGAAGCAATATGGTTGAAAATGCTATTGGAGGAGCTCGGGCACAAACAAGAGAATGTCTCTTTATTTTGTGACAGTCAGAGCGCCTTGCATCTTGCAAGGAATCCTGCTTTTCACTCAAGAACAAAACACATTCGGGTCCAATACCACTTCATTCGTGAGAAAGTGGAAGAAGGGACGATAGATATGCAGAAGATCCATACCGATGACAACATAGCAAATTTCATGACAAAAGCAATCAACACTGATAAGTTTACTTGGTGTCGATCCTCTTGTGGCTTGTTAGAGACGTAAGCAACATGGAAAGTACGAGGTAGAAAGAATGGTGTGAAGATATGATTGTTCCAATCAAATCTTCAAGTGGGAGATTGTTAAAAGTGTTGAAAATGGCTTTGAAATTTCAAAGCAAAATTCAACAAAGTAGGCACCAATTGACAAATTGAATTTGTCAAGTTTGGGTGCAGCAAATGGAGAAAAATGATGCAGCAAATGTTGAAAATGTGGAATGGGGAAATTGATTTTTGGTCCCTAAACTTTAGGTTATTTATAAGTTAGTCCCTAAAGCTCAACTATAAATAGCCTAGCCATTTGCCATTTGAAAACATCCCAAATCATTCTAACCTCCTCCCAATACTAGAGAAATTAGAGAGTTTTCATAGAGTTGTTTTCTCCTTTCTTATCAAGAGAGAATTGTCATTGTTTTCTCCTTGTTAGATTGAGAGAAGTTGTAATTCCTATTTTCTCATAGTGAAATTCTTCTACCTTTGTCCGTGGTTTTTACCCTATATTATTTAGGGGTTTTCCACGTAAAATCTGTGTCTCCTTTATCTTCATTGTTATTTTCTCAAATTATCAGTTGCGTTTTTGCTTTATCCGACGACCGTATTCCGCAACACTAATTAATGTAATGCAATGCTTATTTTGTTGTTTTTCTAATTAATGCAATGATATTAGCAAAGATCTTTGTCCTTTTCTCTCTTTTTTACCAGTTCTAAAGGTTTTAATCTCTGTTCGACGAGCTGAATTAACCATCTAAAATTCAATATCATTATATATTTGGAATCGTAAAAACTCATAATGTGTGAGAAAAAGTCAACGCTGAGATAAATGTAAAAAATACTATAGGTGAATATGAAATTCTTTAAATAGTCCACAATAATAAATGAGGTTAAGTTCCACCACTGTTGAGTGTTGAGTGTTGATTGGTCACTCCAGTCCTTTTGCAGCACTCAGTGTTGTTCGTCTCTTCAACTTATCATTCAAACCAAGGACGGACCTAGAACTTTAAGTTAGGAGGCGAACTTATAAAATTTTAGAGGAGGCAAAAATAAATTTTCAATAGGAAATACATAAAAAAATTTAAATCATAAGAATTTCAAATTTTTAGGGGGCGACAACCCCCTCGAGTTCCATCCCTGATTCTTTACAGACATCTTGAAGCCCTGAATCACTTAGGATGCCCGTAAAGAATCAATAAACGGTTTGAATAATACCTCGAACAGTCGAACAACACTTGAAGTACACTACATATGAGTAGAAGAGAGTAATCATAAAACTTTCACATTTCCCGTACTGAAGATTCGCGAGAACCATGTGTTAAATTGTGTTCCTTGTGGCAAGCCACCAAAATTCTACAAGAAAAATGTTACCTCTTCACAGAGTTCGTACATCTATGCAATATAGGCTTTGTGGTTAGTTGTGTCTCAGGCACACAGAATTTGTCTAAACACCAATGGTAAAAGGAACTAGTCAAATTTGCAAATTCCACTATCTTAATTGATTTTGCTATGTCTCACAAGTACTGTTCTTGTATCCTGGCTCGGTTTTCTTCCCACCACACCCTTGCATGCATTTCTCCGAACCTTTCTCGACTGCATCATACATACAAAGAAACATAAAATAACTGTTATCGATCCTTGAATTAGATTTTAAGCTAACATTACAGCTTCACAAGTCAAACTGGCAATAATAATGGTTAGGAGCGTTAGCTGTTCGGATCATTCATCGACTCCATATGTAGTAGGGAAGCTGTTTGCACCCCATTGGGACCAAACTAAACCAGTTATTAATAACAAGCAATGGAAACATAGGATGAAAATAACCAAGAAAATGCTGTTACCTAGTTGGTTGTTACTATAAGACTATGTCAAACAAATTGTACCTGAATCGGACACGTCTAAGCTCTCGAGTGCCGCCTGGAAGTGCTCTAATAGTGATGTAAACCCCTGGTTCATCCTGTTCAACCCATTCAGTTTCCATGTCACTAGCATTACTGATTGAGAGCTCTCCAGATCGATCTGCCTCCCTTGATGAACTAGTCCTGACAGAACCATTGATTGACGATGTCTCAGTCTTGACTCCACTGATGCTCGAGAGTTTTGGTGTCGAAGCAAGTGCAGCTGAGTCATAGTGTTGACATGATTGCATTGGATGATGATCCAGGGAATCTGGTGACAAGTAGCACATTCCTGTTGGCTGGACAAAGTTGCGGGGGCGTTCTTTGTTCAGGGTTGGAGTCACAGGACTGTCCTTTGCAGATTCAGTTCTTGATACCTGAGAGTGAGAGATAAAACTAATTTTAAAAACTAAATACAAATGGACCTGTTATTTTATACATAAAAAAGAGATGCTTGTGGTGATCTTGGAATGAAATTGAATGGAAGCAGTCCTCTTATGAAAGGAGTAAACCCTTGAGCTAAATACAAATAGGACATGCTGAAGAAGCTTACTTTATCTTCAGATCCCGGGGGAGTTGGAAGTGGAACTGCATGACGATTAAAACGTTGAACATTGTATAGTTCCATGACCTTATCATAGTTCTCTGCCCACCACCTTTGAGCTTGCCATTTATCAAACATTTCACGGCTGATTAATTAACAAGAAAAAAAAGACAGATTAGCACTCCAAGCAATATAAAAAGAAACTGCAGAATGAGATTGGTTAGTTAACAGAGTTACAGAGTTCATGTGCTTTGATAATTAAACTTGAACCCACAGAAGAGATGGTTGTTTATTCAACAGAATTACATAAGCCTAGGCCCATCTATACTCTTGACCCCATTAACAAGATAATTAAAAACAGCAGTTAGCATTCGAAATGTCATTAAGAAGAACCGGGAGATTGAACAGAAAAGCCCCAACTAACAACACAAAAGCTAAAAGGCTCTTTGTGCTATAGTGTCCAAAGATAGTTTCTACACCTACAAAATTATCAGAAGAAAATATCCCATCCATATGGTGACCTAATCAGCATATAAAAGGTGGTTCTATAAAAAAACACAGGACATATTTTGTTGATTCTAGTAAATGTTCTTTTTGCTCCATATCAGCAGGTAGTGTTAATTTTGCCATTGAACTCCCTGGAGAACAAAAGGGACTTGTATGTACCAACACCATCATGTGAAGAAACATTAGTTTAGCCCATTGGGGCATGCTAAATTCACCAAGAATTGGTGAACTGTCTACAGAAAGATTACAAAGAACTTAGCGGCTTAGCGCTGCTAAGTGTCATCTTAGCTTCGGGTTAACTTAGGCACATACCAAGATTAAGACCAACTGGCCAAGCAGTACGAAACACATCCTGCTCAACTGGTTTGGCCATCCAGCTCAGTTTGAGCTTATTTAGGTAGGAAACAAAGGACCTAATGTCCTTTAGCATTGCATAATTTGCCAAGTGGGTCAATCCATGAGAGACCCCATATATGGGGCCACTTCAATGATGCTATAATGGATTTCCAACATAGTGAAACCTTCAATATCAAACTCAAGTTCCAATAATGCATCCGAACTACAAGGGGACAATTCCAGCAGAAAACAATAACAACACTTGAAAACCTGATATTTGATATACATGAAAAGTTTAAAGCACAGAGGACAATGCAAATATGGCCTCTATTTCCAATACCAAAAAATGAATATCATGGGAGTGTGACCGCATTCAAACAAATGAAAACCTTCCCCATCATGTTGTTCATGTATAAGTATAACAATAACACAAGTACCTGAATCGAATCCGTTTCAGATCATTCCCACCTTCAGGCAATGAGACAAAAGTGATTAAAACACCAGGCTCCACTTGTGCAACCCATTCTTTAGGCTCATCTTCCTCCATGAAAACTGCTGATTCTGTACGGCCACTAACGGAAACCGGGGTACCTTCACCGCTGGAAAGTCCTTTTAGTCTTGATTCCTTCCCTTTGTCCCAACTTCCAGTCGTGGAGTTGGAGCTTCCTCTTCTACGGTAAGGGCAATGGAAGCGTGCCGAGTCAGAGGCAGCATCAGAGTCTGCGTAGTTCTTATGGTCATTGTTTGATGAACATGAACATGAACATGGCTTGCAGCTTTTGTACGCTCCTGATGCTTTCAATGCAATGTCCTTGATCTGAAAACAAAACAAACTCCATTTAATAAATATGGCGGATTCAGAGCTGCTAAATGGAAAGCAACGGAACAGACAATTAATTGCCGAATCATTTTGAAAAAACATTATAACCCTCTTCTTTTTCCCAGCTTCTCAACAGTGAAAAACTGACAGGAGTCGAAGAAGTTGAAATATTCGGAGTCAATTTTCCCGCATTTTCTCAGAAAACAAACACAAAACCATGTGGAAATTTCCACAGGCTTATATATAGCAAGTAATAGCAATACCTGGGAAGTGAGGGCCTTGATGGTTTGCCTAGTCCTAGGAGTTTCCAAAGTATCTTCATCTTGATGGCGCCCTATAGATCCATTGTTATTGTTCAACTGCTTCGAACAAGCTATGCACGTTAACATATTCCCTTCTCTTTCTCTTCTTCCCCAAACAACACAAAAACCCAGATCAGATTCAACAACCAAATTTCATTTCATAAGAAATAATGTATAAGGAAACTTGGTTATGAAAGAAAGAGCAAGAAATGCAATGTTTCTTAGGCCCCGCTTCCGCTCTGTGTCTTAAGAAACAATAAATAGTTGTAATAATTTGTGATTCTTTGAGTTTTCTCTCTCTTTTTCTTACTGTACTGCCATTGGATCTTCTCTGATGTTGGCCTAATACAGCAAGCTGTACCGAACTATTTTTGTAGCTCTCACTCTCCGCCTTAATTAATTTATAATTATTGAGTTTAGATTTAAAAAAAAAACGTATTTTCAATATTTATATATTTTTTAAAACTAATAGAAACAAACCACAATTGAATGGATGTCTTTATTTTATTATCGTTTTATGGTATTATTCACCTGTCAATATTTAATTCTTGTGGATCTCGTATCTCAAGAAATCAAATAATAATAAATGTTATATTCAATAATACAGGAATAAAGAGATCGCCAAGTGCTTTGTTGCTGAGAGCCGATCCAGTTTTTTCAACTTTTTGAGTGAAGATTGAACACACACATTAGCTTAAATGAGGCGGAGAGGGGTCGTTGTAGACTTGTAGGCTCGTTTTTCATTATGGGAGCGGTGGCGCCACCCTATGGACAGTGGACCTTGGTGGCCATATGGCCCATATCATTCATTCCAGTTTAGAAGAAATCGCCATTCGCCACCCAGGTTGGGTTCAAAAAAGGGAAAAAGGCGAAAAAACTAAAAAGAGACGCCCAGGGGAAGGGCAGCCACCCACCACGAGTACTGCTGCATGCAGTTGCAGGTGGGACTAAGGACAGAGATCTGTGGGGGCTAACCCCAAAAGTTAAATAAAAAAAAAACCCTATCCTTTTGATTTTGCCCACCCTGAACCTGAATTACTGATCCATATGTTAGTTTTTGTGTGCATGTGTGTTAACTTTTATTTATTCTTTCCATAAGAAAAAAAACTTTTGTTTATTCTCAACTCTGCTTCTAAGCTCCCGTCCATATTTGATAGTCGTGACTCTTCCTATTAAAAAAAATAATGTGGTTTGTCATTGCACTCGACTTTGTTGGTAATATAATTTTTTAAATTGAGAGGAAGGTGCACTTTTTCACTCATAAATGTGTCATTTTCAAGGCATGGGGTTAGAAGGAGAGAGCCTTGAATTTTGCAATAATGAGAAGGATGTGGTCCAAGTGAGACATGAATTTGGTGGTGAGGGCACCTCTTCCTTCCTTTTCACCCAATGCATTCATTTCTAATAATAATGCAAATGTAGTTCTAATATTTTAAGTGTGTGGATCAAAAAAAAAACATTATCAAAATAAAATTAGAATTACTTCAGTTTAAAATTAATCGAAATTCTTGTGACTATCATACAGTAACATCCGAACAAAAAAATGTGAATATATGTCATTTTACTTGGATGGTGTAGAAGAAAAGCTAACTAACATGATTTGACTTCCAATACTAAAACTTTTAGGTGAAAATGACCGAAGTGTGACTTACCTAAGTTTGAATGCATTCTCGGCCAACAAAAGTTGAGAAACCTAACCCTCATCCATCATAAGCCACCAAACCCAAATTGCTTATCACCTAATAAAACTGTTTAAAGAATTATTAAGGTATTATTTTACTCGATATTGGTCGAGAAATAAGCGACTATTTCCTCTGCTTTTCCAGAATCGCAGACTGGTGTTGTTTCCTCAATGATTTTGGTGGCAGAACAATGGCTCCAAATTATAAGGGAAATGCTGTCACTTTTGCTGACCAACCACCACAACATCTGTCTTTTTGATTTTTGAACATATATATAAGCCAAACTGAAAACTGTGTTACATTAATGACCTTGAACCAACAACAAAACATTTCAGTATCAACAAGTCAGGGGAAAAAAAGACCCAACTGTTCCACTATTCAATTCATCCAGAGATGTAGGAAACCATGTGTTTTTTTTTTTTGGTCCTTTTTTTGATCAAATTTATGAAAATTGTATTTCTGTTATATTATTCAATCTGTGTATATTCGTATTGCATATTCCCTATCCAGCCATGTTTACGGACTATAATTAAGGCATGCCCCAACACTTGTAAAGCAGAGCAGATCGGTGTTTGTTGATCTGCATGGATCTTTTTTACTTTGTAAAGCTTTTAGATTGAAACACATGCTTTGTTTATGGTGAACAAAGTTGCAGAATTCCGAGGTTTTTTTAAACAAGGGTTTTCGCTGTCTGCTTTTTCATAAACAACAAATTTGCCTTAGAGTTGATGATTCTGTTCGAATCCTCTTTTGGTGTCTTATTTATGCTTCCACACTAAATAAATCAGGTTTATGTTTAAGATTTAGAATTGAAATTTAGTGAATTAGGGTATTGTTCGAATCACCTTTTTTAATGTTAAGACTAAAATAGGGCACCGAGAAGGGTCATTTTTGTTCCATGTATTTTCACAAGTTAAAATTATTTTGTTAATAATAGTGAGAAAAACAGCAGTAATGATGTTGACATAAATTATAGCAGGTGTGCAAACATTGAAATTATTATCATTAAAGCTTAAACTTCTAAAATAATTGATTATTCAATTTAATTTGTAAAGTACATGTTTATTCTATAATTTTTGATCATTTGTAAAATTCGAATCCGTTTTTTTTCATTTTGTTGGTTGTATTATTATAAATTTTTTTGAAAAATGGTTGTATTATAATATTAAATTAGATTTTGTCTTAAATACTTGACTAATGACAAATTATTACTATTATTATTATTTAATTGATCTAATTAGCATCGTTACTTGGAACTAATATCATTTTTATAGTCCATTTAAGTTGAAGAGCAAACATTGGTTGCATAATGGTACAAAATAATTGATCTAACATAAATGAGTCTTAAAGAAATAGATTGGTTGCGAGTTAAAAAGGTGAGTAGTGAGTACAGACTACAGAGTATAGGCATATATACTAGAGCCTAGAGGTGCATTAAGATAGTGAAAGACTGATCTCAATTAAAAAGATTTGCATGTGCCTTCACATGCTTGAAACCAGAAAAGTCTTTTTTTTCACTAGCGGTACATTAAGTTTATAGTCTAGACATTCCTTAAATCCGAGTTGACTTTAAGTTTCGAATTTGATTTTGAACAAACATTTATCTTTTTGGGTTGAAAGTTCAATTCAAAGTAAAACGTTGGGCCTGCCACTCCTTCCTATTGGGTTTGCTTGTTAATGTACTCTCATCTTTTGGCATTTTATCATATTGTTGAAGAAAATTTACATTCAACGTGCACATATGTTGTCGGCAGCTCACCTTTGGGCAACTCGACTGAATCTCAGGTCCGGCAATCTTCCATGTCTGAAAGTTTAAGCCTAAAGATGGGAATTCTGCCTCAACACTTGCATAACACCAAGCAGCTGAGTTTTCAATTCCAGGACCAGGACTCATCATCAACTCTATCAACTGGTCAATCTTGCATAACACCAAGCAGCTAGTGCTGGAGACAGCAATATTTATGGGAAAAGTTTAATTTCACCATCATCAGGTCTTTATATCTTGCCTTAAGCTGATTTTCTTTTATGTTTCGTGCTAGAGAAGGTACTTAATCCCATATGTTATGTTCTGAAAACGAGATAAAAATTTTTAATACTTGTTAAAACAATTAACTTTTTACTAAAATATGTAATATCTATCATAATTTATATGTTTATCAAAATTTACAACAATTTACCAAAAATTTTCACAATAGGAGCGGACACTTCTCCATTAATAAAAGGTCAAATGTATGTGTTAGCCCGTGGGAGAGTAGTAGTCAAGTACAAAATTGACCAAATTAGTATTATTTGCAATTCTCAAGCCACAGTAAAGTGTTTTCCCAGAATTATGGTCTGCTTCTAAAAGATAATATAAAATAATTATGGATTACATTTACCGGTTGTAAAGTTACAAGGTGTGAACTAAGCCATATGTAAAGATTGAGATCTAGTACGGCCCACTACTAATTAACCAAGTCCATGAGATTCCCTTGCTTGATTTAGATCCACATAAATATTTATATTTTCTTCATTAAAATCTATGATTAATTTATTTTTGAATCCTACTCTTCTTTCCATTTTGCGAATAAATTAAGAAAAAAATGATAATTCCAAAGGTAAACTAAAAATAATAAGCCCATGAATCAGCACAAGGATTATCAGAAATCAAGTTTCTCTTTGTACGTCGGGATGCCAACAACGCTGCTCATACATTAGCTCGTGAAGGAAGATCATACACCGACTCCATGTTTTGGATTGAAGAAGCCCCTCACAATACTATTTTGGCTGCATAAAAAGATAAACAGCAATTCAACAATACCCAACTTTTGTTGGTTGCTCCGGATGTCGGAAACTCAACACATGCATTTCACGACACTGCTTTTGCTTGGATACTTCACTATCAACATTTTTTGGATGCAATCCAAGCTCTTATATTAATTTGGTTAGCTGGTTTTATCATGTTTAGTTACAGGAATGGTCCACTTGTATTTCTTTATGTTTCCAAGTGTTAAACTTTGTAAGCAATCCTCGTTCCTACTTAAATATACACCAGCTGTTCAAAAAAATAATTAAAGTCTGAACTGAGAAAATAAAATTACTCTATTTTTTTTTGACAAATACTATTTCTACCTAGAGGGGAGAGGGAGATTTTGGGGGAAGGAATGTTCTTGTTAGGGTTTTGAACCCAGAACTTAAGAGGAGGGGAATAGAGCAGATGAGCAGCTCTGACAAACCAGCTATTAATTATCCGAGAATTAAATTAAGAATAAAGTCATTAACTAAATGGCTCCAAACTTCCCTATTTCCATGTGGATCCAAATCTGATTATGTAAGTTAGGTATTGAGATAGACCCACCGGCCACCACAAGAAACGTTACTATCATATGATGGTTGAATTATGAACAAATAAGAATAAAATAAAATCATACTTTTGCCAGATTTGCAGTAAAATATATAAAAGACCCCCTAGATTCCACATCAACTCCCCCATTATTCCAACCCCTGACAAGATACCACTCTCATTTTCTATTCTATCAAATGAGATTTATTATTACAAATTTGATGACAAACAGAAGAAAGAAAGAAAAGTCGAACAGATAAACACGACCCCATAATTTTTTAATAAAAAATCCTTTACTAATTAGACGTTAATCCATGATTAGGCATAGTGAAAAAGAAATAAAGAGATTTATATTCATATTTGAGATTAAAAAAAAACATGCACCCAGATTTACATTCACCAGCAGGCTAACTTAGAAAGAAGAAGAAAAAAAGGAGGGAAACAAAAACATTAGAAGCATGATTTAGCCAAAGATGAAAGAACCCAGAAAGAAGAAAGAAAATGTTTTTACTAATTTTCTTTTTATGTATTACATCAAGCTTTCCTGGTTCTTAGCTGAGAGTCGTTTCAGGAACTCATAAGTAGTGATCATTGTTGTTGCAGACATTGACATGGACGCCCACCTCGGCCCTAAGCCTCTATAACAAGCCAACCAGCCACCTTCTTTAATCAAGTTCCGAACAGTTTGGCCGACTGTTGGTCCACGCCTCCCATTCTCTTCCCCATCCAGGACTTGCAGTCTAGTCTTGATTGTGTCCAGTGGCATTGTAATCAAAGCTGACATCCCTCCGGCCATGGCTGCACTCACTCCCTGAACAGCCATTACCGTCTTCGTATCAGGCCGAATCGTGTTACTATTAGTACTGCTACTCCCGTTGTCATTACTATCGCCATCTTTCTTGCAAATGTAGCATCCAATGCCTCCCCAAACGAGCCTCTGGGCTACCGAATAAGATGCCCACCACACTGCATTCGATGGAGCATACGTTAAAATCGATATCCCAAAGCCTCTGTACAGCCCCTTTGGACCATCCGTCCTAACTATTTTCCTAAACGCGTCGATCCCATTTACATATCTACGAGGTGAACTACAACTCGGGTGGGTTCCTTGAACCATTAGCCTCTGGCTAACCACATCGACCGGGGTCCAAACAAGCTGTGCAGCCATTGCAGCGGTTAATCCTGCAGCGGCATTAGCAATTGCCGCCGCGGTTGGTTCGGAAACACCCAAGTTAATCGTGGCACTGCCTACGTTACTTTTGGTAACCTCAAGAGCTGCCATGTAAAGAGCTCGAGCCGGGATTGTTCCCATTAAAGAAGTACCGAATCCGCGGTATAAAGCCCTCAAACCTTCGTGTTTAACAATGGAAAAGGCGGTTCGGATACCGGAAAGTTGAGTTTGAGCCACTTGTTGCCTCGTTTTAACCAAAACTACGGGGTAAAGGGTGGCTGAAACGCCTGAAAACAGAGCTGCGCCTAAGAAGAAAAACTTTGATTTATCGAGCATTTCCCAATCTATATCGGCCGGGATATGAATCTCTTGTGACGATTCTTCCTCGGCCACCCTTATATTCATCTTTCCCAGTTTTAAAGATCGACCCCCCAACCCTCCAAATCAACAATTTCACACCGAAACCGTACAATTTAACCCCCCAAAAAAAGAAGAGCCAACACCACCGTCAGAGTCAATAGTCACCGTTTCGGGTGAGATTAAAGGCAAAACAAAAGCAACGATGAAGGAGTTTTTTTCCTCTTGTGTAACCAAATTTTGGATCGAACGTGAATCAAAGCAAACGGATCTATCATTTCTTTGGGTACACAGAAAAGTAAAAGGAAAAGAAAAGAAAAGGATTGATCACAGCATAATAATTTCGTTTACCGGAGAATCAACCATTGTAATCCCCGGCGACGTAACTTTCAACCGGTGATAGAGAGATTCTTGCTATTGCGGAGAGATTTAGAGAAGAAGATAAGAGAAATGGGTTACCGGAGATTAGAGGTAGAAAATAGGGGAGGGAAGAGAATAAGACGTACAGTTAAAGAAGGCAGAGCGGACAAGTGTCGGTTATGGATTAGGTATCTTTCAATTTTTATGTTTTTGGTTATCCAAAAGGTTATGATTGTCTACGGTTGTTTCGATGGTACGAGAGCGTTTGGATGGCTGGTAACGCTGGGATTTTGATTGTGTCAATAAAATAAGGGTTTTGTTTATTTGTGCAGTGTATGCTGTGATGCAGAGGATTTAAGCCGGTTGTTTTACGAAGGGAGACAATGTAAGATGACGTGTAATCCATATCCATAGTAGCTGATAAGTTATTTTGTTCGCAGGCGCATTCTCAGCAACATTTGTTAAGCTATGCCAATCAATTACTAATTTAATTAATAAAGTGATTTAAGATTTTAAAATAATACTGTAATCTATATAAAATTATGAATAATTATTCTCTCTTAATTTTTTAAAAATATCACCTATGTTAACCTCATTCTTATTGTCTTCAAAATTTCCATAGCTGCTAGAAATAGATTCCCGAGAAATGACCTTTGCAGAATCAGACAACAAGTTTGCTGCATCGGTTACGAGCTTGATCGTTGCGATTTCCACATGGGACATAGAGTTAAGCGTTACTGCAACTGCTGGAGACATCTCTTCCATCAATTGCTGCCTCTACTCAAATTCAAAACAATGCTGTCCGCACCACCAACCCTTTTCTAATGGATTCTAAAACAAAAAATAAAAACACCAAATTAAATTAAAAAGAAAAATTAGGATTTTGTAATTTAAGAGTAAATAGGTATTTTGATCTATGTTTAAAAAAAATTAAAAAAAATAATATATTTTAATTAATTTACCTTTTAATTTTTAAATATTTTATAATTATACGTTGAGCCCTTTATATTTTAAATATTTATAAATTAAATTAATAATGCTCATCGATACTCGTCGTTAGCGGTGCTCATCGATACTCGTCGAGCGTTGTAGACTCGTCCTAATTTAATAATGTAAAAATAATTTGTAAATAGCTTAACTTTTCAATAATACATTTAAAATTAGTTTTCTTATATATTATTTAATATAATATTTTGTGATTAAAATTATTAATAACAAATTTTAAAAAATCAATTCATACACAAGTAATTTATTAATTATATAATATAAAAATTTTCTACTCAATACTTGATTTGATTCATACAAAGTGTAAATATTTCAAATTAATCATGTCTCTACTCCGAAATCCGAATATAATGTATCCTAAGTGAATTTACAAGCCAAATAAAAATTGTTACAAATAGAGTCATCATCATAATTTAATGGAGAATTTTATAGCGCTAGACGAGTACCGATAAATAATATTAATTTAATTTATAAAGATTTAAAATCTAAAGAACTCAACGTATAATTACAAATTATTTAAAAATTAAAATTAAAATAATTAAAATATATAATTTTATTTTTAATTTTCTTTTAAAATTAAAATACATATTTACCCCTAAATTACAAAACACTATTTTTTGTTTATTTGAAATTCAAGCCATCGTCGTTGCTGCCGTCGCTGCCGAATCCTTTTACGCCTCCTGTATCAAATAGTTGACCCGAAATTACAACTTTTACCGGACCTGGCATAAAAGTTTATCCTAACCGATTAAGATTTTATTCTAATTGAACTGTATCAAAATATACAACTGGGCAAAGCATTCAAATTAGGGCAGAGCATTCAAAGGCCATTTTGAATTTTTTACGCTATTCAAATTAGGGGCAGAGCATTCAAAGGCCATTTTAAATTTTTTAAAATGCTAATTGGCCGAATTTTTTTTTAGGCGGTAGGGCAGCGACGGCAACAAGAGCGGCGGCGGCAACAACGGTAGTGACTGCTTGACTTACAAATGAACAAAAATTAGGATTTTATAATTTAAGGGTAAATATGTATTTTGATTTATGTTTAAAAGAAAATTAAAAATAAAATAATATATTTTAATTAATTTACCTTTTTGATTTTTAAATAATTTATGATTATACGTTGAGTCATTTAGATTTTAAATCTTTATAAATTAAACTAATAGTGTTCATCGATACTCGTCGTTAGTGGTGCTCATCGATACTCGTCGAGCACTGTAGACTCATCCTAATTTAATAATGTAAAAATAATTTTTAATATTTGTAAATAGCTTAACTTTTCAATAATACATTTTAAATTAGTTTTTTTATATTATTTAATATAATATTTTGTGATTAAATTTATTAATAACAAATTTAAAAAAATCAATTCATAAACAAGTAATTTATGGAAAATTTACTCAAATATTATTTTTGATTTTTTTATTTTCAAAAATAGAGATCCCCAAAAATTATTTTCGGATATAGGGATGATTACTGTTCAAAATCAGAAAACCTATGGACCACAACCCGAGTTTGAACAGTAATTTTCAACCACCACCCTTTTAAAATGTCACACTGCCATGTGGCGCGATGTGGACGTTCCGAGCACTGTTCAAAGTCGGACTGCCCACCCCCCGTCTTTGAACAGTGCACCGAATAATGGTGTCTGGGCTGCTCACTGCGTGCCATGTGGCGTCACGCAAAACAGAAAAGGGGAGGAAAGCACCCCGTTTTTGAACAGTAAAACAACCCCAAGAACACTGTTCAAACTCGGGTTGTGGTCCATGGGTCTTCTGACTTTCAACAGTAAACATCCCTAGATCTGTAAATAATTTTTGGGGATCTCTATTTTTGAAAATAAAAAAATCAAAAGTAATATTTGAGTAAATTTTCCAGTAATTTATTAATTAAATAATATAAAAATTATAATCCCCGGTGTAAGCGGGCTGAATACTACTAGTATCTTTAAAAGGAGGAAAAGCCCAACATCGGTCCAACTTCCAACGCTGGAACTAAATATAAAACTTAAACCCTTCTCAGATCTGAAAAACCCTTTCTTTCATTTATTCCAATAAACCGAAACCCTAACTCGGAGTATTGTGCCACCCAACTCACCTTTTACCAATGGCTCATCATCGTGTCTCCGACCCTGAAACTGACCCAAACAGCCGACTTTATAACCCATACCAAGACCTAAACCTTCAAGTTCCCATAACCAACCTGTACAAGCTCCCAACCACACCGGAGTTCCTCTTCGCCGAGGAATCCCTCCACCAACGCCGCTCTTGGGGAGAAAACCTAACCTTTTACACCGGTTCCGCTTATCTAGGCGGATCGGTATCTGGCGCAGGCGTTGGACTCTTCTCAGCTCTGAGGAGTTTCGAGCAAGGAGATACCTTGAAGCTAAAAATCAACCGGATCTTGAATGGTGCCGGTCACACAGGTCGGTCGTGGGGGAATAGGATCGGGGTCGTGGGTCTAGTTTACGCGGGCACGGAGAGTGGAATCGTTGCCGTGACTGATCGTGACGATATATGGACTAGCGTGGCGGCAGGACTCACTACCGGGGCGATTTGTCGTGCGGCGAGAGGAGTGAGGTCAGCTGCAGTGGCGGGTGCGCTTGGCGGGTTGGCGGCGGGGGCGGTTGTCGCTGGTAAGCACGTGCTGAAGAGATACGTGCCCATTTAAAAAAAATAAGGAAAAAAGAAAAATGGCTTTCAGACTTGATTTTTTTTCATGGTTGTGGGTCAAATTTGAATGGCGAAATTGCTATTAACATTGGGTTTTGGAGATCTCTAATTTAATGTTAATATGTGAAGTTGATGTTTTGAATGAATGATCCTTGTAAGTTGTAACTTTCGGGGATGTTTCCCCAATATCAATGGGTCGGTATTCGATCAAACATGTTCTATTTTACTCTTCTTTGGTGTGCTAATTTAATCTATAATGAATGATTATTAGAGATTTTCAGTATTGTTACCTGCAATTCTCATTTACATTCATGTATGCCAAGTTTTCCTTTCCCTGCTAAGTTTAAAATGCCAGCAAACAATGGAGTCGCTAGTTAAGATTTTGAGTTCGAGTAATTTTTAAGTAGCCTAAGAAATCTGAGCTCGACACGGCTCGTTAAAAACTCGAGTCTTAGTTCAAAATTTATTCGAGCCTAATTGTAAGTGGTAACTGATCTTTGATTGTGTTGAACTCGAGTATTTCGTCATATGTAATGTCTCATTTAATGCCTAAGTTGTATAAACTCAAGCATGTCAATTTTAGATCTTAGTATATTAATTTAGGGTTTAGAAGTTTAGGTTGTTAGGTTTGAAATTTAATATTTAGATTTTAGGATTTAAGACTAATGTTTAAGGTTTATATTTTAGAGTTTTAAGTTTATGAATTTATATTTAAAGTATAAAAAATAAAAAATAGTATATTATATTTTCGAATAGCTCGCGAACTTTTCAAAGAACTCGAGACAAGTTTGAGCTTGAGTCAAGTATAATCGAGTCGAACTTTGACCGGGTCGATTAGCTCACAATCTGTCTCATGTGGGATGAATTTAACTTGACAGGAGGCTGGCCCATGCAAACTCTTTCGTCGTTGAACGGAAAAACATCATATTTAGTTAACATTTCTTACCGGTAAAACATGACAATAGCATACCCAAAATATCATTCCAAGTATTCACGTTTACACTCTGCAATAGGAAAATCCCAGCTCGCAGTTCAGTTCCTCCAATCTTGACCCCTTTATTCCCAAAAAAAATTAATTTGGTTAAGCAACAATCCCGAAGAAATTGGTCGGGAATACCCGTAACAGTACTGCATTACGTCATGCAAATTGCTCACGGAAAGAAAATGCGTCTATAAAAAAAAGCACGACTTGACTTAGAGCAACATCGACTCTGGATTCTCGATGTAGCCTTTAAAAGCTTTCAGCCATTCAGCGCCAATTGCACCTAAAAAGTATCAAGTGGAGTAGTTAATTGGATTGTAAAAGTTTCAGACATGTCAATAATAAACCAATAGGATTCTAACCGAACTACTTACCATCAATAACTCGATGATCGCAGCTTAGAGTTACAGACATATATGAAGCGAAGTTGAATTGGTCGGGACCTGAGCCAGGGATAACCCTCTTCTCAGCTGCAAACCATACAGTCCAGCGATTATGAAGAAGCAGAAATGAATATGAGTTGACATAGAGCAAAATTAAGGACAAATCTTACCGGACCCAACAGCCAGAATTCCTGACTGAGGAGGATTAATGATGGCACAGAATTGCTTAATACCAAAGGGCCCTCCCAAGTTAGACACTGTAAATGTGCCTCCCTGCAAAGGAAACCCACCATGTACATAAAATCCAGATGATGAACATAACATCAATTATTGTTTATTAACATGAAAGCAATTTCTACCTCATAATCTTCGGGTTTTAAGCTGTTCTCTTTGGCTTTTTGAGCCAACTTCTTGACCTCCTCACCAATTGAGGACAAACCTTTCTTATCAGCGTCCTGCAATATCCACAACAAATTATGCTAATGCTAACCATAAAATTATTACAGGAATGGAACAGCATGAAGTTGAAACAACTCACCCTGATAACAGGGACATAAAGTCCATTGTCTGTCTGCACAGCTACATTAATATTCACATTGCTATACCTGGGTTGGAAGCAAAAGAAAGCATGTCATGTCAATATTTTACATCCATTATGCACTCTCGACCTTATAAGTTTTTCTGTAATTTATACTCACTGGCGAATATAGTCATCTGTCCATGAACTATTGCACTGAGGAACCTTTCGGAGAGCCAATGCAGCAGCCTGTAATTGACAAAAGACTTTTACCTTCTAAGTATACTAAATCTGACATGTTTATTTGTTGTTGTATTCTAATGGAAGTTCAATAAGAAAAAGAAGAATACACACTAATCTCTTATTTGCAGAAATGCTATATTAGCATCTACATAAAAGCAGCCATTTCAGATCATGTCTGGACTAAATATTTCCAACAACAAAAAGTTTGTAATTTAAGAAAGAATTACATAACTTCAGGAAAAGGATTAAAGTTTACAAGGATGAAAAGCAAGAAAATATGATGACACACACACACACACACACACACACACACACGAGAATTACATAACTTCAAGAAAAGGATTAAAGTTTAGGAGGATGAAAAGGAAGAAAATATGCTGACACACACACACACACACACACACACACACACGAACTTAACATAATATGTTTTTACTAAGTACCCAGAAGCTTAATCAAGAAATGCCATGTTAGGACTTAGGTCCACATTATAGCCTTTGGACCGTAACAAAGGCATCAAATGCGGTCAACTTGGTATATCTCAAAGTTAAGTAAATGCATAGAAGTTGTCTACCTTAATTACAAGATCATTCACAGATATACGCTTTCCACCTGACGATTCCAGTAATGAGTTGAGTTGGCTCCGCAAACTGATGTAATGAAACGGTTTATAATTATCAAATGATTCAAATCTATCATCGATTTCCTTAGGCAAAGATTGAAGCACAATTACTTACGCCATAAGTTTGTCAACACATGTATCCACTGTTAAATAGTAATGCGGGATAGTCTGCTTCGAGAATAGTAAGCGTGATGCTGTGACCTGTCAAATTTTGTAGTAGAAATCACTCACAAAGCACTTTGGTTATGTAACAGGCATGAAAAATGGGCTGACAACAAAGGAAGCCAGAGAGAAGATAGGGAGACCAACTTCTTGACATTCTTATGCAAAGAGTAAAGAAATCTAAAAGGTAGCTACAATTTGAGATTTCATTGGCTGCAATCGAATGCAGATCCATTCAGAACTAGGGCTTAATTCTATTCGACAGCCTTGTACTCTCATGAAACTTATAAAAATAATATCCACGAGTAAAATACCTTTCTTATCTGAGAATGAGGGATGTCCACATAATCTAAAGATGCAAGTTTTGCATCCTTTGTCTTAGGGGTCGGTGCTGCAACTTCCTTTCCGCGTGAAGCTACATGACAATAAAAAAAAACTCCAGTAAGCAGAAGTGACAATAGTGCATTAAAAAGTATACTATTAAAGAATCTCTGAAAAGGAAAAAGGATTGTGGGGTAGGGAGACAGACATTCTTGAATATATAACATTACTTATCAGGGTTACAAAATCGCAACAGCATCAGTGTAGAAATTTAAATATGATACCCAAGTAATCTTCAATATCAGCCTTCACAATGTGGCCATCAGGACCTGTTCCTTTGATACTTGATAGTGGTACCTATATTTGCAGCCAAGAAGAATAGAAAATTGTTAAAAAGATTTGGGATAGAAATGATTAGGAAAGACAATTGCAGTCACAGCACTTATATGACTAACCTTGTGATCTTCAGCCAATTTTCGAGCAAGAGGACTTGCAAAAATGCGATCTTCTGAAGGAGAGGAGGTAGGTTTGGGAGTCTTGGGCTGTGGTGAAGGAACTGGTTCAACAGGCTCCTTTGGCGGTGGCGGAGGAGCTGCTGAATCTTTTGCTGCAGGAGCCCCAGAACCTGGTGCTGGAGGACTGTAGTCCTTGAACTTTGCAACATCCGCCTCCTCTTCAACAGTGATGGCAATTATCTACATATAACCACAAAAGGAAAAAAAAAAACATCAACTGCATAAATATTCAGATGAAGTGTACATTATTCAGGGAGCAAAAGAACAATAGACGAAGGTCTAAGAGGTGGAAACAAAGATGATCTACTCTATTTAGTCAAATCGATTCCCAAATCCATGAGAACTGAAAAAAGATAAATGTATGCACAATAATTCTCAAAATCAATACCTCACCAACTTTGATCTCTTTTGACCCGTCTCCCTTTATAATCTTAGCAAGATAACCTTCTTCCATACATTCCATCTCAACAGTTGCTTTATCCTTTCAAATAATAAATGAAGTTATAAACCAAATCCAATTTCTGATACAAAGAAAGCAAATAAAGGATAACATCCATCAGGTGCTACAAGTTAGCCAGCAAATGGAGAATGCCTTACTGTTTCAACTTCGCACAACACTTCGCCAGGAACCACCTTATCACCCTCTTTCTTCAACCACCTTGCAATATTTCCCTGCATTCAGGAAACGACATGCTAAGTATACCGCAGATATATTACAACACATTGGAGACATCCAGAATGATTCACACCTCTGTCATTGTGGGTGAGAGCGAAGGCATTCCAATCTCTTGGTGAGGAGGAAAGCCTGAAATCAACTTAAGAATATTAGCAATATTTAGTAGGTCATACAATAACAAAATGGAACTTTTAACAAACAAGTAACACGCAATGGCTATCATTAATGCAGCAGAGTTCAATTTAGAAAACCTTCAATCATTTCAACTGCCATGTGCCCAATCATAAATATACTAGTCTCTAGACTGGCAAAAAACACTGGGAAAAACATTCATGCTAAATAAATCCAGCATTACCTAAGAGAGAGTACCAACAAAAGAAAAGGAAAAAGACATATAGCACTGCCTTGTAAGAGAGAGATGAATAATAAACTGTAGTTGTGATGTCTCAAATCTTAAAAGCAGATAAGTCGCATTATTTACAACTTAGAAACCAGATAAACATGTTTCATAATACAAAATATTATTATCCAAAAGGTAAATTCCTATTATCTGAGTTCTCCTGTCAGAAGGGTACTGAACAAGAGATAGCAAGCATGAATGATACAATCTCACAGATAAGTATGGACTAAACACAGAAGTTTCCACGGAAAGCGCATCAATGGTGTCATAGTTTGGAATTCAGAATGAGGCGTGCAGTTTCATTAATTAAAACACATTCTTGCAGCAGTCACTGGTAAGTGCAAAACTTTTTACCATTTGACAAGTAATGGATCCCTAAGAGAACAATGCATGATAATTAAAGCAATCATCCATACCTGCTTCAGATGCAAATCCTCTCCTTGAAAGCACCTGTGAACTGATAACGGATACAGGGAAGGAGTTAAAGTTGTTAAAATGATTAAGAAAACATTAATAGGAAACTTCCAATAAGATCGCAGAAAAATGCTGAAAAGAATACCATAGATGTTCTCTGCTGTATACCACACCACCCATTGGAATTCCCAATCTCATTGTCGTTCGAGAAAGATTGTTCTTAGATAAACCAGATGATACCTGCAGATAAGATATTAAAAACACAGTACTAGCCAACTGAGTTTTAACTTCAATTAAGAAATCAAGCACAATGGGAGCGTCTGGAGAAGAAATAAAAAAGAATAAAAATGCTACAGAGACTGCAAATTTATTGCTCCACCAATGGGAAAAGTAGAAAGATTAACTTACAGGGTTACGTGCAACAAACTTAGATACAATCTCTCTTTCTGCAGGTGCACCAAGTGGGTAGATCTTTGCAACATCTGAAAAATAACCAACTTTACTTGACATAACATAAACAAAATAGCATCCACTGTTATGCTTTTGAAACCTGAAACCTATCACTAAAAGTGTAATCATAACTTCAAAAAAAAAGGTGCCAGACAATTGCTAATAAAAGAGCCTAGATGATGTGTGCATGAATCTTTCTGATTCAGAGGTCTCCTAGGGCAATCTACTACACGCCATCCATTCACCATACCACATTCATTCCACACACCTTCTTGAATCCGTTTTCAATTTCAGGATTCGATCTTCCTACTTTCTTGAATCTGTTTTCAATTTCAGGATTAGATCTTTCTAATTTCTTGAATCTGTTTCCAATTCAAGATACAATCTTCTACCTTCTTGAATCTGTTTCCAATTCAAGATTCAATCTTTCCACCTTCTTGAATCTCTCTTTCAGTTCAAGATTCAGTCTTTATTCATTAAACTTGTTTGTTTTTTGTTAATTCCAGATTACAAGCTGCCGCCTATCTTCCTGCAAAGTGTCTAGAGCCGTTAGTTAATTACGCAACCTGAACGTATCCATCTTGTTCCGCTGCTGGATCGTAACACTAGAGATTGTACTTATAATACCTTATTAGTAAATAGGTAGCCGGGAGGCTTTGGAGGCACTTTATGCACGTCAACATAATAGACTAAACAAAATTCTAAAGCACTTACGCTTAAGGGAAAATCAGGTATCAGAAAACAGAGCAATCTTTATACCATTGCATCTTTATGCATACCTTCTCTTTTGCAAACAGAGGCTTGTGCTCCATTGGAAAACCAACGAACCAAAACGGTGTGATCATGCCGCATTAATTTGGGAACATTTCTTAACTATAATAACAAAAATTCAAAAGTTCAATTCAAAAAATATAAAAATAAACGACATAACAGAAAGATTTTCAACTATGATCAATAAAATGATACAATTAAAGATGAATCATCAATTGAGTTCATAGACGCCCTTTATGAAACAAAATCAATATAAATACTCAAATCCATAAAGGGATTTGAATCCAAAACTGATGAAAGCAATAAAACTAAGAAATGAATCGAGTAAAGAGAACTGAGAAAGCTCGAGCGTTACCTTTCTAGAATGATTGATGAGATGAGATGCATAAGCCATGATTCTAAGCTTCCAATCAAACTTTTAAAAAAAGTGGAACAAATGGAATAAATATGTGAATTTTAGGGTTTAGACCGTTTGGGCATAAAGATCAAACAAAGTGGATCTCACTTCACTTGTCTAGTTTTTTTTAAGGGATTAAAAAAAAAGAAGAGAAAAGGATCGCTGCCTTTGATTTAATTTTATGTTTTTTTCTGATCGCAAGTGGCCTGGTGCATAAGTTTGTAAAAAAAAAAAAGTTTAAGAGCAAATATTTGCCGTTGATGGAAATATATACGGTCCGATTAGGGGATCTGAGCTAAGTTCGGTGAGTTGTGCTATAGAGGATGATTCACATGGAAAGAAAACTGGCTCTAGTTTTGGGCTTGATTGTTAGGCGGGCGCCCACTTTCGTGGATTTGACCAACAATTATGTAGAAGAAAAAAATGTTTGTTCGAAAAATAATAATAATAATGTAAAAGAAATTATGCCAGTAATGTATTTTTTAAAAGAAAATATAATCATTTTATATAAAAAATTGTAGAAGTAAAAGTAAGAGCATGAGTAAAATAATAGATTTGTATAATTACACATGTAACCTTACCAATTATATTGTTTGTTTTATATATTCAAGTTGTTTTTTATTTTCCAACTAAACATGTGTTTCGATTATCCCTGTTATAGATTCTTAGGCTAATATCTAGGCTAATAATATTTATTAGGCTAGAATATATTGTAATTAATGTTATATATTATGTTACCTAGTTTAGGTAAATTAGATTTGTATATATAGCCTCATATGTTTTATGAATAACACACAAGAAATTATTCTCTACATGGTATCAGTTGTCCTAGGTTCTTTCGAATACAATTAAATTTATTAGGCTATTTTTTTTAGGCTGTTAGGGTTTTGACCTAAAGCCACTTTTTTGGTCGTTCTTCACCGGCCACCTTCGGAGGCTTCTCTATCGACACCGCTCGTACCACGGGAACCGTCGTCCACCGATCTGCCGATCTGGAGATTTCGGTCACCAGAATCTCAGCGCGTGAGCCTCACGCGCCGCCCCAAGCTTCCGCCTGTCCTTCACGCGCCGGCGCGTGAGAGCGCGTGGTGGCCCCTTTTCGCCGCCGATTTTTCGACCGACATCGCTGCTTCATTCCGATCACACACCTGCCGCCGGTTCTTGCTTTCGGATTGTTTTGGGTTGGGTGTCTTTTCTTTTGGAACTATTAGGGTTTTGTTTTTCCTGGTCTTTTTGGTTCTTTGATCTCATGGCTGATAAAAAGGTTGACTTTATGTCTGATATCGTCCCGATTACGTCTAAAATTACTGATCATAAATTGAATGGCTTTAATTTTCTCGATTGGAACCATACAATTGAGTTGTATTTGTTAAGCCTTTCTATGGACAGACATTTGACTGATGATCCTCCGACAGATGATTCTCGCCTTCCTTGGATGAGAGAAGATGCTCGCCTGTATATCCAGATTCGTAATTCTATTAACAGTGAGGTGGCAGGTTTGGTTAATCATTGCAAGACGGTGAAACAGTTGATGAGCTATTTGCAATTTTTATATTCTGGCAAAGGAAATTTTTCACGTATCTATGATGTTTGTCAGAATTTTTACAGGGCTGACAAAGAAGACCGGACTTTAACTAGTTATATTATGGATTTCAAGAAAACGTATGAAGAGCTTAATATGTTGCTTCCCTTTAGTGTTGATATCGAGGTCCAACGTAGTCAGCGAGAGCAAATGGCGGTTATGAGTTTTCTAGCTGGTCTTCCACTAGAATTTGAGACTGCTAAATCTCAGATTCTCTCTGGTTCCGAGATCTCCAGCCTCGATGATGTTTTTCGGAGAGTATGTCGTACTGAGAATTCTTTGCCTACTCCGTCTCCACAACATGACAGTGTTCTGCTCAGTCGTGCTCTTCCTTCTGACTCCGGCAAGCAACATTTCAAGAGTAGTGGTCCTGGTCATTTCATGGGGTCGGGGTCTACCAAAAGAGATCCACAGTTTGGAGTTCGTGGTCCAGATCATAGTGCAGTTATTTGTCATTATTGTCACAAACCGGGACATACCAAGCGTGATTGCTGGAAGCTGCAGTTTAAGAAAACTTCGTCTGCTCATGTTGCTTCTAGTGTAAACACATCTTCATCGGCTGTTACGATATCTGCGGATGAGTATGCCAAGCTTCTTCACCTTCAAGACACTTTCAAGCATCCTTCCGGTCCTGTTTCTGCCCTTTTTGAGTCAGGTAAACCCAATACATGTCTTGTTTCCACCTCTTCCAAGTGGGTCATTGATTCTGGTGCCACAGACCACATGACATGTAATCCCAATCTTCTTTCTCATTTTACAACACATCCTTCTATCAATCCTATTACTTTAGCCAATGGTTCCACATCTTCTGTTATTGGCTCTGGCACTTCGTACCCCACTCCCTCTCTTACTTTGTCCTCTGTTTTAAGTTTACCACATTTATCCTTTAACCTGATGTCAGTTAGTAAGCTTACAAAAACCCTTAATTGTCGTGTCTCATTTTTTCCTGGTTATTGTGTGTTTCAGGATCTTTTGACGAAGAATATTATTGGTAAAGGGCATGAGTCTGATGGTCTCTACATCCTTGACACCCATGCTCCAGAACCTGTTGTTTGCACTGGAATTGTCAATCCTTTTGAAGAACATTGTCGATTGGGTCATCCTTCTCTACCTTCTTTGAAGAAACTTTGTCCTCAACTTTCTAGTTTAAAATCCTTAGATTGTGAGTCTTGTCAGTTTGCTAAACACCATCGCCTTAGTTCCAGTCCTAGAGTCAATAACCGAGCTTCTACTCTATTTGAGTTAGTTCACTCTGATGTTTAGGGTCCTAGTCATGTTACTTCTAAACTTGGTTTTCGTTATTTTGTTACTTTTGTTGATGATTATTCTCGAATGACATGGCTTTATTTAATGAAATCTCGCTCATAATTATTTACTCATTTCTCTTCTTTTTATGCTGAGATTCGAACCCAATTTGGTACGCCTGTCCGAAACTTGAGAAGTGATAATGCAAAAGAGTATGTTTCAGGTCCTTTTCAGAAATATATGCTTGAGCACGGTATTCTCCATCAAACTTCTTGTGTTGACACCCCTTCTCAAAACGGTGTTGCTGAACGCAAAAATAGACATCTCCTTGAAACAGCCCGAGCTGTGCTATTTCAAATGCAGGTTCCAAAATGTTTTTGGGCTGATGCCATCTCCACAGCTTTTTTTTTTATCAATCGTATGCCCTCTTCAGTTTTGTTGGGTAACATCCCTTTTCATACTCTTTTCCCCACTAAAAAATTGTTTCCCCTCTCCCCGAAATTTTTTGGTTGTATTTATTTTGTTCGGGATGTCCGTCCTCAAGTTACAAAACTTGATCCTAAGTCTTTGAGATGTGTGTTTTTGGGGTATTCACGTGGTCAAAAAGGGTATCGTTGTTATTGTCCGGGTCTAGGTAGGTGTCTTGTGTCTGCTGATGTTACTTTTTTGGAACACAAACCTTTTATGTTTTCTTCAGGGTCTATCGCTCAAGAGGACGAGGATTTCTTATTTTATCAGGTCCCATCACCTTTGGAATTGTCCTCATCCTCCTTGGTTCCGCCTTCTTTTGTCAAGCCCCCCATAAAAGACATATATACTCGTCGGCCACAACCACCCCCTTCCGACCCAATTACAAACGTTCCGGATGTTCCAGATTCATGTCCTGATGAGCCAATATCTTCGTCATCGGATTCGCCTCGTATTGCTGATCTTGACCTTCCTATTGCTCTTCGGAAAGGTAAACGTGCTTGTACTTACCCAATTTCCTCTATTGTTTCCTATAATTGTTTGTCTTCTTCTTCTCGTACCTTTGTTACATCCCTAGATACTATTTATGTCTCTAAAACTGTTAGCGAGGCATTATCTCATCTTGGATGACGTGCGGCTATGCTTGAGGAAATGACTGCTCTAGATGTCAATGGCACGTGGACTTTGGTTTCTTTGTCTAATGATAAACGAGCTATTGGATGTAAGTGAATGTTTACTGTTAAATTTAATCCTGATGGATCTCTTAATCGTTTGAAAGCCCATCTTGTTGCTAAGGGATATGCTCAGACCTATGGTGTGGATTATTATGATACTTTCTCTCCTATTGCCAAACTTGCTTCTGTCAGGCTATTTATCTCCCTTGCAGCAATTTTTGATTGGCCTTTGCATCAGTTGGATATCAAGAATGCTTTCCTTCATGGTGATCTTCAGGAGGAGGTGTATATGGAGCAACCACCTGGGTTTGTTGCTCAGGGGGAGTCTGGGAAAGTATGTTATTTGAAGAAATCTTTATATGGTTTGAAACAGAGTCCTCGGGCTTGGTTTGGTAAGCTTAGTCAGGCTATTGAAAAGTTTGGGATGCAAAAAAGCGAATCAGACCATTCTGTTTTCTTTAGAAAGTCTGATAGGGGCACTATTCTACTAGTCGTATATGTGGATGATATTGTACTCACTGGTAATGACACTAGTGGAATTTCTTCACTGAAGTCTTTTCTCCATACTCAGTTTCACACTAAAGATCTGGGGACGTTGAAATATTTCTTTGGGGTTGAGGTGAACAAAAATAGAAAAGGAATCTTCCTATCTCAGAGGAAGTATGTGCTCGATCTTTTATTGGAAACAGGGAAATTGGGCGCCAAACCTTGTAGTACGCCAATGGTCTCTAATCTACAGTTAACTAAAGAAGGTGAATTATTTGATGATCCTGAAAGGTACAGAAGACTTATCGGTAAATTAAATTATCTCACGGTGACGCGTCCTGATATATCTTTTTCAGTGAGTGTTCTGAGTCAATATATGTCGTCACCGACTGTTGATCATTGGAAAGCAGTAGAACAAGTTTTATGTTATTTGAAAAGTGCTCCTGGGCGTGGAATTCTATATGGCAATCATGGTCATACTAGAATTGAATGTTTTTCCGACTCGGATTGGGCAGGATGCAAGGAGGATAGAAGATCCACCTCAGGATATTGTGTGTTTGTTGGAGGAAACTTGATTTTTTGGAAGATTAAAAAGCAGAACGTAGTCTCACGATCTAGTGCAGAAGCCGAATATAGAGCAATGGCCAAGTCCGTATGTGAGATTATATGGGTATATCAGCTCCTCGGTGAGATTGGAATTAAAGCCTCAATACCTGCAAAACTTTGGTGTGATAATCAAGCTGCATTACACATTGCTTCTAATCCAGTTTTTCATGAAAGAACGAAATACATTGAGATTGATTGTCACTTCATTCGCGAAAAGATACAACAAGGTTTGATATCTACTGGTTATGTGAAAACCGGAGAACAACTAGGAGACATCTTCACCAAAGCTCTCAATGGAATTCGAATCAATTATCTATGTAACAAGTTGGGCATGATTAATATCTATGATCCAACTTGAGGGGGAGTGTTACAGATTCTTAGGCTAATATCTAGGCTATTTATTAGGCTATAATATATTGTAATTAATGTTATATATTATGTTACCTAGTTTAGGTAAATTAGATTTGTATATATAGCCCCATATGGTTTATAAATAACACACAAGAAATTATTCTCTACAATCCCGTGATAGTAATTTATTTAAGGATTTATATCATATAAAGTTTCGACAAGCACATTACTTTTAGGGTTTATGGTGTTAGTTTAGGGTTTAGGTTTTAGGGGTTTAGGTGTAGGGTTTTAGAATTTAGGGATGATGGCTAAATTTTAGGGTTTAGATGTTGAAGTTTTGTTTTTAGGGTAATATGATTATAATTTAGGTTATAACTTATAAACCATGAATTATAACCCTAAATTATAATTTCTGACCACTATCCCTAAATTCTAAACCCCTAAAATTTACTATAACATCCCAAATATTAGCCTAGAAGTTTTAAGAACTTAATTGGACAATTAGTAAATTAACTAGAGTATAAATTTTGAATAATTAAATTAAAAGTAGTTATAATAAGGACTCAATTGGAATTCAAGGAAAAGCCCAAGAAAAATTGACAAATTTGCCAAGTGACCAAACCGAAATAAAAGTAGAAGAAAAGAGTTGCATGCTAAAATCTAACCTTCTTGATTTGCCCTTGTTTAAAATAAAATTTATGATATAATTAAGGGCAAATTAGGCACACATTAGTTGAGACATTGATAATATGTCAATTCTCATTAATGTCACCCCTCTCCACCGGCTGCCCAAACTATCTCAACTAAGGAAACAACACTTTCACACACACTTACAAAACATAAGAAATTGAGAGAGACTAGAGGAAAGCACGGTGAAGAAGAAGAGAGGCTTGCATGGCATGGTAATTGGCTTAGGAATTCAAAGCAAAAATTAAAAGTAGTAGCATTCTTCATCTCCTATTCAAATATATGAAAATAATTGAGGATAAAGTTGTTTGTACAAGTGATAAATTATAGGAAATGATTGGTTAAAAGATGTGAAGTTGCTGGAAATTTTAAGATATGAGCAAAGTTAGGAAATAAGAAGAATAATAAGACTTTAAACACAATAAGTTTAAGGCTGGCCAGAATGTATATTAGTTGGAATACTCAACTTTAGAAAAGTAGAGAAAATAGATTAGTAAGAATATGAGTTTGAAAATTTGACACAATATACTTTGGCATGTCTATTTTGATAGAAAATTTATAAAATTAAATTTGGAGACTTGTAGTGAAATCTGGAAGGAGTATTCGAACAGCACTTGAATTTGTCCAGAATTGTCCTCTAGACAGCAAACTTTGAAAATTCAAAGAAAATTTAATACTTGGTATTTTGGCTTGAAATTTTAATATAATGAAATTGGGGATGTTAATTGAAGATAGAAACTAACAGAGATTGATTCTGAAGTATATACTGAAAACGGAAAATTTACTAAATTAAAGGGGTCAAAACAGTTTAGTATAGAAATGTGAACTTTGAATGACAATTAAAAATTTAATTGATAAAATTGGATAAGAAGAAATGTAGTAAAATGATAGATAGACTTGCTAATTCTAAATTCACATGAGTAATTAAGCAATTCGAACAGTGAATCAAGAATTAGAAGAGATTTGGTAAATTAATTTGGCAATGTCCGAAGCTAAACTATTATAAGGACTAAAACTGAAATATGGAGAAAATTAGGGTTTAAATTAAACAATTAATTCTGAAATTTCTTCTTTGATTGCCTAAAATGTGCTAGATCCTAGAGGAGAAAGTATCGACGAGGAACCTATAGCTGGAGCAGCATCGGATCGTGGAAAAGGCCTCCGGATCCAAAATTAGCTTGGCGATTGTGAGTGGAACAATTTTTAGAGTTGAGAATAGTGTCTCCACTATTTTAATTTAAATCCATACTTTAGAATTGCATGAAACTGGATTAATTAACGGTTGGTAATTTGATAAGGGAAGAAGGATTAAAAGGAAATTGAATTGGATGCATGTTGTTATGTGATTGCTTAGTACGTGCTTGAATGGAAATTTTGATAATTTCGTGCTTGATTTTGAATCTGATTGGAATCATATTGATTTGATTATTGATGTTTCTTTGATGTTGGATGCTGAATTTATTGAAATTATATGTGTTAGATTGGTGTATTGATGAAAATACTTAACACGATAGGTGACCAATTGTTCCAACATCTGGAAATTATCGTGTTAAGTATTTTCATCAATACGCTGGTTGGAAGGCCAAAATGTTATCCTTCGGGGGCCGCATCACTCTTATACGTTCGGTTTTATCTAGTATGCCGAACTATTATCTATCATTGTTCCCTATGCCTGCATCAATTTGTAACCTGTTATCCAAAAGTATCGCTAAGTTTCTCTGGGGAGCGTTGGACCATCGCGCCATTCATTGGATTAGTTGGGACAATGTGTGTCGTCCGAAAGAATGCAGAGGGCTTGGTTTTGTGGATTTCAAAACAAAAAACAGAGCATTGCTATGCAAATGGTTGTGGAGGTACGGATCGGAACCTAATTGTCTATGGCGGAGGGTTATTGCTACTATCTATGAACACGACCATCGCGCAATTCTGCCAACTAATCTTGCGCCCAGCAACAAATCGCTAGTGTGGAGAAATGTTACAAATTATTTAGCTAAACCTGAAAATTGCTTCGTTGAGAACGTTGCAATTAGTCTCGGAGATGGGAATCGTATTCAGTTCTGGTCAGATAATTGGTTAGGCGATGGCACCTTGAAAGCAAAACATCCACGCATTTTTGCTCTTGCGTCCAAAAAAGCTGGGTTTATATCAGAGTTCGGCTGTTTCACCAACGGTGTATGGCAGTGGAAAATCGATCTGCGCAGAAATTTGTTCGAATGGGAGTTGGACGCTTGGGCATCTTTCAGAAGTAGCCTTTCAGCTGCGTGCTTCAGGCAGAATTCCACCGACAACCTAAGATGGAAAGCATGCTCCTCAGGTGTGTTCACTGTCAAATCATTTCGCAACATATTATCTTCGGTTGATGCACAATCTGATCCCATTTGGAAATATGTCTGGGGCTCGAAAGCTCCTATGAATGTCCGCGCGTTTGTATGGAAAGCCATCCATGGTCGGATTCCCACTAGAGTGGAGCTGTTAAAACGTAATATCAACGGAGTGCAGTCGGACCGCTGTCCACTGTGCTCGATTAATCCTGAAACTGTCGAACACCTGTTGTGCCATTGCTTAATTTCGTGGAGGGTGTGGAATGAATGGTGCCGGATTTGGAACATTCATATTGTTGCCCCACTTTCAATCAAGGATCTTCTACTAGGTTGGTTTTCCTGCACTCCCCCAAGATTCGATCAGCAGGTTTGGTTCTTAAGCGCGATTTGCCTGTTATGGTCAATATGGTGTATGAGAAACGAAGCCGTTTTCAGAGGTTGCAAGGTAGATGCAAGCAAGATCTTCGAAGTCGCGATTATGCGGCTCGGGTGGTGGTGCAGAGCTGTTTGGCCGGAATCTATCCCGTCAATCTCTGATGTCACTCAATGGCCAGCTCTGTTTGGGTCCATAAAAACTGTTAACCCAAGCACTAAACGAGGCTCATGTCAATGGTTTCCGCCGCGCAAAGGGGAGTTGAAGTTCAACGTCGACGGAGCTGTCGCCGGTAGTTTCGGACCAGCAGGGATTGGCGGCTGTTTGCGCAATGAAGAATCCAAAACCTTGATCTCATTCTCGAAACACGTTGGTTATTTGGACGCGACTTCTGCAGAAATTTTCGCCATTCGAGAGGCCTTACTGCTGTTCAAACAATCTCGATGGAGCAAGAGTGATGACCTTATTATAGAGTGTGACTGCAAATTGGCAGTCGATTGGTTGCTGGACCAAGCCTCATCACCTATAATTTTCAGGCATTTGATCATGGATTGTCTGGAGATAGGAAGAGACATTGAGTGGAAGATTAATCATGTTCTTCGTGAATCGAATGGAGTGGCCGACAAGCTAGCAAAGAAAGGTATAGCTCTGAATCAAAACCTGGTGGAATTTAGTTAGGCTTGCTGTACCATGGCTGGATTGCTATTTCTTTTATGCCGAAGCAAGACAGAGAGTGAAACTAATTGGACTCTGCACTTGTAGTCGATAATGTAGCGAAATTAGAGCACTTAGAGCTATAAGGGGTGTGTCAAAACTGATTGTAAGGGAGGTGTTTCACTCCTTATCCTTCCGGTTTCGACTGTGGCAAGATTGTATGCTCTGTATTTTTTGTGCACTTCGCATAGTCACGTCGCACTCTTTTTCCTCCATTTAGGTTAGGGAGGTTTTTTAACGAGGCGAGTGGCTATGCCGTTCAATTAATAATAACATCGATTCTGTGTTTCAAAAAAAAAAGTTATATGTTTGGTAAATTCAATTGATGATAGAACTATGTGAAGTATTATATGCTGAATTGGAAATCTACAAATTGTGATACACTTGGATACATGCTTAAATGTGATAGTTTATGTGATATTGAAATTGAGATTTTACAAGCAATTGATCGAAAGGATTAATGAATCAATTCTGAATTTTTTTTAAAGGTGATAAGATTTTATTCAAAATCAAAAGTTTGACAATAACATCGACACGAGCCTCGTTAAAAAACCTCCCTAAACTTAGTTGGAGGAAAAAAGTGCACCCTGCCGAGTTTTAGTAGTCATACAACAAGGAAAACGAGGCTTGAACTCTTACAAGTGATACTCGAATAGTCTACTGAAGCACCAATCTACTCTCCAAACACTGAAAGAAAAGCTTTACCCATGATTGTTACACCTTTTAAAGTCTTACGGTTTTAAGACTCACTCCAGCTAAACCCATGCAATTAAAGAGCCAGTCGTAGTTTCCTCCCACAACATATTTTGTTGTCTTCGAATGCCTTCCTGCGCGAGCTGGTGCACCAAATCATTTTGTTCTCTAAACGCAAAACCTATGCTGCATAGGTTGTTGTTAACGAAGGGAATGCATCTCTGTACTTGAATGTTAAAGCAAGACGGGCATAAAGCTTGGGTTTTCAATCCAGGACACGACAAGGAGGTTGTCCGTTTCGATGATACACTTGTGCTTCCAAACCCAACGAGATGAAGAAAATAACTGACATGCTCTCCATAAGGCTGTTAGCTCAACACCCGTTGGATCCGACATCCCGATAGCTTCTGAAAATTTCAACAACGCAACACCACTGTGATCTCGTAATATGCCCCCGACTCCAGCTTCGCCAAAACTTCCTACAATCGCAACATCAACATTGAATTTGATATAGCCATCCATTGGTGCAATCCAAGAATCGAGAACAGGTCTTGTGGAACTTCTTTTGGTAGTTGAAATACCTGCAGGAAAATACAAGAACTCATTCACGGAAATGAAACTTTCGGGCCAGTTACCTTTGCACCAATGGCCGATACGTAACAGCGCCAGGTCTAATAATAAGCTAGCAACAACCTCCTTTTTAAATATGATTTCGTTTCTATGCAACCAAATAGTCCAAACTATTCCACAAAAAGCCACGATCCAAACTAGTTTTAAAGATGGTTTGACTGGCAAATTTCCCCAAATATATAATAAGGATTCTAGAGAATCAGGAACCACCAGTTGAATGTTCCAGAAACCACACCAAGTTTGCCATAGTTTCGAGACTATTACACACTTGCAAAAAATGTGATCAGTTGTCTCTTCACTCTTAGCACAGAACACACACATTGCTTGTCCTGTTCCATTGACCCCCCGTTCCCGCAGCTCCACTAGTGCTGGGATTTTATTGTTTAATGCCCTCTATAAAAAACATTCGACTTTTGGTGGTACAAGCTTCGACCAGACCCATTTCCACATAACATCACTAGTCAAGCCTTCCGTTGTTACAAGTTTACGATACACTTTGGGTCGATACTGACCCGACGATGCGCCAACCCACCTGAGATGATCGACACACTCGACATTAGAAGCTGCCAGGTTTAGAGACATTTTAAAATTCTCCCAGATTTCTATTTTCCAGCTAAATAATCTTCTGCGCAGAGGAATTTTCCACTCCTAAACTCCATTTGTCTTAACACCAAAATCTGCCACTTTACATTGTTTTTGAGTAGACAAAGCGAAAATTCACAGATACAAGACCTTGAGAGGCTTGTCTCCTATCCATACATCGTCCCAGAAATTTATTGTCGCCCTATCTCCTAGGATAAATCGCAAATTCCTTGTAAATGCGTCATTCTCATTCAACAAAGGTCGTGTGATCCCCTTCCATACCCAAGAAACGTTCTTACTAGTGGAGTAGCTTGGTATTAAATTGTTTGCGCTGCTTCCAACTTTAGCGTCGATTAACTTTCTCCAGAAACTATTATGCTCACATCCATACCTCCATAACCATTTGTTTAGTAATGACCGATTGTGGAGTTTGAAATCAAAGAGCCCCAGTCCGCCAAACTGCATAGGTTTGCACAAGTATTTCTATTTAACCACATGAATGGGTCTACTAGAAGAAGCTCCCCATATGAACTTGGCCACCATTTTATTAAGTCTGTTTGATATTGTCGCTGGCATCTGGAAAATGGACATGTTAAACATAGGTAAATTGGCCAGAATATATCTTACTAATGTCACCCACCCTGCAGATGAAAGTAGTTTCCCTTTCCATCCTTCGATTCTGGCTTGTACTTTGTCGACAATTGGTTGCCAGATATATGTTGCATTGTGAATGTTACCGATAGGCAAGCCCAAATAATGTGTGGGGAGGGTGTCCGTACTGCACTTAATAGAATCAGTCCAGGTTTTTAAAGTACTGTTTTCCACGTGAATGCCAAACATTCTTGTTTTATTCAGGTTCAATTGTAAACCAGAAATTACTTGGAATATTCTTAGTACTCTTTTGGTGTTGTGAATATTTTCTTTACTAGCTTCCAGGAAGAGGATGAGATCATCTGCAAACTGTAAGTGCGAGATATGATACCCACTAGAGCCAATACGCACACCTTTAATTATCCCTTTCTCCACAACACTGTAAATTAAGACGCTAAGGGCTTCGCCAATCATGTTAAATAACATGAGTGAGATTGGGCATCCATGGCGTAACCCTCTGCTCGTATTGAAACTGCATGATGGAACCCCATTGATAAGAACTTGAATTGATACGTTCGAGATGCAAGACTGGATCTACATCCTCCACCTCTGACCAAAACCCATCTACTGTAGAACTAAGTCTAGAAATTTCCAATCTACAGTGTCGTAAGCCTTCTTGAAATCAGCTTTAAATAAAACTGCTGCACAATTGTTTCGCCTCAAGTAATCGATATCTTCATTAGCTATTAATACACAATCAGATAATTTTTTACCTGCTGTGAAGGCGAATTGATTCTCGCTAATGACTTCGCTCGTACAACTTGCTAGCCTCTAAGATATTGTACAAATTTCCAACTAAACTGATTGGCCTGAACTCGTTGACTGTTTCGGGCGTAGCAACTTTTGGAATTAGAGCTATGAACGAGTGTTTAAAAGATAAATCACTTACAGTTCTCCCATAAAATTGCTCAAAAAAATTCATCACGTCCTTCTTTACAACAGGACAAAATTTCTTGAAAAAATCTAGATTAAATCCATCGGGGCCTGGTGCACGAGAACCCTCCGCTAAGACAATTGTCTGCCAGACTTCTTCTGAGGTGAAAGGCTTTTCAAGAGATGAAGCACATGCCGCCAGCAAAGATTTAAAATTTTCAGCAAATGAAGAAATAAGGATGGTCGGGGCTTGGTTATAGGCATTGACACAGGTCGTAACGTGTCAAGAATAATTTTCTTCTTCCAATAAATAAATAAATAAAGAAATTAAACTAAATATAGATAGGGAAGTAGGAGTCGAACCCACAAGAACTTAGAACTTTCTTTGTCGCGCTTTTGTAGTTTATGAACCAAGAGTTGTTGATGGAGCTATGTTGATGTGATTTAGGTGGGGGTTTGTTGTAATGAAATGTAATTGTTTAAGAAAGTAAAAGAAAGCTTTTAAAAGAGTTTAAAGTAAATATGAGATTATCAGCTTCGGGCTTCTGTGTTGACTTGTTCTACTTGGTTCCTTGGTAAAGATTTTTATTTCGAAAAACTAGTTGGCAAAATTATTTCAAGGTCAATCCTTGAGTTTTTGTTTGTAAACTGAATTTCCAAAATCAATTTTTGGTTTCGGTTTTGATAATTTGTCTAAACCAACTCAATGTTTGAGAAAGCAAATTACTTAAGCTTGTAACCAACTCGAAAATTCATTTCTATAAAAACGATTCGATCTCAATTTCCCTGAGTAATCCACTTACTAAGTGTGTTCCCTGGAAGTCGGATTTGTTTCAATAACCGATCCTCCCCCCACTTGATAGATCAAAACAATTGTTTTTCTCCAAAGTCAATCTTTGGGTTTAAGAATCATTTTGATTTGGAAAATAAAGAATGAAGAAATTGATAGAAGTTTTTGAAATATTTGAAGCATAATTTCAAACCTTGCCTTGAGAACGCGTCATTGTTAAAGCCTTCGGCTTAAAAAGATCTAGCCGAGCATGGTTATCAAATTAATCATGCTCGACATTTAGGAAATAATTAAAAGAGAAGAAATTTAAGAAAAACTAAAAAGAGAAGAATTTCCAAGAGAAGAAGAAATGATGTTTAATTGCTAATTGAATGATGACAATACTTACCCCAAAGAGGGGTATTTATAGTGTTTCAAAATAACCTAGGTAAAACCTAAAATGATAATTAAAATTAAACAAAATAATTATCCAAAGTTTAAAATTTAAAATTTAAAAAATCTGGTGATAAGCTATCACTGCTGCTGACGTCATCTTTTAGAAGACGCTGACGTGGCGCCCAGTCAGCATTCATGCCCTGGTTCATGCCCATGAATCTACACATGACTCTAGCATTTTCTGCAGAATTTCAGCTTATTTCCAGCATCACGTCTCCTGCATGAAAACATCATAAAACATCCCAATTAAGTCTCTTAAACATATATTTAATCGAAATAAGGACCAAAAACACAACCAAAATAAATACTCATCAGGCATCACGAAAATGTTCCACAAACACTCTGGAGATCATAACCTGGTCATGGATAACCGAGTTGCCAACGCGAATGCGAGATATGTGGTTGGCTTTATTCCTCATCGAAGCAATAGCATGGAAATACTTGGTGTTTTGTCACCATCTTTAAACCATCTTATTCGTGATTTCTGCGGCCACTCTCGTTCTTCCCTTCGATAACAGGCCCGCAATCTTGCTTTGAGGCTTACTAGCTCATTTGATTTCTCAGTAGAATTCCCATTGCTCAGAATATTCATTTCCAACGATGAAATCTGTTTTTCAATTTCTGCCACTGCCTTGTCTTCTGAAACTTTGAAGTCCCTGGCCCAAGATTTCGATTTCCTCTTTATGGCACGCAATAAATTGCCAACGCCAGTGCCCTGATATTCCTATGCAACTAATTGTACTAGTTCCACATATTGTGGGTTGTCTGACCAGTGGGTGAAATATTTGAAAGGTTTGGGTCCAGAGTTTGTAGAGGTGGCCTTGAGAACTACCGGGCAGTGATCCGATAAACCGCGAGGAAGGGTATGTTGACCTAACAGAGGAAAAACTCCTATGAACTCTGTCGAAATTAAAAATCTATCAATTCTACTTGCCTTAATGCTCAGACCCCCTTTGAACCATGTATACTTGTCACCCGCCAGTGGAAGATCGATAAGCTGATTTTTTAGTATAAAGTTCTTGAACGTTTTGATGGACTGCTGATTTAGGCTTTCTTCCACTTTCTCTTCTGGGTCTTTTACGGCGTTGAAATCTCCCCCGACGAGCACAGGGAGATTACATTGCTCAATGAATGTCGACAAGGAGTTGAGAAATTCCTTTCTTTCCCTCTGGTTGCTTGGAGCGTATACATTGACCACTGCACACCAGAAATTGAACTCGCTAACCATTCCAATTAGAATTATGTGTCTATCGTTGACTATCTTCCTCTCTAATTTAAAAAACTTGAGTCCCACATAGATAAAAGGCCTCTAGAAGAACCACTTGCCGCCGAGAATACCATTTCCCCAGGTTTGCCTCCCAATAAGCGTCGTAGCAGCCAAGATTTCTGCTCAGTGAGTTTGGTTTCTTGTAAAAAATCATCCTTGTTTTAGAACACACGATTATCCTTCTAACCGATCTCACTTTCTCCGCCTTTCCCAATCCACGAACATTGTAAGACAAAATCCCAAAATTTGACATCAATTGGCGATTAAGCACACACAACAAAAACGAGACAAAGGCATGCCATACCTTAATCCACCTCCTCTTCCTCCATAACCTGGAATTTCTTCTTTACCACCTCATCCTGCGTTTCAAAAATTACCCCTATTTTCTTACTTGTCTCGAACGTGATCTCAACTTCAGCTTGACTTCCGACTTCCTTTCTCAATGTTGGCATCGGATTGCTTGGGCTAAATTGCGTGGAGGTGTTATCGATTAAGATTAGGGCTTGGTTTTTCTTCTTCTTTATTTTCCCACTGCATGAGAGACTTTTTTTCTTCCTTTTTGCTGCTGGCAGTTTTTCCTCCAGTTTAGTTTATTTAGGCCGACCCGCACTGTAAGAGATCTAGCCCCAGCTGCACTATCCGTGCAAGTATTTGGGCCCAACATATTTGGTGATTGAGCCGATGGTTTCAGACCCACTATTAAGTTTTCATACACTAACTCAATTGGAACCTCCTGCAACCTTGATGCGTTAGAAATTGAGTCTTCGCGGGCTTCGTGTGTTGTGGGTGATTGGACCTGTACCGTGTGTTCTGGTCTGATATTGACGAGCCCATTGACCGTGATGATTGGGACTTCATGAAGGCCGAAACCGCTAGAAACCGAGTGCACCGCTGACATTTGTGGTAAGTCAACATTTATGAGATAAGGTGACTGGATCTCTTCCCTATTTTCTTCTGAAATAATGTTGTTGGCCTCGATTGTAGTTTTCGAGGCTTGATCATTAGCACATGTTGGTGAAACTGAAGAGACAACCCTATTCTCTCCGGTCGGTTCCCATGGTGATTTGTCGTCGATGAAGACTCTTTCTTCCTCAAATTCCTCGGTTTTAATTCTGATTGACTGGCCGACTCCGTTAACGATGATTGATATTTTATCTGGAAATTATCGATATCTTTTGAACGGCGATGAGAACTTTTGCAACATCAAATCGATTCCTTTCCAAGGTGTCTTTGTCTAGTTTAATGAATTCTTCCCATCTTCTGGCCAGTGAGCAGAAAAAATTCTCGTCCCAAACATGGAGAGGCACGTCCTCCAGAGCAAGCCAAACTTTGACTTTCCTTTTACCTTCGAAACCCCTCTAACAATTTAAGTTCGTCAAACCAACTCCCGATCAACTCTTCTCTCTTCCTCCAGCACATGGATTGTGATTCCTCGTTAGCACAGCGGATAATAGTCAGAAGGTCAAACCATGGGCACTCTTGAGCCACAACGCCTTCAGATTTTAAAATATCTTGAACTATATCTACGTTGCACATGGGCTTAATGCGTCCCGCCAGACATAGATTTCTCCAAGTAGGCTTGGGGATGAAGATTTGTTTAGGTTGTCCGATGTTACTAGTTGGCGCCCCCACCGTGTTGTCCTCCACAATAATGATGCCCAAACCGTTTGATAAAGATTCGTTGTTGATTGCGTTCCCACCGCCTGCCATTTCTTCTTGCAAGTTAGCCCTATTCTACACCCTTTTAACTCCACTAACAACATCCATGTAGGATCTGTTATCCCTTATAGCTGACGCTGGCTTGTTGAATGTGGGTTGTTTCTTTGGGTTTTGATGCCTTGACTTTTCTGACTTTTGTTCTACGTATATTTTGATCATGCGGCCATCCATCAATCTCCCATCTCCTTCTTCTATTGCTCTTCGAGCTTTATTCCAGCAGCTGAATCTAACGAAAGCGAAAGTGGTTTGTTTCCCTTTTTTCTTAGGGTTCCAGTACGCGATATATACGTCCAAGACTTTCCCATATGCCCAAAAAGCTTCTCCCAAAGTAGACTGATGTATTCTTTTGCTCACGTTGTTGACGAAAACCGTGCATCCTAGTCGTCGGTGCTCCGCCTCCCCATCGGCTCTGCTTGCTCTCCCTATCGTCTTTACTAATCTTGAATTAACCATGGTTAGTTTAAAATTTAAGCATATTTCAAATTGTTAAAGCCCTTGGTGTGTATAATCCGTCTAGGTAGTACGGCATGCCTAGAGTCTTGAGCTCGATAAGAATCGGTACGTTAGTGTACTCGATATATGTGGTACGTAACTGTACCTATTTGCTTAATGTTAGTGGACATTAAGATGACATGTGATACGATGATACGAAATTGGTACTTGGGTACCTATTATATGGTGAATTTGATTCACATCTCTGTAATACGTGACTCGAATACCTAGCTTATTATACTAACCAAGGCATACAAATTAAATTAATAAGAAAGAAATTCCTTGTAATTCGAAATTAAAATTATTGTCTTGGTGAATTTCTATGAATTGGAATGTAGCATGTCAATTATGAATTACTAAATTAATCGATTCTCTGCTACAGTTTGCTGCTGCTTGTTTATCTGATATGTTATTGGCTGAATAAATGTAATTGAATTATGTTAGTCGAATTTTGTATAATTAAAAAGGAAATTGTCAAATTGATTGTATCCATGATGATGGTATGCGGTATGAATACAAAATTAACTATTGATAGGTTCTAATTATTCGATTGTGATATGGTTGGTACCTTAAATTATTTATGTTCGATTGAGAATTATATAGATGCCTTGAACTATCCAATTCGAATGATTATTTATACTTGTTAAATTGTTTGTGAAATTTTATTGATTGTATTTGACATATTCGAATGGAATAAAGTAATGTGATAATCTAAGGCTTTGACTAATGTGTGATCACTTAATTATGAAATGGAAAGTTGATAGATTAAGGTTTCCTCACTAAGTACTAGAAGTACTTATCACTCGAACCTTTCCTTCCTTCCCAAAAACTACAGGTAGTAGCATGTTGATATCAGATAGCTCGAAGATTAAGTATGCCTTTCTTTGTCTTTGTCATGCTTATGATGGGTGGCTTAACAGTCAGCATGTTAGTGCAATTCGCCTTAATGGTCATGTTTATGAACTACTATTTTAAGAGTGTATGAACTTTATAAGTTAGTTTCCCTCATTTTGTTAGGTAATTAAAGGGTATATATTTTGGGGTATAGGTTGGCCCTTAGTATATGTTTTGGGTATGATTCTTTTTGTTATATTTTGTATAGGCAACCGATAGGTTTAGCCAATGGTAGATACCCCGGGGAAAACCTTTTGTATAAGGGAAACGTTTAAAACACTATGGATGCTGATGGATATATATATATATATATGTGTGTGTGTGCGCGCGCTTGATATCAAATTGTTAACTTATTAATTGGAAATGCTCTTGGATGTTATGTTGGAATCGAATTAAGTTGTCCAAGGGAAGCATTCGAATGGATTGAATAAAATGATAATTGATTATATGTATGATGTATTCGAATGTGTAATAAATTAGATTAGATTTTAATATGGATTATAAGTCAAGTAAATGAATCAATTAAATAGGCCCACCTAGCTATTGTTCGAATTACGATAAGAATATATGTATAATTTATAAGTAGGATGAATGGACTAAGTTAATTATGACCATATAGTTGTATTCGAAATAAAAAAATATATCACGCAATTACTTCCGCTGCCTAATTGATTAACATGTTAATATGAATCCAATATATAACGCTCCTTGCCCCTAACCCGGGGCGAGGGTGTTATATTTACACCCTAAACTAAGAGCCTAAAACTAAGGTATTTGTGGAAACTTTCAATTTCCACCGCCACTGTATAAAGTAATGATAATTTATTTAAATGTATAATGTTAATATATATCTGAATTATTATCATGTAAGGGAGAAGTTAATGTGACACCCCCAACCCGGGCCGGGAGTTAAGGGCGTCGCCGGAACAGAAAAGGCGGATAAACGGAACTTATCAGACAATTGCGGAAGCATTTTGATGACGTGATATTATTTTAATCGTTATTTCATTTTAATGCGCACGCGGAAAATGGGCTAACAAAAACTTAAACATACTTTCTTTTAACCTTGTTACTAATTTTTGGGCCAATTAAAACTTTTATTTTTATTATCATATTACTAATGTATTTAAGCCAAAAATGTCGAATACTTAGTTAACCAATTACATGCTATTCGAAAACCCTTAATTAAATGGTCTAGGTGATTTCGAATTAATCCAAAATTTACCAAATATTTAAGCAAGCCAATTTTCATACATCACATAATAGGTTCCAATTTCATATCATGGCATTTGATTTCCTTTACTTAAGGCTTACAAAATAACATAGCTTATATGCCCCTAAACATGTCAAGCTATCGACTATGGACAACAAAAAGGATCGACACAACCATTAGCTTGACTTACATTTTTACACAAAATAATGAGGCTAACTACTTAGATACAAAACATGATTCTAGCCTCCTAACCAAACATCACGGAGCATGTAGTTTCAAACACCATTTCAAACTTAAGTTTCGACCAAATAAAACAAAACGGATCCTGAGACAAACTTCAAAGCCACCATCTAGGAGTCTAAAGATAAGACTTAGATCGTACATATTTCGGAACTGTGAACTTGAGAACTTGTTAACCTTGATCCAACGAAAGCTAGCTTTAGGGTCCGAGCTATCCTGCTAAGGTTGGGAAGAAAAAAACAATGGAGCGGTAAGTACAAAAGTACTTAGCGAGGTAATGCTAAAACTAATTCGTTCTTGAGCTTAAGCGTGATCAAACATTGAGGTTACTTAGCTAGGTTTATTAGCAATTCGGTATTCACCCAACTAAGCTCACACAAAATTCATACATATGGCAGCATACATGTCATATCCACATTCATATCACATGCTTGAACACATAGCATAACACGATAATTTATTTCATGCTTATACATGAATCGATCAATATCATTTTTCATTTCATTTTCAGCATACTCAATATCATGCTTTAGCATTTAAATAAATCAAGATTTCATGCCAAATCATACATAGCATTTTCAACTTATCAAATCAAATTCACAATTTCACCATAGCATATCATTCGAATGATCTCAATTTATCATTCAAAAATCAGAATTTCTCATTTCATAATCATATACATTCGAATAGGGTTATTACCCAATTTCACATAATCGAACTTGTAAGCATTTCTTATGCTTCTTAGCATAATCGGATAGGACCAAAGTCCACATATCATAGCACTTCATTTCATAACATAGCATTTCACATCATAACATATTCAAAAAGGATCAATGTCCACATAACATAGCATTTCACATCATAGCATACCATATTAAGTCACATTATTCTTTATCCACTTCATAAGCTTAAATAACTTAGCAAATTTCATTCAATTCATGCACTTCTCATCACATGCTAATTCTTGTCATTTCATTAATATGATTTCATAACACAAACATTTAAATTAACATTTTGCCCATGGTAGAATAGTCGTAACATAATTTCGAGCCATCGAAAGGGTAACATGTAACGCATATCGGAGTTGTGTTGCCCGCGGCAACGTCATAAATTGCACAAAGCAATATCAAAGGTGATGCCCATAGCATCGTGTGTCTCGAACAGCAATCAAGATTACACATCTTATCAAGAGTACACAAAGTACTATCAAAGATTGCACAAAGCAATATCGGAGGGTGAGCTCAGACTCTAGGCATGCCGTTCTTATCTAGAACGTCCAAACGACCAAGGGCGGAATCTTGTTAAGTGATTAGTCCATTAATTCCTTTCATGGGTATTTTTCAGAATTCACATTGCATACTCATTCGCTCATAACATGGCAGCAACATCATTCATACATAACATATGCATTTTCAAGCATAGCATTTTCATGTCATAGGGCAGTCCACATAATCAGCATATCAATTATGATCAAAAATTCATTTCATGCTTTTCTACCATACAATCATTTACATGGGCAGTCCACATTTGTACATACTTAATCGATCATCAAAATCCACATCAACATAGAATTCATGGCATTTAGCATCATGCAAAACAGTCCACAAATCGCATTCGATCAAACATGTATCACAAATTGCAATCATGCACTCAAATTCCTTTATAACTTCTTCCCTTACTAGACATATTACCGGATATCATTTAGTCCAATTTCATGCATATAAAAATATAAATTTACAGAATATTAAAGTGGTTCGGACACTAGTCCCAACCCTAAGACAAAATTAAACTCATAAAATTACACTCACGAAAGTTACACTCACGATCCTTAAGCTTGATCTCGAATTGAGATGCCTTTGCTTCTTCCTTTCGAACGATCGATCCTAGCTTCCTCCGAAGTTTCTTCGCTATTACGATCTTAACTCTCAACATTAAACAAATACACTATATTAGGAAGCAATTCAACCATACTAATTCACAATTCAAGCGTGAACTCCTAATTTCAATTCTGACTTTTCTTTAAACTAGTTCGAGGACTAGTTATCGTTTTAGCCATAACTTTTTACTTACTAATCCAAAATTAACATATCATATACCGTTGGAAAGGTATTAAACCCAATTTTTCAGTCACATTAACCTCATATTTTTATCTTATTCGGATTAATACAGTTTATTACTTATTTATACTCAATTCGGCAATTCTGGACAGCATGCACTACCCGACTTTAAAAATTCGTATCTTTCAAACTACATACTGAAATTTAGTTCTGTTTTCTCTCAATGCTTCTAGACATACTAAAGTTTATACTGTATAAATTTCAGCTTCAAATACCTTATATTCGATTTTTGGTGAATTTCCAAAGTCACTGCTTTTACATTGAACTTCACTGGGCAGATTTCTTAATTAACACTTTAATTTGAACATACTCTTAATTACATACTTAAATCTAAATTTCTTTCATAGCATGACTTATTATACTTTTCAAGGGTATTTTTACAGTCCATGTAAGTTTCTAATTCCAACATTTAGGCATGCAAATTACCGATTCTTTCATAACAGTCCCCAATCTTCACAAATTTCGATCTCATGACCATTTTTAGTTCTAATCATCATACCATCTTCCTACTTCATTTTTCCAGCAACCATTAAACTTTTATAACCAAATGTTCATCCCTTAACAAGTTTCTCTTAGTAACCATTTCCAGATTTTGACTCTTAACAAATTTTTCCAAAGCTCAAGATTTTATATTTCTTTCAAAACAGTCCCCTCTTTACTTCTTTCATGTGTTCTTGCATAGATTCCACATTTTTCCATATTTTATCTTGTTATTTTACTCAAGACTCATATAACTTCATGTTCATATAAATCTTAGGTTTGCATGCATGTTTTTAGCTCAACCGAAAATTTCAAAGTGTAGGAGACTTACTTTCTTTAATCTCTTGACAACCTTAGTTACACTCTTCAATATCCTAGCTTAATCCTTCTTCATGCAACCGAAAACTCACACATTTTTGCTCTCAAACATGGCTGACTATTGAGCTTCCCTCTTTCCCCATTTCTTCCCTTTCTTCACGGCAAAGAAGAGCAAAAATGGGAAAAAGATGACAAGCTTTCATCATATACTTGATTTGATGACTTTTGCATTTACCTATAAGCCCTTTTTACTTATTCATTTATTCTTAATTTACTAGGGGCAGCCCCAAGGATAATCCATCTTGTGAAACATATGCTTTAATTTTGATATAACTAAAAACCTAAGGACTAAAATGAAAATATCAAAACAAATTTTAAAGTCCTTAAAATTCCCTATATCTTGTTAAAGACCACTTCATAGCTAAAACCAAAGACTTACAAAATATTTTTTAAGTATTTCAAAGCCAAAACAGTGATTTTTCAAGCCCCGTTTCGAAACGGCCCAAGGCGTTTCGAAACACTTTTCAGTTCGATGTGCACATGTTCCGAAACGCGTATCGGAACGGGTCAAGGCGTTTCGAAACGGTATTATTCGTTTCGAAACTGTTCTTCATTTAAACGAACAAGGGCAACGGTTTTAAACTGAAATTTGAAAATAAACAGGGCGTTCCGAAACGGGCTAAGGCCGTTTCGAAACACCCCTTTGACAGTGGCAAATTGGTTCCGAAACGGGATAAGGCCGTTTCGAAACAACCCTTTGGCAGTGGCAAAACCGTTCCGAAACGGCCCTAGGCGTTTCGAAACGGGCTCTCGTAGACGCTCCAACGGCTATATTATTTGAAATCCGTTCCGAAACAGGTTGACCCCGTTCCGAAACGGTAGGCGTCTGGGAGTTGTAAAGTTGTGAGAAAAGCACCCCAACGGCTCTAATCTTCAGCCCATCACCCACAACGGTTGGAAATCTACAAGAGGCTATAAAAAGACCCCAAGAAGCTCCAGCAATCAACAATTGAGCTACAAGCATACATCCTTTCATCAAATACAAGCATTTGTGTTGAAATCCCATTTTTGTCTAGAAACCCCAATTGTATCCTTCATTTCTATTTTGTTTAATTGGGTTGAGTGCTTGATATTGGGCTATCATTTGTATTGAGAGATACCAGATTAGCCAACAAATTTCTTTGTTCTTTTGTGTGAGGATTGGGTTAATTTTTGGGTAGAAAAATTAACCGAAATTGTAAAGGTTGCCTCCTTGTCCTGGAAAAAGGGGACGAACAATTTAGTGGAAATTGTTGCAAATCCTTGGTGAGACTAAGGTAGTGGATGTAGAGTTCGGTTGGTGAACTTGAACCACTCTAAATTCCCGTGTCAATATTTTTAAGTTGCAATTTCTGTTACAACATCGTTAAAATTCCAATTCACCCCCCCTCTTGGTTATTATTATTCGTGTGATCCACTCAACAATTGGCATCAGAGCTTAACTCTTTGAGGATTAACAACCACAAGAGGAGATCCTTGGAAGAAGTGTGATCATCATCAAAATATCAAGAGATGGCTTCAACCTCCGCTCCCGGCATGTACGACTCACAATCCACCACAAAGCCTCCTTTCTTCAATGGTGAGAACTACTCCTTTTGGAAAAATAAAATACGTCTATTCATTAAATCAAGTGACTATCTTGTATGAGATGTCATTGAGGATGGACCATATATTCCATTGAAGCAAGATAATGATGGCAAAATGGTGCTAAAAAGGAGAACGGAAATGAGTGAAGAGGAAAGAAAAAAGATTCAAGTAAATGACAAAGCTCTTCACATGTTATTTTGTGCTTTCGGTCCGGACATCTACTCAAAGGTCTCATCAATTGAAAGTGCCAAAGAAGTGTGGGACACTCTTGAAACCACCTATGAAGGCACCAACGATGTCAAAGAAACTAAGATTGGAATTCTCAATCTTAGTTATGAAAATTTCAAGATGGAATTCGATGAGACGGTGTCAAAGATGTTTGATAGGTTCTCCACAATTGTAAATGGTTTAAAAGGATATGGAGAAGTTATACCGGAAGATAAGCTTGTCCGAAAGCTACTCTATTCACTTCCCGAATCTTGGGATGGGAAGAGAACCGCAATCATCGAAGCAAAGAATTTAAAAACTCTAAAGCTTGATGAACTTGTAGGCTCTCTCCTTACTCACGAGATCATGAAGCAAGGAAGAGAAGATGAAAGAAAGAAAGAAGAAAAAAGAATGGAGAAGCTTGAAGGGGAGAAAAAGAAGAAAATGGGAATAGCTCTCAAGGCTAAAACTTCCCAACTTGATGAAAGCTCATCTAGTGATGAGGATGAGCTTGAAGAATTGGCTATGATAGCCAAACGATTCTCACGCCTTATGAGGTCCAACCGAGGAAGAAAAATCCAAAGGAAGATGGACTTTAAAAGCAAGAACAAAGAAGAAGGAAGGGATCCACTCACTTGCTTCGAGTGCAAACAACCCGGCCACATACGTTCGGAGTGCCCTCAACTCAAGAAGAAGGGCTTTGAGAAGAGGAAAAAGCTCAAAGCCAAGCTTGCTACTTGGAGTGATGAGGAGTCATCGGAGGATGACGAACAAGAAGTGGCGAACCTTTGCCTCATGGCACTTGAGGAAGATTCCTCCTTGGTAACCTCTAACTCATCTACTTTAGATTTTTCATATGAAGAATTAAATGATGCTTATGATGAGTTACAAGAGGTATATGATGAATTAGTTGAGAAGTATAAGGAGTCGGTTATTAGGAATAGAAAATTTATTCTAGAATTAAAAGAGAAAAATGACTCACTTACTCAAACTAATTCTAAAATTGAGAAAAAGATATTAGGATTAGAAGATGAACTCAAATTCTTTCAAAAAGAAAATATTGATCTTAATAATCTTTTATCTCAAAATAATTGTGAACACCAAAAGGTGTTAAGTGAGCTAAATGAGCTCAAAAAGTCTTTAAAAAATAATGGTAGTGTCAAACATGACATAGGAGAATCCTCTAGAACACACCAATATAAGAAAAAGACTAACTACTACAAACAAGGTAACTATCCTAGACATAGTAAAGTTAAAAGAATTAGAAATGTATGGGTTCCTAAGGAACTTGTTAAATCTAATAATATTATTGCTATGTCACCTTGGATTCCTAAGGGAACCAAAGTTTTAGGAACTAACACACATGGACCCAAAATGATTTGGGTACCAAAAACAAAAGTTTAAATATCTTTGTTTGTAGGGGGAGCATTGCTACAAGGCCAAAGCATAAAGTCAAAACTCATGGTACCTTGATAGTGGATGCTCGAGACACATGACCGGAGACAAGAGTCGACTAATGGATCTAAAGCCAAAAAGTGGATGAGTAGTAACATTTGGTGACAACTCCAAAGGCCACATTGAAGGTATTGGCTCCATAGGTAATCACTCTACTACTCTCATTGAAAATGTTTTATATGTCAATGGTCTTAAACATAATTTATTGAGCATAAGTCAACTATGTGATAAAGGTTTTAATGTTATGTTTGATAAAACCGGTTGTAAAATTGTAGACATTAAAACTAATAATATTATGCTCATAGGTCATCGCATAGGGAATATATACATGGTGCATCTAGATGACATTCATACATCTCATGCATGCTTAGTTGCTCAAAACGAAAATGATGCATGGTTGTGGCATAGGAAGCTAGGACATGCTAGCACAAGTGTTTTAGAAAAACTAGTCTCTCTAAACCTAGTTAAAGGTTTACCCAAGATAAAATTTTCGAACGATAAAATTTGTGATGCATGCTCAAAGGGTAAACAACATAGATCTTCCTTTAAATCCATTAATGACATTTCTACTAGTAGATGTTTACAACTAATCCACATGGATTTATTTGGGCCAATTAGGACTATGAGCTTGGGTGGCAAATCATATGCTTTTGTATTAGTTGATGATTTTTCTAGATTCACTTGGGTTATCTTTTTAAGTACTAAGGATGAGGCTTTGGAAAAATTCATCACATTTTCAAAATTAATTCAAAATGATCTTGAACTTAAAATTTCACATATTAGAAGTGATCATGGAACCGAATTTCAAAATTTAGGATTTGAGGATTTTTTAAATGAAAACGGTATTAGCCATAATTTTTCAGCTCCTCGAACTCCTCAACAAAATGGGGTAGTTGAGAGGAAAAATAGAACTTTACAAGAAATGGCTAGAACTATGCTTTGCGAAAATAATTTACCAAAATATTTTTGGGCGGAAGCAACAAACACAGCTTGTTATATTATAAATCGAGTAACCATTAGGCCGATTTTAAAGAAAACACCTTATGAGATTTTAAAATCTAAAAAGCCTAATATTAGCTACTTCCACCCTTTTGGATGTAAATGTTTTGTTTTAAATAATGGAAAAGATAATTTAGGTAAATTTGATGCAAAAAGTGATGAAGCTATTTTTATAGGTTACTCTTTAACCTCTAAAGCCTATCGAGTATTTAACAAAAGAACTTTAGTTGTAGAAGAATCTATTCATGTTGTATTCGATGATAATCCCCTTCCTAGGAAGGATTCTTGTGATGATGATAATGTAGGAATCATAAATACCTTTGATGGAGGTCAAACTTCAAAGAAGGATGAGATTCAACCAAAAGAAGAAGACACACAAGATCCACCTCTTGAAGCCTTGAGGGACTTGGCTATTGAGGAAAAGGAAGTTAGCTATCCAAGGGAGTTGAACTATGTCAAAGATGGTGAAATCTTGGGTGATCCATCCAAGGGGGTAACCACTCGTTCTTCTCTTAGATTAATGAATCATATTGCATTTATCTCATGCATAGAGCCTAAAAATATCAAAGAAGCATTGAAAGATGATTTTTGGATTATGGCTATGCAAGAAGAGTTAAATCAATTTGAGAGAAGTAATGTTTGGACATTAGTTGATAGGCCTAGTAATCAATCTACAATAGGAACTAAATGGGTCTTTAGGAACAAACTAGATGAGAGTGGTAACATTGTGAGAAATAAAGCTAGACTTGTAGCACAAGGTTACACTCAAGAGGAGGGAATAGATTTTGATGAAACCTATGCACCCGTAGCTAGAATGGAAGCCATTAGGATGTTGCTTGCATATGCATGTTATCATAATTTCAAGCTTTTTCAAATGGACGTTAAAAGCGCATTTTTAAATGGTTTTATAAATGAAGAAGTGTATGTAGAACAACCACCGGGTTTTGAAGACTCAAAATTTCCAAATCATGTTTTCAAACTTACAAAAGCACTTTATGGTTTAAAACAAGCTCCTAGAGCTTGGTATGAAAGGCTTTCAAATTTTTTGATTGAAAAAGGATTTGAAAAAGGTAAGGTGGACACTACACTCTTTATAAAAATGTATAAAAATGACATTTTAGTAGTTCAAATTTATGTTGATGATATTATATTTGGATCTACTAATGAATGTCATTGTCAAGAATTTGCTAAGTTAATGCAAGGTGAATTTGAGATGAGCATGATGGGGGAGCTCTCATTCTTTTTGGGACTCCAAATCAAACAAAAGAAGGATGACACCTTCATAAATCAAGCCAAATACATAAAGGATATGCTCAACAAGTTTGGCTTGGAGAACACAAAGCCTCAAGCCACTCCTATGAGCTCATCTACAAAGCTTGACAAAGATGAAGGAGGTAAGTGTGTTGACTCTAAGCTTTATCGTTCTATGATTGGGTCTTTGCTTTACCTTACCGCAAGTAGACCGGATATCTTGTTTAGTGTTTGCTTGTGTGCTAGGTTTCAAGCTAGTCCTAAAGAGTCACACCTTATAGCCGTTAAGAGAATCTTTAGATACCTTAGAGACACTCCTTGTTTAGGCCTTTGGTATCCTAGAGTCTCTACCTTCAACCTACATGCTTACTCGGATGCGGATTATGGGGGTTGCAAAATCGATAGGAAAAGTACTTCGGGAACTTGTCAATTCCTAGGTAGTATGCTCATATCTTGGTTCTCTAAGAAACAAAATAGTGTAGCCTTATCTACCACCGAAGCCGAGTACATATCCTTAGGGAGTTGTTGTGCTCAAGTCCTTTGGATGAAGCAACAACTCTTAGATTATGGTGTAAACATAGAAACCATACCCCTAAAATGTGATAATACTAGTGCAATATGTTTAACAAAAAATCCCATCCAACATTCTAGAACCAAACATATAGAAATAAGACATCATTTCATTAGAGATCATGTCTTTAAGAAAGATGTGGTTATAGAATATGTAGACACCTTAAATCAATTAGCAGATATTTTTACAAAACCATTAGATAAAGAGCGTTTTTGGTCCCTTAGGAGAGAGTTAGGTCTAACTAGCCTATCTTGACCTTTTTGGACCTCTTTTCAAACTTAAATATGCTTGATTTTGTGAAATATCATGTTTATGTGTTTAGACTCCCAATTTCTTCCATGCATATAGTTAGGGGGAGTATGTTTATGCCTAAATATGTTTTGCCTGCTCATTCATATCATATATGCATGTTTGGCCTCTTAGAAAATCATTTTTCTGCATTTTAGAGCCTCATCTGCACTTCCAGGCCCAGGTGTATCGAAACGGGTTAACCCGTTCCGATACGGGTGCCTTAAAATTTGTCCTGAGAGAAGGACGTTTCGAAACGGCCCCAGTTGTTTCGAAACGGTTTCGGTTCGATGTAAGGGTGTATCGGAACGCGTTCCGATACGGGTCAAACGTGTTTCGAAACGGTCATCCCCGTTTCGAAACGATCTGTCGAAGGTTTTAAGAAGGGTCAAACCCTAGCCGCCCCGTTCCGAAACGGTCGTGACCGTTCCGAAACGGACTCGCGGACAGCCCTATTTAAGGCTTCTAAAAGTTCAAAAACCTAATTTTTATCAAACCCTTAAAACCCCAAAAACCCTAACCGATTTCTCTCTATAAATACCCTCTCAAACCCTTTGTTTTTCACAAAATTGTGAGGGGTTTTGCTCTAAAACACAAGTCTAAGCAAGCTTCATCAATCTTCTGCATAGATTTCACTCAAATCATCCAAAATCTCAAATTAAGGTAATTTTTCTTATTTTTCTTCTTTTTCAAATTATGTTCGAATCATAGGATAGAAAAATTTATTTTTGTATACATTATATGTTTTTAGTTGTGGGTTATTCGAATCTTGTAAAAAATTTCAAAATCTCAAAATTTTTGATTCGAATATAAAATTTTTTAATCGTATTTTTTTTATTTTTAATTTTGTTTTCAAAAACCTAAGTGGGATTTATTATTGGAATGATATTAGAAATCAATGCATACACTTAATTTTAAAACTCTTGCTTAATATTCTTAGATGGAGGATCAATCTAACAAAAAGCGCAAAGCCGTTCAATCCGGTGAATCGAGCATTCGTCCAAATATCACACAGCTTTTTCAAAAATCTCTTAGAACTGCGGACCAGCATGCTCGTTTTGCTTATGTCAAGGACTTTGCGGTTCGTAAGGAAAGAGTCATTGATCTAGATTTCCTCAATTCCGAGCGATTCCTCTTTCGGTATCTTGGACGTTTGGATGAGTGGGATCTTCTTTTCTTCTTGAGCATCGAGGATATTTGCTACAAAAACTTGGTACTCCTTTTCTACTATAATGCTCGTTTCCTTTACGATGAAACCAAAACCGAGATAGTAGGAATTGAGTCATCTTTATTGGGGCAAAAGTTTGTTATTAATATTGCTCTTTTGGAGTCTGCCCTTAAACTCAAGAATGAGGGTCTTGAAGATGAACGCCATTTTGGCACTTTTACCGGGAAAGCTCTAAATTTTGATGTGCATGATCGTGTGCTTCATCTCATTGTTTCTTGGTTTATTCGACCATCCGGGGGTAAATACTCCCACATCCGAGAAAAAGATCACTTTTGGCTAGAGTGTTTTCGTAGGGGTGAGCGCCCAAATGTCCCTAAAATTATTTTTGCCGAGATTGTCAATAACATTAAGCTTATTGACACGAATGAGTTAATTTCGTTCACCTATGGGATTGTTTTGAGTTTCCTCTTCCATCATCTCAATATTGATTGTACCTATGACTCCCCGGAACCTCGCAAGACCAAGATTGGTGAGTCCTCTCTTCGCAAGTCAGGATTCACTTATGTGAATGGTATTTGGGAAAGGGTTGATAGGGAAGCGGTTCCTCCTCCTGTTGCTCCTCCGCCTCAAGATCAAGTGGGAAACACTGATGCTCTCACTGCTCTCCTTACCCAGCGATTCAATGCCTTGGATTCTAGACTTGATACTATGGACACTCGCATTGCTTCGAGTTTTGAATCTATGGGCAATCGGTTGAAGAACGTTGAAGATGGTCTTCATACTCTTTCGACTTCGCATGCCAACCTTGATCTTTCCTTCTCTACGTTTTATGGGCAATGGACGACGTTTCATCGTTCGCAAGCCAAGGATGATGATGATGATTCGGATGACGAGGCTTAGGATGTTTATCATATTAGTTATGCATTTAGGATTAAGTTTGCATCTTTATATTTTAGAACCTATGCTTATGATCTTCTATTTTGGGATTTGATTATGAACTTATTGTTTATGCTTTAGATATTTTGATGATATTAATTATGATTGCTTATTATTGCTTATTGGTACTAATCTTCTTTATGAGCTTGTTTCTTTTTGATCTAACAAAAAGGGGGAGAAGATATTTAAGAGAATTGCCATGCCATGCCATGCCACCAAAAATTTTTAAATTTTTAAATTTGTCTTAAGGTTTTGATCCTTGATTTCAAAAGTCACAAGTCTTAAATTTCAAAACCTATCTTAAATTAAGGGGGAGTTAGAATATCTTCAAAACTTTCAAAATTCTTAAAAAATTCTAACTTTGGTTTTGTTATATCAAAAAGGGGGAGATTGTGAAACATATGCTTTAATTTTGATATAACTAAAAACCTAAGGACTAAAATGAAAATATCAAAACAAATTTTAAAGTCCTTAAAATTCCCTATATCTTGTTAAAGACCACTTCATAGCTAAAACCAAAGACTTACAAAATATTTTTTAAGTATTTCAAAGCCAAAACAGTGATTTTTCAAGCCCCGTTTCGAAACGGCCCAAGGCGTTTCGAAACACTTTCAGTTCGATGTGCACCTGTTCCGAAACGCGTATCGGAACGGGTCAAGGCGTTTCGAAACGGTATTATTCGTTTCGAAACTGTTCTTCATTTAAACGAACAAGGGCAACGGTTTTAAACTGAAATTTGAAAATAAACAGGGCGTTCCGAAACGGGCTAAGGCCGTTTCGAAACACCCCTTTGACAGTGGCAAATTGGTTCCGAAACGGGATAAGGCCGTTTCGAAACAACCCTTTGGCAGTGGCAAAACCGTTCCGAAACGGCCCTAGGCGTTTCGAAACGGGCTCTCGTAGACGCTCCAACGGCTATATTATTTGAAATTCGTTCCGAAACAGGTTGACCCCGTTCCGAAACGGTAGGCGTCTGGGAGCTGTAAAGTTGTGAGAAAAGCACCCCAACGGCTCTAATCTTCAGCCCATCACCCACAACGGTTGGAAATCTACAAGAGGCTATAAAAAGACCCCAAGAAGCTCCAGCAATCAACAATTGAGCTACAAGCATACATCCTTTCATCAAATACAAGCATTTGTGTTGAAATCCCATTTTTGTCTAGAAACCCCAATTGTATCCTTCATTTCTATTTTGTTCAATTGGGTTGAGTGCTTGATATTGGGCTATCATTTGTATTGAGAGATACCAGATTAGCCAACAAATTTCTTTGTTCTTTTGTGTGAGGATTGGGTTAATTTTTGGGTAGAAAAATTAACCGAAATTGTAAAGGTTGCCTCCTTGTCCTGGAAAAAGGGGACGAACAATTTAGTGGAAATTGTTGCAAATCCTTGGTGAGACTAAGATAGTGGATGTAGAGTTCGGTTGGTGAACTTGAACCACTCTAAATTCCCGTGTCAATATTTTTAAGTTGCAATTTCTGTTACAACATCGTTAAAATTCCAATTCACCCCCCCTCTTGGTTATTATTATTCGTGTGATCCACTCAACACATCTTTTACATGCAATATTCACTATTTAATAATCTTTTAATTTAACCCCTAAATTGCCTTGTTACAAGCTTAATTAAGTTTTATCAATTTCGTCCCATTTTAAGGAGTACAATGTTATTTTAATTTCTTTCGTATTCTTTTAATTCCACACTTTAAATCTAGACATCACTAATTCAATTTCATTAGCTTACCAATCGGCTAGACTAATTAATTCGAATCTAATTTCCTTTTTAATCCGAATTGGTGCACTAATTGCCCAATTGAGGACTTTAGGGACCAAATTGCATAATTCATAAATTCGCAAGCTCAATTGTTTCTAAGAATAAATAAAATAATTAAATTCTACGGCGATAAATTCTAGGACAGAAATGCGGATGTTACAGTTAAAGTCAACTTAATCGAAATTCAACAAATGGCTCAAGTGAAAATAGAATAATGTTCATCCCAGAATACTCGAGTTTAAATATCTGTTTGTTGTCAAAAGGTTAAAAAAGTATGAACAAATTCTAACATGTAACATGTCATAACGACAGTTAATAATTTAACATTCAAGTGATTAAAAGCATAAATTCAAGAAGTTTAATACTACAATTGGAATTTTTAAATAAATGGCAAAAAGAAAATGGAATCAAATTTGTTAAATAAATGGCCTAATTTTTTAAATAATGTTCTACGATGAAAGGTAAAACAACAACAACAACAAACTACATTAAAAAATGCATATTACAATAATAAGGCACGTTAACAACACAATCATAGTTTGAGGGTCCAAATAGGGAGATCAACAAGATAATTAAATAGCGCCGTCTTGATCAGTTGTTACGACGTCAAATTCAACCCTGATAAAAAATCAAAGCAGAAAAGAAACAATCAAACGATTGAATAAGAAAAAACGTGCCAAAAGGAAGAGGATACACACCAAAAGGTAGAGAAAAATCGTGACATTAGAAAAAAATTATTAAAAATAAAAACGAGAACATAAAAACAAAATAAAAAAATAATTACTAACGGTCAAAAACCAACATCAAAACTAGTGTCGCTGCCAGGTAGTTGAAAGAGAATAAAAGTCACAGAGCCCATGCAATGGAATATTGTGATTTTTTATTTCTATGTGTATTTATTTGATTAATTTATTTTGTTGTCTTTACGATTATTCACAGCTTTACATTGATTAATTTAGATAGATTCGTGTCGTTGGCGTGATTTTGGGTGTGAATCTCTTGACGAGGACTTTTTACATACACAAGACCTCGAATTCAAGAACAATTTTTATATATTAGTAATCAAATAAATTAGTTTTAAATTAAAATAATTGAGTCGTACGATTCTTAACTGAAGTGAAATTATCGAATAAATTGAAATTACATTTTTTTTTCTTTTTAATACTTTTCTATGTAAAATCAAATATCATTATTAAAGTAATCTCATGTTGTATGAGTTCTGAGTCCTAACATTAGCTTTAGTAATCAAATATCATTATTAAAGTAATTTCGGGCGGTAAATGCTTTGAGGGAGAGCCATGGAGTGCAGGTGAGTCCATTGCGTCAGAACGCTTCATGTTGAAAATCTCCTTGCCATGGACTTTATAAGCTTAACACGGATGGTGGTCGATGCACTAGGAGTGGTATGGCATCGTGTGGTGGAGTGATTCGGGACACAGATGGAGTTTGGATCATTGGCTTCTCAAAATTTTAAAATTTATTAGAATTTGTTCGATTATGAAAGCGAAGCTTTGGGGTATTCTCGAGGGTTTACGGCAAGCATGTCAGCTGGGGTTGAGGAATCTATAGGTTGAAATTGATAGCAAGAAGGTTGTTCGATGGGTGCAGGGTCGAGGTTATGGTGCTGCGCCTTCCACGCTGGTACAACACATTCACCATATGCTTCATCTGGACTGTCATGTGATCTTTACCCATGTTATGCGGGGAAGTAATCACTTTGCTGATGGGTTGGTGAAATGCAGCTCATCGGGATCTTTTTCCACGACCATTTTCGATACCCCTCCATTGGAGGTTGCTTCCATATACATTGAGGATTTATTGGGATTAAGAAGCTAGTGATGCTACTGGGTTTTTGTTGTAACCTTGTGGTTTTTTCTTGATCTTTATTGTCTTGTTTGCCATGTATTCCTACGTGTACTCTTTTCCCCCATCTAGGATAGGGTTTTTTAACGAGGCACGTAGTAATACCCATTATTTATAAAAAAAATAAAACAAATAAACATATATGCAATTAATTAAATAATTATATTAAATCACATTTTAGTATTAAATTCATATAAAATTAAATTAATTGAATATATACATAATTAGTCAATTTATTTATTTGAATACTTAAAACTAATAATCAAATTAAATTAATAATTTAAATATAATAAATAATGAGTTAATTGCTGTTCAAACTAGCTTTTGTAGTTAAAATTATTTTTTGGACTAAAAACAATACAGAACAAATAGTTTTTTCAGGCCAAAAGTAATTTTCAGGTTAGTTTGAAAAATATTTTTAAAACTAGAAACTTTAGCTTTTAGTTTTTCTAAAAGTAATTTTGAGTAAAATTGTTTATATATTCTTATTGTCCGTTGATAACATCGATTTTTTATATTTTAAATAAATATTTTATCTACTTAAAAATATCATTTAACAATAATACTAAACAATCTAAAAATACATTTTCATCGTATTTTTCAACAATCATGTCAAACCGGCCCTAAATGTTCCGAGGCTACGCTACTTGTAGATGTTCACAGGTTTACCGTATTTAGAAGTGTTTAGTAAAAAATGGCGGGCACAACAACGGTATATGAATTGTTTTATTTCAATAGTACTTCACTTTTGCCCACATATTAAATATAAAAAAGGTGTGAAATAATTAAAGTTTCGATATTATATATAGGTTAATAAAAAATTATTATAACACTTGATTTTAGATTTATTATATTTTGTTAATAGATTTTGACATAAAAATATAATATCTCTATCTAAATAAAAAATAAATTAAAGTAAAAAAAATTGTGCGAAAAATATATTTTTCACTGAAGAGAAAATAAATTATCCAAACAATTTAAGCACAGATTTCATATTTTTAATTAAAAAAATTACTGTTTAGGGTAATATTATTATTTAGAAGAAATCTGATTAACCCTTTCATTATTTCTATTAACTTTTAGTCCTTAACCCCCCCCCCCCCCCCAATCATAAACAAGGAGACAGCAGCTACGTAACAAAATATAGTTTCTTCTTGGTGTTTTAGGGTTTATAGCTTGGGAGATACACACAAAGCGAGAAGGGGCAGAATGGGGAACCAGAAACAAAAATGGACGGCGGAGGAAGAAGAGGCTCTTCTGGCAGGAATCACCAAACACGGTCCTGGAAAGTGGAAGAACATCCTTAAAGATCCCGAATTTGCCCCTTTCCTCACTAGCCGCTCCAATATTGACCTCAAGGTTCTTCCTCCTTTTTTCGCCTGTCTTAAGTCGATTCTCGGATTTAAGTTCGATTCAGTGTTTCATCTACTGTTAATTATATATGCTCTGTTTTGTTGTATTGTTATAAGAATTCTTTTGTTGTTGTTTTTTTTATCGAAAAGGATTCTTTTGTTATAAGTAGCAAAATTTTGCCGTTTTACGTTGTTTTACCTGAGACGATATCCTACATCAAGAAACCCTGGCTGTGAGTTTGACGTCAGATTAGTTGGAATATTTGTACAATGCACGTGGTTAAAGCTTAAACTATTAAAAGTTAACCCTAATTCATATTCATGTTAAGTGATACTGCATAATAGAAGTTTTAAGCTTGCTATATAGTTTTCATGGCTGTTAAAACTCACAACTAAAGAGAAGATGTTTATTTAATTCTAGTTATCTATATACATAAGATTGATGCTTGGTTTTGGTGCATATTAATTTCTTCCTGTTCTGCTGTGGATCAAACTATACAGTTCTCATTTTCGCTCTCGTTTGCAGGATAAATGGCGGAATTTGAGTGTCAGTACTTCTACTCAAAGCGCTAGAGATAAATCAAGAGCACCCAAAGTAAAAGCCATTGTTGCTTCCCTTCCCAACACTCCCAATTCTTCTGCTCCAGCTGCACCACGTGCTCTCAGTGCAACTACTGATGCTGCCGTGGGTGATTCTTCGAATATCATATTAGATGGGAAGAATGCGCCTAGGTTTGTATTCTATTCTTTCTGTTCTCTATCTAAAAGACATCCGTGTTGATGTCCTATCTTCTCATAACTATGGCGTGAGAAGTGGAATAAAACAGAGGACATCCCTAAAGCTTTTTGGCTGTAACAAGGAATTTTGCTGAATTTGTTTTTTCATGGTCAATTAGAAATCCGATATGAAGAGTTCTATTTTTTAATTATGATTTGCATTACATTTCCTACTTTTCTTTTCTATCAATAATATATATATATTTTTTCTTTTCATAAAGTTTGCATAGTAAGTATTAGTAAGATTTAAGTTGAATTTCTACTTTCTATTTCATAGTTTTTTGTGGTTTCCAAATTGACACTGCACTGCCTTGCAAGTTTTCTGGAACACCATTTTATATGATTACTATAGTCTAATCCATTTGTTTTTTTAGATGCAGAGAGCTCATGTTTCTCTGTGTTAAAGTTTCTTGATAAATATGTTATGTTCCCTTTCTCACTAGTTACTTGATGTTATTTCTCTTTCTTTTTTTTTACCAGGTATAACACAATGGTTTTTGAAGCCCTTTCAACGATTAAAGATGCAAATGGATCTGATATAAGTGCAATTGTAAGCTACATAGAGGTGAGATGGAATTTATTTATTCTTTTTACTTACCCCACTTTTTAGCTTCAGCTGACTCGTGAGTCGTGTGTATCTTATGTTGAGATGGTTGTAATTTTACTAGCAAGAAAATTGTGCATGAGACCAGAAAGCTTTAGGGATTTTAATGTAGAAGACGAGTAAATAATTTTAGGTATTTTCTTGGAGCTGGGTAGCTTCCAACTTATATCAGGCTGTATTTAGAAATGTTATTCACACTTTTTCTCAATGCTCCATTTTGAGTCCTATCATCTGGATAGTGATCTCTGAAGGAGAGCTCCATTTCATGGGACCTTTAATTGAATCCTTCCTTACATTTTTGGTATTTCTCCCTCGGATAGAATAGCTGAATCCTAAAATAAGTTTGAATTTTTTTATCTTCAAGTAAAAAGTACAGTGCAATAATTCACTTTTACAGGCACATCGAATCTTCTTTCCTTCAAATTGTGAAACTGTAATACCTATGTTTTATCCTAGGGTGCATTTTCTCTTGCATTTGCATGTGTGTATTTGATCTAGTCTTCTCTATGTATTTATCTATTCATGTTTAGAAATATGGATGTGAACTGGGTGGATTTACATGCTGCAGCAAAGGCACGAGGTTCCGCCAAATTTTAGAAGGTTACTAAGTTCAAGGCTGAGAAGACTTGTTTCTCAAGGCAAACTGGAAAAGGTACTTGTGATTCTAAAATGAGTAATTTACCTTCGACTGCCTTATATATATGTATATATATGGTCATCTGGATTGTGCTAAACATGATGACAAATTCCTTTCAACAGCTGGCATTGTCCAATGCTAATCTAAACTTCTAAAATTGCAGGAAATGGAAAAGAACATAATTAAGTTGTTCAAGTTTTTAATTCTTTTCTGCACATTCACGTGATTTGAACTGCATAAGGGTCTCTAGATTGACTCCCATAATTGTATTTTCCAATCTCTTTAAGAAGATGACTTTTGACCCCATTCTTGAAGATCTCCTACTGCTTATGCATTTAGAAATGACTATTAGCAAATCGATTCTTGGAATGGCACGCGAGCAAATAATTAGTTTATATGCAAGAATTCTTGATGTATTACATTATAGAATGATTTAATGGAAAATGTGATTTTATGGTGGATGTTTTTAAAGCTTGCATATCCGGATGACATCTTCTCACTCATGTCAGAACCATCCAATGCAGGTACAAAATTGCTACAAGATCAAAGAAGATACCTTGATGGGGGCGGAAACGCCTACACCTAAACAAAAAGATATACGTTTACGGCAGAATTCTGGTGAAATGGTGGAAGAAGCAGCAATTACAGCTGCCTATAAAGTTGCTGAAGCTGAAAATAAATCGTTTTTAGCCGCTGAGGCCGTGAAGGAGGCAGAAAGAGTCTCCAAAATGGCAGAAGATACAGATTCTATGCTTCAGCTAGTGAAAGAAATCTATGAACAATGTATGAGAAGCTGCACGTTCCTACTATTTCTTGGGCATATGGTTTTTTTCCCTCATACCCTGAGTTATAAATGATTTTCTCGTGTTCTTGCAGGCTCGCGAGGTGAAACTGTTCTTTTGGCTCGAGTCTTAGCTTCCTAGGATGTAAGTTGTAGTTGTCTTTTTTTTTCTTTCATTCTTTTTGGAATCTTTGTATGTATGTCAGTTGTGAATCCATTGATCTTGTTGAATGAATCAATGCAATTATGACCATTCGAGATCCATGACGAATCATGTAGTTAGTATATTATGAGGTTTTATTGTACAATTAGCCCGTTATAATGAGAGTGGAAACCAGTTTTGACTTTTGGAAGGAACATTTAATTTAGGGGAATTTGCATTTGTGTAAAATTTCAAATTCATAATTCTAAACCATTAAAAATTAAATCGTTACCCCTAAACTTTAAACCCTAACTTAAACCTCTAACCTCTATGATAATAATTTTACACGTAGATGTGTATGGTATGAGTACATTGTTTAAAGTTATTTTTAAAATTTAAGAGACATTTTATATGAAATTATTTTTAATGCGCTGAGCTAATGCAAGTTTATAAGAGTACATGTTTTAAATATGTTGATAACTTGATTAAAAGAACGATCTGTTTAACGATATTTTTAATTTTAAGGACCAAATTAGAATGTTTTAAAATTTAAGAATCATCTTAAAATCCAAATTATTATTTGAAGAGGTTTAGTACAATTAATTCGTATTTAAATGTTTTTTTAAGAGAAGGTTTATTAAATAAAATTTTGGATATAAAAAATGAAAAATTACCATTAGCGCTAAGAAATTTTACCCTTTGAATTTTTAATCAAATAGATGACGGTTTCTTCTAGTATTTCCAAGTTCCCAATTCCCAGTGCGAAGCTTCCGAACTCTTAGATCTCCGCTTTAATTTGAGTTATTTCCAGGTAATTTTACATCTCATACACTTTTACAGTAGCAGATATTTAATTTCTGTTTGTTTATCTGGACTTGCATGGTTGAATTTGGATGAGAAAATAAACACAAACCCCCACCCGTTATTTACAATATTGGCTGGCCATTTTCCACCATAAATCGAAGAAAGTTTCCTCGCTCCTCTTCCCCTTAGACTTTCCTTTCTCTGCCAAAAAGAAAGGAAAAACCCTAATATTTTTTATTTGCAAATTCTGGAGAAATGGTTGACGTAGCCGATAAATTGGCATGTTTTCAAGCGGTCACGGGCCTCGAAGATCCCGATTTATGTACGGAAATCCTCCAGGCCCATGGTTGGGACCTTGAACTCGCTATCTCTTCTTACACCTCTTCCAATCAAACCTCTGCTTCCACCATTACCTCTGACTCGGAGCCTCATGATTCACTTAACCTGACTCGATCCGCATCCGGTTCGGGACTTGCTGCCCCTCCCAACCCAAGCATAGCTTGGAAACTTGTTACGTTGCCGATATCTGTGATATCCGGTAGTCTAGGGTTGGTCTCTGGTGCTGTCGGGCTCGGATTATGGGCCGCGGGTGGGGTTCTTTCGTATTCCTTAGGGATGATCGGCCTGGGCTCAGGGAGTGACGGGGAATCTTCAGCGCGATTGGTCTCGGTCTCAGCTGCGGCTTCTGAAGCTATGGATTTCGTGGCGGCATTTGAGAGAGACTATCCGGTGACTAGACCAAATTTTGTAGGCGAGGGTTTCATGGATGCGCTGCAGAGGTCGAGGAATGCTTTTAAACTGTTGTTTGTATACTTGCACTCGCCAGACCATCCGGATTCTCCTGTATTCTGTGAAAGGACTTTGTGTTCGGAGGCAGTGGCTGCCTTTGTGAACGAGAATTTTGTGGCGTGGGGTGCGAGCATTAGGGCTAGTGAAGGTTTTAAAATGAGTAATAGCCTGAAGGCCTCCAGGTTCCCGTTTTGTGCCGTGGTTATGCCCTCTACGAACCAGAGGATTGCACTTCTTCAGCAGGTTGAGGGACCAACATCTCCGGAAGAGATGCTTGCAATACTGCAGAGAGTGATTGAAGAATGTGCTCCTGTTCTTGTTGCTGCAAGATTGGATGCAGAAGAGAGAAGAACCAACATGCGCTTGCGGGAGGAGCAAGATGCTGCTTACAGAGCAGCACTTGAAGCTGATCAAGCTAGGGAACGCCAGAGGAGAGAGGAGCAAGAACGTTTGGAAAGGGAGGCTGCTGAAGCTGAGCGGAAACTGAAGGAAGAGGAAGAGGCTCGAGAAAGAGCAGCGCTTGAAGCTGCCGAAAAAGAGGCTGCCCAAGCTAGAATGAGACAACAAAAAGCTTTGTCACTTGGTGATGAACCTGAGAAAGGACCAAGTGTTACACAAGTTTTGGTACGGTTTCCCACGGGTGAACGCAAAGAAAGGAGGTTTCACAGCACAGCAACAATCCAATCTCTTTATGACTATGTTGATTCTTTGGGTTGCTTAGATGTTGAGGACTACGTCCTTGTGTCCAACTTTCCTAGAGTTGCATATGGTCCAGAGAAGCTATCCTTGAGCTTGAAAGAAGCAGGATTACATCCTCAGGCCAGCCTTTTTGTGGAGCTAAACTAGTCTGAACTGAAGAAGCTAAGATTGTTAAGTTGTATGATGAAAAAGGTTGTTTTCCTAAAGAAGAAGAAAAAATAAATACAAAACAAAACTCTTTCTTCATTTATCTTCAGTCTCCTTTGTTCACTTGCTATAATTAAATTTCCCATCTTTTTTCCCTCATTGGTTTGGTTGCTTAGATAGTGGAAAATAAAGAAGATAAGACTGGAAATATCCTTCTTTAATGTGTTCTATAATATCTAGGATGTTGAAAAAGCTTTGTTCTCTATATTGTTAATTCTTTGTTTGGTCTTGCAGAAAATTCGAAGAATTTGATTCTTGAATGGTTTTCTTGGTAAGGTCTTTCTTATTTGTACATGATTTTCAGGTTTTCTACCAATTTTGCAACAACAAAGAAGTCCAATCAATCTTCATTTTTTCTCTCTTCATATAAGAGAAACAAATTATACACATTTTAGTTTTTTGAGAACTTGTAAATTTTGGTACCTTTGAGGCTGCCTTATAATGGTTGGTAGCAAAAAATCTTCTGGTCCACCTGAAGAAACCCCAAACCATAATCCCTACAGAAATGCACCTCCTGAAAGTGACCTCGCACTCAATGCGCCAGCACGAAAGATTCAAAAGTCCCTTGGCCTCGAGAAGAGACAATCTCTAGCAATTCAAAGACATGGGAGACACTAGTTTGCCTGAGAGCCCAATGAAGCTCCAACACCTTTATCTGAAGTCAAGCAGGAACCGCACAATCTTCCCCAACCATGTATGAATGGATCAGGGTCACCTGTGAAATTGTAAGTTTATTGTAAGCTCCAACACTTTTTCTCAATGCTCCATTTTTTAGAGGTATTATCTGGATGGTGATCTCTGAAGGAGAGTGTCTTTTTCAAAATACCATTAATTGAATCCTTACGCTTTTGATATTTCTCCCTCTTATGGAATAGCTGAAACCTAAAATAGGTTTGTATTTTTATCTTCAAGTAAAAAGTACAGTGCAATTTTTCACTTTTACTGAGATGCGATTGTATGAGCTGTACATGTATGTATAAATTCTTACATTGAATTGTGTGTGGTCATCTATTGACAAAGTTAATTAACAATTAAAACATTGACTTAAACGTCAGATAGGTGCCGAAACTATACATTTTTTCCAGTTAGGTGCCTAACGTTTGTTTCGGGCCATTTAGTGTCTAACGTTTCATTCCGTAACCCATTTAAGGTTTTAGCCGTGACGGACGTTAAAATTTTCCGTTATCCAATCATAAAGCTACACGTGACACATTTTTTATTTTTCTGATATTAACCAAAATAAATTAAATTAAATTAATTAAAAATAAAAGTAACCTTGGGTTAAGTCCCTTAAACCCATAAACCCATCTTCTTTCTTTTCCCCTTCCCCATCAAACCGTCCTCCCCCCCCCCCCCCCTCCTCAGTTTAATCTCAGGTTCATGGGTTTATGGAAGAAATAAAAGTAATGGAACAGCTGTTGAGGCTCTTCCATGAACACCGTCTCTGCTTTCGAGTTGAGACCGATGCGACAATAGGCGTTTATGATCGAGGCATACGTTACTTGTCCCGGTTTGCAGCCCTGTAAAATCAGCTGCTCGTAAACCGCTATGGCAGATTGAAACCCTCTTCTTTCAGAGAATCCATTGACAATTGTACAAAAAATACAATCTGAAACCTTCACATTTACATACTTCATGACCCTCACAACATCCAAAGTTTTCTCTAATAACCCTTCCTCTATGTACATCAAAACAATCTTCAAAAACACTTCCCGATCCCTCACCATCCTCCTCTCCCCGGCCTCTTCGAATAGCTCTTCGACCACGGCCGAATTGCGGATGCTTGCGAACGAGATTATCAACGAAGAGTAGACCGAAGAGCTCACGAAAAGCCCTTTCTTCCTCATGTCCCTGAAATACTCTAGAGCTTCGTAAGCTCGACTCGATTTCGCCAATGCCTCGCATAATATACTATACGCACGAGGTGCAAGCGGTGTCGAATTCAACTTCCTAGTTTCGAATTCATCAAACAAGGAACAGACTATGTCTATGTCACCAATTTGCTGATAAGCTTCCATTATAAGGCAATAAGACTCAGAATCCATAGAAATTCCATTCGATTTCATCGTTTCGAATACGGCAATCGTGCTTCTAAACATATGCAACTTATTGTACCCCGACATTGCTGAATTAAACGCAATGACAGCGAGTTCTTTGTCTGATCTAAACGCTTCAAGCAGAGACTCGACAACCTTGATTTTTCTAGCTTTAACACAAGTGTTAACCAATCTAGAACAAGTGTAACCATCGGGGAAGACATTGTAACGCTTGAAATCATGCGACAGAGACATAATCAAATCCCATTTCTTGGATTGGACAAAGTACCTTATGAGAAGCTTCAACATTTGTTTCTCTGGTATGAACCCTGGGTTCTCTTTTGCCTTCTGGTAGAAATCATAGGCCACATCTTCACTTGGAGTGTCCTGTAATAACCCACACAGTAACCCGTTTAGGCCTAACTCAGCGATGGGCACATTGCTGCTGCTGCTAGATGATGATGATGATGCATGTTCCATGATGGCATATGGGGAGTTACATGGAGAATTGGTGTGGAACAATGGGAGGTTTGAGATGGGGAAGGGGACAAAGTGAAGGGTTTTTTTGCATTGTGCAAAGGAGAGAGCAGATTTTCTGGGTTTTGATGTGTAGAAATCGGTTGAAGCTGTTCCATTACTTTTATTTCTTCCATAAACCCATAAACCTGAATAAACTGAAGGGGGACGGTTTGATGGGGAAGGGGAAAAGAAAGAAGATGGGTTTATGGGTTTAAGGGACTTAACCTAGGGTTACTTTTATTTTTAATTAATTTATTTTATTTTGGTTAATATCAGAAAAATAAAAAAAAGTGCCACATGTCACTTTATGATTGGATAACGAAAAATTTTAATGTCCGTCACGGCTAAAACCTTAAATGGATTATGAAATGAAACGTTAGGCACCTAAGTGGCCCGAAACAAACGTTAGACACCTAACTGGAAAAAAGGGTATAATTTGGGCACCTATATGACGTTTAAGCCTAAAACATTCAATTATTTATATTTGTTTTCAAGTGTTTTAAATGATGTGTACTACTAATGTGTTGATTTATACACTAACAGCACATAAAGTATAAATCTACTTAATATTCATGTTCGAATCTGTGTAGATATATAGGCTAAATACACATGTTTTGGAAAAACGCAAAGATTTGAGTATTGATATTGAAATCTAACTAAAATCAACATTTCATGGTTTTTAAAGCTAAATAAGGTTTTAAAATTAAATCTCGGTTTAAAAACTTAATTCAATGATTATGTATGTAATTATTAACAAGTGAAAAGAAAAACCTATCAAATTTAGTTTAAAAATATATAACTTTTGCATCAAATACAATTTAACTTAGGAAAATTCTACGACGGGCGACGAACATTGATGAACACCACCACCGATGAACACCATTAATTTTTTTAAAAAAATTTAAAAATCTAAAGGACTATAATTATAATTAAAATTCTCTTAAAAAATAAAAATCAAATTTAATAATTACTTTATAATATTTTTAATAGGTTAAAATCAAATATACCCAATTTTCCTAAACCCTAACAAAATCAAACTCTTAAAAAAATATAAATCAATTTTTCCTGTCAAAACCTATTCCATTATCGATTTCCCTTCTTTCTTCAAATCCAAGAAATCAAAGCCCTCACCGATTATAGCTTATTTAACTGTCTTCTTTTTCCTGTCAATTGTATCGTGTTTTAGTTTTTTTCATTGTTTCACTTTTGGTTTAATGTTTTAGTTTACATTTGATTCTAATCTATTAAAAAATTATAAATTGATTTCTATTTTTTTAAGAGATTGATTTTGTTAGGGTTTAGGAGAATTAAGTATATTTGATTCTAACCTATTAAAAAATATTATAAAGTAACTATTAAATTAAATTTTTTTTTTTGGATAAATGGAACTTTATTCATCCAAGAACCATCAAAAACCATTACAAAAAGTTCTATACTGTGAAAACCAAACTACTCTAGGCCCCAAGAGTTTGCTATACAGTCACCATAAAAGTTAAATCTAGTGCTAGCGCTAAATTTCGCCTGTACATCTCTCAAAATGACATTAAAAATTGCCGAACTAGATTTAGGACTCAAACCATGCAGCCTACGATTCTTTTCCTGCCAAATATAGTAATTAAAGCATCTCCAAGCAAAACAAATAATTGCAGCCTTCAGCGTCCTACCCTTGCCAGCGCGAAGGACCCAGTCGAGCAAGGAACTCCAATCACTATGAACCAGCCGCACTCGGCATGCCTGCAAAATCAAGTTCAGTAGCTGCTGTGAAAACCAGCACGTTCTAAAAAGGTGATCACGAGTCTCCACTCCATCCCCGCAAAGCAGACACAACGTATTAACATGATAGCCCCACTTCCCCATTCGATCCATGGTTGACAAACGATTCAATACAACAAGCCAGGTAATGAAAGAGTGCCGAGGAACAACAAATCCACTCCAAACAGCACGGTGCCAAGGGACATTGTCCAGTTTATGCCTAAGGCTTTCCCACACAACCTTAGTCACAAACTGACCATGATTACCTCCAACATTTCTATATGCATCCCGAAGCTTAAGGAGCTTTTTCCACGCCCAACTATGGCCCGCCTTCGCCTGAACTTTCCAGATCGACAATCCTTTCAACAGATAACGCTGAGCCCAGGCAACCCAAATAGAACCAGCCTGAACAAGCAAAAGCCACAGACAACGCATCAAACATGCCTTATTCCACGCAATTGTATCTTTAATCCCCAAGCCTCCTTCCCTTTTAGGATGACAGACCGTGCTCAAACTGACTCTAGCACCCTTAGCACCCCCATCAACTCCTTTCCACAAAAAGGCATTACAAAGCTGAGAGACTCTTTTAACAACTTTCGAAGGCAATAGGAACACCCTACACCAATAATTCTGCATACTGAAGATCACTGCCTGAATCAGTTGCAAACGCCCCGCAAATGACAAGCTTTTAGAAGGCCAAGATTGTATTTTCCCTGCAATCTTATTCACCAAGACCTCACAGTCATTGAATGTTAAGCTACGGGTAACTAGGGGGACTCCAAGGTATCTCACGGGTAAAACACCCAATTTAAATCCAGTTTGCTCACCCATAAACCGCCTCTCCTCCTCAGTAACTCCAGCAATGAACAGATCACACTTAGCTTCATTAACCTGCAAACCTGACATAATATAGAACACCCCCAAAACATTCTTTATGCCTAGCAAAGAACTCAGATTTCCTTTAGAAAACACCAACAGATCATCAGCAAAACGTATATGTGTTAGAAGAATTCTCTTGCATTTTGGATGAAAATCCATCACCCTAAATTCCGCAGCCCGGTTCAACAAGCATGACAAAACATTCAAAACCAGTATAAACAGATAAGGTGATAAGGGATCACCTTGCCTTACCCCCTTCGCCCCTGTAAAGTAGCCAACCAAACCACCATTGAGATTTATGGAGAATTTGGGATGCATCACACAAGCCTCAATCCACCTGCAAAACATAGCAGGAAAACCCAACACCCGAAGAATCTGAAGCATAAACCCCCAGTCCACTGAATCAAAGGCCTTCCGAAGATCAATTTTAAGAGCACAGCGAAGGGAAATATTCTTACGCCCATAACCATGTACCAGCTCCTGAGCAAGCAGAACATTATCCACAATATCACGGCCAGCCACAAAAGCCCCTTGATTTTGCAGCACCAAAAAAGGCATCAACTCCTTCATACGATTAGCCATTATCTTCGTAATGCATTTGTAGATCACCGAACAACAAGAAATGGGGCGGAAATCAGTAGCTTTCATCGGAGCTATCACCTTTGGGACCAAAGTAATCACCGTTGAATTAAAAGCAGCAGGCAAGTTACAAGTATCGAAGAAAAACCGAATACCCTGCACCACATCCTCCCCAACAATCCTCCAAGAGGCCTGAAAAAACTTCGTAGTGAAACCATCAGGTCCTGGCGACTTGTTACCATTCATAGAAAAAAGGGTCTCTTTCACTTCCTTGGCACTCACAGGAGCTATCAGTTTGTCCTTCATCGACTCAGTTAGCTCAACACCAAGAAGATCCTTAAGGAGATCATCAGAAAAACACTCCACAATAGTGTCTTTCTTCCCAATGGATTGCTGAAAAAATCTCACAATCTCACTAGAAATAAGCTCATAAGAATCCAACCTCTGCCCCTCCTCAGTCATCAATACATTAATCATATTAGCTTTATTCCTAGCTTTAACATGCTTAAAGAAAAAAGTAGAGTTCTGATCACCTTCCCTTATGTATTGAACTCTTGATTTTTGCTTAAGGAACAATTCTTCAGCACCAAGCAAGGTCCTCAAGTCAGAGGCAGCCTCCTTCACAAGGCTCACATTAACCGCAGATGGATCATTTACCATGTTAAGTTGCAACCTTTCAAGATCCTTTTGCTTCACCGCCACTCTCCCCGAGATATCACTATAAGCCTCCCTATTAAGCCTTCGAAGCGACTCCTTTAGCCTTTTGAGCTTAGCAAAGAGAGCTTGAAGAGGATTACCACTCACTGCCTGGTTCCAAGAGCTCTCAATTACAGAATAAAAGTCTGGATGACTAATCCAAAAATTAAAAAATTTAAAGGGCTTAGGGGGAGAGACCATACCCACCCTAAGCTTTAGCAAACTGGGACAATGATCAGAGCAGCCAGGGGAAAGAAATTCCACTCCAGAATCACCAAACTTAGAAACCCATAACTGGTTTACAAGGACCCTATCCAACTTCCTAGCCAAAGAGCCTTCTTCACGCATATTACACCAGGTGAACACCGGCCCCTGAAAAGGATGATCAAATACATCCAACTCCTCCAAACAACCATAAAACTCCCTCATTGCCCCTGAAGGACCTTGGGACCCCAAGTAATCAGAACTTTCCTGAGGGCACAGAGTAACATTAAAGTCACCAACAAGCACCCAAGGCACACCATCCACACACCCTTTAAAACTAACCAAATCATTCCACAGCTCGCACCTTTCCTCACGACCATTGCTAGCATAAATCACCGAAAGATAAAATTTAGCTACCCCATTACTTACGAAACACATAATGAATTGTGCAGAGGAAGAGATCACTCTCACTGACCAGCCGCCACGACAAAAAATCCACACTCTACCATTCAAAGCAAAATCATAATTATTAAAGAACTTCCAACCAGAAAAAAGACCATTAGCAATACCCTGAGCATTTACCTCCTTCACACGAGTTTCCAGTAAACAGAAAATATCAACCCTATAGCTAGCTATCACCTTCCAAACACTCTTACGCTTCAGAGGATCATTGAACCCTCTAACATTCCAAGTAAGCAATGTCATAAATTTGGAGAAAACTCACCACCTTTTTTCCCGAGACCCTTCTTCCCACCTCGCCCTTTCCCTTGTTTCCTTGCCTCCTTAGTTTTAGGCTTTAACTGCTGCATCAACTCAGCAACACCACCAGCTGCAGCACGCTCTCGACGAACCTCACCACCAGACAATCGAGCTCCATCAACAGCCCCACCAGCCTCCTCCAAAATAGCTAAAGCCTCAAAAGAATTAGGACTTTGCACACAGTCCAAATTCTCAGTAACGCCCGGAGCACTTAGCAAAGGAGCCCCACTCTCAGCAGCAGCCAAAGAATCAGCTATCGAAGCCTCTGAATTCCCCTCTGCCACTTGCAAATTAGTCTCCACTTCACCCGCACTATCCACCTTATCAAGCAACGCAGAATCAGCTACCGGAGCCTCTGCTATTTGCAAAATATTCCCCCCTCACCTACACTATCTACCTTATCAGGTAACACAGCATCAGGGTCCCCAGAAACAGCCCCTGTGCCTTCAACATTCACTCGTCTACACGAAGAATCCAAGTGACCAAAGACAGCACAATGCGTGCACTTAGGAGGAGACCAGACTACCTCAACCGCAACATCAACAACATTATCATTGCCCAAGTCAACCGAGACCGAAGAAGCAATCTCATCCGAGGCCTGCAATTCAACGCACACTTTAGCGAACTCTAATTGCTGCTGCAATGCCGTTGCACGATCCGAATAAAGCGGCTTCCCAATCGCACTAGCAATATATCCCAGCCCCTGTTGAGAATAGAGCTCTAAGGGGATGTGCCAAAGCTTAATCCATACCGGCGCCTTAACCATCGTGAGTTCCGATAGCAAAAGACCAGGCTCCCATTTGCGCAAAATCAAAGAACGCTGTTGAATATGCCACGGACCCGTCTCCAACACCCAATCGCGAACTCCTTGAGAAGGGAATTTAAGCATATAAACGCTAGGAGCCAAGAATTTAATCCCAATCGATCCCTCCCTCCCCCATAGTCTATCCACCGTTTTCTGAAACACCCCCAAATTAGGCGATTTTCCCAGAAAATTACCAATCAAAGCGTTGTCCCATTGTTGCGCTCCAGAGTGTAAAACGTCCTCAGGCGGCTGAACAACCGTACGCCCATCCTTCTGAACCGGAGGAAAGTATCCCAGGGACTGATCAAAGAGCTTCCATTCAGCTTTGCCACTCGAAGAGACCGCCTTCGCAAAAGAAGGGCCACCCAGTGGAGCAGTTGATGAAGAGCCAGGATCCAGACCCACCATGAACCAAAGATCGAAAAAGAGGAAAACCGAAAAAAGCTCTGAAGGCGCACAATAGCACTGCTAAACTACGCCCCGAGAGTTTTATAATTTTTTACCGCAATTATAATGGATATAAAATTTTAAGAGATAATTTTAATTATAATTTTAGTCCTTTAGATTTCTAAAATTTAAAAAAAAATTAATAGTGTTCATCGTTAGTGGTGTTCATCAATGTTCGTCGCACGTGGTAGACACATCCTTTAACTTATATATAACTTTTGCCAACCATCAAATATTTTAAATTGAGTTAATGTTTAAGTGTCATGTTACATGTATCCTTAGTTTTGAACCTCTTGAAACTCATTTTCTATTTTTTTTTAAATATTAGTACATTAACTACAATTTAATTTTTATACAAAATTTTAAGTAACTTTTAATACAGTAATTAAGACATGTCCGTACTTGCCTATAAGTTTTAGATTTGTTGTCTTTAATCATTATTATTCTGACCAATAAAATTAATTTAACTCCTATTTCTTTATTTGTCAGTGACTAGAGCGGTATCAATTCCCCATAAAAAACGAATACGGAAAATGACAAATTACCATCGACGCTTAGAAATTTTCTCCTTAAATTCTTAATAAAATATTTCTGATTCTGACCAGGAAGATTGTCGCTCCGTTTACACGCTTTCTTCTACTATTTCCAAATTCCCAATGCTCGCTCTCAAGACGGAGCTTCAATTCTCTTAGATCTCCGCTTTACTGTGAGTTATTCCCAGAAAATTTTTAGCTAAATTTTCCATCTTATTCATTTTACAATACCGGTCAGTCATTTAGTTTCTGTTTGGTTATCTGGATTTGCATGGTTTTCCTTTCCAGCCCGTTTTTGGTTGACGAGAAATAAACGCAAAAGAAAACAAAACTGTTCTTCATTTATTTTCACTGTCCATTGTTCACTTACTATAATTGGATTTTCCATCTTTTTGTCCCATTGGTTTGGTTGCTTAGAAAGGGGAAAATAAAGAGGATAAGACTGGAAATATTATTCTTCAATGTGTTTCTAATATCTATGATATGGAAAACCTTTGTTCTATTTTCTTTGAAATAAAATAAGATTGCTTATCCTTTGTTTGGTCCTGTAGAAAATTCGAAGAATTTGATTGGCTTTTCTTGGTTGTGTAATATAGTTAAGGTCCTTATTTTGTACATGATTTTCAAGTTGACTACCAATTAATATTATGCAACAACAAAGAAATTTAATCAATCATACCATTATTTTTCTTCATAAAAGAGAAACAAATGTAAATTTTGGCACCTTCCAGGCTGCATTAGAATGGTTGATAGCAACAAATCTTCTGGTCCACCTGAAGAAACCCCGGACCATGATCCCAATGGAAATGCACCTCCTGAGAGTGAGCTCTCACTTGATGCGCTAGCTCGAAAGGTTCAAGAGTCCGTTGGCCTCGAGAAGAGACACAAGTTTTGGGAATCTCAGCCTGTTGGGCAATTCAAAGACTTGGGAGACACTAGTTTGCCTGAGGGCCCTATTGAAGCTCCAACACCTTTATCTGAAGTCAAGCAGGAACCATACAATCTTCCAACCATGTATGAATGGATCACTTGTGATATTGACTCCGATGAGATGTGCACCGAGGTTTATAAACTTCTGGCGAATAACTATGTTGAGGATGATGAGAATATGTTTAGGTTTAACTATTCAAAGGAGTTCCTACGCTGGGCACTCCGTCCTCCTGGTTATTTCAAGAGCTGGCACATTGGTGTCCGTGTTAAAAGTTCCAAGAAGTTAGTTGCTTTCATTACAGGTGTTCCAGCAAGAATCCGGGTCCGGGATGACATTGTTACCATGGCAGAGGTTAATTTTCTATGTGTTCATAAAAAGCTCAGGTCAAAAAGGCTTGCTCCGGTCATGATTAAAGAGGTTACGAGGAGGGTTCACTTGGAGAATATATGGCAAGCAGCCTATACTGCTGGAATTGTTATTCCGACACCGATAACTTCTTGTCAATATTGGCATAGATCCTTGAATCCAAAGAAGTTGATTGAAGTTGGGTTTTCTAGACTTGGTCCGAGGATGACAATGAGTCGGACGATTAAGCTTTACAAGTTACCGGAATCAACAGCCACACCAGGGTTCAGGACAATGGGGCTTCACGATATTCCTGCAGTTACACGCCTACTCGGTAATTATTTGAGCCAATTTGTGGTTGCACCTCAGTTCAATGAACATGATGTTGAGCATTGGCTTCTTCCTACCGAGGGTGTTGTTGACAGTTATGTTGTTGAAAGCCCTGAAACCCATGAGATAACTGATTTCTGCAGTTTCTACACACTTCCCTCATCGATCCTCGGAAACCATAATTATTCGACTTTGAATGCAGCATATTCATATTATAACGTTTCTACGAGGACCCCTCTGCTTCAATTGATGAATGATGCTCTTATTGTGGCAAAACAGAAGGACTTCGACGTGTTCAATGCATTGGATGTGATGCATAATGAATCTTTTCTGAAGGAACTGAAATATGGGCCGGGTGATGGAAATCTTCACTATTATCTTTACAACTATAGGATACGGCATACACTGAAACCATCCGAGCTTGGTCTTGTACTCCTCTAGGTATGCCTTCTCTGCTACATATCAATGGAACATTTTTGTGAAAAAGTTTGCTGTTGGTTAGTGTTTTAGATCATATGTTGCCATTTAAAACACACATGTTTTAGATCATTTGTTGGTTTCTGGTTTTCTGATTTTTATGACATGATTCTGTCTTCTTGTTCTGTCATCAACCCTCCCTGTTTTCTATGCAATACAACTATTTTGCTCTCTCCTCTCCTCTCTTTTCCTTTTCATTTCATTTTTAGGACTGATTCGCGTCGCACACCCAACTTTGCGACACCCAACTTGATGGCTAGTCTTTCAACAGAATTTTTTCTGCATGTACAATTGAGGCCTATTTAAGCATGATAGAAATCGTCTACCCTTAACTATGCCCTCCCATTGGTGCTTCCATTTTAAAATAGTGGGTTTAGGGTTTAGGGTTTAGGGTTTAGGGTTTAGGGTTTAGGGTTTAGGGTTTAGGGTTTAGGGTTTAGGGTTTAGGGTTTAGGGTTTAGGGTTTAGGGTTTGGAGTTTAAGGTTGGGGCTTAGGATTAGGGTGTAAGGAATTATTGGTAGTGTGTACTTTTTAAGGTTTAGGGTATAGGATATGAAAATTAGAGTTAGTGCGTAGAATTTAATTTTTAAGTATTTTTTTAGTATGGAGCATATAAGGAGGCATGATTATGGGCTGAAGATTTGTACTCATTTAAGCAGCAATAAACTGCTTATCACTTGGACCAAAAGATATTGGTCCATTCTGATGAGCGGATGGGCTTCGAGTTGGTGATATTTGGGCTGGGTTTAGCCCATTTAATAGGCATTTTAAGTCCAGAAACTCCAAAACTCAATCATTGAGATAGAATAAATAAATAAACAAATGTCGTCGGCAAGAATAAAAGAAATCTAAATGGATGAAATAGAATAGATAGGTATGGTGAGTGGAGAGGAGAAGTCATATTTGGTCTCTTCATTTGCTTTCTTGGTTTAGAAGAAATGTCGATTGCTACCTGACTAATCAAATTCCACTAACAAAAGCCGAAACAATGAGCGTGGTGGCAGAAACTTTAAAATTTACGTATTGAATTAAAAAAACAAAACAATAGTAGAAATCTACTCAAACCCCAATTATAGGTTATTGCTAACAAAGGTAAAAAGTTAATGGGAATTTTAAATTCTGGATTCTAATTTCCTTTCCCTTCAGAATAATTTTCTCTCTTGTAAAAGCATTCTTATTATGAAAGTAGTGATGTTTGAGATTGTTTTTCATTGTAAAATTCCCGAAGTGTTTCTTTAAGTACTCCCAAATGACACCTAAAGCAAAGAATATGTCCATTTGATTATTTGTTCATGAAATTAAATTTCTTTTTATTAGTTAATTATTAAAAACGAACTCCAATCGACTGTAAAATTTTGGTTCTAAGTATTTTTTTCCTGAATAGTTTAAAGGTGATTACAAGGTAATACATGTTTATAGATATTTTTAACATTTTAACAATGTACACACACTTTATAGACATTGTAACTGAATTCGAATTTTCTTAAATGAAAATTATTCACTTTTTACTGAGAATTCTTATTGAGTTTCTTTATCCTTTTCTTTTAAAAGACTTCAACTTGTGTCATAAAAATAGCTTCTCTACTAAATGGAATTCATCGATTTAAATATGATAGGAATCTCTACTATTTTAAAATCTAGAATTTATCATTATATTTCTCTTGTGGAATTGAGTCATTGTATTTTTTTTAAATGTTGGTCATTTTAATATATTTTCTTTCAATTTTACAGTTAGTTGTTGACCTAACAATTATATAAACGGAAACAAAATAATTTTTTAGTCATACAGTATGAACAATTAATTATGCCTCTAAACTCGGTAAAAAATTAATTATACTCTCGAATTCAGTTAAAATAATCAATTCAACCTCTTCTTCCACGTCATCATCCTACGTGTACTTCCACATCATCACCGTGGACCACCACATTAGCATTGTAGACCGTCATGTCATCACTGTTAACTACCACATCAACATCGTAACAGTTAACGTTGGTTAAAGGGTCAATTTGATTGATTTTGCGAACTGAAAGGATCATATTGAGTGCGTTTTTCGACGAGTGATAAAATTAATTTTTTGAGTCGAACTCAGAGGCAAAAATACCCCTTTAACCTTAAATTTTTAATTTTTGTTTAAAAATTAAATAACTCCGCAAACTTTCTTTAATTATTAACTAAACCTCTGATTTTTTTAATAAAAATTCAATTATAGCTTAGAACACAGTCAAAAAATCTAATCAACTTCATCTATGGCATCATTATTTACGTGTGATTATAATGTAATATTTATTTAATTTTTTAACTTTTTAATAATACCCGCAAACTGTGTTCTATTGAGTATTGTCCATAATTTTTTTTAAAATAATAACATTTAAAAAAAAAAACTTCAAATCATATTGTAAAAAAATATTTTTCATTTAAGCCATAAAACTATTGAAACCTAAAAGAGAAACGACACTCAAACGTTCTATATTGGCTTGGCTGTATTTCTTTGCATTTGCTATCAGCACTCTCTTCCCTCTTTAGGTTTTGCTCTCAAAACTCCACGGCGCAGATCCGAGGAGTTTGGGAAAACCCTATCTCCCTCTAAATATCAACCGAAAAAGGCTCTCATAAAACTACCCCTTTTCCCCCTCACTCTTCAACAAACCCACTTTCCCACCCCTATTACACTCTTTCCTTTTCTTTTTCTCAATTGCTCTCTGCTCTTTTCACCAGCTTCAAGGTTGCTCTCTCTTCCTATTTCTATTCCTTTTCATTGGGTGTTCTACTTTTGATTGATTGATTTCCTGCTGTTTGCTGTTTTAGTTTCTTTTTGTTGGATGTGTTTTTTATGTTAATTGGATTTAGTTTTACTGTTTGGGATCTGGGTTTGATCTGTTTTACTTGTATGCTTTTGGGGTTTTTTGTTTTTTGAGTTCATGTAGATGGCTTTTGGGCTCCATTTCTCTTGAAAAGTTGGTTCTTTCTCCTTGTTCGAGATTTGAAATTTTAACAATTTATAATATTTTCTGCTAAAATTGTTCCTGGAAAGAAAAAAGGCAAGTTATTTGATGGATGTATAAGAGGGAAGAAGGGAAAATATTTCTTATTTGTATTTTAGATTCCAAAGATTAGGAATTTTGTCAGGTTCTTGTTATCGGAGCTTCTTATTATAAAAACCTTTGCTTTGTTTTCTTATTGTGAACAGATCTTAACTATTAACAGTGTAACTTCCAGCTTTGGGTTTTGATATATTACAATTAGTTGGGTGAGATGATTAGTGGTAATGGAAAAACACAAGCATTACGGATTTATGATGATATCTCAGTTTTAATGCTACTGATTGATGTAATTTTGTGGCTGATTTTTAACAAATATGGTATTTGTGATCTGAGTTGAAGGGTGTATATGTTGTCACTGTTTGAATGGAATTTAGTTAGACAACGGCTCTGAAATACAAATAAGAACTATTTTACCCGAATCTTGCTTAATTAAATTTATCAGTAACCCGTTGTATCTTTTAATCTAAAAGCTATGATCTTGATTTGGATGATTATATGAACTTATAAGTTTATTCTTTCTTCCCTCTGCACAGTCATGGCAGGTTTGGCACCGGAAGGATCCCAATTTGATGCTCGCCAATATGATCAAAAAATGTCCGACTTGTAAGTTTCTAGTTTATGAATTGCATACTATGCATTTTTTGCATATATTTTTTCCATTTAAATCGAGAGGGGATTGCTATTTGGTTTACTACTAGTTGATTCTTATTTCTGGTTAAAATTCAAATGGCACAGGCTCCAAACTGATGGAGATGATTTTTTCACAAGTTATGATGAAGTTTATGACAGTTTTGATGCTATGGGACTTCAAGAGAACCTTCTGAGGGGTATCTATGCATATGGTATGTGCTCTGCCACTTTTAGGTAGGGGTGTGCAAAATAAACCGTAACCGTTAACTGGTATAACCGTTCATTTTATAGGTTAATTAACCTAACCGTTAAGGTTAAACGGTTTCGGTTAACCGAACCGCTAAAAAAGACGGTTAATTGGTTAACCTATAGTTACTTTATTTTAACTAAGTATAAAGTTTGTGTTTAAAATTTCACTATTTAAGTTAATTTTTAAAAAAAAATTAATACAATATTTATCAGAGAGATATATTTATTATTCTAAAAAAGAAATAATGAACATTTGAAAATAAAATCGTAATAGGTTACAGTTAAGTTACGAATAATAATCGCTATAGCGGTAACCTACCATGAACACTCCTACTTTTAGGGCCTCTATTTTTTTTCTACAGGTTGTTTTTGCTGAATTCTTATTTTCTTGATGTTTTCCAAGGTTTTGAGAAGCCTTCTGCAATTCAGCAACGAGGTATTGTTCCATTTTGCAAGGGTCTTGATGTTATTCAGCAGGCACAGTCTGGAACTGGGAAGACCGCTACTTTCTGCTCTGGAATTTTACAGCAACTTGATTATGGTATCGTCCAGTGCCAGGCTCTGGTTTTGGCACCCACTAGGGAGTTGGCACAACAGATTGAGAAGGTTATGCGAGCACTCGGTGATTACCTTGGTGTTAAGGTCCACGCTTGTGTTGGTGGGACAAGTGTTCGCGAGGATCAGCGGATTCTTCAAAATGGTGTTCATGTTGTTGTCGGCACTCCTGGTCGTGTCTTTGATATGTTGAGGAGGCAGTCACTTCGCCCAGATTATATTAAGATGTTTGTCTTGGATGAGGCTGATGAAATGCTTTCCCGTGGTTTTAAGGATCAGGTTTGTTATTCCATTATTTATGCTCCCTTCAAAGGATTTTCAATTTTGGAAGCATTGTTTTGTATATTTGTGCTCTGATAATGTTGATGTCTGTCAGATCTACGATATCTTCCAACTGCTGCCGGGTAAGATTCAGGTTGGAGTGTTTTCTGCTACTATGCCACCTGAAGCCCTTGAGATCACTAGGAAGTTCATGAACAAACCTGTGAGAATTTTGGTTAAGCGTGATGAGCTCACCCTTGAGGGTATCAAGCAGTTTCATGTGAATGTTGAGAAGGAGGACTGGAAGCTTGAAACTCTTTGTGATCTCTATGAGACCCTTGCAATCACCCAGAGTGTCATCTTTGTGAACACAAGGCGCAAGGTTGACTGGCTGACTGACAAGATGCGTAGCCGTGACCACACAGTTTCCGCCACCCATGGAGACATGGACCAGAATACTCGTGACATCATCATGCGAGAATTCCGCTCCGGTTCTTCTCGTGTTCTCATAACTACCGATCTCCTTGCTCGTGGTATTGATGTGCAGCAAGTCTCCCTTGTCATAAACTATGATCTGCCGACTCAACCTGAAAACTACCTCCACCGTATCGGACGAAGTGGGAGGTTCGGGAGAAAAGGTGTGGCCATTAACTTTGTGACGGACGATGACGAGAGAATGCTGTTTGACATCCAGAAGTTCTACAACGTGATCATCGAGGAGCTGCCATCAAACGTTGCGGATCTCCTTTGAAGAGATTACCTTTTTGAACGATTGTTTGAGGGAAAGGGGTTTTGTTGTTTTTGCAAGTCGTATTTAACGTGCTCTTTTCTTGTTTCTTTTTCTTTCTTTCTTGCGTCTTCTTAAGTTAATGTTGTTCCTAAACATATTTGACCATTTTAATGATATGGGGTCCTGCACATTTGCTACATAATGAGTGTCCTTTGTTTGCAGTGGGTTTTATGTTCTGATGCACAGCTAAGTGGTTTTGGATTTGTTTTAATCTTTTCATGTTCTCTTGGTTTTCCAAGAGCTGAGGTATTCTGTTATATGTCTTGAGGCATCTGAAAGCAGAGGTAAGTGCTTGATTAGATTGGTTAAGGCATCTGAACTTTTACTTGTTGAACGTGGTAAATATAACGTTTTGACCTTGTGAGATGAAGCTTAACATCTCGAATATGCAAGAGATAGATGACAATAACATAATTTTATATATAATAATTTTATATAAAAGGGGAAAATATTTCATGCATTGGCGGTGTGCTCTAATTTTAGGGATTAAAGATTTAGTTTAGTGATTTATGGTTTAGAGATTGTGGTTAAAATTTAGAGTTTATGGTTAAAATTTAGAGGTTAGTATTTAGATTTTAAGGTAATATGTTAGGAATTTAGGTTTTAACATATCGACCTTAAATTATAAGCTAAACCTTAAATTCAAAACATGGTTCCTAAATTTTAAACTCATAAACCTATATCCAAAATTGAATTTATAACCCTTAAAATTAAAATAATTGTGAAAATAAGATATTTTTACCGCCAGTACATGGTATAATTACTTTTTTTTTATATAATTATTAAATAAAATAGATTTAATAGATCGCTTGAATACCACAGAATTATTTCCACTTCCCACAATAGGGAGAGGAACCTTTTGAGGCATTGAGTTGAAGTTAGATGAAGGGATAAAGGGAATGGTCCTATAGCAAGACGTGTCAAAGAAGGATTGGGCACTCGAACGTTGATACGTAATCTCCATCTACTTGCGCGTCTAAAAAGTTCGTACTAGATTATTCCCACAGTAGCTCCGCACTCCCAAGCCATCACCATCGTCTATCCACATCAATCAATAAATCAATATGCTTTCAAATTATAGATCATCAATTATCAACATCAAAGAAAATCAATCTGCTCATCTAAGACGCCCCTTATTTTCATTTATCGTCAAATGTTGACGACCATTACACGTGTTATTTACACGTGTTATTTATGGTCCCTCTAATAATATTCATCTATTTTAGTATAACTGTTCACTTTTCAGCCCGAATTTATTTAATAATTCTTTAAATTAAGCTGCATCGTGCAATGGCCAACTGCCTTGGAGGAAAAATTATTATAAGGTTCCGACTTACTACGTCATCCGTAGTCTCATCCACTAAAAATTAGTGAACTAATTTTTATATTTTTCATATTAATTTTTTTCCTAATGATAAATCTTAACTTTTTTTGTCATATAAATAGTGAGTGAGTGGTTACATAAAAATTAATTATAAAAGAAAAAATAACATAGAAAACAAAGATTAATTAGTTAATTTTTAATGGATTGTAACCATAAATAATATGACGAGTCGAACACATAATAATTTATTGCCTTGGAGAGATGGATGGAGCGTGAATGAACATAAATTAGAAACTGTCGCATCTCCTCACAAACTCCCCCAACGAAAAGCAACGTTGCAGATAAAATAAGGGTAGATTGTATCACAAGTCTCTTAATTATCAGTAAAATTATAAATAGATTATTCATTTTCAAAAAATTACAAATAAGTCATTCAGTTTTTAGTAAAATTACAACCAATTAAATGAGTGATTCATTTCTACTTTTTTGAAACTAGATAACACATTTCCAATCTTACTAATAATTAAATGACTTATGGTGCAATTCACCCTGAAAATATAAAATAATTGGTAAAAAGCACAGCCCCACCTGAGCTGTTTCCACTTACCCCTTAAAACAATTTAAACCATTGATATTTTATTTTTCTACACAGCCTCAACATCATCTTCAACCTCTGCAGTCTTTGCCTCAAAATCCACACATTTGTTAGTTTCATGGAAGGATTCAGATCCAAATCATACAGGGATGGAGGGTTGCAGACGGAGAGTTGCTCTGAAGGAGGGCCAAGAAACATGCAAGACCTGAGATGTTACAGTGCCAATAATGTCAACTCTGTTCAACCAAAGCAGAGCAAGTTGAAGAAAAGCAAGAGCTCTTCAAAAGCCTGGAGCTTCAATGATCCGGAGCTGCAGAGGAAGAAGAGGGTTGCCGGCTACAAGGTTTACGCGGTTGAAGGCAAGATGAAAGGCTCCCTGAGGAGGAGTTTCAGGTGGATCAAAAACACATGTACCCAAGTTGTCTATGGCTGGAGGTGATTCATTTCACTGCCATTCTCTCTTTCTTTTACAGCTCCCAAGAGTCTTGAATCTGAAATTTTCATAAGCTTTTACAAAATAGAATACAGTTCAATTATATATGGATGAAGATGCATCATCTTCATCTTCATCTGGAGCACCCTTAATCACAAATACAAATAACAGATCTTTTACTTAATTTTCCGGCATTCTTTTTCGATTTCAGAGATTTATATTTATTACGGTAAACCGAAGGGGGGAGGGAGAGAACTAACTACTAATAATTCTAGTTCATGCAACAACAAAAAAACTCATAGCCTCCCATTACAGCAGCTATAAATAGATTTAAACAAGGTTAGATCTTGGTGGAAAGATTAAAGAAGCCCAATATTACCTGCCCATCGGTCCACACGGTTGTCCATGTACCGGTAGAAGATTCAGCAGCTACCGCGGCCCCTGCTTCCTCAGGCGGAACTCCGGGTTGAGGAGTTACTCGGAAGGCTGCCAAGATATCAGTATCTTTGACTTCATATTGAGGAGTATAATAAGGTTAGCTTTTAACAATGTGTTGTTCTATTTCTGCAAATTTTAGTAGATTTTGAGACATTCGTATTTTCATTGTCTGAATTCAAACTACTTCTTTCGTGTTGTTCTATTGATTAGGCTTGACCTAAACTTACCAAACTTCAGTCAAAACCCAGACTTATGGGGTAAGGTATGAGTCTAAGGACTGTAGAATACAATTAAAAGGCATACAAATATGCACTAAAATCAATAAACAAGACAAGATCAGAACACAAGGAAGAATGGCGTGGTTCAAACCCCTTTTTTTTTCTCTTTACATCAACAGTTTCAACATTGTACGTTATACAGAGTAACCCTAAACAAGCCGAGCTAAGGCAATCGAAAATAATGAGGAAGATATGGACTATATTTTTTCACAAGCTACAAACTCTTATGGGTGTCTAGTAGTGTACAAACCAAAGGCCTTAGTATGATGAATGGGACTTGTAACCTATAAAATGATAGGCAAATGAATAACAATAATAATTAAAAAATGAACTGTGAACGGCCCGGAAAAAGACCCTAAAAATCTCCAAAAGGTAACTAAATTCATGAGCTATGATGGATGGTTTGGACTATGCATTTCCGAAGACACGTGCTTTCTTTGAAACTTCCCTGTTAATTGTCTGATCTTTGCATCTACACGTGCTGTGAACCCGATCTTGGTTTCCTGTCTTGCCTTCGATCTCTCCTGAGACCACATGTGTTGATCCTCAACATCTTTCTTGTAGAACTTGATCTCTTGGATGATATGATGGTCCAATGGGTTGAAACATCTTTGGAAAGATATATGGGCCATGTATGGGAGATTGCACGCGACAGTTACTAAAAGGGTGGCTGACCAATAGATGGGTGCCGGAGCGAGAGCTTCCACTAGAATTTGGTAGGCATTACCAGAGAGAGCGGGAGATATCATGCCATAAACAAGGAGAAACAAATACCAAGCTGAAATGCTGCCCCATATCAAGAAGTGTTGAATCCATGTGAAGTGGCTCATCGTGAGTGCAATCTGGCAATTGAGAGCCCAAATGATGCAAGTAAACATTGTTGTTCCCAAAGCAGCCATATCAGCCGTCTGGCCTCCAGCACGGAAAGCTTGCTCATAAAAGATGATAATATTGAGGAAGAAAATGATTAGGGAAGAATATAGACCATTGCCCATCCACCCGAGTATCCTATACCAGTCGAAAAACAAATTTCTAGGTCCTTGCTGATATAATGCAGGAAACTGCAACAGAAGTAAGCTAAACGTTATAACAAAAGTCACCAGTAACATTGATGAATTAATAGCTAACAAAAGAAACCTCTGCAAACTAACCTGCAAGCAGACCTCAGAAGAAACATCTTGCTCAAACACTCCTAGTGAGATCACAGGCAATGAGGTAAGAACAACATTGAATAGTAACATGTACCAGTCATCATATACTGATTGTCCAGAAAAGCCTGTGAATGCCTCAAAGTAGAAGAGGGTGAGGCCGAATGCTATGTTCTTGTAGAATGAATAGCACACCTGAATAAAATATACCGGTCAAATTGGCACAAAAATAGAAGATGATCGAGATAAAAACCGTACAACAAAATGAAGCATTAGTTTAGTCAATCTGTTGACATTACCATCTGTGCAATCCTCTTATAACACCAGTGTCCATGGACAACAAGAAGTCTTTCCAAGAAACGAAATTGGGCAATAGAGAAGTCACTGGCCATTACAGCCTGCAAAAGGGAACAAATTTATAGGTAATTCACAAACATGCAGAAATAAATTGTCTTAAGAAGCATCATATAAAGATAGACAACTAAAGCTTAAAATATTTTATCTACCAAAGAGGATGGTTGTGTGTAAGCTGCTAAGGTTTGCATCTATTTACTAACTGAACAAAAGTGCAGCTAACAGGAATCGTGAAGCTCGGAATATTTATCACAAACTCAGCAAAGGATCAAATGAGCAAATTCCCGTTTAAAGCCCATTGCCAATGAGATAATCTCTCCTCCTCTAAATTCATAAATAAGGAACATCCTTAATGTAAAACTATATAAAAGATACATTTGCTACTACTATCAGTACAGGAATGGATGGAAACAGCACGAAGAGTGAGTTAGATATGTTAACAACCTGCATGCCTTCCACACCACTGATGCCGACTCCAATGTCAGCTTCTTGAATCATTCCGACATCATTTGCACCATCACCAATTGCTAAGGTGGTTTTCCCAGTTCCTTCTTTCACTAATCTTGTCACCTGATACGAAAAGAAGTACTAAATAAATAGAATACAAGATAAGATTTCCATTGTCAGGAATAACACCCAAATTGATCCTCTGAAAACTTAGATAAGCCTACGAGGAAACAAAGGAAACGAAAAAGAGATCTTACTAGCGCCTTCTGCTTGGGAGACACCCGACAGCATATGACAGATGCACACCCAACTGCTAAGCATAGGAATTGCTGTTTCATATCATCTTCCAAGGCATATGCAAGCGTCTTTCCATCGATGATCAATGCAAATGCAGCATGTGGATCTTTTTCTAGTTTGATCATTTGTGAAGCATTGGTAATTTGCAACAATATGTTCTCCTTGACCACCTGATCAGTAACAAAAAGCAACAATACATCAAATGAAATCACTTTCCTCGGGAAAAAAACCAGTCCTCTTTCACAAAGAAATACATACATTTTTTGCATCTGAACTAATTGCTGTAATACATATCTGCTTCATGCCTTGTCTTAGCAGACTGCAAGCAAATCTGCATGAAGAAAAAGAAGCTTTCACTAAATTGCTTTCATGAAAAACTTCCCATTGAGAAACCCAATTTCAGGTTCCCTCAAAAGAGGTAAAAAGGAGAGCCTAATATTAAATGGCAAGAGATAGACCCTATATTTATAGCAGTTTCCATTTTGTCCCCTGTCAAAACCCAGATCTTCAGACCAGCTTGTGCAAGTTTATCAATACATTGGGGCACCTGAAATCAAGAGAAGTTAAACCAGGTTGATGTAAACCAAAAATGAAGTTTCTTAGAGAAATCGAGCAAGGTCACACATACCCCCTTCTGCAATTTGTCTTCCACTGCAGTAGCACCAATGAGAATCAAATCCCTCTCAACCATATCTGCAACCTTTTCAAGCAATGTCTCTCTATCAGTCCCAATAGAAGTTTTTGCTTTCTGAAATTCATTGTTCCAAACAGAATACTCAGACTCCTCGAGCTTTCTATAAGCCAATGCCAAAGTACGCAATCCAGCTTCACCATACTCATTCAAATGTTTACTGGTATCTTCCTCGTACAATCTCCCATTCTTTGATAACCGATCAAAAATAATGCTGCACCAAAAGGGGGAACAATATATAAGTCAAAAAACAAATCACTATGCCGTTAAATGAACTGATTGGAGTATGATACCTTACCCTGTAGATCTGTTAATACCTTGAAGAGGTTAAAAGGATAGAGAGACTAACCTGTCGGCACCTTTACAAAGGAGAAGAATCTGCCCATCTTCATCCCTTACAATTACTGTCATCCGCTTTCTTTTGCTAGTAAATTCCAACATATTTAGAATTTTGAACTCCCTACAAGATGCCAAGAAGACCATTAAGATGCTAAAACAATAGAAATTCAGGATAATTAGCAGAGAGCACAAACATTGTGCATTAGCATCCTCACCTGTCAATTGCTTCTCCAGAAGCAGAATATTTTTCACGGACAAACACACTTGATTGAGTTCTTTTAAAAAACTCAAAACCAAATTCTCTTGCTGCAACTAGAAAGGCTCCTTCATCAGGTGATTCTACTTCATAAGTATAACTGTCGGTCTCTTCATTCAGCTCAGGAATACCAGTGTGACAAACTGCTAATATTCGGAAAAATAACATAATGATGTCTGAATTAGGCTCTTTCAACCAGTTCCCTTTCATGATCCGGCTGTCTTCAAAGCTAAACCCTTTTATGGGAGATTTACCATCCTTTTCATCTTTCGAAGTAACAAATGTCTCAAGTTCAATTTCTTGCTGTTTGCCTTTTTGCCTGGAACCAGCTGATCTTTCAGTACCCCGATCCTCAAGGTCATTAGCCATCTGTTGTGCAGCAGCAAGTTCCACTTCACTAGAGCACACACCATATGCAGTACCAGCAATCGAACATTTGAGAAAATCCATCTGATTGCAGGTCAAAGTGCCTGTTTTATCAGAAAGGATTGTATCAACCTGGCCCAACTCCTCATTTAAATTTGATGTCCGAGCTTGTGCAGGATTCCCAGTTTCTTCATCATACATTTGTATGTCTTGATTGATAAAGGTTGCTTGCAAAACCTTGACCACCTCAATCGAAACATAAAGTGAAATAGGTATTAGATAGCCATAAAGTATGAGGGCAGTCACCAGATGGGAAACTCCTGATATTCCAGGCTTATTGGGATTATAATAGTCATCAGTATCCTTGGGTTGCAGATACCACCAGTCTGGCATGTAGAACTTTGTTCTCACAGCAAAGCCAATAGAACTGATCAAAGAGATCACTAGGAGGAGGCTGAAAAGAACATATATTATATAATCCATTTTCCTTTCTATTCTGCTCCTCTTTGAAGGAGACTTTGTGGCATTCTGCATCACTTTGCTATCATGGCCAGTGAAAATCACAATCCCGTAGACAAAAGCTGTATTACGCAGCTTCGAATCTCGAAGGAGAATTTGGCTAGGGTCAAGAGCAAAAACTTGACGATCATATTCAAAATTACCAATAAAGGTGTAAAGGTTTGGGTTGGGATCTTCACATTTAATTGTTCCTGTGAATTTCTTGTAAGCCTCATCCGCATCCAAAGGCACGGTTACTTCCAAAGCTCGCTTTACCTTCAAGTTTGTCTCGCCATCTAAATTCATAGTCTCCGCATAGCAAATTCCGTCCTCATAGCTCGATGACAAGAGTAATAAATCAGCAGGAAAAAACTGATCCTTCTCCACTTTCACCACATCACCAACCCGAACCTTCTGCCATGACTTATTTCCAAAAACACCTTCCCCCTTATGAACTTTTACTTTCCGACTATTAACCTCCATATCTTGCATAAACCTTCGCCAATCCTCCAAAGCTTCCTTGGCCATGCTAAGCCCTACAACAAATGACAACGGAGCAATCATGCTCACAGGAGAAAACGGCGAAAGTGGTGTAAGAGAAAGAAGTGCAGCTCCAAGAAAGTACAAATTGGCAACTCGGTGGAATTGTTCATACAAAGCTTTTGGCAAGAAAGTGATGAAATTATACTTGGTGGTCGATATGTAATTCGATCTATATTTAAAAGGTTTTTTCTTGTGCATATGAGGTTGGTTGCAGTGCACAACTCTTGAGTATCCCTGCCCATCGATCGAATGTGGTCCTTCATCAGTAGCACTTGGCTTATAACATGAGAACGTATAGAGATGACTCCACCTGAGCCTTGCTCTTCTCCTACCCAGAGCCATCTCTCAGAATGAAGCTTTAAAGGAAACAAGCGCACAACTATCAAACAAAGAGAATTCCCAGATCTAGCCTCCACTGGTGGATTTTAATGCAGCAACTCACTCAAAATTTTCCTTGCTTTATGAACTGATTTCACAAGAACAAAAAAAATATGGAAATCAAACATGAGTACGTAGCTAATATTTACAAATTGTAGCTTATAACAATTTTGAATTACATATAAATATCAAAATTTAAAAAGCACAAACATTCTGAAATTTTGTGTCTTATCCCATACTTAAATTGCATTCAACATTCTAGCATCACCCAGATTTGAAAGTCTTCTGAACTGTAAGAGTTTAGTGATAAAAGAGAAATTGAGAAAAAAATGAGAACAAATCTACATTGGTGAAAGCTAAAAAAATTGGGGGAGGCTAGAAGAACCCCTAATGTCAATTCAAAACGGAAAACCAAAATCCTGAATTCAACATAAAAATAGTAAATTTGGCAGCTGAGAAAAAATCCCAAACCCAATTCTACTTTTTCACTTAAAATATCCAAACAAACAGCTATATTACGAAAAACAAGGGAGACAATGGCCAGCTAAAACTTTGAAAACAAGTGAGCAGATCATTGATATTTGACTCAAAAGAGAAAACCCAGATGGTCCAAGTTTCGTGAAACTTTAGCAAAGCAAGAATTTCAAGGGGGGAAACTCAAGAAGAAAGGGGAAGTCCAAAAAGAATAGTAATAATAAAAGAAGTACCTTGAATCTGGAGGCCGGTTCATCTTCAACACCAAATTGTAACAAATTTAAAACAAACAAAAAAAAAGCATTGGCAAAAACCATTGAAAATTAGTAGAGAATACGTTTGTAGATCAAGTCATGGAATGAGAGAGACAAAAAAAACAGAGTTTGAGTTTCTTTGAAAAAGAAATTGATTAAGGGAGATAATCTAGAGAGAGAGGGGTAAAAGTCAGGGTTTTAGGCTTAAGCCAAACGTGTTTTCTCTCTCTTTGAATCACTGACAGTAATTCCCGGGTTGCATTTGCGGCTTCACTTCTTCAAATAAATAAATACTTAACATTTCTTTATTAACACGACATTTTTCTTTTTATCCAAGTAATGCTTTGAAATCTTTTTCATATATCAAAATTAATAAAAAAATTAAAAAGTTAAAGTTACTACAAATAGAATAGTATTTGTTATGAATATATTTTGAATCATTTGACAATGCATGTTCAATTACCCTACTACAATTGTTAGTGTTCGAACTGTGACCTCTTGAAACAACAATTATTTTTTTAACCAATGAGACAAATTGGTTCGTACAAATTTAAGTAAAATTAGTTTATAAATAATGCATAGTTTAAGACAAGGAGGAAAAATACATCTACCAAACCTAACATAAAAAAATCATAATAAATAAAGGAAGGGTTTGCATTGATTAAATTGATATTAGTAAATTTTAAAAATAATAGTACAATAAGTTACATATGATTTTTTAGGAGATGAATAATTACGTTATAAACTTTATTGTTTATTTGATAAAAATATTACATTGGGTCGAATTTAGGTAGAGGGACAAATCATAAGCGTGTTTGCAATCTGCTTCCAGGAGGCAAATAATAATAGAATATTTATTTAATGGCCGGTCAAACATGAAACATGCGGAAAATAATATTAAATTAAATTAAATTTGAAAATCCCCTTCCCAGTTCCCTGTTCCCACGAAGAGTTCATCGAAATCAGACGGCCCTGATTGGTGAAGGCACAACTGCTGGTTGGAAGAATATGTTTTCTTTTCTTTTTTTAAGGTACGACGTGGGACGCCACAACAAGTTCCCCACGATAATAGATTTTCTAATCATTTTCTTTTTTAGTTTAAGTATTGATATTTGATTTATTAGTTGATTAATTTAAATTAATTTTTAAAATTTTTAATATAAAAACGATTCTTTAACTCAATTTTTTTATGCATATCATTAGAATTTAAAGTCCTGATTTTTTTCCTTTTTCTTTGAATATGCTTCATTCTATAAAAATAACGATTAATGTTAAATATTTTTTCTTTTTCTTTGAATATGCTAGTGTGATGCAAGGGTAGCATCTGTTCGACTTTCTTAGTCTTTTCAAAGACGGCACACACAGTATGGTATTACTGGTGCTCGAATCCGGGTCCTAAAGGATGATAAACATCTACCTTAAATGCAGTCTAGCCTGCTTGAAAAATATTATATATATATATATATATATATATATATATAAATTATTTTACTTAGTCTATGACCAATTTCCCATTGTCTCTTTTCCAAAACTCGTAGGAAAAAAAGTGTCCTTCTAAGTTCTAAGATTTTCTTTTGAGGTTAGTTTCCGAAGGGACAAGATTGATGGATTGTATTTTTAAGATTGTTCGAATAGAAAACTATACCTTTGTAAAATATAACAATTTCCAATATTTTTATTTGGAATTGGGTTGTTAGGTTAAAAATGGTGTCCGAAAGTTTAATTTCGAAGAAAAATAGTTTTTTCTAAAAAGGTTTAATAACATTTTGACCCTCAGCTTTTAAAACAATTATTTTAGCCTTTATTTTTTTTATCTCTTGTTTTCCTGTGAACCTATATTTTTTTTTATCAAATTAAATAAACTAATGAAAAAGTAACGAATTCGTTAATTTAATTTTTATTGTTTTATCTTTTTGTCAACACCGGAGTTAGGTATTTTTTCATTTTGACTAAAAATTTAAAAAAAGTCATTTAAAAAACTACAAAATTATATTTAAATGATTAAAAATTATAAAAATGATAAAAAAATGAAAAGTGAAAAATATTGAAATTTGTTAAAAGAATAGTATATAACAAGTCCATTACTTTTCTATCAATTGGTTCAAAATGGGAGAGGGAGAAATTCGAGGGTCAAAAGAAACAAAACAAGGGACTAAACTGACTTTTACTTAGAAATTTTTGAAGGCCAACAGTATTATTCGACCTTTGAGAAAATGCCTAACTCCTTTCTTATGTAAACTAGATTTTGTAACCGTGAATAAAAAAATACTACTATATAAATTAGGGTAATTATTTCATGCACAAGCACCTTAGTTTTTAGGTTAGAGACTTCGTTCAGGGGTTTAAGTGCAGCAATTTTAAATTTAGGGGCCGTTTTATAGAATTTTGGGGTCAAGGATAAATTTTAGGGTTTATAAGTTAAAATCTAAATGCCTAACTATATTACCCTAAAACCTAAATTCTAATCATGAAACCTAAATTATAAATCTCTACACTAAAACCCTTAAAATCTAAACCCTAAATTGAAACCATAAATCCTAAAATTAAGGCATTTGTGGAAACAAAAAAATTTCACCATCTGTGTATGAGATAATAATCTTATAAATAAATATATTTAAAAAATTACTCAATAAATAACGAGGCAGGAAAACACTTGCATATAAATTTAGGGTAATTATTCTATACACAAGCGCTTGTGAATTTTTTTTTACACAATCATCTTGGTTTTAGGGGTTATGGACTCCGTTTAGGGTTTAAAGTTTAGGAGTTTAAATGTAATAGTTTTGAATTTAGGGCCTGTTGATATAATTTTGGCTTTAGGATTAAAATTTAGGGTTTATAGGTTAAGACCTAAATCCCTACACATATTACTCTAAAACCTAAATCCTAACCTTAAACTACAATTTCTAACCATGAACCCTAAAATTGAAATTGAGGCACTTGTGGAAACAAAAAACTTCCACTACTTATGTATTGGATAATAACCCATAAAATTATGGGTAGTTATACCATGCACTGGCGGTGGAAACATTTTGTTTCCACAAGCGCCTTAATTATAGGGGTTAAGAATTTAGTTTAGGGTTCATAGTTTACGGGTTAAGGTTTATGTGCTTAGAATTTAGGGACCATGGTTTGAATTTAGAGTTTAGGGTTAGAATTTAGAGGTTATAGGTAAAAACATAAATCTACATATTACCATAAAACCTAACACTAAACCCTAAAATCTAACCAACTCTAAATGCAAAACCCTAAACTATAAATCTTAAATTAAATTCATAATCCCTAAAAATAAGGCGCTTGTGGAAATAAAATGTTCCCACCGTTAGTGCATCGTATATTTTCCCTAAATTTATTAGTCACGAGTTAAATCCCTTTATAATGATTTTATTTATTTTATTTAAAGATTATATAAAAGTATAAAAATATTAAAATACCTTTATAACAATACTAAATATCAGTTATAAAAAAATGACTTGTTGAGTCATTTCCCATCTATGTCATTATTTGATTAATCGATAACACTAATTTGAGCCGATACTTTAACGTTACTACAAATATACATATTTATGCATGAAAAATTATGACAGATTCTTTTACTGTGCTCAAATTTGGGTTTTAATCTATATTCTTTAATATTATATGACGAGTTTATCATGTTTGATGAACACCGCTGAATATCATTAATGCTGAATATCGTTCTATATCATTAAATTGATTCATAAAGAATAAAGATTTCAAGGACTCAACATATAATTATAAATTATTTAAAAATAAAATTTCAATAAATTATTTATATATATATTATATTTTTTTATTTTTTAAAATAATTAGATCTAATACCAATCTTAGTCAATTTTAAAAATAAAAAATCCTAAACCTTAAAACAAAACCTAAATAATAAAACCTAAACACAATGTTAATTCTAAACCCTAAACCCAATGTTGATGGTTGAAATATTGGATTACAAAACTACCATGCCTAGCGTCATAAGGTGAAGTTGCAATTGCAGTGACATATGCAACAAGTGCCAATTTCAAACACTTACCCAATTTTGACATCCTCAAAGAGACTATTAACACAAGTCTTGATTCCGAAACTGTTTATCTATAGTCAAAAGTATCTCCCGTGTCTCAAACACATCATATGTCAAAGCAAAAGAAATTTTTATGCTATCTACACTCAGGCCATTCCTGCAAAAGTACTCATGTTTCTGGGTTTAGGAATACAGATTTAGAGAAGCCTTCAGGTTTAGAGGTTAGGGGTTATGGATTATAGTTTAGGGTTTTAGATTTTGGGTTCAGGGTTTTATTTTTTAAATTGACTAAGATTGGTATTTGATTCAATTATTTATATATATATATATATATATATATAATTTAATTAAAATTTAATATATGACTAAGGTTGAGTCGTTGAGATTTTCAATCTTTATTAATCAATTTAATGGTGTTCAGCGATTTTCAGCGCTAATAATATTTAGCAGTGTTCCTCGAACATTGTAGAATACTTTTTCCTTTAATGTGACATGATTTCGTTTATTTTTTCAACCGAACATGTAAATTGCATATTTAGTTTATATACTATATAATTTGATAATTTTTTTACCAAAATGTAACACTAACTCAAATGATAAAAAATAATATAACTAAGTTATAAGATTAAAAATAATTAAATTGGATAATAAAATTATATATATATGTAGTTTTTTTTAAAACAGGACACTTTGATAATCTTTTAGGTCTTTTTTTTAAAGCTTATATGTAACTTTTTCATTTACGTTTTTAAAATGTTTGTTGGTCAAGTACCTAAGTATATTTTTTTGGTTAAATCAAATACTTAAAGTATACTTTCTGATCAAAATAGGTATTTAAATTATTTATTCGTCAAAATAGGTATCTAATTTTTTTTTTGGTTAAAATAGGTACCTAAAATATTTTTTATTAAAATAGGTACATGATGTATATTTTAATCAAAGTCACAAGATAACTTTTAAGAAACTAGATGAAATATATATAAATATATAAATATATATATATATATATATATATACTTTAAGTACGTTTTTGACAAAAAATAGTTAATATACCTATTTTTGACAAAAAGATATGCTTTAAGTATTTACTTTGACGAAAAAAATATTTTATGTACATATTTTGAGCAAAAAATACACTTCATGTCTATGATCTTTCAACTATATAATTTTAAAAAACAAGCTAGATTATTAATAAACTTAATTTTTTGAATGGTCTAAAGGTAATTACAATGTAGTATTTGTTCATACATATTATTAATAAACTTAATTGTTTGGTCTAAAATTTAAACCGTGACATATAATGCATGCACGTTACACGTAACAGGTGTAGTTTTTTTTTATAATGTGAATTAGTCTTGACAATGTTTTTTAATGCGTTAGGTAATTATAAATTATAATACTTTTAGGGTTTCTTCTTCTGAATAATACTTTGAGTTTTTATTAAGAAAGATAGAACATTATGTTTTTTTAATGGTCTAAAGGTAATTATAAAGTTGGATCAAAAGAAGAAGAAAGTAATTATAAGGTAGTATCTGTTCATACATATTTTTAACATTTTAACAATGCACATACACCTCGTAGACAAAATGATTAGAACCCGTGTTTCTTAAAATGAACATCATTCGTTTTTCCACTGAGACACTTGTTGGGTTTAATTATATTTTTTTCTTTGTAATTTTGCAATTATTTTATCAGAATAACTTTTTAAAACAAAAACTCCTCGCATAATCTTATTTGTGAATAATTAATTATAACATCATAATTGTAAAGATCCTCGTATAATGCAAAATAGACAGTTTTACAAACCATAACACGCCGATCTCGATAAAAATACAATTTTATTAAATTTAAATTATAAAACATATTAATATAAAATTATTTTTAAATCGTGCAGCGGTAAAATGACTCCATTTGTAAAATAAATTTAATTGAATTTTGAGTTTGATCCTTAAACAATCTATGTCCCCTTACTTTTTACCACTTTTACAAATAAACTACTCCACTTCTCCTTCAAAACAAATGCATAACCTACTCGATCTAATGGGTTTTGAACGTTTGGCATGATATATTCTTATTTTTTAGACTTAGTTGACGATAGGGGTGTAAACGAGGCTAGTGGACCTCGAGTAGTGCTAAGCTCGACTCAGCTCGTTAAGATTTCGAGTTGAGTTTAAGTTCGAATAGTTTTTAACAAGCTTGAATAATCTGAGCTCGGCTCGTTAAGAACTCGAGTCGAGTTCGAGCTTGAGCCGAGTTCAATCGAATCGAGTGTTGGCCGAGTTTTGACCGAGTCGGACTCGAGTAGCTCGCGATATGTCTCGTCCATTTAAAGCCATGTTAGAAAAAAAACTTTGATACCCAAGTTGTGTAAATTATTTTACACAAGCTTGTTAATTTTAGGGTATAAATGTTTAGGTTGTTGCGTTTAGAATTTATGATTTAGATTTTAGGGTTTAGGACTTATGTTTATGGTTATGTTTTAGGATTTTAGGTTTAAGAATTTAGATTTTAAATTTTAAAAATTTAGTATATTATATTTTCGAGTAGCTCACGAGCTTTTCGAGTCGGGTATCAAATAGCTCGACTCGACTTGTTAAGAACTCGAGCCGAGTTCGAGCTCGAGTCGAGTCCAATCAAATTGAGTGTTAATCGAATTTTGATCGAGTCGAGTTCGAGTAGCTCACAATCTGTCTCGTCTCATTTACAGCCCTAATTGACGATGTAAATGAAGGCAGGGACGTAACCAAATTAAAAATCGGAAGACATAATATAATTGTTAAAAGTGAGACAAATTCATAATTAAATTATTTTTTAATATATATATATATAATAAAAGTACAAAAAAGAATGGGGCATGGAGGCCCCCCTCTCAAACTACACGGAGGTCTGTCACTCAAAAAAGACTAGGGGCCGAACTTGGTCGGAGCCAAGGGGGTTCCGGCTCCTCCAAATTTTTTGGATAATTAACATTTGGCCCTCTAGTCTCTATTTTTTTTTAAAAATTGTTAAACTTCTAAAATTTAAATTAAAAAACAATTTAAACTCTTATTTTTTTTAATTTCAAATATGTCTCTTCAACTTATTTTATCATGATCTGCCCAGTAAAAAACACATGATGATAAAGGGATTTTCAAGAGAGTCGGCCCTCTTTGTCCAACAAGGAACTGCTCCACCTTTATTAAAATAAAATGATTATTGATTAATGTCAACTAATACCATAGTATTATTAGTTAATGATGTATGTATGATAGGGCATATAGCATGTTGGGCAGCCAGTCCAAATCCACGCTTCAGTTCGATGACATGATATTTTTAGGTACGATATGACTCCATTTATTATTTCATTAATGAGCATCATTTCTATTTAAATCTAAATATATAGTTTTTTATACTTTTACTCATATTAATTTTCCCAATGAATTTAAATTAAATGATGCCATATAATTAGGTTAGAATGATTTTTGTTAAAGCTTTGTACTCTGCCTACAAGTCTGAGAGTTGTTGGGTTTTAAGCTAGAAAAAAAAATATGTGGATATGGTTTGTAGAGAAGATAATTAATTTAATGCATGATAGTTATATCTCACCTATTCAATTATCCACACAAAATAATTAAATAAATTGTGGTTGGTCTTAATTAATTCCTCACCTGCTTCATAAAACAGCAACGACTTCCTAATTTGAAGGACAAATTTATTTAAGATGTTACTATTGAATTTTATAAGGAAAAATTCTACAACATGCGACGAACAATGCTGAATACTACTAATGCTGAACATCGTTGAACAATGAACACTATTAAATTAATTAATAAAGATTAAAAATTTTAAGAATTTAATATACAATTAGTAATTATTTTTAAAAAATTCAATTAAATTATTTTATATATATTAAATTTTTGATTTTTTAATAAGGGTAAACTACATATTTAGTACCTCACCTATTTCGTATTTCTATTGAACCCTTATTATTTAAATATTATTTTAATTTAACCCTATTTTTTATAAAAGAAAATAATTTAACCCTCAACCTAAAACCTTAGGCTATAAACCTTAAACCCTTAAACTTTTTTTGAAAAGTAGTCAGCTGGTTCTAAAATTAAGCTTCTCTACGGAATAACAATTAGTAAAAGAATGCCAACAATTAAGTGCTGCATAATTTTAGAAAGCAAGGACTTAAGTTCAAAAATTAATAAATTCTCTATCACCAGAAAGAGTGATATAATTAATTTAAAAACTATGTTCATGCATATTAATTACCATAAAATCTTTTACCATTCAATCTACTTAAACCGCTTAATTTGTTTAAAAAAATTAATTGTTACCGTCACATGTTGTCTAACTTGATGTTAAATATAGTTGCATAATTGTTACCGTCACATGTTGTCTAATTTGTTGTCTAGCTTGATGTTAAATTTTAAAGTAAACATTAGGTAAGGCAAATTGGGGTTAAAATATGTAAAATAATACCTTGGTCTTGAGATACGCTAGAAGTATGGCTTGGGAGTTCATGAGCTTATTCCAGCATTGATGATGATGTTGGATCAAACATTCATCCCGTAAGATGCAAAAATATAAAAATCGAGTAAGGAAAAGCGGAAAAAATAAAAGAGCAGAAGACACAGTACGACACCACAGCAGAGGGGAGAATCCGGGCAACCCTCGTGCGAACTCCCCTAAAAAAATACCAAAAAAGTAAATTTTATTAAGTTTGTGTGACCTGCCATGCAAGCGCACCTATTATGGCAAAGGTCTTGGACGACAAAAATAGATCAGGACTCAGTCTTCTGACAAATAAATATCATCAATAGGACCTTCTACCCTTACATCTTACACATCCTTTCAGAAACAAACCACTCGATCTCACATTGTCGGTTCACAGCTTCGGACGCCTCACTAATCGCCACCGTACATCTGAAAAAATAAACACCTCCAAATCCCAGCTGCAGAAGAGACAACCCTTTGAAAGTCAGAAACGATTAAATTTTTAAACTTATACCCTAAATCATATACTCTCATGAGATAAATATTTACTTAAACATAAAATCGATCATTAATAAACAAATTTCAAGACATGATGAACCCAAATCAATGAATAAAGGAAAATATTTCAACATACTACTAGAGTAAAATGGACCCAAAGCCAATTTATACTGTAACTTAACAAAAATATTAAACATTGCGAATAGAGAGCTGTGTTGCTTAGGGGTAAAAAAACTAATGTCGTATTCAGGAACAAAAATTGTGAGAAATAGGAATTCATAATGGTATATGGTTTAGGGTATATGTTTAAGAGCTTAAGGGTTTAAGGTTTATAGTTTAGTGTTTAAGGTTGAGGGTTAAGGGCTAAATTATTTTTTTAAAAAAATAGGGTCAAATTAATAATATTTAAATAATAATGGTTCAATAGAAATACAAAAATATGTGAGGTACTAAAAAAGTAATTTACTCTTATTAAAAAATTCAAAAATTTAATATATATATATATATATTATAATAATTTTATTGTTTTTTTAAATTATTATTAATTGTATATTGAGTCCTTAAAATTTTTAATTTTCATTAATTAATTTAATGGTGTACAACGGTCTTCAGCGTTAATGATATTTAACAATGTTCGTCGCACGTTGTAGACTCATCCTTCTATAAGTACATGGTTTTCTCTGAAAAAAGTACATGATTTTTAAACAATTAAAGTATTTTTCATGTCCGTTTATTATAAATGAAAATTATTGTTCTATTTTTTTATTGTTTTTCTCAAAAATATTATTATTATTTTCATTAAAACTGCAATGCCTTTTACTGTTATATAAGCGATATTTAATGAAATTGTAATATTGTATTAATAAAATAAAAAAGTTTTTACGAACAAAATGTTAGATTTAACAACTTTTGCTATCTGATATGCACATGTAATGTAATATCAAACTCATTTTCAATGTCCAGCTCACATCAACCAAAGTGTGAGAATATTTATCTTTTACGCGATGTATATTTAATCATTGAGATTTTATTAACTTTAACTTTAGTATGTATGAATTATAAAAACACACCAAAACATCAAATTAGTGAAATGTGATTTTTATAAGTTACCTTTGAATATTTTTTAATTCTTAATTTTATTTTATTCAAATATATTTATTTTTAATATGTTTATTATGATTATAGAATAGGTTTCAGCACAAAGGTTGATGAGTAAACACACACATAAATATACACACGTTGTACACATTTTTTTCTAATTTGAGAGGCTTATTCGATCATATATTTTTAAATAAGAGTTTTGTTAAGAAAAATAAACAATACTTTATTTAGAGACATGTTTATTGTTTAATTCGACAAATTTAACCTGTTATATATTTTTTTAGAAATGAAGGTGTTATATTCGTTTATTTTAGTATTGACTTTTTTGTGTGGATCCAATAGAGAGTAATTTCCAGGTAACATCCTTTGTATACACCTCCTTTTACGTTTTATCTGCCGTAGACTTTTGTGGAAATGGATGAAAAGCAAATGAACCAAAATTATTTTGTTTTTTCTTTAAATAATTTTTACCTAAAAGAAGAGAAAATTTCACTCGGGTCTAAAATCTACAACCTAAAAATACAAAAGGAAATGTGTCAACCGAGATTTTTCAAAAAAAAAATATCAACCGAGAACTTTTAACTACTTATTCTAAAAATTTTTGGCCAATTTTTCTTTTATTTATTGTGCAAGTTTCATGTTTTGATTCAATTAAAACAGTGTAATAATCAAAACTTAGGCTTAGTTTGCAGTTGCTTTTAAAAAGTACAGTAAAAAAATGATTTTCAAACTAGCTGTTGAAAAGTTGTTTTTGAAAAGCTGGTTAGTGTTTGTTATTGATGTCAAAAAGTGATTTTGAAAAGATAAAATGTCTATTTTAAACATGATATTGAAAAGTAAAAGTAAACTTGAGTGATGTTCAAATTAATTAATGTTATGATATATGAAATAAGTTAATTTTAATTATAATAAAAATTTTATTTTTTTATAAAATTTAATTTGAAAATATAAATTACATTCTAAATTATATACGGACATATCACTTACAAATTAATAATAAATATAAAATAAATTACAAATAAAATAATTTTATTTTAAATATAAATATTATAAAATATATTGCAATTATGTATGCATAATGTACAATAAATTATAATTAAATAATAAAGATAAAAAAGTAATTTTAACTTTTTTCACCCAATAAATTATAAAATCTAGTTTTTAGTTTAGGTGAAAAAGCTAATTTTAAAAGCAACTTAAAACACCAAAAAATAAGTAAAAATATTTAAAAAAGTTCGTTTGTATTGTCAAACACAACCGCAAACGGAGCCTTAATCCAGAAATTCGTTTTTAATCTTAAGTCAAAAAACGTGACGTTGACACGAGAATTAATCGGTAGCTAAACTGATGCAATCCAATTTAAATGTATTTATTTGTTTTCTTTTTTTTAAACAATATAAAAACTTTAAATCTACAAATACTGACAGGACTGACCGAACAAATAAATAAAAAACAAGAAAAGACGGCACTCTAGCAGCAGGCCAGGGCTGCTAGAAACCTCAATCCTTAAAGACAACGACATGATGCTACTGCAATCGAATGCTTTATTCACCCAACAAGACTTCAACTCCATTTGTCTTCTAAATACATGTTCATCACATATATACATACATTACATATACTCTGTGATACGTTTTTTTAATATATAAAATAATATTAAAAATCAATAAAAATATTTGTATTAAATATATATTCATATTCGACACTTTAAACACGGACAGGCAAAACAGTTGAAGAAGGTGACATCCAGACTAAAAAAATAACGCCCAATAAGTCGAAGACAAAAGGAAACCTCGGGGGGCCGCGGACAAGGGTTTGTTGGTTTGTTTGAGTTACAAGTTACATGAGATCCAACCCGTTCTCTAAGCAAGTGGAAGAGATAAGATTTTATCAAAGATTTTGCTTTCTCCTTTTCGTGCACGTTATGGTCCATGAAACAAATTAAGCCTAAATCAAATAATGGAGCCGATGCCGATAACAGACAGAATTGCAATCTCTTTCATTTCTTTGGTCGATTGGATACCCAAAAGGGCCCATTACACATTGAAGACACGCATCTCTACCAACGCTCACAAAACAATAAAATGACATTGCATATTGGAACACAAAATGCTCCACTTATTCACTTATATGGTCGATAATGCAGATGTAATTGGATGAAAATCTTTTACCTCTTTTTGGTGCCCTACTTATGCCCCACACTCAAAATTAGGTTTAGGGTTTTATGTTAGGGTTTAGAGAATTTAGGGCAGGGTGTATTTTTTAGGGTATAGGGCGTAAGGTTTAGGATTTAGAATTTAGGGTTAGTGCTTGAAATTTATTTTTTATGTTTTTTAATGTTGGGACATAAGTAGGGGCACCGAAAAGGGGCAGATGATTTTTATTTGATGTAATTAGGCATAGGTATGGCAAAATTACCCATTATGTTGGGTCTCGACACGACCTAATAAGGGAAAATTTTCTAAAAAATATCATGTTTGAGGAGGGAAATTGAGTTTAGATTTAAGGTGAAAAATCTCTGACCCGAGCATGCAAATGGCTTGGAATTCAGTCAAATATTAGGAAATCATCTATAAGTAGAGCATTGCAACAGAGACAAATTGAATTTAGATTTTTTTTTTTGTACAAATGGTTAAGAAATCATCTGAATCAAACTGAAAGAGGAGAAATATGGTGAACTCAGAGCAGTGAGCAGCTTTTTATATCGAGGTGGATTGTGGCTTAGTTCATGGACTATAAAAGGACGGGCCACACTTGCATTTCCAACTCTCGGGTTCATAATTTGCATATTGCAGACCCACATGGATTCGCTTGCTTGTCGTAGTAGGCACTTGAATGGCTTCACACGGGGTGCAACCATAGCATTTGTGCTCACAGTTTGGAGGACTCGACCCAATCCCCACCTTACTCTCCTCTTCACCATTTTCTATGCTCTTCAAACTCTGCCAAGAGGTTTCTTTTGAGCTCAAGGAAACTTGTACAGCCTCTGGTTGATCAAAATGGAGAAAGATTAATGTTGTCGAAAAGTGATGACATGTCGGTAACAAGGTAATTAAGGCAAGTGTATAGACATAATCATTGGTTTTAGCTTAGCTAACCTGGTTGATGAGAACCCAAGACATGATTTGGTGCTAAAGGCCTGCTCGTTGCACAAGTACTCCATCTTACTATTTGAAGAGCCAACAGAAAACAAAGCAGCCTTCCCTCCATATCTTCAAAAACCCTCAAATGGTGATGATGTTGATTGACTAATTATGATAGCAATGTGAGAGAAATCTCAAGGATGTTGGTGGGTTTATAATGTGGTTGGAAAAGCCTGGAAAAACACAAAATCCCATTTCCCAAAGCTTGAAAACCAAAAAAGGCTTGAACCCTAGCTCCTCCTTATCTCGTGCATTGACATGGGGGAGATATCAGATATTGCTTCACAAACAAGTGATTCTGGTTTGGTTTCTTGTCATATGGTTAAAAGAAAACAACAAACAAACTTAAAAAACTCAACTTGAAGAAAAACCCTTTTTTTTCTGATATAATACTCTTTCCCACCTTCTAGCCTATTGCAGTCTTGCTTCTCTTCACAAGCTAACATCTCTATTCTCTTTCCCCTCACCTTCAAATAGTTCCACTAATATAATACTCTTTGAAGTGGTGTATTAGAAAGGATAACAGCTGCCTCTTTGGGGTCTAAGAGACCTATAAATCAAAGGAAACATCAGCTTTTGTCCTAGACTGCAGTGCCTTTTAACCTCTGATAGTTTCCATTTCCTATTGAGGGTATGGAAAATCCAGTGGCAGGAGTACCATTTATGCACATCAATGACTGAGACATTCAGGACTGCAGCAATCTTAAATGAGTTTGTTAAAAAAGAAAACAATGACTACAACTTTTTTCACAGGTTGGTTGGTGGGAAGCACACAGGCTAATGTACGCTTGATTGGATCTTGGTCGTCCATTTGGACAATCATCCAAGATGGCAATTAAGATGATCTTCTGGTCCCTGATTCTCTTCTTTAGATCTGACGATGTGCACATTAAATCCTACCAGACAGACAGTAATGCAGTGTCACCATCTTTTTTTCTTTTCTTAGTTTTCCATTTTCTTTCTAATGGTGGAAAAAAGAAAACACCAGGAGCTTCCCCAGTAAGCAACTGATGATAATTGATATTCATTTAATGTTGTATATAATATTAAACTTTGAGGTGATAGCTGTGAAACTGAGCCAAGAAAGTAATGATTCGAAATAAGAAAATCTTGATTGCACCACTCACTCACTGCACTTTTCAAACTCCTTTTAGCTGATAGTCTGGGCATTAGGCTCTGTTGCTGCCTGATTTCAAAGGCTTTGGGGGCTGGGAAATTTTAAAACATAAGTCAAAATTATCATCAACAATGAAAATAAGCAGTGCCAAACAACAAAGGGTTTTTTGTTTTTCTTCATTTTCTATGCAATTTTCTGTGGATTGGTGTACGAGTATATAGTGACATGATCTTTCAATGTACTGCAAAATCCCCAGCCAGTAACTTTATTTTTTCTATACATACAAAAGTAAGAGAGTACTACAAAATTAGGGTAAGAGAGAACATGGGTGATTTCTCAACCATCACTGTAAGTATAAAGACAGGTCTCTGCTCTTAAGACATAAGAGAGACTCACACCCTCCAGTACTAAAACACCACTTTGTTCATGCAAAACACCAACTCAGTTTGAGTTATGGTGAGGAAAACTTTACTATGACTGTGAATGACTAGTACTATTACTTTTATCTGTTGCTAATTGTAAAAAAAAGATAAATATGTTCAGAATTCAGAGAGTATTTTTTACTTTTATCACTGATTTTAACCAAGCACACCCAAAAACATGAAAGATTATTTTAACTCGGCTCAACAGTTTGTAATGGTAGTCTTGCATTTGCAGATTTCAATACAAAGTTAGTGTGGTTTGAGATGAAAGACTGAGTTTAGTACCATTCATGGTCATGGCTGAGTGATTCCAACTACGAGCTTTACCGCAAACAGTATCAACTCCACTTGTTTTGAGACTTTAGATTGAACGTGCAAAAAAGTTCCCCATGTGAAGTGAGAAACATCTGCCAATGTTTTATGGCAGAAATCTTATGGAAATAATAGAGAAAAATTGAACAACTGGTCATAATATGAAATATCTAAAAATTGAATCTCATGGCAAAGCTAGTTTCAACTATAGTCTTTGTCTAAAACCCTTTTTTAAATGATATTGAGCTCTTATGTAAATTTATTGTTTATTTTACTGAAAATTGTTTTCTTAGAAAGACTCCGTTTTAATTTTTTTTACTTAACCACATCATCTAACTCATTAGCTGACTACTCTGTTTATTATGGGATTACCCTCCTAACTCAATTTGCTCTACTCACAATGTCAAGATTCAAACTATTGACCTTGTTTAAAGGATCTAATATCTCATATCACTAGATCATCGACTGGTTGTTGGTATACTTCGTTTTATTAACTCTCTTTCAATAATATAAAGATTTATTACACCCTTGACCTGATGATTACTTGTTTTCTTAATTTAGTGTTTATATTTTTTTGTCTTTGATATCCCTAATGTTTACAAATATTATCCGTTTCATTAAACATTGACTTCGTTTAAAAATTGTGAGTCAATAAAACATGACAGGTGACATTTTGATTGTTAGATCTATTATAAATTTGTTATTAGTCTGTTAGGGATTTTGTTAGATTTGTTATAGCTGGGCCCCAATGCAACCGACTCATTAGGCTGTCACATGGGTTGGATGCGTTGGGTTATATAAACATTGTATGGGTTTATGTAAAACCTATGTTTGATTTTGATATAACTAGATCTTTAAGGATCAAATTGAAGAACTTAAAATTGTTTGTACAAATCCCTTAATAAGTTTTTGAAACTCCAAAGACTTTAAACTGATTTATTAGAACTCAAACTCAAATATTTTCTAAGTGTTCCAAGGCAAAAATATTGAAAAACGTCAACCAGTATCGATACCCATCAAGGAGTATCGATACCTTTTTAGCAAAGTTTTGCCACTGCCAGAACACGTATCGAAACGGCAAACCCCAGTATCGATACGCTATGAAATCAGTATCGATACGGATAAACCGGTATCGATACCATATTATAATTATTAAATTCAAAGTCGGTTTAAAAATATAACCGTTGAGATTTTTAAACGGTCACTAAACCGGTATCGATACCCCTAACCCTAGTATCGATACCACTTTTGACAGTGAGCTATGTCGAGAAAAAGGTATCGATACAACCTGTGCTGTTTCGATACCCAGTACCGATACGCCAAGAACGCGTATCGATACCCCTTTATTATTTGTACACAACGGCTATTTTCTTGTGAGACAGGTATCGATACCCCACTATAGAGTATCGATACGCATAGCTGGAAAAGTGCAAGAAAGTGGAGAAAAAGCTTTCCAACGGCTATAATCTTAAAGTCAACACTCACAACGGTTGGAAATCATCAAGAGGCTATAAAAAGACCCCAAGAAGCTCCAGCAACATATTATTGAACCTCAAGAAGATATCAAAACATCAAATCCAAGCATTTGTGCAAAAATCCTACTTTGTCTAGAAATCCCAATTGTATCCTTCATTTCTATTTTGTTCAATTGGGTTGAGTGCTTGATATTGGGCTATCATTTGTATTGAGAGATACCTTATTAGCCACAAAATTTCTTTGTTCTTTTGTGTGAGAATTGGGTTAATTTTTGGGTAGAAAAATTAACCGAAATTGTAAAGGTTGCCTCCTTGTCCTGGAAAAAGGGGACGAACAATTTAGTGGAAATTGTTGGAAATCCTTGGTGAGACTAAGGTAGTGGATGTAGAGTTCGGTTGGTGAACTTGAACCACTCTAAATTCCCGTGTCAAAATTTTAAGTTGCAATTTCCGTTACAACATCGTTAAAATTCCAATTCACCCCCCCTCTTGGTTATTATCATTCGTGTGATCCACTCAACAATTGGTATCAGAGCTTAACTCTTTGAGGATTAACAACCACAAGAGGAGATCCTTGGAAGAAGTGTGATCATCATCAAAATATCAAGAGATGACTTCAACCTCCGCTCCCGGCATGTACGACTCACAATCCACCACAAAGCCTCCTTTCTTCAATGGTGAGAACTACTCTTTTTGGAAAAATAAAATGCGTCTATTCATTAAATCAAGTGACTATCTTGTGTGGGATGTCATTGAGGATGGACCATATATTCCATTGAAGCAAGATGTTGATGGCAAGATGGTGCTTAAAAGAAGAACGGAAATGAGTGAAGAGGAGAGGAAAAAGATCCAAGTAAATGATAAAGCTCTTCACATGCTATTTTGTGCTTTCGGTCCGGACATCTACTCAAAGGTCTCATCAATTGAAAGTGCCAAAGAAGTGTGGGACACTCTTGAAACCACCTATGAAGGCACCAACGATGTCAAAGAAACTAAGATTGGAATTCTCAATCTTAGTTATGAAAATTTCAAAATGGAATTTGATGAGACGGTGTCAAAGATGTTTGATCGATTCTCCACAATTGTAAATGGTCTAAAGGGCTATGGAGAAGTTATACCGGAAGACAAACTTGTCCGAAAGCTACTCTATTCACTTCCCGAATCTTGGGATGGGAAGAGAACCGCAATCATCGAAGCAAAGAATTTAAAAACTCTAAAGCTTGATGAACTTGTAGACTCTCTCCTTACTCACGAGATCATGAAGCAAGGAAGAGAAGATGAAAGAAAGAAAGAAGAAAAAAGAATGGAGAAGCTTGAAGGGGAGAAAAAGAAGAAAATGGGAATAGCTCTCAAGGCTAAAACATCCCAACTTGATGAAAGTTCATCTAGTGATGAGGATGAGCTTGAAGAATTGGCTATGATAGCCAAACGATTCTCACGCCTTATGAGGTCCAACCGAGGAAGAAAAATCCAAAGGAAAATGGACTTTAAAAGCAAGAACAAAGAAGAAGGAAGGGATCCAATCACTTGCTTCGAGTGCGGACAAACCGGCCACATACGTTCGGAGTGCCCTCAACTCAAGAAGAAGGGCTTTGAGAAGAAGAAAAAGCTCAAAGCCAAGCTTGCTACTTGGAGTGATGAGGAGTCATCGGAGGATGACGAACAAGAAGTGGCGAACCTTTGCCTCATGGCACTTGAGGAAGATTCCTCCTTGGTAACCTCTAACTCATCTACTTTAGATTATTCATATGAAGAATTAAATGATGCTTATGATGAGTTACAAGAGGTATATGATGAATTAGTTGAGAAGTATAAGGAGTCGGTTATTAGGAATAGAAAAATTATTCTAGAATTAAAAGAGAAAAATGACTCACTTACTCAAACTAATTCTAAAATTGAGAAAAAGATATTAGGATTAGAAGATGAACTCAAATTCTTTCAAAAAGAAAATATCGATCTTAATAATCTTTTATCTCAAAATAATTGTGAACACCAAAAGGTGTTAAGTGAGCTAAATGAGCTCAAAAAGTCTTTAAAAAATAATGGTAGTGTCAAACATGACATAGGAGAATCCTCTAGAACACACCAATATAAGAAAAAGACTAACTACTACAAACAAAATAACTATCCTAGACATAGTAAAGTTAAAAGAATTAGAAATGTATGGGTTCCTAAGGAGCTTGTTAAATCTAATAATATTAATGCTATGTCACCTTGGATTCCTAAGGGAACCAAAGTTTTAGGAACTAACACACATGGACCCAAAATGATTTGGGTACCAAAAACAAAAGTTTAAATATCTTTGTTTGTAGGGGGAGCATTGCTTCAAGGCCAAAGCACAAAGTCAAAACTCATGGTACCTTGATAGTGGATGCTCGAGACACATGACCGGAGACAAGAGTCGACTCATGGATCTAAAGCCAAAAAGTGGAGGAGTAGTAACATTTGGTGACAACTCTAAAGGCCACATTGAAGGTATTGGCTCCATTGGTAATCACTCTACTACTCTCATTGAAAATGTTTTATATGTCAATGGTCTTAAACATAATTTATTGAGCATAAGTCAACTATGTGATAAAGGTTTTAATGTTATATTTGATAAAACCGGTTGTAAAATTGTAGACATTAAAACTAATAATATTATGCTCATAGGTCATCGCATAGGGAATATATACATGGTGCATCTAGATGACATTCATACATCTCATGCATGCTTAGTTGCTCAAAACGAAAATGATGCATGGTTGTGGCATAGGAAGCTAGGACATGCTAGCACAAGTGTTTTAGAAAAACTAGTCTCTCTAAACCTAGTTAAAGGTTTACCCAAGATAAAATTTTCAAACGATAAAATTTGTGATGCATGCTCAAAGGGTAAACAACATAGATCTTCCTTTAAATCCATTAATGACATTTCTACTAGTAGATGTTTACAACTAATCCACATGGATTTATTTGGGCCAATTAGGACTATGAGCTTGGGTGGCAAATCATATGCTTTTGTATTAGTTGATGATTTTTCTAGATTCACTTGGGTTCTCTTTTTAAGTACTAAGGATGAGGCTTTGGAAAAATTCATCACATTTTCAAAATTAATTCAAAATGATCTTGAACTTAAAATTTCACATATTAGAAGTGATCATGGAACCGAATTTCAAAATTTAGGATTTGAAGATTTTTTAAATGAAAATGGTATTAGCCATAATTTTTCAGCTCCTCGAACTCCTCAACAAAATGGGGTAGTTGAGAGGAAAAATAGAACTTTACAAGAAATGGCTAGAACTATGCTTTGCGAAAATAATTTACCAAAATATTTTTGGGCGGAAGCAACAAACACAACTTGTTATATTATAAATCGAGTAACCATTAGGCCGATTTTAAAGAAAACACCTTATGAGATTTTAAAATCTAAAAAGCCTAATATTAGCTACTTCCACCCTTTTGGATGTAAATGTTTTGTTTTAAATAATGGAAAAGATAATTTAGGTAAATTTGATGCAAAAAGTGATGAAGCTATTTTTATAGGTTACTCTTTAACCTCTAAAGCCTATCGAGTATTTAACAAAAGAACTTTAGTTGTAGAAGAATCTATTCATGTTGTATTCGATGATAATCCCCTTCCTAGGAAGGATTCTTGTGATGATGATAATGTAGGAATCATAAATACCTTTGATGGAGGTCAAACTTCAAAGAAGGATGAGATTCAACCAAAAGAAGAAGACACACAAGATCCACCTCTTGAAGCCTTGAAGGACTTGGCTATTGAGGAAAAGGAAGTTAGCTATCCAAGGGAGTTGAACTATATCAAAGATGGTGAAATCTTGGGTGATCCATCCAAGGGGGTAACCACTCGTTCTTCTCTTAGATTAATGAATCATATTGCATTTATCTCATGCATAGAGCCTAAAAATATCAAAGAAGCTTTGAAAGATGATTTTTGGATTATGGCTATGCAAGAAGAGTTAAATCAATTTGAGAGAAGTAATGTTTGGACATTAGTTGATAGGCCTAGTAATCAATCTACAATAGGAACTAAATGGGTCTTTAGGAACAAACTAGATGAGAGTGGTAACATTGTGAGAAATAAAGCGAGACTTGTAGCACAAGGTTACACTCAAGAGGAGGGAATAGATTTTGATGAAACCTATGCACCCGTAGCTAGAATGGAAGCCATTAGGATGTTGCTTGCATATGCATGTTATCATAATTTCAAGCTTTTTCAAATGGACGTTAAAAGCGCATTTTTAAATGGTTTTATAAATGAAGAAGTGTATGTAGAACAACCACCGGGTTTTGAAGACTCAAAATTTCCAAATCATGTTTTCAAACTTACAAAAGCACTTTATGGTTTAAAACAAGCTCCTAGAGCTTGGTATGAAAGGCTTTCAAATTTCTTGATTGAAAAAGGATTTGAAAAAGGTAAGGTGGACACTACACTCTTTATAAAAATGTATAAAAATGACATTTTAGTAGTTCAAATTTATGTTGATGATATTATATTTGGATCTACTAATGAATGTTATTGTCAAGAGTTTGCTAAGTTAATGCAAGGTGAATTTGAGATGAGCATGATGGGGGAGCTCTCATTCTTTTTGGGACTCCAAATCAAACAAATGAAGGATGGCACCTTCATAAATCAAGCAAAATACATAAAGGATATGCTCAACAAGTTTGGCTTGGAGAACACAAAGCCTCAAGCCACTCCTATGAGCTCATCTACAAAGCTTGACAAAGATGAAGGAGGTAAGTGTGTTGACTCTAAGCTTTATCGCTCTATGATTGGATCTTTGCTTTACCTTACAGCAAGTAGACCGGATATACTGTTTAGTGTTTGCTTGTGTGCTAGGTTTCAAGCTAGTCCTAAAGAGTCTCACCTTATAGCCGTTAAGAGAATCTTTAGATACCTTAGAGATACTCCTTGTTTAGGCCTTTGGTATCCTAGAGTCTCAACCTTCAACCTTCATGCTTACTCGGATGCGGATTATGGGGGTTGCAAAATCGATAGGAAAAGTACTTCTGGAACTTGTCAATTCTTAGGTAGTATGCTCATATCTTGGTTCTCTAAGAAACAAAATAGTGTAGCTTTATCTACCACCGAAGCCGAGTATATATCCTTAGGGAGTTGTTGTGCTCAAGTCCTTTGGATGAAGCAACAACTCTTAGATTATGGTGTAAAAATAGAAACCATACCCCTTAAATGTGATAATACAAGTGCAATATGTTTAACGAAAAATCCCATCCAACACTCTAGAACCAAACATATAGAAATAAGGCATCATTTCATTAGAGATCATGTCCTTAAGAAAGATGTGGCTATAGAGTATGTAGACACCTTAAATCAATTAGCGGACATTTTCACAAAACCATTAGATAAAGAGCGTTTTTGGTCCCTTAGGAGAAAGTTGGGTCTAACTAGCCTATCTTGACCTTTAGGACCTCTTTTTAGAATTAAATGTGCTTGATTTTGTGAAATTACCATGTTTATGTGTTTAGTCTCCCAATTTCTTCCATGCATATAGTTAGGGGGAGTATTTTTCTGTTAAAATATGCTTAGACCTGTTCATTCATCATTTGCATACTTTTAAGAGATGTTAAGTTCATGTCTTTGGTTATTTTTAACCAAATAGGCAAAATTCTGGGCATAAGGTATCGATACTGCCCAATGGGTATCGATACTTGTTCTTCATTTCAATTTCCCAGAATTTCTCATCGCTTCACGCGTATCGATACCGCCTCATGCGTATCGATACCCTCTTCCAACGGTCAGAATTGAGAAAAGACAATTCTATCCCTGTATCGATACCATCTAATGAGTATCGATACCTCCTTCAACGGTCAAATTTGTGGAAAGACAATTCTATCCCCGTATCGATACCCACTAAGGAGTATCGATACCCTTTCGCGCTGATGGCATTAAATAGGCTTTTAATGAGATCTAATTTTACCAAAATTAAAACTCTTTAATATCCTATTAACCCTAAACGTTTTTGGCTATATAAAGGTCTCTTCTCCTTCATATTCTTCACCAAAAATCAAAAGAAACCCTTGAATCAAAGCCTTTTGCTCTCTCTCAAAATTCTCTCTTCAAAGTTTCTATCATCTATGGCACCAAAAGAGCATTCAAGGAAACGTCAAAGAGTTCTTCTTGCCGGAGACTCTTCAACTCCCGGATCAGTTGCTCGTCCGGATTATGCTACTATCTACAACCAATCCTTTGAGAATTCCGAGGGCCTTCCTTATTTCCGCCAATTTGAAAATTACAAAATTCGTGCGGAGAGGATCGTATCCATCCCCTTCCTCGACTCCGAGCGCTTCAAGTTTGAATATCTTCCGCTTCTTCGTCTTTGGAATTTCATGCATTTTCTCACTATTCCGGGTATTTATTATCGGCTTTTGGTTTTGATTTTCTTTTCTAATGCTAAATGCATTTATCGTAATGGAGAAGTCGTTGCCATTCGATCTTATCTTATGGGGAAGCAAATAGTTCTTGATGTTAAGTCTATTTGTGAGGTTTTTAAATTGGAGGATGAAGGTGAAGATAATGAGAATGCCTTAGGGCATGTTCTTAGCGGTTCCGTAACCGTCCTCAATGCTCATGATCGAATCCTACATTTGATGGTATCATGGTGACTTCGTCCCTCCGGAGGCAAATATTCCACCATCCGTCTATTGGATGATTTTTGGATTCGAAGTTTCCGTCAACGAAAACGCCCAAATCTTGCTCGCATCATGTTCAATGAGATTGCTTATCATGTTCAACAACGTGAAACTCCTCTCATCACATCCTTTATCTATGGTACGGCCTTAAGCTATTACTTTGTTCAAAAGGATATTGATTGTTCGTTTGATCTTGCTTCTACTCTTACCGATCCTATCGACGAACATTCTCTTGCTCGAAGCAAATTTCATTATTTTAATGGAAATTGGCTACGTCTTACCGAGCTTCCACCCGAGGCCGCCGCCGCCTTAGAACAACAAGCTCCTCAAGCTCCTCAAGCTCCTCAAGCTCCTCAAGTCCCACAACCCAATATGGATAATCTCATGACATATCTAAATGAACAATTCACCGGGTTGAATACTCGTCTTACCTCTATAGAAACTACATTTGATACGAGGATGACGGGTATGGAGAATCGCCTTACATCCCTCGAAAGCAAGCAAAATTCCTCGAATATTTCCATTGCCGCTTTCCACGATGAATGGCGTAATAGCATGAGGAACAATGACCCTTTGGGAGATGAAGATGACGATGATGAAGACGATGAAGATAATGCCTAGACTTCTATCCTTGCATATCATATCATATCATTTAGGATTTTTTTATGCACCTATGTTTTATGTTCTTAGGATTAAGTTTATTATTAAGATTATTACCTATGCTTTGATTATTTAGGATTTAAGGTTTGCTTATGTTTTGGATTTCTCGTTTTATGATATAATAAGATTATGTTGCTTATCTTTATACTCTTGATATTTGATGCACATTATGCTCTCACAATTTTTTTTTGATCTAACAAAAAGGGGGAGAAGAAATAGCTCACAAACAAACTTCAAATTTTTTTTTTGGTTTTATCAAACTTACATCAAGGGGGAGTTAAGAATTTTGATTTTGAGAAATTTCTTTGGTCTTAACTAAATTGAAATATCAAGCTTATATTAAGGGGGAGTTAATTTTCAAAAGTTGTCAAAAATTTTAAGTTTTGGTTTTGTTATATCAAAAAGGGGGAGATTGTAAAACCTATGTTTGATTTTGATATAACTAGATCTTTAAGGATCAAATTGAAGAACTTAAAATTGTTTGTACAAATCCCTTAATAAGTTTTTGAAACTCCAAAGACTTTAAACTGATTTATTAGAACTCAAACTCAAATATTTTCTAAGTGTTCCAAGGCAAAAATATTGAAAAACGTCAACCAGTATCGATACCCATCAAGGAGTATCGATACCTTTTTAGCAAAGTTTTGCCACTGCCGGAACACGTATCGAAACGGCAAACCCCAGTATCGATACGCTATGAAATCAGTATCGATACGGATAAACCGGTATCGATACCATATTATAATTATTAAATTCAAAGTCGGTTTAAAAATATAACCGTTGAGATTTTTAAACGGTCACTAAACCGGTATCGATACCCCTAACCCTAGTATCGATACCACTTTTGACAGTGAGCTATGTCGAGAAAAAGGTATCGATACAGCCTGTGCTGTTTCGATACCCAGTACCGATACGCCAAGAACGCGTATCGATACCCCTTTATTATTTGTACACAACGGCTATTTTCTTGTGAGACAGGTATCGATACCCCACTATAGAGTATCGATACGCATAGCTGGAAAAGTGCAAGAAAGTGGAGAAAAAGCTTTCCAACGGCTATAATCTTAAAGTCAACACTCACAACGGTTGGAAATCATCAAGAGGCTATAAAAAGACCCCAAGAAGCTCCAGCAACATATTATTGAACCTCAAGAAGATATCAAAACATCAAATCCAAGCATTTGTGCAAAAATCCTACTTTGTCTAGAAATCCCAATTGTATCCTTCATTTCTATTTTGTTCAATTGGGTTGAGTGCTTGATATTGGGCTATCATTTGTATTGAGAGATACCTTATTAGCCACAAAATTTCTTTGTTCTTTTGTGTGAGAATTGGGTTAATTTTTGGGTAGAAAAATTAACCGAAATTGTAAAGGTTGCCTCCTTGTCCTGGAAAAAGGGGACGAACAATTTAGTGGAAATTGTTGGAAATCCTTGGTGAGACTAAGGTAGTGGATGTAGAGTTCGGTTGGTGAACTTGAACCACTCTAAATTCCCGTGTCAAAATTTTAAGTTGCAATTTCCGTTACAACATCGTTAAAATTCCAATTCACCCCCCCTCTTGGTTATTATCATTCGTGTGATCCACTCAACAGTTTATGTGACAAAGAATCACATATACATTTTCTATGAATTAATAAAATTCTCTGGTTTGACTTTAGTCAAAATTCCCAATTCCTTTTTCAGATTCTATTTCGTAAGGTTTTACATGGTATCAGTCGCCTCTTTCCGATCCTGAGCTTCTCCTTCCGGTGGTTCTGCGTCACTCGTTTCAATGCCTTCCGACAGTGCTGCTGTGCCTGAACCGTCCCTCGACTCCCTTTCCATGGACGACGGTGTCTCTGCTCATATCTTTGCGAACAAACAAATTAGCGTCAAGCTCGACGATGATAATTTTCTTCTGTGGCGGCAGCAGGTCAAGCTCCTTGTTCGAGGTCTGGGTCTGGAGCACTTTCTTGATGAGGATACTCCGGTGCCGGCCAAATTGATTACCGATTCCAGTGGTGAGCGTGTTCTGAATCCTGCGTATATCAAATTTGTCAAGCAAGATAGTTCTCTCGCCTCCTGGCTTCTCTCAACAATTACCTCCCGGCTGCTCTCTCATTTTGTTGGCTCCGATTCGTCTGCCTCTGTCTGGACTGCTGTCTGTCGGCGCTATTCCAAGCTTACAACCACCAGGCTGATGCACCTCCATTGCCGATTGCGTTCTTTACAGAAGGGATCTCTCTCTGTTGCTGAGTATGCCTCACAGATTAAAGAAATCTGTGATTTGCTTACGAATTGCGGAAACCCTGTCTCTGAAATTGAGCAGGTTGCTACTGTGCTCAACGGCTTACCGTCTGAGTTTGAACCAACTGTTGCGGTGCTTACGGCCAGTAAAGAGCCCTACTCCTTCGATGCTGCTGTCTCCTTGCTGATCGATGCTGAGGTTCGTGTCACTGATCCCTTACGTCTTCCTGCTGGCATACATAATACTACATTTCGTAGCTCGTCTGATGATGTTGTTGATGAGGATAATTCTCGTTGGGTCAATTTTTTTGGTGCTTCTCGTGGTGGTTCCCGTGCTCCTACTGGGGGGAGATTTCGTGGTCGTTCTTCGAAGCCCCAATGTCAGATTTGCGGCAAGTTTGGTCACTTGGCCGATCGGTGCTGGTTCCGATTCAATGACAAGGTTAAAGGCTCTTCTCGTCCTACTGAGGTTCAGGCTCACTCTTGCTGTTGCCATCATGAATTTTCTCCTGAGCATTCATATTCTCCTTTTGTTTCTGGTCCTACTAACCCTCCTGCTGAGTCTGCTCAGGTTAATGTAGCCTGTGCCACCTCTGGATCGACTTCTACATCTTGGTGCCCTGATTCTGGTGCGACACATCACGTGTCTAATGATCCTGCTCATCTCCAGCAAGGCCGTTCCTACTCTGGTCAGGGTAAGGTTCATATTGGTGATGGTTCATCACTTTCTATTTCTGGTATTGGCCACCATCTTGTTCCTACAGTTTCTAAGCCTTTAATACTTGATCAGTTATTATTAGTTCCACAAATATCACGTAATTTGCTATCTGTCTCGAAATTTTCTGCTGACAACAATGTCTATTTTGAGTTTCATTCTTCCTACTGCTGTGTGAAGGATGAGATCACAGGATCAGTTCTGTTGGAAGGGTCTCAAGATCAGGGCCTCTACAATTTTCAGTTTTCTACTTCAGTTTCTGTTCACAACTCAGTATCAGCTCTTGCTTGCTCAGCTTCCAGGACAACTGATTCAGAGTATCATCTGTGGCACCGGCGTTTGGGACATCCAGCACCTGACGTTGTAGCTGCAGTGCTTAATAAACAGGTTTCTTTTGATAGATCTTCTATTTGCAATGCATGTCAGCTTGGCAAGAGTCATGCTCTGCCATTTCCTTGTTCTTCCACAGTTTATAATAAACCTTTTGAATTAGTCGAAGTGGATGTTTGGGGGCCTGCATCAGTTGCCTCAGCTGGTTACCTTTACTATATCTCTTTTGTTGATCTTTACAGTAGGAACACTTAGGTATATCTTCTAAAACATAAATCTGATGCTGTCACTGCTTTCCATATGTTCTATGCTCTAGTTAAGAATCAATTTTCTGCCAACTTGCTTGCTGTACAATCTGATGGTGAAGGTGAATTTCGCTTTCTTGATACACTGTTAGCCTCTTTAGGAATACAACATAGGGTAACTTGTCCTAGAACATCTCAGCAAAATGGAATTGTGGAACGCAAACATAGACATATAGTGGAAACTGCTTTAACTCTTTTGGCTCAAGCTTCATTATCATTAGATTACTGGTCCTATGCCATTCTCAGTGCTGTCTATTTAATTAATCGACTTCCTACTAAGGTGCTCTCTGGTTTATCCCCATTTCAAGTTCTTTTTGGAAGAGCTCCTGACTACCAGTTTCTTAAGGTATTTGGTAGTCTTTGCTATCCCTACTTGAGGCCTTACAATAGACATAAGATGGATTTCAGATCACGACCATGTCTTTTCTTGGGCTATTCCCCAAAACATCATGGTTATCAGTGTTTGGATAGGAGTACTGGTCGGATTTTTGTTTCCAGACATGTTGTGTTCAGTGAAACTGTTTTTCCAGCTGCTGAGCTACCTGTTGATACTCATGTTGCATCCTCTGAACTCTATTCCTCAGCTCCTTTAGTTGTTGAGCCTCCTACTTCTTCACCCCATGCGCAGCATCCTTCTTCTGCTTCTGTTGATACAGATCCTGTTGTTGAACCAGTTTCAGTGGCCCCTGAATCCCCTGAGATTCCTTCTGTTGGGTCTGATTCATGTCCTACTTGCCCTGCTAATTCATCTCCTACGTTGGCTGCTGCACCATTGGATGATATTCGATCTTCTCCTGCTAATGCTCCTCTTGTTGCACCATCAGATTTCCCTGCTCAATGTCCCTCAGTTCAAACATCAGATGCCCCCTCCTCGGATGCTGATGTTGATCATGAGTCTTTTTCTGCTCCTAAACAATTAATCACTGGTTCTAATGTCAGTAATACTCATTCCATGATGACAAGAGGTAAATGTGGTATTTTTAAGCCTAAGGCATTTCATCTCCAAGTTGATGATGCTGTTCCGAGAGATGTTTATGCTGCACTAGCTGATCCTGAATGGAAACTTGCTGTTGAAGCTGAATACAATGCCCTTATGGCTAATGATACATGGGATATTGTGGAGCTGCCTTCTGATCGGAGAGATATTGGTTGTAAATGGCTTTTCAAAGTCAAACGGAATGCTGATGGTTCAGTGCACAGGTTAAAGGCGAGACTAGTTGCGAAGGGGTATGCTCAAGTTGCTGGTTTCGACTTTGTGGATACGTTTAGTCCTGTAATCAAGTCCTTTACAGTGAATGTTGTCATTTTCATTGCTGTTATTAATCATTGGCCAATCAGACAAGTCGACATTAATAATGCCTTCTTGAAAGGTGACCTTGATGAGGCTGTCTACATGCAGCAACCAGAAGGTTTTCAAGTCCAAAATGCCACTGGTTCAGTCTTAGTATGCAAACTTAAGAGAGCTCTGTATGGCCTAAGGCAGGCACCACGGAATTGGTTTACAAAACTTAAGGGTTTTCTTGGAGGACTTGGGTTCAAAGCCTCCAATGCTGATGCTTCTCTGTTTGTCTTCCATTCTGACTCCACAGTTACTTACGTTGTAGTTTATGTGGACGATATTCTTCTCACTGGTTCATCCTCTTCCCATGTTGATGAAGTCATTCGACTCTTACATCAGAAGTTCTCACTTAAAGACCTTGGAGCATTGCAATTCTTCCTTGGGATTGAGGTTAAATCTGTTCAGGGAGGCCTCTTCCTTACACAACGAAAGTATATCCTTGAGCTGCTTGTCAAGACTGACCACAGGGATCTTACTTCAGCCACTACCCCTATTGCCATATCTCCCAAATTAACTAAAGGTTCTGGTGTTCCTCTGCCTGATGAGCATGAATATAGGAGTGTGGTGGGTGCCCTTCAATATATCTGCCACACTCGGCCAAATATTAGCTTTGCTGTGAACAAAGTGGCCCAATATATGCAACAACCTTCGGACATTCATTGGCTCGCAGTTAAGCGTATTCTTCGATACCTTCATGGCACTCTGGACTATGGACTTTGGTTTTCTTCTCAATCTTCTCCACGACTTCATCTTCATGCTTTTTCTGATGCTGACTGGGGTAGTGACCCCGACGATCGACGATCAGTTTCTGGTTACTGTACTTTCCTTGGTTCTCATTTGTTATCTTGGAGTTCACGTAAGCAACGGTCAGTTTCAAGATCTACTGCCGAAGCGGAATTTCGCAGCCTTGCCGATGCTTCTTCTGAACTTAGCTGGTTGACTGCAGTATTAACTGATATGGGTATTAAGCTTGATGATATACCTACTGTTTGGAGTGATAACACGAGTGCCGTTGCCATGTCCGCAAATCCAGTTATGCATGCCAAAACAAAACATGTGGAGCTTGATTTATTTTTTGTTCGTGAACGTGTCCTATCTCAGAAGCTTCAAGTCAATTATGTGCCTGCCAGTGATCAAGTGGCCGACATCTTCACCAAGCCAATTTCTGTTGATAAATTTGCTGAGTTTCGTCACCAGTTAGGTGTTCGTAATTTTGCTGATTTCAGAGATTGAGAAAGCAAGGGAAATGTTAGATCTATTATAAATTTGTTATTAGTCTGTTAGGGATTTTGTTAGATTTGTTATAGCTGGGCCCCAATGCAACCGACTCATTAGGCTGTCACATGGGTTGGATGCGTTGGGTTATATAAACATTGTATGGGTTTATGTGACAAAGAATCACATATACATTTTCTATGAATTAATAAAATTCTCTGGTTTGACTTTAGTCAAAATTCCCAATTCCTTTTTCAGATTCTATTTCGTAAGGTTTTACATTGATCATGGTAAATGATATATAAAGTTTTTTTTTTTTTTCAATTTGTCCCATTAAAATTTTTATTTAATCCTAATTTGAATCTTATTTATTTTTAAATTCTATAATTTAATCTAATATTTATAATATTATAATGTTTTCTATTTATTTCTATTTAAATAACTTTTATTTTTGAAAGATAACTTGATATTTATCGTTAGTTAAAATTATATGAATAAGAAAGGCACGTTTTTTTTTTGAATTTACAAGATCTATTTTTAATTTTTGAAGTGAATGTATCCGTTGGGACAATTTGTCGTAGCACTATATTGTTTCGAAATTCAAAAATTCAAACCTCGATCTTTTTCTTACATCCTCCTTTTTCTCAAAACCCAACGGTTTCACCTTTCCTGTCGTCGCTCTCGACTCGTTAAAGATAACCTGCTCTGTTTTTTTCCACCCAAATTGAAGCCTTTTCCTTTCCCTTTACTTTTTTCTTTTGAAGATATCCTTTCCCTTTTACAATTCTTAAAAATGGGTGCCTCAGGGAAATGGTTTAAGTCACTTGTAACTCTCAAACCACTTCAAGATCTCAGTAACCAAGTATTTCTGCCCTATCCCTGTACTAAGAATCTCATCTCCTGGAACTCTGTTTTCTTCTTTCGGCTTCCAGTGTTTTATTTGTTTATCTCTTTTGTAGGAGAAAATGGGAGATAATAAGTCTAAGAAGTGGAAGCTCTGGAGGAGATCATCCAGGGGTCTCAAAATGCGTCACGTGGCTCCTTCGGAGACCTCCGATTCTTCTCTCATGGCGGATGATGCGCTCGCTGCTGCCATGGCTACCATTGTTCGTGCTCAACCCAAAGATTTCAGGGCTGTGAAACGAGAATGGGCCGCCATCCGAATCCAGACTGCATTTCGAGGCCTGTTGGTATATGGGTTTTTTCACTCTCTTTATTATTGTTGGGGTTTTTTCTTCTTCATTCAGCTGAATAGTTTTGGTATATAATTCAGTGGGCTCATCGCACTGAATTAATCTCGTGTATTTAGCCATAAAAAAAGTTTTTCCATTGTTTCATCTCGTTCAAAGCAGCTTGTTCCTGGACCAATCCCGCTTCATCAGCGCTCAAACGTTCAAGTTAAATGGAAACTTACTGCATTTATTTTCATGGTAGGCAAGACGAGCTTTAAGGGCCCTGAAAGCAGTAGTAAGGATTCAAGCCATCTTCCGTGGTCGTCAAGTCCGGAATCAAGCTGCCGTGACATTAAGGTGCATGCAAGCTCTTGTAAGGGTCCAAGCTCGTGTGAGAGCACAATGTCTGATATTTTCAGAACAACAAACTCTGCATAAACTCAATGATCCAACCAAGGATGCTGAGGTTTCATATATTTTTATCTTCTCTATCATTTTACTGTTAACCATTTGACAATAACAATATGCTAAATTGCTAATGTGATGAAAATTTTCCAGAAAAGATGGTGCGACAGTCCAGGGACTTTTGAAGAAGTTAGGGCAAAACAACAAACAAGGCAAGAAGGTGCAATGAAAAGGGAGAGAGCAATGGCATACTCTGTTTTTAAACAGGTAATAGAGCTTGGAAAACCTTTGATTTGAAGTGGGTCCCAGAGTTTGGTGTTTTGACTGGTTTTAGTTCTTGTTATAGCAGTCAAGATCGTATGGCAATGGCAACCCAAATTTGAGAGCAAACCAGCAGCCACTCGCTAACAAGCATCGTCAAAGGCTGGACTGGAATTGGGTAGATCGTTGGATGGCAAGCAAGCCCTGGGGAAGTGAAGATGCCAGCTTCCACTCTACCTCTTCCGAACAAACGAAGGATCCGACAACCCGAATTCTTGCAAGGCCTCCTATGGTCAATCAGACATCGGATTCATTGTCTGCCCCTAGTTCCGAATCGGTCTACGACGAGAGCTCGACATCAACGTCATCCGCATCCGTGTCTCCCAGCTACATGAATCCTACCGAGTCTATCAAAGCTAAACAAATGACCTTAAGGCTTTCTTCTTCGGATAACATGCAGCGGAGACACGTCGTTGATGACAAGAAATTGACGACACTCTCTTGTGATGACAGCAGGAGTTGTGCTGATTCGAACCCGTCATTTAATTTCTCCAGGGAATTGTGCCGACCGAGACAAGATTCCCCGAGGAAAAACCAGTGGTGTTAAGGTAGACGACAATGAAATTCTTTTACGTAAACGATTATGTATCCTAAACTTCTATTCTACAAAATACTTTTTTGTGGTATTATGAAACCGAGGACAATACATTTCATTTCTATTGTGCAAAATCGTTGAACAAATAATCATTGGCTCCAATATCGGAGGACAAACTGAAGCTTTCGTCTTAAATGATGATTTACCCATAAAAGACACTCTAATCATGTGATTAGCAATAATTAAGATTTATCAGACGTGCCAATCCATCATCATGTAAGCAAAACTCAATCATTAACGGGGTATCAATGTACTTTCTTCAGATTCTTTAATTTCAGTACAAATAATTATAATCAATAAACAAATTGAGTTATATAATCCAATTTAAATCCGATCAATTAGCCAAAGTAAGGGGAAATAATATAACAAGTAAAATATCTCGAATTCGTTTACTTGAATGAAATAAAACAAATAAAAACTTGGGATTTTGAATAGACCACACAATAAGAGGTTAATGGGTCATCTTCAAGCTTGAGTGATAAACATATAGTTTGAGAGTACATGTTCCGAATCCTTAATGGTTGACTTCATCGTTAGTGCATGCCCAGACTTCGTCTTCTCAAACAAGATAAGACTTAGTTCAAGCCTTCAAAGTTCTAAATTCGACTCATATTTTAAACAAGTTTAAATTTATGTTCAAAGTGACCAAAATAAAATAAACTTCAAACAAAATAAACCACGAGTGAAGATTACTTTATATTTATAAAGAATAGATAAGGAAGTGGTGTGGCCGTGTGGGGGACTAGTGGGTCAACTAATTTGTATAAAGTGAAATCCAACTGATATAAATCATATAGTCTGGTAAAGATATGAATGATTTTTATGAAGAGAAATCAAATTTGTAATGAAACCCTTTTTCTGTTTGGTTACCCCCTAACTATTGTTGTCCATTTTCAAGACTTACACGTGTCAACAAAGAAACCTTAAAGGCGAAAATTTATGTGGCACTTGTTTGTTTTTGTTCAGTCATAATTTATCTAAAACTCATGTCAACAAAGACTTATGCAACACAACACATCTATCTGAGCTAATAATATTTCATACTTTAGCTAGGAATAAAGTTATCCTTTTTGACATTTGAAAACTATATTATAATCAGGTGCCCCACCTTCTCATCTTTTATGGGTTTCATCATACTCAAACTGTAGGATTAAAATTTGCAATGTGGGCACACACATATATAATGAGTGGTGTTATTATAAGGTATGATATGAAATTAAATGATTAGTTGTCTTACACGTGTCATATGTATTTAATTGTCAAGAAATTAGTTAATATATTTTAGAGCATATGATTAAAGTTTTTAGTTGACACTTTTTTTAGGTTGTAGGTTCAAGACCCAGTAGAAGTAAAATTCTCCTCCCCTCTCCCTAAGTAAAATTATTCAAAAAAAAAAATTGTAGATATCATAAATTATATTTATAATTCAACAAGTGATGGAATTATACATATTTATAAATTGTTTTAATATCCAATTTATAAAAAAAAAAGATAGTGGTCCCAAAAAATATGTTAACTTGCCTATCTCTTTTTCTCCGACAGAGAGTTGTGTGGCAAAAAATAATTCATATTTTTAAAAAATCAAAATCTTCTGAAAAATCTCCATTAATGAAGTGTGCTTCCGCAAATCTAATCTCTTGTTCTTAATGGTTTGACATGTATAAATTTTAGATTAATATTCATATCGAATATGTTTTGGTTCTAACATCATCATCATCAATAAGTAATATAGCGAATTAGTTCATGTTGTCATAATCAATGATGAAATTTGATAAATAAGTTTTAAAGGTTAACTTAAAACTTTTAAACATTATAATTTAAAAATTAAGAATGTTTTGATAAGTATTTTAAACATTTGAACGATATACAAATAATTTTAGTCTAACTAATTTTTTTAATAATTTTCAAAAGCGAAAATTTATAAAATTTTAAAAGACCATGTTCTGGGTGGGACTATGTGAATCTTTCTAAAGGAAAGTTCTTGCTTTTTTCCCTTTCTCTAATTTATCATATCTATTTATATGTTTCTCTAGTGTAGTAATCTTGGTTCGTTTGAACATCAGTTGGCTTTAAGATTTAAAAAGGGGAAATGTTGAAGAAAGAGAGTAGAACGAGGAAGAGTTAAATTTAGGTGAGAAGTTTACGACTTGCACTAAATATCTACACTCCTCGGTCCTCATGGTCTTGTGCATTTTTAGCACGGAAAATGATAGTCTTTTAAGAAAAAGCTCAACAGTCATATGAGTGTTCAAATTATATTTTTTTAAATAAGTGTTTAATATATTATTTTATAATTTATTTAATTTTTTATAATATATGTTATTTTTCTTTTATTCAATGAAATTGAACACGTGACATGGTCATTTTCTGAAATTAAAATTCAAAAATTAGAATAATAAAATAATAAAAATATATTAATTAACTCAACAATCTTTAATTTCTTTAAGAACCCCTAAATTCCTCCACTCCGACCATCGATTTAGCCACCACCGGTCATTCTTGTCTTCATCAGACTCCCTCTACCGAAAGCTTCATCATCTCGTCGTCAAAAATCGATGAATGAACCGCCGACTGCACAATCGACAAACACCCAATAATGAAGAAAAAGAGATCGATTGGGTTTCCACCGACGATAGAGGATGGCAGATGTTGAACGGTGAAGTACACGACGATTTGAGCGGTGAACGGTGAACCATCGACTTGTGGGGGATGCCGGACGGTAAGGGATATGTGATTTGGGGGTTTGATTGAAAGAAGTTAAAATTTTAGGGGTTTTAAAGAAATTCAAAAATTAAAAATATAAAAAAGGCCACATTTCATGTTTTGATTGGATGACGAAATTTTTTTAACAGTCGTTGACAGAAAAATTTTAAATAGGCCACAAAATGAAACGTTAAGCATCTATTTTGCCCAAATATAGTTTAGACACGTATCTACAAAATGTATAGTTTAAACACTTATTTGACTGTTAAGCCTTACGAAAAATCAATCAATAAAAATTGAAAGTTGTAATCAATTAATTTAATATTTAGTTAGATCTAATAATCAAATTTTAAAGATTCAATGAAATTTAATTTTGGATCAGATATTACGGTTGAATTTTTTAAATATATATATATATATAATGATTGAAAATGACTTGTACTTAGGGATGGGCACGGGTCGGGTCGGGTTTTTGGCCACCCGAACCCGACCCGAAACTAATTATCCTAAAACCGACCCGATCCAATTCAATTCTTTAAAAAACCCGACCCGACACGAAAATAAATATTTTAAACCCGACCCGACCCGACTTATAGAAAAAAATTATTTTAGGGACCTAATTGTAAAAAATAATTTTAAGAGGCATAATTATAAAAAATGATAATTTTAAGGACTAAAATGTAAATAAAAAATTAATTTTAAGGACCTAATTATAAAAAATATATAAAGAGGGATATTATTATAAATATCCCTAAAAAATTTAAAGAAAAATTACACTTTTAAAAATAATAAATTAAATAAATTACTATTTATTATAAATAGTAAATTAAATAAATTATTATTTATTACTTTTTGAAATTTTATATAATAATTTATTTTTTAAATAAAAAAATTATTTTATATAAAATTTAAAAAATAAATAAAATAAAATCATTATTTTTTTGTTAAAAAATTAAAAATAAAATAAATTATTATTTGGGTAAAATACTTAAATTATCACTCAACTTTGCTCTAGGACCTATTTTGGTCACTAAACTTTCAAAAAGCTCAATTTACTCATTAAACTTTACTCATTGACCTATTTTGGTCACTTTAAATTATTTTATTATTATTAAATATAAAAAAATAATTTAAAATAAAAACTCTAACCCCAAACACCCCAAATATCCCAAATCCCAAACATCTAAAATCTCAAACCCTTACCGGCGGCCACCACTCCCTCCGCCGCCGCCGACGGTGCCATCGCCACCACTCTCAACACTATATTTCTAAAGAAACATAACCTAGACTAGATTTCATTTCTCCTCTAAGGCCTATAAAAACCCCATTGCAAATCCTGAGTAAGCTCGAACAAACAATTCATCAAACATGTTCCGTGCATGTTTTACCGGTGCAAGCCGAAGCAATTCAATTCCGAATTATGGGGTCAGATGCAAGATAAAAGATATCACTGATAGATTGCAGTGCATTTCATCAGAAAACTAATGGCCTTGACTTGAATTTGACGAAGGTGGCAGGATGGGACGTGTCCAAATCCAACAGAGTACAAGAGAAAAAGGCTAACTACTTCTTTGAATGAAGGTCATGTCTATAGTAGGGAAACTGAGAAGGAAGAAATCCTTCAATGGTTGCTTGGGGGTGATGAAAATAGAGTATCTGTAATACCTATAGTTGGGATGGGAGGAATGGGCAAGACGACATTGGCTCAACTTGTTTATAACGACAAAAGGGTTGCCGATCGTTTTGCCATCAAAGCTTGGGTTTGTGTTTTACCCTTATTATTAATTATTTTTAGAAAAATAAAAAAAAATATTTTTAAATTTTTTTTTGCTGACGTGGTAAAGTGTCACGTCAGCGTCTCAAGCCAAGTTAACATGCCACATCATCATCTCGCGTTAACCGTTAGTCAACTAACAGTTTTGATCCATGTGTCATTTTGACCCAAAATAAAACGTTATGGGTAAAAGTAGACTAAAATTTGCCAAAATTACTATTCCATTAAACGTTAAAGGTATTTTTTGGGGCATTATACCTTAAAATAATCATAAATAGAATCAATTATTGCAATGTATGATTGTAAAAACAATCACAATATATTTGGACCTAAATTAAAATAAACCAAACTTCCGTGTAATTCATTTATGATGCAGAATTAAAAGCATAAAAGAAATCCAAATTATTGCACATATGCAAAGAATTTCAAACTATATTTTGAATATCGTTGTCCCATATTTTAGTTTTACTGAAATTAATTTAGATTTTATACTAGTTGAAAAAATGGAATGGATTTTAAGATGAAGGGTCTTTTATTTGAAAGGAAATTAGTACAAGAATTTGCCAACTAACCAATGAGGTATAAACTTTCCTTGAGAAAGGTATAAACGATATTATTGTTGTTATAATATATAAAATAATGTGAATTTAAATATTCTTAAAATATATATTATCTCTCGATTTATAGGTGAAAAAAAAGAGATCGATTCAGATTTTTTTAATGGACTGCTGTAAGAACTTGGGATTTACTTACAGAAGAGGACCGTCATAACTCATAAATTCTCCTGTTGCCACTATCATTTAGCCTTTGTTTTCATGCTCATTAATCAGTGAATAAATTTAATTGAACTAAAAATCCTATACTGTACAAAAATATATTCTTATAAAGAAATAGGAAACGAAAAGGTTAAGGAAGTATGTGTCAGGCTTTGATTCCATGCAAATCTTGTCCCCCTTTCTGTCATCTTATCACTCAATCATAACACAGCCTTGATTGAAAAATTCTTTTGACCCTTGCACTCATTATTTTCTTTACATGTGATAATAATATTTCCCGGAGAATCTTTATTTTGTCTCATCATAATTTCCTTCTCGGAATTTAGAAAATCCACTTTTACATCCTTTATTTTAGCGATAAAGCAACTTTTTTTTATATGAAACCCTACCTGCTTTCTCTTAAATTTTTTTATCGTTTTTTTAATTTTTATAGTATGTAATTTTATTTTGTTTGGTTGGTAGTCAGCAACCGCTATTAGTATTAGTTGTAGATTATTTTTTTTTCTTCTTATTTTAATAATAATAATATATGTTATTGTGGCACGGGTTTCCTCTGTCCTTATGACATGTTTTTCTTTAATTTACTGTGGCTCGTTTCATCTGTCTTTGTAGCATGATTTCAGCATACTTTAGCGGTCAATTGATGCTCGTATAGAGATCTTCATAACGCTCGGTGGTCTTAGAAATATGGATACCCACTCGGTTGATGGTTGGTTGCCGATGTAATTAGACTTGACACCATTGTAAGAATTTTTTTGTGAACTTGCCTTTTTGGCTCTTTTTGATGCATTGTATTATATTTTCTTTTTTGACAATAAAATACATATGTCATTGTTAAGAAAATAACATTTAAAAAAAATTTACAATATTAAAATGTTACGCAATCAGATGAAAATTGAAGTTTAGATTAAATTGAAAAACGTTATTAAAAGTTGGGACTAGATCAAACAATAGGTTTTAAGCTCTCTCTCACACAAATCATGTTGTCAACCTTATGGCTCAACTCAAACGATAATCTCTTACTCATCCCTAAGTCAAATAATAGGTTTTAAACTCCTTATCACTTACCTAAAGGAACATCGATAATTATAATATTTTCAAAAAAAAAACCCATAATATAATAAATCTTAGGACCCGCCGATTGAAATGATAATATAGCTCAAAAGTTAATTGATTTCAGCATGCTGGCTTTAGTATATGTTTACATATTTAATGGAAGGGTGGCCACTTATCGTCCAAAGAGTTGAAAAAATTAAAATGGAGTCTGATCCAAGAAAACTTTGCATTTGAAATTTTTTAATTCGAACGGTGTTGTGGTTCGGATGTTAATAAATTAAGCAATCAATATGAGGTAAATCTGGAATTGCCATAATGTAACGTGGACCCTTAATTAAGATGAATAATTTACTCTATCTCGTTTCTGCTGTGTTCCATTGCTTAGATGCTAATCAGCAATTTGGCTTTCCCGAGACTGTTATTTGGAGATACTGTTAGTTATTTCAGTATGATAATTAATTAATTAATGGTAACTGTCTTGTTTTGAAGCATATTTAAGGAATGTTGATAATGCTTCAGAATATTACCAAAGCTATATCCCACATTGGTTGGGAAAATAGCTAGGGAAGGGTATTTATACCCATGCTTCCTCCATCCCTTGTTGAGTAGGAAAGAACAAGGGACGTTCTTGCGTGCCGCCGCCGTCCGGCCGGCTCGGTTCGTGTTCGTGTTCGTGTTCGTGTTCGTGTATGTGTCTTCGACACGTACGCGCGCGTAAATATTCTTTTTGGAGAAAATTCGTAGGAATATTCTTTTTGGAGAAAATTCGTAGGAATATTCTTTTTGGAGAAAATTCGTAGGAATTTTCTTATGAACAAAAGAATATATGTGAAAGAATTTATAGGTTCATATCCGTTTAGTGAAACGGCCGTTGCACAGTGAAACGACCGTTGAACAGTGAAACGGCCGTTGCACAGTAAAACAGCCGTTACACAGTGACATTCGGCCTATAAATAGAGGTGTTCATACACCATTTGTGATCATCCGAAAAACACATCAAAAACTCTCTCTGTTTCCTCCGTTGTTCGAGCATTCTTTGAGCAGTACCACTGTTGTTCACTCCGGAGTCGAGTGTACGATTTCAGGAGCGTCCGTGTGCACCTCGGGGGACATTCTGCCTGTGAAGCGACTACACTGTTCGGGGCAGTTTTGTTTCTAAGGCAGTGGCCATCATACCACGACACGGTTCACAATTTTTATTACCGTTGTTTTTCATATTTTGCAGTCAGTGCTAACAGCCGATTTTGCAGTCCTCTTTACCAACAAGGCATGATGAAATGAGAAAAAACAATGCAGATGCTATTGATTACAATTAAGGATCCAGCTAATGGTATTTAATATTTTCTTTATACAAATTATAATGCTTACGTTACCTATAACTTCGGATTATTAGACTGGAAATAATTACATTTAAACGCATTTAAATGCATCAAATCATAATTTTTTTATTTTTTAATGACCGTTATCTAATTTATTAGTTGACTAATTTGGATTGAGTACTGTAGAAGTTAATTTAGGATAATTCTACTTATTTAATTTGTTTCATTTACAACGTTAAGATTCGATTGTTAAGAAAAATGTAATAATAAAGTTTGAATGAGTTTAAAGGTAGGTAGTAGGTTGAGTCATTGCTGGTTCAGAAACGATATTATTAAAAACGCATAACATTTGAATTTGGATTGAAATTTGTTTCAACGCATAATTGCCCGACTTTGATAAAGAGAAGGCTATTACTTCACGACGATAAATTATATTATGGGTGATTCCCACCACGTCATCCATGGGACAACCAATGGAAACCACCCACTTCATCATTATTTAAATTTTAGTGAAGATTCATTGGTTGGAAAAAATGACATGGAAAAATCATGGTGAAGTGGGTGGTTTTCATTGGTTGGTCCCATGGATGACGTGGTGGGAATCACCCATGATATAATTTTTCCTTCACGGCACTTGATTGAAGTGATTTTCTTTATGAACTTTGAGAGATAAAAAAAAAACATTTACTTTATTCACTTAATCACATGCGACGTTTCAGCAGAGAATTTGAACAGCAAGCTTGTCCTAGATTAAAAACTAGGGTAAACTACTCATATAGTCACTCAACTTTGGTCATTTGACCTATTTTAGTCACTCAACTTTAAAAACGTTAAATTTACTCATTAAACTTTACTTTTTGACCTATTTTGATCACTTTGGATTATTTTATTAATATTTAAGTATGACATGACATATTTTATTATTATTATATATATAAAACAATTTAAAATAAAAATAAATAATATTTTTTATTAATAAATAAAAAAAGTAATTTAAAATAAAAACCCTAATCCCAAACACCCCAAATCCCAAACACCCAAATTCTCAAACCCCCTTACCGGTGTCACTGTCACCAGCGGCCACCACTCCCTCTACCGCCGACGACAACATCACCTGCCGCCGACGGTGCCATTTTTTCACAAATCAATACCAGAAAAAATTTAGAGAAGTCTGGATCTGATTTTTTATCTATTTTTGTTTTTATTTCGAATACAAAATAGGAAAAAATACATTTTTACATTTCAGTTCGATGCTCGCCGGTGACCGGAGCTCCGTATTGACAATCCCGACGGTGAAGGGACGCGTCTTGGAGCGGTGAGCAACATATCTCGGCCGCGCCTCGATCCAACGGCGGACGACGACGAACCACGCATCCAAGGTCGTTCGAGTTTGGTCCAGATCTGGAGTATCTCGGCCGTTATCTGTGAGTTCCAAGCCGATAAAAGAGAAGAAGAGGTTGAGACCGGTCTGTTGATGGCGTTGCATGGCCGAAAATCTCGTCGGAGCGGCGCCGGTGATAGCCTGAAGGTCCGACGGTCGCGACATTGAGAGAATGACCAAAATATTATTTGGGGTGTTTGGGATTTGGGATATTTGGGGTGTTTGGGATTAGGGTTTTTATTTTAAATTATTTTTTATATTATTAATAAAATATATTATTTATTTTTATTTTAAATTATTTTTTATATATAATAATAATAAAATATGCCATGTCATAGTTAAATATTAATAAAATAATTCAAAGTGACCAAAATAGGTCAAAAAGTAAAGTTTAATGAGTAAATTTAACGTTTTTAAAGTTGAGTGACTAAAATAGGTCAAATGAACAAAGTTGAGTGACTATATGAGTAGTTTACCCTAAAAACTAATGATAACAACTATACTCGCATTTTTCTCCCAACCGTTCATTTCTTACTTTTAGCAAAGAATAACAAAGCATCCATGGTGGGACACTTCACACTTGTATAAACATTTGATATCTCAATATGTAAAATGACATTAAATTTTACCGTGCATATATAAGTCTGCTCATCTCGTATCTATAGAATGCGAGGTGTCGACTCTACGAATCTTTTACTGTTTCAGACATCCAATTTATGATTCACACGTAATTATACATCTAAAATTTTCAGTCACGTTTCATGTTGTACTTTTAATAAGAGAATTTATAGATTTGAATTTTGAAGGTTAAAGTTTGATATTTAAGTCCAAAATTATAACTGTTATTCCCTTGGGGTAATTACTTTCAAAAGTCTAGTTTTTTTTTATTTTATTTTTCGTGTTGTTTTCGTCGATGTCCTTACTGTTGTCAGTAATTTTTATTTTCTTTAATTTCTATTGTTTCTATGTTTTTTATGTGGTTTTAACATATTTTTTTATCTACATCCGTATTGAAAAACTGCCTTGAAAAAAGCATTGAACCATTATCTTGAGGCTTGCTTAAGCCCATAAATCGACACAGCCAACCGAGGGGTACACCCGCCAGGGTGCACTGAGCAGCACCGAGGTGTGCCACCCAGGTGCGCGACGCGCGCCCACAGAGCTTCGTCCAAGGGCACTCGGGCCAACAAGGAGGAAATGAGGTGCCTTAGAGATTTTAAGGCCAAGGTTGATCCCAAAGAAGGATCTAGAACGACCCGGGATGCTCCAAACGTTTCCACACCTATCCAAGGGGTTCCAGAAGCTTCCACGACCATCTAGGCTCACCCGGAGGAACCTAGAAGGCTCAAGACAAGTCGGGAAGGCTTGAGACAAGTCAAGACATCTCCGGAACAATCTAGAATACTTTAGATAAGGGTAGAACTATAAGGAGCACCCTAGAATATTCTAGAATACCTTAGAATATGGTAGAGCTTTTAGACCATTTAGGATATAACTAGATATGTATAGAATTATCTAGATATGTCTAGGTCCCTTAGATATTTTTGGAGGCAACTTTGTAGCCGTTGGATCAAAATGATCCTAACCGTCCGTTGAGGAGGTTGGTGCCTATAAATAGGGCTACCTCCCTCATTTGTAAAGCACTCAAGTAGTAACCTAAGAAGTCTCTCACTTAGCATTTGTAAAGCTCTCTTGTAAAGTTTTCGTTGCTTAATACAAGGTTCTTTCCTTGTAAACACTCTTGCTCCTTTGTTCTGCCATAGCGTTGCGACATTAAGGCTTACTAGCATCGTGCCGAGAGTGCTAGTGCCGCACGGATTTGAGCTTGAAAGAATAAGTCCGTGACAGTTGGTATCAGAGCAAGTTCCGATCGCTCGGGAGCATGGCCAAAACCAGCAAAACTCAAGTCGCTAGCCCGTCCGAGACCGAGGTCACGCACGACCAAGGTGGGCAAGAAGTAAGGGCTGACCCTGTCGAGACAAGGATTCGTGCCAAATCCAAAGACTTACTCTCTAGCTTGGAGTCGCACCTAACTCGCGTGGAGGAAGGCGTATCGGGCATGGGTGCCCATGTGGACGACCTTCAAGAGCGGATTGAAGGCCTCGACGCGGAGGATGCCGAGATCCACACAGCCGTGAGAGCAATGAAGATCAAGCTAGAGGAGACCCTGCGCGCGGAAATGGGTGAAGTACGCGACGCACTCGTAGCAGAACTCACAAAGGTACGTGAGTCATTTCAACACGAACTTGACAACATGCATGCTCAACTAGAAGCATTGCAATGCGACCTTGCCTTGTGCAAACGTGCTTTGGCAGCCGGGCCAAGCACCACCGTGGAGGCTAGAAGGGTCGAGGTGCCCAAGCCTCAAACTTTTTCAGGGACACGCAACGCCAAAGAAGTCGACAACTTCTTGTATGGCTTGGAGCAATACTTAGAAGCCGTTGGCATCAGGGAGGATGCCTCTAGGATCCAAACCCCGACCTTATACCTCACCGACACCGCCATGCTTTGGTGGAGGAGAAGGCGTCTCGATGTCGAGAGAGGTACGTGCACCATCTCTACCTTCAATGATTTCAAAAGGGAGCTCAAAAGGCAATTCTATCCGGAGAATGCCGAGGATGAGACAAGAGCTCGCCTACGAAGGTTGAAGCAATCAGGGGGCATCCAAGACTACGTGAGGGAGTTCACTAGTTTGGTGCTCGAGATCCCCGATCTGTCCGAGAAAGACTCGCTCTTCTACTTCTTAGATGGTCTCCAAAGTTGGGCCAAGACCGAGTTAAGGCGAAGCGGAGTCCAAACCCTTGCCGACGCGATAGCCGTGGCCGAGAGCCTTATCGACTACTCGAGCCACAAGGAGACCACCCCTAAGCCGAGGGATGAGAAGAGCAGTCATGCCAAAGGTGGGGGAGACAAGGGCTATCCCAAGGAGGGCCATCAGGAAGGCCACTCACCAAGGCACCGAGACTCGTCCCCTTGGAAGAGCAAGGACAAGGGTAAGTCCAAGGAATTCCGAGGTGCGAGGAAGTCACCACCGAGCAATTGCTTCATTTGTGATGGTGACCATTGGACGCGTGAATGCCCACAACGCCAAGCCCTTAACTCACTCCTAGCCAAGCACCGAGAAGGTAGTGACACCGACAGTGGCGACGAGGGTGCACAAATGGGATCCGTGCAACTAATTTCAGCACTACAATCAATAGGGGACACCAAGAGGAACGAGGGAAGTTCCATCCCCAAGGGATAAGACAACGAGGGACTTAAGCCAGGGTCAGGGCTCGACGTGGAGCACAAGGGCGACCCATCATCTCCGAAGGCCAAGGGTAAGGCCGAGTCACAAAACAAGCTTGCACGGGGTAAGCGAGGTGGCGTCACTAAGGCTAAGTCCGCTCCAAAAGCTAGCACAAGGGTGAAGTGCTACTTATGCGAAGGACCTCATGTGATGAGGTCGTGCCCGATACGAAAGCGACTTGTTGCCTACATCAAGGGGGTTGATGGCAAGGCACAACTTGATACGATGGCCGAGGAACGAGCTGCTAAGCCGAGGGTGAAGACGAGGAAAGCTAGGAGCCAAGGGAGGCACACCAGCACTACCACAGCAGCTCTACCGAGACGCGACGAGAGCGTCGCGAGATCGGGTGGGGGAGGATGTCACGCCCTGCCAGGTCGCGACACAGCCAACCGAGGGGCACACCCGCCAGGGTGCACCGAGCAGCACCGAGGTGTGCCACCCAGGTGCGCGACGCGCGCCCACAGAGCTTCGTCCAAGGGCACTCGGGCCAACAAGGAGGAAATGAGGTGCCTTAGAGATTTTAAGGCCAAGGTTGATCCCAAAGAAGGATCTAGAACGACCCGGGATGCTCCAAACGTTTCCACACCTATCCAAGGGGTTCCAAAAGCTTCCACAACCATCTAGGCTCACCCGGAGGAACCTAGAAGGCTCAAGACAAGTCGGGAAGGCTTGAGACAAGTCAAGACATCTCCGGAACAATCTAGAATACTTTAGATAAGGGTAGAACTATAAGGAGCACCCTAGAATATTTTAGAATACCTTAGAATATGGTAGAGCTTTTAGACCATTTAGGATATAACTAGATATGTATAGAATTATCTAGATATGTCTAGGTCCCTTAGATATTTTTGGAGGCAACTTTGTAGCCGTTGGATCAAAATGATCCTAACCGTCCGTTGAGGAGGTTGGTGCCTATAAATAGGGCTACCTCCCTCGTTTGTAAAGCACTCAAGTAGTCACCTAAGAAGTCTCTCACTTAGCATTTGTAAAGCTCTCTTGTAAAGCTTTCATTGCTTAATACAAGGTTCTTTCCTTGTAAACACTCTTGCTCCTTTGTTCTGCCATAGCGTTGCGACATTAAGGCTTACTAGCATTGTGCCGAGAGTGCTAGTGCCGCATGGATTTGAGCTTGAAAGAATAAGTCCGTGATAGTTGGTATGAGAGCAAGTTCCGATCGCTCGGGAGCATGGCCAAGACCAGCAAAACTCAAGTCGCTAGCCCGTCCGAGACCGAGGTCACGCACGACCAAGGTGGGCAAGAAGTAAGGGCTGACCCTGTCGAGACAAGGCCTCTTGCCAAATCCAAAGACTTACTCTCTAGCTTGGAGTCGCGCCTAACTCGCGTGGAGGAAGGCGTATCGGGCATGGGTGCCCATGTGGACGACCTTCAAGAGCGGATTGAAGGCCTCGAGGCGGAGGATGCCGAGATCCACACAGCTGTGAGAGCAATGAAGATCAAGCTAGAGGAGACCCTGCGCGCGGAAATGGGTGAAGTACGCGACGCACTCGTAGCAGAACTCACAAAGGTACGTGAGTCATTTCAACACGAACTTGACAACATGCATGCTCAACTAGAAGCATTGCAAGGCGACCTTGCCTTGTGCAAACGTGCTTTGGCAGCCGGGCCAAGCACCACCGTGGAGGCTAGAAGGGTGGAGGTGCCCAAGCCTCAAACTTTTTCAGGGACACGCAACGCCAAAGAAGTCGACAACTTCTTGTATGGCTTGGAGCAATACTTAGAAGCCGTTGGCATCAGGGAGGATGCCTCTAGGATCCAAATTGCGACCTTATACCTCACCGACACCGCCATGCTTTGGTGGAGGAGAAGGCGTCTCGATGTCGAGAGAGGTACGTGCACCTTCTCTACCTTCAATGATTTCAAAAGGGAGCTCAAAAGGCAATTCTATCAGGATGAGGCAAGAGCTCGCCTACGAAGGTTGAAGCAATCAGGGGGCATCCAAGACTACGTGAGGGAGTTCACTAGTTTGGTGCTCGAGATCCTCGATCTGTCCGAGAAAGACTCGCTCTTCTACTTCTTAGATGGTCTCCAAAGTTGGGCCAAGACCGAGTTAAGGCGAAGGGGAGTCCAAACCCTTGCCGATGCGATAGCCATGGCCGAGAGCCTTATCGACTACTCGAGCCACAAAGAGACCACCCATAAACCGAGGGATGAGAAGAGCAGTCATGCCAAAGGTGGGGGAGACAAGGGCTATCCCAAGGAGGGCCATCAGGAAGGCCACTCACCAAGGCACCGAGACTCGTCCCCTTGGAAGAGCAAGGACAAGGGTAAGTCCAAGGAATTCCGAGGTGCGAGGAAGTCACCACCGAGCAATTGCTTCATTTGTGATGGTGACCATTGGACGCGTGAATGCCCACAACGCCAAGCCCTTAACTCACTCCTAGCCAAGCACCGAGAAGGTAGTGACACCGACAGTGGCGACGAGGGTGCACAAATGGGATCCATGCAACTAATTTCAGTACTACAATCAATAGAGGACACCAAGAGGAACGAGGGAAGTTCCATCCCCAAGGGACAAGACAACGAGGGACTTAAGCCAAGGTCAGGGCTCGACGTGGAGCACAAGGGCGACCCATCATCTCCGAAGGCCAAGGGTAAGGCCGAGTCACAAAACAAGCTTGCACGGGGTAAGCGAGGTGGCGTCACTAAGGCTAAGTCTGCTCCAAAAGCTAGCACAAGGGTGAAGTGCTACTTATGCGAAGGACCTCATGTGATGAGGTCGTGCCCGATATGAAAGCGACTTGTTGCCTACATCAAGGGGGTTGATGGCAAGGCACAACTTGATACGATGGCCGAGGAAGGAGCTGCTAAGCCGAGGGTGAAGACGAGGAAAGCTAGGAGCCAAGGGAGGCACACCAGCACTACCCCAGCAGCTCTACCGAGACACAACGAGGGCGTCGCGAGATCGGGTGGGGGAGGATGTCACGCCCCGCCAGGTCGCGACACAGCCAACCGAGGGGCACACCCGCCAGGGTGCACCGAGCAGCACCGAGGTGTGCCACCCAGGTGCGCGACGCGCGCCCAGAGAGCTTCGTCCAAGGGCACTCGGGCCAACAAGGAGGAAATGAGGTGCCTTAGAGATTTTAAGGCCAAGGTTGATCCCAAAGAAGGATCTAGAACGACCCTGGATGCTCCAAACGTTTCCACACCTATCCAAGGGGTTCCAGAAGCTTCCACAACCATCTAGGCTCACCCGGAGGAACCTAGAAGGCTCAAGACAAGTCGGGAAGGCTTGAGACAAGTCAAGACATCTCCGGAACAATCTAGAATACTTTAGATAAAGGTAGAACTATAAGGAGCACCCTAGAATATTCTAGAATACCTTAGAATATGGTAGAGCTTTTAGACCATTTAGGATATAACTAGATATGTATAGAATTATCTAGATATGTCTAGGTATCTTAGATATTTTTGGAGGCAACTTTGTAGCCGTTGGATCAAAATGATCCTAACCGTCCGTTGAGGAGGTTGGTGCCTATAAATAGGGCTACCTCCCTCATTTGTAAAGCACTCAAGTAGTCATCCAAGTAGTCATTCACACAAACTCTTGTAAAGCTTCCGTTGTGCAATACAAGGTTCTTTCCTTGTTTTTCACTTTAATTTCTCCAAATAAACACATTCTTGTTTGCTCTTTAACATATATAAAACAAGATAAAAGTGATTACTTGTATTTTTTTTTGCCCTCGTGATTCTTTAAAGTTTTATCCTGATTAATTCGATCCGACATGCGTCGTACACTTAATTTTGATGGTTGAATCTCTTAACGATTTCAAATCATCCAATGTAGTATCAACAATTTTAATTTCCAATTCAAATTAAAATTTCAATTTTATGCTTAAAAGAAAACATCCCAACTACTAATTTTCAGAAAGAAAATTGAAAGACTCTAGTCTGGTTTCAGTCAGTGCATTCCGTTTAGAGATAAATTCTCGCATGACATTCTCCAACAGCGTGGTAAGCTCAACATACAAAAAAGAAAACATCCCAATTACTAATTTCCAGAAAGAAAATTGAAAGACTCCAGTCTGGTTTCAGTCAGTGCATTCCGTTCAGAGTTAAATTCTAGCATGGCATTCTCCAACAGCGTGGTAAGCTCAACAATTTCCTGCTCTTTGGCAACATACAAATTATCCAGATTTGCCTTCTCCGCACGAAGATTGGCGATCTCAGAATCAAGAGCCTGAATTTGATCTTTCGAGTTGCGACATTCAACCGAACCAGAATTGAAAGAGTTAATAAACTCCTTATAAATACTCATATAGTCTAAGGTCTCTAAGCATCAAATACAAGAATTACATATTCTATCTAAGTAAGTTTTGAGTGCCTAAAGGGTTTTTGACAATTAGTGTATTTGTGTAGTCAAATTCGATAAATTCGACGGTGGTTCGAGGCATTCGACGGTAATCCCTTATATAGGGTGTAGGGTTTAGAAAATTTAGAGTGTAGGGTGTATTTTTTGGGGTATATGATGTATGGTTTAGGATTTAGAATTTAGGGTTAAAGCTTGAAATTTAATTTTGTAGTATTTTCTAGTGTTGGTGCATAAATAAAAACACCGAAAAGGGACAAGGGAATTTTTATCTCTTACATAGATATATAAAACTAAAGTATAGATATACATCGACACAAAATACTAATGAATTTTATACGTAGGATTAAAGTAAAACTTGTTTTTTTAGATTAAAACCTTCCTTTTCTATCCTAATATTCAAAATAACATCGAGTGTGGGTTTAAAGCAAATAAAACAATGAAATAAGATCACTGATCAGTCATAATGTTAAAAAAGTAAATAGACACCCAACAATTGTTTTAATAGAAAAGTAGATATCTTTATCGTAGAAGACACAAGTTCAAATCACACTGTTTACAAGGTATATGTCGTCGAAAAATTAAGAATATATATAAACAGGTATTACTTTGTAATCAACTTTAGACAATTCAAAAAAAAATTGAACTTGGGCATATAGCATTTCCCATAAAATTAACAACATTAAGAAATACAACAGAACACTCAAAATAATTGAATATTTTATATAAATATTTAAATACTACTATTTTCCTCAATAAGCATGGAGATCATGGTCTCAAATTCTTTAACAATAATATGCCACAAAGGCCCAATTGAATCAAATGAGGGCAATTCCTTGAACAATCAATGCATCAGCAAGGACTTGATTAGCTGCCTGAGACGGATGGACACTGTCCCAAAACACATACTGAGTTGCATTGGAACAAGTCCCCGGTGTGTGCGGATTGCACAAGAATTCAGTCGTCTCTACTGTCCCAGTTCCACAACACCCTTTTGTTGCTTCAACAAAACCTGCCAAAACAGACTCCAAATTCAAATCCAAATCCCCTTGAACATTTCCAAGAGTTTTCAATTCCTTACCATAGTTTGAAGGAGATTTAACGATGTCGTAAAGTGCCTTGAAGATGTCGAAAACCACAATCTTGAGACCAGGATGCTGTTTCTGGAGATTGGCTGCTGCGGAGTTGAGCATCGGTATTGAACCTGGAGATGCATCCTTTCTCGTGGTATCCGAACAATGTTCTCGCTAAAGGAACGCAACCCAACGGTGGAAGAGAGGTGACCCCGAGTTTCCTAGCTCCCAACCCGTACATGTTCTGTTTGTCAATCATAGCCACTCGAAATTTATTAACCGATTCGGCGGTTGAAAGTGACGAAATAAACAATTTCGATTTTAACAGTTTACATATCGATACCTTGACGAAGCTTGTGAAGGCGTCGATGAGGAATGAGCCGTACTGGTCCGGAGAATAGGCATGGTTAAGCAAAGGGTTGACATAGTAGTTCTGGAGGAAGTCGCCACTTCCGGCACTCAATACATAGAGTGCATCCTTGATAATGGATGCTGATTTGCTACTGCCGGCTACCTTTGCTAGCTTTGTCCGGTATTCCTTGAAATACTCTACTTGCTGGGTCAATGTGATAGCATGCTGCAAACACACATCAAATCAGAAACTTCATAGTTATATACTATACGGCAATTCGATGTCGAGATTCGAATTCCAGACTATTAAGGTTAACATGTTACATTCATCATGGCAGCTTTGTCATCATAGCCAGAGCCAGCTGAAGCAAAATTAGCTCCAATAAGAAGGTTATTCCCTGTTGCTTCCGGGCTAAGGTACGCAGATGGATAAGTTGTAAACCCCAAAGTTTCAGCTGCAAGAAGCAATTTCAGTAAAAACTTTGGAACATGTCAATTCCAAACTCACACTTGTACTACTAAATACTTACCAGTGATGTCAGTGGCTAATTTTCCATTGCAAAACCTCCCGGTCGGCTTGTCGTCGGTGAAGTCTCGTCCGTAAGGAGGGTAATTAGCCTTGAAGATGGTGGGGAGGTAGTCATTGTTGCCGACATCCACCACGGAGTCGTCGAATGTTATGATTGCAGGGACAAGAGTGGTTGATTCTTGTGCATACCCTCTGCTTATTGTTGCAAATGCAAACACCACAAACAGAACCACCTTTCTGCAATAATAATAATAAGCATAAATTTTTGTTTACTAGGGAGATTACTACATTGAAGGTTTGAGCACTGAGTTGGCCCTTATAAGCTGACCGAAAATGGCAAGATTGTGGTCTGTCTTGAAGGAGGAGGATGGCAGTTGAGGAGACTCAATAAATGAGAGTAGTTCAAATGAATGTTTTAACCAATTTCTATATTGTAGGTCTCAGATTTTTTTTCTCATTTAGGGATTTCCTCTCTGTATGGTAATGCAGAAGATTACATTTATGAAAAATTTCTGTATATCTAACCAAAACAATCCAAGGTAGTTGGATGATAATAAAGAGGGGTGTTCTGTGTTTGGAAGAAAGGAGAAAACTGCATGTGCAGGAGTTATTGGCCAATCACTGAAGAAATTTAGTACGTTCTACGTCTGTATTAGTGTTACTTAGCATCATATCAAAGTTCAGCTTAATTTTTTATAATCAGTTTTTCGAGTAGAGGGGGAAAATCTAAGTTAAGATAACGGTCCTGAAGTGTCTTGAACCCGAAACTTAAGAGAAAGGGAATAAAGTAGGTGAGTGTGTTCTGGCCACCAAGTCGTCCTCGCATACTTCAATTTGTCTACTCTTAATTATTCACAACATACATATAAAGATATTTATTAAAATTTTAACCCTAATTATAATTTTAACCCTCAAACTTTAAAAAAATTCTTTTAGTCATACAATATTTTTTCTTATGTGATTATTAAAAACTGGTTTAAAAAAGTCTAATGCCGATGCAACTAGAATTATAGTATGTAAGAGTGTTGGAGTCTTTCTAATTAAAATTTTTGTTTCGTCTCTTTTATTGTTAGGAGTTAACTATATGTTTTGAACTCTTCGCATTTAGCATTCCGAAATTAAACCATAGTGATAAAGGATAGAAATCGTCTGTCTTTTTTCGGTGTCCTTATTTATGTTTTCACGGTAAAAATTAGGTTGAAGATTTAGAGTGTAGGGTTTAGGTTAGGGTTTATGATCAAGATTTAGAAATTTAAAGTAAGATGTATTTTTAGGGTGTAGGGTTTAAAATTTAAAATTAATGCTTAAAATTTAATTTTACAAAATTTATTAGTGCTGGGCCATAAGTAAAAGCACTGAAAAAGTATAGAGGAATGAAGAGAGAGAGATTCCACCGGAAGCCATACAACTCTTACAGGTTGTCGTTGACACTGCAGATTTTTAACCTTTTGCCCGCAAACACTAACTGGGCCACCAACATTAAATCCACTGCACTCTCATCAGTCTTTTAAGATCGGGTAAAAATCTCATGCCCCTAATTATGTCCTATTTTATGCTCCATATTAAAAAAAATTTAAAATTAAATTTTAAAATTTAAATTTAATTTTTACATCCTAAACTTTAAACCTTACCTGCTAAAAAATATACCCTACCCTTAATTTTCTAAATCTTAACCACAATCTTTAACCTTAAACCCATTATTTTAAAATGGGTCATAAAAGTGATCATAATAAAGAGTTAGACGATTTTCATCCTTTAAAACCACCCTCATTCTTTAGCACTTAGTAAGTTTCAATTCCATGTACTCTTCTATTTGTAGTTTTTCTTTTCTTTTTACATTTTATTGCGAGCCAATTTATAGGGATTACTTCTGAATATCTTCAGATATATCGAAACTAAAAGTTGAAAACTTGAAACTACCCTCACTCTCTCCCCCCTTCTTCGGATCTGCTCATCTTTTTTCACTTTTGAAAAGAAAACAACAACTCTTCAGCACTGATTCTGGCCTGCCATTGGCTGTAAAGATGGGACACCATTCTTGTTGCAACAAGCAGAAGGTGAAGAGAGGGCTATGGTCACCCGAGGAAGATGAGAAACTTATTAACCACATTACAACTTACGGCCATGGTTGCTGGAGCTCAATCCCTACACTTGCTGGTATATGCTTCTTTTTCCATCTCAATTCTCCAACGTTGGACTTGTTTTTAGAAACCCTTTCTTCCCTTGTCGGGTTTGTTTCATGACGCAGGCCTTCAAAGATGCGGAAAGAGATGCAGATTAAGATGGATAAATTACCTCAGACCCGATTTGAAACGTGGGAGTTTCTCTCCACAAGAAGCTGCACTCATCATCGAACTCCATAGTATTCTAGGCAACAGGTAACTTCAATGGGAGTGGTTATACTATAATCATAGTAATCATCAATTCCCTTTCATTTCATTTTTGTACTTTTTTAACGTTTTCTTGAACAGATGGGCACAGATAGCGAAGCATTTACCGGGGAGAACAGATAACGAGGTGAAGAACTTTTGGAATTCAAGTATAAAGAAGAGGTTTATCACTCACGATGTTCCAGCTTTAGCCTCTTTGGTTTCTGTTCAAAATTCCATACCCCCGGAAGAAGCAGCTGGTTTCGTCTCTCTAAATGCAAACCCTAACCAGCTCCATCTTTCCCCATCAGCATCAGTGCTACAAAGCTTAGTTCATGATGCAGATTTCAAGCCAAACCCAATGCTTCCGCTCCTTTCAAATGCAGCTTCCTTCGACCCTTCATGGCCATTTCCCTTTGTTGCACCCCAACATGATCTGGATCATCACCAAAATAAAAAAATATCACGCCCTAAATTTGAGCAATGAAGTAGTTCAAGATATTGTCAGTGGCAAGCTTGTAAATCCTTACGAGTACTGCGATCCATTAATGGCAACTCAAACAGTCCCCAAACTCTGGGAAGTCTTTGAAGGAAACCTCTGCAACATGGCGCTAAAATCTGTTTCGTTAGACAACGTCGACCCATTAGTCTCCGGGCTCTCGTCGTGTTTTTCTATCTCTGATGGTTCATCATATTCACAGGACATGCACGTGGCAACAAACCAGATGGAGTTCGTTGATACCGTCATCGCATCAATGCCATTATCATTATCATCATCAACATCATCGTCTTCTTCCTCATCTTTATCAGCTTTGTCCAGTGGCCAATATATTACAACCATTACTCTTCCGGCAAGAAGTCTGGACCCTTAGGGAGGACGGATTCACTATTTTATAGTACTGGCACTGGATTGAGCTAGGTAATTTTTCTACGTTTCACTCGACCAATAAATATATATATATATATATTATGTGTACACTACAAGAAAATGCATTTTTAGTGACATTGAAAATAGTCACAAAAAGTGTTAAATTTAGTCACTGAAATTTACATTGATTATTTTTTTTTGAGTCATCACCAGTCGTCACTAATAACTCCGTCACTATTATATTAGTGACAATTTTCATGTATTTCGTCACAATAGTTATATTTTTTATGACCACACTATTTGACACAAATGATTATTAATAGTGACTACAATTTAGACACTAATGTTATTCTTATTAGTGACAAACATTCTATCACAAATACATATTTAAATTGTGTCTAAAATATGTCGTCACTGTCAATAATAAAAAATTAATTATATTTTTAGTTGTAACTATTTTATTTAGAGTTTAAACTAATCACTAATTGTCCCTGAAATTTAATGAAGCTTTTGCATTATAGATGATGTAGCATATTCATATAATCAATTTTTAGTAAATAAATGCAATGCTTGGCTTCAAGAAGTATCGAAGCTGAAACCTTTAGGGCGAGAGTGCAATACTTATCCATTAGGCTAGGCAAGAAATTTAATACTATTTTGAAAGAAAAATAATATTTAGGTTTAATTGTAATTGAAATTGAAATTAATTTATTTATTTTAAAAATATTTATTAATTATAACACTAATTATTATTATTATAATAATTTAACTCATTTTTCTATGGTTTCTTATACGAAGTACGTATGTTGAAGAAACTATTTAAATTTTTTTGAAGAAAAAACTAATCAAAATAGAATATATCTTTTAAAATTTTCAAAATAAAATTTTATCATATATTATGCTAAAATCACATAGTAGTCTTTGTACTCTAATTTGGTCACTTTAAATTTTTATATTTTTTAAATTTTGAATTTTCGATCCTGACATGAATGGTAGTATTTAAATATGTTAAGTAAAATTTTCTTTTTATCCAATTTGTTGTACATAAGTTGCTTATTTAATTTTTGTTCTTTAATTTGATCATTTTTAGTCCTTATAATTTAGTCATATTGCGGGTGTCTCGTTAGGATTAGGATTAAAATTTAAAATTTTGAAAAATATAGGGACTAAAGTTGATCAAAATAGATTGACTAAAACAACAATTTACACATAGTATAGACTATGTAAATATTTTACCTTTTGACAAACTAGTTTATGATAACTTTGATTTTTTATAATTATAAAAATAAATTTATCATTGTGACAATGTCTAATTTGTCATTACTTTTATTTTTTTATTGGTGACAAAATTTATCACAACAAAAAGTGAAACTTTAAGTGACAAGTAATTTCATTGTAACAACAAACATCAAATAATATTGACCACTTCACATATCGTCACTATCATGTGTCAAAGTTTTAGTGACAATGAACTTTGTGTCCCAATTGTTTACTTATAGTGAGAATTCATTTGTGAAAAATGTAATCGTCACAATTACTACTGTTACAGTGACCAAATAAAGTTATGTCACAATTACTTATACTAATAATGTCGCACAAAAAAACTGTCACATAAAATTAATATTTGTAACAAAATTATTCCTGGTCACTATCAATTTGTCACTAAAAACATGTATTGTTGTAGTGGTAGTGTTGTTACATGAACAAAATTTTTCTGATAAAAAAATCTTTTCCCCGGCATTATTATATAATTTTTTTAAATAGTTATTTATGTAAATGAACCACAACTAATGTTATTTAGAAAATATTGTCCTCAAATCGTCCACAAGACGCGAGTTTCGTGTTGTGTAAGTTGGTAAAAAAGAAGAAAAATTAATTTCTCGCGTTTTTTTACATAGAACTCGCTTTCTGTACAACGCGAGTTCGCTTTACGTGGACAATTTGAGAGTCATTTTTCTAAATAACATTGGTTGGGGGTCATTTACGTAAATAACTATTTATACTGATTTTTTTATATAATAATAACATTTTTCCTTTTCGATGTCACTTCTATGCCCAACACTAAAAAAATAAATTTTAAGCTCTAACGTTAAATTCTAAATCCTTTACCTTAAAATACACCCTAAACATTGTTTCTAAACTCTAACGTATCTTAACTCTAAACCTAATTTCTTACTATTGGACTTTAAATAACGAAACTAAAAAAGAGAAGGATTTTTTATTGAAATATGAGAGACAAATATTAAAACCTAAATGTTACTATTTCAGACATCTAGTAAGGGTAATGCATGATGATGTTCAATAAATAAATTTAAGTTCTTGATTACACATCTTACTCGTTCACAATATATTTGTATAGTATCATTTTATGTATTTACTTTCTCTATTTGATCCCTCTATATTTGTATCATTTCCTTTCAAAGTATATATATATTCAACAAGAAATTTTATATTCATGCATGTATCTATTTTACATGGATAAGTTACGAAGCAGTCAATTCAGGGTCAATACACCAAGATTGTGAAACCTTATTTATAGGTTCTTCCAGCCAAAAAAAGTACAAACATCACACATGGAGAGGAACAGGCCCATGGTTGCTAGTAAACTATATTCTCACTTGAGAAATTTTATCCACTTTTTAATCTTATATTAGAAATGCATCAATTATGAACAAAGGTAAAAGAATGGGGACAAAGCAAAAGCGGGCCTACTCCGCCACCGATACGGAAATTATCATCATTGCTGGGCGCAGGCAGTAAACTGGAAATGAACAGAGCTGTAGGGGGCCAATGATATAGCCTTCAAAACTTTTAACTACATCGCCACTGTCGGTGTCAATGGTTATTAAGTATCGGCAGTAAAAAATTAAAAGCACCATCACTGCACCACGCGGACACTTTCTTTTCGGCTCCGATTGAGACCGTTTTTTAATGAAAATTTTATGCTTGCCGAAATTTTATAACTACACTTAATATGAAAACTGTTCCAATAATTAGTTAGTCACAAAGGTAAATTTCTTCAAAAAAGTAATTGGTTTCTCATGGACACCATTTTACATAACAAAGACCATAGAGATTACGAGACAATCCGATATATAAAAAGTGGGGGGAAATAAAATTTTGGTTTTATGGCAATTCGGAACTTGATTCGTTGGTTGGAAATTTTCCCGACCTCCATTCGGAGAGAGAATATTGCCACACACAAGACTTATGGGCCCAAATGCCGAATTCCCATGGGCAGAAGCTCATGCTTTCATTTGCCTTTACAAGCCTTATAGAGAATTATGGTTTATAAAAAAATTAAAGTTGTTCAAGGTTTACAGAGTTCGTGTATTAATTTTTTTTTCAATTATTATTATGATTGTATTATAAATCTATTAAAATCCAGCAATGGATTAAAAATATGTATGAACTTGTATTATCTTTTAGTCACTTTAAGAGTATTAAAAAAATATAAATCTATTAGATAAGTATGTTTAACTCGGTTAATTATTTGAATTTTATTAAAAGATGATTACATCAAACTTGTTATGTTTTTTCTATTTCCTAAAAAAATTATTAAACAAATTAATTGCCGCCAATTAATAAATTAATATATCTAAGTTAGGTTTGGGCGCTTGACTTGCCGCCCAAAACCAAGTCCAACCATACCAACCCAACTTTTCCCCGCATTCTTTTCTCTATTGATGATAAGGGATAGGATAAAATTGTATTTTCATAGATTTTCTATTTTTAATTTAAAAATGGGATTTAATTCACGTACATGCTGTAAAACTCACTTAATTTTACATTAATTCATGGTCATTGGATGAGTAGAATAGATGATTGAGATTAAACACTCCTAATTTTTCCCTTAAAAATCTTCTTATTTTCAATTTTTTTATCTTGTCTATTAATTTCACTCATCCAATGACCATGGACCATAAATTAGGGTAAAATTGAATTCTTTTTACACCATGTAAGTGGATCCAACCATTAAATAATTTATAAATCTAAACCTTTTAATTATTATCTACAGCATATTCAGAAATGATGCAGAAAATACAATAAAATTATATGTTTTAAAAATATCTATAGCATATAAATGTAGATTTCAAAATTTAGAGGCGCATTTTTACATTAGTTCTTAAAAATAATTATCTTCCTTGTTTTTTTTTTTTGTGTGAGGACATTGTGGGATTCTAGGGAACAACCTTTAAATATAGGCTAAAAAACGGCAGATGTAAAAAGCGGTACACAAATTGTACATGAAGCGGTACACAAATTGGTACAATTTTGTAATAGAAGAATGCATATACCTTTTTATTACAAAGATGCATTGTTTACTGGCTAAAAAGTAGTACATATTTATTACAAATCATGTACATAAATTTTTACAAGTTTGTAACACAAAAATGTATATACACAAAATGTTACATGGTAAGAAATTGTGTACATACACAATTTGGTACAAAGGAAATATAATTTGGTACAATAATAACAAAGATTTGTGTATATACACTAATTAGTACAAAATGTACACAAATTATTACAATTTTATAAGAGAAAAAGGTACATACCTTTTTTATTACGTTATTTCACCAAGGGGCATCCATACCACCTTTAGGTGGTATCGATGCCGGTTTGGCAGACAATGAAAAATTGGTACATTTATACAAAATGGGTATGTACACAACTTGTTACAAAGAAACACAATTTGGTACAATAATAACAAGGGGGCATCGATACCACCTAATAAATAATGGTTTGGCAGACATGAAAAAATTGATACATTTGTTATACAAAATGTGTACGTACACAAAAATATTACACAATATGCATATATACAAATGAGTACAAAATGTACACAAATTGTAACAATTTTATAAAAAAAAAAAGTATATACTTTTTTAATATACTATTTCATCAAGGGGTATCGATATCACCTTTAAGTGATATAAATACTGGTTTGTATTTAATTAGCTTTTAAGCCGTTTGTTTTTAGAAAAGCCCGAGTACATTCCATTTTTTCTTTCGTTGAATAAAAAGGGAATGTCGGCATAAATCAGTAAACTTACGTGCGGGTTCCACAGACCAGACCAACCACTCAGCGATGCCAATATCCACGGCGGATAGCGGACCGTGTGACGCACTTTCTGCGATCAGCCGATCGCACCGTCCATTCTTTGAAAAAGGAGATGGTCTGCCACTGGGCCCCGCTAAAGCCGGTGATCGTGGAGTAAATGGGTCCCACCTTAATCCCCTAGCAACAATTGCAGACAAACGAAAACCTCCAATCTTTTTCACTGTGTAAACTGCTTTCATCCTAGTGTTTGATAGCCAAACCGATGCCTTCCACGTCTTCACCTTGATTGGAGGTGTGTGGAAATTATTTGGGGGCGCATGCATGTGATTAAAAATAAGTATATTGTTACTCAGCTCCCCCTCTTTTTTCCCTTCTTATTTTGTGTGGGATTACTTGGTTCTTGTCCAACCAACAAACGGAGTCATCATTAAATAATATAGAAATTCAATAAATATTTAATTTAGAATTTTAAATTAAAATTAACAAATAATTAAATTAAGAAAAAATATCATAAAACAAAAATCCGAGACACGAACTCGTTCTATTATCTTAGTAGTTGAGTTTAATTATTAATCGAAAATGTGATAAGTTGTAAATTTAGGTTAAAATGTGTACCTCTTTTTATAACTAAAAATATTTTAAATGAATTATGTATTTGTTGATTCAGAAATGCTATTAATAACAAGTATTGAATATTTTTTAATCTATAGACAACTCTCCTCAAATCAATGTCAATGTTCAACTTAAATTTGCAGTGTAATTCAAAAGGCCACAATTTTTAAAAGGACAATTGTTTAACTATTAATTTTAAATAGTTTATAAAGTAAGAAGGAGAAAAGAGTTCTCGAAGTTACAGAGAACATAAGCAGTAGTAATTTAACTTCGAAAAAAAGACAGATAAAGTGAAATCCAGGACTTTATTTTTGACTTTTATGGAAAAATATATAAATCGGAATAGACTATCTAAAGTTATTCGTAAAAGTTTGAGGAAGACAAAAACTAAAGTGGAAGAAGAGCTTCAAAACGCCCCATCGAGATCGATCAAATCTCACTTTCTCTGTCAGTTTCATCGGAAATCGATCTCATCATTTTCTGAGCTCTTTCAATTTCAAAGAAGATTCAATGGGTAAACCCTCTAATCCTCTCATATAACCTCTTTTCACTTTGATTATACATACATATATATATATATATATATATATATATATTTACTGTATCTTCTTCTCTATTTATAGCTTATTCAGTGATCCGTTTCTTCCTGTCATTATTCAATTAATTTTGCTGTTTATTTTTTGAATTTCTGTAATGTAACGGGCAAAAAGAGCGTTTGAGCATGCAGCGCCGCCTTAATAACTTTTTCTTATTATTGTTATTTAAAGGGCGATGCGATTTTTGGGGTGAAATTTTGAGTTTCAGTATTGAGTTGTAGGTTTCTAAAGTTTAGTTTAGTAGTGTAAATATGAAATTTATTGTGATTCTTGGATCGGAACCAGAGATGAATTTCATTCCCATTGCTTGTTTGGTTGCTGAGAAAGATAAGTTAAATGAAAACAAAGAACTGGATTTTAAATTATCAGCTTTTAAAGCTATTCAGTGCGCCAAAATTATGTATGGAAATAGATAAATATACTTTGTTTTAGTTGAGGTATACTTATTTTTCTTTCCTTGATCAATTGATGCGGTGATTTTAATTTGAAATTCATAAGTAAAAATGAATAGGGTAGATTTTTTTTTGCCAATAATGAATAGGGCAGTTTAGTTCTGTGTATTATGGATGCTTTCTTCACTTTACATAGACATGCTATGAACATTTCATTTCTCAGCTACAGGTGATGAATGTTGTTCAGTTCAACTTATTGATGGAGATGGTTCATTCAATGATACTGGAGTCGAACGTTTTATCAAGGAAGTAAAACTTCACGAGTGTGGGCTGTCTTACGCCGTGGTTTCCATCATGGGACCACAAAGTAGCGGTATGCCTTGATATCTTTAAGACATCCTGCTTTGTACTTATGCCTTCCCTGTTACTTAAGTGTTTATTTGTAGTTCACACTTAGCTGCTTCATTTATTTACTTTGCATTATGTTTAATGATATTGTACTAGAAGTATGCCGATACAAATGAGTATGATAAGCCTGAAGTCTGGTCATGTCAGTTTTAAAAAATGGCATATTTTTCATATCTCACTTTCACATTAACTTGTTACTACATGATATTGTTGATTTACTGTTGCAGTTAGTGCTATTTTCATCTTTTTTGTATCATTTTATGGTAGCTATGTAAGTGCTACTTAGGTCATTAAAAGTCTCACTTTATTTTCCATGATCTCGACAGGTAAAAGCACACTGTTAAACCATTTGTTTTACACCAATTTCAGGGAAATGGATGCATTTAAGGGAAGGTAACTTATGATTCTGAAATAGCAAATTGCATGTGTTTCAATTGGTTTTAACAACTAAAGGACTGAACGTCTATTCAGGTCTCAAACCACTAAAGGTATTTGGATGGCAAAATGTGCTGGTATAGAGCCTTGCACTCTAGTAATGGATTTGGAGGGCACTGATGGAAGAGAACGTGGGGAGGTGCTGTTGCTAGCTTGCATTTTATCTCTCGACATATTTTGTTAAAAATTGAAACTGCATTGTTTGATATAGCAATAACTACTTTTGTTTGTTAGCTTAAAGATCTTTTTGCCTGATTTTGCAAAACATAGGATTCCGGATATTCCTCCTTCCATGCTCCCATCTGCATTTTGATTTATTAATCCAGTAGGTATTTTCTCTAGGGCTTTGCTTTGATGGAAGTTATCAACTACATCCAAAAAATTATAAGTTTTCAATGGCTTAGTAATGCTAATGAATTGTTATTTGTTGGAAATAGTTCTAATATTGAATGAATTTCTGTTTTACCAGATAGTAAAATCAAATTAGAAGTCGGTCATCAGTTCTTTTCATTTTATAATGTCAATGTTTTAATTCTGAATTTCTATTCTCTCCCTCTCAGTAAAAGTTCTATCATAGGTGATATTTGATCCTTAGCATTATTTTCAGGGACATGGATTGGTAGATTATATTTGAAATTGGTGAATCAATTTGATCATGATGAAAGAATAAAATTTGGCGACTTGCTTTAGATTTTTTATTAGAAGACTTGTGATTTTAGACAGAGATCTTGTTGCTCTAATAACATGAAAGTTAGAGTGATGAACCAAGCCAAACAAATCAATTGTGGTATTTAGATTATAAGTGTTGACAGTGAATTGGATGATCTATTTGTGTTTTTTTGTTGTTGTTCTTATCCGATCTTCCTTTGGTTTGGGAAAAACTGGGGAGGATCAGAGTTTCTTTCTGCATCATCTTTTTATTTATTTTTGCATTATTCCAGGATGACACAGCATTTGAGAAACAAAGTGCACTTTTTGCGCTGGCAGTTTCAGATATAGTACTCATAAACATGTAAGGCATGGGACCTACGTGGTGCTTGATGTAGTTTTGGATTTTCATTTTAAGTTAATTGCTTTCGTTACTATTTGCAAATGATTTTCTTGAGAAACTTTCTTTTAGGTGGTGTCATGATATTGGTCGTGAGCAAGCTGCAAACAAGCCTCTTCTGAAGACTGTATTCCAGGTATTCACCATCTCATTGCCCTTTCTAAGCTATGTCCTGAATTTTGAGTGGTCCTTATCTTTATTTGGTTGCAGGTGATGATGCGATTGTTTAGTCCCCGCAAAACGACTTTGATGTTTGTTATCCGTGATAAAACAAGGGTGAGCATTTTGTGGTTGGAGAGCTAGTTTTTTGTTCACCTTTTCCCTTAATATTTTTAGCCTCTAAGCTTTATATTATTACTTTACCTATCTCCTACTTTCAGTTGAGTCTGTGGTTACTTAGCTATTTCTTGTTGACAGACACCATTGGAAAATTTAGAACCTGTTCTGAGAGAAGATATTCAGAAGGTATATATGATGTCTATGCTCTAACATATGCTTCCTTGTTTTTTTTAACGCAAGTAATATTTTCTTCTGACATGTTTATCTTTAACTTCAGATATGGGACTCTGTTCCTAAGCCGCAGGCACATAAGGAAACTCCATTAAGTGAATTTTTCAATGTATGATTTTGGGTCGTGAGTTAATGCAACATAAATATAATTGTCTAAACATCTCTTTGTACCTTTCCTAATGAGTATTGCTTCTGACAATCTAATGCTATTGTTGATAATGATCAGGTTGAGGTGGTTGCACTTTCTAGTTATGAAGAAAAGGAGGAGCAATTTAAAGAGCAGGTACCGTTCTAGGTCATCGCATGAGGACATTCAGTATGCCTTGCATTCAAACATACTTTCAACGCTGTTCAGAATTTCTTAAATGGAAGAAAGAAGTTGAATGACAACATTTTGTGATGTCATCCTATTGATTGTCGGATGGCTTCTGTTTGTTTTTTTTCCTCATCGATGTTGTTGCAAGTCTCTTTTTCTCACTTGTCCTGGTTATACTCTACAATTTACTGTTTCTGGAGATGGCCAAAATAAAATACCTCTACCTACTATATAATTCTGCCTGATTATGGGATAATGGTGCTGAAATATTTGATTAATTGGAATGCAAATGTGCAGTTTGTCTGATTCTGTTATTACTTTTGAAGGTTGCAAATTTGAGACAACGATTCTTCCACTCTATTGCACCGGGGGGGATTGCTGGAGATCGGAGGGGTGTAGTACCTGCTTCAGGGTTCTCTTTTAGTGCACAACAGATCTGGAAAGTCATTAAGGAGAATAAAGACCTTGATCTTCCAGCCCATAAGGTAACCTTTTGGACATCATTATGGCTATAACTTGAATGAAATTCGTAAATCTTGTTGATTTTTCTGTTGTCTGTGGTTCATTTTGCTGTAGGTCATGGTGGCTACAGTCCGCTGCGAAGAAATTGCCAACGAGAAGTTCGCTGCGTTCACTGCAAATGAGGTAAATGGAATATTCTTTATATTCATAAATATGTCCATGCACAATACACATTTTTTTTCTTCTGGGAAGCTGGTTATTTTTCTAGAAACTCGAACCAACCTATTACATCACGTGACAGAACTGGTGTCTATTAGAGGAAGCTGTACAGTCTGGTCCAGTTGCTGGCTTTGGAAAGAGGCTGAATTCAATTCTCTACGCTTCTCTATCAGGGTAAGACTACTTTAATGAGAAGTTTTGTAGTGTCTAAGTTACAAATAGGCTGCTACCTACATAGCCGAGCTCACTTGTGCAAAGATCAGTTGAGCATTGAAAAAATTATATAAGTGATTCATTTTTCAAAGTGGCTGCAGAATTCTGATGCTAAAGTATCTATAAGAATGTTGTGATTACTAATTGGCAACCTGATGGCTTGTGGGTCATGCCACATTCCCTCGCATACTGGTATTTGATACATGTCCAACACAGACACCTCTGACATGAGGGGATTCTTAACCTCTGAATTTGAGTTAATTGAATATTAATGGGGTTTTAAAGGTTCGAAGTTTTAACACTCGAAACCAATATTAAAAATACTAAAAAGCTACTTTTTAATTATTTATTAAAAAAATCATCGTATGACAGTCTCACCTTGTCAGTCTCATGTTGCACTGCGTGTCCATGCTTCATAGATGGTGATAATGGTATATTGCTTGACTGAATGGATGATTGGAAAGTTTTCTTGAGGCATACCTGGGCCAACTAAGACTCACATCTAATGATCAATTTCAAGATTGCTGTATTTTCTGTACTTATTTCCCATAGTTTACTACCATGTATCAGTGACATCAAGTTCTTTGTTCATTGTTCTACTTTTAGGTATGATGCAGAGGCCACATATTTTGATGACGGTGTCCGATCTGCAAAGCGAAAGCAGCTTGAAGAAAAGCTGCTACAAGTAAATAGCACTAATAGTATTTGTGTCCAGTTTTTCTTGTTATTTGAGTTTTCTCAACTTATTTTCTTTCAACTTCTGATGTAGCTTGTCCAACCAGCCCACCAATCCATGCTAGGGCATTTGAGGTCTGGAACTCTTGAAAAATTTAAGGAAGCATTTGAGAAAGCTTTGAATGGAGGGGAGGGGTTTTCTTTGGCTGCTCGCAACTGCACTGAATCTTATATGGCTTCCTTTGATGAAGGATGTGCAGGTATGGTTAAAATTCATGAACCATTCTCTTATGTATAAGCTGGCAGAGAAATAAAAGCTACAAAACTGTAATTCAAACGCTATGAAATGGGAAAAAGAATCATTAAAAAGGTTCGAATGGTAATAAATTATTCATAAAGCAAATTTGAGTTTTTAAACCATTACAATAAATTGGAATTTTAAATGATGAGCTTTCATATATTGATTGCGTTTAGTATGTTTGGTACTATAGTTGTCAATAGTGTTACTTTTTGCTCAACAAGGTAGACTGAATACATGTGGATTTTTTACATTTGCAGATGCTGTTGTTGAGCTAGCAAATTGGGATTGCTCTAAAGTCAGGGATAAGCTACGTCGTGATATTGATGCACATGTTGCTTCAGTCCAAGCTGCCAAACTTTCGGAGCTGACTTCATCATATGAGGTATGGTAACTTGTCTCTTTGTCTCTTCTAACCATGTACTCATTTCAAGTTATTGGCCTCGTGATTAACAACAACTCAGGCTCCAAATTACTTGATGTATAGTAATCCTAACCGATGAAGGAATCTTATGCAAAGTTGGGATGGTGCAACCTAACGAAATTTTAAAGCAGGAGTTTGTGTATCATTTTCAAGTTATAGATTTCTGTTGTATATAGTTGAGGACTTCCATAACCTTTCAAAGAATTTGTCATGCTGACATTCCACAGCACATGTTTATGACAGGTTAAATCACCACTTGGAATCTTTCTGATCATTATGTTGCATTTGCAGGCAAAGCTGAATGAGGCATTAGCAGGACCTGTTGAAGCACTTTTAGATGGAGCTAATAATGAGTCATGGCCCTCAATAAAGAAACTTCTCCAGCGCGAAACCGAATCAGCTGTTTCTGGACTCTCCAATGCCCTTTCTGGTTTTGACATGGATGTGGAAACCAAGGAGATGATGTTATCGAGTCTACAGGATTATGCAAGAGGTGTGGTTGAAGCAAAAGCAAGAGAAGAAGCTGGAAGGGTATTGATTCGTATGAAGGATAGGTAATAACATATTTCAATTCTTGAGTTAATCGGTTTGATTTGCTAGACATTATACATTATCAATACCGAGTACTGACTCTAAATCTGTATACAGGTTTTCAACATTGTTTAGTCATGATTCTGATTCAATGCCTCGGGTTTGGACTGGGAAAGAAGATATTCGAGCCATCACTAAAACGGCTCGCTCTGCAGTATGTTTATGTATTATCATTTGTTGGATTTTCATAATTATTCTGTGATCTATTCTCTTCTAAACTTGTTTATTATCCGCTGTCAGTCCTTAAAATTGCTATCTGTTATGGCTGCAATCCGGTTGGATGATAATGTTGATAATATCGAGGATACACTAACTTCTGCCTTGGTGGATGCAAAAAATAATGCTGCTGTGACTGACAGGAGCATTACAACGTTTGATCCATTGGCCTCAAGCACGTGGGAGCAGGTGAAGTCTTGTTCTTGCTGAGTTTAGTTGGACTATAGATTACAAACTGGAATACCCTTGCATACTATTTGTTGACATTTCTATGCTCACATGGATTAAATATGAAAACTCAGTGGTTTGTTGACAATGGATGTTACCATAAATACCAAATTTGTGTGACGTTCACCCAAATGTATAATGCTGAAGCAACCAGGGTCTCGATACATTTTCTCACTATTATCTTCATTAGTTGAACACCGTCTTTTCCTCCATATGTCATCCGTGATTTATTCTTATGACTGATTTTGGTGTAGGTTCCACCTGCCAAGACGTTGATCACACCTGTTCAGTGCAAATCTTTGTGGCGGCAATTTAGGGCTGAGACGGAGTACAGTGTCACTCAGGCCATTTCTGCTCAGGCATGAATTTTCAAATTCTAGTAATTGTGAATATTTCATTCTCATTCCCAACCAATATTGAATTGAACTGTGGGCATCAAGTTAAATTCCAATTCTGCCTTCGTAATAGTCCTGACCTGAGTGTCTTGGAGAGCTAGAAAAACAAGTCTATTGGCAATTGCAATTCACATTACCAGGCTTTAGTTAATAATCATTTATTGCTTCTTGCACCGCTGAAATTCTGGTGTGTTCCTCTAATTTTGCTCACCTACTGCCTCTTTGTAGCATGTACGGTATTGCTATGAAGTTTTATTTACCGGAATTCAGAATAACTATTTTTGGCTTAGTTAGACATGTTAACCATCACTTTTCCCTGAGTTTACTGATGTCTTCTGCATTCAGGAAGCAAGCAAGCGTAACAACAACTGGATGCCGCCTCCATGGGCAATCGTTGCCTTGGTTGTCTTGGGATTTAATGAATTTATGACTCTTCTAAGGTGCATGCTGCACTTATAGCTTTGAATTAATTTTGGTGCTTGTACTTACTTACAAATATCCTCATTGCAGAAATCCTTTATATTTGGGTGTCATCTTTGTGGGTTACCTTATCGTGAAGGCTCTATGGGTGCAGCTTGACATTTCGGGTGAATTCCGCCATGGCGTTGTAAGTTTCAAACTAAAGTTTTTTTTTTTTACTGTTATTTTACAGCACAATACATTCACACAATTTACTTCAAAAGCATTTTAAAACCTTTTGGGCATGTAAAATTGAAATTCAAAAGCAGATTTATGAAAGAAGGTTTTGCTTCTTGCTAAACATAGTTATCAGTCAGAGCTTTGTGCTCTTTGTTTTTTAAATATTCCATTGGTCTCAATTTTTGCAGCTCATTATTTGAAATTAATTGGTCTCCATTTGTGCAGTATAAGCTCATATATCATTAAGAACTATAAAACTGCGTTTGTCCTTCAAATTACTTCTATTTTCATTGTGTTTAATATGTTTCACCCTTTTCCTTTTGGCTGAAGGTCTAACTTATGCCATTCAAAAAGAAAAATAGAGGGTCTAATTTATGATTTTGTATGCTTGCAGCTTCCTGGGCTTCTCTCCATATCTACGAAGTTCCTCCCCACCGTCATGAACCTTCTCAGAAAGTTAGCGGAGCAGGGGCAAAGTCCCGCAACTAACTATCCTCAGACAAACCAGGGTACAGATTCTAAGAGTTTCCAAAACGGGAGCACCAGCAGCAGTACGTCATCGAGTGTTTCATCTGGAGTAACTGCACCAAGAAATGGTATGGAATACACCAGCCCCTCGAAAGAAGAATGAGCAACCTGTCACAGAATTTGGTTCTTTGTGCTTCGAGGATGTGCTTGTCTTGCGCTTGCTTTCGTGGTTAGGTTGTTTGTCCCATACGTTATTTAATAGTGCATGAAATCTATCTCTTCCAAGAATGTGACGGTTGCACATCTTGTGAAGGCATTTGTTTGTGCAAGTGCCATTATACAAAGGGGCCTTCCTTGCTTGAAATTGAGCCCCATCAAATAGTCCCCCCCCCCCCCCCGCCCTAGTTTTCTTAAAATATTTAATTAGAATTTTTGTATGTTGGCTATAAGTTATAAGGTCTTATCATATTGTTATCTTAATGATGGGTTTTGGTTAAGCTTGGCTTTTCTCACTTTTGTTGCTCTTGCGAGGACTTGTAATTATTCAAATACGTGTTTTACCCAATTATCATAATACAAAAAACAAAGGGTGTATGGACTATTGGACATATGTCATGTCATTTCATCAACAACATAAATATGAGCTTGTTAATCTGGTTTGCATGATCCAACCATGTAGAAAGGAGTAACAGAAGCAGTTGCAGATAAGCCTAGAAATTAGCATACATTGCCAGTGCCTGGTCCGCCTATGGATAAATAATGAAAACTAAACTTTGTATAATTGTATTTGCATTTTTTTGTCATTCATTGGCATTAGGTGTGAGTCAAAAACTTAAAATAAACACAAATATTTTCATCACATTGAAAACTTAAAACCAACCTTAAGTTTCCTTCTTCAATGCTCGGGTCCTTTCTATCCTACCACCTTAAGTTGCTAACTCATAAATTACTAAAATTTAATGCTCTTTGGTTGGCAGTACCTTTACCCGTTCTCCAATTAGGCTTGAACCTTTTACTTTTTGCTTGTTGATTTAGTATTTACAGCTGGATGAGGATGAATAGGTAGTTTCATGTGCAACGTGTAAATCCACAATTGGCAACCAGAGAGATGAGACAGGTCAGAGTAATTGATTTGAGCTGTCAATTACTTTAAATGTATGTGGCTATGGTAGATTCTGCTTCTGCATGCTGCATGCATTGCTGGTTGTATAATTCAACTACTTTCTTTTCAATGAATATATAGGGTAATTATATCCTGCACGATGGTAAAAAAAATTATTTTCGCATGCGTCCTAATTTTAGAGGTTAGAAATTTAGTTTAGATGTTTAGATTTATGTGCTTAGAATTTAGGAACCGTGGTTTGAATTTAGGGTTTATATGTTAAAACTTAAATTCCTAACATATTATCCTAAAACTTAACTTATAAACCCTAAATTTTAAACTTTAACCTTAAATCCACAAGCTCTAAACCATACACTAAGTTCATAACTCCTAAAATTAGGATGTTTATAGAAACAAAAAGTTTCAACCGCCACTGCATTGAGATATTTTTCCATATATATATAGTCTAATGAGAATCTGTAAATTGGTGCCCCTCAAATTGGACTGTAATTTTACCTCCTGCGTTGAGGGGCTTACTGTAACTCTTGTTCTTTTGATTGATGAAGTATTGTTTTATCAACAAAAAAAGAAGTCTAAAGATAAATATATATATATATATACATACATACTATAATGTTGTCATTCAAGCTCTAAATTTGTTAAAAGTTTTTAAAAATCTAATTATATGAATATTTTAAACTTATTTTAAGTTCTAAACTGAGGCTTTTTTTATTAAATATTCTTTGTGGTTTGGCCATTTCTATTTTATTTCCCATCCCTTGGGGAAGCACACAACAAGAAATTAACATTTTACATGCATAACATAGAACGGCCGAAGGAATAACATATGCCAAAATTATCACAATACGATAAGGCTAGCTTTATATATATAATTAGATTGCTTGATTATCACAATATCCATACATGATTACATGGTACGAAATTATAAATCAAATTGCTGTCACTTTTACACAACTTGCTTTCGAAGAAAACCTATAAGCTTAATTATAGTAATTGTTTTTAGGTTGAAAGTTTCTGCTTTGTTAATAAACTTGAATTATTTATTTGATAAATAAATTTATTTAACTCTAATTATGAAAATAATTTGATATTTTAATATATTTTAAATCATAATTTGGAATTTTACATTGTCCTCTCCCTTTTCGTCCTCCATTTCCCTCACTCCAAATTTATATATGGACCTATCTGAATAAAAGACTTTAATGTCCCATAAATTGCTTAATTAACCGCATCAATGTTTGGAGGGGAAATTAATGAAAGACACAAGCAAAGTTATGTTTAAAGAATTCAATTTAACAGCCTGGAATGATCTTTGTTGGATCAAAATTATATATCAAAGTATATTATTAAACAGTGACTAATCCGTCCGTCACAGGTGCTCTCACGGCTAGAGGTAAACAGTTAGTCATAAAATAAACTTCATTTTTGTGGGTAGGAATTGAATCCCTTATCTCATGATTAAGGGATGAGATGAGTAATCACCCATATCTCATGGGTAGAAATTACGTTTTACATTTTTACAATTACATATTATCATTTAATTTGCTATTATGCATAGAATTAAACAGTCAGTATATTAAATATTAATTTATTTTAAAAATATATTTTGAACATATTTTAAAAATATATAAATATATATTAAAGGGCTTGTTTAATTATCATACAATAAAGGTCGAATTAAATCGTTCAGAAAAAAAAAAGAAAATTTGAGATACCGAATACAAAATATTTAGAATATTAATCATAAATATTGCATTGATTTATTTATCCTTAAAAATTGTAAATTGAAAAGAAAAAAAACTGATAGGGATATGATGAGCTGGCAACATCAAAGAAAGTTTTGGACGATGACATGGAGAAAAATTATTAGATATACTCAGTTGACCACGTCATATGTGGACCCAGCCAATAAGATCTATTTATGTTAAAAATATTTTAAAATACTTCTAATTATTTATTTTTGACATACAAGAAAAAAGTGAAGATTCAAATAAAAATAACATAAATGAACCTTATGAACAGGAAATATAGATGTCTTGCTGAGCCGAGTCCATAGAGTTTGAATCCAACGGCCAATGAAGGTCTCCTACTCCAAACCGCGGCATTCATTTCACCATTAATGGCTTGCACCATCCCTTGCTTCTGTGTGTTTTAAATACAGTTGATAGAGCTGCATTCCTCGTTGAGTGCAGCAATGCCATTTTCTTCTTCTTTTAATCTCATTATAATCTGCGCTGTAATTATTTGCTTAACTACCGTGTCTTGGTGTTCTTATATTCACCATTGATCAGCTCTCCACTCTTAAAGCTAAGCTCTGAGTGTGTGTGTATATATATATAGTGAGAGTTTAACACACAAAACAAGACCAACCAGTGAGAGCTGCATAGAGGCATTTGTTTGTTTCCCAGGAAAAAGAAATTTAGCAGTTTGTTGCTCCGACTGTTTAGCCTTTCATGGCAGTGAAGCTCTTTATCTGTTTGATTCTCTGGCTCAGTTCTCTCTCTCCTCTTCAAGGTTTTCTTTATTTCTCTCTTTAGAATCTGAAAACTCATCTCATTTGCATCCGTTCTTTGTTTCATTGAATATATTTGGGTTTGATTGATAAATGGTGCAGGCGGCGGCGATAATTATGAATTCAGATACCCATTCATCAAAAGGGCGAGTTCATTCTGGGCGGCGTCGTCGTCTTTCTCATCATCAAACACGGACGAGGTATCATATGATTACATAATCGTCGGAGGTGGCACGGCAGGGTGTCCGTTGGCGGCCACACTCTCTCAGAATTTCAGTGTATTGCTGTTGGAGAGAGGAGGGGTTCCTTTTTCAAACGCTAATGTCTCCTTCCTCGGAAACTTCCACATTGCGTTAACGGACACTTCCCCGACGTCGGCTTCGCAACCGTTCATTTCCACGGATGGTGTCATCAATGCAAGGGCTAGGGTTTTGGGCGGCGGCACTTGCATCAATGCTGGGTTTTACACCAGAGCTAATTCAGGGTATGTTTGTCCAAGTTTTGAAATTTAATTCATTGTAATCTCTGCTTAGTTGCATATTAGTTCAAAAGAATTACGTAAAAATAAGGAGTACCTAAAAGAAAGTAAGAAACAAGTCAAACAACAAAGCTCTTCTAAAATTGAACTGGGAATCTTCTAGAGAAAGAAAAATACATTAATTTATTAGAGAATTCGGTCCAATGATATTAATGTAACTGGCAGAAGTAGTTCGCAGATTATAATAAATAATATATATGAAGATGGTGGTCATGCGGAAAACCATAAAATCTACATGTCCACAACAAAGCCTTTATTAGGTTTTTAGGGTCCCCATATTTGAAAGCCAAGAATGTCCAAATAAATTCAACAGAGTTTAAGAACGGATACAAAATTTTATGTTAAAGGGAGAATTTATAAAATTTTAAGGGGTGAAAGTAAAATTTTAATAAAATATTCATAGAAAGTTTTTTAAAAAATTCTAAATTATAGAAAATTCAATATTTGTATAATTTTCTTTTATTAATTTTTTTCTTTCTATTTTATATATGAACTACTTAACATATTTTCAATGTTTAGGTGATATAAATTATATACTACGTAAAATAATATATTGTAAATTAAAAAGCAAGTTGAGTCGGATTCAGTCTTTTTTTTCTTTCAAATATACTATTTTGTCCTAACCCTTCAACATGTGTTCGACCAATGCTAACTTTGATGCTTCTAGTTCTATTTTTTCTTCCTTGAATATAAACATTTTTTACTTTATAAAATTTTTATGATTCCATCATCCATTTTGGTAGGCAATTAAATGTTTTCCTTTGAAGTATAATGAATTTTATTTTCCCCTCAAATATTTATATAAATACCATCTTTTAAAGTTATCTACATACCTAACTTTCGCTCGACGATACGCAAGTTTTGGTGGTCCCGTGGCCTAAATTTGGTTTCATGAGATGAGAGGATGGTTAGGTAAGGTCTCCTAAACTGAAAGATAATGACATTATTAGCCCTACACATTTGGACCACCTTAAGATTAGGAGCAAGTATACTTTTTTTTTTTCTTTTTTGAACCGGATTAGTATGCTTTTCTTTTTCCTCTGCGTTATTATTTCCTTATTGATCTGAACAAATGAGATCTTATATAAATTATATTTAATATGATAAAAGTATATAACAATCCTCCCACCTAACAGCTACTCTTCTGCTTCAAATTTCTTTCCTTTTTAGCATGATGCATGAAATCAAGTTGCTACAATATCACAAATAAATATAACAGGTGCCAGAAATTCATTCTTAATATAAAACATGGGTATTCAACAATAGACACAGCACAAATGTGATAAATGGTTAGCTGAAATAGTTCAGAATCTAGCCAACTGGAGATTAAGCTTTGATGTGTGCACTTTGTTGGGTTAATGTTGCAGTTTCATTCGAAGAGTGGGGTGGGATGCAAGGCTAGTGAATGAGTCGTATCCATGGGTGGAGAAGCAAATTGTTCACCAGCCTAAACTAGCACAATGGCAGGGTGCCTTCAAGGACAGCCTTTTGGATGTTGGGGTCTCACCTTATAACGGATTCACCTACGATCACATCTATGGAACTAAAGTTGGAGGCACCCTTTTCGACCGCTTCGGCCGTCGCCATACTGCAGCTGAACTGCTTGCTTCTGCAAACCCCAAAATGCTCACTGTCTTGGTTTATGCCACCGTCCAGAAAGTCTTGTTCGATCAAACAGGGAAAAGGCCAAGGGCAATGGGAGTGATTTTCAAGGATGAAAATGGGAACCAGCATCAGGCGTTCCTCACAAACAATCGGAGGAGTGAAGTGATTTTATCATGTGGTGCAATCGGAACTCCTCAGATGCTAATGCTTAGTGGTATTGGACCGAGGGCTGAACTCCAGAAATTGAACCTTTCAATGGTTCTGCACAATGAGTTTGTTGGCAAGGGCATGGCTGATAATCCCATGAACTCAGTTTTCGTCCCAACTAATCGACCGGTGGAAATGTCCCTTATTCAAACTGTAGGCATTACCAAGATGGGAGTTTACATTGAATCTAGCAGCGGATTCGGACAGTCCCAGGATAGCATTCGTTGCCATCATGGAATAATGTCTGCAGAGGTGATCTGAAACTATTGATTAATTAACTAAGAAGAGAATTAATATAATCTTCTTGCAATGTCGAATCATAGATTTCATGAATTAGGAACTGCTTTTATCAGAATGCAGGGTTTAATCCTGATGGTTTCTGTCTTTTGTCATACTGAACCAGATCGGTCAGCTGGCTACGATTCCTCCGAAGCAAAGAACACCCGAAGCGATCCAAGCTTTCATCAAAAGAAAGCGAGACCTACCACATGAAGCATTCAAGGGAGGTTTCATTTTGGAAAAGATTGCTAGTCCTATTTCCACAGGGCACCTCAACCTTGTCAACACCAACATCGATGACAACCCTTCGGTTACCTTCAACTATTTCCGCCACCCACGTGATCTGCAGCGATGCGTTGATGGGATCCGAACGGCTGCAAAAGTTATACAATCAAAACATTTCACAGACTTCACAAAGTGTGACAAACCAACTGTAGAGAAGCTTCTTAACATGAGTGTCAAGGCTAACATTAACCTTATACCAAAGCATATTAATGACACCAAGTCTCTAGAGCAGTTCTGCAAAGACACTGTGATCACAATTTGGCATTACCACGGAGGGTGCCACGTCGGCAAAGTAGTGAACCCTGACCTCAAAGTTCTTGGCACCAACCGACTCCGAATTGTCGATGGCTCCACATTTAGTGAATCCCCTGGAACTAATCCTCAGGGCACTGTCTTGATGATGGGCAGGTAAGCTTTGAATACACATATGATTGGTTAGACCAGCATCAACCATTTTGACAAAAGCTGGTAAACAAAATGAATTTTAAGCTAAATTAACCTGGCTTGCTTCGATTTGCAGGTACATGGGAGTCAAGATTTTGAGAAGAAGACTAGGAAAAGCTGCTAATGTGTAATAACTTGCGACCAACTGGTGGCATTTGAAGAGCAGTGTTTGTTTGTGGTAGTGCATAAGTGCATGTAGAGCTTAGCCTGCCACGGGAAATTTAGCATTTCCATTGCTGTTAATTTATATCACGAACTCGTCTTGACTGTGCTCCTAATGCCTGGTACCGAGGTTGATGTTTTTGGCACTATATAATCAAAGATTTAAGGATCCAACCGTTGTTTCTTATTGTCCCTCTTACATTTTTAAACAAAAATTCCGAGATTATATAATCTAATCAAAATTTACCATACAACTTCATCATAAACATCTCAAATGGTTCTCTTTATACATGCATGTCTCTTCTCCTTTTCATTTTCAATGACAAATAGTTGCAGAAAATAAGATAAACTTGCTGGAAAACCACAATAATCGGGGGGAGATGCTAGTAGTCGAGGATATTAAAGGAAAACTTTAGTTGCTGAAGCTTTCTGGTTGCCTAAACCAAGCAAAAGGTAATACAGTGATCTCCTAACTTAGTATAAAAGTTAGGTAAGCTCATGCGGCATTTAAGTGGATGTTAATGTGTCAGCTGAAGAGGAAACAGTCCGGCTTCCCTATTGGTGAATTTTGTATGTCAGGTTGCAGTTAATTGGGTTACAAACGATTAAGGTGAAGCTCAATGTCAGCACAGGCAGATGTGTTTTGAGCATTACATTTCATGGCACTCAATCATGTCTTTGGACGACCCTCAACTGACTTTCCTACCTCACATTGTTCTTGAACAAATACCAATCTTTGCAATGTGGATTTATTTGTAAACTACTAACATGAATCGGAGTTGCAAGAGTTATGTGTGATTTGAGGGTTGTCTCCATAGATTTTCAACCCTAAGATGGTGAGAACCTTAATCATGCAACTTGTTTTCATTTTCTCATAAGAAACATGGTCCGGGAAAGTTGTCGAATACTAAAGTTCTTTTGTGATTATAGAAATCAAATCTGCATGAGCATGTCAAGGCTGTGCTTGAAGAAAAACCTCGAGAAGATCAGGAGGCTACTACATGTATGTTCCAGTATGTTATTTAGTTGTCTATAACTCAAAGCTATTATAAGCTATTGTGTTGTGTGATTGTTCTTTTTTCATTTTAGAAAGAAAAAAAATCATGGTTCTCAACTGTTCCCTTTTCAGGGGAGTTTCATGGACTCGGACAGGCAGTTTCATTCAAAGGCCAAGGATTCGACGGGGAAGAACATGCCCCGTCTCACCTGGATAGAATGATGAAAATGCTGTTTCAAAATGCTAGCGATGTTCTTCTGTGTCAAATATATGTTTAATCGACAAAATACCGAGCATTGGTGAGCTTCAAACTTTTGTATAGGACCTCTAATCTTTAGTTAAATCAATCTGATAAACGGTTGATGGAACATCTCACTATAGAGAGAGATACGGTTTCTGTTTCTGTTAAAATTCTCTAACAACATTGTTCTTCCGTACATGGCAAGAACTGTAACGCTAGACAAAATCATGTCAGTGTTTCATTTTGAAACATGCCATGAGCTTCTGATTTGATACTTATTATGATTGATATTCCTAGCATTTATGAAAACCATGGTGCAGGCATATAACATAATAAAGCATCAGTCTGCATTCAGTAAATTTCCCAGTTTTTGTTCAAGAAACCCAATTCCAATTACTCATGGAAGATATTGTAACTTCAATGAAAAGGAGTTTTAGAAAAAAATTTAACGAGACCCTCGCCAAAATTTGACAGAAAATCCATGCTCACTTCGGCTGCCTCTCGATAAACTTCTTATTCTCTGCAAGAAATGCCTTCTCCTTCCTGTTCCTAGAGGGGCCGAACAAGAGTGCCTCCTAAACGACCCAGGCTCTTGCACCGCAAGTCCCGGTGGGATACTTAAAAAATCTGATGCAGACAGTGCTATACGGCTCTCACCGCTATAATCATAGCCAGGTCTTGGATGATAGGTCTCTGAAGCTTCCACAAGCTCACTTGAAAGTCTACTAAGCTTACTATCTACAGTTGTAGGAAAGTCCTCCTGGATGCCAGCTTTCGATTCTACCTCCATTTTCTCATCAAACTCATTACATACGAGTTTTAGTGCTTGAACAACTTCACCCATGAATGGACGATGAGATACTTCTGGCTGCACGCACATTGATGCAATCGCCGCTACCTTGGCAATGCTATCTAACGAGATATCGGATTTTATGACTGGATCGATGATGGTTTCTAAACCTTCCTTGTCTGTTAGGAGTGGACGAGCCCATGCAACGAGATTTTCTTGACCTGGGGGCTGCAACAAGTCCACAGGTTTCCTCCCTGTTAAGAGCTCAAGTAGGACCACCCCATAACTATAAACATCACTTTTGACAAGAAGGTGACCGGTCATTGCGTACTCTGGAGCCAAGTAACTGAAAAAACGAGAAGTTCATTGGTCATAAGTTATCTGTATGTAGAAACAAGCAAAGAACGAAAAAGTACCAACACAACTACATTCTAACAAAACTAGACAGCTGATTCTCATGAGGCACGCAAGTTCGTACCCGAATGTTCCCATTACATGTGTTGAGATGTATTTGTTCCCTTCATCCAATGCGGTTCTAGCCAATCCAAAATCCGAAACTTTAGGCGTAAAATCATGTTCCAGCAAGATATTGCTGGACTTGAAATCTCGATGTATAACCCGGGGGCTGGAGTCTTCATGTAAATAGGCTAAGCCTCGGGCTGCACCAAGCGCAATCTTCATTCGGGCACCCCAGTCAAGTGGATTGGTTTCCTTCTCAGCTCCTGGGAGAACATAGATAGAGAATTAAAACGATCTCTAATCTGTAACATATAACAGCCTAATCACTCTGGAAAATGAGAAAGGGGATTTCACTTATGCTGAAGATATTCACCGTGTAAATGGGATTCAAGACTACTGTTCGGAACAAGTTCGTAGACAAGACAACGTATATTGTCCTCGGTGCAAATACCAATCAATTTAACCAGATTTCTATGGTGCAGGCGGCTAAGCATCTCCACTTCTGCCAAGAATTCTTGTCCCCCATGATGGTCCTCCCTCTTCAGAACTTTAACAGCCACTGCAGCTCCATCATCCAAGCTACCTCTATAGACAATGCCAAAACCTCCTTCACCAATCACCCGAGAATTATCGAAGCTATTTGTGGCTCTTTCTATATCATTCAAGGTGAAAATTTTTGCCAATCCAGTATATGTCTTCCCACTGGAACTAATAGACATTGATGCAGCACTGGATTTGCTTCCTTGCATTACAGCCCTGGCTGACCCTGTTGGATTCGGATTTCATGATTTGTTACAAAATGAGGTGAGCAAGCCCGAACAATGCTTTGGACTAATGATGACAGATTAATAGAAGAACGGCAAACCGGAAATTTAAGTTGAACAAGGAAGAAGAAAGCTTGATTTAGATAACAAAATCTGGCAACAAGCTGTTTATTTGAAAGGCAAATCATGTTCTAAGATAACTTCCGTCTATGAATTTAGTCACAATGGAAGTACCTGATGGTTTGGATGGAGAAAATGTTGTAGTTTGCGGTATGTGTTCAGGTTCTTTGATGCAAGCTCCGTATTTCCAAAGAATAAGCCAAATGATCCCACAGCATACAACAAAGGCTGAAAAAGATGACAGAATAATCACAGCTATCATGCTTCGTGTAAGCCCTTCTCTCTTCCTCTTTGGAACATCGACTCCTAAAGGTTTTATTGCTTGTCCATGATAGTTACGGCCAGTGTATGGCCCATCATCAACAGCAGAAACACTGGAACTTGCTACAGGCGGGGAGGGTGGAAGACCTGCGCAGGTTGAAAGACGAGTGACTCAAGATACTGGTCTCTGAAAATCTTCAGATCAAGATAGTACCTGAAAACAACCTAAAAGAATGGAGAAACTGATATATTACCTGGATAGCTAACATATGCAACTTCATAGGGACCAAAAAGAGAAGCCTTTATGAAGACCTGTCGGCTCCAAAATTTCTTATAGATTAATAATGCGGTTGTATAGTCAAATTTTACTTCCCATGGTACCAAGTTGATGAGGACCGTACTTTTCTCTTGCTCCTGACTAGCTTCATTTGCTCCCATAATACGAACTTGGCTGTGATTTAGTCTTACACTAGCAGCAATTTCCTGAGCCAGTTCTGAAACCAAAGGAAAAAATGTGTATATCGAAACACCAAGGCGAAGCTTAACTTGAATTGGCCAGACACAACCACAAGGTGATCCAGGAGATGTATATGTTAAGGGCTCGCTGCATGCCACTGAAATACAATCTGCAAATTGTATCGAATTTAAACTTTGTTTCTTTTCATGACAAGATTATTGATCCAAGAGATCTAAATGAAATGCTGGCTAGACAACATAGATCATATGGGAGGTAGTTGGCACCTTTATTAGGAGGTGGAGGTGGTAGTGCCATAACAATGGATGGTGGCGGAGCCTTCATCTTCTTCATGGAAGAAGTGATCGGAGAAATTGCAGGTTGAAGAATGGACACTTCTACAATCATGAAGAAAATATGATACTTATTAGTAACTAGTTTAAATTAGTAAAGGAATGCAACGTCAAGAAAATGAAAGAAATAAGATGTTTCATACTATGAAAGTGGCTTGATGGAGCCGTAGGTGATGATGCAGGTGAAACCCAGCTAGGAGTGGAATATTGAGAAGGAGAAACAGCAGGAACTGCACATTTACAAGTATTATAAATGTGAATATATATATATATACATATATACCAATTAGATACAATCCTCGATAGTAACTAATAAGGGCTACCAAGGGAGAGAATTAGACCTTGCTTCCTGGAAGCAGGTTGATGAATTGAATAGGAGGGTTGAGGAGCAGAGTTTCTGAAATGTTTCCTTGCATGATGATGCTTATAAAACCATATTGAAGGTGAGGATACAGGACCAAGCATCCGATTCTTTCCAGGGTATCCAAAAGATGGTGCAGTAGGTGCAACCGAAATACTTGAAGGCTTCAAGGCATGGTGTGGATGGATGGCTACAAATCAAAGAGAAGAACCTTCATTGATGGTTTCATGTAGGAAAGTCAATTCCATGACAGTTACCTTTTCGAAAGACGAAAAGTATTCTAGTTTATCCACTCACCTTTAGTTGGAGAGTGATCCATGGAAGATGATGAATGATGGAACACTTTTCTAGAAGGGGAAGCAGCTAACTTTCCATTTCTTGTCCTGCCAAAGCCGGGAGGAGTTCGTGTCAGAGAGAGCACTGGGCCTGTAGCATCATTTTAAAACAGATCCAACCAACATTAATCATTACGGACTATCAAATTATTCGACACTATCAGCAATGATTGTGATGCTATGGAAACACAATTAACTGGAAAGTTTCATTGTCTGTCTCGCAATTGTTTCTTATAAGATCATTAGATGGCACCGTGGTCTTTGTACAGTAAGTGTTTTTTCATATATAAAATAGGATATGTGCAGTCCTAGTCTTATTAAAATCCCATTTTGTGACATTCACCTGGATGTATCGATGGTGGTTGGCCTAGCCCGGTAGGATGAATGGTTGGTGTTTCTGCAGGCATTCCTATTGGTGGCGTCCATGAAGCTCTTACTGCATCAAAAACACCAATGGAACCAACAAAAGAGAGGCGGATTAAGCAATGCATAGATAATCAAATGCTTGAAGTTAGTAATGCCAATGATGAACTTCATGAAGACAGCATTTGCTATATCATGATTGCTAGAATAGCTTCTGTAGTTTATTGTTCTATTATGAATATTAGAACCATAATGCAGAAGCAGAGGAGTTGAGAGCTGCTATATTTCTGATTTTGGGTTCTTTGATGTTTCTATTTATCAACATGAACTAGGTTTCACAATGATGTGTCTTTCAATATAAAAATTGAACTTCCCAACTTGGAAATGAAACATAATTTTCTATAACCAGTGACTGATCCGACAGGTCAAGATTTCTGTCAAGTTTTTTAATGATAAATCGTTGGGTTTTCCCAAACATTTTCTTTAGAGATAATGATGGAGTTAATGTGCCAGCACCATGTTGATCAAAGCAATCTATTGGTTTCTGGAGACAAGTCCCCCCATCATCATCAATCTCCACGAACCATGGAATATTCAGACAATTTATCAATGACATAAAACCGTTAGCTTATGATTTTGAGACATGACCAAGAAATTTCCCCTTAAAGCCATAGATCACCAGGAAATATTATTCTAGGAATCATGAAATGTGAAAACACCAACTTCAAATTCACTCATTTAGGCCTTCTTAGTGATCATGAAATGCAGATTCTATCTGATACTTAAACTCTCGAGTGAGCCAATTTCTCAACAAGCCAAAAGGCGTATCATCCTAGCTCTTGATTACTGAAACTAGTTTGAATAACCCCAGATCTTTAAAATGGATTTTGAGTTCAAGCTTCATGAAAACCTCGATAAAAATGGCAAAAAAATAATAATAAATGGATCAAAATTAAACTGCAAAAAAAAAAACCCAACTTAGAAGAAAACAGATATAGACAACATTACCTGATGATCCATCAACTGACATAGCACTGAGAGTAATACATATGGTGACCAGCAGGAGAGTAAATTGAAACCCCATTTTTTAAAAACTTCCAAAAAAAACTGGAACCCAATCTCCAAGAAGTTTCATCCCTCTCAGGCCTCAGCCAACCATCAAATCAAGAAAAATACAACAGAAACAAAGCAGTGAAAACTGAAACTACTCCCAGAAGCAAAGCATGGATATATAACTTAAAGGAACAACCTATAGTCCTATACTACTTTGTTTTAAGAGTCCAAAAGAAGACCCCACCAATGGTACACCACCGAAGTAAAGATCCCAGGGATTAGGTACCCAAACCCCCCTCCCCCCAGGTGATCCCTTTATTATAGACTAATAATAAGAAGATTGGCATAATTCTATAATGGAAGAGCAGCTTTTTTCATTTCTGACTAAAGGTAACTATAATTATCCCCACACACAAACAAAAAAGATCAAAGTTTTACTGGAGCTGATCAAAGCAAAAGAAGAAGAAAAAAGTAGAACAGTGAAGTTAAAGGAGCTTGGTCCAACTCCAAGACACTTTCAGCTAGAGAGAGAGAGAGAGAGAATTGTTGTTGGGTATATTTGGCTTAATTGTTTAACATGATTTGCAGCTTACAGTATAAACTTTGGAAGTTAAATTATCCATATCCCAGGTATCATAATATTCCAAAATATCTGGGTTTTTTTTTCTTCTTTTTGGGTGATTAACAGACACAAGTCCACTATAGCATCATGACATTTGTGACTAAGGGTTTAGACTAAATTCCAATGATTCAACCATTTAATGCTCTTTTTTTGGAGGGGATTCTTTAAAATATTAAAAGTGGTAGTGATATTGACAAGTATTTCAATAGATTGAGGGGAAATCAAAGTTAAGGATATCTGCTTTGCCCCCACAAGGGACAATTGAGGCAGAGTTAGGTAGTTGTTTTGGAAGGCAACGTTGGGAACCACCTCCACCGTTGTTTTCTACAACTTCAGTCCAACACAATAATGGCACACTCGAGGAAGAAACCAAGAGCTTAATTGTGTCGGTGAAATGGTTAAGTTTTTATTAATAGAAGCCAGCTACTCCTTTTGCCATCCTTTATGGTTAAAATCTACTCTTTTTTATGAAATTAGGAATGCAGGTAAAGTAGTAATGTGCTGTGAATGATATGTTTTATAAATATTTAAAACTTAATGTAAAATGTTTGTAGGGTTCATCTGTAAAAAGAAAAACAAAGTTTAATATATGTTCAGCAACACAAAAGTCTTTGGTTAGCTATGTATTGCACTTAGCACATTTGGCCGATTGACAAAGTTGTTCATCATTATTCTTTCATTTTTCTTAGGTCATGGGTTCTAAGCCAACTACGAGCACTTCTTTCCTTCCTTTATAGTCCCCTTCCCTTCTAATTAGGATTAGATTTAGGATTTGTCTAAAAAAGGTATGTATTGCTCTTTAATTATATGTAATTAGAAGAGTGAACAAAATTTAGCTGTTTGGTCAAGCTGTTATCTTTGTTCCGTCATATTCACTTAGGTCATAAGTTCTAGATTCACTAGGACCACTCTTTCTTTTTCCGAATTTATAAAAAAAATGAATACCCAGTGTAAGATATTAAACATAAACCACCTTTTTAGCAGCTAAACCAAATGTCTTCTCTCACCCAATTCTTCTTTTTCTATGATACTAATGTCAATGTATGATGTCAACCTTAGCTTTTAGTCTTTGATTAGGCAACAAGGAGGGGTCCGTGAGCTAATTTGTGTCCATTTCCAACTTAATCAAATGGGCTAAAACGTTTAGATATGTACTTTATTTAATTTTATTTTTTACTTTGAAATTATAATGCAGAAATGACAATTAGGGAGATTTTATATAGTTGATAAAAGGGCTTTGTACTATTGAATTTGATGGTGTGTTGATTCTTTGGATACTAATCATTGAATAGAAATTATTTGTCCTTTTAAGTACTCCTATTTATACCTCTACGCTAAAAAATAAGTTTAAGGTTTATGGATAAGATTTGTAGTTAGAGTTTAAAAATTTTAGTATAAGATGTATTTTTTAGTGTATAAAGTGTATGGTTTAAAATTTAAAATTTAAGGTTATAGCTTGGAATTTAATTTTTTTAATATTTTTTAATATTAAGACGTAGAAAGAGACACCGGAATTACATATAATTTTTATCACTATCCTTAAATAGGGCTTTCGATCAACTTTAGAAAGAGGAATCCGAGTCAAATTTGCATGCTAATTTCGGCCGACGGCCAATAACATCAACCTCCCAAATTCATCGCCTTTTGAATTAATATATATTCAATAAAGATTTTTCCAAATCTTTTTTTTTTTTAAATGACACTGACACCCAGGATTTTTATATTATCCTGATAAAGAAACGGATCTGCTCCTTGTCGTGTGTTAACGGGAAAACATGGCCGAATGGAACATCTGGAATATGGGGAGTGAAAAGCATGGGCCAAAATATAGGAGGTCGGCCTAGTAAGCAACCAGAGGGCCTACCTATTCAAATCTAAGGTATTGGCCCATTCTTCTTTAACTTTTTTTTGAATAATCAAATTTTATTATCTAAGAGCAAAGAACTGCTACAATCTACTACAGAGCTGTACAATAACAAATAAAGCAAGAGCAACTCTCTCTATCAGTGGCGGAACTTGAAGTGAAAGTTTGAGGGGGCCAACTTAAAATTTTTAAAAAAATTGAAGGATTGAACAAAAATTTTCAAAAAATTTAAGGGTTTAACTAAAATTTTTAATAATTTAAAGAGATTTAACAAAAAAAATAAAAATTTGAGAGAGAATTTAATTAAAAATACTTAAAATTTTGAAGCTTAATATGAATTTTTAAAAATTTTGAGGGGGCCAAATTAAAATTTTCAAAAAATTTAAAGGGAAAAATCAAATTTTCCAAAATTTTGGGGGGCCGTGGCCCCCACTAGTCTCTTATACCTTCCGCCACTGCTCCCTATACAAGTAAATTTCAATTACATCTCAATCTTGTATCTATACTACTATGTAAATGCCCAACCTTCCCATGTAATCTAGTATGAACAATATACCTTCAGCTGTAGAAGAAGACGAACGAAATATTCTAAAGTTTCGTTCCCTCTAAACAAAATAAATCAAAGCACTCCAGGTAATTCTTAGAATCAGAACAATAAGAGATTTACCTCTAAAATGCTTCACCGCCCAGTCAATCTCAAGTTCCTAAGAAGACACTAACCTCGAAATGTCACATGCACTCAAGATATACTTCCAAACTCCCCTTGAGAAATTGCAACCAAAAAAGATATGATCCCTGATTTCGTTAGCTTCGCCACACAAAATACACAATGTATCAGACACCACTCCCTAAGAAGCAAGTCGATCCCTAGTAGGAAGCCTACCAAGTATTGCCATCCATGCAACCAACGCATGCCGAGGTACGTGCAGAGGAAACCAAATCAAACGCCGCCAATTAACCTTTTGCCTCCGTGATCTTAACTCCAAGTAAATCTGAGAAGTAGATAAAGGACCACTCAGCAGTCGCCCTTGTCCATCTCTAATCTTAACTAGCTGCTTCCATATCCATCCCATTAAAGCTTTAGGGACCAACTGCAAGAAAGAGACACCCTTTAGGACGTAAGCACAAGCCCAGGCCACCCATAGCGACCCCTGCCCTACTAACAAACGCCTCACAAGGGTTACCATACAAGCAATATTTCAGCTAACTAAATCCTACAATCCAAAATCACCCTCAGCTTTCAAAGAACAAATAACATCTCATTTAACTCTTTTATATTTATATATAATACTATATAACTGATTTTTAGTATGATTAAATATTTAATCTTTTAATGATGTATTTAGGTACTTAGTTTTTTAACGGTTCAATAATATATGTATTTATTTTTAAATTGCATGTATTTATACTTAATATTTTAATATCTAACTTTTGAATTTGTAACACATGTTAATTTAATAGCCTTAAAATTATAAGTATGAACTTAATCAGAATTGATTATGTATAATGAAAAAAATATTAGGTACTTAATTGCACATGAAATCATAATCATATTATTAAACATCTAAACGCTAAATTTTAAATACTTAAACCTTAAACTAAAATTTTAAATTCTAAAACTAAAATATTTATAAAAATTTATATTTTTCAGTGTCAATGTATGAAATTTAAATCCTATTAATAATACCTAAATTATTTATAAATGTAAGAGTAATAATTTTAAAATATAGAGTTTGATGGTAAAAGCAATCATTCATCAAATATGTCCGTTATAGCTTATGTCCATAAATTATTTTTTTTTAAAAAAGAAGAATAATCAAGAAAACCAGTACAAAATCCATAAAACAGTGGAGTTTTGGCCCTTGATTTGATCTGTTGATGCTGAAACTTAAAGGGAGCGAGAAAAGATGTTAATCCTAAGGCCTAATAAAAGCTAAAACTTAAAACATTCCTGACCCACCATTAGGGATGTAAAAAGTTGACCCGACCTGGAAACCCGACTGAAACCTGCTTGAGTCAGAACCTGTTTTGACCCGAGAATTTGATGACCTGAACCCGATCTGTAACCGACTGTTGTTGACCCGAACCCGAATTTTACCTGTTACTGTAGTAACCGAACCCGATCTGCGTCCGACTGAAAACGACCCGAACCCGAATTGAACCTGTTATTGTGGACCTGAAACTCGACCTGCGTCCGACTGAAACGAACCCGAACCCGAAGCCGACCTGGCAGATAACCGAATTTACCCGACTGAATTGACCTGATATCCGATTTTACCCGACCTGAAATGGACCCGACCTGAAATGGACCCGACCTGAAACGGACCCGACCTGAAACGGACCCGACCTGTTTTGAACCCGACCTGTTTTAAACCCGACCTGTTAAGTGACCCGACCCGTTGTTGACCTGAACTGATATTGACCCGAAATCTATGACTTGATGAATTAAAAACTTTTATAAGTTGATATATCATATACATATATAATGTATATACATATACACCTACATATATTGATATACATGATGTATATGCGCGCATACACACACATATATATATTAAGTACTAAAGTTGAAAAAAATATTAAGTAATTGATAATTTATGAACTACAAAAACTTAATGAAGAGTTGTTTTTTATTTCTCAGTAACTTAAATAAAATTTTAGACTTGCAAATTATAAAAAAAAATAACTATTGCATAACCTTAAGTAACAAATTTAAGAATTGTTTTCTTAAGTTATAAGAGATTCAAGAAATGTTTTCTTAACTTAAATTAAAAAATTAGATTGATTTTACTTAAGTTATAACAGATTCAAGAATTGTTGTCTTAACTTAAGTTATAAATTAGATTGATTTTACTTAAGTTATAACATATTCAAGAATTGTTTTCTTCAATTAAGTTGTAAACTAGATTATTTTTTCTTAACTTAAGTTATAACAAATTCAAGAATTGTTGTCTTAACTTAAGTTATAAATTAGATTGAATTTACTTAAGTTATAACAGATTCATTTCAAAACTTAAGTTAAGTTATAAAATAGATTGATTTTACTTAAGTTATAAAATATATTAATTATTATTATCTAATCTTTAGTAATTTGAAATACATAATCGAATATTAATTGTTATAATATAAAAAAAGTTAGAATTCAGGAATATTAACTGTTATAACTTAAATAAACGAACAAAATATTTGAATACTTGATAACTTAAAAAAATTAATACAGAATGTCAAAATAATACAAGTTAGTATTTCTTATACTTACAATTCTACAAACCGAAACTTATAAAATACAAGAAGTTTGTTTGTAATAATATTAGCTCTCAGATCTTATAGCAAAGAAAAAAACTAAAAGCACTTTGCTCACAGATATTTCTTCATCGAGCTATCAAATCTAAATGCTACTATCAATGTTAATTATGGGTAACTCTAAACCCTTAAATCCTAAATCTAAACCCCTAAACTATAAACACTAATGTAAGTAAGTATGTATGTATATATCTATCAATGTATATGATAAATATGATCTGTTTAGGGTAATTGAATTTAGACAAAGTAACTGAATTTGGATCTTTTAATATAAATATAATTTGTTTTTCTATTAAGATTATTTGTTGATATCCATCCCTAATAAAATTAAATACGTTAATTGAATGGATTTTATATAATATATTTATTAATTAGTATTTAACATGGTGATTTTAATGGAGTAATAAAATTTTGAAAGAAGGAGAAAGTAAAATACAAAGGGAAGAGAAGTGGTAGAAAGAAAAAAAGTGGAGAAGGGACTAAGGAGGGCGTGTGCGTGGGGAGAGGGTGAAAAAACAAGTCAAACGTCAAATCGCGGGTCAAAAAGAATCATAAGACAGTCCGTGGATGTGCTGTCCATCCTTCAGATTTTCTTATTTTTCTCCTTCCCACATTGATTGCCAGCCCAGAACCAATACTCCTAAGTCCTGTCTACTGCTCCTCTCTCTTCTTCTCTTCATTTATTACCAATCATATCCCTATCCCTATCCCTATACACACATATTATTATTACAGCCCCGGTTGGTAAATTTGAAACAATTTTATGCTTGTTGTCTTGTAGTTGTATGTAATGATAACTTTTTTACCATAAATTCTAAACTTAAATCATAAATCATAAACTCTAATATATGTAAGTATTCTTAAACTTAAACCCCTAAATTATAAACTCTAATATATGTAAGTATGTATGTATATATCTATCAATGTATGAACCCTAAACTTTTAATGATTTTTTCTTAAATCCTTAGATCCTAAACCTAAACCATACACCCTAAACCCTAATATATGTAAATAAGTATGTATGTATGTATATATCAATGTATAAACCCTAAATCCTTAATAAATTTTTCATAAAACCTAAACTCTAAATCCTAAACTATTATCCCTAAACCCTAAACACTTAAATCATCATCCATAAACTCTAAATCCTAACCCATACACTCTAAACCATAAACTTTAATGTATATAAGTATGTATATATCTATTAATGTATGCACCTTAAACCCTTGATGAGTTTTACTTTGAACTCTAAACCCTAGATTCTAATATATGTAAGTATATATGTATGTACCTATCAATGTCTGAACCCTAAACCCTTAATGAAGTTTTTCATAACTCTATATCTTATACCCTAAACCATTAAATCTACAACCTAGACCCCTAAAGCATAAATTCTAAACCCTTAACCATAATGTATATAAGTATGTATGCATCTATCAATATATGAACCCTAAACCCTTAATGGATTTTTTTTGCTAAACCCTAAACCTTAAATTATAACCCTAAACATTAAACCCTAAACCATAAACCATAATGTATGTAAGTATGTACGTACCTATCAATGTATGAACCCTAAATCCTTAATAAATTTCTCCATAAACCCTAAACATTAATGTATGTAAGTATGTATATATGTACCTATCAATATATGAACCCTAAACCCTTAATGAATTTTCCCTTAACCATAAACTATAAACCATAAAACCTAATGTATGTAAAAATCTATGTATGTACCTATCAATGTATGAACCTTAAACCCTTAATGAATTTCTTCTTTAACCCTAAATATAGACACTAAACCCTAAACCTTGAACCATAATGTACGTAAGTATGTATGTATGTACCTATCAATGTATAAACCCTAAACTCTTAATAAAATTTCCCTTAACCATAAACCATAAACCCTAATATATGTAAGTATGCATAATGTACCTATCAATGTATGAACCATAAACCTATATTCATTGTTTTTTTAATCCGTCCAATGTTTTATAATTTTAATTTGATATTTTCATCATTCTAGACCCTAAAACTTTATTTTTATTCCAAATTGACCCACATTTATTTTTTTAATTTGTCCAATGTTTTATTATTTTAATTTAATATTTTTTTCATTATAGTCCCTTATTTTTATTTTAATTCCATATTGACCCCTATATATTTTAATTCATCATGTTTTTAATTTTAATTTGAAATTTTGTTCATTCTAGACCCTAAAACTTTATTTTTATTCTAAATTGACCTCTACTTATTGTTTTTATTAATTACTCTATTTTTTATACTTTTAATTTAATATTTTTGTTCATTATAGTCCATAAAATTTTATTTTTATTCCAAATTGACCCCCTTTCCTTGTTTTCTTTTAAATTTGTCTAATGTTTTATAATTTCAATTTGATATTTTTGTTCATTATAATCCGTGAAACTTTATTTTTAATCCAAATTGATCACTTTTCAGTCCAAATTGACCCATTTTCATTAGTTTTTAATTACTCCAATATTTTATAATTTTAATTTGATATGACTTTAAATAATTAACTCCAAATCAATGACGATTGACGAAGGCCAACCTAAAGTCTATCAACTACTTATACGGTTGTACCGAACTCAAAATCAATACGAATTCCAATCCTGAAAATACCCCGACCTGAAACTACCCGACCTGAAATTACCCGACCTGAAATGGACCCGACCTGAAATGAACCCGACCTGAAACGGACCCGACCTGAAACGAACCCGACCTGAAATGGACCCGACCTGAAGTGTATCCGAACCCGAATTAACCTGTCAATTATCTGCTTCGAACCCGACCCGTTTTGACCCGACCTGAAATGGACCCGACCTGAAATAGACCCGACCTGAAATGGACCCGATCTGAAATGGACCCGACCTGAAATGGACCCGCACCCGACCCGAGTCGAGTCAAAGCAGAAAAATGACCTGTATCTGATTTTACCCGACCTGACAGTACCCGACCTGAAACCCGTCCGATTACCTGTTTTTACATCCCTACCCACCATGTGTTAGGATCTCTTGTCTTGGTCTCGGCTTTCCATGTTATGCTTACTGTTTATTGGCTTTCCACATGATGTGTTGTGTGTTAACAATAATAAGAAGCAAAGAAAAGGGCAAGGGAAATAAGCAATTAGTCTATCAAATAGGGTTGGTTTAAGTGGTAAGCAGCTTGCTATCGTTTAAATAGGTCTCAAGTTAGAGGCGTTATTATGCAGAAAATTTTTGCTAAGAGACCCACCCACCAAAATCAAATGTACGATGTAAGCCGATCTAAATTAATCATGGCGAAACTCTGAAAATCAAAAGAATGATAAAAGAAAAACAAACAATTATTCTAGTGCATGGGGGGCGTGATTCAGATCAGAATAGAAAAGCCAATAGAATAAATACATATTACCGGGATACAAATTCATATAAAATGAGACAATATAAACATCCTTAACCATTCGATTAATTAGTAAATTTTGACAAATAAAATATTAATATAAGCAATTACTCAGAAAATTATTTAATAATATATAGGTAAATTCCTTGGTCGACCTATATCGGAGAGATATGTCATATGTCTAAAATAAAGATTAGGTAACATGTGATTGTTGAGCAAATAATTCTGCTATGATTAAGCATTGACTTTTATTGAAGCTGTTCATTTTATTTCCTTGTTAGGTGTCATCTTAGGTACATTCTCAAACTTTGATATTAATACGTTCTTTTTTCTAGAATGGGATATTTTGAATTGGATTTATTTCAAATTTAATTAATAAAATTATGATTCATTATAAAAATATACAAACATTAAAATAAATTAATTGTTTTGATATAATATATTAAACTGGAACAAGTGAAAAATTCGAATACATTCATATTTTTATTCTTTCAAATTGAGATGTCATATTAGTGTCTACTTAATCATTTCTACTATATTATTATGTAGAGATAACTATATTCAAAATTTTTATTTGAATATTATATTATTCCTTGGAAACCAAAGGAAAATTTCTTTTACACCAGTGATTACTCAAGGAACTTCGTATTCTAATTATTTTATTAACTTCAACACGGATTTAATGAATTCACATGTGAGATACGGATGTAAGATTCGAATAGAAATTTTCTGTCTTTTTCGGTGCCCCTACTTGTGCCACACATTTAAAATTAAGTTTAGGGTCTAGGATTCTAGGTTAGGGTCTATGGTTAGAGTTTAAGAAATTCTAGATTAGGGTGTAAGGTTTAGGATTTAAAATTTAAAGTTGGGATTTATAATTTAATTTATAGTATTTTTTAATGTTAGCACTAGAGGTGGCAATCGGGTCATTCGGTTCGGGTCATTTCGGGTCTATCTAGAATCGGTTTAGATTCGGTTCGGGTCGGTTTCGGGTCTAATTCGGGTCTGTGATGAGTCGGATTCGGTTCGGGTATTGGATCGGGTCAAAATCGGATCGGTTGTTTTCGGGTCGGTCAATATCGGATCGGTCGCTTTCGGTTCGGGTCAAAATCGGGTCGTTCGGGTCGCTTTCGGTTCGGGTTAAAATCGAGTCAATTTCGGGTCGGGTCAACATTTAAATTTTCGGGTCAATTCGATTTGAGTCGGGTCAATTCGGTCAATAATGTCTGAAATGAATTAATTTATTAAACTTAGGATCTAATTGAACTAACTAAAATCTAAAAGCATAAATCACGGACATAATTAAAATAATTTTAAAACTAAATGTGAAATTTTAATTAAATTAATCTAAATTGAAACTCAATTAAATTAAGAAAAATAGAAAGACAATTGGTAAAAATAGAGAGGGAAAAAATAAAATTTTGGAGGGAAATAAGCCACCAATTTTTTAAGCTAGATTGAAAAAAAGAAAAAGACAATTGGAAAAAATAGAGAGAGAAAAGATAAAATTTTGGAGGGAAATAAGCCACCAATTTTTTAAGCTAGAGATTAATTATTTTTTAGGTCATGTTGCATTTAAAATGTTACATTTTAGTCAACTTTAAGTTTTAGTTTAATTTAATTTAGTCACAAGTATTCCCACGGTTTAGACTTCGGATATAGAAATCCCCTCCCCGTAGTGATAGTTAGTCTCTAAAAATTTAATTTTAGTTGAAATTAACTAATCTTTGTAATTTAGTCTATTAATTTAATATATTGATATTTTCGTTCATTTTAATTTCAAAGATTTAATTTTTAGCCAAAATTGACCCCTATTTATTTATATGGTATAATTACAAAATTGGTCATTGGACTCTCAAATTTCTCCACTTCCAACTTGTCAATTTAGTCTACAATTTCAATTTTATGATGAAATTATAAAATTGGTCACCAAGATCTCAAATTTCTATACTTCATTTTATTATTTATTATATTGTTAAAAATAGATATTCGGGTTAAAATCGGGTCAAAATCGGGTTAAAATCGGGTCGATATTCGGTTCAGCTTTCGGTTCAGCTTTCGGTTCGGGTAGCATTCGGTTCGGGTCAATTCGGTTCGGGTCCATTTCGGTTCGGGTCCATTTCGGTTCAACAAAAAATTTCGGTTCGGGTTTCGGGTCAACTTCGAATCATCATGTTCGGGTCAAAATCGGGTTTCGGTTCGGATAATTCGGTTCGGGTTTCGGGTCTCAGGTCAAGTTTGCCAGGTCTAGTTAGCACATAAGTATGGGCACCGAAAATGAAAAAAAAAAATCCGTAAGATTCCACCAATATGATCTGTTTATGACTGTTTTAGATGGGGAAACTAAACGATACTGCATTTTTATATATTAGAATGCTCATTATGCCACCTTCATCTAAATTATTATCATATATTTATACTGATCAGCATAACTGATACAACGAGGCAGAGACTCAATGTAAAATGCGATATTAAAACTTTACCCGTGTAATTCTGATTTTTGATTAAATATTAAAAATCACCCGGTCACTTATATGACTTAACTTTTATTAGAAGCAATAAGGAGTTTAAAACGGTAAGTAAATTGATATCATTTAAATAGGTTTTGAATTTGAGACTTTGTGTATGTAGAAAATTTTTGTCGGGAAATTCACTACCAAATCTAAGTGTGCAACCAGAGACAGAGGTATAATGTTGAAGGGAGAGGTTGTTGCCCCGGCAGGAGGATTTTTTTACCTTTAACTCTTTAGATTTTTTTTTTAAAAAAAACAAATAATTATGAATTTTCCTCCACCTTTTAAATTTTATGTTTTACCCCACCCCTAATTAATAGCTCTGTCTCTGTGTGCAACGCGAGTCGATTCGGATTAATTAAGGCAAATGCCTGAAAAATCAGAAAGACAACAAAAAAAATAGGGCGAAGCCTTATTGTACAAAAAAAATCTATAAAAAGACCAACACATTTGACAAAAGAAATCAAAGTAAAATGATACCAATTAATACTATTGAAACAAACCTAATTGTGAGATTAAGATACATGGCTAAAATATCTCTAACCTCAATTCATGAATGATTAGAAAGTAGCACAAAAACTACTAAACAAAAGTAAGAAAAAAAACCCTAATCGTGCTCTTACTCTCCCCCAAAATGTCTTTTTTTTCATCTTGCACCTTAACGACGTCTCTTTCGGGATGGCTCCAGTGTCGTCGGGATCGAGTCGATTCATGTCGATCTTTTCCTTATAAACCTCCGATTTAAGGAGGTGACTTTTTGTCCATCCTGTCATGGTTTTTGTCTGTAACACCCGGATTTAGGGGTCGGGTGAAAATAATATTAAAATAATATTTCGGGTTTCGGTTTCAAAATTAAAATAATAAAAATATTTTTTATGGGCTTCGTATTTTCAAAGCAAGCATTTTATGTTGGACTTAAATTAGTTTGAAACTTATTTTCCTATGGATTTTGGAATAAATGAGATTGCCATCACATTAATGGCAAAGTTGTAATATTGGGGATTTTTGAAATAGCCCAATAAATTAAAACAAAAACAAAACCCCATTTCACCATCTTCTCCCCCCTTTCTTTCTTTTAAACGTGAACTCCCCCTTCTCCCATTTTGCTTTCCATCAAATCTTGCCTCCATTTTTGGAGCTTTTTGAAAGGTAATTACATTTCCGACTTGCTCTCATCTTCCTCTCTTTAAAAGTACAACTAGATTTCATTTTGGTTCAAGTTTTAGAATTTAGGTTTTTGGAAGATTTGAATAAAAATGATATCTTTATTGTTTTTAACTTAAAGTTTTGATTTAATATTGTTAGATATGGTGTTTATGAACCAAATGGTCCAACATATATAATTTTTAAAGTGTTTTATATGAATTCCCGAATTTGGGTATTGGTGGGGTTTTAGGAGGGTTTTGAGTTGAGTTTTGGGTATGTTCTATGTAGGGATGTAAAAACAGGTAATCAGATGGGTTTCAGGTCGGGTACTGTCAGGCCGGGTAAAATCGGGTACAGATAATTTCAGGTCATTTTTCTATTTTGACTCGACTCAGGTCGGGTGCGGGTCTATTTCAGGTCGGGTCCATTTCAGGTCGGGTCCATTTCAGATCGGGTCCATTTCAGGTCGGGTTCATTTTAGGTCGGGTCAAAACGGGTCGGGTCCGAAGCAGATAATTGACAGGTTAATTCGGGTTCGGATACACTTCAGGTCGGGTCCATTTCAGGTCGGGTCCATTTCAGGTCGGGTTCATTTCAGGTCGGGTGCATTTCAGGTCGGTGCATTTCAGGTCGGCTAATTTTAGGTCGGGTAGTTTCAGGTCGGGTAATTCAGGTCGGGGTATTTTTAGGATTGAAATTCGTATTGAGTTTGAGTTCGGTACAACCATATAAGTAGTCGATAGACTTTAGGTTGGCCTTCGTCAATCGTCATTGATTTGGAGTTAATTATTTAAAGTCATATCAAATTAAAATTATAAAACATTGGAGTAATTAAAAAAATAATGAAAAGGCGTCAATTTGGACTGAAAAGGGGTCAATTTGGATTAAAAATAAAGTTTCACGACTTATAATGAACAAAAATATTAAATTAAAATTATAAAACATTAGACAAATTTAAAAGAAAATAATGAAAGGGGGTCAATTTGGAATAAAAATAAAATTTTGGGGACTGTAATGAACAAAAATATCAAATTAAAAGTATAAAAATTAGTGTAATTAAAAAAACAATAAGTAGATGTCAATTTAGAATAAAAATAAAGTTTTAGGGTCTAGAATGAACAAATTTTCAAATTAAAATCATAAAACATGATGAATTAAAATATATATATAGGGGTCAATATGGAATTAAAATAAAGTTAAGGGATTAGAATGAAGAAAATATCAAATTAAAATAATAAAATATTGGACAAATTAAAAAAAATAAATGTGGGTCAATTTGGAATAATAAATGTGGACAAATTAAAATAAAGTTAAGGGACTAGAATGAAGAAAATACTAAAACACACATGTATACATACATACTAAAACACATATATATGCATGTATTTAAGTTTTAGTATATATATATATATATACTAGAACATACATATTTGTATGTATATATGTATACCCCTAAACAATACCCATAAACCTCAACCCTTAAATCTTATAATCACTAATAATTAGAGTACAAGCCTAATCCCCTAATCCTTAAACTAATCTCATAACCCCAAATAATTAAGTTGATGCATTTACCCCTAAACCCCAAACATAAATATCTACATCTTACAGACACTATTCACTAATAATTAGAGTGCAAGCCTAATCACATAATCCCTAAACTAATCTCATAGCCCCAAACAATCAACTTGACACACTTACCCTTAAACCCTAAACATAAACTCATAAATCTAACAAACAAAATAAATTGAAACATAAAAAGGACAAATCTAAAAATAAATTAAAACTAAATTATTAATTAGAGCCAAAATCACAAATGAATAAAATTATTAAACCTAATTACTTACCAAATCTTTATACGAGGACCAAATCAAATTTAAAGCAAACCAAAAAGCTTAATAATTAATTAATTTATGAAGCATGGCCTAATTAAATAAAATTTAAAGAAACTAAACAAAAAGTTAAGACTAAAAAAAATAAACTAAAACTTAAAAAACCTAAACACTAACCATCTAATTAAAGAAGGACCTAAAGAATAATTAACCCCTAAATAAAAAAATCTCACATCCACTCAATTGATACGGCGGCAAAATTTCCCCCCACCCCCCATTTTGTTTGATGGCGGCAAAATTCCCCCACCCCCCAATTGCCAAAATCCCCCCATTTTATTTAATATGGTCCCAAAATTCCCCCCATAATTTCCTATCAATCAAAAAAACTTTCCCCCATTAATTTTAAAAAACTTCCCCCTAAACTAAAAAATATTATTATTATTATTTTAATAGTTATAATTAAATTTTTTAATAAAATATTTCTTAAATTTAATGATCACAATTAATAAATTGACTTAAATTTTAAATAATTTGTTTTAAATTCATCCATCACAATTTATTAATTTAATAGAACTTTTAAATTTTAAATATTTTTAATAAAATAAATTTAAGTATGTTAATTCTTTTTAAACTTCACAAATAATTTATATTGAACGAGTTAGTATTAAATTAATTTAATAAATTAATACTTTACATTTATCAACACTTTAAATTTATCAAATCGTAGACTTCTTCAATTATATATTAGGTAAATATCAAGTCATATCAATATCATTCAGGTTAAAAATAGGTCGGGTTCAAAGCATGTCAGGTCAATTAACAGGTCGGGTTCAAAACAGGTCGGGTCCAAAACAGGTCGGGTTCAAAACATGTCGAGTAATATCGGATCTCGGGTCAATTCAGTCGGGTAAAATCGGTTATCTGCCAGGTCGGCTTCGGGTTCGGGTTTGTTTCAGTCGGGCGCAGGTCGGGTTTCAGGTCCACAGTAACAGGTCCAATTCGGGTTCGGGTCGTTTTCAGTCGGACGCAGGTCGGGTTCGGTCACTACAGTAACAGGTCCAATTCAGGTTCGGGTCAACAACAGTCGGTTACAGATCGGGTTCGGGTCATTAAATTTTCAGGTCAAATCAGGTTCTGACTCGAGCAGGTTTCAGTCGGGTTTTCAGGTCGGGTCAGCTTTTTACATCCCTAGTTCTATGTTGGAATTTGAGGGTTGATGTTAGGGTAATAGTTGGGGCTGTTTTGGAAGCATTTGAGTGTGCTAAAAAGGTTAAAATCTTGAGTTTTGGATTGTTTTTCATGGCTGCTCGGGTTTGGTGTTTTTTAGGGTTGTTCTTGGCTTGGAAGCATGCGTTTTGTGCTTTATTAGTGTTCCGGGTTTGCTACATTAATTGGTGAATTGATTTGAGGTTAATTTGATTGTGTTGAGGTGATTAGAAGCGAGATTATGTGTTGGTGAAGCCTCGAGAACAAATCCGGAAACTTGAAGACTTTGGTTGCTTGGTAGTTGAGCTTGGAGGTGGAGGTGAGTGGTTAAAATGTTTTAAATGGTTTTGAGCAATTGGTTCAAGCATGTGAACTAGGTTGGGATTGGTAGACCCACCTAGAGTTGGGATTAGGGTGGTAGCCTAATCCCAAGCTTTAGTTAGAGACCTTGGTTGATCTTTAAGGTGTTGATTTATGCCTTATGTTTAATCGTGTTTATGGTGGTTATGTATGTGTTGTTATACATGTATGATGAGGCATGACTTAATGCATTGATATATGCATGTTGATGATAAATTGATGGAGATATACATATGTATGAAGTATGATGTGATATTTGTGTTAATGATATACATGTAGTGTTGACATGTAAAATGATGTTATGAGGTGATTGTATGATCCGAGGATCATGGTGAGTACATGCTAGGCATGGAAATGTGGTTTGTGCATGACGGTAAGTCATGGTGAGTACGTGCTAAGCACGGAAGTTGTTATGAAATGATATTGTGAAAGATTAATGAAATATGTAGTATTGACACTAGTATGCTTGTGTACAATGATCGATCATTAGGATGTTTAGTGTGCACACGTGAGTCAAAATGCGCGCATGGTCTTGATGATGGTAGTCATCAAGATGGAGTACGGGTTCGCCCAGAAATCTTCTTATATATATATTCGTCGGTGATGAGTGGAATCCTATCGACGGGCGTGAGGATGAGTGGAATCCCCTCCGCGTGAACGATGATGAGTGTAATTCCACCGTCAGGTAATGGTTGTGTTGTTGGATGTGAGTTCCAACGGTTATCCGCGTATTCGAGTCATAGCTAGGTGCCAATACAGATTGTGGACTATGCTACTCATATGTTGAATATATGTGTTTTCCCTATGTGTGGTTGGACTCGTTGAGCATGACATGGCATTGACATTATGTTCATGCATCATTTGTATTTTTGGCTCTTGCGGTTCGAAGGTAAGAACTCATGCATTCTACCTTGGTTGTATGCTCGTGCTTGGACCCTACATTGTCGATGTTTGTTTTATGAGCTACCCTCACTAAGCTTTTATGCTTACGCTCCTTTTTGTTCGACAATGCAGACCAGTAGCTTGTGGGTGGCAAGGGCAAGGAAAGGCCTCCAGGTGTCGCTTTTGGTTAGCTCAAGTATGAACTTTAAATTGTAGATTGTAATAGTCAAGCAATGAGATAGGTGTTGTTGATTTGTGCTATTGTTTGTTGTTTAGGAGCATGTTTAGACTCCTTAATTATGTTTTTTTTGATTGGCTTGTTGATGTCATGTTTGGATTTTAAATCATGTCTAAATTGCTTACCATGTCTGTTGGTCATGTGCCTTGTGAGAATGCCTAAGTGTATGGATGTTGAAGCATGAGACCTTAAGTGCTTGTTTGCCTTCTTTTGAATGAATGCATGAATTCCTTGGTTGATTGAGGTATGCTCATGTTGGGTGTCATGTATGACTAGATTATGGTTAATAGATGTTGTATGAATGCTTGATTGGGTCTAGGGAGGTCTTAAATCGTATCTAGGTTCGAGTCTTGTATGTTTTTGCTGAAATTGGGAGACTTGCAGTGCAGGGCGTATTGATATGCCTAAGGGCCGTATCGATACGGTCTTGCCTTCAGTACTCTATTTTGGCTGGGTGTATCGATACGGTAAATGCTCACTGGAATTCTGAGATTTTGGTGAGTTATTACCGTATTGGTACGGTGTCATAGCGTATCGGTACGAGTTTATCTCGTTGACCACGAGATGTTGACTAGGAAGGGCGTATCGATATGCTCAAGGGCTGTATCGATACGGTCTTCCTGTGTTGACTGTTGGGTGTTGAATTTGGTCAAGGCGTATCGATACCCTTGACAGGTGTATCGATACGGCCTGCTTAATTACAGAAAATGGGTTGTTTTAAAGGTGATGTCTTGAATGATCGTTTTTGTATTGCTCTTGTTTCCGCTGACGTGTTTCACATAGGATATGGTAATGCATTTAGACAAGATAAATACAAGAAATTTCCTAGGGTTGCTAACCGAGGGGGAACCTTAACGGGTTTCGCTTCAGTTTTCCCCGTGTAGCCTACTCGGATCAGTCAAGCGTCCGGACCGGGACGAGGGGGTTACACTTGTTGGTATCAGAGGCTAAGGTTTCCGAGACCTTGGGCAGGTAAGTGAGGTAAGTTTAAATTCTTGTATTGAAATTACACGGTGTTTGCTTGCCATGTAAGCATGTTGCTTGTTTATCAAGTATGCTTGGTGTATGTTGTTTGATCGCGTGTGAGTGTTGCTTGAAGTATGTTGAGTAGAGTCTCATTGCTTCTATTACATCGGAAAAAGAGATTTTAAGTGAGGGAATCATACTTGAGCCACTTGGACCTTTTTCCTTTGCTAACCCAATTTGTATGTTAATGTGTTGTTGTTGTTAGTTTATTGCTTTTTAGTAAGTTTGAGGCCAAGGGCGAGCCGTGAATCGGTAAGTAGAAGTTGTGGTTTTTGAAAATGTGGATGATGTTGAGGGAGTTCATCGCTATAGTTAGGGGAGTATGGTTGTACCGGAGTTGAGGTATAATTTGTTGTTCGAGTCAGTGTGTATGTGGACTGATTCTTGTTGGTGAGGGGCGATGAGACCGATTCTGGTATTAGTTGGTAAAAAGAAGTGAAGACCTATGAGTGGGAGTCAGAGTGGTATCGATGTTATAGTAGATAAGCCCTTGGTACAATTTTGAGTTGTCCATTCTGATTGATTCTGAATCTGTACTTACGTATGTTGTTAGCAAGCACACAAAGTTTGGATGTACCCGGTGAAGTGTCAGAGGTAGGTACGAGTACCTTAGTTCTTTTAGCGAGATCAAGGTAAGGGTCTCGTGTGAGTAGTAAGAAGTTCAGAAATGTTAGTTGGTGATCGTTGGGGTTCGGCCTATGGTTCTAAAACAAGACAGCCGGTCAGTATCCGTGAGTGGGAATCGATTGGTGCGGTTGGGCCAGGGTGTGTCTGAGTTGTCTTCCAGCAAGAAGGGGAGATGAAGTCACTTCCGATATAGTCAAGCCGAGAAGAAGTCTTGAGTTTTGACTTCAGATTGTTTGGTAGTGGGATATTTGAGTCGTCAGGACCAATGTTATAGAACAAGTTCAAGCATGATTGTTTGTGTGTGATCAGAACTGAATTTTGAGGTTTCTAGATACTCTAAGAACGGTTTAGAAGAGTTAGGTTTTGTTGAAGGACCAGCCTGAAACAAGAGAACCGAAAACTATCAGTTGTGTACGTGTGAAGTTGCAATTTCTGCAGATATATCCTTTTGTGTGGGCATGCAAAGAATTTGATATACCCGTTGGAATCTTAGACGTAGGGACACATGTGACTAGACCTTTTGGTGAGATAATGGTGGTCAGAAAGATGTACGGAAGATGTTTGTTGATAGTTTAGGGTTACGTGTTTCCAGTAGATGTGAAGTAATTGTCTTTTTACGGTCGATGTAACTTTTGGTATGGTTTGGCTCGTAGAACACAAAGCTAGGGCATACGTCGAGACAGAGAGAGAGTTACCTTGAAGTTGCAGATTTCTGTGAGACTGTAGTAGTAGGTGAGGATGTGAACTTCTTATCAAATGTTAATCCAGCTTTAGAGGTCAAAGATTGACTAAGTTTAGTTGACAGGCTTGCCTAGCAAATGTGATTGATTTGATTTTTGAATGAAGTTTAGACCACAGAATGTTAGAATAGTTTGTGTTTTCCTAAAAGTATTTGGAAGAATTACCCGGTTTGTCTCTTGATAGAGAAGAAGAGTTTATTATTGATACCGTCATCGAGTTTGCTTCTGTTTTGATTGCTCTGCATCTTATGGTTCCCGAAAGAATTGAGAGTGTTGAAGAATTAACTACGAGATTTGTTAGACCTTAGATTCATTAGGCCTAGAACATCATCTTAGAGTATGACAGTGCAAATTGTGAAGAAGAGAAATGACATACGAGAATATGTTTAGATCTCAGGTAGTTGAAACAAGTGACATTGAATAATTAGCATATGTTTTCGAGCATTAGTGATTTGTTGATCAGTTAGTGTGTGCTCCAGTCTTTTTGAAGATTAAATTGAGATCCGATTACTACCAGTTGAAAGTGGGAGGTTGGTGTACCGAAGGCAGCTTTTGGGACAAGATACGGTCATTTTGAGTTCTGAGTTATGCCGCTTTGTTTGACTAGTGTGTTAGCTACTTTTATAGAGATGTCGAGCAGAATATCTCCTAAGTTCCTTGATCAGTTTGTAGTAGTCCTCATAGATGGTACATGGGTATATTCAAGTACCGAAGAAGATCATGACAAGCTTTGGAGTTAGTGTTGTAGACCCTATTAGAGAATTAATTGTATACCAAGTTGAGCAAACGTGAACTCCGAGTTAAGAAAGATGTCCCCTAGGACATGTGGATCAGCCGAGTGTATTAGAGTAAATCCTAAGTAGGCAGAAGAAGATGTGAGTTGAAAGAAATCGAAGACAGTGACATGTATCTATAGTTCCTAGGTCTAGCATTGTTACTATCAGGGAATTGTAAATGATCTTTTGAAGATAGCTGCTCCATTGACAAGTTGCTACAGAAGAATGTTCAGTTTGTGTGGTCAGATGCGAGACAACGAGCCCTTGAGAAACTGAAAGAGACTTTGAAGAAAGCTTTGACCTTGATCCAGCCTATATCAGAGAAAGAGTTTGTGAACCATAGTGATGCGTTACATGTAAGGTTAGGTTGTGTGCTTATGCAAGATAGAAGATTTGTGGCCTATTCGTCGAGACAGTAGAAGGTACATGAAAAGAACTATTCGATACGAGACGTAGAGTTAACTATAGTTGAAATTGCTTCGAAGACTTAGAGACAAAGTTTGTATAGTAAGAAATGCATAATATATGTGTACATATCATCAGAACTTGAAATATTAGACGACTTAAGAATGGTTGAAACTTGAACAACAAGAGTTGCTAGAACTGCTTGAAGACTGTAATATCAAGATTGAGTACCATCCGAAGAGAGTTAACGTAGTAACCGATGTTCCGAGTTATGTTGTTGATAGATTTGTAGTAGAGTTGCGAGCTGTGTTTGCCGGATTCAGTTTACCAAATGATAGTGGTTTCGTGGCCGAGCTTCAGGTAAAATCTACTTTGAGACAGAATACTTAAAGAGAAACAGTTGCAAGGCAAGTTCTTGGCACCTCACGTGCAAGACATAGTAGAAGGAAGACCTTCATATTTCAGTTTCAGAGATGATAGAGTTTTGTATTTCAGAGACAGAATAGTTGTATCGATTGACATAGTGTTTTGAGACGTATTGTTTTGGGCCGAAGCACACGACAGTTCATTTGTATTGCATCTGAGTAGTATGAAGACGTATTGTGGGTTGAAGATGAGTACTCATGGATTGAGTTGATGAATAATGTGGTTCAGTATGAGAGTGAGTGCATAGTTTGTCAGCGTGTCAAGACCGAGCGACAGTTTTCTTCTAGTTTGTTACATCCGTAGGAGGTCCTTAATGAAAGTAGGTAATAGGGATTCAAGATTTCAACTAGATTTTTAAAGATGTCTGCATAGTGTTTAGTTACCTGTTGAATTCAGATGGTTAGTCAGAAAAAGTTATCGATAAAGTATTCAAACAATGCTGTATGAGTTTGTGAATCGGGCTAGTTCTGTTGTTTATTCGTTACGGTTACCACCAGAGTTAGAAAGAGGATTCGTGATGTGTTTCGTGTATCTATAATTCAGAAAAGTGAAGCTGATCTATCTCGTGCTATGTTTGTTGAAGAGGCTGAGTCGAGTTTGAAATTGGCATGCATTGAAGGACCCGTTGAGATCTTAGCATCAGTTAGCTAATGATGTGTGGTAAGTCTACCGAGCTGGTTAGAATGTTGTGGTAAGTAAGGAAAAGAAGTGTGGAGGGGCAGTTTCCGTGACTCTTCCGGTCTGATAAATTTCGGGGACGAAATTTCCTTAAGTGGGGGAGAGTTGTAACACCCGAATTTAGGGGTCGGTGAAAATAATATTAAAATAACGTTTCGGGTTTCGGTTTCAAAATTAAAATAATAAAAATATTTTTTATGGGCTTCGTATTTTCAAAGCAAGCATTTTATGTTGGACTTAAATTAATTTGAAACTTATTTTCCCATAGATTTTGGAATAAATGAGATTGTCATCTCATTAATGGCAAAGTTGTAATATTGGGAATTTTTGAAATAGCCCAATAAATTAAAACAAAAACAAAACCCCATTTCACCATCTTCTCCCCCTTTCTTTCTTTTAAACGTGAACTCCCCCTTCTCCCATTTTGCTTTCCATCAAATCTTGCCTCCATTTTTGGAGCTTTTTGAAAGGTAATTACATTTCCGACTTGCTCTCATCTTCCTCTCTTTAAAAGTACAACTAGATTTCATTTTGGTTCAAGTTTTAGAATTTGGGTTTTTGGAAGATTTGAATAAAAATGATATCTTTATTGTTTTTAACTTAAGGTTTTGATTTAATATTGTTAAATATGGTGTTTATGAACCAAATGGTCTAACATATATAATTTTTAAAGTGTTTTATATGAATTCCCGAATTTGGGTATTGGTGGGGTTTAAGGAGGGTTTTGAGTTGAGTTTTGGGTGTGTTCTATGTTGGAATTTGAGGGTTGTTGTTAGTGTAATAGTTGGGGGCTATTTTGGAAGCATTTGAGTGTGCTAAAAAGGTTAAAATCTTGAGTTTTGGACTGTTTTTCATGGCTGCTCGGGTTTGGTGTTTTTGGGGGTTGTTCTTGGCTTGGAAGCATGTGTTTTGTGCTTTATTAGTGTTCCAGATTTGCTACATTAATTGGTGAATTAATTTGAGGTTATTTTGATTGTGTTGAGGTGATTGGAAGCGAGATTATGTGTTGGTGAAGCCTCGAGAACAAATCCGAAAACTTGAAGACTTTGGTTGCTTGGTAGTTGAGCTTGGAGGTGGAGGTGAGTGGTTAAAATGTTTTAAATGGTTTTGAGTAATTGGTTCAAGCATGTGGACTAGGTTGGGATTGGTAGACCCTACTAGAGTTGGGATTAGGGTGGTAGCCTAATCCCAAGCTTTAGTTAGAGACCTTGGTTGATCTTTAAGGTGTTGATTTATGCCTTATGTTTAATCGTGTTTATGGTGGTTATGTATGTGTTGTTATACATGTATGATGAGGCATGACTTAATGCATTGCTATATGCATGTTGATGATAAACATGATGGAGATATACATATGTATGAAGTATGATGTGATATTTGTGTTAATGATATACATGTAGTGTTGACATGTGAAATGATGTTATGAGGTGATTGTATGATTCGAGGATCATGGTGAGTACATGCTGGGCATGGAAATGTGGTTTGTGCATGTTGGTAAGTCATGGTGAGTACGTGCTAAGCACGGAAGTTGTTGTGAAATGATATTGTGAAAGATTAATGAAATGTGTAGTATTGGCACTAGTATGCTTGGGTACAATGATCGATCATTAGGATGTTTAGTGTGTACACGTGAGTCAAAATGCGCGCGTGGTCTTGATGATAGTAGTCATCAAGATGGAGTACCGGTTCGCCCAGAAATCTTCTTATATATATATTCGTCGGTGATGAGTGGAATCCCATCGACGGGCGTGAGGATGAGTGGAATCCCCTCCGCGTGAACGGTGATGAGTGTAATCCCACCGTCAGGTAATGGTTGTGTTGTTGGATGTGAGTTCCAACGGTTATCCGCGTATTCGAGTCATAGCTAGGTGCCAAGACGGATTGTGGGCTATGCTACTCATATGTTGAATATATGTGTTTTCCCTATGTGTGGTTGGACTCGTTGAGCATGACATGGCATTGATATTATGTTCATGCATCATTTGTATTTTTGGCTCTTGCGGTTCGAAGGTAAGAACTCATGCATTCTACCTTGGTTGTATGCTCGTGCTTGGACCCTGCATTGTCGATGTTTGTTTTATGAGCTACCCTCACTAAGCTTTTATGCTTACGCTCCTTTTTGTTCGACAATGCAGACCAGTAGTTTGTGGGTGGCAAGGGCAAGGAAAGGCCTCCAAGTGTCGCTTTTGGTTAGCTCAAGTATGAACTTTAAATTGTAGATTGTAATAGTCAAGCAATGTGATAGGTGTTGTTAATTTGTGCTATTGTTGGTTGTTTAGGAGCATGTTTAGACTCCTTAATTATGTTGTTTTTGATTGGCTTGTTGATGTCATGTTTGAATTGTAAACCATGTCTAAATTGCTTTCCATGTGTGTTGGTCATGTGCCTTGTGAGAATGCCTAAGTGTATGGATGTTGAAGCATGAGACCTTAAGTGCTTGTTTGCCTTCTTTTGAATGAATGCATGAATTCCTTGGTTGATTGAGGTATGCTCATGTTGGGTGTCATGTATGACTAAATTATGGTTAATAGATGTTGTATGAATGCTTGATTGGGTCTAGGGAGGTCTTAAATCGCATCTAGGTTCGAGTCTTGTATGTTTTTGCTGAAATTGGGAGACTTGCAGTGCAGGGCGTATTGATATGCCTAAGGGCCGTATCGATACGGTCTTGCCTTCAGTACTCTATTTTGGCTGGGTGTATCGATACGATAAATGCTCATTGGAATTCTGAGATTTTGGTGAGTTATTATCGTATTGGTACGGTGTCTTAGCGTATCGGTACGGGTTTATCTCGTTGACCACGAGATGTTGACTGGGAAAGGGCGTATCGAAATGCTCAAGGGCTGTATCGATACGGTCTTCCTGTGTTGACTGTTGGGTGTTGAATTTGGTCAAGGCGTATTGATACCCTTGACAGGTGTATCGATACGGCCTGCTTAATTACAGAAAATGGGTTGTTTTAAGGGTGATGTCTTGAATGATCGTTTTTGTATTGCTCTTGTTTCCGCTGACGTGTTTCACATAGGATATGGTAATGCATTTAGACAAGATAAATAAAAGAAATTTCCTAGGGTTGCTAACCGAGGGGGAACCTTAACGGGTTTCGCTTCGATTTTCCCCGTGTAGCCCACTCGGATCGGTCAAGCGTCCGGACCGGGACGAGGGGGTTATATTGTCTGCGGATCTCGTCGGTCTTTCGAAGGAGACCAATTTCCCCAACGGCAATTAGTTCTTCGTACGGAGTCACAACGACGGTCTAGGAGAAAGGAAGGTGTCTTCGAAGATTAGGGTTCTCGATGGTCCTAAAAGGTCGACTAAGTCCCACTACCGGTTCCATCCCCGGTCGACCCCTCTCTTTCCCCCTCAGATTATTCTGATTGGTTGGCCTCCCCTTAAACCACCCTTCATTTTTTGTGATATCATTCTTGGCTAACCTTGATCCATCATTTGATTATTGGCTCGTTCGGAGAAAAGGATCGGTGTTGTGCTTCCCCTTTCCCTCTGTGGTTGTGGATGATGAAGTTTGGTTGTTCTGTTGGCATTTCTAGGCCTTGCGACTCCCTACTCGTCTGGATGGTTGCTGTGAGATACAAGAAAAAGGAAATTTCATTCGTTTTAGCTTGAAGGTCATGTGTGTCGTTTCTATGAGCTTTGCTGCTTTGCCATGTGATTTTCTTAGTGGTGTCCATTGGTGATCCTCCAGTGTTGCGGACTGTAAAATTATAAGTTCATGAAATCATCTCCAGTTAATGTGCTCTCCCGAATCAGACCTCTATGCTCCCGAAATCGCCTATGTCGACTACTTGACCTATGGTGGTTGTCCAATTCTTCTACATGTATTGTTTTGTTTTTCTTCCTTTTTGTGAGTTTCTGTTTTGGGCCTTCGTTGCCCCTATTTATTCGACTATGTGTGTCGTGTTCTTAGGGGGTAAAAATCTCTTGCCCCCTAATCATGCCTCTTTCTATGCCCCTGCCTAAAAATACTTAAAAATTAAATCTTTCCCTATAACCCTAATTTTCATATCCTAAATCCCAAACCCTAAATCCTAAAAAAATACACCCTACCCCTAATTCCCTACACCCTAACCCTAAGCCCCAACCTTAAATCCCAAACTCTAAACCCTAAATCCACTATTTTAAAGTGGGGGCACAAATGGGGGCATACTAGGGGGCAGATGATTTCCATCTTGTAATTAGGGGCCTTTGTCTCGGCTTCTATGTTATATTTTTTTTCTAGTAATGAAATTTCCCTTTTCGGTAAAAAAATTAGCACAAGACTAGTAGTTACTACTAGGGGTGATAATGAGCCTGACCGGCTCGCGAGCTACTCGGGCTCGGCTCGGTCAAAGCTCGGTCAAAGCTCGGCTCGAGTGAGCTCGACTCGGGCTCGGGTTCGGCTCGAAAACTTAACAAGCCGAGCCGAGCTTACCCAGGCTCGGCTCGAAAAGCTCGTGAACAGGCTCGGAATCTACATATGCACTAAAATAAATTATGTGTTTGTATTTTCTTTCATTAGTTGATTGTTGTTTGATTTTGTATTTTCTTTAATTACGTGTTTGTATTATAAGAATATTTATTAATTATTTGGATTAATCTAATTTTTGGCACTTTTTTCCCCTTTCCGGTCATTGAATTTCGTTTTAGTGTTGGTTATGAAAGTGATTTTTAATGAATATTTTATATAAAAAACCTATAGCAAAATCAGGGATTTAAATAGCGTTCGCGGTCGCGTTTTCGGTCATGTTGCATTTATTGCGTTGCGTTTATCGCGTTTACGGAGATAAAGAATGCTATTGCGGTCACTACGGGTGTCGCGGTCGTGATTTTTTTCAAAATTCGCATAACTTATTGTATTAATCAATAATTATAATTGTAATTATTTAAATTCACTTCTTATGATTTTTATATTGTTTTCTAACATTTAGATTAGTAGATTATTAAAATTAAATAACTAAATTCAATGAAAAATAAATTTTGCACTCCAAAATTAAGAGAAAATGAGGATTAAATTAATATAATTAAAATATAAAAAAGACTAAAATGGATATTTATTCATCCTTACATAAAACTTAAGGGAGCAAGGAGGAAAACAACTATAAATGATAGGTTATGCAATACTTCTCAATATCCCACATTGGTGAGATATGTAAAGCAATGAGGGAGAACCACCTATAAATAGGGGCTCAGGAGCTGGAGGAATTAAGCACATTAACCTTGGCTTTTATGGCTGAGATCTTGCTTAAGTGGGCTTTTTGTGCACACATCTAAGTATATTTTTTTAGAATGAGAGCTTATTTGCCTTCATTTACAAACTCTATTGAGTTTGAATTTGCATTTAGTTGATTTTCAAGCTGGATTATGTTCGCACCCTTAGTTACTACAAAGCATAAATACACGATCCCAAAACAAGCGCGTTGACATAACATTTCCTTCGGTTTCAGTTAAGGCATTGCTGTCACTCCTCCCACCTTCCTTCTCCAGCATCAAACTACCCCTTATCACAAAGTCACCCGACCAAACACTTATTTCCTTTTGTAAGCTTGTCCAAAACATATTAACTTCCTCTCCTATCCCACTGTCCAAGAAGACACGCGCTGAGACGCACGCACTTCCATGGAAGAAAAGAGGCAAATTTTAAATGTTTAACCATCGTCTCTTTGAAGTTTAAATACCAAAACAAATTAACACCTTTTTCAGTTCTCCCCCTTCTTTACTCTCCCCCACCATGGCAGACAGGGTTTACCCTTCATCAAAACAACCCACAAATGGCACCGCCGCCACGGCAACCAACCCTTCTTTTCCAGCCACCAAAGCACAACTCTACGGAGCCTCCCGCCCTCCCTACCGTCCACAACCCAATCGCCACCGCTACCGCCGCTCCTGCTGTTGTTCTTGCTGCCTTTGGACCACCATAGCTATCCTCATCCTCATCCTCATAGCAGCCATAGCCGGTGCTGCCTTATACGTCCTTTACCGCCCCCACCGCCCCACTTTCACAGTTTCCTCCCTCAAAGTCTCAACCCTTAATATAACCTCAGCTTCCAAGCTGATCACCAACATCAGCCTCATCGTCGAAGCCAAAAACCCTAACAAAAAACTCGTCTACAGTTACGACCCAACCACCATATCTATTACCACAAGTGGCGACATCAATATTGGGGATGGTTCTTTCGGTTCCTTCGTGCACCGGACTAAAAACACGACCATTTTGAAGGCTGCCATAACTAGTAGCAACCAAGAACTCGATGACACGTCGGCCGGCAAGTTAAAAACCGCTTTGAAGAGCAGCAACGGGCTGCCATTGAAGATAAAGCTCGAAACTAAGGTGAAAGCGAAGATGGGAGCATTGAACACACCCAAGCTTGGGATTAGGGTGGCTTGTGAAGAGATTAAAGTTAGTGTTCCGAAGGGGAAATCGGCAACCACGGCTTCAACTTCTAATGCAAAGTGTAAGGTTGATTTGAGGCTCAAGATCTGGAAATGGACTTTCTGATCCATGTGAATTTGAGAAAGAGAAAGAATGGAGAAGAAAAAGGTTTGATTGTTATCTTTGCCTTTTCCCTTTGTTTTTTTAAAGCTTTTTGTTTTTTTTTGGGTTATAATGTCTTTGTGCAAGAAATTGTAGTATATACTCCTTTTTCTTCCTTTTTTCATTAATTGTTGGCTTTTTCTAGTTCGTTGTTAGTCCTTGTTCATTAGTATACAGTTTCTTCTTCTTATTATTATTAGACGTGACTACTGATTATAGAAATTACTTAATTACACACTGTATTTAATATTTTAATTAGTAGCTCTCACATGCCAGCCGAAAAGCTGTAGGGGAGGATTAGAGAAAAATAATAATTAATCTTAAATTCCAAACAGCATTGCCACCGATTTTTTATGAATTTGTTGTATGTAAGACTCGGAGTATATATTATATTTGAAATATAAATATATAACGTATGAGTTGGTTGTTGACATATAATAATATTTTTTTATCTTCTTTGGTGAAATTAAAAAAATTAAAATCATTATCTTTGTTTCTAAAATTTTAAATCCCATTATGCAATAAGTAAAATAATTGTGTATATATAATTTTTCTTGTAAAAGCCGTTAGTATTATTAAAAAAACATATACAAATTACAATAGGAGTGTACAAAAACATATTAATTTCTCTATATATGCTTAAATACGTTTTTTTGGTGGTTGTTCCGAATATGAAAGTCTTTAGTTTTCTTTGTAAATAATTAATGTAGAGAGAAATAAGAAATGATTAATTGGTTTGGTGCGTACAATTCATGAAACGTGACCGTCGGTGGAAAATCTTTAATTATTTTTGGGGTTATTTTACGGTATAGGGTCCCCATCTCAATTCTCATAGCATTTCCCGGAAAAAAGGCCCTTCCCCTTTTTCCTCGAAAGGAACAAAAGGGAAAAACATGTACTAAATAGCATGTGGATCACATGAAAGAGTTGATGCATGTATATATACAATTATTTCATGTCGATTTCTTTTATAAGCTTGATAAGTGTGTTGTGATAAATTTATTAATTAAAACAAAAATTAAATAAAACATATATTTATGATAAAAAAAATTAAACAAGACATATATCACTATTATAATATTATTTGTAAAATATTCTATTAATAATAGTAATAAGTGTATATATTAATAATTTTATGTAAATTACGATCGAGTGTAACCTTAAAACATTATGTTTATTAAAAAACAATTCTTAATTTTATAGAAATCATTATGATATGATGTATTGTGGTTACTTATGTTGTGTTTAATTATGTGGTAGACAATTTGATATTTATTCATATAGTTTAGTTAATTTATGAATTTATTAAGTGCTTTCAGTAAAAAGTAAAAAATATTATTTATTTTAAGTTCAAATAATTTTTATGTATTTTTTTAAAATTGAATTATATTCAATAGTGAAAGATTACAAAGAAATCACACCTCAAACATTAGAGGTTCAATGCAAACAAAAACTGCAGTAAAATTTAAGGGTGTGAAAGATGTTAAAATACCAAATCTAACATCTTTAGAAGAACTTAAAAAAAATTCATGAAATTAAATTCAGAAAACTATTACTTTGCCCTGATTGCTCTTTGAAAAAAGTAAAATTCTTCCGCTACTTGTTCTTGGCGTATCGATACAACCACAAAAAATAGAATCATAACATGTACAACTCAACCTCCTTCGTTGACAAAAAAAGTTCGATGATACTCGTCACCCGAACTCTAAACTATCAAAAGATAATCTGAAACTGTCATAAAAACAGACGAAAGAACTACCACTAGAAGCAGATATAGTATAAACCTGACAAAGTAAAATAAAAAAACATGAAACTAAAATTCATCAGTAAATATGAATTTTATTCATGTACATAACCGGCAAAACGGTCAATAACCGTTGCCGGCGAAAAAAAAATAGTACAAAAAAATTTAAAATTTTCTTATAACCGCTAGCAAATAGAAAAAGTGAAAAAGTATTTTAGTTGAGCATATTTTTGTGTATTATTAAAATATTATAATTAATAAATAAATATTACATTATAATCCCGTCAAACAATTCGAAAGAAAAAAAAAACGATGAAATGAACGGTATAAATTCGGTTTGGGGTCGTACGGAGGAAAAAGGGGTATAATTTTGGTTTCCAAAGGTATAAACAAGCAACAGGCCCAAGATCTAACAAACCCATATCTGGGTTAGAGAGAGTGGCCGTTTTCATTATGCAGTGAATTGGACTCAAACGCTTCATCTCCATTTTGTTCTTCAGATAAAGTGACGGACACCCCCTGTAAAACCCCGGACTCGTCTAAAACCCTACTATTTTTAAACTTGGCGAACTTCGGTTTTGATCAATCTTTTTTAAATTCTCGCTGCGTAAAATAAAACCCATCTCACTCATGTATCGAGCAGCTTCAAAATTAGCTTCCTCTGTTAGGTAATGCATCCAAATGTATCACGTTTGCCTGTCAATGCGTTATTTATTTATTTATTTTATGTATCTGATCAGTTATCATTATCTTTTTGTGCAGTTCCCAGACTTCGAGAAAACTGGTTAGGATTTAGGAATCATAATATCTTCACTTTACTTGATTTCTCTTTCATTTTGATTTCTGTTTCTGTGGTGAGGAAGTGTGGAAATAGAAGAAATGAAAAGTCCGAATTTTTTCTTTAGGCAAATAAATGATTTTGCAACAATGGGAATTTAGAGATGGGTCGTAAATAGTTAGAATGGTTTTCGTTTTTTTTTTCAAGTACAAATATATGTTCATTGGGGTTTGGTTTTGATGGAAATGAAGGAATGTTAACCTTTATTTGCTTAATAATTTGAATTGTACAGGTTTGTAGTAGGGTACTTTGCAATAGGAATTATGTGGCAAAAGAGATCAGTTTTGGGGTTGGGGCACGGGCGGCTATGCTGCAGGGTGTGTCTGAGGTTGCAGACGCTGTGAGAGTCACAATGGGACCAAAGGTAATAGATATTGGAAGAAGACTGAGAGGTCAATTTTTTGCTTACTATTATGCCTTGTCATAGTATTCATTCTGATCTATTGATTCAGGGCCGTAATGTAATTATCGAGAGTAGTCGAGGCTATCCTAAAGTCACAAAGGATGGTGTTACTGTTGCCAAAAGCATCAAATTCAAGGATAAGGCTAAAAATGTTGGTGCAGATCTTGTAAAGCAGGTTGCAAATGCCACAAATAAAGTGGCTGGAGATGGTGATTTCTTATTATTTTCAACCTTTTTCCATAAATGTGCTCTAACTGAACATCAATCAATCAATGTACCAATGTTTTCAGAACAAGCCATTCATGTTAGAAAGTTGTTTATTGGGACTTGTACCCAAAAGTAACTATTTTTTTTTAGCAAAACAAGTGATGCTCAAGACAACTTAACTAAGCCTTCATTCCAGGCTAATCTGGATTGGAGAGTACATGGATAGGAACCTGCTGTTCGAAAGTATTCCTGGAAAGTGTGGCACAAATGACCTGGATTCGTTTAAAGTCTTTGACTCCATTTTAGAATCAAGAGTCCTAGATATGCAGGGCATCTGTAGATAGAATAAGTGAGAGTTCTCTAATAACATTCAGGTTTCAATGCACGGATGGGTTTAGTTGTATTGTTGCATGATACCTGAGGAAACCTCTAGATTTTATTACAGAAATGACATTTCTTTGAAATTTCTCCCATAATATCTGATAGATTGCTGAAGATCTATTAACTATAATGCATCTATTCACAGGTACAACTTGTGCAACTGTCCTAACTCAGGCAATTCTTTTGGAAGGCTGCAAGTCATTGGCTGCTGGCGTAAATGTGATGGACTTGCGAAAAGGAATTAATATGGCTGTTGATACAGTCATATCTGACTTAAAAAGCAGGGCAGTAATGATAAACACTCCGGAAGAAATTACACAGGTTTATTGATGTTGGCTCTGTGGCTCCGTATCTCTCATACTCCTTTATTTCTTTTGCATTAAATTGTTTTTGATATGTTTTAAATAGGTTGCCACTATTTCTGCAAATGGGGAACATGAAATTGGAGAACTAATAGCAAGAGCAATGGAGAAAGTTGGGAAGGAAGGGGTCATTACTGTCACTGTAAGTCAATTTTCATTTTTGAACATTATTTTAATGATTATAAAATTTTGAATACTAATGATTACTTCTTAAACCACATGTAATTTGGTGTATCTAATGTTTTCCTTAAATTTTAGGATGGGAATACTTTAGACAATGAGTTAGAAGTGGTGGAAGGAATGAAGCTAGGCAGAGGTTATGTCTCTCCCTACTTTGTTACTGATCAGAAGACCCAGAAATGTGTAAGCCCTTTGTATCCTTTTTCCAATAGTTTTTACTTCAAATGGTAGGGTACTTGTTCATTGAACCAAACTGGGGTTTCCAATGTAAAACCCATGCTCAAAATTATGTTTTCTTCTCATACTTTAATGTTGTCAACTGGAGGAGGACCCTCGCGGTAAAATCATAAATCGTTCCCCTTACTTTGCTTAATTAATTTTGTAAGTTATTGATATGGACAAAAGAAAGGTTTTTCCTTGATTTAATTCTGTTGAATAGGGGCCTTTATATAGGCTACAAGAGTTGGAATTAGACTAATAATAAAACTCCTATGTTAGGTAAAACTCTTACCAAGATAAGGGTAACTTAAAGTAGGACTCTAGGACTCCTAGTTAATCTATACAAGAGTAGAGATAGAGTTAAAGTCCTAATACAAGTAAACTATGTACATACAAATCTGCAGGATTAAAAATTAAATATTAGAGTCCTAAAACAAGTAAATATTAGAGTCCCATCGGCTAGTATATTCCTACACTCCCCCTCAAGCTGGCGTATATACATTGTATATTCCCAGCTTGGAAATAAACGCAGTAAATGTTGCTGGAGGCAAAGCTTTGTTGAGTAGATCAACGAGTTGGCTAGCGGATGGGACGTATGATAGTCGAGCAGTCCCATTCTTGACTTTTTCGGCTATAAAGTGCCTATCAACTTCAACATGTTTGGTACGATCATGTTGAACTGGGTTCTTAGCAATTTTTATAGCAGATTGGTTATCACTAAGAATCTCAAAATCGCTAGCATTTCGAGGGTCCACTTCATTGAGAAGTTTAAGAAGCCAAAGGCCTTCACACATGCCTTGGGCTAGTGCTCGAAATTCAGCTTTTGCACTACTTCGAGAAATGACATGTTGTTTCTTACTCTTCCATGTCACAAGATTACCCCAAACAAAGGAACAATACCCAGTTGTGGATCTTCGATCTGTCAAATTTTCAGCCCAACTCGAGTCTGTATAGATCTTAACAGATCTGTCAGTACTTTTCCGAAAAATTAAGCCATGTCCGGGCGTCTTTTTGAGATATTTGAGGACTCGATAAGCTGCTGCCAAATGCTCTTCAGTGGGGCTGCTCATATGTTGACTTAAAACATTAACAGAGAATGTTATATCAGGCCGAGTAAGGGATAAATAAATGAGTTTCCCAACAAGCCTCTGAAATCTTTCTTTATCTCGAAGAGGAGGAGCTGCCGAGTTGAATGAAAGATTAGCATCCATAGGAGTATTGACTGGTTTGCATCCAAGTAAACCAGCTTCTTGGAGAAGATCAAGCACATATTTTTGTTGATTAATGACTAATCCTTGCTGAGATCGAGCTACTTCCATTTCCAAGAAGTACCGAAGTTTGCCCATGTCCTTAGTCTCAAACTCCCTCTGAAGTGTTTGTTTGAGTTTAGAAATTTCTGCTTCATCATCTCCGGTGATGATAATGTCATCGACATAGACAAGTAGAAGGACCTTCTTCCCGTTCGAGCATGCTTTAAAGAAGAGTGTGTGATCGGCAAGGGATTAATTGTATCCACTTTTGAGGATAACCATAGTAAATCTCTCGAACCAGGCCCGCAGAGATTGTTTAAGGCCATATAAAGACCGATTCAATTTACACACTTTCTTTGCTCCTCCAAAAGCTTGAAGTTCGGGAGGAATCTTCATATAAACTTCTTCAGCAAGATGCCCATTGAGAAAGGCATTTTTGACATCAAGTTGATGTAGGTTCCAATCAAGATTGACAGCAATGCTAAGAAGAACTCTGACAGTATTAAGTTTGGCCACCGGTGCAAAAGTCTCGGTAAAATCAATGCCATGAGTCTGTGTGAAATCTTTAGCCACTAACCGTGCCTTATATCGCTGAATACTCCCATTTGAATTATTTTTTATCACAAATATCCATTTGCATCCGACAGCTTTCTTCCCGGAAGGTAAATCAGTAATCGTCCAAGTAGCAGTTTTTTCAAGTGCCGAGAGTTCTTGGACAGCTCTCTTCCACCGTGGATCACTAAGAGTTTCATTAATATCTTGGGTAAACTATACCGTTGACCATCATACTTTAGTTAATGTATTAAAATGTCCACCTTAAAAAAAATCGACTCAATTGACCACCAGCCGTTAATGGGCTAACGGCAGAGCTGACGTGGACCGTTAAAACAAACGGTGAAGCTTAGCTGTAAAAAAAAATGCCAAGTCAGCTTAATAGAAAACAAAACGTCAGATTGGATTATTTCTTGTTTACTTCGACACGAACCCCCCCCCCCCCCAAATTCTCTGAACGCTCTCTGAAAACCCAAAAAATCCCCAAGTATCTGTGATCTATTGTTGGAGATAGAGAGGAGATGATCGGACGTCTTCGCGAAAAAGGGGGTCCTTCTCCGCGATACGGTAAGTTTGATTCTTGTTCTGGGGTTAGGGGTGAAATTTTAGATTAGGGTTAAAACGAGATTAGGGATTTCAAATTAGGGTTAAAACGAGATTAGGGATTTTAGATTACACTTAAAATTTGAGATTAGGGTTAATAAGATATTAGGGTTAATATAACCCTATGTGTTGCATGGGGGAACACTTCTGACACAGCTTCCATTAATCCCTACACACATACAAAAAAACAGAACAAATTAACAGTTCACAGTTAGCAAAAAAATACAAAAAAATGTTAAAGAAATTTACTTATACCTTTTGTCTATCAGTCATAAAGGTATAGCTGTGAGAATTCTCAACCTCCAAATTAGTGGCAAGTAATTCCAGAAGTCAGAACCATGATGATTGGTTTTCACTCTCCACACTGCAAAGGCTATAGGATAGATTGCATCATTTGCATCTATTCCTACAGCTGACAAAAGATGACCTTTGTAGTACCCCTTCAAGTGACAACCATCTAGACCTAGAATGGGCCTACAGCCTGCTTTGAAGCCATCTTTCAATGCTTGCATGCAGATATAAAGCCTCTCAAACTTTCTTTCATTTAACTTACAAATAGCTTTTTGTCCCTGGATTAGAGTGCCTCAATTCCCCTAAGTAAGCATACAGATTTGCATACTGCTCTTTGTAGTTACCATTCAAGTTCTCAAGAGCCAGATTTTTTGCCCTAATGCATTTACACTTATCTACAACTAATCCCAATCCTTGTGGACGGCTTCTTTTAGGGATGTACTAGAGAAATTAGGGTCAACAAAAAAACTACTAAAGTAGTTTTTAGCTAGCCACTTGGCAGTACAATTGGAATTTTTGAACTCCCTAAGACAACTATGTTCACCATTTATAGACCTAATCTACCATGTACCAGTAGAAGGATCTTCACCAAGTATAGGGGCTGCCCATAACACCCATTGACACTCTCCTTTACATTTTGCTTGAATCCTTCTATTATCATTTCTCTTTAACTTAACACTGTACCTATTCTTAATACCATACATCTTAATGACATCCTTAAGTATGTCTTTGCTTGTAAACAATTGACCAACCTTCAACTTAGGGTTCATTAAGTCTGACTCAGCATTAAATTCAGGAAATCTAGGTTTTTTTGGACCATCTGAATCTGACTCATCTACACTGTGTAGTGAGTTAGATTTGCCACTGTCATTGTCACTTTCATATTCTACTTGCTCACTGCCCAACCCAAAATTCTCACTACACATTTCATTTTCAGAGCTAAGAACTTCAGTTTCACTGTCACTAAATTCAGACTTATCAGTGGATGAGTCTGACTCGACAAGGTACTCATCATCTTCTGAGTTAGTTTCAGAATCTACCCTAGTTTCAGAATCTACCCTGATCTCAGGCTCATTGTCCACTACCATTTCTTGTAAGTGTAAATGCATGTAATGATCTCTAGGTAAATGTCCTACCATCTCAAGAACATCAAAATCAGTTATCAACTTTTTCAGCTGTAATGGACTATCTGAAACCTTCCAAAACACAGTCACAGCAGTAGTAATCCCTAACCGTTCAACCATACTAACAATCTCAAACATTGACATAGTATCCACATTACAATGATCGAAATAATCCAATCCTTCTCCATGATGTACAACAACACTAAACTGGTCTGAATCAATCCCTGTTAAATATCAAAAATATTGTACAACAACACTAAACATTAATGGTTTCACAGTGCAACAAACAAAACATATAATAAATACCTCACCCACCATTGCAGTACCCTAAATATTGATATCAACCCACGTAAAAGTAAAAAAAACATGTGTATTTTATTGTTCAAAAGGCAACATTAGTTTAGTATAAACCAACAACAAGCAGACAAAAAAGACAACTTTTTAAGAATTAAACCGAGATGTTTATATTAACCCTAACAAACAGACAAAACCAACAAGCAGACAAAAGCACCCTTACCAAAAACCCTAAACCGAGATGTTTATATTAACCATAATATCTTATTAACCCTAATCTCAAATTTTTAATGTAATCTAAAATCCCTAATCTCGTTTTATCCTTAATCTGAAATTTCACCCCTAACCCCAGAATTGGAATCAAACTTACCGTATCGCGGAGAAGGACCCTTTTTTTCGCGAAGACGTCCGATCATCTCCTCTCTATCTCCAACAATAGATCACAGATACTTGGGGATTTTTTGGGTTTTCAGAGAGCGTTAAGAGAATTTGGGGTTTTTTTTTTCGTGTCGAAGTAAACAAGAAATAATCCAATCTGACGTTTTGTTTTCTATTAAGCTGACTTGGCTTTTTTTTATAGCTAAGCTTCACCGTTTGTTTTAACGGTCCACGTCAGCTCTGCCGTTAGCCCATTAACGACTGATTGTCACATTGATCCTGTTGAGTGGATCACACGAATAATAATAACCAAGAGGGGGGGTGAATTGGAATTTTAACGATGTTGTAACGGAAATTGCAACTTAAAAATATTGACACGGGAATTTAGAGTGGTTCAAGTTCACCAACCGAACTCTACATCCACTACCTTAGTCTCACCAAGGATTTGCAACAATTTCCGCTAAATTGTTCGTCCCCTTTTTCCAGGACAAGGAGGCAACCTTTACAATTTCGGTTAATTTTTCTACCCAAAAATTAACCCAATCCTCACACAAAAGAACAAAGTAATTTGTTGGCTAATATGGTATCTCTCAATACAAATGATAGCCCAATATCAAGCACTCAACCCAATCGAACAAAATAGAAATGAAGGATACAATTGGGGTTTCTAGACAAAAATGGGATTTCAACACAAATGCTTGTATTTGATGAAAGGATGTATGCTTGTAGCTCAATTGTTGATTGCTGGAGCTTCTTGGGGTCTTTTTATAGCCTCTTGTAGATTTCCAACCGTTGTGGGTGATGGGCTGAAGATTAGAGCCGTTGAGGTGTTTTTCTCATAACTTTACAGCTCCCAGACGCCTACCGTTTCGGAACGGGGTCAACCTGTTTCGGAACGGATTTCAAATAATATAGCCGTTGGAGCGTCTACGAGAGCCCGTTTCGAAACGCCTAGGGCCGTTTCGGAACGGTTTTGCCACTGCCAAAGGGGTGTTTCGAAACGGCCTTGCCCGTTTCGGAACAGATTTGCCACTGTCAAAGGGGTGTTTCGAAACGGCCTTAACCCGTTTCGGAACGCCCTATTTAATTTAAAAATTCAGTTAAAGACCGTTGCCCATGTTCGTTTGAATAAAGAACCGTTTCGAAACGAGTGATACCGTTTCGAAACCCCTTAACCCGTTCCGATACGCGTTGCGGAACAGGTTTACATCGAACTGAAAGTGTTTCGAAACGCCCTGGGGCCGTTTCGAAACGGGGCTGGAAAATTACTGTTTTAACTTTGAAATACTTAAAAAAATGATTTGTAAGTATTTGGTTTTAACTATGAAGTGGTCTTTATAAATATGTAGAAAATTTTAAGGACTTTAAAATTTGTTTTGACATTTTCATTTTAGTCCTTAGGTTTTTAGTTATATCAAAATTAAAGCATATGTTTCACAATCTCCCCCTTTTTGATATAACAAAACCAAAGTTAGAATTTTTTAAGAATTTTGAAAGTTTTGAAGATATTCTAACTCCCCCTTAATTTAAGATAGGTTTTGAAATTTAAGACTTGTGACTTTTGAAATCAAGGATCAAAACCTTAAGACAAATTTAAAAATTTGAAAATTTTTGGTGGCATGGCATGGCAATTCTCTTAAATATCTTCTCCCCCTTTTTGTTAGATAAAAAAGAAACAAGCTCATAAAGAAGATTAGTACCAATAAGCAATAATAAGCAATCGTAATTAATATCATCAAAATATTCAAAGCATAAATAATAAGTTCATAATCAAATCCCAAAATAGAAGATCATAAGCATAGGTTCTAAAATATAAAGATGCAAACTTAATCCTAAATGCATAACTAATATGATAAACATCCTAAGCCTCGTCATCCGAATCATCATCATCATCCTTGGCTTGCGAACGATGAAACGTCGTCCATTGCCCATAAAGCGTAGAGAAGGAAAGATCAAGGTTGGCATGCGAAGTCGAAAGAGTATGAAGACCATCTTCAACGTTCTTCAACCGATTGCCCATAGATTCAAAACTTGAAGCAATGCGAGTGTCCATAGTATCAAGTCTAGAATCCAAGGCATTGAATCGCTGGGTAAGGAGAGCAGTGAGAGCATCAGTGTTTCCCACTTGATTTTGAGGCGGAGGAGCAACAGGAGGAGGAACCGCTTCCCTATCAACCCTTTCCCAAATACCATTCACATAAGTGAATCCTGACTTGCGAAGAAAGGACTCACCAATCTTGGTCTTGCGAGGTTCCGGAGAGTCATAGGTACAATCAATATTGAGATGATGGAAGAGGAAACTCAAAACAATCCCATAGGTGAACGAAATTAACTCATTCGTGTCAATAAGCTTAATGTTATTGACAATCTCGGCAAAAATAATTTTAGGGACATTTGGGCGCTCACCCCTACGGAAACACTCTAGCCAAAAGTGATCTTTTTCTCGGATGTGGGAGTATTTACCCCCGGATGGTCGAATAAACCAAGAAACAATGAGATGAAGCACACGATCATGCACATCCAAATTTAGAGCTTTCCCGGTAAAAGTGCCAAAATGGCGTTCATCTTCAAGACCCTCATTCTCGAGTTTAAGGGCAGACTCCAAAAGAGCAATATTAACAACAAACTTTTGTCCCAATAAAGATGACTCAATTCCTACTATCTCGGTTTTGGTTTCATCGTAAAGGAAACGAGCATTAGAGTAGAAAAGGAGTACCAAGTTTTTGTAGCAAATATCCTCGATGCTCAAGAAGAAAAGAAGATTCCACTCATCCAAACGTCCAAGATACCGAAAGAGGAATCGCTCGGAATTGAGGAAATCTAGATCAATGACTCTTTCCTTACGAACCGCAAAGTCCTTGACATAAGCAAAACGAGCACGCTGGTCCGCAGTTCTAAGAGATTTTTGAAAAAGCTGTGTGATATTTGGACGAATGCTCGATTCACCGGATTGAACGGCTTTGCGCTTTTTGTTCGATTGATCCGCCATCTAAGAATATTAAGCAAGAGTTTTAAAATTAAGTGTATGCATTGATTTCTAATATCATTCCAATGATAAATCCCACTTAGGTTTTTGAAAACAAAATTAAAAAAAATACGATTAAAAATTTTTTTATATATTCGAATCAAAAATTTTGAGATTTTGAAATTTTTTTACAAGATTCGAATAACCCACAACTAAAAACATATAATGTATACAAAAATAAATTTTTCTATCCTATGATTCGAACATAATTTGAAAAAGAAGAAAAATAAGAAAAATTACCTTAATTTGAGATTTTGGATGATTTAAGTGAAATCTATGCAGAAGATTGATGAAGCTTGCTTAGACTTGTGTTTTAGAGCAAAACCCCTCACAATTTTGTGAAAAACAAAGGGTTTGAGAGGGTATTTATTGAGAGGAATCGGTTAGGGTTTTTGGGGTTTTAAGGGTTTGATAAAAATTAGGTTTTTGAACTTTTAGAAGCCCTAAATAGGGCTGTCCGCGAGTCCGTTTCGGAACGGTCACGACCGTTTCGGAACGGGGCGGCTAGGGTTTGACCCTTTTTAAAACCTTCGACAGATCGTTTCGAAACGGGGATGACCGTTTCGAAACACGTTTGACCCGTATCGGAACGCGTTCCGATACACCCTTACATCGAACCGAAAACGTTTCGAAACAACTTGGGCCGTTTCGAAACGTTCCGATACACCCTTACATCGAACCGAAAACGTTTCGAAACAACTTGGGCCGTTTCGAAACGTCCTTCTCTCTGGACAAATTTTAAGGCACCCGTATCGGAACGGGTTAACCCGTTTCGATACACCTGGGCCTGGAAGTGCAGATGAGGCTCTAAAATGCAGAAAGATGATTTTCTAAGAGGCCAAACATGCATATATGATATGAATGAGCAGGCAAAACATATTTAGGCATAAACATATTCCCCCTAACTATATGCATGGAAGAAATTGGGAGTCTAAACACATAAACATGATATTTCACAAAATCAAGCATATTTAAGTTTGAAAAGAGGTCCAAAAAGGTCAAGATAGGCTAGTTAGACCTAACTCTCTCCTAAGGGACCAAAAACGCTCTTTATCTAATGGTTTTGTAAAAATATCTGCTAATTGATTTAAGGTGTCTACATATTCTATAACCACATCTTTCTTAAAGACATGATCTCTAATGAAATGATGTCTTAATTCTATATGTTTGGTTCTAGAATGTTGGATGAGATTTTTTGTTAAACATATTGCACTAGTATTATCACATTTTAGGGGTATGGTTTCTATGTTTACACCATAATCTAAGAGTTGTTGCTTCATCCAAAGGACTTGAGCACAACAACTCCCTAAGGATATGTACTCGGCTTCGGTGGTAGATAAGGCTACACTATTTTGTTTCTTAGAGAATCAAGATATGAGCATACTACCTAGGAATTGACAAGTTCCCGAAGTACTTTTCCTATCGATTTTGCAACCCCCATAATCCGCATCCGAGTAAGCATGTAGGTTGAAGGTAGAGACTCTAGGATACCAAAGGCCTAAACAAGGAGTGTCTCTAAGGTATCTAAAGATTCTCTTAACAGCTATAAGGTGTGACTCTTTAGGACTAGCTTGAAACCTAGCACACAAGCAAACACTAAACAAGATATCCGGTCTACTTGCGGTAAGGTAAAGCAAAGACCCAATCATAGAACGATAAAGCTTAGAGTCAACACACTTACCTCCTTTATCTTTGTCAAGCTTTGTAGATGAGCTCATAGGAGTGGCTTGAGGCTTTGTGTTCTCCAAGCCAAACTTGTTGAGCATATCCTTTATGTATTTTGCTTGATTTATGAAGGTGCCATCCTTCTTTTGTTTGATTTGGAGTCCCAAAAAGAATGAGAGCTCCCCCATCATGCTCATCTCAAATTCACCTTGCATTAACTTAGCAAATTCCCCTTGGATGGATCACCCAAGATTTCACCATCTTTGACATAGTTCAACTCCCTTGGATAGCTAACTTCCTTTTCCTCAATAGCCAAGTCCCTCAAGGCTTCAAGAGGTGGATCTTGTGTGTCTTCTTCCTTTGGTTGAATCTCATCCTTCTTTGAAGTTTGACCTCCATCAAAGGTATTTGTTATTCCTACATTATCATCATCACAAGAATCCTTCCTAGGAAGGGGATTATCATCGAATACAACATGAATAGATTCTTCTACAACTAAAGTTCTTTTGTTAAATACTCGATAGGCTTTAGAGGTTAAAGAGTAACCTATGAAAATAGCTTCATCACTTTTTGCATCAAATTTACCTAAATTATCTTTTCCATTATTTAAAACAAAACATTTACATCCAAAAGGGTGGAAGTAGCTAATATTAGGCTTTTTAGATTTTAAAATCTCATAAGGTGTTTTCTTTAAAATCGGCCTAATGGTTACTCGATTTATAATATAACAAGCTGTGTTTGTTGCTTCCGCCCAAAAATATTTTGGTAAATTATTTTCGCAAAGCATAGTTCTAGCCATTTCTTGTAAAGTTCTATTTTTCCTCTCAACTACCCTATTTTGTTGAGGAGTTCGAGGAGCTGAAAAATTATGGCTAATACCATTTTCATTTAAAAAATCTTCAAATCCTAAATTTTGAAATTCGGTTCCATGATCACTTCTAATATGTGAAATTTTAAGTTCAAGATCATTTTGAATTAATTTTGAAAATGTGATGAATTTTTCCAAAGCCTCATCCTTAGTACTTAAAAAGAGAACCCAAGTGAATTTAGAAAAATCATCAACTAATACAAAAGCATATGATTTGCCACCCAAGCTCATAGTCCTAATTGGCCCAAATAAATCCATGTGGATTAGTTGTAAACATCTACTAGTAGAAATGTCATTAATGGATTTAAAGGAAGATCTATGTTGTTTACCCTTTGAGCATGCATCACAAATTTTATCGTTCGAAAATTTTATCTTGGGTAAACCTTTAACTAGGTTTAGAGAGACTAGTTTTTCTAAAACACTTGTGCTAGCATGTTCTAGCTTCCTATGCCACAACCATGCATCATTTTCGTTTTGAGCAACTAAGCATGCATGAGATGTATGAATGTCATCTAGATGCACCATGTATATATTCCCTATGCGATGACCTATGAGCATAATATTATTAGTTTTAATGTCTACAATTTTACAACCGGTTTTATCAAACATAACATTAAAACCTTTATCACATAGTTGACTTATGCTCAATAAATTATGTTTAAGACCATTGACATATAAAACATTTTCAATGAGAGTAGTAGAGTGATTACCTATGGAGCCAATACCTTCAATGTGGCCTTTGGAGTTGTCACCAAATGTTACTACTCCTCCACTTTTTGGCTTTAGATCCATTAGTCGACTCTTGTCTCCGGTCATGTGTCTCGAGCATCCACTATCAAGGTACCATGAGTTTTGACTTTGTGCTTTGGCCTTGTAGCAATGCTCCCCCTACAAACAAAGATATTTAAACTTTTGTTTTTGGTACCCAAATCATTTTGGGTCCATGTGTGTTAGTTCCTAAAACTTTGGTTCCCTTAGGAATCCAAGGTGACATAGCAATAATATTATTAGATTTAACAAGTTCCTTAGGAACCCATACATTTCTAATTCTTTTAACTTTACTATGTCTAGGATAGTTACCTTGTTTGTAGTAGTTAGTCTTTTTCTTATATTGGTGTGTTCTAGAGGATTCTCCTATGTCATGTTTGACACTACCATTATTTTTTAAAGACTTTTTGAGCTCATTTAGCTCACTTAACACCTTTTGGTGTTCACAATTATTTTGAGATAAAAGATTATTAAGATCAATATTTTCTTTTTGAAAGAATTTGAGTTCATCTTCTAATCCTAATACCTTTTTCTCAATTTTAGAATTAGTTTGAGTAAGTGAGTCATTTTTCTCTTTTAATTCTAGAATAATTTTTCTATTCCTAATAACCGACTCCTTATACTTCTCAACTAATTCATCATATACCTCTTGTAACTCATCATAAGCATCATTTAATTCTTCATATGAATAATCTAAAGTAGATGAGTTAGAGGTTACCAAGGAGGAATCTTCCTCAAGTGCCATGAGGCAAAGGTTCGCCACTTCTTGTTCGTCATCCTCCGATGACTCCTCATCACTCCAAGTAGCAAGCTTGGCTTTGAGCTTTTTCTTCTTCTCAAAGCCCTTCTTCTTGAGTTGAGGGCACTCCGAACGTATGTGGCCGGGTTGTCCGCACTCGAAGCAAGTGATTGGATCCCTTCCTTCTTCTTTGTTCTTGCTTTTAAAGTCCATTTTCCTTTGGATTTTTCTTCCTCGGTTGGACCTCATAAGGCGTGAGAATCGTTTGGCTATCATAGCCAATTCTTCAAGCTCATCCTCATCACTAGATGAACTTTCATCAAGTTGGGATGTTTTAGCCTTGAGAGCTATTCCCATTTTCTTCTTTTTCTCCCCTTCAAGCTTTTCCATTCTTTTTTCTTCTTTCTTTCTTTCATCTTCTCTTCCTTGCTTCATGATCTCGTGAGTAAGGAGAGAGCCTACAAGTTCATCAAGCTTTAGAGTTTTTAAATTCTTTGCTTCGATGATTGCGGTTCTCTTCCCATCCCAAGATTCGGGAAGTGAATAGAGTAGCTTTCGGACAAGCTTGTCTTCCGGTATAACTTCTCCATAGCCCTTTAGACCATTTACAATTGTGGAGAATCGATCAAACATCTTTGACACCGTCTCATCAAATTCCATTTTGAAATTTTCATAACTAAGATTGAGAATTCCAATCTTAGTTTCTTTGACATCGTTGGTGCCTTCATAGGTGGTTTCAAGAGTGTCCCACACTTCTTTGGCACTTTCAATTGATGAGACCTTTGAGTAGATGTCCGAACCGAAAGCACAAAATAGCATGTGAAGAGCTTTATCATTTACTTGGATCTTTTTCCTTTCCTCTTCACTCATTTTCGTTCTTCTTTTAAGCACCATCTTGCCATCAATATCTTGCTTCAATGGAATATATGGTCCATCCTCAATGACATCCCACACAAGATAGTCACTTGATTTAATGAATAGACGCATTTTATTTTTCCAAAAAGAGTAGTTCTCACCATTGAAGAAAGGAGGCTTTGTGGTGGATTGTGAGTCGTACATGCCGGGAGCGGAGGTTGAAGCCATCTCTTGATATTTTGATGATGATCACACTTCTTCCAAGGATCTCCTCTTGTGGTTGTTAATCCTCAAAGAGTTAAGCTCTGATGCCAATTGTTGAGTGGATCACACGAATAATAATAACCAAGAGGGGGGGTGAATTGGAATTTTAACGATGTTGTAACGGAAATTGCAACTTAAAAATATTGACACGGGAATTTAGAGTGGTTCAAGTTCACCAACCGAACTCTACATCCACTACCTTAGTCTCACCAAGGATTTGCAACAATTTCCACTAAATTGTTCGTCCCCTTTTTCCAGGACAAGGAGGCAACCTTTACAATTTCGGTTAATTTTTCTACCCAAAAATTAACCCAATCCTCACACAAAAGAACAAAGTAATTTGTTGGCTAATATGGTATCTCTCAATACAAATGATAGCCCAATATCAAGCACTCAACCCAATCGAACAAAATAGAAATGAAGGATACAATTGGGGTTTCTAGACAAAAATGAGATTTCAACACAAATGCTTGTATTTGATGAAAGGATGTATGCTTGTAGCTCAATTGTTGATTGCTGGAGCTTCTTGGGGTCTTTTTATAGCCTCTTGTAGATTTCCAACCGTTGTGGGTGATGGGCTGAAGATTAGAGCCGTTGAGGTGTTTTTCTCATAACTTTACAGCTCCCAGACGCCTACCGTTTCGGAACGGGGTCAACCTGTTTCGGAACGGATTTCAAATAATATAGCCGTTGGAGCGTCTACGAGAGCCCGTTTCGAAACGCCTAGGGCCGTTTCGGAACGGTTTTGCCACTGCCAAAGGGGTGTTTCGAAACGGCCTTAACCCGTTTCGGAACGCCCTATTTAATTTAAAAATTCAGTTAAAGACCGTTGCCCATGTTCGTTTGAATAAAGAACCGTTTCGAAACGAGTGATACCGTTTCGAAACCCCTTAACCCGTTCCGATACGCGTTGCGGAACAGGTTTACATCGAACTGAAAGTGTTTCGAAACGCCCTGGGGCCGTTTCGAAACGGGGCTGGAAAATTACTGTTTTAACTTTGAAATACTTAAAAAAATGATTTGTAAGTATTTGGTTTTAACTATGAAGTGGTCTTTATAAATATGTAGAAAATTTTAAGGACTTTAAAATTTGTTTTGACATTTTCATTTTAGTCCTTAGGTTTTTAGTTATATCAAAATTAAAGCATATGTTTCACAGATCCAATTTTAATAGTTTGGGTGGTCAATTGAGTCGATTTTTTTAAGGTGGTCATTTTAATACATTAACTAAAGTATGGTGGTCAATGGTATATTTTACCCTAATATCTTTAGGAATTTTGTGGGCATCAAGGCTAGTTGTAAATGCTTTAAAAGAGGGCATGAGAGAAGAGTAACCAGCAAACTTTTGTAATGATTGCTTAGTACATGTTCGAACTCCTTTACGAATGGCAATAGGAAAATCATCTAAATTCTGTGAAGAATGCTTACTTGTCTCATTAATATGGGCTGCTGAATTCATATCCAATTCTTGGCGCGTAGTAGATTGCAAGATGGACTCAGGGATACGTTTTCGTCGGTTATAATATAAACATGAACAATAGGTGGGACAGAAGTTGTGGACTGTTTTGTGACAGTTTCGGGTGATAGATCATGCTCGGAAGAAGGAATGGGCTGTTCTGGCTGTTGTAAAGAAGGCGACAAATTTGATTTTGTGAAGGACAAGGAAGGTGTTATTACCTCGAAAAGTGGTGAGAGAGGTTGAGAAGACTCCCCCTGAGCTCTGGTAGGTTGGAAGTAAGGCTCTTGTTCAAGAAAAGTCAGGTCCATAGTGACAAAATATTTCTTGGAGGGAGGGTGAAAAACTTTATACCTTTTTTCCTGGAGGAATACCCAAGAAACACACATTTAATAGCTCGGGGTTCAAGTTTGGATTTGTTTGGTTTGTGATCGTGAATGAAAGTAGTACAACCAAATATTTTTAGAGGAAGAATAGAAGAAATAGGTTTGAAACTAGGGTAATACTTCAAGAACAAAGATTGAGGTGATTTAAAGGCAAGAACCTTACTTGGCATTCGGTTGATAAGATAAGTCACAGTCAATAAAGCTTCACCCCAAAGATAATGAGGAACATGGGTAGTAAAAAGAAGGGCTCGGGTTACCTCAGGGAGATGACGGTTTTTTCTTTCGGCAATATCATTTTGTTGAGGGGTGTCAACACAGGAACTAAGCTGAACAATCCCATGTTTGTGAAAGAATGATCCCAAGGAGTGAACAAAATATTCCCTACCATTGTCAGAATGAAATTGGGTTAGAACCATATTAAAGAATTGTTCAAAGATGACAGGAGTATCGGATTTTTCTCGCATAAGAAAGGTCCAAGTACGGCGAGTATGATCATCAATAAATGTAATAAACCACTTACAATGGTTCACATTTTGTACCCGAGAAGGTCCCCAAATATCACTATGAATCAAAGAGAAGGGATGTGAGGGTTTGTATTTAGATGGAGGATAAGGTTTCTTAGTATGTTTCGCAATAGAGCATGCATCACAATGAAATAAACTTGGTTTTGTATTAACAAACAATGAAGGCTGAAGTTTAGCAAGATAATGAAAACTGGGATGACCTAAACGATTGTGCCATAATATAACAGAATTTAAATGCGAAACAGTAACTAATGTGGGAGAACTTTGAGAGAGTACGTAGAGCCCATTTTGCAACCTAGCTGCACCAATCCTCTTCTGTGAATTCAGTGCCTGCAAAGTACAACCAGAAGCATTAAAGTAGCAATTGAAATCCTTGGATAATTTGCTCACAGAAATGAGATTAAATGTGAGATTAGGAACAAGGAGAGTATCCTCAAGGATTAAGTTATCCACTTGAATGGATCCACGGCCTGTGATCTGAGAAATAGTCCCATCAGCAATTCGAATACTCGTACCAGTTGTCGGTTGAAAGGTAGAAAAGAGACTTCGATCCCCAGTCATATGATTTGACGCACCGGAATCCAAAATCCAAATCGGAGTTGTTTTGGAAGTAGTAAGAGCAGAGGAGAGAGGAGTACCGTCTTGTTCTGCAACAGTTAAATGAGCCTCGCGAGTTCCTTGAAATTTCTCAAACAATTTCTGGATTTTCATCATCTAGTCTTTAGTGAATCGGATACCAGAAGATGAAGATTTGGAGGGAGCCCGGCCAGAATAAACGAGGCAAGAGGAGAAGGGAAAAAAAATTCTGTCTAAAAAGGACAGAAAAAATATTCTGTCGGTTCAAGAGGAGGGGAAAATTTCGCCAGGAAAGTATTTAGGTTGATACCATGTAAGTTATTGATATGGACAGAAGAAAGGTTTTTCCTTGATTTAATTCTGTCGAATATTGGCCTTTATATAGGCTACAAGAGTTGGAATTAGACTAATAATAAAACTCCTATGTTAGGTAAAACTCTTACCAAGATAAGGCTAACTTAAAGTAGGACTCTAGGACTCCTAGTTAATCTATACAAGAGTAGAGATAGAGTTAAAGTCCTAATACAAGTAAACTATGTACATACAAATCTGCAGGATTAAAAATTAAATATTAGAGTCCTAATACAAGTAAATATTAGAGTCCCATCGGCTAGTATATTCCTACAAATTTGAAGACCATATTATTGCCTTATCAAAGGTTCTAGTGCACAGTTCATGGCTTCGCATGCATGATGTAAAAGACTATTCAATTTTAAAAGCATAGAAACTTGACCTGCCTTGTGTCCTTAACCTTTTCGCTTTGTTTTTTTCCTTTTACATTACATATAGCATACAAACCCCTATTGATTGTAATAATTTCATAAGCATATAAAAATGATTTAAAGAGGCTTCAATTGTTTGTTGGCAGGAACTTGAGAATCCCCTGATTCTCATTCATGACAAGAAAATTTCAGATATTAACTCGCTTGTGAAGATATTGGAGCTGGCGATAAATGTAATTCATCTGAGGACACTTTTACATTTACGATTATAAGCGAAGCACATTGTGAACTTCCTCATTCTCTTCTTCAATTTGAACAGAAAAGCAGACCACTTCTTCTTGTGGCTGAGGATTTGGAGAGTGATGCTCTTGCTTTACTTATTCTCAATAAGCATCATGCTGGATTGAAGGTAAGTAATTGTGGCTTTGCTTTAAGTTTACTTTTCCATGCACCAAAGAGTACAGGATGTTTTAGACTTTTAGTGGATATGACACCTCTAGAACCTTCTTAATTGTGGAATCTTATGTATTTAGGTGTGTGCCATCAAAGCTCCTGGTTTCGGGGATAACCGACGGGCAAATTTGGATGACCTTGCCATTCTTACTGGTGGAGAGGTAATAACATTCTCATTGCTCAAATTTTGTCCTTTATTAATCTTATAGTCGTTATTTACTATCAAAACTACAGGTTATCAGTGAAGAACGTGGCTTAACTCTAGACAAAGTCAAAGTTGAAATGCTTGGTACTGCAAAAAGGGTATGCATGTATCTATGTAACATGTTTGATTTTCTTCTTTCCTCTGCAATTGACCTAATTTATGACAGGTCACTGTCTCACTTGATGACACAATAATTCTACACGGGGGAGGGGATAAGTCGCTGATTGAAGAAAGATGCGAGGAGGTATTCTAATGCCCTATTTGGTTGTTTCTTCATTTTTTTAATAGCTTCAACTCATTTTTAATGTCATTCTATTTATACACTACTATGCATGTGCTTCTATATAATTTTTTTTTTTGGATTGGGTGTGGGGGAGGGGATGCAACCGAATGGATTTTTTTTGTTATCCATTTGAGCTCTTGTGATCCCTGCTTTTTTAGTCCTTATGATTCTTGAAAACTTCTACAGCTGAGGGTGGCCATGGAGAAGAGCACTGCCATGTTTGACAGGGAGAAAGCACAAGAACGATTATCAAAACTATCTGGGGGTGTGGCTGTTTTCAAGGTCTATAATTCATATTTCTATGTTCCAAGTGGCCTGAGCATCTTATACTGTCAAAGGTGAGTACTTATTAGTAGTTTTCTCTCAGGTTGGTGGAGCTAGTGAGGCAGAAGTTGGAGAAAGGAAAGATAGAGTCACAGATGCTTTGAATGCTACCAGAGCAGCTGTGGAAGAGGGTATTGTGCCTGGTGAAGAACATCTCCTTTTTGGGTTTCAAATGGTGGTGTTTCTTCTGGTCATAACATTATGCTTTTTTTGTTAGGTGGTGGTGTTGCTCTTTTGTATACTACAAAGGCTTTGCAGAATCTTCAAACTGAAAATGAAGATCAGAAAAGAGGCGTCCAGATAGTTCAAGATGCTCTCAAGGTTTTGTTTCTGACAACTCTATGCATGCCTTCCCCATCTCATTATAATGTTTAGTACCTCACAGTATCTATGACTGTACTTTAGGCACCTACTTTAACTATTGCTTCAAATGCTGGTTATGATGGCTCTCTGGTTCTCGGCAAACTACTGGAACAAGATGATGATAGGTTGGGTTTTGATGCTTCAAAAGGTTTGTTCCTTTCAATCTTATGAAAATACTCGTTTCAAGCCATATATATCACTCCTTTAATTGAACTCTCTTAGTTTCTTCAAGTTATACTGCAATCTCTCTCCTTCACAGACATACACTCTGTCGTGCCATCTTTATTTTTCTAAAAATGCCCTGTCACTATTCTTTTCTTTAAGGAGAATCCAGACCCTTGACCCTGATCATTATCTTGTTTGGTGTGCTAAAACAGGCGCATATATTGATATGGTGAAAGCTGGAATCATTGACCCTCTAAAAGTCGTTAGAACAGCTTTAGTCGATGCTGCCAGGTGAAGATCTAGTCATAAATATGTGCTTATACACGATTGTTTTATAAGTTTAACTGAACAAACATGCTTTTTTAATTGCAGCGTCTCATTGCTATTGACGACAACCGAGGCATCTGTCCTGGAAAATCCAGATGAGAAGAAACCACCAAGTCGAATGCCAGACATAGATTATGACTACTAGGTAGTGTGTCCCCTTGTATGATTACTTAACAATTTGTGTCATTCTGCTTAAAATAGCAGAGAACTTGAATTGAATTTGAGAGCCAATGCTCAAGTTTGATGAACTCTTGAGAGAAGTACACGAGGATCGGAACCGAATTATAAAAGAAAGGATAACAGGACATATACTTCTTGGTGTCATTGCAAAACCAGTGATCTGGGATTTTTATAGTTGAAAGAAAAATAGTTGAGTTCTCTTTATTGCAAATTCCGGTTCTCTTTTAGCCCGTTTTTTTATTTTTATGGTGGATGATATGTTTGTGCTGTTTAATGGATCTTCGGTACTTAAGCTTTAGAGATCCATGGCAAGCAGAATGATGAGTCCTTTGCAAGGTATAAGGGAATCACCAGCACATTGTTTGTATTATTAATCTTCAACAATTCCGTCATAAATTTCCCAAAGAGAATAAAAGAGAGAATAATCTTGAATTCAATACTGCATGATCTAATACATAACCCAATAAAGAAAATCAAATAAGTTGACAATATCTGTGAAAACTCAATCATATTTAAGTTTCATTAGTAACCTTATGAACATGCAGCTCCCAGAGCTCAAGAGTAATGGTAATCATAGCTCCATAAAACATAAATGGCACCACCAAGACTGCATTTCAACATAAATTCTGATAGAATAACAGGGTAGAGAAGAAGATATTGGGAATTTTCTGCTTGCTGAACAAAGAGATGAAACCGGTATACTTGTATGATTACAAGTTCTCGGGGGGTTTTCTGCTGGTCTTTCAGGATAAACAGAAGGCACTTAACCTGAATACAGCAAAGCCAAAACGAGTTGGTATTTTTAGAATCAAAGAAGAAATAAACTGCATATGAAAAAACAGCTGAAGAAAGAAATTCTATGACAGGTTAAGTGCAAAAACATACAAATCTAACTCAACAGGTCTAGAACAGCAGTGAACAACTTTGCAATCTGCTACGAGTTTTCGAAGACAATAGATTAATAATTCATTTTCTCTCTCTTTGAAACTAATGCTCTAAAAGAAACATGCTCTGCAGATGGCTGGTAAAATCACATTACAAAGTTTGAGCCATAACCGGTGTAACCTCCTTGAATAGATTTTCCAAGAGGTCAAAATTAGTTGCATCAATGCATCATCATAGAATGTAAACCTCTACAAGAACGTACTCAATCTTAGTACTAAAGTTCTCTAATAGTTAGGCTCTCGGATAGAAAAAACTGCTCTAATGGCTGGTTGCATCAATGCATCATCAAAATTCTTTGTGAACAAGTCTCACTCAAATCGGACTTTAAACCGATATGTTAAAAGCAAACAGCAGACTGCAACTATTTATGGAAAATATTCATCATATTGTTCCCTATGCATCTTTTTACCTGTGCTTAGTGTGAGAAGCAACTATGGCTCAGACTTGACAAGGTCTTCCACAGAGCTTCTGTAATTGGCTATCAGATCCCTAGAATTGGAAGAATATCGAATGAACACACATTCAATTAGTAAAAATTTTGCAGAAAACACAGATTATGCCCAATTACTTACCTCCTTTGGTTTAGCAATTGTTCACTTTCCTCTAGCTTTTTCTTTTGCCCTTCAACAGTCTACAACCGACATACCGAAAATTTGCAAGTTATAACAGAAAAAGAAAAAGAAAACACTAATATGTCAACACATTCAAGAATCTATCATCACTGATAAAGGATATACATTTTCTAAAAATGACAGGAAAGAAGCAATTTTTTCTATAAATTTTGCAGAAGTTTGCATCATTTTTAATCACTTTCATCAACATCTCATAACAAACGAAACAGAAGATACAAATTAAATACCCAAAACAAGAAGAGTAGATAATTTACCATAGCTTTAGAATTAAGTGATGCAGCAATCGAATTCAAAAGCTGCTGGCACTTCTCAAAGTGATTGTTCAGTTCATTAATCTTACCAAAACCTCAGCAAAGAAGACAGAATCAATAAACACTAAAATCAATCTAAAAATTCAAAAAGAAAAGAAAAAGATCCAACAAACCAAAGCATCAGAATGTTGATCCCGAGTTCCATTATCAATCGCATCAGCCAACTTCTCCACCAACTGTAACCCAACACAAATAAATAAATAAATGAAGCAAAAAGGCAGATAAACAACTTTGTTAAGGTTAAGGTTCAAAGGATTACATGTACGAGATGGAAGTGGGAAGCTAGTGACTGATGTTGCTGATTCTGCTGCACTTGCTGCTGTTGTAACATACGCTGCTGCTGTTGTTGGAATTGTTGGGGATGAAATTGCTGCTGTTGTGATGGTGGAGGAGAGGAGAGGTATAGATGGTCTTGATTTGAGGGAGTAGATACGTTACTGTGGGTTGGGATGCTGGGGATCATACTCCAGCTTCCTCCTCCTGAATACGGATCCATCGTCAGTTTTTTCTTCTTTCCCTTTGCAGGCGGCGCACAGTTAGACGGAGATATATGGGTCGTTGCTAATGTACGCCTTTAAAACCATTTCATCCAATAAAATCCTGCCACGTTTGGTAGGCAAAAATGGGAAACGTGTCGTAAACATGAGATTTTCCCCCTTTTAAAAATGACAGACCTCATTTCATTAGCATATATTTCATTTCTCTTATTACAAATTTACACCCTGCAGACTATCGGCAGAAGGACTCAACCGATAAAGATTTTTCTCTGTAAATTTCAAGGTTCGGTTTCTCCTTTCTCTTCTCTTGCCTGTTTTATGGTCTGGGTTTGTTTCTGTTTCTGGTATTTATTCTTTAATAAAACGTTTGATAATGAAGAGGAAACAAAAGGGGGAAAGTAAAATTCTTTAGCTGGGTTGGGATAGGAGGGCATTGCAGTTGATTTGATTTTGGGAAAATGGATTCTTAACCACAATTGCTTTTTGCCTTTAGGATCAAATTTTAATTTTTTTTCAGGATTTGTGGTCATTATGAAAAATTAAGTAACGGTCTGCAGTTCTTGTAGAAATTTTGTGAGGAGAGAAGGTGAGTTTTAGTTTTTGTGTTTTAGATTGATTTGCTTCTTTTTGTCAGATTGTTGAAAACTCGCATATGAGAATTGGAAATCCTAAACATTGTGTGTGTGTGAGAGATGTTAACCATTTAGAACCTGCAACTAGGTTTTGCTGTTATGTGCTTTCAAGGCTGTAGAACTGAAGTCTGGAATAAATTAAAAATGAAGGATTCAAAAAGATTTTTCCTATATGGAATTGATTGTTTCATATTCAGTTATGCTTGTATGTTTGCTGAATATGCTTAGCCATATGGATTAGAAATCGAGGAGAAAGCTGCCTGTATTTATTAGTTACCACTTATCTGTAGATAAGAGGTTTAGTATAAGACAACAAGGGCTTCCCAATGTATGGATTAGCAACTATTGGTCACATGGCTGTCTTGTACTCGTTTGAATTATTGATCTTTATCAAGTTTGGCAATCTGGCAGATTATTTCAGTTGTATGGCTTATTTGGTCTCCGTAAGTATTGCTATTCAAGTTTAAAATTCGTAATCTCACGCACCAGTCCAGGATACATGGATGTTTTAACTCCTGTTGCTTTGGTTGATATTTGGAGTGGGAATGTGTAAACCTGTGGTGAAAAAGGTAAACAAGTAAAAGATTAGACTCTGTTCGGAATGCAGGTAACCGAACAGAAATTCTGTGTGTTTAGTATGAGATACAGGATGCGTGTATAGCAGTTTTTGTGACATTGTTCTATCTGTTTGCATTTTTAATGATTTTATGCATAAAAAGGTAGCAAGCATCAAAGATCTATGGGTTAGATTTACCAGATTTATTAACAGTTCTGATGTATATACTTGTTCGGATGAGAATAGACATTTGAATTTTTGTAATATTGGAAAATTTGCAGATTCTCCGGCAAATTATGGCCGTGAAACCAACAGTAGCATTGAGGGCTTTTCTTGTTGGAGGGATAGCTGTTTTTGCTAAAGTAGCTGGGGCAATGAAGGCTGCCGGTGGTGCTAAGCTGGGTGCAGCCGCAGCTGCCATGACCGTGGCAGCATCTGCTGCTATGACAGGATCGAAACAGGACCCAAAAGATGAGTCTAAGCAACCTCCAAAATGAAGTGCCTTTTCTTTCTTTCAGCAGCTTGTAGACATTTGTATTGTAGGTAGCATAGTTGGCTGCTTACTGAGCTTCTGCAGATGGCTATGCTTGGAATTCTATTCTTGGCCATTACCGAGTTTTCTTTCGAAATCACTTGAAATAAGAAAACCAACACTTTTTGTTTGAATTAAGCTTGTCAAAGATGGTATATTGCTATTTAAGTTCGGATGTGAATATTGTACATTTTTAGACTAAAGCATAAAATACAGCTGTTTCTCGCCAGCATACACCCAACTACTGCTCATTCCCTCTGGAAAATGGAAACAATCTCAAGTAGTTCCGGCCTTAATGGATCGGATGTTTAACTATTATCATCCCCATTTTACCAAACTTGTGATTCAGGTGGTGGCATTAAAATCGATCCACACTTGCTTGTCTTGGACCACAAGTAAAATCTGGCTGATCAACTGAATCTACCAAGAGCTTAGGGTTCGGTGATTCTAACTCGAATATTACCTACAAAGTAATGAACCAATCCGTCAAGAAACAAAATTTCATTGAGATTTGGGAAAATACACATTTCATAAATTAAATAGGCATTTCATACCAAAATATTTTCCCCGTGCCGTAGCATTGGAGCAGGGATATAAAGGTTGCATTGTGGTCCTGAAGTCTGCAAAGAAAATCAGTTCTATTTTCAGAATAGAACTCTTCATGCTCAGAGAGCACAAATGACGTATACAATTAACAACGGCATGCCAGGCCTAGAAAGAAAATCAACAGGCTTACCGGCCAATATCTTCCAATGTTGAATTCATTAACAAAAGCAATCCCCTTTCCCCAACCTCTAAGTGAAATGTATGTATCAGTAACTTCAGTTGTCGTATCAATGGAGATATGGCCGGTGTAGAATGATGGTCCTTCTAAAACACCATCTGCTTTAGGGAAAGCAAGTCCTTACAAGATCATCATTTCATCACATCATATATTGTTTCTTCATTAGTTTGTACATAGTAATTAGGTACATAAAAGAAAGTGAGATGAACAAGAAACTACACAGATGGTCCGGGTTCACAAGAGATACCTGACTGGTGTTCTAGTTTTTTGTGGGTATATACTTTATGGAATTCGGATGCAGTCTGAATGACAGGATTGAATTTTGGCACCTCATTCAGGTTATGGAAAGGAATTGAGATCATCTTCCATCTTTTCAGAACTCTCCCATCGACATAAACAGAAGACAAAATACCCTACAGAATAGAGTCAAGAACAATGAAGTTATCTGTTAGGCTACTAAATAACCATTTTATATATCTTTCCATGCTAAGCAATGGATTGATGTCACTAAAGCTGGCAATTACATCAATATACGTTTTGAATCTACTAGCAAAGGAGCACAGTTTTAATGAATAGAAATGTCTGAGGATTTTGAATGATGTAAATAAATAAAAATGATGGTCGACCTGAAACCATTTCAGAAATAAAAGAATAATTTTTAGCTTTTCAGGAACTTTACCTTCCTGTCAAATATGTATGGCCCATAATTTACACGACCCATGTTTTCAACCTGCAAATGCCAAGTTGAAGAAACAATTATATCAATAGATGTATGATATCTGGTTTCAACATAATTTTTTTAACTCTGAATAAAAGACACAAGGATAAAAAAAAAATCGTGAAACTGAGAAGATATTGCTGCTAGGTCTTGCAGAAGCTTAGTTCACGTAGACATCTTTTAAGCGTGTAACTTAAGAAAAATATGTATTACTTAATGGTACCGCTAGTGAGAATATTTAACAGTCAGATAACTAACTGCCAATTTGCATAAAACACAAGGGCGATATGCTCAAAGCATGAGGACGGTTGGTTACCAAAATAAATAAGCTGGTGTTGGAAACACATTTCGCATTAGGAAGGTCAATTGCTTGATTTGACCATCTTTCAATTGTACCAACATATGATACTTGTCCACCATTAACTTCAGGAGAGCATGATATGAACACTTGAGCTCTGTCATGCACCTGCAAGCAACATATTTTATGGAAGATTAAATTTCTATGAATTATTTGTCAATATTGAAGCAATTAGGAATGGAAAATTAGTAATCTTAACTACAAAGTGGAGAAGAATGGAAGATGGCATACCTTTGGTATAACTAGCTTACTTCGGCCAGTTTTGGCTGCATATTCAGATACATATAATACAAATCCAAACATCTGGATGTTAGGGAAGACAACAAGAGAAAATATTCAGCAATCTTGGATTTCTATTAAATTTCTTAACACAGAAGCTAATGAGAAGTAAAGCCTCTAAATTTTGCACACCTGGTTTAAATACTCCATTGCAGTTGGATTTTCAGCTTCAACAATGTGCGCAGAATCAATCTCATCAAGTAAATCAAATAAAAATGTTGTTCTTTTTAGCTGGATGGACCCATAGCCAGTCTTTTTATTATTGGGAGGAACTGAAGGTAGAGATACTGAACTATACTTCCCCAGAACTCTCCTAATGGCTGAAATCAGAATAGATTTGGTGAATGGAGTATGCTAATAGACAGTCACTTGCAAGAGAATATAGTTTGATGTTGTCTATCCCAACTATTAATTTGTGCACAAGTATAAAAAATGGACCAGGAAACCCTGTGTAACTGTACTAAAACCACCGTCACAATAAGAGTGCTGACTGTAAACTTTACAAGGGGAAATCAACAAATAGCTAACACAAAAAGTAAAATAAAGGAATGACAAGGCTTGTAGAAAACCTTTTCAATAATGTGAAAGATGAAATACATTGAAGCATTCTGCTTGGCAAAAATTTACCCATATTCTCTATGATAAACAATAGCCATTTAAATGATACTGTTTATGACCTTAGTCAATTTCAAAAATATTGTAGTAATCAAGCCATAGTGTCCATCAACATGTGCATTAATTACAGAATGTATCTATTAAAACTGTAATTACACTGAAAGCTACAATACACACACACACACACACACACACACACACACACACACACACACACACACACAGAGAGAGAGAGAGAGAGAGAGGTAAAATTACCATGAATATAAACCACGCCTATAGAGAAAGCTGGTTCCCTCTAACATTAAATGACAGGACCATGCCCAACTAAAGTAAATAGTAGTCAAACAGGTAATCTGCTTCTGCCATTGGTCTAGTCCATCTGCTTAAGTCCTCTGTCTCCTAACTACCTATCTACCATATCACTCTGAATCTGCCAACTTTTTTTGGTTAAATGCATCCACTTACTCATTCAAGACAATATTTATCATTCTTGGCAATCAATGTTGTCTGTCATCTCATCAAACCGTATGTTAACATTTATTAGCTTACACAAAATCAGGTGTAGAAACTAGAAAGTGATATTTGCATGGTAGTTTTACTTCTCAACAAAACCATGCAAAATTTCAACATATTATATTTCTGGTCTTGAAATATTCAGCCAGACAAATTAAGATTATACCTTTGAATTTTGCATTTTCTACATCACCAGACTCCGTAATTGGTGCATCCTGGGGTAAAGTAAAATCAATTTGAAGCTTGAAAAATATAAATTAAAATACTAAATACAACAAGGAAAAATCATTCTCACATAATCATAGGATGTTAGATCAGGCTTGTAATCTGAGTCATCCACGCCAGTATTTGCTCCATTATAAAATCCAAAGTTTGTTCCCCCATGTGCCATCTGGAATTGAAGTTTTATATCATAGCATGACCATACAGATCATAACCACACAGCAATAGAAGTAGGATGGAAGAACATACATAAAGCACCACAGAACCATTTCGTGACACAATTTTTTCCAAGGCAGCTGCAGTAAAATCTGGATTTGTCCTTGCCATCTTCTCACTCCAATGTGTAAGCCAACCCGTATAAAATTCCCTGAAACAAAAGCATTATCATGATTATAGAGGTGTCAAATGGGCAGGTCAGTTTGGCTTTGGATCATGGCACTACCAGTCAAAATAAATTTGGGTCATTACAGATTCAAATCATATAGATTTCAGATTATTCGAATTTAGGTCATTTAGATGAAGAAATATATATATATATATATATATATCTTTCGTACTTTTTACTCATAAAGATAATTCTCAAAGATCAAATATTATAAACAGAAATAGACATGTCGATTGAACCAAGGATGGAGTGTAAAAGACCTGATATCAAGTCTTCAGTTACACCAATCCCGCGTTCAATCCCCGGACAACCCCTTCCCCTTATCAAAAATAAATAAATAAAACAGAAACAGACACTCACGAGGAAAGTGGTGGTGATTTCCCAGGCGAATTGAACTCCTTTTGTAACTTGAATATGGGCCAAGGATTATCACCAGTAGTGAAGTCAACAGCTAGAAATCAGAAAAAAATTACTATTAACTTAATCAATTTTGTGTGCATGCATTATGTTTGTATCTTTATTTCAATGAAAAGCTCTGTTTAAAGCATGCAGTTCCCTGGCCTCAGCATAGCACCCAAACTTAGAAATCTACAATCTAATTTAGCGGCAATTCATCTTCTTGGCAAGTTTGTGTATAAAACCAGATAAAATTGTTAGTGATACACCATACGGATACATAGATGAATATGAGAACATAAACCAGTAGATTTTTTTGGTTCATTAAAATTATCAAAGGGCTGATACATTACCCAGAAAGTGTTGAGGAATAGGAAGATTATAATTTGTTTCTTATGTTATGAGATGCTCTGCTATTTCGTAAGTTATCAAATAAGGAAATGTTGATGTTGAGAAGTACCTGCAAAGACACCATGTCCCTGAATGGTCCCTTTTTCAAGAGTTTCTTGAGAACCTCCATCGGTAGTATACCTGAAACCATCATAACTCTTCCAGATAAGTGAATCCCCTAAGAATGCAATATTGTACTCTTAATAATGTCGAGAACGTAATGCAAAATTTAAGGGAGGAACTGTATCGAAGTCCAATGTTGGTAACCCTAGATGAGTACTAAATACTCCTATATTGTACCACAGTAATGCAGACCTGCCTTTCAAGTCCTAAGTACTACAGATAACAAACTTTAAATCAGAATAGTTTGAGAAGCTCCATTAACAGTACAGTCCAATCTGTAGTTTGGAATGACCATCATGCATGTATACATGAAACTAACAGGTATTTTCTTCAGCACATTCAGTTGGCTTTTTCTAATATAGTGTTTGCAGTAAATTTTACATGATAAACGGAAGATTATCTCAGGTGTAAGCAATGAAAGGGGATGAAGCAAAATATCCTCTTACAAAATAATGTCTTCCCCAACATGTCCTCTAGCTAACTTCACCAAGTGACTAAGATAAGCTTTATCATCTCCATACGACCCAAATTCATTTTCAATCTGTACCAATAAAATCTCATTATAGTTGAAGATTAACATAAAATGTATTCATTCACAAGAATTTAACAAGCTAATAAAATATATTCTATGCCCGTACCTGAACCATTATGATAGGGCCTCCATTTCCATAAAGAAGAGGAGCTACTTTTGGAAGAAGGACCCCCCACCATCCGTCAACCTGTAAGATCACATTCAAAAAAATAATCCAGCAAATACAAAATGCCAATTGTTCCATCCTCCGAGAACATATTAAAAGCAAACAGAAACCATACAGTATAACTCCGGCATAGAATTTGTGCTAAGCATGAAAACTAGAACATTTAATCCAACATGTACACTATATCCCTACTTAAAAATAAGAACTATATGAGTACCTTTTGAAGGTAAGCAGGATCTGATGACCTTAATCTGACATCTGGATGTATGGAAAGTAACCAAGCTGGGAAACCTCCAAGATCCCACTCTGCAAGAGACATATGTTCCCAAAAGGAAATCATGTCACTATCGACACCAAATATTAAGACATCTATTGTCACAAGAACCGAGGGCCAGAATTATCTACTGTACATGCAACTATTTTAGTGAGCACAATGTATTATCTCCTTTTGCATACTACTTTAATAACACTTGCAAATTGCAACAAGAAGGAAATTGTGTCAGATAAGAATTAAGATTTAAGAATACAAGAAAACAACAAATGCAATTGTGAGACATATACCTAGAGCCTGCAACATAGAAGCAGACGAGTTGGCGAAAAAAGGAATAGGGTGACTTGGGCATTAATATGGTTGCGGGACTCATGTAGTTTTCTTTGAAAAAGTTGGGGGCTGATTTGTATTAGAGTTTTGGTTGTAATACAGTTCCGGTATTAATAAAACGTAAATAGGCACTCGTTTCCTCCTTCCGCTATTGGCGTCAGACTATAGTTTAACGCTGACATGAGGGGGGGGGGGGGGGGGGGGGTTTAACGAGGCCTTATTCTTATCAAAAAGAAAACAACAAATGCTGAAGATAATCGAAATGAATGGGTTGCCCATGCTACCATAAATAATGAGATACTGAAGAAACATATCAAAAACTGAAGAGCTATAATCAGTTGGCAATGACAGGGAAGCTTGTCGTTATAAGATTAAAAATTTGAGTTCAAATCTATCCCTCGTTAAAGCAAATATAAGAAACAACCTACAAGGAAATAGTCTGGACCCATTTGTAACATATACAGTAAAAAATTAAAAATTATACACACATGACATAAAGGCTAACCTCCACAAATATAAGGCCCAACTCGAAGCATAACAAGGAGACCTAGCTTCTGGCAAAGTTTGAGAAATGACACTAAATCTGCAATGCCTTCAAAAACCAGTTTGCCCGGTTCTGGTTCATGCAAATTCCAAGGAATATAAGTTTGGATGGTATTCAACCCCAAAGCTTTTGCTCTCAAAAGCCTATCTTCCCAGTACTGCATCCGTAAGATAGTAGGTCATCAAATGGATAAAAGAGCATCCAACTCCCCACTTCTAACAATATCAGAACATATGTTAACGTTCACCAAGTAACAGATCTCTGCTATTCTTTTGTGTGTGTGTTTCCCTCCTTTTATGTCTCCTATATGCTAAAACCTTTAGAACCTTTTCTACAACCTTCTCAACTCCACTTATCCAATTAAAACAACAATAACAAGAAAGAATAGATTTAGAAAATGCTGAGTGCCAACAGAAATAACAAATACCTCAGGAAGAACCCGGAAATAATGCAAGTCACCACCAATTAACTGAAACGGCTTCCCATCTTTCCAAAACATATCCTCCGCAATTTCAAATTTTCTAACATCAATCTGAATTGCATTCACACAAAATAAAAATTAAACCCTAATAACAAATAAGAAACAGCTAACATTAGATTTTTTTAAAAAAATGCCTCTTTAACTTTCCGATTGTTCTCACGATTAAGAAAAATAATGCTAATAATTAACAACATTAGTAACTAAAATTTCATAAGTTAATACCATCATTACTCTTCTTTTTAAGGCAATAGAAATCAATAGTTCAAATATCCAATTCCCTTCTAAATTCGGAACATAAAAGTAATACAGACACAGACATAAAAAGTAAATATGAATTTGAAAGCTACTTTAAAGTTTAAGCTAAAGCATAAATTTCCTGAAATCAACTTTGAATATTCACAGAATACTTTACTTTTGGGCGGTGATGCTGACGCTGGTGACGAGGAAGATGAAAATGAAGATCCTGGGAGTGAGAGGAAAGAGAAGGGAGAGAAGCGAAGACGGGAAGGAAAGAAACGAGAGCTAAAACGGAAAGCAAAACGAAGAGGATCAACTTCCTTTTGCTGCTCTGCTTTCTGGCCATTGTTGAAATCGATTTGGATGTTGACTCCGTAGCAGCAGCTTGGCTTTTACTTCGATTCATTACTTTGCCACTGCTTTTAAGCTTCAATTATATAGCGTATCTTGCTTCTAAGGTATTTTCTTCTTCAGACCCAATGGTTTCGGAAATTACTTATTTTTGCTACCAACAAAATTTTTCCTGTTTTTTATATTTTCTTTTTAATTTTAAGCTATTAAAAAAACAGACATCAACAGCAGGTTAGTTGGTAAGAAAATTTAAATATTTTATTTTGCTTAAAAACGCTGAGTTGCAATTGCCTGTATTAATTGTGTAAGATTATTGTAGAGTGTCTAAACTCTAAACCCAATATTCTTTGTCATGGGCTCACATTGAATAATTGGGCCCTGTATTCAAATTGGGCTTTTACCTATTGCCTTCGCTTGCTTCTGGGTCTGATTTTAATACCATTTCCTATTTTGAAGTTTCTCTTAAAACGAGCGCACAACGGTTACACTCTAACGCCAAAGTTTTAAGCCGATGATGATAATTTTCATTGGATTTTACTTTTATATATACATGTATATATATATATATATATGAAAAATTGTCCTTTTAGTGAAATTATTGAGTTTTATACAACACTTATAAAATATATAATTTTTTTTTCAAATTAGAATAGGAAAATCAGAGAAACTGCAAAAGAGATGTAAGTTACATTTTAATTGCATTTAATGTTTAGCATAGTTAAAATATGAAAGAAAAAAAATAAAGCTTTTAAAATATATATAAGTTTGAATGAATCTCTTTTTTCTTTTCGTTAGTGTACTGCTATGAAATGAAAAAAAAATAAAAAAAATATTTTTTTTCTCCCTTAATTTTTCATACTTTGGAAATAATTTTATTTTTTTATATTTTTATTTAAGGTAATTATTCTATGCACAAGCGCCTGTGAAAACAAAGTTTACACAAGCACTTTAGTTTTAAGGTTTAGGCACGTTGTTTAGGGTTTATGGTTTATGAGTTTAAGTGTAGTGGTTTTGAATTTATAAATTATTGATAGAATTTTGGGTTTAGGGTTAAATTTTAGGGTTTATGGGTTAAAACTTAAATCTCTAATCATATTACACTGAACCCTAAATTTTAAACTTCTACACTAAAACCCCTAAAAACTAAAACTATAAACCAAAAATTAAAACGCTTGTAGAAACAAAAAAAAAAGAAATTACCAACCATGTACGGGATAATAATCCATAATTAAAAAAAGCGCAAAATCCAGAGATCAAAACCATCAGAGGATGTAGAAAAGTCGGTGCAATAAAAAACCGACGTGTGATTTTTTTATTTAACCACAAGTATTTGATTTATTAGCCGATTAATTAGGATTAAATTTTGTATAGGTCTAATTTAATGACGACCTTTCTAGTTCAACTTTTTCCATTCACCAATGTCAAAATTTAAATTTTTATCCTTGCTTAAAAGACCTAACATCTTATCCCGTTAGACTAACAAATTGTTGATAACTGACGTATTTAATTAAATTAATATCTAGTTCTTAAAAATTATATTAAAAATTTAAGGTATACTGTTATTAAATTTAGAGGTATAAAAATATATGATAATTTAAACTTTTCCACACCCCAATATAGGACAAAATACTAATAATTAAAACACAGAGTGAATGGGGAACGATCATGTTTACAACGACAAGTCAACTGGGTTTTCGTTTCTTAACTACTCGTCATCATATGCTTCAATCCCCACACCATGAAAATACTCAAAACAGCAAAAAAGCCACCCCATCATTTTTTTAGATCGAAATCCCCCATCATTTACTTGAGGTGATATTTAAAACAAAATATTAGCCTATATATATATATATATATATATATATTCAGCTTTAGGAAGTGAGAAGTCCCCCACCAGACAAAAAGTAGGAAAAACCAGAGACACCACACATGGGATTTTGGGGATTGTGCTTTTATCCCACCATGCAAACCTCATGTCATGTCCATACAATGATAAAACATGTCATTCTTTCAAGGAAAAACTACACCGGTGGTCCCTATATTATTACTGTTTTCCTATTTTGGTACCTAAACTATGTTTTTCGGCAAAATCATCCCTTATGTTACATAGTTCTCATGTTTTGGTCCCCCGACATTAAATAGCTAACTGTTTTGCTGACGTGGCATTTTTTAAATATTTTTTAATCATTTCTCTCCCCTCTTAAAAAATGCCACGTCAGCAAAACCGTTAGCTATTTAACGCCGGGACCAAAACAGGAGAACTATGTAACAGAAGGGACGATTTTGCAGAAAAACATAGTTTAGAGACCAAAATAGGAAAATAGTAATAGTTTGGAGACCACCGGTGTAGTTTTCCCTTCTTTTTAAACCGATGAATGTTTCAAAAACCATTATAAACAAATATGGGATCAAGGACAATAGTGGGGAATTTAGATTTGGTTTTGATTTGTTTTTTGTTTACTTTTAGTTTTAAATATTTTGTTGAACTTTTTTTCGAACAATAATGAAATGATAATAACGATTGGCACTATCATAGTTAGCTAATGCATTTATTAAGATTGAAGTAACATAACAATATTTTTTTAAGAATAAACAGCGATAGATCTAAAAATTTAAGAATAAAATAACAAATACTATTAACATAATTATTATTGTAAAGGTTATCATCACTGTTATTGTGATAGCTTAATCATACCTTACTTTGATAACATCTCCATTTGATTACTCAGTACTAGCTAGCTACCCTCTATTGCAAAAGTTCTTCAAGGACAAAAAGCAAAGGCAAAAAAAGATTTTTCTTGGAATAATAAACAATGCATATCCATGATTTCCCTTTCTTTAGCACTATTATTCAACTTTTGGGTAATTATTGTGGAACCTTTTTAGTCTTATTGCTATTGCCATAGTGGAGTGTCCATTGGAGTTTAAATTTCTAAATTAAAGGATTAATATTGATTTAAGTTCATTTATATGACATAGGGGTAAGCCTTTAATAACTTTAAGATTTTAGATTTTAATCACATTATGTATGAACTTCAACTTAGTAATTATATTAACGGTTTTTAGTTCTATTATTCAAAGATATATAAAAGTACGAAACGACAAAATACTCTCATGATGATATTAATTATCAATTATAAAACTAATTTTTCAATATATTTTCAACTGAAAAAATTATTAGTTGGACCCGACTCACCACATCATCTATGGTTCATCCAATAATATTCAGTCATTTCAGTGTAACTTCCAAGTAACTATCAACTCCTTAGTTTTTTTTTTTTTTGCTCAGCAAAAGCAATTTATTTAATTTCATTAAAGACCAAAATTGGACGCCTCGTTAAAAATCTCCCTAATCCTAATGGAGGAAAAGAGTACGATCCAATTTGGTATCATATACAAAGGCGATACTCTTTACATCAGCAACCCATCTGTTCAATTACAAAATAAGGTTCAAACTCAACTCACCACCATGCTTTAAATAACATCAGTCTAGTGACTTCAATTTTCGCCAAATGATCCGCCATGCTGTTTTGCTCACGCGGAACATATTGAAATTTCATCTTTGTAATCTCTCGCTTCATGGCATCAATTTCCTCGAAAGTATCCCACCATCTCCATGGTCTTTACAACGGATCTGCAATCCAGTTGAGGACGACTTGTGAATCTAATTCTACCAGCAGGGCTGCTTTCCCTTTCAATTCAGCTTCCAAGTACAGTTTTAGTGCCGTATGTATAGCTATCAGCTCAGTATAGGCAGAGCAGAGTTTTTCGACTGGTCCAAAAAATAACGTATGCATATCTCCTTTTGAGTTTCGTAAGACACCTCCACAGCCTACTCTTTCTTCTTGAAACGCTCCATCGACGCTGAATTTAAGTGAGTTAACCGGAGGAGGGCACCACCGTGCAACTTCATTCAACTAAGTTATAGATTTTTAAATAAATTGAATAGCGCCAATTCAATTAAATTTTTAAATAATAATATAAATATTTTTAACTGATATAAGTGAACTTAAACTTGAAGTAAGCTAAAATGATTTTAAGTGAAACTTTTGTTTATTTTTCTAAGAAAGCCTTGAATTGAAGATTAACCCATGCACATTGTAAAATAAAACAATGTATCATGAAATGATAAAAACATAGGTTACGGAAATTATATTTTCTAGACACCACATGAAATTCAATATATATATATATATATAAAGGAAAATAAATCCTTTTTTATTTATAATCTGATGAGGCCAAATCTTATAGCTAGTCGGAAAGGGATCCTTTCTTGGGATTGAATCCACCATTTGCACCCCCACTAATCCGATATTATTTTCCCCCTTGGGAATCAATGCACCAACAACAAACAACTACAAGAACAATATTTATTATTATTAATATTATTAATAAGTTATTGTTGCCGTTGTCGTCATCATTATCATTGCCGTCATCATTATCTAAAAAATAAGCTATATTTGAAAGTCGGAGCGAAGGAGTAAGAACATTTTCGACTTTGTGGTTTTTGCATCCAAACATTCAAATTATATTCAAGACATGATCAATTGCGACAGATAGTTTAATTTTGTAATTATCAATCATTTTTTGTTTATTGAAATATATATATATGAACGTTGATCAATATTCACTAATTTATTAAATGGTCAATGATGCTTATATCATTTCATCTTATAAAAATTTGAACCTTTGCATTTATTTTAAAAATGTATTTTTCTCGTATATATAGTTAATTTTAGCGAAAATCAAAAGTGAGATCCAAGTAGGGATCACCATGGGTGTGGACATGTCTAGTGGGAGCATCACGAGTTTACTTATAATAGGAAGTTCTGTTGAAAGAAAATTATATTCTTTCCATTTCATTAATTTTGTCTTTTATTAATTTTTTAAAAGACAAATATTTTAATCTTGACTATGAATATATTAAAATATTTTAAACAATTAAATTTTATAAAATATATATTTTAAAAATACTTAAACGAAGGTTTATAAAATAATTTTTTTATATTTTTATCAATAATAAATTTTAAATAATAATTAACTAAAGTAAAAAAAATAACTAAAAATTAATAAATAACAAATTTAATGGAACAGGGGAGTAAAAAAGTTGTCATGGATAATAAAATGTCAAATAATTGTAAGAAAATTATATATATACGCACACTTTTATTGCACAATAAATGTATATTGCATAGTATCAGTTTAAAATAGTAGTCGAAGAATATTTACTGAGTATATGTTTTAAAGTTTGGCTTGAATTTAAAATTTGAGTCTGAGCAAGTATATTTGATTAGTTGGTCAAACTGGCTGCTCATCTTTGTTTTCTCATATCTCATTACGTTATGGGTTATAGATCTTGTAGGAATATCTTTTTCTTTCCCTCTTTTCTAGGTAGGATTATGATTAGAATTTTTCAATAAAAATTAAGACTTGATTCAGTTAATATATAGTTGTTGAATACGACTAAGAATTCAATGTTCTCCAAATTATGAAGGAAGGGCTTGTTTAGTTTGAACATTGTAGCAAAAAAATTCTCTAAAACTATATATTTTGATTTTTAACATTCTCATATTAATTTAATCCATTTAAAACTTCATTATGAAAACAAGATATTAAATATTGTATAGTTGTTTATTAACGAATAAAAATGAGATGGCGACCTACACTATACTTTTCATTTAAAAAATATAATAGAGGGGGATATGGTTCATGGTTTGTAGATCTTGCATGGTAAATAAGGCCAAGGCAAGGCTACTCGTTTATATTGTACAAAATATCAAAGTTTTAGTTCGAAAATAGAGAATTGCAATGGTATAATATTTTAAGGGATGAATTAATCAATCAATTTAAATTTCGAATTTATATTAATTAATTAAGAGACCATTTAGGATTCTCTTCCCAAACCCCTTGTCATGTAAAAGATCAGAAAACCCATAATTACATGTTGAAAATCATAGTTGGCATGGAGTATATACCAATTCTAATTTGTCTTAAACGTAATCATGACAAATAAGATATAAACACATTCTTTAATTTTAATCTAATTATTATTTCTTGTGCATGAAATGAACCATGATCCTAACTAGCCACCAATGATTGTATAAAGAAATCTTCTTTCCAAGTAAACACTACCATCGATTAAATAAAGTTTTTAAAAATAATAACTTATCATACCTTTCAAAAAATAATAATAATAACTTATGAACTAGATTTACAATAGTTTCTTAGTACTTACACGTAAGGCACTTACGAATAGGGAAAACACCTAATAAATATGATTAAGTTTAAAGACTAAACCCACTAATTTCTTTTTTGTCGTAGATGGAAATCCTCTACCCTTTTTCGGTGCCCCTACATATGCCCTATGCTCAAATTTAATTTTAGGGTTTAGGGTTTATAGTTTAAGGTTAGGGGTTGTGGTTAGGGTCAAGGAATTTAGAGTAGGGTGTATTTTTTTTGGATATAGAGTACAAGGTTTAGAATTTAGAATTTAGGGTTAGAGCTTAGAATTTAATTTTGTAGTGTTTTTTTAGTGTTGGGACATACGTAGGGCACCGAAAAGGGGCAGACAAATTTTAACCCTCATCATATACCTATATCTTAGGGTTTTCCCGTGCAGGTTAGATATTTATAAATTATATGTAGAATATAGTAACATTATAATTAAACAAAAGGCCAAAATTTGTATCATGGGCTACATTATATATGAATATGAAGAACTGATATTATATATCAGTACCTTTAGACTTTAGAGGTCCTTCCCCTTAGATTATAAAAAGGAAAAAAAAGGTTCATATTACCTAACCTTGCCATGGTTTTTGAGAATTGTGTTGTTCATGCGAAGTGTTGATGCTGTAATTACTCGGACCAGTGATGTCGAGAATATCGGTATGAGAGAAAGCTCTAAGACTCAGGAAATCTCTCGTCAAGCCTTCACTCTGCTGAGTGGTGGCGTTTGTCGTCGTTGTTTTTGGTGGCGGTGGTGGTGTGATTGTTTTCGAGAATGATTCGTTGATTGAACTCCCGTCTATGTTGTTTGTGTTCAAGATGGCACCACCGAATGCAATATCATCGAAGGAACTAGTGGCGTCAAATCCAGTGGCGGAAGACAAAGAATTAATCATGTCTTGGAGAAGGGAAGGAGTAGCACTTGAGCCAGCGTTGTCATGATGATGCTGATGATCATCGCCTGCAACGGCAGGTTTACGGTTCCCGAAAGCAGCCAAGCCATGGATAACTCCACCACTACTACGCACATCGAGTTCTTGTTCACGTGAAGGCAAGTCGAGTCCAAAACCAGCTGTTGTGTTGTTGTTAGTGGCAGCAGAACCAGCAGACACGTGAGTCGGTTGTTGGTGGGGTCTAAGCAACGATGCAGCAACAGTAGCCGGTACTGTTAACGACCCAATTTTACTACTCATGGTCGAACCCATATGAGCTGCTTTCTGAAGCAATGCAGTGGCTGACATGTGAGGGGAGGGTGCTGTCGTCTGATGGTATGGAGGAGGGAGAGTGGGGACAAGACTAGGGTTCCCATGAACCGTTAAATCTTGATAATCTAATCTCGGGGAGAATATTGACGAGGAGGAGGAAAGGTCCATAGGGTGCTGTAGGCCAGGACCAGCCCCGAGCATTGGCTGGCTTTGGCTAGCCAACCATGGAGGAATCTCTGCCCTTAGAGGAGTGAAACTTTGCTGCTCTTGCTTAAGTGAAAAGACTTGGGGATTGAATTGAGGCACTTGTAAATTAATGCGAGACGAGGCTTCGCCTGGCTGATGAGCGGAAACAAGTGGGTTGATTGCTCTTCCATTCTCCACTGCCAAAGCATCGCAGAATGCTCTATGAGTGATGAAGCTATCCCTCCTGGAAAAGAAGTTAATTTTTTTTTAAAAAAACACACAACAACAACAATAACAAAACAAAAACTAAACCAGTGATCATAAAGTGCTATGACAATGGCAGAAATACTTTTCTGCATCCCATTCATTTCATTTCTTCTTTCACTGTGAAAGCATAGGACAAACTGTCCACTCGGGCTAGTGCAGAAAATAAAATTTCTCGCTATATATCTCTTTCTCTAGGGTGTGAAAACTAGGAACTGCCAGATGTATATATTGCTAAGTTTATGGTAAGAACCTTTTCTGTTTCAAAGCTATACTCGAGTGCACGCCACAATAAATGAAGATTCGATGATTGCTGGTGTGCTTAAATGGATATAACTATTGTGTTCATGGGGGGAAGAAAGAAGGATTTAGTTGTTTATTATACCTTGAGAAAAGGGTTCCACAGTCACATCTATATTCTCTAGTGCCACAAGTCTTGGAGTGAGCTTTCCAATCCGATTGAACTGCATACTTCTTCGAACACTTATCGCATTTCCACTTCTTTTCGCCATGTTTCCTCGAGAAGTGTTTCTTGATTCCAGTCAAGTCCCCCAGCGCCCTCGACGGATCATGGTGAACGCAGTTTGCTTCTGGACACACATACACCTTCTTCCTCACCTCTTTGTTTGTTCTTTGCTTTAACTTCCATGGCAGATTATGCCCTCTTCTGTGAAGCTGAAGATTCTGGTCTCTTTGAAACCCTTTATTGCAGATCTCACACACGAATCTATTCGTCGCCATGAGTGTTTTAGGAGACAAAGCTATCACTTCTGCATCCGGGTCTGAATCAAAACCCACCAAGAAAATACATAAAAAAGTGAAAGTTGTTAAGGAAACAAACAAAACAAGTAGTAATTAAAAAAGAAACCAAACCTGGGTTGCCCGGTAGGTTTCTCTTCTTCTTAACCGGCTGAGCTTGAGGCTGTTGAGTGGTGAAGTATTGTTGAGGATAATTGGAACCAGCTTCGATTCTATTGCCGGAGGAAACACTGGCTTCACCGGATGCAGAAGCCGAAGTCAAATTCGACATATTCTCTTCAAAAACTTGGTTTTCTTGCTGTTGCTGGTGGAATAATAAGCTTTTCATCATCTTCTATTGTCCAAAACTGGCATCATGGGCCATGGATCTTGGTTTTACATACAAAAAAAGTAGGGTGCAAAAAGAAAATCCAAAGATAAAAAAAAACAAACAAAACTAAGTGGCAAAAGAGAAAGAAACTGATACTTGATTAGGTAGGCTTAACATATGAGAATGAATATATACGATAATCATCATATTGGATTCAACCCAAGAGACAATGGTTTTTTGTTGTTTAGAAATACTTTAAGAAGAAACAAGTAGAGCAAGTGATATTATAATATATATAGCTGGATATGGAGCTTAAGCAGATCCTCCATCTCTATCCACTTTTAAGCTTAATGTTTTTAATAGAATAATCTACCAAAAACCACACAAAATTTGAAACTGATCAGCTCATGAAACTCATACAAAGAGAGGGAGAGACGGAGAAAGAGAGAGAGATGTGGATGAGATGAAATCCCTCTTTAATCCTCAAAGCTGTCCGGAAACAAGAACCCAAAACCACAAGCCAAGGGGGTGGGGAACCCTCTGATGTTGCCTTTCTGTCTTTTCTTCTTTTTCTTCACACTCACTATAATACTATTGGTACCCTTTTATGTCCCACGCCAAAAATCACTTACAAATTAAATTTTTAAACTCTAACCCTAATTTTTACATCATAAACCCTAAATCCTACACCTTAAAAATACCATATTCTAAATTCTTTAAACCCTAACCACAACTACTAACCTTAAAACATAAACTCTAAACCATAAACCCACTATTTTAAAGTGAATGCATAAAAAGGGCATGATAAGGGCAGTGACGGAACTATATAGTGTGTGGGAGGGGCTGTTGCCCCTCCCATTTTTTTGGTATAATTGTATTTTTAGTCCTTTTTAGTTTAAATGTTAATCAAATAAGGTTTTTGCCCCTCCCAATTTTTAGATTTAATAGTTTAATAGACTCTTGCCCCTCCCAACATTGAATCCTAGCTCCGTCCCTGGATAAGGGGCAAACGATTTCCATCCAATACTACTCATAATAAAATAAATATTATCCTATATACTAGCGATAAAAACAGATTTTCCAAAAACAAAATTATTTAAGAGTTTAAAATTTTAGTTTAAGGTTTATATTGTATAATTTAAGATATAAATTTTGGGGTTAAATTTTTAAAGTTTAGAATTAGAATTTTATATTTTTGACTTAAAAACAAACATGTTTGTGTAATTTTTTTTTACATTAACATTGTATTAATATTCACCTAATAGTAAATCATATTCTATACATCAACCATGTATAAATTTTTTTAGTGCAATAGAATAGCATTGATATTTTCAATGCAAATGTTAAATTTCAATCCTACACAAAGTGAAAGCATGTGAGTATATTTGATCACTCGATTAATTAAAAAATTAATTTAAAATTATAAAAACAATTAATAATATTTTTTAAAAAATCAATAAATCAGTTTGAAAATTATTAAAAACAACATCTTAAAATTGGCTATTTGCTTGACAAGAAGCTGAAGAAAAGAAGAAGAAAAATCAAAGAGAGGTGGCATGTGTATAAAAATCAAAGAGAGAGAATATATATATATATATATATATATATATATATTGACATCATGATCATGGGGTAGTAGACCTTTTTCTCATTTACAGTGAAATGATTGATCCATTGATTAAATATATGTAATAGGCATGGCTAAAAGTAAAAGCTATTTCCCTCTTGCCTTTCCTTTCTACTTTTTTTTAGAGTTTCACGCTTTCACTACCCGTCGTCACTTGACTATTTGTATATATATATTGCGAAAGACATAGCTGCAATCTCTGACAATTTTGCATGCTACAATCAATTTCTTTTTTAGTAATGATATAACACCGTAGGTGTTAGGGCTTATATCAATATAAAAGTGTGGACCAAACTCTATAGATTCTTAGGAATTCAAACTTTAATTTTCTGAAAGGAACTAATTATGTGAATATTTTTTTAACTTTATTATTTTACAATTATAAATAGATGAAAAATTGTAAAACAATAAATTTACTTTGTCATAATTTGCACTTAAAATATATTTTAAATGATAATTTATTGTATTTTTTAGAAATTGAGTTTTAAATTTAAAATTTAAACTATCTTTTATCAGAATAATTTTATTTAAATCTTAATCTTAAAAGAATCATCTCACGTATTTAGGGTAAAAATTAGAACTTAACCTCATTTATTAAAGATGGATCGTCACCTCCTTCGGTCCCTTGACATATATTCTAAATATATTTTGGTGGATCAAGTCTGGAATTAAAATAGTTAATTGGAAATTGGAATGTGTTTCAAGTTAAACCTTTTTTTCAGGGTGCATTGCATCTGAAAAAGAACAAAAAAAAATGAGAACAAATCCATGTAATTGAGGCAATAAAAGGTACACTAACAACTGTGGAGAGCTCGAGATTATGGGGTCCAAAAACAAATAATATATATGACATAATATAAAGATTGTAATAGTGAAAAGGCCATTGTTGAGGTTGATCCTTGGGAAACAGATTTGCTGCTGCAATTTGCAATCCCACTTAATTCCATGTCATGACAATTTTACATTTTGTTCCCACTTAATTAAATGAAGTAATTCTAGTCAAAAATAAAAATAAACGAAGTAATTCAATTCATCTATATATAGTTAATCTAATTCAAATAACGTATTGAAAAATTGAATATCTTTTCATATATTCAAGTTGTGACTTAATTTAATTATTAAATAATAAAAATAATTAATCTAAATTTTAAAGTTTATGTGTGAATTGTGATAATATTTAATATAATAACATAAATCGATACCGTTTGTTTAAGTGTATTGGTCACCTTTTTTTTATTTGATTTGTCAACAAACCAAGGGTGTATATTGCCATTTGCCAACCTAAAGGTGAAATAATTCAAACTTTTAGTTGATTGCTTATAAGGTTAAAAAAACCTTAATTTTGTTATTGCAATTATTTTTTAATCTATAAATTTTATTTTATTTATCAAATTAATCTCAATACGATGGGACAATGACAATCCCTTTAAACTGATGTTAAATATTTTCTATTAAAATACTCTATTTTTTTTATTAATTTGTCTTTATTGAAATGTTGATATTAATTTTATATATTTTCTATTTTTCATGGATGGCTGAAAATGACAAGATATGATGTTAATATTTTAAATAAAAATTTAAGAGCTAAAATAACTAAAGTAGTAAAATCATGATAGAAAAATTCAGCATGCTTTAAATAAAAGAGAAGTAGATATAGATGATATATAATACTAGCACTGGAATATACTTTCGTTATAGTTTGGAAAGTTAATTTATGACAGGATTCATGATTTAATATTTAAGTAAATGATTTTTGAAATTAAAACTGAAATAGAAGATAATATAAAAATACAATATAACATAAACAATACATAATTTTGATATAAATAAAATATCAATATTTATGTGGACAAATTATTAATGCGTATATATAGTTAGATTTTAAAAATTTCATGTCATTCACCCTCGACGAAAAAATCCACAAGACAAATTACCGCCTTACACGTGAAGATAAGACCACTCATTCTTTTTTTTCTATGAACGGTTCTGATTTAAGGCCCGTGTGGAGGACGGATAGTAAAACTGTAAAATGCAGCACGGAGAAATTCCAAGACAAATTAAAAGAAAATAGTAATTAATTATTGTGACCGCATTTTCACGGTATGCCTAATTCCAAGCACACCCGTGAAAGGAAGGGACAAAGGGAGGACTAAGTTTGACCCACTGGTACGCGTGGACTGTTATAATTGGAAGAATATTCACAGACCCATGCAAAGTGTGCGTGACTTAAGACTTTTCCTCTTTCCCTCTGTGTTCGTTTTCAGGCATCAAAATTCCTTTCCCACATTGTCTTACCTAATTTAGCCTCCTTTTAGTTTTAATAAATACATAAATAAAAATTACCGCTTGGGTAGTGGGTCCCACTCCGACACTGACAATCTACGACTGGCAATGCCACTTCCCTAGGTGCCAAAATCACCCTACAAGAATACAATTTTTTGTTTTCTTTCATTTCAACCACATGATAAATATTTCTTCATTGGTCAATCAAACATCCTCTTTTTCTCTCGTATCTCAAAACAACAGTGTAATGTGTAATAGCCATCGTTATCGGTTGGACCGCCCAATTATGTTATAGATTTATCATTTAAGAGTAATGTTAAACAGTTCAAAAATAATTACGAACCAATTTGTCTTAGTGGTTAAGTGAACGATTGTTGTTTTTGGAGTTCACGGGTTCGAACACCAGCAGCTGCAGTTAGAGTGATTGAGCATGCATTGTCAAATGGTAGCGGATAACTGATAGCTGATTGTATAAAAATGTTTGACAAAATTAACTGATAGCTGATAGTTGTTTGATTATTTAAACGAGCAAAATGACATATAAGGACATGATTATATTTGATATTTGTTTGAATAGTTTATTAGTTATTAATATTTTGTATATATTAATATAAATTAGATTATGAAACTTAAATTTTTAATATAACACTACTAAGCATATTTGAAAGATCTATATATTAATTTATTATTTATATAATTATTTTTAATATAATTTAATTAATTATTTTTTTGAATGATGACATCTGAATTTTATTAATCACTATAAAAGATATTACAAATATAATGCATCAAAAAGAGAAAAAGAGACTAATCCACTAAATTCTCATACAATGTTACAAATAAAAGCAGACACTTTCATCGAGGTTAACATGCCAATAAAATCCAGAATCTTTCTGAATCTCCTTGTCTCTATCTGTATGAGACGTTTTACGAAATGCAAAGGAGTGGTGTGTGAACCATACTATCAAGCAGAATGCTCCGTTACCCAGGTCTGATCATATCGACAAACAATCATCAATCGAGTGGGAATCTATCTTTCTATGACTACCGAAAGAATCAGAAACTAGCGTCGTGAAGATCTCTGTACGAGAACCAAACGACCGCAAATGTATGCAGAAAACATGTCAAAAGACAAATGAAACGAACCACAAAAATAAAATAAGAAGCGTGTCATAAAAACTGAGAGAAACGTGTCACAAGTACATATATTTTTATTAAAAAATTAAAAGATAAAGAAAACAAGAAAATATTAAATTCGGTGTCAATATTAAAATTGATCGTCGACTACCGGTTAGAGAACCAAAGGAAAAGTGAGTAGCGGCGCTCTTCGTGGCAGAGAAAAAGGTTAGAAAAGTAGGTTTTTTTTCTTTTTAGAAATTTTGAATCGACTTAATTAAATAGATTAATTGAATTAATTTTTAAATTTAAATATATAAGTGTGTGAGGATAAAAATAAATAAAAAATATTAGTTTACAAATGTCACAATGTAAATACATAAAGTGAAGAATTACAATAAAAATATTATATTTAGGTTATTTACCCAACATTGGCAATATATACTTTTAAAAGTGTTTCATTAGTTTGGTACCATTTAATTTAGTGACACCATTTCAGTTCAAAGAGTAAGCTTAAGTTAAAGTGATTAGATGTAAACAAAATGTGATTTTCGATCTGAAGAGGAGGAAAATGTGTTTTGTTTTTTTTTACTTGGCTGGAGAAGACAAAGCAAAGGAAGCCTGCCACATCCCCCTTTTTGTGCTTCTACAAAAGAAAACGGCATCGTTTCCACAACTAAGAGATGCAGATTTGGGCTTATGTGTATTAGTATGTTTGGGTTTATACAACAATGAAATTGCAATTTTATTCGGATTTATCGAATACACAACGAAATTTGAAAGCCCAAATATCATCTACAGTATTTGCAATCTATATTTCAACAGAAAAACTCAAAGAAATATTAAAAAAAACTTTAGTCCGCTTCCTTTTAGGTGTAAATTTGGCCCCAAATTATTCATATTTTAATTGATGATAGAATCGTTATAAATTTTACAATAATAATTAAAGACAAGACACATATGATAGTTTATTTCAAAATATAAAATATCAAACCGTTAATTATTTCTTCATACAGACAGATTATGGTAAGGGCAAGCGGAGGTTCTCCCCCCAATATTTTTAAAATTAAAATTTTAAAAATTTATACTACTACATTTCTAGAATTTAAATATTTTTAATTAAATTTCTCTTTAAATTTTTAAAAATTTCTTATGAAGTCTCATTTAGAAAAATAATTAGACTCTTAATTTTTTGAACTCTTTGAAAATTTTAAAAAGTTTAATTAAAAAGTTCAAATGCTCAAATGGGATTTTTCTCTCAATTGTTGTCATTCTTTCATGTGCTTCTAATTGATTTAAACTGATTTTAAGTTAAAGAGAGAAAAAAAAATCAAATTTGTTTCTAGGGCATTTGATTTCAGATTTTGGAATGATTATTTGTGATTTCTCATACTATTACCATGATTCTTTAAGTTAGAAAAAAATATATCATAGGTCATTCTTACTACGTTATTTATAGTCCTAACTAATAAAAATAATTTATTTCATTATTTTGACTTTATATATTTACCAAGTGAATCTTCACTTATAAAATTTATTTTTTTAATTTAATTTATAGTAAATACGAGTGAAAATTCACTCAACAAAAATATAACATTGAATTCAAAAAGAAGTATGACCTAATAATAAAGGATGTAAATACTCGTAGTCGTTTCTGCCCCTTTTCGGTGCCCTAGTTATGCTTCCACACTTAAAAATAGTTTTAGAGTTTTAGGTTAGGGTTTATGATTAATGTTTAGAAATTTTAGGGTTTCGTGTATTTTTTAGGTATAGAGTGTAAGGTTTAGGATTTAAAATTTAGGGTTAGGGTTTAAATTTAAAATTTAATTTTATAGTATTTTTTAATGTTGAAGAATAAATAGGGACGCTAAAAAATAACAAAATTTTTTTTATCCCTTTCTGATCAACCAATACGTTGGGAGCCTAAATTAGCATGGGACTCCATCAAATTTTAGTGGTAGAATAAATGCAGAGATAATTCTACCGGACCGTGTAATTATGTAACCGCTACCCACTAGCTATATACTTACATTTAATAACATATTTTTAATTCACAAATTCAATCCAAGTCGGGCTATAAATGAAGCATACGAAGGTCTAGTATTGAAGCATATTGTAGTCCAAAAATAAATTGATTAAAAGCTGAATAATGACAGGCATCCGGCTGATCTCCACCAGCATTGTGCAAGCTGCGAATCCCAAGAACCAAGCTCCGATGATTAACCTAACCCCGTGGGATCTTCAGTTCCTTCTTGCAGATTATATTCAAAGGGGACTCCTTTTCCACATTCCCGAGTTGAGCCAAGACCAAGAATCCGAGACCCTTTTGGTTCACGCCGTTAAATCCTCCCTTTCAAAGGCTCTGGACTACTTCCCACCTCTTGCCGGTCGACTCGCCGCCATCAAACACGATGATGGTACTACTTCCTTTTCGGTCGAATGCAACAATGCCGGAGCTTTGTTCGTTCACATGGCCGTCGATGAGGTGACCGCTCGAGATATAATCGAGCCTGTTTATGTTCCCTCCATTGTCGACTCGTTTTTCCCATTGCATGGTGTTAGAAACTACCAAGGTACTGTAAAACCATTACTTGCTGTACAAGTAACTAAACTTGTCGATGGGGCTTTCATTAGTGTATCCGTCAATCATTCCGTGATCGACGGGGCATCATTTTTTCACTTCTTCAGTTCCTGGTTGGAGATCGCTAGAGGTTCCTCTTGTTTATCGAAACTGCCGATTTTCCAACGGTGTTTCCTTGATGCAATCGATGATTTTCGCCCCATTCGGATCCCGGATTCTTACATCAAGCAAACTGAAAACGAGTCCAATAATGCTCAACCGGCCTTGAAAGTAAGAGTTTTTCATTTCACCAAGGAGGTCATTTCAAAACTAAAAGAGAAGGCCAACGCTGAAGCTGGCATCAAGAACCGGATCTCTTCACTTCAAGCTTTACTCTCTCACTTTTGGCGATCCGTTGTTCGAAACAAGAAGATTGATCCCAATGAAGAAACCAGTTATTGCTTGCTGATCGGTGCAAGACAACGGTTGCCAGAGCTGTCCGAAGCATACTTCGGGAATGCTTTACAAATCGGAACCATAACTATGAAAGCGAAAGAGTTGCTACACAATGGACTGGGCAACGCAGCATGGGAAATGAACAAGGTGGTCACTTCCTACAACGAGGAAAAGCTAAGGAATTTCTTGGAATGTTGGAAAGAATGTCCTAAGCTGAAGAGAATGAGCAACATAGCAAGGAATATTGCTGTAGTGACGAGTGATTCGCCTCGGTTCGATATCTACGGGGGCGAGACCGCATTGGGGAGGCCGATGGCAATTCGGAGCGGGCCAGCGAACAAGTTCGACGGGAGGATCACAGTGCATTGTGGAGTGGACGAAGGGAGTATTGACATTGAAGTTTGCCTCTCGCTTGAGACATTTCAATCCATGGAAAATGATAAAGAGTTTATGGATACTGTCAGCATCAAATCTTAATTAATTAACTAATCATCCTCTAAAAAATTAATATGATGTATGTGTGCGCCTTAGTGATAGTATGGGCGATTCAAATGATGTAATTGGAGTCTTTAATTACATCTAATTTAATAAAATTTAAATAGCTTAAAAAAATTAAATACGTTGTAATAATATAATTATAATTAAATTCAATTATATAAACTTTAAAAGCATCCACATTTAAAGGATTGGCTAAATTATTCGTCTCGCCTTTCAGTAAGATTATGATTAGAATTAAGAAAATCCTTTCCAAAGAACATTAAATTTGCATTTCCCTTGCACAATTATTAAAGAAAACCAAAATAATAATAATAATTGGTACAAGCTCTGATGCAGGAGTATAGTAGTATACAAGCTTTCGATCTTTGCTTGTTATAACAGTTATATTATCCATCTCAAAACTCTTTCCGACTCTCAATCTCTTTTCTGAAGCGGTAACCTTGTCAATCGAAGAAGAAGAAGAAGAAAAATGGGTGCCCAAAGGAAGACCATCTTCTTCGTTTTTCTGCTGCTGCTATCCACTGCTCACTCCTTCTATCTCCCTGGTGTTGCCCCTCGCGATTTCCAAAGGGTACCCTCCTTTTCTTTTCTCTACATCTCTCTGGGTTTATCTTAGTTTTCTTTAATCGTCAATTTTTGTATTGGTTTTTGTTGACGGGGATGGTAGTTGTTGGATCTAGTGTTTTTAAGGTTTGATCTGATGTTTTGGTGATTCATTTCTTCTAGATCGGTTGTTTTAGATTTAGATTTTTCGTTTTACTGGTAAAGTCGCCTTTGCTTGTTCTTAATATTGATTCTGAATGTTGGGTTAGTAATTGTGCAGGCTGAAGAAAGCATTTCAGTTTAGTGTGCCCGAGTTAACAGTAAACTACTAAAGTGAAATTAGAGAGAGAATACACATATATGCTTATGCCATTTGTTTATCTTTTTTAATCTTATTGCTTAGAGAATCATATTTTGTTTAACCAATGATGGAATGTTGAATGTGTAAATTGTAATTGGCTGAATCAGATTGGCTAACGTGTTGAGTTTTTGAACAATGTTAATAGTATTTTGGCTTTAAAATATAATCCCAATTGTGCTTTCTTGTATTAATAATTGTGCTAGTTCAATCTTCGTATTTGAGTTGCCTGGATGTATGATGCCCGAGACGCACCATGTCTCCGGAGTCCTGATTGTGTAATGTGAATGACAACACTATGTGCAAACACCTAAAGTAAATATAGTTCTAAATTCATAGTGTAATTCACAGTGATTTATAATTTTTAATGTGGCTTATAGTTTTAGCACTTGGACCTTGTGGGGTGAGAAGCTGATTGAGCTCTCAATTATAAATTATAATGGTAATGATCACCGATGTGATATGAAGAAAGAAAGCTACTTCTTTCTTTCTTTCTTTCTTTCTTTCTTTCTCAAGGTAGTACTTTTTGTGTTTCTTAACATCTTCTGACATTAAGGATGTTCTCCCTTACACTTTATTTCCTTTTTGACAATGAATATCCAAAAATATAAAGAGACCACGATAGATCCCAAGTTCCGAGAGATCAATGACTGTATATGTTTAAAATCATAAAAGCATAGTTGGTCACTTGGTCTTAAAATTTCAGGTGGTGCTTGATCTATCTGTTCAAGTAGAATTTAAAAGTTAGTAAATCGGGTACTATTTTGCATGGTTCTCTAGGGTATATATTACCGAGCCTTTATAGTTTAAGGGAAATGGGATCTGCGGAGTAAATGTTTAGATTTCATTGTTATGATTCTGAATTTTGTTAAAGATCTTTTTCTTTTGGTTTTTGTCTCATTTTTGTTCTTAAAATGTATTTTTTCTGATTCTGGACAGGGTGATCCCCTTTATGTAAAAGTGAACAAATTATCATCTACAAAGACTCAACTTCCATATGACTATTACTTCTTAAACTACTGTAAGCCAACCAAGATTTTGAACAGTGCTGAAAATTTGGGTGAGGTGCTACATGGTGATCGCATAGAGAATTCTGTCTACACTGTGAGCATCCGTAACCTTTTGTGGTGTTATTTACTTCTAGTTGGTGACAAGTGGTATTTAATGAAAAGCTTTATAGATTATATCTGCAGTTCTTATTTCATTGGTTATCATGTGTTTTGCTTTAGTTTGAAATGAGGGAGGATCTGCCTTGCAAAGCAGTCTGTCGAATAAAACTTGATGCGGAATCTACAAAGAATTTCAAGGAAAAAATTGACGATGAATATCGAGTTAATATGTAAGTAAAAAGTATGACACCAATGATTCATGTTTCCTTGTTCCATTATCTCCATGGAGATGTCTTGTATGACCTCTTCTGTTTTTAATGTTTGCTTCCCCCCATGTTTATACTAATTTAACTGGATTTGATGCTCAGGATTCTTGACAACCTTCCAGTCGCTGTTCTTAGACAAAGGAGAGATGGAAGCCAGTCAACGACATATGAACACGGTTTCCGTGTGGGGTTCAAGGGGAATTATGCTGGGGTATGCTCAAGGAAGTTGGAATTGTCTTCAAAATTTATGTGTGTGTTTTTTCTAAATCTTAACCGTCTATATGCCTTTGCAGAGCAAAGAGGAGAAGTATTTCATCAACAATCACTTGAGCTTCCGGGTCATGTTTCACAGGGATACTGAGACTGATGCTGCTAGAATTGTTGGATTTGAGGTTACTCCTAACAGGTTTTGTACCATTTTTTTCCTTTTACATTTAGTTGAACTGTGTTCATTAGTATGGATGATATATGCCAAATGGTGTAATGCTTGTTACTTCTATCTCTTTTATTTATTTTTTGTTTCTTAACACATGTAACCACTCAAAGTTCTCGAGTACTTGAGAGTTTTTTATGTGCTTTTTGATTTAATATTCTTTAGTTTCATCAAAATATAGTTGAAGTAGCAACTTGTATTGTCCTCAAGGAAAAAGAGGTATGGAAACCATATGAAATTTGTGTCATTCAATATTAGAAATAACCTTAAAAAATTAGAAACTAATATTTTAGGATAAGGGTAGATTCCTATTGGTTATTAAGGGACTTGTTTGTGTCATTTTTCATTGTGTGGCTTTTATAAACAGCATTAATCATGAATACAAGGAATGGGATGAGAAGAATCCTCAGATAACAACATGCAATAAAGACACCAAAAATCTAGTTCCAGGTAGCACTGTTCCACAAGAAGTTGACCTAGGCAAGGAGGTGGTGTTCACATATGATGTAACTTTCAAGGTAATCTGCCTCCTCTTTCTCTTCTTATCATTGATCTTTTTCGACTGTATATCTCAATGCATAGGTTAACTTGTGGTTTTCTGCAGGAGAGTGATATCAAATGGGCTTCTCGTTGGGACACATACCTTTTAATGAATGATGATCAAATCCACTGGTTCTCAATCATAAACTCACTGATGATCGTTCTCTTTCTATCTGGCATGGTAGCTATGATCATGATGAGAACATTGTATAAAGATATTTCAAACTACAACCAACTGGAAACCCAAGACGAGGCTCAGGAAGAAACAGGATGGAAACTTGTCCATGGAGATGTCTTTAGGGCTCCAATCAATTATGGTTTACTCTGCGTTTATGTTGGTACAGGTGTCCAGATCTTTGCAATGACGCTTGTGACAATGATATTTGCATTGTTGGGTTTCTTATCTCCATCCAATCGTGGAGGGCTTATGACTGCTATGGTTCTCTTGTGGGTCTTCATGGGAATATTCGCTGGTTACTCTTCAGCCCGTCTCTACAAAATGTTCAAGGGAACAGAGTGGAAGAGAAATACTTTGAAAACAGCATTTATGTTTCCAGGTGTCCTATTTGTAATATTCTTTGCGTTGAATGCACTCATTTGGGGAGAGCAATCTTCTGGTGCAGTGCCGTTTGGGACAATGATCGCTCTTGTTTGCTTATGGTTTGGTATATCAGTTCCATTGGTCTTTGTTGGCAGTTACTTGGGTTTCAAAAAGCCATCCATGGAAGACCCTGTGAAGACCAACAAAATTCCCAGGCAGATACCGGAGCAGGCATGGTACATGAAGCCACTCTTCTCTATACTCATCGGAGGCATTCTTCCTTTTGGGGCTGTTTTTATTGAGCTGTTCTTCATCTTGACATCAATATGGCTGAACCAATTCTATTACATCTTTGGCTTCCTTTTCATAGTGTTCGTCATTCTAATAGTCACATGCGCTGAGATAACAATTGTGCTATGCTACTTCCAGTTGTGCAGTGAAGACTACCATTGGTGGTGGAGATCTTACTTGACCGCTGGCTCCTCTGCACTTTACCTTTTACTGTACTCGGCTTTCTACTTCTTTACCAAGTTGGAGATCACGAAGCTGGTTTCGGGCATCCTTTACTTTGGCTACATGGTAATTGTTTCATATGCCTTCTTTGTCCTGACAGGAACCATTGGTTTCTATGCTTGCTTTTGGTTTGTTAGAAAGATCTATTCCTCTGTGAAAATTGACTGAGATCATTAGTGAGAACGTTGAACCACGATCAGACACATGCCACCATTTACAGGCCAGACAAGACGGAAGCGTGTTGCAGAGACTATTTCAGGAAAAAGCATATGCTACATAAAATTTTCATTTTCCTAGTCTCTACAATCTCTTTATTTTTGCTCGTTTTAGGGTATCTTAGCTTGTTATATTGTCTAAACTGTTAAAACTTATGTAACCGTACTCGTTTTAAGTAGTTTCTGCAAGGAGTAAATTTGTGATCTAGCTTTTAGATGTTTTGATATCAGTTCATTTTAAATACGAATGTGACACGTTAAATGTACTGTATCGTTGTTCATTACACTATTTCATATTTGCTGATGCGTCGGTCTATATTGTGTTTTAATGTCTAAAGCCATCAAAACGCTTCAACCTTGACCCCATTTCTCTTCTCCTTTCTGGGACATCTTGCAAAATAATGACAAACAGGCCAGCTCGATTCAAATGCATTTGTTAACTTAAAAAAATACTAATCTTCTTCATATTCAAAGGTAATGTTTTTAAAGTTCAGTAAAATCCAACCTCAACTCCTTATCAAGAACAAGCATACCCACTAATCAGCAAGGCAATATGAATTATTTGCAGCACGCATCCGTGGTAAAGGGCCTCGGAAGGTGGCGTTCACTGCTGAGGGATGGCCAAAATTCAGCTGAACATGAGGCTCAGAGGCAAGCTTTGTCATTCTGTAGAGTTGAGTAGCTTCATCCTTGATATCAAGTCGAAAGGGCGTTGATTTTGCAGATACTAGACTGCCTTATGGGATGACTCTTCATCCATGGCTTAGTTTATTGAGGTTTTTAGAGGGCTAATTTATATAAGAATTACATCAGTGATCATAAGGAGTAAAGGGAAGTTATTTGAGACAATCTTGAAATACTTGATATTATTGCTTTCCATATCCTAAAAACCAAAACATTTGGACATGGACTCGGCATAAACTATCGTCTCATGAGCTTCTACTGACTTCATCACTTCTTTGAATTCTGTATATAATAATGCTGGAACAAACATATTGTATATATACTTGGAGCTTATCTGCAATCATTTTCCACAATCTAAATGAGCTTTTACCCAATGGTATGTTGTGAATTTGTACAACTTCACCCTGGGAATGCTAGAAACAAATAGTTGGTGTAGTGATGTTGGGATTGTGGGTTGATTTACCCGATAATAACCGAAAAAATGTGGAACGGCATGTTGGATTGAGGGGGGGGGGGGGGGAGGACAATGAAGAACCCTGTCTACTTCTTGTACTTTCTGATGTGTTCCATCAGCTGCAAACGACCTCCACCGAGAGTTTCTTCATGACTCTAGGACATGGGTCCCCTCCAAACATTTCGGGTGCTACGGTCACTGTGCAAAAGTTTTGTCCTACACAAAGCTGCAAGGAAAAGACATGGGTTTACTATCCACTATTCCAACAGCAGAACAAGATGAAAGAGTGAAAGAAAAAGAGCATACTCTATTAAAAGCATCGTAAGAGTGGTGAGCATGGCAGCTTCCTTCACGATAGCTTCCACAGACCCCTTCTGGAGTTCCAAAGCTAGCAAACTTCACTGCTGATATTTTCTGACCCACGTCACACTCTAAATGGACTTTTGGCCTAAGGGGTCTGTCAACTTTACCGGAGGCTTGCATCAGGTAATTCATCAGGGTTGGTTGCCACTCATAGATATCAGCACAAACACTGTCAGTTTCTCTGCGAACCAAAGAAATCCCATTTGGATCTCCGCCCCATTCCTCAAACACAACCAACAAGTTTCCGGTCGGGTTGAGCAAAGACTGAGGAACATGATACCTAAACATAAGTTAGCAACCACGAGTCAGTCTATCAAGAATTCCTTGCTTGTAAGAGGAACTTGTGAAGATTAGTTTGTTGTCTTACCATCTTTGAGATGCCTCTCCACAATTCGTTCCACATTTTTTCTCACTAAATGTTCCGGCATAATTACAGACACCACAGTTTCCAGATGCTTTATATGCAGGCCAGTGGCGTCCAATACTCTGTCCATTTATCCAAATCTGACCTTTGCCCATACTATTCATATCTAAAGCCAACGGAGCATTCCCGACCGGAGCATTGAAAGTTGTCTGCAAAATTAAAGAACGTCAATCAAAGCTGCCTAAAGGTCCAACAAAATTGTCAACAACTGCTTTTCTATTCATGCTTTCGATGCATTTTTGTAGGAATAATGCAACTCTAGACAGCAGTTCATGGACTCCAATCTTGTTAATAATATGATTCGGTTGTATTTTGAGATACTTACTTTGTACCATGTCAGTGGTTGCCTTTGAGCCACAAATGACCCCTGTGCCCACTCCACTGAGGAACTACCACTTAGTGAATGAAGATTCAATGCTTCTCCCTTAAGGCCAATCTGCAAGGGGATAGATAACCAAACAACTCTTTAGCACACCTAAACAACTCGAGAACTAATACAGATAAGCAAGAAAAAAGACCTTGTAAGACCATTTCTGCCACGATAGATCTCTCCTTCCCTCGTTGAGACCATTCAATGTAACTGGGCCAAGAATACCAGCATTCCATGTCTCAAAATGTGGACCAACATTCTGCATTCAAACAACAAATTCAATAGTCCGTAAACAAATTCCACCGGTATGAAGCTGCCAGCGGAGATTGAGAGAGAGCATACCGGGAGGCCAACAGCAATGCTTAGAAGTGAAATTGTATTGATGCCAGGTCTCAGATTAACACCTTGGCTGAATGTTATTTTGGGGAATTCTAGACTTCCATAGGAACTTCCTGACAAATCCAATTAGAGAGGAAGAAAATGATCAGGGTAAGAAATGCTAATTATCCTTAAAGTAGGCACCACAAACTAGCAAATTCTAAATATAGCTATCACATGACGTGGTTTACAAGCAACCTAAAACTATAAAATAGCAATCCAAAAACATCATTAACACCTGATAGTTGACCATTGACAAAAACATGCAAAGCATGGCCAGCTGATAAGATAGTAAGAACAGGAGATTTTCCATTTCTGAAGAATCCTTCACTGTGGTCAATCTTAACGCTGGGATGGAAACAGAGAAAAATATTAATAACTCAAATACTGGAAATAGAAAATAGTTTTATAACCTCTTGCCTTATTCCTCAAGGAATAAAAATAAAATGGCTTTGTGATAACCGAATCGAATAAAGACGGATGATGCAAATTGAAATGTGGAATTGCTATTTCACTACTTACTCTGTTGTGTACCACAAATAGTCAGTTGCATCTCTGGTTGTATTTATCTGCTCCAACAACCCGACCATTGTGAATGAACTGTCAGCATCGGAAGCTGTCTCTTCATTGTATGCCTGCCAAGAGAATCCTCCATGCATGGGAACAGGAGCCATCTTCTTCCGTGAAACTTGGGCACCGACCTATTACAAAAGTTCCTATAAAGGTCAAAATTCTGTTCATTTCATACTATCAACCGGGACAAAGAAAATCGACCGATTCCTCTTGTATTAATTCTACAAAAATACCTTTGATGTGGAAACCATCTAAAATAAGCAACAGATATAAGACAAAAATAGCATTTTATGATATTAAATTGGATAAACTTTCTTTGCAAGATGCTTAGCCAGAAATCATACTGAGACAGTACTGCTGAAAATTGAATAAAACCGATATCAAGTTTATTAGATGTTTCTCACCCTTGCAGTATTATACACCGTATTCTTGCAGTCAGGAAGAATGCTGATAGACCAAGGTGGCAGGTTGTAGTGCATGTTCCTAAATGCAACTTTTGAATAAGATCTCGGGTTGTAATTTGCGAGGAAGGCAGCACAACCTCCAGCTTTATAACTAAATACATGAGCCTGTATGGTTCAAATGGAATTTATATGTAAGTTTTCAATACAAACCAATTTAGATTATTATGATTAAGGTTCTTGGAAATATGAGTCGTACTAACCTCCTCATAGTTTCCGAGTCGAATCACAGTGGGATCTCCATTTACTAAAGCTGGTTCACAGAGCTTTATAGCTCTATGCAAATCTTTCAAATGGCCCCATTTTGGTTCCCTTTTTAGTCCTGCATGACAGGAAATGGTTCTCCTTCAAATCAATATAAAGGGACTAATCCTTAAAATATATTTTCACTCAGAATGAATGCTAAAAACATAGAATGTATGGTTCAAACTAAATAATAATAATAGAAAGTAGATGACGCAGGATCAACTTCACAAATGCACACATTGAAACTTTGTACATACCGTATTCATCAAGAGGAGCATCATAATCATAACTAGTAGCAATGAATGGACCCCCAGCAGTTCGGCCAAAATTTGTTCCTCCGTGATACTGTTAACATGAATAACAATCATATATGAACTTGCTCTTCCTCAGATTGAACTCGATAAATTGAAAATGAAAAGTTGATTACCATATAATAATTTATGAAGGCTCCTCCTTTCTGTATAAACCTTGCAACTGCAAATGCCATGTCTTCAGAAGGTCGGTAAGGGACTGCCCCTCCAAACTCAGTATACCTACACCGTAAAATAGAAAAAATAAAATAAAAGCATCAGCCAATAGACACCTTTCTATCCTTGTAAATTGTAGTTGTTTCAAGCAAAGAAGAATCGCAAAAGATAGTTCTCGCAAAAAAAAGGCAGGCTTACCAGCCTGTCCAAGCTTCAGTCCACATCTTTGGTTTGTAGGCCTTGTTCGGAGAAAAGTAGTCACAGTAGAAACCATTGCAGGTGTTAATCTGTTGGAACAAATAGAAGTTAAGAAAGATTTATTATTTACTCAAAAACATCACCTCGCCTTGAACAGCAATACATGATAAAAAGAAAAGTTAAAAAATAAAAGGGCATGCTATGCTTACAATAGGATCGGGTGCATCATCTTGCTTGCACATGACCCATGGGACACCGGTGCCGAGTCCCACAGCCATTTTAGCTGCCCAGTCACTGTAAGCTTTACCTGGTGCACCGAGTTCGTATTCCATGGGGCCATATTCATTTTCAATCTGTCAAAAGCAGAGATTATAAAAGGCACTATTTCTTAGTTCATCATCATACCCCAATGAATATCCATATCTCAAACTGAGAATACTCGGAGCAAAGTGCTGAATCAAGAAATTAACCATAACAATAATGTACCGAATTGTCTACCTGAGATAGAATAATAGGGCCTCCTTGAGACTCAAACAACCTCTCAGCTTTCATCATACCAACAATCTTCTCTGTAAATCTTTGCATTTGAGCCTTCATCATAGCAATTAAGTGAGTGAGTGTACAGTATACCGGTTTTTCAAAAAAAAAATCAAGAACAAAAAGGAGGGAAATTCAGTTTTTCTGATATTTAATCACACTATTAAACGAATACATTGAAACTTAATTGATGGACTGAAACTGGCTAACCTTGAAAGGTCCGTTGTTTGTTCTGAAATTAATACCGGGAATGTACTTGAGCCAAACAGGAAATCCCCTGAAAATTAAAATAAAAAACATTGCTTGAACTACATTTTATCGTGATCTTCTTTATGGTTTCTAGAAAATAAAATATTTTAGCAGTACCCAAAGTTCCATTCAGCACAGACATAAGGGCCAATCCTAAGATGAACATAGAGGCCCGCTTGCTTCACCAGCTTAATAAATTTGACCAAATCATAGTTGCCTTCGAAGTAATACTGCCATAACCAAAAACAGAAATAAACTCAGAATTTCTTATGCCATTCACCAAAAACACAAGCTCATCAAAGCAAAAAGGGTAAAAAAAATCAACAAAATGTCGCCTTTCATTACTTTGCCAGGTGCAGGCTCATGGCCATTCCAGAAAACATATGTCTGAATCACATCTAGCCCTCCTTCTTTAGCCTTCTGTATAAGAGCTGGCCACATCTGAGAAAAAAAAAACAAGAAAGGCCCAGATTTTTAACAACTAACAGCAAACTTAAACACACTACATTAACATAAAGGAGGAAACTTTGGAAGCACCCAGATGAAGAAGTGCGTCCAAAAGAGGAAGAAGAAGAACTAAACTTTTTTTTTGTTTTAGTAGGAAAAAAAGACCCAAAGAGTACATTTTGCAGGGGGGGGGGGGAGAAAAATGAAGTGAAAACAGTATACCTCAGGTGAGCTTCTTGGGTAGTGAATGGATCCAGAAATGAGGATCCTTCTTTGGCCATTAATGGTGATAGCCTTATGGTCATAGGAAACAGAGGCAGTGACTGAACAAACCCAGGAAGCTAACAGAGCAACCAACATAACATTCCACATTATAGGAAGCTTGAAGTTGGAGTTCACGGCGTCGGCCATAGCATAAAAAAGAATATCAACAAATGACCCTCTCGTTTTACACAAAGCAATAACCTTTTCTGCCTTATTCTTTCACTCTGTACACTTCATTCTATTATTCTCTATCTAAAAGTCTTTTCTAGGGGGTGTGAAAACAATTGGTTATAGAAAAAGGAACAGAGAGAGAGAGAGAGACAAGCAAACAAAAAAGCTAGCTGGGTATGTCTTTTCTTTTCTTTTTTTGAGATAAGCTGGGTTATGTCTTTTGTTTGTTGTTGAATTGAGCTCTCCTTTTTTTTCTCTCTTAAATGTGAGATATTGAAAGAGGAAACATAAGGTAGAGCCTAACACAGTACAATGCGTTGCCTGTAACTTGAATTGGGTTTTTCTTTGGAGTTTTTAAGATTAAATGAGACGCGAGGCTTTGATTTTTGCAGCTGGTTTGCTGCTTCATTTATAAGCACTAAATCACGGGGGGTTTGAAAGTGAAACGCGGGATGGGACTCTTTTAGTTTAATCCCCCAGTGTTCATACTTCAGTTCTAAATTCTAATCAAATTAATAATCGAGTTGGGTTGGTTAATTTATCTGTTATTTAATTATCTTTTCCTATACATCTTCTTTTCCATAATTGCATTCGACCATTTCTTTAACCACTAATATTTAATTTATTGAGTTACTAATTTTAATTGAATATTATAAAAATTTATCATGAAGCGATTATTCTAATCTAATTTACTCAATTCACACCGCATTGTATTGGACTTTGATTGTGTTTGTAGTTGAATTGGATGGACCCCCTGCATAGTATAAATTCTGAACGTTGTTTCTTTGTCTATAACATTGGAATACACGAAAAACTATACAAAATAAATAAATTTAAGCTTGTTACTTTGTTTTTAAAAATAATTAATTAAAAAATATTTCACAGCTTTTGCACTTCATTTGTGTTTCTATTTTGACTGATTAAAAACCACAAAGATTCTCTTCGCAATCCGAGGATCGGTTTCTATACATGATTCGTTATTTTAATTTTAAGCTAATCTGCCACAATCGTATACTTTTAAAAAAGTATAGATATTTTTGAGTCACATTCCCAGTATGCTATATCAATCAGCTTAAACTTTTAAAAAAGTATAAATACTTTCAAAAGTATCTATACTTTAATAACATAATAAGCGCTATCTAATATGTTGATACTCTTAACAACAAAATAAGTAATTTACCTATTTTGTTATCGTCGAATTTCCAAGGCCCCGTCAGGCGTCAGCTGAACTTTAATAACATAATAGGCGCTGCCTAATATGTTGATACTCTTATCAACAAAATAAGTAATTTAACTATTTTGTTATCGCCGGATTTCCAAGGCCCCGTCAACTTAAACTTTAATAACATAATAGGGGCTACCTAATATGTTGATAATATTATCAACAAAATAAGTAATTTACCTATTTTGTTATCGTCGGATTTTCAAGGCCCCATCAACTTAAACTTTAATAACATAATAGGCGCTACCTAATATGTTGATACTCTTATCAACAAAATAAGTAATTTACCTATTTGATTATCGTCGAAATTTTAAAGCTCCATCAGATAAACTTTAATAACATAATAGGCGCTACCTAATATGTTGATAATATTATCAACAAAATAAGTAATTTATCTATTTTGTTATGTTTGTATCAATATCTACCGATAACCAAAGTTTGCCGGTTATCAATTTTTTAAAATATTTCTTCATGTTTTCTACATACTACATTATATCAACATATCCGGTCGTGCCTTACCGACTTTGTTATTTATCTTATAATATTTTGGGTCACGCTTCTTAGCCGTATATTAGTCCGTCTTTCCTTAAAATTTCCCCTTATTATGGCAATGGTCCTTAATAAATTGACTTTTTTTACATCATCTAACTTTCACTCGCTAATGATACGCGTGATGAACAGAAACGATTGTGAAACAAAAAACGTAAAGCAACGCCAGACACTTGATTGGCAAACTTTGGCAATTTGACAATTATTGACAGTTGAATGCACGTGTAATACAAGCGCGTGAAAAGTGTCATCTCGATAATTAAAAAAACTATTGGTGGGAAAACTTGTGTAGAATTACCGCCAAAGAAATACAAAAAAAAAAACACAATCTATTCTTACTCGAGTCATCATAATGTTGGATACGACCACACACGAGAAATTATATTATGGGTCATTTCTGCTATGTTATTTATGTAATCAATTAATAAAAATTATTTATCTTATTATTCTTTGCATGTCATATTTTTACTAAGTAAATCTTTACTTATATTTACTGTAAATTAATTTTAAAAACGGTTTTTACCAAGTGAAGATTCACTTAGTAAAAACATGACATGGAAAAAAATGAAATAGGTAATTTTTATTGGTTGGTCTCATAAACGACGTGGCGAGAATGATTCATAATATAATTTATCGTCACTCAGAGTTTATAGTAAATTAAAAATAATTTTTAAAGAGAAATTTTTATGATTTTATTGAGGATAATAAATATATAAAATAAAGATATTAGTCTTATTAAAAAACCTCTCTAATCTTAAGTGAAGAAAAAAAAGTACACCATATCTATATCGCTTAAATTCAGAGCATCACAACGAACAAAAACGAAAAAAATATTACACGTTAGTACTTAACTTTGATTTTGTTTTTATTTTGATTACTAAACTATAAAAAGCACGATTATAATACTAAATTTTTTGAATTTGTTTTTAGTGACCCTACTTTTAAAATGTTTTGGGTTTGCTAAAATACATATCAATTCAGAAAAACCCATTTTATACTAATAGAAAGGCTAAACCCTAGATTCTGTACATTATTATTTTAGATGTTAATTGCTTGCACTTGTGGGAAATAACTAACCAAAGTATTGATAATGATAACGAAATTGAATTCTTTGCATAGTTTAGTCTAAATCTGCAACTACTTTTATCATGCGCATTTCTTACAAAGCACTCCAAGCCTCTTAAAGGCTGATTCATAAACAATTTTGGTTAGAGATTTCGTGTCTCGTGGAGTGAGCAAAGCAAAGACCGTTCAAAATTTGCAGGAATTTTAAGTGTGTGGGGGAAATAATTGAGTTTTCATTCATATTTAGGAAGAGCATTTTGTCACGGACCAAACTTTTGGGACCGAGTCATTGGCGCAAACATCGAGCAGCGAGGTTGTGCGCAGAGCATCGGGCTCGCCAAGACCATCAGACTTGGCCTGGCACTTGGAGAATGCTAGAAAGCCCGCAAGCCCACCAGACTTAGTAAATTTCATGGAGGATTTATCGGGGTAATTTGGGATGGTAAAATGTGATAAGCCATCCTACTTATCACTTATATTATTTGTAATTATCTTAGAGATAATGTTTGTGATAATTAAAGATTTAAACTAAGAGATAGGATAGATCTCGACCGTCGATGTAATTTAAACTGTACCGTTGGATCTGGGGGAGTTCAACTATAAATAGAGACTCCCCAGCTCAGTTGTAATCATTCCATTTCATTCATTCTCTGAGTAATACTAAGAAGCATTTACTCTAATTCTCTGAGCGTTCTTCATTTGTTCTTAGTGTTCTTCGTTCGTTCCTGTTGCCATCACTTTCAGAGTTCTTTGATTAGCTTCCGCATAGAACGATCTTTCGTTCGAGGGCTTTAGAAGTGTTTGATCTTCTAGAGCGAGGATCCAGTTTAACTTAGGCGTTTTCCAGGAGAGCTTCGCCTAAGGTTGCGTGGTTTTGCTAGCAGGAGTCTAGCCCCGTGACGAGTGGATTTAAGGCTTACTTAGTCGCACAAGGTTCCGCGAGTCGACTAAGGCCGCACGATCGGGTTAGCTACAGTCTACCGACGTGACAAGTGGTATCAGAGCGAGTCGAGGGGACTTGCGTTCGAGCTAGCTTGCAGTTGCAGACAGGCGTGGTGAGAATTTGCCGCTAGAGTTAGTCGATCTGATCAGGGATCAGACTAGTTCGTGGCAAAGATGGCACGGAGAAAGAAGTTAGCAACAATGGGTGAGGTAGAAGATGCTATCGCAGAATTTGAGGGGAAAGTCCACAAAGAGTTTGAGGACCTTCTCGAGGAGATGTACGACAGGCTTGATGGCCGCGACAACTCCCTTGAGGCCGAGATAACGTCAGTGAAGGACGAACAATGGAGAGACATCTCGCCGTTGGAGGATAGGGTCGATAAACTTGTGGAATCCGAAAGGGAGGCCAAAAAGTTCCTCAGTGATGTGAAGTCACATTCTGAAGAATGAAAGTCCATTGAGCGGGGGCTCAATGACAAGACGCGACATATCCTCGATGAGTTGACGATAGTTCAGAAGAGTTATGTTCGTAGAGTCGAGATGGAGGCTTTGCGAAAGGAGATGAATGAGCTCAAGAGTGAGCTGTTCAGTTGCAAGACCGCATTGAGTGAATGGGATGTGCTCAAGACCTTCTTAGAGGAGCTTAGACCGGGGGCGAAGCTCGTATTAGAGCAAGGTGATGCAAAGAGGCTTGTAGAGAAAGTCGGCGTTGCCAAACCTCCGACCGAGCCTGCAGGATGCAAGAAAGCTCGTGTCGAATCAACCAAACCCAGTTCGAAAGGCAAAGAGAATGGTGAGTCTAAGTCTGTGCCGAAGAAGAAGGGGAGCAAGTTGAAGTGCTACTTCTGTGATGGTTCCCATTTGATAAGGGGATGTCCCGAGAAGAACCGCCTTGCTGCCATGGTGAGGACAGCAGACGAGTCACGGGGGGAAGTATTAAGACTTGGGGCGATCAGATATGCCAGTGCCGCCAAGCCGAGTGAGAGTCATGGTTCGACTACAAGTGCTAAAGTAGTCAAGCCAAGACCGAGACCTGGTGCGACAGCAAACGAAGAAACTGTCAAGCCGAGGGAGGAGAAGCAATTAGAGTGCTACCGATGTAAGTGGCCTCACAATGTGCGAGATTGCCCATTGAATTTTGCCAAGGTGTATCTTGACCGAGGGCAAAACGAGTTAGACATGTCCGAGAAGGCTGCGAGTGAATCCGTCGAGCATGTTCGTGGGAAGAACATGGCTGCAAAGACCGTCATGAGAAGAGGGTCGAAGGGAAAGATTTCCGAGGATGTTCTTGGGGAAAAGAGCATCACTTCAGAGGCACCGACTAGAAAAGGGCCGAAGGAAGAACGAGCCGAGGGTGTTCATGTGAAGAACACTTCTTCATGGAGCAAAGTCAGAAATGGGCCAAGTAAGGCCAAGCCGTTGAAGGACATGGGGACTGTTGAGACACAACCTATGGGCAAGGTTGGAAATGAGCGAAGGACTTCAGGTAAGAAGCGCCGACGCAAGAGGAAGCACCGGACTTCAAAGAAGAAGGGCCGATGCAATAAGCAAGCACCAAACTCTTGTTCAAGAGGGCGGATGCAATCAGGGGCAACGGACTTCGTGGAAGAAGGGCCGATGCATGCAAAGAACTCCAAGGAGGGAGGTTCGATGCAAAGGGGGCCAGACTTTGATATGCAAGAAGGGCTGACCCATTTTAGAGTAAATGCGACATCCGAAAGGAAGGTACATCTCAAACACAACTCTTGTGGTTTTGAGTTTGATTTGCCATCATTGATGAGTGTAGGTCGAGTAAGACCTAGTTTCTGTTGCGGGGGAGACAAAGCTTGGAAGGGACCTTTCAGAGTTCTAAGGAGCCAAACATATGGGCTGACGAGTCTGAGAGTTCGTCCAGTGTTCAATGTGGTGACACCCAAGACTTTGCCGCAGAGCCAGGAGTGTCCGAGACAAGGCAAATCAGATTTTGTAGGAAATAGTTCCTACAATGGTGATGTACCAGGTGGCGTCTTAGTACGCGATTGTCCGAGTCAGTTTGAACCGAGGCAAGCAGTTCGTATGGGAGAATTACGCGAAGCCGAGGCATCGACGAGTAATCAAGTTGACCCAACCCAGGATCGTTCGAGTGCAGCGACGAGGGCGTCGCTAAGTTCAGTGGGGGAGGATGTCACGGACCAAACTTTTGGGACCGAGTCATTGGCGCAAACATCGAGCAGCGAGGTTGTGCGCAGAGCATCGGGCTCGCCAAGACCATCAGACTTGGCCTGGCACTTTGTTGGGTTGTGTGGGGCTCGATTCGTTCAACCGATTATGCTCACCAAGTGGTGGAGAGGTGGATATTTGAGTGTTAGGGTTTAGGAAGCTAGAAAGGAAATATGACACAAAGATTTATAGTGGTTCGGTCTTCTAACAAGCACCTACATCCACTACCTTAGCTCCCCACTAAGGATTTCACAATCAATCCACTAATTGATTCGTCCCCTTTTCTAGGCTTAGGAGGAAACCCTTACAACCAATCAAGCTTTCTACCCAAAGCCTTGATTGAAACCCTCTTTACAAGAGATAAACAAAGCAAACTTATAACCCTCTAATAGGAGTTTGTTTGCACAATGAAGCACTCACCCAAAACCTAAAACACTTGAGCAAATTTGACAATTTTGGCTCACTAGTGTTTGTCTATACAAGAATTGACAATTTAGGCACTAAGACAATGTTTGATCATTTGATGTTTGACAATATGAGCATTAGCCTTCTCTTGATGCTTGGAGGTCCCTTTTATACTCCCAAATGAGTTTGTAGCCGTTACTAGCCGTTGGGATCAAATTGGAACCGTTGAGGACTTTATTCCCACCATAAATGCAGTTCTGCAGCTCCCTGTTTCGAAACGCTCGAGGCCGTTTCGAAACACTCTCAATGTAGAAAGAGCCGTTGCAGTCTGTCAGGGTACCCGTTTCGGAACACCCCCTTGTCGTTTCGGAACGCGTATCGAAACGCTATAAGCCCGTATCGAAACGCCTGTATTTAAAAGTTAGTTGGGAAGATAGCCGTTGGGGTTTATGACCGTTGTGGTCATTGCCACGTAGGCGTATCGAAACGGCCTAGCCCGTTTCGAAACGCTGGGCAAAAATCAAGTCCAGGGAAAGCCCGTTTCGAAACACGTTTCGAAACGAATATGCTACTGGAATCCCCTGTTTCGAAACGCCCTAAGGTTTTTCGAAACACCTGGACAGGTTTGTATAATTTGGCCTTTGGAAACATGAAAAACCCATTTAGAAACATCCCTAAACATAGTTTCAGAATATTTGGACTTTGGAATAGTTTTAAATACTTTTTAAGTTAGTCCAAAACATTTTTCAATTATTATATCAAAACATTAGTTCTACAATCTCCCCCTTTTTGATATAATAAAACTCTCTTGAAAAATTGTTTGGGATTCTCCCCCTTTAACTTTAAAAATGTGAATAAGAGACTAAAGATAGAAATTCAATAAAGCTCCCCCTTATTCATTTGAAAATTCAATTTTTCAAACCATTTCTCCCCCTTTTTGTTATATCAAAAAGAATTTAAAACATTAAGTTAAAAAAAATAACAATAGAGGTAAAAAGTTGACAAAAGTAAGAATTTGATTTTAAAATGGCTCCCCCTTACTCAAAGCATCATCAAAATGTTAGTCCATCATATATGATCATCTAGTTGAATTTAAACTAAAAAATAAACAAATAAAATCAAAAGCAACTAGATTTTTACCAACACTTGAACCCAAAGGGAGGATGTGAAGCCTTCCTTCTTCAAGTGTTCTTCCTTGTGTGCATGGAGCTCCCCCTCAATGTTTGACTTGTTGAACATCTCCATCACACCTAGCAATAGATAATCAAGTAATTTTTTGTATCCAAATTGCTTTGGATCCATGAACGTTAGAAGCACAAATTTTTGACCCCTTAGGAATCTATTTTTCAATGTCATCCTTTTTAATTGAAGTGGTTAGTCCTTTTGGGACCCAAACACTTCTAAAACATTTACCATTTTTAAATCTAGGGGCACTAGATTGTCTAACATAGAAATTTGATTTTCCAAAATTGTTTTCATTTCTAGTTCTTTGGAAATCAAATCATTTTCTTCTTGAACTTTTTGAAGCAATTTTTGTAAATCAAAACATTTTAATTCGGGTAAACTACTGTGCAGGTCCCTTATGTTTAACGAGTGTACAGAGTTAGTCACCACTTTTGAAAAGTGCATATTAGTAGTCCTCTACGTTTTCGATGTGTAAATACTTGGTCACTCCGACGTTAACTCCGTTAGCCCCTAACGGATTGCTGATGTGGCGAAAGGATAAATTACTGCAATAGCCATTAAAATTTATCTCATGTACATTTTTTCTCCTCAATTTAAAAAAGTAAACATTATAGTCACTAATAAAACTGTTTCTTTATAATTTCACCCTTAAATTTTTAAAAATTCATTTTTCAATCCTAAAACTTTACAATCAATTAACACAATAATATTATAAATGCTTAGATGAAAAATAGGTGCCCAAAGTATACCCTTTGAAACTTAGGTGCCCAAATTGCTCCTATTTAATAACTCAAACTTAAAAAATTAGTCCACTAACTACTAAAAAATTCGAGTTATTGGAATTTTTATTTTATAATTCAAACTTTATTTTAAATTTTTGAGTCGAGTTTATGAAATTATGAGTCGAGTATTTTCACATCAAACCAAAAAATTTAATTTTTTCGAGTCAAGTCGAGTTATTGGAATTTCTATTTTATAATTCAAACTTTATTTTGAATTTTTGAGTCGAGTTTATGAAATTATGAGTCGAGTATTTTCACATCAAACCAAAAAATTTAATTTTTTCGAGTCAAGTCGAGTTATTGGAATTTCTATTTTATAATTCAAACTTTATTTTGAATTTTTGAGTCGAGTTTATGAAATTATGAGTCGAGTATTTTCACATCAAACCAAAAAATTTAATTTTTTCGAGTCAAGTCGAGTTATTGGAATTTCTATTTTATAATTCAAACTTTATTTTGAATTTTTGAGTCGAGTTTATGAAATTATAAGTCGAGTATTTTCACATCAAACCAAAAAATTTAATTTTTTCGAGTCAAGTCGAGTTATTGGAATTTCTATTTTATAATTCAAACTTTATTTTGAATTTTTGAGTCGAGTTTATGAAATTATGAGTCGAGTATTTTCACATCAAACCTAAAAATTTAATTTTTTTCGAATCAAGTCGAGTGTTGCACTTCCCTACATATAATTTTTAATTTTAATCCGTGTTTGTCCCAAGAAAAACTTCGGCCGTCGTCGTCGTCGTCGGAACTTACGTAGCTCCGATAGAGGCTCAACCGACGTCGGTTGGACTCGGAACCTTAGGAGTTTTGCTCGCCGCCACGTCAGGAGCCCGGATCTGGTGTGAAAATACTCGACTTGATTCGAAAAAATTAAACTTTTAGGGAAGTGCAACACTCGACTTGATTAGTAAAAATTATATTTTACTCTAAAAGAAAGTAATATTACAGCCTGATCATGCAGACACAGGACGCAAGGAGGCCTTGTCCTTATAGAGCGCAACCATATAATTCTTCATACTTATAAACTAAAATTATATTTCATATCATATTATATTTTGCAATACATTTTAACAAGAATTTTAAATTAAATTTATATCATATAATCGTAGGGTATTTTCGGATTTAACTATGCTTTTGGGTCCACTTCTGTGAGAATAAATTAAAAATTAAAAAATTAAATTTTTTAGGAGCCCGGACCTTGGGACAAACACGGATTAAAATTAAAAATTATATGTAGGGAAGTGCAACACTCGACTTGATTCGAAAAAATTAAATTTTTAGGTTTGATGTGAAAATACTCGACTCATAATTTCATAAACTCGACTCAAAAATTCAAAATAAAGTTTGAATTATAAAATAGAAATTCCAATAACTCGACTTGACTCGAAAAAATTAAATTTTTTGGTTTGATGTGAAAATACTCGACTCATAATTTCATAAACTCGACTCAAAAATTCAAAATAAAGTTTGAATTATAAAATAGAAATTCCAATAACTCGACTTGACTCGAAAAAATTAAATTTTTTGGTTTGATGTGAAAATACTCGACTCATAATTTCATAAACTCGACTCAAAAATTCAAAATAAAGTTTGAATTATAAAATAGAAATTCCAATAACTCGAATTTTTTAGTAGTTAGTGGACTAAATTTTTAAGTTTGAGTTATTAAATAGGAGCAATTTGGGCACCTAAGTTTCAAAGGGTATACTTTGGGCACCTATTTTTCATCTAAGCATTTATAATATTATTGTGTTAATTGATTGTAAAGTTTTAGGATTGAAAAACGAATTTTTAAAAATTTAAGGGTGAAATTATAAAGAAACAGTTTTATTAGTGACTATAATGTTTACTTTTTTAAATTGAAGAGAAAAAATGTACATGAGATAAATTTTAATGGCTATTGCAGTAATTTATCCTTTCGCCACATCAGCATTCCGTTAGGGGACTAACGGAGTTAACGTCGGAGTGACCAAGTATTTACACATCGAAAACGTAGAGGACTACTAATATGCACTTTTCAAAAGTGGTGACTAACTTTGTACACTCGTTAAACATAAGGGACCTGCACAGTAGTTTACCCTTTTAATTCAAACTCTTCAAGTTTTGCTTCAAGTTCAAGTTTGGTTTTGGAAAGCAAATCATTTTGAATTTTTAACTTTGAAATCAATTTATTGTTTTTCAAAATGTGACTTTTAAAGTCTAAAACCAAATCATCATAGGCATCTTGTAATTCATCAAAAGTGTAAGAACATAAAGTAGATGAATTAGAAGTTACCCTTGAATCTTCTTCGATGGCCATAAGGCAAAGGTTGGCTTGTTCATCGTCGGTGGAGTCTTCATCACTCCAAGTAGCCACATGTGCCTTCTTCTTATAGCTAGAAGTGCTTGCCCTCTCCTTTCTTTTAGGTTCTCGTTCAAGCTCTCTCAAGGCTTTCTTCATGAACGGGGCACACTTCTTGAAGAGATGAACTATCTCTTCATCTTCATCCTCCTCTTCACTTGTGTAGACATGATGTCAAGTGGAGGATTTGAGAGCCATGGCACTTGCATTAATGCCAAGCCCTTTGATTTTCTTCTCTCCCATAGCTCTAATTTCTTCCCTCTTCTTCTCATCCTCTTTGTTATTCTTCATGATTTGATGAGTAAGGAGAGACCCCATGAGTTCATCAAGCTTCAAAGTCTTCAAATTTTTGGCTTCGATGATGGCGGTCCTCTTTGAGTCCCATGACTCGGGAAGTGAGTAGATGAGCTTTCGGACAAGCTTTTCTTTCGGGATGGCTTCTCCATAGCCTTTAAGACCATTGGTGATGGTGGATAACCTATCAAACATCTTCTCGATGTTCTCTTCCGGATCCATTTTGAAGTTCTCATACTCTAAGGTTAGGAGCCCAATCTTGGTCTCCTTGACTTTATTTGTCCCTTCGTATGTGACTTCAAGTTTGTCCCATACCTCCTTGGCACTTTCACAAGAAGACATCTTCTCATAGATGGATGGACCAAATGCACAAAATAGAATGTGCAAGGCTTTGCAATTTAGCTCCATCTTCTTGCGATCGTCGGCACTCCACTCCGCTTTACTTCTTTGAGGCACGAACGGACCATCTTCAACTATGTCCCATAGCTTGTAATCTCTTGACTTCAAGAAGAATTTCATCTTTGTCTTCCAATGGGCATAGTGGTCTCCGTCAAAGAAAGGCGGTTTGTCGATTGATTGTGCCATTTGAGCCGGTTGATGAACTAGTGATCGAGCTTGCCGGATCTTCTCAATAGGATGTGAATCCTCTTTGATTGAGCCAAGCTCTGATACCAATTGTTGGGTTGTGTGGGGCTCGATTCGTTCAACCGATTATGCTCACCAAGTGGTGGAGAGGTGGATATTTGAGTGTTAGGGTTTAGGAAGCTAGAAAGGAAATATGACACAAAGATTTATAGTGGTTCGGTCTTCTAACAAGCACCTACATCCACTACCTTAGCTCCCCACTAAGGATTTCACAATCAATCCACTAATTGATTCGTCCCCTTTTCTAGGCTTAGGAGGAAACCCTTACAACCAATCAAGCTTTCTACCCAAAGCCTTGATTGAAACCCTCTTTACAAGAGATAAACAAAGCAAACTTATAACCCTCTAATAGGAGTTTGTTTGCACAATGAAGCACTCACCCAAAACCTAAAACACTTGAGCAAATTTGACAATTTTGGCTCACTAGTGTTTGTCTATACAAAAATTGACAATTTAGGCACTAAGACAATGTTTGATCATTTGATGTTTGACAATATGAGCATTAGCCTTCTCTTGATGCTTGGAGGTCCCTTTTATACTCCCAAATGAGTTTGTAGCCGTTACTAGCCGTTGGGCTCAAATTGGAGCCGTTGAGGACTTTATTCCCACCATAAATGCAGTTCTGCAGCTCCCCGTTTTGAAACGCTCGAGGCCGTTTCGAAACACTCTCAATGTAGAAAAAGCTGTTGCAGTCTGTCAGGGTACCCGTTTCGGAACACCCCCTTGCCGTTTCGGAACGCGTATCGAAACGCTATAAGCCCGTATCGAAACGCCTGCATTTAAAAGTTAGTTGGGAAGATAGCCGTTGGGGTTTATGACCGTTGTGGTCATTGCCACGTAGGCGTAGAGAAACGGCCTAGCCCGTTTCGAAACGCTGGGCAAAAATCAAGTCCAGGGAAAGCCCGTTTCGAAACACGTTTCGAAACAAATATGCTACTGGAATCCCCTGTTTCGAAACGCCCTAAGGTGTTTCGAAACACCTGGACATGTTTGTATAATTTGGCCTTTGAAAACATGAAAAACCCATTTAGAAACATCCCTAAACATAGTTTCAGAATATTTGGACTTTGGAATAGTTTTAAATACTTTTTAAGTTAGTCCAAAACATTTTTCAATTATTATATCAAAACATTAGTTCTACACACTTGGAGAATGCTAGAAAGCCCGCAAGCCCACCAGACTTAGTAAATTCCATGGAGGATTTACCGGGGTAATTTGGGATGGTAAAATGTGATAAGCCATCCTACTTATCACTTATATTATTTGTAATTATCTTAGAGATAATGCTTGTGATAATTAAAGATTTAAACTAAGAGATAGGATAGATCTCGACCGTCGATGTAATTTAAACTGTACCGTTGGATCTGGGGGAGTTCAACTATAAATAGAGACTCCTCAGCTCAGTTGTAATCATTCCATTTCATTCATTCTCTGAGTAATACTAAGAAGCATTTACTCTAATTCTCTGAGCGTTCTTCATTTGTTCTTAGTGTTCTTCGTTCGTTCCTGTTGCCATCACTTTCAGAGTTCTTTGATTAGCTTCCGCATAAAACGATCTTTCGTTCGAGGGCTTTAGAAGTGTTTGATCTTCTAGAGCGAGGATCCAGTTTAACTTAGGCGTTTTCCAGGAGAGCTTCGCCTAAGGTTGCGTGGTTTTGCCAGCAGGAGTCTAGCCCCGTGACGAGTGGATTTAAGGCTTACTTAGTCGCACAAGGTTCCGCGAGTCGACTAAGGCCGCACGATCGGGTTAGCTACAGTCTACCGACGTGACATTCAACTAGCAGATGTACATATCTTTTTTTTAATGAATGGTGCCTAAGTTTAATAATAAAATAAAGGGCTATTTTTCTTCGATAGAGAGAAAAAAAAATCACAAACATGTTCAACTTTACCTTAAATTTTTTTTCACCGTTAGTGTATGAAATATTTTCTCTAAAATAAATATAGTCATATCGTACGTAAAAACTATGTGAATTTTCAACTCATAATTAATCATGTTTTCTTTAAAACTATATTAGAAAAAAGGTTAAAAAATCCTTACACATAGGTAAAAAAATTGTGAGTTTTCAATTCATGATTGCTTTGTTTATGTATATGTATATATATAAACTCCATCTTCACTTTGTATCTTAATATTATTTTGATTTTCAATTCGACTGTATATGATTTTTATCTACGATTATTATTATGCTTATAGTTTTTTTGCTCTAAACTTATTAGATGCTAATCATCCAAAACCAAATAGATTAGAATTCAATGTAGTATTTGTTTAATTTTCTTAATTTTTAATAAAACACAAACCGTGCACACATAGTACTAAAATTCGAATTACCTAAATAAAATACATCATCCTTACCACTAGAATCACTCCACAGGGTTCATACGTCATTCTTTTATTATACATACAAATGTACAATTATTATATGTTACCTGGATTGAAATTCGGTAACAGCTAAATATCTTGAGACGCGTTTTGGATATTTGAAGGGGAAAAAAAGGAATCCGATCCCATGTTAACCAAATTAATAATTAATAAAGAATTGAAGTGGTTGGAGGGCAGGCCGCAGGCCCAACCTCTACTATTATTAATTCATATTTCATATTGCTACATATCTAAAGAGAACTAATGGAAGATCGAACCAACCTTTCATTTTTCATAAATCAAATATCACACATTAGGATTAAGATGGTTTACTTGCCGGAGAGAGAAAAGAGGAACAAAAAATTATGAACATGGTAGCAATTAGGTTGGCAAATTCGGTTAGAAATCCTGTAAAACAAGCAAAGATAAAGGGGCATTTGGAAATGGATAAGCCACGTTATTATAGTTTAATATAAAATATTATGGTTTGTTTGGTTTTAAAAAATATTTTATATTTTTATTTTCTGTTTTCATTTTAAAAAATAATTTTTATTTTTAGTTTTTTGAAAATTAGAAAAACATGTTTGGTTAGTAGAGATGAAAAAGTATTTTTAAAAATAAAAATAATGAAAATGTGTTTGGTTTTTGTAGCTTTTTAAAATTGAAATGAAAAAAAATTATTAAATAATTAAAATAAAATATAGTTAGAAAATATAATAATAATAATAATAATAATATTATTATTATTATTAAATAAAATATGAGTAAATAAACTAAAGTTTTTAAAATGGCATTAGAAGGATTTGAACCAGGTTAAAATTAAAAAAACCCCTATTTTCATATTTTTTTCTATTTTCTTAAAATATTTTCAATAAAAACAATGAAAATATCTTTTTTATTCCTTTTTTCAAAATTTTACTTATTTTTTTCATTTTCTAAAAATCATTTTTTATTTTTCCAACCAAACACATTTTCTTCATTGTTTTCCATTTTTCAAAAAAATGAAAATGAAAACAGACTCTATTCTTTAGAACCAAACGCACACTTATATTTTGATATGTAATACACGTAAAAATTACTCAATTTTTTAAAATTATATAATCTAAAATCAAAATTATTCATCATAAAACCATAAATTGTAAACTCTAACCCCCGAATACTGAATTTTAAACCTTATAGTATAAACCCCTAAATCATAAGCTATAAACTAAACCATTAAACCTTAAAATTGACAATCTTGTGTGAACTTTCTAAAGCCCAAACTTTAGATTGTATAGTTTAAATAGGAAAGATTGTGTACATTTTCTCACACATATTGTGTACATTAGTTCGAGGCTTTGTGTATGTAAAAAATCTCCGCTTGGAGACTCACCCGCCAAAGTCAGGTGTACGACGCAGGTCGTACGAATTAGTCAGGATAAAACTCTAGAGAACCGGGAGGGCAACAAAAAAAATCCTAATATAAATTCCTTATTTTTATCTTTTTTCTGTAGTGCACACGTGATAATTATATTTTTGTAAGACATATTTATGTGGATTTTAAACCAGATCAATAATTCATGTTACTTATGTTTTAATGTATTTTTATATTATTGTTTGGAGTCATGGGCGGAGGCACGTTGGTGAATGGGGTGTCTCATGATACCCCAAAATTTTTTGGGAATTTTTTTACTATATAATTTTATATAAAAAATTAAAAATATATATAAATGACACCCATTTTATAAATGAAATAACACTTCTTTCTAAATAAAATGACATCCCTTTATAAATAATTAGTTCTCTTTAAATATTGTTAAAAAATAACACCCCTTGAATAAATTTCTGGCTATGCGCCTGTTTAGAGTAGTCACCCAGAAAAGATTAAACATTACACTGTATCATAAAAGTAAAACTATAAATTTTATATTAGGAAGTCATAATTGAATTATTAATTATTCAAATAGTTAAATATAATTTTATCATTTTATAATTTAAAAATAATAAAATATAATCATTTAAGAGGTTAAAATCACGGCTTGGAACAAACCTGCTAAACAAAATTAATTAATTAGCAGAAGAAGAACATGTTTTTTTTTTGCATGAACCAATCACTTTCATTTAGTATTAGCTACGACTACGAGCATGAGAAATATATCGCAATCACAAATACATAAGTTTAACAAATGGAAACAATATATCATCCGGTCCCAAATTAATAATTGGGTTTAACAGAATTTAAAATTCAACAAGTGTCTCAATAAAAAAACTGATAATGTTCATACACGAGTTTAAATTATTTTGTCTACAAAATATATACATATTATCAAAGGGTTAAGAATATATATGAACATATACTACGGATTCGGACCCAAACCCTACGGACGCAACTATGCAAATTGAGAATCAAATATGCTTTTATTTGCTGCTGTGGTTTCCTCAAACATATGGGCCCTCATTTTCTCAGCTTGGCCTAACATCTGAACTTATCATCACCGTCCTTAACATTTTTTTCGGAACCTATAATCATAGCCAGCTCCTCGTCTAAAACAGTGGAAAAATTATTATCAATTAATTAAAATTATGGTAGAGCATTATACTCTTAATTTTAACTGTCACGCGTTTTTGTACCAAGAAAAAAAAAAGAGAATTGAGATAAAATATTAGAGTTAAACTGTTTAATTATAAATTTAATAAGAATTTAACGAACATGAGTATTAAATCTGTGTTACATGAACATGGGTATTAAGATGAAATGATGGGTACATATTTTGCATTTTTTTTGAAAGGTACATATTTTGCATCTTATCTTATCTATTGATTGAAAAGTGGGAAATTAGGGTTGTTCTGGTATCACATCAGCAAACAATGGAAACACTTATATGATCTATCAAAAGTAGAAACAGACATGAATTTTATATTAGAAGTACAAATTTTTATATTCAATAAAATTATATGGGTTGTGAAATTAGATCATTGGTATATAATATAATTATTTAAAAAATTTAATAATTTTAAAGATGCGACTATCCCTAATGTAGGTAAAATAAAATTGCAAAATCGGCTGTTAGCACTGACTGGAAATAAAAACAAAAACATGAATGAAAATGTGAACCGTGTCGTGGTATGTTGGCCACTGCCTTAGAAACAAAACTGCCCCGAACAGTGTAGTCGCTTCACAGGCAAAATGTCCCTCGAAGTGCACACGGACGCTCCAAGAACCGTACACTCGACTCCGAAGTGAACAACGGTGGTACTACTCGAATGATGCTCGAACACTGGAAGAAACAGAGAGAATTTGGAAGTGTTTGCAATGTGTTTGATGATACAAATGGTGCATGTAGCACCTCTATTTATAGGCTGGACATGTTGCACTGGATAAAAGCTGAATCAAAACGTTTGATTCGGATATGAATTTAATTTAAAAAAAAGTATGAAGAAAAAAAATTCTTTCACATATAATTTTTTGTTTTTTAAAAAATTCCATACGAATTTTCTCCAAAAAGAATAGATCCGCGCGCATACGTGTTGAAGACACGTGTTACCCTTACCCGAACCCGAGCCCAGGCCTGCCAGACGGCGGCGCGCGAGAACTTCCCTTATTCTTTCCCACTCAACAAGGGAGGGAGGAAGCATGGGTATAAATACCCTTTACTAGCTATTTTCCCAACCAATGTGGGATATAGCTTTTAGTAATACTTGAAGCATTACCAACATTCCCCCACTAATGCGAAAGAATTCATCTGTATCTCAAACACAGGCCTCTTCAGACGAGCAATAGCGGAATTAGTTGCTTAAGCACTAGTGAATGTATCTTGAACTAGTACATAGTGATGATGAGCGATCCTTCTCTTAAATAAGTGAAACTAGTCTTAAACTTTTTAAGATAGGGATAAACTCATAACACACAACTAACTTTCGACTCGTTTAACGGTTCATCTTTAAATATAGTTTATCTTAATTCCATATCATATAACTTATGTTATTTGGAGTTGGATAAATATTGCATGTGGATGGGTCTAAAGTATTATTATTCTTTTGTATTCGATATGAATAGTTAAGAAAAATAAATTTCAATACTACACAAAATTTTCATGCGGGACCTAATAAAATTGAAATCTGATTTTTCCAGATCAAAAGAGTGGGAAATAATATGCATTTCATTGGTCTCTCAAAAAATCTAGTTAAATCAATATAAATTTATGTGTAAATTAAATTTGAGATAATTTTTGTTTTTATAGTGTTTTACTTTGTTCATTAAAATTAAAAAAAAAAACATATGTTTTGACTACTTATGTTATTGATTATTGCGTTTTAATTACTGAATTATTAACTCTAATTTTGATGACGGGACACATTAAAAATGATAATTTCTTTAATGTAACTCTGAACTTTACATAAATATTAATTTAACCATGAACGGTAAGTAAAACATTAATTTGATTTAAATCCGCTCATAGTCTCCTAGACTCCTACTATCGATTGTTTCTGTCAATGGCGGTTGAACTCACAATTTTTAATCCATTCATTTTTTATTTCCTTAACTTGATTGTGATATCTGTTTTACCATAAAATGCCCGATGTTTTTATTTTTACTTTGAAATAGACAAAAAAAATTGTCATACACTACCAAACGTATGAAAATATAAAATCTAAGATATTAAGGTTGATCAAGATTAAAAATATTTTTAAGGAACGACTTAAGTTTTGAGGGGAAAAAAGCATTTAACATAATAAAGTTATACTCACAAGTCACATGTAACCCCCTAGACCCGCCTATGCGTTACAACGGATCCTAGGAAGTCACATTAGGGTCATAAGAGCGACCCACTGTAAAAATACACATAAAACATTTTCTCTGAAAAACACATATTAAATTATAACGGTAACTTTTGTTGAAAATACTCTTTCATGAAATCATTTAAACATATAACAGGATTTTAGAAAACGTTTTACAGACACTATCATGAAACAATAATGATATGCATGCCCACTAACTATGTCGGTACCGTACTCCAAAAGCAACGCCGAGAGAACTCCGAACACTGATGTCAAACGTTATACCATGATATATTCCTTTAACCTGCGATGGTAAAAACAACATGAGCTTGGAAAAGCTCAGTAATACAGAACTACCAAAAGATGCTATAAGCTCATGCAGACATATGGTAAGCATAACAATTTCATGATGATCCAAGAAGTGATAGTTCTCTTTTCCCTTTCCGTAATTTCAGAGTAACGTTGTTCTACTATTTCGGGGTTTCAACATACTCAAGAATAATGGTATTTGTTCTTTAATCAGACCTTGAGAATTAGACGGAAATTATATAAGCTGATGATATACGAGGTAGGAATCAGAGAGTTTGGCATCTATTGTGTTCCAATAAGTACAGATCAACATACATAAGTACCTAACATCATATCATATGAGCACATAACATATTAAATGCAAATGTCCAATGTTCATACAGAAATTTACAAGAAATACCCTCCAACCTTACACCAATATGCAGTCCCCCAGAACTGCATCCATAAGGACTTACCCTAGGCCCGATGGGCATAGGTGCCACCTAAGGGGCTGCCTCAGGTCCATAAGGACTTACCCTAGGCCCGATGGGCGTAGGTGCCACTCAAGGGGAAACCTTGAGTCCATAAGGATTTACCAGCTTGATCAGGGCTGTACCGATAGAGACTTCATATCATAACCCAACAGTATACCCCAGATGACAATCGGTAATCAGATTTCAGACATGAGTAACATAATACATGTAACAAACATATTCTATTCAGAGTATCAGAAACAGAAGTTCATGCTTTTAACAGATAAATGGGCATACCATTGAGCAAAGCAGACATTCATTATTCATCATGCAAACAGATTGTGCCATCATATATCAAGCTAACATATCATACTATTAAGTAGACAGAGAATGTCATTATGCAGTTCATTCAACAGAAATTAGCACACATATGGAACACACTAGATGGAACAGATCATTTCTCAGAGATGCTTGGCATTTACAGAATGAGACATATTAAGCTTGTGACGATTTGAACGGATTTCTGAAACGTAGCTCCTATTAGAAAGGGTTCATACTAACGGCTTAACCCAGATATTTAGGAGGTGATACATCAAGATCTTTGAGAGCTTTGACATATCCTGAGTGATTCAGCCATTTAAGCTTACAAGGGCATTATGGTCATTTTATCATACACGAACATTTTGGTAATTTGTACCAACAAGGCTTAAACGGTAGCTCAGAAATTCTATTTGCTCATCAGGTATCCAGCCAGGCATTCAGAGATTTCAACGTCATGGTCTGTCACGATATCGGATACATTCAGGGCTATTTTGATTACTTGGGCCAACGAGGACATTTTGGTCATTTAACTATCATGAGTGATTTTGTAATTTAGCCCAATAGTTGTAAAATGAAGATTTACAATATTTAAGATTTCTAGGAGTTTATCGAGCCTCCAAAACCATTCGAACTAACATACCCCAACCTTGCATTACTAACCAACCCTTCTAATGTATCCGGCTGTATCGTATATCTGAACGATTGCTTTCATATTTCGGAGTATTCGAACTTATTTTCTGTGCGGAAAATCTTCCAACCTTATTTTAATAACAGGAGTGATTATCATACATGAGTGTGCTTCCTAACACTTAGGAGCGCTTTAGCCCTTAAAGTCTTATTAGAAATCTCAGAATTTCATCAAATGCATAACTACATATTTGACTCAAGAGGGCTTTTCAGTCATTTTAGAAATTGGGATAAATCCACCATTTCTTTCTGAATTACCATTTGGTACCTCCATCATTCACGTACTCAAACGGTATTAAGTCGTCTTAACTCTCCGGCCCCTTTACAGACGATTCATTCATTACAGAACTTGAGGGTATAACGTCATTCAAATTAATCAGACATTTAGGTGCTCGAGGGCATTACCATCTTTTTGGTAATTACGATTATTCTCATTTAATTCACGCATTACTGTCATAAGGATCGACTTAGGATTTCAACAATATTTCCAGAGAATTTTCATTCATGTGCTATACAGAGTTTGAAGGATTATCCAAGTTTGTATCACACGAATTGCATATTGATGCCGAAGTCTTTCCATTAAAACATACATCTTGGGTAATGTAAATTGCATAATCAGGTCGAATGCAGATTTTTGGTCATTTCCTTTATCAGAGGGGTAGTTTAGTCATACATGCTCCAAGGGCATTTTCGTAATTTCATATCCAACATCTCATACTCCGTATTCTGAACATTAATTCTTAGGCACCATTGATAGAGTTTCAGATTTAACTGTATTATTATTAGCACTTTCGACACTGTTGGTATATTAATATTCTTATCCGACTATTTTGATCTTACTGACTCTCATACTTATTTTTCGTATCGAATTCAGCTTGAGCAGATTTCACAAAACACTTATCATAAGCATGCATGCTTTAACCAGGTATCAACATGTACATAAAGCATACAAGGGGTAGTAATGTATTACCTTAACTCCGAGCTACATCAGTCGATTCATGATACGACATTCAGACGCTCCCGAACCCGAATTCGACATCCTCAACATCCCGAATACAAGGAACTTTGAATACCTTCAATCGCACAAATCTCAATTTCAGTCCTTATTCACATTGCTCATAATTGATTATTAAAATACATAAGCAAACTCAAGTTCAAGGTCCAATTCAGAGGCTTTCGGGTTAGAATTTCGCAAAACGGGCTTCAAAATCGGACTCAGGACGTCGAAAAACATAAAATAGGAGTTTTCGAAAAATGTTGACTTTTTGGTCAAAGTCAACGGTCAACGCTGACGTCAGCAGTCAAAGTCAATGCTGACATCATGCTGACGTCACTGGTTGACCGAGTTGACTCAACGGGTCGGGTCAACGGGTCGGGTCGGGTCAACGGGTCAGGGTCCTGGGTCGGATAGACAGGTCGGGTCAACGGGTTTGGGCTCGAACCGAAATGGGTTTGGACCGAGTTAACCGGTTCAGGCCTTTGGGGCAACTGAACCGGCCCACTTACCCTAATATATTTGTTCGCCGGAAAAGAACGCCGGAGAGGTCGCCGGAGACGTCAAAGGGCATAACCTGGCCGTAAACAGAAGGAAAATTTAACCCACAACAAAAACAACCCGGAAATTGATCGACAACTTACCGAAAAAGACCCCAACGGTCAAAACTTCGTCGGAAAAGATAGAGCTCCGATGAAACCTTTAACGGAGTCGGATGAACGATCGGACACACGGGTTTTGTAGATCGGGATACGAGGAGCTCGACGGTGCCCACGGTGAGGCGAGCCGACGTCGGGAACGGCTGAAAATGAAGAAAACGGTGGCGGCCGAAACCTTCAACTTCCAGATCCGTTTTCTACTGCAAACGGCCGGCTGACGTCGCGCGTGGTTGACGGAAAACGGCTCAGGGGCTGACGGGACTCACACCGACGGTAGCGGTGGAGTGCACGGAGCGACGGTGAAGTTTTTGGCGGTGGCCGGAGCGATGAGACGGGTGAGGGAGAGAGAGTTTCCAGAATTTTCAAAAAAAAATGGGAAAGATATTTTGGGGTAGCTGAACCATCTCCTATAATTAATGTTCTCAAAATTTTAATGAAATAAATAAAAATAAATAAAAGGAACAGTTGGGCGGTTTATAACCAAGAGCTACTTAGCTCAATTGGTTGGGTAACCAACCACACAACCAAGAGGTTGTGGGTTCAACACTCCACACTCTCAACTCCATGTTATTTTCACACTTAAATCCTTTTAGCTCAATCCTTCTTCTTCTTCTTTTTTTTAAACATAAAACGGGTGTTACAATTCTCTCCCCCTTAAAAGAAATTTCGTCCTCGAAATTTACCAGAGTTGGATCAAAGCAAAACTGTAATTCCGTTTATTTACCTGCTGAAACTTGTCCATCAGATTATGGTTATTCCTCGTGTCTCACAGACGGTTATATCCTTAATCACGCGAAGTAACTTTATATTCAAATTCATCTCAGACCCGTTTATCAGAATACGATAATTGCACCCATACGGAATCTTGTACGGTACCAAGAAAATATTTGTTTCATAACTTTTATTTTAAACAGACTCGGTCGGGGATAGAAAACCTTTCCTACTATTACAAAGGTCACTCATACGACCCATTGCGTATTTTCTAGAATAGACATAACTCATACGAATTAACTAACGGTTTGCAGATGAATGACTGTAACTGTAGTTTAGACAAGTATTCAAGGCCTCAAAGAGAGTCTTCCAAAATCAAGATGTAAACAATAAAATTCCATAAGTATGATACACATAACGGTACATTGCGTCACTTTTCCCCAAAATGTCTTTCTTCATACCGGACAAGTATAACAAAGGTTTTAAACGAATATCTCTTACATTCATTAAGATACTCCGATAATTGTTTCCTTCGTGCATAACAGAGCCACCACATAATCTATACTTCCACCGATCTCACAGACACTTTTTTTTAAATTCGTAATACTTTTATCAAATTTTTGTCAGAATATTCTCAATCACACTCATTATCACCGAGCTACTTTACTTGTAATCTTATATCGGTTTCCTCGTTCGATCGAACGTTTATTCTTAATCTGTTTCAGATCTTCTATTTCACATGCATAAACCATCTCAGGTTCTCTATCCAGATTCAAATCCATCAATTTAATCCAATTCGTAGACAGACATTACCAATATTCCTTTCCAGTACAGATCAAGCTATTATGGACAGAACGGTTAATTGCACTTATCACAAGAAATGATTCGACATCGGAGTCTCGGCTTGATGGAGTACGGTTAAGATCTAGGGGCATGCACATACCAGACACCTTACGACAGACGATCGGCCGATCTACCCAGAAAGACGCAACTCTAAGCTCTGATACCACTAAATGTAACCCCCTAGACCCGCCTATGCATTACAACGGATCCTAGGAAGTCACATTAGGGTCATAAGAGTGACCCACTGTAAAAATACACATAAAACATTTTCTCTGAAAAACACATATTAAATTATAATGGTAACTTTTGTTGAAAATACTCTTTCATGAAATCATTTAAACATATAACAGGATTTTAGAAAACGTTTTACAGACACTATCATGAAACAATAATGATATGCATGCCCACTAACTATGTCGGTACCGTACTCCAAAAGCAACGCCGAGAGAACTCCGAACACTGATGTCAAACGTTATACCATGATATATTCCTTTAACCTGTGATGGTAAAAACAACATGAGCTTGGAAAAGCTCAGTAATACAGAACTACCAAAAGATGCTATAAGCTCATGCAGACATATGGTAAGCATAACAATTTCATGATGATCCAAGAAGTGATAGTTCTCTTTTCCCTTTCCGTAATTTCAGAGTAACGTTGTTCTACTATTTCGGGGTTTCAACATACTCAAGAATAATGGTATTTGTTTTTTAATCAGACCTTGAGAATTAGACGGAAATTATATAAGCTGATGATATACGAGGTAGGAATCAGAGAGTTTGGCATCTATTGTGTTCCAATAAGTACAGATCAACATACATAAGCACCTAACATCATATCATATGAGCACATAACATATTAAATGCAAATGTCCAATGTTCATACAGAAATTTACAAGAAATACCCTCCAACCTTACACCAATATGCAGTCCCCCAGAACTGCATCCATAAGGACTTACCCTAGGCCCGATGGGCATAGGTGCCACCTAAGGGGCTGCCTCAGGTCCATAAGGACTTACCCTAGGCCCGATGGGCGTAGGTGCCACTCAAGGGGAGACCTTGAGTCCATAAGGATTTACCAGCTTGATCAGGGCTGTACCGACAGAGACTTCATATCATAACCCAACAGTATACCCCAGATGACAATCGGTAATCAGATTTCAGACATGAGTAACATAATACATGTAACAGACATATTCTATTCAGAGTATCAGAAACAGAAGTTCATGCTTTTAACAGATAAATGGGCATACCATTGAGCAAAGCAGACATTCATTATTCATCATGCAAACAGATTGTGCCATCATATATCAAGCTAACATATCATACTATTAAGTAGACAGAGAATGTCATTATGCAGTTCATTCAACAGAAATTAGCACACATATGGAACACACTAGATGGAACAGATCATTTCTCAGAGATGCTTGGCATTTACAGAATGAGACATATTAAGCTTGTGACGATTTGAACGGATTTCTGAAACGTAGCTCCTATTAGAAAGGGTTCATACTAACGGCTTAACCCAGATATTTAGGAGGTGATACATCAAGATCTTTGAGAGCTTTGGCATATCCTGAGTGATTCAGCCATTTAAGCTTACAAGGGCATTATGGTCATTTTATCATACACGAACATTTTGGTAATTTGTACCAACAAGGCGTAAACGGTAGCTCAGAAATTCTATTTGCTCATCAGGTATCCAGCCAGGCATTCAGAGATTTCAACGTCATGGTCTGTCACGATATCGGATACATTCAGGGCTATTTTGATTACTTGGGCCAACGAGGACATTTTGGTCATTTAACTATCATGAGTGATTTTGTAATTTAGCCCAATAGTTGTAAAATGAAGATTTACAATATTTAAGATTTCTAGGAGTTTATCGAGCCTCCAAAACCATTCGAACTAACATACCCCAACCTTGCATTACTAACCAACCCTTCTAATGTATCCGGCTGTATCGTATATCTGAACGATTGCTTTCATATTTCGGAGTATTCGAACTTATTTTTTATGCGGAAAATCTTCCAACCTTATTTTAATAACAGGAGTGATTATCATACATGAGTGTGCTTCCTAACACTTAGGAGCGCTTTAGCCCTTAAAGTCTTATTAGAAATCTCAGAATTTCATCAAATGCATAACTACATATTTGACTCAAGAGGGCTTTTCAGTCATTTTAGAAATTGGGATAAATCTACCATTTCTTTCTGAATTACCATTTGGTACCTCCATCATTCACGTACTCAAACGGTATTAAGTCGTCTTAACTCTCCGGCCCCTTTACAGACGATTCATTCATTACAGAACTTGAGGGTATAACGTCATTCAAATTAATCAGACATTTAGGTGCTCGAGGGCATTACCATCTTTTTGGTAATTACGATTATTCTCATTTAATTCACGCATTACTGTCATAAGGATCGACTTAGGATTTCAACAATATTTCCAGAGAATTTTCATTCATGTGCTATACAGAGTTTGAAGGATTATCCAAGTTTGTATCACACGAATTGCATATTGATGCCGAAGTCTTTCCATTAAAACATACATCTTGGGTAATGTAAATTGCATAATCAGGTCGAATGCAGATTTTTGGTCATTTCCTTTATCAGAGGGGTAGTTTAGTCATACATGCTCCAAGGGCATTTTCGTAATTTCATATCCAACATCTCATACTCCGTATTCTGAACATTAATTCTTAGGCACCATTGATAGAGTTTCAGATTTAACTGTATTATTATTAGCACTTTCGACACTGTTGGTATATTAATATTCTTATCCGACTATTTTGATCTTACTGACTCTCATACTTATTTTTCGTATCGAATTCAGCTTGAGCAGATTTCACAAAACACTTATCATAAGCATGCATGCTTTAACCAGGTATCAACATGTACATAAAGCATACAAGGGGTAGTAATGTATTACCTTAACTCCGAGCTACATCAGTCGATTCATGATACGACATTCAGACGCTCCCGAACCCGAATTCGACATCCTCAACATCCCGAATACAAGGAACTTTGAATACCTTCAATCGCACAAATCTCAATTTCAGTCCTTATTCACATTGCTCATAATTGATTATTAAAATACATAAGCAAACTCAAGTTCAAGGTCCAATTCAGAGGCTTTCGGGTTAGAATTTCGCAAAACGGGCTTCAAAATCGGACTCAGGACGTCGAAAAACATAAAATAGGAGTTTTCGAAAAATGTTGACTTTTTGGTCAAAGTCAACGGTCAACGCTGACGTCAGCAGTCAAAGTCAATGCTGACATCATGCTGACGTCACTGGTTGACCGAGTTGACTCAACGGGTCGGGTCAACGGGTCGGGTCGGGTCAACGGGTCAGGGTCCTGGGTCGGATAGACAGGTCGGGTCAACGGGTTTGGGCTCGAACCGAAATGGGTTTGGACCGAGTTAACCGGTTCAGGCCTTTGGGGCAACTGAACCGGCCCACTTACCCTAATATATTTGTTCGCCGGAAAAGAACGCCGGAGAGGTCGCCGGAGACGTCAAAGGGCATAACCTGGCCGTAAACAGAAGGAAAATTTAACCCACAACAAAAACAACCCGGAAATTGATCGACAACTTACCGAAAAAGACCCCAACGGTCAAAACTTCGTCGGAAAAGATAGAGCTCCGATGAAACCTTTAACGGAGTCGGATGAACGATCGGACACACGGGTTTTGTAGATCGGGATACGAGGAGCTCGACGGTGCCCACGGTGAGGCGAGTCGACGTCGGGAACGGCCGGAAATAAAGAAAACGGTGGCGGCCGAAACCTTCAACTTCCAGATCCGTTTTCTACTGCAAACGGCCGGCTGACGTCGCGCGTGGTTGACGGAAAACGGCTCAGGGGCTGACGGGACTCACACCGACGGTAGCGGTGGAGTGCACGGAGCGACGATGAAGTTTTTGGCGGTGGCCGGAGCGATGAGACGGGTGAGGGAGAGAGAGTTTCCAGAATTTTCAAAAAAAATGGGAAAGATATTTTGGGGTAGCTGAACCATCTCCTATAATTAATGTTCTCAAAATTTTAATGAAATAAATAAAAATAAATAAAAGGAACAGTTGGGCGGTTTATAACCAAGAGCTACTTAGCTCAATTGGTTGGGTAACCAACCACACAACCAAGAGGTTGTGGGTTCAACACTCTCAACTCCATGTTATTTTCACACTTAAATCCTTTTAGCTCAATCCTTCTTCTTCTTTTTTTTTTTTAACATAAAACGGGTGTTACATCACAACTGATATTTCATAGAGAATGGATTAAGTTTTAACCACACATCTTTATTTACAAAATGGAATAAGTAAATTATTTATCTATCATTTTAAAAACCAAAGGTTAAAATTGTTATAATTTCTTTTATGAATCACATACCGTGATAAAATGTTTTTCTTATATATGAATATTGCAGTGATTAATAAAAAGTTAGTTTAAATTATCATTAGAGACAACATTAATTATTTTTGGAGACCAGGTTAAGATTTTTATTTAAAGAATGACAATAATAAATTCATGTTCAAGGTGTTAAAATGCAATTCTCTTATTGAACAAATTTATAATTGTATTATTTCTTAAGACATTTTTTTTTAATTTTCGGGGTCCAAGGCTACCGCCTGCGCCTTTAGTTTCGTACTTGGTAATTTTGCTTTTACTTAAACTACTGTCATTAATTTTTCGAAAGGTTAAATATTCAACTAAACTATATTTAAAATGAAGTTTTAGTTGATAGTGAATTTTAGGTTCGATTTAAATAATTTATATATATATAAAACAAACAAAAATAATATTGGTGTATTATTAATTCATGTTCACATGCAAAAAAAAAATACATGATGATTGTATTAGTTAGAACCTCTTTGGTTTATATTTAATTAGCTAAATGTGGCTCACCTCTTGTTGTCTAGTGGTAAAGGATGATGTAATTCATTCAGGTGACTCGGGTCCGAGTACTAATTCTATACGGTGTGTGTGCCTTATTAAAAAAAATAAAAAATTGAACAGATGTTTGTATCACACCAGCGAAGAAAAAGAAGAAACTAAATGTGCTATTTTCATAAAAAAAGTACACATTTGAAATTGAGAACTTTCGAATTTAAAACAAATTATAAAAAAAAAACCCTCCATCCCAAAATGTCCGGACCCAATATCGAATGTTGGGCTCTCATAAATTAAAAGGTAGTAGGACAATAAAACCGCTGGCCCGGTTTTTGTTGGACTTACTGAGCTTGTGATTTGAAGTAGGCTTTAGTGGCAAGTACAGAAATTTTAACGTATGGGCCTTGTAAATAAATAGAATTTGGGTAATTATTTAGAAACCCCTTAAACTAAATTAATTTGGTGTCCAAGTCTAACGGCCATATGCATAGTGATCAGGGGAAACGCGGGGGAGAAAGAAATCTCACTCAAGAGTCAAGTCTCAACAGTAAGCGAAGCACTAATTTCTAAACCCATGATTCTTTTGTACTTCAAAACACTTTTTCTTTTCCCTTTTGTTTATGAACAAAGAAAAAAGTTATCATCTTTTGCGACTGTTGTCTTAGCTTTCTTTGCTTTTTAACTAGTACTTAAACATTTTCAAGGGCAACAAGAGGAAAGGATCTGGGTTTCAACCTTATCGGGTTCAGCCGGCCATTACATAAAACGGATCTGACACTACCTCAGCCTCTGAAGCAATCGTTTGCAAGGCGTTACAAGTTTCTCTGTTCTCTTCTTTGGGCTATCGACTTTACTGTTTAAGGTCATTTCATTATTTTGAATTTGTTTAATGCGTAGGAGTTTAATTGGGGTTTTTTTTTTTTCATTTGCGTTGAATTTTGATTTTTATGCTAGTTGAGTGTATTGCATGATTCTGCTTTTGATGGGTAACTGTTGTTTGGAAGAAGTTTATGGCTTAATTTAAGAGGTTTATATGTTTGAGAGTTTTTGGAGAGATGATATTGATTGCTATAATCCGGTTCGAGATTCAATGAAATACACATGCTCTGTTGAATATGGAATTCTTTGTTTCTGTCAAATAACTTTCGAGAATGCATGGTCTTTTATGACTCTTTTTATCTGTATTTAAGTCAGCTATTTCCACCTTTATTATTTATTTATCTTTTGTTCTTGAACCATCTGTTGTCTCAAGTGTTCGGTAACAACTGTCCTGCATGGCAATTGGCACCTATAAGTGCTTGTGTTGAAAACTGACCCTAGGCTGAGTTTGCTGAAGGTGGTCCAAGATTTGCTCCTCCATTTGTTTGGGCTTGTCTCGGCATTTCAAGTACGCTCTGGTTCTTAATTAACTGTTTTGTTTAGGTATTCGATGCATATGTTGAATAGTCATATTAGCTCTTGACATTTATCTAAGAACCTGTAGGCACCAACTTGGAAGATAGCCTGTTAGTTCCATTGCCTGAGGATCAAAGTAATATTGTTATTTCTATTGAACTATATCTCTATAGCAGAGTAGCATGTGAGACAGTGTCCTTGCTTATTGAAAACTTCCTTTAGGTGTAGACTTGGTGTAGTGTGTTCAGCAGCTGTACTTTGTATTGTGTGTTCCGTAACATATGCTTATTTTATTATCTTTCTACCACAACTTTCCTAGGTTTTGAGCTTGCAAAGTAGCATTGGTTAAGGTTTTGTTTCTCGGTGTGTGCGGAAGGTAAGAGCTTATATTACAACCTTCAAGAACCCTTCAATTATGTTTGGGACTTTAACTGGATATTATACTTTAAGATTGAAGTTTTCCTTCATTGTATTTGTAGATTAAGCATATCATGATGTTTGCCTATTGCTGGAAGGGCAAGAGTAATAAGCTCTCTGTGTGCGTTTCTCATATGTGTTAAGATTTAATTTCCCTCCTTTTATGCATAACTTGGGAGTTATAATCTTTAAGTGATACCCTAACTCATAATTATCTAAAGGTTCTTTACACAGGTACCAAGTAAATTGGAAAGTATAATGTTTGTTGCTTATTTATAGCTGTCACTATAATCAGATCTGAAGGTTTTACCTAGGTTTAGAAAATATTGAGATTTTGAGAGTATGCATGTGCTAAATATGAACGGCAACCACATAAGCTGAGATGCCTATATTGAGTCTTTAAAAATGTATTGTGGAGTTGGTCCAACATATGATAGTAAAATACAGTCTATGTACCTTTAGTGATATGGATGATGTCATATAAGAGAGAATCCGGATGATCTAAATGTTGTTATGTTATGTTCTGTTATGTAGTGGATACCGTTAAGACTTCGATTAGATGCTACCTATGTTACCGGATGATCTAAGTGTTGAATAGGAGTATGTGTATGGCATGGGTATTTTCAAAAAAAAATTCTAAGTTTTTCATGTATTTGGAGAGTCCTTGGAAGATCATATCTTTATACTCATGTTTGAATATGTGTTAACTTGGCTGTTGGACGTGGATATTTTAAGCAAAATGAAAAGTCGGAGCAAAATTAGTTTGTTACTTCTAGTAGTTTTTGCTATTCTTTTCTGCATCCTCGAACTTATTCTAAAGCAAGAGCATACGATAGGCCACAAAAACATACTTGATTAAAATGTGAAGATCCACAATAGATTATCTTCTATCCTTGTAAATTTTAACATGATTATTTCTGATAAAAGTAGAATCGTAATCCAAGAAAATTTAATTGCAAGCCTTCAAAACTGTTATTTGCAATTTATTTCCTTTGAAAAAAGCAAAAAGAAAAAGTATGAACCAAATGGAGCCTTATTTTTATATAAGTAGTAAAATAAAAAATCTAATGGACTCTAAGAATGTTAATAATCTGACAGATAAATTTGTAGATTTATTTCTTTCGTGCAAAGCTTTTTTCATGACCTTTTGTTGCTTTATTTAAAGAGATTTAAATAGAGGCCAATCTTCAGTGGCTTTTAATCAAGCTATACTATTCAAAAAAAAATCAAACTATAAGAATTTTAAAGTTATTTCACTTTCATGTCATACATATGGGTCAATAAATTTCTGTAGTGCCTTTGTTGGGTATAACATGTCATAGATATGGATGTGCATTGAATTTGTATGCACCTTCTGTAATATAAGTTCTTGTCGGATAAGCCTTCAAAACTGTTATTTGCAATTTATTTCCTTTGAAAAAAGCAAAAAGAAAAAGTATGAACCAAATGGAGCCTTATTTTTATATAAGTAGTAAAATAAAAAATCTAATGGACTCTAAGAATGTTAATAATCTGACAGATAAATTTGTAGATTTATTTCTTTCGTGCAAAGCTTTTTTCATGACCTTTTGTTGCTTTATTTAAAGAGATTTAAATAGAGGCCAATCTTCAGTGGCTTTTAATCAAGCTATACTATTCAAAAAAAAATCAAACTATAAGAATTTTAAAGTTATTTCACTTTCATGTCATATATATGGGTCAATAAATTTCTGTAGTGCCTTTGTTGGGTATAACATGTCATAGATATGGATGTGCATTGAATTTGTATGCACCTTCTGTAATATAAGTTCTTGTCGGATATTCTTGGTAAAGGAATACTAAGATTATTCTGCTAAGTCATAAGTACACATTCTTAGCTGGGTACTGCTTTATTGGATAAAATATATTGATGCTACCAGTCTAATAACATTTATGTGCTTTAAGTTGCTTCATAGTTTTGATGTGAAAGATGAGTGAGCAGTAAACAATTTTTTTTTCATCAGTGGTAACTAAGCTTTGGAGATAAAACCACAGAGCTCTAGTAAAATGACTGATTTGTGTTGTGTGCAACTTTGACTTCCTATCTTGTTAATATCGTAACATGTCTCAGATAACACAGTCATAGTCCCTAGTGCTGAGGATTTGTTGCATGGTTATTTGTCTATTCTGCTGTGTGTGGAAGAATGTTTTCGGTGTTCCATTTAGCATTTATGTATTTTGGTTCTATTTTAGCGCATGTAAAGAGTAATTTACCACTTCACATGTCTTTGTTGCTTCCCACTGATGGATTTTTCTTGACTTTATGCTGTAAAGCAATTCCAATTTATATGCTAGATATTTTACAATTACTTATTTTTGTTAACGTCAGCATATTCTGCAATCATTCTGATACTGGTTTTCTGTTGTGTTGAAGAGCTTTTGACACATGAAACGTTTTCCGCAAATAGAATATTGATTGGAGTCACCAGAAAAAAAAATTCTGATCTGCTGCTAGTAAAGTCATCCCATGATTGAAAGTTAGTGCTGTAAATCATGGACCCTTTTGTGCATGACCATGTGATAGAGACTAATTTATCTTTTACTTGTTTAAGTGACCAATCATACTCTTTATACCTTCGCCTAGAATAGATATTATGATAACAAAACAAAAAAAAAAGTTTCTTTGGGAGTAGAAATCATGAGCTGGCACATTCTGAAACTATGAATAATTCAGAGACATAAACAAGTGCATAAGAAGTTTAGGTACATTCCTAACCCAAATTGTTTTCATTTGGTGGAGTTAAATATTTTTAATAAAATTTCTGGAATTGGGGTTCCATTTTGAGACTAGTAAAGCGTTGCTGGTAATTCTCTTAAATGCATAGTTACAATTTCTAGCGCCGAGCATTGTGGAGTGATTATCTCCATGTTCATCCTTGCTTATGATGATGAAGACACGTGAAATGATTCGCAATCTTTACCGTACTCACCCACCAACATAATGACTACTTGAAAGATGTTGATTGATTTGATATGCACCATCAATGTTTTTGTGATAAGGTGCACACTGTGTTAGTCATACTAAGGGGAGATTACTGGTGTAGATGATTGCTATGGTGTTCATACGGCAACCACTTTTTGATAAAGTTGCTTGGCAGACTCTAATCGGTGAAGGAAATTACAACTAAATGAAATGAACTGAGCTATTGCTGATTGGTAATAATGGATGGCTTAATGCATTGTTTTGGGATATTTTTTTTTCAGTTTTGTGTTTTGATAATACAATAGTTAGTGATTGCTTTTTCTGATAATAGAACTAGCTGCTTTGATAAGCAATGAACTGTCTTTTTCTTTTAACTATAAATATGTTGTTTAGCTGAGGAGTACATCTTGATTGCTTTTTGTTTTCGGGTTTTAATAATTAGTGATCATGTTAGGTTCTTTAATCATGGTTGGTTTTGGTTTTTTCATTGTTGGTATTCTGACAATAACCAATAATTAATGATATTTACCTTTAGATGCAAACAGAAGTAGTTGTTAATGAGCAATGAACATTTTATATTTCTCTATATCCTGTTTGGTTAGTTGAGGTCCTGAGGAGCAGCACATATTTGTTGCTTTTTGATGTCGGGCGGTAATAATTCGCATTAATCTTTGGCTTTTTTAGTCGTGCTCTCTGGTTCTGTTAACAGTTTCATGTATTATGTTGTCTCAGAGAATCATATATTTGTATTGTGGTCCACCCCTCCCAAGTTATGACACTTGCACTTTCCTTCTTCCCTCCACTCCCCATTCCCCTGGTCCCAATTCAACTTTTTACAAGTTCCTTTTTTAAATTGTCAAACTTGTGAATGTTGGAGTTTCTATCTTGTGTCTGACAATGTATTTTTTTTTGGAAACATGATTTGTTACATGTCTGATAGGAATGTATGAATGCAGCTTAACTTTTCTTGAGAACAGAGGAGAAAAAAAGGATACAAGCATAACAGAAGGTGCAGCAAGAAATGCTGGCTCAACTTCCTGTTTCGGCTACAACTTTCACTGCTCGTACGGTTACGGAAACCCTTGGAAGTTGCCAGCAGCGTGGAGTTTTTAAGCATATGTTACCCGAATTTCGAGTTTTCTGGTTTCTTTAATATGTTGGTGTGATGAAAACTGAAAGAAATTGTATCATTGTCTTGAGAAGTACATTGTAGATACAGCTGTCTCCCTGTAAATTTCACAGAAGGGAAATGTGACATTATTCCCCTATTTCGGGAACCTTGCTTAAATCTGCAATGAATAATTGGATTTAACTTTTTGAGTTTTGAGACTGCAGGTCTAGACCATCAGCTGGCTTCCACCAGCAGGCTTTGGACTTGGAATAGCGGTTAAGCCTCAAGAATGATCTGTGTGATTGACAGTGACTTAAATTATTCAACTTCGTGGCCAGTTTGAGCTGAAATAAACAGAGAATATAATTGTTTTTCTAATAATCTTGGACTGTATCATGCAGGAACCATACTTGTAAAAGGAGCAGTGATTCGTGGAGTAAATTGTGTCCTTTCTTAACTTTACCCCAAATTTTATGGAGTAAAAACTTGGGGACCAGTTGTGAAATTTTCTCAAAAAAAATGATTATATGCCTTGTCAACCTTGAACCCATGGAAGCAGAAAATTTTCGTAATTTCATCTTGTCGTCGTGTTGTGAGGACAGGCTAACATATTGTAATGGGATATAGTGAATCTCATTTTCAGTTCCTACTGGGAACGAGAAAGCATATTCTCCAAGTTTGAGGTGCGGTGATTCACATGGGCCTAATGCAAACTACACAATTTCCCAAAAGGATGTGGAAACCCCAACCCCAACCCCTAATCTACAAACCCTGACCCCGACATTCAACCTTCCAAAACCAACCATGAAGCCTCTCGATTGGTAATGATGAAAGATATTTAAAAGAAGAGGAATTTATTCTGCAGAGATTCTTAAAGGATATGATGGAATTAAACAAATACGAGCCCATGGGAGAGAAAGCAGGATGATGCAATGATGACATGAATAATTTAGTAAGCAAGATACTTAATCATAATTACTTGGGTTGTTTAAACCAATGGGGAAAAGGCAACGCCATGCTCTGGCTTTAATTAGGATACTCAAACACTGCACGAGCATTGGGGGAGAGCGGGCATATTCAATAAAATTATACGGTCAAAGGAAGATTTTCTTTTCTGAGTTATAGGTTTTCTTTTCTTCCTTTCTGCAAAGTGAGATGACAATCTTGCACTTGTTGGAGCCAGTATGTTTGAAGCCACACCCGTTTCTCTTTTGGTTGAAAAAGGGTCTCGTGTTTTGTTTATTTAGGGTTGGATCTAAGGGTTTAGGGTTGGAGAATGAGTTTGAGTAGATTAATAAAGAAAGGGAGGTAGGCACATGCATGTCCCATAAAAAATTAAATAAGAAAGTGATGGGAATGAAAGTAACAAAAGATGTTGGCCTAGGATTTTAGTGTACATCAAAAGAACCAAACAAAAGTTGAGGCCAAACCAAAGCAGAGAATATGGTTCATGGTTGGACTCATTGATTCTCACATGAAAGCACGCGGCTAAACCAGCTGCCCCGCGCCTGCAGGGGGGGGGGGGGGGACGCCTCTCATCGGTCAATCATCCACTACTTTCTGTGGGTACTTCATTCTCCCGGTTTGAATTTGTCTGTCAGTTAATAGTAGGATGGGTAAGACCGGGTATCCGACTAATTTGTCTAGAAGTAGTTTCGGTTTCAGTAACCATTAGTTCCTGAAAATTAGAACCAGTCTCGGTTAGACCAGGTCCAAGATTTCAGGAACTGGTCCCGTTACTAGTAGGAATCAGTACCAATACTGGTTACCCGGACAATTAGTCTATTATTAATAAAATTTGAGCGGAAAAAATTTAGCACCTTCAATTGTTTCCAATCTCTTCAACGCCAATTGGTACCAGACCAGTATCGGGTACCAGATACTAGTTTCGGTCTCATTGGGTACCCACCGGATACCGGGTCCAAAAAATCAGAATCCAATTCCGGTCTCGGTTGCAATCGGGACCTAAATTTTAGATCCAGTCCCAGTCCCACCAGAATTAATTCTGGGTAAAAATTCACCGTGTCCGACCGGATTCGAGACCGAAATTGAGTAATCGAGTTTTTTGTCCATCCCTAATTAATAGTATATTTAGCATATAATTAATGTAAATATTTTATCATTATAGCAGCAATTAATTAATTATCGAAATCAAATATTATTAATTTTGAGAAGAAATATTTATCCACCGACATTCTGAATAATTAACTCCATGTAGGTGGAAAATCCTTTTACCAAAATTAAAATGTATAACAATTATTTTGGGCGATGCTACTCATGATTGTAACCAAAGTCTCCCAAATGGGGGCCATGTTGTAAACATTCATGGGTATATTATTGTATCTCTAACATCTTTTCACGTTCCCCTTTTCTTTTATTTTGGGCAATATTCATTCACTCTATTATTACTAAGTCACTATGGCTTCATCAATTGAGGATATATTTACTCTTTTTAATACGTATTTATGCGTATTTAATCTCAATTTTTTTTATATATTCATCAGCGATACGGCCAATCAAATTAAACACAATCAATTACATGTTAAAATAGTAACAAAGTATTTTATATCAATGTTTTGAAATATTTTTTCATCTATGGAACGGTAAGTCTAGTTGAATTAGAGTGCCTCTAATTTTAAAACCTGATTTATTCAAATAAATTCAATCCAACTTTTGCTTAGAGACGAAGCACCTTGCATCAACAATCATCCACCGTAGGATTAAAAGTGATAATAGTGTCAATTCCTATGCCACAATTCCGTGCGTTCTCTTTGTACTTCAATTATTTTTTATTATAGGAGGAGAAATGTAATGCTGTATCCTAAACTTTGAATAATTAAGCATTTAAAAGCTAATTTTACTTTATAAAGAAAAGTTCACCTCTTTTAACTCATATAATTAATCACCTTACCCTATGTTCATTGACAGCATTATGTTTTTAGCTACTTTAACTAAGCATCAAACATTGGAATCTTATCTCTAAATCAAAAAATAATTAATTTTTTTAAATGGTGGATAATTAGATCCGACCCGAACCTTGCCCTTGTAATTATATCCATGCATATCATCCCCCATTGGTTTTAATATAAATTTCTGGGATTCATACCTCCAAATCCAATACTCTTTCTCATTCACTCGCTTTCTTTTGCATTATTTTTTCGTCTACACGCGTGCACTGCATAGCATATTTCATCAAAAACATAAAGGGGAAAGAAAAGAAAAAAAAAGGAGAATTTTTCAGTATGATTAAGGGTATTTAAGAGAAGCGAGAAAGAAAGAGAGAGAGACAGGGCAAGCGTGCGTGCGGGAAGAAAAGAAAGAAAGAAAGAAAGAATCATCAATCATGGAGATGATCAGTTCATTAATGTGGATTACTGTGTTAATGACAGCAGCACTTGTGTTTTGCATCATATTTCTCTACGGCAAAAGCAAAAGTCTAAGATCCAAAACCTTATGCCAGCTTCCCCTAGGAACCCTCGGCTGGCCTTTCCTCGGGGAAACCATCGACTTCATTTCTTGTGCTTACTCCGACCGCCCCGAGAGCTTCATGGACCGTCGTCGCCGCTTGTATACATTTCCTCTCATTCTTGTCCTTACAGATTAGGGTTTTTTTTGTTTTTGTTTTTTCATTCAATATGAAGATATTGGCCAACTTTTGTATTACGAAGATGAGACGTTACTGATTTGGGTTCTTGTTTTTTTTCTTTGTAGGTATGGGAAAGTGTTCAAGTCGCACATATTTGGGACCCCGACTATAGTTTCAACCGATGCAGAAGTGAGTCGGTTCGTTCTGCAAAGTGATGCAAAGGCATTCGTGCCGTTCTATCCGAGATCCTTGACCGAGTTGATGGGGAAATCCTCCATTCTTCTGATAAATGGGAGCTTACAAAGGAAAATCCATGGTCTCATAGGATCTTTCTTCAAGTCTCCACACCTCAAAGATCAGATCACTCGAGACATGCAGAGTTATGTCCAGCAAGCAATGGATAAATGGAGAGATGATCAGCCCATTTTCATACAAGATGAAACCAAAACTGTTAGTTTCCTCTCTTTGAGTGAAATTATTAAGCACAAATATTCCTTTTTTACATTGAAGTTTGTTCTCTGCCATTTGTTTCCCTTCAAACTTGTTTAGGATAACATTTTTTCTTGATAAGAGTTCCTACACAGACACGGCATAAAACAAAATACCCCATATCTCTTATATCTATATCTGGATTTCATATGCGTGAGAAATAAGCAACAGACACAGACAAAACTGAAACACGTGCGCACAAACTGAATCAAGTCTCGGATTCTTTTGTGAAATGAATCGTTGAAGTTTGAATATTTTGCTTTTCTATGGCTTCTAGTATGTGTTTCTGCTGGAAGGTGAAAGCAACCGAGGTTGAGATCGTGGGGTTCACAATCATTTTGTCTGGGGAATTTGCTTCATAATGATTGTGTTTTTTTACATGTAGCCGATCATTTTGAAAAGTTAAAATGAAAAAACCCTTTGTTTTTTCGTCTGCAGATTGCTTTTCAAGTACTAGTCAAGGCATTGATTAGCTTGAACCCAGGTGAAGAAATGGAACTTCTCAAGAAACAGTTCCGAGAGTTCATCTCAGGCCTTATGTCTTTACCTGTAAAAGTACCTGGAACTCAACTTTATCGATCATTGCAGGCAAGTTACATGTTCAAAAATACTTATGGTGGGGACTGGTGTGTCTAAAAAGGGACATAACCGTGTTCAAATTTTGTCAATTTCAGGCAAAGAAGAGGATGGTTAAGATTGTACACAAAATCATCCAATCTAGAAGGAATTCAAGCACGAGTGCAACCGTTCCACGAGATGTGGCTGATGTTTTGCTCAAGGACGCTAGTGAACTATTAACAGATGATCTAATAGCCGGTAACATGATCGATATGATGATTCCCGGTGAAGATTCGGTGCCGGTTTTAATGACTCTTGCAATCAAATACCTTTCTGATTGTCCGGCGGCGTTACATCAATTGACGGTACGAAATTTTAATTTCACATATCGGATTGAATCAGATTAAGATTTCATGACAGGTATCAAAGACCAAACTTTATATTATATTAATATAAACGACCTACATCATATCATCATGTTGCTATCATAATCTTGCTTTGATTGACTCGGCCTCAACAAATTACTATATTAAATACTGAAGAAAGACTGCAAACTGGTATTTTCTTAGTGGTACAATAAGTTTTGAGGGGTGGAAATCACTAATTTCAACTTTTTTTCATAGTGATTTGCTTGGCCACTAGCTACTTGTTTGATCATCTAGCCACAACTGGCAGGCTTTAATATTAGGGTTTTGTCCACACTATATTATATGTATAAATATTCTATACACAGGCGGTGGAAACTTTCAGTTTCCACAAGCGCCTTAGTTTTAGGGTATAAGATTTAGGGGTTTGTGTAGGGGGTTAGAATTTAGGGATAGTTGTTTCAATTTAAAGTTTAGGGTTATAATTTAGGGTTTATGGGTTAAAACCTAAATACTCACCAAATTACCCTAAAAACTAAACCCTAACTTATAAACCCTAAATTAGAATCCTAAACCTTAAATCGAAACAAATATCCCTAAATTCTAAACCCCTACACTTAAATCCCTAAACCCTATACCCTAAACTAACTCCATATACCCTAAAACTAAGGCGCTTGTGGAAACTTTCAGTTTCCACCGCCAGTGTATAAGATATTAATCCATATATATATGTATATATATATAATTTCTCTATGTAAGCGACATGCCCTTTTATAATTAATTATAATCTAGCCTTTTCTTGTGAAAAATTATTAGGAGGAGAACTTGAAGTTGAAAAGGCTCAAAGCTCAAAATGGGGAGTCATTGATTTGGAGTGATTACTTATCATTACCCTTCACACAAAGTGTAAGCAACTCAACCAATAGAATTAAGGTTATATGTTGATTTTAATAACTAACTAATCTGAATCGATTATATTGTTTTGAACAGGTTATCACTGAGACTCTAAGGATGGGAAACGTAATAATAGGTGTGATGAGAAAGGCCATGAAAGACATCGAGATAAAAGGATATTTGATACCGAAAGGATGGTGTTTTTTTGCTTATTTTAGATCTGTTCACCTCGACGAAAATTATTATGATTGGCCTTATCAGTTTAATCCATGGAGATGGCAAGTAAGAAAAATTAATGTACACACTATGTAATAATTAATTTCTTTTGATAATGTTTTGCTTTTTTAACATTAAACTAATAGACATATGGGGGGTTCATCATCATGTACAGGAGAAAGACATGATTAGCTGCTACAACTTCACTCCATTTGGTGGTGGACAAAGGCTTTGCCCTGGACTTGATTTGGCCAGGCTTGAAGCTTCCATTTTCCTACACCATTTTGTCACTAATTTCAGGTATAACAACAATAATATGGCCTCTCTGATTGAGATTTGAATAATCTGAATTTAAACCGAAAATTGTGCAGATGGGGGGCGGAAGAAGACACGATAATCAACTTTCCGACAGTAAGAATGAAGAAGGGAATGCCGGTTTGGGTGAAAGCAAGGGTAGATTAGACTGACCCATCCTCGTTAACCTCAACATCTGCTTTTGGCTAAGCAATAAGAAAAGCTTAATCCAACAACAAATATTTAAAGCAAAACCTCAACAATAAAGGCTACAGTGCACACGTGTGGGTGGGGGAGCTTTTTGACAAAGTCCATATATGTTTTTGTCTTTTTTTTATACAGCAATGTTGCAGATTTTTAGACTTTAGTCATTACTACTAGTACTAGTCCTAATCTAAGTAATTGTATATTTCAAAAACAAAAGATGGGACCCATAAATTTATTTCTTAATTTTGCCAAATCAGAATTAGGGTTTTGATTTCTTCTTCTTATTATTCATATAATTTTAATTTTATTAACGAATGCATAACTTTCACCGTTTATATTACAAATATTAAAAATGCTGTCCTTTTGTAATTTGAGAAAAGATTAAAAATGTCAATCACGTGAATTAAATCTTAAAAATAAGATCATTATCTCTTTTTTTTCGAATCATATATCATTATGTTTTAAAATTTTGATAAAAGTAAGATGGGTAATATAATTGATCCCAAATTATAGGGAAGCGAATTGAGTTTCACAAGAAAGAGAATCCAATGCTTAGCTTAAGCTAGGTCTCAAGCTGGCCATCATAGTGTTTACAAAATGCTTAACCATAAAATAAGTGTTTAAACCCTGTACTCTTTTTTTGCAATAAGTGCTTAAATTATTTTTAGGCTGAAATATATACCTAACATTTTCACCGTTTATTTTAAGTGCCTAGCTGTTAACAGCCGTTTAAAAATTTTCGTTAGCCAATAAAAATATGACACGTGACAAGCTTAATTTTATTTTATTAAAAAAGAAATTAAAATTTATAATCAAAATTCTCAAACCCAAATCCCTAAATTCCAAATTTGGCCACTCTCACTGGCGTTGGTCATGTCGCCGGCGACAGAATGAAGCGCCCTCCCCTTGTCGAAAGACCAAGACAATGTTCGTCATTCCTTCAGCCGACGTTCTTCGTGGATTGTTCGAATCAACTCAAATCATCCGAATCATTAGGCCGGCGTTTCGCATGGCATCGGTCGATTTCCGGCGACGAGATGGTGGGATAAATGGTCATAATTATCCGATGACGAATGTGGTGGGCGGCGGCGTGGCCATCGGCAATGGAATCAACTCAAATCGAAAATGTGATTTTGGGGAGTTAGGGATTTTAAAATTTGGGGGTTAATTTGTGAATTTTTTGAAATTTAGAGATTTTTCTGAAAAATTAAAATAAAAAAATAAAATCAAAGGCACATGTCATGTTTTGATTGGTCTGGGTAATTTTTTAAACGATCGTTAACGGCTAAACACCTAAAATTATAGCAGTGAAAACGTTAGGCACCAATTTCAGCTAAAAAATAGTTTAGACACGATGACAAAATAATTAACGCCAGTATTGTAAAGCAGACAAATAGTTTACGTGAATTTGATTGTTCATTACCTTTTTCCGCCAGATGATTTAATTTGATAAAAGAAAAATAGAAGTTCAAAGTCTAAAAGAGGCGAAAAATGTTTAAGGGCTAAAATGACTTTTTTATAAAGAGTGGGGATCAAAGATGTTATTAAACCTGTTGATTATGACGTAATCAATTAAATCATGGAGTTGTGTGGCTGCTTAATCATAAGGTGAGAATGAGAGTATTTTTCTGGGAATGATTGCGCCCATGGGGATCTCGTGTGGCTGCCCCACCAATGATCGGCGGTGGATTTAGCAATTCAATGGCATCACAGCAGCCCACTTCCAGCTGTGTCGGCCTGAAAAGCTATTTTTATTAAGGTGGATTTCATCATTAACGAGAAATTGTAAAATATTTAACTTGTGCGTTTGGTTTTAGAGAATATGGTCCGTTTTTATTTTTAAAAGACAATAAAAAAATTATTTGGTTGTGAAAATATTACCTTATAATTACATTAAGATTATTTAAAAATACAATATTTGCATTCGTATTTGTTTGTCTTGAACAAATTTGAAGGGGTTTAGATTGTAAAACAACGTAGGTGTTCATTGCGAAATCGTTTGAGATAGAACCAAGTGATATAATTTAGATTCTCCAACACTTTGTACATTTTATTAAACATTTCTTAAAATTAATCTCTAATGTCGGAAATTAAATTCATACAAAATGGGACAAAATAAACACCCTCAACCTCGAGCTGCTCTCTTCGAACCGTAACATGTTATCTTCATCTTTAATGGTTTCTCACATTCTATTCCTAATCATTTTAAAACCTGTTAATTGGATTAGGCAGGTGTGCCTGTTTATTGGATTTATGTATGGCCATGATAGTTTGGCAGCTCAAGTCAGCATTTTCTGGTACTATCCAGAATGGATAGCACAGATCTCAGGAATCCTTTGTAAAAATTCACTGTTTTTTTTTTACAAATTTTAAAATTTGAATTGAAAAATAAAATCAATATTGCAGTAGTACACTGAAACTTATGACATAACAAAAGTATCTCGCCATGAGATATCACTTTCAAATTTGGTTGTTTCATTCATTTTCAGACCAGAAGAAAGAAAAAGATATGCACGTTGATCATCATCGTCAATGTTCTGTTGTTATAGATGCAACAACAGGACAAGAAACCAGCTTGTATTTTGTATAAATATTATCTATACAAGGACTTGACCCTACTGACAAAGCATCCAAAATCAAAAAGAAAGCAAAAATCCAATGGCCTGTTTTCTGCAACTTTCAGACTGTCATCATGACCCAAAAATCTAATGCCAGGGAAAGTTTTTATGTTTTGAAAAATGTCTTTTCATTTTTCAAATTTTGAAACTTTACAGGTAAATAACGACATTTCAGTCTGGTTGTTTGTTACTTAATGCAAAACAAAAGCTCACACCATTTCTTGTCAGCTAAAACAGCTTCACGATTTTTTTTACATTTTGCTCACCAATTAAGATTCAGAGTAACTGTACTCCCATGCAATGCAACTAGCAAACAAAATCCCGTATCAACAGACATGTGAAAAGGAGAGAAGGAAGAAAAGGACCACTTTTCTCAACTCTGCCTCGTTGATGTAATTCGAAAGCATATAATATTTCACCATAGCATTGAAAATCACCATTTCCAAAATGAATTGCAGAAACCCTATTACCCCTTGCTTCCAATACTACTACTACTACTATACAAAATGATATGTATAGATGGATACACGTACCATGCGTGCAAGGAATCCGGAAAGTGAGCTTTTTACAAGTGATCTTCACATGAAGTCCTTCTGCCTGGTTCTCGACCTTAGCCCGTCAAGGGAGAGCTTTCCACTGAAATCGTCTAATGCCTCATTTACCAGGGATCCACTGTAATACTGTTGTTGGTCTGCACATATCCGGCCACTGTGGTTACCAATGTCATATCCCGGTGATGCATAGTTTGAGTCCATAAGCATGTTGCCATCCAATATACGGAGCACCTGTTCCGAAAGAACATTAAATGAATCAGATATATATTCTGTAACCCATTTGGTAGTGGCTTTAAAACATAAATAACTTAAGGTATTTTGTAAGAAAGCCATTCCTTCCAAATACAATTTAACCATTTGTCTTCAATTCTCAACAGTTAATCAGAAAACAACTTGTTTATTTGAATAAACATTTTCAATAAAACTCTGAAAGTAAAAATGTGTTGAGTTCCCATTGATTTTAATGCTACTAAGAGCAACGTAAAAATAACAATAAAAAGTCATATTAACATGCATGGTAAAACAAATTAAACTCTTCCCTACAGAGTTTCTCATTACCTGTGACATGCGAGGCCTAGAATGAGGATCCCGCCTTATGCATAAGGATGCGGCATGAAGCATGCAATAGACCTCATTCTCAGAGTAGCGATCTTCCAATCTCGGGTCCACCAATTCATCTACAGCATATTCTTCCAGAAGTGGACGGGCCTATACAAGACCATGAAATAAAAAATAAGCAAAAACAAACCAACAAATCCAGACAGACCAGAGGACATGAAAAAGGCCAGAGAGAATTGTGTTGGACCTTCATACATAACATATGGCAGATGTTAGTGAGATGTCTTTCATAAATTGTTCTTAAACTTACACGGGAGAAGAGAATACATGCTAGTGATTTGCAAAAGATGTAGAAGCAGAGTTTAAAACTTTACCCATTCAGTTAGACATTGCTGGCCTTTTGGCCTATTAAGGTCCACAGCTTTCCGTCCAGTAACGAGTTCAATTAACACCACTCCAAAGGAATAAACATCAGCTTTTTCAGTAATTTTGCCAGTTTCAGCATATTCTGGCGCCATATACCTATGCCACACCATAAACCATTACTAATTTCTTTAACGGCATAAGTTAGGTAAATTGCGAAAAACAAAGTTGTCAGTCCAGTATACCCAAATGTTCCAATCACTCTTGTTTCCACTCCAGCATCACCATCAGGCTGCCATCTTGCAAGGCCAAAATCACCAACCTAGCAAAACAAATCTGAATCAATACTTGCATGTACAACCATATAACGAAACCATAAAAAGGTTCCGTTATAGAAACAGCTCCGCCTAGTATCCATCTAAAATTTTTAAGGTGGTAGGATTGGAACTAAAAAGATATGCCAATGCACTAAACTCCTCATAAAATTTGAACAGCAAAACACATTGTTTTAATAGTTTCTTTTGGTGCATTCATAATGTTCTACTAGCACCAATGAAAGGAAAGGATTCTCCCTAATGGCAATGCTAGAGCCTAGTGAATAATAAAGATCCTATAACGTGTAAATTTGAAATTTACACATGAAAAGAGTTGAAAGTTTACCTACCAAAGGTTCAAAATCATGGGTAATGAGAATGTTGTTTGGCCGCATATCACGGTGCACGATGCAGCCAACTCTGCATTCTTCATGAAGGTATCTCAGACCTCTAGCAGCTCCCACAGCAATCTTTTGCCGCGCAGACCATACTAATGGATCCCGCTGATGCCCTGAAACTCATAAAATTTGTGGTACACTCAAAACTATGGTTGCTACTAGCTAGATAGAAAGTCATATTCAGGAGTAATAAATATTTTTTTTTATCTAAAAACTTGAGTGTGATCATGTTAAATCTACAGTAACAGATGCAACTAAGTTCACTATCTATGGTTTTTTTTTCTTTTTGCACTTCTTGCCTTTTACCATCTGCGTTAGGGGGAAGCCAGGGTAGAGCAAACACCATTTTCCAGTCCGACCATCAAACCCGAATAGTTAGGAAAATACATTGTCCAAAAAAAAGATATCAAGCCTCTATATGTCCATAGGTTTATAGCAAATTCTTAAGGGGCTCATAGATGATGACTATATCAACTACAAGTGCACACCAAAGATCAGTATATACATATAGCAGTGAGCTAAAGATTAGTGAAATACCATATAGATGTGAATCTAGAGATCCATTGCATATGTATTCATAAACCAACAGCCGCCTTCTATCCTCAATGCAGAATCCAATTAGCGTAACAACATTTCTGTGTTGAGCACAGCTGAGGACTTCCACTTCCGAGCAAAATTCATGATCTCCTTGAGAACTAGCCAATTTGTGTTGCTTGACTGCAATTGTCTGTCCATCTGGGAGTACCCCTCTATAAACGGATCCAAACCCGCCCTCGGCCAAGAAATTAGCTCGAGAAAATCCACCGGTTGCAAGCTCCAATTCAGCATAGGTAAACAACCTTGGCGGCTTCCCAAACACAGGTCCCTTATGCTGACATATTGAACACAACGGAGGAGGGCCAGGAGGGGAGTTTCTGGATAATGCAACTGCTTCTCTCACATTTCCACTAAATTCAATATCACTCCTCATGCTCGGCATTCCTATTCCAGCTTCTCTATCAAGTTTAGAAAATTTCTCCAGCAAGGCTTTTGTTGATGAAGCTTGAGCCCTGACATTAGCTTGACCTGAAGGTTCTTCGAGGTATTGTGAGGACTGATGATGAGAAGCAAGATATTCTGTTATCCACGGTTGATACCTTAAACTCATTGAAGACAAGGATAAATTTTCACTGTCTGTGTCTGAAATGGATTCATCAAGAACCAGGTTTTCCTTAATGACTAGAGATTCCTCTTTCTTCAAGTCTGCATTCCTTTCTGAGGAGCAAAAAGGTGAAGTGCCTGGATCAGAGCTAGACATTGAAGAAGTTCCTGCTTCAGTAGCAGTGAATGCCGTCAGCTCTGGACTGCTAGTTGGAGTGACAATGGGCCCAATATCGGATGATCCATTTTTGTTTTTGAGATGCTTTTCAGATGTTTCATCTGTCTCAGGATTTAATTGACAAGCTTCAGCTTCCTTCTCAGATGACCCAACCAAATTTAAGCGGAGCACTTTCGCCTGAGAACGCTTCATAATCACTATGTTGCATTGCAACTCCTCCATGCAGCGCTTTTCCTCGTGTTTGAGATGCCTGAAAAAAAATGGGGATATTACAACCATGCGTATAGAACTTTTAGGATAGAATACAAAAGGAAAAGAAAGGAAGAAGAAACAAAGCAAACAGGAAGTTACTTATCCAATACAACCCAACTAGCTTGAGCTTGCTTAGCTTCTGAAGCTACAGCTCCACACTGTGATCCAGATACAATTTTTATCTTGACATTAATCTGTGCAATGAAGTTTGGAAACAAAGCATTAGCAGGTGACATTTACATATAAAACAATAATATAATCGAGCAACCAGAGCCAGGCATTTACCTTGTTGGGATCATAAACATCGTGGAGCTGGAGGATCATTTGGGAGAAGGAATCAGTGATACCAGAATTTTGCTCCGAACTTGACCCTGTTTGGGACTTGCGAGTATTGCTGGAACAGTCACTAGAAAATCTTGGAAACCCCCATTTTCTACCTGGAGGGATTGTGGCATTTAACCATCAGGCAGGAATAATCGGATAAAATTAAGTTAGTGTAAAGAGTTAACACCGTAATCTTTCCTCGGGCTAACCAAAACCCTTTGACAGTATTTATAAATCATTCATGTAATCAAGTTTCTAAAACAACAAGCAACGTAATGCAGTCTCCAGGTTGAACAACATGTGCAGGAGTTGAATCCTAAAATGTCATATGTAGATGCAAAAGTAATAACAAAACAAGAACAACCTGAACAATGTGAAGGAACAACAAGCAACATAATGCAATCTCCAGGTTGAACAACATGTGTCAATGCCCACACCAGAGCAGTCTTGGATATTTCTTTGGATGCCTTAACCGCAACCACAACTTTCTTGACCATAACCAACCCAGATTTCCCCTGCTTTTCCTTCTGTTCTTGACTCATTTGCAACAAAGAATTTAGGTCGAATTTCCTCACTTCTCAACAGATTCAACTCTTAAAAACCCATCTTAATAACAAGTGCCAGTGTAAAAAACATGTCTTAAAAGGAACAAACAAAACAAAAATTTTGCATTATCGATCTGCTGCACCCACCATATTGGATTCGAGGACATGTTCCACCAACATGGCTAACTATTCCATTCCAGAAAACATGCTATGACAACACCCTTTTCACTGATTCACGTGAACTCGAAACTCCTCACTCTCTAAAAAAAACAAATTTTCAAAGGCCTCTTAGTTTCACCTTCTTGTTAAATGTTAGCATGTATAATCCACTGGTTATTGAAGATTTGGTGAAGATCTAGCTACCCTTTTGTCACTAAAACAAGAAAGTTGAGTCCTTTTGCTTAAATTAGAAGCACGGAATGAGAATCAACCTACTGTTAGACAAGAAACTGCGAAACGACAGCTACCCAAAAAGTGGACCAATACAAAAGAATCTGCTACCCCTCTCATTTCTGAACGTGGTTCAAACCACGGTGACAACCCAGTGAAAGTAACAGGACCAAAACAGTAATAAATAACCCACGGTGGCAAACCTGCTTCCCCTTTCTCGTTCAAATTTTCATAGAAACGGAACAGAATTTTCTGCACATTGATTCCCCTGTGTTACTGTGTAGGCTTCCATACAAAGAAGATCAAATCACAATGAATGACAGAAGAAAAGCATGCGTTGTAAGCCAGTAGCTTTCTTGTGGAAGGATTTGACACTCGAAATGTTCACAAATAGCAAAAAGCCTCAGATTTGAAGCTGTAAATAGATAAAACGCAGCACCCTTTTCAAGCCTCGGATTCAAGATATAAACCTAGTTCAAATCCTGCAAAATTTGTTCATAATAAAAGGGAGATTAGAACTTGAAAACTTAGACACGCATAAGAAAATTAGAAAGAGTAAATATCAGTGTCATGCTTGTTCGGCCTGAAAATGCAGTAAAAAAAAAAACAAGAATTACCAATTAACAAAACAGTTTCTTTAACAATCAAAACAATATTTCCCTCCAAAATACAACTGAAGCTTGTCTTTTAAACCAAAAATGATAATGAATATCCCCCCAAGCCACAAACCACTCGCCAATCTTCTGAACTTAAACATCAAAGCAAACAAACAGCAAACATGGAAACATTTTAAAATACGATAATAATACCAGCTACCTCGCTAATTAACAATCAAACCTCCATAAAATTGTTTATAAAGCAATACCCAGATTCCCTTTGACACAAAGGAAGCAACTTTCACTGAAAAAATAAAAAGAACTAACATTGGATATGTATATTTATAAAAACTAAAAAGAACATTTTGTTGAAAGTGAAAAAAAAAACATGAGAAACAAAAAGGTTTCGTGCCCGGATACGAAACAGTTACCTATTTGTTTCCATTTTAATTTACTTCAACTAGCACTGTTCTTCTTCTATTCCGTCGTCTACTGTCTTCAAATCATATTAGTAACAGTAAAAACGAGCTTGATATTTATTTATGCTCAACTTTCACTTAAACAAACAGGAAAGAAAGATGGGGAGAGAGAGAAACGGAAAGAATTTTAAGGTTTTAATACAAAGATTTGAAAGAACAACCTTTGACATCTGATCTGATCGCTGTGTAATGAATTTATCTATGCTGACAACAACAATAAATCTTTGCTTGTAAAGCTAAACTGTTACTTTTCTATTTGTAAATGTGTAATGATGACATTATTTTTAAGCTAAACATGAGAAAAATTGTACAGTTGCAGACTTGTAGCAGTAGGTACAGGAACGTAGGTGGGGGTAAATACACAGTGATGGAAACTATAATCGAGGTTACGAGAATGCCCTTGGATTTAGGTGGAAATTTGAAGATCGAGAATTGGTGGATTCAGGTCAGTAACCGAACGACGTGTTTGATTAGTTAAAATGTTTAGGTTTTGAAAGGGAGAAGGCGCCATTTGATGGACGAAAAGGATTTTAAAAGGTCGGAATTTGTCTTGAAGGAGGAAAAGACATGGGCGGCGCACAATCACAAGTGCGTTTACGTTCCCGAGCTGATGCAGCTACTTGCGGACACTGTCTGCCCTTTGACTTATCTCCGCGCATTCAAAGTTTCTTGGACTCGACGCTTCTGGACCACTTTCACCCCATCAGATCTCTCATTAATCACGTTTTTAGAAAGCATTATTGCCACCGTATTATCCCGGGTGATTAAGATTTTTAATATTATTAATAATATATATTATAAATAATATTTCATTTATATATATATAATATTATTTATTTTATTAAATAATTAGAATTAACCTCAAATAGTTTGACATAAATAACATTTCTAGTAAAATATTACATTATTTTCTCATGTTAGTTTAGTGGTTGAGGTTTAGTCTTTTACATTATAGATTCAAATACTTTGAAAGATGTTTTTATTATTTTTCTTTCAGTAAAATGATATCATTCTAAAGTTAACATCCCGTTAAGAGTTAATGGTTGAGTAGTAGGGGTGTACAAAAAATCAGATTTGTTGATCCAATTTGAAATTTCGGATATCTGGTCCGTTTTTTATTTTTGGATAATTCGGATCGGATATCCGAAAATTTCAGATCGGGTACTGATAGTTATTTCACATTCGGATTAGATAACCGATTATTCGATATCCAAAAATTCAAAATTTTTATAGATATAAAACTTGTTATATTCGATATTTTTACTTGTTATATATGAAATTTTGAATTTTTCATGATACAAATCTTGTTATATTCAATAATTTGTTGATTGTTATACTCAAAAACTTAATTTTTCATGGACAGGAAAGTGAAAATAAAAAAAATCAAATCATTAATTCGGATATTCCAATATCGGAATATTCGATCCGAAATTTTGGATATTCGAAACTCAGGTATCCAATTTTTTCAGATCGAATACGAATCGCGAAGCTACCTATCTAAAAAATTTCGGATCGGATTAAATCGGGTATCCAAAATACACACCCCTATTAAGTAGCACTGTAGCATAAACAAGTGGGGAAATGTAGTCCAGTGTTATGTTTAAACATTTTTAAGTTCAGTAATATTTTCGAGTCTGTGATAATAGTTTAGTGATATCTGATGTTGTTTACCTTATTTTTTAAGGTAAAGTTCACAAATGATTACTGAAGTTTGTTAAATTATTCAATTTGGTAATTAAACTTCCAATTACTTTAATATTATCATTAAACTCTTAACTCCAGTTTGGTCACTAAACTGTAAAGGACATTAAAAAGATGTTAACAAAATTTATATAATAACACATTTAGTCTTCTATATTTGTACATTCAAACAATTTAATTCTAATTCGAAACAAATTAATAAATTCAACTCTCATTATTTACCGATTATTCTAAATTGATTACTTATAATTTTTCATTCCTCAGCACATCATGGGCAGTGAGCACAAATTACTTATAATGTTAACTGAAGGCAGACGACCTAAAGAATTGAATTTCAAGAAAAAAAATCAAAATATTCAATTTCTTTCTGAAGAAACTCAGAAAAGATTCACTCTTATAGGGATTAGGGAATTTCATGTATTGCCAATTTGCTATGCTACCTGCTTCAACGGAAAAGCTTTTGTGTGAAAATATAGACCATTTTCCCAATAGCCAAATTGCTAGCCAATTCCCTTAGAGGTCCTTTTATTCAGGTCAGATACAAGAGGGTTAAATTATTAGTTCAAATTCTTTTATTCAGAGTAATATTGTATTATTATATTATTTTAATTAAAAATAAGATCAATTTAAAATAATGTATAAATAATAAGAGTTAAATGTGTTATTATACAAATTTTGTTAACACGTTTTAACGTTCATTACACCTCAATGGCCAAACTAAAACAAATTAAACATTTAATGATAACGTTGAAACGATTAAAAATTTAATTGCGAAATTAAATAATTTAACAAAGTTTAATGATTATTTGTAAATTTTATTTTATTTTTTATTATACTGCAAATGTAGGAATCATGTAATTCCCATTTTGTATAAAAGAATTTTATATATCAAAAGAAATAAATACGCTTAAAAGTTTAATACTCACGGTGGGAGCAATCCCGTCAATCCATCACATGTCACCGTTGGTCCACTTCCCAATGGCTCAAGATTTTCCATTTTCTCAGCGGCACACGTTACCGTCAACCTGAATCCGCTGCCTACTTGTTTTATAGGATAAATTGTAATTTTTTCTCTTTTGACATAAGCCAAAATTGTGAATTTGCTGGGTAAATTATATGTTTATTATACGGTTTATATTTAAAATTTATTGTTCTCTCAAAATAATACTTTTTTAAAGTTTGAATAAGTGTTTTCTCTTTAAGAAAATAATATATCTTGTAATTACGCACAACATTTGTTAGTAGCCTAAATTGTCATTTTAACCCATGTAATATGCTTAAATTAAAGGGCAGTCTACCACTAGTCATTAAAAGTACCTTTGACTTTTTAATAACCTATTGGTGTTTAATTTGACTATTTGAGATGGTAAGTCGTGACTAGGAAACGTAGTTATTTTTTTACGTTTCTGTAACGACATTAGGCAAATCGTGCGAGTATTACTTGAATGGTATAATAAAAACTATGACATAGAACTTATAAATAGAAATTCTATGGCTAATTTCAGCTCTTAAGAATGATTTTGGAACGGAATTTTTGTTTGGAGATTAAATCATGTGCAAAAACTAGTTTAAAAAATGTAATTTTTGAGTCATTTGACACGATTTTTCTGTTGCAGCTAAAAGTTGGTTCTAAACTCAATATTGAATTATACTCCTTTTTGATGTCTCTAAATATGCTTTACACTAAAAAATTAGATTTAAAGTTTTTGATTATTGTTTAAAGTTAGGGTTAAAAAAATAATGGCAGGGAATTTGGACATAACTTATATCTACATGTAATTATAAGATGAAAATTACGTAATATCCCTTATATTTAGGGATAGATGTAGAATTTTAAGTTAGTAACTTTAAAAAATTTAAGGGACGAACTTATAAAATTTAAAAGGTAATAATAAATTTTTAATAAATATATATAAAAAATTCTAAATTATATATAAATTTTAAATTTTGAGAGGGTACAACCTACCCCTTTATCCATCCCGCTTATATTCAACAACGATTAGTAACTTAAAAAAATTTAAGGAGACAAACTTATAAAATTTGAATGGTAATAATAAATTTTCAATAACCTACCCTTCGATCCATCCCGCTTATATTCAACAATGACCGATAATAAAGATTATCAAACGGATTCCTACCGTACATCAAAGATAAGTTGTATTTAATATAATATGGATAGTAAAGAAAGGGACTTATTTGTAAATAAAATGTTTTACTATGACGTCGTTAGATTTAACCCTAATAAAATATCAGAAAAAAAAGAGAAAAAAAACGTACTAAAAGGCAGAGAAAAACGTACCAGAATGTAAGAGTAAAGTTGTGCCACAAGAGCATAATAATTTATTGAAAACTAAAAAACAAAACAAACGAAACGATAGATTCCGACGGTAGCGACTAATATTAAAACTGGTACCGCCGCCGATGTTTAAAGAAAAGAAAGAGCAAAAGTTGTTGATCTCCCTATCTCGAACCCTCGAACTGGATTTGTATGCACGAATACATCTACCGTTCCTTATTCAAGATTGAGTTGTGGTGATGACCTTATTGTCAACGTACATTCATTGTAATATGCATTTTTATATTGTTTGTTTATGGTTTTACCAATCATCGTCGATTTTGGTGATGTTTGTATCATTCCTTTGTTTCGAGTCTTTGAGTTCTGTTCTTACTTTTTTCTTGTTTTACTTTTTGTTTCGAGTTAATGGTTTTACCTTTCGTTTCTCAATCGAAACGCTAGTTTTGTTTATTAAGTTGTGAACTTTTATTATAATTTTATATATCATCGTTTAATAAGATTAGCGTAATTCAATTAAAAAAATTACCTTACCATAGCATTAAAGAAAAAGAATGTCATATTAATAAATAAAATATTACAGTCCCACTAAATTATTTGGCGCTCCTCTCCTATCGGAAGTCGGTTTGAATTCAACAGGATAGAGGTGACCAAAATTGGCACTAGTGTTGCTTCCATCAAAGGAAATCCTGTTTATAAGGTGAAGCAACACATGTTCAAACTCCTCCCCATTGCTCCATTCGCATATTCCTGCCTTCACTACACTCCTGTTTTTGGAAATCAAGTCCCAAACCGGAAACCCCTTCCTTGGCATTACGTAGTCTCCACCGCCAAGCTTCAAACTTGGGCAATACCCTATATATATTTAAGAAGGGAATTAAACATAAGCATGTAAAATATCGTTATTTACTATGATTATATTTATACCTTGCACATATTCGGAGGGCAGCTGGGATGAACACATCCATGAGAGGATTTGGTGAAATCATGGTGAGGGAAGATTCTTAGTCTGTCTTGTTCATCCACAAAACCAGGGTTCGTATGGATCTCCGAGAAGCATTCCCTCAGGCCATGATGCTCTAAAATCGTCTCGATGAAGAACGTGTTTGCGTCGCTCACAATCTTCAAGTCACATCTAAAAAGCAATGACATTCCATTAGCGAGGAAACCGGACATGCAGAAAAAAATGTTTCATACGAAGAGAGGAAAGTGTATTTCTATTTTCTACCCTAATGCTTGAGCCGACTTAATGGCTTCGATGATTCGAGGGTGTATTGGAGTTCTTTTCAGAACTGCCACAATATCCTCAGTTCTGGTTCCTTGCGAATGAACTTCCTTCATCATTCGATCCTGTAACATTTTACCAATGATTAACAACAATTCCCGTTTATTTATTTATTTAGAAACCAAGAACATGCATGCAACGTGAAAGAAGAGAAAACTAACCATGAGGGAGTTCCAAGGCATGGTAGGAAGGAGTTGATTGAACAACTCGGTGGCACCCAACTCATCCACCACCCAGTTATCGCTATCGCAGTCGATAATCGTTTTATCGAAATCGAAGATCACAACTATGCCTGCACCTGCCATTTTGTGGTCGATGATATGTAAACCAATGAAAAGCAAATTGGAAGATTACAAAGAGAAGTATGCTTTCAAATTTTGTGATATGAGTATAGGAATGAGATGGTATTTATAGATGGACGGGGTGTCTTTGTGGAAGATCACGACCGAATATGAAGGGTTGTGATTTGGCGGTCTCTTTAGTCAAATACCATGTCTGGTCACTGGTGTAAGCGGATGCGAGGAAAGTTGTAAAAGGAATCTGTTTTTTTTCCCTTTCTTTCTGTGGAGTGGAATATTGGCCCTTGATTTCTGTAGTGAAAGATCAAAATGTTCGGAAAGGATGAAAAAAAATTCTAACATTTTTCGGTGCCTTTATTTATGTTCCAACACTAAAAAATATTACGAAATTAAATTTCAAGCTTTAAACTTAAATTTTAAATTCTAAACACTACACCATATACCCTAAAAATACACTTTACACTAAATTACCAAATCTCTAACCTAAAATTCTAAACCCTAAACTTAATTTTGAACGTGGAAATATAAATATGAATAGCAAAAAAGATTGGTTGGAAATGAGACTAGTTTGATTTTGTTGACTATTTTGTGATTAGGCAACCTCTTTCATATAAGAAAAGGGGCATGGATATGAGGAATATGCCAAGTCAAATTCCTTTAAAACAAAAAAAAAGGTACAATGTGTGTAACGTGTGCAAAACATGCCCTGTAACATGATTTCTACCTTTTCCATGAAATATAAGGAATTAATTTACCCGACTTCTCTAGAAACTGTGTTTTGCCCGCAGATAGATTTGAGTTTTTGTTTTACATACTTTCTACAATGAATATTACAGATTTATACGTGCTAATAATATGATATGTTTAGTAAAATATGTAAATAATCCTTTGATCATATGATTTTTTTGTTGAATTTCTATGAAATGTTACACGAATTAAAAAATATAACAAGTTAGTTGTTAATTTTAATATTTTTTATTTAAATTAGTGTTCAATTAATTCGTAAATCCGACTCATCAAAAATATTATTTATAAATATAATTTTTCATCATTTTATTTTTCATCAAATCAAACGAAATTATGATTTCAAATTTTCTATTAGGTTTAAATTTAAACTTACAAGCAATTTGTTTTTCTTATTAAAATGGTTTAATTATTGTTATATATTTTATATTTATTGGTTAGATTTTATTAGTATCAAACTAATTTGTTATTTTGTTGCAAGTTGGGTGATTATTTTATAATTTTATATAGTTAGAAGACTCAATAAAATATAGTCGAACGAATATTTTATATTTTATCTAATTAAAAGTTCTAAATTATGTTATTTAATTGAGAAATTTTATCTCAATTTGCTAGTATAATCATCTACTCACCAAATATTTTCTTTAAACAATTTCTAGAGGGAGAAGGAAAATTTAGTCTCACACGGAGCTTTAACAACTGCTTTAAAGATACATGGTAGATTTAATTGATTAAATATCTAAATTTTTTAATTTAAAAAAAATTATTTACCAAAAGGAGCCTAAATCTAATGCAAATGTTCCCTGACACGGTGTGGTTCTTAAAGAGGTGCGACAAAAATTACGAACACATTTTTTTTGTCTTAAAACTTTGGTCCATTTGAGGGAGACTTTAAGGGGAGACCGACTAAAATAAGGTTAAAAAATCGGTACATAAATCTTTACAAAAATTATAAGGATTTGTATATTAATTTTTGTGTACAAACACAAGTCCTTACAATTTTGTCAAGAATTTGTGTACATACACAAATCCTTATCATTTTAGAAAATTTTAAAAATTGTTAGTATTTGTGTATATACACAAATACATTACAAAATTATAAAAATTTATGTTTGTACACAAAAGTCGATACACAAATTCTTACAATTTTATAAAAATTTATGTATCGCCTCTTTTTAACCCACCTTCTTTTAAAATTCCCCTCCACTTTAATTCATGGTACGCACCAACAATTCGACACGTACAATGCAACACACTTGAAACTTTACATTGATTTCTTTTGGAAGTAATAAATAATTTAATTTATTTATAATCATTAAATCTTTAATTAAAGACTATTACACATTCAAACATACTCTAATATAAGACTCATTAGTTGATTGAGTAATTAAAAATGTTTATATTGCTCTATATTATATAAGTTTGAAATTAGCATTTACCTTAGCAATGTAATTACTCACTACCTAATAAAAAGACTCTAATATAAAAAATTATCATATACTTAAACATATTTAAATTATGAATTCCAAAAATATTAAATTAATAATAATAATAATTGGAATGAAATCAAGACACAACCGAGTGTAATACTAATTTCTTTATTTACAATTATTTCAACCACGCATCCGTTAGACGAAAATAAAGCCATTAGACATAAAAAAGTTAAGTTTCAACAGACAATCACACTTTTAGTGAGGAACAAGCAAGGATTTGGGTAAGGGATAGTTGGATGCGGAAAATGTTTGCGGTTTGCAGTCAACAGAATACAGCTGGGGATCAACAGATACCATGCTGATTAGTTTCAAAAGAACTCGTTCGAGCTCTTCCCCATCACTCCATTCATGAATCTCAGCCTTCACGAGCATAGAGTTCCTGCAAATTAGATCCCAAACTGGAAAATTCTTCCTTGGCATCACATAGTCATTCTTTCCGAGCCTTAGGGTCGGGCAATAATCACCAATACCATCTCCAAGATAAATCATTCTCTTCTTGCCCTCTAAACAAGCTTGAATCCTTTCCACAATCATCCCCTGTTGCAAAACCCAAAGATTAATATTATCAACTTCATGTTAGAATATAGAGTATTAGTTAGAAATGACTACCTTGCACATGTTTGGGGGGCAGAGGTTGAGGTTGCAGCCATGGGAACACTTGGTGAAATCATGGTAAGGGAAGATCCTCAGCCTGCCTTCTTCATTAACAAACCCTGGGTTTGAGTTGATCTCGGAGAAATATTCCTTTAGTCCCAGATGTTCCAGGATTGTCTCAATGAAGAACATGTTTGCATCACTTACGATCCTCAGTTCGCACCTGGCCAAATCGATTACTTTACAACCCAAAATTTATAAAACAGTAAGAAGTAAGAAGAGAATCATACCCCAAAGCATGAGCGGATTTAACTGCTTGGACGATCCTAGGATGGATAGGAGTCCGTTTCAGAACCTCAACAATGTCGCCAATGGTTTTTCCTTTCGCATGAATCTCCTTCATCATCGTGTCCTGTGATTTTATGCCACCACAAACGTAAATGTCTTAAAGTTTAAACTTTAGACATCGTTTGTTCGAATGGAAAATATAACAAAAGAACAACGACAGGTCTTACCATGAGAGAATTCCATGGCATGGTGGGAAGAAGCTGGTTGAACAAATCGGTAAAACCCAACTCATCAACAACCCAGTTATCGCTATCGCAGTCAATGATGGTTTTGTCAAAATCAAAAACCACAACAATTCCAGCCATTTTTGTTTCAAAGTTTCAGAAACAAGATTGAGGAAAGAGAGAGAACAGAGAAATTTAAAAAACCCTTTTCTTGGAAGAGGTTTCTGTATGTTGCAAGGCGGGTAATGGAGCAAGGGTATTTATAATTATAAACACAGCACATAAAGGACATTAATGGGTAAAAATCACTTGAAACAGTAATAAACGATGGATATTTTTTTATGCCAAAGGAATATTACAGGAACAGGAGTAAATGGGTGAAGTTTAAGGTTTGATTCCGAGTAAAAATAAAATGAGGAGGAATAAGCGAATATTCCCATGGGAAAGGAATTCATTAGGCCACCATTGAGGACGCGGATGCCCATAATCCGTGTAGAATATTCTGGGTATTTTCGGTGGGTGTGATTCTTGCGTTTTACTTCATGTGGCTGCTAAGCTTTACAATCTTATTTCTGGTTCGAAATGCATAATATGAACAATAATAAAAGTATAACCTAATAGTGAATTTTGTTCCTCAATCTTTTATTATCGTTTTGATTTTTTAAATGAAACAAATTTATCTTTAATTTAAATATAAAGTCATTATTTTTTTGGTCAAATATCAAATTTTGAAATGAGGGTTCATTCAATAATCTACATATCGTTTGTATTTTCATTGTAAATGTGATATTTTTTTTAGACTACGTGTCTATTTTATAGTCCATGTTTGAGATTTGTAAATCTTTTTTTTCAACAATGTCTTTTTTAAAGTTTGAACTCGTATTCTCTTATTAGGAGAACAATGTATATTGTCATTGCATCCAGCTCTTGTTATTTTTAATTTATATATTAATTTATTATTTTTATATAATTATTTTAATATCATTTAATTAATTACTAAATTTAAATACACATATAAATACATGATAATAAAAAGAAAAAAAATGAAGACACCTACCACTTCCCGATCGACCTCAATCACTGCAGCCCCAAACATGCAAAAATTAAACAAATATTTTTCTCTATTTTTAATTAAACTAAATAATTAAATATCAAATAGGTAGGGGAAAATTGCAAAGAACACACAGGAAAAAATAGAAAAAAAATTAATTAAATAAATTGGAGAAAATATTTAATTTAGGTTATTTGGAAATTTTTAGTAATTGTTAAGGGTAAAAGAGTCTTTACAACTCCAATATTAAACTTCTAATCTCAAAAAGCTCATATTAACAGTATGGGTGTTCAAAAATACCCGGCCCAAACTACCTGACCCGTCGACCTGCCTACTCGATTTAAATTTACCAGGTATTAAAATGAAAATACCCGATTTTTTCGGGCCGGGTCTATGCCTAAATTTTTTTATATCCAGGTATCCGACCCGACCCGGTACTTTATTATTATTATTATTATTATATACGTTTAAATTGTATTTTTATTTTAAGTTCTTATTGCTTTTACTCTAATCCCTATATTCTTTTTTATGCTTGTATTATGTACTTTTAAATTTTAAAAAAATTAAAAATACTTAGCAGTTTACCATATGAGATTCGAAGGAGAAAATCACGATCCATAGGATAAACTACACAATATGATTGCCATTAAACATGAGTGACAAAATTGAAGCAATATGATTGTATTTTAAATTAATGTGAGAAAATAGAACATAAATTGCGAATAACATGCACACTCTAAATTATACAGTATGATTGTCATCGAACATAATTCATAGGATGAGCTATTGTAACTAGTTAACTACACAGTACATACTACATAATATTATTTTTTTAACTACATAGTACCTGAATCATTAATTTTATGATTACTTTTTGTATTATATTTTTTTTTTAATTTTTTAACCATGCAACTTCGAATCATTGAATTTTTAGTTTTTTTAAAAATTTTGTATTATGATTATTTTTTTAACTACATAAATTAAGTTTTTATTTTTTTAATCATGCAACTTTGAATCATTATTTTTGTATTATGAAATTTCAACTTGTATGTGTTTGTTATGTGATTTTTAATAATTTTCAAAAATATTATAAAAAATGAATAGGGTACTCGTACCTGAATTATACGGGTAACGGGCCGAAGTTTTGGTACCCGGAATCTTGGGTACCCAGATATGAACACCCCTAATTAGCAGCTTTTTTAAAATTAGAGATTTCACCACAATCTGTTATTTCAATCTGTTATTTACCAAACAATACTATTAACGAATTTAACTGGTCAAACCTCTAATTATAGTTCAAACCTTTAATTTTAACTTAAACTTTTACCAAACTGGGCCATTAACTCTTTACTTAATAAAAAACAGAAATCTCTTGCATATGGACTTGTTCCCAAATCGAATTAAATTTGATACGAGTTTAAACCAAGTGTTATTGGATATTTTATTCCGACCCAGAGTATAAACTTCGTATTCTGTCCAAGCTCGTGTCGGTTTAAAAATAATTAATTTGGACCGAGCTCGACCCGACAAAGCGCACGTTGGCAACTAAAATACCATACCAGCCACAACAAAGTAAACCCGTGGCGAAAGGGGTTTCAATTTGGAGATTGGTTAGGGCTCCCACGCCACATCACCATTAATACTTTTCAAGGCCATAGGTGGCTTTTAATGGAGTAGTCGGAATTAGGGTGTTCAAAAATATCAGATCATATAGATTTGATTTAAAAATTTGAATATTCGATTTAATTTTTATTTTCTGATTGAATATCTGATTTAATTTTAGATTTTCTAAATCATATAAGGATCGCACTATTTCAAGTTTCTGATTATCCGAAAATTCAAAATTTTATGAACATTAATTTTGTTATATTTAACAATTTGATGCTTGTCATATCTGAAAATTTAAAAAATTAAAATTCTCATAGATGTGAATCTTGTTATATTTAACAATTTGTTGTTTGTTATATTATGAAATTCTAAAATTTTCATAAATACGATATTCAAATTCGAAAAAATAGTTAAATCAAATTATATTTTCGGATAATTATATATCTAAAAAATCGAATCTGATATCCGACAATAAACACCCCTAATCGAAACATCTTTGGTTACAAGTTTTGGCAAATTTACTAGGATATTGGTATTATTATTTTTTAAATGAGGTGTCTTTGTAAATTACTTCATGAACAAGACTGTTGTTACAGTATAAAGATAAATTTATTGGGTCATCAACAAGATTTTGGAAAATCGCCTAGATTATATAATGATTTTATTTTAATTTTTTTTTGTAATAAAAATTGAAGGGAAGATGTCGGGAAAGGATAATGACTTTTCCTTCTTCTTCTGTTATAGACTCTCTCAATTTCGTTTAGTCTTTCAGATGACTTTACCTTTTATTGTATCATCATTCATACTTTGACAATTAATTTATGATGATTCTAGAGTTTTTAAAGTGCGTTCAACCAATCGTTTCTTTCATGTTAATCATAAAATTTATAACATCTATTAATTGGACGATTACATGGGTAGATATATACTTTATTAACGTATATTTTAAAAGATGTGGTTGATAAAACGTATAATTGTTTAATGCGATAGAAATAAGTGTATTTTCTATGAAGAGAAAGAAATATTATTTCGTGCCTCGTTAAATTTTTTTTTAACTTAGATGGATGAAAAAAATACACAAGATAATATTAGAAAGTTCAATTACAAGGATAAACCTGGCAAACAACAAACTACAAACCCAAACATAAAAACTAAGGAGACGATACATCCCCAACACCACTACTATATGCATGGTAAACGCCAAGAACATCATCAGACAACGATAGATAACGTCGACAAATCGTATCCTTGAAACGTGCTCTTTTAGCCATACTATCTGCAACCACATTCGCTTCTCGAGGCACGTGATCAAACTAGACCACCCACGATCACTGTAACAAGAGACCAACATAAGAGATGATGGTGAAGGCCGAGACCCCACCCTTATACCGTTGAATAAATCCGATAGCATTCTTACTATCCGACTCCATACGTAAACGTTGTACTCCAATCGACTAAGCCGCTAAAAGCCCCTCATAAATACCCTAAAGCTTGGCCTTAACAATCGAGCAAATATCAATACGACGAGAGTTCCCAATCAACCAACGACCACCCTCATCGCGCACCACACCACCGCACGATGCTTCACTTGAACAACGACACCAAGCCCCATCACAATTCAATTTCTCCCAGCCCGCTGGTAGCTTACCCCATGTGACTAGAATCCTACTCACTCGATTAGGAACAAGATTTTGGCGTCCAACCGAGGCTGCCTCGACAATGAAGTCCTGCACCACTCATTGACTCAGCTCGATCACTGATTCTCGCGCGATATCATGAAGGTTAAAAATAAGCTCATTACGATGCTTCCATATAATAAATTTCAGACTATCGCACCAAATAAAATATCCCACTCAGACACATCCCTAGCAAACCTTTTCAGATCAACTAAGTTAACATGCAACCACTCCTTAACATTCAATCCAAAGAACTCATCAGCATCTATGGTTTAACTAACGACACTTAGGCCGTATAGACAGCCAGGCAACGTCTTAAAATATAATCGATATCTTTCATACAAACTCCACAAATATGACAATTACCTCCACTAGCCATAAGTATAATTTTGATACTTAATATTGAAAGAACAATATTTTAATAAATAATTTAAAATAATACATAGGATAGAAACTAGATAATGAGGGTGTGTGTGTATTTTTCTCTAATGGTCTGTCATTTTAAAATTTTAATCCAATGTATTTAAAAAAATCCAATAAGAAATCTCAAAATCCCAATTTTCTCCTTAAGAGTTTTTTTTTGAATATTCCTTAAGAGTTAGAAAAACAAATCAAAACTATTTTTTCATATATAATATTTTAATGCGAGGAAAGAAAATTTGGCCTTTGGGTCTCTGTGTTTCTTTAGGATATTATCAATGGTTGAATAATTGAAAGCAAAACAATACTTCAATATTTCCCCCTTTCGGATTTAAGAAAAAAAAAAAAGTTAGCTCAAGATGTGATCTTTCATTTGATTCTGGGAGTGTGGTAAAATCTGGGCCGTTACATTTTCAGTTTTTCCGGTTGATTGTCAGACAGTGGACAACGCAAGCAGAGACAAACCGAGAGAGAGAAAATGAACGGAGGCGATGAGGTGGTCGCAGTTCCGGTGGACCCGCCACAGCCGTTGGATTGGAGATTCTCTCAGGTATTCGGTGAACGAACCGCTGGAGAAGAAGTTCAAGAAGGTAAATTGATGATTGGATCCGATTTATGATTTGTTGGGTCTATTGGTATTAGAGCTTTTTTGGTGTTTTGGATCTATTTCGGATCATGAGTTGTTGAGTAATTATTGTTTAGGTTAATGGGTAAGAAGAAAATTGCGACTTCCCCCTTTCGTGTTTTGAGTTTGTGTCCGTATATCGTTTTGAATCATTTTTGATTTAGCATTGAAAAGGAAAAAGGCTAGTGAGGAAGTGAACCTAGTTAAGTTACTAATGTCCCTTTTTTTGCATTATTAAATTGATAATAGTGTTTTCTCAAAAAAAATGTTAATAGTGCTTTGGATCTCAATAATATTTTTGCACATAATCTTTGGTTGTAGGATTTTTAGTGTATGGCAATTGATTAATAGTATTGATAATCCAATTGAAATTGAAATCTGGGTATTATCATTCTATTATATGGAGACTAACTTTGTTTTGGAAGTTATGACAAATTGATGTGGCATGGGTTTACCATTTGTATGACGGGCATTAGAGAGAGCTGCATTTTACAGTTTCCGAGATTTACTTGTTGGTGGTTTGTTTCTAATATGAAAGGTTATATTATGGCAAACTTCTTAGTAAACGAGACAAATAAAAAGTAGGTTAGGTTGAGTTAAATGACTTAGGAGTGTATGGTGCTTCTATGGAAGATATAGCTTAGTAATTGGTGGATATTTTATCTTTTGGATACTCCTCTTAAATTCAAACTGTGCAGTTTGTTATGTCGATGGTGAAACTTGTCTTAGTAAGTTGAGTTTGATCCTGTGTAAGCATATTGTGTGTAAACATCTATGTACGTTCTGAAACTGATAAAGAGTGAACTTAGGTTATGATGAAAAAGTGAAAGAACTACTAAAGAATTGTCTTTGAAGCAATTTGCATATTTTAATAGCTGTCTGACAACAAGTAATAATTTAAATATTGCAAAATACTATTTTGAATTCTTGAAAACCAATGGATGACGGTCTCTAGCATCAACCATCTTGGACTTTGTGATACTTTTAGAGCTTGACACTCACTGAGTAATAATGCACTTTTTATTCTTTTCCTTTTCTATCCAAATTAAGCATGTCATGGGCATTTCGAATCGCATTACAATGGCTGCGGATTATTCTTTGTAGAACAGTGCAGAAATAGTTTATATTCTTTCATATTGTTACCTTTTTGGTTTTCTCAGAGAAAGATGTTGTGTAGAAAACAAAGATTATGCTTAGAAACTGGGATTTGTGATTATTTGATCGGAACTAAAAGATTCAGGCTTCATCCCAAGCATAGAAAGTTTGACAATCTTGCTGAATTTACCAATAATCTTACTGGCAGGCAATTGTATTTTCATAAGAAATTTTGTTTCTTCCTGCAGTTGATATTATTTCAGCAATTGAATTTGATAAAACTGGGGATCATCTTGCCACTGGTGACCGTGGGGGCAGGGTTGTTCTCTTTGAGAGGACAGATACAAAGGATGTGGGTTATACTGTCTTTACTAATGTTTATGTATTTAGTGTTCTTCTATTATGACTTTATAATAATATTTTACTACAATTTTTAGCATGGTGTATCGAGAAGGGATCTGGAGAGAATGGAGTATCCAATTAGTCGGCACCCTGAGTTTCGGTACAAGACGGAGTTCCAGAGCCATGAGCCTGAGGTGCTCTCTTATCGCTTTTATGATGCAATGATACATACACACGAACATATGCACAGAAACACTTGCTTCTCACTAGGTTAAGCTTTTTCTTTTTCTTTATTGTTCTCCCTCTCTCCCTTCAGTTTGACTATCTCAAGAGCTTGGAAATAGAAGAAAAAATTAACAAAATCAGATGGTGCCAAGCAGCCAACGGTGCCCTCTTTCTCCTGTCAACCAATGATAAAACCATAAAATTTTGAAAGGTAAGAAGTAATTTTACGATGCAACTCTGATTGTAGATTGTACATATGATCACTTTGTTTAACAATAAGTATCTCATCTTCTAAGCATCCGTGTTAAGCATATCCCATGGTTTGTATTATCGTGCATTGTTCTGTCCTTATTGTTATGCCTACTTATTTCTACCGTATGTTTGAGGGTTCAATAGGTACAAGAAATGAAGGTCAAGAAAATTTCTGACATGAATTTGGACCCATCAAAAGCTTTAGGAAATGGCATCATTGCTAGTTCAAGTGCCCCTAAACCTTGTCTTGCAAATGGAGGCTCCATTGACAGATCCTACGACTCTTTGGGCAATGACATTTTGTTCCCGCCTGAAGGCCTGCCATCGTTGCGTTTACCTGTGGTAGTTGTACTCTACACAGTCATTTATTTACTCTCTTATGACGTTTTAGGCTAAAATTTAATAATTTTTAGCCATAGGAATTTTCAATAAGCTTAAGGGTAGTTAGGATGATAAAAGCTTTTAAATGTTAATAAAAGTGCCAGATAATATGATGAACTTTTTTATAGCACCAGTTGTTTACAGGGAGCACTACTTGCCCTCTGATGTGATGCCTAACTGAATTAGGGGGAAAGCACATGATTTGTCCATTTCTTTGTGGTTAATGTGCATGAGATGAGTATTCAATCTTTTATATCACCTTTTTGCATCAATTCCTGTAAATATGCACTTTTAGATATTCATGTAAAATATATTGTTGGGTTTTAGTTTCCATCCTACTGCATATGTGTGTGTGTGTATCATTGAATTTGTCACTTTCAATTTTGCATGGTTCTGCATCTGTTTGAAAACCATAACTGAAACAATTACTTGGAAGATCACCTGATTCTTTGGTCTTCTTTTCTTTTTTGGCCTGGGTTGTGGGCATAGGATTTTGTTGTTGAATAATGGTGTTTCCTATTATCATGCTTCTTGGTTTTTTCTTCACAATAATTTTATATCTTTATTTTTTGTAGGTAACAAGTCAAGAGACAAACCTAGTGGCTAGATGTCGAAGAGTATATGTCCACGCTCATGATTATCACATCAATTCTATTTCCAATAACAAGTAGCTATCTCTTTTGTTTTTATTACAATATTATTTTACTTTGACTTCTTATATTTAGATCTATTTGAAAACCAGTTGAAGATGAAGTATAATTTTTTTCCTGGATAATATAGGGTAGAATCATGCATCTTTATTTTTTTCTTCTCTGATGGAGGAAGTCCGTCATCAGCTAAGGTACTTGAATGTTCTTTTAAAGAGTTTTTCATTCTGCTCTGTCTACAATGTTAGTATAGGTGATCCATAATCCTCCAAAGTTATTTACTTGATGGTTCCTGCTTCCTACACATATTTCGCATGTATCTCGCTGGATCATACTTGAGTATCACACTTTTGATCCCACCCCAACTCTATCTTCCTTATGTATCAACCCGAACATAGTCTATAAGGCTCTTCAACCATGTTATAGGGACCTAGGTCAGGTTTCCAATATCAGTATGAATCTAACGATTAGATTCTTCTTTTGCTTAATGTTTGGAAATTCAAGTGATTTAAAAAGTTTCCAGAAATATTACATAAATTCGGAGATATCTCATTTAAAAGCACCTGAGAGATATACTAACACGATATCTTATTTAAATATGTATTTTTTTATATTTCCCTCACCAAAACCTATTGATTTTTTTAAATACTTAAATTCAACTTTATTTGTAGTTAATGTAAATATTGAACATTTGTATTTTGGTTATCTTAAATCCTTGATATAAATGATATACAATCAATTAAAAGCCCAAACTATCAAAAAAGGCCTAAGATTTTTTTCTCTTTGGGACAATCAATGTTTATTTTCTTTATTCTTTTCATTTTTTCTCTACTTTCTCTTCTTCCCTTTCTTTTTGTTTATTCCATGTCTTTCTTCTCTGTCCCACCTAAACACATTGTATGATGCACTTACAAAATATAGAAACTCTTCCTCATTTTTCTCTTTTCTTTAGATTTCCTCTACAAGCTCATCAGTACCTTAAAACTCAAAATACGACGGTGGGTTGCTTCTCTCGCACCTGGTTGCCACCACCAGTTGGCAATACATTTTCATCAAATTCTACCAACATATGTCCCTTTACTGCTCCTTCAGTTTTTTCCAACGCCTCCAAAAAACTTTCCGCGGCAATTACCCCATGACCATCTCATTCTGCCGCTCCAAATGGCTGGTTTTCTACTATGTTATTCGCCACCACTGGCTCTTCCTTCTGAAAATCTTTTGAAGCTTCAAACAGCCTCACCACTGTGAGCTGCCACTACCAATGCCATTAGCCACTACCCCTCACAGCCTGAAAGTGCCAGTGGGAATTCTCAGCTTCAGTCCAACGTATATTTCTTGTTCGTACCAGTATCATGTCATGTCGATGTGAGTATGACACTCAAAAGTGTGCCAAATTAGTGTAACATAGCTCTTCAATACAAAGAGGACAAGACAACATGGCATACTACAATCATGTACGAAGGTGCTAACTATGAACCTCTCACTTGATATTTTTTTGTCCTTTCCAGTGTCTTTCATAGGTGTCTTGTAACAAAGTGATGTGATCTAGTTTTAGGTTCTGGATTGTTGTTGAATGTTAAAACTGGCATGTATTAGGTTTTTAGTTTTCTCTTTCCATTTGAACATCATGTTTTTTTTGTTAATGTATAGGATTCACTATGTATAATGATAAAGGATGATTGATTTTTATGTATTGGTATGATGAATCTGGATTCCCTAATAGTGACATGTTGCTGAACTTGCAATGTTATGTCTGAGCAAGAAGCTGTAATTGTAAAATGGTCTCTTGAAAATACTTTTTATTCTTTAGGGATGATTAATAATTTTGAGAAAATTGGAGAATCTTCTAAACCATGGGTTGCAAATGCTATGAATGGAGCTTTCTTTATGAATTATTTGTTTCCTTTTAAGCCTCTGAGCCATAATCACATTCTCATTTTGCATGAAAGTGTGTTAAGGTGGTTCTATCAACTGAGCATGCTTTATGCCATGTGCACCCGTGAAGAATTAGAGGTTTTAGCCTGCACACCATTTTGCCTGCAGTTTTTTTTGTTCTTCATGTAACTAGTTTAGTTTGGGAATCATTATGGCGATAACGCCTTTTTGATATTCAGGCTTGTCTGCAGCTTATTTTATTTGGCAATAATATGCTGCTACACTTGAAGTGTGTATGTTTGAGAACACATCCTGTTTCTGTGTTTTCCTTTTCATAATTAGCTTGATTTGCCAATATATACTGATATTGCGTCTCTTATTAATTACCTAGTGATGGCGAAACTTTTATATCAGCTGATGATCTGCGTATAAATCTTTGGAACTTAGAAATTAGCAATCAAAGTTTCAATATTGTTGATGTAAAGCCTGCAAACATGGAAGATCTAACTGGTAAGGCTCTTAGCATATTGGTAATATTATGAGTTGCTTTCACTGCTTAAAATATTTACAACCACGGTGCAGTTCAATAAATTTGTGAAACTAGGGGTTGAACTATTGTTATGTCTATCTTCACAGAGGTAAAAACATCAACAGAGTTCCACCCTACCCACTGTAATATGTTGGCGTATAGTAGTTCAAAGGGCTCAATTCGCCTCATTGATTTGCGGCAGTCAGCGTTATGTGATTCTCATACCAAATTGTAAGCATTTTGCTGAATTTTTGTTCATTTTTACCAAGAGTAACTTGGTATGGATCTTGATCTGCGAGGGTATATTTGCAATTAGCTTTCTGTATCTTTTTCAAATAATAAATATTCTATGTCACAGGTTTGAAGAACCTGAGGCTCCTGGTTCTAGATCATTTTTTTACAGAGGTAATTGCTTCAATGTCCGATATCAAATTTGCTAAGGATGGAAGATATATACTAAGTCGTGATTACATGTAGGGATGTAAAAACAAGTCAGAACCTGGTAACCTGACTGAAACCTGCCCGAGTCAGAACCTGATTTGACCCGAGTTTTTGTTGACCCGAACCCGATCTGCAACCGACTGTTGTTGATCCGAACCCGAATTTGACATGTTACTGTAGCAACCGAACCCGATCTGCGTCCGACTGAAAACGACCCGAACCCGAATTGGACCTGTTAATTTGGACCTGAAACCCGACCTGCGCCCGACTGAAAAGAACCCGAACCCGAAGCCGACCTGGCAAATAACCGAAATTACCCGACTGAATTGACCCGATATCCGATTTTACCCGACCTGAAATGGACCCGACCTGAAATAGACCCGACCTGAAAATGGACCCGACCTGAAATGGACCCGACCTGAAATGGACCCGACTGAAATGGACCCGACCTGCTTTTAAACCCGACCTGTTAAGTGACCCGACCTGTTCTTGACCTGAGCTGAAATTAACCCGAAACTTATGACATGATGAATTAAAAAATTTATAAAAGTTGATATACCATATACATATATAATGTATATACATATACACTTACATATATTGATATAGGTGATGTATATACGCGCATACATATATATATATATATATATATATATGTTAAGTACTAAAGTTTATAAGAGTTGTTTTTAATTTTAAAGTTTATTCATTAACTTGAATAAAATTGTAAACTTATAAATTATAAAAAATTAAATAACAATTGTAAACTTATTTGTAGTTCATAAAATTTATAAGTCTACAATTTTATTTTTTTATACTTAACACTGTTAACATTTATAATTTATGTTTTACACTAACAGATTATTTAAGTTTTACACTTAACATTTATAATTTATGTTTTACACTTAACAGATTATTTAAGTTTTACACTTAACATTTATAATTTATGTTTTACACTTAACAGATTTTTTTATAAGTCTTAACAGTTAACACTTAACAGATTATTTAAGTTTTACAAACTTAGTGAAATTATAACTTATGTTTAACATTTATAATTGAAAAACGACCAAGTAAATTTAGAAATTATAAAAAAATTGAAGTCAACAGATTCAAGTTATAAAAATTGTAAGTCTTGCAACTTTTACAGTTCAAAATCGATAAAGTTTTAGAATATACAATTTTACTTAATTAGAACAAGTTAAGATATAAAACAGATATAAAATAAAAATTATTTGAATTCCAGATTATGAATACTTTATTACTTAAAAAAATATCAATACAGAATGTAAAAAAATACAAGATAAAAGTTTACACTTATTGTAACCCTCTAGACCCGCCTATGCGTTATGACAGATCCTAGGAAGCCACATTAGGGTCACAAGAGCGACCCACGGTAAAAATACACATAAAACATTTTCTCTGAAAAAAAATACATATTAGATTATAACGGTAACTTTAGTTGAAAATACTCTTTCATGAAAGCATTTAAATATATAACAGGATTTCAGAAAATATTTTACAGACACTATCATGAAACAATAATGATATGCATGCCCACTAATTATGTCGGTACCGTACTCCAAAAGCAACGCCGAGAGAACTCCGAACACTGATGTCAAACGTTATACCATGATATTTTTCCTTTAACCTGTGATGGTAAAAACAACGTGAGCTTGGAAAAGCTCAGTAATACAAAACTACCAAAAGATGCTATAAGCTCATGCAGATATATGGTAGGCATAACATTTTCATGACGCTTTACGCAGTAACGGTCTTTATTTCCTTTTTCGATATTTCAGGTAACGTTTTACTTGAGGATAACGGTAATTGTTCTTTATTTAATCATCAAGAATTAGACGGTAATTATAGGCTATAAATGTACGGAGGTGGAATTAGAGAGTTCGGTTCCTAGTGTGTTCCAAACAGTGTAAGTAAAACATGTACAACAACAGTATAATATACATTTTCAGTTCAAAAACATACAGTTCAAGTAACAATACGGTACGGTTTAATCTTTTATCAACCCTCCAACCACACTCCAAGAGGCAGTTCCCCAAAACTGCGTCAAAGGCGTTAACCAGTGCCCATAGGGCATAGGTGCCATCCTAAGGGTTACCTTAGGAACGGTACGGTACGGTATGGTAGGTATTACCCTAGCCGAAGCATAGGAACCTGTAACGGTAACGGTGAGGAATTACCCTAGCCGAAGCATAAGAACCTGTAACGGTAACAGTGAGGAATTACCCTAGCCGAAGCATAAGAACCTGTAACGGTAACGGTGAGGAATTACCCTAGCCGAAGCATAAGAACCTGTAACGGTAAAGGAATTACCAGCTGGATCAGAGCTGAACCTACGGTCACTTCATATTCAATCCCAAGTACCCCAGTAACAATCTATGTAATGGTTCGGTTAATCAATAGCTGTATTTTTAGTAATACATTATCCATATAGCATGTTGGTCATATCATGTACATATGCATATATCAAAAATACAGTACGGTCATGTTTAATTATAAACATGTCATGTTCATGTGAGTTCAAGTATTCTATCATGTGCACGTAATCGGTATTATAACATGTAACTCAGTATGCAAAAACAGTTGTGTATAACACGTGGAACACACTAGGTGGAATAGTTTATTTCCTTAGAGATATTTGACATTTACGGAAGAGATCATATTAACTTTTGGCAGTTGTACGGATCTTTGAAACAAGGCCCCTATTAAAAGAGGGATTTGTACTAACGGTTCAAACCAGATAGTCTGGAGACAATACATCAAGATCGCTGAGAGTTTAGGCATATCATGTGTGATTTAGCCATTTAAGCTTACCAGGGCATTATGATCATTTTATCATACACGGGCATTTTGGTAATTTACCAATAGGGCATAAACAGTGGCTCGGTAATTCTGTTTGCTCATCAGATTTCCAACCAAGAATTCAGAGATTTCTATATCAATATCTTTCACGGTATCAGATACATTCAGGGCTATTTTGATTACTTTGGCCGATGAGGGCATTTTGGTCATTTAACTATCAGGGATGATTTATAATTTAGAATAACGATGAAATAACGATTTGCAATATTTAAGATTCCCAGAAGTTTATCGAGTCTCCAAAACCATTCGAATTAACATATTCCAACCTTGCAGTACTAACCAACGCTTCTGATGCATCTAACTGTATCTTATGTCTGAACGGTTGCTTTCATATTTCACCACAATATTTTACACGGAGTATTCAGACATGTATTCTGTGCGGAGAAATTTCCAACCTTATATCTATGTCAGGAGTGATTGACGTACGTAAGTCATGCTTCAACCCTAGGGGCATTTCAGTCATTTTCAACTTTATTGGCATTTTCAGAATTTTATCAGAGGAAATTTACGTATTCCAATCTTGAGGGTATTTCGGTCATTTCCAGAATTTATCAAGGGCAATTTACTTATTCCAGTCAAAGAGGGTATTTCAGTCATTTTGAAGCTCGAGATATCCATCCTCCTTGTCAATTGAACCATATATAGCATTACAATCATTTGAGTACCCGTGGGTGTTTCAATCATTCAAGTAGTTTCTGTAACTCCAACCACTTCGTTCATTCCAAAACAACGAGGTTAGACCCCTCATCTCTGTTAATTTAGAAATTTCAATGCCCAAGCGCATTTTGGTCATTTGATGACTCGATTGCATCGGCATTTTCAATTCTTTTACTCGATTCAGCCATTAATAGCAATTATGCATCTTCTGATAGTTTAATTGATTCGAGCATATAAAGAGTTTTCCCCACAAACTTATCTTCAGAGGTTCATTCAGGATTTACGCTAAATCCGAATGCTTATCTTTCTTGAATAATTAAGCCTTATCATCACATCTCTCTGAGTAATTCGAAACTATTAGATGAATCAATTGTTTTACCGTATTTAGAGTAGGTTTCCGCACCACTTTCATTATCAGGGGTATTTCTGTCATTTTCACCTTGAGGGCATTTTTGTAATTATATACTCCAATATTTCGGTCATTTGACAATTTAACATTATTAAGCGGGTTTGAAGATTGATCGACTAATTGAATTTCTGTAGGATTCCAGATTCTTTGATTTATCATCTTTCTCATTCGATTATTGTAAATCTTATCTAGAATATCATACTCGTTTCCATATTCGGTTTGACTTGAGCAGAATTAACAGTAATTATCATCATTTTTATGCATGCATTAACACATACCAACATGCTCATAAAGCATACAAGAGGTAGTAGTGTATTACCTTAGTTCCGAGTTATACCGGTCGACCATTATACTCCATTCGGCCACTCTCGAATCCGAATGCGACGTCCTCAACATTCCGAATACAAGGAACCTTGAATACCTTCAATCGCACAAATTCCAATTTCAGTCTTTAATCACCTTTCTCATAATTGATTATTAAAATACATAAGCATACTCGAGTTCAATGTCCAATTCGGAGGCTTTCGGGTTAGAATTTCACAAAACGGGCTTCAAAATCGGACTCAGGACGTCGAAAAACATAAAATAAGAGTTTTTTTTGGAAAATTTGACTTTTTGGTCAAAGTCAACGGTCAAAGTCAACGGTCAACGCTGACGTCAGCGGTCAAAATCAACGCTGACGTCATGCTGACGTCACTGGTTGACCGGTTTGACTCACTGGGTTAACTCACTGAGTTGACTCGGGCGAGTTGACTCACTGGGTCGGGTCGGTCAACAGGTCAACGGGTCGGGTATAGGGCAGAGCGGGTCGGGTCGGTTGGGTCTAGTTTATGGGCTGACCGATTTAAAAGAAACGGGCTTGGCCCAAAGGTAACCGGTTCAGGCTCTTGGGCCAACACCTGAACCGACCCACTTACCCAAAATTAAACTTGTCGGCCGGTCGCCGGGGTGGTCACCGTAAGCCCCAAAAACCTCATTTTCGCCGGAAAAATAAAGAGAACATCATTTTAGATCAACCCAAATATTAACAACACGAAAATAGGTCGAAATCTTGTCGGAAATTAACGAAAATGCATAAAATCCGCCGGAAAGCTTGAAGCTCCGATGAGCGTCTTACCGGCGTCGAATGGATGATCGGTTGACTGGGTTTTATCCGTCGTGACGTGGGGAACCCAGATCTGGTGGCCGTGACACGAACGGGCGGCGAGGATGGCCGGAAAACTCAGAAAACCGAAGTGACATTTTTTTGTTTCCGACGAACCTTCAAACGCACTCCTACGGCAAACGTCGAAGGAACACCGCGAGTGGCTGGCGGTCTTGAATTCACAGCACGACGACAAGCACGCTGGTGGCGGCGGTGGCACACACGACGCGGCGGTGACGGAGATCGGCCGGTGAAGACCTTGGGTTGAGGTGTCCCTTTGAGAACCCAGATATTCCCCTCTCCCTTTTTTTTCAGATTCGAATGGGTATCCCCAAGGTAGGTGGGGAGTCAAAAGCTTTAAATTCTAATTTGAATCGAAAGGATACAACTTAATAATATGATGATGTAACTAAAGACCAATTGAGGTCTTAGATCAGATGGTTAAAGAATGGCTTAACATGTGAGGGGTTGAGGGTTCGAAACCTCTCGATAGCACCTCTTTCCTTTTCTTTTATTCATTTTTTTTGGGCAAAAACTCAGGGTGTTACACTTATAATTTTACAAACTGAATGTCACAAAATACAAGTTTGTAATAAAATTAGCCCTCAGATCTTATATCAAAGCTGAAAGCACTTTGCTACCAGATAATTCTTCATCGGGCAACCTCATCTATGTGCTACCAACAGTTAATTATGGGTAACTGGTAAGAAACCAACATAATTATGGGCAACACTAAGAGAGGAACAGCAAGCTACCAGTAACCAACACCAACACCAACACCAAGCCATTAACAGCAGCAGCAAACAGCATCTCCAACTCACAAACAGCAGCAGCATTCAGCTAAGAAGCAAGAAAATAAATATAATCAGTAAGACAATTAAAAAAACAGTGAAAGAAAATACATAACTTAAACATAAGCATTCAGCAAAACCAAATAACATCAGAATCACTAAGTCACTTAAAGAAGCAGTCAAGGTAATACTCACTAAAACAGGATCATTAAGCAAAAACAAATAACATGAACAGAATCACTAAGTCAAATTAAAGAAACAGTCAAGGGAATACCTACTTAAACAGGAGCAATCAGCAAAACCAAATAACAACAGCTTAACTAAGTATATTAAAGAACAACAGAATCACTAAGACAACTTAAAAAACAGTCAAAGAAAATACATAACTTAAACAGGATCATTCAGCAAAATCAAATAACATGAACATAATCACCAAGTCAAATAAAAGAAACAGTCAAGGTAATACATACTTAAACATGAGCAATCAGCAAAACCAAATAACAACAGCTTAACTAAGTAAATTAAAGAAACAGTCAAGGGAATACCTCACTTAAAGAGGAGCACTCAGCAAAACCAAATAACAACAGCATCACTAAGTCAACTAAAAAAATAGTGAAGGAAAATACCTCACATAATAATCAGAAGCAACATAGTTGACTCCTGAGCTCTAAAGTGTTTCCTGCAAAACAGATTCAAGTCAGAAACTATATTGAAAAATAAAACAAGAATTTACAAAAACACAGTTAAGGGAAATACCTCACTTAACATCAGAAGCAACATACACATCAGATACTTCTACATTTAAGTGTTTCCTGCAAAACAAAACAAAGTCAGTAACTAAATATAAAAATAAAACAAGAATTGAAAAAACAGAAAAAGGATTATACCTTAACCTTGAAGTGGATCTTCAACAGACACATCAGAGACTGAGGCATCTTTCCCAACAGCAAGAAATTCTTCATCCCTTTCCTCAGGCTCAAAACCATACAACCAATTTCTAGTTGTTACAAATACTTCTACATTTTTAGGCAAAAGCCTAGCCCTCAACTTGTTCAAAATTCGACCTCCCATACTAAATGATGATTCAGAAGCTACAGAGGTGATTGGAATGGCTAACACATCTCTAGCCATGAGTGAAAGTATTGGAAAAGACACAGATTGTGTTTTCCAATACTCTAAAATATCGAACTCAGCATCTGATGTGCGAGGGAGAAGGGGCAAAGAAATGTAGGAGTCAACATCGGACTTGCCACTCCTAGAAGCTGCCAAATTGGCATCAAAGTTCTGCATTAAATAAACAAAATTAGTAAACTGTAAATGAAAAAAAAATTAACTATAAAAACAGAAGAGAAAAGATAAACTGACCTGAAAGAGATTAGATTTTTTGAAGGTCCTAGGGCGACCAGAACTTGACAGACTTGAACTTTGAGTAGAGTTACTTTGGACAGAAGAATTATTAGAAGAAGTACGAGCAGATCTTGAATAATAAATATACATACTTACAAACTCATTATAAACAACACTTACCCTCCTTTCAACCTCATCCTCAACATAGAGGACACCATACAACTCCTTCAGAAGTTGTAACTTATACCGAGGATCAAGTAAAACAGCAAAAGACAGAATAGTTGAATGATCAGACCAGTATTTCTCATACAATTCAAGCATAGGACCAGTCATTGCAGAGATGCCCTCACATGGATCATTGTGAGCATCACATAAAAGTTTTTCAATGGCAACAACATTAGCCAAGTACAAATTAGCAGTAGGATACTTGGATCCTGAAAACAGAGTAGAAATTTCAAAGAAGGGCTCAAGGAAATCACAAATTAATTGACAAGTTTCCCACTCAACATCAGAGATTACATTCAAACCATTTTCCCTATTAACAAACAAGTTAATAGCATGTTTAGCTTCTAGTGCCCTACGAAGCATCAGGTAAGTAGAGTTCCATCGAGTAGGAACATCCAAGACCAACTTACCAGAAAAATCAGAACCACAGTCATTAATAGCAGAATCAAAGCAACAAAGTCTAGAATCAGAAGAATCTATAAATTTAACAATCTCACGCAAATTAATAACAGAGGAGTCGATTACCTTCAAACCCCTTTGAACTATCAAGTTCAGGATATGGGCAGCACACCTTATATGAAAAAACTTACCATTGCATGGCAGAGGAGAAATTGCATGCAAATCATCTTTCAGACGCCTCACCATTCTTTCATTTGCAGAAGCATTATCAAGAGTCATTGTGAAAGCTCTCTTCTCAAGACCCCACTCAGTTAACATATTTTTAACAAACTTATAAATAGATTCACCATCATGGGGAGGGGGGAAACGACGAAAATTTAAAATCTTAGACTGAAGTTTCCAGTTATTATCAACATAATGTGCAGTCAGTGCAAAGTAAGAACGTGATGTGCAAGCAGACCAGCCATCACATGTAAAACAGATACGACTCACAACAGATTGCATTGAATCAAAAAGAAATTTCTTATGCATCTCATGCTTTAACATGCAAGCCTTAGTAATAGAATATCTTGAAATATCTTTCACATTAGGATTTAAATAATTATGCAAAACCCTAAGTTTATCATGCTCAACAACACTCAAAGCATAACCATGACAAAGAATTGCTTCAGCAAACAACTCACAATATCTTTTCTGATCAAAAGAAGCTTCTGAACTACTATTGGGATTAGTAGCAAGAAACTCCTTATAAGCATCACATTTTTCAGTATGACGTTTAGGATTAGAAGTACCAATATAAGAGTCAGCTTTATACCTTTTCTTTTTGTAGTACTTACATTCTGCAAAAAGCCCTTCTGGAAGCTTGATGAATGTGTAATGATCCCAAACAGGAGATGTTCTTCTCCCAATGTCCCCTCCAGTTGAAGCTGGAGACTTCCTCTTGGAGGTACGAACTGTCTCAGACAGTTGATCATTAACATCCTCTTCAAGCAAAAACATACAAAAAAAGAGTCAGAAATATACAAAATATAAGTTAAAAATCATAGTGAACAAGGATTAATAAATTACCTTGAGACAGTATTATTTGGTCATTTAGGTTTCTTTCACCAGGAAAGTCCAACTCATAAGAGAAAGAATTCATAGCTGTCACAAAACAGAGTGCAAATCAGAGAACCAAACATAAAAATATACAAAATCATATACACAGACATCCATAAACAAAGAATAAAATTTCTAATGGTTTCAGTTTAACCCTTGTACGCGGTATTGTTACACCTATCCACAGGGACAAAATTTAAAATCCCCCTTTCGCACCAGTAGCCCCGCAGGTCAGGTAGTCCAGCCGATATACTCAGGTTAAACCAACGAAACCCTAAAGACTCGGACAATACAAATACATACATGCATAAAGATAGAAACAAACAGATATAACATGCAAAAACAGATTTCAGAAAAGAAATATACATATAACAAAACAGACACGGACCATACAGAAACATACATGCATAAAAATAAAACCATAGAAACTGACATGCATAAATACGAAGTGACAGAAACATACATGATACAGATCTCAGATGACAAATATAACATGCAAAATCAGATCACAGATAACATGTAAACTAATAGAAACAAACAGATATAAAATGCAAAAACAGATCTCAAAAAACAAACATACATAAGAAACATGCAAAAGGAAATATACAACCTTCCAGCTTGATGAACACACCCGCACGCACAGGAACAGAATGACAAGCCAGAAACGATTCTGAGGAAAAAAGGAAAATAGTAAGTAAATTGTAATCGAACAAAAAATAAAATAGAAGAAAATAGAATATATAACTTACCCGAACAGATCTCGGAAAATGAAAAGACAGAGAAGAACAGATCTCAGAATCTGAAGAGGTAAGATGAGAATACGAAAGGATGTTTTTGATGGTTAGGGTTTAGGGTTTAGGGTTTAGGGTTTAGGGTTTAGGGTTTCAGATCTAGGGTTAGGGTTTAAAATAAATTAAGGTTTATGGTAAACAGAAATGAGTTTGGGTTTTGGGTTTAGAAGGATTGAAGATAGAAATTCTCAAGAACACGAGGTTGTTCTTGAGAAAAGTAGGGGGTTTGATCGAAGAAAAACAAGTTTAAGGAAGAAATTTGTGTTTGTAGAAGATCTGGGAGGATATTTTTGAAGAACAAGGAAGAACTTGGGATTTTGATCGAAAGAAAAACAGGTTTAAGGAAGAAATTTGTGTTTGTAGAAGATCTGGGAGGATATTTTTGAAGAACAGGGAAGAACTGGGGAAGAACTTGGGATTTTGATCGAAAAAAAAACAGGTTTAAGGAAGAAATTTGTGTTTGTAGAAGATCTGGGAGGATATTTTTGAAGAACATGGAAGAACTTGGGAAGAACTTGGGATTTTGATCGAAAAAAATGAGGAAGATCTGGGATTTTGGTGTTTGTGAATGAGAGAGAATTTGAGACGATATTTCGGCAGCGTAACAGTAGGGAGAAATGAGCAATTTTGGCTGAGGGGTGAGGGCGTATTTATAGGCTCGAGTCGGGTCAGAGGATCCGCGCGCATAGAGTCGGGTCATTCGGGTTTTGCTCCGCAAGCTATCATTCTTTGCTTTCTTTCAATTTCGTCCCTTTTTGTTTAGAAATTGAGCTTAAAGCTTTGATTTGTTTTCAATTGCATCCTTAATTCAGTTTTAACTTTTAATGTTTAGGGTTTGTGGTTTTAATTTAGGGTTTGTGATTTTAATTTAGGGTATAAATTAAGGGTTTACTGATTTGTTATGGCTAATATATTTTATTTAGTTTTTTGTTTAGGGTTAATATGTTAATTTAGGGTATAAATTAAGGGTTTTGAGTTTTTCATTTAATGTTAATAGGGTTTAGGGTTTATGATCTTCAATTAGGGTTTTAATTTAAAGGTTTAGGGTTGAAGGGTTTTAGGTTTTAGTAATTAATTTTCAGTTTTAATACTTGTATGGTTTTGATTTGGGGTTTAGGGTTTCATGAAGCAATGTACTTCGAGTGTTTAATTTTAATGTTTAGGGTTTAGTGTTAGGGTTTAGGGTATAATGCTTATGCTTAATGTATAATGCTTATGGTTAGGGTATAATGTTTAGGGTTTTAATAATTAATTTTCATTTTTAATACTTGTAGGGTTTTGATTTAGGGTTTAGGGTTACATGAAGCAATGTACTTCGAGTATTTAGTTTTAATGTTTAAGGTTTAGTGTTAGGGTTTAGGGTATAATGCTTATGCTTAATGTATAATGCTTATGGTTAGGGTATAATGTTTAGGATTTTAATAATTAATTTTCAGTTTTAATACTTGTAGGGTTTTGATTTGGGGTTTAGGGTTCCATGAAGCAATGTACTTCGAGTATTTAGTTTTAATGTTTAAGGTTTATTGTTAGGGATTAGTGTTAGGGTTTAGGGTATAATGCTTATGGTTAAGGTATAATGCTTATGGTTAGGGTATAATGTTTAGGGTTTAGGGTTTAGGGTTTCATGTTTTTTTTAATTTTAAATGTTATATTACAATATATGTATATAGAAAATTGGAAACCCTAAACCCTAAACCCTAAACCCTAAACCATAAAACCATAAGCATTAAACACTAAATCCTAAACCTTAAATCCTAAACCCTAAACCCTAAGCCCTAAAGTATGTAAGTATTTATGCATTTAGGTTTTACAGTAGTGTAATGAACTAAGGTTAGTTCGAGTGATTAGTTTGTAAGGTTTAGGGTTTAGTGTTAGGGTTTAGGGTCTAGGGTCTAGGGTTTAGGGTTTAATTTTACGATAATAAGTGACTTAGGGTTTTGATTTTATGAGTATCAATTTAGGGTTTAAGGTTTACGGTATAGGGTTATCATAATGGGTTGAACCCTAAACCCTAAACTCTAAACTACAACACAAACCCTATTATATGTAAGTATGTACATATATACGTATTAATAAACCCTAACACTAAACACTAAACCCTAAACCCTAAATCATAAACACTAAACACTAAACCCTAAACCCTAAACTATAAACCCTAAACCACATACATTACAACACAACCCATAATGTATGTAAGTATGTAAATATATACATATTAATGGACACTAAACCCTAAACCCTAAACCCTAAACCCTAAACCATAACCCTAAACCCTAAACCCTAAACACTAAACATTTAACTACAACACAAACCCTATTATATGTAAGTATGTACATATATGCATATTAATAAACCCTAAACCCTAAACCCTAAACCCTACACCCTACAACACAACCCATAATGTATGTAAGTATGTAAACATGTACGTATTAATAAACCCTAAACCCTAAACCCTAAACCCTAAACCCTAAACCATAAACACTCAAACCCAACCATATTGTATACAAGCAACTAGGTATATACGTGTGTACATATTAATGCATGAACGCTCAACACAAAACCCTAAACCCTAAACTTTATTTTTATTCTAAATTGACATATACTTATTGTTTTTTTTTTCATTACTCTAATTTTTATACTTTTAATTTGATATTTTTGTTCATTATAGTCCCTACAACTTTATTTTTATTCCAAAATACTCATTTTTTTTCTTTTTTTTAATTTGTCTAATGTTTTATAATTTTAATTTGATATTTATGTTCATTATAATCCCTGAAATTTTATTTGTAATCCAAATTGACCCATTTTTTGTCCAAATCGACCCATTTTGATTATTTTTTAATTACTCTAATATTTTATAATTATAATTTGATATGACTTTAAATAATTAACTCAAAATTAATGACGATTGACGAAGGTCAACCTAAAGTCTATCAACTACTTATATGGTTCTACGACCGAACTCAAACTGAATACGAATTTCAAACCCAAAAATACACGTCCGACCTGAATTACCCGACCTGAAGCTACCCGACCTGAAATTACCCGACCTGAAATGCACCCGACCTGAAATGCACCGACCTGAAATGAACCCGACCTGAAATGAACCCGACCTGAAATAGACCCGACCTGAAACGGACCCGACCTGAAACGAACCCGACCTGAAACGAACCCGACCTGAAATGAACCCGACCTGAAATGGACCCGATCTGAAATGAATCCGAACCTGAATTAACCTGCCAATTATCTGCTTTGGACCCGACCCGTTCTAACCCGACCTGAAATAGACCCGGTCTGAAATGGACCCGACCTGAAATGGACCCGCACCCGACCCGAGTCGAGTTAATTTTTTTTTTTACCTGAAATGACCTGTATCCGATTTTACCCGACCTGACAGAACCCGACCTGAAACCTGACCGATTACCTGTTTTTACATCCCTAATTACATGACTCTTAAGGTTTGGCTTTGTCTCGTTTTCATGCTTTTACAAAAACATTGATTAAAATGATGAAAGAAAGGGGACTGTCTGCTTTGTTGGCATTAGATAAACAATTTCCTTTTATCTTGCAAAGAGCTTATAACGATGACATGAAAAAGGTTTTTTATTTCCCTGAGGGGGGTTGTTAAATGTTGTGATAGCCTCTTCTATTCAGTGTTTTTTTAGCACGAATATGCAAGTTCAATGATTTTAAAGTACATGGTTGCTTGTTATTTCCTTCTCTATTTGAATCAATCATAATCCATATTTCTTCTTTGAACATATTTCATTTGAATCCCATTAATATTGTTGAATTTAAATCATTATCTACTTTGTTTTATTTGAATTTCACCACAGATCTACTTGTTTTCAGCTGTAAGACTTTCAATGGTAGTTTAAACTCAAATAGTTGTTGACGTGTTCTTGATATTATATATGTTTGATGTTGCCTTGTTTAAAGAGGGATCTTATGACTTTCCATTTTAATTTAACATGATTGTATATCACTTGGTTGTCAGTTATGGGACATCAATATGGATTCGGGTCCTGTTGCAACTTTCCAAGTTCATGAATATTTAAGACCTAAGGTATGATCTCTATATTTTAAATGGATGAAATTAATCATATACACTGTGACATGTGCTTATTATTTTGTATTTTTTAATTGTTTCAGCTGTGTGATTTGTATGAAAATGATTCAATCTTTGACAAATTTGAGTGTTGCCTAAGTGGTGATGGATTGCGAGTGGCAACAGGTTCTTACAGGTTCGTATTTGAGCAAATGTTTGTACCCTAACCTTTGTTGTTTTGATCTTCTTTCATGTATTGTAATATGTTTCTCTTTTTACCTCAACAATTTGTTCCGTGTATTTGGTTGTGCCCCGGGAAGCACCGAAGCAACAACTCTTGAAGCCAGCAAAAATCCAATGAGGTAAAATTTTCAGTAAAGCAGAGTAAAAGATTAAAAAAAGGTACTTTGAATCGTGGTTTCTGTCAAGATGTTGTTAATTATAAACATGCATGTATTCTGACAGAAGACAAGTCCAGACTCCCTCAAGGCCTTCCAGATCCCTAAGTAGTATAACACGTGTTGTCAGACGAGGTAGTGAGCCTGTTTTTATTTGTTTCATTTTAGTATCTCTGAACTATCTTTTTATATCCCCGGGGTGCATGTGGGTGGGGGAGTGAAATAAATTTGCTTTAGTGCTTCATTTCTACTCAAATGCTTTTATTTTGACAAATGTCATAACAGGAGCAGAAACCCCCAGAGTTGATGCGAATGGAAATTCTTTTGATTTCACTACAAAGTTGCTGCACCTAGCGTGGCACCCTACTGAAAACTCGATTGCTTGTGCTGCGGCAAACAACTTGTACATGTACTATGCATAAAAGATGGTCCAAGAAATGTATAAGCTTGGTTAACTTCTTTGAGTTGCTGATGACAAAAGCCTCCTTCCCTTTCCCATGCCAAGTGCCAACCAGTGAGTTACAGGTTACATTAATTCTCACACTTCCAGTGCCCCTAAATTCCATAGCACGTCCTATAGTATCGGGTCAAGAAATGGCTGTCATAGATCCATGAGGAAGCAACCCGTCTTTGTTCCCAGGTAGGCAGCTTGATTATCCTCAACTCTTCCACCATCGCCTCGTAAACCCTAAAACTTTGCCTGTTCTTTTTTCTTCTTATTTACCCCCAATGTTTTTAGATTTGTGTTGGGTTGAAGTTAGCAGGAAAACTGTGATTGTAGCTCACCTACGAAAAAAACTAAAGGATGTTTCATATTTACCACTAGGTTTAAGCATAAAACGTAGTAGTTTTTTTTTAACTGAAAAAACCTTTGGTGGGAAGGAAGGAGCTGTTGATACTTGCAGTGCATCAATTTTTTTATTGATTCTTTTGTCATGTTTGGAACTTCAACATGTAGTTTCCTTTTTTTTAGATATTATGTGCTCGGTCTCTTTTTTTTGGGACTACAAATACCAAATTTTAAAAGAAGATTTAGTGGAAAAAAGGATGGTGTGTATTTGCTACTGCTACTAGCTAGGTTTATGTTTATGTTCTTATTTCCCTTCCTTTACTCTACTTTTTGTATTTGTTAAGAGTTGCTTGGAATGTTATGCAATCTTCTCCGATTACATTCAAAACTCCAGTTGTAGTTTATAAAAGGGTCCTCGTTTTTGAAGATGCCGTGATATAAATACCAGATTATATTATGTTTATGATAGGGATAGGATCTACTTACACAAAATGTAAAACTCTTAGTTTTACACGTTTTTTTTTGGATCGTTATATGGAGCAAATGAATGGCTCAGATTAACTCTTTTTTCTAAGTATTAACCTTCATATAACCCACTGTTAATCTCAACAGTTTTATACCTTTTAAATTGTTGGATGAGGGTAATTTGATGATTGAGATTATTTTGTTATTTATTTATCTAAAAAATCTCCTTATTTCTTATTGTTAATTTCAGAAATCTATTTATCCTCATCTAATGGTCTAAAAAAGGTATAAGACTTAAAAAATTTACATGGTGTAAGAGGATTTTACTTCTATATATATATCATAAAATGAATGATTATTAGTAATTTAAATATATTATTCTGTGTTGATACTCATATAACCAAACATTGTGATTCTAACACACAATTGTTTTAATTGAATGAAGTGGAATAAAAGGATGGTTTTGTTGAACACTTGTTCGATTATTGAACAAGTAGTTAATTAGTGATATCAGTTCAATTAGAAATTTAATAATAATATAAAAACTTAATAAGAGGTTTAATAGTAGTATAGAATAAATATATACATGTTTTATTATTTATGACCAATAGATTAGAGATTAAGTGGGCCCACCTCATACGCTTTCACGTTCACTTAATTGGACCCTAGCTGTTACTCTAACACCTCACCCTCCCTCAAAAGGCCCCCAATACCTATCGAGGGGAACCGCCACGTGTTGCCAGTTAAATTGGGTGCTGCATGGATGATGGCACCTTGAATAAAGCTTCTATTCCTACATTAAACGGTTCTGATACGAACATGTAGCACAATAAACGGCCCTGATTGGCTACTTATAATCTATAATTATGTCCTGCTAAGTTTGGAGGATCTGGATTTTAAGAATTGAAACATTGTGGGGTGAGAAAATGTTGGAGCATGCAATTATGTTCATCTCCGGTGTCGTCGCCGTTAAGGAAACAAAGTATGAAGAGGCGGCGGCGATGAAATCAAGAATTGTGACTAAGATTTTTGTTTTAAATTGAAGTAGAGGGAAAGAAACGTAAAAAAGGGGGGAAATATAAAGTATGAAGAGTCTTTCCCCGTTTTCTTTTCTTTTTTAACAGTCTTATCCTATTTAGTTATTAGGTTAACTAAACTTCGACGACATTTTGATTAGGGTCAACTATTCATTTAGTACCCAACCTTTATGTATGTTTATGTTTTTGTACCTTATTTATTTCCTAGTAAAATAGTATTTAATTATTTATTGTCATGTTTTGTTTTTATTTTGATACTTTATGTTAAAAAATGTGTTGATTTAGAAAAAAAAGTTACATGTGGCAGACTACCATATCATTTTTTCTATCCTAACTAACTTGCCATGTCGAATGCTGACTAAGATGGAGAAAATAATGAGATAGTCAGTCACATGTAATTTTCTCTCTCCTAATTAGCATGTCATTAACTTTTTAACACGAGATATCAAGATAGAAACAAAACATAACATTAAGTATTATTTACGTACTAATAAACAGAGTAGTTTACCTTTTTATTAATTCCAACAATAAACTGAGCATTTTGAAAAACATGATAAACATAATTTGTAGTCGACATGATACAATGATATACTTGTAGACTACAAAGATGAAATTAAAAGGTTCTAATTTATTTTGGTATAGTTCAAGATATTTTCAAGTAAATCAGACACCCAATTCACGTTCAATAGTTTAAAAAGAGTAGACTGAAAATTATGAGATTTAATAACCGCAATTAATAAAGATTAATAAAAACTTTGATCCTATTATGAGGTTGAAAAAGTTTTGATAATGAATAAGACAAAAAATTTAATTTAAAGTGATATTATGTATAAAGTTCATGATCGAATTATAAATTAATAAATTTTTTTATTAATATGTCATGTCATCAATTCTTATTAATGACTCAATAATCGAAATATAATAAATCGATAATATGATTGATTAAAATATTATTTTTTAAATTTGGTGATAAAATTAAGAAGAACTAAAAAAACGAGGTTTTACCCATTTTAAAAGTATGTGACAATAATAATAAATCTAATACACAACAGGGAGCTTCCCGTGGAATTTACCATTATACAGACTTGCAGTTAAAAAAAGGACACGCACAAATCAATAAGGAACAAAAAATAGAATCAGACCCCTACCTAAGGTCGTCTCTCGCAGTCGCAGCACTCTTTTCGGCTGCCGTATTCTTCTTCATCGATCTTTCCCTTCCGCTGCTAGAAACGGCCATGCGCCGCCATTCCTTCTATTTATATTCTTACAAACATCCGTGTAACTTTACGTATGCACATAAAATTTTCATGTCACAATAACTTGAACGGAACAAAACAGAACCCTCCCGCAAAAATAATGTACGGAGGCTCCTCGAAGCTCGGCCGAGGTGGAGGCGGCGGACGTGGGGGCGGAGGCCCTCGGAACCGCTCTTCATTCCCTCCGCCGCCACACCGCCCTTCTTCCGCCACCCAATCAGGCAGGCTTTCTCTTGGCTCCGCCCTTCGTAACCGGCCCGCTATTGGGGGCGGTTCAGGACCCGCACCTTCAGTCGAAGAGAACTTTTCGCTTGTTTCTGGGAACAATCCGTTGGCTTTCTCGATGATTATAAGGTTGGCGCCAGATTTGGTGGAGGAGATCAGGCGGCTCGAGGCTCAAGGAGAGACGGCCAGGATTAAATTTGATTCAATTCCGACTCACCCTACTGGGAATGTGAGTTTTTAAATAAGAATTAAGTTGGGCTTGCAAAAAAATTATTGCTATTTATTTCGAATCGTGTTCTTTCTCCTCGGATTTGGATTTTTTGAGATGAAACTACTGGGATATTTTTGCTGCTTTTGATTTGAGTTCAGCTGGGTTAAGGCTAATTTTTATTTTTTTTAAACCGTACTTCTAATTTTCGATGATCTTGGGGGATAAAATTATGCCGCTTGATCAAAATTTGTCTCGGTTTAGCTTAAATTTTGTATTTTTTTTGAAATGTTTACAATGCTTGTTTTAATTTTGTGGAATTTTAGTTTATGATTTTTTTTTTTCATTTTAGGGTTATCTTTTATTTGCTATCTTTTGGTCCTCTGAATTTTGGTTTGGGTATAATTATGTCAACTTTGTGTGTTCATGCTTTTGAAGTTCTTGGTTTCCTACTGATTATGGAAATGCTAGTTGTTTGATAGGGTTTTCAACCTAGTTTAACTTCAAATTGGGCGACTTTATGGAGCAGGTTGAGTTTTGTTATGGTGTTCGTAAGTCACATTCTGTTATGTTATTTAGATTCATTTTGGTGGTTTACTGGAAGATATTTAGGTAGCTTGTATGATTGTGCTGAGTTTGCTTGTTCTTTTATCTCTGTGTATGTAGTTTTTTTTTCTTGATTCTGAACTTCTAGTAGGCTAATGGGGAGTTGGGTCTATTTGGTTTGTGTAATCCCTACAATGTCTTCAGTTCGATGTGCTGAAATATTTTTTTCTCAAATGTGTATATATTCAATCTTAATAGACTTTCATTGTTGTTTAATTTTTAGTATATGGTTATTTAGATTTCATTTCTGAATTTGGTGGTTCTTACTTGGAATATGATGTTGGCTTTCACGTGCTCGTGTACAAGATGTGTACTAGCGGTCACTTTAGGTGGGAGCAGTTATAAAACATGGAAGTTCAGTACAGTATTGTTCATGGATCAAAACCTGTAAAAATATGCATTTGCAGAAAAAAAAGCAAGCTAACCTGGCCAACTTGTTAAACATGATAGGGCTATCTCTACCTGCCAGTGTTGGTATTTCTTGTGTATAAACAAAAGGTTGTATTATTTACATGGCCAGTTTGACGGTAAATATATCCTTCATATTGTTGGCACAAAAATTTAGTGCATGATGGATTAAATTTGATTTTGATGCATTATGTTTTCTGAGGTATCTTCATCACTCAATATTTGTATAGACGGGCATATATTTTCTACTTGTTTTGGTTGGTTTTAAAATTATGCAGAAAAATCTCATTATTGATTAATGACCTTTCTGGCATGATAGATAGTCATTGAATTGGACTACAGAAAATTGGTTAAAGCCTCAGTTTTGTTATTTTTCTTTGAGATGTTAAAAATCTTAATTTGATTTTCTATTCTTGGTGTGATAGATAGTTAATGACTTGGACTACAGCAAAATTGGTTTAGGGCCTGAGAGTTTTTTTCCTGAGATGTTGCTACATTAAAAATCTTGTTTTGAAAGATTCACTAATTGGCCTAGTGGATGCTCATCCGCTTCACCCCTTATGTGGGTTCAAATCCCGACATTTACCTTTGGAATATTATTGTAACACTACTTAATAAAAAAAAATAATCTTGATTTGATGTTCTATTCTTATTCTGAACTAACGATTGTTCCCATTTTTTGTTGAGACTTTGGGAGACAAGTTGCAAGTTTCTTTTCTGTGTTTGGCTCTTTTTTGGTTAAACTTATTTACATTTTTGTGTGGCCTGTTAATTATTAAAAAATTTGCGTTTTATTGATTGTAGGTCATTGATGTTGGCGGTAAGGAGTTCAGGTTTACGTGGTCACGGGAATTTGGCGATCTGTGTGATATATATGAAGAACGTCAAATGGGTGAAGATGGAAATGGTTTGCTTGTTGAATCTGGGTGTGCATGGCGCAAATTGAATGTTCAACGTGTTTTGGATGAATCAACCACAAATCAAGTTAAGATGCGGTCAGAGGAAGCTGAACGCATGCATAAATCACGCAAGTATGTTATGTGGATGGTTTTCTCATATTCATTGTCTGCCTTAGCATGCATATTTGTTTCCCCTTTCTCTAATTTACTTTGTTTTTTTATGTCCACTTAAGATGATTCAGATCTAGATACATATTCCGCTATGATTGGTTATAAAAGTCTATGTTCTCTTAGTACATACCATGATGTTAGTAATACACAATATGCAAAAAGATACCTTTTGACATTTCATTTGCTGGTTAATTCACTACATTAATGGCTATTGTTGCTCTTGTTTAATTTAAGAGTATCTAGCTGGTTTATGTTTTCTGCATCTAGAGTTTCCTTCGTTACACTTTAGCTAGTTTATTTAGCTGTTTTTTGGTAAATAATACAGCTCCTTTTGTGGAAACCTCCTAAAATAGTTCAAAATCCTGCACATTAATTTCAACGCATCCATGTTTATTTATGAAATTTTGCTGAAATATAATATTCTACTGAAGAAACAGTAATGAGGAGAGGTTATTGGTATGCAATGCATGCATGCAATCTAGGGGCCCCTTCTTTTATGTCTTATAATGAATGCAGTGGAGTGATGTAGGCAAGCCAATTCCCGGAGAAGTAAGCACCACATTATCTTGAGAATTCTTCAGAACTCCTCTATCCTCATCTTCATAATTGTCGTTATAATCTTTGAGATCTTCCATTACATTAGATGTTTCTCACATTGAAGCTTGCCTTCCATGTTTCAGTTAAAAATAATAGCCTCAATCCAATCATCAGTCTCAAATCAATATCAATAATTTTGGTACAAACAGCCATCTGATCTTTTAAATCACCTTGTAAACTATTGTTTCTGTCATGCCCGATTATTTTCATGATAGTAGCATATATAATTCTTCTAATGTTGCTTATTTTGAAATCAGAATTTCTAAAGTTGCACCATTCTATCTTTTACAGTATTTTTGATGTTTAGGTGCTTTTTTAAGATTCAGAATCGACACTATCTGAAAAAGAACATTCGGAAAGATGTGCATAACGCTTCATATTACAGAGAAGTCGAACAATATTAGAAACCCTTCTTTTGAAGCTCTTTGTTATATTGAATTTTACCATTTCCTAGTTTGTATTAGAAATGTGGATTCTTCTCCTTGATCATGTTTCATGATATGAAGAAGAAATTCTGACCTTTCAATATATCTTTTATGTGGTTCTTTTATATTGATTTGTTATAAATATTTTATGATGCTACACTTTTATTTGTAAGTCACTTTTGGTAATAGGGCTTAAGTTTATTGTTTTCATCTTTTCCTGTTTGGTGTTGATGATAGAGCCATTATATTAGACCATGGAAACCCATCTATGAAGAATCAAATCAAGCAATTAGTTGCTGCTGAGGGTAAGTTCTTCTTTGTGATATTGTATTTGCACCCCAACCCCCTCTCTTCCTCCATAGACTGTATATTTTTGTCTTTTCTGACATCCACCAATGTAATAAGCATCACAATAAGGGTATGCCTAGACTTAGGTCTATTTAAGATTTCTTCCCTTGCATATTTTCTTTTGGGTAAATATACATTTTGCTAAATGAACTTGGCTTCAAAATTCAATTTGGCACCTGATTTTTTTTGGACCAATTAGGTACTTGATCTTGGATTGTGTTATACAAGTTATCCCAAACTATGACAACATCAATTTTTTTAAGGGTTAAGGTTAAAATTGGTACATGAGCTTGGTTTTTTGGTTCAAATAGGTACTCATGGTTTTTTAACCAATTTGATCCAAAACGCCGAGTTCAGGTATCGGTTTGAAGCAAGAAGCCAAGTTCCAGTACCGAGATATATATTTACCCTTTTCTTTTTGTGGTCCTACTATCAAGATGATGTCTTAAAGTTGCTTCTTCAATCATGAAATCCCTTAGTAATGAGGATGGTTCGTCTTATGTGTATTTTTAGCCTTGAGCCTCACTCACTTTAGGGAAATGGGACTTCTAGTGGACGGAAAATTCCATTGAAAATGTTTTCACTGAAAGTAATTGTTGACAGAGAACATTTAAGATTAAAAGATGTCTATTTTTTAAAGCATGGATGTTCATTGTCTTATGTCTCTTGTGTTTGCAGCTAGTCCATGGAAGTCACATTTTAAGAAGAAGGAGGGTGGTTTTAACAAGAGTAAAGTTGAGACACCTCAAGGTAAATAATTTGTTTTCCATTCAATTAATTGAATATGAAAACTACCTTTTTCTTTTTTTTTTCTTTCTTTTGCATGGTCTCTCCAAAATCAATAATATGTGGGATGTATTGAGATTATACTTTGATTAGCTGCAGTTTGGCCTTTCTCTTCTGTTTACATTTCTTGACAAGTGTTATTACAATATATGTTTGCACCAGCTGCAGTTGGAGGCCCTTCAAAATCTGGATATAAATCTGGATTAATTTCAGCTGCTACTGCAAAGGGAAGACTCTCATCTTCACCTTTACCATCTCCATCTGAGCGCTCTGGTGCTGTGGCATCCCGAATTGGATATACCACCAAGACTCATACAAGCAGTGAGGATCTTATTCCTCCCCAAGTGAAAAACAAAGAAAATATTTCTTCCAGCTCTGAGAAAGAAATACTAACCAGGGCTAGTGCTGTAGTACGTGAGATGCAAGAGCGCAGGGGAAACTTTGGACCTAAGCCGACAGAATTGCAGAGCCTTCTGATCAGTCTACTGAAGGAGAACCCCAAGGGGATGAGCTTAAAGGCAAGGGCTAGGGTTGAGTGAATGTTTTAAATTAAGTGCCCTTATTTTTGCTATTAGGGCATGTGGTTGGCTTCAGATTGTTAGTTTATTTTTTGGTTCATTTTATCTCTTAGCCTCTCTCTCTCTGAAATGGTGGCAGGCCTTGGAGAAAGCTGTTGGTGATACAATTCCAGACTCTGCACGAAAGATTGAGCCCGTTATAAAAAAAGTAAGTGATGGATCCTTGATGCAAAGTATTTTTAAGAATAACATGTAAGCTTATGCCTTCCTTTATTTTGCGCATTAGATTGCAACTTTCCATGCTCCAGGAAGATATTTCTTGAAACCGGGAGTGGAGTTGGAAAACTTGAAGAAAGTGTCTTCTGAAAGTGGAAGGTACCTGCCATTTTCATTTCCAGTGGGGTTGATTTGAACAGTTGTAATTGAATTGAATTCATGTCATTTTTTTCATCTATATATTTCATGATTTCTTATTCTCATCATATGACTCAGCGTAAGATTTCAATAGGAAAATAACTTTAACTAAGTTTTGCCCTATATAAGATAGCAGTGATCTGCTAGAAGGTATGACTTTTTAGAGAAGCTATCATTTAGGCGATTCGGAGAATCTCATGTTTTTATAATATCCAAGATTAACCATTTATTTTCTTTTTTGAGAATCTCATCATGCCATAAACAATTTTTGGAGTATCATGCCACAAATATTCTGCTTGATAATCTGGAACAAAATGTTGCTCTTGTTGGAACTAAGATGAGTACATTAATAATTGGTTGGTGCCTCTTCTAAGTAGCAAGAACCCTGTCCATTCTTTGTTTTTAGTCTCTTGCTTATATAAAAGCTTATCTACGTATTATAGATATTGTACTATACGCAGCATGTTGTTTGTCTATATTTTTGCAGTTCTCCTGAAGATAATAGTAACGAGGCTCCAGCTCCTGAACAAAACCAAGACCAGACACCGGCTCCAGCATCATTATCGGTGGAGAAAGTTAGTCATGATGAGATGGAGGAACAGACCCATTTAGACCCTAAACTTACAGAAGAATCAAATGTGATGGAACAAATTGACATCCAACAACATTCACCTGATTTGGGTGGTGAGAGAAAAGCTTCTGACAATAGTGAGGGGCCAGCAAATAGTGCTAGTGACAGTGGCAGTGGTAGTGATAGCGACAGTGATAGCAGTGACAGTGGAAGCCACAGCAGGAGTAGAAGCAGGAGTGCAAGCCCGGCAGCAAGTGGGAGTGGTAGTAGCAGTGATAGTGAGAGTGATGCTTCTTCCAACAGCAAGGAAGGGTCTGATGAGGATGTAGATATAATGACAAGCGATGATGACAAAGAGACAAAGCAGGATATACCGACATCTGAACCAGGACTCTTAACTTCACCTGTACCATGGGAAGAAGAACATGACAGGTCTCTGCAGAATGGAATGGATGAAAATCAAAATGATGATGGATCTGATGCAGTCGATATTGAAGGTAATGGATCTGATGCTGTGGATGTCGAGGGTCATGTATTGGATGCTGTGGATGTCGAGGGTCATGGATCGGATGCTGTGGATGTCGAGGATCATGGATCGGATGCTGTGGATGTCGAGGGTCATGGATCGGATGCTGTGGATGTCGAGGGTCATGGATCGGATGCTGTGGATGTTGAGGGTCATGGATCGGATGCTGTTGACATTGAAAAAGACTTGCCTGATGATGAACAGGAAACTGGAATGGCTGCCAACACAAACAAAGAATGTGAAAAACATGAGGAAGGAACAAAACCCTTGTCATCTGATCATGATGAATTCCAGGAGCGCCAAAATTTCATAGGAAATTTGTTTGATGACACAGAAAACATCGTTAAGAATAGCATCAGGAATGAACAAACTGATAAGTCCGTGAAGAGAAAAGGTAAATCTAAAAGGGGATCTGATTCAAAGCACATTGCTGAGAAGTCTGAGCGTTCTAAAAGATTGAAGTCTGAAAGCATGTCTCAACCACCTGTTTCTGGGAGTAGAGATGCGGAGTTCTTTGGCAGTAGTAGACCACCCATAGATGAGCCTTACCAAAGCACAAATAAAGGTGACAAGGAATATGCTGACTCTCAAAAGGGATACAATCAGGTGCTTCCCAGGAAATATAGTACAGATTTTCATCAATCAGGTCGTAAGTCATCTGATCCAGTTGCTCGGACTAAAGACGTTAATACAGCTGAAAGGCCTTTGAAACATACTGAGAGCTCAGGACATGGTAGAAAGTTCACTGAGAAAAATGTGCATGAAGGTGATGCCATTCAAAAAGATAACCCTTCTATGGACACCCAAAATGAGGATGGTTTAATGAAGGAAAAAAATTCACTGACAAATCCTAAAGGCGGTGCTGGAGGTAAAAATGTTGTGCCTTCTGATTTCCACCCCAGGAAACATGGTGAAACTGTTGGAAAGTTCAAGGAATCTGGACAAATTTCTGGCTCATATATTAACTTTTCCCCGAAGGATAACAGCAGGGTTAGTGAAAACAGAGATCCAGCTAATGGAAAAAGCAACGCTCTCCAACGAGAGCTTTCGCACTTGGAATTAGGTGAGATCCGTGAGCCGCTGAGTGAGGAAACTCCTACAAAGAAGCAATTTGAAAGGAAAGGTTCCTTTAAAAAGTCAGGTAGTAGACCAAGCACCTCAGAGAACTCAAATCCCGATCTAAACAAGGGAAAACCTGTTGGGAAGACAAATTGGGATTCAGTAAAACCATCTTCACCTAATCTAAGTGGGCTTAGAAGAACACCAGAACATCTTGTTGAAGATTTATCTAGATCGCATCATAGGGTTCAGTCTCAGCAGCAGCAGCTCTCAAGATTTGACCGTCCAGAAGTTGTGTCCCAGTTTAACAGATTGGCTGATAACAGTAAAACCAAGCAAACAGACACTGGTGCAAAACTGGGAGTTGGCCTGGAGGATTATGGTGAAATCCATAAGAAAGTACCAGCTAGTGCTCCACCACAGCAGGAATCTAAACGGGGATCAGTGTCCCAGTTCGTAAAGGAAAGTAAAATGCCAACATCAAATAAAATAGCAGATATGACTGATATGCACAAGGATGCGGTTCTGAAAGAGGGTAATGTAAATGGTCGGAAGAAAAGAGGGTCTTCTTCAGATGAAGACTATTTGCCTTATTTTAAGTATGAAAAAGATGAACCAGAGTGCAGAGGACCCATTAAGGATTCATCTCAGTAAGTTGTTTTGGTTGCATATGTATATGTTGAATTTAGAATGTGGTGGTTGTCTTGAATGTTAGAGGACTGTGCCATCTAATTCAAACTTTTTTTTACTTATTTTTATGTTAGGTATGAAGAGTATGTGAATGAATTTCGTGAAAAATATGAATCTTACAAGGACTTGGACAAGGTCCTACAGACCTACAGGTATTGTTTAGACCTCAATTCTTTCGCTCATTTATGAGGTTTGGTGGACTTTGTACTGTCTTTGACTTGTTCGATGAACTAACCTCTTAATATAGGAATCAATTTGAAAAGTTGGGTATGGACCTCGAATATTCGAAAGGTAGGGACAAGGAGAAATATTACAAGACCTTGGACCAATTGATGGAGTCTTATCACCAATGTGGAATGGTAGTTATTTTCTCTATTTTCTTTGGTATATCTTTTTTCTTATTGACGTGGGATGTTTTAAGACATGGAATCCTCAAAAGATTTTGTTTCACTACTACTGCCTGATATTATCAAGTTTAGGTATTGATGCAGATTTTAAATTAGGTTCTGCAATAGGACTCTGACCTCCTTACTGCCATTTAATTAGCAAGAAGATGATAAATAGCAGGGAACCGTCTTTTCTTATTTTAAGGAGGTGTTTAGACTTGAACAGAACGGATTGAGGGATAAGATCATTTGCTAGCTGCAAAATTACTTCATTGTGTGATTGTCTTGAAGTTTGTACATGATGATAATTAGGCAATAAGAAACTATTGCGGTAGGTTTCATTAAGGTATCTGGTGCTTTGCCTTATAAGAAAATGTCAGTGCTTTCTATTATTTAGAAAATGCAAGGATGTTGAAGATCTGTATCTGTTCTGAAATGTCCCTAGTGTCCATATTTTACTTTAAAAATTGAAAGTTTTTTTTCCGTTGGATTTATGTTCTGATCAATTGCTGTTTTGATTGACAGAGACATAAAAGATTGAAGAAAATATTTCTTGTGCTTCATCAAGAACTAAAGGTTATTGCTACTAGTATCATTTAATCTCTTTTCTTTCTTCTCTTTCCTTATGATTGGTAACTCGAGAGTTTCTTCCTTATTCCAGAACCTTAAGCAGAGGCTCGTAGAGTATGCTGAGTCACACTCAAGTGATTGATATTGAATTATTCGGAACCTGTCATCTAACAGATTGTATCCTCTATTTTCATACCTGAGCTGCAATCGACTTTGCCTTCGCCTTTCAGGTAGACATTCTTACAAACAGTGATGTGTTGCTTTGCCTCTTTAAGAATGGAGCACTTGTAAATGGTTATAGTTGGTCGTTCAAGGTGATTGGAATCCCATGGTCCTTGAAGGATTGAAGGTGTGATATGCAAATAGGCTGAACCCAGATTGGGTGTGTACAATGTGTAGGATTTTGGCTTTCGGCCCCCAATTTTGTTCTAGATTTTTTTGACAGCTTTGTTTAATCTTTGCTTGCTACCAACAATTTGTTTCAATGTGTATACAAATTATTGAAAAAATAAATACAAGTGACAAATAAAGGATTCTCAATCATTGCTTAGACTTTGAAAGTAGATTTATTAAAAAAAAACTTAGCACTATCATTTCATCGTGTATTTATGTACTTTCTCACTGTATTTAGCTAATATAACAGATCAACTCAATCTCGGTTATTTTACTTCAAATCATTTTTAAAATATTTTTTGAAACTCAAAAGTTAAAAGTAAATGGTATGGAATGTTTGGATTTGAAGCTCAAAAAATTAAAGCATGAAAATATTAAAAGTGTTTATTCTCTTGAAATCAGATGGGAAAATATTGAATCAACAAAAGTCCTGTGTCTAGTCATATGACCCGAAACCTGAACTGAATTACTCGATCTGAGACTCAATTTTGATTTGAACATGATAATCCGTACTTGACCTGAAATAAATCGAATCTGACCTAAAATTTTTTGTTGAACCGAAATGGACTCGAACTGAGTGCTACCCAAACCGAAAACTGGACCGAATATCAACCCGATTTTAACCCGAAAATTAAGGTAAAATAAATAAATAATTTATTTTTAATATTATCTATTTTTAACAATATAATAAATAATAAAATGAAGTATGTTTTATTATCTTTTTGTACTATACCATAGAAGAGATCGTTACTCTTGTCAAAGTTGTGGTATAATAACATTTTATGTCATTTTACGTTTAAATATTAATTAAATAGAACTTTTGTCTCTACTAATTATTAAATTTAAAATTTTAATATATTATTTTTTACCCAATATTTAATTTTAACTTCATCCTTGTCAGTGTGATTTTTTGGTTGCTACATTTACAAAGAAAAAATGTCAAAAAATTGCATTAAAAGGAATGGATATATAATAGACCAATTCATAAGGGCAACCTTTAATTGCATCACTAATTCATGCATTGGAAAAATCAGTTTCACACACACAAAACAAACATGACTCAAATGGTTTGATCAACATGATCATAGTAGATTACAAGCATTCTTACCTATATATGTTCAGTAAAATGATAAGAAGTTTGAAAAATACAACTAACATGAGGCACACGTCTTAAATAAAAAGTTCTCTTTCAAAAGTGACATTTAGCTGCAAATAAAGTTAAATATTTAAACTCAACTATTCCTACATATGAAACTCAATTATATTGAGTAGACACAAATAACGCATGCATCAACGATTAGACTTCTTTTCATTCAAATTTACAAAAGAACTGACAAACTCTTCATCTTCTGTAGCTGCATAAATAATAACAAGAAGTTAATTTGTTTACAAGTGAAACAAAAAAATTAAACAATATAATATTTAAGTTAAAATAAACAAATACAATATACTAATAATTCAAGTAGTTGGTGTAGTAAACAAGTTTTATTATAGAGAATCAAAAACTAAATTAAAAAATAAAAAATTTACATTCGTAGCCGAACAACCAACTCTAGGTTGTTATCAATGTCTCCACATTTTCAGGAATATAAGAACATTTTCACTTATTCAAAATTCGGCCTCCTATGCTAAAAGTTGATTATGATGCAACAGTTGTGAGAGAAACAGTCAAAATATCCCTAACAAGATGAGAAAGTTCTCCATACCGATGCTCATTTTCTTTCTAAAAATTAAGGATGTCAAGCTCCACTTTTTTATCCATTTTAGGATTATCTAAGTAAATATCTAATTGTGACTTTGCACATGAAGATGTAGTTTCTCTCTTGTTATAGACTTAAAAATACATAAAATAAATAATAAGAAACAACATAGAAATAAACAAATAAAAAATAGAAAAAATACAAATGAATGAAAAATGAAAAAAATGCAGATTACAAAAACTATATGATATAAATAAAATACATGAAATGAAATATAAAATACACAAAAATACGTAAACAACATATAATTAAAAAAACAAAAAACTTACAGCAAAAAGGTCGAATTTGCGTTTGTGATCACTAGATAAAGTGCTTATGAAATTAGAGTTTGAGCCCGATGTTAGTGATGTTCCATGTGGGACACGCGTTTTAAAAAAATATTCTTTAAATAGCATATCCAACTTAAAACTGACATCACTAATCTTCAAACTAACTTTTATTTCATGTTCAAACATACTTTCATAATAATACTTGAGAAAAGACAACTTGCAACGAGGATCAAGAATTATCGCAAAGACAAATAACATGTTATAGTCGGTTCTCTGTTTAATTTTGAAACTAGAAAATATTATAACATATAATATTTTAATTTTAACGACAAAATAATTATTTTTCACACCATTTTAATTGTAATTGAATAATTAAATTATTATTTTATAAATGGTGACATGTTTATAACAACATTTATAATTAGATTATTATTATATACACATACGATAATTTTTTTTTTACAATCATCTTATTTTAAAGTTTAACATTAGAATTTAGGTTATGAGTGACATGAAATTAATTTTATCCCATAAGAATCCAAAGTACATGTCATCTTCAAATGTAATAACAACCGTTTGATTGTATGAACGAATATTATTCAACGGTTTAAGAAAAATCCTATGATACCCACTTGCGTACAGTTACCAAAATAGGTTAGTATTTGTTTTTTACTTCTTAATATATAATTTTCATTTCTTTCTTCCCACAAGCTTCTTTAAGTAAAGCCAAGAAAATAAAGAGGGCATCTTTTTATTACTATTTGATGATCCAAACAGTTCCTTTCTTTCTTAAAGCTCTCTTCTTCACTCTAATCTCACTTTCTCTCGCTCTTTCTACTCTCTACTCGTACATTTAGCCAGAAAAGCCCATTAAATCTTTGACCAGAAAATGGATTAAAACTGAACATGCACTTAGAAATCTTTCAAGAAAAACCCAGAAAAACCGAAATTTTAATCAAGACAAGCGGCAAGGAATCAAAGAGTAATCTTCATATCCGGAATTGTATTTTTCCCAGATCCTTTTTTGGTTGTTTAAACTGGCTTTCTCTTTCACTGCCACTAGATCCTTTTTCTTTCATAAACCCTTTCAAGCTTAGATTTTAATACCTGTTTTAAGATTTTCTTTTCTGGGTTTTTTTCTTTGTTTCTTTTCTTGATTTTTAGTTGCATGCAGGAGTAAGGTTTCTGTTTTTATTTCAAAAAAATTCGGGGTTTAGAGGGCGTATGCATTTGTTCAAAACGGAGATTAAGGATTGGGTTTGAAAGATTAGATTTCTTTAACCATTTATTTTCTTTGGAGGATTTTCTTGGAGGGGGTTTCTGATGGAGAGCCCCGATGAGCCCAACATAAGGGGCATTGATGCGTCGGTAGGTGGCTTGGTTTGGGTCCGACGCAGAAACGGTTCTTGGTGGCCGGGTCGGATTATGGGCCTTGACGAGCTCTCTGAGGGTTGTTTGGTTTCTCCAAGATCCGGTACCCCTGTTAAGCTTCTTGGTCGTGAAGATGCAAGCGTGTGAGCCCACTTTTAATCTCTAAATCACCTTTTAGATTTCATTTATATAGGGTTTAATGGCTTACATTCCCCTTGACGATTGCTTGTAGTTGTTTTCTTGTGTTCACATGTATTTGTTTGGTAGTTTTGATAGTTTTGTTAATTTTGGATTGTTTGTATATAAAAGGGGAAGAATTTGCATGTATTACATGATAAAATTATCTATGGTTCCATTTTGAGGAGAAGATTGCTAGTTTGTGGTTTCGGTCCATACTTCGCACTTTTTCCGTGGTATATATGGTTTTTGTTGTAACATATGATGGGAAATGGAGTATTTGAATCAAATTGAAATGCCTGTTTGTTTGCTTTGGTGCATTAGGCCTGTTGTTTGTGCTTTTAGAGAACCATTTAAGACCTGAGGTATACTATCTTTTGATTAAAATCTCGTGTGCCTCTTTTTTAACTAATTGAAACTTTAACCTTCTGTAACTTGAGTTTTTTTTCTTTCCATTTAGCATTGTTGATTTTACATTAGACTGGTCTGAATTTTACTCTCTAAGACACCTCTATAAATGTTGTGAATACTGAATAGGCATTGGTAAATTTCTAAATCAGTTCAGTGGTTGAGTGATTGTTCTGTCACACAGCAGTAGAGGTTGTAATTGTCACTTGTCACTTGTCACAAATGTCACCTTTTAGCTTTCTGATTATGTATCTATCCATTAGAAAAATAACATAATTAATCAATATTTTGAATAGATGACAGCTCCCCCCCCCCCCTTAGATAATGGCAAATTAGGCTGAAGGTATTACCTTTATATCCCATCATCATCTTTAAATCTTGTTCAATGTTGTATGATTTACGAGTAAAGCACTGTTTGTTCTGCATTTGCTTCTTCCAATTTATCTAGAATGTTTTGTCTTTGAAGACTGAAATATGTTGCTCCAATGATCGTCATCAAGTGGAAAGAGTTTACTGTGCTAGGAATGTGTTCTCGTTACTTACTTGTTGATTAAATATCCTTCATTTCTGGCTTTAGGGATTGGTATAATCTTGAAAAGTCTAAGAGGGTGAAGGCCTTCCGTTGTGGAGAATATAATGAATGTATTGAGAAAGCAAAGGCTTCGTCAGCAAATTCTAGCAAGAAAGCAGTGAAATATGCTCGAAGAGAAGATGCTATTCTTCATGCTCTTGAGATTGAGAGTGCACGTTTGGGCAAGGATCATCCAGATTATTTCAGTAGAAAAGTTAATTCTGGTGGTGACAAGGGTAGTCCGGCCAGAGAATCACCCACCATGTCACATTCTGCAAAAGAAAATGAGGACATGTCTGATGAATTGAGTGGATCTGAGGATGCTTCAGATTCAGCTCCAGAATTATCACAGTCTGGCATATCGTTTGAAGAGCCAAATCATATCAATGGTAATAAGGGTCACTCTAAGCTGATAAAGAGAAGAAAAACCCCAAATGATTCTGAGGATGATGGATCAGAAAGAATCAAGCGCATGAGAGGACTTGATGATCTAGGTATGGGTGTAGGATCAAAAAGAAAAGCCCTGGCTGCAGGTGCACTTGAGCTAGTTCAACAAGATAATGCTTCATTCTATGGACCAAAGGCTGGAAGTTGCCTTTCTAATGGAGGTCCCATAAATGGTAGCAGAAATCATTCATCAACAGTGAAAAGAAAGAGATCTCAAGTGGCAAATGTTCATGAATTCCTCAAAAGGAAAAACCGTCGTCGACCATTAACCAAGGTTTTGGAGAGTACAGCTATTGTGTCAGTTCCGGTTGTTTGTGATGAACTTCCAAGCTCAAGTGGTTCACCCCTTCGGGGACTTTCTGACAGAAAAGTTTCAGGAATTGATTCTAATGAATCACACAAAAGTGCATCTGCAGTTATTTGCAACAGCCACAACAACAATACTAATAACTCAGGTCGTACTAGAGTTTCATGCGAGAATGGAGTCTCCTTAAATGCTTCTGAACATGTTGCCGACGCTGATGCCTCTCTAACTAATAATAAGACAAAAGAAAATGAAAGTTCCAGCTTATCAGTGTTAGCTGAAAATGAATCTTCTAACAGGCTATTTGATGTGCCATTTGTTGGAGAAGATAAGCCATCTGCAGGTATTCTGGTTAAACATTTATAACCTGTAGCGTTTCTTGTTACCACTGCATCATTCTTGTGCTCATAAACATTCTCTTCTGTTTTGGACCTTTGGTTTTGTACTTTTGTTGCAGCTGATGGATAGTCTATATTCTAGATTGTTGTTTATTGTCTTGTTACTGTTCATCAATTTTTCATCATATGTCTACATAATGTTGGTTTTGTGGTGAGTTATGAATTATCTTTGTCTTAATAAATAATAAGATATATATATATATATATATATATATATATATATATATATATATATATATATATATTTATGTGTTGGGAACTACATAACTCGTCTTGTGTTTACATGATTGTGTCTAATAATATTTATACTACATGGACACAGACATATACTTATCTCTGATTGTGGTGATCGGGGCCAACTGTTTGCCATCAGGTCTAGTAAGAGTTGTTCACCAACTAAATTAGCTAATCTCCATCTTGTTAGACTTTTTAGGGCTTCTAAATAGCTATAGCTGATGAACTGCAGGCAATTTTGTGAGTTTGTATGTGAGAGGATTGGAAGTTATACACTTTGATGTTTATGCTCTCATTCCATCAAAAGGCTGAACTCAAAACTGCATGGAAATAAGGCCATAATTTGGACCTATAACTTGAATGATCCTGCTAGTGGTTCTCGTTGAATCACAATATGCCGGGAGATTAAGTCTGCTTCCTTCTGTATCAACTACTATTCTTTTCCCCCCTTTAATTTGATGATGTCGAGTTAACTACATTGTCTTATAGTAGATTTAGAATAAGAAGGAATTTAATTCTGATAATGTTTTTCTATTTATGGTTTTTTTTTTCTTGCAAAAGCTCCAGTTTCTGATAACCAGATGCAAGAATGTTCTTCCATAAATTCGTTCCTTTACCTTTTACTCTCCTCTTCTTGCAGCTGTAGAATTTTAAATATTTTTATTATTGTTACTGATAAATCACTTGATTCTGGCAGAATTTTCTCCAATATTTGTATCTTGTTCATCTGAGACTCCTGAAGTTGGCAATTTGGGAAGGCAAGCTGAAATTGAGGGACATAATGAGCCTGGTTGTACCAAATCAGTAGATGTTCATGCAACTAATATTAGCCAGAGGATAGAGAAAGGAACTGCTGAGTGGCAGTTAAAAGGAAAGAGGAAATCACGACAAATAAGTAAAAACCAAAAACATGACTCGAGAAAATATCTTGATGCAGACGATGAACCAAATGCTTTTTTAGCAGGTATAGAACGCTCGGATGGATTTTCTCAGGGTTCTGATCAGAAAGTTGATTGTGATGGTGTTGGTGGGTCAGTTGCTCTGAACTCTTGCACCTTGCAACCCAAGTTCAAGTCAGTTGTTGAAGAGCAGCATGATGGTTTGCCTCAGGAGCCTCTTGTGGGGGGGCCAGCCGCAGAAGCAAAAACACTAGCTGATGGTTCTCTGACTCCTCAAAGGTCACTTCTATACCGTCAGTCCCATTACACGGTTCACTCCAGATATCATGCGACAGATTCTCCTGGAAAAGCTTATTCTGCTGATTTGTCACTATATGATGTTAAGATTGAGGTGAAAGCTAACTATCGGCCACAGCATGTTCCGTTAGTTTCTCTTGTGAGTAAGCTGGACGGAAAAGCCATAATTGGTCACCCTCTAATGGTTGTTGAGGTTTTGAGTGATGATTACCATGGCAATCTTATTCGTGAACCCTCTACGGAGGGCACAGAAAAGCCTGTAACTGGTCATTTAGCGAAGCGAAATTCAGGTGGACGAGTCCCTAGGAAGCATATGAAATTGCAATCGCATTTCCCACCCCATAAATCTGCAAAAGCAAAGAAATCAAAGAAATCTGGACTATTGTCTAAGAAGACCCGGAAATTGTCTTCATTGACTGGTCATAGGATAGGTGCAGGTGATCGGAATCCGGTAGCAAAGAAACCCAAGGGTCCAGTAATAGCGTGTGTTCCTCTAAAGTTGGTATTTGGTAGGATAAATGATGCAGTAAACGGCTCTGCACGGTCAACATACCGGCCTTTAACATCCGGCAATCCATGAGTAGATGATCCCTTCTATAGCAAATGCGGCCACATCCGGGATTAAAATTATACTGCTTGCTGGTGACGGCGATAGCAACTTGCATTCATTCTCTCCACAGGTAAAATGAATGCCGTTGTACAATTGAAAACCGTATTAGATAGATTGTTGTAGAAAAAGTAAAGTGGCAGGATGATAAATTGTATATATGAAAAATGTAACACGAGTTGGGGTTGTAAAGGAGAGGATAGCATCCATGACCTGATTTTTGTTTTTTTTTTCTTCTTTCTTTAATTTTCTTTCAGAAATCTCAGGTTGATTACTAACATTGATTTTCTTTGTTTATTTATTTATTTGTATCTTCTTTTAGTATGATGGATTTGTAGAATATTTGATTGTATTACGAGTATGATAAAATTTAATATTTTAGCACAAATCAACTTGTCTTGGTGGTTAAGAGAACGGTTGTTGTTTTTAAAGGTCACGGTTTGAGCACCAATATCTGCATGATTGGGCATACATTGTCAAATGATTAAAAGTATATTTAAAACAAATATTACTTGTAATTACTTTAATTTCTAATTTTTTTAATATTTTAAATTTATATTTTTATTGTTTTTACAATTTATTTTAAATTATAATTTTATGAACAAAATATTAAAATAAAAATAAAAATATTTAGTAATCAAAAGAATTAAAAAAAAAAACAAGAAGAAGAAAAAAAGAAAGCTTTTAAAACATTGAACTAACCGGCTGCAAGAGCACAAAGCAAACCAGGAAAGGACCCGTGGGAACCCTAGCCTGTAATCAATATATATTTGTGTGTGGATCTGGTCCACTGAGGTGCAAGGAAAGAGAAGATGGCGACTAGGGATGGTAATGGATCAGATTTGAATCTGATTGTATAAAATTTAAGTCTGAATTCGTTACAATCGGGATTGGATATTTTTTTCGAATTTGGATTCAGATTTTTCAAACGAATTTGGATCGGATTTTTTCGATTCGGATTCGGATTTGTTTCAATCGCATTTAGATAAGAGTTTTTAGATTCGGATTAAATTGTCATCCTTAGTCTTGACCCAAGTCTGAGGGGGTAGATTCACGAATTTTAGCGTCTTTAGGGTATATTGTGTTTTGGCCCTCTAATAATTTTATTTTAGTACAAATCAGTCCATAAATTTTTATAGGAAATTAGAAAACCATCTGCAAGTATGTTGAAAAGTCTGGTCAAATTAAGCAGTGCCGTGTTACTTATCAAAGTTCTATATATATATGCGTGTTTCAGTTTCAGCAATCATTTACAACATTATAGGACATACATAACCATGTCCGGCAACAGAAGTGTTGGTGTGGAGGATGATGGCGACAAAGCTGTTAGGAGCATTGCCGGCAGTCGTAGTAAGAGAGCGGGTCGAAGCTTTAACCGATGTTTCTCCTTCATGGAGGTTCCAACGGAACCTGGAGTATCATCGTTGAAGGAGCTAGATTCTAACAAGTTGAAGGCTGAGATCAAGCGATGGGCTAAAGCGGTTGTGGGATATGCTCGTCAACTGAGTGGTCGTTTGGGAAGAAGCTCCAGGAAAAGTAATCGATATGGGAGCTCTCAAAGCTCCTCATCGCATGCGGCATAGCTATAAGGTCGTTGCAGGCCTTCAAGTTGATCTTGTATTGACTGTTTGTAGATGGAGATGTTTTCCTGGTGGGAACTTGGCAGGATATCGGTCTATTCTGGACATCTGAGTCTAGAGATGGGGAGAAATAGGTAATGATATCCAACCCAAGATGGTATCAAATCCATGGCTGGTAGTGATAGCATTCAAGGGTTTAGATTGATTCATAGAAAACAAAACCTGTATATAGTTACATAAAGTGTTAAGAGTGATTCACATCATAGATAGAGCTCTGCTTAAAACATCTAATTCCATATGTAAATTTGACTGAATTGGTTTCCCTAAGAACTTCATCTCATCTGTACCAATGTAGAAGGATTAGAAAAAGAAAGAATCCAAATATCCAATCAAACATTAGCATGCCCTTCAATAACACGTTCCCTGGGCTTCCAACTTAATCTAAAACAATTAACTTTGAACTTAGCTTTATATGACCTCAACCAAGCAATCCATTCAGATTTACTTTTGCCATTGACAAGGTCCTCAGTTTCGACTTTATCCAGAAAGTGTCGCCAGCATTTGTTACCAGTAGAATTGTATGTGCAGCAGCCGGGATCCTTCTTTGTCGCCATTAGTTTCTTGCGGACTAGCTGTAGCTCGGGAACAAGAAAAGTAATACAGGTAAAAGTGAGGTTCTAGTTCCAAAAAAGCAAGGCTATTAACCACATAATTTATTACATGAGCGCCAAAGGGCATCAAACCTTGCAGAGACTGCTTTTGGAAGTTGAAAATGATGACAGTGTCACTGGATGACATGCTCGTAAAATATCATCTAAAAGATCCTCGAGGGTAACTGATGACTTCACCACATCAAGTTTGAGATCATAGATGTGCGGAAGAAAGATTTCCGTTGGATTTTCATAAATGATGATGTTCTTGATTAAGCATCACATGCAAGATAGCAGGAATTTGTGAGGATCTTACATGTGTATAATAACAGTATAAAAGCGAAATCAGAAAGGAAGATACCTTATCGGAGCGGACCACCAATTTCAAATCTCTACTGCTGTAATCAAATTTCTTAAGAAATTTTTGCAAATTAGCAAACCAAGGGGCATGCTTATTGCCATTGTGGAATCGTGGTTGACCTTTCTTAGATGGTTTAAAGCAAAGCTTGGCTTCTTTTAAACTTGAAGGATTCAAGGACGTAAAGGGCATCATCCACTCACCTTTGTACTCCAATGTAAGAAGGTTTGGGGTGTCAATGTCAGCCTCCTTTAGCTGCTTGCATTCTCTCAAGATGAGTGTCTTAAGCTGATAGCTTGATATTGTAATATTTTTCAAGGCATCACACCTGCTTAAGACCAACTTCTCAAGGACAGGGAAACAAGACAGATGATTTTGAAATGACTCATCCTTCAGTGTAGCATCTTCCAATGTCAAACTCTTAAGTGTGTTGCATGTCGACAAGTCAATTTTGCAGTGCCTTCTTGCCGCAACATACCAAAATGTTTCAAGGTTTGGTACTTGAAGGTCAACTTCATTCAGCTCTGTGCAAGCGTGCAAATCAACCCTTTTAAGTTTAGGAAGATTTGAAACCTTTAAAACTTTTAATCGAGTTGCGTAGACGAGCCTAAAATCCTCAAGCAGAGGGCAGGCATGGACCATTTTCTCTATCATCTGCTCTTTGACAGAGAGCTTTGCGAGGCACACTTTCTGCAGATTACAAAGATTCAGACTATTACAAGGTCCCAACTTACACCCATTAACTCTTAATGAAGTTATCATTCTGGCAGCAAATACAGATTGAGGTAAGCTGTAGCGTTTATGCACACGCGAAGGGACATGGAGATCCAACTCTTTGATGTGTTTTCTTAATGCCATATCGATCCACCGGTCGATACTCGTAGTCAGTTGAGAATTACAGTAAGTCACATGAAGGACAAATTTCTGTACACTCCTATTGTTTTGCTCAACACATCTTTGCAGGGTTCTATCAACGTAGCTCTCAAACATCTCCGCACTTTCTTTTATCCGTGTCTGCACTTCAAAAGATGATTTTAAACCTCTCAGCTGACGAAGGAATTTCCGTTGATCAAATACTAAACTTGAGAAAGAATCCCATATGTCTCTCCATCTCTTAGACAGGATGCTAGTTCTAGCTGCATCTTTGTTACAACGCAGGAGACCAATGATCCTATGGATAATATCTTCAGGCAATTGTGAGATGTAATCCACGCCATCAACTCCTTGCTCCATGCTTTCGGTATCTATCCTGGTGTTTGAATCAGCTCTCTTTCGCTTTTTCTTAACATTGGATTCAACCGACATTCCGTGAGCAGATTCTTTCCAGATGGTTTCTTCCTCGGAGGTTTCTGCAGAAGAATTCTATGTAAAATCAACTTGATCTACTACTGAGGAATCTATGCAGTTTGTCATACAATGAAGAAGGTACAAAATCAACCAAAGTATGAACAAGAAGATCTAAGGAATGCACAAAATAGTTTAAACAAACTAAAAACCATAGGGAAAACTTTTCCCATGGTGGATACTAAATTGTTCTTAAAGTTCACAAAAACTCAGTTCACTTTGTTAAGTTCTGCTTTTTAACACATCACCCACTTTAAAATTGTAAATTTATGTAATTGAGAAGATTCTCAAATTACTATCTCAATGAGAGCTTCAAGATTGCGGCTACATAATTTTCTATTAAGATTGCACTCATTGAAGAATACTAACATAACTTCTTTTTTAATTGCAATGAAAAAGAAGAAGAAGAAGAAAAAGTTTTTGATACAAAATTCATCAGCCTTACTACACCAGACATAAAGACAACTGATTTTAAAGCTTGTTTTTTCCTTAACCAGATAAAACTTAAAAAAAAAAAACTGGGTTTTAAACAACTTCAACTCTAAAACTCTAGAGATAGATTTTTTCTTAAACATGGCTTTCTCGGGAACCAAACAGAAAGTAACCCAGTTTAAAGGTAAAAACGAAAAGCATAGACTCGGGGGAATTTTTTACCTCGCTTAGCCAAAACTTTGAAGAAGTGCTGCCACAAGACTCACGCTACAGAGAGAAGGGTAAATAAAGCGTCAACGCGACTGTTCATTCGTAATTGGGCCTAGGGTTTAAGGTTCGTTAGGATCAATATATAAAAACTTAATGTGAAATTAAATCATGTTTAATCTTGTAAAATCATGTTTAGTTTGAATATAAAAACTTACGTAAAATTAAATCGATTTAAATAAGCAAAATCCGATTTACCAGTTATAATCTCATTTTTTAAATCAAATCCACCAATTTTATTAAACGAGTAAATATCCGAAATTATAATAAAAATTTACCGAGTAAACAAACACTTAAATTCAAACACAAACTCAAAAAACCAAATTACCGGTTACAATCTCGTTTTATTCCAAAACATTACATATTAATTATATATTTTAAGAAAATAGAACTGATCACAGCTAGTGAAATGAGCTGAACGTCCATAATTCTAGGCTTCGGCCTAATATTTTATTTGTACGTAGCTTAAAATATTATATGATTTGGCTAGCTAAAGTGAACATTAATATGAGAGGTGGCTATAAGGCTTCAAGCGTGATATCTTTCGCTGAAATAATGTCATGTTTTGTGCTTGAGTTTATGTTATGTTTTTATATTTTTGTGTTTAGATTTGTATTTGAATCATTAAATATTTATATAAATTTTGATTTATTTATAATTTATTTTTATATATTTTAATAAGTTTTCGTGTTCATATAATATTATGTTATTTTTAACGTAACTTTGAATCCAACTTTATTTTAAACACCAAAAAATAGAAATAAACAGCAAACAATCTTTAACAAAAAATTTTGGTGAATATTTCTTTCTATTTTTTTTGTTTTTGCTTCTATATTTTACTTATTTAATATAGTTTTGATGTGTGTTTGTTTTAATTTTCGTAAAATCATTTTTTTGTAGTTTAAGTTTTGTTGCAAGGGTGGATTTTGGTATTGAATAAAATGAAATTTCTTTTTAGGGTTTTGACAAGTCGTCGTTTAACTGGTCAAAAATAAAGTCTCTCCTAAATAAATGATAAATAAATTATGTAGTAAGGAAGAGGGTCGATCCACAGGGAAATTTTTCAGTTTAATGACTTGATCATAATAAAGAAAATTCAAGAATGTAAAATAGCATCGAACCAGCTCCTACGAGGTCCAACCCGTCGTAACTTGTTTCTCTCTCGAGTAACCAATCCTCCCAAGTCTATCTCCGAAAGATGGTTCTTAAATAAATCAACCACGTTTATCGCCGTTAAAATATTTAGATTAAAAGCAGGAAAAATCTGACTCAAAAATTGTCTAAAAATAATCGCTTCTGGTTTTATCTTTCCTTAGCGGACCGCCGCTAAGAGTGTTCATAGGAAGTCGAAATTGCCACAGGCCGATCCTTCCTCCCAACTGTGTTTTTAAGCGATTTCAGACCAACGAGCCCTTTTTGATTTAAAAAAGGATTAAAAACTTTTAGTAAGGCCGATTGCCAAACTATCTAAGCAGAAAGATAAAAATGATTTCCCAAAAGAATTTAAGCAAAGTTCAATTCTCACGAATCGAATTGACTTGACTTAAAAGATTTAGCTAAGCATGATATTAGTTATCATACTTAACTTGTTTTCATAAAAATAATTGAAGAACATTAAAAGAACAAAAAAGTAAATAAAAGAGAACTTGTTTACCAAGGAGTGGTATTTATAGGTTTGAATTTACAAAGATAAAAGATAAGAAAATTTAAAATATTAAAGTAAAGATAAAACAATTCAAATATTTTGAAATTAAATGCAGAAAATCTAAATGGATAAGCTGATAAGATCTTTCAGATCTTTCCAGAAGCTTTTAGAAGTTGCCACGCAACGTCAGACGCGTCGTGCCCACGATGCCAGTTATGACCAGAATAATAAAAAGACTGCAGAAATGCCCTCTTTTGCTGCTGTTTTTCAGAATTAGGTCTCTTGCATAAAATATAGCAGAATAAAATGGATTAGGTAGCAAGAAATCCTAAAAACTTGAAAAATAACAATTAAAAAGTGTCACATTTGAGAGCTTATCAGTTTTTGTTAGATTTATAAGTATTTAAAATTTTAAATGAATTTATATATTTTTCGTAATTAAATTTTATGATATATAGAAATATCTTTTCATACTTTTATGTCTAATAATTTTCCATATATATATATATATATATATGATCCAGTTACACAGTGTAAAACTCTTTTAAGTTTTACATATTTTTTAGATTGTTGGATGAGTGAAACGGATGACTAAGATTAACAATAGAATATGTGAAGATTATCACTTGAAAAAAAAGTAACGAGTTAATCTCAGTCATCCATTTCTCTCATCCAACGATCCAAAAAATATGTAAAACTTAAAGAGTTTTACACTGTGCAAGTGGATCCTAACCTTATATGTTTTATTTTTAATATTATAAAATTTAAAAATTTCACATCAACACGTAACAAAAAATAGAGGAAAAATTTAATGGAATTACAAATTTTCCCCTTTTAAAATATAGAGGACCAACTAGGGGTGCTTATCGAGCGAGTCGATCGCGAGTTGAGTAGTGTTCGACTCGTGTTCATTAAAAAAATTCGTTTCTCGACTCAGTTCGTTACTCGTTAAGCTCACTAAAATTTTGCTCAACTATTGCTCGTTAAAAAATCTCATTGCTCAACTCGACTCGTTGCTCGTTAAGCTTGCTAAATTTTTACCTTATTTTTAAAAATATAGGTAAAATCTAGTAATACTATTAGAGCTTAATATAAACATGCAAATTCAGGAAAAAACGTGAGGACAGAAGAGATAAATAAAAGAACATGTCATGACTGAGTTAGAGATGAAGTTAGCATTCGAGTGTAACACTTTTTAATTTCTCAATAATATTCGATGAACAAAAAAGGAGAGAAGACCTTAAGAATTTTGGTGTTTTGAATTTCGACCGTATTTTTATATGGCAACTAAAGACTTTTTTCTTTTTCTAATTTTATATAAAAAGTAATAATCGCTAATTATTATAAATTAATTTCTTATTAATATTAATTAACTTTTAAAATTTTCGGGAATTACAAAATGTTTTGAAAATTTAAAACTAAATATTTTATTGGTAAATTATCTAGCAAGTCACTGAACATTTTTCAACTAGCATTTAAGTTTTTTGGAACATAATTTTTAAGGCAGTACCAAAAATCATTAAAAATTTATAAAAGAAAAATAACGAGCTGCTCGTGAACTTATCGAGTCGAGTTGGGTCTTGCTCAACTCGACTCATTAAGATCTCAAATTGAGTCAACTCGAATCAAACATTAATCAAGTTTTAACCGAGTCGATCTCGAGTTGTTTGCGAACTGCTCAACTCAATAAGCACCCCTAAGACCAACATACAATTTAAGGTATAGTGCAATGACTGGTATGGTACTTCACCAATTTAATCACATTAAAAAGACCCAAAAAGAGAAATGGTAAGTGCATCCAAAATAATAATAATAATAATAATAAAAGGGGAATATTAAAAGAAAAAAACAGCTACAGATTTAAAGATCTAATTTCTGTAATCTTCCTTTGATAAAAAGGATTTATTTTACCATAAACAAAATACAGCAGTACCTTGAACATTCCTTGCTGGTAAAACCATAATCATAAACTCTTAAATAAAAAGGACATTTCCATGTAAAAATCATGATTTTGGATTCTTTGTATTTTGCCCCCCAAGACCTATAAATTTCTGATCTCCGTCAAGCAAACATCAGAAACACTTGTATTCTTTTTGTCTTTCAATTCAATGGGTACCTGGAATCATAAAAAGACCAAATTCAGGCACTGTACATTTATTTTCATAGCTATCTGTAACATGTTAAGCTATGATTATGTTGATGGAAGGTCAATCTCTTCTCATAAAACTGTTGAGCCTATCAAAACAATAAAGGTTAATTTTTTCAAGTAACATACTATAAATTTCTTTTTAATTTGTGTTGTTGTTTATATATTTATTTAATATTTATGGATACATGTATTGTTAACAGGGTGAAAATGGCGATATAATCGACTGTATTGACATCTACAAACAACCTGCTTTCAATCATCCTTTGCTCAAGAATCACACTATTCAGGTTGTTTTTTAATCATTTAAAATTTTCTATTTTATTTTATCCGATAAGAGTACAATACATGCATCTACTTGGATCTAAAAAACATATTTTGACTGAAGTTTATTTCAGTTTGTATCCTTGATGTTTTTTTTTCACCTATATTTGTTATATCAACAACATAAATAGATAGAAAGTTAGTGGAGGAACTAATGGTTAAAAAAAAGTACATATATTGTAATTATCTGGTTTCTGCCCAGTTGAAGAAATAAAGATGGTATTATATTGTCAGATGAAACCCAGTTCATATCCGAAAGGAATGGAGGCAAAAACATTGGAACCAGAGTTCCTTCAAGATTGGAATAAGAATGGACAATGTCCAGAAGGAACAATCCCCATTGTTAGATCTCCACAACACAGACCCAGGCAGAAAACAGCCCCTTTCTCTCCTATTCAACAGCTTGACCTTAATCGTGGCAAACCTCGCGAGGTAGCTTTCCAAAATTTTCTCCTTCATTTGATTCTCAACAAAACTAAAAAAAACTGGTCTCTAAAATATGATTAATATCAACTTTGCCACAAACGAAAATCGTGATTTTAGTATGCTCTGGTTTCTTTGAGTGATGGCAACTATTTTGGAGCAAGTGCACGGCTTAATATATGGAAACCAGCAACATTTGATGGCGAGTTGAGTTTAGCAGAAATTTGGATTGTGGCGGGGCATGGCCATGATTCCAACAGTGTGCAAGCGGGATGGCGAGTTAGTTTTCTTCCATGGAAAGATCTCTCATTTATTTCCCTTGGCTTGGATCACTTTGATCTGGGGTTTTTTTTTTTTGATGCAAAGGAAAGGTTTTCATTGCATAAAATCAAAGATACATAAGGATGCAGGAGGGGATATGGGGTCCCCAAAGTTGTTGAACACACATGTCCTTAGCATAGAAAGCAAGCCGGTCGGCTGCTTGGTTACAAGATCTTGGAACAAATGAGAAAGAACAAGAAAAGAAGGAATTGGCTTCTTTTCTAATATCCTCTTCGACGGCGGACGACAACCAATTAGAGTGGACTCCCGATCGGATGCCATTGATAACGGATTGACAATCCGATTCAACGATGATATGGGTGAGATTGAAGACGAGGCCGCGAAAAGACCGAGTCTGATAGCCAAAGCTTCGGCCACCTCTGCAGTTGGGGCAAGAAAAGGGGCCGAGATTCCTTGCACAAAAGCTCCCGAACTATCGCGAACGATAGCTGCCCCAGTAGCCTTTCCTGTGCATTGATCAAAAGCAGCGTCGCAGTTGATTTTAAAAGATCCAAGAGGAGGGGGCTGCCATTGATTCGCTCCACTATGTTGAGGACTTCTAGCTTTTGTTGAAGCTAAAGTTTCCTGATTGAATTCCTGGAAGGCACACTCGGCGCGCAGCCATACGTCCCAAGGAAGGTCCCTCCTGTTTTCAAAGACAAAGGCATTGCGAGATTTCCAAATCGCCCATAGGAGGAAGGCAATAAGGTCACGATCCTTCGCAACAACTCCCAATTTTTCAGAGAAGCAGAATTTGAGCCACCACTTGGTGAAGTCAGGAAAACCTGTGGTGTTAGGTGTGTAGCTGAAGCTGGAGGCTTTCCAAACAGCTTGTGCAAACGGGCAGAGGAAAAGGAGGTGCTCGATGGTCTCATTTCCTGTCCCACATCTTGGGCAGTCAGCGGAATCACAAAAGTTTCCGTGGAACCGTGAGGCGAGGTTGCCTTTTGTAGGAATAATGTTGTGGCAAAGCTTCCAGAGAAAGGAGCGGACTTTGGGTGGCACTTTGAGTCCCCAGATAGATTTCCAAAGGTCTTTGTTTCTGTCTAAATCATCGCTTGACGAGGGGTCTGAGGAAACTGAGGTGCTATCCTCTATGAATCGGTATCCCGACTTCGCCGAATATTCTCCATTTTTCGTTCCAACCCAAACAATAGAATCCTTAACATTAGGACCCCCAATTGGAATAGATCTTATCGCTTCAGCTTCCGGTGGCTGGAACAAGAGGTTAAGCTTTGACTGATTCCAAGATCTTTGATCAGGGTCCATTAGGCTGCTCACTGAAGGGCATAGATTCGCTTGTGGTAGGGGCGATCGGACTCTGAACCCAGAGATTTTTGGAACCCATTTGTCTTCCCAGATAGAGATGCTTCTCCCATTACCAACTCTCCAAAGTGACCCTTCTTTAATTATTTGAATCCCCTCCCTAATGCTGTTCCAGGCCCATGATGAGTTTCTGCACTTGGGGGCCTCGAAGAGATTACCGTTCGGGTAGTAAATTCCCCTTAGGGTTTGTGCCAGTAGGGAGTTCGAGTTCTTGAGAAGCTTCCAAGCCATTTTAGCAATAAGAGCTTTGTTGAAAGATCGTAGGTTTCTGAAGCCTAGACCACCTTGGTCTTTAGGGCGACAGAGACTTCTCCAGTTTAGCCAGTGGATGCTTTTCTCTTTGGCATCAGAATTATTCCACCAAAACCTGGCAACTTGTGAACTAATCTCGTCACAGAAGGTAACAGGGAGAAGGAAGCATTGCATGACGTAGGTGGGGATTGCTTGGGCAACTGCTTTAATGAGGGTTTCCTTTCCAGCTTGGTTTAGGAATTTGGCTTTCCATCCCCGTAGCTTGTTCTGGACCCTCTCCTTGATAAAAGCGAGAGCTTCCTTTTTACTACGTCCCCAAAAGAATGGTAAACCCAGATATCTGATGTCTTCCTCCATTGGACAGAAGCCCAGGATATTAGAGAGATGTGCTTTCAGCTGGCGACTGACATTAGGAGAGAAGAAGACTGAAGATTTCTGAATATTAACTGTTTGGCCCGTTGATCTTTGAAATAAGTGTAAGATGCGTAAGGTTGCGTGGCAGTTTTCCTCATTTGCTGTAGAGAACATAAGGCAATCATCTGCAAACATGAGGTGGCTAAGAGTAGGGCATCTTCTCCTTATTTTAAAGCCTTCAAATCGATTTTCTTCGATCTCCTTCTCAGTTATCCAGGTTAGGATACTAGAGATGAATGTAAAAAGAAAAGGCGATATGGGGTCTCCTTGTCTTAGACCTCTCCCCGGGCAGAACTCACCATATTTTTCCCCATTTAGGACCAGTGAGAAAGCTGTTGACGAGACACATTTCATTACCCTATCAATCCACCATTCGCAGAAACCCATCCTGTTCATTGTAAATCTAAGAAGGTTCCAGTCCACTTTGTCATATGCTTTCTCTAAATCAATCTTCAGAGACATTATTCCTTTTTTTCCTCTTCTTGCTTGCTTTATCGCGTGAAAGGCTTCATTCGCAATAATTATGTTGTCGTGTATTGATCTTCCTTGGACGAAAGCTGATTGCTGATGTGGGATAAGGTCCGGGAGAAAGCCTTTCAGGCGAGAAGCTAGGATCCTGGTAATGACTTTCAGGGAGAAATTGCATAGACTGATAGGGCGAAAATGAGAGACTTCGCATGGATTTTGTTTCTTTGGGATCAAAACTAAGTTGGTTTTGTTCAATCCGTAGTCCAGAAAGCCATCCTTGAAAAAGGTCGAGACCGTTCCGACCAAGTCTTCCTTTATGGTGTCCCAAAAATTTTGATAGAAACACCCTGGGAAACCATCCGGACCCGGTGCTTTTGTCGCTCCAAGGTTGAAGACCGCTTTCCTGATCTCTTCTTCCGTTACATCTTTCCTGAGCTCGGCGTTCATCGTGTCGGACACCAGGCAGGGGATGTAGTATCCAATATTAATGAAATCCACCGTTTGGTCCTTGGTGAAGAGACGTTGGAAGTGACTAAGCAGGTGATCGGCTATGTCCCTAGGTTCCTCAAGCCACAACCCATCATCCTTCTTGATTCTAAGGATGGAGTTAGTTCTTCTGTGTTGAAGGGTAGTAGCATGAAAGAATTTAGTGTTCTTGTCTCCCCAATTAAGCCAGTTAATACGAGACCGTTGGTGCCAGTATCTTTCTTCGCTTTCCCATTCAAGGTCCAATTCTTTTTGGAGCTGTTTGTATTCTTCCAATTCCGCTCCGTAGAGTTTCCTCCCTTGAAGCTGCGTGATTCGATCCCTCAAAGTTTGCTTCCTTTCATTTTTCTGTCTCTGCTTGAGTTTGTTCCATTTAATAAGGGTTGTTCTTGTTCTTTTGATTTTCTTCCCAAGGCGAAGAGATATCTTGTCTTTTGAATACTGGTTCCACTCTTTTCGGATGGTTTGAGGGCACTCCTCATCTAAAAGCCATTTGGTCTCGAATTTAAACTCTTTTTTGTATCTTCGCATTTGACCCAGTGGAAAAAGGATGATCGGTGTGTGATCAGAGGCCAAAGCGATGTCCAGCACTCCCACGGCTTTAGGGAAGGATAGACTCCATTCATTAGAAAACAGGACCCGATCCAATTTTTCCAAAATAGCTTCCTCTTCACTTCTTTGGTTATACCAAGTAAAACAACCCCCTTTTAATGGCATCTCTAAAAGTCCAGCGGAGTCGACGAACTCAGAGAAACACTTGGCCTCCTCCGGATTGAAAGGACTTCCCCCTTCTTTGTCTTCCTGGCACGTGACAACATTGGTATCTCTTATTATGAGCCATTTTGCATTTGGAGATGCTCTGAGCTGAATCAATTCCTCCCAGAAAATCTGTTTTTCATCTTTGTACGGAGGACCGTAGATGAAAGTTTCAAACCAGTTCTCACCTTCCTGGATTGACACACTGGTATCAATAAGATTCTTGTTATGTTTTAGAATGGTAATTGTTGTTTCTTTGTTCCACCATAGAGCCATTCCACCTGCTTGACCTTGCGGCTCAACATAAAAGGATGCTTCGAATTTCATCTTCATTTTAATTTTTTCAAGATATTTAATTTTTTGCTTAGTTTCACTTAGGAATATGATGGCCGGCTTGTGCTTCAGAACGGAATCTCGAAGGGCCCTTACCGTTTTCCTGTTTCCCAGTCCACGAACGTTCCACGCGATTATAGACATCTCAAGAAACAAACAAACCCTACTCAACGACCGCCCCAGATACAAGAACCAAGCGACCGAGAGGAGCAGACTCGAGCAAGTTCAGAAAACCAGGATGAATTGGGTTAAATTTTCACCGCAAAAGTAAGAAGATAAAATCGTAGCAGATAGAGCCGAACGGGCAGAGTCAAGTTCCAGTTCCCAGCAATAAACCATACAAAGCAGCCAAAACATAAACTCAAAAACTCCAGACCACAGAAGAAAGGGATAGAGCAACCAGATATAGGGCACAATTAGAATGCACGGGGAAGAAAGGGTAGAGAAACCAGAAAGCGGGGTCAGTAGGCATCCATAAAACAGGGGAGATAAACCTGAATGGAGGCGTCGGCCCGACCGTCGACAGCTACTCTCTGAAAAAGGAACGAATCTCCCAAGAGCTGAGGACAATTGCCTGCAACCAACGCTGAAAACACCACTGTCTGGCCAGAAAGCAATTAACGGAAGGATGATTTCCGGCAAGTACGGCTGTATAAGATTGAGATTCCGGCGCAGGGGGAGGGCCTTCACGGAGCTTTCAACGACACCCGACAAAAACTTACCCGCCGCAACCACCTTGAGCGATCCACCAGTCACGGGCGTTCACTGCAGCACGCCGGAATCCGTCCGCCTGAAGGGAGGGCAGCACCGCTCCTTCTTCAGCTTCTCAACATTGCGGGGCCAGGAGACAACACCTTGTCTGAGGCTTAAGGTTTTGCGAGGGAGAGAATTTGGGGGCGCGTGAAAAGCGCGTCCACTTCCACGGTGAAGATTTCTAGTAGAAGGAACTAGGTAATATGTAGTCATACTTTGATCTGGGGTTTTAACTTACTATAATCACACTGCAGACATACCCGGAAACGAATACCACACATTTATTCATATTCTGGACTGTAAGTTTACTTGATTCCTCCTGTCTGTACTCTGTATCTCAACCCTTTTGTCAAAAATATGGAAACGTAAGTGTTTCATACTGTTGGTTTTATGGAATGTTTAGAGAGATGCCTATCAGCAAACCGGTTGCTATAATCTTGAATGCGCTGGATTTGTGCAAACCAGCAATAGGATTGCTCCTGGCTCAGCATCAGAACCTGTTTCCAAGTATGCAGGTGATCAATTTGAGATGAGCGTATATATACACAAGGTAAACACAATTTCTTGTTCAATGCTATTGCCGTTGACATAGGTTTTGAGGTCGAAAAGTTGTGGTTCATTTACAATCGCAGCGCTGATTAGTCGTCTCCGAGCATAAAATGATGTAATGGAAAATGTTGTTTCAGGACAAGAAGAGTGGAAACTGGTGGCTGAGGGTAAATGAAATAGATGTAGGATACTGGCCAGGTTCGATCTTCACAAAATTATCCGACCGAGCAGAACAAATATTTTGGGGTGGAGAGATTGTTAATAGAGGATTACAAGGCCGGCACACCTCTACTCAAATGGGAAGTGGTCATTTCCCTAGTGAAGGCTATGAGAAAGCAAGTTATATCAGAAATATCAGGTACGTGGATGAATCTGGAGCTATACACGATGCTGAAAATGTTGTTCCATTGGTGACAAAACCTGAATGCTATGATTTACAAATGGGAGACTTTGTGAACTATGGTACCCATTTCTTTTATGGTGGCCCTGGATATTCTGACAAATGCTTGTAAACTCATTGCAAAAGTAATAAAATTTATGCATAATCTCAATTTGCATGCTTTCAAGTTTGTTCTAAGCATTCTTTTCAAGAATCCCAAGTTCCCGACTTCATGAATCCAGGTGGTTGGGTTTTAATACTCGTCGGTTTTACTGTTCTTAGGCAATGAAACAAAACTTGGTCTTAGTAACAATGGCATTCTTCAAATTGGCTTTTCTCTATTTGTAGTTCCGGCGTAAAATTTTGAAATTGAAGACTTCCAGTGCCGTGTCCGTGTATGCTCGTCAATGTAATGTTACTTTTATTAAGAAAAGAGGTAAGTAAATTTCAAAGATTAATGTCAGAATTCGAACTCATACAAGATAGACAACATGATTAATGTATAGGTTATTAATACAGATACAAAACCAACAAATATTTGACAATTGCGCAGTCATTTTCCGAGTGAAGTAGGTCATATTAGACACAAACTTATCATATTGTTTCCGTTCTTCTTGTTTAGGCCTGAAGGTCCGAGCTGCTGATTCAGTTGCTAATATGCGGTTAAGTGGTACAACCTTAATTACCCGTGTTTGCTCCCCGCTGGTTCCAAAACAACTAATTTTAAAGGTTCTTGATAGTTGATACCTATGAAGCACGGGGACTGTGAGAAAAGGGCCATGCTGGCCGAAATAGGTGAATGGCTGAAGGTCGATGTGTAGTTGAGATGGAGAGCAACTGGAGATTAGAATCAGGGATTTAACAGTATTATAGAGAAAATGAAAATTTGAAGAATCATAATATATAAAAAGGATTACAATAATATTGACTATTGAGTCAAAAAGGGTAATTATCCAATTACAAGTGTAATTTATATTTTGGATTATTGAACTTAACATCTACTTTCATTTACATCACAAATCTTTAATTTAAGCATATCATCTCATTCAACTTTGATTAATAATAAACTAAGTCATTTATATTAACATTGTTAAAAAATTCTAACAGAAAATTAAACACTTTTATATAATATATTTTTCATATATCATCATCAAATAATATTTAATTAATAATTTTAATAATTTTTCTATAAGAATTTTCTTAAACATTTCATTTGAGTAGATTCAAAGAAAAATAATTAATTTTCCTATAAATCATAACAAAAACTATTTAAATTATCAACTAAACATTATTTACGGATGATATGTGAAAAATATGTTGAATAAAAGTGTTCATTTCAGTTTTTTCATTATAATTAATTAATGATGTCAATATAAGTCTTCGGCTATTCACCTATTCTGGCCTTCATGGCCCCTTTCTAACAAGAACGACTATGAATTAACGTTTCAAGTACTCGATACGTTCTTGGTACGTGGACGGCACGAGTACGGCCCGGGGACGTCCCACGATGATGGGGTACAGTCAAAATTCATCGGGGACATCTGTTGACTTTTTGAGGACGTTTTGGGGACGAAATGTGATTTGCACATGCGTTCTAGAGTTATTTTTGATCTTTTGATGTAAAAAAATAAAAATTTCCTAAAAATGACATAATTGCAGTCGACTATCTTGTTCAATTTTTATTTCTCTTTTTTTGTTGACAGCCGAAGAGGACAAGGAGGCGACAAACACGTCACCAACCAAGGACAAGGATTCCGGACTCCCATTTTCAAAAAAAAAAATTCACCTTTGTCCCCCTATTTAAATTTTTTAAAAATTAGTTTATTTATAAATTTGCCCCACATTTTTAAACATTTATAGTTTGCCCCCCAACCCCAAATGACAGCTCCATCCTTGGGCCTAATATATTTTAGGGTAAACTATACTAATGACCACTGAACTATGTGGTTGGTGTCGATTTGACCACTATATTTTTAATTGTGTTAAATATACCACATAACTATTTAATTGGTTCCAATGTAGCCACTTGCCGTTAAAAGAAACGAAAAAGTTAACGGAACTGTTAAAATAATTGATATAATTACACATTTAGTCCCCTTTATGTATACAATCATTCAATTTAGTCCTAAATTTAATCTAATAAAATAAATAAATTATTTAAGGGATTTATCTATTTTTATAAGGTTTATTAAATTTATTTTCCTTCCCAATCAGGTGGTGACATGTGTCACCACCAATTGGAGTAAGAAAAATGAAATAGTGGAAGCTGGCACTAAGGGAAATCAAACATAGGTAATTAAGGAAGAAAAGCAATGCTCTTGCCATTGAACTAAGCATGTTTCTGGCATATGGAATACCAAATATATTATATATTATATATATGTTTAATATAATCGTAATTCAATGAAATCATACAAGGTTCCTTTTTTTGGATTTTTATGCAGTTTCAACATACACTAATATATATTGATTGTAGTTTGTCTTGGAACACAACTGTTAAGCACAATGACAATAGAACAAGAATATTGGAGAGGGAGAACGTAGAAGATATATTAGAGAAGGAAAAGTTGGAGAGTATTCTCAGAGTTTGCATAACCATTACAAAACAACATGACAGATATTAAATACTCGATATTAGGATAGGACAAAATCTGTTAAAGCCTTAGGTAATTTTCTCTCTCTGGTCCCTTGGCATCGTGCTTGACATCTCTCATTCTCACACTGATCCTGGTTCGACAAATCAGCTGCATTGCCTTCCCTTGAGCTGGTGGCTGTCGCTTGGTCCTAGACCTCCTCTGGATCGTACCTAACATCACCCCCTGCTGGAATTGGAACCTTGTCCTCAAGGTTCAGCTCGGTGTTCTCTTGCTCATAATCTATAGGTTCCATTAACAATGGAATAGGAGTAATCTGTTGAAGTGGCTGCCCTTTACACGGCTTCAATTGAGAAACATGGAACACTGGATGAATTCGAGTGGAATCTGGAAGTTCTAACTTGTACGCCACTGGTCCTATCTTCTTCAAGATTCGATAAGGTCCAAAGAACCTTGGGCTGAGTTTTTTGCTGCCTTTTTAATCGAAGTGAGAGCTGGAGATAAGGTTGTAGTCGAACAAACGCCCATTCCCCTTCCTTTAACTCTAGTTCTCGTCGATGTTTATCCGCTTGCTCTTTCATTCTCATCTGAGCCTTCAGCAAATTCTTTTTCAATTCATTCAACAGTTGATCCCTTTCGCGCAAATCCTGATCCAATTGAGTGTTCGTAGAACTGCCATCGAGATATCTCGTGATAGTTGGGGGATCGCGCTCATACAAAGCCTTGAAGGGAGTCATTCCCGCCGATGCTTGATACGCGGTATTATACCAAAATTCAGCCCATGCCAAGTACCCTTCCCATTTGTTTGGATCATCTCCCGCAATGCAACGCAAATACATTTCCAAACATCGGTTCAAAGCCTCCGTTTGTCCATCCGTTTGAGGATGATAGGCTGAACTCATGCACAGTTCCGTGCCTTGGAGGCGCGCCAGCTCAGTTCACAACTCGCTCACAAATATTTGATCGCGGTCACTCACAATAGATCGTGGCAACCCATGTAGTTTCACTATGCCTTGCACCATAATCTTGGCTATTAGTTTACTGTCGAATTGCTTGGGCAGCGCAAAAAAATGTCCGTACTTGGTAAGACGATCCACAACTACCATGACAGCCTCCTTCCCATTGGATTTTGGTAAGCCGACCACAAAATCCATCGAGATATCCTCAAACACTTGTTGCGGAATAGGGAGAGGTTGAAGCAGTCCCGCCGGAGATAGAATTTCACTCTTCATCCGTTGGCAAATTTGGCAATTACTAAAAAATTGACGCACATCTTTACGCATTCCCTTCCAATAGAAATTTGTTGCGAGACGGTTGAACGTACGTAAGTTTCCAGCATGCCCCCCAACTACTGAGTTGTGAAACTCACGCAATAGCATTGCTCTTAAGGCCGACTCCTTAGGAGCCAATATCCGACCCTGGTGCACTATCAACCCTTCTTGCACACTGTATCCCACATGATCTCCATTTCCACTAAGTAGTTGTTCCCTTAGTTTCCTCATCTCTGGATCACTGTCGATGGCTAGGCGAATGTCATCTAAGACCCCAAACAGTGGCCGAGAGATTGCCATCAAGCTTGCACTCGTTTTCCTTGACAAGGCATCCGCCACTTCATTGAGTTTTCCAGGGCGATATCGAATTTCAAAGTGGTACCCGATCAATTTGGTAAGCCATTTCTGCTGCTCGGGAGTTTGAATAGTCTGCTGCGTCAATTCCCGCAAAGATTTCTGGTCAGTCACAATAATGAACCGTCTCCCCAACAAATATTGCCTCCATTTTCCAACGGCTTGCATGATCGCGTACATCTCCCGTTGGTAAGTAGACGCAGCCTGCATTCGCATACTCAACTTCTGACTGTAATACGCTAATGGTCGCCCCCCTTGTGTCAAAACAGCACCAATTCCCACCCCGGATGCATCGGTTTCCACCGTAAACTCTTTGGTGAAATCGGGTAATCCCAACACAGGAATGGTGCACAGCTTGTTCTTCAACAACTGAAAGGACTCTTTGGCTCGATCTGTCCACTCAAATGTTTCGCCTTTGCGCAACAAATCGGACAAAGGTGAGGCTAATGTCGCAAAGCCCTGAATAAACTTTCGATAGTAGCCTGCGATGCCCAAAAATCCTCTGATTTCTTTCACGGATGTGGGCTCTGGCCAGTCTTGAATTGCCATTACTTTTCTGGGATCCACTGCCAAACCTTCCCCTGACACTGTGTGGCCTAGATACTCGACCATTTGCTGCCCAAAAATACATTTCGATCTTTTAGCTACCAAACCATGTTCTTGCAGCAACTCCAGCACCCTCCTGACGTGTAGCAAATGTTCAGACCAATCTCGACTAAAGACCAGGATATCATCTAAAAAAATAAGGACGAACTTCCGAAGGTAGGGTCTGAATATATCGTTCATCGTGGACTGAAAGGTGGAGGGCGCGTTGGTGAGGCCGAACGACATTACCAGAAATTCATAGTGTCCCTCGTGTGTTCGGAAAGCCGTTTTGTGCACATCCTCCTTTTTAACCCGGATTTGGTGATATCCTGAGAGTAAGTCCAACTTAGAGAAGAATTTTGAACCGCCCAACTCATCAAACAACTCATCAACAGTAGGAATTGGGAACTTATCTTTAATCGTAATGGCGTTCAAGGCTCGATAGTCAACGCAGAACCTCCAAGTGCCGTCCTTCTTTCTTACGAGTAACACCGGTGAAGAAAAAGGGCTATTGCTTTTCTGAATGAATCAATTTTCCAGCATCTGTCGAACTTGACGTTCTATCTCTTCCTTCTGAAAGTGGGGGTACCGGTAAGGCCTTACATTAACAGGTTTACTGGACGGAGCTAGATGGATAGGGTGATCTGTTTCCCTGGTCGGAGGCAGTCCCTTGGTGGCTTCAAAAATTAATTTAAATTCATCGAGTAGTTGTTTCACATCCCCAGGTTCTTCTTCCACACTCATCTCACTCTCATCCACTGTTTGCAGTTGAAAAAACTCGGCTACGGCACCAATACCAATCATCCGTCGCAGGTTCTGTAATTGAATAGGATGAGGGCCTAGGTCGATGTCCCCTTGCCAGCGATGTTTAACTCCCCCTTGGTGAAATTCGAATGTCAAGTGGGAAAAATCCATGGTAATAGGCCCTAACGTAGCCATCAACGCCACTCCGAGCACCATTTCCGTTCCTTCGAGAGGCAATACATAAAAATCAGTAACCAATTCAGTGCCTTGAACCCTTACTTTCAAGTCTCGGACGCAACCTTCATTCTGCAATTTATCTCCATTCCCTACCAGAACTTTGAAATTCAGTGCTGCATCAATCGCTAAATCCAAATGTCGAGCTACTCTGGACTGGACAAAGTTGTGGGTACTTCCCCCATCAATCAAAATTCGAACCATCCGTCCTTGTATTTCTCTCTTCACACGCAGCGTATTTGGAGTGTAGCACCCTGCAAGAGCGTTGAAGGATACAAGAGGTTGTTCCCTTTGCAGGTGACTTGGCTTCTGCCCTGCGATTTCTTCCACATTTTGTTCTTGCCACTCCTCTTCAATCTCCCTTTCTTCAGATGCATCATCCAGTAAGAACAGTTGAGGGTCCTTACACTTGTGTCCGGGAACAAACTTGGCATCGCAGTAGAAACACAGCCCTTTCTCACGGCGAGCTTGTACTTCAGCGGCTGATAGCCTCCGTGGTTGTAAAGAGGGAGAGTGAGGGATTTTGGTCGCAGCCTCAGCTGGGGGCGGTCGTCCAGGCATAACACGAGGGTTAGAGTCTATGGTGGTGGGCGTGGGTAAAAGCGCCGGCACTTTGGATCCAAATCCTCGACCCAACAATTTCTTATTTTCATTAAACCGTGCCTCATGAAACCTAGCCAACGCTATGACCTCATTCATTGTTGTGGCCCGTTGGGCCAAAACCTCATTCTTAATCCCCGTTCTCAGCCCAGAGATGAAACACTGAGTCAAGAATTCTTCTGGTAGGTTAGTTGTACGTAGAATCATCTCCTCAAACCTGTTTTGATATTCAGCCACCGTCGTCGTCTGTGTCAATTTCGTGAGCTGTCCCTCCGGCGATTCGATCTCGGTCACCGCGAATCGTTTCCGAATGGCTTCAACTAAATGGTTCCACCCCGCTAGTTGACGGCGTCGTTGCATCCATCAGAACCATCTTTTTGCAACGCCATCCATTCGAAAGGACGCCATAGTTACGCGATGGTGATCTTCGGTTCCATAAAAGTCAAAAAAATCCTGCGCCGAGGCCACCCACTCCTCCGGGTCTTGGCCGGTGAAAAGGGGTAACTCCACAAAGACTGGTTTTGGTGGAAATGGGAAGATGTCGTCGCTCTCATCTTTCACCTTTGTCTTTCCTTTGTTTTCGTAGCGTCGCACCCACCGGTCTCGGAAGGGCCGACAAGTTCCAACCGGGAAGATATTACTGTTAAACGCTGCATCACCTCCTGAAAATCCTTCCTGGTCTGGTCGTTGGCCTTCTTTTACTCTGCAACATGGTCTTCCAGAGAGCTCAGGGATTGCCCATGTCGAGCCACGGTATCTTGTAAGGCTTTAATGGCATCCGAATGGTTCACCATTCTCTCAACGAAAGCACCAAATTGTTAAGCACAATGACAATAGAACAAGAATATTGGAGAGGGAGAACGTAGAAGATATATTAGAGAAGGAAAAGTTGGAGAGTATTCTCAGAGTTTGCATAACCATTACAAAACAACATGACAGATATTAAATACTCGATATTAGGATAGGACAAAATCTGTTAAAGCCTTAGGTAATTTTCTCTCTCTGGTCCCTTGGCGTCGTGCTTGACATCTCTCATTCTCACACTGATCCTGGTTCGACAAATCAGCTGCATTGCCTTCCCTTGAGCTGGTGGCTGTCGCTTGGTCCTGGACCTCCTCTGGATCGTACCTAACATCTTGGAACACAACATATTCATGTCTAAGATTTTGATGCTAAAACTTGGATGCTCCTTCACTGATGTAAACTGACCAATTGTTTATAGACACTGTCGGCTTTCCTCGTTAGTTGTTCATGGCTGTCTATTTCAACTACCTTTCCTTGTTTCAGTACCGCGATGTTGTCCGAATTGCGTATGGTCAATAACCTATGCGTTACGATGATCGTGGTACAGCCTTCCATGAGATTGTCCAGAGCCTCTGAACTAGTTTTTCAGATTTCGTGTCCAATGCACTTGTGGCTTCATTCAGGAGAAGAATGGAAGGGTTCTTCAGGATTGCTCTAGCGATCGCCACTCTATGCTTTTGTCCTCCTGATAATTGGACTCCTCAGTCGCCGGCGTTGGTTTGGTATCCTTCAGGCATTCGGCTGATGAATCGATGAGTATTAGTTGCTCTTGCTGCTCTCAGTATCTCGATCTCTGATGCATCCTCCTTCTCGTACTTGATGTTTTCGTATATTGTGGTCGAGAACAATGATGGCTCATGTTGTACTAAACTCATTCTCAGGTTTAATGTCTTAATATCATGACCATCGATCAACACTGCCCCCGAAACGGGATCTTAAAATCACATAATCAGCGTGATCACAGTGTTTTTTTCTGACCTATACCACATATAATATATTTGGTATTTCATATACTAGAAACATGCTTAGTCCAGTGGCAAAAGTGTTGCTTTCTTTCCCTAATGACTCAGGTTTGATTCCCCTTGGGGCCAGTTTTCACTATTTTATTTTTCTTACTCCAATCAGGTGGTAACACGTGTCAACACTTAATTGTGGAAGGAAAATAAATTTAATAAATCTAATAAAAATAGATAAATTCTTTAAATAATTAATTTATTTTATTAGATTAAAATTAGGACTAAATTGAATGATTGTATAAATAAAGGGGATTAAATGTGTAATTATACCAATTATTTTAACAGTAACTTTTTCGTTTTTTTAACGGCAGGTGGCTACATTAGAACCAATTAAATAGTTATGTGGTATATTTAACACAATTAAAAATATTGTGGTCAAATCGAGACTAACCCCATAATTCGGTGGTCATTAGTATAGTTTACCCTATATTTTAATAGAACTGATCACAATTTTTGTTAGATTTATATGTACATTTAAAAATTCAAATGAATTTATATATTTTGTAATTTAATTTTATACTATATATTTTTGCAGTTTATACATTTAGAACATATTTTCATACTTTTATTTGTAATAATTATATATATATATATTATTTATTATATTTTTAAATTTTGCATATCTAAAAATACCACATAACACTTAACCAAAAATAGAGTAATGAAGTACAATTTTACTCATTTTTAAAATGTACGGAATCCAATTTTCAGTAGAAGGGTCAAAATACAGTTTAAGGTATAGTGTAAGTACTGGTTTAATACATTACTAAATTTATCACATTAAAATCAATAAATAGTATAATAATAACAATAAATAAAAACAATAAATAAGGTAATAAATATTGTTACAACTCCACTCCTTCATTTTCTCTTAGACGATTATAAAATTTCTCTAATTTTTTTTTCTTCATCGTTTTTCTTTACCGGCGGCAGCCTTTGGCCGTTCTGCTAGTTCTGTACATAAATAAAATTCATCTTTTTCGATGAATATTTCGTTTTTCAAGTTTGTTTCTTGTTTTTCTTCTACTTTGTCGAATTCTTATTCAAATCTGCTTTTGTAGCAGTTCTTTTGTCTGCTTGGTGGCAGTTGTTTCGTCTGCTTTTTAGCAGTTTTTGTCTGTCTTCATGACAGTAGTCTGTCTTTTGACAGTTACGCGTTCGAGTGACGAGTATCAACGAGCGCTTTTCAACGAAAGAGGCCGTTCTATACATGCTATGATTCCCTTTTGTGGTTGTGCCGACATGCCAAGAACAAGTAGCAGAAGAATTTTGCTATATTCAAAGAACACTCAAGGCAAAGTTATAGTTTTTCTGGATTTTTATTTTAGAATGTTTCTTCTAACAGTGTTAGGTCTGATATTTTAACGTTTTTCACACCTTTAAAATTTTATTATTTTGTTATGCATTGTATTTATCTTGTAAAATGTGTGATTCCTTTGTATTCCTTTCGCTGTTGAATAAAATTCAAAAAAAAAAACAATAAATAAGGTATAGTGCAAGGACTCGTTTTTTAACTAGGCACATAATAACAATATTTTTTTCAAAAAAAAAAAACAATAAATAAGGTAATATTAAAAGATAAAACAAAACAGCTACAAATTTAAAGATCGATTATCTGTGATCTTTTTTTTTCCGATAAAAACGATTTTTTACCATAAACAAAATTCATCAGTACCTTAAACATACCTTGTTGGTAAAATCATAATCATAAACTCTTAAATAAAAGATTTTTCTATGTAGAAATCATGATTTTGGATTCCTTGTATTTTGCCCATCAAGAACTATAAATTTATAATCCCCTCAAGAAAACATAGAAACACCTTGTATTCCTTTTGTCTTTTAATTCAATGGGTACATGGAATCATAAAAAGACCAAGCTTCGGCACTGCACATTTATTTTCATAGCTATCTGTCACATGTTTAGTTATGATCATGTTGATGGAAGGTCAATCTCTTCAAATGGAACTATTGAACATACAATTACAGGGGCTATCAAAACGATACAGGTTTATAAGTTTCTATTTTTTTCTTCTTGGTTTTTGTTGTTGTTGTTTATATATTTATTATATGTTTGTGGATGTATATATCGTTAACAGGGTGAAGATGGTGATATAATTCATTGTGTTGACATCTACAAACAACCAGCTTTCAAGCATCCTTTGCTCACGAATCACACCATTCAGGTTTTGTCTTCGACTTAGGTTTACTTCGGTTTGTATCGTTGTTGTTTTTATCATTTTTCTTATATTTGTCATATCAGTAATATCAATGGATAAAAGTTAGAGGAGGGGCCAATGATTTTAAATAAAAAAAACACCATATACATTCAATCTCGCTAAGTTAAAGATGGTATTATATTTCAATCAAAAAAAAAAGATGGTATTATATTGTCAGATGAAACCCAGTTCATATCCGAGAGGAATGGAGGCAGAAACAGTGGAACCAGAGCTCCTTCAGGATTGGCATAAGAATGGAGAATGTCCAGAAGGAACAATCCCCATTGTTAGATCCCCACAACACAGACCCAGGCGGAAAACACCCCCTCTCACTTCTAGTAATCAGCCTGACGTTTATGGTGACAAAACTCACGAGGTAGCTTTCCAAATCTTTCTCCTTCATTTGATTCTCAATAAAACTAAAGAACTGGTCTTTAAAATATGATTAATATGAACGTTTTCCCTTTGCCGTGGTTTTAGTATGCTCAAGTTTCTTTGCTTGATAGCAACTATTTTGGAGCAAGTGCACGGCTTAATGTATGGAAACCAGAAACACATATTGGCGAGTTTAGCTTAGCACAAATTTTGATTTTGGCGAACCATGGCCATGAATTGAACACTGTGGAAGCGGGATGGCAAGTAAGTTATCCCCCATGGAAAGATCTCTCATTTATTTCCCTTGCTTTGGTTGGATCACTTTGGTCTGGGTTTTTAACTTACTATAATCACACTGCAGGTATTCGGGGGAAGGGATTACACACGTTTATTCATAGCCTGGACTGTAAGTTTCGTTTGATTCCTCCTGTCTGTACTCTGTATCTCGACCATTTTGGCAAAAATATGGAACATAAATGTTTCATACAGTTGGTTTTATGGAATGTTTAGAGAGATGGCTATCAAGGAACCGGTTGCTATAATCTGCAATGCCCTGGATTTGTGCAAATCAGCAAAAAGATAGGTCTTGGGGGAAAGCTAGAACCTGTTTCCACGTATGCAGGCGACCAATTTGAGATCAGCATATATATATACAAGGTAAACACATTTTCTTGTTCAAGGCTATTTCTTTTGACATAGTTTTTGAGGCGGTTCGGATTTGTCATCTCCGAGCATAAAATGATGTAATGGAAAATGTTGTTTCAGGACAAGAAGAGTGGAAACTGGTGGCTGAGGATACAGGAAATAGATGTAGGATACTGGCCAGGTTCCATCTTCACAAAATTTTCCGACCGAGGTGAACAAATAATTTGGGGCGGAGAGATTGTTAATTCAGGAGCACAAGGCGGGCACACCTCTACTCAAATGGGAAGTGGTCATTTCCCTAGTGAAGGCTATCAGAAAGCAAGTTATTTCAGAAATATTAGGTACGTGGATGAATCTGGAGCTATACACGATGCTGGACCTTACAATGTTGCTCCACTTGTGACAAAACCTGAATGCTATGATTTACAAATGGGAAACAAGAAGGACTTTGGTACCCATTTCTTTTATGGTGGTCCTGGATATTCTGACAAATGCTTGTAAAGTCATTGCAAAAGTAATAAAATTTATGCATGCTTTCAAGTTTGTTCTAACTTCTAAGCATCCTTTTCAAGAATCCCAAGCTCCGGACTTCATGAATCCAGGTGGTTGGATTTTAATACTCGTTGGTTTTACTGTTCTTAGGCAATGAAACAAAACTTGGTCTGAGCAACAATTGCATTATTCAAACTTGCGTTTCTCTATATGTAGTTCCAGGTTAAAATTTTGAAATTGAAACACTGCATCAATGTAACACCATGAAAGCAACTTCCAAGACAACAATGTTCAAATAACTCTGGTCTGTTGGCCAGAATTTGTTGAAGCATGGAGCTGGAATCCTAGATAATTAAAGACTTCCAGTGCAGTGTATGCTCAATATATGATTTTCTAGTACGGACAAGATTTGCTGCACCCATAAAATACGGAAGCAAGCATTATTGCAGTTGAGCAAAAGTTGATCACTTTTCAAACTATTTGATTCATCTGACTTGACATGTTGCATGAACTCTGTTGAGCTATGGTGAAGTTCACATCACCTGTTGATAACTGAATGCCCTTTGATTGGACTCCATTAAATGAACTAATCTGTTCAACTGTTGGATTCCTAAGCGGCATGACGTAATGTGGAAAGTAGGTCTAACATCTAGGAGGGTTGCCGGGAAGAATCCCAATTCCGTGTTGGTGAGAAGCAGGAACACCGTAAGTTGTGTTCAGAAAGTCCGCACCATCTGCAGCTAGGTTCAGAGGACCACAACCACCATAAACCAGTGACAGAAAACCCGCAGTTGGAGGGCAAGGCTATGCATTTTAGGAGTGTTCATAGTCGGTTTACCTTACTATTTAATATAAACGGTCTGTTAACTGTTATAACGGTTATTAAATTTTGTTAACTGTAACGTAATCGTTAAATATAGTAAACCGTTAAAATTTTAATTGGTTAACCATTATAGCGCTTTATGGTTTCTTAATGTTTCAATTACAAGTTAATATATAACCTATTTTAATTTTTTCACATGTTCACTACTTTTTTTAGAATAATAAAACTAAAAAAATACTTAATTAGAGATATTTTTAAATATATATATAATTTAATAATTAACTTACAAGTTAATCATTAACCATTATTATTAACAGTTCGATTAACCGAAACTGTTTAACCTTAACAATTAAGTTAATTAATCTATAAAATGTAACTGTTAGTATTTATTCTGCATATTACTTGTAGAGAAGTCCTGTGGAAGGAGACAATACAGGAACTAATCACTGACTTCCAGGTGGAGAAAATCCCCAAGGAGATGAACTGGTACTGGCAGCCCTCGGTGTTGACAATGCATTTGGTCGCTGAGTAAAGCAATTCCTTTGCTGGTATCATCAGCAGCAGAAGGAAGGGAAAGCTTTGCAACTGCATTCTCATCTCATCTGCACATTCAATGCTAATATTTGGGTTTTGAGAATTATTTTCTGATTTTAACAATCTATTTAAGTAAATAAAATTCGATTCGACATATAAAATTTAAATTTATTCTAAAACTTTACATTTTAATCACAACTGATAAAATAAGTCGAACCGTCCATAATTCTTGACTTCAGCCTAATATTTTATTTGTACTGTTAGGCCTAATATGATAGGTCTGGCTCAGCTAAAGTGAACATTAATATAAAAGGTGGCTATAATTGTAAGGTTTCAAGCATGGTATGCTTCAGCGAGGGCCAATGTGGCAATGTCATATTTATGATTGGGTTTATCTTATATTTTCATGTCATATTAGTATTTAAATCATTACATATTTATATGTATTTTGAATTATTTTATAAATAATTTTATGTATATTTTAATATGTCTCCGTGTTCGCATAATATTATGTTTTTTAACCTAATTTTAAAACCCACCATTGTAAACACTAAAAATAAAAATAATCAGCAAACGATCTTCAATGAAAAAAATTTAGTGTTTATTTCTTTCTCTCTCTCTTGTTTGTGCTTCTATATTTATTTATTTAATATAGTTTTGATGTGTGCTTGTTTTAATTTTCTTAAAATTTCAAAATTTTTTTGTAGTTTTGGTTTTGTGCAGGGGTGGATTTTGGTCTTCAATAAAATGAAATTTCTTTTCAAAGTTTTTTTGTTAGATTTTTAAAAATTTTAAGGAATTTATAGATTTTTCGCAATTTAATTTTGTAATGTATATTTTTGCAATTTATACATTTAAAAATATCGTTTCATACTTTCATTTCTAATATTTTTCCATAATATATATATATATATATATATATATATATATATATATACACACTATTTTATAATTTAATGAATTAAAAAATGCCACACCAACCCTTAACAAAAAATAGAGGGGAAATTGAATGGAAGTACGAATTTTCCCATTTAAAAATACACAGGGACCTAATTGTTAATAGAGGGACTAAAATACAGTTTAAAGTATAATATAAGGGCTGGTATGATACTTTACCAATCTAATCCAAAAAGAAATGGTGAGTGCATCCAAAATAATACTAATAATAAAAAAGGAAATAGTAATATATATATAAACAGCTTTAAAAATCTAATCTCCGTGATCTTCCTTTGATAAAAACGATTTTTTACCATAAACAAAATACACCAGTATCTTGAACATTCCTTGTTGGTAAACCCATAATCAACTCTGAAATAGAAAGATTTTCCATTGATTTTGGATTCCTTGTATTTTGCTCCCCAAGACCTATAAATTTTTAATCTCTGTCGAGCAAACATTGTATTCTTTTTGTCTTTCATTTCAATTTAATTTAATTTAATTTAATTCAATTCAATTCAATGGGTTCGAATCATAAAAAGATCAAGCTTGGGCACTGCACGTTTATTTTCATAGCTATATGTCACATGTTAAGCTATGATCATGTGGATGGAAGGTCAATTTCTTCTCATAAAACTATTGAGCATACAGAAGCTATTAAAACTATACAGGTTTATTTCTTCAAGTATCATACTATAAGTTTACCTTTTTTTGTCTTGTTTGTTGTTTATGTGTATATTTAATGGTTATTTATGCATATACATTTATATATGTATGTATGTATTGTTGGCAGAGTGAAAATGGTGATATTATTGACTGTGTTGACATCTACAAACAACCTGCTTTCAATCATCTTCTCCTCAAGAATCACACCATTCAGGTTTTTTTTTATCATTTGAATTTTTCTATTTATCTTCTCTAATAAAAATACCATACATGCTTATACTTAGATCTAAAAAAACACAAATATTTGACATATCAACAGCATAAATAGAAAGAAATTAGTGGAAAGATCAATGATTTATATACAAAATACTACATACGTTCAATTTCGTAAAATTAAATTAGAGTATATGAATTAAAATTTAAAATAGTACAAGAACCTCTAGTTTATATAAACTTATTTTAATTATAACATCAACTTATTTATTAATTTATTAATACATTTTAATTAGAAGAAATATATTTGATCTATATTAAGGGTGAGGGTTGATTCCGTTCTTATATTTTTTTTAAAAAATATCTGTTCATAGATATTCTTGACATTAAATATTATGTCATTTTTTAGTTCGATGTGATCAGTGATGATATATCATATGATTGGTTTATCCAAAATTTAAAATGACTTAAAATAAATAAATAAATAAATAAAAAGTCAAACTGCTGAGAATGAATAGAGGAAATTATCTGGTTTGTGTGGAGTTGAAGAAAGAAAGATGGCTTTATATTGTCAGATGAAACCCAGTTCATATCCGAAGGGAATGGTGGCAAAAACATCGGAAGCAGAGCTCCTTCAAGATTGGCATAAGAATGGAGAATGTCCACAAGGAACAATCCCCATTCTTAGATCTCCACAAGACAAACCGAATCGGAAAGCACCCCCTTTCTCTCCTAGTAACCAGCTTGACGATGATGTTGCCAAAAATCACGAGGTATTTTCTACTTCATTTGATTCTCAACAAAACTACAAAACTGGTCTCTAAAATATGAACGTTTTCCCTTTGCCACGAACCAAAATCGTGATTTTAGTATGCTCAAGTTTCTTCGCTTGGTGGCAACTATTTTGGAGCAAGTGCACGGTTTAATGTATGGAAACCAGCAACATTTAATGACGAGATTAGCTTAGCAGAAATGTGGGTTGTGGCGGGCAATGGCAATGAATTGAACAGTTTGGAAGCTGGATGGCAAGTAAGTTTCCTCCCACATTTATATCCCTTGGTTTGGATCACTTTGATCTGGGTTTTTAACTTACTATAATCAAACTGCAGACATACACGGCATTGAATTACACACGTTCGTTCATATACTGGACTGTAAGTTTGCTTGATTCCTCCTGTCTGTATCTCAACCATTTTGTCAAAAATATGGTACATAAATGTTTCATACTGTTGGTTTTATGGAATGTTTAGAGAGATGGCTATCAGAAAACCGGTTGCTATAATCTTGAATGCCCTGGATTTGTGCAAACCAGTAGTAAGTTGACTCTTGGGGGAAAGCTAGAACCTGTTTCCACGTATGCAGGCGAGCAATTTGAGATGGCCATATATGTACACAAGGTAAACAGATTTTGTCGTTCAGGGCTATTGCCTTGACATAGTTTCTGAGGTCGAGAAGTTGCGGTTCATTTACAATCACAGTGTGGATTAATCATCTCCAAACATAAAATGATGTAACGGGAAATGTTGTTTCAGGACAAGAAGAGTGGAAACTGGTGGCTGAGGTTACAGGAAATAGATGTAGGATACTGGCCAGGTTCCATCTTCACAAAATTATCCGACAGAGCTGAAGTAATAATATGGGGTGGAGAGATTGTTAATTCAGAACCACAAGGGCGTCACACCTCTACTCAAATGGGAAGTGGTCATTTCCCCAGTGAAGGCTTAGGGAAAGCAAGTTATATCAGAAATCTTAGGTACGTGGATGAATCTGGAGCTATAAACGATGCTCAAAAAGTTGTTCCATTGGTGACAAAACCTCAATGCTATGATTTACAAATGGGAAACATCAAGAACTATGGTACCCATTTCTTTTATGGTGGTCCTGGATATTCTGACAAATGCTTGTAAAGTCATTGCAAAGTAATAAAATTTGCATTCTTCAAATTGGCTTTCCTCTATTTGTAGTTCCAGCTTAAAATTTTGAAATTGAAACACTACATCAATGTAACACCATGAAAGCAACTTCCAAGACAACAATGTTCAAATAATTCTGGTATTTTCTATATAAAAAAAACTCTGGCCTCATGGTCAGAATTTGTTTAAGTATGAACCTGGAATCCAAGATACTTAAAGACTTCCAGTGCAGTATATGCTCAATATATGATTTTCTAATACGGACAAGATTTGCCGCACCCATAAAATATAGAAGCAAGCATTATTGCAGCTGAGCAAAAGTTGATTACTTTTCAAACTTGTGTTGTCGATGTGCATGTTATTAATACAGATGCAAAACCCACAAATATTTGACGACTGCACAGTCATTTTCCCAGTGAAGTAGGTCATATTAGACACAAAAACTAACCATACTGTTTCCTTTCTTCTTGTATAGACCTAAAGATCCGAGCTGCTGATTGAGTTGCTAATACGCGGTTAAGTGGCACGACCTTAATTACCCGTGTTTGCTCCCTTCTAGTCTGAGCATTGTGAGTAAATGCCTGAGTTTTGGGTTTAGTAGGAAAAGGAGGAAGTAGTGCATCGCCTTTAGACCTCTCAGAGGGACTACTTGCTGTACTTCCCTGTATTTCGTTATCTTTTGATGCAGGCAGTTTTCTTAGAGGGACTATTTGATTCATCTGACTTGATATGTTGCATGAACTCTGTTGAGCTATGGTGAAGTTCACATCACCTGTTGATAACTGATTGCCCTTTGATTGGACTCCAGTAAATGAGCTAATCTGCTCAACTGTTGAGCCGGAAACTGCTGGATTCCTAAGTGGTATGTCGTAATGTGGAAAGTAGGTCTGACATCTAGGAGGGTTGCTGGGAAGAATCCCAATTCGATGTTGGTGAGAAGCAGGAACACCATAAGTTGTGTTCAGAAAGTCCGCACCACCAGCAGTTAGGTTCAAAGGACCACAGCCACCATAAACCGGTGCCAAAAAACCCGCAGTTGGAGGACAAGGCCCCGCATATGGCTTGTAGACAAGTCCTTCGGAAGGAGACATTACAGGAACTAACCACTGACTTCCAGGTGGAGAAAACCCCCAAGGTGATGAACTGGTATTGGCAGCCATTGGTGTTGACAATGCATTTGGTGGCTGAGTAACAAGTCCTTTGCTGGCATCATCATCGGCTGAAGGAAGGGAAAGCTTTGCAACTGCATTCTCATCTGCACACTCAATGCTGATATTTGGTTTTTGAGAATTATTTCTGATTTTAACAATCAATGCTGATTCAGGAACATCGTCCAATGGGAACTTCTTGATTGAAGAAACCTTGGATGGTTTGCCCATATAATAGGTATCTTCAAGCAATATATTTGGTGACCCAGCAATCAACCTCTGAACCTGTTCCACATGAATGCAAAGTTCAAATTCACTTAGATTACATGCATAATTTGCTGAAATGCCTAGCAAGTCCATAGTACACCGGTCCATTTACCTTTATGAGTCTATGCAACTCGAAGATTTGCACGGAAAAGATTCTTTGTTGGCTGAAAACAGTAATATAACAATTAGTATCTCATCGAGAAGCAGAGCTAGCAACAAGTATTGATTGCGTTTGCAGAGGTAGAACTGATGCAAACAGAAGTTATATATAGAAGACATAGATGATAAACCGATATTACAAGAAATGACATAAAAGGCAATGTGTCGACCATTTACAAAAGGATATGACCGGAGAGTAACTGCAGGGTACACACCGAGTCAATAATGCACATACTTCTGATGTTCATTAGTTATGGCAAATGCATTGCACAGAACAACAGAAGTGGAACACTTACTTGACAATAGCTCTTCGTACTTTCCAGAAATGCTTTTGACCTATTACTCCCACGATATCATCAGGGCATATGTCCGAATGAGACAGGGACTCCACCATGGAGATACTTGGGACATTATTATGTATGTTCACACCCCCAATTTGCATAGCCCCCAGATTCTTGTCTTTAACATCCTTACTTCTGTTTTCAAGCGTATTCAGACTTCCATTATCAACTCCAAGTGATTGTCTCAAGCATGACTCGTTTCTCACCTTGGAAGCATTTTCCAGAGATTTGAAAGTTTCCACTGAAATATACTCATGATGTAACCGAGCATTTGCACGAACTTCACTGTTCAATATATCCACTGAGCTGCTTTTGGTTTCTCGGTTACATGAAACATGTGGTCGTTTCAATGATTTTGAATCCTTGATTTTGGCTGACAGGTCGGATGATGCATCAGCTAAGATAGTATCTCTGGTAGAATTAGATCTTTCCATGATGTCTCGAGTGCTTTGAAATAATCTTCCATTCTCCTCAGCTTGGTTCCCCATATATCTTCTAGACTTTGGACCTACAGAAATTTCATTAGCACTTTGAGGTTGCATTGAAGAACTCAAGTTCGATTTAGGAAAATGTTCCTGGTTTTCACCCTGCTTACTGCAACTGCTATTTCGATCTATTCCAGACGGAGCAGAGGTAGGAACCCTAAGGTCATCATTGTCCACTAGCTTCCTCCCAGAAACTTTCTTAAAGCTAGGGAAATAGCGAGGTTGAAATGCATTTTTTACAGAAACAGCTGGAGTTGGTGGATCAGTATCCGAACTACGGTAATCCATAGCTTTCGAGAATTTATTATGTTGATTTACTTTGTTGGTACTCGTTTTAGACCCATGGATGGAATAAGAATGAAACTTCTCAGCCAAGATCGAAGATTCACGGGAGTATTCAAACGGCATAGGCATACTAGTTTCATTACCTTCACCCTACAAATATGAACCATTTCTTGTGATACAAACATAAAACAAGATTATTTGAAGAAAACAATGGAATCCAAGGATTTAAGGAAAAATCATTAGAAAAACAGCAAACTTACATGGCTTGATGATATTGAAGGAACCAAGCTGTTGGTATTATTTGGTGGAAGTGATCCAGTGTTGAACCTTTGGGAAGGGATACTGAGTTGCTCATAGAGGGCCATTTTGTTCCTTGGAGGTGCCTTTGGCCCCCCTTTCTCTGTATCATTCACATGAAGCCTAGGAAACATAGGGCTCACCACCTTTGCCTCCTCCTTTCTTCCTTCCATCATCGTTTCAAAGTCTTTGATTCACCCCCAAACTTTTTAACTCAAAGAAGCAGGCTCTTCCACCATCAAAACATTCGAATTCAACAAAAAACAAAACTTTATCCCCCAGATGGCAATTGAATTGAAAATTTTCTGAAGCACCCAGAAACCACAAGTCGTTTGATTCTGGAATTAATAAGATTTCAGAAGTCTACACATCCAAAGATCTTCAACCCACCTAAGAAAAACAGGTCTTTAAACCGGAAACCATAAACAAAACAAAAAAACAGAGTTTTGCTAATATCCAGAACCAAAACACTCCATAAAAATCAAAACTTTTGCTCCAAAAATCAATGACCCACATAAGTTAGAACAAATCTAGCTACTGATAGTAAAAAAACACAAATTTCACCAATATCTACTCTCTTACTCCAGAAAAAGAACCAAACTTTTTAGCTCAAACTCAGATGCCAACTCCACCACCACAAAATGACAATTAACGTTCCCAAGTCCCAACAAAGCAGATTCGTAAAAGATCCCCCAAAAAGAAAGAACTAGAATCTCCCAATAAAAAAGTAATATAAAAAAACAAATAGAAAGCAATGGGGAAGAATGAAGATAGATTCTGCTAGAGAGAGAAAAAGTTGCCTTAGAATTCCACCAGAGAAGGATCTTTTCTCTTTCAGCACCACAAAGCAAAAAGCTTCATCCCTTATCTCTATCCTTTCTAGGACTTACACATATCCCATTTTCTCCATGAGAAGACAACAAAAAGATGCTGCCACGTCAAATGGGTCCAATTTATTTCAGATCATGTAGCTGATATGTCGTGTCTTGATTGAGTATTCAGTACAATGCAAAAAGCGAAAGAAATTTCCAGGGGACAAATACAATCAAAAACAGATTATTAGATTTAAGAGAAGTAAATCCCAATGTGGTCAAAATGAAAAAGTGACACGTGAGTAATTAAGGAAGTGATTTGGGTTTTAAATTTTTAATGGCCACATGTTAATTTGTTCTACCGAATTTTGGCCAATCTTTTAACTAGAAATCCGTTAAAGATCGTCTCTTTTCGAGCTAGTGCTTTTGCTTTGTTCCTTATTTTTCTCTCATGCTTTTGTTTTTTAAGAAACTGGGGAGGTTCTGGCGGGGTTAGTTTTCATGTGGGAGTTTAGAGCGTAGACTATACGGACTAATCGTAGTGGCTTGAGTGGACAAATCACAAATAAACGGTGCGGAGTGAAGCTCACGCTCTCTTTTGGAGTTTGGCTTAAACGAAGATATTTGCTTCTAATGTTAGATATTTCATTTCTCGATTGGGGAACGAAGATTATCTTTGACTTGGTTTCGCTTTGCGTTTAAATAAATATTTTAACCACACATGATTAACTAATAAATTTCATCCTTCATCATTTATATGCGATTATTCTATTCGAATTATATTATTTATCCATTTAATAAAATAAATTTTATTTCAATTTATTTATATAATATTATTTGTTTATATACAAATTAAAAAGTACTTTACTTCTTCGTCTTCTAAAATTTTAAGGTAAATTACATAGACGGTTACTAAGTTTTAATAAAAAAATAAAATAATAATTTAACTTTTAAAAATCATAAAATGGCAATTAAATTTTATGTTTTATAACAAAATAGTAACTAGACGTTAAATTTCGTTAAGTGTCTGTTATAAAATTTGGTATAATAACACATTTAGTCCTTCATATTTATACATTCAATCAATTTAATCTTAATTTGAAACAATTCACTAAATTTAGCCCTTGTTATTTATGCATTCTTTCAATTTGGTCCTTAAAGTAAAATTTCAAAGTATGGTAACATGATAAATAATTACAATTAAATTTTTATAGGAACTCGAAAACTCGACTCAACTCGAATCGAAAAAATTTCAAATAAAGTTTGAGTTGTAAAATATGACGCGTCAACTCGAAATTTTTTGACTCAACTCGATCGAACGCTCACCTCTATCTTAAGATATGACGCGTCAACTCGAATAACTTGAAATATTCGAATATTTTAAATTATTTTTTCTTTTAAATCGAATATTTTTTAAAATAAAATATTTAATATTTTTATATTTAAATCACATCGATTATTTAATAACAATGGTAAAATTTGAACGAGAAATAAAACGTTTGGTGATTGTTTGCACCAAAAGAAAAGGATAGTGCTAAAATGACCAAAATGTAAAACATTGGAAGGCTATTTTTGACTTTTCCCTTTTTCAAACCCCATATCATCTACACATTATGACATTCCATTAACATGTAAACAAAATATTAATACAACCTTAACTTACACTGTTACACAAACAAAAATATTAAAAAAAACATAAAGGAACAAAAGAAATACTAAATTTATTTTATGCTTACTTCCTCTTGTAATAATAATAATAATAGAATAATTATATAGTCTAACTACAGGGTCAAAACCCTGTTAATATATATGATACAAAGAAACTATGGGCATTTTTTTAACATAAAAAACTGTGGGCATTTTTCGGAAAGAAACTATGGGCAGTGTATGACTAACACCCCGATAAAGCATCAGATGTAAACCTTTACATATTCACATATAGACAATAAAAACCTTTCAAGTTGACCCGGTTTAATGATACCAATAGAATTTGCAAAATCTCGTAGGATTAGGTCACTTGAGGTAGAGCTAACTGAATGTTATGGTTCCTGTCGATTTCGGCCGACAAACACTCGTTCAATTCGGTGACAACGTAAGTCATGGTTGGCCGTTTTGTCGAAGTTGGAGATACGCAAGCCATTGCCAGTTCAACTGCTTTCTTCATAGAGGCATTGTCAAAGTCTCCCTGCAATCTTGAATCAGCAATGGTATTGATATCGCCATTAGATAATATCAAACTAGCCCATTGGCTTATATGTGTAGTCTGGCTATACGTTTTCGTTGTCACCGGTCTGTTCGTGATGATCTCCAACAAGACTACCCCGAAGCTATACACATCGCTTTTCTCCGTCAACCTGTTCGAAGTAGAATACCTGCAGCGCAAACATGGATGATTCCGGAGATTCATAATATGTTATAATGTTTCAGAATCAGCTGAGAGTCAAGGCCAGATTTACTTACTCAGGGTCCACATATCCCGGGGTACCGGCAACAACAGTAATGACATGAGTGTCACCTTCAAGTGGAAAAGCTTTGGACAGCCCAAAATCTGATAGCTTGGCGTGCAGGCTTTCAGTTAACAATATGTTGGTGGACTTCACATCTCTGTGGATTATAGGTGGTGTGCAACCGTGGTGCAAATATTCTAGTCCTGCATTTCGTTCGAATTTGCTCTATTGTTAGTTCTTTTTCAACTATATTAAGTTGAGACACGTGCGCGCGCACATATATATGTATGCTTGCTGACCTTGTGCTGCTTCCAGGGCTATGCCAAGTCTTACTTCCCAATTCAGGACACCTCTGCTGCTATCTGCATTAAACCATACTTAATTTCGTTTTAAATTTAGAATTAATATTTGATGCGCTAATAATGTACAGTTCTGTACACCATGAGTGTATAATCTAACCTTTGAGATGCTCTGATAGGTTTCCTTTGGCCATGTACTCATAGATGAGCCCCATGTTGCTGCCATCATCGCAATATCCGATAAGCGTGGTCAAATTTCTATGATGAACTCTCAAAAGAAGTTCCATCTGTAAAGGGTTAAAAATCCAGATTGTTTATATTCAGTTTCCAAATTGATGAGGGATTTGTTAGTAGATGGGATAAATGTGTTTTACCTCGGCTTGAAACTCCTTGTACCCTTGAGCTGATGATGGAGAAAGCATTTTCACGGCTACTTGAGTTTCATCTAAATAGCCGTGATAAACTGTTCCGAATCCTCCTTTACCAACAACTGTTCCAAAATTGTTTGTCATCTTTTTTACCTGACCATGCGTGAACTGTCGGTTCTTTGATGAACCCTGTATCGGATTTGTTTTTCTGGAGTCGACGACATCAGTCTTCCTGTTGTCCGATGACAAAACTGAAACAAATTCAATACGATTATGAGTAAGGGAAGAAATGTTAATTTGGATCCACCAAATGTTTTTTGTAATAACGGTCATACCAGGCCGTTTTCCTGCTCTTCTTCTAATAATCCATAAGGTGCCCAAAACAATTACGAGGACCAAAACTACTGATGCAACTGATGCTACTACAGGGACAACTATGTTGCTGCTGTTGTTTTTGTTGTTGTTGTTGTCCCCGCATGAACCGGATATACAAATATGACTTTCTTCTTCATCCATACTTCAATCGGTTTCAGTTAGCCATAGAAAAAAGATTAAGAATTGGAATGAAAGTGCTACTTACGGCTATAAGCATGTGAACATTCAAAAATATAAATAAGAAGGAAATCATACATTAAATCTAGCTGACTCTGGTTTACCCTTTGCATGAGTCTTTCTGGAATTGAAATGTTAAGCATGTTTCCGCTCAAATTTCTGCAAAGAAGGATGGTCATATTTCCTCAGTTATTACTTCTCTATTTTAAGTAGTCTTAGATTTCAAAATAACTTACAGCAGAGTCAAGAATTGCAGGTTAGCCAGAAATTCAGGCACTGGTCCGGTCAAATTGTTGTCCGATAAGTCCCTAAGAATATATAGCAATAAGTGAGCTTAAAAAATTCCTTCAACACCACTAATAGGAGTGCCCGAATTTAACACATGAACATGGAGATTGGAGAAACTTACAGGTGCTGTAATTGAGAGAGATTGGCTATAACATCAGGTATCTCCCCATTCAAATTGCTGGAGGACAAATTCCTGATTTCATAGACAAAAGGTTTTGTAGATTAACAAATATATATATAAAAAAAAACCCTTGCTTGCTTAAAACATAAGGAGCAGGCATATGTAAGATTTACAGAGATATGATTCTTGGTGGATTAGTTTCATCATAGCTGCAATTAAGTCCTTCCCACAAGAATGTTTTAGGAAGACAAGGATCTCCCTGCCAGTTTCTCTTTAATCCATACATCGATTTTATGTTCGCAACCGCGTCAACTATCAAGTATAAAGTATACGAGAACCGGAGTTAGATCCCGTCGAGGGAAAGAATAATACATATAAACTACATAGGTTGGTAGTTTTAGACAACTTACCATCTTCTTCTTTGGTTTGAGGCTGGGAGAAATCTTTTACCTCAAAAATCTCAAAGGCGTTAAGGAGAGGCGGAAGGGTTGAACCACTGGTTCTTTCGAAGGTAAAATTGATATCTTTGACAGGCGATGAGGTGTATAAAGTGGTTGTGTTCAAATACATAGGACTAAAAGGTTCATACCAACGAACCCCATTATGATAGATGTTGAACTCCCTGGATTCGTTGGCTTGGAGTCTCTCAACTTCTGCAAAGTGCATGTACACGTAGTACAGGGCATCGGTGCTTGAACTCGACATCATTATATCCATCGGCCGACTAGCATTTACCGGCGTACCAGCAGTACTCATCACAACCGATGGAGTATCATTTCTATAGCCTATGACGGTTGAAGAGGTATTTATTTGCGTCCAATCATTTCTTGGATAAGCATACCAATATCGATCGAAAACATCTTGGGGAAACCTGTCACGGTGCTGCTGCTAATTAATAAATAACATTGAAGGAATCCAATACTCACCTCGAAATTAATGTGTAATGGCTCACCCGATATTGTTCCCACCGGAAGGCAAGCCGACGTCGTATCTTGCATAATGTTTGAGCGATTCTGTTTTAGACCGAGTCGGATAAGTTGTGTTATCGATAGGAATCAACTGTAGAAATGATATGTAAGGCACCCCATTCCCAGTATTCACTAGACAAACATACAAATGGTCGGATTGAAGAACATGAAAGATGTCCCAGAAGAAAGCATCACCCGCAGATTCTAAAGCAATCGTATCCCAGAAATAAGGTCCTACGTAAATATCAAACTCTGGTACTGTGTTTTCTTCGTCATAGTTTCCATACATGAAACCTGCTCTGATCAAATAAACGTCTCCCTTTTGGAGAGTGAAGTTGTAACAGTTTCGGTCTCCGTCCGGAAAACTCCGAACGGTCCAATACCTCTCAGGTAAACTTTGTCTAAACTCCGGTAGCACCCTTCTACTTAAGCCAGTTTGGACATAAGGTGCATCTGAAACATAAGGTATGCCTGTTCCGGTATCAGTGTTGCTTGAACCCTCTGATCGTCCACAGTCTAAGCTTATGAAACCTGGAAATAACATGAACATACATGGCATTAATGTCTCTGTGAAAAGAAATCAATCATATTAATTCCATGTAAAACAAACCTGATGGATCTTGGGCATGGATTAGAAATGCAAGAGCAGCAAAGCTGACAATTAGAAACGAGTTACAGAGAAAACTGTATCTTGAGCTTGTCATCGTCATAATGGAACACATTTTCTTAGTTGAGATGTTGAAGGACGAAGCAATTATGTAGCACAATATCAAGTACACTACACTTTTATAGTAACAAAATGAATAATGAATAAAAATATTATCAAATTGTTGATGGTTAATTATTCCATGCACAAGCGTTCATGGTAACTTTATTTACACATGCGCCTTAGTTTTAAAGTTTAAGAATTTTGTTTAGAGTTGAAGGTTTAGGGGTTTAAGTGTGGTTGTTTTGAATTTAGGGGTTATTGATAAATTTCAGGTTTAATGTTAAAATTTAAGGTTTGTAAGTTAAAACTTAAATCTCTAACCATATTACACTAAACCTTAACAATAAAACCTACATCCTAACCATAAAGCCTAAATTCTAACTATGAAATCTAAATTATAAACCCTACATTAAAAACCCCTTAACCAAAACTCTAAATTGAAACTTTATACTCTAAAATTAAGGCGCTTGTGGAAGTAAAAAAATTTCACCACCTTTGGTCGGCGAAATAAGAATTCGAAAGACATTAATACTCTAAATTTGATCGGTTCTTTTTAATGAATTAACACATACTTAATTAGTGATATCAACTTTAATAAAATGAGATTTTTAACCTTCATCGACTTGAATTCAATCAACTTTAAAAAATATAAACATATATTGACTCTGTTTGGCAATTAGCTGATAGCGGATTACATTAGCTGATAGTTAATAGCTGATTGCATTAGCTGATTTGACTAGCGGATTGTATTAATTGATTTGACTAGCGGATTGTATTAGCTGATAGTTGATAGCTGATTGCATTAGCTGGTTTGACTAGCGGATTGTATTAGTTGATTTGACTAGCGGATTGTATTAGCTGATTGTATAAAAGTGTTTGGTAAAATTAGCTGATAGCTGTTAGATTATTTAAACAAGCAAAATGACATGTAAGAACATGATTATATTCAATATTTGTTTGAATAGTTTATTAGTTATCAATATTTTGTATCTAATTATTATTAATTAGATCTATAAAATTATTTTTAATATAACTTTTCTAAACATATTCAAATAATTTATATATTAATTTATTATTTATATAATAATTTTAATATAATTTAATTAATAAATAAATTTAAATATATGTGACAATAAAAAAAAGTAAATAAGATTAGCGTGAGAAAATATTTAATTTAGGTTATTTTGAGATTTTTGGTAACAGGTAAGGGTAATGGAGTCTTTACAACTCTAATATCAAACCTCTAATCTCAAAAACTCTTATTATGAGCTTTTTCAAAATTAGCGGTTTCACCCAAATTCGCTCTTTCAATCCGCTATTTACCAAACAACAATATTAACAGACTTGACTGGTCAAACATCTAATTATGCCTCAAACTTCTAATTTTTTTCCAAAATCTATCTTTACTAAACAGGTTATAATGACTATAACATTACTAAAAAACTTCAATAAAATGCATTATCTAATAGCATGTTGGTAACTAGTGTAACATATGAATAGGACAATGTTGTAATTAATTATAAGGTCGTTATAAAAAGGAAATTGAGAGAATCTTTTGACTTAATCAAACCTATAATATGTAGTGCTGAGGTAAAAGTTTGAGCGCTTCACAGTTGAAACATTCGTGCCATTGTAATTAATGGTTTAGTCATAAGGTTTTAATAGTAAATTAAAAAGGAAAAAAAAAAGGCCATTGACTTTCTTTTTACTAAATATATATTTAGTTATTTACACTATCAAATATTGAATTTTGATTACTAGAATTGTAAGTTCAGAATTGTATTAATCCACCTAACGATAGTTGAACAAGTATTAGAATAGGCGATGGAAATTTCTAACCAAAATACAAATTGACGTATTTATATATGGATAAATATTTTATACACGGGCGGTAAAAACTGAAAGTTTCCACAAGCGCCTTAGTTTTAGGGTATAGAGAGTTAGTTTAGGGTATATGGTTTAGGTGTAGGGGTTAGAATTTAAGGATAGTTGTTTCAATTTAAGGTTTAGGGTTATAATTTAGGGTTTGTAGGTTAAAACCTAAATCATCACCATATTATCCTAAAAACTAAACCCTAACATATTAACCCTAAATTATAACCCTAAACCTTAAATTGAAACAATTATCCCTAAATTCTAAACCCTTACACCTAAACTCCTAAACCCTATACCCTAAACTAACTTCATATACCCTAAAACTAAGGCGCTTGTGGAATAAAAATAGACTAAAATCATAGGATTCAAAAAAGCATAGGCCTCGGACAATTTGACGAATAAAAAACTATTTGAAAAAAGAGCAAAATTAAAACAGGTACAGATCAAATTAAAGATATTAAGTATAACAAAATTTTGTTCTTGGAGATAATTTTGATTGAGTTATTAATGTTTTTTGATATAAGAAAAAAATGAAAAAAAAATAGACTAAACAATACTTCTTTGAACTCACCCAATCAAAAAGCCTTCAATTCTTACAAGAGAATAGAAGAAATATACTTTCATACATTATCTTAATTGATTTCTATGTAATGATCAATAAATTAGGTTTAATTCTCCGCCTATTTCGTGGAGATAAACAAGGCGTATTCTATCATAACTCGTTTCTGCCAAAAAAAAAGTGCATCATCGATAAATTCATGAGATATTATTTGTAAAATAGCTCCGTTGAGTCATGTGTTATAGTTCTATGATTCAGAGTATCATTTTCTATTTGATCCCTTTAAACTTCATATTCGAGGTTGCGATCGGATCAATTCATTAAAAAGAAACGATTCAATACATTTCTTATGTACCCATAGGTGCTATGTTGGATCTGAATCAGATTTCGGATCAATCTATCTTGATTGATTGCCTCCATTATGTTATTGCTACCAAATACCACTATTTTTGATTTTGGATCATCCAAATCATTCTTGCATGATATCCGGACCCGTTTTTTTCCGATCCTTCGATAAAAAGATACATTTTTCTCATAAAAATACAAATAAGAAATTTAATAAGAAATAAATTAAAAATATTTTTTTACAAAAATAATCCTAGCGGCGACTCTTCAAGTGTCGAGTGTGGACATGTCTCAAATGCAGTAGTTAGGTGTGTGGATCGGTCTATGAAGGTTGAGGGTTTTGGGTGTAGAGGAATATATTTATGATCCTCTTTCAGACTCGGAGGCCGCGCTTATGCGTGAAGCTCGCGCAACTTTGAAGGTGGATAGATGGGTGGGGTCTCGACCATTGAAAAAGAGGAAGACATCATAACAGATATTGTTAAAAATCTTAAGAATACTAGTAAAGATTGTTGAGATGAATGAGATGAGAAGATGTTTGTTCTTTATTTATTTTTGGATTGTGTTGTTTGAATTTAGTTGTTGGAATGCGTGTTGGTGTTAGTTTTGGTGTGGCTTGTGTTGTTGCTACTTTGAGGAATTTGGTTGCAGGTTGTGTTTGTGTGATGTTTGAGTTTATCTTGGCGTTTTGATTACTATGGTGTGTTCGAGTTCTTTCTTAAGGCATTGTTTGTTTTTGTACTTTGTGTCATGTTCGTTTTGATGTTTTCGAGATCCTTTTAGCGTAGGGCTTTTTTTGTGTTCTATGGGGTATCCGAATACTGTTTTCCCCAACTTAATATTAGGGTGTTTTAACGAGGCTCGTGATAACGAGACACAAGTTTAAATCGTTTTGTAACCAATGAAGTCTTTTGATCAACGTTGATGGTTGAATTTAATGGATTTTTGTAATTAGTGTATGACACTTGATGTTTTTTTATTTAATTTAAAAAATTGTTTAAAAGCTCTAGAAATTCTAAAAAATTACAAAATTTATTAAAAAAAATATTCTTTTAAATATACAAATGTCACATGATAGAACTGTAGTATATCATGTGTCAATAATATCTAGATTTAATAGTTAAAATTAGTCAAAATACTTAATTGATTCAATAGCTTTTTTACACCCATAAACCAGAAGAAAAAAAATCAAAAGATTTTATCTTTTTTATAAAATACATGTTCATTGTTCGTTTTACGGTCCATACTCGAGGTACGAGGTTGCCCCTCCTAACAAAATCGTCTCCAAAATAAAAAGATTTTATTAATAATATAAAATCCTCAAACCATAATGAAAACATGATAGTACATCATAGCATTCATAGAAGATCCACAAAGTACACCTAAACCATTCAGCTCTAATCAATGAGACGAAGATGAAGAGAAAGGCAAGCTCATAATTAAATAGCCTTGTTTATGCCAATAGAATTTGCATAATCACCTCTGCCTAGGCGAGGGTTGTGAGACCCTCTCAATCTCAGTCGACAAACACTCTCTTAACTCCGCCACAACGTAGTTGATCGATGGCCTCTCCATCGAAGTCTGAGATACGCAAGCCATTGCCAGTTCAACTGCTTTCTTCATTGAGGTAATCTCAAAATCTGCTTGCAATCTTGGATCAACTATGGTTTTGATATCTCCATTAGATAACATCAAACTAGTCCATTGGCTTATATGCGTGGTCTGGTCATACGATTTCATAATCACTTGCCGGTTCGTAATGATCTCCAAAAGGACTACCCCGAAGCTATAGACATCGCTTTTCTCCGTCAACCTGTTCGAAGTCGAATACCTGCATTGCAAACATTAGTTGAGGAGATGAGTTACTTTTGACTGAAAGGTGAGTGCCACTGCCAATACCAGATTTACATACTCAGGATCAAGGTATCCAGGGGTACCAGCAACCCCAGTAATGAGACTGTGGCCTTCAAGTGGAAAAGCTTTGGACAATCCAAAATCAGAGAGCTTGGCATGCAGGCTTTCAGTTAACAATATGTTGGTGCACTTCACATCTCTGTGGATTATAGACGGTGTGCAATCCTGGTGCAAATACACTAGTCCTGCATTTCGCTTTATTATTACTTCACTTTCAACTATATTAAGTGTGTTTGTGACTGTGTATATATATGTCTGTGTGTCTGCTGACCTTGTGCTGCTTCCAGGGCTATGCCAAGTCTTACTTTCCAATTCAAAACACCTCTGCTGCTATCTACATTGACTCATTAATTAAATAATTCATTAAATTTCATTTTTAATTGCATTCACTTGTCAAATATAAGCTCTCTCTCTCTATATATATACTTTCCAACCTTTGAGATGCTGTGCTAAGTTTCCTTCGGCCATGTACTCGTAGATTAGCCCCATGTTGCTGCCATCATCGCAGTACCCGATAAGCGTCGTCAAATTTCTATGATGAACTCTCAAAAGAACTTCAACCTGTAAAGAATTAAAACCCTTATTTCTGAATCAGTTTTGTTTATTAGCCTTTCTTACAAGTTAATATGGAGATAAGATCAGATAAGTCCCTTGTATACCTCAGCTTGAAACTGCTTATACCCTTGAACTGATGATGGTGAAAGCGTCTTCACTGCTACTTTGGTCTCATCTAAATGGCCCAGAAAAACTTTTCCAAACCCTCCTTCACCTATCACTGTTTCAAAATTGTTTGTCATCCTTTGGACCTGAGCATGACTGAACTGTCGGTTCATTGGTGAACCCTGCAAGTACTGCTTTGTTTTTCTGGAACCGACGACATCAGTCTTCTTTGCTGATGAAACTGAAACAAGTTCGATACGATTATGCGCATGGAACCAAAGAAAAAAAGAATCTTAATTTGGATCCACCAATTGAACGTGATAATGGTCATAGTCATACCAGGACGTTTTCTTCTTTTAAGCTTCCATAATACGGCCAAAGTAACCATGAGGACCAAAACTACTCCTGCAACTGATGCTGCAATAGGGACAATTTTGTTGTCGTCGTTGTTGTTATTGTTGTTGTTGTTGTTGCATGAATCGGATATACAAATAGGAATTGTATCTTCATCTATGCTTCAATTAGTTAAACATGGATGATTTTAGAAACAAGGAATTGAGCTTTGACTTTTTTCTGGATAATTTTTGTTATTATCCAAGAAAGCAAGCAAGCTGCTACTAATTGAGCTTTGACTTTGTTTGATGTCTCTATCACCAAGACATAATCATATCAACATTCAAAATGTAAATAAAGGAGAATAAAAGCATACATTAAATCCAGCAGATCCTGGTTTGCCCTTTCCCTGAGTTTTGTAGGAACTGAACCATTAAACATGTTTCTACTCAAATTTCTGCACGCATACACAAAACGGACGAACATGATACTTCATCTGTTATCATTATTTTTCCACGTAATCACAGATTTCCAAATAACTTACAGCAGAGTCAAGAATTGCAGGTTAACCAGAAATTCAGGCACCGGTCCGGTAAAACGGTTATTTGATAAGTCCCTGAGAATATATGGCAATAAGTGAGCCTGATAAGTTCCTTCATCACCATGAATAGGAGTACCCGAATTTAACACATGAACATGGAGATTGGAGACACTTACAGGTGCTGTAATTGAGAGAGATTGGCTATAACATCAGGTATCTCCCCATTCAAATTGCTGGAGGACAGATTCCTGATTTCGTGGCCAAAAATGTTCTGTAATTTAACAACAATACAGAAAGACCCTTGCTTGCCTAAAAACACAAGGAGCAGGCACATGCAAGACTTACAAAGATATGATACTTGGAGGATTATTATCATCATAGCTGCAATTAAGTCCTTCCCACAAGAAATTTTGAGGCGCACATGGATCTCCCTGCCAGTTTCTCTTTAATCCATACATCGATTTTATATTCGCAATAGCATCAACTATCAGATATAACAGAGAATTGTAGTTAGACTGAGACTGAATCATATATATATATAAGTAAATGTATATATATATGCTGTTAAACGTTTTAGAGTAAGTTACCATCTGTTTCATTTGTTTGAGACAGTAAAAAGTTTTTCGCTTCATAAATTTCAATGGCATTAAGGATGGGCGGAAGGGTTGAATTACTGGTTCTTTGGATTGAAATCTCGCCACTACTTAGGGCTGACTCGCTGTATAAGCTGGTTACTTGCAAATATGCAGGACGAAAAGCTCCATAAAATTTCTGTCCATTTATATACACGTCGAACTCCCTGGATTCAATGCTGTTATTGAGAACTTCAACTTCAGCAAAGTGCATGTACACATAAAACTGGTCGATTGGAACACTGATATTAATCGGCTGATCGACATCTGCCGGTGTACCGGCAGTTTCCATGACCACCAACGGTGGCTGGAAATCGTTGTCGGCTTCCATGTTGAAAGAAGTACTCATTACCCTCCAATCATTTCTCTGATACGGCCACCACATTCGATCATAACCATCTTCTTTAAACCTGTGACACAGTTCTCATGATCATAAAGTAATAAAAAAGACATTGTAGCAACAAAAATTTAATGATATGGTCCCTAACCTGAGGAAACCATCGGATGGCAGACCAACATCAAGTCTTCTCCAAAGTGAAAGTGATTCAGTTTGAAACTGGGTTGTATAAATTGTAGTATTTGGCAAAAGCCTCAACTCTAATACCGATACGAAAGGTACCCCATTCCCAGTATTCACAAAACAAACATACGAATACTTTGATTCAAGAACATGAATGATCTCCCAGGAACGAGATGTATTATCTAAATAAACCGTTGCCCATAGATTCGGTCCGAAACGGATATCAAATTGTGGCACTGTGTTTTCCCCATCATAATTCCCGTACAAGAAGCTTGCTCTGATTATGTACTTGTCTCCCTTTCCCAGGGTAAAGTTATAACAGTTTTGATCTCCTTGGGGAAAACTTCGAACTGTTCCGTACATCCTCTGATACACACTCGAATATTCGGATGATATACGCTTAGTTATTCCGGTTCGAATGTAAGGTTCATCCGAAATGTAATCTATGCCTGTCGTGGAATCAGTATAGCTTGAATCCTCTGACAACCCGCAATCTAAGCTAATGAAACCTGAAAATATATTAAGATTGTTCAGTACTATACGTATGTACGTACATACGTAGGTATATGTATTGGAAGATTTTTGTAGGCAGATTACCTGATTGATCTTGAGCATGGATTAGAAATGAAAGAGCAAAGCTGATAAATAGCAGCGAGTGAAAGAGGGAATACTTTGACATTATCTGCATAATTACCGAGTATAATTTCTGGTTCAGATATTAAAGAAGCGACTAATGCATCTTAATTAAGTAGAACGATAGCCTACAGTGACGTATTTTATAGTAACATATAATGAATAAATTAAACAAACAATTCCATCAAATTGCCCATTAGCCAAATAAAAATTTGTAACTGATCTGAATATACAAGTTGATTTTGTGATGATGAATGCATAAACACATAAGAATTAAAAAACAAATTGAACTGAAAAAGAAATTTTGAATGACCTTTCATTTCATTACATGAACATTTCACAATCGGAAATTTATGGCGGATGCAAATTAACATTTTTTACAACCAAATTAACATATTTAATAAAACATTTTTGTATGTATCAATGAAGTCAAACTCAACAGTAATATCAATATTTCAAAACCGCATTTCCTAGCTTAAAAGAGTACAATTTTTATCTGTGAAAATGCTATCTTTTGAGGAATCCACAACTACAAGTCTCAAATTTCTTCTTCAGCAGGCGGATGACCTTCTGAGATTAAGCACGTATGGCGAGAGGCCAACATGACTGCCGGCTGTATTTCCAAGATCGCCGATGAAGTTGACGCTCAGCTAGTCATCCGTACAACGATGTACCTACTGTTGCAATCTATAGTGTTAGAGCATAGAAAGAGACATCGAAAAAAAAAATTGTCATTTGAATAAAAAATTATTACTTCTCTTTTCAGTACTTCTATTTATGACCTACACTAAAAAAACTAAAATTTATTATATTTTCATTTTATTAGTGATGTGAAAAGTATATATTAAACTTCCTTCGATTCTCGATAAATTTCTGTCGTAATCAGGAGAATAAAGCCATCACATCAAGTTGTTTTATATATATCATCTTGTAAGAAGTACTATATTAATACCTGAATATGTTCTAAAAGAATTGGTATCTGAAATGCGGCTAAGTCAACTATTAATTAGTGTAGTTTTTTTTTTTTTGACAATGACAACTGAATTTTATTAATAACTATAAAAAATATTTCAAATACAAAGCATCCAAAATGGAGAATAATGAGATCTAGTACACTAAAATCTCAAACAACCCAAAGATGCAAAGAAAATAAATATTTTCATAGATATTAGCATACCAACAAAATCCAGAAGTCTTCCTGAATCTCCTTGTCTCTATCCAAAACGCTAAGGTATGCTAAAATCATGCCAAAACGACAGATGAAACAAACCATAAAAATAACAAAAAAAGCGTGTCACAAGGACAGAAAAACACGTGTCACAAAGACAGAGATTTTTATTAAAAATATAAAAAACAAAAATAAAAATATGAAAACAATGAATCCGGTGATCGGCAACCAGTATTAAAACCGGTAGCCGATCACCGGCTAAGAAACAAAAGAGAAAGAGACGGCTATAAAATTAGAGGAGAGAATTAGTGTAGTTTTTTTAATGAATAAAAATAGTGTAGTTTTACAATGTAATTTTATATGACTGATCGGTTACATGAAACAAGGATATGTAAAACGAATTTGGTCTGCATCTCCTGCATTGATTTCCTGACTCATACTTAAATATTTTTTTTCTCTACTTCTTAAAGATAATTATATATTGTCTAATCCCCTTGGTAGCTTCATGGAAATAATAATGGCTTAGGAATGCTTCTCAAATATCTAATCCCCTTATTTTTATTAGTTTCAATTTTTCGATGAACAGTACCAATAAGTCGCCTCAGTAGAAAAGCGGATGATATTTATCATAAGAAATTCGAATTCAATTATTTTGCCAGTAAAATGTATGTGTATTGTCAAAGAGTTAAGAATATATATAAACAGATATTATCTTATAATCACCTTTAAATTATTAAAAAAAATCGATCAACCAACATCCATATATACTAGTATAACAATTATCAAGTTCTTATACTTTTGCAGGCAACAAGTCCCACCACCCACTTGATATTTTATAAGGTTGAGTGCCTTACTAATTAATTCGATAGCTTCTAAGTTGGAAAATTGAATATTCAAAAGGGAATTCGCCATCCAACTTCGAATAAACTATAGGAGGCCCAAAATCCTGTAGGACCGATTGATATAATGACATGACTATGCCAACGTATTCAAAGAATTAGGCTTTAATCTTCGTTTAATATAATTAAATTATACCAAATGATATCTGTTCATTTTAAGTTTGAATCCTAACAACTGTAACATGTTCTTTTATTTTTGGGTCACAATTTCTTTTGTATTTAAACAAGTTATTAGGACAAGTGTTGGTAGAGCAGCTGGAAGCTTGGGTGCCACGTGGACAAAATATGTTCAAGTCTGGAATTTTGCTTGCTTTTTACCTTGGAGTCTTGTGTTGAACTCTTCAGCATTGTTAAGATCAATTGAACAAACAAAGAATAAAGAGAGACGGTACTCTTTGAGTATTATTGATAAAACCTGTAATATCTCAATAGAGACCAGGTTGATTTTATATAATATTGAGTAGAGAAAGTAACTAACAGTAACTAACAACCTCTTAACTGTTTGTACTGACTTTTCTCAACAACCATTGACCTTTACAAATAACAACACTACCTGCCTATATTATACTTATAACAAGCATTATAAACAAGCTTTTTCCACTTGCAACTCTGCAGCAGCCAGCAAGTATGATCTTTACAGCAAGAGCAAAGTCCGGGTCGATTTAATAAATAAATAAATAAATAAATCAAATTTCTATGTATTCTTTCTATGCAAATCCAACAGCCACTTTGGGCCATGGACTCAAATTTTAAAAAAAAAATATTTATTTATTCAAACGCCACACATATCAATAAAAGATATTTGCAGTTTCCTATATTTTTGGGGCAAATTTAACCAAATATTGTTCCTCAATTTTTTTTCCAATAATATATCATTCCTCGCTTTATTTTTAACAATATGATTGTTTACTGTAGCAATTTAGAAGTTAGATTGTGTTCAATTCGTCTTTAAACAGTATTTTTTCATGTTAAAATTAAATTATTAAAGTCGAACTGCTTGTAATCCGACTTCCAACAGTAAAAGTAATGGACATTGTTCAAAGTCAGGCTGCCCTTGATCCATCTTCAAGCTAATCATCGACTTTGAATGTATTTTCTAGATAAACACGGTTTAAAGTCGGATTGTTCAATCCGACTTTTAGTTGCTACAATAAACAATTATATTGTTGAAAATAAAGTGGAGAGTGTCATATTATCGAGAGAAAAATAGACCATAATATTTGGATAATTTACCATCTTTGGGACTTTTCATTTCTTTTAGAAAAAAGAACAAATCAAAAAGTTATGTTTGATAATTTAATTATGTTCAAATTAGAACAACAAAGAATCATGTTGTAATTCTGATTCTATTAAGCTTCATATGAAATTCAATTTTCATTTTGTTTTGGTTGTACAAGAACCCGGTATTTTAGATCCGATAAGAGATCTCAACACAATATCTGGACAAATTTACAGCAATATTATTGTTGAAAAAATATTTCATAATCTATAATTCTTCTATTTTTATTTTATGATTTATTGTATTTATTAAATAAAAGTAGAAGTCACAATATCCGAACAATTTATCCACTAAAATTTAGTAAAGAAATTAAGGTTTCAAGAATGACATTTAAGTTTGTCGGGTTAGCCCCAGTTATCCACGAAGTCACAATACCTAAATCCAACCTTGTGCAGACGATTGGGCGATTGGGCCACAGTAGTTTTTCGGTCCTACAATCTATTGGGTTCGCGTCTAGGAGCTTTTTAGATCATGGTTTTATTGTCACGTGGTATAACAACGTATCAAAACAATTCAAGAAATAAAATATCAAATTAAAAAAATACAAAATGGTCAACTTGAAGCTTTTCTATTACTCAACGGTAGGTCAAAGATCTTGTACAACTTATTAAATTGGAGCCTTTAATTTTGTTGACTTGTTACATCCGAGGGGTGGAACTAAAAATTTATAAAAAGGACTAAAATGAAATTAAAAAAAAATACAAATTTGTAAAAAGGGTCAAAATGAAATTAAAAAATTTTGAGGGGGTCATACTAAGATTTTACAAACTTTAAAGATATTATAGAGGTAATTTTACATTTTTTCTAAAAAAAATCTATCATATTCCTGAGAAATTATATTATAGGCCCGGCTCGCCACGTCATTCATGGTCCCAACCAATAAAAAACATCTATTTCATTAAATTTTTTCATATCATCTTTTTACCAAGTGAATGTACAGTTGGTAAAAATATTTTTTAATTTAATGTACAGTAAAACTGAGTGAAGATTCACTTAGTAAAAAAATGATATGAAAAATTTAATGAAATAGATGCTTTTTATTGGTTGGGACCATGGATGACATGGCAAGCCGGGCCTATAATATAATTTCTCCATATTCCTAATGAAAAAAAAGTTGGTGGGGACCAAAATCCCTATGTTCCGCCACTGCTTGCGATATAGTTGATTTTTAAATAAGAATGAGTTTAACAAAATTTAAAGTCTATGAAATTTAATATTATTTTGCTTTTTTCATGTGTTTTTTTTACTGTTAGTTTAGAATTATTTTTTTCTATTCTCTTGTAAGCATTTAACTTAATTAATTTTGGACAATTTTTAAAAAAAATCTTGTACAATTATCGCATTGTATATATCTAAAACCACCCTGAAAGATGAATAGAATAATTAAACCTGATGATGATAACTTAGATGTAGTAACATCATTCGAAACCACTACCGGCCTAATAAATTTGTGATAGCGAATCAGATCATGCAACTTTAGCATGCCTTTTTTTATTTACAAAACTTTTAGTATGCCTTTTATTCAGATGCAACTAGAGAAATAGTATGAATACTTTTTCTATAGGTGAATACATCATGCACGGGGAGGGTATTAGGTTGACAATCCAACATGGGGGCAGTGGTAGAGTCGTGGGATGTTTGGCCGCACCCTATTGGTTCTAATAACTTTTCAGATCCCAAATTGTCAATCCATTTACTTTCTTGCAACACTTATTCAAAGGGGTGCCCACTCTATCTGTATACAGGTGACCGCATTTACATGACTGCGACTTCTTAAGCTCAAGCTGCAGAACATAGACAACTTTGATATCATGCTAAGTAGAGGCCAATAACTCCTGCACATGCAGTTTTCTCCTTGCTTCCACCCCTCCCCTCTTTATTATCATCCAACTACTTTGCTTTGTTTTGGTTAGACATATACAAAATTTCATAAATGTAATCTTCTGCATATGCTGTACAGAAAGGAAATCCCGGAAAAAAGTAAAATAAAATTTGAGGCCTACAACATGGAGATTGGTGAAGATATTCATTTGAACTACTATCATTTATTGAGTCTTCTCAACCTCCATCCTCCTCCTTCAAGGCAGACGACATCGTTGCCATTTTCGGTCACCTTATAAGGGCCAGCTCAGTGCTCAAAGATTCAATGCAGTAACCCTCCCTTGGTAAACAAAAATGGATGCTTATTATTGCAGAAATGTAATTCTGTTTTTGGTGTTTGCATTTGCATCAATCAGCAGAGGGTATGCACAAGAATCAACCACTCTTGTCCCTGCAATCATAACATTCGGTGACTCCGTGGTGGATGTCGGCAACAATGACTATCTCCCCACCATCTTCAAGGCTAATTACCCTCCTTACGGACGGGACTTCACCAACCACAAGCCGACCGGGAGGTTTTGCAACGGAAAATTGGCCACTGACATCACTGGTAATTAAGTAGAAGTAAAGCACCAAAGTCCGAGTTTAGAATTGATATGTACTTCTAATGTTTTTACTGAAATGGCTTCCTGCAGCTGAAACTCTGGGGTTTACAACTTATCCACCGGCGTACCTTAGCCCGGAAGCATCAGGGAAGAACCTTCTCATTGGAGCCAATTTTGCATCAGCTGGCTCTGGCTATGATGACAAAGCTGCACTGACTAACGTAACATGTTAACTTATGCTAGTCTTATACTCTGAAATCCGAATTTCAACATCAAATTGCCTTATAGTATATAACTATGAAGTTTCTGATTTCCTGTGTGTTTGCAGCATGCTATCACATTGACTCAGCAAGTAGAGTATTTCAAAGAATACCGAGCAAAGCTAGCAAAGGTAGCCGGCAGTAGTAAATCAGCCTCCATTATAAAGGATGCACTTTATGTATTGAGTGCCGGAAGCGGCGATTTCCTCCAGAACTACTATGTCAACCCTTTACTTAACCATGCCTATACTCCGGACCAGTACGGTTCATTCCTCATTGGCGCCTTCACAAGCTTCGTCAAGGTATCGGCTATCGATATATAAACTATTAAAATGGGAATTGTTCATTTCCTCACTTTCAACCGCTGAATCAGTTGATAGAATTTGGATTCATATGATTGACTTCTGTACAGAACATGTATGGGCTGGGAGCTAGGAAAATTGGGGTCACGTCTCTTCCACCGTTGGGATGTGTTCCTTTGGCAAGAACATTGTTTGGTTACCACGAGAAAGGATGCATCTCCAGGTTCAATACCGATGCTCAACAATTCAACAAGAAGCTCAACTCCGCAGCAGCCAATCTCCAGAAACAGCATCCTGATCTTAAGATTGTGGTTTTCGACATCTTCAAGGCGCTTTACGACATCATTAAATCTCCTTCAAACAATGGTAAGGAATTAAAAAAACTCTTTTAAATGGTGAAATGGATTTGGAGTTGAGTTTTCGACTCTGTTTTTGGTAGGTTTCGTTGAAGCAACAAAAGGGTGTTGTGGAACTGGAACCGTAGAGACGACATTATTCTTGTGCAATCCGCACACACCGGGAACATGTTCCAATGCGACACAGTATGTGTTTTGGGACAGTGTCCATCCATCTCAGGCTGCTAATCAAGTCCTTGCCGATGCATTGATTGTTCAGGGCCTTGCCCTCATTTGATTCAATTGGGCCTTTGTGACATATTATTGTTACAGTGATCTCCATGCTTATGGAGGGAAATACTAGTGTTTAAATATTTATATAAAATATTCAATTATTTTGTGTGTTCTGTTGTATGTTTTAATTTTATCTAAAGGAAATGTTATATGCGTCTCCTCACTTTTTAACATTATGGTTTGGTTTAAACCCATAGCGGATGTATTTTGAGTATTGGGATAGAAAATGAAGGTTTTAATCTTAAAAAGAAGTTTTGGTTCAATCCTTTGTACAAAATTAACTAGTGTCATAACTCATCAACTGGTCCGGGTGAAAAAGAGAGTGTTGTTATAAGTAATTCATGTTCGAAAAGATCGGTTAACCGTCTAATCTCGAAGGTTCATCCAAAATTTGAGAGGATCTAGATAAAAATATTAGACACAAAAAGAAATATGGTTGGACAGAAAAATTATTTGGAGAATTCGAAGTCAATAACAAGCTAATGTGTCAAGCTAAAAATTACATAATGCTTGCTGCTCTTCTATGGATCTGTCCTCTTTTTGTTCCCGATTGTTTTAAAGCCTCTGCAAACTTCATAATGTCCGATCTTCGATGGGAATAGGAACCTTGATCGAGTTGAGGTTCGAGAGGTGACTCTGAAGCAACATCCCTGCCTGAACTGAATCGTTTATATCCATATGGACCGCAGTCGCTGTTCCTTCGAAATTTATCAATGTCCTTGACTTGATCAACATCCAATGTGGTTGCAGGTGAAGTCTGAGATGGAGTTGTAAACCTATCACTATTGCTGTGTAGCATGTTTACAGAATCATTCCCTCTACCTGAACTACAAGTCAGAGAATCGGCATCTTCTGCATTATCGCTTTTTCTTGATGATGAAGCAACGTCTTTTCCCTGTATTAATCTCCTAAGTTTCTTAAAAAACTTGTTTTTTCTTGAGTTTGGGGTTGTCTTAGCAGGTGAATTCCCGAATGTAGAATCGTCTGCTTCACCGTTGTCTGTACCATGGAAGGCTTGCGAGCAAGACCAGTGATCACAATCAAAATTCATGCTATCCATCCTTCTATCCCCCTTTCCTTCAGCCCGGGCGTATTCAAGTATTAGCGATTTGGCTTTCTTCTCCGACTCCGGGCTTAGGCTTTTGCTTAGGTCTCTAGCAACTGTTTTACCAGGGATGGGTGAAAAATTCCTCAGTTCATACCGCAAGCAAGCATTTATCCATCGGAGATACACCAGTTCTTCGGCATCAGCACATCTGTCTTCCTGGAGCTGTTCAATTTGCTTCTTCAAGTCTTCATTTTCTTGCCTCACACGCTCTTGCGTTTTGTTTATTGCTTCATACTGCAACCAAATCATCCGGAATAAATCCAAGAACAAAAATACTAATAACAATATAAAGGAAGAGGATTCAACATGTATGAACTGACTACCTCTGGATCCTCCAAAACAGAATTTGCACTGATTTGGGTTGACTCCAACTTCCGAGCCAGTTCGGAATTTTCTATCTGCAATCTTTTATTAGATTTCCTCAACTCTTCTGCCTCACCTTCCAAAACCTTTAGCCTTTCCAAATTTGATTCGATATCATGATTATCCGCATGAGCCTTGAGTTCTTGCTCTTGTAAGCTAGCAACCCTCTTTTGAACGTTTCGAATTAGCTCTCTATTCTGCTCAGCCTCATGCTGAAGTTTCTTCTTAAGCACCTTAATTCTCGATTTAGCAGCCTGAAGCTCGGCTACGACTTTTGCATGATCGGCAACTTGGTTTTCTAATCTTTGGTTTTCCGACTGTAAGGACGCAATCTTGAGAGTCAAAAGCTTAGCCTCCATATTGTTTATCTTCAGCTGGTTTTCACGCTCCAGAACAGCTGCTTCTTGTTCTTTAAGGCCATAATATTCCAGAAGCTGGACCTCGAGATTCCTCTCCCTCTCTCGAAGCATTCTTACTATATTTCTAAGGTGCATGATCTCTTTCTCATAATCATCCTCTTTAGCAGTTCTAAATGTTCTCGAAGTGTCAAATTCCTCGACAAAATCAGTGAACTCTGGACAGAGAAACACATCTCCGCCATGTCTAGCGCTTGGGGGATGACCAAACGAAGCATTGTCAACACTATATGAGGATATTTCTTCCTGCCAGAGGGAAACCGAAATGGTCACATTCAAGAAAATAGAATCAGCAGAGGGAAGACCAACTATCCATGGCTCTTTCTTTCCCAATAAGCAATAAGGTCTGCAAATTTTCGACCCATGGGAACATGTAATTATACTGTGAAATACCATTATAACATTCAAACAACACAAGTGTCCTATATGTTTTATACTCTATCATCAAGGGAACTTACAGGATCAGAAGCTGGTGCCGCCCTCAAGTCCGAAACATCGTCGTTGCCGCCATCATCAACCTCGCTGCAACAATCTGTATAATCAAAACAATTAGAAAGTTCACAGTGCAATTAAATCAGTCAAAGCCAAAAAAGAATAATCACAAAGCTAAACCGCAAACCTGAAACACGCCGTGATGGAGGTGGGGAAGGCAGATACAGTTTGGTCTTTCGAGTTCTATGTCGAGCATAAAGAAATCCAGCGGAAGAGATGGCAACAGCAACCCCAAATTCAAGTAAAAGAGGCCTTAAATCTCGCTGCTCTCTCGACATCGCAACAATTAACATCAAATTCCACAATATTATTTCAATAATTCAGGTAAAGCGAGATTATAAAGTCCTCTTCATCATCACATCCCATCTACATGATGTAAAAAAACTAAAAATCAGAAGAAAACAACAAGTTGCTTAACCAATATTCAAACATGCTAATATTAGACACCTACAGCTACAGGTAGTATAAGCTCAACAGGCAAAACCCAAAAACAGTTGTTTAACCAATCTTAGATTAACAGAAACGTAAGAATTAAGCAAATAGGAGAAACCCATTTTGAAACGACTTTACTACTGCTAATATTGTACTATCAAAGTAGCACATGAACTATGATCTTCTGAGAAAAAAAAAATTAATGATAGGGTCGTAGTTGGTTTCTGTCTTGAATGAAAAAGAAAGCTTGGGAAAGAGAATTTGCTTTTTGTTGGTTAATGGTAAGACGCACGCAGCACTTTAGATTTTTAATAAAATATATAATATATATATATAAATTTAAAAATTTCTTAAATCGAATAAAAATTTTAAATTTTTAAGAGGACGACCGCCCCGCCAGCCTCTATCGTTCCATCCCCGGTTAATGGTGGATAGTTAAAGATGGATTCTTGGCTGAGTTGATTCTATGTAGATGCTGCAATTGAAAATTAAACAGACGTCCCCAATCTTCTTTTAAAAAATTCGATTCCCTAAATTAGTTTCACATCATGAATTTGGAATAATAAATTTGGACGTCAATCACTTTTTCCCTCCACCAGTACCCTCTGAAATGGGGTGGCCCTATCAGATTCTTTGGGTCGGCCTCGCTTATAATTCCGTTTTGTTCTTTTAAATTTAGTTTTTAAACCATATTTTTTAGGCTTAAATATAGTAATACAAAATTTCTGGGAAAACATACAATTCAAGAGAGGAAAAAATAATGAATATATAAATTATAAATTAGGACTAAATTAATAGAGTGTATAAATTTTAGTATCAAAATAAAAAATATGTCTAGTTCAAATAGTAATTTGGGAGTAAGTTTTTTAGATATCAATTTAAAAAAATGACTAGTTTAGATTTCAATTTAAATAGTGAAAATACTTAAATACCAAATATGTATTTAAGCTTCTCTTTTTTTTTTCTTTGTGTTTCATGAGTTGGTTTGTGCACTATATTTGTTTCATGACTTCCATCTATACAACTAGGGGCGAAGTGAGGATTAAATATTATGAGGGCCAAAATATTGAATTTTAATAAATATAGTAATTTATAACGTATTTAAACTCAAAATTTAAAAGGTAGTGTCTAATTTGTTCAATATTTAAACTTATAACGATCAAGGTTGACTATTAGGGGAGAACCATGAGCGACTGTTTAGGGCCCCAGCCAGCCTATGACCCCTAAAAATTAATTATTTTTATTTTTTAAATTTTATTATGTTTATCAAATGAATAAATTAATTCTCTTTTTCAAATTTTAAAATTTATTTTTTTTGTCAAATTTAATTCTCTTCTTATTCTTCTCCAATCTAACTATAAAAAAAATAAATGATACAATAATCTTCAAATTTCTTGTATTTATTGTTCAAAATCAAATTTCATATCATACACACAATTCAATCCCTTCAATTTTTTTAACAAAACAATGAAAATAATGTGTTTGACAAAGTTTGATAAGGTTTCTATGGTTTCTTGATGAAATATTAATTAATTGTTCAAAATAATGAGATATGTTTTCGATCTATGGTCCATTTTTTATTTTTTGCTCTATAAGGGTTCATTTTTAGTCACTTTGGCCTCGAAAATGTCTGAGACGATCATAATAAAGACCTAAATTGTTATTAGATTAAGAAATTTGAAAACACGGACCCATCATTCTTTGGTTCAACCATACTTGATTAAACATTTAATAATTCATTGTGTTTTTAATTTAAATACTCATTTTTTACAAGGGCCAAAATACTATTAGACTAAAATTTATTTAATGTAAAAAAATTAACAGGGGCCGGGCCCCTTTGGGCCCATAACAACCCCGCCACTGTATACACCTCGACAACTTTCATTTTTCACATTTTTCTTGTGGGTGATTTGCAAAAGCAAATTGAATGGCTGTTGAAGTTTGACAATTAGGCAATGGACTGTCTTAGATCATGGAATAGGCTTATTGCCATAGGTGTGTAACACATGATGATCATAAAGTATGTCAGCTATAGGTGCTCATGTTAATATGATAAATTAGATTTAATAATTTATTTATTTTTGTTATCCTTCCGATTCTTTAATATTTTGTCATGATCAATTCGGACAGTTCTGCGTCGCACACTAAATTTTAGTGGGTAAGTTTCTTAATAGATATTTTCTGCATATATAAGATCTCAAACTCGAAACCTACTTGAATAAATTTTTTCTACCTTTTTGGTGCCCCTATTTATGTCTCATACTAAAAGTTAGGTATAGGTTTGAGGTTTAAGGTTTAAAATTAAGATTTATGGTTAGAGTTTAGAGAATTTGGGGTATAATGTATTTTTTAGGATGAGTGATTTACTTATTTTGGGAAAAGAACAAGATTAGAGATGGGCACAGGTCGGGTCAGGTTTTTGGCCCACCGACTCCGACCCGAAAATACATATCATATATCAGCACCCGACCTATAGAAAAAAAATAATTTTAATGAATTTAATTGTGAAAAATTATAAATTTAATGACTAAATTGTAAATAAAAAATTTAATTTTAAAGACCTAATTATAAAAATATATAGAGAGAGGGACTATTATTATAAATATCCCTAAGAAAATTAAGGAAAATTACACAATTAAATTTTAGGTCAAGAGTATATTTTTTACCCTAAACCAAAACCCGACCTTAACCTTAATTAAAAACCGACCGACTCAAATCCGAATTTTTCATTAAAAAATTCGACCCGACCAGTCGGGTAAAATGCACATCCCTATTACAGGATAGGGGCGCTACTCGCTAGGCATATAGTTGAAAAGGGGCATAACGGTAAACTAAAATAAAGGTTGCGCAAACGAAAACCCTAATTCGCCTCCTATAAATACACATACAGAAGCCGGAAGCTATGAGCAAGCCGCGATGTCAAGTGACTCTGTTTTCATTGTTTTATTTTTCATGTTTTTTCCTACTTATTAATTATTATCGTCATTGGCACGGTTTTTGCATTGATGCAATGGGTTTTGAGCAGAGCAGGGATAGTGTGTATCGACGTTGTGCAAATTTCCAATGCGCTCTGTTCGAAAGAGTTTCCTGCTAAATTGATTTGGGGAAGATGGGCAGTTGTGCTTCATGTTTATCCTTGATTCTTTTCAACAATCATCTTCCCCGTATTTCTTACTTTTTTTCTTTCCCAAATATTTTTCATAATCATTCCATCACGATTCAGCACGCTAGTGATTTAAAAATGAAATTGAAACCCAATTTTCTTATGCCTTTTTTGTTAAGAATGGTCCGATTTATAAATAAGGTTCTAAAATGTTGAAACTTGAGGATGTTTATAGATATGTCTTGCGGATCTTGTCATTGTAATTTTCTTCTGAAGTGTTGAAGTCTCGAGTTTATTTGGTTAATAATCCATTTTGTTAGAGATTATGAACTCCTGTTAAACATGGTTTCCCATATTTTTAAACTGTGAATCTTGTGAAAAGCCTATCTTGTCTCCATTGAAATTGCTTGAACTGAGCCTGGTATAATGTTAAATACGGCACGATCATATGAAACGAACGCCCAAATGAATGAGCAGTGTTAGGAATAGATTCCATGAGCAATGTCTTAATTGGAAAAGAAATACATTCATATTTCACTTGAAGAGTTTACGCAAGCACTCTGTTCTATCCTAGTCCTTCGTTATAAACAAAATGAAAAAGAAAACCCAGATTGTAGTGGACTGATTAATAAGACGGACACGTGAAACTTGGGGTTTTGCTGTCAAAATTCCAAAACTTCATCAACTTGGTAACATGACTTGTTCATTCGAACTTCACTAATGCTGTTCCTGGGAGCCATTATTTCACTGAGGGAAAGTCTCTTCTTTGTTCCCGCTTCTGGTCTTTGCTTTGGGGCACTGTGAGATCTTAGCTTGGCCTTGAACGATTGCGTGTTTGCCATAAAGTTGGGGAGGTTCGAATAACGTCGTCTAAAATATCCCTCCCCGCAGACACTCAACGGTGTTGTAGGAGCGTTGAACGTCCAACTGGTATTACTGAATCGAGGAGTGGTCTGAGCAGTAGAAAGCCTACATTCGTCGTCGGCGAAACACCATTTGAATTCATGAATATTTTTGCTAACAGTACATGGAAGTGGCGATGATATTGCCTGGTGTGGCAAGTCGTCCCCGCATTCTGATAATGCATTGAGGTTGAACCTACGTGACCTTGATCTTGTCTTCAATGTATCGATTTCGACATTTTTGGGGCTGTCATCGTATGCATTGCTCTCCATTACATCTGACCGTCTTTTGCTTACAATGGATTTCAGGAGACAATACGAATTCTCCTTGTTAAAGGAGCGACGTATCCGCTGAGAACGAACTGTTGTTTGTGCTCTGAGAAGAGCCTGCATACTGTGCAGAGTTGCAACGGCCCTCTTTCTTACAAGATAGCCTCTAACAAGAGCTTGTAACCGAACCAGACCTTTCAAAGCTCTGAGTGCTTTCCGAGACTGAAAGGACAAAAACCAAAGTAGATTTCAACAGAAGTTGGCAACTTTGATGTGGTGGTCGTGGAAGCACTCGTATTAAATGGTCCAGTTCAATTAAAACAAAAAGCTTTTTAAATTCAAATTTCAAAATCTGCAGTCTTTTTCAGACCAAACACTTAATTGAATTGATGTTTAGACAACACCCTCAATCCCTTGTGTTGGGGGTCTACGAATTACTAGGAGGAATGAGAATTTTGGGGTTTAGTCAAAAAGAGAGTTTAGAAAACATAAGCAGCACAAGTACCGTTACATTGAGCAAAGATATCACACGTATTTTTGAATCTATATTTTTCTCTGTAATTAATTATAAGTAATCCAATTACTAAAAGAAATGCACTTACCAAATAGCCTCTGAAGATAGTTTGAATTTTCATAGCCGCCCACCTTTCCCTCCCTCCGCTAAATGAAGCAGCTCTTCCGTTGCTGGTTAGCTTCACCACTGCCATAGCCGCCTTTGCCGCCGCTACGGCGGCATCAGCTGCAGCTGCTGTGGCTGCTGCCACTGCAATTGCATGCTTGTTTTGATCTTTCTCAATTTCAACAAAGTAGGACCTCGGCCAAGCACCGTCTGTACTTGTAGAAACGTTCAACGGAATCTGAAGAATTTCATCAACACCCTTGCTTGACTTGGCAAAACTCAACATTTTCTTGTCTTTTTTATCGTATAAAACTGAAGAATTCGACGAAATTTGGTCTTTACTATCCTTTTCTTTCTCCTTTTTCATGCCTAATAACCCCTTCAGCCACCTAGCAGCTTTTCCCATCTCTTAAAGATGGAAACCAAGGCAAGAAAAAATAGTACCACAAGAAATATTCCCGAGAACAAACAAATTAAGGTGAGTTAGTTAAAGAGGGGGAAAAAACAATAGAAGCTGCAATTTTTCTCTCTCACTTTCCCTAGAATCTCAAGTGAGAAAACACGAGAGAATTAAGAAGCAGCTAGCTAGCTAGTAAATCTTTATAGAGAGAAACGTCAAAGCAAAGGTGGGTTTTTTTAGCAATAAAAAAACAAGTACGAAAGTTTTCAAAAAGAGAAAGTAATGATCATAAAATTTAGAGGAAGAGAAAAAGTGGGTTCTTTTTCAAAGTTGGAATCGAGTTTGTTGAGAGAAACGGAGGTGTCTCTGCAAGATCTCTAGAATCTTTACAGGTTGCAAGTATAGAAGTGATGAGTAAACAGTATGGAGGAAAAACATCCCAAAAAAACCCTTAAAATATATGGATAAAGTTTAATTTTTCTTTTGAAAAGGAAATCTGACACAACCTCGTGAAGAAGTGCATTACAAGACAAATACAAAGATGTCATGATTCATATTTATGACTACAAAATACAACTCAGTCTGCAAAAACAAAAAATTACAGACAAACGAAATCTTTAAAAAATAAAAAGAAAGGTGGTAATAATCACATGAAATAAGAAGAAGAAACTGAGTGTGTCTCTCACCTTGTCAAAAATTCAAAAGTAGCGCCCTGCTTTCCTTTCCTCTGTCTCAAAGCTTCAAACTTTGTTGAGCAATGTGTATCCAAATCAAAGCTCCCTCACCCCCATAAAACAAAAAATACACAATATTTTATAGTGTACCAATTCATATATAATATTAAATTAAACACCCTTTATTTTATTAGAACAAAATCTGATTGCAATTCTTTCTAAGCAAAACTAGACACAAAGGATGATGTTTCTATTTTTTTGTAGTTGTTTTTGGAGACTGGGTAAGGATTCAGAGGCATAAAGCAAGAGGGTTGGTTTTTATAGCTTCAACTCTTTTGTCTGTAAATAGTCCAAAAGAATATATGTATATAAAGGCTGAAACTTCTTCTCTTCTGGTAGCCGGTAGGTGAAGAAGAAAGATCTTTCAGTTTCCGTATCTTCTTTTGTATAATGATTTGTGGCTCAGTATCTCTCTGCTGCCATTGATTCTGCACAATATCTTTCTCTTCTCTCGGTTTGAAAAAGGATATGATGAAAAATTTTAAGAACGAATCTTCATAGATTCCGGTTGAGATTATATTTATAATGGCTTAAAGGCTCGAAAAGTACCTAAATTTTTTTAAAAAAATTTTAAAGTCTGAGAGTTTAATTTTTTGCACTTAATATTACCCTCAATCTGACCTTTTGAGTGACAAAATTTCTCGTTGACCGTGACGGTGCTGATATAGCGGTCTACATTAAAAAAAAGTAATAACGTGTAAGAGAGGCTTAATTGATTTTTTTAAAAGTTCGAAGATTTAATAGATATTTTATAAAGTTTGAGAGCTTATTTAATCTTTAAGAAAAATAAAAAATAAAAAATTGTTAAAATATTTTAAAAATTAATATTAAATTACTAAAAATAAAAATATATGACCATTGTAATAACAAAACAAGATTAAAATTATGTTATAACCTAATAAGTTGTATAAAATCTAAAGTATATTCCAATACATATGATGTACATTTATGTCACAATATAGTTAGACACATTTTATTTGATTGAACCAGCCGCTTTCATGGAATTTAAGTTAAAAAATAAGAAAATTTAAGAAACACTCTTGCGGCATACAAGGACTCTATGGTGCTTGAATTTATTAAAGAATTTTTTTTTCATCCGATCAAACAATGAACTTCATTTTGCTCGATGCATCCAAGCAGTAGTATCATAGAAAAATTCAAGTATTTTTTTTATAGTGAAATCACTTCCTTGGTCAAAGAAGAAATTTTTTATATTAAAAAATGTAACTTTATATTTCTAAAAATTTATTGATAGTGTTTTTTATTTTACTATTTTTTTAGTGTTATAATATTTCTTTATATTTTTAATATTTCAATTTAATTCAGATAATTTCTTAATTTTTTTTTTTTTTAAAGATTAAATAAGCCCTTAAACTTTCTAACAAAATCAATTAAGTCCCTCTCTACACGTCATCATTCACACGTGGACTGCTACGTCAGCACCGTAAACTGCCACATCAGCACTGTCACGGTCAACGACGAATTTCGTCAATCAAAGGGTCGGATTGGTTAATTTTTGGAGTTTGAAAGATATATTGAAAGCGAAAATACTTTAAAGGCTTAATTGATTTTTCTTCTCCAAAAGTTCAGAGGAACTCGAGCCCTTAAGCCTATTTATAATTCTATAACGTATTATTTTAGAAAAAAAATAGCAATGCTTATAGAAATTAATAAAGAATCAATTAAATTTAATATGTATATTTTTATATAATGTCTAAATTATTTAAACTCTTCTTATTCTAAATTTAAAGATATTATACATTTAAATATGTTTAAATTACATGGATAAAAAAAGTGAGGAATGGGTATTGATAGAGATTTTGATTTTTCGAAGAATACTAATTTTTATTTTTTAAATGGCAGTTGTCCAATAAATTAAAAAGTTAAAACCATTTTAATAATGTTATTTAATTCTGTATGATTCTTCGGGATACAAATCAAATTAATAATTTCCCTACTATTTAGGATGGAAAAAACTGGCAAGGTTTAAACAGGTTTTGACAAATGACAAAGGTGAATAAAATTTTATAAAAGTATGGTTTTAAAACCATATAGAAGCTGTTGGGTCGTTTTAATTTTTTATTTTCTTATAATATGGGTCGTTTTAAATTTTGAATAGAAATGCTCATGTAAATGATAAACTACATTGTGGGTGATTTTCGTCATGTCATTTATGAGATCCACTGATAAAAATTACTCATGTCATTATTTTTTTCATATCATATTATTGTTTTTAAAATTGATTTATAGTAAATATGAGTGGAGATTCGCTTGGTAAAAATATGACATGGAAAACAACAATAAGATAAGTAACTTTTATTGATTGGTCTCATGGATGACGTGGCGAGAATGACTCATAAAATAATTTTTCTATGTTTACCGGTTTGTTCTGCGTATTAAATATTAATTATTATGTTATATATAAATTTTGATTATTTTTGTAACACCCCCTTCCCGGCCTGGTAGAGAACCGGGTCGGAGAGCGCTACCGGAAACGATGCGGTGATCGGAGACATAAATTCAAAGTTCAAAAATCATTTCATAACATTTTTATTAATCTCTTTTAAGACTTAACACTTAACTTATTAACAACTTACTCAAATTGGGGTCAATTTCAAACTTTTTCAAACTTAGGGACTAAATTGTAATTTTCACAAATTAAAGGTCTTTATCTGAAATTCGTGAAAATATACTGAAAATAAACTTACTAGTTATTAGCCTGTAAAACCTCATTACTATCGGAGGTCATTTATCTACCTGATTAGACGATGCAATATTTAGTGGCTATTTTGTAAAATATTCAAATCTATTTCTTTTTATTATCTTACTAAAATTATTTACAAATTTAAATGAGCCTAACAACTTACAAAAATCTTAGAGTCCTTTCTAATCATTTTTATTAGAAAATTATTCGTATCTATCATTATTATTGTTCTAACATTTATTTAATAGGACTTTTCTAGATTACTAAAATAAAACCACATTATTAAATTACAAAACATAATTTATACAAAAGTTGGATCATATGCCACTTTACTAAGAGTTCATGAAAGATATCATACATATAAGGTAGAGATGTGACTTGCAACTGCACCACACGATCAAAGGTTGGAAATCTATCAGGGTCCTGAAAATGCATGAGACACGTATGTTAGGCTTACATAGCCTAGTGAGGTAGTCATGATAGTGAATTAACAATAATATGAGTGTCATGATTAGATATAAATTAATCTAACTCATTTGCATGCTTCTATAACAGTATAGGCATAACATGATCAGATATCCATATCACTGACATAACATAATATAATCATATATCTTATCATAAACATGTCATAGTATAACATATCGAACACATATTATATTGGTACCATTGGATACGCGGATTCCCTGTACACCATATCATGTATTATAATTGAGCCGTAGCCCTGAGCCGTAGCTCCATGTATCCCTTACACTTCCATCCTTTTATCTCCCACATATAGGCCGTAGCCCTGGACCGTAGTCCTCCCTTACATGGTGAGCTCAAATATTCCTATGGCATGCCAATTGTATCCAACGTCCATAAATACACACAAATTCACATAATCCATGATTTTTCAGATCATATCAAATCAAATAGCAAGATGAGCCGTAGCTCCATATCAGATAATATTTCATATTATTTTCATATACATGTAGTATATTATAATCATTTTTAAGCATATCAAAATAATGCAGGGTACTTACCAGATGCAAATAAATTCATAATTAATGCAATAGGAAGGCACCGAGCCTACCCCTGACACGACTATACCCACATATCAGAACATAAAAATATCGGAATGACACCGTGTCACCCGAGACAAATGCATCTACACTCACCTTGACAGACCGGTGCTTTATTTTTATTTATTGAGCTTGAAGGTTGATCTGAATCGACCTCGTGTACTACGATAAAAATTAATTAAAATAATAAGACAGTATCGAATATATATATAAATATTAATCAAACTTGATACCGAAACTTAAACTAACTAGAGATTTGAGCTTACCCCGTCGTCGGCAGAAATTCGATATTACTATATCGAAAATATCGGACTACCAATCAAATATTGGATCGTATCTACTAATTTGTTTTCTTCAAACTTGCCGTGTATTTTACCCTCAATTTCCCCCCTTTTATAGCAATTTAGGCGTCACTATTCCCCCTCCCACTACCCATTTTTTAATCAACAATTCCCCCACTACACATTTTTTTTTTATCTATCAATCTTAATGGTTTTCCCACTCCAATTATAAATATGCTTTACCTAACTTTCTGCCGTGGAATTCATTTGAATTCCCCTTTTTTTTTATAAAATAATAATAATAATAATAATAATAATAATAATAATAATAAAAAACTAACTATTTAATCTATTTTGGGTACCAAATCAAACCAACCCTTAATCGAAATAAAAATATTTGTTTGTTAGAACTTGACCTTGATAAATTATCTCGAATAATCTAAATAAGATCGAATAAATTATTTAATAGTAAAAATATTCGGTCACCGGAACTTAATTCCGACTAGACCGATTTTTGGATGTGACAACTCACTCTCCCCTATTTATACCCAAACATGGACGGCAAACACTCTTTTTCTTTTCCTTTTTTTTTTCTTTACCTACTCCATAAAATAATAATAAATTTAACCTACTCCATGAAATAATAATAAATTTAACCTACTCCATAAAATAATAATAAATTTAACCTACTCCATGAAATAATAATAAATTTAACCTACTCCATAAAATAATAATAAATTTAACCTACTCCATAAAATAATAATAAATTTAACCTACTCTATAAAATAATAATAAACCGAATAAAAAAAAGATTTCAAACCTAATTTCTACTAGACCGGTTTTTGGGATGTGATAATTTTTTTAAAAAAAATACATGAATTTTTGTATGCAACTGTACACGCTAAGTTTTAATTCAGTTTAATTTTATTGACTTGCTAAGTATGAGTAGGCTCGACGAGCACCGATGAGTACCACTACCAACGAGCACCGATGAGCACCATGAATTCAATTTATAAAGATTAAAAATCTAAAGGACTCACCGTATAATTATAAATTATTTAAAAATTAAAAGGTAAATTAATTAAAATATTTTATTTTATTTTTAATTTTCTTTTAAACATAGATCAAAAATACCTATCTAGCCCTAAATTACAAAAACCTAATTTTTGTTCATTAGAAATTTAAGTTGCAGTCGTCGTTGCTATTGTCGTCGCCGCCGCGGTCAAATTGAAATCCTAACCGACATTAATGTAATTCAAAAACGGGCCCTATTTGGTAAAGAGATGTTTGAGCCAAAATTAGAGGTTTGAGCTAAAATTAGAAGTTTGACCGATTAAATCCGCTAACTTGAATGTTTGGTAAATAGCGGATTGAAATAACGGATTGTGGTGAAACCTCTAATTTTGAAAAAAACTACTAATAGGAGCCTTTTGAAATTAGAAGTTTTGACATAAGAGTTATAAAGACCATTTTACCCTTAACAATTATCAATAATTTCCAAATAACCTAAATTTAACCATTTCTATTTTAATTCTTCAACTTCACGTATTTACATTGTGACATTTGTAAACTAATATTTTTTGTTTTTTTCTTTTTATTCTCACATTTATATTTGTATTTAAATTTAATAATTAATTCAATTGTATTAAAATAATTATATAAATAATAAATTAATATATAGACCCTTTAAATATGCTTAGTAATGTTATATTAAAAATTATTTTCATAATCAAATTAATATCAATAGATACAAAATACTAATAACTAATAAATTATTCAAATAAGTATCGAATATAATCATGTCCTTATGTGTCATTTTGCTTGTTTAAATAATTAAACAACTATCAGCTATCAATTAATTTTACCAAACACTTTTATACAATTAGCTAATACAATCCGCTAGTCAAATCAATTAATGCAATCAGCTATCCGCTATCAGTTAATATAATCCGCTACCAGCTATCCGCTAATTGCCAAATAAGATCATAGTAAGCAAATAGATGAACATCAAACCCAGAATCTAACTACATCAAATCCTAACCGTAAAGATTTCAAATGAAATTCAAAATATTTCATTTTGTTAATTGGATTCTGAAACAGTAAATACCTCAGAATCGACTTGAGCAAATCCTAACCGATTAGGGTTTTAAAATTTTTTATGCTATTCAAATGTTGTTCATCGGTAGAGAACGACGACTATGCAGGAAGGAACGACAGTGACAAAAGGAGGCAGCGGCGGCAGCGGCGGCAGCGGTGACGGTGGTGATGACTTGAATTTTAAATGAACAAAATAAGAGTTTTGTAATTTAGGGGTAAATATGTATATTTGATCTATGTTTAAAAAAAATTAAAAAATATTTTAATTAATTTACTTTTTTAATTTTTAAATAATTTATAATTATATGGCGAATTATTTAAAATTTTAATCTTTATAAATTAAATTAATAGTGTCCATCGGTGCACGTCGTTAGTAATGCTAATCGGTGCTCGTCAACATGGCAAAAATTTTCAGTTGCTAAAACCGTATAGACCAACAATTTATTTTATTATCTACAACCATACTTAAAAAAAAATAAACCAAAATTTTTGGTTTCTTTATCAGGTTATCTTTCAAACATATACATACATAATATTAAGTTTGTTAAAAAATGATTTATGTAGACATAGAGTAATATAACTAAATATATCACAACTTTAATTAAACATGATCATAATACATATATTAATTGTAGCTTTCTCTATATATTTTTTTTGAAATAGACATCGGTCATTTATTAGAAATAAAGTAAAACAATTACATAATAAATAAAGCAAGAAATATAAAGAGACAAAACATAAAATACGACGACCGATGGTTTTCTTCTAAACGATAGGGATTAAGATTGAGAGAGAGATGGTAGAAGTAAAAAGCAGAAGAGGGGGCTTCATTTTCAGTGAACTGTAGGTGCCATTGATAAACCCCTCTGATTATCTCCAGAAAAAACGATGGATCTAGGGCGGCTCACTGAAACAACGATCCCCGTTCACCAGATGCCGGATATGGGGCAGGGCTTCTTCGATCCAGAACCGCTCTTCTGCATGCCGCAATCCGTCCGCCGCTAAAGCATGTGCCGGTTGATTTCCGGTGCGCCCAGTAAACTCGAAGCTACACGAGGTAAATCCCTTACTCAATTCCTTGAATCACAGATTAAAGGTCCGATTTTTGACAAATCTATTTCGGGTGAGTTGAGTTTAAGGGCTATGGACCTGTTATCACTCTCGAGCACAACCCTCCGGAGGCCTAGGTCACATGCAAATCGAAGGCCATGGAGGACACTCAAAGCCTCCGCTTCGAAAACTGAGGTAACCCCTAAAACTCTCCGATGGCCTGCTCCGATGTCTGACCCGGTGGCATCTCTAACAATAAAACCCGACCCAGAACTATTGTCCGAAACTCTGTAACTGGCGTCCACATTGATTTTGTAGGTCCCCACCGGCGGCGGAACCCACTGAGTTTCAGCATGACGGGTCTGATGTTCAAAACGTGAGGCGGTGACAGATAGCCCCTGACAGTACCCCTTGACAAAGGTAAAAACCTCCTCAGTGCGTTGTATTTTCCCCTCGTAGATTAATATGTTTCGTGAGTACCACAACGCCCATATTGCAATCAAAACCATATTGTGAATGGACTGAGCTGTAGAATTAAATACATGCAATAGCCAAGCTTGAACATTCGTATGCTGAACCCAGCTGTTATCAAACACATTAAGGAGACGCCAAACTTCTTCCGCAAAAAAACAATCACAAATAGCATGTAGAGAGCTTTCTAGGTATAACTTGCATCTAGGACATAGCGGGTTGTTTGTTACCTTCTTGAGAACCAAATTCAGCATCGTAGGAACAAAATCTCTAGCCATTCTCCAGGTTAGGATTTTAATTTTTGATGGACACTGGATCCGCCATATGGAGTTGAAACAATTAGGCTGAGTGTCAACCATAGTAATGTAGCCTAAGAGAAGCTTATAACCACTTCGAACCGAGTAGACTCCTGAACCCTCCCCTTCCAAGTTAAATAATCTTCCTGATGGTACGTAGGGAGTTTTATTCTAAGAATAATCTCAGCCTCCATATCGTCGAAAATATCACGAATAAGGTGCTGATCCCACCTGTTCGTGTCACCCCGAATCAAATCTGAAACCTTGTGAAGTCCATCCACTAGGGAAGTTTGAACCCGGCCCGATGGCAAACCCGGGAGCCAATAGTCGTTCCAGATGGACACATTGGATCCAGAACCAATTGTCCATCCGAGGCCCACTTCAAGGAGCTTCCTCGAACTCCAAATGCTTCTCCATACCAATGATGGTAAGGAACCCAATCCAGCGTTAAGGAAATGTGAGCATGGGTAATACTTAGCCTTCAACAGTCGGGCCACCAGGGAGTTGGGCTTTGACAACAGACGCCATCCCTGTTTAGCCAACAGAGCGATGTTAAATTTCCATAAATCACGGAAGCCAAGCCCATCTTCTTCTTTAGGCTTACAAAGTTCTGCCCAAGTGCACCAATGGATACCTCTCCGAGACGCAGATTTTTGCCACCAGTACCTTGCTAGAATAGCCTCTAACTCCCTACAGAAAGTTATCAGGAGAAAAAAGCAGGACATTGCAAAAAGAGGGATAACCTGAAGGATTGATTTAATAAACACCTCCTTACCCCCCTGCGAAAGCGTTTTGGCACTAAGCGAACTCACTTTGCATCCAAGACGTTCTTTTAAATAGCTGAAAGCTCGTTTTTTCTCACGGCCCACAATGGCTGGTAGGCCCAGATACCTCTCGGGGCATGCAATCTCCGGAACATTAAGAATACGACAAACATCCTCTCGATTTCCAGTGATAACATTGCTACTAAAAAATATACTTGATTTATCATAATTAACTACTTGCCCCGAACACTCACCGTACTCACGGAGGAGAGATATGAGCTTACCCGCGTCCTCTGCCAAGGCTTCCCCAAATATAATGCAATCATCTGCAAAGAATAAATGGCTCACCAAAGGAGCACTACGAGTAATGCGTATACCCCGAAGACTACCCGATGAGATAGCAGACCGAAGGAGTGATGATAGGCCCTCCCCACATAGAAGAAACAAATAAGGACTAATAGGGTCCCCTTGACGCAATCCTCTTGTCGGAAGGAAATAGTCACTCGTAGTTCCATTTACGATGACTGAATAAGACACAGTTCAGATACAACGCATAATCATGTGGACAAAGCTAGTAGCAAACCCCAATCTGAGCATAATGCCTTCAACAAAATTCCACTCAACCCGATCGTATGCCTTACTCATGTTGAGCTTAAGAGCAAAAGATCCACGCTTACCATACCTTTTCTTCTTTAGAGAGTCAAGGATCTCATAGGCCGCTACAATATTATCGGAAATTAAACGACCAGGGACAAACGCGCTTTGGGCCTCGTCTATACAGTCCTCAAGGACGAACTTTAGCCTATTAGCCAGCATTTTGGAGATAATCTTAAAAGGCACATTACAAAGTGCAATTGGGCGAAATTGTTTCATCGAACGAGCATCGGAGACCTTTGGAATCAAAACAATATGGGTCTTATTTATCTCCTCTACTTGGAACTCACCTCTGAGAACACCGATACAAAAGTTGGCTATATCCGTCCCAAGAATACCCCAGAATCTTTGATAAAAAACTGCTCCTAACCCATCCGCTCCAGAAGCTTTTAGGGGGCTCATTGAATTAAGAGCACAAAACACATCGTCCTTAGTAAACGGTCATAAAAGAGATTGGTTCATATCCGAATTAATACGAGGAGCGATACCCTGCAAAATATTATACGGATCTGCATTGCATTCAAAGGTGAAAAGTTTTGAAAAATAGTCTATAGCAATTCGTTTTACCTCAACACAATCCTCCTGAAAGGTACCATCATCAGTAACTAGTCCATTGATATATTTTTGCCTTTTCCTCTGACTAGCATACCAATGGAAGAAGCTCGTATTTCTGTCTCCATTTTTCAACCAATTCGCCCTTGCTCGTTGTTCCCAAAAAACCTCCTCTTTGTCCAATTCCAAGTTCAAATCAAGCTTTGATTCAATTAACGCACCAATTGTCTCTTCTGTAACCTCCTTTTCCGATAGCTCAGCGATACGAGCTTGTAAATCACGAACAGTTAGCTTCTTTTCCTTTCTTAATAAACGAAACCATTTATCCAAACCTGAGCTAATCGTCAATAAACGTTCAGGAACAGTACCCACAGAATTGGCCCATAGACGTCGAACTTCATCTTTGCACGACTCTTCAAGCAGCCAAGCCGCTTCAAATTTAAAATGCCAGATTTGTTCTGGTTGGTACAAATTCGGTGCAGTATTGAGTAACAAAAGGGCAATGATCAGAGAGAGAATGTGAGAGATGATCGAGCTGGTAATTAGGAAAAAGCTCCTCCCATACAGATGACATTACTCCCCGGTCTAGACGCTCACGGATGTTATTTTTAGCCGTCCGGCCCCATTCCCAAGTGTACCATGTTCCTTTATAGCCCATATCCGTAAGCCCACGATCATCTAAGGCCTCATGGAAATTCTGCATCTGCCAACCATGACGAAGGCTACCACCAGATTTCTCATGCTGAAATAACAACTCGTTAAAATCCCCAATAACACACCATAGAAAATCTTGGCAATCATTCAAACGTCGGAGAAGATTCCAAGAGTGGATTCTGTTACCCACCTCCGGTGCACCATAAAAACCAGTCAGCCTCCAGCGGTGTCCACCATTAGCTTCTGTAATCATAACATCGATATGGTGTACAGAAAAAGATCTAACCGATAGGCTAACAATATCCTTCCAACCTAAACAAAGACCTCCACTTCTACCATCCGAACTTACTTCAACCCCATTAACATAACCACATAACTTCCTCACACGCTCTATCTTTATTGCCGGCAATTTTGATTCCATAATAAAAATTACCGATGGGGATAAGTCACGCAAAACAACGCGAAAACGACGAACAGTTCGGTCCATCCCCAGGCCCCGAACGTTCCAGCTCAAGATTTTCATTGAGGTCGGTTGGCCCCTTTCGAGGAGCCTGCCAAAACAGGAGATGAAACTCCACGTACATCATGAAGGGGAGAACCAACCGGGGGGTCTGAACACGGGCCCTTTTTGTACTATCACAACTCGAGAGGGGAATATCCTCATCAACTTGGCCCATTACAACATCAAGGCCATCAGAAACTGAAATTACATTTAACTGGTTACCTGTAGCAGATCCACTAGGGTGTTGACCAAGAGGCACATGCCCAGAACTGGTATGAAGCCCAGAAACACTGGACTGTTGACCACCTACCAAAATGAATTCCCCTGATGGGGCCCTTATTCCTGTCGAATTGTTTATCTGTTCGTGATTGATTGGCGATAAATTAGGCGAAATATTCTCCTTCTGCGACGATTCTGCAGAGATCATGCTAGCCTGAACTTTTTCCATTCCATCTTCAACTAACCATCTACTCGGCGACGGCTGTGCACGCCGGAACGGAGCCCTAAGCGAAGCATCCCAACCTGGGCTTAATTCCATACCCCCTGCAGTAAACTTCAAAGGGCAAAAACTCTCCTCATGCCCGAGAATGCCACATAGAAAGCAGAAAAGGGTCAATTTCTCATATTGGAACCGGATATAATGATGGTTACCATTCGACAGAATGATCTTCTTCCTCCTTTTAAGTGGAACCCTCACATCCACACGAGCACGCAATTTCATCACTCGTTTATAACCCAAGGCAATAGCCTTAGAATCATACTCTAGAAACTGTCCAATAAAATTACCAACCACACGTGCCACCTTCTCCGACATAAAACCCAACTGCACATCATGGACCAGGATCCAGAAGTCGACGAAATGGAGAGGGACAGTCATCGGATCTTCGCCACTCTGTAAACGATGTAGAATTAGAAGATGACTATTAAAAAATCAAGGCCCTCCGGCTGAGATCCGTTCCACATCCAAGACATGGTACAACCGAAATAGGAACCGTCCTTCACCCAGATCTGAGATCGAAATCCCCCCAGGGGGTGCCAAACCGATGCCAGTGTGGAGCGCATCGACTGGAAATTAATAACACTAGATGTAAGGAACGACCCCACGAAACAGAACTCAAAAGGCAGCGGTGAGTCATTGGGATCCAATTCAATCTGCAGTCCGTCATCCTCACCACCAGAGAGGGAAAGATTTGCAAGGTCGGACTCTACTTCAGCCATATGAACGTGATACTAGACCAAAAAAAGAAAAAAACAAGAGAAGAAAACGTACTACAAGATCAAAGAGAAAACGTGTTACAGCTTTTTCTGTATTTTTGTTATTAAATGTGCCAGATAGATTTCATACTATAATGTTTTAAATTATCACATTTACGTGAATAGTTAGTAGTCCATCGATAATAGCAATGGGGTACATTCGTACAGCCACACACGCATTTGTGAAAATATTTTTCCAAAGTTTATTGGGGTTTTCCCCCTTTTATTGGAAACCTATTAAATTCTAACACTGCAGTCCTTGTTACTCACAACTCCCATCTTTTACCCACAACATTAATAGATTTTTTTATAATAGTCGCTTATTTTTTATTAAACTAGAAGATATCACAATTATAACGCATTCAGTAAAAAGACTAAAATCTCTTGCAATTCATATACAAGAAAAGTGAATACTTTCATATAGATAACCATCCCATTAAAATTCAGAAACTTTCTTAAATCTCCATGTCTCTATCCAATCGAAACGCATAGCGGATGAAAAAGGAGTGGTGAGCGACTCAAACTATCATGCAAAATGTTCCGTTACCCAGGATTGACTACATCGGCAAACAACCATCGACCGAGTGGGAATCTAACTTTCCATGACCACCGACAAAATCATAATCTAGCAGCGTTAAAATCTCTGTGCGAGCAACAAACGACCGCTAGAGTATGTTGAAATCATGCCACAAGGACAAATGAAACAAACCATAAAACAAAAAAATATCACAAGAACAGAAAAAAACGCGTATCACAATGACAGAAAAAACGCGTGCCACAAAAGCAAAGATTCTTATTAAAATATTAAAAAATTAGAAAAAATAAAATAATAATAATTACCTAGGTGTAACATATTTTTTTATAAAATATATTTGCATATGGACTCAAATTTCATACTAGCCAAAATTAAGGGAAAAGGATGAATCGTTTACATTTTCATTGAATTTGGGCAATAAATTTTAGGATTTTTTTCTTCTTTTATACTGTTATTATTGAAAAGTACATGCAACACTAATAAGTATCATTATAAATTTTGAAGCTGGGAGCTTTGGTCAAAAAGGCTTCATAAATCATAACCGTAGTAATTATAAACCCTAAACCTTATTTTCCTACTCAATACCATTTTAGTCCTCAGATAAAGGAATTATAGCATGTAGGTGGTGATTTTTTATTAGGGGTGTTCAAAAATATTCAACCCGACTACTTGAATATAAGTAATTTGGTATTTACCCATAATTTTATTACCCGGGTCGGGACCATGTCACAAAATTAAAAATTTTTGGGTACTCAATTACAACCATATATATTTAAAATTAATATTTTATAATTTTTATTATACATATTTTTATATTAAACTAATAAAAAAAATTGTTTTTTATATTTAATAAATGCATATTTTTATATTAAACTAACAAATACATATTTTTTATATTTTTATATTAAATTAATAAAATATTTTTATATTTAAAAAATACATATTTTTATATCCGAATACTCAAATACCCGATTTTCTGAGTACCCACAACTTCCGGGTACCCGACTAACGATACCCGCAAAACCCAAATCAAGACACGAGCCGCACTTTGAACTACCAAACGATTCGAATACCTAATATTTCGGGTACCCAAATTTAAACACCTCTATTTTTTACAACAAAATATAACAATTTACTTCAGGTAAAAATTCCAAGAAAACATTTTAGCACCAAACATTTCCTTTAACAAAAAAAACACTCATTTTAGAGTACAATCAACTATGCTGTAGATTCAGATAATATCATTGAATTAGGTGACATAAAATTAAAATAGAAACTATAAAAAGAGTAGTCCCCAAACACTCTTTGATCAATCTCTTCGCATAACCCAAATTGCTTTTCACTGTCAAAATTTCTTCGACTCTAATTGCTCTTTACTTTGATCAATCTCTTTGATCGATGATCGGCGATCAATTTTAATATTGGTTGTCGACCACCGAATCTATTAGTTTTCTTGTTTTTATTTTAATAAGAATATATTTCTTTGTCCTTGTGACACTTTTTTCCTCTGTCCTTATGACATGTCTTTGTTTTTGTTTTGTGGTTTGGTTCATCTGTCTCTGTGACATTTTTCAGCATACCCTAGCGATCGATTGTTGTTTGCACAGAGATTCAATCGGCGCTAGTTTTTTATTTATGTTTTTGTCGGTGATTACTTGGAAAGTTATATTCCCACTCGGTTGAGGGTTGTTTGCCGATGAAATCAGCCCTGGGTAGCGGTACTTTTTGCTTGACAATTTGGATCGCGCACCACTCATTCTTCTTTCTTTATGTGTCTCGTTTGGACGGAGACAAAGAGATTCAGGAGGCAGCTAAATTTTGTTGGTATGCTTATCTCCATAAAAGTTTTTATTTTTCTTTGTTTTTGAGTTGTAAGAATTTTTTTGAGTTATTTAATTCAAATTTTATTCTTCTTGGATGTATTGTAATTGTGTTTTTCTATGGATTTAATAAAAAAATAGTGGATTTTATATAAAAAAAATAAAAAGTATAAAAGTATACATAAAAAAATTCATATAAACAATTCCATTGGTGGAGATTAAATTATCAAATAATTATAGATGAAGTTTTGTGTACAACGACTTTTTGGTCACACGTTTCAAATCCAAATGCCAAATTTTATTAGTTTTATTTAAAAATTTAGGCTTAACTATAAAATAGGTGCTCAAATTTTACCATTTTTTCGCAATAGATGCCCAACATTTTTTTTTGTTTAAAATAGTGCTTAGAGTTTCATTCTGTTATTGTTTTAAAGTAACACCGTCAAAAAAATTTAACACCCAATCAGAATTTGACACATGTTTTTTTATTTTTAAAAAAAATAAAAAAAAGAAAATATTTAAAAAAATCTGAAACTTGTCAAAATTTTCAAAAGAGTCCCGAATTCAAACACCCAAATTCTAAAATCCGTGTCATTGTCGCCGCCAATAGCCTCGTCGGACCTCACCACCGCCGTCGCCGGAGTCCCCTGACCACTCATCTCGGGTAACCGACGGGAGGCGTTCTAATAAGACGTCGAATAGTTGGAGCCTTACGCGTTCGTCGTTCGATTGACGCACCTCCCGCCGGTTATCGACGATGGGTGCTTGGGGAAAATGGGCGGGGACTTCATCGACGGCAGTGGTGAGGTCCGGCGAGGCTATCGCGGCGGCAATGACACAAAGTTTAAAACTTGGGGTTTGGGGTTTTAAGGATTTGGGGTTGTTTTGTAACTTTTTAAAATTATGGGATATTTTTAATTTAATTTATTTTTAGTTTGTTTTTGTAAATAAAAATAAAAAATAAAAATCATGTGTCAAGCTATAATTGGATGACAATATTTTTGACAGATTGACTTTAAAATAGACAAAAATAAAATATTAGACATCTATTTCGGCCAAAAATTAATTTATGCACTTATTACAAAAATATGACAGAATTTGGGCACCTGTTTTATAGTTAAGCCAAAAATTTATAACTATATGAAAAGAAAACAATAGTTACAATAATATTTACGGTCATTTATGAATAGTTATAATTGTATAATTTATAATTTAATTAATACCCAGCTAATCAAGAACACCAAATTTGGAACTTTAAATATCAGTGCGGATGATATTAATTGAGTTTGGGGTTGACTATCTTTTTAACATTGACTTACTGTTCGATTAGTTCGGATCAAATTTTATAATGTTCAATACATAGCAGACTCTCTCAAGTCAGTTTTTTTCGTTCACAACGTCAAGATTTCAACATTTAACGTTGTTTAAGGAACCTAACGCCAGGGACGGAGCCAGGATTTGAGATTGGGGGGGCAAACTGTAAATATTTGAAATTAAGAGGGGCAAATTTATAAATACACTAATTTTAAAAAAAATTTAAATAAGAAGACAAATGTGAAAAAAAAAATTCTTCAAGGTGGGGGCGATTGCCCCTCTCGAAGTCTTAATGGCTCCGTCACTGCCTAACGCCTAATCACTCTAGACCAACATGTTATTGGTTATTTTTTTTATTTAGTTTATGTTTCGATGATGTTTATTTTGAGTTTGGGTTTGTATTTACATAACATTATTGGGTTTAATTTAGATACATATTTAGTAAGTAATTTAAAATTGATTAATTTGATTAAAATGATTTTAAAATTCAAAATTAATTTTTAAACAATTTCTACTTAGAGTAATTGAGTTTTGAACCCACAATCTGAAAGAATGAAAGGATATCAACTGAAAGCTTTAATTATTTGTTCTAGAAATTGTTAAAAAAAAACTAAAAACAAATCACTTCACATGAGTTAACAACATGCGAAATCGACCAAACTAAATAAAAATAAAACAACAAGAAGCATCCATCGAATTTTACACACCACACTTACATTCTTAATTACTCTCCTCTTGCAAGCAACCAATGATGTTTTATTAAACATGTTTACCCCTCTCTTTTATTTTGAATTGGATTCCAATTCATTATTATCACATATTGTGAAATCTAACTATTTATTTTAGAGATTGTTGAAGTATCAAATATTTCATAATCGTGAAATTCATATTTATAAATATAAATAGTATACATCATAATAATTATAAAATATATGATGTAATCTTTGATTCAATGAAAGAACAAAATTCGTAGTGAATTCTTATATAACTAAATGTATAAATATAAATAGTATACATCCAAATACACTCAAACGTAAAATCAGATTAAATTATAATAAATTTGGAATGAAAAGATACACATAATAACTCAAAACCAAAAATTCTTTGGCTGCGTTCTTAAGTTATGATGATTTGGAGATTGAGAAGGAACTAATATACATAAAAAAAAAACCTTTCTTGTTTTTGAAATCACGTCAAAGTACTAAAAGCAAAGTCATAGGAAGATAGTTTGGTGCACTTAAACTCCACATGTTCATATCATATGAACCATTTGTTAATCACATAGAAAAGCTCTATAAAATGTTGCTATTAACCAAAACATTTCATTTTCCCCAAATTTTCTGGCCTCTCTCTCTCTCCAATCCAAAGCAAAAACCTTTGCTTTTTGTTTACTCTTAATCTGGTATGAATCTTCCTCATTCAACCACCATTTACTGATTTGAATCACACAACTCCAATTTCCCAATCTCCAAATAAAGGCCTCTTTTATTTTTGCTTGATCTTCTCTTCTTTTCCCTTTTAAATTATATATAAATAAAAAAAGAGACTTCTTTTACGGTGGGGAAATGGGGAAGGTGGCAGTTGGGGTGGGGGTGGTGTGTGGGATAGCGGTGGCAGCGGCTGCGGCGGTGGTGATTCATCGGAAAATGAAGAAGTCAGGGAGGTGGGTGAAAGCAATGGAGATATTGAAAGAGTTTGAAGAGAAGTGTGAGACTCCGATTCCGAAGCTGAGACAAATGGCTGATGCCATGATTGTGGAGATGCATGCTGGCCTTGCCTCTGAAGGCGGCAGCAAACTCAAGATGCTCATCAGCTATGTTGACAATTTGCCTACTGGGTATTTCATTTTCTTTTGGTTATGCATTTACTTGATCTGTTTTTGTAACTTTTGTTTGGATTTTATCACTAGAGATCAATGCTAATCCGTGTATTGTTAATATATGCATCTATGTATATATGCCTGGCCGAACTTGTCTGTTGTTTGAGATTTATTATGTTGTTGGATCATGTTCATAGTTTCTACTTACTTGCACATCGAAATGTCTATGTTCCGTCCGATCCACTCGGCGGAGATTCTTCTCTCCATGGTTGGGGTGGATGAGTCATGAGTGACATGTTAATATACTTTTGCATACTTTTCTATATTGATTCTCAGATGCTTGGACCTTCATGGAATTACATGGCTGGGGTGGATGAGTGACTTGTTAATAAACTTTTGCATTTTTTTATTATTGTTTCTGATATGTTTTGAGTCGTTCATTAGTGATTTTAGTTGATCCGATTGTAATATTAGGGATGAGAAGGGATTATTTTATGCATTGGACCTTGGAGGAACTAACTTCCGTGTGCTACGAGTTCAATTGGGAGGGAAACGTAGAGGCATTGTTAATCAACAGTTTGAGGAGGTGTCAATTCCTCCAAGTTTGATGACAGGGACTTCAGATGTATGTGCCTCTGCTTTTCAAGGAAAAACTAGAAACTGGTTGAGTAATAGCTGACTGGTGGTGTTGATTTCAGGCATTATTCGACTATATTGCAGCAGCACTTGCAAAATTCGTAGCTCAAGAAGGCCCGGAGTTTAAACTAAATCCTGGTAGGCAGAGGGAGCTTGGTTTTACCTTCTCCTTCCCTGTGATGCAGTCATCCATTGCTTCTGGAACCCTTCTTAAGTGGACAAAAGGCTTCTCTATAGATGACGCAGTCAGTACTCATTTCTCAGACTCTCTTTTCACGCTTATTGTTATGCAGTAATCATTCTTATATTTTTGAGGGATGTAGACAATAGACATTACTGCATTTCCGCAATAAATTTGCTCCATATATCTGTACCACTTGAATGAACATTACTGCATTTTGGGTTTCTCAATATAATTTATTAAAACAACTTCTCATTACATTTGCTTTCTATCATCGTCGTATATCCTTTTTACTGTTCTTGGTTGCTGAATTTAACAGGTTGGCCAAGATGTTGTAGCAGAACTGGCCAATGCCTTGGAAAGACAGGGCCTTGACATGCGTATTGCAGCTTTGGTAGGTTTCAGTTGTAGGTTTCTTTTTCAATGGTTGTATGACCTTTATATACTTTACTTTGAGCCGTGAACACGATATAGAATACATATCATGCTTTTCCTACTCTTTTCCCTTAGTGTCTTACAGCAAAGCCATTTTAACACCAGGTCAATGACACTGTTGGAACACTGGCCGGGGGTAGGTATGACAACAATAATGTTATTGCTGCTGTAATCCTCGGTACTGGATCAAATGCTGCATATGTGGAACGAGCACATGCCATACCAAAGTGGCATGGTCTACTACCCAAATCAGGAGAGATGGTTAGCTGTTTTTTGATTGCCATTAGTAACTTTCCTATAGCTTTGAAACTACTTTTTCTTTCTTGATGTCAAAGAGGATATCCATGTAAGTTTGAGATAACGCTGTTTAATTAGGAGTAGGATGAATACTAAAGTTGCTGTTGATATTTGACTGAAGGTTATAAATATGGAGTGGGGTAACTTCAGGTCATCGCATCTTCCATTAACAGAGTATGACAATGCACTAGATGCAGAAAGCTTAAATCCTGGTGAACAGGTAATTGCACAACTTTTGTGCTTTTCAGGTCCTTTAGTTTTTTCCTTCTCTTTTAAAATAATATTTTTTTATCTTATATTATTTTAATTTATCCCAGATTTATGAGAAGGTGATATCTGGTATGTATTTGGGAGAAATTGTTCGCAGAGTTTTGTGTAGGATGGCTGAGGAAGCTGCATTTTTTGGTGACACTGTTCCACCAAAACTTAAACAGCCATTTGTATTGGGGTAATCTCCTCAGGCCGCTTACTGGTCTGTTTCATTTTTTTCAATTTTACTTTAGGGACTTATTTTGGGTGAATAATTTGAACTCTGAAGTGACTGAAGAGCCATTGAGTTTTGATTCAGTATAAGTGACAGTTTTGTGCACATCGTCAAATGAAGGTGTATTCCTTTGTTAGAGATGACATAATTGTTGGTGATTCTGTGCTTATTTCTGAGTTCATGTATTACCCAAATTACATTTCAGTCGGTATGTTGTTAATCTCAACTGCCTTGTTTAGCCCAAGTGGCATATCTAATTTCCTTTTACACTGTCAAATAGAAAAACGTTGCTAATGAATATCATTTTATTCTATATGCATAATTAGGTGTGGTTTTGGAATTGGTAAGGAATTTTTTTCATTCAGCAGCCTTGGTTTACATTTCATGGAATGAGGCACATTCACTTGTTCCTGTTATATTTTAGAAACTTCATCAGGTATTCATGCCTTTTGCATTGTATTAAAGACCCACAGAATGGTGATATTCGTGCTTTGTTGACATGCAGGACACCTGTCATGTCAGCAATGCATCGGGACACTTCCCCCGACCTCAAAATGGTAGCCAGTAATTTGAAAGATACTCTTGAGGTATACTTTAACCATGTGAAAATTCTCCGAATGTTATTTCTGATCAGCATAACTTGGTCATTTTGCTTCTTCTTTTTTCCTCCTTTGCTTATGTCTTTCATATCTGGATAGAACTTCTATGGTAATCTGATTCTTTTCTTGGACTTGTGGTGTTTTGCAAAACTTGTTTATATCATTCTTTGTATTCCAGATATCAAATACCTCCCTGAAAATGAGAAAGGTAATCGTTGAGCTTTGCAACATTGTTGCCACACGTGGTGCACGTCTTTCGGCTGCCGGGGTACTAGGGATTCTGAAGAAAATGGGGAGAGACACAATCAAGGCAGGAGAGAAACAGAAAACGGTGATAGCTATGGATGGTGGACTATACGAGCACTATTTGGAATACCGCAACTGCTTGGAGAACACCCTAAATGAATTGCTCGGAGAAGAGGCATCTCAAACCATTGTGATTGAGCATTCAAACGATGGTTCTGGAATCGGAGCTGCTCTTCTTGCTGCTTCCAATTCTCAGTATCTTGAAATATACGAGTCCTGAGAGCAATAAGGAGCTGGTTCTGCCATTCATTTTAAAGTTATTTGTGAGAAATCTTGGCAGTTCTATCCACGATTTTCATTTCTTTTGTTTTTATCCTGGGGGATTAGACATTTCATTCATTTCTCAGTTAGAGGAGGACATTAAATAATTGCTTGCAGTTGCAGAGTACTCAATTAAGCGGATTAAATGTACAAATGCAGGACTTGGAAGTGCGATTTTTTTGGCTTTGGCCTGAAAATAATTTGTCTTCAAAACTGCATTCATGGAAGTATAGCCATCTGCAGCCATTTCTGCTACAATTTTGTTTCGTGATAGTTTAGCTTGAAATAGTGGTATTGAACATATAATGTCTCGAATACAGCTCTGAATAATTTCAATTACAACTGCTTATCATGAGAAAAATTTGAGTATTATCGATTAGATTTTCACAATTTCGAACATGAAAAACTAATTAAAACACACCAAAAAGAATTACATTCATACAATACACAGTATTATTGGAAAGTGGTTTAGAAGAAAGATTTGTCTTGGAAACTTATTTTCATTCATATATCATCTTGTATGTATGTACACTATCCTTATATACAAGGATTTACAAAGATTACATTGAACTTCATGTACATGCATTGTAGACTAACTTGCATAGGATTAGGTTAACTAAGTAACTGAAAACCCTAACTGAAAGCTAACAGCTCAACGGCTAACTAACAGCCTCTAACAGCAACCTTCAACATCCACCCTGCTCTTGCATCTTCAGCTTCAAACTTCAACACTCTCCCTGTTCTCTGTCTTTGTTGAATTGTTTTGAATAGTAGCAACACTGCTTCTGGGCATCACTTGAAGTCTTTGTCTAAACTCTTCAAAGTAGGATCGAGTTAAGGGTTTTGTTAGTCCATCAGCTACTTGACATGCAGCTGGAATGTAACCAACACAGATCTTACCAGCAGCCACTCTTTCTCGAACAAAATGTACATCGAGGTCTACATGTTTAACACGTGAGTGAAACACAGGATTTTCACTAATAGCAATAGCACTAGTGTTGTCGTTCCAAACTTCAGGAATTCTGATTTTAGCATAGCCCATTTCTTCAAGAAGAGACACGACCCAGCAAACTTCTGCTGTAACATCAGCAATACTTCTGTATTCAGCCTCTGTTGTAGACCTTGCAACAGTCTTTTGTTTTCGAGAACTCCAAGAAATCAGATTGTCACCAAGATAGACACAACAACCTGACACAGATCTTCGATCACAAGCATTTGCTCCCCAATCTGCATCTGCAAAGGCTGCAACATGACAGGCATGAACTGAAGACTTCCTATACACCAAACCATAGTCTAAGGTGCCACTTATATAGCGTAACACTCGTTTAACAGCAACCAAGTGATGTTCCCTGGGCTCATGCATGAACTGAGCCAGTTTGTTCACACTAAAGGCTATATCAGGCCTTGTGTGACAAGCATATAAAAGAGCTCCAACAATGCTCCTGTAGTGTTTTGCATCTTCAATAGGACTACCTGACACTTTGTCTAACACAGCATTACTAACCATAGGCGTTGGAACTGCATTAGCTTTGTGCATATCAGCTCGAACCAAGAGATCACGCAGATACTTCTGTTGATTCAAGACCAAGTAATCAGACCCTCGAACAACTTCTAGACCAAGGAAGAAATTCAAGTGACCTAAGTCCTTCAAGGCAAACCTCTCACCAAGTAAAACAATGACCTTTTCAATTTCAACAGTAGAATGCCCAGTCAAAATTATGTCATCCACGTATACCAACATGTAGGTATACCCAGTTGCATGCTTAAGCACAAAGAGTGACGCATCTGCTTTTGATTCAACAAAACCAATGGCCAACAATAAATTTTTAAGCTTCTCATGCCAATTGCGAGGTGTCTGCCTTAGTCCATACAGTGCACGTTGTAGCTTGCAAACTAACCTGGAACCATCTGATGCAGTCTCCTCGAAACCTGGTGGCTGATCCATGTAAACATTCTCATCCAGGTCACCATTCAAGAAGGCATTATTTATGTCGACTTGCCGCAAAGCCCAATCATTGGAGACAGCCAGAGAAAGCACAACATTCACAGTAGTCATTCGAACAACTGGACTGAAAGTGTTTCTGAAATCTTGCCCAGGTATTTGAGAGAAGCCCTTAGCAACTAACCTTGCCTTGTGCTTGGAAATTGTACCATCTGGATTGCGCTTAAGCCTGAAAACCCACTTGCAGCCAACTGTGGACTGACCCTCGGGCAATTTAACCAACGACCATGTTCCATTGTTATTCAAGGCATCCAACTCAGCACAAACAGCACTTGTCCATGCAGGAGACCTCAAAGCATCCTGAATATTCAGAGGCTCCAATTCTTCAACATTGAACACTTTTAGCCTGAAGATCCCATTTTTACTCCTGGTTATCATTGGATGACCAGTGTTGACCTCAGCCACATCTGAAATACTTCCAACCTCTGCATCTTCAGGTGGTGAAGCACCAGTTCCCTCTTGAAAATTTTCTGCCTGGTCCAAACTAGTTGACACTTGTTGTGAACCTTCATTTGTTATTTCACGTGGATCCTCATAAGGTGCTGAATGTGATACCTCATGTGGTGATGTACTAGAATCACCCACAAAACTGCCTCCATCTCGACCATTATCATTTTGCCCCGAATTATTCGAGGAAAACTGTGGTTCAGGAACTTCTTCATTGTGATTAGCAGCTCCAGACCCTTCAACATCAGCAGAAGCTTCATTGCGATTCGACAAGCTCTCTTCAACTTCAGGTACAGGTGCAGAGACACTTTTCGTTGTAGTAGGATTAACAGGACCAACTTGAGTCTCAGTTTGATCTTCAACACGAGTTCGATTCCTACTAGCACCACTCGTAGGAACAACAATAGGTAACGCACCCGAGCGAACCTTTTGCACTACGGGAGCATTTTTAACATCCTTCTTAACTGCAAAAGGAAAAAACAACTCATCAAAAATCACATGTCGTGAGACATAGATCTTTCCATTTGGAGCCAAGCACAGGTACCCCTTATGCTGACAACTATACCCTAGGAAAGTGCATTCTTGTGAACGAAACGCAAGCTTGTGTGTCTGGAACATTCTTAGGTGAGGAAAACACCTGCAACCAAAAACCTTTAAGCTGCCATAATCAGGTTTCTTCAGAAACAAGCATTCATATGGAGACTTATTGTGCAAAACCTTAGTAGGTATTCTGTTGATGAGATGCACAGCTGTACATACAACAAACAACTAATAACTCAAGGGCAAAGATGACTGTGCTAATAATACCAAAGCAAGCTCAATGACATGCCTGTGCTTGCGTTCAACTGTCCCATTTTGCTCTGAGGTATGCGGGCAAGAAACTCTATGTCGAACACCTTCCTTAGCCAGCACCTGAGACAAAGCCCTGTACTCACCACCCCAGTCAGATTGAAATTCCTTAATATGCGACCCAAACTGAGTCTGAACCATCTTAGAAAAAAGCTCAAAAGCTTGAATAGCTTGACTCTTGTCCCTTAACATATACAACCATGTATGTCTTGTGAATGCATCAACAAAGGTGATGTAATACTTGAACCCATTAGAAGAAATATGTGCAGGTCCCCATAGATCAGAGAAAATCAATTGGAATGGTTGAGAATACACTGTTGTAGAAGAGGAAAAAGGAAGTTTATGACTCTTCCCTACACGACAAGCTACACAAACAGGTAATTTTGTTTTATTAAAACTGGAAGCAAACTTTACATTTGTGTCATTACAAATTTGCATAAGGCTTTCATGAGCAGGATGCCCAAGACGCCTATGCCAAAGCTCATAGCTGTTACCAACCTTATCACTAGGACCACCTTCACTATGAACAACATTACAATCAACATTAGTAAAAGAAGAAATCAACTCAGTAGCAAACTGATACAAGCCATCTTTCTCAACACCTTGAAGAAGAACTTCTCCCGAGCCTTCATCACGAACCAGGCAAGTAGAGGCATGGAACTCAAAAAACACTCCATTGTCTCTAGCAAACTTAGAGACCGAGAGTAGATTCTTAGTAACACAAGGTACATGCAACAAATCAGATAGAAATAACTTGCGAGATGATGAATCAGAGGAAATAATTGAATGACCAAGATGCTTAATATCTAGCTTAATACCATTTCCAACAATGATCTTACCTGGACCATTATAACTCGAGGATCTCAAAAGATTGGCAGAATCAGGAGTGACATGGTGTGTTGCACCAGAGTCAACTACCCATGTATTTCGAGAAGTTGTTGCAACATTGATCTGAGGTAAATCCTGGCCCTCACCAGCTTCTTCTGAGTCATCAAAAGCACCCAATTGAACCTGTCCAGAGACCTGACCTTCTTGATCACCCTCAGCTTGAAACTCCTCATCAAACTGATACCAACAACGAGTTGCCAGATGACCAATCTTGCCACAGATTTGGCATTGAATTTTAGTACGACCACCACGGCCTCTTCCACTCATTCGACCACCAGTACCTCTGTAGCCATAACCACCTCGAGAGTTAGCACCACGAGCAGGACCACGAGAATTGAAACCACCACCAGCAGCTTGGGCTACATTCGCACTGAAGGGCAAACCGAGACTGCTTCGAGCATTAAACCCTGCAATCTGAGCTTCAGCATCGATTAACAAAGACCTCACTCTATCAACAGGAACCAAATCTTTGCTCGATGTAATAACAGCAACAAAAGGCTGATAATCTTTTGGCAAACCATTGAGAATACTTGCAATCTGTTCCACATCTGAAATTTTACTATTGCAAGAAACCAAAGCATCACACACTTCTTTAATTTGCGTAAGATAAACACGCATAGATTCATCACCCTTCTTGAAAGATCGAAGTTTATAGTGTAAACCCATAACAGAGGTAGTTGAACGATTAGAAAAAAATTCTTGAACCGTTGTCCATACCCCAGCAGCTGTTTCAGCTCCAACAAACTGAGCAAGAAGATTCGAGCTTACCGTGGAAAGCAACCACGACGCTAACGCACTGTCCTGCGCAACATAATCCTCATAAGCATCATTTGGAGAAGACGTTCCATCAGCAGCAGTAACATTCTCAGGTGGAATCGTCATCTTTCCAGTCAAGAGCTTCTCCAGCTTATGGCTCTGAACAGTCAGCAACACCTGCTGCTTCCACAACAGGTAATTCATTTCATCCAGAACAACACTGATTTTCTTGTTGGTGAACATTGCAGCACAACGAACAGAGATCAAGAAGAAACAAACACAGAGACGCGGAAGACTTTTCAGGATACAGCAAGCTTGAAAAGCTCGTTACAAGCTCAAGCTTCTCCGGCGATTGATACCATATTGGAAAGTGGTTTAGAAGAAAGATTATCTTGGAAACTTATTTCCATTCATATATCATCTTGTATGTATGTACACTATCCTTATATACAAGGATTTACAAAGATTACATTGAACTTCATGTACATGCATCGTAGACTAACTTTCATAGGATTAGGTTAACTAAGTAACTGAAAACCTTAACTGAAAGCTAACAGCTCAACGGCTAACTAACAGCCTCTAACAGCAACCTTCAACATCCACCCTGCTCTTGCATCTTCAGCTTCAAACTTCAACAAGTATCGATTGTCTATGCTTAATGTACCAAATTTATGTGTGGTTAGAACTTTGAAACAATGGCTTCGGAAAAGGACTGACACCCTAGATCATTTACTAAGTTGCCTTGCTTGGTATGCTGGTATAAGGCGTTATGCCCTTTGGTGTGACCTATCACCTGTAAGTAAAATAATATATTCCTTTTTTTTCGAACAAAAATAACATCTTCCTACATCAATGGTTTTTGTTCTGATAATAATATTATGCATCAATGTTTCTATGCCCCAAATTTCCTCCTTTAAGTAACATATTGTCACGGTCCTATTCGCGTGATAGGCGAGACCGTGACAGGATGCTTGTTGGTTGTGCTTAATGCGGGATGCGGGATAGCAATAAAGGTGTAGTACGTGCCGTACAGCCGTTTAGTCTTGGGGGCGGGCGTGCTGGTTAGGCACCACACTGGTCGGGAGCTGTCCCCGCTTCCCTGATGAGCCCATAGGAGGGCGAAACCAGTAAGCATCGAGTGGAAAAGGCTGAGCCCCGGGCTGGTGAGAGCCCTGGGTTGCCGCACGGGGCTATGCCCCTGCGCCAAGACTCTGACCCGTGACAATATGCTGAAAACAAATGTGCTTTCAACACTATATATTCTCTTTGTTTATGTGCTTAAAGTTTATTACAAAAGGAATATGAATCTGTTGAGAGGAACAGGGGGGGGGGTCAGTTACGTAACATATATAGGAGATATTAAACGTAGGGTTCCAGCTTGTTCAACAGAAGAGTTACTAGGGACTAGGGAGTATGAGCATTGTGGTCATTCCCGGAGAACAAATCGGTGCAAAGCTCCCCATAGAATCGAGAAACCAAATCTATGAAGACAGGGCTGCTCAAGTTCTTCCAACAATACAGCAGCTCCTCCACATCCATCAAGTCGCTCACTTCCCCTTCTTCAACAATCATCTCAACTAAATAATTCTCAAAACTCCTACATGCATCTTCCACATCAGATGATGATCCCCTCTTCTTCGAACCTCCTCCGGTCTTCATATAGCTACGCGGCGACGAGAAGAGCAACCTATCCCTATTGGCTGCCTCGGAAATGCTTCCAAGCTCTGCAAGTTTATCCATCTTTCTCCCTGATCTTAGAAACCGAAAGACAGGTCGTAAACTTCTTTGTGGGGCTTTTCTAAGCCTAACTCAAAGTGGTTGTATAAATACTGGCCTTTTCAGCTTGAACTTGAAGATTGGAACAAGTTTTTTGCATGGGTTTAGAAAGTAGAAACTTGGATTTGAAGGGAATTAATGCTTTCATTATCGGTTATACACAATGATTGATATGATAAAGCAAAAGCAAAGAGAGTGCTTAATTTTGAAGGAATATGGGATGGGATATAGGGATGGACCGAGGGAGTTTGGAAGTGGCGGTTGCCCTCTGAAAATTTAAAATTCATATGATTTAGAATTTTTTAAAAAATTTCTATGTATTTTCTATCGAAAATATATTTTTACCCCTTAATATTTTTTAAGTCCGCCTTCTAAAATAAAGTCTTGTGTCTACTCTGAAAAAATGAAAGCTTATAATTAGGTTTGAGAAGACAACTCCATGATGTTGCATGCTACTGGTGTTGTTCGTTGGGCTGCTTTTATTGCATCGTATTGTATGTATGGTTTGGTGGAAGTCACGTTTTGAGGTTATTTTAAATATCAAAGTGGAACTCCATCAACTATTTGATTTTTTTAATATTTTTATGTGAATTGCATTTCGATCATTTTAGATTTAAAATTAAAAAAAAAGGATTATTGTACCTTAGAAAACAGCAAAATGGGTGTGTTTCTTTGTAGGGTTTCGTTTTACATTTTTATTTTTTGCTAACTCGGAACCATAACTGATGATCAGATGAAAGCAGTTGATCTTGGTTTGGACTTCCCCTGACACCGATTGAGCCTCCACTTTTCTCAATTGTATAGCCACCGGCCCACCACAGTGAATACTTTGATGGATGATCTCAATGTTCTGATTTCTAATTTTATGTCTGTGTGTTGCTCTCATCGGCTGACATTAATTTGTATTTTTTGTCCGCTAATATTAATATTTTTTACCACTCAATTAATTTATAAAAAAATTCTAAATATTCTTTTTTTTCTTTTGTTGTTTCGGCTTGATTTAGCTTAGTCAAGTAACATAGGGTTTTTAATGGGACTTAAAAAAATTACAATTATCAAATTTTGGACGCACTGAGATAAATATACATCAAAATTTCTATCACCTAAACTTTTGACATTTTGCAAGACTTTGAAGTACACGTCCATGACTTCTCTCCCAATAAAAGAAATTCCCTTAACAACAAAATCCGCTAAGACAATGCAAATTGGCCGGGGTTAGTTCAATAATTTGCACACAGAGAAGGAAAATTGTAAACGAAAATTAATATTTAATGATGAAAAATTGAAATAAGCTCTCGAAAGTTCGACCAACCGTCCAAGCATTTGACGAATATATATTACAGACAGTAGCCGTAGTGTAAAAACATTGGGATACAAAGTCAGATGGGCAAGTTTACAAGTTGGAAGACATGTCCGTCCGTCCATTGTCTTGGTCAAAGAAGCACACGTGTTAATGACCGACCAAACTCTAGAACCAAGAAGGTTTAAGGGATATGTGCCGGCAAATGCAATCCCATTCTTACATTCCCACACGTGACACTCCCCAAATGGAATTATTATATTAGGTTAGAAAGTCTTGCTTTTGGGCCCAAAGTTAGGCAGCTCCTAATGATAATGACTCTTCAACCCATTTTAAAAAAACATATACTTTTGTTATCAAGATGATCAAAAACCAAACAATGCATGATAGGTCAGTTTATTTTTAGATGGGAGCTTGCATAATATACCAAGGAAAATAGAGCTGAAGGATAGTGGCATTGATGGAGGAAAAAAGAAGAAAATGCATATGAAAAACTACTGATATATACAGCGAGTGCGTCAGGTTTAAGGCCAAACAGGGAACAGAAAGTCAAAACATTCAACATAATTCAAAGCCTCATCTTCAAACTGCTCCCAACTGTGAAAACAAGCACCACCAATTTCGTCACTCAAAACAGATTAAGCAAAAAATAAAAAAAAATGAAGTGATGAAATCAACACTCACGGCTAAGGGCAGAAAGTTCCGAGGTCTTCAACACGCGCAGCCTCTGCACTGTTGACACAAACATGCTGCAAGCAAAACCAATTCAGCTTTGATCACAGATTGTGGGAATATAATAGAATCTGACATTGGATCAGAATTCAGAAGATGCTTACTGCCACGGGACATCTCCAACCAGCATCCTGTCTCCTTCGTTATCCTCGTAGACCAGTGTATATTCCCCACTTCCATCCAATAAACCCGTCATTGTTTTCTCCTCCTCCACCTTCCTCACTATTTCACCACCACAGGAATCTCTTTGCGCTACACACATGGCAATAACAGTATTACAACAAGCTAAAGAGTTCTATGTACAAGTGCAGGTCAGATTTTTATTATTCATTGAAAATGTATCTACCCGCAAGGAGGCCTCTGAATAGTTCATCAACAGCTGCAGACAGTTTCTCATAGCTGTCGTGAGCTTTGAGATCGACTTTCCTTCCTATGGGAACTCCATCCATGTTGATTTTCACAAATTTGGCACTTGGTTCAGCAGCCTTGTGAGGGAGCACACTCGGTGATGATTCAGAAGCTGGTTTTGAAGAGCTGCTGTTTGCAAGATTTTTCCTAAAGGAGCGAATTGGAGGCCAACCCACCACTGGACCAGGAGCAGTTCTGTTTTTACAGTACCATAATAGCCATAGAATTAAACTCAGGCCAGTAACAATAAATGATGATAAAAAATAATTTCTGAAAACAGCTGAAGAAATGTTAAATTATGAAGTAAAACAACAAAATATGCAGGAACATGTATGAAACGATTAAGAAAAGGAACAAGTGACAAAGCATGCATGGACCACAAAACATCAACTAAGCTAATCTCGTGACTTGTCAGTGAATATCCTCTGTCAAGAAGATTTTTTTTAATAAAAGAAAGTGAAAACATACATTAGAGAGAGAGAGAGAGAGAGAGAGAGAGAGAGGTGTAATAAAAGCTGGATTACCTTTTCTGAGAAGTGTTGGGAGGACCAGCTGTATTTGCAGTAGGTGAAAATGGTTTTTTCCCTGCATTCTGAATGTTTACCACTTTAATACAACAGGGCTGTGATGATTCGTTTGCCATAACAGGCAAGCTCTGTTTGGGTGTTGATGGGAACTGAAGAAATGGAGGAGGGTTTGTCAGCTGTTGATGGTTATGATGGTGGTTTTTGGACCATGAAGGGGACAAAACTGACCCGACCGGGTGGTGGTGGGGGTCCTCTGGAGATGGACACTTAAGTGCTTGTTTCCCATTGCTATGCATTGAAGACAAGTAGCCGAGTGAGATCACAGGCTCATCTCTCTCCCTGTTGTTGTTTTTGCATTTGGACCAGTACTTACCTTCATCACCTGGGGGACCAAGCCTCAGCTCCAGCTTCTTCTCTTCAGAAGATATATGAGTTTCACCATCTTTTCTCTTTACATGCCACTCTCTTTCTTGAGGGATCAAGTCGAGAAGTTGATGACATGTTTCCCCATTCTTTGAGCAACCACTCTCCATCTCCCAGTAACTCAGAGATATCACCCTTTTTTTTAGAAGAACAAGAACCGGCAAACTGAAAAAACAAACAAACAGATGTGTTCAAGATTTAGAAGCTTAAATATCGGAAAGAAAGAAAGAAACTAGAACACATGTAAAGAACATAACTACTAATGAAAATCCAAAGACAGAAACTAACCTTAAAACTTAAACTGAGTCACTCAACCAAATTGCAGAACTGTAAAGACCAGCTTCGTGAAATCCAGAAAACTTTGGGTTATCAGCGAAAAGAACAACTCTGAAGATCTTCGCTAACAACGCAAGAACTGTCCAGCCCCTTAAAACAAACACCTTTGAAAAATAAAGGAAATGGAAAAAAAAAAACCCTTTAAAATGGAAAACCCCACCACCAACAGAAAGGAACCCCCGAAAGAACAGTTTTAAACAACTCAGACAGAAGGATAGATAAGAGGGGTGGGTTCTTAGTTCTTACCTTAAGCTTTTCCTTTGTTTTATTTTTATATTGCTTGGCACGCTCAAGTGGGATCGTGTTGCTGTCTTTTTTCTCTATTCTTTATAGGAGAGGATGATAAAACCAGAAAGAGATTCCATTTTTCAGTGAAGAACCCCAAACATGAAACAGGAAAAACATGGATAAGAAGAACAACTCACGCAACGAGCCTGCTACTTGAACATCAGTTTTGAAAATATGTGCCACGCCATTACTTAAATCAATCAAAACCCACCCTATAAAACGTTAGGTTGTTCAACCCGGGAAGTAAACAAAAGCAGTGAGTTGAGAGCAAAACATAAACAAAGCGTGCTGTTGCTGACCTACTCAAAGATGCTCCTTTTAACTTTTCCCTTCCTCTCTTGTCTCTCTATGTTTAACTTTAACCAACTGTTTTCTTTTTGTAACTGCTACACTTACAAACAAATTGTATGCCTTCCGTGGAGGGGTAGAGGGGACCATAATCGAAGTTTTTTTTTTTTTTTGATCCAAGAGGACCAAGACCATAATCGAAGTTTTAAGTTTGTAAATAACAAAGACAAAATATGTGCACCTTCTTTTCTCTTATAATATATAAAAAAGGGATGCAAAAGAAAGAAAAGACCCTTGATTCAACAATAAATGTTAAACTTGGAAGGAGGCTCAATTGAATACAGTGCTTTATTTACTTTATTTTTATCTGTTTCCTTAGGAAAACAAAATTTAAAAAAAAAAAGCCTTTCAAGATGTAATACAATATAAAAGTTTTTTATGAAAGCTATGGTGATTATAAAATTGTAATTGTTGGTGTTTGAACCCGTGACCTCTAAAAAAAATAATCGTTACTTTATCCACGGAAAAAAGTTAATTTGTGCATAAAAGTTTTTTTAAGGTAATATTAAAACTGAAAATACACGAAATGCAATATAGTATAATGAAGTATGTAAAACATAAGATCAACATACAAATTTTTGTCTTAAGGAAACTAAAAACAGAATACGATGATCCTACGGTTGGATCTTTATTTATTTATTGGTTTAAGTTTGGTTGCTGTTTACGTTGAGATTTGCGTTGGATACAAACAGAATCTGACACAATTCTTTGATTTAAATCTCTGATCAAAGCCAGCCTTAAAGGGAGCACTCTTTTGTCACTTCCATTTCTCATTTTTATTATATAATGACGTGATTGAATGATGTCATGGGCTAAAAGGTTCGTAACTTACTCAAGTTTATTTTGTTCACTTTCATCTCTAGCATTTTCACTTGGATTATTAAAAAAGAGGTCGTTTTCAACCGATTCGAGGACTTGAAAATTAGAAGAAGATGCCTTACTCTTAGTCACCTTATGTTTGCTGATGACTGCTTGATGTTTTCTACAGCAAACGAAATTAACTGCAAAGCTGCTTTGAAAATTTTGCACCTCTTCCAAAAATCTACTGGACAGACAATTAACTTTCAGAAATCTTCAGTTTTTTTTTTCTCTCAAAATATCAGCCAGCAACTAAAATGCCACCTCTCCAACATTCTGGGATTCAGTCTGATGAAAGAAGATAACATGTATCTAGGTCTTTCATCAATTTGGGGAAGAAGCAAAAAAGCAGCACTAGCTTTCATCAAAGAAAAGGTTCAAAACAAATTACAGGGGTGGAGCGCCAAATTTCTGAACCAAGCAGGGAAGGAGATTCTTATCAAAGCAGCCGTTCAAGCCATTTCGGCATACGTAATGCAATGCTTTCTCCTGTCGGTTACTTTTTGTGATGAAATCAGCTCGCTAGTGGCAAGATTCTGGTGGAACAATTGTGGCAATAAGGAAAAGAGTATTCACTGGTTTAATTGGAAAAACTTTTGTCGGCCAAAGGATCAAGGTGGATTAGGTTTCAAAAACTTCAGATCTTTTAACAAAGCCCTTATCACAAAGATTGCTTGGAAACTCCTAAAGAATGCAGACTCTTTTCTGGCCTTAATCCTACGAGGGATTTACTTCTCGAACGGAAATCTATTCGATGCTCCCAAATGCAATAACCCATCATGGGCTTGAATAGGTATTCGAAAGGATATTCAGGTAATCAAAGAAGGATCCCTCTCGAGAGTTGGTAATGGAAGAAGCATATCTATTTGGAAGGACAAGTAGATTCCAGATCTTCTAGGTTTTAAAGTCCGGACCAATTTACCGACTACTGACCTTTGCCCTTCAGTCAACAGCTTTATGAATTTCGATCATAGATCTTGGGATTACTCAAAAATTGATCAGTTGTTCTCGCCAGAAGAATCAGAAGCGATTAGATCGATTCCGATCGGAGAACCTGATATTAAGGACTCTATGGTTTGGGTGAGTGTTAAGAATGGAGATTATTCGGCCAAGTCGGGCTACAGATTCCTAGAGGAGAAACCTAAAAGCCCTCAAGATCCATCTTCAAGCGAAAATCTTGGAAGAAACAAAGCTCTGTGGAATTCAATCTGGAGCGTTAAGGTGCCGCCCAAAATCTGATCCTTTCTCTGGAAGCTCTGTCATAACATCATTCCTGCTAAATGAAATCTTGTTTCACGCTTCCATGGTCGATTCAAAGACACGGAGTGTTGCCCGAGATGTGGAAGTGAAAGAGAGACGATAGAACACCTTCTTTTTTTCTGCCCTTATGCTCAAGTTGTTTAGAGAGCATCGTGCTTCAGTTACTCACCATCATCTGTAGGATTCCCATCCTTTACGAAGTGGTGGACCACAATAAACGAACCAGGAGGTATGGGCAACAATACAGACGGCGGTAGCCTCATTACTTTTTTTTCTGTGGATGTTATGGAAATCTCGCAACTCTTTTGTTTTTGAGAACTTGCGTGAGCCCCCTGGGAAGTATGGCTAAGAGCAGACAGGGCTTTCTTGAAATTTAATCAGGTTTCATTCTTTCCCCCTAAGGAGAAATCTCATCAGCGGAACGAAGAACCCAAATGGAAGCCACCCCCATCAGGTTACTTTAAAATTAACTGTGACGCAGCTTTTGATTGCAAAACCGGTAAAGTCACGGCGGCTGCCATTGCACGGGACTGTTCCGGAGATGTTTTACAAGGAATCACGGCCCCTTTCTTAGCACCCTCTGCGGTAACGGGAGAAGCATTGGCCATTAGACTTGGTCTCTCTTTAGCCTCGTCTCTAAATTTGACACGTTTAATTGTCGAATTGGACTGCCAAATTATTACCAACAGTCTGCTCTCAAGCTCCAGCGCTGACTGGATCTATTCAGCTATCATTAATGACATTAGAAATCAGACGAAATCCTTTGTATCTTGTTCTTTCCTTTTCGTCCCTAGGAAACGTAATCATGCAGCTGATAATTTGGCTTTTCACGCCAGAGATCTGAGCGTTCTTACATGTTGGGGTCCTTCTAACCTCGCATCTTTATGCATTCCTTGATGTCTTTTTAATGAAATCTGTTGAGTTTTAGTGTGCTTGATTCTTTCAACCGATCTTGCTCACCAAGTGGTGGAGAGGTGGAATTTTGGGTGGATGTGGTGTGGAAGCTAAAATAAAGTTGACACAATGATTTTTAAGTGGTTCAACCTTCTAACCAAGGTCTACATCCACTACCTTAGCTTCCCACTAAGGATTTCCAATCAATCCACTATTGATTCGTCCTCTTTTTTAGGCTTAGGAGGAAACCCTTATACACCGATCAAGCTTTCTACCCAAAGCCTTGATCAAACCCTCTTTACAAAGAGAAAACAAATATGCAAACTTAAATCCCTCTAATAGGTATTTGTTTGCTCAATAATGCACTCACCCAAAACCTAAAACACTTGAGCAAATTTGACAATTTTGGCTCACTAGTGTTTGTCTATACAAGAAATGACAATTTAAGTACAAAGACACTTTTTGATCATTTGTTGATTGACAATTGAAGCATTAATCATATCTTGATGCTTGGAGGTCCCTTTTATACTCCTTAATGAATTTGTAGCCGTTACTAGCCGTTGAGATTGAATTGGAGCCATTGAGAACTTTATTTCCCACCATAAATGCAGTTCTGCTGCTACCCATATCGAAACGCTCGAACCCGTTTCGATACGCTCTTCGAGTAGAAAGAGTCGTTGCAGTCTGATGAGCATCTGTATCGAAACGCCATGGGTCGTATCGAAACGCTAGGCACCGTATCGAAACGCTCTGCATTTAAATGTTAGTTGAAAATAGCCGTTGGAGTTTATGACCGTTGTGGTCGATGCCACGTAGGTGTATTGAAACGGTATAGCCCGTATCGAAACGCTGGGCAAAAATCTCATCCAAAAAAGATCCGTTTCTATACCCGTATCGAAACGTTTTGACACTGGAAGACACCGTATCGAAACGCCTAAGGGTGTTTCGATACACTTGGACGGTTTTGTTTAGTTTGGCTTTGAAAACATGTAAAAACCTTTAAAAACATCCCCTAAACATAGTTTCAAGTTATTTGGACTTTGAAAATAGTTTTGAATTCTTTTTAAATTAGTCCAAAACATTTTTCAATTATTATATCAAAACATTAGTTCTACAAAATCTCTCTTTGGATCAAAAAAATCTTTCTTTTTGGATAGAAATGCCAGCTTCATTCAAACAAAAACAAAGAAATAAAGAACAAGGCTTAAAAACAAACCCAGAAAAACAAGCTCACATGCAAAACAACAACAACAAAACAAAAATGATAGAACATCCAAGAAAACACAAGGAAAAACAAAGTGGAGAAGACACACACGAGCAGATTCTCAAACCAACAGAGATACTGAAGAAAAGAAAGTGCCAGCAGCTTCATCATCGACTGCATGTCATCGCGTAGATTTAAAAATCTCTATGGCCGATGAAAAAGACAAGAGAGGCTGGAATCAGAGCTCCGAATCTCCACTGGTGGAAAGATGAGCCTTGACCACTGCCGAAAACACTTGAGAAGCATAGGCCAACAGTCAGTAGCGGAGTCATAATTTTTAAATAATGGGGTTTCGAGGTCAATACAAGAATGAGTATGGAGAATTTTTATACCACTACAAAATTATTATAGACCTTATACTTCAACGAATTAAGTTTAAATTTTTTTATATTAGCTCATTGAAAACTACATATTTAACAAATTAAGTGAAGTCAATTGACCTCAAATGCTAAGGTAGATCCGTGCATGCCAACAGGACAAAAACGACAAAGTTGCCGTGGGAAAAACAAGGGGAGAGACCCACTAAGGACCGAGCCAGACGACGTCGGTCCTCCTCCTTACAACGAGGCTCGAAAAAGACCCACGACCGTTAGAGCCGTAAAAAATGCAACGGAACGAAAAAAAGGGGAGAGGCCAACTGCCGGTGAAAACAGCGGCTGGCCTCCCAAGCACAAGACTAAGACTAGGGTTTTTTGGGGCTTGTTTCTTTACAACTTTCTTTAAAGCATGTTATTATCATACATACACATGTATTTTTTTTTGGTAAAAAGATGAGAAAAAATAAACACAAACCCGTAATTACACCACCGCCACGTTAACAGTAGAGGTGACAAACTATCAAGTGGATTTTGTAAATAGAGCATTTTCATTTTTGATATCTCCTGCTGCTTTTGTCCAGTGATCTCTATAGGTATTACCAATTTCCTGAGTTTTCTTTGAGCTTTGTATTTATATTTTCTCATTTGTACTTTTGCTGAGTTTTCTTCGAGTTTTAGATTCGTGTTCTTTCATTATTATTATGATGTATTCTCTTCTTCTATTAGAAATAGAATTTTTTTTAATGAGGAACGTAATAATCTTCAATTATTAGAATGTAGAAACCAACGATTATTATATATTTTAAGATGTGATGAATTGTTTTTGAAGATGAAGGTTTGAAACTTTGGATTGAGGTTATTTAAAGATTGAAATTTGAAATGAGAATTGGGTGTTTAGGGTTTATTAAATCTGCAGAAAATTTGAGTTTTAAATTTATTTTTTCATTGTTAGATAAAGAAGAAAGAGGATGAGAAAATTTGAGTTTTACACAAATATTTAAGATGGTGATTTAATTGATAGAATTTAGACCAAATTAATAAAATATATAAATTTTGAGGCTAAAATTATTATTATACTATTTAAAAATAAAGATTAAAAAATATAATATATATGAAAAATAATTTAATTAAAATTTTATTTTAAATACTTATTAATTGTATGTTAAGTCCTTGAAACTTTTAACCTTTATTAATTAATTTAATAGTATTCAATGATGTTAAACGTTAATAATGTTCAGCGATGTTCGAAACTCGTTGTAGAATTTTCTATTTTTCTTAATAAATTTTACATCATTTACTGAATTTTAATATGAGATGGGCCTTTTTGAATCCACACTTATTGGCACTGCACCGCAACATACATCTCTGTTCCTTCCATGATTCCATCTTGGGTTTAGGCTCAAGGCAGCGCGGCCGATTACACGGTCTAGTTCCACATAAGACGAACCTGGTATAAACCCTTTTTAAATATAAAATAAGAAGGTTTGTTTAGGATTAAATCTTATTATTAATTGAATAGTTGAAATTAAAATATCTAAGCATAAAGCATGCACATATTTGTTTTTATGGGTGGCGTTTTGAATCCGAAATTTAGTTGATTTCTAATCCAACGGTAGGTTAAAGAATTATTTCCCGACTTTATGATTTTAAAAACTTTGAAATCTTATGTTTGAGTTTCATCCTATGTTAATAACTTAATATCATAAGTTTGAGTCTATATTTATTATGATTTGAGTTGCACTACGCGTAGGTTCGAGTTTAAATCTGTTATGATTATGTATTATTAGCGGCAGATTCATAAATTTAACAAAAGGACTCAAAAAATATATTTTTTTCAAATAGGTATGCAAAATTTTTACATTTTTTTCCTCTGCATACTAAATTAATATTTTTTTTTAAAAAAATTACCACTAAATCCCCCCCCCCCCAAAAAAAAAGGGTATGCAATTCCACAAAAGTGTTTGCTGTTGTTGTCTGCCTCTGCCTAGGCTAATCATATGCTATGCTGTTCCCAAACTTTGAATTAAGGTGAACAAGAATTATAGTTCAGAATTTTCAGAAAGGTTCCTAGATAAAGAAATCCACATGCTACCAAGTGCCCTCCAAATATTACAACACTAACTTGTAAAGGTTAAAAATGTTAAACAGAAGCTATGATTTCACAGGGAGAACAGCTCAGAACAACAGTGTGTAAAAGTAAATCCTAAATAAAATACCTAATATACAACAAGGCATTCACTACCATTACCCTTTTGATTATTACAACTATTGCCTGTATAGTGTATACAGTTAGGATGAATAAATATTTCCCATAAATAATCTTAACCCATTTTCCTGAAATTTCCTACTACCCCACCCCCAGAATAATAATCATACGGTAATGCGAAATTAAAAATTTTAAGCAGCTCGGCTTGCATTTTCAGACAGCTTGAATAACACCAGTTTTGCCCTTGCTCAAGTCTGTGGCGCCAACTGCTGCATTTGCATGAAATGCAGATTGTCTTGATGGTTCTCCTAGCAGTTTCAAGGATAGGAGTGAAGGCTCTATATGCCCATTCGCGGTCTCTGCTATACTAAGCTGAGACATTCCGACTAGTTCATCTACATTGACAGGTTCCTTCGGAAACAATGGGATTGGCTTCAGTACTTGATGATGAGGGGCTGGATTTGGTGGCCAAAATGCGTAAGGTGAGACGAAACCATGGACCATAGGTGCCAGTCCACTTGATACCATCATTGTTTCTTCAGACCGTTTAATTGGTTCTTGTGCTGCAGTTTCTGTGTGTTCAAATTCAGAGTTGAGAGCAAGATTTAATGAAGGTGTTGAATTCGAATTATCTGCTTCTTCTACATGTGAAGAAGGCAGCAAAACTTGTTCTTCCGGCACTGCGGGTGTATCTGTATCCTGCAAAAGAATATGAAAGTTAATCAACCCAGACGATTGAGATGATTTTATTTTCCCATGCACGTTTGTTAAATTACTTCAGTGATGGACAATGGACGGAGATATTCTCCTTAGCACTATTACAAAATTATCATCTCTTGCATTAATCATGTGGTTGTGTGCTGACATACAGTGCCAAATCTCATGTGCATGATAGGCCGTGTTGCTATTTTCAGGAAATGAAAAACACACACCCACATACATGATACATATAAAGAAGGAAAACAAACCATATCATTTGGAACCATGTCGAAAAGGCTTGAACGTCTCTTTCTTCGAGTAACATTACTATGACGGATGAAATACTTCTGGGCATGACTTGCTACCTGAGTTGGTGTCCTTGACAGGACAAAGTTTCGAGCTATTCCCCGCCAGTCCCCTTTCCCTAGTTTCTGGAGGCCGATTAGAAAGAGTCGATGTTCCTCTTCCGTCCATGGAACACCTAAAGCAACCAAAAATCACGGCTAAGAACCAATAATTTAGTTGTCATATTCCTATCCTCTTTCAATGGTGACTCAAAATTTTTATTTTTTCAGAGAAAAAAATTGGTTGACTCAAAGTTATAAGGTACAAATGATCAACTACCCATTGATGTTCAAGCAGCAACTATACAATATTTTAGGCGGCTTGGAAATTCATTCCTTGCCCTGAAAACCAATAATACATGTAACTAAAATAAGTTCCTTCAAAAAGAAAACCTTGGATGCGACATAGGGAAGGAAATGTGATGGAATAACCTTAAACTACAGAGCATATCAATTGTTGCTGCAATTGAAACTCAACGCAATAACAATCATATATTTGTACAAACTGGAATGCAATTAAGCTTCTACGCAATATCCTCTTGTATAGACTAGACCAAAGTCTGCTACAGAAATTTGAGCAGATTACACTGCTCTAAGTACATAGTGTCATGAACCGCAAGTTCAGGTCTGAGTCACATGCACAACAAGCTGCCCAAGAGGTTCTGAGAAGATTTTAGGTTTGAATAGACCATCAAACTGACCCGATCCTGAGAAGGATTCTAGAAGGCTTTATCTATCTAGACCTATGTGAACATCCCGGGTGAACATATGAGAAACTTTCCTTAGACATTGATAAGAATTTAGGGAATATGCCGATTTTGTACCATATGTGGTTAGGAGTTTTTGATCCAAACCATCGAATCAGAAGAAATCGTCGGATATAAAAGAACACAACTATAAATAGAGGTCTACCCATCTCATTTATAATTATCAATTCTCTAAGTAATCAAAGGCATCTACTCTAAACTAGACAACCAACTAAAGATAAAATAGATACAAGTTCTCACCCAAAAACTACTTTCTTTCACTGAGTGATTACGATTATATCAGCAACCTAACTATTATTAAGGGAAATTGAAATTAGCAAATATAAACCATTACAATAGTTCAAAAATAAATATTATTATAAACACTATGCATTTACTATATGATATTAAAAGTTAAATATACATGAAAAACCAAATTGTCACTTTAGCACCATGTTGTTCACCAAGTAAGCTATTAAGACATGAGTGGAGATTATAAACACAAACAAATTTTAAAAAGCATAAAACACAATATACTAATTAACTTTTCACGTTAAAACGTAGTGAAATAAAAGACAAGTTCAATTATTACAAATTAGCTAATTAACTAAGCTACCGTGCAACATTTAAAAGCAATGGTATATATAAACTAATTTTGGAAGAAAGGCACTGAACTATAAAAGGTTATTTAAAACCCAAATAAAAGTGGAATTTTGACTGTAAATTTTTTTTAAAAAGTTGTTCATTAAGAACCAAGAAAATTTGTCAGTAAAGGAAAAATATTCTTACAGATACAGAGAGTTAAAAACTAATAAAAATATAAAAGATATTCAATCATTTTCACTAAATTTGGAAATAAATAAATAAATCTAACCCTTTTTTCTAATAAAAAAAACTAAATCTAAAAAAATAATAAACTTAATGATTAAGGTATTTCAAGTTCTCTCGGTAATAACATAAATGATTAAACAGCTACTCAACTAAAATACAAACTTAATCTAAAATACAAATAAACAGCTTTAAAATCACAAAAAGAACTCACCTTTCTTTCTCTCTCCGCGATGGTTAGCTGAAGTGTGTGCAGTGGGCTCATCAGATAAGTATCCGTCGGTCATGTGGTTCGAGTCACGGACGTGATCCGATGAAGGAGAGTCCGGATTAGGCGAAGCGGCAGCTGATGAGGAGCTATGGTAGTGCGCTGAGGACAAATTTCCCATACTCGCACTCTTCTTGATTATCGACCCGTCCGTCAAACGGACGCCAAACAATTTCACTCCTCCGCAGCCAGCTCCGCCGCTTCCACCGCGCGTGGGACACGTGCGAGAGTTGTGGCCGTTGAAGCTACAATGCGAGCATCGCCGAGTCATGACTCACGCGAGCCAAACCAAAACTAGTGAAAAGAAAACCAAACAGCTAAGAACTAATCGAATTTATCTATTAATCAGTAAAAATGAAAAAAATATATGCGGATTAATAAAAACTTGTAAAAAAAGCTAAGAAAGAGATAAAGATTGTTTAGAGAGAGAGAGGAGGAAGGTTGCATGGGAATGAAGTGAGTTTAAGGAGGGAGGAGTATAAAATGGGGGAAGAAAAGAGACGGGGTAATGTAGGAATTTTGGGATATAGATCATAGTTTCAGGATTAGAGGATCACGGTGGATCGTTCATTGGAGATAAGCGGAATGACAGTTTTACCCCTCAGTTGAAAATAACGTCCTTTTGGTTTTCTTTTTTTTTTGGGTCGTCGTGTGTGCGCGTGTTCCTGTTGTTCCGGATTTTTCTATTTGTTTTCCCATTAGATTAAATTAACTTTACTTGGAAAAGAATTAAATATGCCGGTATAATCAAATCTGAAACTTTTGCTATTTTTGCACCTTTTTACAAGAAAAAAAATCTCATATAGTTCCACGGCAAAACTAAAATCACCACGTATCGTGTTTTTTTTTGCTAATAAATTAATATAATTTAAATATCACAAGTATCTAGAGAGAACATTACTAAAAAAAATTTATATTGTCACTATGTTCAAGGTTGGGAACATGGGTGTAAAATTAGTTATTTTGGATGTCAAACTTTTTTACATTATTATTGTTGTGAATATTTTAAAAGTGTAAATTATTCTTTTAATTTATAATATTCAGATACCTTCACAAAATAAATTATAATATATTAAGTGTTTAAATATATGTAATTTCACGTCATCTTATTTATTTTACTAACACATATCAATTAAACTTACTTTTAAGTTGATTGATTCTCTATTGCAATACAAAAGGTTTGATAATTTTTTTTATTTTTATCCTTTTTAATTCTTTTATCTGCTTAAGACTTTATCCGAAAAGTACTCTAACTCCTAACATTTAAATTTCCGCTATCTCAATTTCCTTACTATTTTTAGGCTCGCATGTGTTATAAATACTATGCAGCCTTTTTCTTCATTTACATCTCATAGTAAGTTCCTTATCTTCGTCTTAAAAAGTTCTTTATCACGATATTTTTATTTTTATATTGAGTAGGGAAATATGAAATTCTGAAAATAAATATTATAATTCGAATTCATACAAAATAAGATAACATAAATATCTTTATCACTTAATTAGTTATTGAATCTCTTATTTTGTTTTTATTATATGGGGTATAAATTACTACTATTGTTTCTTCTAAATAGCCATTTCTATAACTAAGAAATGAGTGAAAATGGGTAATTTTTTTTATTATATATCCCTCTTTATATATTATTTTATGTTTGTCTCTGATGATTTGGTTCATTTCATTTAAATGGCTTTTCAAAATTCTTATTGATAACATTACATTAAAATTATCCCAACTTCGTTTGATAGCGATTTTGATGGCGCGTATGCGATTTTTCTTAATAATTTATATAAAAAAGAACTTAAAATATTTTTGGGTCCTCTAACTTTACAGATTTAATTAGTTTAATCTTTAAACTTTTATTGTGGCATTTTAAACCCTCAAGTTTTTTTTATATTTTTATTAAATTAAACCAAACACGACAAACAATAATGGACAATTAAATTAATTATTTTATTCTTATTAAAATATTAACAATAATTATTTTATATCTTCCTATCACGTCATCAAAAAAATCAATACATACAAATAGTTAATGTCAATATTTTTATGAAGATACAAAACTTTTTTATTTTTTGGTGATAGAAAGAAAATTACGAAACAACTAACAACATCTTTTTATTTAGCTCTAGTGTTTTTTTTTTCAAGCATCATAAATTTACACAAAATTCTACATTCTAATAAATCATTATATGTTAATTAGCACATGTTCGGATATTTTATTGTGACAATCTTATTTTCGTATGTTTGTGGATTTTTCTCTCTCAAAATATTATAATTTTTTATATTTTTTTTGCACAATAACAATTTGTTTTTATATAGTTTAGTACATTTGAGCATGTATGTTATGGTTATATTATTTTTGTATCGTACCTTATTTTGCTCAATTTATCGTGACGATTCAATTTAGAGAATAATTTATATTTATAAATTGATAATTTGTTTTTATGTAGATTTTCGCACGCATTTTTATTAACTATCAGCATGTGTAGTAGTAAAGGACTTGAAGTATTATTAAATTCTAGATCAATTTCCATACATTCATATACCATTAATGTTTTTTTTTCTGTAACATTACATATTATTTTCAAATTGTAGTTTTTTTTTTGAAAATTCAAATTGTAGTTTACTTCATCCCAAATTTTATCTTCAATTTAAAATTTAAGTTCCTTTACTTATTACTCAAAAAAAAATCTTTTAGCTAATAATTAGATCTTTCAAGCTTTCTATACAAATATAAAATCATTTTAATCTAATTTTGGGAAAGATAAATTCCACTTTCATGAAAGCTTGAGCGAATAACAAATTCCACTTGTATATTCTAATCTTAAAATCTAAGTGTTTGATAAGATAAGTATGCAACAATAAATGATAGTTATCTACCTTAGCATGATCCATCGTTATTATATATATTTTTGTCCTTAAACCATAAATAGGATAAGCTTGACTCGCCAAATCTTATCAATAAGTTGATAGTAAATATAAAATAGAAAAAAGATTAAAAAAACACTTTAAAAGTAATATATGTTATTGTTTAAAAAATAAATAAGTTGATATTAAATTAATCCATGATGCTAACTCAGTCCTAGATTTCAATATCAAGATAGAAGCAACATAGTAATACTTTAACTTTATACACATGAGATAGAAAATGGTCATGTTTTTATTTATTAATTAATATAAATATGTAATTATTTCACGTATTGTTGGTGAATTGTTTTTACAAGCAGACTCCTAAAGTTGTCAGGTATTCCTTTTAAACTTTAAACCATAAATTTTATTCTTAAACCTTAAACTTAACCACAAATATTAAAACTCTCACTATAAACTCTAAACCCTAACTTATAAACACTAAAGACTAGACTCCTATAAAAAAATAAAATTTTCACTAGCAATGTGTAGAATATTTTCTCATATAAATATACAATAAGTTCCTAATCTCACTTGTAAAATTATTAATTCCTTTATAACAAACTTTCTTTCTTTTTTTTCGAAAAACAAACAAACATTATTTATTTTAATTATTATATTCATATTGTATTAAATAAAAAATGTCAGTAATTAATATCCATATGTATTATATTAATATTATTGGGTGTGGACGTGCATTTTACAAAAGAAAAAGACAATCGCATTAGTGAACTTTTGCATGTGGTGGTGTTGGATTTGATTTTATCCTTTTCCTCTTCCCAGAGGAATTTGTTTCGACCCAATCAAGTGGCGTGTAGACTATAGTTTTAGATTTATATACTTTCGGACAATATTTAGTGTCGGTATTAGTATTACGGTAATCTTACCGAATTCAAACCTCAATTTAATTATTTTAAAAGATCGTACTTATTAAATTTTGGATTTTAATCTTCAAAATTATAATTTTTATTGTTATTGGGCAGTGGTTTTATTGTAAAAATGTATAGTAGTCTTTTCCCTCAAAGTTCTCTTTTTTTTTTCATGAGAAGAAAAGAAAGCTCTGGTTGCATACATGATACATGTGTAAAAAATATCATGTCATCACGTGTGAAAAAGATTATACGGATTATTTCATGTTTTAGCGAGAATAGTTTAACATATATTAACAACTGTTAATTGATTTAACTAAATGCAAAATTAGATCTCCTAAACAATGTTTAAATTTTTAAAACCAATAAAGTTATTAAAAATGCCATAAAACAATGGAAAAGGCTCTCCTTTTAGGTGAGTCAATGGGTGTCATCTTAAAAAACGATGAACCTAAAATTAAGGGTTAAAATTGGATAGGCGGAGACGGTTTTACATTTTTCACTTCGTCTCCAACACTTATTGTTACGGTTTCGGAAAATCCTTATTAAATGTTGCGGGAATATTTTCGTCCTTATAGCCTCACCACGCGGATCCCTGCGAATTTCAGAGAATTTCCATCCAAAAAATTAAACAAAATAACCATTTTAATAAACAAAACAAATAGCCAATTCGATTTAAAATATAGAGTTTGGATACTTCGATTGGAAGTAGTTACGAGATGATGAATATTGAAAGAGTGTTGTGTTGGGGAAGATTTAGACGAGAGTTTTAGCTTATATCTAAAAACTAAGATATAAACATGTTGAGAAACTTGAGTGTGGTTAGGTTTGAGAGAAAGTTAAAGTAATAATAATAAAATTAGGGGTTTTTTATTAAGATATATATTAGAGGTATATAGATAAATAAATATATATTTTTAAAAAAATTATAAAATATCGGGATCCTTGCGGATATTTTTTGAGATTTCCACAGTTATTTATACGGTTATGGTTCGATTATTCCTACGGTTCAGATATAGCAACCCACGTCCTCATTCCTATTTAAGCTTTGGTGATAAAAATTCTCTCGGCCCCGTTCTCGTAGGTGAAGTTTTGGTTATTTGTCATCTCGTCGGTTTGGATCCCTACGGTTTTTAGATATTTCCCACCCAATTCCCACCCTACCTATAATGTTATCAAAACATATAACATTTTATGTTAGTTCGATTAAAATTTTAGGTTGCAACTTAAAATGTTAAAAATACGTAACTTAAAATTTTACTCACTCATCATAAGATGTTATATGTTTTGATAACATTTTCAATTGCAACCTAAAATGTTATCCCACACACAACTTAAAATGTTATCTACGTACAACCTAAAATATTATATGTTTTGATAATAATTTCGGTTACGTATCTTTTAGTCGTTTTTTAGAATGTTGTTATTTAGACTCTCGGGTCTCATTTTAAGATATGTGTTTTTAATTATTTTATTAATTTTTTATATCATTTTTTTGCTTTTTAAAGATTTTTTCTATTACCAACAGGGGTTGGTCCAAGTGGTAAGCAACTTGATATCACTTAAGTATGTCTTGGGTTTGAGGCGTTGTGTATGCAGGAAATCTTCGGAAGACTCACCCACCAAAATTAAGTGGACGACGTGAATCGGTCTGAATTAATCAGAACCGGAACCTAAAAACTAGAAGGCAACCAATTCTTTTTTTCTGTTACACGTGACAAACTCTAGTTTTTTTTTTTTTTTGGAAGAGTGATAGCCTCTAGTTGGTTACATGATTTTTAAGGAAACTACTGTTTGTAATAAAAAAGTGAAACAAAATAATAGTACAAAAGGATAATGGAAAAAATATATAAGGGGATAAAATGAGAATTGGACTATAGTACAAGATCAAATGGGATATTAAATTATATAAACTTCGTAATTGGAACCAAACAACCAATTGTCTAGTGAGATAAGACATTATGTCTCTTAATCAAGGTTAGAGGTTAAAATTTTGACGTTCTAAATAAATCAAATTGGATTAAATTGCCCTCACAATTAACTTTTACAGTATGTAATTTAAATTAGTCGATCAATAAATTAAATAACAATTTATTATATTTTATTTAAATTAGTTAACAAATAATAATAATAATAACAACAACAACAACAACGAGACTCCGAATTGTTAATTAAATAAGTCATCATATCTTGTAAATATGAAATAAAATCAACTTTATTACTATTTCTATTACTGAATCCCCCTTGAAAGCTCACATCTACAGACTACAATCAACAAAATCAAAGCTAAGAAAACGACACAACTTTATTGTGAAAGTAATCGTACATTAAATACATCTGTTTTTAAATTTTAACGCTACCACATGTTTCTGTTAATGGAAAGATCCAAGAATCAATGTCCATGATTGAAATCTACACAAAATATCATCAAAAGTTAAAAGAAAATGACAGTGCCAAATTATAATTAATTTCTCCCCATTTTATTAATTTCACATTGCTTCTTGTCGATCGACGAATCCCACCACAAAAACCATAAAAAATTAAATAATGTGAATGTGAACCACAAAATATTTGAAAGGTGGGTAGACAAATTCTACAACTCTATCCCACTCCCACATCAAATCAACAATTTGGACTTATCCCTCGAGTTTCAATGTATCCAATTATGCTATTATCGTATTTTATAGATGCGACAAATTAATTCATAATAATTTTTTTTTGAAAGTTAAATGAATTTTATTAATCAACAACCTTAACCCCGTCCCTCATTAAAAAACCTCCCTAGCCTAGGTTGGAGGAAAAAGAGTGCAAAAAAAAAAACGGGGCAAGGACATAAACAACATACAACCCGGAAATATTAGAACCTGCATCTCGTCTAAAAACTGCCCAAGGGCTCATGATCACCAGCTAACCAAAAACTGCCCACTACAAAAAAATGTACATATACCGACGCCAATTTATACCGACGGACAAAAAGCGTCGGTATAAACATCATATACTGACGGAAAATAGCACTGTCGGTATATGTTTAAAATATATCGACAAATAATATGAGCCGTCGGTATAGGTTAGCCATATAGCAACGGTTTTGTTCTGTGCGTCGGTATAGGTTAACTATATAGCGACGGTTTCGTTCTGTGCGTCGGTATAGATATAGGGTTTACCGACGATAAATATTATCTGTCGGTATAGAGTGTAAGTAAATTATATACCAACGGAATATCGTGCCGTCGGTATAGGTATGTTTAAAATTTTGAATTTATTTAAAAATAAAAAAAAGAACGAAACATAAAATACCCAAAAAAAAAATTAAAATCCCTAATCCCCATTCTCTCCCCCTTTGCTCAATCGCTTCTTCTCTGCTCCTTCACCGTTGTTCAAGTCAGCGTTGCACCGGCCACCAGGTAATCATCTTATTTCTTTCTTTTCTTCACTGCTCCTTCCCCGTTCTTCTCTGCTGGTAATTTGTCTTGTCTCCTTGGTCTCTTTCGATAGAATATCAAATCAAGGTTTTGTTTCTCTGATTTTCTTTCAATTTTCTCATCAACCAAAACGTTTAATTAAGGAAAAAATGGTGTTGGATTCCCAAATTCGTATGCAGAATTTACATTTTGAAGAAGAGAAAAGGCTTCCCTCGTTTCATTATAAAACTCGTAATGGCAGGAACAAAATATTGCAAAATTAGGGCCTCCAGCAATACTTTCCCTCCAAATTAGGGCCTCCTTGCTGTAACAAGAACCCCATTATAATTTTTGTTTGGTTTCTTAATCAAGAGTTACTAGACAGTGCCAATTTGCACTTCAACTACTCTTTTACCATCATAATTTTTTTACTTTGAATGTTGCTGAAACTGTTTCAGGACAAAATCTGGTCTTTTGCTTCATAAATTTACGCATATGCAATAGATTAAAACTATTGGTAATAGATTAAAACTATTGGTTTTTCTTGTTTCATTCCTTGAATTTGTGTGTTTTTCATTGGGGTTCTAGATTTTTCTAGAATGTGTTATAGCACCAGCAATTTTGAATGATCATATTGTTTAAAGATGTGATATCTATTTATTAATCTTTCAAGTTTCAACCTGCTGAAACACATTTGTTATCAATAAAAATATTTATCTACTTATATTTTTATGGAACACGTACACTTGTTAAAAGAATTGTGCAGAAATGAGATTACATGAACATAGGGCAGATTTGAAAATAGGGCAGATTTGATATTACATGAACATTAGGAATTGTTTTGAGAGTAATTGTGAATATATACATATAAATTTGGACTATTTTGGTATGTTAGAGAAGCATGTTGGGCAGTTTTGATAATATAAATGTAAACGTTTATAAACTAGACTATTTTGTAAGTGATGTAAATGTCAATGGACTGTTTTAGGTCGAAATGAAAGTATAGGAAAATATTTTGCATACATGAAAATGTTAAAAGTTCTGTATGTACATGATTATGTGTGTATAAAGAAGTTAGGGGCTGTTTGGATGTATATAAGCATATGTATAAAAACAAGGATTGTTTTATATATATGTACACTTTAGTGGACTGACTTGTAGGAATATATGTGTAATAAAGGCTGACTTGTATTTTGAATAAACTCGGTGGGCTGTTTTGACAATAAAAAAGATTGGGAATGCATTTGACAACAGGATTGATGCTAAAAGAACACTCCGTGAGATCAAGCTCCTTCGTCACATGGATCATGATAATGTAATCACTAGATTCTTTAACTCTGATTGCTTATTGTTAATAAATCTCTAAGGTTTGTTTATTCTTTTAATGTTATACCATGAAGGGGATATGAAGTGTTGCATTGTTATTTTTGCAGATTATCAAAATCAAAGACATAATACCTCCACCGGAGAAGGAAAAGTTCAACGATGTTTACATTGCATATGAGCTAATGGACACTGATCTGCATCAAATAATACGGTCTAGCCAGGCTCTCACCGACGACCACTGTCAGGTGCGTGCGTTATGTATATAGGTTGTGATGTTACCAGTGTCCTTCGCAGTCTATCTTGGTCCGTGTATTATGTCATATTCGATTGGAATAGATGTATCGTGTTATCACGCAGCAACATACTGATACTAGCTTAATATAATTGTGTAGTGTACTACTTGAAGTCGGGCTATGAATTCATATTTGTTGAAGCTATATTGTTTTGCAGTATTTCCTATATCAACTGTTACGGGGCCTTAAGTACATACACTCGGCAAATGTTTTGCACCGTGATCTAAAGCCTAGCAACCTGCTTCTCGATGCCAATTGTGATCTCAAAATTTGCGACTTTGGTCTTGCAAGAACCACCTCAGAGACCGACTTCATGACAGAGTATGTCGTTACAAGATGGTATAGAGCCCCTGAGTTGCTTCTCAATTGTTCAGAGTATACTGCTGCTATCGATATCTGGTCGGTTGGTTGTATTTTAATGGAAATAATTAGAAGGGAGCCTCTTTTTGCTGGTAAAGATTATGTTCAGCAGTTGGGGCTTATTACTCAGGTATTCATCCTTTTATTTTTGTTCAAACTCGATACCTAATTCTTTAGTTTCATAGAAGAGCACTGAATATTGTATAATACTTTTTTTATTTTTATTATTTCATAAAACAGCTACTAGGGTCGCCAGAAGATTCGGATCTCGGATTCCTTAGGAGTGACAATGCTCGAAAGTATGTTAAGCAACTTCCTCGTTTTCCTAAGCAACCTTTTGCAGAAAAATTTCCAGACGTCTCCCCTGTGGCAATTGACCTTGCTGAAAAAATGCTGGTTTTTGATCCAAGCAAGCGCATCACTGGTAAACTTGGGCAATATGATTTACAATGTTCATGTTGTTTTTCCCCCTCACATTTTCATTGGTATTTATCTTATAAGAAACATCTCTTTTATACGATGCATGTAAAGTCAACGAAGCACTGAATCACCCATATCTGTCAAGTCTAAAATGAAATTATTTTTGTTATAAGAATCTAATATTTTCCCTTTAAAATGAAATTATTTTTGTTATAGTTGTTTTAGTAATTTTAATATTTAAAATAAAAAAATATTAAATAAAAATAATGGAATATATTAATAATTATTTAATATTTTAAAAAACAAAAAAAATACTAATTAAGCCTATACCGACGGACAAAACTGTCAGTAAAAGATAACAGCTAGGAGCTATACCGACGGACAAACCGTCATTATAGATAACAGCTATACCAACGGACACAACCGTTGGTATAGATCTATACCCCTATACCGACGGACAAACCGTCATTATAGATAACAGCTATACCAACGGACAAAACCGTTGGCATAGCTATTCTGAGCCTATACTGACGGACCAAATGCGTCGGAATATATACCCTAATTTGTCGGGGTAGTCCACACCTATACCTACGGCTGTGTCCGTCGGTATAGGTTCAGAATACCTATACCGACGGTTTTGTCCGTCGGTATAACTTTATACCGACAAGCGTATTACCGACGGCGTTTTGTCTGTTGGAATTTCCCTTTTGTCCGTCGGTAAAAGTGTTTAGGGTATATACCGACGGATATTTGGTGTTTTACCGACAAATTTGTGTCCGTCAGTATATGTCACTTTTTTTGTAGTGGCCCTTTCAGCAGCAGCACACATTGCTTCGCTATTCAACAAGGTTGCTAAGTGCTGCAGCAAACCAACACAGGGGCTTCCGTCTTCTAATACCCGATTTGGCGAGTTTGTCAGCGGTGACGTTGGCCTCTCGAGGGATGGCGCTAATACTCCATGTTGCCGGGGATAGTAATCTGCGAATTTCATCAATGAATGGCCTGAAAGCCGCAGGGGAACGAACCGGACAAGACAACCAATCACCAATATTACTACATTCCGTTTCCAAGACCAAATTAACCTTTTGTTTCCATCTACACTTAGAAAAAATCACCACAGCCTCACGCAGTGCAATGAGTTCCGTAGAAATAACGTCTGACATACCCGCCGATTTAGAGAAAATGGCCAACAGCCTGCCTTCTTCATCACACAAAGCGCCTCCCACACCTGCTTTACCATATCCACCAATTACCGCTCCGTCAAAATTGAATTTCAATGACCCTTTAGGAGGAAGAGACCAGACACTGATATCTCTTTTTTTCGAAGCGCAAATCCTAGGAGCATTGACACAGGGATTTAGAACAAAATCCGTAATCGAAGAGGAAAAAAGTGGCCATTTCCACTTACACCACCAGCCGAGGCGAAGAATGAACGACTCGAAAAGTTTCAATTCTGACACCACTGCATTTTTAAACACTGCCTCGTTCCTTAATAACCAAGTCGACCAAAATAAAGCGCTAAAGGAGAGCAGCCAGAAGTCTTTAGGAATGTTCGGAGAGGGTAAATTCTCCCACTGGAGAAAAAGCGAGCGAACATTCCCCGGAGAAACGAAGAAAATACCCCATTTACTGAACCATCTCTGAATCAGCCTCCATGTTACTGGACAATTACAAAACAGGTGATCTATTGTTTCATCCTCACGAGAGCACAGGGCACAGAGGGACTGAGATTGAACGACGACCCCCCTCTTGATAAGCTCGACTTTGGTAGGGACACGACCATGGAGAACTCTCCATATAAACGCCTCTGCTTTTGGCGGAGCTAAATTAGCCCAGACTTTAGACCACAAGAGATCTTGATTGGCATTACAAATGGGCAAAGAATTGATAAAACTTTTAGTGGAGTAACATCCATCCGAGCCATTGCCCCACCGAATGCTATCCCTTCTCTGTGATGAAATAGTTGCACTCTCAATTCTGCAAATAAAATTCGACCAAACCTCTCGCTCCCAATCAAAAACTTCCCTGCGTAATTCGACCTTCCATACCCAGCTTCCACCCAAGGAATAACCGAATCTTGCGACTGAACCAGTCTTGCAAACTGCTAAGGCATAGATCCTTGGAAAATCATCTTTGAGGCATTTCGATCCTACCCACACATCCTGCCAGAAATCAATGTTTTTCCCATCGCCAATCACCAAACGAAAGTTCTTTGTGAATGTATTATCACAATCCGCAAGAGGGGAGATAATATTGCGCCATATCCACGATTTACCTTGAGGCTTAGTATTCGAAGGCAATAGCCGAAAAGATTCGCGCTCGTACAAAGCTGAAATGGTTCTTCTCCACAACCCATCGGGCTCTACGGCGAACCTCCAAATCCATTTGTTTAATAAGGCAAGATTTTTCAGCTTAAAATCGATGAGGCCTAAGCCTCCAAAACATTTCGGTCTGCATAAATAATTCCAGGATAGCCAATGAATGCCTTTCTTGACCGGAGCTCCCCATAAGAAATTCGCTACAAGACTAGTGATCTTCTTGGATACGGCCACTGGAAGCGCGAAGAGCGACATATAGTAGATAGGCAGATTGGATAAGGCAGCCTTAATAAGAGTAATCCTACCAGCGAAGGACAACAACGCCGGCTTCCACCCAGCGAGTTTCAATTTTAATTTATCAACAATCGGCTCCCAAAGATTCGACGAGTTTTTCTTAACACCAAGCGGGAGACCAAGATAAAGAGTCGGGAGGCAATCCTTTTGGCAGTGCATCAAGGAGGACCAATGGGATATACGTTCATCCTCCACGTTAATTCCAATCAGCTTGGACTTGCTCCGATTCAATTTAAGGCCAGCGCAGGCTTCAAACCCTTTTAGGATTCTAATGACATTTCTGATTTGATTCTCGCTAGCCCCACTAAAAATTAATAGGTCATCGGCAAATTGAATGTGTGAAACCTCAACGCCGCTTGAGCCAATTAAAATGCCATTGAAAACCCCACCAGCATTGGCCTTACGCAATAACGCGCTAAGAGCTTCAGCCACAATGTTGAACAAGGATGGCGAGAGTGGGCAACCTTGCTGCAAACCTCGTTTAATTTTAAAAGGGGGGCACGCGGATCCATTAACCAACACAGAAATTGAAGCGGTGCTAATACATGAGAGAATCCAGTGACACCATTTACTTCCAAAACCCATCTGTTTCATAATACACAATAGAAAATCCCACTCAACGGTATCGTACGCCTTCCGAAAGTCGACCTTGAACAAAGTACAACTCAGCCCTTTTCGCCGGACATGGTCAATTACTTCATTCGCGATCAAAGAACAGTCCAAAATTTGTCTACCCGCGCAGAATGCAAACTGATTTTCACCAATAATGGAACCCAAGACTTCATCTAACCGAACTGCCAATACCTTTGCCAAGAGCTTATAAATACAGCCAACAAGACTTATAGGTCTAAAATCATCTATCGAGACTGCGTTATTAACCTTCGGTATAAGAGTTATGAACGAACTGTTAAACGAGAAATCTGAGAGTGTGCCAGCATGAAAACTCGAGAAGAACTCCAAGATCTCCCCCTTCAATTCTCCCCAAAATTTCTTCACAAATCCCATGTTGAATCCATCCGGGCCGGGTGCTTTGGAAGATTCTAATCGAGAAAGAACGCTATAGATTTCTTCCAAGGAAAAGGGTCTTTCAAGTCTGTCAGCCTCCTCCCTACTAATGCACCCAATATCGCAATTCAGAGGATTCACCGGTATAGCACTAGACTTATTATATGCTTCTGCAAAGTGTTTAGAAATTGACTCTTTGATGACCGAAGGATGGGAAGACACCACAGTGCCGCACTTCAATGAGGTAATAAGGTTAATTCTTCTTCTCGCCGACGCAACTAAATGAAAGAACTTAGTGTTACGATCGCCTTCGACTGCCCACTTAACTTGGGATTTTTGAATCCACTCTCGTTCTTCCCTCCTGTAAGCATCCCACAGTTTTCGCTTTTGATTAACCAAATCCAATCTCAATGAACTGCATGAACCGGCTTTCAACATCTGATCTTCCAAAGACTGGCATTTCGCTTCCAGGGACCTAATGGACAATTGGGAATTACATTGGTTCGATGCCACCCAGCTTTTGGTGGCTGTTCTTCATCGTTTAAGCACATTAACAATTCCTTCACCATTCTTAGACCGACACTCATCTTTGATCATCTCAACATACGACAACTCATCAGCCAAGTAGTTGAACCATTTGAAAGGCCTTGGACCCCAACTTTCACTCATAAGATATAAGGTGATCGGATTGTGGTCCGACAATCCTTTCGGAAGGGAACTATGAATAAGATCCGGCCAAAGACTCAAGAAAGCAGGTGCTAAAAGAAATCTATCAAGGCGACTACAAGATGGATTTTCTCTGAAGTTTGTCCATGTAAACCTGTTATTGCCTTTAAGGGGTAAATCAACTGCTTGCAATTCATTAATGAATTTGTCAAAAACTTTCACCGCTTTTTTCTTCAAGCTCACACCAAACTTTTCCCCCGCGCTTCTGACAACATTGAAATCCCCTCCAATTATAAAGGGGAAACCGAGCTTAACGATGGCCTCCTTCAGCTCCACAAACATTAAATGTCTCTCTTCATCATTATTAGGGGCATAAACGTTGACAATAGCACAGCTCATATCTTTGCTAACTAACTTGCCGACGATAATAATGAAATTTCTGTGTACCACTTGCCCAGAAATATGAAAAAAAGAAGTATCCCAAAAAGAAATGATTCCACCTGCCGCCCCAATCGATGGTGAAGAAATGAAATTGAAGCAGGAGTTCTTCCCACACACATAAAACATCATGCTTTTCTCTACACATTGGAGTTTAGACTCCTGAATAAAAAGAAATTTTGGCTTCTCTGATCGGAAAAGACGCCTAACCGCCGCCTTCTTCTCCGGTCTACCAAGGCCCCGGATGTTCCACGACAAAAACAGTAAATTTAGCATAATAACCAAGAGAACTCACTCGAACCATCCTCACCTTACTTCCCCGCATTTGATTCAATCTCCTTCAGTCGTTTAATCACAACAACTTCAGGCACCCGGAAAGACAGACCTGACATTTTACAGACCTCTACCGTTGCTCTAGCTTCCAAGTCAGCTTCCACGGACTTAGATTTACGGATAGTTGGACGGACTGAAGCTGGTTCCTCCTCCGGCACGGCCCCCAGCGCAACCACTTTCGACGGGACAACGGAGTCAAGAGTTTGCCTATTTTTGCTCTGAAATACCACACCAACGCTGCCTCTCGGTTTATCCGCCATACCAAACTGACGAAAAGGGCTTGAGGCATATAGAGACCCAGCCGCCCATTTGGGCCGAATTGAAAAAAGCCCGGTGGACTCGTCTAAAATAGGTTCCAGCGATATGCTAGGGCCCGACGAAAGATCCAACCCAACCTCATTAGAGATATGAACATCAACCAACGAGCCCGAAGGGTTGGGTCGGTCAGAAACCTGGGACCCAAAGCACCCCTTTTCAGATTTTTCCTTAATATATTCTGTATTTGACGCTTTATCTAATGATAAGGCACGTGTTGAAGAAAATGTATCATCACCGTTTTCCTGATTGGGCCGCCGCAAAGGAATTGAATTTCCATCTTTCTTGGGACTAACTTCATCGTCTCTCTCCTCATTAACGTCATAACGGCAATCCCAGTCGGCCTCCTCCTGACTTTTCGAGTCACCCTGGTCTATCCACACCCTCTCGTCCTCATACTCCGACAATGATACTCTCAACCTGTGAACGTCACCGCTGAAGTCCACCGACACAAACGGTGGAATATCCGACAGGCAGCTTACCCCCACCAGTATTCTCGCCACATCTAGCCTTTTCTTATCCTTGGTATCCTCGTCCAATCTGATATATCTGCCCCAAGAGTTTACAATTGAAGAAAGGACAGTTTCATGCCAACCCACCAGGGGGATTCCTTCCAAGCAAACCCAAATTAAAAGCTTCTTTGAGTTCATAAAGTTATCAATGGTGTCAATGTCTCGGAACCAGGATTTTAACATGGTTTCCTTCAAATCCCAGAAGATGGAAACCTGCTCTTCTTCTACGAATTTGAGTATAACAAAATGACCAGACCAATGGCATACATTGACGTTAAATCCTTCTGACCTCAAAACCTGGTCAACGAAAGTGGCATCATACATCTCATTCACTTGGCCGACAAGGCACGATTTTAACCACCCGAACTCAGATTCTGAAATATTAACTCGGATGGGAATAACACCTGAGACCCGCGGGCAATCGGACCACTCTTGACTACAGCGACTAGCCTCCTTAGGCCACTGTGAGGAGACTCTCCCCTTTCTCCCTCCTTCGCCCAACAACGCATCCTTGAACGACCTTCCAGCCATGACAGCGGACGAAAACTGCTTCCTACTGCTGTTCCTCGAAGGAGCCATATTTTGGTCATTGTGGCCAGCCCTCAAAAGACTTTGTTCCAGAAAGACCTTGATGAAATAGCCATCCAATCTCCGGTTATTACCAAGATCAGCTGCTTTTTTAGCCTCCTCCAAATTCGAAAACCTCACAAAGGCGAAGGTATGATTCACCTTGTATCTTTTCGGACTGTGATAAGCTATGTAGACGTCAATGACAGCGCCATACAACTCAAAGGCTTTCCTGAGAGTGTTAACATGAATCCGTTTGCTGACAAAGTTGACGAAAACGGCAAAACCCGGTCTGACCGCGTTTTTGCGGGGTTGCGAATAGCCAGGAGCCGACTGGCTAGACCTTCCCGACCTGCGAACCCACTGCTCTCTAACCTCGCCATGACCTCCGTGACCACCGCCATAGAAGCTCCCATCTCTTCTAACTCCGGCACCCCACTCCCTGCTGCTCCCACCGACGACTCGCCCCCTTCTGCTGCTCCTGCTTCGGCTCCTCATTGTGAATAGGTTCCTTCCCTTATTAATAAAGCCGATTAATTCATAATAATTATTTTTAAATCAAATCTAAAATTCGAATAGTTAGATTTATAAACTTAACACGTTAATGTAAAACATTTAATTTATATGGCAAGTGACTTAATTGATAACATTTTAATAGTTAAATGTATGATTCTCAAAATTAATTTCTTAATGTAGTTTATCCAAAATTATAATAGATTTGAATTTCTTAATGTTTCGGACTTTTTGGTTAATTTGGGAAGCTAATTAGAAGTAAGAGAGAGAAATTGTAATTTTCCCATAAGTTTGAAATTATTTTGTCACTCGACTCTTTGAGACCTTAGAATTCGGACCACTTTGTGCTAAAGCCAAGCTTTTTAGCTAGATGCATGCGCCGCCCTCGTGATTACTAAGATTCCAATCATATGGGATTACGTACGTCCATGGGTCTCATTTAATTTATTTTAAAAAAACTATTTTAAAATATATCAAAAAAAAATATATATATATATATTTTAAATTTAAATGAGAGGATTAAAATTTTAATTTGATTGGTATTGTTTATAAAAACATTAGAGGATTTAAACGATAACATTCTATTATATATCAATTTAAATTTTATAAGATATTATATATTTAGAGTAATCAACCACATTCTGCTTTATCAAACGTTAATTACTATTTTGGTAAAATGACAAAAGATGTCTTCAATGTTTATACTTTTGTCACTTGACTTTTTTTTTTAGAGTTAACAATTTTTAACGTTTTAATTTGGTCTAAATATGTTTTTGTTGGATGAAAACTGCTAGTTAACTGACAGTCAACAGTTGATGTTGACTGGACTTGCCACGTGTTAAGATCTACTGACGTGTCAGCATCATATTCACTACATGTCAACATCATATTCGCCACGTGTCACCATCCGATTCGGCCATGTGTCAACATGATAGTCAGCCATGTATTACCATAAAGAAGGGTATAACAAAAATATTTTTTAAAAAAAGAATCTGACGTGAGATATGCCACGTCAGTCGATCTTAACGCATGGCAAGTCTAGTCAGAATTAGCCGTTGACCATCAATTGATTGACATTTTTTATATAACAAAGGTATATTTGGACCAAATTGAAACGTTAAAGGTTGTTTGCTTAAAAAAAGAATAGGGGACCAAATGACAAAGCATGCAAACGTTAGAGCATCTTTTGTAAGTTAGAAACTAGTGTTAGCCATTAATTTGCTTAGCAATTCGCATTCTGATAGATGAGAAATATATCATGGGTCATTCTCGTCACGTTATCTATGAGACCAACCAATAAAAATCATCAATTTTATTAGTTTTTCATGTTATCTTTTTATCAAGTGAATTTTCATTTAGTAAAAACTATTTTTAAATTTAATTTAAAGTAGATATGAATAAATATTCACTTGCTAAAAAGATAGAAGTGATAAAAAACAATGAGATTGATAATTTTTATTAGTTAGTTCCATAAAAGACGTGACAGAAATAACCCATGATATAATTTCTACTATAGAGACTGGTATTAATCTCACAATGTAGCGAACTTTACGAAGAACATTTTTACTGGTGTTTGATAACGTATTTAACAATGGTTAAAGGTCGAAACTGGGAGGACCCTTTTCATTATTGACCAAAGCTTTATTGAAAAATCTATGGCGATGAGAGCCGCCACCTGTTTGTAAAAATGCGTGTGAGACTGAACCATGTTGTTAAGCAATTGTGTGGAACTCAGCCACTTGGGTCCAACAACCAGAAACTCATCCGAAACTTTGGACCTCACTGCCCATTTGTCATTTTTTGGTTGGTTTCCCAGCATACCATCTCAAATTCTTCATTTTACGTAACAGCAATTTTGTTCATGCTTTATTTGACTTTATTTTCTTCTAATTAAAGCTAGCTAAGGTTGTCGTCCTATAATGAGCTTCTACAAAATTTGGTCTGAATTAATCGGCCAGTACGTTGGAAACCAATGGTTAAAAAAAACGAGCTAATGTTGCAATGCATGAATTGAGCTTGAAAAGAAAGGGCATATACAACGACGATATGATTGGTTCCCTTAAGGTTATATATGGTATTATATCCAACAAAACTTTACATTTCCCAGTACAACTCTTGCAGTATTTTGCAAACTAATCATCATCTATGCTAGTATTATGCTTACACAAATTTAAATTAACGAAACAGTATCTGAAATTCCTAGAAAGGAACAGTAGAGGAATTATGAAACTCGACACTATATTTACAAGGTCACTCACATTTTGCTTGTGAAAGTAAAACATATGCTTGAGGAAGAATTTCCTGCATAATTCCCTTGTTGTCTATCTGGTTTGGAAGTTGAGTGTCTTTATGCAGTAGGCAAACATGAAGGCGAAGAACGCTGCAAAGCCAACCAAAACTGCAGCAACCGGTCCCATGAAGTCCGAATCGTAGCCGTATTGGTCTTTGATATACCATTTAATGGTAGGGTCAGGTGTGACGCCAGGTGCTTTAATGGTGTCTTCGATATCTCCGTATTGTGACACGATCAGTCCGTAAACCGTCCATGCGACGGGGCAAATCCAATAATACCATACCCACCACTTGGGAATTCTCTGAAAATTCAAGAAAAGGAACGAATATCAGCTTTGATTGTGGATATGATTGAAAATATTTGATTTCTTGTGAAAGAAGTAAACCTACCGGTCTTGGAATGAAGAAGCCGGAGAAAAGATTAAAGAGTGCATAGAAAGCTGCGGCGAAAATAGCTGCTACTTGATGGTTTGGAGTGATGGAAACTGTCATCATTCCATAGAATGTGAAGTAAAGGAAGGAGAAGAAGTTGATGAAGAAGAACCAGAAGAACTTTGCTACAGTCCATTCAAAGCCCACCATAGCGTACACAATAAGTGTATAGTATGTTGTTTGGACAAAAATGTAAGGAATCTCACAAAACACCTGCATACCATATAATTTAAGTTTAATCATCTAGAAGTTCATGTAGTTCGATCATTTGAACTTATTAAAGAGACTAATGAAATCAATGGCCTATTCCTCACCTGTGCAAGGGCATAAGGTAATGCAGAGTACATTCCCGCTGCTCTTTCACGATAAAATACTGTCCTCTCGATGGCTACGACTGGTTGAACTGTTGAGCAGTTGTTTATTCCGACAAACAAGACCGCAGCATACATTGCCCCAATTATCATTGTAAGATCAGTTGTGGATTCCCTGAACCATTGAACAAAGAGCAGGGAGAATGTAAACAGTCTGTAAGTATTTTGTCTAGCGTTGGGTTATATAGCAGATACAAAAGGATAAGAAATGTGAGCATTATAAGCATGAATATAGTTACTGACCTTTTAGTGCCGACCTGCCAGAAAATAGTACCAACCATGAGTGCAGAGACCAAAGTGAAGAAGTATCTGACAAGGTTATAATCTGGACTTCTCCAATAAGTCCACCATTGCTTCCAAAGGCATGATTTGAATTGGCCCCATGTTGGCTGCGAGTACTGAGTGGTGAAATAGAGGTCTTTTGCTCCCGGGGGTGGTGTGCTTAACTCATTTACTAATGCCTTGTTTCTCCTGTTCACATATGCATAAATTAGCTCACTCATAAAAAAAAAAGTTAAAAACGATTGAACTAGTGTCACTATTGTTTATGTCTCTACTTACTGATACAAAGATGACGAATTATAGTACTCGGCAAAGTCCATTCCGAGCCTAGCTTCAGCAGCTACAGAGCTCACTTCTAGCATCCATGTAGCTGGGTTGTACTTGTCCTTAATTTTGGGGATTCCAGGAATGGACTGCAATGGTGTGAATAAGAGAGGAATAAGGAATCAGATGATGCCTTGTTATTTTTCATCTTTAGATTACTGTATTAGATATTAAAGATCCTGTTATAGTTACATACCTCAAAATATTCAATGATCTTGTGAGAGTTTCGGCCTAGTGGTCCAGAGTAAATCACTTGCCCTCCTCTTTTCATCAGTAGCAACTCATCAAAGGCTTCAAAGATATCAATGCTAGGCTGATGAATAGTGCAGACAACTGTTCTTCCAGTGTCCACAGTGTTTCTGACAGTCCTCATGACAATGGCTGCCGCTCTCGCGTCAAGGCCAGATGTTGGTTCATCCATGAAAATAATTGAGGGATTAGCAACAAGCTCTACTGCAATTGTCAACCTCTTTCTTTGCTCAGTTGACAACCCTGTGACTCCTGGCAGACCTACTATGGCATCCTTGAGATTGTCTAGTTCTACCAGTTCCATCACTTCATCCACAAAAATCTAAAAGGTAACAGCAAATATTGTTTAGAGACTAAATTAAACAACTAATCCCATGCTTTATTTCACTGAAAATAACAGAATTGAGACCTCTTACCATCTTTTCTTCTTTGCTGACGTCATTTGGAAGCCGTAGGAAAGCCGAGTAAATCAAGGATTCTCTGACTGTAACCTGGGGCGAGTGAATATCATTTTGTTCACAGTATCCAGAAATTCTAGCAAACGTTTCTTGTATCTTGGGGTATCCGGAAATTCTAATATCACCCTCGATATATCCACCGGTCTTTCTTCCCGCTAAAACATCCATCAATGTTGTCTTTCCTGCACCACTGACTCCCATGAGTGCAGTCAAGACTCCAGGCCTAAATGCACCGGTTACTCCTCGAAGTAGTTGTAACCTGTCTTCTGCAACACCCTGTGCCTTCATTTCCTGTTAAATAACTGAACTTTAGACCATGCGCTATGGTAACAATTATAAGGTTTATGTATTTGTTTTGGATGATAAGCATATAGTCAAATCGATGTAGAGGTAACTAAAAAGAGTTGTTGAGAGTGGAAGGGGAACTTACTGGCGGCATATCAACATAGTAATTGACAGTGTCAAAGGACATTGCTAGAGGAGTGAAAGGAAGAACCATTCCTCTCTTGGGAGCAACACCATTGGCTGCGTCAATCGAAGAATCATTTCTGCTCATTCCGTTGGGGCTGGCCCGACTGCTCAATCTTCTGATTGCCATTTCTCCTAAAAGATTTCATTTCACATGATTAGCATAATAGTTAATATCGATAACCGAGTTAAGAGAGAAACAAGACCAGCATAGTCCATTTTGTTATGTTTCTTACTCGAATTGTTTGCATCCGCAGAAGACAGAGATCGAGAGAATGAATCTTTGCTTGATTTTGGTCTCCTTAACCTTGGTTCACCCTTAGAACCCTCATTGTTAGCCTCCAGTTCTTCAGCAGTTTCCTCCGAAATTACAGCCTGTGGCTTCCCAAGGGCTATTATGCCAAACCAAGAAAACGTACAAGATTAGCTACCTATAGGAAAAACACAGCTAGGCAACATGATGGACACATTAACCTAACCGAATGTTAAAACTTACGGTTTAGGTACATGAGCGCGAAGGTGAAGAGAACATTGAAAAGCACTGTAAACCCTAAAAGAGCAGCTGCACCAATCCAATACCAGTTTTTATTATTGGGAACATCAAAGTTCCTGAGCACTTGTACCCCCAAGCTCGTAACGTTGTCCGAAGCCTGCATTGTGGACAAAGATTATGCTTGTAACTTGCTTACTTTCAAATGAAAATATATACATTTCTTACAATTTTTAACTAATTGGTATCTTTTGTCTGCAGGAAAATTGAATAAGATACCTTTTTGTTCATCCACCTTGGAGCAAATAGTTCATTCACAGTAAAGGCATTGTAACCGTAAGTCAAAGGTGAAATCCAGTAAGCCCACTCCCACCAGTTTGGGATTTCACCTGTCCAAAGAAAACCACTTCATATTAGTGTTCTTGTTTAAGTTAATGTAGCTTCATTAAGAAACTTAAGTTATTTACAAATGCAGATAACTGTAAGAATCTTTTCGAAAAATGTCGACTTTTATAATACTAATGCTTACCTTTTGGGATGATGAAGCCTCCCAGCAAGAACACAAGGAGAAGAGTGAGAGCCCCACCAGTGTTAGCTATGATCATTGTTCTGCATATTCCAGCAATGAGTCGAAAGAGCCCAGCTGCCATTTGTTGTACTAAAAACACCAATAGGAATGTCTTGAAAAACCTGTCAATATGTTTGAGGGATTAGCACGTTGATACTAATTTCAGCTACTATTTGACTTGTTGCTCAAGCAAGAAAAAGCTCGGATTCAATTTACCTGCTGGCCTCAGGTGCAAATCCCATAGTGTAATATGTTATAACCATCCAAACAGTGGATTCTAGAATAGATATTGGAACCCGGAGTAGGAACGTTGGCAGAGTGAAAGTCCAGACAGGGTGGAATAGAAGGTCTCTTTGCTTGTAGAACACGGGAAGCCTACTGATCATCATGGAGAGCTCGGAGAAACCGTTGAACATGTTGATGATCATCCCGAACAGAAGTGCACCGACATAGATTGCCGCATCTTGCTCGTTCCTAGTGTGCAATTCAGTCCTCAAAAACACCGTGGACGCAATGATTGCCACGATGATAATCTGGACCGTCTTGAAAACATAAATAAACGAATTCCTCTTGATTAATAGCCACTCTTTGTCCCAACATGCCTTAAGAAGTTCCATTTTGGAGACCGAGTATTTTTTGAAGGCCAATGCCGCTCTGTGGCCTCTTGACTTGTCAAAAGGCACAGAGACCTCGTTCTCTAACCTCATTCCGACATGGAAATGCTTGAACCTGTTTGCAAACTCAGTTACTGTAATGTATCTGTAGGGTTTACTCCTATCTGCCCAGTATTGCTCCTGGTCCTTCTTTGAGGTAACCTGTCACAATTTCATTACATTGTCAGCTTCTGTCACAATTTCATTACCAAACAAGTTACAATGTGAACTAGCAATAGTGTTTTAGTTTTACCTCTTGCAAGAAGTCAGCTGTGCCTTTCCTTTCAGGACATTTGAAGCCACAACTCTCAAAGAACTCGACGACATGCTCACGCGGACCTTGGTATACAATTTGTCCCTCTGATAGAAGAATGATATCATCGAAGAGGTCGAAGGTCTCGGGAGCCGGTTGGAGTAGGGACATCAAGATTGTGGCCTCTGTTAGGTGCACAATCTGCTGCAAACACTTAACTATCTGGTATGTCGTGGAACTGTCAAGGCCAGTTGATATTTCGTCCATGAAAAGCGTCTTGGTAGGTCCAACAATCATCTCCCCTGTAGTTCATCAAATCATTACATTATTATTATTTGTCAATGAGAAAGTAAAGACAAAATTAAGGTGGGAGATCAAGTTCAAGATTTTGTCAAAATGAATGTGAACAGTAAGGTGGGTTTTCACTTTTCAATGTTTCCCACACTTATTTCTAAGCACGTAAGGTGGAAGCAAATGAGTTTTAATTGCTTTATTAGAAGAGAAATTGATGGATTAAAAACAAAACCAATTAATGCTAATAAGTACACCAGGTTTTATGGGACAAAAAATAATCAACCTGTGGTTACTCTCTTCTTTTGACCTCCAGAAATGCCCCTCTGCATCTCATCTCCAACAATGATATCTTTGCATATGTCGAGCCCCAAAAGCTGACCAATTCAACAACATAACAAAACATTACGTTAGCAAACATTTCCATGGTTAATAACTCTACTTCCAACCGAAGTTGCACAGATACAGATACGGGGACAGATACATGGACGGGGACGGGAACAAAACAAAAAACGGTAATTTTCAAAACTAGAGGGTACGGGTACGGCGAATATAAAATAAATTTTAATATATATATAATAAAAAACATTAAAATTTATAATACAATAAGGACTAAAATTATAATTGTATTAAACAATAATTATAATTGTAGTTATTTAAATTCACTTCTAATAATTTTAAATTACTTTTTAACACTTAGATTAATAGATTACTAAAATTAAATGACTAAATTGAAGGAAAATTTAACTTTACATTCTAAATAAAGAGAAAATCAATGACTAAAATAATAAAATTAAAAGATGACATGGCTGAAATAGATATTTATCAATTCCTATTTAAAGCTTGAGCGATTAAAGGTTAAAACGTGTTACAAATACAATACACACCTAATATCCCACATCCTTAAGATACATAAAGCAAGGAAAGAAAGCAGCCTATAAATAGTCATTTATCAGATAAAATAAGGAAGCAATCTAGTCTTGTCCTTTTGGTTGAGATTAAGTGTTAAGTTTATAGTTTTTAGGTGGAGTGTTTAATTTAATAGTTTTCTAAGGACAATTTTTTAGTTTAATAATTATCCTTGAGCTTTTTAAGTATAGATTAGTTTAATAATTTTTAAAACCTTGCTCACAAAGAAGATGGAGGTTTTATTTTTTATTTTTTTAAGTAAATATATTTGAATACGTCCCCGGGTACGTCCTCAATAAACGTTGACTGTACTCTATATAAATTTGATCGTCCCCAATAAAGTTAGGATGTCCCCGCATTGTTCCCGTCTTGGGGACGCGGGACGGCCCTAGAGTAGCGTCCCCGTGCTTCATAGTCTAACTAGCGCGTTTATTTCATTTTTTATTGAAAGTAAGTATTTAGGCAAGTTCCTATTTTAATGAGAATATGTGTTAATTAACCACCAGCAAAATTGTTGAAAATGGGAAGAACAAAGGTGGCTGGGGGCCTAGGGTCCATATTATCCACCGACTGTATATTATTGGTGACCGTGAGTCAAAAGATAGTAGGTGAGGGTACATTTCTAACAAAAGAAAATTCTAAAATATTCGATGATAGAAGACCTTGGTTGATTTTGTTGAACTAAAAAAAAATTCAAAGAAAAAAGACGGTAGGTGTTGAAATTCATGCATGTATAATAAATTTATAGTTTTTTTTTAAAATTAACTTACTTTAAGAGTGTAATCAGTGAAAAGGCTGCTTTCAACTCCTTCCATTGCAGTTGCCTGAAGATCCACATATTTCAAAAGCATGTCACCATGTTATGTTATGAAAACAAATGTTAAACGAACACAGTAATATTTTGCTGCCTTTGTAAGATTGTGGAATTAATTTGTGTTTCTTTTTACCTTCATGAAAAGGTCTACATCAGCTTCTGGGAAAATTCCTGCATCTTTTTCCCTTCTCGCAAGCTCACTTAAGAGATCTATAGCAAACAAAAAAACACTTGCATGTTTGAGTAATTCATCAATAAAATTTGGTGCTAATCAAATTGTGGTTAATTTTTCTTATTCTTTTTTACCATATCGAGTGCCGACACCCTGGCATCTTGCTGAGAAATCCAAGGTTTCTTTCACTGTCATTTCTCCGACATGAACATCATTCTGGCTGATATATGCAGATGTCTTTTTAGGAACAAATTCATTCAGTCTATATCCATTATATGTTACTTCTCCTTTAACCTGTGTTTCAAGTAAAAACAAAAATCAGCTAGTTTTTCTTTGACCGTCACTGTTAATCTTCAAGACTTGTGAGAAAAATTATTAGGATAAAAGTTAAAAAGGGAAATGATTGATTGTAACTGACCCTTAAGCTTGGATCCAACTTGCCTGCCAATGCCAGCAAAAGGGTTGTTTTCCCAGAAGAAGGTGGACCTAATAAGAGTGTCATCCTACAAACAAAAACATATAATTCATACTATATGTTGAATAAAGACAAATTAAATTATTTGTTTTATTTGCCGATAGCATCAAATATAAGGTGGTAAAACTATACCTTGATGGTTTAATAACTCCGGAAATATCTTTAAGAATGGTGAGTTTCGTTGTCTTGGCAAGTCGGATTCCGACCATTCCAAGAATCGACTCGAAGGTGTTTCTAGCAGCATTTAGAAGAGAAGGAAGAGCCCTGTTGCCGATGTAGCAGTCGGCTTCTATGGTCAAGTGCTCGAACCTAACTTCTACCCTCGGAAGTCGAATCCCGACCCTGTCATAATTTATCAACAACAAAATTAATCAAAGAGATTATGACAGTTAAAAAGTCGTGAATTATTACTTAAAAAAATTGTTGTTTTAACTGAATTATTACTTAAAATCAAACTTACTTATCAATCCTATTTCTGAACTTCCTCAAGAACCTCTCGTTGTCTTCTTCGGCAACCTTGAAGAGCATGTCGATGAACTTCTGCCTGTCGTTCATGTCAAGCTTCGTAACATCGACGGCTCTATGTTCCACCCTGTTCCCGACAATCTCGTGGTCCACAAACGACTGCATGATGCTTGTTCTGAGCCGATCATACGTGGGTAGCTTCTCGATGGCGGCCCATTTTAGAGCTTCTTCATCTTCATCGACTCGGCTACTCCTCCTGGAATGCTTGGAACCAGAGAATACATCTTCCATGCTCCAGCTGCTCCGGCTTAGGCTCCTCCCTATGCTGCTATGCCCGGTTCTTTTGCTGGGATTCCTTGCTCTCTCCATATCTTCTGCAATCCCTGGATTCACATGTGAAAAATTCTTGTTCATTTCTTTGGTTAATTAATTAATACTTAGGTCCTAATGACAAGTACAACTACTATTTACGTTTGTTGAAACGAGGCTTTCAATGCCTTGTAAGCAAAAACAACATCTGAACGTCAAAAAGAAAATACCACCGGTTGTGCTAAAAAAACAAAACTGAGGAAGCCTTTCACAAGGATTTTTCTCTTCTGTTTTCTCGGCAAACAAACAAACCGAAGAAATCCAATGAATTGCAAGAAAAGAACTCACTGTGGAAGAGCAAGACCCACTCTGATTTTTGAGAGTTTTGGTGTTATTTGTAGAGTCTGACTGCACTTTTTGGGTCTCCTTCTTCTCTTTGTCACCTTGGAGAAGATGGGTGCAAGTGAAGTCCATGTCCAGAGTGAAGGACAGTATTTATATATACATAATACATGCAGTTGTAAGGCAGGCTGAGATTTTTAAATTATTATATTTTTATTAGTGGTTGAAGTTGAAATGAATAGTGTTCAAATCTGATAGACCTTGATCCAATATGCAAGAAATGCATAGGTTTGGAAAGTCAAAGTTAAGGGTGTTGTCAATTTTCTTCCTTACTCGACCCACCCTCCTTTGCTTTTCAAACTCCTTCATTCAATTTGCTTATAAAACAATTCAATATCCGTTAGGTTTTTGGATTCTAATTGGAAATAAACAACTATATATTATTTTGACCTAAGCATGCCGATAGCCTCTTATTATTTAAAAACATAGTTAAATTTTATATACGAATTTCACATAACTTCAATCTACAACGTTATTTTTTATATAATCATTGATATTTAATTAAAATACAGTGTTGACATTCCAACTCAATCTCCTAATAAGCACGTGATCATCCACATCAAATAAAACTAATATTTTTCTTAATTGCTACATGAAAAAATAGTATAAATATACGAGTAAAAGAAGAAAGCAGTACGAAACAGTGTTGATGGGAAAGGAAGATGGAGGAGAATACGAGTAAAAATTTTCTGCCCCTAACCATGCTTCCTTCTATGTCCCTTACCTAAAAATACTTAAAAATTAAATCTTACCTCATAACTCTAATTTTTATATCCTAAACTCTAAACCCTAAAAAATACACCCTACCCCTAATTTCCTACACCCTAACCCTAAGCCCCAACCTTAAACCCCAAACCCTAAACTCTAAACCCACTATTTTAAAATAGGGCACAAATGGGGGCATACTTTAGGGCAGATGATTTTCATCCGGAGAATACTCACAATACAAATAGAGGCACGTTATAAAGAAGGGTTGACTTGGTCTTCATTTCTTTCTTCATTCTTTGGAAACATGTGCCACTGTGTCCATTATTTAAACACATAAACTGTATATGGCGGACCCGGTTGGGTTTTTATCTTATACACGGAGGTTTTATTTGGAAAAATATCGGAGTATTGATCCATATTAATTGAATCTAGATTATTACTTCTTTTTATTACGAATAAATAATTATTATTTTATTATTTTTTTAGTAAAATGAGTTTTTGGATAATAAAAAAATCGAATCCAGTCCATGTATAATGATAGAGAAATCTATGTTCTCGAAACTTTTTTCTAAGTTAAAACTTAAAAGAATATCTCCTTTAAGTAAACTATGTATAATGATAAACTTTTTTCTAGGTTTTATTTGGAAAAAAAATATCTCCTTTGCTTTTTTTGAAAACATTTTTCTTTTTTCCTTCTAATTTTTTGAAAACATTTTTCTTTTTTCCTTCTAAATTTTAATATTTTCATGGATATTTGCATTTCCATAGGCCATTGTGGTAGGAGAAAGATTAGGAGTGGAATTGTTAAAATTATTGAAACCACAACATATTCATGGCAGTTTTGGATATGCTGAAAATGACGTTTGAAACAAACTTCAACCTACTCCATTGACATGTTTTCCCTTCTACAATCCCTACCAAAATTAAATAAATTGCAAAGAAAGATGGGTATCTATATGAACAAATGATCGTTACTTTTGCTCATAGAGAAAATATATGTGGTATTTTGATGATAAAATAATATGTTATTATATTATGTTTCGAATTCTAAATTTGTGAAAGTTATATGAATTAACTAGATTAAATTTATGATTTATGATATCTATTCTTTATCGCTATGTACATTAAGAGCATCATAGTTACGGTTGAGGGTGAATTAAACAAAATTAAAGATGGCTTTCACGACCTTCGCAGGTTACCAAGCACAAAGGCTGACGATTTGCGTAGGTAAACCTCCCAGATTTGTGTAAAGTTTCTATCTCCTATATTCGTAATGTAGGTGCTGGACATGTCGTATATACAGCATGCCATTACTTGTAATTGTTTTATTCTTTTTATTAATTCACTTGATTGAAACCTTTTTTTATTTTTTTTAATTATTTTCTTTGCTCAAAGAGGTATTGGTTAACAACAATTCTGATATCGATGTTATCTTTGTAGAAAGCCACGTAGTTCTATCATTTTTTCCCGCTTATTATATAAATTCCGAATAAAATTCGTCTTCTTATATGTGTCTCTTGATATGTCCCATCATAATTTTATTATGTGTAAATAATTTTTTCATTGTTTTATTAATTATTTGTATTTTATTGGTGGGATATATAAAAGGGCACAGAAAAAGTACATACGAAATATATTTCTAAATTATTGATACTATTTCACAAATTGATACATGAACTCGTTATCTAGGGATGGCCATAGGTCGGATTTTTGGTCGATCCACACCCGACTCAAAAATTTAACACATCCACCCAAATCCGACAATTTATAATGTTCCACCCGATCCGAATTCTAGAATAAAAACTCAACCTGGCCCGACATAAATGAAAACTTTATCAATTTTCATTATTATTCAATAAAATAAAGGGCTAATTGAAAAAAAATACAAATAGAGAATGAGCATTATCATAATTATTTTATTTTTATTAGACATAATAGGGAGATAATTGAAAAATATATATAAAGAGAGGGGCATTGTAGCAATTATACCTAAATATTTAGAATAAAGTTAAACTATTATTTCGGGTCAGGTCGGGTATTTTCACCTTAAATCCAAACCCGACCCGACCTCATCCTCAAAAAATAAAACCTGAATCGTACCCTATAAAATCAGGTCGGGTTGAAACCCGTCGGACTTAGGTCAAATGACCATCCCTAATCACATATCAAACTGATATCTAAATTTTTTAAAAATCTCATATTGATACCTAAATTTGAGAAGGAAAAAATCTCAATTTGATATATGTTATTGATATGATATTTTAACAACTAAACAAATCGTCATTTTGGTCGATCAATTTCATGTTAATAACATGATTGGTTGTTGAGATGCAAAATTAATCCTGCTACCAATTTTATGTTTTTTTATTTTATAAATTCATATATTAATTTGACACAAAATTTTTAAATAGAATTAATTGCACTCCATATTCTTAAATTATGACTTTTATTTCAAAATTTCATTAAAAAAATTTATATTTTAATTTCATCCTCAAATTATAGATTTTATTCTAAATTGGTCGCCAAAATTTTGAACAATTTTCATCTTAAACTATGACCCTCATTCTAATTTAGTCCCCCAGACTTTTGAATGCTCTAATTTCATCTCCCAAATTATTAATATATGCTATTCATGTCCCATGTTAACCAAACAATTATAAAATCGTTGATTGCCAAGTAAACAATGATGTGTATTATGTAATAATATGACATGACATAAACGATAATTTGAGGATGAAATTAAAATATTTAAAAGTTTGAGGACTAAGTTAGAATGAAAATTATAATTTGACGATAAAGTTAAAACATTCAAAAATTTATATATCAATTTAAAAAGAGGGTCATAGTTTGAGAAGATGTGGTACAATTAACTCAATTAAATAAGACTTCATTTATTTCTTATACCAGTTCCAAGAAATTTAGGATTATGTGTGTATAGTCGGTTGGCCAAGATGTTCATATTTGTTTACTTATATCCCTTTAGGTTATGGGTTCTAGACCATTAGGAGTACTCACTTTCTTCCCTTAGAGTCTCCTTCTTCTCTCCTCTAGATAAGATTGAGATTTATAAAAGAAAAAAAAAAGAGAGGAGATTATGTATGTACAATAGAGCTTTGAATATGTAAGCATATGCAAATTGAGATGAAAACGGTTACACCTACCCCTTCGACACCCTATATACTTTGATTTGTTCTTCTAAGTGGGAATATGCATCATCTTTATCTACCAGAACAACAGAAAATGTTTCAGATACAATACCCATACGAATGGCATAAATTTCAGGCCATAAGAATTAAGATGTCTTCCAAGTGCAATTTTATATATTTAGTTCATTTTAAGCCATTCCATCTGCTTTAAAATTTGTAGCCAGCGTTTAATTTTATATGGACTAACATGACGCGAAAAGATTAGTCATTAAGCTTGTTTTAGTAGACATATTAAATAAGGATTAATATCCTATACACAAGCGGTGGAAAATGAAAGTTTCCACAAGCGCCTTAGTTTTAGGGTACATGGAGTTAGTTTAGGGTATAGTGTTTATGGGTTTAGGTGTAGTGGGTAAGAATTTAGGGATAGTTCTTTTAATTTAAGGTTTAGGGTTATAATTTAGGATTTATAGGTTAGGGTTTAGTTTTTAGAGTAATATGGTGAGGATTTAGGTTTTAAGCTACAAACCCTAAATTATAACCCTAAACCTTAAATTGAAAGAATTGTCCCTAAATTTGAACCACCTACACCTAAACCCCTAAACCCTATACCCTAAACTAATTCCATATACCCTAAAACTAAGGCGCTTGTGAAAACTTTCAGTTTCCACCGCCTGTGTATAGAATATTTATCCATTAAATAAAGAAATATTTACATCTGTAAAGCAAATACTGGAATTCGAACCCATACAAAATGAGACAACATAAACATCCTCGATCACTCAGCAATTAATGAAACTCAGATTTTATAATTTTGTCTCAACTCCAACATAAAATTTCTAACTTCACCATGACTTGTCCAAAGATTATTTCATTCGAGTAATATATCGAAACCACTTTGAAATAAATATCCTCTTTTAAACGGACCGCTGACAATGGAATCACTAATTCTAATTTCCAACAACCACATGTTTACAAGGCAAGGGTAGCAAAAATAAAAATCTTGGATTGTTGGTATTGTTTTGACTGCAACCCACCTTCGAAAGCAACACTTTATGATTTAAATAATCCCTTGTTGGGTGAATCATTTACACTTTATTAGGTATCTAACCCAGTTAATTTATTTTTATAACCATTTTTAAAGCTTAAAACTTGGAAAAATTCAGGGGTGAGGGATGAATTTGTCGTCCGACATTGGGACCAGTCATTTCTCCCCTTTTAGAAAATTGATTGGTTTCAAAGTCAAAAATTTCAACTGAGATAAGGATGGGCACGGGTCGGGTAGGGCCGGGTTTTTGGCCCACCCAGACCTAACCCAAAAATAAACACCTTAAACTCGCATCCGATCCGACTCGACAATTTTTTTTAAAAAAATTCGACCCAACCCGAAAATAAATTTATTAAACCCGATCCGACCTATATAAAATAAACTAATTTTAGGGACCTAATTATAAAAAAAATAATTTTAAGGGACTTAATTGTAAAAAAATATAATTTAAAGGACTAAATTATAAATAAAAATTTATTTTTAAAGACTTAATTATAATATATATATATATAAAGAGGGGTATTATTATAAATATCCCTAAAAATTTTAGGGGAAAATTACACTATTAGTCCCGGATCGGGTCAGATATTTTTTACCCTAAACCCAATCCAGGTCTACCCTTAACAAAAATCCGACCTAACCCAACCCAATTTTTTATTAAAAAATCTGACCCGATCGAGCCGGGCTGAAACCCGTCAAGTCCGGGTAAAATGTCCATCCCTAACCGGGAAGGGATGGTTCCAAGAATGTTGACAGTCTCATTCTAATGCTATTGCTAATGGCGTTACCCTTTGTCATTGGGTCGAATTAACTGGATTTTATTTATCATAAACATTACAATAATGATAATCTAATTAAAATTTTGATAAAAAGAAACTATTTTAATAGTTTATAACTATTGAATTTCGAGATTTGGATTTAATTTTTTTCTAATCGTAGTTGAAATACAAAAGAAAAAGTAAAAAGAATACTCAGTCGGAAAAGGATCTGAACTAGTTTTGTACTAAAGATGTTAGGTTGAATAATGGGAAATTTGCAAATTCATTGTTGGTTAGGTGAGTATGAACGTGGAATTATGGCATCAAGAAGTTGTTGGTGAGGTGAAAATTTCATTGCCTATGCCCATTCCCTTCAGATAGCTGATGTTCAGGTTTGCAAAGATTACCAATAATCATTTGGTCTAATAAAATAAAGAATTAGATTCTTTTAGTAAGGTTAGAGTTTGAATTATTACGTTATAAAGAGTGAGAATTGAATTGAGAGAGTCGGCTCATATTGAACATTTATAAAATTTAATTCGAATTAATCAGTAAATGAGTCGGATATCGGTGGTTAAAGAAATAGGTGATTGTCTTGCATCAGGCACTCGTCACCTACAAATTCCATTGCATCACCACCATGCTATTACAACTGATTCAGGGATTGTAATGAAATCATTAACTTGACTTTAATGGAGCTGCTGATTGTGATCCAGAAGCACTAAAATGCAAGTACACAGATGATACGATGGGCACATCTGCTGCCATGGAAATGGAATAGGAAAAGAAAGGAAACCTACTGCATGCATTTATATAATCATCAAATTCAGACCCAGAAAAAAGTCTAAACTTCAATCAAGTCCATGTCATTCGCATAAAGAAAAATGGAACCATGTTCAATTGTCATTTTCTATAATGAAAAGGCAAGGGAAGGGAGAACAATCACCTGGGTAGGTAAGGATTGTGATTAGTAATTAGCTAATGTTTGAATTTATTACTGATTCAATTCAGAGATTAGGTTTTTAATGCTTATCGTTGTCATTTGAACTTCTACGCTATTTATTTACAGCTTAAGCGTATGAATCTCTGGTAGTTCATACAGACAACTCCAACGTAATTTTTCAATTATTAGTATTAAACGTGGTCTAACTGTCAGATATGTCGTATGTGTATTTCTATAATATCAATATTTTATTTTTAGAACAAATATGTTCATTCCATCTTCAAGTTGCAGAGTATCACATCCAGGGGTGTAAACAAGGCGAGTCGAGCTCAAGTAGTGTTGAGCTCGACTCGGCTCGTTAAGATTTCGAGTCGAATTCGAGTAATTTTTAACGAGTCTGAAAAATTTGAGCTCGACTCGGCTCGTTAAAAACTCGAGTCGAATTCGAGCTCATTTGAGTCAAGTGTTGACTGATCTTTGACCATGTCGGACTCGATTAACTCGTCATCTGTCACGTCACATTTAAAGCCCATCAAGAAAAAAACTTTGATAAAAAAGTCTGTGTTAGTTTAGGGTTTAGAGGTTTAGGTTGTTGAGTTTAGAATTTATGATTTATATTTTAGAGTTTAAGACTTATGTTTAGGGTTTATATTTTAGGGTTTTAAGTTTAAAAATTTAGATCTTAAATTATAAAAAATAGTACTATATTATATTTTCGTGTAGCTCGCGGGCTTTTCGAGTCGAGTATTAAGTAGCTCGACTCGGCACGTTAAGAACTCGAGTCGAGTTCGAGCTAGAGTTCAATCGAATCAAACTTTGACCGAGCTTTGACCGAGTCGAGCTCGAGTAGCTCGCGATCTGTCTCGTCTCATTTACAGCCCTAATCCCACCACCTTTTTTATTCCGTTTCTTGAACACCATTAAACAGTTAAGGTGTTCAACTATTTATCAAAGAAACATTCAGTGCAAGATTCAATCATTCATGTATCTCTGACTATGCCAGAAAAGCCATTGGCTTTCCGTTCCCGGCAGCCACCCCCACCGCTTGCACTTGGGCCATGTAAATAGTCCAGTGATGAGGTTAATAATAGAATTATGAGCTGTTAGTAGGTTAGTTAGGTTGTTAATATGTTAGTTAGATGAGGTGGCAAGATTGTAAAGATTCAATCTTGAGTCTCCTTTGTAGTATATATTAAACCTTTAAGCTTACCTGTATAATTAACCAAAATATAATAAAAAGTCAGTTTTCTTTCTTCGATTAAGTCAAAACACGACTACTCTCTCTTCTTCAGATTTTCCCCAATTCTGTGAAACCACCACCACCACAAACCCTAAATTCAATATGGTATCAGTAGATTCAACCGCGCCGCGCGCTTTCGATTCCGATCGAGTCTATAAACCTGAAGATCCTTCCGATGAGTTTTACATACATCCAAACGAAAATTCAGCGTTGGTCCTCACGTCTTCTCTTCTCACCGGTTCGAATTACCACGCGTGGTCTAGGTCAATGAGGATGGCCTTGATTTCGAAGAACAAGTATTCCTTCGTTGATGGATCAATTAAGGAAGTTTCAGAGGAAAACCCTAAATTTCAAGCGTGGGTCAAGTGCAACAATCTGGTTCTCTCTTGGCTTCAGAGGGCAATTCATCCAGATATTGTTCAGAGTGTTATCTGGATTGATACGGCGAGAGAGCTTTGGGTCGATCTTTTCGACCGATTCAATCAAGGCGATTTAGTTCGCTTGTCTGATCTTCTCCACGAGTTCTATAGTCTTCAGCAAGGTAACTTGTCTGTTACCAATTATCACACTCAATTAGAAACCCTTTGGGATGAGATATCGAATTTGCAACCTTTATCTTCTTGTGTTTGTGATGCCCAGAAATATAGAAATCAGAATTTTTCTTTAAGGTTTCTTAGGGGTTTAAATGAGAATTTCTCTGTTCCTAAGTCTCAGATTCTAATGTCTAAACCATTTCCCAAAATCAATCAAATCTTTGCTATGGTAGTTCAACATGAAAGAACTGTTGTGTCTGCTGCGTCTCATGAATCAAACATTTTTCTTGTAGATAGGGCCAATGGGAAATCTGGGGATTCGAATAGGTTTCAAAAGAAGTTTTATAATAATAGTATTAATAAAAAGCCTGTCTGCACCTTTTGTGGTCTTATGGGACATTCTATTGATAGGTGTTATAGGAAACATGGTTTCCCACCCGGTTATAAACATAAGAGTCAGATTAGTAGATCTAATCTTGTTGGTCAGTCTGGGTCTAATGTTGATGATGCAGTTTCTGCTCATTCTGATTCCCTATCCAAAGTTTCTGGTCAATCTGGTCAGACCTCTCAAACTGTCAGTTTTTCTCAAGAACAATATAATGAAATCTTGAGTATGATACAAGAAAGAAATGCAAATTCTGGGCAACCTGCTGCTAGTAGGATCAATATGCTCACTTCTGCTTTTGATGTTCCTTGTGCTGAAGGAACAGGTATGGTTTCTTGCTTACATTCTTATGGTTCTTGTTTTGATTCTGGTATATCTGATAGTAGAATTAATGTGTTGAATTCTTGTTCTTGTCTTGTTTCTTGGATTATTGATTCTGGAGCTACAGACCATATAGTTAAGTCTTTAGATCTCTTTGATGAGTATAGAATTGTTAGTAATAAGTCTGTGAAGTTGCCTAATGGACAAATAATTAAAGTTACTCATAAAGGTACTGTTAAAGTTAATTCTGATCTAGTTTTACTAGATGTTCTTTATATACCTTTATTTGACTTTAATTTAATTTCTGTTTCACAGTTAACATCTGATACTAACATTTCTGTTTATTTTTCTTCTGATTCTTGTTTTATTCAGAATACAAAGATGAACATAACGATTGGTTTAGCTAAAGGAATCAGAGGATTGTATCAGCTTCAAGCTTATGGTTCATCTGCTAGTATGTGTAATTCAGTTGTTAGTGAGTATGATCTTACTCAAATCTGTAATCCTGCTGTTTGTAATTCTACTTCTATAGATTCTTCTAGACTTAGTAATTTTCAGCTTTGGCATTTAAGGCTAGGGCACCCTTCTAAACAGAGAATGAAGGTCTTTAGCAATTTGTTTAGCAATATACCTGCTGGTTCTGTGAACTGTTTTGATTGTGCAACTTGTCATTTAGCTAAACAGAAAAGGTTATCCTTTCCCATTAGTGTTTCTAAAACTGAGTGTATTTTTGACTTGGTTCATATGGATGTTTGGGGTCCTTTCCCTATCAAGAGTGTTTATGGTCATTTGTACTTCTTGACTGTTGTAGATGATAGGAGCCGGTTTGTATGGATTTTTCCTATGCATACTAAGTCAGAAGTTAGGCAATTAATAATTGATTTTTGTCAATTTGTTCAGACTCACTTTTCTAAAAATATTAAATGCATAAGGAGTGACAATGCAAGAGAATTTGACATGATTAGTTTTTATAATTCTAAAGGGATTGTTCATCAGAATTCATGTGTTTATACCCCTCAGCAGAATAGCTTAGTAGAACGGAAACATCAACATTTATTGTCTGTTGCTAGAGCCTTGAGAATTGATTCTAATTTGCCTTTACAATTTTGGGTGGATTGTGTTCTACATGCTGCTTTTTTGATCAACATTACACCAACACCTGTTTTAGGTAATAAAACTCCCCATGAGATTTTGTTTAAAAAGCCACCTAAAATTGAAATGTTAAAAGTTTTTGGTTGTTTAGCTTATGCATCCGTGTTGCCTAAGCTTCCTACTAAAATGGATCCTAGAGCTAAAAGATGTATTTTTTTAGGATTTCCTAAAAATATCAAAGGTTTTAGATTGTATGACCTAGAAACTAAATCCATTTTTGTTTTTAGGAATGTTGTTTTTTCAGAAACTGTTTATCCTTTTCAGAAAAATACTTCTTCTAAAACTGATTTTATCTTTCCTACTCACAATGGTTCTGTTTTTCTTGAAGAATTTTTTGAAAAGCATCATAATGTTAATAATCAGAATTCTAATTCTCAAAGTGTTTCCAACAGTGTTGATAATGGTAATAATAATTCTGCTTGTAGTGGTGATCATTTTGATAATATTGATAATGGCAATTCTGGTAGTGCTAGTCATGATTCTGATTTTGATAATGTTGCTCATTCTCATTTGTCTCCTTCTATTAATGGTCAAAATGAGAGTAATAAAACTGTTTTTATACAAACTGATATGAATTTACAGTCTGCTATGAATGATGCTTCTGTATTAGAAAATAAGATTTCTACAGATCATACTACCCAAGGTAGACCTTCCAGAGTTAAAAACTTGCCCCAGAAGTTTAAGGACTATCAGCTAGATCTTCCTGGATCAAGGAAAACTCCTCACACTATCTCTTAGGTGATGTCTTTCCATCATATATCTCCTGCTTATCAAAGTTTTATAAATTCTGTAGAAATTTTGTATGAACCTAAGAACTATAAAAAAGCTGTTTTATATCCTTGTTGGCAAACTGCTATGAATGAAGAAATAGCTGCTTTGGAGAGAAATAATACATGGGAACTTGTTTCTTTGCCTAAAAATAAAACTACAATAGGTTGTAAATGGATTTTTAAGACTAAACTCAAATCTGATGGGACTCTAGAACGATATAAAGCAAGATTAGTAGCTAAAGGGTACACTCAACAAGCTGGGATAGATTTTTTGCACACCTTTAGTCCAGTTACAAAAATTACAGTTAGAATGCTTATTGCAATTGCTGCTGCTAAAGGGTGGTTTTTACATCAACTAGATGTAAATAATGCCTTCCTTCATGGCAATTTAGATGAAGAGGTTTTTATGGAACCACCTCAAGGTTTTAAGAGTCAAGGTTTAGTGTGTAAGCTTAATAAGAGTCTCTATGGCTTAAAACAAGCTAGTAGGCAGTGGAATGAGCGGTTAACTTCTGATCTTTTGTTACAAGGTTTTAAAAGGGCTAATTCTGATTGTTCCTTGTTTGTTAAAGGCTGTGAAGAAAGTTTTATAGCACTAACTGTATATGTTGATGATATAATAGTAGCTAGTCCTAGTTTAAAAGAAATTACATCTATAAAGACTTATCTTCATGACACTTTTAAAATAAAAGACCTTGGTAACCTGAAATATTTTTTAGGTTTTGAGATTGCTAGATCAGAAAAAGGAATTAATCTTAGCCAACGAAAATACACTCTTGATCTCCTTAAGGAAACTGGATTTTTAGGTTCTAAACCAGCTTCTACCCCAATTGCTACTACAACTAGATTGTCTAAGACTGAAGGAGAACCTTTATATGATATTCTTTCTTTTAGAAGGCTAGTTGGTAAACTGCTTTATTTGACAAATACAAGGCCTGGCATTTCTTTTGCTGTTCAACAGCTTTCTCAATTTATTTCAGCACCTACTTCTTTACATCTTGTAGCTGCACACAGAGTTTTAAGATATTTGAAAGGCTCTCCTGGACAAGGGTTGTTCTACCATGTTTCCACTGATTTCAAGCTTCATGCATTTTCAGATTCAGATTGGGCATCATGTCCAGATTCCAGGCGTTCAACAACTGGGTTTTGTGTTTTTCTTGGCCATTCCCTGATTTCCTGGAAATCTAAGAAACAACAAACTGTTTCTAGATCATCCAGTGAAGCAGAGTATAGGGCAATTGCTTCTGTCACTTGTGAATTACAGTGGCTCACTTATCTTTTACAAGATTTGCATATTTCTTTTTCCACATCTAATCTGTATTGTGACAACCTTTCTGCCATTAAACTTGCAGAAAACCCTGTGCATCATGAACGTACAAAGCACGTGGAGATTGACTGTCACCTTATCCGGGAAAAGATTCACAGCAAGTTGATTAATCTTCTACCAGTCTCAAGTCCAAATCAGTTAGCAGATTGCTTCACCAAAGCTCTTCCTGCACATATTTTTCGACCTTCTATTTCCAAGCTGGGCATACAAGATTTGTATGCTCCACCTTGAGGGGGGCTAATAGAATTATGAGCTGTTAGTAGGTTAGTTAGGTTGTTAATATGTTAGTTAGATGAGGTGGCAAGATTGTAAAGATTCAATCTTGAGTCTCCTTTGTAGTATATATTAAACCTTTAAGCTTACCTGTATAATTAACCAAAATATAATAAAAAGTCAGTTTTCTTTCTTCGATTAAGTCAAAACACGACTACTCTCTCTTCTTCAGATTTTCCCCAATTCTGTGAAACCACCACCACCACAAACCCTAAATTCAATAGTTAAGCCGACGTACTAACCTTTTTATCAAACACTTGGAAAATGTTACTCATTACTACTAGAATCAATGAAGAATTGGTAAGGTTTCATGTCAAAAAGAAAACCAATAAAAACAAAACTATGAAGAACTTGTCATTAGAATCTGCCCTAAACAAAGATGCTATACCTATACATACATAATAAATAAGATCCATCATTTTGGGTTTTGGGGGCATCAGTTGAAGAACAATCCATACAATAGAATGGAGGGCCGCGTACAACTAGAAGCTTTCTATACTGTAGTTACAATAAATTAAAAAATAAAGACTAATGGTCAAAATTTCTCTAAGCCTAAAGAGAGCAAATTCAAAGGGCGAGAGTTCCAACTTTTACCATATGAACAGTTGTAGAAAGTTTGACAGACCCACATATCCAGCAATGTCTACGGGAGACCATGAGGAAAGAACGGGAAAGCTCAGGTAGGGGTCCTTAACGAGTTGAGCAGCTCGTGAGCTGCTTGAACTCGACTCGGTCAAAATTCGTTAAACACTCGATTCGAGTTGACTCGAACTCGACTCGAGACCTTAACGAGTTGAGTCGAGCAAAGTCTAACTCGATTCAATAAGTTAGCGAGCAGCTCGTTAATTTTTTAAAATATTTGTGGATTGGTACTTTAGTTTTAAATTTTAATATGTTAATTTGATGAATTTGTGGATTGTAACTTTAGTTTTAATATGCTAGTTTGATGTATTTGTGTATTGTTAGTTTGGAATTTAGACTTTGAAAGTGCTTTATACACTCCTTTGATATTTTTTTTTGTTAAATTTGTTAATTTATGTTAATATTAAGCCCCATATAGTATTGTTAAATTTTACTTTTAGTTAAAAATAAGGTAAATTTTTTAGTGAGCTTAACAAGCAACGAGTCGAGCTTAACGAGCAGTGAGTCGAGTTGAGCAATAAATTTTTTTAACGAGCACGAGTCGAGCACAATTTTAACGAGCTTAACGAGCAATGAGTCGAGTCGAGCAACAATTTTTTTAACGAGCATGAGTCGAGCACTGCCGAACTCGCGATCGACTCGCTCGATAAGCACCCCTAAGCTCAGGAAATTGTTCGTCCGTAACATACAGAAGCTACGTATAGATTTTTTGCCCACTTCTCCTGCAAGATCAATGGAGAAACTTAGAGAGATTGAAAATAGAGTGACATGGAAGCCGAATTTGTGAATTTTATAAATAGTTCACCTTTAAATGCTTGCTAGGAAATGCTGAAGTTCTAAGAGTTTCTTGCGTCTCATCTGAAGGCTATCTCCTTTGTACACTAAGAACTAAAGCAGCATGATCCTAAGTTGCAGCAGTAGCTGTTATACGACTCCCCATCTGCTACTAGAAGTGGCTATTGAGGTGACATAGAAACCCTTTCCCAATTTCTTGTTAATCCACTTGAAAGAAAAAGACTCACTCACTACTGCAAATATGAAGTATCTGAATTTAACAAATCAAAGCTAAACAAGCTGAAGCTGACGAGATTTGACGAAGAAAATTAGATATTGGAACACTGCAAACTAACATTTTGACATTCCTAATAAGGAGCCCCCATTTGTATCCCTCGCTACTGCACTGATATAATAATTCTTCTCCCACTGCTCCATTATCCATTCCTTTAGACACAGCAAAGCAATCAAATCAATCACTGCTGCGTATTAACCCTAGCCACTTCTCTTTCTTTTTCCTTTGAATATTAGCTGTTTAATTTTTTATTTGTTCTTTGCCTAATCTGCGGCGATATTAATTTTAGTGTTGGTTGTCGACCGCTGGTGATTTATTTTTTTTTATTTGTTTGTTTTTTTTTTTCTTTGCATATGTTGTTGTGCTTTCCTCTGCTTTTATGACACATTTTTTCTGTCTTTATAACACATGTATGTCTTATGGCACGTCTCTGCCTTATGGAACATTTCTATGGTTACTTTACAGGTTTTAGGTGTTCGTATGGTGACCCTCGCGACGCTTATTTCCAATTCGTTTTTATCGGTGGTCACATAGAGTTTGATTCCCTTTTGGGTTATTTGACGATGTATTTTATAGCGAATCGTCATTCTTAGGAATATGCGTGAAAGATGGTTGTTGTCAATTTTGGGGATTTCATCTAGTTCGTGTTTTGACAACTCCCCAAAGACCCTTCCTATAATGGACAGTAGAATTTTTTTTGGTGCAAAAAAGAAGTGTCTGATTTGACTGGTGCAACTCTTATTTTTTATTTTTAGATTTACTATTATCTATCTTGTTGTTTTTTAATGTTCTAAAATTTCTAAGTTATGTTATGTTTTTATTTTTGTATATCAATAAAGAATCTAAATTCAAAAGCAGCTTTAACTATTGGAATACAAAAGCCAGATAACAAAAACAAAATGAACACAATAAAGCTATAGAATTGAACCATATCAACAAAAATATAAAAATATATACCTTATGAAGGAAATAAGGTGAGAGTTCATAAACTTGTGCAGAGAATCGAGTGCTAGCATCCATTACAAGGGCCCATAGGTTTTGACAGGAAACTACACAGCTAATAAATAAGCCATCCTCATTTCCTTTTTCAATGTGCTGCGCAAGCCTTCCATCTGCCACATTAGAGTGATACCTACAACCAAATGACAAGCTGAACTTTTACCTTCAAACATTTTTTGTACCAAGACAACTAGATCACTAATTAATTACGAATAGATTTAAATTGGAGAAAGATGGCCATAAAATGAACCAAAGTATGAAAATGTAACCGACGTTTAAGGCAACAAGATCACTAATTAATTACCATGAAAAAAGTGATTGAGGTTTAAGTAGATTATAAAAGCAGTCCTACAATTGAACTAGAAAACAATAGATAACCTGAGTCGTATACCTTTGCTTCATAGGTCTACGAGCATTGTAAACACTAATCCATTGTGTCGCTGGCATGCCCAAACGAAACTTTTTTGTTGTTGTTCATCTTCCTCATCCATAGACAAATGATCTCTCTTTTGATCAACTTGATATATAAGCTTCACAAGAAAAATAGAATTCAAAAATGTCAAATTTAATTTGCAAGTAATTAACATTTAATGATATTTTGTACACACACCCAAAATTACTTTGAAAGCCAAAAAAACGCCTGGTACAAGAAAAAATATTTACATCGAAAAAGAATAACATATACCTCCAGTGCATCTGCTGTGTTAATTGGACGGATATCGGGATTTGGACCAACAATCCCATCAAAGAGGGAGATATATTTTGCATAATTAGGTTCTTCAACAAACTGTTTGAAAGGCGCTGGACAGAAGCAACACAAGGCCTCTGGAGATGTTGACATCTTCTTCTTGCTTACAAGGAAGCCTTTATTCTCTCCCTGACATTGTTGGATCTAATATCAGTCGTTGGGCTTTGCCTTGTAAAAAATCAGGCTTGCTGGCCCACCTTGTGGGTTGTTACAACCTATTTATGTTTTAACAACTAAGCTCATTTTAGCCTAACCGATTTGGTTAAGTTTTACCAATATTCGGTTATGGTCAGCTGAGCAATATAAATAAGAGTCTATTGACTCTGGCCCAATCGTTGAGATAGTGGCCTACATTCTATTCTTGGTCCTCAGCCCATTTTCTTAGTTTCTACTGTTTTTCTTCTCTCGAATAACAAACAAATATCTTTCTTTTCTGCTGAGTAAATTTTTTAGGGTTTTACCATCTAACATGGTATCAGACGCCGGCCGATTCTTGCTCTGCCGTTGTTGTCCTTTGGCGTTCCTCTGAATTTCTTCTGTGTTGTCCTCTAGTCGATTCTTGTTGCTTCGTTATTGTTGTGCTTTCGGTGTTTTCAATGACGAACACGGAGGTGCGATCTGGAGAAGATGACTCGTCGGGATCTGTAATTTCTCCTAATCCGGCGAAGGCTTTCACAAATAAACGTGTCAATGTTCTCTTGGACGAATCCAATTTCCTCATCTGGAAGCAGCAAGTCCTCCCCACAGTCCGTAGTCACTGGTGTAACACCCGGGTTTAGGGGTCGGGTGAAAATAATATTTTAATATTATTTGGGCTCGGGTTTATAATTAAAATGATCCTTTAAAATTTCGGGTTTCAAAATGAATATTTGAAATGAGACCAAATTGATTTAATTGCAAGTTGAAGAGCTTTTTAAAGAACAAGGGGATAGCCATTCATTAATGGCCTTTTGGTAATTTACCCAATTTTCAATTTAAATCCCCTTTATACAAAATAAACACTATTCACTCTCTTCCTCACCCATTTTCAACGTGAAAAGAGCCCCCCTCTTCAAGTTACTATTCCATCCAAAAAGCTCCTCCATTTCAACTCCTTTTTGAAAGGTAACAACGTTTTTGACTTCCCCTCAACTCCCTCTCTTTGAAAGTACCATTTATTTTCATTTTCATTGAAGTTTTGAAAATGGGATTTTCAAAGGATTTGATTAAAAATGGTGTCTTTGTGTAGCTAAACCTAATATTTTGATTTATTATGGTTAGTTATGGAATGTAGGAGTCAAATGGTACAACATATGTGAATTTTGAATGATTTTGAGCAATTCCCGAAATTGGGTAAAAATGGGGTTTTTGGAGGGTTTTGGGTGAGTTTTGGGGGTTGTTTTAAGTGGGAATTGATAGCCCAATAGTAGTACTATGGTTAGGGGTTGATTTGGGATCATTTGTGGGTGCAACGGGTGTTGAAAACATGGATTTTGGTGATGGTTTTGGGGCTGCCCGAGTTTGCTAAAAATGGGATTTGTTCATAGCTTGCAACATTGTAAATTGTGATTGAATTGTGTTCCGGGTTGGTCTTTTGATGTTGGGCTGATTTGGAATTGTTTGAAATGTGTTTGAGGTTGTTTAGAAGCAGAAATTGGTGTTGGAGAAGCTTCGGGAAGAAATCCGGAAATTTGAGGGAGGTTGCTTGCTTGGCTTGGAGCTTGGAAGCTTAGGTGAGTGGTTAAATACTTTTAAATGGTTTTCAAGTGTTGGTTCAAGCATGTGAACTAGGTTGGGATTGGTAGACCCACATAGAGTTGGGATTAGGGTGGTGGCCTAATCCCAAACTTTAATTAGAGACCTTGGTTGATCTTTAAAGTGTTGAATTATGCCTCATGTTTAATCATGCTTATGGTGGTTATGCTTATGTTGTTATACATGTATGTGGAGGCATGGCTTAATGCATTGTTACATGCATGTTGATGATAAATGTGATAGAGATATACATATGTATGAAATATGATGTGATATTTGTATTATTGAGATGCATGTAGTGTTGACACGTGTAATGATGTTATGAAATGATTGTATGATCCGAGGATCATGGTGAGTACATGCTAGGCATGGAAATGTGGTTCGTGCATGACGGTGAGTCATGGTGAGTACGTGCTAAGCACGAAAGTTGTGATGGATTGATATTGTGATAGATTAATGAAATGTGTAGTATTGGCACTAGTATGCTTGGGTACAAATGATCGATCATTAGGATGTTTAGTGTGCACACGTGAGTCAAAATGCGCACATGGTCTTGATGATGGTAGTCGTCAAGATGGAGTATGGGTTCGCCCAGAAATCTTCTTTTATATATATTAGTCGGTGATTAGTGGAATCCCATCGACGGGCGTGAGGATGAGTGGAATCCCCTCCGCGTGAAATGAGGCGTGAGGATGAGTGGAATCCCCTCCGCGTGAAATGAGGCGTGAGGATGAGTGTAATCCCACCGTCAGGTAATGGTTGTGTTGTTGGATGTGAGTTCCAACGGTTATCCGCGTATTCGAGTCATAGCTAGGTGCCAATACGGATTGTAGTTTATGTTGCCAATACGTGGTTAATTGTGAGCCAATGTGATTTGGGATGTGTTGCTAATATGGTTTAATATATGTGATTTCATATGTTGTGGATTTAAACATGTTGAGCATGACATGATATTGAATATATGTTCATGCATCATCTATATTTATGGCTCGTGTGGATCGGAGGTAAGATCATGCATTTTATCTTGGTTGTAGCTCGTGCTTGGACCCTGCATTGTCGAAGGTTTGTTTTATGAGCTTACCCTCACTAAGCTTTTATGCTTACGCTCTCTTTTGTTCGACAATGCAGATCAATGGCTTGTGGGTGGCAAGGGAAAGGAAAGGCCTCCAAGTGTTGCTTACGGTTAGCTCAAGTATGATAGTTAAATTTAAATATTGTAATAGTAAAGCAATGTGATACGAGTCGTGTTATGATGCCTTTGGAATGTTGTTGTTGTTGTTGTTGTTTAGGAGCATGTTAGACTCCTCGTAGGTGTTGTTAATTTGGCTTTGGGATGTATGTTATGCTTGAAACCATGTTAGTATTTTGCTATCTAGAATTGCCTAAGTGTTGGATATGTTAAAGCTTAATATCTCTAATGACATGTATGAATGTGTGGCTTGTGATGTTGTGCCTTGGTGTTTAGCCTTGTATGATGATGCTCAAGCATGCTTGTATGTTGGTTTGCCTTTAAAATTGTTGTAGGTGTGTTGTTGTAGGTTTTAGTGAGGTTTTGGGACACCCTTGTGCCTTAAAACAACTAAAACCAGTCTGCAGACAGAGGGTGTTTCGAAACGGGCTACCCCGTTTCGATACGGTCCCTTTGTTTTTGGCCAAGCGTTTCGAAACGGATATGGGCTGTTTCGGTACACTTTTGCTACTGGAATTTTGAGAAATTGGCGAGATGAAGGCATTCCGAAACGGGTCTATGGTGTTTCGAAACGGTTAATTCTCATTGACCAAGAGAAATTGACCAGGGAGGATATTTCGGAACGGTTGACCCCCGTTCCGAAACGGCATCCTCGTGTGGGCTATGAAGTGTTGACCAGGTCAAGGCGTTTCGGTACACCTTGAGGGTGTTTCGAAACGGCCTGTTAATCCACATAAAAATGGGATGTTTGGTTCAGGTTGTTTGAGTCTTGGTTGCATGAATGCTTGTCTTTCGTTGCTGTGATCACATAGTAATTAAATGTGCATTTAGGGAAGATTAAAATAAAAAGAAATTTTCTGGGTCGTTAACCGAGGAGGAACCTTAACGGGTTTCGCTTCGGTTTTCCCCGTGTGGCCCACTCGTACCGGTCATCCGACCAGACCGGGACGAGGGGGTTATATTTATTGGTATCAGAGCCTAAGGTTGCCGAGACCTTGGGCAAGTAATTGAGGTAAGTTGAGTTTTATGTATTAAATTCCACGGTGATTGCTTGCCATGTAAGCATGTTTCTCGTTATCCGTGTATGCTGTGATGTGTGATTGTTTGATTGAGAACGCATGTTGTTTGATTGTACGCGTATGTTTGCTTGTTTAGCAAGTATGCCTTGTTATATGCTTGGTTGAGCATGTATGTGTGCTGATTTGTTTGAAACATGTTGAGTAGAGTCCTATTGCTTCTATTACATCGGAAAAAGGATTTTAAGTGAGGGAAATCATACTTGAGCCACTTGGACCTTTCCTTTGCTAACCCAACTTGTATGTTAAATTGTTGATTGATTTATTGCTTTTAGTAAGTTTGAGGCCAGTGTGTGGGCCGTGAATCGGTAAGTGTAAGTTGTGGGTTCTGAAAATGTGAATGATGTAGAGGAAGTTCTTTGTTATAGTTAGGGGAGTATGGTTGTACCGGAGTTGAGGTACAATTTGTTTGCTCGAGTCCGCGTGTATGTGAGTTGATTCTTGTGGGTGAGGGACGATGAGACCGATTCTAGTATTAGTTGATGAAAAGAAGTGGAGACCTATGAGTGGGAGTCAGAGTGGTATCGATGTTATAGTAGGTAAGCCCTTGGTACAGTTTTGGGTTTGTCTTTTCTGATTGGTTCTGAGTTCGTACTTCCGTATGTTGTTAACAAGCATGCAAGTTTGAATGTTCCCGATGGGGTGTCAGAGGTAGGTACGAGTACCTTAGTTCTTTTAGCGAGATCAGGATTGGGGTCTCGTGTGGGTAATCTGAAATTCAGAAATGTTAGTTGGTGATCGTTGGAGTTCGGCCTGTAGTTTTAATGCAAGACAGCCGATCAGTATCCGTGAGTGGGAATCGATTTGTACGATTAGACCAGTGTGCATCTGAGTTGTCTTCCAGCAAGAAGGAGAGACGCAGTCACTTCCGATATGGTTGAGCCGAGAAGGAAGTCTTGAGATTTGACTCCAAATTGTTTGGTAGCGGGATGTTTTGAGTCATCAGGACCGATGTTATAGAACAAGTTCAAGCGTGATAGTTTGTGTGTGATCAGAACTGAATTTTGAGGTTTCGAGATACTCTAAGAACGATTTAGAAGAGTTAGATTTTGTTGAAAGGACCAGCCTGAAGACAAGAGGGTCGAAGACTAACAGCTGTGTACTTGTGAAGTTGCAATTTCTGCAGATTCGTCCGTTTGTGTGAGCATGCAAAGGAATTTGATATATCTCTGTTGAGATTTTAGACGTAGGGACGCATGTGACTAGACCTTTTGGGAGATAGTAGTGATCGGAAAGATGTATAGAAGATGTTTGTTGGTGGTTCAGGGTTACTAGTTTCTAGTAGATGTGAAGTGATTGTCTTCATACGGTTTCGATGTACCTTTTTGACAGGGTTCGGCTTATAGAGCACAAAGCCAGGATATACATTGAGACAAAGAGAAAGTTGCCTTGAAGTTGCAGATTTTTGTGAGACTGTAGCAGTAGGTGAGGATGTGAACTTCTTATTGAATGTTGATCCAGCTTTAGAGGTAAAAGGTTGATTGAGTTTAGTTGTCAGGCTTGCTCAGCATTTGTGATAGATTTGATTTTTGGAATGAAGAGTAGACCGCAGAATGTTAGAATAGTTATGTTTTCTTTTCCTAGAAGTGTTTGGAAGGATTGCCGGCTTATCTCTTGTTTAGAGGAGAAGAGTTTGATATTAAGACCGTCTTCGAGGTTGCTCCCGTTGTGATTGCTCTGTATCTTATGACTCCCGAAAGAATTGAGAGTATTGAAAGATCAATTACGAAGTTTGTTGGACCTTAGACTCATTAGGCCTAGTATGTCATCATAGAGTATGACAGTACAATTTGTGAAGAAGAAAGAGTGACAGTACGAGAATGTGTTTAGATTTCAGACAGTTGAAACAAGTGACAGTGAATAATTAGTATCCGTTTCCGAGTGTCAGTGAATTGTTGACCAGTTAGTGTGTGCTTCAGTCTTTTCAAAGATTATTTTGAGATCTGATTACTACCAGATGGAAGTGAGAGAAGTTGAAGTATTGAAGACAACTTTTGGGACAAGATGTGATCACTTTGAGTTCCGAGTTATGCCATTTTGTTTGACTAGTGAGTTAGTCACTTTTATAGAGATGTTGAGCAGAATATTTCCTAAATTCCTTGATCAGTTGTAGTAGTCCTCATAGATGATACATGGGTGTATTCACGTACCGAAGAAGACCATGACAAGCTATGGAGTTAGTGTTGTAGATCCCATTAGAGAATCAATTATGTGCCAAGATGAGCAAACGCGAACTCCGAGTCAAGGGAGATGTCCTCCTAAGACATTTAGATTAGCAGAGTGTATTATGGTAAATCCCAGGTAGACAGAAGAAGATGTGAGTTGGAAGAAATTGAAGACAGTGACAGGTATCTTTAGTTCCTAGGTCTAGCATTGTTACTCTCAGAGAATTGTATATAGTCTTTTGAAGATAGCTGCTCCTTTGACAAGTTGCTACAGAAGACTGTTCAGTTTGTGTGGTCAGATGCGAGACAATGAGCCCTTGAGAAACTGAAAGAAAATTTGATAAAAACTTCGACCTTGATCCAGTCTATATCAGAAAGAGAATTTGTGAACCATAATGATGCGTTACATGTAGGGTTAGGTTGTGTGCTTATGCAAGACAGAAGATTATGGCTCATTCATTGAGATAATTGAAAGACCTTGAAAAGAATTATCCGACACAAGACACGGAGTTAATTACAGTTGTGTTTGCTTCGAAGACTTAGAGACAAAGCACGTATAGTAAGAAATGCACAGTATATACTTATCATCAGAACTTGAATTGTTAGACAACTTAGGAAGGGTTGGAACTTGAACAGCATGAGTTGCTAGAACTGCTTGAAGACCGTAATCCCAAGATTGAGTACCATCCGAAGAGAGTCAACGTAGTAACCGATGTTCCGAGTTATATTTGTTGTCAGATTAGTAGTTGAGTTGCGAGATGTACTTGCCAAATTCAGTTTACCGAATGATAGTAGTTTTATGGTCGAGTTTCATGTTAAACCTACATTGAGTCAGAATGCTTAAAGAGAAACAGTTGCAAGACAGGTTCTTGGCACCTCACGTGCAAGACATAGAGGAAGGAAGACCTTCAGAATACAGTTCAGAGATGATAGAGTTTGTATTGTTAGAGATAGAATTGTTGTGCTGATTGGCATAGTGTTTTGAGACGTATTGTTTTGGCCGAAGCATACGGCAGTTCATTTGTATTGCATCTGAGTAGTATGAAGACATATTGTGGGTTGAAGATGAGTACTTCGGGGTTGAGATGATGTGTGATGTGGTTCAGTATGAGGGTAAGTGTATGATTTGCAAGCGTGTCAAGACCGAGCGTCATTTTTCTTCTAGTTTGTTGCATCCGTGGAAGATTCGTAGTGAAAGTGGGTAATAGAGATTCGAAATTTCGACTAGATTTTTGAAGGCGTCTACATAGTGTTTGGTTACTTGTTGAAGTCAGATGATCTGTCAGAGGAAGTTGTGGGTCAAGTATTCAAACAGTGTTGTATGAGATTGCGAATCGGGCTAGCTCAGTTGTTCATTTGTCGCGGTTACCACCAAAGTTAGAAAAGGGTTGTGATGTGATTTGTGTATCTATGATTCGGAAATATGAAGCTGGTCTGTCTCGTGTTTTGTTTGTTGAAGAGGTTGAGTCGAGGTTGAAATTGGCACGCATTGAAGAACTCGTTGAGATGTTAGAATCAAGTAGCTAATGTTGTGTGGTAAGTTTACCGAGTTGGTGAGTATGTTGTAGTGAGAAGGGAAGTGGGTAAGAGCAGACTTCATGGTAATTCTTGTCCGATAAATTTCGGGGACGAAATTTCCTTAAGTGGGGGAGAGTTGTAACACCTGGGTTTAGGGGTCGGGTGAAAATAATATTTTAATATTATTTGGGCTCGGGTTTATAATTAAAATGATCCTTTAAAATTTCGGGTTTCAAAATGAATATTTGAAATGAGACCAAATTGATTTAATTACAAGTTGAAGAGCTTTTTAAAGAACAAGGGGATAGCCATTCATTAATGGCCTTTTGGTAATTTACCCATTTTTCAATTTAAATCCCCCTTTATACAAAATAAACACTTTTCACTCTCTTCCTCACCCATTTTCAACGTGAAAATAGCTCCCCTCTTCAAGTTACTATTCCATCCAAAAAGCTCCTCCATTTCAACTCCTTTTTGAAAGGTAACAACGTTTTTGACTTCCCCTCAACTCCCTCTCTTTGAAAGTACCATTTATTTTCATTTTCATTGAAGTTTTGAAAATGAGATTTTCAAAGGATTTGATTAAAAATGGTGTCTTTGTGTAGCTAAACCTAATATTTTGATTTATTATGGTTAGTTATGGAATGTAGGAGTCAAATGGTACAACATATGTGAATTTTGAATGATTTTGAACAATTCCCGAAATTGGGTAAAAATGGGGTTTTTGGAGGGTTTTGGGTGAGTTTTGGGGGTTGTTTTAAGTGGGAATTGATAGCCCAATAGTAGTACTATGGTTAGGGGTTGATTTGGGATCATTTGTGGGTGCAACGGGTGTTGAAAACATGGATTTTGGTGATGGTTTTGGGGCTGCCCGAGTTTGCTAAAAATGGGATTTGTTCATAGCTTGCAACATTGTAAATTGTGATTGAATTGTGTTCCGGGTTGGTCTTTTGATGTTGGGCTGATTTGGAATTGTTTGAAATGTGTTTGAGGTTGTTTAGAAGCAGAAATTGGTGTTGGAGAAGCTTCGGGAAGAAATTCGGAAATTTGAGGGAGGTTGCTTGCTTGGCTTGGAGCTTGGAAGCTTAGGTGAGTGGTTAAATACTTTTAAATGGTTTTCAAGTGTTGGTTCAAGCATGTGAACTAGGTTGGGATTGGTAGACCCACCTAGAGTTGGGATTAGGGTGGTGGCCTAATCCCAAACTTTAGTTAGAGACCTTGGTTGATCTTTAAAGTGTTGAATTATGCCTCATGTTTAATCATGCTTATGGTGGTTATGCTTATGTTGTTATACATGTATGTGGAGACATGGATTAATGCATTGTTACATGCATGTTGATGATAAATGTGATAGAGATATACATATGTATGAAATATGATGTGATATTTGTATTATTGAGATGCATGTAGTGTTGACATGTGTAATGATGTTATGAAATGATTGTATGATCCGAGGATCATGGTGAGTACATGCTAGGCATGGAAATGTGGTTCGTGCATGACGGTGAGTCATGGTGAGTACGTGCTAAGCACGGAAGTTGTGATGGATTGATATTGTGATAGATTAATGAAATGTGTAGTATTGGCACTAGTATGCTTGGGTACAAATGATCGATCATTAGGATGTTTAGTGTGCACACGTGAGTCAAAATGCGCGCATGGTCTTGATGATGGTAGTCGTCAAGATGGAGTACGGGTTCGCCCGGAAATCTTCTTTTATATATATTAGTCGGTGATGAGTGGAATCCCTTCGACGGGCGTGAGGATGAGTGGAATCCCCTCCGCGTGAAATGAGGCGTGAGGATGAGTGGAATCCCCTCCGCGTGAACGGTGATGAGTGTAATCCCACCGTCAGGTAATGGTTGTGTTGTTGGATGTGAGTTCCAACGGTTATCCGCGTATTCGAGTCATAGCTAGGTGCCAATACGGATTGTAGTTTATGTTGCCAATACGTGGTTAATTGTGAGCCAATGTGATTTGGGATGTGTTGCTAATATGATTTAATATATGTGATTTCATATGTTGTGGATTTAAACATGTTGAGCATGACATGATATTGAATATATGTTCATGCATCATCTATATTTATGGCTCGTGTGGATCAGAGGTAAGATCATGCATTTTATCTTGGTTGTAGCTCGTGCTTGAACCCTGCATTGTCGAAGGTTTGTTTTATGAGCTTACCCTCACTAAGCTTTTATGCTTACGCTCTCTTTTGTTCGACAATGCAGATCAATGGCTTGTGGGCGGCAAGTGCAAGGAAAGGCCTCCAAGTGTTGCTTATGGTTAGCTCAAGTATGATAGTTAAATTTAAAGATTGTAATAGTAAAGCAATGGGATAGGAGTCGTGTTATGATGCCTTTGGAATGTTGTTGTTGTTGTTGTTGTTTAGGAGCATGTTAGACTCCTCGTAGGTGTTGTTAATTTGGCTTTGGGATGTATGTTATGCTTGAAACCATGTTAGTATTTTGCTATCTAGAATTGCCTAAGTGTTGGATATGTTAAAGCTTAATATCTCTAATGACATGTATGAATGTGTGGCTTGTGATGTTGTGCCTTGGTGTTTAGCCTTGTATGATGATGCTCAAGCATGCTTGTATGTTGGTTTGCCTTTAGAATTGTTGTAGGTGTGTTGTTGGAGGTTTTAGTGAGGTTTTGGGACACCCTTGTGCCTTAAAACAGCTAAAACCAGTCTGCAGACAGAGGGTGTTTCGAAACGGGGTAGCCCGTTTCGATACGGTCCCTTTGTTTTTGGCCAAGCGTTTCGAAACGGATAGGGGATGTTTCGGTACACTTTTGCTACTGGAATTTTGAGAGATTGGCGAGATGAAGGCATTCCGAAACGGGTCTATGGTGTTTCGAAACGGTCAATTCTCGTTGACCACGAGAAATTGACCAGGGAGGATGTTTCGGAACGGTTGACCCCCGTTTCGAAACGGCATCCTCGTGTGGGCTATGAAGTGTTGACCAGGTCAAGGCGTTTCGATACACCTTGAGGGTGTTTCGAAATGGCCTGTTAATCCACATAAAAATGGGATGTTTGGTTCAGGTTGTTTGAGTCTTGGTTGCATGAATGCTTATCTTCTGTTGCTGTGATCACATAGTAATTAAATGTGCATTTAGAGAAGATTAAAATAAAAAGAAATTTTCTAGGTCGTTAACCGAGGAGGAACCTTAACGGGTTTCGCTTCGGTTTTCCCCGTGTGGCCCACTCGGACCGGTCATCCGACCAGACCGGGACGAGGGGGTTACAACTGGCTTGAGAAATATCTCAAGGGAACGATTGTTACTCCGGCGGCCACGATTAGGGCTTCCGATGGCACTACTATTGAAAATGAAGCCTATGAGGAGTTCGTCGCTCAGGATAGTGCTCTTGCATCCTGGCTTCTATCCACGATGAGCTCGAATCTTTTGTCTCAATTCCTTGGTGCTGAGACCTCTGCTGAAATCTGGAAACTAGTGGTGGAATTTTTCAACAGTCTTCAAAAAGCATTGTACGGTCTCAAGCAGGCACCAAGAAATTGGTACAATAAACTTCGTACTTATTTGTTAGACATTGGTTTTCGACAACCCGGGGCTGATGCATCTTTGCTTATTCATGACAACAAGAATGTCGTTATGTACTTGTTAGTGTACGTTGACGATATCATCGTCACTGGCCAATCCGAGACTGACATTGAGAATGTAATCATTAGTCTAAGTACGAAGTTCGCTTTGAAAGATCTTGGTCACCTTTAGTTCTTCCTCGGAATTGAAGTTCAAAGAAATGAGAAGTCAATTCAACTAAGCTAGAGAAAATATATATTGGAACTTCTTGAGAAAGCTAAAATGAATCAAGCTAAAGCCACTCCAACTCCAATGTTGTCCACTTCCAAGTTGATTCAAGAAGCTGTAAGTCATGTACCTGATCCACATGAATATCGAAATCTTGTTGGGGCTTTGCTCTACATCTGCCACACTCGACGCGATATTGCCTTTAGTGTCAATAGAGTTGCGCAATTCATGCACAAACCATGCGAAGGGCACCTTGTTGCTGTTCGAAAAATTCTTCGGTACCTTGCTGGTACCCTTACGTATGGCTTGATGTTCACTACATCATCCTCATGCCTTCAAAATATTGTTGCATATGCTGATGTTGATTGGGGCAGTGACTTGGATGATCGTCGCTCCACAACTGGGTATTGTGTGTACATTGACAATTGTTTAGTATCTTGGAGCTCCAAGAAGCAAAAGTCGGTTTCTCGATCGACAACTGAAGTCGAGTATCGTTGTATTGCGGATGCTGCCTCCAAAGTTATTTGGGTCAATGTTGTTTTACGTGACATGGGTATGTGTTCATCTACGGTTCCGGTTATATGGAATGATAATACAAGTGTTGTTGCAATTTTCGCCAATCCTGTGTTGCACTCTCGGTCCAAGCATGTCAAGTTAGACATTCACTTTGTTAGGGAAAAAATTTCGGAAGCTCGATTGCAAGTGAACTATGTTCTGGCTGAACATCAAGTTGCTGATGGTCTCACTAAGCCTTTGTCCAAGTCCTACTTTCAAATGTTTCGTCACAAGATGGGTGTTCATGAGACCCTTTACTGATTGATTTCTACCGGAAGGGGGGCGGGGAGAATGTTGGATCTAATATTAGTCGTTGGGCTTTGCCTTGTAAAAAATCAGGCCTACTGGCCCACCTTGTGGGTTGTTACAACCTATTTCTGTTTTAACAACCAAGCTCATTTTAGCCTAACCAATTTGGTTAAGTTTTACCAATATTCGATTATGGTCAGCTGAGCAATACAAATAAGAGTCTATTGACTCTGGCCCAATCGTTGAGATAGTGGCCTACATTCCATTTTCTTAGTTTCTACTGTTTTTCTTCTCTCGAATAACAAACAAATATCTTTCTTTTCTGTTGAGTAAATTTTCTAGGGTTTTACCGTCTAACAGGCATCATGTTGAAAACAAGTTAAAAGAAAAAAAAGAAGATAATCCTAAAAAATTATATGCATTACAAAATGCAAACTAGAAAATTTGGTTAAGGAATTTGATAGTATTGAAGGAACAACCTGGTATCCTTGCCAAGGCAAACGGCCTCGAAGAAGGAAAATAAGTGTATATACAAGAGATTCTAGCATGCACACTGGCATAACGGACGGTTCCCCTGAAAGACAAAAGTACTCCTTGAATAATTTGAAGGAAAATAAGTGTATGAATACAGTTTTACCATGCTGAAAAAGAGGGTGGAAAAAAGTAAAAAAAATGTAAAAATAGTACCATAGGCAAAGGTTTCGAGTATTTGAAGTTTGTGCAGCTGCTATATCTTGATTCAGTCTTTTAACCTTGTGTTTTAGCTCTTGGATGTACTTTGATGCATCTACATCTACTATGATCGATGTTTTGTTTATCTGCCATACACATTTACAAGTAATTTCCAGTGAGTTCCTCCATGGAAGTGGAACCCTAGCAACAGATTATAGCTTGCATCAAATGCTAAATATAAATATGTATATATATACGGCTGCAGAATTCAAAAAAAAGAAACAAAGACTGAATATGTTATAAATAGAAAGGTAATATGGTGGGAATTTTACAGCTTGAGAATTAGTAATGGAACGAAGAAGTTGCAGTTTCTCATGCAGTCATGCTCTCTTGTGCTTCCTAGAAACTATGTTGCACTCATACGAATAGAGGGACGGAGACGAAAAACAACAATTCTCAAAACTACAAAGTATGAGTACGACAAGGGTACAGTAAATATATAATAATAATAATAATTAAAGAACCGGTGAAAACAAAATATTAATAAAAAGTTAAATTAAAAATAATTTTATATTTTTAATAAATTACTCATAATTAATAAAGTAATGAATACTCATAAATAAGGAGTATAGCTTTTTCTTCATTGGAAATAAAGTACTAGTATAAAAATATATCTATAAATTTTGTTGCAAAGAGTCATTTATAATTAAATAAAACAAGAAGAAGAAAAACCCTTTATTGAGCCCCACAAACGGACAAAAGTGATAAAAAAAATTCACTAATAAATGATAAAGAAATTAAAAAGTTTTTTTTCACGTGTTTTTCTCAGGCATGCTCCTTCTTCAACTTCTCCTTCTTTGTATCCGTTTTTTCACCTAATTTTTTTTACTAAGCTTTTGTTCCCGTTGGTTGCTCAGCCTCTGCCGGTGAGGCTGCCGGAATCCATGTCGAAGCGCAGCTGCAAAATACCTTTGGGGACGCGCGTGAAGTCCATATGTTGCCCCCAAAACGTCTCCGAAAATACCTCAACCATCCCCGGTCACCCCGTCAACGTGGACCACCCCCAGTACGTACCCCAGCCGTATCCGTCTCGTACCCGTCCTTGGTGTGTTTTATTTTTGTCCATTTCGAAAGGGTGTGTTTTAATTTGGTCCCCTTCGAAAGGGTGTGTTTTATTTTGGTCCCTTTCGAAAGGGTGTGTTTTATTTTGGTCACAAAAAATAGAACACTACTTTTTGAATTTTGGTGACCAAAATAAAACACACCCTTTCGAAGGGGACCAAAATAAAACACACCCTTTCGAAGGGGACCAAATTAAAACACACCCTTTCAAAAGGGACGAAAATAAAAAAACAGATAATTGAAAGATTTTAATTACCTTGTTAAAAGATTCAAAGTGGTTATTCAGGAGCATATCACACTTGCTCCTAGTGGAGAAGTGTGATCTAGACCACTGAACAGGGTCTTTCTCTTTAAGCCAAGCATATGCAGGCTCTGACAATGCCTTCAACTGGTCCATAGCATTTTCAAACTCCCTCAAATAGGTAGCTCTAGCAGCCTTCCAAAGAGCATCTTTTAGAGCTTGGCCTTTGTGTTTTTCCTTAAAATTTGTGTACATGTGTCTAACACATTTTCTATGCTCTGCATGTGGGAATACATCTTCAATCTTCAATAACTTCTTTAAGGCCCTACAATATAACATTTGAAGTTAATATCAGAAATAAATGAAACATATGTAAAATAGATTAAGGAGAGAGCTAACCTTCTGTCTATCAGACATGAAACATATGTTGAAAGAGTTATCAATCTCCAAATCAGTTTTCAAAATTTCCATAAACCAATACCAAGAGGACATATTCTCACTCTCAACAGCTGCATATGCAATAGGATATATACAATCATTTGCATCAATCCCTACAGCTGTCAACAAATATCCTTGATAATAACCTTTTAAGAAACAATCATCAACACTAATTATCCTCCTACAACCTATTTTCCACCCTTCTTTACAAGCCTGTGGACAAACATACATTCTCTGGAACAACCTTAAATCTAAATAACAGATTGTAGTTGTTCCAGGATTTGTAATCCTCAACTCTTGTAAGTAGTCATAAATTTTCCCATATTGAGCCTTATGATTCCCTTCAATCATTTCTAATGCACTTTCTCTAGCCCTACCACACTTCCCAGTGGACACAAGTGTACCAAATTCATGCAACACATCGTGCCGTAATGATCACATGCTATAATTAGGCTCAGACATAAATTTCTCAATGTAGTACTTTGCCATCCACTTAGATGTAATATTAGTACTACTAACAGAATTGGTGTAACACTCGGGTTCGGGGGTCGGGTGAAAATAATAATTTAATAGTGGTTCGGGTTTCATATTCAAATTTTTAAATAATAAAACAATGGTTTGGGCCTCGGGTTTTAAGACAACAAAATTTAGTTGGACCATTTCTAAAATAAACCCAAATAGCCATGGGTGTCATCCATTGTAGTTATTTTAATTCATTAAGGGCATTTAGGTCTTTGGACCTTTGATTTTAAACTAACCTAAAATAATACTATTGAGTCATTTTCTTCCCTCTCCCTACTCTTCCCTTTCCAACGACAACATGAACCCCACCCCTCCTAAATACTATTCCATTCAATATCTTGCTCATCTTTGAAGGTTTTGCAAAGGTAACTTCGTTTTTGACTTACCCACGTTATTCTCTACACGTTGACACCTTTTGTTTTCATTTTTATGCATGTTTTTGAGATTTGGAAATTTAAGGATTTTGGATAAAAATGTTGCCTTTATGGCCTTTGACTAAAGATTTTGGTTTATTGTTAGTGTGGGGGTTGTTTGTAGTCCATGGGACTCAATATATGTGATTTTTAAAGAATTTTATGCTAATTCCCGAAATGGGGTTTTGGGGAGGTTTTTGGGAGGTTTTGGGTTGAGATATGGGGGTGTTCTATGTAGAAATGAGAGGGCTAATGGTTAGGGTATATGTAAGCATTGTTTTGAAGGCTTTATGGAGTAATTTGAAGGTTGAAATCAATGGTTTTAAGGGGGTGCTTGAGGGCTGCTCGGATTTTGGAATTTTGAGTTTGTTTTCAATGGAAAAAATTGAGGTCTTGTGCTTGGTATGTAATCCGGGTTGATTATTTTGGAACATGGACTGATTTGGGATTGTTTATATTGTGTTGGAATGTTTAGAAATGAGAAATTTGGTTGGTCAAGCTTCGGGGACAAATCCGGGGATTTCGGAGTCGTGAGCTTGGTCTTCGATCTTCTCTTGGGTAACAACGGTGAGTAGATTTATTGGTCTTTACATTATGCTCGATATGGATCCCTTTGGGGTTTGGGTGGAACCTTGAGAGGTCACCTAAACTCGTGTGTAAGCCTCTCTACTCTCATGTGTTGTGATATATTGATTGTGGTTGTGTTGTGGTTATTTGAATGCATTTTAAGTTGTTAATGTTGTAGTCGTGTTGAGTTCGTGCCTCACGTTATGGTGGTCTAACTACGGTGATGTGTAGTCCCACCGATAGTGACTAGTAGGGTAGTACTTTGATGTGTAGTCCTATTGGAAATCCACTAGTCGAAACGGTGATGTGTAGTCCCACCGTGGGTGTATGTTGGTTGTGCTTGTGCAAACCAAATGTTGTGGTTGAGATAGACCCTTGTGCATCCATTGCTTTCTTGCATATAAATCATGTTTTGGAAAACTGCATGTTGTGAATTGTAGAGCCTCTCTCACTAAGCTAGATTGCTTATGCTCTTTTGTTTCCAACGTGCAGATCGTTAGAGTTCGGGAGGCGAGCGGGCGAGGGAGGAGCTTTTGGAGTTCTCAAGCAAGTTTAAGTATGGTTTGCTTTTGTAATAATGTCTAGACAATGGGGTGTAGAGTGTTAGGAGTTGGGGTCAAACTCCTTAGGAGGTTATGCTTGAAATTGTTAAACTCATGTTGTGTTATGCTTTTTCTTCTTGGATTATGACTTATGTTTCTTATGTGGGTTACTTTCATGTGCCTAAACTTGTATGATGTTGGCCTATGTATGCCTTATGCTTGACTACTTTGTGATTGATGCCTTGTGCTCGCCAAACATGCTTCTTTGTGAAATTGTATGGAGTCTTGTTTGTATGTTTTTGTTAGATTAAATGCCTCCCATGCTATGTCTCAATTGTGGTTTGATGCATGTATGTTTCTTTACGCTTAGGAGTGCCTAAAAGTGCATCTAGAATCGTATGTGAAGTTACCAAGTAGTGAAATGAGGAGTTGCAGAGCAGGGGTATCGATACGGCCTTCTTATTCCAGGCTTTTCGTTTCGATACGCGGGGAGACGTATCGATACCATTTTGGACACTGGAGCTACTGTCCAACTTGGTATCGATACCGGTCTCAGGCGTATCGATACCATTTTGGTCACTGAAGTCACTGTCCAAACTTGGTATCGATACCGGTATTTAGCGTATCGGTACGGTCATCTTAGCGTTGACTGTGAGAAGTCAACCTTTGGGGAGGGTATCGATACACTCCTTGGGTGTATCGATACGGTCTCCACAGGATGACATTGACTTTATGACCTAGTCAAGGTGTATCGATACACCCCTTAGGTGTATCGATACCGCCTGCAGTTAAGTTAAAATTTGTCTGTTAAAAAGATGTTTGAGTTCGTTTGATTGTCTCATGTATGTCGCTCCGCATGTTTGATCACTTAGGACTTCAATACTCCTCTAGACAAGATTAAATTTAAAAGAAAAAAATAGGGTTGCTGTAACCCCCTTAACCCGGCCCAGACGGTTGAACCGAATTAAGAAGATCACACGGGGAAAACCAAAGTCAACCCGAAAGTCAACCTTGATTAACGACCCATTTTTTTTTCTATTTAATCTTGTCTAGATGCTCATTAAACCTAGATGTGATCACACAAACATCATGCTCAAAGATCACAACCATCAGAGATCATTCAGGGACCCAATTGCACAAATTACAACTTTAGGGACCAAACTGTAAATTCAGGGTATTACAGGGACTTAACCCAATTAAAAGTTACCAATATGAAATTAGTCAGGTTTCATGCTACACTGCCAAATTTCAGCTCAAACGGACATCCAGACCTCATACAATTGCAAAAACAAGATTCAGGACCAAAACGCAAACATTTCGAAACACATAACCGCCAATGTCAGCCCCCAACGGTCAGGTGTTCCGAAACAGGTTCACCCTGTTTCGAAACGCGGGGCCGTTCCGCAACTGGTACCGAAACGGGGGTCTAGCAGTAGCATATCCGTTCCGAAACGGGTCCATCCGTTTCGAAACACCCTGGCCTTTTCAGGCCCCCGTTCCGAAACGGTAACACGCGTTCCGAATCGCCCTGCCCAGATTGCAGCATCCTTGCTGGTTAAATGCATCTTTAACCCACCAAACATGATCCGAATGCAACCAAAACACACCAGCAAGTCATATAACATACAAGAGACATATATGCATCAAAAACTAGATACATAACCACCCCTAGGTGCATCAACTCATTAAACACATTCAAAGCTCAATCATGCTTTTAAACAAAGAGCATAACATAGCAACTTAAGCTCAAGATGATTCAAACATTACAACATTAATCCACATGATTCAAAAACATAAACCATACATGTCCAACATATACAATCTCATGAATCATCAACATAGAGTTTCTTTCCCCCCATTGCCTTTATTATCTATAGCTATTAACCGAGACATACATCTCAAATGGAGTCCTCCTTGAATCCCTTGCTTCTCGCTGTCCAAACATCAAATATCTGCATTGATGGACAAATAGGAGCGTAAGCACATAATGCTTAGTGAGGAATGCTCAAAACCAAAACACCATCAATGCAGCGAGTCATAAAACCACTTTTAAAAGCAACTCGATTTCTTAAACCAAAGCCTTGTTTGAAAACCCCTTTTCAACAACGTGCTTAAAACCATGCATTGCTCAATCATGAAAACCAACCCTTAGCTTAGAAAGCTAAGCAAACCTTTTCAAAACATAAACTTGCAAAACCATCAATTTAACCTCACCATGCATAAACACCATATGCAAAGTTAAATTCAAACCCTTGGAAAACACTTCCAATTCACAACATACCTTTCTCATACTTGATTATCACTTTAAGCAATAAACCCTTTAAACCATTTTCTCATTCAACATAACAAATGCATTAACATATGTAACGTATGAACCACAACATCAATATTTGTAACTCATGCCTTTAAAACAAGTCTTAGCAAGACTACAATGCACTAAAGAGATTTCTTGCACACATGCACCATTCTCAATAGATAATCAACACTTGTTCAAACCAACAAGTAAACATGCATTCATAATACATTATACACAACTCATGCAATCATGCATCATTACAAGCATCTCAAGCTTCATTACAATCAAGAACATTATATTGGCTTCCAAGTGACCAACCAAAACCACTTTTCAACTCAACATCCGATCGGATACGCGGATCACAAGCGTTGTCCCCACGCTTCATACACACTACCAATCCAAGGTCTCCCAAATGGACTTTTAAACACCATTTGACCTTACCATTCCCAAGGTTCCCATGTATGGACTTTTAACCACCATACAACCTTAACATTCACAAGGTTCCCATGTATGGACTTTTAAACACCATACAACCTTAACTTTCACAAGGTTCCCATGTATGGACTTTTAAACACCATACAACCTTAACATGCACAAGGTTCCCATGTATGGACTTTTAAACACCATACAACCTTAGCATCACCGATTGGTAGTTGTATAACATCACTAACGAGATCCGGGACACCCTACACAAGATCCACACATGGACTTTACACCACCATTGTGATCTTACCAAGCACAAGGTCCTCAAATGGAATTTTAACCACCATTATTACCTTTGCTTAACCAAGGTCCTCGGATGGGATCCCATCAACCATTATGACCTTAACCATCTCTTTAGGAAACTTGGATGGAGTTTACCGGTTCACTCTTAACCACTCCACATCCAAGGCGACTTAATTCACGGTGCACCCAATCCTATAGCCGGCTAACTATATCCGATCAAAGAACCAAGAACCACTTACATCACTAGCCAATATAACCATCTTACCGCATTAATCCATTAGTTCACAAGCATAATCAAAATGCAATAACCGCCACGAACTTTAACCAAGAACCAACCATGGACTTTTAAACACCATGTTGTTCTTAAATACACTAGGCTCACACAAGGACTTTTAACCACCTTTGTGACCTCAACAACCACTTGCCAATATACATCATTAACAACGTTAATCCACTGTTTTAAAGCATTACACAAAGCCATTTAACAACATGCAACACTATGCATCAATTCCACAATTTCAATGTACAAAACCAAGGATCTCTTACCTTGAGCATCCTTCACATATGGCTTTCAAAACCAGCATTAAACCATGCTAAAATATGCTTTCAAAACAGAATCTAAAACATGCAAAACATATGCATTGCAACCATCAATCACAATTGCTTTGAAAAGCCAATTCACAACACAAACCAAGAGCGAAAATCCATTTACTTACTCTTGAGCTTAGCAAAGTTGTTTAGACTTAAACTAAGCTCCCAAACCTTCAAACTCTGGTTTAAAAACTGAAGACCCAACTTCACTCACCGATACACAAAACAAGGCTAGCCAACAAGCCTTCCAAGCATCCGAAACCTTCCACACCACCTCAAATGCTGACGGATCTTCCTCCCCTGTTTCAAGCACATAACAACAGAAGATTAATGCATCATCATGCATTAAAAACACCAGCAACACAACTAAACTCGCTGCTCAACACAAATCCAACATTTCGGCTACCAAACACAACCGAAATCACCACCAAACACTTCCGAAACTTAACCCAGCCAAGATCCATCACTTCTAACCATTTTTAAACATCAATTATCATCCAAAATGATCACAATCACGTCCTTATACCTCCAGCTATAACAGATCATCAAAAACACCCCAAAAACAACCAAAACATCAAGCAAAACTTAGGAAATTCAACCTATTCGGGATTGCATTGATAAAACCTCAATTCCTTATCAATTTAACATTCATTTTACATCAATTTGACACCTCAAAACACTGCCCAAACAGATCTCACGAAATTTCACCAAAAAATCACCAAATCTTGCATTTTAAAGCCAAAATCAAGATTACCATTGTAAAACCTTTAATAAATCATAATTCAAGGATTGAGAACTTGGGAATTTCAGTAAAGAATTGAGAGTTTAGAGGAGAAGGACGTTCTTACCTCCAAACTTGAGTTTCTCCCTTTTTGGAACCAAAATCTTGAAAATTCCACTTAGCAAATGGTGAGGTTTTGTTGAAGAAATGATTAGAGATCAAAAGAGAATTGAAAAGAGATGTTTAGGTGACAAAATCAGAAGAAAATCTCTGGAGAAAAGATGTTTGGGTTGAGAGAAAATGAGGGAAAAGAAAATAGAAGATTGAGAGAAAAGTTAGTTAGAAAGTGACAAAATACCTTCCCTCCACTTTTCTTTTATTTAAAAACCATTTAATAAACCTTTAATATTTTAGAAAAATCTGGAGAAACTCCCATTGGGTAAATAGCTCCTTAAAGATTCAAAGTTTCAATCCTTTCTAAAACAGTCACGCAACTTTCAAAAATTACATTTTGGTCACTAGCCAAAATGTCACTCTTCCAAACCTCATTTTGCAAAATTGATTTCACCTTTCTCTTATATATAATAAAAGAGGATTTTAGAACATTTTTCCATATTTTTAATGCAACCCGAACTAGGCTTTCCTAAAAAATCACCTTTTATATTCGAACCGCAACCCGACCGGTCCGGTCCAAAACCCAAAACTTCTAAGCCCAAAACCGGGGCGTTACAACTCTCCCCTCCTTAGGAAATTTCGTCCCCAAAATTTCAACTGGCGAAAAGAGCACAACCAAACTTCTCAAGCAACACGCAACAACACAAGAGACTTAACCACCACAGAACACTCTCTCCACAAACTCCACCCAAACTCAACACCACCACATATTGTTCACAAATTCCAGAACACTCAGATGTTAACCACATCTTAACTTTTCACACTTCCAGACTGCACATAGCCTCATCAACAACCTGAAGAACCTCAAACTTTTTACAACATACTCCACCTTAACACACAACTCCCAAAACTTGTTCACACAGTGACACCAACCAATTCAATCAGCCACTATGTAACACACAACCTTCACTGCTTCTAACACTCTTTACAACCTCCCCGTCCTCTTTCAAAGATTTCTCAGCAAGCAAAAATTCTTAAGCAACAACAGCTTACCCAACTTCTCAACGTATTACTGTCCTTACTTCACATCCACCACAATCTTTACCATCGACTCACCAGAACTGCTCACTCATCGACAGATAATCACGTCACTAACCCCAACCTTGGCTTCGCCCACCATTCCACACACCACCGGCTGAACTCAAAAAGAAAATTCACTTACTCACAACCAACCAACCACTTCCCACAAGAACTCATTCAACCAACAATGGCCTTCCATCTTTCATTGCCTTTCCACCACAAGCTTTGACCACAACACTTGCCTTACTAGAGCACCGCCCAACCTGAACATACATACCATCTTCTCAACTCCTCGAAGATTGCTACGAACTCTCACCCACATAAACAACCCCTCTATTACAACATCCATGCCAAGCTACCCCAGCACTTTAAAAACACAACCACTAACCTGCAACATCACTTAACACCAAGGGACTACCACTTCAACTAGCCATTCAAAACCACCTGATCGGTTCTGACTTCAACCAGCAAGCTCATCACCGCCACACCATTAAGCCCATTAAGCAGCAAACACTTTCCTTCTACCAACATGCTATACCGCACTCACTATTACTAACAGCTCGTTTAATACCCTCCACAACTTCTAACATTTCCTAGCACCAAAACAACCTCTAAAAACCCATCATCCAACCTAACTCCATCACAACACTAACAGACTCGATTAGTTATTAGCGAGTGTGAACGTTCGTATGCATGGTCACCAATATGCCCTACTAATGCCTAATGTACATGTATGCAAAACCTCTAATGTCATGCCACATGTATGCATGGACCAGCACATATAAAATATAGCATATAACAATGATTTTAACTGTGCATGAATGCCAGTTCACACCCTCCAATAACATCCTCAGAATCCGCCTAAGAACAACTCATCCACCTCACTTCTATCTTGACCCATTCTATCATTCTAACAACTCATTATCCACAAGATACTCACTAAAGCCCTCTTCACACTAAGGATGTTCCCAAACAGCAACATCAACTATCTCAACATGCTAACAACAAAACCATACTCTCTACGCAAGAAATCCAACAGATACCAAACTAGGACACTAGAGCAAAGGCTACTTAACAAGGTTACCTGAAAACACCTCACTGCCCTGAAGCTTCAACAAACGAGCTCTCTTCCGCGCAGAACCACCATCCTCCAGCTGCACCGCCGCAGCATCAACTTGCACACTAAGATCACCACCATCTCCCTGCGGTAAAGAACCCTGGCGGTTCCTAGCCAACATCAAACAATCACGTCTCATGTGTCCAACAGACCCACATTTCCAACAGATCCCCTCTTCCAAGCTCTTCACAACCTTATGCTCTTTCTGCCACCTCCGAACCTTGCCTCGGCCGTGCCCACGACCCTTCAGAGACCCATTGACTACCACTGAAGCTGACTTCACCCCAAGAGAACAATTTCGCTTCACATGCTCTTTAGATCCACAGTTCCAACAAGCACCTGCGCCCCAACAACCTCCAACATGGCGCCTTCCACAACGGTCACACACAGGTAGCTGAGCCTCCACTCCTTGATCAAGCAGCACTTGCCCTAGATCCGCTCTACCTTCAACTTGCTTAACCCTTGGGAATTTTTCCCCAAGATACCTTTCATAAAAGGCAGACACAAAGAAATCCCAATCAATATCGTGGATGTGCGATGCCACCGCCACAGATGTCCACCAGGCACATGCATCCTCCAACATCAAAGAGACAACACTTCCCAGCTTACAGGCATAATCACAGCCTTCCTGATCCAAAATCAGAATTACACTGGCCAACCAGGCCTCAAACGTCTCCGGTGTTGAACCATGATACTCCACAGCACCCAAATCATGCAACCGCTGTTTCGGCAAACCCACACATCCCACAGCCAGCATATCCACTGACCTGACCTTCGCCACAACCTGAGATGTTCCCAACACCTCCTGCACAACAGATGATGAACTCTTCATCACAGAACCAACTTCCTCCTTCTGTCTTACCATCCCAACCCCAGGCACAGAAGACTGAGACGAAACATCTCCACTAAAGGGTGAATTACATGCCTTAAAAACCTGCCCTAAGGCAGCAACCATCTCACCCAACTGCCATTCTTTCATCGACTTCGCCATACTATTAACAACAAGCAATCACAACAGAACAACAAAACCATTAGACCAGCTTAAGGCAAGGATTCAAACTCCAACTCCAAAATAACACAATAGATATAATAATAAGGCAATGGGTATCCCGAATCCTCCCCTTTTTCATGACATAACAGTCAACAAAAGCATGGGTATTACAACATCAAGCATATCAAACAACATATTCGATCATGCTTCCATCAAACAACATCCACTTGCAACAGCATAACATCATCAACATATCATACCCATTACACTTTCATCATGCATAAAATCAACTCACAACACCAACATATCATCAGCACAAAACCACATTAGCTCAATGAAGATTCATAACCACAAAGCATGCTTGAAAACATCATCAATTTGCTCAGAAACACGTGTTTCGACCAACTTTCAACCACACATCAGGGTAACATCAAACACACATTAAAACAACTTACCGCTTTCCCCAAGCATTCGCAACTCAGCTCTGATACCACCAAATGTAACCCCCTTAACCCGGCCCAGACGGTTGAACCGAATTAAGAAGATCACACGGGGAAAACCAAAGTCAACCCGAAAGTCAACCTTGATTAACGACCCATTTTTTTCTATTTAATCTTGTCTAGATGCTCATTAAACCTAGATGTGATCACACAAACATCATGCTCAAAGATCACAACCATCAGAGATCATTCAGGGACCCAATTGCACAAATTACAACTTTAGGGACCAAACTGTAAATTCAGGGTATTACAGGGAATTAACCCAATTAAAAGTTACCAATATGAAATTAGTCAGGTTTCATGCTACACTGCCAAATTTCAGCTCAAACGGACATCCAGAACTCATACAATTGCAAAAACAAGATTCAGGACCAAAACGCAAACATTTCGAAACACATAACCGCCAATGTCAGCCCCCAACGGTCAGGTGTTCCGAAACAGGTTTACCTTGTCTCAAAACGCGGGGCCGTTCCGCAACTGGTACCGAAACGGGGGTCTGGCAGTAGCATATCCGTTCCGAAACGGGTCCATCCGTTTCGAAACACCCTGGCCTTTTCAGGCCCCCGTTCCGAAACGGTAACACGCGTTCCGAATCGCCCTGCCCAGATTGCAGCATCCTTGCTGGTTAAATGCATCTTTAACCCACCAAACATGATCCGAATGCAACCAAAACACACCAGCAAGTCATATAACATACAAGAGACATATATGCATCAAAAACTAGATACATAACCACCCCTAGGTGCATCAACTCATTAAACACATTCAAAGCTCAATCATGCTTTTAAACAAAGAGCATAACATAGCAACTTAAGCTCAAGATGATTCAAACATTACAACATTAATCCACATGATTCAAAAACATAAACCATACATGTCCAACATATACAATCTCATGAATCATCAACATAGAGTTTCTTTCCCCCCATTGCCTTTATTATCTATAGCTATTAACCGAGACATACATCTCAAATGGAGTCCTCCTTGAATCCCTTGCTTCTCGCTGTCCAAACTTCAAATATCTGCATTGATGGACAAATAGGAGCGTAAGCACATAATGCTTAGTGAGGAATGCTCAAAACCAAAACACCATCAATGCAGCGAGTCATAAAACCACTTTTAAAAGCAACTCGATTTCTTAAACCAAAGCCTTGTTTGAAAACCCTTTTTCAACAACGTGCTTAAAACCATGCATTGCTCAATCATGAAAACCAACCCTTAGCTTAGAAAGCTAAGCAAACCTTTTCAAAACATAAACTTGCAAAACCATCAATTTAACCTCACCATGCATAAACACCATATGCAAAGTTAAATTCAAACCCTTGGAAAACACTTCCAATTCACAACATACCTTTCTCATACTTGATTATCACTTTAAGCAATAAACCCTTTAAACCATTTTCTCATTCAACATAACAAATGCATTAACATATGTAACGTATGAACCACAACATCAATATTTGTAACTCATGCCTTTAAAACAAGTCTTAGCAAGACTACAATGCACTAAAGAGATTTCTTGCACACATGCACCATTCTCAATAGATAATCAACACTTGTTCAAACCAACAAGTAAACATGCATTCATAATACATTATACACAACTCATGCAATCATGCATCATTACAAGCATCTCAAGCTTCATTACAATCAAGAACATTATATTGGCTTCCAAGTGACCAACCAAAACCACTTTTCAACTCAACATCCGATCGGATACGCGGATCACAAGCGTTGTCCCCACGCTTCATACACACTACCAATCCAAGGTCTCCCAAATGGACTTTTAAACACCATTTGACCTTACCATTCCCAAGGTTCCCATGTATGGACTTTTAACCACCATACAACCTTAACATTCACAAGGTTCCCATGTATGGACTTTTAAACACCATACAACCTTAACTTTCACAAGGTTCCCATGTATGGACTTTTAAACACCATACAACCTTAACATGCACAAGGTTCCCATGTATGGACTTTTAAACACCATACAACCTTAGCATCACCGATTGGTAGTTGTATAACATCACTAACGAGATCCGGGACACCCTACACAAGATCCACACATGGACTTTACACCACCATTGTGATCTTACCAAGCACAAGGTCCTCAAATGGAATTTTAACCACCATTATTACCTTTGCTTAACCAAGGTTCTCGGATGGGATCCCATCAACCATTATGACCTTAACCATCTCTTTAGGAAACTTGGATAGAGTTTACCGGTTCACTCTTAACCACTCCACATCCAAGGCGACTTAATTCACGGTGCACCCAATCCTATAGCCGGCTAACTATATCCGATCAAAGAACCAAGAACCACTTACATCACTAGCCAATATAACCATCTTACCGCATTAATCCATTAGTTCACAAGCATAATCAAAATGCAATAACCGCCACGAACTTTAACCAAGAACCAACCATGGACTTTTAAACACCATGTTGTTCTTAAATACACAAGGCTCACACAAGGACTTTTAACCACCTTTGTGACCTCAACAACCACTTGCCAATATGCATCATTAACAACGTTAATCCACTGTTTTAAAGCATTACACAAAGCCATTTAACAACATGCAACACTATGCATCAATTCCACAATTTCAATGTACAAAACCAAGGATCTCTTACCTTGAGCATCCTTCACATATGGCTTTCAAAACCAGCATTAAACCATGCTAAAATATTCTTTCAAAACAGAATCTAAAACATGCAAAACATATGCATTGCAACCATCAATCACAATTGCTTTGAAAAGCCAATTCACAACACAAACCAAGAGCGAAAATCCATTTACTTACTCTTGAGCTTAGCAAAGTTGTTTAGACTTAAACTAAGCTCCCAAACCTTCAAACTCTGGTTTAAAAACTGAAGACCCAACTTCACTCACCGATACACAAAACAAGGCTAGCCAACAAGCCTTCCAAGCATCCGAAACCTTCCACACCACCTCAAATGCTGACGGATCTTCCTCCCCTGTTTCAAGCACATAACAACAGAAGATTAATGCATCATCATGCATTAAAAACACCAGCAACACAACTAAACTCGCTGCTCAACACAAATCCAACATTTCGGCTACCAAACACAACCGAAATCACCACCAAACACTTCCGAAACTTAACCCAGCCAAGATCCATCACTTCTAACCATTTTTAAACATCAATTATCATCCAAAATGATCACAATCACGTCCTTATACCTCCAGCTATAACAGATCATCAAAAACACCCCAAAAACAACCAAAACATCAAGCAAAACTTAGGAAATTCAACCTATTCGGGATTGCATTGATAAAACCTCAATTCCTTATCAATTTAACATTCATTTTACATCAATTTGACACCTCAAAACACTGCCCAAACAGATCTCACGAAATTTCACCAAAAAATCACCAAATCTTGCATTTTAAAGCCAAAATCAAGATTACCATTGTAAAACCTTTAATAAATCATAATTCAAGGATTGAGAACTTGGGAATTTCAGTAAAGAACTGAGAGTTTAGAGGAGAAGGACGTTCTTACCTCCAAACTTGAGTTTCTCCCTTTTTGGAACCAAAATCTTGAAAATTCCACTTAGCAAATGGTGAGGTTTTGTTGAAGAAATGATTAGAGATCAAAAGAGAATTGAAAAGAGATGTTTAGGTGACAAAATCAGAAGAAAATCTCTGGAGAAAAGATGTTTGGGTTGAGAGAAAATGAGGGAAAAGAAAATAGAAGATTGAGAGAAAAGTTAGTTAGAAAGTGACAAAATACCTTCCCTCCACTTTTCTTTTATTTAAAAACCATTTAATAAACCTTTAATATTTTAGAAAAATCTGGAGAAACTCCCATTGGGTAAATAGCTCCTTAAAGATTCAAAGTTTCAATCCTTTCTAAAACAGTCACGCAACTTTCAAAAATTACATTTTGGTCACTAGCCAAAATGTCACTCTTCCAAACCTCATTTTGCAAAATTGATTTCACCTTTCTCTTATATATAATAAAAGAGGATTTTAGAACATTTTTCCATATTTTTAATGCAACTCGAACTAGGCTTTCCTAAAAAATCACATTTTATATTCGAACCGCAACCCGACCGGTCCGGTCCAAAACCCAAAACTTCTAAGCCCAAAACCGGGGCGTTACAGTTGCTAACCGAAGGGGAGCCTTAACGGGTTTCACTTCGGTTTTCCCCGTGTAGCCCACTTGGACCGGTCATCCGGCCAGACCGGGACGAGGGGGTTACACTTGGAACATGTATGAGAAGTTACCATAGTTTTAATTTGCCAAGTCTTGTCCATATTGTCCTTAGGATCCATAGGGGCTGCCCACAATGTCCAAGAACATCCTTCCTTGCATTTTGCTTGAATCCTTCGATTGTCATTCTTCTTCAGTTTTACTTCCACCCTTTCCACCCTTCCATACTGCTTGATTGCTTCTTTCAATGTTGTTTTATTAGGGAATATTAAACTCTTAACAAACTTCGGTTTCACCATGTCAGTTTCAGTATTGAATGAAGGGTACCTAGGCCCATCTGAGTCTGAACCATGCTCACTATATAGGTCTTCAGAATGGTCAGTTTCTGATTCTGACCCATTAACCCTATTATTCACTTGCACACCATTAGGTCCAAAGCCATCCATGTTTCTCTGAACCCCAATTCCTATCACATTCTCTTGTCTGCACGTGTCTTCTCTTCCCCAATCATATTCATTGTCACTGACACCAAATTCTTCTGCAGCTTCAGATTCTTCTTCAGAAACAACATGGTTATCTTCTTCTTCTTCAGTAGGATGCACATCTTCAGCAACATGATTATCTTCTTCTTCTTCAGTAGGATGCACATCTTCAGCAGCATGGTTATCTTCTTCTTCTTCAATAGGATGCACATCTTCAGCAGCATGGTTATTTTCTTCTTCTTCAGTGGGATGCACATCTTCTTCAACATCAGTATGCACATCTTCTTCAACAACATGGCTTTCTTCTTCTTCTTCTTCAGTGGGATAAACATCTTCTTCAACCACGTGACTTTCTTCTTCTTCAGTATGCACATCTTCATTTTCAGCAAAATGATCTTCTTCCATATGCACATCTTCATCTTCAGCAGGATGCACATCTTCTCCATGGACTTCTTTTTCAACAGGGTTCAGATATATATGCATGTATCTTGAGTTGGGCACATTGTTTAGCATAACCATACAATCTTCATCTGCCTTCAGTGGCCTAACAGAATTAATACTCAAAGCAGCATCTGGCACTCTCCAATAAACAACAAAAGGTCCAACTACATCTAGCTTCTCAACCATTTCACATACTGAAAATATGGAAAATGTACCAGCATCAACAAAGTCGAAACAGGCTTCAGACTTGGAGGTGTACTTCATCCTTGGTGAAAACACAAAGTGTCCTCCATAGTGAACTACTATAGTTAACATGTCTGTCCCAGGCCCTGCACAGTACACAATTTCATTACTAAAATACCATAAAATAGTTACTGTAAAATAATCAATACCCCACCAAAAAAAGACAACAAAGGAATAAAGAAATGTGGACCAACAAAGGAATAAAGATATGTGCAAAATGATAAAAAAAAACAGTACACATAAATGCATTAAATTTAGTTGGTGAACTACATAAATGCATTAAACAGTACACATAAAGACAACAATGGCAACAAAAGACAACAAAGACATAAAAGGAACAAAGACAACAATGCAATATAAAATGAATATTATCATAAAAGACATAAAGTAAGAAATATTCCTTTAAACTAAAAGACAAAACACTTTTGCAATTTTCATGCAATAAACAAACTTAAATAAAGTGAAGTATTTGTTAAAGTCTACCAAAGTGAAGTAAACAAATTTAAACAAACTTTTGCAGTTTCCATGCAGTAAACAAACCTGAAACAGTGTCATAAAATCCTAAAATTCTAGTATAAAATCAAAGTCAACTCATGTGCAAAGCAATCTTAAATAATCTCATGTGCAAAGAAATATTCTACCAAGTCAACTAAAATTTCAGAAAACTGAAACTTTTAACAGACTTATACAATAAACTCTCAATAAACAATTTTACAACCCTATACAATCTGAAACAATCTCATAAAAGTTCAATTAAATCAAACTGAAACAAGAATAATTAACCATTTAACATACCTATACAATATACCCTCAATAAAACCCTAAACCCACTTTGCAATACACAAAACAGTTTAGAAAACGATTACAAAATAGAAGAAACAAAATCAATTTTCGCAATCTTACCATACACAGACAAACGAATAGGAGATAACTAAACCCTAAACACACAATAAAATCATAAACCCACTTTGCAATACACTTAATATTTCAAAAAAAATGCGAAAAAATCATACCATACACCACTTTCTGCTCCCTTGGTTTTCGAAGTCGCCAACTCCCCATTTTTTTTAAAATCTTACAAAAAATAAAAAAAACAGAATTAGAAGTGATAACTATCACTAAAAACAAAACAAATTCAAAATAGGAGATAAACCCTAAACCCTTCATTACTTACCTTGAGTTTTCAAAGATTCCACAGAGAAACGAAAGAGAAACAAACAGAGTTTTTCTTTAATCGGTGGATTGAACAAAGACGAAGGGGAAGAAAATGACTTTTGGGGTTTTTGTTTTTCTTTAATCGATGGATTGAACAGACTTTTTGGGGAAGAAACGAAAGGGATTAGGGGGTTAACCCTTCAGTTCCTTTTTACCCCTTTTCAAAATAATAATTAATTAACATTTTACACGTGGACTAAACACGTGAGTTTTTTTTGTTTTTTTAACGAGCCATGTCAGCCACCCGTTAGCCAAGTAACGAAGACTAACGGTTGGGTGACTAATATATAAACGTTTTGTAACGTTAGGGACCAGAATACACGTTTTTGAATTTTGGTGACCAAAATAAAATACACCCTAAACAAAAGGGACCACTGGTGAAGATAACCCTTAATCTAATTATTTTTTTAAAAAATAAAAATATTATATATATGGAAAATAATTTAATTAATATTTTATTTTAAATAATTTATAATTATATGTTTAGTCTTTTAGATTTTTAATTTTTATAAATTAATTTAATGGTGCTTAGCAGTGCTCATCTTTAATGATGCTCAGCGGTGCTCGTCGAGCGTTGTAGAATTTTCCTTTATTCTTCAATTAAATGATCAAAATAATTTATTTTAAAAAGGGTTTGAAATTACTAAGACAGAGTTGTGAGTTTTATAAATAAAAAAAAATATTATTCCTTAAATTATATCGTTTTTTGCTTGTTGTCGTTAATTTTTTTTTATCAAAATAAATGTTTAAGTTATTATTTCTGGCCATTTAAGTCTGATGTTATTTAAGTTAGAAATATTTCAGTCAATCAAATGTTGACTCATAATAAGAATTTAAAAACTTATTTCAACTCAAAAAATAATTTAGGGACTAGAAACAAAGAATATATAATAATTTCTCTTCTAAATTCAAAAAAAAAGAATATATAATATTTAAGTATGTTTTAACAAAAATAATTAAAGTACTTATAATAGTCATAAATAATAATTTAGACACTTGTTTTAAAATAAATATTTTAAAATAAAAGTATATAATTTAGGGGATAATTTTTTATTTAAATTAAAAAAAAATTACTTGCTAACAAAGCCTTTGCTCCCAGCCTCCCACGACGACGGTACTGCACTGCAAACATTTTCTCTTTTTGTTTTATTTTAATTGAAAATAAATAAATAAGTTGAGTCCGATGGCGGGTTTATGAATTATGATACATATGGTGGGGGTAGTTGAATTTAAACCGTTGGATTATAGCCGGCAAATAACAAATGATTAAAATCTTGATAATAACATTTGAAATACGGGCAGAAAGAATGAAGGAAAATATTCGATTGTATTCATGAAAAAAAATGTTAAGCTACGAACAAATACTATTTGTTTCTACTGACAAAAAAAAGTTTTAGTTTCCTTTGATAAATATACCGACATTAGTCACAAAAACATTCGTCGGTAATAGTATTTTTCACGTAATTATTCTTTTTATGTGTTGACATCAACTACAGAATTAAATCCCCAAAAATGAACCACCCTGTCATGGATGGCCCATTTGTTTCTGCGCCAAAGAATGTTACAGCAGATGACAGCAATGCAACGACCAGCCCAGGAAATGAGGAGCCACGTAGAAGCAGCAGGGAGAAAAGGGCACCCAAGAATTTAACCAACTTTGTCCGTTTCTAAACAAGAGTTATAAATAATGTTGTGAGTGGATGAGAAAGGCATGAAAAATCTCTGTAAAACTTTCCAAAACTTCTAATCTAAATCTTCTTTTCTTCCTCACCCCGTCTGAACTTCTATTTTCCAAACAAGAACATAACATTTTGGTGCTTTCATTGCTCTTACCACCATGGTAAATCACTCGGACTCCATTAAAGCTCTCCAGGATACTTCCAGCCGCCATGACCAGACGTTGACTTCTCTTCAGGCTTTCGCCGACGACCAGAAGCTTTGGAACGCCTCCACTCAAACTACGTTGAGCGAGATGGCCCGGAACTTGCAAACCATCTCCGCGCACTTGGAAATTTCTGCCGCATCGCCTGGGGGTGGTGACGTGACCAACGATAGTACAGCCGTCCGGGGTAAAGCGAAGGTTCGAGCTGATTCTGATGATGTGTTTCCCTTCTCCCCGAAGCCTGTCCAAGTCGAGTTACCTTTGTTTACGGGTAAGGATCCGGAGGAATGGCTTGCTGCGGCGCAGGATTTTTTCGATTTCTACGGTACGGCTGATCACCATCGTGTCACCATGGCTTCATTCCGTATGGATGGCATGGCACGTAAATGGTTTCGCTGGATGCAACGCCAACGACAGCTGATTGGTTGGAATCATTTGGCGGATGCAATTCGCAAGCGTTTCGCGGTGATGGAGATTGAATTGCCGGAAGGTCAGCTTTCCAAGCTTGTACAGACATCGTCGGTTGCTGATTACCAATCTCGATTCGAGGATTTGGCTCTGCGAACCTCCAACTTGTCCGATGAGTTTTTAACTCAGTGTTTTGTCTCGGGTCTTCGGGCTGATATCAAAAATGAGGTTTTAAGCTACCGTTCCTCGTCCATGATTGAGGTTTCTGCATTGGCGCGCTTCCATGAAGCTAAGATTGCTGAGAAACGACAGTTTAGTCGCGGTTCGGGGTCTCGTTTGCCACCACTTTTGCCTACTCCCACCGCAACCCCCCCAGGCCCGCAACTTCAACCTGGCCGTCCCCCTCCACTGGATCTTCCTCCTAGGTCTGCTTCCCCTCTGCAACCTCGTCGGATCTCCTCTGCGGAAGCGCAAGCACGACGCGAACGCGGGCTTTGCTACTATTGCGATGAGAAATACCTTCCCGGTCACAAGTGTAAACAACCACAATTGTTTCTACTTGATGATGATGCTCCAGATGACAGTCCATCTCCGGTGCTTCCTTCGCCTCCATCTGATACCCAGCAGGTTTTGGACAATGACCAAGAACAGGAACAATCCTTAGTTTCCTTTAATGCACTGGCAGGTTATTCCCACCCTAATACCATTCGCGTTATAGGCAAGGTTCATGGGCAGTTGGTTCGGATTTTGATCGACGGAGGCAGCACACACAATTTTGTCCAATCTCGGGTGGCCAAGCACCTTGGTTTACACGTCACGGCTGCTCCTAACTTTCGTGTGATGGTAGGCAATGGGGACAAGCTTCCGAACGAGGGTTGTGTGCGCAACTTGCTGGTTCATGTTCAAGGTTCCGACGTGCGTACCGATTTTTATGTGCTGCCTTTGGAGGGAACTGAAATGGTCTTGGGTGTCGCTTGGTTGGCAACACTCGGTCCAATCACAATGGATTTTTCTCAGCTGCAATTTCAGTTTTCTCAGGACAATCGCCTTCATCGTTGGCAGGGAATTTCTGATTCACAGCCTCAGCCGGTTCAGTTTCAGTCTCTCCGTCGTCTTGCTACTACTCATGCCGTGGCTGAGTGTTATTTCTTGCAGTGTCAATCGCAGGTGAACACATGCTCATTAGTTGTTTCACCCGATTTGGAGGCAATTCTCACAGAATTCTCAGGAGTTTTCGAGCCTCCCCAAGGCCTACCACCTGTTCGGGACAATGACCATGCAATTCCTTTACAGCCTCATGCCTCGTCTGTCAACGTCCGCCCTTACCGTTACCCATATTTTCAGAAATCTGAGGTTGAACGACAAGTTCAACATATGTTGGATCACAACTTGATTCGCCGCAGCACAAGCTCGTTCTCTTCCCCGGTCTTGCTTGTTAAAAAAAAGGATGGCACATGGCGTTTTTGTGTGGATTATCGTGCCTTGAATGCCGTTACCGTACGGGACAAGTTTCCTATTCCCACGGCCGAGGAGTTGTTTGATGAATTAGGCACATCTACATTCTTTTCTAAGCTCGATCTTCTTGCCGGGTATCATCAAATTAGAGTGCAGGAGAGTGATGTTCACAAGACGGCGTTTCGAACACATGATGGTCATTACGAGTTTCTCGTCATGCCCTTCGGTTTGACTAACGCTCCCTCTACTTTTCAAGCTACCATGAATGAGATTTTTCGGCCATTTTTGCGTAAATTCGTGTTGATTTTTTTGGATGACATTCTTGTGTATAGTGTATCTTGGCAGGACCATTTGGACCATGTACGTCAAGTATTGCTTTGTTTACAACAACACGGTTTCGTGGCGAAGCGAAGCAAATGTTCCTTTGGGCAAACGAAAATCGATTATCTTGGTCATGTCATCTCGGGGCAGGGTTTGGCAGTGGATCCCGTGAAGGTCGAAGCTATTACCAATTGGCCAATTCCTACAAGTCTTAAGGAGGTTCGCGGCTTCTTGGGTATTGCAAGCTATTATCGTAAGTTTATTCGCGGTTTCGCTTCGATTGCTTCCCCCATCTCGGATTTGCTCCGTAAAGGGCTCCAATTTGAATGGACACCCGCAGCTCAAGCAGCTATGGATCACCTCAAGCTTTGCCTGTCTTCAGCCCCGGTCCTTGGACTACCAGATTTCTCTAAGGATTTTCAGGTGGAAACAGATGCGTCGGGTACAGGCATTGGTGCTGTGTTGACTCAATCCGGACGCCCGTTGGCTTATTTTAGCCAAAAGCTATGCCCCCGCATGCAACATGCTTCAACTTACACGAGGGAGATGTATGCCATTACGCAAGCTGTTGAAAAATGGCGCCAATATCTTGTGGGTCGTAAATTTGTTATCCTCACGGATCAACGTTCTCTCCGCGAGCTAACGTAACAAGTAATTCAAACTCCGGAGCAACAACGATGGCTTTCTAAGTTGATCGGTTATGATTTTGAGATTCATTATCGCCCGGGCAAATTGAACAATGTGGCTGATGCCCTATCTCGGGAACCTACTGCTACTCTCTTCGCTCTTTCTAGTCCTCTCATGGGTATTTTGGAGGCCCTTCGTGCTGCGTCGACGGCTGATCCTCAGTTTCAACAGCTTCGAGATAATATTCGGTCTGACCCTCTTGCTTATTCCCAATATGAGTTCCATAATGGCTTGCTTTTGCTGCGCAACAGGATCATGGTACCCGCGGAGACTGCACTTCGCTCACTATTGCTGCAGGAATTTCATAATTCTGTTGTAGGGGGCCATGCAGGAGTGACGCGCACATTTCACCGTTTGGCTGCAAATTTTTACTGGTCTGGAATGCGCAAGGATGTTCGTCGATTTGTTGCGGACTGCCAAGTATGTCAGCGCATGAAGAGCGATAGTTTGACACCGGCTGGCTTGCTTCAACCCCTCCCCATTCCTGCTCAAGTGTTCGAGGACATTTCTCTTGATTTTATTGTTGGCTTACCTAAATCGAATGGTAAAGAAGCTATACTCGTGGTTGTTGATCGCCTAACTAAGTATGGTCATTTTTTCAGCCTTCCTCGTCATTTTGACAGCGCTGCTGTGGCTCACATTTTGGTCCACGGGGTGATCAAGCTTCATGGGATTCCTCGTAGCATTGTTAGCGATCGTGATCGGTTATTTTTGAGTGAACTATGGACGGAGCTGGCTCGATTACAGGGGACAGAGTTATGTTTTAGTTCAGCATATCATCCCCAATCGGACGGCCAAACCGAAGCCTTGAATCGTTGTCTCGAAATGTACTTACGTTGCATGACCGGCGATGATCCGAGCAAGTGGGAACAATATCTTGCGTGGGCAGAATATTGGTACAACACATCCTTTCAATCCTCAGCCGGGATGACTCCCTTTCGTGCATTGTATGGTCGCGACCCGCCTACTATCTTGACTTACTTGGAAGGTAGCTCTCGTAACACTCAATTGGCTCAGCAACTATTGGAGCGAGATGAGTTACTTCGAGTGTTGAAGACCAACTTGCAGCGCGCACAGCAACGTATGAAGCTCCAGGCTGACAAACATCGCCGGGAATTGATTTTGTCCGAGGGTAGCTGGGCTTTTGTTCGTTTACAACCTTATCGACAGGTCTCTTTGCGTCTACAAAAGCATCAGAAGTTGGGACCTCGATACTTCGGCCCTTATCGTGTTCTCCAACGCATAGGCCCTGTTGCTTACAAGCTCGACTTACCAGCCTCGACACGCATTCATCCGGTATTTCATATCTCCCAACTCAAGCCTTGCCATGGCCAACCACAGCAACAGATCACACCACTGCCTTTGCTGCGTGAGGATGTTACTTCGCCTTCCACTACTGTCGACCTTGAGGACAAGGTTCATCTTCCAGGAAGGGGTACTGTCATGGATGGCCCATTTGTTTCTGCGCCAAAGAATGTTACAGCAGATGACAGCAATGCAACGACCAGCCCAGGAAATGAGGAGCCACGTAGAAGCAGCAGGGAGAAAAGGGCACCCAAGAATTTAACCAACTTTGTCCGTTTCTAAACAAGAGTTATAAATAATGTTGTGAGTGGATGAGAAAGGCATGAAAAATCTCTGTAGAACTTTCCAAAACTTCTAATCTAAATCTTCTTTTCTTCCTCACCCCGTCTGAACTTCTATTTTCCAAACAAGAACATAACACACCCATTGCAAAATTATCATAAACAACATAGCAGAAGAAGGAGCCCCCTTTATAACTCAGCCATTCTCTTATTTTGCTTCTTCAAATCCTTGTAAAACCTGTTTATGAAATCCTCGGCAGCCTTGTCGACGTAGCCATTGTCTTCATCCACATCCCTCAACGGAAAAGGTGAGTCCGTTATTCTGAGTTGCCTCGCCAACGGAGTTTGTCCGAACCCTGGTAACAAGGGAGAAGCGGCGACCACGTTGCTGTAGCTGTCGTTCTTGTTGAGCATCTCCAAGGCAACCTTGACGGCGTTCATGGTGGCCATGTTTTCGTCGTCGAGGGTGGGAGGCGCGTGAGTGCAGGCGAAGAAATGGTGGTAGGGGTTGTTGTTCTTCTTCTTGGGGGCGAGGTTGAAAGGGAAGATGTAGTTCGGGGTGCTGCTGCAGCTGAACTCGTACTCATTGGCTGTTGGTGGTGGCGCCTCCGCCGTGACGGATGTTGAAACCTGGCGGTTGTCGTGGTGGAACATGAGGTTGCCGATGGCTTTGGCGCCGGCGATCTTGCCACGTTTAAGCACCATGTTGAGATCAACCATGAGTTTCCTCTTGGACAAAATTCCTTTCCTCATCATGAAGAGAACTGCTTTTACAATGCTCCACACTCTTTTGGCCGTCACTGCTGTATTTTGTTCCATTTTCCGTCGCCTTTGCTTTTTCTCTCTTTGTGAATTGAGAGAGAAAGAGGGAAAGAAAGAACAGAGGAAATTGGTTGTTATTTGAGTTTGAGGGGAAAGAGAGGAGAAGGGGTATATAAAGGCCAAGGGGAAGGGAAGAAAGGATGCATTCTGCGTGAATGATGTTTTTGTTGTTTAAGTAATTTCTTTTACAAAGTATATTTGCTTTGCTTCAATGGAATTTGTGATAATTACGTGGGCGCGATGAAAAGGGATGGAAATGTCTTTGCCGTTTATCATGTTTTTTTTATGCCTCTACTTTAAAATAGTAGATTTAACGTTTAGAGTTTAAAGTTTAAGGTTAGAGGTTATTGTTAGGGTTTAGAGAATTAGGGATACGGTATATTTTTTAGAGTGTAGAGTTTATAGTTTAAGATATGAAAATTAAAGTTAAGGTTTAAAATTTAAATTTTAAGTAATTTTTAATATGAGGCGTAGAAAGAGGCATGATTGTGGGGAGAGAATTTTTTCCTGCTGAAAAATGCCATATAGCTGTTAAATTTCATTAATCCGAGTCAACACTGCATTACAATCAAAATTATCATTGTATGTCTCGTTCATTTATTATTAATTGATGTGTTGGGTATGGTAATTTTTTTTTGAATAGAAGCCGCTAATTTTATTAAACAAGAAAATATCCAAAATTACAATAATATCATTGTAAACTAAAAACATAATTTGGACATTTTCCTAAAACTAGTCACTTAAGATCATACAAGGACCAAACATGAAAAGGTTAAAAACCTATCCAAAAGACTCAATCGAAAAATAGACACGAACAAATCTGACTGCATCGGCAAACAAACCACAAAAGGGGATTAAGCTATTGAAAGACCACCGAGAACCGCAAATCAGGGCCGAGCGTCGTGAATAACTATCCATGAGCGCAAACCGCGTATCCAAATTTAAATCGAGGGTCCATAGTAGGGAAGATCACCATGATTATGAAAAAGCACCATCTTGATCAATTGTGGCGTCGTCAGATCCAACCCTAATGAAAACAAAACAAAAAGAAAAACGTACCATATGGTAGAATAGATCGTGCCACAAGAGCAGAATATATCGTGCCACAGGAGCAGAACAATTTATTGAAAACTAAAAAATAAAACAAACAAAACGATAAATCTCGGCGGCGGCAACCAGTATTAGAACTGGTACCGCCGCCGGTTTTAAAGGAAAATAAAAGCAAAAGAGATCGGCAGCTGCACTTTGAGAGAAAGAAAACTAAGTTTTTAAAATTTTAAAATCGGTGATCAACGTTTATTTCTTACATGAACCAATAAAATGTGAGTAATTAGTTTTTGATTCATTTCAGTGGATATCTTGCAAAACACAAAGTTAAGTTACAATTTTATATAATAATTTCTTTAATTTGTTTTGCATGATACCAAATGCAGTTAATAATTTACTGATATAATTTTTTTGTCTTTTTTAGTTTCTTTACTTTCTCTCCAACACTAAAAAATACTACAAAATTAAATTAGAAGCTCTAACCTAAATTCTAAATCTTAAACCCTACACTTTATACCCTAAATTTTCTAAACCCTAACCTAAAATCTTAAACTCTAAATTTTAAATTTAATTTTAATTTTAAATGTTGGAACATAAATAGAAACATAAAAAAAGACCAGATGATTTCCATTCATAATTTACTATCAATGTTTTGTAAAGTGCATACATATTGTACACATTTTTACCAAATGAATTACTTTATATAATTATATTTGCCCGAATAAATAAATTATGAGTTGAAAAGCACTTGCATTTCAGAAAGAAAGCCAAATTTGAAGCAAGGTATGAACTGGCTGCTTTTGTTCCACAAATATCCCCCAACTTTATGCATATTTGCAAATTCAACCAGTGCCAAACCAATCAATGCATGAAAAAGTAGGATGAGTAATTTAGGCAAAAGATTACGAAAACCCAACGCTCTCCTTGAGAGATTCAACCAGCCCGACGACTTTCAACGCATGAAAGAGTTTCCTTAGCCTATAAACAAAGGCAAAGCAACAAACTTGAAAAAAAGCAAAGTCTCTCTTTTTGACAAAAATAAAAGGAAAAAAAGGGTTTAAGAATTCAATTTTAATGTGAGTTCCATTATTACATTTGTTTGTATAGTCAATTGAAGGTTTTGAAAAAAAAAACGTGGGTAATCTGAACTCAACTATCTTTCTTTCTTCTTTTGTGTATCAATTCGAACGTACAATAGTATAAGGTTGTTCGTCATGTTTCAATTATTTGGTATTTTACAACTCTTAAAGCTTACAACTCTTTATGAATCCACTAGCTATTTCCTTTTTTTTCTTTTTTGGGTTTTAAATATTATAAATTAACCACATTTTAGCTGTGAAATTTTGGATGCATTCGTCTAGCTTGAAACTAAATGTATAATCTAATAAAAAGTATTTCCATTAATACTTGCGTACAACTCTCGTACATGAGATTATAGACATGAATAATATAAAGTGACTTATAAAATTTTAGCAACGAAAATATTTCAATAAAAAATATTTTTTTAAACCCATTCTAAAAGCCCAAACCCAAATAAATATTATATCCATTATTCAAATCAAATTTTAAACCCAATATATAATCTTACCTCAATCAAAATCCAAAAGCATTCATTGAATCTCACATCTAAATAAAAAATTATGTATGCGGTTATATTTTTAAATTTAAAACAAAGTTCCATTAGCTACGTTTATGTATACTACACTTTATTTATTTTTTATTAAATATGTTCAAATAAATATATCAATGCTTCTAGTTTATACACTCGCCCTGTCACATCCCAAAAAACCGGTCTAGTAGAAATTAGGTTCGAAATTTTTTTTATTCGGTTTATTATTATTTTATGGAGTAAGTAAAAATTTATTATTTTTTATGTAGTAAGTAAAAATTATTATTATTTTATGGAGTAAGTAAAAATTTATTATTATTTTATATAGTAAGTAAAATTTATTATTATTTTATGGGGTAAGTAAAATTATTATTATTATTTTATTTTAAAAAAAAAAAGAAGGGGTGTTTGCCGGCCAAGTTTTAGTATAAATAGGGGGAGGGAAGTGTTGAAAATACACGGCAATTTGAAGAAAAAAATTAGGATACGATCCAATGTTTGATTGGTAGTTCGATATTTTCGATATAGTAATATCGAATTTCTGCCGACGACGGGGTAAGCTCAAATCTCTAGTTAGTTTAAGTTTCGGTATCAAGTTTGATTAATATTTATATATATATTCGATATTGTCTTATTATTTTAATTAATTTTTATCGTAGTACACGAGGTCAATTCAGATCAACTTTCAAGCCCAATAAATAAAAATAAAGCACCGGTCTGTCAAGGTGAGTGTAGATGCATTTGTCTCGGGTGACACGGTGTCATTCCGATATTTTTTTTATGTTCTGATATGTGGGTATAGTCGTGTCAGGGGTAGGCTCGGTGCCTTCCTATTGCATTAATTATGAATTTATTTGCATCTGGTAAGTACCCTGCATTATTTCGATATGCTTAAAAATGATTATAATATGCTACATGTATATGAAAATAATATGAAATATTATCTGATATGGAGCTACGGCTCATCTTTCTATTTGATTTGATATGATCTGAAAATCATGGATTATGTGAATTTGTGTGTATTTATGGACGTTGGATACAATTGGCATGCCATAGGTATATTCGAGCTCACCATGTAAGGGAGGACTACGGTCCAGGGCTACGGCCTATATGTGGGAGATAAAAGGATGGAAGTGTAAGGGATACATGGAGCTACGGCTCAGGGCTACGGCTCATTTATGATTCATGATATGGCGTACAGGGAATCCGTGTATCCAATGGTACCAATATAATATGTGTTCGATATGTTATACCATGACATGTTTATGATAAGATATATGATGTTATGTCAGTGATATGGATATCTGATCATGTTATGCTTATACTGTTATAGAAGCATGCAAATAAGTTAGATTAATTTATATTTAATCATGACACTCATATTATTGTTAATTCACTATCATGACTACCTCACTAGGCTATGTAAGCCTAACATACGTGTCTCATGCATTTTCAGGACCCTGATAGATTTCCAACCTTTGATCGTGTGGTGCAGTTGCAAGTCACATCTCTACCATATATGTATGATATCTTTCATGAACTCCTAGTAAAGTGGCATATGAACCAACTTTTGAATAAATTGTATTTTATAATTTAATAATATGGTTTTATTTTAGTAATCTAGAAAAGTCCTATTAAATAAATGTTGGAATAATAGTAATGATAGATACGAGTAATAATTTAAAAAAATGATTAGAAAGATCTTTAAGATTTTTGTGAGTTGTTAGACTCATTTAAATTTGTAAATAATTTTAGTAAGATAATAAAAAGAAATAGATTTGAATATTTTACAAAATAGTCACTAAATATTGCATCGTCTAATCAGGTAGATAAATGACCTCCGATAGTAATGAGGTTTTACAAACTAATAACTAGTAAGTTTATTTTCAGTATATTTTCACGAATTTCAGATAAAGACCTTTAATTTGTGAAAATTACAATTTAGTCCCTAAGTTTGAAAAAGTTTGAAATTGACCCCAATTTGAGTAAGTTGTTAATAAGTTAAGTGTTAAGTCTTAAAAGAGATTAATAAAATGTTATGAAATGATTTTTGAACTTTGAATTTATGTCTCCGATCACCGCATCGTTTCCGGTAGCGCTCTCCGACCCGGTTCTCTACCAGGCCGGGAAGGGGGTGTTACATTTGTGGTATCAGAGCTAGAGTTTAGTCGATTCTAGGACTAACCAGGCATTCGTTAACGAGTCTATGTCTCATATGCCACTTAGGAGTTGATTAAATATGTATTTTGTGACTTGCAACTTACACGATTTAATTCTTATGTGTGTCTAGACCCAAAATGACTGCTCCTACTATTAGGAAAGAAACAAATGAGACCGAACATGATTCCTCTTCCACTCGAGGGGAAAATGTGAGGCCAGAACCAAGTACCGAACAAGTGGCTCAGAATGATCCACCCCATCTTCCACCTATGTTATCGGCTCAACAAGACTATTTGATGTCTATGGCCGACATGATAAAACAAGTAGTGGTGTCTCTTCGACAAGAAGCACCTACCTCATCTACTGAAGCTGCTCAGCAGATCTCTCGAGCTCCAATAGATAAGCTAAAACGTTATCAAGTTTATACATTTACTGGCCAAGATCTGGATAATCCTGAAATCGCAGAATATTGGCTAGAAAATACTTTGAAAGTAATCAACAAGCAACTAAAGTGCCCCGATGAGCATAAGTTGGAGTGTGCCTTAGCCCTGATTGCAGATGAAGCACAAAGCTGGTGGCACACTGTAACTCTCACTGTACCCGAACATAAAGTAACCTGGGAATTTTTCCTCCAGGAGTTTCGTAAAAAGTATATTAGTGAGCATTACCTCGCTGAAAGACGTAAAAAGTTCCTCCATTTGAAGCAAGGAGGAAGGCCAGTAGAACAGTACATTCATGACTTCTGCAAATACGCTAGATATGGTACTGATATCATCCACACTGAAAAAGAAAAATGTAGAATGTTCATAGATGGCCTCTGCGATGAATTACGTCCTCTTTTTGTTGCTCTGGAAATCGAGGATTTTCAAATACTGGTGAATCGAGCCATTGCAACTGAAGCTTCTCAAAGAGCCTCGGAAAGAAGGAAGGGAAACCAAGCTCGACCTGATAAAAGATTCCGAGAAGATTCCAAACCTCCTCTATCTCAAAAAAGAGGAAGACAGCGGGACCAAAGGTCATCTGCCAATCAACAGCTACCTAACTCTAATTATGTCTCTCAATTTCCATCTGGTGGGACCACTGTTACGCGTACGACCTCAATAAACAGTACAGGAGGCTCTGCCAAAAGTTCTCAGATCCTTCTGTGTAATTTTTGTCAAAAGAGACATTTGGGACAGTGTCGTAAACAGTCAGGTTCTTGTTACATGTGCGGAGAATCTGGTCATTTCATCCGACAATGTCCCCAAAATCCACAAGCCCCTACCTCTATAGCCTCCCAGAACGTTCCAGTAAAAGGGAGGGGAATAAATCAAGCACCGTCTGGTTCTTCCGGAAGGCCCCACAACAATAATGCTCCTTCAGGAAGCCGAAATCCAAAGACCTCAGCCCAGATGTACCATGTTCGAGGCCGCGAACAAGAAGACGACCCTGATGTTATTGCAGGTACGGTGGAGTTAGGTTCTGAATTTGTTTATGCTTTAATAGATCCAGGCTCCACGCATTCCTTTATTAGTGAACCTTTGATTGAAAAATACGCCTTAAAATGTGATCATGTTGCTTCCGAAATACTTGTGTCAAACCCATTAGGAGATAGTGTAGCAATCCAAAAGATCTGTAGATCTTGTCCCCTAAAAATCCAAGGAATTCCTTTTCCGGCCAATTTGATGGTCTTACCCTTTAATGAGTTCGACCTTATCCTTGGCCTAGATTGGCTAGCTGAACATCAAGCATGGGTAGATTGTTCTAAAAAGAAATTATATCTCCGTGGACTAGGTAGAGAAAGCATCACCTTAATGAAATCTAAATGTCAGAGTAGTCTTATGTGTGCCTTAGAATCTACGAAGGAACTAAAGCCTGAAGATATACCCATAATAAGAGATTTTCCTGACGTATTCCCTGAAGAACTTCCGGGACTCCCTCCTATACGTGAAGTTGAGTTTGGGATAGAAGTTCAACCTGGAACTACTCCAATTTCTATCGCTCCATACAGAATGGCTCCAATGGAGTTAAAGGAATTGAAGGCCCAAATCCAAGACCTTGAAAGTAAGGGGTTTATTCGACCGAGTTCCTCACCCTGGGGAGCACCGGTTTTATTTGTGAAGAAGAAAGATGGATCGATGCGCTTATGCATCGACTATCGACAACTGAATAAAGTAACAATAAAAAATAAGTACCCGCTTCCTAGAATAGACGACCTATTTGATCAACTAAAGGGTGCTTCTGTCTTTTCTAAGATAGACCTCCGATCTGGTTACTATCAAATGCTCGTGAAGGAACCAGATGTTTCAAAAATAGCCTTTCGAACCAGATATGGTCATTACGAATTCTTGGTGATGCCTTTTGGACTCACCAATGCTCTTGTAGCCTTTATGGATTTGATGAACAGAATATTTCGACCTTATCTTGATAAATTTGTCGTTGTCTTCATAGACGACATTTTGATCTATTCGAAAGATTCTGTTACTCACGAAGAACATCTTCGGATTGTACTCCAAACCCTCCGTGAAAAACAACTCTATGCCAAATTTAGTAAATGCGAGTTTTGGCTTACCGAAGTATCTTTTCTCGGTCATGTGATATCTTCCGCGGGAATTCAAGTGGACCCAAAGAAGATTCAAGCCATTCTCGAATGGATACCCCCGAAGAACGTGGGAGAAATTCGTAGTTTCCTGGGTCTTGCAGGATACTACCGTAGGTTCGTTAAGGGGTTCTCCTTGATTGCTTCACCCCTAACGAAACTTCTCCGTAAAGACATTCCTTTCTTGTGGACAGTGGACCAACAACGGAGTTTTGACCAGCTTAAACAAATCCTCACCCACGCTCCTGTCCTAGTACAACCGGAACCAGGAAAAGATTTCACAGTATACAGCGATGCATCCCATCAAGGACTGGGTTGTGTCTTGATGCAAGAAGGTAAAGTTATAGCCTATGCCTCACGTCAACTCAAACCGCATGAGCTTAATTATCCAACTCATGACCTTGAGCTAGCTGCGGTTGTGTTCGCATTAAAGATCTGGCGACATTACCTCTATGGTGAAAAGTGTTATCTTTTTACTGACCACAAAAGCCTGAAATACCTTTTGACCCAAAAAGAATTAAACCTTCGTCAGCGTCGTTGGATGGAGCTTTTGAAAGATTATGATTTGGTAATTGATTATCATCCCGGTAAAGCAAATGTGGTGGCGGACGCTCTTAGCCGGAAGCCCACTTCTTCTCTTAGATGTTTAAACGCTCACTTTCAGCTCATGAAGCGTGGCAAGTTATTAGCCGAGCTCAGGGTACAATCGACCATTGTGTCCCTGATTAAAGCACTTCAAGAAGATGATGAGGAGTTGCAACCTATTTTAGCCCGAATCAAGGATGAACCGGACCCTGATTTTGCCATAAATTCTGACGGCTTGTTATGCTTTCGTAATCGTATATGTGTTCCAAACAATGATGATCTTCGGAACCAGATCCTGCGTGAAGCACATGCTAGCCCTTTTTCTATTCACCCCGGAGCTGTTAAGATGTACAAGGATCTAAAAGAGATCTACTGGTGGTCCGGTATGAAAAGTAAAATCACAGATTTTGTAGCAAGGTGTTTGACTTGTCAACGGGTTAAAGCCGAACATAAAGTACCGACGGGACTTCTTCAACCCATTGAACTGCCACAGTGGAAGTGGGAACGTATCACTATGGATTTTGTAAGCGGATTACCTCCGACTCCAAAGAAAAACAACGCAATCTGGGTCATCGTAGATCGATTTACCAAGTCAGCTCACTTTCTTCCTGTAAGAAAGGACTTCAGCTTATCCAAGCTAGCAGAGTTGTATATCAGCGAAGTTATACGCTTGCACGGAGTTCCAACATCAATAATTTCTGATCGAGACCCACGGTTTGCATCCCGATTTTGGAGAACCTTATAGGAGGCATTGGGAACTAGAGTACATCTCAGTACTGCATTCCATCCCCAAACCGATGGCCAATCTGAAAGGGTTATTCAGATTCTGGAAGATATGCTCCGAGCCTGCATTATTGATTTTGGGAAAAATTGGGAGAAATCCCTACCCTTAGTAGAATTTTCCTACAACAATAGCTATCAGTCATCTATTCAGATGGCTCCTTTTGAAGCGTTGTATGGCAGAAAATGCAGAACTCCTCTATGCTGGTCCGAACTTGGAGAAAACAAGGTGTTGGGACCACAGTTGCTCAGAGAAACAGAAGAAAAAGTTCAAATCATTCACTCTCGATTGAAACAAGCTTTTGATAGGCAGAAAGCCTACGCGGATCTGAAACGAAGAGACATTCATCATAATGTGGGAGACAAAGTCTTTCTTAAAGTCTCTCCATGGAAGAAAGTATTTCGGTTTGGAAATAGGGGAAAGCTCAGTCCTCGCTTCATTGGACCTTTTGAAATTACTGAAAGAATTGGCCCAGTGGCTTATCGACTTGCACTTCCTAGCGAGTTCGATAAAATCCACAATGTCTTCCACGTGTCAATGCTCAGAAAGTATAGATCCGATCCATCTCATATCTTAGAGCCGGAAGAATTAGAGCTAAATCCTGACTTGTCTTACGAAGAGGAACCAATTCAGATTCTGGATAGAGAAATCAAAAGACTCAGAAACAAAAATGTTGCATTGGTTAAAGTTTTGTGGAGAAATCACAAGAGGGAAGAGGCAACATGGGAACCTGAGGACACGATGAAAAAGCAATATCCTCATCTGTTCGATTCAGGTAAAAATTCGAGGACGAATTTTCTTAAGGGGGGGTGAGTTGTCACATCCCAAAAAACCGGTCTAGTAGAAATTAGGTTCGAAATTTTTTTTATTCGGTTTATTATTATTTTATGGAGTAAGTAAAAATTTATTATTTTTTATGTAGTAAATAAAAATTATTATTATTTTATGGAGTAAGTAAAAATTTATTATTATTTTATGTAGTAAGTAAAATTTATTATTATTTTATGGGGTAAGTAAAATTATTATTATTATTTTATTTAAAAAAAAAGAAGGGGTGTTTGCCGGCCAAGTTTTAGTATAAATAGGGGGAGGGAAGTGTTGAAAATACACGGCAATTTGAAGAAAAAAATTAGGATACGATCCAATGTTTGATTGGTAGTTCGATATTTTCGATATAGTAATATCGAATTTCTGCCGACGACGGGGTAAGCTCAAATCTCTAGTTAGTTTAAGTTTCGGTATCAAGTTTGATTAATATTTATATATATATTCGATATTGTCTTATTATTTTAATTAATTTTTATCGTAGTACACGAGGTCAATTCAGATCAACTTTCAAGCCCAATAAATAAAAATAAAGCACCGGTCTGTCAAGGTGAGTGTAGATGCATTTGTCTCGGGTGACACGGTGTCATTCTGATATTTTTTTTATGTTCTGATATGTGGGTATAGTCGTGTCAGGGGTAGGCTCGGTGCCTTCCTATTGCATTAATTATGAATTTATTTGCATCTGGTAAGTACCCTGCATTATTTCGATATGCTTAAAAATGATTATAATATGCTACATGTATATGAAAATAATATGAAATATTATCTGATATGGAGCTACGGCTCATCTTGCTATTTGATTTGATATGATCTGAAAATCATGGATTATGTGAATTTGTGTGTATTTATGGACGTTGGATACAATTGGCATGCCATAGGAATATTCGAGCTCACCATGTAAGGGAGGACTACGGTCCAGGGCTACGGCCTATATGTGGGAGATAAAAGGATGGAAGTGTAAGGGATACATGGAGCTACGGCTCAGGGCTACGGCTCATTTATGATTCATGATATGGCGTACAGGGAATCCGTGTATCCAATGGTACCAATATAATATGTGTTCGATATGTTATACCATGACATGTTTATGATAAGATATATGATGTTATGTCAGTGATATGGATATCTGATCATGTTATGCTTATACTGTTATAGAAGCATGCAAATAAGTTAGATTAATTTATATTTAATCATGACACTCATATTATTGTTAATTCACTATCATGACTACCTCACTAGGCTATGTAAGCCTAACATACGTGTCTCATGCATTTTCAGGACCCTGATAGATTTCCAACCTTTGATCGTGTGGTGCAGTTGCAAGTCACATCTCTACCATATATGTATGATATCTTTCATGAACTCCTAGTAAAGTGGCATATGAACCAACTTTTGAATAAATTGTATTTTATAATTTAATAATATGGTTTTATTTTAGTAATCTAGAAAAGTCCTATTAAATAAATGTTGGAATAATAGTAATGATAGATACGAGTAATAATTTAAAAAAATGATTAGAAAGATCTTTAAGATTTTTGTGAGTTGTTAGACTCATTTAAATTTGTAAATAATTTTAGTAAGATAATAAAAAGAAATATATTTGAATATTTTACAAAATAGTCACTAAATATTGCATCGTCTAATCAGGTAGATAAATGACCTCCGATAGTAATGAGGTTTTACAAACTAATAACTAGTAAGTTTATTTTCAGTATATTTTCACGAATTTCAGATAAAGACCTTTAATTTGTGAAAATTACAATTTAGTCCCTAAGTTTGAAAAAGTTTGAAATTGACCCCAATTTGAGTAAGTTGTTAATAAGTTAAGTGTTAAGTCTTAAAAGAGATTAATAAAATGTTATGAAATGATTTTTGAACTTTGAATTTATGTCTCCGATCACCGCATCGTTTCCGGTAGCGCTCTCCGACCCGGTTCTCTACCAGGCCGGGAAGGGGGTGTTACACGCCCACCTTCACATTTTCTCCACTCTCACATTTTCTCTGCAGCGGTTATTTTCTCTTGAGAGTTTGTAAGTAATTTTTAAGTTTTTTCAAGCCAATGGTGGCGGCTTTGGCCGTCTACTGGCGATGATTTATTCTATTGCTTATTTTGTTTTCTTTTATTTCTTTGTTTTCCTTCTTTTGTTAGTTTCTTTGCTTTTTTTTACCTTTGTCGGCTGTTTGGCCTGCTCTTCGTCTGCCGCTTGGCACGTTCTTTGTCTGCCTCTATGGCATATTGATATTGAAGACGTCTTCAACCTGGTGAATGCTACAGTTGAATCTTATCGCACGATCTTGCATGGATTGGTTGTTTATGAAGTTAACCAAGACGTTTTTCCCTCTTTTTGTTGATTGGAGTAATTCAACGATCCGCGCTCTACCGCTATGGCGATAGATTTAAAGAACACCAATGAAGATCTTATGAGAAGATTTAATTTTACTATTCATGTTTGTATACCCTTTGCTCTTCTACGTTTATTTTTTAGGGGTATGCTTATCTTGTATTTTTTCTCATTATTTAATGAAGTTTAATGTTTATTAAAAAAAATATCAATGCTTGTTTAGTTTTGTTACAAATTCGAGTTTTGAATTTAATCTAGTTTGGATTTGAACCGGATAAGTCTTGAGTTTGAATTATTACGGTTCGAACACCTTAAATTCAAATTTTGTTATACTTTTTAATCTCAAAACATTATAAAAATATTATTTTTTAAAAAAAAAAATTCGGATCAACTCATACAAGCATAAACAAACTTTTGAGCTCGGGCTGTTCGTAAGCCCTACAAAACAGCCCTCGAAAGTCGAAACTGTAAATGCATGCATGAATTGATAACCAGGCAACGAAGCCATTAATGGGGATAAAAACTTTTCCCTGTTTTCGGTACCCTATTTAATGTCTAAACACTAAAAAAATAAATTTTAGGGTAAATTATGTCAGGTACTATCGAACTATAAAGAGTGACTCGTTTTTACCGCCGAACTTTAAATTAGTCCAAATTTACCATCAAACTTTATTTTTTGACTCGTTTATATCACCGTGCTGTTAACTTTCTAACGCCGTGATGACTTGGACGCCAGACCAAAACGACGTCGTTTTGGTGCCATTGTTTTGATACTAAATTGTCTAAAATGCCTTGTGCTCGCCAAACATGCTTCTTTGTGAAATTGTATGGAGTCTTGTTTGTATGTTTTTGTTAGATTAAATGCCTCCCATGCTATGTCTCAATTGTGGTTTGATGCATGTATGTTTCTTTACGCTTAGGAGTGCCTAAAAGTGCATCTAGAATCGTATGTGAAGTTACCAAGTAGTGAAATGAGGAGTTGCAGAGCAGGGGTATCGATACGGCCTTCTTATTCCAGGCTTTTCGTTTCGATACGCGGGGAGACGTATCGATACCATTTTGGACACTGGAGCTACTGTCCAACTTGGTATCGATACCGGTCTCAGGCATATCGATACCATTTTGGTCACTAAAGTCACTGTCCAAACTTGGTATCGATACCGGTATTTGGCGTATCGGTACGGTCATCTTAGCGTTGACTGTGAGAAGTCAACCTTTGGGGAGGGTATCGATACACTCCTTGGGTGTATCGATACGGTCTCCACAGGCTGACATTGACTTTATGACCTAGTCAAGGTGTATCGATACACCCCTTAGGTGTATCGATACCGCCTGCAGTTAAGTTAAAATTTGTCTGTTAAAAAGATGTTTGGGTTCGTTTGATTGTCTCATGTATGTCGCTCCGCATGTTTGATCACTTAGGACTTCAATACTCCTCTAGACAAGATTAAATTTAAAAGAAAAAAAATAAGATTGCTAACCGAAGGGGAGCCTTAACGGGTTTCACTTCGGTTTTCCCCGTGTAGTCCACTTGGACCGGTCATCCGGCCAGACCGGGACGAGGGGGTTACACTTGGAACATGTATGAGAAGTTACCATAGTTTTAATTTGCCAAGTCTTGTCCATATTGTCCTTAGGATCCATAGGGGCTGCCCACAATGTCCAAGAACATCCTTCCTTGCATTTTGCTTGAATCCTTCGATTGTCATTCTTCTTCAGTTTTACTTCCACCCTTTCCACCCTTCCATACTGCTTGATTGCTTCTTTCAATGTTGTTTTATTAGGGAATATTAAACTCTTAACAAACTTCGGTTTCACCATGTCAGTTTCAGTATTGAATGAAGGGTACCTAGGCCCATCTGAGTCTGAACCATGCTCACTATATAGGTCTTCAGAATGGTCAGTTTCTGATTCTGACCCATTAACCCTATTATTCACTTGCACACCATTAGGTCCAAAGCCATCCATGTTTCTTTGAACCCCAATTCCTATCCCGTCCTCTTGTCTGCACGTGTCTTCTCTTCCCCAATCATATTCATTGTCACTGACATCAAATTCTTCTGCAGCTTCAGATTCTTCTTCAGAAACAACATGGTTATCTTCTTCTTCTTCAGTAGGATGCACATCTTCAGCAACATGATTATCTTCTTCTTCTTCAGTAGGATGCACATCTTCAGCAGCATGGTTATCTTCTTCTTCTTCAATAGGATGCACATCTTCAGCAGCATGGTTATTTTCTTCTTCTTCAGTGGGATGCACATCTTCTTCAACAACATGGCTTTCTTCTTCTTCTTCTTCAGTAGGATAAACATCTTCTTCAACCACGTGACTTTCTTCTTCTTCAGTATGCACATCTTCATTTTCAGCAAAATGATCTTCTTCCATATGCACATCTTCATCTTCAGCAGGATGCACATCTTCTCCATGGACTTCTTTTTCAACAGGGTTCAGATATATATGCATGTATCTTGAGTTGGGCACATTGTTTAGCATAACCATACAATCTTCATCTGCCTTCAGTGGCCTAACAGAATTAATACTCAAAGCAGCATCTGGCACTCTCCAATAAACAACAAAAGGTCCAACTACATCTAGCTTCTCAACCATTTCACATACTGAAAATATGGAAAATGTACCAGCATCAACAAAGTCGAAACAGGCTTCAGACTTGGAGGTGTACTTCATCCTTGGTGAAAACACAAAGTGTCATCCATAGTGAACTACTATAGTTAACATGTCTGTCCCAGGCCCTGCACAGTACACAATTTCATTACTAAAATACCATAAAATAGTTACTGTAAAATAATCAATACCCCACCAAAAAAGACAACAAAGGAATAAAGAAATGTGGACCAACAAAGGAATAAAGATATGTGCAAAATGATAAAAAAAAAACAGTACACATAAATGCATTAAATTTAGTTGGTGAACTACATAAATGCATTAAACAGTACACATAAAGACAACAATGGCAACAAAAGACAACAAAGACATAAAAGGAACAAAGACAACAATGCAATATAAAATGAATATTATCATAAAAGACATAAAGTAAGAAATATTCCTTTAAACTAAAAGACAAAACACTTTTGCAATTTTCATGCAATAAACAAACTTAAATAAAGTGAAGTATTTGTTAAAGTCTACCAAAGTGAAGTAAACAAATTTAAACAAACTTTTGCAGTTTCCATGCAGTAAACAAACCTGAAACAGTGTCATAAAATCCTAAAATTCTAGTATAAAATCAAAGTCAACTCATGTGCAAAGCAATCTTAAATAATCTCATGTGCAAAGAAATATTCTACCAAGTCAACTAAAATTTCAGAAAACTGAAACTTTTAACAGACTTATACAATAAACTCTCAATAAACAATTTTACAACCCTATACAATCTGAAACAATCTCATAAAAGTTCAATTAAATCAAACTGAAACAAGAATAATTAACCATTTAACATACCTATACAATATACCCTCAATAAAACCCTAAACCCACTTTGCAATACACAAAACAGTTTAGAAAACGATTACAAAATAGAAGAAACAAAATCAATTTTCGCAATCTTACCATACACAGACAAACGAATAGGAGATAACTAAACCCTAAACACACAATAAAATCATAAACCCACTTTGCAATACACTTAATATTTCAAAAAAAATGCGAAAAAATCATACCATACACCACTTTCTGCTCCCTTGGTTTTCGAAGTCGCCAACTCCCCATTTTTTTTAAAATCTTACAAAAAATAAAAAAAACAGAATTAGAAGTGATAACTATCACTAAAAACAAAACAAATTCAAAATAGGAGATAAACCCTAAACCCTTCATTACTTACCTTGAGTTTTCAAAGATTCCACAGAGAAACGAAAGAGAAACAAACAGAGTTTTTCTTTAATCGGTGGATTGAACAAAGACGAAGGGGAAGAAAATGACTTTTGGGGTTTTTGTTTTTCTTTAATCGATGGATTGAACAGACTTTTTGGGGAAGAAACGAAAGGGATTAGGGGGTTAACCCTTCAGTTCCTTTTTACCCCTTTTCAAAATAATAATTAATTAACATTTTACACGTGGACTAAACACGTGAGTTTTTTTTGTTTTTTTAACGAGCCATGTCAGCCACCCGTTAGCCAAGTAACGAAGACTAACGGTTGGGTGACTAATATATAAACGTTTTGTAACGTTAGGGACCAGAATACACGTTTTTGAATTTTGGTGACCAAAATAAAATACACCCTAAACAAAAGGGACCACTGGTGAAGATAACCCTTAATCTAATTATTTTTTTAAAAAATAAAAATATTATATATATGGAAAATAATTTAATTAATATTTTATTTTAAATAATTTATAATTATATGTTTAGTCTTTTAGATTTTTAATTTTTATAAATTAATTTAATGGTGCTTAGCAGTGCTCATCTTTAATGATGCTCAGCGGTGCTCGTCGAGCGTTGTAGAATTTTCCTTTATTCTTCAATTAAATGATCAAAATAATTTATTTTAAAAAGGGTTTGAAATTACTAAGACAGAGTTGTGAGTTTTATAAATAAATAAAAATATTATTCCTTAAATTATATCGTTTTTTGCTTGTTGTCGTTAATTTTTTTTTATCAAAATAAATGTTTAAGTTATTATTTCTGGCCATTTAAGTCTGATGTTATTTAAGTTAGAAATATTTCAGTCAATCAAATGTTGACTCATAATAAGAATTTAAAAACTTATTTCAACTCAAAAAATAATTTAGGGACTAGAAACAAAGAATATATAATAATTTCTCTTCTAAATTCAAAAAAAAAGAATATATAATATTTAAGTATGTTTTAACAAAAATAATTAAAGTACTTATAATAGTCATAAATAATAATTTAGACACTTGTTTTAAAATAAATATTTTAAAATAAAAGTATATAATTTAGGGGATAATTTTTTATTTAAATTAAAAAAAAATTACTTGCTAACAAAGCCTTTGCTCCCAGCCTCCCACGACGACGGTACTGCACTGCAAACATTTTCTCTTTTTGTTTTATTTTAATTGAAAATAAATAAATAAGTTGAGTCCGATGGCGGGTTTATGAATTATGATACATATGGTGGGGGTAGTTGAATTTAAACCGTTGGATTATAGCCGGCAAATAACAAATGATTAAAATCTTGATAATAACATTTGAAATACGGGCAGAAAGAATGAAGGAAAATATTCGATTGTATTCATGAAAAAAAATGTTAAGCTACGAACAAATACTATTTGTTTCTACTGACAAAAAAAAGTTTTAGTTTCCTTTGATAAATATACCGACATTAGTCACAAAAACATTCGTCGGTAATAGTATTTTTCACGTAATTATTCTTTTTATGTGTTGACATCAACTACAGAATTAAATCCCCAAAAATGAACCACCCTGTCATGGATGGCCCATTTGTTTCTGCGCCAAAGAATGTTACAGCAGATGACAGCAATGCAACGACCAGCCCAGGAAATGAGGAGCCACGTAGAAGCAGCAGGGAGAAAAGGGCACCCAAGAATTTAACCAACTTTGTCCGTTTCTAAACAAGAGTTATAAATAATGTTGTGAGTGGATGAGAAAGGCATGAAAAATCTCTGTAAAACTTTCCAAAACTTCTAATCTAAATCTTCTTTTCTTCCTCACCCCGTCTGAACTTCTATTTTCCAAACAAGAACATAACATTTTGGTGCTTTCATTGCTCTTACCACCATGGTAAATCACTCGGACTCCATTAAAGCTCTCCAGGATACTTCCAGCCGCCATGACCAGACGTTGACTTCTCTTCAGGCTTTCGCCGACGACCAGAAGCTTTGGAACGCCTCCACTCAAACTACGTTGAGCGAGATGGCCCGGAACTTGCAAACCATCTCCGCGCACTTGGAAATTTCTGCCGCATCGCCTGGGGGTGGTGACGTGACCAACGATAGTACAGCCGTCCGGGGTAAAGCGAAGGTTCGAGCTGATTCTGATGATGTGTTTCCCTTCTCCCCGAAGCCTGTCCAAGTCGAGTTACCTTTGTTTACGGGTAAGGATCCGGAGGAATGGCTTGCTGCGGCGCAGGATTTTTTCGATTTCTACGGTACGGCTGATCACCATCGTGTCACCATGGCTTCATTCCGTATGGATGGCATGGCACGTAAATGGTTTCGCTGGATGCAACGCCAACGACAGCTGATTGGTTGGAATCATTTGGCGGATGCAATTCGCAAGCGTTTCGCGGTGATGGAGATTGAATTGCCGGAAGGTCAGCTTTCCAAGCTTGTACAGACATCGTCGGTTGCTGATTACCAATCTCGATTCGAGGATTTGGCTCTGCGAACCTCCAACTTGTCCGATGAGTTTTTAACTCAGTGTTTTGTCTCGGGTCTTCGGGCTGATATCAAAAATGAGGTTTTAAGCTACCGTTCCTCGTCCATGATTGAGGTTTCTGCATTGGCGCGCTTCCATGAAGCTAAGATTGCTGAGAAACGACAGTTTAGTCGCGGTTCGGGGTCTCGTTTGCCACCACTTTTGCCTACTCCCACCGCAACCCCCCCAGGCCCGCAACTTCAACCTGGCCGTCCCCCTCCACTGGATCTTCCTCCTAGGTCTGCTTCCCCTCTGCAACCTCGTCGGATCTCCTCTGCGGAAGCGCAAGCACGACGCGAACGCGGGCTTTGCTACTATTGCGATGAGAAATACCTTCCCGGTCACAAGTGTAAACAACCACAATTGTTTCTACTTGATGATGATGCTCCAGATGACAGTCCATCTCCGGTGCTTCCTTCGCCTCCATCTGATACCCAGCAGGTTTTGGACAATGACCAAGAACAGGAACAATCCTTAGTTTCCTTTAATGCACTGGCAGGTTATTCCCACCCTAATACCATTCGCGTTATAGGCAAGGTTCATGGGCAGTTGGTTCGGATTTTGATCGACGGAGGCAGCACACACAATTTTGTCCAATCTCGGGTGGCCAAGCACCTTGGTTTACACGTCACGGCTGCTCCTAACTTTCGTGTGATGGTAGGCAATGGGGACAAGCTTCCGAACGAGGGTTGTGTGCGCAACTTGCTGGTTCATGTTCAAGGTTCCGACGTGCGTACCGATTTTTATGTGCTGCCTTTGGAGGGAACTGAAATGGTCTTGGGTGTCGCTTGGTTGGCAACACTCGGTCCAATCACAATGGATTTTTCTCAGCTGCAATTTCAGTTTTCTCAGGACAATCGCCTTCATCGTTGGCAGGGAATTTCTGATTCACAGCCTCAGCCGGTTCAGTTTCAGTCTCTCCGTCGTCTTGCTACTACTCATGCCGTGGCTGAGTGTTATTTCTTGCAGTGTCAATCGCAGGTGAACACATGCTCATTAGTTGTTTCACCCGATTTGGAGGCAATTCTCACAGAATTCTCAGGAGTTTTCGAGCCTCCCCAAGGCCTACCACCTGTTCGGGACAATGACCATGCAATTCCTTTACAGCCTCATGCCTCGTCTGTCAACGTCCGCCCTTACCGTTACCCATATTTTCAGAAATCTGAGGTTGAACGACAAGTTCAACATATGTTGGATCACAACTTGATTCGCCGCAGCACAAGCTCGTTCTCTTCCCCGGTCTTGCTTGTTAAAAAAAAGGATGGCACATGGCGTTTTTGTGTGGATTATCGTGCCTTGAATGCCGTTACCGTACGGGACAAGTTTCCTATTCCCACGGCCGAGGAGTTGTTTGATGAATTAGGCACATCTACATTCTTTTCTAAGCTCGATCTTCTTGCCGGGTATCATCAAATTAGAGTGCAGGAGAGTGATGTTCACAAGACGGCGTTTCGAACACATGATGGTCATTACGAGTTTCTCGTCATGCCCTTCGGTTTGACTAACGCTCCCTCTACTTTTCAAGCTACCATGAATGAGATTTTTCGGCCATTTTTGCGTAAATTCGTGTTGATTTTTTTGGATGACATTCTTGTGTATAGTGTATCTTGGCAGGACCATTTGGACCATGTACGTCAAGTATTGCTTTGTTTACAACAACACGGTTTCGTGGCGAAGCGAAGCAAATGTTCCTTTGGGCAAACGAAAATCGATTATCTTGGTCATGTCATCTCGGGGCAGGGTTTGGCAGTGGATCCCGTGAAGGTCGAAGCTATTACCAATTGGCCAATTCCTACAAGTCTTAAGGAGGTTCGCGGCTTCTTGGGTATTGCAAGCTATTATCGTAAGTTTATTCGCGGTTTCGCTTCGATTGCTTCCCCCATCTCGGATTTGCTCCGTAAAGGGCTCCAATTTGAATGGACACCCGCAGCTCAAGCAGCTATGGATCACCTCAAGCTTTGCCTGTCTTCAGCCCCGGTCCTTGGACTACCAGATTTCTCTAAGGATTTTCAGGTGGAAACAGATGCGTCGGGTACAGGCATTGGTGCTGTGTTGACTCAATCCGGACGCCCGTTGGCTTATTTTAGCCAAAAGCTATGCCCCCGCATGCAACATGCTTCAACTTACACGAGGGAGATGTATGCCATTACGCAAGCTGTTGAAAAATGGCGCCAATATCTTGTGGGTCGTAAATTTGTTATCCTCACGGATCAACGTTCTCTCCGCGAGCTAACGTAACAAGTAATTCAAACTCCGGAGCAACAACGATGGCTTTCTAAGTTGATCGGTTATGATTTTGAGATTCATTATCGCCCGGGCAAATTGAACAATGTGGCTGATGCCCTATCTCGGGAACCTACTGCTACTCTCTTCGCTCTTTCTAGTCCTCTCATGGGTATTTTGGAGGCCCTTCGTGCTGCGTCGACGGCTGATCCTCAGTTTCAACAGCTTCGAGATAATATTCGGTCTGACCCTCTTGCTTATTCCCAATATGAGTTCCATAATGGCTTGCTTTTGCTGCGCAACAGGATCATGGTACCCGCGGAGACTGCACTTCGCTCACTATTGCTGCAGGAATTTCATAATTCTGTTGTAGGGGGCCATGCAGGAGTGACGCGCACATTTCACCGTTTGGCTGCAAATTTTTACTGGTCTGGAATGCGCAAGGATGTTCGTCGATTTGTTGCGGACTGCCAAGTATGTCAGCGCATGAAGAGCGATAGTTTGACACCGGCTGGCTTGCTTCAACCCCTCCCCATTCCTGCTCAAGTGTTCGAGGACATTTCTCTTGATTTTATTGTTGGCTTACCTAAATCGAATGGTAAAGAAGCTATACTCGTGGTTGTTGATCGCCTAACTAAGTATGGTCATTTTTTCAGCCTTCCTCGTCATTTTGACAGCGCTGCTGTGGCTCACATTTTGGTCCACGGGGTGATCAAGCTTCATGGGATTCCTCGTAGCATTGTTAGCGATCGTGATCGGTTATTTTTGAGTGAACTATGGACGGAGCTGGCTCGATTACAGGGGACAGAGTTATGTTTTAGTTCAGCATATCATCCCCAATCGGACGGCCAAACCGAAGCCTTGAATCGTTGTCTCGAAATGTACTTACGTTGCATGACCGGCGATGATCCGAGCAAGTGGGAACAATATCTTGCGTGGGCAGAATATTGGTACAACACATCCTTTCAATCCTCAGCCGGGATGACTCCCTTTCGTGCATTGTATGGTCGCGACCCGCCTACTATCTTGACTTACTTGGAAGGTAGCTCTCGTAACACTCAATTGGCTCAGCAACTATTGGAGCGAGATGAGTTACTTCGAGTGTTGAAGACCAACTTGCAGCGCGCACAGCAACGTATGAAGCTCCAGGCTGACAAACATCGCCGGGAATTGATTTTGTCCGAGGGTAGCTGGGCTTTTGTTCGTTTACAACCTTATCGACAGGTCTCTTTGCGTCTACAAAAGCATCAGAAGTTGGGACCTCGATACTTCGGCCCTTATCGTGTTCTCCAACGCATAGGCCCTGTTGCTTACAAGCTCGACTTACCAGCCTCGACACGCATTCATCCGGTATTTCATATCTCCCAACTCAAGCCTTGCCATGGCCAACCACAGCAACAGATCACACCACTGCCTTTGCTGCGTGAGGATGTTACTTCGCCTTCCACTACTGTCGACCTTGAGGACAAGGTTCATCTTCCAGGAAGGGGTACTGTCATGGATGGCCCATTTGTTTCTGCGCCAAAGAATGTTACAGCAGATGACAGCAATGCAACGACCAGCCCAGGAAATGAGGAGCCACGTAGAAGCAGCAGGGAGAAAAGGGCACCCAAGAATTTAACCAACTTTGTCCGTTTCTAAACAAGAGTTATAAATAATGTTGTGAGTGGATGAGAAAGGCATGAAAAATCTCTGTAGAACTTTCCAAAACTTCTAATCTAAATCTTCTTTTCTTCCTCACCCCGTCTGAACTTCTATTTTCCAAACAAGAACATAACACACCCATTGCAAAATTATCATAAACAACATAGCAGAAGAAGGAGCCCCCTTTATAACTCAGCCATTCTCTTATTTTGCTTCTTCAAATCCTTGTAAAACCTGTTTATGAAATCCTCGGCAGCCTTGTCGACGTAGCCATTGTCTTCATCCACATCCCTCAACGGAAAAGGTGAGTCCGTTATTCTGAGTTGCCTCGCCAACGGAGTTTGTCCGAACCCTGGTAACAAGGGAGAAGCGGCGACCACGTTGCTGTAGCTGTCGTTCTTGTTGAGCATCTCCAAGGCAACCTTGACGGCGTTCATGGTGGCCATGTTTTCGTCGTCGAGGGTGGGAGGCGCGTGAGTGCAGGCGAAGAAATGGTGGTAGGGGTTGTTGTTCTTCTTCTTGGGGGCGAGGTTGAAAGGGAAGATGTAGTTCGGGGTGCTGCTGCAGCTGAACTCGTACTCATTGGCTGTTGGTGGTGGCGCCTCCGCCGTGACGGATGTTGAAACCTGGCGGTTGTCGTGGTGGAACATGAGGTTGCCGATGGCTTTGGCGCCGGCGATCTTGCCACGTTTAAGCACCATGTTGAGATCAACCATGAGTTTCCTCTTGGACAAAATTCCTTTCCTCATCATGAAGAGAACTGCTTTTACAATGCTCCACACTCTTTTGGCCGTCACTGCTGTATTTTGTTCCATTTTCCGTCGCCTTTGCTTTTTCTCTCTTTGTGAATTGAGAGAGAAAGAGGGAAAGAAAGAACAGAGGAAATTGGTTGTTATTTGAGTTTGAGGGGAAAGAGAGGAGAAGGGGTATATAAAGGCCAAGGGGAAGGGAAGAAAGGATGCATTCTGCGTGAATGATGTTTTTGTTGTTTAAGTAATTTCTTTTACAAAGTATATTTGCTTTGCTTCAATGGAATTTGTGATAATTACGTGGGCGCGATGAAAAGGGATGGAAATGTCTTTGCCGTTTATCATGTTTTTTTTATGCCTCTACTTTAAAATAGTAGATTTAACGTTTAGAGTTTAAAGTTTAAGGTTAGAGGTTATTGTTAGGGTTTAGAGAATTAGGGATACGGTATATTTTTTAGAGTGTAGAGTTTATAGTTTAAGATATGAAAATTAAAGTTAAGGTTTAAAATTTAAATTTTAAGTAATTTTTAATATGAGGCGTAGAAAGAGGCATGATTGTGGGGAGAGAATTTTTTCCTGCTGAAAAATGCCATATAGCTGTTAAATTTCATTAATCCGAGTCAACACTGCATTACAATCAAAATTATCATTGTATGTCTCGTTCATTTATTATTAATTGATGTGTTGGGTATGGTAATTTTTTTTTGAATAGAAGCCGCTAATTTTATTAAACAAGAAAATATCCAAAATTACAATAATATCATTGTAAACTAAAAACATAATTTGGACATTTTCCTAAAACTAGTCACTTAAGATCATACAAGGACCAAACATGAAAAGGTTAAAAACCTATCCAAAAGACTCAATCGAAAAATAGACACGAACAAATCTGACTGCATCGGCAAACAAACCACAAAAGGGGATTAAGCTATTGAAAGACCACCGAGAACCGCAAATCAGAGCCGAGCGTCGTGAATAACTATCCATGAGCGCAAACCGCGTATCCAAATTTAAATCGAGGGTCCATAGTAGGGAAGATCACCATGATTATGAAAAAGCACCATCTTGATCAATTGTGGCGTCGTCAGATCCAACCCTAATGAAAACAAAACAAAAAGAAAAATGTACCATATGGTAAAATAGACCGTGCCACAAGAGCAGAATATATCGTGCCACAGGAGCAGAACAATTTATTGAAAACTAAAAAATAAAACAAACAAAACGATAAATCTCGGCGGCGGCAACCAGTATTAGAACTGGTACCGCCGCCGGTTTTAAAGGAAAATAAAAGTAAAAGAGATCGGCGGCTGCACTTTGAGAGAAAGAAAACTAGGTTTTTAAAATTTTAAAATCGGTGATCAACGTTTATTTCTTACATGAACCAATAAAATGTGAGTAATTAATTTTTGATTCATTTCAGTGGATATCTTGCAAAACACAAAGTTAAGTTACAATTTTATATAATAATTTCTTTAATTTGTTTTGCATGATACCAAATGCAGTTAATAATTTACTGATATAAATTTTTTTCTTTTTTAGTGTCTTTACTTTCTCTCCAACACTAAAAAATACTACAAAATTAAATTAGAAGCTCTAACCTAAATTCTAAATCTTAAACCCTACACCTTATACCCTAAATTTTCTAAACCCTAACCTAAAATCTTAAACTCTAAACTTTAAATTTAATTTTAATTTTAAATGTTGGAACATAAATAGAAACATCAAAAAAGACCAGATGATTTCTATTCATAATTTACTATCAATGTTTTGTAAAGTGCATACATATTGTACACATTTTTACCAAATGAATTACTTTATATAATTATATTTGCCCGAATAAACAAATTATGAGTTGAAAAACACTTGCATTTCAGAAAGAAAGCCAAATTTGAAGCAAGGTATGGACTGGCTGCTTTTGTTCCACAAATATCCCCCAACTTTATGCATATTTGCAAATTCAACCAGTGCCAAACCAATCAATGCATGAAAAAGTAGGATGAGTAATTTAGGCAAAAGATTACGAAAACCCAACGCTCTCCTTGAGAGATTCAACCAGCCCGACGACTTTCAACGCATGAAGGAGTTTCCTTAGCCTATAAACAAAGGCAAAGCAACAAACTTTAACAAAGCAAAGTCTCTCTTTTTGACAAAAATAAAAGGAAAAAAAGGGTTTAAGAATTCAATTTCAATGTGAGTTTATTGTCAATTGAAGGTTTTGAAAAAAAAAACGTGGGTGAACTAAACTCAACTATCTTTCTTTCTTCTTTTGTGTATCAATTCGAACGTACAATAGTGTAAGGTTGTTCGTCCTGTTTCAATTATTTGGTATTTTACAACTCTTAAAGCTTACAACTCTTTATGAATCCACTAGCTATTTCCTTTTTTTTTCTTTTTTGGGTTTTAAATATTATAAATTAACCACATTTTAGCTGTGAATTTTTGGATGCATTCGTCTAGCTTGAAACTAAATGTATAATATAATAAAAAAGTATTTCCATTAATACTTGCGTACAACTCTCGTACATGAGATTATAGACATGAATAATATAAAGTGACTTATAAAATTTTAGCAACGAAAATATTTCAATAAAAAATATTTTTTTAAACCCATTCTAAAAGCCCAAACCCAAATAAATATTATATCCATTATTCAAATCAAATTTTAAACCCAATATATAATCTAACCTCAATCAAAATCCAAAAGCATTCATTGAATCTCACATCTAAATAAAAAATTATGTATGCGGTTATATTTTTAAATTTAAAACAAAGATCCATTAGCTACGTTTATGTATACTACACTTTATTTTTTTTATATTAAATATGTTCAAATAAATATATCAATGCTTCTAGTTTATACACTCGCCCACCTTCACATTTTCTCCACTCTCACATTTTCTTTGCAGCGGTTATTTTCTCTTGAGAGTTTGTAAGTAATTTTTAAGTTTTTTCAAACCAATGGTGGCGGCTTTGGCCGTCTACTGGCGATGATTTATTCTATTGCTTATTTTGTTTTCTTTTATTTCTTTGTTTTCCTTCTTTTGTTCGTTTCTTTGCTTTTTTTTTACCTTTGTCGGCTGTTTGGCCTGCTCTTCGTCTGCCGCTTGGCACGTTCTTTGTCTGCCTCTATGGCATATTGATATTGAAGACGTCTTCAACCTGGTGAATGCTACAGTTGAATCTTATCGCACGATCTTGCATGGATTGGTTGTTTATGAAGTTAACCAAGACGTTTTTCCCTCTTTTTGTTGATTGGAGTAATTCAACGATTCGCGCTCTACCGCTATGGCGATAGATTTAAAGAACACCAATGAAGATCTTATGAGAAGATTTAATTTTACTATTCATGTTTGTATACCCTTGCTCTTCTACGTTTATTTTTTAGGGGTATGCTTATCTTGTATTTTTTCTCATTATTTAATGAAGTTTAATGTTTATTAAAAAAAATATCAATGCTTGTTTAGTTTTGTTACAAATTCGAGTTTTGAATTTAATCTAGTTTGGATTTGAACCGGATAAGTCTTGAGTTTGAATTATTACGGTTCGAACACCTTAAATTCAAATTTTGTTATACTTTTTAATCTCAAAACATTATAAAAATATTATTTTTTTAAAAAAATTCGGATCAACTCATACAAGCATAAACAAACTTTTGAGCTCGGGCTGTTCGTAAGCCCTGCAAAACAGCCCTCGAAAGTCGAAACTGTAAATGCATGCATGAATTGATAACCAGGCAACGAAGCCATTAATGGGGATAAAAACTTTTCCCTGTTTTCGGTACCCTATTTTATGTCTAAACACTAAAAAAATAAATTTTAGGGTAAATTATGTCAGGTACTATCGAACTATAAAGAGTGATTCGTTTTTACCGCCGAACTTCAAATTAGTCCAAATTTACCATCAAACTTTATTTTTCGACTCGTTTATATCACCGTGCCGTTAACTTTCTAACGCCGTGATGACTTGGACGCCAGACCAAAACGACGTCGTTTTGGTGCCATTGTTTTGATACTAAATTGTCTAAAATGGCTTCGTTTTGCTGAGAGAAAATATGAAAAATCATGCAAACAATAAGATTCAAACCAAGAACCTTTAGAATCAAAGACATCATCTTAACCACTAAGCCAATTAAACATCTTTATTTTATTTCTAGCACAAATAATATATATTCTAAACTTTAGTTTATCATATAAATAATATTGCTCTATATAAATAATATAAATATATTAGAAATATATTAATATATAAATAATAAATAAAATAATATATATATTATTGTAAATAATATTAAATATATAAATAGATAAATATATTACTATAAAAATAAAAGACTAATTTTCAAAACTCCAAAAGTTTTAAAAAGCTCAAATTCCAACAAAATCTTAAACTCTAAACTATTTATAAATTTTAGGGTTTAGGGTTTTGTTGGATTTTCAGGGTTTTAGAAAATTTTAGAGTTTTAAAAATTAGTTTTTTAGTTTTTATAATAATATTTTAAAACCCCGAAATTTTCAAAAACCCCAAAAATTCAAAAAAATCTTAAACCTTAAACTACAAATATTAAACCTTAAAATTTATAAATAATTTGAGAAACAAATAAGAAGAAGATGAGGATGAGACAATAAGGAGAGAATTTCAGAGATTTTATTCAATATTTGCATAATGCATTTTTGTTACATGAGCAACTATATATATGCCATTACAAGGATACTAAACAAATTATTCTATTGACAGTAATCAGGGTCGTCTCGGGTATGGGCAAGAAATTGTTTGTCCATAGCCTTTTTTTAGTATTATAGTCTAATTTTTTAATAATAATTATTAAAATTTTATTTTTAAATTTTAATTTTTTAATTTATATTATTAAGGTTTAATTTTTTAATATTTATTATTAGGGGCCAATCTTTTAACACTTGTTATTGTTTAATTTTTTTCACAATTTGTTATTAAGTGTCTACTTTTAAATTTATTTTTTAATATTTATTATTAAGTGTTCAATTTTTTCTCAATACTTGTTATTAGGGTTCCAATTTTTTTAACATTTTGTATTATGGGCTCAATTCTTATCAATGTTTATTAGGGGACAATTTTCCCCAATACTTACATTAAAGATCTAATTTTTTATCAATAATTGTTATTAGTGCGCTATTTTTTTTTCAATACTTGTTATTACAGGCCCATTTTTTCCTAATATTTATTATTAGGGATCTACTTTTAAAATTTATTTTCTCAATATTTGTTATTAGGGTTTCAATTTTCCTCTCAATACGTGTTATTAGGGGCCTATTCTTTTTCCAAATATTTGTTATTAGACATATACTCTTAAAATTTAATTTTTTTTCCAATTCTTGTTATTAAAGGGCTAATTTTTCTAATACTTGCTATTAGAGGCTAAATTTTTCGATATTAGTTATTAGAGATCTGCTCTTAAAATTTAATTTTTCTGATATTTGTTATTAGGAGCCAATTTTCTCCCAATACTTGTTATTAGGTGCATATTTTTTAAAATATATATATATATATATATATATATATATATATTATTAGAGACCCTTTTTTCTAATAATGGATATTAGAGACATACTTTTAAAATATAATTTTTCAATACTTATTATTAAGGCCCTAATTTTTAGGTTCTACCTGGACAACTAAAATCTTAGAAACGACTCTGACTCTAACCTCAAACTTTAATTCTAAATCTCAAACCTAATTTTTTGTGTGAAGCATATATAAGGACACCGTAAAAGGATAGAGGATTTCTATTCATTAATAGGTTGGGAGGGACTGTTGCCACTCCCAGATTTTTTAGTATAATTGCATTTTGGGCTATTTTTAGTTTAAATATTAGTTCAATAAAGTCTTTGTCCCTTTTAATTTTTAAATTTAAAAGTTTAATAGACTCTTATTCCTTCTTATGCTTGATCCTAACTTCGTCCATAATAATAGCCATCAGAAGATATTTTTTAATATAGCCATCGAAATTAGGAAGATATTTGATTAACTCTTGCGTATTGCCCGTGGAGCCCCACTTTTGACACACTTGTTGTTTGCTAATGACATCATAATTTTTGGGGAAGCTTCTGCTTCGGGAGCATTAGCTCTAAAGGAGATTTTCACAGAGTATTCTTTATGTTCGGGACAATTGATAAACTTTGACAAATTTGGAGTTTTCTTTAGTTCTAACGTTGTGGATTCTAATGTTTCGGATGTTTGTCGTATTTTGGAGGTTCAACAGCAAAGCTGCCCAGAGACTTATCTGGGTTTACCGTCTATGGTGGGCAGGAATAAAAGACGATCTCTTGCGAGTTTGAAGGAAAAATGTTTGAAATACTTAGCTACGTAGAGTACACATCATTTATCCCTCGGAGGTAAGGAGGTGTACATCAAGTCGGTACTACAGGCTATTCATGTTTATGCTATGATGGTATTTCTATTCCCTCAGTCTCTATGTCGTGAATTGGAATCTCTCTTTGCAAAATTTTGGTGGCAACATAACTTTGGCAAACGGGGTATTCACTGGTGCCCATGGAAATCCCTTTGCATCCCGAAAGAGAATGACGGTTTAGGATTTCGTGATTTGGGTAAACTAAATATTGCTCTACTTGCTAAACATGGTTGGAATTTAATTTCGAATCTTGGATCTCTTGTCTCTCGGATCCTTAGAGCTAAATACAACCCTGAAGGTAATTTTTTACGTTCAAGTTTAGGCTCTAATCCATCTTATATTTGGAGGAGTATTTGGAGTGCAAGGCGTACTATTGAGTTGGGGATTTATTGAAAGGTGGATACGGGCCACACGATTTCAGTCTAGAATGACTATTGGCTACCGACTTCTCCGGTTCGTTTGGTCACCCCCCCTAGGCCCATCTAATGTCCAGTGGGTCTCAGAGCTGATTGACCCAGTTACTCGCAAGTGGGATGCCCCTCTGATCACCTCCATCTTTAGCAGTGTGGATGCTGCTATCATCCTGAATATCCGGTTGTCATCGCTTGGTCACCCTGACGTGCTAGCTTGGGTGGGTGAGAAATCTGGGAATTATTCCGCCAGAAGTGGTTATCGCTTCTTAATCCAAGATGATATTTCTAACGCTTATTCGGGGGATTTGTTTCGAAAAATTTGGAGCTTCGATTGCCCGTCGAAAATTCGTATTAATTGTTGGAAATTCTTATGAATTATGTTCCTACTTTCCAGAATCTATTTTACAGACGAGTGGCTTCTACGGACTGTTGTCCTAGATGCAACCTTCTACCCGAATCGGTTGCTCACGTAAGCTATCAATGCCCGTTTTACTACTCAGATTTGGTCAAACTTGAATTATACCTGGCCTTCTAATATTTCTTCTGCCACTTTTGATGTTTGGTTAAGTTGGATGTTTACTACTTACAGTAAAGCTAGACATGCAGAAATTATAATTTTAATCTGGTCTTTATGGTTTTCAAGAAATAAACTTTTCCATGAAGGTATTAAGCAAGAAGCTTCTTTGATAATTACCTTTGTCCGTGGCTACCTCCTGGAATTAAGAGGTTTGAAGAACCATTTGTCACAACCGGCGTCTAGGGCCACTGTCAAATGGTCTGCTCCTGCTGCCCCGAAGGTGAAATTAAATTTTGATGCGTCTTTCTCTGCAAACGAAAGGAAATCGTGGTCAGTTATCGTGATTAGAGATAGTGAGGGGGAGATATTGGATTCGGCATATCGTGTGAATCTAAACATAGACTCGCCTTTCACGGCGGAAGCAACGGCGGCTCTCCAAGGTCTTCACTTTGCCAGAGATTTGGGTTTCCCAGAGGTGGTGGTTGAGGGTGACTCAAGGGTGGTTATTCAAAAACTGGCTTCTCCAACGGCTGACCTCTTCTCCATCCGACCAATTATCTCTGATGCCCGCCGTATGGCTTCGTGTTTCAAACACTGCCGGTTCGCATTTGTTGGGCGATCGGGGAACGCAACGACACATGCAATGGCCCTGGAAGGAAGATCGGGGTCCGACGATCGCTTCTGGGTTGAAGACGACCCTCCCTCTGTACTTGCGGCGGCTGACCCCGACAGGCATTTTGGTGAACCGCCATGATTTAGGGGCGGTGTGTTTTGTCTCCCTCTCGGTCTGCTCTCTATTTGTTTTTTCAAAAATAACCGAAGGGTCTGTGGGCCACTTTCTAGAGCGTTCTTTTTAGCTTTTATTTTATGCTTTAGTTTCTTTTTAACGTTTTAACTTCTTGGCATTTGTATCATTTATTTTTGTTGAATAAAAGCTCGGTGGCACCTCTTTCAAAAAAAATATTTGATTAACTCCAATATTGTGACTTTGCATATGCACAGTAGTTAATAGTTGCATGATGAGGGACCGACATGATTGGCAAATGGCTTAGGGGAAATAAGAAACACGATGCTCGACAAAAATGGTCGGGTTTGCATTCTAGAAGCTTCACAAATATAACCAAATGAGCGTGGCCGATCGCGATGCCTAAAACCTAATAAAACTAGTCTTTTTCATCATAATTAATTTCGTATTCATAATCACATGTGGCTACTCATGTACAACCGTGCAAAGTTTTCGACCTTCAAAAAACTATTATAGCAAAACTCCATTGAAATTTGAAACCCACAAATCTAAAGGTATAATTAATTTCACATTTTTTTCAAACTCTTTTCCAAGATAAATGTGAATTACTTTATGATATTACTTTAATTTTTCTTAACGAAAAAACTAACTTCAACTACCTTTCTTTATCTCCTAGTGTCTTTATCTCTGGTGTGGGAGTGTGGCTATTAATTTGAAAGAAATAGTATATTCGTATTTGGTTATTTCTCATATATAAACTTTTAGCTTTTATATAATATAGTATTAGTTTATGCTATATTCATTGGGTTAATAATCGTTTTAGCTTACTTCTCTCGTGAAGCTCTCGGGTTGTCCCCAAAAAGTATGGGTAAAGTTTGATGCCCTCACGTGAAATTTGTCCCCCAAATCGATCTTTGTTTAGCTTTAAAACATGAAAAATACAGTAGTGGTTAGGGTTTCCTTTTTCTTTCTTCAATAAACTAAATGGACGTAAAAAAAACTTCATATTAATTGTATCACCTGATGATGATCCCGACTCAACTGCCCGAAATGGAACAGTAGTGGTGAAGATGAACACGGACAAGAAATATCTTTTGAAACTTTTCCATGATACGACAGTGACGGTTAAAAAGAAGTGTTAGCTTTTTAAACCCAAAAAGTTGAACGCAAGTGGGGATTTCTTGAAAAATCTAGCATGTTTCCAAGCCGAAACTGGCCCCTGCTGATAGTCGACATGTGAGTCCACAGGATCCACACATATGTTTCACTTGTTAGGTACGTAAAAGAAAGGGTACCCACGTTCTATAAATACCCTACTTTCATGCAAGTATCAACCACCATTTGATTTTGACAAACTATCTTCCATTAAAGCGCCAATCCTTAGTTCTTCATAGTAATCTCTTGGTAGTTTCATACAAATTTCCAAATTTTTTAAAATGGCACCACATGGAGAGGCTATTACAAGCACTTACACCAGGAGGAACTTCCCCAAGCCACCGAAACTCTCCAACGACACCCTCCACCGGACCGTATCGGACATCACTTTCCAACTGAGCAAGGAAGTGCTCGATAATTACAAAGAAGCCGCCGCGACGGATGAGAGCCAGCTTCCGCCGATATCCGAAGTGGAAGACGCCAAGTGCGAGTGTTGTGGGATGAGCGAAGAGTGCACCCCGGAGTACATCGAGCGGGTCCGCAACAAGTTCTTGGGGAAATGGATATGCGGGCTGTGTGCGGAGGCGGTGAAAGAAGAGAAGGAGAAAAAGGGAGGGGAAATAGAGGAAGCTTTGAGTGCACATATGAATACATGCGCTAGGTTTAACAAGTTTGGGAGGGCTTATCCAGCTCTGTTGACGGCCGAAGCCATGAGGGAGATTTTGAGGAAGAGTTCGAGAGAAGGGAAAAGTCTTAGGGCAAAATCTATTAGCCCAAGGGATCGACCCGGAGCTCAGAAGAATGGCGGAATCGCTAGGAGCTCTAGTTGCATCCCTGCAATCACAAGGGATATCAATAATCTCAATGTTTCAAAGTGATGATGTAGGCCAATCCTTTCACAATGTTTTCATTAACCTAATATTGTTGTTGCATGGACCAAACCTTTTACTCACTTGAACGTTTTTTGGGTTTGGTCCAAACTCAAACTCAGGGAGAATTGTTTTCCTATGAATTTGTATAATTTGCTAATAGATCTTATAACCAAAAGCTTAACCCTCCTTTTGCTAAGGGCCAGGATTCTCTAGGGCTGCTTCTAATTTTACATCCACCCATAGATTCTGCTTTAACGCAAGGGTTGTTTCTAGCCAGCAATTGTTAGTTTCTCATTTTCATGTAATAAAAGGGCTCTTACAGTCAATTCTTGTTTAATTGGACCGACTGGTGAATCGTTTCAAAGTTTGAACGGGACATTTTCCCATCAAGCTTAATAAAGTTGATACATCATACATGGCTTCACAACCAACTTTCCGATTAGTAAATTGATTCACATTTTCAAGTGACTCGACCATCTAACAATACTTGATAGTTGAGACGTGGCCCTCGGGACCAAACATTGGTCCACGGTTGAGACCAAACCAACCACATCGAAACTTAACTGAAAATCTTTAATACACCAAATAGGGTTTCACACGCATGGCAAGCCAACTGATTCGAGAATAAGATTCACATTACATTACCCAGTTGTCTTAAGAGCATAGGGAGGAATAACAGACACAAGGGTTTTACGACCACAGATAAAAAAAACCCAACAAAACATTATCCGATAATTTGTCTCACCACTCGGGTGCAAAGGTTCAGACAAAAGACCAGTTGATAAACATAAAGCAGATGCAATGAGCATTCTCTTCTTCATTCAACACTTTCCAAGCTACTGCTCTCTCATATGAAACTGGTCTACCCATGCTTGACAAACAGATCCCACCTTGTAGAGAAGCAAAACCCTAACACGATAAAAAAAACGTCTAAACAACGCATAAAATTCGGTGAAATCTATTTTCTTTTTGGTAAAAAAGATGTATGGTCGAGTTCGAAATCAGAATGAAATGCTAGACCTGTTGCATTATCTGTGGGAACTCCGTGCAGAGAGTCTTCCGGCCATGTTCGTCGAATATCTTCTCCAAAGTTAAGTCCTGCAGAGCAACCAGGGTTGTCTCCAGCATGTCAAGACCAGCTTGATTTGCGAAGGTAAATACGGGCAATGCCTGCAGAATATAACAAATAATGGCCGAAGAGAGAAGAGAAACAATCAGTACCAACACTAACATGAAATCTGCTGCTAATGCAAAGAAAAACACTTTAACATGAAAATTCATAAAAAGAAAAAAAGTCTCCGGGGTTTTTATCCTCTTGATATATTGTTTTATCTGTTGTATCTTGCATTGTTAATGATAAAACTAGACCTGGCAATTCACATTATAATCGAGCTTAAGATCTTATATACTAATAGAAATAATTCTAGACATGTTTGTATATTAGTGTCATTTTGTGTTATAGTTATATGCCCCATGTCCGGAATTTCATGCAGCGATCAAAATTACCAGTTCTAACTAAAACAAGCACCTTTCACCACAAACATAAAAGCATCCTCGGCCAAAATATACAGGAACAATTTGATAGCGTTTCTTCCCCACGCATTCCAATAATAATAAAAAAAAAAAGCATATTCCATTCAGAAAACAAGACAAAGGTATGAAACAGAAAGGGAATGGAGGAATTAAGTACTTCACACATACCTTAAGAGAGCAGCACATGATAGCATCCGAGTGATGCCACAAGGTCTTGAGGACGGATTCACTCCCTTCGGCGCTAGATTTGAGCAACTCAACACCCATGTAGACCCTGCAATATTATCAACAAATCATCCATTCTTCAAAATATAGTGGCAATTGTTACTATCACAAATGTCGAGCTAATGCAACATTTTATGAATGCATGGTACAGGATGGCAATGCAACAGAAGACGCTAAATTCAACAAGTCAGAATTTCAAATCTATCGTCACAAAGGGTAAAATCATAAGAGACCACAAGAAGTATCTCCTACTGCTACCCTTTCATAGTTGAGGCAAACCCAGAAAGACAAGGAAGGCTGAAGTACCTGTAACTCTGGCAGATCCAACGAGCAAGAGTCTGTGCTTCAGGAGTACCTAGTGGTGTTCGGAGACCAGCTTGTGAACTTAAATATGAAGGAGAGAGTGCCAATGCCACCCTCTGAACTGAAGATATAATGCTACGAACGTATTGTCGAGCCATAGCTGCTACATGTTCTTGAAGGTGGCTCTCAAAGGCAAACTCAAATGCTATGGTCATCACAGATCTCATACAGCCAGCATTAGCAGAATAATCATTAGATGCTTTATTTCCAGCAGGCCCGATCTCAAGAGCAGAAGCAAGGTCAAGAGTGCGATTTGGACTCGGGGCTTCCTGCATCACCTTCCAGTGCTTAAAAAGAAACTCCGCAAAATATAAAGGAAAACCAAGGAAAGACCTGCTTAACGTAATAAAAAATGCCAACCTTCCCGGAGTCGAGAGGAATAATACGAAAACCAGAAGGCAGAAGAGGTGCATCATCAGCAAAAGAAGCATCTATGGGAGCAAATATAAGCTCAGCACAGGTGCCCACAGCATTTTCATCCATTCCACTGCATAGCTATAAAGCAATACCACAGTAAACTAAATTATGCAAGATAAAACTTCAAATCAACAAGGAAAACTAGAGCAAAAACGAGAATACTTACTTGCAGGAGAAAAACATCTCTTGGCATTAGTGCGTCTTCAGGAGATTGTGCAATTCCCTCCAATTTAATGACCTCTAAGGACTAATAGTAATATAAAAAAGGTCACATAACATTACAAAATATAAGCCAGACCCAAAATGCCATATCATCAAAGCAGAAAGTTGAAACTTTGAAACTAATAACATTTTAAGTGATATAAATTCAGTATTCTTACCTCTTCATGTTCAATGGTATGTGCCAGGGGAAGTATAACTTGACTGCCAAAACCTCCTACCTGAGATCCTCGTAAGCTACAGGGACCAACTTTAACAACTGCAGCTGAGTATGCATCAATGCTGCTGTCTGCCCATTCTGATCGATGCTCTCGCAGGAAACGAAGGAGGATTGCTGGAGGAACATTCTAAAAGAGAAACCAACGAGCAAAAATATATATTAACAAAATAAAGACATGTCGATATGTTAATAGCAACTGAGCAGACGTTAGAGAATATTCCGATAGTATGATGACTTTCAGTTGACAGAGATGGGAAGTGGGTGAAGAAAAAGCCCTCCAAAGTAAGCATCACAAAGTAGTTCAGGAGAAACATGCGGAGCATCCTCACCTGTAAAAGCATCGAGGCTTTAGCACATAGTACTGAATTGCTGACAGATGGGAACCCATTAGCAAATGAAAGATTGAGGCCCATTAGCTTGTCAGGAGATGAGTTCACAAGTATAGTAACATCATCCATGCCATCATTTCCCATCATTGACCACCCCTCGTCAGTGAAACCATTGACAGCATCATTAAAACCCCTGCCAGAAATCATCTAACAAATTATAAATACTATAAAAAAAATTAACGTGCAGAAAATACTTTACAACACGAACCTGCTCAACCTCTGGCTAAGTGCCCGTAAGGCTGCTGGTCGCCTGCCCCAACCAGTCACATTAGGTTGAGAAACCTCCTGAGCTATCTGCCTCAGTTGTCGTAAAGCCTAAAGGAAAATTTGAAGAAAAAAGAAAAGAAAAGATCTTCACCCTTTTTCTAAAGCTACAACCATGGTGAATCTGAATGTACAAGCCTTACTCCAAACAGTTTCAGAGGCAAAATACATAAATGTTAACTGGAAAAACAATCTTACTGCCATAGTTGCTTTCTGAGCAAGCACAGTTGATGATTCATAAAGCGGGCGCAGCACTTCTGGCACACTCCATGGCTGGTTGATGAGAAACATTCCAAATTAAGTTTTGGAAATATACACAGGTTAAAACATAGGGAAAAAATCACATAAAAAAGAAGTTTACCTCCAAATCCATATGATCAACAATGTGTATAATTGAACCACCCCCTTCGCAAGGCCGAATAAGGTATCCACTTGCAAACATTTCTGCTCTCACAAAATGCTGCACAGGAGGCATGCTAGGGCCATTTTGAGTATTTTTCAGAGACCTCTCACAAACCTAAGCATTGTAAACAGCATTTAAATAAAAATCCAATTATTCATAAGATAAAAGGTAGGTGTGTGTGTGTGTGTGTGTGTCCATGGTCTAATATCCAAAATAAAACAGCTTATCAAACCCACATACCACGAGGCTTCCATCTTCTAGAACAGAAGTATAACGCAACAACCAGAAGTCACGAGCAGGCGCCAATGTCGTTGGCGCATAGAGCTATATCAGAAAATGTTAAGTAATCTTTAAATAACAAAGAATCAATGAAGTCTGACAACCACAACAGAGTAGTGATGCCTGACCTGCATGTACAGCAGCTCAATGGTTCCACCATTGGCAGTAGGCAGCACATTTAGAACATCCACAGCTCGGCAATCGCGGAACCACGAAGGCCTATCCTTGAGGAGTTCTGCAACCTGGAAGGAACATAAATTTTTAAATTTTAAAGCCCAATGTCGTGCATTGTGCAGAGGATGTAGTAGCAGGCTACAAAGAGAATTAAACTTACCCTTGTAGGTTCAAGACCCACAAGGCCACAGGCACGTGCTGCCACTCCAGGGCAACCATGAGAAATAGCAACGATTCCTATGGAATCCGGACCAGGCTGTTCAAGTCAAAAAAGATACAGAGAATGGATTAAAAATCAAATGCTGCACAATGAAGCAAATACATTCTAACGCGGGAAAAATTTACCCAAGAAATTACATTCTAACACGGACATGCCAAACCCACAAAGAATAAAACAAGCCCTCGAGAAGCTAATCGAAAGCTCATGACATACCTTCATTCCAGGCATTTGGACCCACTCTACAGCAGTTCCAGTGGCCTTCGAAAGAAACTCTGCTAAAGTCTCTTCTGCAATGGACAACAGCCTGGAAAAGAAAATACAAGCATTAGTTATAACAGGCAAATAAACAGTGTCACAACACAAAGGATGGAAAGAACCAAACCCTGCAGGACTAGCATCTCTCGGAGGATTCTGCTGTGTCACGCGGTGTTGACCACTTGTCACTGCCGATTCACAGCTAGGATCTTTGGTTGCAAGTGTCGCCTGTAAGAAAACAATCAAACCCTTCTCTCTCAATTTCCATGTAAATAAAATTCATTGAAAGTACAGAAAAAATGCAATTTAGCACCAGTTTAGTTGAATTGACAAACAGTTAAATTTCTAATTTTCGTGTTGTACTTCAACACAATAGAAGCCAAAAGCATAAATTCTTACATTCTGGGTATGTTGACGAAAGCAACCATTCTCATACACCAACTGTGACACCTGCTTTTGCAACCTATCATTCTCCTCCATCAAAAGTTTGTTCATTGCTGTCAGCTTCCTATTCACAGCTTGAAGGCGTGATGCCTCTTTCCTCTGCTTCTCTCTACATCTGACAAATCGAAAACATACAACATTAATTTTAAAAATGGTATTCCACCTAAAAAGAAAATTCTGACCAACTAATAACAAGATAAATACTAAAAATCCCAAATTTCAGTAGTTGCTTCTATTCATTTCCTTAATCATATTATCAATGCAACAGAATATAAATTCATTGAAGCAGATAAATTGCACCGAGCAATGGCACTAAACGAAACTAAAAGGCAAACCTTCTATTTTGGAACCAAACTTTGATCTGTTTAGGCTCAATGTTGGAGAGAATAGGACATTCCCTAATCAGCTGCTGCCGCCGAATCGAACTAGGCTTGGGGCAATCATGATAAAGCCTTTCAAGGGCCTCAACCTGCTCAGGTGTGTACCTTACATATTTCCCATTATCAAAGCTCCCATGTTTACCATCCTTACAGGACATTGACATCTTTCAGTTCCAAACTTCACCCTCAATATTTCTCAGCTAACCAGAAACCCCAAATAGCCACCCTTCCCTAAAACCGCACAAGTTTTGCAGCTTCCTTTCCTCAAACCGCAAGCAACTGAACAAATGATTTTGGAAACGAAGAGAACAAATGATTTTTTCCGTTCTTTTGCTTTCAACTAGATTTTCATCATAAATACCTTAAAATCTTAAGACTTTGGGAATGTTTAATGCTTGACTGTGAAATGCTAAGGATGCGGAAGAGAAATAAAAGATAAAGAGAGGGATAAAACCCGACAAGGGACAACGATATCCTGATTGGAGATAGATTTATCCTTGGACCTTGCTTTTTTGTTTTGTTTTTGGCACTCCCTACGGACATCCCCAAACACCGAGAAAAATCGCGTGGTATCTTTCGAGATCAGAGCTTCCTATCCCAAATAACCATCTGATTCACTCAACCATTTATTTTTCTCCAAACAAAAACTAAAAAGCTTTCTTCTTGGAGCGAGTTACCGATTCCAATCAGTCAGCCTTTCGATTTTGAGCCACCCAGATGCCACCTTAAAGACTAAACGGACCTTAAAAACACAAAAAGAAACGTTTCCCGGCACAACTTTTCTCAAGATTCAAAGCACCCTTTTTTTCTCTCACCCTCCGTGAAAAAACAGAGATGCATCCGGTTTAAATCCAAAGAACCACCTTTAACGACACCGCTTCACTAGTCTCCATTTCGAGAAAGACCCGTATCGTCCCTAACCTCTGAAACATAGTTTCTCTCTTTCCGGTGAATCAATCAACTAAAAACCAGTTCTTTACTTTTCACCATGAAAGTTTCTCTTTTCTTCCCTTTAGAACAAGAAAACTTCAAAAACAAGAACCCAAACAGATAAAGAAAAAGAAAAACAACAGTGGAGGAATTCTTGTTGGTTATGGTGGGTGTCTGAAAAGAAAAAGAAAAGCAAGAATGGACGGACAGAGAGGGAAAGAGAGAGTAGTAGTGGTTTGATGGGCTATTGCTTTTAGCTTTTGAGGGGATGGGGGTATTTTTATTTTCTTTTTCAACTCATTACAGTGGTATTTCTTGTGTATTTGATTCTTATATCTGCAAAGATTTTCATTGGTTCGTCACTTTTGGCTTCTTGACAGTGAAAGTGAAACACAAAACAGAGAGAGAGAGAGAGAGAGAGAATCATATACTTCACTGTGCAGTTGAAAAGCAGACCAATGGCGGTAAAGTACGAGAATTTTTTAATGTTTATTTTGATTTGTTTTATAGAGCAAATGTCCTGTTTACCCTTTCGATTGCTTCAAACACAATACTAAATACTCTTTTTAATTATAACTTCTTTTGCCAGGAGATTTGGTTCAGATTAACATTATTGCCCGTAGTTTAAAATACAATAATAAAATACACCTCAGGTTCATTTACTTATAAATTTAATAATAAATTAATTAATCATTCACTTAAATTTTATAATAATTTTACTTAAAAAAAATAGATTTTTTAATTTAATCATAATTTAATAAATCTAACTTTTTATATTTAAAAATTTTATTAGTAAAATGATAGATGACGTTATGGTCATAAAGGAAATGTTTCATTGTTTCTCATATGTCCATTAGTGAAGTAGTTGTACATATTGAGTTATCTTATCTTTTGATTATTGAGTTGATAAACAGTATGATGGAGTGCAGCAAATACTCGAAAGGTGTATAATGGAAATGTAATGTCGAAATTTTTAAATATGAATGATTAAATTAATTGATTTTTTTTAATATAACAAAATAAATATAATGTATAATAATTTAAAATATAATATTTTAAGTTTTATATTATGTTAACCGATCCAAAACCATGTATTAAAAATATTTTTTCTCTTATTGGGCAATGAAAAACGTTGATTTGTGATTTTAGGGGAGAGAACTTGTAAAAATTTAAACTTATTATTAACACTAATTTCCGAAACACGCTTGTCCGTGGGTAATATTTCGTTTACAATAAAATATTTGATTGTTTAATAGTTTTTTTTCTTAATTTGTATTTTTTAAATTACGAAATATTATTATATTGTAAATTAATTTAAAATAATAATTATTTATTTATTTATTTAAATGAAGTGGATGAATGTAATCATGAGCGTCATTAAAAAATTCTCTAAAATTAAGTGTAGAAAAATAATACTCATAGAAACATTTTACATAGCCAAGCATGAAGAACAAAGTAACATTGAACCATCATACCCAAACAATACAGCTAAAAAGACAATAACACAATGCAAGGTTAACCATGATCAGTCAACGCAACAACACTACTATTTACCGCAGCTACATCATCACGAAGGAGATTAGCTAGGCAAGATAAGGATCAAAAAATATGTAGTAAGTCATTGGAAGCTCCTTAGCCAAGTGAGTTAGCCTATCGGCCACAAGATTACACTCGCGACTCATCTACCAAAACCTCACATCCTAATCATTGCGAAGAAGGTTAACAATGTGCATCCGAAACGAAGAAGCAATACATCTTGGATCATTGGATATCAAGCATTCATATACCTCCATGATATCCATTTCTATAATGACGCGAGAATAACTAAGAAATCATGCTATCAACAACCCCTCATATACAACCTATATTTCAAAGACTGAACAGATATTAATATTTTTAGAGAAACTAAAACACTAACACATATATTAGTTTCTCCCTTATGTTTGGAGGGAAGAAAATAAGAGGGGGGAGAAAATATGGTAAGAAAACATTTATTTTTAAACTTAACGTGTCACATCAGCTTTTTTTAAACGGTAATTAAAGCGAATTAAAAGTTGAGTGATAGTAATGAAAGTTTTAAAAGTTCGGTGACCATATTGAAAGCCTCTTAAAAGTTTAGTGACTAACAATGTATTTTACCCTTAAATTTAACACGCCACGTCAGTTTTTTTAACGGTGGTTGACGGCAATGACCTTATTAAAAGCGAATTAAAAGTTAGGTGACTGTAATGAAAGTTTTAAAAGTTCGGTGACCTTATTGAAAGCGCCCTAAAAGTTCAGTTACTATCAGTGTAGTTTACCCTTTATTTTATATAGGTTTAAATCATGTCATTTACCTTGAAAACACACTTATCTTTATTTAATCAAATTCTCTAATGATTTCACGTACTATTTAAGTAACATTTCAACCATGTATCTATTTATTTATTTATTTATTATTATTATTATTATAAGTTGAGGAAAATTGATATCCGCCTATTATATTCTGTCTAAAATATTACTTTTTATAATAATTCTACCATTCTCCTTGATTATTTTTTAAAAATTTTGATACACAAAACTAGTTCATGGGTTTAGTTTAAAGTTTAAATTTAAGTACCATAATTTAAATTAAAAATTAAAGTTTGATTTTTAATACGAGAATTTATAGTGTTTTTTATCAAAAGATGAGATTTTATAATGTGAATATGTAAATTTTTTGTAAAATAAATTTTATATTGTTTATATATCAAATTTTACCCTAAAAAGGACATACATATACATACGGTAAGACGAAGGGTAGAGAGGCAGGGGCGTGGGTCAGAGTAGACAGCATGATGAGGTTTTTGCATGCGTCTCGATTTCCAAGCTTCCCCTTCCCTCTTTTTTTTTTATTTAAAACAAATAAATATTCAAAGTATATCAAATTTTCGCAAACAATTTGGTAGCTATATGTATTATTAAGTCTCTTAATTAAGGTACTAATGTTACAGATTTGAACTCTGTTATTATAAATGTAGCAGTTGAGTTGAAAGTATTATTATTATAATAAAAAAAATTAGTATCAATTTGGATTAATGATAAATGAATATAAATGATTATATTAAAAACATATAAACTTTTTATCTATATATTTAAAGTATTTCTATTCAAATAAATATTTAAAATATACCACATTTTTCATCTAGTTAATTAAGAATTTTTTGTCAGAGTAGATATATAAAATATACATATTTAAATGTATGGTATAAATTATAGTAATTATTTACAACATGTGTGTTTATTAAATGTTTTAGATATTTATATTAAGTAATATGATATACTTTGTGTAAGAGAGTAATTTTAATATTTTTAATAACTTAGAGAGATTACAAATTATTGTACGTTTAAACGTACTTATACTCAAAACATTTTTAAGGTGTGCTTGATTTGAATGATTAAGATTTTATAATAAGATTAGGGTTTATATCCGATATATTAGGGGTGGAAATTTTTAGTTTCCACAAATGTTTTAGATTTATGGTTTAGCGTCTTAGTTTTGGGTGTAAGGTTTTATGGATTTATGTGTAAGGGTCTAAAATTTATGGGTTATGGTTAGAATTTAGGGTTTATAGGTGATGGTTTATGTTTTAGGATAATATGTTGAGGATTCAGGTTTTAACCTGTAAAAACCCTAAATTCTAATCATAGGCCCTAAATTATACTCACAATCACTAAATTTTAAACTACTAAAGCTAAACCCCTAAACCTTACCCCCTAAATTGGGTTCATAAACTCTAAAATCAATGCGCTTGTAGAAACTAGAAGTTTCCACCACTAGTATATCAAATAATTATCCGATTAAATTAATGTGTTCGTTTTCATAAAACTATCTAAAGGGTAATGCAATATTATCAATAATACACACTAGTTGAGAATATAATAGTAATGCTATTTAAGAAAACGAAAAAAAGTTGAACATATATTTTTATTGTATCACATGAACGTATTAAAAAATAGTAATGCCATTTTTTAAAAGAGTAGTAATGTCATTACCTCTCATTCCCTGGGTAATGTCTAAGACTCCCATGAAAATATACATCACTGGACAATTTTATTTTTGTAGTCTATTATTTTGTCAACTCAATCCTTATAAATTATATTTGTTTATAAGCTTGTTTACTTATCTAACTCAATCTGAATATAACTCAAATAAAATATATATTTTTTAAAATAGAATTAGTTGGTTTTATTAAAAATATAAGATATCTAAAATTACAACGAGAGTTTTATAACTACGAGAGTAAACTGAACACATAATCCGAACAATTTCTTATAATCATAGAAACAAAAACTAGTCATTTAAGATCATAAAAGAACCATACAAAGAAAATGGTAAAACCCAACCAAAAGACTCAAACGAAAGTGAGATGCGAACAACACCATTGATCGATGGGTGAAGAATAAAAAACCATGAACCCAAACATAAATTTGCATATAGCGATGAGACATGTTGACAAAACGTTCAATACCACAATTCAATCGCGAATAATAAACAATGATTGTGAGCGCGTATCCAAATTCAGCTCGATGGTCCAAAGCAGGAAAGATCAATAGAATAACCAAATAAGTATCATCTTGAACAGTCGAGGGAGGCAACGCCAAATCCAACACCAAGAAAAAATAAAAAGCAAATAACGGTCAAATGATCGAAAAATAAGATAAAAAACATGTCAAAAGACAACGAAAAAAAGTGTTGAAAAGATAAAAGAAAATGTGTCACAAAAACAAAATTATTTTAATAAAAATTAAAAAAACAAAAATAAGATATAAACAAAAAACAAAAAATATCAACGATTAATATTAATATTGGTATCGTCGTCAACCAAGAAAAATGAGAATAATGCTACTACGCTTAGATAGAAAAATATAGTCGGCTTAAAATTTTAAAGGCATTGAAAATGTGATTATAAAAATATATTAAAACATTAACATAAAATATTTGTAATTAAAAGTAAGCAATATGGACATGTCATGAGTTGCCTATATATTTCTCTAAAAAATCTGGCATCAGCCGGTTCAGCCCGCCCTGCTCACAGCCTACTCCATCTCAAATAAGGTACGGAACATAAAAGTCGCATTGTATGTATTTATATATGTAACACTCGTGTTTTGGGCTAGGAGTTAGTCGGGTTGTAGTCCGAGTTAATAAAATTAAATAAAAATCAATTCAACCTAAATAAAGATCTAATTGGGCTTTAGTAAATAGAGGAGGGACTAAAAGAGTAATTTACCCAAATGTTTTTTTTTTAAAGGCAAGACAACTTTAATTTTAAAGTTGTCATCTTTCCCCATCTCCCCCTTTCCCACGTTAGAAAGCATTTTCCCCATTCCAAACTCTCTCAAACTTCAAACTACTATTCCATTCAATTTCAACTTCGATTCAAGGGGTTTTTGAAAGGTAAACATGTTTCCTTACTCTCCTCTTTATTCCCTATCAACCCATGGTCTTAGATTTTAAAAATATGAAGTTTTGAAAATTAGGGTTTGATTTAAAGTTTGGGTTTTAAGGGGTTTTTCATTTTGTTTTGATAAACTGAGTTGGGGCTTTGTTTAATCAAGTTGAAATACACATTATATGTTAATTTGGTTGAATTCTAATGAAAATCCGAAGTGGGTTCTTAGACCCATTTTTGAAGCGTCTAAAACTTAGATTTTGGTGAGTTTTAGAGTTAAATTGAAGGGTTGATGGTTATACTATGTGTGGGTAGTGTTTTGAACATGTTTGAGAGTGCTTTGGATGACTACATTGCTGATTTTTGATGGGTCTTTGTGGAAGTACGAAAATGAGAAATTGGAGTATGAACTTGGCTTTGAATTGTGTGAATTATGGTGGATTTGTGTGTGAGTGTTAAACTTTGGGTTTGTGGTTGATTTTGGGGCTAATGTATCATCTTTGAATGGTCAGAAGCAAGAGAAGACAATGGAGAAGCTTCGGGCTCGAATCCGGAATTTGGACGCTCGGTAGGCTAGTCGGCTTGTGCTATGAAGTGGTCGGTGAGTGGTTATTGTTTTTAAATGATTTTAAACATTGGTTCAAGCATGTGGACCTAGGTTGGACTTGGTAAACCCACCTAGAGTTGAGGTTGGGGTGGTAGCCTAATCTCAAACTTAAGTTAGGAAACTTTGGTTGAACTCCCAATTGCTTGTTATGCCTCTTGTTTATATATGTTTACGGTGGTTATGTATATTGTGTTATACATGTTGTTGAGGCATGGTTTGATGCATTGCTATGCATGTGGTTTGGATTGTGAATTGTGCATGATGATGATCATGGTGAGTACATGCTAGGATGGAAATGAGTTGTGAAATACATGTATGTGAGGCATGATATTTGATGCATTGTTATATGCATGTAGCTATGTAAAATGGATTGCGTTTAATGTTGGCACTAGTATGCTTGGGTACAATGATCGATCATTAGGATGAGTGTGCACACAAATTGAGTCAAAACGTACGTGGCCTTGGTGGCGTTAAGGCACCAAGGAGGAGTACGGTGATGTAATATTCCACCGGAAGCTTTTATATATTTCTACGTGATGATGAGTGGAATCCCATCCGTAGGGCATGTGGCGATGAGTGGAATCCCGCCCATGCAAGGACCGGTGATGAGTGTAATCCCACCGAGGTAATGTTGTTGTTGGAAATGCGTTCCAACGAGTTATCCGTGTATTCGAGTCATAGCTAGGTGCCAATATGGGGTTGTGTGAATATACCATTATGGAATTATGCATATATGCTTATATGATACGAATGTGATGTCTTTATGAATTGATATATGATGTGGTTAATGCTTTGAATTATGGATCGTGGTAAGTTGAGCTTATGAGTTGTTGAGCATGACATAATGTTGACTATATGTTCATGCATCATGTTCATTTCGGCTTTTGCGGACCGGAGGTAAGATCATGCATTTCATTATGGAAATAGCTCGTGCTTGGACCCTGCATTGTCGAAGGTTTGTTTTATGAGCTTACCCTCACTAAGCTTTTATGCTTACGCTCTCTTTTGTTCGACAATGCAGATCAATAGCTTGAGGGTGGCAAGGGCAAGGAAAGGTCTCCAAGTGTTGCTTTGGTGAGCTCAATGTATGAATTTTAAGTAATAGAATGTAATAGTTAAGCAATGAGATAGGTATTGTTGTTTGAGTTTGGGTGTATGTTGATGTTGTGATTTGGCCTGGGTTTGTAAAACATGTTATGCTTCGATGTATGCTTGTGTGTGGTGACATGTCTATAGACGTTTAGATTGCCTTGTTATAGTGCAAACCTCTTTATGCTTATCATGTGCCTTTTAAGGCCTTTGAGCACCATGTATGACCTTAAATGTTGAAATGCCTTTTGTTGGAATGCTATGCTTGAAAGCTTATATTGCTTGTATGATTTGTGTATCATCTAGCGTTGGATTGTGCCTTTGATTTCAAGTTAAAGCATGATTTTATGTTTGATTTGCCTTAGGATTGATGTTAGTGTGTTGGTTGGGGTTTTAGAGGGATTTAAGGGCCTCCTTGTGCCTTAAATCAGCTCAAACATGCAGGTTCGTAGCAGGGGTATCGACACGGTTGGTACGGTATCGATACCACCTTTTTGTTTTAGGCCTCGGGTATCGATACACTTAGGGGTGTATCGATACCATTTTGGTCACTGGAGCTACTGTCCATTTCGGTATCGATACCGGCCTCTGGTGTATCGATACCGTCATCTTAGTGTTGACCGTGGGAAGTCAACCGTTGGGGAGGGTATCGATACACTCCTTGGGTGTATCGATACGGTCTCTACGGATTGACTTTGACCAGTTGACCTAGTCAAGGGGGTATCGATACACCCCTTAAGGGTATCGATACCGCCTGCAGTTAAAGCTTAAACCTAGTCAAGGGGTATCGATACACCCCTTAAGGGTATCGATACCGCCTGTAGTTAAAGCTTAAAAATTGGGCTGTAAGATGTTGGGCTGAGTTCGTTTGTTTGCCTTGGGAATGTTGTTCCGCTGTATGATCACATAGGATTAAATACTCATCTAGACAAGATTTAAAATGAAAAAAATAGGGTTGCTAGCCGAGGGGGAATTCCTTAGGGAGTTTTCACTCGGTTTTCCCCGTGTAGCTCACTCGGACCGGTCATCCGGCCAGACCGGGACGAGGGGGTTACATTTGTTGGTATCAGAGCCTAAGGTTACCGAGACCTTGGGCAGGTAAGTGAGGTAAGTTAAGTTCTTGCATTGAAATTGCACGGTGTTTGCTTGCCATGTAAGCTTGTTGCTTGTTATCCGTGAATGTTGTGATGTATGATTGCTTGATTGAGAATATATGTTGTTTGATTGTACGCATATGTTTGTTTGTTTAGCAAGTAAGCCTTGTTATATGCTTGTTGAGCATGTATGTGTGTTGAGTTGTTTGAAACATGTTTAGTAGAGTCCCATTGCTACTATTACATCGGAAAAGAGATTTTAAGTGAGGAAATCATACTTGAGCCACTTGGAAGCCTTGCCTTGCTAACCCAATCTTGTATGTTTTACTGTTGATGTTGTTGTTGATTTAATTGCTTTTCGGTAAGTAGAAGTTGTAGTTTCTGAAAAGGTGGACGATGTAGAGGGAGTCCATCACCTTAGTTAGGGAGGTATGGTTGTACCGGAATTGAGGTACAATTTGTCCGTTTGAGACGGTGTGTATGTGGGTTGATTCCTGTGGATAAGGGACGATGTGATCAACACTGGCATCAGTTGGTAAGAAGAAGTGAGGGCATATGAGTGGGAGTTAGAGTGGTGTCGATGTTTTAACAGATAAGCCCTTGGTACTAGGGGTGTGCATTGTCGGATACGGATAATATCCGATCCGAATATTTCGGATATCCGAATGTTTTGGATAGTTATAATAGTGATCCGTATCCGATCCGAAAAAATCGGATATCCGAAAAACTGGATATCCGAAATTTCGGATCGGATATCCGAATCCGAATTTATTACTTAATTTAACAAAATTTTCAGATTTAAAATTTATAATTTTACACATATTTTTAGACTAAAAATTACATATTTTCATATTACACAGTACTATAATATATATATAATTTAAATCAAAAGAAATAAATTAATTAAAAAAATCCATATAATGCCACACAAATCACAATAACATGGCAGTGAGTGATATTATGACAGTGAGCAAATAATATTATAATAACATTATAGCCACACAAATTTTCGACAGTGAGGGATTTGGGAATTGGGGGAAATTTTCGACAGAGAGGGATTTGGGAATTGGGGGAAATGGGGATTTTAATTTTTAATTGGGTTGGCTTACAATTAGATAAATTTGGGTCTTGGGCTAGCCGGTTAGGCCTAAAAAAATCTTAAAATTTTAATCGGGTTTTCGGATAATCCGAATCCATTTTTAGGCCGATCCGTATCCGATCCGATTATCCGACATTTTTACCGGATATCCGATCCGAATTATCCGAAAATTTTAAAACGGATCGGATATCCATATTTTCGGATCGGATCATCAGACAAACGGATCGGGTTACTCGGATCGGATTTTTTTGCACACCCCTACTTGGTACAGTAATAAGTTGTTTCCTTCAGTTGATTCTAAACCCGTGCTTTTGTATATCGATATCGAGTATGCAAGTTTGAATATGCCCGGTGAAGTGTTAGAGGTAGGTGCGAGTACCTTGGTTCTTTTAGCAAGATCAAGGTAGGGGTCTCGCGTGAGTACTCGAAAATTCAGAAGTGTTAGTTGGTGACCGTTGGGGGTTCGGCCTATGATTTTAATGCAAGACAGCCGGTCAGTGTCCGAGAATGGGAGCTAGTTTGTGTAACTGGGTCAGTGTACGTTGAGTTGTCTTCCAGCAAGCGAAAGAGATGAAGTCACTTCCGATGTAGTTGAGCCGAGAAGGGAGTCTCGAGCTTTGACTCCAGGTTGTTTGTTAGGGGTAGAACAAGTCCAGCATGACTGTTTGTGTGTGTTATCAGAATTGAATCTTGAAGTTACGAGATGCTCTAAGAACAGTTTAGAAGAGTCAGATTTTGTTGAGGAACCAGTCTGAAGACAAGAGGGCCGAAGACTATCAGTTGTGTACATGTGAAGTTGCAATTTCCGCGAATACCTCCTTTTGTGTGAGCATGTAAGAAATTAGATATCCTCGTTGAGACCTTAGATGTAGGGACACGTGTGACTAGCCTTTGGGAGATAGTAGTGATCAGGAAGATGTACAGAAGATGTTTGTTGGTGGTTCAGAGTTACTAGTTTCTAGTAGATGTGAAGTGATCGTCTTCCTACGGTTTTGATGTACCTTTTGACAAGGTTTGGCTTGAAGAGCACAGAGTTAGTGTATAAGTTGAGACAAATAGAGAGAGTTGCCTTGAAGTTGCAGATTTCTGTGTGACTGTAGTAGTAGGTGAGGAGGTGAACTTCATGTCGAATGTTGATCCAGCTTTAGAGGTCGAAGATTTATTGAGCTTAATGGACAGGCTTGCTTAGCAATTGTGATGAATTTGATTTTGAATGAAGATTAGACCGCAGAATGCTAGAATAGTTTGTGCTTTCCTAGAAGTGTTTGGAAGAATTGCCGGTTTACCTCTTGTTAGAGGAGAAGAGTTTGTTATTGAGACTGTTTTCGAGGTTGCTTCTATTTTGTTTGTTCTGTAACTTATGAATTCCGGAAGAATTGAGAATGTTGAAGAATTAACTTCGAGACTTGTTAGACCTTAGATTCATTAGGCCTAGTGCATCATCTCAGAGTTCTACAGTGTAATTTGTGAAGAAGAAAGAGTGACAGTACGAGAATGTGTTCAGATTACATACAGTCGAAACAAGTGACAGTGAATGATTAGTATTCGTTTCCGAGTGTCAGTGATTTGTTGGTCAGTTACTGTGTGCTTCAGTCTATTTGAAGATTAGTTTGAGATCCGTTTACTACCAGTTGAAAGTGAGAAAAGTTGAAGTACCGAAGACAGCTTTAGGGGCAAGATGTGATCACCTTGAGCTCTGAGCTATGCCGTTTTGGTTGACTAGTGTATTAGTTACCTTCGTAGAGATGTTGAGCAGAATATTTTCCTGAGTTTCTTGATCAGTTGTAGTAGCTCTTCTAGATGTCACGTGAGTATATTCAAGTGCCGAGGAAGATCATGACAAGCTTTGAAGTTAGTTTGGTAGATTCTATTAGAGAATTAATTGTATACCAAGTTGTGCAACGTGAACTTCGAGTTAATGAAGATGTTTTCTTAGGACATGTAAATTAGCCGAGTGTATTAGAACAAATCTTGAACAGACAGAGGAAGATGCGAGTTGGAAGAAATTGAAGACTGTGACGGGAACCTATGGTTCTAAGTCTAGCAGTGTTACTACCGGAAGTTTGTAAATAGCCGTTCGAAGATAGCTGCCCTTTTGTCAGATTGCTATAGAAGAATGTTCAGTTGTGTGGTTAGATGCGAGACAATGAGCCCTTGAGAAACTGAAAAAAAAACTTTGAAGAGAGCTTCGACCTTGAGTCAGCTTATATCAGAGAAAGAGCTTGTGAACTGTAGTGATGTGTTACATGTAGGGTTAGGTTGTGTGCTTATGCAAGACGGAAGATTGTGACTTGCTCATCGAGTTAGTTGAAAGACCGTGAGAAGAGTTATCCGATATGAGACATAGAGTTAATTACAATTGTATTTACTTCGAAGACTTAGAGACAAAGCTTGTATAGTAAGAAATGCACAGTGTGTACGTACATATTATCAGAACTTGAATTGTTAGACAACTTAGGAAGGGTTGAAACTTGAACAGCATAAAGTGTTAGAACTGCTTGAAGACTGTAATATCAAGATTGAGTATCATCCGAAGATAGTCAACGTAGTAACCGATGTTCCGAGTTGTAATTGTTGTTAGATTAGTAGTTGAGATGCGGGTTGTATCTGCCGAATTCAGTTACCGAATGGCAGTAATCTTGTGGTCGCGTTTCATGATGAACCTACATTGAGTTAGAATGCTTGAAGAGAAACAGTTGCAAGACAGATTCTTGGCACCTCACGTGCGAGGCATAGTAAAAGGAAGATCTTCAGAATACAGTTTCAGAGATGATAGAGTTTTACATTTTAGAGACAGAATAGTTGTACCTGTGGACATAGTGTTTTGAGACGTATTGTGTTAGCCGAAGCATATGGCAGTTCATGTGTATTGCATCTGAGATGTATGAAGACGTATTGTGGGTTGAAGACGAGTACTTCTGGATTGAGTTGATGAATCATGTGGTTCAGTATGAGAGTAAGTGAGTAAATTGCCAGCGTGTTAAGACCGAGCGTCAGTTTTCTTCTAGTTTGTTACATCCGTGGAAGGTTCTTAATGGAACTGAGTAATAGAGATTCGAGATTTCAGCTAGAATAAGTTCGAAGGCGTTTGTATAGTGTTTGGCTACCTGTTGAAGACAGAGGATCAGTTAGAGAAAGTTATGAGTCAAGTGTTCAAATAGTGTTGTATGAGAATGTGAATCGGGCTAGTTCAGTTGTTTAATTGTTGCGGTTACCATTAGAGTTAGAAAAGGGGTTGGTGATATGATTTGTGTATCTATGATTCGGGAATGTGAGTCAGATCTGTCCCGTACCATATTTGTTGAAGAGATTGAGTTGAGTTTGAAATTGAGTGCAACGAAGAATCAGTTGAAATCTTAGCATCAGACATCTATTGTTGTGCGGTAAGTCTACCGAGTTGGTGAGTATGTTGTAGTGAGAAGAGAAAAGGGAAGTGTGTGGGGGCAGTTTCAGTGGCCCTCCGTGTTCGATGAATTTCGGGGACGAAATTTCCTTAAGTGGGGGAGAGTTGTAACACCCGTGTTTTGGGGCTAGGAGTTAGTCGGGTTGTAGTCCGAGTTAATAAAATTAAATAAAAATCAATTCAACCTAAATAAAGATCTAATTGGGCTTTAGTAAATAGAGGAGAGACTAAAAGAGTAATTTACCCAAATGTTTTTTTTTAAAGGCAAGACAACTTTAATTTTAAAGTTGTCATCTTTCCCCATCTCCCTCTTTCCCACGTTAGAAAGCATTTTCCCCATTCCAAACTCTCTCAAACTTCAAACTACTATTCCATTCGATTTCAACTTCGATTCAAGGGGTTTTTGAAAGGTAAACATGTTTCCTTACTCTCCTCTTTATTCCCTATCAACCCATGGTCTTAGATTTTAAAAATATGAAGTTTTGAAAATTAGGGTTTGATTTAAAGTTTGGGTTTTTAAGGGGTTTTTCATTTTGTTTTGATAAACTGAGTTGGGGCTTTGTTTAATCAAGTTGAAATACACATTATATGTTAATTTGGTTGAATTCTAATGAAAATCCGAAGTGGGTTCTTAGACCCATTTTTGAAGCGTCTAAAACTTAGATTTTGGTGAGTTTTAGAGTTAAATTGAAGGGTTGATGGTTATACTATGTGTGGGTAGTGTTTTGAACATGTTTGAGAGTGCTTTGGATGACTACATTGCTGATTTTTGATGGGTCTTTGTGGAAGTACGAAAATGGGAAATTGGAGTATGAACGTGGCTTTGAATTGTGTGAATTATGGTGGATTTGTGTGTGAGTGTTAAACTTTGGGTTTGTGGTTGATTTTGGGGCTAATGTATCATCTTTGAATGGTCAGAAGCAAGAGAAGACAATGGAGAAGCTTCGGGCTCGAATCCGGAATTTGGACGCTCGGTAGGCTAGTCGGCTTGTGCTATGAAGTGGTCGGTGAGTGGTTATTGTTTTTAAATGATTTTAAACATTGGTTCAAGCATGTGGACCTAGGTTGGGCTTGGTAAGCCCACCTAGAGTTGAGGTTGGGGTGGTAGCCTAATCTCAAACTTAAGTTAGGAAACTTTGGTTGAACTCCCAATTGCTTGTTATGCCTCTTGTTTATATATGTTTACGGTGGTTATGTATATTGTGTTATACATGTTGTTGAGGCATGGTTTGATGCATTGCTATGCATGTGGTTTGGATTGTGAATTGTGCATGATGATGATCATGGTGAGTACATGCTAGGCATGGAAATGAGTTGTGAAATACATGTATGTGAGGCATAATATTTGATGCATTGTTATATGCATGTAGCTATGTAAAATGGATTGCGTTTAATGTTGGCACTAGTATGCTTGGGTACAATGATCGATCATTAGGATGAGTGTGCACACAAATTGAGTCAAAACGTACGTGGCCTTGGTGGCTTTAAGGCACCAAGGAGGAGTACGGTGATGTAATATTCCACCGGAAGCTTTTATATATTTCTACGTGATGATGAGTGGAATCCCATCCGTAGGGCATGTGGCGATGAGTGGAATCCCGCCCATGCAAGGACCGGTGATGAGTGTAATCCCACCGAGGTAATGTTGTTGTTGGAAATGCGTTCCAACGAGTTATCCGCGTATTCGAGTCATAGCTAGGTGCCAATATGGGGTTGTGTGAATATACCATTATGGAATTATGCATATATGCTTATATGATACGAATGTGATGTCTTTATGAATTGATATATGATGTGGTTAATGCTTTGAATTATGGATCGTGGTAAGTTGAGCTTATGAGTTGTTGAGCATGACATAATGTTGACTATATGTTCATGCATCATGTTCATTTCGGCTTTTGCGGACCGGAGGTAAGATCATGCATTTCATTATGGAAATAGCTCGTGCTTGGACCCTGCATTGTCGAAGGTTTGTTATATGAGCTTACCCTCACTAAGCTTTTATGCTTACGCTCTCTTTTGTTCGACAATGCAGATCAATAGCTTGAGGGTGGCAAGGGCAAGGAAAGGTCTCCAAGTGTTGCTTTGGTAAGCTCAATGTATGGATTTTAAGTAATAGAATGTAATAGTTAAGCAATGGGATAGGTATTGTTGTTTGAGTTTGGGTGTATGTTGATGTTGTGATTTGGCCTGAGTTTGTAAAACATGTTATGCTTCGATGTATGCTTGTGTGTGGTGACATGTCTATAGACGTTTAGATTGCCTTGTTATAGTGCAAACCTCTTTATGCTTATCATGTGCCTTTTAAGGCCTTTGAGCACCATGTATGACCTTAAATGTTGAAATGCCTTTTGTTGGAATGCTATGCTTGAAAGCTTATGTTGCTTGTATGGTTTGTGTATCATCTAGCGTTGGATTGTGCCTTTGATTTCAAGTTAAAGCATGCTTTTATGTTTGATTTGCCTTAGGATTGATGTTAGTGTGTTGGTTGGGGTTTTAGAGGGATTTAAGGGTCTCCTTGTGCCTTAAATCAGCTCAAACATGCAGGTTCGTGGCAGGGGTATCGATACGGTTGGTACGGTATCGATACCACCTTCTTGTTTTAGGCCTCGGGTATCGATACACTTAGGGGTGTATCGATACCATTTTGGTCACTGGAGCTACTGTCCATTTCGGTATCGATACCGGCCTCTGGTGTATCGATACCGTCATCTTAGTGTTGACCGTGGGAAGTCAACCGTTGGGGAGGGTATCGATACACTCCTTGGGTGTATCGATACGGTCTCTACGGATTGACTTTGACCAGTTGACCTAGTCAAGGGGGTATCGATACACCCCTTAAGGGTATCGATACCGCCTGCAGTTAAAGCTTAAACCTAGTCAAGGGGTATCGATACACCCCTTAAGGGTATCGATACCGCCTGTAGTTAAAGCTTAAAAATTGGGCTGTAAGATGTTGGGCTGAGTTCGTTTGTTTGCCTTGGGAATGTTGTTCCGCTGTATGATCACATAGGATTAAATACTCATCTAGACAAGATTTAAAATGAAAAAAAATAGGGTTGCTAGCCGAGGGGGAATTCCTTAGGGAGTTTTCACTCGGTTTTCTCCGTGTAGCTCACTCGGACCGGTCATCCGGCCAGACCGGGACGAGGGGGTTACAATATATTTGTTTGTTAGTTTGCAGGAAACAATTTATGTATATTTGTCCAAAAAAAGAAGAAGAAGAAACAATTTATGTACTATTCGCAAAAAATAAAAAATAAAAAACAATTTATGTGTGACGATAATTATTTTATAATTTGTTTTAATATATTTACTTGACAATATTAGACATTACATAAAACTCTACATCGACAAATGTATTAATTGTATTAACAACACATAATTGTTTTTCAAATAGTTTTTTTATTTACTTTGTTCTTTTCCTTTTGAGTTATTTTTCCCCAAATATTTTTAATATATCAATTATATTAAGGTTTTGTCTAATCTATACCGTGTATTTAATAGCATTAATCAAGTAAAAAAATTATTATTGCATTTAATATGAAACTTTCAATAAAAATTTTAAGAAGATTATTTGATTATTTAACGTATTTATTCCCTAAACCCTAACCATAAACCTTAAACAAAAAATCCAAAACCTAAATCTTAAACACTAAAACCTTAAACACAAAACAAAAAACCCCAAAACCATAAACCATAGACCCTAAACAAAAACCACAACCTTAACTCAAACAAAAACACATAAACCATAACCCATAAACACTAAACCTTAAACCGAAAACAAAAACCATGAACCATAGACCCCAAACCCTAAAACAATTCAATGTGAAAATTAATATTATTAAACAAGTTAAATAATCAAAGAATCCTCTTAAATGAGATTCTTATTAAATGCAACAATATAATCTTTTACTTAATTAATGTTATTAAATATGTGTTAACCTATGGGAGCATAGGTTGGACAAAGACTTATATTTTTTTTAGGTTGCCCTTCAGGTTTTTAGGTATTCGCCTTAACTACTCGGACCGACTCGCGTCGCACACTAAGACAAAACCTTATATTAATAATATGTAAAATTTGTATATACAATAAAATAATAATATGAATTTCATATCAATATTTTTAATTTAATATTACGTGTTAAATTTGTTAAAAATATATTATCGTATCAAAATAATAACATGAATTTCATATCGAAATATACTTTAAAATAATTTTTTATCTGATCAATCAAACATCATACTTTTACATTCATGTTAAATGAAACAATCAAAGTAATGTAACATTATCTTATCATGTATCTATAGTCGTACATTCCATTAATCATTATTTCATTTATTTCATAATTACTCTGTTTTGTTTCAATATCATCGATCTAAAAATCTTCTTTAAACAAAAAAAAAATCGCATATTATGTGAGATGGTTAACAATTTAAAGCCCTCCAACAATCAATGCTATCATAGAAAAACGACTGGATTTAAAATATCTTGAAATAAAATAATTTTATTTAAGATTTTAATAATGATAATATTAATAACAACATTTTTTTTGAATAAATAATAACAACAGATGAAATATTGAAATGTCAAAACTTTAGAAATCTTAATAAACCTCAAATGCCCCTTCGAATATCCAAAAATTATCTAAATTTCAAATAACTCAGATAACTTCAATATATACCTAAAACAATTTCAACTCAAAACAAGTCAATAAACGTAAAATGATTAAGGTTTCATTGACACAACAATGTCTCAAACCTATCATAGTCTGATTGCAACCTTCTCTAAGTGAGTTGTTTTGAATTTCTATTTGTAATTATTAAAAAAACTTAAATAAAAAACAAAGGCCCAAATCACACATCTTTTGAATTTTATGTGCCTAAAATATTTTTTTGTTAAAAATGTGTTTAAAATTTACATCGTTACAATTTTAGGTGTATGGTAGTTAACTATCGTTTAAAAATTTGTTAACCAATCAATGCTCAACATGTGGCAATAATTTGAATTTTTTTAATTTTTGAAAAAAAACCATTTTTTTTAATTTATTAGAAAATCTCAGAAATTTTTTAAATTTTACAAAACAGTCTCAAAATCCCTAAAATTTCTCAAACTTAAATCACCACCACTTCTGCCGCATATCACCCCCTGAGCATATCTCTCTGATCGTCGGACCTAGCCGATCATTTTTCTCAATGTGGCATCTTCCGATACTACGAATAGTATGTCAGCCGAATGTTGATTTCACGTTTAACCATAAATCAAAATACTCGAGTTTACATATATTCAATCTCATATTCTTTTATATATTGTACAACCAATAATATTAACCGAGCTTTACTCAGTCGATTATATTACTATAGATGAGAACGAGAAGAGTAACAAAAGAGAGGACAAGAAGAGGATGGGATGGGGGTGGGTGCGTGACTGCGATGGAATATTTGTGAGGGAGCGGAGAGTGGGGACTATCAGGCGTTAGCAGGCCTTTTTCTTTTCTGTTTAGTTTTTTTTATTTATTTTACAAATGATAATTAAAATATATTTATATATATATTTGAAAATAAAAATATATTTATATTTAGTTTAAAAAATCGACCCATCTTATTCAATGACGGGACTATCCCATCGTTCGAGTTAAATTAGATTAGGATACATAATTAATTTTAATTTTAACGTTTGAGTTATACAATAAATATATATTACATAACTTTTTATAAAATTTAAAATACTGATGATAAAATAAATTTATTAGTATATTATAAATAATTAAATAGGTGTTTCAAAATCATGGAGCTCTCGACGCAGCTTTATTATCTGGATCTAATATGCTGGATAATAATTCTATTTGTATGAGCAATTTTTTACTCAATATTCATTGTTTAACAAATAGGAACGTTTATGGTACTTGAAATTAGATTTGTCCATGGATTGTGTGCTCGTTTTTGTCAGATTGATCTGACTCGATTTGAATTAGGTTTTGGTTTGGAATTTTTACGCTTGAATTTGCTCCACCCGTATTGAATTTAAAATCTATGACCAAAAAATATTAAATTTAAATTAATCTTAAATATATTAGGGTAAACTATAACGGATGTCACGTAATTATGGCTAAATTTATATTTAGGTTACCAAATCAGTAAAAATTACATTTAGATCACTCAATTATGGGTAATGTTACACTTGGGTCACCCAATTATTAAAGTTATATTTGAGTCACTAAATTATGGGTAAGGTTACATTTGGGTCACCCTTCATATTTAAAAAAATACATCAACTTAGTCATTTTTTCTTCCAAAACACTTCTATACCCTCGTTAACACTAGAGTATTTCATTTGAAATAATTAATTAATTTAATACACAAATTGATAGATATATTTTAAATATGAAGGGTGACCCAAATGTAACCTTACTCATAATTGAGTGACCCAAGTGTAACTTTTTATAATTGGGTGACCCAAATGTAACCTTATAATTGAATGACCTTCATCGTAATTTACCAACTATATTATTTAAAACTAATTATAAAATATATAGGAATATAACTATTAGGCACAACGTCGAAAGATGTAATGTCAGCTTGACTGGAACAATCACTTTAGTCTATATTCTTTTTAAGCACTTTAATTTTTAATGTTTTATTTTTTGATCGAAATAATTCCCCTGTGGATGAAAGCTGCTAGTTAATTAACGATAAGCAACTTAAAATGACTTGACATAACAACACATCAACAGAAAAAATAATTGTATATTTTATATAATTTATAAATTATTTATAGACTGGTGTGTCATTTTATCAAGTTAACACTTTTGTCTATATGACATTGTTGTGTCAATGTGTACTGTCATGTAGGTTCGTCACGTCGTTTCAAGTCATTTATCATTAATTATTGAACAATTTTTATCAACGAATGCTTCATTTTAACCTAAAATGAAACGTTGAATGTTAAAGTGCTTTAAAAAATATAGGCCAAACTAACTAAAATTTAAGGGTTAGTATAACCCCCTCGTCCCGGTCTGGCCGGATGACCGGTCTGAGAGAGCTACACGGGGAAAACCGAAGCGAAACCCGTTAAGGTTTCCCCTCGGTTAGCAACCCTATTATTTTCTTTTTCATTAATTAATCTTGCCTAAAATACCTTATTAAGTCCTATGTGAAACATGACAGCGGAAACACAAACACCATAGCAACGACCAACCAAAACAGCACCTTAAAACAGCCCATTTATCCTGTTTAGGCAGGTCGTATCGATACGCCTTCAGAGGGTATCGATACGCCTTGACCAAGGTCAACACCCTATAGTCAACATAAAAGGACCGTATCGATACAGCCCTTGAGCGTATCGATACGCCCTTCTCGGTCAACACCACTTGGTCAACTCTGTTGGACCGTATCGATACGCTTGGACACCGTATCGATACGCCATGCACTCTACAACTCCCCAAGATTACAGAGAGTTAAGAGGGTATCGATACACCCTTGTGTATCGATACGCCCAGTCTAACCTGAATTTCAGAGAGTTGGGACCGTATCGATACACCCCACGTATCGATACGCCCAGCCAAAACTGTTTCCTCTGAGCAAGGCCGTATCGATACAGCCCTTAGGCGTATCGATACGCCCTGCACTGTAAGTCCACAATTTTTAGCTAAACGACCCCAAACACGACTTTAGATGCAATTCTTGACTCTCCTAAGCATATACAAACATGTAAGCACGCATATTTAAGCCAGAGGAATCACTCAAACATGGATTAAAGCATTCATACATGGCATTCTAACAAAAGAGCAATTTATGCATATATGGTCATACAAGCACTTAAGATTTCATGCCTTAGCAACCAAACATATAAGCATACAAGACATGCATCATAAGCAAGCTTTACAATTCAACAAGGCATCCAAGAGCCACACCACTTCAACATACAAGAAGGCATTTAAATCAATAACACATATCGACATACATCAAAACTCAAATCATCAATACCTATCCCATTGCTTAACTATTACATTATATTACTGAAAACTCATACATTGAGCTCACCATAAGCAACACTTGATGACCTTTCCTTGCCTTTGCCACCCACAAGCTATTTATCTGCATTGTCGAACAAAAGAGAGCGTAAGCATAAAAGCTTAGTGAGGGTAAGCTCTTTAAAAACAAACCTCAACAATGCAGGGTCCAAGCACGAGCTACAACTGAGATAAAATGCATGTTCATACCTCCGGTCCACACGAGCCATGATCATAGATGATGCATGAACATATACTCAATATCATGTCATGTTCAACATGTTCAAAACCACAATACATGAAATCACATATATTAAACCATATAATGGCAATATAACCACAATCCGTATTGGCACCTAGCTATGACTCGAATACACGGATAACCGTTGGAACTCACATCCAACAACACAACCATTACCTGGCGGTGGGATTCCACTCATCACCGTTCACGCGGAGGGGATTCCACTCATCCTCATGCCTCATTTCACGTGGAGGGGATTCCACTCATCCTCACGCCCGTCGATGAGATTCCACTCATCACCGACCCTGTATGGACGGGATTCCACTCATCGCCACATGCCCTACGGATGGGATTCCACTCATCATCACGTAGAATATATATAAATTTCCAAGCGTACCCGTACTCCTCCTCGATGACTCAACGCCACCAAGGCCACGCGCGACTTTTGACTCATGTGTACACACTAACATCCTAATGATCGATCATTTGTACCCAAGTATACTAGTGCCAATACTAATACATTCCACAATATCATTTATTAACAACTTCCGTGCTTAGCACGTACTCACAATGACTTACTATCATGCACAAACCACATTTCCATGCCTAGCATGTACTCACCATGATCCTCGGATCAAGCAATCACCTCATAACATCATATGTATATTTCCATCACATTTATCATCCACATGCATGTAACAATACATAAAGCCATGCCTCCACATACATGTATAACAACGTAAGCATAACCACCATAAGCATGATTAACCATGAGGCATAATTCAACACTTTAAAGATCAACCAAGGTCTCTAACTAAAGTTTGGGATTAGGCCATCACCCTAATCCTAACTCTAGGTGGGTCTACCAATTCCAACCTAGTTCACATGCTTGAACCAACACTTGAAAACCATTTAAAAGTATTTAACCACTCACCTCTACCTCCAAGCTCAATTACCAAGCAAGCATCACCTTCAAGTTTCCGGATTCCTTCCCGATGCTTCTCCAACGCAAATTCTCGCTTCTAAACAACCTCAACACAAGTAAATTAACCTCAAATCAGTCCACAACACAACGTAGCAAACCCGGAATGAAATTCAAACATCAAACACTTGTTTTTTGAACCAAGAACAACCACCAAAAGCCATTCCCGAGCAGCCCTTTTACACAGTCCAAAATTTGTGATTTTAACACATTTAACACTTCCAAATGTTTCCAATACGACCCCCAACCAATACTCTAACATCAACCCTCAATTTCCAACACAAACCACACCCAAAACTGAACTAAAAACCCTCCTAAAAACCCTCCAAAACACAAATTCGGGAAACTTAACAAAACCCTTTAAAAATCATATATGTTGAACCCTTTGGTTTATAAACTTCATATCTATCATTGTTTAATCAAAATCTCAAGTTAAACACCATAAAACTACCATTTTTATTCAAATCTCCAAAAATTCAAATTTCTAAAACATGGATGAAAATGAAAACTACTTGTACTTTTGAAGAGAGGAAGTTGAGAGCAAGTCAAAAACGTAATTACCTTTCAAAACTGAGCCAAAACGAAGGAGAAAGGAGATGAAAAAGTGGAACGGGGAGAGAGCTTCTTCAAACGTTGAAGAAGAAGATGATAATGAAGAGAGAATGGGTATTTTATTATATAAAGGGGATTTAAATTAGAAAATGGGTAAATTACCAAAAGGCCATTAATAAATGGCTATTTCATTGATCCTTAAAAAGCTCTTCAACTTGCAATTAAATCAATTTGTCCCATTTAAATTATTTATTTTGAAACCCAAAATTTGAAAGAATCATTTTTATAATAAAACCGAGCCCAAATAATATTAAAATATTATTTTCACCCGACCCCTAAACCCGGGTGTTACAACTCTCCCCCACTTAAGAAATTTCGTCCCCGAAATTTATCGGACAGGAAGAATCACAGAAACTGTCTCTCCACACTTCCTTCTCACCACAACATACTAACCAATCTCAGTGGACTTACCCCACAACAATAGCTATCTAATGCTGAGATTCCCATTGGTTCTTTCAAGGCATGTCAATATAAAACTCAACTCAATCTCTTCAACAACATAGCACGGGACAAATCCAACTCACACTTCTGAATCATAGATACATAAACCACATCACAAACCTCTTTCTAACTCTAGTGGTAACCGCAACAATTAAACAACTGAACTAGTCTGATTCACAATCTCAGGCAGCACTGTACGAACACTTGGATCATAACCTTCTCTAACTGAACATCTACCTTCAACGGATAACCAGACACTATGCAAATGTCTTTAAAATAATCTAGCAGAAATTTCGGATCTCTATTATCCACCTTCATTACGAATCTTCCACAGATGTAGCAACTAGAAGAAACTGAACTCGGTCTTGACACGCTGGAAATTTACATACTTACTCTCATACTGAACCACATTATTCACCCACTCAATCTAGAAACACTAATCTTCAATCCACAATACGTCTTCATACTACTCAGAAGCAATATAAACGAACTACCGTGTGCTTCGGCCAACACAATACGTCTCAAAACACTATGTCAATCGGTACAACTATCCTATCTCTAACAATGCAAACTCTATCCTTTCTGAACTGTATTCTGAAATATTCTTTTCACAATGTCTTGCACGTGAGGTGCCAAGAATTTGTCTTGCAACTGTTTCTCCTCAAACACTCTGACTCAATGTAGGTTTAACATGAAACTCGGCCACAAAACTGTTATCCTTCGGTAAACTGAATTTCGGCAATTACAACTCGCAACTAAACTACTAATCTAACAACAAATACAACTCGGAGCATCGTTTACTGCGTTAACTCTCTCTTCAGATGGTACTCAATCCCGATTTTACAGTCTTCAAGCAGTTCTAACACTTTATGCACTTCAAGTTGCAACTCTTCCTAAGTCTTCAATTTTTTTTTAGTTCAGATGATACGTACATACATACTGCATATTTCCTACTACACAAGCTTGTCCCCAATTCTTCGAAGCAAGTACAACTGATCAAGGAACTCGGGAAAATATTCTGCTCAATATCTCTATAAGGTAACTAACGCACTAGTCAAGCGAGGCAGCATAACTCGGAACTCAAAGTGATCATATATTGCCCCAAAAGCTGTCTTCATTACTTCAATTTTTTTTTCTCACTTCCAACTGGTAATAATTGGATCTCAAATTAATCTTCGGAAAGACTGAAGCACCCACTAACTGATCAACAAATCGCTGACACTTGGAAACGGATACTAATCGTTCACTGCCACGGGTTTCAACTGTCTGAATCTAACCACATCCTCGTACTGCCACTCTCACTTCTTCACAAATTGTGCTGTCATCCTCTAATATGACGTACTAGGCCTAATGAACCTATGGTCTAACAAACATCATAGTTGATTCTTCAACACTCTCAATTCTTTCGGGAACTATAAGACACAGAAAAATCAAAGCAGAAGCAAACTCGGAGACGGTATCAATAATAAGCTCTTCTTCTCTGTCAGGAGACAAACCAGGCAATTCTTCCAAACAATTCTAGGAAGAATCACAAACCATTTTAACCTTCTGCGGTCTAATCTTCATTCAAAATCAAATTCATTACACTTGGTAAGCAAGCCTGCCATCTAAACTCAATAAATCTTCGACCTCCACAGCTGGATCAACATTCGGCAATAAGTTCACCTCCTCACCTACTACTACAGTCACACAGGAATCTGCAACTTCAAGGCAACTCTCTCTTTGTCTCAACGTATACACTAACTCTGTGTTCTTCAAGCCAAACATTGTCAAAACGTACCTCAAAACTGTAGGAAGACGATCACTTCACATCTACTAGAAACTAGTAACTCCGAACCACCAACAAACACTTCTGTACATTTTCATGGACATCACTATTTCACCACAAGGTCTAGTCATATGTGTCCCTACTTCCAAGGTCTCAACACGTACCTCAAATTTTCTTCGCATGCTCACACGAAAAAAAGACAAATCCGAAGAAATTGTAACTACACCTGTGCACAACTGATAATCTTCGACCCTCTTGTTTTCAAACTGGTTCTTCAACAACATCTGATTCTTCTAGACTGTTCTTAGAGCATCTTAAAACTTTAAAAGGCAGTTCTAATCACACACAAACAATCATGCTTGAACTTGTTCTGTAACATCGGTCTTGACGACTCATAACATCCCACTACCAAACAATCTGAATTTAAAACTCAAGACTTCCTTCTCGGCTCAACTATATCAGAAGTATCTTCATCCTTCCTTCTAACTGAAAGACAACTCAGACGTACACTGGCCCAACCATACAATTTGATTTCCACTCACGGATACTGACCGACTGTCTTGCATTAAAACCATAGGCTAAATCCCAATGATCACCAACTAACATTTCTGAAATTCATATCACTCACACGAGACCCCTACCTAGATCTCGCCAAAAGAACTAAGGTACTCATATCTACCTCTGACACCTCATCGGCTCATTCATACTTGCATGCTTGCTAACAATGTACAGATTTAGAATCAACCAGAAGGGAACAAGCTCAAAACTGTACCAAGGCTTATATACTATGACATCGATATCACTCTGACTCCCACTCATAGGTCGTCACCTCTTTCACCACTAACACCAGAACCAATCACATCGTTCCTCATCAACAGGAACCAACCCATATACACACTAACTCAGTCAAACAATTTGTACCTCAACTCTGGTATAACCATACTTCCCTGACTAAAGCGATGAACTCCCTCAACATCATTCACCTTTTTCAGAATCCACCGTTTCCACTTACAGATTCACAATCCATGCCTTGACCTCAAACTTACCAAAAAGCAATAAACTAACAACAACAACAACAACAACACATTAACATACAAACTGGGTTAGCAAAGGAAAAGGTCCAAGTGGCTCAAGTATGATTTCCTCACTTAAAATCCTTTTTCCGATGTAATAGAAGCAATGGGACTCTACTCAACATGTTTCAAACAAATCAGCACACATACATGCTTAACCAAGCATATAACAAGGCATACTTGCTAAACAAGCAACACATGCGTACGATCAAACAACGTACATTCTCAATCAAACAATCACACATCACTGCATACACGGGTAACGAATAACATGCTTTTAAACAAATAATCAACATACTTGTCATACAAGCAATCATACTTACAAAGCAAGCAAACACCGTGCATATCAATTCAAAACTTAAACTTACCTCACTTACCTGCCCAAGGTCTCGGAAACCTTAAGCTCTGATACCAACAAATGTAACCCCCTCGTCCCGGTCTGGCCGGATGACCGGTCTGAGAGAGCTACACGGGGAAAACCGAAGCGAAACCCGTTAAGGTTTCCCCTCGGTTAGCAACCCTATTTTTTTTTTCATTAATTAATCTTGCCTAAAATACCTTATTAAGTCCTATGTGAAACATGACAGCGGAAACACAAACACCATAGCAACGACCAACCAAAACAGCACCTTAAAACAGCCCATTTATCCTGTTTAGGCAGGTCGTATCGATACGCCTTCAGAGGGTATCGATACGCCTTGACCAAGGTCAACACCCTATAGTCAACATAAAAGGACCGTATCGATACAGCCCTTGAGCGTATCGATACGCCCTTCTCGGTCAACACCACTTGGTCAACTCTGTTGGACCGTATCGATACGCTTGGACACCGTATCGATACGCCATGCACTCTACAACTCCCCAAGATTACAGAGAGTTAAGAGGGTATCGATACACCCTTGTGTATCGATACGCCCAGTCTAACCTGAATTTCAGAGAGTTGGGACCGTATCGATACACCCCACGTATCGATACGCCCAGCCAAAACTGTTTCCTCTAAGCAAGGCCGTATCGATACAGCCCTTAGGCGTATCGATACGCCCTGCACTGTAAGTCCACAATTTTTAGCTAAACGACCCCAAACACGACTCTAGATGCAATTCTTGACTCTCCTAAGCATATACAAACATGTAAGCACGCATATTTAAGCCAGAGGAATCACTCAAACATGGATTAAAGCATTCATACATGGCATTCTAACAAAAGAGCAATTTATGCATATATGGTCATACAAGCACTTAAGATTTCATGCCTTAGCAACCAAACATATAAGCATACAAGACATGCATCATAAGCAAGCTTTACAATTCAACAAGGCATCCAAGAGCCACATCACTTCAACATACAACAAGGCATTTAAATCAATAACACATATCGACATACATCAAAACTCAAATCATCAATACCTATCCCATTGCTTAACTATTACATTCTATTACTGAAAACTCATACATTGAGCTCACCATAAGCAACACTTGATGACCTTTCCTTGCCTTTGCCACCCACAAGCTATTTATCTGCATTGTCGAACAAAAGAGAGCGTAAGCATAAAAGCTTAGTGAGGGTAAGCTCTTTAAAAACAAACCTCAACAATGCAGGGTCCAAGCACGAGCTACAACTGAGATAAAATGCATGTTCATACCTCCGGTCCACACGAGCCATGATCATAGATGATGCATGAACATATACTCAATATCATGTCATGTTCAATATGTTCAAAACCACAATACATGAAATCACATATATTAAACCATATAATGGCAATATAACCACAATCCGTATTGGCACCTAGCTATAACTCGAATACACGGATAACCGTTGGAACTCACATCCAACAACACAACCATTACCTGGCGGTGGGATTCCACTCATCACCGTTCACGCGGAGGGGATTCCACTCATCCTCACGCCTCATTTCACGCGGAGGGGATTCCACTCATCCTCACGCCCGTCGATGGGATTCCACTCATCACCGACCCTGCATGGACGGGATTCCACTCATCGCCACATGCCCTACGGATGGGATTCCACTCATCATCACGTAGAATATATATAAATTTCCGAGCGTACCCGTACTCCTCCTCGATGACTCAACGCCACCAAGGCCACGCGCGACTTTTGACTCATGTGTACACACTAACATCCTAATGATCGATCATTTGTACCCAAGTATACTAGTGCCAATACTAATACATTCCATAATATCATTTATTAACAACTTCCGTGCTTAGCACGTACTCACAATGACTTACTATCATGCACAAACCACATTTCCATGCCTAGCATGTACTCACCATGATCCTCGGATCAAGCAATCACCTCATAACATCATATGTATATTTCCATCACATTTATCATCCACATGCATGTAACAATACATAAAGCCATGCCTCCACATACATGTATAACAACGTAAGCATAACCACCATAAGCATGATTAACCATGAGGCATAATTCAACACTTTAAAGATCAACCAAGGTCTCTAACTAAAGTTTGGGATTAGGTCATCACCCTAATCCTAACTCTAGGTGGGTCTACCAATTCCAACCTAGTTCACATGCTTGAACCAACACTTGAAAACCATTTAAAAGTATTTAACCACTCACCTCTACCTCCAAGCTCAATTACCAAGCAAGCATCACCTTCAAGTTTCCGGATTCCTTCCCGATGCTTCTCCAACGCAAATTCTCGCTTCTAAACAACCTCAACACAAGTAAATTAACCTCAAATCAGTCCACAACACAACGTAGCAAACCCGGAATGAAATTCAAACATCAAACACTTGTTTTTCGAACCAAGAACAACCACCAAAAGCCATTCCCGAGCAGCCCTTTTACACAGTCCAAAATTTGTGATTTTAACACATTTAACACTTCCAAATGTTTCCAATATGACCCCCAACCAATACTCTAACATCAACCCTCAATTTCCAACACAAACCACACCCAAAACTGAACTAAAAACCCTCCTAAAAACCCTCCAAAACACAAATTCGGGAAACTTAACAAAACCCTTTAAAAATCATATATGTTGAACCCTTTGGTTCATAAACTTCATATCTATCATTGTTTAATCAAAATCTCAAGTTAAACACCATAAAACTACCATTTTTATTCAAATCTCCAAAAATTCAAATTTCTAAAACATGGATGAAAATGAAAACTACTTGTACTTTTGAAGAGAGGAAGTTGAGAGCAAGTCAAAAACGTAATTACCTTTCAAAACCGAGCCAAAACGAAGGAGAAAGGAGATGAAAAAGTGGAACGGGGAGAGAGCTTCTTCAAACGTTGAAGAAGAAGATGATAATGAAGAGAGAATGGGTATTTTATTATATAAAGGGGATTTAAATTAGAAAATGGGTAAATTACCAAAAAGGCCATTAATAAATGGCTATTTCATTGATCCTTAAAAAGCTCTTCAACTTGCAATTAAATCAATTTGTCTCATTTAAATTATTTATTTTGAAACCCAAAATTTGAAAGAATCATTTTTATAATAAAACCGAGCCCAAATAATATTAAAATATTATTTTCACCCGACCCATAAACCCGGGTGTTACAGTTAGAGTTTAAAACCCATAAGAGATCTAATTATAATTTGATTTTATTTATTATAATCAAGTAAACACGTAAAGACTAAACTCAACACATTATGATCATTTTATGTTTAATAATTTGGAAGAAGAATATTCGAAATGAAAATTTTGACTTGAAAATGATGCTTACTATATGTTATAAGATAAAGGTAGCCGAAATTCACTATATGCATAATATCAAATTTAAAGTAGAATTTAATTCAAAATTTACGTCCTTTCTTATTTTAGACTTTAAAATATTTTTCAATTTCATATTGTATTGTATTATTTTTCATATATTCGGGTTCATGAAAACTAACATATATGTTAAACGCTATATTGATTTTTAAAGTTGTATTTATTATTATTATTATTATTATTATTATTATTATTATTATTATTATTATTATTATTATTATTATTATTATTATTATTATTATTGTACATGTTTTTATTCAATCAAGTATTTTTAACCTTTTCAAGTGAAATGTATGTTATCTCATCTCATTTTTCTATTACAAAAAATTACATGACATCGTAAAACATGATAGATAATACATAATATTCACAACATTGAAAAACTTATTAAAAATTTGAACTAAAAAAATCTTTTAATTACCTACCATGATAGTAAAATACACAAATTAAAAGGTCAAAATTATATCATTAATTTATGGATAAATATTCTATACACAGGCGGTGGAAACTGAAAGTTTCCACAAGCGCCTTAGTTTTAGGGTATAAAAAGTTAGTTTAGGGGTTTAGGTGTAGGGGGTTAGAATTTAGGGATAGTTGTTTCAATTTAAGGTTTAGGGTTATATTTTAGGGTTTATAGGTTAAAATTTAAATCCTCACCATATTACTCTAAAAACTAAACCCTAATCTATAAACCTAAATTATAATCCTAAGCCTTAAATTGAAACAACTATCCCTAAATTCTAAACCCCTAAACTCTATAGACTAAACTAACTTCATATACCCTAAAACTAAGGCGCTTGAAAGTTTCTACCGCCAATGTATAAGATATTAATCTTTAATTTATTAGTATATCCGCCCATATTGATTTGTTTTGTACACGTAATCAATAGTGGTGACTGCTTAATTTAAGCCCACAACCCTCCTCAAGATTGGGAGTATAATCATTATCTACCGTCCATCATGCGGACAAACTTTGGATCATCATCACCATAAGGACATAACCAAAAATTTATTTAATGGGTGTTATTTTTTTGAATGATATTTAAATAAATTAATTATTTATAAAATGATGTTAATTTATATATAAAAAATACTAGTTATATGTATATTCAACTTTTCTATATATAAATTATATAAAAAATATAATTTTTTAAATTTTTTTAGTGTTAACGGACACTCCCACCTCACTTATGCATGTGGCTCCGCCCATGATCGCGACCCCTAACATCTGCTACGTACATTGATACATACCACGGCCATCGTATAATTCAATTGAAAAGGTAGCAGGCAGGCAGTATCATCATGATCCATGGAAATCAAATCATGCATATTAAAACACCAGCACGTGATACGCACATCACACGGTGTTAATGTTCTGTTTTTGTACACTTTACGTTTTAGGGAAGAACTAAGCATGATCCGACACACAAATCTGGTGGGTTCATCAATTTTGAATTTTTCTGCGATTTCATGACCTGCCACCTATCATGATTTCCCACTTCAATATTCATATACACATCCAATTTGTGTGTGGGAATATTATATATAAGATTAGATTTATATATTCTTACTACTAAGAAATCATTTTACAATCATTTTATTAGTTACTATCTAATTTTTTTTAAAATATATCTTAACACGTAAATGAAGTAAACTGAGTAATGAATATTGTCTTCATAATATTCAGATACAATCTAATTTGAATTGATCATTTAGTACTTTTTAAATAATAATAATAATAATAAATTTATAGATCAATAATTAATAATTATATAAAAAAACAATAATTTCTAAGGAAAATAATATTTTCTAAGGAAAATTCTGCCACGCTCGACGAGCACCAATAAGCATCACTAACGATGAGCACCATTAATTCAATTTATAAAGATTAAAAATTTAAATGTCTCACCGTATAATTATAAATTATATAAAAATAAAAAAATAAATTAATTAAAATATATTATTTTATTTTAAATTTCCTTTTAAACACAGATCAAAATACTTATCTACCCATAAATTTAAAAATTATATTTTTTATTCATTTGAAATTTAAGCCACCACTGCCGTGGTTGCCACTACACCTAAATTGCACGTTGTGCCGTGCTTTAGCTGCTAAAGGCCATGAAATCCATGTTTTCACTAGGGGTGTGAAAAACTGACCCGACCTGGTAACCTGTCTGAAACCCGATCGAGTCAGAACCTAGTTTAACCCGAGAATTCAAAGACCGAACCCGACCTGCACCCGACCGAAACGAACCCGAACCCAAATTTTACCTGTAACTGTATAAACCGAACCCGAACTGCACCCGACCGAAGTGAACCCGAACCCGAAATTGACCTGTTACTGTAGTAACCGAACCCGACCTGCACCCGACCGAAACGAACCCGAACCCGAGACTAACCTGCCAGATAACCGATTTAACCCGACCTGTTTGGACCCGACCTGTTTTGAACCCGACCTGTTTTAAACCCGACATGTTTTGAACCTGAACTGTTATTGACCTGAACTGTTCTTGACCTGAACTGTTCTTGACCTGAACTGATATTGACCTAAACTGTTATTGACCTGAACTGTTCTTGACCTAAACTGATATTGACCTGAACTGATATTCACCTGAACTGATATTAACCTGAACTAATACTATTATTTGATTTTCTAATAATGATAATTATCTGACATTTAAAGAAGTTATATTTAATGAATATAAAATAATGTCAAGTATTGAAAATTTTTAAAATTAATAATAATTTCAAGTATTAATAAATTAACTAACTTAACTTCAATTAAAAGATAAATTGAATTAATAATAATTCTAAGTATTAATAAATTGTATTTCTAATTAACTTGACTATTATTTTAAAATAACTTCAAAGATAAACTATTATACTTAATTAACTTAAGTGGAATGAATAACCATTATTAATGTAACACCCGGGTTTTGGGGTCGGGAGAAATAAATAAATAAAATAATATCTCGGTTTTGATTTGCAAAATAAAATTTAAAAGTGTTGGACCAAAATTTTGATGTTAAGCCCAATAGCCATTTTAATGGCATTTTTGTAAATAGTTGGACTTCCAAATTTAAAACCCCTTTTTAATTAAAACCAAAAAGCTTGTCATCTTCATCTCTCCTCAACTCCCCATTTCCACGACAATGGAGGACTCTTTCTCCATCTCCCCATTTCATCTCATTTCTCCTTCAATCTTGGAGCTTTTTGAAAGGTAAATATATTTTTGACTTGGTCTTGTCTTTCTCTTCATGTTGGTAACAATATTTCTCATTATTATTCATGATTTTTGAAATTGAAAGTTTTAGGGTTTTGTTTAAAAATGAGAGCTTTATGGTCTTTAACTTAAGCTATCGATTTATTATGGTTAGATAAGTTGTTTGCAACTCTTAAGGTCCAACATATGTGAATTTTAAAGTATTTTAACATGATTCCCGAATTTAGGTTTTGGTGGGTTTTTAGGAGGGTTTTTAGTTGAGTTTTGGGTGTGGTTTGTGTTGGAAATTGAGGTTTGATGTTAGGGTAATAGTTGGGGGCTGTTTTGGAAGCATTTGAGGGTGCTAAAGAGGTTGAAAACATGGATTTTGGAAAGGGTATGTGGGCTGTCCGAAATTGCAAAGTATGGGGTTTGGTCATGGCTTGCAACGTTGTAAATTGAATTTGAATTGTGTTCCGGGTTGGTCATTTGATGTTGGGCTGATTTGGAATTGTTTGAAATGTGTTTGAGGTTGTTTAGAAGCGGGAATTCGTGTTGGAAAAGCTTCGGGAAGAAATCCGGAAATTTTGAGGGAGGTTGCTTGCTTGGCTTGGAGCTTGGAAGCTTAGGTGAGTGATTAAATGTTTTAAATGGTTTTGAGTATTTGGTTCAAGCATGTGAACCTAGGATGGGCTTGGTAAACCCACCTAGAGTTGGGATTAGAGTGGTAGCCTAATCCCAAGCTTTGATTAGAGACTTTGGTTGCACTCTTTAATAGTTGTATATGCCTCGTGTTAAATCGTGATGGTGTTGGTTATATATATGTTGTATACATGTATGTTGAGGCATGTTGGATGCATCGTTTTATGTATGTTGATGATGTGATATGGTTGTTAATGATGTACATGTGTGTTGTCATGTGAAATGAGATCATGAGGTGATTGCTTGATCCGAGGATCATGGTGAGTACATGCTAGGCATGGAAATGTGGTTTGTGCATGATAGTAAGTCATGGTGAGTACGTGCTAAGCACGGAAGTTGTTAATAAATGGTATTGTGGAATGTATTAGTATTGGCACTAGTATGCTTGGGTACAAATGATCGATCATTAGGATGTTAGTGTGTACACATGAGTCAAAAGTCGCGCGTGGCCTTGGTGGCGTTGAGTCACCAAGGAGGAGTACGGGTACGCCCGGAAATTGTATTTATATTAGTCGATGATGAGTGGAATCCCATCGACGGGGCGTGAGGATGAGTGGAATCCCCTCCGCATGAAATGAGGCGTGAGGATGAGTGGAATCCCCTCCGCGTGAACGGTGATGAGTGGAATCCCACCGTCAGGTAATGGTTGTGTTGTTGGATGTGAGTTCCAACGGTTATTCGTGTATTCGAGTCATAGCTAGGTGCCAATACTGATTGTAGTTTATGTTGCCATTATGTGGTTAATTGTGAGCCAATGTGATTTGGGATGTGTTGCTAACATGGTTTAATATATGTGATTTCATGTATTGTGGTTTTGAACATGTTGAGCATGACATGATATTGATTATATGCTCGTGCATCATTTAGAATCATGGCTCGTGTGGACCGGAGGTAAGAACGTGCATTTTATCTTGGTTGTAGCTCGTGCTTGGACCCTGCATTGTCGAGGTTTGTTTTTAAAGAGCTCACCCTCACTAAGCTTTTATGCTTACGCTCTCTTTTGTTCGACAATGTAGATATATAGCTTGTGGGTGGCAAAGGCAAGGGAAGGCCTCCAAGTGTTGCTTTTGGTGAGCTCAATGTATGAATTTTAAGTAATGGAATGTAATAGTTAAGCAATGAGATAGGAATTGTTGATTCGAGTCTTGATGTATGACTATGGTTGACTTGATTTGTAAGCATGATATATCTTGCCAAATGCTAGTACGATGGATGTCTTATGAATGCTTAAGTTGCTTTGAATGGCATGTGAACTCATTTGATATGTATGATGCTTATTGGTTCTTTTTAATGTCTTCAAGCATGCTTGTATGAAAGGCTCTTAATGTGTAATTTTGCCATGTTAGAAAGATTGTCCAAATTCATGCTTGTATGTGTTTGAGTATGTTAAATCTAGGATGTATGCCTCTAGACTTGGCTTAATGGTTTTATGTCCCTTTAGGGGTCCTATGGGACCTTTAGACTTGTCAAAACACCCCTAAATCTGTATTTCAAAGGTTACATACTACCGGCATTTCGAAACGGGAGGGATCGTTTCGGAACGGGTAGGCTTCAGGGACCCCGTATCGGAACGCGTTTCGATACGGTATGGCCTTTGGAACCCCTGTTCCGAAACGCGTATCGGAACGTTTTGGCTACTGGAATTCTGAGAAATTCACGAGATGAAGGTGTTTCGAAACGGGTGTGAAGGTTTCGAAACGGTCAAAATCTCGTTGACCACGAGATATTGACCGTCGTGGGCGTTTCGAAACGGTTGACCCCCGTTTCGATACGGCCTCTTGTAAAGGCTCTGGGTCAGTTGACCTGGTCAAGGCGTTTCGATACGCCTCAAGGGCGTTTCGAAACGGCCTGTTTAAAAGATTAAAAGTGGGCTGTTTAATTGCTGTTTTGGGTTCGAATGTTTGTCTCTTGTATTCTTGTTCCGCTGTTTGACCACATAGGGTTTAATATCCATTTAGACAAGATTTTAAAATGAAAAAAATAGGGTTGCTAACCGAGGGGGAACTTTAACGGGTTTCGCTTCGGTTTTCCCCGTGTGGCCCACTCGGACCGGTCAACCGGCCAGACCGGGACGAGGGGGTTACACTTGTTGGTATCAGAGCCTAAGGTTACCGAGACCTTGGGCAGGTAAGTGAGGTAAGTTTAAGTTTTGAATTGATATGCACGGTGTTTGCTTGCTTGTAAGAATGATTGCTTGTATGACGAGTATGTTGATTGTTCGTTTAAAAGCATGTTGCTCGTTACCCGTGCATGTTGTGATGTGTGATTGTTTGATTGAGAATGTACGTTGTTTGATCGTACGCATGTGTTGCTTGTTTAGCAAGTATGCCTTGTTATATGCTTGGTTAAGCATGTATGTGTGCTGATTTGTTTGAAACATGTTGAGTAGAGTCCCATTGCTTCTATTACATCGGAAAAAGGATTTTAAGTGAGGGAAATCATACTTGAGCCACTTGGACCTTTCCTTTGCTAACCCAACTTGTATGTTAAATTGTTGATTGATTTATTGCTTTTAGTAAGTTTAGGGCCAGTGTGTAGGCCGTTAATCGGTAAGTGGAAGTTGTGGTTTTGAAAATGTGGAGGAAGTTCTTTGCTATAGTTGGGGGAGTATGGTTGTACCGTAGTTGAGGTACAATTTGTTTGCTCGAGTCCGCGTGTATGTGAGTTGATTCTTGTTGGTGAGAGACGATGGGACCGATTCTGGTATTAGTTGGTAAAAAGAATCAAAGGCCTTTGAGTGGGAGTCAGAATAGTATCGATGTTATAGTAGGTAAGCCCTTGGTACAGTTTTGAGTTTGTCTCTGCCGATTGGTTCTGAGTTCGTACTTCCGTATGTTGTTACCAAGCATGCAAGTTTGAATGTGCTCGATGAGGTGTCAGAGGTAGGTATGAGTACCTCAATTCTTTTGGCGAGATCTAGGTAGGGGTCTCGTGTGAGTAATCTGAATTTCAGAAGTGTTAGTTGGTGACTGTTGGGGTTCAGCCTATGATTTCGATGCAAGACAGCCGGTCAGCGTCCGTGAGTGGGATCTAGTTTGTGTTATTGGGTCAGTGTACGTTGAGTTGTCTTTCAGCGAGCAGAAGAGATGAAGTCACTTTCGATACAGTGGAGCCGAAAAGGGGAGTCTTGGGCTTTGACTCCAGGTCGTTCGGTAGGGGTAGAACAAGTCCAGCATGACTGTCTATGTGTGATCAGAATTGAATCTTGAAGTTACGAGATGCTCAAAGAACAGTTTAAAAGAGTCAGATATTGTTGAAGAACCAGTCTGAGAACAAGAGGACAAAAGACTATCAGTTGTGTACATGTTAAGTTGCAATTTCTGCGAATACCTCCTTTGTGTGAGCATGTAAGAAATTAGATATCCTTGTTGAGACCTTAGATGTAGGGACACATGTGACTAGCCTTCAGGGAGATAGTAGTGATCAGAAATATGTACAGAAGATGTTTGTTGGTGGTTCAGAGTTACTAGTTCTAGAAGTTGTGAAATAATCATCTTCCTACAGTTTTGATATACCCTTCGACAAGGTTTGGCTTGAAGAGCATAGAATTAGTGTATACATTGAGACAAAGAGGGAGTTGCTTTGAAGACGCAGATTTTTGTGAGGCTGTAGTGGTAAGTGAGGATGTGAACTTCTTGTTGAATGTTGATCCAGTTTAGAGATCAAAGGTTCAAAGGTTGATTGAGTTTAGTTGGTAGGCTTGCTTAGCAAGTGTGGTGAATTTGATCTTTGAATGAAGATTAGACCGCAAAGTGTTAGGATAGTTTGTGTTTTCTTTTCCTAGAAGTATTTGGAAGAATTGCCGGTTTACCTTATGTTAGAGGAGAAGAGTCTGTTATTGAGACCGTTTTCGAGGTTGCTTCTGTTTTGTTTACTCTGTAACTTGTGAATCCCGGAAGAATTGAGAATGTTGAAGAATTAACTTCGAGACTTGTTAGACCTTAGATTCATTAGGCCTAGTGCATCATCTCAGAGTTCTACAGTGTAATTTGTGAAGAAGAGAGAGTGACAGTACGAGAATGTGTTTAGATTTCAGATAGTTGAACAAGTGACAGTGAATAAGTAGTATCAGTTTCCGAGTGTCAGTGAATTGTTGATCAGACAGTGTGTGCTTCAGTGTTTTCAAGGATTAATTGAGATTCGGTTGTTACCAGTTGAAAGTGAGAAGAAGTTAAAGTATTGAAGACAACTTTTGAGGCAAGGTGTGACCATTTGAGTTCCGAGTTATGCCGTTTTGTTTGACTAGTGTGTTAGTTACTTTTATAGAGATGTTGAACAGAATGATTCCCGAGTTCCTTGATTAGTTGTAGTAGTTCTCATAGTTGACACATGGGTATATTCACGTACCGAAGAAGGTCATGACAAGCTTTGAAGTTAGTGTGGTAGATCTTTTTTTTAGAGAATCAGTCGTATGCCAAGTTATGCAACATAAACCCCAAGTTAATGAAGATGTGAGTTGGAAGAAATTGAAGACTGTGACAGGTGTCTATAATTCCAAGGTCTAGTATTATTACTCTTAGAGATTTGTAAATAGTCTTTTGAAGGTAGTTGCTCCATTGATAGATTGCTACAGAAGAATGCTCAATTGTGTAGTTAGATAAGAGACAATAGGCCCTTGAGAAACCGAAAGAAACTTTGAAGAGAGCTTCGACCTTGAATCAGTCTATATCAGAAAAAGAGTTTGCGAACCATAGTGATGTGTTACATGTAGAGTTAGGTTGTGTGCTTATGCAAGACAGAAGGTTATGGCTTGTTCATCAAGCTAGTTGGAAGATTGTGAGAAGAGTTATCCGATATGGGACATAGAGTTAATTACAGTTGTATTTGCTTCGAAGGCTTAGAGACAAAGCTTGTATAGCAAGAATGCACAGTGAGTATGTACGCATCATCAGAACTTGAAATATTTGAAGACTTAGGAAGGGTGAAAACTTGAACAGCATGAAGTGTTAGAACCGCTTGAAGACTGTAATATCAAGATTGAGTACCATCCGAAGATAGTCAACGTAGCAACCGATGTTCCGAGTTGTATTTGTTGTTAGATTAGTAGTTGGATCGCGAATTGTGTTTACCGAATTCAGCTTACCAAATGATAGTAATTTTGTGGCCAAGTTTCATGTTAAACATACCTTGAGTCAGAATGCTTGAAGAGAAACAGTTGCAAGGCAGGTTCTTGGCACCTCACGTGCAAGGCATGGTAGTAGGAAGACCTTCATAATACAGTTTCAGAGATGATAGAGTTTTGTATTTCAGAGACAGAATAATTGTACCGATTGACATAATGTTATGAGACGTATTGTTTTGGCCGAAGCACACGGTAGTTCGTTTATATTGTATCCGAGTAGTATGAAGACGTATTGTGGGATGAAGACGAGTACTTCTGGATTGAGTTGATAAATAGTGTGGTTCAGTATGAGAGTAAGTATGTAAATTGCCAGCGTGTCAAGACCGAGCTTCAGTTTCTTCTAGTTTGTTACATCCGTGGAAGATTCGTAATGAAAGTGGATATTAGAGATCCGAAAATTCTGCTAGATTATTTTGAAGACGTTTGCATAGTGTCTGGTTATCCGTGGAAGGCAAATGTCCAGTTAGTGAAGGTTATGATCCAAGTGTTCATACAGTGCTCTGCCTGAGATTGTGAGTCAGACTAGTTTCGTTGTTCGTTTGTCACGGTTACCACCAGAGTTAGGAAGAGGTTGGTGAGGTGGTTTATGTATCTATAATTCAGAAGTGTGAGTTGGATTTGTTCCATGCCATGTTGTAGAAGAGATTGAGTTGAGTTTGAAATTTGCGTGCAACGAAGAATCAGTTGAGATTTGGTGTTAGATAGCTGCTGTTGTGTGGTAAGTCTATGAGTTGGCTAATATGTTGTGGTGAGAAGGAAGTGTGGAGAGACAGCTTCTGTGATTCTTCCTGTCCGATAAATTTCGGGGATGAAATTTTCTTAAGTGGGGTAGAGTTGTAACACCCGGGTTTTGGGGTCGGGAGAAATAAATAAATAAAATAATATCTCGGTTTTGATTTGAAAAATAAAATTTAAAAATGTTGGACCAAAATTTTGATGTTAAGCTCAATAGCCATTTTAATGGCATTTTTGTAAATAGTTGGACTTCCAAATTTAAAACCCCTTTTTAATTAAAACCAAAAAGCATGTCATCTTCATCTCTCCTCAACTCCCCATTTCCACGACAATGGAGGACTCTTTCTCCATCTCCCCATTTCATCTCATTTCTCCTTCAATCTTGGAGCTTTTTGAAAGGTAAATATATTTTTGACTTGGTCTTGTCTTTCTCTTCATGTTGGTACCAATATTTCTCATTATTATTCATGATTTTTGAAATTGAAAGTTTTAGGGTTTTGTTTAAAAATGAGAGCTTTATGGTCTTTAACTTAAGCTATCGATTTATTATGGTTAGATAAGTTGTTTGCAACTCTTAAGGTCCAACATATGTGAATTTTAAAGTATTTTAACATGATTCCCGAATTTGGGTTTTGGTGGGTTTTTAGGAGGGTTTTTAGTTGAGTTTTGGGTGTGGTTTGTGTTGGAAATTGAGGTTTGATGTTAGGGTAATAGTTGGGGGCTGTTTTGGAAGCATTTGAGGGTGCTAAAGAGGTTGAAAACATGGATTTTGGAAAGGGTATGTGGGCTGTCCGAAATTGCAAAGTATGAGGTTTGGTCATGGCTTGCAACGTTGTAAATTGAATTTGAATTGTGTTCCGGGTTGGTCATTTGATGTTGGGCTGATTTGGAATTGTTTGAAATGTGTTTGAGGTTTTTTAGAAGCGGGAATTCGTGTTGGAAAAGCTTCGGGAAGAAATCCGGAAATTTTGAGGGAGGTTGCTTGCTTGGCTTGGAGCTTGGAAGCTTAGGTGAGTGGTTAAATGTTTTAAATGGTTTTGAGTATTTGGTTCAAGCATGTGAACCTAGGATGGGCTTGGTAAACCCACCTAGAGTTGGGATTAGAGTGGTAGCCTAATCCCAAGCTTTGATTAGAGACTTTGGTTGCACTCTTTAATAGTTGTATATGCCTCGTGTTAAATCGTGATGGTGTTGGTTATATATATGTTGTATACATGTATGTTGAGGCATGTTGGATGCATCGTTGTATGTATGTTAATGATGTGATATGGTTGTTAATGATGTACATGTGTGTTGTCATGTGAAATGAGATCATGAGGTGATTGCTTGATCCGAGGATCATGGTGAGTACATGCTAGGCATGGAAATGTGGTTTGTGCATGATAGTAAGTCATGGTGAGTACGTGCTAATCACAGAAGTTGTTAATAAATGGTATTGTGGAATGTATTAGTATTGGCACTAGTATGCTTGGGTACAAATGATCGATCATTAGGATGTTAGTGTGTACACATGAGTCAAAAGTCGTGCGTGGCCTTGGTGGCGTTGAGTCACCAAGGAGGAGTGCGGGTACGCCCGGAAATTGTATTTATATTAGTCGATGATGAGTGGAATCCCATCGACGGGGCGTGAGGATGAGTGGAATCCCCTCCGCATGAAATGAGGCGTGAGGATGAGTGGAATCCCCTCCGCGTGAACGGTGATGAGTGGAATCCCACCGTCAGGTAATAGTTGTGTTGTTGGATGTGAGTTCCAACGGTTATCCGTGTATTCGAGTCATAGCTAGGTGCCAATACGGATTGTAGTTTATGTTGCCATTATGTGGTTAATTGTGAGCCAATGTGATTTGGGATGTGTTGCTGACATGGTTTAATATATGTGATTTCATGTATTGTGGTTTTGAACATGTTGAGCATGACATGATATTGATTATATGCTCGTGCATCATTTAGAATCATGGCTCGTGTGGACCGGAGGTAAGAACGTGCATTTTATCTTGGTTGTAGCTCGTGCTTGGACCCTGCATTGTCGAGGTTTGTTTTTAAAGAGCTCACCCTCACTAAGCTTTTATGCTTACGCTCTCTTTTGTTCGACAATGCATATATATAGCTTGTGGGTGGCAAAGGCAAGGGAAGGTCTCCAAGTGTTGCTTTTGGTGAGCTCAATGTATGAATTTTAAGTAATGGAATGTAATAGTTAAGCAATGGGATAGGAATTGTTGATTCGAGTCTTGATGTATGACTATGGTTGACTTGATTTGTAAGCATGATATATCTTGCCAAATGCTAGTACGATGGATGTCTTATGAATGCTTAAGTTGCTTTGAATGGCATGTGAACTCATTTGATATGTATGATGCTTATTGGTTCTTTTTAATGTCTTCAAGCATGCTTGTATGAAAGGCTCTTAATGTGTAATTTTGCCATGTTAGAAAGATTGTCCAAATTCATGCTTGTATGTGTTTGAGTATGTTAAATCTAGGATGTATGCCTCTAGACTTGGCTTAATGGTTTTATGTGCCTTTAGGGGTCCTATGGGACCTTTAGACTTGTCAAAACACCCCTAAATCTGTATTTCAAAGGTTACAGACTGCCGGCGTTTCGAAACGGGAGGGATCGTTTCGGAACGGGTAGGCTTCAGGGACCCCGTATCGGAACGCGTTTCGATACGGTATGGCCTTTGGAACCCCTGTTCCGAAACGCGTATTGGAACGTTTTGGCTACTGGAATTCTGAGAAATTCACGAGATGAAGGTGTTTCGAAACGGGTGTGAAGGTTTCGAAACGGTCAAAATCTCGTTGACCACGAGATATTGACCGTCGTGGGCGTTTCGAAACGGTTGACCCCCGTTTCGATACGGCCCCTTGTAAAGGCTCTGGGTCAGTTGACCTGGTCAAGGCGTTTCGATACGCCTCAAGGGCGTTTCGAAACGGCCTGTTTAAAAGATTCAAAGTGGGCTGTTTAATTGCTGTTTTGGGTTCGAATGTTTGTCTCTTGTATTCTTGTTCCGCTGTTTGACCACATAGGGTTTAATATCCATTTAGACAAGATTTTAAAATAAAAAAAATAGGGTTGCTAACCGAGGGGGAACTTTAACGGGTTTCGCTTCGGTTTTCCCCGTGTGGCCCACTCGGACCGGTCAACCGGCCAGACCGGGACGAGGGGGTTACAATTAAATTAAAATTTTATACTTAATAAAATTAAGTTAAATGAATAAAAATTATTAAATTAAATCTATATTCTTAATTAAAATAAGATGACTTAAATTTTTTATTATAGGAATAAATTAATGCTAAATAATTAACTTGCATTCATTTTAATTGAAGTTAAGTTAGTTATTAAATTAAGTTAACTTAAGATTAAAAATAAATTTAATTAACTTGCATTCATTTTAAGTTAAATAATTAAACATTATTAAATCAAATTGTCTATTTATAGAGTGAGTCCGGGTCAAAAGATCCGCGCGTCATTATACGGGTCACACGGGTCTTGCTCCGCAAGCACTCTTAGTTTCAATTCTTTCATTTTTGTCCTATTTTATTTGAAATTGAGCTAATAATTTTGTTTTCATTTCAATTTCGTCATTAATGCAGTTTTAAGCTTTAGTGTATGGATTTAATTTAGGGTTTGGGGTTATAGTTTAGGGTTTTTATATATAATTAAATTTTATATTTTAGTTTTAGGGTTTAGATTTGTGTAATTATTTTTAGGTTTAGGGTTAGTCTTTGAATTAAGATTTGGGGTTTATGTTTAGGGTTTTAGGTTTATTTTAATTAATTTCTAGGATTAATATTTCATTTAATTAATTTAGGGTTTTTGGTTTATTTTAATTAATTTAGGGTTTAGGGTTTAATAAACCATGTATCATAAACCCTAAATCTTAAACCCTAAAATCCTAAAATCCCTAAACCCTAAGCCCTAAACATGAATCCCTAAAAATAAAAACCCTATTCCACCAATATATAATGCATGTAAGTTGTGGTTTAGGGTTTTAGGATTATTTTAATTAATTTAGGGTTTATGATTTAATAAACCCTAGATCCTAAACCCTAAATCTTAAACCCTAGAATATTAAAAACCCTAAACCCTAAGCCTTAGACATAGTCCCTAATCCTAAACCCTAATATTTAATCAATGAACCATAGTCCCTAATATTTAATCAATGAACCATAGTCCCTAATCCTAAACCCTAAACAATAACCACTACCCTCTAAACCATAAAACCCTAATATTTAATCTATAGCTCATAGTCCGTAATCCTAGATCGAGGGTTTAGTGGTTAGGGTTAATTACTTATGCTTTAGGTTTAATGCTTAGGGTCGATAATTAGACATTAGGGGTTTAAACACCAAACCCTAATCTTTAATCAATGAACCATAGTCCCTAATCCTAAACCATAAACCCTATACATTTAATTACAAATAATAATAATAATAATAATAATAATAATAATAATAATAATAATAATAATAATAATCATAAAACTAATAATAATAATAAGCATAGTAAATATATAATAATAATAATAATTGTATTTAAGTATATAATAATAATAATAGTAGTAGTAATAATAATAATAATATTAATAATCATAGTAATAATAATAATAATAATAATAATAATAATAATAATAATAATAATAATAACTAATAATAATAATAAGCATAGTAAATATACAATATTAATAATAATTGTATTTAAGTAAATAATAATAATAATAATAATAATAATAATAATAATAACCCCTAAAGCACTAACCACTAAACCTTAAACCCTAAACGCTAAACCCTAAACCCTAAAAACAAAAACCATAATCCATCAATATATATATTACATGTACGTATGTACATATCATTTTATGAACAGTAAACCCTTAACCCAAAACCATAAACCCTAACCCCTAAACCCTAAAACCGTAATCCATCAATATATATATAATTAATGTAGGCATGTTTGTATTAATTTAAGATCAGTAAACCCTAAACCTAAACCCTAAAAACAATAATCCATCAATATATATATAATTAATGTAGGCATGTTTGTATTAATTTAAGATCAGTAAACCCTAAACCCTAAAATCATAATCCATCAATATGTATATAATTAATGTAGGCATGTTTATATTAATTTAAGATCAGTAAACCCTAAACCCTAAACCCTAAAAATCATAATCCATCAATATATATAATTAATGTATGAATGTTTGTATTAATTTAAGATTAGTAATCCCTAAACCCAAACCCTAAACCCTAAACCTTAAACCCTAAAAATAAATCCAATAGTCATAACTATATATATATGTGACATATACGTAATCCCCTAACCGTAAACCGTAAACCGTAAACCGTAAACTCTAATCCGTAAACCTTAAACCGTAAAAATAAAAATCATAATCCGTCAATATATATAATACACATAACACAATAAACTATAAACCCGAATGAACCCGACCTGAAATGAACCCGACCTGAAACGAAACCGACCTGAAATGAACCTGACCTGAAACAAAACCGACCTGAAAGGAACCCGACCTGAAACGAAACCGACCTGAAAGGAACCCGACCTGAAACGAAACCGACCTGAAACGAACCCGACCTGAAACGAACCCGACCTGAAATGAACCCGACCTGAAACGAAACCGACCTGAAATGAACCCGACCTGAAACGAAACCGACCTGAAATGAACCCGACCTGAAACGAAACCGACCTGAAATCAACCTGTCAATTAACCGTTTTGGCCCGACCTGAAATGAACCGACCTGAAATGAACCCGACCCGAAATGAACCCGACCTGAATTGAACCCGACCTGAAATGAACCCGAACCCGAACCGAATCGAGTCAAAACAAAAAATGACTCGAAATGACCTGTAACCGATTTGACCCGACCTGACAGAGCCCGACCTGAAACCCAACTGTTGACCTGTTTTTACATCCCTAGTTTTCACTGTGCCGCCCGATTAGTGTAGATTACACAGATTTTTAATCTTCATTTGAATATTTTGAAATCCATGTTTTTACTGTGCCGCCGCTACCCCTTTATGAATCTACATTATAATTCATGGTTCGGTCAATTGTTTTAGGGGTAGAGGCTAGCGACATGAGTCAACAGCGACAGCGGAGGCGGCGATTTAAATTTCAAATGAACAAAAATTAAAGTTTTATAATTTAAGAGTATATAGATATTTTGATTTATGTTTAAAATAAAATAAAAAATAATATATTTTAATTAATTTGCTTTTTAATTTTTAAATAATTTATAATTAAACGATAAGTACTTTAAATTTTTAATATTTATAAATTAAATTAATAGTGCTCATCAGTGCACGTCGTTAATGGTGCTCATCAGTACTCATCGAGCGTGACAGACTCATCTTACTTTCTAATTGTTATATTTAAAGAATGCAGCTATTTACTAATTTCCAATTCCACCACATTATGATTATGTTTGACGCAATAATGAGATTGGATAATGATAATTATTAAGGTTAATTATTTAACAATAAGATTGAAAATTACAGCAGTGAAATTGATAAGCTTCATTACACTGAAACTATCGTTATCCGAAAGCGGTCTTGACTGTTGAGAGTCAATAATTCGATAATAGAGTATATATTATATTGTAAATACGTATAACATTTACTTCCACTTTATGTACATCATATCTGATTATCATCAGATTTCATTTTAAATTTTATATAATTAGTATTTTATTTTAAATAGAAATGTATTTTTAATAATTTTATTTTCATATAACATTATGATTAAATAAAACCATAAACAGTGGATATCAAGTGCCCTTCATCAATTAATAAATAAAAATATTTTTCATACAATATACCATAATCAGTCTTATTACAAATTAATCTATTTTAGTATTGGGCCTGGATGAATCTTGACAACTTTATTTCCGAATTTGATCAAGCCCGCACAAGCAACGAGATCCACGTCTATCACCGAAAAGGACTAAATTGAAACTCTAGATAAGTTCCGGTAAAAATTATAAAATAAGAATTAGAAGAACCTTCAGAAACCGCAAACAACGCACGTTGCTGCATAACTGCCCCTCCCACGCTTGCCTATCTCTCACGTTCAGAATCAGACGGTGTTTGAAAGTTGAAAACCAATTTATTTTCCTATTTTTAGAATCATTTCCTAAATCCAGCAGTATATATATTCACTGCTCTGAAATCTGAATCAATTAAGAGAATAACTCAAACATGGAACATTCCTGGTGTCTGATCTTTTGCTCTTGTTTTCTCATTGTAGCAGCCGCCATGAATGGCACAGTTGAAGCTTCCAAGCAGTACAGTGTTGGTGATCATATTGGTTGGCAGCAGCCCAGTTCTAACGACACCGATGTGTATATCCAGTGGGCGACCAGTAAAAGGTTTCATGTGGGAGACTCCCTCTGTGAGTTTCAAATACTTTAACATGAATCACTGCAACTTGTTTTACTGTCAAGTTTGTGATGCTTTATTTTCTCTACTGCATGCAGCTTTTGAGTATCGGAATGACTCGGTCCTTATGGTGGATAAATGGGATTATTACCACTGCAACTCAAACAATCCCATCTATTCGTTTAATGATGGAAACACTGTCATTAATCTCGATAGGCCTGGGTTCTTCTACTTCACCAGTGGAGTCCTGGATCACTGCAAGAATGGTCAGAAATTGATGATCCAGGTGATGGGTTTGCACCAAAGAGCCGAACCTCCACCTGCCGGTGCGAATCCGCGTGAGGTTGGGCTTGCACCGGGGCCACATCCTAGTTCAGGAATAGTGGTTAAAACGACACTTACTTCAGGCATTCTTGCTCTTACTGTCACTGTTGCAGCTTTGAAATGATGCGCACCGGATACCTATTTCTTTCTTTGTTCCAGTAGTTTTTATTGTTTGTTTCTTTATTCAGTGAAAGACTATAATGCTTGTTACCTTCGTATTTGTTGGATTCATTATTTTCCAAAGTCTTATTGTTCATATTGATTTCTCGATGGTTCAGTTTCATAGCCAAATACCGGGGAAATGAAAAATATAAAAGAAAGGTTTACACTGTACATTAGAAATTGGTTTTATGTTTTTTTGAGTGTGCCAGAAATCCAATTTTCCACACATCATGTGCCAATTGGAGGTTGAAACAACACGGTAGATTTTAAGTTTTAGGTTGAAACAACACGCTAGATTTTTCAAACATTAAGATTCAGTTGATATTGAGCATGCGATGATGGCCTGGTGGTCAGACCTCGTTCACCTGCTCCACTCTTTCCCCTTAGGTCCCGGGTTCAAGACCTTTCAGGAGCATTGTCTTCCCCTAGATTTCCCCCCTCCCCTCTAGGTAGAAGTAGAATAGGATTTTCAAAAAAAAAAAAAAGATTCAGTTGATATTTATAAAAATTAGGCTTTAATTTATTAATTTTTTTGAATAATATTACAATATATTATCTGTTCATAAATATTCTTAACCTTTTTATAATTTACTTACATCTTATAGATAGAGCAATTTGAATTCGTATCTCTCAACATAAACATTATCCACTTTTTCATACTTGTTGGTTTACTTTATCAAAGTTAAATAACCTATTGTTTACATTTAATTTAATTTAAATTTATTGTTATAATTCAAGTCGGGCAACTCCTGCGTTGCCAGTACTTGCCACGAACATCTTAATCAAAGTAATCATGATCAACGGTTACGATTCATTACAAACAATCAGGACCACCCTGAAATCGTACACTATCACTCACATATTTAAAACCCCCTGCCTATAAGAAAATGTAATCTACTGCATCCACTCTGCGGAGTTTCCCAAGCCGTCATTTTTTGGTGTCTCTGTAATCATCTTCCTTATCCTCAAAAGCTCCTTTTAGAACCCAGTCATATCAGACTATCAACCGCCGGTTTCCAGGTAAAATTTCCCATTTCTCATCGCTCAGTAAATGTTTCTTATTTGCATTTCTTTTTATGTTTTTCCAATGCTCTGAGATTGAGAAATCTGAGTTTTTGTAGTATATATGAAGTTAACTATTGCTTAGTTTTATCAGTGTTGGAACTTACTTTTTTAGCCAGCGCAAGCTTTTATATTAGATTTGTGGGTTTTTTTTTTGTTGATATGAGTTTTTGTAGTATATATGAAGTTCTTTCCCTATTAATTTATATGGTTGTTGCAAGGGTAAATACTAAAATTTTATTGTTAAGTGGCCACTAATTTGATTTATGTGTCTTGTGTTTTAAATAATATTTCAGGTTCTTGAAAGAAAATGGCATCATCTTTCACTACCATGTCATCAATTGCCTCTCTAGGATTTCCTGGCAGTAAGAAAATGGATACAAAGTTTTTGAATTCTTCAGAACGACTGTCATCGTTTGATTCTATATCATCAAGTGCCTTTCTGGGCAAGAAACAGAAGGTGATTTTACGGAGAGGACAATCTTCCAAAATTCGGGCTATGGCCAAGGAGTTGCATTTTAACACGAATGGTTCTGCTATCAAGAAGCTACAAGTATGTTTCATTGAGTGATTTGTTTAGTATGATATCCTTTGCCGACTTTTTTGATGCATGTTTACTTTTTTCCCCCATTTCAGACAGGTGTTAACAAACTTGCAGACCTAGTTGGTGTTACGCTTGGTCCGAAAGGAAGGAATGTAGTTTTAGAGAGCAAGTATGGCTCCCCAAAAATTGTTAATGATGGTGTAACTGTTGCTAAGGAGGTATGTTTTATACATTGAAGCAATAAACAACACAGTAATCAATTGTCAGTCTTTCTTATTTTGGTTGCATTTTCAATGTTCCGACTTCTGCTAACGATTTACTATGAATTCTCTTCTGCTGGGTTTGACTGGAATATTTTCCCCATTTTGTATTTATTCATGATTTTTCATTTCGTTTTCATAGGTTGAGTTGGAGGATCCTGTGGAGAACATTGGTGCTAGATTGGTGAGGCAGGCTGCTTCAAAGACCAATGATTTGGCCGGTGATGGAACAACCACATCAGTTGTTCTTGCACAAGGTTTGATAACCGAAGGTGTTAAGGTTTGTGCGATCTTTCTACCAATCATCTCATTGGAAACTACATATCCTGTCTATTGCTACATTGCTTTTTTTTGGTTATTCTCTCCAGGTGGTTGTTGCCGGTGCGAATCCTATTCAAATAGCAAGAGGAATTGAAACAACTTCTAAGGCCCTTGTGTCTGAACTTAAGTTGATGTCAAAAGAGGTAAAATGGTGATTTTCTTTCTAGCATGATTCACAAATTTTGAACCTTATTTTATATGTTAAACAGAATTATAACTTTAGAAAATTTCTTAATGTACCGTTGGTTCTGATATGCAGGTTGAAGACAGCGAACTAGCAGATGTGGCTGCTGTTAGTGCAGGAAACAACTATGAGGTAGGCAATATGATTGCTGAAGCTATGGGGAAAGTAGGAAGAAAAGGCATAGTGACACTCGAGGAAGGTAGCAGTTCAGAAAACAACTTGTATGTTGTTGAAGGGATGCAGTTTGACCGTGGTTATATCTCTCCTTACTTTGTTACCGACAGTGAGAAGATGACTGCCGAATATGAAAATTGCAAGGTACTTGGAAAGTGTTATGGTTCAACTCTAAAGCAAAACGTTCCTCTCTGCAGATGGATCCTGAGGGATTATAGTTTGCGACTGCGAGGTCTCTGACTTCTTAAAGTTGTTTTCTGCAGTTACTCCTGGTTGACAAAAAGATAACAAACGCAAGAGATCTCGTCCACGTTTTGGAAGATGCTATTAAAGGGGGATACCCGATTATAATAATTGCTGAAGACATTGAACAGGAAGCTCTTGCTACTCTTGTTGTAAACAAACTCAGAGGGTCACTAAAGATTGCTGCACTGAAAGCCCCTGGTTTTGGAGAGCGCAAAAGTCAATATCTCGATGATATTGCAATACTCACCGGAGGTTTGTGCATTATCTTATGAAAAACCATAAGTGGGATATCTTCATTGTTCTCTTGTTAAAACTTATTGTAGTATATATTTAGGCACTGTGATAAGAGATGCAGTCGGGCTATCATTGGACAAAGCTGATAAGGAGGTCCTAGGGCATGCTGCTAAACTGGTGCTCACTAAAGAAATCACTACAATTGTTGGTGATGGAAGCACTCAGGAAGCAGTGAATAAGAGAGTTTCCCAGATCAAGAACCTTGTTGAGGTGCTTTGAATTTGAATCCCCCCGTCCTGTTAGTATCTTCATTGTTCTTTTGTTTTTGCTCGAGTGTTGAGTATATTACATATGCAGGCAACAGATCAGGAATATGAAAAAGAAAAGCTCAGTGAGAGAATTGCAAAACTCTCTGGTGGTGTTGCTGTCATTCAGGTTAGCCTTGGCCTTGCATGATGCATTGTCGATGATATAGTTAAATATATAGTATACTATCTTTTTTTTATGTTGTTTAATTAATTATTTGTGTTTCTAGGTTGGAGCGCAAACAGAAACCGAACTTAAAGAAAAGAAATTGAGAGTGGAAGATGCTCTTAATGCAACAAAGGTTTTTTGCTTGAAATTTCTTATGAAAGTTGCTCAAGATGTTATACTTTGAATCTTATTTCCTAACAGCTATTCTCACGCTTAAATTTAATTTTTGAAATATTAATTATATTCAGGCAGCTGTTGAAGAAGGCATTGTAGTTGGTGGAGGTTGCACCTTAGTGAGGCTTGCAGCTAAAGTTGATGCCATTAAAGAGACTCTCGAGAATGACGAACAGAAGGTGATGCATGCCTTGGATTTTAACTTGTCTGTTGGACTGCTGGGTGCTGACATATTATATGAAATGGAACCTTTTGTTTGACCTAGTAATTGTTGGCAGATTGGAGCAGATATTGTTAAAAGGGCATTGGGTTATCCAATGAAGTTGATTGCCAAGAATGCTGGGGTCAGCGGGAGTGTTGTCATCGAAAAGGTATTGTGATGGATCATATCATGCTTAACAATGTTATTATTAGCTCTCATTTTGTTTATCCATTTTTATCATTAGGTGCTGTCAAATGACAACCCTAAGTATGGTTATAATGCTGCAACCGGAAAATACGAGGATCTGATGGCAGCTGGTATTATTGATCCTACAAAAGTGAGTTTCTCTCTATTTCTTGAGACTATTGTCCCTTTTTCTCCTTTTCAGAAAGGAAAAGAGGGAGTGATTTTATTTACACGAGTGTTGACTGTTGAGAGAACTCTGATTCATACATAGACTTACAAAAAAGAAAAATGGTGGATTATGGTTTTCTGAAACATAGGTGGTAAGATGTTGCTTGGAGCATGCGGCTTCTGTTGCAAGGACATTCTTGACTTCAGATGCTGTGGTTGTGGACATCAAGAAACCTGAACCTTTGCCTGCTGGGAACCCCATGGATAATTCAGGTTCTTACAGTTGATTAAAAGTTCAACCTCACTGTTTAAGTTGTATCAAATGATTTGGTTAACCGATTCCTTCGATTTTTTTGTTGTGACAGGTTATGGGTACTAAACTATCACGCACATCGATTATTCAAATCGATCCTTGGCTTCATGTAAGCAAGTTACTGCAAATTCTTTTTATCATGAAAGAAGTTTTGTTTTGTATTGTATTTGATTATGCGTTCAGAGTATTCTTCCATAGATGTAGTCAGAAACACTGCTGAAGCAAAAAATTTCCCATTGTTGACATTGTAGAAACTTTGAATCTCAGTTTTAAATTATGCAGGAAGAAAAAGATTTGAACAGATAATATATAAATTCAATCAAGGTTATTTTATCGTAAATGCATGCGACATGATTAATAGTTATGTTAACAATCCACGGATGCACATGTTGCTACTGCCTGTTTGCAAAATGTAAAATTTAAGTTTTACAAATATAATAACCGCCGATAGTAGTAACTAACCCTTCGCCGTAAGTGTTCTCACTAATGAGGTGAGCAACCACCATACTATATCTCATGGTTGAAAATAATGATCTTTTTAATAATAATAGAGAGTTATATTTTGATGAACAAATTGTGTAAGATAATTTTATACGATTTTTTAAAAATATAAAATTTAACAAAGTCCCATCAATAAGCGGGCGATGCAAATTATTTGCGTATTGTTAGAGGTCTAAATCTTAAATCATTGACTGTAATCTTATATCTTATATTTTGTAATCTAAAACTTAAATTTTATATTTTAATTTCTAAATCAAACAAAGTTTGTATAAACTTATTTTGTGTATCAAAACAATACAATACCGAAACAATAACAATAAAAATTAAACAATAATTTGTTTAATAATTTCATTTTATTTTCCTTTTGAGAGTCATTATATCTGATTGCAGGGCACTAAAATAGCAAATGCTTTTTTATATGCACTAATATAGCAAATAAAAACAAGCAGTTAGGAGTCGAATTGAATAGGACAAAAACTAGAAAGGACATCGACAATGGCGGATTTAGAATGTTTTTTGAGGGTGGACATAAATCTAAATATCTTTTAAGGTGGGGACAAGTAATTAAAACTTTAAATTTTTTTGGTAATCACAAATTATAAAATTTAAAGATTAATTCATAAAAAATAAAAAAATAAAGTCAAATGTATAAATTTTGAAAAATTTAGGGTGAATTCAAAGTTATATGTGGCACCGCCACTGCACAGCACTATCCGCCACCGAACAGTGTTCTCCGGCGGCGTACCGTAAATTCTTTTTGGTGTTTTTCGAATTATGTTCTGTTCATAAACCCAAATCCAAGCCTATTTTGTCCCCTTAGGCCTTTGATTGGCCAGTTTGGCATTTTCTGCTGTGTAGTGTTATTTTCATTTTATATGTAATCTGTAAAAACGACAAAAGACGATATTATAGATAAAATGATAATAAGCCAAATGGCCCAAAATAATGAGTTTTAATTTAAAACTCTCAAATGGCCCAAAATAAGCCGCTTTTATTTTCTTTATTTATAAAATCACGCGACATCGTTAACACTCCAAGGCCATACATAATTAATAATAAAATGATCTTAACCACCAAATCAAAATTCTTTCGATTTGGAGTTTGGTTAAAACCTAAGATGACGTCAATCACTCATCCCCCATCTGAGACTTCGAGTTCTAAGGTAATTGAACTGTCTCGATCGGTGACACACCTAATTGTATTTAGAATTTCAGATGTTTACATAAAAAGTTGATGTGTTAATAATTTATAGTTCTACAAATCAATATAATATATTTATTAATAAATCAAAAATATATATAATTATTTATTATATATATAGGGTAAACTACACTGGTAGTCACTGAACTTTTAAGGCGCTTTCAATAAGGTCACCGAACTTTTAAAAATTTCATTACAGTCACCCAACTTTTAATTCGCTTTCAATAAGGTCACTGCCGTCAACCACCGTTAAAAAAGCTGACGTGGCGTGTTAAATTTAAGGGTAAAATACATTGTTAGTCACTAAACTTTTAAGAGGCTTTCAATATGGTCACCGAACTTTTAAAACTTTCATTACTATCACTTAACTTTTAATTCGCTTTCATTACTGTTAAAAAAAAGCTAATGTGACATGTTAAGTTTAAAAATAAACGTTTTCCCACCCTATTTTATCTCCATGTCTTATTTTCTTCCATCCAAACATGTCTATCTTTTAGATACATTAATATTTTCCTTTGAACTCCTCATTATCCAGTGCATGACTCAGTAAATGTCATGCCTGAAGCATAAAGAGGATTTTTATAAGCAAAATTTTAGTCATTTCTTTATGATTCCATCATCGGATGTCTCCCAATAATGCCCCACACTAAAAATCACTTAAAAATTAAATTTTAAACCCTAACCATAATTTTTACATCCTAAACTCTAAACCCCACACCCTACAAATACACCTTACCCCTAATTCCCTAAATTCTAACCACAACCCCTAACCTTAAATCCTAAACTCTAAACCCACTATTTTAAAGTGAGGGTATAGAAAGGGCATAATAAAGGAGCAGACGATTTCCATCTTAAGAAAGAACCCAACTTTTTTTTGTTAAAACATAACTGCTGTAAAAAAATTACAAAGAATGACAGAGTTGTTGGAGAAATGTTACATGCTTTCTTCTTACATTTAAGCTTAATACTTTTTTGAGTTATGTACATTCTTTAAAGGATTTTTTTTTACGTTTTTGTTTCAAGTCATTGATAATCTTTATAATTTTTAATATTTTGTAAATTTATGTAACCACCATGCTTTTAAACCATTTCTATAATTATTTTATGATTTTTTATAATTTTTAAATGCAAAGAGATGGAAGAAAATAAGACATGGAGATAAAATAGGGTGGGAAAAAATTTATTTTTAAACTTAACGTGTCACATCAACTTTTTTAACGGTAATGAAAGCAAATTAAAAGTTGAGTGATGGTAATGAAAGTTTTAAAAGTTCGGTGACCATATTGAAAGCCTCTTAAAAGTTCAGTGACTAACAGTGTTTTTTACCCTTAAATTTAACATGCCACGTCAATTTTTTATCGGTGGTTGACGGCAGTGACCTTATTGAAAGCGAATTAAAAGTTGGGTGATTGTAATGAAAGTTTTAAAAGTTCAGTGACCTTATTGAAAGTGCCCTAAAAGTTCGGTGACTACCAGTGTAGTTTACTCATATATATAAACTAAAGTCAAATCTTGTGGTTTGCATATCTAGGTTGGATCCAAAATATAATAGGTGGGCAGGCAGCAGAGTCAAAGTGAGTGGCCACCAGCACTTTTTATTCTAGACTTGTCCACCGGTTGGTCGGGATCAAATATCCCTCCATTATTAACAATTTAACACTAACAACTGGGCTTGATTTATTTCAAAACATTGGGAGTATAAATAAATTAATTAAAATATGCATCTAATTCGATTATTTATTAATTCGTCATATGTATGATGTATGCATGACTATAAACCCATGAATTGGATAAATTAAAGCTTTAAAATGTTTAAACTATGGGGCAACTGGAAACACTTTTCTTATAGCGGTTTTTAAATTATATATTTTTTCTAATTAACCATAAAATTAAATATCCTTAACTATTCTAATTTTTTAATGTGATGTCTTCAACTCTATAAATGTTTTGGAATAATATAAAAACACTTTGACACAGTGGAGTTATGCTTAATCTACAATTTCTTATAATATTAAACAACGAATGACTGCCAAAAGTCAAAATAATTTGCTTTATACTTAAGGTTCTCTTGCACAATTAATTTTATCTGCAACTGTAATTATTTTTTAATGAGGTGATTTTGGTTAAATTTAATTATTGGAGACTTAGTTTACCAAATCTCGAGGTAAGAAGATTGAGTCATTTTCCTGTGTCCAATGAAATAAATATTCGTAGTTACACATAAGTTATCGATTGACAAATTATCAATATATACTAAGATACTAGTTTCAACCATAATTTAATTTAAATGAATAACAAATGTAAAGTTTGCTCAATAGTGACGTGTTGGCTTTACTTATGAATTCAACGCCCAAACTCATCGATATTTTTCTTAATTCCCACTAACAAGACGTGACATGAGTATTAATCTAATTTGATTGTTAAATTTATTAGATTATTTAGAATTAATATAAAGACTAAATTGATAATATATAACTTTTGGAGGATCGTAACTATTGTTATATTAGATCATGTCAATATTTTTATAATTTTTTTAATAGTTGGTGACCAATGCAAAAAATATATAACGTTACTGATTAAATTTATATAAAAAATCCGGCAACCAAAGTAGAAAGATTTTAATGCTGTAATTTACCGTTTTTATATGATAATGCTAGAGATTTAATTTGTGAAATTTTTTATAGATAATAGTAGCTAGTTCTATTAAATAGAGATGAAATATCTAAAAATTAGAAGAAGCTCTACAAAATAAGAATGGACTAATTCAAGAGATTACTCCAAAAATTGTTATAGTGCACAGATTAGCCACTTAAAAAATAAAAAACATGAACATACAATAAAATGGTTAAAAAATTAACCAAACAATTCAGACAAATAAATACAAACAAGTGTCATCGTCGACGGTAAATTATAAAGAACATCAACACAAACATAAAAATGCACATAACAATGATGACTCACAACTCAATCATGATATGTATTCGGTAATTGTGAACATTTACCAATATTCAATATGAGTATTAAAGCAGAAATAGATCAGTAGATAACATAATTAATATGTGTTAAGAGTCAACGACAAATTCAACCCTAAGAAAAAGAAAAAGTATGTCACAAAAGTCGATAAAATCGTGTAATTTTTTATATGAAAATAAGAGATTAAATAACTTAAAATAAATTAACATAAGATATTAAAAATGAAAAGTAACAAAAAAAATTAACATTAAGACAAAATAGGCATAATTGAAAGAAACGATAGTGGTACCTTTTTGGAGAATGGAAATCCAAGTCATCCATAAACAGTTAAGCAGAAAGACAAAACATTCGTGTTTGGTCTATCAGACCGTTTCCCCAACACACAAGGTTTCTCCATGTTTCAACATCAACTGTGTTTATCTTTTTTTGTTCGACTTTATGTCTATATTTATTTACCATCAAATTGTCCTGTCTGTTGTTTCTCTTTAGACCCCCCCCCCCCCTCTAACGGTACTTTCTTTTTTATTTTTGCATACATATGCCACTTCTTCAATTTAATCTGTATAGAATTTCAAATTTCTTCAACGGTATTTTTTTATAGATGGAAATCTTCTACTCATTTTTCGTACTTTTATTTATGCTCTCACGCTCAAAATTAAGTTTATAGTTTTAGGTTAGGGTTTAGGGAATTGAGGGTATGATATATCTTTTAGAGTATATGGTGTAGGGTTTAAAATTTAGAGTTATGACTTAAAATTTAATTTTATATTATTTTTAATAATGGGGCATGAGTATGAACACTGAAAAAGGCATAGTTTTTTTATCCTTTTTATATTGTTCCGTTATAAAGCCAGCCGCATTTTATATAGTTGAATAATACGATCGAATTACAAGGAGTAGAAATAGTCAGCATAAAATATAAAATTGATAAATTTAAATGTTTAAAGACACAATATTCATTTTTTATCAGCTCTATTAAAACCATATTAATTGATGTAATTATTTTCATCAATATCAAGATATACAATTTAAATTTATATGACTAGTAATCAGTTAGTATAATGAGACGAAATACAAAAATTTTCATGTAAGATAAATTTGTTAGATTTTGACGGTGTAATTATAGTCTATGATAAAATTTATAATAATTAATTTATATTAATTAATCAATAATTTGGATAGCAGTGGTGTAACCAATGGATCTAATAAAAAAATTGGAACCCCTATGCAATTTTCCAATATTTCCAAACTTTGCGTTATTTTCTAATAAAACGGTAAATCTATACGTACATTAACACCCTAACATATATATACATTTTGGGTTGATATTTGATGTACAGGCAGCTAATTTTTTTTTTCACAAACATATTTAATTTTATCTTAAAAATAAAATTTAAATTCTCAATCTTAAAACTACAAACTCTAACCTATAAATCTTAAATTCTAACCATAAGTAGGAATAGACCTAAATTGGGGCTGGAGGGGCAGTCACTCCCCTAAAAATTTAAAATTTACATATGATTTAGAAATTTTGTATGTATTTTTTATTAAAAATTTATTTTCACCTCCTAAAATTTTATAAGTTCGCCCCTTAGAATTTTATAGGTTCGCCCCAGTGACAGAGGTCCCAAGAATTTTTTTCCAGCTTTGTTTTCCTATATAAATTTCTTTAAAAATTAGTTTATTTTTTAATTTCCTCCACTTTTAAATATTTATGTTTTGTCCCCCAACCTCAAATTCTAGCTCTATCCTTGTTCGCCCCCTAACATAAAATTATAAATCTGTCCCTGACAAATGACAATAAGCATTAAATTATAAACCCTACAATCTAAACTCTTAAAATATAAGCCATAAACTAAACTCATAAACACTAAATTAAACTTAGCTACTTGTAAAAAATAAATTTTCCATCCTAATACATGAAATATTTTACCATTCATTTATTCATGATTTAGGTTTCGAAATTAAAAAGGTCTGAGTGACTAGAGAAGATGAAAATGACGTCATGGATTCCGACGAATCAAAGGGTATATTCAACAATTTAAAATCCCAAGAACAGAGATCTGATCAGTTTTTATTAAAATCAAATTCTCAGTTACAATGAGTTAACGATAAGTTTCGGCATTGACCTTTCCTGTTAATGTTATGTTTGTCTTATTAAATGGAAAAAAATGTTTTTAAACTAGATGATGCTTGAAGTTGTTAGTATTTTAATTTAATTATAGTGAAAAAGCGAATAATGTTTATCTAGATGATTCTAATTCAATCGTTTTGTCTACCATGTATGTATACATTGTCAAAGAGTTAAAATATGCACGAACAAATAAAGCCATAATGCAAAAAAACACACAAATATATAATAAAATATAATAATTCACAAGATATTAATAACACAAAAACTACATATGTGCAAAGGATTTGGAAAAGCTTGTCTGGTTAGATTCTATGAAAAAACTAACAACCATAAATAAATTGATAAAGAATAAACCTTTAAATTAAAAGGAGGAGAAGAGAAAGTTGATAGTTTTCTTCAAGTTGTAGGTGTGTACATTTTTATATATTTTTGACAGAATAGAGAAAACCTAAGTATGATTTGATCAAAAAAAAAAAGAAAACCTAAGTATGAGACTCGTATGGTTTTATATGTTACAAAAAGTATGGAAAAGTGATAAGTGACCCGTTAGCCAAAAATAGGCAAACAAATCGAATAATTCCCCATACAGAATTACAGCAACCCTAATGAAGAAAACAGTACAAATTATTCCCACAGGGAACTATTTCCAAAGCTGCCTGCTGTTAAATTCTCTGCAACCCATATCTGATCACAGAATCCTCCATAGGAATCCAGTGGTGGATAAACCCACCCATCTACCGAGTCAAGGAGTATAATCTCGTTCCGCGAGTCAAACAACGAGTCGAATTTCCCATCTATGTTGGGTAACTCAACGATTTCACTAAGCTCCTCGGGCTCGGGTTCTTCCGACGGAGATGAAGAAGAAGATGATAGGGTGTTGAAGTTGACCATCGAAGCAGCTTTAACTGCGGCGGCTTGGATGTCACGGGGAAGTAATGAAACCGGTCGAGGAAGCGACTCCACGAGCTCAGGGAAGTTGAGAACCGCGGAATCACCTTTGATGGTGAGAGCAGCAACATCGTGAGCACGAGCTGCCATTTCTGCGGTGGGGAAAGTGCCGAGCCAAATGCGAGATTTCTTGCGGGGTTCACGGATTTCCGACACCCATTTGCCCCAACTCCTCATTCTCACACCCCTGTAAACTGGGTATTTCCCCTCTTCCCTAGGTCTTTTAGCTAATTTGCTGCGAGTTTCTGAAGAAGACGAAGAAGATGTAGGGGATGAGTTTGAGGTATTATTTCTGCTGCAACTCTCGGGTTCTGATGATGAAGAATGATTTGGTTTTGTCATTTGTTTTTTCAAAGAGAGTGAGAATCTACAGGGCACACAATTAAAGGCTAGAGAAAAGAGAGAGAATTACATTGAATATATATAGAGAAAGTGGGAATGGGAAGTTAATTGCGATATAGAAAATAAAAAAGAAAGGACGCTCCCTTCCGGTGTGACCCTTAACCTACCGTTATTTGAAACTTGCAAACAAAGTGCAATGAAAATTTAAGGATATGCGAATGAAGAGTGAGACTGGTAAGATACAAAATAGAAAGGGTAAAGTACACATATGTTTATTAAATTAAGTTGAAATAAATTCTTGGCAGTTGTTTTAAAGTTACAAAATAATTATTAAATATTTTATTTGTTATAAAATTGTTTTATTATGGCTTAAACAAAAAATAAATGTTCAAAGTATGTTTTTTTAACTTTAGGTGCATAAAGTATTATTTTGTAAAAATAGGTGTTCAAAGTTTTAAAACTTATAATTTTAGGTGCCTACTGTTAATGGGTGTTAAATTTTTTTTAACCAATTAATGCTTGACACGCGACACTAATTTGTTTTTTTTTCTAATTTTTAAACAAAAACACCCAAAAAATCCAGTTTATCGTAAAATTTCAAAAATTTGAAACTTTTACAAAACAGTTCTCAAATCCCTAAAATTACTCAAACCTAAACCCCAAATCGCCCCCGCTTCCGCCGCCGATCACCGCCCCTGAGCACACCCCTTTGGCCGTCGGACCAAGGCGGTCATTTTCCCAACACAGTGTCGCCGGAAACGACGAATGGCGTGCAAACTGAACGCCGATTTCGCGTTCGACGTTCAGCTGCACGTTGTTTCCGGCGACACGTGTTGGGGGAAATTACCGCCTTGGTCTGGCGACTAAAGGGGAGTGCTCATGGGTGGCGATCGATGGCGGAAGCGGCGACAATTTGAGGGTTTGGGTAATTTTAGGGATTTAGGGACTGCTTTGTAAAAATTGTAAACTTTCAGGATTTTATAAAAAATAGAATTTTTTTTTGTTTTTAATTTTAAATTTTGGAAAAAATAAATTAAATATACAACGTGTCAAGCATTGATTGGTTAAAGATTTTTTTAACACCCATTAACAGTAGGCACCTAAAATTATAATTTTTAAAACTTCGGACACCTATTTTTACAAAATAATACTTTAGGCCCCTAAAGTTTAAAAAAGAAATATTTTAGACACCTATTTTTTGTTTAAACCTTTTATTATTGATAATTATTTTTAATATTTTTTGATAAATTTAAGAACCATCTTGTAATAGTCTGAATAATTATTTTGTAATATTTTTAAAAAAAATTTATAATCGTTTTAAAATTTTAATGATTATTTTATAACTTTTGAAAACTTAATTTTCAAAAATAATTTTAACTTACTATAAGTAAAGTTAATGCATTTTATCCAAAATAAAATGGAGAATGATTCGACATTTTTAACGCACTCCAGCAAATTTCAATTTTTTTTTAACACGCTCTATTTTAAAAATTATTAAATAAGATTACACAGTGCGAAAATTATTTATTGAAATGATATTTTTTTTTTTACCTAAAGTCTTAGGAAAACACTATCGATATCTTGCGCTTTAACATATGTGGTGTTAAAGCTCCGACCATACACCCACTAAATGATTGAAGACAAAGCTTATATACATGCGTCGTCGTTGCTGTTTAACTTGTATTTTTGTTAACATATGTCTTCGATATATACAATGTATGTTGCATATTTTTTACCGTTTTATTTTTTCTCCCTTAACTTCTCATTTTCTTCATTTTTGGTCCTTATTTTGTTGGTTGCCTACGTGTCGCGTAAAATCCAACAGATGTATATCTTATCAGTCTAACTTATAAATTAATAAACTAAATAAGCACGTGAAAAAAATCACCGCCAGTGCAAAACTATTTTTCTTGTAAATATTAGTACGATCATGTTGGTAAATAGCGGTTTGAGTTAAAATTAGAAGTTTGACTATTCAAATTCGCTTATTTGGATGTTTGGTGAGTAGCGTATTAGAATAGTGGATTGTGGTGAAACCTCTAATTTTAAAAAAGCTGCTAATAATAACTTTTTTAGAATTAGAAATTTTGACATAAGAGTTATAAATATCATTTCACACTTAATAATTATAAAAAATCTATAAATAACCCAAATTTTAATATTTTATATTTTAACTCTTCACCATCATGTATACATTCTGACATTTGTAAACTAATATTTTTTTCTTTTTATTCTTACATATTTATATTTGTATTTAAATTTAATAATTAATTATTTTCAAAAAAATAATAGTCAATTAAATTGTATTTAAAATAATTATATAAATAATAAATTAATATATGAATCCTTCAAATATGCTTAGTAATGTTATATTAAAAAAATTCATAATCAAATTAATTATACAAGTATTTAATATAGCATGTCCTTATATGTTATTTTGCTTGTTTAAATAATCAAACAACTATCGGCTATCAATTAATTTTACCAAACAGTTTTATACAATCAACTAATCTACGTCGTTAGTCAAATCAACTAATGCAATCAACTATTCGCTATCAGCTAATGTAATCCACTATCAGCTATTAGGTATACGTTAATTGCCAAACATGACCTATATATTTTTTAATATTTTTTTCAGATTTTAATTAATAATATTATATTTATATTGGGTGTGCCGTGTGGGACCAATGAAATAATGTGTCAGCTCTCTAGGATTAGCAAGGGTAAACTGAAAGGTGGTGGATTGTACACGTATATACAAATCCAAGCGTCCCTGCTGCAACGTTCCAATTCCAAACACTGCAGCTTGTCTCATAATGACCTTTCTTACCTTTTTGGGACAAACTGACTCGAGACTCGAATTGATTTTATCCGATCTGAGATTCGATATCAACTCGAACAGGATGATCCAAACTTGATTCGAAACCCGAAACAAATGAATCGAATTGAAACCGACCCGAGTTTTAGTTAAACCGATATAGACTCGATCCAAATTTTCAACCGAACAGAACATACTCGAACCGACTTTCAACCGAATCGAATGGACCCGAACCGATTTCATCCGAACCGGAAGTAACCCAAACCGAATGCAACCCGAAATTAAGAAAAGATATTAAAAGAAATAATGAAAGATTTGGTGTGAATTGTCGCACAACTCACTAAAAGTTAAATATGTTGGCTTTATAAAGTCATATATGAGTTTAAAAATTGATCCGACCTGAAAACTCGACCAAAACATATCGATCACCTATTGAACTGATATTGGCTCGACCCGAAATCAACCGACCTGAAAATCAACCGAACCGATGTGATTCGATCCGGACTAACACCCGACCCGAATTAAAACTGAGCCAAACCAGATCTGACTCGAACAAAACCGAAACCAAATGCAGTCAAAACCGAACTTAACCCTAACTAAAATGACCCAAACTAAATCTGATCCAAATCACTTGTTTGTCACATCTAGTTAAAACGTAATTTGTTTTCAATTTAATTTATTGATGATATATACGTTCGACTAACCAACATATTTTTGGGCAGTCCCACAAATTTATTTGTGTGTTGGCATTTCACTTCCCCGACCTGATCTTTTATTCTGATATTTCTATAAACTATATATTCCATCTATATGATTATATCCCCTATTTTTTTCGTTTAAATATGTTATCAAATCAAATGATTAAAAAGAACAAAACCAATATTTTACTTCTATATATCAGATCTTACTGCAATATAATCATATGAAAATAAATAAAAAAGTTTTTTTAAATTCATTTATATAAAAAATCGTATTAATAATATTTTATTCGACTTGACTCGATCGAGCGCTCATCTATGTAAAACCAAACTGATTGGGTTTTCATATGGTTTCATTTTAAACGTCAAAGGCGCAATATCCGGGCCTTTCCTTTTTGGGTGGAGGACAGAGGAGTGCTCAATATTTCCAGATGTTAGCAATGGGCCTGTTTGGTAGGCCTGAGACTGTTCCGGAAATCTCATTCCTCTAATGGAGTCTGAATCTTAGTATTGGGAGAATTGCAAATTAGCAGACACTGACCGGAAGAACTGAAAACGGAGGCAAGTCAGTGATCAAACACACGGTAAAATGAGTGCAGGTAATTCGATAACATGGAAATTAGCTTCCTTTTTGCTTTCTTCTTTCGAGATAAATTTTGTTTCTTTGATAATTAACCTCTTCAAAATTTCCAGCTTACCAGTATGTTCCTTCAAATTGTCAATACCCATCGTTTTGAAGCTTAGAAAAGAATCCATTTCGTCGGGGTTATATCGAGTCTGTTGTTTTCTTGAAACCCTTTGTTTTCGTTGGCTTAGTTTAAATTGCTGGTTAGCTGTTCGATAAAACTCCTCTGAAGATACTAGTTTTGTACTTCCCTAAATTGTATATAGAATCAGTTCGTCCATTTCTTTAATTATTATTAGTAATTGTGATTTGTGAAGTGGTTTGGAGCAGGAGGTGCATTTGGTGGGAATAGAGGGGTAAGACCAGTGCCACCCGAGAAAGGCATCTTCCCTTTGGATCATTTGCATGAATGTGACTCGGTGAGCAATATTGCTTTTTGGTTCTTGAAGATCTTCAAAAGAAGTAGTATCTTGTTGAAACAGGAGTTTGAAATTGAGGTTTTGAATGGGATGTCTCCTTTCTGTATTTTTGTAGGAGAAGAAAGAGTACCTCAATTGCCTTAAAACTTGTGGCCATAAATCTGAAAAATGTAGAGAATTCTCCAAGAAATACTTGCAGTGTCGAATGGAAAAGTGAGAACTAATTTTCTCCTGTTGCCACTTTTGTACTTATGCATGGTTTTTGTTTATGGATAGATACCCATTTGGATGTTTTTCCCGTCGATGTTATCTTTTGTTCTTTCCCATTTTTTGATATATTTGCTCAGAATCTTAGGTTGCTGGTTCAATTTAATGATCTACAGTATGTGGTTTCAGTCCCTGTTTCTGCTAAAGATGTCATATTTTATGCTGCGAAACTCGAACAAGATCGGATTTAGCAACCTAATTGTAGGAAAAAAGTTTCTATTGAATGATTTGAGCAGAAATTTGTAAAGATGTTCCATTAGTACTCAAGTATCATGGTGGATGGAATTAGTTATCAACGGCTACTCATTGAATTTTTCATTGTGTAAAATAAAATTCATCTAAGAAGCAATATGTATATGCGTATAATTTTGTATATTTGTATAACATCTATCTATGATAATATGATGATGAGTTTAAATGGAAAATGGTTGTTCTTTTTGACAGGAACTTGATGGCAAAGCAGGAGTTGTCGGAACTTGGATTTGGGAAGCCATCGGAGGTGGAAGCTTCTGTCGGAAATGAATTATCAGAAAATTGATGGTTTTTATGCTCAATTGCTAATCATCTGACTTTTTTCCCTGAACGGTACTCATAGGAGTGTTCCTTGTTTAAGTGGGATATTTCTCCAAAAATATATTTAGAAATGAACGAAGATTATACATTAAAGTATTTATTATATTTACATGGAAAGTATTCAATATACATGTTGTGTAGTAATCTTTTCTATTTTAAGAGTTTGGGGTTTAATTTGTAGGGTTTAAGTTTAAAGATTAAATTTAGATTTTAGTTTTTAAGAAGTAAATACGTGTAAAAAATTTACACATGCATATCACTTTTATATTTTTATTTATTATTTTGCTCAAGCTTAAGTTTATCTGATCAGTTTTAGATTCAATGAGTTCGATTAATCCCGTCTTTTGAATAACTACGATGCATATAATAAACAACATAGTTTTTTTTTCTTCAATGATTACAAACAAAGTTTATTTTCTTCAAAATGTTGTAATCAAATCAATTGTTTTTGTTGCACTCTCGGTTTTCTAAGGCTTTGCCCTAATTAATTCGGACCGACTCGCGTCGTACACATGTGGTGAATGAGTTTTTCAACGAGAATTTGCTGCATAGGCAAGACTTTAAACTTAAGACCTGTTTAAGTTATACCAAGCTGCTTATCATTTGGACCAACACGTCGAAACTCAAATCAATTTTAATTATTTCAAAATCAAACATTTTCAGTATTTTCCCTTTTTTATCAATTTTTTTCATTTTAAATTCATTTGGTTTCCTTTTTTTTCCCTAACGCAAACTGTAATAAAATTAAAAAAGAAAGAAAAGAAAAACAGAAAACGGCTGGCGGGAGACAAAACCTAAGACAGACAACAACATTTACTTGTAATTACACAAAAAACACGCACAAAACTTTTAAACTCTCTACCTACTTACCTCGATGAATTCGCTACAAGTGCCGAGACATTAATTTTTCATTTTCATTTGTTCCTTTCTTTTCTTCTTCTTCTTCCATGGCGTCCCATTTGTTTCTTCAACTGCCCCATTTCTCCTACTACACGTAAGTTCCAATTTACATCGTCAATGGTATTTACTCCTTGAAACTATTACCTTTGAGAGAGAAAAAAATATTTGGTTTTTGTTGCCTTTGCCTGCATCAAATTTATGGTGATCTTTTAATTTATTGCATATGCCATTTACTTTTAACTGATTCAGAGCATACATTTTTGTTTGATTGTCTTTGGTTATATGAAGTTGGTTGACATTCTTTTTTCTCATGTATTGTCGAAGTTAGAACTTAGAACCCAATAATGTACTGTAAATTACTCATTTGATTCATGTAATATTCGTTTTGGATAATTTAAAGACAAAATCTTTAATAACCAAAAGGCCAAATGAATCAAAAAGGAAGATGGGGAGAAATGTAATATTAATGGACTTCTTGTTGGTTTGAGGAGTTGAACATGGTTATCTGTCACAGACAAGCTTTTAAATCCTCTAATGGATGGAATTGGAAGCCTAGTTCAAGTGCATTACACGGTTCGAAGTTCCACCGAAGGTTGCTGGGGAATCCTTTCGCGGAAAATAAGAGCAGTTTACTTGGATTATGGTTTGCTGGTTACACTTCTTCAAAGGGTACATTTCAAAGTGTATTGTCGGCAGTGTCTTCTTCCCCTCCTTGTGATCCCTCTGATACTGGCAACGAGGCTCTTTTACCCGAACCTGATTCTCCTGCAATCGGTTTCAATCGGGTGAATTGTCTTGTTTGGGTGTTACATGAAGCTGCCAGAAGCTTTTCCCTTGCAGTTGAGTCACTTGAGTTGGATGGAAGCAGTGCTGAGCTTGCAATGGCTTGGAATGGGAAGGATATGCATCAATGGCATAAACGTATCGCTCATCGGGTATATGCTCTAAAGCCCCAAATAAATGAAAACTGATTATGAGCCTTTACAGGGTTTTTTTTTTAAAATAGTCTGGAAATGGTACATTTAAAGTAATGAAATTCATGTTGTTGGCAACTACTTATAGACAGATTAACCATATGGTGCAGAACGTTAGTGTTATGTTTGTTCCTTGAACAACCATCACTGACTAATATGATTCTTCAGGTAGCTGTTTATGCTATGTTGAAAACGGTAATCGAAGTGGAGATATTGCTCTCTCAAGAACGTCATAACAATGCATCCCCAGCTAGAAAGATGTAAGTTTTTGTAGCAGTTCTTCTAGTCTATATTATTAGTATTATCACAAATGATATTGAAAGTTCTAAAACTTCAAAAATCAGCTCTTTTTGTTTCAAAGATTCCATATTGTTAGATCAAACTCAGATAGTGTTTGTGCTAATGCCTGCAGAAAACTACCCAAGAAACTCTATGTTTCTCTGACTCTGGCCAAGTCTACTGTCTTGTCTCCTTAATTATGCCTGGTGATAGTGGTGTTTAGCAGCTCTTATGTTTTGTTTTGCCATTTGCTTCAGCTTGATTGCAGAGACAGATTCGTTAGAGGAGTTCATTGAAAATCGGTTGAAATTGCGACAACCGGAATTGGTACAATGGTTCAAAGTGGTGGAACTTCCAAGGATGACAGGATTTTTCATTCCACTGTTAAAGAAATGGTCTATGGAGTATGCAGGAAGGTTTGCTCAAAATACTCCTTTGCTTTCAACCAAAAGTACTTTTTCTTCCCTATAGGATTATTGACACCCTCCCTTCTTAAAAACTCCATCCCTATGGTAAATGTGAATTAGATTCATATGTTTATTTTCCCCACATCCAATATTTCACCTTTGAATAAATTCATTGATTATTCTGCAACCTGGGACTTAACCTAAACACAAGAATATTCAGTGGTGTTGCAGGAATTATTATGGCTATTAGCTGCTGTGCTGCAGTAGAGAAATTATGTTCTGAACATATCTCTTGTCCCTTGTCTAAAATATCAGTAGGCGGTGTTATAGTGGAGCTTATGGATCTTTCACATGGTATTGTGTCGGTCGACAAATTACACCAGTTAGCTACTGAAGCAGGATTTGAAACTCATTTCCTGTCACATTTTGGTGCAAAGGGTCTGTCTAGCAAGAAGAGTGATGAGATAGAATTTTGGATAGGGTTGGCTCAGAGGAAACTCTCAATAGCTTTCACCAAAGAAATCATGATTCCAGGCAAACTAGCATTTAACAGCAAGGTTTTCCTCATGATTCCAAATATTTTAGTATTTTCAGCGAGTATGCCCTGTTAGAACATATTGCCAGCGGTTTAAGTTGTTATAAACTTTGATAGGTTCAAGCAGATAGCTTGGCTACATTAGGACTTTTTGCATATCTAGGGAGGAAGACTAGATTGCTTTTTTCACAATTGCGAATAAATGATCTTGATGAGCTGGTGAAGGACTTCCTGAGGTAAAATGTGTCTTGATTTTGTTGACTGCTGATTACTGCGACTCACCGTTGAAATATGCTATAAGAGTTGTAGTGCTTCGGGTGCAGCTACTTGGAGTGCGGCAGCCTTTTCATTTACCCGGAGTTCTCTTCCATATCAGTTTACCAATTCTTCATGGAGGTTAGCTTTATATGCTATAAGAATTCTTGCATTTCATTGAACTATGAGAGTCAATCTCTAACTGACATTTTCAGACACTAACTAATAGGAAATGCTAAAATTATACATACAGGTAGTTACTGATGAAATTGGATGGCTTGATTTTTATGGAAATTGTTCTTTCACTAGCAATTATGGAAAAAGGTCCAAGCAGCATGCAATACAAGCAGAGAAAGAAATCATATTATCAAATGTTTTTACTGTTTGCTATGATGTTTTTTCTGGGTTTGCACACTTCAGCCGCTCGACTCAGCAGCCCTTAGATACTCAATTGTTAGCATTCTTGCTCCAGAGGTAGCCAATAATATTTCTACCATAATATTTGAACTTATCTGCTTGTTTTTTAGTAAATTGGGCTTTTAAGATATGTTATCTGAAATTTTCAGCCAAAGGCTGTTATCTTTATGTCTGGAAGATTACTGGGCTGCTTACGATAGATCGGGGTATGTTGGTTGTTTCATATGGCATTCCCATGGCGTTTTCTGTAGTAGAATGAACTTTGTATTGAGCTAATATTGAATCATCTAGCAGGGAACCGTTAAAGATTACAGACTCGGGTGCCTCTAAGCATGGACCATCTCCCGGTGCTATTGGCACAGCCTGGTTTTCAGTGGCCATGGAAGCACTGACAGAGGAATCTCAAATTGATGAATTTGGAAATTTTTGTACGCTGAAAAAGGTACGGATTCCATATTCAGATATGCGATGTTATGTCATTTCCTTTCACCATAAATTCCATTGACAAACTTGTTGTAGAGTTGAAGAAAAAGAAAATGGTGAAATCTTGTATGACTGTAGGTAGGATAAATACAGTCCAAGCAATATTACTGTGACAAACGAAGTGATTAAAGTACTTCTAATGTGTTCTTTGATCAAATATCAGTCAAGGAAGATATCTTTAAAAGTTGCAGAGTCATTTGTGTTTTGCATGTCAAAGCTGCAATAGTATTTTATGAAACCAGACATGATCATATGAACAGCTATGACAATACCGGCTAAGACAAGCAACAGAGTTCTGTTCAAATGTGGACAAATATATTATATATATGGACACCTGTTACCACTGCTTTACAGTTTCTTTTTGATTGTTGATAGCTGCCACTCTTCAGTTCAGCCAGAAAAGATCCGGTAACCTTCGCAGAGGGAACTGACACCCCCAAATCAAATGCCCTGCATGAGAGTTTAATTAGAAAATACTGCACCAAATTGATTGCTTCAAGTTTCGTAAGGCCAATAACCTTGGTTCTTGTCACTGAACACTCATACCAGATCTTCATACTTGGAGCATTAATAGTAAAATAATGAAAATTTTGCAGGATGTATGGTTGGGAACTCAGTTGCTATTCGTCGACATCACAGTTTCAGTGGAGCTACTCGCAAAGCAATTGCGAGGCCAGAAGGTCACAGCCAGAGAAAAAAGGAAGTTAAAAAGAACATTGAATGACATTGCAACACTCATTCCTGTTACAATTCTAATGCTGCTTCCTGTAAGCAGTTTAAGTCCTCTCACCAATGCTTTCATCACTCATAGGATGAATAGCTTATATCATTTTCTTTTGCATATTTTAATGGCCAGGTATCAGCTGTAGGGCATGCAGCAATGCTAGCAGCAATCAACAAGCACCTACCATCTTTGGTAAAAACACCTCATTGTCGTTTCTTCTTCTATTTTTATGAACAATTTACACTAAATCCTGGTTTCATTTACTGCCCCAACTAGATTCCATCACCATATACTTCTGAGCGTTTGGATGTTGCGAAACAACTGAAAAGAACCAGGAAGATGGAGGTTACATCGTGGAGCAACCTGGAAGACCCTACCTCTTAAACATCTTTTTTCTTTGTCTTCGTATGATTTACGGTATGAAAGTAATCGTGTTCGAGTCGTAGTGTATTCGAGTGAAACAGCCTCCCAACAATATACCTCTTATTCTCTTAAGCCTAAATAAACTCAAAATCCCGGTTCCACATTTGATTGCACTGGCATTACTTTGAGCTTACAATTTGTAGTTTGTACATACCGCATTGATATGTAGATACGCTCAGAAGTGAACACAACTTTGGATGTATAAATACTCATATTATCTGATTTTTCTTTGCTGAAATTTCATTTAGAAGATATATATATATATATATATATATATATATATATATATATATATATATATTTGATTCGTATCAATTTTAAATATTTTTCATGTTAGAAGCTACGAAATAACTCACATTCTGAACTTAACAACTTTGAAATTAAGCTTCTTCAAATGTACTGGAAAAATATCCATTTGAAGAAGTAGGGTACAGAATGTTACAAATAAAATCCATTTTTGTTAATGTCACTAAAACTTTATTATTAAATTTAGATCCCTTACTACATCCAACAGTTAAAACTTGTTTTAAAATCTAAAAAGTAGAGACTAAATTTTTGAAAATAAAAAGATTAAATTCCAAACGTACAAAGGGTACAGATCTTGGAACGTATTTTGATCTACTGAAAAGAAAAAAAATCAACATTTGACTATCAAAAAAGCAAACAAGAACTCTGGAAAACCTCAGTTTTCATGATAACAAAATGCATATTTATTTGTAATTCCTTGTGGAAGAATATAAATGTCGGTAAAATTTAATGAGTTGGTATCATCTGCAATCTATAACAATCCTTGGAAATGCAAAAGGCTAGTAGCAAAAAACCCAGAATTAATTTCACATGGAACATAGATTTATAAAAGCCAACATTTGCAGGCATTTTAACAGATCAAAATATAGAAGTCTGAAAAAGGACAATTCAACTTCATTGCTTCATAGAGTTCTCGAGTCTAGACATTCCGTTCATGTACATTATCTCAGTCTAAATGCTTTGCCGTGGAAATACGCATTTCTAGTGGTTGCATTCACAAATACACAGCACAAAAACTCTACAATTCCATTAAAAGAAGAAGAAAAGAGGAAATTGTGAAACAAAAACCCAAAAAGCATTTTCCCAACAAGATTGTAGCTTATCCTTTCTAATTTAAGGGTGTTCCTCACTTATATTACATGCAATGCCATGGTCAAAGATGCATGTAATATCACTGCTTCATTACTTGAAAAGATATTACCATCATTCAGGACCATACCTTACACTGTCCTCTTTGGATCACGAGCTGCTGCAAGATGGTCCTGCAAAACAAAAGCCAGACACAAGATTATCAGGTTATAATCCACAAATAGCTAACCAAAATAGAAAATGCTAGAACTTAAAAGCTTACCAAAATAAAATCAAATGCTCTGGTATCCTCCTTCTTGGAACTGTTCATCATTGAACTAGTCATTTGAGTTGGAAAATTTGACTGGAAAATATCAGGCAGAGGTGATCCTCCATCTGATCCACTGGAAACATGATTAATCCCAATATTTTGTGCATTAAGATTACCAAAGTGTTGTAAGTTAGACATCGTAGCAAGCAACTGCTGCTGAGCAAAGAAACTCCCCATAGCACCGTAATTCATAGGCTGAGAAGAAAAGGCTGGGTTCAACATTATTCCAGGACCAGGAGGAATAACATACGGCATGGTTCCTAAAGGAAACATCGGATTTGTAGTCATCCCAGTGGCTTGAGAACCAAGGATACCGCTCAAAGCATCATTAGAAGGTTGATGGCTAGAATGAGTGTCGATGTTGGCAAATATGTTTTCAGAGGCCTCAGATGTGATTCCTTTCTGCTTCGAATTAGATAGATTCTCAGTCAACAACAAGCCAGCCATTAAATCATTAACAGAGTTTTTTTTATTCTCTGGCTCAAATGGAGCTTCAGAAGTGGTCCCAAAGATATCAATTAGTTCAGATTTTTTATTTGCAGCCATATTATTGCCATTGACATCCGACTTGTCATCTATTGTCATCCCAGAGAAGAGATTGTCCACATTTTCTCTACCCTCACCAGTGTGAAATGAGACACCTGCAAAGGGATCATCATCATCTTTCTGTTCAGTGGCACCAAGACCAGCATCTATACCATCTCCAAATAAGTCATCAATAAGCGGGGTTGTGGTCAGATTTGCAGTATTTTGATTATTTGGGTCTTTTGAGGAAGTATCTTGTCCATCATAATCATCTGGATAACCAGTGTCTATCAGGTCAGGCATTTGAACGGGAGTGGTCACAGGCTTTAAGGACCTTTCTGAATTACTTGCCAAACCACCTGCCTGTTCCCCATTCAAAAGGATCAACACCTGTTTACCAAGATCACAAATATATGTCAACTGCTGCATCGATTTCATTCACAGAAAATAATATCTTGCCAGCTATAAATCAGCATCAGAATACATAATAACTAATCAAGATCAGGACTTGAGCACAATGATTATACAAAGATCATGACTAAAAAAGCAACTGAAACCTAATTTGATGGCTGCAAGAGCCAATCCTAAAAATCTCGATCTATAGGCTTGAACAAAAGAATTAAAGATAAATCTGCCCTCAATAAAAAAAGAAAGAGAACACAACATGAGGTCAAACTTCATTTTTGGACAGTTGTTTAAGGGGAAAACGAGCTAGCATCTTAAAATTATCATAATAGAAGATAAAATTTCCTTTTTCTAATTTAAAAGAGGAAATTAATACTCTACGTCAACTTAGATTTGCATAATATAAGCCATTAGTAAAATGCATGGCCTTCATGAATCCAAACATGAAGGAAAGATCAATTGTTCTTCCTACCGTAAACCAAAAAACAACCAACATTCAAAAAGAACTTTGATTGAAGTTTTCCATAGGCCTAAAGCAAGTTCTCAAGCATAGATTAGTTGAATTTTCTATTATCCCCCACGACTTCCGTTTATTTTATTTAATCAGATCTTGTTTTAGCTGCTTAGCAAAACAAAGAGAGAAAAGAAAAAGGAAATCATACAATCATGGCACCAAAAACAGCATTCTGGACTGGACCTTAAACTGTAAAAAGAATGATGTTTTTTCAGGTTAAAGTAAAAAAATGGAAGGTTGACTAAGATAATTACCTTGTTGGCCTTTTCTCTGAGAGAAGCTTGGGGAGACTCAGAACATCTCAAAACAATATCTTTGTTCTCCGTGAAATAAGAAGCCACAATTATGAAATGCTCATCTTCCCGTCTCCTCAAAATGGACTCAAGCACACACATAGCTTTCATGCGAACCTGACCATAAAAAAATCTTGTTAAGGTTAAAAGATTACTAAAAACACAAATACTCCCTTCATTGCTTTGGAAGAAATCAATACAGAATTATAACCAATATGAAACATGATCACATAATGAGAACAGAATAGTTCGATTGCATGATTGACAAGTGGTCAAGATATCATGGGTTGGGTAATTGCCTGCGTAGAGATAAGTAACCCCCATCCTGTGGCCTTATCATCAAATGATTTAATACATACAAGTGAAGAGTTACCTGCCACACTGGAGATAGAAGCTTAGATTCAAGAGCATGACTTAAAGCCAATGCATCAAGCTTTGACGCCTCCACGAGGAAAGCCTGAATAGCATCACGAGTAGGTTGTAGACGTACACCACCAGATGTAACTATGGTTTCCAACAATCTCTCTTCACGAGTTTTAGACTCTGAATGATTTGAGATAGATTCCACACTTGTTTCTGCCTTTAATACTCTTGAATCCTGGCCCCAAGGTCCACTAGCAGTATTCCCAGAAACCCCTCGAGTTTCATTGCGCAATTCAACTGGATCATACCTATCAGAATGGTCAGTTTCTGTAGTCAACGACCTTCGAAGAGTAGGACTTTTGTAGTTTCCATTATCATTCTTTCTAACTGAATGACCCAGAGTGAAACTACTAATTCCCTGTTTGATAGAAGAACTTCCAATATCAACTACCTCACTTAGAAATGATTTCTTCTCATTCGATGGCATTTCAAAGTTTGTGTTGCCAAATCCTTCAATTCGTTTGTTAAAGTCATCTGCCGGAGGAGGCTTACTAGCATTATTTTCCTCTGCAAATATAGCAGAAATGGCCTCATGAGCTGTTTCCCGCACAGCCTTATTAAGTGCATCCCCCTTCAAAGGATCTGGCTGCCCCTTGTAATGAAATAACTGGCGTACAGCTACTGAGTTCCTCTGCATCTCTCTCCTAAACTCCACACCAGACTTTCCCACTGCATATTTGATCAGCCTCAAAGCCTGCAAAAATCGCACCACCCACTGAGTATCATACTTTAATAATTCAAAATTATGAAACAACTTGCCTACACGTTAAACACGCAACATTTACATACCAAAAACTTCGCTAAAATTTTATGACCAATTACTTACTAGTTGACTAAAATTGAGGTGAAGTTCTCAATTTTTAATAACTTTATCAGATTTTTCTTCCAGTTAAAACAACAGATATCATTAGAACTGTCTAGATTCCATCATTCGACAAAACAAAAAAAAAAGAAAATTCAAAGCGAATTGAATGAAATCACCTTCTGCTTGACAATAGGACTTTTGTGATCGAGTCGTTTAAAGATAAATTCCGACACCTCTTTAACAATACTAACATGCGACGATCTCAAGAGCTCGCAGATCTCTTCTAACTTATAAACGGGTGTTACTTTATCTTCATCCGAGGTTGCCCCGTCGATCATCCGCGATCTCCAGTACGACTCCACCGCTCGCCTGCTGGAATCCATTTAGAAATAAAATAAAAAGGGCCAAAAACACAGATTATTTGATTGAATTTCAAGGTTTAAGATCGATCTATTTGCTTGATCGAGACTGACAGGAAATTGAATAGGATTCAATAAGGACTTTTTCTTTCAATTTTGCAATTTGATTTCTTTTCCTTTAATGAATTAGGGAAAGAACGAGAAAAGATGAAGAATCTGAAAACCTCGAAATCTGGACAACACTGTGTGAATGATATTCACGTTGTTCATTAAATTATCCCAAAAAGAGGTTTATTGATTCACGTTTTTAATTTGATCTTCGTCCATTGCTGTTAGTACAGTTTATTTATGTTTGGGCCCGGCCCTTTATAAACTCTGCTTTGAGTTGGTTTGCTTATTTATTAACCAAAAACAAACGGTGTCGGTCCATTTATCTTTCACGATTTCAATATGGAATAATTGATCGACGGTTAAAAGTGATAAAGTTTTAATATCAAATTTATTTCTAATTTATTGACTGATTATATTAAATTTATTATTATAAAAATTTAGAGTAAACTACACAAATGACCACCTAATTATAAGATTGATGTCGATATAACTACTATACTTTTAGTTTTGACAAATGTACCACTAAACTATTTAATTGGTTCCAATCAGGCCACCAATCGTTAAAAAATAACGTAGAAACTGTCATGCTTGTTAAATAAACTAGTATAATTATACATTTGGTCCCCGTTATTTACACAATCTATCAATTTGATCCTAATTTTAAAATAAATTAATTATTCAATTAAGTATTATTAATTTTCAAATTTTCAACGTATTATTAATTTTGAGTTCAATTCTTAGATAATATCTCTTCTCACTTCTATAATTGTATGGATTCGAATTTTTATCTTTGCTTTGAGAATGTAATATTTTCTATTTAAAAAACTGTTTAAAAAAATATGTAATGAGTTGTACCATTTTGTAATCACTACATCAAATTGATCACTAAATTACAAGGGGAGGAATAAATTAGAAAGGTGGGGCTAATGCTCTACATACAAGAACAGTCTATCACAAGTATAAAAGACGCGTAAATGAACAACCTTATAGTAATTGTCCTCTTCCAATTACAGAAATAAATAAAGAGTAGTTCCTTTCTTTTCCTTGTTTTATCTGAAAATTAAGCTAAGGAATCTGAACAATTTCAATTAAAATTTTGTGTAGTGACTGTGGCTTCGAGAAGAATGGGCAGTGATCACTCCCTTTGATCTTAAAAACTCCTTCCGGTGGATTTTCTCTTACTAGCTTTTCTTGTACATCCGGCGAAAGAGCACGATCGTCCAATGTTTGAATGTAGAAGCGCCGCCCGGCTCCGTATTTTTCAGGGGTCAATGACAGTTTCTCCATGATGGGACCTAGTGGGGTGGATCTCATGGACACCATGGCCAAAGCAACATCCTGGAAGGAACCAAATACCGTGTTGTAAAATCAATCATATCTTATTATGTCCTTGCAGATAACTGCATTCGAGTTTTCGTAACCATGATGCAGACGAGCAAACAGAACAAGTAACATATACAACATGAAGTAAGGTTGTAACGAACCTTGGTTGGCGATTGATTGAAGTACAACCCTTTCATCAGCTCTTTCTCAAACATGAACCCTGTAGGAGGCTTGTCTTTGCCATTTCCATGAATCAAAAACTGTGACTCTTGCATAAAACGTTCAGCAGAACCAAGCTGCAATAAAGAAAAGTTTCGGCATAAACCAGATAATTAAGAGCAACAAAAACTATGGGAGAACTTTCACTACAAAATTTCAGTAGTAATAATGTTTGGTTGATATCAGTCCATGACAAAAGAATAACTGAAAATTTGCTTTAGAAGTCTAAAAAATTTGGTTTATTTGTTAGCAAAATTCTAATGTTTCGAGAAAAATCATTTACAAATAACATAAGAGAAAGGTATCATGTATGCTCATACAACAGAACTTAGATAAGATAGCCAGGGCCCAGGCATCAACAGAATACCTCTTCGGCAAACACGTCGAAAGGTCTCTGACCATTAGACACCATTGTAGCACAAAGGTAAATTGCTTTCGAGATCTTTTCTGGGAAATGTTCCAATGCATAAGAAAGGCAAGCGCCTCCGCTGCTATGACCCACCAAAATAACCTGCATATATAGTTCATTAATAAAGATGATTTAACATAACAGATGGCAAAGCTTTGGTAACATCCAATGTACCCTCTTACCTTCTCATCTTCAGGAAGTTTCTCTAGATACTTAATCAATGGTTGCGAGTATTCTGCCAATGTAGTGACCGTGTTTGTATCCGTGAGATCAATACCGGAACCTGTGAGATCCAATGCAGTAGGCTGAAGACCCACTTCCTCCAAATGAGCAATTGTTTTATACCAACACCAAGCTCCAAAGCCTTCTCCATGTAGCAGAATAATCTTTTTGAACTTGATCTTTTCAAGAGATTCTAGTACCTGCAGGTAAAATGATTAGAATCAGACATAAGTTTATTATAAAAAGGAATTATAAGGCTTAAAACTGTCATACAATTACATAGAATCTCATCACTGATCTTTTCACCAGCCTTAATGGTCCATGTTCCACATCCTTATCTTCATAGCACAATAGAATAAAACATGACTTTTGAAATTGCCTTCATAAAACAAAAAGTGATTTTTGAGGGCTTATAAAGGTTTAAACTTTACAGAGATCATGACCAAAAGGTGCATATCATGAGATCCCTTAACTTTTGATTAAAAAAACCAGAACAGATCCCTTTATTTTCTCAACTAAAATTAAATTAAATACTCAAGAACTAACTTGGATAATATAAAATTGCAGAATGCTAAAAGCACAGTGAATCAACTAATGGTTTAACAGGTTCTCCTTTTAAGTTTTCCAGTGAAAAGCAAAAGCAGAACTTATTGTCTTTTTTTCTACCAGGCTAATACTGTTTTTCAAGCTTTACAATCAATCATAAAAACCCCACTATTTCATCATAGATCCAATCAATTAAAACGGTAACCAACATAATGATTACCTATGAAAGCACAATTAGAAAAGCAAAGTTAAGTAATTTAATATTGTTATTTAGAATAAATAAATAAATAAAACCCACCTTTTTTTCATTATTAGCTAATGGATCAGTGTGCCTTCTAGAACTGGTAGAGCCAATTCTCCTGGACATGGATCCATCAAATCTCTGAGATAATTGGTGCTGATGAAGAGCCATAGACAAAGCTTGCTTATGCAAAAACTCTTCTTCTGCAAGCATTTTCCTTTGAGACCTTCCCATTCTCTTGCTTCTCGATCCATCATCTCTCGTGTCTTTCTTTGTCCTGCAAATCAAGCTATTTCCCATTGTTCAAAGGGACTCAGAAAAAGTTGGAATTTTCTTTCAACACAACCCCGGAAGCTTAAAGGGCATTTTCTACCGGAAAATGGAAGAAAGTCAATAAATTTTCCAGGAAAGAGAGGTCTTTTAATGAATTAAAAAAACACCCTTCATTATATATAAAATGATTAGTTGAAAAATGAGATAATAAGAGAGAGAAAATGAAAGTAGGTAAACAGAAGAAAAAAAAAAGAGTTGGGAAGAAGTAGGTAATTAAAGCAAAATCAAAATCAAAATAAACAAATGTGTGAGACAGCTCCTTAAATCAAAGGGCCAACTAAATTTAAGTGCTATTTATTGTTTCTGGATTCTCTGATATGATCTTGTCTTACAACGGTAGGATTTCAATGCTTTGCTCTTCCCGGTAGAAAATTGTAGACATTTATTTTGGTTGACCCCTTGGATTTATTGTTGGAGTTTTCCATTTTTTTCTGCTACTATAAACGATTATTTATATTTTCTATTGATTTTTATTTTATCATAATTGAGATATTAAAAAAACCATTATGGTCATAATTTAAATTCCTGTCTAGATGATCAAAGTTGGTTTAATGCTAAGCACCTAACCTCTTATTTAAGAGCTGGTTATGGAGAATATTTGCTGTACTTTTTTGTATTAATATTTAATAATATTCATTCATTTATAAAGACAATGAACCTTTTGAACTCCTTCAACTAATTCATTGTATCCGACAGATAATAAATTTTACGCTGCAATACAAAAACAAAATAAATAACATGTTTTTAGATTTTTTTTATTAAAAATAATAATAAGAAAAGTTCTATAAAAAAGAAGAGAAGGGTTTTGTTTTTATAAGGAGCAATATCATTGATTAAGGTTTTAAGTTTACACCAGCTTTGGGAGAAGAGAAATATTTAGTTCATATTTTTTAGGTAAATCTATTTGTTACGAATTTTTTATATATCCAAGAAGGAGGGGTCGGATTATTCCAAATTAATTATATGTTTCACTAAAAAAAATTATATGTTTCACTAATATGGTCAAAGTTAACAAATGTTACTTTGTTAACATGGAGATGGAGTGAAATTTATATGCCAAGTGGCACAAGTTTTCTTATTTAAAAAAACAATAGGCGTCAGCGATTTAGACTTGGAAAATTATTTTACAATTAAGAAGATTATAAATATAAAAAGCTTATGACCATGTTTGGCAATTAGCGGATAGCTGATAGCGGATTGCATTAGCTGATAGCTGATAGCTGATAGTTGATTACATTAGCTGATTTGACTAACGGATTGTATTAGTTGATTGTATAGAAGTGTTTGATAAAATTAACTGATAGTTGATAGCTGTTAAATTATTTAAACAAGTAAAATGAATATGTTTATATTCAATACTTGTTTGAATAGTTTATTAGTTATCAATATTTTGTATTTAATTATTATTAATTAGATCTATAAAATTAACTGATAGTTTACATTGTTGAGCTTAGTATGATGTGAGATGTCATATTATGACTCTTGAAAGACTAGTTAGGTTGACTTGTTGATAGTTATGTATGTTGTATGTGAGGTTGAGGATTTGCATGCTTGGACCCTGCATTGTTGTTGTTTTCGATTTTAAAGCATCCTCACTAAGCTTCTAGCTTACGCTCTCATTTTCAACAATGCAGATCATTAGCGTGGTGTTAGCAAGGAGCAAGGCGAAGGGGCTTTCCAAGTGTAGTTGCTCAAATATGATTTTGTATTAAAGTGGTAGATTAGCAATGGGGCTAGTATGTGTTTGTATGAGCGATGTATGACTCGTAAATGTGGTTGAGGTTCATGTTTTGGCTTGGTTTGTAAAACACGTATTAACTTGTTGCATACTTGTGTGTGATGGCATGCCTTTTGGATGTTTAGGTTGCTTTGGTCGTATATGCAAACTGTAAAACCTATGTTTGATTTTGATATAACTAGATCTTTAAAGATCAATTTGAAAAACTTAAAATTGTTTTTATAAATCCCTTAACAAGTTTTAAAACACCAACACTTTAAAACTGATTTGTAAAACTCAAACTCAAAATATTTTCTAAGTGTTCTAAGCCAAAACTATTGAAAAACGTCAAAGAGTATCGATACCCTTCCAGGTGTATCGATACCATTTTGCAAAACTTGGCTACTGGAGGAACACGTATCGATACGGCAAACCCTCGTATCGATACGCCCTTGTGTTAATTTTCAAAGAGTTTGAATAGCGTACCGATACGGCAAACCCCCGTATCGATACGGGCTTTATAATTTTTAAAGTATTTAAGTCGGTTTAAAAATATGACCGTTGGTGTCAGTTGGTTGGTAACCAAACTTTAAAAGGTCGTTGACCCGTATCGATACGCCTAACCCCCGTACCGATACGAGTTTCGACAGTGAGCTAAGTTGAGAAAATAGTATCGATACGGCCTTTTCCGTTTCGATACACCGTACCGATACGCTTACGAGTGTATCGATACGCCCTATTTATTGCACACAACGGCTCTTTCTTTTCTGAGACAGGTATCGATACCCATTCCCGTGTACCGATACGCATAGCTGCAGAAGTGCATTTATGGTGGTAAGAGAGGGTTCCAACGGCTCCATTTATGTCCCCAACCACCCAAACGGCTAGAAATCAATGAAGAGGTATAAAAGAGACATCCTAAAGCATCAGCAACAACTATTGAACCCAAAAGCATCATCAAAGCAAAAATCCAAACCCTAGTGCTCTTCAAAGTCATATTCTTGTACCCAACTCTATTGTATTCAAATTGTCATTTTGTATTCTGAGTTTGGGGTGATTGAAATTGTAATTGGGTAGACAATTATCCTTTGAGAGGAAACATTTGAGTTTACCAAATTCTTTCTTTGTATTTGAGTGGATTAAGCTTTGGGTAGAAAACTTAATCGAAATTGTAAGGTTTCCTTCTCATCCAAGAAAAGGGGACGAATTCAATTAGTGAATTGTTTGAAAATCCTTAGTGGGAGCTAAGGTAGTGGATGTAGAGTTCATTTGGAGAACTTGAACCACTATAACCCTTTGTGTCATTTTTATTTTCAATCTTTCTCTTCACCAAAATTTTAATTGTCAATTCACCCCCTCTTGGCCATTTGTAAGTGTTCGATCAACTCAACAATTGGTATCAGAGCTACACTCATTGGAAGGATTACAACCCTCTTGAGTCGATTCTAGGAGAGTTTGATCAACAACAAGTCAAGCAATGGCATCCACCTCCAACTATGAGTCCCAATCCACCACCAAGCCACCATTCTTCAATGGGGATAACTATCCTTATTGGAAGAATAGGATGAGGCTTTTCATCAAGTCTACCGACTACATGGTGTGGGATGTGGTTGAAGAAGGTCCATACATTCCCATGAAGAGAGATGGAGAAAGACTTGTCCCAAAAGTCAAAGCCGAGATGACGGATGATGAGAGAAGAAGGATGCAAGTGAATGACAAAGCTCTACATGTAATATTTTGTGCACTTGGTCCGGATATCTACTCCAAGGTGTCTTCAATCGAAAGTGCCAAGGAGGTTTGGGACACCCTCGAGACAACATATGAGGGAACTAGTGATGTCAAGGAGACAAAGATTGGGCTACTCAATCTAAGCTATGAGAACTTCAAGATGGATCCCGAAGAAAGTGTCTCCAAGATGTTTGATCGGTTTTCGATCATTGTCAACGGTTTGAAGGGTTTCGGCGAAATCATTCCCGAAGACAAGCTAGTGAGAAAGTTGTTGTACTCTCTTCTGGAGTCATGGGATGGCAAGAGAACGGCCATTATTGAAGCTAGAGATTTGAAGACTCTCAAGCTTGATGCTCTTGTTGGATCTCTACTCACCCATGAGATCATGAGGAAAGGAAGAGAAGAAGGAAGTTGAGAAGAAGAAAGTGGGAATCGCACTAAAAGCTTCATATCAAGAAAGCGATTCTAGTGAGGATGAAGATGAGGAGATGGCCATGTTGGCCAAACGTTTTACTCGGTTCATGAAGTCAAATCGTGGAAGAAAATTCATTAGAAAGGGAGACTTCAAGAGTAAAAGCAAGGAAGAGGAGAAGGACCCAATTACTTGTTATGAATGCAAGAAACCGGGTCACATCCGTTCCGAGTGTCCTCAATTGAAAAAGAAAAGCTTTGGGAAGAAGAACAAGCTCAAAGCACAAATAGCTACTTGGAGTGACGATGAGTCTTCCGAGGAAGAGGAGGAAGTGGCCAACCTATGTCTCATGGCCATCGATGATGAACCTAAGGTAAACTCTAATTCATCCAATTTCGATTTTTCTATTGAGGAACTTCAAGATGCTTATGATGAATTGCAAGAAGTGTATGATGAGTTAGTAGGAAAATACAAAGAGTCCATTTTGAAAAACAAGAAAACAATTTCCAATTTAAAAATTCAAAATGAGACATTTTCAAAAGCTAACTCCGAATTGGAAAAGAAGGTTTTGTTTTTAGTTAATCTTTCAAATGATCTTAAAACTAAAAATCTTGAACTTGAAAAACTTCTTTCCAATTTTCAAGATTATCACACAAAGGAAGTGGATAATCTTAAAACATCTATTGCTATTGGGAAGAATAATTTTGAAAAAGGAAATCACTCTAAATCCCAATATGTAAAAAGAAAACCTTTTGTGCCTAAGCAAAGAAATTTTAATAAGCAATCTAGAGGTCAAAGAGTTAGGAGTGTTTGGGTTCCTAAGGAACTCATTATTTCTAATGATATGAATGCTATTGCTTCTTGGATTCCTAAGGGAACCAAAATGTTGAAGGCTAACACTCATGGACCCAAAATGATTTGGGTACCAAAAATCAAGGCCTAATTTCTTTGTTTGTAGGGGGAGCATTGCTACAAGGCCAAAGTACAAAGTCAAAACTCATGGTACCTCTCGAGACACATGACCGGAGACAAGAGTAGATTCATGGATCTAAAGCCAAAAAGTGGAGGAGTAGTAACATTTGGTGACAACTCCAAAGGCCACATTAAAGGTATTGGCTCCATAGGTAATCTCTCTACTATTCTTATTGAAAATGTCTTATATGTCGATGGTCTTAAACACAATTTGTTGAGCATAAGTCAATTGTGTGATAAAGGATTTAATGTTTTATTTGATAAAAATGGATGCAAAATTGTAGACATTAAATCTAATAACATTATGCTCATTGGTCATCGCATAGGGAATATATACATGGTGCATCTAGATGACATACATACATCTCATGCATGCTTAGTTGCTCATAATGAAAATGATGCGTGGTTGTGGCATAGGAAACTAGGACATGCTAGCATAAGTGTTTTGGAAAAACTAGTCTCTCTTAACCTAGTTAGAGGTTTACCCAAGATAAAATTTTCAAATGATAAAATTTGTGATGCATGCTCAAAGGGTAAACAACATAGGTCTTCCTTTAAGTCCATTAATGATGTTTCTACTAGTAGATGCTTACAACTTATCCATATGGATTTATTTGGGCCAATTAGAACTATGAGCTTGGGTGGTAAATCTTATGCTTTTGTGCTTGTTGATGATTTTTCTAGATATACTTGGGTTTTATTTTTAAGTACTAAAGATGAGGCTTTGGAAAAATTCATCACATTTTCAAAACTAACCCAAAATGATCTTGAACTTAGAATTTCACATATTAGAAGTGATCATGGAACCGAGTTTCAAAATTTAGGGTTTGAAGATTTTTTAAATGAAAATGGTATTAGCCATAATTTTTCGGCTCCTCGAACTCCTCAACAAAATGGGGTAGTTGAGAGGAAAAATAGAACTTTGTAAGAAATGGTTAGGACTATGCTTTGTGAAAACAATTTACCTAAATATTTTTGGGCGGAAGCCACAAACACCGCTTGCTACATTGTAAATCGAGTAATGGTTAGGCCAATTTTAAAGAAAACACCTTATGAGATTTTAAAATCTAAAAAGCCTAACATTAGCTATTTTCACCCTTTTGGTTGCAAGTGTTTTGTTTTAAATAATGGAAAAGACAACTTAGGCAAATTTGATGCAAAAAGTGATGAAGCCATTTTTATAGGTTACTCTTTAACCTCTAAAGCCTATCGAGTATTTAACAAAAGAACTTTAGTAGTAGAAGAATCTATTCATGTTGTATTCGATGATAACCTCTTTCCTAGGAAGGATTCTTGTGATGATGATGATGTAGGAATCATAAATGCCTTTGATGGAGGTCAAACTTCAAAGGAGGATGAGATTCCAACAAAGGAAGAGGATTTACAAGATCCACCTCTTGAAGCCTTGAAGGACTTGGCTATTGAAGAAAAGGAAGTGAGCTACCCAAGGGAGTTGAACTATGTCAAAGATGGTGAGATCTTGGGTGATCCATCAAAGGGGGTAACCACTCGTTCTTCTCTTAGATTAATGAACCATGTTGCATTTATCTCATGCATAGAGCCTAAAAATATAAAAGAAGCATTGAAAGATGATTTTTGAATTATGGCTATGCAAGAAGAGTTAAATCAATTTGAGAGAAGTAATGTTTGGACATTAGTTGATAGGCCTAGTAATCAATCTACAATAGGAACTAAATGGGTCTTTAGGAACAAACTAGATGAGAGTGGTAACATTGTGAGAAATAAAGCTAGACTAGTAGCTCAAGGTTACACTCAAGAAGAGGGAATAGATTTTGATGAAACCTATGCACCCGTAGCTAGAATGGAAGCTATTAGGATGTTGTTTGCATATGCATGTTATCATAATTTCAAGCTTTTTCAAATGGATGTTAAAAGCGCATTTTTAAATGGTTTTATAAATGAAGAAGTGTATGTAGAACAACCACCGGGTTTTGAAGACTCAAAATTTCCAAATCATGTTTTCAAACTTACCAAAGCTCTTTATGGTTTAAAACAAGCTCCTAGAGCTTGGTATGAAAGACTTTCAAATTTTTTGATTGAAAAAGGATTTGAAAAAGGTAAGGTGGACACTACACTCTTCATAAAAATGTATAAAAATGACATCTTAGTAGTTCAAATTTATGTTGATGATATTATTTTTGGTTCTACTAATGAATGTCATTGTCAAGAGTTTGCTAAGTTAATGCAAGTTGAATTTGAGATGAGCATGATGGAGGAGCTCTCATTCTTTTTGGGACTCCAAATCAAGCAAAAGAAGGATGACACCTTCATCAACCAAGCAAAATACATAAAGGATATGCTCAAGAAGTTTGGCTTGGAGAATGCAAAGCCTCAAGCCACTCCTATGAGCTCATCTACAAAGCTTGACAAAGATGAAGAAGGTAAGTGTGTTGACTCTAAGCTTTATCGCTCTATGATTGGATCTTTGCTTTACCTTACCGCAAGTAGACCGGATATTTTGTTTAGTGTTTGCTTGTGTGCTAGGTTTCAAGCTAGTCCTAGAGAGTCTCACCTTATAGCTGTTAAGAGGATCTTTAGGTATCTTAGAGACACTCCTTGTTTAGGTCTTTGGTACCCTAGAGACTCTACCTTCAACCTTCATGCTTATTCGGATGCGGATTATGGGGGTTGCAAAATCGATAGGAAAAGTACTTCGGGAACTTGTCAATTCTTAGGTAGTATGCTCATATCTTGGTTCTCTAAGAAACAAAATAGTGTAGCCTTATCTACCACCGAAGCCGAGTACATATCCTTAGGGAGTTGTTGTGCTCAAGTCCTTTGGATGAAGCAACAACTCTTAGATTATGGAATTAAAGTTGGAACCATACCCCTAAAATGTGACAACACTAGTGCAATATGCTTAACAAAAAATCCCATCCAACACTCTAGAACCAAACACATAGAGATAAGGCATCATTTCATTAGAGATCATGTCCTTAAAGATGATGTGGTTATAGAGTATGTAGACACCTTGAATCAATTAGCGGACATATTTACAAAACCGTTAGACAAAGAGCGTTTTTGGTCCCTTAAGAGAGAGTTAGGTCTAGCTAGCCTATCTTGACCTTTTAGGACCTCTTTTGTGCTTAAAATGCTTGATTTTGTGAAATTGCCATGTTTATGTGTTTAGACTCCTAATTTTATCCATGCCTATAGTTAGGGGGAGTATGTTTCTATTAAAATATGCTTAGAACTGTTCATTCATCATTTGCATACTTTTAGGAGATGTTAAGTTCGAGCCTTTGGTTGTTCTTAGAACCAAATAGGTAATTCTGGGCATACAGTATCGATACGGAGCTACGTGTATCGATACGTGTTCTTCATTTCGTTTCCCAGAATTTTCTTCGCTTCACGGGTATCAATACGATTAATATCGTATCGATACGGGTCGTTTCGATACGGACCCCTCCGTTTCGATACGACTTTCCAACGGGCATTTTTGCAAAAAGACTATTCTACCCCCGTATCGATACACCCCCAGGCGTATCGATACTCGAATGCGCAGATTGCATTAAATCAGGTTTTTAATGAGTCCAACTTTTACCAAAATTAAATCTCTTCAAAACCTAAAAACCCTAGCCGTCTTTGCCTATAAAAAGGCACTTCCTCCTTCATATTTTTCACACCTCAACTCAAATCTACAAGAGTTTTTGAATCAAGCAAGGCTTTGTGCTCTCTTTCTAGTTTTTCTTCAATCTTCAAAGTTCCTATCAAGGTAACCTTTTTTTTTAATTTCCTTTGTTTTGTTATTCTGTTTTTTTTAAAAAACCTTTGTCTTCTTAAAACGTTTTCTTTTAAATTTTTTTAAATCTCTTTTACCTTGATTTTTACTCAAATTGAAGAAACCCTTTTGCTTAATTCTATTTTAGATCATGGCACCAAAAGAACCATCAAGGAAGCGACCGAGGGCTACTCATGCCGGTGAATCTTCCAACCTTGGAGCGATTGCTCGTCCAAACTACTCAATCATCTATGAGCAATGCTTTGATGGCAATTCGGGTCTAACTCACTTTCGTCAATATGAGAATTATAAGATCCGTGCCGAAAGGGTAATCTCCGTTCCTTTTCTCAATTCGGAGCGTTTCAAGTTTGAATACCTTCCCTTGTTTCATCGTTGGAACTTCATGGAGTTTATCTCTATTCCCGGTATTTTCTATCGCCTCTTGGTTTTGATTTTCTATGCTAATGCAAGATGTATTAGTCGTAATGGGGAAGTTGTGGCAATTAGCTCTTATCTTATGGGAAAGAAAATAATCCTTGATGTCAAGTCTATTTGTGAGGTTTTTAAGTTGGATGATGAAGGCCTTGATGATGAGCATGGTTTGGGGCATGTTCTTAGTGGATCCGTCACCGCCCTAAACGCTCAAGACCGAATCTTACATTTGATGGTATCGTGGTGGTTTCGTCCCTCCGGAGGAAAATATTCCACCATCCGTCAAGTGGATGATTTTTGGATTCGGTGCTTCCGTGAGGCAAAGCGACCAAATCTAGCTCGACTCATGTTCCAGGAGATCGTCTACCTCGTGCAAAATCGTCACTTACCTCACGTCACCTCCTTTACATATGGTACGGCTTTGAGTTATTTCTTTATTAAAAAGGATATTGATTGCTCTTATGACTATCCAACTCATCTCACCGATCCCATTGATGAGCGATCTCTTGCTCAGGCTAAATTTCATTATCTTAATGGTGAATGGATACGTCTTGCCGAGTTACCACCGGAAGCCGCCGCCATGTTTGAAGAGGCTCAAGCTCCTCAAGCTCCTCAAGTCCCACAGCCAATTTGGATGCTCTCATGACCTATCTCAATGAGCAATTTACCGGGTTGCGCACGGACATGAATACTCGTCTTACTTCCATAGAAACTACCTTTGATACAAGGTTGACGGGTATGGAAAATCGCCTTACATCCCTTGAGAGCGGGCAAAATTCCTTGAATATTTCCATTGCCGCTTTCCATGATGAATTGCGTAATAGCATGCGGGGTAATGAGCCTATGGGAGATGATGATGAAGATGATGAAGACGACGACGACAATGCCTAGACGTCTCTTCTTGCATATCATTCATATCATTTAGGATTTCCTATTTTATGCACCTATGTTTTATGTTCTTAGGATCAAGTTTATTTTAGGATTAAAACATATGCTTTGATTTCTTGTTTGTTTTTGTTTGGATTTCCAGTTTAATGCTATGATGAATAAAATTATGTTGCTTATTATACCTTTGATTTCTTTATGCACTTAATTGTCTCAATGAATTTTTGATCTAACAAAAAGGGGGAGAAGAAACTAGCTCAACTTCAAATATTTTGATTTTAACTCAAAGGTTACCAAGCTTATATTAAGGGGGAGTTAACTTTGTAAAGTTTTTCAAAAGTGTCAAAAATTTTAAGTTTTGGTTTTGTTATATCAAAAAGGGGGAGATTGTAAAACCTATGTTTGATTTTGATATAACTAGATCTTTAAGGATCAATTTGAAAAACATAAAATTGTTTTTATAAATCCCTTAACAAGTTTTAAAACACCAACACTTTAAAACTGATTTGTAAAACTCAAACTCAAAATATTTTCTAAGTGTTCTAAGCCAAAACTATTGAAAAACGTCAAAGAGTATCGATACCCTTCAAGGTGTATCGATACCATTTTGCAAAACTTGGCTACTAGAGGAACACGTATCGATACGCCAAACCCTCGTATCGATACGCCTCTGTGTTGATTTTCAAAGAGTTTGAATAGCGTACCGATACGGCAAACCCCCGTATCGATACAGGCTTTATAATTTTTAAAGTATTTAAGTCGGTTTAAAAATATGACCATTGGTGTCAGTTGGTTGGTAACCAAACTTTAAAAGGTCGTTGACCCGTATCGATACGCCTAACCCCCGTACCGATACGAGTTTCGACAGTGATCTAAGTTGAGAAAATAATATCGATACGGCCTTTTCCGTTTCGATACACCGTATCGATACGCTTACGAGTGTATCGATACGCCCTATTTATTGCACACAACGACTCTTTCTTTTCTGAGACAGGTATCGATACCCATTCCCGTGTACCGATACGCATAGCTGCAGAAGTGCATTTATGGTGGTAAGAGAGGGTTCCAACGGCTCCATTTATGTCCTCAACCACCCAAACGGCTAGAAATCAATGAAGAGGTATAAAAGAGACATCCTAAAGCATCAGCAACAACTATTGAACCCAAAAGCATTATCAAAGCAAAAATCCAAACCCTAGTGCTCTTCAAAGTCATATTCTTGTACCCAACTCTATTGTATTCAAATTGTCATTTTGTATTCTGAGTTTGGGGTGATTGAAATTGTAATTGGGTAGACAATTATCCTTTGAGAGGAAACATTTGAGTTTACCAAATTCTTTCTTTGTATTTGAGTGGATTAAGCTTTGGGTAGAAAGCTTAATCGAAATTGTAAGGTTTCCTCCTCATCCAAGAAAAGGGGACGAATTCAATTAGTGAATTGTTTGAAAATCCTTAGTGGGAGCTAAGGTAGTGGATGTAAAGTTCATTTGGAGAACTTGAACCACTATAACCCTTTGTGTCATTTTTATTTTCAATCTTTCTCTTCACCAAAATTTTAATTGCCAATTCACCCCCTCTTGGCCATTTGCAAGTGTTCGATCAACTCAACACAAACCTTGTATGTGATAACTTGTGCCTTATGGCTTTTGAACTTTTAAGTATCATTTTTTTATGAAATATTGCCCTTTGTGTGAATGCCATGTATGGATGCCTCATCTTGTGTTTGGTGTGATTTGGGTATGTTTTGCCATAGGATCCATGCCTCTAGATTATGCTTGTAAGTAATGTATGTTTGGTTGGAGTTGTTTGGGGCCTTTGGGATCGATTAGAGATACTTAATGATGGTTTTGGGAAGTTGCAGACAGCCAGTGTTTCGAAACGGGCTAAGCTGTTTCGGAACGGGTATGGCTCCAGGGACCCCGTACCGGAACTCGTTTCGATACGGTTTGGCCACTGTGAACCCCTATTTCGAAACAAGTTTCGAAACACTTTGGTCACTGTGAACCCTTGTTTCGAAACAAGTTTAGAAACACTTTGGCTACTGGAGGTTCCTGTTTCGAAACAAGTATCGAAACGCCTAGGCAGATTTAGGGCCCTGTTCCGAAACGGGGTGGATGCGTTTCGGTACGGGTACCTGGCCTTTTTAACGGAGCCCGTGTTTCGAAACGGGTGACGACTGTTTTGAAACGGGTAGCTAGAAATGGGTTTTTGGACATCTCTAATGGGTCTCAAGGGTTGGGCTTAGGCCCGGTTTGTGGTAGGGCTTTTGTGGGCCTTGTTTTCTGCTATCGTGATCACTTAGGTAATTAAATGCCTCTAGACAAGACGTAAAATAAAAAAAATTAGGGTCACTAACCGAGGTGGAACCTTCACGGGTTTCATGTCGGTTTTCCCCGTGTAGCCTACTCGAACCGGTCAGTCGACCAGACCGGGGCGAGGGGGTTACAGGAAAAGTTGATGATGTTCATTTTAAGAGACCCAAATTAAAATTATTTTATTCGTAATATATACGTGTATTGTCAAAAAATTAAGAATATGTATGAACAAGTACTACTTTATAATTATCGTAAGAATATTTAAGAGAGAGAGAGTTCAAATTTGGTTTATGATCATAAGAACAAGGGTATGTTGAAAACCTTGAAATTTGTTTATAATTATGTCGTTATTATTTTGTTAACTATTTTATTTGATACAATTTTAAGTCTATTTCCTTTTTACAATAAATTTCTGCATATGCAAGTATATTTACTGATTTGTGTTATTTTTTTGGTTACCTCGTAGCCGTAGGTTACAAACAACCTTAAATCAAATGTGTTTGAAATTCAATTACAAGTAAAAATTTTCAAATAATACATTAATAAAAAAATTTACCGATTCAATATTTTTTAAACAAAATATCAATGTAATACTTGATCTAAATTAATCGGTAAATAAAATATTTTTTTGAATATATAAACTTTTACTAGCAAATCATTTTCAACATTTTAAGCCCGTAACTTAATATGGAGCAAATTAGAGGATAGGGATATCACAATCAGTGACTGTTTTCTTTCGGTTCACTTAAACCATTGCCAACGCCATGAAAATGACTCTTTCCAATCATTTTCAAACAAAAGACTAAAATAAATTAAGAGTGATGTAAATGTTCAGTTCTAACTATAAAATCCGTGCATCATGCCTCATACTGCGCATACGTGTTTCTCGTTCAATATTGGTTTTTTCTCACGAATTTATTTTATATTTTACATGATATACAATTTAAAATTTGTCATATAAACCTATTCAAAAAAATGCCGTATAAATTGAACCCATTAATGGGTCATTTCAAAAGAAAAATATTGTTATTTTTAAATTATTTGGGTTTAAATAGTTTATCCATGTGATGTATGTGTCTTATTAAAAATATTAAAATTAATGAACATAAATTTTCTGTAATCACACCATAATATATATATATATTACTAATTTCATGTAAAAATAAAATAAAAGAAAACTTTGAAAACGTCCATAGAAACTCTTCGTTTGCCGTTGCTGCAGGCAAACGACCGTTGAGGCTAAACACCCATTGGCATAAATGAAAAAATTTATTTATATGCAAACTGTCAGTTTAAATGAAAAAAATAATAAACAAACGTTCGTTCACAACTAAATCAATACATGTTTGGCGAAAAAAATAATAGAAAAATACTCGTTTAAGTTACTAAATGTAACCAAAAACGGGAACTAAACCTACCTTCTGTTGCTAAAAGCTTTTTGTCAATTCCTTAATATGAACAACCCTTGATGCAAGCAATTCTATCACCATGTGGCGGTTTCCTTAGAACCTTGCTTGTATCTTGCATCACCTAGCCACCCATCTAGGTGTTTTTCTTGACCATTTTCCTAACAGGCAAAGAAATACAAAATTTGAATGGAACTCTATATATGGATAATTTAGGGTTTTACATTCAACATTATAGCCAGATTGTTAAGTATAAAATAATACATCGCCAAGAATTAGCACAGTTTTTTTTTCAAGGATCCCATTAAGGGTTTTTTTCTTTCTTTTTGCTATATGCATGAAACATAAATTTTTGGTAGGGAAGGACTCAAAATTGAACTATGAAGGCAACAAGTTGATTAACTTTGAAGTAAAATAAGATTTTAAAAAATTAAACCATGAAAATTAAAGAAATTAAGGTTTATGTTTACTAATTTTAAAATTGTAAGGTCTTAAAAATAATTAAACTGAAAAATGAGAAGTCAATGTTTACTTTCATTAATTTTAACTGAAGTCTTAAAAATAATAAATTATAAAATTTTAGGAGGAACAAGGTTTTAATTGTAATGTTTTTAAAATTATTGGTCCTAAAATGTTAGTAACCCATCAAAGTTGGGGAAACTGCTCCTCCTAAGTCCCACCTACTATGTGAGTGTGACTTAGGCTCTGCTTCTAGGTATAACCGTATAAGTTTAATTAAGGTGCATTGAATGTCTCAGTTCAACTTAGTCTATTTACAATATTAAAATTAAAATTAAAATATTATTTTAAAAATTTAACATTTTATCTCATTAATTCAACCGATAATTGATATTTTATTTTAAAAAATTTGAACATAATATAAAAAATATACAATTAACGCACCATACATCATTATAGGTTTTAAAATGTTGAGAATAAATTGCGTTGGGACAATTTTATGATTTTATGGATATAGTTGTTGTGTCCGCATTTCAATGAGCCTAATTTAATGATGCTTGACAAAACCGGTGTCCGCCTTTCTGGTGCTTGACAAACCACCATCTCTGGCGCTGCTCTAAGTTAATTACTTAGATTAATCACTTAATTACAATTTACAATAACAACAAAAAATCCAAGTTGTGACAAAAGACAGTTCATGATCCATCCGATAAAGCTGTACTCTTCTAATCAAACAACCATAGGTTTGGCGGCCTTGTAGTTTATAATAAAATAGATATGGAAGGGAATAACATGAGATTTTTCGGTGTTGGATTTTATTACCAGTTTGATCAAGTAATATTCTCCGATTCCATACCTTTTTTTTTTAATCTTGTCGGAACCGAGCAACGGAGCAAGCAATCACTAGACCAATGTGTTGAGGTCTCAAAACTAAGCAAGCCCCTTTGCGTTAGTAATGGCTGGCAGGCACAGTCTCCATCTATGCCACCAGGGTCACGCGCATTTCTAAAGCTATTTAAGACATTTTACAAACTAAACTAATTGGAAATGATAAACATAGATTTGAGACATTATAGAACAAGTGTAAGTTTTAATTGATTAATGCTACGCTTAATTAGAGTGTTGTTTATGTTTAAGTATACGAGTGAATAATAAATTAATTTCACTTCAAACTTAAATTTGTACTAATTCTTATGTATTATAACGAACAATTTTAAAATTTACGTACTCATATAATAATTAAGTTTTTTTCTTTACGTTATTATATGTATCAAATGTGGCATGATTGTTTTGTTTGTATGTTGATACAGGGACACATGTACCAAATGTGACATGAATGTTTTTGTTTGCATGTTGATCAGAAATTTAAATTCTAGTTGTGACTGCGTTTCTTGTCGTGTTACGTTTATCACGGTTACAGACATAACATATGTTGTTGTGGTTAATGTAATCGTAAATTTGTGTAAGAACATATGCTATTGTGGACATAAGTACATACCAGTTGCAGGCATCATGGTTTCAAACAGTGCCAAAATCTTTAGATAGCGGCCGCGAATTGCTATTTTAAATCCCTGATGTTGATACAAGGACACATGTATATAGATAGTGGGAGAGCCTCTTGTCCCTCCTTAGAATTTTGGTCTAATAATATTTTAATTTTTTATTAGTTTAAATTTAAGTCAAATTCGACTTTTGTCTTTTTCACTTTTTGAGCTTAATTACGCAATGAGTCTTTATTATTTTGAACTTATATAATTTACTCCTCCTAATATTTGATTATAACTTTGTTCATATGTTGATACGGAATAGAATTATGCTTTTCTTAAATGAAATTAATAACTTATTTTTTAAAAGTAAATTATAATTATTTTTATTGAGAAAGTGGTAATTTAAATAAATATAGTTTATTCGGAGAAAGATGGTAATTTGTTTGGTTAAGCGTGTAAAAACTTTAAGTTTTAATAAACAACTAGCACTAAAAATACATTTTATTATTTTGGTTAAATTTATCTTACTTTCAATATGTAATTATGTTTTTAAAAAAAAGTTTATTGGGCCTAATCGAAACCTGCCCATGAAAGCAAAAGGGAAAAAATGAATCTTAAGAACCCATCTAATTACAAGTTAGAACCAGTCCTCCCTTTTCTTCTTTTCATGGCCTGCAATTTCTTTTAGGGTAAACTACAACAAAGGTCACTTAAATATGGGTAAAATTACATTTGGGTCACCTAATTATTAAAAGGAACATTTAGGTCACTCAATTATGGATAAAATTACATTTGAGTCGCCTAATTGTTAAAGGTTACACTTGGGTTACTCAATTATGGCCCTGTTTGATAAAAAGAGGTTTGGGCAAAAATTAGAGGTTTGAGGCATAATTAGAGGTTTGACTAGTCAAATCCGCTAATATTGTTGTTTGGTAAATAGCGGATTGAAAGAACGGATTGTGGTGAAACCGCTAATTTTGAAAAAGCTCATAATAGGAGATTTTTGAGATTAGAGGTTTGATATTAGAGTTGTAAAGACTCTTTTACCCTTATCAGTTACCAAAAATCTCAAAATAACCTAAATTAAATATTTTCTCACCCTATTTATAAGCTAATCATATTTACTTTTTTTCTTTTTATTACCACATATTTATATGTGTATTTAAATTTATTAATTAATTAAATTATATTAAAATAATTATATAAATAATAAATTAATATATAAATCATTTGAATATGTTTAGAAAAGTTATATTAAAAATAATTTTATAGATCTAATTAATAATAATTAGATACAAAATATTGATAACTAATAAACTATTCAAACAAGTATTGAATATAAAAATGTCCTTATATGTCATTTTACTTGTTTAAATAATCTAATAGCTATTAGCTATCAGTTAATTTTACCAAACACTTTTATACAATCAGCTAATACAATCCGCTAGTCAAATCAGCTAATGCAATCAGCTATCAACTATCAGATAATGCAATCCGCTATCAGCTATCCACTAATTGCCAAACAGGGCCTATGTGTAAGGTTATATTTGGGTCACCCTTCATATTTAAAAAATATATCAACTTAGTCATTTTTTCCAAATCACTTGTATACACTCGTTAACACTAGAGTAATTCATTTGAAATCATTAATTAATCTAATACACAAATTGATATGTATTTTTTAAATATGAAAGGTGACCAAATGCAACTTTAACCATAATTGAGTGACCTCTATTGTAGTTTACCCATTCTTTTATACCATACTTGACAATGAAGTGATCCAACAGTCTCGATTTAAGGCAAGAATACACCATGTATGATGTAACCTCCCTAAACTGCAGTTTGACCAAATTGAAACAAACTATTGTATTCTTTTTGATCAATTTAAACAGAGATTATTAAATGTTAAATATAGAAAACAGAGTAACGAAAGCCAAAGGCAGCACCCACCACATGACCGGCAATTTTTAACTTCGCTGTTCCCATAAAAGAGTATTCGGCAATCGGCACCCTCACTCGCTCAAAACCTCAACCGCAATGCTGGACCGAGCCTTCTCCGCCCGCCGCACTCAGCCTCACTCTGTCTTCGACGTCTCCACCTCCTCCGATGTCCCTTCCATCCCCGAATCCCCCGCCCTACTCGCCGACGAGTCCAAAACCAAGAAACCACACCTCTACGTCTTGGCCACCAATTACATTTCTCGCTTGGGACTCGCCAAATCTCCGTGTCTCTGCCTCTCACTCTGTCTTCTTTTCAGCGTTTTCTTGCTTTTCTCTTTGATGCTTAACTCTCGCTCCTTCGTTTGCCTTTCGCCCTATGAACCGGTCTCTCGTGCCAGCTTCTTCGGCCTCGATGGGCTCGACTCCGATTTCGGATCTCTCGGCGTTCCATGGTGTAAGTATTGCTTTTATTGTTTTTCTTTTCTTGGGGTTCTTGATCGGATCTGCATTTTTCTTCCTTTGATTCTATGTTACCTTCATCGCATTAGCCGAACGAGATGCCGTTTCGTTGCTTAATTGTGGTAACTGGTAAATGCACTTGGTTTGCTTAATTTTCCATTTTAGAGCTATGAATTATGATATCTCCATTTTCTTTTTTATTATTGGAATCTTAACCGGTGATTAGATCAATTCAATCTTTTATTTGTTTCTCAAAATTAAAATGTTGAAAGACTGGATATTTTGACAGTACTATTAATCTTTGGTTTTTAATGAATTTAGAAGCTTCCCTAATAAAGAAGGCCTGTTGATAATTTGAATTTACTTGGGAACTAATTTTGAAATTGGTTCCCCTCTTGAATAACTTTTCCCAGAACTTTAAAATTAGTACTGGAGTCTGGAAGCCAATTAAAAATCAATTTGAATTTGCCTATTTGGCTAAATCTGTATTAAGTTGTAAGGAAACCGTGAATCGATATTCAACTCTCTTTATTGAGTGTTGCTGATTATCAATAACTAATCTTTGGTTTTCTTTTGCTCATGTGTTAGTTTTTATTCTTCATATCAGACTTGAGACTATTTTCATTACTTTTATGAATATTTACCTCTTCATTTTGCAATCTATGTTATGCTGATTTGCTTGTTTCTGGTATTTGTTCTGTTGAATGTCATTTTTTTATTTAATAATTTTATTTCATGCTAAAGAGCTGATTTCATGTTAAATTATTCAATCTTAACTTCCTTGGTTTGCACCCATTTAATTCGATCTTTGGCAAAAGGCAGATCGAAACAAGGAAAAACCGTTGAATGGACATCCAAAGATCTAGTCAAAGGCTTGGAGGATTTTGTTCCAATATATGAAACACGTCCAATCAAAAACAACATGTATGGAATGGGTTTTGACCATAGCTTTGGGCTTTGGTTCATTGCCAGATGGCTGCAACCAGATTTAATGATCGAGAGTGGTGCGTTCAAGGGACATTCCACCTGGGTTCTGCGGCAAGCAATGCCTGACACACCAATTATCTCAGTCACACCCCGGCATCCTGAGAAGTATTTGCAAAAGGGGCCTGCTTATGTTGATGGAAATTGCACATACTTTGCTGGAAAAGATTTCGTGGATTTTGGACATGTTGATTGGGAAAAGGTGCTGAAGAAGCGTGGAATTTCTGATTTCAGCCGGATTCTTGTCTTCTTTGATGACCATCAAAATGAATTGAAAAGGTATTTAATGCATCCAACTATCGATGATCTTCTCCCTTAGCAAGTTCAAAGTTTTCGGTTTCAGTAGAGCTGATTTAAAGATGCTTTCGTGGTCATGCCTTTTATGATTTTGAGTTTGTTATGTTCATGTTGGTGGAATGCACTTCAACAAACAGGCTAAAGCAGGCATTGAAAGCTGGCTTTAACCATCTTGTTTTTGAAGACAATTATGATACGGGAACTGGAGATCATTATTCATTGAGGCAGATATGTGACCAGTTCTATATAAGAGGTAGATGCTCTTACACCATTTTTATCTGTGATTCTTTTATTCCTTTCTCAATTTCCGATATCCTCACATTTGCTTTGCTCTGGCCCACATCCACTTTAGTCATCTGTCATTCTGTCTGAAATTTTTCCTCGAATCCCATGCATGTACTCCCTCTGCCATACCTTCAGTAAGATCTCAGTAGGTAAATGCTTAGGTATTCTAATAGTTGGGAACTTAGGATAGTTATTTTCTCCATAAATCTTGTTATTATTTAGAATGTATCATAGTTTTCTGTCACATGAATAAATATTTGAGCGGCTTTCCCTTATTTTGTCCTCTGTTATTGTATAATTTCTCCTCCAAAATGTGTAATCATTTCTAATTGCCCACCATTTTGCTCATCTCCTTGTTGTTTGATTGCTGCATAGCCAATTGTGTTGTGAGCTCTAGGATTGCAGTGAATACCATATGTTACCAGACCAGACTAAAAGGGTTGGATGCTGTTACTAGGCCATTATATCTTGATTGGTTATTTTTATTTGCTTTTCCTGGAAATTTATAACCAGTATAACTCATGCTAGTAAAAACATATATAAAACAGAACCGACATTAGATAGATTTGAATGAAGCTAAAATGAAGCTTTGTATATCAGTTCATGAGTAAAAGGACCGGAGTTTTAAAAAATGTTATGATTACACTTTTAAGAGTAACAAGATATTATATTCTGGTATTTCTCATATGGCTCTATTCATATTAGTAGCTTGTATTTTCTTTTGTTGTTTGTATTTAGGTGTTAGGTTAATGGTAAATTATGCTCCATATGTACATGATCTCCTGTTGGCACAAAGAGAGAGATTTCTGGTGATGTCTTAAGGAACTCTGTCTTTTATGAGGCTTGATATTTCTCTTCTGGCTTTTATTTCGTCTTAAAACTCTATTTTCAGTTCATTCTTTAATTCATGATAACTTTTTGCATAATGTTATATAAGTATGGTATGTTTGAATCTTTTTCTTTTCGGTTACCTAATTGTGGACTTTGTTCATTCAGGAGGCGGCCATAGCTGCTTTAAGGACAGTGATGAAGCTAGGATTAGATCGAAAAGAAAGAAATTCTGGGAGAAGGCTGTGGATACAGATGAACTGTGTGGGGCACATGAAGCATGGTGGGGTGTTAGAGGAGAGATGCGGGATAACTTTAACCACAACAATACCCAAATCTCTTATGACGAACATTTTCAAAATAGCAGGTTTGTTGAGTCGATCCTCGATGTCTATTGGGAGCTACCACCAGCAGCTGGTCCTTCCCTCACCCACCAAACTCGCTATGATCCTGCCCGTGCACCAACACCTATTGTTGAAGATGGCCAGTATCGCATGTTTCAGCAGCTCGGTTTAGACAGGCTCGAGAGATCTGTATTTAATGGATATACGCAGATGGCGTATCTGCAAATTTCCAAACCGGAATCATGAAATTATCGAGGATCAGGCATGTTTCAGCTTCAGTAGATGAAACTTGTGTCAAGTAGCCCATTCCTTTTACTATTTTGGCATTCACTGTATTTTAGAGATGGAGTTAAGGTGTAGCAAGCAAGCGCCATTAACTGAATTGTGCAGACCTTGTAGCCCAGTGGGTTTCTGCACCTTTGAAATTCTAGACTTCCTTTCTCTTATACAACATTCATCTTGTACGAGAAGACCCAAATACAAACATATAGTAATTCGTTCATTTTTTTGCTATTCATCATTCATGTAAATTAATAATTTTGATAAAATATTCTAGTCGTTTTTATTCAATCAAATTTGTCATCAATGAAAGAGACATGTTATCAATTTCTGATACAAAATTATGTTCATCCACATAAACAGCTTTTCTATTGTTATAGACTTATAGTTGATGAGGTCGGTACCACAACATACAAAACAGCGGGCAAACTTAACCCGAGACTCGAATTAGATTACTCGAACCGTGACCCGAACATGATGACCCGAAATCCAAGATAAATCGAACCGAATTTTAACTGAATCGAAATAGACCCGGATTGATTTTTAACTGAACCGAATGGGCCCGGACTGAAGACAACCCGAAATAAAGAAAATATATGAATAGAAATAAAGAAAGATGAGATATGAACAGCCGCACAACTCACTAAAAAGTCAAATATATTGGCTTTATAAAGCCACAAGGCATAAAAAAACCGACCGACCTTAAAACTCGATCAAAATCGACCGATCTCTTATTGACCCGAAATCAAACAAACCGAAAATAACCGAACCAATGTTAACCGACCCAAAAATCAACCGGCTCGAAATGACTCGAATCACAAGAAACCCGAAATAAAATCAAACTTAACCGAAATTGAGTTTTACCCGAATAACATCAAACTTAAAATAATTCGAACCGAATGACCCATTTGCCATCTGTATGCGCAACCAATGCTATTGCTATGTCATATCGGTTGAATTCGGCTATCTCCAAATCCAAATCCAACCCAAGATTGGATTTTCTCATAAAAAAGATATATTCATACATAATCTGCAGGTAGGTGCTTTTCTGGAGTGGTAAAGATTTTGAGTCCCTGTAAAATTTACTAAATGAGGCCCTTAATTATAAATTATATTTTTTAAAAAAATAAAATTTTAATAGAAAATATATTATTAGATTATCTTCTTGAGCAACAAAAAGTTAACTTATAAACATATAAAACTCAAACATTTTCACTTAAAATGTGTCATTATTTTTTATATATTTTAAATTTTAAATAATTGTTATATATATATATATAATTTTTTACAAATATTTAATTTAAGTTCTTTATTTTTGAAGCCTTCTCTCTCATGACCTTGTGCGGTCGCTTCTATCACGTATATCCAAAACCTCACCGATGCTTTCGTCACTATCGTTGTCCCAGATTTTAATGATCAATGTTTTATGGACATGGGTTAAGCAGAATATGTTGATGATCAACTACAATCAATGTGCAAAGATATTCCCAGATTTTAATGCATGTTTTAATGTCCTAACCATATTGTTTGATAATAATTCCTGATATCCCCCCCCCCCTCACTCACCAGTGCCATCTTTATCAAAATTAAGATTAACCCTTTGTCTTCATTACATGTTTCTTTCGCGCAGTATAATTAGGTTCACGTCATTATCTTATGAATAAACATGTTGGATTCAAACTGTCACTTATGTTTAGCCTTCATTAAACCACATTTAACAGCAAATTGATTATGTTGTTTACTTCCCTCTTCATAAAGTTTTCTCTCTTAATTAGTGTGCTTCAAAGATCATAATTGCAAAGAGAAAAACTGGACCGGCACAAGCAGCTGTTTATAATAATAAACCCACAGGGTTTTGAATTACGGTAGAAATACTTAAACATCTTGCATTTCCTACATATCGTTATCGATGAGGTGTTTGCTACCGGTTTCAGACACTTTTGCCCTTGATTGAATTATTTGTGTATATATACAGATTGCAGACAGCTAGGTCCTCACCAGTAATTGAATTCTATCCATATCTGCAGTCTTAATGGAAATCAAGAGCACATGAAATATAATCATTTTTTACCCAACGTGAAACTCAACTTACACAATGTAAAACCCTTTAAATTTTACATGTTTTTTGAATCCTTAGATGGGGGAATGGATGGCTCAGATTAACTATTTACTATTTTTTCCCCAAGTGATAATCTTCACATATTTACCGTTAATCTCATCCATTCGTTTCACTCATCCAACGGTCCAAAAAAACGTGTAAAACTTAAAAGAGTTTTACACTGTGTAAATGGATCCTATCTCATATATATATAGAGAGTTAGGATCAACTTACACAATATAAAACTCTTTTAAGTTTTACACGTTTTCTGGACCGTTAGATGGGGGGAATGGATGGCTCAGATTAACTCTTTACTCTCTTTTTTTCAAATAATAATCTTCACATATTTACTGTTAATCTCATCCATACGTTTCACTCATCCAACGGTCCAAAAAACATGTAAAACTTAAATAATTTTACACTGTGTAAACGGATCCTATCATATATATATATATATATATATCATTTAATGGAGTTACTGTTTCTTGTTTTAAAGTGGTACGAGTGATGAATGTGTAAGCATTGTTCTAGCTTTTTTTAGGTGCTAAGGAATCATTTTTGAAGAAAAAAAGATGGCGGAGGTATTCAAAATAAATTCCATATGCTTTGGAAACAAATTGAATTTTCTTTGTTCACTGAAAGAGACGATTTGAAAACACACACCATGACTATAATTTTTGGTTTATATAATAGTATACTATCATAAACTGGTTCGGACCGAATTGTGATAACTTTGTTCATTTTAATTGATTTTAAATATGATTCAATTGTTAAACCTTTAGATTCATTAGTACGGCGGGAGTGTTATTTTAATTTAACCCAGGCTTTAAGTTTAAATCTCATGTATACTATCATAACCAAGGCTTTAACATTTTGTGGCGTTTGGATCGCGAAAAAAAAAATTATTAAAGAAACTTTTGGGGGAGTTTCAATTTCTTGTTTGGTTGGAAGGATTCCTATAAGAGGTAGTACTCTATTCTCAATTGTAGGCCTTTTAAGTTTATACCTGGAATTTTATTCTCTTCTTTTTCTTTGATATTTGAAAATAAGATATAATACATACAAATATTAATGTGTGATTACAAGGTAATATCTGTTCAATTTTTTTAACCATTTAATAAGGCGCACACACCGTGCACATATGGTGCTCGAAGTCGGGTCACATGAATGAAATATATCATCCTTTACCATTGAGACCGCTCCAGGGGTTCTAAATATACATATTTTTTTATAAAATAAGTTATATATTTCGAGCGTTACAATATCAAAATATATAATCACCTAATCTCACAATAAAATGTGAATTTAGAACAAGCACATTTGGCCGATTGACCAAGCTGCTTATCTTTGTTCACACATTTCTCTTAGGTCATGGCTTCTAGACCCACATTTCCCACATTACCCGACCGAGCCGGGTACCCGTCCCAAGATTTTTTATGGGTAGTTGAGCCGAGTCTGGCAATTTTTTTTGGTAACCGAGTACTCGACATGATACTTTTAATATATTTATTTTTGGTTCCTTAATATTTTACCTAAAACTAAATTTAAATCTATAAAGTATTTCTATGTTTGTATTATGTACTTTTAAGTTTTAAATTTTCAAATATATTTTTATTAGTTTGTTGATACAAGATTCGAAAGAAAAAAATGAGATTAATATTTTAAAGCCTTTTTGGTGATAAATTTTAATATATATATATATATATATATGGATTAATATTTGATACACTGCCAGTGTAAAAAATGTTTACACAAGCATGCCTATTTTCAAGCCTAAATTTAAAACCTAAAATTCTAATCTTAAAACCCTAAAAATCTAACCCCAAGCCCTAAACCCCAAATCCCAAATTCTAACTATAAATCCTAACTTCTAAACCATACAACCTAAACCCCTAACTTCTAAACCCTAAACTAAACCCCTAAACCCCTAAACAAACCCGCTTGTGGAAACTTTATTTTCCACCGCCGGTGTATAGGATATTAATCATATATATATATACATATACACGTCCAAATATTCATCTTAAAACTAACTTCAAATCACTAATTTTTGTATTTTGATTGTGTATTATGAATTTTTAAATTTTATGTATTTACTATGTGATTTTTTTAAAACTTTTAAATTTAAAAATAAATAAATGTGAACCGGGTACCCATTACCCGATTTCCCGGATACCTAAGTTTCACAGGTACCCGAATAGCGGATACCCGGCTAGAGCGACATATGTGTACATGAAATTGGAGCAAATCTTAATTATTTGTTTCTTGTTTTGAACAATTTCTACCTATAAAAAGGGGAAATGAGAAAATTTGTTCCTAATGAATTTTGAACATATAATCTAACAGAAAGAGTAGAGTGTCAACTAAAAATTTTAATCACTTGATTTATAAATTATTAACATTATTTGTTTTTTTATTAAGAAAAAAATGGTCCAATCTATATGAATAACACCAATCACATGGACAATTTTAATTAAATGTGGGTTGGTTTTAAAAAGTTATAAATCGAAATTGAATAAGTTGAACTGATTTTTTCTCTACCTTTTAGTGAATTGACATTTACTTATCATCTAAGTTCGTCCACCTATAAACAAAACCCAGACTCAATATTTTTGGAAATAAATAACCATGGTTGAACTAAAGCGGAATTATTAACTAACAGTGAGTATATGATATTAATCAAAGCAATAAAGTCATTAAAATCTAATTAGTTTCTAATGCATCAGACAGGAACCTGTGCGTGGAGATTATGAAATCTTTGCAGACTATATAATATTCATTTTAAACCCAAAAAAGCCGAGTCTCTCCGCATTATTGAATTCAAAATTAACCCAAAAAATCAACAGAGAATTATGGTATTGAGGAAGCAGACCCTCATTGCTTGCAACTAAAGAAAAAATATCAAATAAAATAAAACGGATAATTAACTATAAATAAAACATTGTCGATTGTACCTACCAAATGGCAGCTCTTAGTGGGCGGCATTTTTTTTTCACAGTGATGCAATGCAGTGCACTCAGCCTTCCCTTCGAGACACCCAATTGTGTGCTAATCTCTAAGCCTCTGATTTAATTAAAACAAACAATTGCATTTTGTGGGGCTTAAAAAAGTTTTAAAAATATAGGGGAAATATTAAAAACGAAAAGTAAAAAATTAGAAGGTTTTAAGAGAAAAAAAATATTTAATCTTACTCATCTATTTACTCATACTTTATCAATACACCACATGCTTAGTCGACTGAAAATGTAATAGGATTAAGTTTTCACGAGCGTCTTAGTTTTAGGGTATAAGGAGTTAGTTTAGGGTATAGGGTTTAAGGGTTTAGGTGTAGGGGTTTAGAATTTAGGAATAGTTGTTTCAATTTAAGGCTTAGGGTTATAATTTAGGGTTTATAGGTTAGAGTTTATTTTTAGGGTAATATGTTGAGGATTTAGGTTTTAACCTAAAAACCCTAAATTATAACCCTAGACCTTAAATTGAAACAACTATCCCTAAATTCTAACCCTATACCTTAAACTAAACACATAAACATTATACTATAAACTAACTCCCTATACCCTAAAATTAAAGCGCTTGCCGCTTATGTATAGAATATTTATCCTATGTAATATTCTATTGGTAGTTATAGTATAACGTTTTTTTATTAAAAAGCTAACCAATATATTATCATACGTATAACCATATAAAATGTTAAAAGTATAATTATTAATGTTTTAAATTTAATGTAATTTTTAACAATTTTTATCTGAGAGGAAAATTTACTATTAATGAGATTCAAACCTACAATTTAGAAGAAGAAAGTATCAACCAAAAAAATTGACTCTTTGCTCTAAAAACTATGACTAATGTAAAAAATTTAAAATTTTATTTTTTAGATATGTAGAATATAGAATATAAAAAAAATTTAAAAAAAGAATTTTTTTCTTTTTGATTAGTAGGTGGTGGGGAAAAAACTGGATTAGGACGGCGGTCAAAGACTCAATGATTACAGTTTACCCCCGTCAACCCCAACAACAAAACGCCATAATGTTTGGCCAACTACACCATATGGTGACGTGGGAATATCTCATCCGATCATATATTTTAGCTGTTGTAGACCATCGGATCATGGTGCACGCGTGGTAATGGCCTGTTTCTTTGGGATTTACACAATTATTACCAACCGATACTGGCGTGGTAAGAAAAACATACACCCCGACAACTTTGACTGCAATACTCAGTAAAAACAGTCAGTAAATAAACGAAGCGTTTCCAACAAGAAGATAAATTATTAGTAGTGTTAACTATCGGTATAGTCACTTATGTTTTCCCTTAATATAAATTTGATCACCGTTTTTCAAAAACGATCAATAAGATCACTTATGTTTTTGATCCGTAAATTTTTTGTCACTGAGACGTTTATTCTCGTTAAACTTTAACGGGAGGTTAATCTGGCACAATAAAAACAAGATAAATTACCTAAATAGTCCCTAAACTATTAATTCATTTTTATTTTGACCACTGAAATAAAACAATTTGTATAATTATACATTTAATCATCCATATTTACAATTTTTTATTTCTTCTCCTATCCACCATCTTCCATATTCTTCTTCACATTAAAAACATATAAATTGCAGAAGAAAAATCAAATCGAATCGAATTAGGAAAAACTCGCATGATAAAAGATACAAAAATAATAAAATCACAAATCTACGGTAAAAGGCACATCGAATCGAATTCACCATCACTCGCAAGTTCCGTAAGATGTTCATCTAGTGCCTTCAATTCATTAACCAAAGCCTACTCAGATCCATCATTTGCATCCTTGCTATTCAAAAAAGCGACGAAAGCTCCAAATATTTTCGATCCACCGCATCAAAAGAGTGAATAAAGATCGATAATCAGTTCATGGATCTCAAGAACAAAATGGTTATCCTATACAATAAAGAATAAGCAAAACTCCATTTATATACTTTCAAGGTAACTAATATATCTTTATGGAATAATCAAACCATTTTTGTGATGGTTTAAATTCTTGAATTATTGAGAATTAATACAGTAAAAAATGTACCGTGTGAATTGGGGATTAACATAGTAGAAAATTAAAGATTGTGTTAAATGGAGAAGAATATGAAAGAGGGTGAAAGGGAGAAGAAATAAAAATTGTAAATATGGAGGATTAAATGTGTAATTATACAAATTGTTTTTATTTTGGTGGTCAAAATATAAGTGAAGTAATAGTTTAGGGACTATCTAGGTAATTTATTATTTTTTATTGTGCTAGATCAGCCTCCGTTAAAGTTTAACGGCAAGAAACGTCTCGGTGACCAAAAATTTACAGATCGAAAACGTAAGTGAGTTTACTGGTCGTTTTTAAAATTCGGTGACCAACTCTGTACTAGAGGAAAACATAAGTGACCATCCCGGTAATTAACCCTTATTAATATTGTGATTATGATTATCTTATTCTTTTCAGTTTTTCTCTCTCCATCAGCTAGGTAAAAAGTATACCCTTTTATTCTTGTGTTTGTGTGTAAAAAAAAGTTTCATCCGGTAATTATTTTGGTTAGTAATTAAATGCTTTGGTAACTTTAGCTTTTCCCCCTCCCTTTGATTACGCAAATGAAGCCACAGTCTTGGCAAATGGTCATTCATAAGATATCGAATTTGCCTAAAACCAAACCATTTGCATTTTGATTGCTACGTGACAACTTTCCATAAAAAATATTCACAAATTTCAACACAATCAATCCGTGTTTATTTGTTGGTTTATGTTTCGATGATGCAGAGTCATGCATGCACTGCTCTGCTTTGAAATATAAAATATTAATATTACTCTGTTGGCAGTTGGCACCACGCTCACTTCATCTTCTCGTGTTATCCCTTTCCCGCTGCCCTGTTTTCCCTTTTTCTTGTTCTTTGCTGTTTCCGGTTGAGTTTTTGTAAAAGTTTATACACATTTTTAATTAATTTTTTCAATTCACAACGCCATAATATTTTTAATATTATTTAAAGTATTTAATGTTTTATCTCGTTAGATTAATTAATTGTTGATAAATTTTTCATGTATATTTATTGAGTGATTATGAGTAAGCACGTTTGGTTGGCTGGTCAAGTTGTCCATCTATATTTTCTTAGATCATGAGTTCTAGACTCACTAGAAATAACATCATTCCTTCTCATATAGCTTCCTTGCATTCTCTTCTAAGTTGAATTAGGATGAAACCAAAATTTATTTAAAAAAAAAAAGAGAAAACTACATATTTAGTACCTTGGCTATGTTCGCGTTGTTTTGGTCACCTAACTATTATTTTTGACAAAATGGTACCTAACGTTACATTTTTGTTATGTTTTGGTACTTCTACCGTTTAAAATTAACGGAAATGGTGACGTGGCTTGTGTTAATAACAGTTTTAATCCAAAAACTTATACAATCTATCAATTTAGTCTAAAATTCTATCAATTTAAACATTATTTTAATTTTTTGATTAAAATTGTAAATTTCTCATTTTTCTTCTTCTTCTAGTCGAACACTATTTTAGGTTTAAAAAAATGCCAGGGGGAATCAAAATTTTAGGATTTGGGCATCAATGGGGGCTAATGCGGGATCTATTGGAGGAACCAAACTCCACGATCGAGATACCAACAAGAATATAAGGGGGTGGGAAAGGGATGAGACAAAATGGGATCGAAGCTTTGTAAAGTTAAGATTGTGTTTTAAATTGATGGATTTTGGACTAAATAGATAATATATATATAAGTGTTTTTAGACTAAAACTGTGATTAAACCAAGTCACGTCATCATCTCCGTTAGTTTTTAACGGCTGGAGTATTGAAACAGAACAAAAACGTAACGTTAAGTACCATTTTGCCAAAAATAATAGTTGAAGTACCAAAATATTAATGCGGGCATAGTTGGGTACTAAATATGTAAGCCTTGTTTGGTAAATAACCTTTTGAGCTAAAATTAGAGGTTTAAAGTATTTTTAAAGGTTTGACCAGTCAAATCCGCTAATTAAGATGTTTGATAAATAGAGGATTGTAATAGCGGATTGAGTTGAAATCTCTTATTTTGAAAAAGCTCATTTTAAGAGCTTTTTGAGTTAGAGGTTTGGATAAAAGACTTGCAAAGACTATTTGATCCTTGTTAATTATAAAAAAAAATCTCTAAATAAAATAAATTTATATAACTAATAAAATTAAAAAATAATTTCATAAATAATAAAATAATATATAAATTAATAAATAAATATAAATTTAATAATTAATAAAATTATATTCAAAATATAATTTTATAAATAAAAAATTAATATATACAACTAAATTTAATAATTAATAAACTTATATTCAAAATATAATCTCATAAATAAGAAATTAATATATACATCTAGATTTAATAAGTATTAAAATTATATTAAAATTATAATTTATAAATAAAAAATTAATATGTACATCCATCATATATACTCAGTAATAATATTAGACAAATTATTTTTTATAATCAAATTAATATTAATAAATACAAAATGTTAATAACAAATAAATTATTCAAACAAGTATCGAATATAATCATGTCCTTATATGTCATTTAACTTGTTCAAATAATTAAACAACTATCAGTTAATTTTACTAAAAACTTTTATACAATCAACTAATACAATCCGCTAATCAACTCAACTAATGCTATCAGCTAATATAATACACTATCAGCTATCCGTTAATTGGTACGTGTTTTTAATAATTACCACGTATACTCCATTTTTTTGAATTTATTTTTTCATTGTTATTTTTTAATTGTGATCCTTAACGATGTCAAGTGGACTTTGTATTACATAAAACCTAACCAAAATATGCTTTGTAGTCGTTAATTTATGTGTTAGAAATGTATCATTTCCATAAATATTCTTGAGAATATTTAAGTTAGCAAAAAAAAAAAGTATAAACGCGTAAAAATGCCAATTAAGCAGCTATAGAAAGGCCAAAGAAGCTTCTTTTTCATGCTTCATAAAAAACTAGCTCTTCCACTACATTCTAATTTCTAACCAGACTGCTTCTCTCTCTGTTTCTTCTCACATTAGCTTTCGCGTTCTTCAATTTGCTTCTTGTATGTACTTTAAGAAAAGAAGTTCATAAGAATTTCTTACTTTGATGTCTACACCTTTAGAACATGATTACATAGGCTTAGCAGAGACTTCTTCAATGGAAAGAAGCTCTGACAATATCTCATCTTCTTCAATTCCCTCCATCGAAGACAAAACCAGCAGAACCACCAACGACACTTCTCTCAATCTCAAAGAAACCGAGCTGAGGCTCGGCTTACCGGGTTCTCACTCTCCCGAGAGAAAGCTCTCTCTTTTCGGCAAAGATTTCGAGACTAATGATAAAACCGGTAGCCCTTTGAAGAACTTGGTGTCCGGAGCTAAAAGGGGTTTCTCAGATGCCATTGATGGGTCTAATGGGAAATGGGTTTTCTCTATGAATGGTAAATCTGATGTTAAGTTGGCTAAAGGGGCTGTCTTGGCCTCTCCTAAAGGCGGTTTGGACAGCAAATCCAATTCTCAGCAACCAAGAACATCGGTGTCTGTCATGAAAGAGGTTGCCGGTGTTTCTCAGTCTCCAAAACCAGTTCAAGATAAGCAGAATCTTGTTTCTCCGGTAAATGAGCATGCTAGTGCCCCTGCTGCAAAGTATGTTTCTCTTCAAACCTGTTTTGTTTTTGTCGGGAGTATTTTTTTACATAGCAAGAAAACTTTTTTTTTCCTGTAACAGGGCACAGGTGGTAGGATGGCCACCAATTAGATCATTCAGAAAGAACAGCATGGCCTCTAATTTGGCAAAGAACAGTGATGAAGGTGCTGGTTGCACTTGCATGTATGTGAAGGTGAGCATGGATGGAGCACCATACCTGAGGAAGGTTGATCTCAAAACCTACAATAACTATATGGAGTTCTCATCAGCTTTGGAGAAGATGTTCAGCTGTTTCACTATTGGTATACATTAATGCATCTTTATTTTGATAAATGTATTAAATTTACTCTTTTGAAAAAAAATGGTCCTTTTCTGAACTCTCAAAGAACTGATTTTTTATGCTAGTTCTAAGATGTAATTTATCTTATTATCTGATATCTGTTCTATGCATAAGCTTGGTGAGTTTTGAAGAGCTGAGTTGAGGATGAGTTAATTTTGTTTTGAAACATTTTAGCATACTATGATTTTTGGATCAAGTGTTTGTTGATTTATGTGTTTGGATGGGTGTGTTTCAGGGCAGTGCAATTCCAACGGGCTTGTGCAAGACGGTCTCAGCGAGAGTCGTTTGATGGATCTTCTCCATGGATCCGAGTACGTGCTGACATATGAAGACAAGGACGGTGACTGGATGCTCGTCGGCGATGTTCCATGGGAGTAAGTCCTTCTCCACCTACATAAGCACTTTCTGTTTTATCTGTTTATGTAATTTGTCATTGCAATGTATCAGTGCACTTAAAAATACAGCCATATTGTCTGATTTCTTGCAATCAGTTATTCTTTCTATTTTAATTCTTTATGATGATGGATTCCTTTACCTTGTTATATTTGTTACACAGGATGTTCACCGATTCGTGTCGGAGACTACGGATAATGAAAGGTTCAGAGGCAAAAGGACTAGGTATTCCTTGCTGATTAAATTAAAATACACCATTGTTTAGCATTCTTTTCTTTAATCATGGATCCAGCTTTAATATCTTTAACCAGAAAACTAGATTTTGTTTAGATTCATTATTTCCTTCGATATCGAGTGAGTCTATTTTGATTGCTTCCAGCTCCAAGGGCCATGGAGAAATGCAAGAACCAGAACTGATTCAGAAGCATCTTGAATCTGCTGGAAGAAAAACAGGTCTTAAAAACTCCATGCAACTTTGCTCAAGAAACAATATATACATATATATATATATATATATATATATATATGTTTTCAGATATTACAAGTTTGATGTATTTAGTTGAATTAAGGGGGGAAAGGGTTTTGTAATAGGCAAATTATGGCACTGAAGACATATTCAATTATTTCAGGGCGTCTGGTTTACCTTTCTTTTGTTTAATCTTTATCTCAGTGAATGGATTGATAATTGATTATTACCAATTGCCAAGTTTATTCGAAAAAGAAGAGCAGGCCTGCCACGGCCTCCGTTCCAACAGTCCTAAGTTGTAATCACTCGGACAAAGGAATGGAAAAGGTAAGAAAAAAGGCGTTGATTTGTTGCAATGAATTTAAAGCTTGGGTGACAAGTGAGGTGTGCTTTCGTTCTTTAACTCAATCCCATCCATTTAACCTTTTGCATTCTGTTTACAACAAATAAACAAGTGTCAAGGAACTATATACAATGGACACAATTATCAAAGATATCTTTATAGAGATTTTTATGGGTTTTTTTTTGATAAAATGTGTTTTATTTCATCCAAATAGTAGTTGTGTTACAAAATAATCAATCTTTATACTCCACTTTGCACGTAAGTGTGAGTTTACCCTGTCTGTTCGATCTTTACGTTTCTTATGAAATTTAAGTCTAACAATATCTTTGATGATATCCACCAAAATTTTAGGAGTACGAATAATCCTCTAAAATATCTGTGATTTTTTCTTCCCACACAACATAAATGTGAGCTTACCACGCAATTTAGAAGATATACACCAGGAGAGATCGGCCCTTTAACTTGTCGATTGCCCACGCAAACTCGTCTTCCCAGTCCATACCTCCCCTAGTCAAATGACATAACTGCAAAATACTTTCCCATATCCAAGCAGTTTTTGGATTTTTGTGGTTTTAGTTTTATATTATAATAATAACAGTTAGTTTTACTAGATAAATAGAAAAAATATAATAAAAGTTCAAAATCTCGAAATAGATGATTCTACAAAATTCAAAATAGTTTAATCATTAACCAATTATTTCTCTTAAAATCATCTAAGAACAAACGTTATCCTTGAATAATGCAAATAAGTTTATATAAGAAAATGATTAAAAAACTCAACAAACTACTCATAAAAAGTAAAAATATACAACCAAACACAACTATAATAATAATAATAATAATAATAATAATAATAATAATAATAATAATAATAAAGGGTGTTACTAGTGGGTCTCAAACCCATGACTTAAGAAAAATGAAAAAATAAAGATGAGCAGCTTAACTAACTGACTAAATATGCTTGCTCAACTAACACTATTATTATTATTAGTATAATATACATAAAAATATGAGTTTATTTATCATACATACAAGTAAGAGTTTGAGTATGTTTAAACACGTAATTTCATTTGATTTATAAAAAAAATAAAGATTTTAACTTTGTGAGGTGAGCAGGCCCGGGGCCCGGCCTTGTAGATAGCCCAGGAAAAAGGCATTGGCATTGAACCAAAGGTGTGAGGCTCTCAAAGTCACGAGCTTAACACTTAACAGTTAACAGGCACTGGCATTGATGACCACGTATGAGTGCAACGCCGCTCTCGTAATCCTGACGTTGTTTCCTGCATCACCACCAACACTTACACCATTACTATATTATATGGATTTATATCCAATACATAATACGCAAGTACAGAGCTTGGGCCCAATGTTTTAAAAGCATGTGGAACTTAAGTATGATCCAGTCACCCCAACGTACAATAAGCATAAACTTGGACCATAGCAAAATGAAGCAGGTCTTGTCTTAAATGTGTTTCAAACAATAACATAACAATCAAGTTTGTAAGCAAATTAAAAGTTATTTAATATGTTTAAAGTTAATTAGACTTCACTTATCAAATAAGATGTGAGTTGTACATGTATATATATCAAATTACCCATTAGTTAGTTTTTATTTTTATTTTATGATATCTCATCTCTAGACAAGAGAAAATAATATATCGATAGATTCAAGTATCTGTTCCACATTTACTGCAACAGTCAAGACGCGAACATAGCTCGATATTTTGTCCATTCCCTGGTTTCAAACATGGCAGATGGAGGCATGATTTTACGTTTGTGTCGGGTTTTGCTTTGACTAATGGAAAACTCTTAACTATAACCCAACAAAAACAATGGTCCTACCTTCACTCAACAATTGACGCCCACTAATGATCAATTATTGGATGAGAAAAGCTTTAATTTCTTCCGTTCATATATTTAATCTGGGATTAAATCTCAAGCTATCGTACAAATGAAAAATAATAAAGTTGTCTGGTTGAGTCTTGTCATTTCAGTTCAAAGTTTGCTTAAAAAAAAACAGTGGATTAATTGAGGTTCAAGTGCCTTGATTGACCTTAATAATTCAAACCTAAAACAGATGTGTTTGGCTATATTCTACCATAGATAATAAATATGGTCCGTGACCGTGAGTGAGATAAAAATCATAGTAGTTCAGCTGTCGAAAATGTGATTGCAACACCCAAAATGTCCCGAAAGATTGTGGGATGAGAAGTAACTGTCGGATATTATAAGATCGTGTCTGCATGTGCTTGAAAGCGACCTCAGTTGTTCGGTAATGAAATTAGAATGATTCAATGACACTAAAAGAATGGTTTTAGAAAATGTTTTTTTTTTATTTTTTGTTTATATTTTCAGAAAATGTTTTTATATTTTCAATTTGTTAAAAATTAGAAAACACATTTGCAAGGACGGAGCCAGGATTTTGGGTTGGGGCAAACTATAAATGTTTGAAAATAGGGGGCAAATTTATAAATAAATAAAATTTTAAAGAAATTTAAATAAAGACAAAGGTGAAAAAAAAATATTTGGGGCCCACCCCATGTAAATCCATCCCTGCACGTTTAGTTAATAAAGATAGAAAATTATTTTTTAAAATAAAAAAAGTGAAAATGTGTTTGGTATATGGCTTTTCAAATAAAAATGAAAATATAATTATTAAATAATTGAAACAAAATAGAGTTAGAAAATATCATTATGGGTAAATAAATCAAATTAAAGTTTTAAAAAATGACATTACAAGGATTCGAACTCATGTTAAAATTAAAAAAATATTTTTATATATTATATTTTCTTAAAACATTTTCATTGAAAACATCTTTTTATGTTTTCAAATTTTTATCTATTTTTGTTTTCTTTTTTAAAAATTATTTTCTATATTTATAACCAAACGAATTTTTTTATCGTTTTCTATTTTCTAAAAAAACAAAAATGAAAACGGATTTCAATCTCTAGAACCAAACACACCCTAAGTTTCGTGAACAAATTATTTGATAAATCTAATAAACTAGAAAAATAAAGAAAAATGATATTATCACTAGCACTTGACGAGCTATGACCCTTTGCTTTTCGTTAATTTTTATTATATAAAGAGATTGAAATTTCATTTGGGAGAGAGAGTATAGGTAAAGTGAAAAAGGATTCAATCCTCTATATTTTGATTAATTTATTTGAATTATCTATATTCTAAGTTTGCTTTTAATTGTAAGATACATTACAAACATGTTTATATGCATGAGTTCAATTAATTACCTTGTCAGTAATTTCATTTGGCTTATAAAGATTAATTAATATAAGAAACTAAAAAATTATATTAAAAATAATAGATTTGGGCATACAAAAAGAGCCATCTCCATCCCGAAACGCAAAATTCAAATGCGGTAGCGAACCCCAAGTTTGTGTTGGCGAAAGAAGAGTGATGATCTGACGCAAAACCAGTTTTAAAATCTTAGAAACTCTGAAAAACATGTACAGTTTTAATGGTGTCATTCATTCAATTTCCAGAGCACAGCAACTTATAATTAATGAAAGGCAGGCATGAGTTGACGTTTGTTTTCAAATTTTCCTTTTCACTATTTAAAACGACAACCACCACAAAACCCCAAACTGCCCCCAATGCTCCTGCGTTTTTTTTGTCAAATTATCCGACGTCCTCGGCCACTTCGTTCTTTTTTGTCATCCGGTCTTGATTAATTCGGGACCGATTCAAATAATATATTTAATTTTAGTAGTTAAGTTTTTCAACAAATATATATATATATATATATACACACACGATATTAAACTATCTCAAAAGAGACCAACCAGTCCGACTTCCATTCGTTGTCCATATTGGGACCAAATCTCTAAGATTTTTTTTTGAATATGCTGGTGTAAGGCAAGGGTAACATCTGTTCAACTTTTTTAGTCTTTTCAAAGACGACACACACAACATGGCATTACTGGTGCTCGAACCCGAGTCCTAAGGGATGATAAACATCTACCTTTGCCACCAGGACACAAAGGGATGAATAAATCTCTAAAAATTTTAAAATAAGAAAAATGTAAACATACTTTAGAAAGAGAAAGAAAGTTTCCTTTTTCTTCTAGTTGTATTCGACATAATCATAATAAAAAAAATTGCCCCTCAATTATTATAAAAAATATTTTAATATATTTCAACATTTCTAAATGATAAATTTTAAAAAATCCAAACATCTCATTTAAAAAGTTAAAAAAATAAATAATTTATATTATATATTTTTATATATTTTTAGATTATAATTGTATATCTTTTAAAAAATTCATAAAATTTTACAAAAGTTTAAAATGTCTATTATTTAAAAAAAAAACTAAATGACAATAACATCAATTATCACAACCAAATATTAAGAAGTTAAAATTCAAGTGGTATTTACAAAGTAAAATAATATTTTAAAATAAATAATTAATGTTGAGACTCATTAAATTATAACTAAAAAAATGTTTATTGTAAACTCGTACGAAGACTGTTTGGTAAACTACTTTTGAACCAAAATTAGAGGTTTAATGCATTTAAATATTTGTTAATTTAGATTTGTTAATTTGAATAACTAATAAAATTTAAAAAATAATTTTATAAATAAAAATTTAATATATACATACAAGTCCAATAATTAATAAAATTATATTCAAAATATAAATTCATAAATAATAATCTAATGTATACATCTAAATTTAATAATTATCAAATTTATATTTAAAAGATAACTTCATAAATAAAAAATTAATATATACATCATTCGTATATGCTTAGTAATGATATTAATTAAATAATATTTACAATCTAATAAAAAATAATATAAGCAGTTTGGCATCGCTTAAGCATATCTCGAGTTCAAGCCCTTGTGTATGCAGAAAATTCTCGTTGGGAGACTCACTCACCAAAGCCAGGTGTGCGACACGAGTCGGTACGGATTAGTCAGAGCAAAGCTCTAGAAATCGAAAGGACAAAAAAAGAAAAAATATTCACAATATAATTAATATTAATAAGTACAAAATATTAATAACTAAAAAATTATTCAAACAAATATTGAATATAATTATGTCTTTATATGTCATTTTGCTTGTTCAAATAATCAAACAACTATCAATTACCAGTTAATTTTACTAAACACTTTTATGTATTCAGCTAATGCAAGCCACTAATTAAATCACCTAATTGTATCAGCTATCAGCTAATATAATTTACTATCAGTTATCCGTTAATTGCCAAACATGACCATAATTTTAATTTAAAAACAAAAAATGATTTTCATTTTTTTATAAAATTGATTTCTTTTAATATATTTTTATTTAGTACTTAAATATATTGAAAATATGTTAAAAAATAATATTTTAGTAACAACTAACTGGGCAAATGAGATATAAAAGATTTAATTAACATGTCATGTCATCCCTTTAATGTCATGCAAAAAAAAGTAATCTTCTAATATTTTAACAATTATTTTATAACTTTCAAAACTACAATAATAAAAAACATTAAAAAAATTATAGCTCAAAGATTATTTGGGTATTTTACCTTAAAATATTATATTTAAAACTGTCAAAATTGCATATATTACTTCTGATGAACTAATATTACAAGTCTTAAAAAAAATCGATATTCCACATTTAAAACTGTCAAAAAAGATTCGATATTTCCAACTTTTTAGCATTTCCCCTGCTAATAAAACTTCATGTGGCGATGGCCAAATTTTTAAATGAAAATAGATTGAAACTTCAAAATTTCTGCCAAATTCAAGTCCTTGATGCTGACTTTTAGGTCCCTTCAGCACGTGAAATGTTCGTTCAAGGGCCCCTTTCATGTCAATAATAACAAAAGTTTTTTTTTAAAGAACATTTTCGGATAATGAAATTACTATTTTCCTTCTACTGAGATGAGATATCTTATAAGTTATAAGAGGAAAATTTTAATTGTCAACGGGGAGAATATATGTAGATGTTGGGACTTGGAAGAACCTTAATGATTTAATTTAAAAATGGGACAATTTAATATAATTAATATTTAAATTGAGATTTGAAATACTATTAAGTTAAAAAAATGGAGGGCCAATATCCATCCCCTCCCAAGCATAACGTGGTTCATCAACAATTTTTGATTAATTCAAACACATATAAAAAAGGTTAATATATTATTTCGTACTTAAATTTATTCAAAATTAAAAGTGTAGTTATAGAACCCAACAAGTGGTTCCATTAGAAAGGAAAATACTATTCATTTTAGGAGACTCGAGTTCAATCCGCTTTGTTTGCAAAGTGTATGTCACATCAAAAGGTTAAAAAGTATAAACAGTACTACCTTGTAATCACCGACTATTCAAAAAAAATATAATTATAAATTTTATTGCTCAAATTGGTATTGAATTTGGTAATAATAATTGGACTGATACTTATATTTTATTTTGTCAATTTTAATATATGAACTTGACATCTGCCACGCATTTGGATATATAAATTTAATTTTTGTCACATATTTTAACACATTCAACTATTAACAATAAAATAAAGTTCAACTATCAAAATATATGACAAGAACTAAATTTTAGATAATAAATTTTAATTTAATTTATATATTCGAATTTCAAATACCCAATAACGTACTAAACCTACCTAAAACGAACTAAAAAAATAATAAATGAAGAGATTTCGATGTGAATCAGCTTGATTTACTAATTACTAGTCGAGGAATGGAAGAGATTTCATAGTATTTCAACTATAAACATGATGTCTCATAAAAGGTGATGATATCATAAAAATGTTTTTGCCACCAGGTTAATTTGTTTGTTGGATTCTGCTTATTATTATAGAAGTTATTTATTTTTAAAATCAAAATAATGAAAATAAGGAAGATATAATACTGGGACTACTACTCATTCTCTTTTTAGAAAAAAAAAAAACAAACACATGTAATTTTTTTTTAACATAAAAATACAAAAGTTTGAAGGGTATATTTCTACCGAAAAAATATATAAATGTTTTAATAATTAAGAACGGTGAAGTGGCGAAAGTAGTTTACCAACCTCTTACATGAAAATAACATATTTTGGAAAGGGGATGAAGGCCAGGCGTATTTTAACTTTTTTGAGAGCAGTTTCTTTTAAATCTATGGTTTTCTAAAAATAGTTAATTTATTTTTGTTTAGTTTCTATAGCAATATTTCTATTAATTGAAGAAAACTTTAAATTCTAATTAACATCGTTAATTTTAGAATGGTGAAATCATATGTCATATACCATTATATGGACCATCAAGTATTTGACTCAATTTACATTCGGCTTCGTATATGCTTACACAAAAAGATTTAACCACCGAAAGACTACCAATAATCGCAAATTAAATACGAGCAACGTGAGAATTTCTACACAATCGCAAATCTATTGCAAAGGTAGGCGAACAACGTGCCATAAGAGTAAAGCTGAAACGTATCACAAAGACATACAAACATGCACAAAATATGTGGAAAAAAACCAAACAAAAGAGATTTTTATTAAAAATTAGAATAAAAACTGAAGAAAAATAACAAACAAAAATGAGATATGAGAAAACAATGATAAAGATGAACACCCACGGCTTACAACCAACACTAAAATTAATGTTGTCAACGACAAAATCAAAAAAAAAAAAGATTCTATAATCATTGTTGGTCAAATGTTTTAATTGATTCAACTTGTTGGTTCAAGAGTTTAATTAGGTGAAAAAAATTTAGAGACTAATTAATTTTTATCTAAAGTTCAAGGACTTCTAACATCATTGAACAAAAAACTATAACCAATGTATAAAAAAATTAATGATTAATTTAATAATTTATATTTAATGTATCATAGTATATATTTTTATGTATTATTAGTGAATAATATTACAACACATAAAAAATAAATTCACCTAATTTTATATGACATTTTAACCCTTAAATTGAAGTATTACATTCTATAAATTTTTAATAACCACATCGACGAACATTGGTAATATGTCTGCCCCTGGCACTTATTTTTTGCTTCATTTACTTGGCAAATCTGGAAAAGGTGCAATAAATTTCTGTTTGCGGATTCTTGTTTGCCTTTAGCTGATATCTATCGTATAAGCCTTGTATGGGCATCGCATTATGGAGGGCAAGCTTATCCCCTTCGTCCTTTGCATGATTCTGAAGCTGCTGATCTCACATGGCAGCCGCCTCCTAATGGATGGTTTTGTTTGAACACGGGCGCAGCAGTCTCGTGCGCAACAAGCATGGGTACTGTTGGTAGCGCGATTCGCAATTCAGCAGGCGATTGGGTTATTGGATATACCAAGCAAGTCGGGTTTGTGACTCCTCTCCAAGCTGAACTATGGAGTATTTTCGTTGGTCTGCAGGTTGCTTGGTCCATCGGTGTTGAGCGTCTTCAGCTTCAATCGGATTGCAAGCAAGCTGTTAAACTTGCACTTTCCGCTTCCATGACTCGTACCTCCTCTCTTGTTAGTGCCATACTGCCATTCACAAGTTATACAATAGAGCTTGGTACGTCGATTTCATTTGGATTCTTCGTGAGTGTAATCAAGTGGCCGATGCAATGTCGAAGTCTACAACCTCTACGCCTTACCAGCTCCAGCTACTCTCGCAGCCCCTACGACCATTCAGCCTTTACTCGAGCGTGATATCAATGGTCCTCCTGGTGATTGTCTATAGTCCCTTTGTTTAGGACTCTTTCAAATTCAAAAAAAAAATAATAACCACATTAATTTTTTTGGGGTTTCCCTTAAATTTTTCTTTCTTGAGCCGCCATCCTCTTCTTTCGTTTTTGTTTATTTCATGGCCGTCGGCAACATTAGTTTTACGGTTGGTTGTCGACCGTCGGTCACCCTCTTTTATTTATTTATCTCGTTTCTTTTAATTTTAGTTTTATTTCAATAAATTTATTTTTCAGCACGTTCTTCTGCTTCTTAGCGCGTTATTCAACCTTTTTGCTTGTTTTTCTTTTGTTTTGTTTTTCTATCAGGGTTGGATCTGTTGCTGCCACGACTGATCAAGATGGCGCTACTTTGGTTGTCCTGTTGATCTCCCTGCTTTGGACCCTCGATTTGGATTTAGATGTAAGAATAATCACTGCTATTATTCGCAATCGAGTTTTGGTAATAAACGTGTTGTCAACGTACTCCAATTCTGCAATATCCATTTTTTAATGTTGTTGTTGATGTTTTTACCTTCATCGTTGAGTTTTGGTGATTTTTTTGTATCTAATTTATTTCGAATCTTTGAATTAAGTTTTTTACCTTCTTTTCTAATCTTGTTTGATCTAGGGGCGTCATTTTTGTTTTTAGAAATTTGTCTAAATCGAATTGTAAACTTTCTTCCTGATTTCTCCTTTATGAATAAATCTGACGCACTCATTCTAAAAAAACCACATCAAATTTAAGATTCAAATAACCATATTTATTTTGATGCCGCAATGTCTTTTACAAAAGAAATAGTGTCGTTTTCATTTTGTGTAGTGAACAAACAAACGAAGATAAGATGTGAGCTGCATTGGAGTGGCTTTTTTTCTGTTCATCCCCACAACCCTCTTTTTCATGTAAGAGCTGTATTGGCATCACTTTGTTTTGGTTCACACTTCACAGTTCACATGTTGAATTGAGAAATAAAGAAAAGGGTAGGACTTTGGGGAAATAATTGCAGCACGCAAACACTAAATTGCTATAGAGCTATGATTGTCCTTCTTGCCTTGTCTACTTCATGGCAATGAATGCAAATTCCTTTGCAATTAATTATGGGCCCTCTCCCCCTCCATTTTATTTACTTTTTCAAACATACTTAATTAGTGGACATGTGAGATTGGTTTGTTCATTGAAAAGGCAAGGGAACGAGGGTGTTCTTTTGAATTGGCATAAACTATGATATCCCATTTTTAACACTTACGGTTCCTTCTATTGTTGGAACGATTTCCCCTCCGGGCTCCAACCCATTATATTCTTCCTCAACATTATTAATACCCTTCATAACATAGGTATATTGTCACGTCCTAAAGAAGCGAGTAACATTAATCTCATATTAAAATAATAAAATAAAAGTCTTGAGATATGAAAACAGTAATGATCTCGTGACAATAAATATGTATATGTATGTATGAATGAAGCTACATTGTAATATTGGAATCATTGATGGTAAGGGAAGAAAAGGACAGTATAAATGGAGGGTGACACTCTTCCTCTGCCAGCAGCAATAGTTTATTGTTGTCGGATAGCTAGCACTCGTGCAGCTTCCATGGTAACTCTCTGACGAGAAATATCTGCTCAATCTTGTCCTGTTTGGGGTTGGGATATGGCAAAATTTGCTATCTTTTAGACCCCAGGTTAGCCTGCTTAGGAGCTCAGTCAATTATACATATACACTTCTCGATTCCCATATATCATACGGCGGACAGATATTGGAAGTTCTAAAAAGAGACTAGTTAAAAAAAGTTTAAAAAAGACGTGTACACATATTCTTACAAAAAAAAATTATAAGAATTTATTTATATGTACTAAAATTTTTATAAAAATAGTAAGGAATTTGGTATATATATAAATTCTTACCACCTTTATGTACATACCGAAATTCTTATAAAAGTTGTAAGCATTTGTGTATATACACTCAGTTTCACCATTTTTGTAAGTATTTGTGTATATATACATAAATTCTTACAAAAGTTGTAAGCATTTGTCTATATACCGAAATTTTTACTGTTTATGTAAGAATTTTAGTACATATACATAAATTCTTATAATTTTTGTAAGGATTTTTGTACCCATTTTTTATCCGCGTTTTAACTGTCTCTTTTTTTAATTTCCCGAAAACTGAACTGTATCTATATAGTATGCAAAGTGCAAACTTAAACGATGAAGTAAAAGGAAAAAAAAAAAAGCTTGAACATGCTAATACAGATTCATTAGTATACTATTTGACACAATACTTAGCACGTGACCTCTTTTTTCCGTCAAAATAAAAACGATGATTTTTTTATGTAAAAAAATGAAAAATTTCTTTATTTTCTAATTTCTATTGCCATCGGGAATATCAAACCAAGAGAAAAAGACGACAGAGGAAAACGAAAACTCAAAGAATAAAAAAAGTGGTTTAAAACTAAACGCCCACGTGCAGTGTGAATTATCGTAAACCAAAAAATTCAATGCTTTTCTCATTTCTGCAGCTTGGGACTAGGGTTTGTGGAAAGTTCGTGACCGGTAAAATGTCCATCTTTATTAATATAAATTTCCCGACTCAACTTTAAATAGGTAAACTACAATTATCGTTAATGTTTATGTAAGTAACGTTATGATTATTCATATTATTATTTATTTTAAAACGATTATTTCACCATTAATTTGTATTAATTTGAATGTCGTGACATAAACATTATTATTTATTTTAGAAATTCTCTAAAAAATTTTGAATTTATTAAGACATATTTTACAATTATATTTGTTAGAGTGGACTCAAATTTTATTTTAGTTAGCCTGAATATTCATTAAAAATAATTATAAAGTGGGGCCTGGCCAGGACCGACGAAGTCGTGTAAAATTTTATTTCACTATTTAGATATACGTTAAAGAGTAGTAAATCAAGTTATCAAGTTTGAGTAGAATTTTTTACCATGCAAGTTTACTTTGTAAAATAAGCAACTACCTCTATAAATAGATATTAAGGATTAAGGTTAACATCATCAATTGTAATATCTTTCGACACAGTAAAAATTTGCCCCCTTCTGCCCGTGATTTTTTTATTCTTAGGTTTTTCACGTAAATCATGATGTTTATTTTGCGCAGAGCCGTACCTGGGCCCGGGCAGGAGGGGCAACCGCCCAGGGCCCATAATTTTTATAGTGTATTATACTTATAAAAAATATTTTTATATTAAATATAAGGCCCAATTGTTTTTAATACTTGTTATTAGGGGCCTAATTTTTTTTCTAATATTTATTATTAAGGCCTAATTTTTTCTCAAAATTTATTATTAAGGGCATATTCTTATAAATTATTTTTTTAATATTTGTTATTGAGTGCCTAATTTTTCCAAATGTTTCTTATCTTGGACACTCTTAAAATTCAATTTTTTTCTAATACTTATTATTAATGGCCAATTTTTTTCAATTATTGTTATTATGGGACCAATTTATTTTCAATATTTATTTTTAGATGCGTACTCTAAAAATTCAATTTTCCTCTAATATTTATTTACTAAGAGTGCAATTTTTTCAATACATTTTATTAAGAGCTAAAAAATGTTCAATACTTTTTATTAAGGGCCCAATTTTTCAATACTTTTTATTAAGAGACCAATTTTCCAATACTTGTTATTATGAAAATACTCTTAAAATTTATTTTTTTCAACACTTGTTATTAGGGATGATGATTTAAATAACAGTTCGCAACAGTTTTGTAACAATAACATATGTTAGTAATAATTCGCAACCACGTTACTCGCAATGACCACAATAACATCTATTATGTCCGCAATCACAATAAACACAATGCGACCGAAAACGTGACCGCAACAGTAATTGAAATCCTTGATCATGAGCCCAATTTTTTAATTCGCCCTAGAACTACCAAAATTTCATAAACAAGCCTGATTTTGCGCTTCTTTGTTTTTTCATCATTAACGTCTCTATAATTATAACAACATCCAACATTCAAATTTGAGTAAAGTGTAACCAACTAGTTTTGGTGCTTGAATGGCTATACGATACTTCTTTGCACATCTCTTCTTATTGCAAAGAAGAAATGAGCCATGATTCTAATTCAAACGGATAAAATATAACTTGCTTAAAAGCAGAGTGGAGGTTGTTGTCTAACTCTCAAGTTAAGGTAACTCCGTCCCTGACTGCTAACATTATCATAATAATACTTAAAGTCTAATTTTTTTAAGATTATAAAAATATATATTTTTATATTAAACATCCTAATATAAGTTATTCTCTACAAACAATATGTTTAATATATTAAGATGTGATTAACAAAATACAAGTTGTTCTCTATAACAATGCTTCAGATATGGGTCTCTCCTATTGTGAGGCTGTGTTCTCTTAGTTTGAAGGTAAACAAAATTGGAGGTTGAGGGTTGTTGTCTAGCTCCCAAATTAAGATACCTTCGTCCCTGACGGCTAACATGATCCTAATAATACTTAAAATCTAAATTTTTAAGATTATAATAATATAATTTTTTTGTTGAACACCCTAATATAAGCTGTTCTCTACAAACAATACGTTTAATACATTAAGATATGATTAAGAAAATACAAGTTATTCTCTATAAGGATGCTTCAGATATAGGTCTCCCCTATTGTAAGACTCTATTCTCTTAAGGCTAGTTTAGCATTGCTTTTGAAAAATAATTTTTAAAAATGATGTTAGAAAGAGATCTTAAAAAGTTGTTTGTAAAATTTTAGTGTTCAACATTGCTGTCAAAAAGTGTTTTTAAGAAGATAAATGACTATTTTGTACATGATATTGTAAGTTATATATATATATATATATATATATATATATATAAATGATATTCAAATTCTCTAATGTTAAAAGATATGAATTATATTAGCTTAATTTATTATAAAAATTTAAAATATTTTATTTAAAAAAATTGACATGAATACATATATATTATTTTAAAATTAAAAAAATAATTATTAATTATATAATTATATCTCTGTAATGAATTATAAATTTATAAATTATAAATAAATACAATAACAAATGAAGGGTAAAATTATAACTTGACTATTAAAATCACTTTTACAACCGCAAAAACTAAAAATTTTAACTTTTGCGTTTGGGTTGAAAACAATTTTTTAAAAAGCAATCTTTTTTCTAAAAACAATGATAAACAAAACCTTAGTTTGAAGGTAAATGCCTCTTCCAATTCAAAAAAAAAAAAGAGAGAAGAAAACTTATACAAAATCTACTATAATTTACATTAGCATGATGCATAAAAACCGTATGAAATATAACAAAGTATGCCGAATTATCAAATCTAACAGTGATATTGACATGTGATTGGAGCAAGTAGAGGAAAAGAACTGGTGGACCATCCTATTACAGTGAAACATGCTGCACCATATCCCTGTCATCATAATTTTTGTACTTTTAAAAATAAAAAAAATAAATAAAGAGGAAGCTAAAGATTGATGTAACCAGCAGGAAAAGGCGTATGGATCATGGTATGTCTATTCCTCAATAATTTATTACCATATATCTTGTTTATTTCTGATTTATTTATCAGATGTTACACGCAATCACCTCTTCCTTTTTCCGTTTAAAAACCCACAGCTTCAGACCTTCAAAACTTGAAACTTCATTTCATCTGTTCTCTCCATTTGGTCCCCCCCTCCCTTCTGCAAGGAGAAAAGCTAGCAGATTTCGGCAATGGAAGATCACAAAACGGAGGAGTCTTCACTTTCAGATCAAAGAGAAATGTCTCACTCAGAAATGCCTGAAAGACACAAGGGTGGCTTCATTACAATGCCGTTCATAATAGGTACATTGTGTTGCTCAACTGTTTGTGTGAAGTCTTTTTTACCATGTCTCTGCTGAATCCTTTTGGCCTTTTGCTTTATCTTGTTTCTGGGTTTTGCCATCTTTTCTGGGGTGATTTTGAAACACCTAAATGGTGAGGTTCTGACTCTTTTGAAATGTAGCCAATGAATCATTTGAGAAGGTGGCAAGCTATGGGCTGGTTCCCAACATGATACTGTACCTGATCAGAGATTATCACGTGGGAGTTGCTAAAGGCACCAATATTCTGTTTTTCTGGCAAGCTGCTACCAACTTCACACCTATATTGGGTGCTTTCGTCGCTGATTCATATCTGGGTCGTTTCCTAACCATTGGCTTCGGCTCCATTTGTAGTCTCCTGGTAAGTGGTAACCCTTTTTTTTATGTTGTTACTTGTAAGTTATAGATGGTCGTAGGGTTTTCTTGTTCATGCTCATTGTTTTCCTGTGTAGTCTAGTTGGAAGTGTAGCTTATAAGTGAAAGAATCAATAATTGTAATATGTTGTGAAGCACTAAAATAAGTATAAATTAATTAGGAGATAATGGCCAGCTTTAGCTTAAAGAAGAATGTCCCTTGGGATCATGTTTTATTTTATTCCATTTGCTTAGTTAGCGCCTGTCACGAAGGGTTTGTCTCGGCAGCCCACGTGAATATAGGAAACATCTGACTTTTTTTTGGGTTCTGAGCGTTCTGCTACCAGTTTATCATTATTGGGGATAAAGCCTGGTGCTAAATAAATGAGTGAGGACCGTTCTCTCTCTATTTATTCAGTTTCTTGTTCATACACAGTCTAAGCATCTGCCACTCCAGCTAAAAGTCTTGGGTGGTTGAGGTGGATGAAATATGCAGTCTAAGTTTTTTCCCCCCAAAAACAAGACCAAAAACTTGAACAGTATGATTTGTTCAAGTATCTATGTATATGGGGTAGTGAAAAACGAACAGAGTAATAAAAACTACTAAGATAAAGGGATGTGCTTAAGTTAAACACGATTTCTTCGTCTTTCTCTTAGAGTCTCCTTTCTCCTCCCCTCTAAGATTAGGATTAGAATTAAGATTTGTTCAAAAAAAAATGGTCCATCCTAGTCACCTCTTGCAATTCCATCCCAAATTCCCAAAGATGGAGGGTGGCCTACATTAGTCAAGAATCATATGGTTAGGTTCTCCCTTGGGGCCAAAATGAAGTAGAGTTAGTTTGCTTTCTAAGTTCATTTAGAGATTAGCTAATGGAGCTGCATGTGGTCCATTTTATTCGTCTGGTTAAATATAGTATGATCTCTACTATTTTGATTTATAGGTCTACTTTTATTGATAAAAATTTAATAGGTTTAGACACATTATTCACATTTCCAATACATTATCAAGAATTTCCCTAATTTTCAACATTTTCATCATATAATGTGACTAGCTTCAACCACTGCTTTGCTCCCTTTTGTTATGAGTTTCCATGAGAATAATCCAGACCTCGAACTCTTTAGGGGATGATGCTTTTATGGCTAACAGCGATGGTTCCACAGTCTAAGCCTCCATCCTGTGACATAATGACCCAAAGCTGCAGATCTCCAACAGCTGGTCAGATGACTCTATTGTTCTCGTCATTTGTTCTCATTTCCATTGGAGCTGGTGGTGTTAGACCATGCTCCTTGGCATTTGGAGCCGACCAATTGGACCGAAGAGATAATCCGAAAAACGACAGGGTCCTAGAGAGCTTCTTTGGCTGGTATTATGCTTCTGCAGCTATCTCTGTTCTGATTGCATTGACTGGCATTGTTTACATTCAAGATCACCTTGGATATAGAGTAGGATTTGGAGTTCCAGCAATCTTAATGTTGATCTCCGCACTAGTGTTCTTCCTCGCTTCTCCCTTCTATATCAAGCAGATGGCAAGCAAGAGCTTGTTTACCGGCTTTGTACAAGTAGTTGTTGTCGCTTATAAAAACCGAAATCTGACATTTCCTCTTCCAAGCTCAACTGGAAGTTACCATCACAAGAGAGATTCAAATATTGTTGCACCAACTGACAAATTAAGGTACAAACTACAAACGTGTTGTCCTTTATGATTTAAATGTTGTGCTTGAATGTTTTTGATTAACATGTTTTAAGTACTACGCTGTTGTTCTGCTCTTAGATTTTTAAACAAAGCTTGCATCATCAAAAATCCGGAACAAGATGTTGCCCCGGATGGCTCAGCCTCAAATCCATGGAGTCTTTGCACTGTAGAACAAGTTGAAGAGCTAAAAGCACTCATTAAGGTCTTACCATTATGGTCTACAGGGATCATAATGTCGATAAATTTAAGCCAAAACTCATTCCCTGTGCTTCAAGCTAGCTCTATGGACAGACACCTTACGAAAAAGTTCCAGATTCCCGCAGGATCTTATGGAATGTTCAACATCATCTCCCTTGCGCTATGGGTTATTCTTTACGACCGTGCGATTCTCCCGATGATATCAAAGATCAAGGGTAAACCAGTAAGGATCGGTGTCAAACTAAGGATGGGAATTGGGCTATTTCTTACCTGCATTGCCATGGTAGTTTCTGCCATTGTTGAGAACGCAAGACGAAGGGAAGCAATCCGGGAAGGGTTTCGAAACAACCCTCAAGCAGTATTGAAAATGTCTGCCATGTGGCTCGTGCCACAGTTTTGCTTGAATGGCTTAGCTGAGGCTTTCACTGCAATAGGGCAGACAGAGTTCTTCTATTCCGAGCTGCCCAAGAGCATGTCTAGCATTGCTGCTGCCCTCTTCGGACTGGGACTGGCCGTGGCAAATTTGCTAGCTAGTGTTGTTGTGAGCATAATCGAGGACATTACTTCAAAAGGCGGTAAAGACAGCTGGGTCTCGAGTAACATAAACAAAGGTCGCATTGACAACTACTACTGGGTTCTTGCCGTATTGAGTTTCATCAATCTGTTTTATTACTTCCTCTGTGCCTGGGCTTATGGACCGTCTGGTCGACAAGCGACAAAGGTTAAGGCCTTGCCGGGAAGATGAGTTGTCTAAAATATAAGCACCAAGGTTAAAGGACTTGAAGATTGCAGAAGATTACACTGATGGATCGTTAATTTGACAGAATGTTTTTGGAATTACAGTTGCAGTTCAAATTTGGCTACATATAAATATGGTGTTGGTGTTTACTGTTTAGTAAGTAGGAAATACTCCTATAGCTTTTGAAACCAAATCACATCTGTTATGCGTATCATTTACTTGTGTGAAAATTTCTTCTCTTCTTTTACATTGTATTTATGTATCACTGCTGCTTGATGCCCAAGTAATTTATAATATATTTTGTAAACAATCAGTCTGAGAAAGCATTTTGATTTTGTTCAGTTCAGAAAACAGTGTTTTAAATAGTTTTATTGCCCATTAAATATTCTTTTTTCTGTTTGCAACATTCAATGCACATTCCAATATTGTGTTGCCACTGAATCAGAACCTTTTAGGTGCCCTTATTTATGCATCAATACTAAAAAATATTACAAAATTAAATTATAAGCTCTAACCCTAAATTTTAAATCTTAAACCCTACCCTATATATTCTAAAAAATACATTTCACTCTAAATTCTTTAAACCCTAACCTAAAACTCTAAACCCTTAACTCTAAACTTAATTTTAAGCTTAAGAACATAAGTAGGGGCACCGAAAAGTGGCAAGAGGATTTCCATCCCAAAACTTAATATTTAAGTCTATTAAGTTTTAAGTGCACTAAAAATTATAAACTCATAAATGTTCTATTAGTGGATTTAGGCTCCCTAATATTGTGTTTTTATTTGGTAAAAAACACTTTGGAGTTTTGAAGCTATAAACAAGGGTAAACAAATTATTTTTTAAGAAGAAAAAGTATGTTTGAAAACAATACTTTCAACCTAGTGCAAAAAATATACTAATAAATTTAATTTGTTAACATTAGCTTCAAAAAGTGTTTTGGAGCAAAAAAATTACATTTTTAACATCAATTTGTTATTATATAATAAGTTTAACTTACAATTTATAAAGCTATAATTTTTATTAAGATATAATGATATGCTTATTAGTTATTACATTATTTGTGGGTTTGAAAATTTTATATCTATCATGTCAATATTATTTTTGTTTTTCTTAGAAAAAAATCATTTAAAATATATGCTTCCATAGTTTAAATTATATTTTATATAATTTAAATTGATATATTTTATTATGTCTGAGATAGACTGATTACACAATTTGATGAACCCATAATTCAAGTACATGTTTCAAATAAATCGAAACGAGAAACATACAGCAGAATTTTGTTCCCACAGCTCATAAATGACAAAGTTCAGTTTACGAAATGTTCTAGCAGAATTGAATGAATACAGGATTCTGGTTTCAAACTCAAGCTTAAATATTATCATTCTCCTCCAGCACAAAATAACTCAGAAATCCGAATTAAGTTATAACATCTGCAATTGCAAGAGAATATAATGGCTTCAGACAAGACTATGGAGAAAGGAATCCAACAGGATTCTACTAAAAGGCGAAAAAGCGGCTTCATCACCAAGCCATTCATCCTTGGTACATTCATATTCAAATGCATAAAATTCATGGGTTTTCGGTGCTAATCGCTTTTGAATGTTCCTACTAAAGCAAGTGAGGCGCTTGAGAAAGTGCACTCCTAATATTGTTGTTGAGAACATCAGGCTAAGTAAAGTAATCACCGTGGCGATATGAAGATACCTAATGCACACGTGAATATGTCAATGATGTGGCTTCTCCCACAGTTTGTTGAATACGCTCGGGCAGTTCGAGTTTTTTCACCGGGAGTACCCGAAAACCATGTCGAGCATCGGGAACTCCTTGTTCTTCCTCTCATTGGCGGTGGCGCATCTGTTGAGCAGTGCTCTGTTTAACATTGTGAACGAGACTACTTCGAGAAACGGGAAATCCAGTTGGGTCGCCGATGACCTTAACAAGGCTCGTTTCGACAATTATTATTTGCTTCTTACATTATTCATCATCAAAATAAAACTTGAGAAGGAAAAGCAAAGAACATCACCGACCTCGCAACCAGCTCCACAAGGAGGAAGGAGTGACGCCTTGTGGAGGAGGTGTGAGCAACTCTAGCATAGTTTCCTTCTCCTTGGGGGTCAAGGGAACACCTCTAACAAGGTCCAGCGCCATGACGTGCACATTAGTGTTTTGTCTGTGCTTTTTGTAAGCCCACACCCCTGCAGCAGCACCTGCAACAAGAAGCTGTCCCCGAAATCCTTCTATTTTAGGTTAAATACGAAATACCAGTAAAGATTACAATTCACATCCTAAGTCATGACATTTTGGACTAACCGGTGATAGCCACAAGGCTGCAGTTTGCAGATCAAACTTCGGGGCATACAGTACCGTCTCACCGTAATCCTCTTCAAGCTTTTTATAAATCTCTTTGTCATTCTTTCCCGCTCGAATCTCATCACGAATTAACTGCAATAACAAAATAAAAGTTGGAATTCTCTTTTAGAAAGTTACTGTATAAATACGAGTGGACACTAAGAATTGAAGGAACAGAGCAAGGATATCTTCAGTAGAGAAAGCTAGCAAATGGTTTATTTTGCAATCCAAAAGAGAGTTCATAATTTTAATTATTCAAGAGTAAGCAACACTAGATTTTCACGGAATGCAGAGAGTTGGGAGTTTTAGAAATATCAGAACATGTAGAAGTTCATTGACACGCAGAACAAGAAATGTTCGAATTTTGAACAAAAAATATGATGAGATCACTGTGAAATTTTGTTAACAAGCAGCCATTTCATCTGGTTGCAAAAGCTGAAGTAAATAACTTGGCTTTTTACATAACCATTTGTAAGAGAAAAAAAATAGTGCACCTTTCTGAGGAGAATTGCGATATCCGCTTGTGAATCTTCAATGGACTGACTCCCACATTCTGTACAACGCACATTGTGGCTGATATTTCTTGCCCTGGCTTCCACAACTTGTGCCTTCTTCACTTCATCATCTTTGTTTTCCATTCTCTAAATAAATGACTGCAATCTCGAACAAACTACCAAAATCACCCATAAAATGAAAGCATCACCAGCATTAGAATTTGCCGGGCCTTTCTTTTCGTCAGTGAGGCATTTTATCGAACACTTGGCTTGAGGAAAAGGGAGAATAAGAAAACATAGCAGGCCGACACCATTTTCCTTAAGCTTTTTCTTATGATCGAATGGTTCAGTTTAACCCAAAGCCGAAAATTACCCAAAAAATATTACTTAAAGAAGGGATCGATTTGGTATTAATAAACAGACTTTTTCCAACTGAAGCTAATAGCTTGCAATTTCTAAAAGTAAAAAAAAAAAGGGGGGGGGGGTTACTCTCTTAGTTAAAATTGAACACTTAAGTTTCTCCGTCTTTGACATTTTCATCAATTAAATTTCTCAAACGTTTTTCAGTTCTGTTTTTCATTTTCTATATTTTCTGGGGTCACCCAAACAAGACAAAGAACGTATATAATATAGTAAGAAGAAGAAGAAATGAAGACAACAGGAAGTACCTTATCGACTTGTTAAACTCAGTGAGTGGTGCTTGCGAGTTGTATAAAAGGTTTGGCTTATCAAAGGGGATTTTAAACGGAGGGTTTAAGCTAGGTTTTCTTTCTCTTCGAACCTTGGAGCTAGTTGATGGAGAGGTTGCCATAAACAGATTATAAACTGCCACGTGCATTTTAATCGTCTGGCAAAATATAATAAAATAAAAAGTATTATTATTCTATACACTAGTTGTTTCCACAATTGTCTTAATTATAGGGTTTAGGGTTTTAGTTTAAGGTTTAGAGTTCAGTGTAATAGTTTAGAATTTGGTTTATGATTATAATTTAGAGTTTAAGGTTAGAATTTTGAGTTTAAAATTTTAAGATAATATGGTTTAACCTATAAACTATAAATTTCAAATCTAAACAGCCAAAATTCTATCATCAAACCCTAAATTCAAAACTACTACACTTAAACCCCTAAACTTTAAATCCTAAATAGAGTCTCTAACTCCTAGAACTAATGCGCTTGTGTATAGAATAATTACCCAAATAAAAAAAATAAATCTCAAATTTATACAAATATAGAATGTAGTATATGAATTTTGATTTAATAATTAATTTATCTCGAATTAGCAAAACATCTAAGCAGTCAAGAATGGAGGTTCTATCATTGGTAATGAACTAAACTTAGAATAAAGTTCAAAACAACAAAATATTCCATGTCGTGTGTACGTATAAACAATGTAATGCTATTAAACAAGAAGAAACAAGAAGAAAAAAGGAAGCGCTCTTAGAATATACATGGGGCCTCTGGAGAGTGATAAGTTGATGAACATGTTTCATTTCATTACTTCATCTACGACATTGTTTAGCAAAGTCGGTATCTTCGGATTGGTACTCAGAAATAAACGACTGCAATCAACAACTTTGATATTCCACGCCATGGTGTACAAGTTAGATACATGGTGAAGTAGTCACTTATACCTAACAAATTGGCAATTCCAACACATATGTTTGCAGCCTCACCAGCACTTTTAAAGACAGCCTAAGAGAAATAGAAAACAGCATTTACACCAGATAGCTGTTGGAGAGCAAAAAGCAGAGATCCAATGAAAACAACTGCAAATGGACAAGTTAATAAGAAAGAAATACTGCAGATATTACAACTTAAAATCTTGCTGACAATTATTAGCATGTTCGCAGTTCACCTCCTCCCAAAAGTTTCTCATACACAGCTTCAGCATCAGCACCTCGTCCTCCCCGAAGCAAGTTCATAAAGCATATGCGTCAATAGTAGCAAGCATTAAGAATACATTGTCTGCACTCTGCAGGAGGGAATGATTGTTTCCAAGGAGGGTTTCCATTATCTTTGCCCACTCCATTCAATAATCGCAGCCCACATAATAAATCAGAAAACTCTCAGTACCTACTGAAACTAATAAAGGGAACTTCGAGCCATTCCAAAAAGATCAAAAGCATGAAGAATTAACGTTGTCATTTTAGCAGGATCAATCAATAGAGTAACAAAAATCAAAATGATAAATGAATAAAGAAACAGAGGAGAGGAAAACGGCGGCAGTTTCTGCAAGATCAAAATGAAAAGAACTCACCATGTTTAGGAAAAAGATTCAAGAACAAGAGTGGAAAGGAAACATTTGTAAGTTCCAAATCCAAAAACTAAAGCTTTTGTATCTATAAATTCTTACGTCCTTGTAATATATAAAGAATAGTGCAAAAATATATCGGCTTTGAATTTCGGAATGCTATGACAATGGAATTTTTTTTTTCTTTTTTCAACGAATGTGACTAAAAGATACTAAAAGAACTTTAAAAAATAAAAAACCCATCAAGAAAAGACATTTCTCATTTCTTATACAAAAAAGATAAAGAACTTATCAAGAAAAAACCTTTCTCATTTCTTATAAAAAAAATAAAGAACTTGGAAAAGAAAACTTATCAAGAAAAGACCTTTCTCATTTCTTATTAAAAAAATAAAGAACTTGGAAAAGAAAACTTATCAAGAAAAGTCCTTTCTCATTTCTTACAAAAAAAAAGAGACAAAGAACTTGGGGAAAAAAAGATAAAAGAACTTGAAAGTTTGAGAAAAGACAAATCAAAAACGAAAAACAGACATGTACTAAAATGCGCCGAGAAGGAAGACGACTGGTGATTGTTACTAACTCATAGGCGTCTGGCTTAACTTGCTCTTCTCCTCTCTATTTTTTCTTCTTCAAATTTTTGGATGTTTAATTTTGATGAAAGAGACGAGCACTGTGCATATGGAGGGATGGAAAATCTGCTTCTTATAGCGGTGCCGGATGCTTCTCTTTTTAACCGCTTACCTTTAATTGACAAAGCTATTCTATTCTATTGTATTTATTTATTTTTAGATCTGCTTATTTTTACAACTACTCTAATAAATTTGATTTATTAAATTTAAATAAAATATCATTAGTTATAATGAACGAATCTATATATAATATGATTATACGTAAATTGAAATATTAAATACAAAGAACACCGAATGAATTTTTAATAATAAATCTCGCATTTTGTACGATTGTCAATAATATTTTCAGTGACTGAGGAAAATGGTTAGTGGGAGGAACTCTTGCCCCTTAAGATATGGGAAAAAAAGTTCACTTTAATTTTTTATGAAAATTGAATTAATTATAAATTTGTCTCGTTATATTTTAAATGTGTTTAACACTTAAAACAAATAAATATAAAATATGTAATTACTAAAAATTTAATATTACATAAAAATCTTAATTATCACAAATAAAATCACAGGTTTTTATATTTTATTTTTTAAGGATTAATAATAATATTTAAATAGCGGTCTGTTACTGTAATAACGGTAGTTATATTATGATAGTGACATTGTTTGTAATTGTTATTGTGAAAATAACGGTCCAAAATGACCATAGTAATATTTGTGATGTCTGTAACCGCAATAAAATACCGCGACCGAAAACACAATCGCAACCGCAATTTAAAAAATTTGGACAAAAAAATTATATTCAAAGAAAATAAAAGAATTTGGGATTCTTAAGATGTTTAATAGTAAAAATGATTGAATTAATTTTACATATATTATATTCTACAATTTTTGTGGGATTAAAATAAAATTTTATATGAGTTATTGTATATAAATATTTTTTTAGTTTCAAAAACAAAAAATTATTTCTTATATAATTGCTTTTAAAATATTAATATTTGATAAACACATACATAAATGGCCACCATAAAACCAGGTGAATCTAACCATATAATCCATATTATTTTTCATTGTGAGAACTTACTTTCTTTTAATTAAATATATAAAAAAAATTACACCATTCACCACTCTGCTATTAATTTTTAAAATTTTCAATTTAATCGACCATTAAATAACAAAATTGTGTGATTACATAACAGATGTTTTATAACACACCAAAACGCCATTTTAGATTCCTCCGACGTCATTTTGAATATTAATCAAAACCAAAAAAAAATTCTTTATATTTTCTCTTATTTTCTTTTTTCTCTTTTTCTTCCTCTATATGTTTATCTAAATGTTCAAAGCAACTAGGATTCTCACCACCGACCTTCGATAACCGATCACTGTATTGGCCGTTGTCAACAGCGACCAATGAGTACCGAAATCTCTCACCACCTCTTTCCGTCCTCTTGAACATGAATATAATATATTTAATAAAAAAAAGCATCCCAATCTCCACGAATCTAGCGTTGAACATTAGATTTTTCATCTAAGTTGATATTAAATTCTCCAAATATCGAAACCATAGTTTGAATTATAACAGCCTAAGAAACAAAAAACACATTTTCTTTAGTTCCAACTGGAATCCATGAATCCAGTATCCAGTCTTCCAATTGTCCAAAAAAGTCACTTTCTGCACCCTGAATCTCTCGTGAGTCAAGCTTTTGCATAAAGCAGAGTCTTGAATGAATGGTAATATAATATATTTTTTAATAACCACGGCATTAACTATATCTGCTTTAACTGTACCATGCACGTAATGTCTTGGAATATCACAAAAAAAAAGGGAAAAAATAATAATAAAGAATTTCCTCACGAGGAGATACCGGCCGAAGAAGTCTTTCTTTGGATCTGTCAAACACAGCAAGGTAGCTCTTAGTATAGCATGCAGAATCAGCAAAATAAATAAATAGCAATGTTTACTCAGAATAAATGCAATTAAAAGGAATGATGATAAAAACTTTTGAAACAAATAAAAAAAAAGCACCTTATTCACAAGCAAGTTGACTTGCTCTCTGTACATTTCCTTCAAGTCTACAATATCAGCACGGAGTTCCTCCAACTGGAAAGATGATGCAGCCACTTAAAAGTAAGTACACCATGGATGACAACAGTATCATAACCAGAATAGTGTCAGAAATACAGTAATTCAATGAGGCAGGATAATCAAAATGTTCTTGCTTCTCTCAAAAATTCATTTTCATTGTAATATTTAGTTATTTAGTTCAGCAAAGCTCATATTGACTCCCTCCCTTAATATACTTGTGATACCATACATGAAAATAGCATCTATATGCTTCATCACCCATCCTTGAATATGAAATCTTGGCTTGCTGTTGTGCCTTGTTTGTGGGAGCTTGCCCTAGTGTAATTCCAGATTCGTAGTTTAGCTCTAGGTTCCTTATTGTACCTCTGTTGTAATCGGACTGTATTTTGGTTTAATTATTAATAATATTCCACTCTTTTCCCCCTTCCTTATGAAGGGGGGGGGGGGGGGTTAACGAGGCCCCATTTCTTTTCAAAAAAAATTAATAAAAAAATTGGTTGCCATCAATGAGAAAGAATCCAAATGAAAAGAGGCATGTACCTCCTCATCTCGTTCACCCATTAGCTCCAGAGCAGCAGTGTGTCTCCGCCTCAAGGCTTCTAGCTCTGCCCGGATTCCAGGCAATGTGGAAGCCTCTGCCTTCAGCTTTTCACACTACAGCAAATGTAGACAAGGTTAAAGGCAATGAACTGGAAGAAAAAAAACATAGAATATTATATTGATGATTAAAACCTCAACGTATTTTAACTAGAAAGCAGATAACTCACCTCTGCAGTCATTTTGACTAATTCCTCAGATAGAGAGTCACGGATAGACTCCAAGGAACTCTGGAGTAAAGACAAGCAAAGCCAGTTGATATAAGCTATTTAAACAGTAAACAAGATAAACCCCACACCTAAAATCAGGAAATATGTGGTACAGAGGACAGTTTGAACACTGTGACAGATATATTTGAATTCAGGAGCTCAAAAAGTAATCCATACCAAACGAGAAATATAGGATGCCAGTTCACCCTCCTTTTGACGAAGGGCAGATTCAAAAGCGCTTGGTGTCATGCTCTTCATGTAGAGTGGACTTGCTGTTGCCTCTCCAATATTTCTTTTGTCAGAGAAACCATCAGAGGGGTCCAAAGATGCTTGCAGAAAATAGCTCTCCTCCGTGCTTTCTAAGCTGCTAGCAGTAGAGAGTTTCCGAGACAAGCTTCCTTCACCACAGTCACACAATAAGAACAGAAGATCATAAAAGATTAACTACATCGTAACAGAAAGCACCATACCATTCTCCAAGGTGGAATTATGCCTTGCAATTGGAGCTTGCTCTGTAGATTGCACACGCACTGTCCTTTCCAAGTCTACTCGAGCAGCTTTCTCCGTTTCTACTTCCTGTAACAAAATTAAAGGCTTCCTTCCGTAAACAGAACCGAAATATCAAATCTAAGTACCAGCAGTTAAAATGGCTCCTGCGGTCATATAGGTGTAATGAACTCTCAAGGAATGCCACATGTAACATCAGCAGATAAATTGAAAAAAGGAATATTAGATGATATTCTTTTTTATCATCAGAGTTGAAAGAAAAAAGGAATTCATGAAAACAACTCAATATGAATGGGAAATGGCGCACTTGATCAACTCACAAGCAAAGAGAATGAACACGCTAATGAATCTAAAGCAAAACCTGTTGCAGAAGCTCTCGGTGCACAAGAGCATCTTGTAACTCTTGCTTATGTTTTCGTCTTAGTTCCCTAATTTCTTCCTCAAGCTGGTTTGCCCGACCTTCTTGTGTATCAGCTTCCTCCTTTGCTGCTAGGTATTCCTGTCTATTCTCAGCAGCTCTCTGTCTCTCTTTATCAAGGGACCTGCTTAGCTGTGTTTGTTCTGCTCTTAGACATGAAATCTGAAGCAAAGAAAAAGTTAAGCTGATAACCAGAAATGTTTCCACAAATAAAACATACGTCTGCCATAGAAGTAGAACCTGAGCTTCAAGAACATTAATTCGTGATAAGGTTTGAGATAAGCGTTCGTTCACAGATCGCTCTCTCTCTTCTGCAGCTGCTGCTTTCGCCTCTGCTTCCTGCAAATTTGATAGAATATATAATTATGAGAATATACAATTTCACATGTGATATCATAACATGCAATAACATTCTAAACACCTGGAGGCGAGAGTTTAGAGATCTCTCCACAGCAGCCCAAGCTTCTGCTTTTCCGGAAGTTGTTTCCTATTAAAAATAGAGCACAAACCAATTTTTAAAAGAAATGAGATCATAGTCCTTGAAGCTTGTAAAGAATGCACTAGAACAACATATTTCACCTGCATGGCTTCGATCTGCCTTAAAAGTGGTCTTGTAGACTCAGGCACTTGTGTACTCAACTCCTCACACCGATGCTCGCTTGCCTAGAAAAAAAAACGATAAGTTGTGAACTACTGGAAACAATATCTGAAAGAAAAGGTATCAAGGAAAGATTTAATATCTCTCTAAAGACGGCATAAACTCATAGTACTTGATAACGTTTTTGAAGATCTTCAATGTCCTTGCGAAGCATGTCTTCTCTAAATACTGCCTACATAGACAGAAAACAACACTAAATCATACCTTTTTTATATATATTGGCATGATAAAATCTGAAAACTTAATTAATACAATGAAAAACCTGCTGCTCCTTTCTGCTTAATGTTTGCCTTAATTCTTCAAGTGTCTGTACTAGCATGGATTCACGTTCTTCGGCCTCTCTTAGACGGCTCTCCAATTCAGTTCTGGCTTCATTGTTGGCATGTGCCTCTGCAAGTGCTTCAGCCTCCCTTGCTGCGTTCAAAGCATTTGTATAGAAGTCCTTCTGAGCTGCAAGTTCAACTTGATGTTTTTCGATAGTTTCCTGCAGCAACTTCTCTGTAGCTATCTTGTCCTTCTTGATGCTCTCAACCTTGTTCTCTTCAACCTGAAAGCAGAACAAGGAGCATAAACTATCAACAAGTTGAAAGAACTTATTTGTAAATAACAGAATTCATTCTATGCAATTGAAAGGAAATAAGAAATTCTTGGACAAAATTAGGCCCAAAAACGATATTAATAATAAAGGTCATGACTCATGAGTAAATACCCCCAAAGTCTAAAACTTATTAGGAGATTTCCACTTCCTCCCAGGTCTTAAGGGAATTGAGTAATATTTTAATTTGTTCAGATTACTCGGACAAAATGAAGTAAAAAGGAAACATTAGTAAAACATAACAATGTTTCCGTTTCTTCTTGTCCCTTTCCTTTTTTTAAGTTCTGATAGGTGAGGTGAATAAACAAACACCAGTAAAGCAGAGCATCAACGGCATGTCAATCCAAGTACAAGGCTAAGTTAACTGAAGACAAGATCTAAAAACATAATAGCATCCTACAATTCTATGAAGTTCTGTCTACTGAACCAAAGATCTCAAGGTTGAAACCAAGTATCACCAAATGAAAGAAGTGCAATTACAGAATAATGAAGGCCTATTCCAAGCAGTTTTCACATTATATAGTAAGCAACTACATTATAAAAGAATACAAGTTATTACTATGGAAAAACCAATTAACCTGGAAGATATTGTTTTTAGCGCAAGGGAGGTTAAAAATTGAGCATGGTATAGAGTTTAATATCTTGAATCCAGAAAAATAATATGAGGAACTTTCCAATTCCAAGGCATGCACTTGCCTGAAGCTTTGTAGCCAGACCTTTCTTCTCCTCTTCAAGCTCTCTAATCTAGTATGAAAAAAATGGAAGGAAACATAAAAATAAGAAAGTGAAGAGAAAGGAAGGAAAGTACCAGAAATTTAGAAAAATCAAACAATCACAAACACATTGCCAAACCTGAGCCCTTAATTTCCTGATATGAGCTTCTTGAGTAGCCTGCTTCTTTGAAAGCTCTTCACCTGAGAGGATAAAATATCTTGTAATAAGAATGCATAAGAACAAGGAGATCAAATTTGCTCAAGAATCACCAGACACCAAAATAGATGCACTCAAGAATATTTTTTTAAGTAAAATCCCATACATGGTAAATTATAAGCTCCACAAGTAAAGGTTAGGTGGGCAAGGAGTTAACAGTAAACATACAGAGAACTTGATCCATTCCCTTTGAAGAATTCTCTACACACAGAACCTACACCTTGCACATATAATCCTCCTCTAAAATGCATTGACTTAAAATCCTACTCGACTTAATAGCGAAGTGTGTCCTATACTCTCCATTATAGGCGGGCTCTCTTTCTGCAGAAACTCCAATTGCAAAGAAATGACACAGGGACTATTCAACAAGTGCCAACAGATCTAAGAGAGGAAAATTATATGATTGTGAACAAGGAATAGAGCTACAGTGTGTAGCATTAAACATAAATAAGAGTTTTCAGAACTCACCTTCAGCCATTACCTGTTTAATTATTTCATCTTTTTCCTTCAAAAGAGCAGCAGCATCACTTTTTTTGTTCTGCTCTCTTCGAAGAGTATCTCTTTCCTTAGTAAGGGCATAAACCTGGAAAAACACACACCAAGAGACAACTGCACTTAAAAACATATTTAGCTTAAAAGGACAACATTTTCCTAGAGTATCTGTCCAGTTATCATCAACTGCTACAAGAGCATAGAACACATTGACACCATTTTCGATTAACTGAAACTTAGATGAATCAAATCTCATACAAGAAACTTCATAAAAGCGATGACAGTCATGGGCTAGCAAAGTTAAAATAAGGCAAACTATTAGTGGGGCCAACCTTTGAACTTATAATAAAGGACTTCAAGCATGATATCACGTCATAACTCAGGGAGTGAGCCACGTGAGGGCTTGGGGGGGGGGGGAGTATAATGTAATTTTACCTATTTGGACCCCCAATTTTCAATTCATTTGAACTTTGTCCTCCCTTTTTAATGGGTAATTATACTCTCCCCCCCCCCCCCCATCTTGATTCCTAGCTCCGTCATTGCCATCACTGATGACGTAATAAGAACGAGAGAGGAAAGTGTCACTGCAAACTAGAGATCAATGCATGTAATAACCTTATATTGTACTTAATCTCGTACGTGTAGTCAATAATACCAGTTAACCAAGAAATTAAGACAATTTAAAAGTGCCAGCCTTAACTGGTAACCTATTTCACGACTAAATTATTGATTTATAAAGTTAGTACATGGTTAGAAACACTACAAAATAGAAATAAAGGTTTTCTAGAATCAGTGTTTTTTCTAGGGTGAAATGGTGCTGTAGGCAGGAAGCAATTTTTTCTGAGAGATTGCTAGGTGAATGCTAAGGCAAGACAGCATACTAGAACTTCAAAAGCATGCATAGCATCTAAAAATATTTTATTTAGTCCAAAGGAAAACATCCCAATAATAAGATATGAGGCTTCTAACAGGGAGGTCCTAGATTTTAACTTCAGGGGGCAAAGGTATTATGTAATGGAATAAGGCTAAGGCCTCTTGTAAAGCCCCAGAGATAGTCAGTCTTCCTACATTTCCAAGGATATGCTATTGGTGTCAGTCCATTGTGTTCACTCATTAAGGAGCAACAAGTTTAATCATAAAAAAAGTGATTCAAACTTCTGCAAAAGGTTCTAAAAGTTCTCAACGACAATACCAAAGGATAAATATAAACAAGGACACTAATACAGAAATGAAAGAAAATAAAAGAGGTGATGAAGATCTGGAACATACCTTCCTTTCAAGGGTTGAAACCCTTTGATGATATTCTTCTCGCAATAACTCAATTTCTGCTTCATCAGATTTTCTCTGTTCCAAACTTTCAGCTGTTAAATTGCAATCCTTTTTCATTTTTATTAGAGGAGAGGAGAGACAGTGAAGTATCCATCTAATATCTAATTAGTAGTTAACACTTATTTCTTAAATTATTGGATGATTAATGTAGGAGGGGGAAAATGTAGTAGAAAGTGATTGACTTGTATTTAGAAAAATGAAAGAGAAACCACCATCTAAGCATCAATCTTTTTATCATGGATCAGCCATGGACAAAATTATATGAAAAGCCAAGTCTTCAAGCTGAACCTTCTAATCGATAACTTGGGACTTTATTCATTTTAATCTCTATTGAGATGTTCGTTTTTATTCAAGAGACTAATGTGTACAAAGAAGTAAGCACTGAAAAACAACAGACAGCAGAGCAAAACATATCTGTCACTCTCACATAGACACTGCCAAACCATGGTAAAATATCTAGGGAAAGAGAAATGACCGTACATACCTTCAAATCCTCAATTACAGCTTTAAGTTGCTCATTCTCATTCATTAGATTTGCAATTTCATCAGCTTTTGCCTGAAAAAGAAACAAATTGAAAATGGAAATTCAAGAACCATAAAACTTTAACGAGAAAAAATAATATAAAACAAGATTTTATTTCTTTAGTGCCCCATCTCTTGGACAAATGTAGCATAAGATACCATGATAAATGCATAAAATAAATAGCAAAGTTCATAGACAAATATATCAGAGGAACATAAGCTACCCTTCTAAATTTAGTGGTAAAAGCATCTTCAAATAGGAGGTAATGGCTGACACCTAAAGTTTAATCACAGGAAATCCATGTTGCAGAGAATGACACATACACCACCGTCCAAAACCTACCTACCGAACACTCCCCTTTTATCTTAAAATAGAAAGAAATGCAGGAAACAAATAATCCTTCTGGTGTTATGGAGCATCATCATAAAGGATCTAATCTTTGTAGTGTTATGTATTTAAGAAGGAAAAAGTGATATGTGTATGGGAAAGGGAACGAGAAAAAGATGTTTTCTCAAGAGCTTCACCCAATCTTAGAATGGCAGCAGTCAATTTCTGATAGAAACGGCAGCATGCATTAAGTCAATCCCACATGTGCATACTTCCTACATAAAATAATGGATAATGTGAAGTACCTGAGCTTGCTTTGCAGCACCTTGTAAAGCAGATTCCATCATTTTCATTTCCTTCCTCACCTTCTCCAATTCATGCGTAGAATCAGCTGAGGCGGGCATTATAGTTGCAGAGCTCAAGCGCCGTTCTTCTTTAACATCAGTTTCACCATTATTAGTCTGCTCACGCACAGTATTTGAGACATTTTCAACAAAAACTGATTCAGAAACCATCCCTTCAGCCTCATATGAAGGAAGCACATTAGGCAATGGAAATTCCTGAGCACTGTTAGTCTCCTCAACAGAGATTGAATGCGAACTTGGGGGCACTGACTCTTCAGGGCCACCAGCAGCAGCATTTAGCCTATTACTTGGTTCCTCAGATTTAACCGGAGAACTTTTCTCTAAAATCTCTTTCGTTTGTGTGTTTTGTTCATCTTTACTTTCACGTATGTCTATAGCATCAGTTGACTTTGCTGGCACAGGCTCAGCCAACTCAACTTGGTATACTACTGCACTATCTAATTTCACTTCCCTAGAGTCAGGGCCTTCGGAAATGGCCATATCAATGCTTTCTTTCTGATCTTCACTGTCTTGGGTATCTGATGACTCAACATTCTGAAGCGTAGTTTGAGAAGGCTCGGCAGAAACTGGTTGTGTTTCTGACTCAGGTTCAGCTTTACCAGGGTCTGAAATCACAGAATTGGCTCTCTCCACAGCCTCTGAATGTTTGTTATCTTTTTCTAACTTGACATCTTGTTTATCATCTTCAAGAGCTGTTTTCTCATGTGACTGGTTTGAACTGTCAGTTTCAGTCTCTTCTTTTTCCACAACTTTGTGTGTATTCTGTGAAGATTCAAGTTTTTCTGAAGATTCATCAGCAGTCTCCTCACCTTTTCTGTCTGAAGACCACAATCCTGAAGCTGGAATGAATATAGAAAGGAAGTCATTAGTATGATAGGTGCAAGACTCACATTATAACAGGAAGTCTAAGCAGCTATCTGATAGCAAAAAAGCTTTATTTTCCAATTATTCCAAACTCAAATAAAACAGCAGATGATTACTATTCACTGAATTATTTAGGTAGATAAATTACAATGCAAGCCTTGTATTTCATGATGTTTATTCTTGTTTTGACATTTATATCTCCAACAATAAGATTTAGCATGAGTAAGTAGAGGCAAAATACAAGTTAGACTCCCTAATTGAATTCCCACAAAAATGGAATAAAGCAGCATGCTTTATTAACAAACTTTACAACTCTAGCTTAAATGGCCAAATAATTCACACAAAACTTCCTACAAGGTAATAACAACAACCATTGCTATTCACTGAAATGAACCTAATACCTTAATCTGAAATATGTAGCAAACAGAGGCCAGCCCTCTAAATTTGCATTCAAATATATACAGATTGCACTAAATAATAACAATGTTAAACAGAGGTGGGAAAGTACCTTCATTGCTGCTTGATTCAGACTCCTCCTCAAAACCGAGAGCATTATCAAAGTTCTTCTCAATATTCTTCACGCTCTCCTGGAATTTATTAACTGCCCCGGCAAGATCAGGAAAGCCTCCTAAGGAGACCTTCCCGCTAAACCACGCCATCCTTTTTCTTTAACTCAATATACCAAAAACAACTGGATCTGAAAACTCAAATCCACCGTTTCAAGACATCAGAAACCCTACATTGAAATGCCGCCAAAAAATATTGAAAAGGGAATCAGAAAAAAAAAGCCATGATCCGAAATTTTCAAATCACAATCTAACAACGTATAAATCGCAAAATGTGTATCAGGAACGAATTTACAAAATTACGATCCATTCCAAGAAACCAAAAACGCTGAGAAATTGAATGGAATTGTGAAAAATTACTGTTGTAACTGATTAATTAATATGAGCAAATTAAAGAAAGTGAAAAAGACACCTGAACTAAGAAGGATACGCAGTTAAATCAATTTGAAATAAATTATGTTCTAAATATAAGACGGGATTCAAATTGCTGAATCAAGATATTAAATCTTGGGTGGGAATTGAACCTGATAGAAATGGGCGTGGATTTGAAATTTCAAATAAAATGAAAATATTGGTTTACCGACTCAAAGAGAGGTCCCATTGATCGAGAAGAACCAACACAACAATGGGTCTGTCTGCTCCAGTGCTCCGTAACCTTTTCTTTCTCTTTTATAGTTATGGTCGATTGATCCAAGATTATAACGACGTCGTTCCGAACCAGCCGAAGGTCTCTTTTCTAGTTAAGGTCGCATTTGCAGTTCTCGCGAGACATTTATACACAGTCAAACGCGGACTTACGCGAGGGCTTAAGGGGCCTTGGGCCACTCCAATATTTCGAAAACTTATTATTTAGCCCTTGATGTTTTTAAATATTTTCATTTGACGCTATATTTGAAAATGTTTTTGTCCCCTAAAAGTTTTTAAAATTTAACACAATATAAATTTATATGTATTTATAAATTAAATTAATTTTTTATGTTAAAATATAAAGTTTATATATGTAATTTCTTTTTACAAAATATAATTCCAACATTGATAAGATAGAACAAAAACATCTTATTGATATATGTAACCTTTTTCTTGGGTTTTAATTTTTATTTCTCAATTCATGCTACTCTTTATAATATTTTCAAATGATAATAAAATATTAAAAACTTGCATCGTGAGGAAATCATAATTTGATCTTCCTCTTAATTTTTTAATGTTTTTTCTCTAAATGAAGTAGCAATATATGCACTGTAATTTTATTGTACTAAAAAACACATTATTGTTCAAAAGAGGTACTCATGGTCCGCATGTCATCCACATAAATTTTTGGGTAAACTATATCATTGACCACCGAACTAATTGGGGATTCCCATTTTGACCACCGAACTAACGAACTCGTCAATCAGACCACCGAACTTATAAAATCAACCTATTTTGACCACCGCCGTTAAAAATCTAACGGTGGAGTGACGGACTGCCACGTGGCAGCTAACGGGAAAATTTTAAAATTACACATTTGGTCCCTGTTATTTAGGGTTATATATGTGAAATTAGTGTTTAGGGTTTGAGCTTTTGGGTTATAAATGTAGAAACCAATAAGAGTTATATATTAAGTTGGGTGTTTTAAAGCACATTGTTGGGCTTGGTGCAGTGGCTTAACCACTGTCATTCCACCTACACCACCCATGTTCGAATCCCCTGGGTGCCATTTACGCTCAATTTTGTTTTCCCCCTCTAAATAGGTGGTGACACGTGTCACCACCTGATTGGAGGAGGAAAATAAATTAATAAAATTAAATCTAAATAATTAAAGTCCTCCAATAAGGTGTTGACACGTGTCACTACCTAATTAAATAATTTATTATTTTATTAATTTAAAATTAGGACTAAATTGAAAGAATGTGTAAATAACAGGGACCAAATGTGTGATTTTAAAATTTTCCCGTTAGCTGTCACGTGGCAGTCCGTCACTCTACCGTTAGATTTTTAACGGCGGTGGTCAAAATAGGTTGATTTTATAAGTTCAGTGGTCTGATTGACGAGTTCGTTAGTTCGGTGGTCAAAATAGGAATCCCCAATTAGTTCGGTGGTCAATGATATAGTTTACCCTAAATTTTTATGTTTCTTCTTATTTGATGGCGAAAAATTTTGTTAACTAATCTCTGATATGTTGTCTTTGGAACAGCATCACCTTATAGCAATACATGCCATCCTCCGTAATGAAGGTTGTTTTTTTTTATCTTCCTTCGTCATTACGATCTGGTTGTAACCAGAAAAAAAACGTGCATAAAGGTCATGAACTTATGCCTCGCCGAGACATCCACTAACTTGTCGATGGATGACAATGAAAAACTATCTTTGGGACACGCCTTGTTGATATCGGTGAAGTCTACACACATTCGCCATTTGCTGTTGGATTTCTTCAACATAACTACATTTACTAACCATTGCAGGTACTTAACTTCCTCGACGAAATTCGTTATAATTATTTTTTGTTTGTTTCCTACCTAATGGCATGCACCTTCTCCTTTGAGAATTTTTTTTTGTCGAACATGTTTCACTGTTGGATCAACACGTAGAGTGTACGATAACACTCGATTCTATCTCCTCAATAAGATGGGTGGAGATAACTCAAGCAACCCAAGCGAAAAAGCGGCAAAGGATGATAACTTGACGGATCAGCCAAAGGCGGTGGCCATGCAGCAGTTTCAGCATAATTTTCGACAGTAGTTTTGGGACCAGCCCCCTTGTTTGTAGCGGGACAGGTTGCACAACAAACGAGGGGCATCACCGTTAGAGGGCAGCAACTAGCAATTTCTGAAAATGCAAGGAAAAATAAAGAGCATGGAAGAATCATTGTTGCTTTCAAAACAATAATATAAGCAACAAAAAAAGTTCATGCAGGACCAGGCCGATCAGCATAGAATTGCAGAAGGGAAGACCTAGAAGACCCAATAGTAGACGAGCAATCAAAATTACACCCAACCAGAACCTGAACTACCATCAAAACCACCACTGGACTGTCGTCCACGACTCTTATTAATTTTATCAGTCAAGACACATAATAAAACTACGTTTGCTCCATAAAGTCATATATGTTCATACATAATTTTTTGTATTTAATTCTTCAAAATAAAATGTTCAGGTTTTTTTTTTACGATCGGTTATGATTCTTAAGATGTATTTAGCTTGAAGATTCAATTAATTTTAATGAAAAATACTAATGATGATAAAATTCATTATTATAATTATGGGGTTGAATAATATAACGATAAGATTAGAACCAGTGAAAGATTAAGTGTTTAGATCCTTAGGCTTAGTTTGTGGTTACTTTTAAAAAGTGTGGTGAAAAAAGTGATTTTCAAACTAGCTATTGAAAAGTAGTTTTGAAAAATTGGTTAGTGTTTTAATTAAAAGCACTTAAAAAGTGATTTTTGGTTGTGAAAGCAACCAAAAACAGGCCCTTAGACTCATACTTCACTACTTTTGCTTCTTTTTTTCTCAGTTTTCTAGTGGAATTTTTTAAGAATAAAATAAATTTAAGACAGTTGCCACCAACCAAAAGTAAACGCATGTACTTATGATTGTTGTAAGAAATATTCACGTATGAAAATTTCATCTGCCGTTGCTTATCGGCTTGCCTTAATAATGAATATTAGACTATAGTGAATGATGGTGAGTTAGCTGTGGACTGGTGGTTGCTTTTTACTGTTTTTCTGTGCGAATTAATTTTATTTTCAACTGTTAAATTGTAAAGTTACTGTTATTTCACACTGATTTTTTTTTTAAAAAAATTGACAATGAGAAATTTAAAACTTGTAATTTTATTTTATGGAATGTAAAAATATCTACTTATTCGAATAAATATATTTTTATTCATATCCACATGAAATCAATTCATTCTAACAATTTTTTCATGTGAAAAGTGCAACCTCCATAGATGGAGTTAGTTCAATTACTAAGAAGGGACAAATTGGATGTGCATACTATTTGCCCTTGAATACTTAAATGACCTCAACAAGCATTCATGAATGGTGAGTGTGACGAATATAAATCATTTACTTTTTTAACGTCTTTATTTATATCCTCATATTAAAAATTAAGTTTACGGTTTATAAAATTTGTAATACGGTGTATTTTGTAGGGTATAAAGTTTAGAATTTAAAATTTAAAGTTAATAATTAAAATTTATTTTTTTAATATTTTTTAGTGTTAGGACACCGAAAAAAATAGAAAATTTTTATCCGAGTGTGACATAACGGTTGCAAACAATCAGCTTTATGCCATTAATCTTGTTAGCAATTATATTCCATTTAGTACTTAATTATTTCAAGGGTAAAGTATACAGACGGTCATTGAACTTTAGTAAAAAAAATAAAATGGTAACCAAACTTTCAAAAATCACAAAATAGCAATTAAACTTTATGTTTTGAAACAAAATGGTAACTAGACGTTAACTGCCGTTAAATGACTGTTATAAAATTTGGTATAATAACACATTTAGTCCTTCATATTTATACATTCAATCAATTTAACCCAAATTCGAACCAATTCACTAAATTTAGCCCTCGTAATTTATGCATTCTTTCAATTTGGTCCTTAAAACAAAATTTCAAAGTATGGTAACATGATAAATAATTACAATTAAATTTTTATAGGAACTCGAAAACTCGACTCGAATCGAAAAAATTTCAAATAAAGTTTGAGTTGTAAAATATGACGCGTCAACTCGAATAACTCGAAATTTTTTGACTCGACTTGATCGAACGCTCATCTCTATCTTAAGATATGACGCGTCAAATCGAAATATTCGAATATTTTAAATCATTTTTTTCTTTTAAATTGAATATTTTTTAAAATAGAATATTTAATATTTTCATATTTAAATCATTCGATTATTTAATAACAACTTTAAATATTCGATTTAAAAGAAAAAAATTGATTTAAAATATTCGAATATTTAATTAAATTTTTATAGGAACTCGAAAAATCGACTCGAATTGAAAAAATTTCAAATAAAGTTTGAGTTGTAAAATATGACGCGTAAACTCGAATAACTCGAAATTTTTTTACTCGACTCGATCGAACGCTCACCTCTATCTTAAGATATGACGCGTCAACTCGAATAACTCAAAATATTTGAATATTTTAAATCATTTTTTCTTTTAAATCAAATATTTTTTAAAATAGAATATTTAAAATTTCCATATTTAAATCACATCGAATATTTAATAAATACTTTAAATATTCGATTTAATTTAAAAATATTCGATTTAAAAGAAAGAAAATTGATTTAAAATATTTGAATATTTAATTAAATTTTTATAGGAACTCAAAAACTCGACTCGACTCGAATAAAAAAAATCAAATAAAGTTTGAGTTGTAAAATATGACGTGTCAACTCGAATAACTCAAAAAATTTTTACTCGACTCGATCGAACGCTCGCATCTATCTTAAGATATGACGCGTCAACTCGAATAACTCGAAATATTCGAATATTTTAAATCATTTTTTCTTTTAAATCACATCAGATATTTAATAACTACTTTAAATATTCGATTTAATTTAAAAATATTCGATTTACAAGAAAATATTGATTTAAAATATTCGAATATTTAATAAATATTTAAATTAATTATTAAATATTCGAATATTTAAAAGAAAAAAATATTTAAAGTATTTATTAAATATTCGAATATTTTAAATCATTTTTTTCTTTTAAATCGAATATTTTTAAATTAAATTGAATATTTAAAGTAGTTATTAAATATTCGAATATTTTAAATCATTTTTTCTTTTAAATCTAATATTTTTAAATTAAATTGAATATTTAAAGTAGTTATTAAATATTCGATGTGATTTAAATATGAAAATATTAAATATTCTATTTCAAAAAATATTCGATTTAAAAAGAAAAAATGATTTAAAATATTCGAATATTTCGAGTTATTCGAGTTGACGCGTCATATCTTAAGAAAGAGATGAGCGTTTGATCGAGCCGAGTCAAAAAATTCTGAGTTATTCGAGTTGACGCGTCATATTTTACAACTCAAACTTTATTTGAAATTTTTTCGATTCGAATCGAGTCGAGTTTTCGAGTTCCTTTAAAAATTTAATTGTAATTATTTATCATGTTACCATACTTTGGAATTTTGCTTTAAGGACCAAATTGAAAGAATGCGTAAATAACAAGGGCTAAATTTAGTGAATTGGTTCGAATTAGAGTTAAATTGATTGAATATATAAATATGAAGGACTAAATGTGTTATTATACCAAAATTTATAACAGTCACTTAACGACAGTTAACGTCTAGTTACCATTTTGTTACAAAATATAAAGTTTAATTGCCATTTTGTGATTTTTGAAAGTTTGGTTACTATTTTGTTTTTTTTATCAAAGTTCAGTGATCGTCTGTGTATTTTATCCTTATTTCAAATATTGCATATGACACTCTTTTGGTGGTAGGTTTTCACCCGACCTACAAACCCACCATTTTCACCTACTCTTCACCAACTAAATGTCATTACAAATTGAATATTATAAGAACTTTGAAGCATCCCCCCCCCCCCACCTTTTCTTTGTTTGTCGGTTGAAACCCTTTTTTTATTAAATAAGCTTTCTTCTTAATATATACAATAAAAGAGTTTTATGTTTAATGCATTGATTTTAAATTAAATTTATATATTGTTTAGGGTATACTATGTCAGATACTACCAAATTATTAGGGGTGATTTATTTTTATCACCGACCTTTTAATTGGTTCAAATTTACCACCAAACTTTATTTTTTCGACTCGTTTATACCATCGTGCCGTAAACTCCTTAACAACGTGATGACTTGAATGCTAGACCAAAACAACGTCATTTTGGTCCCACTATTTTGATACTAAATGGCCGAAAACGGTGACATTTTGCTGGAGTAAAATATATAAAAAAATATGTACTCAATAGATTTAAACCTAATACCTTCATAATCAAAGGCAAACTCTTAACCCCTGAACCAACTTAACATCTTTATTTATTTTAACAGAAATAATATATATTTCAAACTTTAATTTATCATATAGTAAATAATATTACTCTATATAAATAATATAAATATATTATTTCTAATATAAATACATTAGAAATATATTAGTATACATATATTAATATATAAATAATACATAAAATAAAAATATATAAATATTTTTTATATTATAAATAATATTAAATATATAAATAGATAAATATATTATTATAAAAACTAAAAGACTAATTTTTAAGACCCCGAAATTTCTAAAAAGCCTAAAATCTGGCACAACCTTAAACATTAAACCCATAAACCCGAACCCTAAAATATAAACCTTAAACCCTAAAATTTTATTCACAAACAAATAATATTAAAATATATAAACAAATAATATATTATTATAAAAACTAAAAAATATTTAAAAATATGAAATTTCCAAAATTAAAAAAAAAACCAAAAATTCACCAAAACCCTAAAGCTTAATCCATCAATTTGGGCTGTTAATGGGTTTATATTTTTAGGATTTATAATTTAGGGTTTTAGGGTTTATAGGTTAGAGTTTAATGTTTTTGGTGGATTTTGAGTTTTTTTTGTAAATTTTAAAAATTTTGGGGGGTTTTTGAAAATTAATTTTTAAGTTTTTATAATAATATATTATTTATTTATATATTTAATATTATTGATAATATAAAAAATTATTTAATATAAATATTTTATTTATTAGTTATATATACATTAATATTATTTATAATATATTTTTATTATTTATATAATAAAATAAATTGAATTAATCTCAACTGCAGTTTGGAATATATATTATTTAGCTAGAAACTAAATAAAAATGTTAAGTTGGCTTAGTGGTTAAGAGATTGCCTTTGATTCTAAAGGTTTTAGATTCAAATCCTATTGAGTGCATAATTTTTCATATTTTCCTCCAGCAAAACGACGTCGTTTTCGGCAATTTAGTATCAAAACAGCGGCACCAAAACGACGTCGTTTTGGTCTAGCATTCAAGTCATCACGCCGTTAAGAAATTAACGCTTAACGGCGCGGTGGTATAAACGAGTCGAAAAATAAAGTTTAGTGGCAAATTTGAGCCAATTAAAAGTTGGTAGTAAAAACGGGTCACCCCAATAGTTTGGTGGTACCTGACATAGTTTACCCTATTTTTTAATTTTATTACTTCCCATCAATAAATTAGTTGATAGTGTATACAATCATAAATTATATGTACATTAAATATAAATAAAATTAACGATTATGCTCATCCTCTTGTGTCCTGGTGGTAAAGGTAGATGTTCATCATCCCTTGGGACTCGGGTTCGAGCACCAATAATGCATATTGTGTGTGTCGTCTTTGAAAAGACTAAGAAAATTAAACATATGCTACCCTTGCATCACACCAGCATATTAAAAAAATTAACAGTTATATTTGATGCTTATATATATATATATATCACAGTATTACAAAAGAAATCATATGATTAATTTATAATTATATTTAAATGTAATTGTAGTATTTAATTACAAATCTTTTAATAAATTATATTCTATTCATTAACAATGTGATACATTACGGTTTTATTCGCAATGCATAACTCATGAGACATCATTAAATATAAGATTTATATTCAATACACTGACAAGTGCCTTAGTTTAGGGTTTGAGTTTTAGAGTAATATGTTGAGAATTTATATTTTAACATATAAACCGTAAATTCTAACTATAAACCCTAAATTATATTCACTGTCACTAAATTCTAAACTACTAGACATAAACCCCTAAACCCTACACCCTAAACCTCAAAATTAAAACATTTGTGGAAACTAATTTTTTTTACTGTGAATGTATTAAACAATTATCCTTAAATATATTCCATAAAGAACTAATCAATTATCTCAAAACTTAAATGCATGTCCAATACAAAATAGAATAAATGATTAATGGGCTTTTACATAATTCTATACGTAAATGAAAACCTGCAAGCTTAAGAAAGATTAAAGGAGTGTGGCCCGATGAACAATATGATATTAAATGAGACATGTCCATATATTTATAAAGGAAAAAAAAAGAAATTGTCTGAATTTTAACTTTAAAAAAATAAATTCTTATAATTAGAAATTGATGTACCATTTGGGACTTATAGTTTGATGTTTAATTGTTTAATTTATCCTTTAATGGTACCATTTTTTGTTTAAAGCATTTAATATTTTTTTCGATCATAAAGCATTTAATGTTTAAATACTAATTATTCTACTTTTTCTTTATCATCCTCTTAATTTGTAAACTTTGATCCTTTCTTTTGTAGCCTTTTAAATAATCTCATCATTCTAATTTATCTTTCCTACCATAAATTTATTAAAATTGTCACACCCTTTCCTACCTTTTCTTTACCTTAGGATTTCATTTTATTTTTATTTTTTCCCTTTCAAAAACTTACATCTTCAAAAGAAAAAAGGTTAAATTTTATAGGTATTTATATTATATATGTTTTACAAATATAATCATTTTACTTTTTCGAAACTTGTATTTTTAGTTTTGACTTTTGAGTTCAATTTTTCCCACCAATCATGTCAAATAGTTCGACAGGCCTATTTTTTAAAAAATATGTGATGACGTGACATATATGTATTAATATTTTTTGTACAATCAAACGATTTTTTTTTATTTAAAATCAGACAACACGGAGAAAATATATATAATATTTGTCCAATTGTACAAGAAATATAAAATATATATGCCATATATCTAAAAAAATAAGTCATACCCTTGATACAATTTGGCCTAAAGGAAATAACTTTAAAAAATAAGAAAGAAGGATATACATCTTGGTTCTTTCTTGTAAGATACCATGATATTCTCCTTTTGCATTCCCCAATAGAAAGAAACCTAAAAGAAGACTCAAATCAATTAATACTATGTATGTATGTACATACATATATATATATAACCATGTGATTGCTTCATATTTCTACCACTCTCAACTACCAAAGCAGCAAAAGTTCACATATGCCTAAGTTGAATTGTAGATGAGCAATTGAAAGAATGTTAATGATTAAGGCAAATAGTATATTCAATTTTGTTATAAAATAACTTTTATTATCAATCAAAGTATAATAGTTGTGAGAAACATTTCAATAAAATATATATACTAAATTAATTTTAAAAAGAGTTTCTAAACGGGTAAAAATTAAGGCCTCGTATTCAAGTTTACAAAAAAAGAATGAAAGATTAATAATATGAATATGGACACACGCATAACTTTATGTCATAATGTGTGAAGTTGGTCTCGATCCATCCCTGGGTATAAACTTAATTTCAATTAATTTTCAATCTATTTTATTTATTGTCTAACAAAAAGTTGCTTTGCTAAAAGCTTCACGGCAACCGTAGCTAAACCAGTTTTGTCCGATCCAAAAGGGCCCATATTCTTAAAGAATATCTTATAAAATAAAATAATAGCATGAGTGATGTTCTTGAAAATGAAAGGAAATAAAAATTCCCCTTCATTCCCCTGTCACTAACCTTCTGGTCGTAGCTCTTTTACTGGGTAGCAAAGACAAGAAAAGCTTCTGAAAATTTATTTGTTTTTTGTTGCGGAATACGATCGTCGGATAGAGCAAAAACGCAACTGATAATTTGAGAAAATAATAATGAAGATAAAAGAGACACAGATTTTACGTGGAAAACCCCTAAATAATATAGGGTAAAAACCACGGACAAAGGTAGAAGAATTTCACTATGAGAAAATAGGAATTACAACTTCTCTCAATCTAACAAGGAGAAAACAATGACAATTCTCTCTTGATAAGAAAGGAGAAAACAACTCTATGAAAACTCTCTAATTTCTCTAGTATTGGGAGGATGTTAGAATGATTTGGGATGTGTAAGAATGGCAAATGGCTAGGCTATTTATAGTTGAGCTTTAGGGACTAACTTATAAATAACCTAAAGTTTAGGGACCAAAATTGTGATTTTCCCATGCCATTTTTCAACCTTGGCTGCACCTGCCAAAATTGAAATTTTCCATTTTCAATTTTGGCTGCAGCATTGCTTGACTTTCAACAATCTCCCACTTGAAGATTTGATTGGAACAATCATATCTTCACACCATTCTTTCTACCTCGTACTTTCCATGTTGCTTATGTCTCTAACAAGCCACAAGAGGATCGACACCAAGTAAACTTATCAGTGTTGATTGCTTTTGTCATGAAATCTGCTATGTTGTCATCGGTATGGATCTTCTGCATATCTATCGTCCCTTCTTCCACTTTCTCACGAATGAAGTGGTATTGGACCCGAATGTGTTTTGTTCTTGAGTGAAAAGCAGGATTCCTTGCAAGATGCAAGGCGCTCTGACTGTCACAAAACAAAGAGACATTCTCTTGTTTGTGCCTGAGCTCCTCCAATAGCATTTTCAACCATATTGCTTCTTTACTGGCTTGTGTAGCTGCTACATATTCTGCCTCCGTTGTTGACGTAGCCACAACTGATTGCAGTTTTGAAACCCAGCTTACAGCTCCACCAGCAACTGTAAACACATACCCTGTTGTAGATTTGCTTTTATCCAAATCTCCTGCATAGTCAGAATCGACATACCCGCTGATAAGAAAGTCTGATCCCCCGTAACATAATGCAACATTTAAGGTCCCTTTGATGTATCTCAGGATCCTTTTCACAGTATTCCAATGCTCTCTGCCTGGATTCGCCATGTACCGACTAACCACTCCCACTGCTTGTGCAATGTCTGGTCTTGTACAAATCATAGCGAACATTAAACTTCCCACTGCTGATGCATACGGTACTCGAGACATCTCCATCCTCTCTTCTTCACTGCTAGGACTCATACTGGAGGATAATTTAAAGTTAATAGGAAGAGGGGTATGAATTGGCTTACAATCTTGCATGCTGAATCGTGACAAGATCTTTTTCAAGTAATTCTTTTGTGAAAGCCAAATCTTCCTATTACTTCTGTCTCGGTGAATTTGCATCCCTAGAATCTTGTTTGCTGGTCCCAAGTCCTTCATTTCAAATTCCCTAGCCAGTCGTGCCTTTAATTCTTCAATATGATCTTTGTTGGGGCCTGCAACCAACATGTCATCTACATACAACAGCAATATAACAAATTCGTTTTCACCAAACCTCTTGAAGTAAGCACAAGGGTCTGCATTAAGTCTGTTGTATCCAAGGCTCATGATGAAGGAGTCAAATCTCTTGTACCAACACCTCGGCGCCTGCTTTAAACCGTACAGAGATTTGTTCAACCTACAAACCAAGTTCTTCTTTTCTTTTTCTTCAAAACCTTCAGGCTGGAGTATGTAAATCTCTTCTTCAAGATCTCCATGAAGAAAAGCTGTTTTAACATCTAGCTGCTCTAGATGTAAATTCAATGTAGCACACATTGCCAGGACAACTCGAACCGTTGTTAGTCGAACCACAGGAGAAAAGATTTCATTGAAATCAATACCTTCTTTCTGAGCATATCCTTTGACCACCAGTCTTGCCCGATACCTCTCCACTTGATCGTCACCATTTCTCTTGATTTTGAAGACCCATTTGTTACCAATTGGCTTCCTTCCTTGTGGTAGTGGCACAAGTTCCCATGTATTATTTTTATGAAGGGCTTCGATTTCTTCTTGCATTGCCGCCATCCACTGCGAAGCATCTGAGTTGTTCATTGCCTCCTCGAATGATGATGGCTCACCGTCCTCCGTTAAAAGGCAGTATGCAACATTACCTTCTATAACATAATCTGAGTGCCAATTGGGGCGTCTTCTCACACGATCTGATTGACGAGTTGTTGGAGCTTCAGAATTCTCTGGTTCTGATTCCTCGAGCTCTGGTTCTGCTTCAGAACAATCTCTCTGTTCAAACTCATTTTCAACATGTATCTGTGTAGTCTCTGGCTTTTCTTTATCAGTGCTATCATCTTCTTCTTTTCTTTGTAGCTTATCTTCTACAAAAATAACATCTCTGCTGATAATCACTTTGCGGGCAGTGGGATCCCACAAGCGATACCCCTTTACTCCATCAGCATACCCCAAGAATTTACATTTTCTGGATTTTGGATCCAACTTTGAAATTTCTTGGGCATTGTACATCACGTACACAATACTTCCAAATATATGGAGGTTTGAATAATCAACTGGTTTACCAGTCCACATTTCCATCGGTGTCTTCAACTCAATTGCAGTTGATGGAGCCCGATTCACCAAATAACAGGCGGTATTGACTGCTTCTGCCCAGAAAGCTTTTTCTAGCCCTGCAGCTCTCAACATTGCTCGTGTTCTTTCTAACAGAGTTCTGTTCATCCGCTCTGCCACTCCATTTTGTTGAGGAGTGTATACTGTTGTGAACTGTCTTTTGATGCCTTCTTTTCTGCAGAAGTCATCAAATTCATCACTTGTATATTCACCTCCATTATCTGATCTGAAACACTTGATTTTATTTCCAGAATCAAGTTCCACCCGCGCTTTGAAAACTTTGAAGGTTGAAAACACATCTGCCTTCCTCTTGATAGGATACACCCAACATCTCCTAGAGTAGTCATCAATGAAGGAGACAAAATACTTTGCTCCGCCTAGGGATGTAACCGGTGCTTGCCATACATCAGAATGAACCAATTCTAGAGCAGCCTTGCCTCTAGAATTTGATGTGTTGAATTTTAATCGATGCTGCTTACTTGTAATACAATGTTCACACAAAGGAAGTGATACCTTTGTTAAACCCGGAAGTAGCTTTTGCTCCACAAGGACTTTCATTCCCTGTTCTGACATGTGTCCAAGTTTCCGATGCCATAACATGGTAGAATCTGAACTACATGAGGCAATAGAGGCTTCAGCTTCTAGCAAAGTCTCTCCCTTCAGCATGTACAAATTTGCCGCTATCTTTTCACCTTTCATTACCACAAGCGCTCCATGGAACACCTTCATGATTCCTTTCCGTGTTTCAATCTTGCTTGCATTATTATCCAACAATCCGTAGGATAATAAGTTTTTCTTCAAGCCTTTCACGTGTCGCACATCTTGAACAACTTTGATTGTCCCGTCATACATCTTCAGTTTGATGGTTCCAACGCCAACAATCTCCAAGGCATGATCATTGCAGCTGTACACAGATCCTCCTGAGATAGGTTCATAATTATAGAACCATTCTCTTCTTGAGGTCATGTGATATGTGGCTCCCGAGTCAATAAGCCATATGTCTGCAAATCTTTTTCTGCCTTCCATGGCTGTTGCTGCTTCACAACAGAGAGCATCTCCATCATCTGAAGTGTTTGCCATATTTCCTTGAGGATTGGAGTTTTTAGGTAAACTCCAACAATCCTTCTTCATGTGACCCTTCTTTCCACAGTTGTAGCACTTTAAATTCTTCTTACTCCTTGACTTTGATCTACCATGATTGTGACTGCTACTTTGGCCACGTTCTGTTGATCTTCCTCTCATCACCGTTAAGGCCTCTGCTTGTTGCAGATTTCCTTGTCTGTCTTCCTTGTTCTTGCGCCGATTTTCTTCTTCCAGAACAGCAGCTGCAACGTCATCGAAGACTAGATCACTTGTAAGGTTGTTGTTCGTCAAGTTGATGATGAGTTGATCATACGAATCAGGTAGACTTTGAAGCAGAAGTTCAGCACGTTCTTGTGACTCTATTTTATAGCTTAGGAATGTAAGCTGAGAAAATAGAGTATTCAACGTGTTTAAGTGCTCTGTCACTGAAGTAGATTCTGACATCCGAAGAGTGTACAATTTCCTCTTAAGGAAAATTTTATTGTGCAACGATTTGACCTCGTATAATTTTGCGAGGTGATCCCAAATCTCCTTGGCCGTCTTCTTCTCCTCGATGCTTGATAGTACTTCATCTGCTAATGCTAAATGAAGGTCTGCAATAGCATTCTCGTCCATCTCATTCCATTTCTTGTTATCCGTAAAATCTGCCGGCCTTTCGCTGATAGCTGCTAGACATCCGTTTTTTCTTAGGATGGCCTTTATCTTCAATTTCCACAGTGAGAAATTTCTCCCATTGAACTTTTCAATATCAAATTTCGTTGCCATAGCTTCTATTTCAGATAGCTCCCACTATTTCACCTTTTTGACGTGAATAGTGACCACCACCTTCAATGAATGAGTAATATCTAACTTACTTTCTTATGATGGAGGATCCACTTTTCAGTGGCAACCAACAGAGAATACGGTAAGTAGATATACGCACCCAAATCTGGCTCTGATGCCAATTGTTGCGGAATACGATCGTCGGATAGAGCAAAAACGCAACTGATAATTTGAGAAAATAATAATGAAGATAAAAGAGACACAGATTTTACGTGGAAAACCCCTAAATAATATAGGGTAAAAACCACGGACAAAGGTAGAAGAATTTCACTATGAGAAAATAGGAATTACAACTTCTCTCAATCTAACAAGGAGAAAACAATGACAATTCTCTCTTGATAAGAAAGGAGAAAACAACTCTATGAAAACTCTCTAATTTCTCTAGTATTGGGAGGATGTTAGAATGATTTGGGATGTGTAAGAATGGCAAATGGCTAGGCTATTTATAGTTGAGCTTTAGGGACTAACTTATAAATAACCTAAAGTTTAGGGACCAAAATTGTGATTTTCCCATGCCATTTTTCAACCTTGGCTGCACCTGCCAAAATTGAAATTTTCCATTTTCAATTTTGGCTGCAGCATTGCTTGACTTTCAACATTTTTTAGCAATAAAAAAAGTTGAAGAAATAAAAAAGAATATTACTTTCATTTTTCTTCCGAATACGTTTATATTGATGTAAAAACAAAATCATAATATATTTATTAAATATGTCACACCTGTATCGTTCTATATGGTGCCCGACACATTCATTAATACGTAGTTATAATTGTAAAATTTGACTCTCCACAACTTTTTCAGAACTAGTTAAACCGAAAGTGGATCATTTGCCCAATAAGATTCTACTTGCTAAAAATTGTTGTTAGAGAGTGGTCACTTTCTTGCTACCCAAAATTATTATTATTATTATTATTATTATTATATGGTGAAATTAAAAAAAAATACGGGTTCAAATCGCTTTGTCTACAAGGTGTACGTATATTATCAAAGAGTTAAAAATATATATGAACATATACTACTTTGTAATCACCTTTAGACCATTAAAAAAATAAATTATTTTTTTTCACATTTATATTTTAACACTTAATATTATCTAATTCGATAACCTAAAATTTATAACATTTTGAAAACAGAGAAGTTTGTTACTCAAGTTAAGCATTGATTCCTTGTTTGTTCTTGAATAATTGCAGGATTGAATTAATCTACATTAATATTCTCTCTCCCCCCCCCCCCCCCCCCAAAAAAAAAACGAAAGAAAACTTCATTGAATATTTTGGATAAACTACATAATCGGTTAGTGAACTGAGTAAAAACGATTTTTTTATTTATTGAAGTTTTAGAAATTGTAAAACAATCAACAAATAAAATTGACTGTTATAAAATGCCTCTTAAACTTATGAAAAAGTTATAAGTATTTTATAATTGTGTAGTGAAAAATTTTCAACAGTTTAATAATTTTAATGATTATTTTATAATTTATAAAATTTCAATAATAAAAAGATTATTTTATTTAATTTAATGTCCATTCGTGTACTTTACCGAAAAAATGATAAATGAAACTTATTGGAAATTAGTCTGTTTGATTCTAGAGAATGAAGTTTATTTTCATTTTCTTGAAAAATAGAAAGCGGTGAAGAAAACGTGTTTGGTTGTAAAATTAAAAAAATAATTTTTAGAAAAATATTTTCCATTTATCAAGTAATTTAAAAAAAACCCTAGTATGAGTTTCAATTGTCCTCCAAATTTCTCGGAGCAGCATGGGCTGCCGCCGGCGGACCCCGGCGGGCAGCCACCAGGGACGGTGGATGGGATTGGGCAGGTGCCGGTGCAGAGGCAAGGGGATGGTGTAACGATGGAGGAGCAGTCTGACGGGAAACAGGTGGGTGCAACGGTTTTACCTTCTACTCCCGCTGATGGGGTTGTGACGCACGACGGCGTGGAGTCGGTGGCGATGGACGTTCAGGAGGAGGTTGAACATGGTCCCCGGCAGTCTTATGCCGCAACACTGGCGGGAGCCGTAGCCGGCGGTCAGGCGACCGAGGGTGACATTGATGAAGGCTTAGAGGTTTTGGATACTGATTTTGTGATCGATCGAAGTGGTATTTTTCCTAAAATTACCTTTTCGGAACGTGTTCATTCAAAGATTGATGATAGTATGCAACGCGCTATTATTGTTCGTCCTCTTGGCCGTTCGATTGGTTACAGGACATTGGTTAATCGTGTGCATGTGTTGTGGAAAACGGAAAAGGATTTCCAGGTTATCGATTTGGCTAATAATTATTTCTTAGTCAAATTTGAATCGGATGAAGATTACTTGAAAGTGCTGACGGGCGGACATGGACTATGTTTGGCTGTTATCTAACTGTACAACCATGGTCGCGAAATTTCTCGACAGCGGAAAAACACCCTTCTCAAGTTGTGGTATGGATTCGTTTGCCGGGTCTGCCGTATCGGTACTACTCGAAGGCTCTTTTTAGGAAGATTGCTGATGTTATTGGTCGGGTTATTAAGATTGATTACAGCACATCGATGGGCGAGCGTAGACGGTTTGCACGGTTTGCGGTGGCGGTTGATCTTAGTAAACCCTTGTTATCTTGTATTGGTATCGACGGGTTTGTCCAAAAACTGGAATATGAAGGACTCAATTTGATTTGCTTTAAATGTGTGCGTTATGGGCATGCTCAGGATATGTGTGGCTTGCATGCCACGGACGGGGGTGCTACGGAGGGGAACCAACCGGATAAGCATGTTCCAATGGAAATGACTGAGGAGGTGGTGACTAAGGATACACTCTTTGGGCCGTGGATGGTGGTTGATAGGTATCGCCGGCGGAGTCCTAAACTTAATGGACCTAAGGCCAAGAGCTCTCGTGAGGAGCATAGTGGTTCACGGTTTCAGGTCCTGCAGGAGTCCACGGATGAGGATGGTGTGCGTTTGGGAGATGTGGCGGGTGCCGAGAAACCACAAGGACCGGCAGTGGGAAGGACGACATTGGCAAAACGGGCACAGCATGGGAGAAACTTGGCTGTTGCGTCGTCTAGTACTGTTGTTGATATCACCAGTAGGGGTAAATTGGACTTGGATGCGCCGATAGTGCGAGGCAAGGCTGGATCGAGCAGCAAAGGAAAGGAAGTGGCTAGCGAAGGGGTTCTCGATGCAACAGCGATGCAGGGTCCGTCAAGGACAGCGGATAAGATGGTGGTGCAGAAGGGTTTAGAGGTACCTACGAGAAGCGTGATACAAGTCGTCCCGTCAGTTGGAAGTATTGAGCCTGACACGGTTATGCACTCACCGGGGATTGTTGTAGGAGCTCACAGAGCTATCTCTATAAGTGAAGGGCGTGATGATTTTAAATCCACGGCACGGTTGTGACATGGTCATAGTCCGGGAAAGGGAGGAGCGGGGATAAAAGCGGTGAATAAGAAAAGCTTGAAGGTTTCGAAAAAGACAGAACCGCGGGTGCCGCCTCGTCCGGTTTTAACAGAGTGGGTGCAGTCACTTTCAGCCCAGTTGGACAACATCCAGGGGCCGAGCGCTGGGGATAGTGACCAACCTATGCAGACGGTTCACGTCCAGCAGGCCAATGTGTGTGTGGCTTCGAATGCGGCATCGGGTGTTGGGAAGGAGAACTATCCTTCCGCTTAGTAAGATTTCCTTTCTTTTGCTGTTTTGATGGATAGTTTAATGTTCTGGAATACTCAGGGTGCGGCGAGTGCTGAATTTCGCCGTCACTTTAAAAATTTTGTGAGGACTAACAATCCACAGGTGGTTGCTTTATTTGAACCGAGAGTGAGCTTTGCGGAAGCATATAGAGTGGTGTAGAGGTTTGGTTTTCCTAATTCGTTTCGCGTGGAAGCTCGTGGCTTTAGTGGGGGAATTTGGATTTTGTGGCGCGATGGCTTAGACGTGGAGTTTATTTCTATCTCTAACCAGTTTGTGCATGGGAGGTTTAGGAAGGAGAATGGTACCAAATGGTTTTTCTTTACTGCGGTTTATGCAAGTCCTAACGTGAGTGTTCGTCGGCATTTGTGGGATAAGTTACTTTGTCTAAACCCCGGGGATGATTGTCCGTGGATCTTGGGAGGAGATTTTAATGCTATAGTCCGCAAGGAGGAGCGATGGGGGGTTCGAGTGCTGCGCTAGGCGTTAGCTCTTTGTTTCGAGATTTCATTAATTCGGCGAATCTGATTGAAATGGATTATAAGGGTTATGAGTTTACTTGGTCTAGAGGTAATCTGTTCTAGCGAATTGATCGATGCTTGGCTAATATGGCTTGGTTTGAGGAGTTTCCTGTGTCTTTGGTGGTACACCTGGACCGTGTGGGGAGTGATCATTGCCCTTTGCTTGTGCTTCCGGGAGGTTTGCGCCCGTTCCATTTTTTGGCGGCTTGGCAGGAGCATCCGAACTTCAGACCATTGTTGGAATCTGTTTGGGATAGTGCTGTGTCGATAGGGGACAATATTCACCGTTTCCAGGCTGAGGTTAAACATTGGAACGATGAGGATTTTGGGCATATCGGACGTAAGAAAAAGCGTGTGCTAGCCCGTATCCGAGGTATCGATAGGGCTTTGCGGGAACATGCATCTGACTATTTGGTTGAGCTGGGATATAAGCTGCGTGAGGAATTGGATGTAATCTTGGAGGAGGAAGAATCTTTGTGGTATCAAAAGTCGCGAAGTCAATGGATTTTATCGGGGGATAGAAATACCCGGTACTTTCATGCTTCGACTATGGCACGTCGACGTACAAACGCAATTGTGGCCCTCATGCTTAGTGATGGTAGTTGGAGCTCTGATCAGGGAGTTTTGCGTAGACATGCGATAGATTTTTATAGTAAGCTTTTTACTGTTGATACAGGTTGCAAAGGGCGATATTCGGTTCGGGGAGTATTCCCGCCTATGACAGATCATGCTCGTCGGGCTATGGCTGCACCTCTGGTGGATGAGGAAATTAGGGCGGCTTTGTTTGATATGGGGCCGTGGAAAGCACCGGGTGTGGATGGATTGCAGGCAGGTTTTTATCAGAAAAATTGGGATATAGTGGGTCCCAGTGTTTGCCAGTGTGTACGTCGGATATTTAGTGGTGAGCCGATCCCTGCGTCTCTTAATAAAACTCTTATGGTGTTGATACCCAAAGTTTCTTCGCCAGAATCGATGAGTCAGTTTAGACCGATTAGCCTCTGCACGGTTATGTATAAGATTATAACCAAGGTTATGGTTAACCGGATAAAACCTTTTCTTTCAAGTTGGGTCTCGGAGAGCCAAACTAGTTTTGTGCCTGGACGTGCGATATTAGAAAATATCATCATTGCCCAGGAAATAGTGCATTCAATGAAACGAAAGGCAGGGAAGCGGGGTTGGATGGCTTTAAAGATTGATTTGGAGAAGGCGTATGATAGGCTGGAGTGGATTTCATTGATGATATGTTACAGGATATTGGGATTCCATCGGGTATTCGTAACATTATCCTTGGTTGTGTGTCTAGCGCTTCAACGCAGATTATTTGGAATGGGTCAGTAACGGAGGAGTTTACGCCTACGAGGGGTATCCGGCAAGGGGACCCTATCTCCTCGTACCTTTTTGTTTTGTGTACGGAACGTCTTAGTCAGGCGATTAATCAGCGTGTGAGTTCGGGGATGTGGAAAGGCTTTTGTACAACAAAGAATAGTCCGGTCTGAAGGTGAGTGTTCAGAAATCAAATATTTTTTTAGTAAGAATGTGGATGTTGATATGCAGAGAGAGTTGGGTGCAGTGGTTGGTTTCTCGGAAGTATCGGATCTTGGCCGTTATCTTGGAGTGCCTATTCTGCATAGTCGGGTTACTCGGTCGACATATGCCTATTTGGTGCAGAAAGTGCGCGATCGCTTGTCCGGGTGGAAAGCGAGATATCTATCATTTGCGGGCCGTATTACGCTTGCTAAAGCGGTCTTGTCTACTCTACCATACTATGCTATGCAAAACGACGAAGCTGCCGGTGGGAGTATGTGAGGAGATTGAGCGTTTGATCCGGGATTTTATGTGGGGACACGGTGAGGATAGAAAACGTGTGCACTTGCTAAGTTGGGAAGATTTGTGTAAGCCGTTACCTCTTGGCGGCTTGGGCTTTAAGCGGTTATGTGTTCAAAATGACGCGTTCCTTATGAAAGTTGTGTTTAACTTAGTTGCTAAGCATGAGCAACTTTGGGTCCGCTTTCTTCGTGCGAAGTATAAGTGTAATACTCTTATTCCGGATACCTTGTTTAGCCGTGGCGCTTCTCATTTATGGCGGAGTTTGATATCGATTTGGCCGGATGTTCGCGATGGACTAATGTGGAAGGTGGGAAACGGTGAGTGTATTGACTTTTGGCGCGATCGATGGCTCCGAGATGCTGGTCCGTTAGCGGAACTAGCTGCTATACCCCCCGAACAGCAGATGTGTTTTGTTCCGCTGGTGCATATGACCACGGCAGGGGAGCAGTGGGATCTTAGGCGTCTTGCGCGCATGGTGCCGTGGGATGTCATAGACGCCATCGCTGCTGTTAAGCCCCCTAATGTGGCGGACGTTGCGGATGAAATTGGTTGGCGATGGAGTACGACGCTGAATTTTTTCGGTGAGCTCCGCCTATACAATGCTTCGATCGGAAGATGTGGGTGATGATTGTAATATTTGGAAGCATCTGAAATATTTCATGGGGCCGCAATGGATTCGATTGTTTTTATGGCTTGTGTGGAAAGGACGGGTGCTAACCAATAGCGAACGTGTTCGGCGGCACCTTGCGGACACGGCGGATTGCTTGGCGTGTGGACATGGGGCGGAAACATTTGATCATGTCTTTCGTAGCTGCCCTGTTGTACGGGATCTTTGGATGCGTCTGGTTCCATTGGCTAACCGAGGGTGGTTCTTTTCCTCGTCGATAGAGCAATGGATTATTGGGAACTTGAAGCCGGGCATAGGCATTGACAATGGTTTGGAGAATTGGGGACTGCTATTTGGAATGTTGATATGGCTCATTTGGTTGGGGCGCAATAAGTTGATTTTCAGTGGGATATGGCCGAGTGTCGATGAAATTTTGGCGAAAGGCCGACGCATGGTGCGTGAGGCGGAGCGAGCATGGGAACGGCAGGCCCCGGTGGCGCGCCGAAGAGATGCTGTTGCAGCGAGGCGTGCTGTTGCTGATCGGCAGAGATAGTTCTTGCCACCCGTTGGGTGGTGTAAAATTAATACCGATGGGGCATACGATAGACATGCAGGACGTGCCTCATGTGGTGGGGTTTTACATGACCATATGGGAAGGTGGATTAGTGGTTTTATGAAGATGATAGGGCGTTGCAATGTTCTTGAGGCGGAACTTTGGGCGATACATGAAGGATTGATGTGTGCGCTTAAGTATAATGTGGGGGTTGTTATTATAGAAACTGATTGCGTTGAGTCGGTCAAGATGATTCGGAAAGAAGCGACAAGTGTTGGCCCTCGTTCTTTGGTGGGTGCTATTCATCGCTTGTTGGTGAGGATGTCCGAGTATGAGATTCGGCATGTATCGCGGACTGCTAATTGTGTGGCCGATGCGCTTGCTAAGTTGGGTCCTTGGGATGGGTATAGTGTGAGATATTACAATAGTCCACTGGATGCGGTGTTTGATTTGTTGCATGAGGACTTAGTTTGTCCTACGTCTTAGTTTACTGTGTTTATGTGCCGGGGCGTTCCCGCTTTTCTGTAATGCTATGGTTGGTACTCTTTTCTTCCATTTAGGTTAGGGAGGTTTTTAATGAGGCCAACCATGGTACCCTTTATGAATCAAATTTTTTTTTTTAGAAAATAAAAACAAAAATAAGTAAAACTTTGAAAAAAAAGATGTTTTCGTCGTTTACATTGAAAATGTTTTGGGAATGTGAAAAATACGAAAACAATAGATTTTTAATTTTAACTTCATTTTAATCTGGGTTCGAATCCTTCTAATGCCATTTTTTTTAAAAATTTTGGTTTATTTACTTCTTATAATAACAACAACAACAACAACAACAACAACAACAACAACAACAACAACAACAACAACAACAACAACAACAACAACAACAACAACAACAACAACAACAACAACAACAACAACAACAACAACAACAACAACAACAACAACAAAAATAATAATAATAATAATAATAATAATAATAATAATAATAATAATAATAATAATAATAATAATAATAATACGTTCTAACTATGTTTTATTCTAATTATTTAATAATCATTTATTCATTTCTATTTTGAAAATGTATTATATCAAACAAATTTTTAATATTTTCATTTTTGAAAACAAATTTCCATCCCTATTAACTAAGCACGTTTTCTAATTTTTAGAAGACTAAAAATAAAAATATAAAATCTTTTCTAAAGCCAAACATACTTTAAATTACCTATATTAAAAAAACATAGTAATTTTGTTATTGTCAACCCAATTATAAAAACTACAATATTACTATAAAAAATTAATGTTTTCATGTTTGGAGCATGATAAAGGGTTATTCACTTATTCTGAAAATCCGAAGAAGTTTGGAGTCAAATACATGAATTGCATTCACTTATTTCAATCCTTTAAATTATATATATACAACCTTTCAAAAAATTATATATATACACAAAATAATAATATAATAATAAAAAAGAGTAACAGACAATTTACATAGCTCACGAACTTCACAAAAATATTCATAATCATTGACTGTACGAGTTTGACATTTACCAATCAAGCGAAGCCGCTCCCTTTCTATCATGGCTCCGCTTAGCTACAATTCTTTATCTTTATCTTTTAGATGTTGTTAAGGAACCAATCCTTTTATAATTATTTTATTACATTTTAAATATTTATCAATTGCTCGGTTTCAATTCTTTATTTCAACAATAAAAAACGTGATAGAAAGCATTTGTGACCATAACTACTTTTATTTTTTATTCATTAATCTTGAAATGGAAGAAAAACTCAAAATATTTATTTTGCCAATGAACTGTATAAATATATATTAATTATTTAACTTGCAATTATCTAAAGGATAAATTATACCTGCAGTGACCACCGAACTATTAGGGCGTACTTATTTTGACTATCGAACTCATTAATCAGACCACCAAATTTATTAAATTGACCTATTTTAACCACCGTCGTTAAAAAATTAACGGATGAATGACGTATCAGTTAACAAAAATTTGTAATAGAAAAAAATAAAATTAAAAGAAATTGCGCTTTATAAGGAATTGAACCCACACCAATACTATGGAGGAGATGCTCCAACCGTTAAGCCAAGATCATTAAGTATTCTATATTTTTTTTAAAGGATTACTTTGTTGGTAAAAATTAAAGAGAAGAATTAATGAGATTCGAACTCGAAATTAACTGTACAAAATTAAAATGCTAAACCACTAAATCAACCTTATAACATAAGAAAATGTGATTACTTATAATATATGAATTGAGTAACAATTAATGAAATATATATATATATATTGAAATCTAATAAAATAATAAATATGATTAATTATATTGATATTTTATTATAAAAAAATAAAATATTAATGAAAATAATAATTTCTAAATTATTAAAAATATATTAATAAATAATATTTTAATAACATTTTTAATAAAATAAATAAATATGATTAATTATATTAATATTTTATTATATAATATCAAAATATTTTTATTTTATATAATAAAATATCAATATAATTAATCATATTTATTATTTCATTAATTGTTACTCAATTCATATATTATATGTAGTCACATTTTCCTAAGTTATAAGGTTGATTTAGTGGTTTAGCATTATAATTTTGTACAATTAGTCCCGATTTCGAATCTCATTAATTCATCTCTTTAGTTTTCACCAACAAAGTAATCCTTTTAATAAAATATGTTAGTAATCCATATCATATTAGTGAATTTGACTTAGTAGCTGAAACATCACTCTTACAAGCTATTAACGTGGGTTCAATTTCCCATAGGTGTAATTCCCTTTTATTTTATTTTTTTATTGTTTACAGTCAATCGGATGGACACATGTCACTATTTGGTTAATTTTATTTAATTAAATTAAAATTTAAGACTAAATGTATAATTTTATAAATTTTCGTTAATAACCACATCACCCCTTCATCATCCATTCGTTAGTTTTTTAATGGTAGTGGTCAAAATAGGTCAATTTTAATAAGTTTAGTAGTCTAATTGACGAGTTCGATAATTCGGTGGTTAAAATAAGTACGCCATAATAGTTCAATGGTCACTGATATAATTTACCCTTACCTAAATTGAAAGTATGCGAGGCTGATGAAATGCATTTAGGATTGAAATTTTCAATTTATTTTTTAAAATTAATAATGTGTTTTGGGCACATTTTAAGCGATCCAAATAATCTCTAGATTTTTCCATTGTCCACAAAAAGAATATGTATTATTTAGGACCATTAGGTATGAAATTTACTGTAATAAAGAAGAGTAGTTTTGATCATCTTCATTCTTCATAGCCTAAACGAAGAGTGAAACCTGCCTCTAGGTTTGGATCAAAATGATAAACTACTTCCTTATATTTGCAAACAAACAAAATAATAAACAACTTCCTTATAATTGCAAACGAAATTATATTACGAAATTTATTATATGTATAGGGTTTGATTTTATGTGTCAAAATGGTTATTCGAACCCAAGCTCACAAAAACGAGCCATATATATATATATATAACCGATGATAGTTCTCTTATTTTTTTCAAATGTTTTTTTAAAAGGAATTAACAAAAAAATGATATCAATCTAGATATAATTTTAATGGAACTCTAGTTAAAATGTTATGCATAAAGTAAGACTTTTTAAAATAGATTTTATTTTTTTTCTCTTAATATTTTAATGAACTCAAAAAGGGTCATGCCATAGATTAATTTATTTTTCTCACCAGGAATTAACACATAACTTTATGTTAGGGGGCGAACTTATAAAACTTCATGAAAAATTATTTTCAATAGAAAATACATAGATAACTTCTAAGTCATTTATGAATTTTAAATTTGCAGCCCCTATGGTCAATCCATGTCTCTCAGCGACCCGAATTCAAATAATGATGTCTGTAAAAAATAAAAATGTCGTGATCTATTATTTTTATACAAAAAACATTTAATTACGAGTCTTTATCAATATAAAAAAACAACCTGGAGATCTAAAAAAAACCGTCTTACAAGAGCCAAAGAAAACCATCTCTATTATTTTCTAATAAAACCTGGAGAGGAAGAAAAAAAGAAAATGAGAAAGAAAAGATGATTGTCGATTTTAAAGGGATGTTGAGAAATGTAGAAGAATAGCTAGGTTCTCCTAGTTGTACCTTTATTTGATTTAATTACAAGTATTAAATTTATTGGTCGACTACTCCGATTACAACATCTGAATTTGAACTTTTAATATTACTTAAAGAATCTAATATTTTACTCACCAAAATAGAATTATATAAGCATCTGAATTTGTAATTACTGGTTAACGATGTTGAAGTTAAGTTTGGTAAAAGAAAAATAATAGTAATAATTGTAGCCCAGTGTTTAAGCCAGCATTCAAGCTGGAGCCAGCCAATAACATTATATAAACTGAAAATACCGTTGGGGAGCCCAATTCAAGCTTTCAAGAGCTTAAAGTTAGTTGGGTCTTTCGCATTTGCATTTACAAATATCTAACAGTCAACTCACCACCCTTTTTATCCTCCAGAACTCAACCATGGCAGAAAGCTGAAAAACCCTAGTAAATATTTTATCCAAATGATGTATGAGTTCATTTTTGTTTTATATACTTAAAATCGACCAGACCCCACATTTGATTTCTCTCTCTCTGCACCTTAAATCAACCATTTCATCAGCTGAACCAAATTCTCATATTGCCATGGGCGTCGTCGACATGACTAACCCACCCACCAAAGATTTCTTTGCTTCTCCCGCTCTCTCCCTTAGCCTTGTAAGTATTTTTAACTTCTCAATATCATGCATATATCTCATATAAATTATAATCATATTTCTGCTATCTACGTGTTTGTTTTTATAAAGGCCGGGATATTCCGGGATGCTGGTGCGACGGCGGCGGAAGCTGCGAGTATGGAGGTGGAGGAAGGAGATGAAGGAAGTGGAGGCGGTGGAGAAGGAGGATCGGGGAATAAAAAGGATGACACAGTGGAAATCAGTAGTGAGAACTCGGGTCCTGGAAGATCAAGATCGGAAGATGACTTGTTAGATCACGACGAGGATGACGACGACGATGGCGATAAAACCAAAAAGAAGAAGAGAAAGAAGTACCACCGTCACACGGCGGATCAAATCAGAGAAATGGAAGCGTAAATCTCCCACTTCCCTTCTCTATTTCCCTTTTTAATGAAATTTAAGTCCCAACAAACTTGAATGCAATGGTATTTAGTAAATCTGAAATCTAACTTGCAATCAATATTAAGTTACTTTGAGTAATCTTAATTCTCATATAAGTACATACACTACCCTGCATGGAGCAGTTAATTGGGAAATACTTTTAATATTAAAAAAGTTAGTGACATACTTACAGAAGAAAACAAGATTATAGAGTTAAAAGATGACCCAAAATTTTATGGTGACTTTAGTTACCTTTTCTACCTTTGTTTTTACTCGAAAGATATGCCACAAAAGCCATATTCTTTGTTTTTTGTTTTTTTCTTTTTCATGGTTCAAGTACTGTCCTTGTTCTCATATTGCTTGACATTAATTACTATCTTGTATGATCGAAGTTTATGATGAGATTGATTTGTTATTTTCCTGTCTAACAAATTAAAGGAATGTTATTGCTTTGTATGAAGTATGAAGATGAAATGTGTATAAATCTTTGTCAGGCTGTTTAAGGAATCTCCCCATCCAGATGAGAATCAGAGGCAGCACTTGAGTAAACAATTAGGCCTTGCTCCAAGACAAGTCAAGTTCTGGTTTCAAAATCGTCGGACACAGATCAAAGTAATCCCACTTATTCTGTTTTCAAATTTCCATTTCTTCTACTTTCAGTTCCATGTAATCTTTGCTGATGGAGTAGCCAATTTGCAGGCTATACAAGAGCGCCATGAAAATTCATTGTTGAAGCAAGAGCTGGAGAAGCTGAGGGATGAAAACAAAGCCATGAGGGAGACTATAAACAAAGCTTGTTGTCTCAACTGTGGCATGGCTACCACTTCCAAAGATGGCTCCATTACGGCTGAACAACAACAACTACGTATCGAGAATGCTAAACTCAAAGCGGAGGTCTAGACTCTAGACTCTAGAGAGCTAATAATCCATCTCTTTCTCACTATTTTATTTACTGTTCATATATATTCAATTTTGAAACATGTGCAGGTAGAAAAGCTAAGAACAGTGATAGGAAAATACCCTTCAGGTGCATCAACGACTGGTTCATGTTCAGCTGGAAATGACCAAGAAAACAGGAGCTCATTGGATTTTTACACTGGGATATTCAGGCTTGAGAAGTCGAGAATCATGGAGATTGTAAACCAAGCCATGGAAGAGTTGCAAAAGATGGCTACCGCCGGTGAACCGCTGTGGGTTCGAAGCGTTGAGACCGGCCGGGAGATACTCAACTACGATGAGTATATCAAAGAGTTCTCCGTTGAAAATTCATGCAATGGGAGGCCAAAAAGATCGATCGAGGCCTCTAGGGAGACGGGAGTTGTTTTCCTTGATCTCCCAAGGCTGGTTCAAAGCTTCATGGATGCGGTGAGAAATAAATATGCAGAAGCCATTTCTAATTTCCATAGTTGACTGTAATTTTGATTTTGTATTTCTATCTGTTTCAACAGAATCAATGGAAGGAAATGTTCCCATGCATAGTCTCCAAGGCGGCTACCGTTGATGTGATTTGCCATGGCGAAGCTCCAAATAAAAATGGTGCTGTACAGTTGGTAAGTTGCCTTCTCTGTCCACAATGCATGTGGTAGTGTCCCTTTTGTGTATATATTTTCTCCTTTTTAATCAGATTCAAATTATTTTTATTTGTATAATTTTAAACATGTTATAATTTATAGTATAGTTATGATGTAACTGTTTTGAGTTAGGATCAAGTTACACAATGTAAAACTCTTTAAGTTTTACACGTTTTTTGGATTGGGAGAATGGATGGCTCAGATTAACTCTTTACTCTCTTTTTTCCAGGTGATAATCTTCATATATTTACTGTTAATCTCATCCATTCGTTTCACTCATCTAACGGTTCAAAAAACATGTAAAACTTAAAGAGTTTTACACTACGTAAACGGATCCTATCCCAACTATATATATACTATATATATATATTTGAATAGTCTTAAAATGATTATAAGGTAATATCTATTCATACATTCTTAATTCTTTGACAATGCACAAACACCGATTTAATCCCAAATTTTATAAGATAAATATCATACAATTTTTCACTGAGACCACTTGTTGGGTTCAGATCTTATTTTATTATATTTTTTATCGTGTTATTTAACATGGAAATTAACAAGTAATAAATGCGTATATTAACTAGCTGAAAATATAATGGTATTGTATATTTTAGTACTATTAATTTATTTTTTTAATATTATATTTTTAATATTTTTGTTCAATCAAAATGGTAATGCATATCAGGTTATTAAATAATGATATCTTATTCATTATATCAAATAAACAAAAGTATAGAAAAGAGATGGGTTATCAAGCTGTGCTATCTTCATGTATACGTTTTCCTTCTTTTTTTAGCTTCGTGGTCCCCGTGAAAAGTCGAAGCCTTTATCTTTCTTTTTCTTTTGTCTCTAACCTAATAAACTCAGCTGAAGGTCAAAGCCATTTGACACCGACCCTTCTCGTAATTAGCTATTTATCTCAGTAATTAGATAGTCCAAAAGATGAGTATAATTTACTCATTTGCTTAAGTTTTCAGTTCTGAATTATGCTTTAAAATACTTAATTTTCTTAACCTTATTTACACCTTGTATTAATGGTTTGGTACTTTGAAAGCAGATGTTTGTGGAGCTGCAAATGCTAACACCCTTGGTACCGACCAGAGAAGTGTACTTTGTCCGGTACTGCAAGCAGCTGAGTGCTGAAGAATGGGCAATTGTTGATGTTTCTATTGACAAAGTTGAAGAAAATATCGATGCATCCTTGGCAAAATGCAGAAAGCGTCCATCAGGTTGCATCATCCAAGATAAATCCAATGCCCATTGCAAGGTTTGTGTGTATATCTTTTAGGGGAAATTGATGGTTTGCCAGAAAATTTAGATCATTTTTAGCTGATTTTCAGGTGATTTGGGTGGAACACCTTGAGTGCCAGAAAAGTACTGTCCATACCTTGTACCGTACCATTGTTAGCAGTGGTCTGGCCTTTGGTGCAAGACATTGGATGGCAACATTGCAACATCAGTGTGAAAGGCTCGTTTTCTTCATGGCAACCAATGTTCCTACTAAGGATTCAACTGGTAAGCTTAACTTGTGTCCATTTTGTTAACAATGTGTATGTTCTTTTTCGGTCAGCAAAGAAAGTACTCGGACTAATGCTTGAAATTTTAGGTGTTGCAACACTAGCTGGGAGGAAGAGCATTCTGAAGTTGGCCCAGAGAATGACGTGGAGCTTTTGTCATGCAATTGGGGCATCAAGCTATCATACCTGGAATAAAGTCACTAGCAAGACAGGGGAAGACATTAGAGTTTCTTCCAGGAAAAACTTAAATGACCCCAGTGAACCTCGTGGGGTCATCGTTTGTGCCGTCTCTTCCATTTGGTTGCCTGTCTCTCCGACCCTTTTGTTTGATTTCTTGAGAGACGAATCTCATCGCAATGAGGTACTTGTATCAATTAGATTCATAAAACAAGAATCGGTGTGAATACTCATTTGATGATCTTTCCTCTGCAAACTTTAGTGGGATATCATGTCAACTGGAGGTCCGGTGCAGTCCATTGCGAACTTGGCCAAAGGGAAAGATCGTGGCAATGCAGTAACAATTCAAGTACGTTCCTTAGGCCCTCTTTCCCCTGTCCAAATCATATATAACATTCTAAGTTGCATCATGTTTTCTGCTCAGATAATGAAGTCAAAAGAGAACAGCATGTGGGTGCTCCAAGATAGTTGCACCAATTCTTTTGAATCCATGGTGGTCTTTGCTCCTGTGGACATAACGGGTATACAGTCGGTGATCACAGGATGCGACTCCAGCAACATGGCCATATTACCTTCAGGGTTCTCAATCCTTCCGGACGGGCTCGAGTCAAGGCCATTAGTGATCAGTTCTAGGCACGAGAAGAGCAATGATACCGAAGGAGGATCCTTGCTTACTATAGCTTTCCAAATCCTAACAAACAGCTCCCCATCTGCTAAATTAACCATGGAATCTGTGGAATCTGTCAACACAATAATATCTTGCACATTGCGAAACATTAAGAAAATCTTACAATGTGAAGATGGTTGATCGCACTACCCTTCTTGATTAGGTAGACATAAACTGTAAAGCTCATAGTTTTTCCCCCTTCCCCCCACAACTTAGAGGTTTAAGCAGATGACCTGTTTTTGCTATGTGGGTTTGTTTCTATTCCTTCTTTGGTTAGCACAGATGGTTTGAACTTCAGGCATATTTATGGAGGGGACAGAGCTGGATTTCAAAACCATTTTAGATCTAAGAGTGAAATATTCCTTATGTACATAATTACTATTCATCAATGCAATATTGTGGCTTTCTTGATTGCTTTACCAACTTCAGAGCCCTGAAATATGTTGAAATATCCACTGGTTTTTCAAGGTATTTAGGGTTTTACACTGCTAAAACTATCCAACCAATGAAGGTGTCGGAACTTTCACACCAAGCCATTGCCAAGACGCTGCAGTTACAAAAGCAATAAGAATTACTTATGACTCAATGCCAACACATAAAACTATGACCTTTAAAGCATCACATGAAGGCTGCAACATCATGGAGATGCTTGCAGAAAGGTTTTTTAGGACAATTTTTTTTTATGGTCACTCACAAAGTTAAGCATTTCAATTTTCATCAGCAACAGGTAACCATCCATTATCCCTTCTCCTTTTAACAAAGTGTCAAACATGAAACATCTTTGCATTGCTGCTTAAGTTCTCATACCAAAACAAGAACAGAATAACTCCAAGTAAATCAATTCTAACTTAATTCATGCTTAAAGCAACACACATTATAGTACTACCATAAATTATGTTGTTTACGATTTCATCACTTTCTTCATTAGCCTCTCAATCCAGGTTTTATCACTAAAACATCAACTTATTAACTAATTAAGTCAAGAAACCCAACTCAAATAAAGCAATCAAGATTAGAGCAGAGAACAAAGGTCATGACAAACTCAAAAAACAACTCACGTCCTTGAAAAACAACATTTATTACAGTAAGGGGGAAAGGAGGAGTTTTGAAAACACTTGGAAAAGATAACAAATTTACCCAACACAAAAGGAGCACACGCCAAGGGCTTAACACTAAGCCTGCTGCTCTTGAGACTGGCTAGATTCCAATGGAATCCCAAGCTCCCCTTTTTCTTCCTTCTCCTGCTTAACATTCCTACTTGGCACAGGCACCGCAATGAAGGTCTTGGTCTTGCTAATTGGCCTGCTCTTTTCAAGCTGCACATAGTCACCGACTTTGAATTGGTTATCGGCGTCATGAGCCTGAAACTTCTTCTTCTTCCTAACGCGCCTCTTGTATTTTGGATGAGGGGCTAAACGCACCACTTCCACTGATACTGTCTTGTCGTTTGTAGCACAGACGACCCTACCTTGCAAGGATTTCATTGCCCTGATTGGAGGGGGGAAAGCCGGGGCTTTGAGAGGTTGGAAAGAGAGAGAAGAATTGGGTTTTGAGAGCTGAGTGAGGGAAGTTGAGCCATGGAGAAATGGGGACGAAAGCTTGAGAGAATGGAGAGAAAGAGTTACTGACATTTTGGGGTGTAGTCTTCGGAGAAGAAGGAGAAGCAGCAGATAAGAACTAACGATTTTTTTTATTCTTATCTGTTATGGGTTGGGTTAGAGGAGTTGGATGCTTCATATATTTAATGGGCCGGCTAAGCCTAGTTATTTCTCTGAGCTCGACCCGTTTTAGGTTAAAAAAATTTAGACACGATAATAAATTTTACTTTCACCATTTAAATTTTGTCATTTTATTTTTTAGTTAAATTTGGTCATCATATTTAAGAAGTTAAATTGTTATTATTTGAACATAAATATTGATTGAAACATTAATTTTTTTTATAGAACTCGTTAATTTTATTAAAAAAAATTAAATTATAATAATAATTTATAATTATAAACGCATAATTCGGACATTTTTTAATAATCATTAACATAAGAAACCAATCACTTTATATCATACAAGAATTGCATAATAAAAAATGATAAAAATTTAATTAAAGAACTCAAACAATAAGTGATGAAACTTTAGTATTAAGAATAAATATTTTAATATACTTTATATAAAGTATAAATGATAAAAATATTATAAAACATAAATATAAAACTACCTTATTTATGAATTATTGATATATTTAAATTTATGTAAGTATAAAAATTTCAAAAATAAAATGAGTATGTCACAGCTTATCAATCTAATTTCTCATTGATTTTTTTGAGGCGATGAACATGGCCATTACTTTTCTTTTTTGAAGATCATAAAATGGATAGCCTTATCCAGGTTAGATCCACGTGGCACGACTTAAATGGAACTTCATATCTCTCTCGCGAAAGCCCAGGTTGCCACGTTTCAAGTTGAGACCCACTGCAAAGATGAAAAACCCGAACACCCCCACAGCCAACTGAACTCCAATCTGTTGAACCAAGGCAATGACTTCTCTTGCAACCTTAGCTGCTGTTCAACCAACGACCGTCAAGGGCCTTGGCGGCACCTCTCTCAATGGAACCAAGCTCTTGGTCAAGCCAGCACGCCAGAGTTTCAAACCCAAAAACTACAGGTACCGGCACCAAGCTTAATTTCTTACCTGCAAATCCCTGCCGTTGAATTTATGTAGATTCTTTTTCATTATTTGCCAGGGCCGGTTCTGTGGTAGCGAAATATGGTGATAAGAGTGTTTACTTTGATTTGGAGGATATTGGCAACACAACAGGGCAATGGGACTTGTACGGATCCGATGCACCTTCACCATACAACCCACTCCAGGTTTAGTTCCTCAGTTTCATTAATCTGGTATTTGAGAAAGATTTGCAGCTGCTAATTTCCTCTTTTTTTGAGATTAACATAGTTTCTTAAGCTAAAAGTATTAGATTTGCAACTGAATTATGATGTTTGGAATTGCAGAGCAAGTTCTTTGAGACATTTGCAGCTCCATTTACCAAGAGAGGATTGTTGCTCAAGTTCCTCATCTTGGGAGGCGGTTCCCTCGGTCTTTACCTCAGCGCCACCGCTTCCGACGACCTTCTACCGATCAAGAAAGGTCCACAACTTCCACCAAAGCTCGGCCCTCGTGGCAAGATCTAATTTACAGCTACTTTTTTGAGCTTTTCATTGTATCTTGTTTTAGTTTTCAAACATGTAATCCTAAAATCCGACCTTTGTTATCGATCCAATGACATTATGCCTATTTCTCTGGACAATTTGTAGATTTGTATGCTAAATCCTTGTAATATATCAGAAAGCAGATCTACTACAAATTTAGTGATACACTGTTTGAAAATCTAGGAAATGTTGCCAAAATTTACAATTTCACAAACAAATAGAACAAATAGCCATTAAGAAACATAAATTCTTTCAATGGCTGTGAAACAAGAAACCCTTTTTCCTTGTTTCTGAAGGTATTAATATATGGAATGACTTTAAAGTCCATAGTTTTAGTTTACTTCCCTATTTACAGAAGGAAGTTATAGAAATACAGAATGAAACAAGCAGCCCACCATAATCCCAATATAGGTTGAAAACCTATGGTTGTAGGTCAGGTTTTCTCACACTTTATATTCCTGTATCTATAACACTCTAGCTCTCTATATCTCTATCTGCTTCCGATTTTCATCGCATCCTCGGTTAATGGCGTGCTGTAGGGCTTTGTGCTCCGCCCAAGCTCTCGACATAGGAGACCTTATTGCTAGTCACTACGTTTGTTTTTTGGTTTCCATCAACGTCTTTGGATATCTCATCTGTTGCGTCTGCCTTTTCATCGGAGTCGTTTTGATCTAAACTCCAAGTAAGTAAATCTGAGAGGGTCTTTGCGCTCACTGCATTCGTGTCAAATCCTGGACTCACCGAATTAGGCTGGCTTTCGTCCTTTGAACTGTTCCGTTTGCCTGGTTGTGGATTTTGGTTTTGAGACGGACTATCAGCAAAGAGGACATCTTCGATTCTGGACAAGACCGTAAAGGCCAAGCTCTCCAGTATTCTTGAATAGCTCTCTAGGAGAGCCTGCCCTACATCCTGTGATCCGAACAAGAAATCCTTAAATAACTTGAGCTGACATTGATATCATAGGATACTAAGAAAAAGTAATAGTACATGACAATGATTGCATCGCTTAAACGAAGAGGTTCGTTCTGATGTGTTATAATGCAGTTCCGCACAATTACTTACCTGGTTGTATTGGATCTTGCTGATGTCCAGTGAAGATTGAGGCAGTCCCGGGAACCGATGTTTGATGATGAGTAAGATGGTCTCAGCTCTCTCCTCAAATTGTTCTCTCTTCTCAAAGCTAACACCAGAACCCCAAGTTGATTTTCCATCCTTTTGGGTCATCTTCCTCTTCCATATGACTATAGATGCCTCAAGTCTATTCTTGAGGTCTAAAATCTTGTGCTCGGACGATAAGTCCATAGTGGCGAAAAATTGATCCGGATCAAAGAATTCAACCGTGATACTCCTATAAGCCGCATCACCGAGACTAGCCCTCCCATTCTAACAAAACACAATAAAGAGTGTGATCAGGAAGGGATTATTGAAGCAGATTTTGATGCAACATTGTATTATATCAGAAAATTTTCCAGCTTTACCTTTGGGAGGGCTTCAATGTAGTTCTCAGGGACCTCCATCTCTGAGAGAACTTGAGCATTAATGGACATTGCTGCTTTAAGTACTTGAGTCACAGATTCCTTTTGGCTCTGCAGATTTTTTCTGCACTTATCTGACAGTCCACCTTGAGGAATTTTAACAGTAGGCAGCCACCATTTATCATCTTTTCTCTTGTTTTTTCCTTTCTCCGAGTCCGGGGCATCTTTTGACAAGTAATAGAATTCATTTTGATCCTTGAAGTTATCTAGACAATCCTGACCATTGTAAGTTATCATTAAATCAGGTACCAGTCTGTTGCTTAATTATAATCACAGATAAAATCTAAGGCTCAAACTAGCTATGTCCTTACGATCAGCATTGTATCAAGTTTCCGCAGGGCCGGAATGTTCATACAGAGATCTATTCGTTGCTTTGTGACCATTATCTGCAAAAACAAGAAAGGAAAAGAAAATGCATGCATATTGAATATGTATATAGATATATTGCCTTATAATTGCTCTGATGCAGGTAAAGAGAGGGAACGAAAGATCGGATACCTCCATGTTTTTTCCATCCTTGCCCTTCTGTTGGGATGCAACAAGTTCAACAATGTGATCAGCTACAGACAATAGCCAATCTATTTCTTTTCTCCACCTTGCTTTCCTGTCAGGTGTCATAGGCTCTAAGCGCGATTGTTCGCCAAACACGGAAGCTGAAGGCCATTTGGAAACGAAAATCCGAACCAGTCAGCATACATTGATTCTCAAATCTCAATTAAGCTATCATATAGGAACAGGAGAGACTACAAATAGGTTAAGACAAGGAGTAAATACCGGCAAGGTTTGTAATGGCGTTTGACAGTGCTAAAGCTGATGAAACTCCCTTTCCTCCACCAGACATATCCTCACCTAGGAGTAATTTTGCAAACTTTTCCTTCATCTGGTCCATATCTGAATTAAAAATCATTGCAGGATTTGGAAGGAACCACGTGATACATATGTTATCCACTTGTACCATAAAAATACATTAATGAGAACAATATGAAACTTGCCAGTTAATAGCTGTTTTTCTCTGATTTGGAAGGCAGCAATCAGCTCTTCCATGGTCGGATTCGTCTTGGGACACCTTTCGGTCGAAGGTTTCGATCCCTTACCTAAAGGATCCCCATTACAAGCACTGTCAATGCTCAAACTCTTTGAATGTCTTCCTTTGTTCTCAGCTGCACCCCTAGTAAACAAATTAGAAAAAAGATTGTATTGTTCTTGAACCATGTTCAATGTTGTTTTGTTTTGGGTTCCAACAAGAACTCAAGGTAAAGAACAAGTAACAAAAGTGGTAATGGAAGAGGGAGAAAGGAAGGAAAGAATTAAGAGTGCCCTCTTCCAGATGATATTAGGGACAAAGTATGCTTATTGAGGAATTTACTGTTTTGTTGGCTTTTTTCCATTTATGAACAATGGATTGAACGTGGGGTGCATGTTTTTTGAGTTAAAAGGAGAGAACAAATTTAGATTATTCTATATATGTTGAAGGTTCTAGTTTCATTTCATTTATCTATGGTGTATAAATTGGATGGTTCATTTTCAATTTCAAAGTCAAAAGCCTGCTAAAAACCAGGAAGGATACAACAGAACGCAAGCATTCAAATTACACACACATATAAGGATAGGACCCGGATACACAATACAAAAGTAAATTTTACATGTTTTTTAAATCGTTAGATGTGTGAAACGGATGACTGAGGCTTAAAAAACGTGTAAAACTTAAATTACACTGTCTAAGTTTCCACTGCTTGTGTATAAAATATTTATCCTAAGTTTAAATGATATGTTTTAACCTGAATAGATTAAATGAACAAAAACTATCGGCCCTTTAATTATGCTTTTTTCTATGTTTCACACTAAAAAAACATTAAAAAATTAAATTCTAAATCTTAACTCTAAATTCTACGTCCTAAACACTAAACTCTAAAAAAAATATACCATACTTTTAATTTTCTAAACCGTAACTTTAAACACCAAACTCCAAATCATATTAAAAAATGGTGCTGAAATTCCATTGACACTGAAATTCGAAGTCCATTTAAAAGGAATCGGGGTCAGAAAGCTTTGGGTAGGAAGAATAGGAGGGAAAAGGTGCAACTGCTGCGATAATGCACACGACTGATAGGATCGTGAAGGTCACCGATGTTCAGATTTTAAGGAGGCCATGATTCGAAAGGATAGGCACATCAAATTATTATTTTTAATTAAAAGTTTAGATGATTTTTTTAAACCAGAAAGAATTAATACAAGATTGAGAAAATAGGTTTCGTACGAAATTTAAAATTTACTTTTTTAATTTAAAAAACATGTCTATTAAAAAAAACATGTGAAATAATAATTGAATGGCTATTTCTACCCTCAACAGTTATTATATTTCCATTTTCTGCACAATTCGAAAGCTTGTTTCTCAATAAGAAGGAAACTCTCCAAGAAAAACAAAAACATCAATTCCACCGCAGATCTGATCGGAAACTTTCAGATTTATTTGCCTCCATTGCGAAATTCTCAAAACCCTCCTTTGAAACCTAATCGCCATGCTTTTATCCAAAAAGCCCACTTCAAAATTCCTTCTGCTCACTCTCACCTTTGTTCTATTACTCTCATTTCCCATAAACATCAATGCCTCTGATCCCAGCAGCTCCGAAGATGATTCTGACGACCTCGAACAGCTTTTAGCCCTGGATGAACAAGAAGATCAGCTACAACAAGACCATTACCAAGAGTCTATCAGTAGATTTTCGGAAGCAGAGGTGCTAAGTAAAGCACAAAGGATAGTCCTTGAACTCAACACTGACAATTCCAAGAGGACTATCGATGACAACGAGTTTGTTATGCTTCTGGGATATGCTCCTTGGTGTGTTAGGAGTGCTGAGCTTATGCCTCACTTCGCTGAAGCTGCTACTTCTTTGAAAGAATTGGGAAGTCCCATTGTGATGGCCAAGCTTGATGCTGAAAGGTACCCCAAGGTGGCTTCTTTGCTTGACATTAAAGGGTTCCCTACTCTGCTTTTGTTTGTTAATGGCATTCCTCAAGCTTATACCGGTGGATTTTCAGCGTATGTTTCTCTTTTCTTCTTTGTTGAATTGTAAATTAATTTAGAGTCAGTGGCTAATTCGCTTTGGAGAATTTATATAATTGACAATTGTGCTTAATGTATTGTCGGGTTGATTTCTGTTTTCAGGGAAGAGATAGTGATATGGGCGAGGAAGAAGACCGGTGTGCCTGTCATTAGAATAACCACGGTGACTGAGGCAGAAGATTTTCTTAGGAAGTACCATATGTTTGTGATTGGTCTTTTTGAGAAATTTGAGGTATGTTTACTTGAATCGTTTTACAGATATGTCTAAATATGGTTATGAGTTTTATGGTAAAGCTTGATTTTGGGTTATAAAATTTTCATTATTGCACAAGTTCCACTATCCTGTATCGTGGTCCTTGGTAATATTGAACTTGCTATCTAAACTATTGATATTCTAGGTTGACTCTTCTGAAGTTATTCTGCATGTTCCTATATGAAAGTTCAGAATATGTTGATAGCATGTAGCCTGTAGGTACAAATTTTATTGCAAGATAAGTCATCATTCAGGTTCATTGTGTTTGAATCGGATTTCTCTAGGTTCTCATTTACCGTAATTTTCATTAGTCCATTCTTTTCTGTTGCATCAAAATCTTCTTTGATATGGAAAATAAGAGATCACAAGCAGTCATTTAGGTGCATTATTTAAAACACTTGGTTCCCAAATAACCTTAGTTTCAATTTTGTTTTCAGATGATAACTGCATTTAAAAACAATCTCTTTTTGCTTAATCACTTTGATGTCAAGTGGGACTGCAATTCTAGACTTCTTGATCTTTCAAATTCATATTGTTTGTCCTTTATTTTGATATATCTTCTTCTACTCTTCCATCTTCTAAGGTGCATTGCCTTCATGTGTCTCAAATTTGCTAATGCACTTGCGGAATGTAATCATCATGTTGTTTTTGCAGGGATCTGATTATGAAGCATTTGTAAAGGCTGCAATGACTGACAATGAAATCCAGTTTGCTGAAACAAACAACATTGAGGTTGCAAAAGTTCTCTACCCTGATATTAAAGCTATTAATTTCCTTGGGATTGTTAAAAGTGAACCGGAAAGATACACTCCTTATGGTGAGTTCATAATCTGGAAAACTGCTTGTTGTGAATGGTTCGTTAGTTATTTACTTTCTACATTTACGTCTCCTTCCTCTCTCTATTTTATCAGACATGTCTCCTTCAGTTGAGTGGTTCATATATGAATATGCAGATTATTTGGAATTTGAAATTTACGATCAGTGATTGTCAGGAGTAAGATTGCATGAAACTGTTAAATAAACTTATGGACTAATGACTTCATGTTCTTTCCTTCTCTTATTTTATTTGTGTTTTAATGTCAGTCAACCAGAATTATTAACGAGATTAATAACATATCTGTCTGATTTTACAGAAGGTACCTTTGAGATGAAAAACATTTTGCAGTTTTTGGACTACAACAAGTTTCCATTGGTTACTAAATTGACTGAACTAAATTCTGTCAGAGTTTACTCCAGTCCTGTCAAGCTTCAGGTTCCATGCTTCTCGTCATTACCTTTGATTGTTTACTACGTTCATGGTTTCCATTTTCTTTTCCTTTCTTTATATTACTATTTCATATTTCTCTTTCCAAATACAACCTTATTGAAAGCACTGGTATAGTAGTGAAGATATTGGTTGCAGATGGGAATTATATGTAAAGTTCTTAGGTTTTGCACAATGATTGTAATTTTCTCCAGGGTATATGTAAGATTTTGTTTACAATTTGGTTAGTGTTACTACATCATTTACCCTGATGAGTTGATTCGGGTGTAACTGGAACACTGTCTGTGATTGAATTTTAGTTAACTAGTAAATATTCTACCAACACTAATGTGCTGGGAAGCTAATTAAGATGTGACAATAACACAGAAGTCAATGTGGGTCAACTTTCTATTCCCTTTTTTTTTATCTTTTCCTTATATGGTTATATAGTTGGGTCTTCATACAGTTGCATAAAGTTTTCACCATTTCTCTTGGAAACTAAAGTAGTATCGTGAACTTACGTTTCCTTATCCATCAGGTTTATGTCTTTGCAAAAGCTGATGATTTCAAAACTCTTCTTGAGCCTCTTCAAGAGGTTGCAAGAAAGTTCATGACAAAGGTATTTAGATTGACACTACTTTACAGTATGATATTTTGGTGTAAATAGATTTATACTTTCCTTTCTTCTCTTATGGTGCAGATAATGTTTATTTATATCGATATCATTGATGAAAACCTTGCAAAGCCCTTCTTGACCTTGTTTGGGCTTGAGGAATCAAAGAACACTTTGGTGAGCTTTTCTTTCTTTTAAATGATAAGGCTTTAACTACTAATGTATCTACTACTTAGAGTTTGAATCTAAAATTGATGCAATTTATTTCTATATGCCTGATAGGTGACAGCATTTGATAACAAAGGCAGCTCGAAGTACTTGTTGCAGTCCGATCCAACCCCAAGCAACATTGAAGTAACAATTCAGCTTTATGGATTTTACCTTTAAGGAAATATCTATTCAGAAAACTAATACGGTGTTCTGCATTGGCCTTTACAGGAATTTTGCTTGGGGCTTCAGGACGGTTCTATCTCAACATACTTTAAATCACAGCCAATACCAGATAATGTGAGGGTCAAAATTTACGTTTCTCTCACTTCTCTTACATCATGCTCGGTGGATATGATCTAATTATCATCATTTGCATCATGTTGATGCAAGAAGTTCCTTTCTCTGCACTTCCGAAAGATATCTTCTATCTGAGCGGCTGAAATGTGAATTTAATGTTTATTATATTTTATCCGACTCCTAACGTACTCTTGAATCATGAAATTTGCAGAATAATGCAAGTGTACTAGCTGTTGTGGGAAAGACATTTGATGACTTGGTGTTGAACAGTCCCAAGAATGTTCTTTTAGAGGTATCAATTTCTTGGACCTTCCATGTTTTTTTAACTGTATGCCAATGAGATGTGCAAGCTAAATATTCTCATTGGAGCTGCATCTGAAAAATGAAAATACAGGATAACTGGATTCACTGCACACATTGCATCCATGCCCCTTGCTCTCATATAATTAGATACACGTTAAGACTAATTTGCAGCATTTTAACCATGTCACCTGCTATATATTCATTTTTTAACTCTAAAAAGGTCTTATTCCATTGTTACAAAATAGGTATATACACCATGGTGCATCAATTGTGAGACGACAAGCAAGCAGGTTGAGAAATTGGCTAAGCATTTTAAAGGTTTGGACAATCTAGTTTTTGCAAAGATTGATGCTTCTGCTAATGAACATCCAAAACTTCAGGTATGCTCTTTCACCGACCATTACTTGGGGTGCTTGACCGGGCTGAAACTCCTAAAAGATACTCGTGTTTTAAGTAAACATACTTCATGCTTTTCTGATAAAATTGTTCTTTTTTCTGGGTATGTTAGGTCTCATATACCTCATGATTCTTAGTTTGAGTGTCATTAGGAAACCAAGGAAGCACTTCGATCACATATGGGAATCCTTTTATCGTTTTTCATTACATTCAACATGAGTTACACATTGATGACTGCAAGGTGATTCATACTCACATTGTTTATTGTTTCAGGTCGATGACTACCCGTCGCTCTTTTTATACAAAGCCAGTGATAAAGACAACCCGGTAATTATTATAAAAAGTTCATTTTTATTTGTATCTGACTTGTTTAGCACCATCTGACATAGCCATCCATTTTTTGCTTTGCAGATCAAACTTTCACCAAAATCTGGTTCAAAAGAACTAGCAGCCTTCATCAACAAACAGGTGAGACCCAAAGATCAAGCGGCCAAAGATGAACTATAGGAAATATATAGTTTAGAATACCTAATAAAAACAATTATGGCAGCCCTCAAGGCCTCCCTAAAATATAGGGAAAAAGGGGCTCTTACCTAAGTATACTGTCTGTCGTGGGAAAGATATTTGATGTCTTCGTGTTGAACACTCCCAAGAATGTTCTTTTCGAGGTATCAATTTTTTGGACCTTTCATGCTTTTTTACTGTATGCTAACGAGATGTGCAAGCTAAATATTCCCATTGGAGTTGCATCTGATTTTTTTTCCTGGGTATGTTAGGTCTCATATACTTCATGATTCTTAGTTTGAGTGTCAATAGATGTGTGAACAAAGTCAAAAGGGCAGTTAATATTTTAGAGTTGATTTTAATAAATAGATTGAAGTAACATTATCTAAGTCTTTTTAAAAGAGAATATCTTCCGTAGAACTTTATTTTCTGTATGCAATAAATATAGATATATTCTCTTGAATAGAGAAGAATGTGATGAAGTACAACAGGTACTTATGATCGGTCTCAGCCTCCATGTTTTCTTGGTGCAGCCCATTTGTATTGTGCCGAACATTCGAGGGTTGTTTGACTGAATGAATACATAAATTTGTACTTACTGATTCATTCTCTATTCTTATAACAACAATTTAACTTTTACCTACAATTGGCTCTAAATGATTTTCAACGGAGAGGAGATTTGTGTTGCTAGCACCAAAATAACATGTTTTCTTCGGAACGGAGTTTTTTAAAAAAGAATATGCTGTGAAAAGTTTTTAAAAAAAGAATATGCTGTGAAACTTTCTTTTCTGTATGCAATAAATATAGAGATATTCTCTTGAATAGAGAAGAAGGTGATGAAGTATAGCAGGTACTTATGACTGGTCTCAGCCCTTATGTTTTCCTGGTGCAAGTCATTTGTGTTGTGCCGAACATTCAGAGGGTTGCTTAACGGAATGAATACACAACTTTACACTTTATGATTCATTCTCTATTCTTATAACGTCAATTTAACTTATACCCATAAATGATTGGCTCCAAATGATTTTCAAGGGACAAGAGATTTGTGTCGCTAGCACCATACTAACATGTTTTCTTCGGACCAGAGCTTTTTAAAAGAGAATATTTTGTGGAACTTTTTTTTTGTATGCAATAAATATAGAGAGATTCTCTTGAATAGAGAAGAAGATGAAGTACAACAGGTACTTGTGACTGGTCTTAGCCTCAATATTTTCCTGGTGCAGCCCATTTGTATTGTGTTGTGCCGAACATTCCGGTGGTTGTTTGACTGAATGAATACCCAACATTATACTTCTGATTCATTCTCTATTCTTATGACCCCAATTTAACTTCTACCTATTTTGAAGGGACAAGAGATTCGTGTGGCGAGCACCAATATAACACATTTTTTGTAAGCAATAAATAATAATATAGAGGGATTCTCTTCAACAGAGATGAAGGTGATAAAATATACGACAGTCTTAGCCTCGATGCTTTCATCTTCTTTTAACTTTCCCACCAAATGGATCAATCTCATTATGATTTGTGCAATGTGTATCCACTTCTTTCATGTATGTCCTTAGAATCTACCTATAACATTGATGTTAACAACATTTCTCCTTGCTCATCAACTGTTAGAAAAGATTGGAAATGGCTGTGGAAGATTCCGCATACATGGGAAACAGAGCAAGGAAATATTCAGTCTGTCCGTGTTTGAGAAACAGAGCATGATGAGAGCATTTCTACAAGAAACACTAAGTAGCTTCTGATATATGCACGGTAGAAAGAGCCCCAAGAAGACACTGTAGCAAACTCTTTAAGCAAAATATACCCTTTTAAACCACTCATCCATGTTCAAGCTACAATTCCCACACTTGAATCAACTGACCTAACCTCAATATTTGTCTAGAAATGCAGACAGATAATCATAATAATATGCAAAATAAGGGCATCATATTCATAAACAAAACCAGAATACATAAACTTCATCCAAAAATTGTATCAAGTTATTGAGGGTCAAACAACAATAGCCCCATTCATCCTTGTTCAAAATTTAAAGTAAATCCGTAAAAACAAACTAAAGCATTTCAATGTAATAACACTCCTCGAGTAAAGTTCTCATAAAACTTCTCCTAACAAAGACGGCTTCGTCCTCGTAATACCTTAAGCAGAAGCTGCTGCAACCTTCTTCCTCGGTGCTGCTTCAGTACCTAGACCATGATCCAACACAAAAATTGAAAATACTAACACAGAGAAAAATCCAAATAGAACAGAACGTGTTCATAATGCAAAAAGATACTTGACATTTATAAAGCAATGAACATAAGAAAATAAAAGCTAGCTACCTTCTCTGAAGCCAGTCTTGAACCTTCGCGGAACATGGCGAAGATACCTCATCCTACCAGTTCCAGTGGTCTTTCTTCTGATTGCCTTCACACTCCAGTTATCTGAACCCCACAATAAAAAAATCCAATTAGATTTAAGAATTAACACCAAATTACAATCCATTCACACTGCTCACACAAATTCATATGATCATTCGAAACACTACAAATCTTACTAATAGTATTAGCACATTTAATGCAACATTAAAACAAACAAATACATAAAGCCCAGCACTTGGCTATGAGTATACAGAACAAGTTCATACTTTAATAAAGCAACAAATTTCTAATCACACCCATTTTCCACTATACTTAGGAAATTGAACTCCTTTTAGAATAAACATATTCGAGAGCAAAACAGATAGAAAAATATAAACCCTAAATACAGAATTACTCAGAGTAAACAAAAAAAAATGTTGTAGATATCAAAGAAAAAGTGGATGGGGGCACTCACATTTCCTCTTACGAGCAGCAGGGAAAGCACAGGCAGAACAACGGCTCTTCTGGAGATGGAAGCTACGGCGGCCACATCTGACGCAGAGGGTGTGGGTCTTGTTCCTTCTTTTACCAAAACTCCCAGTTCCCTTTCCCTGCACATTACCATTTTAATTTTGTTTTCAAATATCCAAACAGATCAGCTGCTGTAAAAAGAAAAGGGTGATCAATAGCTATTTTACCATTGGAGCTGACGCAGGATAAACCCTAAGTGGCTCTGAAGAAAGACAGCGGCGGAGAATATATGGATTCCAACAAACCCTAAGTGGCTATGAAGAAAGGAAGGGTTTTTTTCATGATTGAGGCGTGGCACACTTGGACTTGATTATACTTTTGGTCCTATACTAAAACCCAATACTTATCTTGGGTTGGGCCAAGATGAATGCTCAAGATATAATCTTGATTATACTTTTTAAGATTTTATTTCTCGAGAGTTTAAAGCGTCTTGTATTGTCTGAAGAAGCTAATTCATCAATAAAATTTAAAGAATTTGCGCACGGTTGGATTTCAACCTATGACCTCAAGCTTAAAGATAATTTTTATAAGCTGATGGTATAGTCGTTTTACAAAATCTCATAGTAGAAAGGAGTACATATACAATATTAATTGTTCGAGTTCAACTGACTGTCTCACAAAGAACACTTCATATACTTCTCTTGAAAGAGTCGAAAGCTACTCAACAAATATCTAATCAAGATGCTCTAAACCAACAAATATCTTGTTTCTGCAATTTAATAATTGTGGTCAAGTTTGTAAGATCATCGGTCTGTTGTTCGGATTCAACGAACAAAAGCACAACACATTGCATTACACACAATTCAGAAAATCTTTCAGTGGCATAATGCTTCAGCTTTAAGCATCAACCTTAACAAATGGGGTCAGTAAGTTTTCCTTTAACCATATCTAACTGCTTTTGCTTTTTCTCCTTTTATTGATTTGGTTCTTTCCCTCAGATTCTTTCGAACCATTCCGATTTTCGAACAATTCTATCAGGTAATGGTCTCGCAGCTCTTGCCCATCTGCTGTGATGCTGTTATTGGTTAGGTAAAACAAAGGCTCAAGCTCCCCTGTTTAGGTTGGTGGAAGGACTTTATTTTGAGCAATGGCAACTGTGAGAAAGTGACTTAACCATGCAAGCATCGACATGCACCTTATCTTCACATTAATAGTAGCAACTGAATTTTGGGTCCCTTAGATGTCACCCCCAGGACAGATTAGGACCACTTTACACTTATATTATTCGGACTCGGATAAATGTCGAATATTTGGATCAAAATACCCTTATCACAGCAAGGAGGGCTGGTAGATGATGAAATGGCAAATTATGGTCACAGCAAAGCAAAAGCTCTTAAATTAAACAGATGTTGATGTCAGATTAATTGTTGCGAAATTCAACAAAAAGAGGTTAAAAAAGAAAGAACCAGCAATGTTCCATTTATGGGTCCATTAGTTAGGTCGTCATTGCTAACAAAAAAGCAGCGGTTGTAAATGTGGACCGTATCACTTAAATTTCACCCAACCAATAATTGCCTTTTGCTTTGAATTATGATCAATAGCGCCAACAAATAAAAACAAAAACTTTTGTTATCATTAGATTCTCAATTTCTTCAATCTCTAATGAAAGTAATCTTTTAGCTTGGATTCTTATTTGTTTGTAATATCTGTATCCGACACATATTCGAACATAGGTAATCTTTTAACAGCCCTCCAAATATATGATAAAGTTAAAAAATATCAGTGTGGAGACATACCCGAATCCGAGTAATATAAGCTATGATTGGGGGTAAGCATTAAGAAAAATCTCATGTCCCAATCTATCTTACCTGTATATTGGACACACCAGTTGGGGACGAAGCAGATGATTAGAACTGTGTCTTTAGTTGCAAATAGGGACACCAAAGAGATTAACAAGCCTCGCCATATAAACTCTACTGCCAATTCACAAACATAACCAGTGATGGAATCCATACAAAAGACCAAGAGCTTGTTCCACAAGTCAGTAGACAACCTTAAATCTTTCCTCTCTGCAGGATACCAAAAGCTATCCAAACCAACCCTCCCGGACCCCTTCCCTTGCAGTGGTTGCAGCAGGAAGAAACACCGAAAAAATCGATCCTTGGCGGATTTTAGCTACAACTGGGAAGTTGGTCTCGAGGAATCGAAGACGAGGAACAACGATGACATCGTTGCTATGTTGATGAAAGACGAAGATGAATGTGGTGGAAGCTTGATGAGCTTTTCGGATACAAAGGAAAGTGTAGCAAAAGATGAGGGGAAAAAGAAAGTGAAGAGCTCAAAGGTGAGTAAAGGGGAGGAACAGTACTACTACAAGAGAAATGGAGATGGGAGTTATGCATTGTCTCAAAAGATGAAAGAACTGGAGATGATGGATGTAGGTGATATGGAACATGTATTGGATGTTGAAGAAGCACTCCATTATTATTCTCGGCTTAAAAGTCCGGTCTACCTTTCGATCGTCGACAGGTTCTTCATGGATATGTACTCTGAATTCTCTGTTCCACAGCCCTCTGCCAGCATCAACTGTTCGAACCGAAGATTCGGGTCGATTCGGTTGTAGATCCTTGTCTCCCCGTACATTTTCTTGTTCAGATGAACCTGTTTTCTTATCTGTGTGTGTTTTCATGTCTGAATTCTTCTGTTCGTTTTCGATTGCTATAATTTACTTGAGCATCCGTTGTTATCAGTAAAGCATAGAAGTTTGGTATCAAGATTTAAGAAATGTATATTTGCATGTAATTCGTATAATATTATCAAATATTGCTTTGAATAAACTTTGCTTGAATCACAGATATCGATTGTTTGTTTGAGCCATTAGCCATTTGTATGGAACAAGATGATATATTATCAAGAATAAATTAAACTTTAAAATTTTGGAACAATGTATTATTATCTGCTTTACTGACGCTTTAAATTATATATTGTTAGTTCTGCTAAGATTGTTACATAACATACGACTTCTTTTTTAGGTCATTTTCTAATTTTGACTTTTTATTATTTTAAATTTGTTATTAATAAAATTATAAAATATAATTTAAAAACATTTGATAAAACAGTTTTTAAATATATATTTTATAAAAATATAATTAATTAAAATATTTAAACTAAATATGATCAAAGTTTTAACTTTTAAAAAGTTAAATATTATGCGACGAAAGAGATTGTATGAAAAAGGACACAAACGATATATATATAGGGTTAAAGTTCACAAATGATAACTGAATTTTGTTAAATTTTATAATTTGGTAACTAAACTTTTAATTATTTCAATGTTATTATTAAATTTTTAGTTTTGTTTCAAATTGGTCACTGAGCCGTTAATTGTCCATTTAGTCTTCCATGTTTGCACATTCAAACAATTTAGTCCTAATTCAAAAAAATAATAAATTTAACCCTTATTATTTACACATTATTTCAATTTGGTCCTCCCAATTCGAATTAGAATTCTCATAAGCCCAAAGTTATAAACAAAGAAACGAATTTAGCAATCTGAAAATCGAAAGCTGTCTTTTTAACAATTAATTACAGAACTGAAACATTGGAGTCTTCTTCGTTGTCTTCATATGAAAGATTGAAAATACAGAGGCAAAACATTAAGCGATATAATTTCTCAAGTACAAGTAGTTGATATATAAGTTTATGAAAATCATACGGGATCTTTGTATATGCTCTGTCATTCCAGATCTTTGATTTCAACGTATGAGACTGTACAGAGAAGAGTTTTGACTAAATTTTCAGTTTTGAATGCTCGTTTGCTTAGGTAATCTCAGCATATTTAGATGTTGTACAGAGTTGGGTTCATACATATGCAGGAAAATCAAGTTTATATATATATATATATATATATACAAAATTTGTATACAATGGCTACTCAAGTCGGTTTAATGGCAACCATTTTCTACCAATCTTTCTTCGTGGTAGGAAATGGAAATGTTGCAGGTCTTCTTTTTTTTTTTCTTTAATCTCATTTCATTGATGTAGACAGCAAACGTATCACTTTATTTGGCTATTAAGGAGTAAAATGTTATCACCATATGTGACTGAAGGAGATACGTTAAGCTCCATTTTCTTTTTCTTATTGTTGAAAGGTCTTGGTTGATTTAGGTTTGTCTTTCCGGCGTTTGTACTTGTATTTCCCTTGTAGCTGAAACATTTTGCCTCTGTATTTTCAAGCTTTCATATGAACAAAACGAAGAAGAAGACACCATTGTTTCAGCTCTGTAATTAATTGTTAAAAAGACAGCATTCGATTTTTCAGATTATTGAATTCGTTTCTTCGTTTATAAGTTTGGGATATGAGAATTCTTATTCGATTTAGGAGGACCAAATTAAAATAAGTGTAAACTACATAAATGACCACCTTACTATTGCAAAAGTTGCGATCTGACCACATTACTTTTTTTCGTCACAATTAAACCACCAAACTATTTAAATGGTATCAATGTGACCCCCAGTCGTTAAAGGTTAACGGAAAGGTGACGTGGCAGTTAAAAAAATAAGTGTATAATTATACATTTAGTCCTTGTTACTTATAAATTTTATCAATTTAGTCCTAATTTTAATTTAATAAAATAAATTAATTATTTAATTAGTTGTTTAATTATTTATATTTAATTAAATTATTTTATTTTCTCCTCCAATAAAAATGTGACACGTGTTACCACCATTTAGAGGAGAAAAATTCAATTTACACAAATATGCTAATGGTGGGAATCAAACCCACATATTGGTGAATTAAAAGCAATGGCTTAGCCATTGCACCAAGTATGTTTTTGTGTGAAAAATAACCTTTTTAAATATATGTTCTATTGTGTGCAGAATGAATGACCACCCAAAAACCATAATATTTTAAGTAACAAAATCGAAACCAAAATCTGCAATGGAAACATCCGATGAAAGGGTTCAAATCAAAGAAAAACTAGTAAGGTTCCAAAAAGCAAAAGGAGAGGTACATTTAAGAATCTGCAATGGTGACCTCCACCTCAACACCAGGTTACTTCTATCACCATTGAACCTCTTAATCCAATAGTCAGTCCTTGAAGTTGAAGTTGCTGGTAACAATCTTATTCCAATAATCTCTTAATTTTCATTTCCTTTCGAGTTTCAAAGGTTCGATTTGTACCTTCGATTTCTTTTCTGTTCTTCTGGGATCGCTTAAGAGCTTCAAGAAATTCTTGATTTTTCGTATTTAGGATTTATTAATTTGTTGAACTTTACAACTTCAAGAAATTCTGTTTGTTAGTTTTTTACAGCCTCCAATTTTGTTATGTCATTTTTTGTGTATTTCCCTTGAATTTTACATAAGATTTTGGTACCGGGAAGTTAGTTGAACTGAATAGCTAATTCTGCGAAATGTGAAGTTAAGAATTTCAATTTCCAGTGCTATTGTAGTTTGGGATGCTTGGGATATTATAATTGATTTTCTGTACCGTGTTCACAAGCGAGTTATCGACTTTTTCAGCTCCCCGGATGTGGTGAAGCAGATTACTTCTATCACCATTGAACCTGGTGTTGAGGTGGAGGTCACCATTGCAGATTCTTAAATGTACCTCACCTTTTGCTTTTTGGAACCTTACTAGTTTTTCTTTGATTTGAACCCTTTCATCGGATGTTTCCATTGCAGATTTTGGTTTCGATCTTGTTAAAATATTATGGTTTTTGGGTGGTCATTCATTCTGTACAAAAACATATATTTAAAAGGGTTACTTTTTGCATAAAAACATGCTTGGTGTAGTGGCTAAGCCGTTGCTTTTAAATCACCCATATGTGGCATGTTTGTGCAAATTAAAGTTTTCTCCTCTAAATGGTGGTGACACGTGTCACCTCCTGATTGGCGGAGAAAAATAAAATAATTTAATTAAATATAAATAATTAAACACCTAATTAAATAATTAATTTATTTTATTAAATTAAAATTAAGACTAAATTGATAGAATTTATAAGTAACGAGGACTAAATATGTAATTATACCTTTATTTTTTTAACTGCCACGTCACCCTTCCGTTAACCTTTAACGGCTGGTGGTCACATTGATACCATTTAAATAGTTTGGTGGTTTAATTGTGACGAAAAAAAGTAATGTGGTCAGATCGCAACTTTTGCAATAGTAAGGTGGTCATTTATGTAGTTTACCCTTAAAATAATGTATAAATAATGAGGGTTAATTTTGTGTTTAGAAATAAGAAACAAAAGCAAATCTACTCAAGAATCGATATTCTCATAGAATTAAAACTGTGTGTTGGCCCATTGTTTGAGTGGTATTTGGTAATCCCTGAACCAGCAGGGAGTTAATACAAGCAACTCGACAAAAATGTGAAGTTAAATCAATATTACTTTATGTTGATGAAATCGAAAATGTCACTGGCAAGTGGCAACAAAACATATAATCACATATCATTATCTTCTTTCTAAAAAATTATGTATGATAGAATATGTAGCGACACTGTTAATATATTAAATTTATTTTTTTTGATGTGAGATTAAAACATCGAGGCCCTTGTCACTACTCACTTGGGCTTTTTACTATTAAACAAGAAGCTTGGGTTTCTCGGTCGTTGGCATCAGCCAATTTTGAGTAGTTTCCCAGCAGATTTGACTCAAGAGAAGGGTAGGTATGAACATCTGCTGATAATATGCAGCTAACAAGATTTCCAAGGAATCGATCAGTTGTTTATCTACCATTTCTCCATCAACCAGACTTACCCAGTTTGTTAGTTTTTAATCCAACCTTCAATATCCTTTTCATTTTACCAGAAGACAATCTCAGTTGTTATCAGTGTAAAAGCCATGGTAATATACTCTCCCTTTCACCCTTTCTATTTGTTTTCTCCTGTCTCTTCTCTTAACAAGTGTGTGTACACCTGCCATTGAAACAAACATTTTGAATTGATAATCTTGTTGCAGTCTCTGATGCCACTGATGGTACGGTCGGTAGCAAGGCTGTTAACGACGCTAGTAGTTGAGCCGGCAGCATCGATCACGACGTTGCTTTATTACAGCGATCTTCTACCGCGAAACCTCAACTTAGAAAGATTGGTTCGGCGGGACTTGGTGGAACCAGAAAACTACTTGTTCCATTTCCTCATTAACCTGTTGAGATGTTTTTGGTAGTAATAATTACCAACATTTGTGATCAATATCCATGGTTTACATGCGAGTGATAGTACTAACAATGGTTTTTTGCCCTCCATTTTCTTTTCAGAACGGGCTCGGATAATTTTGCTGGGAAGGGAAGCAATGGTATCCATTGGTGCAACTTTGAGCTTGACATTGCACGAGACTCGAGAGAGCTCCTAGATTAACCACTAGAATTAGGACTTTAAGCTAATTTTGTTATTTCTACTGTAAGGGTTTTATATAATAGCAGATCCTCTTTTATTTTTCAAGTCTTTATTGAAGGTTTTTCAAAAAAAAAATCTAACAAGTTTTGGTAATTTCTAATTAAAGACATTGTTACACGGTATGACGACTTTAGTATAAAACTCGTAGTTGGTTGCATGCTCTAATGAAACGAGTAAAAATCTTCTTGCCCTCTAACTATACTTCTGTATATGCTTCATGCTAAAAAAATGGTAAAAATTAAATTCTAACCCCTAACCTTAATTTTCATATCCTAAACCCTAAATCATACATCTTAAAAAATACACCCTATCCCTAATTATATAAACTCTAACCCTAAACCCTAAACTTAAACCTTAAATTCTAAACTATAACCTACTATTTTAAAGTGGGGCACTAAAAAAGGCACAATAAAGAGACATATGATTTTCACCCTAATAAAACTCCATTAATTATTGTGATAATGTTTAATAAGAGAGTTTCTGGTTTGATAAAGAAAAAGTCGAGAGTTTATGAGAGTGGACTGTGTATGTAGGTAAAGAAAATGACCCTTCAGACAATCATTTAATTTTGAATACGACGACAATAACATGATATCGATGCGAAAAAAGAAATACTGGAAAAGGGATAAAATGTATAAGTTGAAATAGAAAAAAAAAGTTTATATACAAAAATAAAAAAGTATAAAAATATAGGATAAAATTTATTTTAGGTTTAAAGCTGGACATCATTATTTTCATATAATAATTAATTACCAATGATCTATTTGTAAACATTTTAATCGGATAATTTGTTTATAATTTTTAAAAGAAAACTGACTTATTTATTATTAAACTCGTAATTGATTGATATTTAATTATAGTTCAGATTTAATAAAGAATATGGTTAAAGCCTTACAGGTGTATGCCAAAAATCCTCAGAGACTCGCACAGTTGAGCCACCAGCTTACCACTCACCCCACTATGGACCAAAACATCCGTTTAAATGGTTATAGGCCCAGCCGCCCAGCATATATCTCAGAGCTATCGACCTAATATGCAGGGCTTCTCGGAACGACTTTGATGCGGTGGTAATGAGGTGCCTTTTGTCGATGGGAATAAGCTATATTTTTTAAAAATATATAAAATAATAGTGAAACAGGTGATTTTCATTGAATTGCACCATGACTAATGTCGTAAGTCAGGCTTATGATATAATTTTTTCATAGACAGAATTATATGAGGTGAAGAGGGGCAATTGCACCCCCTTCCTAAAATTTCATCCACCTTTATCTGACTATATAATTTTTTAAAACAATTAGTTTATCTATAAATTTATCCCTCACTTTCAAATATATATTTTGTCCCCTAATCTCAAATCGTGGCTCTGTCCTTGTTATTAATTGTTACTGCAGAGACTCATAATGTCAGTATTTGAACTCGTGATCTTACTTAAATTATTTTTTTTAAATTATGCATTAATTGTAGGGTAAATTGCACAGATCATCACTCAACAATCTTCCCACTCCTATTTTGGTTACTCAACTTTTAATTTTTCCTATTTAATAATTAAATTTTATACATCAAACGTTTTTGGTCACTCACAAATATTTTATTATTATTTTCGATTTTTTTAATATTATTTAATATAAAAATAATTAAAAAAGAAAGAAAATTGTACGCCGACCACCATTCGCCGTCGGCTGTAGTGGTGGTCATTCGGTCCCATATTTCACCAGTTACTTCGTCTCACTCTCCTGAGTCCGAATTCGTCTTTCATTTTGTTAGAAAGTGCTCTGAAATCCATGAAAAAGAGATCGAAAGTGAGAAAATCGAAAAGTTTACATCAAGATTCACGAGTTTCAAGATATTTTTTGTGAAACAACTACCAGATTCGGACTCAACGTGTCAAAACGAGTCATTCGGTGCAATTTGGGGTCAAACGACCACCGATTTTGAAGGCCGTCAGTGGTCAACGGTTGCCGACGAGTGATGAAATCAACAACGATTATTTAAATATTTTTAAAATGTGTATTATTTATTTTAAATTATTTTTATATTAAATAATATTAAAAATTCAAAAAAATAATAAAATATTCGTGAGTGACCAAAACGTTTGATGTATAAAGTTCAGTCATTAAATAGGAAAAATTGAAAGTTTAGTGACCAAAATAGGAGTGAGAAGATTATTGAGTGATTATCTGTGCAATTTACCCTTAATTTTAATACTATTTTATACGAGGATAAAATTCTTGTACCCTTTTTGGTGTCTCTATATATGCCCAATACTAAAAAAATATTAAAAAATTAAATTCCAAGCTCTAACCCTAAACCCTAAATCATACACCCTAAAAATACACCATACCCTAATTTCCTAAACCCTAACCACAAACTATAATATTAAATTCTAAACCCTAAACTTAATTTTAAGTGTGGGACATAAGTAAAGACGTTGAAATAGTACGGAGGATTTTCATTTTTTATACGAACCTATAGCTTTTTTAAAAAATTAATTCTATATAAAACAAACAAACCACTGTTGACCCGAACTCACCAAGAACACCACAAGGCCGAAGGAATGTAAATATTCCGAGCCCGAGTAACACATGTCTATGCCGCCGCAAGGTGTCAGGTGGGTATTTGCAATTTTCATGTGTGGCTGGCGCAATATTTGTCACCTGATTTGAGGCGTCGTTGCATGTGAGCTGATTGCTGAAGCCTAAAAGGATTGCTTAATTTTGATGTCATTTCCAAAAGTTTTGATGACCATTTACGTCCACTCAAGCAAACACAAACACCCACAGCAAGTAAAGATGGATCAAAAGGAAACTGGAGGAGGCGGTTGTCCTCTAAATATTTTAAAATTATATATAATTTATTTTTTAAAAAAAAAATTATATATTTTTTATTAAAAATTATTTTTCATCCTCTTAAAATTTTATAAATTCTATCCATTAAAATTTTATAAATTCGTCCCCTAACATAAAATTTTGCGTCCATTCCTGACCACAAACCAACTCCAACGTTAATGCCTTTCGCCGTGCTTTCATAGTGTACTATACACAACTTATTGGCTATTGCCAGCTATCTGTATGGACCCAGTTTGTTTCTTTAGCTACACATCATTCATTTCATTCTCATGCATTAACTAATTGTTTATAAAGTGTCGAGTAAACCTTTATTTTTCAGATAATGTTTATGTACATGAAGACGGCATTGCCCATTTGTCTTCACCCCCGTCTACTTCACCTTCAAGACAACACAATAATTGGTCTACCTTAGCTGAAATGAAAGTACCTGCCAAGTTATCACTTCAAATTAGTCCTTCAATTTTTAAATGAATCAATTTATTCTCTCTATAATAGGAGACAATTCAAATTAGTCCATCTATTTGAATCGATCTAGTTGTTTCATTAATCAATTTAATAATAGATGGATTAATTTAAAGCGATCCCTATTGTAGAGAAACATACTAAACACTTTTATCGTATGCTATATAAAAATATATACATGTATCATTGATTATAATGTTTTTTACAACCACAAATATGATTCTCATTCATAAATATCATGATTTAAATCCTTAACTTTATTCTATCCATTCTCACAAGAAATACTATAATTACGTACACACGTCAATACATGCTTCGTCTTTAACAACTGATCAACCAACAAAGTTTGTTATGTTAAAGTGTCGTTTTGTGATATTGAATCATACAACAACTTTTTTTAAATAATGCAGTGGGTGTTTCCAAATAAAGCATTAATACGATACTAGTTCATTTCATAAGTTTGTCCATGTTTACATGATTAATTTTAAGTTTGAAATTCATTAACCATTTGTCTTAACCTTATCTAAATTAATACATCAATTGTTAAGATTTACATAGGATTCGAAGAACTTAATTATGTTTGTATATGAACCCAACAAGTGTCTCAGTGGAAAAGCGGATGATGTTCATTTTAGGAGACACATGTTCAAATTACTTTGTCTACAAAGTGTATACATATTGTCATAGGGTTAAGAATATACTTGAACAGATACTACCTTATAATCACCTTTAGACTATTAAAACAATATTTGTATATCACAAATAAATAAAATATATTTAAAATAAATAAATGAAGGGTAGAGATTTGCTAAACTCTAAAAGTATAGCTATATCATGTGATTGGTGGGGTCCAAAAGCAAAGACCTAATTCAACTTAGAACCAATAACGACTTGTCTCTCCCAACTAGTTATCACGGGCAGACACGCAGATCAAATATTTTTTTCTAAAATTCCTCAACTTGATCCGAAACAATTTATACATTTTGATTTGTTCAACAAATTATTATTTAATAATCATTAAATTTTGCTTAAAATATTTGAAGAAATTTTCTTAAAAACAATAACATCTTGTTTAAATTATAGGGTAAAATACACAAATGGTCACTAAACTATCCCTAAAAATATAAAATGGCCATCAAACTTTCAAAAATTACATAATGGTCATTAAACTTTAGTTTTTGCTACAAAATGGTCAATGAGCCGTTAACTGTCGTTAAGAATAAATTGATGACCATTATATAATATTTGAAAGTTTGATGACCATTTTGTATTTTTAGAGATAGTTTAGTGACCATTTGTATACTTTATCCTAAAAATATAAAGTGACCATTTTGTAGCAAAAACTAAAGTTTAATGCTCATTATATAACATTTGAAAGTTTGATGACCATTTTGTATTTTTAGAGATAGTTTAGTGACTATTTGTATACTTTATCCTAAATTATAAATAACTTTAATACTTATAAATATACAAAATTTCTAACAAAAATCTCATTTTTTTATAAAACCGACTGTAATTATTTATTATTAAAAAATAACAATAAAATACAAGGGAGAAAAGTGTAGAGGTTCAGAAAAACTGAAGAAAGAAAAAAAACGAACAGTCGGTCAAGTCGACCCCATGCAAAAGGAAAAGGAGGGGGAGAGCAGATGGAGTTTTGACTGAAAGCATGGGGAAAAGATGATGGATGTAACCCCAGTCTCATAACGCCGTCCAATTCCTAATTTGGAGCGGCGGATTGTCTGTCTTCTTCGGTGATTCTTTTGACTTCTTCTGGAAAATCTTCAAACCATACATCGTTTTGGGGAGCGACGAGGCCCAGCTTCGCTAAGGTATGTGCCGCTTTGTTTGCATTTCTGGGTACAAAGTTAAAATCACACCGGGAAAAATTCCTCCCCATTTGTTTCCCGTTCTGATTTGAGCACTAATCTCAGAATAATCTCGGTTAGGGTTTTGAAGCTTGTCAATGATGTAGCGGGCGTCTCCTTCTAATATGATTTGGGGAAAGCCCATGTCCATTGCGAATTGGAGTCCTTGGGTCGCTGCCAGTGCTTCCGCCTGAAAAGGGTTTGAAATCCCAACATTTTTCCGGTAACAAGCACCGAGAACTCTTCATTGATTATCTCTTGCAAGGATTCCTGAGCATGACTTCTTCTCTGTACTTTTGTAGCTGACATCAAAATTGATTTTAACCATTGGTGCTGTGGGAGCTCTCCAAACTTCGTTTGACCCTGGCAAGGATTGAACAGATCTTCTGGGAATGGCATTCAGCTCGTTTTCATAGCTCCAAATGAAAGTAAGCATTTCAGAAAGGGTTTGTTTTTTCCTTTCATGATATAGCTTGTTTCGAGAGTACCATATAGACCAAATTGTGATTGCAATAATCCTGTGTTTGGATTTCGGTAGATTAGTAAACAACCAGGCTAGCCATTCTTTGAAGTTGAGATGATTGTTTTGTTGTGGCCATGAGATTTGTAGTTCTTTCCAAATATTTTGAGCAAAATGGCAGTCTCTAACTATGTGTTCTTTGGATTCTGTGATATGATCATCTCTGATACATAGTGGGTCTTGACAAACTCTTCGAAAAAACATATTCTGCTTGGTAGGGAGAAAATTGTTCACGAATTTTCAGATACATATCTTAACTTTAGCTGGACACTGGATTTGCCATAACTGTTTGTAGATAGGATCTGTGGAAGTATTGTTTGTGTTTGACATCAGCTTCTTATAGCCACTTCGAACTGAGTATATTCCGGATAGTTCTTCTGATCAGGCTTGAAAGTCGTCTTCTTTCCTTCTTGGGAGATCGATACTGAGAATCAGACTTGCATCTCTTGTGTTGTAACACCCGCGTCTTAGGCCTAGGAGCTAACCGGGTTTTAGTCGGGTTAAATAAATAGTTAATTAAGACAACTCAACTTCAAATAGTGACCTAATTAAGCTTAATTTAAAAAGAGGAGGACTCATAATGTAATTTACCCAAACTATTTGAAAAAGGATGACAACTTTTCCATATTGTCATCTTTTTCCCCTTTCTTCCCCAAAACCCATGTAAAACCTCCCTCCTCTCTTTCAAAACCTCTCAAATAGCAAATCACTATTCCATTCATTTTCAACTTCAATCCAAGGGTTTTTTGAAAGGTAAAGTCATTTTCTTAATCTCCTCTTTACCCTCTATTTAACCATTGTCTTAGATTTCAAAAATAAGGAAATTTGGAAATTAGGGTTTATGTTGAAAATTGGGTTTTAATGGAGTTTTTCAAATTGTTTTGAGAAATTGTGTTGGGGTTTTTATTAATCATGCTATAGTACACAACATATATGAATTTGGTTAATTTTGGGTGAAATTTCGTACTGGGTCTTTAGGGCAAATTTTAGGGTATTAAAATTTGGGATTTTGGTAAGTTTAATGTGGGTTTTGAAGGGCTGATGGTCTACCTATGTTAGAAGGGTGATTTCGGGTGTTTTGGAAGCCATTTGGGTGCTTGGAATTGGGTATTTCAGCCTATGGTTGTTGGAGTCCGAAAATTTGAGTTTTGGAGATGTTAGGTGGTTTGGAAAATTGTGGAAATGGGTTGTGAGTTGCAAAGTAGATTGATGATTGAATTAGCATTGAATTGGGAAGTAATGTATGTGTTTTGTTTGATTAGAATCAAGTTTGGGCATCGGTGAAGCATCGGAAGTGAACCCGGAAAGTTGAAGGTCGTGGCTTGCTTGGTCTTGTGCTTGGAAGCTTAGGTGAGTGGTTAATTGTTTTAAACGGTTTGAAATTGGTTGGTTCGAGTGTACGGATTAGGTTGGGCTTGGTAGACCCACCTAGAGTTAGGATTAGAGTGGTAGCCTAATCCTAAACTTGATCTAGAGCCTTTGGTTGAACTCATTTTATGGTTGTGTATGTCTTGCATAAATTGCGATGTGAATGTCTATGTATATTGCTTTATACATGTGAAATGAGATTGGACTTATGACGCTTGAGACATGCATAAAGATGGTTGTTGGTGAGTATGTGCTAAGCACAAGGTTTATGAAATGAGTAATGTGACGCGAGTAAATATTGGCACTAGTAAACTTGGATACAAATGATCGATCATTAGAATGTTAGTGTGTACACATGAGTCTAAAGTCGCGCGTGGCCTTGGTGGCGTTGAGTCACCAAGGAGGAGTACGGGTTCGCCCGGAATTGTAATTGAATATAGTCGGTGATGAGTGGAATCCCATCGACGGGGCGTGAGGATGAGTGGAATCCCCTCCGCGAGACCGGTGATGAGTGGAATCCCACCGAGGTAATGTGGTTGTTGGATATGAGTCTCCAACATGTCTATCCGCGTATTCGGGTCTTAACTAGGTGCCAATGTTGATTGATATGTGTATCAATGTGTTGAGATATATGAGCTGCTTGGATGTTTAAATGTGATTACATGTATGGTAGTGTTGAGCTCATGATTATGGCATACATGTGATATATTGCTCATGCATCTATATCTTGTGGACTCTTGGTAAATGTGAATTGTCTTGGCTAGATCGTGCTCGGACCCTGCAATGTTGAGGTTTGTTTTTAGAGCTTACCCTCACTAAGCATCATTGCTTACGCTCTCCTTGTTCAACATTGCAGATCCTTAGTTCGTGGGTTGCTCGGGCAAGTGGAGGGCCTCCAAGTGTGGTTTTGGACTTGAGTTCATCAAGTATGGTTTTAATGCTAAGACATGTAATAGTTTAAGCAATGGGATGTGTAAGGTTTTGTTGTTTGTTGTTGGTTGCTAGGAGCATGTTTAGACTCCATGTTATGTCGCTTTTGTGTGGCTTGTGATGCCATGTCTAAGTTGTAATCCATGCCTAATTGCTTGCTTTGAATGTTAGCCTATGCCTTAAGAGTTTTTACATGTGTTTGAATGTTGTTTGAATGAATGCTTATTGTGGATGGTTGCCCTAGTATTAGACATGTCTAAATATTGTTGAAGCATGCTAGTATGGTTGTTATACCTTAAATTGTCTTGTCTTGAAGTTGCTTGGTGTTTTGGAGCATCCTTGTGCCTCAAAACAGCCCAGAAAAGTCTGCGGACAGGGGGTGTTTCGGAACGGGTCCCCCTGTTCCGGAACGGCCCCTGTGTATATGGCTTGCCGTTTCGAAACGGATGAGGGGCGTTTCGGAACATTTTAGCTACTGGAATTTTGAGATTTTGCCGAGATGAAGCCGTTCCGAAACGGGCCTTTGAAGTTCCGAAACGGTCAAATCTCGTTGACCACGAGATATTGACCGTCAAGGTCGTTCCGATACGGGTCTCCCCTGTTTCGGAACGGTCACCTTATGGTTGACCCTGGCCTGTTGACTTAGTCAAGGCGTTTCGGAACACCCTTTAGGCGTTTCGAAACGGCCTGCTGCAGAATGTTAAAATGAGCTAATTAAACGTTGGGTTGGTCGATGTTTGATGTTATGATTGTATCTTCCGCTGCTGTGCCACACTTAGGTCTTAATTAAGCATGTAGTCAAGATAAAATAAAAAGAAATTTTCTGGGTCGTTAACCGAGGGGAAGCCTTAACGGGTTTCGCTTCGGTTTTCCCCGTGTGGCCCACTCGGACCGGTCATTCGGCCAGACCGGGACGAGGGGGTTACATGTGTTGAAAATATTATTCACTTTGACTTCATCCCATTCGTTGCAATCTGTCTTGAGTAAATCAGAAACCATACTGGCGTCACCTCTTTTAGGAGAAGTGATCTTAGGGTTAGAAGAGTCCGGGAGCCAATTATCTTCCCAAATTGAAATCTTTGTGCCTGATCCTACTTTCCATTTAAGACCAGAATTGAGTAGTCCTTTTGCGCTCCATATACTCTTCCAAATTAGGGATGGACGAGTGCCAAGTCTTGAATCTAGAAAAGTGCAGTTTCTAAAATATCTGGCTTTTAGAATTCTTCCAACTAGGGAAGAAGGATTTATCACGAGCCGCCAGCCTTGCTTTGCGAGGAGGGCAATGTTGAACTTACTTAGGTCCCGAAAGCCCATGCCACCTGATTCTTTCAAATTACAGAGAGTGGTCCAATCGCACCAGTGTATACCTCTTTTTTCTTTAGATTTTTGCCACCAAAACCTAGCTGCTATAGCTTCTAGCTCTTTGCAAAGAGACTTAGGCAAGAGAAAGTAGGACATAGCATACATTGGCAAGGATTGGAGAATAGACTTGATGAAAATTTCTTTACCTCCAGCAGATAGGAATTTAGTACTCCATCCATCAGTGCAATTGTTGAATTTGTCTTTAATGTTGGAGAAAGAAGCTTTCTTGTTCCTTCCAATGATGGCAGGAAGGCCCAAATATTTCTCCAAGTCTTTAGAGGGAGGTACTCCTAGGATGTTCTGCACATCAAGCTTGTTAGAATCAATTACATTTGAGCTGAAAAACACACCTGACTTTTCGTAATTAACCAGTTGCCCCGTGCCTGCTGCGTAGTCATGAAGGATAGTTTTTATGGCAATGGCTCCTGTTGCACTTGCATCTCCAAAAATGATATAGTCATCTGCAAAAAGCAGATGGGATATTCTAGGTGCTTCTCTTGAGAGTTTGATTCCAATAAGGCTATCATTTGTAGAGCTAGAGCGCAGAAGGGAGGAAAGGCCTTCACTGCACAGGAGAAAGAGGTAAGGACTCAGCGGGTCCCCTTGCCTTAGACCTCTGCTGGGCTTAAATTGTTCACCAACAGATCCATTTAGAATAACCGAATAGGAGACTGAAGATAGACATTTCAGGATGCGAGTAATCTAGATTTGAGAGAAACACATGCGATGCATTATGGCTTCAAGACTTCTCCATTCAACCCGGTCGTAAGATTTGCTCATATCGAGCTTTAAAGCAAAGAAGCCTTTCCTTCCGGACCGTTTGTTCTGCATAGAGTGAAGAGTTTCATATGCAGCAACAATGTTATCCGAGATAAGTCTCCCCGGAATGAAAGCACTCTGTGCTTCATCAATACAGAGATGTAAAACTTCCTGCAGCCTGTTAGCTATAACCTTTGCAACGATTTTATAGAGAACGTTGCACAGGCTTATAGGGCGAAATTGGTTCATGGAGGTAGGATCCTTTACTTTTGGAATAAGAGCAATGTGTGTATGGTTGATGCTCGAAAAATCTTCCTTACCATTGAGGAGATCGATGCAGAAAAGAGTAATCTCCTTCCCAATAATATGCCAAAATCTTTGGTAGAATATTGCACCCAGACCATCAGCCCCACAAACTTTCAAAGGGCTCATCGATTTTATTGCTTTTAGAATTTCCCCTTCCTCAAAATTTCTGTCAAGAGCAGAACTCATATCTGGAGTGATGCATTGATTAATACCTTCGAGAATGGTATCGAAAGTTGTAGGTCCTTGAGAGTGGAAAAGATCTCTGAAATAATCTGTGGCCACAGTTTGCATTTCCGAATCATTCTCAACAATTGTACCGAGTCTATCTTTGAGTTTAGAGACTCTGTTATTTTTCCGTCTTTGAGAAGCAAATTTGTGGAAAAAAGTGGTGTTTCGATCTCCGTTTGTCATCCAGTTTATTCTTGCTCTTTGTTCCCAATAGATCTTCTCCTTCTCCATCTCCATATTTAAGGATAGTTGTGTTTCAAGAATTTCATGAAGAACGTCATCAGTAGGAGCAGTTTCAGCTAGATCAGAGAGTCTTTTTTTAAGGTCATTGATCGAAAGTTTCTTTTCCTTTTTCAGTCTTCTAAATCATTTTTCTAGGCCATCCTTTATACGGTCTAATTTCACTAGGACATGATCAGTGGAGTCTCCCTAACTTCCTAACCTCACTTTCACAAGAATCTTCAAGAAGCCAAGAAGCTTCGAAGCGGAAAGGCGAGTGACGATGAGTGTGGTTATCAGAATTGGTGTCCAAAAGTAAAGGACAGTGATCGGAAAAAGAATAGACCAGATGGGAGAGTTTAAAATTTGGGAATAAATCAAACCAATCCGGCGAGGCCACACCCATATCCAAACGCTCGCGGATATTGTTTGTAGCAAGTCTTCCCTTTTGCCAGGTGTACCATGCTTCACAGTAGCCCACATCTGATAATGAACAATCAGAAAGAGCATCTCGAAAATTGTTCATCTGTCTGGAGCTTCTGATTCTGCCGCCTTGTTTCTTAGAAGCATAGAGAATTTCATTGAAGTCTCCGATAGCTAACCAAGGTAACTCGGGGCAATTGTTAAGTTGCCTAAGAAGATTCCAAGATTCTATGCGGTTTGATTCCTCCGGTGCTCCATAAAAACCTGTGCAATGCCACGACTGTCCATTTGAGTCATTGTCCAGGATAAAATCAATATGGCGAGAGGAAAATGAACGGAGAGAAATAGAACAATTATTTTTCCAACCCAGCACTAAACCACCACTACGGTCAATAGAGCTAACTTCGATGCCATTCGGGTAGCCCAAAGAACGGCGTATACTCGCCATTTTATTATCATTTAATTTGGTTTCGATAAAGAAAATAACACTTGGGTTTATGTCTCGTAACATATGACGGAGACGGCGAATTGTCCAGGGTTTACCCAATCCCCGGACATTCCAACTAAGTAGTTTCATTTCTCCCGGCGGGCTTGGTTCATCAAGCCGGCCGATAAATTGGAAGAAGACCCGCCATAGGAGTCTTTTTGGTCAAAACCCGAATCCACCGAGGTAGAAACTTTATTTTGCAGGTTGATTTTCCTTGGTCGTTTATTCCCATCAGTTTGCTCAATTGGGTTGTCTTCATTTTCAAGGCCCATTTGAACATCCATTATTGGAATGGGGGGAGGAGATCCATCTGGCGGTGTAGTGATGTTTTGCTGAGATTGGGCTCCAGCCATGTTGACCTCATCTGCTAATTTTGGAAATAAAAGATGACCAAAATTGATTCCTCCAAATTGAGCTAACATTTTGTCCCTTGAATTACTCAGATTGACTGCTTGAGGGGTGCCAGAAATAACGCCCCACGTGTTACCGTTGACTTTCGCTTCCTCTCGTAACCAGATGCTACTTTGCACCGCCCTGCGCGGAGGGGCTCGGAGGGAGATGTCCCAATTGAAGACAATTTTTTTCGGGGCCAGAATTAGACGGGCTGGGCACAGATTTTCAGCATGGCCTAATCGCCCACAGAAGAAGCAAAAAATTCAGATCTTTTCGTATTGAAATTTAGCATAGACTTGAGATCCATTCTTCAAAGCAAGTTTTTTCTTTCTCTTCAACGACAAAGATGTATCAAGCCATACCCTTAACCTCATGATCCTTTGAAAATTAAAAGGATTTGAATTTGATTCATATTCTAGGAATTTACCGATAAAATCTCCCAATTGCTTCGCCACCGGTAACGACATGAATCCGATAGGTAAATCATGTATAAGAACCCATAATTTGATGTGGCTGAGCGGAACGGTCATCGGATCCTCTCCAGGTTGGAGGCGGTGTAGAATTAACATATGGCCATTGAAGAACCAAGGGCTTCCGTTATCAATTCTCTCAACGTCCACAATGTGAAATAAACGGAACAAGAATCTCCGCTCACCTAAATCCGTGATAAAAATACCACCAAGAGGCCTCCAAACGTTGGCAAGAGTATTTTTCATAGATTCAAAATGAATCACACTTGAGGTAAGAAAGAGTCCCACGAAACAGTTGAGAAAACTGGTAATTGAGGGTTGGTGATCAGCCTCAATAGGGATAGCTTCGTCTTCTTTTTCCTCAATGGACATATTAGCAAGGCAGGATGAAATATCAGTCATGGTTGGGGAAGACTTTTAGGGCCGTGTCAAAAGACAGATACATCAAAACGTGTCATACGACAGACATATATAGCATAGATAACCTGTGTAGAAGGCATCAAAAATAGAAGAATCTGCTGTGATCGTCGGGATCCATGAACGAAGGAAACAGGAATCAAAACATATCTTTTCGTCGATCACTAAGATCTTTTGGATTCACTATCAACGAAGGGGGGTAACTTGATATTCCGGCGGCTGATAAGCGAACTCCGGCGAGAGAGAAAAAAAATTAATTTTTAGTTCACTCACATTTATCAATAAATGTTAAATACAACAAAAATCTCATTAAATGCATTCATTCGAGAACACAAAAACAACTTAAGATCTGGAAACTTTTATGTGAAAATAAATATTTTTAACGATTTAATCTCATACTAATATATAATAAAAACGGCCAAATTATAATTTTCATTTATATAATACATTCAAATGAAATAAACAAAAATATCTAATTGTTCCATGTAATTTTGATGAATTTTTGTAAACAAAATATCTTCAAAATTAAAATGGAAAAATGATCGTTTGTAATTATAGATAATAAGTGAATAAAAATTGAATTTGTTAAGCATTGGCCACCGAGTTGATTAAAAGTTCTTTCTTATCGAAGAAGATTATAAAGCACTAAAGTGAAACAACTTTTCAAAAACTCAAAGTGGACCATTGAACTTGGATAACAAGTAAAGCATTTGAAAATGCAATACTTTTTTATTAGTCTCGTATTTATATTACTTTTATTGTAAATTAAACATTTACATGAATAAAATTTGATATATTTTATACCCGTATTTTTCTAGTTTATATAATTTTTAGATCTAAAACGTTTCAAAAGGGATTTTTTAAGTTATTTGACCAATTGCCATTTGGCACGTAGTAATTTCCTAATGAAATGAAAAATGTGCGTTCTAATGCTTGGCATGTGAGTTGTGACTAGGGACATTGACATATATTTCCACCCATACAATAGCTGTGCTAGTATCCTAGTGCTACAAAATCCATCGACATGTAAGCCCTGTTTTCCTACCGAGTCATGCTTTGGTCACTTTTTTATACTCTAATTTGTTAAGGAAATATTATATTTAGATGATATGTTCTTTTTACTAAAAAAAACATAAATAGAATAGACAAAAATCTTATCTTCTTTTTGGTGTTTTTTTCGGTGTCTCGATATTAAAAAATTAAATTTTAAATTTTAATCTTAATTCTAAATTCTAAATTGTACACCTAAAAAATACACCTTAATAAAAATACCAAAAAGATAAAGAATTTTTATTCAAATTGAATTGCTTTCAACTGCACTAATATTATCATTTTTGATATTATATTTTGAATATGAGTTATTTTAATTAGATATGATTGAAGTTTAATCAACAATAATTAGATATAGATACACATAATGTTGGGATAAAAATCATTTGTCCCCTTTTGGTGTCCTTCTATATGCCCCAAACACTAAAAAACACTAAAAATTAAATTCTAAGACCTGACCTTAAATTTTAAAGGGTAAACTACATTGGTGGTCATCAAACTATCACCGTTTTCCTATTTTGGTCTCCCAACTAATTTTTTTGTCAAAATCGTCTCTCCTATTAGATAGTTTTTCTGTTTTGGTCCCTCTCCGTTGAAAAATTAACGAAATCACTGACATGAAAATTTTTTATATTTATATTTTCCAAATCAGCATTCTCCTGCATTCTCTTTCCTCATCATCATATTATATATTATTTTTTATTATTTCAATCGACTTACCAGGAGGTGACACATATCACCTCCAAATTTCAAACAAATCAAAAGAGGAAAAAAACCTCCTCGTTTGTGCAAGTGGGAGGAATCAAAAGGACGGCACACACCGCATGCATTACTGGTGCTCGAACTCGGGTCTCAAGGGATGATAAACATCTACCTTTGCCACCATGACACAAGGGGTGAGCTTGAACCAAGAACACTTTAAACTAAAAGTTTTATACTTATTCATTGCATTAAGTTAACAATTTATTAAGTGTCTACAAAATCTAATATTTAATTTAAGATTTATTATCACCTAAAATTATTTTTCCAATTTTTTTAGAATAAAAATTAATTATTTAATATTGTTAAAATGAATTAGATCATTCTAAAAATTTTGAATATAAATTTTGAATTATTTGAAAATAATTATTTAGATTTAAAATTATTATTTTAATTTTTTTTTAAATATCTTGAAATGTAATTAAAATTGAAGATCAAACTAGAATTAATTTCACTTCGTTTTGAAATAAATAATAATAATTAAATATTTATTTTATAAAATTAATATTAAAAATTATAAAAATTAATGTTTATAATATTTATTCAGGATAAAATATAATTTTTTAAATAACATTTAATTCATTGACATGTATATGAACAAATTATTTACATTTAATTAATTTTTTGAATGATCTAATACATATGTATAAAAATAAATAATTAGTTTTTTATTCCCAAACAAATTGAAAAAATAATTTTAGATTAATTTTAATAATAATTTGATCTAATTTGAGGTGATAATATATTTTAAATTAAATATTAAAATTTGAAGATATTTAGCTTACTGGTTGAACCATTTGTTTTTGGTGCAATGTGTTCACGATTCAAATTATTATATTGATAAATTTTTTTCTTTATTTTTGAGGCTGAAAGTGTATAACTTAAATATTTGTTTAATTAAAATTTAACCAAATTTCAAACTTAGCTCAATGGTTAAGCTTTGGACCCTTCATGCAAGGGGTACCTAGTTTGATTCCCCCCACTTGCATAAATGAGGAGGTTTTTTTCTCCTTTGATTTGTTTGAAATTTGGAGGTGACACGTGTTACCTCCTGGTTGGTCGATTGAAATAATAAAAAAAATAATATATAATATGCTGAAGAGGAAAGAGAATGTTGATTTGGAAAATAAAAATATAAAAAATCATGTATTTCGTTAATTTTTTAACGGAGAGGGACCAAAATAGAAAATTTATCTAATGGGAGGGACGAATTTGACGAAAAAATTAGTTGGGAGACCAAAATAGGAAAACGATGCTAGTTTGGTGACCACCAGTGTAGTTTATCCAATTTTAAATTATAAACCATATACCATATACCTTAAAATACAATATATCTTAAATTTTTTAAATCATAATCTTAAACTCTAAAATTTAAACTGAGATTAATAATATCACAGAGAAAGAATATTTCTATTTGTGATGTTGCGCCTCTAAATCAAACGAGAAACGACACTATCGATCGTAGCTTTTGTTTCGTATTTGATTTTGTTTGCATACCTTTGTCAGTTGCCATATTAATTGGTAAAAATCCTTGCAGGCCTCCTTTAAGCAAGGCCAGCATTGACCAGATTTCCGTTCTCAATCTCATCGCTAAAGGATGTGGCCAAACAAAAAAAAAAAAAAAACTTAATTTTGGAGAAAAAAAAAGAATGACAGAAGAATATAAAAATATAATAAGAACGCATAATCATATTATATTTTTATATAAATGAATTACCGACTAATATGTAATACAAATAAATAAACATATTATATTCTTTTAGGGGAATAAATATTAGTATTTTTTAAAACTCACCAGCTAAATTAATGTTTTCAAACTATTTTTATATCAATTCAATTACAAGTATTATATGTATTAGATTTTGTCACACTCACAGTGGTGGGTATGAGAAGATATTTTATGTAAAATATATATTTATTAATATTTATTCAACCAATAATGATAAGTAGAGTGACAAAAAATCACATATATATATATATTAATTTCATGTTTCATTTTTAAAATAATAATTTTAATTGTTTTAACTGATGATTATATAAAATTTTGAAAAGATGAAATATAATTAAAATATTATTATCTGTTTTAATTACTTTATAATTAAGTTGAGGTCCAATATACTTAATAAATTTTATAAATAATACAAGCATAAAAAAATGAAGATAAAAGTATTTTAACTTTTAACTCATTCATTTGATAATTAGAATGACGCAAGTTCATATCTCTTCTTTACAGATTCTTTAAACAGAACTTTTTTTTTTCATTCTCTTTAATAGTTACAAGTTACAACCTCTCGAATTCCCTTCGTTTCAGCTTCTTTTGCTTTGCTATAATTATAAACACACCCATTTTGGCCTACCTGTCTCATAATCTTCTGGCACTTTCTTTTCCTTTAACTGAATAACTTTCCCGGAAACTTTTATCTGAAAACTTTGCTTTTTGCATTCAAAAAAGAGCTTTTCTTTGCTTCTTTGGGTTTCTGACATGCAGATTCCTACCTTCCTGGTGTAGCTTGAAGAAGAAACTTTCAGTTCAATGTTATTATAAACCTGGTCACTAATCCTTCTCTTCTTTCAACATACCATTTCATTCTCCAGAAGAACAAAAAAGAAAGCTGCCTGCCTTTCATTTTTGATTCTCAAGATGTTTGACTCGTTGATTAAGCCGAAATTCTATACAAAATGGTTAGGCATACAAAACCCAGATTTTATTTTCTTGCTTCTTTCATTCTTTGCATGAAATTTTGATGCTTTGGTTTATTTAATTTATTGTTTTGATTGGATTTTTCATGTTTTGTTTGGTTAGCAAATCGACTATAAAGATGATTAAGATGAGACTGGAGACTATAAAGAAGAAAAGAAATGCGGTGGAAAAGCATTTGAAGAATGACGTGGCTGATCTTCTGATGAACGGTCTCGATTACAATGCTTACAGCAGGGTAATTACTTCGACTATAATTCGACCTTTTACTCTCTCTTTTTTTGTTGTAACAGAGCCTGAAACTTGAGTTTCATATTATGATGTTTTATGTTTGCAGTCTATGTTGCAAATCCTTGATGCCTCTTGCAACAAAAGTATTACCACTCTTCGTTATTTAATTATTATTGTTTTTGGTTGTTATTAATTTGATGATCTTATAGCTTTAATTTTCAAGTATAAAGTATTGTTCATCAGGCATAGCCCCCAGAAAATTTGTTTGCTTGCTTGTTTTATTTATGTTGGCATTTTCTGGAGTATACAGTTTCTTGTTTTGGCCGACTATATCGGTTTATAGCTCGGAATTTTAAAATGGCATGTCGATCGAGCATCAGAAGATTACAACTGTTCCGAATGTTTTCCTGGTCACAGTTGTCAGTATGATGCATTGAGGACAAGGCAGTATTAATTTCATGACATGAACTGCTAAAGTATATGTATTTCTACTGGCATTCATCAGGGTTCATGTGCAATGAGAGTCTATATTGCTATTGTTTGCTTTCAATGTGCATTAGGCGGTCTAAGCACCTATAGTTCCCAACTTGTGTGATTAATATGCAGACCGTGTTGCACCTCTGTTTACATGTAATTTAAATATAGGCTTTAATTACTTGGCTCAGTGTGCAACTAAGTTGGAATTTAATAATTTCTGCATGCATATCGACATTTATCCGAGTTTGGATATATCCAAATTGAGCAATGTTTGTGGATGGTTATGCAGGCTGAAGGTCTTCTGTTGGAGCAGAAGATAACAGCTTCGTATGATCTCATAGAGCAGTTCTGCGACTCCATCTCAAAGCATATCTCAGCCATGCAAAAGCAGAGGTATGTTGAGGCGCTTGAATTTGTAGTACTCTATAGTCTATTCCTAATTACGGTACCGATATCTTATCAAGTGTTTAAATCGAACATTGTGTCCACTTTTCGACCCTCAATTCCAATACAGTGAGTGTCCAGAGGAATGCAGAGAAGCTGTACCATCTCTAATGTACGCTGCAGCCAGATTTGCTGATTTGCCAGAACTGCGTGGTCTCAGAACCTTATTTACTGAGAAATATGGAAATTCCCTTGAGTCTTACTTGAATCAAGAGGTAATAAATGGTTAACTTGGGGTCCTTTGTGGTCCTTTGAGGTAATAAATGGAAATTCCCTACAGTTTGTGCAGAATCTAAAGGCGGAGCCTCCCACAAAGGAGATGAAGCTTCAATTGATGCATGATATAGCACAAGAGTTATCAATTGAATGGGATTCCAAGGCTTTGGAACAGAAACTGTTTAAGCCACCTCCACTAGAGCAAGTAAACCTACTGCCTCGAACCTTGTAAAACATTGCTTCATGTTGGAACTCAAGCGGCACAACTTTGAATTTGAATGCCTTTCAATGTTACAAAATACTATTTGTTTAATTTGTATATATGACTTTTCTTGCAGAACAAGGCCCAACACAAGTCTTCAGATGCTGCGGATGATAGATCAAATTTGTATAGGAACAAGAATGATACCTTTGAGAGAAGCAACAATCGCAATGATGGGAATGGACTTAGTAACCTGCACGAGTACACGAGGCCAAAACGAAATGAAACAGACCTCGCTTCTCGTGGGAGAATGAAGGATACGGATGATACGTTAAAGCTGAATAGCAGCAGTGAAGGTGAAGTGATTGATCAAGATATCCCAAAGACTAGTTCTTCTTCAGATGGAAGTGTTTCGGAGAATGGTATAGAGAACAGGAAGCCCTCTTACTACAGGTTTATTCCTCCTCCCTATGTAAGGTCGTCATCGGGCAAAGAAAAAAGCATCACAGAGGAGCCTATGGCACCAAGGGATAATACTAATAAGGTGAAAAACCATATATGGCTTGGAGAAAGTAAGCCAGAACCAAGATCAGTTAGGAGGAGACCTTTGAAACCACCATCGGGTTTAAAAGGTTTAAGCGGTTTTGGAAATGACGGTGCTGCAAATATTAGTTTGACACCCAAACAAATGGAAGAAGTCGATACGAGGGATGAAGAAGAGAAGAAAATGGATGAGCTTTTGATGCATTACAGCAAGAAGAAATCGCCTTACAAATGGTTGAGCAACCGGAAGACAGCACTTCGAGCACCTCCTCCAGGAAGACAAGAATCTGACAAGACAAGTAAAGATCCAGGCTTACGTAGCACTAAATCCGACCCAAGTGCTCTTCCAGCCAGAGTTGCAAATTTTTCCAAAGAAGCAACGAGTTCGACCGAGAGAGCAGGAAGGCATACTCGAGCCTCGTCATTTCAGCCACACATGCTTGCTGGGCATGTGCATCCCAAGCTACCGGATTATGATGATTTGGCAACTCGCCTTTCAGCTCTAAGAAGGGATTAAAAGAATATTTATATATATACATATATGTGTCTCACCTGTGTGTATACACACCTATATGGCACTAGGAGATATTACCATACATTCATATTCTTTATAGTAAGTTTCCGATTTGAAAGGCATTACAGGAAATGAATTTGTTGTTTCATTCATTCATTCATCACCATATATAGCTCTAGATTTGGTTATGAAAATGCATTTCATGGTCATTTATGAATAAGAAAATGTAAAAAGCTTGTATAAATAGATTTGGATGCTTTATACATGTATAAATGGTGATATTTCCATTTACTTGTTTATTACATACACAGATTTTGGCTTCTTTTGGAAGATGAATTTCAACAATCATGATTAATAGGTTACATATATGTAACCACGAATTCAAAGTGCATGTAGGACACTGGCAATGGCATGTATATTCTACATCAAGTTTAATGCCACCAATTAAATCAACCGGGTCATAAATTTTCAATTCGAATTATTCAATTGGTCAGTTTGATCTGATGCTAGCAAAACAGATGTAAATCTTTTGCAAAAATAGTACAAATAAAAGAACTGAGTTTTTTTTTTAAATAGAGGGGTACTTTTAGGGACATAAAAATATAAATTTTATTCGGCCTAACAAAAGAGCCAGGCTTTGCAAAAATTGTTATAAATATTGTACCTACTTATTATCCAATTCTGCTGCCTGCTTGTTTGAGTCATGCGGAAGCTAATTTTAATTTTTATAGAGTACCACTTATTGGCATATATGATGTGTATAAGAAGTAGCCTTTCCATCCGTATGTTAATTTCCTTTTTCTGATTTATTATTTTCAACTTGTAAACGTAAAGTTGCTCATTTGGAAAAATTTGCAACAAGAAAGCAAAGTTTAACCAAATCATACCGGAACATTGACAAAGACATTGAATGATAAATTTACACTAAAATCACATTTTAATATTTTATATCCATTGAAACGAATCACAACTTTTATTAGAAAACTATGATATTTTTTATAATTATTTGTTGTGAATAAAATAACAAGAACAAAGAACAAGAATGGAAGAATAAAGAGCTGATAGAAAGAGAGAGATTTGTATTATTCTTAAATATAGAATTGTATCCAATGCCTTCAATGAATCATCTATTTATAGGCATAAGAAGTACATAATATATTAAACTCTAATTTATAGAGATAATATTCCTAATAATAAATAAATCAAACTCCTTTGATAAAGTTCTAATCATGATAGACATCCACATAGATAAATATTCACAACATTATTAATATTTTTTATTAGTTGAATAATTTGAGTTTAACACTATTAATTATGAGAACGATTCTTATAATTTATTTTATTTATAATATGAAGATTTAAATTCGTAAATTTTTTTAAAAATTTTGATAAATCTTATTTTTAATCCTACAGAGGGGAAAGGGGACTCTTAAAAAAGAAGGAATGCTCCTAGATGGTCTAGAACTTGTGACATAAGGGAATATGAGGAAACAAAGATGAACAACTTGGCCAACCGATCAAGTGTGTTTACTCAAAAAAAATTGAATAGTCTAAAGGTGATTATAAGGTAATATTTATTCATACATATTTTAACCCAACTTATAGCTAGAGCGATTAAACCCGAATCTTCAAAGATAAACATCATCCGCTTTTCTACTAGACCACTTATAGCTAGAGCGATTAAACCCGAATCTTTATTTCAGGTACCTGAAACTCTTATAGAGTTTTATTATTTGTTATGTCTTGGGTCTCTTTAGGAGAACCCGCCTCCAATATATGACCATCTCATATTACTTTCTATTTACGAGAATTTTGATCATTGGAACCATTTCAACTATCATGCTTCAGGCATGATTTACATTCTCTCGCTCTAACATGTAATTTAAACTTAGAGCATTTCAGCTGGTATATGAGACTTAATTACTCTCATTGGGTCAGTAAATATGTCTGGCAGTTGATATGTAATAACATGAATTATCTTATGAACTTCTAGTTCATATACGAGGATCTAGATAACGATAATTCATTTTCCTCTATCCAGCTGATTATTATCTCCCCCTGATGTTGAGAAAAATCATGTCATAAATCATAAAATGGGAGACTCGTACTCAATATATATTCTCAACCCTTTTTATTTACCCATTTTGTGCGTTGTGGTGGAGCAATTCATATCGCACATTCAAAAATCATAAAATGGGAAATGTATGGTTTCTGACCAAAAACCAATCATAACGGGGAGTTTATTATAACTCGTTGGCTTGATGCGTATAAGTGTTGCTATATGGAAACACCATATAAATAATAACTCTTTTGTTCTCATAGTTTAACTATTAAATAGGAGGCATCCAATTGAAATTTTGCTAAACTATATTTTTCATAATCAATAGGCTTTGTAACAACTGATATAGCCTAAAATATAAACCCACTAGCTTTTCAAGACGAATAGTCTAACTGCATAATCTGAATCTTTTAGAATCAATCTCACAAACTTCTGGTTGTAAGTCGATAAAACAATGTAGATGCATCTACTAAAATCATATAAAACTTTCCACATTTGTGGATATATAGGCCCATATTTCGTTCAGATATGCAAGACATACAGTCTTAACTTCAGTACAAGAACTTTAAGTTCTAATTCTTTTGGTAAGTGGGATCATCTATATCCTTTGAGAACAAACAACACAAGAACTTCAAGTTCTTTTAGTAAGTGGAATTTAATCAATTCCTTTAAGCAACACAAGAACTTCACGTTCTTTAATAAGTGGAATTTAATTCATTCCTTTGAGAATAAGCACCACAAGAACTACAGGTTCTTTTAATACACGTGCATGTAAATCTCAATAATTTCTGCACCATTATTGATCAGGATGGTCTAACCGATCATGCCAACTATATATATATATATATGTATATATCTCTGAATTTGTAAACTCCTTGTTTACCATAACAAGTAATTCAATCTCACTCGTACATGTCTAGTACGACCATCAAAATTATTCCTTTAAATAGGAATATATTTAGCTCTTTCGAAGCTTTCAATTGAAATTATCTTTTGGTAGCAATATATAGCTCTCCTAAGGCTTTCAACTGACTTTTTGGCTACCAGAACTTATATTCATATTGGCTTATTTCAAATGCCAATTGATAACATATGTTATCTATAATTCCCAAAGGGATAGTTTGCGAACTCATATTGCTCTCTTTATGACTTTGACGAGTATAACGCAATGTGAATATGGAATAAAGTTCCATTTGACAATAACATATTTGCTCAACCAGAGCCTTTTGTGATATTAGTACTTCCGGATATAGTACTCACATTATTCCCTTGCATTTTAATCGAGAAATGCATAATTGTGCACTTTTCAAAATGTGCTTTGTTTCATTTACTTCAGGTAATGAAAATATGTACTTTGTATCATTCACTTCGAGGAATGAAAAATATAAAATATAGCACATCATATCAAGTCGATTATCTATCAGAGATAAACTTTCAAGTGCTCTTCCGAAGTATTGATATTTTAGTACTTTGAGAAATACTACTCATTATCTGCTAGGCATTTAAATGGAAAAAATATTTCTTATGATTAAGTACGATATGAGTACTTGCATTATCTGCTAGGCATAAATAGCCACAATTCTAGGCATAAATAGCCACAATTTATTGTATATTTTATTCCGGAAGTAATCATATTCTTCAAATAATAAATTAACATAAAGCGTAAATAAATAATATGTGAAATAAATAAACATAAAGCAAACTAACATAAATAAATAATAAATAAAACGAATTAACATAAAATAAATAAAATAAAAAAACACAATTATTCCTGTTAGAGGTTACAAGGGAAATAAAATAAATGGTAAATTATTCTCTTCAAGGGTTATGAGAAAATTAACAATATCCAATTGAGTTGGACCAATAACGCCATAATTATTTTCGCCATAAACAAATTTTGTTTATATTTTATTTCATTTATCATTCATGATTATGGATAAAGTCCATAATACTTTGGCATTTAACAAGTACGAAACCAATGGTTTATAACATCACATTGGTAAAAGGATTTCACTTCCTTAGAATGATCTTTATCACTCTTGTCATCCTTATAACTTTGCTACCAGCGGGTAGAAGTATTCTTAAAACGACTATATTTTTCATGTGTATATTCATAGCCTCGACCACGACCACAACTTTTAATGTGATTTTTTATTTCTTCCATAATATAATCTCACATTCACTTCAGGGAATGGAGTAGAGCCAGTGGGCCTTTAAAACCTTTTTTACATATCCTTATCACAGAGAACAAAGATTTAATCCTCGTACGCGGCATTGTTAAACCTGTCCACAAGCTCCTTTAAAAACCTCCTTTGAGACCAGTAGCCTCGCAGAACGGGATGTCCAGCCAATTATACTTGGATTATATCGAAATTATGTCTCTAATTGAATAATGATTTACCATGTTTGCATTCACTTCAGGGAATGAAACGGTTCTAATAATTGCATGGAATAAACATCATGCTTGCATTCACTTCAGGGAATGCCCCATCATTGATAATCGCATGGAATAAATATCATGCTTTGCATTCACTTCAGGGAATGCCTCCCATAAAACTTTTTAGATCAAGACGAATTTCGTAACTTGAAATTGGGAGAAGTCTATGGTCGAGTTTTTCGACGAAGAAAAAATATTGCTTTCGAGCAAATATAGACTTTATAATAATCTTCAAAAGCATCATGATTTATCGCACTTTAAAATTGTATTTTAAAAGATAAAAATAAAAATAGAGTTTACCGATATTGAATTTCGTCTCAATGATGACGTAGCAAATGAACCAATGCATCTTCTCATAATCTTTTTTTTACGCCATGTCTCTTTCCAACTCATTTGAATACATGTAAAACTCAAAACACGGTTAAAAGCATCAACTTTTATCAATAGAATAAAAAAAATTATTTGAGACTAGATCAAAAAGTATAAAAGTAGTCATAGATCAAGTTGAATAAACATAACTATAAGTGATGTGATCAAATTATAAACAACCATAGTTAAAATCAAACAACATTTTGATGAATGTATAAACACATCAAAGTAACGTATTCCTTTTGCCTTTGATTCACATACAAAGTAATTGATACAAATAATAAAGTTATTTTATATCTCGAATTTATTCATATAAATTACCATAATAATAATAATAATAATGATAAAACAAATATATAACAACCACATGGCAACACAATCCTTGAATTGAATCAATTATAAATTAGAATGGAATAATAAAAACTTTGAATAAAACTAATGTAGAACCAATGTTTTGATATAATATTTGAAAAATGTTTTAGACTAAATTGAAAAGAATTTAAAATGTGTTTTTAGTCAAAAACAACTTGAAATATGTTTAAGGGTTTTTAAGGCTTTGGAATGGACTTAAAGTACATTTAAAGTGGTCAAAACCGTGTATTTTAAGTGACCGTACCGATACGGTATTGAACCGTACCGATACGCCTTATGGTTTTCAAACTACCAGAATTCTAGTAGCTAAAACCCGTACCGATACGCTTAGCCGTATCGATACGGTGTGCTTTGAAATAGCCCAACGGCCATAAATGGTACTATTCCCAACGGCCATAAATGGAACTATTCCCAACGGCTATAAATGGCACTATTCCAACGGCTCTATTCCCAACGGCTATAAATGGCTATATTCCCAACGGTTATAAACGGCAATATTCCCAACGGCCATAAACGGCTACAAACTCAATTTGGAGTATAAAAGGGACCTCCAAGCATCAAGATTGATATGAGCTTCAATTGTTACAACATTATGAGTGAAAAACTTGTCTAGAGCTTAAATCGTTCATTTCTTGCTTAGACAACACTTGTGAGCTTACATTGTTAAATTTGCTCAAGTGTTTAGGTTTTGGGTGAGTGTTTAATTGTGCAAACAAATACCTATTAGAGGGTTTGAGTTTGCTTTGTCTATCTCTTTGTAAAAGAGGGTTTTGATCAAGGCTTTGAGTAGAAGCTTGATCGGTGTAAAGGGTTTCCTCCTAAGCCTAGAAAAGGGGACGAATCAATTAGTGGAATTGGTTGTGAAATCCTTAGTGGGGAGCTAAGGTAGTGGATGTAGACTCGGTTGAGTAGTCGAACCACTATAAATCATTGTGTCTTTATTTTTCTAGCTTCCTAAACCCTTCCACCCAAAAATTCACCTCTCCACCACTTGGCGAGCAAGAACGGTTGATTGAATCGAGCACCTCACATCCCAACAATTGGTATCAGAGCTTGGCTCAATCAAAGGGGATTCACATCCTATTGAGAAGATCCAGCAAGCTCGATCAACATTTCACCAACCGGCTCAAATGGCGCAATCCATCAACATACCGCCTTTCTTCGACGGAGATCACTATGCCCATTGGAAGACAAAGATGAAATTCTTCTTGAAGTCAAGAGATTACAAGCTATGGGACATAGTTGAAGATGGTCCGTTCGTGCCTCAAGGAAGCAAAGCGGAATGGAGTGCCGACGATTGCAAGAAGATGGAGCTTAATTGTAGAGCCTTGCACATGCTCTTTTGTGCTTTTGGCCCAACTATCTATGAGAAGATGTCTTCTTGTGAGAATGCCAAGGAAGTATGGGACAAGCTTGAAGTCACATACGAGGGGACCAATGAAGTCAAGGAGACTTCAAAACAAGCATATGTGGCCACTTGGAGTGATGAAGACTCCACCGATAATGAAGTAGCCCACCTATGCTTTATGGCCCTCAATGAGGGGGAGGTAACTTCTAACTCATCTATTTCAAATTCTTATACATTTGATGAGTTACAAGAAGCCTACGATGAATTGGTTTTTGAGTTCAAGGCTTCATTTTTGAAAAACAAGAAATTGATTTCAAAGTTAAAAATCGAAAATGATTTGCTTTCTAAAACCAATTTAGAGTTTGAAGCAAAAATCAAAGATTTTGAGCTTAAAGTTTTAGATTTACAAAATTTGCTTCAAACGATTGAAAAAGATCATCAAAAAGAAGTTGATGATCTTAAAAAGGAAAAGGATTTGATTTCCAAAGAGCTTGAAAAGAAAAACAATTTTGGAAAATCAAATTTCTATGTTAGACAATCTAGTGCCCCTAGATTTAAAAACGGTAAATGTTTTAGAAGTGTTTGGGTCCCAAAAGGACTAACCACTTCAATTAAAAAGGATGATATTGAAAAATGGATTCCTAAGGGGTCAAAAATTTGTGCTACTAACGTTTATGGATCCAAAGCAATTTGGATACCAAAAATTACTTGATTGTCTTTTGCTAGGTGTGATGGAGATGTTCAACAAGTCAAACATTGAGGGGGAGCTCCATGCACACAAGGAAGAACACTTGAAGAGGAAGGCTTCACATCCTCCCTTGGGTTCAAGTGTTGGTAAAAATCTAGTTGCTTTAGTGTTTATTTGATTTATTTTCTTTTATGTCAACTAGATATTCATATATGTTGAACTAACATTCTCATGATGCTTTGAGTAAGGGGGAGCCAACTTTTTAAAACCAAAATTTTAAGTGTCAAAATTTTTTTTTGCCTCCTATGTTATCTTGAACTTAAATGTCATTTTAAATTCTTTTTGATATAACAAAAAGGGGGAGAAATGGTTTGAAAAATTGAATTTTCAAATGAATAAGGGGGAGCTTTATATGATTTCATATCTTAATCTCTTATTCACAATTTTAAAGCTAAAGGGGGAGAATCCCAAACAAATTTTTCAAGTTGGTTTTATTATATCAAAAAGGGGGAGATTGTAGAACCAAGGTTTTGATATAATATTTGAAAAATGTTTTGGACTAAATTGAAAAGAATTTAAAATGTGTTTTTAGTCAAAAACAACTTGAAAATATGTTTAAGGGTTTTTAAGGCTTTGGAATGGACTTAAAGTACATTTAAAGTGGTCAAAATCGTGTATTTTAAGTGACCGTACCGATACGGTATTGAACCGTACCGATACGCCTTATGGTTTTCAAACTACCAGAATTCCAGTAGCTAAAACCCGTACCGATACGCTTAGCCGTATCGATACGGTGTGCTTTGAAATAGCCCAACGGCCATAAATTGTACTATTCCCAACGGCCATAAATGGAACTATTCCCAACGGCTATAAATGGCACTATTCCAACGGCTATAAACGGCTCTATTCCCAACGGCTATAAACGGCTATATTCCCAACGGCTATAAACGACAATATTCCCAACAGCCATAAACGGCTACAAACTCAATTTGGAGTATAAAAGGGACCTCCAAGCATCAAGATTGATATGAGCTTCAATTGTTACAACATTATGAGTGAAAAACTTGTCTAGAGCTTAAATCGTTCATTTCTTGCTTAGACAACACTTGTGAGCTTACATTGTTAAATTTGCTCAAGTGTTTAGGTTTTGGGTGAGTGCTTAATTGTGCAAACAAATACCTATTAGAGGGTTTGAGTTTGCTTTGTCTATCTCTTTGTAAAAGAGGGTTTTGATCAAGGCTTTGGGTAGAAGCTTGATCGGTGTAAAGGGTTTCCTCCTAAGCCTAGAAAAGGGGACGAATCAATTAGTGGAATTGGTTGTGAAATCCTTAGTGGGGAGCTAAGGTAGTGGATGTAGACTCGGTTGAGTAGTCGAACCACTATAAATCATTGTGTCTTTATTTTTCTAGCTTCCTAAACCCTTCCACCCAAAAATTCACCTCTCCACCACTTGGCGAGCAAGAACGGTTGATTGAATCGAGCACCTCACATCCCAACAACTAATATACTGTGTAATAAAATGTTCCAACTTGTGCGCCCAATAGCATTTAGCCGAAATCCTTGAGGGCTTTAATTCGGTTTGCTTTATCAATCCATCTAATGAAGTATGACGATAATTTTAATTTTCGTTAATTCAAGAGTTACTTCAAGTATGAATAAAATAATAATAATAAATTAAAATAATAACCAAATAATAGATATGAATATACTAACTTTTGGAGAATGATAAATCAATCATTATATTAGTATATAAATAAGTAAAACATACCATACTTTCCAAGGTAAGCTGAATATATGATAGATGTAGTCACCAATATCAAATTGAAATTCTTTTCGAGAACCACCAACAATAATCACAGTAATTAAGCGAGCGAGATCGTGCTGATAACGTGTTGTGAATAAAATAACAAGAACAAAGAACAAGAATGGAAGAATAAAGAGCTGAGAGAAAGAGAGAAATTTGTATTATTCTTAAATATAGAATTGTATTCAATGCCTTCAATGAATCATCTATTTATAGGCATAAGAAGTACATAATATATTAAACTCTAATTCATAGAGATAATATTCCTAATAATAAATAAATCAAACTCCTTTGATAAAGTTCTAATCATGATAGACATCCACATAGATAAATATTCATAACATTATTAATATTTTTTATTAGTTGAATAATTTGAGTTTAACACTATTAATTATGAGAACGATTCTTATAATTTATTTTATTTATAATATGAAGATTTAAATTCGTAAAATTTTTTAAAAATTTTGATAAATCCTATTTTTAATCCTACAGAGGGGAAAGGGGACTCTTAAAAAAGAAGGGATGCTCCTAGATGGTCTAGAACTTGTGACATAAGGGAATATGAGGAAACAAAGATGAACAACTTGGCCAACCGATCAAGTGTGTTTACTCAAAAAAAATTAAATAGTCTAAAGGTGATTATAAGGTAATATTTATTCATACATATTTTAACCCAACTTATAACTAGAGCGATTAAACTCGAATCTTCAAAGATAAACATCATCCGCTTTTCTACTAGACCACTTATTAAAATCTGTTTTCTCAAAAACTTAACTTATCATTTCACTAAATTATATAATAATTAATAAAATCACATCATCACTGTCCTCCCATATGGAAAGCGAGGCGGAGGGCCGGTAGGGGAAAATATGTTAATAATAATTATTAAATGAAACAGTAACTTAAATAATCAGCTAAGAAAATCATCTATTGACCTTATAAAGCATTCTATAATCATGCATCAAACACAAATACAAAACTAATAATATAATTCTATTAAAAACTAATAATATAATTAATTATTAATCTTCTTTTAAATGATTAGATGAAAAAAAACAAATAATATTATGACCTAAAATGAGAGGAAAACAAAGAAAATGAGAGGAATAAATAAAAGAACCATCCATGATTGAAGTAGAAGCATACAAAGAACCCACCTTCCTCTAAATCTAATTATATTTATTCAATAAACACCCACTCCCAGCTGGTCCAAAGTAACATATCTCCAACACACAGGCCAAAGTCAAATGACTCTCTCAAAACTCGAACAACCATCACCGCCACAAGAACCACCGTCGCCATCCCACTATTACACTGCTTTACCACCCCAACCGCCTGACGAAAGCTACGTCGTTTTGCCCTACTACTCCCCGGGAGGAAGGCTCTGCTGGTGCAGCTGTCGGAGACTATGCACCGGCACGGCTTCCTTGGTCTTGTTAGCTACCTTGGTGTACATTTTCTGGCCCTCCGATCCTGGCGTTAAAATCGTCCGGATGCACGTGAACCACATGCAAATCCATACCATACCCGTCATATCGTTGGATATATCTTTTTTGCTTACGTTGAGAGTGAGGAATTCCGACGTGTACTCCATGGACTTCACCAGCTTGGACGTCGCCGTCGGGTATAGAGGGAAGATGTTGGGACACGTGACGTCGGAGCATGGTCACGTGACGGCGATGGGGTCTTCTTTTGTGGAGGCGCGGCTTGAGCTCAAGGGGGTTGAGGTGTTGTCGGATGTTGTGTATTTGCTGGAGGACTTTGCCAAGGGAACCGTCCCGTTTGATACCGTAACGGAGGTCACCGGCTCCCTCGGCCTGTCATTATTTAAGTTCCCTTTGAAGGTAAAAAAAAGCTAAAACTTTTTCCTTCTGAATTAATATTTGCTTTTATTAGAACCATTGATTGGTGCAGACTCCACATCTGCTATGTGTACAGGCAGGAACCAAATAGGAAGGGGAAGAGGTCTTGGCCCCCAACTTTTTTAAAACTCATTTTAGGTCCCTAATTATTTTAAATATTACAACTTAAATTAAGTTTGTGTCCCTAATTTTTTATTTGAATACTTATTAGTTCCTTGTTAGTTATGTAATTAGATAAAATTATGCTCTAGCCCATTTATTTGGTTTAAATACTTCTTAGATCTTTATCAATTTCAAAATTAAGCAATTTGTCCCCACCTTTAAAGTTTTGTCTAATTCCATCCTTATATGCGTATGATATAGATTCTCACACCACTAACGCTGTCATCTCTTTATGCTAATATCGTTATTAATTTGGAGACAAAAGTTAGTAGTATTATCAATGTGGATTTACTAACAATATTATGAAAACAGATTATCAAATTTTTACATAATTAAAACAGAGGGATTAAATCTCTAATTTTAACATAGTATGGGGACTAAGTCTAAAATTAAACCTTTTAGTCTATTATAGGTTTAAAATTTGACTAGATGAAAGTTGAAGTCTTGAGGCTTTTACTTTAGATAGCTTCTCCCCAAAGTACTTAATTTTTTTAGGTAAATTAAGCTTTAAGGTTTGCCTTTCTTCATGTTTGGGTGACATATAATAATTTGTTTTCTCGGAAAGGAAAAGAAAAACACCAAACCATTGAAGCTGATTCATACCAACTTACCATTTGACTGAACAAAATGGTGATATTATTGCTTAAGTCCACAAATTAACCCCCTGTTTTGAGAAATACAATGGAACGGGAGTCGAATTTATCAAGCTTTATATGTTATATAATGAGAGGATTTCAGTGTTTAGATTTCTTCATTGTTTAAAATCCCACAGGCAAAAGTTTTATGCGAGATCGTGGTACACAGAATCAATCACACTATCATCCGCCAAAACTGCTACTCTCAGGTATGGACAAATCTAAATAATCCAAACATGTATCAAACATATGGTGTTAATCATGTTTAAGCATATAATGTGTTGTTTATTTCACTGTTCTTGTGTGATTGTTTTTTCAAACCGTATTCAAAATCGATCTTCTTCCGAATCTGAAGAAGATAATTAATCACCGTGTTTAGGGTGGTTTACAAATAGTTTATTTCTGAAAACAATTAGTATTGTAACTCTGTGTTTGAAAAACTTGTTTTAATGTTTCTAGAAATGAACTTGGAGGCGATGGATGCTGGAAATGAACTCAAATGCATTGGGTTGCAAGAGATGCGTGAAAGCTGAAAGATTCACGAGTATCCCCACAGCCATGCTTTGTAAATAGATCATGTGCAGCATTTCATGATATTATAGAATATGGACGAATTTGTCAATGTGTATAAAAAAATCGGTTTTCCAATCATCTTTGTGATTTTTTTTATGGTAAATATAAATCCCATTTTTAACCTAATACATGGGAAATCTTGTTGGTGAATTAAACATATAAAACTTCAATCATTGTAACCAATATATATACACTAGTTTTAGAATTATATTGATGTGGCATTTTTTATGATGTAGTACTAGCATTTAGTCATTTAACAGTTTTCATCCAAGAAAATATTATTTTGATCAAAATTAAAACCTTGAGAGGTAAAATAGATAAATAAAAATATAAAAATTAAAGTGATTATTCAATTAAACCATAATATTTAACTTACTAAAAAGAAAATATAATTAACTTAATATCAACTTAACAAGTGGTCTTTGAGATTTTTAATCTTTATTAATTAATTTAATAGTGCTCAGCGGTGCTCATTGAGCGTAGTATACTCAACATTTAATTTAAATGATCCACTAATTTTGATTTCCATAGTTTTCTTTTTTTTTAGTTTAATATGAACTAATGTCCAATTATCAAAACTGTATTTTTGATCAGTGTCATATTACAATCTTATAATTAAATATTAAATAAATAAATAAATCTGAGCACGATAGCCCATGAGACATTTAATCCGAGTTTCAATTCTCGAGCCCTCGGCCTGCGGCAAATAAAAGGAAATGGAAGGCCATGCTGTTTGGGCCTTGGATCCAAGACTTATAAAAAGCTGCTGTTTTTGAAAATAATTTGTCGCATCATGAATTAATTATTTCTTTTCAAGGAGCATTTTTTTTATTAATCACGGGTACATAATTAGTCCAAATAATGTTTTTAATAGTAATAAAATAATGAAAATGCAATTCTAAACTTCTAATCAAATCTAGACAGTTCGAATCAGCTAATTGATCTAATCCAATTGCCAAATTAACCGGTCAATGCATGTAGTTGTATTATTTATATAAACCTATAACAATAGACCCAGAGGAACATTAATAACCATACCATCAAGTCACGTGCAGCAGAATTTCAGGATCAAGTCAAATTAAGCCTGATATTTTGGTTTATCTTTTGAAAAAAAAATAAAAGAATCCTATTATTAGCGCATCATAGGATTTGACTTTAGATGCATTGTATATATTAGTACCCTACTGCATGAATCCATAGGTGTTTTTACACTCCTTGAACAAGGCTTGAAAAAAGAGAGACACCCCTTTTCTTTTCTTTTCACCATGGAAGTCAGCAAGTTGTGCAGCTCAGGCATCCAGGAGTTGAGGTGGAGAAGCAGCCGGTACAACCGGATGCTTTCGACCAATGTGTTGGCGACGACCGCATCAAAGCTGCCGAGGTGGAGGGTGCTATGGCGGAAGTTGATGAGGGAAAAGAAGAAGATCTTTATTTGTTCATCCGGGAGTACTACTGGGGTGCTTAATGTATCTTATGATCCTCATACATATTCACAGAATTTTGATCAGGGCTTCATCTCAGCTGATCCTGATGACTTCTCCAGGTCTTTTTCTGCTCGGTTTGCTGTTCCCTCAACGGTTTTTGACAATACCGGATTAGGTTGATCCATGTCGAATCAACAAAAAGGAAATATATTTTTTATTTTGATAAGATCAATCAATTAATGTAAAGATTTACTCCGTTTTCAATGTTTGGTCATGTTAGTTAATGAAAGCATCCACTGTTCCACCTCAACTTCTTGTTTAGCATTTTTCTTTGCTCATAAGAAATTAAAAATGTGCGATCCGCTGTCCGGGATTGAGCTTTGGCTTGATTGTGGTTACGAAGAGAGTTTTAACGAGGCTCATTTAAAAAAAAGATTGTGTGATTAAATGGTTATCAAAATAACTTTTAGTGTTGAAGAAGCTGAAGCAAGCCCAGTCTGGCTAAAGGATTAAAGGAACCTGTAAAGCATATTTTCATTCTGTTTTCTTTAGATTTAAGTGATACCGGCAAGTGGCAATATATTATAAACAATGATTAAATGGTTATCAAAATAACTTTTATTCTTTAAGCGGGCATTATCCTATTATTTTTCTGAAGCTGGCAGCCGCAGAGATGCGTTTGGGATAATAATAATAATAAGTTGGGGCAGTTTGGAAAGTGGACATTATTAATCAACTAAAACAAGCTTTTATAGTGAATAAGAACATTGTTATGGCAGGTTTAGCTGCTCATTTAATCTTTACATAATAGCTTTCTGCAGTGTTTATGCTAATAAGAAAATTGTTTTAATCAACTAACCAGTCCATTCCCCGTATCCCCTGGGGGAATATACAACATACCTTTAGACATCCACTGAGGCTGAGGGAATATATGATTTTATGTTCTTAAACGATCCAACCACAACATGTGACAGGGACGGACTCATGACTTTAGATTAGGAGAGGCGAACTTATAAAATTTTAAGTGTGGGGGGCAAAAATAGATTTTTAATAGAAAATACATAAAAAAAATTTAAAAAATTTCTGAGTCGTATAGAAATTTCAAGTTTTTAGGGGCAACTACCCTCGCCAGCCCCTCGGTCCATCCCTGGCATGTGATGTAGGCTGCCTCTATAACTCGAATTATTCCTACTGAATTCATGCCTCATCACAACCCCTCTAGATGGAAAATGAAATATATATTTTTAAATTCCAGTGGAAAAAATTAAAGCTTAGTTGAATTAATTGATACAATTACTTTTAAAAAGTCATTTATAAATGATTTAAATTTTGAAATAAATATTTTTAAATTAATTTTAACAGTGGACAGGTGATTGTTACTATATAAATGATTAAATGAATTGTGCATTGGTTTCTATGCAAATCATATGCTTATTGGATATAACATATAGCTTAGGCCATGGGCGGAGACGTATCCTGAAAATATATATATATATATATATATAAATACATATAACTTTTATACCACTGTGAAAAATATTAACACTGTTATTTTAATTTTTAATATTTAATTTATTTTTTCTCTAAATTCTGATACTTAATGTGTTTTTTCTGACTCCACTGTCTAGCTCTTTCCTCCCCAGATTTATATTAATTTAACCTCTGTTACTAGAGGGTTGATTTGATCCTTGATCAATTTAGATAAGTAATCTGTGGCCAAAAAACCACCATTTCCACCTAATATCTGTTATTATTAATGAAACTTAAAGCACTACAAAGGGACCTTCCAACAAAATGCATGTGCATAAAATAATGGCACTCACTCCCAAGCACCACAGAATATGATAATTACAATGGTACGCTCTAACTCTAAGTATATGTTAAAAATATATATCAATTTTTTTCTTGGTAATACATAACAAAGAAAGCTATGGGAAGCTAACTAGCAGTTTCATCTCGCATAAGTTCAACCTCTTCTGCTGGAGCTAACTAAAACACAGAACCGTCTTAGTGTTATCGGTTTTCACAATCACCCTTCTATAACCAGCATTCCAAGCATGTACTAGAATATCGTGAGCAGCCCATAATTCAGCAGTGAGGACAGAACAGCTACCGATATCAATGACGGATCTAGAATTCTTTTTTAGGGTGGGCACAAGTCAAAATATTCATGAGGGTGAGCACAAGTAATAAAAATTTCAAAATTTCAAGGTGGGCACAAGTTATAAAAAAAATTAAAGATTTATTCATAAAAATTAAGAAAATTAAAGTTAAATGTGTGAACTTTGAAAAGTTCTGGGTGGGCACGGGCCTACCCAACCTTAATGTAGATACGCCACTGACCGATACTCATACTTCTAGTAAAACCAAAGAGCCAATTACCCTTGTCATCACAGATAACACCCCCAATTACCGTCGTCGAACCATCAGTCGTATTCCTTGCACCATCACAGTTAGCCTTCACCCAACCTGCCGGTGGACATTGCCAAGCTAATAATGCAGGAGCAGTGGCATTCCTGTGATCACTCACAGTAGTAAAGGTTTGCATACATTCGTTCGCCAATCGATCACCTTTAGATAGTAGATCATCCTTCTGAATGAAATCCGCATCAAAAACTAAACTACATCTTTGCTTCCAAAGCAGCCATCAAAAAATTTAAGAAGCGAGCACGCCAATTACCCCAACGACATCAAAATCTGCAGAATCAGTCAAGTTCATTTGCAACCATGTTTCAACAGGCAAGGACAAGAAATTATGCAATTTATCTGGTCTAACAACCCTCAATTTTAAAATATTTTTACATGTTTAAAAGATTATATATACTTTTATTAGATTATATGTTCGGATATATATTGAACAAAGGTCATTTTTCTAAAAGTCTAATGATATTTTTAATCTCAAAATTAAAAAAAATATCATTTCATCTCTTAAGCGTTGTTTGGCAATTAGCGGATAGCTGAAAGCGGATTACATTAGCTGATAGCGGATAGCTGAAAGCGGATTACATTAGCTGATAGCGGATAGTTGATTGCATTAGCTGATTTAACTAACGGATTGCATTAGCTGATTGTATAAAAGTGTTTGATAAAATTAACTGATAGTTGTTTTGATTGTTTGAATAATTTATTAAATATTAACATTTTGTATCTATTAATATTAATTAGATTATAAAAATATTTTTTAAAATATCATTATTAAGCATATACGAGGATGTACAGATTAATTTTTTATTTGTGAAATTATCTTTTTAATATAATTTTAATAATTATTAAATTTAGATGTATATATTAATTTCTTATCTATGAAATTATATTTTAAATATAATTTTATTAATTATTAAATTTATATGTATTTGTTAATTTATATATTAATTTCTTATTTATGAAATTATTTTTTAATTTTATTAGTTAAATTATGTTATTTAGAGAAATTTTATTCAAATCTCTAATTCTAAATGAGAGATTTCACCTCAATCCGCTATTACAATCCTATATTTACCAAACATCCAAATTAGTAGATTTGACTAGTCAAACATCTAAAAATATTTTAAACTTCTAATTTTAGCTAAAAAGCTATTTACCAAAGAAGTCCTTAATATTTTTATCTCGTAAGGCCTTTAAAAATAACTAATGGAAAAATAACAAATTTATATTTTTTTGGTTTAAATATCAATTTTTTATTCGAAAAGAGCAAAGATTCATTAAAAAGGAAAAGGGAAACAACAGCCTTATCCCACGTACAACAAAGAAACCACATGCATGGCTATGCAAAGTGGGACGTAAGGCATAAAAAAACAAACCTAGCAGGGAACAGCCCTAGGGAAAAAACGCAGCAACACCAAGCACCGGCAATCGAAGCCGTGAGCAAAAGACAAAGGGAAAACAAAGACAAGGGTGATCTCTAACATAAGAGTCGGCCTTAACCAAAGACAGTAGCTAAAACAGAGCACAACCACCCTCATCGTTCTCAGAACCGGTTTTGAAATTCGATCGTAACACTCAAGTGAGAGCTCCTTTCGGAGGCAAGCTCCCTCGTCGAAGGGTGAGGGTCTTGTCAACTTGAATGGAGTGACCGAAAAATCAGACCTTGAACGTGGGATGGCAAGGAAACCAAGACCATCGGCAGACACGACCTTCTGTCTGGAGCTGGAGACTATGACTAGAGATGACCAAGTTGAGATAAGTCTTGGATCAGCCGTGAATAGAGAACCCCAGATGATTATAGGGGAAGGAAATAAGTGAGACACCATCTTTTGTCCCTTCCACTCGAAAAAGGTGGAGCCAGAGGGAATCATATTTAGTGCGGATAACCCTCTAGAGAATTATTCACTAGACTGAAATCAGTTAAGCCAGAATACGTTGTGCTCTTTGAGGGGCCACGAGTAGGAGTGTTTTTCTCATCGCTTAACACGATCTCCTCATCAAGGGACAACTGGATCTTTTATCAAAACAAACTAAAAATGGGCTCAAACTCATCATAGCCTAGCAACAAAATTAGGAACAAGTCAATAGACTTAACATGGCCCACAAACTACAGATTTGAATTAAACGAGGAATGGTCACCAAAATCCACAAACCAAGGTACGTAGAACCTCGGTGAACTCACGCAAACCTTGTAACTTGTGTCATCTTCGTAAGCAAAGAAGACGACAAAACAATGGGCTTTACGAAGAGCCTGCAGCATCCCAAAATTTCCGTGATTGACTTCAGCAATAAAAGAAACCTCGATCCCTGCGCCATTCCTGCCATGTCTATGCAGAAAGGACACTAAAGCCCTCATCCCCAACACTGAATCGCCGACTGCCAAAGCTCTCTGAGCTTCATCACCTGCATTAACCACCGACTGAAGACATGATACCGGAGCAAAATCATCAGCCATGCAAAAGATGCTTTTTTCACTAGCCTCTGAATCCTTCAAACGATCACTCGGGAGGTTCTGGTGACATAAGAGAAAAGAGATGATTTGCTATAGACCTTGTATCGTTGAACCAGCTTTCACCTTGGACGAAAAAAACTGCAGTCGTCTTAAGTGTTGTGAAAAGGATCACGTCATTTGCTCCGACGCATACCCCGTTGCCCTCATCACTAACCAATGTTTCAGTAAAACTAATCCTTGTAGGCGACCACAAAAACGACACCAGAAACGAGTCTCTTGAACCCAACCAACATGAGTCATGATTCCATTGTGGTCCCTTGTCCCTTAACATCCCTTCCGAAAGGTCAACACTGGGGCAGAGACTGAGACCAAACGAACGAGACAAACTTTCCCAAAAACCCCGCACCAAGATATTTGTCATACCCTTATTCACCGCCTCCAGATCGATTTCGCTGATGCGCCGCCGAGACGAACATACGAACAACAATCCATCATGAACCGAGAACTGTGACGGAAAATAAAAGGGAGATAGAAGACCTAGGGTAAAGTTTTTATAGAACTGTGACATGTTTTCTTACTTAACTTAAAACCCCTTCTTCCGGTTTAAATATTAATTTAGCCCTCAGTAAAAGGCTAGTTTTAATCATACAGTTGTTAACTTTATTTTTTTGACTACCAGTTTTTAATTTTAGAAGCTAAATAAAAGGATTATACTATCTTCACATCCTCGCCTTCTCTTATTTTAATCCCTATATTATTTTCTAACAGCAATATTACATTATTCTCATAAAATAATAATTTTATTTTTTTTAATCCGCTAAAGCACCAGTTAAACAAATCCGCTTTGTGAAACTGTAAAATTTAATGCTAAATTCAATGGCCAAAACAAATAACCATCAACATTAATAAGGAAACCCCTAAATAAATGAAAATTTTAAATTAATTCCATCTTTAAATTTGTTTCCAAATGGAAGTAAACTTTTAAATCTTGACTACATCCGATATATCCCCGTTTTAATGCTTTCTACTTTCCATAAAATCTCCTAAATTATAACAACCCTATCAACTGTTTTTCATATTTACATTGAAAATCTGCTCTCAATTGCGAGTAAAGTAAATCTATTAATTATAATACCCTACCTAATTCGCCAAATCTTACCAAATCCCCATGAAAACTTGATGCGCTAAACAAGGTAATTTTTCAAAGAATGTTATTATAATGAACCAAGTGAACATCTCTGCCTGTGGGCTGCCTTTTTATGCTAGGATAAACCAAATAGCTTGGTAGAAAAGAAGAAGAAAAAATGTCGAAGAAACTCCAAAAATCTCTCCAGGATTACCTCTCCAAAATCAAAACTACATCCCCAAATATTCAGTTCCCTTCAAAACCAGTCTCTTCTTCCAAAAAATGGATCCTCAAACGGTGCAGACATCCGAAAACCTTATCTTTTGCTGTCAATCCTGCTAGCGACCATGGTAATAAAGGAACCAGCGACGGTAATAATGATGATGCGGCCACGCTTGCGGATGTCGATCGTTTTCTCTTCGAGAATTTCAAGTCGCTGTATATCGAAGAGGACGATGAGGTTGAGGAAAGGAGATGTACTGTTAGATCAGAAGATCATGGAGATGATCATATAGGCAAATCCTCTGATGCGTTTTCGCTTGATTCTCCAAGTTTTATGGATCCTCCCGTGTACGTTTGTGGTTCCAACAGGTTCTTTGTGTCCACGGGGATGTCGAGTTCTCTTGTCGAAGAGTCTCGGTCTCGGAGCAGTGCCGGGACCAACTCCACCATGTCGATTTCAGAGAACATGGGTTCGACTTCTACTTCATCAGCTTCAATCAACAATACTATTGCTTCCAATGACTTTAACAGCGATGGCGGTGTTGAGGGTGATGATGTTAATGTTGTGTCGCTAAGTAATATCCGGAACGAGTGTATTGCGGTGTTAACATATTCTCATAACCCTTACGATGATTTTCGACGATCCATGCAAGAAATGGTGGAAGCGAGGCTGAAACGTCATTCGAATATCGATTGGGATTTCATGCAAGAGCTTGTGTTTTGTTACTTGAAATTGAATGATAAGAAGTCTCACAAGTTCATTTTGAGTGCTTTTGTTGACCTGGTCGTGGATTTGCGTCGAAACGACATGAAGATTCCAGCCAGGTCTCCGCATTTTGAAGTTAATAACGAGCGAGAACATACGAGATCAAGGAGAACCAGGCACCATGTAATGTAAGGTAAGGATTTGGCAATTGTATGCTGTTTTTGAAAAAAAAAAGCGGGGGGATGACAGTGTCATAAATAATTTGTTCTCAAGAAATATTGTTGATCTAAAAACTGTTTTAATGGCTTTTTTTTGTCAATTTGAAATTTCCTGTCATTGATACAGTTTTTTGTTTTAAGTGGAGAGTGATTCAAGGAAGGACTTAATTTGTTTATAATATAAGTTACTGTATTGTTGTGGTATTCGGTAAGATTTATTGGATATTTGTGTTGACATTGTTAATTGCTTGTTCCCTAGTGATAAATCTCTCAGCTAAAGTTACCCGAAATCTCCCGGATAAATCTCCCCTAATATTTGCATGTTTTGTTATTTGGGCCCCTTATTTTTTTTTAGAGCAAACAACTTTTAACATTTTAATTTAATTCAAATATACTCATGTTGATTGGAAACTACCAGTCAACTGACGGTCAATGGTTGATGTTAATTGGACTTGTCATGTACGTGTTAGCATCATATTCACCATGTGTCACCATCTGGTGTGGCCATGTGTCACCATTTGGTTTGGCCACATGTTAGTATGATAGTCAGCCACGTGTCACCATAAAGAAGGGTATAACAAAATAATTAAAAAATCTGTTGTGGCATATGCCACGTCTGCTAATCTTAATGCGTGACAAGTCTAGTCAGAATCAACTGTTGACCGTCAGTTGACTGACAGTTTTCATCCAACAGGGTATATTTGGATCAAATTGAAACGTTGATGGTTGTTTGCTAAAAAAAGAATAAGGGGTCAAATGACAAAACATGAAAACGTTAGGTGCATCTTCTGTCATTTTGCCTAATTATTTTAATTACTTTTGAAATTATAAGGACCGAAAGCGTTATTATCCCTTTTTAGAATAAAATCTATTTTTCAGATTTTTTTTTTTTTGTTTTAGTAAACTACACAAATAGTAACTGAACTTTGATAAATTACTTAATTTGGTAACCAAACTTTATATAAATGGTAACTGAACTTTGGTAAATTACTTAATTTGGTAACTAAACTTTCAATTGCTTCAATGTTACTATTAAACTTTTAGTTTTGCTTTAAATTGGTCACTGGCCAATATTAGCAACCGTTAAAAGGGCGATGTGATAGTTAAAATATTTTGTATAATAATTCATTTAGCCTTTCACATTTGCATATTCAAACAATTTTGTCCTAATTCAAAAAAAAATTAACCTTCATTATTTACACATTATTTCAATTAGACCATATTTTAATTAAAAATAATTTAACTATTTCAATTGGTCACTGCTCCATGCCATGGAAGCATCTTTAATAATTTACAACACATATTTTTTTTCCTCGATTGATCAAACCGAAATTCATGATTTTGGGCTTGACGTTTAGGTGTTTATGAGTTTAGGGTTTAATGTTTTAGTTTTAGAGTGTAGGGTTTATGAATTTATGGTTTAGATTTTATAATTTAGGGTTTAGGCTTAAACTATGTTTAATTAAAGCAGGGTCAAAATGAAATAATGTGTTAATAATAGGGTTAAATTTATATTTTTTTAAAAGATAGGACAAAATTGTTTGTATGTGCAAACACATGGAGGACTAAATGTTTTATCATACAAAATATTTTAACTGTCACGTCTTAACGATTGTTAAAGGATCAGTGGCAAATTTGGAACAAAACTAAAAGTTTAATGGTAACATTGAATGAATTGAAAGTTTGATTAGCAAATTGAATAATTTATCAAAGTTCAGTTTGTAATAAGTGCCTAAACTTTCATTTTGGCTTAAATAGGTGCCTAAACTATTTTTGGGCTGAAATAAGTGCCTAAACCTTCATTTTTGGCTTATTTTAAAGTCAATTTTGGCACATACTTAACCACCTATTTCAACCAAAAATAAAAATTTAGGCACTTATTTCAGTCAAAAACGAAACTTCAGACACATATTTCAGCCAAAAATACTTTAAACGCTTATTAAAAAACATAATTTGAATACTTATTTTATAATTAAATCAATTTAAAAATAGAAGGAAACATAAACCTTATATATATATATATATAATTATCCTTTTGCCGGAATAAGTATAATATATTAATACTCATTTAAACATAATTATAATATATAGAGAACAATACAAATAAAACATAATGTAGAATATATGAATTGCCGGCTGCAATGTCGCCGGGGAAAATTAAAAAAAAAAAAAACAGTAGAATGAGGCTAAAATAAGGTGGGTACATAAATTCTTATAAAAAATGTAAAGATTTATATATATGTATTAAAATTCTTACAAAATTAGTAAAAAAATTAGTATATACGTGTTTACCACTTTTGTAAGAATTTATGTAAATATACATAAATCCTTACAAAAATGATGAAACTTAAGGTATATATACAAATGCTTACAACTTTTGTACATATATAAAAATGGTAAACATTTTTGTATATACAAAAAATTTTACTATTTTTATAAGAATTTTGATACATATACATAAAATCTTATGATTTTTTTATAAAAATTTATATACACATTTTATTTTAACCTATTTTAATAGGTTTCACCCTAAAACTTTTCGTCCCGGGGCTTGGCAGAAAAACATGGTTAATCATTTTAAACTGGTGAGAAGTGGGAACCGTAATAAATATATTAACTATGGGGACAGCAAAAGTCACATGAAAATATGGACTTAGTACCAAACCTACCTACCAGCTGAACAAAAGTTTCGGTAAAATCTCAATGCTCATAAATTAAACCCCCAATGAAAAATGCGATAATCCAACAGAAAAAAATCTCATCGGCTTTTAAACAAGCTCATTTTATATAGGGAAAACTACACCGGTGGTCCCCAAACTATTACCGTTTTTTTATTTTGGTCCTTAAACTATGTTTTTCGGCAAAACCGTCTATTTTGTTACATAGTTCTCATGTTTTGGTCCCCGACGTTAAATAGCTAACTATTTTGCTGACATGACATTTTTTAAATATTTTTTAATTATTTCTCTCCCCTCTTAAAAAATGCCACGTCAGCAAAACCGTTAGCTATTTAACGTCGGGGACCAAAACAGGAGAACTATGTAACAGAAGAGACAATTTTACCGAAAAACATAGTTTAGGGACCAAAATAGGAAAATGATAATAGTTTGGGGACCACCGGTATAGTTTTCCCTTTTATTTATTATATAAATTAAAATGATTTACAATTAAATTTTAACATCTAAGAAAATGATAAAGATTAAAGAAACATCTTTCATTGGATCTTTCTAGAAGCCATGATACATATGGACATCTCTAGAAATTATTTAACAGTAACAGTAATCATATTTAAGAAAAGTTTTTAAAAAGAAATCGAAAATCCCTTATAAGCCCTCTTTGGTAAAACGTCTCCAATTCCAATCTCTCTTTCGCTTCTTAAGGTTGTTTTCGTATTCTCCCTTTCTCGCACACCAAAAAAACACCTAATATTAGAAAGAGGTGTTTTTGAAAAGAAAATTCCACATCTTCTTTCGCCTCTAATCTTCCTTGAAAGGTACGGTCGTTTGGCTTCGCTCTTTGAAATTTCGTTGATTGTTTTCTTCTTTGTTATTGCCTCCTTTTCTCCGTCTGGAATTTGTAGATCTGTATGCTTATCGCCTCGGATTCGGTGGATTTTTTGCCCAACGATGCTTTTCGCATCGACTTTTGTTTTTCTTTGGATAGATTTAGCTGTTTCTAGTGATTCAGGTGGAAGCAGTTTTCTTATTGATTTATACTTTTTCGATTTAGTTAAGTGTGGAATTAGCTTATTAATAGATTGATCTGAATGCGATTCCGATTTTTCATCCTCTGATTATTTTATTTTGAGGATTAATCTTCTTGAGTTGGAATCTGAGTGTTCTTATGTATGAGAAGCAATACTGGAAGTTCATTTTTCTTTGAAGTAAAATGTTTGATTAACTTCAAATGTGATGTCCCCTTGTGGTATGTCTTCTAGCATGAATGATCGATTCAGTAAGTGTCTCTAACTGGAACCGAACATGTTGGTTGGATCCTGTTAAGCAGTACTGTTCCAATCAGCTCAAGTCATGTGAAGTGTTGCATAGAATCTTGAACCTCAATGTTTTCCTCGTAACTAATGAGAATATGTTTATATCACCATAATTGATATTATATTTGAAGTTGTTGACTATGCTAAACTGATATTTATGCATGATCGTATTGTTTTTTTGTTTATTAGTGCAGATCTATTTTATTTTATAAGTAAATTGGTTTAGTTGCTGCTGAAGATGAGTGTTGTTGGGTTTGATTTTGGCAATGAGAACTGCATTGTTGCTGTCGCAAGGCAGAGAGGAATTGATGTTGTCCTTAATGATGAATCAAAGCGTGAAACTCCGGCTATTGTATGCTTTGGGGAGAAGCAGAGATTCATTGGTACTGCAGGGGCAGCATCTTCTACGATGAACCCTAAAAATTCAATTTCTCAGATAAAGCGGTTGATTGGCCGTCAGTTCTCGGATCCTGAGTTGCAAAGGGATCTCAAGTCAATGCCCTTCAGTGTCACTGAGGGTCCTGATGGATATCCTTTGATTCATGCTCGTTATCTAGGTGAGATGAGATCTTTTACCGCAACTCAATTGTTGGGGATGGTTTTGTCTGATTTGAAAGGCATAGCTGAGAAGAACTTGAATACAGCAGTGGTGGATTGCTGCATTGGTATTCCTGTATATTTCACTGATCTTCAAAGAAGGGCAGTTTTAGATGCTGCCACAATTGCAGGCTTGCACCCTCTTCACTTGATTCATGAAACTACTGCAACTGCATTGGCTTATGGCATCTACAAGACTGATTTGCCTGAAAATGACCAATTAAATGTCGCCTTTGTCGATATTGGACATGCTAGCATGCAAGTTTGTATTGCTGGATTCAAGAAGGGCCAACTCAAGATATTGGCTCATTCATTTGACCGCTCTTTGGGTGGTAGAGATTTTGATGAAGTCCTATTTCAGCACTTTGCTGCAAAATTTAAAGACGAATACAAGATAGATGTATTCAAGAATGCAAAGGCTTGTATTAGGCTTCGAGCTGCTTGTGAGAAGCTGAAGAAGGTACTGAGTGCCAATCCTGAAGCACCTTTGAATATTGAGTGCCTAATGGATGAGAAAGATGTTAGGGGTTTCATTAAGAGAGAGGAGTTTGAGCAGATCAGTGCTCCAATTTTGCAACGTGTGAAGAGGCCATTAGAGAAGGCTCTTGCTGATGCTGGACTTGCAGTTGAAGAAGTTCACACGGTTGAGATTATTGGTTCAGCCTCTCGTGTTCCTGCCATGCTAAAAATTCTCACTGAGTTCTTTGGTAAAGAACCAAGACGTACGATGAATGCTAGTGAATGTGTTGCCAGAGGATGTGCTTTGCAATGTGCAATTCTCAGTCCCACATTCAAAGTTCGGGAATTTCAGGTAATTATTTACAGTTATTAACTCATTATAATATTTTTTGTGTCTATTGAATTTTATTTGAGCTTCGCACATATATTACTTGGAGGCTTTATATGTTCTCTAAGCTGTTATGCATGATAGTATGATTTGTAGCCGACTTTTATTTATTGTCTTGGAGATGGAATGGATGCTAAGATTTTTTTCTGGATTATCCTTTATAGTTCAGTTTCTCCATTTGAATTTGATTCTGCATGTCCTATTGTCATTTCTGTGTCATTTGCCTTTTCTTTGTTCCATTTGAAGATAGTTCACCCCTTGATTTATATTGTTTGAAGGTCAATGAGAGCTTCCCTTTCCCAATTTCGCTATCATGGAAAGGATCTGCACCGGATGCTCAGCAGGGGGGAGCCGAACAACAACAATTGGTTTTCCCAAAAGGAAATCCTATACCCAGTGTCAAGGCTGTGACATTCCATAAGACAAGTACTTTTGGCGTTGATGTACAATATTCTGAGGCAAGTGATTTGCAGGTCCCACCAAAAATCAGTACTTACACGGTAATTAATTTTCTAAGTTCAAACCTCGACTCTAATTATCTTATTTTTTGATATCTTCCTTTCTTTCTCAGCTTCTGATTTGAGAAATAATTTGTGGAATTTGTTATTTGGCAGATTGGTCCTTTCCCAACAATAAGATGTGATAGACCTAAATTGAAGGTCAAAGTTAGATTGAATTTGCATGGGATTGTGTCCCTTGAATCAGCAACAGTAAGTTTGTGTGAATCAACTTTTTAACTTTTTATTATGCTGAAAGGCAAATAATTTTGCTTGACTACTTTCATTTGTTTTTAGCTCTTGGAAGAGGAGGAGGTTGAAGTCCCAGTTTCAAAAGAACCAACAAAAGAAGATACTAAGATGGAAACTGATGAAGCACCTAAAGATACTGCTGGCCCCAGTGCCCATGAGACAGATGTTAACATGCAAGATGACAAGGGTACAGCTGATGAAGCGGGGGTTGAAAATGGTGTTCATGAGTCAGGGGACAAGCCTATGCAAATGGAAACTGATACCAAAGTAGGTGTTTTGGGTCTGCATGAATTGCTAGAATTGGTCATGTAGCCTCTAGGGGATTATTCCCAGTCTTGAAGCTTGTAGTACATTTGTTTCATATATGGAATATTTCTGGAGCCTGTGTATTTTATTTTTGTATGGAATAATTTTTTATATGTTCCGTCTGTCATATAGGTTGAGGCTCCCAAGAAGAAGGTGAAGAAAACAAATGTTCCAGTGGCAGAGTTGGTTTATGGTGCAATGTTACCTGCAGATGTTCAAAAAGCGGTAGAGAAGGAGTTTGAAATGGCTTTGCAAGATAGGGTTATGGAAGAAACAAAGGATAAGAAAAATGCTGTTGAGGCCTATGTCTATGACATGAGGAATAAGGTGAATCACCTTTGTCTAATTTACTAGTTTGTTGCTTGCCTGTTATGATCTTAAAACTAATATACACAATGGTGTCTTCAGCTTAGTGACAAATACCATGATTTTGTCACTGCTCCGGAGAAGGAAGAGTTTACTGCTAAGCTTCAGGAAACAGAGGATTGGCTATATGAAGATGGAGAGGATGAAACGAAGGGTGTCTATGTTGCCAAGCTTGAAGAACTTAAGAAGGTAAATCTTGTTCTTCCTGTGATCTCTTAGGTTGACTGTATAAAACGCCTATCTGACAGGAGTCCTAATTTTACAGCAAGGAGATCCTATAGAAGAGCGTTACAAAGAGTATGCTGAGAGGGGAACTGTCATTGATCAGCTTGCTTACTGTATTAACAGTTATAGGGAGGCAGCCATGTCAAGTGATCCCAAGTTTGATCACATTGAACTTGAAGAGAAGCAAAAGGTAATAGTTCTCTCGCCCTCTTTATCTCTCTACTTGTACTCCTATTGCTGAGATCTAAATTCTTGTGGTACGCTATAGGTTCTGAATGAGTGTGTGGAAGCTGAGGCCTGGCTAAGAGAGAAAAAACAGCAGCAGGATCAACTTCCCAAGTATGCCACTCCGGTTCTTTTGTCAGCCGATGTGAGAAAGAAGGGTGAAGCTCTAGACAGGTACTCGCTATTTCACCTTCTCAAGGTTTTGTAGATTCTTTTTTATTCATACATGATATTGAACTTTGCTTTAAACAGGTTTTGCAGACCAATAATGACGAAACCTAAACCGGCTAAACCAGTCACGCCTGAAACACCACCAACCACACCTCCTCAGGGAAGTGAGGCTCAACCACAGGATGCAGATGGCACAGATGCCAATCCCAACGTGAATGCAAGTCCCAACCGCAATGTGAACCCGAGTGAGAGTACAGCAGCAGGCAGTGGCGAGGCGCCTCCGGCTTCTGCAGAACCAATGGAAACTGACAAATCAGAGACTACTTCAAGTACTGCCTAAATTATTAGGCGTCGGTCTCATGATGATTTATGTATGCGGCCAAAATACATGGTTCTTTTTTATATTGAATATTTCAAAAGACCCTTAAGACCAGTTCTTGGGTATAGGCTGGTAGAAGAGTTTGCGTTGGTCTGGCCAATTTTTTACGATTTGCAGTGTCGGCCGAGATTTGTCATTAAGAGTGGGTCTTTTTAAGAGGATTTTAAGTGTTGATTCATTTTATGGTTGTAGGATCTATTTTGGATTAGTAATCATTTCAATTCTGGATTTTTTTTGGATCAAAACTTCAATTCTGGTTTCAGTTATGTTTCATATTACTTCTTTGTTTATTGTTAATTTGTTATGTCTTAAGATCCATCCGGTTTTGGCCTTCTTTTGCTGAGAAGTATAATCTTGCTTTCATGGGCAAATTTCAGGAAACTCTTCAAACTGCAGCTACGAATTACGATTCTCAAGTCGAGGCAAACGCTAAAGTCTTCACATTTTCACCAAAAGCATCTCAATGTTATCGGCTATTTTGCCGTAAACACAAACAATTCAAAATTACTTGCCAGCAAAAGAATCTATCGTTAAGCTTCTGGAAGTTTGGAGATTGGTAACAGAAAAATGCATTGTTTTTTTTTTTATTAGCAAAAGAATTTATCGTTAAGCTTCTCCAAGTGTTCACTCGCTCCTTTCAGAGTTTTCACTGCATGAACTTCATAAATGAGATGAGAGGTGTGTAACTATGTGCGACTCTTAATCTTTTCAAACATCACAGATACACTGAATGGGCATATGTATGCACCTGCCGTTGATCAGCTTGCTCATTGTATTAACTGTCTCTATGAACAACCATGTCGGATGATTCCGAGATTGATGGCATAGTCCAGGCTGAAAAGTACTAGGATTCAGTCGGCCTCGTGGCCTTGACTTACGTTGATTGCTTGAAAATTGTTGTTAAAAACAATTGCTGGAAACAGTTCGGAAAAAGTTGAAAAAAAAAAGACTGACTGAACCAATCGGTGTAGACTGTTGAAAACAAATGATGTCATTTAACTGGATTGCATGTTTCAAGCTTGATTGTTGATGACATCAATGGTACAGGGAAAAAGGATTGCCAGTGAGATATAACCATTAATTAAGACAGTAAAAGTGACAATCTCTGTTAAAATAGAATTTGGGAAGAGGCTCCAACATATTATACAACAACATTTAGCAGTCAACATCGAATCGAAATGGCAAAGATAACTGGGTTTTGCATGGATTACCCGCTGGCATTTTCGGCTGAGACATCGATATCCTCTTTGTCACCCTGCTGCATTTTTGCAATTTCGGCTTGAGCACTTTCCATGATCTGCCTCTTCTGCATTTCCAACTCCCTATGGAAATCCATTCTCATCTTCTCTAATTCCAACATCTGCTGCCTTTTACTATTCTCGATCTTTTCATATATATCGCTGAATTTATGGATTGAATCTGCAAGCAATCGGAATGAAGAACCCTCATCATATTGCCTCCCAAATCTTCTCTTTTTAGGTGGCAGTCCATCTGAGATGTCCTCCACGCTATCAGCAGATTCTGAATTTGGTGGACTTTCCCTTATTTCATCCATACCATTTGCACGGCTTGAATAAGCTCTAGGGTTTGCGAATACAGGATCACCCGAGTCCAAGCCACAAGACACTCCACCCTGCTGTGGAGGAGTTGACATTAACATATCCATCTTCCTGAAATAAACCCATTTGCTAGAAGTAGCACCATTCTCTGCTAGTATAGCTTTCTCCTTCTTATACTTCTTCTTCAACGTATCGATTCGATTGCGACACTGGGTTTCGGTCCTTTCAATCTTTGAAACCTCCAAAACTTTCTCTGCAACTTCTTGCCATTCCTCAGATCGAAGACTCTTCCTCCCACGTTGCAAGAAACGGTCACCCCATGCATCTAGTAAAACAAATGTCTCATGTTCAGTCCAGTCCGTAAGAGAGTTCCTCCCACCATGAGAGGGCTTTGGCACCGATGGCGATGGAGCTGCAGCAGCTGGTGCCGGTACACGAGGAGCAAATTCATAACTCAACACCAAACTCTTCAATTTCCTCTTCTTCGGGTGCCTCTCAAAGTCTACATCATTGTCTTTTTCATTATGGACTTCCGGCGTATCACCGTCTTCATCATCATCTTCCTCTTCATCATCAAGCTCGTCGTCATCTTCGTCTTCATCATCCATGTTTTTTCCAACATAACGAACACCATTATTTTGGTCATGATTCTTCTCTTCCCCTCCCAAATCCTCCTCATCTTCATCATCATCATCATTAGCATATTGATTCCCAGTTGATCTAGAATATGGAAGATTTCTTACAGGAAGCTTCCGGTGACTCGAAGAACCATAATCTTGCTGCTGACTAACACCATACGGATTTGGAGGATACCTAGCATCGTCCTCAATGTTATCCATTAAAACCCAGGACTCGGCTCAACGGCAAGAAACCCCGAATTTGTATATAGAAAAACTACAAAAGCATACTTCTCCTACACCTTAGTAGCTCCAAACCCACATTTCGTCTTTCCCATACAATCAAGCTTGAAGAACAATGTAACAATATTTATTTTTTACTAAAAAAATCCTAGAAACTGCCCCTAAACTCCAACACTTTGGAGAAAAACTAAATCCCCAAGGTTCTAAAATCCTTTTGAATCTTTTCTCTTCATAAAAGGAAAATTATTCAAAATCTACCTTCCTCCTTTTTATTGAATCAAACAACAAAAACACTAAAAAATTACTCAGAAAATCAACTTCCTGAGCTGTAAATCACAGAATACTAAATCTTACCTAATTTAGAAAAATCAAACCCGTTTATTATACAACGATTTTTTATATAAAAAAAAAGCTAAATTTCAAGTTCCTTTTGACCGATAAATTTTACTACCCAGCTCGATGGTCGATTTATCTTTTCCAGAAATATTACAACAGGCCCATCATCAACAAATTCAATAAAAAACCATAAATCTTTATTCAAATCAGAATCCACTTTCAAGGAACAAATGAATCAAAAACTTACCTGAAAAAGTGCTCAAATTTCTCAAACTACTTTTTAAGGTTTGAACTCATACAAATTTAAGGCAAACTGAAAGCTTTTATTTTTCTTGGAAGAAAAATAAACACTTAAAAGGGGGGAAATCCAATTGTGATTGTGGATAAAAGTAAAAATGTTGGAAGGAAAAAAAATATATATATATATATATATATATATATATATATATATATATATATTTAGACCGATAAAAGGAGAATTGCTGCTATTGTACACTTGGTGGCTGGTGCATGTGTTTTCTTTTTCATGATAGCAGGCCTTGAAATCTATGAGCCCATCAGGTGAAATGGGCTTTACGGTTGATAGTCTGGGTTTTTTTATTGGGTTGAAATCAGAGTAATAAGCTCAATGAAATTTCAAGTTTAGTACTCGATGATTTTTTTTTTGAAAAATAAGAATAATTAGTTTTGTTAAATAAAGATAAAATCTTAAAATTATAAGAAGCTTTTTACGAAATGAGAATGAAATAATCGAGACATATTCCCTAAAATCATCCTGGATTCATGGTGCATAAATTAGCCACTTAAAAAATAAGTCAAGACAAGGAAAACGACAAAAAAAAATTCAACCAAACAACTAGACAAATTATAGATGCAAAAAAGTACCATTATCGACAATGAATAATAAACATTGTCAACACGAACATTAAAATGACCGATGGCTCATTGGTAAACAGACATTACCTTTACCACAACTTAGTTGTGATATATTTTCAATAATTTTGAACGCTTATCATTATTCAGTCCAAGGGTCTAAAGTTGAGAAAAATCAATAAGATAACATAATAAATGTCAAGATCGGTGGGTGAATTTTCTTACATATACAAAATTTCAAGATCGAGATTAACTTAAATGATACTAAGTTGTTTACCACATAAATCAACCCGTCAACAAATTATTAATCATCACTTGTAAGTAAAAATGAACAAACATGTTAAGAACATAAAAAGCAAATTTCAAATTTTGTATTTTATTTTGAATAAAGGTGTTCATAGTCTAGGTTAGGCCGATCTCAATTTCAAAAAACCCAAACCCAAGATCGAACTAACTCACCTTGCTTGGTCCTAAATTACCCTTTTTAATTAAAAAAATATTTTTATATTAATATTTATATACATATGTATAATTAAATCTAAACTGTATTAGTTCTGTTTAATGTCAAAAATCTAAACTGTATTCTAATCTGACGGACCACCTAATCCTAGGTCTGTCTAATTTTATATTACCAAAGATAATGTAACATTATTTGAACCAAACCTCTTTAATCTTTAAGAATAATAATATTTGAACATAGACAATGTTTAACGGTGGTCTTAGGATTCAAACTTATTTAAAAAAGTAGTCTAATATATGCATACATGCATATGTTAAGAGTTATTTAATAACTTATATTAAATATAAAATTTTATTTAAAAAAATAATAATCATTTAATACATTATAAAACTCTAAAAGATTCTATTAAAACCTTAAACTATAAACATAAAACCATAATTCCTAAACTTTAAAACCTAAAACATAAACCTTAAACCATAACTCTAACCCTAAACCCTAAAATATAAACCATAACCTAACAATATCCCTAAAACTCTAAACTTTAACCCTAAAAACCTAAAACCCTAAACCTTAAACCTTAAAACCATAAATATTAAACTATAAAATTTTAAATCATATACTCCGATACATTAAATGAGATTTTTTTTAATAAAATATTTTACGATTTTATAATACATTAAATGATTATTATTTTTTTAAGTGAATTTTTTATTTAATACAAGTTATTAAAAATACAAGAAAAATATTCAAATAGCTTTGACAATTCCTCCTCCTAAATTTAGCAAAAAGGAAGAAAAAAAAAACAGTAAGAAAATAATATTAAACCGGGGAGCGCATGTTGCAACTCCGGGCATCCCAATGTGGTTACGATCTCGTACGCCACAAACAAACAAAATAGTTTCAGACACTTCAATACACTGCACGACACGTGTGGTGGGACTCACTTAGGGGAGCATTTAACTATGTCAATTTTGATCCGTCAGATTATCTGACTTATCCAGCGAATCTTCACATTTCAGCCGTTGGATTGCACGATGTCTTACAGCGAAAGGGAACACGCCTGGAGCCCCTTTTCTGCATATATTATTGTTATTATTTGTGGTGATTAATTATCTGACCGAAATATATAAAGAGAGAAGCTGAGTCAAGCAAAACGACAAAACGGAACTGTAAAATAAAGAGGTCTGTGACCGTGAGGAATCATTACTAGGAGCGAGGTCTTTTATAGTGGGGTCCACTATTTTTTGGACCCACTAAATCATAGAGTTTTCAGTTTTGACGGCCTTATTTGACGCCGTTTAATTTATTGTTTTGAGTCCACCACAAGTGAACAGTGATGTGTAAAACCAAAAACTTTCAAACTTCGTACAGTGTAATAAATTATTTACATCTCTGGTTGCGTAAAACGCAACAAAAATGTTTTCTTGAACTAATGTATTTTCAAGTGAGTTTCACGCAATTCTAAAATTAAAAGTAATTCGGTAAGCAATTTAACATTGTTTAATTATAGGGTAAACTACTACATGGGTCACTTTCGTTTTCCGTTTGTACAGATTTAGTCACCATTTTTAAAAAGTGCCAATAAGTGGTCATCTACGTTTTCGATGTGTAAAGACTTGGTCACTCCGACGTTATTGTCCATTAGTCCCCTAACAGATTGCTGATTTGACGGAATTAAAATAAGAATAAATTACTGCAATAGCCATTAAAATTTATCTCATTTACATTTTTTTCTCCTCAATTTAACAAAGCCCTTAAAAACGCGCCACATTTCCTTCTCTCCTTTTTGTTTAAAATCAAAAACCCTTTGCTCTTTACCTCTTTCGCTCTGCGTTTCTTCTGCCCGACCAAACCAAAAACCCTAATCCCTTCCCCTTTGTTTTACCACGAAATCTTATCATGCTCCCTCACTCGTACGCCGTCGATTCCCTTTCCCGATCCCAAGACCTCGCCTCCGCAATCCTCGCCTCCACCGCCACCTGCTCCTCCATCGATTCCTTCCTACAATCGCATACACCCGATCAGTCCCGCCATTTCTTCTCCATCACCTTCCTCACCCTAATTTGCAAGCTCTTCGGCTTCGATGACGTCACGTCACTTCCCCCACCTCCACCGCCTCAGAAACCCCAGCTTCCCCAGTCCAATGGCTGGATCGAACTCGCCTCCCAATCTTGCCACGCGGATTTATCCTCCAGCATATTCTCCCTCCTTTCCCCAAATGGAACCTTGATGAACTCAATTTCAGCCGTTGATAGACATTCCCTCGTCAAATACGTTTTCCCAGTCGAACGCCTCCCTGAGTGGGTTCGGTTCATGTTGTCGAACGAAAAATACTGCCGGGTTATATCCGATTTGTGCCCTTTCTTTAAAGGTAAAGTCAAAGAAGATTCGGTTCAGGGCTCTTTATGTCAACTTTAACTGAATGTTTTCGAATACTATCTGTTTTGGTTCGCTTATTATCCCGTTTGTAAAGGGAACGGCGAGAGCTTGGACTCGAATTCAGTAAAAAGCAGTAAGTTTAGGTTAGAGAACTGGACACGTTCAATTCCGGGATTTCCAGGGTCAATTAAGCGTGAAATGGAGCAAAAATTTGAGGGTAATCTCTATGTACAGCTTTTATATGCTTATCTTCGTGCATTTGTGCCTATATTTGATTTGGATGCTCACCAACCCTATCGTAGTTCAATTTTGAATCACTCTCTGAAGTGTGATGGTTCTGTTATGTTTCGTGCCGAGTTTTTGGTCAACGTTTTCGTGCAGTATTGGTTGGTTGATAATGATTTTTCGCCATTGCCTGTTAACGTATGCAAATCTCATGTACATTTTTTCTTTTTTAATGGCTATTGCAGTAATTTATCCTTATTTTAATTCTGCCACATCAGCAATCCGTTAGGGGACTAACGGACTATAACGTCGGAGTGACCAAGTCTTTACACATCGAAAACGTAGATGACCACTTATTGGCACTTTTCAAAAGTGGTGACTAAATCTGTACAAACGGGAAACGAAAGTGACCCCTGCAGTAGTTTACCCTTAATTATATTTAGAGTTCAAGTCTTGTGTATGTAAAAAATTCTTGTCGGAAGATTCACCAACTAAATTCATATGTATGACGCGAGTCGGCCTGAATTAGTCAAATATGTTGATTTAGTTAAAATTAAAAAATTAAATCACTTTTAAAAGTTTTATCAATTAAATTTATTAATTTAATTGTTTAATAAATAAAAGATTATAACACCAAATTGAGGTGAACACTCTTTTATATAGTAATAAATAAAGCAATCAAATACAATTTATGTCCTAAGTAATACTATGTAGGTAACTGGGTGAATTTTTAAAATTTGAAAGAAAAAAAACTCATTTAAGATTTTTTGGATTAAAGTATTAGATATAAAAATTGTAAACATTCTTTTATCCTTCATAATTATAAAGAGGATTTTTCAAATAATATATGTTGATGTCGATTTCGAACTATACCAAACATAGAAGTGGACACGAAGACCGAAAGAAGGTTTAGAGACAAGAATTAATCATTCACCCGTCGTGTGACAGGCCGAGAACCACATGGGATGGTAGTTGGTTGTAGAGTCAGGCGGTTCACCCCTAGTTGGATTGAGGTTGATAGCCGCAAACAGTATAAAAATGGATGGTCGAAACCATGTGGAGAGAAGAGATAGTAGTAGGTGTAGGAGAGTCGTCGCCCCCTTTTATCTTTGATATGGGGGGTTATACCCCTTGGTGCTGTAGACAAAGTGATGGTTGATGATACAATGTCATGCCTAGTAATAGCTACTGATGGACTGACATGTAGTAGCTCGACTGCCAGGCTGCAGGTCGAGCTGACATGTTAAGTGGACTTGACGACGGTCGTGTTAAGGTGCAGGAGTTGAGTGGGGAAAGTGGTCCGGAGGCTAGGAGCTTCAAAGGCCATGGTGCCTTAAGGGGTAGATTTCACTCCCGAAGTAAGTTCATCTACTTGAACATCTTCTTTCGAAGCTTCTTTCCCTAGTATCTAGCAATCGATCGTTGCCACCCAAGTCAGTTATGATATTAAGTTGCAATAAACCAATTATGCCAACAGTCACTTGGCATAATATTTAAAAAAGGTAGTGTCAGCTATCGTTTGGCTAGATACTTAAAAATAAAGAACATGCCATATAGGAAAAATAGTGCCGAGGCAGTGTTGATTTATTAAAAACTAAACATTAAAGAAAAAACAACATTCAATCACAAACACCCCTCACAAACTATAAAATCAGTTTATGGTGAGGGTATCAACCAAAAAACCATCATCGTTTTTAACATCATCATCATTTAAAAATAAAATAAAAATAATCCAACTAAGGATAGGCTAGGAGAGGGTCTTTCGATGCAGTTCTCCACAGCTAGGCCTTGGTCGAAGGTTGAACTCTTTGAACTCCGATCACTCTCCGATTCTCTCCTTAAAAAATCTTCCATCCGTTCTTGATTGATCGGGCATAAATATGACTTAAGAGAAAGCCTGGGTTTATCTTGGATTTGAATTTGAATGCGCAGGGGGTAAGAAAAATGATCATCTTATCCATCGTTTAAATCTCAAGGCTGATCGGACTAGAGCTGATGTCATCGTGCCAATGCTCCTTTGGCATCGCAGTTTGGCATGGTTCTGCCAACTGCACTTGGCACTGCTTGCTATTTTTTTTGGGGATTGATCTAATTTCTATTTTTTCGCAGCCTAATCTGGTCATATTCTTTCGGAGTCAACAACTTTTTGGCCTAGCATTAAATACTCTTCTCTGCCAACCGATGCTTGGCATTAAAGGTCCTTCTGTGCCAACGACTACTCGACATCCTTCTCGGCAACATCTCCTTTCCTTTCTTGGTTTGCTTTACGTACCAAAAACTGTGCCTCTTTTTATGTCATCCTGCAAAAAGGTGTCGAAAACAACCCTTCAAACTGGCATAACACAAAATCTTAACTCTTAATGCAAATGAATAATTTCTAAAGCAAAATGCAACTAAATATACTTAAAAGACAAGTAAAAGCATGTAAAATTAGTATATAAATGATTTTTTTAGAGCGTCAACACAAGCCCTTAAATTATTGACCATTGCGAAAAAAATAGGAAAAGTTGCAAAGTCAAAGCTAAAGATTCTGGGTCTTTTGGTGATCAGTCCAGTGCACTTTCCTCTTTTTGGGATAACGGTTGGGTTTCATTTGTCAAAGGATTTCGAGTAAGTAATATTTTAGTTTCATTTAAGGGCTTGTTTTTCATTTCTTTTTTTTTTCCTACGGTTAGAACGAAAGTTGTCGATATTGATAAGTTAGCGGATGACCTAATATCGGGTTATTCGTAGCAATCATGATTGCGTTTTGCCCTGCTATCATTGAAGTTTGAAAGGTTTGATTGATAGCGTTGGGGGCACATCCTTCCCCTTGAATCATACGTCTCATCCTGATTACGTTGAATTTAAGGTCGTGTTTCTGGTTTCCCGGAAATGTCAATGTTTCCATTCTAGGCTCTCATCCACTTAATGACCTTGCCATGGTTGCTCATATGGTGGTCTGTTACCTTCTCAAGACTGATGCACCTTAAACATCATCTTTGATGACAATATCCTCTTTCTTAAAGGGAGAGGGGGCCTGCCTCCAAATGGAGCTATCGCATGGATGTAGTTTGAATTTTTATTCCAGGGTCTTGTGTAGGTTGAATTGTTTTTTTTGTTGTTGTTGTTTTCGATCCCAGCAGGTTGAGGTTTATTTTCTTGTGTTTTTATCTTATTTTTCAACGTTCCTTCCTACGCTTTGTTGGTTCTTGTTATGGTGTATGTGGGTGTTTGTTGTTATGGTTTGCTCTAGTTGTATGGTGCTTGAATGACCCTCCTTTGTTTTGGTTGAATGAATTTCTCTTTATTACTATGTTTGGATCAAACTATAAGTAATTTTGACTGTGTCTCGAAGTACTTAAACATCAAGGGAAGAGTAATTTGTTTGGGAAAGTTAAAGCAAACATGTTAGGTTTAAGGATGACCATTTAACGCATACTCGATGGGTTCCGGCTCGACCTGGTCTTATAGGGTCAGATTTTTTAAAGAAAATTTTGAGTTCAAGTATGATTTTTTAAGGATAAGGTCGGATCGGGTTGAAGTTTGGTTTAAGGTGAAAACTACCTGGCCCGAAATAATAGTTTAGTTTTATTCTAAATATTTAGATATAATTGCTACAATACTCCTCTCTTTATATATATATTTCAATTAGCTCTCTATTTTATCAAATAATAATAAAAAATAATAATTTTTTTTATTTATTTTAAGTCAAATTCGAGTTTTTACTCTAAGATTTAGGTTTGAGTTGGGTGGAACATCATAAAATATCGGGTTGAATCATGTTAAATTTTTGGGTCTCCGTCATAGTCCTTGTCGATTAACGTCGTTAAACGAAACAGGAGGAAAAAAACACATTGGCATTTACAAAGACGTTTTTGTTCAGCTTTGTGTTCTTCATTTTTTTGTGCTGATTACACTATTGGAAAGGGTAAAACAGTAACATACGCTTTCAAATGCTTTAATGATTTGTCTTTATACAACTAGATTTTCCATGGTCTATCTCCAATGCACCATTTTATGGTCTTAATTCAAAGCCTTTTTCTTTTAATATATAATCATAATTTCATATCTAATACAATTATATCATATGTTGTATAAAATAATTTTAACAATATACAAGATATTATTCAACATGAATAAATAATCTGGCAATTATAATATAAATACCTAAATATACGGAAGGGAGTTATGAAAGTTGAGTTAGAAGCAAAATAAAAAATATATATTATTTTTAAATAGTTTAAAGGTGGTTAAAATGTAGTATCTGTTTACAAATATTTTTAACATTTTGCATATTTGCGATTGAACGCGTATCTCTTATGATGAACATTATCCACTTTTTATTGAGATCTTTCTAAAAAATTATTATTTACGTGCTGATAATGGAAAATATTTTTTTCATGAATAGATTATTTTTAATTGTAAGTTTTATTTGAATTATTTTTAATTGTAAGCCTCTTTGTCTACATTCTAAATTTAAAGTTAAATCTTAAATTTTAATTATAACTATAAACAGTAAAATAATAATACTAATAATAAACTTTACTTGTAAAAAAATATTTTTTATGAACCCAGTAAGTGTCTCAATAGAAAAGCAGATGATGTTTATTCTAGGAGACATGAGTTAAAAATAAAATCACTTAATCTACAAGGTGTATGTCTATTGTCAAATGGTTAAAAATATGTACGAATATATGCAACATTGTAATCATTTTAGACCATTAAAAATATTTTTCTATTATCAATAAATGAAATGATTTACCAAAATAAAATAATAAGTTTGAAGAATAAAGTAAAAAAAATAGAGGCAAAAAGATAATGTGTCTATTTTAACTAATGAATATTAGTCAAAATTAGGATGTCAATTCAGATGGTAAATTTAGATATCTACTTGTCAACCTATTTTTGTAGATTTAGATAATTTTTGGTTTTAGATGTTAAGGTTATCATCGGTTATAGATTTAGACTGAATGCACTTAGAAACACTCGGATATTATTTATGTGGATGTAAATTGTTAATTCAAATATTGGAATATGATTTTATATTATAAAATGTACGATGCGTAGCACATGATTTAAATTTCAAAATATTTTTTTTTATAAATTCAGATATTTGACAATTAATAATATTTAATATGAAATCGTATAATGTTACTCAAATAATTTGTAGATCAAAATCAAAACTAAAGTTTAAATAGATTTGCAAAGTTTTTTGAACAAATTTTATTTAGGAAAGAGAATTTTACTCCTACTAGGTTTTGAACTCATAACTTAAAAAAATGAAAAAATGTGTCAATTGAGAGCTTTTAACCACCTGCTTTAAATATTAGTAACAATAGATATATTGATCCGTTTTTATTTTTTACTAAAATATTTCCGTTCAAATTTTATATAATCTAAATTGTTATAATTTATATAAATATAAAATATTTTAGACATGATTTATATAAACTATAAATATAAAATTCAAATAAGAGAAATAAAAATAAAGGAGAGGACAATAAAAGCGAAAACGTGGGGGCAGATCAAGTGGACAACAATTGCCGTGTACAGCAAGCGTGGCTACTTCAAACAAAAGAGAACTCTTCCTCCTTTTGTCTTCAGCTAATCAGCTCTAAAACAGGAATATTCACCGTTTATAAATTATAAAATTACAATTGGATAATTACATTATAAATTAAAAGGGCGCTGAAGATGTGGTTAAACAAACAATTTATCTTTTTCTTAGAAAAAAAAACAATTTATTTTTGGTTTCGATTATATAAATTATTAAAATTTCAAACTCAAAATATTTTTTTTATTTATATATGTTTATTCATAATATATTAATCGATCTTACTTACTTACCGCGTATGGGTAATTTTTACCAGGCTATCAACAGCAGCCACGCTCACAAAGAAAGTATTCAATAGATACTGTTTTCTACTAACTACAAATACCGTATAAAAATACGTATTTCTTTCTTAATGATTAGAGAGAAGAAGAGAAGAGTATATCAGAAGCCTCAGTGGTTCACTGTTTCTCTGATTTTGATGCATTGCAGATGAAGCAAAAAGAAATAAACTAAAAATCTTTAATAAAAAAACAAACCCAAAAAAATGACAGAAAAAATTTATATAGAGAGAGTTTATGTTTTTGCTAAGCCAAAGTAACATCTCTTTCTGCATTTTGGGTTTTCTGTTTTTTTCTCTCTCTCCTTTCAGGTTTCAAGAGAAGAAAACCAGGTGGGTCTTTATTGTTTTTGCCATTTAGTAAAAATTTTAGCTCTTTTATTTTTATTTATTGATCAGTCTGCATTTTTTAGCATCTGGGTGTTTAAAAGATTGGATCTTTATTTGAAACCCGTTTGATTTTCAAGGTTTTAACTTTGACCTGATGTTGTTTCTGCTGGTTTTGATGCATGCAAGGTCTTTTTTTTTTTTGAATGTTATTGCTTTATCCATTCTTTGAGTACCCATTTGATGCATTTTTTGGGGGATAAAGTTTGAATCTTGTTTTGATCAATCTTTTTGTTTGAGTTTCTTCTCTCCCCCACCCCCTTTTTCATGTGTTCTTAGTCATCTACCTTGAAAAGTCCTCAAATCTGTCTGATTTTTAGGAAATCTGAGGTTTGGTTAATGTTGATCATCAAAATCTATGATAGCCCTATTTCTAGCTGCGTCTTTATAGAGTTGAATGTAAAATAATGATCGGTTTGTTGTTTCTTTGCTTTGTATATTCATATAGTTCATTGTTGCATATCAACTATAGATGGATTGCCCTTTTTGATTTGGATTTACCTCGTCAGGTTAAACAAAAGTCCGGGAGGACTCATTTCCTTCATTAGATTCTTCATCGGTTCTTGAAAACGTCTTTAAATGAAGAGTTTTCTGAGATCTATTGACATCTTCAGTGATTTTTTCTACCTCATTGTTGATGTGATTCAAGGAGCTTGTACTGTTTTTATTTTTTGCTATAGGGCACGGCTAAACTTTGTTTTTGATATAAAATTGTTATGATATTGTTTAGTTTATTTTCCATGGAGCTTTCAAAGGTGCTCATAAATCATGATTTTTTTGGTTGTGTGCTTGGATACAATAGAATCTAGTGGGCATTTTTTTTTGTTTTCCCCTGTATATGAGTTAGGCTTCCACGTCTGTCACAATCGGATATTGTCATTGGGTAGATAAATCAAAGATCTTTATATATATATTCCCAAGGTATTTCCATACATGGTACTTGTTTCATTGCCATTATTGTTTGTTTTATATTGATGGATTCTTGATTCTAATGCAGTAAGGAGTTGCTGGTTTTCTTGCTAAAAGGTTGAGGCTTTATAGATAATGCAGTGTAAGGAAACATACTTTATAAGCAACTCCAATTGATGGTAATCTGATGGCTGATCCTGATTCGGAGTCCTCTACATTGGGTTTAAGGAACATAAGCAGCTCACTCTTCAATATTCCTGGTTTCCTTGTTGGATTTAGCACCAAGGGTTCTTCGGATTATGATTCGGTGCGAAGCCCTACATCACCTCTCGATTTGAGAGTTTTTGCAAATTTTAGCAACCCATTTGGTGTTAGGTCTCCTAGATCACCATCTCAAAGTGGTTGTCAAAAGAAGTGGGATTGCAGTAAGATAGGTTTGGGCATTGTGAATTTGATTGCTGATGACGTTAAACCGGATGGTGAAGACCTTGATTCTCTGATGAGAAAGAACATAATATTTGGACCACAAGTGAAGACTAAATTTCCTTGTTCCTCGAGGTATTCCCATGAATTCCTTGGTAATTCAATGAAATCCAATTCTTTGCCTAGGAATTACATAATCTCACAACTTTTCCAAGCTGGCAAATCCAATACCAAGTCAACAGTTTCTAGTCTTGGTTGTGGAAATGAGGAAGTACATGTAGAATCCAAACCGGATCCCGGGCTTTCTCCTCCTTTTATTTGCTCTACCGAAAACCCGAATTTGAGTTCCAGAAGTTTTTATTCAGAGAATGGAACCATCAGCACTAATAGTTCACCTCTGCCAATTGGCAGGCCTTTGCAAGTAGATAATTCTTTGGTAAGTAAACCAAGTTCACTTCCTATACTCTTTAGCCATAGCATGGTGTCTCTTTCTGCACATGAAATAGAGCTTTCCGAGGATTATACTTGTATAATTTCTCGTGGTCCGAACCCTAAAACAACTCATGTTTTCGGTGACTGTATTTTGGAATGTCACAACAACGAGTTAACCATTTTTGACAAAAAAGCTGAACCCGTTACCGAAGTGCCTTCACCATGTAACAGCAAAAAGACTTCAGCACTTTACCCCTCTGATGAGTATTTGAGCTTCTGTTACACTTGCAAGAAAAAACTACAGAAAGACGAAGACATTTACATATACAGGTTTGTACTCTTCACCTACTCTTGCAACTTTTTACTTCAGGTTGCATCTTGTTGTAATGGTTGAGACTGTTTCATCTTTCGAGTCTTGCAGAGGCGAAAAGGCATTTTGCAGCCTTGATTGCCGCTCTGTGGAGATTTTCGCCGAGGAGGAAATGGAGAAAACTTGTAATAATTCCCCCAACGGTCCTCCAGAGCAGAGCACTGATGAAGACCTCTTCCCGATGGGTATGGCCATTAACATATAATGGACTATTATTTTGGTTGCTTTTTGCAGGCATCCATGCCAAGAGTGATAACTTTAACCTGGATGATCATCTGTTCATAAAAAAGAGCTGTTTATGTGAATCTACTTGCAGCCATGGATGATCGAGTCATAAATCACGAGTCATGGATAGCACAGCATTGAGTTTAAATTATAGTCCTGAGGTAGATATAATATTTTATTAGACTGTTGTTGCATTATAATTTTGATTAGATGAGTTAGTAGCGGCCGGACGAGCCCCATCTCATCGGTTTTCTTTTTCTATTTATATCTTTTGTTACTTTTGCTCTTCTGTGAGCTGCTGTCTAAACCTCTTGAACTTGAAGAACTCATTGTTGAATTCTGAATGTATGAGACATTCGATTAGTCTAAGTTGTCTGTAATAAGTTGTAGTTTATGAATGTCAGTGGGGCTAATCTCTTTCAGGTTTTTGATCTTCATATTTTTCAAATCTGGGTTCTGATGGTTGACCGGTAATGCCGAAGAACATCGTCGGATTAAAATGCCTCTCCTGACTCCTCTTAAACCAATTTATAAGTTTCTCAATCTCAGAACCAACTATGCTTTTTGTTCATCATGTTATATGGAATATTATACACGGTGGTTTTCCGACATGAATGTGTTTATTTTTCAGAAGGTAAGAAAAACTGTAATGAAAGCAAGATCAAAGGCACGAATTTGATACAGTTCTTATGAATTGTGCTTTTGCATAATGTCACGGGGTCACAGTCTTCACGTAGGGAAAACTCCCCGTGCGGCAACCCAGGGCTCTCACCAGCCCGGGGCTCAGCCTTTTCCGCTCGATGCTTACTGGTTTCGCCCTCCCATGGGCTCATCAGGGAAGCGGGGACAGCTCCCGACCAGTGTGGTGCCTAACCAGCACGCCCTGCCCCCAGGACTGAACGGCTGTACGACACGTACTACACTCTTATTGTTATCACGCATCCCGACTTAAGCACGACCAGCAAGCATCTCGTCACGGTCTTGCCTATCACGCAAACGGACCGTGACAATAACATAAAACAATAATCATGAAATTTGGTGCAAAGGCAAAACAGTAATTATAATTAACTAATCATTGTTTAGGTAGTCAATCACCTTACTCAAAATATTGAAAGATAATAAAGAAATCCAAATGATATACTCATCTTTAGCATTAAAAAGTAATTATAATTAACTAATAATTATATTTGTAATTGTTTTACTTCTAAAAAGATCCAGTTTTTGTTTAAAAAAAACGGAATAGGTCAAGCGTCAAGGCCCAAAGAGTAGGGTGAAGACTGAAGAGAGCTGCTAGCCAGAGTAGTTTTATGTTAGTCAACTATGGCAAGGAAAGGAAATTTTGGATTAAATTACGAGTAAATGACAAAAATATTTTAATCAAAATTTCAACGCACTCGTTTTCGGTTGAAGTCACTCTCCCTTGTTTTTATTATAAAGAAATAAAAAAATAAACTACATAAATAACCATTATACTATGAGTTAGGATTTGATTTGACCACTATACTTTTAATTGCAGCAATTAAACAATTGAACTATTAAATTGGACTTAATATGACCACCAACTGTTAGAAACCAAAAGAGGGAGAGACGTTGCCGACTTGCTGTTAGCAAAAATTTGTATAATTTCACATTTAGTCTCCGCTATTTATACAGTTTATCAATTTGGTCTTAATTTTATTTAATAAAATAATTTGATTATTTAATTAGCTAGCAACACGTGTCACCCAATTGGAGGAGGAAAATGGAGACAAAGCAAATGACCATGAGCAGATTTGAACCAAGGTCTTTAGTGTGCAAGCAACAAATGTTTGCCACTAGGCTAAGTATTGTTCTGTGTTATAGAATACAACATTTAATATATGTTTTAGATGTTTGTTAATGTATGGAAAAATGAAGGAAATGTGGTTTTAGGAGATTCGAACATGTCATACTTATGATGCATAAAAATATCTAACCCAATTAAATAAATTTGATAATTAAATTAAAGTTAACAATATTTTTTATATATTTTAAATTATAGTTAGTCACGATTAAAAATCAAACGTTTAAAATTATATTAAATTAATTAAATCAAATTTAATTATTTTCGTAAGTTTGGATTCGTTAAATGAATTTAATATAATTTTAAACGTTTGATTTTAAATCGTGCACTAACTATAATTTAAAAAATATTATCAACTTTAATTTAATTAATAAATATAGTCATGTTCGAATTCCCTAAAACCATATTTCCTTCATTTTCTCATGCATTAACAACCATCTAACACATATATTAAATGTTGTATTCTATAACATAGAAAAACGTTTAGCCTAGTGGTAAGCATTTGCTACTTGCACACTAAAGACCCTGGTTCAAATTTTCCCAGGTTATTTGCTTTTGTTTCCAATTTTCCTTCTCCAATTGGGTGACATGTGTCATCACTTGATTGGAGGAGGAAAATTAATTAATTAAATCAAATATATATATTAAAAAATAGAAATAAAGTATCCAATAAGGTAGTGACATATTTCGTCAGCTAATTAAATAATCAAATTACTTTATTAAATAAAATTAGGACCAAATTGATAAAATTTATAAATAGTGGGGACCAAATAATGGAATTATATAAAATTTTGTTAACGACCACGTTACTCCCTCCGTTGATTTCTAACGACTGGTGGTTAAATTGAGTCTAATTTAATAATTCAATGGTTTAATTGGTGCAATTAAAAATATAATGGTCAAATTAAGTCCTAACCCGTAGTGTAGTGGTCATTTATGTAATTTACCTTAAAAAATGGCAACATGACATGATTTACGAGCAGAAGGGAGATAAAAAGTTTTAGATGTTACCTGGTAAATCGGCATTGGCCATTGGGTATAAAATATGTTGAATCTCTATTTGGAATTTTCCAAAGAATAAAAAAACTCTATTTCGAATTACCCTTTTGCCCATGTTGAATGTTTCTTTTAAATTCAACGTGATATTGAATTAACAGAGTATATATATTTTGAATAGAACAGAGTATATATTTTTAAATGGTTTACTATTAAACGAATTAATTTTACAATAAATAAAAAAGGTCAAAGAGTTTATAAAAGGCATGATTCAAAAAATGACTCTAACATTTGAATGAATTGTCATTTTGGCTTATTTTTTTTGAAAATAGTTTAGCCTTTAGTGATTTATTTGGGTCAAAATGTCCTCTCTACGGATCAACTGTTAGACAATCAACGATAAATGACTTGAAATGATGTGACAAACCTACCATAAAATGGTAGTGCACGTCGCGATAGCAGTGCCATGTAGCCAAATATGCCGACTTTATATAATGACACATCAGTCAAAAAATAATTTTTAAAATTTGTATAAAATATTTTTTTTCTTTTGACGTCATTGTGCCAAGTCATTTCAATTTGTTTATCGTCAGTTCACTAACAATTTTTATTTACATAGGAGCTATTTTGACCTAAAATTAAATATTAAGAGTTAAAATACTTTTAAAAAATATGAATCAAAATGATTATTCAGTCTAATATCAGAAAGACATTTTTTTGACCATATGTGCTTGTAGAAATTGGCTTTTATCTTAACAGTTTTATTATAAGTTTTGACTAGTTGAACATTTTAAAACATGTTATTTAATTTAGTGTCAAGTATAATTTTACATTTTAATTTAGATCGAGAGTTGGGCATGTATGTTTGTATATAAAAAATGAATTTTTTTAGCAACAAGAAATCTTCACCAAACTTAAAGAGTAGAACAATTTATTTTTTCTAGATTGAATATAAAACATATTATTTGATTCTATATAAAAATTAAATTTATTATTTTTAGAAATATTTTTGTTATATAAGTTTACACAAGTCTTTCAATTTCAGTGCATAGAGTGTATAATTTAAGGCTTATTATTAGAATTTAGAGTTTAAGGTTCACAGTTTATGGTTTAGGTGTTAGGGTTTGGGATTTAAGTTTTAAATTTTATAGAATAATTGTATAAATTATTTTTACACAGCTTGTGTATCAAAATATAACCCTTATTTTTATACAATACTTAAATTATTTATAATCCAAGCATTAAACTTTCGTATGAGGGGCTCAGTCCATTATTTCTAAAACATATATTTTCATATTAAAAATAAATACAATTATGGCTTGTTTATCTTTATTATCTCATATTTCCTTAGGTAATGTATTTTACTCCTATTAAAAGCATCCTTCCCCACTCTTTTAAATAGGATTAAAATTAAAATTTGTCGAATATATATATATATATATATATATATATTTTGAATATGTTGGTGCGATGCAAGAGTAGCATCTGTTCAACTTTCTTAGTATTTTCAAAGACGGCACACACAACATGCATTACTGGTGCTCGAACCCGGATCCCAAGGGATGATGAACATCTACCTTTGCCACCAGGACAAAAGGAGACGAGCAAATATATATATATATATATATATATATATGGGATGGGATCAAGTTACACTATGTAAAACTCATTTAGTTTTACACTAATCCATAGCCATTGGATGAGTGAAATGAATGGATGAGATTAAAAGTAGGATATGAAAAGATTATCACTTGGGAAAAAAAAGTAAGGAGTTAATCTCATCAATTCATTTAACCAATCTAATGGCCATAAATTAGTGTAAAACTAGTTGAGTTTTACATAGTGTAACTTGATCCTAACCCTATATATATATATAATGAGTATTAATGTGAAACGGTATGCAATAACAAAAAATAATACTTAAAATACACACAAAAAAACCAAATCTCAAATGCAACAGCCAACGGTCGGAAAAGGGAAAAAGATTTTTTATATAGTTTACAGTCATTTATATTTTCCGCGTAATTATCACAGTTAAAAGGGACATTTTTGTCTTTCAATGAGCTTCCACTGACAAAAACCGGAATAAGATGAAGATATAGCAAAGTATAGAGCAAGCAAGCAAGGTTCCTGCTTTCTCTCATTCCCAACTTCTCCCAAAAAAGTTATAAAAAAGTGGAAAATCGTAGAAATGGGATTTGTGATAGGGAGCTCTTGCTATTTGCAAACTCCCATTTCCAACTCCCAACTACTGTTCTCTCCATCTTCTTCTCAATCCGTTTACTTTAATCTCAGAAATGCAGAGACCAAGAGAAGGAGAAGCTTCAGGCCTCCAATGGCTTCTCTGTCCAATCAAGACCCAAACGACAACGTTTCCCGCAAGAGGAGGGCGGTTCTTCTCGCGGGTATTTCCATTCTTCCTTTCCTCCAACTCAGAGCCAACGCTATTGAAGTCTCCACCTTAAGTAAGCCTCATTTCATTTTTAAAATATAATTTTTTTCTTCAAGATTTGTTCTTTTCAATTAAATTACAGTGCTTGTTGAAATGGGTTATCTCTATTTTTGTCTTCAAATTATTAAACAAATTCCATTGGATGAACCATGTGAGTAGGCAATGCTTTAATGTTCTTTTGAATTTTATGATTTGGTTGTTTTCACATCTTATTATAGATTGGTTACTGTATAAATAAATGTTAATGATCGAGTTAAGATCAAATACTTTTTGTCATGCATGCAGTGAAATAAGATAAATAGATACAGTTTACTGATCAATTTTGTCCTATCATATCTTATCCATTTCCTTAATACTCCAAAGCAATCTTATTTTTATGGGTTTTCCCTGATATAAATGTCAGATTATCAATTTTGAGTCATTTTTCCTACTTGCATTTCATCAACAGCTGTTGGATGCATTGAGAGTTTTGGATATATAATGCTTATACTTCTAGGATTGATGTTTTATAATTTAGGAATTTATATTCCTCTTCAAATATTTTTCCGAGAACAAGATTGTTTTCTTGAAGAAATTGCAATAAGGTTTTGCTGATGTTTGTTGTTAACTTTGAAATGATGTTCAAATACGGAGAGAGGGGCGGAGAAAAGAGTAAGTCAAAGTGAATAAGAAGAAGGAACAAGGGAGCTGCCAATGGCAGTTGCTAGTGGGAAAGCATAGGCACTGATTGCCTTTATTTGATTTCTTCCCCATTTCCCCTTATTATGTTGAGAATTCCTGTTTTACCTTTTATTGTATTTGTGTTAATATTTAATTCCATTCCATTCCGGGGAAAAGAAGAAACATTCCTCTGAATGGTAGTGGAACAACACCATTAGTACTGTTCAGTTAGTAAAAGTTCAACAGTGCAAAAATTTAGTAGCAAGCGCCCTTATTGAGAATTTAGTAAAATGTCGAGTGGTTCCTTTTGGTATTTGAACAAGTTACCTTGCATGAAGTCACAGTTTCGGGATTAGTTGGCTTGAGGTTTAATCTCAAGTGAAGCGTGCACGAGTCACTCTCCCTTTTCATCTTTAAAATGAGTCTTTATGCTCATGCTCGTTCTATTGAAATTGATCTGCATATTGTTTTCTTTATAGTTCATATATATTGGATCTCTTATCAATGTCATGTATACATTCTTCTTCCTTTTACGAGGGTTGGTCTATTAATTGTTCACCTTCTCCATTTTCTTTTTTAATTTGTTTCTTTTTTTTTTACATAAGAAAATGAGGCAGAAAGTGAGCTAAACAAGCCAGAGGGAAACCAAAAAGCAGAGGTCTGAGTTTCACTTACTTTCATTCTATTTGCTTATCGATTTTGTGGCTTTGGTTCGAAAAATTCTTAATGGGTAGCTTACATGGACAGGAAGCACAGGGAAACTCACCATCTAATCCCTTTCTATCTCTTCTGAATGGTCTTGGAATATTCGGTACCAGTGTGCTTGGTCCGCTCTATGCTTTGGTTCAGAAGGAGAAGAAAGCAACTGATGAAGCCCTAGAGTCTGTAAGTCATCACTTACCTTCAGATTCAAATTTTGTTTACAATGTAGATGGTTTTGAGGATTAAAGAAGAGTTAAAGAAGCTATGGAAAGAATACAAATAAGAAAAGCCATTTCCCTCCTTTTGGATACTCGGACCCTTTTCAACCTATGCTATATGGACGCGAGTGTGAATGTTGGATACAAGTATTTGTCTGACCCGAATATGTTCAATTTCTTTTTTTTTTAATGTTTGGAGGGTTCAAGAAAATGAAGAGTCGGAGCAACATAGTTTTCAACAATATTATAATCTTTCCCAGTCCTCAAACTACCCTTCCCCCTACTTCCCTACCTCCTGTCAAGAAAGGAAAAGACAAAAAGAAAAAGATTAGAGATCAAAGAATGCTTTAGGTGTTTTCCACTTAATGTAATGTTTTGCCTTAATAAATTTCTACTTCCATTACCATCAATTTAATTTTGCATCATTGGTACACGCAGATAAAGATCAAATTGCAAGAAAAGGAAGCTGCAATTGTCTCAGTGGAGAAATACTTTGAATCAAAGCTGCTAAACGAACGCGAAGAACAGACCAAGCAACTCAAAAAGGCAAAGGAAGAACAGCTGGGTTTATTTGATCAACTAAATTCAGCTAACAATACAATTGCAGGCTTAGGGCAGGAACTTAAAAATGAGAAGAGGTTAATTGAGAACCTTAAATTTCAAATAGACAGTCTTCAAAGCAATCTTTCGAATGCCGGGGAAGAAAAAAGGTCTCTTGAGCATGAACTGAAGGAAAAGCTTGATTTAGGTGCTGTCTTACAAGAAAAAGTTAATTTGCTCAGTTCAGAACTCAAAGATAAGGAAGGTAAAGTTCAAAAGCTCAGCTCATCCCTTGCTGAAAAAGAATCAGAGTTAAATAACCTTGAATCCACTTACAAGAAAACTAAGGAAGAACTTGAGGCAGCAAATTCCGAGATTGAAGGTTTGAAAGAAGAATTGCTGAGAAATCAAAGTGAGCTTGAATCGAAAAAATCTACAGTGGATGAATTAAATGCAAGGATAAGTTCGATAACTGTTGAAAGAGATAATTCTAGGCAGGAATTTGGTGCTCTTCAGGAGGATTACAATAATCTGAAAGTAGCTTCTGAAAATAAGGCTGCAGCAGATGCTAAGCTTTTGGGGGAAAGAGAAACAGAAATTCACCAGCTAAAGGAAAAACTTGAGCTTGCCCTAAAAGATGCAAGTGAAAATAAAGCTGTTGTTGCGGATTTGAACAAGGAAAGAGAGAACCTGAAGAAAGCACTTGAGGTGGAATCGAAAAATGTAAAGGACGTGAAAGAAGAACTCCTGATTGCTGAGGAAACTCTGGCAAAGTCCAAAAGTGAGGCTTCTGATCTCTCCGAGCAACTAAAGAACTCAAGAACGCATTGTAAAGAGCTCGAGTGTGAGATTTCAAGGGTCAGGTCCGAGTTCGATGAAGCTCAACTAAAACTGCAGGGTAGCCTTGATGAGGCAAAACAAAGTGGAGAAGTTCTTGCCAGCGAGCTCACAGCTGCAAAAGAGATTCTGAAGAAAGCTAGGGAGGAGCTGCAGACTTCTTCTCATGAGCTGACTTCTATGACAGAAAACCGCGACAGCCTTCAAAGGGAATTGGTAGATGTGTACAAGAAGGCAGAAGCCATGGCCAATGATTTGAAAGAAGAGAAAGTGGTTATTTCTTCTTTGAAGAAAGAACTGCAGGCTTTGGAGAAGCAAATCTCAAAGGATAAGGAAGCAAGAAAATCACTTGAAACGGACTTGGAAGAGGCTACCAAGTCACTTGATGAGGTGAACCAAAATATATTAAAACTTTCTAAAGATCTCGAAAGGGCTAATGCTAAAATATCTGGTCTTGAGGACGAGAAAATGGTTCTCTATAGAACACTTACAGAGCAGAAGAATGCATCTAAAGAAGCCCGAGAAAACATGGAAGATGCTCATAAGCTTGTGATGTCACTTGGCAAGGAAAGGGATAGTATGGAAAAGCAAGTGAAGAAACTCGAGGACGAATTAGCATCTGCTAAGGGAGAAATACTACGTTTGAGGAGTCAAATAAATTCATCCGAAGTTCCCGTAAACGATAAACCTCAGCAGAAAGGTGAAAGTGAAGCTAAAGCGAAAGCGACAGTCAATGCGAGGAAAACTACCAGGAGGAGAAAAAGTAGCTCAGAATGAGGTTCACAAGTAACCATCCCGAGCTCTAATATATTCTCATCATGGATTTGATTATTGGTTGATAATTTTTCGCAATACGGTTGTATTGTTGTTATGTATATCTGACTCCGCGTATGCTAGTTAAGGAATTTACTTGTGCATGTAAAAATCCAATGTATGCCTGTAACTGTAAGGATCCATTGTTTATTTCAAACTGATGGAATATTAACACAAGTTCTCACTTATTTTCTGTTTTTCTTTAACAAATCCAACGAAACAATTTTTAAATTGAAAATGAAGTATTTTCTCTTTACTGCATCCATGTGCTGCTCACGAGGGGCATGCATAAACTGTGCAAGTTTATTTACACTGTACACTATATCTGGCCTTCTACTCATACAATTTAAGTCCAATGAGGGAGATCTCAGATTCTCAGTGTACAATTTTAGGTCGGTTTGCTTGTTGGTAATGCTCAAAGAGTAGTAAGAGCATGTAAATCCCACGTTGAAATTTTTAAAAGCTAATTAATTGCTCACAATAATCCAAGTTTGAATTTGATTTTTACCAGTTGTGTGTATTGGGTGTTGATAAGCATAATAACAGCTGGTGTCACGTTAATTATTCTTAATGCGTGATTAATTGGGATCTTAATGGGTGTTGATCCGATTAATTTGCTCATGAGCCGTTAGTATGCTAATTTAATGGATTTAAGTTGTTTTGATTAATCTATAACAACAACAATTTTGTTGTTCACGTTGCAAATTCAATGTGAATTTGTATAGTGTTGAGCAGAGCATTTGAAGTGCTTTAATTCATTGCCTGCAATTGAAACGTTAATTGACAAATGCCAATTGATTTGGACGTTAATTGTTTTAAACTGCTTTTATATCCATATTTTTAAAGGACGTTTTTACCCTTCAAATCTCCCTATAAATATTGGGAAATAGCAAAATCAACTTCTTTGTATGACTAAACTTATTAGATGGCAAGATGAGCTTGACCGCTGAACATTTAGCTTCTGGAAACTCATCCTGATCACACGTCAAAAAAGTTTGATGGAATGGTTCAAGAGAAGTGAATGCAACCTTTTCCCTCGTACCAATTTCCCAGGGCTCATCAGCACAGTGAAGTGAATTAAGGAGAGTTTAATCGGTAGATGATAGGGCCCTTTAAACGGCTGTGGGTGCGATCTTCCAGGATTAGCCCTAAACTTCGTGATTTTTTGCGATCTGGTCACGTGATATAAGTTATTTCATTTCTTACATTCCAATGTGAAATTGAGAAGAATGTGGCTTTGGGGAATCATGAGGTTGTAGTCACTTATTATATCCATCCCTCGTATTTTATATTTGTGTGTGTATCATTAGACTCCACTAAAATATGTATATATATAAGGAGTCCATTTAAAATGAAAGGGAGTCCTTAAAAAGAGAGTCCATGTACATAAATAAGTGCTTGTTCAGCTGAAAAACAATTAAAACCCTAGCCCTAACTCTTGTTTTTTCTTGCGCAATCAACAGGGAACCGTTAGATCGAATCTAGATCCAACAGTCCAAATCGAGGTTGATAAACCATAGCCCTTATACTTCTGCACTATTGCTCACCGTTAGAACAAGGCGTGATCTAATAGCTCAGATCACGAAGAAAGAAGTCACATGGATCGTCACTCGCGAGTGAGGACCACACGCTCGATGTCCGAACTTCCCCCAGTCCATTTGTATTCTTCGATCAACACCAAGCACTACCACGCTCCATCGCCTCCGTCGCCAAAGCCCTTGCTTGCTTCCTACTCGTTCGATGTGCTCCCCAAGCAAAAAAATCATAGAAAAGGAAGGGAAATTATTAGGCAAATCAAATCAAAATAAGGAAAGAAATCGATCAAAGCTTGTAAAAAGGGAAAAGCAAGCCAAATCAAATGAACCAAAATCGAGAAGGAAATTGGAAAATAGATATTTTTCATTCAATTGATCGATTCTCAAAAGCCTAGCTCAATGAGGGTTTTATCCCTCAAATACAAAACGACGTAGTTTTACTTAAACTAATATTAAAACGGTGAGTTTTATTCAATATAAAATAGGCCCGTTATAAATCCCCTACTCGAAATAATTCGACCCTCCCTTTTCCAATGATTAGACCAAACGTGTCCCATGCTCTCTTAACCTTGATCCAAAATGAAGTATGAAGCAACAATAGTTCCTCATTGTCGACAATGGTTAAAAACCAAAGATCAACCAACAGTATAGTTTTCATGTCAATGTTGGCAAGGTTAATACCCTCCAGGATAAAAAAAATTCTAGCATTGTTGCAAGTTCACGTCAATAAATTATATGACACCATCTTGATATGATTCCTCATATCCCTTGTTTTCTGCAGAAAATGTGAAGTCTTACCTAACTTTCCAGCATTAATGTGCTTATACCCCATGGCTGTAAACACTTCTGCAGCGTTAATAACATTTTCCATGGCAGCTTTATTTCTCAACTTAACTTCACCAAACTCAATTAAGAAAATTTTAGTTATAGCTCCATCAAAAAATTATGTTATCTTCTATTTGTTTTTGTTTTGATCCAACACCAATTCTATCCTGAGAAGGCAACTTTTCAAGATCATTTTTGCTACTGGTTTTCATACCGCTTAAATCATCAGTCAACTCTATTTGGAAGCCTGCATTTTCTGTCCATAAACCTGAATTATCAACATTGACATATATTTGTGCAGACGCATACCATACATGGCTATCAATAGTGACCAAGGAAGATTGTCTTATTTGATGATCCATGTAGATTATATATGTTACATCACCAGGATCCGAATTAAGACCCCTATCATCATCCTCTTTAAAGTATCGAGCATAATCATCCATGGCACCACCAATTCGAGGATCGATAGCAAGCAAAATTGAAACAAGGCTAGAAACTATATCCTTCCCACTCTTAAGTGTATTGTTAAGATCTTCAAGGATGCGTGGATGCTCAATTTTCTTTATAGATGTAACCTTTCCTTGCTCACCCAGTTTTTTAAATGCTTCCTTGATCAAAATTTTAAAAACCTCATATGAACAGAAAAATACAACTCCAACTTCTTTTAGTGCTTGATTCTTTGCTTGTGAAGACTCTATCCCACTACCACTCTTGGCTCTAACATGGCCAATTTGTGCTTCTGATTTGAAGAGACTCGCACATGTTCCACTAACCTAAGTAACCACTGACTTGTTCACTTTATCCTGTTTCAAGGCTTCAACCCCCAAATATTCATCTTTATTAATTACCATAGAATCATATTCAGCTTCCCCTAATGAAGAGGACAAGGCAACAATAGCTGAATAATTTTTGCAAGGTTCTTGGTATGTTCTTTTAGCATCACATCCACTTTCATTCTATTCAACAATGAACGACTCTCCGTTTCTATTAGTCCCACATAAAAATAACCTTTCATTTTCAGCTCTATATGCCATTGTGGTGCATTGCAGTACACACATTCCATTCAACAACTCATGCATTGTATCCAGGAAGGTTATAATGGCAGTAAACATATCTTCTAATTTTGAAATGAATGCACGCTCTGTCTTAACCTCAACTATCAGGTTTCTTTCTACAACATCCTCATAACCCAGAAGTTTCTTCTTAAGAAGAGTTACCACTACGACTAATTTTACAGTACTCAGTTAAAACTGTTGAAAGATCGGAGAAAGTTTGATTGTTTAAGAACCACATTATAGCCTTAAGTTCGCATTAGCTTTCTCTAAGGACTTGAGTTTCATCAATTCCCTTTCACTCGCATTTATAACCCACTCATGATCTGTATGATTATCATAGTCAATAACATTCTCTTTTTTTTACCAATATCTAGGAAACTCAGTAACATAACTCAGATAAGAATCATAGTATGCAACTGAAATCGCACACGACTACCTTGATAGTTTGTAAAAGTTGACTTTTTTCTTGCTTGCATCCTAATTTTCAATGACATTCTTAAACAATTCTTTTGAATCAAGGAAAACTGAGCTTCTATCGCATCCAATACCAACCAAAGCTTCATTTTGAATAATACCAGCAAAATAAACACATTTATCTCTTTTATTGTTGTCTTTTGCCATTAATAATAATCTAAATACGTATGGGTCATCACTCTCAACTAAAACAAAAATAATCAACAAAAATTTATCGTTGTGAATCTTGACCATACATACACTTTCATGACTATGTGGTAGCAATAACATTTTATGATTCCTGATGCCACCCGGATAGAACTGATTAGCCACTTTTTTCGATTATACGTCAATTTCACAAGGCTTGTTAACACACCCCATGGTGGCTTCCAGCAAATCCCTCATCAAATCATCACACCCATCGAAAATTAGGGTCTTGTCTTACGGCAGTTCCAACAGAGTCTTAGTCGACTCATCAAGATCATCAGATTCCTCATCCCTTGTCATAGGCAATCTATCGAACACTTTGTCTTCGTTAGAGTCTGACAACAATGGTTTCTGTTCTGCCTCAGCGAACTCTGTCGAAACTACACCTTGAACCAGTGTTGGTTCTAACAGACTGTCACTGCACTCCACCTCCGTTGAAATTTCAGTTGTCGAGACTTGTTTCAGCTTACAGTCCGTCAACACAACATCGTCATGAAGCTAAATATTCATCTGACAGCAACCGTCATAAATGTTACATGTAACCCCCTTAGCCCGACCTAGACGGTTGACCCGAACTACGAAGATTACACGGGGAAAACCAAAGTCAACTCGAAAGTCAACCTTGATTAGCGACCCTTTTTTTTCTTTTTAATCTTGTGTAGATGCACGTTAACCCTAAGTGAACACTCGAGAAACATATATGTGTAAAGCACAGCGATCGGATTTCAGAGAGTGACTCAATTGCACAATATACCAATATTAAGGACCAAAACGTAAATTCTGTAAATTAGAAAATCATAACTGATTTTAAAGTTACCAATATGAAATTAGTCATATTACAAGCTTTCCCACCAAATTTCACCCTAATTGGACATCTCGAACTCATACAATTGCAAATACAACTTTCGGGACTAAAATGTAAAGCTTGCATACTTCAATACCATTCAAATCAGTGCCCAACGGTTACCTGTTTTGAAACGGCATTGATCGTTCCGAAACACGGGTTGGTTCCGAGACTGGTTCCGAAACAGGGCCTTCCAGTAGCCAAACCGTTTTGAAACAACCTCCAGTCGTTTCGAAACACGAAGGCCATTACAAGCCCCCGTTTCGAAACGCCAATGGGTGTTCCGATACGGTTTGCCCAGAAGCTGCAGATTTTTCTGATTTTTCATACATAAATCCACTCAAACACATCCTAATGACTTCCTAATCATGCCAACAAGTCATCATACATATATGGAGCAGGTTTGCAACTCCTAAACACAATCATGACATCAAACATGAAACTTCACATGTCTATAGGCATGCATCCTAGTATCCAAAACCAAACAATCAACCAAACTCCAAAACAAGCATTAAAAGGTCATTTACAAATTCAAACCATCAAAAACAACATGCCACAACCTAGGGAGTTCAACACATCTCCCAAAACACATCTTAGGTTCCCATTGCCAAATTACCAAAACTAATAGTGTATGAAAACATCACCATACATAAGCTTGGTTTCCCTTGGACACTCTAGCCTCCTTGTTGTCCTTAAACACTTCAATTATCTGCATTATTGGTACACGAGAGAGAGCGTAAGCACAATTGCTTAGTGAGGCATGCTCTAAAGAAAACAACACAATAATGCATTTTAGAAAACGCTTTCAACAAAGCTTTTAAACACAAGCTCATCTCTTTTCATGCAACCTTGCATTCTTTACAAGCATCTCATGCTTCATTACATTCAAGTCAACATATTAGCTTTCAAGTGATAATTCATAACCATTTACAACACAAAACACAATCGGATACGCGGATTACAAGCGTTGTCCCATACGCTTCATACACACTATCGAACAACATAAGGTGGAGTTTATCGGTACAATCACAACCCCTCAACACCCGTGATGGAGTTTAACGGTACAATCACAACCCCTCCAGATCACTCATCGGTAGTTGTATAATTCCACTAACGAGTGCAAGGGACACATAACACAAGATCCACACACGAACTTTTAACCACCGTTGTGATCTTACCTCACTCGTTAGGGTACTTGGATGGAGTTTACGGTACAATCACAACCCCTCAACATCCAAGGCGACTTTATTCACGGTGCACCCAATCCTATAACCGACTAACTATATCTGATTCAAGTACTTTAAAACCATTACATCACTTGCCAATATACATCATTTACCATCAACAATTCACTGTTTTAAAGCATTAATCAAAGCCATTAAACATCATGCATCACTATGCATCAAAACCATATTCTTAATGTACCAAACCAATGATCTCTTACCTTGAGCATCCTTCAATACATGGCTTTCAAAACCAGCATTAATCATGCTAAAACATCCTTTCAAAACAGAATTAAACATGCAAATTATAACCAATGCATCAAACCACTTCATGCCCTGAAGAGTACTCATGGCTGCGATAGCCCCATAACCTTGGAAGTGTATCAAAAACTAAACCTCAATCGAAGTCTGAAACAGAGTAATCTTTTGCACAGACCCAAAAGGTGAGAAAACCTGATGCAACATGTCTTGAGTAATAGGCCAAATCGCATGGTGTATTGTAACCAAGAGGGTTCGATTGCTGAAAAAATTATCGAACATAGATTGTAAATCCTCACTGCACTTAAACAAAAATGACTGGAAACTTTCATCCATGACCGCGATCGATGCTCTGATGCCTTTGTAAGAACACAAACTAAAGAACAAGAATTTTAATTAAGGAAGAAGATAGAACATAGCAAAGATAAGAGAAGAAGCAAAATATTCAAAGGGAGAAACAGAAGAAATGAGGAAGACCAGATACTTTTCATTCAATTGATCGATTCTCAAAAACCTAGCTTAATGAGGGTTTTATCCTTCAAATACAAAACGACGTAGTTTTACTTAAACTAATATTAAAACAGTGAGTTTTACTTAAATATAAAATAGGCCCTTTACAATTCTAAGGTTTCATCCTGTTGTAATTCGGGAAATAATCATGGATTCTTTCTTTTTCTTTTTCATTTTTTGGAATAAAAAATTTACGGTGGTGTTTTTCGTGAGCACAAAAAACACTGAAGAAACATTGCAGAAAAAGTAGGAGAGCTTGGTTTGATCCATTTGGCAGGGGATGAAAGAAATGAATTTGTTTCTTATTTTGACTATTTATATTGACCCGCGAACTGACCTGGATCCGAATCACGACCCGCACCCTTCTCTTCCGGATCTTGCTCTTGAGCTCTACAGTTTCTAATCTTTTCAACCTCGCCCTTTATCCATTTAATTTGGCTTTTATGTTTTTATTTTATGCAATTTGGTCCCTTATTTAATTTTTGCCATTGAATTTTAATTTTCATTCAATTCGATTGTTATTTGATTTGTTTCCTTTACAATTTTGTTTTGTTTGATATTTATTATTTATCATTTTAAATTTAGACCATAATGGTAAGTTTTTAGGTTAGACTCATTAATTTTAATTAAAGCCTTGAATTTATTTCCATAGTTAGGTTTTTCTTTAATTGAATAAATAAAGCCTCTAGTTTAGGTTTCTTAATTAATTGTAATATTAACATTACCTCTATTAGTATTAATGCCTATAGTAAACTAGTTATTTAGGTTAGACTCTAAATAAGGCTCACAAATCACACCTTTAGGTGTAACTAATTGGGCATTAAATAAATACTTTAGTTAGGATTAAATCTTTAAATAGCCTACCCCTAATAACTTTATTAAATATTACCCCACCTAAATAATTTCTAATAAAACTCTGAGCCTTAAAAATGTAGACATAAGATTAATCAAAACTTATGCATGTATAAACCCGAGACACGTTAAAAAGTTTACGGGCACACATGTAACCGTGTCCCTAAACTTAAAATTTTATAATCTCTTATTTATTTTAGATTTTCGGTCTACCTGTTCAAAAGAACTGGTGGCGACTCCATTATCACATAGGCATCAACTTGGTTTTATGGAATACAACAAGGTTCAACTTTCATTTCTCTATTACAAACTCATATTTATGGTTTTCTCACAAAATGAAAAGAAAACAAGTCAACAAAACAAAAGGTACTCTCTATGCTAAACCTCTTTCAAGACTGCGTCTGCTTGGGGGTCGAAAGGGTTAGTCAACCGTTTGCTTTCATATCTACAATCTAATCACGGCTGAGGCTTCCATGCAGCGGAGATGTCTCCCACGGCTTCCCCTACTGTGAGATAGACTGAACTCGTTCCGAAGGACTCTAAGGTCTTCGAGTTATGCAATTTCTCCATCGCATTCCCCACTGGATTTACCAACACTAGCTGGAAATAATATATCAGCAAAGTGTCAAAACCTTATTATAACAAAGGAAGTAATGTTTGCAGATGAAAATCGACAACCATTTACCTGAAGTTTTCTTTCGAGCAGTATCTTTCTTAGTTCACATAACATGTCGATGCCACTTGTATCTATTGCTGTCACAGCTGATAAAATTCCTTGTCTGTTAGCCAAGTACAGTGGGGATGTCTCGGGATATTTACAAAAGATAGCAGCTTTATCTTACCAGTCATGTCAATAATTATACATTTCAAAGTGCTTTCATGGTTTTCTTTAATCCAGTCTTCCTCCTCTCGAATCCATCTTAACATCCTATAACAAAGAGGGTCAACCGTTTGCTCAATAAGATGCTGTATTTTAATCTGCTGGACTGATAAAACACTTCAGCCCGACAATCTATTACATGGTTTCTTGGCCTATCAATCAATGGTAAGATTCAAAGGAGACATTAATGGAGTTACCTTTCTTGTAGATAAGTTGTATTTGCAAAGTAGATTGGAGATTCGATTGCCAGAATGAGAAATGAAGGGACCCTTGAAGCTTCTCTGTATCTGTGGAGGTTTTGGTATATCTGTGTTCGTGGAATATTCCCCAATACCACTGTGTTTGGCCTGGTGACATGCAAGAGAATCTTGAATACAGAAACTCCGACCTGCAATTTCGGGCACCCATCGGAATTTTTCGTTACTTGTTATTCTATGTCAATGCTTTCAACAATACAATACTAGGAGAAGATGAGATGAAAGCAGTCACATGGAAAAGTTCAAAATGCTTACTGCAATGGCAAGTCCCAGAGGAACAGAGATGAAAAGAACCCCAAAGAAGGAAGAAATGCAAGCCAAGAAATCAAGTTTATCAACTTTCCACAACTTGTATGCCCCCTGGTAATCGATAAGCCCTATCACTGCTGTTATGATGATGGCTGCTAAGATGAAATTAGGGGTGTAATAAAATAGTGGCATCAGGAACATCAGAGTCACAAACACAGCTGCAGCCAATACTATGTTAGAGATTGCTGTTTGAGCTCCGGCATTGTAATTTACCGCAGATCGAGAGAATGATCCTGAAAAAGACATGTCAAATCGATTAGTTTTAGATGCTGTAAAGTAAGTTTTCGTATTGGAAGTATTATGTGAAAGAGTCAACACCTGTTGTAACATAACATGAAGTGCAAGAACCAGCCATGTTCATGAGACCGATGGCCATCATTTCTTTGTTTCCATCAACTTGGTAGTTCTTTAGAGAAGCAAATGTCCTTCCCACTGCAATCCCTTCCTGCAAAACATTATAAACCATCGGGATATTAGAGAGAGAAATCATACAGAAAATAGATATCAAGAACATGGTGGCAGTCCCATGCAAATCTACATGATCATTTATAGGTAAGGTAGATCATCCATAACCATATGGAATAGTATGTTTCTGTTGTCCAGTAATGTTTAGTAACAACAAGGTTTTCGTTATCGAATAAGATATCGATGACAGTGCTGGTTAAGGAAAACTTACAGTGAGGGACAGGATCCCAGTGACAATTCCAGTCTTAATAGCTAAAGCCAGATGCTGGCCATTGAAGTATAGCATGTTCAATGAAGGTGGATTCAAACCCTTTTGCAAGTGGCCAATCTGTGGAATATAAAGGGAAAGACAACTTAGATTTGGAGAACTTTTTCAAAAGATCTTTTACATAAAACTATAGTAAAAGAATCATTTCTTACATATGAGATTCCATGAGCTTTTGATCTAATGCAGAAGACTAAGATTGTTGAGAGAATTACTGACGTTAATGGGGCGGCTGCTGATACCCAGAAAAGCTTTGGTTTCTTCATGCTCTGTATCGAAAATTTCAAACATCAAATTTTTTAAAGAACTAAGCTAGAATCTGGAAAAACTTTTTGAAATAGAGATACTTACAATATGTCTTGCTGTCAACAAAAACAACAGGAAGCCAAGTCCCATTACAACAGTTTGCCAGGACCACTGCAGATGAATTTAAACCAATATTACATCATTGGAACATTTTGTTACTTTTCGAAAGCAGAATATGTCTCTTTCTACAAGGCATGTGCCTTGTAGCTATTGATTCAGTGGTTTAGATTATTGGATTAAATCAAAGGGGTAGATTTTCATTTAAAATCATCCCAAGCAACGATTGTGGAAGCATTTGTAAACTGCCACTTCCCGAAAAATAATCACTGGATTCTTGGCCAAAAAGCAAGAAGAGCACTTCCAAAGATGCTGCTAATTACTAGCTTAGTTGACATTCTTCCACAATGACTAACACCTAGTTATTTAAAAGAAGAAGAAGAATAAAATAAAGGGAAGTTTAAACTGCTTTCCCTTGTTGTACCCACTTACCTCATTTTCGTGCTTAAACACAGAGGTCAAAACAGGTATGATTTGCATCTTGTTTGTGAAATGAACTATTCCAAGCAACCCCTTTAGCTGTTGCAATGAGACAATGACTGCTGCACCTGCCATGAATCCGAGAAGTGTTGCCTTTGACAGAAAATCGATAACAAAGCCTAACCTGTAAATCAAAACCAGAATCAATTAAAATCCTAGTACATAAAAGAAGCAGCTTTTGTGCCTATAACACTTGATGATTAAGGTTCTGTAACACCCATGTTTAATAGATACTAAGACAGAATCAATATGCATGTCACACTTTCTTAAGCTTGTTACTATCAATTTAACCCTCAAGGAAAATGATGGGGGAAAATAAAAACTTCCTCTTAACTATAAAACTTCATATTTTTCGACTTTAGAAGTCAGAACATTAAAAAGGGTACCTTAAAAGACCCAAAGATGCCTGGAATACACCAGCAAAGAAGGTAGCAGTGAAGGCCAATTGAAGGTAGAGAATTGGCTCATCTGTAGGGGAGACACTTCCACTTAGCATTGTTCCCATCACTAAGGATGCAATGGACACTGGACCAACTGCAAGATGCCTAGAACTCCCAAGAACAGAATAAATCAAAGGGGGGACGAAGCTTGAATCTGCATGAATTGATAGAAATTCATATCAATTAAAGTTATCAGTTTGCATTTATCTATCATTGCATTCAACTTGGAGATAAGAGTAGTTTTGGTTCTGATACTAACATAAACCAACGATAGGCGGCAAATTTGCAAGCTTCGCGTAACTGATTCCCTGCAGTCCATCAGAACAAAATAGATTACCATAAAATAATGAGTTTTGATTTGATCCCAAACATAATTTATTTCCCACAAAAATCCATTTCATGTAAGCCAGACATGCAGTGGTGGGCATTATTTTTTAAGGCCATTTCTGATGATCTTAAAGAAACTGGAATATATTCAGACCAGAGATGAATTTACCTGTGGGATTGCAAGGCTAGCAATGGTGAGACCAGAGATGATATCAGACCTAAACATCCGGAGTTCGTACTCAAGAAACCACTTGCATATCGGGAACAAAGACTGAACTCCTAGAACCAGCTTCTTACACCACGTTTGGTTCTTGAATCCGTAGAGAGGATCATCGGGGAAAAATATCTCCGAAACCCTGTGTTTGAGCTTCTGGAAAGTGGTTTTCTTTGGTGGCATGCAAACACTGTGTATCTCCATTGTTACCGCCTCTGGTGCTGCTGGCATTGGTATCTCTGTAGAAACCCTGACAGTTGTGTTTCCGGTATGGGTAGAGAAATCTTCAACCCTGTTGGAGTTTAAACCCATTTCCCTTCCCCTTTTTGTTTCAGCAAAAACTGGAACTTGAATTCAAGAGGCTTTTTTTTTCTTATTGTTTGGTGGAAGAAGGATGAGCATTGGCTCTGAATTTATAGAGGAGTTAAACTTGGAAGGGTATCTCTCAGAGGGTAGTTATGGTGCAGTTTGTTGGTATTTGCTGGACTAGGGTACTTTAGTCTTTTTCCTACTTATCATTCAGAGCTTTATAGGAAAATGAAACAGACTGCATTGAGAATTAAAGTATTTACTAAAATTAAATAATGAGGATAATCGTGGTCAACTCCTTGTGTCTCAGTGGTAAAAGATGATGTTCATGACATTAGTGATTCGGGTTTGAGCACCAGTGTTGTCATGTTGTGTCTTCCTTCTTAAAGAAAGACTAAGAAAGTTTAAACAGATAATAATGAGGATAATCATGTTTTTATTATTATTTTATATTAGGTTTTTTTGGGTTAAGTAGTGAGATACTTTTAGACAAATAAGATTCGAACCCGTATAAAATGGGATATATGAGAATTTTTAATCAGCTAGCTAACTAAGGATGAGTCTACTAAATGTGTCGAACACCACTGAACACAGTTGAACATCATTAAATTAATTAATAAAGATTAAAAATCTCAAGGACTCAACATACAATTATAAATTATTTAAAATAAAATTTTAATTAAATTATTTTTCATACATATTATATTTTTAATTTTTTAAATAATTAGATCAAATATTAACTATAGTCAATCCTTAAATTAAAAACCCTAAATCTTTTTCCTCAAATTAGAACCCTAATCTCTAAATCACTCGTTTCTTTTCTGTATGATATTTCCTTGTTGGATAATGCTTTTTTTCTTAGCTTTATAATTTGTTTTGAGAATTTATAAATTTTATTATAGGCTTAAAGCATCTCTCGTAGAATTAAAAACAACGTTAGTATTGAAATAAATGGTTTCATTCACTTTTATTTATTGTTAAAAATATGAGAGGGGATTGAGTCAAGTATATATCTCTAACACAATATTATTTTCCTAAAAAAGAAAATTAACTTCATTATCTTACCATATTAAATTATTACCATTATTTTTTTGAATCATTAACATACTACTTCATAAATCTATTCAGGATAGACAACAACAAATTCAAATAAGGTACTTTAAAAATGTGATTGTTCAAATTCAAGTAATGACATGTTTTTATTTTTTTTATCCGATCTGAGTTTGTAATATGTATTGTTTAGATTATTCAACCGATTCAAATCGAATTTAAATAAAATATAAAAAAATTCATGATTATTCAAATGTGATATAATATAATAAAAAATATGGGTAAAATGATATGAACAAAAATATTATACCCCTAACTATGTCTCACACTAAAAAACACTTAAAATTAAATTTTAAACCCTATCTCTAATTTTCACATCTTAAACTTTAAACTCTAAATTTTAAAAATACATTCTACTTCTAATTCTTTAAACCCTAAGTCCTAACTATAACCCTTCCAATTTTTTAAAAACACCAAAATAGACAAAATTTGATGCAGACAATATCCATCCATAATGATATATGTCCAACCCCCCCCCCCCCCACCCCACCTTGTTAGTCATCCAAATTTTTTAGACAAAGATTTGATAAATCTTTAAAAGAATCCCTCCTTTTAGAAATTTGTATAACTAATTTGTAAATTAGACCAAATCATTTTAAATAGCGGACAGGCTTTTTTTATTAGTCGTATATGTATAGGCGTATAGCAGTATCTTCGAACATATGTGTAATCATATAGTTTTAAATTAAAACAGTAAATAATTATTATTTTAATAATTTTCAAAAGCATACATGTCTATATTTGTTTGCAAAAATTATTATTATTTTGTTGAATAGGTTTAAAAAGCCGACATTCGAAAAAAGGGGAAATTATTCTAAATTAACATAGTGTAGTGTAGTGTTTTGAACTCAAAAGCCTTGCTAAAGAAAGACGTGTAGCTTTCCAGCTGCCTTTGGCAAAAGGAATATTTGAAATATTTCTCCATTGCAACTACTTTTGACATTAATTCATTCCCAAAGGTTAGGTTACTCTCAAAAATAATTGCGTTGCATGTCCATCAATTATAATCCGTTCCTTTTCTTCCCCCTTTTGTTTTTATTTTTGTAACACCCGGGTTTTGGGGTTAGGTGAAAATAATATTTTTAATATTATTTGGGCTCGGTTTTATAATTTAAATAATATTTCGGGTTTTGTTTCAAATTAATTAATTTGGGTTGACCATGTTTTAAAATTAAACTCCATTTAACCATGGATTACCCCTCCTTGTGAATAGCCAAATTCATTAAGGGTAAATGAGTCTTTTGATCTCTAAAGGAATAAAACAAAACAAATAAAAACCCAAAATTTCACTCATCTTCTCCCTCTCTCCACAAAATCCACGACAAACTCTCCCCACCATTGAAGAACACTGTTCCATCACCTCTCCTCCTCATTTCAACTCCGTTTTGAAAGGTAATAGTATTTTTGACTTCCCCTCACCTCCCTCTCCATGAAAGTACCATTCATTTTCGTTTTCATGAAGTTTTTAGAAAATGGAAGTTTTAAATATTTTGATTAAAAATGAGATCTTTATGTGGATAAATGAAATGTTTGGATTTAATATGTTTAGTTATGATGTATAGAGGTCAAATGGTATGTCATATGTGAATTTCAAATGATTTTAAGCAATTTTCGGATTTGGGTTTCTATGGGGGTTTTTGGAGGGTTTTAAAGTGGTTTTTGGGGTTGGTTAATGTTGGATTTTGGGGGCTGTTGGTAGTATGATATATGAGGGTTGCTTTGGGTGTGTTTGATGGTTGTTTGGATGCTTGAAATGGAAGATTTCAGTGGGTTATGTGGGCTGCTCAGAAATTCTGTTTTGGGGTTGATTTTGAGTGTTGAATGCTTGCTAATGTTAATCCGAGTTGGTTCCGATGATGAGTTATTGATTTCGAATGTTTTGTTTGTGTTTGAGATGATTAGAATCGGGTTTGGACATCAGTGAAGCATCGGAAGTAAATCCGGGGAATTGAAGGTGGTTGCTTGCTTGGCCTTTGAGCTTGGAAGCTTAGGTGAGTGGTTAATTGTTTTACTTGGTTTTAAAATGGTTGGTTCGAGTATATGGACTAGGTTGGGCTTGGTAGACCCACCTAGAGTTAGGATTGGGGTGGTAGCCTAATCCTAAACTTGATCTAGAGCCTTTGGATGAACTCATTTATATGGTTGTGTATGTCTCGTATGAAATGTGATATGAATGCTTATGTATATTGTGTTATACATGTGAGATGAGACATGAATTGTGATGCTTGAGACATGCATGATGATGGTTGTTGGTGAGTACGTGCTAAGCACGGAATTGATTGAAATGAGTAATGTGAAGTGAGTAAATATTGGCATTAGTATACTTGAATACAAATGATCGATCATTAGGATGTTAGTGTGTACACATGAGTCAAAAGTCGCGCGTGGCCTTGGTGGCGTTGAGTCACCAAGGAGGAGTACGTGTTCGCCCGGAATTGTATTCAAATGTAGTCGGTGATGAGTGGAATCCCATCGACGGGGCGTGAGGATGAGTGGAATCCCCTCCGCGAGACCGGTGATGAGTGTAATCCCACCGTGAGGTAATGTGGTTGTTGGATGTGAGTTTCCAACATGTTTATCCGCGTATTTGAGTCATAGCTAGGTGCCAATGTTGGTTGATAAATGTATCAATGTGTTGAGATTAATGATCCTTATTTGGATGTTTGATGTGGCTACTTATGTTGAGGAATTTAGAGCTTGTTGATCATGACATTTACTGTATATATTGCTCATGCATCTTATCTTGTGGCTCTTGTGGATCCTTGGTATGTTTGTAAAATGCCTTGGCTAGATCGTGCTCGGACCCTGCAATGTTGAGGTTTGTTTTTAGAGCTTACCCTCACTAAGCATCATTGCTTACGCTCTCTTTGTTCAACATTGCAGATTCTTAGTTCGCGGGTTGCTCGAGCAAGTGGAGGGCCTCCAAGTGTGGTTGTTAGCCTTGAGTGCTTCAAGTATGGATTTTTAATGTTTGGACATGTAATAGTTTGAGCAATGGGACATGTATTGCTGTTGGGTAGTTGTTGGTTGTTAGGAGCATGTGTAGACTCCTTAGTACCTTGCTTTTGTATGGTTTATGTTGCCATGTTGGTTTGTATCTCATGCTTAAATTGCTCTTTTTGAATGTTGGTCATATGCCTAAGAGGTTACCTTTGTGTTGAATGAATGCATGTCTTGTGAGGTCTTGCCTTAGTGTTAGACTTGTCTTAACCTAGTTAAAGCATGCTAGTAAAGTTGGGATGCCTTGAGTTTATTTTGTATGGTGTTGTGAGGTGTTTTGGGGCACCCTTGTGCCTTGAAACAGCCAAAACGAGTCTGCAGACAGGGGGCGTTTCGGAACGGGTCCCCCTGTTCCGATACGGTTCCTTTGCAAATGGTCTGCCGTTTCGAAACGGATGAGGGTCGTTTCGGAACATTTTTGCTACTGGAATTTTGAGAAATTGACGAGATAAAGGCGTTCCGAAACGGGCCTTTGATGTTTCGAAACGGTCAAATCTCGTTGACCACGAGAAATTGACCGTCAAGGTCGTTCCGATACGGGTCACCCCTGTTTCGGAACGGTCACCTTATGGTTGACCCGGGCCTGTTGACTTAGTCAAGGCGTTTCGGAACACCCTAAGGGCGTTTCGAAACGGCCTGCTGTAAAGGGCTAAAATGAGCTGTTTGATGTGTTCGTTGGTCGGTGTATGTTTCAATGTTTGTATTTCCCGCTGCTGTGCTTCACATAGGTTTTAATTATGCCTATAGACAAGATATAATAAAAAGAAAATTTTAGGGTCGTTAACCGAGGGGAAACCTTCACGGGTTTCGCTTCGGTTTTCCCCGTGTGGCCCACTCGGACCGGTCATCCGACCAGACCGGAACGAGGGGTTACAATTTTTATATTCCTTCTATGATTACATATATGATATATCTCATAGTGAAACCAAAGTTACCTGATCAAAGTAAAATTTATAAATAAAATATTTTTTTTGAATTTTCATAATAAATTTATATATTAATATAAGTTTAATTAATTTACTTTTATACTACTAATGTTTTAATATTTTTTTTCAATGTATAAACAGATTGATTATTTAGAATTTTGCAAAGTTGGCAAGGTGCATCTACCGCCCAAATTTAGCTGCTTGAACTGAAAGCTATCCTTCTAGGAGGGTCATAACTCATAAGGAAGCTCTTTATAAGCTTAGAGACTAATTGTTTTTTTTAGAGATTTCTCAAGGCTTAAAATTTAAGCATCCGGTTTAAATGAAAAGGCCCCAAAATAAAGGGATTTTCTGAAGTTGGAGCGTTACATCATTATCCTAATTCTTGGCTTCTTGGTTGAAATTTTGTAACATGGTCTAATAAAATCAATTAATTAGGAGTAATTAGCATTTTCAGTTAATTGTTTTGACCAGAAATAAAAAAAATGACACGCTTACTAAATGAAAAATAATTATTATAATTAAATATGTTTATTATATTGACATCCACTAATTGGCTTAGTAGCTAAAGATAATTATATTATCTCATTTTATATGAATTTAAATCATAACATTAGAATATAATACCTCCTTATTTTGTACGATTATACATAGTGGAATGGAATATTCATAATTCCCCATTTAAACTCCATTTCAAACAAGAGGAGAGGGCAATAAATCTAGACCGTCTAATCAGTGTTAGCTTTGCATCAAGTAACGAAAAATTATAGCCGTTGTTTACCAATCTTTATTTTCCTTTTTCTAAAATATATTTTCTATTATTTTCTTACTCTACTTTCTATTAAACATTTATTCTCCTCAAAGTTAATTTTTAACCTTTGTTTCTGGGTGTGGTGTTTGAAAATAGATGATTATATGGTTTAAAAAAATCATTTAATGCATGCAATTTTTTTAGCATTGACTATTGATGTGTCATTGATGGATATAAATTAATGTCATATGTGCAGTGATTATTTGTTATTATAGATGATTAAATGCTATGAGTTTTTAATAATATGAAGTAATTATAAGGTAGTAGATGTCTATATATATATTAATTTTATTTTTTCTTGTGATACATTTTTGTCTATTTTTTATCATATTTTTTTAAGTTTAATTCAATATTGTCTCTATGCATGACGTTTATTATGTTAGCTTGTTTATCTATCACTGCTTTGGACTATCGGGTTGAATATTGATAAATGTTCACATCGAAGAAAGGTCGTGATTGAATTACGGTAATGCTAGTTTGTCAACAAACCATCATTGTCATGTGTTTTTATGTTCTTGTTGATGATGTTGTATTTATCACCGACAATGGTGTTTGTTTGTCTGGTGTATATATATATGATTATAAATAAAGTTTTTTTATTCAATAAAAGTTAGTGTTATTATTCATTAAATAAATAAACAGTAATTACTTAATTATAATAAAAATGTCGAAAGCAAGGCACGAGGTGTGATGTTTTTCAAAATCATGCCACCCAAAACAGTAGCAAAATTAAAGAAGTGTCCAAGAACCCAACTCTAAAATAAAGCTGAGACAGAATTAATTGGATATACATATATCCTGATGAATGAATTACCTATTTGCAGCGGTATGCTTTTGACTTTATATGTAATGGAGCACTGCAGGAAGCAACGCAGGAAATCAAACCAATCTGCACGTTTCATTAAAAAAAAACCCAAAGACAACGGTCAACTGGTTGGCTCCAATTTAACTTTTGGTCGATCCTAATTGAAAATCAAATCAAGACAACAGCATAGTCTAATTTAACTTGTTTAAGAGTATCGACTATAGAATGCAAACGTTTGCTAATCGGGGTTTTGTTTAATGCAACTGTTTTTAGAATATAAAATTCAATGATTTTGAGATTTATATATGTGAATACATATATAAGTACTTACAAATATACGAATACATGAATGTCTTTTTCTCTAAATTAGTTGTATATGTGTCATATTTAGGGACAAAGTTAGAATCAAATATTATGAGGGGCAAGAGTCTATTAAAACTTTAAATTCAAAAATAAAGAGATATATTGACAAATATTTAAACTAAAATACTATTATAGCAAAACTTTTAAGAGTGACAACAATTTCTCTTATCCACTAAATGATTATGTCCCCAGTCGTATTTCTTGTTATATATATTATGCAAATAAGCAACGTGACAATGTGGATGAGAGTTAAGTATTGTGTATATAATTGTTTTGATTTTATTTTAATTAACAAAAAATATGGTCAAATAATATAATTTTCAAATTTCTAGTCTTATTTTTTAACTACCATTAAATAAAAAATATTTTATTTCTCAAAGTTTTTTTTCCATCACCCCTGCCACTCAAAAGGCTAAAACCAAGCTGAGCCTCACATAGTGAAATGCATAGCTGATGATCATAATTGACTCAAATCCGAGCAATAGCATTGGCCAAAAGAAGTCAATATACGTTCCTTAAAGGTTAATTAGGATAGGAGTGAAGGGATTTTGACTTTGTATGATGAAACCAAGGTGTAAAAAATACTAGCTAAAGTTGACTTGCATTGAAGGGGAGAAGTAAATGGGAATACAGAAATGTATTTATACATTTTTATACGTTCTAATTTTGCTTTGGTCTTTGAATCTTATGTTTCTTTTATATAATGTTTAAATAATCTAAATATCTCTTCAATTATTAATAAAAAATTACGTTTAAACGTATTTCAACTCACATTTTTTAATATACTGGTGTGATACAATGGTAGCATTTGTTTAACTTTTTTAGTCTTTTTAATAAGACACACACACCATGCAGAATTGCTGCTCGAACACATGTCACCTGGATAAATTACATCATTTTTTACCACTAGGACAATAAAGAGTGAGCACATTTTATTATATATTATAACGACAATTGTGTCAATTAAACTAAATAAATCGATTGAACTTCATGATGTATTTTTTTTGGATAAATAAGATTCTCTTATTCATCCAAAGAAACCATCATTTACGACCACCATATGCAATTTACAACCCACCAGTCATGTGTAAAAAACAAAAGGGAAAATAAATCTAAACAATCTCTCACTCAGAGACAAGAGCAGTGATAGAATGAATGAATTTCCTACAGCCCAAAAGCTCCATTCAAACATATTTCCTTATCAGCAAATTAATATCATCCACTCGTCGAGGACCCCTTCCGTGCAATCTCCAAGAATTTTATGTTGTATTCATACAAATAAAATTTATTAAATTATTGATTGAGTATATCTCGTTTGAACTCACACACATCTATAAATTAAGCTGCTCGAACTCATGTCACCCAGAAAAAATAACATCATCCGTATCACTGAGATCACTCAATGAGTTCATTGTCTAATCTTAGTTTCTGATCTAAGCTTGTACTACTACTATTTGTCAGCACTCCTTTTTAATTGTACTACTTAAATATGATAAAATATTTAATAAGATATGAAAAATATAATGTTAAATATAATATTATTTTTTTAAAATATAATTTATATGTGAAATATATTATTAATTGGTCTAGCGAGATGAGCTGATAGTTTTAAATAACATTCATGGTTTGAAATCGTGATATTATGAGTAAATATATTAGATTGAGAGAGTCGTTGTATAATGAATGTCTGCAGTACTCAATCTAGATTAATTTGTCAATAGATCACATATCAATAGTTATAAAAATGTGATATATATTTACTTTTAAGATTTTAATGTATCTAATAACTAGTTTTCCATGAAATGTTCACGGTAATTGTATTTTTTAATAAAAACATTTCAATCAATTTTATATTAAGATTTGTTTATTTTTTATTATAAATTATACACATAATATGATAAAAAAAATTAGCTTAATAATTGAGAAATAAAATATTAAAAAAACTAATATTTGATATTAGTATACTTGTGTGCATGCGTTTTGCTGTCTAAAACAATTTTTATATAAATTTCTATTGAAATATAAAAATAAAGCAACACTATAATAAAAATATTTAACTCAAGATACTTGTATGAATGAAAAAATCGAAACCCCAATTAATTAATCGAGATTAACAATTATCGCGAGCTGAATAAAATCAATTATACAAAAAGGATCAATCTCATTTAATCAGAACAAAATTTTAAAAACCTAAAGGGCAAAAATATATAGGCAAATCACACAATATTTCTTTGTGTAGCTTACTATATACATCGTGTTTATATTTATATCGGTGAAAGTGCTTAGATATTTCCCCCAAAATTATGAAAATATAGGTCCAATTATCAGGGGCGGTTCAAAGATTTTAGGGGCCCTGTGCAATATACTAAAATGGGGCCCTTAATTTATAATCAATAAAAGATGTAAGTTATTTTTTTTAAAAAAAAATTAATACAAAAAATTAACTTATATATATATATATATACACACATAAATATATATATATATGTATATACACATAATTATATATATAAATTTATAATTTTTTACAAATATTCAATTTAATTTAATTTAATTTAAATTTTCTATTTTGGGGCCCCTCTCTATTAGGGGCCATGTACGGTCGCTCCTATCGCGCCTGTCCAGAACCCCCACTGCGAATTACTTTCCATATGTTGTGAACAGTAACTTATGGGTTGACTATTATCAAAATAGTGTTGCGAATTGCGATAGTGCTTTTATGCTTTCTTTATTGGACCGAAGTCGCTAAATTAGAGCGTCTTTGTAATAAATAAATAGAGCACTTTGCTTCTTTGAATTTAAAACAAGATAAATTAAACAAATAGAACATTTTTTCCTTTAAAAATTAAAATGAAAAACATAGCATCTTTCTTTGGACCAATTAAGCCAATTTCATTATAGCCCCTACCATTACCAAAGATATTAATACTTTTGCATCGCATGTCCTTAATTTGCTATATTTATCTTTGAAATTTTTATAAACTTTAAAGTGTAATCTTTAAAACAGATGGAGATGTATCTAAAATTTTGACAACTTATCAGATTTTGATTTTTTTATATATAAGAGCATCATAACACCCTTGATACTGGTATTGTTTTAGTACAAGATGTTTTAATCTCGGAATAAGAGAGTTCACAAATAAGGAGATTTTAACTTGTTGAATGTCATGATTTAAATATTAAAAAAATATATTTTTATAAATTTAATTAAAAAAATTATATGAATTGAACCCAGTGAAAAGTGTGTTATTTTGCTTAGAGATTTGAGTTTGAGTAATTTTGTATGCATGATGTATGCGAGTTTATGGTTTAAAAAAGAATACTAAAAATTTGAGATTCATAAATTGCTCGAGTGGTCAAGGACACTCATCTTGTCCCATTTAGTATGAGTTCGAATCCCAGCACAAGAATGTAATATCTCTACTTAATAAAAAGTAATAAAAAATTTATGAATTAACTATCAATTGTGTAACTTGATTTTAAAAATATTATGTTTAATTTGATTCGAGTTAGATTTGTGGGGTTGAAATAGATAATCTAACTTTTGGACAAGTTTAACTACGGCAAAAAAAAAATTATAAGTGTTGATTGCAACCACAAAAAAAAATATTTTTTAAAAATAAAAAAATATATAAATTAGATGTCAATTATGTAACTTGATTTAAAAAATACAAGTTTAATTTGATTTGAATTAGATTTACGGGTTCGAATAGACAATCTAACTTTTGGACAAATTTAGCTATGACAAGAATGAAAAAAAATATACATTCAATCTCATTGTATCAATTAGGGATGTCAATTGGACGAGGAGGGTGCAAATGTTACTTTCCTACACCCATCACCATCAAATTTTTTTATCTTTATCTCCGCCCTACGACCCGCCACAACTCGCAAGATTAAAACCATCCCTACCCCATCATCTACGTGGGTCGTCAAACCCACCTAATCCCCTCTTTACCCGGCCCATAATCTATTTATATGATATATTTATAAATATTAGTTACATAAATATAAATAAAATTTATTATAAAAAAGTATGAAATATTTGTTATTCAGACTCGCGCCACATATGTGACATTATTCCAAATGTCATCATTTCTTAAAAATAATAATATACGAAATTAAATTTTGTACAACACAAAAGTTTGGACTAAAAAGATACTAAAATTTATTGTAAAGGGCAAGAAAATAGCACAAATAACATGTAAAATAATATTTCAATTGTTGTAACAAATAAACAATATAGGAAGAACTAAAAAAGAAAATAACAATGAAAAAACAACCTTAATGGCGTTATTGGTGGCTCTTTGGCGAGATTGACAACGCGTGTCTACAGCTGCGATGTGTGTGTTTTAACTAGGGGTGTTCATTTCGGATACCCGATTCGATCCGATCCGAAAATTCGAATATTCGAAAAATTCGGATCACCTAAATAACGATCCGTATCCGATCCGAAAAAATCGGATATCCGAATTTTCGGATCGGATACTCGGATATCCGAATATCCGAAATTTATGAATTTATTTGATTATTTTTTAATTTAATAGTTTTATCCATGAAAAATTTAGGTTTTCGAATGTAAAAATTAATAAATTATTGAATATAACAATATTGTATCCATGAAAATTTCAATTTTTCATATATAACAAGTAAAAATATCAAATATAATAAGATTTATTCCTATAAAAAAAATTAAATTTTCGGATACCGGATAATCGGATATCCGATCCGAATGTAAAACCACTATCCGTATCCGATCCGAAATTTTCGGATATCCGATCCGAATTATCCGAAAAATAAAAAATGGATCGGATATCCGAAATTTCGGATCGGATCAATCGGATCGGATTTTTTTGAACACCCTTAATTTTAACCATGTATTTCGTGAGGCGAATTTTATTGCCGATGCCTTGGCGAAAGGGGTGTAGATAGAGTCTCTTGGTTTCATGTCATAGAAGAGCCTTGTATGGCTTTCTGACTGCGTTTGGTATTGGTGTTGGATGCTTTTGTGCCTACCATGATGCACTCTTTTTCCTCCAATTTAAGTTATGGAGGTTTTTTAAGGAGGCATATGGTAGGTTGTATGGTTGTATGGTTTTTGCATTTGAATAAATCATACTATTGATCAAGAAAAAACAACCTTTTAAAAAATAAGAACAAGTAGCATACAATATTAGAAAAATAAAATACATATGGCGAGGACTAAGGAGAAGAAAACAAACATCGGAAAGAAGGTTCAACATTAGGAAACAGTAAAGAAGAAATCAATATATATATATTCATAAATATTCTAAGATAAATTATTTTAAACTTAACTCTGATTCAAACTGATATTTTAAAAAAAAAATTATATATTTGATTTCGATCAATCTCAATCTCAATTATATATATATATTAAACTTTTCAATAATATCCAAAGACAAATCAATATGAATTACCTTAAATTTGACTATGATCCATGCTGATATTATATTTTTAATAATATTTAGAATAATTTATTATAAGATCTGTTGGGGTGGGTGGAGATGATGCGGGGTAAGAGGGGATGTGCGAGGCGGGTACAAAGGCATATTCACGCTTTCTCCACCCACATCGAATTTAATTTTCATATCCATCTTCACCCCACAACCCGTAAAATTTATAATCATCTCTGCCTAATTAAATGTGAAATGGGGCGAATCTCTGCAAAAAACCCGCTCAGTGGCTTCCCTAATATCAATTGGTCGAATTTTTGTTTGTTTTAGTTACGGTGGAGGAGAACCATATGGTTGAAATTTTGAAATGTCCAGGTTCACGATCAATAGCAGGCCACGTGATCTTGGACGGTTAGGTTTTTAGTACTTTTTATAAGGATTTTTCTCGTGGTATTTCTCAATCACCATATGTTTTATACTTTTTCATCATATTTTATTTTCTTCACGTGAGAAAATATTAACATATATAAAGCACCGAAGAAAATAAAAAAGTGAGAACTAGGGTTGATTGCAATGGTAGTAGTAGAAATATCTGAGGCCAAGAATCGCTGACAGTCAAAAGTTTACGCCCTTATTGAACGATCAGCGATTCGTTTCCCAAAATATAATATACATGTGCCACTAATATTTCATGCCAAAAGAATTTTCTTCTCTGGTATATATTATTTCCGTTATGTATTTATGTTTAAGTTTTCCTGTTCAGCATTCGTATATATATTTTCAGGTGTAGTCGTGTAGATGCCGACATGTAAGTAGAAAATTTCTTCGAATGTATGGGTTTTTTTAATAAAAAATTAAGTATATTCACGTGTCAAGATATTTAGTATTTCTATACATGGCAGGGCTATTATGGGGTGGGGAGGGGCAATCACCTCACCCCGAAGATTTTTTTTTGTCATTCTACTTAATTTTTTAAAAAAAATTTACTCATATTTTTAAACATTTATAGTTTGTCCCACAACTTCAAATTATGGCTTCGTCCTGTGTCTATATAATACTTAGACCCGAATTCGAGTAACTTACGTGTATGGTATGCTATTGACTGCATAATCAAAATAGAGATGGCAACGAGATACCTTCTTCACCTGTATGCGGCGAGAAGTAGAAGGCTTTTGATTGCTACCTATAAATGGATTGTAAAAGGCAGTGCATTTTGTTAGGCAATATATATGTTCCCACCATGGATGAACCAGAATTAAGCACTTTCACTACCACCATTTCTTTTTTTTTCTTTTTTTCCTATCATTTCAGATACAAGCCACCAACGAGAATATTCTGTGGCAATGCTGGCAGGATTTGATAGGGTTGAAATGGGGTTCCCATTTTTGGGAATATCTGACTGTCTTTTATTGCAATTCGATCAAAGCCAGTTTCTAGGGTCATTATTCCAACAGCACAGAGGCTACAAATTCAATTCTGCTGCAGATAAATTCCCTCTTTTTTATATTTTAAGGAGTTTTAGATGACCGCTTGAAGTGGTATGCTTGCTTTTGCGTTGAACATGTCCCCTTGGATAGATGGGAGAAAAAGGACCCCCCCCCCCCCCCCCACAAACTCCCGTTTGGAAGAAAATTGGGTTTTATTATTGATTCTCTTTAGAACAAGTGCAATTCTACTATTTTATTAAAGAAAAATATTTTGATATACAAGCATGTAGTTTATACAAGTTTTTTAATATTAGTGTTTAAGGGTTTAGAGTTTAAGGGTTCAAGTTGTAAGGTATAAAATTTAAGATTATGGTTAGAATTTAGAGTTTAAAATTTATAGCGTTAAAGATTAAGAATTTAAGTATTAAATTTTATAGTTTAAATACGAAAAGTTGTGTATTTTGGAGGGACGAAACGGAAATTATCCACCCCTAGGGCTCCGCCACTGGTGTCGACTGTCGACTTTGCAAAGAATTCAGAAAGTGGCAATCTGCTCTTTGTTTCAAATTGAACCGGTAGTAGATTTAAAGTACAACAACTCAATGGTTATAATTTACGAACAAAAATACTTTTGACTCTTTTGGTGTTTTATGTAACACTAAAAAATTAAACTCTACACTTTAATCTTAAAATATAGATCTTAAATTCTAAAAACTAAACCCTACACCCTAAATTTTAAACTCTAATCTTAAATTTTAGATCTAATTTTCTAATATTAGAACATGTACGAACATAAAAAGACAAAGAATTTGTATTCACAATTCACACATTAGATAATAATAATAATACAATGACAAATAATGCACTTTATTATTATCATCATCATCATCCTTTTGAGTCAATCAATCCCAAAGCAAGGCATCATCATGGTGTTAGAAGACCAGATGTCCTATTGACAATATCGAATGCTTTTATAGGTGGTTGAAACTTGAAACTTGAAAACGTACGTGGCTGAACAAGCATCTCTGGTGGGAACGGAGAATCGTTTTCAAATTTACTACATAAACATACATCTAAAGTGCAAGGAATAAAAAACCCGACAGATCAAGTACACACAAACACTGCCATTTACGGAGAATTCCAGAAATATCATTTCATTTAAATATAATACAAAGTATAAGCAATCCAAATCAAATTTATCACACGACAACTTCTAAACTAAATATAAGATAATGAAACAAAAAACTAAACATTAAATTTCAAACTACGATGAGATATAAAAAAATAATCTGTGGGCATATCATTCCTTGCAAGTAATGCCTTATAATTCAAGGTGTAAACTGTAAAGAAAGAAAGAAAAAGTGCGAAAAACCTTATGCAGAATATATTTCTTGAGTCAAAATAAGTCTATAGATTTTGTCAGTGGCATTAACTTAGGGCTATCATTCGGCATTAATGTAGTGGTTGAATAGGGTCCCAATTTGTACTCCCAAGTCTAGTTTCTGAGGATGAAGACATGTGAGGCGAGGGGGAGTTCTTGAGTGGACGAGTTTATTCTTTGGTATATTCCGTCCCATTCATGTTTGCAAATCCCACTTTTACAATGTAGTTCCCGAGCCATTATCATACCCTAATTGACTTGTTTTCTTCCATATGTATTTTACTTCCTACTTTTATCCTTCATTTCCAAGTCAAATAAGGCGATCTTACATGTAAATTGTATTCATGTTTTTATTGACATTGATTTCGATTTAAATCTGGGTATTATAGTTATTTCTACACGTGCATGTATCCATCCAATACAAATACTAAGGGTGTGCATAATTAATTGTAACTACAAACCATAATTGTTAACCGGTATAACCGTTACATTTTACAGGTTAATTAAATGAACCGTTAAAATAAAACAGTTTCGGTTAACTGAACTGCTAAAAATAATGGTTAATGGTTACGATTACGGATTTTGAAAAATGGTTAAACTATAAGTTGGTCGTTATTAAATGATATATATATATATATATATATATATATATATATATATAAAGTTCAGCCCACACACCCATTTTTTAATTTATAAACCCTATATTGTAATTTAATTTATAATTATTTTTTTCTTTGATTTGCTAGTATTACATTATATTTTTGTACTAATTTATTTCATATTTTTAAATATAAGAATGAATGATTAAACACTTAATCAACAAACAATTATGATTGATGAGTCATATTTCATTTTAGTGAAAGTCGGCCAAAACCTTACGTGATTTGGTCATAGAGTTAACTTTTGTGGCTTGTGATACTAACTCATAGAAGTTTCAATTAGCTTGTGTTTGTTTTATGTAAATTAAAAAAATTTCTTTAAAACTTTGATGATGTATTGCTATGTGTTGATGACTGTTAAAACTTGAAATTTTAAACTAACTTCGGAATTTATGTACTTTGTGTTGTGTTGAAACTTTTTAGTATGTATGTACTTAATTTTTTAATTATGGACTTAATATTTAGAATATCTATTTAAGCATTTTTATGAACATTTTAATATAACATTTATCGAAAATATTGTTTCATTAGTCTCAAGAGAAGAAGTGAACATGTGAAAAAATTTGTAATATGTTACAAGTTAACCAATAATCGAACCGTTCGTTAATTGTATCTTAACGGTTAACCTTTAGTGGTTTACCAAATCTTGTTAGATTACGGTTAGCTAAATTCAATAACCGTTATAACGGTTAACCATACCATTTAATGTTTTATGTTACATTTAGCTAAATTCAATAACCGTTATAATGGTTAACCGACCGTTTATGCTAAACGGTATGGTTAACTGACCATAAACACCCCTAACAAATACTGAGATACACATATTTTTTTATAAAAAAATATTAGGCTAAAGGGTCACTTTTGCCCTTATAGTAGACCCAATTTATCGATTTCGCCCATTTGGTACTTTCGCATCAATTTAGCCCCTGAAGTAGTCCGATTGCATCATTGTTTGCCCCTTGACTAACGGAAGCCAACGCTGACCGTTACGATGGTGGCGTGGCAGTTTAGAATGACGTGGCAAAGAGTAAAATTGATTTTTGGTTGAGTACGAGGGCAAAATTGATTTTTAGGTAAAAATATGAATTTAAGAAAATATTAAAATAATAAATTGATGTAAAAATAATTAAAAAATTTAATTTTTTATTAATATATGGCTAAAAATAATAAAAATTAAAAAAATCTAAAACAAGTAAAAAATATAAAATTAATATATTAGAAGCTATTATATTATAAATTATTCAAAAATCAAAACTTAAAAATAAATTTTATTCTCTAATCTTAATTTCTAAATTTCAAACCCTAAAAATTTTAAACTCTAAATTTCAAACCTTAATTGAAAATTCTATCAATATAAGTGAGTATGAATCATAAAAGTATGTGTATAAATTTAATCAAGTTAAGAGTTTAAAATTTAGGGTTTAAGGTTTGTGATTTAGAAATTAGACTTAGAGTGTAGAGTTTAATTTTTTAGTATTGAGAGATAAGAGCACCAAAAAGGGTAAAAGATTTTTGTTCGATTGAAAAAATGACATTAAATGTACTTTAAGATTCTTTCTTCTTTACATTTTTTGAAGAGAAAGAAAACCAAAATCGTCCAATATTTTTTATAAAGATTTTTATATTTTTAATACTTTATAAATATTTTAAATTTTAATTATTGAATAATTTATAATTTATTAGCTTATGATATTTTAATTTTATAATTTTTAAATATTTTTAAATATTTTATTTTATTTTTAGTTATATATTAATAAAAAACATTTTTTATTATTTTTAATGTTATTTTAATATTTTTATATTTTACTCATATTTTTTCTCTAAAAATTAATTTTGCCCTCACACTCAACCAAAAATCAATTTTGCTCTCGAACTCGCTTCAAAAATTAATTTTACCATCTACCATGTCATCGTAAACTACCACCTCACCGTCGTAATGGTCAATGTTGACTTCCGTCAATCAAGGGGCAAACGATGATGCAATTGGACTACTTCAAAACTTAAATTGATGCAAAAATATCATAAAAATAAAATTAACAAATTAAGACTACTACTGGAACAAAAGTGACCATTTAGCCAAATTGCTAATATTGTAGGATAAGGATTTTGAAAATGTGAACTTTAGGGGGAATGAAATATTCGTATAGAAACAAATCACAACTACATTAGGACCTTCTTGGTGTAGTTTTTATTTTTACGAGACTAGTGTTAAATTAACGGGTAAACTATGTTTTAGGTTATAAAACTATAAAGTTGATTTTTATTTTGATCATTGAAGAATAAATTTTATCAATTAGATCATAAATTTTCAATTTGGTTTCAATTAAGTCATCGATTGCTAACTATATTATAACGTCATAATTAAGAAAAATTAGATAATAACACATTAAATCTTTATTATGTATACATTCCATTAATTTGATTTTTATTTTAATCATTTAATAAAATGATAACATATGTCATCACATGAAGCATCAACACTTAACCACTGCACCAAGTTAAAGGAAATCAAACCTTGGACTTAAGAATAAACACTTGACCATCAAACCAAGTTAAGAATTGGCTTCATGGTTGACAAAACCTATATTTAGGTTAACACGTTTTTGATACAGTTTTTTTATATTTTTAAATTATTATTATTATTATTATTATTATTATTATTATTATTATTATTATTATATAATCATTGAATTAATTAAATTTCAAGCCAATTTGGGACAGATCATGGTGAAGGGAAGAAATTCTTCACTTGTATATATTATTATTTATTTTAGAGGACAGTGAAACAAAATATGTTCGGTCGTTTCAATCTTCAGAGAGGGCTCTGTTTCCTAACTTTTGGACAATTAATTTTTAATCCTTCAAATTTTTTAAAAAAATTAATTTGACTCTTCCAAAAAATTACAGTTCTTATTATGTTTTTATTTATTTAAATAATTTTAATCGGGTCCTCTTTTAAAGTTTTAAAAATTTCTCATTAAATCTCAAAAAAAATTTAAAAATTAATTTATACTTTCAAATTTTCGAAAATTTTAAATTAAACATTTTCAACTGTCTTACCGAAATTTCAAAAAATTTAAATAAACTTTCTCAACTGTGTTACCGAGATTTGCCCCTACTCATGTTGCCAATAATTAACTTAAGTCCAAGGAGCAGTAGCTTTTACGTATTAGCGTATGGACACTGCATCAAGTGAAAAACAGAAGATGTCTCAATTTTCTTTTTTGAAAATATGTCTCAAAGTTTTAAATAAAGAGTTCAGTTTTCGTTTTCTTGATTAGATTAGTATTAGCCATGAAATTGATTCAAGGGTAAAGTATATTAGTAATCTTTAAATTATGATTTTTTTTTCCATCAATTTGATCAATGAATTTTTTTAATATAATGAATTTTTTTAATATGCTTGTGTGATATAAGGGTAACATCTGTTTAATTTTCTTAATCTTTTTTAATAAATCACACACACCGTGTAAAATTAGTGTTCGAACCCAAATCATCTGAATGAATTATATCATCATTTATTACCGGAACAATAAGGGGTAAGTTTGATCAATGAACCTTTAAAATTACCAAAGGATCATTAAATTTATATAAAAAAAATTGGTCACCCCACCATTACCTGTAGTCAGTGGAGGAAATAGGCAAAGGATTGTGGTGTTAGTTTTTTTTTTTGATCGAAGATTGTGGTGTTAGTTTACACTTCAAAAATCTTGAATTTTTTATATAGAAATTATATATACAAAATATTTTTAAAAATAAAGTTAATATTATTTTAAAAGGTTATTTATACTATTTTTTTAAAATTTTAACATCATAATTTAAATTTGACACTATCTTTTTAAATGTAGATATTATTATTCAAATTTTATAATTTCGTCGTTATCTCTTGTAGGGGAATAATGTGACATATTAACTTAATAATTAATATCTTATTTAACTCCCTCAATTGTAACTAAGATTTTGTTTTTTATACTTTTCAATATTTCTACAAAATTTAAAAAATTACATATTTCTTAAAAAATAGAAGAAAAAAACTTATTTTTTGAAATTATATTTTTTTAAAGAATTATAGTTTTCTGATTTTTTTAAAAAAAGTATGTAAATTTTATTTTTCAATCCAACTTTTTAAAAATTACCTTATGCAACCGATCTCTTCTCAATATTGAGTTAAACTTATCAGGCGCCCAAGCTCTTCTAAATCCTCAACCGCTAAGCTCTTCTAAAATTACCCTCTCATCGTTGAAAATAGAAATGCTACTGCAATATCTCCAGCAAAAACAACTTTACGATTCACAAAAAAAAACACTAATTTCCATGTGACAACCAAGTCTACTTCAACTTCATCCCTAAGCTTCCATTCAAAGCCCCACTATGGTGACAAACATCAGTATTTCTTAAGAAAATTTGACGGCTTATAGTAATCCAACAGTTCTATTTGTATATGAAAATTCACACTTCCAATATATGGATGTCAACCAGAATTTCAGCTTTGGTTCTGTGAGGTCGACATTGATATCGAGTACGACTCCTTTCAATTCTTCATCTACATTTATCAATGGCAACAACACCGATTACAAGATTGAAAGCAGGGACGGAGCCAGGATTTGAAGTTAGGGGGGGCAAAACATAAATTTTGAAAGGTGGGGGGGGCAAATTCACAATTATCCCAATTTTTTCAGGAAAAATATAAGTAATCAAAGGGTAAAAAAAAAAATTTTCCCCCTACCGGGGGGGGCCACAGCCCCTCCCATGTCCCATGTGGCTCCGTCCCTGATTGAAAGGCTCAACAGTTTGCTCGAGCTTGAATTTCCAGAGAGTTTGGAAATTAATGATTTGTATATATAATTACATTATTTATAGCTTAAAGCCTCAAAGTTTGGATTTGTAAGAATACACCATAGTTATTTGTAGTTTTAGTTTATATAAAAAAATTGATGAAAAGGGGATTATCGTTATGAGCTTTATTAAAAATCTCCAAGAAAGAAAAGAGCACTCATAATAATAATAACAATTAAACATCTTAATCACGGAAAAAAAAATCATAATAAACTGATCCCAACCAAAAGAAAAAATGACCCTATGAGTAACACTGATAAAAAACAAGCAAATGTAGGATCTCCAGCGGCGGCTGATCATGGAGAATCTCACTCACTGCCTGACCTCTAGCCATTCTAGCCAAACCATCCACAACAACGTTCACCACACGACATAAATGAGAAATCTGATCATCCCATCCTCTATCTAGAATTTCTCTCGTCCGCACCACAAGGGCACTAGCAGTTAAGGCCATGGATTCACCATTCAAGATCTGCACTACAGTCTTATGTTACGAGTCAATCCCAAGAGACTACCATGGAGGATAGCGCAGAGGATCATCCTGCAGCAGAGGAGTTAGTTGGAGTGGGACCCGAGGAAGGTGAGTCAGCCAGGGAGACGGCTGCACTGCGTAAGAGTACCAGAGAAAGGCGTGTACCCACCCATTTAACGGATTTTGTCTTACACTAGTCAATGAGACTATATATTAGAAATGCAATGTAATCAGAGATGTATGAACAATATGAAAACTTTTCTCTGAAATTTAAGAAATCTCGTCTTTTACATTTCCCAGAAAATACCCTCTTGACATCATCCCTAACATTGGTGCTTTCATTGATCTTCACCATGGTCAATAACGCTGAAACACTCAAACAACTTCAGGAAACCTCTTCGCGACATGAACAAGCGCTGATAGCGTTACAGTCAACGACGACCAGCAATGCTCAAGCGCTTCAGGATGTGCTTCGCCAACTCACAGGGATTTCCGAGCAACTCGCCCTCTCTTCCCAACCACCGCCTGTTTCTGACGGCTCCGGTGACACCAAGACAGTCCGCGGGAAAGATCGGCTTCGACCAGACGGTGAGGAAGGATTTCCTTTCCCTCCTAAACCAGTTTCTGTGGAGTTACCTCTGTTCACCGGAAAAGATCCGAAAGAATGGATCGCCTTGGCCCAGGACTTCTTTGACTTTTATGGCACCGAGGACCACCATCGTGTCACCATGGCATCATTTCGCATGGATGAAATTGCCAAGCGGTGGTATCGTTGGATGCAACGCCGGCGACAATTGGCAGGATGGGATCACCTGGTGGAGGCCATCAGGAAACGATTTGCTGTCACCGAAATTGAATCCCCAGAGGGACAACTCACCAAACTCTGCCAGACGGCTTCGGTGGAGGAATATCATACGAAATTTGAGGAGTTAGCCTTGCGCACTGACAATCTTCCTGAGGTATTCTTAATTCAATGTTTTATTTTCGGCTTAAGGTCTGATATTAAGAACGAAGTTTTAGCTAGCCGGGTTGCCACCATGGCTGACGCTCTCGCAACGGCCCGATTTCACGAGACCCGCCTTGCAGACGCCAAACGGGCTCTGGGTAGGACCATTGGGCCCAAGATGTCCCCTACTTTGCCCAACCCAAGCTACGCCGCCCCAAGCCCGAAAAGCATACATGGTCAGCCACCCCCATCATCCATTAGCACCCATCCCTTGCAGCCTCATAAGTTGTCCGCGGCCGAGGTACAAATCCGACGCGAGAAGGGACTCTGCTTCTACTGTGATGAGAAATTCGCACCGGGGCATAAATGTAAAGCTCCTCAGTTATTCATCCTCGATGATGACAGTGAGGCGAACATCGAACCACCTGTACAGGCGTCTGAGAATCCGCCCGGCGACGGAACTGAGCATCCCTGGGTTTCGTTCAACGCATTGGCAGGTTGTTACACCCCCAACACACTGCGGGTGACGGGAAAGATCTGTGGGCAGGCGGTCAAAATCCTGATTGATGGGGGGAGTACCCATAATTTCATCCAAACACGGGTGGCTAAACATTTGGGTCTTCCGATTAAGGCTACATCGAACTTCCGGGTTCTCGTGGGTAATGGAGCCAAGCTTCAGAGTGAAGGCTGTGTTCAGAATTTGCAAGTTGAGGTTCAGGGCACGGCGTTACAAACTGATTTCTATGTTCTACCTCTCGAAGGCACGGAAATGGTTCTCGGCGTTGCGTGGATGGCAACCTTAGGGCCGGTCACGATGGATTTCTCAGCCCTGACTTTTGAATTTCACTCCGGATCCAATAAACATCAATGGCGAGGTGAATCCCCAATTGGGCCACAATCAATTCAGTTTCATGCCTTGCGCCGATTGACGAGCACGAACGGCATCGCGGAGTATTTTCGTTTGCAATTGCAGGATGCCTCAGAACATTCATCCCAGGAAACTCGAGAATAGATTGTCAATTTATTGCGAGAGTTTTCCTCTGTGTTTGAACCGCCTAAATCATTGCCCCCAATCCGAGAGACGGACCATGCGATCCACTTAGAACCAGGGGCCAAGCCGGTGAATGTACGCCCATACCGCTATCCCCATTTTCAGAAAGGGGAAATCGAAAGGCAGGTCACTCAAATGCTGGAAAATCAGTTAATTCAGCGCAGCACTAGCCCGTTCTCCTCCCCATTCCTCTTGGTTCGAAAGAAGGACGGCACTTGGCGATTTTGCGTTGATTACAGGGCACTGAACGCAGTTACTGTGAAGGATAAATTTCCGATACCCACCGCCGATGAACTGTTTGACGAGTTGGGAGGGTCACGATACTTTTCGAAGTTTGATTTGTTAGCCGGCTATCACCAGATACGAGTCCGAGCCGAAGATATTCACAAGACAGCTTTTCGCACCCACGACGGACACTACGAGTTTCGTGTCATGCCTTTCGGACTGACGAACGCACCGTCCACCTTCCAGTCAACCATGAATCAGATTTTTCAGCCATTCTTGAGGAAGTTTGTGTTGGTTTTTCTGGACGATATTCTGATATTCAGCAGAACCTGGGAGGAACATTTGTTTCATCTTCGATAAGTCCTGCAGATTCTACAACATCAGAAACTGGTGGCCAAGCTCTCGAAGTGTTTGTTTGGGCAAGAATCAGTGGAATACCTGGGGCACATCTTATCACGGGAAGGATTAGCTATGGATCCGGGAAAGGTTTAGGCGATACGGGACTGGTCGGTACCAACAAATGTTAAAGGAGTGAGGGGATTCCTGGGTATCGCATGTTACTACAGAAGATTTATCCGAGGCTTCGCCACTATTGCAGCACCTCTCACCGACTTACTACAACAAGGGATTCAGTTTCAGTGGACCAGTAAAGCTCAGTCGGCATTCGAGGCCCTGAAGAAACTTCTTAGCGAAGCACCAGTGCTTTTTTTAGCCAAAAGCTCAGCCCCAGAATGCAGGGTGCTTCCACCTATCGGCATGAAATGTATGCTATTACTCAGGCAGTTGGCAAGTGGAGACAATACTTGCTAGGGCGTAAGTTCATCATCGTCACCGATCAGAAATCACTCAGAGAGCTCACCCAACAGATAATCCAAACCCCTGAGCAACAACGGTGGCTTTCAAAATTAATTGGGTTTGATTTCGAGATAGAATACAGACCTGGTCGGTTAAACTCTGCAGCTGATGCTTTATCTCGAGAGGTACCCTCGACTCTGTTGTCCCTCACTCGAACCACCTTTGGGGTTATTGATGAGATTCGAGCAGCCTTGCAATACGATTCGAACCTAAAACACATTTAGGAGCAATTAGACAACACCAGCTTGAGCAATGGGGACTTCACAGCATCCTCAGGTTTAGTATTTTGGAAGGGAAAGATAGTTGTTCCAGATGTTGGGAATCTTAGGAATCAGATACTGGGTGAGTTTCATCACACACCAATTGGAGGACATTCTGGGATTCTTCGCACATTTCACCGGGTGGCAGCCAACTTCTTTTGGCAAGGGATGCGAAAGGATGTTCGCGCGTTCGTGAGGGAGTGTCAAGTCTGCCAAAGAATGAAGACTGAAAGTCTTTCTCCTGCAGGGCTCCTTCAACCATTGAACATCCCTGACCAGGTCTTCGAAGACATAGCTTTGGACTTTATAACAGGCCTACCCAACTCGAATGGAAAAGAGGTGATACTAGTGGTGGTTGATCGCTTGACAAAGTACGAACATTTTTTTGCCTTACCTCGACGATTCGATGATGCATATGTGGCCAAGGTTATGGTTCAAGGGGTTATCAAGTTGCATGGAATCCCTCGCACCATGGTAAGCGATCGTGATCGTGTGTTTGTGAGCGATCTGTGGAAGGAGTTAGCTCGTTTGCAGGGGACTAAGTTGTGCATGGGGTCGGCTTACCACCCACAAACTGATGGGCAGACGGAAGCCCTCAATCGATGCTTAGAGATGTATCTGAGGTGCGTAGTGGGCAACGAACCGAAGAAGTGGGAACAACTATTGGCTTGGGCGGAATACTGTTATAATTCCTCGTATCAGGCATCGGCAGGAATGACTCCTTTCAAGGTCCTGTATGGTCGAGATCCACCCACCATAATGGATTATCTCGAGGGTAGCACGCGCAATGAGCAGGTTGCAAAGGAGCTTCAGGACAGGGATGCGTTGCTGAGGGAATTAAAAGCCAATTTAACCCGTGCACAGGCCCGGATGAAGAACCAGGCAGACAAGCACCGACGCGAAGTTGAACTCACAGTAGGGTCATGGGCATTTATCAAACTCCAGCCCTATCGATTTTTTGGCCACAAGGGCTCTAGCAGTTAAGGCAATGGATTCACTATTCAAGATCTGCACTACAGTCTTATTATCAAGTACCAACTTAATATGTCGAAAGCCTAGACATCATGCATGCACAAGTGCATTATGGGCTGCCCATAGCTCCACAACAAGTATCGAGCAAGAGCCTAAACTACGAGTTTTCATATTATAAAATTTAATTATATATGATGTTATTTTTTTATAGAATTATACTTCTAGAAAATAAACTATCGATTTTCATATTATTTTTTTTGAAAATTTAAAAACTTTGAAATTATTGCTTAAAAATATTTAAAAAATATGAAATTATGAAAGTTTAGTTATGACTGAGAGGCCAAATAAGATATTAATCATTGATATGTGTCACATCATCTCCCTTAATGTCAGGTAATGAAAGTGACCAAAATGTAAGTTTTTGATAATCTTAATACTTTTGAGAGTTTGTTGACCAAAACAATTAGAAACTCATAGTTCAGGAACTATTGATGTACTTTACCCTTAATTCAATTAGTATTTTATTGTAGTGTATGTATAAATAAATATAAATAATTATAATCTTTATCTCTTAAATCATATTTTAATTAACTTTTTAAATATAATATTTTTGAATCCATCGTCTTTTTCTTCAACTACAACAATGCCAAATTTAGCCCAACAATATCCTACTCTACAAAAAGTTCAATATATAAAAATATTGAAACGCCCAAAAATTAATTCGATCTATCAACGATCCAACATGTAAATGGCCCAACACCTTTTTGTTCAAAAAAAAATAATGGCCCAACAGCTTTACTAATCCTCAAAAATCTCCACCGTCCATTTTTAACACATCAGAACAACCGACACCGTCAATCCACATTCTACTCTGGGACAGTATGTACCGTTGCTTAACCATGGCCGTGAGTGAGTGGCATTTCCGTAAATCTATCCCTTAACTCCAAAGCATTTCTTCGCTTTGTCTCTCCTATTCATAATTTGTTGACGTCACATTAACACACACAAAGAAGAGCTCTCTATTTCTCTCTATCAGAAGCACGATCTCGATCTAGAGCTTCTTCTCCTCTAATTTTTATTTGCAAAATGGTGAGTTTAATTTCTTGATCTGTTTGATTCCGCATTAGATCTGGTTCAAAGCCCGTTCGATTTGCATTTGTTTCTCAAATATCTGTTCAATTTATGGAATCAGAATTGCGAGGATTTTTGAATTGTGTTTAGTTTGAGTTTTACTAGCTTTGCAACGTCGCCATTTTTTATGTGATCAATTCAGTACTATGCAGCAGAGCCGGAGAGTTAGGGATTTGAATATAGTTAAGATCTGTCGCGTGATTTTTCTTTTCGCTTTTCCTTTATGAATGTTTGGATATGGATCGGCGATTGTGAATTGGCCTCTTATTGAATGAGTTTGATTTAAAATCTCTTGCTTGACTAAGGCTAATTGTGTTTTTTCTTTCTTTGCTTTGGTGTTTAACAGCCGCTCAGACTTGAAATTAAGGTACGTGCTATTCATTTCATTCTAGTTCAGTTCTATGTGTTGATTAGATCTTGTTATTTTGGTACAAGTGTGTGGCAATTTGTATGATGACATTCTTTATTGTGATGTTTGGATCAGAGGAAACTTGCTCAAAGATCAGAGAGAGTAAAATCTGTAGATCTCCATCCTACTGAACCATGGTAATTTCAACACTTCATTCAGTTTCCTATTTATTTGAATATTTATCTTTTCAAGCTTGAAGACAACGTATGATATATTGTAATTGTTATTGAAGGATTCTAGCAAGTTTGTATTCTGGAACTGTGTGTATCTGGAACTACCAGGCACAGGTACGCAAGCTTTATATCTTGTAAATAGCCGTCAAAACTAGAAGTTTTTCCATGTTCCATGTTTGGTAAGTGGTAGAGCTGGAAAATAGGTGAATTGGTGGATATATTTAATGGTCATAATTAATATGTGAAATTTAGTTTAATAACTATCTTATGTGTGTTTTTCCCCTCACTTTTTTTCAACATTATATTTTTAGTAGGACAAGAACAATTTTGTAAAGTTCATCACAGAGCTTGATTTTATGTTACTCTTTGATTTTATCTCTCTCTCTATGGCTAGTACTGTATCTGTAAAACTTCTTTTTTTTTCTGTTTCTTTTTGTTGAAGAATACAAGTTCCATTTGCACTTTGACATGTTTTTTCAATGTAAGGCTATATAAATTATTTGTAATTTCATGGAATCTAATTGGTACAAGGTTTTGAGTTCTTAACATGTTATTTTAGTAGTATTAGGCTTATTTGAACCTTTTGGATCTTTCACTTATTGATTAGTGTTACTGTTAACCTGGTACACAGACCATGGCTAAGTCGTTTGAGGTCACTGAGTTGCCAGGTATGTAATTACCTTGATCTGATGATACTGTTTTTTCTATTTCTGGTTGCCTTGTGATAGAATTATTATCATTCTCTAAACTCGACATCTTGCATTTGCAGTTAGGTCAGCCAAGTTTGTTGCACGCAAGCAATGGGTTGTTGCTGGAGCTGATGACATGTTTATTCGTGTATACAATTACAACACCATGGATAAGGTCAAAGTATTTGAGGCACATACTGATTACATTAGATGTGTCGCTGTCCATCCTACTCTTCCGTATGTGTTGTCATCATCTGATGATATGCTCATAAAACTTTGGGACTGGGAGAAGGGTTGGGTGTGTACTCAGATATTTGAGGGACATTCCCATTATGTCATGCAAGTGACTTTTAATCCCAAAGATACTAACACATTTGCCAGTGCATCTCTTGACCGTACCATAAAGGTATAAAGGGCCTTTCTACTTGTAAATTTTTCACTATATTTCTACTTTGTTTGGTATAGCCATGCTAAATTTGCGTTGGTTCTGTTTGAAATTCTAGATTTGGAACCTTGGATCCCCCGACCCAAATTTTACTTTGGATGCCCATCAGAAAGGTGTAAATTGTGTTGATTACTTTACAGGTGGTGATAAACCCTACCTAATCACTGGGTCTGATGATCACACTGCTAAGGTAAGCAGCTACTATCGGATTCTGCTATCTTTTTCGTCTTAAATAAATGTTGGGGGGACTGTTAACAAATAAATCCCATGGATGCAGGTATGGGACTACCAAACCAAGAGTTGCGTTCAGACGTTGGAAGGCCACACACACAATGTTTCTGCAGTTTGTTTCCATCCTGAACTTCCAATTATTATTACTGGTTCTGAGGATGGTACAGTTCGCATCTGGCATGCTACCACGTATAGGTAACTCTTGAGATAGAAGATATTCCCCTTTTCGTTTCCAGTGGCCATTTGTGTTTAGGATAGACTGGAAATTAAGAAATGTAGAGGAAACTTGAATCATTTTGCAGGGACAGAACCAAATTACCCATTTAAATTTCAAGTGTCCATTTTTTTTTTGTGATGGGGCATATTTTATCTGGTTCTCTTTCTGCATAAATATCAGGTTTCCTCTTCATTCATCAATTCATCATTAAAATAGATGTAAAAATTCATGGTCTGGAGCCATATTGGTGCATTACCATTTATAGTTTGTCCTCATTTGCTTATACTATAGTGTTTTCTTAGGATATTTTGATCTTAATAGTCTTTTGTGTATGCAGTGATACACTTGAATTCATCAAGCTTCTGATTTTTTGACTCATCTGTTATCAGGCTTGAAAATACATTGAATTATGGTCTTGAGAGAGTTTGGTCAGTTGGATGTATAAAAGGTTCCCGGAGGTAATTACTTTTGGTTAAATCATGCATCTGGCTTATGTTTATTTCTTTTTTCAGTTTTTTTAATACTTAAATGCTAGAATAATTTCTTTTGGTCATTAAATGCTTGAAGAGTGTCTTCCATTTAGTTTTGAGCATGTCTAGTGTTCAATGAAGGTGAAAAAAATTAATTTATGTTGCTTGACCTGAGTTCTTTAGTTGCATGTTCCTTTTTTCATTGTTTAGTTTGCATGATACTTCTTAATCTGCTATGCCTAAAAGGCTAAGAGTACTGTACGATTCTGTCTTGCAGGGTGGTGATTGGGTATGATGAAGGAACTATTATGGTAAAAATTGGTCGGGAAGTTCCTGTAGCAAGTATGGACAACAGTGGGAAAATCATATGGGCTAAGCACAATGAAATTCAAACTGTGAATATTAAGAGTGTTGGAGCAGATTTTGAGGTAAATGTATCTGTTGTAAAAAATTATCTCTTTTTGCATTCTTGGTGCGACTTTTAATACATGAATTTTCATCTTAAGATGCCTTTTGCTTTGGTTTCTAGGTTACCGATGGAGAAAGATTGCCCTTGGCTGTTAAGGAATTAGGGACATGTGATCTCTATCCTCAAGTGAGTTGATGCTTTCTAGCTTTATTTAAATGAATTCGAGCATAAGATTAAGGGTCACTCCTAAAATATGTTGATTAATTCTTTTTATAAGTAGTGCTTATGCTTGAATTCGTACACAACCATTAACCCTTTTCTTATCTGGTTCTTCTCAGAGCTTAAAGCATAACCCAAATGGTAGGTTTGTTGTTGTCTGTGGAGATGGTGAGTACATCATATATACGGCGTTAGCCTGGAGAAATAGGTCCTTTGGTTCAGCATTGGAATTTGTTTGGTCATCTGATGGAGAGTACGCTGTCAGAGAAAGCTCATCAAAGATCAAGATTTTCACAAAAAATTTCCAGGTTCGCACTATTTTGTCATTTAGATGGTTTCTTGTCATAAAAGGCATATTTCATACCATAAGAAAGGTCTTGTCATAAGCAACGTATCAATTGCTGGGGAGATGGATTTAAAAGGATGAATAATTATTTTATGGGGAATTGATTTCAATTTTCAATACTGAAAGTTTTATGTTGTAAATTGACAGGCATTTCTACAAGTGTCTATAATTAGGATTATTAACTTGTCATGTTATTATGGTGGTTTCCTCTATATTGTTAAGGAGTTTTATCTAATACAGTATGGTGGTATTGACGGGGGTTTAACATTTTCAGGAAAAGAAGAGTGTCCGGCCTACCTTCTCTGCTGAGCGTATTTTTGGGGGCACTTTACTGGCAATGTGCTCTAATGATTTTATTTGTTTTTATAGTTGGGCTGAATGCAGGTTGATCCGTCGGATTGATGTTACTGTTAAAGTAAGCTAAAACAACTCTATGAACTCCATTTGCTGCTGCTTGTCTATGTTGAATCCTAAATGTAGTTTTGTTTATGTTACTGAAAATGTCAGAATCTTTACTGGGCTGAAAGTGGTGACTTGGTGGCAATTGCCAGTGACACATCTTTCTATATCCTAAAGTACAATGTAAGTCTCTTTATATTTATCTGCTTATTAGATCTGCAAAATACGTTGCACTATGGACTCTTCTTTTGTCTGTTAAATTCTTGCATGGTTTCATGCGCTCGTACAGAACTGAATTTAATATTTCTGATCTTGCAGCGGGATGTAGTTCAATCTTCCTTGGATAGTGGAACACCGGTTGACGAACAAGGAGTTGAGGATGCATTTGAGCTTCTTCATGAAACCAGTGAACGTGTCAGGACTGGGATATGGGTCGGGGACTGTTTCATTTACAACAACTCTTCATGGAGACTTAATTACTGTGTTGGTGGAGAGGTATTTGCATTCTGCTTATCCTTGTCTTGAAAGTGTTCCATATGTTTAAATCAATTGGTTTTTGTAAGTTGGTTTCATTTTGATGATGTAATGGTTTTAGGTCACCACAATGTTTCATTTGGACCGGCCTATGTACTTGTTGGGATATCTTGCAAGTCAAAGTCGGGTGTATCTGATAGACAAAGAGTTTAAGTAAGACAATTGGCGTTGGCTAATTTTGACGTTTAAATCACTTTTGTTAAATTTTCTTTGAAAATATATTATTAATATGTATTTATTCTCATCTTTGTCGTATGTTACAGTGTAATAGGATACACATTACTTCTCAGCCTGATTGAGTACAAGACACTTGTGATGCGTGGAGACCTGGAAAGGGCCAATGAGATTTTACCTTCAATTCCTAAAGAGCACCATAATAGGTATGCATAAATATATAAAGAATCCTCCTTCGTTCTCGAAGACATTGTTGGGCATTTTCTAGTATTAATCATTCATGTTGAATATTCCCTCCATTTTATAGATCCTTGCAACCATTCCAAATTTGGTTGGAGATGTAGGATATTCTTCTCCTTTCCTTTTCCTTCATTCCCTCTTTATTTGGACTTTTGGTTTGTGCTAATTATTCATGTTGAATATCCACATCCCTAGTGATTGGAATTTATTTTCATCTATGGTAATACCTCGGTCGTATATCTTTGTATTGAGAAAATTAGAATTCCAGATCTAATAAGTAGCCGGTTAGAAGGCCGGTCCTTTTATCTTTGCCTCTTCTTTCCTTCGTGAAAGCTATTTATTTTAGAACTTTTTCATGTTCAGTTTTTCTGTTTTTAAGTTGTGATTGTTGAAATATTTATTGGATTTAGTTAATGATTTGCTCTGATTGGTAGTGTTGCTCGTTTCCTGGAATCACGAGGTATGATAGAGGATGCTCTTGAGGTAGCTACGGACCCTGATTACAGATTTGAGCTTGCCATTCAGCTTGGTAAATTAGAGATTGCTAGGGTAAGAAAGTTTGAGTAATTTTGTGATGGTGTTGTATTAAGCTTTGTTTTCTTGAATTTTTTGTAATATATTTGGTGTTGTATTAAGCTTTTTTTGTGCGTTTTAGCAAAGTTTTTATTCTCTTGTTTTTTTAATCTGTAGGAAATAGCCACAGAAGTTCAGAGTGAGTCTAAATGGAAGCAGTTAGGAGAATTGGCTATGTCCAGTGGAAAGGTGCTTTATATTCTCTAATTTGCGAAATTTGGTTCAGTGACATACTGTCATTTCTTTCTGTTGTGATCATCAGATCTTGATTCTCCCATCACATATCTTAGTAGCTTTCTGTTGCTTTTATGTTTGTGTCATGATGTTGTCGCAAGTCACAGTATGAAAATGTCCAATGTCGTTTCTCTTGAATGAAATCTCTCCTAAGGACGTAGGAATAGGTAGCTTTACCTTTCAGTAAATTATTTCTCAACTTGTCTCTATAGCTTATTAACTGGTGAATGAAATGTAGGAAAGCCTTTTCATACTTCCTTGGATTGACGCTGGATGTTGTACATTGCCATTTTCCAATGTGTATTTTGATTTTTTTATGCAGTAGTTGTTTTTGTAAATTAAGCTTAATGTATGTGCACGTCTTATATTATATGTTGTTGGTTTTAGATAGTACTGCCTCCTCTCCTTGTTTTGAATCTTTTCTGTTGATTATTCTGAACTTGTCGTTGCAGCTAGAACTGGCTGAACAGTGCATGAAGCATGCAATGGACCTGAGTGGTTTATTGCTGCTTTATTCCTCACTGGGAGATGCTGAAGGAATATCAAGACTTGCATCTCTTTCCAAAGAACAAGGGAAGAACAATGTTGCTTTTCTTTGTTTATTCATGTTGGGTAAATTGGAGAATTGCCTTCAGCTTTTGGTGGAAAGGTAATTCCTTATCAGGTACCTGAAATTAAAGACTGCCATTCATGTCATTATATATATGGATATATTGAAATATTCCTTTTTCAGCAATCGGATACCAGAGGCTGCTTTGATGGCACGATCTTATCTTCCAAGCAAGGTTTCAGAGATAGTAGCAATTTGGAGAAAAGATCTCAATAAGGTTAGCTGCCATTATTTGTTTCTCCGGTGTTTTCTTCATGCTTTATTCTTGATTTGCCGGGTTAGATGTATCATGCATAAGCTTCTGTTTGTTTTGTTCCCTCTCGTTTGATCTCCTGTACCGTATTACAAAATTCAAAATATTGCATGTCTAATAAAAATAAGCACTATTCCTATTCCAATGCCTTCTATTTTTTTCTTTCCACGCATATCATGCATGAGTCAAGCATTTCTCAACATCCCCCTGATTACCATTGTCAAAATATCTCCCCCCCCCCACTCACCCGGTTATCCCAGAGTCAGCTCAGATCAGCTTCTTTCCTTTTCGTTCAAGATAATGGTAAATACTATTGCAAAACATCTTGATACTTTCCTGGAAAAGATCGGTATGCAATTCTGTGTGTAGTGCTTTACATCTGAAGGCTAAGAAAGCAATTTTATCCTTTTCCTTTTTCAAATATTGTGGCATTAAAAGTACTGCTGATTGCTGAAATGTTAAGTGGGTTTTTTTTTTCTTCTAATAAACCAATGGTATCCTTGCAACATGAATCTTCCATGTTTTTTGTGATCATACTGAAAACTACCTGTCCTGACATTTTGTTACCTGTTTTGTTTAATGGTATAGATTGTAAAATGACAGATTATTTTTACATCATTTGTAGGTTAATCCAAAAGCTGCTGAGTCTTTGGCCGACCCTGAAGAGTATCCCAATTTGTTTGAGGATTGGGAACTTTCTCTTTCTGTTGAATCCAAAGTGGCAGAAACAAGGTATCAGACATGATTCCTTTTCTTTTATTTATTGTATTTTGTTACTGTTTTCTAGTAAATTTTGTCAAACGTTATTCATTCCAGTGGTTTGGTCCGTTTTGGTTGCTCTATAATTTTTGTATCACTGTTTGGTTGCAAACCCTTATGGTTGACACATCCTGTTTTTCTGTTTCACATGGATATGCTATTAACTTTGAATTGGTTTTCAGTGGTGTTTACCCTCCTGCAGTGGATTATTTAAACCATGCTGATAGATCAAAGATGACACTTGTGGAGTCTTTCAGAAGCATGCAAATCGAGGACGACGAGCCTCTTGAAAATGGTGAACTTGATTATGAGGTATTGAATCCATATGTATCTGCTCTTCTTTGAAGTTAGCAACATATTAAACTTAGGAATTGCTTTGAGTGGTTCAGGAGTCTGGCTTGGTTTTATTGTTTATCCTTTATTTGGTGGGCATCACAGGCTGCAGGACCAAATGGACACAGTCAGAATGCAGAGGAGCAGAATGGAGAAGATGGTAGTCAAGAGGAGCCTGTTGTTGTAGATGCTGATTCTAACGATGGTGCAGTACTCGTTAATGGTAACGAGCCTGAAGAAGAGTGGGGTACGAATACTGAAGGAACCCCGTCAGCCTAAAAGCAATTGGTTGGGGCAGTGTGAAAATCGAAATTTTGTCTCTGGTGATTAATTGTTTCTAACATGCCATCTCTAACCCCTTTCTCTTTTGGGCTTCTCTGATTACTTTTTTGTGATTCATTTTGTTGCAACAACTAATGGAACACTCCTACCACCTACTTCTAAACATTTTTCCTGAATTGTTTTCATCTCACTCACTATTTGGAATTTGATACATGTTTTCTGGTGGTTGCTAATATCTCCTTTGATCATATTGACAACTTTGGTGTCCCAAACTTGGTAAAGAGCAAGTTAATCTGATGCCTATTATATTGACTAATATGATGCTCATCCATTGGCTTCTGATCCCTTCTTCCCTGTTATCTAATCAGCGTTTGTGGAATCAATTTTTTGCATTCTAACATAAAACTATTAATGTTTATTTTTGCATTCTGAAAACCTTAGAACATTAATGAGAGTCTTAACTTTTGTTATATTCTTTTTGATGTGGTGCTTTTGGTAGTTCTTTTGTTCTGTCATCCCTTGATTCTTAACTTTTTATGGTTTCCCCTCGTGTTGGCAGTGCTTACACCAGATCACTAGGTTTTATGAAGACATTCAGTTTGAGCTCCATTCAGCGTGTACTTAAGGTGAGAAACTTTTGCTTTTGCTACTACTATTTTTCTCCAAGGAGAGAATTATTAACCATGCCAATTAAAAACCTTGAATTCACTTGACCATGACCTAGTCTTGGTCAGGGCAGTAAGCATCTTGACCTTTGGAAGGGAATCTCTCCGTTCAAAGAACTTTTACTTTAATAGTGGCGATACTTTTGATTTGTTTCCGAGTATTCTGGAATAGATTTAGGCCGTAAGTAATTAGTTACCAAGTGTGGCTCCCTTTTATCATCATGACCATATTAACTTATTATTTATTAACCAGCAGATTTCAAACTAGGAGCTAGAAAGATGTGAAATACAAGTGCTGATTGTCTTTGCATTCCCGATGATTTGGATCTCACAAGCACATTGAATTTTGTGACGGAGCGTATACAAGTTATTTGGCCAGCTTTCAAAATTATGATTTCAGTTTCTTCTAAAGTTTTAGCATATTCTTTGAGGCATTCAGTCCTAAAAAGAATTTCCTGTGCCATAGCTAATGTAGAAATAATTCGAGAATTATTGACGATTACCCAATTCAGTGCATTTTATGTTGTTTTAACTGTTGGGGTACTATTTCTTCGGCTCCCCTCTTGAGGTGTTGAATCTTGTGGTTGGGTTTTTAGGGGAATTCTTTTATCCTTTCGTCATATGAAACGTGTACTGTAAACATCTCTACATAAAACATGTAATGTTGTTCAATAACAAACATTATTAATCTTGCTTTTCTCCCCTCTGCGCGAGGCAGCACAAGTGTCCTATGTCATTTTCAAATGGGCGAATATAACATCAAATGAAACCTAAAATTTTCTAATTGATACGTGAGGTCACACAAGTTGAAGAAATGGAGAAAATTGCAATTACTAAGTTTGAATAAGATGGCATTTCTTTCAATGAAGGTAAGGACTGCTTGCAGATGGCAAGTTTAGGCAGCCCAGATCCAAGGGGGACACATTTTCAGCTTAGGCTTTAGGGTAACATTTTGTTTTGGTGTCTTTATAAACAGCCGTCTTACCTTTGTGCGCAGTTACTGCTGCACGCTAAACCTTTTTTTTTTTACCATGGAATCGTCATTCAAATTCAATGCCAGATGTAGAAAACAACTATTTTATTTCATCAGTACTTTTCATGCAGGCAACCGTCTCGCCTATGTTCTTCATACTTGGGAGATCACCCTGCCTACGGAGACATTCACTCCATCTTAGAAAAGTATGAGATTTATTATAAAAAAAAAATAAAGAGATTAAGAGAGAAAGGAATAGAAGATAAGAGGAGAATACAACAAAGGACAATGGTAAAATATGGGTGTAAGCTTTTTGGATAAAAGCCGGAAAAAAAAAAACTATGAAAAAAAAGAGAGGGAATCCAATGGTTGAAGAATGGAAGGGTCGATGGTATTTATGGTGATAACATAAGGGGAGGGGAGGTGTCAACTTAGAGCTTTTAACCACTTGCTCTAGAGGTTGTTGAAATATGTTTAGCCCAAATTTTGGAGCTCTAGAATGCTTATTGTTTAGTTTTTGGGATCAATTGTGTAATTATATAAATTTGTTTAATTGTCGTGTTAATAATTTCGTTAACAATTAACTGTAAGTGACTTGATTGAAATTGTTTTATAGTTTTGTGGTTTAATTAACAAAATTCATTATTTGATGGTCAAAATAAAACTATCCTAATAGTTTAGTGGCCTACAAGATAGTTTGCCTAAAAATAAAATTATTATCCTTTCATTTCTTAGAAATTGGTGATATTTTATGTGTTTAAATTTATCATTGAAAAATGTAGGGACTGTTAAATACTTTAGTCATAGTTAAAAAGTTCACCTGAAATATTCATATTTTATTTAACATGTCATATTATTAGCTCACAATTAAATCCTAATATTTTTTTGAATAGATCAAATCCTAATATTTCAATAATCTACGTAGTATTTTTATAATTTTTATTTGGTAACTACAGAAAAGTACATTTACTTCAGTGATTAAATGTACATTTATTCGTATTAAAAAATAATAAATATTTGATGTATTGTTAGTGTAAATTTTTTTGACACAAATATTTCTATTTAAATTCTAAAATATAAAGTTTAAATCTTTAATCTTAAATTTTAATATTTAAACTTTAAAACTTTAAATTTTAGCATTAAACCATAAATCTGGAAATAAATTTATTAAATTAAACTTGTTTGTTTTTCCACAATGGTGCATGAAATATATTTTCTCAAAAGTAAAAATGATGTAAATTTTGTTTAAAGTGATTTTTAATGATTTTTTAATTAAACTGTGAGATTAACGAATAGAAAATATTTGTCTCTTTTCTGTATACTTCTAATATTAAAAAAAATTATTTAGAGTAGAATATATGCATATATGATGTAAGTTTTAGAGGGTAAAATTTAAAGAGTTTAAGATTTTAATTTTAATATTGACTATATATATATATATAAGACACAAAAAAGTACATAATTTTTTTTTGTTTGATATTAACTAGTTAGAAATGTGAATAATGGAAGTTTTCAAGTAACAGAAGACAAAAGAAAATAGTAGAAGATGTGTGTGTTAACTTTCCTACAACGAGGTATCTCTCAAAACCCTATCTGACTAGTGAGTACTGAGTAGTGAGTAGTGACTGAGTTACTTACATAATATCCCAAAATAAACCAATCCTTTCAAGTTTCAAGTAATACTAAAAAAATACATTTATGTCAAAACGCAGTTCTCTCTTCTCACCGTTGAGTTTTAGTTTTGCCCCAAAAAATTGATCTTTGAAAGTCTAGGGTTTTCCTAAATAACGCTTCCTCCTAGATCCTATTCTTCCAGTACAAATAATCTAATTTTCCCTTAAAAAGGCGATTGGTTTTGAATTTGGTCTTTGCTTGGTTACAAAGTCTGCTTTTTTGTTCTTTTTCGTTATCGAAGTTTTATCGAGTTAGTTTTGGTTGGCGAGGGCCTGATGGCTACGACGGGGGGAGAAGAGGTGGAGTACGAGAGTGATCCAGAGGAGGCGAAGCGGTCGCTGGCGTTGCGGAGGAGAGAGGCGGCCAGTGACGATGAGGAAGGCGAAAGGGAAGATGCTAATAACACTGAGCCAATGGTGGATCGGAGGGATGTGATTCATTCCGATGAATCAGATGGTCAGGGCGGTGCTGCAGATTACGATGACGACGACGAAGAATTGGACTTAGAAGAAGACGAAGAAGTAGAAGAAGTGTACGATGAAGAGGATGAAGAATTTGATGACGAGGAGGTAGATGAAGTAAGGAAAGGAGAGTTGCAAGAGATTGTGGAGAAAACCGGAGAGGATGTAAAGGAGGAGGAGGAGGAGGCGGCGGCTAATGGGAACAGGAATGTGGATGAGGGAGTGGAGATTAATAATAATGATAATAATCATGTAGGAGAAGAGGGAGAAGAAGGTGAAGAAGAAGAAAAGAAGGAAAATGAGCCATTTGCAGTGCCAACTGCTGGAGCATTTTATATGCACGATGATAGATTCCGAGACAATGTTGGCGCTCGTCATAGGTATTCAAAATTTCATCTTTAGCTTTTCTGGGTCTAAATTGCCATCTTAATTAATAACTGAACTAACTATAAAAGTATCTTTTAATTGTCAAATTCTCTTCATCCATACTGGCAACGCTATGACAACTACATGAAATTTTAATAACAATAAGTTTTTATGCTCCAAGTCTTCATTTATATCCTTATTTTTCATTGATTTTTTTGGGGTGTAAAAACTAACATTATTTATAATCTTGTGCATATTTTGCGAAGGTTTAGCCTTATGATCCAACTGTTGAACTTATTAATGAGACTGGTGAACTGATAACCCAATGATTTATTGTTTCCAGTGCTTGATTTCTGGTCTTAAATTTATGTTTTTATGGGTTTAATCCTCAGTATTGTACTTCGATATTTTTCTTTACACTCTTGTTTGCATTGCCATGTGCTTGCCCTGCCTTTTTCATTAAAGCTTTTATAAATATTTCTAAGTCTGTGTATCAACCTGATTTTTCTGTTTTAGGCGAACACATGGTGGAAGGAAATTGTGGGAATCCAAAGATGATGGGAAATGGGGACATGATAAGTTTGAGGAGATTAATTTGCAAGAAAAGCATTATGAACATGTAAGGGTTATGTACATATTCAACTTGCATGCTAAGTTTTTATTTTCATTCTTACTATCATTTGATCTTTTTTCTTTCCCTACTGATATATTTTTTCTTCCACATTCAGGGCGAAAGATCTTCTCGAGGTAGATATCGAGCTCGGAGTAAAAATAAGGATCCAGATAGCGGTTATCCTAGGGGAAGTAGGCCCAAAGCATTTGGGAAAAGTAATAATCAGAACCATGCTTCTAAGGCTGTAAGAGGGAGAGGACCTATTAGGTATGAACCTACTATGAGAAACAGCAGTCAGGCACCTCCAGCACAAAACAAACTGTGAGCATTCATATGTGCATTTGTTTTCTTAATTTTTTCTCTCTTCCTACCATGATTAAATTTGCATGAAACTGAAGTAGTTAAATATTTTAGTTCTGGGAAGCCTCGAGAGAGAACTGCACAAGCCAATTCAAGTAGAGCTTTCATACCTGAAACAAATGCAGACACTGCATCAGCTCCTGCTAGGAAACATATTGTTGAGTCAAGCTTGAGTTCTGCTTCTCCCCCCTTCTATCCATCGGGATCTTCCAACAAAGACATTACTTCGACTCAGGAGAAGGATATGCAAGCCGGAAGCATAAGCAGGAAACTTCACCCTTCTGTTACAGATAAGAATTTTTCTGTGTCACAATCCAATTCATTACATGGGAAGAATGTACTTGATTCTCTCAGCATGGCCAAGCTTTATATAGATGATTCCAGCATGTCAGCTTCTGTGAAGCCTTTAACCAACCTACAATTAGGTAATACTGGTCAACCCTCTCATTCCCGGGTACAAGGGAGAGGTGTAGCTATCCCAGGACAGAAGGCATATCAGCCAGCTCCTCATCAGAACCAAGTAAACAGAGATTCTCCACCAACACAGGTGAATTCTGTTCAGAGAAGTTCTGTTCAAGGCAGGGCTCTCTCTTCTGTACAAGAAGCTGCTAAGCAGTTGGGCCAGCATCCTAGTATTGGATCTCAAGCTTCCTCTCCTCCAAAAACAGCCATGTCATTCAGTTCCTATGAATCCGGAGAGGTTGAATCATCAGAAACAAGTAACTCCAAGGGTGCATTGGTGAGCAAGGGAAAAAGCAGTGCTCAAGGAGCTGGAAGGGGCACTTTTCTTTATGGTGGAGCTCAGATTATGGGGGCTACTGGGAGTATTTCTGTCAGCCATGGTGATCAAAACTTTCCTGCCTTTCTGCCTGGTAAAGCTTTTATATTCATTTTTCTTTAATTTTCTATCTAGATAACAGTGTCTACTGTAAAAGTAAAATGTAGAAGGGGAGAATTGTCTTATCCGGAACTGTGCACAGTAAATACTTGGCCCCATTTTTGTGTGAATTTTTGCATGGATTACATTAAATGTGTGAGATATTAGATCTAGTTATCATCTAAGTATAGGTAAGAAACCAGATGGAGTTTGATTCCTGGGATGTAGGTTTTCATTGGGATATGCTTTTTTCATGGGCTGGCTGGAGGTTGGATCTTATTTGAGTTATTTGTCTTCAAAGTACTATGGGATGTTAGGGAATAGCTTTTATCTACAGAATTGCTTAGATTCAGTTCTATTATTCTACATTTTATGTTCAATATTTCTATTATTTCCTAATTCTTGGTATTAAACCTTCTATTAGCTTAATTTTTTATGCTTTTTCTATTGAATGATTGGTGTGCAGTTATGCAATTTGGGGGCCAGCACCCTGGTGGCCTAAGTGTTCCTGCTGTTGGCATGGCATTTCCTGGATATGTTGCCCAGCCGCAACTTGGTAGGGGAAATTCTGAAATGACATGGTACAATAATTCGTTCCCTCTTATATTGTTTCCCTGTCGACTGCATCTGTTTTCCTTTAAGAAATGAGGATGATGCAAATAAGTTTTAGCTATGAGTCAGCTTTTAGGACTCGCCATAGTTTGTAGATGATATTGTCATGGCTAGTCTCCATTTCCAACTGATTTTGACAGTAATGAAAGAGTAATGTAAGAATTGCTTAGCGTGTGGACAATTATTTGACTACCAAGGCAATGCTAATTCCCTCAGTCACATATCCTCAATTATTGTAATCTGATTAATTAATCTGTTGGAGCCAAAAGCATATTAATGATTTTCATGTTCATTTTAGGCTGCCAGTATTGACGGGTGCTGCTGGGGCTTTAGGGGCAACATATTGTCCACCTTATATTGCAGTTGATGGGTCTTATCATTCCCGTCCATCGGGACAGATATCTTCGACTGGATCCTCAAGGTTGGTACACCTCAACCCGTTTGTTTTTAACAGCATTGGTTTCTATTCTCTTCCTTCTGCTTTCCCGACTGGGAAGGAAATATTAACTTCTAACTAATCTTGTAACTGGAACAATTCAACAGTTGCCTCTGTTGTCAGGTTTGAAGGTTAATATCGGGTTGGAATGTTTTTGCTAGAAACCCCTTCAATCAGGATTAAAACATAATTAACTTCAGCTGAATGTGTTAGCTATATCCATTCTTCTGTTTATTCAGTCTCAGCACTATATCTTCGTTTTTACAGGATCCCAATCAATATATTTGGTGTGACGTGAGGTATTATGGAGGACGATTGTATGATTGGTTTGCATAGGAGATAGAAATAGTTTTCCTTTCACATAGATTACTTTAAAATGGAAAATAATTGTTGAAAGATGTTCTAAAGTGTACCGATTAGTTTTCATGTTCATGTTAATTTATCTCCATAATGGCCTGTTGATGCAATTTGCAATGTTTTTATCAGTGGGTTGTTTGATGGTCAAAGCCTTGCACCCTTAAATATAGATGTTTTGTAAATTACCTTAAGTGTGTGAGTGAAAGAGTGTAAGGTTACAGAAATGTAACCGGTTATGTTTATGCTATTTACAAGTTAAAAATTGGTCATTATCTGTGCTTGCTGATTGTTTAATAATATTTAATTACCCTTTGCAGCAAAGAAAATACGTCTAACAAACCAAATAATGAGTGGAAGCCTTCCCAGAGAAATGGTAAGCCATGATCTTGCCTTTATCTTAGATTTATGAACATAGACCTTTCTTGTTTCTTATATTTTTGTAGTTAAACAAGTTGTTTCCTATGCAGAGCTTGTGAGTGATGAATTTGGGCAAAGACAAAATAACCCAAATAAGCAGCCTCGCAGGCAAGTTGAAAATCTTAAGGTCTTTCTGTGGATGGGTGGAATTTTTTTTCACTCTGTTTCTATCATCTGTTATATGTAAGCCTCCTGAATTGTTTTCATTTCATTTCCGTGCAGATATTCAGAAATGAGCTTTAGCAAGTGATTTACTTATTGAAGATGGAGCCCGTCCCAATAAAAACTGATGAAGGGAAAAATTTAACAAAGAAGTTTGTGTTATCGTTGTGGGTGTTTGGAATTTTTATTTGTGAGTTACTTGGTGGTGCAGGCCTTTCTTCCTGGCCCTCTGTGATCTCCAGATTTTGACCTGGAACACTTTGGGCTGCAACTTGTTCCGGGATATTGTAGGTAAATCATGTTTTGTCCCTAGTTAGTGCTCTGATTAATCTGATTGGGATCTATAGGATCTATAATCTTCTGTTCTTTTAGAAGAAAGTTATTAATCATTAGCTACTTTGGCAGTTGTTTGATTTCCAAGAAAAAGCATAAATAAGTATGTAGTTTACATGTCTGTGTTTCCCTCTCCCACCTAAGTCCTATTTGCATTTTGCCAGTTTTGAAGTTCTATTTCTTGGCATTTGTGCATAAATGAGTTCGGAATCGGTGTATTATGTGCAGTACTTATCTTCTCCCATTAATCGGTATATTACGTTCTTGTTCATTCATTCATTCCAACTTCTCTCTCTCACTCACTCTTTCTTCCAATTTTGTTCTGGCAGTTATATGTGACAAGCGCCTGCTCATGCTGCATTCAGTTTAAGAATATTATTGTGGCCTGACGGGTAGCATTCCCATGTTTAGATGTGCGGTATGAATATGTGTATTTAGAGAATAATATTTTTTTCCCTCGCAGTCTGCAAAAATTCTGATACTGCTATTATAATTTGTTGCAGGTTTTTCTTGTAATGAAGCTTGTGAGAAGTTATAGGCGGGCGTGTGAACAAGAAATATTGTGCAGCAGCTGTTTGGTTGATGAACTTTATTTATTTTGTTATTTTTATTTGCACAGATATGGGTTGAGCTTTTGGTTTTGACAGGGTTGGATTCTGCTCTAGTCCGGTGGATTGTTTAATTTTATCAGTGCATTTAGATGTTTCCTGATTTCAATCTCATCCTTTTGTTTAAGAGGGTGAAATGGAATTACTACATATTTAAGAAATGGGGTTAAAGTTTAAACCATGTTTCAGACTAAAAACTGGTGCAATGGTGTAGGCCGGAAGACAAGTAACAATGTGTGGCTGGTCCTGGTTTAAGACATGTTTTGTACTGTGGGCTCGAGCTAATAATGGAACAACTCAGTTCATCAATGTCATCCAACTTTTATTTAAAATCAGATTAAAACGGTCATGGCAGCAAAACTAACACCGTCCCTGCATGCACTATGTATAATTTGTCAACTTAATTTTTATATTTTTCATTTATTAGTCATTGTACATTTAAAATTTTAATTTCGGTTCAAATAATATTTTTAAATTCTAGAGACTTAAATGAGAGAACATGAATTAAACACATATAACTTACTCATGCACGCAGTTATAACAGAAAATAATAATAGATTAAATGAAACTTTTGCATAGTTCAAGGGCTAATAGAAAATTTTAACCTAAAAATTATTTAATTTTTGGCTTAAGCCAAAAATAGGTGCCTAAAGTATGTTTTTTTTAACTTTAGGTGCCTAAAATTATTTTGTAAAAATAGGTGCTCGATGTTTCAAAAGTTATAATTTACGTACCTATCGTTAATGGGTGTTAATTTTTTTAAACCAATCAATGCTAGACACGTGGCACTAATTTGATTTTTTAATTTAAAAAACACCCAAAAAAATTCAGCGTATCATAAAATCCTGAAAATTTGAAACTTTTACAAAACATGTCCCCAAATCATTAAAATTACCCAAACATAAACCTCAAATCGCCGCCGCTTTTGCTGTTGATCGTCGCCCCTAAGCACACCCCTTTGGTCGACGGATTAAGGCGGTCACTTCCCCAACACGACGTAGCCGGAAACGGTGAAAGGCGTGCAAGTCGAACGACGATTTCGCGTTCAACGTTCGGCTGCACCGTTCGCCGTTTCTGGTGATGCCGTGTTGGGTAAAATGACCGCCTTGGTCCGACAGCCAAAAGGGTGTGCTCAGGAGCGATGATCGACGGCGAAAGCGGTGACGATTTGAGATTTAGGTTTGGGTAATTTTAGGAATTTGGGAACTTGTTTTATAAAAATTTTAAAATTTCAAGATTTTATAAAAAAAATAGAAAGTTTTTTTTGTTTTTTAATTTAAAATTTTGAAAAAAAAATAAATTAAATATACCACGTGTTAAGCATTAATTGGTTAAAGATTGTTTTAACACCCATTAACGGTAGACACTTAAAATTATAACTTTTAAAACTTCGGGCACCTATTTTTACAAAATAATACTTTAGACACCCAAAGTTAAAAAAACCATACTTTAACTAAACCTTAATTTTTAAGGGTTAAACTACATGATTGACCACTTAACTATGAGGAGGTTATAATTTGACTACCAATATATTATTTTTTTAATTAAGTCACTTAACTATCTAAATGATATAATTAAGTTGCATGCCCTTAAAATTTAATGAAAAAGATGACATGACAATTAACAAAATTTTATATGATTATATATTTAGTTTTCATTATTTACATAATTTATTAATTTCGTCATAATTTTAATTTAATTCAATAAATCAAGGCTAATTTAATAGAATATATAAATAAAAATGATCAAATATAGAATTATACAAATGTTTATTAATTTTTGCGTCACAAATTAATGGATATCATTTATATCGTTAATTGACAGCGTTTATAGTTTATCCAATTGTTAATCATGGTACGAAATTACAAATTGACCGTATGAAAACGGAAATTTTACATTTTTAACTTCTTCTTGTTTACGGTAGGGATGAAGACGCAGATAAGCGCCACCGTTCTATTTCTTTCTTGCTGACCTCGAACTATTACTCTCACACTGTCGTTGAATCCATTCAATACTCTTAAACCCTAATTTATATGTTTGAAGTTCCTAACTTTCTTCCGCTCAGAAAACAATGGGAGCTTCGTTGCCTCCGAAAGAATCTAACCTCTTCAAACTCATCGTCGTAAGGCTTCGATTCTATATCTTTCTCTCATATATTTCAATCGGTATCCACGTATTTCAACATGATATTTATACTCGTATTGATTTTCTATATAAAAAATGTGTATATACGATCACTCTTCTTTTTTCTCCTTTTGTTCTTTGCTTGCGAACCCTGGCTGGATGCTTCTCTTTTTAGTTGGTGGATATCGAATGAGACATGCAAATTTTCACTCGATATGCTTGTTTGTCAATTAGGTTTTTGTGCATGGGCATTTTTTTGTATATTTTAAGTTCTTTTTTTCTCCTGTTTAGCTATTGGAGGCTTTGCTTAATTTAGGTCAATGGGTTTCATTTTGTTGAAAAGAAACTGTTAAGAAAGTTGAATTCTGTTTTTTTGTTAAAAGGTACGCTTTGTGCCTCACTTTGGTGGTAATTCATTTGTATCATCGTAGAGAAAATTAGAGAAATAGCAATTTCATGATTCTTGCTATTTTAGTAGATTTTCTTGCCTGTTGTTAACTTTTTTAGATTTGAACTTTGTTGGTTCCTAACTGGAAGTGGTTGTTTTGGCTTTGATGCACATCCCTTTTCAAGACATTTATAGTGATATTAGCAAAGCAATCTACTCTATAGGATTTGATAAATTGACAAAGCTGGTCCTCATGTACTTGTAGACTTCAAAGTTAAATTTTTTATATTTACGTGTTGTAAGAACATGTTGGTATTACATATAGAATAACAACAGTTTAATGTTCTCCACACACTGGGAGACCATTCTTTCTTCTTAAAGAAAAAATGAGTGAAAAGTAGAATTTTGACAGTTGAATTTCACTTCTTTTTAACCTCAAATAAACTCTTGACACATTTTATCTCTATTTTCTTTTAGACCATTTTTTGTAATTGTTTTTTATCTGTTACTGTACTATTTATAATTCTCACAAATGAACTTTTATATTATTGATTTGGGTATCCATCTGCTAGTGCTAAAGTTCTTGTATATTCTAATCATTGCAGAAATCTTATGAAACTAAACAGTACAAGAAAGGACTGAAGGCCGCTGATGCAATACTGAAAAAGTTTCCTGATCATGGAGGTAGTTTAATTTGATCCTCTTTTTTGCCAAGAGGGACATATTGCTTATTGCATCGTCTTTCTAAGTTTATCTATAAAGATGCAAGAACTCTAAAAAAAATTACTTTATAAAAAAGGGTTTTCTCTAGGCAGTGTGTTGGTTTTGATAATCTTTACAAAAATGCCTCTAAACCTCACATGTGTTGTCAATGACATTTTGGAGGGCTCTAGCTATAATCAACTATTCTATGATGTATGATGATTGTAATACCCCCTCCCCGGGTGCATCCTATTTAATATATCTAGCCTTGTAGAAATACACAGTTTCAATTTAGTATTTTATACTTAACTAGTATCTATTTGTTTATTGTATTTTTGTACTATTTTATGAACTTCCCCTTTCTTTTCAGAAACATTATCGATGAAGGGGTTGACCTTAAATTGCATGGATCGAAAATCTGAAGCATATGAGCTCGTCCGACTAGGTTTAAAGGTTGTCTCTTTTATTTTCTTTTAAATCGATGTAATGTCAAAGCTTTGTCATCTTTTCCTAACATTGTTTTTATGTTTGACTTAATGTAGAATGATCTAAAAAGTCATGTTTGCTGGCATGTTTATGGTCTCCTGTATCGGTCTGATAGAGAATACAGGGAGGCTATTAAATGCTATCGTAATGCTTTGAGAATAGATCCAGACAACATTGAAATACTACGGGACTTGTCACTCTTGCAGGTAACCTGATTTACCTTCATTCTCTGTGATTTGTGCTTCTAGGTTCAGTATTTGATCTAAGATGTCCATCATATTCCTCAATTCAAGCTGTTTCATTCCATGTATCTTTGTGCTTTTGTTTCATATTTTTTATTGCAGGCACAAATGCGAGATGTGACAGGATTTGTTGAGACAAGGCAACAACTTTTGACTTTGAAACCAAATCATCGCATGAACTGGATTGGCTTTGCTGTAGCCCATCATTTATGCTCAAAGTATTTGTTCTTCATTTTTCTTCAAACATAATTTTTATCCATTATTATGCTTACCTTCCAACAATTGTGTTGACTTTTATTTTGTAAACCATGCTTTAGAGTGTTGTTATCCTCATGCTATATTTGAATTTCAGAATTGAAGTGCGTGTTTCATTGAATATTGGAACATTTGTCAATTAGTTAAAGCAATTCTTTAAATTAAATGCTTAGAAATCAGAATTCTTTGTTCCTAATTACGTGATTACATGTATGCTAAGCTGGGTGTAGTGTTAATTATGTGGTTCATTTGGTTTGCAAGTAAGCATCCAATAAGGTTTCATAAAAGGTCAAAAGCTACAAGTTTCTGTTGAAGATATCCGTATTCTTTAGCACGATATAAGGTGGGTGTAGGTTGTGTTTAAGGTGTTAATGATATGTAGGTAGGTGGCTGCATAGATATATACCCAAGTGCTTTATCAGGAAGCTGGTGACACCTACACGTACGAACTCTTGTTGCAAATTAGCAATTTAACAATGCCTTAAATGCCTAGTTAACTGCAGACTTCTGTTGTTTTTGCCATTGTGCTATATAGAAACCATGAGATGCCATAATTTCTTTGGGCTTTTAGTTGTTGATATCAAATGATTCTATGTTATATATTTTGATGGAATGAACTGAAGCTATGGCGTCGGCGCATCTGTTGTCGGGGTTTTTCCTTTACTTTGCTTCAGCCAAGTAATTCTATGTGATTGAAGTTTGATGTATTGATTTTATTTCATCCTTTAGTTATTTATGCTAAATGCCATTTTTGGTTTATATCAGTGTTGCAAAAGCAGTTGAAATTTTGGAAGCATATGAAGGGACATTAGAAGATGATTACCCACCAGATAATGAACGTTGTGAGCATGGTGAAATGCTTTTATACAAGGTATTGCTGGTGTAATGCTTTTATCTTTTGCATGCATGTGCATGTGCCTGCCATTTATCACGAGTTCACTTCATTATTCATACATTCCAGCTTTTAGAATTTTTGTTAGTATAAAGTGGGTGTGACTGAGTTCGGTGTCTCTAGCTAACCAGATAAATACTGACACGGTTAGTGAAATTATTCATAAACCAAATAATGTTATAATAAATATAAAAAGTTAAAGATATTAATATCTTTTTTCCTTCTCTAGCTAATCCGACAAACACTAACACAGTGAAACATGGCTTGTTCAAAGAAGTTCTATCCCGTTTATGGGGAATCAAATCTATGGTGCTTGTATGTACTGCTTCTGAACCTCTATCATTGTCGATCCTTAATTAAATGTTCTATGGAACAACTCTGGAGTTTTTGTTGTTAATGCACTGATAAACAAGTTAACCTCTCTTTGTTACATACTCTTTTTTTTTGGGTTTAATAGCAGCAACGAGATCTAGAAATAGTTTAATCAAAATATATATTTGCATAGAAACATGCTAATTGTATGTATTTTGCCTAATTTATACTGTATATTACTAGACGTGGTGTCCCAGTATATTCTTGGATGTTTGAGTGGGCATGGTATTTTTCTCCAGATCTCTTTGCTAGAGGAATCCGGGTTTCTTGAGAGAGCACTTGAGGAATTTCACAAAAAAGAGCCAAAAATAGTAAGTGTCAACATATATAATTCCGTGATACTTGAAGGTTAAAATTTTATTAAGTTCCGAGATCTTGGACATTAAAAAAATAACTGATTCTATTCTTCTAGGTTGATAAATTGACTTGCAAAGAACAAGAGGTTTCTCTCCTGGTGAAGCTCGGACGCCTAGAAGAAGGCGCCAATCATTACAAGGCTTTACTCGCCATGAATCCTGACAATTACAGGTGGATCTTATGCCTTTGGAGTCTCATTTAAAAGACATATTCAAGCTCATCGATGAATGGCTTAATATCAACTAGTTTTTTATTTGTATAGTGTTTCTTAAAGTTTGAAGATTTCTCATTGCAATCTTACAATTTTTTATATTTGCCTTATAGCGGTGTAATTTATTGATTTTAGGTCTGATTATCGTGGAGCCAAACTTACAATTTTTATTCTTATACATGTATATTTTTTCAGATATTATGAAGGTTTGCAGAAATGTTTTGGTCTGTATTCTGAAAATGGCAAATATTCCTCTGATGAAATTGATCGATTGGATGCATTGTACAAATTGCTTGCAGAACAATACACTTGGTCATCTGCAGTTAAGGTGGCTGTCTTGACTTTTACTGTTTATGTATTTTGTTTTTCTTGATGACTTATAATAAGAAATGATGCGATGATAAGAACTTGGTGCCGTGCTTCTACCAAAGATTGATCCATCCTTTGACTCGTGATATTCTTAAATAACATTGAAAAAATATGGTTGTATTTTTTTTGCTGCAATAGTTAATTGATATCTTGATGTGAAAATAGTAAGTATTCCAGGCATTTAAACTCTACTTTCAGCCCTGGGAAATCGACGTAGTGGCAGCATCACAAATTCAAGAGCTAATTCTTTTTTTTATTAAGGAGTATCTTTGTTTTGATCTTTAAGATGTGAGTTGTACTATTCTTAAACTGTCTAGAAAAAGATGAGTGTTTTTGCTGGGATAGTTAATTGATGTCTTGAAGCTTGATGTGACAACAGACTCAACAGTAAGAACTCTAGGCGGTCAAAATTCTTCTGTCAACCCTTAGAAGTTGACATGGCACCATCATAAATTCAAGAGCTAATTCTTCTTATTTAGGTCAATCTTTCTTTTGTTCTTTTAGTTAAGCTGCAATTGTCTTATATAAAAACTTCTTAGGGTGGGTACACGACCATGAAATGACATTGCCTCCTTACTGCAATATTGAAAATTGAAATAAAGTATCAATTTTAGGACTTCAGAATTTGACTCTCACAGTGAGGTTATAATTGGATAGTTTTCTTCCTGTAAACCTACATTTATTATGATTAATGCTTGAGATATGTATTTGTTGTTGTGACGTAATGCAATGCCTACTTTTTTTTTGATGTTTAATGAATTCTCCAGTACTTATATATTGGAACGCTGTTGTCTTAACTTCGTAGAGGATACCCCTTGATTTTTTGCAAGGGGACAAGTTCCGTGAAGCAGCAGATAATTATATTAGGCCTCTTCTAACAAAGGTATTTATGCAATAGAGTTTTTAATGGTGTTTGTACTTTGTTGGGTGAAATAATGATATATTTTTTCTGTGCACTCAGGGTGTTCCATCTTTATTCTCAGATCTTTCTCCTTTGTATGATCAACCTGGCAAGGTAAAGCTTCTTCGCATTTAAAAATATAATTAAGATTTTAAGTATTAATTATTCTACACTGGCAACCGGTTGGGTGCATGATGTTAAGACTGAATTTCTTGCATTGTTGACACTTATATAGGCAGACATATTGGAGCAACTTGTTCTTGAGCTGGAGCATTCAGTTAGTATGAACGGGAGATACCCTGATAGGTATTACATGCTTTCAACCCATGTGTAATAGTATAGTAGTCTTTGAATCAAAAATATACTTGGATTTGCTACGTAATATATACATCCAGGCGTTGTGCGATATGGTAGTAAGTCTTAAAAAATTTAAAATGTTTCTATATTGGGTTTGGTTTGAGTGCATATTTATCTACTTCAGCTTATTGTGTTTAGTCAAGTTGTCTACTTCAGCACATAATTGTTATTCCGTATAGTTGTGTGTAAAGTGCCTATATGTTTTTTTTTGTTTGCTAATACACAAGCACACGTTTGGGATTCTGCTTTCTCATTTGTTTGCGTATGTTTCATATTGAGGTCAGGACAGAGAAGGAGCCCCCTTCAACACTTTTATGGATTTTTTTCTTTCTGGCTCAGGTAGGTAACCACTTGTTTTCCTCACTCCATGTACCATGGTTGGTTCTTCCTTTTCTTTGCAATAAACATATTCTTTGGGTTTTCCTTTGAATAACTTTAGATTTATTGATGCAGCATTATGACAGAAGAGGACAGTATGACGTTGCCCTTTCAAAAATTGATGAGGCTATACAGCACACGCCAACTGTAATTGATTTATACTCTGTCAAGGTTTGCTCTTTTCATCTATCTTAAACTTTTTGCATTCTTCATCTGCTGGGTTTAAAATTGACAGGGGATCATTTTTTTTATTGTAGGATTCATGTATTTGAATTTGTTTTACCTAATGTGTTTCTCATTTTTTTGAGGCATATCATTGCTTGAAAACTCATCAAGATATTTCCTTGGACTTGTCACTCGTTAGACTTGTCACTTACTATGATACTGACCTTGATTAACCATTTATTGCATTTTGTGCAAAGTACATGACATGGCTATTGCTTAGGTTTTGGGCTGGTATATCACCTCCTTTCTTAGGATTTAGGGGGTTTTGTTGGTTTAGGATTTTGGTTACATGGCTATAGCTTCTTTATCAACTTTTTTGCCTTTTCTGTCTTCTGGAGAAATTCTTGCAATTTTCTTGAAGCTGGATATAGGTGTATAGTTGCTCTTCTTCATTGGTCACAGAGCCGGATATTGAAACATGCTGGTGATTTGGTAGCTGCGGCTTCATTGGCAGATGAAGCTAGGTGTATGGATCTTGCGGACCGCTATATAAACAGTGAAGCTGTCAAGCGTATGTTGCAGGCGGATCAGGTTCTAAAGTTATCCCCCATCCTTTATCATATTTGAGGCATGTCAGTATCACTGTTATTGCACTCTCAACAGGTCTTCTGTATTCTTGAAGGTGGCTTTGGCAGAAAAGATTGCTGTATTATTCACAAAAGATGGAGACCAGCACAATAGCCTTCATGACATGCAGTGCATGTGGTCTGTTTTTGTTTATTTCCCTAGGTATATTGTTATCTCTTATTATAATCTGGATGCATCTACTGAGTGTTATTCATGTTTTGAAGGTATGAACTTGCTTCTGGTGAAAGCTACTTTCGACAAGGTGATCTTGGACAGGCCCTGAAGAAATTTTTAGCTGTGGAGAAGCACTATGCTGATATTACTGAAGATCAATTTGATTTCCATTCTTATTGTTTACGAAAAATGACACTGCGTGCATATGTAGATATGCTTAAATTTCAAGATCGGTTGCATTCACATGCTTATTTTCACAAAGCAGCAGCTGGTGCCATCAGGTGAAGTATTTTATTACTATCTGCATGCTTTTCAGGGATTCTTAGAAGATTTTTTTCTGTTTGATAGCCGGTGTAAAATGCTCCATTGTCTCCTTTTGTTGGGTGCTTTAGTGTCATGCATGTGGTGCTTTATTTTTATCAGGTTCATTTTTGTGTGTGTGTGTGTGCAGTGAATCAACAGCCATGTGGTCTGTTGGTAGAGTGTTGGACTCTTAGTAAGACCAGACCTTGGCAATCCCAATTATCAAAAGAAAAAAGAAGTGGGTACGCCATAGAATAAAGCAAAGATACCCCGAAAAAAATAACTAATGATGAAAGGATGTAATAGGGCAATGTAACTGAAGCTCTCTAGGAAAAATAACACAGGGTCTTCCTTGCACATAAAGAGTGTAAGTGAGGATTTTGTAATGTAGAGATCCTGTGGTAGAGAAGCTGCATTTGATTTTTGGATTCCTTGTCTTCTACGTTTGTGACATTCTTTCCTAAATTTAAGGTCTAGTTACTGATTCCTGCTTCTTGTTGTTTGAACTTTGTATGCCTTCATCCTTTTGTAAATTCATTCCTTATTTTTTTTTTTTTTTCCCTCTTGCAAGCTTAAAATCTTCTTCTCCAATTATAAATATCTTATCTCCAATTTCTGAAACTCAGATTCCACCACCATCATAATCTTTGCCTCTTTTTGCTTTTGCTTTGTTGGGTAAAGAGGGATGATTGCATACATTACAGGTGCTTTCATCACGTGTTAGTTCAAAGTTGCAACAATGCATTGTCTGAACCTTTCTGTATGAAATTTTTCTTGAAGCCTGAAGGTGTTATGTTCATTACTTTATTACTTCATATTAGAAGCAAACTTTTGTGTGCATATTGCAATTTGAGATTGTGGCTGGTTAAATGAGAGGAAGGTGGCTCCTGGATTTCTTTTGGGTTAAGGATAGATAGCTGTACTTTACTGTAGCTGGAATTATTTGTTAATATTACTTTGATAGGATGATGGAATGGAAGTGGATGATACAGTAGTGGACCATACAATACCTTTGTTAATAGGTTTTGTGATTAACTCATCGTCTGGTTTCCATGTGGTGTCTCTTTTTTCTGAAAACCTTTGCTCAAAATTGATGAGTTCTTCAACTCCTAACTTATCATCTTTGCGTTGTGACTTGAAGTGCAGATGCTATCTGAAGTTGTACGATTCACCTTTGAACTCACCAACTGAAGTAGAGGACAACACTTCAAAGGCTACTCAAAAAAAGAAAATGAAGAAGCAGAGGAAGGCAGAACGAGCTAAGAAAGTATATAAGCTTGATTTAACAATTCTTGGAACACATTTCTTTGATGATCTAATCTAATGTTGTGCTTTATTTTAGGAGGCAGAGGAGAGAAATGAAGGATCAAGTGCTAGTGGCATGTCTAAGTCTGGGAAACGACACATTAAGCCTGTAGATCCAGATCCTTATGGAGAAAAGTTATTGAAGGTTACCTACCTATATTTATCCTCTCTCTTTTTTACGCTTAAGATTCCTGATTGAAGTCCTCTTGTGCTTGAAAGTTGTGTATCTCTACTGCCTATTAAGCTAGGTTTCTGTTTAATTTTATATTTCTTCTAGACTGAAGATCCCTTGTCGGAAGCAACTAAGTACTTGAAGTTGCTTCAGAAGAACTCACCTGATTCTTTGGAGACACACTTGCTTTCTTTTGAAGTGAATATGAGAAAGCAGAAGATTTTGCTTGCCTTGCAGGTATTTATATTTCTTCTCTTTGTTGTCTTAGACTAACTAGAACTAATATGTAAATGGAACTAGTGGATTTAGAATTTGGATCAGTTTACTTTGTGAGGCAGCATCCTCTGCTTATTTTCACTTGCTGCCTTGAATTTGTTTGGAGTTATAAAACTGCATCGTTAAAACAAAACTTCTTTTCCTTATTGTGCCATTCATTTATTTTGAGTTTGTATTGTAACTTGAATTTAGAAGGGATATTGATTTTAGATGATGTATAAATTGTGTGATAAAACACATGATAATTGACTCTTGATTGTTTCCAAATTCATGGATTTGTTGAATCTTATTTAATGGTGAGTTTGTAGTACCCATAGATATGTGTGAATTTGAAATGCATTTTCTTATGTTGAATTAATTTATACATCGTATGTGCATTTCATACTCATTGTTTATATAACAAATGAAATCCAAGTCCACTCCCTCAAATTCATCTTTCCGAACATAGTGTCAAAGTATTTGTAAACACATCCTTTAGTTGAAGAGCAATTGTTGTGCACACTTGTACATCTATGATTTCATGATCTCATAATAATGGTTGTCTTGTTTTCGTTCCTTTTTCCTGAAGGCTTTAAAGCAACTGCTAGGGTTGGATGCTGATAATCCAGATTCACATTGCTGTGTGGTATGTAAAATCTGGCTTGCATTGTGCACTGTCTTGCAAAAGTGAAAGTATATTATTTTTTGTACATTGTTACAAAGATATTCTAGTCTTTATACTGCTTATTTGAACTTTATGCGATGCAGATCAAATTTTTCCACAAAGTGGGCTCAATGCCTGCTCCAGTGACTGATGCAGAAAAACTTGTGTGCAGTGTCTTAGAAGCTGAGCGTCCTTCCATCAGGTTTTCCTAGAAATTTCTTTATAATAGTTATTCCTCAAGTGGGAGTGCATTGCATTACTGATATTTTATTAGTTTGATCCCTGATTTAAATCCCTTCATTTTCCCTTTCTGCAGGCAATTGCAAGAGAAAACTCTTAGTGAGGCAAACCAAATTTTCCTTGGTAATCATGAAGGTATTATTGAGCTTATTTAACATGATGCATTTTGGGCTCCTTGAGGTAGGTGGTATAGTCATATAATGTTCACTTTACTGTTCTGCAGATTCTTTGATGCATAGAGCGGCCGTTGCTGAAATGCTGTATACCTTGGATCCCACCAAGAAACTTGAGGCTGTTAAGTTAATTGAAGATTCATCCAATAAAGTTGTGTCAACGTAATGCTATATGCACTCTAAGTTTCTGCCATGTGATGAGGATTTCATGCATTGCAAGTTACTCTTGATTTACTTTCTGTTTTTCTTTTCCAGGAATGGAGCCCTGGGATCTGTAATGGAGTGGAAACTCAGGGACTGCATTGCAGTCCATAAACTCTTAGAAAATGTTCTTATTGATCATGATGCTGCTTCGAGTAAGTTACAATTCTCCACATAAATTTATGCTGACTCAAAAATTTCGAATTTGACTCCCCATTAACATCTTGTGAAATGAATTGCTGTAAGTTTCACAAGTGTTTTATTACTTGCGTACTAAAGAAAGGTGGAGCTTCATGATCAGTTTTCACTCTGATTTATTACAGACTATTCAATTCTTGTTTTTGTGACAAAATTACTTAAGAAATGGATCCTTTAGTTGTTAGATGTCTTCCGAGTATGCATGGGATTGTCGTACAAATAGTGGAAATATGCATCTGTTGCTATTGATAATTCCTAATGAAGTCGTTTCTTTGGTCTGATAACTTTCTTCAACTGCAGGATGGAAAGTGAGATGCGCAGAATACTTCCCCTACTCTACCTACTTTGAAGGTAGTCGTAGCTCTGCTGTGAGAAACTCCCCGAACAATCCAGATACCAAAACCCCCATGAATGGGGGTGCAAACGATCCTGGAATTATTAGAAATGTAAACTCATTTACATCAAATGGAAAGCTGGAAGCATTTGAAAACCTTAAGGTTTGAAGATGATGTATCGACTGACATGAAAGCTTGAGCTCAAATGTGACGGGATCAAGCAAGGGATTACCCTACAAGAGTGCTTTGCAGGCGCAGAAAGAGAGCATCTTTGAAGTTGTGCAAGCCATGGTTATCCCGTGAGATCAAATTTCCCTCTGCCTTCATTCATTATGGAATGCTGCATTCCTTTGCAAATGTGTATAATTTATCTGCATTCATGATTTTAGGGTTGAATTTGTGTATATTATTATTATTATTATTGTTGTTGTTGTTGTTGTTGTTGTTGTTGTTGTTGTTGTTGTTGTTTTTGCTGCTGCTGCTGCTGCTGCTTTAAAATTGCTAACCATTTGGAGTAACATACAAATAATAGTCAGGACGGACCAACCCTTTGCTATCGGCTTGAGGGTGAGGTTAACAACCGGTCTGGCCCGTGCCCATCAACCATTTTGATAAACCCAGCTATCTGACGGTACGTGTATATTAAAAAATTATTGAAAAATATACTAAAATTATATGCTATGAAATTACAAAAATGCACATTTCTTTATCTTAAAATATAGTCTATTTTGGTAATCTACCAGCCAGAACGGAAAGCGTGTGATTTGATGAGCCACTCGTAATATATCTAAATCGGATGGAAATCATCTGCCCCCAAAGTATGCCTCCATTTATGCCCTCACTTTAAAATAGTGGGTTTATGGTTTAGAGTTTGAGGTTTAAGATTGGGATTTAAGATTAGGGTGTAGGGAATTAGGGGTAGGTATATTTTTTTAAGATTTAGGGTTTGGGGTTTAGGATATAAAAATTAGGATTATAGGGCAAGATTTAATTTTTAAGTATTTTTAGGCATGGGGCATAGGAGGCATGATTAGGGGGCAGGAGATTTTTACCCATCTAAACCAGTGGTATGAAGTAACTTATCCTAAGAATAGATTCACTCGAACGGTCCAACATTCAAGCAGATCAATGTTATAGGACAGTTGATCTTTCTCAAGAAAAGGAACAGTCAAAAGGTTATTACAAATGGATCCTATCACAAACATGTTCTGTGATCTAAAATTTATTATTATAAACATTTAGCATTACAAAAAAAAAAAAGGTAGGAAAAGACCCGAAGAATCTGAGACTGATATATCCATTTCAGAGGCAAATTCCTTTCTGCCGTGTTCAAATAATTATTATTCTGTTTTACTCCTCTCACTTTTTTTTCTTCCAGAAAGCCAAACAAAATAATTCATATAAATAATAAAATTGAGTTGTTTCTCGTAGTTATCCAGTCCCATGCTTCATTCATTTGTGCTCATACATCTTTTACATCAACTTGCTTCATACAAAAAGAAACCGAAAGAAAGGATCGAAAATGAAATCAAAGGAGGAGAAAAGTTTGGCATACATTCTTTACTCCTTTTATTTGAGCTTAAATTAATAATAATAAGGAGAAGAAGAATAGGAAAGTCTTGATTAATATGTACCGACCAACTTGTTGGTGAGACCTTCCTTTTCTGATTGTATTGTTACCATCACTTTTTACTTACGGATAGGATCTCAACAACTTGCCATATGCCCCTTCTCCACGTCAGCTCTACTCTCAATAATCTAAAAAAAAAAACTTTCATGTTATAAAATTGACATATTATATAGATTTTAACCCATTCATGTACTTACAACGAGTCAAGATACTTGTTGTCTGTTGAGCCCACACGTATTCTGATCAATGGTTATAAATCACCACGCGAGGTCAAGGATGGACCTCTTTAATCAACGGAAGAAATTAATTCGATGCTCACCAGTTAACAGTTTGCAGTAGGGCATATACATACATATATAGGATATAATTCATTTACACGATCCAAAATTCATAGTTTTTATGCTTTTTGTATTGTTAATCTCAACTATTTATTTTATCCATTCAACGATCTAAAAAACGTATAAAAGTTAAAAATTCTTACACTGTATAATTGGATGGATGAAATGAATCGTTGGATGAATAAAATGAATGATTGAGATTAATCGTAAGATATATGAAGATTATCACTTGAAAAAAAAAAGTAAAGAGCTAATCGTAGTCATTCATTTCACCCATTTAACGATCCAATTTTTTTTTTTGTAAAAGTGGATCCTAATATAATTTAATTATAATGTGGGTTATGCTGTCTAACCAAACCAGTAAGCATGATTAGTCTTTTAAAGACAGAAGACTAATACAGTGCTTTGCCTGTCACACATTTGTAGGGCCCCTCCATGAATCTTATTGTCTTGTCTAACCCTAGGGAAACATATGCTCGGTTGCCGAGAAACATATTTATATATTGAATCCAAATTTGATGATTTTTCAAGGTGATCGTGTTCCAACTGTAATCGTCTTCCAGATTTTTCATGTCTAATTTATGCTGACCTATTTTAAACTATATGTCCTACTTAATATTGTATGTTGTTGTTGCAAACTAAGCATAACACTTCCTTTTCTATTTTAATTTTTGGGTAAATTACATGAATGACCACCTAATTATGAGAGGTTCTATTTTGATCACCATACTTTCAGTTTTGTCAATAAGACTACTTAACTATTTAAATGATTAATTAAATCACTCATTATTAAAAATTAACGGAGAAGGTTATGTGACAATTGACGAAAAACCGTGTAATCACATATTTGATCATTGTTATTTGCACGTTATATCAATTTGATCATAATTTTAATTTAATAAATTTGGTAGTGATCAAATTCATGTTAAAATCGCTAAGTGGGGATCGATGAAAAATGCTTGTCTCATTACCTTTCGTTCATTGGAAGAAAAGAGGGATGTGTGGAATAATAAGAAGGCTGAATTTTCGTTTTGGTTTGACTATATTGAGGAGTCGATTTTTCTGGAGGAGTCGCCCTCGTTTTTTGCTTCTTTGTCGATCTATGGGGTTCCTCTTCAGTGCTGGTCTGATGAATTTTTCAAATTCTTAGCCAAGAAATGGGGTTCTTTGGTGCAAATCCACGATGCCACTAAGTATAAACAAGATCTTTCAGTGGCGAAGATGATTCTTAGAATGTCTAGCCAGTATGCGGTTCCTAAATCGATCCGCATTAATGTTCATAAGCGCTCATTTCTGCTGATCGTGAAGTTAGGGGAAAACCTGCCGGAGGGCCGGTTTAATTCTGAAACTGTATCTCCGGGGAACGATGTTGAGTTTTCGCCGGAACCCTCGCTCCCTCCTTCCCCCCGGGGAGTAGCTCATGAGTCTTCTCCCTCCAATTACACTCCAGCAGATGAACAGTTTCCTCCTCTGGCAGCAGTTAATGTCTGCTCGCATTTCGCGGAGGGTGGGAGTTCCGAGGCTAACGGTTTTATTTCCCAGGAGAGGCACGTTGATAATTCAATTTTTTCCCCACATGCTATAAATAAAAATGAGGGTATTAGTGGGAAGGAAATCCAGGCTGAGCCTATTACCGTGGGGCCTTGCTCTCATAATCAGATGGAACATATGGGCTGTTGTGTTCACTCAAATGGGCCGGCCAAGTCTATAGACCAGAGGGAATTAAACAACATGGTGGTTGAGGATTCTCTAACCCAAAATGAAAATATTGTTCTGCAAAATTCCCAATCTAATATTGTTCCAGATTCTTACGATCGTCTCTTACATCCTGAGGTGGGTTTGTCGGATAATGACCATGAAAGCTGTACAAACAGGGATAGAAATGTGTCGGTACACTCTCCTTCTCTCGTGAATGTCGCAGTGTCTCCTTGTCCGTCCGGCAATTTCTACAGTGCCAGCCATCGTAGATTAATTCGCAGCCGTGTTCGTGATTCCATTGAGTTGGGTCAATCGGGAGGTGGCTCTGGTGGGGCGGATCTATCATATGACTCGATTCACCTGACCTATATTGAGGAAGCTCTCGCCGTTTGGGGGGTCAGTAAAATTCTGGGAGTTTCGTTTAAAGGGGGTAAAAAAGCTCTGGTGGAGAAAGTTTCAGAGATTGAAGCTGGAAATTAGTCCTGGTTTTGGTATCTTCATTACTGGTGGTTATCTTTATTGATGGAATTTGCAATTATTTCTTGGAACATACGGGGTTTGGGTAGGATTGAAAAAGCATGTGTTGTCCGTAGGTTATTACGTTCACAGAAGCCTAAAGTTCTTTTCATTCAGGAAACGAAATTGGTTGATTTCAGTCCATCCATTATTCGGAGGATGGGTTGTTGTAATCTGAAAATAATTTTCTCCCCTGCCATGGGTTCAGCTGGTGGTTTGCTTAGTGTATGGGATCCGGATTGGCTGTGTGTTCAACAGTCCTTTGTTCACAAGCGTTTTATCGCATTAATAGGGTCGGTTCAGGGGTCTGCTTCAAGGTTTGGGTTCATCAATGTTTACGGGCCTTCCGTTGAAGCTGATAAAGATGAATTCTTTTGCGAACTTTTATCGTTTATGAGTAATTACAGTGTGGAATGGTGCTTGGGTGGGGACTTTAACGCTTATATCCATAAGGATGAGAAGCAGGGATTTTCTTTCAATTTGGCTTCGATAGCTTCTTTCCGCTCATTCATACATGAAGCTGGGCTTCTAGATCTTCCTCTTATCGGCGGCTCCTTCACTTGGTCCAGCAATAGGGATATTCCCACTTTCGTTCGCCTCGACAGGTTCCTTATGGATTCCGAGTTCAGTTCATCCTTCCCTAATTTGGTTCAATCGTTGCTCCCTCGTTCAATTTCTGATCACAACGCTATTTCATTGAGAAACCAAGAGTGCAATTGTGGTCCTAAACCATTTCGTCTGTTCAACTACTTGATGGATGAGGCAGGCTTCACTGAGCTTATTAAGGATAATCTGCAGAAAATGAAATCAAGTAACAAGAGGATTGGCTTGCTAAGTATATTAAAAGGCAGCAAAGTGGCGATCAAAAAGTGGTCTATGGAGAAGAATCTGTCGGGCAATATTTCAAGCGCTAATCTAGAGCAGGAAATTGCTAAATTGGATCTTGAGTTGAGTAAGGGAACGGCACATGCTTCTGCAGTCTCTGATATTATGTCACTTAGGAAGCTTTTGTGGGTACAAATTCGGAGAGAGGAAAGGATTTGGTTACAGAACTCTAGGCTTCGGTGGTTTTCAGATGGCGATAAGAACACTCGATATTTCCATTTGGTGGCCTCTAACCGGAAACGTCAAAATTCGATTCCCTCTTTGATGATTGATGGTAAATTGGTATCGGATCCAAGTGAGCTGAAGAACCATATTTTAAACCATTTTGCTCACTCGTATAACTTGAAGAACACGTTAGAAGTCGATGATTTATTGTTAAACTTCAGGAAATTATCCCAGTCGCAGAAAGAATCTTTAGAAAAAAGGTTTGATGAAGACGAAGTCTGGAGTGCTATTTCTTCCTTAGATAGCTCGCGCGCCCCTGGTCCGGATGGGTTCAACCCAGGTTTTTTTAAAAAGTTCTGGGGCATTCTGAAATCAGATATTATGAAGTTCTGTAACGATTTCTTTGATGGGAAACAATGGGAAAACGGAGTGAATCACTCGTTTATTACTCTAATTCCCAAGAAGCTTGGATCTGATTCCATTGAAGATTTTAGGCCTATCAGCTTGGTTGGAGGTATCTATAAAATCTTGTCCAAAATTCTGTCTCGTAGACTTAAACTTTGTATGGATTCTGTGGTCAGCAAGTCTCAGTTTGCATTCATATCGGGGAGACAAATCCTTGACTGTTCCTTGATAGCAAATGAAGGAATCGACTTTATGTCGAAGAGTGGTCGAAAGGGTGCTGTGTTTAAGATAGATTTCAGACGCGCTTATGACTCCGTGGACTGGGCATTTCTCATCCGTGTTATGCAAGAAATGGGGTTTGGTATTCGGTGGTGTGATTGGATCTTTAAGTGCATTTCATCCGCTTCTATTTCGATTTTGGTGAATGGCTCTCCTACTTCATGCTTTAATATTGCCAGAGGGTTGAGGCAAGGCTGCTCGCTTTCCCCACTATTGTTCAATTTAGTTGGGGAGGCTCTACACTTGATGTTTGATAAGGCAGTTTGCTCGGGTCTTTTTACTGGTTTTAATATCAGAAAGGAAACTTCGGCTCAGCCTCTTTCGCACTTACAATTTGCCGATGACCTTATGGTCTTTTGTGGGGGATCGTTGAGAGAAGTACTGAACATTAAGCGTATTCTTAGAGTGTTCGAAGTTGCTTCTGGGCTTCAGTTAAACCTTGGGAAATGTAGATTATTCGGCATTAATGTGGATGATCAGGTTCTTGGTGACTGGGCTCTGAAAGTCGGTTGCTCAAAGGGATCTTTTCCTTCAGATTATCTTGGCCTTCCTTTAGGTCCCAAGCGAAATTCTCTCGCATTATGGGAGCCTGTTATTGATAAATTCTATAAGGTACTAGCAGGTTGGAAAGGTAAAAATCTTTCGTTTAGTGGTAGATTGGTATTGATAAAATCGGTGCTATCCTCTCTACCTACTTATTACTTATCTATTTTTAAACTACCTGCTGAGGTTAATAAGAAACTGATCAGTATCATGGCTGGCTTCCTTTGGGGAGACATATCTACTCGGAAAAAGTTACATTGGGTAAACTGGCAAGCAGTGTGTAAACCTATTGAAGATGGTGGGTTAGGAATTCGTGATTTGGAAGTGCAGAATCATGCTCTCCTTGGGAAGTGGATTTGGCAATTCGCTAATAACAGAGATAGTGAGTGGAAGCGAATCCTTTGTGGGAAACTGAATTGGGAGTCCTCTTTAATTATTCCCGATATGCAAAACCATCGATTATCATCTTGGATTTGGAGGGGTATTTCCAACTCCTTCCATAATGCAGATAATTTTGGGGTACTAATCCGTAAATACTTTGGCCTTCAAGTGGGGGATGGTAAGTCGATCATGTTCTGGTCCGATGTGTGGATCCTACAAGCTCCGCTACAATCTGAATTTCCTAGGATTTTTGCATTAGCTTTGAACAAGTCTGGTAAAGTTAGTGACTATGGATTGAACAATAATGGAGTATGGTCTTGGAATATTCAGCTCAGACGCCATCTTTTTGATTGGGAGTTAGCGCAATGGGATGCTCTCGTTTCGGTGCTGTCTTCAGTTAAATCTGTCGGAATTGTGCAAGATTGTTTGTTGTGGAAAGCTACGGGGGAAGGTGTATATTCTGTCAAATCCTGCGTTAAATTATTTTCCTCATCGAATGGTATGAAGTTTGACTGGAAAACTTTGGTTTGGAATGGTTTGGCTCCTCCGAGAGTTGAGTTTTTTCTTTGGCGGGTAATTTGGAATAGAGTCGCAGTCAAAGAGCTGTTGGTTGTACGAGGGATTAATGTGGGCGTTGATAATTCGTGTCCTCTGTGTCAAGCAGCATCGGAAGCAATTAATCATTTATTTTTACATTGTGATGTGGTTTGGAGAATTTGGACAACCATTTTTTCGTTTTGGGGCTGTGTTCTGGTCATGCCGCAATCTGTTGCTGAACTGCTGCTAATTTGGTGGGAAAATAGGCCATATAAATCACGTGTATCAATCTGGAATTTTGTTCCAGCCGCAGTGATTTGGTCTGTATGGCTCCTGCGCAATGAGATTGTATTTAATAACTGTAAGTTGGACTCTATTCAATTGCTGTTTCTAATCAAGTTCCGAATTGCTTCGTGGTTTAAAGCTCGGTTCCGAGATTCTTCTTCCTCAATCGAAGACATAGTTCTCCACCCCCCTTCGGCAGATTTGGGAGCGTATAACCCGTGTAGTGCCGTTCCAGCAGTGTGGAGCCCTCCTCCATCTGGTTTTCTGAAGCTAAACATAGATGGTGCCATGAATCTGAAGTTAAAAGTGGGTGGTATTGGCGGTTTGGTAAGAAATGACAAAGGTATGGTAATTTTTTCTTTTTCAAAACCAATCGGATTGGGTCCCCCTGTTCTTGCAGAATTACTGGCAGCAAAATGTGGATTGTCCATGGTTGTAGCCGATAGCAGGTGTGCCAATTTTCGGTTGATTCTAGAGAGTGATTGTAGCTCCCTTGTAAAATGGATCGACAATCAGGCTTGTTGCCCCTCGATATTTAAAGAGCTGGTGAAGGAAATTGTGGATTTAGGCATGCTGAGGCAATGTTGTTTTCGAGTTGTAAGTAGGCTATGTAATTTAGAGGCTGATAGCCTAGCTAAAAGGGGCATTGGTTAGTCGGGTTGGTTCTGGTTTGATGGTCATTTAGTTTGTGTTTTTTCCTTCTTGTTTGGTTGTAAGAAGAGTCTTTTGGATATGTAGCTGGTTGGTTATTAATAAAATTTATATAGGGACACTCTTTTCCTCCTTCCGCTATTGATTCTATGCCCGGCATGGGATCGATATGAAGGGGGTTTTTAACGAGGTCCATAATTCCTATCAAAAAAAAATAAATAAATAAATTTGGTCATGACACGGGTCATCATCTGATTGGAGGATTAAATTTATTAAATTAAATTAAAATTATGATCAAATTGATGGATTATGTAAATAAAAATGAACCAAATGTGTAAATATACAATTTTTCATTAACGTACACATCATATTCTCCCCTAGTATTTAGGGGTGAGCGAAACTCGACTCGAAAAAATCGTTATTTTTTTTACAATTTCGAGTTATTCGAGTCGAGTTGTTTGAGTTATTTGAGTCAACTCGATTAACTCGAAAAAATTTCGATTTCGAGTCGGTTTGGAATTTGCCCAACTCGAAAAATCGAAAAAACCGAATTTTACAGTTTTGCAATTTAGTCACTGATTTCATTTTTCTTCAATTCATCCTTCATTTTAAGTCCATTTTTGACCAAATTTGAACCGCGTATTCCTAAACCAGCGTAGAATACATATTTATCTTCAATTTATATTTTTGAAAATAAATTTCATATTTTTTCAATTCAGCCCCTTAACTTTGTATGATTTCCTCATTTCTTCAATATCTCCTTCGTTTTAGGTCAATTTTGACCAAAATTGAACCACATGCTCCTAAACCAATGTAGAAACTAGAATATCTATTTAGCTTAAATTCATATTTTTAAATTAAATTTCCTAGTTTTGTAATTTAGCCCCTCAACTTTGAATGTTTCCCATTTCTTTAATTTCTCTTTCGTTTTAAGTCTATTTTTTTTTACCAAAATTAAATCACATGATTCACTAACACTATATAATATCTATATAACTCCAATTCATATTTTTAACAAATTTATTCTTTTTTTAATTTAGCCCTTTAACTTTATATTTCATTCAATTTGATCATTCAACTGAATTTTTTATAATTTTTTTCTTTACATCAATTCATTGACTCATTTATACTCCATCAGTACTTTATCCTCAAAAGTTCCTTATTTAAAAATAATATTATAAATATTTTTTAGAAGTTTAGATGATATTTTTTTATTAAATAACATTACAAATCTTACTTATGCATGGGAAAAATAATATGAAGAAATATATATATATATATATATTATATGAATAGAGAAAGTCGTTTAAATTAGAATCAAATCGTACTATAACATGGTAAATAATTACAATTAAATTTGTATAGAAACTCGAAAACTCGAACTCGACTCGAATTTCATAAACTCGACTCGAATCGAAAAAATTTCAAATTAAGTTCAAATCGTAAAATATGACTCGTCAACTCGAATAACTCAAAAAATTTTGACTCGACTCGACTCGCTCGAACGCTCACCCCTACTAGTATTAACAACAAGTGATTTAATTGATATCAATTAGATAATTAAATAGTCTTAATGACAAAATTAAATGTACGGTGGTCAAAATAGAATCCCCACCATAACTAGGTGGCCATTCATGTAGTTTACTCTTTAATAGTATAATATAACTAAAATTTAGCTCCAATCCCAATAGGGAAACCACTAAGCTATCTTTGGAAGGCTCACTTCTGTTAATTATATTATTAGCACATGTTTGTGCTTAAAAGCAAAAAAGTTAACGTCAACAATTTTTAGAGCAAGTGATTAAAGGTTCTCAATTGATAATTTTTTCCTTTTTAGATTGTAAATTTTAAATCTATTAAGAGCAATTTTTTCCTTCCTCCTTTCTTTTAGTAGGTGTTGTTCAAAATACAAATGAAAAGCTGATACTGGCTTGCATCGAAAAAAGAAAGAGCCAAAATTGAAACCAGATTTGATAATTAAGGGGAAAAAAAAGAAAGCACTAATATTAATTAATAGACAAGCATGTAAATGCAATGCATGAATCTATGAAAAGCACAAAACACCAGAAACTTTAAATTACATCCGAATTTTATGCTTATTTTCAATGAATATGTACTGACATTCATAATCCATTGAACCATAAGTGCATCACTCAATGAAATATTATACTCTATTACTACCAAGATTTACTGCTCAATCGCAACTAGGGGCGAAGCTACAAAGAAAATGGGAGGGACTCGTGTCCCTTTATATTTTTTCCTAATAATATTTTTAGTTTCTGTTATTTTGATGTTTGTTAAATTTAGTCATTCACTTTTTTAATTTTAAATTAAATATTTATTAAATTTCTTTTAATTTTGAATTAGATGGTTACACTTCTTATGACGTCTATTTTCGACTTCATCCCTAATCACAATTTTTATTATATTTGTCAATTATAGAATAAACAAAAAAAAAGGTAGATCTAAACAATAATATTTCTCAAATTAAAAACCCTAGCCGCTTGTTTACCTTTTCTTTATTTTTAAACCCATAAACCCTAGTAGCTTATTATTCCCCAAATCTATCGTTTTGCATTTTTTTAATTTTGTTTTAGCCGGCGATCGGCGACTTCAATTTTACTGTTGGTTACTGATTGTCAGTGTTCAATCTTCTTCATATTTTCTTATATTTTGCTTTAGTTCTTTTTTAATTTTTAATAAAATTTTATGTGTTTTGGTTATCTTCTTCTCGCAAATTCTACTGTGTTTGTTTTTTTCTACCTTTGTGGCACGTCTTTTCTCTGCCTTTGTGGCACGTCTTTTCTCTGCCTTTTATCACGTTATATGACACGTTTTTTTGGATACTTTTGTGGCTGCTTGATGCGCGTGTAGTGTAGCTCACGACGTCTATTTTTTATTTGAATTTGTCGGTGGTCTTGGATAGCTTGATCCCCTTTTGTGTTTACTAATGTAATCAGAACTGTATAGCGGATCAGAGCCTATGGAACGGACGTAAAAGGTATTTACGATTTTCTATTAGGGATTTCATTTAGTTCATGTTTTGACAATTCTCTATGGAACTTTTCTTGCAATGGACTTTAGAGATTAACTCTTGTATAAAGAGAAAGTGTCTATTTTATCCAGAGTAGCCCTTTAGTTTTCTTTTGGATATGTTATTTTTTATTATTTTTTGGATGTTTAAAACTTTTTAAAAGTTATGTTCTTTAATAAAGCTGCTTGGCTTCAAATTTAAAAAAAAAAAAAAGAGGATAGATCTAGTTTAAAGAAAGCTCCTGAATTCGTTATGTTTTTTTTAAAGGCAAAAAGAATTATTTTTGCAAAATTCGGTAACTAGAAAGCGAAGCATTAAATAAAGGATGCATCATAAGAAAAATACTAAGGTCACTAATTCCGAGCTTTAGGCTTAACTAGTTCACGCTTTACGGTAGGGACGAAGGCAATAAAATACTTCTGAGGGCAGAACTAAATTATTATTTTTATTATGGTTTAAAGGTTAAATTGGTCTTAAAAAATTAATTAAGTTTTATGAAATTTTTTTACTCAATTTAGCCTCTTCGTTACTTGATCGTCAATCCTCTAACAGTCAAATATAGAAGGACACGTGGCACAGTTTGAGCATGCCACATCATCAAAATTAATTTTTAAAAAAATTATAAAAATTCCACAAAATTATTAAAAAATTCTTAAAAAACCTACAAATTTATTAAAAATTATAAAAATGTAAAATATAAGAATATTAAATTAATTTAATTTTTCTTATTTTCCTTTAATTTTTTTATAAAAAACATAAAATAATATTTTTCTAAAAACCCCAAAGTTTTATTTCTTTAAAAAAACCCTCTTAAATCTCTAAATCAAACATTAGCATTGATTCAACCACTGGCCATTTCCCGTCGCAGAAAAACCCCTCCCATCTTTGTCGTCTTTGTACCTATTCTTACCGTTCGACACCCCTTGCATCGCCCAACCTATTCTCCTTCAATATTTCTTCTCACCGGCACCGTAGTCTGCCACAGTAACAACAAATTCTACCGTCAAATCAGTTTTGATTTGAGGATTTGAGAATGTAAGGTTAGGGTTATGGATTTGAAAATTTTGGGCATTTTGAAATTTGGGGTTTTATAATTAAAAATATATTTTTTAAAAAATTATACAATTTTTAAATATTATTTCATTATAAATATTTATATATTTTTTAACAAGTATTACAATTATTTTTATATTTTTTGATTTTAAGTAAAAAATATCTTTTTTTAGAATTTTATACATAATTTTAATTTTCTTAAACATTTAAGTATTTTTTTTAGATTTTTCTTGAATTTTTAAATAATTTTTTATATTTTTAATTTTTTATACTTTAGATTTTAATATTTTTTTGAATTTTAAATATATTATTTTATAATTTTAAATATTTTTAAATGATTATTTACGATTTTGATGACGCGACACGTCCAGAGTATGTCACGTGTCACCATCATAATAACTATTTTTGAGTTAATGGTCAACTGTAACGGTCAACATTCCGGAAGGGCTAAATTAATTACAATTTGAATTAATGGCCCGATTGATCGTAATTTGAATTTGAAGACTTAATTAATTTTTTAGTTTTTCGTTGAGTGACAATTTGATTTCTAAACCTTTTATTATTAAAATAATATGTATTTTTTTTTTATAATTTCTTAAAGATCTAATTTCATATTTATCATTTTGTGACAAAGTCCCCTGCATGCATCTTGTAATTGCCTCGTCTTTGTTTAAAAGTATTTTTTTTACGATGCCTAAATTACATATATTTTTCAAAACCTCTAAATCAATGATTATTGTATGTGTATTTAGATTTATAAATTTTAAGATTTAGTTGATATCGTTATATAAAATTAAATTCATTAATGAATTCAAATATTAAGGTGAACAATTCCTTTCATTATCCTCAAGTTCTACATATAGATTAGGGCGGTTGTTAATAAAACACTGCCTCACATTTTTCTTATTATCAAAAGAACTATAGGCTACAGTTAATATTCCCAAAGAAATAAAAAAAGAAAAAGAAGTACAGTTACAGTAGTGTGAAATGGCATGGGCCCTAATAGCTCTTAACTTAATTTAAGTGGCAGAAGAGTGCAATTTGATATATTATAGAATGAATAACAGCTGACCTAAACCCAATATCTTGGTAGTTGTTAAACTTGTTTGGACACTCTCCCTATCAAATGGAACTTGAGCCTTGAGGTCCTACCAAATACCTGGACACTACTTTCTCTAGCTTGCCCAAAATTTACATTGCGTTTACTCTAATCAATAGTTAATTAGTTTTGTTGATGCAGAAAATCGGTCCGCACAAAACAATATATTCAAGGTTGATAACGTGAAATTTAAGAGAAAAGTATTACATGTTGGCCCAAGAGAGAAGCACGTGGGAAAATAAAAACAGTATGTTTCAGTTACACTAATCCCAAGAGAAGGACATTGTCTTGTTCGTCAGTTACACTAACCCTATCAATGAGACACAAATCCTTTTTTAATAACCAACTCGGGATTTTCAAAAGCTCTAACTTATTTATCTTCCCCTTCTATTTAAAGTGGTTAAGCCTATGATTTTAATCAAATATAGAAAGATGCTTCACTTGGTGCACCATGTGCATGCACCACCTTAAAATTTTGTTGTAATTTGTATCTGGTACTGTATTCCCCCGACATTACGTGAATATTTATAATATAGATAATTAGACTTGGAACTGAAGTATATTTCTTTGTCGTTTGAATTCAACTAAACTCAAGAGGATCATAAATTTATATGGAATAGATTCCTCCATGATTATTATTAGGTTTGTAATTTGTAAGTGTGATACTATCTACTATACAGTTTGAATTTAAACAAGTTGTTCTTAGGTACCATTTTTAGATTGTATATTAACAAGGAATCATATGGATTCTGTGTTTTCCAACTTGCAAATTCTTTCTTTGACAATATATGATGGGCAAGACAAAAAAAATGGAGATCAATTAGTTTTATCAGGAAATTTCTGTAATTTCATTTGATTTCTTATATGCGACTTTCTAAAATATTATATGTTAATATAGGAAAAATGAAGGAAAATAGTATTTTATTTTCCCCCATTGAAATTAATTTCTCGAAGAAGAAGAAAATTGTAAGTTTGAAAAATGGAAGAAGCACTTTCCAGCTAGATTACCATTGCTGGCGATTAACTGGTAACCTAGACAACAATCCTTGAAAGGACGCGGTAATGGGCAGTTTGGACCCCAGTGTTTGTGTATTGGACTTGACTCTGCCGGAACTTCCCTTACAATAAACTTCACATCAGGTCCTACTTGCCTCCACCATTTCTTCTCTTCTAGTTAATCCGTGATAATTTTGTAGTGAGAGAGAGTCACGAATACTAAAATTAACTATAAAATAGACGTTAATTATATCAAAAATAAAAGATCGAGATAACAACCTACGGTGGAATTTTATATATATGTATATAATACTTGCCTCCACGTCGCTTTCTAGTGCATGAAATTCTATATTTTTAAACATGATGTTACATGAGTTGGCTCGAGTTCCACTATGCAGCCACATACCGATCAAATGTGAACGATGACGGCATGTATGCTTGCTATGATTCTTCATGATGATCATGGCCATGCATGCATGCCCCATTGGTCCTTGTGCATGTTAATTATAATTAATGGTGGGCAATATTGGAACTTCATTGTTTTCTCGGCAAAACACATCGATCATGGTCTTAACTCTTAAGTATCAAAATATCTGGCTAATCATTCATGCACCCCTAATGGCATCGCATTAGATATTGAATTATTCATGTTTCTCATAATTTATTAGAGCAAATCTTGATGACAGCCCATTAATACTTCAGATATGTTGTACAATCCTGCATTTGATATAGTATCATATGTTAGAGATTTATAATCCACATTATGATGTTACTTTTTAAATTCATATTGAATTATTCTCTCAATTTGCACAACAAATAAAATTCAAATTTAAATGTTTAAATTTATTTTCCAAACATAAAAGTATAGTTTTATATTTGATGTATTGATAATGTATAATATCCGTATAACTTTAGTGAATGCCGGCTATGAATGGTGTACATGGGTGTATACATGCATGTGTGCAAAAGAAAACATAGTTGCCCCCTATCTCATGGTGTTGCTTTTGGGTGGTCTTTCCATAATTTATTACCAAAAAGAAGAGGAAGAAAGGCATGGGGGCAAGCGTGATATGATACCACATGGAGCTGTTCCAAAATCACGAAATCAAATGGCCAGGATGAATTCCCACCAAATTGAATAACACCCCTGAAATTAGACAGCCCTTTGGATCATGTCCCCATGTCCAACTTATGGTGCCGGTAAACTCCCCCACTTTTGCCTCTCATGTGACCGACCACTCACCCATATTAATTTCACCTGTAATTGCTCCCACTATTTCCCTACCTTTGTATAAAAACTAGTCTTTCATTCCACATTTCTTATTTGCTACAAACAAACCAATATATCGTCTTTTCAAACCACAAGTGATAGAAATCAAATAAGAGCAAAGTCTTCATCGGAGAATGGCTAAGCAAGGTCTGGGATTCGAAATCACGGAGCTGAGGTTGGGCCTCCCCGGAGGAGGCGGCGGGACCGAGAAAAACGAGAAGAAAAGGGTATTCTTGGAGATCTCAGAGGAGGGTGAAAATGAGAAGAGCAATGGCAATGGCAAGAGTCAAGTCGTGGGGTGGCCGCCGGTATGTTCGTATAGGAAGAAGAACAGCCTGGGCGATAAAGATGGGTCAAAAACATCAAAGTTTTACGTCAAAGTTGGCATGGACGGTGCTCCTTTCCTTCGGAAAATCGATCTAGCATTGCACAAAGGCTACTCTGATCTTGCTACTGCATTGGAGAAGCTCTTCGGTGAGTTTTTATTTTTCATCGTGAAGCAAAACCAACCAGGTTTTTAATTAAGATTGGGAATAACATGTTAATCTTTCATTAATTTTGGTAAATGAATGATAACAGGAGAGGCGTTAAGGGATGCAGACAGATGTGAATTCGTTCCCATATATGAAGACAAAGATGGAGACTGGATGTTAGCAGGAGATGTTCCCTGGGAGTAAGTCTATTCTTCCAACTACCACTATATTTCAATTCAGGAATCAGGATTAAATGTTATTATACCTTTAAAATTGATAGATTTAAATTTCATTACTATCCATGGCATTAAGGGTCTTTTGTACAAAAAAAAATATATATTATATGGTGTCGGCCTACCACGTCATTTATGGTCTCGTTCATTAAAAATTAGCTTATTAATATTTTTTCTCATATCTTTCTCTAAAGATGAATCTTCACTTTTTATGTCATGTAAATAAAAAATGAGTGTTACATAGAAATTGATTATGAATAAATTACTGACATGAAAAAAAGATTAATTAATTAATTTTTAATAGATGAGATCATAAATAACATGACGAGTCAAACTCATAAAATAATTTCTTCTCTTTATACCCTTTAATTGATGTTATTATATCCTTCTTTCCCGTAGTTTGCAAGGGGAAGTTAGATATATATAAAAGAAAGAGTTACTATTATTTAACATATTGTTTGTAGATTTTTTTGGGATTAGTTTTCAAAATCATTTTTAGAGTTAATAGCATTTTAGAATAATGAGTGCTTTTCAAATTAATTTTTTTATTGAAATTAAAAGAATTAGCTTTTTATCGATGAAAAACGAGTGGTATCAATTGTAAAAGTACCATGTAAAAGTATTTTTTTAACCAATTTTGAGAAAGAAAGAAAAAAATTATTAGCAAAAAAAAAAATAAGTAGTCTCAACTATAAAAGATGATTTATTTTTATTAGATGACTCGGGTTTAAACAACGATCTTTACAAATGGACGGGAACATGGATCTGGTAGCATAAGACGTTAGAGAAGAAAAAATAATTAAAAATAGTTTTTGACTTTTGAATGTGAAATAATCAAAATATTGTTTAAATTATTATTATTTTTATTTTTTAATAATATATCTAAAATAAATATTTTAACTTTTCATAACATTTTGTTACTATAATAACAAACACTTTTAATTAACCGCCTATATTTTTCTATAACACCTTTCAAAATCTTTTTTAAAATACGTTTTAAAATCTAACCGTAATGAAAAATTGGCCTTTTATGATATCAAATGTCTCACTATTTTTTTTTAAATAAACACACACAAAAAAATTTTGACAACAACTAACGGTTGCTTCACAATATTTTTTTTCCTGATTGCATATCAAATATTAATTAATAAAAAGCATTAAACTATAGTTTTTTAAAATAAAAATAGTTTTAAAAATGTTACTTTTACACCGTACTAGTCTAATTGGATTCCACGAGGTTGGACCAATATTTACAGACATCGGCGAAGTCCATAAAATGATGTCGGTTTTTACTACGAGATTGCCCTCAAATGATAAACCCGGTCAAGCCCCGAACGTATTCCTGAGAAAACATCGTTGGCCCCAACAAGATTTCTTGCTACTATTAACTTAAATTACCAATATTTCGTTTTGTGAGGTTGCAAATATTTTGTTAAAGTAGATTTAGAGATGGGCGCAAAATTTTATATTAGGGGGCGAACCTATATATTTTTAAGGGACAGATTTATAAAATTTTAAGGGACGAAAATATATATTCAATAGAAAAAACTAGATAATTTGTAAAAAAAAAAATCATATACTAATTTTAAATTTTCAAAAGGGGACTGTCCCTTGTGGCCCCCTTGGTCCATCCCTGGTTAGATCTGAATTATTCAAATCTAACTCGTTCACTTCTTCTTTTTAAAAAAAAAACCCATTATCTAACCTTTGAATAAGTGGAGAAATGGTTGCTTTTTAAGGCAAAACCTTTTGGTATCATAACAAATAATTAATAGACTCAATTTTTGTTTTACAGGATGTTTATCGACTCATGTAAGAGGCTGAGGATCATGAAAAGGGCAGATGTGAAGGGATTTGGAGTGCTGCAACCAGGGGAAGCTTTCAAAGGAGCTTTAAAGGAGTGACTAGAAAAGGCCCCATGCAAGCATTAATATCGTAGAAAAAGTATTTGACCCAAGTTTCTTTGATATTATACTTTGTTAAAATTATTGTTAATGATGGTTATAAGTCCCTTTTGATTAATTAAGGAGACAATATTTCTTGCTTTTATGTGACATTAGTTAATTAATTAAAGTACTTGGAATCTACTTTTTCTATGTTATTAGTTTATGTTTTGAGGCATATTTTGCTAAAGTGTGTTTGGGATAATTAGAACCCCTAATTTAGAGGAAACATAATTTGCTTCCTCATCATGAATTTGAAACTGTTTTTTGTGTTATTTGGTGTTTGATATGATTTTTGAATTAATATAACTAAGAATTGTTGCTATTTTCCTTTATTTGAATATGTTTTGTAATTTTAAATCTAGGGCCATAATGATACAAGCTTAAATGAATATATGTTTGTTCAAATTCATTTGTTTTTTAGTTTGTTCGTACTTGTTAAGAATTTTAAAGTTGTATTTGTTCGTTTAATGTTCGTGAATGTTAAATGACTCTAAACAATTAGATCTACGAAAGTGTTCATAAACATATAATTAAACGTGTTCACAAACAATTAAAAATTTGTTTACGAAAAAAAATTGTGAATGAAGATTTTTTTCTGTATGTAAAATAATCAAACATAAGTATTAATAAATATAAACGAATTGAATATAAATGAATAATTTACGAGTTATCGAATGCTCCTTTCATAGGTAACACTTTATCTCTAGAATAATTCAATTACTGCTTGACTCCGTCAATACAAGTCGTACATTGGACAAAATCTTTTATGGATTTGAAGCGACTATGTTTCAAATTTAATTATAAAAGTTAATATAAATATGAATATAAAAAATACATTTTATCATTGGAACTAGGAGAATAATTATAGAAATGGATAGTTTGGAAGTTGGCAATCTCCTCAAGTATCGTAACCTCAACAAAATTCCATGTACTGTGATCAAAGCATTAAATGTTAGGTCAAGATTGAGATGTTTAGATCAATTATTGTTTCAGAAAAAATATTAACTGTTATGAATATTTATCTATGTGGATGTCTATCATGATTAGAACTTTATCAAAAGAGTTTGATTTATTTATTATTAGGAATATTATCTCTATGAATTAGAGTTTAATGTATTATGTACTTCTTATGCCTATAAATAGATGATTCATTGAAGGCATTGTATACAAGTCTATATTTGAGAATAATACAAATCTCCCTCTTTCTCTCATCTTTTTGTTCTTCTTGTTCTTATTCTTGTTCTTCTTTATTTTATTCACAACACGTTATCAGCACGAGACTCTAATCAACTGAGGTCTTCATCGTTCGAATTCAAAAGAAGTTACCGGGAAGAATTCGATTATAGAATGAACCAAATATAAGTTTTTTTTTCTCCTTATTTATTTTAGTTACGGATTGTCTTTCTCTTTCTATTTTAACGTTGTTTTAATTTTTGAAAATTTTGGAAGTATGTTTGATTTTATTCAAACATTCGAAAGAGATAAATTTGTGGCTTCTCACAAACCAAAAGACGAATCGACAGAGACGAAGAGGTTGCGTTTGGTGTAAATTACGTGTGTTTTCTCTTGTTCCTAAAAGGGTTAATTAGCGGAAAAAGTTGATAATGTCGCGTTGTTTTCTTTACCTGCCTCCTCGGCTTTTAAAGCAGGGAACGATGGAATCGATTAAGGTTTGTTGAGCGAAAGTATTTGTGGGTTTTCATTTTTGGTACTCAACTGCTTATGCTTTTCATACTTAATTATTATTATTTGTGTTTGTATATTTGTAAATTCATGAAGTTTGATGATGGTGCATGTAAAACCTGTTCGATTTACTGACTATACTTTGTAATCATGAATAACAAAGTTATGTACGTAGAACTGTGGTAGTCTTTCATATAAATTCATTAAAATGCGTACTCTAGGTTTAAGGTTTTTTTTAGTAACAAAGATTTGTACATTAATGAAACACCTTTGTTGGTTTAGTTTTTTTTTAAAGAGAGAACTATGACATAGATCCTCTGATTTCTAATATATTCAATTCAGCCCATACATATAGATCTTATTATTATGATTTCATATATGTTTATTTTTGACACAATAGTTAAACTTTGTATTAAGATCAATATGTGTTTATAATATTTTATTTGATGATATTAATATTTTAACCATGTATTGAGTTTTACATGTATTTAACTGACTTGGAAAGAGACACGACATTATGAGAAGATGTTTTGGTCATTTGCTACGTCTCCATTTTCCTCAAGAGGAAAACTAATATCGGTAAATTCTGATTTTATTTTTATTCTTTAAATTATGATTTTAATGTGCGATAAATCATGGTGAATTTCAATCTATAAAAAGATTGTTATAAAGTCTATATTTGCTCGAAAGCAATTTTTCTTCTTTGTCGAAAAACTCGACCATAGACTTCTCCCAATTTCAAGTTACGAAAATTCTTCTTGATCCAAAAAGTTTTATGGGAGGCATTCCTTGAAGTGAATGCAAAGCATGATGTTTATTCCATGCGATTATCAATGATGGGGCATTCCCTGAAGTGAATGCAAGCATGATGTTTATTCCATGCAATTATCAATAATGGGGCATTCCTTGAAGTGAATGCAAGCATGATGTTTATTCCATGCGATTATTGGATCTGTTTCATTCCCTGAAGTGAATGCAAACATGGTAAATCATTATTCAATTAGAGACATAATTTCGATATAATCCAAGTATAATTGGCTGGACATCCCGTTCTGCGAGGCTACTGGTCTCAAAGGAGGTTTTTAAAGGACCTTGTGGACAGGTTTAACAATGCCGCGTACGGGGATTAAATCTTTGTTCTCTATGATAAGGATATGTGAAAAAGGTTTTAAAGTCCCACTGGCTCTACTCCATTCCCTGAAGTGAATGTGAGATTATATTATGGAAGGAATAAAAAATCACATTAAAAGTTGTGGTCGTGATCGAGGCTATGAATATACACATGAAAAATATAGTCGTTTTAAGAATACTTCTACCCGCTGGTAGCGAAGTTATAAGGATGACAAGAGTGATAAAGATCATTCTAAGGAAGTGAAATCCTTTTACCAATGTGATGTTATAAACCATTGGTTTCGTACTTGTCAAACGCCAAAGTATTATGGACTTTATCCATAATCATGAATGATAAATGAAATAAAATATAAACAAAATTTGTTTATGGCGAAAATAATTATGGCGTTATTGGTCCAACTCAATTGGATATTGTTAATTTTCTCATAACCCTTGAAGGGAATAATTTACAATTTATTTTATTTCCCTTATAACCTCTAACATGAATAATATGTTTTTTTTTGTTTTTTTTATGTTAATTCGTTTTATTTATTTATTATTTATTTATGTTAGTTTGTTTTATGTTTATTTATTTCACATATTATTTATTTACTATTTATGTTAATTTATTATTTGAAGAATATGATTACTTCCGGAATAAAATATACAATGAATTGTGGCTATTTATGCCTAGAATTGTGGCTATTTATGCCTAGCAGATAATGCAAGTACTCATATTGTACTTAAGCATAAGAAATATTTTTCCCATTTAAATGCAAGGGGAAATATGAGTAGTATTTCTCAAAGTACTAAAATATCAATACTTCGGAAGAGCACTTGAAAGTTTATCTCAGATAAATAATCGACTTGATATGATGTGCTATATTTTATATTTTTCATTCCTCGAAGTGAATGATACAAAGTACATATTTTCATTACCTGAAGTAAATGAAACAAAGCACATTTTGAAAGGTGCACAATTATGCATTTCTCGATTAAAATGCAAGGGAATAATGTGAGTACTATATCCGGAAGTACTAATATCACAAAAGGCTCTGGTTGAGCAAATAAGTTATTGTCAAATGGAACTTTATTCCATATTCACAGTGCGTTATACTCGTCAAAGTCATAAAGAGAGAAATATGAGTTCGCAAAATATCCCCTTGAAAATTATAGATAACATATGTTATCAATTGGCATTTGAAATAAGCCAATATGGATATAAGTATTGGTAGCCAAAAAGTCAGTTGAAAGCTCTAGGAGAGCTATATATTGCTACCAAAAGATAATTTCAATTGGAAGCTCCGAAAGAGCTAAATATATTCCTATTTAAAGGAACAATTTTGATGGCCGTACTAGACATGTACGAGTAAGATTGAATTACATGTTATGGTAAACAAGAAGTTTACAAATTCAGAGATATATACACACATATATATAGTTGGCATGATCGGTTAGACCATCTTGATCAATAATGGTGCAGAAATTATTGAGATTTACATGCACATGTATTAAAAGAACCTGTAGTTCTTGTGGTGCTTATTCTCAAAGGAATAGATTAAATTTCACTTATTAAAGAACGTGAAGTTCTTGTGTTGCTTAAAGGAATTAATTAAATTCCACTTACTAAAAGAACATGAAGTTCTTGTGTTGTTTGTTCTCAAAGGATATAGATGATCCCACTTACCAAAAGAATTAGAACTTAAAGTTCTTGTACTGAAGTTAAGACTGTATGTCTTGCATATCTGAACGAAATATGGGCCCATATATCCACAAATGTGGAAAGTTTTATATGATTTTAGTAGATGCATCTACATTGTTTTATCGACTTACAACCAGAAGTTTGTGAGATTGATTCTAAAAAGATTCAGATTATACAGTTAGACTATTCGTCTTGAAAAGCTAGTGGGTTTATATTTTAGGCTATATCAGTTATTACAAAGCCTATTGATTATGAAAAATATAGTTTAGCAAAATTTCAATTGGATGCCTCCTATTTAATAGCTAAACTATGAGAACAAAAGAGTTATTATTTATATGGTGTTTCCATATAGCAACACTTATACGCATCAAGCCAACGAGTTATAATAAACTCCCCGTTATGATTGGTTTTTGGTCAGAAACCATACATTTCCCATTTTATGATTTTTGAATGTACGATATGAATTGCTCCACCACAACGCACAAAATGGGTAAATAAAAAGGGTTGGGAATATATATTGAGTACGAGTCTCCTTTTATGTTTAAATTCTTAAACATTAATTGGAGAATCATTTATGACATGATTTTTCTCAACATCAGGGGGAGATAATAATCAGCTGGATAGAGGAAAATGAATTATCATTATCTAGATCCTCGTATATGAACTAGAAGTTCATAAGATAATTCATGTTATTACATGTCAACTGCCAGACATATTTACTGACCCAATGAGAGTAATTAAGTCTCATATACCAGCTGAAATGCTCTAAGTTTAAATTACATGTTAGAGCGAGAGAATGTAAATCATGCCTGGCATGATAGTTGAAATGGTTCCAATGATCAAAATTCTCGTAAATAGAAAGTAATATGAGATAGTCATATATTGGAGGCGAGTGCTTCTAAAGAGACCCAAGACATAACAAATAATAAAACTCTTGAAGAGTTCCAGGTACCTGAAATAAAGATTGAAATCTTGAAGAGATCTCGATGAGTTATGTCATTACGAGAATGGAACCAGAAAATTGGAAAGTTGTCGACAACGATTTTACAAACAATTTTACATAAAATACTTCTATAGAAGTAAAGAAAGAAATCGAGGATCTTGTATAAAATCTATCCAGAAGTATAGATATTGAATTGGTCAATGTTGAAAGACGCTTTGAACTTCTAAAATAGAAGTATTTGGACCGGCAGTCCAAACACCTAAAGGTGTAATGCAAGTGAGGCACAAATAAGTAGTCGTAAATACGAGTTGAACTATGATTTATGAAAAGTTTTAATTACTTCATGGTGGATGCAATTACTTTGGCAGTTTTGAAAAAATTTACATGCGTCTAATTATTTGTGGATCCATATTTATCCTTGAAGGATCTAAAATGCTATAAGCATTTGGAAATTTCTGAGGAAATTTATTTAGACATGTCTCATGAATATTTTGGCGCATTTGGTATAATCGCCTTAGTGAATACTAATTGAGAAAATACTATAAGAATGATCAGATTTCCTTATGTATTTTATAAAGGAGTTTGGATCAAGATCCATTATGATAATTTTAGAACTCCTAAAGAGCTTCAAATTGGAAACTCATGAAGTACTTTCAATACAAGTACTTGAGTCTTGACATCAAGTTTATCTCGACCTGAAGATCGAGCATTTTTATATATTTCTTTTGTCTATGAATAGACATAAGTTGAAAGAATCTTAAAGAAGATTCAATATGAATAGAGCATATCTATTGAGTATCCCAATAGTTGTAAGATTGTTGGATGTGAATAAAGATAATTATATCTTTTCTTGGTCTTGAAGCACTATATATTAGTTGGTCAAGAAATATCTATGAATATACAAAGATCATTACATTTAGATCTTCAAACATTCGTTGATGCCTCCTCAAATGTCGTAGAAATAATTGTTATGCACGAGGCAAGCCAAAAAATGTGTTTGGCTAAGACTATTGACCCAACATATCCAAAAGATATGTGGATTTACTTTTACAAGATATGATAAAAGCTATATTGTGTGAAGATAACGCAAGATGTATATCTCAGTTTGAAAGTGGATACATCATGGAACATATTACTCCAAAGTTTCATCCCTCACGATCTTTAGAAAAATGATATTCAAGATTAAATTATGAAGATTCAAAGATCTTCTGTGATGTTTGCATGAGGGGGAGTAAATACGCGTTGCACTCTTTTTCCCTTAACCGATGTTTTGTCCCAATGGGTTTTCCTGGTAAGGTTTTTAATGAGGCAACATGTTATGCGTATCAAAGATGTGTGTACTCTTTTTCCTTCACTAAAGAATTTTTTTTCCCACTGGGTTTTTATCTTAGTAAGGTTTTAACGAGGCACATTATCTTCATAGACATCCAAGGGGGAGTGTTATGAATATTTATCTATGTGGATGTCTATCATGATTAGAACTTTATCAAAAGAGTTTGATTTATTTATTATTAGGAATATTATCTCTATGAATTAGAGTTTAATGTATTATGTACTTCTTATGCATATAAATAGATGATTCATTGAAGGCATTGTATACAAGTCTATATTTGAGAATAATACAAATCTCCCTCTTTCTCTCATCTTTTTGTTCTTCTTGTTCTTATTCTTGTTCTTCTTTATTTTATTCACAACATTAACCGATTTAATGGTTTTTCTTGGCGTGCAAAAACGATTGATTTTACATGTATTATTATTTTTTAAATGAAGTGTTACATGTTTTAAATGATGATATGAGTGGCATGTATGTCCTGTAAATATTTTAACATATTCTTTATGTTTATGTAAAAAAATAACCAAGACAAAGACAAGAAAATATTTTTTTTAATTTAGTTAGCCATGATTACATGTTTCTTTTCTAAAGTCTTACTACATATTTGATGTATTGACAATTTATGAAATTATGCACAATTATTAATGATTTACAAAATATTGTTTGTTAATAATATACTTTATATAATATTCTATTAAAGATATAAAGTCAATGAAGTGATATTCATATCTTCAACAAGATTATAGATCGACAATGTCTCAAAATGTTTTGTCAATAGAATTAGAGTTAAAAGGTGAGGCAAAGTATAAATATCTAAAAATTGTGGATAAATTCTTAAATTAATCTATTTTTAAAAATAATATAGATCAAAAGTAATATATATATAATGGTGGGTGGAACAACTTCCTTATTGTTCGTGAAACAAACACACTCTAAATGATAGAGTAATTCATTTCCTAAATATTTTACTATTTTAAAAAGATCATCCAAGAGTGGAGCAATTGTAAAAATTATTCATTCAATACGTTAACAAACAAGAGGCGGACCTTATGCGGATTGTGGAGCTTGTGGGAGCCTTGCCCCCAAAATTAAAAAATCTCATATTTAGTCTTTTAAAACTTTTTAAAAATTTTAATTTGATTCCTTTAAAAAATTTAAAAAATATTATTATATTTCAAAAAAATTCAAAAAATTTTAATTAAACCCCCTCCTAATATTTTAAAAGTTTTTGATAAGTCTCAATTTTTTGAATTTTTTAGTTAAACCCCTACATTTTTATGAAAAAATTAAACTAAACCCTTCGGAATCTTTGAAAATTTTAATTTAAGCTTCTATTTTTTTAAAAAAATTTATATAAGTCCACTCAAACTGAATTGTCAAGATTCACCCTGACAAACATGTCATTACAATGACAATAAAAGATTATTTTTGTTAGTTAAAGAGCTTAGTTTATGTAATTTCAAGATCGAGACTTAGTTATGTGTTTTTTCACGAAAAAAATAAATTGATTTTTTTAAAAAAAAAGAAAAATCAAAGCTTATATACCTCTTAAGCCATAAATAATTTATTATAATTCAAACAAATAATTTAAAAATTAAATTAAACTGTTTAATAATTTAAAGATTAAATTAAAATGTTTTTAACTATAAATAAGGGACATCCGAAGAAAGGTACACTTAACTCGTGATTAATTCTCATATAACCTTTCATTTATTATAATTCTTAAAAATATCATTTATTTAACCCCTTTACCCCCTACATAGTCACCTTTGAAAAGTTAATTTTAACATTCATAGAAATAATCAACCATTTCTAGAATAAATGGATAAATTTTTTCTTATCCCCTATATAAGAATTGTTAAAAAAACATTTATCGAAATAAAAACTATATAAATTCATTTAGCTTGTGTTGAAATAATATTGAAAAAGAGTTGTTTAAAGAAAACTAGGAGTTTAATTACCGACAAAGAAACATGTTCACATGAAGGAGGTGGTCTTCTATCACGTGAAGTTGACTTTTACTCCAAGAACCCCAACACACATGGGTCCCATCATTCTCATGCTCTTTAATTCTGTGCGTTTACCTCTATTTAGTATATTTTATCACATGCATCTTCCCTTTTGGGTTCATTCTATTAGTGAGGTATTACATTCTAGTTTTGGGATTTGAATTTATACAAAATGAGTATATTTAGTTATTAAGCCAATTAGTGAGGTGTTATATTTTAAACCTTCTCTATTTTCAATTATTTGTTCTTATTATTTCCTAAAAATGATTTAAATTATAATTTCCATATTAATTCCATGCTCCAATTTGTTTGAAGTATTTTATTTGTTTATAAATGAGTTTACACTTGAACCTAACAAATGGTCTCGGTGAAAAAGCGGATGATGTTCATCTTCGGAGACTCGAGTTCAATTGATCTGTCTACAAAGTGTGCATTGTCAACGGATTAAGAATATGTATAAACAGTTACTACATTGTAATCACCTGTAAAATATTCCAAAAAAATGAGTTTACACCCACCTCTAATAAAAGGAATAAAATATAATTAAATCTTAGGTCGACTTTTTTTTTACTAAGTAATGTTATAATAATATTCTAAAAATAAATGTCAGGATTCAAACTCACTTAAAAAGTAAAGCGGGTGGGCGTCTATGACTACTGAGTCAATTAATGGATCTTAAATCTTAGATCGTACAATATTTTAAATTTATGAGTGATGTTTCATTTTTTTTGATAAATTATGAATGATTTCGTTTAAATATTGCATTAATTAAAAAAACATTGACCCTGTTTGGTAAATAGCGGTTTGGGCAAAATTTAGAGGTTTGAGGTATAATTAGAGGTTTGACTAGTCAAATCTGTTAATTGATGTTTGGTAAATTGCGGATTGAAAGAGCGGATTGAGGTGAAAAAGCTAATTTTGAAAAAGCTCCTAATATGAGCTTTTTGAGATTAGAGGTTTGATATTAGAGTTGTAATGACTCTTTTACCCTTAACAATTACCAAAAATCTTCAAATAACCTAAATTAAATAATAATGTTTTTAAATATAAATAATAACATATTAAATATTGGACTTATTTGTTGTTACTACTAATTTATATGGTGACATTTGTAAGTTAATTCTATTTTTTTATTATCACATATTTATATGTGCATATAAAAAATTTAATAATTATATAAATAATAAATTACTATATAAATCTTTCAAATATGTTTAGGAAATTTATATTAAAAATAATTTTTATAAATCTAATTAATATTTATTAGATACAAAATATTAATAACTGATAAATTATTCAAACAAGTATTAAATATAATCATGTCCTTATATGTCATTTTGCTTGTTTAAATAATCAAACAGCTATCAGCTATCAGTTAATTTTACCAAACACTTTTATACAATCAGCTAATACAATCCGCTAGTCAAATCAGCTGATGCAATCAGCTATCAGCTAATGTAATCCGCTATCAGCTATCAGCTATCCGCTAATTGTCAAACAGGGTCATTCTCTTATTTTACGGGTCCCTAATGGATGCTAATATTTTAAAATAACTTCTGAATTTATTAATAAATTGATGCATTATCATTTTAGGGTTAAAAATAAAGAATTATAAAGATAAGAATAATATTCTAGAAATTCAAGTACTGGTTAATGATATTAATTAAAGTGATATTTATATAAAAACATAATTATTATAAATATCTGGTTTAATTAAAAAATACAGAATAATAAATGATAATTAAATATTTCTAAAAATATCAGTAAGTTTCGCTAATCAGTAATATTTTTTGTTGGATATCTTGACTCAAATAAAAAAAATTATGATAAAAAAAACAAAACCCCCCTCAAAAAAATCTCTGACCTAAAGTGACCTGGTCGGCAACCTTTCAGGCTCTAAACTTTAAAGCACTCAAAACCATACAAACAATCAGGGATAAAATCAGGAGTACATAATAAAAACAGTTATTTAATTTTAAAATTAATATATATTTAATCTATGCATTTTAAAATAAATTCTAATTTAAGTTAATAAAAACACAAATTATTACTGATAAAAAAAAATTGTAACACGAATTCCTCACGGGCCTTTATTAGCCTCTGCCCAGTGCCCACACCACACGCTTCCCGTCATATAATTCGTGTCACCTATTTACATTGGCAAATGACAACCACTCTTCTAAGTTCTACGGAGACGTGTCTTTTCATGAATGGTTCGACGATTTTGCCTGTCAGATTCTTCGCCTCCTTTTACGTAATCACTATTGTTTATAAAAACCCACAACAACCACATTGAGCAAACCGTGTTGGCCAAAATATTCTGTACTTTCAGTTTCTGGTATAGCTAGCAACTGCCACTTTTGAAAAACATTTAAGAAAATGTCATCGGAGAATGGGAAACGCTTGCCGGAAACTGATGCCGATGGCTTGAACTTCGAGGCCACCGAGTTGACTTTAGGGTTGCCCGGAAAGTCTAGGGTTACCCCGGACGGTGGAGCTAAGCTGGGTAGTAAACGTGGGTTTTCGGAAACCGTCGATCTTAGGCTGGGTGACAACAAAGACGCTAATAAGCTGGGGCAATCCCAGATTGATGCCCGAGAAGCTGCTAAATCTCCTGGTTCAAAGTAAGTAATGAAACTCATCATTTTTCTTTCCAGATCAATTTTGTTTTACTTTAGAATTTCAATGTTGTAGGGCGCAAGTGGTGGGTTGGCCGCCGGTGAGAGGGTATGCAAAGAGAGGAAAGAAGAGTTGCAAATATGTAAAAGTGGCGGTGGACGGTGCTCCATATTTAAGGAAAGTTGATCTCGAGATGTACAATACTTATCAGCAGCTGTTAACTTCCCTCCAAGACATGTTCTCACGTTTCACCAGTAAGTAGCAATTATATCATAGATATATTATATGTTCTTATTTCTCCCTTGTAAAAAAGTATAACATGATTTTTTTTAATAAAAAAATTGACAGGAAATTTTTTGAATGAGAAGAGAATAGAGCAAGTGAATGGAATTGAATATGCGACCACATGTGAGGATAAAGATGGAGATTGGATGCTGGTTGGAGATGTACCATGGCAGTAAGTTCTCAAACTTGTCCTTTGCTCTTACTAAAGTTTCTTTTGGAATTTATTACTAATTCTATTCTAATATTTTTTTATCAGAATGTTTGTCGAATCTTGCAAACGTATAAGGTTAATGAAAAGCACAGAAGCAGTTGGATTAGGTAAGATTAAATTCTATAATTATCTATTTAATTCCACTGTTAATATTACTGGTGGTACTAAAATGTGATTAATAGTGTGGTAATTAATTAATGATATGCAGCTCCAAGGACACCTCCAAAATGCTCTAGAACAAGCTAAATAAAGAAGCCTTATAAATGATAAATTTGTGTATAAAGGCTTTGTTGATAGCAGTGATGGTGGTGGGCAATGGGCAGACTTTGACTAGTTTTAGACAGTCAAGTTGAAAGAATAAATGAAGGTGTAATCTCTCCAACTGCACTGCAATTCATGTTGTGGGCTTTTTCTCCACATCATGTAACTTGTAAGGTTTATTACATATCAAATTATGATGTATAGTTAATAATAATAACTCAAATATTACATATAATCGTAATGGAGCACATGATTCTCTTTCGAATTTTCATTCGATACCTTTTTAAGTGTATATTAGACTTTTCTAGAGGATGATGTTCATTTTAGGAGACCCGAGTTAAAAAATAGTCCGAACATATATTACCATAATAAGGAACACACCTAGGGGTGTAAATGAACCGAGCTTGAACGAGCACAACTATGTTCGTGTTCGTTTGTTTATTTTTAAAGGTGTTCATGTTCGGTTCGTGTTCGTTTAAACTTTTAATATTGTGTTCATGTTTGTTTATTTATTTTTGAAGGTGTTTGTGTTCGTTTTTTCGTTCACAAACATGTTCGTTTTTATTTTCAGCAACATTAACTAAATTAATAATAAATAAATAAAACAAAAAATAACAAAATAAAACTTATATTTCAACATGAACTTATATAACATTCTTAGCAATAACAAAAAGTAGTATTTTGATACATCCACAAGTATTTTCATCTTATAAATGAACTTATAAACGAGCTTATATATGAGCCTATAAACGAGCTTATATACGAGCCTATAAACGAGCTTGCTCGTGAACATAAACGAACTGAACACACATCTGTTTATATTCGTTTGTTTATTAAACGAACATAAAAATTTTGTTCATACTCGTTTATTTAACTTAATAAACGAACATATACAAAAATTATATGAACGATTCGTCGAATGCTTTGTTCATTTACACTCCTATATACCCCTTGCACACACATATTTTTTTAAGTATATATTAGACTTTTGCATGTCTTAATATATATTAAACTTGTGTGGAATTTTTTTCTTCATAGTTAGACTTTTATGGTTATATCGTGTGCTATTCGTTTTCTTCCTTTAAAGGAGTTAGTGGACCTATTTATTACTTCCAACAATAGATTGACAAGACAAATCAAACAAATTAATCAACCAACTTTTTAGAGTAAAAACTAACAACTAATTAACACATAAATACAAGATTTTTTTCTCTTAATTTCATAAGTTTTGCATAAATATAATTTGTTATAATTTTTAGTTACATATGTAATGTATAATTATAATTATAAGTAGAATACATTTTAAAATATTATAATTAGAATTAATCGTTACAAAGTACAATTGAGTTACTTAGGATGAGTAGAATTTGATTCGAAAAATTGAAGAATAGTAATAAAAATTTGAGTTATTTAATTTTTTAAATCAACTCAAATAATTATTTTGGGATTTTATGTTTGATTTAAGCTTAATTTTTACAATTCAAATATCTGAAAAATGTATAAATGAATTAGTGTAAATACCCCTTAAGTCCCTGAGAATTTTGAAAATGTACAAATTTATCCATCAACAAAAAATAATCAAAATACTCATAAAAATATAAAAAATCCTTATTTTTTAAAAAAAATATATTAAAAAAATTATTGCACAAATTTATAAAATATATATTCTATAAGTTTATAAAAATGTATATAAAAATTATATCATATCCAAAAAAAATCTTTAAAAAACATAAAACATTCTCAAAGCAAATTAAGTTATATAATAATTAATTTTTGAGTTATTTGAATATATTTGATTCAACTCAAATTTTATAAACTAAATTTGACTCGAAAAAAATCAAATAAAATTTAAACAATAAAAAAGAATAATCAACTTAACTAACCCAAAATTTTCACTCGATTCGACTCAATCGAATAGTTACTCTTGAGATTAATAAACTGAAATATATTTGCAGTCAACCAAAAAAACATACGAAAAAAAACCCCACGTCTAATTAAAAGAAGAGGAAGAAGAAAGTGTCAAATTTGGATGACTCAACATTTACCAACTTGAAAGCCTCATTTGCTTGATTTGTTATATTTTTTTTGAAAGTTAAGGTAATTACAAGTAGTATATGTCCTGAATATACTTTTAATCATTTGACAATGCATGTTCAATCACCCTGCTGCAGCTGTTGGTGCTCAAACCTGTGACCTTTAAGAACAACAATCATTCTCTTAACCACTGAGACAACTAGGGACAAAATATAAATTTTTAAAAATATGGGGCAGATTCATAATTATTTCGAAAGAATCAAAGGTAAAAAAAAAAATTCCTCCTATCGGGGGCTACAGCCACTCCCACAAACAATGTAACTCCGTCTCTGTATGTAACAACAACAACATCAACAATCAGGGGCGGACTATAGGGGGGGTTTAAGGCGGTTTGGTCCCCCTAATTTTTTTTTTCATTAGGTATAAGATAGATTTTTTTAGAAAAAAGGTAAAATTACCTCTATAGTCCCTTTAAAATTTGTAAAATTTTAGTTTGGCCCCCTCAAAATTTTTAATTCATTTTGGTCCCCTTTATAAAATTTTATTTTTTTTTAAATTTCATTTTGGTCCCCCTTTATAAATTTCTAGTTCCGCCCCTGTCAACAATAACAGCAAACAATAAATCCATAGAGAGTACTCAACAATTTTCATTTATTGCAAACTTGAAATGCAACAATCAAATTAAAATAGATAATTTAATTAACTTTTCATTGATACAAAGTACATTTGATGAAGGCGAATATGGATTGGACATTACAGTTCCCTGTAACGACTTGTGAGGGATAGTCGTTGAAAAAGAAAAGTTCGATTAAGCAAAACGTGCAGGGTTACTCTTCTATTTATCACGCGAAAAGGTAAGCATGTGATTAAGAGGTGTATGATACGGATTCCTGTCTAATTACACTCCATAAAAAATAATAAAATCATGTATTTTATTGAACAACTTTGATTCTATTTTCTCCATAATTATTTACATATGCATGCAGGGACAGATATATGTTTAATGTATTGGTTTAATTACATTTTAAAGTATTGGTAGTTTTAAAACTATTGTAATTAAGTAATTGTCCCTCTCAAAATTTTGTAATTAAGTCATTGTTCTATAATTTCTGTATCAAGTAATTTTTAGGACTTTTTAGTTTTAAACTTAATGAAATTAAGTTTTGGCTCACAATTTTTTAGTTTAATTATTTTTTAAGTCCTTTCAATTTTAAAATTAATAAAATCAATTTTTAACTTCCTTAATTTCTTTTAGTTTAATTACTTTTTAAGACTATATTCATTTCAACGATAAAAAAAAAAACTTACCCCTCATGAGTGAATCCGTGCTCCGTCCCTATATGCATGATTGATTTTTTTGGTTTCAGTTATGTCGCATTGGGATGATCAAGCCGAGTAGAATTGTCTCAGGTTATAAATTCAATTTGGAATTATAAGTTTGAAGTTGGATCAGATATTAATTGAGTTTCACCTGTAAAGGTTTAATTGGATTCAATGTAAAATAGAGTTATTTGAATTTATTTATCTAATATAAAAACGATTTAAATATTTTAAATATATTATTTATAAAAGTTTAAGTTCAATTAAAAATTTTCAATACTAATTAAAATTTTAAAAAGTATTCCATTTAAACCCTACTCTGTTACCTCTAAATATCTAAAATCGTAAATGAATAGCATCCATTGGAGACAAAAGGCCCATAATTCAACAATTCCGAGCCGGGATTTGGATTTATGATACGATAAATGAAGGCTTGGCCCGATGTAGTACTTATTGGGCAATTTGAAACCTTGTCTGGTTTTTTTTTTTTATATAAAAAAATCACATTTTCACACAATTAATGGAGAAAAGACCCTAAGGGGTCGTTTGGTTCACGGAATGTAAGATTACCTTTGGGAATGAGATTACCGGAATGTTACATTACTTAACATATTACCTGGAATGTTGTATTACCTTGTTTGATTTGTTTAGCAGGAATGTAAGATTACATTGTTTGGTTGAAGGAATATAAGATAGGAAAAGTGCATGTTTTACCAAATTGTCCTTGAAATATATTTTCCTTTTTAACCAACTGAAGTTTTAAGATTAAAGTAAAAATATTTACATAAAAGTTCATAGAAAATATAAAAAAATATAATATGAAAACTTTTTTATGAAAATTGATCCTAAATAATAAATGTAATAAAACACATATCAACAATAAAATTTGAATCAAACACATATATAAAAAAATCGAAATAAAATAAAAATCTGATATATTTTTATTTTATATGCATCATATTATTTTATAATAAGTATTAAAACCCTAAACCACTAAAAAAATAAAATAGATTTATACTTGTGTAATTATATACAAAAAGGAAAGATCATTTTAAAATAACTATATTTTTTAGGGGTATTATTGTCCAAAGGGGAGGGAATTGTCTAATACCTAAGAAAAGGGAGGGAATGACATTCCTGAGAAAAGACCCAAAAATAGTTACTGTTGGGAATATTTCATTACCCGTGGGAGGGAATGCTCTTGAACCAAACGTGGGTATGTGATTCTGGAAAAGATTATTCCCCTTGGTAATGATCTTTTCCGTGAACCAAACGCCCCCTAATATTGTCTTCCTATTCCTCCCCTCAAAATATGATACCATCCGGGTTATTTCTCAAAATTTTATTGTTTCTACAGTAAAATTAAAACCAGATGCATTACAATCCGACTTTGAATAGTAAAATTTATTTTTATGATTAAAAAATTAAAGTCGGAGGCATTACAATCCGACTTTGAACAGTGTTTACACTGAAGTCGGGAATCTTCTACCACCATCTTTAACATTTTTTAATCCAAAAAATAGGTTGAATAGTGGATGAACAATGAAGTCGGATTCCTTTACCATCGACTTCTTTTGTATTGTAGCAAATACTATAGATTGAGAAATAATCGGACAAGTACAATATTTTTTTAGGGGGACCAGCTCCCATATTTGAGTAAAGCATTGAATCTCTAGTGATTTTTTTATTAAATATAGAGATAATTATATTCAGATATTCTTAAGAATAAGCAAATGTCGAGATTCGAACCTAGACAAAATAAACATCCTTAACCACTAGGCCGATTAATGGTATATGAACCGTTCTTTGGTTGAATGGCTCCACAAATATCTGAATTTGGTAGCTTTCTATTTGTGATGAGCTCCTCTTCAGAAACATTCAAGTGAAGTAGGGCATTTTCAACCACCCAAAAGGAAAAGAAATTCACATCAATGACAGCTTGATTTTCCAGCGGTGGGGCATTCGAGTCGTTTCCTATGTAGCCAAATAGTTTCAGATCAATGTTCAAACACCTTGTGATTTGTTTTCAATTCTGAGAAACTGGCTGTAAGCTTCTAGAATGCTTGCTGGTTTCTGGAACACCCTGCAATTGTTACATTATTGACAGATTAGAAGTAGATGATCTCTGTTGTTCTTTGTTACATTACTGGAAACTTCAGTAAGGAGCTTTCATTTACAATCTCAAATGTTTGCAAACACAAGGATGAATCCTGAGATAATTTACAAGTAATTACACCTCAGACCATGTATTTTTCCAAGGAATCAAAATTGGATCTGGAACTAATTTAGACCCCTAAGATGGGATTTCTGCCTTCATCGATTTCGATTACTAGGACATGGTTCGGATCCGATCCATTCGGTCCTTCAGACTACAGTGTTGGAAGGTAAGCTTTATAAGCAGGCAGGTAACGTGAAACGAAATCTTTCACCTGTCAATATTGCCACCAGATTTCGTATCAGAAATCCATTAAAACTTTGCTAAATGTGTAAATATGCTGAACAATTATGTACATCCCCACCTCCTCATCTGTCATTCCAGGTTTTCCTGCCTCCCTCATGGCAATCTCAGCCTGCCCATATCCATCCACATGAGAAAAATTCAATGACTCTATGGCATAAAAGATGTCCTCGGGAGATATTGTATCTAAACTCGTCATTTTTCTTAAGATATCCGTATTTGATTCATATTCATGCATGGATGAAGATATGATTCTTTTAATATATGAAAATCATTCAAAAAAGGAGTATACCGATGTCAAATGCATACCAAAATCTGACCTAAACCGAAAAAAAGAACCAACCTGTAGACGCCACTGGTAGACACAACTTGGGTCCTGAATTTTGATTACGATCCATGCCTTAATGAACTTGTCCCATGCATCATAATATGCTTCAAGATTTTTATTTACTATCTCCAGCTGTAAAATTAATAATCATCTGCTTGATCTCCGACTTTTGTTTCGTGTTAGAACAGCATAAATAAATACTATATTCTCATCAAGCAACATCGGAAATACGCTTGAAGACTTTGGAGTTTGAAGATCTAACCTGTGGATCAACAGTTTTAACAACTTCAGTCGGAAGGGGTTTGAAGCCAAGCATCCAGCCTTCATACAGAACAACCTGATTAAATATATAAATTTTCACATTAGAATAGATGGCCAATGAAATGAAAACCTTACTACTAGATACAACATAATCATGTTAGTTATGGAAAATAATTTTACTACATTGGCACAATCATGTTAGTCTTTCAAACAAGCGATACCTACCATTCACCAGCTCTAGCTGAAGAATTTCTTACCTTTAGTGGTCCTTCAACTTCTGGCCAAGTCGAAGAATCAGCTCTGTCACCCCTCCCACTATATGCAGACTGTAAAGAACAATGTTATTCATAAGCAAGCTGGAAAGAAAAGGTTGATTGGATAACAAGTGTGGTCTTCCCACAACCCTGTGGTGCACTGAATCCAATCTGCATCAAAAGAGAGATGACATTGCCGCATGATTAAAAGAATAGGTCAAGTAAGCCAGCTGCATAGTTCTTTCACTATCCAAATGGAACGAAATGTAAAAGGATTTTGCTAATTGCCCCGGACTGTTTCAAGGTTCATTAAGTTACTAGTTATAGTAATAACATTGTCTTAATACAGTAATTGACAACCTTATCCATAAAGTTCAATGCACCGGATGAAGATATTACTATATATAATAACCTTGAATAGTGATCTTCGAGCATTTGTTCGCAAAATCCAATGTAAAAAACTACTGAAATGTGCACAAACAAAGAGAAGACAAGCACACACAACAATCATTTGAAAACCTTTATCCATACCACTAATGGAGGTATCTCTTTTCCGTCTTTAAACTTGGAGGCATGCTCTGATATCTGGTCTTCGCACCATATAAAGACTGGTATGTAGTAGTGATAAAACCTTGCTTTCTGAGGAGTAGTAAGGTAAAGTTCATTGACCTGAAACAATCGACAAAGCTTCGAGCCATAAAACAACCACTTGTCAATGGACTCTGCCACCTTTTCTTGGGTCAGTCCCACTTTGTCGACAAGCGGACCAGCGCATATGAATTCAAAGAGGTCCTGCACAGAGGCAACCTCGGCAGGCTTCGAGGGAAATACTGAATATATTGGACCCTGCCTGAATGCACTACCACTGTTTATATCATGATGCAAGGAATTATCTTGCAACCATGAGCACCCACTGCCTGCAGGAAGAATTCATAGAGAAATGCAGATAAATTATGAGCAAAACTAAGATGTATTCAACAGCCTTATTGCATATCAGAATCCATTAAAAATGCTAAAGCTAAAACCGATTTCAGCATCGGTAGGAATAAGACAACTCCAAACACATTGGAACCATAGATATCTATTTTGATTGATTTTTGTTTGTATGCAAGATTTTCCCAACTTTGGATTTCTTAAGGAAAGAACAATCCTTTCTTGACTCCTCCAATCCATGCTGAAATTGTCTAGTTCTAAGCTCTAAAAACAGGTTCAATTAACTTAGCAATTGAGCATCTAAGAAGAGATCAGAAGTTCTGGAGTGGATAGAGAGAGATTGTAGAAGAAAATATACCCTTTTCAAATTCCCATTATAACAAAAACGAGCTTAAAACTTGAAACTTTTTTTGCTCAAAATTCCCAGAAGTAGAAGCCACCATTAAACAAATATCGAATGATTAATTCTGATCGTCTCAAATTATTTGGACAACCCAATACCCATTCAGAAATAAATTAAACAATGAGAAACAACAATAAATAGAAACAGAAACACCTGAAGTAGAGGAATGTGAAAGCAGGGGAAGGATTGGGATGATGATGGTTAAGCAAAGAAGAATGAATTGTTTTGGTAGTGTTGTTAGGACAATAAACATTTTGAGTTTGCTTATGAAAAAGGGGAATTTTAATATAACAATGCAAGGTGGTGGCTTGGCATGGCGTCAGCGTAGTGAAAGCCGCCATTTTTCTCTCCCTCTCTCTCGGGTGCAGTGAGGAAAGATAAGGGATGGGTTATTTCTTATTTGAATTGAGTCGCGTTGTCGGTTCAGCCTAACGCTTTTCTGATCCATCTTTTATAGGACTACGCAATATTGTACTCGGATACAAGTATTTTTAAACATATATCACTTTATAATAACTAGAAAAAAATATTCCTTCAACGAATTTTGCCCTGACTTTACTTAATAGAAATCACGATAAACAATCAAGACTGAGAGTGAGTGACGAGCGTTGGATGTTGGGAACGAGAATGTTAGCTGAGATATAATAATAATAATAATGGAATTTGAGTTGGTGTCTCCATGACATAAATATTAATAAAATAAGACATGATTTTATTGTTACTGATTTAAGGCATGTATAACTAAAATAGGGGTACTGTCAAATTTTAACGATTTAATTTATTTTTTATAATTTAAGTGAATAAAATAGGAATGTAAAAAAAAAGTGGAGTGATAAAAAAGAAAATTACCCTTAATTAAAACCCGGTAAAAAGTGAAGGTAGAGTGGATTAACCGTTAATAAATAGTTGAAAGAAGTAGAATAGTACTAAGCGAAGCACATCAGAAGATAGTATGTGTGATAACAAGCCGAGTTGAGTCCGAGCATAGTCATGTTCGACTTGGTTCGGCTCGAAAATTATATTATTAAATTTGGTTCGGGCTCGAAGCTCGTCGAGCTCGATAATTTAGGCTCGAATTTGGCTCGAAAATAATATTATATGGATCGGCTCAAGCTCGGCTCGAAATAGACAATTTTGTTATAATTTTTATATAAAAATGCAGGCTCATTAAAAGCCTCTTTCATAACCAACACTGAAACAAAATTTAATGTCCGAAAAAGGGAAAGGTGTGCCCAAAATTAGATTAATCCAAATAATTAAAAAATATTCTTAAAATACAGACACATAATCAAAGAAAACACAAAATCAAACAACAACTAACTAAGAAAAATGCCCAATTTATTTTAGTTAATTTTCTTTTAGTGGATTTTCTCTAATTTATCTTATTACCTTTGTTTTGCTAAACAAATTACTTTTAGTGCATATGTAGCACATATATATATATATAATTATTTTAAGTATGTTCACGAATTTTTCGAGCCGAGTTTTGGTCAGCTCAGTTTAACTTGTTAAGGTCTTGAATCGAACCCAAACTTAAGTCGAATTCACTCAAACTAAATTTTGACCGAGCTAAATTCAAATGGCTCTTAAGCCGATCAAGTTCATTATCAGCCATTTGAAGAGAGCATCGTTTGCCCTTTAATTTATCCCACAAAATCCATCTTTTGCCCTTTAATTTATCCCACAAAATCCAAAAACAATTAATTAGTGCTGTCATTTTTTGAGGCTCTGAATTCATTGCGAATCCAAAACTACAAAATAATAGTTGTAAATATATAATATAAAAATCAATTGAAATATGCTATAAGACATATAGTAAGACAAAACATACATTTGCTAAAAAAAAAAGAGACAAAACACAATACTCAGTACTCACAAATATGAGTGAAAGATAATACTATTTTTTAAAAGAAAATCTATAATTTTAAAATGATAAATTATGGGTGGAAATATACATGTGCATTAGTTTTTTTAGGAACTGGGATTCTTTTATTATTATAAATGAGCAGTACTAAATTTTAAAAAATACAAAACATCTTTATTTTAATTTAATATTGTTTATACATTTATCCTTCTTTATAATTTATTCAATTGAGTTGATGTCATTTTTCAACGTGAATTGATATTATTTGATTTGTAAAATTAATTCAGTCAAAAATTATATTTATCAATGATCACAAAACACAAATCAAATAAATAATTAAAATGTATTCACAATTAAATTGACACATAATAACATTTAAACTAAAATAAAATACAAAAACTACCCACACACAATTTACATCAAATAAAAATATAGTATCAGTTATTATGTTATGTTATAGATTACATAAATAAATTGGTAAAGTAATAATACGACGAAATTCTCGGAAGTCAACAACAATTTAAAATACAGAAAAAAATAAAAAAATATAACACGAACATGGGAATTGATTCAGGTTTATCAAAAAGAAAAAAACTATGATTCAGTTTCACGTCCTTGAATAAAATTGTGTAAGTCACGCGTCTTTGAGGAAGCTTCAAAGAAAGTCGATGTGCGTACGTGTTTTTTTTAATTAATTATGGAGTATATGTATAATTTAGGTAAAATATACAAATAGTTTTTTTTAATAGGGTGGGCAAAAAAACTAGATTACCCGGTCTCAGACCCGGTAGATTTTTATCTGGAATTAGTTTTGGTAGGACTGGGACTGGATCCAAAATTTAGGTCCCGGTTAAGATCGAGACCGGGACTGGACTTAATTTTTTGGACCCGGTACCCGGTGGGTACCCAATGAGACCGGGACCTTACTGCTACTGGTTGGGTACCGAATGACGTTAAAGAGGTTGAAAACAATTGAATGCGCTCTTTTATTTCTCTTTATCAAACTTTCTAGTGGTCTTGCTTGCAATAGATAGAGTTCTTTAGTTTATTCTCTCTCTTTATATATGAATATTATGAGTATGACTCGTTTTAAGACTTCAATCTTCAAGCCTACAATATTTTGACTTTGTTATTTAATATTATTATTGATAGTTGAATTTTTTTTTCACTACTGTTCAAATTTTATTAATAATAAACTAATTGACCGGGTACTCGGTATTGGTACCGGTTCTTGAAATCTTGGACCCGGTTTAATCGGGACTGGTTCTAATTTTCAGGAACTGGTGGTTACCGGGACCGAGACCAATTCTAGACAAATTGGTCGGGTACCCGGTTTTGCCCACCCCTATTTTTTTAATAAAATATATGTATATTTTATGGTTTATGTCCGTCTTACGATTCATGTTTGGAGTGTGAGGTTGTCCCTCCTAACAATGTGTTTCTAAAGTTTGAACTCGCGTTTTCTCTTTGAGAGTGCAATGTGTCTTACCAACGCACCCAACATTTGTTAGTTATAAAAATGTTTTTTTTTGTTATGTCTTAATTATAAAATGTTATAAAATAATATTTCTTTAAAATAATAATACAATTATTTTCCATTAAAAGACTATGAAAGTTACAGTTAATAAAATTAATATAATAACAAATTCATCCCTTAAATTTCACATATTATTTTAATTAATTATATTTCTTTTGTTTTGAATAGTTTAAACATATTTACAAGTTATTATCTGTTCATACATATTTTTAACCCTGTGGCAATAAGATAAAAATCCTCAACCCTTTTTTGGTGCCCCTACTTATGCACTCATACTCAAAATTAGATTTAGGGTTTAGGATTTAAGGATATGGGTTATGGTTAGGGTTTAGGGAATTTAGGGCATGATATATTTTTAGGGTATATGATGTAGAGTTTAGGATTTAAATTTTAGGGTTAGGGCTTGTAATTTAATTCTGTAGTGTTGAGGCATATATAGGGGCACCGAAAAGGAGCAGATGATTTTTATCCTTGACAATATACACACTTTGCAAACAAAACGATTGAACTCAAATCTCTAAGATGAACATCATACGTTTTTCTACTTGGACCTCTTGTTGAGTTCTAAACTATACTATTTCTAAAAGATCAGCCTTCAATATTATCATATTCTACCAATTTAATATCTACTAACCCATTTTCATTCCCCTCCGCCACTAATCGACATTTTTGACCTCCAAAACAAAGTAAAGTTGGTTCAATATCCATATGCCATTTTAAAATTGAAGCAAATTGACCGAGTTTTGGAGATATGAAATGGCAATTCGTGGTGGATGGGAATGCAAATGGATTACTATGAATTAAATTGGTGGGATATGAAAATGTTGAGGGTTATTATAACTTTTCATAATCATGTGCTCAACAAAAGATAATACCTTATAATAAGGGACTATTTGCGTATTTTAACCCTTTATTTTATGTTTGGTTAATGTTATGTGTTCAATAATCAATAACATTAGAAGCTGTAAAAAACTTGAAAGAGACAAATAGGTCAAAGTCAAGAAACGCACAAAAGGAGCGTGGTAGTCGTAGTTGGAGAAGAGAAGAAGTAACCAAACAAAAGAAAGAAAAGCGTTACTCCTTTTTGGCTTTTTGTCCTTCTCTAGAGTGATTCACACACAAGCGACTTGGTTGGGTTATTTTTTAATCTACAATTTTCCAACTTTATCATTAATATAATGATGTCTTAGATAATTACTTGGCCTGGAGTTGTTGAGCCTGATTCAACCTTGCACCTCTCAGAAAGCACCTTTTGTTTTGCTGTTATCTTTGAAAGAATCAAGCTTTTGGTGTTTTTTGTTCCCAAATTTGAAGACTTTAATTTTGGTGGGTTTTGATTGTTTAGTGGGAGGAAAGAAGAGTTTTCAGAAGATGGGTTCTTTTGGAATGCTTGCCAGAAGGGTTGTGGAGACTGAAATGCCAGTCATGGTTCAGGTATTCATTCAATTTTCAAATCTGGGGTTTCCCCCTTTTTTCCAATCAATCTGAAACTGCTTCAATCTGTGTACTTTTACTGATATACTTGTTGTGTGTGGCGTGAAATGTTTTGGAAGAGTTTTTGCTGGTATTTTTGATGATGTTGAGGGTCGTTGGTGTTGTTGCAGATACAGCAATTGATCCGAGGAGCTAAAAATGCTGTGTCACTGGCTCAGGTTTACCCTTTTTTTCCTTGTACCAATGTATTTTGCGTTTCATTGAACGAATCCTCTTGTAACCAATGTTAGTGCATTTAACATGTTCTGTTGTCTTGGTTTTGAGGATGGTGGTGGTATTGAGAAACGAGAAATGTTTTTTTCTTCTTATTTTTTTTGGGGAAAAGGGGTGGGGTGGTTAAAAAACAATGGACAAGACATTGGAAACTGAGAACAATTTCTTTAACCTTGAGGTATATGATCTGTTTGGCTGCAGGTTTATGTAAAATGGTTCCTTTGTTATTCCTTTATATCCTTTGCGTTTTTTAAAAATCTTGGTCTTGTTTTTTTTGCCTATATAATCTCAGTCTTTTCAAATTTTCGTTCTGAAGACTTTACATATTGGCAAAATATATATTTTTCTGTCATAGTCGCGACCACCTAGACCAAAGTTCATACTTGTCACTTTGGATTTTGCTGAAAGGGCGTAAAGCAGTCTATGTTATCTACAGATTCTTCATTTCCCTTTAAGTAACCTTGTCAAGCAGCTGTGTTTGACACATTTTCAGACATGGTATTCGGTTACAGTCTTCCAAATCTATGAAAAAAACTTCGAAAAAATTGAGCATAACCGTATTGGACACACACCTACATTTGACACTTACTTAAGTCTGGGTAACATAGAAAGTAATTGCAATTTAAAATCAGCGTATGGTTTTTGATTCGCTTCTGGACTTGTTCATTCAGATAATTGTGTCATAGCTTTGATTAAATTTGCATTTGTTATTATATTGGCTTGCCCATGGTTGCATTTGGTTGAATTTGATTTGTTTTATTGAAAGTCTGTTCTGGTAATTGTGCAAAATTTCTAACTTTTCTCGTTGAAATGATTGTAGGGAGTGGTATACTGGAAACCACCCAAACAGGCATTGGATAAGGTCAAAGAACTTGTAGAGGAGCCTTCAGTTAGTTGTTATGGTGCTGATGACGGTCTTCCTGAACTTAGAGAAGCATTGATAAGGAAGGTATAGTTCCTAAAGAGTTTGTCTTAAAATTATGGTTCTATTGGTTGCTATCCAGCAGTAGGAAGAATTTCATGGAAGTGTGTTGTAATGTGCACTAGGTTGACACTTGGGCCTCACTCCGGACTTTGGAAAAACTTAAGAGGGGATTAAATTTGTTTGATTGGTGGCTAAGCCAAGCTTCATTCTAGTGGTTTAATTTGCTTATGGGCAGGCCAAGTTTAAGATTTTTGCATTGCTTTTATGTTTACGTTTTGCGGGAGTAATAATCAATTATTAAGATCTGCTATGCATATGTAGTATATGGATTGAGTTTTCATACCCTCTAAATGCTAATGATTATAAAAAAAATTACTTAACAGGACTGTGATATTTACAGTTGGGGATGTTTATTGCAAAAATGTATGCGAAATACATTAGACAAAATGAGTTCTTCGAGAAAGAATGAATAAATCTCAAATATGTTTATTTTAATGATCGGTATTTGTTAAAATATACTAGGAATTGGACAGGTTGCCGTAGAAAACAAGCCACAATAAAGATGACTTTTCATTGTAGTTGCATCTTTCTATAGTTATGTGTTTGTGAGTTTGGATTCAGGTTAAGCTTCTCTATTGGCCTTGTCTTGTTGGATGTGTGTTGAGTCTTGATTGACTCATCCAAGTCTCTGTTCATTTTCTTGACCGGTTATTCTTCTCGAGACTACCAAGCATTGGTCCAATGATTTAAATTGGATAAAAATTTCTTGTTAGTTGTTACTTTCATCAATGACTCTGTTTTGCATAAGTTTCCCTTATTGCTTTGAAATATTAATCCAGTTTCATAGAAATGTTGATGTAGTCATTGCCATCTTATACACCAAATTCATATATATTGTTAATAACCAATGTTATTGATGCAATGCAGAAATTTATACTCTACACCCGGTGTTCATTTTAACCGGAGAGTCGTAAAAATATGCTGTAAAACGATTCCTTTTTTTATGCAGTTGCGTCAAGAGAATAATTTGCAGAAGTCTTCGGTGATGGTCACAGCAGGAGCAAATCAGGTAACCTGTAGCACCTTCTAGAATTTTTGTTGTTTGTTCTGTTGAAGGTATAAATAGACAATTTGCTACTAATTAGGTGCTGTGTGCATTGTATCACTTTATCATTAGATTACTTGTAGAAGTGGTTAGATGCTTATTTCTGCAAATATACCCCTTCCCAACAGTTTCTCGGTTTTCTACCTTTATGTGATCATAGTGCTTCTTTTCTGTTCTGCAATGGATTTCATTCTACCATTGGTTTAAACATTAAACCTATGTTTTTTTTGTTGGTCAAATGTAGAATTATCTCTCAGTACTGCTTAAACTACCTTTTGCTTGTCTTTGTAACAGGCATTTGTGAATCTGGTTCTTACGTTGTGTGATGCGGGGGATTCAGTTGTCATGTTTGCTCCATACTATTTCAATGCCTATATGTCCTTCCAGATGACAGGCGTCACTAAGATATTAGTGGGTCCTGGTGATGCAAAGACTCTTTATCCGGATGCAGGTGCGGTCAAGATAAGTTATTCATTAAATAGCCCTTTAATTCTTTATTGATGCTGCTGCATTGGTTTTAGGGGTAGAGTAATTCTTTTCGGTTTGCTGTTGTTCCTCTCCTGTCGTATAAATTTGTAGTTACAGAATTGGTTGATTTCACTTGAAGAGCTTGTAACCATTACAATTAAGCTTATATAAAAAAAACCATTACAATTAAGCAATATAAGGGCAAAAGATTTACATGCATAGCAAAGCGCATGATGCATTATAATTTGGTTGAGGAATATCATGTGTGTCGTTTTAAATGATTTACCAATGTTGTCTTAATTTCCAGATTGGTTAGAGAAGACATTGTTGGAAACTAAACCTGTTCCAAAGCTTGTTACTGTTGTTAATCCTGGCAACCCATCTGGTACCTACATTCCCGAGCCGCTACTTAAGGTCTCTTTCTCTCTCACCATGTGTTTGTGTCTCTGTGTCTATTTGCCAGTGTCAGCGGGTGTGTGAACATGCATACACATCAGGATATATTTGTCTAAAGAGTGTAAATATATATGTTTCCTCCTCTTCGTCATGCTTTCTGGAATAAGTGGTTCAATTTCTTGTTTTATTTTAAAATTCTTAACTATTTTCTTTTTTCCCTCTTCTTTCTCTCTTAATAGAGGATCTCAGACATATGCAAAAATGCTGGTTGCTGGCTTGTTGTAGATAATACATACGAGTAAGTCTCTTCTGTTTCTGTTACAGATGCATTCCATGTGATACATTTTTGTTATATTTCACAAAAGCCATGCATCCGGACATAGGTGTTGAATTCTAATAATTGTAGTATACTTTGAGGCTCTAAGGATTTAGTTTTTTCATGATAAGGGCAAGGAATTGTTCACATACAATCTAGGTTAAGCGAACCTACTTTCAAAAGCTCTGTTTTCTACAGCTAGAATTATGTCAGTTTTAGCTTAAACAGCTTTGAATGAAAATATGCATGTGCAACATCTTGGGGGGCATACCTTTCCTATTTCTCCTTTCTCTAGGGTTATGATTTGAGCGTTAATTTGTTAAAATAAATGTATAGATGGTGTTGAATCAATTGAGATCGAGAGGATGAGAAATTATAAGCAAGTTCTTGTGGTGTTGTTGATGGTTTTCCATGGATGCAGGATATAGTTGCAGTTTTAAGTATTCTTTATTTTCTTTGCATTTAGACAAGCAAGGGTTTTAGATTATTTCCCCGGGTGTGCGGTTCGTAATTCTATATTGTTTATTACGACCTGTATGCAGGTATTTTATGTATGATGGTCTAAAACACTCCTGCCTGGAAGGAAATCATATAGTCAACATCTTTTCTTTCTCGAAAGCCTATGGGATGATGGGATGGCGAGTTGGATATGTAAGTAACAAACATCATCTGTTTTGTGGACTATATTTTGCCAAAATTGTTTTTGCACTTAATCTGAGCTTGTATGGATGCATGCAGATTGCATACCCCACAGAAGTGGAGGGCCTTGCGACTCAACTCCTCAAGGTTCAAGACAACATACCTATCTGTGCTTCGTTAATTTCGCAGCGACTAGCCCTTCACTCGTTGGAGGTGGGACCTGAATGGGTTCATGAACGAGTCAAAGATCTTGTAAAGAATCGAGAAATAGTTATAGAAGCACTCTCACCATTGGGTGAAGGTGCTGTACAGGGTGGAGAGGGCGCAATCTACTTGTGGGCAACGCTACCGGAGGAATACGATGATGATTTCAAGGTTGTTCACTGGCTTGCTCACAGGCATGGGGTGGTTGTGATCCCAGGGAGTGCATGCGGGTCCCCGGGGCATTTGAGGATTTCCTTTGGAGGGCTGATGGAAAATGACTGTCGAGCAGCTGCGGAGAGGCTGAAGAAAGGATTAGAAGAATTGGTAAAACATGGATTGGTGCAGTAAAAACTGCAATTTTCATTGGATCGAAATACAGAATTTGTGTCCATTCAGCAGTTTAAAGTTATTGAACTTGCTTCGTTTGAATAATTGGAGGGTTATCTATCTACCTGCTAAGTTGCTCAGAATTCGAGCTGCACTTTGAGCACTGTATATTGGGAAAGTAATTCCATAGATGCATGTATAAATTGCAGACGTTGATGTTTTAATACATGCAGACAATTTACAATTTTTTGTTTTTTGTTTTTGTTACAAAGGAGAAGAAAACTCGAAGATATGAAAAAAGGATATACATGTTGAGATTCGAACACGAAGTTGTGATGTTGGACATCATGTCAACATACATATCCAGGTATTTCCCTTCTATTAAAATTATATTTGATTAGACCTAAATGATCTCTTCATTTTAATATTAATCCAATAAGAGACATTTCTCTTTTATTAAAACAAAATTAAATACATGAATTCTTTAAAAGCAAGAGCAAGAGCAAGATGCATTTAATTTAAGCCAAGTAAGAAGCCAATCGTTCAAGCTTGTCCCAATAAAAGCTGGGTTTAAAATCCAAATCCTTGAGCCTTCCGAACAATGGCACCATTTCGATTTTCTTGCTGAGACCAAGATGTGCCATGAGAAGTGCGACATGAGTTAGCAATTCCTCACCCTGTTGAAGTTGTTTGGCATGCTCTTTCCACGAACATTGAGCCGCCGCATAACTCAACATGTCCAGCCACACCTTTGCTATCACTTCCCATTTCTCTTCGCCATCCCACATGTACCCGTCCGACAAATTTTGCAATTGGACCGCGATTTGGCACCCTTCGAAGAATGCCGACTTCCTCAAACTTCCCATCTGGACAAAGAGTGTTCGGGAATCAATGTCGATCCCAAAAAGTGCTCTGATGATTTGTTTAGAGTCCAACTTATCGTGGACGAAGTTCTGTGCTTCACTGCAGGTATCTTGGTGCCTTATGTTACCAATGCCTTCCGGAAGCATTGCAGGACATAAATAAAGAAGATACATCATGTAATCCGATAAGAGCTTACTGATTCGGCAATACGAACCGAGTCTCCCAGCTCGAAACCTCTGATGATCGTTCTTGTAAACAACTTCGGTAGCAATATGCCATAGGAGGAGACTATGTGTGAATTCGACTTGGGATACACTCCAACCACAGTCCTCTTCCAATCCTGCTGGTTTAAGCACGTCGGAACCTCTCTTATCCAATAACTCCGACAGAGTTGTGTACTGGAACCCCGATTTTTTATATTCTCTTCGTTTTTCGTGAAGATGATCGTAGATGATTTCTTTTAGATCAACACTTACGCCTTTCCAACTGGTCTGTAAGTACTTCCCCGTAATGTCCTCAGAGTCGAACTTGTTTAAAAATGCAGCAAGCTTGAGCTTCCTGGGTTGGAAGCAATAATCTAGCAGGCTGTGTTGTGCCATGGTTTGAATTCCATTCTTGGGTTTAGTAAAACGAACCAACCTGGAACCAATAGCTTTAAAAAACTTGTTGTCTTGATCAGCGAACCAGAGGATTCCCCGGTCGGAGCTAAGGTGAAGAATGGCTGAATAAATTTCAAGAAAGATAGCCCCCACCATTAACAAGTAGGATATACCAATGTCAACTCTGGAGTATCCACGCCTACCAACCACGAACAAGAACGCAATCAATGTGGAACTAGTGAATGACAAGCAAATGAAGCGAAGAAACACGCCCGTTCGGGTTATAACAATAGGAATTTTAGTATAGAGCAAATCATAGAGGAACCCAAGTTCTATCTCCACAATCTTGAATGCCTCTTCTGCACAAACATTCTCCTCCAACTCGAATATGTAGCTCAAATGGTTGTAAACTCTGAGCTTCAGATCCGAGAACATGGGCCTGAACACCTCAAACAAATGAAACGCTCGATACAGATATCGATATTCCTGGTCGATTCCTCCCTGATCCAAGTATTCCTCCAGTCTCATATCCCCTCTTGAAGAGCCCTGTAAGAGTTCCACTTCCAGTGGGGAACTCCCATTACTATGAAACACGGATTTCCTAAACCGCAGGGTACTGGCTTTGAACAGAGCCCGAACTCTCTCCGCATACTTGATAATCCCAACAATGAATATTGGGATGGCCAAAAAGGTGAGGGAAGTTACAGTCAGAGTCCAGAACTTGACATATACGTAGAGAGCCACTCCAATCTGGAAACACAAGCCGAAGAGATGTCGAGGCCAGAGTTCATTGTCGGACAATGAGTATGCAGTGATGGTGTCGGGGCCACCAAGGTGGAGGAGCAAGAATGGAGCCCAGAATATAACCAGAGGACTGGTTAGTTGATCCTTTCTGGTTCTAAGGAGGGTACTCAAGGCCACTGTGGCCAACCAATCTGCTAACAGGTACATGGTCCAAACCAGGAAGGAGACCACCTTCAGATATTTGCCGCGGAATTTGCGTCGGTTTCCAAATTTGATCAGTATAAGTTGAACAGTTAGACTGAGGACAACCATTGCTCGGAGTTCCCATTTCAGCCAAACTGATAGCATCTTCATCGACGTTTTCAGGAATGCAAATTCTTTGATCTCTATGAACAGCACAGCAGTTGCAACTGGAATTTAACAAATGTTAAACTAGTCAGTACTATTTTATGTAACAAATGATATTAGGATCAAGGAATATGTATTTTTCAGTATAAGATGAATGATAAATGGTGGCATGACATGAATGACGAACGCCATGAACAAACGAAATATATTATGTGTTTTGTGATTTTTATGATGAGAGTAGAAGACTTCATTATTAATACGATAGTGTAATATTTAGCATAATAAGAGACAAAAGGAGTAATATATTTTTGGATTTAGGACTTTTTTAGAAAACTTTAGGGATGTGTAAGAAATTAAAGAAGTTTAGAGTTTTTTTAGAAATTATGGGTTTTAATTTTTTTAATTAAAAATAAAGTCAAATGTCAAGCAATAATTTGTGACATTATTTTTAATAAATCTATTTTAAAATGATAACAGAATAAAATATTTGACACAAACTTTAATAAGAATTTTTTTAAAACAATTAATATAAAAGGAAGTGTAATTTAAACACTTATTTTGGAATCAAGCATTTTAAAACTATTCATATTTCAATTGATATAATGATATTAATTAGGGGTTTTTAACTTCAAACCAGATTTGTCTAAAATTGATCATGATTCATGGTCATTCGTTTTAAGTAAAATTATTCCTAAACATCAAATATAGACACTCACGCAAAGGATCGGAAACTCCCACGATGAAATAACTTTAAAGTATAAACAAAAATTCAAAAAAACAAACAAAATAAATAAATAAATGTAAGCTATTATTATTAAAACTAATCACGAATAAATAACTTAATAAATATAAAAAAAATCAAATAAGTAAAAAAAGCCAAACAAATAAATTGAAGCTATTATCACTTAATTTGATGGACGAAAACAGTTGAATTAAATTTAAATAAGCAAACAAAACAAATAAATAAATAAATTCCAGCTACTATTATTATTATTGGAAACTTGATGAAGGAAATTAAACTGATATATGTAAGTAATTAGAATTAGGGTTGCAGTACTTACTTGTAATGATCATTGTTAATTTACACCAAAGATGTGTCTGACGCTCCGCTTCAGCAATTAATTCTGCAATTTATAGCTAATTTGAGCTGTTATGGATAGAAATTGTACCTTTTTAATAAAAATAACAAAGAAATGCCATATATAATGATTTTTTTATCAGCTAATATGATTTTTATTTATAGGTGAAAATTATACAGATAAAATATTAACATAGACCTCATTAAAGCTCCCTACACCTACGTGGAAAGAAAATAATAAGCTATGAGCCTATGACAACATGTAAGAAACAAACACCAAACTAACAAAAACGAAACTCGACACATCAAAACTAAGTATCTTCACCGATATATGAGCCATAAACAATGAGTTCAAAAGAGACGATACAAAAACTTACTTAATTGGTTGCAAACTGAATACATGTGTTGTAAATGCAGTTGAGAGGCTTCATTTATAGCTGAAAAAAAGAGAGGATCTAATAATCAAGGCATCAAGTAAAGAATCTACCCAGCCGAATTATAGTGTTAAAAAAATCATGCCGGATTATAAAAAAAAAATAATGTTGGTAGGAAATAATAAGTCCCACGTTTATATGCAGGAAAGAAAAATACCCAATCTCTCAATTGGGCAACTTCACTCCTAATATCTAAAAAAAGTATCTTAAAAGTCATTTTTATTTAAATAAACTCCTATATAGCCAATTTTGGCTAAATTGGGGAAATATTGTGGGACCTCAAGCATAATATATTTGGATTGGCCGATAAGCAATGAATATGCAAAGAGTTTACACTTGCAGTAACGTAAATGAGAGACATGCAACCTATACGACCGAAACTTCCCCTTTTCGGTGCTCTTATTTATATCTATACACTAAAAATTAGGTTTAGGGTTTAATGTTAGAGTTTAGGAAATTTAAGATAGGGTATACGATTTAGGGTTAAGGTTTATAATTTAATTTTTTTAGTGTTTTTTAATGTTAGGCAGATAAAGAAGTACTAAAAAGGATAAAAGATTTTTATTCGACCAAAACACCTCTAACAACTGCTTCAACCTTGATTTTAAAGTTTTTATTAGTTATTTTTGTAATATTTATGAAGATATGAATTCGAGTGCACTTAAATTTATATTATATTTTAACTTAAAGATTTGAGTATGTATAGTTTAATAAACATTGTATCAAAAATAAAAAATAAAATTTTGTAAGTTGTAACATTTGGTTGGAAAATATATACATTTTAATAAATGTAAGATATTTTGGTAAATCTAAATTACACATTCTTTTTTCTGAAATTTCATAAAAAAAACGTATGTGTTAATAGATAATGACAAATGTGAAATATGTTAAATATCATTTCAACCCAAGGTTATCGAAAAACAATGACATAGAATTGAATGTTTTAAGAACTTTTATTAATTTCTAACTAATTTTATGTAAAAATGCATAAAATTCAATCAAAATGAGCTTTGCAATAGAAATAAATAGGATCACTCTTTTAGCATAATAAAAAAAAAACTTCATTCCTGATATGAAACTTTGAGCTAGTACAAACTTCTCAAATACAACTTTATTCAATAATATCTCAATAGGAAACAAAAAATCATATCGTGCATGGAAGGAACAAATAATTAATTATGAACTGTGAACTATAAGAAGAATAGCATACTCTTCCTCAATAGATTAGAAAAATTAAACCCATGACAATGGCCAACATGGACACCAACAAACTGGCAAGAACAGCTGATGAAGACGAAGAATTAGGAGCACCGTTGGGACCAGGTACCGGTCTTGGAGGCATCGAGCTACCAGTTGGACCGGATGTCGGAGCCGGTGTGCAATTGGCGGGTGTGTCTGAAGTAGGAGAAGGGGTTGTAGGAGTAGTAGGTGAAGGTGCTGGCAAAGGAGAGCCTGAAGTAGCCGAAACAGTAATGGCTAATCTTTGGCCGAGTTCGCAGTGCCGCCCAAGTGTGCAAATGTAATATTGTTGGCCAGTGGAGTTGAGGGTAACGTTGGCCGGACCATTGACGAGCATGTTTCCGATAGGGTTGTTGTCGCTGCATTCGTCGAAGGATGGCCTGGGGACTCGCAGCACATCATGCTCATTCGTTGTGAAGTTGAACACTAGAGATGTAAGTAGCATTTATCAAATTTGAACAAACTAAAACATCATTAAAGCACATAAATCTTTTATATTAAGCATCTTTTGTACTAGAGCATTGTCAATTACCTAAAATGTCTCCAACCAAGAACCTCTTACTAGCTGCCCAGTTGCTGTACGCGGCGGCACCGTTCTGTGGAACGGTCCATCCCATGTCATCCCCGACAACATGCACGGTTTGCGCCGCTGTGAATTGCACAAGAGCCACCGCAATGGTGATTAAGGAGAAAAACATGCACATGGTGAACATCGCCATTAAATCTCTCTCAATGTAGTATTTAATTTAACTCTATAAATGTGGTGATGAGAAATGTGCAACAGTTTTAGGCCTATATATATACACACAGACATACGAAGTTAACATAGACACCGTGTGGACAAAGAATAAAGAAACGGACAACAACGCAGACGAAAAGCATAAACGCCGGTCTGTTTAGTACATGTAACGTAGAAAATCTCAAATTAAGATTAGTCTGCCCATATTTATTATTGGGTCACCTAACCCTAAAACTTGCCTCTTATTCAAAGGAGATTGAACCTTATCTTCTTCTGAAATTCGATTATGTACTTAACCCTTTTTTCATGTTAGTTTTCGGCTTTCTTGGATGTAATGATTTATTATTTCTTTTGTTCAGACAATTTTGTTATTTATTGACAGAACATGTAATTTTAGGAAGTTAAAATTTCATTAAGCCATGTCATATAAAAGAGTTGAAAATCGATTGTTTAGGATATAAATGTTTATATTAATATATATTTTTCAAGATGAATTTTGAATAAAACAATTAAAAAACACAAAAAAAAATGATAAAATAATTGAGACTGAGTTATATTCCTTACCCAAACTTGTTTTTTCCCCTTCCAAATAAACTCAGAGGATTCCATACGTTTGATCATCTGAAGCTCTCATTTTCCTTATAGTTAAGACTTAGTAATTACGGACAAAGTCAACTCTTCCTTATAAACGGCTCTAACTGAAACACAGGCCTTTTTCTTTGACAAAGTTCTTGCTCATTGATTGAACCTGTTTAATGCTCCTTTGACTTTCAGAAATAGATTAATTCCTACAATGGATTCAGGACATACTCTAATGCTTAACTTTAAGGTTAATTATATAGAAATATAATTATATAGAAATATTGTGGGAACAATAACGCTCATGCTATCAAGCATTAAGAAAAGATTGAGGAATAATACTGGAGGGATACATGTCTTCATATAAATCCGCATCATCGGAGCAGGAGGTTTCAAAGCTGAATGTCAAACAAGTACAGAAGATATGACAATTCCGAACACCGGGAATGATCGGTCATATCCAACATTGGCATATTGCCTAAGCAACAACATCAAAGCAAACACAAAGGCAGATGCAATTCATCTATGTCACATAACATATTATGTCGAATTTGAAACTTGATCATCTAACAATAAGTTGAGGGTTCCAGGTGCCTAAAATCTAAGTTTTAGAAAAACAAAAGCTGTGATGTTCGAAACCTACTTCTTACAGGGATTCGGGTTGGATTGCCTTCCCGATGTACGATCAAATCTAGCACCAACAACATTAACCTTACAGTCATCCACAGAATCATAGAGGTTACACAGGCAAATAGATTAAATGTACAGAACAGACAGGCTAGGTAGGATATTAGATGGTACATTTAGCAGCTTACAGGAGCAGGCACAGGAGGTTGTTGAGCATCAGTTTGCTCACTTGGCTTAATGTTAGCATTTTCAATCACCTTGGCAACTACCGTCTCGCCTTTCTCCTCTACCTCAACATTACACTTGCCAGCGACCTCCTCTGCAACTTGCTTCTCCTTGGGCTCTCCCTCGGTTACAGGTATTGCTCCATTAGCTTCCAACGTCACAGTTTCTGGCTTTTCTGATTGTTTCACACACGAATGGTTCTCTTTCTCTGCCTCTTCATTTTTGTCATCCTCTGCAGTTTCCGGTATTTGTACATCTTTATCAACTTCTTGATCCGCTTCATCCATCTTGACATCAGTGTGACCAGTCTGGTCAGTCACTTCTGTTTTACCTCCATCGTCAACCTGATTTTCAGTGGAAGTACCTTTTCCTTTTTCACTTTCCGTGGTTTCCTTCTCAGTGATTTGTGCATCTTCCTTTCCACTTTCTTTCTCACCCTCAGATTTTTCAGGAACAGCCTCTGTTTCCTCGTGTTCTTTCTTTGCACTCGATGATTTTCGGCCACGCTTCTTCGGGGGTTCCTTCTCTGGTGTTGGAGTAGCCTTGGCCTTTTCACTGATCCTTGCTGATCTTCTGGGGGTCTCACCAGTACCCCAATCAAACTCCTCTATCGGAGGATTCCCAGGGTGTAATTTTAGATACTGCTCCAACTGTTTCCTGTTATTAATCTCCTCCCCAGTTGGTGCAATGAACATGATCTCGGTCTTCCTTGGTGAACCGACTTTCTTGGGAGAAAACTGTACAATTCAACAGAAAAAAGACATGTTACACAAGTAGCACAACAGCCATCAAATCGAATAAGATAATAAGCATGAACAATAACATGGACACTGAAATTTAAGCAAATCAAACTGTGTTATAAGCCATCTGTGTTTTTTCAAAAATGCTGCAATCTTTCCTTGAATTCTCAGAGCTTCCAAGTCATTATTGCCTCCACTATGCACAATCTGACTTGCAATGGCAGAAACCATTCTGATAAAACTGCTGAAGTCTCAGTTCTTTGCCCAATCGACTAATAGAACCCACGATAGAAAAGGTTCGATGAAGTCCTTCCAATTCAGAGCAATAAAATACTGAACCAAATAACACATAGCTGCCAACCTAGATTCATCATCACCAGGTGCAGCTGTGGGCAAGGTCCCCCCTAGTTCTCTTCCTTTTTCTCTACTTGTTTCGGGAACATCCAATCCCCAATTGCAACAACAACAACAAAACAGAAACCCTAAATTCAACTTAAACTAGTATGAACTTCCAATTGGTATAGGGTCCTTTATTAATATGACTGATCAACTTAACTTAAACTAGCTGTGCTTGAAAAGGTTAAAACTTCCCCAAAACAACAGAAACCCTAAATTCAACTAGTAGCACCGACAGAAATGTAAAACCTTCAAAAGTAGCCCTACTGTTATAAATCCCCACCGTATACAAACAAAGTTACAGTAAAATGCCTAAAAAACACAAAATAATCAGTAAATTCCCCCAAATTAATACCAAAATAGCCCAAATTTTCTTAAACAAAAGGAAGAAACAAAATCCAAAGAACAAGCAAGCAAAACAAAAATACAAACCAGATTAATTAAAAAAAGTAAAGCTTTAAAGAAAGAAAGAAAAGTACTATTTTCTTCCAGGAAGCAGGTGCTGGAAGCTCAACAGAAATAACTTCCTCCTTACTCTCCATTTTCTTCAGCTGCAAAATAACAAAAGCAAAAGCCAACAACCCTTCTCTCTCTAAATTCTCTCCTTCTTACAAAAGGTTTGTTTTTTTTATTCTTTTTATGTCCCCAAAATATCTCTCTTTCTTAAATTTATGTGTTTTTGTCATTTGTGCGGTAAGAAAAGAGTCATACAACTTGTCGTTTCTTTTCCTCTGTCAAAAAAAAAAAACTTGCTGTGTTTTAATCGTTGACTTCCATGGTAATAAAAGATAATTTACATGGTCACGTGACTCACGTCATACCCTAGGCATGGTGGTGGAGATATATTATTTTTCTTCTTCTATAACTTTCACAATATTATATAGTAATACATTTTGTTCTTAATTTTTTATATACTATTAGTAGAGTTTAAAAATTCTATATAACTTAGGTATTTAAGACCAAACGAGTTAGCTGAAAAAAAACCCAATTTTCCTCCCATGGTGACGAGGACAAGTGTGACTAATACATGGAGCCAATCTTGTTAGCTTAAAAAACACCCAAATTGCACAACAAACAAAAGTAGTGTGAAATGGGTAAAAAGATCAAATGGGTCCAAATTTTAGATGAGTACAAAGTCTTATAAGTCATTTAAGTGCAGTTCAAAGATTTAAAAAGTTTTGTGCAATTTATTAAAGTAAAAAATTTAAATTATAGTATGTAAAAAATATTTTTTAAAAAATATATATATTATAATACAAAAAATTATTTAGTCACCCTCTTAAATAACAAAAGTTCACTTGTAAATATCTTTTCACTTAAAAGTGTCGTTCTTTTTGCATGTTTTAAAGCAAAATCATTTACAACATTTTTAATATCAACTTTTTTCAAAAGATCACTCTCGATTATCATCAAAGCAAGTTTATTTAACATTTCTTGCGACATAGTTGTCTGTAAGTATAACTTCAACAACTTCAATTTCGAAAATTTTTGTTTTGTAGAAGCAACAATAATAAAAATAGTCAATAAAATTCTATAAGCAATTGTCACAGTTGAGAAGCAATTAAAACGTTTTAAAAATTTTAAAAAATCATCTTTCTTAAGACTATTTTCAAAATTATTACAATGAATTTTGAGATTAACGTCGTCCAATGAATGTGATTTAGCAGAATGAAACAAAAGCCAAAAATATTGTCATACAATTGATATTGTTCAAATCTTGTATCCAAAAAAATAATGGCTTGATTGAAAATATTCAAGAAGTATTCGATTCTAAATGACTCCTTAGAAGATATCAATGTTCGTATTATGCAATTAATTTGAAGGACGTTGTAAGTTGTTAATTCTCGAATATAAAAATTTACAAGTATTTAATTTATATTCGGTCTTTAATTTTTGGGGCTCCTCATTTTTCATGGCCTTTGCGGTCGCTCCACTTACAAGTTACACATATCCAGAACCCCACTGAAGCCATTGTTTGAATCAAAGACCAAAGTGTTGTACTTGTACATGTCCCCGACATTATAAAACTACGTTGAATAATACAACATGATGAAGGATGGTGAGGATTCATATGGATATGCTCAGTTTCTTGTCCACTCTAGCTAGTATCTTAAATAAGTTACATTTTTATTAGCAACACATCTTCAAACTGTTTATTTCCCATTTGCGATGTCGTACAAAACTACCCAGCATGACAAACGACACTCTTAAGGAAGGTAAGAGATCAAGTTCATACACGAACATGAACGTATTAATTGATTTGAACTTGCTTCACATCTTTTTTGGATTCTTCAGTTTTGGGGACGATGATCGAAAGCACACCATCTTTCAACTCGGCCTTAATATCATCAACTTTGGCATCATCAGGCAACACAAGGCTTGTGTTATAGTACCCATAGCTCCTGCCAGACCAGTGCTCATCGTCCGAACCTTCTTCTTCTTCCTCCTCATGCTCTCCTTTTATGTTTAGAACCCCATTATCAATGGTGATCTTAACGTCCTCTTTGGTTAGCCCCGGCATGTCGTAACGCAGTTTATAGCAGTCGTCTTGCTCCTTTACTCGCGCCATCAACTGCGATGGCGTCAAGTCGAGGGTGTCGAATAGCCTGTTTATGTTCTCAGTTGCTTGCATCAGTGCATTTCCAAGTCCCGATGGAAAGAACTCTTAAGAACCAAAAAAAAAAGGTCAGCTGACTCTTAAAAAGAACAAGATAAGAAAATTAAAAGATTAAACCAGGAAATTGAAATCCAAGAGATTTACCATAAAGGGGAGGAGCATAGTCATCTTGTTTATTCCTCCTGTTTCTCCTCCTAGGGAAAAGCCTGAATTTCTTCTCACCATCTGAAACAGATACTTGTTTTTGTTTGTCATCAGAATCCTTATCGGTAGCCGTTGCCATAAACCTCTTCAACATTTCACCATTCCACCTTTGCCTTTGCACCCCACCAACGCTCCTCTCTCCTAGATTATGACCCAAAAGAGATGAAGGCGATGGCACCCTTTGTTGCAAATTTCTCAAAGCCAAACGAGCCAGTGCCATTGTTGGTTGCAGAAAAAAATGGTGTCAACTGTTTGGAAGTTGAGACACTGGTGACAGTTTTGTTTGTTGTTGGTGTCGGAGTGTTGATGTTGGGGGACGAAATTTGGATTTTAAAGTTTGGAGGAGTGTTCTGCGAGGTTCTAGGTATCTAGGACTAGGAGGTGGTGGAAACACATAGAAAATTCGAAAAAGGTACAATCTTATCAAACATATTACATATTTAGAGTATTTTTCCTGGAGCTTCTCAAACATTATAACTGTTACCCTTGTGGAGTATTCCAGAGAGAAAGGCATCTGATGCCTATGTATTTTTCTCACTGTAGAATATATCTTTTTTTTGGAAAAAATGTTAATTTGGATAAAAATATAACCTGTGGAAGAAATTTTGCGAAAACCATAAAAAATGCTCACCTAAACACCTGAGGCAGCCAGCAATTCTTTTGTATTAGTTCCAATGCAATACAATGGCAAGTTCGAAAGGTCAATTGATTTGGCGGGAAAAAAGGAAAAAGAAACAGAAAATAGGAAACCGCAGGCAAGCAAGACCCTGAAATTGCTACAGTTGACATACAAACTAGGCTATGCTCTAATGCGTTTTCGCTATCGGACCAATTAAAATGTTACAACAAGTAAAATGGGCATTAATATCAAACCATCTTCCAAATGCCAATTGTTATACCGCTGCTTAGTCATACAATCCTTCTTGCTCCCAGACGTCCACAAGAAAATTTATCATTTCCTGTCAAATTTCACGACAATGCAATTCAGGTAAGCAAGCGGTTTATGATTCTATGAGCTCGGCTTGCCGGAGCTGAGACTTACGGAAAGAGGAATAGGCTGAGGGAATGGCTTGTTGCTTCCAAGCAAACTTTCATAAGTAGCATTCCAACTGCAAAGCCAGAATTGTTTAACCATGCAGAGACAATGAGTGCTGACATGGTAAGGAAAAGGAAGTTCATAAATGTTTTAAGGGTTACATCCCATAAGTGGTTTTCCCCCACTATAGACAAAATTCCATTTCGAAGTTTACTAACCTAAGATACATATTCAGTGATGGCAAGCACCTAGAATCAGGGACGGAGCTAGGATCAAGAACCACGAGGCGCAAGAGTCTATTAAGCCTATAAACTCTAAAAATTGGGAGGGGCAAAAACCTTTTACTAATATTTAAACTAAAAAGGACCTATTAATGCCTTTGTCCCTGCCTAGAATCCGCTAAAGTCAGGATACTTGACACAAGTCATAAAACATCAAGAAAGGATGCAGGCAGGCAGAATTATTGCGTGCGTCACTCTTGTGTTTGAGCATGTACAAACTAACTCTTTCCTTTTTTTCTTTTTAATTTTCAATCTTTCAGGCTATGGGAATGAATACAGGAAAATAAATATCAACATACATGGAGATTAAAGATGTGACCTAATGGAGAAAGTCAATGTCAACGGGTAGAGAAGAAGACCAAGGATGTCATAGATAGTAAATATAAAAAGGGATCTCAATCTTGTGGTAATAAAAAAAAGCACAGTAGCATAAATCATCGTTTCAAGGTTAACGCCTGCCATAAAGTGGAACAAGATGAAAACTCAATATGTACAAACAAGGGTCTCTTCTTTTTTCGATTTTAATTTTCCATGGCCTCGATAAAAGAAATGAACAATGATGATAAAATGAAGGCCGCCACTTAAACTTAGTTATGTGGAAATTGATTCATATTTAGTAATTCCAAACAAAAATCTCACTTAGATGCCTCCTACATGTAAACAATAGGCATAAGAAAACGGAAAAAATAGTCAATGCCCTCTATGTTATTTTCCTGACTGCAAATACAAAAATATGGGCACAGATAATTTGGCAAAAGGGTAAGTTCATAGGAAGAATACTACTTAAAGATCTTAAAACCATGGGAATAATAAAAACATTAATTATATTTATTCGGATATGAACTCACTTTAGTTTTGGTTCTCGAACCTGTCGAGGCTGATTTTCAGACTTCTTGTTTCCTACCCAGTGCTGCCTAGTCTGATTCCAGAGAAGAAGGCCTACAACAAAGAGCAGCCTTAAGATGATGCAAACACAGCCTTATCTTGTTTTAGTGCCAAAAGTGGTCCAAACAGGACTATATAGATAGGAAGGCTATCCTTGTGAAGTTTTACTATTTATAGAGCTGTCAGATATATTAGTCCAACACCAACCAAGGTAACTTAAGAACTGATAACTTGCCATGATTTACAAATTCGGATGGGCCAATAGCACTTGCAGCACTGCCATTTGGATCAAGTGTCTGGTTGCTTGCGCTGATCGAGGAGATGCTTCCCTGTGACTGCATGGCACTGTTATCCATATCACAAGTGCTAGTGGTCCAGAAACCTTCTGATATACTGGGTTTAGTCACTGCCTGTCCTTGAGATTTTAATCCTTTTGATGACTCATTCGCCAAGGGATTGAAAATGGGCCTCTTACAGCATCCTAGACAACCACTGCTCTGTTGCAAATCACAAACAGTGGTATAAATGATTAGTACCAGCCACCAAAAACTCTAAATTTGAGCCTAAACCCTGCTCTGGTAAGTTCATCGGTTAGGTATCGAATAATATTTACATAGATTCAGACATGGCAAGACATCAATTTCAAAACGAAATAACTTGCTAAGAGGTCACAGGAATCAAAGAAACAACTTAAATAGCCAAAAAGCACATAGTACAATCACAACAAAAAAGCCTTCTCCAACTGCATAGGTTTAGGACCATATCCTAAGTAAACAATTAGGTCCTTTCTCATAGTTTCCACCCATGTCCTAGTTGGTCTCAATCTCCCCTTTTTAATATGTGTCTTATAGTCCTCATCTCAGCCGCACTAACCATTTTGTATATAGTGATACTTAAAATCCCAACACTAGCTATCATAAAGCAAAGCTGGTTTTCAAGATTCCCTGAAGAACTTTCACTTGATCTTGAGAAGTATTTTGCACACACAACTTCTAAAAGACTTCTCCATTTCAGCATCTGTACCTGCGGTTCCTGAAATCTTCTCCACTGATGCCACCATCATTCTACATGATTAGGCCAAAGCATCTGATCAGTTTGCAATAGTTTTTTTCCTCTCGTTTTATTATAGTTGTTCCATGAACATTCCTTCTTTTCCGAACTCAAATTCCACGTACACTATTTCAGGCCAACTTAACCAAAGACTTCCAGTTCTAATGTTAATCCTAATTTTTGTCTCATCCAGCATAAGTATAGAACAAAAAAAAAGCATATGTAAATATACAGTACTTCTGATATACCTATCAGATTCATCTATTGGGAAGACGGACTAAAACTCAAAGTTGATCCATGGTACAAACCTATTACTAAGCAGAAGTATTTGTCACAGTGTTACAGAACAACTTATTGGAACAAAGCTAATTAGGTATAACACCTACAAGAAATCCCCCTCTATAAGCTTCCCTTCAGGGTAGTATGCTGGAAGTTTTATCTGAGAACTCAACAAATTAAATTTATGACTGAAACCATGCATTGACCTTGAACAATAATGCCCAGCATTTCGGCTAGGTTGCCAAGATAAACACCCCTCAACAATCGGCTCAACACTTGTAACACATTAGAAACCGAAACCGTGGTAGGCTATTCTGAAGTTCTTATGTTACCAGATCTTATCAATCTCAATCAAAAAACATTCATATTCACTTAAAAAAGAAAAAAATTATCCACTACAATAGAACCCCTAGACGACATTAGAAATTTTCACAATTTACCAAAGGTAATAAGAAGCACATAAACTTTATGACTACATCCGATATACCTAAACTAGTAATTGTGATTATTTGGAAAGGAGAAGCTTAAATTCAAACAAAACCATAGTGATTCACAGAGAAAGTTGCTAGGACAAAAACTTATTATCAACAGTAAATCCAACACAATCATAATTAAAGAACCAGACGGAGAAACCCAGAAAACTTACCCCATATATACAAAACAAGAACTACCAGAAGCTAAATAGATCTGCAAGTCAATGGGAATCTGATTTCCTGAATGAAAGATCAAACCTTGAAAAAACAAAAGGTGATCAAATCTATGGAAATGGAACAAAACCCAATAGACATAGCACCCAAAAAAGGATATAGTTGATTTAAAAAGAAAACAAATTTACCAGTAAAACAGAGTCAAATTGGGTTTTCTTTGTTTTTATCTAGCGTCTCTATTTGCTCGAAAACTTGCCCTTCACTGATTATGACTTTTTTAGTCTTATTATTCACTTTTATTATTTTAATTCCTCATCTTCTCAATCTTCTTTTCCAGTATTTGGGCAAATTGAAGGAAGAAATTAAAAAAAAAAAAAAAGAGGAAAAAGGAGAGATTACATTTACATAGACCAAAAGCTTCCCTGAGGTTGAACTGTCCCTTAAACCATTTTTCTTTCCTTATCTACCACCAAACTCATGCCTAGTAGCACTTAGGGCCCGTTTAGGATTGAGGTTGAAACCTCTGTTTGGCTTAAAATTGTGTTTAAAACTCAAAAGCATTCCTAAACAAACAAAATATTGCAGCAAACGTCCGTTTGGAACTGAGATTCCAAACCAAACCAAAAAGTTATTTTTTTCAGCTTTGGCGGTGTAAAATCTCGGTTAAAAGAGAAAAGACAAGTTTACCCCTAATTCATTACCTCAGTTGTACTTTCGGTAAAAGCTAGCTGTTTTGATTTTTTTCTTATTTTGATTTTTAATTTTTATTGAGTTTGATTCTCCTGCAATATAATTGGTAGTTTCATGTCAAAGGTTTTTTAAATAAAATATTTTAAATTTATTATATTTTTATAGAACATGTATAATTATTAAAAATATATATTTATTAAAAAATATTTTTATAACAATTTAAGCCTGTATATTTCATATATTATAGCATTAAAGAATTTGAATACCATTTATATACATATACATACATATATATATATATAATTTACAATATCATGTCTAAAATAGTCATTTATCTTCTTAAAAGTAGTTTTTGACAGTAATGCTAAACACTAAAATCTTACAACCAACTTTTTAAAATCCCTTTTTAAAATCTCTTTCTGACAACACTTTTAAAAATCACTTTTCAAAAGCAATGCTAAACTAGCCCTATCAATAAAATACAAACTCCTCTACTTTGGTTCTTTTTCCTTTCTGGCGGACCTTTTTAAAAATAAATAAATTTGGTTATTATTTCTACATTGTTAAATAATTATGTTTTAAATATTTTTTTTGAATATGTTGGTGTGATGCAAGGGTAGCATCTGTTCAACTTTCTTAGGCTTTTCAAAGACGGCACACACAACATGGTATTACTGGTGCTCGAACCCGGGTCCCAAGAGATGATAAACATCTACCTTTACCACCAGGACACAAGGGGATGTGCATGTTTTAAATATTTCTTTTTGTCTTATGATCTGCATCTTGTTTTAAGAAGTTAGAATTCGATAAAAATAAATAAATAACAAAAATTACAATAAAATTAAAAATCATTATCATATATACTGGCGGTAGAAAATAAAGTTTTTACAATTATAACTTTGTATGGGTTTAGAGTTTCAGTTTAAGGATTTGAATTGTAAAGTTTAAAATTTAAAGTTTATGGTTTAAATTTTATAATAAAAAATTATAATTTAAATTTTAACTTAAAAACAAGTATGCTGGTGTAAATTGTTTTTACTAACTAATTACTAAGCCCTCAGTCCGATGGAATTGGAAAATTTATAGTTAAATATATAAAATCACACTTACTCAATCATCTTACAAAAATAATTAACCATTTAAATTAACTATAAAAATATTATTTGTTTATGCAATTCACAATTTTTTGAATAAATATTTGATATCATTCTAATACAATTTTTAAATCTGATTGAAAATTATAATGTGTCTTTTTTGTATAATCACTAGTATTCAGTTTATTGGCGGACTAATATGGATCGAGTATTACAAAGGCTCATTATGAGAGCGAACTTTTCAACCCAATTGCTCTATTCACAACGTCAAGATTCGAACGTTTAACCATGCTTAAAGGATCTATTGTCATATTCCATTAGATCAACTGGTTATTGGTAACTATAATGTGTGCTTAATTTATATTTAACAAATTAAAAATTAAAAATTAAATAGATATAGTACTATGATAATATTTTAACTATACTTATAAAGTAACAAAAAATCACCATACGTATATCAAACAATAATATTTCATTAATCATGTAAAAATAGTATAAGCTTTAAATTGATATTAAAACATTAAACTACTTAACACCAATTAAATCGATCAATAATGATCATGTTGTTGGAGTTAAAGCATTGGACTACTTCTACTTGTCCCGAAAAAATCGAGAGGCCCACGTTAATGTGGGTCTGTCACAGCAATATAAAAGATCAAATTTCTTTACATCTTTTTTTGGTAATTACACTTTAGATTACAAAAATTTGATTTCAAATTTCATTTAAAAATAAATATTTAATTTAATCAAATTATATTATTAAAAGATTAAATCAATTATACCAACATCATCAAATAATTTTAAAAAATTAAACTTGAAATTTTTTATTTAATATATATTTTACATATCATCATCAAATAATGTTTAATTGATAAATTTAAATATTTTTGTTGAAAATTATAAAAAAAAATAGTTATTATTTTATTAAATTTATTTAAATAAGTGTTTGAGAAAATTCTGACATAAGATTGTTTAAATTATCAATTAAACAATATTTGACGATGATGTATGAAAAACATGTTAGATAAAAAGTGTCATTTTCAGTTTTTTTTTTTGGTTAAAGCTATTAGTGATGTTAGTACAAGTGATGTACTTTTATTAATAATAAAAATTTAAACAATTAAATTAAATTAAAAAATTATTATTTAAATTAAAGTATATGCTAAATACAGTGATACAAAGTGCAAATTACTCCATTTTTTGACATGTTATTTTTAAAGTTTGTACATTTAATTTATATATTTTAAAAAGGGGTAATTTAATAATCGTATGTCTCTTGTCCAGCAATAATGGATACACACAATTTCAACATATAATAAATGGATGACCATAATGGTTGACTGCAACCAAGCCAACCCACTTTGAAAGTCATTTAATTCAACTGGCTTTATATTATTTAATATTCATCATTTTTTAGTATACTGATGAAAATATTATCATAATATTTTGCATGTTAAGATTGTTAAGTTGTTATTACAATGGGAATATGTTGATAAATCATTAATACCATACTTTAAAATAATATATTTAAATCTATATTATTTACCATGGGAATATGTTAATGAATCATTAACAGCGTCGAAAAATCCATATACACAAATTATGGTTATTTTAAGTTCTTGTACTTAATCTAATCGTTTTCAACTGTTTCGTGGTGAAATTTAACAATGATGACAAGTTTCGATCGAGATATGTATAACTACAAAGGGAAATATTTTGTGAATCTACATGGTTTAGTTATCTCCAATATTTTCTTTTACACAGCAGACGATTATAAACAATAACTTAAAATTGATCATTTCAATTTAAAAGGGTCTCGCTACTAAAAATATATCATTTTATGAATTTAAGAGGATAATATATAAATTATTATAAAAAAAATAAAATCTATATAAATCAAAATTCAATATCTAAATTATCAGTTAATCTTATTTTTTTCAATAATAATATTGAGGGGAAACAATTATGCCAAAACTGCATGTAACGAGAAAACGACTCTAATTTTACTTTTAAGTTTTAGTTTTTTTTTTACCAGGATGTATTGGTTTTAACAGATTTTTCTTCTCAATATTTTTATTGTATCTATTTTTCATCTGTCATGTATTTGTTTTTTTTAATAGAAAGGAATTGAGTATATCTATAGGCCTTGTTAAAATCTAACTAGACTTAAATGGGAGAAAAGAGTACCTATCGGAATGCCAATACAAAGAACAATGCGAGCAAAACTTCATCTACGTAAGCCTAATCACAAAACTATCATAGTCATGGCTCTAAACATCATGGAACAAGCGACACAAGCAACCCCCTTAACCACCGGGATCAACATGCCACCGAGCCTCAACACCATTGCCTAAGTGTTGCTCGGCTTCCACCTCCAAATCCCCTCGCAAGCACAGGCCACGATCTGCGGCAACCAACGCCATCACAAGTAGTGGAGGCTCCAAGTAAGTCGACGCTGCAAGGCCCCTATCTCGACTCAAGGACGCAAGTTTGTCGGCAACACCATTACTTTCCCGCTTGACATGATTGATCATAACTCGCCAATCACGACAAATCAACTCTCTAATATCCTCAACCAGCACACTACCGGTTAAAGTCGTCGTTTTACCGCCAATAATCATCGTGATCTCCTTACAATTCGTTTCAACTTCTACACATCTATAACCTCTCGTCCATGCATAGAGCAAGTCATCATGCAGCGCCTATAATTCCGCTAAAAGAACTTAGCATTTATCTCTTTTTTTATGCATTGTATAATTAACTATTTCTATTAATGACAGATAAATGTTATATTTAATAATAATTTAGATCATACAAGTTTGAAATATTCTTGTATATATTTTATATTATTTTGATATCATATTATTCGGGATCTTGTTTACATGGAATATTGTAGTAGATGGGAAAGGGTAGGGACGTAGTTTGGTTTGGTAAAAAAGGTGGGGTAATGATTAATGATTTATTTTGCTATAAATCTCAATAATTGAGAGATCCAGCATGGAGCTCTAGGGCATGTCGTGGCCAAATTAACCAATTCAAAAATGTTAGGGACTTGATGACTTTGAATATTATATCCATCGTAATTTTTACACGTGTTCTCTTTTGTTTGGGGTTTGTTTTATTTTGGTCACTCGAATTTAAAAAAGATTATTTTTGCCACTTACGTTTTGAATGGTATCTATTTTGGTCCCTTGACCGTTAACCTTTGTTAATAAAAAAGAATTAATTTCTAATTTAACCTCAAAACTTTTAAAACTTTATTTTTCATCATCTCCCTAAAAACTTGAAAATTTTATTTCTCCACCTACCACCTAATCTTGACCCTCTTTCACTGCCATGGATCATCCGCCCTGAAAGAAAAAAATCAACGTGAGAACTAAACCTTATGTTAAACAAAGAACCGTTAGCGACCAATGGTATAAACAGACACACAACATGATTGAGAGAAAAAAAAACAAGTTCCCAGGTTAAGTGATTCGCAGACAATTACAATATTCAAAAAACTTAATCCCAACACTAATATTGATGGTGATAATTACTCAATAAACAACTACTTTTTACAAGTTTTCTTTGACAAGGCAACAAGTATGTGTCAGTAAGTTTTAGCAACAAGTTTTCAATTTCATCCACATGCACAATCACTCTTGCAAACATCAAACATGATAAAATTAAAGGAAGAATAACCGGTGGAAGCTTGGACGAAGAAGTGATTGTGTTTAAACCAAATTTATGACAAGAATGTCATTCATTACGCTTGTTACGCATAATACCTCAAAAACTATTAGACACATCGAATCAAAACACAAAACACTCCTACCAGTCTTATAAAAGAAATTTTACAAAACTACTCTTTTTACTAAAAATAAATTGAAGAAAAACTTAAGCCATAATTAATTTGGTTGTTATATGTACAGTTCAGCTTAGCTTTAAAAACAGAATCAGAATAAAAGTTAAGTGAAGCAAAACCAGACAAATATAAAAACAGATTCTAAAGATAAAATGAACTCCAAAAGCTCCCTTAATTAATCTGGGAATATGTTTTAATACTAATTATTTTTTCTCATGCTATATCCTCTGCAGCACACATAAGAAAAAACCACAGTTTCAATACTAACTGTCTTTTTCTGTTTTTTTCTTCCTTTTTTTATCATATAATTTTAACACACTTCAGATTAAACCCAAAAAAAGCATACTCAGAGTCCAAAAAAAGTTGAAATAAATTAATTAAAAGTCAATACAAAAAAATTAATCAGAGAGTAAAGGAAAATGGTTACTTGGAAGTAGCAGAAGATTCTTCTTCAAGCCAATTCTTTATATGTTTAACGTTGCGTTTAAAGATTGAGATCATGTGGTAGGCGAAGAAATAAATTTTTAATTTTTTTGCAAAAGATGGTAACAAAAGTTTTAAAAATTTGGGGTTGAATTAAAAATTATTTCTTTGTTAATAAAATTTAACAACAAAAAAAAAATCAAAATAGACACGATTCAAAATGTAAGTGACAAGAATAATATTTTTTAAATTCAGGTAATTAAAATAGAACAAAGTTCAAACAAAAGAGACTACATGTGAAAATTATCTTATATCAAAAGGTTCAAAATTCATATAACTCGTTAAATAGACCAACGATATATTGGCCAGTCCAAAAATTATGATACTAGAAAACGCTAAAATGCTAGATAATTAATGTGGCCCAATTGATTTTGTTTGGTCCACAATTTTCCTAACTAAATCATGGGGGGAAAATATTGTGGGTCAAAATAAATGAAACAATCAAATTTGGTACTAGATGTCAATTTGCAATTGGTTTGTCCATATTGTAATTTCACTTCTATTATTTTCATTGCGTAAATATCTACATGATTCCAAAACCGTTAGATTTATTTAGGATGGATAATGAGGTTAATTTACAAAGTATTTACTCTAAAAAAATTATTTTATTTAATAGTAACAAGAGTTGGATATAATCATCTTGTTCTTACACAAAAATAAAATATGAGTTTAAACTTTAAAGATGATATAATTAAAGAAAAAATCGCAAATCCTAAATATGAATTTTAAAATAAACGTGTGCTCTACCTGAAAAAGAACAACCCATCAACGTTGATAATCCCACAAAATCTGAATATCCAACTGCAGGCTGCAGGAGAAAGTTTGAATTTCTATTTAAAACTTGCCGGAATTAGGAATTAACCAATCGGTATTTAATTAAAAAGTCTGACCTTTCATTTGCAAATTTTCTTGGCAGACAAAAAAGAAAAAGACAGAGTCAAGGAACAATACAAAGTGTTGGTGAAAAACAGTTCATACTTATGAGAACTTGATGGAACTAACAACCTATTTTTCTTCTTTTTTGTTGTTGATATTTTATCAAACTAAAACAACAACAAAAGGATGAAATTTACAATATCTGCCCAACATTTTCAACAAAACCCGATAATTTGGACAGATTTCTATTACTTAAATTCTACAAACAATGTTTTAAAGTTAATAATCAATATGAAGTCTGCATTTTATGCACACGAACACGATCCCTGAGGATTCCATTGTATAAAGCAATCCTATTAGGTGGCATTTCATTTCTGCAAAACCTATCAACTTTTGTCGATCCACCTGCTGTTTCTGCAATCAACTTCTTTCTCTGCTCTTTCCTGTACTCCTCTCCATTGCCGTTTCTTTCCTTCACATTCTCTGCAAACTGCACTCTCTTCTTCTTTTTATCTCTTTTCTTCCCCTCTGATCAGCAAATAAACCAACAATCAGTAAAAGAAAAAAAAACCATGAAAATATATATATATATACACAAACACAAAAACACACACCTGAAGAAGACAAGCAAGAACGCAGACTTTGCTTAGGAGGAGGCAGAGTTTTTTGCCTGGAAAGGGTAAGGAAAATCACAGTGCTGGAAACAACCATAGCAGTTGCTAAGACCAAACCACCCTGCGAACATAATCCTGAAGACATAGTGCCAGCGACCAGACACAAAAAAGTTGCAGTTAAATCTGCACAAATTGGTACAAGAAACGTGTATGAAAAAAAAAGGGTGGGGTAATGAGGTTTCTAATTTTCTATGTATAGTGGAAAAAGGGATTTAACAATACTGAAATGGAGGACGTGGTGATCTCAGACACTCCAAGAAAGAAAGTAAAAATAGGCGTGAGAATATGGAATTCTCTGGTTTTCTGTAGCTTTCTTATGGAGTCTGGTTTGGGATTTGGCTTTTTATAAAATGAGTGCACCACACGGACAAGGCAAAGTGGAAGAAGGAAATGAAGGGGAAGATGGGTCAACACAGTGCTCATGGACTTTTACAGCAACGGGTCAATTTTCTTTTATTATTGCTCTATTCGAATAATAACTTTATTTATTGATAGATTAATTTAATTTTCATAGGATAAATGTTTAGCACAAAAATAATTTTTTTAACTCACTTTATTAATTTTAATATATGTTTTGTCGATCGGAATTATTTTTATTATAAAATATGAGAGGATGTAAATTTTTAACCAAAAAATAAAAGGATATAAACTATCTTTGGTTAAAGATTTACATCCTCTCATATTTGTTACAATAATTTAGATATTACATATATATATATATACCATTTATTTGTTGGATTCTTTTTACTATTTGATGGGAATTATTTGTTTCTAAATACTTTGATAAAAATGATATATATTATCAATGCGTTGAATTTTCTTTCATCACATAAATATAGTATTGCTTTTTTATTTCTTGATATTAAATAGTTTCATAGCAGAAATCAAAGCAAGCAAACATTCTACAATTGTTACCAACTACATGTCTTTTACTAGTATAGTGCCTGTTGGACCTATGGGATTGGGCTGCAACCACGGTCTATATATAATTAATCAATTTTAATCCAATTACCATAACATTGATTAATCTCCTAAATGACCAACTTTTTTTCCAAAAGAATCTCGTAAAACACAAACATCAAAACTTGTACAGATGGAGAATGGAGAAACCACCAATTGGGGGTAGCAGCTGAGCACCACGTGTCCAATCAACCATGTCAAATCAGGACCCTGTCGTACATGATTTTGATACTCTTACACGTGTCCCCAATTAGGAACCCTCCTTTTCTCAGCAATTCAAGCTTTCCCATCTGCCTCACTATCCTTAGATTACTTGCATTATTGTTATATTAGCAATAAAAAGATCAAAAGCTTTTAATAGACTCGTATAAAATTGATTGATTGAACATTTGAATTTTTAAGAATTACTAAAATTTGTTGATGTAAAATAAATAAAATTACTCAATTCATTTTTGGTTAAATTGGATATTTTTTTTGTAAGTTATAGATTATTTTCTTACTACACAATTTATATCTCTGTTTTTTAATTAAATTCAAGTTTATTTGTTCACGTCCAATTTCATTTGATTTTGTTATATAAAAAATATGGAAAATAAAAAGGGCCAAAACTGCACTTGACATATTTGACAAGGTGCTCGTGATATTGTCAAATGGCTAACAGCCTAACACACATTTGTCTTTATTGGAGCCTTTTATTTTGTCCCTTGGTTTGAGGTACTCCAATATCTCTCTTCTAGAATATGCACTTTTTTAATCGAAAACGTTTGGCTTGACAATACATAATTTTACATTTTTATTGGTTATGATTAATAATTAGTCCGCATATTTTAGAATAGGTGGTTAAAATTCTCAAGTTGACACTCTGTATATCCCTTAAGTTGTGAGTTCAAGATTCAGTAAGAATAATTTTTTTTCTTCCATCACCTAAGTAGAAATTGTTCAAAGAAAATTATATATATGAATTTCAATAATAGTTTAGATGAAAAATATAATAATTTTTTTTTCTCTAAGTGATTCATATATATCTTTTTTCGAATTTTTAAAATTTCTGATTATATATTATACATCTAAGCATGTAACTTAGTTTAACAAGAATTTACAAATTTGACAATTTTTTTTAAAAAAGTCATTTTATCACTAACAATACTCTAAGATTATATTATCAAACAAGTCACTATTAGTAATGGAACTCTTAAGATTTAAATAAATCTTAATTCAGCTTGCTATAACCTAATAAATCAAAAACTAGCATTAGAATGTAAAACGTATTGATCCTCTCGAGTTCTCTTTTGAGTAACGTGCATAATATTCGAATAGAATTTGTATGCCCTTTTATGTGTTATTTTTATATGTCTCACTAATAATTTTATGACACATATATTATCATTAAAACAAAAGCAATTAATAAAATAGCAAAAAATATCATTAATACACATTGTATAAAAATTTTGTTTAACATACTTAATTGCTCATTATAAAGATTAGTTCTTTTAAAAGAATAATTCAAATTTTATTTAGATCGAGTCAATTAGAAGGACCTAAATGAAATTTAGGAGAACCAATCTATATATTTCTTTTCGGTAGAATAAAAAGCAGAAACTTATGCACGTCAGCACATGAATGAGATAAGATGGGTAGATATGGTAGTTTTATATTAACACGTTGAAAATAACGAATGACGATAAACACGCAGATACTGCCAAGACAATGGAGGGCAAAAAGGACATTTGGTTGGGTACTAGCACTACCTGTTCAAAGTCAATTAAAAAGCCTAGAACAGCATAATGCGGAGATATTATTTTCTGTAACCCAAAAGACATAACTACCCTTTTTATTATTAGAAAATCCCACAGCTATATCCAGTAAAGAGTGATAGTTGTTTGGTTCTCCATAGAGAATTCATTCCTTGTATATTGGAAGATGACGCGAGCTGTGGTCTGTTTACTTCCCTTGATTTTCATCTTCTTCGCCGTTGCTGATGCTAAGCGCATCTTTCCACTCCCTCGGCCTCAGCCTCTGGAATCCTTCAAGGTCAATGCAACCCAGGTTCGAATCTGATTTCTCGGATCTCTAATTTCTGCTTCATTTTCATATGTTTGATCAGGAGATCGTTGTAGTTATAGTTTGTTTTGAGCAAAACTTGCTGGGATTTCCAGGAAATCTGATTTCAATTCATAGATCTCTACTTTGTTTTTTTCTTAGAATGGTGGGAGCTGCTCATACACAGTGTCAATAAGGACAAGCTGCTCTTCAACTAGGTATACACGAGATCAGATCAGTGTTGCATTTGGTGATGCTTATGGAAATCAGGTATTTTTTGTATGTTTTAATTGTAAAGATGATTAGGAAATGGGGGTTTAGTTATGGTTTGAACTTTGAATGAATAGGTGTATGCACCGAGGCTAGATGATCCATCCTCCAGAACATTTGAAAGGTGTTCGACTGATACATTTCAAATAAAGGGGCCCTGCACATATCAGGTTTGCTATCTGTACCTGTACAGGAGTGGCTATGATGGTTGGAAGCCAGAGAGTGTGTCGGTGTATGGCTACTATACCAAAGCTGCCACATTTTATTACAATGTCTTTGTTCCTAATGGGATTTGGTATGGCTTTGATTTCTGTAATAAGGGGGGTTCTGCATCTGCATCATCGGTGTAGGCCAATTGGGGGTTCTTGATGTTCAACACCGGTTTGGTTTCGGAATCTACTGTTTTCATGTATTGAAACTTATTCAGGGATTTCAGACATTGGAGAAATAAATTTTTTTGTTTAACATGGTTGATGTTAATGAGTTATGACTTTTCTTTGTCTGAGAAAAAAATGCAATGCCGATTTTTAAAATGGTCCGTCTTGCCTTTTGCGTAGATTTATATTTTGACATTTGTTCAAATGGCAAAGGAAAGCCCAAAATTACAAAACGCAAGCCTCAACCCAATATGAGTGGCCGATGCAATGCATCCATTGTTGGATTAGAGACTTCACCTCAATCCTAATAGGATTTGTTCAAATTTAGATAAAAAATTTAACGTTCACATCTTAGGTTAAGTTGTCCAAAATACATTGAACTTATACACTAATCTTATGAACATTTTTAATCACGACACACACACAAAACATCATGAGGGTTATATTGTCGCAACCGGTTTAACTTGTCAATCGTGTTGTCAGGGACGAGTCAGACTTAAGGTTGAGAGGTAAAATATAAATGTTTCAAAGTGTGGGGATCAATTTATAAATAAATTAATTTTAAAAAAATTTAAATAAAGAGAACAAAAGTAAAAAAAAAAAAGAAAAAAGAGCGAGGCTCTTATATAGCTCCGCCCTTGTGTGTTGTACTTGTAAGAATATAATCCAACTTTTGGTTTGGTCCAACGTGCATGACTTTCTATCAATAAAATTGATAAATTCAGTTTATTATTTGATATGTTATAAGTGTAAAAGTAACTTCACAAACAAGCTTAAGAGAGGATGAAAAGTGTTATATTTCTTTTGGTTTGGGAATCTATAACAGAAATCCTTATTTTTCTTTCTTGTACAGTTGTTAGTTAGTTAGGAAATCTTGACTAATCATCTTGATTAGTATATATTAGTAGTTTGTATTAGTTTGTAGGTAACCTTTAGTAAAACGATGTATCACATTGTCAGTTTAGTCTTTTAATGAAAAAACGCTGAGTTTTGTTTCTATACTTCGAGAAGCATTTGTTATTCACAAATCTGAAATCAAGAAACCCTAGAAATCTAAAAATCAACATGATATCAGTTGGGTCTTCCGACTCGCGCTCCTCCCTTCCCTCCGATTCATCTCGTTTTCGCAATCTTGATCCCTCAGACGAGTTTTTCATTCATCCTAATGAAAACCCTTCCCTCGTCCTCACCTCCATCTTGCTTTCGGGTTCTAACTATCATTCTTGGGCACAGTCGATGCGAATGGCCCTAATCTCCGAGAACAAATTCCAGTTCGTCAATGGATCGTTGAAGGAACCTGATGAAAGCGATGCTAGTTACTTTGCATGGGTCAAGTGCAACAACTTAGTTCTGTCCTGGCTTCAACGTGCAATCAGTCCCGAGATTGCTCAGAGTGTCTTGTGGTTCGACACGGCTCACGAGTTATGGGCGGATCTCCGAAATCGGTTTAGTCAAGGTGACCTGATTAGGGTTTCTGACCTTCAACAAGAGTTTTATTCTCTCATTCAAGGTATTAATTCTGTCACCACCTTTTACACGCAGTTAAAAATTCTTTGCGAATAATTGTCAGTTTTACGTCCTCTTTCGCCGTGTTCATGTTCTGCAATTAAGTTTAGAAATCAAGATTTTGCCCTTCAATTTCTTCGTGGTCTTAATGACACTTTTGCCATCCCTAAATCCCAAATCCTTATGGTCAAACCCTTCCCCGAAATTCATGAGATTTTTTCAATTCTTGTTCAGCATGAAAGGTCTGTTTCCACTAATTCTTGTGATAGTAGTGTATTGCTTGTTGATCGAAATGCTCCTGGAAAATTTCAAAAGATATCAAATGTGTCTAGTATGAACAGTCGTATGCCTTTGTGCACTTTCTGTGGTTTGTATGGACATTTGATTGCAAAAATGTTATAAAAAACATGGATATCCTCCCGGATACAAGTATAAACCTCCTATTACTACCAGCAAAGTCAATCTTGTGAGAAATTTGGGTTCTGAAATTCCTGATAGTCAGTCTAGTTTGGTCAAGTCTGTGGGAAATTGTTTTTTTACTGAAGAACAATTTGGAGGTCTTCTTTCTTTGTTACAAAAAAAATCTTTTTGTTCAAAATCCTATTTCTCAGTCCAATGTCAATGCTTTGACATCTGATTTCCTTTCTGTCCCTAATGAAGAGTCAGGTATGATTCTAACCTATTCTGATTTTGGTTCTTTACATAATAGTGTTCTGCATAATAATGTTCTGTATAATAGTTCCTCTTGAATCATTGATTCAGGAGCAACTGATCATATAACTAATGACATATCCCTGTTTCTTTCTTATTTTGTTATCCGTAATAAGTATGTTAAATTATCAAATGAAAACTTAGTAAAAGTGTTGCATATAGGTAGTGTTCAACTCACTACAGATTTAGTTTTAAGAAATATTTTTCATATCCCTAATTTTAGTTTTAATCTTATCTCTATTTGTCAGCTGATGTTAAATCCTAATATATATGTTTCTTTCACTAACAAAGGGTGTTTTTTTACCGGATGTCCAATTTTTGAAGATGATTGGTACATCTAAAGTCATAAAAGGATTATATCATTTCTCAACTTCTACTGTCAGTTCTTCTGCTTTCTCTTTTGTTTCTAATATTTCTGATAATAGTTTCATTTTATCTTCTGATTCTAATGTTTTGCATACTTGGCATGCTAGATTAGGACATCCTTCTGGTCCTAGGATGATTGTTGGGTTTTTCGACGCTCGATTCGATCAACCGATTATGCTCGCCAAGTGGTGGAGAGGTGAATTTTTGGGTGGAAGGGTTTAGGAAGCTAAAAGAATAAAGACACGATGATTTATAGTGGTTCAACCTTCTAACCAAGGTCTACATCCACTACCTTAGCTTCCTACTAAGGATTTCACAATCAATCCACTAATTGATTCGTCCCCTTTTCTAGGCTTAGGAGGAAACCCTTTACAACGATCAAGCTTCTACCCAAAGCCTTGATCAAAACCCTCGAAGCTTTCTACCCAAAGCTTGAAGGAACCCCTCTCTTACAAAGAGATAAACAAAGAAGCAAACTTGAACCCTCTAATAGGTGTTTTGTTTGCACAATGAAGCACTCACCCAAAACCTAAGACACTTGAGCAAATTTAACAAAGTAAGCTCACAAGTGTTGTCTAAGCAAGAAATAAACGATTTAAGCTCTAGACAAGTTTTTCACTCATAATGTTGTAACAATTGAAGCTCTTTTCAATCTTGATGCTTGGAGGTCTTATTTATACTCCAAATTGAGTATGTAGCCGTTTATGGCCGTTGGGATCAAAATATAGCCGTTTGAAGACTTTAATTTCCTCCAAAATGCAATTCAGCTGCTACCCGTTTCGGAACGCTTCAAGCCCGTTTCGGAACGCCTTCTTTATAGAGATAGCCGTTGCAGCCTGTCGGGGTACCCGTTTCGGAACACCCTATAGCCGTTTCGGAACGCGTATCGGAACGCCTTAACCCTGTTTCGAAACGCCTGCATTTTGAATATTAGTTGGGAAAGAGCCGTTGGGGTTTATAGCCGTTAGGGTCGTTGCCACGTAGGCGTATCGAAACGGCCTATACCGTTTCGGAACGCTTGGCCCGTTTCGATACGTGTATCGAAACGTTTTGCCACTGGAATCCCCCTGTTTCGAAACGCCCTATGGTGTTTCGAAACGCCCTATGGTTTTTGAGAAATTTGGCCTTTGAAACACATTAAAAACCATTTAAAAACTTCCTAAACATAATTTCAAGATGTTTGGACTTTAGAAATGTTTTTAAATTCTTTTTAAATTAGTCCAAAATATTTTTCAAATATTATATCAAAACATTAGTTCTACAATGATTCATTTCTCTAAGCTATGCAATGAGATTCTTTCTGGTCATATTTCTCAGTGTGATATCTGTCATCTAGCTAAACATAGAAGATTGTCTTTTCCTACAAGCATGTCTGTTTCTGAATTTATTTTTGATATTATTCATGTTGATGTGTGGGGTCTCTTTCCTATAAAAAGTATCTATGGTCATAGTTATTTTTTAACTATAGTTGATGACAAAAGTCGTTTTATTTGGATATTTTCTTTTTCTGTTAAATCTGAAGTTAAAAACTTGTTGATTGCTTTCTATAATTTTGTTGATACTTAATTTTCAACTAAAATCAAGTGTATAAGGTCTGATAATGCACAAAAATTTCAGATGGATGCCTTTTTTAAAGAAAAAAGAATAATTCATCAAACTTCTTGTGTCTACACTCCACAACAGAACAGTGTAGTGAAAAGAAAACATCAGCACTTACTTGCTGTTGCTAGAGCTCTTAGGATACATGTCAATTTACCCTTGCATTTTTAGATAGATTGTGTTCTACACTCTTGTTTTTTAATAAATCTGACTCCTACACCTATTTTAAACAATAAGACTCTCTATGAAGTTCTTTATGCCAAGGTTCCTCAGCTTTATAATCTTAAAATTTTTGGTTGTCTCGCATATGCTTCTGAATTGCCTAAATCTGCTACTAAAATGCATGCTAGAGCAGTTAGGTGTATATTCCTTGGTTTTCCTAAGCATGTGAAAGGCTATAGGCTATATAACCTAGAAACCAAATCTGTTTTTGTTTTAAGGGATGTAGTTTCTATTGAAACTGTTTTTCCCTTTCATAATTCTCCTTCTACTAATTTGATTTTACCTAATTGTGATGGCTTAGCTTTCTTGGATGATTTTCTCTTGCCTAACAATATAAAAACACATCTTCACAAGATACAAGTATTTCTGTTACTGATTTAAACTTTCATATTCCATTTATTTCTTCTAATTAGAATAATGTTATTCCTACTGATTCTATCAATTCTACGATTCCTATTGTTCTCACTATTCCTACTGTTCCTCTTGTTTCTAGACCTTCCAGGTCAGTAAAACTTTCTCAAAAATTTTAAGATTTTCAGGTAAACTTACCTAAGTCTCGGACTACAAATCATTATATTGCTAATGTCTTATCTTATGAGAATATTTCTGATAAGCATACTTCTTTCATTGGTAATATTGATGTCTTGACTGAACCTAAAACTTACAAACATGCTGTTAAATATGAATGTTGGAGGAATGCCATGAAGGAAGAAATAATTATTTTAGAATCAAATAATACTTGGGACTTAGTGCTTTTACCTCAAAACAAGAAAACTATAGGTTGTAAGTGGGTTTTCAGGACAAAGTTAAAATCTGGTGGCACTTTGGATAGGTATAAAGCAAGATTAGTGGCAAAAGGCTATACTCAACAGTTAGGAGTTGATTTCTTAAGCACTTTTAGTCCTGTTGCTAAAATGACAATAATTAGAACCCTAATTCCTATTGCTGCCTCTAAAAATTGAAAACTTCAACAGTTAGATGTTAATAATGCATTTCTTCATGGTTCCTTACATGAAGAAGTGTATATGGATATGCCTCCTGATTTTAGTAATAATGATAACACTGTTATTGTTTGTAAATTGAAGAAAAGCCTCTATGGTTTAAAGCAGGCCAGCATATTATGGAATGATAAATTAACTTTGGCCTTAATTGAGAAAGGGTTCAAACAATCCTCTACTGATAACAATTTGTTCACTAAGAGTATAAGAGTTAGCTTTATAGCTTTAGCTATCTATGTGGATGACATAGTCCTCACTAGCCCTAGCTCAGAACAAATAAATAATATTAAAGATTTTTTACACAATAAGTTCAAGATCAAAGATTTGGGAGACTTAAAATACTTTTTAGGCCTTGAAATTGCTAGGTCAGCCTTTGGTATCAAAGTTTGCCAAAGAAAGTATACATTAGAATTACTTAGTGACACTGATTTTTTGGACTCTAAACCTGTCTCAACACCTATAACTGTTACTAGAGGTGTTAAACACATTTTAAAATCTAATGGTACTCTTTTAGAGGATGTTACTGACTATAAAAGATTAATTGACAAATTATTGTACCTAACAAATACTCGACCTGGCATTGCTTTCTCTGTTCAACAATTATCCCAGTTTTTGTCTTGTCCTACTACTACACATTTGGCTGCTGCCCATAAAATTTTAAAGTATTTAAAAGGAATACCTGGTCAAGGTTGTTTTTTGCAGCTAACAATGACCTTCATTTGAATGCTTTCTCTGATTCTGACTGGGCTTTATGCCCAGATTCCAGAAAAGCTATCACTGGTATTGTATGTTCTTAGGATCCTCTTTAATCTCATGGAAGTCCAAGAAACAACAGACTGTTTCTCGTTCATCCAGTGAACCTGAATATCGTGCTTTAGCTTCAGTAACTTGTGAATTACAGTGAATTTTTTATTTATTAAAAGATTTTCACCTTCCTTTTCAATCTGCAAATTTTTATTGTGACAATCTTTCTGCTATTCAAATGGCAGAAAATTCAGTCCATCATGAAAGGACAAAGTATATTGAAATAGATTGTCATCTTGTACGGGAGAAAGTTCATCAAGGATTCCTCAAGCTGTTACTAGTATCAACACATAATCAGATTGCATATTGCTTGACCAAGGCTCTACCAAGCTTTTCTTTTCATTCTTTAGTCTCCAAGTTGGGCATACATAACATTTATGCTCCAACTTGAGGGGGCTAACAGAAATTCTTATTTCTCTTTCTTGTACAGCTGTTAGTTAGTTAGGAAATCTTGACTAATCATCTTGATTAGTATATATTAGTAGTTTGTATTAGTTTGTATGTAACCTTTGGTAAAACGATGTATCACATTGCCGTTTTGATCTTTTAATGAAAAACGCTGAGTTTTGTTTCTATCCTTCAAGAAACATTCGTTATTCCCAAATCTGAAATCAAGAAACCCTAGAAATTTAAAATTCAACAATCTACTGTTTTGATATATTAAAACTTATTTAGGGATTTCAAAAATTGGAGAAATAATTTTTTTTTGTTTAACATGGTTGATGGTAATGAGTTATGACTTTTTTTGTCTGAAAAAAAATGCAATGCCGATTTTTCGAATGGTAATAGATACTCATCCGTTTTACCGTTTGCATAGATTTTTCGAATGGTTTTAACTTTTGAGAGACGTCCAACTTTGATTATTTTGTCTTAGTTTTGAACTAGAAGCTTAGTTCGTTCGATTGGAGCAACTGTTATTTTGGAAACATCAACGAACACTCCTCCCATGAGGAAATCGATCATGAAACCTAAAAAAAACTTTTCTCGAATAATATGGAAGGCATTGATGTGCATCTCGCAACCTCAACTGTGACTTTATAACACCATTTCTTCTGTTGCAAATGTGATGCGAGTGTTCCTCCAGAATATAGGATAACTGTATTATGCTAGTTATTGTTAGCAACCTGCCGTTAGTCATGTTTATGTTATTTGATTAGTGAGGATTATTATATCATATGCAGGGGGATATCTTGTGATCTTGCACATGAGTAAAGATCCTATTCCTTCAGGGGAGAACCTTGTTTTTAATGTTGATTTCAATCCCTATCTTTTACATTTTATTTTTTCCTTGTTGTATGTTTTGCATTTTTTATTCTTTATAGTTTGAGGTTTGGGGTTTATTGTTTGAGGTTTAAGGTTTGAGTAAAAATCCACGTGACATTTTTAAAAAAATTAATTAATTATCTCTTAAATTTTTTTTAAATATTTTTAACCAATCGCCACATCAACAAAGTGCCACTGCCAAAGTGCCACGTGGCAGTGCCAGGTCATTTCACCATGCCCTGCAGGTAGGGGTGTTCAAAAGTACCCGACCCGGTTGACCCGACCCGCTGACCCGCATACCTGATTTAAAATTACAGGATATTTTTTAAAAAATTATCCGAATTTCCGGGTCGGGTACCCGGACCACTTTTTTTCGGGTATCCGGGTCGGTCCCGGGTCATAAAATACCCCTTAGTCGGGTACCCGACTACCCGATACCTGATTTAATTATTTTTTCTTTTTTATTATTTTAATTAAAACTCACCGTTTAAGTAAGAAATTTACCCATCTGCGTCTCCCACTCTCTCCCTCACAGATTCTCAATCAAAACACTTCTCTAATTTACCGAATTAGGCATGTATAAACTGTTGTGAGCATTTGAAAAAAAAAACTATTGTGAGTACTGAGCAGTGGCCAGTGAGCTGAGCACTATACATAATTATATATTCTCATTTGGAGTGAGCATTATGCTTTCAAAGCATACACAAAAATACAGTTGGTATTTTTGTATAAACAATAGACATTTGGAGTGAGCAGTAGCATTATGCTTTCAAATTAAAATTGGTTTTAAAAATACATATGATTTTATTTTTTTTAATTTGCTTTTAAAAAATAAGAAAAAAAAATAAAAATGCGGGTATCCTATTACCCGAATTAGCCGGTACCCGGTTCTTATGGGCCGGGTATCAGGCTGACCCTTTAGTACCCGAAAATTTCGGGTACCCGGAAATGAACACCCCTACCTGCAGGCATGTCATGTCAACCTCAAGCGTTGACTGTAAGTTAACTAACAGTTTTCATCCAACAAGGGTGAAATTTGAACGAAAAATAAAACGTTAGATGATTGTTTGCACTAAAAAAAAGATAGAGTTAAAATGACCAAAAGGTGAAACATTGAAAGCTATTTTTAACCTTTTACCTTTTGAGTTTAGTGCTTATGGTTTAATGTTTAGGGTTTAAATCTTGTGGTTTAAGGTTTAAAGTTTATGTTTGGGGCTTATGGTTTATTGTTTCATACTTAAGGTTTAGGGTTTGTGGCTTAGTGTTTAGGGCTTTGGTTTAGGTTTTGGTGTTTATGGCTTATGGTTTGGGTTTGGGTTTGGGGTTGAGTCTAGTGCGTAGGGTTTATTGTTTAACGTTTAATGTTTGGCATATGGTTTAGGGTTTGAGGTTTGGCATATGGTTTAAGGTTTGAGGTTTGGGTTTAAGGTTTATGGCTTACGGCTTATGGTTTAAGTTTTGGGGTCCAAGACTTAAGATTTATGGCTTAGGGCTTATGGTTTAAGGTTTATGGCTTATGGTTTAGGTTTTAAGGTCCAATACTTAAGATTTATGATTTAAGGTCCCTAAATCCTAACCATTTAAAATCAAACCCTAAATCATAAACATTACTCCCCTAATCATAATTCAAACTTCAAAACCCCAAACCATAAACTCAAACACTAAACCCTAAACCTTAAACCCATAAACACTATACCTCAAACATTAAACAATAAATATTAAATGATAGAATTCATAAGAATTCAACCAAGAAACAAACAAAGGGAGCAACCTGGTTGAAAACTCCCCTGTTATGATGATCCCTAGAGATTCCTGACAAAAGAAAAGAACATTCTCTGGCAAATTCACCCTTTTTTCCCCACAAGAAACCCATAAATATTAAAGTACTACCATATAATTCCCAATCCAGAATAAAAGAATGAAGAATAACCTAAAGTTGATCAAGTTTAAACCCAGTCCAAGATGCCAAGAGATGAGTGTGAATCAAGATTTTGGCTTTATATTCGTCTGAAAAATTTGTCTCATCAAGACCCAAATAGTAAAACATTTACAGATCAGTTTAATTACATGCCAATGCAAAGTTCCAAACCACAAACATTAATTGAATTTAAAGAGTTCAAAACTTTAAACACCCAAAAGAAAGAGGAAAAAAAAAGACATCACCAAGACTAGAAAAACATATATTACTATACTAACACTACCCATGAAGTTCACCAGAATTCCCATCGCCGGTTACTGGGAAATACAAGAACTATCAAAAAGACCTATCTTGATCTAATCTTACCAGGTTTTTTCCTATGATTCTTGGGTGGTTTCCCGAAAGCACTGCAAAAGCCACAAGCTGACACCTTCGGAGAAGGCGGCTCAATAGCAGGGGTCACCTTACCAGTCCGGTAACTTCGTCTTCCACCGTTGGATCGGCTTCTTTCGTTGGTGTTGATTGGTCCAAGGTTTCTTGTCGGCCTAACGGCGTCGATCTTTGCCGGGTTACTACTGTCTTGTAACTGCCCTTGTTCGTCTTGCTTCGTTCCTCCTCAGGGACGGAGCCAGGATTTGAAGTTAGGGGGGCAAAACATAAATTTTGAAAGGTGGGGGGCAAATTCACAATTATCCCAATTTTTTCAGGAAAAATATAAGTAATCAAAGGGTAAAAAAAAAAAATTTCCCCCTACCGGGGGGCCACAGCCCCTCCCATGTCCCATGTGGCTCCGTCCCTGTTCCTCCTTGTTGTTTCAGCGCGTCCGATAAAAACCTGTCGTCCCAAACAAGCCCTGAAGAACCTTGCCTCCTGAAAGACACCTCAGATCTTTGCAAACCAGCCATGGCGGACGCCGGCTTTTCTTCTTTTCTCTTTAATGAACTAAAAGATAAAAAGGCTATATCTCCATTTATATATATATTCCAAACGGTTGTAAATATATGGGGAGAGAATGAAGGATAGAGAAATCTGGAAGTTTTTGGGTGTGAAAAAGTCCACCAGTCAATTATTTTAGGTTATATATAAATATATTTTCTGTCAACTGCTACAGTTGATGAGAACAGAGGGATTTGGTTAAATTATGAATAAAAATAATTATGCGATTCTAAAAAAATTATAACTTAATATTAATCATGCACATGTAGTATATTATTTATTTATTTTTACTATGTAGTTTAATTAAGATTTGATAGAAATATGCTCATCAGGTCCTGGTAGTGCCCGACTCTAATTGCATTTTATAACGGTTGACGGATGATTCTAGTTTATTTAAACGTTGTTATTTATAAACTTATTGAATAGTTCAAGTATAAAGAAATGTGTTATGTTTTTAAAATAATTCGAATTCGAGCATTATAATCTATAAATATATATGGGTTTATCTATAATTGAAATCAGATAAGATACTATATTGTAACTGAATTAGAATACTAAAAGAAACATATATTATTTATAATTCCAAAAGAAATCTAAATTAATTCTAAGATAATATTTTTTTATTTTTTTATTCTCATGATCGTCAATGATGCTTAATTATTCATGCATAATTTAAGTTAGGTTAGATTGCGATTTTAAAATTTTTATCTAAGATTTAGATGGTTCAATTTTAAAATATTTTAGATTAAATCAAATTATATTAACCTACTGTTAGTAGGTTCGAAGGTAGGTTTAAATCGACTTTTGAGAGAATAAGTAAAAATGGTTACTTTTGGCACATTGTTAATGGTCAGTTAATGGCTTAGGAATATCTCATGCACGACCGTGATTTTTGTTTCGTTTTTACGAATACTCTAATTCAAGGGGTTAAGTTTATCAGCTATAAAATTTAGAGATTTTGGTTAGAATTTAAGTTTTGGGCTAGAATTTAGGTTTTAGAAGTTTTGATTTAAGTTTAGGGTAATATGGTAGGAATTTTAGTTTTAACCTATAAATTTTAAATTTTAACCCTAAACCTTCAATTCAAATCACAACCCTTAAATTATAAGCTCATAAACCTAAACTCCTAAACTATGAACACTAAATTAAATTTGTAATCACTAATATTAGAGCGCTTGTAAAAACAAAAAATTCCCACGGTCAGTACATGATATAATTACCCTTAATGCTGAACCTTGTTAATGATAAATGAATAACTTTTAAATTAGTATTAAAATTTATTTTTAATATATATTTAAAAAAATAAAGATTCAGATGACACCCAAATTACAAACGTGACTCCGCCACTACTTCCTCTTGAACATTGATGCCAAAGATGACATAATAACCTTGCTCTTGAACCAAACTGAATGAAGTCAATGATTTGGACAAGATGAAAGATTTGAATGAAATTTTGCACCCCCACTTAATTTAATATTATAAAAGCAAAAGGGAGCCTTTCCTATTTTATAAAAACATTTTCCATGGACCCCACCTTTTAATTGGAGTGTTGAATTTGGGTGGGCAACCATGACAAACTTGAAAATAAATAAATAAATGCAATGAAAAATCGATTAATGTGAGATGTGAAGTATAAAACTCCAGCTGAAATTCATCATTTATCATCACTACATTGTGAATAACATTATAATTAAACACCAGATTTTAAAAATACCAATAAAAAAACCAGCCAATTACATCAATAATAACTCATCTGTAGGGTTCTGCTCTGAACATAAAATTTGTGAATTCAGTCTAGTCTGAATTAATATATTATTCATTTCTTTCGAACTTGAAAAAAGTCGATAAAATGTTGGCTCCACTTGATATCCTCAAAATGCAAATGGAGAAAGATTTAACATTGGACCATGTTACAACACCCACTGCTGGATTGGTCCTGGAGATATTTAACATTGGAAGGTACCTAAATTGCCTTGTAAAAGGGTTACATAGACCTAACTGAATGGTTGTACATTTTGTTGGTCTTACAAGGATGAGGGAACCGATCAATGCAACAGGTCGAACCGGGTCGGGCAAGAAATCAAATGAGATCATGTGCCAATTGTCGGTGACCGGATTATGGACATAGCAGTGTTGGCCACGGTTGCGAGCTGGGAGAGCCAAGAACCAAGGTTGGTGGTGATGCGGCAGTGCTTTGAAGGAGGTGGTGGTCATGGGATAGGTCGCGGCACACATGTGCCAATGCCGGCAAGCAGACCTGGCACGTGCCAAGGAGTCCGGGGAGAGGATGGAGAAGATCTTAGATAGAACGTCAAAGGGAAGGTTGCTCCACATTTCCTCTACCGAAACAAAAGATGGTGAAATTTTTTGTGAAATGCAAGGCATGGAAGAAAGTATATAGATGGCAATTATTGAAGGCAAAATTATTGGACCACATGGTATAGAGACGCGTGACGTATTACTATTAGGTGTCTAAAGTTATTCGACCCGAACTATTCGGCTTGCCGACTCGTCTACTCAGATTAAAATTTTTCGGATATTTATATTAAAATATTCAAATTTATCGGGCTGAATACCCGATCTGTAATTTTTTTGGGTAGTTGGGCCGACTCAGGGCCGAATTTTTTTTATAACAGGGTACCCGACCCGTTAATTTTAATATTTTAAATTTTATTTTCATTTTATGTTTCTTATTATTTTTTCTTAAAATTAATTTTAATTCTCTAACTTCTTTTTATACTTGTATTATATACTTTTAAGTTTAATTTTTTTTAAAATATTTGAACTTTAATATATATATATATATATATATATATATATATATATATATATCTATCTAAATACTTCACTCTTAAAACTAATCTCAAATGAAAAAAAGATAAGGAAATAATCTGAGCCATTAATTACCATCATCTAACGGTCCAAAAACTGTGTAAAAGTAATTGAGTTTTACACAGTGTAAGTTGATCCTAACCCTATATATATATATATATAAAAACTAGATAGCCGATAACCGATTTTATAGGTACCCAAAATTTATAAGTACCCGATTTACGAGTACCTAATTATTATGGGCCGGATCACAAGTCTACTTTTAAGTACTCAAAAATTTTGACTACTCAAAATTTAGGGTACCCGGTATAAACACCCCTACGACGTATATCGACTATATCATGTGGCCCACGTGTGACCAAAGGCCGAAGCGAAAGAGAAATAGAATAAGCATATTCTCATATGCCCCTCCATGTAAATGTATCATGTTATGTTTTTTTTTTTGAATTTAAATCCACTAATTTTATTATACGAGGAAATGTTCGAAATTACAATAAAAGTTTACCGCTAAGTAAACAAACATCTAAATCCAGATACAAACCCAAAAATTAAATTAGCGGCTCTAGATCATAATAGGACCATACAAGAACAGGTAAGAACCTAATTCAAAGACTATAAACAATAGACGGATACAAACATCCCCAAATTGACGATGATGGGTAAAACCATCAACAAACAACATTGACAAATGCATATTATAGTGAACGTACGTTGACAAAAAGGTTATTACCACAACTCAATCACGAATAAACGGTAGATATAATCGCGTATCCGAATCTGATTCAAGGGCCCGAGACAGGGAGATCAACAACATAATAAAAGGAGCGCCATCTTGATCAGTCGTGGCGACGTCAGATCCAACCCTGATAGAAAACAAATAAAAAAAACGTGTCAAAAAGCAGAAAAACGTACCAAACAGTAGAAAAAAAACGTATCATGAAGACATATTTATTGAATTAAAAGATTGAAAAATAAAAGAACGAAACAAACAAATAAAAGTGAGCGGTCGATGGTTGACAAAACAACCTTAAAATTCCTGCCACCGCCGGCCTTAATTTAAATTAAAATAGAGAGTGGCCGCGTTAGAGAGAAAAAAAAAATTAGGGCAGGCTAGGGTAAAAGGCGCAAGATGCCTTCTTTTTTATGAATAGACTATTCTAATGTATCATGTTATGTTAGATTGGGTTAGAAAGTTAATATTATTATTACATATTATTTTTAATTAAAGGTAGATGTAATCGTGTATCCGAATCCGATTCAAGGGCCCGAGATAGGGAGATCAACAACATAATAAAAGGAGCGCCATCTTGATCAGTCGTGGTGACGTCAAATCCAACCCTGATAGAAAATAAATAAATAAATAAAGCGTGTCAAAAAGCAGAAAAACGTACCAAACGGTAGAGAAAAACGTATCATGAAGACAGATTTATTGAATTAAAAGACTGAAAAATAAAAGAACAAAACAAACAAATAAAAGTGAACGGCCGATGGTTGGCAAAACAACCTTAAAGTTGCTGCCGCCGTCGGTCTTAATTTAAACCAAAATAGAGAGTGGCCACGTTAGAGAAAAAAGAAAAATTAGGGCAGGCTAGGGTAAAAGGCGCAAGATGCCTTTTTTTTATGAATAGACTATTCTAATGTATCATGTTATGTTAGATTGAGTTCGAAAGTTTTTTTTTTTTGATGAAAGCTAAAGTGATTACAAGTAGTATCTGTTATAAATATACTCTCAACTATTTGACAATGAACGCTCAATCACCCTGCTGCAACTGCTGGTGCTCGAACCCGTGACCTCTAAGAACAACAACCGTTCCCTTAACCACTGAGGCAAGTTGGTTCGTGCGGGTTCAAAAGTTAATATTATTATTACATAATATTTTTAATTAAATTAATCTAAATTAAACATATACATACAAATCTAAATCAGTATAGATCAATTTAAACAATAATATTTTCTTTGAATATTTTTTTAAATTTAAATTTTTTTATTACACATTATTTGAGACTTTTAGTTTTTATTTTATTTTAATGATATATAAATGTATTTCTTTAATAAATGAATTTCACATCTCTTTTGTCTAATAAATAAAATTAAAATCAGGAGAGAAGTAATAAAAAATTATTTCTTATTTTTTAATAAAAATTATAAAAATATTAAAAATGTTATTTGTTATGGTTTAAGGAAAAATAAAAAAAATCTGGTAAAATTATTATAAAAACATTGTTTCAGATAGAATGTAATAAATATGTAATTAATATTATATGAAGAAAATATTAAAGAACTAGAAAATTTAATTAACTATTTGTATTTTTTTTATCTTCGTTTAAGTAAAAAAATTAAAATCATTAAAAATACTATTTTGCTATGTAGCGGTTTTTGGCGGTTTTCAAGATTTTTTTTTATAGTCGACGGTAAAATTAGATTCTACCATAAAATTGATATAATCCAGTATATAATCCAGTATATTTTGCTATGTAGCGGTTTTTGGCGGTTTTCAAGAAGTAATAAAAAATATACTTGATATAATCCAGTATATTTTATAAAAAAATCATCAAAATTAGATAAAATTATCAAATGTCACATAACCATAAAATTGAAAATCTCCATCGGTAATATCAAGTACTGACTGAAGGCGGAGTCACTGTGGCCTTTGCTCCCCAGCAAAGGTAAAATTACTATTAAATCCTTTAAATGATGATGAAATTGCAAATAATGCAACGGTAAAATTGCATCTTGACCCTCGCCAAGAAACCTATAATTCAATTTGGCCCCTGTTAATGACTTCCCTGTTATTGTTAGTTAAATTATTATTTTATCCAAACATGTGGTTGGAAATATAATATTATCCCTGACAATGTTAGGTTCGTGAAACAAATCTGCCTGAGAAAAATGGAAGAATGAGGCTCTCTCTGGACTAACATCATCAAGTTTTGTTCCTTGGCGTTTCCCTATGAAGAGAAGTCTCAGACTTGCAGCGGATTAGAAATACTTTCAAAATATTAAAATGAGAAATCAATCATAAATTTATATTTAATAAATACAATAAAAATACATGTATTACATTAATAAAACACAAAATAATTAACGGGTTGATCCATATCGTTTAAGTAAGTCTTAAATTCGATTGTGTGTGCAAAAAATTCATAATGAGACTCATCTAACAAAGTCAAGTATGCGGCGCAAGATGATCTAAATTAATCAGGACAAAGGCCCGTAAAAATAAAATGACAAAAAAAATTACAAAATAAATGAGTTATCATTATATATAGTGAAAATGTATTCTACAAATATACTTAATCACAAATTAAATAAACCATAAATTAAACTCATTCGTGAAAAATAAAATTTTCAGTACCATCCATGAAATATTTTCTCAATAAATAAAAGCCTTACGAAATCTGAAAAGGTAAGAATCCAGTACCTATTTCACTTTATCCATGTTTTCAGTGAACCTATGTTCTTACAGTTACTTCCCTCTTGGAACTTGGAGTTCAACCAGTGAATAACAACTATTTTATGGAATTTTAATATGTTAAATACTATTTTTAATAAAAATCTTAAACTGTATTTTTGGATATCATGCTTTGACAAACAAACAAATAAATAGATTAAATTGAAACTAAAAAGTGAAAAGCACAAAGAGAGAGGGAGAGCTAGAAGGACAAGAATGAGGGTTCCCCACCACTTGCCAGTCTCCCAAGTTGCTCATTCTACGAACACAAGATGACAGGCAGAGCTTATGTTCTTCATTTTATCACTTTGGTTCAACTGATTTTTTTTTTTTTACCATAAGAGCTAATACTTGATAGTATACTGAGAATTGAGTTTTCCTTTTCTGTTTGGGTTGCGGGAATGGAAGGAGTATCCTAAATCCTAATTGATTTGCTTCTTGTTTGAGCAGTTCTGTCTTCTGGGAACTAAAATTAGAATTTAGAAGCAGAAAAAAGCTTGGGTTTTTTGTTTGTTTGTTGATGTTTATGATAAAGTTATGGTTTTTGAAGGCTCAAGATTGAACTTTTCGCTGCTTCTGTAAGTGGGTTTGATTGTAGAAGATAGAAAATCTTGGGAGAAATACTAGAAGTGGGTTTCTGTGTATGGATTAATTAATTTGATACTTTACATGTTCAGATGTTGGATAGAAGCTTGCAAATGTCACTGAATTTCCCATCTTACTTCCCAGGCAAAGGTTGAATCCAATTCTTGCTATGCCTCCATCTTCAGTGATTTTACAAACTGATGAAAGTGGCAACTCCCCTGAATCTAGGAAAAAATTGTACTTCTTTAACAGCTTGTTTAAGCAGCTCTGGTGGCCGTGGGTCCTTGCTTACTCATCCTAATACTGTGGAAATTATTGGAGGGTTATCTGTTGATTCCACTCTAAATTTCTTGAGAAAATTAGTGCATTTGAGCAAAGAGAATGAAGAGAAATGCATGCCATTTGTTGTTTGCTCTGATCCGGTGTTGAATAGGGAGCTTTCATCGCTGGAGAAAAATTCTCCCCTCTGCAGTAGAAATGAACTTTCCCAATCCCATCGTACTCGGATTGTTGAAAATCTACGGAGTAAAAGGTCTTTCGCTGCATTGTAGTTCCTTGTCATATTTCACACTCATGGTATGATGAAGTGTTTAAGGGAAGTTCTGTTCATTCCCTTCATATTTCACACTCATGCTGTGTTGCCAGGGAGCTTAAGGAAGCCAAGTTGAAGCCGGGAGCCCTTTGCGAACCGGGGTACTCGGCACAGATGCAACATTAAAAGCAGGGTTTTATCAAGAGAAACTGCAGGATGAGGTAAGTGTTCTGTCCTGGGAAATAAGCTCAATGCATCCATTTAGGACAAATGGTTGTATAATATGTTTTTGTCATTTTTGAGAAAACAATGATTGTATACTAAGAGAATTTGTGTTCCAACTTCCAAGTACTAAACTAAAAAACTGATAATAATAATAATTATTCAATTAAATAAGAGATGTTTTAGCTAGGTAAGAAGATCATTCATGCTTGACCTAATTTGCTTTGAATGCTTTTGATTTCGAAAGTACGGTTAGATCATCTATAACGTTCCAACAGACTGCCTTTGTATGTTTTTTTTGTAAAGTGATATTCTTATTAGAATTATTGGGGTAAGTCCCTAAATATTGGCCTCGTTAAAAAACCTCCCTAAAACCTATGGAGGAAAAAGAGCGCGCAATATTCAGGGGTACAGAGATTACACCATCTGAAGCAAAAGACAAGATCACAAAATCGGTCTGCAAGTTGTTGACAAAAGACATGAAGGACAAAAACCAAAAGGGAAGGCTTACACCAAAGCAGTCAACGGAATAACCGTAAGGCTGACCTTGATCAAGAGGCCAAACAGAAGAGTCTCAAGCGGAAAGACCATCTTTTGCTAGGCTGTCAGCTGCAACATTGCAGCAACGAGGGATCCAACGGACAATCAGTCCCACCTTGACTATCAAATCCCAGATCATACTCAGTTTCGGACGGGCCAAGGGGGGAGCCGTAGCTATCAAATTGCACCAATCTACGAGAACTTTACAATCCGACTCGGCAATCAGCCTGTATTTCTTGGCTCTCTCTGAAGCAAAGAAAAAAGAAATACCCTGGAACAAGGCTTCAAGCTCGATGAGGGCTGGCGGATCGGGGCTAGTTTTAAGGGCAAACTTATGCAGGACGGCACCCTTGTCGTCACGTAAGATACCGCCTATGCCTCCAGAAACACCATCGCGGGTAGCACCATCAGTATTTAATTTTAGGAAGCCTATGGGTGGGGGAGACCAAGTTTGCTTGATCACAGTGTTTCGGGGAGGCGTCTTCGACGAGGCGACAATGGAAAAATCTGATATGATTGCTTCGAGAGGAATGTTGCACTCGGGGAATTTGGCTTTATACCATTAAGCGAGACGCCAACGAATGGTTTGTTCTAATTGCAACCTATCAAAGATTGTTCCTTTGAAAACGATTTCGTTCCTTAAGATCCAAATGGACCAGCATATTGCAAAAGGGATGAATGTTGTCCATTGCCTATGATTGAGTTCACTGATGGATGCCCAGGTTTCCAAGAAAGACTTCGGGTCTGCAGGGAAAACCATATTAACGCAGGCCATGGAGCAGTATCTCGACCATAAAAACCAAGCCTCCCGACAATCGAACATTAAATGCGATACAGATTCGGGAAAGGAGTTGCAAAGAGGACATAATAAATTATCGAAGCTATTGACACCCCTCTTGATAAGTTCTAGCTTCACAGGGATTCGTCCCCACAAAACCCTCCATAGAAATATTTCAACTTTTGGTGGGGCGAAACCCAACCAAACGATCCTGTTCCAATTGCCGTCAACATTACCACGATCCATGCAAGAAGCTCGAAAGGATTTAACCGAGAACATTCCGTCGCAAGAAGACTTCCAGCTGACCCAATCCGAAACCCAAGCATTCGACCTGAAGGTGGCTAGTAAGGACAAAAGGGAATTCCATTGTGTTATCTCCCAGTCAAAGATTGTCCGTCTAAGTTTTATCGACCATATCCATTCCGAATTCCACCTTGAACCGAAAACGTTAATGCAACCATCTTTATTAATTGATAAAGCAAAAATCCGAGGAAAAAGAACTTTTAGAGGGTCGTTCCCCAACCAGTGGTCATGCCAAAATCTAATGCGAGAGCCATCACCAACTTGTAAAGCAAGATTGTTCCTGGAGGACTGGCCAATGTTGTCATCTGTGAAATAATTTTTCAGCACCCCTTGCCAAATCCAGGAAGGTTTTCTTGAGCCTAAAGGAATCGGTAATATGCTGGAGGAGGCTCCGGGGATTCTTGCTCTAATGACCCTGCTCCAAACGGCTTCGGCTTCATTGCTATAACGCAGACACCATTTGAATAATAAGGCTCTGTTCATCAAATTAAGATTATTGATTCCGAGACCCCCGGCCTCTTTAGGGGAACAAACTTTGTTCCATTTGATCCAGTGTAGTTTTTTAGAAGTCCCGTTCACGCCCCAAAGGAAGGAAGCCATCAAACTATTGAGTTTACTACAAACCTCAGCTGGCATTTTAAAGAGCGAGAGGAAATATGTTGGTAAGCTACATAGTACCGATTTAATCAATGTGAGTCTCCCGCCTATCGAAAGGAGTTTAGCTGACCATCCGCCTAAATGATTATAGAATTTGTTGACCACCGGATCCCATAATCTGGCGTTGTTTCTCTTGGCCCCCAAAGGTAGACCCAAGTATTCCGTAGGAAGGGATCCGTGAGTGCAGCCAATAGTACGAGCCCACTGTGCAATAGTGCTAAGAGGAATATTAATGCCAAAAACGCAGCTTTTCTTAAGATTCAGTTTGAGACCGGAAGCCAGTTCATATACCCTGAGGACTCTTTTGATATTCTGTAATTGAGTCGCTTCTCCCTCGCAGAATATGAGCAGATCATCTGCGAATTGTAGGTGTGAGACAGTCACCTCCACATCTTTATTCTTAACCACCAATCCCGCGAACAAATTAACGGATGTAGCTTTCCTTAGCATCAGGCTAAGTGCTTCTCCCACAAGGTTAAACAGCAAAGGAGAGAGCGAGCACCCTTGTCTGAGACCCTTTGATATGCTGAAAGCCTCCGTGGGGGAGCCATTTACCAAAACCGAGATGGAGGCAGTGGAAATACACTGGGTTATCCACTTGCACCACTTGTCGCCGAAACCGCACTTCTTGAGGACCAATTTTAAGAAGGACCAGCTAACGGTATCATAAGCTTTTTGAAAATCAATTTTAAAGGCGATACCTTGCTTACCAGACTTAGAGACGGAATCAAGGACCTCATTAGCCACGAGTGAACAGTCGAGGATCTGACGACCCTTAATGAAAGCATATTGGTTCTCCCCAACCAGAAAATCCATCACTTGACTCAACCGGTTTGCAAGCACTTTCGATAGAATCTTGTACATAGCACCAACTAGGCTGATCGGCCTGAATTCGTTTAAGGAAGTCGGATTCTTGCCTTTTGGGATAAGTGTGATGAAGGTGTGGTTGATACCATCAGCCCATTTTTTCCCGTTGTAAAAATCTTCGAAGAAACGCATGATCGGGACTTGGAGTTGCTGCCAATACTTCTTAAAGAAATTCAGATTAAATCCATCCGGACCCGGGGCCTTGTTTCCGTCGCAAGAGAAAAGGGAAACGCGAACTTCCTCTAAGCTGAATTTCCTCTGTAGACAATCGACTTGAGCAGTAGAAAGTCTTCGAAAATCCAGAATCATTTTTTCCACTTCTAAAGCGTGACGCGAGTTGTAAACATCCCGGAAGTGGCTCTTGATCGCTGTTTTAAGGGCGTTTGGATCACTAATCAGCTCATTGCCGCATTTTAAGCTTGTGATTGAATTGGACTTGCGCCTGGCTTGAACGGTCAAATGAAAGAATCTAGAATTCCGATCTCCATCGGCAAACCAACGGAGCCTCGATTTTTGTAATGCCTCGCTCTCCTCTCTGCGATATTGGCACCATAATTCTTTACGCAATTTGATGAGATCGGCGTGAATGTTGACCCGGGAAGATCCATTCTGGATTTCAGTTTCCAAACCTGTGATTTTCTTCTCAATTTCTGCGGCTGTACCCAAACATTTCCTCTTAAACTCCACTGCCCAAGATTTCACCGCCAGCTTTGTTTTTTTAGGAGATGCCCCATATTAACATTAGACTGAGAACCGAGAGAATCTTCGATCACCTTACAAACAGTAGAGTTAAAGCCGTCCTCATTCATCCAATAATTAAAGCATTTGAAGGGTTTAAGCCCCCAATTCTTAGCCTCTGAAATAAGGGAGATAGGATTGTGATCGGAAATGGACTTATCTAGGACAGTCTGAGTGATGTCGGGGAAAGCAAGCTCAATTTCGGGGGATAGTAAGAAGCGATCCAAACGCACGAACGTGGGTGGATCCCTATGATTACACCATGTAAATTTCCCACCCTTAAGTGGAAGGTCCCTAGTGCTCGAATCTTGCACAAAGCTTCTGAAGGCAGCCATAAGAGATTGATTAAAGGAGAAACCGATTTTTTCCGAAGGGTCTAGAAAAAGATTGAAGTCCCCCCAAGGCACCAGGGGATCTGTTTCTGCTTTAAGAAGTCCAGTAGCTCTTCTAAAAATCCTAATTTGTCTGAATCGGCTGAGGGACCATATATGTTAACAAATCCGCAGACACCCCCGAAGGACTTATGGAAACCAACAATAGCGATGAAATTGCGACAAGAGTACCGATCAGCAGCAGTAAAACATTCAGGATCCCAGATACTTAGGATGCCACCCGAAGAACCTTCAGCCGGCGAGAATACGAAATCCATCGACCTTCTACCCCACACTTTTCTGACCTCCAACTCAGTAATTTTTTCAACTTTGCATTCTTGTAGAAATAAAAAATTTGGATGAAGCTTCCTGATAAGAGAATTCAATGCCCGACGTTTCTCCCCCCTTCTGAAGCCACGAATATTCCATGAAATGATGCACAAATCCATTCAAAATTTTAAAAACGCGAAAAAGAAAGTGAGATCCTTACTGGGGATCAATGCAAACCTCAGCCTCTAATTCTCTTACTCTCCTGATCACAACATCATGCCCACCCACGAAATTAACTTCAAGAATCTTACTAATTTCCCAGACGGATTCGGCCTCCAAGCCCTTGACTGAAAGCAAGCTATCGGATCCCAGAACGACATTGTCTGATTTTTCCCCAACCTGAACATCTTCCAGAGAATCACGAATCAGACGGTGGAGCAGACGTCTAGAACTAGATCTGAAAAGGCTGTTTGGATAGAGCTGCTGTTGAAGGAGGGCTTGTGTCGAGGAAGAGACAACCAAAGGGAGACTGCTTGAAATACCGTCGCAGCTATCTGGGACAATGATATTGGAATTAACGGTGGCTCCTGTTTGACTAGGAATATTAAGATTAAAAACCATATCCTCATATGGGGTCCCAACTCGAATCGGATGTAGACCCTCAATTGGAACCATAGGTGATTCATGGGCCAAACTTGGAGAACTGTCGTGGGCCGAGGTATTTTGATGGGGTGTAGAAAGGGGTTGACCCAATGGGATGGGACTAGAAGGGGAATCAGACCAAGATTCCACCCGAACCTCGTCATCCGGACGGTTCATAGACCTAGCCCTTTCACCCTGAAACTGACCGTTATTATCAATTCCCCACGAGGGGACGTGAAAAGGTAGTTGTTGATCCCCAGGCGGATTCTCGGAGTCAGTGTCGTAGCTTTTACTGTCAGGCGACGAAAGAGAGTCCCTTGATCTTCCAAGAGGGCCATCTTTCGGAGAATATGGCCGGAAGAAATCTCCCGGAGCAGAATGAGAACGATCGTTTTCCCCAGTGTTGATCATAGAGCTGTCGCTAGAGGAACCCCCTATTTGAATAATTACTGGAAAGGAGAAACCTAGGGACGAAAGGATGATCTTGGTCGGAATCGTTGCTGGACTGGCAGTTCGAATGGTGATGTATGCCACATCAAGCCTTTCCATCTTCAGAGTTTCTTCGGAAACAGACACAAACACTCCCCAGTTTTTAGAGATTTCTTTGAAAAACTCAGGATGCCAGCAGACTAGAGGAATACCTTCAAAACCGATGCTAACAAAATAATGAGGAACTTTGTTGATCATTATGGAATCGAGATGCTTGAACCAGTACGAGAGTTCCTCCTTTTTCGTTGCAACGACCGAATTCATGTCATCCACAGACGAGAAAATGATGACCGAAGAATTATTGTTGATCCCCCATTTAATAACCTTCACGTTGATTCCATCATTTGTTTGAGCTCGTTGAACGAAATCGCGATCGAAATCTGCTCTAATCACTCCCACCATGCAACGGTCCAACCACTCCATATCTTTCTTCGGTAAGAAGAAATCCTTGGCATGGCCTTTAGTCACCGCATCCTTACCACCCTTCGACCCCTCGTTTTCATGATTCTTACCGATTAGTACCTCCTTATAGGAGTTTATGTTACCTGGATAGTTGTTTTTCGGGATTGAATCGTTTCCAACGGCCCCCTGCTGGCGAGGGAGCGGGGCCCGAGATGCCTGGACATTTCTGTTTTCCTGGAGAGGGCGTCTAGGTTTTGCTTGTTCTACCCTGATCAGACGACCATCAATCTTAGTGTTGTTCATCTTGTGAATGATATTAAGAAGGTCATTCTTGGATTCTACTGAAACAAAAGCGATGGTAGAATTTGTTGCCTTTGTGAAGTTCTTAGGGATAAAAACCCTACATACTCTTCCATAGTGATTGAATAGTTCAAAAATGGCAGACCGATGAACTCTTAAACTCAGATTTCCGACATATGCAGTCCACTCATAAACGGCGGTGTTGGCACGGATCTTCACTGGGCTTTTTTCATATCTCTGACGCTTCCTGGAGACTTCCTTCCAACCTTCTTCAACTTGAAACGTACGAGCTTCATTCCTAGCGACCTTTGGTGTGGCGGCGTCCTCCTGAACCCCTGATGCTTGATGAAAATTACCGGCAGGGATGTGAATCCCGGCGGCTCTTGAGCTTTCTCCAAAGCACATTCTTAAAAAAAATAATGTCTGTATTTAACTTTTTTTATTAAATAAAAAAAAGTATTACATTCCTAATTCAACAATAATGCCTTTGTATGTTTTTGATGTTCATGACTGAGGCAAGTTGGTCTCTTCAATGCAATGGAGATTTTCGATTTTGATAATTTGGTCATAAATTCAAGTCTTAGTTGTTCTCAGCAGAAAACCTATCCAAGATTTGGATTGGGTTGAGCTCAATCTATTTATTATTTAGTTAATTTAGATTACCATATTTCATATTGATTTAGTGATCCATTTTATTGTTTATTTTTTTTACATAAAATTATAATCGTTTTTAAAAAATATTAAATAATAATTTAAATTGAATATCTTTTTTATTTGAATTAAATCAAAATTTGATCCGATATAACGAAAAACGAATGTCTCAAAATAATTAATAAAAAAAAACTCACCCTAATACCAAACCAAAAAGGCCCTTCCAAATAAAAAAAGCAGTAAATAACAACGTTAATGATTAGATTGTTGCTTTTAATTATTTTATTTTAGAAAATGCAGTGCATGAAAACTTGTTTAGATAGGATAGGCCAATAAAAGGGAATCCTATGTTTTGAATATGCTTAAAGCCTTGAGGCTATTTTGTAAACCAAAATTTGCTTTATAAATATTCCTGGAATTTTGACCTAAATAATATGGGCCCTTACTGCCTTACATATATTATAGATTTCGGTGATGCTCATAGGCTGCATAGCAATGCTTAAAGCAATTTTCAAACTTTTTTTCTCTCGAAAAGAAGCCAATCCCAATTCCCAAATCGAAAGCAGCCTTAAATCCTCAGTTTTGTTGTTGACTATATCATTTATTTATTTCTTAAAAAATATTCGTAAGTGATATAAATACCGACAAAACTGGAAGCATAAATGATTTGTCACTAGTAAATGGGGAAAGAGAAGAGAATCATCTTCTTTTAAGAAAGCCAAGCATTACAACATAATTAAATAAAAAGACAAGAAAAACGACATATGTCTTGTAGTGGTGAATTGATCAAAACAACACCCTTTAGGAATTCTAGCACACCCCAAAGCAATAGAATCAAGAAAAAGCAAATGCTCTAATTAATATTCTCTCTTACTTGGTTTGCAACACCTACAAAATCAAGTCAAGAGCCACATATTAATGGACTACATCTATAGTCAAATTGCATGAAAAAACAACTACACGTTATAAATAATGGAAGAAGAAAATGTACCCAAAACTGGATAGCTTGTTTTCAGTATGAAGTTCTGTTGCTCAACTCTCGTGGGGCACTGCATCTGAAACATTCCATTCGGCTAGCAAAGTTGTGCTCGTTGCATCCCGACCTGCACCAAATATATAATATCTTAGCTACAGAAAGCAATTACCATGTTTCCAACTCTAAAAAGATACCAATAATTCACCTGCTACATATCCAGTCCCCGGATTTCCACCCGGATCGGTTACCGCCACCGCCACCGCCACCGCCACCGTATCCTCTAGAACGCGGAACGTCGCAGTCGAACCCACCGGCACAGTCGTCCTTGAATGCACCGCATTTGAAGCAGCTAGAACGACTGGCGAAATTGTGGGTGCCACAGTTTCCCGCGGTGCAGTACCAGTCACCCGGTCGGACGTCGGAGCCGGTGGTGAATCCAAAGGAGGAGCCACCTCTCCCACCACCGAAGCTACCGAAGTGGTCAGCTGACCGGAATTCCCGACAGCGTTGGCAGGAGTCCCTCCTTTGGAAGTTAAGGTGCTGGCATGACCTGCAGTTCCAATCTCCCGGCCTGCTCATCTTCTGAAAACAATTAAAAAAACATTTTAACTCAGCAGCCAATACAATGTATCAAAAGAAAACATAAAGATTTGAAGTAGTAACCTTGATTAGAAAAATGGAAAGATAATAGGTTTCAGTTGAATAAGAGAGTTGAGGTTGAAGAAAACGGCTCAACTAAGGGCTCTTTATATACAATGCTTAGACCACAGACAAAGGAATGAATGGAGGGCTAGCTGTGTCTGTGTGTGCTACTTTTTCGTGTTCTTCACATTTACCCTTGATATATGAAACATAATAAAGCAAGAAAAGAGATAAAGGGAAATTCTGGGTATGATTCCAAAGGCAGGAAAAATTTGAATTTTTCAATAAATTCTTTGTTTTAACATTCTCTTTTTAGGGTTTTGGTGATACAATAATTATAGCCAAGTGCTTAGTGCATGGTTTCTCGGGTAAATAAATCTGGGATGGAAACAATTTACCTCTTTTTGATTTGAATATTATATACAAGGTTTTTAAAACCCTTTGTGAATTGTGACATTAAAGAGTATGTGGAGGAATCAACATTTCCGATTTATCCATCCATTTGGTTTATTTGAATTAAATATAAAGATGTTTGATGTTGGTAACTCTTCTTATGCGTATATAGTGGTAATGTTTAAGGACGGACATAAGGGGTGTTCGGGGGCAGTTACACCTCCTAAAATAATTTAATTCTACGTTCTTAAAATGTCGCAATTTTTTACCCTTGTATTTCTAATATAACTTTCTGTGGTACTCTTTACATAAAATTCTGCGTTCGACCCTGGTAATGTTGGTATACAAAACAAAGTTGAAACAAACTTTTGGTCACGTTGGAACCATATATAAAGTGTTACAGTCAAACACTCAAACTCAAGCGGGGATAGCGACGGTGTTGATTCAGGTTGAGGGCAAGGGCAAGGCAGCAGCCCAACAAAATGAGGAACCCACTCCCATGTAAAAAGGTCTTTTGACCATTCCTATGTCATCTCATACTAGGAGTTCCTCTTATTTTCTTCCACCGATAGTAGATCAAATAATACTCTTAAAATAATTGGTAAAAAATCGATTTATTATTTTTCAACATTTAGTGTACAAATGTCTATACTATCTAGACTCCCTTCCCACTTAAAATTAAAAATATATTAAGTGCTCATGCATACTAGACCTTATGTATATTATATTAACGACAATGTCAATCGAACTATATTCAATCGACAAAGATCGATTTATTATTAAAATTTATTTAATTTGTATAATCATATATAAAAAATCATATACCAGTGTTTACTAGGTCAAGTAGAAACGAGTGTAATGCCCTTTGCTTTAAACAAAATCTTGTGTTTAAGTTTTGGTGGATGAAAAAAAATAACGTTGAGAGAGCTTGTCCCCAAAGTAAGTCTTGACCCGTCTCATTTTTAAATTTAGTCAAGTCTCTTGTAATTAAGGATGACAATGGGTTTGTTTTTGACCGACCTAAACCTAATTCAAATTTAAAACATTTTAACTCACACTAACCTATAAATTTAATTGAAAAATTCGATTCCGGTTTGATTGAACATAATTTTTAAATTTTCACATTTTTTTCAAAATAGAAAAATAATTGAATATATTAATAATTTATTCAATTTAATAACATAAAATTAATGTAGATTTTAATTTAAAACCATGATTCTAGTATCTTAATACTAATTTTTTACATGTGTTTTTATCAAACCTAACTAATAATATATAAATGCATAAAATGATATTTTCAAAATTATTGTGGGTTGGGTTCTCCTTAGACCTGAGTTTTGAACTAAGAAATCTTAAGAATAAAATACGATTCAATCTGAAATCCAGATTTACTCGACTCTATCAAATAGGAATCTTCTACCATCCCTACTTGTGACTACTTAATACTAGGGGACCTTGGACAAAATTGAAATAAAATAGAGCTCATTTGACGGTGAAGAAGCATTTCTTTGCATTTAAGGAAAATTGTGAAAAATGAAACAAAGGGCCATATTAGATCTCAATTATTTAGGTTAGATCATGTCTCTTTCAATCATACTTTGAAGAATCAACAGTTGAGTAAAATGGTTGTTGCTTTACATCTATATAATTTGAATATTCTCCTTTTTTAGGGACTTTCCCATAATTTATTGATAGATGGAATACAATTCATGCATGCACATATTTTGATTGTATTTGGAAAATTAGAAAAAGGAAAAGGCAAATGTAAAAAGAGAGGAGAAAATGGTGAGTTTCAATAAAGATAGGTTTTCATTTTGAACATCTTTTCTGCGCCTGCTTTGCTTTGCTTAATCACTATCTCTTGTCTTCCTTTCTTTCTTTCATCTCCCCAAACCACTTTTCTTTATTGATTATTGCGATTTTCAACATGGTTTTCCCCCTAAACATTCTACTCATATTTATTATGATTAGGATTATAATGCTTGTTAACTAAATTTTAATATTATATTTTCTAAAACAATAGGATAATTATTGTGTTTGAGATCTTTCGATAATAGATAATACAAAATATTTGATTAAAGTATAATTTAATTCTATGTTGGAATTTTTATATGTTTTAAGTGAAAAATTCATATAATTAAAAATAATGTCTTCAATGGTTTATTTTTCAATACATTTGATAATTCATAATGAAATTTATATTATCGTATTTTATCTTTGGCCGCCCTAACTTTTCTTTTCTCTCTAGCGCCGCTTTTTCATTTTGGTTAAACTTAGGCTAGCGGCGGCAACAACTTTAAGGCTGTTTGTCGACCGTCGGTCACTTATTTTTATTTGTTTGTTTCGTTCTTTTGATTGTTAGTTTTTTTTTAATTCAATAAATTTGTTTTTATGACACACTTTCCTCTATCGTTTGGTACGTTTATTTGCTTTTTTAGCACGCTTTATTATTATTTATTTTCTATCTGGGTTGGATCTGACGTCGCCACGACTGATCAAGATGTCGATCATTTCATTATGTTTTTGATCTCCTTTCTCGGGCCCTTGAATCGGATACGCGATTACATCTACCGTTTATTCGCGATTGAGTTGTGGTAATGACCTTATTGTCAACGTACGTTCACTGTAATATCCATTTGTCAATGTTGTTTGTTGATGGTTTTACCCATCATCGTCGATTTGGGGATGTTTGTATTCGTCTTTTGTTTCGAGTCTTTGGATTAGGTTCTTACATGTTCCTTGTATAGTCCTCTTATGATCTAAAGTCGCTAATTTGGTTGTATGGGTTTGTGTCTGAATTTAAATGTTTGTTTACTCAATAGTAAACTTTCATTGTAATTTCGAATATTTACTTGTTTAATAAAATTAGTAGATTCAATTTCAAAAAAAAATTATATATGGAAAAAGATAAGTAGATAAAGACCTAGTAATACACTTAATGTAGAATAAATTCAATGGATTCTTCTTTACATTTCCAAAATTATATTATCTTTTAGATTTTACATTTATTGAACCTTCAAATTATATCCAATACTTAATTTTAAGTATCACACCAACCATATTTTATAACTTAAAGTCCGTACTTAATTTTTTTAAATATTTAATTTGTTAGTTTATTAAGCATCACATTAATACCCCATGTAAAGAGATAAACTCTTAGAATCATATTTTTTTTTTATTTACAAAATTTTATGAGAATCGAACTCTTTATCACTTAACCTACTAAGTATAAGTAACATATTTGATTATGACAATATTTAACCTTATATATATATATATAAGTGTGGTCCATTCTCTTGAAGAAGGGTAAAGGAAGGGAGAGAGCAAAGTGGTGGGAAAGGAAGGTATGCATGATTCGATTCGCCTTGGGAATCTCCTTCCCATGCACCGCCCTTTCTCTCCTTTTATTCATTTCCTTATGCTTTTCTCTGTGCGTGTGTGTTTTTATTAGATTAAAATTGAACACACATTTCCTTTTCGCAAATAAAATTCGTATATGGAGTAACATTAAAATTGTAAAAATAATTATATATGTCAGTATCAATGTATGAGAATGAGCTATTACTATTAACTATTAAGTATTAATATATACACACATGTTATAAATTCATGTTTTGAGAAATAAAAACGTGGAGTTGAATGCCGACATGGTTGACCTGATAACCAAGAGATTCATGCGACATATAAAATCTGGAAAAAGGAGATTTAAATCCACAACTTTAGGTTGTAAGGAAAGGGGCCGAGATGTTAGACTCCCACTATTCTAAAAACACAACCATTTTAAGTATACTTCAAGTAAACCAAAGCTAAAGTTGTTGTCTACTGTATATTAAAACGAAACCAGTTGAAGTTGATTTATATTAATAATAAAAATTGTAACATGATTGTAAGAATTTTAAAATTTCCCATCGATTCTTTCTTTTCGACAATGTATTAACCGTCACATCGGTGTCCCGTCTAAAAATTAACAGTCAGTAATAATTTTACAGATATTAATAATGGGATGACCAATTTGTAATATTTTTATACTTAAGTGATCCAACTAAAAAATACCTGAAGCCAAGGAATTATCTGGATAACTTACCCAAAATTAGACTAGAAATGAATCTCATTCATAGTAAATTACTAATAGGACAGGGTAGAACTTTATGCTACTGGCTGCGTCAAGCCCACTCATATAGTTTATTTGTTGTCAACGATTTGATAATTGGAGCCCAAATAAGTAGGGGAAATTCTAGACTTGACGTGCCCTCACTTAACCCATTTATTTCCTTAAAACTTTCCCAAGTGTTTAAAAATTCAAAAATATAAGTTACATTTATATTTACACGGGGTTTTAAAGAAATATTTATAATTTACCTTATGAGGAAATTATTCCAATTTTTTTTTGAGTTATTCTTTTTCATTGAAATTTTAGCAACGGCCTTATTGGCATCGACTAATTTTTAATATTTATGTTTATTGTATATAAATAAGATTCTTTTCTTTTGATGATGAATCATTTGTTTTTTATTAATTTTGTTGTTTTGCTTTGTCAAAATCATACTATATCTGTTTTTTGAGTTTTTTTCGTCTGTTTATATGACAGTTTATTTATTTGTATTTTTGCAGGTTTGTCTGTCTTTGTGACAGTATTGTTTGCTATTATGACAAATTAGCGTTTAGATAACAAGAATTATCGAGCGTTTTTAGTCACAAGACAATCGACGGTCTGATATTTTTTTATTCTTTAATGGTAATTTGCCGATGTGCCAAGAACTCGCAGCGGAAGAATGTTTCATTTATAGAATTTTTTGGTTAAAGTATATCGTTTTTTGATTTCATTCAGAAGATTATGCAAGTTTTCTTCAAAGTAATGGGTTTTGCTTCTCACTCTTTCATACTCTTTGAAATTTATTGTATTTAGTTTTCACATTAAATTTTCAATGGTTTTAATGTGATTTTTTTAATTTTTTCATTTTGAATATAATTCAGTATGCATTTACTGTTAAAAAATATTTATAATGTTGATAAAGAAGATGGAAATATTTGTATCATATTTTTCATTTAAAATATAATAATATATGTTGCATTTATATTTATCTGGTTTTTTAAAGCAGGGGGAATTCTGCTTATGTCGTGTTCAAGTAAAGCAGGGTGGGGGAAGTTTCCTTTGGAAACTACAAGACCATGCTCTCCCCTTTCCAATATCTTGTCATGTCCTCTTGTCCGTTGCTTCTACTTTCTTTTTCACATTCAGGAATCAGGGATTCAAGCTTAATTCATACACAAGCCACTATTTTGCACTAATTTCCGTACAAACACAGTTAGTGTATTAAAATTCTAATTCAAGTAAACCCCATCTTTATTTAAACCCTTGTTTTTGCATATCTGTGTTTTTCATACACAATTACAACTCTAAGCTTTCATTATAGATTGAACCAGCAGTGCACAAGAATTAGGCACAAAAGCAACAAGGCCTCTGCCTGATCGGAAATTGGAAATTAAACTTAAGTTTCACTTGCATGTTTGATTGGTGGAGGCTTAAGTGATCTAATGAGAGCCCAATCCAGGCCTTTGAAAAACCCATGCCTCTTTATTTCAACAGCACCCCACAGACTTCCCATTCTCTTGTTTGGATCTTTAACCAGCAGCTTTCTTATCAAATCATGCGCCTTCCCCATCTCTTCACAATGGTCTTTACAAATCCTGGGAAAAGTTAGAGGTTGCCGAAGGATGTTTGTCATTGTTGTTCCACCACAGTCACCCTCAAATGGGGTCTTACCATACAGGAGTTCGTACAAGAACACCCCGAATGCCCACCAATCTACACCATTCCCGTGGCCTGACCCCCTTATCACCTCCGGAGCCAAATACTCTCGTGTGCCAACGAACGAATCCGATCGAGCATCGGTCGGCTCGGCCCATAGTTGGACCTCCGGTTTCTGAATATCCGCTAGTAGTATTGCTTCGGCACTTGAAGAGGAGGAGGAAGAAGCTTTCATCTTGTTTTTCTTGCTAGGCAATGATAAATGAGAGTAGCAATGGTAGTACTTGTCCATGATGATGCTGCTGCCATTGCATTTTAAAAGCTTTGGTGAAACCTTGCATTTAAGGGAGAGATCGAAATCCGTGAGCATAATATGACCATCTTCTTGAACAAGCACGTTTTCTGGCTTCAAATCACGATAAATAACACCCATCATATGAAGATACTCCAATGCTACAAGCACTTCAGCTGCATAGAATCTACAACACCAGCAGTGAATATTATCTATGTCGTTAAAAAAAAACGTAAAAAGGCGATTACAGAAACCGAGTTATGATCGGAGTTGTGTAGGAAGACTTACTTGGCAGATGGGAGAGGAAATCTGGTATCAGGCTGGCGTTGCATAAGAGTGAGCAGGTCGCCACCAGGACAGTACTCCATGACCAAACACGAGTATTGGAAAAAATCAAACTCAGCATATAGTGTCGGAAGGAAAGGATGATCGAGCATTCCCAGAATGTCCCTTTCCATTTCATGTCTATGTAACCTTTTTCTAGCTCTCAGTTCATCCCTGTCGATCACTTTCATAGCATAAAGGCAGCGGTTGGATTCGATGGCGGTGTCGTTAATCTCACAGGCATAAACATTTCCCATACCTCCACCGCCTACTCGATGCAAGAGCTTGAAGTGTTGGATTTCGACTGACCGTGTTCCGATAAAAGTTGGACGATGGGTGGCCAGGCAGGATGGTTGCCTTTGTGGGGTTTGTGAAGGGTGGAACCCAAAGAAGACGAGGATTGGTTACGGCTAAAGCTAAGGTTGCAGCCTGAGACAGAATCTGAGTTTGCAGTTGCCATTGTTTTTTCACAAGTGAGTTTCGTGTGTGCTCTTAGCTGAAGACTCTGAATTTTATGGTCACTTGCTCCCTCGTATTATAACCCTATAAAATGGGCCATTTTTTATTTTCTATTGGAATAAAAATATAAAATAAAATAATTTTGATGTACTATCTTCATAATATTATAGTTAAAATAACTATATTTTTTTTAAAGAATCTCTACACAGTAAAAATATTCGATGTGATTATAAATTCAAATAATAATAACTCGGAAATTTCATTAAACCAACATAAATTGAAGCATGCTCAAGCTCTCCAGCTCTAAGTAAGATCAGAAATTTTCTAATGCAGATGAAATCAAGTTAAAAAGAACTACACACGATTTTAGTACTTTGAATGAAAAGTTTACAGATAGTTTGTTACTTCTACATCCTCTTCAAAACTGCTCCTGTTGGCTCTCCAGCAATCTGTACTTCCTGGTGTAGCTTACTCGGAAAAATTTAAACTCTCAACGAGAAACAAAGTCATTTTCCTGTAAAACTCCTTGCTTTCCTTCCTATGAAGGTTACCAGATCACTTTACGAGAACCCGAACTGATCGTAATTACTCATCAGTCACTCATATCATCAAACCCTTCAAAATCACCAATGCCATCAGATGCATCATCAAGTGCTTCCCCATCTTCCTTCTCTTCATCATCAGTTTCCATTGCATCTTCTGACTCATCTTTCTCACTTTCATCTGTGTCCTCATATATTACTGGAATTGTGGAATTCTCATCGGCCTCGTCCTCAACAATCTGTCATAAAAAAATTGGGGAAAAATTAACAATACAATGTACAGTAGAGGTCCCAATCCCAAATTAACCTGCAGAATTCTAATCACCCAACAACTTCAACATGACACATACCCCTGCATAAAGGAAGTCTAGGCAAGTTGATATTTGAAGAGCAGATTCAAAAGTTGAGACTCTGGATTCAATAAGCTGCATAAAAACAAGCATTCACATTATGAATATTAGTATATGATTGAAGTTGGCCAATAAAATATCTTTTTTATCCTTCTGATCCGACCTGATACAGAGAGTTGAGAGCAAGAAGAGAGGATTCCTGGGACATGATTCCACTGGCATGATGAAGTAGTAAACTTTTTATCCAAGGGAGGGCACATGCCAATACTGCGCCCCTGCAGTCAATCACAAATATAAATTGAAAAACAAGACAACCATGGAGACTGCTCTTGTCTTCAACAAAATTCAGGGTTGGTCGAAACATATAATACTTTACCTCGATTGAGTTATAGATACAAGAGATTGCAAAAGCTTGAGAACATCAGACGGGTTTAACTGAGATACAGAGTTTGCAATAACCTGAAAAGGCAGAAAGTTCCCATGTTAGCATCGCTGTAATAACATACATATAAGATAACCGTGGGTATGAGATGACCTTGTCATCTTGAGTGTACAAGCAATCTAACAGAAGGGCACGATCATCAGCATGCAGTGCCTGCTTAAGCAGAACATTAACGGAGTCTGCAGTGGGAGGACAGAGTTCTCTTCTTTCTTGGTTTTCAGAGGTTTCGGTTTTTCCATTTTCTATTAAATCTAAACATGCAAGTTTCTCAGCCATGGTAGGCTCATTGGGATCATCATTGACAAGCACTCCAAGACCTATTCCAAAATCAAAAATGAAATATCAGAGCCAAAGCCTGAAGTAAAATGGAGCAATATGAAGCAGGCCTCACCAGTATTATCTGTGCCTGTTTTAGTTGAAAGGTGTGGTTCAGGAGCTGCTCTTTTCTTCTTTGAAATTGCCATGTAGGTCACAACTGGGAGGAGTAGAAAAAAAGAAGACGATGCAGGATGAAGAAGAAAAGAAGGCAGAGAGGAGAAAGAAACTAGGGCAAAGGTTTATGGGCTGTCAGATGGGCCTTTTAGCTGTAAAAACTAAAAGAAGCAAACGAACTAGGGCACATATAAATCAACGTGTATATACATAGGGAATATATTTTGACCTAAAGCATACTTTTTTTAATTAAAATAAATGATTAAATTATATATATTTTTCATCTTGGCATCTAAAAGTTGTTATGTGATATTAATTAAAAAATACATTACATATATATTTTGACATACAAATATACTTTAAGTATTTACCTTAACGAAAAAATCTTTAAGATTTAAACCAAATTAATTGTGAAGATGATAAAATAATTTATTAAGAGTATTATTTTTTTAATTTTTTAAAATATTCACTGGATTAAATTAAATGATTTGTTTTTCACATTCTGTTTAATTAAGAGTTAAGGCGTACATTTTTTTATTCTTTTTAAACTACATGTTAGTAGGGATGGCAAATGGGTGGGGCGGGTGCGGATACCCCCTCCCCATCCCCATACCTACCTAAAAATTTTATATCTACCACCTACCCACCACCCACGGCGGGTATAATTTTCAAATCCACACCCGCCCACGTGGGTATATTCTTAAATCCATCCCCACACCCACCACCCAATTAGATACCCATTACTCATTTTGTACCCGCCTATACTCGTCTGTACCCGCCTACCCGCCCACCTGGCAGCAAACATATCACATAAAACATGAAGTGATAATGGCACCAATGCCCCTTGTACTTTGACGGAAAGTTCAATGTGGTGCCTGAACTTTGGATGCGTTTAATGTGCCCATGAAGTTTTCTTCCGTCATTTAAAATGCCCCCGACCCTAACACTATTAACTTGTAATGTGGTATAATTAACTTACACCGGTGTAAGTTCTACCGAACTATAGCTAACTAACTATGACTAATTTACACTGGTGTAAGTTAGTTATTATGTGAGAAATCTGAGGGTAAGACAATGCAAAGAACTAAAGCAATGAACTTGAAATTTGAATAAAGAAAACAAATTTTATATTGAATCAGATATCTTCAAAGCCACATAATATGGCGGGTAGCATACGGGGAAGACGGGTGCGGAGCGGGCGGGTGCGGGGCGGGCGGATGCGGGGCGAGTAAGGTCTTAAATCCACCACCTACCCACTACCTGCGGCGGGTATGACTTTTTACATCCACACCCGCCCACTACCCACCAAACTCATACCCATCCCCATCCCAACTAGGGCGGGTGCGGTGCGGAATCCGCGAAAATGTACCCGTCTGTCATCCCTACATGTTAGCCATCTAGGTCTAGTATAAGTTTCTTTTTTTGGGTTATACAAAAAAATTATAAAATAATTACTATTATTAAATAGTTTGTTCATTTTAGTCACTTCATCATTTTAATCATATTAAAAATCATTAGAAATAAAAAGTTAATACTATTTATTACAATCTTATCATCGAATTGTTGATCTGAAAATTTCTTGCTTAATAATTTAGATGGAAAGAGTTAACAAAAAATCACCAATATCAGTTCAATAGTTTGCAAGTTACAACCAATAAATTAATGAAAAATCTTAAAATAGAGATGAAAGTTATAGAGTCAATAACTTTTGGCTTAGCAGTTAAATAAATGTTCAAATTATACATTTTTAAAGAGGTGTCTGGACTAATTAAAAAAAAAAGTATAATTTAGAAATTTATTTTAATGGTTAAGCCATAACTTTTTATATTTCAAATTTAATAGCAACAAAAATATTAGAAATATATTTTTATTAAATAAAAAGAATCTTATAATAATTTGAATTTTGAATTCAAATTTGATCAAAGATTAATAAAAGAATCGTACCTTTTCACCAGAATAGGACGTAAAACGGAACTTCTAATTTAAAGTTGGATGGGGTAAATTAAAAACAAAAAACACGACCTAATAAAAAACTTAAAAATCAAAATGGAAAAAACGAAATACCAAAAATGTCCACCAAAGATTAGATTTGGGCCGGAACTTTTAAGTACATTCACATATCTCTCTCCCAACAAGATGACGTGGCGTCTTAAATTATAAAAACTGAAAAGTCTCTCCCCCGCACTGTTTTCTCCAAATTAATTTATATTCCATTAAAACGCTCCCTTCAACCAAAAATAAAAAAGTTTCAATTCTCCTGTTTCCGGAAAACTCCGGTAAGTTCGAACCCTAAGCATAATCTATAATCTAAGTTATGATTCCTTTAGATTTCATTGACGTTGCATCTGGATTTATGATCGGTTTACTTCTGCTGTTTTATGTATATATATTTTAACCTTTGACCGATACACGAGGTTATAATTTTCTTGATTAATCTCTGATATTTAGTTTTAATCCTTGTTTTCGAATGGAATTTTATTTCCTTGGCTTTATATGATCATAACTAAATCTGGGTTTGTTTTTATATGCTACGAATTTTGATGTTGGTTGATAAATTCCATGCGTTATTCATAGTGAATGTCAGAAAAAAAAAATCGGATAGGGTTGAGGCGATGCAATTGATACGTATATTCATGCTTTTAATTTATTCTCATGTATTGAGTTTGATCTCATAAATTTGAATATTATTATTATCATAGGGATTCAAAGAGTGCTACTACTTTTGAGGTGTTGAAAAAGGCAGATTTTTAAGATAATTGTTTCTGAAAATTTTAAGTTAAAAAAATGCCAAAGGATAGAAGAGTTGGTTCCTTATCTTTTGAACGCTCTAGAGTCTCTCCTTACCCATGTAGTTCTAAGGGCAGGGATGCTAATCAATGCCAACAGGAGAATCGATTGGACTTAGGATTTGGATCAGTTGAGGATGTTAAAGAGTGGGAGGATGCAAGGTGCCCCATTTGCATGGAACACCCACACAATGCGGTACTTTTACGGTGTTCTGCCTTTGAAAAGGGTTGTCGCCCTTTCATGTGCAATACAAGCTACCGCCATTCAAATTGTCTGGACCAGTTTTGTAAGTCATCGGTGTCGTCTCCTTCCACTGCTGTGTTACAGGAAATTCCTTTGGGAAACATGACCTCTACTTCTAGTGGTTGGAGGAATCCACCTCCTTTTTACGATCATCAAACTGAGGCTGGTGGTGATATGCAGCCGAAGCTTTTTTGCCCTCTTTGTCGAGGAGATGTTTACGGCTGGAGTGTGGTAGAACCAGCTCGTCAGTTCATGAATTCCAAAGTCAGGAGTTGTTCTTCTGAGACATGCGATTTCAATGGGACTTATGGTGAACTTAGAAAGCATGCTAGATCTGTTCATCCTTTAGTCCGGCCAACAGAAGTGGATCCGGAACGACAGCGTGATTGGACTAGGTTAGAGCGTGAAAGGGATTATGAGGACATGCTTAGCTCCATCCAACCAGTTGCAGGGGAAGAAGGTAATGGAGAAAGCCTTTCAGATCTGGAGGATTTCCGTTCTTGGTTGACTATAAATCTTGCATACTTGACACTTGCACTTGAGTTCATCAGTGATTCTAGGAGTACCGAAGATGATGGTTTTAGGAGGAGATCGAGGAGCAGGAGGTTTAGGTATGATGGAGAGTCTGATCATGGTACTAGGGAGAATAGTAGTTCTGTATCTGATCGAGCACTCCTTGGTCACCGCAACAATCCTATGCCAGAAGAGAGACTTCCTGGTAGACATCGTGGCTCACAGAGCATTCTCCGATGGAGGAATCACAGTTCAGCATCAGATAGAGTTTCCCAAGGGAGGCGGCAGAGTTCACAAGCTGACAGAACACGTCGTGGCCATGGTGGATTGCGATGGCGAACACCAAGATGGTCCTCCAATAATGGGCAGTGATTGGAGCACATTGTTTGCTGTCCCAGGTACAAAATCTTTTGAGCTCAGTCTTAATTTTAACTGCTGTTTCTGTAGCTGACTTGTATGGCCTTGTTCTTTTTTATGCTTGGTTTTTTTGCGTTGCAGATGGAAATAAAAGCAGGAGGTAAGGGTCGGAGTATAGGTTTATCAAATCATGTTAGATTTGGAAGTAGAAAGTGAAGTCCTTGTTATCCCTGTTTTGTTCTTTTATTTATTTGGACAGAAACAATGTTTAATGTTAAAAACATCAATTTGGCCTGTGGAAATGTTGTCTACTTTTGCAAAATGTGTTTTATAAGTTGTGATTATTTGCAGCCTGGAAACAATTGCTTAAAATGTTGTTGGAAAATATCCTTTATCACGTGCATACCCTTTTCAGTACACATTTTAATTAGTGAATCCTCAAACGCAAGCTAAGAAATCTCTCGACCCCCAGCCTCTTTGCATGCCAACTGCAGACCTCGTCCTTTCGATAACCTCTAAATTTTTGGTTGATTGTGTTTTAGCCCTTGGACTTTATTGAAATATTCAATTTAGTCCTTTTTGTTTCAAGATCTAAATTTTATTATCGTGTGTGACTCATTAGGTTTCCAATTATATTGGGTCCAGATATAGTCTATTGTAATTAGAAATAATTATATTTGTTACACTATTGACACATGAGAGTATATTCATAGACACCCGAGTGAAATATGAAATGGAATTTCATAAAATATGAAATTATATGGAAAAGCCACTTATATTAATGTAGAAAATTCTAAAATATGAAGATTTAATTAAACACAATCGTGAAAAAATATGTAAGATGAATTTGGTTTTATAAAGACGTTTAGAACACAGGTTGCAGAGAGTTTATCGGACTGGATTGTGGCTTTTTTGTACTTTTGGTTAGAACATAAATATCACTTTCTTCTTGTTTCACTGTCCTGTCCCTGTCTTTGGGTTTGAATCTTCAATAACATGACAAGAATAACGGTGTTAAACCAGACGAAACTGCTATTGTAAAAAATAACGGTGTTAAACGGAATCACACGAATTGCGGAGGTTTGCAGCCGCAAACGGGCCGCTATTTCCGTTATGGATCCGTTATGTCAAATGAAATTAAAAAAAATAATCCCGATCTGAGAAATCAGACCAGTTACGCGCAGAAGAAGCGGAGAAGATTAGTTGAAGAAGAAGACTCCTTTCAGTTTAAAATCTTTAATGTTAGGGTAATTTTCACCAGTGGTCCCTTTCGTTTAGTGTGTGTTCTATTTTGGTCACCAGAATTCAAAAAAGATTATTTTGGTCACTTACGTTTAAAATTGTTTCTATTTTGGTCCATTGGCCGTTAGTCTCTGTTACTTAAAAAAAATTAGTTTCTAATTTAACCCCCAAACTTTTATAATTTTATTTATCACCATATTCCCAAATTCTATTGAAACGATAATGTAATAAACCCCTCTATTTCCGACTTCTCCATTAAAAGAGACAATCCTCTCTTTGACAACAGCAACAGCAACGAAGAGGATGACGAAGCTGGGTTCCAAAATTCTATCCTTGAAGCCGACAGAATCACTTCTAAAACGAAGCCCAAAGCTACCGCCGCCGATGATTATAATAATAAGAGAGGCAGATCTGTTTCCAGATTTGGCTCCAATGGAAAACACGGGTCGGGTTCAGGGAATAGCAAGGAGTTGTCACGGAGTTTGTCCGTTGTGGATATAAGGAGACGCGGTCGCTCCGTCTCCCGCAATCCTCCACTTTCAAGAACCCATTTCGTTACTTCTGAGGTTTTGCTGGCTTTCAATTACATTTTTAAAAATCTAATTTTAGTTCAATTTAATTTCAATAGAAGTATTCTGAATGAATATTTTGCTTAGGGCCAAGAAAATATTGAGAAAAACGAAAATTGAATATAGCTCTATTGCTCTAGTGTTCCTTCGGCTTTGGCTCGGAGTTTTTTTTTTTTAAAACGATTGCCTTTATTCAAGTAATGAAAGAATATACTAAGCTTTTGGTTGATAAGTTAAAATAGTTATTGTTCATATTGAACTGGACTGAATTTTATTTAATTTTAATTATTTTAAACATAAAAATTAATGTTTTATTATTTAAATCACTGAAAAAACTAAAAAAAAATACGATTTTAAACGTTTGGGGTTTATTACATTATCGTTTAATAGAATAGGGGTTTATTACATCATCGTTTAATAGAATAGTAGTTTATTACATATTATCGTTTCAATAGAATTGGGAAAGATGGTGAAAAAGGAAATTTTGAAAGTTTGGGGGTTAAATTAGAAATTAATTTTTTTAAGTAACGGAGACTAACGGCTAAAGGACTAAAATAGAAACGATTCTAAACGTAAGTGACCAGAATAATCTTTTTTGAATTCTGGTGACCAAAATAAAACACACCCTAAACAAAAGGGACCACTGGTGAAGATTACCCTTAATGTTATTTTATTACTTTTGTTGGCCCATAAACTTTTTAATAAGTTACTACTTGGTTTACTGAGCCAATCTTTTTGTTAAAAACAGTTTTTTATACTTTAATTATTATTATTATTATTATAAATTATATTACTTTGTGACTCAAATATTTGATATAGACCAAGAAATTTAATTTTAATAATGATTTTGATGTATAATAATAATAGGATTAATATCCTATAAACTGGCGGTGGAAACTGAAAGCGCCTTGGTTTTAGGGTATAAGGTTTATGGGTTTAGGATTTAGGGATAGTTGTTTCAGTTTAAGGTTTATGGTTATAATTTAGGGTTTATAGGTTAGAGTTTAATTTTTAGAGTAATATTGTGAGGATTTAGGTTTTAACCTATAAACCCTAAATTATAATCCTAAACCTTAAATTGAAACAACTACCCCTAAATTCTAACTCCTACACCTAAACCCCTAAACTCTATAACCTAAACTAACTTCATATACCCTAAAACTAAGACGCTTGTGGAAACTTTTAATTTCTACTTCCACCGCCTGTGGATAGAATATTTATCCATAATAATAATAATAATAATAATAATAATAATAAGATGTATTTTTAATATTTACTAATTTAAATAAAATATTAAAACTACATATTCAATTGATATATATATATATATATCAATATTTTAAAATACTCATTTTTAATATTTTTGAAATTTACATATAATTGAAATAATTTTTATTTTAAGGCTGTATAATATAATTGTCATGTTTTAAGTACAAAATATACACTAGGATTGATTTATAAGTTGTACTTATCTCAATTAAGCGTTTAAAGATTTTTTTTTCTTAATCTAGTCACTTTAAGCCCTTAAAAATTATGCTCTAATATTAATAAAATTTCATAAGTGTTAGAAAGCACTGTAACAATTATTAAAATGATTTTTTATATTTATAATTATAATTATTACCTTTTACACTAAAACCATTAAAATGATTTTTTTTATATTTATAATTATTGCCTTTTACATTAAATTGTGTGAATTTTACAGTCGCAGTGACCACGTTATGCCCGCAACCGAAAAACAATATTTAAATCCCTGCAAAGTAAAAGTGTAAAACCTAACGATGATGAAAAGCTTTTCCAGAGGAATTTATGCCTTTCTCATAATATTGGTAAATTTCCATGAACCAGTAGCGGTTGCTCCATTCTGAACTCAGATTATGAAAATTTTCCTATCCATGACCTTTACTTCATCTTTTTCCCTTTTTTATGTACAGTGGATGAGAAATCTTTACATCTCCACTTCTGGAATTTACTATTACCAATAAACCAAACCTTCTGCTTTCAGAGCAACAAAACAAACAATACATGGAAACATCTAAAGTAAGGTGGGACCCGCACACTTTGCCGATTGCAGACGTGGAAACATCTAAAGTAAGATCCTTAACATTAAAACAAAGATCATTGTCCACGTCATCGAAAATACACGAGATTCGGGTCCCACAATAGACGACGGAAAGTACACGGGACCGAAATCAGGCGACCAAACACACAATCATTAACGATCCAACCGTACAATTTACAACCATAATCAACCGTCTTTTGCCCGGAACTAACACAAACATGTCCAACAACCAACTTAAAAAAGCAACAACGCAGGAAAAGGATGATTCTATTTCCACGTAGATTTCCATTTCGACAAATTATTTTTAATCAGACGCCAGACGAGATGCGATCGCAGAGTGGTACATCATATCATGAAATGCCGCGTTCTCCATCGTCTTCCTACGAAGTTGCTTCGCTTTCTCCTCGGTGAAGCAACCGGTACTGCATCTAAGTCTAGACCCACTCGGATCCGGAACCGGGACGTCTGGCTTCCTCTCCGATGTGAGACCGGTATTGCCATCATTCAGGTAATCGGGGTTGGAGGACCACCCGAAGAGAGGAGCCCACCAGGAGGAGGAAGAAACGGGTTTTTTGCAACTCGGATCTGGCCTTTGAACTGAACCGGATGAGGCCCGGATCGGGGCTGAGACGGAGAATGCAAGAGTTGTCGCCGCCATTGGAAAAAAAGAGTTCCCAGAGAAGAAGAACGGATTTGGAAAATGAGGAGGGAGGAGAACCGCTCCGCTATGAGTTTTTGAGGAGAGAGGTCAGGGAAAAATCACCTGCGCTCTCAAATTGATAGGCTCGTTTTAACCTTTTATGATATGATGGTGTATAGGACACGGTCGAAAACTAGGGCCATGTCTATGGTGGGTAATACAGGCGCTACGGTAGGAACGGATAGAGGAGATTGAAACTTTTTGAAAATGGTGAAAAGTGGATAAGATCAGACACGTGGAAGGCCTGGACGAGCGTGTAGGTGGGGACTACCTATTTTCTCGATGAAAATTTCTTCGGTAAACTACCTATTTGGTACTCCAAATATTTTCACATTTCTATTTTAGTCAACTGACTATTTTTTGACAAAATTTATGTGGTGAGAAAATAAGCTATTTTGACATCAATGAGAATTAATCTCACATTAAGCTAGCTAGACTAGGGTTTCGGTTAATTTTCTCACAACTTATAATTAAATTACATTGCATAACCGCTTCAAAACTTTATCAAAATGTATTTTGAGTGGGTTGTACATGGATCTCTCGGATAACGAGTTGAACGTGTAATTACTTAACTAAACTATACACTTATGTTTTTGGGTAATTATTCTATGCACAAAGCCTGTAAAAATTGTTTGCACGAGCACTTTAATTTTAGGGTTTAAAGATTTTGTTTAGGGTTTAAAATTTAGGGGTTTAGGTATAGTAGTTTTGAATTTATGGGTTGTTGATAGAATTTCAGGTTTAGGATTTATAAGTTAAAATCTAATTCCTTAACTACAATACTCTAAACCCTAAATTTTAACGGTATGTGCATGGGATAATTTATAGAAACAAAAAGGTTCCACCGTATGTGTATGAGATAATTTTTCCAAAAAAATATTAGATGACCAAAATTAAAATACGACAGTAGATGAATTGCTAAATATGTAGTTTACCCACATTTTTAATTTATTTGTTTTGGATGTATTTGCGCAGTTTTTTTATGATAAGTAGTCGAGAAAAAGTGTAGAATGGGGACTTGACGGAGACGTCAAGGAAAGGATATTTTTGACCCAAAAGGCAAAATGATAATTTTAATTTCCTATAAATCAATTAACTGTCAATTAAAAATTTTACAAGCCAAAATGAATTGACACTTAATAGAACGAGGAATTAATTTCCTTAGTTATGTCTAATTTATTTATCTCCCACCTAAATTGTCAAGACGTTTTCTATTAAAAGTTTCGTAATTTATTTCGATTATAATTTTTATTTAATTAAAGTATTAAATTTATTGATCAATTAATTTAAATAAAATAAATTTTATAAATGTATAATATAAAATGACTTTTTAAATTTAATTTTTTTATTTGAATCTTTAATTTTATTTAAGTTACGACTCATATCATTAGACAGAGTGGTAATTTTTTTAAGGGTAAACTAACCCAATGACCACCATACTATGGTTAATGTATTAAAATGACCACATTAAAAAAATTGACTCAATTAAACCACTAAACTATTTAAATAGTATCAATGTGACCACCAGCCGTTAAAAGTTAACGGAAGGGTGACATGGCAGTTAAAAAAATAAGGGTATAATTACACATTTGGTCCTTATTATTTACACATTCTTTCAATTTAATCTTAATTTTAAACTAATAAAATAAATTAATTAGGTGGTGACACGTGTCAACACCTTATTAGAGGAATTTAATTATTTATATTTGATTAATAAATTATTTTCTCCTCCAATCAGGTGGTGACACGTGTCACCACCTATTTAGAGGAGAAAAATAAAATCCCCAAATTTGCTTTAGGTGGGAATTGAACTTGAGTTCAGTAGAAACAAAAGCAACACCTTAACCACTGCACCAAGCACATATTTGTGTTAAAAATCACCAATTATATTATATGTCTTATTGTTTGCTACCATGCAAATTCATCTTTTTATCCCCTCACAATTCCAGAAAACCAGAAAGTTCCTCTACCGTGAAAGCAACACCTGCAGAGAATCAGCAACCGAAAAAACAAATCGACAATGAAAAATCTTGAATGGATTTCGTGTAAAGCAACACTTATCTGGATATTTTTCTTCTCTTCAAGTTTGCTAAGCGTTCACTTCAATTCTGCAACTTTTTTAGGCAAATTTAAAGACTCGGGCAGGAATAATGTCGTATACTTGTTATTAGAACTGAGGCATGTGACGCTCGGATGGATTTTAAATTCAAAGGTATTGGCTGGGTGGGGGGCATTTTCCAGAAGTTTGAAACGTTGTGCCATGAGATGGATAATATTGTCAATCAGGTATTAATTCTTTGATCCCATCACGAGAGAATTGCTTCCTCTGCAACACCCCCTTTTCCTCCCATCTTCATCAGCCATGTTGTGGTATCAATTGGCTGAATGAAAATTTTGGCGATTAATAGTCTTTGATGCACCCTAGAATACATATGCTTTGGCTGTGGACTGTGGAGTTCTTTCACAATCTTGTAAATGAAAAACAGCTCTGTTGAGCCGATCACATAAGCATTGTTTGTAACCTATCACATGTTGAGCCTGTTGCATTTGATGCCATTGAAAAACAGCTTGATCATGCCTCTAATGAACTTTGCCCTTCAGTTCAATTAAGCATTCCAACTTCTGTTGATGCCCTCAATGGGCAGAGTCAGGCATGATTTTCCAACAACTTAGTGATGTTATGAAAACTACAAGCTCTGTTGTAAGCATACAAGAAAATTCCATCAAGGAAAATTCTATCAAGAAAATTTCACCAATTAAGACTAAATTGAAAGAATGTGTAAATAATAAGGATCAAATGAGTATTTATACTCTTATTTTTTTAACTGCCACGTCACCCTTCCGTTAACCTTTAACGGTTGGTGGTCATATTGATACTATTTAAATAGTTTAGTGATTTAATTAAGTCGATTTTTTTTAATGTGATCATTTTAATACATTAACTATAGTATAGTGGTCATTGGGTTAGTTTATTTTTATTTTTTTAATGATAAAATAGTGTTAATGGCAACTTGGGAAATTTGTTTGGTTTCTTATTCACAGCCCCCAAGGCCAAAACTTGTTGAATCGTTAGGCTCTCTTCTTTTCTCTTTGAACCCATCAATTTCTGGCCATTTCTTCCCGAGCAAAGCACAGATTTTTTTTTCTTGCAAAAAAAAAAAGCACAGATTTTTCATTTCAGCAGGAAAACAAAATTAATAAATAAAAAGCCAAAGTAAATTGGGTGGGAATGTCTGGGAAAGGAGCGAAAGGGTTGATTACGGCTGGGAAATCCAAAGACAAAGATAAGGACAAGAAGAAACCCATCTCTCGCTCATCTCGTGCTGGTCTCCAGGTTTTGGATTTTAAATTCCATGCAAAAGTTTAGATTCGTGTGAAAAAAAGGGGTCATCTTCTGTTAATCAATCCTCATGTTGATTGTTTTTTTTTCTATGTATTTATTTTAGATGAATGTTTATAAAATTAGTGGTTGAATTATTGAAGCTGGAATTTGCATCTGTATTTATCCGTTTATTTTGGGAATCTGTTTGATTTATTGCATCAAAAGAAAGGAAACAAAGATTTGCTTTGTTGAATGTTTACGGTAGATAATTTGGCCTAACAATGGCGTAGTTCTAAATGCCCTCAATAAATTTAGACACAATTGTATGAATGGATGTCAGTGAAGGTAAGCCATTGTCTCCGTTGATGTTTGAATTGAGAGTACCAACCATTGTGTTCTTTGTCGTTTACCTTTTATTTATCAAAGGATTTATATGTTTTATGATGTTTGTTGCTAAAGACAGTTCCAGGTACCCTAAAACTTGTGCTATTTGGTGAACAGTAGGTAGATTTGTTGGGTACATTGGTCGTGTTCTTCAAAAATGTTTGGTCTTTCAGAATATAGATATTTAGTCATCCGAAGTTACAAGCTTACCAATGGTTGTTTTCGGATCCTGAACTCGTCTTGCTTTTTGGTACTTTTACCTATGCTTTTTTGGATGGTGTAGATTGCAAGTTTTAGTATACTTTCTACTATGGTAGAATTACAGTTATTGTTTGAAATGATTACCGGTTTCTTATTGTATCGCATGTTAACCATGTAGTTCCCGGTAGGTCGAGTCCATCGGGTGTTGAAGACGAGAGTTAATGCACATGGAAGGGTTGGAGCAACAGCTGCCATACTCGAGTACTTGACTGCGGAAGTGCTAGAACTAGCAGGTAATGCAAGCAAGGATTTGAAGGTAAAGCGTATAACACCTAGGCATTTGCAGCTTGCTATTCGGGGTGACGAAGAACTTGATACCTTGATCAAGGGAACCATAGCCGGCGGCGGTGTTATCCCACACATTCATAAATCACTCATCAATAAATCCTCCAAAGAGTAGCTTATGGTAATTGGTTTCTCTGTTTGACTGTTGTTTGTAAACCATTAGCCTCTGGAAACAAGCCAAGGTGGATACTTGTTTTCAGGCTGTGATTCCAAATTTCCAATACAAACTCATATAGGATATTTATTTGATACACAATATATTACCAAATCCATCCTTAGTAGAATTGATTTAAATTTTTTAATCCTTTTTCTTCTAATTAAAAAAACTCTTAAAGTCCTTTCCAATATCATCTTAGGCTACTCTTCTTTTATTTAAGTTCAATTATTTGAATAAGTATCATCAGAATATGATAAGGTTATTAATTTAAATACATTACACAATCCACTCACAAATGGTAATACTTAAATCTGAATGAAGTCTAAACTAAAAACTCATATGATGAAACTCGAACCTAGAATATATCAACAATATATATGAGCTGATTTTTCTAACCGAGGCTTTTGTTACACATCAAAATCAATTAAACCATGAAACAAACTATCTTTCAAATTTGAAACAAATCTCAAATGCATTCATTGCTAATTCTGACAAATAATATGTACAAATACTGCCATTTTCCCACTCCTTTAAGTAGCAAATAGCATTCAACTTTTTTCATCCCCATGATGCATTTTAACCTTTAGCAGACAAAATCAGCAGGAAAGCAAAAGAAAATTACAGGTGAGACAGCTCTACAAACAAATACCCCAGAGAATTAGGGGTAGGGCAAAGGCTCTTAACTCATAAAAAATTACCCTGAAGAAGAGGTCGAATTTATCTCTTCGTCTATGGGTAAACTGCTTGAAGAATACGAGGGAAGGAAAAATTAAAGAAAGATAGAAACCTCCTACAAGAGATAAGAACCCTATTTAAATAAGTCAAAAAGGAGGTGTCCTACACACTTTTTTGCAGTTCTGGTTTGATTACCAATCTGGTTATGAAAGGTGAAATAGCTGAAAGTAATGCCTTGGGGCATTCCTCGTGAGGAAGATGGCCACACCCGGATATTGCAACCAGTCTCTGCATGGAAACAAATATAGCAACATTAAGAAACATTACGTCAAGACAAGAACATCGTTTTGAAGTGAACACTCAACAAGGAATTTCAGTAGAGTTTAATAGTTTATGCATGCCAGACATTCAATTTCTTGAAAAATAAAAGAGTGATATGGCAAGAAGTTTGACTGTCCTTGTTAAAATCGGAATTCGAGAGTACAAGATACAAATTGAAGCATAAAACTTACAGAATTGACAAGTTCTGAAGCCATGGCCTGGGAAGATTTGAGAGAAATCTGGGAATCTTCAGCACCAGCAATGACCAATACTGGCAACTCTTCAACCGCTTTTAGCAGTGATGTTGCATTTTGTGGTGAAAGGATTGTTTCATGCGACAACCGGCATATCTCATGCAGCGCTTCATCCCAACCCTCAACACATAGCGGGGCCTGATTGGAGCAAGATCAATTCAGCAAATCAAACACCTAAACTGAAACTTCAAACTAGTAGCTATCATTCAATTTCAGAAACCAAAAAGTAAGCTGCAAAATAATTTGATAAAGTATGCTACGCAGATGAAAGTTATGTAAAATCTAACCAAAATTTTCCTCATAGTAACTAGTGACGTGTTATTTCTTATGCTACAATGGCAATACAGATGGAAATTTCTTTCTACCCTTCTTTTTCTTTCAAATTTTGGGTTTATATGTTAGGCCTTTATCAAGACTTATGAAAATCAGCTGTTCCACATGTAGAAACTCATACTGTTGTCAACGTCATCATTCTGCATAAATACACTAACCCTGGTATTTTATGCTTTTTAATCTTGATTCGGTTTCTTTTTAAGATTCCCTTGTTCATTTCGCAAAATAAACCGTTGTTTCAAAAGTAAAATGTAATACGGCTGAGACTACAATGCTCTGATTCTACAGTATCTTCTCAAATTTAATTCTCTCCCTCATTCATATAAAAGATTACTACTCTACATTTTAATTTTGCTGAAAATATACCTTATAGAGGCTCAAAACTTCTGTTGTTAACTTAGTTGCATCATGCCACGCGCGCCTATTCACCACTTGTGTAATTTCTGTTCGCAGAAGCGGACGAACTAAGTGCTTCTTCCCAAGTGAAGTACGCAAGAGTATCCTTGCAAAGGCGGGGACAACTTCTCTTGACAAGCTAACACTTAGCAAAACCACTGCTTTGATCATAATCTGAATAAACCACCAAATAATCAAAGGATAAACAGTAAGAACCAAGCTTAATCATTTCAAGCCATTCCTACTAACAGAGATTTAAAGGGGTCATAATCATTTATACCATCAGAGAAAGATCATCTTACAAAACGTTAAGCCTATAATTTGGAATTTCAGTGAAACCTGACACTCCAGTATACAGCAACAAAATTGTGAACCTCATGCAATATTCTATAAGTTAAATCTACAAATTACAAGAACTGATAAATTGAAATAGAAAATCTGACAACAAATAACTACATAAAACCTTTCTCTAGGTTTATTCTAAATTTAATAATCTTTTAATTGTCCTTCATTCCAATAAGTTAAACCCACAACTAGGCTTCTTCAACTTCAGGAACCAGTCAATTAGAACACGAAAGCTGACATGAATAGAGAAATAGATAAACACCCTTGAAAACACCATGGTTTAAATTTTCTGTCCTCCTTTATTTCGATTTCTTCCGTAAACATTTAAAATAGCAGTCTTCGAGTTTACAAATAAAACTTGTGGAGAAAATGTGAGAATCCTTAAAAGATGTCAAAAATAAAACCACCAAACCAGTCACTTGATAATGGTACAGAAAAACCATGAGGCCTCACTCACATTGAAAGAATTTATTGAGGCTTGGACTTTTTGTGCAGCCCTCAAAGCAAGCAGGCCTCCATCATCATGGCCAACGAGCACCACTGAAGAAAACCCCATCTCATAGCAAAAGGAAAGAAGCAAGTCAACCTGAAAATTTCAGGTAATAATACTTGTGAACTTCATATGACAGATATGAGAACAAACAATATACAAAAAATACAGCAAGAAAGTCCTTAAAAACTCAAAAAGAATTTCAAGCATTATACCTGTAATGTAAGGCCTAGAGCACTCATAAAGAGCTGCTTATATAAAAAATGACATGGCATATGTAGTACACTTTAAGGCATTTAACTTGGTTATTCATCCTAATTGACAGAAATGCATCTCCCTGACAATAACCAAATAACATTTAAAAGGGTGCCTAACCATACCTGAGTTTCCAGCTTGTAAGGATTGGGAAACTCCTTTCCTTCCCAGTCCTTCCGGCTTGGTCTAGAAGTCAATCCCCAGCCAGGCCGATCAAAAGCAGCAACTGAACAACCAACCTGATGAGCAAGCACTCCCATCACATGCCTCCAAGAAAAGACTCCCCCTCCAAACCCATGCACTAAAACAATACCAAGCTGGACATTTGCCTCTATGTCTTGCTGTAGAGTCCCAGAGTTCAAATGACTTGTCTCAAATTGTGCAACTGAATCCTCAAGGCTAAAAACAGGAATATCATCAGAAAGAACAGGAGAGCTTGGGGACCCATCCAACAATGGAGCATAAAGTGAAGAGCTGTGAAACTGATTGCTATAGCTTCTATGAAGATGGTTATAATGTGTCTTTGACAACATGCTTAGTGCTTGCCTATCAAGCTTTAGCTTTCCAGGAGAAACTTGTGGTATAGAACCAACTTTAGGTTCTAGATATGTAGTAGATGACAAAGACCTAGTGGGAGAACCAGGAAAGCAGAGCTTGTAATGAATGGTAAGCCCTTTCAGTTTAATGAACAAACTATCTATGTCAGCAAGTAATCTAACAGGGAGTTCCCCTTCATCTCGAGATTGCCTGAAAGGATTTCGCCTTGTTTCACTATCGCTTTTTGGAGTTTTCCCTGCAGAGGGAGTGGGAGATCGTGGAACCTTCTGGAAGCCAGAGAAAACATTTTTGCATGAAAGAACCTGCAGTAAATCGAATGTTACTACCAAAAACTATGACAGCTATAAAGGGATCCGTGTTGCATTAATTTAAGCTATGGTAGGATCAAACTACCGACTTACATCTCATGGAACAAAAAATGCATTCAGTTGTACTTCATAGCAGCCAGCCAGCCATAAAAGTTTATTTCACTTATTAAAAACAAGAAAAACAGTAAAAGTTGAAGATTAACAGCTAAAGCCACTGGTTTTCAGTTATTTCTCAACAAACTTTTTTTTAAAAATAAAACTTAAATTCATAGAAAAAGATAATAGAAATCACTTAGAAAGCGAAATCACTGTTGACTAAACAGAAACAGAAACTAAAATGCAAAATCAGTTCTAACATAACATTTTGATATAAAATCATGATTTTTTTCTATTCAAAAGAACCACTCCATTAAAAGTTTAACTTCAACATAAGAAAAAAATAAGGACAAAAACAAAATAAATTGCTAGACTTTTTGCATCAAAAAAGCAAAATTCATCGTTACAAAAAAGAAATAATTTCAATGTAATTGTAGCATAATATATTTAAGTAAAATAATGCATTTAGTTATCAGAAAAAAATCAAAGTTCGACTTATATGCTTGATTTATCGGAAACCAACCAACAAAAAGAGCAGCAAAGACAATGAATAAACACTAACTTATAGAACTAAAATCACAAAAATCAAATTAACCCGGAAATGAAAGGCAGGAAAACTTACAGCTTCAGGGTCAACTCGATGAAGCAAAAGCTTTCTGCTTGCTCTGCAGCTTGTTCTATAAGCAACTACAGTGTGACCAAGTGCGAAAACTACAGACGAAAGAAACAAAACAGGCATCCCCCATGATTTCTTCAAATGAAGCCTTTGCTTTGCAATGGAATAAGCCGGCGATGCCTCTACACCTGTCTCTGCCTCTATTTGAGAATCCACCGTAAAAACACACGCTTTAACCGAAAGTAGAAGAATCGAAATGAATGAACATGAAGTAACCGTTCCTAAGTAAGGTCCATGGGATAACGATGGACCGTCACACATCGAATATACACCTGCCAAACCCAGAAAACAAAAAAAAAATGAGAAATTTCTGAATTATTTGCTTTTTCCCTTTCCTTTTTTTGGCTAAGAACTCATGACTAATGGAAATAAGAATCGTACAAGTGATGATTATAGATCTGAGGATGGAGACGAGAGGGATATCAGTTAAGGAGTTTTTGAAATCGTAACGACGAAGGTGCTCGTGGAAACCGTGGCACGTGACGCACGTGAAGCTTGAGAGTAAAAGGAAAGGGACCGTGATGTCGCATATCGCCACCAGCAAGGGCAGAGACGATGCTAGAAGAGACGCCAGCATCGCCACCATGAAAAACGCCGTCCGTACGATCCTCCTCGCTTTTTCCACCGCCATCCATGCCCTCATCACCATGATCGAAAATCCCAATCGAACGGCCCCAATATACTCTTCCGGATTTAAAAACCAAAACTTTAAAAAAGTGTCTTCTAAAATGAAATTATGTCGGATTTGAAACCCTGAAGAAAACCACTTCAAATGCCGGATCCAATGGTGGTCTCTCGACCATTTTGCGACTAAATAAACGGGTAAAACGGTCAATTCACCGGTGCCGGGAATGGGAGTGGCTGGTCGTCATGAATTGAAACTCCGTTGGCTTCTTTACAAGCTCAATGAAATCATTGTTTTCCTTGTAATCATAGTTCGACAGTATTGATTGATTTGTATCTCCTTTTCTCGCCTTGTTTTCCTCCTCCTTTCTTCTTTGGTTTTCTCTCCTTTCCCTTTTCGTTTTCACTTCCTTTTATATTTAATTTTCTACAAATTTAGTTTTCTTTACTGGGAACCATTTTTTTATAGTTTCTTTGTTTAGGGTGTTTTTATTTTTATTTTTTTAACTAAGTTTGCATTTTCTGAATTATCCAAATTAGTTGTGTTACAATAATTTTTAGGGAATTTGACAGATATTTTTAAATTTTATTTACATATATCATTCTTTGAATCATTTATTAAAATAATATTTTTATAAAATTATTTATGAAAGTAACATCAATTCTTTTCCGATTATATGGTATTTGTCTTACGGTCTATGTTTGGGGTGCAAGGCTGCCCCTCCAATAATATCGTCTTCAAGATTGAACTTATGTCTGCAATGTGCCTTACCAATGCACTCAACATTTGTTAGTAAGTAACATCTGTTTTTGATACATAAGTCAAATATACGATTAATTAATTTTTTTATTTTTTAACAAGTATTTTTTTGTTTATATTGTATGATCTTAAAAATGTAGAACGAATGAAGTGTGACTTTATTAGGTTTTACGTGACATGTAGAAAACTCCACATGTTAAGGACCAATACAAAAAAGGAAAAGTTACGAGAGAGAAAAAAATTAAACGAATTTTGTCCAAAAACATGTTAACACAAGCTATGTTAGGTGGCATAAGCCAAATGCACGTACGAATCTAATGAGTTAAATATTGTTTTTTTTCTCCTTCAAATATATACTTTTTTTGAATAGTTAAAATATATATACATTTAAATGTATACTTTATAGATTAATTGAATATAAAATCTATACACATGTTGTCGTTTGTTTAGTTTATGCTGATATATGTCTTTAAAACGTATCGCGTGTTAATGTATTTTTAGATAATTTTTATTTATAATTTTTTTCTGTGACTTCTTTTTATCTTGATCTTAAACAATTACGACTTGTCTGTATCAGTAAAGCTAAAAGCGCATTTCATAAGCCACATTTTTTCAATTCCGTATCTATCATAATTATTAAAATAAAAAGTAAAATATTTTTAAAAACAATTTTGTTGGAAAAAAAAACAAATAATATCTTGCGGTACTCGTTAAAATAAATGTAACGATGAGTTATTTTGTTGGTAAAATTTTGATACGTATCCCGTGTAAAATTAATTTTACACAAGTTTATATATTTACACTATAAAACATAAATTCTAAATTCTTAACCCTAACTCTAAAAAACTAAAGCATCGACATTAAGTTATATGCCATAAATTCTAAACACTAACCTTAAATTTTAAATCGTACAACCTAAATCCCTAAACTTTAAACGCTAAAAACTAAACCTCTTAAAAATAAAAGATGTGTGTAAACTAATGTTTACCTGGCCTGCATATCAAATTTTTTTTCTATTTATTTACTTATTGAAAATAATTATTCAAATAATAACTAAATAACAGTGAAACGGTATTTTAATAAGTGCTTATAGTAGGATGGGAATCTTTTGCCCCTTTTTGGTTCCTTTATTTATGCTCCATGCTTAAAATTAGTGTTAGGATTTATGGTTTAGGGTTTATGAAATTTAGGGCATGATATAATTTTAGTGTATAGGGTTTAAGATTTATAATTTAGGATTACGGCTTGGAATTTAATTTCTTAGTATTTTTAGTGTAGGAACATAAATAAAAACACCAAAAAGGGGACAGAAAATTATAATCCAACGATAATTTTGGATCCAACACACTCAAAAATAAGAAACAGATAGCTAAATATAAGATAAAATGTAATGTAATGCAAAAAAGTAATTCGTGTGCGAAATGGATATATAAATATACTGAAATTTTATATGAAACAATATTAATATGAATTTTTTTATATATAATCCTTTGAATATATTTAAAAAATATAAAACACAAAATGTTAAGTTAATTTTTTTTATCAAACAAATGTCAAGTTAATTGGACCTTTGAAAAAATGTCCCACCTTATAATTTAAATTTTAAACCTTATTAATTTGTTCAAGGAATTTTATTTAAATTCTGGATATAGAAGTTAGAATTCCACGAGAGTGCTAATTTCATTGATCATGAACAAAATTCTCGGTGAAACTAAGGTTGTTGTTTTTTTTTTGAATTAAAAAAAAACAAGTTTTTATATTGGGAATCTTTACATTAGCGCATGTTTTTAAGTATTCAACTTGTTTGTATAATATTTTAAAAAGTGCTAGTTTAGAGGTTTCTTAAGGGTATGATAAGTAAGTGTTGTTTAATTAAAAAACAAGAAAAATTCGATAGAATTATTTAATGTTACACCCGGCCACAAACTCCAAGAGAAGCGTGGCCGCATGCGCCGATTTTTGAAGCAGTCGCATCTTTAGGGCGATTTGGTTTGGCCTAATTTAGGGTCTTTGTATATTCAACGACAAACAACGTTTTAACTCATTAAAATAGGTTTATTCATTATTGAGGTCTTTGTATTTAAATAATAATAATAATGCGGGTCATTAAATTTACTTTGCATTTAGGGTGATTTTTAAATTGAGAAAAAAAATCAATGTGACATTTTGATTGACAAAAAAAAAATCACTTATTGTTACAGTATTAATATAATGGTATATGGTATTGATATGATGTCCTATTGTGAATGGTGATATAACAAATGAGCTTAATCATTGATTGTTTAGAAAGTTTGATGGATTTTTTATTTTCTAAGCAAAAAATAAAAAAAAAATATTTTGAATTACTAAAAATTATTAAAATGTTCAAAAGTAGACATTAAAACTAGTTAAAAATGAAATTAAAATTAAAATAAATACAATTTTTAAAAACCGAAACTAAGAAATGATAAAGGATAAACTATTAAAATTTAAAATTCAAAAATATTTGTAACATATCTTAAAAATTAACGCTGAAAAGTCTTCGATTGTCTCTCGTCAATCAGAATCTACCAGTATTTTTAAACATATTTTTAATATAATCAACCTTGTATTAAAGTGACAATGAGTTTGAGGTTATTTTCTATAATTCAAAATAATTAAATAGAATTTACCAATAGGGTTGATCCAAGTAGTAAGCAGCTTGGTATCGTTTAAGTATGTCTCGAGTTCGAAGTCTTGTGTATGCAAAAAATCTTTACTGAAATACTCATCAAATAAAATTAGATGTACAACGCGAATCGGTCTAGATTAGTCAGAACAAAACTTTAATGAATCGAGAGGACAAACAAAAGAAATATAATGTGGTAGAATTTGTATCAAAGCACTATCTATGAATCTTACTTTAATTCTTAGATTTTGCTTTGAACCTTCATGTTTTTTTCTTGTTCTTCCTATTTTGATCGAATGTCGATTACAATACACATGTGAAAATAAAAAAAAATAATCAAAAGAAACGAGACTTTTCCGGCAAGCAGTTGAGTCACCCTTACCTATTGTCTTCCTATTATGTTTATTGTAAATTAATTTAAAAAATATCTTATAATTATTACGAATAATTTAATACATTTATTTTATTATTGTTATGGTTATGAAATTATTATTTCAATATTGTATTGTATTTAATGTCTACAGCTTAAGCTCCAATGATGAATTCTTGGATTCTTTAATCAAATTCATTATGAGTTTGACTAATAAGGCCACTCCATCCGTCAAAGCACACATGCAGCATTATTTCAGAATTGCTATATGACTAATCGGTTGCTTACATCAACAGTTCAACACTTATCTAATTTGTAATCGATGATAGAATTTAATGTTATTTATTTAGAGATTATTTAAAAATATTTAAGTTTATTATGTAACAATATAAATTACATGTTTTTTTTAAAAGGATTAACGTACAATTTTATGAAAAAATTTAAATTTGTTATTTATGTTTGCATACTCTTTGTTTTTTATGTTTATTTTTATATTTTAGGGCATGCTTATCTGCGTATTTTTTTTCATTATTTGAATGAAATTTAATGTTTGATTAAAAAAACATACAACTTTACAATTAGTTCAATATAAAAAAAATCATTTTCTTTTAAAAATTAAGGGTCGTGGCCTCACAGGTCTCTCTCGAGTGCATGGGCGGATGTAGCATAAAAAGTGGAGGTGCAATTGACTCCACTTGATTTGTTGGGTATGAGATTTTCAATGTGGTAATGTAGAATTTTTCATAAGAAATATTAGATTTGATCCCACATAATTTGTTGAGATATGAGGTCAATAATACTTATTGTAGTGATATAAAAATCTTTCAAACCTCATATTTTACTCCTGATCTTAATAGATGAAAATCCTGCTCCGCCACTGAATAAGTGCTGCCCTTGTTTGTGATGATATTTATTATTAAGTTAGGTCGCAAGTCACAACCATATATTCAAATATAGATCCAAATGTTCTTTCAAATGGCATGAAACGAATATGTTTTGCAAAAAATAGAATGTTGTATAGCCAAGTTGCCTAAAGTTAATGTATTTCTTTATGGAGCAAATACAATCAAATTTATACATATATGTTCAAAAAAATTGAATGCGTATTTGATATGACTTCAGTTTTTTTAATATAAATCTATCAATAATTAAATATTGGAAACTGTAATAGATTAAAGTTTTAAATATAAATCTTAACATTTTAAATAGTTTTTAATTTATAAAGAAAACATTTAATCAATTATTTTAAAATTGTATAAAAATAGTTTGCACATCAAAGTCAAAGTTTGAAGTCAAATTGCATTTAAAACCAAAGTCAGAAGTCATATTACATGTTAAAGCCAAAATCCAGAGTCAAAGATAAAATTAAACCTTTAGATTTTATGACAACATTATAAAATATTTAAAAAATCGAGATCAAAACTCAATTTAACTATTAAATAATCATGCTCAGTTCTATAATTCCCAAAGATGAAAGTGTAAATGATCTTCAATGTGAATATATACAACTTGGTACCGCTGGAAGACCTACAATAATGAGTTGTATCGGTATTAGTATTAAATAAAGAGACGGGCACTTTTAATCTAAAACTAGCCATCCACTAATTAAAGTTTAGTCGCAAATACCATGGAGGTCCACTTTACCAAACTTTAGAGACATTATCCTTCCAATCACCCTTAGGCCCTACCACTATTTGAAAATTTCATCTTCATTATTATCCTACATTAAGTACTAATTACTGTAAAAAAAGCACTAATTCAAATGGTAGGTATGTTCACAAACTTACCTAAACTTCTGTTTTTAATAATAAAAATGATTATTATCTCGTATAGGCGATGAATTTTTTTTGTTTCCACAAGCGCCTCAATTTTAGAGTTTTGAGTTTTGGTTTAATATTTAGAGTCTTATAGTTTTTAGTGTAGAGATTTAGAATTTATGATTCATGATTATAATTTAAGCTTTAGGGTTAGAATTTATATTTAGGGTTAATGTTTAGGTTTTAGGGTAATATGGTTAGAGATTTAGATTTTAACATATAAACCTTAAAATTTTAACCATAAACTTGAAATTCTATCAACAACCTATAAATTTAAAACTATTACACTTAAACCCGTAGACCCAAAACAAATTTCATAAATCTTAAAACCAAGTCACTTGTGTAAACAAAATTTCTAAAAATAAAATAATCACCCATAAAAAATAAATATTATTCGGTATTTGAAATCAAAATTAAGTGTTAATTAAAATTTTAATAACAATGCAAAAACTTTTATCATTATACCAATAACTCGCTTATTAGGTATCCAAAACTGATTTTACATTTATTTAAAATACATCAAAATAGTTTATATATATATATATATATATATATATATATATATATATATATATATATTTTAAGTAAACAATAAATATATCAAGTGGACCGTCCCTCCACTAAACTTGAATTCCTGATAATATTGACCTGTACCCCATAAAGAACATACGTATTACCCATTTGGAGTATTTGAAAATTAAATATTTAAATAAAATTATTAACAAAACAAAGTATAACTTTCTACAGCAATGGGACAACAATATATCCAATTTTATCATTTTTTTCTTAAGTGCACACAAAAAATTACACTATTAAACAATACAATGTGCACTCAACTAAAAATAATACGGACATAATAATATTATTAATTCCTATAGTTCAAGCTAAATATGACCAAGGCAAACAGACTTATATAAACAAATGTTAATTTCTTCAAATCTAATGGGAGAACCTTCATATTTGTTAATGCAGTATATATGATTGTGGCAACCAGCTTTTAGATATACGAAACTACATATTCAACGTCTATTAACGACTGACTATCTATGAATTAGCTTAAGAAAATAAAGTATTAAATAAGATCATAATTCCAAATTTTAGTATTACGAATAAAATAAATCAAATTAAAAAACATTTTTATAACAAATTTATGTATTATTCAATATAAATTAGGGTTAACTACTGAAATAGTCATTTATGTTTCTCCAGTATAGAGTTGGTCACCAATTTTAAAAAACGACCAGTAAGGTCACTTACGTTTTTGGGCGTAAACTTTTGGTCACTTAGCCGTTTGTTGCCGTTAAATATTGACAATTTGCTGACCTGGCAGCGAAAAAATAAGGGTAAACTACTACAATGGCCACTAAAGTTTATCCCATGTACATTTATGTTCCTCAATTTTAAAAAATAAACATTATGGTCACTACTAAAAATGTTTCTTTATAATTTCACCATTGAATTTAAAAATTCATTTTTCAACCCTAAAATTTTACAATCAATTAGTAAAATAATATTATAAAGGCTTATATGAAAAACAGGTGCCCAAAGTATATCCTTTTTAAATTTTAGGTCCCCAAATTGCTTCTATTTAATAACTAAACTTTCAAATTGTTCCTATTTTTTGCACTCTAAATTATTTTTTATTATTACAGCGTGACATGTCATTTTTTATTATTTTTAAATTAAAAATAATTTAAAAATAAAATAAAATCATTTTTATTATTATTAAATTTAAAATATTTTAAAAAATATTACTTCTTAAAATAATTTAGGTGTCAAAAGTATTTTTTTTTTGTAAAAATAGGTGCCCAAGGTTTCCATAGTTACAATTTTAGGTGTCGGCTGTTAAATGGGTTTTAAAAAAAATATCAATCAATCGGTGCTTGACACGTGACATTAATTTTTATAAAATTTTTTAATGGAAAATACTCAAAATTTTCAAATTTTTGATTACGTGTTCGACGTTCGGCTGGATGCCGTTGGGCGTTTCCGGCGACGCCGTGTTAGGGGAAATGGTTGCCTTGGTCCGACGACCAAGTGGGTGCGGTCAGCGACCGACGACGAAAGCGGTGGCAATTGACGACGGAAGTTTGGAAATTTTTAGGGATTTAAGGACTATTTTGTGAAGCTTGTAAAATTTTGAGATTTTATAAAAATTTGAAAAAATCTGAGTATTTTCCATTAAAAAAATTTAAAAAATAAAATTAATGCCACATGTCAAGCACGGATTGGTTGACAATTTTTAACACTCATTTAACAGCCGAGCACCTAAAATTGTAACTATCAAAACTTTGGGCACCTATTTTTACAAAAAAATACTTTATACACCTAAATTATTTTAAGAAGTAATATTTTTTTTAAATATTTTAAATTTAATAATAATAAAAATGGTTTTATTTTATTTTAAATTATTTTTAATTTAACAATAATAAAAATCACATGTCATAATAATAATAAAATAATTTAGAGTGAAAAAATAGGAGCAATTTGAAAATTTAGTTATTAAATAGGAGCTATTTGGGCACCTAAAATTTAAAAAGGGTATACTTTGGGCACAATTTTTCATTTAAGCCTTTATAATATTATTATACTAATTGATTGTAAAGTTTTAGGGTTGAAAAATGAAATTTTAAAAATTAAAGGGTGAAATTATAAAGAAACCTTTTCAGTAGTGACCATAATGTTCATTTTTTAAAATTTGGAGAGCGAAAATGTACATGAGATAAACTTTAGTGGCTATTGCAGTAGTTTACCCTTATTTTTTCGCTGCCAGGTCAACAAATGGCTGAGTGACCAAAAGTTTACGCCCCGAAAACGTAAGTGACTTTACTGGTCATTTTTCAAAATCGGTGACCAACTCTGTACTGGGGAAACATAAGTGATTATTAAGTAATTAACCTTATAAATTAATAAGTTATAATGTTTGGGGGTAAATTGTGGACAAAGGAAATTCCTCAAACCTTGCACCCCATAGTTTTTTTTTATATATAAATATTATTGTCCTCATCTAATAGAGTTAGGTGTGAAGTGATGGGGAGTTGTATTGATTGAATTGAAGCGAGGGGGATGTGTTGGTTGGATTTGGAATAAAAGGGTAATATTAGTAAATGAATTGAGTAAATTCCAAAGTGAGGGACATGGAGAATGTTGGAAAGGAATAGGTCATGTAGGGAATTCAAGTTGTAATTGTAAATCATCTACTTCCTTCACAATCTTCTTTAACTTCCTCAGTCCTCACAAATTGGTACCAACAATTTGAATTCATCAAACATCTCAATCGGCTCCGTTGGATTTTTAGGCCAAAATGAAAGTAAATATTTAGAATATAGGGGATGTTGAAAAATATTTGAGGATATAGGCCATTTTCTACAGTACACGGGGACCTCGCCACCTGCACATGGCGAGGTGTGAGAAAAAAATTATTAAAAAATTGGACCTCGCCACCTGCACATGGCGAGGTTCGAGAAAAAAATATTAAAAAATTAGACCTCGCCACCTGCACATGGCGAGGTCCCCTGTGCACTGTAGAAAATGGCCTATATCTTCAAATATTCTTCAATATCTCCTACATTTCAAATATTTATTTTTATTTGGATTATTCTCCAAAATTTTCCCATCCCAATCAATAATTGATAGAGAGGTTCTATTTCAAAAACAAGGCCATAACATTATATTAAACTTCGATTTAGTCGTTTCTGAAATTTTAGTAGCCCTAGGTCAAACCTAAAAATTAGGTCACTAATAATAATTATTAAAAAAATTAAATTTTAAAAGCGGATCTCTATAATAACAAATGTTTTTTTAAATGCCCTTAATAACAAATATTGAGAAAAAATTGAACTCCTGATAACAAATATATAAAAATTTGAATTTTAAGAGTAGATCCCTAATAACAAATATCAAGAAAAATTTGGCTTCTAATAACAAGTATTATAAAAAATCAGCTCTCTAATAATAAATATTGGAAAAAATTAGGCCCCTAATAACAAAGTATTGTGAAAAAACCGAATCTCTAATAAAAAATATTGAGAAAAATGAATTTTAAGAGTAAACACATAATAATAAATATTAAAAAAATTAGACCATAAGACTAATATTATAAAAAATAGGCCTTGGGCGGACGCCCCTCTCTCCCATGCCCAAGGACGGCTCTGAACTTTGATACATAAGCTATGTAAACTAATACAAGCTTGTTAAACTTAGGATTTATGGTGTTATTTTAAAGTTTATGATTTAGAATTTAATATTTAAAATTAGAGTTTTGAGTTCAAAATTTAAAATCTAAAATTCATATTCCTAAAGTTAAACCATAAATCTTAATTTTAAATATTAAATTTTAAATTTATAACTTAAATTTATAAACCTTAAAATTAACAAATTTATGTAAACTTCAATTTACAATATGTTTATCAAAGTTATATATATAATCGTAAGTAATATAGTAGAGATAACATGGAAACAAATGTTGCATTGTCATCTTTTTGGCTCACATATAACAAAATTTCCGCCTCTATTTGTGTAACCGACCTGCCGAAATCCAGTTTGGATACTTTGAGATTGGTCCAGTGTCCAAATGTTTCATACAAAACAGCCGAATGGGTTTATTTTTTTGCATATAAAAAGGCCATTGGTTTAATGATTCTAGATGAAGAGCCTGCATTTACTATTTCGATTTTATTCATTTGTATTTCTCTACGTATCAATGCTTATATTAGGGCAAGTTTGAGATAAGATATTTATAATCCAAATTAGTTTGATTCCAATTATGATTTGTTTTTTGGTATAGTTATTAGTGTTTGATTAATTGATCCATTAATACAAACAACATATTATAGAGACAATTTCTCAATCCAATTTGTTTCACCCACAATATTAAAATTCAAACCCTGAATGATATTTAAAACATATTGCTCATCCTCTCATTAGACCACTTGATAATTATGTTTTATTAAATAACATTATGGGTAATGATTTGATGACTGGTAGTAGAAGTTTTTTTCTCTCCCACAAGTAGGTTTTTAAAGCTGTCACATATTCCTTTTAAGTTTTAAGAACCATAAACCCTAAAATATAAACTTTAAACTACAAAATATATTCCCAAACATTTAAAACCTAACCACAAACATTAACACTCTAAAACCTAAAAACTAGACATTTGCGAAAAACAAAATTTTGACCACCAATGCATAGAATATTTTTTCATATATTAATGTAGAGTAAAATGTTAATATTTCATTATATTTTAAAAAGTAATTTGGGTTTGAACCTAACAGCCCAGTTCATTCAATAAAAAATTAAATCGAATGGACCTTAAAAGGGCCGAAATGTGGAAAAGTCATTACTTGGTCCAAGTCTGAGAATTGTTTGGAGCTCTAATGTACATATGATATGATCCCCAAAAATATGCATTGGATTTTGTGCCTGCTTTGGAACTTCCAAATTTAGTGTTCGTGTTCATCATTTCTTATTTATAAACATAATCTTCATCTTCATGTGTTTTTTCTCAAGTCAGCTCGGTGTTGCTACATTTATACTATTTGGGAAGAAAGAAATTATCGACAATTTTTTAAAATTGTGAGTCAAAGATATAAAAATATATGTTAAAATAAATTGCTATTGGTTTCAAAACATAGGTTGAACCCAAAAGTTAAATCAACTAAAATTTAATGCTAATAGCTAACTAATACAAATTTTAGATATAAGAAATACGTTCTCACACATTTTAACATGTTGGTTTTTTAATAAGGCGCAATGATTAAGAAAGCCTTCAACAGTTGTCATTTTTTCAATTACATCATTAAAGTTTTTTTTTCATTGTAATTTAAACCTTAAAGTTTAATTTTTTTAAATAAGTTCATTTTGAGTGATCAACAAACTGTTAAAGTGTTAATTAACTGTCAAATTTGTACTAATGTGACATTATTAGAGAATGCTTGAAGCTATAGAGGTGAAATTAGAAAATGGTTAAAAGATAGTGTTTACGGTAATTGTTTTGTCCTCTTCTATTGTTACAGCTAGTACGGTACAAAGGCTGTATATAGCACAAATATGAAAACAATATGCAAAAAGGGAATTATGATGAATCAATGAAAAAAGTTTCCCCCTCCTTATCCTTTTATTTCTGTCATTTGTTCCAGCTACCTTTCCCCGTTAACAGACATGACAATGTTAAGGGTGTAATTGGAAAACAAGCAAATTTTGAGGTGTTTTTTGCTATTATTTTTTTCCACCCTTGATTTATAATTTTATTTTGAATTTGTGATCTCATTTTATAATAATATTTCTTTATATAAAACAATATTATTTAAATGATTATAAAATATGAAAAAATGTAATTAAAATAAAAAATTAAAAGAAGTATGATATTATAAATAGGAAAATTTTGAATTATAATCCAAATATTTTTATTTTCAAATATCACCGTGTTATTGAACTTATACTTTTTTTGAATTGAAGGAGGAGGTCGAAGCCAAAAAAAAAAAAACTAAGCAGAAACAGATCTACAATGCAGAGGACCAATGACTTCCAGAGCTAAGAGAGCTTGAAGGTGCAACGATAAGGCTTTAAACGAACCGTACGTTCAGTAAACTGTTTGGTGGGAAGTTTGTTTATGTTCGTTTATTTATTAAACGAACGGATACGAATAAAATTTTTCGTTCGTTTAATTAAATGAACGAGCACGAACAAAGAGCTTGTTCGTTCATTTATGTTCGTGAACGTTCGGTAATCCATTCATTTATGTTCGTCCGTTTATGTTCTTTTTAATTTATTCACATATGTTTAGGGATGTTCATTGTTCGGTTAACTGAACTAACCCACTGAACCAAAACAAAATTGGTTAATCTATTAGATAATTTTAGGTTTTGGCTAATGATTAAGAGTTTTTTAAATTTTAATTATCGATTAATTCGGTTTAAAATCAGTTAATTAATTGAATTAATCGAACTAACATAAAATATTAAATATTTAACACATTATATATGTTCGTTTGTGTTCATTTATGTTCGTTTGTGTTCGTTATGTTCGTTTATTATTTAAACGAACGAACATAAACGAACACGAACAAACTACATTTCTTAATGAACGAACACGAACAAAAAATTTTGTGTTCGTTTATGTTCATGTTCGTTCATTTATTCGGTTAAAGTTAAACGAACGAACATAAACTCGTTTGTGTTCGTTCGGTTCGTTTACAAGCATCTGCAACGATGGTTCACCGAGGATCAAAAGTTTGGAGTGGATCTGACGTGATCCCAGTTATGCGAGTTTCTGAAATTGAGTTATCCGATCGTGAACAAAATAAATATTTTTAAAGGTGCTAAAATAGTTTCAAAGGGTTACTGTTTAAAGAAATGATGGTGGAATTGGTATGAATGCAAAAACTGGTTAAGTAATATGATAAAAATGAAATAGGACAAATAAAAGATGATTGTGAATGAATGTTTGATAAGGTGATAGGGGTTGGTGGACGATGAATGTAACTTAAGTTATGGAACGAAAATAGAACCAATTGTCACGGGATCAGAGTCTTCACGCAGGGACATCTCCCCCGTGCGGCAACCCAGGGCTCCCATAAGCCCGGGGCTCAGCCTTTTCCATTCGATGCTTACTGGTTTCGCCCTCCCATGGGCTCATCAGGGAAGCGGGGACAGCTCCCGACCAGTGTGGTGCCTAACCAGCACGCCCTGTCCCCAAGACCGAACGGCTGTACGGCACGTACTACACCCTTAATGCTATCCCGCATCCCGACTTAAGCACAGCCAGCAAGCATCTCGTCACGGTCTTGCCTATCACGCAAACGGACCGTGACAATCTCCCCCACTCAATTCATGCACGCCCTCGTGCATGGGGAGAAATCTCGTTCCCACTCCGATGGGGAACCAACCCAGATCGAGTGTGCAATTCCCTGCCTGCTCGCCCTCATTACCGAGGTTTTGCGAGTGCTTGGCGAACTTTCGCTGTAGCTTCCTGCCTACCCTACCTCGTCTCAGTCTCTTTCTAGAGGTCCCACTCGCGGACACCACTTCACTCGGGTGTGAGGCTCACGCTCATCCACTTGACCCGCTACGCGCAGCACATGGAGCGCTTGGTAAGCTCACAGCTAGCACACGGACCTGCTCTGATACCATCTGTCACGGGGTCAGAGTCTTCACGCAGGGACATCTCCCCCGTGCGGCAACCCAGGGCTCCCATAAGCCCGGGGCTCAGCCTTTTCCATTCGATGCTTACTGGTTTCGCCCTCCCATGGGCTCATCAGGGAAGCGGGAACAGCTCCCGACCAGTGTGGTGCCTAACCAGCACGCCCTGTCCCCCAGGACCGAACGGCTGTACGGCACGTACTACACCCTTAATGCTATCCCGCATCCCGACTTAAGCACAGCTAGCAAGCATCTCGTCACGGTCTTGCCTATCACGCAAACGGACCGTGACACAATGCTATAGTAGAAAGTATTGACTTATATTATAGAGTTATTAAATCGATAAAATTAAATCGCGACCCTCTAATTATAGAGAACTAAGAACCAACAATGCTAAAGAATTTAAACACCAAACATTGTCGTAATAAGTTTGAAAAAGAGTTTGACGCTACAAAAGATTATCTTGATAAATCAATTAATTCCAATAAAGAATAAAGGAGTGAACACTCAGTTAAGTTTCAATTAATCTCAAAATTGTGGGTTAATATTTACAAGACTCTTATTTAGAGGTAAAAGCTAGGGTAGCTAAATGGACACAAAAAGTAACTAAAAGGATAGATTATGCCATAAATGATGATTCATGCTCCATTGCCGAATTCCATGTATACTCTTTGAATATGGGTGAATGAATCTTGATTTGGTTATTTTCACATGCTAAAACTCTCCATTTCTTTCATGTATTTGGACGTACGTTCATGTATGATTGTTAACAACTTTCCCCCCTGTCTATGGTTTTGTATTCACAATTTTGAATCGATCTGTGTTGTACATCAGGTTGTGGCGAGTGAATCTTTCGGTAAGAATTTTCTATATACATAAAGTTTCAAACTCTAAACTTGCTTAAGCGATACCAAACCGCTTACCCCTTACACCACCAACCCCGTTGGAACGTTAGTCGTCCCTTTAACCAGATCTAGAAATTAAAAAATAGAATAAACTACACAAATGATCACTTAATTATAGGGTTGGTGCCGATATGTCCACTATACTTTCAATTTTGGCAAATATACCACTAAATTATTTAAATGGTTCCAATCAGGCCACCAACCGTTAAAAAATAACAGAGACCAACGTGGTTGTTAAATAAATTAGTATAATTCCATATTTGATTCCCATTATTTACATAATCTATCAATTTGGTCATAATTTTAATTTAATGAAATAAATCAGTTATTCAATTAGGTGGTGATACGTATCACCACCTTATTGGAGGATATTATCTATTTTTATTTAATTTATTTTTCACCTCCAATCAAGTTAACACGTGTCACATTAAACTAAGGGAATTGGCACTGTATTGAATCAAACCCAGGTATTCCTAGTGTAAGGCACACAAGCTTACCACTGGGTTAAACCTGATTTTGTGAGATGTACTGCAAAATATACTATATGTCTTAATTAATTGTTAATGACAACAAAAAAAAAGAAGTAAATGTAATTTTAGGGGACTCGAACATGACATATTTATTATGCATAAAAATATTTATCCCATTTAAATAAATTTAATAATTAAATTTAACAATATTTTAAATTATAGTAGTGCACGATTTAAAATTAAAAATTATATTATGTTCGTGAGTTGAGATTAATTTAATATAATTTTTAATTTTTTATATTAAAGAATAATAACAAATATTAAAAAATAAATTTAATATAATAATATTGTTTTTTATATTAAAAAGCGATGATTCTAAAATATATATTTAATAATAAATTAATATAATTTTAAAATTTTGATTTTACATCGTGCACTAACTATAACTCAAAATATATACAAAATGTTGTTATATTTAATTGGGTTAGATGTTTTTATGCATCATAAGTGTATCATGTTCGAGTCTCTTAAAATTACATTTACTTCCCTTTTTCCTGTCATTAACAATTAATCAAGACATATAGTATATTTTGCACAACACTTCACAAAATTAGGCTTAGCCTAGTGGTGACACGTGTCACCACCTAATTGAATAATTAATTTATTTTATTAAATTAAAATTAGGACCAAATTGATAGATTGTATCAATAACGAGGACTAAATGTGTAATTATACCAGTTTATTAGTTTTTCTATTATTTTTTAACGGTTGGTGGTCTGATTGGAACCAATTAAATAATATAGTGGTATATTTGTCAAAATTAAAAGTATAGTGATCATATCAACACCAACTCCATAATTATGTGATCATTTATATAATTTACCCTAAAAAATGGGTCTTGAATATTTTTTCCTAAATAGGTATGCAAAAAAGTTTCTCTTTACACACTAAACAAAATTAATTTTTCCATAAAAAATAACACTAAATTCAATTTTTAAAATTTCTAAGAACAGAGATGCGGTGCATCATAGCCGGGATAGATACATCCGACATTGCCTTTAATGCCTTCCAATATAGACACGTTTGCTTCCATGAATGGTTAATGAAAAAAAAAATCTCAAATAACAAAACATGAAGTTATAAAAGAAAAGGTGGCATGCAAGTTACAATTCAAATGATGTTGTGAGATTTATACTTTAGATCAGGTAAAAAAATCTCAGAAAATCTAGATTTTTGTAACGTTGACGGGTGGCGCGAAGCACACAAAAGCGGCTATACATGAATTCTATCAAACTTGGCTTATATATATAGTAGGCACTCCAGTTGTTTTGAAACAGGACAAGGCTCTCCCTTTTGTTCTTCCCGCTTCACAACTCCTTAGATTTCTTGTCAATGTTCAAAGACGAACCTTTAACAAAAAGAATATCAATCTTGTTTTTTCTCAACCTCAACTTCCATTTCTTGCAAACCCTTCTTTTTTTCTTTCTCCCGTTTTGTTTCTTTGATTTGAGCTTGGGTAATGGAGGGTGGTGATATTTATAAAGCCAGAAATAGTTTACGGGGAAGCTTACGAGCGGGGAGTTCTTCTCTATGGAGAAACAGTGATGTGGACGTATTTTCAAGGTCTTCTGGAGACGAGGACGATGAAGAAGCATTGAAATGGGCTGCAATCGAGAAACTACCAACTGTTGCTCGTCTCAGGAAAGGTATATTGACTGGCTCTCACGGTGGAGTCAAAGAAATCGATGTTTATAACCTTGGGTGGCAAGAAAGGAGGACTATACTTGAGAGGTTGGTCAAAGTTGCAGAGGAAGACAATGAAAGGTTCTTGTTGAAGCTCAAGAACCGTATAACTAGGTATGAATGTTTTCTTTTACCAGGAAAACAGAAATGGAAAGTATTTTTGGACAGAAAGACTTAAGAAGAACTCTGTTTTAATCCTTGGAGATCTTGTTCTCGTGTATCATTAATTCGCATTTGGTTTTAAATTTTCAGGGTTGGCATTAATCTTCCAACAATCGAAGTTAGATTCGAAAATCTAAACATTGAAGCTGAAGCTTTTGTAGGAAGCAATGCTTTGCCTTCAGTTCTTAATTTCACTACTGGCATATTTGAGGTAGCAACCTGGGAATAGCTTATTAATTTATCATTTTGCTCTTTGTTTTTTGGTTTAGAGCTTTAGATTGTTATTAACAGTTCGGTTTGCATTGTGATTAAAGAACTTTTTGATAGATATGGGGATTCTTTCCAGTAGAAAGAAAAAACTGACCATCCTCAAAGATGTCAGTGGTATCATTAAGCCTGGCAGGTAAACAAGCCCATCTGATTTCTCATGAATTTTACATTTTTTTTCTTCTTCTCATCAAACATAAAGTTGGGAGATCCTTGAATTAATCAATGGTTTTGTCGTTTGATATGTTTATAATAGGATGACACTGCTTTTGGGTCCTCCAAGTTCTGGAAAAACCACTCTCTTGTTGGCTTTGGCTGGGAAGCTTGATCATGCCCTCAAGGTTCTTGACATGTTTCTTCGTCGGTGTTTTCTTTTATATGCTTCTTGTTTTCTTCATTGAGATCTGCATTTGCTTTAGTTTCTAATTTGAAAGTGAAAATTCTCTTGCAGTTTTCGGGGACTGTGACTTACAATGGGCATACCATGAATGAGTTTGTGCCACAGAGAACTGCTGCCTATATCAGTCAACATGATCTTCACCTGGGAGAAATGACTGTGAGGGAGACTTTGGCCTTTTCTGCAAGATGCCAAGGTGTCGGAACTCGATATGGTTAGTTTGATTGATTTATACACCTTCTCAGTTTCTCTTTTGGCCTTTTCGTGCAGAATGTTTTCACTTGTTTGTTACCATTATTGTGTAAATCTTCAACGGATGAAATCTTCCTTTTTTGGGCGTTTACAGATATGTTGGCGGAGTTGTCACGAAGAGAGAAACATGCACACATTAAACCTGATCCTGATATTGATGTCTTCATGAAGGTGAGAACTATGAAGCCATTGTAAATTGTAATGCAAGTTATGAATATCTTCGGGTACCAGCAGGGTTTTGCCATGCCATGTATGCCTTCAGAGATTCGTTACACACAAATGAGTGTACTCTGCAGAATGGATACCAATTGATATGTGCTATGTTTTAGATTCGAATCTCTGAGGGCAAACCTGATGTGGCAAAACATGGAAGGACTTGGGTATCAAATAGGACAATTCCGGTTTATGCTCTCACAATGCTGCCCAGTGGGCTAGGTCCGGTTGTTACATATTATATACCGAAATCAGAGCCAGAATATAAGTTAAAAGATTGTTGTATTCATTGTGATTTACTTTGTCATCTTTAACGTTTCAGGCAATATCAACAGAAGGACAGGAAGCAAATGTAATCACTGATTATATTCTAAAGGTAATGTTACAGAAACTGAAGTATATTGAAAAATCTAAGATAGAACCTTCTTCACTTATTGAATACCTTTGCCATGAAATTTGCAGATTTTAGGACTGGATGTATGTGCAGACACTATGGTAGGAAATGCAATGTTGAGGGGTATCTCTGGAGGACAAAGGAAGCGTGTCACGACAGGTAGTTCATGAAATCAATTGCTGTCATTTATTCCATTATCAAAGTACACTAAATTTCTTATCATGTCACTGTCAATGCCATTAGGTGAAATGCTGGTTGGACCAGCAAGGGCACTGTTTATGGATGAGATATCTACTGGTCTAGACAGCTCTACAACGTTCCAAATTGTGAACTCCCTCAAGCAATATGTTCACATCCTTAATGGAACCGCCGTCATCTCTCTCTTACAGCCAGCTCCAGAGACTTATGATCTTTTTGATGACATTATTCTCCTTTCTGATGGCGTTATAGTATATCAGGGTCCTCGTGAACATGTGGTGAGCTTTTTTGAATCCATGGGCTTCAGGTGCCCTGAGAGAAAAGGTGTAGCTGATTTTCTACAAGAGGTTAGTCTTGACAAACGTTTTATTGCATTGTGAGAAAGCTGTGGCTGATTTCCTAAAATTGTGACAAAGTTGCTCTTCGGTCACATTTAACATTGTTAATTGCAGGTTACATCCAGAAAAGATCAAAGGCAGTATTGGGTACGTAGAGATCAGCCCTACAGGTTTATCACGGCCATTGAATTTGCCGAGGCATTCCAATCATTCCATGTGGGAATGAACATTGGAGATGAACTTAGAACTCCATTTGAAAAAGCAAGGAGCCACCCAGCTGCTTTGACAACCAGAAAATATGGTGTTGGGAACTGGGAGTTGCTGAAAGCTTGCCTCGCAAGGGAATTCCTGCTGATGAAGAGAAACTCTTTCATCTACATCTTCAAGTGCATGCAAGTGCGTGATTAGCATATTTTAAATTTTACTGCAACTATCCTTTTGTAATCATCGTAACTTGGACTATTTTTTCTTTGTGGTACTAGCTCACAACACTGGCCATAATTACTATGACTCTCTTCTTGAGGACTGAGATGCATAAAGATTCGGTTCGAGGAGGAAGGATCTATATGGGGGCCTTGTTTTTTGGTATGATTATCATCATGGCCAATGGATTGTCTGAGCTTTCTTTGACTATTTCTAAGCTCCCTATCTTTTACAAGCAAAGAGACCTCCTATTCTTTCCTCCATGGACCTATGCTCTACCATCATGTATACTGAAGATCCCTATCACATTCATAGAAGTTTCCATATGGGTATTTCTTACCTACTATGTCATTGGTTTTGATCCGAATGTTGAAAGGTAGGAGAAAGGACTGACAACTAAAATTCGCTTGAACTTGAATAGTAGTGTATGCATAGATTTTTGCTCATTACCTCTGGTTCAAATTAATATGGAAGTTATTTTTTTCTGGCACAGGTTGTTTAGACAATACCTCATCCTCTTTCTCATTAACCAGATGGCTTCTGGATTGTTTCGGTCTACTGCAACACTCGGAAGAAACTTGATTGTTGCTAACACTTTTGGGTCATTTGTTTTACTGGTACTTGTTGCAATGGGTGGCTTTGTCCTGTCACGAGGTATAACAAGTCTTAGAAAAAAAACGTTTAATGAAAATTAAGTTAAACGGTTCTAATATATAATCTTTTTTCATTCTTTTATGTTTAATGCTACAGAGGACATAAAGGGTTGGTGGAAATGGGGTTACTGGATTTCGCCTTTGATGTATGGGCAAAATGCGTTGATGGCTAACGAGTTCCTTGGGAACCAATGGAGACGAGTAATGCTTTTGAAGTTGCAATGTTATAATTCTGCTTTTGTCTCTTAACAATATGCTGATCTTTTATGTTTTCTTTTTTATTGAAGGTCCTTCCGGGCTCGAATGAAACACTAGGAGTTGAAGTTCTAAAGTCCAGGAGTTTCTTCACAGAAGCATATTGGTATTGGATTGGAGTAGGGGGATTGGTTGGATTCGTATTATTGTTCAACTTTGGCTATATTCTGGCTCTTACCTTTCTAGACCGTGAGTACAGTGTACCTACTGAATCTTATGCCTCTTTGGAAGTGAGAACTAATCATTTACCATTTTCTTATAAACTAAATATGTAGCCTTGGAGAAGAATCGGGCCGTAATATCAGATGAATCTGAAAGCAACGATCTAGCCAATGGAGCTGGAGTTGGCGGAAGCATTCAGTTAACAAACCAAGAAAACAGCTCTAGTCATGCAAATAGATCAGGTATTAAATGTTCATATATATTTAGATTGGTGTGACTGTGAACAAGCCATTATGTACAACTCTAATTTAATCGACTTGCAGAGATCCAAGATGACATTAAAAAAAGCACCTTATCGAAGTCCTTTTCTACGAGTGATGGAACTGTTGGGGCTATCGGCAATAGGAAAAAGGGAATGGTTCTTCCATTTGAGCCACATTCCCTCACATTTGATGACATTGCATATTCTGTTGATATGCCACAGGTAACATAACGTCCCACGTAAATGTACATACGTTTGATGGTTGAATTGAGTCTTTTTCCAGTTTAATGTGGACCGAATATATGAGAATTTATTTGATTGAATTGAAACTTTGTAGGAAATGAAAAAACAAGGTGTCACTGAAGATAGATTGGTGCTTTTAAAGGGTCTTAGTGGTTCTTTCAGACCAGGCGTTCTCACAGCACTAATGGGTGTTAGTGGTGCTGGTAAAACCACTTTGATGGATGTGCTTGCTGGTAGAAAAACTGGTGGTTATATCGAGGGGAACATTACTGTTTCGGGTTTCCCAAAGAAGCAAGAAACATTTGCTCGTGTATCTGGATACTGTGAACAGAATGACATTCATTCTCCTCATGTCACTGTGTATGAATCCTTGCTTTATTCCGCTTGGCTACGATTATCCAACGAAGTTGACGCTGAAACCAGAAAGGTAAGAAATTTGAAATCCTAATCTATTTCAAGTCTCGTATTCAAATTGATACATATTACAGGTTTTACTGAGATAAGTAAATTGGCTATGCTTTAAGTTGAGAAGTGTTGTATTTGATAAAACTTATTATCTTTCCTCTCCATTACCCACTGAGTAGGATGAATTCATTAAAATCAAGCCACACCTACATATAACTTAGTTGAGAAGAAAAACATTTTCTTTCACCAGCTATCTTGCTTCTAATAAAGTTGTTTCTTGTGTTGACAATGGAGTATTTAGGTCAGTTTATCTTGACTGATATCCTGAGCAACAGAGTCCAATAAGAAAAAAAAAACATTTTCCTACTCACTTTTGGCCTGCATTATAAGTTGATGGTTTTATCTCAACATATATATTTTGCAGATGTTCGTCGAGGAAGTCATGGAGCTTGTGGAACTTAAACCATTAAGGCATGCCCTAGTTGGTATACCTGGCGTAAACGGTTTATCAACAGAGCAACGAAAGAGGCTTACTATTTCTGTCGAGCTCGTGGCAAACCCCTCTATCATTTTCATGGATGAGCCAACTTCAGGGCTTGATGCAAGAGCTGCTGCAATTGTTATGAGAACAGTTAGGAATACAGTGGACACCGGAAGAACAGTTGTGTGTACCATCCATCAACCAAGTATTGACATATTTGAAGCATTCGATGAGGTGAGAAACAGAAAAGCCAATTTCAAAAGAAGTGGCTGCGTTTTAGTTGGTTATTTATGTAATAGCCTTACTAAGATAAAATTTGCAATTGCAGCTATTCCTTATGAAACGAGGAGGACAAGAGATATATGTGGGGCCATTAGGACACCATTCTAAACATCTTATCAAATATTTTGAGGTGAGATGAAATGAAAGACCACCGTTTCCAATATTCATCAACTTGTACATTTCACGGTTCACATGAAAATTGTATCCAAACTGTAATGTTTCACTCCTCCAGGGAATTCAAGGAGTTAGAAAAATCAAAGATGGCTACAATCCAGCAACTTGGATGTTGGAAGTTACCACAACAGCACAGGAGTTATCTTTAGGAGTCGATTTTGCTGATATCTACCGAAACTCAGACCTGCACAGGTAATAAGCTATCCAGGCTCCAAATTGCAACAAAAAGTGTAATCTGATTCAACTAGTTACTTTAGTTTAGCATATATAAGACATATATGTGGCCTAGTTATCTTGGCTACCTAGAATTTGCTACTGATGCATGCCATTTGTTCAGGAGAAACAAAGCTCTGATTGAAGATTTAAGCAAACCTGCTCCAGGTGCAAAGGAACTCTATTTCCGAACACAGTACTCTCAATCATTCTTGACTCAGTGTACAGCTTGTTTATGGAAGCAATACTGGTCATACTGGCGCAACCCGCCGTATACTGCTGTGAGATTCCTCTTTACAACCGTCATAGCATTGATGTTTGGGACAATATTCTGGGACCTTGGTTCTAAAACGTAAGCAACAATTCCAAAAGCTCATGCTTCAACTATTGTTTTTACCACTCATCTTCATATATCTGTTATTGTGTCTGTATTATAAAAATATAGGAAAAAGATGCAAGATCTGGCAAATGCAATGGGTTCAATGTATGCTTCTGTTATTTTCATCGGTGTCCAAAACTCGGGATCTGTGCAGCCAGTTGTGTCTGTTGAAAGGACAGTGTTTTATAGAGAAAGAGCTGCTGGAATGTATTCTGCCATGCCATATGCTATTGCACAGGTAAGTCATCCTCACATTTTGAGGATTACTTGAAACCATAAAGAAAGTTGTACGCAAATCATAATTGACTCCACATTTTGACATTGCAGGTCTTAATTGAGATACCTTATATTTTTGTACAAGCTTCCGTGTATGGCATCATAGTCTATGCTATGATCGGATTCGAATGGACCGTTGCTAAGTTCTTCTGGTATCTCTTCTTCATGTTCTTCACCTTTCTTTACTACACCTTCTACGGCATGATGGCTGTTGCTGTCACACCAAACCAGTACATTGCAGCCACAGTTTCCTCAGCATTCTATGGCATATGGAATATCTTCTCGGGATTCATCATCCCACGACCTGTAAGTGCTACTTCCACACGATCTTCCCTTTCAGGTTTTCGATATGTTTTATTCGGTTCAAAGAAAAGCAATGATTCGAATGTGACTGCATAAACCAACAGGACTAACATTATTTCCCACTCATTTCAACTGTTCACCAATTACAGAGTATGCCAGTATGGTGGAGATGGTACAGTTGGATCTGTCCGGTGTCTTGGACCTTGTACGGGTTGGTGGTTTCACAATTTGGTGATATAAACCAAGTGCTTGAAGATGGCGACGGTCAGACAGTTAAAGAGTACATAACAAGTTATTTTGGGTTCAGACATGATTTTCTGGGAGTAGTTGCTGCTGTTATTCTTGGTTTCGATGTACTGTTTGGAGCAATCTTTACCATGGCCATCAAGATGTTCAATTTCCAAAGGCGATAGAAATTTTTGGTTTTAACTGTAGGGTTAAAAAAACAGATCCATATTTATAATGGTGCTATATTATTAGGAAACAAGTTAAAAAAATAGGTTTCTCTAATTGAAGATTTTGTTGTACTTTTAATTTTTTTATTAATTAAAGGATATTACAATTCTATACCGGGATTCGAACTTATACAAGATGAGGTAATATGAGCATATTTAACCATTAAATCAATGAGTGGATTAATGTCTAAATAATATTTGTTAAGAGTTTGTGACTCGAATTCTGTATTGTTATAATCCGAAAGATTTATCGTGCGACTTGTTTGAAAAAATATATATGTATATAAAAGATAATTGATATTGATAATTTAGTTTGTGACACATAAAGGGTTTGATTTATGGATAAACATTCTATACACAGGGGTGGAAACTTTTAGTTTCCACAAGCGCCTTAGTTTTAGTTTTAGGGTATATGGAGTTAGTTTAGGGTATATGGTTTAGGAGTTTAGGTGTAGGGGGTTAGAGTTTAGGGATAATTGTTCCAACTTAAGGTTTAGAGTTATAATTTAGGGTTTATAGGTTAAAACCTAAATCTTCACCATATTACCCTAAAAACTAAACCATAACCTATAAACCCTAAATTATAACCATAAACCTTAAGTTGAAACAACTATACCTAAATTCTAAACCCCTACATCTAAACCCCTAAACTCTATACCCTAAATTAACTCACTATACCCTAAAACTAAGGCGCTTGTGGAAACTGAAAGTTTCCACCGCCTGTATATAGGATATTAATCCTTGATTTATTTAGCTATTTATGTAATATAAGCGGTAATTCCATATTTTTAATGCCAACATGTACATAAACTATAAAACTATAATTTTCTAAAAACATATTTGAACTTTTAGGAGAGAACTAAATATAATATATGTATTTCAAATAAAAAATTAATGTTGCATGTATTCAGTAAAAAAAATGAAGAATTAGTCAAAAAGTAAACTTGAAGAATTAGTCAAAAAAAAGTTGAAGAATGATTATAAGAAAATTCAATATATGTTGAAAACAACATTGGTTTTAAATTAATAAATTTAAATTACAAAGAGCTGTACATTTATTTTAATAAAATTATTTTTCTAAATTAAATCTATGTGGAAAACAAGCTTGGTTTTATACGAATTCATGGATGATTTTACCCTAAATTGCATTTTTTCCTTAAAATTTGTTATTTTTGTGTGAAAGAAGGTGATAAGTAGCTAAAATGGGCACTATTTCACTTTTAATTAGGCCTTTAATGGTTGAAATATGGTGTTACTTAGATTTTATTATGAGTTTCTCATGCATGTCTGTAATTATGGAAAACACACTGAAAAGAGGCGGAATTCTGCAGTTATTATTTTTTTGAAGTCAAGACCGGATTAGTGAGCATGAATCTGGGCATGAAAGGCTGACTGGACGCCACATCAGCAGCTTCTAGAAGATGATGTCAGCGACGTCGGATAACTTATCAGCCGCATTTCGATAACTTATTAGCTGAGATTTAAAATTTAAACTTGAGAATTATCTTTTGTATTTAATTTAAATATTTTAGGACTTATCTTCTATCACTTTAGGCTTATTTTAGAGTTTTTAGAATACTATAAATATTCATAAACTCTAAAATCATCTCTTGTTCTCGGCTTGCTTTTTACTTTAAAGTTTATAAAATTTTCTTTTACTTTACGTTCTTGTTCTTTTAGTTAAATTTTGGGAAAACTACACCGGTGGTCCCCAAACTATTACTGTTTTCCTATTTTGGTTCCTAAACTATGTTTTTCAGCAAAACCGTCCCTTCTGTTACATAGTTCTTTTGTTTTGGTCCCCCGACGTTAAATAGCTAACGGTTTTGCTGACGTGGCATTTTTAAATATTTTTTAATCATTTCTCTCCCCTCTTAAAAAATGCCACGTCAGTAAAATCGTTAGCTATTTAACGTCAGAGACCAAAACAGGAGAACTATGTAACAGAAGGGACGATTTTGCCGAAAAACATAGTTTGAGGACCAAAATAGGAAAATGGTAATAGTTTGGGAACCACCGGTGTAGTTTTCCCTTAAATTTTCTATTTGCCAAAGGCTTAAAGCAAAGCTTTAATTCACCTTGTGAAAATAAAAAAAAAACACTTAACAAACTTTGTTTTACATTTTTAATTTTTCTGAAAATTTAGATCGGCAATCGACCTTTCTATTAAAATCTTTTCGCTTTCATTTTAAAAGTGTACGTTGACTTAATTTTTGTTGAGATTTACGGTGGGAGGAAGAATCAGCGATAGTCGTAGTTTTAATTTCCTATAAACACACTTAGCGACAGATTCGTTATGGAAAAATTGAGATCAGATTCGATTCTTATCGAGATAACATAATCCGAGTCGGGTGTTTTCAAAACTTAAAACTGTTTTATTATAACGGCGATAGTCGTGTTTAGTTTAACCAGAAAACTGAAATCTAAAAATTAATTTTAGATTGTCAGTAACCGGCATCTATCTGGATTGAAAATCATTTTTCAATGATCATTTTGAATTGAAGCAGAGCAAAAGCTTGAAGCTAATTAATTCAATCAATTGTGTTCTCAAAAATATCTTTTTCTGTCATTTTCTCAAAATATGTTATTTTACCTTTAGTTCCTACTCTGTCGAAACCTCCATTACTTTTATTTTTGCACAAAAGTCAAAATCAAAACCTTCAGATATTAGAAGCTTCGAAGTCCCTACGGATCGACCATTTTTTTGTGGATCGACTTTTTTTCTCTCTATACTACGTTATTTTATATATGTATGTCCGTCGTACAGTATGTGTTCGGGGTGAAGGACTGCCTTTCCCAACAATGTCGTCCCAAAGTTTGAACTCTCGTCCTTCAAAGAAGGATAATTTTTTAAACATGCGTTTTTATGATTATTTTTTTGACCAACACATTTTTCTATGATATATTATAATTGATCTTTATAAAAAACAGAATAAATAAAAAATATAGAAAATATTTTGATACACAAATTTGTTATTTTAAGGTTTATGAACTTAGTTTAGGGTTAGAGATTTAGAAGACAGAGTTTAAAATTTTGAATTTAAGGTTATAATTCAGAGTTTAAGTTATATGATTTAGAATTTAAAATTTTAATGTTAGAAATTTAGGTTTTGGATTTTATAGTTTATAGGAAGGGTTGTGCAAATTTTTTCACATTATGTGTATCAAAATATTACCTAAAAATTATACCCTGATAATTTTATTATATTGTTGTATAAATTTATCATACCAATTAGGAGAATATTTTCAATCTCTAATATTCCATAATGTCAAAATTATTAATATTGCATAATTTAAAAATTATTACTGAATCCAACAAATGTCCTAGTGAAAAAGCGGATGATATTCATTCTAGAAAACATGGGTTGAATTACAATGCCTGCAAGGTACATAAATTTTGAAAATAATGGATATTTTGTTTTTTAAATATATTATAAAACAACATTTAATAAATACATATTAACAAAAACTATGGATAAACTTCTCTAAAAAGTAACAAATAAACTCAAAATTAACAATGTGCGCACATCTTATTTAATTTAAAAATTGTTATGTGAGAGAAACTTTATAATGTATATGCATATACGATATGTTTCGTTAGTAAATTTGACCTTTAAGCTTTTTTTTAAAGTTAAGTTGATTACAATTACAAGTAGTATTTGTTCTGAATATATTTCAATCATTTGACAATGCATGTTCAATTACCCTGCTGCAGCTGCTGGTGCTCAAACCCTTGACTCCTAATAACAACAATCGTTCTCTTAACCCGTGTCCTTTAAACTTTTTGGTTTTCTGTAAAAAAAAATATTAGTGTATAATATAAGCTAAGCAATTATGTCATCTAAGCATATAAAGTTATTATATTCCGTTTTATTTCCCTCTTGTTTTTTATTTTAATTTTCATCGTTTTTCAAAAAAAAAAAAAGTCAAACAAAAGACCTCAAATTTAAAAAAGAAAAAAAATTACTCGAAAGTTTGAACTTTGACAGATTAAAATAGAAAACAAAATAAATAAATAAAACCCAATCCTTACGGAACACCATGTGGGATAGAATTTGAACTTTGACAGATACAAATAATGAGAATGATAATAATAATAATAATAAGAATAGGAAGGAGAAGCCGCTATATTATTTTCTAACCAATCTTATAAGAATCACAACCCTCCAGTTATGTTGCAACAAGACCAGACCATTCCTGAACCCTCAAACTGGTTTTTGTTCTTTCACCCTCAAACTGGTTTGATGCTTTGACTTGAGCTCGGGGAACGTGAAAGTTTTCATATTGTTCCGGTGGGTGTTGGAGTTTGATGGTAAAGTGGTAATGGAGGGTGGTGATATTTTAAAAGCGAGTCATAGTTTACGAGCTGGAAGTGTTGGAGCCGGAAGTTTACGAGCATCGAGTTCTTCTATATGGAGAAACAGTGCTGTGGACGTATTTTCAAGGTCTTCTCGAGACGAGGATGATGAAGAAGCATTGAAGTGGGCTGCACTTGAGAAACTACCCACTGTCGCTCGTCTCAGGAAAGGTATATTGACCACCTCTCACGGCCATGCCAATGAAGTCGATGTTTATAATCTTGGGTGGCAAGAAAGGAGGACTATACTTGAGAGGTTGCTCAGGGTTGCAGAGGAAGATAATGAAAGGTTCTTGTTGAAGCTCAGGAACCGTATAAATACGTAAGAAGTTTTTTTGTATGTTGTTTTTTCTAATATATGCTGTTCTTGTGTACTGATAATCATTTTATTGGATTTTTTTTTAATTTTCAGGGTTGGCATCGAGCTTCCTACAATCGAAGTCAGATTTGAAAATCTGAATGTTGAAGCTGAAGCTTTTGTAGGAACCAATGCTTTGCCTTCATTTCTTAATTTCCTTACTAGCATATTTGAGGTAGCAACCTGGAAATTACTGATTGATTTATCTATTTTACTCTTTTTTTTTTTTTGGGGGGGGGGGGGGTTAGATTCTTATTAACAATTCACTTTGTTTTGTGATTAAAGGGCTTACTGATAAATATGGGTGTTCTTTCTAGTAGAAAGAAAAAGCTGACCATCCTCAAAGACGTCAGTGGAATCATTAAGCCTGGCAGGTAAACATGGCCATCTGATTTTCAATTTTCTTTTCTCTTCTCAAACATAAAGTTGGGAGATCCTGGAATTAATCAATGGTTTTGTGGTTTGATATGTTTATAATAGGATGACATTGCTTTTGGGTCCTCCAAGTTCTGGAAAAACCACTCTCTTGTTGGCTTTGGCTGGGAAGCTTGATCCTGCTCTTAAGGTTCTCCACATTTCTTTTTCTTTAGTGTTTTCTTCATTGAGATCTGCATTTGCTTTAGTTTCTAATTTGAAAGTGAAAAATTCTCTTGCAGTTTTCGGGGACTGTGACTTACAATGGGCACACCATGAATGAGTTTGTGCCACAGAGAACTGCTGCCTATATCAGTCAACATGATCTTCACTTGGGAGAAATGACTGTGAGGGAGACTTTGGCCTTTTCTGCAAGATGCCAAGGAGTCGGAACCCGATACGGTTAGTTTGATTGATTTCTACCCCTTCTCAGTTTATCTTTTGACCTTTTGGTGCAGAACGTTATCACTTGTTTATTACCATTATTGTGTAAATCTTCAATGGATGAAATCTTCCTGTTTTGGGCGTTTACAGATATGTTGGCAGAGCTGTCACGAAGAGAGAAACAGGCACACATTAAACCTGATCCTGATATTGATGTCTTCATGAAGGTAAGAACTATGAAGCCATTGTAAATTGAAATGCAAGTTATGAATATCTTCGGGTACCAGCAGGGTTTTGCCATGTATGCCTTCAGAGATTCATTACACACAAATGAGTGTACTCTGCAGAACGGATACCAATTGATATGTGCTGTGTTTTAGATTTGAATCTCTGAGGCAAACCTGATGTGGTAAAACATCAAAGGACTTGGGTATCAAAGAAGACAATTCCGGTTTATGCTCTCACAATGCTGCCCGGTGGGCTAGGTCTGGTCGTTACATATTATATACCATGTTGGCAAGATGCCTTGTCTCGTTTAGATATTGCTTCCGGTGTCCTGCAAAATTCGTTGCATATGTTAAAAGATAATTCTATCTGGAATAACATTGGTTGAGAATCAGAAATGGAATATAAGTTCAAAGATTAATTTTATCTCACAGTAGTCACAATTATAAAGAATCTTGTATGCATCGTGATTTGCTTTGTCAACTTTTAACATTTCAGGCAATATCAACAGAAGGACAGGAAACAAATGTAATCACTGATTATGTTCTAAAGGTAATGTTACAAAAACTGAAGTATACTGAAAGATCTAAGGTAAAAACTTCATTTATTGCATTCCTTTGTCATAAACTTTGCAGATTTTAGGACTGGATGTATGTGCAGACACTATGGTAGGAAATGAAATGTTGAGGGGTATCTCTGGAGGACAAAAGAAGCGTCTCACAACAGGTAGTTCATGAAATCAATTGCACCATTTATTCCATTATCAAAGTACACCAAATGTCTTATGCCATTGTCAATGCAATTAGGTGAAATGCTGGTTGGACCAGCAAGGGCACTGTTTATGGATGAGATATCTACTGGTCTAGACAGCTCTACAACATTCCAAATTGTGAACTCCCTCAAGCAAACTGTTCATATCCTTGATGGAACCGCAGTCATCTCCCTTCTACAGCCAGCTCCAGAGACTTATGATCTTTTTGATGACATTATTCTCCTTTCTGATGGTGTGATAGTATATCAGGGTCCTCGTGAACACGTGGTGAGCTTTTTCGAATCTATGGGCTTCAGGTGCCCCGAGAGAAAAGGTGTGGCTGATTTCTTGCAAGAGGCAAGTCTTGAAAAAGATTTTATTCTCTTGTTCATTGTGAGAAAGTTGCTCTTCTGTCTCATTTAACTTTGTTAACTGCAGGTTACATCAAGGAAAGATCAAATGCAGTATTGGGTACGTAAAGATCAACCTTACAGGTTTATCACAGCCGATGAATTTGCTGAGGCATTCCAATCATTCCACGTGGGAATGAAAATTGGGGATGAACTTGGAACTCCATTTGAAAAAGCAAGGAGCCACCCAGCTGCTTTGACAACCAGAAAATATGGTGTTGGGAAGGGGGAGTTGTTGAGAGCTTGCATCGCAAGGGAATTCCTGCTGATGAAGAGAAACTCCTTCGTCTACATCTTCAAGTGTGTACAAGTGTGTACAGATCATTTTTGAACCCTGTGCTGCAATTGTTGTGCTTTAAGGATATTTTTTTCTCAGCACATTAAGGATGTTGACTAACACTATTTTTTCTTTGTGCTACTAGCTCACAATAATGGCCATCATTGCTATGACACTCTTTTTGAGAACTGAGATGCATAAAGATTCTGTTCAAGGAGGAGGAATCTATATGGGGGCTTTGTTTTTTGGTATGATATTTATCATGTTCAATGGAATGCCTGAGCTTTCGATGACCATTACTAAGCTCCCAGTCTTTTACAAGCAAAGAGACCTCCTTTTCTTTCCTTCATGGACCTATGGTCTACCATCTTGGATTCTGAAGATCCCTATGACATTTGTAGAAGTTTCCATATGGGTATTTATTACCTACTACGCCATTGGATTTGATCCAAATGTTGAAAGGTAGTGAAAAATGACAACACAAATTTCTTGTGAACTTTAACAGTAGTGACTTTGATTCAAATTGACGTGGAAGTATTTTTTCTGGCATAGGTTGTTAAGACAGTACCTCATCCTTGTTCTCATTAACCAGATGGCTTCGTCATTATTCCGATGTATTGCAGCAACTGCTAGAAACATGATTGTTGCTAACACTTTTGGGACATTTTCTTTACTTGTACTTTTTGCATTGAGTGGCTTCGTCCTAGCACGAGGTATAATAAGTCTTAGAAAAAGTTTAATGGAAATTAAACTTTAGACAGTTCTAATCTACTTTTTATGTTTAATGCTACAGATGACATAAAGGGTTGGTGGATATGGGGTTACTGGATCTCGCCTTTGATGTATGGCCAAAATGGGTTGATGGTTAATGAGTTCCTTGGACACCAGTGGAGACGAGTAATGCTTTTGAAGTTGAAATGTCTATAATTCTGCTTTTGTCTCTAAACAAAATGCTCATCCTTCATGTTTGCTTTCATATTGAAGGTCCTTCCGAACTCAAACGAATCACTGGGAATTCAAGTTTTACAGTCGAGGAGTTTCCGCCAAGATTCAAATTGGTATTGGATTGCAATAGGGGCATTGATTGTATTCGTATTAGTGTTCAACTTTTGCTTTAATCTATCTCTTACCTTTCTAAACCGTGAGTATTGCTTACCTACTAAAACTTACGCCTCTTTGTTAAGCAGAGCTAATCTTTACCTTTGTTTTTTTCTTCTTCGAATAAATATGTAGCCTTTGAGAAGAATCGAGCTGTAATATCAGAAGAACCTGAAAGTAAAGATCAGGCCAGTGGAGTTGGTGGAAGCATTCAGTTAACAAACCAAGAAAGTAGCTCAAGTGGTGTAATTAGATCAGGTATTAGAAGGTCATATCTATTCGGATTAATGTGTTTGTTTACGAGCCATTATATGTACAATACAAATTTAATTGACATGCAGAGATCCAAGATACCAATCAAAGAAGCACCTCATCCAAGTCCTTCTCTATGTCTGATGTAAATCTTGGGGCCAATGGCAAAAACAAAAAGGGAATGATTCTTCCATTTGAGCCACATTCCATCACTTTTGATGACATCACCTATTCTGTTGATATGCCACAGGTAACATAAGGTTCTATGTATAAATAACATTCACTTTTGGTAGTTGGATTCAGTATTTTTTTCAGTTTAATGTGGTTCAGGTATATGAGAGTTTACAATTGAATTGGAACTTTTCAGGAAATGAAAGAACAAGGTGTCACTGAAGATAGATTGGTGCTATTGAAGGGTCTTAGTGGTGCTTTCAGACCAGGTGTTCTCACAGCATTAATGGGTGTTAGTGGTGCTGGTAAAACCACGTTGATGGATGTGCTTGCTGGTAGAAAAACTGGTGGTTATATCGATGGGAACATTACAGTTTCAGGTTTCCCGAAGAAGCAAGAAACATTTGCTCGTGTATCTGGATACTGTGAACAAAATGACATTCATTCTCCTCATGTCACTGTGTATGAATCATTGCTTTATTCCGCTTGGCTACGATTATCCAGCGAAGTTGATGCCGAAACCAGAAAGGTAAGCATTTACAAATTTCATGTCTCTTATTCAACATTGATACATATTACAGGTTTTACTGAGGTAAGTCAATTTGCTATTTATCCTAAAGCTCTACAGAGCTTTAAGTTGAGAAGTGTTGTATTTGTTAAATCTTATTTTCTCTTTCCCCTCCATTTCCCACTGAGTAGGATGGATTCATGGAAGTCAACACACTTATATAACATAGCTGAAAAGGAAAAATATTTTCTTTTACCAGCTTTCTTGCTTCAAATAAAGTTATTTGTTTGGCTGGCAAAGGAGTATTTTGGTCAGTTTATCTAGACTGAGATCCTGAACAACAGAGTCCAATAAGAAAACAAATTTTCCTAATCACTTTTGGCATGGATTAAGTTGATGGTTTTATCTCAACATCTGCTTTTTAGATGTTCATCGAGGAAGTCATGGAGCTTGTGGAACTGAATCCATTAAGGCATGCCCTTGTTGGTTTACCTGGTGTAAATGGTTTATCAACTGAGCAGAGAAAGAGGCTTACTATTGCAGTCGAGCTCGTGGCAAACCCCTCTATCATTTTCATGGATGAGCCAACTTCAGGGCTTGATGCAAGAGCTGCTGCGATTGTTATGAGAACAGTTAGGAATACGGTGGACACCGGCAGAACAGTTGTGTGTACCATCCATCAACCTAGTATTGACATATTTGAAGCATTTGATGAGGTAAGAAACATAAAAGTTGTTTCAAAAGAAGTGGCTGCATTTTAGTTGGTTCTTTATGCAATAGCCTAACTAAATGATAAAAATTGCAATTGCAGCTATTCCTTTTGAAGCGTGGAGGAGAAGAGATATACGTGGGGCCATTAGGACACCATTCTCAACATCTTATCAGATACTTTGAGGTGAGAAGAAATGAAAAACCACAGTTTACAAAGTTCATCAACTTTACCATTTCTCAGATGACATGGAAACTGTATCTAACACTATGATGTTCATCTTCTCTAGGGAATTCAAGGAGTTAACAAAATCAGATATGGATACAATCCAGCAACTTGGATGCTGGAAGTTACCACGTCAGCGCAGGAGTTATCTTTAGGAGTTGATTTTGCTGAAATCTACAAAAACTCAGACCTATATAGGTAATAAGCTAGCCTGGAGCCAAATTGCAACAGAAAGTGTAACCTGATTCAACTAATTAATTTGGATTATCATATACAAGGCATGTATATGGTTTAGCTATCCTGGTTACGCGGAATTTGTTTCTGATGCATGTCATTTGTTCAGGAGAAACAAAGCTCTTATTGAAGATTTAAGCAAACCTGCTCCTGGTACAAAGGAACTCTATTTCCCAACACAGTACTCTCAAACATTCTTGACTCAGTGTACAGCTTGTTTATGGAAGCAAAACTGGTCATACTGGCGCAACCCGCCGTATACTGCTGTGAGATTTCTCTTTACAACCGCCATAGCATTGATGTTTGGGACATTGTTCTGGGACCTTGGCAAAAGAACGTAAGCTACAAGCCTACAACTCTATTACAAAAGCTCAAGTTTCAATAGTTGTTTTTACCAGTCATCTTCATATATCTAATTGTCTTATAAAATTATAGGAAAAAGATGCAAGACCTGGCAAATGCAATGGGTTCAATGTATGCTTCTGTTCTTTTCATTGGTATCCAAAACTCTTCATCTGTGCAGCCTGTTGTGGGCATTGAAAGGACAGTCTTCTATAGAGAAAGAGCAGCTGGAATGTATTCTGCCATGCCATATGCCATTGCACAGGTGTGTAATTTTCACATTTTGGGGATACTCAAAACCGTAAAGAAAGTTGTAGGCACATTATAATTGACTCCACATTTTTGCCACTGCAGGTCTTAATTGAGATACCTTACATTTTCCTTCAATCTTCTGTGTATGGCATTATAGTCTATTCTATGATCGGATTCGAATGGAACGCTGCAAAGTTCTTCTGGTATCTCTTCTTCATGTTCTTCACATTCCTTTACTTCACCTTCTATGGCATGATGGCTGTTGCTGTCACACCGAACCACCACATTGCGGCCATAATTTCCTCAGCATTCTATGGATTATGGAATCTCTTCTCAGGATTCATCATTCCACGACCTGTAAGTGCTACTTCCCCACAATTTTTCTTTTTGATATCTTTCATTCGGATCAAAGAAAACCTTGGGTTTATGCTCTTGGAATCTTTAACATATACTTGTACACACAAATCCTGATGACTTAATTTCTTCCCACTCATTTCAATTGTTCACCAATTACAGAGAATGCCAGTATGGTGGAGATGGTACTATTGGGCTTGTCCGGTATCATGGACGTTGTACGGATTGGTAGTTTCGCAATTCGGTGATATAAACGAAAGGCTGGAAGATGGCAACGGCCAGACAGTTAAAGAGTTCATAAGAAGTTATTATGGCTTCAGGCATGATTTTCTGGGAGTAGTTGCTGCTGTTATTCTTGTTTTTGATGTTCTGTTTGGAGCAATCTTTACCATGGCCATAAAGACGTTCAATTTCCAAAGGCGTTGAAATATAGTGTTCAAAAATCAGTATTAGTAATGGACTGGTAAGATATCATTAGGATTAGGAAACAAAGGTAAAAAATGTTCCTGTATGTTATGTTGTGTTCTTGTGAAATCTCTGACATTTGAATTTGTTGTATGTAACTATAGAACATTGTCTTATTTTTCGTTTGCTCTAATAAAAAGAGGCTTAACTAGCCTTAAACATTTAGGATGATTCTACAATAAACGTCATGTACTGTACCATAAATCATGTGTATTGTTGTGTATTATTAATTATTTTAATTACTTTTAAAATTATAAAGACTGAAAGCGTTATTATCTATTTTTAGAAAAAAATTTAAAAAAAATTTATATTATTTTTTTATTAAAAGTGTAAAGTACACAAATGGTAATCGAACTTTGGTAAATTGTTCAATTTGGTAATCAAACTTTCAATTGCTTTAATGTTACCATTAAATTTTTGGATAAACTACTCCAGTGACCACCCAACTATGGGTCGCGACCTGTTTTGATCACTCAACTAAAAAAATTCAAAATTCGACCACCCAACTATTTAAATAGACTTATTTTGACCATCGAGCGTTAAAATTTAACAGAAAGGTGGCGTGACTGTTAAAGTAAAATTTGTATACTTACACATTTGGTACTTATTAGCTACCTATTATACCAATTTAGTCCTGATTTTAATTTAAATAAATAAAATAGTTGGGTGGTCGAATTTTGATTTTTTTTAGTTGGGTGGTCAAAACAGGTCGCGACCCATAGTTGGGTGGTCACTAGAATAGTTTACCCTAAATTTTTAGTTTTGCTCCAAATTGGTCACTACCCGTCAAACGCTGTTAAAAAGGTGACGTAACAGTTAAAATATTTTGTATAATAACACATTGGCAAAATGACAAAAGATGCCCTCAACGTTTGCATGTTTTGTTATTTGACCCCCTATTCTTTTTTTTGGGTCCAAATATGCCCCCAATGTTTGCTTGTTTTGTCATTTAGCCCTCTATTCTTTCTTTTGGTCCGAATATGCCCCCAACGTTTTATTCGTAGTTCAAATATGCCCCCAACATTTTAGTTTGGTCCAAATATCCCCCGTTAGATGGAAACTGTCAGTCAAATGACGTTCAACAACTGATGCTGACTGGACTTGCCACGTATTAAGATCTGCTGATGCCACGTCAATTTTTTTTATAAGCCGTTGACCGTCAGTTGATTGACAGTTTACATCCAACATGGACATATTTGGACTATAAATGAAACGTTGGGGGGCATATTTGGACCAAAAGAAAGAATATGAGGCAAAATGACAAAACAAGCAAACATTGGGGGCATATTTGGACAAAAAAAAAGAATAAGGGGCCAAATGACAAAACATGCAAACGTTGGGGGCATCTTTTGTCATTTTACCTTATTTTAATTACTTTTAAAATTATAGATACTAAAAGCATTATTATCCCTTTTTAGAAAAATATAAAAAAACAATTTTTATATTATTTTTTTGGGTAAAGTATACAAATGGTAACTGAACTTTAGTAAATTATTAAATTCGGTAACCAAACTTTCAATTGCTTCAATGTTACCATTAAACTTTTAGTTTTGCTCCAAATTGATCAATGACCCGTTAACAGCCGTTAAAAGGGTGACGTGGTAGTTAAAATATTTTTATAATAACACATTTAGTCCTCCACGTTTGCACATTCAAACAATTTAGTCCTAATTTAAAAAATAATAAATTTTACCCTCATTATTTGTACATTATTTTAATTTTACCCTATTTTTAATTAAAAATAATTTAAACCTAAATCCTAAACACATATATATATATAGTTCCCTAAATATTGCCACTTGAACCTACTGCACTTATACGTGAGTCAAATCGCCGAAGGGCTTCCCATTATGCTGAAAGCTCATCTGAGATGTTTGAGTGTTTGACAGCAAACAAAGGTTTAATGCACTTTTTTGGTTTAATGCACTTTTTCCCCCTAAACTTTATTTTTTTCTTTCAATTTGCTCCCTAAAATTTATTTTAATCATTTTTTTCTTAATATTTTCGACGTTATCTATTTTACTCCAAAAAACTAATACCATAAAAAAAAATCCGTCTCAACTAATTAAAACGAGTCCCATCATTTTTTTTATATTCATTCCCATCATCACTCCTCTGTCTCTCATTCCTTTCTTCGGCCACTTTTTTCTCTTAATTACCCTTTTAATCTCAAACACCCAGTTTTCGATCGCTCTGAGTTTCATCATCTCAACTTTCATTTCCAGGTATTTTCTCTTAATTTACGCGGGTTTCCCCCTTTTCTTCTTTAATTTAATATATCTGCTTTAATGATCTAAAATAGTTTGCCTCTAAGATCGTTTCATTTGATGCTAAATTTGGTATTTTTCAGTAAATTAAAGAAAATAAAGATTTGAGTTTTATTGATTCGTTACATTCTTGTACAAAAATCAAATCTTTACAAGCTAGGTTTGGGTTGTTTACATTTAGGTTAATGGATTTGTCAATATGATAAAGTGTGTTTCTGTTGATGTAGATGCTTAATTTTGCAAATCAGATGGCTGAGATCCTTCCTTTTCAAATTACATTTTGTTGATGTTCTAATTTGATGCTTAAACAAGCGACATTGTGAAATCGGGTTCCGGCTATAGGATAGAAGCATTTCGTGCAAAAGCTTGAATGTTATTCACCAGAAGTTTTTATATTTTCTATTTGTGAGCCGAAGCCAGGTGTTTATTATTGTTTTTCTACTCAGATCTATTCAATTACTCTGTTCTTTTGATTAGAGGTGACAATCGGGTCATTCGGTTCGGGTTCGGTTCGGGTCGGGTCGTTTCGGTTCGGGTCATTTCGGGTCTATCTAGAATCGGTTTAGATTCGGTTCGGTTCGGGTCTAATTCGGGTCTGTGATGAGTCGGATTCGGTTCGGGTATTGGATCGGGTCAAAATCGGATCGGTTGTTTTCGGGTCGGGTCAATATCGGATCGGTCGCTTTCGGTTCGGGTCAATATCGGATCGGTCGCTTTCGGTTCGGGTCAAAATCGGGTCGTTCGGGTCGCTTTCGGTTCGGGTTAAAATCGGGTCAATTTCGGGTCGGGTCAACATTTAAATTTTCAGGTCAATTCGATTTGAGTTGGGTTAAATGTTTGAGGTTTAGTATTTATGGTTTAGTTTAGAGTTATTGGTGTATGAGATTAATTCTGATTTAACTTGTTAATCTATGCATTTGAATTTGATTAAATATTTAAATCAAAGCTTCATGTATCAATATAAATTTTTTTGTATAATTATATTAAATCAAAGTTTATAATAATAATAATAATAATAATAATAATAATAATAATAATAATAATAATAATGTCTGAAATGAATTAATTTATTAAACTTAGAATTTAATTGAACTAACTAAAATCTAAAAGCATAAATCACGGACATAATTAAAATAATTTTAAAACTAAATGTGAAATTTCAATTAAATTAATCTAAATTGAAACTCAATTAAATTAAGAAAAAGAGAAAGACAATTGATAAAAATAGAGAGGGAAAAAACAAAATTTTAGAGGGAAATAAGCCACCAATTTTTTAAGCTAGATTGAAAAAAAAAGAAAAAGACAATTGAAAAAATAGAGAGAGAAAAAACAAAATTTTGGAGGGAAATAAGCCACCAATTTTTTTAAGCTAGAGATTAATTACTTTTTAGGTCATGTTGCATTTAAAATGTTACATTCTAGTCAACTTTAAGTTTTAATTTAATTTAGTCACAAGTATTCCCACGGTTTAGACTTCGGATATAGAAATCCCCTCCCAGTAGTGATAATCTCTAAAAATTTACTTTTAGTTGAAATTAACTAATCTTTGTAATTTAGTCTATTAATTTAATATATTGATATTTTCATTCATTTTAATTTCAAAGATTTAATTTTTAGCCAAAATTGACCCCTATTTATTTATATGGTATAATTACAAAATTGATCATTAGACTCTCAAATTTCCCCACTTCCAAATTGTCAATTTAGTCTACAATTTCAATTTTATGCTATATTTTATGATGAAATTATAAAATTGGTCACCAAGATCTCAAATTTCTATACTTCATTTTATTATTTATTATATTGTTAAAAATAGATATTCGGGTTAAAATCGGGTTAAAATCGGGTTAAAATCGGGTCGATATTCGGTTCATCTTTCGGTTCGGGTAGCATTCGGTTCAGGTCCATTCGGTTCGGGTCCATTTCGGTTCGGGTCCATTTCGGTTCAACAAAAAAATTCGGTTCGGTTCGGTTCGGGTTTCGGGTCAACTTTTAATCATTATGTTCGGGTCAAAATCGGGTTTCGGTTCGGGTTTCGGGTCTCGGGTCAAGTTTGCCAGGTCTACTTTTGATAAACCAATTTTCAGTATAAATAATTATAAAGGATTAATATCCTATACATTGGCGGTGGAAACTAAAGTTTCCACAAGCGCCTTAGTTTTAGGGTATAAGAATTAGTTTATGGTATATGGTTTAGGGGTTTAGGTGTAGGTGTTTAGAACTTAGGGATAGTTGTTTTAATTTAAGGTTTATGGTTATAATTTAGGGTTTATAGGTTAGGGTTTAGTTTTTAAGGTAATATGGTGAGGATTTAGGTTTTAACCCATAAACCCTAAATTATAACCCTAAACCTTAAATTAAAACAACTATCCCTAAATTCTAACCCCATACACCTAAACCCTTAAACCCTATACCCTAAACTAACTCTCTATACCCTAAAACTAAGGTGCTTGTGGAAACTTTCAGTTTCCACCGCCTGTGTATAGAATATTTATCCATAAATAAATTGGGGAAGAAGATGATGAGGATGATGTGTGTTTTTGGAAATATAATTAAATTTATAAACATTTTAATATATTTATTTTATTTAAAAATAAATAAAGAAAATGACGTGGCACATTCTGATTGGTCAATATATTTTTTTGGGTGAAATGGCTAAATAAAAAACGTTTAACAGGTAAAAGTGATCAAAATAAACTTTAAGAGACAAGTTAAGAAAACAAGTAAAGTTTAGGAAGAAAAGTGCACTAAAGCCAATTATTTTTTTTTACATTTTATTTGTAATTAAAGGTTTATATGTCCCAAATTTTTTAAATGATTTTTATGTCAAGTAAATGTATGTACGCTGACAAAATTTGTATATGTTTAAAATTTAGGGTTAAATTATTTTTAATTAAAAATAAGTAAAATTGAATTAATGTATAAATAATGAGGGTTAAATTTTTTTGAGTTAGGACTAAATTATTTAAATGTGCAAATATGTAGGACTAAATGTATTAGGCAAAATGATAAAAGATGCCCCTAACGTTTGCATGTTTTGTCATTTGCCCCCCTATTCTTTTTTTGGTCCAAATATGCCCCCAACGTTTCATTCATAGTCCAAATATGCACATGTTAGATGTAAACTGCCAATCAACTGACGGTCTACGGCTTATAAAAAAAATTTGACGTGGCATCAGCAGATCTTAATACGTGGCAAGTCCAGTCAGTATCAACTGTTGAACGTCATTTGACTAACAGTTTTCATCTAACGGGGGATATTTGGACCAAACTAAAACGTTGGGGGCATATTTGAACTACGAATAAAACGTTGGAGGGCATATTTGGACCAAAAGAAAGAATAGATGGCCAAATGACAAAACAAGCAAACATTGAGGGCATATTTGGACCCAAAAAAAATAAGGGGCCAAATGACAAAACATGCGAACGTTGGGAGCATCTTTTGTTATTTTACCTTAAAATAATTAATGGTATACAACAATACACATAATTATTGTACATAACTATACATGGCATTTATTGTAGAATAATCCTACACCGCTACAATAATATCACAGGAATACACCATAAACATTTTAATTAAAACAAATTTACAATTAAATTTGAAAATATAAACCTAGCCTATTGTTGGCAATGACGGTTTCTCATTTTATCCGCACTACTTTTATTTTTTTTCTTTTTCATTGAAAAAAATGATTATTATAGTTATAATACTCTAATACTAATAAAATTATACATATCTGCTTATTCATACTCTAAAAATTTTATTTAAGCTTTATCATAATATTATTAGATACCACTGCTTGAACTTCACTTGCCTTAACTAATAATGTAAATCAAACTTAAAAATCGAAATTTTATTAGTAAAAAGTAAAAAAAAATGTTAGAAATCTAAAAAAAATATATGGAATTAGTGAAATTAAGTCTCAACCCTCTATTTTCTATGATTTTTTGAATATAACAAGAAACAAATTGTTAAATAATATATAACAATATTTGCATCTATGAAAATTTTGGTTTTCGAATTTTTTGATATAACAATAATCAAAATGCTGAATTTTTGGATAAACTAAATTTTTTTGGATATAACAATCACCAAAATATTAAATATAACAAGATTTATATCCATGAAATTTTAAATTTACAGATAATTCAAATTTTCAAAAAAACTAAAAATTAGATCGAATATTTAAATTTTTAGATCGAATCGATGAATAAACGGATAGAATAGGTCGGATATGATATTTTTACACACCCTAATAGTATCATGTGAACAAAGATAATACAACATTGATAGCAGAATACACGTGGCTTGTACGCCGTGAAAAAAATAATGATATATAAATTTTTTTGAGGAAAAGTAATGATATATAATTGAACTAATAAGAAGTGTAAATATTAAATGTTACGTTTACGATTTCAAAAAAAAATGTCACATTTACCATTATAGCCCAATTTAATGTAGGCTTGAAACTTGTAAGGAAGATAAATAATCTCATAAGTCATAACTAGTGGTAGTGGAGTAATTACAATTACAGACCTCTATTTTTTTTTATAGGCTGTAACTAACTATTACCAACCTCTATATCTTTTAATTCTCTTTTTTTTACTATATTATTAGTATTTTGGACGCGTTTAAAGTTTAAACTATTTGATAAAAATTCCTGTAATTTTTTATTATTATCAAAAATAGAACTAGCATTCATTTAAAACCAAACAAACATAATGCCACCAATCCCACGTACAAAGGAAGCCACATCATGCAAAGGCATGCAAGGTGGGAAAAGGGGACGTGCATAGCACCCGTACAGGACAAGGGTAACCAAGGCCATCGAGGACGACACCAGCCACCCAAAAGGAAAAAACAACCAACCCCATTTAAAGCCATGGGAGCACCAAATAAAGGAAAAACAGAACCGAGACTCTTTACAACACCAGCCACTGGTAGCAAGAGCCTTGAGCTTAAAAGGCCCTCCAACGAGCAGGGCATATCATGAAAGGATAGGAACCATAAACCCCGACTAAAAACCTTGACATCTCTTAGACTGAAACACGAACGGTGATCCAAACTAAGCAGTGAGAGCTCCTTTCGGAGGCAGGCTCCCTTGCCACGAGGCTTGGGTCTTATCAACTGTAGCGTAAGGATCCGTACTTTAGGCAGACGAGTAAGGTTAGTCAGGTAGGAGCTTCCAGGGAACGACATCTTCAGTAAACCGTCACTGGACAAGGAGAAATAAGGGCACCACACCGAAACAATCCTTAGATCATCAGTAAAAAGAAAACACTTGATGATCCTAGGGGAAGGGAGTGAAATGGGCACCAATTTCCGACTCTTATGTTGCGTGTAAATAAGGCTATCGCAATTGAGTGCAAGTATACACGGCGCAAGTAATATAGTGATACAAAGTATTAGATATCGTCTCCACAAGGACTGAAAATACTTCTATCTTTAAAAGTCTGCACAAGAAAAGAGATATATTTAATAGAGAGTTTTGAATAATCTTGAATATAAACTAAAATAGACGAAGAAATCAGATTGAGAAAGCAAGCTGTTATTGATTTGTTCAGTAGTGCAGGTGTTGCACTGTTTAGAGGACTACTGTTGCGTATGTCGTCGAGCCTATCGCGGCAGCACCTATCGCGGCAGCGAACAACAACTCTGTACTTCAAGTTCAGCAAGAACCCCTGTTGTGACTCGTCCTATCCCTAGGTCCAAGTTCTGTCGATGAACACGTCTTGGATGATACCTCCCAGCGTGAATCAAAGGATGAACACCGATGTTTGTGGATTCTTCTTTAGCTGCTTAACCTTGTACCTATCCCTAGGCCAAGATAGTTTAACCATAAACTGGAAAACTCGTATTTACTCATTTTGTATACTTACTCTTCCGATATTAAGTAAATAGATAACCTCACAATGCTCTCCCGATACTCTTATGAGATATGAAAACCAAAGTAAATAAACTTGAAGTTTTATTGAATTGAACAGATAAATCCTAAGAAACAGTTTAACCCTTACAACTACTTTACAAGATCAACCCTTAGCCCTAGGGAAGTTTAGAACATGGTGGAGAAGGGAAAAGCTAGGGTTATTGATGGAATACAGCTAGGAACTAGGTTATCCCTCTCTAGGTCGAAATACAAGCATATATATATAGGCCTTGGGTGTAAGCTTTCTTAATGGCCAAAAATACTAGTTTGAATTAAAGTACAATTTATTCAAAGACTAAATCTCTGAATAGACTTCCTTTAATTCGCCCTATCTTCTTGCTTTGACTTTTCTCCTCAAACTTTGGGCAAGGCCTTCTTTATGCTTCTGGACCCCAAAAATTATGCAAGTGGTCTACAAGAGTTAGACTTGAAATCCTCTATCAGTTGAGCTCCACTTTGCATTTTTCCATCTCTTCTTCTTCACTGTCGCCACTTCTGTCACGGCAGATGTCACGACAGTGCTGTTTGAGGCAGTTTTCTTCAACCTTTCATTCTAGCTCTGCAGTTATCTTCTTTTCCTCTGCTGCCCTGGATGCTGCCACGACAGGTACCTGCAAGAATTGATCGAAATCAGCAGCATCTGTACAAAATTATCCATTTGTGATGTTTATGCAAATTTTATCCTAAAATGCAACTAAACATGCTTGAGTGCATCAATAATATGGGTAAATGAGGGTTAAAATATAGAACATTTATGCACTCAACACACCCCCAAACTCAAGTTATTGCTTGTCCTCAAGCAAATGCAATCTAACTAAGAATGAAACTTTTTGGTTTTGTCTTAACTTAACGAACAACCAATACCTACAACACCTTCACCATCAAGATCAATACCTTTCCGAATGTTTATGGATTTATCCGGAGCAATACTATAATTCTTGTGTGAGTGTGTGTGCAGGTTTTGTGAACAAATATAAGCCTAGACTCTTTAGCAACCAGAATATTCACTTAACATACTTGAGTTTTACTTCAAAAATAATTCTTAACTAGAGCCAATTTTGGGCACCTCTAGTCTTATTCTAAAGTTTTTCTATTTTCTACTAGAGCCGGTTTTGGGCACCTCTAATTTAATTTCCTAGAGCCAGTATTAGGCACCTCTAGGAGTACTTCTAGTTATTTTCATAGAGCCAGTGTTAGGCACCTCTAGGAGTAAACCGAATCTAAGTTTTCTTTCTAACTCAAGTGGCTAAGCTTCCTATTATACGTTTACTAACAAAGTCTTAACAACATATAAGTCACAAAGGTGTTTTTAAGAGTTCAGAACTATAGTAAGGCTCTAAATACTTCCTAAAACATTCTAAAGTTATTGTCACAACAGTGAATACCGCGGCAGATAAAAGAAGTTCAAAAAACTTAAGCCAGTTTTTTTAGACACAAAAATAAATAGTAATGAAACACAAAATATGATAAGTTCATTAATAAAAGGAGGACTGCCTACCCCCAAATTCGAGGGTTGCATTGTCCTCAATGCATGACAAACATAAATATACAAAACATCAAAAATTTCAAATAGAGGCACAGACGACAGAAAGAGTAAAAAAAACTTAAGTTGAAGTGCTGTCGTCACTGCTGTCATCTATGCGGAGCTATCGGCGGACAATTTCTTTTGTAGTGGAGGCTGGCTTTGTGGTTGGAGAGGAGGAGGCTACCTTCTTCTTTGCCTCTCGAGGTGGCTGGATTCTGGTAGGTGAAACTTTTGGAGCTTTGTCCAGAATCTCAAGCTCACTGTCACTTTTTCTGCTGCTTCTGCTGTCGTCTCTACTGTCGCGGCAGGGTCTCTCTACATCGATGTCAAGCTTCCTTTTCTTCATAGGAGGGAAGTCCTTTGCGATTTGGCGGACGAAAGAAGGTTCAGAGTCTGAGTTATCCTGCCAGACTGAAGAGGAGGATAAACCTTCGCAATATTTCAGATCGATTTCTGGCAGTGGTTCCTTTCTCTTGGCTCCTCGAGGAGTAACCTGGGGGGATGCAGACCTTCTGTCGCTGGGTCCTACCATGGCAGATGGCGAGGCGGAAACAGCTGTTGAAGTGGCCGTCTTGGGGGTAGTGACAGGTGTTGGGGCAGAAAGAAGGTTTTCTAGAAAAGGAGGGAACTGTACGTTGGGAAAATTAAGTTCAACTTTAATGAAATTTACCGTAGCAGTGTGGAAGTCCCTCATATATTCCATGTAGCCTTTTTGTCGGGCCTCCATTCTTTACAGCAGGTGAATGATTTGGCTGGAGGAGGTGCCTTTTGGTCTGTCAGGTTCTGTCTACTCAGGCTCTGCCGCGACAGGTTCTGTTGAGTCTGGTTCTGTCGTGGCAGAAGGGTCGATATATGCCATTGGGGTGGCTGCCTTTAGTTCCATCAGACTGTAGAGATTCTGCTATGTCCACCCCTTGCCCTGAATCTTGACATCCTTTTCAATTTCGGGGACGTTGTTGGCTCGACAAAGGGCTGTGATTAAGTAAGGGAAGAAGAGGGGGCCCTTATCCTTCAGTGCGCACTCAAAAATTCCATCGAGGATGTACTTCCCCATATTGATCTGTCGTTCGTTAATGATGGAGTGAACGAGGGCCAGCCTTTTCTGCCCACTGTCGTGTTGTGAGATGTGGGCATGAGGTGCTTCTTCACGAAGTGGTTCCATAGCTTGGCAGCAAGCGTGAGTTGAGTCCTTCGAACCTTCCACCGATGTTTTGGGTCGTTGTTCCAGCTGGTGCCTTCTTCAGTGAGGTCTGCCATAATGCTGTCATAGTCTGCCGGTGACAGATTGCTGATGAACCTTCTATGCTCGTCCTCCTTCCTGCCCACATACATGCCATATCGAGAATTGATGTAGGCTGGTTCTAATTCGATTTCCTTACCTCTGATGGTGACTTGAGAGGTGTCCTTAGAGGTGATGGCAACATAGAATTCTCGGACGAGTGTGACATTCATCTCCTCGGGTTGTTCAGCAAACATCTGCCATTTTAGACCGATGATTCTTTTGGCAATGAGTCCTTCTAGACCCAGATCTCTGGTCTTCTTTAGGTAGGTAAAGCCCCTTTCCTCCCATATTTCTCTTTTCTAAAAAGACTCATAGTATCTTTTCTCTATTTCTGTTGAGGTGAACCTTCTTCTGATTCTGCTGTGTATGGGAGTGGAGACTACCGCAACAGAGGTGGATGCAGCACTTCATTCGGGTTGATCTCATTGTCATCGTAAGGGTACTGTAGAAACAAAAGGAAAGAAAATACTGAAAAGCTAAAAATATTATGAAATAGAGTAGAGAGAGTAGAATGAAGGTGAAAAATGAAATGGGAGTGAGGGTTTATATAGAACGAGATTTCTGCCCGTTGAAGCTGTAATGGTAGGCGTGAAAACAGAGCCAGCTGTCACGTGTTTTCGGAAGCGTCTGTTACATGTTTCTGTGTTTTTCCCGCGTCTGTTGCGTGTCTGTCACGACAGCGAGGTGACAGGCTGTCTTTACGCGTCTGCCATGATAGCAGGTGACCGGCTGTCACGAAAGCCTTGTTACCATTGAACTCTCTCTTGGGCTTCTTGGGCTGAGGTGAATGTAATGGGCTGCTTCATTCATTCTCTTTCCTCTATTTCTTTTATTTGTCTGAAAACTAAAATAAACTAATATTAAATTCCTACTTCCTAAAACAATAAAAATAAAATTAAATAAGTTAAATTAGGAATGCCTTGAGGGGCATCTCCTAAAGTAATCACTTTCTATTCTCTTGGGGCTTCAGTCCCCTGATAGTGCTTGAGCCTCTGTCCATTGACTTTGAATTGGTGCCCGTCCTTGGTAGATCTTATTGTGATGGCACCACGGGGAAAAACCTGAACTACCTGAAAGGGTCCAGACCATCTAGACTTTAGCTTCCCTGGGAAGAGCTTCAACCTGGAGTTGAACCACAACACCTTCTGGCCTGGTGTGAACTGTCGTGGCAGAAGTTTTCTGTCGTCCCACTTCTTTGTCTTGTCCTTATAGATTCTAGTGTTGTCGTAGGCCATGGCTCGAATTTCTTCAATTTCATTTAAATCCAACAGCCTTTTCTGCCCTGCTCTATCCCAATCCATGTTAACTGTCTTAATAGCCCAATATGCTTTGTGTTCTATTTTGACAGGTAGGTGGCAAGTTTTTCCATAGATGAGTCGATAATTTGACATCCCAATGGTGTTTTGAAAGCAGTCTTGTAGGCCCATAATGCATCATTCAAGTGAAGAGACCAATCCTTCCTAGTTAGCTTAACCATCTTTTCCAGAATGTTCTTCACTTCTCTATTGGAGATCTCAGCCTGCCCATTGGTTTGAGGGTGATATGCTGTTGCGATTCTGTGTTTCACTCCATACTTTTTCAATGCATTATCAATCACCCTATTGTCGAAATGTTTACCCTCATCACTAATAATTGCCATTGGGATGCCAAACCTGGTGAAGATGTGTTTGTGTAGAAATCTTTGAATGGTCTTGGCATCATTCTTTTGTGTGGCGATAGCTTCTACCCACTTGGACACATAATCTACTGTCAGTAGTATATACAGGTTCCCACAAGAAGCCGTGAATGGTCCCATGAAGTCGATTCCACAAACATCGAAAATTTCGACTTCGAGAATGTTCTGTAGGGGCATCTTATGCCTTTTAGAGATGTTTCCTGTCCTTTGGCACTTGTCACAACGCTTGTAAAAAGCTTGTGCATCTTTGAACAGTGTAGGCCAAAAGAAACCAGACTGCAGAACTTTGGCAGCAGTTTTGTTTCCTCCAAAGTGTCCTCCATAAAGAACAACATGTCAATGGTGGAGTACTTCTTCCTATTCTTCCTTCGGTATGCATCTCCTGATAATCTGATCTACATAGTGCTTAAATAGAAGAGGTTTGTCCCAATAATAATGTTTTGCATCATTTTGGAACCTTTTCCTTGCTTGGTAGTTAAGTTCAGGAGGTAATAAATCACTAACAAGATAGTTTACTATGTCAGCATACTAAGGAACTTCAGAAGACTTACCTGCCGCCGTGGCTGTCGTGGCAGAACTTGCGGCAGTGAATAACTGCTCATCAGGGAAGGTTTCCTGTATGTTAACCTTGTTTTTATCTTGATCATTTCCCATCTCCAGTCTTGACAAGTGATCAACTACTTGGTTTTTTGTTCCCTTTCTGTCTTTGATTTCTATATCAAACTCTTGCAGCAACAGAATCCAACGTATCAATCGTGGTCGTGCATCTTTTTTTGGTGAACATGTATTTTATTGCTGAGTGATCCGTGTGAACCACCACTTTTGTTCCAAGTATGTATGGTCTGAACTTGTCAAAGGCGAATACCATAGCTAGCAACTCCTTCTCTGTTGTGGTGTAGTTTATCTGGGCATCGTTTAAGGTCTTGTTGACATAGTATATTACGTGGAAAAGTTTCTTCTTCCTCTGCCCTAGTGCCGCCCCTACATCATAATCACTGGCATCACACATTATCTCGAATGGTAAACTCCAATCTGGTGGCTGTACTATTGGGACTGTTACCAGCTTCTCTTTCAGTGTCTTGAATGCTTCAGTACATTCGGTATTGAAATCAAATGCCTTATTCTGTTCCAACAAAAGACACAAAGGTTTAGTAATCTTATAAAAATTAGCAATAAACCTGCGATAAAAACCTGCGTGTCCTAAAAAACTCCTAATGCCCTTGAATGTGGTGGGTGACGGTAGTTTTTCGATAACTTCGATTTTGGCTCTGTCCACTTCTATGCCACAACAGGAGACTTTGTGTCCCAACACTATGCCCTCATCTACCATAAAATGGCATTTTCCCAGTTCAGTACAAGATTTGCCTCTTCACATCTTTCAAACACTTTCTTCAAATTGCCTAGGCAGTTGTTGAAGCTGTCTCCAAAGACGGAAAAGTCATCCATGAAGATCTCCAGGAAATCTTCCACCATATCAGAGAATATTGCCATCACGCACCGCTGAAAAGTTATTGGTGCATTACACAGTCCAAATGGCATTCTCCTAAAAGCGTATGTTCCATAGGGGCATGTGAAGGTTGTCTTCTCCTGATCCTCTGGTACAATGGCTATTTGGTTATAACCCGAATAACCATCAAGGAAACAATAGTAAGGTTTTCCCGCTAATCTATCTAGCATTTGGTCAATAAAAGGTAAGGGGAAGTGGTCATTCTGAGTAGCTTTGTTAAGCTTCCGGTAGTCCATACAAACCCTCCAACCGGTCACAGTCCTGGTTGGGATTAGCTCATTATCCTTGTTGGTTACTACAGTTATTCCTCCCTTCTTGGGTACGCATTGCACAGGGCTCACCCACTTGCTATCCGTGATGGCATAAATAATTCTAGCGTCAAGCCACTTGACAATTTCCTTTCGCACCACCTCTCGCATAACTTCGTTCAGTCGTCTCTGAGCATCTATCTTCGGCTTATGATCATCCTCCAAGAGGATCTTATACGTACAAATGGCCGGACTGATGCCCTGGATATCGGCAATGGTCCATCCAATTGCCTTCTTATGCTGTTGTAGCATACCGATCAGCTGCTGTTCATGTTCCTGCATCAACTTAGAAGAGATGATTATGGGCAACGTATCATTGAGACCAAGAAAAACATATTTAAGCTGCCCTGGCAGGGGTTTAAGATCTAAAGCAGGTGGCTGATCTATGGAAGGCTTTTGAATCATATGTTCGTTAGAGGTATAGTTCAAAGGTTCAAAGAACTTACCTGGGCACATGCCTATCCAATTTATTTCCTCATGACCTTCAGTGTCAGAGGTGTCATTGTCCGAGGGGTTGCTGTCACCAGTGCTGTCGTGGTAGTCTTCTAGATGGCTGTGGCGACAATGACCAAATTGTCTATCGTGACAGCTTGATCTGATGCAGGGTTGGTCTAAAATTGCCTCAAATATTAACTTACACTCTTCTTGTACATCAGTTTGTTTCATGGCCTTAAGAATATTTAGCTTTATCTGCTGGTCATTGACTCTCATAGTCAGTTCTCCCTTCTCTACATCGATCACTGTTCTGCCTGTGGCTAGGAAGGGTCGCCTTAGGTTGATCGGTGGTTGTCACCAGTGTTGTCGTGGTAGTCTTCTAGATGGCTGTGGCGACAATGACCAAATTGTCTATCGTGACAGCTTGATCTGATGCAGAGTTGGTCTAAAATTGCCTCTATTATTAACTTACACTCTTCTTGTACATCAGTTTGTTTCATGGCCTTAAGAATATTTAGCTTTATCTGCAGGTCATTGACTCTCATAGTCAGTTCTCCCTTCTCTACATCGATCACTGTTCTGCCTGTGGCTAGGAAGGGTCGCCTTAGGATGATCGGTGCATTCTCGTCTGCTTCACAGTTTAAAACAAGGAAGTCAGCAGGAAATATAAATTTATCCACTCTTACCATAATGTCTTCAATTTTTCCTTTCGGCTGCACGTAAGAGCGGTCTGCCAATTGCAGCATGACTTTTGTGGGTTTTGCTTGTCCAATACCAAATTTCTGAAAAACAGATTTGGGCATTAGATTAATACTAGCTCCAAGATCACAAAGTGCCTTACCCACATACTGGTCACCGATTATGCATGATATAATGAAACTCCCAGGATCTTTCTTCTTTGGGGGTGTACGGTTATATAGGATTGCCATGCAACCTTCTGTCCTGACTACAGTTTCAAACTCCCCAAGTCTGGATCTCCTGGACATTGCATCTTTAAGGAACTTTGCATAACCAAGAATCTACTTAATGACCTCCAACAACGGAATATTGATCTGTACTTGCATAAAAATATCATAGATCTTCTTAAGCTGATATTCCTGTTTATGTTTTTTCAACCGCTATGGAAAAGGGGATGAATGACGAAAATCTTCGAGACGTCCTTCACATGAAATTCGGATCTGATGAGGCTTATATTCTTCAGTTTCTTCTGTCGTCTCCTCCAATTCTTCTACTGTCGTGGCAGGGGTGGCGGCAGCAGGTTGCTTCAAGTCTGTCGGGGCAGTGTCGTCGGCAGGTGTCTGTATGGTCAGTTCCTTACTAGGTGTTTCTTTAATTTTCGGCCCTTGTAGCTGTTTCCCACTTCTAGTTGTTATGTCTTTACACTGCTCGTGTGTGGGTTTTCTAGGGACCTCAGTATCACTAGGGAATCCTCCATTATGTCTGGTGTTGATGAACTGAGCTACCTGACCCATATGTGTTTCTAGAGACTTCAAAGTGGCCTCATGGTTTGTCATTCTCATCTCTGTCTTATCCATGAATGTTTCAGTCTTCTTGACAAAGTGTTCCATGTTGGACATATATGCTCCAGTTTGAGACATGAAAGCTGCTAGGGTCTGTTCTAATGTACTTGTGGATGATGCCGACTGCTGTTGTGGCTGCTGTTGTGACAGTATTCTAAGGGCTCCTTGGTTATGATTATTCTGGGTAGGAGGATTCAAGGCATTTTCTGGTTACTCCAGAAAAATTTAGGGTTCTTCCTCCAATTCGGGTTGTAATTGTTGGAATCGTAGCCTCTATTCTTGTTGAAGTTTCCAACATACATTCTCGTTTCCAGTTGTAGGGGACACTCCTCTGTACTGTTGTTTCCACTACAATTTTCACACATCTCGTCGACAGAAAACACCGCCTTAGATTCATTCTTCCGTTGGAGGTTTTCAACTACCTTGGTGATGTATGCTAATTGGGTTCTCACCGAGTTGTCAGATTCGTGTTCCTTGACAGATATGCCTCATCTTCTTCCTTTTCGTCCGTGGGGAACTGTTCGTCATTCTTTGCCAACCTTTTCAACACAAGCATTGCATCTTCTGGTTCTTTATCCAGTAACAAACCATTGCCTGCCGAATCTATTCTCATTCGAGTGGGTACATTGGCAACATTGTAGAATTTGACGACCTGGTTCCATACAGGGAATCCATGCATTGGGCAGTTTCGTAAGAGAGTTGTAAAACGGTCTCACTCCTCATGCATTTGTTCGTCATCTTCCTGTTGAAAAGTAGCAATTTTGTTACACAATTTTCAGTTAAAAGAGAAGGATTAAAACGAGAGAGGAATTCACGACAAAGATCTGCCCAAGTTCTTATTGAACCCGACGTTAACTTATTCCACAAGGTTTTTCCTTTATCCTTCAATGAATAGGGAAATAGTCGGAGTCTCAGCACTTCAGGGCTTATTCATGGTTGTCTAAATGATCCATAGATCTCCTGAAAGGTTTTCAAATGCTCACGTGCATCCTCTGTAGCAGAACCACCAAATTATCCGGCTGAATTTATCATGCTGAACATCACAGGTTTAAGTTCAAAGTGTTCAGCTTCCACATCTGGTAATGTAGTTTGCAGTTCAACTTGATCATTATCCATATATTCTCGACAAGTCTGTCGTGCTACCGAGGCAGCAGAAGGTTGCCGATTGTCTTGGGCATAATTAGGAGGATCAACATCAACCCTGGGGTTGTTGTTATTGTTGTTTTTATTTGCCCCATTGCTTTGTCCTTCGTTCTCCATTGCTTCAAATCTTTCCTCAAGATAGCAGTTTCTTTCTATCAAGAGTCGGGCTTGGTTCTTGAGATGGTACGTCCGATCGATTTCTGGATCTAGTTCGTATTCAGGATCTTTACCACGTCTCGATCTGCCCATAAGCAAAAGAAAACAACCTTGTGAAAAGCACAGGGAAATATAACAACTAGAAATAAAAAAGAAAAAATAAAAAGTGTAGTAATTAAAGGTAAAGGTATGTTGCCAGTCCCCGGCAACGGCGCCAAAAACTTGTTGCGTGTAAATAAGGCTATCGCAATTGAGTGCAAGTATACACGACGCAAGTAATATAGTGATACGAAGTATCAAATATCGTCTCCACAAGGACTGAAAATACTTCCATCTTTAAAATTCTGCACAAGAAAAGAGATATATTTAATAGAGAGTTTTGAATAATCTTGAATACAAACTAAAATATATGAAGAAATCAGATTGAGAAAGCAGGCTGATATTGATTTGTTCAGTAGTGTAGGTGTTGCATTGTTCAGAGGACTACTGTTACGTATGTCGTCGAGCTTGTCGCGGCAGCACCTGTCGCGGCAAAGGTCTATTGATGTCGCGGCAGCGAACAACAACTCTGTACTTCAAGTTCAGCAAGAACCCCTGTTGTGACTCGTCCTATCCCTAGGTCCAAGTTCTGTCGATGAACACGTCTTGGATGTTACCTCCCGGCGTGAATCGAAGGATGAACACCGATGTTTGTGGATTCTTCTTTAGTTGCTTAATCTTGTACATATCCCTAAGCAAAGATAGTTTAACCATAAAATGAAAAACTCGTATTTACTCATTTCGTATACTTAACTCTCCCGATATTAAGTAAATAGATAACCTCACAATGCTCTCCCGATACTCTTATGAGATATGAAAACCAGAGTAAATAAAGTTGAAGTTTTATTGAATTGAACATAAAATCCTAAGAAACAGTTTAACCCTTACAACTACTTTACAAGATCAACCTTTAGCCCTGGGGAAGTTTAGAACATGGTGGAGAAGGGAAAAGCTGGGGTTATTGATGGAAGACGACTAAGAACTAGGTTGTCCCTCTCTAGGTCGAAATACAAGCATATATATAGGCCTTGGGTGTAAGCTTTCTTAATGGCCAAGAATACTAGTTTGAATTAAAGTACAATTTATTTAAGAGTTTTATTTTGATGCACAAGCTGTGTAAATTTTTTTTACACAATCCTTTTATAAAATTTAAAATCTAAATCACAAACCCTAGCAACCTAAACCCTAAGCCCTAAGCCCTAAACTCTAAACTCTAAATTCTAACCATAAACCTTAAATTATATACCCTACATACTAAACCCCTAAACCCTAACATAAAACCCTAAACCCTAAACCCTAAAATTAAAGGGCTTGTGTAAACTAAAGTTTACACAGCTTGTGCATCAAAGTATTTTCCTTTATTTAAAGACTAAATCTCTGAATAGACTTCCTTTAATTTGCCCTATCTTCTTGCTTTGACTTTTCTCCTCAAACTTTGGGCAAGGCCTTCTTTATGCTTCTGGACTCCAAAAATTATGCAAGTGGTTTACAAGAGTTAGGCTTGAAATCCTCTATCAGTCGAGCTCCACTTTGCATTTTTCCATCTCTTCTTCTTCACTTTCGCCAATTCTGTCACGACAAATGTCACGACAGTGCTGTTTGAGGCAGTTTTCTTCAACCTTTCACTCTAGCTCTGCAGTTATCTTTTGTTCCTCTGCTGCCCTGGATGCAGCCACGACAGGTACCTGCAAGAATTGATCGAAATCAGCAGCATCTGTGCAAAATTATCCATTTGTGATGTTTATGCAAATTCTATCCTAAAATGCAACTAAACATGCTTGAGTGCATCAATAATATGGGTAAATGAGGGTTAAAATATAGAATATTTATGCACTCAACACCTTCCAATCAGAAACGGTAAGCCTTGTAACGCTCATGTTTGGAGCGGATGATTCACGATGGAACCATTCGCAACACCACATTCATTACCACGAGAACAGCCCATAGCAACTGAAAGACCTGAGATTTGTGTAGCTTCATCATCACTGAGGACAATTTCCTCATTTAGCAGTGAGTTGTTATCCACAAACATCGAAGCCACTCTTGTAATCTTCTTCCCATACGGGTCCACTCCTAATTCAGCGATTCCAACTCCATCTAGCATGATTCGATTAATCTCCATTGCATGTTTTCTTCTGGCGGCTTGTTTAATCAGAGTTAACCTTCTTGACCCGCAGGCTGTTCCTTTTTTCTTCCTTTCAATGTTATTAATAACCGGTGAGGTGAAGGTCAAGGAACCTGGAAAGAGAGCTATCTTCAGCACATCCTCATTCGTAACAGCCCCGAAGTTGTTTGCCCCCAATTCCCTGGACTGATCTGATAAATACCATCCTCGATATAGCTCCACCGTTCCCTTCTTTTTGCCACAAAGACAGACTCTTCTTGCAAGTCATCTCTTTTCCTCTTTTACTTACCAGATACGCCAAGCTTATTAACCTCATCAATAATCATCTCGCTCAAATGCTCCTCTGCCAGTGTGTTAATAGTCCCATCGAGAAAAATGGTAGAGTCGGCTACGGCTACCTTGGGTAAGGCTTTCTTGTTTTGCACACAAATAGCAGTGTCCAACAATTGGGGAGTGTCAACTGTGGTTTCTTCAACTTGTTGTAGGGGTGGTTTACGTACGTCCAGGGATTTCTTAACACTCCTAGTGTCCTTAATTGAGCTGATCGATGCAACCTTGGGTGTGGTGAACTCAGGGCGTTGGCAAAGCTTGTCGCTATCGAGCTTAGAAGCAATCTTGGCCGGCACTAAAGTTCCGTCCGTCGGTGATCTATGAGCCTGCTTTGAGCGCTGAGACGATTTTCTTTCCCAAACATGTGTTACCCTTAACCACGGACCAGAGCGACCAGAGAGCTTGAATCTGCTCGTGTCAAACCAACATTCTTTTTCTCCATGTCCTAAACGACCGCATTTGTAACAAAACTTTGGCAGTCTCTCATATTTGAAAGCAACTTCAAGGGCCTTGAAATTCTGCCTGTTCAAAATGAACCCCGTCTTCAAAGGATCCTCGACTCTAATGGCAACTCGAAGGTTAAGCTGTCCATCCCATTTAACTTTGCTATTATTTTCGAAATTCGATCCAAAACATCTAGGGAAAAGCTTGTCGATTCTGTTAATGTTTTCCGGGGTGATGAGCGATATCGGGAGATTGTGGACTTGCAACCAGAATTATTCCGTTGTAAAGTCAATCTCTTCGAAAGCCATCTCCGGTAGCCATTCTTTGAGGACCAAGAGTCTATCCTGAATTGCCCAAGGCCTGCACCCAAGGACTCGGAGTCTATCCTCAGGGTCTTGGAACACAAACAAGAACACGTTCTTGCCAAGATCATGGCATTCAAGATCCGAGCAGTTCCAGGCCTTACGGAGGATGACATTCACTGTCAATTGCTTTACTGCCGTTTCAGAGATGATTTTTCCAACTAGGGATTGGTTTTTGATGGCGAAGTTGACTTCCCCATCATCATTTAGGTCAAGTGATTCAAGGGAGTCGCCATCTGGGCATGCCAAAAGAGGAAGACCATGTGCAAGGTCATTTTCGGGGCCTGCCAAGATGGGAGCATGAATGGAAAGTGATTCAGGGTTTTGTTGCGATGTCTGGCCTGAAGGGGGGAAAGTTGCCATGAAAAAAAAACGGAAAGGGAAGCGAAAGGAAGGTACGAGGTTGTTGGAGATTCAGGAATATTAGTAAATGAGATCACAAGTTAGACTAAGGGAGTAAATGCAGGTTAAAAACCTTCAGAAGGTCGGATAAGGTGGGATTGGACAAAGAAGAGGGTGTGGGCTCCACTAGGAACAAACGAACCACGAAAGCGCCAGTGAAGGAAGAAAAAAGAAAGGGAGGGGACAACAGTGACTTCAAGCTCTCCTTAGCTTCCGAGAGGCCAAGCAAGGCACACCAACGTGCGGAATTTCCTTCCTATGAAGGTAGGAACGACACTTGAGAGAGCCTGGAGGCTTCTTTTAGGACACTACAAGGAGAAGTTTGCTTCGATAAAAATTCCTGTAGTTAGGCAAAAGGCCAAAGGGGAATTTGATTTAATAGTTAGGTACAACTGACTGTGTTTAGGGGGCTATATATAGGACGGAGAAGAATTCATGTTCAGAAATTTCGTAATAATTCAAGGATTTCTATTTCCAGTATTTTCTAATATATATATATATATTATATGCACGTTCGTCTTACGATCCATGTTCGGGGTGCGAGACTGTCTCTTCCAATAATATCGTCTCTAAAATTCGAACTCACGTCCTCCTTTTGGGAGTGTAATGTACTTTACCAAATCACCCAACACTTGTTGGTATATATATATATATATGAAAATATTAAGTTTTGTGCATATTGATTTGAGTTTTGATATAAAATTCACTTAGTATCCCATGATTTAAAAAAGTCATCTGTCTCATTAAAATTAGATGAAAAATTTACTAGATTTTTACATCTATTGATTAGTTGAATTTAGAACAACAACGAGATTTTATTGAGTGGTTTCGGTGGTAAGAGGTGAAATGTTTTAACTAAGTGATCAGAGCTCGAGTATTGTAGTCTGCAAGTGAATGCGAGTTTAGCTATATATATGAAACTGGACAAAGATATTATCTTGTAATCATATTTAATTGTTCAAACAACAACAACGAAGTTATCATTTTTAAATTACTATTTATTTATGTTGTATTTTTCATTTAAGATTTTAATTTAAAATAACAAAAATATATTTAATCATAAATTACATAATATTCTAATATAAGCATTTCTTAAATATTTTGTATATTTTAGTTTGATTTATCAACTATCATTTGGACTAGAAAGATGAGATATTTAGTCCATAAATACCGTCAATGGTTTAAATCCTGATGTTGTAGATGAAGTAAACTAAATACAAAGAGTCACTCTTATAATAAGCTTTTACAATACTCGATTCATATTAATGGATAAATGAATAATTATACAAAAGTTAGATTGATTTTAGAAAATTATCATGAATGATAAATGTATCTTCTTTTTTATCCTATCTTTTACCCGTTTTCTTCGTTTCTATTTATTTTTATGTAAATGCATGACATGTAATTTAAATTCAATTTTAATTTAATTATATATATTAACTTTAATATGTATATATTTTTTCTTCATTTATTTTTATATTTCAATCAAAATTTTCGTTAAAACTTTGTAAATAAGTTATGGGTTTTATTTTGATGCACAAGCTGTGTAAATTTTTTTTACACAATCCTTTTATAAAATTTAAAATCTAAATCACAAACCCTAGCAACCTAAACCCTAAACCCTAAGCCCTAAACTCTAAATTCTAACCATAAACCTTAAATTATATACCCTACATACTAAACCCCTAAACCCTAACATAAAACCCTAAACCTTAAACCCTAAAATTAAAGGGCTTGTGTAAACTTTAGTTTACACAGCTTGTGCATCAAAGTATTTTCCATAAGTTATTCTCAAGCTTAGCTTAAAATTAGATTAAATATAGGGTAAATTTTTTATACACACGATGTGTAAAACTAATTTTACACAAGCTTCAGTATTTACATTATAAAACCTAAAATTTAAGTTTTTAACCCTAACTTTAAAAAACTAAACCCTAAACCTTAAACATTATACCTTAAATTCTAAAGCCTACAGCTTAAACCCCTAAACCAAAACTCTAACCCCTAAAACTAAAAGTCACGTGTAAACTTATCAAAAAAATTTCCTTAAATATAAGTTTAAAACACTTAGGCATTGTTTGGCCAATTAGCAGATGGCTGATATTGGATTACATTAGCTGATAGCTTATTGCATTAGCTGATTTGAGTAGCGAATTGTATTAGCTGATTATATAAAAGTGTTTGGTAAAATTAACTTATAGCTAATATTTGTTTGATTATTTAAACAAGTAAAATCATATATAAGGACATGATTAAATTCAGTATTTGTTTGAATAGTTATTAGTTATCAATATTTGTATATTAATTAGATTATGAAAAATATTTTTTTGATATATCATTACTAACCATATTTAAAGCATCTATATATTAATTTATTATTTATATAATTATTTTTGGTATAAATTGATTAATTATTAAATTTAAATAAAAATATAAATGTGTGCGAATAAAAAAAATTATATTAGTTTACAAATGCCACAATGTAAATATGTGAGGGTGAAGAATTAAAATAGAAAATGTTAAATTTAGGTTATTTGAACATTTTTTGTAATTGTTAAGGGTAAAAGGGTCTTTATAACTATTATATCAAAACTTCTAATTTCAAAAACTCCTATTAGCAGCTTTTTCAAAATTAGAAGTTTTACCCCAATCCTCTATTTACCAAACACCCAAATCAACGGATTTGACCGATCAAACCTCTAATTTTGGCTCAAACCGCTATTTACCAAACATGTCCTTAATTTTATTTGAATTCAAATGTAATTTATTTAGAACATGTTTTTTCGAATGCTTCAACAAAATCTATTGTAATCATTTTTTTATTTTGTAATTATAAACCAAGTAGAATGAAGGGTTATATTTTGATACACAAGTTGAGTAAAAAAATTTACACAATCTTTCTATAAAATGCAAAACTTAAATTCCAAAATCTAGCACCCTAAAACATAAACCTTAAACCTTAAACTCTAAATTCTATCCATAAACCTTAAATTCTATAACCTACACACTAAACTCATAAACCGTAAATCCTAACCTAAAACTTTAAAACCTTAAAATTAAAAGAAAAGTTTACACAAACTTATGTATCAAAATATTTTCCTAAAATAAATAGAATAAATAGGTATTTTAAAATTTATAAAGGGGCTAAATGTATTTTATACGAATACCTGTCTTTTACCCTGTTTTTAATTGTGAAATTTAATTATGTCCATTTTAAATTGAATGTGAAACATTAATTTCAAGTTTAGTTGGGTAAGCTTCATGGCACAATAACTCTCGATTATTTGATGACTTGTTCTACGGTTATAGATAATTAGATAAATAAATATATAGATAGATAGATAGATAACTTATTTTAAAATGACTATTCTTGACAATGAGAGGTTCTCGATCAAAGTTTATTCTAACATATTTGAACATGAGCTATTATTAGTAGAAATTGTTTCGAACATGATTTGTTATCAACACAACTGTTTTTTATTAAAAAGGAATTCAAGATAAAATAAGAGTTGTTCTCAATAAAATTATTCTTGATAAAAATTATCTTGAACTAGAGTTATTCTTCCTTGAGAAATATTGAGTGAAGCAACATTGATACTTGTTCTAGGACAAATGTAAATGAAGCAATTCTAGTGTTTGTTCCGAAAGAGATATTAACTTTGTTATCAGAAGAGCTAATAAAGTTACCGAAAGGGGTAATTACTGGACGCGGTATTAACTTTGTTAATATTTCTGGAAGAGCCATTACTTGAAACTTGATTTTATTTATCTCTAGAGAAGAGAGAAAACGTAAATAATTAAAATTATATATAATCAAGATCAATGAAATTGGTACAAGTGATAAGCATTTTGATATTAATTAAGTAGATTTTGAGTTTGAGACCTTGTGTATGCAGAAAATTTCTGCCGAAAGACTCACCTACAAAAATTAAGTGTGCAACACAGGTTATTGGATTAGTCGAGACAAAGACCTGAGGAACCGAGAGGAAAACAAAAAACAATATATAATTATTAAATTTAAAATTAATGATTAACCAAACTAACCCGTTAAACGGACAAAATGAATTTAATGGTTCAATTGTGATTATATTTGACTATCCTCTAGTATTTGATGATTAAATCATCTTTCTGGAATCAATCAGAGATATGATCATATTTTGAACTCGAACCGATCTACATGATCGAAATGAATTTGATTTGTTTTGTGGGAAGGATCTTTGGAACTTTGGACTCAATTTTGGACGGAATGTGCAATTATTTACCATTAACATAAGTCATCATAACCACAATACACTTTCAGTTTCTGCAAATATAATATTTTCAGTATGATCATATTATATATGAAACACACAATGCAAAGATTCGAATTCTGAATTAGTAAAATAAATGACAATGTATCAAATACAAACCCCATTAATTATAATGACAATGCATTTTGGTTGTTGTAAAAACCTACGATGGGCGCTGACCATGCTCCTATTTCTCCGGAGATTGCTGGTGTATCGACGGCGGCGCAATACTGTGATTCGAGTGGGCAGCCACCGGGAGGGGGGATTGACGGGTCTCATCTAGCCGCGGTGGAGGCGCAGAGACATGCTGCGGATATGGATGTTATGCCGGCTGAGAAGGCGAAGGGAGAGATGGTTGGTTCGACAGGGATTGCGGAAGGGCTTGACGTTGATATGGTTGTTGCTGGGATGGAACAGCCGCATCTGGCTGCGGAAGACGGAGCGGCTGGTGCCGGAGAGATGAGTAAGAAAACCTATGCCTCGATGGTGGTGGGATCGTCAGCGGGAGGTGTAGGCATGATGTCTACTGCTGCCGATGATGGATTGGAGGTTTTGGACACCGGTTTTGTGGTGGATCGAACTGGTTTATTTCCCCGCATATCTTTTTCGGAGCGAATTCATGCTCGCATTGATGATAGCATGCAAAACACAATTATCGTTCGGCCTCTTGGTCGATCGATTGGTTTCAAAACCTTGGCTACTCGTGTGCATGCAATTTGGAAGACGGAAAAGAATTTTCAGGTTATTGACTTGGACAATAATTATTTTTTAGTGAAGTTTGAATCAGTAGAGGACTATACTAAGGTTCTTACGGGTGGTCCGTGGACTTTGTTTGGATGTTACTTAACGGTGCAACCGTGGAGTAGGAGCTTTTCGACTACGGAAAAATATCCATCTCAGGTGGTTGTGTGGATTCGATTGTCGGGTCTTCCTTATAGGTATTATTCCAAGGCCTTGTTTACGAGGATTGCAGATGTTATCGGACGAGTGATAAAGATTGATTATAGTACGACTTTAGGCGAAAGAGGGCGATTCGCGAGACTTGCGGTGGCGGTCGACTTGAGCAAGCCTCTTTTGTCTTGTATTGGGATTGATGGATTTGTTCAAAAGCTTGAGTATGAGGGACTCCATTTGATTTGTTTTAAGTGCGGTCGGTATGGCCATTCCGTGGATTCATGTGTACATTCGATTGGTGAGGGGGAGAATATGGATATGCCGACGGAGCCGGAAGCAAGTAGTAAGGCCGATGATTCAAATGTGGAAATAACTAAGGATGAATTATTTGGTCCTTGGATGGTGGTTGAGAGACCCCGACGTCGAACAAATCGGGCGAATGGAGCTAGTGCAGGTGGAAATTCGGGGGATCGTAGGGGGTCTCGGTTTGAAGTATTGCACGAGTTGCAAGGGGACGATAGTGCTGTGGATGGGGGGAAGTCCAAGTTAGCGATAGGGGGTAATGCGAGTAGGGTGATGGAGGACGTGCATGGTAAGAAACCAATGAGCCATGCTTCTTCGCATCTGCGCCATGCATCGAGGCCAGTGGGTGGAATTAAGATTCGTGATGCCGTTGTCGGTAAGGGTGCCGTGGGTGTGGGTAGTAACGGTGGAGTTAAAGGTGCTGTGGTAATGAATTCATCCGCGTCCGCAGAGCAGGGACGTCAAGTGGATAAAGGTAAGGGCCTTGACGTGAGTGATGGAGCGGCTAACCTGCATGATGCAGGGACGGCATGTGACATTCCGCAGACCGATTTAGCTAGCAGTGGGGAGAAGCCGGGGATTGCTGTTGTTTCGTCTATGGTGGGAGTTGATTCCCAAGCCGTTCCGTATATGCCTGGGATAGCGTCGGGCTCACATAGAGCGATATCCATAAAGGAAGGGCGCAATGACTTTAAGTCGACGTCACGGTTTCGGCATGGAACTGGTTCAGGTAAAGCTGGGAGTTCGTTGTCCGCGGTGCAGCGCAAGAGTCTAAAGGTTTTGAAAAAGCAAGAAACTCGAGTGCCTCCTCGCCCGGTTCTTACAGAATGGGTCTCAGAGCTTTCTTCGAAACTTGATTAGTTACAAGATACTGGACAACAGTGTAGGCAGGATGCGGCTAGTAACATGGGCGATCAGCTGATGGAAATGGGTCGGATTGCTACTGACGGGAATGGTGGGAGCGTCGGGAAGGAGAATTGTCCACCCTCTCAGTAAGTTCTGGTTTTGTTTGGTGTTTCGCTTTTTTGTTACAATGAATATTATATTCTGGAATACACAGGGTGCGGGAAGTGCTGAATTCCGACGCCATTTTAGAAATTTTGTGCGTGTTAACAATCCTCAAATTGTTGCTTTGTTTGAGCCACGGGTGAGTTACGATGAAGCTGATAGAGTAATTCAGAGATTTGGATATCCGAATTCTTTTCGGGTTGAGGCGCGAGGCTTTAGTGGTGGTGTGTGGTTGTTATGGAGGGATGGGTTGGATGTGGAGATTTTGTCTGTTTCCAATCAGTTTGTCCACGGCAAGGCACGGAAGGTTAGTTCTGATACTTGGTTCTTTTTCACTGCTGTATATGCCAGTCCTAATGCTTGTGTTAGGCGATATTTGTGGGATAAGTTGAAATGCCTTGATCCGGGGGCATGGAACCATGGGTGCTAGGTGGTGATTTTAACGCAATTCTCCGGAAAGAGGAACGTTGTGGTGGATCATGCGATGTCTTGGGAACTAGTCCTCTTTTCCAAGAGTTTATTGATAGTTTAGAGTTGACAGAGTTGGACTTTAAAGGGGATAAATATACTTGGAGTCGTGGTGATTTGTATCAACGATTGGACCGATGTTTGGCCAATAACGCCTGGCTTATGGAGTTTCCGTTATCGATTGTTATTCATTTAGATCGAGTTGGTAGCGATCATTGTCCGCTTCTTGTCAGACCAAATGGGGTTCGGATATATACTGGCGAGAACCAATTTCGGTTTTTAGCAGCTTGGCATGAACACCCTGGGTTCCGCGAGGTGCTTGAGGACGCTTGGGATGGGTCTTCATCAGTCACTACCAATGTTCGAAACTTTCAGGAGGGAATGAAAAAATGGAATGTTGATGTGTTTGGTCATATAGGGAAGAAGAAGTGGTTATTAGCACGTCTTAGGGGTATTGATAGAGCGTTGCAGCGGTCACATTCGAATTTTTTGGTTGAGTTAATGAGTAATTTGAGGGCTGAATTAGATATTGTTCTGGAACAAGAAGAGACACTGTGGTTCTAGAAATCCAGGAGTCAGTGGATTTTGCATGGGGACAGGAATACTCGTTTTTTTCATGCTTCCACGATGGCGCAGCGACGTGCTAACCTTATTATGGGGCTTAAGTCGAGTAACGGAACTTGAGTTACGGATCAAGACGTCCTGCGCTCGGGGGCGGTTGATTTTTACAGGAAATTATTTACTGCGGATCAGAGCTGTGAGGGTCAGTATCATATCCGGGGGTTGTTTCCGCGGATGAGGGATGAGGTGTGGAGGTCTTTATGTGCTCCCTTAGCAAATTCTGAAATCAAGGCGGCGATTTTTGACATAGATCCGTGGAAGGCTCCGGGGATTGACGGTCTACATACGGGGTTTTATCAGCTTAACTGGGATGTGGTGGGAGACAGTGTGTGTCGCTGTTTACAGAATGTGTTTGCTGGGGAATCGTTTCTGAAGGAGCTGAACAAAACGATTATGGTGTTGATTCCAAAGGTTGTTGCGCCTGAAAATATGAGTCAGTTTCGACCTATCAGTCTGTGTTCAGTGCTTTACAAGGCTATTACTAAGGTGGTGGTTAATCGGATAAAGCCTTTTTTATCGGATTGGATTTCAGAGAATCAGACTAGCTTTGTTCCGGGGCGTGCTATTACGGATAATGTCGTTATTGCCCAAGAGATTATTCACTCGATGTCCAGGAAAACAGGGAAGCGGGGTTGGATGGCGTTAAAAATTGATTTGGAGAAGGCGTATGATAGATTGGAGTGGAGTTTTATTGATCATACTCTTCGTGATGTTGGGTTTCCTAATTCTATGAGGGAGCTGATTTTAAATTGTGTTTCCAGTGTGTCGACACAAATTAGTTGGAATGGCTCCTTAACCGATGCGTTTTCGCCTTCTCGCGGCATTCGGCAAGGTGACCCCATCTCTCCATATCTTTTTGTGCTTTGTATGGAAAGGCTCAGTCAGGCGATTCAACAAAAAGTTGACTCGGGTCATTGGAAGGGGTTTCGCTCTTTTCGCCAGAGTCCGGTTATTTCCCATTTGATGTTTGCAGACGATATGATATTATTTGCAGAGGCATCGATGGAGCAGTTAGATGTGATAAGGGAAGTTCTGATTGAGTTTTGCAGATTCTCGGGTCTCAAGGTTAATGTGCAAAAATCTAGTATATTTTTTTTCAAAAAATGTCTCGCAGGATGTTCGTAATTCTTTGAGTTCGGTGGTGGGTTTCTCGGAGGTCTCAGATCTTGGACGTTATCTTGGTGTACCCATGTTACATAGGCGGGTATCTCGAGCTACATATTCTTATATGTGAAACATATGCTTTAATTTTGATATAACTAAAAACCTAAGGACTAAAATGAAAATATCAAAACAAATTTTAAAGTCCTTAAAATTCCCTATATTTTGTTAAAGACCACTTCATAGCTAAAACCAAAGACTTACAAAATATTTTTTAAGTATTTCAAAGTCAAAACAGTGATTTTTCAAGCCCCATTTCGAAACGGCCCAAGGCGTTTCGAAACACTTTCAGTTCGATGTGCACCTGTTCCGAAACGCGTATCGGAACGGGTCAAGGCGTTTCGAAACGATATGACTCGTTTTGAAACTGTTCTTCATTTAAACGAACAAGGGCAACGGTCTTTAACTGAATTTTGAAAATAAATAGGGCGTTCCGAAACGGGCTAAGGCCGTTTCGAAACACCCCTTTGACAGTGGCAAATCTGTTCCGAAACGGGCAAGACCGTTTCGAAACACCCCTTTGGCAGTGGCAAAACCGTTCCGAAACGGCCCTAGGCGTTTCGAAACGGGATCTCGTAGACGCTCCAACGGCTATATTATTTGAAATCCGTTCCGAAACAGGTTGACCCCGTTCCGAAACGGTAGGCGTCTGGGAGCTGTAAAGTCATGAGAAAAACACCCCAACGGCTCTAATCTTTAGCCCATCACCCACAACGGTTGGAAATCATCAAGAGGCTATAAAAAGACCCCAAGAAGCTCCAGCAATCAACAATTGAGCTACAAGCATACATCCTTTCATCAAATACAAGCATTTGTGTTGAAATCCCATTTTTGTCTAGAAACCCCAATTGTATCCTTCATTTCTATTTTGTTCAATTGGGTTGAGTGCTTGATATTGGGCTATCATTTGTATTGAGAGATACCATATTAGCCAACAAATTTCTTTGTTCTTTTGTGTGAGGATTGGGTTAATTTTTGGGTAGAAAAATTAACCGAAATTGTAAAGGTTGCCTCCTTGTCCTAGAAAAAGGGGACGAACAATTTAGTGGAAATTGTTGCAAATCCTTGGTGAGACTAAGGTAGTGGATGTAGAGTTCGGTTGGTGAACTTGAACCACTCTAAATTCCCGTGTCAATATTTTTAAGTTGCAATTTCCGTTACAACATCGTTAAAATTCCAATTCACCCCCCCTCTTGGTTACTATTATTCGTGTGATCCACTCAACAATTGGCATCAGAGCTTAACTCTTTGAGGATTAACAACCACAAGAGGAGATCCTTGGAAGAAGTGTGATCATCATCAAAATATCAAGAGATGGCTTCAACCTCCGCTCCCGGCATGTACGACTCACAATCCACCACAAAGCCTCCTTTCTTCAATGGTGAGAACTACTCTTTTTGGAAAAATAAAATGCGTCTATTCATTAAATCAAGTGACTATCTTGTATGGGATGTCATTGAGGATGGACCATATATTCCATTGAAGCAAGAAAATGATGGCAAAATGGTGCTAAAAAGGAGAACAGAAATGAGTGAAGAGGAAAGAAAAAAGATTCAAGTAAATGACAAAGCTCTTCACATGTTATTTTGTGCTTTCGGTCCGGACATCTACTCAAAGGTCTCATCAATTGAAAGTGCCAAAGAAGTGTGGGACACTCTTGAAACCTCCTATGAAGGCACCAACGATGTCAAAGAAACTAAGATTGGAATTCTCAATCTTAGTTATGAAAATTTCAAGATGGAATTCGATGAGACGGTGTCAAAGATGTTTGATCGGTTCTCCACAATTGTAAATGGTTTAAAGGGATATGGAGAAGTTATACCGGAAGACAAGCTTGTCCGAAAGCTACTCTATTCACTTCCCGAATCTTGGGATGGGAAGAGAACCGCAATCATCGAAGCAAAGAATTTAAAAACTCTAAAGCTTGATGAACTTGTAGGCTCTCTCCTTACTCACGAGATCATGAAGCAAGGAAGAGAAGATGAAAGAAAGAAAGAAGAAAAAAGAATGGAAAAGCTTGAAGGGGAGAAAAAGAAGAAAATGGGAATAGCTCTCAAGGCTAAAACTTCCCAACTTGATGAAAGTTCATCTAGTGATGAGGATGAGCTTGAAGAATTGGCTATGATAGCCAAACGATTCTCACGCCTTATGAGGTCCAACCGAGGAAGAAAAATCCAAAGGAAGATGGACTTTAAAAGCAAGAACAAAGAAGAAGGAAGGGATCCACTCACTTGCTTCGAGTGCAAACAACCCGGCCACATACGTTCGGAGTGCCCTCAACTCAAGAAGAAGGGCTTTGAGAAGAGGAAAAAGCTCAAAGCCAAGCTTGCTACTTGGAGTAATGAGGAGTCATCGGAGGATGACGAACAAGAAGTGGCGAACCTTTGCCTCATGGCACTTGAGGAAGATTCCTCCTTGGTAACCTCTAACTCATCTACTTTAGATTTTTCATATGAAGAATTAAATGATGCTTATGATGAGTTACAAGAGGTATATGATGAATTAGTTGAGAAGTATAAGGAGTCGGTTATTAGGAATAGAAAAATTATTCTAGAATTAAAAGAGAAAAATGACTCACTTACTCAAACTAATTCTAAAATTGAGAAAAAGGTATTAGGATTAGAAGATGAACTCAAATTCTTTCAAAAAGAAAATATTGATCTTAATAATCTTTTATCTCAAAATAATTGTGAACACCAAAAGGTGTTAAGTGAGCTAAATGAGCTCAAAAAGTCTTTAAAAAATAATGGTAGTGTCAAACATGACATAGGAGAATCCTCTAGAACACACCAATATAAGAAAAAGACTAACTACTACAAACAAGGTAACTATCCTAGACATAGTAAAGTTAAAAGAATTAGAAATGTATGGGTTCCTAAGGAACTTGTTAAATCTAATAATATTATTGCTATGTCACCTTGGATTCCTAAGGGAACCAAAGTTTTAGGAACTAACACACATGGACCCAAAATGATTTGGGTACCAAAAACAAAAGTTTAAATATCTTTGTTTGTAGGGGGAGCATTGCTACAAGGCCAAAGCACAAAGTCAAAACTCATGGTACCTTGATAGTGGATGCTCGAGACACATGACCGGAGACAAGAGTCGACTAATGGATCTAAAGCCAAAAAGTGGAGGAGTAGTAACATTTGGTGACAACTCCAAAGGCCACATTGAAGGTATTGGCTCCATAGGTAATCACTCTACTACTCTCATTGAAAATGTTTTATATGTCAATGGTCTTAAACATAATTTATTGAGCATAAGTCAACTATGTGATAAAGGTTTTAATGTTATGTTTGATAAAACCGGTTGTAAAATTGTAGACATTAAAACTAATAATATTATGCTCATAGGTCATCGCATAGGGAATATATACATGGTGCATCTAGATGACATTCATACATCTCATGCATGCTTAGTTGCTCAAAACGAAAATGATGCATGGTTGTGGCATAGGAAGCTAGGACATGCTAGCACAAGTGTTTTAGAAAAACTAGTCTCTCTAAACCTAGTTAAAGGTTTACCCAAGATAAAATTTTCGAACGATAAAATTTGTGATGCATGCTCAAAGGGTAAACAACATAGATCTTCCTTTAAATCCATTAATGACATTTCTACTAGTAGATGTTTACAACTAATCCACATGGATTTATTTGGGCCAATTAGGACTATGAGCTTGGGTGGCAAATCATATGCATTTGTACTTGTTGATGATTTTTCTAGATTCACTTGGGTTCTCTTTTTAAGTACTAAGGATGAGGCTTTGGAAAAATTCATCACATTTTCAAAATTAATTCAAAATGATCTTGAACTTAAAATTTCACATATTAGAAGTGATCATGGAACCGAATTTCAAAATTTAGGATTTGAAGATTTTTTAAATGAAAATGGTATTAGCCATAATTTTTCAGCTCCTCGAACTCCTCAACAAAATGGGGTAGTTGAGAGGAAAAATAGAACTTTACAAGAAATGGCTAGAACTATGCTTTGCGAAAATAATTTACCAAAATATTTTTGGGCGGAAGCAACAAACACAGCTTGTTATATTATAAATCGAGTAACCATTAGGCCGATTTTAAAGAAAACACCTTATGAGATTTTAAAATCTAAAAAGCCTAATATTAGCTACTTCCACCCTTTTGGATGTAAATGTTTTGTTTTAAATAATGGAAAAGATAATTTAGGTAAATTTGATGCAAAAAGTGATGAAGCTATTTTTATAGGTTACTCTTTAACCTCTAAAGCCTATCGAGTATTTAACAAAAGAACTTTAGTTGTAGAAGAATCTATTCATGTTGTATTCGATGATAATCCCCTTCCTAGGAAGGATTCTTGTGATGATGATAATGTAGGAATCATAAATACCTTTGATGGAGGTCAAACTTCAAAGAAGGATGAGATTCAACCTAAAGAAGAAGACACACAAGATCCACCTCTTGAAGCCTTGAAAGACTTGGCTATTGAGGAAAATGAAGTAAGCTATCCAAGGGAGTTGAACTATGTCAAAGATGGTGAAATCTTGGGTGATCCATCCAAGGGGGTAACCACTCGTTCTTCTCTTCGATTAATGAATCATGTTGCATTTATCTCATGCATAGAGCCTAAGAATATAAAAGAAGCATTGAGAGAAGGACGTTTCGAAACGGCCCCAGTTGTTTCGAAACGTTTTCGGTTCGATGTAAGGGTGTATCGGAACGCGTTCCGATACGGGTCAAACGTGTTTCGAAACGGTCATCCCCGTTTCGAAACAATCTGTCGAAGGTTTTAAGAAGGGTCAAACCCTAGCCGCCCCGTTCTGAAACGGTCGTGACCGTTCCGAAACGGACTCGCGGACAGCCCTATTTAGGGCTTCTAAAAGTTCAAAAACCTATTTTTTATCAAACCCTTAAAACCCCAAAAACCCTAACCGATTCCTCTCTATAAATACCCTCCCAAACTCTTTGTTTTTCACAAATTTGTGAGGGGTTTTACTCTAAAACACAAATCTAAGCAAGCTTCATCAATCTTGTGCAAAGATTTCTATCAAATCATCCAAAATCCCAAACTAAGGTAATTTTTCTTATTTTTCTCTTTTTCAATATTTGTTTCAAATCTTAGGCTAGAAAATTATAATTTTGTATACATTATATGTTTTTAGTTATGGGTTTATCATATTTTGTAAAAAATTTTCAAAATCTCAAAATTTTTATTCGAATATAAAATTTTTTAATCGTATTTTTTTAATTTTGTTTTCAAAAACCTAAGTGGGATTTCCTATTGGATTGATTTTAATCATCAATGCATACACTTAATTTTAAAACACTTGCTTAATGTTTTTAGATGGCGGATCAATCTAACAAAAAGCGCAAAGCCGTTCAATCCGGTGAATCGAGCATTCGTCCAAATATCACACAGCTTTTTCAAAAATCTCTTAGAACTGCGGACCAGCGTGCTCGTTTTGCTTATGTCAAGGACTTTGCGGTTCGTAAGGAAAGAGTCATTGATCTAGATTTCCTCAATTCCGAGCGATTCCTCTTTCGGTATCTTGGACGTTTGGATGAGTGGGATCTTCTTTTCTTCTTGAGCATCGAGGATATTTGCTACAAAAACTTGGTACTCCTTTTCTACTCTAATGCTCGTTTCCTTTACGATGAAACCAAAACCGAGATAGTAGGAATTGAGTCATCTTTATTGGGACAAAAGTTTGTTGTTAATATTGCTCTTTTGGAGTCTGCCCTTAAACTCAAGAATGAGGGTCTTGAAGATGAACACCATTTTGGCACTTTTACCGGGAAAGCTCTAAATTTGGATGTGCATGATCGTGTGCTTCATCTCATTGTTTCTTGGTTTATTCGACCATCCGGGGGTAAATACTCCCACATCCGAGAAAAAGATCACTTTTGGCTAGAGTGTTTCCGTAGGGGTGAGCGCCCAAATGTCCCTAAAATTATTTTTGCCGAGATTGTCAATAACATTAAGCTTATTGACACGAATGAGTTAATTTCGTTCACCTATGGGATTGTTTTGAGTTTCCTCTTCCATCATCTCAATATTGATTGTACCTATGACTCTCCGGAACCTCGCAAGACCAAGATTGGTGAGTCCTCTCTTCGCAAGTCAGGATTCACTTATGTGAATGGTATTTGGGAAAGGGTTGATAGGGAAGCGGTTCCTCCTCCCGTTGCTCCTCCGCCTCAAGCTCAAGTGGGAAACACTGATGCTCTCATTGTTCTCCTTACCCAGCGATTCAATGCCTTGGATTCTAGACTTGATACTATGGACACTCGCATTGCTTCGAGTTTTGAATCTATGGGCAATCGGTTGAAGAACGTTGAAGATGGTCTTCATACTCTTTCGACTTCGCATGCCAACCTTGATCTTTCCTTCTCTACGCTTTATGGGCAATGGACGACGTTTCATCGTTCGCAAGCCAAGGATGATGATGATGATTCAGATGACGAGGCTTAGGATGTTTATCATATTAGTTATGCATTTAGGATTAAGTTTGCATCTTTATATTTTAGAACCTATGCTTATGATCTTCTATTTTGGGATTTGATTATGAACTTATTGTTTATGCTTTAGATATTTTGATGATATTAATTATGATTGCTTATTATTGCTTATTGGTACTAATATTCTTTATGAGCTTGTTTCTTTTTGATCTAACAAAAAGGGGGAGAAGATATTTAAGAGAATTGCCATGCCATGCCATGCCATGCCACCAAAAGTTTAATTTTCAAATTTTTAAATTTGTCTTAAGGTTTTGATCCTTGATTTCAAAAGTCACAAGTCTTAAATTTCAAAACCTATCTTAAATTAAGGGGGAGTTAGAATATCTTCAAAACTTTCAAAATTCTTAAAAAATTCTAACTTTGGTTTTGTTATATCAAAAAGGGGGAGATTGTGAAACATATGCTTTAATTTTGATATAACTAAAAACCTAAGGACTAAAATGAAAATATCAAAACAAATTTTAAAGTCCTTAAAATTCCCTATATTTTGTTAAAGACCACTTCATAGCTAAAACCAAAGACTTACAAAATATTTTTTAAGTATTTCAAAGTCAAAACAGTGATTTTTCAAGCCCCGTTTCGAAACGGCCCAAGGCGTTTCGAAACACTTTCAGTTCGATGTGCACCTGTTCCGAAACGCGTATCGGAACGGGTCAAGGCGTTTCGAAACGATATGACTCGTTTCGAAACTGTTCTTCATTTAAACAAACAAGGGCAACGGTCTTTAACTGAATTTTGAAAATAAATAGGGCGTTCCGAAACGGGCTAAGGCCGTTTCGAAACACCCCTTTGACAGTGGCAAATCTGTTCCGAAACGGGCAAGACCGTTTCGAAACACCCCTTTGGCAGTGGCAAAACCGTTCCGAAACGGCCCTAGGCGTTTCGAAACGGGATCTCGTAGACGCTCCAACGGCTATATTATTTGAAATCCGTTCCGAAACAGGTTGACCCCGTTCCGAAACGGTAGGCGTCTGGGAGCTGTAAAGTCATGAGAAAAACACCCCAACGGCTCTAATCTTTAGCCCATCACCCACAACGGTTGGAAATCATCAAGAGGCTATAAAAAGACCCCAAGAAGCTCCAGCAATCAACAATTGAGCTACAAGCATACATCCTTTCATCAAATACAAGCATTTGTGTTGAAATCCCATTTTTGTCTAGAAACCCCAATTGTATCCTTCATTTCTATTTTGTTCAATTGGGTTGAGTGCTTGATATTGGGCTATCATTTGTATTGAGAGATACCATATTAGCCAACAAATTTCTTTGTTCTTTTGTGTGAGGATTGGGTTAATTTTTGGGTAGAAAAATTAACCGAAATTGTAAAGGTTGTCTCCTTGTCCTGGAAAAAGGGGACGAACAATTTAGTGGAAATTGTTGCAAATCCTTGGTGAGACTAAGGTAGTGGATGTAGAGTTCGGTTGGTGAACTTGAACCACTCTAAATTCCCGTGTCAATATTTTTAAGTTGCAATTTCCGTTACAACATCGTTAAAATTCCAATTCACCCCCCCTCTTGGTTACTATTATTCGTGTGATCCACTCAACATTATATTATTCAAAAGGTGCGAGACAAATTATCGAATTGGAAGGCGAAGTACTTGTCGTTTGCGGGGAGGATTACCCTCGCAAAGGCGGTGCTATCGGCGATTCCTTATTATGCCATGCAAACAACCAAGTTACCGGTGGGTGTATGCGAGGATATCGAAAGGTTGATACGTAAGTTTGTTTGGGGGAGTTCATCTGATAAAAGTGGTGTGCACTTGGTTAACCGGAATGATTTGTGTAAACCTTTGGAGTTAGGTGGCTTGGGGTTCAAAAAACTTCGCGATCAAAATGATGCGTTTCTCATGAAGATTGGGTTCAATTTAATTGCGAAACGGGATCAGCTTTGGGTTCGTTTCTTGCGTGCTAAATATAAATGTATGGAGATTGTACCGATTTCGATTCATAGAAGTTGTAGTTCGCACCTTTGGCGAGGGGTTTCGGCAATATGGGATGATGTTCGTGAGGGTATAATTTGGAGAGTTGGGCATGGGGAAGACATTGATTTTTGGCGTGATGACTGGGTAAATGAAGTTGGTCCGCTTGAACGTGTTGTGGTACAGGCATGGTTGGTACCGGATACTTTTACATCCCTCAAGGAGATGACGGCGGACGGTGGGCAATGGGATATGCATCGTTTTCAACACATGTTGGACGATGAGGTTATCGATAGGATTATGGCGATTAAGGCCCCTTCGGATGGTGATGTAGATGACGCGCTTGGTTGGCGGTGGAACGCGAACCAGTGTTTCACTGTGAAATCGGCTTATGCGATTCACCAGCAGCACGTGGGTGCTTTGGACGGTGGTTTGTGGCGGTTGGTGCACCGTTGGCAAGGTCAGCAGCGAATTAAAATGTTCCTATGGTTGGTTGGCACTGGCCGGTTGTTGACAAATGAGGAGAGGCTTAGAAGGCATATGGCGGGTTCAGCTTCATGTTCGATTTGCGGGGCAAGTGTCGAGAGTGTGGACCATATTTTAAGGGAGTGTTCGAAGGCAAAACGAGTTTGGTCGAAACTGGTGCCGGCTGCGTTTGGTGGCTGGTTATTTTCTGGTTCGGTGCAAGCTTGGATGGCCAGCAACCTAAGGAGTGAATCGGCTGTGTGGGGGGGGGGGGGGGAATGCTCGCTGGGATCTGCTTTTCGGTATAGTATTGTGGAACCTATGGACAGCCCATAATAGTGTTGTTTTTAAGGGGGAAAGTAGGGATAGTGATGATATCGTTGCACGGTGCACTCAGTCGCTGCAGGACACGGAACGTGCGCTGCAGGCACGTCGGATTGTGGTGAGGCAGCAGGTGACGACGCAACAGCAGCAGCGCACCTGGGAACCTCCGGCAACAACGGTTTGCAAGATCAATGTGGATGGAGCTTGCGATAGCTCGACAGGGATGGTGTCTTGTGGTGGCGTTCTCCGCGATGCAACCGGAAATTGGAAAGGAGGCTTTTCGAAGTTCATTGGACGATGTAGCGCGATGGATGCGGAGATCTGGGCGATTCATGAGGGATTGCGGTATACCTTACTTTGCGAGGTTGGTGCCGTTGTGGTGGAATCGGATTGCGCGGAGGTTGTTCGTGTGGTGACAAAAAACGATGGTATGGTGGATTCGAATTCTATGGTGAGGGCGATTCGAGTTTTAAGTGATTTATTTAGAGTTTGCGAGTTTAAGCATGTGCACCGAGAGGCTAATAGAGTTGCGGATGCTTTGGCGAAGTTGGGACCTTGGCAGGATTATGAGGCGATCCATTTTGGTTCTCCGCCTGATGCGGTGTTGGGCATGTTACACGATGACTTGCCTGAATCGGTGTAATTGTTATGATTTTCGTTCGTTTCACATTGTTGTAATACTAGGGTGAGTACTCTTTTCCTCCATTTAGGTTAGGGAGGTTTTTAATGAGGCTCGCCATAGTATTTTATCACATTGATTAATAAAAAAAATTATAATGACAATGCATCATGTCTTTTATTATTTCATTGTTTTGATTGTTTTTTATTTGGTTTAAACTTTAGAGTGCTAAAGTTGGAAATTACAACCCTTATTATTTGCTTGGTTTCAATATAACTAGGCTTATACATAGACACCTCAGTTGTTGAAAGCCATCTTTTGCTTGTGAACTTGAGAAGGTAGCTTAACCTCAGTTGCCAGTCCAATAACCTGAAGAAATTTGATTATATACCATGTCAGATCCAATTGCCACCATTCTAATCCGTGTCGAGCGGAGTACTCGAAAGCATGGTGGTTACTGTGCCAACCTTCTCCTAGCGCAAGCAATGCCACCCACCTGGAAAAAAAAGCAACTCACAAGAACCATATGTGTGTATACATTATAGTAATTGAGGGAAGTGAATAATACCAATTGTTCTTGGATAGATCACCAGTATTCCATGCTTGGTTGCCCCAGACATGGGAAGCTGAATTTACAAGCCAAGTGATGTGGTATACCCATATATTCCTCACACCCTGCAATCATCTCATGTCAATGCATGTAGATGAGCTTATTTCTCTTCATTAAGTGCATGCTTCACTTATAAAAAATGCAGACATGCATACACATATATGCATGGCAGAGCTTATAGAATCAAGCGGATAAGACCTCAACTTAATGACAAAACAGTTGTGTCATAGAAAAGTAGGCTCACTAGCTTCGAAGGCCAGCCAATCAAACAAAACAGGCTAAAGAATATGGTAGAAATATGGAAGAAGTAGCTTACCATTCCCCAAACCAGGAATGGGAACCCACCAAGGGCATATAGCACAACCCCCAATGCAATTGGATGGAGAAAATAGGTAGTTTGAAGGAACCTGTAGAAGGGTTGCTTCTCTAAATCCTCAACATTGCTTGATTCTCCACGCTGCAAATGTTCCATCGACACAACCAAAAACATCACTCCCCATTCCCACCATATGTTTTGAGAAAGAAAATATATACCTTTTCAATAATAGTTTTGGTATCAAATATCCAGTTCATGTGGCTGAACCAAAACCCATTGATGGGGCTATGTGGGTCTCTTTCAGTATCGCAAAACTGGTGGTGGCACCTGTGTGTGCTTACCCAATCAATTGGATCCCTCTGCAACAATCAATTCATATTTTCATCAAACTAATTTCTATTCTCTACTCAAACTTAAAACAACAACAGACCTGAAGTGCTTAAACTCCACAATAAGCGAACAAGTACTCTAGCCATTTTGGAAGCTTGAAGCTTCTATGACAAAGATTCCTATGGTAACCCAATGTAATCCCCAGTCCCGATACCAAATAGAGTCCCGCAGCAACCCAAAAGGCAGGCCAAGTGAAATTAAAAGGTGCACAAAGAGCTAGCAAATGCATGGATAAGATAACACCAGCAGGAGTTATATCCAAAGCGGTCCAATTTCTTTTCCAAAAGGCTTGTCTCCTATTTTGCACCACCACATTAGAAAACCAAATTCTACCCTGGCTTTTCTCTTCCTGGTCTGCTTCTTTTTCCACAGCCGATGCTTCCCATCGTGATCGAGTTACTAAACTTGAGTGTGAAGGACTGTGCTTTCTCTGAGGTTGATTAAATCCCAAGTTTAGGACTTTGCAATGGGAAGGGGAAGGTCTAGTTCTGGTTGTTGTAACTCTTTGAAGAGGTGAAAAGGGTAAGGAATTTGGCTTACACAAGATTGTCGTGATGAAAGCCATTGGGGTCTCAACTTCTGGGTTCAAAAGAAGAAGAAAAGGGGTTTTATAGAAGCCACGGTAGGTTTATAACGGTGGAAAGAAGAAGAGTTGGGTGAAAGAAATTTATCAGAACTACAGAAATGTGGAGAACTAATACTATATGAACTTCAGTGGGAATAATTGGAGTGTTCAGGTCTGCACTGCATGGTTTTAATAGTTAATCGATACTTTTATGTTTTGAAATTGTTCCACCTAAAATATTTTATTAAAAAAATCAACTATTTTCTAACAATGTAAGCATCCACTACGTCCCATGTCTTCCAAAGGCAAACCAAAGCCCTTTCTAGAGCAGTTTCTCCAGTAAGTTTTCGATAAATAAAGTGATCGCCGGCTCAAATAGGTTCTTCGGGTCTTCTCTCTTAGTCCTAGCTGCCTCCATTTTTGACAGTGTCCTAGAACTTGTAGCACTCTGAATTCGGCTCAGAAATTACAGGTTCGATTTACTCATTTTCCTCCCCATAGTTATTAGGCTCAAAATTCTCCCGTGCACTTTCCTCCTCATAAATGTATTTTAAAAGTTTAGAAAACGCTGAATTTTACAAGTTTTTTTAGATTCATGGCTGGATTACTGGGCATGAATGCGCTGACTCGACGCCACATCAGCAGACTTCTAGAAGATGACGTCAGCAGCGCGTGATAAGCTATCAGCCGCGTCCGAGCACTTATCAGTCGAGATTAGGATTTATCTTATGTATTTTAAATATTTTAGAGTATTTTTAGGGTTTTAGGATGCTATAAATACCACTCAAATCATCAATTGTTCTCATTCTCATTTTACTTTGAATTTATTAAATTTCTTTCTCTTCTTCGTTCTTACTTTCTTTTTAAAGTTTTTTATTTTATTTTAAATATACTAAGCATGATTTCTTCCATAATCATGCTTAGCTAAACTAATTTTCTTAAAGCCGAGGGTTACAACAATGACTCAATTCCAACGAGAGGATTGAAAAGCGCTTTCAAAATTTCGGGAATCTCTTTCAATTTTCTAAGGTTTGATTTCTAAACCAAAACGATTTCGAAACTAAAGATTGACTTTGATCAGAACGTTATTTTTTTTTGGTTAAATATGTGGGAGGAAGGATCGGCTATTGAAGCACATTCGACTTCCTGGGAACACACTTAGTAAATTGATTACTAAGAAGAAAATTGAGATCGGAACCGTTGTTATTGAAACAACATAATCCGAGTTGGTTTTCACTGAACTTAAACGATTTTGATCTACAACATTGTTGTTGACTAGATCAACTTCGTAAATCGATATCAAAGATAGAACTTGGGTATTCGGTTACAAAAGTGTAGTCTCAAGGATTGACCCTTGTAGGCAATTAACCGACGTGAATCCCAAAGTAAAAATATTGTCCAATGATCCGAGGAAAGTGAGTCAAAGCCAAAGCCTAAGGCTGATTTACACACATTGAATTTATTTCTTTCTAAACTTCGCTTTAATTCCTTTGTCTTCTTGCTTATTTTCGAGACCCCCGTTTCATTTTGATATTACTCAATTCACTTCTCGGCTCAAAGATCAAACGAATATAATCAGGAAGTTTCTTAGTCCCTGTGGGATCGATCCTTACTTTTGACGCGAAAACGACGTGTGTCAAGAATAATTGAAGAAATGGGAAACATTCAAAGTTGAGGGGCTAAATTAAAAAAGTAGAAAATTTAATTTAAAAAATATGAATCGAAGCTAAATATGTATTCTAGTTTTTACAGTGGTTTAGGAGCACGCGGTTCAAATTTGGTCAAAATTGACTTAAAACGAAGAAGATATTGAAGAAATGAGGAAATCATACAAAGTTAAGGGGTTGAATTGAAAAAATATGAAATTTATTTTCAAAAATATAAATTGAAGATAAATATGTATTCTACGCTAGTTTAGGAATACGTGGTTCAAGTTTGGTTAAAAATGAACTTAAAATGAAGGAGGAATTGAAGAAAAATGAAATCAGTGACTAAATTGCAAAACTGTAAAATTCGGTTTTTCGAGTTGGGCAAATTTCAAATCGACCCGAAATAAAAAAAAATTGAGTTGACTCGAACAACTCAAATAACTCGAAATTGAAAAAATATCGATTTTTTCAAGTCGAGTCAAGTTTTGCTCACCCCTAGCGGCGACAACGATGTCAAGTTTTTGATTTTTTTGATTTTGGGTTTTAGGGGTTTGAGACTTTTTTTAGAGACTTTGAGAAGTTTTGGAATTTTTTTAAAAATGATTTTCCTTTTTTTCCTTTTTTGAAAAAATAAATCAATAAATAAAAATAAAAATACACGTGTCAAATTTTGATTGGGTGGTGAAATTTTTAACGGTGTTACCTTAAAACAGTAACATAATAAAATTTTAGGCACCTATTTCAACCAAAAAATACTTTAAATACCTATTGTAAAAAGAGGTAAAATTTAGGTAACTATTTTGTAGTTAAGCCTAACTAATAGGAACTATAAATAGTAAATGTTACGTTTACCATTATACCCCAATTTAATGTAGGCTTGAAACTTGTAAGGAAGATATATAATCTCATAAGTAGTGGAGTAATTAAAATTACCAACCTCTATTTTTCTATAGGCAGTAACTAATACTATTACCAACCTCTACATTTTTTAACTCTCCTTTTTACTATATTATTACAATTTTGGATGTGTATAAAGTTTAAACTATTTGATAGAATATTTCTAAATAAAAAAAAAGATATTATTTTTTATAATTAAGAGTGATGATTTGTCGTGTAAATAAATATGTATTTATTATGAATATTTATCTATGTGAATGTCTATTATGACAATAACTTTATCTTGAAGATTTGATTTATTTTATCAATAGGAATATGATCTTCATTAATTAGAGTTTGATGTATTAAATGAATTAGAGTTTGATGCATTATGTACTTCTTATGTTTATAAATAAATGATTTGATGAAGGCATTGAACACACCTCAATATTGAGAATAATACAAATCTCCATATTTATCTTGTTCATTGTTCTTGTTTTTCGTTATTTTATTTATAACATGTTATCAACACGAGTCTCTTCAAGTGAAGCTTATATTTTAAAAAGAAAATTTTGGTGGTCGTAGTTGATTTCGCACATGTTTTCGGGATGATGATATCTTCGAGGAGTTCTTTTTAGGGTAAACTACCTGAAATACCACTCAACTTTAATGTGTGACTCTAATATGCCACTGAACTAAAATTCGATACTATAATACCATTGAACTTCACTGTGTGATTCAAAGTTAGCACTCCACCGTTACTTCCGTTACAGAATTCTGACGTGGACTCTAACTCCCATTACAGGGATGACGTGGTATAAAACTTAAAGAAAGAATAAAAGAAATACAACTTATACCGGTATAAGACTATAACCCTAAACCATTTCTCTTCCCAAACCTTGTCTCTTTAGCCCTCACACTAACCTTAAACTCCCCACTTCCTTCATTAGCCATCCCTTCTCTCAACTCTCTATCTTCCCCTCAAGCCCCTCCCACCACCACCCCCTTTTACTGAATCCAAGTTCTTGCAGCTTGGACTTGAAGATGGGTCTGTCTTAAAAACCATACCTTTTTGTATCTCTTTACTTTTGTTTCAATTAAGCCAATGTATGTATGTATGTATGTATGTATGTATGTATGTATGTATGTATGTATGTATGTATGTATGTATGTATGTATGTATGTATGTATGTATGTATGTATGTATGTATGTATGTATGTATGTATGTATGTATGTATGTATGTATGTATGTATGTATGTATGTATGTATGTATGTATGTATGTATGTATGTATGTATGTATGTATGTATGTATGTATGTATGTATGTATGTATGTATGTATGTATGTATGTATGTATGTATGTATGTATGTATGTATGTATGTATGTATGTATGTATGTATGTATGTATGTATGTATGTATGTATGTATGTATGTATGTATGTATGTATGTATGTATGTATGTATGTATGTATGTATGTATGTATGTATGTATGTATGTATGTATGTATGTATGTATGTATGTATGTATGTATGTATGTATGTATGTATGTATGTATGTATGTATGTATGTATGTATGTATGTATGTATGTATGTATGTATGTATGTATGTATGTATGTATGTATGTATGTATGTATGTATGTATGTATGTATGTATGTATGTATGTATGTATGTATGTATGTATGTATGTATGTATGTATGTATGTATGTATGTATGTATGTATGTATGTATGTATGTATGTATGTATGTATGTATGTATGTATGTATGTATGTATGTATGTATGTATGTATGTATGTATGTATGTATGTATGTATGTATGTATGTATGTATGTATGTATGTATGTATGTATGTATGTATGTATGTATGTATGTATGTATGTATGTATGTATGTATGTATGTATGTATGTATGTATGTATGTATGTATGTATGTATGTATGTATGTATGTATGTATGTATGTATGTATGTATGTATGTATGTATGTATGTATGTATGTATGTATGTATGTATGTATGTATGTATGTATGTATGTATGTATGTATGTATGTATGTATGTACTGTATGAAGTAGTCTTGTCTGTATGTATGTTGATGGTATGGATGTAGGATGGTATGGATGTTGAGGATGGATGAGTAGGTAGGTATGGATGGTAGTGATGTTGTATGTTGATGGTAGGTAGGTCGGAGGTGGTAGGGAGGGTTTGTATGGATGGTAGTGTACTGTTATGGTATGTCTGTAACTGACTATGACTGTACATACAATGTATGTATGTATGTATGTATGTATGTATGTATGTATGTATGTATGTATGTATGTATGTATGTATGTATGTATGTATGTATGTATGTATGTATGTATGTATGTATGTATGTATGTATGTATGTATGTATGTATGTATGTATGTATGTATGTATGTATGTATGTATGTATGTATGTATGTATGTATGTATGTATGTATGTATGTATGTATGTATGTATGTATGTATGTATGTATGTATGTATGTATGTATGTATGTATGTATGTATGTATGTATGTATGTATGTATGTATGTATGTATGTATGTATGTATGTATGTATGTATGTATGTATGTATGTATGTATGTATGTATGTATGTATGTATGTATGTATGTATGTATGTATGTATGTATGTATGTATGTATGTATGTATGTATGTATGTATGTATGTATGTATGTATGTATGTATGTATGTATGTATGTATGTATGTATGTATGTATGTATGTATGTATGTATGTATGTATGTATGTATGTATGTATGTATGTATGTATGTATGTATGTATGTATGTATGTATGTATGTATGTATGTATGTATGTATGTATGTATGTATGTATGTATGTATGTATGTATGTATGTATGTATGTATGTATGTATGTATGTATGTATGTATGTATGTATGTATGTATGTATGTATGTATGTATGTATGTATGTATGTATGTATGTATGTATGTATGTATGTATGTATGTATGTATGTATGTATGTATGTATGTATGTATGTATGTATGTATGTATGTATGTATGTATGTATGTATGTATGTATGTATGTATGTATGTATGTATGTATGTATGTATGTATGTATGTATGTATGTATGTATGTATGTATGTATGTATGTATGTATGTATGTATGTATGTATGTATGTATGTATGTATGTATGTATGTATGTATGTATGTATGTATGTATGTATGTATGTATGTATGTATGTATGTATGTATGTATGTATGTATGTATGTATGTATGTATGTATGTATGTATGTATGTATGTATGTATGTATGTATGTATGTATGTATGTATGTATGTATGTATGTATGTATGTATGTATGTATGTATGTATGTATGTATGTATGTATGTATGTATGTATGTATGTATGTATGTATGTATGTATGTATGTATGTATGTATGTATGTATGTATGTATGTATGTATGTATGTATGTATGTATGTATGTATGTATGTATGTATGTATGTATGTATGTATGTATGTATGTATGTATGTATGTATGTATGTATGTATGTATGTATGTATGTATGTATGTATGTATGTATGTATGTATGTATGTATGTATGTATGTATGTATGTATGTATGTATGTATGTATGTATGTATGTATGTATGTATGTATGTATGTATGTATGTATGTATGTATGTATGTATGTATGTATGTATGTATGTATGTATGTATGTATGTATGTATGTATGTATGTATGTATGTATGTATGTATGTATGTATGTATGTATGTATGTATGTATGTATGTATGTATGTATGTATGTATGTATGTATGTATGTATGTATGTATGTATGTATGTATGTATGTATGTATGTATGTATGTATGTATGTATGTATGTATGTATGTATGTATGTATGTATGTATGTATGTATGTATGTATGTATGTATGTATGTATGTATGTATGTATGTATGTATGTATGTATGTATGTATGTATGTATGTATGTATGTATGTATGTATGTATGTATGTATGTATGTATGTATGTATGTATGTATGTATGTATGTATGTATGTATGTATGTATGTATGTATGTATGTATGTATGTATGTATGTATGTATGTATGTATGTATGTATGTATGTATGTATGTATGTATGTATGTATGTATGTATGTATGTATGTATGTATGTATGTATGTATGTATGTATGTATGTATGTATGTATGTATGTATGTATGTATGTATGTATGTATGTATGTATGTATGTATGTATGTATGTATGTATGTATGTATGTATGTATGTATGTATGTATGTATGTATGTATGTATGTATGTATGTATGTATGTATGTATGTATGTATGTATGTATGTATGTATGTATGTATGTATGTATGTATGTATGTATGTATGTATGTATGTATGTATGTATGTATGTATGTATGTATGTATGTATGTATGTATGTATGTATGTATGTATGTATGTATGTATGTATGTATGTATGTATGTATGTATGTATGTATGTATGTATGTATGTATGTATGTATGTATGTATGTATGTATGTATGTATGTATGTATGTATGTATGTATGTATGTATGTATGTATGTATGTATGTATGTATGTATGTATGTATGTATGTATGTATGTATGTATGTATGTATGTATGTATGTATGTATGTATGTATGTATGTATGTATGTATGTATGTATGTATGTATGTATGTATGTATGTATGTATGTATGTATGTATGTATGTATGTATGTATGTATGTATGTATGTATGTATGTATGTATGTATGTATGTATGTATGTATGTATGTATGTATGTATGTATGTATGTATGTATGTATGTATGTATGTATGTATGTATGTATGTATGTATGTATGTATGTATGTATGTATGTATGTATGTATGTATGTATGTATGTATGTATGTATGTATGTATGTATGTATGTATGTATGTATGTATGTATGTATGTATGTATGTATGTATGTATGTATGTATGTATGTATGTATGTATGTATGTATGTATGTATGTATGTATGTATGTATGTATGTATGTATGTATGTATGTATGTATGTATGTATGTATGTATGTATGTATGTATGTATGTATGTATGTATGTATGTATGTATGTATGTATGTATGTATGTATGTATGTATGTATGTATGTATGTATGTATGTATGTATGTATGTATGTATGTATGTATGTATGTATGTATGTATGTATGTATGTATGTATGTATGTATGTATGTATGTATGTATGTATGTATGTATGTATGTATGTATGTATGTATGTATGTATGTATGTATGTATGTATGTATGTATGTATGTATGTATGTATGTATGTATGTATGTATGTATGTATGTATGTATGTATGTATGTATGTATGTATGTATGTATGTATGTATGTATGTATGTATGTATGTATGTATGTATGTATGTATGTATGTATGTATGTATGTATGTATGTATGTATGTATGTATGTATGTATGTATGTATGTATGTATGTATGTATGTATGTATGTATGTATGTATGTATGTATGTATGTATGTATGTATGTATGTATGTATGTATGTATGTATGTATGTATGTATGTATGTATGTATGTATGTATGTATGTATGTATGTATGTATGTATGTATGTATGTATGTATGTATGTATGTATGTATGTATGTATGTATGTATGTATGTATGTATGTATGTATGTATGTATGTATGTATGTATGTATGTATGTATGTATGTATGTATGTATGTATGTATGTATGTATGTATGTATGTATGTATGTATGTATGTATGTATGTATGTATGTATGTATGTATGTATGTATGTATGTATGTATGTATGTATGTATGTATGTATGTATGTATGTATGTATGTATGTATGTATGTATGTATGTATGTATGTATGTATGTATGTATGTATGTATGTATGTATGTATGTATGTATGTATGTATGTATGTATGTATGTATGTATGTATGTATGTATGTATGTATGTATGTATGTATGTATGTATGTATGTATGTATGTATGTATGTATGTATGTATGTATGTATGTATGTATGTATGTATGTATGTATGTATGTATGTATGTATGTATGTATGTATGTATGTATGTATGTATGTATGTATGTATGTATGTATGTATGTATGTATGTATGTATGTATGTATGTATGTATGTATGTATGTATGTATGTATGTATGTATGTATGTATGTATGTATGTATGTATGTATGTATGTATGTATGTATGTATGTATGTATGTATGTATGTATGTATGTATGTATGTATGTATGTATGTATGTATGTATGTATGTATGTATGTATGTATGTATGTATGTATGTATGTATGTATGTATGTATGTATGTATGTATGTATGTATGTATGTATGTATGTATGTATGTATGTATGTATGTATGTATGTATGTATGTATGTATGTATGTATGTATGTATGTATGTATGTATGTATGTATGTATGTATGTATGTATGTATGTATGTATGTATGTATGTATGTATGTATGTATGTATGTATGTATGCTAGTATGTATGTATGTATGTATGTATGTATGTATGTATGTATGTATGTATGTATGTATGTATGTATGTATGTATGTATGTATGTATGTATGTATGTATGTATGTATGTATGTATGTATGTATGTATGTATGTATGTATGTATGTATGTATGTATGTATGTATGTATGTATGTATGTATGTATGTATGTATGTATGTATGTATGTATGTATGTATGTATGTATGTATGTATGTATGTATGTATGTATGTATGTATGTATGTATGTATGTATGTATGTATGTATGTATGTATGTATGTATGTATGTATGTATGTATGTATGTATGTATGTATGTATGTATGTATGTATGTATGTATGTATGTATGTATGTATGTATGTATGTATGTATGTATGTATGTATGTATGTATGTATGTATGTATGTATGTATGTATGTATGTATGTATGTATGTATGTATGTATGTATGTATGTATGTATGTATGTATGTATGTATGTATGTATGTATGTATGTATGTATGTATGTATGTATGTATGTATGTATGTATGTATGTATGTATGTATGTATGTATGTATGTATGTATGTATGTATGTATGTATGTATGTATGTATGTATGTATGTATGTATGTATGTATGTATGTATGTATGTATGTATGTATGTATGTATGTATGTATGTATGTATGTATGTATGTATGTATGTATGTATGTATGTATGTATGTATGTATGTATGTATGTATGTATGTATGTATGTATGTATGTATGTATGTATGTATGTATGTATGTATGTATGTATGTATGTATGTATGTATGTATGTATGTATGTATGTATGTATGTATGTATGTATGTATGTATGTATGTATGTATGTATGTATGTATGTATGTATGTATGTATGTATGTATGTATGTATGTATGTATGTATGTATGTATGTATGTATGTATGTATGTATGTATGTATGTATGTATGTATGTATGTATGTATGTATGTATGTATGTATGTATGTATGTATGTATGTATGTATGTATGTATGTATGTATGTATGTATGTATGTATGTATGTATGTATGTATGTATGTATGTATGTATGTATGTATGTATGTATGTATGTATGTATGTATGTATGTATGTATGTATGTATGTATGTATGTATGTATGTATGTATGTATGTATGTATGTATGTATGTATGTATGTATGTATGTATGTATGTATGTATGTATGTATGTATGTATGTATGTATGTATGTATGTATGTATGTATGTATGTATGTATGTATGTATGTATGTATGTATGTATGTATGTATGTATGTATGTATGTATGTATGTATGTATGTATGTATGTATGTATGTATGTATGTATGTATGTATGTATGTATGTATGTATGTATGTATGTATGTATGTATGTATGTATGTATGTATGTATGTATGTATGTATGTATGTATGTATGTATGTATGTATGTATGTATGTATGTATGTATGTATGTATGTATGTATGTATGTATGTATGTATGTATGTATGTATGTATGTATGTATGTATGTATGTATGTATGTATGTATGTATGTATGTATGTATGTATGTATGTATGTATGTATGTATGTATGTATGTATGTATGTATGTATGTATGTATGTATGTATGTATGTATGTATGTATGTATGTATGTATGTATGTATGTATGTATGTATGTATGTATGTATGTATGTATGTATGTATGTATGTATGTATGTATGTATGTATGTATGTATGTATGTATGTATGTATGTATGTATGTATGTATGTATGTATGTATGTATGTATGTATGTATGTATGTATGTATGTATGTATGTATGTATGTATGTATGTATGTATGTATGTATGTATGTATGTATGTATGTATGTATGTATGTATGTATGTATGTATGTATGTATGTATGTATGTATGTATGTATGTATGTATGTATGTATGTATGTATGTATGTATGTATGTATGTATGTATGTATGTATGTATGTATGTATGTATGTATGTATGTATGTATGTATGTATGTATGTATGTATGTATGTATGTATGTATGTATGTATGTATGTATGTATGTATGTATGTATGTATGTATGTATGTATGTATGTATGTATGTATGTATGTATGTATGTATGTATGTATGTATGTATGTATGTATGTATGTATGTATGTATGTATGTATGTATGTATGTATGTATGTATGTATGTATGTATGTATGTATGTATGTATGTATGTATGTATGTATGTATGTATGTATGTATGTATGTATGTATGTATGTATGTATGTATGTATGTATGTATGTATGTATGTATGTATGTATGTATGTATGTATGTATGTATGTATGTATGTATGTATGTATGTATGTATGTATGTATGTATGTATGTATGTATGTATGTATGTATGTATGTATGTATGTATGTATGTATGTATGTATGTATGTATGTATGTATGTATGTATGTATGTATGTATGTATGTATGTATGTATGTATGTATGTATGTATGTATGTATGTATGTATGTATGTATGTATGTATGTATGTATGTATGTATGTATGTATGTATGTATGTATGTATGTATGTATGTATGTATGTATGTATGTATGTATGTATGTATGTATGTATGTATGTATGTATGTATGTATGTATGTATGTATGTATGTATGTATGTATGTATGTATGTATGTATGTATGTATGTATGTATGTATGTATGTATGTATGTATGTATGTATGTATGTATGTATGTATGTATGTATGGTTAGTGTTTAGTTGTTTTTCTTGATGGTGATGAGTGTTGTGACAGGAAAATTAGGCCTTGCCCATCAACAAATCCGGGTTGTATTTCAACAAATGCAAAGTCATCATCTTTTGCTTTCCCATGGATTGTTCCTGAGAGTTCTAAAGAGAATGCAGTTCAGGTTTGACAAATTTGTTCTTTGAGCAATTTGCAGTTCAGGTTTGGTTTTTTTGAGAGCTTGTTTCATTGCAGGAACTACAAGAAGCAATTCTCAAAACTCAGAAGAATCCCAAGATTGTGCTTGTTGAAGATACCCCAAATGGTATGTAAAGACTAAACCAGCTGCATTGTTCTGTGTTTTCATATTTCTCGAATTGCTCTCGTTTTCGGATACGGTTTCGAATATATATGATGTTGCAAATTGGGGTTTAGGCCTTTTGATGTTTGAGATTTAATGATATGGGACTGAAACAAATCAGGGAAATATATGCAAGCTGAGGTGGATGGAAGGTTTGGTCCTGATGTGATGGAGTTTTTAGTGAAAGGGGATGCTATAGTCTTATACCGGTATAAGTTGTATTTCTTTTATTCTTTCTTTAAGTCTTATACCACGTCATCCCTGTAATGGGAGTTAGAGTCCACATCAGAATTCTGTAACGGAAGTAACGGTGGAGTGCTAACTTTGAATCACACAGTGAAGTTCAATGGTATTATAGTATCGAATTTTAGTTCAGTGGCATATTAGAGTCACACATTAAAGTTGAGTGGTATTTCAGGTAGTTTACCCTTCTTTTTATTATACAACTTATAATCGACATTATGCTAATTAAAATTATGGCATCGGCATGAATACGTTCAGTAGCCAACAATGTAACCCCCTAGACCCGCCTATGCGTTACAACGGATCCTAGGAAGTCACATTAAGGTCACAAGAGCGACCCACAGTAAAAATACACATAAAAATATTTTTTTGTTTCCTCAAAATACTTATTAAACTGTAAAATCAACTTCTGTTTAAAATACCATTTCAGGAAATCATTTAAACACATAATAGAAATTTCAGAAAGTGCTTTACAGACTCTATCATAAAACAATACATGACATGCATGACATACATGCCCATTAACTATACAGTACCGTACTCCAGAGGCAACGCCGAGGGAACTCCGAACACTGATGTCAAACATTATACCATGCTATATTCTTTTAACCTGTGATGGTAAAAACAACGTGAGCTTGGAAAAGCTCAGTAATACAGAACTACCAAAAGATGCTATAAGCTCATGCAGATATAAGGTAGGCATAACATTTTCATGATGTTCCAAGCAGTAACAGTCCTCTTTTCCTTTCTGATATTCCAGGGTAACGTTATACTTGAGGATAACGGTACTAGTTCTTTATTCAATCATCGAGTAGCAAACGAGAATTATACAGCTGATAGATTACGAAGATGGAAACAACGAGTTTAATGTCTAGTGTATTCCAATTGGTGCATATCATGCAGGCATAAATGCATACCAATCATATCATGAGAACACATAACAATCCAATGCAAATATCCAAGTACATACAAGGGTTTATTAGTAACTACCCTCCAACCTTACACCAATATGCAGTCCCCCAGAACTGCATCCATAAGAACTTACCCTAGGCCCGATGGGAATATGGTGCCACCTAAGGGGCTGCCTTAGGTCCATAAGGATTTACCCCTGCTAAAGCATCGGCACCTACTCAAGGGGAGACATTGAGTCCATAAGGATTTACCAGCTGGATCAGGGCTGCACCTGCAGAAACTTCATAACATAACCCAACAGTATACCCCAGATAGTAATCGGTGTTCAGATTCCAGACATGAGTAACAGAATACATGTGATAGACATATTCTATTCAGAGTATCAGAAACAGAAGTTCATGCTCTTTAGACACATATATGAGCATACCATTGAGCAGACGATATCATCATTCATCATGAAAATAGAGTATACCATCATAGGTCAAGCTAACAGATTATATCATTACTTACATTATGCAGACAGACAATATTATCGCAGATCAAGTAACCACATAGCACAATCATATACTAAGTATACAGGTCAAGCGGACTTACAACGAGTAGGCAGAAAATGTTATCATATGTCCAGTTCATCATTTCATCAAGCATATCATCGTTCATAATTAAGTCATTAGATTGTTTACTAACATGTAATAATCATATAACACATTCAACTGAGTGTAGCACACATGGAACACACTAGGTGGGACAGATCATTTCTTGGAGATACTTGGCATTTACGGAAGGGGAAACATTAAACTTTTGACAATTTGAACATATTTCTGAAATGAGGCCCCTATAAAAAGGGGGTTTGTTGAGTTGTGTGTGGCTCGATTTGATCAACCAATATTGCTCACCAAGTGGTGGAGAGGTGGATATTTGGGTGTTAGGGTTTAGGAAGCTAAAAAGATAATAGACACAATGAATTATAGTGGTTCAACCTTCTAACCAAGGTCTACATCCACTACCTTAGCTCCTCACTAAGGATTTCTCAATCAATCCACTATTGATTCGTCCCCTTTTCTAGGCTTAGGAGGTAACCCTTATACACAATCAAGCTTTCTACCCAAAGCCTTGATTGAAATTCTCTCTTACAAAGAGAAACAAGAAGAAAACTTAAAACCCTCTAATAGGTGTTTGTTTGCACAATTAAGCACTCACCCAAAACCTAAAACACTTTTGCACAATTAAGCACTCACCCAAAACCTAAAACACTTGAGCAAATTTGACAATTTTGGCTCACTAGTGTTTGTCTATACAAGAATTGACAATTTAGGCACTAAGACAATATTTGATCATTTGTTGTTTTACAATATGAGCATTAGTCTTCTCTTGATGCTTGGAGGTCCCTTTTATACTCCCAAATGAGTTTGTATCCGTTACTAGCCGTTGGGATCAAATTGGAGCCGTTGAGGACTTTAATTCCCACCATAAATGCAGTTCTGCAGCTCCCCGTTTCGAAACGCGTGAACCCGTTTCGAAACGCTCTTTAAGTAGAAAGAGCCGTTGCAGTCTGTCAGGGCATCCGTATCAAAACACCCCCTTGCCGTTTCGAAACCCGTATCGAAACGCTATAGGCCCGTATCGAAACGCCTGCATTTAAAAGTTAGTTGGGAAAATAGTCGTTGGGGTTTATGACCGTTGTGGTCAATGCCACATAGGCGTATCGAAACGGCATAGCCCGTTTCGAAATGCTGGGCAAAAATCCTATCTAGGGAAAGCCCGTTTCGAAACAAGTTTCGAAACGTTTTTGCTACTGGAATCCCCTGTTTCGAAACGCCCTAAGGTGTTTCGAAACACCTGGACAGTTTTGTGAAGTTTGGCTTTGAAAAACATGAAAAACCCTTTTAAAAACATCCCTAAACATAGTTTCAAGTTATTTGGACTTTGGAAATTGTTTTTAAATACTTTTCAAACCAGTCCAAAACATTTTTCAATTATCATATCAAAACATTAGTTCTACAATCTCCCTCTTTTTGATATAATAAAACTCACTTGAAAAATTGTTTGGGATTCTCCCCATTTAACTTTAAAAATGTGAATAAGAGAATTAAAGATATAAATCAAATAAAGCTCCCCCTTATTCATTTGAAAATTCAATTTTTCAAACCATTTCTCTCCCTTTTTGTTATATCAAAAAGAATTTAAAACATTAAGTTCAAAAATAACAATAGAGGTAAAAAATTGACAAAAGTAAGAATTTGGTTTTAAAAATGGCTCCCCCTTACTCAAAGCACAATCAAAAGTGTTAGTCCAACAAACATGAGCATCTAGTTGACATAAATAAAAAATGAATCAAATAAAATTAAAGATAACTAGATTTTACCACACTTGAACTCAAGGGAGGATGTGAAGCCTTCCTTCTTCAAGTGTTCTTCCTTGTGTGCATGGAGCTCCCCCTCATTGATTGGACTTGTTGAACATCTCCATCACACCTAGCAAAAGACAATCAAGTGATTTTTGGTATCCAAATTGCTTTGGATCCATGAACGTTAGTAGCACAAATTTTTGACCCCTTAGGAATCCATTTTTCAATGTCATCCTTTTTAATTGAAGTGGTTAGTCCTTTTGGGACCCAAACACTTCTAAAACATTTTCCTTTAATAAATCTAGGGGCACTAGATTGTCTAACATAGAAATTTGATTTTCCAAAATTGTTTTTCATTTCTAGCTCTTTGGAAATCAAATCCTTTTCTTCTTGAACTTTTTGAAGCAATTTTTGTAAATCAAAACATTTTAGTTCAAACTCCTTGAGTTTTGCTTCAAGTTCAAGTTTGGTTTTAGAAATCAAATCATTTTGAATTTTCAACTTTGAAATCACTTTATTGTTTTTCAAAATGTGATTTTTAAAGTCTAAAACCAAATCGTCATAGGCATCTTGTAATTCATTAAAAGAATAAGAACATGAAGTAGATGAATTAGAAGTTACCCTTGAATCTTCTTCGATGGCCATAAGGCAAAGGTTGTCTTGTTCATCGTCGGTGGAGTCCTATCACTCCAAGTAGCCACATGTGCCTTTTTCTTATGGCTTGAAGTGCTTGCCCTCTCTTTTTTCTTGGAATCTCGTTCAAGCTCTCTCAAAGCTTTCTTCATGAACGGGGCACTCTTCTTGAAGAGATGAACTATCTCTTCATCTTCATCCTCCTCTTCACTTGAGTAGACATGATTGCAAATGGAGGACTTGAGAGCCATGACACTAGCATTGATGCCTAGCCCTTTGATTTTCTTCTCTCCCATAGCTCTAATTTCTTCCCTCTTCTTCTCATCCTCTTTATTCTTCTTCATGATTTGATGAGTAAGGAGTGACCCCATGAGTTCATCAAGCTTCAAAGTCTTCAAATTTTTTGCTTCGATGATGGCGGTCCTGTTTGAGTCCCAAGACTCGGGAATTGAGTAGATGAGCTTTCGAACAAGCTTTTCCTCCGGGATGCCTTCTCCATAGCCTTTGAGACCATTGGTGATAGTGGAGAACCTATCAAACATATTCTCGATGTTTTCTTCTGGATCCATTTTGAAGTTCTCATACTCTAAGGTTAGGAGCCCAATCTTGGTCTCCTTGACTTCATCGGTTCCCTCGTATGTGACTTCAAGCTTGTCCCATACCTCTTTGGCACTCTCACAAGAAGACATCTTCTCATAGATGGTTGGGCCAAAAACACAAAACAAGATGTGCAAGGCTTTGCAATTAAGCTCCATCTTCTTACGATCGTCGGCACTCCACTCCGCTTTGCTTCTTTGAGGCACGAACGGACCATCTTCAACTATATCCCATAGCTTGTAATCTCTTGAATTGATGAAGAACTACATCTTTGTCTTCCAATGGGCATAGTGGGTTCCGTCAAAGAAAGGCGGTTTGTCGATAGATTGTGCCATTTGAGCCGGTTGATGAACTAGTGATCGAGCTTGCCGGATATTCTCAATAGGATGTGAATCCCCTTCGATTGGGCCAAGCTCTGATACCAATTGTTGAGTTGTGTGGGGCTCAATTCGATCAACCAATGTTGCTCACCAAGTGGTGGAGAGGTGGATATTTGGGTGTTAGGGTTTAGGAAGCTAAAAAGAATGACACAATGAATTATAGTGGTTCAACCTTCTAACCAAGGTCTATATCCACTACCTTAGCTCCCCACTAAGGATTTCTCAATCAATCCACTATTGATTCGTCCCCTTTTCTAGGCTTAGGAGGTAACCCTTATACACAATCAAGCTTTCTACCCAAAGCCTTGATTGAAACCCTCTCTTACAAAGAGAAACAAGAAGCAAACTTAAAACCCTCTAATAGGTGTTTGTTTGCACAATTAAGCACTCACCCAAAACCTAAAACACTTGAGCAAATTTGACAATTTTGGCTCACTAGTGTTTGTCTATACAAGAATTGACAATTTAGGCACTAAGACAATATTTGATCATTTGTTGTTTTACAATATGAACATTAGCCTTCTCTTGATGCTTGGAGGTCCCTTTTATACTCCCAAATGAGTTTGTAGCCGTTACTAGCCGTTGGGATCAAATTGGAGCCGTTGAGGACTTTAATTCCCACCATAAATGCAGTTCTGCAGCTCACTGTTTCGAAACGCGTGAACCCGTTTCGAAACGCTCTTTAAGTAGAAAGAGTCGTTGTAGTCTATCAAGGCATTCGTATCAAAACACCCCCTTGCCGTTTCGAAACTCGTATCGAAATGCTATAGGCTCGTATCGAAACGCCTGCATTTAAAAGTTAGTTGGGAAAATAGCCGTTGGGGTTTATGACCGCTGGGCAAAAATCCTATCCAGGGAAAGTCCGTTTCGAAACAAGTTTCGAAACGTTTTTGCTACTAGAATCCCCTGTTTCGAAACGCCTTAAGGTGTTTCGAAACACCTGGACAGTTTTGTGAAGTTTGGCTTTGAAAAACATGAAAACCCCTTTTAAAAACTTCCCTAAACATAGTTTCAAGTTATTTGGACTTTGGAAATTGTTTTTAAATACTTTTCAAATCAATCCAAAACATTTTTCAATTATTATATCAAAACATTAGTTCTACAGGGTTCGTACTAACGGTTTAACCCAGATATTCAGGAGGTGATACATCAAGATCTTTTACGATCTTTTACGGTTTAACCCCTGGTTGGATTAAACTCAATTTCGATGGGGCTGTTTGTCGTCTTACTTCGGAAGGCGGGATTGGGGGAGTCTTTAGGAATGATCAGGGAGTTGTCCTTCATCAGTTCTCGGAAAATTGTGATGTGGTTAACCCTTGTATGGCCGAATTGCTAGCGGTTAAAACATGGATCGATGTCTTTGTCTCTTCTTCCTGGAGTCGAGGATCGAAATTGGTAATTGAATGTGACAGCGGTGTGGTTTATCGTTGGTTGAAGCAGGATGCACATGCCACAGGGGTATTTTCGCCGTTAGTGGCTGCTTTGGCTGGGTGCATACGTAACCGAAGTTTCGTCTTAAAGCTGATCCCGAGAGCGTGCAATACGTACGCCGATGGTCTCGCTAAGGCTGGCATTGGATGATTCCTTAGGGACTGTTTTTTCGTTAATTTTAATTCTCTTGTGTTTTGTTTTGGCTTGGTTTTTGTACGAACTCATTTCCCTTTTTATATTAATAATACTCGGGCACTCTTTTCCCCTATTAGGTTTTAGAGGGGGTTTTTAATGAGGCCCTTCCATCTTTCAAAAAAAAAGATCTTATGTGATGTTCTTATAAGGGAGAGTAAATACGCGTTGCACTCTTTTTCACTTAACTGAGGTTTTGTCCCAATGAATTTTTATGGTAAGGTTTTTAATGAGGCAACATGTTATGCGCATCAAATATGTGTGCTCTTTTTCCTTCACTAAAGAAAACTTTTTCTCACTAGGTTTTTTTATCTCAATAAGGTTTTAATAAGGCACATTATCTTCATAGACATCCAAGGGGAGTATTATGAATATTTATAATGTGGATATCTATCATGATAAGAACTTTATTCTTGAGATTTGAATTACTTTATCATTAAAAATATTATCTTCATTAATTAGAGTTTGATGTATTATGTACTTGTTATGCCTAATGAAAATGTTTACGCACTTCAATATTAAAATAATACAAATCTCCTTTATTTTCCCTTGTTTATTGTTTAATTAATCTCATCTCGTTTAGTAGATGAACTAATTTGTAGGATGGGGTTTGGGCGGAAGGTAAAACCAAAATTAACTATGCGCAGACCCCCATAATTCTAAATTTAATAATGCAATTAATTGTCTAACAATCTCTAAAATAAGAACCGTTCAAAAAAATTAATACAATTAATTAATTTCTTCTAATAAATTGCCTGGTCAAATAAAAAATATATTTTATTAAGTGACCAAAAATCTTATCTTATTATAAATAAATTATATATTTCACCTAACAAAAGAAAAAAAAAGTGTATTTATAAAACGTATATAATTTTGGATTATCAATGTACGAATCTAAACAATTTTCAACCCAATCTGCCCAGCCATGGATGCAATTTTCAACCATCATCGAACTTTTTATTATCAATATGTACCGAAAAATATATTTTATAGCAAATAAAAGAAGAAGAAAAAATGCAGCATTGACTTGTTTTGTAGTTAGGCCAAAGGCCAAAGGGAATTTGATTTAATAGTTAGGTACGATTGGTTGTGTTTAGGGGGCTATATATATATAGGACGGAGAAGAATTCATGTTCAGAAATTTCGTAATAATTCAAGGATTTCTATTTCCGGTATTTTTCTAAATGTATGGAAATATTAAGTTCAGGGTATATTGATTTGAGGCTTGATATAAAATTCACTTAGCATCCCATGATTTAAAAAATGTCATGTATCTCGTTAAAATTAGATGAAAATTTCGCTAGCTGTTTACATCTATCAACTATGAGTTGGTCTAAGCATGCAGGTTAACCGTTCGAATCCTAACATTGTAAATGAAATAAATTGAATTTAAAGGATCTTTATATTGAGCCTTTACAATACTCGATCTGAATTAATCAACAAATAAATCAAATATTAGTGATTATACGAAAGTAAGTTTTTTGATCGAAAAAAAAGTTTGATTTTTGAAAATTATCATGAATGATACCTACATCTTCTTTCTTATCCTCTCTTTTACTTGTTTTCTTCTTTTCTGTTTATTTTATGTAAATGAATGATATGTATTCTCAATTCAATTATATATATTGGCCATGTTTGGTAAAGAGAGGTTTGAGAAAAAATAAAGGTTTGAGGCATAATTAGAGGTTTGACCAGTCAAATCCGTTAATATTGTTGTTTGGTGAACAACGAATTGAAAGAGCCGATTGGGGTGAAACCGTTAATTTTGAAAAAGCACATAATAGGAGCCTTTTGAGATTAGAGGTTTGATATTAGAGTTGTAAAGACTCTTTTAGGCTTACTAGTTACCAAAAATCTCAAAATAACCTAAATTAAATATTTTTCAAGCTAATCATATTTTTTTTCTTTTTATTGTCGCATATTTGTATGTGTATTTAAATTAATTAATTAAATTAAATTAAAATAATTATATAAATAATAAATTAATATATAAATCATTCGAATATGTTTAGAAAAGTTATAATAAAAATAATTTTATAGATCTAATTAATATTAATTAGATACAAAATATTGATAACTAATAAACTATTCAAACAAGTATTGAATATAATCATGTCCTTATATGTCATTTTGCTTGTTTAAATAATCTAACAGTTATCAACTATCCGTTAATTTTACCAAACATTTTTATACAATCAACTAATACAATCTGCTAGTCAAATCAACTAATGCAATCAGCTATCAGCTAATGTAATCCGCTATCCGCTAATACAATCCGCATGTCATAATATATCTTTTCTTCATTTATTTTTATATTTCAATCAAATCTTTCATTAAAACTTTGTAAATAAGTTCTTCTAAAGCTTAGTATAAAATTAGATTAAATATAAGTTTAAAACACTTAATTTTATTTGAATTCAAATGTAATTTAATTAGAAATTGTTTTTTTCTAATGCTTCAATAAAATCTAATGTAATCGTTTTATATTTTGTAATTAAAAACCAATTAAAATGAATAGAATAAATATGTAGTTTAAAAAATATAAAGGGGCTAAATGTATTTTATACGGATACCTCCTGTTTTTAATTGTGAAATTTAATTCTGTCCATTTTAAATTGAATATGAAACATTAATTTCAAGTTTAGTTGGGTAAGCTTCATGGCACAATAACTCAACTCACCCTTACAATTGTAGCCCACATGGAAAGAGTTTGGTGGGTCTGATTTTGAAAATTTAGCGAATAAATTGGTTATATTTTACAATATATTTTATAATTAATTTGACAGAAGAGATGGTCGATTAGAACAACGAAACTCTGGATAAATAATATAATATTTAAACTTAAGATTATTATTTGGTATATTGGTAGAGGAAAATTTTAATTCTACAATGATGATTAAAGAAATGTCATGTTTTAATTTTTTTATACATTTATTTAAATATTAAGAACGCGGGGAGTTTCTTAACTCTAAAAGTGAAGGTAACCTAAAAATTATATCATTTTCTGGGTTATTTTCACTCCTACACTAACATCTCTCGGTTATTTGATGATTTGTTCTACAATTATATATATAGTTTTTAACGAACTTAGTTTGAAATGACAATTCGTTGATCTCGATCAAAATTTATTATGATATATTTCGAACATAAGCAAGAGTTATTTACCAAAATCAAATGTGTAGCAACGTTATATTTAACAAGAGTTATTCTTTCGTAAGAAATATTAAGTGAAGCAACATTGATACTTGTTATAGAACAAATGTAAATGAAGCAATTCTAGTGTTTGTTCCGATTTCCTAAAGAGATATTAACTTTGTTATCAGAAGAGCTAATAAAGTTATTTATTAGAAAATGTAAATGATTAAAGCTATATATAATTAATATCAATTGGTTGGTTCAAGGGATAAGCAATTTAAAATCGCTTAAGTAGGTCTTGAGTTTGAGGCTTTGTGCATGTAAAAAATTCTCATTGGAAGACTTACCCACCAAAACCAAATGTGTGACGCGGGTCGATCTAAATTAGTCGGGATAAAGCCCTGAGCAACCGAGGGGTAACGAAAAAAATACTATATATTTATTAAATTCAAAATTAACGATTAACCAAACTAACACCTAACGGACGAAATGAATTTAATGGTTGAATTGTGATTGTATTTGACAATCACATAGAAATTGAAATTACGCCCACACGTTTGTATGCCATTAATCAATCTTGTTTATTAAATTCTTGCAACGAAAGTTGAATGAATCAATTTGCTTGGCTCAAATCATAAAGATTCATAGAATTTTGACACAGATCTTACGATTTGAAACTTGAAACACACTGGTACTAGATTTCTAGTTTTAGCGATGAGCTTCGATCTTCAAACTCTTGATAAATAGCTCCAGATTAAGTTTACACAAATACACTTGTTTTCTTTTAGCTCCAAGATTTGTAGTCTTTGAATCTTTATGTGACATCTAAAGTCGGTATAATTCCTTTTCCTGTTATATATATTTCTACTAGTTTGTGTTCCATATTGGTTATTGCCAAATGGAGCGAAATGATCTGTATCAAGTGAGTAACAGTTTCCGAGCAAACAGTTCTTCGAGATGGAGGGACACTGGTTTCAATGTTTTCTCGACATCTTTCCGGCAAGAAGGCGGCGGCGGTGATGACGATGAAGAAGCACTGAAATGGACAGCCATAGAAAGACTTCCAAGATTCGCTCGCGTAAGGAAAGCTTTACTGACCACCTCTGATGGCGAGACATGCGAAGTTGATGTGCCTAAACTTGGGCATCAAGAAAGGAAGAATTTGATGGATAGGTTGATTAAACACACTGAAAACGACAATGAAGGTTTCTTGTTAAAGGTCAGGCAGCGAGTTGACAGGCAAGAAACTGTTTCTTTTTGCTGTTCCATTGCCAGAATTTTTATTATTACAAGTTTTCCTGTCTTGTTTTAGGTCATTCTCACCGTTTCTTGATATTTGTCAGGGTTGGTATTGAAATTCCCAAACTTGAAGTTAGATACCAGAATCTAAGAGTTGAGGCAGAGGCATATGTTGGAAGCAGGGCATTACCTTCATTTTTCAATTTCTTCATCAATAAACTAGAGGTAATTATGGATTTCTACCAATCTTTTTCTTTTAAATTTATATTAAAAAAAGGGTTTGTTCTAATTAGTTTTAACCTTGCTTCTTTTGGTTTTGAAGAGCATTTTGCATACTTTTCATCTGCTATCTAGTAGAAAGAAACATGTGCATATTCTTCGGGATGTGAGTGGAATCATCAGGCCATGCAGGTGAGAAGATTTGCCCTATTGGATTACCTGTGACTTAATATTAATTCGGGTTTTGGTCCATTTACATTGTTTATGTATGCAGAATGACATTGCTCTTGGGTCCTCCAAGTTCTGGGAAGACCACTCTTTTGTTAGCATTGGCGGGAAAGCTTGACCGAGACCTAAAGGTTGAAATTCTAAACTAATTTTGCAGATTTTTACTATATGTTTTAGCATTCAACTTTGTTGAACATCTGTTACAGATTTCAGGAAGTGTAACATACAATGGACACGAAATGAATGATTTTGTGGCACAGAGAACTGCTGCATATATTGGTCAAAATGATGTCCATACCCCCGAATTGACAGTAAGAGAAACCATAGCTTTCTCTGCTAGATGCCAGGGGGTCGGTCCGCGTTATGGTCAGTTAAAAGTATCCCCATGCATTCTCTGGTTTTTGTTTATGATTCTTGTTTTAAAATTTTATTGATCAACATGGTTGTGATTGCAGAGATGTTAGCAGAATTGGCAAGAAGGGAAAAAGCTGCAAATATTAAACCTGATCCTGATATTGATGTTTTCATGAAGGTAATAAATTTACTTTTGGCAACTGAACTGGATGCAAATGTAGACCTAAATTTGGTTTCTTTTCATTTGGGATTTTAATATGAACAGGTGGTGGGCAATTTTGGGGTTTAAAATAAATGGTAGAACTTCTGTCTTGGTTTGAGTTTGGCACCTAGAGAATACAATTTTTCTTCTTTTTCTAATGCTGTGTGAATGAAGTCAAGGCCTTGGCTTATACTCTATTTTGTTAGTTCTAACAATACTCTAATATTCCAGGCAGCATCCATCGAGGGTCAAGAAACAAGTGTAATCACAGATTACGTTATAAAGGTATAGTGGTTCAGATCAATAAACTAGACAATGAAAGGGATGAAAATAAACCCTTTTGCTTCTTGCTTAGTAATTACTTTGTTCCATGCTTACAGATGTTGGGACTAGAAATTTGTGCAGATACCCTAGTGGGGGATGAAATGATTAGGGGTGTCTCAGGAGGACAAAGGAAGCGAGTAACAACCGGTAAGCATTCTTCTAATTTTCTCATGATATGAAGAACTCACTATAGCTAAAAATGGTTAGTGAAAGAAATTAAAAATTTATCTTGGTCCACCTGATTTTAATTTATCATTTCCTATGCTTAGTACAATGCTAACTATCTGTTGATTGTGTTATAGGTGAAATGCTGGCTGGTCCAGCAAAACTGTTGCTCATGGATGAGATATCCACAGGTCTGGATAGTTCGACGACATATCAAATTGTCAAATGCCTGAGGCAATCTATTCACATTCTCAATGGAACTGCCTTCGTTTCTCTCCTTCAGCCAGCACCGGAGACTTTCGAACTCTTCGATGATATTGTTCTCTTGTCTGATGGCCAGATCGTGTACCAGGGTCCCCGTGAACATGTGCTTGAGTTTTTTGAATCAGTAGGGTTCAAATGTCCTGCAAGAAAGGGTGTTGCAGACTTCTTGCAAGAAGTAAGAGTGCATGGAGCTTTTATCTATCAAACCTTTCACACATCGAAAAGTTTCACTAAAACTTCACAAACTAAAATGTTTACCGAGTACCTTATTTTATACAAATAGTACTGATCTTATTAACATATTTTAAGGCGAACCACATAGAACTGGACTGTGTCATATTTTTAATTTCATTTTGAATTGCAGGTTACATCGACCAAAGATCAAAGACAGTATTGGACTCAAACTGACAGGCCTTATAGTTTTGTCACAGTGAAAGAATTTGCAGAGGCCTTTCTATCATTCCATGTGGGAAAAAAGTTGCAAAATGATCTTGCTACTCCCTTTGATAAGAATCAAAGTGATCCTACTATTTTGACGACCAAGGATTATGGTGTTAAGAGAATGGAGCTTCTCAAAGCTTGCTTCTCAAAAGAACTTTTGTTGATGAAGAGGAACTCCTTCGTCTACATCTTCAAGCTTGTACAGGTAGGATTCTCCAATGCAGTGTCATTTCCTATTCTTAACTCTTTAAGTTAACAGAGTTGGTTATGATTTATGACTAGGGATTTCTATTTTCTGCTTGTAGCTTGTAGTGATGGCACTGATAGGATCATCCGTCTTCCTGAGGACTGAGATGCATAAGAAGACTGTAACTGATGGAATAGTTCAGATGGGTGCTGTGTTCTTCTCTGTATTTATGATCATGTTTAATGGATTAGTTGAGCTTGGCATGACTGTTTTTAAGCTTCCAATCTTCTACAAGCAAAGAGACAACTTATTCTATCCTGCATGGGCATATGCCCTCCCTACATGGATTTTGAAAATTCCTATATCATTCATAGAAGTTGGCCTCTGGGTGGTACTCACCTATTATCTCATGGGCCTGGATCCTGATTTTCTCAGGTAAGCTGAAAACAAAAAAAAGGCAAAGAGTTATATTAAATTATTAATGACACACTAGATTAGTGTATTGCTTCTCATATTTTTTTCATTAACTCGAACGTAATGCATTGCAGGTTTTTAAAGCAGTTTATTTTGCTGCTGCTAACGAACCAAATGGCTTCCGCACTATTTCGACTAATTGCAGCGGTGGGTAGGGAGATGACTGTTACTAGCACAATATCTTCATTTTGTCTGCTAGTTCTCTTCGCGAATTGTGGATTTGTCTTGTCACGAGGTATAATACAGGCGAACAACTTTACTTTTACATACATGATAACAAGTTTGGTTAACGTTTTAAGCATTAATGTTGATGCCTTGTCTTTTCATCTCCATGTAGATGAAGTCAAGAAATGGTGGATCTGGGGTTATTGGATATCCCCCATGATGTACTCGCAGAATTCTATAGTAAATAACGAATTCCTTGGAGAGAGCTGGAATCGAGTACTTTCTTGAACTGGCTTGTAATTTGAGCATTTCGGGGTGTGCCTTGGTGGATTAGTTGAGGTTTCTCGTTGTGACCTGGAAGGTCAAGTGGTTTAACCGTTTAAGCCGTGCTAACGGCATCTCTACATATCACTTACCGGGGTTACGGCTGTCTGCATTTAATTCTCGCCCAAACCCTGCAACAATGAAGCCTCCTTTCACTTGGCTACCCTTTTCTTTGTATCCTTTTGATCGATGGTTTGTCAGGTTATCAAGTAAAGCTAATGTCTAAATAACTATCTGATATAGGTTATTCCGTTCACCACTGAGAGACTAGGAGTTTTAGTTTTAAAGGTTCGCGGGTTCTTTACAGAAGCGTACTGGTGCTGGATAGGAGTTGGTGCGTTGGTGGGGTTCATATTAGTATTCAATTTATTATATACTCTGGCTCTCACTTATCTCAACCGTGAGTGTCTTCAATTGTCCACTCCAAGTCATTAAACAGATATAATACATATATGTTTATGTACATGTACATGTACATGTATTAATGATATGCTGACAATATTTGTGCAGCCTTGGATGAATCCCAGAGGGTAACATCTGTACCTCAAAGCAATGAAGATGATGATAGAAGTGAAGTAGATGCTCAGTTCCTGCCAGCAGGAAGTAACACTGGTAACCAAAAATGGATAGATAATGACATTGATTATTGTGTGTTTATATTGTGGAAACAAATGTCTTGAAATCAGCACATTTTGATATCTAATGCCAAAATAATTAATTTTAGCAGAACTTTTAAGTCCAAAATCTGAGCTGGATACAATACAACATAGGAAAAAGGGCATGATTCTTCCATTTCAGCAACACTGCATTACCTTTGAGAAGATTATTTATGCAGTAGATATGCCACAGGTAAACTTGAGATATATTATTTAATGGGAATTTATCAGAAGTATAGATTGATTGAAGATAGATTGAAATTTCAGGCAATGAAAGCCCAGGGAGTGACTGAAGATAGATTGGTGCTTTTGAGAGGTATAAGTGGTGCTTTCAGGCCTGGTGTTCTCACTGCCCTGATGGGTGTTAGTGGTGCTGGTAAAACCACATTAATGGACGTACTGGCCGGTAGGAAAACTGGAGGGTACATTGAGGGAAGCATCAAAATTTCTGGGTTCCCGAAAAAGCAAGAAACTTTTGCTCGTATATCTGGATACTGTGAGCAAACCGACATCCATTCCCCTCATCTAACGGTCTATGAATCATTGCTCTACTCAGCTTGGCTTCGGTTAGATCCTGAAGTGAATTCTGAAACCAGAAAGGTAGTGTCCAAAAGCATACTATCAATATGTGCAGTTCTATTTACTCTTACTTGATCAAAACCGACAGGGATTATCCAATTGTTTGCAGATGTTCGTTAAGGAAGTCATGGAGCTCGTTGAAATGACCCCCTTGAGGCAAGCTTTAGTTGGTTTGCCAGGGGTAAGCGGTTTGTCACTTGAGCAGCGCAAGAGGCTAACTATTGCGGTTGAGCTAGTCGCAAACCCTTCAATAGTATTTATGGATGAACCAACTTCAGGGCTTGATGCAAGAGCGGCTGCAATTGTTATGAGAACAGTTAGGAACACAGTGGACACTGGAAGGACTGTTGTATGCACCATCCATCAACCAGGCATTGATATATTTGAAGCATTTGATGAGGTAAGAACTGTTAAAAGCACCAAAAAGTGTCGGCCCTCAGCTGCTTCTCCCAAGCCCTTATTCAAATATAGCCAAGCTTGATTTGTGACCACATACATGACATTGCAGCTATTGTTATTGAAGCAAGGAGGACAAGAGATATATGTAGGGCCTTTGGGTCACAATTCATGTCACTTGATTAAGTACTTTGAGGTAAACTTAATGTTCATCCTTGTTAATTTGCCACCTACTTGTTGATGATATACTTGATTCTTTGTTTGATCACCCAGGGAATTGAGGGAATCAGCAGAATAAAAGATGGTTATAACCCTGCAACTTGGATGTTAGAGGTTTCCAGTACGGCGCAGGAGATAGATTTGGGGATTGATTTTGCTGATTTATACAAGAATTCAGAACTGCACAAGTAATAGAAATAAGACTTTTGCATCTGAACTTACTACCATAGGATTTCTTACATAGAACAGTGGCCTATTTCTGCAACTTTTTACCATTTAATGTTGATATATTTCACAGGAGAACTAAAGCACTTATAGAACAATTGAACACGCCTTCTCCTGGTTCAAAAGAACTCCATTTTCCGACTCAATACTCGCAGTCGTTTTTCTCCCAATTCTTGGTTTGCTTATGGAAACAACGATGGTCATACTGGCGAAATACATCATATACTGCAGTAAGATTTTTCTTCACCACTGTCATAGGCTTAATGTTTGGAACAATGTTCTGGAATGTCGGCTCCAAGAGGTAAATAAGCATGGAAATCTGAACTCGAATCACTATTGGAAACTTACATTTCTCACTGCCCTTCAAATCTAATCGCTTCGTTTGAAAACCACAGAGGAAGGCACCAAGACCTCTTTAATTCAATGGGTTCTATGTATGCTGCTATTCTGTTTCTTGGTGTCCAAAATGCTACCAGTGTACAGCCAGTAGTGCATGTCGAGCGAACCGTCTTTTACAGGGAAAAGGCTGCTGGAATGTATTCACCAATGGCCTACGCCTTCGCACAGGTAAAAACACACATGTATTAGTTAGTTGTGGCCGACACCATTGTTGGACACAATCCGATGCATACCTCGACACTCACCTAGCTTTTACTATATGTTTGTTGAGGCAGGTTGTTGTTGAGCTCCCATATATCTTTGTCCAGGCAATGACCTACGGCATCATTGTGTACTCGATGATGGCATTCGAATGGACCGCTGCTAAATTCTTATGGTACATCTTCTTCATGTATTTCACACTGCTATACTTCACCTTCTTCGGCATGATGACCATGTCCATAACACCAAACTTCCACATTGCCGGAATCATTTCCACTGCATTTTATGCAATTTGGAACCTGTTCACAGGATTCTTAGTCCCTCGCACGGTAATCTATCAAAATTCAAAGCTCAGCTCCTTGGCATCCCATATTTATCGCTGTTTGCAAGCTGTATATCATCTAAACTATACCCTTTTTGTTCACTGATTGCAGAAAATCCCGACATGGTGGAGGTGGAACTATTGGCTTTGTCCATTGGCTTGGACTTTGTATGGGTTGGTAGTGTCACAGTATGGTGATTTAAAGGATGTTCTTGACACGGGAGAAACTATTGAGGAGTTCTTGAGGAATTTTTTTGGTTTCAGACATGATTTTCTGGGCGTGGTGGCTGCTGTGACCGTTGGATGGGCACTGCTTTTCGCATTTTTGTTTGCCATATTCATTAAGTTTTTCAATTTTCAGAGGCGATAGCAAATTATTACTTTTTTTATTTTTTTATAGGAATTAAATGAACGTTGTGAAAAAGTTTCAACAACTCAGTGATTAAGGAAACAGTTGTTGTTCCTAGAAGTCACGGGTTCGAGCACCAACAGCTGCAGCAGGGTGATTGAGCGTTAATTGTCAAATGATTAAGAGTATATTTAAAACAGATACTACCTGTAATCACTTTAGCTTTCATAAAAAAAATGTGATTTTAAAAAGGATAAACTACACATTTAGCCACCAGATTATGCATTATTTTTATTTTAATTGCTGAATTTTAAAAAAATACAAAATAATCCACGAACTTATTAAAAAATTACATTAACACGTCAATTCAATGATTAAATTGGTTATTTGGGGATTGAAAAGCTATAAGTTGAAATATATTCAAACATAATTACTTGGGGATTGAAAATTATGAATAATTCATATAAAAGATCAATTAAAATTCTTTCATATATAGTAATATTTTGTAGAAACCAAACGACTAGAATTTTGGTCTTTTTCAAGGGCCATTCTTATCACTGTTGTAGTATTATACAAGCCTTTTCATTTTTATTTTTCACTCTCTTTAACAAGGTCCAAACCTTTTAGCGGAAAAAAGAAAAAGAAATCGAAGGCCCAATGTTAAGATATTTATAAAAATACATAGCACATTAATCCTCTGCGGTAGGGCTCATCTCGTGCACATCACTCACCACATAATCATCACCGTTGATCTGATCAAGAACGAGAACCAAACCCATAGCAAAGGCCCCATCAAAACCAGGTTTCAAGGAAAGCAAGAAAACGTCCTTACCAAGTACCACGTTAGTGGAAGCATCAACTTTGCGTTTAATCTCAGCCACTGATTCCTTCGCCGCATTCAAAATCATGCAGCTTCGCTGTCCGAAATTTCCTTCGATCTGGTACTCCTCCCCAGGATTGTTGAACACCTCCACTGTCACCCCACACCGTCCGATTATCGATGATCTTTTTACACTGAAGATCGGTTTCTGACCCTCTGATCTTTCGCCTAAAAACCCTTCCCACCGGTGATGCAAACTCGGCCTCTGTTTAGGTCAAATAAGGGAGAAGATTTTATCAGCGAGTTAACTCACTAAAATTGAAAATATCTTTTTTCCCTAAATAGATTATGCCCCATTTGGTAAAAATCGTTTACAGTCATAAACAGTGAAGCCATCGTTTACCTTTTTTCTAACAGTGAGTAGGCATCTTCCATGAGCATCCATAAGAACAACCTCGGCTTTATCACGAGGGTCAGGACCGTACGAGTCAACTCGGAAAACCAACTGGCCTTTACAGTCATAAACAGTGAAGCCATCGTTGGCGAAGAAAAGCGAAGTTTTGAGAACAGTTAGATGCTTGTCTTGTTCGTATATATAATCGCCATCCACAACCAAACCTGCTTTCATTTCGTTCCCCTAAAATACAATTAAACTTTCGATTCGACGGCCTTTGATGCAGTAATATATGAGGAATGAAGAAAGAAAAACTAGACGTCGTCGTCGAGGAAGGAAAAACGTTGAAGGGGAGATTTATAGTGTTTTCTTTTCTGAAGATGACTCGGTTCAGAACTCAATACTGGATTGTAACATGTGAATTCCACTAATATAAAAATAAATTTGCTAAAATAAAATTATGGGTAAATTTTATTAATGGTCTCTCAACGTTAGGATGTTTTCATTTTGGCCACTAAAATGAAAAACTTTCATTAGCCACTTCCATTAAGAGAAACTTTTATTTCGGTAACCAGATTCTTAAAACTTTAATGATAATTGATTTAATAAATATATTCTTATACAATTAATATACTTTAATTGATGTTATAATTAATATTATAAATATAATCTCATAATATTTATAATTATATTATAATTAATATATTTTCATAAAATAAATATAATTATTTTCAACCATTGTTTAAATTAAATACTTTTTTTTTAAAATATAACACATTTTAATCCGATTCAATGGTTAGAGATTAATTTATTTTTCTTTATTTTTTTACCAATATGATGATATCATCTTATTGGATGGTATTAATTTATTAAAAAATGACATGTGTGTATCCATGTCAGTTGTTGTTAACGGTTTAAAGGTCCAGTGATCGAAATGAATTTTTTTCTTAACAACAATGACTTCAATATTTTTTTTGTATTTTCGTGATTAGAGTGAAAAAAAATAAAATTTGAGTGACTTCAATGAACTTACTCTAAAATTATATTTAAAGTGTAAGCCCCTATTTCCCGTAAAAAGATCTGGTGTGTGGGGCCCAGCAGAGAAGGCAGTCATTGAGAATATCGAATTCGGGTCAGAACTTAAACTATGAAAAAGTGAATCGAATACGTATGGCTCAGTTTTATACTTTATATATGGTCCGGTTCAAAAAAATATATACTTTTATATATGGTGCACGGTGCACCTGAGTTCATTATGCCTATAACTCGGGCAACGACCGGAATATGTTGGTGGACCACGCCAGCCGACCTCTTTATACACCTAAGATTTTACTGGGTTTAAATATGTTAAAGTTTTTATATTATTTTAAAATTTAATTCATATATTTTTTAGCATTATTTTTAATTTCTATTCAATTTTATCATTAAGTGTCAATTAATAGTTATAAAAAAAGATAAAATAATTTTTACTTCACCATGTTTAATTTTTTTTTATCAATTCGACCCTTAAAAAGTTGTAAATCAAAAGAAAAAAAATTGCATTATTCAATTAATGATAATTTTTATTTATTTTCAAAGATTTAGGGGTCATATATAACTGAAAAAAATTGTAAATATAAGGGACTAAATAGTCATCTTACCTTTTTATAGTTGTAAAGGAGGGACAAATTTTAAAATAAAAATTAGTATAGGGATTGAATTTTGAAATAGTACATATCTTTGGCATAGTTAAACTATTTTATTAACACAACTTAAACAAAACTAACATAAAAATAAGGGATTATTTGACTATTCAAAAAAATAAGGGATTATTTTTTGGTGCATTGTCAGTGAATACAAGCACAATCAAGATGATGACAAGTGTTTTGGTTATTTACTTTTTAGACTATAAATATATTATATGGACACTTATCATCATTTTAAGAATACAATTGTGAAATTATTTTTTTCCTAACAGTGCACCAAGTGATTATCATATAAATAAAATTGTACATATCTACATATGGATCATACCAAAAAGCTTAAAATATTTAATTTTTAAAAAATAGAGTTTTAACTCGGTTGATATTAGTGTTATTACAATATTAAAAAAGGCATAAGTCTAAACACATTTAGTCGCACAATATCCTCTAACTTAAAGAGAGAGAAATATGAATTATTTAAATAAGGATTAATATACTATACACAGGCGGTGGAAATTAAAAGTTTCACAAGTGCCTTAGTTTTAGGGTATAGAGAGTTAGTTTAGGGTATAAGGTTTAGGAGTTTAGGTGTAGGGGTTTATAATTTAGGGATAATTGTTTCAATTTAAGGTTTATGGTTATAACTTAGCGCCCTAGTTTTAGGGTATATGGAGTTAATTTAGGGTTTAGGTATAGGAGTTAGAATTTAGTGATGGTTGTTTTAATTTAAGGTTTAGGGTTTATATGTTAGGGTTTAGTTTTTAGGGTAATATGGTGAGGATTTAGGTTTTAACCTATAAACTTTAAATTAAAACAACCATCCTGTTGAGAAATATTTTGATATAACAATTATGTGAAAAATGTTTTGGACTTGTTTAAAGATTTCAAAAATAATTCAAAAGTCCTTAAAACTTGAAAAATATGTTTAAAATATTTTTGACTTTGCACCTATATCGAATATACATTTTAAAGTAAAAAATTAGTCAAAATTGTGTTTTTAAGTGGAAGTTTCGAAACCATCCCAATAAGGTTTCGAAACCTCTCTGGGCAGTAAGTTATTGTTTTTTGAAACCTTAACAAAGGTTTCCAAACCTCTATTAAGGTTTGGAAACCTTGGCACAAAGGTTTCGAAACCTCTATGAAGGTTTCGAAACTTTGGCCCTGTAACGGCTCCAAAACATCCCCAACGACCATAAACGGCTAGTTTTTACACATCCCCTCTTAAGGTTTCGAAACCTCTTCAATGGTTTCGAAACTATTGTGCAGGAGAGCATTTAAAGCTCGACTTTATGACTTCCCAACAGCTCCAAAATATCTCCAACGGCCATAAACGGCTAGAATATCATTCCACACTATAAAAGCAACCTTGGGACACTTGAAGATGGTTAGAGAACACATCCAAGCAAGATGATCAAGAGAATTTGAGTCCAATTCTTATTTCTTCATTTTCTCTTGTATATAGTGTTTAAGTGAGTGCTTAAATTGTAAATCTTTCACTCTTTCTAGTGAGCTTAATTTGTGTAAACACCCACATTGTGAGGTACTTAGTTTACCAAACAAATCCCTTGTAAAAGGAGAGGTTCTAGTTTAGCCTTAGTGAAAAACTAGAGTGGTTCTATCTTAGCCATTGAAAAGATAGGGTTGTAAGGTTATCCCTTTGGCCTCAAAAGGAAGAATTCATAGTAGTGAATTGGGAAATCCTTAGTGGTGTGCTAAGGTAGTGGATGTAGGCTTTGGTTAGAAAGTCGAACCACTCTAAAATCCTTGTGCAAATTGTCTACATTTCTTTCGGTTTTTAGCCAATTCATCCAAGGACCAAATACAACCCACTTGACGGTTTCGGAGATCGATTCGAGCGTGCTACAAGCTCAACAATTGGTATCAGAGTGTAACCCCCTCGTCCCGGTCTGGCCGGATGACCGGTCCGAGTGAGTTACACGGGGAAAACCGAAGCGAAACCCAAAGGATTCCCCCTCGGTTAGCAACCCTATTTTTTTTCTTTTTATATTAATCTTGCCTAGATGAATATTAAGTCCTATGTGATTCACAACAGCGGAAAACATTCAAAGGAAAAACACATTCGAGCCACGGCCATGCATAAACAGTCAATTTTAAGCTTATAAGGCAGGCAGTATCGATACCCTTGACAGGGGTATCGATACCCCCTTTCTAGGTCAACCCAAGAAGTCAACACGAGAAGACCGTATCGATACCCTTACCAGGGGTATCGATACCCTCTTCCTCGGTCAACCTCCCTTGGTCAACAGAATAGATCCGTATCGATACTCGGGAACCCCGTATCGATACGCTCTACTCTCACTCAGAATTCCAAATTCCAGTAACTTTGGAGGGTATCGATACCCTTAGGGTATCGATACCCCAGGCAAAATCTGAGGCCTTTGGGCAAGAGAGTATCGATACCCTAGTTAGGGGTATCGATACCCTCTGCACTGCAATTCCTCAAATTCAACCTAAACGACCCCAAAACGACTCTAAATGCATTTCTCGACTCACCTAAGCATATACAACCATGTAAGCACACATATTTAAGCCAAAGGAATCAACCATACATGAATTAAGGCATTCATACATAACATTCTAATGAGAGAGCAATTTAGGCCATAATATGCATACTCAAAGGCTCATATGTTCATAAAGCCACAAGTCAAACAAAAGAGGTTTGCACTCAGCATAAGGCAACCTAAAACATCCTAAGGCATGCCCTCATACACACCAACATTCATCAAAGTATAACATGCTTACAATCCATGATCAATCCGAAACAACATCATATTGAAAGAGTCATACAAGGCTCATACAACAAACCCTATTGCCACATTGCTTAACTACCACAAAATTAACCATACTTGAGCAACAACTTGGAAAGCCCTTCTTGCCTTGCCTCGAGCTAACACCACGCTAATGATCTGCATTGTTGAACATAGAGAGCGTAAGCTATAAGCTTCGTGAGGGTGCTCTAAAACGAAAAACATCAACAATGCAGGGTTCAAGCATGTTAATCCTAGTCTTACATACATCAAGCATAGGCATAAAATCAAGTAGACCTAGCTAGTCTTTCAAGTGGCATATATGGTCTCTCAATCCTAACAAGCTTGAACATCAATATTAATCATCATGCAACAACACCATATACCACAATCACATATCACCATCATATATCACAATACATGAACAAGTTTAATTGGCCACTTTAATTACCCCGATTGTGCGGATTTAAACCTCAACAACACTTTACCTCGGTGGGATTACACTCATCACCGGACCTTGCATGTGCGGGATTCCACTCGTCGCCACATGCCCTACGGATGGGATTCCACTCATCATCCCGTAGAAATAAATAAAAGCTTCCGGTGGAATGTTACATCACCGTACTCCTCCTTGATGACTTAACGCTATCAAGGCCACGTACGTTTCGACTCAATTTGTGTGCACACTATCCTAATGATCGATCATTTACAACCGGTAATTATTTTAGTGCCAATTATCATTATCACAACACATATCATCAACCACAATACATGCTCATCACATATCTACTCATCATGATATATATACGTGTACCAATTAACCACAACACAAGAGCATAGCTAGTAAGCACAATAACATATGGATATCAAAGGCTAAGCTAACAACTTGAATCAACTAGAAGTGGCCTACCAAGCACACTTCACCCACACACACACTCGAACCAAACTTTAAAACAAGTTGAAACCACTCACCGCCCTTCCTTAGCAATTTCGAACCAATCCTCCTACGAACCCGGATTCGGTCCCAAAGCCTCCTCAACGTTTCCTCTTGCTTCTAGTCAAACAAAACACATACATTACTTCTCAACTCAATGCTAAACTCAACCATCAACTTACTTCACAAACATAAACCAAATTCCACAAATTCCCAAACCACATAATCTCCCAAAACCCAATTTTCGTGCTTCCCAAATCCCTTGCTGAAATCTCAATTTCCAAACACCCAAATGGCCTTCAAAACATCCCAAATCACCCTCCCAATATACCCTAACCATCAGCCCCTAGTTTTCAACCTAAAACCCACAAAAAATCCAAGTTTTAATACCCTAAAAATTGCCTCATGAACATACTACGAATTTTCACCCAAAATCAACCAAATTGATATATAATGCGTATTTCGTTATGATTAAACAAAACCCCAACACAATTTATCAAAACAAGTTGAAGAACCCCTTAAAAATCCAAACTTTAATATAAACCCTAATTTTCAAAACTCCATGTTTTTGAAATCCAAGACCATAGATAGATAGAGGATAAAGAGGAGATTAAGAAAACGTAATTACCTTTGAAAAGCACCTTGGATTGAAGAAGAAAATGAATGGAATAGTGCTTTAGGTTTTAAAGGGTTTTTGAAGAGAGGTTTGGGGTTTTAACGTTGGAAAAAGATTTTGGGAGGAAGATGACAACTTTTGATTTAAAGTTGTCTAGCTTTTAAAGACTTTAGGGTCAAATTACAACATAAGTCCTCCCCTTTTTACCAAAGCTCAATTATGTCACTATTTAAGTTGAATTGATTAAATTAAGTTTTATTGACTCGAATTATAAACCCGGTTAACTCCTAGACCCGAAACACGGGTGTTACACAGAGCCTCGTCTCTATCGAAGGACTAACATCCGGGAGTAAAGATCCAACGCTCGAAGTCCACCGTTCAAGAAAATGGCAAGATTTGAAGAAGGCCGCTCTATCTCGTGTCCTCCACTCTTCGAAGGAGAATCATACTTCCAATGGGCAAATATCATGAAATACTTCATCAAGTCTCAAGACTATGAGGTTTGGGGAATCATCGAAGATGGGTATTTGGAAGCTCCAAAGAAGAAGAAAAAGCAAAGGAGTGCCAACGACACGAAGGCAAAGCTAAACACTAAGGCGATGCACATTCTCTATCGTGGCCTTAACGAAGAAGTTTCCAAGAAGATCTCCACATGCAAAAGTGCCAAAGAATTATGGGAGAAACTTGAGAAGCTTTATGGCAACAAGAAGAGAGAAAAGAAAAATGATGATCAATTATGTGCAAACCTTCTCTCCAATCCAAAGGTGGATGGTGTTTTGGCTCTCGATGAGCCCGAGGTATCTTCTAACTCAAATGAATTAAATTATTATACATTTGATGAGTTGCAAGATGCTTTCGATGAATTATTTTTTGAATTTGAGACCATGAATTCCAAATTTAAGAAAATGATTTCAAAACTCGAAATTGAAAATGATTTTCTTTTAAAAACAAAAGTAGATTTTGAAAACCAAAATGAAATTTTGAAAAATGATTTAGAATTTTCAAAAACAAGCAAAGATGTTTTAGAAAAAGAAAATCTTGATTTAAAAGTTAAGATCGAAAGCTTAACAAAAGAAAATGAAATTATTTTCAATAATTCATCTTGTCACATAATGGCAAAATGCTCACATTGCCATTATCATGGTCATTCCTTACATACTTGTCCTATTAGGAAGAGAAAATCTTATAGGATTAGACAAGTATGGGTTCCCAAGGGAACTAAAGACATTGTGACTAATGTAAATGGATCCAAAGCAATTTGGATACCAAAATCCAAGTAATTGTCTTTTGTAGGTGTGTTGGAGCAATAGCAAGAAAAACAAAGATATAAAAATGCTCTAGTCACACAAGTGAAGAAGATGGGTAACCTCTAATCTTATTGCATTGGATTATAAATCATTTGGTTACCTATTTTGATGATAAATGTCCATGCATCATTGATTCTTTATATTTATAAGTGCATGGCATTTTATGATGCTTTATGCATATGAATCATATTGTTTCATTCATTTGTTTGCATAAAGTTTTAAAGTCTTGGATAAATTGAATTTCATGTGTTTTAAATTGATTTGATTCAATGGTGAAATTCAATCTCTTAAGTGTCAAGATTTGTGCTAAAAATTTAATGGAATGCTTTAATAAGGGGGAGTTTTATTTTTCAAATGTTTTGTACTTAAATTTTTTTTTTAACTTACTCTCCATTGTTATTATGTACTATAAAGATTTGAATTATTTTTGATATAGCAAAAAGGGGAGAAGTAAGTGAAAAATTAAGGGGGAGCTTTTGTCAAAAACAATTTTTCAAAGAAGTTTTGTTATATCAAAAAGGGGGAGATTGTTGAGAAATATTTTGATATAACAATTATGTGAAAAATGTTTTGGACTTGTTTAAAGATTTCAAAAATAATTCAAAAGTCCTTAAAACTTGAAAAATATGTTTAAAATATTTTTGACTTTGCACCTATATCGAATATACATTTTAAAGTAAAAAATTAGCCAAAATTGTGTTTTTAAGTGGAAGTTTCGAAACCATCCCAATAAGGTTTCGAAACCTCTCTGGGCAGTAAGCTATTGTTTTTTGAAACCTTAACAAAGGTTTCCAAACCTCTATTAAGGTTTGGAAACCTTGGCACAAAGGTTTCGAAACCTCTATGAAGGTTTCGAAACTTTGGCCCTGTAACGGCTCCAAAACATCCCCAACGGCCATAAACGGCTAGTTTTTACACATCCCCTCTTAAGGTTTCGAAACCTCTTCAATGGTTTCGAAACTATTGTGCAGGAGAGCATTTAAAGCTCGACTTTATGACTTCCCAACAGCTCCAAAATATCTCCAACGGTCATAAACGGCTAGAATATCATTCCACACTATAAAAGCAACCTTGGGACACTTGAAGATGGTTAGAGAACACATCCAAGCAAGATGATCAAGAGAATTTGAGTCCAATTCTTATTTCTTCATTTTCTCTTGTATATAGTGTTTAAGTGAGTGCTTAAATTGTAAATCTTTTACTCTTTCTAGTGAGCTTAATTTGTGTAAACACCCACCTTGTGAGGTACTTAGTTTACCAAACAAATCCCTTGTAAAAGGAGAGGTTCTAGTTTAGCCTTAGTGAAAAACTAGAGTGGTTCTATCTTAGCCATTGAAAAGATAGGGTTGTAAGGTTATCCCTTTGGCCTCAAAAGGAAGAATTCATAGCAGTGAATTGGGAAATCCTTAGTGGTGTGCTAAGGTAGTGGATGTAGGCTTTGGTTAGAAAGCCGAACCACTCTAAAATCCTTGTGCAAATTGTCTACATTTCTTTCGGTTTTTAGCCAATTCATCCAAGGACCAAATACAACCCACTTGACGGTTTCGGAGATCGATTCGAGCGTGCTACAAGCTCAACACATCCCTAAATTCTAGCTCCTACACCTAAACCCTAAACTAACTCCATATACCCTAAAACTAATGCGCTTGTGGAAACTTTCAGTTTCCACTGCCTGTGTATAGAATATTTATCCTTTAAATAATATACAAGGTAGGTATTTTGGTATAACAAGTTAAGGGGACAACTTAAAATTTTTAAAAGTTTTAAATTTTAAAAAAATTGAGATTAAATGAAAATTTTTCAGAAAAAAATTAAAAGATAATTCAAATTAAAATTCTTAAAAATTTAAAAGATCAAATCTGAATTGTCTAAAATTTTAGGAAACTATGTCCCCTCTCGTCGTAACCAGGATCATATATATAAAAGTAAATCATGATATTTTACTCTCATTATCACTTTTAATATTTTTATAAGATCAATGACATGCCTTTATCTAGATCGGAGTAAGCCCTCCATAGCTATTATTTTAATGCGATAAAAAAGATAAAAATCGTCTAACCCTTTAATTATGTTTTTTTATTGTCTCACTTTAAAAAAATAAATTTAAAGTTTAGGGTTAAGAAATTATAGGTAAGATTTTATTTTTTAAAGTGTAGGGTTTTAGGGTTTGTGATGTGGAATTTAACGATAGGGTTTAAAATTTAATTTTTTAATTCTTTTAATGTGAGATATAAAAAAGAACATATTTATGAGCAAATGATTTTTGTTCGATAAAAAGAGGTTTTAAGAGTGAAGCATGCATGCATATAAAAAGATTATAAAATTACTTAATTTATTTTGGCATGCAATTGCATACCATGTTGTCATATTCAAAGCTTTAATAAGGAAAAGAGAGAATACCTCGCGTATACCACTAACTTCAGTCGGTCGATACCTATCGCTGGTATTATACTAATTAACTCAGATCTTTAGATGAAATAAATTCAAAAGTAAGGTCAATCTTTATATATCCAACTCAAACTCCACATAGCCTAGTTGGTTTATTTTCTAATTGTCCAAAATTCTTTATTTTTAATTATAATTAATATAAATATAAACAATAGTCTTAATTGTATAGTGTGGATTTTTTAGTGACTACGGATGCTTATACTGTCTTATTTTATATAAGTTTAAATTTCGATATTCATTTTAAAAATATAATATAAAGGGATGTTTCAAGTATCCACACACAAATTGAGGATGTATTTTTTTGACTTTTTAAATTAATTGATTTTAATTAAAATTTGTACAGTTGATTTTGAATGGTGGGTCAATTTATATCGACATTGTTTTATTGATTTTTTTGACAAATTCTAATTATATTCCTAATCCTACCAAGAGGGAGTATTCTTAACGGATCTAGAACTTATTATCTAAAGTAATATGAATACTTTGGTCAACCGATCAAATATATTTACTCAAAATTATGCATAAATAAGAATGTTATAGCCGAAGTTATAATAATCTAAACAACACTCACAAATAATCATACTTTACAAATTTTAATAGTTTTAAATATCTTCGTTTGATTCACTCACAAGTAATGTAAACATTGTTAATACTTTTGCTGCTCAAAATTTTCATAATGTAATCAATTGGTCTAGTAAGATGAGATATCAGATTTTTTTAAGTAAAGTTATAGATTCGAATCCTGACAATGTGAATGAAGCAAATTGAGTTGGGAGAATCACCCCATAGTAAGCACCTGTAGTAGTATCCGATCCGAATTAACCAAAAAATGAGTTGGATACCGGTGGTTAATTTTTTTCTTCATAATGGGACAAGTATATGTACCCAATCGATCTAGAATCAAAACACATGGATCATTTACAAATAAAAGAAATAAAGAAAACTAATATCCCGCCCGCCCTAACAACATTCTTTTACTGAAAAAGAAAAGATTGAATACAAATGTATTCATAACAGAAGAATATCCATAATTTTAATATCAATTTTAGATTCAAGATAGGGATGAAATTATGTCTTCTTCTTCTTCTTGTTTGAATAAAAGAAATCATGTCTTCTATACCACACTATATTGATAGTATATCAAATATAATTCCTAGCAATTATTAAAGTTTACGTTGAAATCATTTTTAACACTTAATGAATCGCCACTCTTATTTCATTGGTTTTCATTTTCAAGTTAGCTTAACAACACAAGGACTTTGTTTTAATGATAGATTTAATTCTAAAATGATATTTTGTAAACGAATAATTTAACTATGGTATTTAATATAGTATTATAAATACAAATTATTTTTAATAATTCCGCGGCCTCGTATTGCTTGAGATGTATAGAATTCCTTCCTCTATTGGTAGGCGGCCCCATCACAGTCATAGAACTTGGCCAAATGCCAAGTTTGATGTGCAATGAAAACACAAAATAATAACTCGAATTATTTTCCGGTGATTGGAATTCGGTTAGACAATGCCCTGCAACAGGTTTCACCATAACTTAGCTAAATGTTGCGGTTTCAAGACTTGAGAACTTTGGGGGTGTTGATAATTTAAAGAGACCTGAGATCTATATAGTTCACAGCTAAGAGCCATCATAGTTGAGCAAACTCCTGAAGATTAGAGTAGAATGGTTTCCGGTGTAGACACGTCAGTTGTTGAAAGCCATTCTTTGCTTGTGAACTTGAGAAGGTAGCTTAACCTCAGTTGCCAGCCCAATAACTTGAAGGAATTTGATTACATACCATGTCAGATCCAACTGCCACCATTCCAAACCGTGTCGAGCCGAATACTCGAATGCATGGTGGTTATTGTGCCAACCTTCTCCAAACGCAAGCAATGCCACCCACCTGGAAAATAAAAATCAACTCACAAGAACCATATATGTGTATACATTATAGTAATTGAGGGAAGTGAATAATACCAATTGTTCTTGGATAGATCACCAGTATTCCATGCTTGGTTGCCCCAGACATGTGAAGCTGAATTTACAAGCCAAGTGATGTGTTATACCCATATAATCCTCACACCCTGCAATCATCTCATGTCAAGAGGATAAGACTTCAACTTAATGACAAGAAACAGTTGTGTCATGTGACAGCAGGGCCACTAGCTCAATGGTAGGAAGTCGAAGTCCCGCCAATCAAACAAAACAGGCTAAAGAATGGTAGAAATATGGAAGAAGTAGCTTACCATTCCCCAAACCAGGAATGGGAACCCACCAAGGGCATATAGCACAACCCCAAGTGCAATTGGATGGAGAAGATAGGTAGTTTGAAGGAACCTGTAGAAGGGTTGCTTCTCTAAATCCCCAACATTGCTTGATTCTCCACGCTGCAATGAAAAAACATCAATACATGTTTGGAGAAAGAAAAGAGAGAGATGGAGATACCTTTTCAGCAACAGTTTTGGTATCAAAGAGCCAGTTCATGTGGCTAAACCAAAACCCTTCAATGGGGCTATGGGGATCTCTTTCAGAATCACAAAACTGGTGGTGGTACCTGTGTGTGCTTACCCAATCAATTGGGTTTCCCTGCAATACCAAAACCAACAATTAAATGAGACTACCATTTCCCATCAAAGTCATTTTCTCAAGAAATTGAAAACAACAGACCTGAAGTGCTTGAACTCCACAATAAGCAAACAAGTACTCTAACCATTTTGGAAGCTTGAAGCTTCTATGAGAAAGATTCCTATGGAAAGACAACGTAATCCCCAATCCTGATACCAGATAGAGTCCCGCAGCAACCCAAAAGGCAGACCAAGTGAAATAAAAAGGTGCACAAAGGGCGAGCAAATGCGTGGCTAAAACAATACCAGCAGAGGCTATATCCAAAGCGTTCCAATCTCTTCTCCAAAACACCTCCCTCCTATTTTGCACCACCACATCAGACACCAAAATTCTATGCTGGCTTTTCCCTTCTTGGTCGGCTTCCTTTTCCACAACTGACACCCCATTAGCCAAAGCCGACACTTCCCTACGTAACTGAGTTACAAAACTTGAATGCAAAGGACTCTGCTTTCTCTGGACTTGATTGAATCCCGAGTTTATGACTTTGCAAGAGAAAGGTCTAACTCTCGTCGTCGTCGTTGCTGTTACTCTTTGAAGAGGTGAAAAGGGTAAGAAGCAAGGAATAGACAACAATGATACGATTAAAGCCATTGTGGTCTCGAGTCTCGACTGGTGGGTTCAAAAGAAAAACTGTGTTTTATAGAAGCCATGGTGAGTTTGTACTTGAAGCCAAAACTTGTTGATTTTGAGTTATTGTCAGAATCACACAAGTGTTTATAACGGCGGAAAGAAAGTGTGGATTGTAGAAAAAGAAAGTTGGCATAGGAAAAAGACAGAAGAGAGATGAGCTGATAAGGCGATCCTTTGTATAGATGTGGTGAAATAACATCCATATTTTTTGTGGTTACTGCTGGTTAGAGTCTTTTGTCTTAGCTCTTCACTTAATAATCTACTTGTCATGGTTCTTTTTTATCGTTCTTCAATCTCTCCCTATCCAACCAAAGATCTCATTTGTTCATTTTTGTCTAATTCGATCCTATAATAATTTTGCCACGATTGAACTCTTTCTGTAGCAGCAAAAAATGCGTGAAAGAAATGGCAGCAACTGCGTCATTCTTTACGTCTCCACCTCAATCCTTTTCTACAACACGGTCGGTGAGAGGTACAGCTGAAAATCCTGTTGCAAGTAGATAATAGAAGTCCTTTGGTAATTAAGTTACTGAATTGTGTAACTCTAAAGGAGGTCTCAATCAGCCAATCATGTGCGGTGGGGGAACCAACAACAATGCTGAAGAAAGCTCGAGGCAAAGCTGATGGCCCAATATACACCGTCCAGTTATGCATTCCTAAGCATGGTCAGTAAAATTTCAAATTTTTTTCTTCTTTTTCTTGGAAAGTTCAACTCTCTCCTCAACACTGTATATTTCCCTCGACAGCTTTGAACTTGATCTTTTCATTCTCAAATGGAGTTGATTGGGATCCTTACAGACTACAGTTTCAAGTTCCTAAGGCTTGGGAAAACAGACCAGTTTAATTCTTTAACCAGGTAAAAATATGCATTTTCTGACTGTGCCGTGTTTCTATGGCGTGTATTATAACTCTAATTACTTTGGAAGTGACACAAAACTCAACAGCCCATGAATTACAAGAAAATTTTCTACAAATTCGCCGGCAATATGCCTAAAACAAGATAACTCTTTGCCAATATCCTTAAATTCGTCTCACGGTGGCAGAGGATGGCAGAGGAGCTAAGCCATTTACTAATACCGAGACCGAAGCTGTTGAGATACAACTCCAAATCCATTGTCTCCACTTAAAACTAAATCCCATTCTAATAAGAATCATCTCTAGAAAATCTCATCCGACAGTGTCATAGTCCTTTAAAAAGTCCAGCTTTACAATTACCCCTCCTTTATCCCCCATTCCCCTTGTTATTATTCATGGTATGTAGAACCTCATTTGCAATTAGAATCCCATAAAAAATCTGACGACTTCCCACAAAGGAACACTAAGTTTCACTAATTAAGTCTTCCATCACCCTTTTCAATCTTCTGGAAAGAGCCTTTGCAAGAATTTTATAGACTGAACTAATCAGACTTATAGCGCGAAATTCTGAAATTTTAGTGGGATTAGCAACTTTCGGTATAAGAGCAATGAAAGAACAATTAACTTCTTTGGAAGCTTGCTGGACTTGTGAAATTCATCGAACATCAACTGCATATCCCTTTTTACATAGTCCCAGCACTGTTTAAAGAATTTTAAACTGAATCCATCCGGTCCTGGGGACTTATTTTCATCACAACTCCAAACTGTCTCGTGTATCTCTTCAATGGAGAAATGTTTTTCTAGCTTGTCAGCTTCTACTTTCAAAAGTTTCTTGAAGTTCAAGTTAAACATTCTCTCCCACCTTCTTTCTTTAGAATCAAAATGGTCTTTAAAATGTTCAAAAATCCGCAAACTTACTAGGTTCTCGACACCGTTTATTACTCATTTTCAGTCCACTAATAAGTTTCTTCTTCACTCTTATTTTAACAGCTCTGTGATAGAAAGCTGTATTTAGATCACCTTTAAAAATCCAGTTCATACGAGCTTTTTGTCTCCAGCAATCTTCTTGCAGCTTCAAAGTTTCCCATAATTCCAATCTATACTTCTTAATCTTCTCTTCTTCAGCACTGTTCTTGGTTCCCCCACCGCACATGATTGGCTGATTAATGAAACCTCTTGCAGAGTTACACAATTCAGTAACTTAATATTACCAAAGGACTTCAATTATCTACTTGCAACAAGATTTTCAGCTGTACCTCTCACAAATCCATAAGCTGCCTCGAGCTTTCTTCGGCACTGTTCTTGGTTCACCATTTATTACCCATTTTCAGTCCACTATTAAAGGATTTTCATAACATTGTTTGCGTTTCAGCTTGGTGGTATTTAGGGGTGCTTATCGAGCGATTCGATCACGAGTTAAGTAATGCTTGACTCATACTCATTAAAAAATCTTGTTGCTTGACTTGACTTATTGCTCGTTAAGCTCGATAAAATTGTGCTCGACTCATCCTCGTTAAAAAATCTTGTTGCTCGACTTGACTCGTTGCTCGTTAAGTTTGCCAAAAATTTTACCTTATTTTTTAAAATATAGGTAAAATCTAGTGATATTATTAGAGCTTAATATAAACATACAAATTCAGAAGAAAAAAATACGATGACTGAGGAGATAAATAAACGAACTTGTCATGGCCGAGTTAGAGATGAAGTTGATATTTGAGTGTAAGACTCTTTTTAGTGTCTCAACAATCGAAGAACAACAAAAGAGAGAAAGCTTTACGGATTTCGGTGTTTTGACTTCAATCATATTTTTTATATGATCCACTGCCTCTGGTTTGCACTTGGAGACTACGAAACCTTGTGTAACAACACTTGCATTCTTCTTTTGCATGAGAAGTGAAAATGTATTGGATTTGATCCATTGCCTCTGGTTTGCACTTGGAGAATTAGAGGCGCGCACGCAACTTTAATGGTGAGGAAAACGAGCTCGGGAAATCAGATACAAAAAGTTTGGACAGTTTTTGTATCAAACTTGCCGGAGCAACTACAATGGCAAGACGTTTGGCAAGTTTTCGACAGACATGTAGTGGTTTTGGATGTATTTGTATCGAGAAAGAGAGCGAGAGATGGAACCAGATTTGCATTTGTACGTTTGGGGTCAAAGGCGGATGCAGATCGAATCATGAAGCGTTTTTATGGATTCTGGCTTCACAGATACAAATTAAAGGTAATGATGGCGCAAAGAGAGACTAGAGATACATTTTGGAGAAGAAAACATGATAATACTGATTCAAGGATGAACAAGGAGATCCAGAAACAATGAGATGATCATGATCATACGGGCAATTCTAAAAGGAATCTAGTGAGGCGGCTTAACAAGGATGAGGCTGGTGATGATCGGATCACAGCGAAATATCAATCCAGAGTGGAAGGGAAACGCAAATGCGTGGAGGGGGTTATTGATGCCGATAAATGAGAGATTTTACAGAATTGCACTTTGAGTTTTTGGCGTCAACCCAACCAAATAGCGGTTCTTGCAAAGAAGATTACAAAGGCAAAATTGACAGATTTCACGTTGATGCGAGTCGCGGGCTCTCTTATATTATTCATGTTTGAAGATAAATAATCGAGGAAGAGAATTTTGGAGACTAGGCGTCTAGAAAAATGGTTTGAAAATTTAATTGAGTGGTCGCCTACATCATTTTTACCGAATCGAAGGGTATGGCTTTCAGTTAGTGGAATTTCTATTCATGGATAATCTAAAGAAACATTTTAGAATATTGCAGCGATTTGGGGCGAACTCGTACGAATTGACATTGAGACTTTAGCGCCTTCGACGTTTGAACGATGTCGATTTCAGATCGGAACCGATTGGATTTCACACATAGATGAAGTAATGGACCTGCGCATTAACAATAACGACTTTACAATTCGTGTTACATAAATTGAGGAAGCAATTGACCCTAAGTGTGACTATAGTTGTGAGGCGGCGAACTGCTCGAAAGATACAGTGAGAACTGAAGATTTGAACATGGAGATGTCTAGCCCAGTTAAGGTGTCTGTGAGTGGGAGGTCAGCAAATGATACAATGGTACCCAGTTCTTTCTCTTATGCGGCTGTGGGATTGAGCCAAATTGATCGTGTGTGGAATGAGAACAAGAGGGAGATTGGCGTGTTATGAGTGTAATCACTAATTTTGTCCGGACCTTAAACTCACTTTAGTTTATGTTAATGTTGAGCTTAATAAAATAGGCTTTTTGTTGTTATTAAAAAAAGAGAAGAAGAAAAAAAGAGAAAAAAGAAAGAAAGAAAAAAATATATATCAGGTTACTATTATCTATCATCACCTATTAGTATTATTAATATTAGTATTATACATATATTATTATTACTATTATTATCATTAGTATTACTGTCATTCATTAGTATCATTATTATTTATTATTATTACCATTGTTATTATTATTATTAGTTATTATTATTATTATTTTATTTATCATTGTATTTATATTATTATTATCGTTGTTATTAGTATTCTGATTACTATTGTTTATTAGTGTTATATAACTAATGTATGTAAATAAAAGAGAAACCAATGAACAAATAAAGGCAACCCATTTTATTAAGCCCATTAAAAACCTTACACGAAATGACCCAATAAAACCCAAGTAAATAAAACCCTAATCATTGTTTTTCTTGCGCAGCCGTCTAGTAGCCGTATGATCAAAAAATGATCCAAGGGTCCAGATCCAATCTCGGGATGAAACCCTAGCAGCCGCCTCCTTGCACAACACGCATGTAGAGTGTCCATGAGTTCTATATTTTGTACACATTTCTGCCCTAATTATTGCTATTCTTAAGCTCATTTAGGCATATTTAGGTGCATTGCATGCATTATAGTAGTATCTTCTCTTACACCATGCTTTTACTGAATATTTTATGTTTGGTTGAGAAAATATATTATTTTAGTTTAGTTTATATTTTCAGGTGTTATAGCTAGGAGAGGAAAGGAAAGAACAAGACAAGAAAGCTGGAATTATATGAGCTGTACTGAAGCAGCTCAAGATGCCGCCAAGGACGCTGCCGAAGCAGCATTACCGCCAAGAGCCGCTCAGGCAGGAGTTACACCGACTTAGCCAAGATGGGTTGCGATTTCAAGAGGACAATTTCCAAAGCCCAATGAGCCTAGTCTTGCAATTTCCTAAGCCTGTAGTGGCCGGTAGAGTTAATTCAAGATCGATAAGTGGGAACACTTATCCTTACTTGCAGAAGAAGACAACGTCCAAAGAGTCTGTATTTAAAGTATAAAGGAGTCTGTATTTATGCGATTTACTTTTAGAACTCCTACTTCAAGGAGGACTCAAATTTAGGTCATGAGCCCTATATATACCCATTGTATGTAAGGGTATAAGGGCATGTCGTGAGGGAATCAACGACATCTGCCGATAAGAGTAAAGATGGGGGGTTAGCTAGATAAGTTGGAGTGTTGGGGGTTGCGGCCCAACTCTCCTAGGGTTTAGGCGAGTGCATGTAAAATAGTTTGAGGGAAACGGTTGTATAGTTTTGAGTTGCTTTCAATAAAGTTCTGAGATTGCTTAATCCATGATCCTTGTTCGTTCAATTAGTCTACACCAGTCAATTGAAGAGAAAATCCATTTGTCGGGCACAAAAGTGCAAGGCTCGCGAAAGGGTTAAACACGGTCACAATTCACAAAGGCGTGACTAACTTGGTTCCACACTAGTCCTCAAGTTTTAGCGGCTAAAAGGGATTACCAACCGAGTTGTCTAATTTGGTTCCACACTAGTCCACAAGTTAAGCAATCTCGAGCATCCTAACCTAGAAATAGGAGGGATCACTGTCGACTATCCTGCCGAACTTGGAATGTCTGCCAGACTTGCCGCCAGGACATCTTTCTGTCCCACCTGTCGAGACAGTACACACCCCTGCAGTGATAGTGACCTGTTGCTACCGCGTGATAGGGTCGTAGTTTGCCGCCCGTCGTACCCGCCGAGGCAGCATATCGTGGCAGCGCAAAACATACTCAGACTTTGCAATGTAGTCCCCAAGCTACTGAGCTGCACCAGTCTTACCCAGCTTATCGCCCAAATCTTTCCCCATCATCTCTCTCATCACTATCTTTATTTTTACTTGTGTTTTTATATTTCCACATCATGAGGTTTAATGGCGCATTTACTAAATCATTGTGCAGGAAACCATTCATAGGAGCTGCTACAATCCATGTAGGAGACGATATCTTTTATACTATAACTTAACAGAGTGTGCACTTGCGCTCATAAATAGAGAACACCCAAACGCTCCACAACACCGCATCACTAGGACCGTCAGATTTGGCCCTGATCGCGCGGTCTAGATTGCACCCGAGAAAAACCCTAGAAGATCATCTTTTTCATCTGGCGCCGCATCACCCTTAGCCGTTGGATCGAAGTGGCATCGGACGACAACGATCCATTCTAGAAAATTCCAAAAGCTCCACGCTCCCACGCACGACTCTCAATTTCATCTACGTACGCGTGCTATCCTTTCGGCACCAACATCGCCTAACCTTTCTGTTGCCGACGTGCCTGCCAACTCCAGGCCTTCTACCACGATCACGTTGTGTCTCCCCCGATCGAGTGTACCGAAAAAACACGAACAACACAACAGAGCATCAGACACCAAAAATGGCAAAAAACAAAATTAAAGCAAAAAAGTCAACCACGACAGATTCAGAGCAATTCAGAAGCAAACTGTCAACAATGTTTTCTTTGTACCAGTTTTGGTTATAAAAACCGAGAGAAAATTGTAAGGCAGGGGGAGATTGGAGAAAAAAGAAAAAAAGCCCAAAAAAAATCACATGTAACCCTGATTAAGGATTTTCAGAATCAATACAAAGACAAAAAAGAGAAAACTTCAGAGGTTTTTTTCTTTCATTATCGCATGCATGTGACTGACAAGTCGTCGTTTAACCGGTCAAAATAAATTAATAAATTTAACCTCTTTCAACAATAAATAAAATAAAGAAATGAGTAATATAGGGAAAGAGGGTCGATCCACGAGGAGATTAGCTGGAATTATTGACTTGAATTTGTTGAATCTAAAATCCCAGGAATATCTGCAAGGAAATAAGGGGGGTGATATTTGATTTCGAATGAAGTAAAAAATAAAATGCAAGAATTAAGGAAAATAATAGGAAAAACCAAATGTGCAAATTAGCCTCGAGCTAGCCTTGTCAATTCCTTCGATCATTGAAATAGATTTTTACTTCGGGGATCATGTCGGTTACAGTCTGCGAGGCCCAACCCGTCGCAACTTGCTTCTCTCTCGAGTAACCAATCCTCCCAAGACTATCTTCGAAGGTTGATTCTTAAACAAATTAGCCACGTCTATCGCCGTTAAAGTGTTTAGTTTTGAAAGCAGGAAAAGCCCGACTCAGAAATTGTCTTAAAAAGAATCGCTTCTGATTTTATCTTTCCTTAGCGGACCGCCGCTAAGAGTGTTCACAGGAAGTCGAAATTGCCACAGGCCGATCCTTCCTCCCAACTATGTCTTTAAACGATTCCATATCAACGAGCTCTTTTTGATTTGAAAAACGATTAAAAACTTTAGTAAGGCCGATTGCCAAACTATCTAAACAGAAAGATAAAAATGTATTCCCGAAAGAATTTAGGCAATGTTCAATTCTCACGATTAGAATTGATTTGGCTAGCTCTTGGCTCAAGAAATTTAGTTAAGCATGATATTAATTATCATACTTAACTTAATTTTAGAAAAACAATTAAATAACATAAAAAAAATGAAAACAAGAAATTAAAGGAAAATGAACTTGAATTAAAATAAAAAGTGTTTACAAAGATAAAAACTAAAATGAATGATGGATTGATGATCTAAGCCTTTACCAAGGGTGGTATTTATAGGCTTAGATTTACAAAGATAAAATGATGAGATAATTCAAAATAATAAACAAAAGATAAAATAATTCAAATGTTTTGAAATTTAAATGCAGGAATATAATCGGATAAGCTGATAAGATCTCTCAGAACGTTCCAGAAGCTTCTAGGAGTCGCCACGTCATTGCCACGTCACTGCCACGTCAGACGCGTCGTGCCTGGTGTCGTGCCCATGATGCCAGTCATGACAGAATTATAATAAAAACTGCAGAAATGCCTCATTTTCACTGCTATTTCCAGAATTGGGTCCCTGCACAAAATATAATGAAAACAACATGTATTAAGCAGCAAGAAGTCCCAATAGCTAGAAAAATAACAAATGAAATATGTCATATTTGAGCACTCATCAAATTCCCCCTCACTTGTCTCATACTTGTCCTCAAGTATGTTCGAAAAAATCATAAACCCAAGAATGCATTTCTCAACCATTACAAGCATCAAACATAATCATAAGAGTTCTAGCACGAAAGGAGGTTCATGAAAGAAAACATTATCAAACCAAATGGATGCGAGCAAAGATCAGTCCTTATCTCTTCCAATTACCTATCAAGCACTAATCAAATCCTAACCTAGTCTTAATCCTCACCAAGGTACACTCAAGAGCACTCAAAGTGTTTTAAAGGTAAATTTAAAGCAGAAACACTCAAAGTCATGCATGAACAAAGGTTTCCATAAGCTTGTAACAAGTTCAATTCTCCACTACTTATTAGAATCAAGGTGCAAAAATCATTAGGTCTTTTATTCAAGGTGTAATGAGGGTTTAGAGAAAAAAGGTAGAAAGATGGAAAGAAAAAGAGGATGATCAAAGCAAGATATTTCAAACATAAGCAGTGAAGACATTAAAAAGGAGCTAAAAATGGGCAAGCAAAACACACATTTTTTTCTTCTTTTTTTCTTTTCTTCTTTTCGAAACTGTTTTTTTTTATTCTTTTTTATTCTTTTTTTTCCCGAAGCAATTGCTTCCTTTATTCTGTTTTTTTTTTCTTTTTTTTTCATTTCGAAGAATCATGCCCTTTATTCGAATTGCAGCTCCTTATTTGCCTAGTAATATAGTTTCTAGCATTTGATCAATCAAAAAGTGGTTAAGCCAAGGAAATGGGGTGTAAGGCTAACAAAGGCTCACTAGGCGATGAGAAAGGGAAAATCAAAACGAAAGGGAAAGAAAAGGTTCAAAGCCTAATGCCTAAATCATTTTAAAGCACCTCGTTCTTATTGTAGTCTCGAATTGTAAGCAAGCCACAAGTTCTAGATTCCTAAAATTCAAGATGACACTCTCAAGAAAAAGAAACGAGCATAATATGAAGAATGCATGCTCAAGGCTCAAATCTTACAAAAATTGGGCTAATTTGATTAAGCTAGGCGAGAAATTTAATTAACACTATCAAGAGTAATTAAAAAAAGATGTCAAACTGCAGATTACCCATATCATTTGGTTATAAAAAATGCTCCAATTCAATCACTCCTAAGTACTAGAGCAAGTACAATATGCTGGACAACAAGTAATGGCAAGAAAAAATTCATCTTAAGGTTTAATCAAAATCAAAACATATTATCAAACAAGCAGACAAGTGGTAATTTACTACCCTCCCCCTCACTTAATTGAATTGCCCCAATTCATAAAAATTAAGGAAATATAAAGCTAATAAAGGCAAAAGATACTCCCCGTGAGTGATGAAATTGAGTCGATGGGAATGGTGCACTATGAGTGGCTCGGATCAGCGGCGGCAGAGGGCTTTGAACGGAGCTTTCGGATGTGCGAAAGAGGGTGCATCGAAGGGTGGTTCGTCAGTCTCGTCGGGGAAGGTGGCCGGCGACTGGAGCTTTGTCCGGCGGTGCTGTTGGAGAGACGCGAACAGTGGATGACGGTCGGGGAAGGAGGCGGAGGAGCATTGGGAGTCGAAGGGGCCAGCGGTGCTCGATCGGGGGCTGGGGGCTTGCCGTTGTCGACCACCACGGCGAGGAGGAGGTGTGGGGCATGGTGAAGTCGGCGCGGCTGGGTGAAAAAAAAAGTGTTTGGTTGTGTTTTTTTTTAGGGTTTGGTGGTTTGCGGGAAAGAAAGAAAAGGGGAAAGGTTTCAAATGGGGACAAATAAAGAAAAGAATTGAAAACAATTCTTACTTTATTTTATTCCTAAGCAGCCGGTCAAAGGGTTTTGAAAATGATTGGAAAGGGGTTTGCTACCATGCGCCATTAAGTGGGAAGGGGTTTTGCTATCGTGCGCCAACTTTAATGAAACGGTGCACTTCACTGGAGTGTGATGTTTGTCTTGCTGTGTGCGAAAATAATCCTGCAGAGGGAAAGAAAATTTTATTAAGGCAAATAAAAAAAAGAATGAAAAATAAAGAAACATAAATTAAATAATAAAAAGAGTGAAAAATGACGAAAAATAAACTAATGGGTTGCCTCCCATTTAGCGCTTTGTTTAACGTCGTTTAGCTCGACGACCTTTGCTAAATTTTTGGCTCTTCAAAATAAAGGTCTTCAAATAATCGATAATGTCCATCGCTCGTCGTTTTAACGTCTTCCTTCATCTTTCTTTTTGTGCGCAAAACAACAACTAAGCTTCTACCTGCTTCCCAAGATGACAACTTACTCAAGATGATATTTGGCAAAGTTTGGTTGTCGCCTAAAAATATATAATCAAACCATTCCAACCTTGGCTTTGGTTCCTGCAAAATTGATGGAAAATGTTTAGTTCGAATTGGAATTAATCGAAAATCAGAAAGGGAAGAAAGATTTGAAATGATTTCGCCTTTGTTTTTATCGTCGAGATCTGCGAATTCCCTACAAAATTCATAACACATATCAGTTTCGATCAAATCATTAGCTAACGGATCTATAATATCAACGAAATTTAAACTTGCGACCGAATTAGGATACTTCATAGCTTTATACATATCAAATTTAACTACTTCCCCATCAAATTCCATAGTTAAAATGCCGCCGCGGACATCAATCTTTGTATGCGCGGTTGATAGGAAAGGTCGACCAAGCAAGATTTCGGATCCGTTGTTACTGCGATCATTTTCCATGTCAATAATATAAAAATCAGCAGGGAAAATAAGATCTTTTACCTGTACCAACACGTTTTCTAGCACTCCCTCGGGGTAGATGACTGATCGATCAGCTAGTTGAACCGTCACTCGCGTTTCCTTCAAAGGTTCAGTCGAAATTTTGTTGTAGACGTTTAACGGCATGACGTTGATAGACGCGCCTAAATCGCACATCGCCCTTTTAATCCCAACTTTCCCAATCTTACATGGAATCGCAAACATACCTTGGTCCTTGTACTTTGGCGGCAACGGCTTTTGAAAGATGGCCGAAATATTTTCACCAAGGTTAACTTTTTCATTTCCGGATAGTTGCCTTCGGTTTGTGCATAAGTCCTTCAGGAACTTTGCGTATTTAGGGACTTTCCGAATAACATCCAAAAGTGGGATGTTGATTTCCACTTTTTTAAACACATCCAAAATTTCCTTCTCTTCCTCCTTTTTATCTCGTTTCGCCAATCTACCTGGAAAAGGAGGAACAGGTTCGTAAGTAGAAACAAAAATATTGGATTTAGAGTTACCTGCAATGGGTGGAGACTTTTCGTTCTGGTCCTTCGAAGAGCTGCCTTGCTCGTCGGATTTTTGCTCATCTTGCTTTGGCGGTTTAGGCGTTATCACTGTTCCACTACGCAAAGTTATCGCACTAACGTTTTCCCTTGGATTGGTTTCAGTTTGTGATGGTAACTTCCCATGGGATTCTAGACGGTTAACGGCTTGAGCTAGTTGGCTTATTTGTTTGTCGATTTGCTGGAGATGGGATTGTGTTTGGGTTTGGAATTTTTCCTGCGAAACTGCCAATCTCTCAACAATAGACTCAAGCGAGGATTTTTGGGGTGCTTGGTTTTGGTAGGGAGGTTGTTGCCTAGGTTGGTAATTTGGGTTCTGATTACCGTAGCTCAAGTTTGGGTGATCTCTCCAACCGGGATTGAAGGTATTGCTATGTGGGTTATAGGGTCTTTGGGGAGGTCCGGGAAATATGGCGTTAACCTGGGCACTAGATGTATCTTGGAGTAAGGGACATAGATCAGTTACATGATCGGACATGGTACATACTCCACAAACTTTGGCAGCTCCTACTTTCCCTGAAACAAGTGAATGCACAATATTAGTCAAATTATCAATCTTATTTTCTAATGTAATTGTGCTTACTGTCTGAACCCGACGACTGGGTTCACTTGCAGAACCAAATTGTTGCGAATTTGCAGCCATTGTGGAAATTAATGTCCTTGCCGCAGTAGGAGTCATGTTAACGAGCGCGCCACCGCTTGCTGCATCTACCATCTTTTTGTCAATCGGTAACATTCCTTCGTATAGGTATTAAAGGAGTGTTTGCTCAGATAAGCCATGTTGCGGACAGCTTGCGCACAACTTCTTGAATCTTTCCCAATAATCATATAGGGATTCGTCGTGCATTTGTTGGATGCTCAAAATGCTTCGCCTAAGTTCAGTCGCTTTTGCTGCAGGGAAATACCTGTCAAGGAAAACACGAGAAAGATCAGCCCATGTATTAATAGAATTCGGAGGTAAATAAAATAACCATTCTTTAGCCATTCCGGCTAAAGAAAAAGGAAATGCCCTTAGTTTTATCTGATCCTCCGAAACTCCTTGCGGTTTCATGCTGCTGCACACCATGTGAAATTCGGCAAGGTGTTTATGTGGGCTTTCAGTAGGGAGGCCATTAAAAGTTGGGAGTAAGTGGATTAATCCCGTTTTGAGCTGGAAGGGAGTATCGCCTTGAGGAAAAGCAATACAGAGTGGTTGTTGCACGGTAGGGGCTGCATTCAGCTCTCGAATTGTTTGATCTGCCATCGGTTCTGGTTCTTGTGTAGGTTCGTCGATTGGTGTGGTCTCGGAGGTGGATTCTTGTTAAGATCGTCGTGTGCTTTGTTGTTGTTTCTTTCGTCGAAGTGTTTCGCCGTGAGTTCTACGAGCGGTTGCTTCAATTTCCGGGTTATATGGAGCAAAAGTACCCGGATTCTTCCTGTTGATAAAATAAAACAAAAATCAGTCAAGAATTGCCGAAAATAAATCTCCCCGGCAACGGCGCCAATTTTGACAAGTCGTCGTTTAACCGGTCAAAATAAATTAATAAATTTAACCTCTTTCAACAATAAATAAAATAAAGAAATGAGTAATATAGGGAAAGAGGGTCGGTCCACGAGGAGATTAGCTGGAATTATTGACTTGAATTTGTTGAATATGAAATCCCAGGAATATCTGCAAGGAAATAAGGGGGGTGATATTTGATTTCGAATGAAGTAAAAAATAAAATGCAAGAATTAAGGAAAATAATAGGAAAAACCAAATGTGCAAATTAGCCTCGAGCTAGCCTTGTCAATTCCTTCGATCATTGAAATAGATTTTTACTTCGGGGATCATGTCGGTTACAGTCTGCGAGGCCCAACCCGTCGCAACTTGCTTCTCTCTCGAGTAACCAATCCTCCCAAGACTATCTTCGAAGGTTGATTCTTAAACAAATTAGCCACGTCTATCGCCGTTAAAGTGTTTAGTTTTGAAAGCAGGAAAAGCCCGACTCAGAAATTGTCTTAAAAAGAATCGCTTCTGATTTTATCTTTCCTTAGCGGACCGCCGCTAAGAGTGTTCACAGGAAGTCGAAATTGCCACAGGCCGATCCTTCCTCCCAACTATGTCTTTAAACGATTCCATATCAACGAGCTCTTTTTGATTTGAAAAACGATTAAAAACTTTAGTAAGGCCGATTGCCAAACTATCTAAACAGAAAGATAAAAATGTATTCCCGAAAGAATTTAGGCAATGTTCAATTCTCACGATTAGAATTGATTTGGCTAGCTCTTGGCTCAAGAAATTTAGTTAAGCATGATATTAATTATCATACTTAACTTAATTTTAGAAAAACAATTAAATAACATTAAAAAAAATGAAAACAAGAAATTAAAGGAAAATGAACTTGAATTAAAACTAAAAAGTGTTTACAAAGATAAAACTAAAATGAATGATGGATTGATGATCTAAGCCTTTACCAAGGGTGGTATTTATAGGCTTAGATTTACAAAGATAAAATGATGAGATAATTCAAAATAATAAACAAAAGATAAAATAATTCAAATGTTTTGAAATTTAAATGCAGGAATATAATCGGATAAGCTGATAAGATCTCTCAGAACGTTCCAGAAGCTTCTAGGAGTCGCCACGTCATTGCCACGTCACTGCCACGTCAGACGCGTCGTGCCTGGTGTCGTGCCCATGATGTCAGTCATGACAGAATTATAATAAAAACTGCAGAAATGCCTCATTTTCACTGCTATTTCCAGAATTGGGTCCCTGCACAAAATATAACGAAAACAACATGTATTAAGCAGCAAGAAGTCCCAATAGCTAGAAAAATAACAAATGAAATATGTCATATTTGAGCACTCATCAGTGACTAAAAAGAAAAAAATAGAGAGAATTCAAGGTTTTACCTCTCACAAATGTCGGCGTCCTTTTGTCCAATGGTCTCCCCTCACCAGTGACAAACCTTTGAGTTCCTCATGGAATCGTGCCGGGTGAACTACCGAACGAAAAGACGGCCCTTTTCCGGTATGAAATGAAAGGTTTTTTGAATCGACTTTCGTCGAAAACAAGGGTTTCATCGATTTCGGAAAACACGAGGCCAGATCGGAGTTTAAGGGGTCGAAAGAAAGTTTTTTTTTGCTCGTTTTAAGGTTTCACCGGCATTGGTTGTCGGCGAACGACGCGTAAAAATGATTTTTATAGGGTTTGCTAGGGATAACGGAAAAGGAAATGGAGAGCAATCTTTTTTTTTTGGGTTTCAAATCTGCCAAAAAAGAAAAATTTTAACTTAAAGGTCCATTTTATACCGTCTTAAGCTTTTAAAAATGGTTTCATAGCCTATCAGGCCCTTCCGCGATTTGGAGTTTTCTCCCCAAGGGCTTTCACTTTTTTAAAACACGTACACGGTCCTTCGAACTTTCTTCAATCTTTCGAATTCGTCCCAAGTACTCCAATCGTCGCTTTTTGGGTGAATCTCCCTTTGAACCCAATGTTTCCTAACTTCCATTTATTTTTTTCCCTTAGCCAGTGGTATAGTCGTACTCGTGGCCTCAGCCCTCAGATTCTTAAAATGTTTTGCGCGTAGTTATTACTATGTAATATAGTTTATATGGTATAGTATCATACATGTCATATTACATATTTTACATAATTTATTTTACGTGGCTATCTCCCTATATTATAAAGTTTTTTTGTTATGTTTTCTATATTTATGGTTTTCGTACCATCATATATGAGTCTATCATAACTTTGATGTAATCATGTTTTCTCAAGTTGTATGTAGGTCCAGGATGAAAATCATCTGCCCCCAAAGTATGCCCCTATTTGTGCCCCCACTTTAAAATATTGGGTTTGGGGTTTAGGGTTTGGGGTTTAAGGTTGGGGCTTAGGGTTAGGGTGTAGGAAATTAGGGGTAGGGTGTATTTTTTAGGGTTTAGAGTTTAGGGTTTAGGATATGAAAATTAGGATTATGAGGTAAGATTTAATTTTTAAGTATTTTTAGGCATGGGGCATAGAAGGAGGCATGGCTAAGGGGCAGAAGATTTTTACTCGTAGGTCCATTACATAATTCTATCATGATACGTGTTCATTTACTTCGGTCCACTTTTCCATGTCGTTTATTTTATTCCGTCCCTTTTTTTATTTTGTATAGTCCTTACTTCATATGCTTTTATTCATGCATTCAAATACCATGCGCACTTGTTTTCATGCTTTATTTATTTATGCTCGTATGCCATGTTAAGTTGCATTCGAAATAAAATGTCATGCGATGTCCTTTTATTCGGGAACGAACGAGGCCAGTACAAGTCGTAGTGGTGGTGGTTCGGGCGTTCGCTCTCGAATATCAGGATTTTCAAAATTTACTCGCGTATATAACCAAGTCTCGTTTAAAATCGTTACTTTAGTTCGTAAAATTTGATTTTAACTAAGCGGTAAAGTTTTGGTACCAATTTTGGGCACGTCGTGGGTGCTAACCCTTCCTCGCGTGTAACCGACTCCCGAACCCTTCGAATATCTTGTTTCTATTTCCGGTGTCCGGTCTACCATTTTTAAAGTGGCCGGTGGCGACTCCCCTATTTTCAAATATTTCTTCTAAACCCCCAATTTTTAAACTCGGCCAATTTTAAATTTATTTTCACAAATTTCCTCTTTATTTAAAAATTATTTTTTTTCTAAAAAAAATCTTTTCTAAATCTATTTTTCCAAAATACCCTTCCCTTCTTTAACCAATTATTTTAAAACCACTGTCCTTTTAAAATTTCCAAAATATCCCCACCACAACTACACCACTATACTATACCACTATACCTACTTAAGTATTTTCAAAAAGGGGTCGTTACAATGAGCACATCAAGTTGGATGGCGGATGAATATGTAAGCTTTGTCCATCGTGAAAGGGAAAGTTAGCGAATTCTGGATGTTTTGCTGAGTGATGCTGTGGTGGATGTTTTTCCAAACAATGTGGGAGTACCGTGTGCAGAACTAGTTGCTGATGAATTGAGCCCACATGTTCATGGGTCGAGGATAGAAATTCCTAGGGCTAATAAGGCTCAAACAATTGAATACAATGGAGAGTTTAGAAGGTTACGTCGGGTTTCAGAAATCGAACTGAGTTGTGAGCGAGGTGAGGCTGAAGCGAAGCTGGTAAAAATGGGCAGAGTTCGTTCGAAGAAAAACCAAAATAATCAGAGGTAATTGCTAATGGCTCTTTGTCAGATTCGAACTTCTATAACCCGAAATAGATTATTTTAAGAGAGCCGAAGGAAACATTGAAATTGGCTAAACTAATTGGGGCGAAAATAATTGGAAACGAACAAGAAATTGTAAAGGATATCGCGCGTATGATTGAAGCGCGAGAACGCCATTAATTGCGAAGAGCGTTGAGTATGTGGCCATGAACTGTGAAGGGATTGGTTCGGCGTCAAAGCGTAAATCGGTTCAACGCCTTTTGAGACAACAAAGGTGTGCGATGGTCATTTTACAGGTGACTAAATTGAAGACAACAAGTGATGGTATGGTGAGTAAGATATGGTTTACGAATGATTTTGATTATGTGTTTACGCCTTCTTCAGATGTTTTTTTTACATTCAAGATAAGGAACGTATTTACTCGATTCTTGGATGTCTGCTTTTGTGGTATAGTAGGAGTATACGTGTCGTGTGTGGGAGGGGATCAAGCGAGTTTGTTGGGCAATATGTGTTGTGGTAATCTACAACGAGATATGGGGGACTTATTCATTAGATGTTGTGCGTGATTTCTTTTATGTCGATAGAGTGGCATGTTAAAAGTGTGAGGGTCGAATAGTATGGAAACACGCAACATCGGGCCATTTTTTCTGTTGGTGCTTGACGACATCTTTTGGCCTGGAAATTGCATTCAAGGGGGCTTATTGTTGAGCTCATGTATTCATTGCTTGGCCGACTCTTTGGCGAGGGGTAGTGTTGATAGCACATCTTGGTTTTGCATGCTAGTGTGATTGTTTTGTGTTTTGGTTTTCTTGCTTTAGTTTGTTTCGTATTTGTTCGGTTGTTTTTGGCGTTTGTTCTTTATCTCATACTCCTCGGTACTCTTTTCCTCCATTTAAGTGTAGGGAGGTTTTAATGAGGTAGTGGAGTGTGATGGCACTGTATGATTCTTATTAATAAAATCATACTTTTTTGCCGATAAAAAAAATAAAAACTAAGAAAAAGTAGATACTAAATACATTTTTACTATTTTCAGGAAAAACTCTGAAAAAAAAATGGAAAACCCTGGCAATCCCGATCCCGACGCCGTCACCCCTGGAAACCCTAGGAAGCACCGCCGTATAGATGACGATCCGCCGGACGGCGGAGGCAAGACACAGCATCACTCGCACGCCGCTGCTCCTTCCTACAAAGCATCCTTGTTATCCAATCAATACGCAAACCCTAGTATGCCTGAGGAATTCTTAGAGGATGACGATATTGAAGTTTTGGAGGGCGACGTAACTCGCTCGTTAGAAGATGGAATCCCCTCCATCAATTTCTCTGATCGGATCCAATTGTTAGCGGAGCGCAGCTTGGACCAAACCCTTATTGTGAAGCTGCTTGGTAGACGTATTGGATATAATACCTTGCACACGAAGATATATGAACTTTGGAAACCCAAACAGGCGATAAGGTTGATGGATATAGAGAACGATACTTCCTCGTAACGTTCCGCCTCAAGTCGGACTATCTTAAAGCTCTTACGGATGGCCCCTGGACAGTGTTTGGTCACTACTTAACCGTTCAACAATGGTCGCCTGACTTCACGACCGCCACACCATACCCGACGCAGGTAGCCGCGTGGATTCGCCTCCCCGGCCTGTCGGTTCCCCTGTACAAGAAAAGTCTGATTGAGGAGATAGGGGAGTGCATTGGTCCGGTGTTGAAACTCGATTACCAGACTGAATTAGGGCGTAGAGGCCGTTTTGCGCGGATGGCGGTTACCATTGATCTCTCACAACCGTTTGTTTCCAAGGTAATTGTCAATGGTAATATTCAGTTGATTGAGTACGAATCCCTCCCAGTTATTTGCTTTACTTGCGGTTTGTATGGCCACGGCAAGGACCAATGCCCAGCAGCGAAAGAAAACATTCCGAAAGCCAACCCTGATCCAAATGCCATGGCAGAGGGTCCTCCCAATCCTGCTCCGCCTTGCCCTACTGCTGCTAACGACATCTCTAATGATGAAGCATCCTTTGGTCCTTGGATGGTTGCGGAACGTCGACCACGGTGAAGCACTAAACAACATAAAAACCCGTCATCCACGAAAGCCACCGCGACAACTGGTTCACGATTCAGCCCCCTCACTGTCGAGGATGCCGGTGCAAGCACCACAGTTCCCCTGGCTGCTCCGTTTGCTGCTCCGTTGTCCCAACAGCAACCTAGGAAAATAGTTCAGACTACTTCCTCAAAGACGCATAACAAGGGCAAATTGCCAGCCGTGTCTCATGGAATTAAGTTGGGTACTCAGCGTAAACCTCTTACCGTCAACCTTGGGGATTTTCCAGCTCTCGCGAAATTCACAGCTAAATCAGGCCAACAGCAAGCTTCTTCGAGCTTGAATCCTATCCTCAACAAATCCAGCCATGCAGCTACGGTTATGTCCGAAAATGCCGACCCGAATGTGATGAATTTAGATTTGGATACTACCTCCCATTTGAATCCGAGTGATGTTATTCCATTGGATAAGCCACCTGACCAAAATCAGTCCCCAGGCGCACAGGTTCACAGCGCATCCTCAAAGCCGCCGGAGTCGGTCCCTCCTAGTATTTCTGATGATATGATTGTGCAGGGTTCGTCCGAGGACCGGCCAGTGACCATGATAGAGTGATATGCTCTTTTTCCTCCCTTGTATTATTTTTATGGATTTAAAGATTTTCTGTTGGAATGTTCAAGGTTGCGCTGATACGAAATTCATTCAGGCAGCCAAGCAAATATTGCGTGATAGCAAGCCGGACATAGTGGTCTTTGTTGAGCCACGTATAAGCGGGCGTCGTTCTGAGTCAGTCATTGCCGCGTTGGGTTTCCCTCGCTCTTACCGTGTCGAAGCGGCAGGTTTCTCGGGTGGTATTTGGGTGGCATGGTATGATCTTGTTTCAGTTTCTATCTCCATTACGCACTTTCAGTTCATTCATTTCCGGATCACACACAAGTCAAGTCACTCTTCGCTTTTAGCTACTGCTGTCTATGCCTCTCCGTCGGCAGCGGGAAGGAAACTCTTATGGTATCATCTTCACCATCTCGCGGAAACAATCCGCTGCCCTTGGATCATTTTTGGAGACTTTAATGCTACGCTCTCGTGGGATGAACGCAAGGGGTGTGCTCTATCTGCTAAGCCGCGCAAAGATTTCCAGCATCTCACTCTCGACCATTGCTTACGTGATATGGGTTACAGTGGTCCGGATTATACATAGACTAGGGGGCTCGCTTCTGTCCGCCTTGATCGTTTCCTCTGTAACAGCTATTTTGATGAGACTTTTCCGGAAGCTTCGGTACAGCATTTGCTCCGTTTATGCTCTGACCATCGACCTATTCTTTTACAGATTGGCGCTGCGATTCACAGGCCCTCCTCTAATTCTTTTCTCTATTTTTCTGGGTGGAAGTCGCATGAGGATTTCTCTCGTATGGTTTTAGACAATTGGTTGTCGAGCTCTTCTATTACAGAGACTATTCACTCTTTTACTCGTGCTGCGGATACTTGGAATAAGACTGTTTTTGGTTATGTGGGCACAAAAAAACGAATGATCATGAGCCGCCTTCGGGGTATTCAGCGTGTTCTGAGCACTAGATCATCTAGTTTTTTAAAGAAGTTAGAAAATGAGTTACTTATCGAGCTTGAGCACCTATTAGATGAAGAGGAGCTTCTTTGGAGGCAAAAATCGCGCTCTGATTGGATTTCTCAGGGTGATCGTAACACGCGTTATTTTCACAGACGCGCAATGGCTCGACGTCAACGTTGTTGCATTAAAGCGTTGCAACTTCCAGATGGCACATGGTGTGATGATGATACCCAATTAAAAGAAGAAGCCGTGAGCTTCTTTGGCAACCTCTTCAAGGTCGACGCCGCACCCATGGGTGCATTCCCAATAGCTGGCCGGTTTCCATCCATCAACCGCGAGCTAATGGAAGCTCTCGATCACGTCCCCTCCCCGGAGGAAATTCATGCGGCTTTAATGGATATGGCACCCCTTAAATCTCCTGGTTGGGATGGGCTTCATGCAGAATTTTATCAGAAGCAATGGTCGGTAGTGGGTCCGTCGATTGTGTCCATGATTCAAGGCATCTTCCGAGGCAATCACATTGAGGTGGAATTAAATCGCACCATTATTGTCTTGCTACCCAAGTGCAATCGGCCCTCAACTTTTGTTGATTTTAGGCCTATAAGCCTTTGTACCGTGCTCTATAAGCTTTTATCAAAGGTTATCGTCCGTCGGCTCAAACCTATTTTCCCAATGTTAATTGGGCAAAATCAAACAAGCTTCGTATTTGGGCGGAACATCACTGAAAATATAATCATCAATCAGGAGGTGATTCATTCTATGAGACTATCGAAAGGTAAAAACAAGTGGATGGCTATTAAGGTCGACCTGACCAAAGCTTTCGATAGGGTAAAATGGGATTTTATATCCGACTCTCTGATTGATGCGGGATTTCCGGCAACTATCCGAAGGATAATTATGTGTTCTATCACTTCGGCAAGCTTTCAGATCCAATGGAATGGGTCTTTGTCTCGGCATTTTATTCCAGAGCGGGGTATTCGGCAAGGCGATCCGCTTTCGCCATATATCTTTGTGTTGGTTATGGAGAGACTTGGGCACCTTATTCATCAGGCGGTCACAACCTCGAAATGGCTCCCATTTTGCTTTATCCGAGATGGTATTCCGGTGTCACATTTATTTTTTGCCGATGACTTAATACTGTATGCTGCTGCTGATACATCTCAGGCTGCACTGATACAATCTATTCTAGCCACCTTTGGTGCTTTTTCGGGCCATTGTGTCAACAGGGCGAAGACTCAGATTTATTTTTCGCCTAATACACCGACTCCGCTCCAAGATAATATTAGTCATTTATTGGGTTACCAGCGAGTTGATTGCCTTGGTAAGTACTTAGGCGTGCTGGTGCTTCACGCGCGTATGAAGTGTTCGGACTATAACTTTATTATTGACAAGATCAAAGAGAAACTCAGTGGTTGGGCTAGCCGCTCCCTCTCGCTAGCAGGCCGTGTTACTCTCGCTAAGTCGGTGTTATCAGCTATTCCCGTCTACTTCATGCAAACATCTCTGCTGCCGAAAAAGATTTGTGCTGAGATTGAAAAACTAATCCGGAAGTTCATTTGGGGGTCGACTGAAAATGCCTCTAGAATTTCTCTAGTGAATTGGGAATCAATTTGCCAACCACTAAGACATGGTGGCCTTGGTTTCCGGCGCATCCATGATTTTAATGTGGCCTTTGTCTTAAAGATATGTTACGCAATTGTTTCCGAACCCCATGCCTTTTGGATTCGTCTTCTTCGCCAAAAATACCACCTTCATGCCCTTTGCCCAGCGTCGGTCACTCGCCCCTCATGCACGCCCTTGTGGAGGGCTATTTCTATGGCATGGCCGGATCTGAAGGATAGCATATCTTGGTCAATTGGAAACGGCCAAATTGTGAATGCCTTGGATGATGTATGGTTACCGGCTCTTGGTCCTCTACGGCAGCACCTTCTCCGTCCCTTTGATGACAACCTAGCCGCGTTAAGTACATGGGAACTCACGGATGGCCATGGTAGCTGGGATCGTGAGCGCCTCAAGTCTCTTTTTCACTCCGCCGTTATACCTCACATTATGAGCGTCCGTTGTCCCGACTCATCGGATATCTCCGACTCGCCCACTTGGCGCCATAACGCTACTCAAGCTTTCACGGTATCGTCTGCCTATGATACTAAATGCCACTTGCTATGGGACAACCGTGATGTTTGCTGGAACACGTTGTGGTCTCTCCATGTTCCCCAACGGGTTCGAATGTTCATATGGCTATGTTTCAAACAACGGTTAATGTCCAACGCTGAACGTTTTCGTCGCTCGATTGCTCCTTCGCCTCGCTGCCCCTGCTGCAACATGGGGGATGAGACTGTGCTACATGCACTTCGGGACTGCACTGTCGCAAAGCAGGTTTGGCTACTCCTTCTTCCTTCGAATCGCACAGCAACTTTCTTTGCTGCGGATATCCGAGATTAGCTGCTTCAAAATCTGGGGCAGCAGCGTCTTTCACAGGTCCCTAACACACCTTGGAGTCTTTTGTTTGCATCTCTTATTTGGGGTATTTGGAAGAGTAGGAATGAGTTGGTGTTCAACGCTAGCCCATCTACACCGGAACAGATTCTCTCGCGTAGCACTGCGTGGGCAAAGTACCTTATGGAAGCCCATACCCGTAGTACTCTCCCACTTAAACCACAAGCTCGTACGCACCCTTCGTGTAGACCGGAGCCGGGGTGGATCTCCATGACAACGGATGGTGCAGTCTCACAGGTATCAGGCCTTGGTGCCATGGGTGGTGCTTTCCGAACGGCTGATGGTTCCTGGTTGGTGGGGTTCAACAAAGGTTTGGGCATCACTAACCCTTTGCAGGCAGAATTATGGGGGGTTCTACATGGCCTCCGTCTAGCAAGAATTAAGGGTTTTACTCGCATCTTAATTCAGATTGATAGCAAGATGGTGGTTGATCGTTTGAATGGACCTGCTGCTTCCTTGGACGCCAACCCCATAGTCCGCGACATTGCCAAGCTCCGGAGTCAAGGTTGGGAGACTGTGGTTCGATGGTTCCCACGTGAAGAAAACAAACTCGCTGACGCTCTTGCGGCTATGGCTTCCCCTTTAGACTACACCATGACGATCTTTGACGCTCCTCCGCCTCCCCTGGTGCCTATTCTGGCATCCGATAGTTTTGTAGTTTTTTAAGCTCTGTGAGCTACCTCTTTTAATTCCAAAAAAAAAACTGAAGATTTTTCTTTTTTTTCAACTTTTATACATAAACTAATAATAAAAAGAAAAAAGACTTTAATAAAAAAGAAAAGATTGATTATTATAATTTAGTTTTTTACTAATACAACTTATCTTTTTGAATTATCGGAAAATACAAAACGTTTTGAAATTTGAAACCAAGTATTTTATTGGTAAATTACTTAGAAAATTACTACACTTTTCTAGAATTTTCAATTAGCATTTAGACTTCTTGGAACATATTTTTTAAGGTAGCCATAAAAAAATCATTAAAATTTTATATAAAAAAATAACGAGCTGTTCGCGAACTAATCGAATCGAGTTGGACTTTGTTCGACTCGACTCGTTAAGATCTTGAGTCGAGCTCGACTTCGAATCGAGCGTTGATCAAGTTTTGACCAAGTCGAGCTCGAGTTGTTTGTGAGCTGCTCAACTCAATAAGCACCCCTAGTGACATTACAATGTCTATGCTGATTTATCTTTGAAGGCATATTCAGACATTCGTGTATTTCTATTGTGTTCAAATATTACCGATTCAATTAGATAAGTTTTCTTGTGATTAGTGCAGACAATGTTGATAATGAGATGAAATTCCCTTCAAGCATGCAGATGCTAATGGTTTCCGAAACAATACTGCAGATCTTAAAGGGGAAGTCTGGTCAGGTTCATATAACGATGGGATTTTTGATAGTTGTTAGCCTCCAATGTGCTGAGAATGGTTTCTTGACCTGCTTTTTCAAGTTTAATTTTGATGCATTAATATTTTAAATAAAACTATTTACAATCATTTTATAAAAATTAATTCATAGTTTTTGGTTTATTGTGCATGATATTATTTGCTTGCAATATTTAACACGGTCAAGTTAAGATTATATTTGTCTAGTTCACAAGGACAAATGGGTAAAATATGCATTTAGGCAATCTTATTATCATCCAACCAAACACTGTAATATTTAATATTTAATTTAGGGCAAATAAATCAAACAAAGTAATGTAACATTCCCAATAATGAGTAAGGTAATACTACATTCCTGAAATCTTATTCTTAAAGGTAATGTTACATTCTGTGAACCAAACACACCTTTAGTATTTGTTTGGTTTCAACATAACTTGACCGAATACAAAAAAATCAGTTGTTGAAAGCCATCCTTTGCATGTGAGCTTGAGAAGGCAGCTTAACCTCAGTTGCCAGTCCAATAACTTGAAGAAATCTGATTACATACCATGTTAGATCCAATTGCCACCATTCCAAACCATGTCGAGCCGAGTACTCGAAAGCATGGTGGTTATTGTGCCAACCTTCTCCAAGCGAAAACAATGACACCCACCTGAAAGGGAAAAAAATCAACTCACAAGAACAATATGTGTGTATATTATAATGATAATAAAGGAAGTGAATAGTGTTAGACGATTGTGAGCTGGCATATACATCTGTCTCCTAGGCGGGAAAATTCGTTGAGCATGGCTGGTCCTGTAACAAACTCTCCTAGGCTATAACAAACCTTAATTCTGTTGTAACCAATAGGGCTTATATAAGCCATGCATGATACACTGTAAATGCATGAGAGTATTGTTAAAATGATGAATGAATTGAGTGTTTACTCCCAACCTTGTTTCATCTCTTTCATTTGAGCATTCTTCACATGGTATCTATCTCCATTTCGACCCTGGTTTTCTAAATACTTCCATGTGCTCGTTTTTCCTTCTCCTGCTATCATGGTGACTGGTGCTATTACATCTGAGTCGTCGAACCCCACCCTTGATGAGTCCTTTGATCTCCCTGGTTTCTTCAACAAACATATCAGCGTACGCTTTGATGATACAAATTTTCTCTTATGGCGGCAGCAGGTTCTGTTGATGATTCGTGGCCAAGGATTGGAGCATTACATTGACTTTGAATATACACCTCCGGCGAAGTTCCTCACTGCTTCAGATGGTACCAAATCTCCCAATCCGTTGTATCAACGTTTCTTCAAGCAGGATAGTTCCCTAGCTTCATGGCTTCTCTCCACTGTAAGTACTTCAATTTTGCCTCATCTCGTTGGATCTGAGACATCTGCTTCGATCTGGAATACCCTGGTTCTCCGATAATCAAAACTCTCCACTACACGTGTAATGCACCTTCACTGTCGTCTCAAAACCTTGAAGAATGGTTCTCTGTCTATCAGTGAGTTCTCCGCTCAGATCAAGGAGATCTGTGACCTGCTGGCCATTTATGGAAGTCCCATCTCTGAAATCGAGCAGGTTGCTACTATCCTCAATGGTCTCCCCTCTGAATTCGAGTCTGTTGTTGTTGTTATCACTGCCAGCCGTGAGCCTTATTCTTTTGATGGTGTTGTTTCTCTTCTCACTGATGCTGAAGCTCGCCTGGTTGATCATCTCCGACTGCCAATTGGTATCCACAATACTACATACAATTCGTCCACCACTGAATCTAATTTCAAGCATGGCTTCTCCAATCCTCGATCTCGAGGTGGTTGATCTTCTGGCAATGCTTCTACTGGTGGCCGTCTCAAGGGTCGTCCACGATATCAATGCCAGATCTGTGGAAAATTGGGCCATCTAGCTGATAAATGCTGGCACAGGTTCAATCAGGGGTTCAAGGCTCCTGATCCTCCTCAAGCTGAAGCACACAACTGTGGTTGTTCTCATGATGGACCTGATGCATGTTATACACCGTTTGTTCCAACTTCCGCAGTTCCTCCATCAACCAGTGATTCTCCCCAGATCAACTCTCTTGTTGGCTCCCTCCCTCGTTGGTTTCCTGACTCTGGGGCCACACACCACGTGACAAATGACCCTTCCCAGTTCAGCAACGTGCATCCTTACTCAGGTCAGGGTGATGTCCACATTGGTGATGGATCTTCCCTTTTCATTGCCCACACTGGTCAATCGGTTCTTTACACCCCCTCTCGAACTCTTCTTACAGATCAGTTGCTACATGTGTCTGCTATAACTCGAAATTTAATGTTTGTTTCACGATTTACTTCTGATAATAACGTCTACTTTGAATTTCATGCTTCCTATTGTGTTATCAAGGATGAGAGTACATGTTTGGAGTTTTTGTGTGGTACTCAGGCTAAGGGCTTATATGAATTCCCTGCTTCTTCGAGTCATCAATCCTCCTCCTCAGCATGTGTTCTTACTTCCACCTCTTCAGAATTTTGGTTGTGGCACAACAGATTGGGCCATCCTACTGCAGAAGTTGTTAGCTTAGCTCTCAATAAGAAGATCGCTGTTGATACATCCTTTTATGCAATGCGTGTCAGCTAGGGAAGAATCATTCCCTTCCTTATCCTGATCCTACAACAGTTTATACTAGACCTTTCGAGTTAGTTGAGATTGACCTCTAGGGTCCTGCTCCTGTGGCTTCAGATGGTTTCTTCTATTACATGTCATGCATAGATATGTATTCTAGGGTCACCTGGGTATACTTGCTCAAAAAGAAATCTGATGCATGTACAGATTTTCAAATGTTCTATGCCTTAATAAAAAATTAGTTCTCTACAAACTTGCTGGCTGTTCAGGTTGATGGTGGTGGGGAATTTAAGTTCCTTGTTCCTCAGTTGGCTCAATTGGGTGTCCAACTTCGACACACTTTCCCACACTCCTCGCCCCAAAATGGTGTTGTCGAAAGAAAGCACAGGCACATCACAGAGACTGTCCTCACACTCCTGGCTCATGCTTCTCTTCCTCTTCAATTCTGGTCTCATGTTGTGCTAAGTGCAACTTACCTTATCAATCGAATGCCCTCCAAAACTCTGGGAAAAATATCACCTTATCAGTTGCTTTACCATGTTCCACCAGACTACAAATTCCTTAAAACTTTTGGATGCTTATGCTATCCTTGTCTTCAACCCTTTAATAGACATAAAATGGACTATCGATCCAAACCTTGCATTTTCCTTGGCTACTCACCCTCCCATCGTGGTTATGTATGTCTTGATCAGTCCAGTAATCGTATATTCATCTCCAGGAATGTTGTTTTCCACGAAACAACATTTCCCTACAAAGCTTCATCACCTGATACCTCCTCTCTTATGCCCACTCACATATCTTCTCCATTACTTGTCCTTCCTCCCAGTACAAATACACCTACGCCTTCTCCCAATCCTCCTACTACCTCTCCAAACCCTAACAATGTGCCACCTTTGTCACCCATGTCCTCAGCACCTAATGCGATGCCCACCTCTCCACCTAGTTCACCACCTATAGCACCTAATCATACTTCCTCATCTACACATGATCACCATACACATGATCAAACTACAATACCTTCTCCATCATCTTCCCCTATCACTTCCTCACCAACACCTGATGATTCTACCATAGCTCCTCATGTTCCTGAGTCTACCACCTCCACTGGCCATCCCATGGTAACCAGAAGTAAGTCTGGTATTTTCAAACCGAAATTGTATCACCTTCAATTCTCTAATGTTCCTTCCACTGTGCATGAGGCTCTTCAAGACCCTGACTGGAGCAGTGTTGTGCATGCTGAGTACCAAGCCCTAATAGATAATGATACTTGGGATCTGGTTTCCCTACCCTCTGATGAGATAGCTATTGGCAGCAAGTGGTTATTTAAAATTAAGCACAAAGCCGATGGCACAGTTGAACGTCTCAAAGCCCGCTTGGTAGCTAAGGGTTACTCTCAGTGTGTAGGTTCTGACTTTCGAGAAACTTTCAGCCCCGTGGTGAAATCATTCACGGTTAACTTACTTCTCTCCATGGCAGTTCAAAATGGCTGGTTCATACATCAACTTGATGTGAACAATGCTTTTCTGAAAGGTGATCTATCTGAAGATGTTTACATGTCCCAACCTGATGGCTTTGTCCAAACCACACCTGATGGGAAGAAGCTTGTGTGCAAGCTCAAACGTTCTTTGTACGGGCTCAGACAAGCTCCTCGTAATTGGTTCACAAAATTACGAGCCTCCCTGGAGCAATTACACTTCAAGTCGTCAAATGTTGATGCTTCCCTCTTTGTCTATCACAAGGATGATACACTTACCTATATCGTGGTCTATGTCGATGATATACTGGTAACTGGATCCTCCACTCAACATGTTTCTACAGTTATCACTCATCTCCACAATCAATTATCCCTCAAGGACCTTGGTTACTTGAATTTTTTTCTGGGCATCGAAGTCAAGCAAGCTCGTGGTGGTTTATTTCTTTCTAAAAAAAAAATACATCACTGAACTGCTTGTCAAAACTGACATGCGTGATGCCAGTGTGGTTTCTACTCCCATGGTTGCCAACTCTAAGCTGTTAAAAGATGATGGTCTTCCTCTTCCTGATGCTCATGAATTTCGCAGCACAATGGGCTCTCTTCAATACATTTGCCATACACGCCCAGACATTTCCTTCTCTGTCAACAAGGTTACCCAATTCATGCACTCTCCAACTGATCAGCATTGGATTGCGGTCAAACGGATACTCTGATATTTAAAAGGCACACTTGATTTTGGCCTCTGGTTCACACCCAATCAGCCATCCTACATCAATCTTCACTCCTTTGCTGATGCAGACTGGGGTAGTGACCCTGATGACTGACGCTCAATTTCTGGCTATTGTACTTATCTCGGTGCCCATCTTTTTTCCTGGAGCTCTCGCAAACAACGGTCCGTCTCTCTCTCCACTGCTGAAGCTGAATTTTGCAATCTAGCCGATGCTGCAGCTGACAACCTCTGGTTTCAAGAAATCCTTCGCGATATGCACGTTGAGTTAACAGACACTCATGTCATATGGAATAACAATACTAGTGTTGTTGCCATGGCAGCAAATCCAGTCATGCATGCCAAAACCAAGCACGTCGAACTTGATCTCTTCTTTGTTCGTGAGAAAGTTCTTTCCAAGCATCTGCATGTCAAGTACGTTACCGCAACAGCACAAGTTGCTGACATCTTCACCAAGCTAATTTCACTTCACGCATTTGAAATCTTTCGCCATCAACTTTGTGTTCGACATTTCTCATCCTTGGAACCCTGAGAAAGGAGGGGAAATGTTAGACGATTGTGAGCTGGCATATACAATTGTCACCTAGGCGGGAAAATCCGTTGAGCATGGCTGGTCCTGTAACAAACTCTCCTAGGCTATAACAAACCTTAATTCTGTTGTAACCAATAGGGCTTATATAAGCCATGCATGATACACTCTAAATGCATGAGAGTATTGTTAAAATGATGAATGAATTGAGTGTTTACTCCCAACCTTGTTTCATCTCTTTCATTTGAGCATTCTTCACAAATAGTACGTACCAATTGTTCTTGGATAGGTCACGGGTATTCCATGCTTGCTTGCCCCAGATATGTGAAGCGGAATTTACAAGAAAAGTAGCGTGGTATGTGACTGCAACCCTCGCGCCCTGCAATGGTTTCATGTCAACGTATGCTAGTAACGCATCTCTCTTTATTTCGGTGCAGGTCTAAATTTAACTAATATGTTATTTTCATTATTTTATTTTACTTTATTGTCTTTTCAATATTTTAGGGTTTTATCCCGACTAATTCAAGAAATGTTTAAGCGATATCAAGCTGATTATCAGCTAGACCTAATTGTTAGTTATGCATTATTTTTTTAAATACTTTTATACGTCAATACCTTCTTTTAAATTATAAATTTGTTAACACATTAATTATTTATTATAATTATGTTATCTAATTTATATAATTATAATTATGTTATAATTTTTTGTTATATGCATGTATGTCATGTTTAGGGTGTGAGGCTAACCCTCCTAACAATACAGACTCTAAAGTTTGAACTCACGTCTTCTCCTTAGGAGTACAATATGTCATCCAACCTTTGTTGGTATTTACAAAATATTTTTTATTGATCTATTCAAAACAATTTTTTTATTGATAATTCTTTTTTAATAAGGAATTTTATTAAAAAATCATTCTAAAAGTTTAAATTTTAGTGGCCTATTTTATTTCTATTAAATTAATTTTCTTTATTTGTATACATTTTCTTAATTTAAATAAATTAGTTCAAATCACATAAAAATAAACTAATAAAAACGTATATATATTTAAATTTAGAAAGTTTAATATTTTGAAATTTAAATAAATTAATAAAAATCATATTTAAATTTTATTAATTCTAAAATAAATTATTATAATACTAATTTTTAGGAAAAATTATTAGATGAGTCTGGCTCATCAGGTCATCTCTGGTCTCATCTAACAACAATTTTCCATCTCATTTTTTTTCAAGGTGAATCTTCACCTCTTTCCTACATGTCATTAAAGAGTGGGTAGTTACTTGGAAGTTATACTGAAATGCATGAATCTCATTGGATGGACCATGAATGACGTGGTGAGCCGGGTCCATCTAATAATTTCTCATTTTTTAGAGTTTAAATAAAATACTAATTACATATTTGAACATAACAATAACTAATCTAATTTTAAAACTTCAAAAAAATATTTAGTCTCATTATATATATAGAGAGAGGGGGTTGATTTCATGGGATAAAAATTCTCTGTCCTATCTCTATATATGCCTCAACAATAAAAAAAATATTAAAAAATTAAATTACAAGCCCTAGCCTTAAATTCTAAATCTTAAACCCTACACCCTAAAAATACACTCAACCCTAAATTCTCTAAACCCTAACCATAAACACTAAACTAAATTTTGAGTGTAGAGGCATAAATAAGGGCACCAAAAAGGGTAAACGATTTTCATCCGATTGCATGGCACTGCTTAAAGAATCAAGTGTGGTAAAGACTTTTTCAATATGTGATGTTGCTTTCTCAAGTTTCTTTTTCATTTTGGGATAAAGAAGATTGATGACAAATACTAATTGTGTGAGAAATTAGGGTCAGTAGCACAGTGGTCATCCAATCAAACAAAACAGGCTGAAAAAGATAGAGAAATGGAAGGCTTACCATTCCCCAAACAAGGAATGGGAGCCCACCAAGGGCATATAGCACAACTCCAAGTGCAATCGGATGCAAACGATAGGTAGCTCGAAGGAACCTGTAGAAGGCTTGCTTCTCTAGATCTTCAACATTGCTTACTTCCCCACGCTGTAAATGTTCCATTCATAGTTCATACAGAACATCAATCTCCATTCCCATTCTATGTTTAGAGAAAGAGATACGAGTACCTTTTCAATAATAGTTTTGGTATCAAACATCCAGTTGATGTGGCTAAACCAAAACCCATTAATGGGGCTGTGTGGGTCTCTCTCTGTGTCGCTAAACTGGTGGTGGCACCTGTGTGTGCTTACCCAAGCAATTGGGTCCCCCTGCAACAATCAATCCATATTTTCATCAAACTAATTTCTATTTTCTAATGAAACTGAAAACAACAACAGACCTGAAATGCGTGAAGTCCACAATAAGCAAACAAGTACTCTAGCCATTTTGGAAGCTTGAAGCTTTTATGACAAAGATTCCTATGGTAACCCAATGTAATCCCCAGTCCCGATATCAGAGTGAGTCCCGCTGCAACCCAAAAGGCAGGCCAAGTGAAATTAAAAGGTGCACAAAGGGCGAGCAAATGCATGGATGAGACAACACCAAAAGCGGCTATATCCGAAACATTCCAATTCCTTTTCCAAAAGGCCTCTCTCCTATTTTGGACCACCACATCAGAAAACCAAATTCTATGCTGGCTTTTCCCTTCTTGGTCGGCTTCCTTTTCCACAACTGACACCCCATTAGCCAAAGCCGACACTTCCCTACGTAACTGAGTTACAAAACTTAAATGCAAAGGACTCTGCTTTCTCTGTGCTTGATTGAATCCCGAGTTTAGGACTTTGCAAGAGAAAGGTCTAGCTCTCGTCCTCGTCGTTGTTGTTACTCTTTGAAGAGGTGAAAAGGGTAAGGAGCAAGCCTTAGACAACAATGATACGATTAAAGCCATTGTGGTCTCGAGTCTCGACTGGTGGGTTCAAAAGAAAAACTGTGTTTATAGAAGCCATGGTGAGTTTGTACTTGAAGCCAAAACTTGTTGATTTTGAGTTATTGTCAGAATCACACAAGTGTTTATAACGGCGGAAAGAAAGTGTGGATTGTAGAAAAAGAAAGTTGGCATAGGAAAAAGACAGAAGAGAGATGAGCTGATAAGGTGATCCTTTGTATAGATGTGGTGAAATAACATCCATAGTTTTTGTGGTTACTGCATGGTTCTTTTCTATCGTTCTTCAATCTCTCCCTATCCAACCAAAGATCTCATTTCTTCATTTTTGTCTAATTCGATCTTATCCACTACAACAATTGTGATTTTAGTGACAATTTTATTCTAACTTTGAGTTATTTTGTCACAAATGCTATGCTTTTTGTGACAAAATATTTTTATAACACTATTGGTATAAGTAATTGTGAGATATTGATATTTTGTCACTGATATTGCAATAGTTGTGACCATTATATTTCTTTTCACAAGTAAATTGTCACTACAATGAATATTTGTGACATGATTTTGTTTGTAACTAAAACTTCGTCACTGATAAAGTACACATATTGGTACCAACTTGTATTTTGGCGGGAATACAATAATAGTGACAACATACGAAGTTTTTACTATTATTTTAAATTGTTGTGTAAAAAAAATTAATTGTCACTTAAAACTTTACTTTATGTTATAACTTTTTTGCCACTATTAAAAATTTTATTTAATAAATAAAGTAAAAAAACATGAAAGAAAAATATAATATTAAGACTTAGAAATAAACTTTAAATAGTATATGTTCAATAATCATCATCATCACTAATAGAAGTAAACTTGTGTAGTGAAACTCTTTTATCAAGTCCACAAACTAGATTAAGTAGTTGTTTGTTGACCGATTCACTTGCTTCATCATGCAATTGGTAGACATGTTGTAATCAATAATTATTAAATATAGAGAAAAATAAATATTACATAGCTAACCAATAATTTATTAACAATTTACAAGTTATTTCTTATCATACTAAAAAATTTTGTTTATGAAAAATATTAAAAATCTATAATCAACTCTAAATTTTAAATTATCCAAATCCATTTCAAACACTAAATTTTGTTTTTTTTTTTTAATCCATAACCAATTTCGAGAAGTTGATTATATTTTATATTAACTTTAAGATAGTGTTCTATTTTAAAAAATTTATTTTCTTCTAATTTAACCATTTTAAAATTTCTATAATAAAATTTAAGCCTTTTCGGTACAAAATATATGTTTCTTAACTCATTTTTAATTTATTTTGATCCTCTATATTAACACAAAAATTTGGGCTCCGTTGGATTTTTAGGCCAAATGAAAGTCAATATTTAAAATATATGGGATGTTGAAAAATATTTGAGGATATAGGTCATTTTCTACAGTACAAGGGGGACCTCGCCACCTGCACATGGCGAGGTTTGAAAAAAAATTATTAAAAAATTAGACCTCGCCACCTACACATGGCGAGGTCCCCGTATACTGTAAAAAAATGACATATATCCCTAAATATTCTTCAACATCCCCTACATTCCAAATATTACTTTCAATTGGATTATTCTCCAAATTTCTCCCAAAATTTTGGGCCCCTATTTTAAGATGCACTTCCATAAATTCTAACTTATAATTCGTACACAAAAAATAAACTCTACAATAATGTTGTAGGGAAAACAATAATCTTCTTTGTTTCTTTTTTAGTTAATTAAACTATATACAAAATTATTATTAAAAATTGTAATTTAAATTTCGGAGTACCTAATTTAGAGGATTGTGAATAGTAAAATTGTTTAAAGAATACATAATTGAAAAATTAAAAAAAAATACCATTTTCTATCTTAAAAAGTTACTTATCATCAAAAAGTTATAAAAATAGTATAAAAATAATTTTAAAATAATAAATGAAAATTAAAAGGTGTTTTATGTTTTTTTAAAACACTTGCTTCCCACTATAATCACTATAAACATCCCCTTCACCACCAACTACCCCATAATATATAATTTATTTTTCTTAATTATCTTATTTTGACTTCTTTCATTCTCTCTAACTTTTATTTCTCTTTCTCGCCTCTTTCAAGAAATTGACAATGTCATTTACGGTAAAGTGTTTTTCTTTCTTTTTTATGTCTTTTAGTTTTACAAAATATCATTCATGGATTTATCATCGTGTTTTACTATTATGTATGATTTCAAACTTATTTTTCATGTTTATATGTATTTTATTTTATATTTATTGAATCAAATTGATTATGTTTTCATAGGTATTTAGAATGATAATTGTGTTTTCAACTCTTGTTTTGTATATTTTTCACACCTTTATTATTGTTTTTGTTGTTGAATTGTTTTTGAGAATTTACCTTGTTCTCTCATTGAGTGCTTGTTTTATTTTTTTGTTTTTGTTTTGATTATTGATTAGTTTGTTTATATTTCTAAATGTATTGGTTAATGCATCTCAGTCAAATTACTTAAAGAATTTTTATTTTTAACTAGTTTTATCTCAAATGACATAATTAATTTTGTATACTAATTAACTTATATTTACTCTTATTGTCTATATTTTGTAGAGAAATGTTGAAGAGAAACTTTGGTGTGGAGTATTTGGCTTGGACTTCTATTTAGATATTTCGATATATTCAGATTAGAATATATATTATGAACTATTTAGTTTTTTTAGAATTTATTTTCGATGGTATTTTATGGTTTAATATTAATTACAATTTAGTTAACTTATTCACTTTAAAAATATTATAATTATCCATTTGTATTGAGAAAAATAAAGAAATGATAGCACTTTTATGCAATTATATTTTTTTCACGAATGATATTTTTAATAATTTAAAATTTTTAGACGTAAAAAAATATTAATTGATTAGTGACGAGATAAGTCTAAATAACTCGCACATAACCAACAATGAGGCATTTATCTCTAATAAAATTACATATGTGACAATTTTTCTATAATTATTGAAAATACATTTAGAGAATATATTCATCACAAGAATAGTTATTATGACGAGTTTTCTGGTCACAACTTTATTTTTTAATATCAAATAAATTGGTTCAAAGCGTTATTGTGACTATTTAATTTATCACCATTGTTAATGTTTATAGTGTCTAATACTTGCTCACAAACATTGTTATTGTGACTTATTTTCTTTGTCACAAAATATATTTTTTTGACAAGTACAAGTATCACAATTGCTAATGATTATTGTGTTAAACATTTGGTCAAAAAATAGTTATTATGGCAATATTGTTGGTCACAAAATATATTTTTAGTGTCCAACAAATTTATCACAATTTCTATTGATTGTAGTGTCAAATTTTTTGTCACAAAAGATAACAACTTGTGACAAACTTTTTCATCACAACATTTCTTCTCAGTGTCGAAAAAAATCATCACGAAAAATAGAGTTATTAGTTTCGAAAAGATGGTCACAAAAAAATTTACAATTGTGACCATTTTTGGTACAACTGTCATTAATATAATAGTGACGAAGCTATTAGTGACGACGGTAACGACTTAAAAATTTTATCGCTATGCATTCTAGTGTTTAAATTTAATATTTTAGTGACCATTTTCATTGTCACTAAAAATGCTTTTCTTTGTAGTGATAATAATTTTGTCACGATTGAACTCTTTCTGTAGCAGCAAAAAAAGTGTGGAAGAAATGTCAGCAACTGCGTCATTCTTTACGTCTCCACCTCAATCTTTTTTGCAACACGGCCGGAGAGAGGTATAGCCGAAAATTCTGTTGCAAGTAGATAATAGAAGTCCTTTGGTAATATTAAGTTACTGAATTGTGCAACTCTGAAGGAGGCTTCAATCAGCCAATCATGTGCGGTGGGGGAACCAACAACAATGCTGAAGAAAGCTCGAGGCAAAGCTGATAGCCCAATATACACCGTCCAGATATGCATTCCTAAGCATGGTCAGTAAAATTTCAATTTCTTTTTCTTTTTCTTGGAAAGTTCAACTCTCTCCTCAACACTGTATATTTCCCTCGACAGCTTTGAACTTGATCTTTTCATTCTCAAATAGAGTTGACTGGGAAGGTCCTTACAGACTACAGTTTCAAGTTCCTAAGGCTTGGGAAAACAGACCAGTTGAATTCTTTAACCAGGTAAAATTATGCATTTTCTGGCTGTGCCGTGTTTCTATGGCGTGTATTATAACTCTAATTACTTTGGAAGTGACACAAAACTCAACAATCTTTTCAGACACAAATACTGTTGTCGATAGATATGCAATGAACAGTAACTTGTTTAAAGGAGCAAGTAAAACCTTTTACCGGTTTTCTTTTCTCTCTCTTATGTCTTCGTTTAATTATACTGCTTTTGTCAAACTTTTGGCACCATTTTTTATTGTTGAGGATTAACTTTAGCCAACAACATCTTATACACACATTTGGTATCAATACATTCATTTAGCTGTATCCTATATTATTTGATGAATAAATCATTTTTCTGGAACCAATGGTTATATTCTGAACTTGAACTGACCTACATGATCGAAATGAATTTGATTCAGTTTGTGGGAAGGATCTTTAAAACTTTGGATTCAATTTTGGACGAAAGGGTGCAGTTATTTATCATTAATATAAGTCACCTTAACTACAAGACACCTTCGGTTTCTACAAATATAATATTGGCAGTATGATAATATATATATGGAACACTCAATGCAAAGATTCGAATTCTGAATCAGTGAAATAAATGATAATGTATGAACTACAAACCCCAATAGTTATTGGAGATTACATTGAGTTAAATTTTAATATTCAATGCATTATGTCTCCTTATTATTTGCTTGGTTTCAATATAACTAGGCTTATATATAGACACCTCAGTTGTTGAAAGCCATCCTTTGCTTGTGAACTTGAGAAGGTAGCTTAACCTCAGTTGCCAGTCCAATAACTTGAAGAAATTTGATTACATACCATGTCAGATCAAATTGCCACCATTTCAATCCGTGTCGAGCCGAGTACTCGAAAGCATGGTGGTTATTGTGCCAACCTTCTCCTAGCGCAAGCAATGCCAGCCACCTGGAAAAAAAAATCAACTCACAAGAACCATATATGTGTATACACTATACATTATAGTGATTGAGGGAAGTGAATAATACCAATTGTTCTTGGATAGATCACCAGTATTCCATGCCTGCTTGCCCCAGACATGGGAAACTGAATTTTTTTTTTTTTTTGCTAAGCATAATATTTTATTAATCGAATTTAGCCATGATTGGGAGCCTCGTTAAAAACCTCCCTAAGCCTAGTGGAGGAAAAGAGTACACCCCAACATGGTTTATATTACAAAACAGCTCTCATAAAATATTCTTGTCTCAAAAATACAATTCAACTAATCACCACCATGCTTTAAAGAGCGCCCTTCTGCCAACGCCAATCTTTGCCAGATTGTCTGCAAAACCATTTCTTGATCTTGGGACATGATCGAAAGTGACAAAGGATATTTGTTTCACCAGGTTATCAATTTCGTCAAAATGCTTCCACCATCGCCACGGCCTTATAAGTGCGTTCTCGATCCAATTTAGTACGACTCAGGAATCAGATTCAATGATCAATTTAGCTTGGCCGACCCAACCTGCTTCAATAAACACCAAGAGAGCTGTTCTAATCGCCATAAGTTCTGCAAAATCTGATCCGATGTTTTCCACCGGGCCAGAAAACAAGGCACGCACATTTCCCTCATTCGATCTTAAAACTCCCCCGCAGCCTGCAGCATTATTATAGAACGAACCATCCACGTTGAATTTTACAGACCCGGATTCAGGGGGAATCCAATCTTCATATTCCTTTTTCATCATCGGTGCAAGACAGTTGCAAGGATTTGACCACCAGTCTTCAGCGTGTAATAACAATTCTGCATTCACCGCCTTTATCCATATCAACGCCCTCATCTTTGTATAGAACATGATGTCTTTGCTTGAACTGGTTTTGCCTCTGAAAACTTTGTCATTACGAGCTAGCCACAAACTCCATAATGCAGACGCGATCGTTATGAACCAAACAGATTTGGTAACCCCTGTCCAAGTAGAAGAAAAGCAAAACAAAAATAACTCATCAACAGTCGAAATATCACTCCAGCGAATCGACCACCATTCACAGAAAAACCTCCAGAAATTTCTAGTATAAGAGCAAGCAACAAATAAATGAGAGGCACTCTCCACTTCTTCCTCGCACCAAGAACAACCAAAGTCTGCTTCTACCCTCTTCACACCTTTTTGCAAAAGAAAATCTTTAGTTGGAATTCTTTTGATTTTCAACATCCAAAGGAAATTTTTAACTTTTTGGGGGACTTTTATTTTCCATATAAGATCAAAGTTAAAATCAGGTTCGACCAACTCAGCATTTATCAAAAGGTCTGTAAGTTTGCTTACTGAAAAAAGACCTGCTTGATCGTGTACCCAAAGTACTTTGTCTTGAATCTTACTATTTAAGCTTTGGACCAGCAAACTGTCTTTAATGATGGAAAGGCTCTCCAGCTCTCTAACTAGTAAAGGTCTTGAGAACAATGACAGTAAGTTCACTTCACTAAGCTTTCCACTCTCTGCAATTGAAGCCACTGTTACGCCCTTCATAATTGTTAATCTATACAGTCTAGGGAATGCATCTCGAAACGAACTGTCGCCACACCAGCAATCTTCCCAGAACAAGATCGATTCTCCATTCCCCAATTTCCAGCGAACATCTTTAGGTGCCAACCAATTGCTGACTTTTGCATCATACAAATTTCGGACTATTCCTTTCCACACAGTTGAAGCTTTTCTAGACATACTGTTAGGCAAAATCCAGCTTGGTTTCGATTCACCATATTTTGTTGAAATCACTTTTCTCCACAAAGCATTTTTCTCCGTAATGAACCTCCATCCCCATTTAGCAAGCAGCGCCTTGTTTTTAGCTTTAATATTCACAACACCTGCTCCTCCCTTAGACTTTGGAGTACAGATTTTGCCCCAATTAACTCGGATAAGCTTTTTGTCCCCTGACCAGTTTCCCCATAGGAAATTTCTCCTAATTCTGTCTATTCTAAGAAGCACTTGCTTAGGGACTTCAAATATTGATAAGTAGTATAATGGCAATGCCGAAAGAACGGAATTTATAAGAACAATTTTCCCAGCAAAAGACAGTGAGTTGCATTTCCACCCTGACAACTTTGCTCTGAATTTTTCGATCACCGGATCCCAAGTAGAGATTCTTCTTGGATCAGCTCCTAGCGGTATGCCCAAGTAAGTAATAAGAAGTGACTTTATGTTGCAACCGCATAGATTAGCCAAATTCTTCAATTTATTTTCCTCCACATTTATCCCAACCAAACATGATTTTTTGAAGTTTATGCTTAGACCAGAACACACCTCGAAACACCTCAAGATTCTTTTAACATTGGCAATATGATCATCACATGGTCTCAAAAAAAAGTACTGTGTCGTCTGCGAATTGAAGATGGGTAATAGAATCAAGAGGAGTCAGGCTCTTTATACCTTCAATCAGCCCTTCGGTTTCAGCCTTTTTGATGAGCAGATTCAAAGCTTCAGTTACAGTTATAAATAAGAACGGAGAAATAGGATCCCCCTGTCTCAACCCTTTGCTCAACTTGAACTCCTTAGTTGGAGAACCGTTTACCAGAATAGAAACTTTCGCAGAAGAGATACATTCAAGAATCCAAGCACACCAAATAATACCAAAACCCATACGATTTAGAACCATAATTAAAAAATCCCAACGAACACAGTCATATGCTTTGGAGAAGTCCAGTTTTAAAACAACCCATGGGAAACTGAATTTACAAGCCAAGTGATGTGGTATACCCATATAATCCTCACACCCTGCGATGATCTCATGTCAATGCATGTACATGCATGCACGTTTCACTTGTGAAAAAAATAAAATCTTAAAGAACACACATTAGCATGGCACAACTTAAAGAATCAAGCGGATAAGACTTCAACTTAATGACAAAATAGTTGTCATAGAAAAGCAGGACCACTAGCTCAATGGGAGGAAGTCGAAGTCCCGCCAATCAAACAAAACAGGCTAAAGAATGGTAGAAATATGGAAGAAGTAGCTTACCATTCCCCAAACCAGGAATGGGAACCCACCAAGGGCATATAGCACAACCCCCAATGCAATTGGATGGAGAAAATAGGTAGTTTGAAGGAACCTGTAGAAGGGTTGCTTCTCTAAATCCTCAACATTGCTTGATTCTCCACGCTACAAATGTTCCATCGACACAACCAAAAACATCACTCCCCATTCCCACCATATGTTTTGAGAAAGAAAAGATATACCTTTTCAATAATAGTTTTGGTATCAAATATCCAGTTGATGTGGCTGAACCAAAACCCATTGATGGGGCTATGTGGGTCTCTTTCAGTATCGCAAAACTGGTGGTGGCACCTGTGTGTGCTTACCCAATCAATTGGATCCCCCTGCAACAATCAATTCATATTTTCATCAAACTAAATTCTATTCTCTACTGAAACTTAAAACAACAACAGACCTGAAGTGCTTGAACTCCACAATAAGCGAACAAGTACTCTAGCCATTTTGGAAGCTTGAAGCTTCTATGACAAAGATTCCTATGGTAACCCAATGTAATCCCCAATACCGATACCAAATAGAGTCCCGCAGCAACCCAAAAGGCAGGCCAAGTGAAATTTAAAGGTGCACAAAGAGCGAGCAAATGCATGGATAAGACAACACCAGCAGAGGTTATATCCAAAGCGTTCCAATTTTTTTTCCAAAAGGCTTGTCTCCTATTTTGCACCACCACATTAGAAAACCAAATTCTACCCTGGGTTTTCTCTTCCTGGTCTGCTTCTTTTTCCACAGCCGATGCTTCCCATCGTGATCGAGTTACTAAACTTGAGTGTAAAGGACTGTGCTTTCTCTGAGGTTGATTAAATCCCAAGTTTAGGACTTTGCAATGGGAAGGGGAAGGTCTAGTTCTAGTTGTTGTTGTAACTCTTTGAAGAGGTGAAAAGGGTAAGGAATTTGGCTTGCACAAGATTGTCGTGATGAAAGCCATTGGGGTCTCAACTTCTGGGTTCAAAAGAAGAAGAAAAGGGGTTTTATAGAAGCCATTCGAGTGTATTTTACTTTGTTGTTTTGTTTTGTTGTATGTACTCTTTCTCCCCATTTTAGGTTTAGAAAGATTTTTAACGAGGCATATAATTTGAGTTTTATAATAATAAAAATCTTTTCGCGGAGAAAATAAATAAGTGATTTTAAAGAAAATTTCTTTCGTGTTTCATCCAAATGCTAAATATTGATCATTGATGGTGCGTAGCATGTGATGGTGGTTTTTCCATTTAGGGATGTAAAAAATTGACCTGATTTGGTAATCTGCCTGAAATCCGTGTTGGGGAAACCGGGTTATTTCCCACACGAACGTAGCTTCAAATCTGAGCTGAAATGTCGAGATCTAAACTACCGAAATTTGCACAGCGGACAAACCCGTCAACTATTGAATATTGAAATCTAATGGAAAAACCCAATAATAAGCAAGCGAAATAAATAATGGAGAGAACACACCAAATTTACGAGGTTCGACGAAAATGTCGTCTACTTCTCGGGCACCACCACCGGATGATAACTTCACTAATACCAAAATGGTACAAACAAATGGAATTCCTAAGAATTCCCAAATATGAGAGAAGAGAAACAAATGGGAGAGATGGATGTTGGGATGATTTCAAATGACAAATGCTAGGCCTATTTATAGTTGAGCTTTAAGGACTAAACTTGTAAATAGCCTAAACTTTAGGGACCAAAAAACAATTTCCCCATTCCCCATTTTCAACCTTTGCTTTCGGTGCAACCTATTCACATGTTTTTTTCTTCATTTGCTGCACCATTTGCAGCCATTCACATTATCAAGCCCACAAAGCTTGACTTTTCAAGCCACAAATTCAACAAATCTCCACCTTGGCTTGAATTCATCAAGCTTCTCAAAATTTTCTTCTCTCCAAACGTTATCTTCTGCAGTGCCTCCAAATGCGCTCATGAGCGCCATACACCCAAAGGTGCTCAAACTTGCAAGATGTTAATCAAGTTCAAACAATGATTGAACTTGATTGATGTTACCACCTTGGTCAACATATCTGCAGGATTTTCTGCCGTCGCAATCTTCTGAAGTAGAATCTTTCCTTCTTCAAAGATCTCCCGCACAAAGTGATACCTCACGTCGACGTGCTTGGTTCTTGAATGGTAGACTTGATTTTTCGCTAAATGAATAGCACTCTGACTGTCACAATAGAGACTAATGTGACTTTGAACAACTCCCAAGTCTTCCAACAATCCGTTAAGCCAAATCGCCTCCTTAACAGCCTCTGCAGCTGCCATGTACTCTGCCTCTGTAGTTGACAAAGCCACCGTTGACTGTAAAGTAGACCTCCAACTCACTGGGGCTTTTGCTAGAGTAAACAAATACCCAGTAGTAGACCGACGCTTATCCAAATCACCAACATAGTCGGAATCAACATATTCAACCACAAACTGACCAAGTTTTTCATCTTGCTCAAACACTAAACCAACATCTACGGTTTGTTGGAGATACCGTAGAATCCATTTCACAGCTTGCCAATGTCCCTTTCCAGGATCATGCATATACCTGCTCACAACTCCAACTGCTTGTGAAATGTCAGGCCGCGTACACACCATCGCATACATCAAGCTCCCTATTGCATTAGCATATGGAACTTTTACCATGTATTCTCGCTCTTCATCAGTTTTAGGAGATAATTGAGAACTGAGTTTCAAATGAGAAGCAAGTGGGGTACTTACATGTTTTGTGCTTTCATTCATGCCAAAACATTGTAATACCTTTTTCAGATATTGCTTCTGAGTCAAACAAAGCTTGCCTCTCCGTCTGTCTCTACTTATCTCCATGCCGAGAATCTTCTTGGCCTCACCTAGATCTTTCATCTCAAACTCTTGATTCAACTGAGCCTTCAATTTTTCTCTCTCTTGTTGACTCTTTGAAGCGATCAGCATATCATCAACATACAAGAGGAGATAAATGAAAGATCCATCTTGTAGCTTTCGTAAATACACACAATGGTCGTATTTGCTTCTTGTGTACTTCTGCCTCCTCATAAAGCTATCAAATCGCTTGTACCACTGCCTCGGAGATTGCTTCAATCCATATAGCGATTTGTTCAGCTTACAAACCCATTTCTTACCACCAGCATCTACATATCCTTCTGGCTGAGTCATATAGATCTCCTCTTCCAAATCACCGTGCAAGAAAGTCGTCTTTACATCGAGTTGAGCTAGCTCCAAATTCAACTGTGCTACCAAGGCCAACAATATTCTAATGGAGGAATGCTTCACAACATGGGAAAATACTTCGTTGTAGTCGATTCCCTTCTTCTGAGCGTAGCCTTTAGCTACCAACCTTGCCTTGTAGAGAACATCTTTCTTGCTGGGAGATCCGTCTTTCTTTGCAAACACCCACTTGCATCCAATTGCCCTTTTACCTTCTGGTAAATATGCCAAATCCCAGGTGTTGTTCTTCTGGAGAGATTGCATTTCTTCATCCATGGCACTTTTCCACTTGTCACTTTCTAAGCTTTGCATTGCTTCTTGATAAGTGACAGGGATATCATCATCAACAACTGGAAGGGCATAGGCCACAGTATCTGTAAATCGAGCAGGTCTACGAATTTCTCTCCTTGGCCTTGTAACTGCAAGTGGTTCTGGTGTCTCCAACGGTTCTTGGGTTTGAACCTCTTCATCTTCTGATTCCTCCATTGGACTTGGAGAATCAGTAACATCAATTGCTGGACTAATCACCGTCTCTTGAAACTCCACCTGGTTTGGAGTATACTCCACCTGTTGTGGAGTACTACTTGTCTGAACAGCTCCATTTGTTACCTTCTTCAACATGGCAGATTCATCAAAGGTAACATCTCTGCTACAAATTATCTTCTTTGTGTCTAAGCACCAAAGTCGAAATCCCTTCACTCCATGAGTGATTCCCATGAAGATAGCCTTCTTTGCTCTAGGATCAAGTTTTGACTCCTTCACATGATAATACGTAGTGGATCCAAATACATGTAAAGAATCATAATCTGTAGCGGGTACTCCAGACCATACCTCTAACGGTGTTTTTCCTCCAATCGCCGATGACGGTAGACGATTGATGAGATGGCCAGCATATGTCACAGCCTCAGCCCAAAATGGTTTGCCCAACCCAGCATTGGACAACATACATCGAACTTTCTGAAGTAGTGTTCGATTCATACGCTCTGCCACCCCATTCTGCTGTGGTGTATGTCTAACAGTGAAGTGTCGAACAATACCATGCTCCTGGCAAACGTCAAAGAGCGGATCACTTCTATATTCCCCTCCATTGTCCGTCCTAAGCCGTTTGATCTTCTTGCCAGTCTGGTTCTCAATCATATTTTTCCACTTCAGGAAAACTTTGAGCACTTCATCTTTAGACTTCATTGTATACACCCAAACTCTTCTGGAAAAGTCATCAACAAAAGTTACAAAATAGTGTTTTCCTCCCAACGACGTTGTTTTGGAAGGACCCCACACATCTGAGTGAACATAATCCAAAATACCTTTCGTATTATGGATAGCGGTGCCGAATTTCACTCTCTTCTGCTTTCCCAGAACACAATGCTCACAAAAATTTAACTTGCAAGCCTTTGCACCTTTCAACAATCCTTGCTTTGCCAAAATTTGCAAGGATTTCTCACCAGCGTGTCCCAACCGCATGTGCCACAACTGAGTAGAATCCAATTGGTCTCCACCGGAAGCTGCTGCTACTGCTCCAATAACTGTACTACCTTGGTAGTAATACAAGTTATTTTTCCTGATGCCCTTCATTATCACGAGTGCGCCTGATGTGACTTTCAAAATTCCATCTCTCATAGTGACAATCGAGCCTTTGGATTCCAAAGCTCCCAATGAGATGAGATTTTTCTTCAAACTAGGCACGTATCGGACATCAGTCAAAACTCTGGTTGATCCATCTTGATTCTTCAATCGGATTGAACCTATCCCAATCGTTTTACAGGCGTTGTCATTGCCCATATAAACAACTCCTCCATTTAGTTCTACTAAATCGAAGAACCACTCCCTATTAGGGGACATATGATAGGTACAACCCGAATCCAATATCCACTCGTCTGAGTGAAATGATGACGATGAAGCAACCAGTGATATTTCAGAGTCACTAGTATCATGCTCTGCAACACATGCATCTGGAGCAGCTTTTCCTTTCTTCTTCAGCTTCGGGCAATCTTCCTTCCAATGATCTTTCTCATGACAAAAGGCACATTCATCTTTCCCAAGTCTGGACTTTGACTTTGATCTCCCTCTCATTTTTGGCTTTTGGCTTTTCGAGCGTCCTCTTACCACCATGGCCTCCGCTGTATTGTACTTGCTCTCCATCTTGGTTTTCTTTCTGAGCTCGTAACTATACAGAGCAGCAGTTACTTCTTTAAGGGTCACCTCATCCTTTCCATGAAGTAACGTTGTTTCAAGGTACTCAAATTCATCTGGAAGAGATGACAACAACATTAGAGCCAAATCTTCATCTTTGAAAGTTTCATCCATGCCCAACAGATCTGCCACTAACTCATTGAAGGCAGTGATGTGTTCATTCATATTGGTGCCTGGTTGATAATCAAATCTGAACAATCTTTTCTTCATGTGAAGACGATTCTGAGAGCTTTTCTTTAGGAATTTTTCCTCCAACGCTTTCCACAGTTTGCTTGCAGAAGTCTCGTTCTTGTAGGCATACTTCTGCTCCCTGGAAAGACAAGATCGAATCGTACTGCACGCCATACGGTTGATTGTTCTCCAATCTTTCTCCACCATATCTACGGGTTTTTCTTCCTCAATGGCAATGTCTAGACCTTGTTGAAATAAAGAGTCTAGCACCTCGCCTTGCCACATGCCGAAGTGACCGGATCCATCGAACAACTCCACCGAGAAGTTTGCATTTGACATTATCCTCCTCACCGGTATAGAGGAAGAGCTTGATGCCCTATCTGATCCGTCTTTTGTCATGGCAACGAATAATATTCAACAGCACGAACTGGATATTGAAACACTGCACCAGGTAAGTTCCCAGGAAAGAGAGGTGGATCACACGGATCGCTTAAATACCAAGTCTTTCCTAGCCAGAACTTTCCTAGACATGCACTGTCACAACACCACACTTTTTTGCAACAACCGAGCGACCGGGATAGCCTTCACCGAAGCTCTGATGCCAATTATTGGGGAAACCAGGTTATTTCCCACACGAACGTAGCTTCAAATCTGAGCTGAAATGTTGAGATCTAAACTACCGAAATTTGCACAGCGGACAAACCCGTCAACTATTGAATATTGAAATCTAATGGAAAAACCCAATAATAAGCAAGCGAAATAAATAATGGAGAGAACACACCAAATTTACGAGGTTCGACGAAAATGTCGTCTACTCCTCGGGCACCACCACCGGATGATAACTTCACTAATACCAAAATGGTACAAACAAATGGAATTCCTAAGAATTCCCAAATATGAGAGAAGAGAAACAAATGGGAGAGATGGATGTTGGGATAATTTCAAATGACAAATGCTAGGCCTATTTATAGTTGAGCTTTAAGGACTAAACTTGTAAATAGCCTAAACTTTAGGGACCAAAAAACAATTTCCCCATTCCCCATTTTCAACCTTTGCTTTCGGTGCAACCTATTCACATGTTTTTTTCTTCATTTGCTGCACCATTTGCAGCCATTCACATTATCAAGCCCACAAAGCTTGACTTTTCAAGCCACAAATTCAACAATCTGATCGAGTCATAACATGGTTTAACCCGAGAATTCAATGACTCGAACCCGACCTGCACCCGACCGAAACGAACTCGAATTCGAATTCGATCTGTTACTGTAGTTAGGGGTGGGAGAAAATACCCGACCCGAAAACCCGACGACCCGAAACAAAAATACCGAGTAATTCCCGAAAAAAAAATTACCCGACCCGGAAAATTTCCCGGGACACGGGCCGAAAGTTTTTCCTTACCGGGTACCCGACCCGATAAAATTTAATATATATATTTTATATTTAAAATTATATTTTTATTTTATGTTTCTTAATATTTTCACTCTAAAATTAGGTTTAAATCCCTACATTTTTTCTATGTTTGTATTATATTCTTTTAAGTTTTAAGTTTAACTTTTTTTTAAATATTTTTGTGTTTAACATGTGATTTTTTTTAATTTTAAAATAAAAAAAATAAAAAAAATAGGAACCGGGTACCCGGATATAATGGGCCGGGACACGGGCCGTTTAATGAGGTACCCGGTTCGGTTTTCCGGGTACCCGAATCCCGGGTACCCGACAATTCCCACCCCTAACTATAGTAACCGAACCCGACCTGCACCCGACTAAAACGAACATGAACCCGAATTTGACCTGTTACTGTAGTAACCAAACCTGACCTGCACTCGACCGAAACGAACCTGAACCCGAGACTAACCTGCCAGATAACCGATTTAACTCGACATGTTTGAACCCGACCTATTTTGAAACCGACCTGTTTTGAACCCGACCTGTTCTTGACCTGAACTAATATTGACCTGAACTAATATTGACATGAACTGATATCGTTATTTGATTTGCTGATAAATAATAAAACTATCTTTTAAGAATAAACTTGGTTTTGTTCTTTTAAGTTAATAATAAATAATGTCAAGTGTTAATAAATTGTATATCTATAGTTAGTAAAAATTAATGCTAAGTAAAAATTAAGAATATACTTGGTTCTATTCTTATAATTATTAAGACATTAAACTTTAATTATTTAAGTTAACTTGATCAAAATTTATTAAATAAGATAGAATTTATTGGAAACTGTCTTTTTAATTATTTAAGTTAACTTGATCAAAATTTAGTAAAAATTATTTAAGTAAAAATTAAAACATTACTTGAATGAATGTCTTTTTAATTAATTAACTTAACTTGACCAAAATTTATTGGACAATATTTGAAACTGTGACTTTAAACAGAATAAGTCAAAACATAAAATAAGTGAACTTAACTTGATCAAAACATATACTTGGTTTGTTGATTATTTAAGTTGATAAAGACAGAATAAATGAACTTGAAACTCACAAGAACTTTAAACAGAATAAGTGAACTTTTAAACAGAATAAGTAAAATTACTATTGAATAAGATAGAAGTTTATTACAACATAAAAGAGTACAACTTAGTAAACTTTAAACTTACAATCTTGCAAATTGTAAATTATGAAATATAACACAAGTTTGATTTGTGTACACTTGAGCTCTCAGATCTTGTAACAAAGTTTTACAACATAAAAACTATACTTTGCTACCATAAATATTCTCATCGAGCTGTTAAAAGATGAAATGCTACCATTAAACTTTAATTATGGGTAACTTAACTTACATAGCTAAGAAACCAGCATAATTAAAACAAGGGACTAGAATAAATTATAAAAATATTAGATTTATATTATAAAAATTTAAAATAAATAGGGTTCAATTTCTGTTAAAAAACATCTAATTGATCTAAATTAAAACCTAGAAGCATAAATTACATATCTGATTAAAATAAATCTAACATTAAATATCAAATCTCAATTAAATTAACTTAAATTAGGACTCAATTGAATTAAATTAAAACTTAAAAGTGAATATTAAGAGCTTAAATGAAAAATATCTAAAGTTGGAAGGACAAAAGAATAATTACCCTAACCTAAAAATTTAGGCGGATACTTTCCCTCCTCTCCACCCATTTATTTGAATTAAAATAAACATAATATGTATATAAATTAAAAGGAGGAGATGTAGCGCATGAATTAAAAAAAAGAGGGAGGGTGGCGCATGCATTGAAAAAAAATGGGATTAGAAAAAAGAGGGAAATTAAAATAGAAAAAGGGAGGGGGGATTGATAAAAAGGGGAGGGTGGCACGGGAATGATGTATATGTGTGTATAATATATATATATATATATATATATATATATATATATATATATAATATACTCATATATTATATATACATATATATATATATATGTATGATATAAAAATAAATATAGGTAAGTTTTAGTATGTATATGTACATGTATAATATATGGGTATGCATAAGCATTATTCCGGGTCAAAAGATCCGCGCGTTATTATACGGGTCGCCCCTTTTAATACGGGTCTTGCTCCGCAAGCACTCGTAGTTTAATTTCTTTCATTTTAGTCCTTTTTTCTGTGAAATTGAGCTGGCAATTTTATTTTATTTTCAATTTGGTCATTATTCTAGTTTTAAGGCTTAGGGTTTGAGTTTAATTTAGGGTTTAGGGTTATAATTTAGGGTTTTCCTTTTTAATGTTTAAATTCAAATATTTCATTTTAGGGTTTATGGTTATGTTCAAGTATTCTTGTTTTGATTAGGGTTTCAACTTTAGGGTTTAATTTAGTGATTTATTTTTTAGATTTAAAATTGAGGTTTTGATTTAGGATTTCATTTTTAGGGTGTAAGGTTTTAATCTAGGGTTTAGGATTTATAATTTATTGTTAATATGTTTTGTTTTTAGGGTTTTAGGATTTTATTTAGTATTTTGTTTTATGGTTTATGGTTTTAAATTAGGGTTTTGTTTTAATTGTTCATGGTTTTAGGGTTTTATGGTTTATTATTTAATTTTTAGGTTTAGGGTTTATATGTTTAGGGTTTAAAGGTTTGAAGTTTAAAGGTTTAGGGTTAGTGTTTTGAATAAAGGTTTTATTTTTAGTGAACTAAGCTTATCTTTAGGGTTTTGGGCTTAGGGTTCATGGCTTAGTGTTTAGTGTTTTGATTTATGGTTTTGATTTTATTGGTTTTATTTTTTGGATTCTTTTTACGGGTTTAGGGCTTCTTTTTATAAGTTTTAGGGTTTTGTTTTAGTTTAATGTTTTGAAGTAGGGTTTAGGGTTTATGTTTCATTATTAGTGAACTAAGTTTACCTTTAGGATTTAGTGTTTAGGGTTTATTGTTAGGGTTTAGGGGTTTACTTTTAATTGCTTTTATTTTGGGTTTTCTTTTATGGGTTTAGGGTTTCTTTTTATCAGTTTTGGATTTTTGTTTTTGTTTAGTGTTTTGAATTAGGGTTTAGGGTTTAGGTTTCATTATTATTGAACTAAGCTTACCTTTAAGGTTTAGGGTTTAGGGTTTATTGTTAGGGTTTATGGGTTTACTTTTAATTGCTTTAATTTTGGGTTTTTTATGAGTTTAGGGTTTAGGGTTTCTTTTTATGGATTTAGAATTTTTGTTTTACTTTAGTGTTTTGAATTAGGGTTTAGGGTTTAGGTTTCATTATTAGTGAACTAAGCTTACCTTTAGGGTTTAGTGCTTAGGGATTATGGGTTTACTTTGTATTGACTTTATTTTGGGTTTTCATATTATGAGTTTAGAGTTTAGGGTTTATTTTTATGGGTCTATCGTTTAGGGTTTTTTTATGGTTTTGTTTTAGTTTAGTGTTTCAAATTAAGGTTATGGGTTTATGTTTCATTTTTGGTTTAGGGTTTAAGGTTTTGATTAGGGTTTCATTTTAGAATATATATATAATATATTAGTATATTATATATATATATATATATGTATGTAAAATGTATTTATGTATGTATAACTCCTAAATACTAAACCATAAACCCTAAACTCTAAACCTTAAACCCTAAAAATAAAAACCTCAATCCAAATATGTATATATATAATGCATGTAAGTATGTATGTATATATGTATGTACCTATTTATGAACCCTAAACACTAAAATAAAAACCCTAATCTATATATGTATATATATAGGATTAATATCATATACATTGGCGGTGGAAACTGAAAGTTTCCACAAGCGCCTTAGTTTTGGGGTATAAGGAGTTAGTTTAGGGTATATGGTTTAGGGGTTTAGGTACAAGGGTTTAGAATTTAGGGATAGTTCTTTCAGTTTAAGGTTTAGGGTTATAATTTAGGGTTTATAGGTTAGGGTTTAGTTTTAGGGTAATATGTGAGGATTTAAGTGTTAACCTATAAACCCTAAATTATAACCCTAAACCATAAATTGAAACAACTATCTCTAAATTCTAACCCATACACCTAAACCCATAAACTTTATACCCTAAACTAACTCCATATACCTTAAAACTAAGGCGCTTGTGGAAACTTTCAGTTTCCGCTGCCTGTGTATAGAATGTTTATCCATATATATAATGCATGTAAGTATGTATGTATAGATGTATGAACTAAACCCAAAACCCTAAACTTAAACCATAAACCCTAAAAATAAAAACCATAACCCATATATATATATATATAATGCATGTAAGTATGTATGTATAGATGTATGAATCAATTTATGAACCCTAAACCCTAAAAGTAAAAACCCTAATCCATATATGTATAGAATGCATGTAAGTACGTATGTATCAATTTATGAACCATAAACCTTAATCCATAATCCCTAATCCTTAAACCATAAAACCTAAACCCTAATCTATGTATGTTTGTATATATATATAAAGATTGAAAGTATGTATATATCAATGTATGAACCCTAAACTCTAAGCCGTAAATCCTAAACCCTAAACCCTAACCATAATTCCTTTTGTGCTATGTATGTATAATGTATGTATGTAGGAACGTGAAACCCTAAACTCAAAACCCTAACCCCTAAAAATAAAAACCATAATCCATATATGTACATATATAATACATGTAAGTATGTACATATCAATCTATGAACCCTAAACCCCAAACCCTAAACCCTAAACCATAAATCCTAAACCTTATCCCTAATTTCTTTTTGTGCTATGTATGTATAATGTATATATGTATGTAGGAACATGAAACACTAAACCCTTAACCATTAACCATAAACCCTAAACCCTAAACCATATAAACATATATATAATGTACGTATGTACTAATGTATAAACCATAAACCCCCAAAACACTAAACCATAATTCATATATGTATGTACGTATAATGTATTGATATTATGTATGTTAAATCATAATCCCTACACAATAAACCCTAAACCTAAATGAACTCGGCCTGAAAGGAAACCGACCTAAAATTACACGAACTGAAATGAACCCGACCTGAAACGAAACCGACCTGAAATCACCCCGAACCGAAATTAACCCGTTAATTAACCATTTTGGCCCGACCTAAAATGAACCCGACCCGAAATGAACCCGAACCGAATCTAGTCAAAACAAAAAACGACCTGAAATGACCTATAACTGATTTGACCCGACATGACAGAGCCCGACCTGAAACCCAACTGTTGAACTGTTTTTACATCCGTAGTTCCACTTACTTGTATGTTTGCATTTCATTTTTACTTGTCCAGGGATTTTATGGCCAAACTACTATAAACAGGTACATGTACTATTTGTTAAAATAAATACTGTTAATATGTGTAGTCATTCAAGTTCCTAAGCATAAATGTAAACAAATCTATTCACACGGACTTAATGACGAGGTTACATCTCTATTAGGGTGTTCAGTTAAAATAGTGACTGCATGTATTTATTTTTAATTTTATTTCGTTGTTTTTATGTTATGAACTGTATATTTGTGATTATATTTTTAATAGTCTAAAGACTATTACAAGGTAGTATCCTTTTATATATATTTTTAACTTTTTGTAAATACACGCCTTGCTGACAGAGCGATTGAACACAAATCTCCTAAAATATCATTCGTTTTTCACTAAGATCACTTATTGGGTTTATATTTATGATTATTCTTTGTATCCGAGTAAAATGTGTTATCTTTATTTTATGTCTTTTTAATTATAAATTTCTCAAAATGACCCATCATAATTTTTAAATTAACTTCGAATACAGAAGTTGTTGCAAACTTCTATGTGAAAAATTGTTATAAATCATTAGGTAATTAGATTTTTAATATTGTTTGGTTTAAAAGTAATTTTGATGTATATAATCTAGATCTTTAGATTTTTATTAAATCATCACTCAGACTGATCCTTCGTTGTAACGCCCTTGATCAAACTTATTGGGATTAAGCTTTGAACTTTATTGTTTAAGATTTATGTTTTGGATATTTGAATTCTATGAATTTATATTATGTTGCTTATTGGTTATTACTCATTGCTTTTAACCTTGTTTCTTTTCTTTGAGCTTTGTTTATTATTTTTGATCTAACAAAAGGGGGAGAAGTATCTAAGAGCCAAAATCTGTTTTTAAGTGTTTTTAAGTTTTAAAAATTTGGATTTAAATCCTTTTAAAAACTTTAAAACCCATCTTAAATTGAGGGGGAGTTGGAATGTATTCAAAATTTTCAAAACTCTTAAAAATTCTAACTTTGGTTTTGTTATATCAAAAAGGGGGAGATTGTGAAACCGATAATTTGATTTTGATATAACTCAAGAATTTAAGGACTAAATTGAAAATGAGAAAACAAATTTTTAAGTCCTGAAACCTCTCTATATGTTTAAAGGAAAATGTCTAAGTTAAAAACTTAATTTGTCAAAAAATTTCTAAGTGTTCTTGAGGCCAAAATAGTGATTTTCGAGTCACCGTTTCGGAATGGCTTTAGGCGTTCCAGAACACTTTTAAAATTGTAAACCTATGTTTCGAAACAGGTATCGAAACGGTTTTGAAACTGTGAACCCTTGTTTCGAAGCTATTTCTGCGATTTTAGTGAATCTAGGGAGAACATAAAAACTAGGCTCATAATAATAATTATTGAAAATATTAAATTTTAAAAGTGGTTCCTTAATAGAAAGTGTTAGAAAAATGGGTTTTTAATAACATTTTAAAAAAAAGATGCTCCTAATAACAAGTATTGAGAAAAAAAATTAGACTCTTAATAACAAATATCGTAAAGATTGAATTTTAAGAGTAGATCCCTAATAACAAATATCGAGAAAAAATTAGGCTTATAATAACAAGTATTAGAAAATATTAGCTCTCTAGACTCTAATAACAAGTATTGAAAAAAAAATTAATAGTATATGTATAATAACAAATATTAGAAAAAAAATTAGGCCCCTAATAACAAATATTTGGAGAAATGAATTTTAAGAATAGGCCTCTAATAATAAATATTGAAAAAAATCAAGCCCCTAATATCAAGGTCATAATAACAATTATTGAAAAAAATAGACCTCTAATGTAAGTATTGGGGAAAATGGACCCTAATAACAAATATTTTAAAAAAAATTAATTTTAAGAGTAGGCCCCCAATAACAAGTATTAATAAAAATTAAGTCTATAGTAACAAATGTTAAAAAAAGTGGACCCCTAATAACAAATATTGAGAGAAAATTGAATACCTAATAACAAATATTTGAAAATTTTGAATTTTAAGAGTAGGCCCTTAATAATAAATATTGAGAAAAAATGAGTCCCTAATAAAAAATATTAAAAAATTAGGCCCCTAATAACAATTTTTGAAAAAAGTTGAGCCCTAATAGCAAATATTTGGTATGCTTACTGCGGTGATCGTTTGTTGTTGTATCCTAAGAGATCGACGTCCAACGTTACTCAAAACACCGAAGAGAGTACAAATCTTTCTTAAAGAAATTGTTCATACAAAATTCAACAAAATACTTATTCTAATTCCAATTTTATCCGAGTACTGGTACTCAATTTTGTTACTATTACTACATTATATTTTATTATTATTTTTTATCATTATATTATTACTATATTTATTCTAACAAAATGTGATGGTGGTTGATCCACCCACTTGTTACTTGTATGTTTGCATTTCATTATTAGTTATCCATGTGGTCCCTAGCCATAAGCATAAATATCAACCACCATGAGGGGTGTTTAAAATTAGGTACATGTAATTTTTTTAACAATATATAGGCTTTATTTTATTAAAAATTAAAATAAAAAATCAGTCTAAAAATAAAATTGTAATAGAAAAAATAAAAACATAATAAATCTAAATTGAAAAAAAAAACTAAAAACTAAAACATTAGACAAGCAAAACACCTCAAGTGGGCTGCAAAACAGTAATAAAGGTGAAACACTGAAGAAATAGAAGCATAGATCAAGACTTATTGTCTCCATCCACCTACACGCTTCAGGATTGAAGTAGGAGTGGTGAGCAAAACCAATAATCTTGGAGGCTGCTTCGTAAAATAGATCTAACTGCATTGGCAAATGAACCATAAAAGATATCATCAAACTACTGAAGACCACCGACAATTTGTAAATCAGAGCCAAACGTCGTGAAAAATGTATCCACGAACGCAAATCTATTACAACGGTAGACGATAACGTGCCACAAGGCAGAAGAAAAACTTGCCACAAAGAAGATAAAAAAAGTGTGCTATAGTGCATATAAAAACTAGAACACTGGAATATAAAAGAAAACAAGAACTTGATATAAACAAAATGAGAGTAAAAAAATTACTGGCGGTGGCGTCAGTTATGACAGTAGCGACCAACACTAGAACTGACGCCACCGCCGTTGAATCAAGAACTAAAAAAAACAAGGTTGAATTATAATGGGGAGAGCGGCGCTAGGGTTTTATTAAACCATGTACATGTACATATAATTTTAAGTATCTAAAGTTTTAGGTACTCAAATTTTCAGATACTAAAAATATCAATTCGTGACTCGACTCATGAATATCAAGTATTTATAAGTCGAATACCTGTAATACTTAGAAACCCGTAATTTCAGGTATCATATTCTCAGATTAAACTTGTGTAATTTTTCTTCAAACAATACAATTTAGAGTAATTTAAAATGACATATTTTAATTAGTATCTAAATTCTAGCACAATACATCTCCGTTCGATGAATTATTAACTGTAAATATACATTACATATATACTAAAAAATGTTGTAGCAAATCATTCTTGCAAAACGTTAAATTAGTACTCATTTACATTTTAACATTATAACACTATCTATTAAAAGAGAAAACAATAACATATGATACATGCAAATGATCAACTAAAAGAATTAAAATAATATTAATTTATATGTCTGTAATTTTCAAGGGACTAATTAAAAGAATTAAAGTAATATTATTAAATTTCTTTCGCGTTTCATCAATATGCTAAATATGGTGGGGCCAAATGCTAAATATGGTGGTTACTGGTTAGCCTGTGATGGTGTTTGTTCCACCCACTTTTATTTTTGCATTTCATTATTAGGTGTCAATGAGGTCCCAAGCCACAGGCCCACAAGCATAAATATCAACCACCATGAGGAGTGTTTAAAATTAGGTACGTAACTTAGGTATCTAAAGTTTTGGGTAGGGGTGTGAAAAACTGACCCGACCTGGTAACCTGCCTGAAACCCGATCGAGTCAGAACCTGGTTTGACCCGATAATTCAATGACCGAACCCGACCTGCACCTGACCGAAATGAACCCGAACCCGAATTTGACCTGTTATTGTAGAAACCGAACCCGAACTGCACCCGACCGAAGTGAACCCGAACCCGAATTTGACCTGTTACTGTAGAACCCGAACTCGAACTGCACCCGACCGAAACGGACCCGAACCCGAAACTGACCTGCCAGATAACCGATTTAACCCGACCTGTTTGGACCCGACCTGTTTTGAAACCGACCTGTTTTGAACCCGACCTGTTTTAGACCCGACCTGTTTTGAACCCGACCTGTTTTGGACCCGACCTGTTTTGAAACCGACCTGTTTTGAAACCGACCTGTTTTGAACCCGACCTGTTCTTGACCTGAACTGATATTGACCTGAACTGTTCTTGACCTGAACTGATATTGACATGGCTTGTTTGATAATGATAATTACCTGACATTTGAAGAAATTATTATTTGATGAATTTAAAATTTTAAAATAAATTAAAAATAATAAATAATTTTTTATACTTAATAAAAATTAGTAAATTAACTTTTAGGTGATACATATATATTTAGTAAATTAATTTTTAGGTGATACATATATACTTAGTAAATTAACTTTTAGGTTAATGATAAGTAAAAATTATCTTTTAAGTTAATAATAAATAATATCAAGTGTTAATAAATTGTATATCTATAGTTAATAAAAATTAATGCTAAGTTAAAATTAAGGATGTACTTGGTTCAGTTCTTATAATTAAAACATTCAACTTTAATTATCCTTTAGATGAATTAAAACATAACTTGAATGAATGCCTTTTTGTTTAATTAACCTTATCAAATTTTATTACGAAAGATTGAAAATTAATTTTTGATTTGATAAAAATTAAATGTTAGAAGGTTAACCATTTCTAATATTTTAAATTCATAATTATATTATAATACCATAATTTTTAATTATTTTACACAAATTCATGTTGCTAATAAAGGTGAAAATGAAAAAGATGAAAACAACACAATGGTCCCTCATTTTCGCCTCACATTGTGGACCGACAATGGCCTATAAAAAGGACTATATGAATGAATTAAATAAAATCCAAAATGCATATCAGGAAAATATGAATGAATTAAACCAAATTCAAAATGCATATCGAGAAAATATGAATGAATTAAATTAAATCCAAAATGCATATCAAGTCCAAAATGCATATCGAGAAAATATGAATGAATTAAACTAAATCCAAAATGCATATCAAGAAAAATTATTATTAACAGGTTATTAAAGATAACAAGGTTGGTTATTAAACAACTCAAAATATAGATATTACAAAAATGACATTAGCAACTAATTTTTCTTTTCTTTTCTATTATAAACATCACCAGATGAGCCCAAATTTGTGCTCTTCTTGTTAGTTGATAGAACACTTATTTTCCACTCTTCATATGCAACTTTTTTCCTTTCTTTTTCGCTTGTAACTTAAAAACTACAGGAGGCTGCATATGTTAATTCTATACTACTTGATGCACAAGAAAATAAGTGAATGTGCATAGCAAAACAACAGTTAAGATTATTGTTGCACAATCATATCACTAGTCTTTATATCTAGAAAACAATGAATCTAACTTTCACCCAACACCAGTAAACTAATTCTATAGATGCTGCAGTATTACCTCTGGTACATCATCAAATAAATAACCACCGTCATCGAATTTTCTTTTCTCAGGCAACACATCTAGCAGTTCTACAGACATATCAAATCAAGTTATTCCCTATGTGTTGAAAATCAACATTCGGTATTAAAATTGTACTGTAAATTGTAGCATCAAATGCATAAGGCAAGTCGAAATGAACAACTACCTCAGTTTCCTTTCACTTCCTTTGAGATCTTTTTTCCCATTTGAGATTTCAAAAATATCATGGCACAAATCTTTCATGGAGGTAGATACATGTATTGGAAGTTTCTAAATAAATGCTCAGGGCACTAAACATTTACAAATTAATTGATAAATTATTTGCAGGAAAAAAAACATGTTACTTACACAGGAAAACTCAGATTCAGAGGTTCCACAAACCTCAATCAATCTATCTTTGTTAATCTTCGACTGTAAAGCAGAGAATTTATGTCAAAAACAAGTAGAACGGAGGAGTAAAGCAATTTAAAAGACTGATTGCGTGTGCTTTACCTTATGCTTTTTTGCTTGAATAAGTAAAGTGCCACAGCAGTGAACAATGGCCTGGTGAAATCTGCACTCGCCTTCTGGAAGGCAACGATGCCACAAGCCCAAAAACCGGTCCTTGTAGCTGACATGAACGTCAATTATATCACTCAAACCATTCAAAGAATGGTATAAGAACATAAGATTTCACCCAATGATCAAACAAAAAATATTACAGATTTGTAATCCTAACAATTCTAAGCACAACAAAGATCGTCTAACTTTGAAGTTTACTCATTCAGGCATTATTGTAAACACATGAGTGCCAAAGAAACATAACTTGATAAACTAAAAATCAAAGATTGTATGAAATGAAAAAGGATTTTACAGAGATAAACCCTTCTTTACAAAATGAATGAGCCTAACACATCCAAATTGAATCCCCAGTTCTCTAATATCCAGTGTTGTTCTGAAACACTGATTTTCTCCAAAATTAGTTAAAATCTGAGTACAATAGTAACTCAAATTTACAATGAAGATAATATAAAAAAAGAAGAGTAGGAGAAACACATTTGATATTCAGACAATAGATAATGCTGCTCTAAGTGTTTCGCTGCAAATAAGAGACGAAAAAGAGTTCATTGTTGCACCAATAAATGGTTCGAATCATCCCCAAAACACTAAAAAAGATTAAACTTTTTAACAATAATTTGATATCAGAACATGCTTAACTCGGAAAATCTATAAACCCAAACGAAAAATAATTACAAAACCAAACAAAATATGTTCCAATTTTATAAATCTACACCCTTTTGCAAAAAAAATTATAAAACAACAGAACGAAAACAGTACCTCTGAATGCAAACTTGTTACTTAGAAGTCTATGGGTGCAGTTCACAGCTGCCTTATGACCCGGAAGTGTTGTCAAAACCTGAGCAGCCTGCAATACATGTATATAAAAAGACAATTAAGAAGAAGCGTTTGATCACTAAAATATAAAATTTGAGAAGAAGATTAAATAAGAAAACTTAAGACAGAAAATGGCGATAGCATTTTGAGCACCAAAAGAAACCAAACCAGAAGCACCCCATGAAACATTGTTGACTATTCTGCTTCTGCCTTTTACTTCCACTAATTAACATTTGAGAGGAGATGAGTCGGTACCTATTTGGGGGCTAGGGTTTCGACCAGAAACGTATTTAATTAAGGAGGGAAAAATAATTGATAAAATAAATGGAGGGAAAAATAAGTAAACAGATGGAGGGAAAAATCCCACCCATTTTATTAGGGGTTAATTGCACTTTAAGTCATTGTTAGTTTAGGTCTTTTTTATTTCTTTAGTTTTACTTTAATTCAATTTAGTCCCAATTTTAGTTTAGTTTCCTTGGACCTTTAGGTTTAGGTTTTTTTTTAATTAGATCCTCCTTCATAAAATCATTTAATAATTAAATATTTAATAACTAAACCCTAATACACACACACACACACATATATATATATATACACATACCAAAATCATAATACGTACATACTACATATATATGAATTAATGTATACACACACATATATATATGTATATATATATGTATATATATATATATATATATATATACATATACATACTAAAACTTACATTCTAAACCCTAATACGTACATACTATATATATGTATTAATGTATATATACATATATGTATGTACATATATATACATATACATATTAAACCCTAAATCCTAATACATATACGTACTAAAATTTACATTCTAAACCCTAATACGTGTTTAGGTTTCATTATTAGTGAACTAAGCTTACCTTTATGGTTTAGTGTTTAGGGTTTATTGTTAAGGTTTAGGGGTTTACTTTTAATTGCTTTTATTTTGAGTTTTCTTTTTATGGGTTTAGGGTTTTTGTTTTAGTTTAGTGTTTTGAATTAGGGTTTAGAGTTTAGGTTTCATTATTAGTGAACTAAGGTTACCTTTAGGGTTTATTGTTTAAAGTTTACTATTAGGGTTTACTTTTAATTGCTTTTATTTTGAGTTTTCTTTTTATGGGTTTAGGGTTTCTTTTATGGGTTTAGGATTTTTTTACTTTAGTATTTTGAATTAGAGTTCGGGTTTAGGTTTCATTATTAGTGAACTAAGCTTACCTTTAGGGTTTAGTGCTTAGGAATCATGGGTTTACTTTTTATTGACTTTATTTTAGGGGTTTAAACACCAAACCCTAATATCTAATCAATGAACCATAGTCCCTAATCCTAAACCCTAAACAATAACCACTACCCTCTAAACCATAAAACCCTAATATTTAATCTATAGCTCATAGTCCGTAATCCTAGATCGAGGGTTTAGTGGTTAGGGTTAATTACTTATGCTTTAGGGTTTAATGCTTAGGGTTGATAATTAGACATTAGGGGTTTAAACACCAAACCCTAATATTTAATCAATGAACCATAGTCTCTAATCCTAAACCCTAAACAATAACCACTACCATCTAAACCATAAAACCCTAATATTTAATCTATAGCTCATAGTCCGTAATCTTAGATCGAGGGTTTAGTGGTTAAGGTTAATTACTTATGCTTTAGGGTTTAATGCTTATAGTCGATAATTAGACATTAGGGGTTTAAACACCAAACCCTAATATTTAATCAATGAACCATAGTCCCTAATCCTAAACCCTAAACAATAACCACTACCCTCTAAACCATAAAACCTTAATATTTAATCTATAGCTCATAGTCCGTAATCCTAGATCGAGGGCTTAGTGGTTAGGGTTAATTACTTATGCTTTAGGGTTTAATGCTTAGGATCGATAATTAGACATTATGGGTTTAAACATCAAACCCTAATCTTTAATCAATGAACCATAATCTATAATCCTAAACCCTAAACCCTATACATTTAATTACAAATAATAAAAATAATAATAATAATAATAATAATAATAATAATAATAATAATAAACATAAATATATAATAATAATAATAATAATAATAATAATAATAATTGTATTTAAGTATATAATAATAATAATAATAATAGTTATAATAATAATAATATTAATAATCATAGTATTAATAATAATAAAAAAAACTAATAATAATAATAATAATAATAACTAATAATAATAATAAGCATAGTAAATATATATAATAATAATAATAATAATAATAATAATAATAATAATAATAATAATTGTATTTAAGTATATAATAATAATAATAATAATAATAATAATAATAATAATAATAATAATAATAATCCCTAAAGCACTAACCACTAAACCCTAAACCCTAAACCCTAAACCCTAAACGCTAAACACTAAAAACAAAAACCATAATCCATCAATATATATATATTACATGTACGTATGTACGTATCATTTTATGAACAGTAAACCCTAAACCCTAAACCTTAAACACTAAACCCTAAACCCTAAACCCTAAACCATAAACCCTAAAAACCATAATCCATCAATATATATAATACATGTAGGTATGTTTGTATTAATTTAAGATCAGTAAACCCTAAACCCTAAACCCTAAAACCATAATCCATCAATATATATATAATTACTGTAGGCATGTTTGTATTAATTTAAGATCAGTAAACCCTAAACACTAAACCCTAAACCCTAAACCCTAAAAACCATAATCCATCAATATATATATATCATTAATATAGGCATGTATTAATTTAAGATCAGTAAACCCTAAATCCTAAACCCTAAACCCTAAACCCTAAAAATCATAATCCATTAATATATATATAATTGATGTAGGCATGTTTGTATTAATTTAAGATCAGTAAACCCTAAACCCTAAAACCATAATCCATCAATATATATAATTAATGGAGGCATGTTTGTATTAATTTAAGATCAGTAAACCCTAAAAATCATAATCCATCAATATATATAATTAATGTAGGCATGTTTGTATTAATTTAAGATCAGTAAACCCTAAACCTTAAACCCTAAACCCTAAACCCTACAAATAAATCCAATAGTCCCAACTATATATATCACATATACGTAATCCCCTAACCCTAAACCATAAACCATAAACCCTAATCCATAATTCGTAAACCCTAAACACTAAAAATAAAAATCATAATTCGTCAATATATATAATACACATAACACAATAAACCATAAACCCGAAGGAACCCGACCTGAAATGAACCCGACCTGAAACGAAACCGACCTGAAATGAACCCGACCTGAAACAAAACCGACCTGAAAAGAACCCGACCTGAAACGAAACCGACCTGAAACGAACCCGACCTGAAACGAAACCGACCTGAAACGAACCCGACCTGAAACGAAACCGACCTGAAATGAACCCGACCTGAAACGAAACCGACCTGAAATGAACCCGACCTGAAACGAAACCGACTTGAAATGAACCCGACCTGAAACGAAACCGACCTGGAATCAACCTGTTAATTAACCGTTTTGGCCCGACCTGAAATGAACCGACCTGAAATGAACCCGACCTGAAATGAACCCGACCCGAAATGAACCCGACCTGAATTGAACCCGACCTGAAATGAACCCGACCCCGAATCGAATCGAGTCAAAACAAAAAATGACCCGAAATAACCTGTAACCGATTTGACCCGACCTGACAGAGCCCGACCTGAAACCCAAGACCTGTTTTTACATCCCTAGTTTTGGGTAATCAAATTTTCGATATTAAAAATATGAATTTGTGACTAGAGTCGCTTATCAAGTATTAAGTTTTTTTTTTTTTTTGAATAAAGATCCCGGTAGATATTATTAAATAAAATAAAGAGGCATAATGAATGCCGGCACAATAAACAAAGCAACACACAAAACCGGGTAAAAAAACTCTAGATCTCCTACAGTGGAGAGAGAAATGAAAACTAAAACCAGAGTAAAAGGGGTAAAAGAAACCCAAAAACCCCGACTGACGAAATCAAACGGTGTTTGACAGCTCACGATCGGCCTGGATTATGGCTAGGATTTGCGGTGGCGCGTCCTCCACCCAAGAAATATCTTCTGTGTAATCTTTGCCCAACCGAGCCAACTCATGGGCCGCCGAATTCCCATCCCTGCCGGAGAAGATGAAGCGACAGGTTGTAAACTGCCGAGCCCACACCTTCGCATCAGCTATGTACGGTCGGAGAACGGAAGAATCTTCCGCCGGGGCCTGGATCTTCCGAATAACACTGAGGGCATCACTCTCCAGCAGAACATGCATGCATCCCAACTCCGATGCGAATTGAAGTCCATCCAGAACGGCTTGAGCCTCCGCCGCAAACGCCGATGGTATATTCGAGCTCAGCCGTATGCAAGAACCAAGCACCTGACCCTCGGAATCTCTCACTATTACCTCAGCCCAGGAGCTTTGATTGGTGGAATTGAAGGCGGCGTCAACGTTAACTTTAACCAATGGGTCAACCGGAGGATCCCACTTCGCCGTGGCCGCCGTCCAAGGAGAGGACAACGACGTAGATACCTTCTTCAACTCACACAGGTAACCTCTACAAAAGGTAATAAGCTCAATAGCCCTCTGATTTTTTTTTCATGGACTAGAGTCGCTTATCAAGTATTAAGTTAATTACCTGTAATAATTAGATACCCGTTATTTTAGGTGTCAGATGCTTATATCAAATTTGTGTAATTTTTTCTTCAAACAATACAAAGTAATTTAAAAAGGATATATACTTTAATTGGTTTCTAATTCTAGCATAATACATCTCCATTCAATGATTATTAACGGTAAATATACATTCAATATATACTAAAAAATAGGGGTGGGCAAAAAAACTCGATTATTCGGTTACGGTCTCGGATTCGGTCGGACCTGATAGATTTTTATCCGAAATTAGTTTCGGTGGGACCAGGACTAGATCCAAAATTTAGGTCCCGATTGCAAGACTGGATCTTGATTTTTTGGACTTGGTACCTGGTCGGTACCCAATGGGGCCAAGACCAGTACCGGGTACCTGGTACTGGTCCGGTACCGAATGACGTTGAAGAGGTTTGAAACAACTGAAGGCGCTCCTTTATTTCTCTTTATGTATGAATATTATCAGTATAACTCATTTTAAGACTTCAACCTTCAAGCCTACAATATTCTGATTTTGTTATTTAATATTATTATTGATGGTTGAATTTTTTTTCCTGCTGCTCAAATTTTATTAATAATAGACTAATTGACTGGGTACCCGATATTGGTACCGACTCCCACTAGTACCGGAACCGGTTCTTGAAGTCTTAGACCCGGTCTAACCGGGACCGGGACTGGTTCTAGTTTTCAGAAACTGGTGGTTACCGGGACCGAGACTAATTCTAGACAAATTGGTCGGGTATCCGGTCTTGCCCACCCCTACTAGAAAATATTGTAGCAAATCATTGTTGCAAAACCAAGAACGGAAATCCCTTGAGGCCCAAAGAGGCCCCGACCCCTGTTATAAAATTAGAGTATATTAGATAAATTTTGATCTAATAATAATTTGATCCCTATAAAAATAAAGAGATATAGAGAGAGATCAAATAGTACCAGAATTGTCGTAAAAATGCATCATCAGACCACTTGAAAGTTGAGACCACAAAATAGATGAAATCAATAATAAATCAACCTGTAAAAATAAAAAAAATAAAAAAAAAAAATATAAATTACAATTCATAAAATATAGGAGTAACAAATTTAAAAAAAAAAAACTTACCACAAACACAATATTATGAAATTTTTCGTAATAAAAGAAAAGGGAAAATATTTGAAAAAAAGGAATATTTACGGGAATATTATATTCCAATTTTTTTTTTTCAGAAATAGGGATGGGATGACATTATTTACACAAGTAGGGAACTTTACTGTTCAAAAGTTGAACACAGTCAGCCCACCATCCGACTTTGAACAGTATTTTTCAAGCTTTGGTACTGTTCAAAGTCGGATTACTTTCCAACCAATATTGAAGAGGCTTGAATGCCACGTGGCGAGCTGTGGGAGGGTCGGGCACTGTTCAAAGTCGGACTGCCCACCCCCCGACTTCAAACAGTGCACCGGATATATGGTGGGGTGGCAGGCGGGTCACGGGTCACGGGTAGGCAGCCAGGATGCCACGTGGCGAGCTCTGGGAGGGTCGGGCACTGTTCAAAGTCGGATTGCCCACTCACCGACTTCAAACAGTGCACCGAATATATGGTGGGTGGCAGGCGGGTGGCAGGTCACGGGTAGGCAGCTTTAATTGGGGGTTTGACTGAATTTGGGGTTTGATTGGATAAATAAGAGGTGATATTTTTTTATTTTAATTTTGAATCGAATATACAATAATAAGTAATTATTATTTGAATATTAAATATTATAATTATGAGATCATAATTTTTATTTATATTTGAAAAAATATTTTACACTAATTATGTACTAAAATATAACTTAATTTTTAATCCAGTGATCAATCTTTTCAGACTGAAAAAAATATTCGAATAATTATTTTAATTAATATTTTTAATATGATTTGATATAGGTGCAGATGTAGGGTTTCAGTGATGTGAAATAATAGTGATGTAGGTGCAGGTGTAGGGTTTCAGTGATGTGATATAGGTGCAGGTGTAGGTTTCAGTGATGTGAAATAATAGTGGTGTAGGTGCAGGTGTAGGGTTTCAGTGATGTGATATAGGTGCAGGTGTAGGTGCAGATGTAGGTTTCAGTGATGTGAAATAATAGTGATGTAGGTACAGGTGTAGGGTTTCAGTGATGTGATATAGGTGCAGGTGTAGGTTTCAGTGATGTGAAATAATAGTGGTGTAGGTGCAGGTGTAGGTTAGTAAAAAAATTAATTGTTAAATAATTTTAAATTATGTAGGGGTAGTGTAGTTTTTTTATTGGAAATCTGTTAGTGAATATTAAATTTCGTGTAGGGGTATTATAGGGAAATATTCAAGTTGGATTTTATTTTAAATAGGTTCATTTAGTGTTGAAGAATGTAGTTTGATAGAAAACTGTTTAAGTTATATTTGAGTAAAGAGAGAGAAGAAGAAGAAGAAGAAGAAGAAGAAGAAGAAGAAGGTTGGAAGAAAAAAATGTAAGTTGTTTTGAAATATTTTTTTATCTGTATATTTTTTATGTTATTTGAAAATTAATTGTAAAATTTTTTTTCGAATATGCAGAGAAAATGAGCAACAGCAGTTGTTTTGTGACTGTCCATTACAACGGACAAATTGTAAAATCTGATGTTGGTGTCGTATTTCATTCGGAGAGGCCTACGAAGATGAGAATTAACAAAGAAATCACACTTCGAGTTTTGAAAGAGCAAATATCGGAAAAAATTGGAGCTCCGATTCATAGTTTACAGTACCGGTGCATGACATGTTCGAATCCAGTCATATATTCCGCGATTGATCTCGAAGATAATGAAGATGTGGAAGTTATGATTGCAGAGCATGAGTCAATGGGAATTCGAAATGTCGAGATGTTTGCCACGATTCTTGATATTCCCGGCCCCTCTAGAAATGCAACCGGAGAATCTAGTCAAATGGGTGTCGGTAACGAAATTGATATGTCCGGAGGTAGTTTTGTTGCAATGTTGGCAACTGGGACATCTAGTGGATTTCATGAAGCTGGGCCGTCAACATATGATCCATCGTACGGACCGACTGTTGATGTTGATGCTAATATTGCACTTGGACGTGGCCGGTGGGGAGAATCATTAGAAGATTCCAGCGAAGATGAAGATATTGGGGATCCTGATTTGTTCCCGAATAACGATGGTCAAGCCCCTGACTTCGGTGTTGGAGAATTTGTTCCGACCGGGGGCGACATTACATTATACGAAGCTCCTGCTCATATGCACTCGGTGGATTTTGATGCGATGAGGGCGCCACAATTTCCAGATATGCCCCAAATAAGTTTTAGTCAGAATGGCGATTTGGCTGAGGGGCTGGAATTTAAGGTGAAGGACGAAGCTATATTGGCAATTAAAGAGTATAATATCAGACAACATGTAGATTATACGGTTGCTGAATCCAACACAAAAACTTTCCTTGCGAAGTGTGTGAAGTACGGAGAAGGGTGCAACTGGAAGATTCGTGTAACGAAGCTTAAGAAGAGTGGTCGTTGGGAGGTCACGAAGTACAATGGCGGTCACACATGTTTACGAAGAGCCATCGACCAGGACCACAAGAAATTGGACTCCAGCGTAATAAGTCATCACGTGATGAAGTTGGTCGACGCAAATCCAAGGGTTCCAGTTTCAACCATTCAAGCAACCGTTGCACAATTATTTCAATATCAAATACAATACATGAAGGGGTGGCGTGCAAGGGAAAAGGCATTGAATTCAGTGTACGGTGATTATGACAGATCGTATAATGAGTTACCAGCGTTGTTGATGGCAATGACACAGTTCATCCCAGGCACCATAGTCAGGTATCAAACAAAAGATGCGTACGACCGACAAGGGCAATTGCTACAAGGGTATAAATTTTTCCATCGACTGTTCTGGGCTTTCAAGCCATGCATTGACGGGTTTCCGTATTGTAAGCGTATGATCCAAGTGGATGGAACGTGGCTTTACGGGAAATACGCTCACATACTACTTGTTGCTGTTATGCAAGATGGTGAGAACAATGTCATTCCGATTGCATTCGCAATTGTTGAATGGGAAACTGCGGAAGCTTGGGATTTCTTTTTGACAAATTTGCGTGAGCATGTGGTCCTCCAAGACGGGGTTTGTATTATCTCCGATCGAGGGACGGGTATCAAAGCAGCAATTAATCGAGAGGGAAGTCGTTGGACACCTCCCTATGCATACCCTGCATATTGTGTTCGTCACATCGGAAAGAATGCCGTTGAAAAATTCAAAAATCAGTGCCTTCGCAGTGAGATTATGAGCATGGGTAAGTATCATTCTTTCAAATTAAGTTATATATGTGTATGCAGTGATGTGTTTTGATTTATGTCGATGCTAAGTCAAACAATAATTATGGCACAGATTTTCAATTACTACGGCCAGAATTTGAAAGGAAGATGGCGGGGTTAATGAAATATGGCGAGCGTGTTTGGAGTTGGGCCAACAGCATCGAGAGAGAGAGATGGGCCCAATCATATGATGAAGGTGGTAGACGATACGGGCAAATGACTACCAACCTTGTGGAGTGCATTAATGGAGTACTCAAAGAGTCGCGTCATCTTCCAATAGCCAGCTTGGTAACCGAGACATACTACCGTTTGGCTAAGGTTTGGGCCGTCAAAGGGAAGAAGGTGCAGGCAGCTTTAAATAGTGGACAACTATTTCCGGTGAAAATGGTTGAAAAAATGGATGCAAATGTGACGAGGGCAACGGCGTTGGTGGTTCACGCATTCGACCGCCATTATCAGACTTTCGATGTTGTTGCTTCCAGATCCCGACACGAAGCCCCCCACTCGAACGTATTTCGAGTAGATTTCAGACGTAAGTGGTGTGACTGTGGCGAGTTCCAAGCGTGGCGATATCCATGTGCTCATGCAGTTGCAGCATGTTTGTTCGTCAACGTTGACCCGTACACATTTGTTGACCCATGCTTCAGACTCAGCGAGATATTAGAAATTTACAAAATTGAGTTCCCACCTATTCCGAATTCTATGTATTGGCCGCCAGTGGAGCATGATAAATGGTTACCGGATCCGACACTACGTAGAAAGCCAACTGGGCGACCTAGATCGACTCGGATCTACACGAGTATGGATCTTCCTGACAGAGAGAAAGGCCAACGCAAGAGATGCAGCATATGTAGGGGTGAAGGCCATTCGAAAACAACATGTCCCAATGAACCAAGATATGTGGCCATGCCTCAATGATTATTTGCGGATTGTACTTGAATTCAGGAAATATAATGTTTGCATTTAAAATATTGTCTGAATTGATTTCCTACGCTTTTCACTATTTAGTGACCATTTTGTAAAGTATTAAACACTGTTTTTATTCGAATTCATGTACCAAACGATTTCCAAAAATTACCAAATTTTAACAAAAACCTTAAAAACAATATTTCTAATAGCATACAAAATTTTAGAATGTTTCAAATTCATTTACTACGTTTTTCACTATTTAGTGACCATTTTGTAAAGTATTAAACACTGTTTTTATTCGAATTCATGTACCAAACGATTTCCAAAAATTACCAAATTTTAACAAAAACCTTAAAAACAATATTTCTAATAGCATACAAAATTTTAGAATGTTTCAAATTCATTTACTACGTTTTTCACTATTTAGTGACCATTTTGTAAAGTATTAAACATTGTTTTTATTCGAATTCATGTACCAAACGATTTCCAAAAATTACCAAATTTTAACAGAAACCTTAAAAATAATATTTCTAATAGCATACAAAATTTTAGAACGTTTCAAATTCATTTACTACGTTTTTAACTATTTTACCGAAAATATATCATTTATATCATATTTTAACCAAACAACGAACGAATAATAATAAATAAAAAAACAAAATACATAGTGAAAATTCAATATTCAAATTCAATCAGTACTCTAAGTTATTACACAAATAAAGATAACATCATTTTTTCTTCTGCATCCGCTTACGTAATTTTTGACAATGAGCGGATATAGTCGAAAAATATGTATGTTTTTTGGTCCTTTTCCGTTGTGGCCTCAATTCTTCCTCAAGAACCTCTTCAGCATCCACCTCTCCAGCATCCACCTCTCCAGCATCCTCCTCATTCACCGAGGGCATAGGAGGCGGTGTTCTGTATGTGTCCACGCAACCCGTGGAGTAACGAGGCAAAAACTCTGGTGAATTCAGGAATTCTTGTATTTCCTGAAAATTCATGCTCCGTTCAAAGTTTGAGTAACGAGGTAACTGTTGAGGAATAAACTCGGGTGTGTATAAATCAACATCAGCAAACTCGTGAGTATCGGAGGAGCTCTGGCCCACTTCTCCTGCATGGTGTGTTTGGGTCGGTTCTTTTTCCCAAAGAACTGGCGAGCGCGCTGGATGTTCCCAAGTTGTTGGCCAACCTTCGGAATTTCGAGGCCAAACGGGATTTTGAGATGCGGCCTCTGCTGCTGTCTTGGAAGACTCAGCTTTACCGCCATATTTTTTCTTAAATGTTTTACATTGTTCCCGTTCTTCGACCGAAGTTAGGTAAGGCTTTCCATTATTAAAAAAATAAATCAGGTACTCTGACCTCTGAAAATCGAAATCTTCCTCTTCGATTTCGGCGCGAAATGGTATCGTTGAGTTTCTGTTGTTCCACATCGTAACGTACTCAGCGTGTATGACTTCCCACGGAACATCTGCCCTGCCGCGTCCATCATAATTGTGCAAATAATCATGATGAGTGTGTGGAAATGGAATAGGCTGGTGGAAGCCAAATTGCCTAAGCACCCTGTCGGCAAAGTGGAACTCAACAATCGAAAAGTGGATCAACGGTGTAACCGTACACCACATGTCAGAATCCTTCAACAGTTCATCTGGTACAAATATGCGATCATCGTAGTACGCCATCCAAATAAACTGCAAAAATAATGATTATTATTATCAGACCTAACTATAATGTAAAAAAAACTATTAATTTATATCTATCTTACTAAATTGTTAAAAATATAGTTAACCAAATACCCGCTCCTGACAATATAAATCAATTTCCGCTCTAAACACCTTCAAGTTGTTGTTCGCCAATCCCGTGTGCGCTTTTTTATCGCACCATCTGCATACAATTCACAATTAATGTTTTAACTAATAAAAAATAATTTAACATTAACAAAAAATTAAACTTACAATCAAAATTATTACCTGGCGACAAGAGGAAACTGTACCGGTGTTCGAGTAATCGGTGTCCAGAACGGAAGTCGCTGCCAAGCCCATGCTTGCAGCAACAACAAACATCCACCAATACCTCGAACCTTACGACCATTATCTATTTTAGCGCCCTTGCACAACTCACGATACAAGAACGCTAATATGGCCGATCCCCAACTATATTGAGCAGCTTCCCACGGGTACCTCAAAAAGCGTAGATACCGTGTATGTACAAGATTGCCAGATTTATTCGGCATTAATATACCGCCAATGAGCTGCAGAATATAAGCTCGACTGGCATTATAAACAGCATCATTCGAACTATATTCATTGAGATTGAATTCTTTTTGCAACCAACTCAGTTTCACGCGACTTCCTGACAAATTTGATTTGTCCGGCACCTTCCCGAGAAAATAACCGCAAAGTGCTTCAGGACTAACTTCAGTCTGGTCGATCGAAGGTTCCCCGGTCAATGGTGCCCCGATCAATGGTGCCCCGTTTACCGGCACCCCAATAAGCATGACCACGTCTTCAAGTGTGATCGTGCATTCCCCACACGGCATATGGAACGTATGGGTTTCCGGCCTCCAACGCTCAATCAGAGCAGCAATCAACCCGGGCACCAACTTGTACCCTCGAAGGAATGTCGCATAATAAAATCCAGATTGTTGCAACCATTCAGTGATTCGACCGTGCGGAGGATTTTTTGCCATGGTCAGGTGATGTTTAAATGTATCCTCAAAATCCTGTAATTAACACATCAATAAATAAAGGAATTAACCAAACAAAATATTATTAACATAATTGAATTGAATTTCTAATAAATAAATTATTAACAAAATTGTACCATCTCAGGAACCGGCAAACTACTAATGTGTTCATCCTGAAATCTCAACACATGAGCTTGCTCAGCCATCCTACATGATAAGTATGAATATATTATAACCCGACACTCAATTTTGTAAAATTCTACGCAATTAAAATTTTCATTCTAATACATTTATTACACTACTACTACTAAATAACTAAATAAATGTTTAGAATTTGAATTTCGTTGAATTTTACGGAATTAAAAATAATACTAGATATTATAAATAAAAAACTGTTTAGTGACCATTTCGTAAAGTATTAAAAACAGTTTTTATTCGAATTCATGTACCAAACGATTTCCAAAAATTACCAAATTTTAACAGAAACCTTAAAAATAATATTTCTAATAGAATACAAAATTTTAGAACGTTCTGAATTCATTTACTACGTTTTTCACTATTTAGTGACCATTTCGTAAAGTATTAAAAACAGTTTTTATTCGAATTTATGTACCAAACGATTTCCAAAAATTACCAAATTTTAACAGAAACCTTAAAAATAATATTTATAATAGAATACAAAATTTTAGAATGTTTCAAATTCATTTACTACGTTTTTAACTATTTAGTGACCATTTCGTAAAATATTAAATACAGTTTTTATTCGATTTCATCTACCAAACGATTTCCAAAAATTACCAAATTTTAACAGAAACCTTAAAAACAATATTTCTAATAGCATACAAAATTTTAGAACTTTTCAAATTTATTTACTACGTTTTTCACTATTTAGTGACCATTTCGTAAAGTATTAACCACTGTTTTTATAAATTCTAACATAAAATTATTGTTATAAATTCTAACATAAAATTAACAACAACAGAAATATTCAAAAATTAAAATTTTCAAATATCAACTCCAAAATTATAAAAAAACAACAAATTAATCTCTTCATAAATTTATAAAATTTAACCACCAAATTAAAATTGCATTATACTTACTATATTTCTTCAAATCTCTATTTCACAAACTCTTCACAAAATATCTTCTTCTCCTCTTCAACAACCTATTTAACACAAAAATTTCAATATTTCAAACATCAACTTCAAAATTCTAACATCTAAAAAATTAAAAAAACTAATCTGAAAAAATAAAAAAATATAACTACAAAAAAATACATACATTACAAATATAAATTTAACATAATTTTCTCAAATAAAATATAAATACTCACAAATTTTCTTCAAAATCTTTCTCTTCTTTCTTCAACCTTCTTTCTTCAACCTTCAACATTCAACACAACCCTATTTATCTTCACCTCATTTTACTTTCAACCACATAAATTACACCTCCCAATCAACCAATAAAAAATAAAATAAATAAAAAAAAATTTAAAGGCTGCCCGTGAACCCTGCACCCGCCTGCCACCTGCAGCATTATTTGGTGCACTGTTTGAAGTCGGGGGAGGGCAATCCGACTTTGAACAGTGCCCAACCCTCCCAGCTTCCGCCACGTGTCATCGTGCCCTCTTCAAAAAGGGTAAGAAAGCAGCCCGACTTTGAACAGTAAACCAGCTTGGAAAACACTGTTCAAAGTCGGATGGTGGGCTGAATGTGTTCAACTTTTGAACAGTAAAGTTCCCTACTTGTGTAAATAATGTCATGTCATCCCTATTTCTGAAAAAAAAAATTTGGAATATAATATTCCCGTAAATATTCCTGAAAAAAATCACCACCAATCGAACTATCAAAAAGTTAAGATAAATTATCAAAGAACTGAAAAACGAAAAGTATGGAATTGTATAATAAGGGATTTCAATTTTTTTTCTTAAGCAAAATATACGAAGGGGATATAAGATATTGTATATAAAAAATGAGAAACAGATAAAAACAAATTATAGCCGTTAACATAATAGCCACACTCGATAAATAGCACACTTAATTGTAAATTCTAAAGATTTTCAATTTACTACATTTTAAGTTCCAAAGTTTACTTTCATTATAGCAACTTAAAATTTCTTTATTCCTATTTGTGCTATTGCTAGGCTAGCTGGCAATACTAGCTTTAAATTAATTTTATTTAAATAATCATTATATATATATAGTGAGAGAGACTGAATTATTTAATATTATAATTGATTGCTAAAAATATGTTTTAATATATTATTTGTACATTGGAACAAATTTGAATTGTGGTATTAATTATTCGTAAGTTGTTAATTATCGAATATAAAATTTATAACTTTTTAATTAATTTAAATTGAATTAAATTTTTTAGAGCTCCTAATTTTGGGGGCCTTGTGCGGTAGCTCTTATTATGCTTGTCCAGAACCGCCACTGCGAATTGGCTTACCATTCCCCAAACTAGGAAGGGGAACCCAGCAAGGGAATATAGCACGACTCCACATGCAATTGGATGGAGAAGATAGGTAGCTTGAAGGAACCTGTAGAAGGGCTGCTTTTCTAGATCCTCAACATTGCTTGCTTCCCCACGCTGCAAATGTTCCATTCATACAAAACAATAGTACTCCGTATAAAACATCAATCTCCATTCTCATTCTCATTCTATGTGAATTCGAGAAAGAAATAGAAGCACCTTTTCGATTATAGCTTCGGTATCAAACATCCAGTTGATGTGGCTAAACCAAAACCCAAGAATGGGGTTGCGTGGATCTCTCTCAGAATCGCTGAGTTGGTGGTTGCACCTGTGTGTGCTTACCCAAGCAATTGGACTCCCCTGCAACAATCAATTCATATTTTCATACTGCTATTTCCATCAAACTAAGTTGTGCACAAACTGTTAATAACATACCTGAAGTGCTTGAACTCCACAATAAGCAAACAAGTACTCTAGCCATTTTGGAAGCTTGAAGCTTTTATGAGAAAGATTCCTATGGTAACCCAATGTAATCCCCAGTCCCGATATCAGAGTGAGTCCCGCTGCAACCCAAATGGCAGGCCAAGTGAAATTAAAAGGTGCACAAAGGGCGAGCAAATGCATGGATGAGACAACACCAAAAGCGGCTATATCCGAAACATTCCAATTCCTTTTCCAAAAGGCCTCTCTCCTATTTTGCACCACCACATCAGACAACAAAATTCTATGCTGGGTTTTCCCTTCTTGGTCTGCTTCTTTTGCCACAGCCCATACTTTCCAACGTGGTCGAGTTACAAGATTTGAGCGTAAAGGACTGTGCTTTCCCGGAGGTTGATTAAATCCCGAGTTTAGGACTTTACCAGGGCAAGGGGAAAGTCTAGTTGTCACTCTTTGAAGAGGTGAAAAGGTTAAGGGGTTTGGCTTAGACAAGATTGCAGTGGTTAAAGCCATTGAGGTCTCAACTTGTGGATTCAAAAGAAACAAATGGGTCGGTTTATAACGGTGGAGTACTCAGGTTATTGAACTGCATGGTTTTTTTATAGTTTATATTGCATATTTGGTCCGACCTTATCGCTCAATAATGGTGAACTTTTATCGGAAATGATTGGAGTATTCATGTGTGGAACTGCTTGGTTTTTAATTGTTTATATTGCAATAATTGGGTTGGGCCAACCTTATACGTGTCTCCTCTATTCTTAGATTTCCTTCGAGTTTCATCCATATGCCAAATATGGTTGTTGATGGTGGTTAGCATGTGATGGTGGCAGCGGCCGATGAAAATCATTTGTCCCTTTTCGGCACCTCTATTTATATTTTTACACTTAAAATTAAGTTTAAAGTTTAGGGTTTATGATTAGGGTTTAGGAAATTTAGGATAATATATATTTTTTAGAGTATTGAGTGTAGAGTTTAGGAATTAGAATTTAGGCTAAGGCTTGGAATTTAATTTTTTTAGTGTTTTTTAGTGTTAGGGCATATAAAGGGACACCAAAAAGGAGCAGATGATTCTTATCCGGCAACAGCCTACTTAAGTGCAAGCTTGGGTAAAAACTTTACACATTATTTGGCTTTAATTTTTTAAAATTTTATGAATTAATTCTGAAAATTTTTAATTTTTATAACTTGTGTAAAAATATGAGAGTGCCATTTCCCATGAAAGTGATTTTCTCAAGAAATTCTTTAACCAGGTAAAAATATGCATTTCTCTCGTGTCGTGTTTCTATGATGTGATTACTTCCGAAGTGACAAAATCTTATAATCATAAATTACAAGAAATTTTCTTCAAATTTATCAGAAAATGCTTTAAACAAGATATCTCATACACACATTTGGTATCAGCTAACATCGATGATTGGCCATGCCCAATCAGCTTAGATGTGAACTGACAGTAGCCAACATCTCATACACACATTTGGTATCAGATATTATATTAAGAATATGATTATATATATGGAACACTCAATGCAAAAGATACGAATTCTGAATCAATAAAATAAAGGACAATGTATCAAATACAAACTACAATAGTTTGCATTATTATGTTGAGTTCAATTTTAATATTCAATGAAATGTGCCTCTTATTATTTCATTATTTTGATTGTTTTATTTTGTTTAGACTTTAGACTGCTAAAGTTGAAAATTATGATCTTAATATTTGCTTGGTTTTAACATAACTAGACTGAATATAGACGCCTCAGGTGTTGAACGCCATCCTTTTCTTGTGAGCTTGAGAAGGTAGTTTAACCTCAGTTGCAAGCCCAATAATTTGAAGGAATCTGATTACATACCATGTCAAATCCAACTGCCACCATTCTAGACCATGTCGAGCTGAGTACTCGAAAGCATGGTGGTTATTGTGCCAACCTTCTCCTAACGCAAGATATCCCAGCAACCTGAAAAAGGGAAAAATAAAAATAAACTCACGATAACTATGTATGGAAGGGACACAACAAACACAATCCTTCACTTTGTTTATTGACAATCTCTCGGAGAAGCTACACTGGCAAGGATTGTGGTTTGCTTTCGGGAGACATGGAGAGGTGATTGACGCCTTCATACCAAGAAAACGAAACAGAAGGGGCACAAGATTTAGTTTTGTGAGATTCTCAAACAGAAGGGATACAGAAAGGGCATTAGAGAGGCTAAACGGGTTTAATCTATATGGATCCATTATCTACGTTGGTTATGCAAAGTTCAATGAGCGCACCTCTTACTGGAGGAAAGTCCGTCCATCTACGACTTGTCCCACAACAAAGGTTTCAAACGCAGTTAGTTCAGAGACAAAGAAAAATAACTTTTTTAGCCTGATAAGGAAGAGGTTATAGTCACAGGGGATACCTCCGCTCTTTGGAAGCTAAATAAAAGTGTTATAGGTATGATCGCAACAGATTGCAGCACTGGTGAGGTGAAAAGAAAATTCCATGCTTGGGGTCTTGGTCACTTAGGTGTTAAACGAATGAGAAGATGTCATTTTCTCATAAACATTGAGGACGATGAACTTCTTATCCTCTTAGAGAATCACAATTGGTCTTTGTTGAGATGTTTGTTTTGATATAATAATAGAAAATTTGTTTTGAACTAAATTGAAATTAAAATTTTTAAAATGTTTATAAGTCCAAACAACTTGAAAATATGATTTATTAGTGCTTAAATTCTCAATCTTTGTATAGACTACACTTGTTGAGCTTAATTGTCAATGTATGCTTAAGTGTATTAGGTTTTGGATAAGGGCTTATTAGTGCAAACACATACATTTTAGAGGGATTTTTAGTTTGCTAAATTTTTTCTTGTTTGAGAGTGTGATCCCAAAGTTCGGTTTGTGAGCTTTGATTGCTAGACTTGGTGAGTCAGTCTGGGTTGTAATGAGTTGCCTCCTAAGCCAAGAAAAGGGTAAAGAATATGTTTAGTTGAGTTGTGAGCACCTTCTGCTAAAGAATATGTTGTTTACTGCTATATTTCGATAGGATTACCGTGTGGTTTTGGCTGACTGAATTTGTTATGGTTCCTTTTTTGGCGAATTTGTTTGTTTTATCCTGGTTGTGTGTACTCTTTTCCCATTTACATGTAGGTGGTTTTTAACTAGACATGCAATTCAGGTTTTTGGTCATATGAATAATATATTAAAATTGAAAAAAAAAACTATATATGCCTATATTATAATGACAAACAAAGGAAGTGAATACTGAAGAGTAGGTACCAATTGTTCTTGGATAGATCACCAGTATTCCATGTTTGCTTCCCCCAGATATGTGAAGCGGAGTTTACAAGCCAAGTGGCGTGGTATGAGATTGCAATCCTCACACCCTGCAACGGTTTCATGTCAAATGTCAGCGCAAACTAGTAGTCCATATCTCCTCATTTCAATGCATGAAAAATACAATCTTATATGAACTACATATATACTGGTTTTGATATAGTATGATATATTCAATGATTTTTATAAAAAATTTAAGTTAATTTCAATATATCACAAATTACCGAAGAAACATGGAACATACGGGAATTGAAGTAAGTAACTCGCTTACCATTCCCCAAACCAGGAATGGGAACCCACCAAGGGCATATAGCACAGCTCCACATGCAATTGGGTGGAGAAGATAGGTAGCTTTAAGAAACCTGTACAAGGGTTGCTTCTCTAGATCCCCAACATTGCTTGCTTCCCCACGCTGCAAATGTTCCATTCACACAAAACAATATAAAACATCAACCCCCGTTCCCAGTCTATGTGAAACTGAGACCATACAATTACCTTTTCAACAAGAGTTTTGGTATCAAAGATCCAGTTCATGTGGCTAAACCAAAACCCATGGATGGGGCTATGTGGGTCTCTCTCAGTTTCGCAAAACTGGTGGTGCCACCTGTGTGTGCTTACCCATTCAATTGGATCCCCCTGCAACAATCCATTCATATGTTGATACTGCTTTTTCCATCAAACTAATCTCTACTCAAACTTAAAACAATGACAGACCTGAAGTGCTTGAAGTCCACAATAAGCGAACAAGTACTCTAGCCATTTTGGAAGCTTGAAGCTTCTATGACAAAGATTCCTATGGTAACCCAATGTAATCCCCAATCCCGATACCAAATAGAGTCCCGCAGCAACCCAAAAGGCAGGCCAAGTAAAATAAAAAGGTGCACAAAGGGCGAGCAAATGCATGGATAAGACAACACCAGCAGAGGTTATATCCAAAGCATTCCAATTTCTTTTCCAAAAGGCCTCTCTCCTATTTTGCACCACCACATCAGAAAACCAAATTCTACCCTGGCTTTTCCCATCTTGGTCGGCTTCCTTTGCCAGAGCTGATACTTTCCAACGTGATTCAGTTACAAAACTCGAGTGCAAAGGACTCTCCTTTCTCTGTGGTTGATTAAATCCCGAGTTTTGGACTTTGCAATGGGAAGGGGAAGGTCTAGTTTTGGTTGTTGTTGTCACTCTTTGAACAGGTGAAACTGAAAATGGTATGGAGTTTGTCTTAGACATGATTGTCGTGATGAAAGCAATTAGGGTCTCAACTGGTGGATTCAAAGGAAGAAGAAATGGGGTTTTATAGGAACCATGGTCAGTTTATAACGGTGGAAAGGAGAAGAGTTACGTGGAAGAAATTTAGCACAAGTATACAAATGTGGAGAACTAATATATATGAACTTGAGTGGAAATTAGGTCTGAACTACATGAAAAATTATTGCATGGTCCCGGACCACCACGTCATCCATGGTCCCTCCCACTAAAAATCAGTCACATAATTTGTTTTTTTCCATGTCATTTTTTTCAAGGATGAATCTTCATCTTTTTAAGCCATGTAAATAGGGAGTGGGTAGTTACATAGAAGTTGATTATAAATAAAATAATGACATGGAAAAAAGAAAATTATGTGGCTTATTTTTAATGGATAGGGACCATGGATTACGTGGTGGTCCGGGACCATGTAATAATTTCTCGAACTACATAGTTTTTAATAGTTTGTATTGCAATATTTTGGCCAACAATTATCACTCAATAGTACACGTTTCCCTTGTACATCCTTAAAAAGTTTATTCATAAGTGATTTTAATGAAACTTTCTTCCAATTTTGTAAATTACTTGCAGGTATAGGATTGGGACTTACACGTGTTCTCCTCGATTATTATCTTTCGCGTTTCATCCATATGTTAAATATGGAAGTTGGTTAGCATGTGATGGTGATTGATCCACCCACTTGTATGCTTGCATTTCATTTTTACTCGTTTAGGGTTTTAATCGCAAAACTACTCTATGTGATTGTTTTAAAAAATTACTATAAATATATGTAGTCGTTCAAGTTTTTAAGCATAAACGTAAACAATTCTATTCACACAGGTTCAATAACGAGGTTACAATCTTTCAATTATAGTATTCAGCGAAGATAATTGAGTAGATGTATTCTTTTTTTTTTTCTCTTTTTTATGTTATGAATAGGATATTTGTGATTATTTTTGTATCTTAATTTTTTTTTCTCTGCAAAGGAATTTTTATTAAAATTCGACATTGATCGTATGCCTCATTAAAAACCTCCCTAAACCTAAGTTGAAGGAAAACAGTACATACAATCGGGGAAAATCAACACATACCACTTACGCCTTGAGAGTAACCCGAGCAATACAACACTATCAACCACCTGCTAGCTCAATGCACTAAACAATACAAAATCACCAAAAATCATGCTTACATGCAATTAAACTCCTATTTTCAAAACATTCAAACTCAACCTTTGCACGAAACCCGACTTACCATCAGGCCTTGAACAAGGAAGGATGTAGCTCACTCCTCTAGTTTTGTGGGACTTATCCACCAGGAGTGACCACAAACACCAGGACCGATGTAATAGGTTAATAAGCCAATTCAACACCACCTTTAAGTCGAATTCAACAATAATATTTCTTCCATCCTTCCAATTTGCTTCAATCCAAAGGTCTAACGCAGTTTTGACAACGACCAACACAACAATGTCCGTCCCCTCACTCGAGTTATGCCAAACACGAACCACAGTTGAAACTGTCACACCCAACAGTCTCCAAAGCTTGTCCCACCATCCATCCAAATTCGAGATCCATTTCTCCTTTGTCGAGTTAAGCCAAAACATTGCTCGTAATTTTGTGTAAAACAGAAGTTCTTGTGGTGAAAATGTTTTGTCCTTGAACACCTTTTCAATTTTGGCAAGCCAGACACTCCAAATTGCTACCCCAACACTCAGTTTCCACCAAGCACAAAATAGGCACCAAAACCTCTCAGTAAAATTGCACCGGGCAAATAGATGCTTGGAATCTTCTGAGCCATCTCCACATAAAGCACAAAAGTTCTGATTTTCCCTTTGACAGGACTTTTAGATTCTAAAGATTACTAAATTCAGAGTCTAAACCTTCCACATCTTTATTAACTAACAAACCAGAAAACTTTTTAACTGAAAAATGCCCTACTTTCTCATGAATCCACACAATCCTATCCGAAAGGGAAGAATTTAACTTTACCTCATGCACTTGCATCCTCAAAACGTCCAGCTTGTTTACATCTTAAACCACTCGACAACCAAAAACCTATATTGTTCCACATATAAGAAACATCAAACCAAGGTAAAAAACACAAGTGAAGTGTACTTTACATGTCCTGCATTTCTGCTCTGACAAAGTCTTCAAGTAATAAAATTTATTAGGCTTAATATAACTTTTCCCCCTAAAGTATACCCGATTTTTCAACTTGCCCCCTAAACTTCATTTTGCCCACCTTTTCCCCTTAAACAATTCGTCGTTACCCATTTTGCCCAATTCCGTTACCCTTTTTTGTTAAAAAAATTTCGACCAATAACATCCCGCCACGTCATCAACGGATTGACTAAGTCAATCCGTCTGGTTTTATTTAAAGGGTAAATGACATGTCAAGTCTGTCAGGTTTGTTTTTTTGTTCAATTTAGTCACTGAAAAGTCTATTTTTACCTTAAATTGACCCCTATTTGTTTCTAATTTTTATAATTTAGTCCATTATTTGTTATTATTAATAATATTATTTTATTAAAATGTTAATATTTAATAAAAATAAATAAAAAAAATATTTTAATACTAAATTAGTAATTTTTAGATTCGAATTCCAATTAAATTCTAATTATTAATTCTAATTTCACTATATTTGAATTATAGTTTTTGAGTAAAATTCAAATTATATTCGAATCATGTTCGTATTATATTCGGATCATATTCAAATTATATTTGAATCATCTTCTAATTATATTTGAATTATTAATTCGAATTTTGGTATATTTGAAATATATTTTTTGAGCAAAATTCAAATTATATTAGAATTATATTTGAACTATGTCTATATTATATTCGAATCATATTAAAATTATTTTCGAAATATAATTTGAATATGATATTTCGAATGTAATTTGAATATGATTTGAATATAATATGAACAAGATTCGAATATAATTCTAATATAATTACATGTTTTTTCAACTATTATATTCGAATTATGTTTAATAGGAAATTATATTCGTATCATGTTCGTATTATATTCAAATCATGCTCGTATTATATTCGAATCATATTTAGAATATAATTTGAATATGATTCGAATATAATATGAACGTGATACGAATATAATTACATGTTAAACTTAATACGAATATAATTACATGTTAAACATGATTCGAATATAATTACCTGTCAAACATGATTCGAATATAATTATCTGTTAAACATGATTCGAATATAATAGTTCAAAAAACATGTAATTATATTAGAATTATATTCGAATCATGTTCATATTATATTCGAATCATATTCAAATTACATTCGAAATATCATATTCAAATTATATTTCGAAAATAATTTTAATATGATTCGAATATAATATGAACATAATACGAATATAATTAACTGTTAAATATGATTCGAATATAATTACATGTTAAACATGATTCGAATATACTATGAACATGATTCGAATATAATAGTTGAAAAAACATGTAATTATATTAGAATTATATTCGAATCATGTTCATATTATATTCGAATCATATTCGAATTACATTTGAAATATCATATTCAAATTATATTTCGAAAATAATTTGAATATGATTCGAATATAATATAGACATGGTTCTAATATAATTTGAATTTTGCTCAAAAAATATATTTCGAATATAGCAAAATTCGAATTAATAATTCGAATATAATTAGAAGATGATTCAAATATAATTTGAATATGATTAGAATATAATACGAACATGATTCGAATATAATTTGAATTTTACTCAAAAACTATAATTCAAATATAGTGAAATTAGAATTAATAATTAGAATTTAATTGGAATTCGGATCTAAAAAATTACTAATTTAGTATTAAAATATTTATTTTTATTAAATATTAAAATTTTAATAAAATAATATTATTAATAATAACAAATAATGGACTATATTATAAAAATTAGAAACAAATAGGGGTCAATTTAAGGTAAAAATAGACTTTTCAGTGACTAAATTGAACAAAAAACAAACCTGACAGACTTGACATGTCATTTACCCTTTAAATAAAACCAGACGGAGTCAATCCGTTTATGACGTGGCAGGATGTTATTGGCCGAATTTTTTTTAACGAAATGAGACAAAATGGGTAACGGCGAATTGTTTAAGGGGAAAAAGTGGGCAAAATGAAGTTTAGGGGGGCAAATTGAAAAATCGGGTATACTTTAGGGGGAAAAGTTGTATTAAGCCAATTTATTATATTTATCTTATGAGATTTTTTTTTTAATTTTGAAAAAAAATCAATTAAACCCTTAAATTTTATTTCACCCAATTAAGTCCTTTTTCTCTAAAATTTCATTAATTTACCCTTTTTTTCAATGTTGAATGTTAAATATAATAGTTTTTGTAGGTCGATTGATACAACGTGTTGTGTTACAATATTGTCACTTGATATTTTCATAAATGTTTTATTTTATTTAATAAATTCTTTAAAAGTTCTAAATTAAAAAAAAAACTTATAAAAATTATAAAAGTGGTTTTCTGAAGAAAAAAAAATCAATTTTCCATGATAGAATTGTAGTGTGACACGTGACAGCAATATCTCAAGAAAAAGCATAAAAAATTTGTTGATCAGAATTGGTTAAAGGACTAATTAATTGATTCAATTTATTGGTTTGAAAGTTTAATTAGGTGCAAAATTCCATAGACTTAATTGATTTTTTTTCCTAAAAGTTCAAAGGCTTCAAATACCCTTAATCCTTCTCAAAATAACGATGTCATAATTTTTAAATTAATTTTTAATATCTCTTGAGAATCTATTGCACAATTTTGTTAGAAATTATAATCACTATATTTTGTCTGGATCATGGACCCAAATAGATAAAATACCTTAAAACCAAATATCAAGCCATTGACGTTCCAAACATTACAAACCCAATACCAAAACTAAGATCCTTTTACATTACAACAGACCCTAATCATTTCTACCACTCAACCTACGCTGCTTTTTTTTTTCTATTTCGGTTTTCAGAGTTTCGCTCTGACTAATTCGCGTAGACCCGCGTTAGACACTTAACTTTAGTGGGTGAGTCTCCCAACGAGGATTCACAACGCCTTAAACTCGAAACTTGCTTAAGCGATACTAAACTTCTTACCATTTAGACCAACCCCATTAGTTATCTTCTAGCTACTTTTATGTTGTGAATAGTATCGAATCGAACAAAACAGGCTAAAGAACGATAGAAAAGCATTGCTCGATTCTCCGCGCAGCAAATGTTCCATTGATACAATGAAAAACATCAATCCCCATTCCCAACATATGTGAGGCTTTGCATGTTTGGAGAAAAAAAGAGAAAAATAAGAGATACCTTTCAAAATAAATTTTTGGTATCAAAGAGCCAGTTCATGTGGCAACCAAAACCTTTCAACGAGGCTATGGGCAAGAAATTTTTTACCCAAACCAATAAAATTGGTCATGTTTCTATGACGTGTATTATACGTATGATTAGTTTCGAAGTGACACGGAATTCGACAGTCCATAAATTATAAGAAATTTTCTTCAAATTCACCGGAAACATGCTTGGAACAAGATATCCCATTGTCAAACCATGCCAATAGGCTTAAACACGTCTCACGGTGGTAGGGACTGGCAGAGGAGTTGAATCAAAATGGTGCATGCGACAGCGACAGAGCAATCTTTCCGAACATAAATATTGTTGTCGATAAATGTGCAATGATCGGCAACTTGTCCAAAGATGTAAAACCTTGTATTGGTTTTCTTTTTCTCTCTTATGTCTTCGTTTTGGCATCAATTTTTTTTTAATGTTGAACTCTACAACTGCAACACTCTTGGAGGGTGATCAATGTAGCCTTGATCTTGTTCCGAGATGCATGGTTTCAAACTCACATTTATACAACCCTCTAGCTAATGTCTATGACGGGTCATGCCCAATCGACTTAGATGTTGAGGACTGACGTTAGCCAACAACATCTCATATACACATTTGCTATCATATATCATATTCATTTAACGGTGTGGTATAGTATTCGATGAATGCAATTATCTTCCTGGTACCGATAAGACACCTTCAACTTTTGTAAATATAATTAATATTGGCAATATGATAATATATATATATATATATATATATATATATATATGGAACATTCAATATAAACGATTTGAATTCTAAATCTGTAAGATAAAGGATAATGTACTCAAATAAAAACTCTAATAGTTATTGTAGGTCAATTTTAATATTAATAGATCATGTTTCTTATTATTTCATTATTTTGATTGTTTTTATTTAGACTTTAATGAGCTAAAGTTGGAAATCATGACCCTTTCTATTTGCTTGGTTTCAACATAACTTGGCTGAGTACAAACACTACTTCAGTTGTAGAAAGTCATCCTTTGCTTGTGAGCTTGAGAAGGTAGCTTAACCTCAGTTGCCAGCCCAACAACTTGAAGGAATCTGATTATATACCATGTCAGATCAAACTCCCACCATTCTAGACCGTGTCGAGCCGAGTACTCAAAAGCATGGTGATTATTGTGCCAACCATCTCCAAAAACAAGCAATCCCAACCACCTGAAAAGAAAAGAAAATCAACTCACAAGAACTATATGTGTGTATATTATAATGAGTAATGAAGGAAGTGAATAGTATGTACCAATTGTTCTTGGATTGATCACGAGTATTCCATGTTTGCTTACCCCATAGATGTGAAACGGAATTTACAAGGAAAGTGAGGTGGTATGAGTATACAATCCTTACACCCTGCAATGGTTTTATGTCAATGCATGCTATTAGTGTATATCTCTTCATTTCAGATGTTGGTGAAGGTTAGAGTGGGTCATGTCCCCAGACTTTTGGATAAAATATGTTTGTTCCCTAATTTTTTTTTTATTTTTTTTATTTTTATCCATTCAAAAAATTAAAATTCTTATTATGTTTTTATTATTCAAATATTTTTAATTAAGTCCCTTTTAAATTTTTGAAAATTTTTCATTAAACCTCAAAATTTTTGAAAATTTTACTCTAGACTTCTTAAACTTTTAAAAACTTTGAGTTAACCCCCTCAACTTGTTATACCAAGATCCGCCCATGTTTCAGGTTTAAAGCATGAAAAATGTGATCTTATAGGAATTACATGTATACTAGTTTTGATATTATCATATCATAGTATGCTATATTCAATGATGTTTATTAAAAATTAATTAAAATAATCTTCATTATATTAAATATATATATAAGAAAATAAATATATCATAAATAAAAATCAAATTAATAATTTCATTTTGAAAATATTAAAATAACTTAAATTCTAAAATAGATATAGTTTAAAATATAAAATTAATGTTAAAATAATGATGAAGTAGTTTTTAATATTTTTAATAGTTTAAGGTAACTTTGAAATTTTATTGATAAAATTTATAAATATTGCCTTCTTTGTCATATCATTATTTAAAAATAATTTAAAAATAAAATGCTTAAAGGCATCCTAAGCCCTTTAACTTTGTAAAAAAAAAAATTAAACCCTTTTGTCATGCAAGATTCTACAAAAAAAAAAATTAAACCCTTTTGTCATGCAAGATTCTACTCAATCTTTAGGACAGGAGGGGAAGTAAATGTTTGCATAAAATTATCCACATCATAAAGATGTTATATAGGTTTGTCTCTTTAAGTTGTAATAGAAGACATTGCTTTCTGATTTTTACAAAAACTTTAAATTATATACGTACTAAACACAATGTTAATATATGTGAGCCCACCCACAAAAATATTTCTAGATCATCCATTGATCTTAACCCTAAATTATAAACTCAAAATCTTAAAAAAATAAACCATACAACCTAAATCCTAAATCTTAATCCTAAACCCTAACAATAAATCTTAACCCTAAACATTAAATATGTTGTGACATATATAGTAACACAAGAAATAGGTAAAAGATTTATGTTATGCATGCCACTGCTTGAAGAATCAAGTGGTAACTTAAAAAAAGAATCAAATGGTAAAGACTTTTCCAACTTGTGAATTAGGTTCTCAAGATATCTTTCGATTTTGTCAAAAATTACAAAAACCAGTTGTATATCATATGAAATTAGAGCAACTAATTTTGCCTTTACTCTATTAGGTTTAGAGAGGTTTTGAACGAGACGTCTAATTTTAGTTTTAATAAAAAATTAATGAATTACTTTTGCTGAAAAAAAATTAGACCAACCAATAAAATAAAATGAGCTAAACAAAGAAGACGAATAACGAAGAACTAAATCGCTTACCATTCCCCAAACTAAGAATGGGAACCCACCAAGGGAATATAGCACAACTCCAAATGCGATTGGATGGAGAAAATAGGTAGCTCTAAGGAACCTGTAGTAGGGTTGCTTCTCTAGATCCCCAACATTGCTTACTCCCCCACGCTTCAAATGTTCCATTCACACAAAACAATATAAAACATTAATCCCTATTCCCATTCTATGTGAAAGTGAGACCATACATGTTTGGAGAAGGAGATACGAATACCTTTTCAATAATAGTTTTGGTATCAAACATCCAGTTGAAGTAGCTAAACCAAAACCCATGAATGGGGCTATGTGGGTCTCTTTCAGAATCGGCAAACTGGTGGTGGCACCTGTGTGTGCTTACCCAATCAATTGGATCCCCCTGCAACAATCAATTCATATTTTCATCAAACTAATTTCTATTTTCTACTGAAACTTAAAACAACAACAGACCTGAAGTGCTTGAACTCCACAATAAGCGAACAAGTACTCTAGCCATTTTGGAAGCTTGAAGCTTCTATGACAAAGATTCCTATGGTAAGACAATGTAATCCCCAGTCCCGATATCAGAGTGAGTCCAACAGTAAACCAAAAAGCAGACCAAGTGAAATAAAAAGGTGCACAAAGGCTGAGCAAATGCATGGATAAGACAACACCAGCCTTGGTTATATCCATAACGTTCCAATTTCTTTTCCAAAAGGCCTCTCTCCTTTTTTGCACCACCACATCCGAAAACCAAATTCTAGCCTGAGTTTTCTCTTCCTGGTCTGCTTCTTTTGCCACAGCCGATGCTTCCCATCGTGATCGAGTTACTAAACTTGAGTGTAAAGGACTCTCCTTTCTCTGAGGTTGATTAAATCCCGAGTTTAGGGCTTTGTGATGGGAAGGGGAAGGTCTAGTTCTAGTTGTTGTTGTCACTCTTTGAAGAGGTGAAAAGGGTAAGGAATTTGGCTTACACAAGATTGTGGCAATGAAAGCCATTGGGGTCTCAACTTGTGGGTTCAAAAGAAGAAGAAAGGGGGTTTTATAGAAGCCATTGGGGTCTGAACTGCATGGTTTTTAATAGTTTATATTGCAATATTTTGGCCAACAATTATGACTCATGGTACATGTTTTCCTGTTCATCCTTAAAAAATTTATTCATAAGTGATTTTAATGAAATTTTCTTCTAATTTTGTAAATTACTTGCACGTATAGGATTGGGTCTTACACGTGTTCTCCTCGATTATTATCTTTCGCGTTTCATCCATATGCTAAATATGGAAGTTGGTTAGCATGTGATGGTGATTGATCCACCCACTTGTATGCTTGCATTTCATTTTTACTCGTTTAGGGTTTTAATCGCAAAACTACTCTATGTGTTTGTTTTAAAAAATTACTATAAATATATGTAGTCGTTCAAGTGTTTAAGCATAAACGTAAACAATTTTATTCCCACATGTTCAATGACGAGGTTACAATATCTCAATTATAGTGTTCAGTTAAAATAAGTATTGAATGTATATTTTTAAATTTTTGGCTTAAGAGTACTTGTAGTCTTTGAACTTTTGAAAGAAAAAAAAAACAATCAAGTCTCTGAATTTCTTTTCATCTAATTAAATCTTTGAACTAATAAATTTAATTAATTAAATTTTTGATTATTTTTAAAAAATAAATTTATAAGTGACAAAATTATTTTTTTAAAAAGGAGGGCCGAACGTAGTTTTTCAAAACTTTAGGTGGATCAGATTTCCTCTGGCCCATTAGTGTCTGTCTCTAATCTTATGTTATGTGTAATTAGTGAAAATTTTATTTTATGATATAAATATTTGTATGTGTCTGAATTGTTTATAGTTATGTGTATTATTTGGTTATTATTTACATATAATTTTTGAAATTATGGAAGGGTAAAAGAATTCAAAATTTATGGAGTATGATATTTAGTAATAAAATTTTAGAATTTCTCTCTAGTAATCCAAATGATTTGATTAATTAGAAGATTGACCAATACAACTTCAACTAAAATTATTTAAATTATTTTTATATTAATGATTTTCTCGGCAAATAAGATTTTTAATTGATTCATAATCGCCTCAACCTATATGTGTGCCTCGTTAAAAACCTCCCTACACCTAATTGGAGGAAAGAAGTACAACACATATAGGGGATACAACAAAATCGCAGAAGACTCGGGCAAAACAAAACTACGCAACACCTATAGCTCCTACTGTAACCAAGACTCCGAATGAAAACAAGTATAAAATTAACAAACAGCAATAAGGTTACCACCATAAATCAACAAATTAACCACATTGGCTTAAATTCGCCCTGACAATGAAAGTAAAAAATCACCCATGCCTTGTAGAGCCTATCGCAAATCATCCCATCCAAAACAAGGCTTAAAACTATCATATTACACTTCCTGTCAACAAAAACCAAGTGGATATCCTTGAATATCGCCAGCAGCCTATCAACTTCTACCAACGACATTTCAATCGGCTACCAAAACAGTCTCCAATGTAGTTTTGATCACAAAACCAAGGCTTCATCCCCTGAATCACGTTCGGATTTACACAAACAACAGGGCCCTAGCGATACATGCTACCACCAAGCCTTGAAGAGTTCTGAACGCATCGATCCCTCCTTAGCTAAAAAATTCGCGAGGTTGTTTGACACCCTCGGAGCATACGCAAACATTATACACGTTATTTTCTTAGAATTTCCATCAATCGATTCAAATACTTGCAACCAACGCCAAGGTCTTAGAGTTTTGCCGCCAAGCCAATTGAGGACAGATTTCGAGCTAGTTTCCACAATAAGTTTTGATTTTCCTAACTAGCCAGCTTCAATGAAGAGTTTCAAGGCTAACTTTATCGCAAACAGAACAGAAAAATATGAACTTATCGCTTCCATCGGGCTAGAGAACATAGCTGTTAGCACCCCTTTTGTCGATCTTAAAACGCCCCCACATCCGGCATACTCATCCCTGAACGCAGCTTCTACTCTAATGTTCATATTATCTTCAAGAGACGGAATCCAAGAGAAATTTCTTTCTTCCAATCTGATGTTGCCCCTCGGGTTACTCCACCAACGTTCTTCATCAAGAATCAAGTCTGGATACGTAGCTTTAATCCACAAGAAAGCTCTCATTTTTAGGATAAACAGCAAGTCCTTCAAGGAGGTTGTTTTGTCTTCGAATATTCTCTCATTTCTTGCTAGCCATAGGCTCCATACAGCAGAAGAAGTTGAGACCAGCCAAATAGTTTTGAAACTACATGTCCAAGAAGCATTGAAACAAAACGCAAAGAAATCTTCGATGTTCATCAATCCTGGCCAAGAAATTTTTCACCAGCTGTAAAAATTCTTCCAAAAACATATCGCGAATTTGCAGTCCAAAATAAGATGCTGGTATTTTCAATTACCCTTGCACACCATGGACATCCGATCAACTTGTCATCCAACTTCACACCCCTCGATCTAAAAAATTCTTTAGTAGGGATCCTATCCATCTTTAAAAATCAGAGAAAAGTTTTGACTTTATGCGGCACCTTCAACTTTCATAGCGTATCAAAATTAAAAGGATGATCTTCCAACTCAACATTTACCATTAAGTCAGTTAGCTTTTCAACTGAGAAATTCCTAACTTTGTCATGTAGCCATATAATTCTATCCGAAGACCCGACAATCAATTTCACAGGAGAAACAAATTTTTTTACCGAAACCAGAAGCTTTTCCTCTCTACTTACAAGTGGTCTTTTGAACATTTGATTTCAGTTTAAGTCATTCAAATCACACTCACCTGCCAGTGCAGCAACTGAAACTCCCTTATGGATTGACAATTTATACAATCTTGGCTGGATCATGTTCAAAGGCTTATCACTGCACCATATATATTCCCAAAATAATGCCGAGTTTCCATCCCCAATCTGCCATTTAAACGTTTTTTCATCCATCCATCTTCCAACAGCAGGTTTATTCAGGTTGTTAAGAATACCTCTCCAAACTATCGATGCATTTTTTAGCCTACTTTGAGACTTGGCCATATTATGGATGCTTTCGTCATATTTAAAGCTGAGAATTTTACGTCACAACACTTCCTTTTCCATATAGAATTTTCAGCCCCACTTTGCTAGTAGAGCTTTATTTTTTGCTTCAATATTAACTACTCTCAAACCGCCTTTTCTCTTTGGCTTACAAAGTTTCCCCCAATTCACTCGAGCCTTGTTTTTTGGACCAGCCCAGCTACCCCCAAAGAAAAGTATGCCTAATTTTGTCGATATGTTTAAGTACTGATTTGGGAACCTGGAATATGAACATGTAATATAAAGGAAGGCAGAAAGAATAGAGTTAACGAGAACAATTTTTCCAGCAAACGACAAAGATCTACATTTTTATCCCGCGAGCTTTTTCCTGATTTTATCTACCACAGGGTCCCACGTTGTTATTTTTCTCGGATCCGCACCAAGAGGAATACCCAGATGACTAAAGGGAAGCTTTTCTTTAGAGCATCCACACAATTTAGCTAGTACAACAGTTCGCTCCTCTACCACATTGACCCCGACAATACACGATTTTTTGAAATTAATACTCAGCCCAGAACTGACCTCATAACACCTAAGGATACGTTTGATGATCATCATCTGGTCTTCGATTGGTTTTAGAAACAAAAGAGTATCGTCGGCAAATTAGAGATGCGTGATTGGCTCCAAATTCTTCGCTAATTTGAATCCTTCTAGAATACTATCATCCACAGCCTTTTTTAAAAGTCGGTGAAGACCCTCCATTATAAGAATAAAGAAAAAAGAGGATAAGGGATCCCCTGTCTCAACCCTTTGCACAATCTGAACTCTTTCGTGAGAGAGCCGTTGAGTAAGATAGACACTTTTGCAGTTGACACGCAATTGAATATCCATTGACACTATCTACTTCCGAAGCCCATTTTATTTATTATTATCATCAAGAAGTCCCATCTCACACTGTCATAGGCTCTTGTAAAGTCCAATTTCAATAAGATTTCTCCTTCATTTCCCGCATTCCGTTGGAGTGAATGTATTACTTCATTTGCAATTAATACTCCATCAAGGATTTGTCGACCCTTTATAAAAGCACACTGTGTAGAACTCACTAATTCTCCCATAACTCTGCTTAGTCTTCTGGATAGGACTTTGGCAACGATTTTATAAACTGATCCCACTAAACTGATAGGTTTGTACTCTGTTAACTGATCTCACTAAAACTCTGCGTAGTTATTATAAGATTATGAGTAAATTTTAATATTCAACGAAATATCTCTCCTACTATTTCATTATTTTGATTGTCTTTATTTAATTTAAACTTTAGATTGCTGAACTTGGAAATTATGACCCTTAATATTTGTTTAGCTTTAACATAATTTGGCTGAATATAGACACTTCAGTTGTTTTTTTTTCTCGGCAACATGTATGATTTATTAAATAAAAGTTCATACATAGCCAACATTCCCCAAGCCTCGTTAAAAACCTCTCTAAACCTATAGAGGAAAAGAGTACTTGGGTAATGTCAATAACAAGGCACCAACACGAAAAAACACTAACCCCCAATTACAATCAACCCACCCGTTGAAACCAACTCGTACGATCGACACCACTCTTCGCCAATACATCCGCGAACTTATTTGCCTCTCGATACACATGGTGAAAGCACACATCTCCAAGAGCAGCACACGCCTCGTCAATACGTCTCAACCAAACTCCATATTTCCACGGTCTTGCGTCATGGTGAAGCACCCACGCAATCGCCGTCATCGAATCCGACTCCACCACTAATGGAGGAAACACCCTCTCCGAACTAACCAACAATTCCAACGCGAAACAGATTACTTGCACCTCCGCCTCATTCGAGTCCACTATACCGATCGGCCCGGAGAATAAATCCAAAACTTGTCCCGCTGCATTCCGCAAAACACCACCACAACCCGCCTTACCCGGCTTTCCCCTTGCAGCACCATCCACATTAAATTTCACCATATGAGCTTGATAAGGTAGTTTAACTTCAGTTGTCAGTCCAATAACTTGAAAGAATCTGATTACATACCATGTTAGATCCAACTACTACCATTTTAGACCGTGTTGAGCCGAGTACTCGAAAGCATGATGGTTATTGTGCCAACCTTCTCCTGATGCAAGCAATCCCACCAACCTAAAAAGAAAAATAATAATAATAATAACTCACAAAAACACTCCCCAAATAACTTAAACCCATCAAATGCTTCTTATAAGAAATGACCACAGCGAAGAGCAATGGGCGGATTCATGGTGGTCGCGACCGAACGAGGCAGAGCGGAGGGCGAATGTGGACCCTATTTGTGTCGAATCTACCGCCACAACTGCATTGGCAGGGGATTTGGCAAGTTTTCGATAGGCATGGGGTTGTGAGGGATGTGTTCGTACCGAAGAAGAAGGGGAAAGATGGGGCGAGATTTGGGTTTGTTCGGATGGTGACTATTCAAGATGCTAAGCGGGTAATCGAGCGATTGAATGGATTCCGCCTCTATGGATCGGTAATCACGGTCCTATTTGCGAGAGATGGGGGAAGGGATTTGTCTTGGCGAGAGAAGGGATTGATGAATCATATGACAAAACCCTCCCAATTAAGTAAGAATCCCGTGGCAAAAGAGAAATTAAAGGATGATCAAGATCCAATTGCAACAACAAAAGCTGTCTCGTTGAGAGGAATTGTGGGAAAAATTGATGAAGACAAATGGGAAATCTTGAAAACCTGTGTGGTGGGATGGCGACGTAATTCGATCTCGATCGCTCAATTGGCAAAGGAGCTACATGAGAACAATGTGCGGGGATTCTCAATTATGCACATGGCCGGGCGAATGGTGCTATTAATGCCCAACGAATCGGGAGAAAGGATGGATATTATGACACAAACAGATTTAGAGAAGTGGTTTGTGGATGTGCGGCCGTGGTCGACAGCGGTTCAAATGTCGACGAGAAGAGTATGGCTGGCGATGAGCGGGATTCCCATTCACGCGTGGGCAACGGAGACTTTTGAAAATATCGCCAAAGTATGGGGTTCATTGGTAAAGGTAGACTTATCGACGATCTCACCTTCTTCGTTCGAGCGAAGTAGAATCCTAATCGAAACTAATTGGATCGACAGAATTGATGAGCTGCTGGAATTAGAGGTCGATGGGAATTTTTATAACATTCGGGTGCAAGAATGGGAGAGAGAGGTGAGGCCAGCGGATAGGGACGAGGAAGAAGACATAGAAACATCCTCGGAAACTAGTTCACATAATGCACCAAATGAGACTAATAAATCGAATGAAAGTGATCCGATGTTGCACTCGTTTGTTCAAGACAGCCTTCTGGGTGACGAAACAAATCTAAATTCCAGAGGTGCCCAGGAAATTGATTCGAATTGGGATGCCAATGTCACAAAGAAAGGATGCACGTATGAAAAACAAATTGATTTGCGGGTGGAATCAACAAGTAGATGATATTCGTGGGTTTCGAATGAGGTGGTTGCTTTGATAGATAGAGAGGGGACAAGTGAGCACAAGAGCTTAGATGTGGCTCAACTTGAAGCGTGTAGAGCAGATAGTACCCAGGGGACTTCGATGGCAGCGGCTGAGGAGGTGGATATGCTGGTTAGGGAGAGAATTGGTGAATGCACAAGCCGCGATATGGACCGTTTTGCCTGCTGTGTAGGGGAGGGTGTACGGGGAAATATTGTCATGGTGGAGCGGGAGTTGGCAGTGCATATTGCCGATGAAACGCTGGGGGCGAACTCAGGGGATTTAATCGAGGTTGGGCCTGCACAAATGAGGGCCTCAGATGCTAAGTATATTGAACATAATGGAGTCCTTCGCAAGGTGAGAAGCTTATCTAATGTTTTGATAAGTGTTTTGAATCCGGAGGAAAGGTCAGAGGCTGTGATTAAATTGACAAAGAAGTCTCGCGGCAGGCCGAAGAAGAAATTACAGGAAGATACGGGGATTGCGAATGGATCATTATCGGACTCGGATTTTGTAAACAAAAAGAGGGTGATTTTGAGAGAGGCAAAACAGACTCTTGATTTGGGCAGATTGATAGGGGCTTCGACAGTAGGTAACGAGGAGGCGGTTGTTCAAGACATTGAGCGCATCATTGAGTCGCACATTGAAAAAAAATAGCAGGTGGCGATGCGGGTGTTGTCGTGGAACGTTCGCGGTTTAGGTGCAGCCGCGAAATGTCGTGCAGTTCGTGACCGAGTACGACAACACCAGTGTGCAATGGTGATGCTTCAAGAAACGAAATTGGAGCAGCTATCAGCAAATGGGGTAAGTAAAGTGTGGATTTCGGATAATTTCGATTTTGTTTTAGCACCTTTTGTTGGGCGATCAGGGGGGTTAATGTTAATTTGGGACAGCGATAAATTCCGGAAGGTAGAAACACGTGTAGCTCGTCATTTTATTTTGATTAAAGGGGAATGGGTGAGTGAGAAATGGATATGCTGGATGGTTAATGTGTATGCTCCTTGCGAGGTGGAGTCTCAAGATCGGGTATGGGGGGAATTGCGGGGGCTGGTTGGGGAATTAGAAGGGCCGTGTTGTATAGGGGGTGATTTTAATACGGTGCGGGAGGTGAGGGAGAGATGTGGATGTGTTGATGCATCGAGGGGAATGGAGAATTTCAACGAATTTGTGGAGGACGTCGGCCTTATGGATATTAAAGTTGTGGGAAAGAAGTTCACTTGGTTTGGATCGGGGAACAAAGCTTGCCGCCTTGATAGATTCTTGGTGTCGAGAGAATGGATTGATCGCTTCTTTTCGTTGTATCAATTGGTTTTGCCGAGGGGAATTTCAGACCATACGCCGATTCGTCTGACAAGTGAGGATAGTGATTGGGGACCTCGTCCGTTTCGGTTTCTAAATGTTTGGCTTGAGAAGAAGGAACATGTTGATTTAATGGCGAAGGAATGGGAGCGAATTTCAGTGGAATTAGAGGGGTATTCGATACAATATAAATTAAGGGAGCTGAAAAAATTTTGCGCACATGGAATAAAGAATGTTTTGGACATGTCGACACTCGAATTAGGGAGATGACGGAACAAATTGACCGGCTGGATGAGGTGGTAGATGTGTCGGGGGATAGAGACCATAGGACGAATGAGATTTGTCGGCTGAAAATTGAGCTGTGGCGTCTTCACAAGTACAGGGAATCGATTTGGCGGCAGAAGTCGCGAGCTTTTTGGTTAAAAGCGGGGGACCGTAATACCTCATTTTTTCACCGAAGTGCTAAAATTAGAGCTGGGAAAAATCAGATTATGGGATTGCGGATCAATGGTGCATGGGTGGAGGATAAGGACAGGTTTAAACGCCATATTCAGGTTGAATTTCGAAAACATTTTGCTCGTCGACCTTGCCTTGGAATGTTGGAAGCAGATGTGCGGTTTTGTAGGCTGGATAAGGCGGCTGCTGAAATGCTTGAATCTGAGTTTTAGATGTCCGAAATTAAAGATGCTATTATGAGCTGTGAAGGCGCGAAAGCACCGGGGCCTGATGGCTTTAGCTTTGCGTTTTTCAAGAGGGGATGGGAGTTCTTGCAGGATGATTTGGGGCGATTGTTTAAGGATTTCCATGCACATGGCTCTTTGCCGAAAGGGGCCAACTCGACTTTTGTGGTATTGATCCCAAAAAAAGAGAACCCACAGGTGATTAGTGATTTTCGGCCGATATGCTTACTGAATTCGGTGTATAAAATAGTGGCGAAAGTTTTGGCGGGAAGGCTACAAAAGGTACTTCATTCGGTGATTAGTGAAGAGCAATCTGCTTTTATCAAAGGCCGACAGATTGTCGACGGCATATTGTTAACCAATGAAGTGGTTCATTCACTTCGGATGCGACGATTTAGTGAAGGAGGTGTGGTGATGAAAATTGACTTCGCAAAGGCATATGACTGCATTAAATGGGAGTTTCTTGTGGATGTCATGTGCCGGATGAATTTTGGGGTGAGATGGCGGAATTGGATATTGAAATGTGTGGGTACGGCACGGCTTTCGGTCCTTGTAAATGGTAGTGCAACATCGGAGTTTACTATGGAATGGGGATTGCGACAAGGTGACCCCTTGTCGCCGTTACTTTTTGTGATTGTCGCGGAAGCACTTCACCAATTCTTGGTAAATGCGGAAGGATTGGGGCTGATTAGAGGAGTGAGTGTTGCTGCGGATTGTCGGCTCTCGCATTTGCAATTTGCCGATGACACGGTTATTTTCATTCAAGGGAAGGTTGATTTTGCTAGAAATCTGAAGCGCGTGCTGACGTGTTTTGAGTATGGATCGGGGCTGCAAATAAACTATGCCAAATCGGCCATGTATGATGTGGGATTAGAGGAGGCAGTGGCATTGGAGATGGCTAAGGAATTGGGATGTGTGCGAGCTGAACTACCCTTCAAATACCTGGGAATTCCGATAGGAATTAACCCACGAAATGGTAAGGTTTGGGAGCCGGTAATTAATCGGATGTGCTTGTGTTTAGCGGGATGGAAAAAGAATTCATTATCTTTTGCCGCAAGGGTGACGTTGGTGAACTCGGTGCTCTCTACGCTGCCTCTATATTATATGAGCATATTTAGGGTGCCGAAAACAGGATTGAATAAAATTGAGAAGATACGGCGGGCATTCTTGTGGGGCGATACGGATTTAAGAAGGAAAATGAACCGAGTAGCTTGGGAGAAAGTGTGTCAGCCGAAGGAGGTAGGGGGTCTTGGAGTGGCAAATATTGAGCTTTGAAATTCGGCATTGCTTGCTAAATGGCTTTGGCGATATGCCGATTCCCCCAAGGCTTTGTGGAAATCGATTGTGGAAGCTAAGTATGGTGTTGCAGTGAGGGGGAGGCTGCCGAATATGGTGGGCAAGCAGCACATGTCTTTCGTTTGGAGGAGAATTGTTGAGATACAAGAGGGGGATGCCACGGGTAAGTTTTTGAGTGACGATTGCTTCTTGTGGCACATAGGGAACGGGACAAGGGTGCTGTTTTGGTACGATCGATGGTGTCTAGAGGAGCCTCTTTGTGAGGTATTCCCGCACATTTTTAGATGTGCTAGCAACAAGGCAGCAGTGGTATGTGAATATGTGCGGCAAGGCACTTTGAGCCATGCGGAATGGTTGCTGTTTTTTAGCCGTGACTTGCGATCGTTTGAACAGCACCAGTTGAGACAGTTGAGAGCGATTGTGAAGGGGTTTACCTTGTGTGAGAGTGAAGGCGATGTGCTGGTCTGGAAATCGAATGCGGTTGGTCAGTTTTCAGTGGGGAGTTTAATGAAATTGATGTCCTCGTTGGGACTATCCGACCATGGGTTTGATGGCTTTAATGTGTGGAAAATTGAAGTGCCTCCGAAGGTACAATGTTTCCTTTGGTTCGTGCAACTACGCCGGTTGCCGACGCTGTCTATGCTCAGCGCTCGGGGCGTGCCTTTAGCCGAAATTCAATGTGTGTGGTGTAGGGAGGGGGTGGACGAGGAAGAGCATATCTTTTTCCTATGTGTTTTTGCAAACAACGTGTGGATGGCATTTTTCCGATGGTGGGGGATGTCCTGGGCGAATCCGAAATCATTTGCGGATTTTTTTGTGCAGTGTTGTAGTGGGGTGTTGTCGGGAGAAGGGAGAGCATGGTGGAGAATTGGTTGCACAGCGGTATTGTGGTCTTTATGGCTTGCGCGGAATGAAGTCGTTTTCAATCAGAAACAGATGGCTGTCGAGGAGCTGCTCTTCCTTATCAAGCTTCGTGCATTTTATTGGATTAAATTCTCTGTACATGGCGAGGTTATATCAGAGGCTGCTTGGTGGGAGCGGCCAGGGATGTGTGTGCCGTCGGGTACAGTGAAAAATAGAGCTGGAATCCATTGGTGCCCACCGATAGAAGGTGTACTAAAGTTTAACGTGGATGGTGCGGCACGAGGAAAACCAGGTTTGGCGGGATGTGGGGGTGTGCTACGGGATGCGAGGGGTGTAGTGTTGGCTGTTTTTTCGGGACCTTTGGGGTGTATGGAATCGAATGAAGCTGAGGTTTGGGCCATTTGGCATGCAGTTCGATTGCTGGCCGACTCAAGATGGAAGGAGGATGGGTCGTTTATTATCGAATCCGACTCGCGGATTGCGTTGTCCTGGGTGCTGCACAAGGACAAACGACCATGGAGGTATAGAGGGCTGTTTCGCGAGATTGATTATGCTTGTTTACAGCTTCGATGTGTTTGCTTTCATCATGCTTTTCGTGAGGCGAATTCATTCGCCGATGCGCTCGCTAAAGGGGGTGTGGATAGAGTGTCTTGGCTTCATGCTATTGCGGATGATGGGATGATTTTGTAATGGGGTATTTGGTCCGACTTGGGGTATGTCTTTTTGGCCTATACCTTCCATGATGCACTCTTTTTCCTCCAAATTAGGTTAGGGAGGTTTTTTAAGGAGGCATATGGGAGGTTGTATGATTTCTATACATTGAATAAAATCATACACTTATCGATCAAAAAAAAAAAATAACTCACAAAAACTATATATGTCAAAGCCATTCTTATTTTGCTGATTGTCAAAAGTCCTACAAAGTATGACGAGATTTTTTTTGCAACTGTGTGAGTGTTGGGAGTGATTTTTGTTGGTATGAATGATGTCTAGCTTTCGAGTGTTTAGAAACAGATGATTCATTGTATTTGGTTTGAAAGATTTATGTTTGGTGTGGTCTTGTAATAGGTGTAAGAGTTTTGATGAACATTGGCGTGTGGCTTCTTTGTATATTGATGTCATTATGTACTCTTTTTCCCTTTTTAATATGAAGAGATTTTGTAACGAGACATATATTGATAAGTAAAACTTTTTATTTAATAAAATATTATTTTACCGGAAAAAAAAACTAACAAAAGAAGTGAAGAGTACGTACCAATTGTTCTTGGATAGATCACTAGTATTCCATACTCTCTTGCCCCCCAGAGATGTGAAGCAGAATTTAAAAGCCAAGAGGCGTGGTATGAGCATACAATCCTCACACCCTGCAACGATTTCATGTCAATTGTTAACACAAGCTAGTAGCGCATATCTCCTCATTTCAATGCATAAAAAATACAATCTTATAGGAACTACATATATATACTAGTTTTGATATTATCATTCAATTCTCGACGGTGAATCGATTTGGTAGCTTAAATATTATTATTCATCATATTTATCCGATTTGATGTTTTAATAAGTCATTGTATTAAATTTACAAGCGTTTACTGAGATTCGCGTGTCATGGGTTTGGGATGCCAAATACAATCTTATTATCATCCAACCAAACACTGTAATATTTAATTCAGGGCAAATAAACCAAACAAAGTAATGTAATATTCCCAATAATGAGTAAGGTAATACTACATTCTTGGAATCTTATTCCCAAAGGTAATGTTACATTCTGTGAACCAAACACACATTTAGTATTTGTTTGGTTTCAACATAACTTGGCCGAATACAAAAACCTCAGTTGTTGAAAGCCATCCTTTGCATGTGAGCTTGAGAAGGCAGCTTAACCTCAGTTGCCAGTCCAATAACTTGAAGAAATCTGATTACATACCATGTTAGATCCAATTGCAACCATTCCAAACCATGTCGAGCCGAGTACTCGAAAGCATGGTGGTTATTGTGCCAACCTTCTCCAAGCGAAAGCAATGCCATCCACCAATTGTTTTTGGAAAGATCACCAGTATTCCATGCTTGGTTCCCCCAGATATGTGAAGCGGAATTTACAAGGAAAGTGATATGGTATAAGATCGTAATCCTTGCACCCTGCGATGGTTTCATGTCCACGCATGCTATTAGCGCATATTTCCTCATTTAAGTGCATGTTTAACGCATGGAAATATAATCTTATAGGAACTACAAATACATACGCTAGGTATCAGCAGAGGAAACTGGAGTAAGAATAAGTTAATAATTTTATTTTGAAAAAATGTTAAAATAATTAAATGAATATGCATTTAAATATTATTTTATTTAAAATTGGGGATTCAAATTGAAGGTAATGAAGACTGCGCTATAAGAAATATCGCCCTGCTGATGCAAAAATAGAAGTGTGCGTTAGAAGAAGGGGAGGCGAAATTGAGATTTTTTCTTGGATTGCAAGAGGATTAGAGTCTGGAAATTTCTAGGCGGTAGGTCGATAAGATTCTGCTGCAAGAAACAAAAATACAACTGTTAGTGGTGCCCGAGATCAGTTTGATGCGGTATGTTGTTAATTTTGATTTTTGTTATTATTTGGGGATGTAGTGGTTGAGGACGGCTCCTAATATGGAGTTTTCCATTGTTTGGGAAAGGTTATGGTGATGAGTTATGGTGCTTTAGTTGGTGGAGAATAATTTGTTTGTTAGAAGTTTGCTGGGAGGTCAAGGGTACTAGGAAACTCTCCGGCTGTTGATTTAGACTTTGAGGATCTAGTGTTTTCTTTTGGGGTACTTGGTTTGATCCAAAGAAAAGGGATGTTGTTGTTTGGGAGAATTTATTTTTTACGATGTTGTGAGCTTTTAGGAAGGTTGAAGCAGGATGAAAAGGGGTTCTGAGTCGGGAGCAAAGGGTGTTTTTCGTGCTTTGAACACAATAAGATATTTTGGCTTTTGGCGTGTTTTTTGCCTCGGATGATAGGAAGTATTTTATTGCTCTTTTCTGCACGTTTGTTTTCTTGAGTTGTTTGGTTGCTTGTTTCTGAGTTGGCGTTGGCCTTTGTTAATAAGGTGTTGCTGTTGAGGTTATTACCAACACGTGGGAGCCTTGTGTTTTCGGTGCAAACATCTATTCATTTGGAGTGGGGGCTTTATCGGACATAGCTACAGAGTTGGAGCTAGAGGTTTCTGAAATTTTACAATTTGCAGATTTTGTCGGGAGGGTATTAAGGTGCACTTACATTTAAACTCCTTCAATGGAGATGTTGGTATGATAGATTTTGTAGTCTTTTAGTGTCTTAAGGAGTTGTGTTTTGTGTGGTGATGCTCTATGTATTGGATTGGTCTTTGGGTCTTGGGGATTTTGTTTGTAGTGTAGCATGAGTGATGAATCTTGAATTTCGTTGCGTTGTATTCCCTACATTGTGGGTACTCTTTTCCTCTAATTAGGTTTAGAGAAGTTTTTAACGAGGCACGCAATTTGGGCGTAAGCTTTTAAGTTATTATAAATAAAATTTATTTTGCCGAGCAAAAAAAAATATATATAATTGTTATATTTTATAGGTTAATTAATGGAACCATTAAAATTAAACGGTTTCGATTAATCAAACTTTTAAAAATGATAGTTAGTGATTACAATTACCGTTATAAATTTTGACAAATAATTAACTTATAGGTTAATCTGTTGAATCATTGTTTTAAATAATTTCGGGATGGATTGTGTGTTCGACCCCAAGGGTAGTAAAGGGATGGCGGACCATCTAGCATTGAAAGGTTTGATTTGACAAGAGCTGCTCATGCTGGCAGTTTCATGTCCGAACAGTCAAGGAGTTGAGTTTTTATATGATATATAGGTTTGAGATTTTGATATTGGCTTTCGTTGTTATTTGAATGGTTGTTGTTTGAGTTGTGGTTTTTTTATACCTAGTTGTGTTGTACTATTTTCTTCCATTTAGGATTAGAGAGGTTTTTAACGAGACTTGCAACCTAGGTCTAAGGTTTTGTTTGAACCTTTTTATTAATAAAATCTTACTTGCCGAGAAAAAAATGATTAACTTATAGGTTAATCGTTATTAAATTATTTAGAATAAAATGTATTCAGAGTCTAACCCGCACGCCCCATTATTTCTAATTTCTATATTATATCTTCTAAAATTATCAAATGCATCCGGTGAAGACCTTGAATAATTTGATCCTAAAGTTAACTTGTTGTGGCTTATGGTACTATTTCATGAAAGTTTCATTTAACCTTATGTTTGTTAAAAATTTATCTTTAAAAATCTAACAAGTGGATTCAGTAAAAAAGAAAATGATGTTTCATTAATCAACCATAAATACCACAACCGCTTACGGAATCAAGTGGTAAAAACTTTTTCAATAATTTTTTTTTGCTAGGTATCAAATGCATTCGGTGAAAGACCTTGAATGATTTGATCCTAGAGTTAACTTGTTGTGGCTTATGGTACTATTTCATGAAAGTTTTATTTTTTTTTTGCTCGGCAAAAACGTGTTTTATTATTACGACAAGAAGATATTACACGCCTTACCTTGAATGTACGACTCGTTAAAAACCTCCCTAAACTTATATGGAGGAAAAGAGTACGACATATTACAAGGGATACAAGAACAAACCAGAAATATCAGTCCGAACAATCCATCCCGAAACAAAAACCAGTCAACACAAACAAAACCTCAATGAAAGTTTTATTTAATCTTATGTTCGTTAAAAATTTATCTTTAAAAATCTAACAAATGGTTTCAGTAAAAAAAAATGATGTTTCATTAATCAACAATGAATACCACAACATCTTACAGAATCAAGTGGTAAAAACTTTTTCAACTTGTGATTTTGCTTTCTTTCTTTTTTTCAAGTTTTCTTTATCGTTTGGATTAAAGAAATTTAACATGTAAGGTTCTGTTGTCGATAATAACAAAAATCAATTGCGTATCATGAAATTAATTCCACTAGTACCGTGATCAATCAATCAAACATGATATGCTTAAAAAAAGACGAATTGAAATACCAATTGGCTTACCATTCCCCAAACTAGGAACGGGAACCCACCAAGGGAATATAGCACGACTCCATGATATATTCCCTAAATTATAACCCTAAACCATAAATTGAAACAACTATCCCTAAATTCTAACCCCTACACCTAAACCCTTAAACCTTATACCCTAAACTAACTCCCTATACCCTAAAACTAAGGCACTTGTGGAAACTTTCTGTAACACCTGTGTTTTGGGGTTAGAAGTTAGTCGGGTTAGTGGGTCCGAGTCGGTAAAATTTATTTTAATCAATTTGACATTGGCTTGAGCTAATTGAATTTTAAAATAAAAAGGAGGGACCATTTTGGTAGTTAGCCCAAAAACAATTTAAAAGTAGACCACCTTTTTGAAAACAAAACAAAAAAAAGGCTATCATCCTCACTCCTTCCCTCTCACCCGTTGGAAACCCCCAAACCTATTCAAAACTCTCCCAAACACAAAATCTACTATTTCATTAGATTACTTCTTCATCCCAATGTCATTTTCAAAGGTAAATGCATATTCTCACTCTCCTCTTCATCCTCTACATTTGCATAGCTTTATATTTCAAAACCACCCACTTTTGTGATTTTCAAGTTTAATGAAAGAATGGATTTTTATTGGGGTTTTCAATTGGTTTTGAATTATTAAGTTGGGTTTTGGTTTAGTCACCTTAAAATACATATAATATGTTTTAATGGGTAAGTTTGGGTGAAAACTCGAAATGGGTCCTTGTGGCCAATTTTGAAGAGTCAAAAATGAAATTTTTGGTGAGTTTTAGGGTTAGGTTGAAGGGCTGATGGTTTAGGGATGTTAGGAAGGTGTTTTGGGACTATTTGGGTGTCATTTGGGTGTTTGAAAACATGGTTTTCAGCTAGGTTTTATGGGAGCTCGAAATTGGACTTTTGGGTGATTATTTGGGTTGGAATTTGTTGAAGCATGGCTTGTATTTATGGGAAGAGTTGATCACTGAGTTTTAACATTGATTTGTGAAGTAATGGATGTCTTTTGATTGACTAGAAACAAGAGGAGACATTGGAGAAGCATCGGGATCGAATTCGGGCTTATAGGAGGCTTGCTTTGGTTGCTAAGGAAGGGTGGTGAGTAACTTTAAATATGTTTTGAAGTGGTTCAAGTATGTGTAGTGTATGTGTTGGAATGTGCTTGGTAGGTCATTCCTATGTGGAGTTAAATTGGTAACTTAGCTCCTTGATTTTCATTGAATGCTACTTATGCCTTGCCTATTTGCTCTTGTGAAATGTGGGTTGATTTGCATATATGTATGTGATGCGTATGTGATATAAATGATGGATATGTGATGTGGATAATGGAATTGACACTAATTAACTTACCGGGTGTAAATGATCGATCATTAGGATTAGTGTGCACACAAATTGAGTCAAAACGTACGTGACCTTGATGGCGTTGAGTCATCAAGGAGGAGTACGGTGATGTAACATTCCACCGAAAATTTATTTATATTCTACGGGATGATGAGTGGAATCCCATCCGTAGGGCATGTGGTGATGAGTGGAATCCCGCCCATGCAAGGTCCGGTGATGAGTGTAATCCCACCGAGGTAATGTGGTTGTTGAGGCTCGCCGAGCTTGGAATTTTAGGCTCGAGCTCGGCTCGAAAACAATTCTATTGGGCTCGGCTCGGACTCGAAGCTCGTCAGGCTCGGCTCGGGCTCATCAGGCTCGGCTCGGCTCGAAATGGAAAATTTTGCTATAGTTTTTTTATATAAAATATTCGTTAAAAATCCCTTTCATAACCAACACTAAAACGAAATTCAATGACCGGAAAGAGGAAAAAAGTGTCAAAAATTAGATTAATCCAAATAATCAATAAATATTCTTATAATACAAACACATAATTAAAGAAAATACAAAATCAAACAACAATCAACTAATGAAAGAAAATACAAACACATAATTTATTTTAGTGCATATGTAGATTCCGAGCCTGTTCACGAGCTTTTCGAGCGGGGTCTGGGTAAGCTCGGCTCGGCTTGTTAAGGTTTCGAGCCAAGCCCGAGTCGAGCTCACTCGAGCCGAGATTTGACCGAGCCGAGCCCGAGTAGATCGCGAGCCGGTCAGGCTCATTATCACCCCTAGTTGGCATAATAATAGGAAAAAGACAGAAGAGAGATGTGGTGATAAGTTTGTCCTTTGTTTAGATGTGGTGATAAGTTCGTCCTTTGTTTAGATGTGGTGATAAGTTCGTCCTTTGTCTAGATGTGGTGAAATAACTCCCTATAATAATTTTGCCACGATTGAACTCTTTCTGTAGCAGCAAAAAGTGAGTGGAAGAAATGGCAGCAACTGCGTCATTCCTTACGTCTCCAGCTCAATCCTTTTCTAAAACACGGTCGATGAGAGGTACAGCTGAAAATCGTGTTGCAAGTAGGTAATTGAAGTCCTTTGGTAATATTAAGTTTCTGAATTGTGCAACTCTGCAGGAGGCTTCATTAATCAGCCAATCATGTGCGGTGGGGGAACCAAGAACAGTGCTGAAGAAAGCTCGAGGCAAAGCTGATGGCCCAATATACACCGTCCTGATATACATTACTAAGCATGGTCGTGCTTCATGTGGGGGTGTTATTCGTGATTCCGCGGGTAATTGGATTCGTAGATTCTCGAAATTCATTGGTTGATGTAGTCCCCTTGAGGCGGAAATATGGGCGATCCATGAGGGTCTGCTATGTGCGCTCGAATGTAATGCTGGGGCATTGATAGTTGAGTCGTATTGTCTTAAGGTGGTTCGTTTGCTACAGAAGGAGCGAGACGATGTTGGTCCGTTGTCTCTGTTAGGATCCGTTGTCACTAGAATGAATATTTGTGATATGATTTTGTTTGTAACTAAAACTTCGTAACTGATAACATACACATATTGGCGTCAACTTGTATTTTGGCGGGAATACAATAATAGTGACAACATACTAAGTTATCACTATTATTTTAAATTGTTGTGTCAAAAAAAATAATTATCACTTAAAATTTTACTTTATGTTATACTTTTTTTGTCACTATTAAAATTTTAAATTAATGTCGAATTGCCTTTTTGTCACAATAATAAACTTGTTTTTGTGACCATTAAAATAGATTTTATTACAATATTATTTTTTTACAAAAAATTATTAGTAATTAATGAAATTATTTTAAACTTATCAAAATATTAATAAATAATTGATACGAATGTACAAAATTTAATTTTATTATAATAAAAAATATAGAGTAAAATACTTCAAATTAAAAATTTTATTTAATAAATAAAGTAACAAAACATGAAAGAAAAATATAATATTAAGACTTAGAAATAAACTTTAAATAGTATATGTTCAATCATCATCACTAATAGAAGTAAACTTATGTAGTGAAAAACTCTTTTATCAAGTCCACAAACTAGATTACGTAGTTGTTTGTTGATCGATTCATTTGCTTCATCATGCAATTGGTAGACATGTTGTAACCAATAATCATTAAATGTAGAGAAAAATAAATATTACATAGCTAATTACCAATAATTTACTAACAACTTACAAGTTATTTCTTATCATACTAAATATTCTTGTTTATGAAAAATATTAAAATCTATAATCAACTGTAAATTTTGAATACTCCAAATCCATTTCAAATTCTAAATTTTGTTTTTTTTAATCCATAACCAATTTCGAGAAGTTAATTATATTTTATATTAATTTTAAGATAGTGTTTCATATTAAAAATTTTATTTTCTTCTAATTTAATCATTTTAAAAATTCTATAATAAAATTTCAGCCTTTTCGATACAAAATATATGTTTCTCAACTCATTTTTAATTTATTTTGATCCTCTAGATTAACAAAAAAAAAAGGGCTCCGTTGGATTTTTAGGCCAAATGGAAGTCAATATTTAGAATACAGGGAATGTTGGAAAATATTTGATGATATATGTCATTTTCTACAGTACACGGGGGACCTCGCCACCTACACATGGCGAGGTTTGAGAAAAAATATTAAAAAATTGGACATTGCCACCTGCACATGGCGAGGTCCCCGTATACTGTAGAAAATGGCATATATCCCTAAATATTCTTCAACATCCCTTACATTCCAAATATTTACTTTCAATTGGATTATTCTTCAAATTTCTCCCAAAATTTTGGGCCCCTATTTTAAGATGCACTTCCATAAATTCTAACTTATAATTCATACACAAAAAGTAAATTCTACAATAATGTTGTAGGGAAAACAAAAATCTTCTTTATTTATTTTTTAGTTAATTAAACTATATACAAAATTATTATTAAAATTGTAATATAAATTTCAGCGTACCTAATTTAGAGGATTGTGAATAGTAAAATTGTTTAAAGAATACATAATTGAAAAATTAAAAAAATATATCATTTTCTATATTAAAAAGTTACTTGTCATCAACAAGTTCTAAAAATAGTATAAAAATAATTTTAAAATAATAAGTGAAAATTAAAAGGTGTTTTATGTTTTTTTAAAACACTTGCTTCCCACTACAATCACCATAAACATCCACTTCACCACCAACTATCCCATAATATATAATTTAATTTTCTTAATTATCTTATTTTAACTTCTTCCATTCTCTCTAACTTTTATTTTTCTTTCTCGTCTCTTTCAAGAAATTGACAATTTCATTTACGATAAAGTGTTTTTCTTCCTTTTTTTATGTCTTTTAGTTTTACAAAATATCATTCATGAATTTATCATTCTGTTTTACTATTATGTATGATTTCAAACTTATTTTTTTCATGTTTATATGTATTTTATTTTATATTCATTGAATCAAATTGATTATGTTTTCATAGCTATTTAGAATGATAATTGTGTTTTCAACTCTTGTTTTGTATATTTTTCACACTTTTATTATTGTTTTTGTTGTTGGATTGTTTTTGAGAATTTACCCTGTTCTCTCATTGAGTGCTTGTTTTTTTATTATTGATTAGTTTATTTCTATTTGTAAATGTGTTGGTTAATGCATCTCAGTCAAATTACTTAAATAACTTTTGTTTTTAACTAGTTTTATCTCAAATGACATAATTAATTTTGTATGCTAATTAACTTATTCTTGCGCTTATTGTCTATATTTTATAGAGAAATGTTGAAGAAATACTTTGATGTGGAGTACTTGGCTTGGACTTCTATTTAGATATTTTAATATATTAGAATATATATTATGAACTATTTAGTTTTTTTAGAATTTATTTTCGATGGTACTTTATGGTTTAATATTAATTACAATTTAGTTTACTTATTCACTTTAAAAATATTATAATTATCCATTTGTATTGAGAAAAATAAAGAAGTGATAGCACTTTTATGCAATTATATTTTTTTCACGAATGATATTTTTAATAATTTAAAAATTTTAGACGTAAAAAATATTAATTGATTAGTGACGAGATAAGTTTAAATAACTCGCACATAACCAACAATGAGGTATTTATCTCTTATAAAATTATATATGTGATAATTTTTCTATAACTATTGAAAATACATTTAGAGACAATATATTCATCACAAGAATAGTTATCATGACGAGTTTTTTGGTCACAACTTTATTTTTTAGCATCAAATAAATTAGTTCAAAGAGTTTTTGTGACTATTTAATTTATCACCATTGTTAATGCTTATAGTGTCCAATACTTGCTCACAAAAATTGTTATTGTGACTTCTTTTCTTTTTTTTTGATCAGCAACTGTATGTTTTTTATTAAGAAATAAGTACAAACATACAGCTTGACGAAATCGCACGCCTCGTTAAAAACCTCCCTAAACCTATTGGAGGAAAAGAGTACGATACGATCCGTCGATTACAAAATGAAAAGCATATCATTTAGAGACAAGTCACAGACAAGCCATGAACGTCGAAAGTCTATCTACTCCCTCCTTCGCCAGTGCATCCGCAAATCCGTTCGCTTCCCTCGGCACGTAACAGAATTGAATATCATATATAACTTGACAAGCTTGATCAATTTCCAAAAATACTTCCCATAGTCGCCACGGTCGTTTTGTATTCTGATTTATCCAGCTCAACGCGACTTGAGAGTCCGTCTCCATTATCACACAACCCTGTCGCCATTCCTTCTCCTTGATCATTCCCAACGCAAAGGCTATCGCTCGGACCTATGCTTCATTTGATTCCATCACGCCTATAGGGCCTGAAAATAGACCCAAGATACGGCTAACCGCATCTCGTAGCACACCACCAATCCCTGCCGGACCCGGCTTTCCTCGCGCTGATCCATCCGTGTTAAATTTTAGAATATTTTGTAACGGGGGCTTCCAGCATCTTTCCCCCCTCGTCCTCTTCGGTTTGGCAGCAACCTCAATTTTAGAAGGGCATGTCCACCAAGCTGCCTCCGCTACCAATTCTCCCCGCCTATCAGCTTTTATCCAATAATAGGATCTCAATTTCACCAAGAAACACAATTCAGCCAAGTTCCATCGCTTCCCACAGAAAATAAATTCATTTCTTGCAATCCATAAAGACTATAAAACAGCGGCAACACATGCTATCCACCACATATTCATGCATCCCTTGAATATACTATGAAAATCAAGAACGTAGAATGCATCAAAACTAACCGGTAAGGTTGTGTCCATTCCCCACCATTTTCGCATCCATAGCCAAACCGATTGCACAAACGGACATTCATAGAGGATGTGAGCGATGCTCTCCTCTACCATCGCACACCAAGGGCATCGGCCTTGATCATCCGGCAGTGGCACCCCACGTGCTCGCAAGAAATCAGCAGTGGGCAATCGACGTAACCATGTAAACCATAGGAAAGCTTGAACTTTCGGCGGCACCAGCACCTTCCAAGCGAAACATTCTCCAAAGTCCATTTCCCCCACCTTATCTAGCATGAGCAGTTTCGATAAAGTCCCAACTGAAAAAATTCCACGCTTGTCCGATCGCCAAATTAACATGTCCAGCTTGCCTTCCCATGCGTGGAAATTGGATACCGTTTGAATTAGATCACGTAGCATTCCTAATTCAAACTCTCGTAGTGGGCGTCTAAAAAATTCAGGCCAACCATGATGCGATAATCTGCCCTCCACCATATAGTCCCCCACCCTTGCTAATTTATCACATGCTAACGAGAATAAGCGCAGATATAAATCTTTTAATGCCACTTGTTCAACCCACGGATCGAACCAAAACAAAATCGATCTACCATCCCCAAGCTTCCATAGAAAATCGGTCATGCCCATATGCTTTTCAACCTGTGCATCGCATGAGAGAGCTACGATTTGCCGCCATACAAGCGACATAGATGACATCTTTTCCGTGTTGAAACGCCACCATTGTGGATGTTCTCCATATTTTGCTATTATCAAGTCACGCCACAATGAATCTCTATCTTGCGCATAACGCCACACCCATTTTGATAGCATCGCCATGTTCTTAACTCGCAAATCCGCAACCCCCAAACCTCCTAATTGTTTCGGGCGAAAAACTACCTCCCATCCTACTCTGCTCATCCGCCGTTCCAAACCCACACCCCCCATAGGAAAGCTCTGCGAATTTTATCAATCCTCTCTATTACCCCTCTGGGAGCGACAAATAAACCCATGTAGAATATCGGCAACGACGAGAGGAATGAATTGACCAACACCACCCGAGCTGCAAAGGACAGAGAGGTCCTTTTCCAACCTGCTAATTTGCGTCGAAAATTAGCGATCACTGGTTCCCACGTAGCTATTAGTCTCGGACTTGCGCCTATTGGAAATCCCAAATAGACGAATGGAAATTCAGCTTTTCTACAACCCATTACCTCGGCTACGTTGCTGCCCAGCTCATCTCCTATACCAATTGAGTACAAGGAACTTTTACGGAAGTTAATCTTCAACCCCGAGCAAACTTGAAAACAGTGCAGAATTCGTTTCACATTTCTCGCAACTTCTAACGATCCCTCAAAGAACAAAAGTGTGTCATCGGCAAACTGTAAATGTGTCACGGATATCCCTGCCGCTACCTGAACCCCACGAATTAGACCCCCTAATTCAGCCCTTCACGGCATCAAATGCAATGCTTCCGCAACTATCACAAACAACAAAGGTGATAGCGGACAGCCTTGTCGCAAGCCTCTACCCATTCTGAATTCCTTGGTGGCATTACCGTTGAGAAGCACCGACAACCTGACTGAACTGATACATTCCTGAATCCATTTTCGCCATGTGTCACAGAATCCCATTCTTCCTAACACCTCATCCAAAAAACACCAGCTCACGCAGTCATACGCCTTGGCAAAATCAAGTTTCAATAAAAAACCACATGCACCCCGTTGTCGTAGAGAGTGCACCACCTCAAGTGCTAGAAGTACACCATCCACCAATTGTCGACCCATTATAAACGCCGATTGGGTATCACTTATTAAATCTGCCAATACCCCTTGTAGTCGAGTCGCAAGGCATTTTGCCAAAATTTTGTACACTGAGTTTACTAGACATATCGGTCTATATTCGCCAAGGGTCGTGGGAGATGTTACCTTAGGAATTAACACGATGAATGTACAATTCACATCCTTAGGTAGCCGCCCACTTGCATGGAAATTTTCAAAGAACCGTAGAATATCAGCATTGATCACATCCCACCCTTTCTTATAAAAATCCAGCGTAAAACCGTCCGGGCCCGGTGCCTTCGAACCATCACAACCTCTCACTATTCCGTGTATTTCTGCCAATGAGAATGTCGCCACCAAATTTCCCCTAGCTGTCTGCGATATCTTCCTAAAATCCCCCTCGAATTGCCATACGCATTCCCTTTTATCACAAGAGAAATGCTTCATGAAAAATTGAACTACGTGGCGTCGCATAAGTGATGGCGAGCTGATCCAATTGTCATTAACCATAAATCCTGGAATATAATTTCTTGCCGCTCTCAGCTTTGCGGATCGATGAAAATAGGCTGTGTTCCGATCTCCCAGACGCAGCCATGTCGCTCTGGATTTTTGTCTCCACATCGCTTCCTTGTGTCTCATAGCTTTCCACAAAGCCTGTAGCCATTGTCGCCTTTCTGCCTCTATCTCCTCATCAATACTAGCTGTAGAAATTGCTGAATCCACCCGGTCAATTTTATCTTGCAAATCTGATATTATCTCATTCACATCCCCAAAGCTGTCCCTATTCCATTTTTTCAAAAATGCCTTCAAATGTCTCAGTTTCACCATAATATTTATCGTGCCAATGTCTAATTCAGTTAGCCGGATCAATTCCTCAATAGTCTGCCTCATGTGATATTTGCCCTTCATCCAACAATTAAAGAAACGGAACGGACGAGGACCCCAGTCGTTTTCATCGCATTTCAACACTAAAGGTGTGTGGTCGGATACACCCCGTGCTAGCGCCACTTGCTGGATTGAGCTGAAAGCATCCATCCATCTTGACGATATCAAAAATCTGTCAATTCGGCTACATCTTTTCTTTGGGCCAAACCATGTATAACGCTTGCCTAAGAGTGGTAAATCCATCAGACCTGCATGTAGAACAAAATCACCAAATGCTTCTATCTCCATAGTCCTATCCGATGTACCAATCCTATCTGACTCGTGTAATATGGCATTAAAATCTCCCGCTATGCACCACGGGCCTTCTTGTTCACTAATTCTATTCAAAATTGCCGTCCATACAACTTGTTGCCCTTCCAATTCGGACGGTGCATATACCACTACCAAACCACAGCTTAGATCATCATGTAACCATCTACCTCGCATCAGAATAAAATTACGTTCAATCACTACCACCTCTAAATTAAATTTACTCACCTCCCATATCACTATAATACCGCCCGACGCACCAATTGATGGCGCGATCACTGATTCGTAGTTATCGCTTCCCCATAGATTGGCTAGCCACAATTTCGGACACTCCTCCATCTTTGTTTCTTGTAACATTGCCATATCCGCATCGTTTTTCCGTATTACATCTCGAACAAACCGGCGTTTAGCACTTCCTCCCAAGCCCCTCACATTCCATGATAATATTTTCATGAGTCACAAACCGCGCTGATCGCCACTAATTACTTTTGATATGTCTCGGATAATTTCTTCTTCCCGGCCGTTGGAATTGACCCCAATTAGAGAGCCCAGTTTCACCGTTTCAATCGCTTCTTTTTCAATAATGTTTGCTGCCTGACCGTCGGCCCCTTCTCCCCCCGTATTCGATAGTACTTGGTTGGTCTTATATATTCGGTTAGGCTTCTTTTTTCTAGAAATCCGACACCCTTCCAAATTTCCCCCTACAAACCGTCGAATCTTGCAATAAGCCTGACCCACCTGGACAATTTCTGTTTTACTCAAATCTAGTTATTCAATTGTCGAAAAGAGGATAGGATAATGATTTAATTTAGAATTTAATTTTGAATTAAATTCTAAATTATCTTCCCTTTGTAAATTAGACTCCTGATCATTTGAATCACTTGCTTTAGAATTAGCAATTCCCGCTATATCAAAACTCTTGCAAATTTGAATGTCACCTATTCCTGCAGGACTCTTATCACCACCGTCCTTCTCCCCACTTACACCTCTTTCCGCCGTGTCCAGTAACCGTGCCGGTGTACTCGTCATTGGCCTGTCCGGCAATTGAGATGAGTTGTTTGATGCCCTTTGTTCATCGTTGCCATTCTGATCAGACTGTCGTTCTACATTTGTTTTTTCGTGTTGATCTCCTTGTGGCCCTTCCCATGCTTCATTTGCAAGCCATAACACCGAATTTGTATTTTCTTTTATGTTTTCTGCATCCTCTCCGTTTCCCACTGTTGTATGCGGTATTGAATTATTTTCACTGCTCCCTTCTTCGTCCGTCGAATCAAACTCCCCGCAATCGCATTCCACCGTGGGGGAGGTGCCATCCATCTCTAACACTCGGATGTTGTATGTTTCCCCCTCAAAACGAACTTCAATGTGTTCTTCAATCCGGTTGAATTGGGATGTTTCGACCATAATTCTACCACAATCAAATGAAGATGGTGTTTCCGTATCGTCATCCATTCGAATAAAAACACCCCAGAGGCTTGCAATGTTCATGAATGTCCGTTTGTGCCTAGGTGTATCGGGAGGCCGATTATCGACATCCAAATCCGTCGCGATTCCACTTTGATCGCGGGAGACCATTCTTCTACCTTTGCGAAACATTCTTTCACCCGGTCAAGGTGCATGATTTTGTCACGGACGGCTGCCGATGTACACATAAGCAATATCATTGCTCCGGATAAACGCATGATCGAGAAGCCATCGTGTTTTTCTACCTCCAACCTTTCCGCTAGGGTCTTTATGCTACAAGGATTTTGGCACCAACCCACCGCACACCATCGCAATATTGCCCATTTGTCTTCATCCACTATCCCTACTACTTGCGATTTATTTTGTTTCACTTCGTTTCTCATTGTCGTTTCTGATTTTCTTGATTCCTCACTGTCCTTCTTCTCATGTTGTTCTATGTTTCTTCCTTTCTTACTGCGCCATTCCGTTTTGCCCCTCCACGCCATAACAACTCTCAATCTGCCGCCGTGTATCCATTTGCCGTTTAATCTCTCTATCACCCTGTTTGCATCTTCTTTCGACGCCATTCTAACGAAACCAAACCTCTGTCCATTCCTGGCTCTTTTGTTCGGTATGAAGGTATCTTTTACAATTCCATGTCTGTCACATACTTGCCACAATCCTTTCCAGTGGATTGTCCGAGAGAGACCACTGATGAATAAGGTCCAAACTTGCTGATGTTTCTGATCTCGTTGCACCGTTCTGCTGCCGGTATGTGCTTCACTGTTCCGGCCGGTGCTATTTTCCTGTTCGGCGGCTAGGCGTTTCCATATTCCCTTTGAGAGCATTTATCTTTTTGTTTTAGTGAGTGTTTTTGTGACTTCTTTTCTTCGTCACAATCTTTTGTGACAAGTACAAGTATGACAATAGCTAATGACTATTGTGTTAAACATTTGGTCACAAAAATAGTTATTGTGGCAATATTGTTAGTCACAAAATATATTTTTAGTGTCCAATAAATTTATCACAATTTCTATTGATTGTAGTGTCAAATATTTTATCACAAAAGATAACAACTTGTGACAAACTTTTTCATCACAACATTTCTTCCCAGTGTCGAAAAAAATCATCACGAAAGATAGAGTTATTAGTGTCGAAAAGATGGTTACAAAATATTTACAATTGTGACCATTTTTTTTTGGATAATTGTTGTATTTTATTTATCCAAGACAAGAAGAACATACAGCATACTAGACTTGAAACTTAGGCATCCATCCCATAAGGAATTCCCCAAGCCTCAAGTAAGTTCCTATTTACATCATCAATTCGAACTAACCTATGTTGGATCTTTACACTCAAATTCAGTTGTATACAAGCAATTAAAGAATCTATCTCTCTATTTACTCCTTTGAAACGCCTTCGATTTCGTTCCTCCCAAACGCAGTACACATATGAACACCAAGCTAATTTCAACATGTAAACAAGCAAAGACTTCCCCTTTAATCGAGTGCATAACCAGGCAAGCTCTTCCTCCCATCCCACCATCATACGATGAACACCACACCTCTCAAGAACAGCATTCCAGATGCCACGCGAGAAAGAACATTCAGCAAACAGATGGTTCCTTGTTTTACTAGCCTCCCAACACAGTACACAAGAATCACTCTGTTTAGAAGGCACAATCCCCATCCTCTTCAGTCTGTCCAGGGTTGGTAGTCTATCCAATATGACCATCCATGCTCGAATAGAGTGCTTTGGGACGTGGCCACCAAACCAAATCAATCTGTGCCACACAACTGTAGGTCTGACCTCACGAATCAAGTCCCAGATGGCTTTAATCTTATCAGCTGATCCTGCAGCTAGGGATGCAAAAAGAACAGGCCTAAGCTTCAACATTTTCCTCAAGTACCAGCTATGGTGAGGCTTTCCTTCAACATCCCACACCTCATTGCCCTTGAAAACATATTCTTTAACCCAGGCAATCTACAGAGAGCCCTCAGCAGCTAGCATCTGTCTCAACAACACCACAAACAAGCTGTATTCCATTCTTGCAAATCCCTTATTCCCAAACCACCCTCTCGTCTAGGTTTGCAAATAGTTCCCCAACTTATCCTGGCACCAGCAGCAGCAACATCTTTGCCTTTCCAGAAAAACCGCATGCAAAGAGATTCAATCTTCTTGATAACACCATTTGGGAGCACCACTTGCCTGCACCAGTAGTTTACAACACTGAAAAGCACACTTCTGATCAATTGTAACCTACCAGCAAAGCTCAGCAACCTACATGACCAATGCCCCAATCTTGCTTTTATTCCCTCCAAAAGACTATTACAATCCTTTTCAGAGAGCTTCCTGGTAACTAAAGGGATGCCTAAGTACCTTACAGGTAAATGGCCTACCTTAAAACCAGTCAATCTACCCATTTCATTATGTTGATCAGTGGATATACCTGCAGTGAATAGTTCAGACTTTGCAGCATTCAACCTTAAACCAGAGAATTCATAGAATTTCTCCAAAACACACTGAATACCAATCAAAGAATCCAAATTCCCCTTACAGAATATGAGGAGATCATCTGCAAAACAAAGGTGAGTAAGTCATATCCTCTTGCACTTGGGATGAAACTGAAAAATTCTGTTTGCTGCAGCAATATCCAATAAGTGTGATAGCACATTCATAGTTAAGAAAAAGAGGTAAGGAGACAATGGGTCTCCTTGCCTCACTCCTCTTTTTCCTTCAAAGAAACCAACAAGGCTCCCATTCAGAGTGATGGAGAATCTACTACCAGTGTAACAAGCAAGTATCCACTTCCTAAACATCTCAGGGAGGTTAATAGCTTCCAAAATCTTATCCAAGAATTCCCAATTCAAAGAGTCAAAGGCCTTCTGCAAGTCAACCTTGAGAGCACATCTAGGTGAGATAACCTTCCTACCATACCCTTTCACCAACTCTTGTGCAAGGAGAGTATTATCAGTTATACTTCTATCTTTAATAAAAGTAGATTGGCTCTTAGAATTCAAAGCAGGCAACACAGATGTTAATCTTCCTACCAATATCTTAGTAATGGCTTTATATATGACTGAGCAACAAGAAATTGGCCTAAACTCTCTTGCCTTACAAGCACCAGGGGTTTTAGGAACTAGAGTGATTGCAGTAGCATTAAATGCAGAGAGAAGAGAAGAGGTTGCAAAGAAGTACCTAAGAGCAGCAGCACAGTCACTTCCCACAATAGACCAAGCAAATTGAAAAAACCAAGGAGTGTACCCATCAGGCCTAGGAGCCTTGTTCTTCCCCTGAGTGAAAAAAGCCTGCTTAATTTCCTTATCAGAAACATTGCGAATCAAGCATTCATGATCCTCATCTGGAATAGTTACATGTAGAATGCTCTTGAGTTCTTCAACAGAGCATCCACCAACCCCCTGATCCACTTGACCAATCTGCCCAGTGAAAAAATGCTCAAACTCAGCAGCAATACTCTCAAAAGTCTCCAATCTATTTCCCATCTCATCATACAGGAAATTAATTGTACTTTTCTTCCTCTTCACAGCCACCATATCATGAAAAAACTTAGTCCCCTGGTCCCCCTCAGTTATCCACTGAACTTTGGCCTTCTGTTGATAAAAAAGCCTCTCAGCCTTCTCCAAAGTATGAAGCTCTTCTTGAATTAACTTTTCCTGCATTACATTCCCCTGTTGAACAGGCATTCGCAAATTCAGATCTTGAATGGCCTCCAATTGAACTCTTTTATCCTTCACCCTCCTATATATCTCAGAAAACTGACTCTGGTTCATAGCCTTCAGTTTTTAGTTTAAGCCTCTTTAACTTTGTAAAGAGGATCCTCATTGGGTTACCCTCTACAAGTTCCCTCCATGATCTTTCAACCACCTTCCTAAAATCTGGATGCTCAGTCCAGAAATTAAAAAACTTAAATGGTTTTGGCCTCTGCACAGTATCCTTATCACATAACTTGACCAGAGCAAGACAATGATCAGATACCCCTGGAGGAAGAAATTCAACTCCAGAATTTGGAATCTCAGCACACTAGTGATGGTTTACAAGAACTCTGTCAAGTTTCCTTGCAAGGAAACCTTCCTCATGCTTGTTTGTCCAAGTAAAAGTTGGGCCAGCAAATGGATGGTCCAGCAACCCTACATTACTTAAGCACTCCGGGAACTCTAGCATATCAGTAGAACAGTGAGGGCTTAACATTTCAAAATCTGAGCTCTCCTCTGCTGAAAGGGTGACATTAAAGTCACCTCCAACCATCCAAGGCAAAAAGCCAGTTAAGGAAGCAACAACATTGAGTTGATCCCACAACCTACGCCTCTGCACAGCATTATTGCTTCCATACACAGCTGTAAGGAAAACAACCCTACCATCCAGGTAACCCTTCACAGTAATAACTTGATCATCCGTATGAACCACTGTGAAATCAGAGCCTTTTTTGCATAAAATCCATATTCTTCCCAGGTCAACATGTTGGTAATTATGAAAACAGATCCACTCAGAGCTATACTTGTTAAACAGCTTAAGAAAATTTACCTCTCGTACTCTAGTTTCAACCAAACAGACAACAGAGGCTTGAAGGCTATTCAATCGTTTGAAAACATTACTCTGTTTCAGGGAGTTATTGAACCCCCTAATATTCCAAAAAACTACAGACATTAATGAGATCTAGAAGATCCCCCTTGTGACCCCCTCAACTTCAGTTTATCCCCTTTCTTAGCTTTCATTTCATGCAGTAGGTTAGCTACTCCCATTGCAGCAAGTCGAGGTTTCCGAGGCTCCTCCTCATTGGAAATATCATTCAGGGCCTCAAATTTGTTTTTCGAACTACTAAGAACAGTTTTATCCTTAGATTTGGAAACAGGGCTCACCAGAGGAGGGAATTCATCATTTGTTAGCACCACCCCCTCACTATCGGTAGTCACAGCGACACAAGGAACCCCATCCCCAACAGCTAGCTCAACATTACCCCTAGACTCATCAGTGGCCACTGCCGAAGCAAGCTCAACACTAACTTGTCCAGTAGTAATGGCCTCAGCTGAAGAGGAAGGTTCAGCACTAGACTCCGCACTAGTTCCAGCAATATTCAAGGCATTGCTAATATCAGAAGATTTAACCAGACTTGCATTTGCAGCATCATTAGTTAACACATCCACAGTTTTCCTAACTCTCCATTCTACAGTGTTATGGTTAGGAGCAACACTTTCAGGATGATCCACTTTATCACAGGCAGATGTAGCATGACTAAATGTATGACAATTGTTACAACACGCAGGCATCCAAGGAAATCGTACCTTAACATAGGCTAGTGATTTGTCAGGAAGAACAACAGGAATTGTGCGCGGCAACTTAGCTCCAGCAGTGACCTCAACGCACACCTTTGCGAATTCCAGCCGTTCACGCCCCGCCGTGATGTTGTCCATGTACAGTGGCACACCCAGCGCACTTGCAATATAACTCAATCCACGACGAGAAAATAGCTCCAGCGGCACATTGTACAGATGAGCCCAGATCGGCATTTTTGTGAGATCGAAATCCAACCTCGCGAGATTAGGTTCCCATCGTCGAAGGATTAATGGCTTGTGCTGAACATGCCATGGCCCGCCCTCAAGCACCCAATCCCTTGCCGCAGAAGAAGCAAAGGAGAAGACATACAAATTCGGTCCAGCTAGGCTTACCTTCATTAGGGTAGATTTCCCCCAAATCGACTCCAGCATCGATCGCATCGCCTTAAAATTGGGAGCTGGCCCAAGAAATTGACCTACGAGAGAGTTCTTCCAATCAGAAACCCCTTCCTCAAATAACTCCGACGGCGGTGCAATTGCAATTGAGCCCTCCGGAGTCACTGGCGGAGGGAAATATTCTAACGCCAAATCCCCACCCGCACCAAATAGCTTGCGCCAATCCGTTGTAGCCATAGCACAACGTCTCCACACAGCAAGAACGAACGAAATCCACCAGAAAATGAGAAGAAATCGACAAGAGACAGCAAGGAAAACGATGAAGAAATGAGGATTTTCGCAGGCGGTTAGACCCGCTAACGTGCACCTGAGGAGAAAAGTCTCATTTCTAATTGTGACCATTTTTGGTACAACTGTCATTAATATAATAGTGACGAAATTATTCTTGACGACCGGTGACGACTTGAAAATTTTGTCAATATACATTCTAGTGTCTAAATTTAATATTTTAGTGATCATTTTTGTTGTCACTAAAAGCGCTTTTGTTTGTAGTGATAATAATTTTGCCACGATTGAACTCTTTCTGTAGCAGCAAAAAAAGCGTGGAAGAAATGGCAGCAACTGCGTCATTCTTTACGTCTCCACCTCAATCCTTTTCTACAACACGATTGGTGAGAGGTACAGCCAAAAATCCTGTTGCAAGTAGATAATAGAAGTCCTTTGGTAATATTAAGTTACTGAATTGTGCAACTCTGAAGGAGGCTTCAATCAGCCAATCATGTGCGGTGGGGGAACCAACAACAATGCTGATCAAGAAAGCTCGAGGCAAAGCTAATAGCCCAATATACACTGTCCAGATATGCATTCCTAAGAATGGTCAGTAAAATTTCAATTTCTTTTTCTTTTTCTTGGAAAGTTCAACTCTCTCCTCAACACTGTATATTTCCCTCGACAGTCGACAGCTTTGAACTTGATCTTTTTATTCTCAAATAGAGTTGACTGGGAAGGTCCTTACAGACTACAGTTTCAAGTTCCTAAGACTTGAGAAAACAGACCAGTTGAATTCTTTAACCAGGTAAAATTATGCATTTTCTGGCTGTGCGGTGTTTCTATGGCGTGTATTATAACTCTAATTACTTTGGAAGTGACACAAAACTCAACAGCCCATGAATTACAAGAAAATTTTGTACAAATTCGCCAGCAATATGCCTAAAACAAGATAACTCTTTGCCAATATCCTTAAATTCGTCTCACGGTGGCAGAGGCGGACAGACGAGCTAAGTCAAGATGGTGCATGCAACAAAACAATCTTTGCAGACACAAATACTGTTGTCGATAGATGTGCAATGAACAGTAACTTGTTTAAAGGAGCAAGTGAAACCTTTTACCGGTTTTCTTTTCTCTCTCTTATGTCTTCGTTTTTTGTCAAACTTTTGGCATCATTTTTCATTGTTGAGGATTAACGTTAGCCAACAACATCTTATACACACATTTGGCATCAATACATTCATTTAGCTGTATCCTATATTATTTGATGAATAAATCATTTTTCTGGAACCAATGGTTATATTCTGAACTTGAACTGACCTACATGATCGAAATGAATTTGATTCAGTTTGTGGGAAGGATCTTTAAAACTTTGGATTCAATTTTGGACGAAAGGGTGCAGTTATTTATCATTAATATAAGTCACCTTAACTACAAGACACCTTCGGTTTCTACAAATATAATATTGGCAGTATGATAATATATATATGGAACACTCAATGCAAAGATTCGAATTCTGAATCAGTAAAATAAATGATAATGTATGAACTACAAACCCCAATAGTTATTGGAGATTACATTGAGTTAAATTTTAATATTCAATGCATTATGTCTCCTTATTATTTGCTTGGTTTCAATATAACTAGGCTTATATATAGACACCTCAGTTGTTGAAAGCCATCCTTTGCTTGTGAACTTGAGAAGGTAGCTTAACCTCAGTTGCCAGTCCAATAACTTGAAGAAATTTGATTACATACCATGTCAGATCAAATTGCCACCATTTCAATCCGTGTCGAGCCGAGTACTCGAAAGCATGGTGGTTATTGTGCCAACCTTCTCCTAGCGCAAGCAATGCCAGCCACCTGGAAAAAAAATCAACTCACAAGAACCATATATATGTGTATACACTATACATTATAGTGATTGAGGGAAGTGAATAATACCAATTGTTCTTGGATAGATCACCAGTATTCCATGCCTGCTTGCCCCAGACATGGGAAACTGAATTTACAAGGAAAGTGATGTGGTATACCCATATAATCCTCACACCCTGCGATGATCTCATGTCAATGCATGTACATGCATGCACGTTTCACTTGTGAAAAAAATAAAATCTTATAGAACACACATTAGCATGGCACAGCTTAAAGAATCAAGCGGATAAGACTTCAACTTAATGACAAAACAGTTGTCATAGAAAAGCAGGACCACTAGCTCAATGGGAGGAAGTCGAAGTCCCGCCAATCAAACAAAACAGGCTAAAGAATGGTAGAAATATGGAAGAAGTAGCTTACCATTCCCCAAACCAGGAATGGGAACCCGCCAAGGGCATATAGCACAACCCCCAATGCAATTGGATGGAGAAGATAGGTAGTTTGAAGGAACCTGTAGAAGGGTTGCTTCTCTAAATCCTCAACATTGCTTGATTCTCCACGCTGCAAATGTTCCATCGACACAACCAAAAACATCACTCCCCATTCCCACCATATGTTTTGAGAAAGAAAAAAGATACCTTTTCAATAATAGTTTTGGTATCAAATATCCAGTTGATGTGGCTGAACCAAAACCCATTGATGGGGCTATGTGGGTCTCTTTCAGTATCGCAAAACTGGTGGTGGCACCTGTGTGTGCTTACCCAATCAATTGGATCCCCCTGCAACAATCAATTCATATTTTCATCAAACTAAATTCTATTCTCTACTGAAACTTAAAACAACAACAGACCTGAAGTGCTTGAACTCCACAATAAGCGAACAAGTACTCTAGCCATTTTGGAAGCTTGAAGCTTCTATGACAAAGATTCCTATGGTAACCCAATGTAATCCCCAATAACGATACCAAATAGAGTCCCGCAGCAACCCAAAAAGCAGACCAAGTGAAATAAAAAGGTGCACAAAGGCTGAGCAAATGCATGGATAAGACAACACCAGCCTTGGTTATATCCATAACGTTCCAATTTCTTTTCCAAAAGGCCTCTCTCCTATTTTGCACCACCACCACATCCGAAAACCAAAATTTATCCTGAGTTTTCTCTTCCTGGTCTGCTTCTTTTTCCACAGCCGATGCTTCCCATCGTGATTGAGTTACTAAACTTGAGTGTAAAGGACTGTGCTTTCTCTGAGGTTGATTAAATCCCAAGTTTAGGACTTTGCAATGGGAAGGGGAAGGTCTAGTTCTAGTTGTTGTTGTATCTCTTTGAAGAGGTGAAAAGGGTAAGGAATTTGGCTTGCACAAGATTGTCGTGAAGAAAGCCATTGGGGTCTCAACTTCTGGGTTCAAAATAAGAAGAAAAGGGGTTTTATAGAAGCCATTCGGGTGTATTTTACTTTGTTGTTTTGTTTTGTTGTATGTACTCTTTTTTTCTATTTTAAGTTTAAGCGATGGAAATCATATGCCCTCAAAGTATGCTCTCATTTGTGCCCCATTTTAAAATAATGAGTTTAGGGTTTAGGGGTTGAGGTTTAAGGTTGAGGCTTAGGGTTAGGGTGTATGGAATTAGGAATAGCGTGTATTTTTTACGGTTTGGGGTTTGAGGTTTAAGTTTGAGGCTTAGGGTTAGGGTGTAGGGAATTAGGAATAGTGTGTATTTTTTAAGGTTTGGGGTTTAGGGTATAAAAATTAGGGTTATGGGGCAAGATTTAATTTTTATCTATTTTTTAGGCAGGGCATAGAAAGAGATATATATGATTAGGGGACAATAGATTTTTACCCAAGTTTAAGAAAGTTTTTAACGAGACATAAAACTTGAGTTTCATAATAATAAAAATCTTTTCGCCGAAAAAAAATAAGTGATTTTAAAGAAAATTTCTTTCGTGTTTCATCCAAATGCTAAATATTGATCATTGATGGTGCGTAGCATGTGATGGTGGTTTTTCCATTTAGGGATGTAAAAAGAAGACCTGATCTGGTAACCTGCCTAGGGGTGTTCAATCGGCCGGTTCGGTTAACCGACCGAACCGAACTTCTAAAATTTCATTAACCGAAATTTTTTTCATATTAACCGTTAACCGAACCGAAATTTTTCGAAAATTTTTAACCGAACCGAAAAAAGTTCGGTTAATTCGGTCGGTTTTCGAATTAACCGAAATTTGTTAGAAAATTTTGGGCAAATCACCCAAATGGTCACTAAACTATTTTAAAATAATCTTTTTGGTCACTAAACTTTCAAAAATTATAAAATAACCATTAAACTTATCGAACTATTACAAAATAGTCATTAACTTGCACGTTATAAATTATTGATAAATCATTTTGCGCTAATTTGATAAAGTTTAATGACCATTTTATAATATATCAAAAATTTTAATGACTATTTTATAATTTTTAAAAATTCAGTGACTAAAAATAAATATATGAAATATATAATATATAAAAATTTCGGTTAAATCGGTTAATTCAGTTAATTAACCGATTTCGAACCGAATTAACCGATAACCAAAGTTTGAAAAAATCATTAACCGTTAACCGACCAAACCTAAAATTAACCGACCGATTAACCGAAAAAATTTCGGTTCGGTTCGGTTAATTCGGTTTTAACCGAAGTTTGAACACCCCTAAACCTGCCTGAAATCCGATCGAGTCAGAACATGGTTTGACCCGAGAATTTAATGACTCGAACCTGGCCTACACCCGACCGAAATGAACCCAAACCCGAATTCGACCTGTTACTGTGGTAACCAAACCCGATCTGGACCCGACTGAAACAAACTTGAATCCGAATTTGACATGTTATTGTTGTAATCGAAACGAACCTGAACTCGAGACTGACCTGCCAGATAACCGATTTAACCCGACATGTTTGAACCCGACCGTTTTGAAACCGACATGTTTTGAACCCGATCTGTTCTTGACCTGAACTGATATTGACCTGAACTGATATTGACATGAACTGATATCGTTATTTGATTTGCTGATAAATAATAAAACTATCTTTTAAGAATATACTTGGTTCTTTTCTTTTAAGTTAATAATAAATAATCTCAAGTGTTAATAAATTGTATATCTATAGTTAGTAAAAATTAATGCTAAGTAAAAATTAAGAATATACTTGGTTCTGTTCTTATAATTATTAAGACATTCAACTTTAATTATTTAAGTTAACTTGATCAAAATTTATTAAATAAGATAGAATTTATTGGAAACTGTCTTTTTAATTATTTAAGTTAACTTGATCAAAATTTAGTAAAAATTATTTAAGTAAAAATTAAAACATTACTTGAATGAATGTCTTTTTAATTAATTAACTTAACTTGATCAAAATTTATTGGACAATATTTGAAACTGTGACTTTAAACAGAATAAGTCAAAACATAAAATAAGTGAACTTAACTTGGTCAAAACATATACTTGGTTTGTTGATTATTTAAGTTGATAAAGACAGAATAAATGAACTTGAAACTCACAAGAACTTTAAACATAATAAGTGAACTTTTAAACATAATAAGTAAAATTATTATTGAATAAGATAGAAGTTTATTACAACATAAAAGAGTACAACTTAGTAAACTTTAAACTTACAATCTTACAAATTGTAAATTATGAAATATAACACAAGTTTGATTTGTGTACACTTGAGCTCTCAGATCTTATAACAAAGTTTTACAACATAAAAACTATACTTTGCTACCATAAATATTCTCATCGAGCTGTTAAAAGATGAAATGCTACCGTCAAGCTTTAATTATGGGTAACTTAACTTACATAGCTAAGAAACCACCATAATTAAAACAAGAGACTATAATAAATTATAAAAATATTGGATTTAGATTACAAAAATTTAAAATAAATAGGGTTCAATTTCTGTTAAAAAACATCTAATTGATCTAAATTAAAACCTAGAAGCATAAATTACATATCTGATTAAAATAACTCTAACATTAAATATCGAATCTCAATTAAATTAACTTAAATTAAGACTCAATTGAATTAAATTAAAACCTAAAAGTGAATATTAAGAGCTTAAATGAAATATATCTAAAGTTGGAGGGATAAAAAATAATTACCCTAACCTAACAAATTAGGCGGATACTTTCCCTCCTCCCCACCCATTTATTTGAATTAAAATAAACATAATATGTATATAAATTAAAAGTAGGAGATGTGGCGCATGAATTGAAAAAAAAAAGGAGGGAGGGTGGCGCATGAATTGAAAAAAAAAAGATTAGAAAAAGAGGGAAATTTTTTTTTTTTTGCTCGGCAAAATAAATTTTATTTATAATAGCTTAAAAGCTTACGCCCACATTGTGTGCCTCGTTAAAAACCTCTCTAAACCTAACTAGAGGAAAAGAGTACACACAATGTAGGGAATACAACGCAACGAAATTCAAGATTCATCACTCATGCTACACTACAAACAAAATCCCCAAGACCCAAAGACCAATCCAATACATAGAGCAATGCATCACCACACAAAAACACAACTCCTTAAAACACTAAAAGACTGCAAAATCTATCATACCAACATCTCCATTGAAGGAGTTTAAATGTAAGCGCACCTTAATATCCTCCCGACAAAATCTGCAAATTGTAAAATTTCAGAAACCTCCAGCTCCAACTCTGTAGCTATGTCCGATACAGCCCCCACTCCAAATGAATAGATGTTTACACCGAAAACACAAGGTTCCCACGTGTTGGTAATAACCTCAACAGCAACACCTTATCAGCAAAGGCCAAAGCCAACCCAGAAACAAGCAATCAAACAGCTCAAGAACACAAACGTGTAGAAAAGAGAAGTAAAATACTTCCCATCATCCGAGGCAAAAAAACACGCCAGAAGCCAAAATATCTTACTGTGTTCAAAGCACGAAAACACCCTATGCTCCCGACTCAGAACCCTTTTTCATCCTGCTTCAACCTTCCTAAAAGAGGGAAATTAAAATAGAAAAAGGGAGGGAGGATTGATAAAAAGGGGAGGGTGGCACGAGAATGATGTATATGTGTGTATATAATATAATATATACTCATATATTATATATACATATATATATATATGTATGATATAAAAATAAATATAGGTAAGTTTTAGTATGTATATGTACATATATAATATATGGGTATGCATAAGCATTATTCTGAGTCAAAAGATCTGCACGTTATTATACGGGTCACCTCTTTTAATACGGGTCTTGCTCCGCAAGCACTCGTAGTTTAATTTCTTTCATTTTGGTCCTTTTTTCTGTGAAATTGAGCTGACAATTTTATTTTATTTTCAATTTGGTCATTATTCTAGTTTTAAGGCTTAGTGTTTGAGTTTAATTTAGGGTTTATGGTTATAATTTAGGGTTTTCCTTTTTAATGTTTAAATTTAAATATTTCATTTTAGGGTTTATGGTTATGTTCAAGTATTCTTGTTTTGATTAGGGTTTCAATTTTAGGGTTTAGGGTTTAATCTAGTGATTTATTTTTTAGATTTAAAGTTTAAGGTTTTGTTTTAGGGTTTCATTTTTAGGGTTTAAGGTTTTAATCCAGGGTTTAGGATTTATAATTTATGGTTAATATGTTTTGTTTTTAGGGTTTAGGGATTTTATTTAGTATTTTGTTTTATGGTTTATGATTTTAAATTAGGGTTTTGTTTTAATTGTTCATGGTTTTATGGTTTATTATTTAATTTTTAGGTTTAGGGTTTAAAGGTTTGAAGTTTAAGGGTTTAGGGTTAGTGTTTTGAATAAAGGTTTTATTTTTAGTGAACTAAGCTTATCTTTATGGTTTAGGGCTTAGGGTTCATGGCTTAGTGTTTAGTGTTTTGATTTATGGTTTTGATTTTATTGGTTTTATTTTAGGGTTTCTTTTTACGGGTTTAGGGCTTCTTTTTATTAGTTTTAGGGTTTTGTTTTAGTTTAATGTTTTGAATTAGGGTTTAGGTTTTATGTTTCATTATTAATGAACCAAGCTTACCTTTAGGATTTAGTGTCTAGGGTTTATTGTTAGGGTTTAGGGGTTTACTTTTAATTGCTTTTATTTTGGGTTTTCTTTTATGGGTTTAGGGTTTCTTTTTATTAGTTTAGGGTTTTTGTTTTTATTTAGTGTTTTGAATGAGGGTTTAGGGTTTAGGTTTCATTATTAGTGAACTAAGCTTACCTTTAGGATTTAGTGTTTAGGGTTTATTGTTAGGGTTTATGGGTTTACTTTTAATTGCTTTTATTTTGGGTTTTCTTTTTATGGGTTTAGGGTTTCTTTTTATGGATTTAGGATTTTTGTTTTACCTTAGTGTTTTGAATTAGGGTTTGGGGTTTAGGTTTCATTATTAGTGAACTAAGTTTACTTTTAGGGTTAGTGCTTAGGGATTAGGGGTTTACTTTTATTGACTTTATTTTGGGTTTTCATGTTATGAGTTTAGGGTTTAGGGTTTTTATGGGTCTATCGTTTAGGGTTTCTTTTTATGGTTTTAGGGCTTTGTTTTAGTTTAGTGTTTCGAATTAAGGTTATGGGTTTATGTTTCACTTTTGGTTTAGGGTTTAAGGTTTTGATTAGGGTTTCATTTTAGAATATATATATAATATATTAGTATATTATATATATATATATGTAAAATGTATTTATGTATGTATAACCCCTAAATACTAAACCATAAACCCTAAACCTTAAAAATAAAAACCACAATCCAAATATGTATATATATATATATATAATGCATGTAAGTATGTATGTATATATGTTTGTACCAATTTATGAACCCTAAATCCTAAAATAAAAACCCTAATATGTATATATATATATATATCCTATACATTGGCGGTGAAAACTGAAAGTTTCCACAAGCGCCTTAGTTTTGGGGTATAAGGAGTTAGTTTAGGGTATATGGTTTATGGGTTTAGGTAAAAGGGTTTAGAATTTAGGGATAGTTCTTTCAGTTTAAGGTTTAGGGTTATTATTTAGGGTTTGTAGGTTAGGGTTTAGTTTTTAGGGTAATATGGTGAGGATTTAGGTTTTAAACTATAAAACCCTAAATTATAACCCTAAACCATAAATTAAAACAACTATCCCTAAATTCTAACCCCTACACCTAAACCCCTTAAACCTTATACCCTAAACTAACTCCCTATACCCTAAAACTAAGGCACTTGTGGAAACTTTCTGTAACACATGTGTTTTGGGGTTAGAAGTTAGTCGGGTTAGTGGGTCCGAGTCGGTAAAATTTATTTTAATCAATTTGACCTTGGCTTGAGCTAATTGAATTTTAAAATAAAAAGGAGGGACCATTTGGGTAGTTAGCCCAAAAACAATTTAAAAGTAGACCACCTTTTTGAAAACAAAACAAAAAAAAGGCTATCATCCTCACTCCTTCCCTCTCACCCGTTGGAAACCCCCAAACCTATTCAAAACTCTCCCAAACACAAAATCTACTATTCCATTAGACTGCTTCTTCATCCCAAGGTCATTTTCAAAGGTAAATGCATATTCTCACTCTCCTCTTCATCCTCTACATTTGCATAGCTTTATATTTCAAAACCACCCACATATGTGATTTTTAAGTTTAATGAAAGAATGGATTTTTATTGGGGTTTTCAATTGGTTTTGAATTATTAAGTTGGGTTTTGGTTTAGTCACCTTAAAATACATATAATATGTTTTAATGGGTAAGTTTGGGTGAAAACCCGAAATGGGTCCTTGTGGCCAATTTTGAAGAGTCGAAAATGGGATTTTTGGTGAGTTTTAGGGTTAGGTTGAAGGGCTGATGGTTTAGAGATGTTAGGAAGGTGTTTTGGGACCATTTGGGTGTCATTTGGGTGTTTGAAAACATGGTTTTCAGCTAGGTTTTATGGGAGCTCGAAATTAGACTTTTGGGTGATTATTTGGGTTGGAATTTGTTGAAGTATGGCTTGTATTTATGGGAAGAGTTGATCACTGAGTTTTAACATTGATTTGTGAAGTAATGTATGTCTTTTGATTGGCTAGAAACAAGAGGAGACATTGGAGAAGCATCGAGATCGAATTCGGGCTTATAGGAGGCTTGCTTTGGTTGCTAAGGAAGGGTGGCGAGTAACTTTAAATATGTTTTGAAGTGGTTCAAGTATGTGTAGTGCATGTGTTGGAATGTTCTTGGTAGACCATTCCTATGTGGAGTTAAATTGGTAACTTAGCTCCTTGATTTTCATTGAATGCTACTTATGCCTTGCCTATTTGCTCTTGTGAAATGTGGGTTGATTTGCATATATGTATGTGATGCGTATGTGATATAAATGATGGATATGTGTTGTGGATAATGGAATTGGCACTAATTAACTTACCGGGTGTAAATGATCGATCATTAGGATTAGTGTGCACACAAATTGAGTCAAAACGTACGTAGCCTTGATGGCGTTGAGTCATTATGGAGGAGTACGGTGATGTAACATTCCACCGAAAATTTATTTATATTCTACGGGATGATGAGTGGAATCCCATCCGTAGGGCATGTGGTGATGAGTGGAATCCCGCCCATGCAAGGTCCGGTGATGAGTGTAATCCCACCGAGGTAATGTGGTTGTTGAGGCTCGCCGAGCTTGGAATTTTAGGCTCGAGCTCGGCTCGAAAACAATTCTATTGGGCTCGGCTCAGACTCGAAGCTCGTGATTGGCTGATTAATGAAGCCTCCTGCAGAGTTGCACAATTCAGAAACTTAATATTACCAAAGGACTTCAATTACCTACTTGAAACAGGATTTTCAGCTGTACCTCTCATCGACCGTGTTTTAGAAAAGGATTGAGCTGGAGACGTAAGGAATGACGCAGTTGCTGCCATTTCTTCCACTCACTTTTTGCTGCTACAGAAAGAGTTCAATCGTGGCAAAATTATTATAGGGAGTTATTTCACCACATCTAGACAAAGGACGAACTTATCACCACATCTAAACAAAGGACGAACTTATCACCACATCTAAACAAAGGACCAACTTATCACCACATCTAAACAAAGGACAAACTTATCACCACATCTCTCTTCTGTCTTTTTCCTATTATTATGCCAACTAGGGGTGATAATGAGCCTGACCGGCTCGCGAGCTACTCGGGCTCGGCTCGGTCAAAGCTCGGTCAAATCTCGGCTCGAGTGAGCTCGACTCGGGCTCGGGCTTGGCTCGAAACCTTAACAAGCCGAGCCGAGCTTACCCAGGCTCGGCTCGAAAAGCTCGTGAACAGGCTCGGAATCTACATATGCACTAAAATAAATTATGTGTTTGTATTTTCTTTCATTAGTTGATTGTTGTTTGATTTTGTATTTTCTTTAATTATGTGTTTGTATTATAAGAATATTTATTGATTATTTGGATTAATCTAATTTTTGGCACTTTTTTCCCCTTTCCGGTCATTGAATTTCGTTTTAGTGTTGGTTATGAAAAGGATTTTTAACGAATATTTTATATAAAAAAACTTAGCAGAATGACTTGATTAATTAGAAGTTTGACCAAAACAACTTCAACTAAAATTAATTAAATTATTTTTATATTAATGATCATAAGGATTATAGAATATTAGATGATGCAGAATGACTTAGCAGCAATTTTGAATAATTTTTTTAGATTAATATCTAGTTAACTGAGTTTTATAATTTTATTTATTTAAGGACGTGTCATAGTATCTTTAGCTAAATAAAATTATTAAAATTTAAAAATCGCATACATTATTAAATATCAGTACATAATTTATTAAGATGAAATTTTTTTTTTGCTAAGCAAGCTTTTTATTAGTAATAAAATTGTTGTCGTCGTTGGGAGCCTCATTAAAAACCTCCCTAATCCTAGGGGAGGAAAAGAGTACACCCCAACTAGACTACAACAAAGGAGCACAACAACTCAAATACAAATCCGATTCACTGCATCCAATCTACACATGCAATACACATTCAATCCTATCAAGCCACTAAAATCTGAATTACCACCAAGCTTTGAATAATTTGGCTCGAGCCATTCCACATTTTGCTAGGTGATCTGCCATTTCATTTCTCGCTCTTGGTACGTACTCAAGCTTGATATTCTTAATTCTACTTAGCAGATCATCTATTTCCTCAAAGATATTCCACCAACGCCAAGGCCTTAAAATGTGGTTTTCTATCCAATTCACGGCGACTTGAGAATCCGATTCAATAATTAGATTTGTCTTCCCTACCCATCCAGCTTCTTCGAACACAATAAGGGTCGTCTTGATAGCCACGATCTCTGCATAGTCTGCTCCAATAACTTCTACTGGTCCTGAAAATAATGCTCGTACATCTCCCGAACTTGATCTCAACACGCCACCACATCCTGCTGCAACCATGGAAATTATGTTGAGTTAAATTTTAATATTCAACGAAATATGTCTCCTACTATTTCATTATTTTGATTGTCTTTATTTAATTTAAACTTTAGATTGCTGAACTTGGAAATTATGACCTTAATATTTGTTTGGCTTTAACATAATTTGGCTGAATATAGACACTTCAGTTGTTCAAAGCCATCCTTTACATATGAGCTTGATAATGTAATTTAACTTCAGTTGTCAGTCCAATAACTTGAAAGAATCTGATTACATACCATGTTAGATTCAACTGTCACCATTTCAAACCGTGTTGAGCCGAGTACTCAAAAGCATGATGGTTATTGTACCAACCTTCTCCTGACGCAAGCAATCCCACCAACCTAAAAAGAAAAAATAATAATAATAATTCACAAAAACTATATATATTTTGCTGATTGTCAAAAGTCCTACAAAGTATGACGAGATTTTTTTGTAACTGTGTGAGTGTTGGGAGTGATTTTTGTTGGTAAGACTTTTTATTTAATAAAATATTATTTTGCCGGAAAAAAAAAACTAACAAAAGAAGTGAAGATCAGTACGTACCAATTGTTCTTGGATAGATCACTAGTATTCCATATTCTCTTGCACCAGAGATGTGAAGCGGAATTTAAAAGCCAAGTGGCGTGGTATGAGCATACAATCCTCACACCCTGCAACGGTTTCATGTCAATTGTTAACACAAGCTAGTAGCGCATATCTCCTCATATCAATGCATAAAAAATACAATCTTATAGGAACTACATATATATACTAGTTTTGATATTATCATTCAATTCTCGACGGTGAATCGATTTGATAGCTTAAATATTATTATTCATTACATTTATCCAATTTGATATTTTAATAAGTCGTTGTATTGAATTTACAAGCATTCACTGAGATTCGCGTGTCATGGGTTTGGGATCCCAAATACAATCTTATTATCATCCAACCAAACACTGTAATATTTAATATTTAATTTAGGGCAAATAAACCAAACAAAGTTTTGTAACATTCCCAATAATGAGTAAGGTAATATTACATTCCTGAAATCTTATTCTCAAAGGTAATTATTACGGTTAGTTAAGTTAGTTAGGGTTTTAACCTTTGTATTCTATAAAAGGGAAACACCCTTATTCTTTGTAACTCAATTTTTCGATAAATAAGAAAACAGTTTTACGTTTTCCTTCTTGATTCTAATATGGTATCAGTTGAATTCTGTTAAAGCATCCGATTTCTTTTCTTTCTTTCTTTCTTTCTTCGATCATGGGAGATGTCAATCTCAATGATGAGTTCAACAATGGCGCAAATCCTTACTATTTGCATCAATCTGATAATCCAGGGATGGTTTTAGTTACTCAGCCCCTTTCTAATGACAATTATCATAGCTGGCGTCGATCTATGATGATGGCTCTTTCTGCCAAGAACAAGCTTGGTTTTGTGGATGGATCAATCCCTGCACCAGCTCGTCTTCCTGCAGCAAGGTTTCAGGCTTGGACAAGAGCTAATGACTTGGTCAATTCTTGGTTGATCAATTCTGTTTCCAAAGACATTGCAGCAAGTTTACTATATCATTCGACTGCAGCTGCTGTGTGGAAAGATCTTCAAGATCGTTTCCAACAGAATAATGGCCCTAGAATTTTTTTCTCTTCGCAAGAAATTAGGGGAACTTGTTCAAGGTTCTATGTCTGTTTCTGTGTATTACACTCAACTTAAGATCATATGAGACGAACTGGTTTCTCTTAAACCTTTTTGTTCTTGCGCTCAATGCACTTGTGATGGTGTTAGGAAGATGCTGGAAGAGCAGCAGAAGGAACAGACCATGCAATTTTTAATGGGTTTAAATGATTCCTATGCCCATGTTCGTGGTCAAATACTGTTGATGGATCCTTTGCCTAGTATTACTAAAGTTTTTTCTTTAGTTTCGCAGGAAGAAAGTTAGCGTTTCATTAAGTTGGATAATCCTGTCACAGAATCATCTTTTGCTGTTAAAGCTCCTATCAACAAGAGGTCTCGTCTTCAATGCAGTCATTGTGGTCTATTGGGACATATTAAAGATAGGTGTTACAAGTTGCATGGATATCCGCCTGGTTATCCATCTCGAAGCAAGCAATCTCACACTTCTCATGTAAATGTTGTTGCTGATTCTTGGAATCCTAATGCTCAGCAAAAGTCATCGAGTACAAGCAGTGCTGATTCTTTAACAAATCAACAATGCCAACAGTTGATTGCCATGTTGACTAATCAACTTCAAGCTGCAGCTACTTCTGATCCTCCTCCATCCAATATAAACATGGCCATGCAAGGCAAGATCGTTTCTTTTGTAAATCATTTCAGTTCTTTTAGTAATAACAGTTCTTGGGTGATTGATTCAGGGGCTTCCAGGCATGTCTGTTGTTCAAAAGACTTGTTTGAGTCCTTGCATCCAATCAATACTGGAACTATTTTACTTCCAAATAAGTCAACTGTTTCTATTCATTATTATGGCAATGTTCGATTGTCTCCTGACATTACTCTCAAAGATGTTCTTTTTGTACCTGATTTCAATTTCAATTTGCTATCAGTCAGTTGTTTGCTTAAAGATTCTGATCTAACAATTTTGTTTCATGATACTCATTGTTTGATTCAGGATCGTTGCCAGCTGATTGAGAATGGTGATATGCATCGAGGCTTATATCTGTTTCAATCCTCTTTTGCTAAGGACAATTCTTTTGTTCAAAATGCTGTTGTAAATGAGAGAGTTAATGTTTGTTTTTCTTGGCATGATCGTCTTGGTCATCCCAGTTCTCGTCTTTTGGACTTGCTAAAGCATGTTTTGCCTAGCCTTGATGTTAATAAGAAAGATATTTGTTCTATTTGCCCTCTTGTGAAACAGAAACGCATTCCTTTTCCCATTTCTGCTAATGTTTCTTCCCATCCTTTTGAGTTGTTGCATTGTGATATATGGGGTCCTTTTAAAGTTCCCACTCATAATTCTCATCGTTTTTTCTTAACATTAGTTGATGATTTCTCTCGTGCAACATGGACTTATCTTCTTCAGCATAAGTCGGATGTTAGCCAGATTATTCCTTCCTTTATTAACATGGCTAAGAGGCAGTTTGGGTTTGATTTAAAAGTTTTTCGTTCTGATAATGCTTCTGAGCTAAGATTCACTAACTTGTTTTCTAAATTAGGCATTATTCACCAGTTTTCATGTGTTGAGACTCCTCAACAGAACGCAATCGTGGATCGCAAGCATCAGCACCTCTTGGCTGTGGCTCGTGCTTTATATTTTCAATCCAGAGTGACTGTTCATTTTTGGGGGGAATGTTTGTTGACAGCAACCTATTTGATCAACAGGATTCCTTCTCAAGCTCTTGCAAACAAAACTCCGTACAAGTTGCTTCACTCCAAGTTACCAGATTACAACCATCTCAAGGCTTTTGGTTGTTTAGTCTTTGTTTCAACTATTCGAGCTCATAGGGACAAGTTTTCAGAACGTGCTCTACCTGGAATCTTCATTGGATATCCTCCTGGAATGAAGGGTTACAAGATATATGTGTTACAATCTCGTTCTATTGTTATCTCTCGCGATGTTGTGTTTCATGAACACATATTCCCTTTTCATGCTATTCATTCAGATTCATCTTTTGTTGACCCTTTTCCATTTGTTTCTTTTCCTAAGCCAATTTCTGACTTTGCAGGATCTTCTAATGTTCAGCACTTACGAATGAATCCTCAAGTTCCTAATGCTCCTCTGGATCCGGTCATTCCTGTTGAACATGTTGCCCCAGCAAATCATGTTGCTCCAGTTGAACATGTTGCCCCACCAAACGATGTTGCACCAGTACAACATGTTGCTCAAACGGTTCCTGATTCTTCTGAAGAACGTGTTACTCATGTAGAACCCAGTGCTCCTGATCCTGCTACATGTGCTGTTCATGCAGACCATGCAAGTCATGTCAACCGAGATCCTTGTGCACATCATAATTCAGACTTGGTTGTCCATGGAAATAACAATGGACCTAATTTTGCCGATGTTGTTCCTGTGGCGCCTCCACCTGTTTTACATCGAGTTCCAAATCCTCCATAACAAAGACGATCATCTCGTATTTCTCAACCACCCTCTTACTTGCAAAAATATTATTACAATAATCTCACTACTTCTTCTTCCACAAGTTTGCCTGCGTATCCTATTGAAGATTATTTGTCTACTACAAAGTTGTCTTCAGATTATAATCATTTCATAGCCAATATTTCCTCTACCTGTGAACCTGCATTTTATCATCAAGCTGCAAAAATTCCAGAATGGAGGTCTGCTATGGATGAAGAGTTGAAAGCTATGGAAAATCTTCAAACCTGGACAGTGATGCCATTACCTGCAGGAAAGACACCAATAGACTGTAAGTGGGTATATCGTATTAAGTATAAAGCTGATGGATCTCTTGATCGCTATAAAGCTCGACTAGTGGCAAAGGGATTTACTCAAGTCGAGGGTATTGATTACACGGATACCTTTTCACCAGTGGCAAAAATGACCTCATTCAAAGTTCTTCTTGCCTTGGCTGCTTCCAAGGGCTGGCACTTGCTTCAATTGGATGTCAATAACGCGTTTCTTAATGGCATTCTTGATGAAGAAGTGTATATGAAGTTGCCTCAAGGATACCTTTCTGAATCTTCTAGCTCAAATCTGGTTTGTAAGCTAAACAAGTCTATCTATGGGCTTAAACAGGCATCTCGACAGTGGTTTAATGCTTTCTCGCAAGTCGTTCTTCAATTTGGTTTTACACAGTCTCCTTTTGAACATTCTCTCTTTGTTCATGGGTCTCGTGATGACATGATGGTACTGCTGGTCTATGTCAATGACATAGTTCTTGCTGGGATGAATATGGATAAGCTTTCGAATGTGAAGTGTTTTTTGCATCAACATTTCAAGTTGAAAGATTTGGGTACTTTAAGGTATTTTCTGGGGTTCGAAATTGCTCGAAACACTACAGGGATTTCTTTATCCCAACGCAACTATGCTCTTCATTTAATTGAAGATACAGGATCACTTAGTAAAAAGCCTGCTGACACTCCAATGATTCCTTCACAAAAATTGAGCATTCATGAAGGGGAACCTTTGGCAGATCCTAAACTTTATAGACGCTTGGTTGGACGTCTTCTATATCTCACACATACGAGGCCCGACATAACATACACTGTCCATTTGCTTAGTCAGTTCATATCATCACCTCGTCATCCTCATTTGCAGGCAGTATATCATCTCTTGTCCTACATCAAAAAGACACCTGCCTTGGGTCTGTTTTCTCTGCTACTTCAAAATTACAGCTTCATGGGTTTGTAGATTCCGACTACAGCTCATGTCCTGATACACGCAGATCTGTTTCAGGCTTTTGCATGTATATAGGTGACAACATTGTTTCATGGAAATCGAAGAAGCAAACGACTGTCAGCAGATCTTCATGTGAGGCAGAATATCGAGCTATGGCTGCTGCGACTTGTGAGTTAGTTTGGCTAGCTTCTTTGTTATCGTCCTTTAATGTTCCTATTACAACAACTTCTTTATATTGCGACAATCAATCCGCAATTCATCTAGCCTCCAATCAAGTTTTTCACGAACGCACCAAACGCATCGAAGTTGATTGCCATTTTATACGAGACAAGGTCCGAGATGGCTTCCTTAAGCTCTTTCATGTCAATTCCTCAAACCAACTCGCAGACATTCTTACTAAAGCCCTTCATGGTCCGGCTTTTCATTCATTTGTTAACAAGCTGGGTCTTGTTAATATTCATCAACAAGATGTTTCATCTTGAGGGGGGATATTACGGTTAGTTAAGTTAGTTAGGGTTTTAACCTTTGTATTCTATAAAAGGGAAACACCCTTATTCTTTGTAACTCAATTTTTCGATAAATAAGAAAACAGTTTTACGTTTTCCTTCTTGATTCTAATAGTAATGTTATATTCTTTGAACCAAACACACCTTTAGTATTTGTTTGGTTTCAACATAACTTGGCCGAATACAAAAACCTCAGTTGTTGAAAGCCATCCTTTGCATGTGAGCTTGAGAAGGCAGCTTAAGCTCAGTTGCCAGTCCAATAACTTTAAGAAATCTGATTACATACCATGTTAGATCCAATTGCCACCATTCCAAACCATGTCGAGCCGAGTACTCGAAAGCATGGTGGTTATTGTGCCAACCTTCTCCAAGCGAAAGCAATGCCACCCACCAATTGTTTTTGGAAAGATCACCAGTATTCCATGCTTGGTTCCCCCAGATATGTGAAGCGGAATTTACAAGGAAAGTGATATGGTATAAGATCGTAATCCTTGCACCCTGCGATGGTTTCATGTCCACGCATGCTATTAGCGCATATTTCCTCATTTAAGTGCATGTTTAACGCATGAAAATATAATCTAATAGGAACTACAAGGATTACGATCGCAGGGTGCAAGGATGGCGGACCATCTAGCATTGAAAGGTTTGATTTGACAAGAGCTGCTCATGCTGGCAGTTTCATGTCCGAACAGTCAAGGAGTTGAGTTTTTATATGATATATAGGTTTGAGATTTTGATATTGGCTTTCGTTGTTATTTGAATGGTTGTTGTTTGAGTTGTGGTTTTTTTTATACCTAGTTGTGTTGTACTATTTTCTTCCATTTAGGATTAGAGAGGTTTTTAACGAGACTTGCAACCTAGGTCTAAGGTTTTGTTTGAACCTTTTTATTAATAAAATCTTACTTGCCGAGCAAAAAATGATTAACTTATAGGTTAATCGTTATTAAATTATTTAGAATAAAATGTATTCAGAGTCTAACCCGCACGCCCCATTATTTCTAATTTCTATATTATATCTTCTAAAATTATCAAATGCATCCGGTGAAGACCTTGAATAATTTGATCCTAAAGTTAACTTGTTGTGGCTTATGGTACTATTTCATGAAAGTTTCATTTAATCTTATGTTTGTTAAAAATTTATCTTTAAAAATCTAACAATTGGTTTCAGTAAAAAAAATGATGTTTCATTAATCAACCATAAATACCACAACCGCTTACGGAATCAAGTGGTAAAAACTTTTTCAACTTGTGATTTTGATCTCTTTTTTTCAAGTTTTATTTACCGTTTGGATTAGAAAAATTTAACATATAAGGTTCTGTTGTCGATAATAACAAAAATCAGTTGTGTGTCATGAAATTAATCCCACTAGCGATGTGACCAATCAATCAAACATGATATGCTTAAAAAAAGACGAATAGAAATACCAATTGGCTTACCATTCCCCAAACTAGGAACGGGAACCCACCAAGGGAATATAGCACGACTCCACATGCAATTGGATGGAGAAGATAGGTAGCTTGAAGGAACCTGTAGAAGGGCTGCCTTTCTAGATCCTCAACATTGCTTGCTTCCCCACGCTGCAAATGTTCCATTCATACAAAACAATAGTACTTAGTATAAAACATCAATCTCCATTCTCATTCTCATTCTACGTGAATTCGAGAAAGAAATAGAAGCACCTTTTCGATTATAGCTTCGGTATCAAACATCCAGTTGATGTGGCTAAACCAAAACCCAAGAATGGGGTTGCGTGGATCTCTCTCAGAATCGCTGAGTTGGTGGTTGCACCTGTGTGTGCTTACCCAAGCAATTGGACTCCCCTGCAACAATCAATTCACAGTGATTGTCTGCGATGGGAGTAAGGCGAGGAGAAGGAATTGGGAACCGAGTATGGACGCTGTTTGTAGCGAATCTACCGAATCAGCTACACTGGCAGGGAGTTTGGCAGGTATTTGATCGACATGGGGTGGTGGTCGACGTGTTTGTACCCCAGAAAAGAGCGAGAGACGGTTCTCGATTTGGCTTTGTGAGAATGGCCTCAGCAATTGACGCGGATAGAGTGATCGAACGTCTAGATGGATTTTGGCTATATGGTTCCAAAATTAGGATTTCTATGGCATATAATGGGGGGAAGGAAACTCGCTATCGGAAGACGGCTGCATCCCAACCCCAATCTAATAGAAATCAGCGGCCGGTGGAATCGAAGACAAAACCTAACGGAAGCGATGATCGTCAGGTATTGGCAGGAAACAGATGGAGAAAGGGGAGTGTTTCAATTGCTAACGATACTCCAATTGAGGAGGAAAAACAGCAGGGCACGACTCCTCGGAAAAAAGCAATAGGGGTAATTGACTTGGAAAAATCGGAAATTCTCCAAACCTGTGCCATTGGATTCTGCCGACGACCATATCAAATTGCGGAACTAGCGAAAGAATTGCATAGAGCAGGTTTATTGGGTCTAACTGTAATGCGGGTAGCGGGTGCGGTAGTGTTGTTGATGTTCGACACAGTGGAGGCCAGGGAAACAATGTTACGATCAAATCAGCTTGATCAGTGGCTTGAGAGTGTATCGCCATGGTCGCCAACGACAGTGATCCCAAGCAGGAGAATTTGGCTTTCAATTGGGAACCTGCCGATCCATGCCTGGTCGGAGGAAACATTCAAAAACATTGCGGCTCTTAGGGGAGTATTGACGCGTATCGACATAGAAACACTAGCTCCTTCATTTTTTGAAAGAGCGCGAATTCAAATTGAAACCGACTGGACCTTCCACATCGATGAAATAATTGAATTAGAAGTGGGGAAGGAGACATATCACGTCCGTGTGCTGGAATTTGAGGAAGCAATAGGCCCCAAATGCGATTGCAATTGTGAAGTCGAACCAAGCGAGAGTAATGCAGAGGAGGGGGAAAAGGAAATTAAGTGGAAAACTAATTCCGCCTATAATGATAACGAGTCAATAGGGGATACTGTGGTACCAAATTCTATCTCTATACCCGATACGAAGACATTGGGAGAGATAAAGATTGACCGGAGTTATCTCGATCGCATTTGGAAGGAGAATCAACGTGAGGAATGGGGGGTAGTCGAGACATCAAGTTGGATGAACGATGAACAGGTGGGTATGTTAAACAGGGATGAGGGCGAACGGAGTAGTGGTGAGGTATTATGCGCAGTGCAGGAGATTGATAAAATTTGTGTTAATCAATCGCAAGAGAATCGGACAGAATTGAGCCCAGCGATGAATGGCCCAAGAGTAGAAATTCCAAGAGCAAATAAAGAAATAGTAGTTGAGATAAATGAGGAACATAAATGTATAAGACAATTGGAGGAAATTGAATCCTGCTTGGCGAAAGGAGGGGATCAACCGACAACTGATCAACACACGAAAAGGGGGCGTGGAAGACCGCGGAAAAAGAAAGATTTGCCTGCTGAAAACGAGGTAATTGTGAATGGGTCTCTTTCTGATTCTAATTTTGTTTTTCGTAAACAAGGATTGCTGCGTGAGGCTAGGGAGACAGTTGATTTGGGGAATTTAATTGGGGCAGTAACGGAGGGCCGTGAGGACGAAAATATCAGTGATATAGCGCGCCTAATTGAAGCGCGCAAACAAAAAATCTAGCAAAAAATGAAAATGTTGTCGTGGAATGTTCGGGGGATCGGAGCGTTGTCGAAAAGGAGATCGATCCAACGCGTTCTACGCCAACATAGGTGTGTTTTGGCTCTTCTACAAGAGACCAAAATGGAGATTATAACAGAGGAGGTTGTTCGACAAATTTGGTATGAGGATGTTGTGGAATTTTGTTTTGTGCCTTCGGATGGGAGAGCAGGTGGGGTTATTGCAATATGGGATCCTAAGGGCTTCCAATTAGAGTCGCAGGATAGGCAGAGGAACATGATTATTCTGATTGGTCGTTGGATACAAGATGATTGGGCGGCAGGATTGATTGGTGTGTATGCTCCGTGTACAAGCATGGAGCAATTGTGCTATTGGGAGGAGATTAAACAAGTGGTGCAAGAGCATCGTATCGAATGGTGTATATGTGGCGACTTTAATATGGTGACTAAAGAGGAGGAACGCATGGGCTTGGCACACAATGCTAGAGGTATGAGTATTTTTTGTGATTTCATAGAACATATTGGTGTGATCGACGTGCCAATGCGGGGAAAGAATTTTACTTGGTTCGGTCCGGGGGGTAAGGGAAGTCGTTTGGATCGATTTCTTGTGACACAAGGGTGGGTGAACAGATTTGAGGCGTTGACAGTAGTGAATTTGCCGAAGGAGTTGTCCGACCACTCGCCAATTTTGCTTGTGGGTGATGTGTTTGACAGCGGACCGAAACCGTTTCGATTCTATAATATATGGCTGAAAGATATTTCAGCAATTGAGGATGAATGGAAACAGCTAACTATGGGTGATGAGGGTGCGGATATATCGAAGAAACTAAAAGGCTTGAAAGGTATGTTAAAAGGCTGTAATAGGGGTGTTGCGGATATAGAAAATCAGTACAAAAGTGTGGTTGCGGAATTGGACGAGTTGGATGCAAAGGTTGGGACTACGGGGCAGTCGAGGGACGACGTAACGAGGGCAAGGGAATTATACCAGCAGCTGTGGAAGGTGACGAAGTTGCGTGACTCCATTTGGCGTCAAAAATCACGCGTACTTTGGTTAGCGGAGGGCGATCGTAATACGAGTTTTTACCATAAAATGGTGAAGCTTAGACAGTTACAAAATCACATTGTTGACATACAAGTAGAGGACCGATGGGAAACTACTCCTGAGATGATGAAGATTATGTTCCGAAGGGAATTCCAACGGCATTTTGATAAGCCAAAATCAGCGGGTTACATGGTTCCTAATGTGAACGTTGGGAGATTATCGAGTGACCAGCAGCGGGGCCTTGAGGTGGCATTCTCGGAAGCTGAAGTAAGGGCAGCGATTTGGATTTGTGAGGGGGGAAAGGCACCAGGCCCGGATGGGTTCCCTTTCGAATTTTTTAAACGAGGTTGGGCTTTTCTAAAGGAAGATGTTATGCGATTTATGAATGATTTTTATGCATCCAGTAGATTACCTCCAGGAGTAAACTCAACTTTTGTAGTGTTGATAGCGAAAAAAGATTGTCCGCGAATGATTGGTGACTTTCGCCCAATATGCTTATTGAATTCTGTTTACAAAATTTTGGCGAAGTGCTTGGCGAAACGACTACAAGGGGTGCTGCCTTCTCTGATTACTGATGTACAATCTGTTTTTATCCGCGGGAGACAAATTATGGATGGTATATTATTAGCCAATGAGGTAATCCATTCCATGAAGAAAAATAATTTGGCGAATGGAGGATTAATTCTAAAGTTAGATTTCGCGAAAGCCTATGATTGTATAGATTGGGGCTGCCTAAGTAGAATTATGTGCTGTATGGGATTTGGGGAGCGATGGCGGGATTGGATAATGGAGTGTGTGAGTTCAGCTCGCCTGTCGATTTTGATAAATGGGAGTCGACAAAGGAATTTCCGATGAGGAGGGGAATTAGGCAGGGTGATCCATTGTCACCTCTATTGTTTGTGATAGTCGCTGAATTATTCCACCAATTCATGGTCAATGCGGAACGAGTGGGGCTGCTAAAAGGAGTTAGAGTGGTGGGGGAGGTTATGTTGTCGCATTTACAATTTGCCGATGACACTATTGTATTCTTATCGGGCGATGTAGAGGGGGCGAGGAATTTAAAACGAGTACTGACTTGTTTTGAGTATGCATCCGGCTTACATATCAACTTTGATAAGTCTTGTTTGTATGGCATTGGAGTAGACAATGAGTTAACGGCGGAATTTGCTTTGATTCTCGGTTGCACTATTGGTGATTTACCGATCACATATTTGGGAGTAAAGTTGGGGGTGCATCCGCGAGGGGAGGAAATATGGGAACCGTTGATCCGTAATGTGCGGAAAAAACTTGCTGGATGGAAGCGCAAGTCCCTTTCTTTTGCTGGTAGATTGCTCTTGATCAACACTGTTTTATCGGCGCTTCCCGTTTATTACATGGGAATTTTTATGGTCCCTAAAAAGGTGATAAGGCGAATTGATTGCATTCGAAGAAATTTCCTTTGGGGTGGATCGGAAGAGAGATCGAAGATGAGCCGGATTAGATGGGATGTGGTGTGTAAACCGAAACGGATGGGAGGGCTTGGGGTGGTGAACTTACATATCAGAAATTTGGCTCTCTTGGCCAAATGGGTTTGGCGTTTTGCACAATCGGAGAAGTCTCTTTGGAAAGAGGTTATAACGGCGAAATATGGGACGGAAGTACAACAATGGAAAATTCAGCATAAAGGTAAACGACACATGTCGGCAATGTGGAAACAAATTGTCGAGGTGCAGGAAGATGAATACGTGGATGCTTTTATAAATGGGGATCAATTTATATGGCTTGTGGGGGAGGGGAATAAGGTGTTGTTCTGGTGGGATTTTTGGGCTATCGATGTACCGTTGAAGAACTTATATCCAAGGTTATTTGGATTGGCGAGTAATAAAATGTGCTTTGTTCGTGAGATGTTGAGCTGCCCAAGCGGGGAATGGGCGACACATTTTCGAAGGGAATTACGAGTGTTTGAAACAAAACAGCTTGCTGAGTTGAGAGCATGTGTGGCAGCCGTGAAATTGCATGCGGGTGTTTCGGATAGAATTGTTTGGAAACATGCAGTTTCGGGATTATTCTCGGTGGGTAAATTACATGCTTTGATGTGTGCCGTTGGTATACCCGATACAATGAATGTGGGGATGGTATGGAACATGTCAATTGTGCCAAAAATCCAATGTTTCTTGTGGTTCATTATGGTTGATCGTTTGCCGACTTTAAGAATGCTAAGTGATCGTGGAATTCCAGTACCATTAGATTCTCTTGCTTGCCGATGGTGTGCTGATGGTGAAGACAATTGCGACCACATTTTATGGTTGTGTTCGTTTGCAGTTGAGGTATGGTCTTTTTTCTTCTCATGGTGGGATGTTGCTGTGGTGCGGACGCGAACGGTGAGTGAGTTTATTGCGCAATGTTGGCTGGGTTGGTTTAGTGGGGAGATCCGAGCGTGGTGGGTGATAGGTTGTGCAAGCGTTTTGTGGTCTTTGTGGTTGGCACGGAACAATCTTATGTTCCAAGCTCGCCGAGCGCCGAGTCGAGTAGTCTTCTTTTTGGCCCAGCTTCGGGCATTGTATTGGACTCGTGCGTTTATGCAAGAGTCTTGTGTGAATGAGGCAAGTTGGTGGACTTGTCCGCGGGTTTGCTGGTCGGTGCAGCATGTAGTCAATTTGGATCGTTTGCATAGTGTGTGGATGCCTCCTTTGGAAGGTGTGTGGAAATTCAATGTAGATGGAGCTGCAAGGGGGAAACCGGGAATGGCAGGGTGTGGAGGGGTCTTACGGGACTGCCATAGCCGAATTGTGGCAATTTTTTCAGGTTCGATAGGCATTGCGGATTCTAATGTGGCGGAAATTCAAGCGATTGCTTATGCATTGCGATTGTTATGTGAGATGCAATTGGGATCGGTTTCATCGATTGTGGTGGAATCTGACTCAATGGTGGCGATATCATGGATGCATTGTACAGAGAATCGTCCGTGGCAGCTTTGGCGGTGGTTTCAGCAGATTGATGAGGACGTTTCCGTTTTGCCTTGCGTGTGCTTCAACCATATCTTTCGAGAAGCAAATGGGTTGGCGGATTCCTTGGCTAAGAGTGGGATTGATAGGGGTAAATGGGTATGGTTGTATAGCAAATGACAAGTTGTTTGTCCATCGGCACATGCACAGCGGTACTCTTTTCCTCTACTTAGGATTAGAGAGGTTTTTAACGAAGCCGTTGTGTAATGTGATTTGTGTATGATTATTTGGCTAATAAAATCATACATGCTGTTCAAAAAAAAAACAATCAATTCACATTTTCATACTGCTATTTCCATCAAACTAATTTGTCGAGAAACTGAAAATAACATACCTGAAGTGCTTGAAGTCCACAATAAGCAAACAAGTACTCTAGCCATTTTGGAAGCTTGAAGCTTTTATGACAAAGATTCCTATGGTAACCCAATGTAATCCCCAGTCCCGATATCAGACCGAGTCCCGCTGCAACCCAAAAAGCATGCCAGGTAAAATAAAAAGGTGCACAAAGGGCGAGCAAATGCATGGATAATATAATACCAGCAGAGGTTACATCCAAAACGTTCCAATTTCTTTTCCAAAAGACCTCCCTCCTATTTTGCACCACCACATCAGGAAACCAAATTCTACCCTGAGTTTTCCCTTCTTGGTCGGCTTCTTTTGCCACAACTGACACCCCATTATTAGCCAAAGCCGATACTTCCCTACGTAACTGAGTTACAAAACTTGAATGCAAAGGAGTCTGCTTTCTCTGTGCTTGATTGAATCCGGAGTTTAGGACTTTGCTAGAGAAAGGTCTAGCTCTCGTCGTCGTCGTTGTTACTCTTTGAAGAGGTGAAAAGGGTAAGGAGCATGGCTTAGACAACAATGATACGATTAAAGCCATTGTGGTCTCGACTCTCGACTGGTGGGTTCAAAAGAAAAACTGGGTTTTATAGAAACCGTGGTGAGTTCCTACTTGAAGCCAAAACTTGTTGATTTTGAGTTACTGTCAGAATCACACAAGTGTTTATAACGGTGGAAAGAGAGAGTGGATTGTAGAAAAAGACAGTTGGCATAGGAAAAAGACAGAAGAGAGATGAGGTGATAAGTTGGTCCTTTGTTTAGATGTGGTGATAAGTTTGTCCTTTGTTTAGATGTGGTGATAAGTTTGTCCTTTGTTTAGATGAGGTGATAAGTTGGTCCTTTGTTTAGATGTGGTGATCAAGTTGGTCCTTTGTTTAGATGTGGTGATAAGTTGGTCCTTTGTTTAGATGTGGTGATAAGTTGGTCCTTTGTTTAGATGTGGTGATAAGTTGTTCCTTTGTTTAGATGTGGTGAAATAACTCCCTATAATAATTTTGCCACGATTGAACTCTTTCTGTAGCAGCAAAAAGTGAGTGGAAGAAATGGCAGCAACTGCGTCATTCCTTACGTCTCCAGCTCAATCCTTTTCTAAAACACGGTCGATGAGAGGTACAGCTGAAAATCCTGTTGCAACTTGCAAGTAGGTAATTGAAGTCCTTTGGTAATATTAAGTTTCTGAATTGTGCAACTCTGCAGGAGGCTTCATTAATCAGCCAATCATGTGCGGTGGGGGAACCAAGAACAGTGCTGAAGAAAGCTCGAGGCAAAGCTGATGGCCCAATATACACCGTCCTGATATACATTACTAAGCATGGTCGTGCTTCATGTGGGGTGTTATTCGTGATTCCGCGGGTAATTGAATTCGTGGATTCTCGAAATTCATTGGTCGATGTAGTGCCCTTGAGGCGGAAATATGGGCGATCCATGAGGGTCTGCTATGTGCGCTCGAATGTAATGCTGGGACATTAATAGTTGAGTCGAATTGTCTTGAGGTGGTTCGTTTGCTACAGAAGGAGCGAGACGATGTTGGTCCGTTGTCTCTGTTAGGATCTGTTAGGATCCGTTGTCACTACAATGAATATTTGTGATATGATTTTGTTTGTAACTAAAACTTCGTAACTGATAACATACACATATTGGCGTCAACTTGTATTTTGGCGGGAATACAATAATAGTGACAACATACTAAATTATCACTATTATTTTAAATTGTTGTGTCAAAAAAATAATTATCACTTAAAATTTTACTTTATGTTATACTTTTTTTGTCACTATTAAAATTTTAAATTAATGTCGAATTGCCTTTTGTCACAATAATAAACTTGTATTTGTGACCATTAAAATAGATTTTATTACAATATTATTTTTTTACAAAAAATTATTAGTAATTAATGAAATTATTTTAAACTTATCAAAATATTAATAAAGAATTGATAAGAATGTACAAAATTTAATTTTATTATAATAAAAAAATATAGAATAAAATACTTCAAATTAAAAATTTTATTTAATAAATAAAGTAACAAAAACATGAAAGAAAAATATAATATTAAGACTTAGAAATAAACTTTAAATAGTATATGTTCAATCATCATCACTAATAGAAGTAAACTTATGTAGTGAAAAACTCTTTTATCAAGTCCACAAACTAGATTACGTAGTTGTTTGTTGATCGATTCATTTGCTTCATCATGCAATTGGTAGACATGTTGTAACCAATAATCATTAAATGTAGTGAAAAATAAATATTACATAGCTAATTACCAATAATTTACTAACAACTTACAAGTTATTTCTTATCATACTAAATATTCTTGTTTATGAAAAATATTAAAATCTATAATCAACTCTAAATTTTGAATTCTCCAAATCCATTTCAAATTCTAAATTTTGTTTTTTTTAATCCATAACCAATTTCGAGAAGTTAATTATATTTTATATTAATTTTAAGATAGTGTTTCATGTTAAAAAAATTATTTTCTTCTAATTTAATCATTTTAAAAATTCTATAATAAAATTTCAGCCTTTTCGATACAAAATATATGTTTCTCAACTCATTTTTAATTTATTTTGATCCTCTAGATTAACAAAAAAAAATTTGGGCTCCGTTAGATTTTTAGGCCAAATGGAAGTCAATATTTAGAATACAGTGAATGTTGGAAAATATTTGAGGATATATGTCATTTTCTACAGTACACGGGGGACCTCGCCACCTACACATGGCGAGGTTTGAGAAAAAATATTAAAAAATTGGACCTTGCCACCTGCACATGGCGAGGTCCCCGTATACTGTAGAAAATGGCATATATCCCTAAATATTCTTCAACATCCCTTACATTCCAAATATTTACTTTCAATTGGATTATTCTTCAAATTTCTCCCAAAATTTTGGGCCCCTATTTTAAGATACACTTCCATAAATTCTAACTTATAATTCATACACAAAAAATAAATTCTACAATAATGTTGTAGGGAAAACAAAATTCTTCTTTATTTATTTATTTATTTAATTAAACTATATACAAAATTATTATTAAAATTGTAATATAAATTTCGGCGTACCTAATTTAGAGGATTGTGAATAGTAAAATTGTTTAAAGAATACATAATTGAAAAATTAAAAAAAAATATTATTTTCTATCTTAAAAAGTTACTTATCATCAACAAGTTCTAAAAATAGTATAAAAATAATTTTAAAATAATAAGTGAAAATTAAAAGGTGTTTTATGTTTTTTTAAAACACTTGCTTCCCACTACAATCACCATAAACATCCACTTCACCACCAACTATCCCATAATATATAATTTAATTTTCTTAATTATCTTATTTTAACTTTTTCCATTCTCTCTAACTTTTATTTTTCTTTCTCGTCTCTTTCAAGAAATTGACAATTTCATTTACGATAAAGTGTATTTCTTCCTTTATTTTATGTCTTTTAGTTTTACAAAATATCATTCATGAATTTATCATTGTGTTTTACTATTATGTATGATTTCAAACTTATTTTTTTCATGTTTATATGTATTTTATTTTATATTTATTGAATCAAATTGATTATGTTTTCATAGCTATTTAGAATGATAATTGTGTTTTCAACTCTTGTTTTGTATATTTTTCACACTTTTGTTATTATTATTGTTGTTGGATTTTTTTGAGAATTTACCTTGTTCTCTCATTGAGTGCTTGTATTTTTTTTTATTGATTAGTTTATTTCTATTTGTAAATGTGTTGGTTAATGCATCTCAGTCAAATTACTTAAATAACTTTTGTTTTGAACTAGTTTTATCTCAAATGACATAATTAATTTTGTATGCTAATTAACTTATTCTTGCTCTTATTGTCTATATTTTGTAGAGAAATGTTGAAGAAATACTTTGATGTGGAGTACTTGACTTGGACTTCTATTTAGATATTTTAATATATTAGAATATATATTATGAACTATTTAGTTTTTTTTAGAATTTATTTTAGAATTTATTTTCGATGGTATTTTATGGTTTAATATTAATTACAATTTAGCTTACTTATTCACTTTAAAAATATTATAATTATTCATTTGTATTGAGAAAAATAAAGAAGTGATAGCACTTTTATGCAATTATATTTTTTTCACGAATGATATTTTTAATAATTTAAAAATTTTAGACGTAAAAAATATTAATTGATTAGTGACGAGATAAGTTTAAATAACTCGCACACAACCAACAATGAGGTATTTATCTCTTATAAAATTATATATGTGACAATTTTTCTATAACTATTGAAAATACATTTAGAGACAATATATTCATCACAAGAATAGTTATTATGACGAGTTTTTTGGTCACAACTTTATTTTTTAGCATCAAATAAATTAGTTCAAAGAGTTATTGTGACTATTTAATTTATCACCATTGTTAATGCTTATAGTGTCCAATACTTGCTCACAAAAATTGTTATTGTGACTTCTTTTCTTCGTCACAATCTTTTGTGACAAGTACAAGTATGACAATTGCTAATGACTATTGTGTTAAACATTTGGTCACAAAAAATAGTTATTGTGGCAATATTGTTAGTGTCCAACAAATTTATCACAATTTCTATTAATTGTAGTGTCAAATATTTTGTCACAAAAGATAACAACTTGTGACAAACTTTTTCATCACAACATTTCTTCCCAGTGTCGAAAAAAATCATCACGAAAGATAGAGTTATTAGTGTCGAAAAGATGGTTACAAAAAAAATTACAATTTCTAAGAATGGTCAGTAAAATTTCAATTTCTTTTTCTTTTTCTTGGAAAGTTCAACTCTCTCCTCAACACTGTATATTTCCCTCGACAGCTTTGAACTTGATCTTTTCATTCTCAAATAGAGTTGACTGGGAAGGTCCTTACAGACTACAGTTTCATGTTCCTAAGGCTTGGGAAAACAAACCAGTTGAATTCTTTAACCAGGTAAAATTATGCATTTTCTGGCTGTGCGGTGTTTCTATGGCGTGTATTATAACTCTAATTACTTTGGAAGTGACACAAAATTCAACAGCCCATGAATTACAAGAAAATTTTGTACAAATTCGCCAGCAATATGCCTAAAACAAGATAACTCTTTGCCAATATCCTTAAATTCGTCTCACGGTGGCAGATGCGGACAGAAGAGCTAAGTCAAGATGGTGCATGCAACAAAACAATCTTTTCAGACACAAATACTGTTGTCGATAGATATACAATGAACAGTAACTTGTTTAAAGGAGCAAGTAAAACCTTTTACCGGTTTTCTTTTCTCTCTCTTATGTCTTCGTTTAATTATACTGCTTTTGTCAAACTTTTGGCATCATTTTTTATTGTTGAGGATTAACGTTAGCCAACAACATCTTATACACACATTTGGTATCAATACATTCATTTAGCTGTATCCTATATTATTTGATGAATAAATCATTTTTCTGGAACCAATGGTTATATTCTGAACTTGAACTGACCTACATGATCGAAATGAATTTGATTCAGTTTGTGGGAAGGATCTTTAAAACTTTTGGATTAAATTTTGGACGAAAGGGTGCAGTTATTTGTCATTAATATAAGTCACCTTAACTACAAAACACCTTCGGTTTCTACAAATATAATATTGGCAGTATGATAATATATATATGGAACACTCAATGCAAAGATTCGAATTCTGAATCAGTGAAATAAATGATAATGCATGAAATACAAACCCCAATAGTTATTGGAGATTACACTGAGTTAAATTTTAATATTCAATGCATTATGTCTCCTTATTATTTGCTTGGTTTCAATATAACTAGGCTTATATATAGACACCTCAGTTGTTGAAAGCCATCCTTTGCTTGTGAACTTGAGAAGGTAGCTTAACCTCAGTTGCCAGTCCAATAACTTGAAGAAATTTGATTACATACCATGTCAGATCAAATTGCCACCATTTCAATCCGTGTCGAGCCGAGTACTCGAAAGCATGGTGGTTATTGTGCCAACCATCTCCTAGCGTAAGCAATGCCAGCCACCTGGAAAAAAAAAATCAACTCACAAGAACCATATATGTGTATACACTATACATTATAGTGATTGAGGGAAGTGAATAATACCAATTGTTCTTGGATAGATCACCAGTATTCCATGCCTGCTTGCCCCAGACATGGGAAACTGAATTTACAAGGAAAGTGATGTGGTATACCCATATAATCCTCACACCCTGCGATGATCTCATGTCAATGCATGTACATGCATGCACGTTTCACTTGTGAAAAAAATAAAATCTTATAGAACACACATTAGCATGGCACAGCTTAAAGAATCAAGCGGATAAGACTTCAACTTAATGACAAAACAGTTGTCATAGAAAAGCAGGACCACTAGCTCAATGGGAGGAAGTCTGTAACCCCCTAGACCCGCTTATGCGTTACAACGGATCCTAGGAAGCCACATTAGGGTCACAGGAGCGACCCACAGTAAAAATACACATAAAACATTTTTCTCTGAAAAATTACATATTAGATTATAACTGTAACTTTAGTTGTAAATACTCTTTCATGAAAGTATTTAAACATATAACAGGATTCAGAAAACATTTTACAGACACTATCATGTAACAATAATGATATGCATGCCCACTAACTATGTCGGTACCGTACTCCAAAAGCAACGCCGAGAGAACTCCGAACACTGATGTTAAACGTTATACCTTTAACATGTGATGGTAAAAACAACGTGAGCTTGGAAAAGCTCAGTAATACAAAACTACCAAAAGATGCTATAAGCTCATGCAGATATATGGTAGGCATAACATTTTCATGATGTTTTACGTAGTAACTGTCTTCATTTCTTTTTTTTTTCTCGATATTTCAGGTAATGTTATACTTGAGAATAACGGTACTTATTCTTTATTCAATCGTCGAGAATTAGACGATAATTATAGGCTATTAATATACGGAGGTGGAATTAGAGAGTTCGGTTCCTAGTGTTTTCCAAAAGGTGTAGGTAAAACATGTACAACAACAGTATAATATACATTTTCAGTTCGAAAACATAAAGTTCAAGTAACAATACGGTACGGTTCAATCATTTATCAACCCTTATCTTAGGAACGGTACGGTACGGTATGGTAGGTATTACCCTAGCCGAAGCATAGGAACCTGTAACGGTAACGGTGAGGAATTACCCTAGCCGAAGCATTGGAACCTATAACGGTAACGGTGAGGAATTACCCTAGCCGAAGCATTGGAACCTATAACGGTAACGGTGAGGAATTACCCTAGCCGAAGCATTGGAACCTATAACGGTAACGGTGAGGAATTACCCTAGCCGAAGCATTGGAACCTATAACGGTAACGGTGTTTCCAGCTGGATCAGAGCTAAACCTACGATCACTTCATATTCTATCCCAAGTACCCCAGTAACAATCTATGTAACGGTTCGATTAATCAATAGCTGAATTTTTAGTAATACATTATCCATATAGCATGTTGGTCATATCATGTACATATGTATATATTAAAAATACAGTACGGTCATGTTTAATTATAAAACATGTCATGTTCATGTGAGTTCAAGTATTCATCATGTGTACATAATCGGTATTTTAACATGTAATTTAGTAAGCAAAACAGTTGTGTAGACACATGGAACACACTAGGTGGAATAGTTTATTTCCTTGGAGATACTTGACATTTACGGAAGGGAACATATTAACTTTTGACAGTTGAACGGATCTTTGAAACAAGGCCCCTATTAAAAGAGGGGTTTGTACTAACGGTTCAAACCAGATAGTCAGGAGGTGATACATCAAGATCTTGGGAGTTTAGGCATATTATGATTGATTTAGCCATTTAAGCCTACCAGAGGCATTATGGTCATTTTATCATATGCGGGCATTTTGGTAATTTATACCAACAAGACGTAAACGGTAGCTCAGAAATTCTATTTGCTCATCGGGTATCCAACCTAGAGGTGACAAACGGGTCAATTGGTTCGGGTTCGGTTCAGGTCATTTCGATTTCGGTTATTTCGGGTCTGATATTTTCGGTTCAGATTCGGTTTCGGTTTTGGTTCGGTTTCGGTTCGGTTTTTGTTCGGGTCCATTGTGTTTCAGGTCATTTCGGGTCGGTTGATTTCGATTCGGTTATTTTCGGTTCGGTTAATTTCGGTTCGGTTGATTTCGATTCGGTTATTTTCGGTTCGGTTAATTTCGGTTCGATTGATTTCGGTTCGGTTATTTTCGGTTAAATGAGAGATCAGTCGTTTTTAATCAAATTCTTAGGTTGGTGAGATTTTTACACCCTATATATGACTTTATAAAGTCAATATATTTGGCATTTTAGTGATTTGTGCCGCTGTTCATATTTTATCTTTCTTTATTTCTATTAATCGGGTCCATTCGGTTCGGGTCTATTCGGTTCGGGTCCATTCAGTTCAACTAAATTCGGTTCAGTTTCGGTTCGGTTTATTTTGGGTTTCAGATCAAATTTCGGATCAGATTTCGGGTCAATTTCGGGTTGATTTTCGGTGTCAGTTCGGGTCTGGGTTCGGGTAATTCGGTTCGGGTTTTGGTTCTCGGGTCAAGTTTGCCAGGTCTAATCCAACCAGGCATTCAGAGATTTCTACATTAAGGATTTTCACGATATCCGATACATTCGGGGCTATTTTGATTACTTTGGTCAACGAGGGCATTTTGGGTCTTTTAACAATTATGGGTGATTCGTAATTTCCTGTCCAGGTATCTTTCACATTTAAACATCTCACACTAATGCTCAGAATTGGAGATTAGCTGCCTCATTCGAGCATTTCGATCTTATTTAATTTATCATACTCATTTCTACATTCGATTTAACTTGAGCAGATTTAACAGTACTTATCATCATTTTTATGCATGCATTAACACATACCAACATGCTCATAAAGCATACAAGAGGTAGTAGAGTATTACCTTTAATACTTGCTATATCAGTCGATCCTGATACTCCGTTCGATCACTCTCGAACTCGAATGCAACGTCCTCAACATCCCGTAAATAAGGAACTTTGAATACCTTCATCAAAAATATTCCACATTCAGTCTTTACTCCTCTTACTCTTAATTGATTATTAAATTACATAAGTGGACTCGAGTTCAAGGTCCAATTCGGAGGCTTTCGGGTTAGAATTTCACAAAACGGGCTTCAAAATCGGACTCAGGACGTCGAAAAACATAAAATAGGGCTTTTCGGAAAATTTGACTTTTTGGTCAAAGTCAACGGTCAACGGTCAAAGTCAACGGTCAGGTCAATGCTGACGTCAGCAGTCAACGCTGACGTCACTGGTTTGACTCGGTCAGCGGGTCGGGTCAACGGGTCGGGTCGGGTCAACGGGTCGAGTTGGGTTTGACCGAGCTGACCGGTTCAACCGGTCCAACCGATTCAGACCGGTTCAGTTTAGGGTTAGACCGGCTGAGCCGGCCGGTTCAACGGCCACCGTCCAGGGCGGCCGGAAATCGCCCCGGACGGCGCGTGAGGCTCACGCGCGGCCTAAAATGGCCGGAAAATGCTCCCGATCATGCCTTTATCATCCATTTTTTAATTTAAGCTCATATAACCCAAAAATTTAAGTCGAATAACTCACCGATCTTACCAAATCGGAAGAAATCCGAATATTCTAGCGTGGCTCCGACGATCTACCAACCGGCGACGAACACGCTATCGGTCGGTCGGGTTTTGCTCCCCACGTCACGCTGAACCCATCTACACAGTCGACGCGCTTTGCCGACGACGGAGGCGGCCTGAATCGCGAAAAGAAAAGAGCGGCGAACCAAGGGTTTCGACGAGCCTTTGACCCAAAACTCACGGCGAACGGCGGTCCCTCTGCGCGAGTGGTGGACGGCGTTGCGTTCAGGAGGAGGAGGCGCTCCTTTCGGTACCAGCGGTGATAGCCACGGCGGCACGGTGGTCGGGATCGGGTGGTCTGATGAGGAAGGTGAAGGGTTTCGATTGGAATAAATTCAGATATAATCCCCCCCTTTTTTTTTCATCTGGTGCATTTAATTTGGGAAAAAGTGGGGGTGGTTGGGATATTTTGAATTTAATATTATTATTATTTTAACTTTACAAGAACCACTTAATAATAAGTAGATGTAGGTTCATACCAGAAATGGCCTTGGCTCAAATGGTTAAGACTTAAGTAATTCATCCATTTGTCACGGGTTCGACTCCCCCAAACCACAATTCCTTTCTTTCTTTCCTTTTTTTTTAATTAGGGGTGTTACAATTCTCCCCTCCTAAAAAGAAATTTCGTCCTCGAAATTTACTATGGTCGGACAAATGTAGAAACATTCATTTCATTCATTCTTGTACTGAAACTTACCCAATAGAGCATCAATGTTTCTCAGGACTCGCAAACAATCATAGATCAATTTGAGAGTGTCCTTAGTCATTCAAATTGACTTGGGTTCAAAACCATCTTGCTATTCGCCTCAGACCAACATATCATAATACAATGATTGAATCCATACCGAATTTTATACAGTGCCAAACAACACTTGTCTCACGTGTTTTATCATACACGGTATCAATCAGGGATACAAAGCCTTCCCAACAACGGAAATAATCTTACAACGTGGAAGCATCTCCTCTAGAATTTGAATTACTCTACTAGGTTTTACAGGTGAAAACTATACCTAAAATTCATACGAGTATCCAAAATTTTCGACATGACCTTCCAGAATCAGGGCGTAGCATTGGATTTCGGTCATATATGATATATATAACTATACACTAAGCCACATCTCCTAAGAAATTTCTGCATTCAAGCTGACTGAACATATCCAAGATTTTGATCGGTTAACATTTACCTGTAGCGAAATTTTCAAACATCGATTCCCCTTGTGTAAAACAGAGTTATCATATGATTTGCACTCTCGCCACATTCACGAACACCTTCCTCCTAAATTCATACAGCTTTTTTTTTTTTTCTTTCTATCGGGATATTCTCAAACATAATCATTATCACTGAATGACATTACATGTAAATCTTATATCGGTTGCTTTATATGATCAAACCTTTATTCTCCATCAAGTTCATATCTTCAATTTCACACGAATTAACCATCTCTGTTTCTTTATCTGGATTCAAATCCATCAATTTAATCCCATTCGTAGACAAACCTTACCGATATTCCTTTCCAGTACAGATCAAGCTATTATGGACATAAGGGTTAGATGCACTTATTATAGGAAAGGATTCAACATCGGAGTCTCGGCACGGAGGAGTACGGTTATGATCTAGGGGCATGCACAAACCAGACATCCTATGACAGACGATCGGCCGATCAACCCAGAAAGACGCAACTCTAAGCTCTGATACCACTAAATGTAACCCCCTAGACCCGCTTATGCGTTACAACGGATCCTAGGAAGCCACATTAGGGTCACAGGAGCGACCCACAGTAAAAATACACATAAAACATTTTTCTCTGAAAAATTACATATTAGATTATAACTGTAACTTTAGTTGTAAATACTCTTTCATGAAAGTATTTAAACATATAACAGGATTCAGAAAACATTTTACAGACACTATCATGTAACAATAATGATATGCATGCCCACTAACTATGTCGGTACCGTACTCCAAAAGCAACGCCGAGAGAACTCCGAACACTGATGTTAAACGTTATACCTTTAACCTGTGATGGTAAAAACAACGTGAGCTTGGAAAAGCTCAGTAATACAAAACTACCAAAAGATGCTATAAGCTCATGCAGATATATGGTAGGCATAACATTTTCATGATGTTTTACGTAGTAACTGTCTTCATTTCTTTTTTTTTCTCGATATTTCAGGTAATGTTATACTTGAGAATAACGGTACTTATTCTTTATTCAATCGTCGAGAATTAGACGATAATTATAGGCTATTAATATACGGAGGTGGAATTAGAGAGTTCGGTTCCTAGTGTTTTCCAAAAGGTGTAGGTAAAACATGTACAACAACAGTATAATATACATTTTCAGTTCGAAAACATAAAGTTCAAGTAACAATACGGTACGGTTCAATCATTTATCAACCCTTATCTTAGGAACGGTACGGTACGGTATGGTAGGTATTACCCTAGCCGAAGCATAGGAACCTGTAACGGTAACGGTGAGGAATTACCCTAGCCGAAGCATTGGAACCTATAACGGTAACGGTGAGGAATTACCCTAGCCGAAGCATTGGAACCTATAACGGTAACGGTGAGGAATTACCCTAGCCGAAGCATTGGAACCTATAACGGTAACGGTGAGGAATTACCCTAGCCGAAGCATTGGAACCTATAACGGTAACGGTGTTTCCAGCTGGATCAGAGCTGAACCTACGATCACTTCATATTCTATCCCAAGTACCCCAGTAACAATCTATGTAACGGTTCGATTAATCAATAGCTGAATTTTTAGTAATACATTATCCATATAGCATGTTGGTCATATCATGTACATATGTATATATTAAAAATACAGTACGGTCATGTTTAATTATAAAACATGTCATGTTCATGTGAGTTCAAGTATTCATCATGTGTACATAATCGGTATTTTAACATGTAATTTAGTAAGCAAAACAGTTGTGTAGACACATAGAACACACTAGGTGGAATAGTTTATTTCCTTGGAGATACTTGACATTTACGGAAGGGAACATATTAACTTTTGACAGTTGAACGGATCTTTGAAACAAGGCCCCTATTAAAAGAGGGGTTTGTACTAACGGTTCAAACCAGATAGTCAGGAGGTGATACATCAAGATCTTGGGAGTTTAGGCATATTATGATTGATTTAGCCATTTAAGCCTACCAGAGGCATTATGGTCATTTTATCATATGCGGGCATTTTGGTAATTTATACCAACAAGACGTAAACGGTAGCTCAGAAATTCTATTTGCTCATCGGGTATCCAACCTAGAGGTGACAAACGGGTCAATTGGTTCGGGTTCGGTTCAGGTCATTTCGATTTCGGTTATTTCGGGTCTGATATTTTCGGTTCAGATTCGGTTTCGGTTTTGGTTCGGTTTCGGTTCGGTTTTTGTTCGGGTCCATTGTGTTTCAGGTCATTTCGGGTCGGTTGATTTCGATTCGGTTATTTTCGGTTCGGTTAATTTCGGTTCGATTGATTTCGGTTCGGTTATTTTCGGTTAAATGAGAGATCAGTCGTTTTTAATCAAATTCTTAGGTTGGTGAGATTTTTACACCCTATATATGACTTTATAAAGTCAATATATTTGGCATTTTAGTGATTTGTGCGGCTGTTCATATTTTATCTTTCTTTATTTCTATTAATCGGGTCCATTCGGTTCGGGTCTATTCGGTTCGGGTCCATTCAGTTCAACTAAATTCGGTTCAGTTTCGGTTCGGTTTATTTCGGGTTTCAGATCAAATTTCGGATCAGATTTCGGGTCAATTTCGGGTTGATTTTCGGTGTCAGTTCGGGTCTGGGTTCGGGTAATTCGGTTCGGGTTTTGGTTCTCGGGTCAAGTTTGCCAGGTCTAATCCAACCAGGCATTCAGAGATTTCTACATTAAGGATTTTCACGATATCCGATACATTCGGGGCTATTTTGATTACTTTGGTCAACGAGGGCATTTTGGGTCTTTTAACAATTATGGGTGATTCGTAATTTCCTGTCCAGGTATCTTTCACATTTAAACATCTCACACTAATGCTCAGAATTGGAGATTAGCTGCCTCATTCGAGCATTTCGATCTTATTTAATTTATCATACTCATTTCTACATTCGATTTAACTTGAGCAGATTTAACAGTACTTATCATCATTTTTATGCATGCATTAACACATACCAACATGCTCATAAAGCATACAAGAGGTAGTAGAGTATTACCTTTAATACTTGCTATATCAGTCGATCCTGATACTCCGTTCGATCACTCTCGAACTCGAATGCAACGTCCTCAACATCCCGTAAATAAGGAACTTTGAATACCTTCATCAAAAATATTCCACATTCAGTCTTTACTCCTCTTACTCTTAATTGATTATTAAATTACATAAGTGGACTCGAGTTCAAGGTCCAATTCGGAGGCTTTCGGGTTAGAATTTCACAAAACGGGCTTCAAAATCGGACTCAGGACGTCGAAAAACATAAAATAGGGCTTTTCGGAAAATTTGACTTTTTGGTCAAAGTCAACGGTCAACGGTCAAAGTCAACGGTCAGGTCAATGCTGACGTCAGCAGTCAACGCTGACGTCACTGGTTTGACTCGGTCAGCGGGTCGGGTCAACGGGTCGGGTCGGTCAACGGGTCAGGTCAACAGGTCGGTCAACGGGTCGGGTCGGGTCAACGGGTCGAGTTGGGTTTGACCGAGCTGACCGGTTCAACCGGTCCAACCGGTTCAGACCGGTTCAGTTTAGGGTTAGACCGGCTGAGCCGGCCGGTTCAACGGCCACCGTCCAGGGCGGCCGGAAATCGCCCCGGACGGCGCGTGAGGCTCACGCGCGGCCTAAAATGGCCGGAAAATGCTCCCGATCATGCCTTTATCATCCATTTTTTAATTTAAGCTCATATAACCCAAAAATTTAAGTCGAATAACTCACCGATCTTACCAAATCGGAAGAAATCCGAATATTCTAGCGTGGCTCCGACGATCTACCAACCGGCGACGAACACGCTATCGGTCGGTCGGGTTTTGCTCCCCACGTCACGCTGAACCCATCTACACAGTCGACGCGCTTTGCCGACGACGGAGGCGGCCTGAATCGCGAAAAGAAAAGAGCGGCGAACCAAGGGTTTCGACGAGCCTTTGACCCAAAACTCACGGCGAACGGCGGTCCCTCTGCGCGAGTGGTGGACGGCGTTGCGTTCAGGAGGAGGAGGCGCTCCTTTCGGTACCAGCGGTGATAGCCACGGCGGCACGGTGGTCGGGATCGGGTGGTCTGATGAGGAAGGTGAAGGGTTTCGATTGGAATAAATTCAGATATAATCCCCCCCTTTTTTTTTCATCTGGTGCATTTAATTTGGGAAAAAGTGGGGGTGGTTGGGATATTTTGAATTTAATATTATTATTATTATTTTAACTTTACAAGAACCACTTAATAATAAGTAGATGTAGGTTCATACCAGAAATGGCCTTGGCTCAAATGGTTAAGACTTAAGCAATTCATCCATTTGTCACGGGTTCGACTCCCCCAAACCACAATTCCTTTCTTTCTTTCCTTTTTTTTTTAATTAGGGGTGTTACAAAGTCGAAGTCCCGCCAATCAAACAAAACAGGCTAAAGAATGGTAGAAATATGGAAGAAGTAGCTTACCATTCCTCAAACCAGGAATGGGAACCCGCCAAGGGCATATAGCACAACCCCCAATGCAATTGGATGGAGAAGATAGGTAGTTTGAAGGAACCTGTAGAAGGGTTGCTTCTCTAAATCCTCAACATTGCTTGATTCTCCACGCTGCAAATGTTCCATCGACACAACCAAAAACATCACTCCCCATTCCAACCATATGTTTTGAGAAAGAAAAGAGATATCTTTTCAATAATAGTTTTGGTATCAAATAACCAGTTGATGTGGCTGAACCAAAACCCAATGATGGGGCTATGTGGGTCTCTTTCAGTATCGCAAAACTGGTGGTGGCACCTGTGTGTGCTTACCCAATCAATTGGATCCCCCTGCAACAATCAATTCATATTTTCATCAAACTAAATTCTATTCTCTACTCAAACTTAAAACAACGACAGACCTGAAGTGCTTGAACTCCACAATAAGCGAACAAGTACTCTAGCCATTTTGGAAGCTTGAAGCTTCTATGACAAAGATTCCTATGGTAACCCAATGTAATCCCCAATCCCGATACCAAATAGAGTCCCGCAGCAACCCAAAAAGCAGACCAAGTGAAATTTAAAGGTGCACAAAGAGCTAGCAAATGCATGGATAAGACAACACCAGCCTTGGTTATATCCATAACGTTCCAATTTCTTTTCCAAAAGGCCTCTCTCCTATTTTGCACCACCACCACATCCGAAAACCAAATTCTACCCTGGGTTTTCTCTTCCTGGTCTGCTTCTTTTTCCACAGCCGATGCTTCCCATCGTGATCGAGTTACTAAACTTGAGTGTAAAGGACTGTGCTTTCTCTGAGGTTGATTAAATCCCAAGTTTAGGACTTTGCAATGGGAAGGGGAAAGTCTAGTTCTAGTTGTTGTTGTATCTCTTTGAAGAGGTGAAAAGGGTAAGGAATTTGGCTTGCACAAGATTGCCGTGAAGAAAGCCATTGGGGTCTCAACTTCTGGGTTCAAAATAAGAAGAAAAGGGGTTTTATAGAAGCCATTCGGGTGTATTTTACTTTGTTATTTTGTTTTGTTGTATGTACTCTTTTTCTCTATTTTAAGTTTAAGTGATGGAAATCATCTGCCCTTAAAATATGTTCTCATTTGTGCCCCCATTTTAAAATAATGAGTTTAGGGTTTAGGGTTTGAGGTTTAAGGTTGTGGCTTAGGGTTAGGGTGTAGGGAATTAGGAATATGGTGTATTTTTTAGGGTTTGGAGTTTAGGGTATAAAAATTAGGGTTATGGGGCAAAATTTAATTTTTATCTATTTTTTAGACAGGGGCATAGAAAGAGATATGGTTAGGGGCAGTAGATTTTTACCCAAGTTTAAGAAGATTTTTAACGAGGCATATAACTTGAGTTTTATAATAATAAAAATCTCTTCGCCGAAAAAAAAATAAGTGATTTTAAAGAAAATTTCTTTCGTGTTTCATCCAAATGCTAAATATTGATCATTGATGGTGCGTAGCATGTGATGGTGGTTTTTCCATTTAGGGATGTAAAAAGCAGACCTGATCTGGTAATCTGCCTGAAATCCGATCGAGTCAGAACATGGTTTGATCCGAGAATTTAATGATTCGAACCCGGCCTGCACCTGACCGAAATGAACCCAAACCCGAATTCGACCTGTTACTGTAGTAATCGAACCCGACCTGGACCCGACTGAAACGAACTTGAACCCAAATTTGACATGTTACTGTAGTAACCGAAACGAACCTGAACCCGAGACTGACCTGCCAGATAACCGATTTAACCCGACATGTTTGAACCCGACCTGTTTTGAAACCGACATGTTTTGAACCCGACCTGTTCTTGACCTGAACTGATATTGACCTGAACTGATATTGACATGAACTGATATCGTTATTTGACTTGCTGATAAATAATAAAACTATCTTTTAAGAATATACTTGGTTCTGTTCTTTTAAGTTAATAATAAATAATCTCAAGTGTTAACAAATTGTATATCTATAGTTAGTAAAAATTAATGCTAAGTAAAAATTAAGAATATACTTGGTTCTGTTCTTATAATTATTAAGACATTCAACTTTAATTATTTAAGTTAACTTGATCAAAATTTATTAAATAAGATAGAATTTATTGGAAACTGTCTTTTTAATTATTTAAGTTAACTTGATCAAAATTTAGTAAAAATTATTTAAGTAAAAATTAAAACATTACTTGAATGAATGTCTTTTTAATTAATTAACTTAACTTGATCAAAATTTATTGGACAATATTTGAAACTGTGACTTTAAACAGAATAAGTCAAAAACATAAAATAAGTGAACTTAACTTGATCAAAACATATACTTGGTTTGTTGATTATTTAAGTTGATAAAGACAGAATAAATGAACTTGAAACTCACAAGAACTTTAAACATAATAAGTGAACTTTTAAACATAATAAGTAAAATTATTATTGAATAAGATAGAAGTTTATTACAACATAAAAGAGTACAACTTAGTAAACTTTAAACTTACAATCTTACAAATTGTAAATTATGAAATATAACACAAGTTTGATTTGTGTACACTTGAGCTCTCAGATCTTATAACAAAGTTTTACAACATAAAAACTATACTTTGCTACCATAAATATTCTCATCGAGCTGTTAAAAGATGAAATGCTACCGTCAAGCTTTAATTATGGGTAACTTAACTTACATAGCTAAGAAACCAGCATAATTAAAACAAGAGACTAGAATAAATTATAAAAATATTGGATTTAGATTACAAAAATTTAAAATAAATAGGGTTCAATTTCTGTTAAAAAACATCTAATTAATCTAAATTAAAACCTAGAAGCATAAATTACATATCTGATTAAAATAACTCTAACATTAAATATCGAATCTCAATTAAATTAACTTAAATTAGGACTCAATTGAATTAAATTAAAACTTAAAAGTGAATATTAAGAGCTTAAATGAAAAATATCTAAAGTTGGAGGGATAAAAAATAATTACCCTAACCTAAAAAATTAGGCGGATACTTTCCCTCCTGCCCACCCATTTATTTGAATTAAAATAAGGGTAAACTACCTGAAATACCACTCAACTTTAATGTGTGACTCTAATATGCCACTGAACTAAAATTCGATACTATAATACCATTGAACTTCACTGTGTGATTCAAAGTTAGCACTCCACCGTTACTCCCATTACGGAATTCTGACGTGGACTCTAACTCCCGTTACAGGGATGACGTGGCCGATAAAAAAATAATATCTTTTTCCAGATATGATTCACCTCATTATATTTTATGTTTTATTTTTACTATAAAATCTCTTTTGGCTGAAAACAAAACCCTAATTTCCTATTTTCTATTTCCCAGCATAGATTTTGAAGCTGATCCAAATCAATGGAGGTAGAATGGCAAAGATCAAGTGAACCCAGGGTTGAAGTAGAAGAACCCATTTCAATTCCGGTGTGTGGATGCGGATATCCGACAAAGCTGACTACATCGTGGTCTAATGCCAACCCTAGAAGGAGATTCTTTGGCTGCAAAAATTACGGGAGTTTTCTTCATAAACATTGTAGATTTTTTTGTTGGTTTGATCCTCCAATGAGCCCACGTGCAAGAGTTTTTCTCGTCGGACTGCTAAACAAAATCAAGACGAATAACATCCAAAGAAGGAATGAGAGATTTGTTTGGATTTTTGTTTTGATTATCAGTATTGTACTACTGTGGTACTTAATGCACTAAGGGGAGTGAAAATACAACTTATACCGGTATAAGACTTAAAGAAAGAATAAAAGAAATACAACTTATACCGGTATAAGACTTAAGGAAAGAATAAAAGAAATACAACTAACTTATTGAAAAGGTAGGATCAGCCTTCCATTGTTCTACCTCTTCTTCTCGAGCTTCATCATTTAAGGCATCATCATTATTTTCATATCCACTATCACTATCAGTTTGTTCAATCTCATCCTCTACATAATCATCATCCTCTTCTACATCATCATCTCAAGTCTCTTCTACAACATCATCTACAATCTTCTTTCAGAGAAAACCCAGAGAAACTCACGTTTTTCCATTTGATTTCTTTCTAACAATCGATTACTACAATCTTCTTTCAGAGAAAACCCAGAGAAACCCACTTGAATAATCAATAACAATCCATAGAAAACCCACTGATTTTTTTTGCGTCTAATTTCAGAGTGATTTCTGAAGTTTGAAATTTCATTAACCTAATTTTGAGGAGATAAAGAGTCTTTAACAAAACTACGTCGTTTTACAATAAAAATAAAACATAAAATATAATGAGGTGGATCATATCTGGAAAAAGATATTATTTTTTTATCGGCCACGTCATCCCTATAACGGGAGTTAGAGTCCACGTCAGAATTCCGTAATGGGAGTAACGGTGGAGTGCTAACTTTGAATCACACAGTGAAGTTCAATGGTATTATAGTATCGAAATTTAGTTCAGTGGCATATTAGAGTCACACATTAAAGTTGAATGGTATTTCAGGTAGTTTACCCTTAAAATAAACATAATATGTATATAAATTAAAAGGAGGAGATGTGGCGCATGAATTGAAAAAAAAAAAGGAGGGAGGGTGGCGCATGAATTGAAAAAAAAGATTAGAAAAAGAGGGAAATTAAAATAGAAAAAGGGAGGGTGGCACGGGAATGATGTATATGTGTGTATATAATATATATATATATATAATATATACATATATACATATATATATGTATGATATAAAAATAAATATAGGTAAATTTTAGTATGTATATGTACATATATAATATATGGGCATGCATAAGCATTATTCTGGGTCAAAAGATCTGCACGTTATTATACGGGTCACCCCTTTTAATACGAGTCTTGCTCCGCAAGCACTCGTAGTTTAATTTCTTTTATTTTGGTCCTTTTTTCTGTGAAATTGAGCTGATAATTTTATTTTATTTTCAATTTGGTCATTATTCTAGTTTTAAGGCTTAGTGTTTGAGTTTAATTTAGGGTTTAGGGTTATAATTTAGGGTTTTCCTTTTCAATGTTTAAATTTAAATATTTCATTTTAGGGTTTATGGTTATGTTCAAGTACTCTTGTTTTGATTAGGGTTTCAATTTTAGGGTTTATGGTTTAAGGTTTTAATCTAGGGTTTAGGATTTATAATTTATGGTTAATATGTTTTGTTTTTAGGGTTTAGGGATTTTATTTAGTATGTAACACCTGTGTTTTGGGGTTAGGAGTTAGTCGGGTTAATTGGTTCGAGTCGGTAAAATTTATTTTAATCAAATTGACCTTAGTGTGAGCAAATTGAGTTTAGAAAGAAAGGGAGGGATCATTTTGGTAATTAAACCAAAATAAAAATAAACACCACCTTATATCATCTTTTCTTCTTCATCTTCTTCTTCACCGTGCATATCATCTTCAAAATTCTCTCAAACCCCCTTTACTATTTCCTTTGATTTCTTCCTCAATTCAAGGGCGTTTTTGAAGGTAATTACATATTTGAACTCTCCTCTTCATCCTCTACGTTTACATAGCTTTATATTTCGAAACTACCCACTTTTGTGATTTTCAAGTTTAATGAAAATGTTATTCTTTCATGATTATGATGTTGAGCTTAATATGATGTAAGATGCCATATTATGACTCTTGAAAATGTTATTCTTTCATGATTATGATGTTGAGCTTAATATGATGTAAGATGCCATATTATGACTCTTGAAAATGTTATTCTTTCATGATTATGATGTTGAGCTTAATATGATGTGAGATGCCATGTAACACCCGGGTTTAGGGGTCGGGTGAAAATAATATTTTAATATTATTTGGGCTCGGTTTTATTACTAAAATGGTTCTTTCAAATTTCGGGTTTCAAAAATAAATAATTGAAATGGGACAAATTGATTTAATTGCAAGTTGAAGAGCTTTTTAAGGATCAATGAAATAGCCATTTATTAATGGCCTTTTTGGTAATTTACCATTTTCTAATTTAAATTCCCTTTATATATATTAAATTCCCTATTCTCTTCATTATCATCTTCTTCTTCAACGTTTGAAGAAGCTCTCTCCCCGTTTCACTATTTCATCTCCTTCCTCCCTCGTTTTGGCTCGGTTTTGAAAGGTAATTACGTTTTTGACTTGCTCTCAACTTCCTCTCTTCAAAAGTACAAGTAGTTTTCATTTTCATCCATGTTTTAGAATTTGGATTTTTGGGAGATTTGAATAAAAATGGTAGTTTTATGGTGTTTAACTTGAGATTTTGATTAAACAATGATAGATATGAAGTTTGTGAACCAAACGGTTCAACATATATGATTTTTAAAGGGTTTTGTTAAGTTTCCCGAATTGGTGTTTTTATAGGTTTTTAGGAGGGTTTTTAGTTGAGTTATGGGTGTGGTTTGTGTTGGAAATTGAGGGTTGATGATAGGGTATTGGTTGGGGGTCGTATTGGAAGCATTTGGAAGTGTTAAATGTGTTGAAATCACAAGTTTTGGACTGTGTAAAAGGGCTGCTCGGGAATGGCTTTTGGTGGTTGTTCTTGGTTCGAAAAACAAGTGTTTGATGTTTGAATTTCATTCCGGGTTTACTACGTTGTGTTGTGGACTGATTTGAGGTTAATTTACTTGTGTTGAGATGATTAGGAGCAAGGAATTTCGTTGGTAAAGTCTCGGGATCGATATCGGAAGTCATGGAGGCTTGAGTCGGCTTTGCTTGATTTGCTTAAGGAAGTGAGGTGAGTGGTTAAATACTTTTAAATGGTTTTCAAGTGTTGGTTCAAGCATGTGAACTAGGTTGGGATTGGTAGACCCACCTAGAGTTGGGATTAGGGTGATAGCCTAATCCCAATCTTTAGTTAGAGACCTTGGTTGATCTTTAAAGTGTTGAATTATGCCTCATGTTTAATCATGCTTATGGTGGTTATGCTTATGTTGTTATACATGTATGTGGAGGCATGGCTTAATGCATTGTTACATGCATGCTGATGATAAATGTGATAGAGATATACATATGTATGAAATATGATGTGATAATTGTGTTGTTGAGATACATGTAGTGTTGACATGTGTAATGATGTTATGAGGTGATTGTATGATCCGAGGATCATGGTGAGTACGTGCTAAGCACGAAAGTTGCTAATAAATGATATTGTGGAATGTATTAGTATTGGCACTAGTATACTTGGTTACAAATGATCGATCATTAGGATGTTAGTGCGTACACATGAGTCAAAAGTCGCGCGTGGCCTTGGTGGCGTTGAGTCATCAAGGAGGAGTACGGGTACGCTCGGAAATTTATATATATTCTACGTGATGATGAGTGGAATCCCATTCGTAGGGCATGTGGCGATGAGTGGAATCCCGTCCATGCAGGGTCGGTGATGAGTGGAATCCCATCGACGGGCGTGAGGATGAGTGGAATCCCCTCCGCGTGAAATGAGGCGTGAGGATGAGTGGAATCCCCTCCGCGTGAATGGTGATGAGTGGAATCCCACCGCCAGGTAATGGTTGTGTTGTTGGATGTGAGTTCCAACGGTTATCCGTGTATTCGAGTCATAGCTAGGTGCCAATACGGATTGTAGTTATGTTGCCATTATATGGTTAATTGTGAGCCAATGAGATTTGGAATGTGTTGCTAACATGGTTTAATATATGTGATTTCATGTATTGTGGTTTTGAACATGTTGAGCATGACATGATATGGAGTATATGTTCATGCATCATCTATGATCATGGCTCGTGTGGACCGGAGGTATGAACATGCATTTTATCTCAGTTGTAGCTCGTGCTTGGACCCTGCATTGTTGAGGTTTGTTTTTAAAGAGCTTACCCTCACTAAGCTTTTATGCTTACGCTCTCTTTTGTTCGACAATGCAGATAAATAGCTTGTGGGTGACAAAGGCAAGGAAAGGTCATCAAGTGTTGCTTTTGGTGAGCTCAATGTATGAGTTTTAAGTAATAAAATGTAATAGTTAAGCAATGGGATAGGTGTTATTGATTTGAGTTTTGATGTATGTCGTTGTTGGCTTGGTTCGTGGATGCCTTGTTCGATTGTAAATATTGTCTATGTTACATGCCATGAATGTCTACATGTTTTGGTTGCTAAGGCATGATATCCTAAGTGCTTGAGTGACCATATATGCATAAATTGCTCTTTTGTTAGAATGCTATGTATGAATGCTTTAATCCATGTTTGAGTGATTCCTCTGGCTTAAATATGTGTGCTTACATGTTTGTATATGCTTAGGTGAGTCGAGAATTGCATCTAGAGTCGTGTTTGAGGTCGTTTAGCTGAAAATTATGGACTTACAGTGCAGGGCGTATCGATACGCCTAAGGGCTGTATCGATACGGCCTTGCTCAGAGAACACAATTTTGGCTGGGCGTATCGATACACTGGAGTGTATCGATACGGTTCCAACTCTCTGGAATCCTGAGAAGTTGTGGAGTGTATGGCGTATCGATACGGTGTCCAAGCGTATCGATACGGTTCAACCTAGTTGACCAAGTGGTGTTGACCGAGAAGGGCGTATCGATACGCTCAAGGGCTGTATCGATACGGTCTCCTTATGTTGACCATAGGGTGTTGACCTTGGTCAAGGCGTATCGATACCCCTGAAGGCGTATCGATACGACCTGCTTAAAATGGTTAAATGGGTTGTTTTAAGGTGCTGTTTTGGTTGGTCGTTGCTATGGAGTTGTGTTTCCGCTGTCGTGTTTCACATAGGACTTAATAAGGCATTTAGACAAGATTAATTAAAAAAAATAGGGTTGCTAACCGAGGGGGAACCTTAACGGGTTTCGCTTCGGTTTTCCCCGTGTGACCCACTCGGACCAGTCATTCGTCCAGACCGGGATGAGGGGGTTACATGCCATATTATGACTCTTGAAAGACTAGCTAGGTTGACTTGTTGATACCTATGCATGTTGTATGTGTGATTGAGGGATGACACGATTGAACCCTGCATTGTTGTTGTTTTTGGATTTTAGAGCATCCTCACTAAGCTTTTAGCTTACGCTCTCATTTTCAACAATGCAGATCATTAGCGTGGTGTTAGCACGGAGCAAGGCGAAGGGGCTTTCCAAGTTTTTGTTGCTCAAGTATGGTTTTGTAATTAATGTGGTAGTTTAGCAATGGGGCAATTATGTGATTTGCATGAGCAATGTTTGACTCATAAGTGGAGTTGATGTTTATGCTTGGCTTGATTTTGTAAACTATTCTATGCCTTGATGAATGCGTGTGTGTGATGGCATGTCCTTTGTGGATGTTTAGGTTGTTTAGCTGATATGTGTAAGTCACATATGTGTTAATTTGTGCCTTTGGCATTGTTGAGATCTTATGTATGTCCATATATGCATAAATTGCTCTTTAATTGGAATGTTATGTATGAATGCATTATTCCATGTTTGAATGACTCCCTTGGCTTAAATAGGTGCTCTTGCATGTGTGTATATGCTTTATTGCTTCCTAAATTATGTTCATAGACTTCCTATATATGTTCCTATTGTGTTTTTATCATAAAAAGTCATTAGAGATAAGCAGTAAGTGCTTCCCTGCACCTAGGTTTCGAAACTAGGGGTAAAGTTTCGAAACCTTTGCAAATTTTGGGATTTCAGGACATTCTGCCAACCAAAGTTTCGAAACCTTTGGGGAAGGTTTCGAAACTATTGTCAAAGGTTTCGAAACCTTTACTCAAAAATGCACTGTTTGACCCTTGTTGGCCTTTTTAAAGAGAAAAACACATAGGTATTAAGATGCCTTTAGTCAAGATTAAAATTGGGCTGTTTAAATGTGGTTTGGGGTTCAAATGTATGTCACATGTAGTACGTTCCGCTGTTTGATCACTTAGGATTTAATACTCCTCTAGACAAGATAAGAAAGAAAAAAAATAGGGTTGTTAATCGAGGGGAACCTTAACGGGTTTCGCTTCGGTTTTCCCCGTGTGACCCACTCGGACCGGTCATCCGGCTAGACCGGGATGAGGGGGTTACATAGTATTTTGTTTTATGGTTTATGCTTTTAAATTAGGGTTTTGTTTTAATTGTTCATGGTTTTATGGTTTATTATTTAATTTTTAGGTTTAGGGTTTAAAGGTTTGAAGTTTAAGGGTTTAGGGTTAGTGTTTTGAATAAAGGTTTTATTTTTAGTGAACTAAGCTTATCTTTATGGTTTAGGGCTTAGGGTTCATGGCTTAGTGTTTAGTGTTTTGATTTATGGTTTTGATTTTATTGGTTTTATTTTAGGGTTTCTTTTTACGGGTTTAGGGCTTCTTTTTATTAGTTTTAGGGTTTTGTTTTAGTTTAATGTTTTGAATTAGGGTTTAGGGTTTATATTTCATTATTAATGAACCAAGCTTACCTTTAGGATTTAGTGTCTAGGGTTTAGGGGTTTACTTTTAATTGCTTTTATTTTGGGTTTTCTTTTATGGGTTTAGGGTTTCTTTTTATTAGTTTAGGGTTTTGTTTTTATTTAGTGTTTTGAATGAGGGTTTAGGGTTTAGGTTTCATTATTAGTGAACTAAGCTTACCTTTAGGGTTTAGTGTTTAGGGTTTATTGTTAAGGTTTATGGGTTTACTTTTAATTGCTTTTATTTTGGGTTTTCTTTTTATGGGTTTAGGGTTTCTTTTTATGGATTTAGGATTTTTGTTTTACTTTAGTGTTTTGAATTAGGTTTGGGGTTTAGGTTTCATTATTAGTGAACTAAGTTTACTTTTAGGGTTAGTGCTTAGGGATTATAGGTTTACTTTTTATTGACTTTATTTTGGGTTTTCATGTTATGAGTTTAGGGTTTAGGGTTTTTTATGGGTCTATCGTTTAGGGTTTCTTTTTATGGTTTTAGGGCTTTGTTTTAGTTTAGTGTTTCGAATTAAGGTTATGGGTTTATGTTTCACTTTTGGTTTAGGGTTTAAGGTTTTGATTAGGGTTTCATTTTAGAATATATATAATATATTAGTATATTATATATATATATGTAAAATGTATTTATGTATGTATAACCCCTAAATACTAAACCATAAACCCTAAACCTTAAAAATAAAAACCACAATCCAAATATGTATATATATATAATGCATGTAAGTATGTATGTATATATGTTTGTACCAATTTATGAACCCTAAACCCTAAAATAAAAACCCTAATCTATATATGTATATATATATATATCTTATACATTGGCGGTGAAAACTGAAAGTTTCCACAAGCGCCTTCGTTTTTGGGTATAAGGAGTTAGTTTAGGGTATATGGTTTAGGGGTTTAGGTACAAGGGTTTAGAATTTAGGGATAGTTCTTTCAGTTTAAGGTTTAAGGTTATAATTTAGGGTTTATAGGTTAGGGTTTAGTTTTTAGGGTAATATGGTGAGGATTTAGGTTTTAAACTATAAAACCCTAAATTATAACCCTAAACTATAAATTGAAACAACTATCCCTAAATTATAACCCCTACACCTAAACCCCTAAACCTTATACCCTAAACTAACTCCCTATACCCTAAAACTAAGGCACTTGTGGAAACTTTCTATAACACATGTGTTTTGGGGTTAGAAGTTAGTCGGGTTAGTGGGTCCGAGTCGGTAAAATTTATTTTAATCAATTTGACATTGGCTTGAGCTAATTGAATTTTAAAATAAAAAGGAGGGACCATTTTGGTAGTTAGCCCAAAAACAATTTAAAAGTAGACCACCTTTTTGAAAACAAAACAAAAAAAAAGGCTATCATCCTCACTCCTTCCCTCTCACCCGTTGGAAACCCCGAAAGCTATTCAAAACTCTCCCAAACACAAAATCTACTATTCCATTAGATTACTTCTTCATCCCAAGGTCATTTTCAAAGGTAAATGCATATTCTCACTCTCCTCTTCATCCTCTACATTTGCATAGCTTTATATTTCAAAACCACCCACTTTTGTGATTTTCAAGTTTAATGAAAGAATGGATTTTTATTGGGGTTTTCAATTGGTTTTGAATTATTAAGTTGGGTTTTGGTTTAATCACCTTAAAATACATATAATATGTTTTAATGGGTAAGTTTGGGTGAAAACCCGAAATGGGTCTTTTTGGCCAATTTTGAAGAGTCGAAAATGGGATTTTTGGTGAGTTTTAGGGTTAGGTTGAAGGGCTGATGGTTTAGGGATGTTAGGAAGGTGTTTTGGGACCATTTGGGTGTCATTTGGGTGTTTGAAAACATGGTTTTCAGCTAGGTTTTATGGGAGCTCGAAATTGGACTTTTGGGTGATTATTTGGGTTCAAATTTGTTGAAGTATGGCTTGTATTTATGGGAAGAGTTGATCACTAAGTTTTAACATTGATTTGTGAAGTAATTGATGTCTTTTGATTGTCTAGAAACAAGAGGAGACATTGGAGAAGCATCGGGATCGAATCTGGGCTTATAGGAGGCTTGCTTTGGTTGCTAAGGAAGGGTGGTGAGTAACTTTAAATATGTTTTGAAGTGGTTCAAGTATGTGTAGTGTATGTGTTGGAATGTGCTTGGTAGGCCATTCCTATGTGGAGTTAAATTGGTAACTTAGCTCCTTGATTTTCATTGAATGCTACTTATGCCTTGCCTATTTGCTCTTGTGAAATGTGGGTTGATTTGCATATATGTATGTGATGCGTATGTGATATAAATGATGGATATGTGATGTGGATAATGGAATTGGCACTAATTAACTTACCGGGTGTAAATGATCGATCATTAGGATTAGTGTGCACACAAATTGAGTCAAAACGTACGTGGCCTTGATGGCATTGAGTCATCAAGGAGGAGTACGGTGATGTAACATTCCACCGAAATTTTATTTATATTCTACGGGATGATGAGTGGAATCTCATCCGTAGGGCATGTGGTGATGAGTGGAATCCCGCCCATGCAAGGTCCGGTGATGAGTGTAATCCCACCGAGGTAATGTGGTTGTTGAGGCTCGCCGAGCTTGGAATTTTAGGCTCGAGCTCGGCTCGAAAACAATTCTATTGGACTCGGCTCGGACTCGAAGCTCGTCAGGCTCAGCTCGGTCTCGTCAGGCTCGGCTCGGCTCGAAATGGAAAATTTTGCTATAGTTTTTTTATATAAAATATTCGTTAAAAATCCCTTTCATAACCAACACTAAAACGAAATTTAAAGACCGGAAAGGGGAAAAAGTGCCAAAAATTAGATTAATCCAAATAATCAATAAATATTCTTATAATACAAACACATAATTAAAGAAAATACAAAATCAAACAACAATCAACTAATGAAAGAAAATACAAACATCAATTGATGAATCTGTCATGTTGAAGAAGGTAACAAATGGAGCTGTTCAGACAAGTAGTACTCCACAACAGGTAGAGTATACTCGAAACCAGGTGGAGATTCAAGAGACGGTGATTAGTCCAGCAATTGATGTTACTGATTCTCCAACTCCAATGGAGGAATCAGAAGATGAAGAGGTTCAAACCCAAGAACCATTGGAGACACCATAACCACTTGCAGTTACAAGGCCAAGGAGAGAAATTCGTAGACCTGCTCGATTTACAGATACAGTAGCCTATGCCCTTCCAGTTGTTGATGATGATATCCCTGTCACTTATCAAGAAGCAATGCAAAGCTTAGAAAGTGACAAGTGGAAAAGTGCCATAGATGAAGAAATGCAATCTCTCCAGAAGAACAACACCTGGGATTTGGCATATTTACCAGAAGGTAAAAGGGCAATTGGATGCAAGTGGGTGTTTGCAAAGAAAGACGGATCTCCCAGCAAGAAAGATGTTCGCTACAAGGCAAGGTTGGTAGCTAAAGGCTACGCTCAGAAGGAGGGAATCGACTACAACGAAGTATTTTCCCCTGTTGTGAAGCATTCCTCCATTAGAATATTGTTGGCCTTGGTAGCACAGTTGAATTTGGAGCTAGCTCAACTCGATGTAAAGACGGCTTTCTTGCACGGTGATTTGGAAGAGGAGATCTATATGACTCAGCCAGAAGGATATGTAGATGCTGGTAGTAAGAAATGGGTTTGTAAGCTGAACAAATCGCTATATGGATTGAAGCAATCTCCGAGGCAATGGTACACGCGATTTGATAGCTTTATGAGGAGGCAGAAGTACACAAGAAGCAAATACGACCATTGCATGTATTTGCGAAAGCTACAAGATGGATCTTTCATTTATCTTCTCTTGTATGTTGATGATATGCTGCTCGCTTCAAAGAGTCAACAAGAGATAGACAAATTGAAGGCTCAGTTGAATCAAGAGTTTGAGATGAAAGATTTAGGTGAGGCCAAGAAGATTCTCGGCATGGAGATAAGTAGAGACAGACGAAGAGGCAAGCTTTGTTTGACTCAGAAGCAATATCTGAAAAAGGTATTACAATGTTTTGGCATGAATGAAAGCACAAAACATGTAAGTACCCCACTTGCTTCTCATTTGAAACTCAGTTCTCAATTATCTCCTAAAACTGATAAAGAGCGAGAATATATGGCAAAAGTTCCATATGCTAATGCAGTAGGGAGCTTGATGTATGCGATGGTGTGTACGCGGCCTGACATTTCACAAGTAGTTGGAATTGTGAGCAGGTACATGCATGATCCTGGAAATGGACATTGGCAAGCTGTGAAATGGATTCTACGGTATCTCCAACAAACCGTAGATGTTGGTTTAGTGTTTGAGCAAGATGAAACACTTGGTCAGTTTGTGGTTGGATATGTTGATTCCGACTATGCTGGTGATTTAGATAAGCGTCGGTCTACTACTGGGTATTTGTTTGCTTTAGCAAAAGCCCCAGTGAGTTGGAGGTCTACTTTACAGTCAACGGTGGCTTTGTCAACTACAGAGGCAGAGTACATGGCAGTTGCAGAGGCTGTTAAAGAGGCGATTTGGCTTAACGGATTGTTGGAAGACTTGGGAGTTGTTCAAAGTCACATTAGTCTCTATTGTGACAGTCAGAGTGCTATTCATTTAGCGAAAAATCAAGTTTACCATTCAAGAACCAAGCACATCGACGTGAGGTATCACTTTGTGCGGGAGATCTTTGAAGAAGGAAAGATTCTACTTCAGAAGATTGCGACGGCAGAAAATCCTGCAGATATGTTGACCAAGGTGGTAACATCAATCAAGTTCAATCATTGTTTGAACTTGATTAACATCTTGCAAGTTTGAGCACCTTCGGGTGTATGGCGCTCGTGGGCGCATTTGGAGGCACTACAAAAGATAACGTTTGGGGAGAAGAAATTTTGAAAAGCTTGGTGAAATTTCAAGCCAAGGTGGAGATTTGTTGAATTTGGCTTTGAATTTCAAGGCAAATGAAAATGGCAGCAGCAAATGTTGAAAATTGGCTTAACAATTTCAAATATGGCTGCACCAAAAAATTAGGTGCAGCAAAGGTTGAAAATAGGGAATGGGGAAATTGTTTTTTGGTTCCTAAACTTTAGGCTATTTACAAGTTTAGTCCTTAAAGCTCAACTATAAATAGGCCTAACCTTTGCCATTTGAAACCATCCCAACATCCATCTCTCCCATTTGTTTCTCTTCTCTCATATTTGGGAATTCTTAGGAATTCCATTTGTTTGTACCATTTTGGTATTAGTGAAGTTATCATCCGGTGGTGGTGCCCGAGGAGTAGACGACATTTTCGTCGAACCTCGTAAATTCGGTGTGTTCTCTCCATTATTTATTTCGCTTGCTTATTATTGGGTTTTTCCATTAGATTTCAATATTCAATAGTTGACGGGTTTGTCCGCTGTGCAAATTTCCGTAGTTTCGATCTCGACATTTCAGCTCAGATTTGAAGCTACGTTCGTGTGGGAAATAACCCGGTTTCCCCAACAGCAACTTGCAAGTAGGTAATTGAAGTCCTTTGGTAATATTAAGTTTCTGAATTGTGCAACTCTGCAGGAGGCTTCATTAATCAGCCAATCATGTGCGGTGGGGGAACCAAGAACAGTGTTGAAGAAAGCTCGAGGCAAAGCTGATGGCCCAATATACATCGTCCTGATATACATTACTAAGCATGGTCGTGCTTCATGTGGGGTGTTATTTGTGATTTCGCGGGTAAATGGATAGATCACTAGTATTCCCTACTATTATTAACACAAGAAATGAAGAGTACGTACCGATTATTCTTGGATAGATCACTAGTATTCCCTACTATCTTGCTCTAGAGATGTGAAGCGAAATTTAAAAGCTAAGTGGTGTGGTATTAGCATACAATCCTCACACCATGCAACGATTTCATGTCAATTGTTAACACAAGCTAGTAGTGCATATATCCTCATTTCAATGCATAAAAAATACAATCTTATAAGAACTATGTAACCACCCGGACCCGCTTATGCGTTTATCCTAACTGCAGGCGGTCACAACCTATAATCAAACTTCCTGTGAAATATCTCAGTCAAAATATCAAAACTGACATAGTTTCCTCCTTCGGGAGATTTACGAACCATACCATAAAACCTGTTAACAAAGATATATCAATACTATTCTCAGAACGATTATAAAATCTATCAGTATTGATTTCAAATCCATCTCAAAATAGCAAGTAATAGTTTAGTAACATGTGGTTACAAAATAGGTGATATGAAAGCATAAAGTGTTTAGTTATAAACTAACGCCAACATCCGGCAAAACCAAAAGATAAGTCGTATCAAAATATAGGCATAAGTCACCCAAATACAGATAGTTTGGAAGATAAGAACATTACAACAGACTATATGTTAAATGTGTCGATCCTCTAGTTGTCGAGTCCAAAAGGGTAGCCTATCACGTGTATCTAAAAGGGGAGAAGAGGAGGGCATGAGCTAGGGAGCTCAGTGTGTTCCAATAAGTGCAGATCAACAAGCATAAATACATATCAATTATACCATAAGAACACATAACAGATCAATACAAATGCTCGAGTACATGCAAGGGTTTACTGGTGACTACCCTCCAACCTTACACCAAATGCAGTCCCCCAGAACTGCATCTGTAGGGACTTACCCTAGGCCCGATGGGCATAGGTGCCACCTAAGGGGTTGCCTTAGGTCCATAAGGATTTACCCGTGCAAAAGCACCAGAACCTACTCAAGGGGAGACCTTGAGTCCATAAGGATTTACCAGCTGGATTAGGGCTGCACCTGTACAAACTTCATGACATAACCCAACAGTATACCCCAGATAGTAATCGGTGTTCAGATTTTCAGACATGAGTAACAGAATACATGTGACAGACATATTCTACTCAGAATATCAGAAACGGAAGATTCATGCTTTTGACAGATAAATGGGCATACCGTTAAGCAGAGCAGACATTTTCATCATTCATCATGCAAACAGATTGTACCATCGTAGGTCAAGCTAACATATCATGCTATCAAATTCATCAGACAGCCAAGCAATTTCATCACAAATCAAGCAGTCATATACCAAGTATACAAATTGGGCAAACATACATCAGGTAGGCAGAGAATGTCATCATATATCCAGTTCATCATTTCATCTCATTTTCTAACATAGTGATGCAATCTCAATAACAACTGAACATTCATCAAACATAGCATTGTTTTGTTCATGATTAAATCGTTAGAATATTTACTAATATGTAATCATTATACAATTCATTCAATAGAATATAGCACACATGGAACACACCTCAAAAGCTGGTCAGAGAGGGGTCTAACGGACACCTGCCTCGGTACGCTCGGATACAGGGTCAGATCCTAGATCATGAAAGAGTAACAGTCATAATGTGAAATAAGTGCTAAACATGTTCTTATACACATAGTTTAAATTCGTACTGATATTCATTGGAGCGTGAGGGTGAGCGGATCGAGAGGAGCTAGGCTGAGCTGGAGAGTGGTCACACGAGTCTCGAGTACCTTTACACAATTTATACACTATTTTAGTCACTTATTCGTTTTACTATTATATGAATTAAATAATTAAGTACATATGCATGGTTTGGGTTTAAGGTCAGATTCGGGGGTTTTTGAGTCAGAATTTCACAAAACGAGCTTCAAAATCGGACTCGGGACGTCGAAAAACATAAAATAGAGCTTTTTCAAAAAATTTGACTTTTTGGTCAAAGTCAACACTGATGTCAGCAGGTCAACGGTCAATGAAGTTAGAGTCAACGTTGACGTCAACAGCCAACAGAAGGTCAACTGAGTTGACTCGGTGAGTGAACTCACAGAGTCAACTCGGGCGAGTTGACTCAGTCTCGGGTCAGAGACGAGTCGGGTCAAAGCTAATGGGTCGGTCGGGTTTGGGCTCGGGTTGACTAGGTTTTGGGTCGAGCCGGTTCACTTACCCTCTTAGGTCAAACTTCGTCGGCCGGTCACCGGAATGGTCGCCGGAGATGCCCAAAAGCTGTGATTCTGTCAGAAAACATAGATCAATGAACCACGATCTCAACCCATGCATTAACGACGCGAAACAAGCCGGAAATTTGTCGGATTTTACCTTAAAATCTTGAAACTCGCCGAAAAAAGATGGTGCTCCGATGAAAGGTGAAACGACGGCCAAAACTAAGACCGAACCTTGGGTTTTGATCGGACCGACGAGGAGGTTCCAGATCTGACGACCGCGACACGATTGGACGCTGGAAACGGCGGAAACTCTTGAGTATTCGTTGGGCTTTTTGAGCCGTTTATCACGGCAAAAGGCCGACGGTGCTGCGCGTGGCTACCGGAATCAAGCTTAGGGAAGGACGGCGCACACGTCGGTGGCGGCGGTGTCGCGCACGGAGCGACGGTGGAGGGGGAGCGACGGTGGCCGGAAGGGGCGGGTAGGAGCGTTTGGAGAGGAGATGGTTCTCGAAACGGGAAAGAAAAATGGGCATTTAATTTGGGTAGGTGAAAAGTCAGAGTTAAATTAAAGCTAACTTCTTGATTAACAAACAAATATTACCCTTGGTAATACTTGACAGAAGATAGCACTTGGCTCAAATGGTTAACATGTTGGGTGGTGAGGGCTGAGGTCTCGGGTTTGAGCCTCCACTCCCTCACCTTTCTTTTCTTTTCTTTTCTTTTATCTTATTATTTAACCGGGTGTTACAAACTACATATATATATACTAGTTTTGATATTATCATACCACAATAAGCTATATTTAATTCTCGGCGGTAAATCGATTTGATAGCTTAAATATTATTATTCATGATATTTATCCGATGAAGATTGGTTAGGCTAGACGACCATCATTGTTGAATCTGAATCCCCTCGAAAATTTTTACCGGTGCTGTTCGTGCATGTACCAAAATCTATGAACAGATTGGCGGACCACTTAGCAAGGGAGGGAGGTATTGATATGAGTTGTTCAAAGCTAGGTGGGAATTAGGTTCGAATAAGTAAAGGTGTTGAGAACCAAAATTCTTAGGCGTTACTTGCCTGGGTGGGAAGAAACATTCGATCAGTATTGTAAAGTGTTATGTATTGTTGATTTTTGTTGTTGTAACCATACCTAGTTGTGTTGTACTATTTTTCTTCATTTAGGATTAGGGAGGTTTTTAATGAGGCTCACAACTTAGGTCGAAGGTTTTTAGGACCTTTTAATTTTAATAAAATCATATTTGCCGAGAAAAAAAATATTTATCCGATTTGATGTTTCAATAAGCCATTGTATTGAATTTACAAGCATTTACTGAGATTCGCGTGTTATGGGTTTGGGATACCAAATACCAGCTTCTTCTGATTTTCTTGTAAAGTTTAGGGGTTGTTGCTATTGCGCATCCTTATTTGGTTTAGACGCATGTTTTTTGTGTAGAGCTTAAGATTTCTTATAAAGTTCGGCCGCATTTGCTCATTTTAGGTCCTCGCTGGATCAATGCGGTTTGTCAAGGACATAGATTTTTTTTTTTTGAAAGAATTGTCAAGGACATAGAGAGTATTAAATAATGGTCCTTTTAGTGGAAATATGAAAATTATTGGAGTATCCAGGTTTGAACTGTATGGTTACTTCTGGACAAATATCATTTGCTCTTTTTATGTTTTTTTTATGTTTTAATATTAAAAAAATATTAAAAAATTAAATTCTAAGCTCTAGCCTTAAATTTTAAATCTTAAACTTTACACTCTATATTCTAAAAAATAGACCCTACCCCAAAATTCCCTAAACACTAACTATAATCCCTAACATTAAACCATTAACATAATTTTAAGTGTGAAAAGATAAATAGGCGCACCGAAAAAAATAAAAAATTTCCATTTCTTCCTTATAGTTTATATAAATATTTCAATATTTTGGGCCAACCTTATACGTGTTCTCCCCCGTGTTCTCCCCTATTATTAAATTTCTTTCGTGTTTCATCCATATGTTAAATATGGTGGTAATGAGATGGTGGTTGATCCACCCGCTTCTGATGTTTGAAATGGAAATCATATGCTTTTTTTATGTTTTTATATTTACTTTAATATTAAAAAATTAGTATTAGAATTCAAAATTTAGTATTAGTGGTTAGGGTTTAGGGTTTATAAGTTAAAGTGTATGATTTAATTTCTATGGCTTATGGATTAAGATCTAAGAGTTATGATTTAATGTTAGAATAAAAGATTTAGTTTTTAGTATTATGACATAAAAAATACCAAAAAAATAAGGAATTTTTATTTTAATGTTTGCATTTCATTTTTATATGTCCAAGGTTTTATGGAAAAACAACTCTAAGTATATGTTTGTTAAATAAAAAGAAGGCTAAAGGGCTTATTTTGCCCTCGAGTTCGACCTCATTTTGTAATGTTGCCCCTCGCACGAAAATGCGTTTAATTAGGTCTTCCAATTCGCACATTACAGCAAATTAGTCCTTTGATCAACGTTGACTAACGAAACCGTTAGTCTAGCCGTTAACTGTTAACGCGTCAGCCGTCTTCGCTGACGTGACATGCCATGTCAGCGTTGAAAAGTTAAAATGCTAACGTGGTATCATCTGACTGGTTTTAAAGTAAAGAGTTAAAATAACTCTAAATATGTAGGAGATGAGAGTCAAACTCGAATCTTAGTGGTAGAAAGCACAATGCTTTATCACCGTACTAACCTTTCAACTTTGTAAACAAACACCAAATGTAATATATATCCTCATCCAAATAACATAGATGATCATCTTGTTACTTATTGTAAACACTAATTTTATCCGGGTTATTTAACCCAAAATTTAATCTCTATTATTATCATTAAAAAAAGAAAAAAAAAAGACAATATATAATAAATAATAAATGAATGTCCATTACAAAGCTCGATTAGGGCCCAAATTTATACAAAAAAATAATAATAATAAACCTTAATTTTGTGTTTTTTCCCATCTGCAGCTACCCATGACCGTTGGATTAGGATTCGATCCAACAGTCGGGATCCAAAACTGAAGAGGCACACGAATTGCGCGTGTGTTACACGCGCCGGCCTTTTGCATTCCACACGTGCGTGCACGGCACACTGAGGCTTTTGGAGTCCTCTCTGCCACGTGTCCGCATCTGAAGAGTGTCGCGCTGTTGCCAAACGCCATCTTGATCGTCCGCCCTCGAGCCGAATCCAACTGTTCATCTCTACGAAATCAACGGCCGAGATGTGGCCGACATGCAAGTGGCCGAAAATGAAGATCAAATTGTCAGAGCACAGTGAAAAATAATCATTGTAAAATCTCTATTATAAACCGAGATGTAAATGTAAATAAGAAGCGTTTATTTTTACTGCGAATCAAAATAACAAAAGAGTATTGAAATCTTGAGGTAACCATTTTCATTTTTTTCTTGTTTCATATTTTTTATATTTCGAATAAAAAAAGGAGAGAAAAAGGTTACCTTTCGTGACGCAATATGATTGGTATTTTTTTCAGACGGTATTATTTTTTTAGGCAATTTGGGTTACCTTTGAAATGTTACTGGACACTATAATAAAAAAAACGTTAAATATGAAATTGGGAAAACATGTTAACATTAGGGAACAATTTATTTATTAAGCCTTTCATTACTGTTCCTAAGCGAGGTCTCTAAGGACAATCATAAATAATTTTATTTAGAAAACTATATCATCAAATAAAGTGTTTGAATGCTTAGAAGATTTCAGTTCGAATGAGAAATTATATCGTAGGTCAGTTTCGCCATCAATAAAAATTATCTATTTCATTAAAAAAAATTCGGTGTCATCTTTTTACCAAGTGAATCATCACTCATATTTACTGTAAATCAAATTAATAAAAAATTCATGAAATAGATGATTTTTATTGATTGAGACCATGAATGACGTGGCATGACGGGCCTATGATATAATTTCTCAGTTCGAGTCTTTTTTATCTCTTTTATTTCCTTTAGTTGCCTTGCATTAACTAAAGTTAACATATATAAACAAGTTGAAAATTACTAGTGTATATGTAGAATGGTTTAGTTAGAAAGAAGCTGGTGCATTGGGAAAGTTAGTGTTGATGTTGTTTGCTTCTTTTCAACAGTTTCTTTTGTTGTACCTTAGGTGGTATAGATCAGTGTGTCAAGGTTCCTCTGTGAGGCTGAGGAGGTTATGTTTTGGATGCCTTTTTTTTATTTTTGTTGCAAAAGTGGTTGATTGTGGAGACTCGAGATTATGTTGGGTTGGTACTACCGTACCACGCACTGGTTCCCTTGTCGACTTTTATTAATGTGTTGCCTGAATTACTACGGCGATCTTCACCGTAAGCCTTTGCTGTATGGCTGGAGTGTGATGCAGAGGCCATGGTTCAGCATTTCGAAGGAGATGAATCTCTGTTTTTGTGAATGAGGAAGAGGATTGTACACAGACTCATCATGGAGTTTTGTGCTTATATGGTTCTGCATTAAGAGATGACGCGGAGGATTTTTTAGAGGTTGATCGGTGCTCTACATGCCTTGTTGGGATGTTTAGTTTATCTGCTAGACAGCTGAGGTATGAACGGGGACTGTTGCGATGGTTTGATCATGGGAGAAAATCCAGCGAACCACCCGGCTGGGGATATGATTTTCTCTGCTCAGGTGTTTACGTGTTGGCTGTTGAATTGCGGTTGTGGTATAGCTCAATATCTTGTGTTTATTATGATTAGTCTCTTGGAAGAGCTGGTCATATAGTATTTATTGAATTAAACATTTTCTGATATCACTCAGTAGTATGATCATATAATAAACTCAAATTGATCAAAATGAATTTGATTTGCTTTGTAATGTACCAAATACAAACCCTAATAGTTATTGCGAGATCATGTTATGTTGAATTCAATTTGAATATTCTATAAATAACGTCTCTTATTATTTTATTATTTTGATTGTTTTTATTTAATTTAGACTTTAGACGGCTAAAGTTGGAAATTATGACCCTTAGTATTTGTTTGGTTTCAACATAACTTGGCCGAATACAAAAACCTCAGTTGTTGAAAGCCATCCTTTGCATGTGAGCTTGAGAAGGCAGCTTAACCTCAGTTGCCAATCCAATAACTTGAAGAAATCTGATTACATACCATGTTAGATCCAATTGCCACCATTTCAAACCATGTCGGTACTCGAAAGCATGGTGGTTATTGTGCCAACCTTCTCCAAGCGAAAGCAATGCCACCCACCAATTGTTTTTGGAAAGATCACCAGTATTCCATGCTTGGTTCCCCCAGATATGTGAAGCGGAATTTACAAGGAAAGTGATATGGTATGAGATCGTAATCCTTGCACCCTGCGATGGTTTCACGTCCACGCATCCTATTAGCGCATATTTCCTCATTTAAGTGCATGTTTAACGCATGGAAATATAATCTTATAGGAACTACAAATACACACGCTAGGTATCAGCAGTGGAAACTGGAGTTGTTTATGCATTAAATTATCAAATACATTCGGTGAAGACCTTGAATGATTTGATCCTAGAGTTAACTTGTTGTGGTTTATGGTACTATTTCATGAAAGTTTCATTTAACCTTATATTTGTTAAAAAATTATCTTTAAAAATCTAACAAGTAGTTTCAGTAAAAAAGAAAATGATATTTCATTAATCAACCATGAATACCACAACCGCTTACGGAATCAAGTGGTAGAAACTTTTTCAACTTGTGATTTTGCTCTCTTTTTTCAAGTTTTCTTTACCGTTTGGATTAGAGAAATTTAACATGTAAGGTTCTGTTGTCGATAATAACAAAAATCAGTTGTGTGTCATGAAATTAATCCCACTAGCGCTGTGACCAATCAATCAATCATGATATGCTTAAAAAAAGACGAATAGAAATACCAATTGGCTTACCATTCCCCAAACTAGGAACGGGAACCTACCAAGGGAATATAGCACGACTCCACATGCAATTGGATGGAGAAGATAGGTAGCTTGAAGGAACCTGTAGAAGGCTGCTTTTCTAGATCCTCAACATTGCTTGCTTCCCCACGCTGCAAATTGTTGCGGAATACGGTCGTCGGATAGAGCAAAAACGCAACTAATAATTTGAGAAAATAACAATGAAGATAAAGGAGACACAAATTTTAAGTGGAAAACCCCTAAATAATATAGGGTAAAAACCACGGACAAAGGTAGAAGAATTTCACTATGAGAAAATAGGAATTACAACTTCTCTCAATCTAACAAGGAGAAAACAATAACAATTCTCTCTTAATAAAAAGGAGAAAACAACTCTATGAAAACTCTCTAATTTCTCTAGTATTGGGAGGAGGTTAGAATGATTTGGGATGGTTTCAAATGGCAAAGGTTATGCCTATTTATAGTTGAGCTTTAAGGACTAAACTTGTAAATAGCCTAAAGTTTAGGGACTAAAATTGTGATTTTCCCATGCCATTTTTCAACCTTGGCTGCACCTACCATTGAATTTTTCCATTTTCAATTTTGGCTGCTCCTAATTTGTTTGATTTTCAACAATCTCCCACTTGAAGATTTGATTGGAACAATCATATCTTCACACCATTCTTTCTACCTCGTACTTTCCATGTTGCTTACGTCTCTAACAAGCCACAAGAAAACCGACACCAAGTAAACTTATCAGTGTTGATTGCTTTTGTCATGAAATCTGCTATGTTGTCATCGGTATGGATCTTCTGCATATCTATCGTCCCTTCTTCCACTTTCTCACGAATGAAGTGGTATTGGACCCGAATGTGTTTTGTTCTTGAGTGAAAAGCAGGATTCCTTGCAAGATGCAAGGCGCTCTGACTGTCACAAAACAAAGAGACATTCTCTTGTTTGTGCCCGAGCTCCTCCAATAGCATTTTCAACCATATTGCTTCTTTACTGGCTTGTGTAGCTGCTACATATTCTGCCTCCGTTGTTGACGTAGCCACAACCGATTGCAGTTTTGAAACCCAGCTTACAGCTCCACCAGCAACTGTAAACACATACCCTGTTGTAGATTTGCTTTTATCCAAATCTCCTGCATAGTCAGAATCGACATACCCGCTGATAAGAAAGTCTGATCCTCCGTAACATAATGCAACATTTAAGGTCCCTTTGATGTATCTCAGGATCCTTTTCACAGCATTCCAATGCTCTCTGCCTGGATTCGCCATGTATCGACTAACCACTCCCACTGCTTGTGCAATGTCTGGTCTTGTACAAATCATAGCGAACATTAAACTTCCCACTGCTGATGCATACGGTACTCGAGACATCTCCATCCTCTCTTCTTCACTGTTAATATGAAGAGGGGTATAAATTGGCTTACAATCTTGCATGCTGAATCGTGACAAGATCTTTTTCAAGTAATTCTTTTGTGAAAACCAAATCTTCTTACTACTTCTGTCTCGGTGAATTTGCATCCCTAGAATCTTGTTTGCTGGTCCCAAGTCCTTCATTTCAAATTCCCTAGCTAGTCGTGCCTTTAATTCTTCAATATGATCTTTGTTGGGGCCTGCAACCAACATGTCATCTACATACAACAGCAAAATAACAAAGTCGTTTTCACCAAACCTCTTGAAGTAAGCACAAGGGTCTGCATTAAGTCTGTTGTATCCAAGGCTCATGATGAAGGAGTCAAATCTCTTGTACCAACACCTCGGTGCCTGCTTTAAACCGTACAGAGATTTGTTCAACCTACAAACCAAGTTCTTCTTTTCTTTTTCTTCAAAACCTTCAGGCTGGAGCATGTAAATCTCTTCTTCAAGATCTCCATGAAGAAAAGCTGTTTTAACATCTAGCTGCTCTAGATGTAAATTCAATGTAGCACACATTGCCAGGACAACTCGAACCGTTGTTAGTCGAACCACAGGAGAAAAGATTTCATTGAAATCAATACCTTCTTTCTGAGCATATCCTTTGACCACCAGTCTTGCACGATACCTCTCCACTTGATCGTCGCCATTTCTCTTGATTTTGAAGACCCATTTGTTACTAATTGGCTTCCTTCCTTGTGGTAGTGGCACAAGTTCCCATGTATTATTTTTATGAAGGGCTTCGATTTCTTCTTGCATTGCCACCATCCACTGCGAAGCATCTGAGTTGTTCATTGCCTCCTCGAATGTTGATGGCTCACCGTCCTTCGTTAAAAGGCAGTATGCAACATTACCTTCTATAACATAATCTGAGTGCCAATCGGGGCGTCTTCTCACACGATCTGATTGACGAGTTGTTGGAGCTTCAGAATTCTCTGGTTCTGGTTCCTCGAGCTCTGGTTCTGCTTCAGAACAATCTCTCTGTTCAAACTCATTTTCAACATTTATCTGTGTAGTCTCTGGCTTTTCTTTATCAGTGCTATCATCTTCTTCTTTTCTTTGTAGCTTATCTTCTACAAAGATAACATCCCTGCTGATAATCACTTTGCGGGCAGTGGGATCCCACAAGTGATACCCCTTTACTCCATCAGTATACCCCAAGAATTTACATTTTCTGGATTTTGGATCCAACTTTGAAATTTCTTGGGCATTGTACATCACGTACACAATACTTCCAAATATATGGAGGTTTGAATAATCAACTGGTTTACCAGTCCACATTTCCATCGATGTCTTCAGCTCAATTGCAGTTGATGGAGCCCGATTCACCAAATAACATGCGGTATTGACTGCTTCAGCCCAGAAAGCTTTTTTTAGCCCTGCAGCTCTCAACATTGCTCGTGTTCTTTCTAACAGAGTTCTGTTCATCCGCTCTGCCACTCCATTTTGTTGAGGAGTGTATACTGTTGTGAACTGTCTTTTGATGCCTTCTTTTCTGCAGAAGTCATCAAATTCATCACTTGTATATTCACCTCCATTATCTGATCTGAAACACTTGATCTTATTTCCAGAATCAAGTTCCACCCGCGCTTTGAAAACTTTGAAGGTTGAAAACACATCTGCCTTCCTCTTGATAGGATACACCCAACATCTCCTAGAGTAGTCATCAATGAATGAGACAAAATACTTTGCTCCGCCTAGGGATGTAACCGGTGCTTGCCATACATCAGAATGAACCAATTCTAGAACAGCCTTGCCTCTAGAATTTGATGTGTTGAATTTTAATCGATGCTGCTTACTTGTAATACAATGTTCACACAAAGGAAGTGATACCTTTGTTAAACCCGGAAGTAGCTTTTGCTCCACAAGGACTTTCATTCCCTGTTCTGACATGTGTCCAAGTTTCTGATGCCATAACATGGTAGAATCTGAACTACATGAGGCAACAGAGGCTTCAGCTTCTAGCAAAGTCTCTCCCTTCAGCATGTACAAATTTTCCGCTATCTTTTCACCTTTCATCACCACAAGCGCTCCATGGAACACCTTCATGATTCCTTTCCGTGTTTCAATCTTGCTTGCATTATTATCCAACAATCCGTAGGATAATAAGTTTTTCTTCAAGCCTTTCACGTGTCGCACATCTCGAACAACTTTGGTTGTCCCGTCATACATCTTCAATTTGATGGTTCCAACGCCAACAATCTCCAAGGCATGATTATTGCAGCTGTACACAGATCCTCCTGAGATAGGTTCATAATTATAGAACCATTCTCTTCTTGAGGTCATGTGATATGTGGCTCCCGAGTCAATAAGCCATATGTCTGCAAATCTTTTTCTGCCTTCCATGGCTGTTGCTGCTTCACAACAGAGAACATCTCCATCATCTGAAGTGTTTGCCATATTTCCTTGAGGATTGGAGTTTTTAGGTAAACTCCAACAATCCTTCTTCAAGTGACCCTTCTTTCCGCAGTTGTAGCACTTTAAATTCTTCTTACTCCTTGACTTTGATCTACCATGATTGTGACTGCTACTTTGGCCACGTTCTGTTGATCTTCCTCTCATCACCGTTAAGGCCTCTGCTTGTTACAGATTTCCTTGTCTGTCTTCCTTGTTCTTGCGCCGATTTTCTTCTTCCAGAACAGCAGCTGCAACGTCATCGAAGACTAGATCACTTGTAAGGTTGTTGTTTGTCAAGTTGATGATGAGTTGATCATACGAATCAGGTAGACTTTGAAGTAGAAGTTCAGCACGTTCTTGTGACTCTATTTTATAGCTTAGGGATGTAAGCTAAGAAAATAGAGTATTCAACGTGTTTAAGTGCTCTGTCACTAAAGTAGATTCTGACATCCGAAGAGTGTACAATTTCCTCTTAAGGAAAATTTTATTGTGCAACGATTTGACCTCGTATAATTTTGCGAGGTGATCCCAAATCTCCTTGGTTGTCTTCTTCTCCTCGATGCTTGATAGTACTTCATCTGCTAATGCTAAATGAAGGTCTGCAATAGCATTCTCGTCCATCTCATTCCATTTCTTGTTATCCGTAAAATCTGTCGGCCATTCACTGATAGCCGCTAGACATCCGTTTTTTCTTAGGATGGCCTTTATCTTCAATTTCCACAGTGAGAAATTTCTCCCATTGAACTTTTCAATATCAAATTTCGTTGCCATAGCTTCTATTTCAGATAGCTCCCACTATTTCACCATTTTGACGTGAATAGTGCCCACCACCTTCAATGAATGAGTAATATCTAACTTACTTTCTTATGATGGAGGATCCACTTTTCAGTGGCAACCAACAGAGAATACGGTAAGTAGATATACGCACCCAAATCTGGCTCTGATGCCAATTGTTGGGGAATACGGTCGTCGGATAGAGCAAAAACGCAACTAATAATTTGAGAAAATAACAATGAAGATAAAGGAGACACAGATTTTACATGGAAAACCCCTAAATAATATAGGGTAAAAACCACGGACAAAGGTAGAAGAATTTCACTATGAGAAAATAGGAATTACAACTTCTCTCAATCTAACAAGGAGAAAACAATGACAATTCTCTCTTGATAAAAAGGAGAAAATAACTCTATGAAAACTCTCTAATTTCTCTAGTATTGGGGGGAGGTTAGAATGATTTGGGATGGTTTCAAATGGCAAAGGTTAGGCCTATTTATAGTTGAGCTTTAAGGACTAAACTTGTAAATAGCCTAAAGTTTAGGGACTAAAATTGTGATTTTCCCATGCCATTTTTCAACCTTGGCTGCACCTACCATTGAATTTTTCCATTTTCAATTTTGGCTGCTCCTAATTTGTTTGATTTTCAACACAAATGTTCCATTCATATAAAACATCAATCTCCATTCTCATTCTCATTCTATGTGAATTCGAGAAAGAAATAGAAGCACATTTTCGATTATAGCTTCGGTATCAAACATCCAGTTGATGTGGCTAAACCAAAACCCAAGAATGGGGTTGCGTGGATCTCTCTCAGAATCGCTGAGTTGGTGGTTGCACCTGTGTGTGCTTACCCAAGCAATTGGACTCCCCTGCAACAATCAATTCATATTTTCATACTGCTATTTCCATCAAACTAAGTTGTGCAGAAACTGAAAATAACATACCTGAAGTGCTTGAACTCCACAATAAGCAAACAAGTACTCTAGCCATTTTGGAAGCTTGAAGCTTTTATGAGAAAGATTCCTATGGTAACCCAATGTAATCTCCAGTCTCGATATCAGAGTGAGTCCCGCTGCAACCCAAATGGCAGGCCAAGTGAAATTAAAAGTTGCACAAAGGGCGAGCAAATGCATGGATAATATAATACCAGAAGAGGTTTTTGGGGAAACCGGGTTATTTCCCACACGAACGTAGCTTCAAATCTGAGCTGAAATGTCGAGATCGAAAGTACCAAAATTTGCACAGCGGACAAACCCGTCAACTATTGAATATTGAAATCTAATGGAAAAACCCAATAATAAGCAAGCGAAATAAATAATGGAGAGAACACACCAAATTTACGAGGTTCGACGAAAATGTCGTCTACTCCTCGGGCACCACCACCGGATGATAACTTCACTAATACCAAAATGGTACAAACAAATGGAATTCCTAAGAATTCCCAAATATGGGAGAAGAAAAACAAATGGGAGAGATGGATGTTGGGATGGTTTCAAATGACAAATGCCATGCCTATTTATAGTTGAACTTTAAGGACTAAACTTGTAAATAGCCTAAACTTTAGGGACCAAAAATTAATTATCCCATTCCACTTTTTCAACCACTTTTCCACCCAATTTTCCACCCATTTTTCGGTGGCTTTCGGTGGCTTTTTGCCAACCATACTTGGCTTTTCAAGCCACTTTCAACAAATCTCCACCTTGGCTTGAAATTTCACCAAGCTTTTCAAAATTTCTTCTCCCCAAACGTTATCTTTTGTAGTGCCTCCAAATGCGCCCACGAGCGTCATACACCCGAAGGTGCTCAAACTTGCAAGATGTTAATCAAGTTCAAACAATGATTGAACTTGATTGATGTTACCACCTTGGTCAACATATCTGCAGGATTTTCTGTCGTCGCAATCTTCTGAAGTAGAATCTTTCCTTCTTCAAAGATCTCCCGCACAAAGTGATACCTCACGTCGATGTGCTTGGTTCTTGAATGGTAGACTTGATTTTTCGCTAAATGAATAGCACTCTGACTGTCACAATAGAGACTAATGTGACTTTGAACAACTCCCAAGTCTTCCAACAATCCGTTAAGCCAAATCGCCTCCTTAACAGCCTCTGCAACTGCCATGTACTCTGCCTCTGTAGTTGACAAAGCCACCGTTGACTGTAAAGTAGACCTCCAACTCACTGGGGCTTTTGCTAGAGTAAACAAATACCCAGTAGTAGACCGACGCTTGTCCAAATCACCAACATAGTCGGAATCAACATATCCAACCACAAACTGACCAAGTGTTTCATCTTGCTCAAACACTAAACCAACATCTACGGTTTGTTGGAGATACCGTAGAATCCATTTCACAGCTTGCCAATGTCCTTTTCCAGGATCATGCATGTACCTGCTCACAACTCCAACTGCTTGTGAAATGTCAGGCCGCGTACACACCATCGCATACATCAAGCTCCCTACTGCATTAGCATATGGAACTTTTGCCATATATTCTCGCTCTTCATCAGTTTTAGGAGATAATTGAGAACTGAGTTTCAAATGAGAAGCAAGTGGGGTACTTACATGTTTTGTGCTTTCATTCATGTCAAAACATTGTAATACCTTTTTCAGATATTGCTTCTGAGTCAAACAAAGCTTGCCTCTCCGTCTGTCTCTACTTATCTCCATGCCGAGAATCTTCTTGGCCTCACCTAGATCTTTCATCTCAAACTCTTGATTCAACTGAGCCTTCAATTTGTCTATCCCTTGTTGACTCTTTGAAGCGATCAGCATATCATCAACATACAAGAGGAGATAAATGAAAGATCCATCTTGTAGCTTTCGCAAATACACGCAATGGCCGTACTTGCTTCTTGTGTACTTCTGCCTCCTCATAAAGCTATCAAATCGCTTGTACCACTGCCTCGGAGATTGCTTCAATCCATATAGCGATTTGTTCAGCTTACAAACCCATTTCTTACCACCAGCATCTACATATCCTTCTGGCTGAGTCATATAGATCTCCTCTTCCAAATCACCGTGCAAGAAAGCCGTCTTTACATTGAGTTGAGCTAGCTCCAAATTCAACTGTGCTACCAAGGCCAACAATATTCTAATGGAGGAATGCTTCACAACAGGGGAAAATACTTCGTTGTAGTCGATTCCCTCCTTCTGAGCGTAGCCTTTAGCTACCAACCTTGCCTTGTAGCGAACATCTTTCTTGCTGGGAGATCCGTCTTTCTTTGCAAACACCTACTTGCATCCAATTGCCTTTTTACCTTCTGGTAAATATGCCAAATCCCAGGTGTTGTTCTTCTGGAGAGATTGCATTTCTTCATCTATGGCACTTTTCCACTTGTCACTTTCTAAGCTTTGCATTGCTTCTTGATAAGTGGCAGGGATATCATCATCAACAACTGGAAGGGCATAGGCCACTGTATCTGTAAATCGAGCAGGTCTACGAATTTCTCTCCTTGGCCTTGTAACTGCAAGTGGTTCTGGTGTCTCCAATGGTTCTTGGGTTTGAACCTCTTCATCTTCTGATTCCTCCATTGGAGTTGGAGAATCAGTAACATCAATTGCTGGACTAATCACCGTCTCTTGAAACTCCACCTGGTTTGGAGTATACTCCACCTGTTGTGGAATACTACTTGTCTGAACAGCTCCATTTGTTACCTTCTTCAACATGACAGATTCATCAAAGGTAACATCTCTGCTACAAATTATCTTCTTTGTGTCTAAACACCAAAGTCGAAATCCATTCACTCCATGAGTGATTCCCATGAAGATAGCCTTCTTTGCTTTAGGATCAAGTTTTGACTCCTTCACATGATAATACGCAGTGGATCCAAATACATGTAAGGAATCATAATCTTTAGCAGGTACTCCAGACCATACCTCCAACGGTGTTTTTCCTCCAATCGCCGATGACGGTAGACGATTGATGAGATGGACAGCATATGTCACAGCCTCAGCCCAAAATGGTTTGTCCAACCCAGCATTGGACAACATACATCGAACTTTCTCAAGTAGTGTTCGATTCATACGCTCTGCCACCCCATTCTGTTGTGGTGTATGTCTAACAGTGAAGTGTCGAACAATACCATGCTCATGGCAAACGTCAAAGAGCGGATCACTTCTATATTCCCCTCCATTGTCCGTCCTAAGCCGTTTGATCTTCTTGCCAGTCTGGTTCTCAATCATATTTTTCCACTTCAGGAAAACTTTGAGCACTTCATCTTTAGACTTCATTGTATACACCCAAACTCTTCTGGAAAAGTCATCAACAAAAGTTACAAAATAGTGTTTTCCTCCCAGCGACGTTGTTTTGGAAGGACCCCACACATCTGAGTGAACATAATCCAAAATACATTTCGTATTATGGATAGCGGTGCCGAATTTCACTCTCTTTTGCTTTCCCAGAACACAATGCTCACAAAAATTTAACTTGCAAGCCTTTGCACCTTTCAACAATCCTTGCTTTGCCAAAATTTGCAAGGATTTCTCACCAGCGTGTCCCAACATTCATACTATCTCTCCCAAGTCTGGACTTTGACTTTGATCTCCCTCTTATTTTTGGCTTTTGGCTTTTCTCCTCCATATCTACGGGTTTTTCTTCCTCAATGGCAATGTCTAGACCTTGTTGAAATAAAGAGTCTAGCACCTCGCCTTGCCACATGCCGAAGTGACCGGATCCATCGAACAACTCCACCTAGAAGTTTGTATTTGACATTATCCTCCTCACCGGTATAGAGGAAGAGCTTGATGCCCTATCTGATCCGTCTTTTGCCATGGCAACGAATAATATTCAACAGCACGAACTGGATATTGAAACACTGCACCAGGTAAGTTCCCAGGAAAGAGAGGTGGATCACACGGATCGCTTAAATACCCAGTCTTTCCTAGCCAGAACTTTCCTAGACATGCACTGTCACAACACCACACTTCTTTGCAGCAACCGAGCGACCGGGATAGCCTTAATCGAAGCTCTGATGCCAATTGTTGGGGAAACCGGGTTATTTCCCACACGAACGTAGCTTCAAATCTGAGCTGAAATGTCGAGATCGAAACTACCGAAATTTGCACAGCGGACAAACCCGTCAACTATTGAATATTGAAATCTAATGGAAAAACCCAATAATAAGCAAGCGAAATAAATAATGGAGAGAACACACCAAATTTACGAGGTTCGACGAAAATGTCGTCTACTCCTCGGGCACCACCACCGGATGATAACTTCACTAATACCAAAATGGTACAAACAAATGGAATTCCTAAGAATTCCCAAATATGAGAGAAGAGAAACAAATGGGAGAGATGGATGTTGGGATGGTTTCAAATGACAAATGCTAGGCCTATTTATAGTTGATCTTTAAGGACTAAACTTGTAAATAGCCTAAACTTTAGGGACCAAAAATTAATTATCTCATTCCACTTTTTCAACCACTTTTCCACCCAATTTTCCACCCATTTATCGGTGGCTTTCGGTGGCTTTTTGCCAACCATACTTGGCTTTTCAAGCCACTTTCAACAGAGGTTATATCCAAAACGTTCCAATTTCTTTTCCAAAAGACCTCCCTCCTATTTTGCACCACCACATCAGAAAACCAAATTCTACCCTGAGTTTTCCCTTCTTGGTCGGCTTCTTTTGCCAATTGCCACAGCCGATACTTTCCAACGTGGTCGAGTTACAAGATTTGAGCGTAAAGGACTGTGCTTTCCCGGAGGTTGATTAAATCCCGAGTTTAGGACTTTGCCAGGGCAAGGGGAAAGTCTAGTTGTCACTCTTTGAAGAGGTGAAAAGGTTAAGGAGTTTGGCTTAGACAAGATTGCAGTGGTTAAAGCCATTGAGGTCTCAACTGGTGAATTCAAAAGAAACAAATGGGTGGGTTTATAAGGGTGGAAGGGGAAGGTCTAGTTCTCGTTGTTGTTGTTGTTGCCCTTTACTTGAGTGGAATTATTGGAGTATTCTGCAGTGCATGCTTTTCTTCTCTCTTTCTTTTTATCAAAGAACTGCGTGGCTTTTAAAGTTTACATTTCAATATTTGGGCCAACCTTATCGCTCAATGCTACACTTTTACCTGTACCTCCTTTACTTCAATGGAAATTATTGGAGTATTCAGGTTTTAACTGCATACTTTATCGCCTAAAGATTGCAGTATTTGGGCCAACTTATTAAATTTCTCCTCTATTATTAAATTTCTTTTACGTTTCATCCATATGGTAAACATGTGAGGTGGTGGTAATTGATTATCATCTGCATGTGATGGTGGTTGATATATGTCTGCATATATACCATGTATTTTAAAAATATTCGAATAAATTAAAATTTATTGAGCATTTTAAAAATTTTAAAGGGATAAATTAATTTTTAAAAAAGTAAAGGCTCAAATGCTATTTTTTTATAAAATTTTTGTGGTTAGGGCTTGTGGCTTGACTACTATTCATGTTTTCTACATTTGTAGTGAATTATTTGTTTCTCTTCTCTGTAGAGATAGACAATGTCGAATCACGTCAAAAAATCTGTCTCTTGTATGTGTTTTCTTTTCTGTTGATCTCACTTTGTTTTATGTTCCCATTCAAATTCTATCATTAACAAAAATGATGGTAATAGTAATTTTATGCTTGTTCTAACTTCATGGTAACTACGCTCATATGCCATATCGTTTTATGCATGCATATATTTGCATGTTTAATCTTACCAAGCCATTTTGGATTATGGCATCCTACTCAACTGGTTAGTGGATTTGGGGTTTTACGCCAATCTCGGTCCTTTTTTTCATTAAAACAAGTTTTGTTTAAGTTAATTTTTTCATCATAAATTGCGTTTTAAGTTATTTTACAAAGATAACGGCATCGGAAACAATTAATGTAGGGGCAAAGGCTCTTTTGTGGGAAAAGATGATAGTATATATATAATTATATATATAAGGGTTCGATTTAGTACCTAAATTTAGATTTTGATATACAAATTACCCCGTATGCAACTCTAAAATTTTCAAGGGTTTGATTTCAAAATGACACTTGAACTCGAGTTCTTGGTTCAAATTAGTATTTGTCTTCTTGATTCAAATTATATTTTACCCTTTTACATTTAACAAAGCTTTATTGTATTAAAAGAAGTATTAAGTTCATGGATAAGTATAAGAACTAGAGAATCTTGTTATTATTATTAGTAGAAAATTTGTGTAAATATACAATGAACCCTACGTGCCTTTATATAGGCAAGTTTACATACATAACAAACCCTAACAGAATTAACTACCCTTCTATATATGTATCCTTAATATACCCCCCTCAAGATGGATTACAATGAATATTAAGTAATCTCATCTTGTCAACTAATGATACAAATGTAGGCTTGTGAAGAGCCTTAATAAAAATATCAGCAATTTGATTATGGGATCGAATATGAAAGAGCTTAAGAAATCCTTCTTTAACCTTGTCTCGAATGAAGTGGCAATCCACTTCTATATGCTTTGTCCTCTCGTGAAACACCTGATTTTGAGCAAGGTGTATGGCAGATTGATTGTCACAAAACAGAGAAGTAGAAGAGATAGAAATCTGAAACGATTGTAGAAGAGAAGCGAGCCAAACTAATTCACATGTTGCAGATGCCATTGCGCGATATTCGGCTTCACAAGATGACCTACTAACCGTATGCTGCTTTTTCGATTTCCATGAGATAATGTTGTCACCTAAAAAGGTGCAGTAACCAGTAATCGATCGTCGTGTGTCGATGCAGGAGCTGTAATCAGCATCCATAAAGCCAGTAAGATGAGTAGAAGATGTTGAAGAAAAGAAAAGACCTAGCCCAGGATTTTGTTTTATATAAGATAAAAGGTGACAAGCTGCTAAGAAATGTGGTTGTCGAGGAGCTGAAACAAATCGGCTGAGTAAATTAACAGCATATGTAATATCGGGCCTCGTGTGAGTAAGGTAAAGAAGTCGGCCAACCAAACGCCTATAGGATTGAGCATCTTCAAGTAATTCTCCATCACTGGCGTTTAACTTCAATGATGGATTCATAGAAGTAGCAACGGGTTTCTTAGCCAAGGAACCAGTGTCTTCTAGAAGTTTTAAAGCATAATGGCGTTGAGATAATAAAATTCCAGTAGAATTTCGAGCAATCTCAAACCCTAGAAAGTAACGTAGCTGGCCTAAATCTCTGAGCTTGAAATGCTGTTGAAGAGAAAAACGTACCTCAGTTAAAAGATTAAGATCCTTGCCAGCAATGACAATATCATCCACATAGACAAGAATGGCAACCAAACTATCGTTTGAACCTTTGATAAACAAAGTATGTTCAGCTGAAGATTGCTGAAATCCTAGCTTCAGAAGAACTTCAGAAAAGGCATTGAACCACTGCCTAGAAGCTTGTTTAAGGCCATATATAGATTTGTGAAGCTTGCAAACAAGATTAGAACCGTGAAAGTTGATGGTGTATCCAAGAGGAAGTTTCATATAAACTTCTTCATCCAGTAGCCCATTTAAGAAAGCATTACTCACATCAAGTTGTAACATATGCCAATCTTTTGAAGCAGCTAATGATAATAACACCTTGAAAGTTGTCATTTTTGCAACCGGAGAGAAAGTATCAACATAATCAATTTCTTCTACCTGTGTAAAACCCTTAGCCACTAATCGTGCCTTATATCTTTCTACTGTGCCATCTGGATTATATTTAATGCGATAAACCCACTTACATTCGATTGATTTCTTTCCATCTGAAAGGGGCACGACTGACCAAGTTTGTAGACGTTCCATGGCAGACAACTCCTCATTCATGGCATGCTGCCAGGCAGGATCTTTACAAGCTTGGTGATAAAATGTAGGTTCAGCTGTGGAGGAAACATTTGCAATGAATGTTGCATATTGAGGAGAGAGCTTCTCACTCGAAACATACTTCTCTATAGGGTACTCTACAAGAGACAAGCTATTACAGTAATAATCATTGAGATAAGTAGGCTTTTGAACAACTCTAGAAGATCTTCGAGGTTCAAGCTGACTAATGTTATCCTGAATGGGAGCAGCATCATGGTTGACTTCATGCATGATATCATTGTTATTAACTTCATTACGATCAACATGATCCTCAATATGAATAGCAGTAGGATCTTCAATATAATTTTCAGTTGTACCAACCTCAGGACCACCCTCGATATGATCTGCAGTATGACTTTCAGGAAGATTAAAATTTTCTCCAATGATGTCATCCTCAGGTTGAACTTCAGTACGATCTGCAGTATAAACTTCAGTATTATCCTCAGGATGCACTTCAGTAAGAACATCAGAATTTGAGGGAGATGCATCATTGAACACTTGTTGTAAACCCTGTGTTGTGTCACTATGAACACCAGGTAAAGACAAGTTAGAAAAAGGATCAATTGAAACAACATCAGTCTTAATCTTATGAAAAGGAAAGATTGTTTCATGAAAAACAACATTTCGAGAAATGACAATTTGCTTAGTCTTTAACACAAACACCTTATATCCCTTTACACCAGGAGAATATCCTAGAAACACTCCTGGTAAGGCTCGTTCAGAAAACTTACTCCTTCCAGCATGTAATGTAGACACAAAGCAGAGACAACCAAAAACTCTAAGAAACTTAAAATCAGGAAGACTATTAAACAACATTTGATAAGGTGATTTGTTAGAGAGAACAGGAGAAGGTAATTTGTTTATTATGTATGTTGCAGTTAACAAACATTCTCCCCAGAAATTGGAAGGAACTTTTGATTGAAAGAAAAGAGCACGAGCAACATTTAAAAGGTGTTGGTGCTTCCTTTCTACAATTGAATTCTGCTGAGGTGTTTCAACACATGAAAATTGATGCACGATTCTAAGTTTAGCAAAAAGCTCAGTAAACTTCAATTCCTTAGCATTGTCAGATCGAAAAATTTTGAGATCATATCCAAATTGTCTTTTGATCATGCGTATGAAATCAGGAATTATACTAGCCACATCAGATTTATGATGTAGAAGAAAAGTCCAAGTAGCACGAGTGAAATCATCAACTAGTGTGACAAAAAAACCTCTGATTGCTGTGAGTAGGGACCTTGAATGGACCCCAAATGTCACAGTGCACAAGTTCAAAAGGCATATTTGCACGACTGGTAGAACTTGAAAAAGGAAGACAATGTTGCTTAGCAAGGGGACAAATATGGCAAACAGAATCTTTATTGCTATTTACACGAATTACATCTTTCAAAGTTTGTAAAACACGAACACTAGGATGTCCTAGTCTATCATTCCAAGAAACATTGTTAACAGATGAAACAAAACTTGTAGTAGAAGGAACTTTTAAAAGAAACAAGCCTTGATGCAATTCACCCCTCCCAATCACTTGACATAGGTCCTGTAAAAGACATTGAGAGTCAGAAAATAGAACATTAATCTTTGAATCACTTATTAAAGAAGTAACAGAAAGTAAATTGAATGAAAATTCAGGTACAAAAAGAACATCATTCAAGAGTGATTTGGAAGATATTAGAACAGTTTCAGCAAATTTAACTGAAACTAAAGTTTGATTGGGCAAGAGAATATTTCCTCCAAAAATGGGATTTAAAGAATCAAAAAGATTTTTGGAACAACATACATGCCTCGAAGCACCAGAACCTATGATCCAACATGTCTCTTTATCTAAAGAATTAAAGTGATTAACATAATGCAAAATTTTACCTTGCATAGCCAAATTTATAGTAGTGGAAGGTGTCTCTGAAATCGAAGCAGCATTCAACTTATTTGTTAGCATGGTGATAAGTTGTTGACACTGTTGAGCAGAAAAAGCTTCTTGAGTCTGTGAAGTAGCCACAGAAGATTCACTTGAAACTGCATTCGAACGAGCAACAGGTTGTCGTGTACGATATCCAGGAGGGAATCCATGAAGCCTATAGCATTTTTTCTTGGTATGACCCATTAGATTGCAGTGGCTGCACTGTGGCCTAGACTTCTTGGATGAATAACCAGTTGAAACATTAGATCGCACAGCAAAGGTAGCTTCAATAACTGGAGTGTCTGTCTTGATAACACATTGACTCTCCTCTTGAATTATTAAAGAATAAACTTTAGTGATCGAGGGCAAAGGATCCATTAATAAAATCTGTCCTCGAGTATGTGAAAAAGAATCATTAAGACCCATCAGAAATTGCAAAATTTGCTCTTTACCTTGCTCATCAATCATCTTCTGAACCCCATTGCAGGTACAATTGGAACAGGTGCAAAGGGGTTTGACAGAACACAACTCATCCCAAATAATTTTGTGTTGAGTATAATAGGTACTTACAGACATTGACCCTTGAGCAAGCTCGATCAATTTTTTGCGAAGCTGAAACAATCTTGGACCATTATGCTACTGAAAACGATCTTCAAGATCCTTCCATATCGCAGCAGCAGTGGAATGATATAACAAACTCGCTGCAATGTCCTTGGAAACGGAATTCAAAATCCAAGAATTGACAAGATCATTCGCCCTCTTCCATGCACTGTAAGTAGTAGCTTGAGAAATGTTTGGAGCAGAAATGGATCCATCGATAAAACCAATCTTGTTCTTGGCTGAAAGAGCCATTAACATCGAACGTCTCCAGCTATTGTAATTGTCTGTCCCAAGCTGCTGCGTGACCAGAATCATACCAGGGCTATCGGATTGGTGCAGATAATAAAGATTTGCACCATTATTGAATTGGTCATTCAAACCAACATCTCCCATGGCTGGTAAAAACGCAGAAAAAAGCTCGAAGAAAAAGACGAAGAAACTGAAAGAAAAGAGAAACGATGCAGAGAAACTGATTCTTGGAAGCGAAAAACTAAAAAACTAATACATCTGATACCATATAAGAACTAGAGAATCTTGTTATTATTATTAGTAGAAAAATTGTGTAAATATACAATGAACCCTACGTGCCTTTATATAGGCAAGTTTACATACATAACAAACTCTAACAGAATTAACTACCCTTCTATATATGTATCCTTAATAATAAGACAATCACATATGGAAACAATACATATATAACACACTAAATGAATATACACTCCACTCATCCATTACTAAGTTTAATTTAGTACAAAAGAAAAGAAAACCTGTTCCTATTGTATTTTATGATATACATTATATTAACCTAAAAAAAATACAATTTACGGTTTTCATAACTTGTTATTGAACTATATTTACCTATTCAGTCTCACGGTTAGTCCTCATCTGTTGAGAGCAATCAGGAGTAGGCCGTAGATCCATCGTTGTATCCATTTGTGGTGGAGGTGGAGTAACTCTTTTTCGAATAAGCATTTCCACAGTGGGGCATGTTCTTTTCCGTCCACCCCTTGGCCGTCACCGAAACTGCTCATCAGACTCTATGAAGTCCCCCTGAGCAGGAAACAGTTGTCAAACCCATTAATATTTGTCTAACATGAAGAATACCAGCGATTAAATACACAATGTAGTCCTTAAGGCATTGCTCATTAGTAAAATATTTCATGCAACTTTGTTCAGAACAGAAGGCTTCCACCGAATCCAGCTTAACTGTAATAACAGTTACAGCATTAATCAGACATGTAAATCACAACCTCCTAATTGAGAATAGTTAAATTAAGGTATAATCTTATGATCTCACTTCATGGCAACCCCAAATCAGATGCTTTAATATAATTTTGAGAAAGAAGAACAAACACCAGTTACCATGAGAGTCCTCGTGCTTTCTCAGCTTTGATGCAAATTTGAACACCTTTCCACAACCTGCTTCCCGACAGACATACTGCTTCTGACTTCCAGCATCAGGGGACGGTGAATCATTGAGAATTACAGAGGGGTCAGCAAATAGACACTCCAATCTCAAAGATACACCAAAGCAAATTCGACACTTGAACGAAAGATAAGAAAATCAAGTGCAATTGCTAGGTTGGAGTGTTTCACTTCCAATCAAGCCAGACCAAAGACAAAGCAAAGCTTGAGCTCAACTCCTTAACTTTCAGCTTTAAGCTCAGTGAGCTCAAACACGTTTCATTTTTCTCACTCGAGCTTGACTCAAGAAAGATATCAAGCTACTTTAGCTCGCTCAATTGGACTTGTGATCTAGTAAACAACAAGTTCAGTTAATAAGCTCAAGCTTGAATAGAATTTTGCTTCCATATACTAATAGTTTTATTAGATCAGATTTAGCAAACAATGGGAAGTATCAAGGATTTATCATAAGAAAAATAAAATACAGCCAAATCCACAACTTAAAAATAATATGTTGATTTGTTAGAAAACAAAAAATAAATACAACAATAGTGAGTAGCATATAAGCACAAAAATAGACATGCAATTTAAAGTTATTTAAAAAAATCTAATTATTTTTAGCTCATACAACAACACAATCGAATGCTTTTCATGGATACCTTCATCTGATTAAGTCTGCGATTCAAAATTTAGCAACATTTATTTTTTGTGTTCTCTAGTTTTAGATGATGAATGTTTATGTCAGATAGTGATGAAAGTGGATGCTACTTAGATGATGAATGTTACGGTGGAAAGAGTAGATGTGAAAGAAAGAAAATAAAGATATAAAAAGAAAAAGGAAAGATGGAGATGATTGATAGTAAAGGTGATATATTATTTAAGATGGTAAAAATCTTACAAAGGTAGGTTATACAAAAGAAAAATAAAATACTGAAAAAATGAAAGACAAAACAAAAACTAATAGATTAATTTTGTTCTCAAACAAAGTCTTTTAAATGTAATAAAGTTGGCTGTATTTTTGTAGTGAATTTATTTGGTTCAAAAAATTCAATAATTTTGTTATTGACTTTTTTTTATGTCTACCTCAGTTGTATTTGTGTATTCATTGAAAGAAGTCTAATTAATTGCTAAATCTTCGGCTAAGTCTTTAATAATAGAATTTTTGTCTAGATTATTAAGCATAAACCTTCTTCTATTCAAAGATCTATTATGGATATAAAGTAGTTTGGTTTAACGCTAAATCTTACTTTTTCTGCATGTAGATTTGATTGAATTCCTCCGATAAGTGATTTTATTGAATTTTTAAATCTTCTATTTAAGAGTACAGCTATGATTGGTATATCATGTCCTCTCCTAAGTAAAAGTTTTGTTGTTTTCATTATTACTCATAAATGTATATATCTAACTTAAGGATATTTTTATCTTATTCTTTTAACTTTTTCTTTTGGAAATAAAGGAATTTCTGTTAATCACCATCTAGTATCTTTAGCGACAGTATTGACACTAATTTTTTTATATGCCTTTGAGTCTAAATTTTAAATTTTGATATTTTATAAATTTCTTCCTTATAAATATAATTTTTAATAATTATTTCTAATATTATCATTGGAGAGATCTTTTTCTTCTCCTATGATATTTTTTAGTGTTATTTCTTGTTGTTCATTATCAGGAGTTTCTTTCATTTGGGTTTTGGAATTATTCTTTACTTTTAAAGTGAATATATAGTCTTCACTATTGCTATCTGTATTTGTCTCTGATATTAATTTGTATAATATTTTTTCAAGATTTATTTACTCTTCAAAACATACTTCTAATTCTTGTTCTTTAAGAGTTTTAATCATTTTCTTAACATTTTTTTCTTTGTTAAGATATTCAAATTTTAAATGATCTTTTTCATCACAGATAAAACACCTACATTTATAATGTTTAGAGTTGTTAGTAGTTTTTCTTCTAACAAATCTTTTTTTTATTATTATAAGGGTACCTAAATTGTTTCAAAAGTTTTTATCTATATAGCCTATATCTTTTATTTTATTTTATTTTTGTACTTTTTAGTATTTAAACGTATTTATTTACATCTAAATTTCTACTCATTTTGTAAGATTTTAGTACAATGTTTATCACTTAGCTTGTTCTTTACTTGTTCAGAGGCTTTTGTTTGAAGGCAATGTTTTGTTATTTTTTCTTTTGTAAAGCTAATTCTATTGACTATAGAATCTATAAATTTAGATTCAATTTTTGCTAGGCTACTATGTTTTTCAAGATAGTAATCGTATTTGTTTATACAAATCTCATCTCATGGTGGTGGTTGTTTATGAAAATATTATTTTTTTTCTTTAGAAGTCTACCTTATCATTTTTTAACTTTTGATGCTCATGAATATTTTTTTTTAAAAAAATCTTCTAGATATCTAATATCACATAACTTTATTTTTGATAAAATATAGTTAGCTTGGCCGTCATGATCTTGCTTATCAATATAACCACAAAATTTCGTTTTTACAATTTCTGTTAAACCTTTTACTACATCTTTGGGCATTTGAATTTGGTTAATTAACTGCCTTTTTTATTATCTATCCATGTCTAGGCAAAGACTCTATCACCAAATTCAAATGCCCAAAAATGTACTAAAAGGTTTAACAAAAATTGTAAAAACGAATTTTTTTGGTTATATTGATAAGCAAGATCAAGACGGTCAAACTAATTATATTTTATCAAAAATAAAGTTATGTGATATTAGATATTTAGAAGAATTTTCTAAAAAAAACTTTCATGAGTATTAAAAGTTAAAAAATGATAAGTAGACCTCTGGAAGAAAAAAAAATACTTTCATAAATTACCACCACTATGAGATGAGATTTGTATAAACAAATACGATTACTATCTTGAAAAACATAGTAGCCTAGTAGAAATTGAAGCTAAATTTATAGATTCTATAGTCAATAGAATCATCTTTGCAAAAGAAAAAATAACAAATCATTGCCTTCAAACAAAAGCATCTAAACAAGTAAAGAACAAGCTAAGTGATAGGCATTGTACTAAAATTTTACAAAATGAGTGAAAATTTGGGTGTAAACAAATACATTCAAATACTAAAAAGTACCAAAAAGAAACAAAAGATATAAGCTATATAGATGAAAACTTTTGAAACAATCTAGGTATCTTTATAATAATAATAAAATTATTAGAAGAAAAACTACTAACAACTCTAAAAACAATAAAAATAATAAATATAAGTGTTTTATCTCTGGTGAAGAAGGTCATTTAACATTTGAATGTCTTAACAAAGAAAAAAAGTGCTAAGAAAATGATTAAAACTCTTGAAGAAAGTATGTTTTGAAGAGAAAATAAATCTTGAAGAAATATTATACGAATTAATATCAGAATTAGAGACAGATACAGATAGCAATAGTGAAGATTACATATTCAAGTTAAAAGTAAAGGATAATTTTAAAACTCAAATGGAAGAAATCATTGATAATGAACAACAAAAAATAAAACTAAAAAATATTATAGGAGAAGAAAAAGATCTCTCCATTGATATATTAGAAAAAATTAATAAAAATTATATTTTTAAGGAAAAAATTTATAAGATATCAAAATATAAAATTTGAGACATATAAAAAAAATTAGTGGCAATGTTGTCGCTAAAAATACTAGAAGGGGATTAACATAAATTCTTTTATTTACTAAAGAAAAAATTAAAAAAAAAATAAGACAAAAATATCTTCAAGAGATATATACATTTAAGAGTAATAATGATAACAATAAAATCTTTATTTAGGAGAGAATATGATATACTAATCATAGTTGTACTCTTAAATAAAAGAATTGAAAAATAAGTAAAATCAATTATTGAAGAAATTCAAATAAATCTGTATGCAGGAAGAGTAGAATTTAAAATTAAACCAAACTATTTTATACTCATAACAGATCCTTTAATAGAAGAATGTTTATGTTTGAGAATACATACAAAAAATTCTGATATTAAAGATTTAACCGAAGTTAGTGATGATAGTAGATGCTGCTTAGATGATGAATGTTACGGTGGAAAGGATAGATGTAAAAAAAAAAAAAAATATATATAAAAAGAATATATAAAAACAAATTTAACCTAATCCTGCAGATGCATGAACATATATGATTTTGTGGTAGAACTTCAACAAATCATCGATACCTTTAATAAGCCCAACCAAGTAATCTAAAATCCGCCTCTTAGAGATCTGAAAACTCAGATGTCGAAATCTAGGGGCAATTTTACTCTCCAGGGTTGGGCTGCGCGTTCATGAGGGGCAAGTGGAAAGAGACAGGGAAAGACGATGGGCTAGTTTCAAAACCCTAATTGAAGAATTACGTCGTCGTTTTAGTCTTCATAATAATAAGGGTAAACTATCGTATTCAACACCCACCTATTCCGTGTTTTTAATTTGGTCACCGGGCAAAATCCTACCTATTGTTACACGTTATTTTTATTTTGATACCCGTTATTATATTTCCATTAAAACTTAACTATAATGATGGCATGGCAGGATATAATATAATATTATTTTTAGTCCTAAATTTTTGTATGTTCAATTAAATAATGGCCATCGATTTATGTGATGCATCTAAACATGGTTCAGCAAAGACAATGAAGCACTTGTTTAGCATCCATGGTGATAGGAAAAGAACAATAAATGTATTAACTGGAGTAGTTTATAGAACGTCAGTTTCTGTTAGGTTATCTCAGCTAACACCATTCTTGTGCATTTTGATGTCTTTGTAAGGGAAGTAGAAGGCTTATAATTTTTGTTTTGTACGTCTTAATTTTAAGCTCGAAAATGAATCAACTGTTGTTTAATTAACAAAAACTACCGCAAAGTACAAACTCTCTTATTGTACAGCCTTAAAAAAGCAAGATCTAATTCAATTAGTTTATATCTTTTTAATAATATCGACTTCAATGTTTAAACATAAATCGTTTCCGATATAAAATGTCTTATTATTGCACCCAACACATAGGACAGGATTTTGGTGGGCACTCGAGCATTTCCAAGTCCATTGACCGTTCTTTACATACAAGCAGTTTAATCTGCAGTTAGTACAAAGGAATCCAACGAGTAAGAGCTGCCAACTGTTAAATAAAAAATCAATTGTTGCTGGTGATTGCACATCTAACAAATTTAAAAACACTTTTCTGGCTACAAAGTTAGCTGGACCAAGTATGTTAGTAATTTATAAGCAAAAAGGTTGGTACAATGTATAATATGATATGGCAACACTTAATGACACAATTAGCACACAATAAGTGCAGCTGATGTTAATCAGAACAGCAAATTATGGTAACTATAGAATGAAAGATGAACAAGCCTTTTGAAATACAAGCAATTGATTCAGGTTTCTGACATATCATTTGTTTCTCTGATGAACTACAAGACAAATCCAGATTTAATATGATTCGAAGACTGGAGTTGGCATTCTTCTGGATTTTATATCATTTTTTAATAATTATTCCACAGACATGTTCAGCCTTTTGTCATGTTAGAGATCATAAAGTAATGGAATTCTTTTCAGAGCTTCAACACATATAAACCCAAGATTAACGTATCAAACAATCAAGATTTATATGCATGTTGGGTTCATTTTCATAGTTTAGTTGCATTGATACAAAGAAAGAGGCAAGTGGCTTAAAGAAAATAAAAGAACAAAGATGAGGAGCTTGACCAACCGACCAAATGTAATTTTTCATATCAGTCAAAAATTGAAGCTTCCCTTGGCAGAAAGAAAAAATCTTTATTAGGAGTAATGTATTAGAAAATGTAACCAATCCATGGGGCATGTGGGATGGGGATGGGGATGAATTTTTGAATTGAAAACAGCTAGACTGAATGAGGAACCGTCCAAATCAGCAAGCAACCAATGGCATAAAGCAGACAAAGAACAGCCAACTCCAGCAAAACCTTGCCTTATACTCTTCCTTTTCTTCGTTCATTCTTTCTTTCTTTATTACTGAGACTGCAAATTCTCTTTGAACCAGAAGCAGAAGCAGAACCCCACCCCCAAAAATAATAATTAAAGAAAGCCCCGGAAAGAAAGTATGTTTGTTGGACCAATTTATTGCCCAAAAGCGTTACGTTTGGCATCCTTTAAGAATCTGTTGCTTAGAAACTGAAGCTGAAGTTGAGCAATTAAAGTACAGATAAAGAATAAAAAAAGCATCTTTAAAACCGCTAGGAATAGGTTTCCACCTAGACAGAGAAAAGAAAAAGTGTGGTGTTGGGACTTTCAGTTTGGTTCTGTCATGTCGTTTTTCTCTATGATTTGTTGCAGGAAGGGCATCGATCGGTGAGTTTATCATTGGTTTACGATAAATTACTGCTGTTTTCTTTGTTTTACAAAACTTCTTTCTTTTGGGGTGTGGTTTTGGACTTTTGAGGAATGGTAAGGGTTTAAAAAAGTCTGGGTTTTATTTAGTTTTTGAAACTATCATCTGTGTTGGTTAAAATTCCATTTCCTTTTGCCTTTCCCCCTACTGATATGTTAGGTTTCCAAGAAAGGAAGATAAAGGTTTGAACTTTCTTCCCTTTGGAACTGTGAATTGAGTAAAGGAAATACTTAATTAAGCTTGACATAGCTACTTGTTTTTCATACTCTGGTGTCATATTCACAAGGATTGTGCTGATTTTCACCTTGTAAGCTAACCGTCTTTTTTGGCAGTCAAATTGACCCCCCCCCCTCTGTTTTAGAGTACTTGATCTATATTGTTTCATGTTTCTTCAATTGGATTCTTATGCCTAACGTTGTATGATTCTACAGGAAGGAGAAGGAAAAGCAGCAGCCGACATGGAGGATTTTTTCGTTGAAAGAATTGCATTCAGCTACCAATAACTTTAATTATGATAACAAGCTTGGAGAAGGGGGATTTGGCAGTGTCTATTGGGGTCAGCTATGGGATGGATCGCAGGTATGAATTATTTTGCATTTTCTGGGTTCTTTTAACTATTTGAATTACCTTTTCGTTGCATCCTACGTTTCCCTAACTTGTGTTCTTTGAAAGATTAGTCGGTTCACTTTCCTTGGCATGATTGATCTTCTTGTGGAATACGAGTTAATTGGTCCGGTTGTTGATTTGAGAAAACATCAGACCACTTTAATTTGAATCTAGTTTACTGTTTCAGAAAATTGTTCTACTTTGCAAGCATATTCCTGCTCCTCTACTACTGTTAGTGTTCCTGGCCGATATCTACATTAATCACATGTAACAAGGCGGAAAAGGTGCCACTTTGTTGACTTAATGGTGCTGAAGTTTCTTATGATGGGATTGATATAAGGTCAGATGAGTTAAAATTTCCAACCTAAAATTGTTCGGCTATAGGTGAAAGGACTGACTTGACAAAGTTGCAACAAATCCGAATCAAAATGATGTGAAACAACATTGCTTGATATTCACTCGTATAGGTGTCATGGAACAAAATCCCACATTTTTTGTGTAAATTTAGGACTTTGGTGATCTTCAAAATAGCACCTATCTTTCTCTAAACAATGCATGTAGTCCCCAATCCCCATTTACATGGCATGTGTAATTAGCCACTTGGATGATACTTCTGGAATTCCATGTTTACTTCGGTTGCAATCAAAAGAACCTTCTGAACATTTTTATATTGCTTTTTTTTTCAACCTCGTTCTCGTTTTGAAAGTTATACACTTGCAGATAGCAGTTAAGAGGTTGAAGGTGTGGAGCAATAAAGCAGAAGTGCAGTTTTCGGTTGAGGTTGAGATATTGGCAAGAGTTAGACACAAGAATCTACTGAGCTTGCGGGGCTATTGTGCCGAAGGACAAGAACGCCTGATTGTATACGAGTACATGCCCAACCTGAGTTTGCTTTCACATCTTCATGGACACCATTCAGCAGAATGCCTTCTTGATTGGACCAGAAGGATGAATATTGCAATCGGCTCTGCTGAAGGAATTGTGTAAGTGTTGGAACCGATTTTCTTTTATGTTCTAACTTGTTCTAACAAAAATGCTAACCACAACCTCTTTCACTTGATCACTTCAGGTATCTTCACCATCATTCAACCCCACACATAATCCATAGAGACATCAAAGCTAGTAATGTGTTGCTAGATTCAGATTTCCAGCCTCAGGTTGCGGATTTTGGATTTGCGAAGTTCATCCCTGACGGTGCAACACATGTGACTACTCGAGTCAAGGGTACCCTCGGCTACCTTGCCCCTGAATATGCTATGTTAGGAAAAGCCTCAGAGAGTTGTGATGTATACAGTTTTGGCATTCTTTTGCTTGAGCTTGCCAGTGGTAAGAAACCCCTAGAGAAGGTGAGTGCAACATCGAAACGCTCGATTGCAGAATGGGCTCTCCCACTAGCCTCCGAGGGGAAGTTCAGTGAAATGGCGGATCCAAGGCTGAATGGTAAGTATGTGGAAGAGGAGTTAAAAAGGGTTGTCCTCGTTGCACTTGTTTGTGCTGTAATCGGCCTGAGAAAAGACCTACCATGCTTGAAGTTGTTGAGCTGCTCAAAGGAGAGTCCAAACAGAAACTAAGTGAACTAGAAAATAATGAGGTGTTCAAGAACCCACAGTTTGCTGTTTGTAATGATGAGACATCCGGAGGCATTGAAGAGAGCTCGGAAATAATCGAGGAAGAGAAGGATCCTGAACCGGTGAAAGAGAAAGAGACCGAGCAGAAGAGTCCTCAAGATGGCTAACGCCATGGACAATTTTGAAGAATTAGATGTCAAAATCTGTATCTTTGTTATTATAAATATATATGTTTCTTTTGCATTCTTATTTCTACTCATAAAAGGTGGCAATGGCGGTACCCTGTTGTAAATTCTGAAAGCATGTTTTTACGAGTGCTATGGGATAGGTCCGGGGGGCAACTTTTCTGTTCTATTCGTGTTTTTATAATAAACACTTGGTGTATAGCTTGTTCATTATTTACAATCTCTGATTTCAGATAACCCCAATGCATTGACCGGCATTTAACTTTGCTGCTTGTCAGATGAGAAAACCAAACTCCTTCAACATTTAAATAAGAAAAAATCCAAGTTCTTGATTTCTTTCCCAACTGCTGCTGGAAAATAAATAAATTTAACACCAGGAAAAACAATAGGGGCCAAAATGAAAAGGGTTTTTTCTCTCTCATATATTTACAACTCTCGTTCAGCATTGTTACAACTTACAATGGGTATGTTAGTACAATCAACTATCCAAACAAAAAGTTCAGGCCTCTTACTAATATTTCGGGCACAACACTGAAAAATATGTCCCAATTTAGGTGAATGTATCCTCCCGGTCTCCTTCTGCAGTCTCGCCCTCTTCCAAGTTGCTGAACTCAAGGAAATGAGTCGGCCTATGGTCCTCATTGTAATACTCTCTAGGTGTACCTAGCTTCACTCCATATTTCATGCTAACCGTATGCTTCACTCCCATGAAATTGTAATTCCATGGACCATTGTCGGGGATCTATAAGAACAGCACAAGTAAAACATAGTTAGTCCCACAAGGCTAGATCCTACATATGCACATTTTGAACGGAATACGAAGGATAGGAAGGTTAAGAATACTAGTCAATGAATACATTCTCTTACCATATAAAATCCAAGGAAACGATCACTTAGAAGCATCTGCACCTTCTCATAATGAGTTGGAAGGTAACCATGAGGATTGCTTCCTGTATCTTTGTTAACCCGTCCCCACTCGTATCCACTTGGGGTAAGCTTGTATGCCGTTAATGAGCAAGAACCAGGAGTGAAACTGCAAGTCAAGATAATGCACTTCTCTCCATCCCACTGCTTGTTGTTCTCCAAAATCCGAGCATGCGATGTGACATCCTGTGATTAGAAATGCGTGACAACAAGGCAATTAGCTTATAATGTTAGATTAGTTGTGCATAAACTACATCATTAAAATATTCCACTAGGATTGAACATCAACAAGCAAAATCATAAACATGCCTGTGGTGATAATTGAGGAAGCTCATTTGGTTGTGTGTGCAACCATCCCAAAGGCTCCAGATCATTCAAGAAATCATGTTCAGGTAGAGCTGATGGAATATGAACTTGCTGATGAGTACCCCACTGTGGTGGCATAGCAATGCAGCGAATTTCCTTAACCTGAGGATTGTCAGGAGGGCTTATTCCATACAAGTATCCAGCAATTTGAGTCCGCAAATCTGCTATGCAGATGAACTTCTTTAATATGTTCTTTGGCATGATATAGGTGTACCCCGTTTCCTGCATCGTTAATTTTGATAAACATCAGTATAAGCATCTAGATCAATCAACAAATCTCAAACAAGTCAGATATGTACCTTTATGTCCTCTGAGTTAACATATATATGATTGACTCTAAGATAAAGATTAGTAGCTGATATTGCTCTAACACGCCAATCTGTCTTGGACCCAAATGCTGCTTGCTCATAAGGACTTGTAGTGGTGACAATGAGCTCATCACCATGCACATTTGTAGTCCTAGTTGTCACAGCGGTCAGCTGGCTTGCTTCCTTTGCCTGATGTTTAGAAATGAATAGCTCAAAGTTAGTAAGATGTTTTCTAATCTAGATGAAATAAATTGTTTTTTTTTCTCTTTTTTTTTTTTTTGGGGGGGGGGGGGGGGGGGGGAAGCAAAAGAGCATAACCTGTTTCTCAATCTCTGCTATTTGTTGCCTCTGTTGAGAGGGTGGAGTAATCTCAGCTCCAAGAATAATATCACGAATCTCAGACTGTGTTAAGGCTGATGTGTTCACGTTGTTCTTTTTGGCATAATCAGAGAGTATGAGATCTCTTAAAGCAACTTCGACCTGCGCCATGAAACATCTTTAGCATACAGCATTGCAAAGAAGGATGCATGCTTCTAAAACTAATTGGCGAATGCACAATAAGTAACAACAACGCCCACCTTCATCCATTGATCATCAGTTAGAGACGGCCAGATATGGTGTGGCTCAGTAACAATTGTCTTATCAGGTTTCAGTAACATCTTGGCCTTCTCATTGTTCACATGAAGTGCACGAAGGATCAGAATAAGTCGGGAAAATGCAGTGTATGATGAGATACTCTTCAACCAGTCATCATAGATGTTGAACAAAACCATTTGCGGCTCTGTAGCCTTCAGAATCAGATCACCAAATTTCTCTATTTTCAAGCAAGCCTGGAATGGGAGTTGCAGCTCACTTCCCTTGATAACTATGTTGGGGAAATCCAGTAAGTGAACTTCCAAAGGATCAAGCATTCCTTTTCGAGTAACAATGATCTGCTTTGGTTGTTCTTCAACAGGTAAAGACCGCACAAGGGCAGCAACTTCTTCAGCAGTTTTCCACTTTGCAAGCTGACCGAGACGCTTCTGACCTGCCCACACACTTGTGTGAATGACCTGCAAGAGGAAAAAGTGCTCCTTTTGTAATCTTCACTATGGGAAAACTAGCTTAGAAAATAAATGTTATATCAGGAAACAAACCTTTAGGAACAACTGTCCAGTCCGTGGATTAAATATAAAGATGGCACCATTAATGGGTTTTGTTGTGAGATTCCCTTCAAACGTCTTATGAATTGTCACACGATAAACATTGGTGTCATCAACAAACCAGATGATCTGATTGCTGAATATCTCCCCATAATTTTGGGATGAAAGATATGGCTCAGTAGGCTCAGAAGAATACAACTGCAAACCTTTCCTTATCCGCTCCCTTAGAACATATAAAGCTGGATTTGACTGTATAAAAAAATATTAAATCAACCCCATGATATTCATATATATAATAATAAACAAATGTAGCTTCAAACATCTGATTCTGACTTATAAATTATATTATCTGTCCACCTATGTTAAAGAAGTAAAACTATGTTACCTTCATGATCTTATTCATTGCCTGAGCAAGCAGTGGCTTTGATCCAGGGAACCAATTACCAAATGCAGAATGCAAGTTGTAAGCCAGATCAAGGCCAATCATCACCCCTACATAAAGACAACATATGATCTGATCAGACCAAAAGAAAACAAGGGGCATGCAACACAGTGGGAAGAATATGGACGAGTAGGCGAAATTTTTACCAGTAGGAGATGGATAAATAGACATGTTGTCTGTTGTATAGTCCATAAATTTGGCTCGTGTGTAACGCTCAATATCATGCGAGTCATAATCTCCCCACCTAAGTTGTACATCTATCCAATATTTGTTGCTTGCTTTTTGATCAAACATGTCCTTGGACTCTGCCACAAGACTAGGCTTTGACATTGGCCATCTATGAGCTGCAAAGAGGAGAATATCAGCACAAGAGCTGTTCATCTTATAACTCTTCCTCGGATGGATTGTCTCCTTCTGAACAGTTTCAATTTCCAAAGCATCCAACTCCTGATCTAAGACTTGGCAAAGATCCATAACCACACTCTCATGAACTTTTTGCCACAAGTGGGCACGGAAGATCTGAATCAATGATATTTTCAAGGTTGGGATCTTCCCGTGCATGAAAATTCCTGTAAGATCTAGTTGTACTTGAAAACCCACATAAACATTGGCCCGGTTGATTGTAGGTGACCACCATAGAGTAAATCTACGGTTAGGAATCTGGTTAAGACCAGATCTCTGAGCATTAGTAAGCTTCTTATACTTCATTGACTCCTCAAATCCAGAAGCCTTTTCCCAGAAAAGACCCTCCCAAGTTGGAAAGCTGTAATTTCAGGAATAAAATAGACATTAAATTAAATATGACAACCCAAATCATTAATAAGTATATTAATTGGATAATCAGTCCATGAAATTTATAACTAAAATAAATTTAAACAAGTACTTACTATGTTCCTTTAAACAAGGTATGCTCTAGAATCCCCTCAACTCCTCCCAGAGCTTGGATGACATCAGTTCGGTAGTTGTTCAAGTTCCACAATTTGCCATCGTGTCTTTGGTGAGTCCACCAGAATGGGTTCTGCTTCAGAACTTGGTACTGCTTGAAGTCTGTCCGTACTCGCCATCCTTTGTCATATGCTAATGTGTGCCTATCCTTCTGAAACAAAGTATTTATACGTGGTATTCCCCTATCCCATGAATCCTGTTAAAAAATAGGGACATCAACATCAGAACGCAACTTCCTTGTGACAGATTATATCGTATGATGCAAAAACCACACTGAACACTAAATGATTAGAAGAACAATTATATGAAAAGATGTAACAGAGGAAATGTCAAAGGGAAATGGGTTTAAGAAAAATGAAAAACTAGACAACTCACTTCCAAATCCTCAAGGGTTAGGCGCCTATTTTGTGCCTGAGCTTCCTGCCTCTTCAGCGCATACTCAGCCCAAACACGCTGGGAGTCTATGAACTCACTCTCCCATGGCTGTTAAAAGTCAGAAAAATGATCAAACAATGAAACAAGACTAGAAAGTAGAAACAGAAAAACATGCAAAAATTGCAATTGAATTTACCTGTATGTACCGATAAAGATTAGGAATCAGCTGGTCCTCTTCATGGCTCATTCCACTCCTAAAGTGAGTAACACCAACATCAGTCTGCTGACTGTATCGGAGGTCACTCTGTGGAATCAATATGTGTCCCATTGATAACATGCCGAGTCCTCCAATTTCTTTAGGAGTGTAAAAAATGACAGGAGGGAATCTGAAAGCATGGTAGTGTGTTTAAAAATTATTATGACACAAAAGAGAGAGAAATGAAGAATATAATGATTAGTTAGACAATAACCATACCGACTAGGCATTTTTGAATTCAATCCAATCTTGATACGAGTTTGAATCTTATTTTCACATTTGACGAGCAGATCTAGAAGCTCTTGTGTATGTACAGTTGCTTCACGAAAGTAAGTCATAAGACCTATTCACCACAGATAGATAAATAAATAAATAAGAGAGAACACGCAATAAATCCAATAATATAATAGATCGAACAAAAATAACAAGACCAATATAAATGGTATCATAAATACCTATTAAAGCAGTATTCCATTTGTTGACAATCTTTGTAAATGTGGTTGACCCAGAAGACATGAGGATCTGCCTAGCACGATTCTCAAATACCTTCATGTGCTCATCATCAACACGTAAGAAAGCAACTGCAGTTCGCTCTTTCGTCTGTTCATTCTGCAAATTCCAAACCCCGTCTTTTGTATTGCTAAATGCTTCTTGGGTCATTCTTATTTTAGGAAGTATCCGAACTTCAAAACCACACCTAGACACCAAAAATAAGGATACTGCATCAGTCAAACAGTTTCTTCAAGTATATAGCGGTACAGAAACAATACTACCAATTACGAACACCTTTTATATACTGTCAAAAATGAAGTTCATTGTACAAAGATATTTTACCTATACAACGATATCATATGAAAACTCAAGGTGAAATCTAACAAAATACATTCTGCCACTTAGACATTACGCCACCAAGCACAGAGCAACTTTATGTCAATGTACAGAACCAGTTAACTGACAGACTTATAAAATCTAGCACTATAATTGGAACACCCCATATAAACTCAAAAATAAAGCTCACCTTACAAAGGTAGTTTACCCATACAACAATATCATATGCAAATTCATGGTGAAATCTAACAGAATACATTCTGCCACTTAGGCAAGAGCCAAGACACTAAGCTCAGAGCAACTTTATGTCAATGCACAAAACCAGTTAACCGAGATCGCTCCAGATAATCATATCTACATCATGAATTCCTCGTAGTGATAGTTTGACAAAGCTTTCAAATTAACACATCAGAGGAAAAACATAATGGAAATTTTAAAAACATCTTACTTAGCAGAAATCGAAAGCAAAACATTTAGTCAAATGCTAAAAATAATTCAAGCACAAAATGCTGCATACCGATAACAAAAACATCAAATAAAGAGGAACTAGGAAAAACGTACATGCTAAAAAGAAGGTTGGGATTATCCTTGCTATAGACAGAAACAAAGCTGTTCTCCCATTCCAAAGTTGTGATGCTTCTAGGCAGACGATTCTTCATATCCCAAAAGACACTTCTCCCTAGATTAACTGCAAAGAAAGAAAGAAAGAAAATTAGACTGAATCTCATTTCTGAAACAGTTGTCTGAAAAATTCAAATCATAAAAATTTGGCATACCATCATGTTTCATAAGCCTCATTCTTGCATCTCTTGGCCAGCATTTCTTATTGTTATATCCAACCATGTTTTCATTGTTTGGATCAGGATGCTCAGTAAGATAACGCTGGATAAGGTCTCGTGCCTCTTCATGAGTGAATCTGAACAATATATGCACCCTGTCAATATACCTAGAGTACAGACGAATTGGATGTCTGGTTTCAACTTTTGTGTCCCAGTAAGTGATGAATTCATTTGGCATCTGGGGTGGACCAGCAATCTCACTAGCACGAGTCAATCCAAGAAGCAAGAGATCCAAAACAAGTCCATAATACTGGACAACAAAAGAAGCAAACTGAAGTCCACGTAGAAGACCATATGAATTTGTGTGGCTCATATCCTTGTAAGACAACACCACATTATTCTTTGCAGTAACATAATCTGCAATGTTGTGATCAAGAACCAAACGCAGAAGCCTGCAAAAGATAAAGAAATATTATAAATGAAATTCCAACAAGGTAAGCAATGAGAGAATCACAAAATTTACACAAAAACATGCCTGTTTAACATAGTCAAGTCAATCTTATCAAAGAATTTCTCAAATTTTGTCTGAAGCATCACCACGCACTGCCCCTCACTTGTGTCCCATATCCCTTGCAGATTGTTTATACCTTGACACCATTTGTAAACCAAAAGCGGGGGTGGCTCTGAATCTGCAGGCTTAATCCAATTAGGAAAAAGATGGCGCTTGTCTCCCTCATACCATAGGTATTGGTCAAGGTAAGCATCGGTGATCTTCTCAAGAGGCTCAATTTCATAGACTGGAATCAAATAGCTGTATAAATCCATGAACTCTATCCCAACCTGCAAAAAGAAGACCATTTCGTTAAAACCAGATAAAATATAAAGAAACTCAAAAGAGAAACACAAGTTCTTATTAGGTCACCAACTTACTTCTTTGAAGGCACGTTGGGTAAGCAGGTGACGCTTGATCCTTGATAAGGCCTCATGAGGGTTATCATAAGCTTGTTCAATTAGCCCCAACTCTTCTCTTTGGAGTTGGTTTAATCTCACAGCTACACTGTAAGATTCCTTCAACCTCTCTAGTGCAAGGATAAGTAGCTTTGTATCATGCTTGTAAGATAGAGGAGGAAATGGAATAGGAGAAAATTTTCTTGACTCCAACCAATGCACAGTTGTGGTATAGATGGCAACTGCTTCTTCTGGAGTGACATAAGGCCCATCTTTCAAATAATTGTGCTGTCTTTCCTGCTCAGCTTTCAGCCACAGGCGTGTCAATCTGCCCAAGTTTTTCCTGCAAACGGTCTTATCAACAGTTGCACCTCTTCTGATACGTTCACGATTGTAATGTGCAACATTTGTCCACCAGTCAGCTTTTGACTTGACATATCTAAGGATCATATTCTCAATGGGAACTGGCAAGCCCGGAACCTAAAGAACATATCAGTGAGACAACTATACAGGTGACAAATATAGCAAATAAGTCAATCCAAGAAAAGGCTTTACCTTCCATGGAATGTTAGCCTTCCAACAGCGCCATGCCTCACTGAGATGCTGCAATATTGTTCTAGCTTTATTTTGCTTAATGCCCTCTGCAATTTAATTATAAACATGATGTAAGAACTGTGAGAAAAAGCTGTAAAAAGCAGCAACTAATGACAGTTGGCAGTAACCTGGCATGGCATCAAGAACATCATGCATGACAGCAGCTCGAAGTTCCAGATCAAAGTGACTCTCAACACGTTGCTTGGTAACAGTCTTGGCCACTCCTTTTGAATGACGACCTTCAAACTGCCGTGCAAGCAGATTTCCTAACCACCTTTCTAAAAGAGGCACAATGCCACGAAGGAAAAACAGCCATACCCTCCACATTGGTGCCCAAAATCCACATCCAGGTCCTTTCCCCACTGGCCCAGTGTTGAAGCGATAGTAAATTAAGTGTTTCAAGTCTTTGCACATCCTAATCTGTCTCATGAGCCGGTACTTGTAACGGTACATCCCAGTCAACTGACCAACATGGGAAAATGTATACTGCAGACCATCAGCCAGTTGGAAGGCATCAACATTGCCAAGTCGAAATTGGACGTTAGCATCGACCACAAGCTTTGTTAAACGCAGGATCTCACGACAAAGATGAAAAGCATTTCCAAAACGTGACTTCTTGCGCTCTTTTGTGGTGAGAGTCTTCACAGGCTTCAAGTTGAAGTTGTAATCCAGGTGAAGGTAGTTCAAATTTTTCCTATGTATCAACAGGTTCAGCATGTTGTACCCTTGCTTGCAAACTTGTAGACCTGCTTCAACCCAATCAAGCTCTGTCGTTTGAAAAAACTTGGTCGCCTGGAGAGACCGGAATAAGTGCTTCTTCTTCTGAGCCTTAGGTGGTCTGTGATGCAGCTCATTCAGCACAAAGCATTTCAATAGTTTTTGATAACTTACTCGTACTTTAACAGGATAAGATGGAGGACAGTGCTCCTTGTACCATTCAGATACAAGTGGTATATCTTCAGCACGTCGCATCCGACCAGATCTCATATTAAAAGGGCGTGGAGCAAATAAAAGAGAAATCCCAGCTGCAGTAGTGTCAGTGTAAAGTTGTGTGTCACTCAGCAAAGGTTCCACCCCTTCAGGCAAGACAAAATCATCTTCATCCTCATCATCATAAATTTTCTTCTCACGTCGCTCCTTGTTTGTGGTAGTTATGGGGTGTATCAAAGGATCATAATAGAATGCCGGTAAATCAGGGTCTTCTGTTTTGATGTACATGACCATGGGAGTATGATACACAGAAAGCTTTACTTTCCTGGGCCTATTGTTATAAAGATGAGGGAATGCAATTCGATACTCAGTCCTAAGAGGCGACCGGATAATGAGTTTGTTTATGTCATTAAATTCATTCCAGTCCTCATCCCCTTTCTCCATATCACGGTATAGTGGTTCAAACTTCGGACCACCTGCAAATATACACATCTAATTGAGCAACAACTCGAGCAGCATAAAGAAAAAATAACAAAGGAAACTAATGGAACATAATTAATTTATGAACATCAAAGAAATCTTATATCAGTCCAACAACCTTGCATAACGGAAGCAAGGGCATTTTATCATCACATTAAATTTCCATTCCAGTATTTACCAACCCACCAAACCCCACCCGAGATGAAAAAGAGAGATAGAAATTAAAAATGTTTATACATATTAAAGTACTAATAAGTGCAAGCAGAAAAAAGTGAGGTTCTAGAAAAACTACTTCAATCAATAAATTTACAAAAATCGAATCCCAATCAACTAGCATAACCCCCTCAAGACCATAACAGCTGACCTTTGCAAATTTCAGATCATTCATAAACATAAGAAAAAATAAGTCTAGAATTTTACAGGAGGCAGAAAAACTTACCAGGTATGCACATGTTCAATGCTTTAGCTGTGAAGAATGACTCCATATCAAACAAGTAGAAATAATTACGGTCAATTAAATCAGAAAGAAGCTGTCCAGCAAGCCGGTGCAGAGTTGCCATAATTGGAAGAGAGAGATGCCATTTCCTGTAACTCGGACCATTGATAAGCTTGGTTTTTACAAGAGGCTTATGGTCATAAAACCAAGCATATACAGCAGAATCTTCTTCTTCATCCATCTCAAGTTGAATTGGCTCTAGAGGATCAACATCCAGCAGATTATCAGCGTAGTCTAATGGAGGTTCCTCATCATCAAATGGTGGAAACCGCATTCTCTTGAAATGGCGACGATCTCTTTTCTCCCTTCTCATCATGATCCACATTGTACCCCACTATTGAAAAAAATAATGATAACAAAGATAACTACTCCCATGTATATTTCAACTCAGAAACAACTTAATTTGGTGTCAGATTATTGTATGAAGGGGAAAGAATAAGCATACCTGTGCTAAATAGATTGGCTCAACAACCCATGGTATTTCGTTTACAAAAGTGATTGCTCCTGTAATATGGTACAAGACCTTCACATCACGAACCTGTTCCCAAGGCATTGGCATATTTTCAAGGAGCTTGTAAACTGCATGTGGAATGAATTTAAGGGCCCCAAGATACACACGTTTATCATGGCGATATTTTTTTGAAGACATGTCCCCATGGTCTCTGTCAAAAAAAAAACTAAACATTATTAAATCATACATATTTTGCCAGTATAAGTGTAGCCTGTAGTACTAGATCCAACAGCCAAAGTGTGCACAAGGAACCAACCTAAAATTATACTATCAAAACACTGAACCACAAAAAAGCAACCAAGAGCACCATGCATTCCATAAAGTTTAACACACACATGTATCATTAAAAGTTGTCCAAAATCAAGAAAAACACCCCAGCTAACACACTCATCTTAGCAATCTTAATATCTAAAAACAGCAAAACTCCGGGCACGGGAAACAGATAAAATCTCACCAAACTATCTCCAAATTTACTAAAAGCGTGTAACAATAAAGATCACCTGATAATCTTCCTGGCGTGCTCAGGAGGCATATCCTCCTTCTGCGTCTCAACAAAACCAAACTTTCTCTTATCCCCGTATCGTTTAGAGTTAAGCTGCATCCATTTCCGAGCCTTCTCTTCCAGCTTCGCCTCTGCCTCCAGAGGAGTCATATTCGGAGGCAGAACTGTGTATGAAGGCTGCGCAGCTGGAGGCGGTGGGATGGTAGATCCCCCGGTGCCCGGCGGCGCTATCTGAGCGTTGTTATTGTTGTTGTTCCACATGGCAACTGTGGCTGAGAAATGTCTACTTCGACGACCTAAATGAAAGCTTAGAGGAAGAAATCGAAGACGAATTTGAACTTCTTTCGACGAAAATGATTTTGAAATTAGGGTTCTGGGGATGGGGATTGCACTTGGGTTTCTCTTGCTTCTTTTTTCTCCTCCCTCTGTTCAGAGTGAGATTTTTTGAGCAAATATGGAGGGATATGTTTGGCTTTTATAATTTTCGTAAACTATTTCACTAGTAACTGAACTTTGGTTTGCCTATGTTTTAGTCACTAAAACTTTAAATTGTTTCAATTTTAACATTGAATTTCTGTTTGCGTTCAATTTAGTTATTCGACCGACGGATCGTAGTTTGATGCTCGTATAGAAGCAAAGATATTAATTTTCTATTTCACCTTATATTCTTCTTCATTAAAATTATAGTTTTTTCACCCAATTTTAGTCATGGTCAGAAAGTACCATTCTTCAATATATTTTACGGTCATCTTATATAGTAAAAAATTCGTTTCATCATCTTTTACTTCTTTATTGGTTTAGATTTTTTTTTCAAAACTTCCTTAAATCACACGAAATTGAAAAAATATAAAATACGTTATTTATTGAGGATTTTAGGTGTTTATTCGAATGTTCAAACAATGAGAAAGCATTATTTTCGAGAAAATGAACATCGTAGCTCGAAACTAGCCTCATCGTATGACCATCAAAGGAACTTAATGCATTAGAACAACGGGCCCTTAAATGGATTTTTCATTGATTTTGAGTGGATTATGTAAAAAAATTATTATGATGAAAAAAAGATGAATGAAGTGTGAACATTTAACTATTGATATTGTCTGAATGATGATCCGTGACGAGTGACGATAAATATACAACAATGAACTGGGGAGTTGATGATTTTCTATAGAAAAATAGAAAAGAAATGATCATGCTATTATATTGTTAATGATTTAGCAGTTCCATCACCAAATGGAAACGCAAAATAGAATTTGAAGTGTTTTACAATTGAGTGCTCAAATCGATATGTGAACTAAAGTTTAGTGTCTATTAGGATAGTTTATCCTTATAAGTTATAACAAGGTTTAAACTAAAAATCTTGGGTTTGTCGAAACCGGTTAAAATAAGACTAAAATGAGGTGGTACATAAATGCTTACAAAAATGATAAGAATTTATGTATCAGACTCGTAAGAATTTATGTATCTACAAAATTCTTACAAAAATCGTAAGCATTTTTGTATATACCGAAATAAAAAAATGGTAAAAGCTAAACTGGTTAACCGGTAGCCTTAAATAAGAAATTGTGTACATACACTCTTCCTTACCTTTTCTGTAACAAATTATGTATATTTTGTAATAGTTTTTGTAGATACTTAAATTCTTATAATTTTCATTAAAAAATAGGTTTTCTTGTAGCCCAACATGTATGTACACAAATGCTTACCCTAAGTTGAGCTCCTTTTTTGTTTGGTGATCTCGGGTAAGGATTTCGGTACGTACATCTTTTATTACCATTTTGGTAACAAACTATGTATATTCCGTAATAATTTTTGCACCTACTAAAATTCTCACCGTTCTAGTAATAAAATAGGTTTTCTTGTAGCCCAAACAATATGTACACAAATGCTTACGGTAAGTTGAGCTTCTTTTGGTTTGGGTGATCTCGGGTAAGGATTTTGGTATGTACCTTTTATTACTCTTCTTGTAACAAACTATGTATATTTCGTACTAATTTCTATACCTATTGAAATTCTCATTGTTCTTGTAAGAAAATAGGTTTTCTTGTAGGCCAGTTTGTATGTACACAAATGCTTACTGTAAGTCGAGCTCCTTTTAGTTTTGGCGATCTCGGGTAAAGATTACGGTATGTACCTTTTTATTACCATTTTCTGTAACAAACTATGTATAATATGTAATATACTGAAATTCTCATCGTTCTAGTAAGAAAATAGGTTTTTCTTGTAGGCTAATTTGTATGTACACAATGCTTACCGTAAGTTGAGCTCCTTTTGATTTGGGTGATCTCGGGTAAGGATTTCGGTACGTACCTTTTTTATTATCATTTTTGTAACAAACTATGTATAATATGTAATGATTTTTGTACCTTATGAAATTCTCATCGTTCTAGTAAGAAAATAAGTTTTCTTGTAGGCCAACTTGTGTGATCTCGAGTAAGATTTTCGGTACGTACATTTTTTCTTTCTCTTTCTTTAACAAACTATGTATATTCCGTAATAATTTTTGTACCTACTAAAATTCTCATTGTTCTAGTAAGAAAATAGGTTTTCTTGTAGGTCAATCTGTATGTACAAAAATGCTTATTGTAAGTTGAACTCCATTTGGTTTGGGTGATCTCGGGTGATATTTTCGGTACGTACCTTTTTATTATCATTTCCGTAACAAAATAGGTAAAATATGTAATAATTTTTGTACCTACTAAAATTCTCATCGTTCATGTAAGAAAATAGGTTTTCTTCTAGGACAACGTGTATGTACACAAGTGCTTACCGTAAGTTGGGCTCTTTTTGGTTTCGATGATCCCGAGTAAGGATTTCGGTACATACCTTTTTTATTACCATTTCTGTAACAAACTATGTATATTCTGTAATAATTTATGTACCTACAAAAAGTTTCATCGTTCTAGTAAGAAAATATGTTTTCTTGTAAGCCAATTTTTATGTATACAAATGGTTACCCTAAGTTGAGCTCCTTTTGGTTTCGATGATCTCGGGTAAGGATTTCGATACGTACCTTTTTTATTATCATTTCTGTAACAAACTATGTATATTCCGTAATAATTTCTGTACCTACTAAAATTCTCGTCGTTCTGGTAAGAAAACAGGTTTTCTTCTAGCACAACTTGTATGTACTCAAATGCTTACCGTAAGTTGAGCTCATTTTGGTTTGAGTAGTCTCGAGTAAGGATTTCGGTATGTACCTTTTTTTACCCTTTCTATAACAAACTATGTATATTTCGTACTAATTTCTGTATCTACTGAAATTCTCATTGTTCTAGTAAGAAAATAAGTTTTCTTGTAGGTCAATATGTATGTACACAAATGCTTACCGTAAGTGGAGCTCCTTTTGATTTGGGTGATCTCGGGTAAGAATTTTGGTACGTACCTTTTGTATTACCCTTTCTATAACAAACTATGTATAATATGTAATGATTTCTATACCTACTGAAATTTACATCGTTGTGGTAAGAAAATAGGTTTTCTTGTAGACCAATCTGCATGTACACAAATGCTTACCGTAGGTTGAGCTCCTTTTGATTTGGGTGATCTCGGGTAAGAATTTTAGTACGTACCTTTTGTACTACCATTTCTATAACAAACTATGTATAATATGTAATGATTTTTATACCTACTAAAATTCTCATCGTTCTGGTAAGAAAATAAGTTTTCTTGTAAACCAATCTGCATGTACACAAATGCTTACCATAGGTGATATCGGGTAAGGATTTCAGTACATACCTTTTTTATTACCATTTCTCTAACAAACTATGTATAATATGTAATAATTTCTGTACCTACTAAAATTCTCATCGTTCTAGTAAGAAAACATGTTTTTTTGTATGTCAATATGTATGTACACAAATGCTTAACTAAGTTGAGCTCCTTTTGGTTTGGGTGATCTCGGTTAAGGTTTTAGGTACGTACGTTTTTTTATTACCATTTCTGTAACAAATTATATATATTCCGTAATAATTTCTATACCTACTCAAATACTCATAATTTTTGTAAGAAAAAAAAATTACCTTGTAACATTTATGTTGGTACACAAATCCTTACGTCGTAAGACTTTATGCATATACCTTTTTTCTTACAGTTATTGTACACATTTATGTACAAACCTCGTAAGAATTTATGTACAAGTATGCTACTTGTAGAACATGTGAGCCTCCTTTTAATCTTAAATTACATGTTTCACCGCAGAACTTCCCAAAGATCTTCCCCTAAATTTTTTTTTCTCTAACTATCTAAACTATTTTTTTTATCTAAACAAGTCCATATACTAGCACTTGTTATCTCTATAAGTAAACTAAACTATTATTTTCAAAATAAGTATATAAAATTCACATTATTTTTTTTTGTTAAAACAAATATTTACAATTCTTGTAAAGGTGTCAACGTCTTATTAGTCAAAAAAATTAACTGATAATGACTGGACTTAAAATAATCATATATAATAGTTAAACATTTATTTTTAACTAACAGTAAATATTTAAAGCGAATATGACATAATTTAGTTTTTTTTTACTTTAAACCTAATTTTAACGATATAACAAGAGGCGACGACAGTTAGCTAATACGGCCTTCACGTGATGGATTATGAGCCACAACGGCCTTCACAACAGACTAAAGACTTCGATCTGTATGCCTAATAGCCCAATATCAATTTGGGCCAAAAGCCCTTTTCATGATATATGATAGCAGACTTGTGCATTGGAATGGGCCAATCTTTTAAAAGTATTTATTTTTAATAAGATGTGCGTCAACATTTTATCGTTGGTTATTAAGTATCGTATGGTTTGACGAGATAATATATTAAATTTTTAAATAATATTTAAAGTTTAAATATTAATATTGTAAGTTGAATAAAATTCGATTAAATGTATCACCTCATAATATAGTTTGTTTTAATTTGCTGACATTCTACCGTATAAATTTAACGGATTCTGTTGTGACTTGTAATTTTTTGTATTTTAAGAATTAATTTTTGTCATATGTTGATTTTATTTTCTTAGTTTTAACTTTTATATAATTATTAACAATTAATCTATTACCTGATTAATTTAAATTAAAACAATCTTTTTTAATTTAATTTATTCCATTCATTATATCAAATTTTGAATTTTATTTTATTTTTGATAATTCAAACTTTGAATTTTAAAATAAAAAAGTAATATTTTATTCCACTGTTAGACCAATTATTAATAGGCAAGCTCAATTAGTTATACTAGGCTACTTAGTAGGTAGTTTTTTTTTTTTTTGATCAAATACCTAGTAGGTAGTTTGTGGCTAGGATTTTGTATCGTGTAAATTTGAATAGTATATCTTAACCGTATAATATAAATATAATTCGCGTTTATTGGCCTCCTTTTTAGGTTTGTGATACATGATTCCCAATGAACTATCGTCTATTTTTTCATGCTATTCTACACCCTAATTTCTCCTTTTTCTAATCAAAACAAAGGCAATTATTTCACAGTCTGTTCACTAAAAGTTTCATTTTTAATTTAAAATATATTTTGTTTTTTCAAAATCAAAGAGTAAAATTTAAATAGAAAAGGATAAAAAATCCAAATAAAATTAATTTTAGATGAATCGGAGTATTTTGTTCTGTACTGTTGGAAAATAACAGTTAAATTAAAAATATTTATTGACTAATGTTATAAGTTAAAAAAACTTAAATGAGTAAAATTACGTCAAAACAATAAAATAGTTAGTTATAATAAAAAACACATGTGGTAAATTGTTAGATGCAATGATGATATATATTATATTTTTAAGACAATAATCGAGATTTAAATTTTAAAAATAATATTAAAAAGAGACAAACTCAAATATAAACCTGCAAAATAAATACTATATACTAATTCTAATCATACTTAGAAGGAAATGAGACTATAGAGGAAGGAAGTGGGTAATTCTAGTGGGTCGAAAACCCACTGTCTAAGGCAATATGAGGGAACAAAGATGAGCAGCTTTACCAACCGATCAAATGTACTTGCTCGTGTTTTTGAATTAATTTTATACGTATATTTATTAACATTATATATTTGATATATGAATTTGTTATTTTACAAATGTGGTATATGTGTTTTATTTTTATCCAAATTGATCTATGTATTTGTCAAACACTACACATTTGGTACATGCATTACTTATTTATAATCGTGTTCGTGTATTTATTTAATCATTGTCAAATGTGTAAAAGTATAATATGAATTTCATATCACAATTTGTTATAATCCATATAAATTAATCTAATTTATTATTTTTAAAATTACTTGATATAATTCATTTTATGTAATGTTTAGTATCAAATACGTCATGTTTAACAAATATACGTATTGAATTTGTTCAAAGAAAATAATATGTATTTGTATAAATGACAAATTTAGACACCAAAATAGTTTTGAAAAACACATTTTGTAAAAAGTGAAAAATTTAACTACCAAATCATATATTAAACATCGATAATATTATTTGGAAAACTACCTCCGTGTCAAACACGCGCTCGTCGTTGTTACCATACAACGCGAGTAAGCGCCAAACTCCAAAGTACAGAGTTGAGTCAAAAAGTTTCCAAAATTTACAAACAATAAATATATAAGAATCTGCCGTTGAACGGTCGTTTCTCAAAAAACGAATTTTCAGCAAACCAAAAATAAATATCAGAAATTTGTTCAAATAAATAAATAAATACTATCAGAAACGAACTCTCCACCTTCGTCTACCGCTTCCATTTCCGCTTCGTCTTCGCTGAGATTCATATAAAAGAAAAAAAACGGAAAAGAATATCTTAAGGGGTGAAATTGTTGAGTTTGGATTTTCATATGGAAATCTATGAGGAGAATCCTATCAGTAATCGTAGCTATAACTTGCGTGTTTTGAATGTACTGGAGAGGGGACGTTTAGGTTCCCTGAAATTTAGCAGAATCAGAAGTGGTAGCGCCAACGGCGGCTACGATGACGATGCTCTCGTTGAACGGCAGTTGTTGTATCGGAAGCTTCCTGATCAAAATCTTCTCAACCTCTCCATTCTAAAGCTCGACGGTTCTCTTTTTGGTAAAACTCCGTCTATTCTCATTCAACTTTTTTTTTCTTTTGATTTATTTGTTTCTGTTAAGTCACGCTTAGTTCTTATTAGTATTTGTTATCATTTTTTAAAATACTGAAACAAAGAGGAAAATAGAACTTATAGTGGAGATGAAAGGATAACATGAATCACTTTTGTTGACGAATACTGCTTTTGTATTTATTTCTAGCTTTTGTTTGTCATTTTGCATCTTCAAAGTAAAAGGAGTAATCAATTATCAATCATGTGATAATCTCGTAGTAAAATACTATAAAAAATAGAAAAGTGCTTTTAAGTTTTAACAAACCATAAACTACTAAATCTGACTTAGTTTATGAAAAGAATGAATTAGCTCATTATAGTTCTCTTGTCTATTATTCTTGAATATGAGGCTTTTGGATTATGCAGATGTAAATGTAGGAAGGAATGCTACACTCGCAGAGCTTAAGGTAGCAATAGAGGAACTTTTTGCAGAACCGCCAGGGGAAACTCAAGGCTGTATTTCATGGTATTAACTCATTAAAACTAGTTTCATGAAGTTTTAAATTATGACTTGGGAGTGATTGTTATGCTTTTGATTGATTAAACATAATCTTGTTATGTTGGTTTTAATAGTTTTGTGTTTGGATATTAAATTTGATTTATAGATGAAGTTGATTGTTGTTTTGTCAGGTCACATGTTTGGGGGCACTTTTGCTTGGTTTATGAAGGTCAGAAGCTGGTTAACAACAAGGCTTGCATTAGAAATTATGGGATCAAAGATGGCGATCAGGTTTTGTTTTTCATACTTGATAGTGCTAGTAGTGTTTACAATTTGGAATTCTTGATTGAACACCGGAGCCAACGAAAAAAAGTCTTGATTGGCCTTTTAAAGAATTGAAATAGCTGCTTTAATCATTTCTTTGTTCCTTTTATGAGTTCTAGCTGCAATTATCTGATGTTTGTTTTCTGGTGCAAACAAACAGCTTGAATTTGTCAGGCACATGTCTGTCAACCAATCACCTATTAAAAGACGTTTAAAACAGCACAGTGTTCCCTGCAAATGGTACTCAATTCTGATAAAACCCTTTGTTTATTCTGTAATCTTCAATGGTCTTAGATACTGATGATGTTGAATTGAATGAGGCATGCCATGTTTTATCTTATTTTTCAATTAATCAATGCTTCATGGTGCTCTGCGCATAGCTTGTCACCAAGATCTAGTTACGATGAAGAGAGACAACAGAACCTTGTGAATAATCATAACTACAAGGATGAAAATCAAGAATATTACGAAGTTGAAGAGGAGGCAACATCTCTGCCAGAGTTCAAGTTTGCTCACTTCTTGAGACGATGGCTCTCCCACACAACCTTGCGGGGTTCTTCGCGGATGAGGTTGGAAGGTCGGAGCCATTCTCCAAGATTCAATCTGCACCGTTGAGGAGGCTCTGATCAATGATCATCCACCCACCACTTGTAACCAAAACAAAAAGTGATGGCTTTTGCACTGCATTGTGCCGTTGGTCTGGTATTTTGTTTGTTGATGTTTTATGTCAGTCAACTGAATGTCAGTGAAGAGTCAGTTGCTTGCTTACCAGGACTAGTTTAATGTAATTGTTTACTTACCAGGATGTATATGGAACCTTTTTTCCAAAGCTAAAACGATGGGCAGGCAGGCAGGCAGGCAGCCAGTATCCTATGCTTACATCTATTTTTTCGTTGATGGGTCTGTTGTCGCTGAACTCGATATTCAACATCTCTAACATGGATCAGAACTCATTGAAATGGACTAATTCAATTAAACAAAGGAAGCAAGAATAGGTGTGTTCAAGAAATTGCTTGATTTATAATAACTATTTAAAGAACATGAAAGTATTCTACCAATGATATCGGATTGAATCCACAAGCCTACTTTTGGACCAAATCTCTAATAACAAAAAGGCCCAAAATACTTCTTTTTCTTTCGAGCTATTTTCTGTTTCCTCCATTGAAGAAGCTCTAAAGAAGAAAGAAGATGCAGGGAACAGTGTTTAAATCTCTGTTGTAAGCTTCTCTTTACGTATAACATTCTTCTTCTTTTAATGTTGAAGAATAACAGCTGCAATCACTGTAATTCTTAACAGAATAGGGTAAAAAACTATGAGTCAGCATTATAGTAGAAAGTTTGTTGCTAGGTTTGTTATTTTCAGCTGTATAAATACCCTGCAAATATCAATGAAAAAGATCATCCCTTTCATCAACTTTTCACATGGTATCAGCTGACCAGTAGGGTTCATTATCTTCCTTCTTTTTCCCATTTGATCCTTCGCCTCTCACCATGGTTACTCCTATCACTGCTTCGCCTGATACTTCCTCGCGTGAAGATTCCTCTGACCAATCGTTCTCAAACAAACGTATTAGTGTTCGATTGGATGAAACCAATTTTCTCCTTTGGAAGCAACAAGTGTTGCTGATGATCCGTGGCCATGGTCTTAAGAGCTTTCTGGCTTCCACAGCTGCTCCACCATCTCAGTTTCTTCCCTCTACTGACTCTGCTGCTCCTCCATCACTTAACCCAGCATATACGCGCTTTGTTCAGCAAGATAGCTCCTTGGCCTCGTGGCTCCTTTCCACAGTCAGTCCAGAGGTCCTTCCTCGTCTTGTTGGTGCTGATACATCTTCCAAAATCTGGCAAATCATCACTGGTATGTACTCCCAACTGTCCACTACCCGTTTGATGCATTTACACTGTCGCCTGCGATCTATCAAGAAGTGTGATCTTTCGATGAGAGCATACACCATGCAGATCAAAGAGATATGTGATCTCCTTGCGTCTTGTGGCAGTCCGGTCTCTTCCATTGAGCAAATTGCCACCATTCTCAACGGCTTACCACCCGAGTATGATCCGTTCGTTGCAGTCATCTCGGCCAACAGGGATCCTTATACAGTTGATAATGCAGTATCTGTTCTTATAGATGCCGAGACACGTGTTGCTGATCCTCTACGAATGCCTATTGGTATTCACAATACACAGTTTTCTGATGATTCTCGTCGTCGTGATTCCCCCATGTACTCCGGTGGGCGTTTCAAAGGCAGGCCCCGAGTTCAATGCCAGGTCTGTGGCAAACTAGGCCACCTTGCTGATAGATGTTGGCACCGCTTTGACAGGGATTATAAACCTAACACCACTGTTGCACCAAAAAATCCTGCACCTACCCAGATCAACACCTGCTATGCTCCTGACCATGCTGATGTTGCTTATGATCCTTTTGTTACAACCGTTGCACCAGATCTTGCTGCTCCAGCTTCTACAACTGAATCCCCTCAGATCAACAGTCTCATGGCTACAATTTCCCCTTCTTCTTCGGTAACCTGGTTCCCCGACTCTGGTGCCACTCACCATGTCACTAATGCTTCAGGTACTCTGCACTCATCTCAACCTTATTCTGGTAAGGGAATGGTTCATGTTGGTGATGGATCAGCACTTGCAATATCTAGTGTAGGGCAATCAGAGTTTCTTACTCCTACACATAAACTTAAGCTCTCTCATTTACTTCATGTACCTCAGATTACACGCAACCTTCTTTCTGTTTCGAAATTTACAGAAGATAATAATGTGTTCTTGGAATTTCATGCTCATTCTTGTTGTGTGAAGGATGAAGCTACTGGTTCGATAATTCTGCATGGCAAACAAGAAGGAGGTCTCTATACCTTCACTGGTGTTTCAGATTCTAGTTCAGCTCTCTCCTGCACAGTTACTCCTCCCTCTCCTTACTGGTTATGGCACCAACGGCTTGGTCACCCATCCAAAGAAGTGCTTCAGCATACACTCAAAAAACAATTAGTTTTAGATAAACATACCATTTGTAAAGCTTGTCAAGCTGGCAAGAGTCATGTTCTTCCTTTCCATGATTCTACAACAGTGTACTCATCTGCTTTTGATCTAGTTGAAATAGACCTTTGGGGTCCTGCTGCTGAAAATTCGAATGGTTTTCTCTACTATATTTCTTTTGTTGATCTTCATACAAGACACTGCTGGATTTATTTGCTTAAAAGGAAATCTGAGGCCTCTGCAGCCTTTCACCTTTTTCATGCTCTTGTGAGTAACCACTACAATAGCACCATCAAAGCTATTCAAACAGATGGTGGCAGTGAATTCTTTTTCCTTGACAATCTGCTTCCTTCTCTTGGCATTCAACGACGCATTACGTGTCCCTACACCTCTCAACAGAATGGTGTAGTGGAACGCAAGCACAAGCATATCACAGAAATGGCTCTCACTCTTCTTGCTCAGGCATCCATGCCATTGAAGTTCTGGTCCTATGCAGTTTTAACTGATGTCTACATTATCAATCGCTTGCCCATCAAGACACTTGGTCATATTTCACCCCATCAGCAGCTTACATCCAAGGTACCAGATTACTCATTTCTCAAGGTTTTTGGTTGTGAGTGTTTTCCCCATTTGCGTCCTTTTTAACAACACAAATTATCCTTTCGATCCAAACCCTGCTTATTCCTTGGTTACTCCCCTAAACACCATGGCTATCAGTGTGTTGATGAAACTGGCAAAATCTACATCACTCGAAACATGGTATTTAATGAGCACATCTTTCCCTTCTCATCCCCTTCTATGCGCACATCATCCAATTCCATTTCTACACCACCTTTTCCACATGTTCCTGGCTCTTCCATCACTTCACCTTCTCCTCCTATAACTTCCCCTACTACAACACCTGAACCTCCTACTATGCCACCCACCTCTACTATACCTGAAGCTCCAGATGTCTCCCCACCTGAAACTACTCCACATGACATTTCCTCTTCGATACCCCTTTCAGATCTTTCACATCCACCTACCACTACCTCTACTGATCATATTGACCCTATGCAACCTTCACAACCCACTGGTAACACTCACACTATGCTTACAAGGAGTAAACATGGCATCTTCAAACCAAAGATTTATCATGTTCAAGTACATACTACTCCCACTACAGTTCATGAGGCTTTTCAAGATTCAGCATGGTCTACTGCTGTTCATGATGAATTCACTGCTCTTACAACAAATGACACATGGGATTTAGTTCCACTACCTATTGGGAAGCATGCTATTGGTTGTAAGTGGATTTTTCGAATCAAACACAACCCTGGTGGTACTGTGAATCGATTCAAAGCACGCCTTGTTGCAAAAGGCTATACACAAGTACCTGGCTGTGATTTCTTGGAAACATTCAGTCCAGTTGTTCGTTTTCCTACTATCAATATTTTAATATCATTGGCAGTCACATACTCTTGGCCTCTTCATCATATTGATGTCAATAATGCCTTCTTGAAAGGCGATCTATCCGAGGTTGTGTATATGCATCAGCCTCCTGGCTTTGTTCAACTTGATTCTGAAGGTGTTCCTCTTGTATGCAAACTGAAGAAGGCCATCTATGGGTTGCGTCAAGCTCCCAGGAATTGGTTCGAAAAGCTTAAGCACAGCCTGCAATCTCTTGGTTTTCAAGCTTCCCAAGCTGACAGTTCCTTATTTCTTCGAAAAACATCCTCCACTACACTCTATATTGTTTTTTATGTGGATGACATCCTCCTCACTGGCAATTCCATCACTGATGTTCAAACTGTCATTGATTTTTTACATGCTCAATTTACTATCAAAGATCTTGGCCAGCTTCATTTCTTCCTGGGTCTTGAGGTTCAACGCACAAATAATGGATTATTTCTGCATCAACATCAGTATGCTACTGACTTGCTTAAGAAGACTGGCTTTCTTGAATACAAAGAAACATCTCCACACCTATGGTTATCTATCCTAAGCTCAGCAAACATATTGGTGAGCCATTGAGTGATGTTCAAGGCTTTCGTAGCGTAGTAGGAGCACTCCAATACTTATGTCATACACGTCCAGATTTGGCTTATGCTGTCAACAAGGTAGCTCAATATATGCAAGCTCCCACTGATGTTCATTGGCATGCTGTTCAACGTATACTTCGTTACATCAAAACCACCCTCCACTTTGGTCTTTGGTTTGAACGTCAACAACCTGAATCTTTTCTTCTTACTGCCTTCTCCGATGCTGACTGGGGCAGTGACATCGACGATCGTCGTTCAACTTCCGGTCATTGTGTTCTACTTGGCCATCATACAATCTCCTGGAGTGCTCGTAAGCAGCGAGCTGTTTCACGCTCTACTGCTGAATCAGAATATAGGAGCCTTGCTGACACGTCTGCTGAAGTTCTTTGGATTCGTTCTGTCCTCACAGAGATGGGAATTCAACTACTTGATGTTCCAATCATCTGGTGTGATAACACCAGCACTGTTTCCATGGCGGCAAACCCTACTCTTCATGCCAAGACCAAACACGTTGACCTCGACCTTCACTTTGTACGAGAGAAGGTGGCAACTGGATCACTCCAAGTAAACTATGTGCCTACTCACTGTCAACTTGCGGATATCTTAACCAAACCCTCTGCAGTTCAGCATTTTGAAGATCTTCGATGCAAACTCCATGTTCTACCACCTGCCACTGTGTCTTCTTCTGAAGAAAAAAGAAACGATGGGAATGTTGAAGAATAACAGCTGTAATCACTGTAATTCTTAACAGAATAGGGTAAAAAACTATGAGTCAGCATTATAGTAGAAAGTTTGCTGCTAGGTTTGTTATTTTCAGCTGTATAAATACCCTGCAAATATCAATGAAAAAGATCATCCCTTTCATCAACTTTTCACAAATTGTCATGGCCCTGAAGGGTGAAAAAATTGGGAAATTGGAAGAATCGAGGGTTTCGGATGGAATTGGGGATTTTGACGATATGGTCAAAGTGAAACAGATGAAGGTGACTTCCAAGATGAGTGAAACGGTGCCGTCCGGAGGAGTCAACTCGATATTGGATCAAGGAGAGCCCGAAGGGAGAGGATCAGAAATAGAACAGGCCTCAGCCCAAGATGAGTGCAGCCCGGCAGTGTGTGCCCAAATTATCTCTACTTGAGGAGCAAGTTTATAACTGAATTTACAGTTGGCCAATTAGAGTCCTGACACATGTTTAAAAATAATTTGTACTGTGTCCTAGCCTTACAAAAACCATATGCTGGCAATGTTTGTTTTTTATGCTGATTAATGAAAATTCTCTGAATTCCCTGATCCTTCATTCTCTTCTTGGTCCCTTATTCTTCTTTCTATTCGATTTACAGTCACCGTTGTGACAAATTGGTATCCAGAGCAAGGTTTTACTGATCCAATCCAAGCTGGGAAGAGCAAAGAAAACGCAGACCATGGCGGAGATGGACGTTGCTGCAATGAAAAAACAGTTAGACACACTTCAGAGCAACGTGGAACAACAAATGGAGGGGACTGTAGTTCTCAAATGGTGGACAAAAGAAAAGAAAGAAATGGAAAAGAGGTTTACCGTCTTGGAAAAAAGCTCCAAGGAAAGTCAAGATTACTTGGAGAAAATTTTCAAGCTGCTCTCCAAAAAAGACGAGGAAGAAGCTGAACAACAGGTAACACTTCTCCTGTTAGTAACAATGAAACAAAGGCCACTACCCCTAAAAGTGAAGGGAAAAAGCCCGTACATGTTATGATAATAGATGAGCAAGGGAAATACACACCAAAACCAGAAGGGGAAGGAGTTTTAGCTTCTAAACTCGGCATGAACAACTATGCTAGCTCTTCACAACAGAAACTAAAACTTGGTGGTGATATAAAGGAAGAAACAGAGGGAACAATAGAAAAAGACTCTTACCTGTTTGAGAAAAACACTCACTGTAATATGGGAGGGTTTACATTCAGACCCAGAATTGAACTGCAATTTTTTGAAGGGGATAACCCACGAAATTGGGTAAAGAAATGTCAAAAGTATTTCTCCCTATTTGCTGTACCCGAAAACCAGAAATTGGAGGTAGCTGCGATGTACCTGATAGGGAAGGCTAAATCTTGGTTCGATGGATACATCATGCAGAAGAACAAGGCAACCTGGCATGAGTTTGCTACAGACCTGTGTCACAGATTCTGTGATAGGACAGTCAGCGATGTTATAGAGGAGTTTAACAAGCTGAATCAGAGGTATACAGTGGAGGAATATCAAGAGAAATTTGAAGAGCTTAAACCCTTCATGATTCAACAAAATGCATCCCTAGATGAGAGTTACTTTGTCTCCAGCTTTGTAAGTGGTCTAAAAGATGAACTCAAGCACAGAGTTAAAGCTCATAGACCCAGAACAGTGGATGAGGCCTACAGGTTAGCTAAATTGAATGAGCTAGCTCTAGAGTATGATGCAAAAAGGCAGAGAACTTTCAACAAGCCTACCTCTTACTCAAATACTAGTACCACCACAAGAAGTTACAGTGCTCCAATCCTTGTTGTGCAGAAGAATGCTAGTTCCAACCCAACTCAGAACAAGCAAGCCTTATTGGATTACAGGAGGGCACACAATCTGTGTTTCAGATGTGGTGAGAAATTTAATCCAGGGCATAAGTGTAATGCCAAACAGCTAAACCTAATGGAGGAGGAAGAACCAGTCAAGGAGATAGAGGACATGGCAGAATTGACTGAACCTGAAATACTCACTACCAAGGACCTTGATGACAACAACTTGGAGATTTCCATGAATGCACTTACTGGAAATGCAGGGTATAGCACATTGAGGATTCAGGGATCTATAAAAGGGAGGCCCTTAAGTATCCTAGTAGACAGTGGGAGCACCCACAGTTTCATCACTACCATGTGGGCAAGGGAAGGGTTAGAGGTGGAGAAAACTGACCCTTTGACCATCACAGTAGCCAATGGAGAGAAGCTTCTCAGTTCAGCAAAAAGCAACAACTTGGCATGGAAAATGCAGGGTCATCAATTTGAACATGATTTCAGGGTACTACACCTTGGAGGGAGTGACATGGTTCTAGGGGTGGATTGGATGAAGAAGTATAGTCCAGTGATGATGGACTTCAATGACATGACCTTAAGCTTCCAGTATGGCCCTCAATACATCACCTTACAAGGAGGAAAGAAGATGCCCTATGTAAAACTGATTTCAGGGGACAAACTACAAAAGCTTGCTGAAAAAGATAGTGAGATTGTTGGAGAAATTTTTATGATGACTGCAGAAGTAAACAACTCTACAGTCCCAACACAAGTACAACCTATTCTGCAGAAATACCAACAAGTATTTGAAGAACCTAATGGTATGCCACCCCAAAGAGTTCATGACCATGCTATACTGTTAAAGCCTGGAACCCAACCTGTGAACCTAAGACCATACAGGTTTCCCCATCACCAGAAAGAAGAGGTTGAAAAACAAGTCAGGGAGATGTTATCTTCAGGGATAATACAAACTAGCAGGAGTCCCTTTGCATCCCCATGTCTTTTGGTCAAAAAGAAAGATGGCAGTTGGAGACTGTGTGTAGACTACAGACAGCTTAATGCTGACACTGTTAAAAACAAGTTCCCTATTCCAGTAGTAGAGGACTTGTTAGATGAGTTAAATGGGGCAAATTTTTTTTCCAAGATTGACCTCAGGTCAGGCTACTGGCAGATCAGAATCAAGCCTGAAGATGTGCACAAAACTGCCTTTCGAACTCACCAAGGCCACTATGAATTTAAGGTTATGCCCTTTGGCTTAACCAATGCTCCTGCAACCTTCCAGGCACTTATGAATGAGGTTTTCAGCCCCTTCCTCAGAAGATATGTTTTGGTTTTCTTCGATGACATACTTATCTACAGCAAAACCTTGGATCAGCATCTGCTTCATCTCCAACAGGTTTTGGAAGTTCTACATCAACACAAACTCTTTGCAAAAAAATCTAAATGCTTTTTGCACAACAACAAGTTGAGTATTTGGGCCACCTAATTTCTTTCAATGGGGTAGCAACAGACCCAACAAAGGTCGAAGCTATGCACAATTGGCCTTTACCTAAAAACCTTAAATCCTTAAGAGGATTCTTGGGGCTCACTGGTTACTACAGGAAGTTTATTAAAGATTATGGTGCCCTCAGTAGGCCTCTTACTAATATGCTCCGCAAGGATGGTTTTCATTGGTCAGATGAGTCAAAAGCTGCTTTTGAGAACCTTAAGACTGTCATGTGTCAAGCTCCTGTTCTTGCTCTGCCAGATTTTACTAAACCTTTTTGCTTAGAGACTAATGCGAGCTCTAAAGGTATTGGGGCAGTCTTATCCCAAGAAGGAAGGCCTATTGCTTATCTCAGCAAGCACTTGGGACCAAAACACTCAGATCTGCCTATCTACGAGAGAGAATACCTAGCTATATTGATGGCAGTCTCCAAGTGGAGACATTACCTCGAAGGCAGACCATTTGTGATAAAAACAGACCATGAGGCATTGAAACACCTATTGGACCAGAAGCTTACTACAACCATCCAAAAGAAGGGTCTCACTAAGCTCTTAGGCCTCGATTATCTCATTCAATACAGGAAGGGCAGATTGAATGTAGCTGCTGATGCTTTGTCTAGACGATTGGAGGATGATTCTCAGTTCAATGCCCTACACTCAACAACCATAATTCCTGAATGGGTGCTAGATGTTGAAAATAGTTACCTAACTGATTCATTTGCTCAAGACCTACTCACTGCCTTGTCAGTTAAGTCAGACTCTCAGCCTCCTTGGTCATTCACTAAAGGCATCCTCAGGTACAAGGGCAGGATATATGTGGGCTCTAATGGTGACTTGAGACAGAAGATAATGCCTATGCTACATGACTCTCCCCAAGGTGGCCACTCAGGTATGCAAGCAACTTATAAAAAGATTCAGTCTTGTTTCTATTGGCCTGGATTAAAAGCTGCTGTTTACAAGTATGTTAGAGAATGTGATGTCTGCCAGAGAATTAAAACAGAGCATATACATCAACCTGGACTTCTACAGCCTATTCCTATTCCACAACAGACTTGGGAGGTGATTTTTATGGATTTCATAGAAGGGCTACCCCCCTCCATGAAGCATAACTGCATTTTGGTGATAATTGACAGGTTTACAAAGTATGCCCATTTTATTCCTATTACTCACCCCTACACTGCCTTGGAAATTGCCAATTCCTATCTGAATCAGGTATACAAGCTACATGGCCAACCAAGAGTAGCCATATTTGACAGAGACAAAACATTTACTAGCCTATTCTGGAGGGAATTCATGAAACAGCTGGGTACTTCTACTTTCTTCAGTACTGCCTACCACCCCCAAACAAATGGTCAAACTGAACGTTTGAACCAGTGCTTGGAATAGTACCTTCGAAGCATGTGTTTCCTAAGGCCCCAGAACTGGGCAAAATGGTTACCCCAAGCTGAGTGGTGGTACAACACAGCATACCACACAGCTTTAGGCATTACACCATTTAAGGCTCTATACGGCTACAAACCACCTATACTACAAGAATTTCAGCCCTCTACAGTAAACTCAGTGGAGGAAATATTTTAGTTCAGATCATACCTCAACAAAGTGTTACAGGACCAACTCCTAAAAGCTCAAAACAGAATGAAGCAGTATGCCGATAAAAACCGCAGTGAAAGGGAATTTCAGATTGGTGATGAGGTTTACCTGAAGCTCCAGCCCTATCGACAGACTTTCGTCGCCCTCCGGAGAAACCTCAAGCTGTCCGCACTTTACTTTGGCCCCTACAAAGTTCTTGCTCGAATTGGCTCCGTGGCCTACAAATTACAACTGCCAGAAACATCAAAGGTGCATCCAGTTTTTCACGTCAGTCTGTTAAAGAAGAAACTGGGCAACAGTCAGCTCACCTCCCGTGATCCTCCTGAACTCACAGCAGATGGTCAACTCAAGGTCTACCCGGCGCTCGTCCTGGACAAACGCATGATCCAACGCAACAATATCGCCGTCACCCAACTGCTGATCCAGTGGTCTAACCTCGCCCCCGAAAACGCCACTTGGGAAGACTATCAGGTCTTGAAAGCTCAGTTCCCCGACTTCGATCCTTGGGGACAAGGATCATCTCGTGCGGAGGGTATTGTCATGGCCCTGAAGGGTGAAGAAATTGGGAAATTGGAAGAATCGAGGGTTTCGGATGGAATTGGGGATTTTGACGATATGGTCAAAGTGAAACAGATGAAGGTGACTTCCAAGATGAGTGAAACGGTGCCGTCCGGAGGAGTCAACTCGATATTGGATCAAGGAGAGCCCGAAGGGAGAGGATCAGAAATAGAACAGGCCTCAGCCCAAGATGAGTGCAGCCCGGCAGTGTGTGCCCAAATTATCTCTACTTGAGGAGCAAGTTTATAACTGAATTTACAGTTGGCCAATTAGAGTCATGACACGTGTTTAAAAATAATTTGTACTGTGTCCTAGCCTTACAAAAACCATATGCTGGCAATGTTTGTTTTTTATGCTGATTAATGAAAATTCTCTGAATTCCCTGATCCTTCATTCTCTTCTTGGTCCCTTATTCTTCTTTCTATTCGATTTACAGTCACCGTTGTGACAATCTTTTGGAAGGAAAAATCAATATAAAGAATCATTTTGCTTCCATGCCATGAAAAGGGGAGTGAAATGAAATGTTGAATCTTGTTTCATTAAACCCTCACCGTTTCAGTTTGTTTTTCTTGATATGAATAAATGTTTAATGCATTGAACTTGGTTTAATTTGTTTGTAGAGAATTGCGAAATGTAAAAAAAAAAATACAATTGTTTTGGGTGGTGTCTATCAAAATTTTCAAGATAACCCAAAACAAACTTTGATCCTTCTCCTCAGGAAATACCATGAAGAAAATGATGGAGAACAAGAGGAAATGGGAAAGAAACTCAAGGAAAAAGAATCTGGAAGCGTGATTGATGAGATGGTTGAAAATTTTCAGTGCATGAACATTGGCAAGCGTGAAACAAATAAAAAAGGTAAATGAGGATGAGAAGCTTCTCTCAGTTTCTGTTTGATAGTTTGTTCCTTAGAAATTACAACTTTTATGCCAGAGTTACTTGGCTCCACGGCCGGTAAGTCACCCTGGTGATCACTTTCCGGTGCTAATCGCGAATGCACGTCCCTATGGGGTACGTCATATCTTGTCTTGGCCTTCGCGGGACTGAGCAGCCTATCAGCCTCAGATTTCCTTGTGGACGACCAGGATATTACTCTTGTTGCAATCATCATTACCATACTATTTATGACGTGTAAGGCCAAATTTTTGTTCTGAATGATGTATTCTTTATGTTATTTGGTATAGATTATAGCCATGAGCAGAATGAACTCCTTACTCCCCAGCAGAGAAGTAAAGCCAGGCTCACAAATCATGACATTCCAGGTTATCATTAGTAAGCTTCTAAGCTATACCTTGTAAATAGCCAATGTGCTTTACATGGAATGGCTTAGGGCAATGCATTTTTAAAGATTTTTGGTGCACTTTGTGTGCAAGCTCTCGTAGTTGATATGGTTATTTCATGAAGGCCTTCCTAGGGCAAAGCATGGTCTTTGGAGGCAAGAGCAGAAGAGCAGAGCAGCTAAGATAGAGAAACAGCTCAATGCACGAAGGGAACTCGAGGCGCTGATCAAGGAACAGTTGAATAGGTTCCATGCACATTACAATCAGGCTATGGTTCCAAATCATCTCAAGGATGTGTCTAAACTCATTGTGCCACAATGGGCAGCTCCCCAAGAGCTGGCCACACTCTTCTGGCTTGGTGACTGGAGACCCTCTGCCATTCTGGAACTCTTGCACGGCCTTGCCTCTTTATCCTTTTTACGGGCTCAACTGCTATCCAACCGGCCCTATCGCAGTTTATCCACGACATGCATATCGAGGAGGCAATAATAGATGAGGAAATGGCTGAGATTCAAGCTACATGTGTTCTCTACCTTCCTTTTTCTCCAGTGAACAGCAGCAAGTCAGGTGGTTCTGCCTACTGTGGTATTCAATCAATGTTCGAGAAGATTGCCCGGGTCATCGCCAAGGCTCAAAAGCTCAGGTCTAAATTTTGATAGTTAAATATACCATGCATAGAGAAATGTGTTTATAATTGACTGCTATTTGGAAACTTGTACCACAGGTTCAAGGCATTAGAGCTGGTGGTGAAGAAACTGCTGAACCAAACTGAAGCAGCAGAGTTCCTAGTTTCCCTCTCAGGAATTCAAGATTCTATCCATCAGTTTGCCGAGCATAAGAGATTGCAAAAGGGACCGGTTACCGTGTCTGTCAAGTCTCGAAACGTAGTTGAGACTTCGAAGAAGCCAAACATCCACATAGAAGACATAATCAGTCATTTCTTAAAGACTAGTGATAGCTCAGACTCAGAACATGGCCAAGGAATTCAGCATGCCCTCTCCGAGTTCGAAGAGCAGCAGGGATTGCGAAAGGGGCCTGTTTCTTGGTCCGTCAGGTTTCAGGATGTAGTTGAGACTTCAAATCAGCCAAATATCCCCTTGGAAGACGGAACCAATTTAGGGGAGAATTTGTGCCAGTTCTTTGAACAAGATAGAAGTGAAGAAAGAGTTATAGATGCTATCAATGAGTTCGAAGACCAGCAGGGGTTGCGAACGGAGCCGGTCGGTCTGCCTGTCGAGTCGTGGGATGTAGCTGAAACTTCAAAGCACCCAATGATCCGCTTAAAAGACAAGATCAGTTCGTGGGAGAAGTTCAGCCGGCTGGTGGAACAAGAGAGAAGTGGACAAGGGGTTCAACAACAACTTTAATGCGTGTAATATGAGCACTAAAATCAAATTCATTATTGAGTTGGTGGTGTTGGCTGAACAAATGAAATTTACATTTTGAGGAATCAAAACTATTTTTTTCACTTAAACTTTGGCCAAATTGTCCCTAGAGTTTCTCAGATTCAAGAAATTAGTGGTCAGACGATGAATAACTGTTTTCATTAAGAATTAAAGTACTAGTATCGTGATCAATTACGATAAATATAAACGGTAAATCTGTGGTATACATCAATATACTTATATATATACAAATGTTTCAATATACTTATATATATACATCAATTGTATAAAAATTATAGAATATGTACCTGATGATAGTATATATAACGAAGTATTTCTCTACGATGCTCGTCAGGGAATACGGTATTAAGGTGTCCAGTGACAATTTCGGTGATGTAAATAAATTGATTGCGGATGTGCAACAACAGTTGGAGAATGCGGATGAGGCCATGGTTGAGGGGGATGCAAATGACGAAATAGAGGCTGCAAGGCGTAGGTGGATGTGTGCATTGTGGCGTGCAATGAGAATGAAAGAATCAATGTGGCGACAAAAATCAAGAGCAACATGGTTACGCTTGGGCGATCGTAATACGGCATATTTCTATAGAACGGAAAAGTTAAGAACAGCTCGGAACTACATACCGGGGCTGGTAATTGAGGGTGTGTGGACTATTGAGCCTTCGGCGGTCCGAAATTTTGTGGTGAAGACATTCACCAAACATTTTGCTAGTGACAAGTGGGCGGGCGAGTGGCATTTTGAGGGTGTGTTTCGTAGAATTAACGACATGGATAAGAAGAATTTGATACAGTCTTTCACGGTGGAGGAGATTAAAAATATAGTATGGGAGTGCGATGGTTCAAAAGCGCCGGGTCCGGATGGTTTCACGCTAGAATTTTATAAAATAGGATGGGAGGTGGTGCAATTTGATGTGCTGAATTTTTTTGGGCAGTTTCACGCAACAGGGGTATTACCGAAGGGTGCCAATTGCGCTTTCATTGTGTTGTTTCCGAAAGTGGAATCGCCTCAATGTTTTTTGCATTAAGCTTGGTGGTGGGGGGAAGTTGGCGACATCGGTGTGTGATAACCGAATCCGATTCACAAGTGGCTTTGAGTTGGGTTACACGATCGGCAAAGAGGCCATGGCGTTTGTGGGAGGTGTTCATGGCGATTGATCAAGCGCGGCAAGCAGCATATGAATTGCAATTTTGTTATGTGCCTAGAGAGGCGAATGGTTTCGCTGACGTCTTGGCCAAAGAGGGCGTCGACCGCTTGTCTCTTTTCGTGGCATGCTTGTAAATGGTGAAGCGATTTTCTGGGTTCCAGGACGGGTTGTGCAAGGGCTGTCTTCACTTGAATGTATGTTTTCATACATTCCGGTGGGAGAAGAAGGTGTCTTGGTCATCGCAAAGGAATTAGATACATAGGAGAATGTCGCGGTTGGGAATTTCTTGGGTGTATGCTTTTGGAATTTGCTAAGTATGAATTGGTGTTTTGCTCTTAAATTTCTATTTTGTACTCGACGGATCGCATCGTACTCTTTTCCTCCAATAGGTTTAGAGAGGTTTTTAATGAGGCGTGCGATCCCGTCAAACTATATGTTTCTTTATTACGTTAATAAAAACATATGGTTGCCGATCAAAAAAAAAAATATAAACGGTAAATAACAGGGATAAAAAATTCGAAATAGTAATAAATTAATAATAACAAACGTATGGTGTTGTGATCTAGAACGAAGAATCAAATCATGGAATTTTCAAAGAAAGAAGCACCCATGGGCATGAAAGCAAGCCGACTTCGAAATGTTAGTGAGAAAAGCAACTGTAAAATCAACATCATTGTTTATTCACACATTTATTTTCTGCAACTTGATGAACCATACCATAAGCTGCTGGTGTGAGAATCAGCAGTCAAACATGTCTTTCAAAAGGTTAAATCATGGCCGCACCCCTCAACTTTTGACCTTTTTAATTACAATCACGGAAAAGGGTCCTAAACAAAATCTTAATTGATACACCTTGCTTCTAAAATGCCACAATTTTTTTTCCTAAAGCAACAAAACCCTTTTATTTCAACACTCTTCAACATACTAGGGGACATAATGATAGATTTAGATCCACCTTAATCCACAAACCTTGTTTTTCTTCTCAATAATCTTCCATTTATTTTTGTATTTGGATTGATTCGAATGTGTATATTATTTTTTTAAAAATATAAATATTTGAGACACTTATTTTATATTGAAGTTGAATTTCAGAATGAGAAATGGGCAATACTTTAAGGAGGGGACATATACAAGTGCTCTCCTCTTTACCCAAAACAATATAAACCATATATTGAATTGATTAGGTGAAAGTGGGATGATGAGCTAAAAAATCATGCTCTACTCATCTCATCTTTTATCAGCCCCACCCACTACCCCATTACTTCTCTCATTTCCCTCCTTTTTCAACTTCGGTACGAATATTTAGATTTTTTACTATAAAAATGATACAATCATTTAACATAAAAATAGAATGTAAAAAATAAAAAGATAAAATTAGAGTTTTTTTCTCTTTATTTTATTTGATAAACTCATATATATGTTACCCAAGTAATTGCATGTAAACATGATCTGGGCAGTGGTGTACTGAATAGATTTGTTGTCGCCCCCATTTTGTCGTGTGAACAAAATCTCCACCATACTCAACAACATAAAATTGCATGAAGATGTCGTGAAAGACATTATCGATTGTGTCAACATTTGTCAATGTAACGCCATACCATTTGCAAGCCGAGGAGCTTTATGAGTTGGTTAATGGCCACCAAATACAACGCGCCTCACGCGCCCAAAGTTTCCTCCTACCCCGAGCTCCCCGAGCCTCAGACGGCTATTTTGATCTGCCGAAGCCGGCTTTTTTGCGTGATCTCTGCACGGAGGACTTCGTCGCCGTCAGATGGTCATCAGATCGTCGGCATCTTAGGGGACGAGGTCGACTGTTGGTTTGCTCGGAGGTTTCTCGACGGTGGAGAAGCGAGGGCGGGGAGCAGGCTTTTTACGGACGATTGTGGCTCCTGTGGCAGGACCCTAACGGCGGTTGCTGCCGTAAAATTTGCTGAAGCACACTTTTTGACCGAATTTGTGGCAGCCGAGCATCGGAGATGGTGTCCCCGCCAAAGTTCCCTGCGCTACAGTCTAGTCCGCCGTTTTTATGCGTACCGGCAAAGGGCGGAGCAAACTTGCGTATGCTTTGATCCTGGTGGACTGAGGTTTGGGTGGCCAGCAGTCCGGTGGATCTCTCCCCCGGGTCTTTGCCTTTCCCGGTCATTTCCTGCCGGTAACCATAGCGGTTCTCCTGTCCGTGGCCTGAGGAGTGGGTGGATTTATGCGTCGGATGGCCGTGGGTTGTACATGTTGGAGCTCTGCGTCTTCTTACTCTCTCCGGCAGAAAGCTGCACCAGCATCTTGAATAAGTTGGTCGTGAACGTAGGTGGTTTTCGAAGCGAAAGGTGCCAATGGGCCATGTGCCCGGAAAAGCGAATAAGAGGTGGGCGTCCAGATCAGACGTCATATGTCTTTGATGCTCGTCGGTACGCCGGAAATGAGGACGACGGAGCAGTAAGGAAGCTGGGTCTGGCGCAAGTGAAGGAGATGATGAAAAGGGCAATTCTGTCTTTTCCCTCTTTGACAAGTTTAGTCACTGTTGGATATCATTTCACCAAATACGGACATTTCCATTTTAAGCCAAAGGTGAACAGATTTTGTGGGATTTCGTCCTTTTCTTCCCACTTTAAGTCTAACAAATCTCTTCAGCTTTGGGAACCGAGAATTGAAAAGATATCCTCAATATCCACGAAAGTGACTAAACTCTCTCCTATTAAGGTTGAAGTCAAATCAAGTGGGGCCCAAGTGAATTTAATCTGTCCTTTTTCATTCTTTTCTCTCATGTTTCGTGGTTTATGGGAAGCTGCTGAGTACTGGAGATTTGGAGGTTCTTGGTATCCGGCAGCAACAAGATTTAAATGGGATTCAGGTGGCTCTCTCTTATTTTTTAAGCGTCGGCCTTCCTCAGTGATCTACCGATTCATATTTTTTCTGTCAGCATCAGCTTCCTTTTCATCGTCGGTTGATCAGCAAGCTTATTCGGGTCGGAGATCCATTTTAGTGTTGTGCGGTTTCGTTAAACGAGTTTTTAAGTGTTTTATGGATGATCTTGTTGTCGCTTTTATGCCTTGGAAGGTTTTGGGCTTGTCTACATTCTGTCGTCCCTGTTGGTGGTTTACTGAAGTTAGTGCCTTGATAAGGACCGATCTCCGCAGATTGGAAGCTTGCCTCTGGATAGAGCTCTCAGGCGCAACTCCGGTGAGATACCCTCCTTCGGAGACGAGGATGTTATTTTCGGGCCCAAGTAATTATTCCCGCCGGCTATTTGTTTTTGCCATTAGAACCTTCTGTTTCGACGTTGGTTATGGCTGTCTTTGCACCCATTGCTTGGGTTCTGCGGTTTCGGACACGAGGTCTTGTTGTTTGTTTCGTATGTTGTTAAGCTTTCGGGCTGTTTGTTTTGTTTTCCCGTTTGGTTTCCTTTGTTTCGTTCGTCGGTTCCCCTTGACTTTTATCGACTTTGTTGTTAAGGGTGAACCGCTTTCTATGTATGTTTGCCCCCTCTAATTCTATGAAAGTCTCTTTGATAAAAAAAAAACGCCATACCATTTGCATTAGACGATTAATTCAATGAAATTATAAAGTTTCCTTTAAATTTAAAATCTATTTTTTTAATCTTTCAATGATGTTATCTCTTAAGATTTGAATTTAAATATTCTCTTAAAAATTTAACACGTTAACTATACAATCCTTTTATTATTGCATTAGTGGTTTAAAAATTAAAATTTTACCTTGAAAATTATATCAACGGTAATATAAAACAAATCTATAATTTAATTTTAAAATTTTAAGATGGGTTAATAAATTGCAAGAGTAACATAGGTTGTAGACAAGGGCGGAGTCAGAAAATTATTTAAGAGGTGTCGTTTTTCTTGTATTGTAATTAAGGAGTGTCAATTATTTATAAATGAGTGTCATTTATTTATTTTTTAAATATTTTTATATAAAAATTATATATAAAAAAGAATTTTCCAACAAACTTTGGGTGTCATTTGACCACACACGGGGACAGGTGGCTCAGCCCATGGTTGTAGACACAATATGATCAGGGGCGAATTTGGAGGGTTGGCAGATTGGTTGCTCCAAGTAGAAAATTTATAATTTTAGACCCTCAAAAACAATAAAGTTTTTATTTCATGCAATGGTGAAATTGCATTTTGCTCCCAAAAATTATAAAGTTTTAAGGTAATGAAACGATAAACTTACATTCCGACTCCAAAATTTTATAAATGAATTTTGGCTCCTCCAAAAAATGGACTCACCCTTGGATGTGATTAAATGATATAAAAATAATTTATGCATGAGATCTACTAATTGATTGAGTAGTCCAAAAATTTATACAAAATTAATTATCTGTTGATTTAGCATGATAAAACATTAGATCACTATATAATATCGAAGGTTTAAACCTTGCATTGTGAATGAAACAATTTGGTTGATAGAATGCCCCATAATGGATCTCTACGATATCTGATCTGAATTAATTAATTAATCAATAAATCAAATACCGGTAGTTTTATAAAATATAAAAAACATAAAATAATATAATTATTGACTTATTAAATTTTATATAAACATAAAATAATTTAAAACATAAAAAAGCAATGAAAGGGGGATCAGACCCTTTTACTATTCAAATTGCTCCATCTTCAACCTATCTTACTTAGGGATGGGCATTTGACCAATACTCGATGAGTTTTGACCAGATCTATTTTATAAGGTCGGGTTTTTTAAGGAAATTTCAGGTTCAAGTATACTTTTCTGAGAATACTGTTGGGTCGGGTTTGGGTTTACGATGGAAAATATCCGACCCGGTCAGATTTAATTTTATTCTAAATATTTAGGTATAATTGTTACAATGTCCCTCTCTTTATATATATTTCAATTATCTCCTTATTTTGTCTAATAAAAATAAAATAATTATCATAACGCTCTCTCTTTATTTGTATTTTTTTCAATTAGCTCTCTATTTTATCCAATAATAATGAAAATGATAATTTTTTATTTATGTCGGGCTGGGTTTGAATTTTTACTGTAGAATTCAGGTTTGGGCCGGGTCCGCTGGAACATTGTAAAATGTCGGGTCGAGTCAGGTTTGGATGGATATGGTAAATTATCAGGTCGGGTGCGGATAGACAAAAATCCGACCCGATAATTTACCATGTCAACATTCCCGACCTGTCATTTTTAATCCTTGTAAATTACTTTTATACTATTAAAAAATAATTTCAAAGTAATATTTGTTTATGATATTTTTAATCCTTTGATAATGTACACACCTTACAAATAAAGTGATTAAATCTAAATCTTCTAAGATTAACATCATCTATTTTTTCATTAAGAAATTTTTTAGCTAAAATAATTGTGTACAAGTTGTAACCCTAAGATTAGAATTTCCAGATTCCGTCCAATCATTGTGGGCCCCTCTCCTCCTCCATTACAAAATATTTCTAAAGATCATGTTAGATCATTAGTACATGGGTTGCTATTATAAATTAAAATTATTTAGTATCTATATAATATTGGAAAATATTTTGATATATAAAATTGTGTAACATAAAATTTACATAATCATTTTAACTTTAAAGTTTACGAGTTTACTGTATAGGATGTAAAATTTAAAGTTTAGAGTTTAAAGTTTATGTTCTAGGGTGTTGGGGTTAGGGATTTAAATTTTAAATTTTATAGTTTAAATATGAAGGATTGTGTAATTTTTTTACACAACTTGTGCAACAAAATACAACTCATACAATATTACTTGATATATTAACTATGAAAATTAAGAAATTGGCATATGACTCATTTATGTACTTTTTATTACGCATAGAACTTTTTAACTATGGCTCTTATCAAATTAAAAAAAAAATATTTTCACGGACAATTAGTTAGTTTAGTGGGATGAGACGTTAGATTCTTTACATAAGGTCTGAAGTTTAAATCATGACTTCGTGAATAAAGCAAACTATATATCATGTTTTTTTCATAAGTTTTCTTGTTGAACTTGGTCCCAAAGTTTTATTTATGATTGAAAATTGTGTTATATTTATTATAATTTTTTATTTTAATGAAACTCAACTTATTTTTCTTGTTAAAAAAGTATATTTGAGAAAAAATAAAGTGTTGTTGAAATATGAAATTGTTAATCTTTAATTCGGTTTATTATTTTGATAGGTTAAATTTGGTTTAATCACGTTATTAGATATTTATATTAAATCCTTTATAACCAATAAAATCATAACATGTGTTAAACACTATTATATTATTTGGCACATTAGTAACTTAGCATGAAATGATCAAATAGTTAAAAGAATTTTTTTTTGGTAACAATTAAAAGAATATTTTTAATTAAAATCAATGGATTTATGAATAAAATATTATTTTTCATTTACATTATAAGTGTGATAAAAATTAATATTTTTAATAAAACTCAGGGAGATGTAATGTAAGGTGTTTAGAATGGGGGGGCCGAGGGCACACCCACAGCCAGTATAAATCAGATGATGTTGACCTGATGATCATGGTTGACAGTACACACGCGTGCACATGAACAGTGCCCCTTTCTATTTTATTTTATTTTATTTTATTTAACGTGTCCTCCATCTTCCCAATTATTTGGCTCTTTTAAGATCTTATGTATTCGTCTTTGCAAGACAAAAGTGCTTTCCCTTACTATTCTACACTCTCACTCTTCAAATTATTATATTTATTTCTTTTTACCAAAAGCAATTTAACTATTCCGAATGAAAATGAAGAGCACTTTTAATTCATTTCTCCTTTGCATGATATTATAGAATCAGTTATGAAAAGATATAGTATTAGACTTTAATGGCCACCGTTTTTCTTATACTACAATCTTTGAAAAAAAAAAGAAAAAGGAAAAAACAAAATGTGAAAATATTATTAAAAGAAAATAAATTAATCAATTATTTACTGGTTTAATAGGAAGAGATGTTATGACTGTCCTTTAAAGTTAGAGTTTTGAATCTGACATTACAGATTGAGATGATAATTTTTATGACGGACATCTGTAATATTTATTTTAAATAAATTAAACAACTATAAATCAAATATTAATAACTACACCATTGAAAAATAAAGGGAAAACTACACCGATGGTCCCCAAACTATTACAGTTTTCTTATTTTGGTCCCTAAACTATGTTTTTTGGCAAAATCGTCCCTTCTGTTACATAGTTCTCCTGTTTTGGTCCCCCGACGTTAAATAGCTAACTGTTTTGCTGACGTGGCATTTTTTAAATATTTTTTAATTATTTCTCTCCCCTCTTAAAAAATGCCACGTCAGCAAAACAGTTAGCTATTTAACGTCGGGGGACCAAAACAGGAAAACTATGTAACAGAAGGGACGATTTTGCCGAAAAACAATTTGGGGACCAAAATAGGAAAATAATAATAGTTTGGGGACCACCAGTGTAGTTTTCCCAAAAATAAAACAAAATTTCTTTGGAAATGAAAATTGGATATCTTAACCAAAAAAGAAAAAAAAATCATAATCAAGCATGCAATTTGTTGATTTGTCGCGAGGAGATTTGGAGAACGTACCATCAAGTTATTTTTGATTGATTGCATTTCAATCAACTTTTCTCACACTCATAATGATTTGGCATTCATTTTCTGATAAGATTGAAACTTGAGATTTTTAGATATTAAATATTAAATGCAAGTTCAAATTTTGATTTATTTTGGTTTAAATTTTAATATATACAAATATGTTTTATATTTATTTTTGTGTAGATTCAAATATATTATGATTATCGATTAAATTATATATTATAATGATTAATTATATTATCGATATCTATATATTTTAATCGTAAATGATCACATTACCAATCTAATTGTATATTGTAATAATTGATTTTAATTGTTTTTATTAGAATGATATATTATAATTATAAAATATGATTACACTTACAATTATGCTTATAACTTAAGCCCTGTTTGGCAATTAACGGATAGCTAATAGCGGATAGCGGATTACATTAGCTGATAGCTGATTGCATTAGTTGATTTGACTAACAGATTGTATTAGCTGATTGTATAAATGTGTTTGGTAAAATTAACTGATAGCTGTTAGATTATTTAAACAAATAAAATGACATATAAGGACATGATTATATTCAATTTTTGTTTGAATAATTTATTAGTTATCAATATTTTGTATCTAATTATTATTAATTAGATCTATAAAATTATTTTAATATAACTTTTTTAAACATATTCAAATGATTTATATATTAATTTATTATTTATATAATTATTTTAATATAATTTAATTAATTAATAAATTTAAATACACATATAAATATGTGATAATAAAAAAATAAATAGAATTAGCTTATAAATAGGGTGAGAAAATATTTAATTTAGGTTATTTTGAAATTTTTGGTAACTGGTAAGGGTAAAAGAGTCTTTACAATTCTAATATTAAACCTCTAATCTCAAAAAGCTCATATTATGGGTCTTGTTTGGTAAAGATAGGTTTGGGCAAAAATTAGAGGTTTGAGGCATAATTAGAGGTTTGACCAGTCAAATCTACTCATATTGTTGTTTGGTAAATAGCGGATTGAGGTGGAACCGCTAATTTTAAAAAAGCTCATAATATGAGCTTTTTGAGATTAGAGGTTTGATATTAGAGTTGTAAAGACTTTTTTACCCTTACTAGTTACTAAAAATCTCAAAATAATCTAAATTAAATATTTTCTCACCCTATTTATAAAGTAATCCTATTTACTTTTTTTCTTTTTATTATCACATATTTTTATGTATATTTAAATTTATTTATTAATTAAATTATATTAAAACAATTATATAAATAATAAATTAATATATAAATCATTTGAATATGTTTAGAAAAGTTATATTAAAAATAATTTTATAGATCTAATTAATAATAATTAGATACAAAATATTGATAACTAATAAACTATTCAAACAAGTATTGAATATAAACATGTCCTTATATGTTATTTTATTTGTTTAAATAATCTAACGGCTATCAGCTATCAGTTAATTTTACCAAACACTTTTATACAATCCAGCTAATGCAATCCGCTAGTTAAATCAGCTAATGCAATCAGCTATCAGCTATCAGCTAATGCAATCTGCTATCAGCTATCCGCTAATTGCCAAACAGGGCCATGAGCTTTTTTAAAATTAGCGGTTTCACCTCAATCCGCTATTTACCAGACAATAATATTAGCGGATTTGACTGATCAAACATCTAATTATGTTTCAAACCTAATTGCCACAATGGCATTTCATAAATCTTGACTCACATCATTATTCCATATGTTTTTACTAAAAATATTGATTTGGATTTCTATGCATATTCCTAACACGTGCACTTATAATTTAAATGGCTATTTTTAGAAGATTACTTACAAGTTACAAAGAACAAACTTATTTCTAGAGAGCTTGCTATTAATGGTAGCCGTAATATGTGTGGGAATGAGTACGAGTGAAGAAGGGGTAAAATTCGATTCGGAAAAATTAAAATTTTTAATTCGAATTGACATGAAAAAGCTCAACATATAATTTTATAAATTTGGCTCGATTTATACAAATATATAATTTTTTAATAATATAATGTTTGGTCTTTATACACTTAATTGGTAAGTTTTTAATTATTTTATTTTTTATTAATAAGGAAAATATTACCAAGAAGCTCGTTAAAAACCCTCTATAATAATAAGTAGAGAAAAAAGAGTACCATTAATAATATTTAAAAAAACATACGGGAAAATCTTGACAATGGATCAAAAGACAATAACTAGACCCCTAATCGGAGATATCCAACTGTACCAATCCCAAAATAGAACTTGGAGACTCAAATAGTAACTCATTAAATCCGAAAGGAATTATTTTGATTTTTAATACTTAATTACTTTTATTTAAAACTATATAAAAATATAAAATATCATTACAAGGAGTAATAGTTTGTCACCGTTTAACAAAATGATTGGAGTTGGAATAAAGTTATGTAGAAGCAGAGATGTTAACTGCATCACCCAATGTAAGACTTAAGAGAAGGATAAAAAAAATTGTATCTCTTTTTGGTGCCTCTATTTACGCCTCAACACTAAAAAAACTATAAAATTAAATTTTAAGTTATAACCCTAAATTATAAATCTTAAAACTTACACCCTATATCCTAGAAAATATACACTATCCTAAATTTCCTAAGTTTAATTATAAACCCTAAACTCTAAACTTAATTTTAAGCGTAAGACATAAATAGAAGCACCGAAAAATTACAGAAGTTTACGTCCATAAGAGAAGCCGTTTTAACGCATTTTTTATAATAAAAGCATCCGCTTCAAAGTATCAATCCAACGGTCGAATTACCGTAGTGTCAAGTGTGAACCGTTAGAATTATTGAACGACCCTCTACACTCCATAAATAAATAAACATCTGACGCCACGTCTTAAAATTCAGGTATTTACTGGCGGGACCTCTTACAACTAAACTTTTAATTTTGAAGGTACTATTATTATATGCTGTGCTCCTCACCGTCTTAGCCGTTAGATTGTTTGGCATCATTATTGATTGGTTTGAAGTTTATTCCAATTTTCTCCAATAAATCCATAAATAAGTGCTCTTACTTTTTTTTCTCCCTTCAAAAATAATAAAATTTATTAATTTAACTTGAATATATTAAAAGCAGGAATAAAGATAAAAGTAACGCATTATGAGTAAATTTTCTCAAGTTGTAGGTTCTAAATTCATTAAGAGTAAATTTTTTCTTCCTCTCGATAAATAATGTTCAAATAAAAAAAAATCGACCGAAAGGCTAAATATATTCATATTATCATATTTTGTATAGGTTTGAATCTTAACATTTACATGATAATATAATATTTTTATTTAATAAAAAAAAATTAGTTCTTATTTTCATAAGAAAATGATTCACCCTAGTTTCTAAACTTTTATCTCAAGCGCGACAGCCAACCTTGTTTTTCTTTTTTATTAATTGCTCTCTTGATTGATAGTCGGCCATCAAACTTAGTATTGATTGTTAGCTATCGGGGTCCGTTATTTTTTTTGTTTTTTATTTTAATAAAAATATATGTTTTTGTGGCAGGTGTTTCCTCTGTCTTTGTGGTACATTTTTTTATTCTTTATGGTTCGTATCATCTGTCATTTTGGCATGATTTCAGCAGACCTTAGCAGTCGTTTGATGCTTGTACAAAGATCTTTACGGCGCTAGTTTTTAATTTTGATTCTATCGGTGGTCATAGAAAGATAGATCCCCACTCGGTTGATGGTTGTTTGCCGATGTAATCCGAAATGAGTAGTTTGGTTCGCTCACCACTCATTTTCACCCCGTAAAGCGTCTCGTTTGGATAGAGACAATGAGGTTCAAGAAGACTTTTAGATTTTGATGGAGAGCTAATCTATATGGAAGTATTTACTTTTCTTTACATTTGTGTTGTATGAGATTTTAGTAGACTAGTCCCTATTATTATCTCTTCCAGATGTGTTGTATTTATAATATCTTTCATGATTTTCTTAATAATATTCGGTTGCCATTGTTAAAAAAAGGACAAATTTGGTCATTTAACCTTTAAAAATGAGGTATTTTTAATGAAAAATACTAATTAAATTATTTTTTAAAACTGTTATGAAGCGACAACTAGAGATGACCATTTGACCCATACCCGATGGGTTTCGACCCAACCCTACCAGGATCGGGTTTTTTAAAGAATATTTCGGGTTTGTAACACCCGTGTTTTGGGCCTAGGAGTTAGCCGGGTTATAGTTCGAGTCAAATAAAATTTAATTAAAACAATTCAACTTCAAATAATGACCTATTTGAGCTTTAGTAAAAAAAGGGAGGACTTATGTGGTAATTTGACCCTAAAGTCTTTAAAAAGCTAGACAACTTTAAACCAAAAGTTGTCATCTTCCTCCCACAATCCTTTCCAACGTTAAAGAAGGCTAAACCACCATTTTCAAAACTTCTCAAAAGCTAGCTACTATTCCATTAATATTGCCACTTGATTTCAACACCAAATTAAGAGGTAAATATGTTTTCTTAACCTCCTCTCTATCCTCTACTTATCTATGGTTTTAGATTTCAAAAATATGGGGTTTTGAAAATTAGGGTTTATATTTAAAGTTTGAATTTTTAAGGGGTTTTCTAATTGGTTTTGATAAATTGAGTTGGGGTCTTAGTTAATCATGTTATAATGAGTAACATATATCAAATTGGTTGAATTTGGGTGAAAATTCGTAGCATGTTCTTGAGGTAGATTTTAAGGTAGTAAAATTTGGGTTTTTGGTGGGTTTAATGTTGAAATTGAAGGGCTGATGGTCTACCTATGCTAGGAGGGTGATTTGGGATGTTTTGGAAGTCATTTGAATGTTTGGAAATTGAATTTTCAGCAAGGCTATAGGGAAGCACGAAAATTGGAATTTTAGGAGATTATGTGATTTGAGAAATTGTGGAATTTGGGTTGTGTTAGCAAAGTAAGTTGATGGTTGAGTTTAGCATTGAATTGGGAAGTAATGTATATGTTTTGTTTGGCTAGAAGCAAGTGGAAGCGTGGAAGAGGCTTTGGGACCGAATCCGGGTGCATAGGAGGATTGTTCGATTTGCTAAGGAAGGGCGGTGAGTGGTTTCAACTTGTTTTAAGTTTGGTTCGAGTATGTGTGGTGGGAGTGTGTGTGAAGTGTGCTTGGTAGGCCACTCATAGTTAATTCAAGTTGTTGATTTAACCATTGATATCCATGAATGCATTTATGCTTGTTTGACTATGCTATTATGATTGTGGTTGATGGATGTGAGTTTATCTTGATATACATCTATGAGTTTGAGCATGAATGTGGTTGATGATATGTATATGATGTGGTTATGATAATTGGCACTAAAATAATTACCGGTTGTAAATGATCGATCATTAGGATAGTGTGCACACAAATTGAGTCAAAACGTACGTGGCCTTGATGGCGTTAAGTCATCAAGGAGGAGTACGGTGATGTAACATTCCACCGGAAGCTTTTATTACATTTCTACGGGATGATGAGTGGAATCCCATCCGTAGGGCATGTGGCGATGAGTGGAATCCCGCACATGCAAGGTCCGGTGATGAGTGTAATCCCACCGAGGTAAAGTGTTGTTGAGGTTTAAATCCGCACAATCGGGGTAATTAAAGTGGCCAATTAACTTGTTCATACATTGTGATATGTGATGATGTTATATGTTAGTGATATATGGTGTTGCTATGTAACACCCCCTTCCCGGCCTGGTAGAGAACCGGGTCAGAGAGCGCTACCGGAAAACATAACGGAGATCGGAGACATAAATCTTTTAGTGACATAACATATTAGAGATCAGAACTTATTCCAAAGTTCAAAAATCATTTCGGCATATTTTATTAATCTCTTTTAAGACTTAACACTTAACTTATTAACAACTTACTTGAATTGGGGTCAATTTTAAACTTTTTCAAACTCAGGGACTAATTTGTAATTTTTACAAATTAGGGGTCCTTATCTGAAATTCGCGATATTATACTGAAATTAAATTTACTAGTTATTAGCTTGTAAAATCTCATTACTAACAGAGGGCATTTACCTATCTGATTAAACGATGTAATGTTTAATGACTATTTTGTAAAGTATTCAAATCCACTTCTTTTTGAATTATCTTACTAAAATTCTTTACATATTTCAATGAGCCTAACAACTCACAAAAATCATAGAGTCCTTTAATCAATGTTTTACTACCAATTATGTCAATTTTATTACTAACTTAATAGTCTATATAGCTTTAAAACCTTATATAAAACATAGGCAAAATTTCACAATAGTAGGCCCACAAGATTAGTATAATTGCTTTAACTACTTTGCCACCATACTAGGAGTTCATAAGGACAAAACACATTACTCTTTAATCGTAGTGACTTGCCAACCTTCCAACTAATCTCGATCTCGATCTGTTACTTTCTTTAACCTGAAATGTTATGCAATGAATGCATTAGACTTACATAGTCTAAGTGAGGTAGCCAATGACAATGAATGATCATATTATGTCATGTAACATGCTTCCAAAAAAAATGAATGTCATGCTAATTATGCAATAACATGGCATACTTCATATTCATAACAAAACATAATATCATATCATGTGCATAACATAGCATAATGTATCAAACACATAATATATTGGTACCATTTCTTGATTTGTGCGTGTCATTCTTGCGCAGGGGTCATGCCAATCTTGTAACCATTTCAAGTAACCATTGATGCAACATAAACATCATACTTTTATATTCATTTATACAACATGTATCGATCAAACATTATCATATACAACAACAAGCATCATTTAAAAGCATTAGCATATACAAGACAAGTAGGCATATCAATCTCATTTCATTGGTACTTATCATTTAAGTACTTATCCTTCAAGTAATGTAACTTTTAAATATTTTGCCTTGGATGATTAATGAACAAGGTAATCGAGTCTTCATGTAACATGTAACATTAGATACTCAAAGTATCCATTTCTCATTTCAACATATAACAGGGGATGCATAGGCATCAATGGTGACTTACCACCATTCAATTATCAAGGTGACTAACCACCTTATCAGGTTTATAGGTGACTAACCACCATCCTGTAACAAAGATCAGGGGAGCTCAACGACTCTAAGGCATGCCCTTCTACCTATAGACACTAATCAAATCAAGGACTTTAATTATCTTTCTTTATTAACAAGTGCATTCACTTGTCGATCATTCATAATTTCAAAGGCATTTAACCATTTCAACAGACACGCACATAAAATCAATCAAGCATCATGGTAACGTAAAATTCCAACAAACATATAAGATCATTTTCATTTTATAATCATCAAAAACCAGTAGCAAAGCTTATCATTTAGTCTCATTTCACATAGCTCAAGCAATCAACACATCATAGCAACTAATCATTTTTATGCTAAGCATGCTTATCTAACAAGCAATACACATTTAGGTCAATATTCTTGCCTTTAATCATTATTCCTTATCATTTTAAATTTTACCAATCATTATTAAATTCATTACATGTTCCATGATTTTCAGATCATATCATATTAAATAACAAGATGAGCCGTAGCTGCATATCAGGTAGCATTTCATATTATTTTCACATACATGTAGCATATCATAGTCATATTCAAACATATTAAAGTAATGCAAGGCACTTACAAAATTTGCCATTCGAACATAGTTGCTCTACGTGAGCCCTTAACAAATGCAATTATAATCATAAATAATGCAACGGAACGGCACCGAGCCTATCCCTTGACACAACTACACTCACATATCATAACATAAAACAAATATCGGAATGACACCGTGTCACCCGAGACAAATGCATCTACACTCACCTCAATCCAAGCTTAGAGACATTTTCCTTATTCTCCAACTTTGTGGTTTCCTTCATTTCTACTCTTTTCTAACCAAACATTAAAGAAATATATCATTTAGTACATTAGGCAGCTTGCATTGTCCTTAAAGAAATATTTATATAAAATGTTCTATAACTCAAAATCTGATTTCGTTTGTTTCAAACGAAACTAGACTGAATAACCTTTTAAACCATATAAATTATAGCTTTTAATTCCTCTTATAAAATTTATAATGAATTTTTAAAGTCAATGTTGATGCAGATTTAGGGGCAAACTGTTACCCTGTTTTCATGACCTTTACTTACTCAAAAATTCATATCTTTTTACTCACAACTCCAAATAAGGAGTTCTTTACCATTCTAGAAAGCTTATAAACACACCATTAAAATCATGTATGGTACATATGTTTATCATGTACCTATCAATACAGTTTATTGTTTGAAAACCGGGCTTTCTCGTAGACCTATTCTGCCCACTGTTTTCAACTTGCCACTTTAGTGTACATTTAACCTATGTTTCACTACACCATTAATCTTGAGATTTTAACCACATTTACCTTCACATATTAACATTATTTCTATAATCCAGCAACCTCAAAAATAGGACATGTAAGTCCTCAATTTATCAATTTCTATAAAACAGTCCCCTTTTTATTCTTTAATAATTCTATATGTGATCTAAATGGTTTTAACCTACCAATTAAGACTTAATTCAAGCTTGGTCATTTAATTTAATTCATTTCATGAATCCCCTGTTCTAATCATAAATTTTCAGAATTTATTAACACCATTTGACCCCCTAAACATTTCGAATTTTACAATTTAGCCCAGCAGATTTCCAATTTTATTCAGTTTCAGTCCCGTAACTTCTAAGAACAATTCAGAGACCTATACTTAACATTTTTGAGCAAATCATACCTCTATTCCATGTAAAATTTTGTCCTCTACAACTTTGTAGAAGAACACTTTTTCCAGAAATGACTCTAACATGCTCAAAAATGCAGTTTTCTACAGGACAGGTTATAAATCCGAATTTATTTATCCTTTCTACCCTTATCTTTTACCATCCTTAATTAATCCAATTTCATGCTTAATATAAATACTAACATCAAATTAAAGGTAGTTGAGACTCTAATCTCAACTCTAATTTATTTCACTCACCTTGATAGACCGGTACTTTATTATTATTTCTTGGGCCTGACGGCTGTTCCGAATCTACCTCGTGTACCATGATAATTAATAAAAACTAATCAATAAAACAGTATCGAATATATATAAAAATATTCATCAAACTCGATACCGAAACTTAAACTTACTAGAGATTTGAGCTTACTCCGACGTTGGCAGAGATTCGATATTACTATATCAAAAATATCGGACCACCAATCAAGGATCGTATAATTATTTCTCACCTAATTTTTCCTTACTATTTTTCTTATTTTTCCTCATGCTTTGGTTCGTCTTCCTCCCCCTATTTATAGTAAAATGCCGTCCTCCAAAGTTTTCCCAATCTTCACATTTGTGGGAGTGATTGCCAAATTTTGGACTATCATGCCCTTAAGTTGGTCCACATGGTGGACAAATTAGGTGAATGTTTCCATTTTTTTTCTTTACTTGCCACGTACATTGACACTTGCCACCCCATTTCCAATTCAATTCCCCCTTTAATCTATTGCCACATGTAGTGGCAATCACAATCACTTTCTTATCTTCACTTTTGTATTTAATTGATTTACATTTGTGGAGTGGTTGGCTTGTTGCCGTCCACTCTACTTTGCATTATTTTTTTTTAATAATAATAATAAACTATTATAAATTACTCCGAATAATATTTATTGGTTCAGATAAGATCGAATAATTTATTTAAAATATTCGGTCACTGGCACCTAATTTCGACTAGACCGGTTTTTGGGATGTGACATGCTATATGATGTTGATTTTGATATTTGAGCTTGGTAGGATCGAGAAACCATATATGCCACTTGAAAGACTAGCTAGGTCTACTTGATTTTATGCCTATGCTTGATGTATGTAAGACTAGGATTAACATGCTTGAACCCTGCATTGTTGATGTTTTTCGTTTTAGAGCACCCTCACTAAGCTTATGGCTTACGCTCTCTATGTTCAACAATGCAGATCATTAGCGTGGTGTTAGCTCGAGGCAAGGCAAGAAGGGCTTTCCAAGTTGTTGCTCAAGTATGGTTAATTTTGTAGTAGTTAAGCAATGTGGCAATAGGGTGTGTTTGTATGAGCCTTGTATGACTCTTTCAAATGATGTTGTTTTGGATTGTAAAGCATGTATTACTATGATGAATGATGGTGTGTGATGGCATGTTTTAGATGCTTAGGTTGCCTTGTGTATGAGTGCAAACCTCTTGTGTTGAATTGTGCCATTTGGGCTCTTGAGCTTCCATGTTTGACCTTAAATGCTGAATTTGCTCTTTTGTTGGAATGTCATGTTCGATTGCCTTGACCCATGTTGATTGCTACCTATGGCTATTGTATGATTGCTTAAATGTTTGTATGTGCGAGTCTTGTGAGTGTTAATTCATGCCTTTGGTCCTTTTTAAGCTTCTATATATGTCTATGCATGATCTTAGTGTTTTTCATGGTTAGGAAGTCTTTAGGTTGGGCAGTAAGTGATCCCGTGCACTAGGGTTTCGAAACCATGGGTAAGGTTTCGAAACCTTTGCAGAAATCTGGGCTTCCAGACCTTACTGTCAGCCTAAGTTTCGAAACCTTTAGGGAAGGTTTCGAAACCTTTGAAAAATCTGGGATTCCAGACCTCACTGCCGGCCTAAGTTTCGAAACCTTTGAGGGAGGTTTCGAAACCATGGAAGAGGGTTTCGAAACCATGGGGAAGGTTTCGAAACCTTTGCAGAAATTTGGGTTCCAGACCTTACTGCCAGTCTAAGTTTCGAAACCTTTTGGGGAGGTTTCGAAACCTTTGCTTAATACTGCACTGTTTTGTCTTGTTGACCCTTTTTAAGAGAAAAACACATAGGAATCAAGATGCCTTTAGTCAAGATTGAAATTTTGGTTGTTTGAATGTGGTTTGGGGTTCGAATGTGACAAGATTAAAATGAAAAAAAAATTAGGGTTGCTAACCGAGGGGGAACCCTTTGGGTTTCGCTTCGGTTTTCCCCGTGTGGCCCACTCGGACCGGTCATCCGGCCAGACCGGGACGAGGGGGTTACATTTGTTGGTATCAGAGCCTGAGGTTACCGAGACCTCGGGCAGGTAACTGAGGTAAGACTAATGTGTTAAATGCTTGTGTTGTTCGATGCATGATTTGCCATGAATCTTTGATGCTTGATTGATCGTATGATGTTTTGAATGCATGAACTGTTGTGTCCGGTGTAGAGTAAGTGCCTATTGCTACTATTACTTAATTTAAAAAGGTTTTTGGAAAGAGGAATACTTGAGCACTATTGGACCCTTGCTTTGACTAACGCAATCCTTATCTGTTTCTTGTTGTAGTTTTACCTTGCTAGTTGAACCATGAGACCACGTGGGAGGCCTAGGATGGTTCGACCGAAACCACGGGCGGAGGCTCCGAGAGTTGAGCCGGTAGTTGGGGTTGGAGCTCAAGTGGGAGAGCATGTTGTTGGAGTTGGAGCTCCTCCACCACCTCCACCACCACCACCTCCTCCACCGGGAGCGGGAGGTGAGGCCGGGGCCGAAGGTGAGGGACCACAAGGAGGTCAAGGTGGCCAAGGACCAGCCGGGATTGACTTAACTCCGTTAGTTCAGGCGATAGCCGGGGCATTCCAGGCTGCAGTAGCTGGAGGTCAGGCAGCTCATCATCAGGGTGAGGGCACCGGATTGCCATTAGAGAGACTTCGGGGCCTTGGGGCCGAAGAGTTTAGAGGTGCTACTCCGAAGAGGTCAAAGATGTGGTTTGAGAAGACCGTCCGTATTCTTGCTCAGATGGGATGTACTGGTGAGCGCAAGTTGGGATGTGTTGAGTCTCTGCTTCAGGGTGATGCCTACACCTGGTGGGTCACCGTTACTTCGGGGATGGATGAGACCGAGATCACTTGGGAGTTCTTTGAGACAGCTTTCCGGAAGAAGTATTTGGGTTCGCGATACCTCGATGAGAGGAAGAGAGAGTTTATGGCTTTGCTTCAAGGGAGTATGTCTGTGACCGATTATGAGATCCGATTTGTCGGACTGAGTCAGTATGCACCTGAGCTTGTACCTACTGAGGTGGAGCGTTGTAACCACTTCCGTTATGGACTGAACGAAGAAATCAAGACTTATACACTAGCTTCACACTACACTGATTTTGATGTCTTGGTCTCGAGGGCCAAGGACTTGGAGCACAGTTTGAGTTTGACCAGGCGGTCAGGTGGATCTAGTTCGGGTAAGAGGTCCAGCAACTTTGATAGATGTGATGCTAAGAGGCATCGGGACAACAGACATCAGTATGATCATAGGCGTGGTGGCGGTAACCACGGTAGGGGCCATCAGGGTTAGAGAGCTGGTGGGAAGTTGCCCACATGTGCTACTTGCGGGAGGAACCACACCGATGAGTGTTGGGGGAATTATCATTCTTGTTGGAGTTGTGGTGCTAGAGACCACATTAGGCGTGACTGTCCACATCAGGTGGGACAGGCACCAGCTCAGGCTCCTGCGAGAGCCAATGACTTTCAGAGAGGTCGTGGGCGCGGTAGAGGAAACTTCCAGCCGAGGAATGATGGTCAGAGGAACCTAGCACATGTAGTTGCAGTTCAGCCAGAGGGCGGAGGCCAGGCCAGAGTTTATGCTCAGCGGGGAGATCAGCGTGACACCGATGTGATCGCAGGTAACTTCTCGATACAGTCTTTGGGTTTGCTTTCTTTGATTGACTCTGGGTCTACACATTCCTACATATTGAGTGAGCATGCACAGTCTTTGAATTTGCCTTGTGAGATGTTAGAGGTAGGAGTTAGTGTTACTAGTTCCTTTGGGGACACGGTAGTAGTTAGGAAGATGTATCGAAGGTGTCCGTTGATGGTTCAGGGACATGTATTTCCAGTGGATATGATGGAACTACCTTTTTTACGGTTTTGATGTGATTTTGGGTATGGACTGGCTCACGGAGCATAGAGCTAGGATATATTTTGAAACTAAACGGATTTCTTTGAAGCTCACAGATGATTATGAGATCGTAGTGGTGGGTGAGAACGTGAAGTTCTTGTCCAATGTGGTTTCAGTGTTAGAGGCTAAGAGGTTAGTTGAGTTGGGGTGTGAAGCATACTTAGCGTATGTGATGAACCCTAACATGAGTGAGGTTAGACCTCAGGACATCCAGACAGTATGTGATTTTCCTAGTGTGTTTCCGGAAGAATTGCCAGGGTTACCACCGGACAGAGAGGTAGAGTTCAGCATTGAGACTTATTCTGATTCAGCTCCTGTTTCGATTGCTCCATATCGTATGGCACCGAAAGAGTTGAAATAGTTGAAGACTCAGTTGCAAGAATTGTCAGATAGAGGTTTTATTCGACCTATTTCTTCACTTTGGGGTGCACCAGTTTTGTTTGTGAAGAAGAAAGATAGAAGCATGAGAATGTGTATAGATTACAGGCAATTTAATCAGTTGACAGTGAAGAATAAATATCCGTTGCCTAGAATTGATGACTTGTTTGATCAGTTGAGAGGAGCATCGGTCTTTTCGAAGATTGATTTGAGATCAGGTTACTACCAGCTAAAGGTTAGAGAGGTTGATGTACCGAAGACGGCCTTTAGGACTAGGTACGGTCATTATGAGTTCTTAGTCATGCCTTTTGGGTTGACTAATGCACCGACAGCTTTCATGGACATGATGAATAGGATTTTTCATCAGTATCTAGATCAGTTCGTAGTTGTGTTTATTGATGACATCTTGGTGTACTCGCGAACTGAAGAAGACCATGACCGACACTTGAGACTTGTTTTGAAGACTTTGCTAGATCATCAGTTGTATGCGAAGCTCAGCAAGTGTGAATTCTGGATCCGAGAAGTAGTCTTCTTAGGACATGTAGTGTCAGCCGATGAGATTAGAGTTGATCCGAAGAAGATTGAAGCCATTGTTGAGTGGAAGCAACCGAAGTCTGTGACAGAGGTACGTAGCTTCCTAGGCTTAGCCGGATACTATAGGAGGTTTTTAGAGGGTTTCTCTAAGCTAGCCGCTCCATTGACACAGTTACTTCAAAAGAGTGTTCAGTTTGAGTGGACAGATGCAAGACAGAGAGCCTTTGAGAAATTGAAAGAAGCTTTGACCCAAGCACCGATCTTGATTCAGCCTGAGTCCGGGAAGGACTATGTAGTCTACAGTGATGCTTCTTATGTAGGGCTAGGATGTGTTCTTATGCAAAACCGGAGAGTAGTGGCTTATGCCTCAAGACAGTTGAAGACTCATGAGCGCAACTATCCGACCCATGACATAGAGTTAGCTGCAGTTGTGTTTGCTTTGAAGATTTGGAGGCATTATTTGTATGGTGAGAAATGCACAGTATACACCGATCACAAGAGTTTGAAGTACATTATGACTCAGCGAGATTTGAATCTCAGACAGCGTAGGTGGTTAGAGCTGCTAAAAGACTATGATCTTACTATTGAGTACCATCCGGGTAAGGCCAATGTAGTGGCTGATGCATTGAGTAGGAAGATGGCCGTGGACTTGAGAGCTATGTTTGCAAATTGAGTTTGTCCGGAGATGGTGGCTTGATAGCCGAGCTTCAGGTTCGACCTACTCTAGGTCAGTTGATTCGAGAGAAACAGCTCTTAGATAGATCTTTGGCACCTCACGTGCAAGATATAGCCGAGGGTAGATCTTCAGGTTACAGTTTCAGCACTGATGGAGTTTTGTGTTTCAAGGATAGAATAGTTGTGCTAGAAGACAGTGACTTGAGACGTACGATCTTGACTGAAGCCCACAACAGTCCGTTTGCTATGCATCCTGTAAGTACGAAGATGTACCGTGATTTGAAGAATGAGTACTTTTGGGTTGGCTTGAAGAGAGATGTAGCCGACTTTGTGAGTAAGTGCTTAGTGTGTCAGAGAGTGAAGGCGGAACATCAGGTTCCCTCAGGTTTGCTACAGCCGTTGAGAATTCCGGAATGGAAGTGGGAGAACATCACCATGGATTTTGTTTCGGGTTTGCCTTTGACTCCTACGAACAAGAACTCAGTTTGGGTGATAGTAGATCGTTTTACGAAGTGTGCTCACTTCTTGGCAGTCAACACTACCTACACTTTAGATAGATTGGCCGATTTGTACAATGGTGAGATTGTTAGACTGCATGGTGTGCCGAAGTCCATTGTGTCAGATAGAGATCCGTGGTTTACTTCTAGATTTTGGGAGTGTCTGCATACAGCTTTGGGTACCCGTTTGAACTTCAGCACTTCTTATCATCCTCAGTCAGATGGTCAGTCAGAGAGGGTTATTCAGATCTTAGAGGATATGCTGCGTTGTTGTATCATTGACTTTCAGGGTACTTGGGAGAAGCATTTGCCTCTAGTAGAGTTTGCGTACAATAACAGTTTTCAGTCGAGCATTCAGATGGCTCCGTATGAGGCCTTGTATGGCCGGAAGTGTAGAACTCCAGTGTGTTGGGCCGAGGTAGGACAGAAATTGTTACCTATGCCGGATTTGCTCAAGGGGACAACCGACAAGGTAAAATTGATTTATGACCGTTTGAAGGCTGCTTCGGATAGGCAGAAGTCCTATGCCGATCTGAAAAGAAAGGAAGTTGAGTTCTCAGTGGGTGAGAAGGTATTCTTGAAGGTGTCTCCGTAGAAAAAGGAGATGAGATTTGGCCGAAAAGGGAAATTGAGTCCGAGGTACATAGGACCGTATGAGATTGTGAAGAGGGTTGGTCCGGTTGCTTATCAGTTGCGTTTGCCATCCGAGCTTGAGAAGATACATGATGTGTTCCATGTGTCGATGCTTCGCAAGTATAGGTCCGATCCATCACATGTTATGCCCGTAGAAGAGATTGAATTGAATCCGGATTTGACTTATGAAGAAGAGCCAGTAGAGATCTTAGCTTCTGACAGTAAAGTGTTGAGGGGTAGGTCGATTGTGTTAGTAAAGGTGCGGTGGCGAGGTAGAGGTGTGGACGAGGCCACTTGGGAGAGGAAGGAGGATATGGAAAAGCAGTTTCCGTATCTCTTTCAGTCAGGTAATTTCGGGGACGAAATTCCTTAAGTGGGAGAGAGTTGTAACACCCGTGTTTTGGGCCTAGGAGTTAGCCGGGTTATAGTTCGAGTCAAATAAAATTTAATTAAAACAATTCAACTTCAAATAATGACCTATTTGAGCTTTAGTAAAAAAAGGGAGGACTTATGTGGTAATTTGACCCTAAAGTCTTTAAAAAGCTAGACAACTTTAAACCAAAAGTTGTCATCTTCCTCCCACAATCCTTTCCAACGTTAAAGAAGGCTAAAACCACCATTTTCAAAACCTCTCAAAAGCTAGCTACTATTCCATTAATATTGCCACTTGATTTCAACACCAAATTAAGAGGTAAATATGTTTTCTTAATTTCCTCTCTATCCTCTACTTATCTATGGTTTTAGATTTCAAAAATATGGGGTTTTGAAAATTAGGGTTTATATTTAAAGTTTGAATTTTAAGGGGTTTTCTAATTGGTTTTGATAAATTGAGTTGGGGTCTTAGTTAATCATGTTATAATGAGTAACATATATCAAATTGGTTGAATTTGGGTGAAAATTCGTAGCATGTTCTTGAGGTAGATTTTAAGGTAGTAAAATTTGGGTTTTTGGTGGGTTTAATGTTGAAATTGAAGGGCTGATGGTCTACCTATGCTAGGAGGGTGATTTGGGATGTTTTGGAAGTCATTTGGATGTTTGGAAATTGAATTTTCAGCAAGGCTATAGGGAAGCACGAAAATTGGAATTTTAGGAGATTATGTGATTTGAGAAATTGTGGAATTTGGGTTGTGTTAGCAAAGTAAGTTGATGGTTGAGTTTAGCATTGAATTGGGAAGTAATGTATATGTTTTGTTTGGCTAGAAGCAAGTGGAAGCGTGGAAGAGGCTTTGGGACCGAATCCGGGTGCATAGGAGGATTGTTCGATTTGCTAAGGAAGGGCGGTGAGTGGTTTCAACTTGTTTTAAGTTTGGTTCGAGTATGTGTGGTGGGAGTGTGTGTGAAGTGTGCTTGGTAGGCCACTCATAGTTAATTCAAGTTGTTGATTTAACCATTGATATCCATGAATGCATTTATGCTTGTTTGACTATGCTATTATGATTGTGGTTGATGGATGTGAGTTTATCTTGATATACATCTATGAGTTTGAGCATGAATGTGGTTGATGATATGTATATGATGTGGTTATGATAATTGGCACTAAAATAATTACCGGTTGTAAATGATCGATCATTAGGATAGTGTGCACACAAATTGAGTCAAAACGTACGTGGCCTTGATGGCGTTAAGTCATCAAGGAGGAGTACGGTGATGTAACATTCCACCGGAAGCTTTTATTACATTTCTACGGGATGATGAGTGGAATCCCATCCGTAGGGCATGTGGCGATGAGTGGAATCCCGCACATGCAAGGTCCGGTGATGAGTGTAATCCCACCGAGTTAAAGTGTTGTTGAGGTTTAAATCCGCACAATCGGGGTAATTAAAGTGGCCAATTAACTTGTTCATACATTGTGATATGTGATGATGTTATATGTTAGTGATATATGGTGTTGCTATATGGTGTTGATTTTGATATTTGAGCTTGGTAGGATCGAGATACCATATATGCCACTTGAAAGACTAGCTAAGTCTACTTGATTTTATGCCTATGCTTGATGTATGTAAGACTAGGATTAACATGCTTGAACCCTGCATTGTTGATGTTTTTCGTTTTAAAGCACCCTCACTAAGCTTATGGCTTACGCTCTCTATGTTCAACAATGCAGATCATTAGCGTGGTGTTAGCTCGAGGCAAGGCAAGAAGGGCTTTCCAAGTTGTTGCTCAAGTATGGTTAATTTTGTAGTAGTTAAGCAATGTGGCAATAGGGTGTGTTTGTATGAGCCTTGTATGACTCTTTCAAATGATGTTGTTTTGGATTGTAAAGCATGTATTACTATGATGAATGATGGTGTGTGATGGCATGTTTTAGATGCTTAGGTTGCCTTGTGTATGAGTGCAAACCTCTTGTGTTGAATTGTGCCATTTGGGCTCTTGAGCTTCCATGTTTGACCTTAAATGCTGAATTTGCTCTTTTGTTGGAATGTCATGTTCGATTGCCTTGACCCATGTTGATTGCTACCTATGGCTATTGTATGATTGCTTAAATGTTTGTATGTGCGAGTCTTGTGAGTGTTAATTCATGCCTTTGGTCCTTTTTAAGCTTCTATATATGTCTATGCATGATCTTAGTGTTTTTCATGGTTAGGAAGTCTTTAGGTTGGGCAGTAAGTGATCCCCTGCACTAGGATTTCGAAACCATGGGTAAGGTTTCGAAACCTTTGCAGAAATCTGGGCTTCCAGACCTTACTGCCAGCCTAAGTTTCGAAACCTTTAGGGAAGGTTTCGAAACCTTTAAAAAATTTGGGATTCCAGACCTCACTGCCGGCCTAAGTTTCGAAACCTTTGAGGGAGGTTTCGAAATCATGGAAGAGGGTTTCGAAACCATGGGGAAGGTTTCGAAACCTTTGCAGAAATTTGGGTTCCAGACCTTACTGCCAGTCTAAGTTTCGAAACCTTTGCTTAATATTGCACTGTTTTGTCTTGTTGGCCCTTTTTAAGAGAAAAACACATAGGAATCAAGATGCCTTTAGTCAAGATTGAAATTTTGGTTGTTTGAATGTGGTTTGGGGTTCGAATGTGACAAGATTAAAATGAAAAAAAAAATTAGGGTTGCTAACCGAGGGGGAACCCTTTGGGTTTCGCTTCGGTTTTCCTCGTGTGGCCCACTCGGACCGGTCATCCGGCCAGACCGGGACGAGGGGGTTACAGGGTTCGGGTCTGATTTTTTTAGGATATGGTCGGGCCGGGTTTGAGTTTATGGTGAAAAATACTCCACCTGACCTGAAATAATAATTTAATTTTATTCTAAACATTCAGGTATAATTACTACAATGCCCCTCTCTTTATATATATTTTTCAATTATCTTATTATTTTGTCTAATAAAAATAGAATAATTATTATAATGCTCATTCTTTATTAGAATCGTGACGGCCAAAAACCTGTCCCGCCCCGTTGCCATTGTTAAAAAAAAGGGACAAATTTGGTCCTTTAACCTTAAAAAATGAGGTATTTTTAATGAAAAATACTAATTAAAATATTTTTTAAAACTGTTATGAAGCGACAACTAGAGATGACCATTTGACCCATACCCGATGGGTTTCGACCCGACCCTACCAGGATCAGGTTTTTTAAAGAATATTTCGGGTTCGAGTCTGATTTTTTTAGGATATGGTCGGGTCGGGTTTGAGTTTAAGGTGAAAAATACTCCACCTGACCTGAAATAATAATTTAATTTTATTCTAAACACTCAGGTATAATTACTACAATGCCCCTCTCTTTATATATATTTTTCAATTATCTTATTATTTTGTCTAATAAAAATAGAATAATTATTATAATGCTCATTCTTTATTAGAATCGTGACGGCTAGAAACCTGTCCCGCCTCGTTGCCATCCCTAAAGATGAACTTAATTTTCTTTTATACTGAAACTAATCGTTGGTTCAGGATAGTTGAAAATTAATTGTAAAAATTAAAGACGTGATATATTTATCCTCACCATTTGCGGTGTTTGTTTAATTGGTTATTATTTTTTAAGTTAAATTTGACTCTCAAGTTTTAAAAAAAAATTAAATTATTTTTCTTTAAAAGTTGTTGACAAACATTACATTTCAACGGTTTTAAGATGACAAATCATGTGATAGTCTACATACACTCATGATAACTCACTTATTGTGTTAGATGTGATGTTAATAAATAATTTTAAAATATTCAAAAATATAATATATATTTCAAAATATATAAAAATTGTGAAAATTTTATATGGAGTCTATTAGAACTGCTAAATGTAATGCCATGTTAATGGTGTTAAAAATTAACATTGTAGATAAAATTTATGTCAAAAATATTATTTTTTAATGTTAAGGGTCAAATTAAAAAAAATTTCTTCAAAATGTTGAAGATCAAATTCAACTTAAAATGATAATAATCAAAATGAAAAAATATAAATATTAAGGGTTAGAAGTAATTTTTATGTCAAAAATTAAAATAAGATATCCCTATCCAACTAATTGTTTTCGGTTATACTTAATTATTAAGATATGATAAATTCACTCCCATCATTTAAAAACTTATTAAAAGTAGTTTTTTCATGATTAAACCAATTGAATCGATGGATTACAGACCTAATTGTCATTTTTTTTTAAAATTTATCATCCGACTTTTAAATTTTACTATTCGCTGTCACTCGACCGTTTAACTTTTTGAGCGAACTTATACTAAAAGCCCTGAAAATTTTCTCTAACTCAAAATTTACTCCCTTTGGTTTATTGGCACCATGATATTTTATTTCGAAATCAAACGACGAGAAGGAAAAAACAACAACATATTTTAATTCTACGATGGTTAGACGTGTGGATTACATACCAAGCTAATATAAGGTTAAAGATTTAGTTTGAGTTTTGTCGGTTTTAGAAAAAATCAAATTGATAAAAAGAAAGAAAAAAGAGGAACGTTTTACTACCAGTTAAGTAGCAAATGATGAATGACGACAATTGAATAATGGTGAAAGATGTTGGCCATAAATAAAACTGCAAAAAATACAACATTTCTTTAGTGTTGCTATACAACTAAGGACTGAATGACAAAAAAATAAACGAAATTTGAAAATTGAATGATAAAATAAATAAAATAATTAAAACAAAAATAAATGTAAAGTTAAGTGACTACATGTGTAATTTACCTAATTTTATTCATTCAACTTATCTGAGATTCAACCCCTACTGTATCATCTTCAATCAAAACGAAGAAAATATATACTGCAATAGAAAGGAATTTGATAATATTAAACACAACAAAATAAATCTAAGAAAATAATTAAAATATAAAACCGAAGAAACATCTCACAAAAAATAATGGGAAATTACATAAATAGACAACATTATATAAACACTAACCTCTAATCCCTAAAAATAAGACGTTTGTACACATTTTTTTTACTATTGGTGCATGTAATATTTTCCATAATAACAAATAAGATTATATCTAATACAAATGGTTAAATTATCTCTTTATGATATACATATATTTTTGAAGAAATCTCATTAAGATGCTGAAGTTACAGTTGGTTCGACAAATCCATCAATTTGAAGTGATAACATATATCTTAAAATATTCAACTTTTTGCATTAATTTTAAAGCAACAAATATTTCACAATCACAAGAACTTGAAATATAACAATTTTGAGAGTGACAGCAGCACTATCCTCTAAAGAAAAAAAGAAAACAAATAAAATTAGGAAAAAAAGGAGGCTATAAATAATGAGCACTAAGCTGTTGGATCTTCTTCTTCAGTGGTGCTTTTGTCAACAAAGATATACCCTTATTTCTTTCTTCTTTTCTCTTTTCCTATCTTTTAAGTTAAGGCAGCAGAAGTCAACAACAACGCTGTTTTTTCTTTCTTTCCTTCTTTTTCTAACACGAAATAACTTAAGACAGTAAAAGCAAGCTTATTATTACAGGGGGAAAACATGTTTGCAGGAGATCAGAATGGTTTACAAGGTGACCCGAGGTTGAAGGCCATTTCTGAAGCCATAAGAGTTGTGCCTCACTTCCCGAAACCAGGTTCATCATCTTCTTCTTTCTCTATGTTTATGTTGGTGTTTTGAAAGAAAAAAATGGAAAACAGGTCTTTTTCTTTGGTAGTAAAATGTTGAAGTTTTTCTTGGTTTGATGTTTTATGTTCAGGAATTATGTTCCAAGACATAACAACACTGCTGCTTGATCACAAGGCCTTCAAAGATACCGTCGACATCTTTGTTGATCGTTATAGAGATATGGGAATTTCTGTTGTTGCTGGTAACAGATCTGATCATTCATGTTTTCGTATCATATTTATATAGTCGTATTTAAGATGTTTTCGCATATTAAGTAATTTTTGAAACATCAGTACATTTCTTATTAATTTTCTATACCTATTTTATTTCATATTTTAATTAATCTCCAAACAAACTCTTTTTTTTTTTTCTTGTATGCTCTCTTCAATAGGTCTGGACTAAGTGCAGAGAAAATTTCAAGTCAAGTTTTTTTTAATAAAAAAAAATCATTGTTATCGTGCAAAGTTGGAAAAAAAATGTTACTATTACAATTCTTTTTGTCTTTGCTTTTGCTATTTAATTTAATATAGTATATATAAGTGGGGAGGGTTGATTTCTTTTTTTCTTTCTTTGATGGCTAATGTGGTTCAATTCAAATTAAGTTCAAACACATTGATTTCTTCATTTTTCTTCCAAATTCAACTGAAATTTGTGGATACTGATGCCATGGTGGCATACTAAATTCTGGTTTATAACCATTTGTCAAGAAGCACAAAATATTTATATTACTCGAACTCGGATGGATGTTAAAAGTAGGGTACGTGTCGAATACGAAAATTGCTCCATTTTCTAAACAAGAGAAAATTCCAGCCAAAAGTATGTTAGTTTGAGGGGTAGGAGATGTTGGAAGCATTCAAATTAAAGTATTGAAGTTGGTTCTATTGTTTGCTCACATGGTGACTTGACATTGTAGGAGTTGAAGCTAGAGGATTCATGTTTGGTCCCTCGATTGCATTGGCTATTGGTGCCAAGTTTGTTCCCTTGCGTAAACCCAGGAAGTTGCCAGGTATATACATATGAGTCTGATTTCTTGCTCTTCGCCTTGATTGCTTAATGAGACCAAGCGACCGACGTTGGTTTCGATTTTGATATGATTGTCCTGTTGAAAAGAGCTATGTTGGTTTCGATTCTTCGATTTTCTTGAAGTAATCATGCTAAGGAATTTTGTGTTAGGAACATGTTGATTGCTATATGTAATGCCTGAACAAATTTCCAAACTGCCAACTATTGTCTGTAGTCAGTGGTGCAGTGGTGAAAACAAGTAATTTAAGCTCCTCTCACTATTTTACATACTAGGAGAGGTGATCTCCGAAGCATACGTACTCGAATACGGCACGGATTGTTTAGAGATGCATGTTGGAGCTGTGCAGCCCGGGGAACGCGCATTAGTTATCGACGATTTGGTGGCTACAGGGGGGACTCTTTCCGCTGCAATACGCTTATTAGGTAATATATATCCGTAGTTCATCCATGTACACTGCCATTTACATACTCTTTACAAGTTTCTGAAACTTTCGTTACCGATGATGCTTACCAGAACGAGTCGGGGCACAAGTGGTTGAATGCGCATGTGTTGTTGGCCTGCGTGAGGTTAAGGTAATCTAAAAGAGATTCGAATAAAATTTAGCATATCCGTATTTAACACGCACATATGTTTTTGCAGGGACAACATGGACTAAATGGAAAGCCATTGTATATCCTTGTGGAGCCACGGCAACAGATTAATGGCTCTGCACCATCCGGTAATATGTCCAATACTTGTATTTAACATAAATTAAACACTTACATCTGAATTTGAATAACATAAATATTATTCGAATGATTGATTTAGAATGTTAATAATTGAGTGTTTTATGATGCTTTACGGTCTTTTCTATAAGAGATAATGCATTGTATATTCTGAAGATATTGATGTCTCATCATGAAGTCAACTCCTAGCAAACCCATGCAACTTGATTGCTCTTTATTTTCCTTTGTCTATGTCACACTCGTATACTTATGGTCACTACCTTTTTTAAGTACACTATTTGGTGTCATTTTATTGGTTTCTTTTCACTTAAAAAGCCTTGATTCGTTTGTTAAAATGTCTCAATTAGATGCTTCTAGTTTGGGATGTCGATGGAATATGGATATTCATTGGAAGTGTTGTCCCAACTTCTTATTTTATTTTTCGTCACATACTTTTTTTTAAACTATTACATATTCGAATATGAATATAGATATAAAATACGAGTATACTTACATTAATTATGCATACACATTTTTGGTGTTTTCTTTTTCAGTTAACGGAATTGGTGTTGTGAATGGAATTGAAACATGCAGACACGATGATCTCATTCTGGGAGGAAACTTTAGTTCCCCAGTCAATACCACTCCAAAAAGTGATTAGTGTTCTTTTTAAATATGTGAGGCTGGCTTAGTTTTACCTTTCATGTAAACTTTAATCAAATTTTATTACGTTTTAGTACTTGTTTGTTATTTATCAAGTTTTATCGTATTTTTTTTTATGTTTCCATCTTTTTCGACCAATTATTATAAATAGAAATAAAATCTAAATTATTCGCATCTTATTTTGGAATGCAATGATGCACGTATTTAGATTATATTAATTTTAATTTTAATTATGATTGTTCTGTAAGGTCTAATCAAGATGACAAGGGGTCTTGGGACCTCTTTGATAAATAATGAAATTTTGATAAAGAAAAAAAGATAGCCAATCAACTTCTCTTCTCGTTTGTTGGTTCTTGCTTAAGCTGGTCTAATATAAAATATAATTTTATTGAAATGCTTAAAAAGAAAACGCAGTGATAGTAAGTTGGTTCCTTCCCACTATGTGAAACAATTTGTTTTTCTAATTAATAAAATTGTTAATAAAATTTATTCGTATGAAATTTAAAGCGGCTAATAAAATTTACAAAGTCAAAAAATACAATCAATTAAAATAAAAAAACAATTAAAAGATTTGTTGATAAAACTCTAGTTGGTTCAAAAAATCTAATTAATTAAAATTTCGGACACCATTTTAAAAAAATATTTTATTTTTTAATATCTTAATTTTTATGTAATCATTGAACATTATGTTTAATAATAAAATGTTGATTGAGCTATGATGAATGTGATGAATAAAGACTATACTGTTGATAGGAAACAAAAATCAAAATATAGTCCACTTCAACAACAAGCACCAGTGGTCTAGTGGTAGAATAGTACCCTGCCACGGTACAGACCCGGGTTCGATTCCCGGCTGGTGCATGGAAGTTGCTGTGATGAATGTTGCGCTCCAAGAGGTGGTAGGGTCCATCTTATTCCTCTGATCCTCGGAAGAGACAACAGCGCATCTGAGCTTCTTCTTTTTCTTTTTTATTTGGGTCTAAAAACGATCCTCTACAAAATAAAGGTGCTCAATATCTGGTCCACTGCTTGAACTGTTTCTTTGTATCGATCTTCCGGTTTATTAATGTTTGAAGACAAATAGGATCAGTGAGTTGGTTAAGGATGTTTCCTGGAATAATCTATCAAAGTTTTTTCAAATAGAACATATTTGGGCTTAGCCCAATGGAAAAGAGAATGTGTTTTGAGGAGACCGTCAAAAATCACTTCATGGTGGCCATGGCCCATGACCCTCACAGTCTTTCTTTAATTATTTATCATTACAAGTTTTATTAACTTGTGACGACTAAACCCTGGGTTAGCCTAAAGACAAGGAGCCAATCCACGGAGGAGGGAAGAGGAGAGCAACGGACGGTTTAAAAATTAAAATCCCCCTAAATATCAAATCAGTCTTAAAGTTTGGATAGGTTGGGTAGGTCAATCCATAAATGTTTAAATGGTATTTATATATTTTCTTCATCGTTGCTTATTTCCATCTTTATTATAGCGTAAGGTTAAAAATGACAGCTGCAACGTCAGGTTGGGACTTGGGAGTGAACAAACAATAACCGCTTTCAGAGGCGATTGTGATTACTGTTTTGCTGTCCGCACCGCTTATTTTACTTATTTGATTTTAGGCCTTGTATAATATTAACTAGTTATTTCATAAATTTCATCTTCATATTAAATATATACGTGTAATTAATCATTTAATTCAAACGATATTCAAAATCAATAATCAAACCAAATAATTGTCGAAACTGAATAACTAAATACAATTTTGATTAAATTAGATAAGTTCAACCGACTACTGCCTTCTCATATTTTTGTTGGTCAGAGATTTCATTTGTTTCCATATTATTTGATTCATTGTTGACATACTATTTATAAGGGTAATACATATATCGTAGCAAACTCAAACCTAAAATAACATATATTTGATTGAGTCGAATAAAAAAGATTGAGGCGAAAAAATTCGACTTGTCTTGACTCGATTTAAAATTTTATAAAATTGATTCGGCTCGAAGAATTTCAAGTAAAGTATGAGTTATAAAAATGAAAATTCAAATATTTCGAAATTTTTAGTAATCAGTAGATTGATTTTTAAGTTCGAGTTGAGTCCCTCAACTCCCTTGGTATATATAACGATATAAAAAATATGAAGAAATATATGCTATATATGAAGAAATATACATATGCATATTTTATATGATTAAAGAAAGTCGTTTAAATTAGAATTAAACTATACTATAACGTGGTAAATAATTACAATTAAATTTGTATAGGAACTAAAAAACTCAACTCGAATTGAAAAAAATTCAAATAAAATTTAAATTGTAAAATATAATGCGTCAACTCGAATAACTCAATTTTTTTGACTCGACTCAATCTAACCCTCACCGCAAGACTTATTACCATAATAAAGTGCATAGTTATCCACAACTACGTGGCGCATCGAATCTTTACCACCTAAAATTACCCTCAACTTTCAAAATGATAGACGAATTCCGACATTGAGGCGTTGAAGGTACGCGCTAAAGCTATATGATGATAGATTCCCTTCTTTGATAGTTGATACATCTCCGTCCATCAGACACCGTACATCATCTGCTGAGATAATCAATCTTGAGGTTCAAAACAAAATGCTGAAATAGATTAGTCTGCAGGGGATTTCTCTCTTTGGATATTAGAAAATATCCTATTTCTTTCATCAACTTAAATTCACCGGAAGGTCCGGAACCCTATATATAAAGGAGGCTATACTTCAGCTCACTTCACTCTTCCTCTTTGTAGCTCAAATTATTTTCTTTCGCGGAAACCGGAGGACTGTAGAGTTAGCTGCGATGGGGGCGGCGTTGTTATCGGAGTTTGCGACGGAGATCATTGTGCCAGTGTGCGCCGTCATTGGGATTGCTTTCTCGTTGGTGCAGTGGGTGTTGGTGTCGCGCGTGAAGCTCACCTCCGAGCGGCATGCATCGGGTAGCAACAAGAACGGTTACGGTGATTCCTTGATCGAGGAAGAGGAAGGACTCAATGACCATAACGTCGTCACCAAGTGCGCTGAAATTCAAACCGCTATCTCTGAAGGTGAAATCTTTGGACTTTGATGTTAGATCTGGACTTTTATTTTTTCCTCCATTTTTTTTTGTTTTCGTAATATTAATTTTGAGAAATGTTTTAATTTCATAGACTTGAGTTCAGCTGCAATAATTATCACGTTGCTTTGACTTGAGTTAGTATCGTTTATAGTCACAAGTTTTGAATGTAATAGTAATTGATTTAGTTAAAATGGAGATCGAATTAGTAATCTTAGCACTCAACTTCATTGTTTCTGTTCAAAATTTTAAATCTGTAAAAAGTTTTTGAGTTCCGCCGTAGCAAGTAGCAACCCGTAAGGCGATATCCGAAAGCGGTTTGAAATTTAAATTTAAATTAGGAATTTATTCCTTTCTGTTAAAAATCATAAAATTTCTCTAATAAATTAGCTCGAATTGTGAATTCAATTGCTCTTGCAATTTGGCTTAATGGTAGGATTTTCAACTATAAAATTAAGCTAGGTTGAATATACCTTGCCAAAAATTATTTTTCCTTCTATATTTATTTGTTTCCAATGGTTTTTTTAATGGGATCTAAAGATTAGATTTAGATTTAATTTGGTAAGTCCAGTGGAGTTATAACTGGGACAGGCTTTATCTTCAGTGGTGCTATCATTACTGACAGTTATGATATATTGTCTTATTATCTTAAATAAATTATTGGCTCTATGGATGTTAATACTATTACCATTAGAATATTCCTGCCTTGTACGTGTGCTGCACGTGGCCCATTCCACGCGTATCTTGTTTCTTTCTTGAAATAATATTTGATGGTGGCTTCGATAAGTTATTTGTATCTTATACGAATAGAAATCTTCTACCCTTTTCGGTGTCTCTATTTATGCCCCCATTAAAAATTAAGTTTAAGGTTAAAGTTTGTGATTAGGGTTTAGATAATTTGGGGCAGGTGTACTTTTTTGGGTATAAGTTATATGATTTAGTATTTAGAAATTAGAGTTAGGGCTTGAAATTTAACTTTTAGTGTTTTTTAGTATTGTGGCATATAAGGATGGAAATCCTCTACCCCTTTTCGGTGCCCCTACATATGCCCCACGCTCAAAATTAACTTTAGGGTTTATGGTTTATGGTTTTAGGTTAGGGGTTGTGGTTAGGGTTTAGAGAATTTAGGGTAGGGTGTATTTTTTAGGGTATAGGGTGTAGGGTGTAGGGTGTAGGGTTTAGGATTTAGAATTTAGGGTTAGGGCTTAGATTTTAATTTTGTAGTGTTTTTTAGTGTTGTGGCATATGTAGGGGCACCGAAAAGGGGCAGACGAATTTTATCCGGCATATAAAGGGGCAGAACATTTTTATCCATCTTATACAAGTAAAAAAGAGTAATGGCAGTAATACGCAAGTCCATAACTCAATCTAATTGTTCATTTTGCTAGCGTGCATCCTAGTGGCTCTATTTAAGGTTATTGTATATGTAGTAGTATTTTCATCAAATGCTTTAAAAAACAGTTTTTAAGTTCTTGTTTTTAATATCATACTGTTATGAATTGTACGTTTGTACCCGGCACTTGCTAGCAAAAACTATATACAATATATTATATATCTTATTAACAATAGTAAAATAAATATTTGGTCAGTCGTTTAGCTCTTAGTGAGAGCACCCGCGGCGAGAGATTAGTCACTGCTATCGACGGTGGATACCTTGGCTCAAACCAAAAATAATAATAATAATAATATATCTTGTAATTAATATATGTCAAATAACAATAAATTTATATTTATTTTTCTTGTTCGAATTACATTAATTTTTAAAAATAATAACAACATAATATACATATTAATTTGTAGGGGTAGTATAAGTTGTCAGTGTCATTATATTTTATTGATTTAACAATAAGCTATCAATTAATTGGATAGTAGAAGATTGATTTTTTCAAAAACAAATTGCACATGATATATGCTGAAACAGATTTCCAATGGCGTGAACTACTTGAGGGGTGCATTATTAGCTTTTTCGTACTAATGAGTTTGACCTAAGCCTTGTTTCTCTTGGTCAAGTATATAGTCTTGGAGAAAAGAGCGACTTTCATGGTTAATTTCCTGGAAATGTTTATCTATATCAATTAACCAGTTGATGCATGGTGCAACAGGTGCAACATCCTTTCTTTTCACTGAATATCAGTATGTTGGCATCTTCATGATTGCCTTTGCCATCTTGATTTTCCTCTTCCTGGGTTCTGTTGAGGGCTTCAGCTCAAAGAGCCAGCCTTGCACCTATGATAAGGAGAAGACGTGCAAACCAGCTCTTGCCACTGCCCTCTTCAGTACTATATCCTTCTTGCTTGGTGCTATCACCTCTGTTCTCTCTGGGTTTCTTGGGATGAAAATTGCTACCTATGCAAATGCGAGGACAACCTTAGAAGCAAGAAAGGGTGTTGGAAAGGCTTTCATTGTTGCATTTAGATCTGGTGCTGTAATGGGTTTTCTCCTCGCTGCAAATGGTTTGTTGGTGCTTTACATTGCCATCAATCTCTTCAAGATGTATTATGGTGATGACTGGGAAGGCCTTTTTGAGGCTATTACTGGTTACGGTCTTGGGGGATCCTCTATGGCACTCTTTGGAAGAGTTGGTGGTGGTATCTATACAAAGGCTGCTGATGTTGGTGCTGATCTTGTAGGCAAGGTTGAAAGGAACATTCCAGAAGATGATCCAAGAAACCCAGCTGTAAGCAAAATCTTTCTTGTATATCATAGTTGATCCATATTTAATTATATGCTTGTCAATCTTTTTTCCACGGGAAATTATTTTGTATGTAAAATCTTACATGATTTAAATTTCTTTTATAACTCAGGTCATTGCTGATAATGTTGGTGATAATGTTGGGGACATTGCTGGTATGGGTTCAGATTTATTTGGCTCATATGCTGAATCTTCCTGTGCTGCTCTTGTTGTTGCTTCTATATCCTCATTTGGAGTAAACCACGACTTCACTGCCATGTTGTATCCTCTGCTCATTAGTTCTGTTGGTATTCTAGTCTGTTTGATCACAACCCTATTTGCTACGGATTTCTTCGAAATCAAGGGTGTCAATGAAATTGAACCAGCTTTGAAGAGGCAGCTTATTATATCCACTGTTATTATGACTGTGGGAATTGCAATTGTTACTTGGATTGGTGTGCCATCTTCCTTCACCATTTACAATTTTGGGGATCAGAAAGTTGTTAAGAACTGGTAAGATTACATGATTCTTGCATGTGGCAAGTATGCTATTTTGGAATTTCCACCTAGGTGCATTCTATTAGCCAGCTACCCCCCTAATTTTGTGAGTGTAGGAAAGGTGAAAACCTTTTATTCATTAAAATGAATGTTATTATGAACTTCATAATGACTTGATTGGTTGTATCTTATTAACATGAATATTACTATAAACTTCATAAAGACCTGAAGTGGTGGCCTGCATCATGTCTCGCCTAGCATCTTGTTTATGATATCATGCTTGTGCTTGTGATATGTGTAACCGCTGAAATGATTTTGATTTGCAGGCAACTATTTTTGTGCGTGAGTGTTGGTCTCTGGGCTGGACTTATTATTGGTTTTGTTACTGAGTATTACACCAGCAATGCTTACAGGTACTGGAAACTGTCTTCGACTTATTATATATTGCATTGTTGCTTCATATTCTGAATCCTGATCGATCATTTCTTGTATTTTTAGTCCCGTGCAGGATGTTGCTGATTCCTGCAGGACAGGAGCAGCAACCAATGTTATTTTTGGCCTTGCTTTAGGATACAAATCTGTGATCATCCCGATTTTCGCCATTGCAATCAGCATTTTTGTTAGTTTTAGCTTTGCTGCCATGTATGGGATTGCAGTCGCTGCCCTTGGAATGTTGAGCACCATTGCAACTGGGTTGGCCATTGATGCTTATGGTCCCATCAGTGACAATGCTGGAGGCATTGCTGAGATGGCTGGCATGAGCCATCGCATTCGTGAGAGGACTGATGCGCTTGATGCTGCTGGAAACACCACTGCTGCTATTGGGAAGGTACAACATTTAATTTGTTTCCTTGAGATTGTTCCTAGGAGAGTGTTCTCAATTATTGGCCGTGCATATTTGATGTACAATCCTTATATGTTTGCAGGGATTTGCCATTGGATCAGCAGCGTTGGTGTCGTTGGCTCTATTTGGTGCCTTTGTGAGCCGTGCAGCTATCTCTACTGTTGATGTCTTGACCCCAAAGGTTTTCATCGGTTTAATTGTTGGTGCCATGCTTCCCTACTGGTTCTCTGCCATGACCATGAAGAGTGTGGGAAGTGCAGCTTTAAAGATGGTTGAGGAGGTTCGCAGACAGTTCAACACCATTCCTGGTCTCATGGAGGGTCATGCCAAGCCTGATTATGCTACGTGTGTCAAGATTTCAACCGATGCCTCTATCAAGGAGATGATTCCTCCTGGTGCCCTTGTTATGCTTACTCCCCTAATTGTTGGAACTTTCTTTGGTGTTGAGACTCTTGCTGGTGTCCTTGCTGGTGTTCTTGTTTCCGGTGTTCAGGTGAAGTTGGAAACGCTCGGCAGAATCCTCCATTCAATTTTGGTTTATTTGTGAAAGATAATTATACAAGCTATAACAACTTACCTGTATCTTTTGCGCCACTTTGAGAATATATCTGTAAACTAGTTGTGAAAGCATGGTGGATGATGGTTGGAAAAGTGGGAGAACTCTACAAAATCACTGATTATGGCTCCCGGCTTTGTTCTTTGACAGATTGCAATTTCTGCTTCTAACACTGGTGGGGCTTGGGACAATGCCAAGAAGTACATTGAGGTAAATACTTTAAAATACTCAAGGCGGATTTTTTTTCCCTAACTTCTTTATTGGCTTTAGTCTTCCTTTGTACGTTTGAGTGATTCATATATTTTCCAATGTCAGGCTGGCGCCTCAGAGCACGCAAGGACCCTTGGTCCAAAAGGATCTGATCCTCACAAGGCAGCTGTCATCGGCGACACAGTTGGTGATCCACTCAAAGATACCTCAGGTCCTTCACTTAACATCCTGATCAAGCTTATGGCGGTTGAGTCACTCGTGTTTGCTCCCTTCTTCGCCACTCACGGTGGCTTGCTCTTCAAAATCTTTTAGAGAAGGGATGACCGGAAACGGACAGATAGTTATAGTTACCTGCAGCTTAACTTCCCTGTGTAACAATGTTGTTCCTATTCTCCCAAAACTTTTAAGGTTTCTGTATCCATCCAAAGTAGCTATAGTCACTACTATTTTTGACGGGTCGATCACAGAAAATGATAATTTGTCAGGGTAGGATGTCTTAGTTTTTCCAAGTGCAAGAACAAGGTAATTTTGTGATATAATCTTTTTCAAACATTTAACCACATAGCTGCTTTTCAGAGTCTTAAAAGATAATTTTGATGAGTGGTTTTGTTGGGTGACCGGAATTGCATGGTGTAAGGTGCGACCCACCTTATCTCAGAATTGCATGGTTGCAGGGTGACGAGAGTAGTAAACTTTACTATTATGAAGCATATATGTTGTTGATGCCAATTCCAAATCAGAAATGAAACTTTAAATGAAGGGTACCAATTCTAAAATCATTTTATGTTGTTGAAGATTATGAGTTTCCCTGTATTAATGGTGTATGCTATGCCATAGTTTAAATGAAGGGTACCAATCAGAAATGAAGCATATATAATGTTGCTGAAGCTTTCCTTAATGGTATAGCTTGGAATCAATGTTAGAAAAAAGGGTATTTCCTGTTTGTATCACAACCATGATTTTCTGCCATAGTTTATGTTTCTCGTTTGTTGCTTTGTTTTTCCTCAAACAATCTTATTTGGAGGTCTGACCTAACAATGGAATGGAGATCGGAGTTACTGTTGGTTAAGCTAATAATTGCTAAGGAGCTAACAGCACATGTCACAAAATCGTTATTTTCTTTTCTAAAGACATTTTAATCGAATGTTCCAAAAATCTTTTATTTTCCTTTTGTCTGTAAAATGGTTCCATATATCTTGGAAACCAGGGCTGTTGAAGATTATGAGTTCCCCTGCTTCTTCTCCACAAGGTGAAACTATCTGTGATACCATTTTATTCTTGGAACATAAGGGGGAAACTGTATAGTTGAACAGTAGTATATGAAGAAGATTGATGATTTTTGCCTGGACTTGATCTCATACTGATGACTACATCTTTCTTACACAAATCATACGGCAAAGTTTGAACTTGGGTTTGCAATGCAAGTGTGAGGGAGAAGTAGAGTATATTTACCCAACCTAGTTATACAATGAATGGAAGTGAATTTCCGACCAAAAAACTTGCTGTTAAATGAAACCGACGCGGTTGCAGTGAAGGGCAAGTGTTGGACATTCTCCATGAAAGTGCTTAGCAATTTCTCGATAACTTATGTCCCACTCTTTCTCAAAACTCCAACAGCAGAAATCAATCATTTCGTATGCAAACTTAAAAGGGAGTTGGTTTCAACTCTGCTTCTGAGCTGTGACTGCTACCCCTAAACTCTCTTACAAGCCAAGCATTCCTTTGAAAAATGGTGTCACTCTCACTGGGCATATCTTTCTCAGGCAAGCATCCATCGTTTCAACTGCCTCCTCCATTTTCCGCAGTTCGATTGCAAAAACCACTCTCTTCCCAACATTTCTTTATCTTTCTCTCTCTAAATCTTTATGTTTTGCCTTTCAGGGTTGCTCCATTTTATGCTCGATTATTTCGCGGAAAGTGTTGTTTTGGTCCTTTCACAATTGATAGCTTCCGATGCATTTGAAACCCGGAGTTTCGATTCTCTGAAGCTTCTCCGAGAAGTTCCACCGAGGAAGAACATAGAACTGGCTTCATCTGAGATGGAATTGAATTCCAACGCAGCAAGCAGAAGTGGTCATGCAAGAAAGATTGATGCCTCAGCAGATTCCATCAAGAAACAAGAACACCTGTTTTCCAGTGTTCAGAACGAAGGGGCGTGTTCGAGTTCAAAGCAGGCACTGAATCAATCTGGAGTGATGGTAAGTAATCCAAGAAAAGGGGTTTGCAGCAATTCTTGTGAAGGTAAGGTGGTTTTGCAGGGATGGGAAGCTGAAGACCTAAATACAAGATTGAAGATACTGGAGGAAGAAAGCGAAATTATGAAGCGAGCATTGTTAGAGACAGTGGTGGAAAGGAAAAAACTAATTAATGAAATGTGTCAGCTGTTAGAGACACTGCACTACACCATCCTCGACAAGGATAAAGATGGCTATGGATCTTTGGTCATCAAACCTCCTTCTAGGGTATTCCAGTTTGAGCCCCAGATTTAAATTTTGCTTCTGCTCATCCTCCTTCATAGCATTGAACCCGAGACATAACCCTGCTGGTTCAAGCAACCATCATTAAGCAGCCTATAGAGTCTGAGATTCATATACCAGCATTTACAATCCTTTATACCCTATTTCGAGGCTAAGGCCTTTTGTACCCAAAAAAAGAATTTATTATTTTCATAATGGATAATAGAGCAGGCATAAGAATCACTTCACTGTCTTTTAATGGCACAGAAGCACGGAGATCCACTAATTGTTGTCTCATACAAAGTTCCCAAAACAAACAAGATGGCACGTGATTCTAATTTTCCTCATTGCTGAGCTTTGCATTAATTCATCTCAAACAAACAAAAGTTGCATTAAGGCACAACAACCGAAGATGTATAGAGGCCTCGTCCCCAGATTCTTTATATTTGATACAAACCAAAGCAAATTCAGAGTACTTACAGACATATAACTCAAATTTCTCCCCTGTAACCACCAGAACCAAAATAATCCCTTCTAGAATTTGCAATAGCCATGCTTTTCTGATGCTCTAACTTGGGACAATCCCGTATACGATGCCCCAATCCACCACAATAAGCACACCCCTTTACACCACTTGCATTGGTGATTGCATCCACATCTTCCATTGGATCACTGAGCTCGGCTAAGACAGGTGGGATCCTCTGTTTGGCTTCTTGCAGTAGGTGTTTCAAATCAAGCAGGGTCGTCTCACTTTGATTCTTGTTTATAAATGTGGTTGCAATTCCTGTTTTACCACATCTTCCTGTTCGTCCTATTCTGTGGACATAGTTTTCGATTTCCGCGGGCATATCATAATTGATCACATGTTGAATATCAGGAAAATCCAAACCCTTTGATGCAACATCAGTTGCAACTAAGACATCCTTCTTGCCAGCTTTAAAGGATGAAATTGCATATTCTCTCTCTTCTTGGTCCTTGCCTCCATGAATTGCCACAGCTTCAACTCCTTTCAGCAGGAGATATTCATGAATGTCATCCACATCAGCCTTATTCTCACAAAATATTAAAACAGGTGGAGGGGTCTTCTGTAGGCATTCAAGGAGGTAGACGATCTTGGCCTCTTGCTTCACATACTCAACCTCCTGAATCACATCAAGATTTGCAGCTCCTGCTCTGCCAACATTAACAGTAACTGGCTTGACTAACGCACTTCTGGCAAAGTTTTGGATTTTGGTAGGCATGGTAGCAGAAAACAGAAGTGTTTGCCTCTGAGCTTTAAAATGGTCAAACACTTCTCTGATGTCATCTTCAAAGCCTAAATCCACTAGTCTATCTGCTTCATCTAATGTCAAATACCTACAGAAGAGACACAATTGCTTGAGTATCGTTACCTATCTATTAGGAAAATATGTAATTCAAAACTGCATGCATGTAATTATGTTGAGGGTAAGAAAGTTGGCTGTAACAGATTCAAAACATTTGTTATCTTTTAAATTAAGTATAGAAAACCGAATGCACAAGCACCTAAAACTATGAAATAGACGGACATAGAGATATCTAAACAAAATTAATAAAAAAGAAAACCAAAAGACAGGGCAGTCGTTTCCCAATAAATGCAACTTTAAGAAATTAACAAATCTGGGAACAGTGTTGGTACCATCCAACACCTCTGAAAATAAAGGCAAGAAAAATCAGAAAAGCCACCAGTTTAAGGAACTCTACGTATTTTCATCAGAAACAAGTACACAAATAGCACAATATATAAGCAAAAAATGCAGAAAGATATTTAAACGTGTGAAAACAAATTAACAGGCAAAACAAAAGTAGCTTAGCTAGCATCTGACTCCTGATAACCTTCTATGCATATAATATCAGCTTAAACTACCATAACCAACTAAATTCAAACACATGTTATATTGATGATAATAAGACTAAATGTAGCACATTGGCTAATTGAAAATGGTGTTATAAAAGCATTGAATTAAAAGTCATACTCATACCTGCAATTGTCTAAACTCATCTTCTTCTTGGCAAGCATATCCTTCAACCTCCCAGGAGTAGCAACAACAATGTGAACCCCTTTCTTCACAACATCCAACTGAGACCTCATGTCTACCCCACCAATACAAAGCAATGGCCTGAGTTCTGGATACCCATTTTCCCGCATGGGTACCAAAAATTGCTCCACCACTTCATATGTCTGCCTAGCAAGCTCCCTGGAAGGACAGACAATCAACCCAAAAGGGCCTTCTCCCGGAAGAATCGGCATCATCATCTCCTCCTGTAATGCAATCATAATCAACGGAAGCACAAATACAAGCGTTTTCCCTGACCCTGTAAAGGCAATCCCAATCATATCTCTTCCAGACAAAATAACAGGCAGACCTTGCACTTGAATTGGAGTCGGCTGCACAATTCCCTTTGCCTTTAACATCTTTAATATTGGATCCGGAAACTTCATATCCTTAAAATTCTTAATAGGAGGAGGAATCTCCTCCCCATCAACAATAATATGCCATTGCTTCCGAATCAAATCCCTATCTTTTCGAGACATCCTTCGAATATGCAAAGGCGGTTTCCATCCGGTCATCAAGGGTTCTGTATAAGTAATCCCTTTAGCCAACTCACGAACTGACATAAGTGTTTTCCTGTCGGATAAATGTTCAATCATCTCTTTCTCTTGTTGTACAATTTGTTCCATTTGACTGACCTCAGGTTGGTCCTTCTTAAGCTGGGTTGCTTTTATAAGCAAACTAGGTTTCACTTCAGCAACATTGGATTTTTCAGCTTCATCTTCCAGTGCAGAAGCCTTGCCCTTTCTTTGTAGGATTTTCTGAGCTTCCAAAGCTCGACGTTTTGCAACCGGAATATACTCAACGTAATCATCATCTTCCTCCATTTCTAATTTTCTGTATTACCCAAAAAACCCTAAATTGTGATCTAAAAAACGTTCCGTAAAAAAAGAAATTAATTCCCGAACTAACGAAGCATTAAAATAAAGGGTCCATGCAGGAGAAAGGAAATCGAAAGTAGAGTTGGGACTGGGAGTAATCACCTTTGTTGGTAGAGCAGGCGGAAACGGCACGGTGGGTGTCGCAAAATCGCGGTGTTGAATTGAGAGATATAAATAAGAGGTGGGAAAGTTCAATGAAGTTGTAGGATTATGCGGTAGTCCAACTGGGCTGGGCTTGTTGGGTTTCAACTTAGAGCCAATTCCTCTTTTGCAAAGCCCACCTAACGTCTATTTTAGATGAATTCTCAACTGTTGCAATAATATAGATACGTAAATATATACAAATTATAAAATGTCAATACCTACTCATTGAAAATTTATTTTTTTCTATAATACTCATTGAAAAATTAATTTTGACATGATAGGTCATGTATATATTTTACACTAATTTTCTCGTCTCTGGAGACAAACAAGTTCTTGCCTTCTTTCATCTTCATTTGTTGGCTTATGTTATAAATAAGTATATTTAATATATCAAATTTTTTATTTAGATACTTAAAATATTTTTGGTTAATAATTTAATTATATTTTTTAGTCAAGCTAGGTACTTAAAGTATATATTTTTTTCATTTAGGTTCTTGAAAATTTGACATATAACATTGATTAAACAATACATTAGATATTTTTTTGCCAAAAAAATAGTTTAAATACATACTTTGATGAAAAGTATTTATTTAGAAAAAATATATACTTTAAATATTTATTTTGAATAAAAAAAAATTTATGTACTTAAATGAAAATGTTGGTATAATTTAAGTATTTATTTCTATATATGTCTTACTTAAATTATAAAGGTTATTACAAATCAATAGACAATATCTCGAATTCTCAAGCAATTTGGATATCAATAGGTTATTTTATATATTTTTGATATTTTCTAATATAAATTTTGACATGATTGTATCATTTCATGTCATATTTTTTTAGGCTTAACTACAAAATAAATTAATTTGGTCTTTTTTTTAATATGTGTCTAAAGTTATTTTTTTTTGACTGAAATAAGTGACTAAAGTTTTGTTTTTGACTAAAATAAGTGACTAAAATTTCATTTTTGGCTTGTTTTAAAGTCAACTTAAGCACCTACTTTGACTTTTATTTCAACCAAAAATGAAACTTTAAGCATTTATTTTAGCCAAAAAAAATATTTTAGGCACCTATTTCAACCAAAAATAAAACTTTAAACACTTAATGCTAAAAAAAAAGACATAGTTTGGGCACTTATGCTTCTTTTAGTTACTAAAACGAAATATTCTTATACCTAAATTGTAGTTGTTTATGTATAATGCATGTACTCTACTCTAAGTATAAAGTCAGATTATAAGGAAAAAATGAAGTCAAAGGTTAGCTTAGTTGGTTCATGCAAGTTGCAACCACCTTAAGTTTGAAGTTGGAATCTTACCATCTGCAACTCAAAAGACCCAGAAAAGTAAAAGGACGGTCAATCAAATAATCTTGATGATAACAAACAGAGAAAACTGGTTTCTGAAAAGGGGAAAATGCTAGAACAACTGTAAGAAGAAAGAAAATCAATGCTTTAAGAAATTTTACCCTTCAAAAAGGAAATAGATAAGAGAACACTTCAATCTACTAAACACTGCTATGCCATTTACCTTAGACTGTATCTAACAAAATAAGTTAAATCTACAACTTTGCATGTTGTTCTCAGATCATAATTCTTGATTCCCGAGCTGCAAATTTCAAAAGTAAAAAAATATATGGATGAGTAAATAAGCAAGAAAACAACTGGAGAATCGAATTGTAAATCAAGACTGATGTGTTCTGACATAATGGAGCGGAACTCCAAACTCAAAAATATCTGTCATAATGAAATTACAGTATAAATTCAACAGGATGTCTAACTCTGGGCACTGCTGCCTTTCGGTTTGGAAACCAGGCAAACCAAATGGGTTTATCCTGCTGCTCTCTAAAACTAGCACCATCAAATGTTACAATGACCAGAATTCAGTTCTAATTCAAAACGATGAATGACCCAAAGAACTTGTTATGTCTCTTTTTATCAGGAGCAAAGCATACCTAAATTTGGGATGGACATGCAAGCCAAGCATTTAAAAGAACTTGTGCTCAGTCAGCCATTTCATCATCGCTGGGTTTGTTCTGATCCTGGAGCTCTGACTGAAGGTGTTGCTGCCATACTGCTGGACGACCCATTTTCAGCTGGCGGAGGCACACCCCATTTGTTTTCAGATTCAAGGGGCTCAAAGACATGAACCCCACCATCTGAGAGCCCCAGTGCAAATTCATTTGGCTCGGATGGATGTGCAGCAATTACAAGTGGGTGAACATTGGAACTGTGACATAGAGGAAAGGGCGTTTGAATACGAATGGTTGTCACAGAAGAGGATGTAGCGCGCATAATAAATTCAGATGAGAACTAGTGAAACTTAGATGGAAATAAAAGTTGCAAGTGAATACAATCGGATTTGACTTATTATTTACGGTGTCAATGACACCAGAAAGTGAGGGGAAAAAACAACAAAAAAATGGGAAGGAGCTTGCAGTTAGAATATATATGCATACTCCTAAAACAATATTAGTTATGAAATTTAAAACTACAATGCGCGAATCCTGTTGCATCAAAGTGTGCATGTGTACTGGAAATGTGTGCTTCAACAAAAGTAATAAGCAACTATCTAGCTAAATGAAATCCGAAAACCTAAGTCAAGCATGGAAAATACCTGACACTAGCAGGAAGATAAGCAGAAGGATTTATACGACAACACAGTCTGAGATTTGCAGCAGTAAACACGCAAACAGTTGCATCCAAAAAGCTGGCGTATACCAGTTGGCTATCACATGAGAATGTCGCATGAGTTATCGCAGCAGAAGTTTGTGGCGGAACCCACTAAATAGAAAGAAAAAAACTATTATTAGAACATCACAAAAATAATGTTGTTCCTCAATGAATCAAACAATGATGAAGCAGTACCTGCTTCACACATTCTAGCTTTGTTGTTTCAAATATGGCAAGCTGAGTCTCATGCACAACAAGAAAATGTATCTGATCTTGATGGAATTGGACGCGTGTGTCGGACAGTGTTGTTGGTGTCCTCCCAGCTGGAACCTGCACGAATCTAGTCTTCTGCTTTTCCCATCCATCAGTATTCCATACACAAATCTGGGGAGAATGGTAACATTATCAATGAACCAAAAGCAAAGTTTTCATTGATGATAATTACTTCAACTTCTACGAAGATCGATTAATTAGCTAAGCTTCTTATTAGAGAAAGCAGGCGAGAATTTCTTATTCTTTTGGAATACCTGAGAATCTGCTCCTGATGAGACGAGCACATTCAGTACATGAGAGAAGGCAAGGCCAGTTATTCTTTTGGAGTGGCCTTTAAGTTTACTCTTCACCTGGACAAAGCAAACCGGAAATAAGTAATGCTGCGTCTTTAAACGAAAGTTGCATAAATAATTCTCCACAGGATGGATCATACCTCATCCACACGAACATTATATATTTGAATTGTTGAATCGTCCATTCCTATAGCAATAATATTATTATCTTGTGGGTGGAAAGCAAGAAATGTTGCTGGTGGTGGCGGTGGCATGAAAGTTGCCATTGTCTGCAAGTGTCCATTAAAAAGAATCATAAGCTTATTCAAATCATTGACAAATGGAGAAAAATAGAAGGAAAAAAAGTTAGTCCAGCATTCATGGATTACCTTAAATGTCATCATATTAAACAAGGAAATCTTTCCTCCAGATGCGGACATTACATAAGAATCATTCTTGGATAAAGCAAAACAAGGTACAGCCTCTTCGGGATTTGAATCAGCAACTTCATTTTTCATAAGAATGCCACTTGACGGTTGCCACAACTGAGGTGGTACACTGGCAGTTGCCTAGAAAATGAAGCATCAATATTGAATTATAGTGTGCAAGTCACTTCAAAGTATGCTTTATTAATAAAAATGTTGGCAAAATAAGGAGTGAAACCATTTTGACAATCCTTGTACCTTGCCATTTGAATTGCGTTCACTTCGTTGCCACTTCCAAAGCAAGTGAATAGCGTTCGATGCCAATGCCAAAATAGCATTACCTGAATTTGTGAAGATTAACCTTGATATCTGTAATCATCACAGAGAAAGCTGATAAGATGGGTCCCAAAAAAGATGAATCAAGATGGATTTCAATTTCATGTCCCAAATCATTACAAAAATAAGGATAGTTTCACAAGGGAGAATTTTGATAGGGATAACTATTGAAAATATAAACTGCTGAACAGTATATGAGTTCCAAACATGGTACTTTGACCACCAAATTGGGCAATGGATGCATGGAAAAGCAAGTTAGAAAATCAGTGAAGCGCAAAAGTATGTGAAAATCTATATACCTTGGTCACCCTCAAGTTTTCAGGAAGCCTCAAGGATCGACACTGAGATGGTTCATTGATTTCAGTGAGCTTCCAAATCTTTGATTTATCACTCGATTCTTCTGTTATTCTGGGTTTCACGTCCCCCAAGCTCCTAGCATCCCCATTCTGAAAAAGACATAAAACATGAACTATGAAATCATTCATCCGAGCTCAACTACTCAAACGAGAAACAATTATGACATATTGTAACATAAATTGGCTTTGAAGTGCTGCTGAGAAAAAATTGAAGTTGAAGACGAAAAAGGAGGAAAAAGTAAGAACATACTGTCCCACTGACCATTCCAGCAATAGCAACCACGGAGGTACTTCTGTCTGGAAGTCCGGCACTAGTAGCGGCAGCAGCAGCTGCTGCTGTTGCAGCTGAGTTAGGATTTATTGTAGGCTGAAGAAAACAACACATCAACAGAGAAGATTTAGTTAACATATTGAATCGGTATAAGCAAATTTTATTCCACTAATGAAATTAAATGAGGTAACAATACAACCTTTGGGACTTCAGATGCTCTTGAGGCATCATAAGAAAGATTCTCCAAAGTGCGAAGCAACCGCATACCATCTGAATTCGCCAAAACCTTAATCCCATTATCATTGGCAGAAACAGCCAAGAGAGAGCCATCCTTGTTAAAGCGAATGCGAGGGCTTGCCTAGGAATTAGGAAAAGAAAAATATAAGCAGAGCCACCATCTTCAAGATGATACAAAACTTAACTGAACATAAATGAGCTTACTGGAAGGCCTCCATCGGCATCAATACTGGTCAAAGGTTGAACATTGTCCATATCCCAGAATTTGATAGAGAAATCATCACCGGCAGCCAAATACCTATTCTTAGTGGTGTCAAATTGCACAACACCTAAAGAACGTTTCCGGAATCCTTGGTAGGTCCGCTTCACGGCCCCTTCACTTTCATTCCATTCTACAATAAATGACTCCCCATCTTTACTGGTGCCACAGGAAAAGAGCCTATTGTATCCAGCCACCAAACCAGAAAAGGTCAGTTGGAAAATTTAAAAAAAAAAAAACTACCTTTATCCCGATAGTTCTTGACAATTAGCAGAAGATCAATATGAGCTATAGTGCAACCAAACTAACCTTGTACCATCAGCACTGTAGGCCATGGTTGTGCACCATCGGCCAGGAGCTTCATAGTCAACCCGTGATCCCATATTATCATACAGCCATGCCTTTATTTTTCCGTCAACAGCTGTTGAAAAGATAAACTGAGGCCAAAAAAAAGTCAAAAGGAGGCACATGCCCATAGTACAAGCGCATAAAGTGTAAGACATCTAAAGCAAGAAAGCAATATCTTTACCTGAATGTTTTCTTTATAGTGAGGGCAAACAGAATAAACAGGAGCCTCATGCCCTTCAAAGGTATACTGCCTTGTACCATTGGTAGCATCCCATACCTAAAATTAAAACATGAAAATGGCGAGGTCAAGCAAGGTTTCTCCTAGAATGAAAACCAACCACATAAAATGATGAATAAACCTTAATTGTCTTGTCATCACCACAAGTGATTACACAAAGTTGCTTATTTGGATGAGAAAATGCAAGATCATTTACTCCACCAACATGAGCATCAATCTGAAATACAAATTTCAGAATATCAATTTCGATGACGCAATGAAAACTCAGCAAGAAGATTAAAAAGGATCCAAGATAAAATGCTCAAATATATACCTCCAAATGCTGCCGAACCTCCTCACCACCATGATAAGAATATATTTGCACAATGTGCCTTGAGTAAGCAACTCCTGTTTCACAAACAGGCATAACATGTCAATCAATGTTCCATACTACCTAGAAATACACACATAGGTGCTAGCAGATTAAACATTGACTAATTCTAATGGATTCAATCTCACCAAATAAAGAACCATCAGGGCTCCAAATCACACGGTTTACAGAGACAGCAGGATCTTTGACTAGAGCAGCCTGCATTCAATTGAAAATTTGTGTTTAGCATGTCTAATTAGCAAGTGCATTAAACAACACTTGAAGGCACAAACCTGAAGAGACATTGAACAAGCAGTAAGATCCCAAACTTTAAAGTTCTTAGAAATTAGCCGCTCCCGAGAGCCAGCTTCCCACAAAGCTATGTCTCCAACATTGGTACCAACTGATTCATTGTATGCAGAAAACTAAGAATTCCATTACCCAAAAATAGAGCCACCAGCCGGCCAAAAGCAGAAACTGAAATGCAACTATAAATAAATAAGAAAATGTGGAAGTATAGCAGACCTAGAAGTAGAGTCTGTTGAACAGGATGGAAATCCATGCTCATGGGAGATGAACCCTGATTCAGAGTTCTCGCAACAGCCTTTGGCAGATCATCGGGTGCATTGAAAGTCTGACTGTGACCATGGCCAGGAAATGTCACAGGCAGCACATTGACAGGAAGACTTACCTGCACAAAGCAAGCAAAGATCAATAAAATAATTTAGGCAAAAAGAAACACAACCGAAACCATCAGACGCCCAAGCCAACAGCCAGAATACCTCATCAGAAATCCCCATGGGCCTTGTCCTTTTGGAAACATGATCAGAGTCCCCAGATGGGTAGTCTAGAGAAGGATTAGTTGGAGGAGTCCTTGGATGCTTCAATGCAGCTATAAGTCAACAATGAAACATGCCTAAAGTTTTAAAAAAAAGGAACTAGAGGAAGGATCGGCAGTATGATAAATAGAAGCCTAGAAGCCCAGGGAGGATGTGACAACAGAATAAATACTTTTAAACAAAGAGGAAGAAATAATTACCTGGTATTGAAGAAGGACCAAGACCAATAGCTCCACAAGAAACAGCTGGATGAGCTACAGTTGAAGGGTTTGACATCCAACCTGCAAGGGGGGCTGGAACTTGTGCTGGTGTGGGTTGGAAGGGCTGAAGACATAAATTGAGAACATTAAGAAAATATAGATGATGAAAGGGATCTTTTACACTAAAATCTAAGCTGAATACCCACCCCATGAGCACCTAGGGGAGGAAAGCCCCCAGCTTTTGGTAAGCCTCCAAGAAGAGGATTGTTTGCAGGAGATGGTGCTCGTGCACCATTTGGTTGTCCACATGAGTGATCCACAAAGAGAGTTTTTATATCTGGATTAGGCCTGGGGTTTTTACAAAGTTGATGCTGCCAATTCAAGCTGTAATTGCACACGAATCAGTTGTCCAATAACTGATATGTCATGTACATGTATGAGTTCATTGCATAAATAAGTCTACATTGAAAAATTACCAACACCTGATATCTTCAAAGCAGCTAACAGACTGATGATTAAGATCTCACAAGAGAAGAAAATTACCTCTGGTTAATGAGGGTGCGTAACCTCGAATTTCTAAGGTTTGGGAACTGCAATTTGTCTCGAAATAAAGGATTTGCTTCAATAAGCTTCTTGAGTTCAACCAACATGATTGCTCTAGCAGACTTGGTATCTCCATATTTTGACAGCTGTTCGTTCTCCCTGTTATAAAAGTCATATATTCTTCAGTACATTCGCTGTTATCCGTTTACATCAACACTTGAACAATTAAGCATGAGTTACGAACCTGAAATTCTCCAACGTCAAAAGCTGAGTGATTTCCTTAAAAAGTTCCTCATTAAATGTAGCAAAAACTTTCAAATCCTTTACCAATATCTCCACAGCTTTGGACAGATCATGCCTAAATAACATGTAAACATTCCAATTGTCACTAAATTCTTCTGCCAAGGAAGTTTTTGGTGAAACGTCATAAACTTCATTCAAACAAATCAAAATTTGAAATACAGGAAAGCTTACTTATCCAATGCCTCGAGATACTTCTGCTTTCTTATCTCAAAGAAGATTTTCATGGAGTATCGATTGTCGTCTACCTTGGTGAAACCAGACAAGTACTTCTCAACCTCATCCCAGTTTCCATTTTGCACCTCATCCTCAAAATATTTCATATTAAAGAAAAACCCAGATTCCTGTTCAAGCCTATTAAAATCAAAATAATAAAAACCATTCAAAAGCGGAAATCATTTCATTTCAAGCAACAAGTCAACAACAAATACTGAATATCATTAATCCTTAAAAGTAAGAAAACTAAAAAGCTTACCTGTGGACGGTTTCTTTAAACTTTTCCTCATCTAGAAACTGTAAAATCAAGAACACAAGCTCTCTACTGAGAGACGACATCGTAGCCGCCCGTTTTAACTTGGCAACGAGCCAACGATGAGACTAAAATCACCAAATATAAACACTAGATCTGCAAAAGTATTCCAAGAAATAAAAAAAAAGGTACCAGCACAAAACACTTTAGAAATATCATAAAATAAAAATTAAACCCCGAAGTTCGAAAATTTCCAGGAAACTAGATCTTTTAACCTTCTTCAACCCCTCTCTCCGACAAGAACACTCCTTTTAGGAGAAAAAGGAAAGCCCGGGTTTATACCCAAGATGCAATTTTTCCCATAAATAAAAATAAAGAAAAAAAAAAGTTAAAAAAAAAAAACACTGAAGGTTTTAAAGTAACAGATTCCATAAACACAAAGACAGGAACAAAACTAATAGATTTGTTAAAGAACTTACCTTGCTCTTTGAAAAGATCAGTTTTCAGACAAAAAGAGATAGACAGAAGAAGCTTCCTCTTTCTTGATGTTAAAGAAAATGAATCTTTAAAAAACCCAAAGCAGTCAGAGATTATCTTTCTCTTCCACACAAAAAGAAAAGAAAAAGGAAAAAAAAATATAATCCTTTTTCTAAAATACCCAACCTAAAATCTTGCAGGAATGGCGATTTTTATAGGAAAGAGGAGACAGATTAAAGAAGGTGATATATAATTCTACTTATCATTGATAGGTTATCTTGAAATGGACAAGTTGTTTTGATAAATCATTGGACTTATTTATACGTACAGTTTCATTGTAGGCCCCACTTAGCCGGCTACAGTTTGTCGAGTTTATCGGCGCGGAATTTCGAGCTGACAGCTATTCCACTACAAGAAATTATGAGATGTAGTTAGGTATGTTTTAGTTTTCTTTCCGAACCGTCGATTATAAGTGTATTTTTGTACGATATTTATCGGACGGTCATAAAATCGAGAATACTGTGAGTGTGAGATGTAGGGGAAATGAGCCAGGAAAGAAATAGTACTTGTATTTGCCATTCTCAGATCCCCAGAGAAACGACAGGCTTTTCTCGTAGGGAGAGGAATCCAGGAAGTTTGACCCTATATTTTGTTGAATATTACGGAACCTGCCATTTGGGGGGAATATTTGGGAAAAAAGTACCAACTTTATCATATAACGTGAAACTTGAAGACACTGATTTCTTATCATGAATTTATCGTGATATATTGGGGCGACAAGTCGTTTTTGCTTTATATTTATCCTATTCTTTAATTTATTAGTTAATTAATTCAGATTAAACCATAAATATTGTTAAAATTTGTTATAGGAATGATCATTTTTAATCTAATTATTTAATTCACAATATTTAAATTTAAATTTATAATTTTATTTAAAAAATTTAATGTTTTTTTCTTAATTCTTACTAAACTAACTTATTATTAGTAGTTATTTTTTAATAGAGCTAGTAGTGGCTTTTTTGGTTTTAAAAGCAAGCAATAATATATATATTTATATTGTTTGATTGCGGGACAAAGGAGTTTAGGTTGGTGTCACAATCAGAGGGGTAAAAAAGTCTACACGTTTGATTGATTCTAACAAGGAAAACCATATAAAATATAAATAACTTACGTTTATTTATGAAAAAATAAAAACTGATTCCCATTCAAAAAATAATAAAAATAACTGATTATTTTATTCCTCGAAAAAGAAAAGAATTCAAGTCCAATATCTTATTTGTCGGTGGAATTCAAACTTTTATTAGATTTGTAAATTAACATTACGTTTGATACAATATTCGTGGAATATTAGTTTTTTTATTCATAGCCGCAGCAAAATTTTGTTGTTTAATTGGCGGACAACTAATTTTAATATATTTTTTAATTTTAATAAAAAAAAAATTATTCTCGTTGCACGTTTTTTCTCTTCATTTATGGCACTTTTTCATTAATTTTTGTGGTTCGTTTCATTTGTCGTTTGGCACAATTTCGACATATCGTAGCGGTCGTTTAGTGAATGTATAGAGATTCTCGCAGCGCTAGTTTTCTGATTTGATATTGTTGGTGGTCATAGAAAATAATAATTCCCTCTCGTTTGATGATTTGTTAGCCGATGCAATCAGAACTATGGGGCGGAGCAATTTGCCTGATATTTGGTTCGCTCACCACTCTTTTTTCATCCCGTAAAGCTTTATGTTTACCTAGAGACTGGAAATTCATGAAGATTTTTGAGTTTTGATGGTACGCTAATATCCATGAATGAGTTTGTTTTTATTTGCACATTTGTGTGAAAATTTTAGTAGAGTAGCCTATTTTTTATGCATTATATTTGTAATATTTTTCATGGTGATTAATAAATCTATGTCATTATTCAAAAAAAATTCTTGAAATTGTTCGTATATTATTTGCTTATATAGTTTATTAGTATGAACAACAAATATTTTTATTTATCAAACAAGATGTAAACAAATATACATTTGAGTTTTTTGTATTCACGAATATATTATTTTTAAACTCGTTATTTAAAGTTAATATTTTTTTATAAAATACATTTAAGGTATATACTATAATATTTAGAAAATATTTTGATATACAAGCCTTTTAATTGTAGGGTCTAGATATTTAGGTTGTTTTTTATAGTTTAGGTTGTAGGATGTAGAATTTAATGTTTATAGTTAGAATTTAGAGCTTAGGGTTTAGGGTTTAAAATTTAGGTTTTATGGTGCTACTGTTAGGAATTTAAGTTTTAGATTTTATAGATTAAATATGAATGGTTGTGTAAAAAAAATTTATACAGCGTGTGTATCAAAATAAAACTCATAATGTAGTACTCCCTCCGTCCCATAAAAAATGTCCTTTATTGACTTTTTGAAAGTCAAAATTTTTAAACTTTGACTATTATTATATTGAATATTTTAAATAATTATTTTTTATAAAATATATATTTGAAAACTACTCAATTAGAGGTTTTTAAAATATGTTTTTTCATATTTTTATCAATGATACATTTTAAATAATTATGAGTCAAAGTTGAAAAATATTGACAAAAAAAAGTTAATAAAGGACAAAATTTGTGGGATGAATAGAATATTAATATTTAGGTTTAACTATTCTCTGTCTAAAAATAATTAATATGTTCATTTATGATTTATTTGTTTATCATTCGTCATTTTTTTAACATGTTTGAACCCTTAACAACAAATATATAAATACACGTAATTTTAAATATACAAACGTGAGATGACCCCCCCCCCAACAAAAAAAAAAGCTTAATAATAAACAAACTATCATTAAAATTGATTTGTTTGATTACTATTCATTTAAAGCCGTACTTTCTACTATTCAAACAAAAAAAGGTCCTACTTTCTATATTTACATTTTTCTTGAGATTTCAAACAATATCTAGAGAGTTTTTCATTGCATTTCAATTCAACTTTTGGTGTAGCAATAAAAAAGTATTGTTGCAAAAAAAACTTTGTAATAAAGAATGTTTTTCAAAACAACTTAAAAAAAAACTAAAAATGGATTTGTTTGGTGGCTTCCCAGTTCCTCAAGGCTTTGCACTGAATAATACGGATCGATCTGCGTCGCACACCTGACTTTGGTGGGTGAGCCTCTCAGCATGGATTTCTTGCATATAGAAGAACTCGAACTCGAGACATACTTAACTGATATCAAACTACTTACCACTTAGATTAAACTTGTTGGTTAAAAATAAATTATTTTATTAGATAGTAATGCAGTCAAAGAAATAAGTCAAACTTTTCCTATAAAATATGGAATAGAGTTATAAACTTCATACTAAACGAATTAAAATTAGATTACTAATTTTTAAAAGGATACAAAAAAATATAATTATCCTCATTTAATCGAAAAAACCAAAAGAACTTGAACTGTAATTCTTCATTTAGAAAATTTTAATGTACAATATATGTTTTTAACAAAGGGGATTAACGTCTGTTGTGCCATTAGTTTTTTTTCTCGAATAGTTTAAAAGTGGTTATAAAGTAGTATATGTTTATATATATTCTTAACCAATTGACAATGTACACATTTTATAGACAAAATAATTGAATTCGTATTTCTTAAAATAAACACTATTCATTTTTTAAGCGGGACCGCTTGTTAAATTCCAGTCACTCTTAAATGTTGTATCGGTGGCATGATTGAGTGTGTGAGAGAGAAAGGTGTCATTATGATAAACTGTAATCAATATGGCGAGTAAAGGGAGCTAATCTAACGGGAGATTGGGTTCATTTCTTGGAGAGGTTTTATGTAGGTAAAAATAATAATTTCACGAGTTTTTTTTTTGTTTTGATTAAAAATAATTTCACGAGTTAAAAAGTTTTAAAAAAAGAAAAATCAATACATTTGCCACCGTTTTAATATCATCAATGGATTTTTTACTGATAATGTACTTGATTATAATTATACAATGGGTAATTATTCTATGTACGAGCAGTGGAAACAAAATTTTTTCATAAGCGCCTAAATTTTAGAGTATAAAGACTTTGTTTAGAGATTTAAATATAAGAGTTTTGAATTCATGGGGTGCATTTAGAATTTATTGTTGATAGATTAACACCTAAATCTCTATTAATTTTACCATAAAACATAAATTCTAATCTTTAAACCCTAAATTAGAACATTAAACTATAAATTTTAATCTTAAACTCCTACACTAAATCCCTAAAACTAATTACGCTTGTAAAAACTTTTCGTTTTAACCACTAACACTGCATGAGATATTTTTTCATAATTAATATAAGTTTATATATTAAAAAGTAATTGGACAAATACAGTAAAAATAATTTTATCCACAAAATTGTAAAAAGCAAGCGCTAGTATTATTACGTAAAGAAAAATAATTTGGTTTGAATGGGGTAAAAATCTCATGGCAGAGTCTCCGACCCGAAAAATGAATAAATAATAGTAGTAAATAAAATGAAAAGGACATCCATGAGTTGATAAAGTCAAAGGTAATCAACTAGAAGAATATTTTACTTTAGTGGTCTATTATTATGATTCCTTCATTGCCTAACATATTAAGCAATTTCTCCATGTATCCAGAGCTACCACTCTGTGTCCTTTCAACTCCAACATTGTGTTATCCGTTTAATTTAATAAATTTGATTTAAATTAAATCAAATTGAAAACAATTTTTATTAGTTTAAATTAATTTCCTTTTAATAAAGATGTTTAAATACCAACATAAAATACTTATCACTAATTTATATTTTGTTGATAATAAAATAAGTTAATGTGTTTTTTACGAAACAAATTACCTATTAAGCCAAAAAAAGGGGTCAATTTAATGGCAATACCAAATCGACAAGGATTGTGATTATTTTTTTTCACACGTCACATTAAAATATTATTTAAAAAACACACAAATGTAATCATTACTTTACCATAAAATTTAAATTAATTTACAATGCTAATATAGAAGAATCTTCATTAGTACACTAACTAATACATATAATAAGTAATTTTTCTATTTTTTTATTTAATCTTATCACGTGTTGAAAGTATGTATGATTTTGAGGTATTAAAAGAAGAGCATATTTTCAAGTCCAAATGAGATTCTAACCCAAAAATTCTCAATATAAGGTCAAGGTTGGTTTAACTCCCAGCAAAAGCGCCACATGACATGACGGATTAATCATAATAATAACAATTAAAATTGTAAGATAAAATAAAAAATGTAAAGTACAAGCTACCAAAAGAAGAAATTATGAATAAAATAGGTTAGAAAAAGGTGAAGATTCTATGGTGAACGCGCCACAAAGGAGCGTGAAGGAAACCAGCCACTGAGACTTCGACAAGGTAGTGGTGGAGATTTGAGTCAAGTAGGTCCCACCATTCATCAGTCAGGAGGAGGGGACAGATCTAATCTGATGTTTACTACGCAACTGTCCCGTGATTGGACTCCGCCTCACTGACTTAGCGCGTGAAATCTTGTTCTCTACTTTTTATTAAATTAAATGTATATTTTTTATATTTGAATTTGGATTAAAGTGATTTCTTTGTTCAGATATTATTGTTGAAAAATATTGAAATGTAATATAAAATTAATTATTTGTACGTCTATGGATGTTTCGACTTTACATTAATAAATCATTTTCTTCTTTTTGATGATTTTAAGAAGTCTTTATCATTTTCGAAGATTTTAATGGAGAATTTTAAGAAAACTCATACATTTTCGATTGTAGATTCATTCATGGTTTAACGAATAATTATAGAATTACCTTAGATGATCATTTAATTGTCCTCAAATGCTTTATTGGAGCAAATTTTCGTTTAAAGATGTAATTTGATATTTATTTATTTATTTCAATAGCATACCTAAATTTGAACAAAATTTTCAACTTGACACCTAATTTTTTTGTCAATCAAATACATAAATTTGACTTTTACACTCAAATTAGTACCTAAAATTAGTTTTGTGGTTTAAATTTGTTCAAAAAAATCATTTATTGTAAGTACCCTTTTGAACTAAAAAATGAATTTTGACACCAATTTGAACCAAAAATCAAATTCAAACACCTTATTCGACTAAAAAATAGGTATCAAATTGAAACTTAAAGCTAATTTCATATACCTAACTGGAACAAAAATATTAACTACTATAGCATGGTTATAGAGTTTTAATATGTTTACCGACATGTTGGTCCAAGTGTTGAGCAGCTTTGTATCACTTAAATAAGTCTTAAGTTTGAGGCCTTGTATATGCAGTCTGTAGAAAAGTTCTATTGGGAAACTCACCCACTAAAATCAGGTGTGCGACGCGAGGTCGATGTAGAATAGTCATGACAAAGTTATGAAGAACTGGGAGGAAAACAAACAAATATTTTAAACATATTTGGTTGGTAGGGTGTAATTATATCTTAATTCAATATGTTGTACTTTATATTACAAACTATAATTATATAATTTTAAATATTCGGTAAATATCTAACAAAATATTTATTTTAACAAAATATTTACTATGTATAATAAAAATTTTCTTTTTTGAGTTAAAAGAGCGAAAAAAACCTTGATTAATTACGAATTAAGTCTACAATACGGGGGACCGGAAATGTCCCTATTAACAAGAGAAGCAACAGCAAGTGGCACAGAATTGAAAGTGGAAATGTGGAAATTGGATGTATCCGAAAGTTTAGCGAGTGAATCCGCCCCATGTTGCACTCATGTGGAGTCTAACTTATCTCGGTATTCCAATTCCCGTCTCGGAGTGCTGATTGATCGCATTAACCAAGGAGAAAGGACTCGAGGAAGAACTTGCATCATTGATCAGCTTGATCGCTCTTATACTGTCCGAGTGCACCTGAACTTGCTGGAAACTGTGAGTCCATGCAATCTGCATTCCAATGTATAATCCCCATAGTTCGAGTTGCAAAACATCTGAAAACCCAATGGTTTTGGCGAAGCCAGTGATCCAATTACCATGAGAGTCCCGAATCACCCATCCAACCAAGCCGAGACCTGTCGAGTGATCAATGGCAGCATCGGTATTCAAACGAACCCATCCTTCTTGAGGGCATTGCCATTGAAGCTACCGCGGGAGGAGCTGGTCTGAAATATCTCGTCCTGAAAGCTGATCGTGGATGTGCGATGCCAAAGCTACACTATGGTGCAAAATAATATCTACAGAAGGGTAGCTTCCATTAAAGACATAGTCATTCTTTCGCTTCCAGATGTTCCAAGTAAGTGCTACAAAGACAATATTTCAAGGTTTATTCGGGGCAAGGGAATTGGATGTTAAATTCATATGAATCCATGGAACAAGATCATGGCCAAAAAAATCATCAGTTGCAGAAGATGGAAAGATACGCTGCCAAAGTTGGCTTAATGACGGACAGTCGTGCAAAAGGTGAAGAATAGATTCGTTATGGCACCTGCACAATGGGCATGTAGGATCATCCATAAAAGATCTCTTGGCTCGCTCTTGGTTCCGAAGAGGTCCTAAAGTAGTAACCCACACATCGTCCCAGAACCGTGTGTCTCGTCCATCACCAATTACCCAGAGTAGACTACCACGCAAACTCTCCCAAGATCGAGCAATGGCTCTCCACAATGGTGAGCAATTAGGACGTGAAAGTGTTGTTGGACATAACTCTGAAATACGATATTTTTGTCAGAGAATTTTCACCCAAAATGAATCCGGTTTAGTCACAAGAGCATACCCGAGTTTCATTACGAATGCGACATTGTGAGTATTCATACGGTGAAGACCAAGGCCTCCTCTATCCATCGGTTGACATAGTGTATCCTAATGAACAATAGAGGTTTTAGCATTGTTTGCGGAGGATCCCCGTATAAACTGACGAATTGTACGCTCAATCTCATGGCAAACACATTTCGAAAGTTGAACAGATTGTATTAGGTAGATCGGAATGGCTGAAAGAACAGACTTTGCTAGAGTTATTCGACCAGCAAAGGAGAGCGTTGAGGCTGCCCAATCCAATAATTTATTACGAATGTTATCAAGGATGAAGTCAAAATCTGATCTATAAATACGCTTATGCTAAACCGGAGTGCCAAGATATTTACCCAATGAATCCACCACTTGAAACCCCAATATTGTGCCAATTTGATCACACAAAGCAGGACCGTGCATGGCGAGAAGTAAGTTTGGGTCTTCTGCTTGCTAACAGAATAACTCAAATGCCTACCAAATTCCAAGAGCAATGACTCGATGAGAGATGCCTTGACAATATCCGCACGACCATAGAGAATGAGGTCGTCGGCAAAGAACAAATGGGTCAAAGTAGGCCTTGTCGAGCAACCTGAAAAAGAGTCCAGTCCCCAGATGCAACAATATTTGATATAAAGATAGCCAAGTCTTTCTATTGTTAGGACAAAAAGATACGAAGAAAGTAGGTCGCATTGACGAATTTCCCGTTATGGATGAAAAAGGGTGAATAATCTACCATTCCACTGAACCTGAAAAGTGGATGATGTAACACAATGCATAATGATTCGTATAATTCCCGGTGGAAAGCCTACATCTAGAAAAGTATCGTGAATGAAATCCCAACGAAGTTTTATCAAAAGTCTTTTTTAAGTCAACTTTTAAAGCCATCCACCCTTTTTTTGCTTTAGAGACGCACATCGAGTAAATAATTTCTTGGTTGATGATGATGTTTTCATGAATTGAACGGCTATAAATAAAGCTTGTTTGCATTGGACCAACTAATAGTGGCATAACACTTTTTAAACGCTTAACAATCAATTTTGTCAGGATTTTATAAACCACTTTGCATAAGCTGATGGGTCTAAAATCCGCAAAGGTCTCAGGTGAAGCTGATTTAGGAATGAGAACCATAATAGTTCTATGGAAGTCTGCCTCAAGAATTCCCCCTCGGAAAATATCCTTTATAACCGTGCAAACAGAAGAACCAACCACATTACACTGCTTCTGAAAGAACTCTGCATGTAAACCGTCATGACCAGGAGACTTAAGAAGGGCCACATCGGCTAGAGCCTCATATATTTCTGTATCCTAAGGCTCACGGTTAAGGGCTAACATTAGATTAGCAGGTATCCTAAGGAACCGGGCGGTAAGGGAAAAGGGACCGGAAGGGGCTGCGGATGTAGCAAATAAACCCTCGAAATAAGTAACTGCAACCGACTCAAGGGGAGCATCGTCATTGCACCAATCAGAGCCATTTATTTTTAGAGTAGTTATTCTATTACATCTGCGTCACTACATAGCAAACTTATGGAAGTATTGTGCGTTACGATCTTCTTGTGTTATCCATAGAGCTCGAGACTTTTGCCACCATAAGAGTTCTTCTTGGTCCAGCAGAGATTCCAACTCTAGAGTAAGCTTTGATTCAAGCTTAGCAAGGTACTAGAATGACGCCGATTAGCTCTTTGAATTCCGCGCAATCGGGCCATCAAAATTTTCTTTTTAGTTCCAATATAACCAAAGACTGTAGAATTTCAAGTGTACGCTGCTTGAGTAAAAGAAGTGATGGTCTCATAGAGGGATGGTGTTGATTTCTAGTTATCTTGGACCATTCAGGAGAAATCACTATGCGATAGCCAGCCAGTGAAATATCTAAATTGTCGGACAGATGGTCGAGGGCCACGGTTACCAATATGCAGAAGTTGAGGCATGTGATCTGAACGCATACGATGGAGGTGATAAACAAGAGTTTCCGAATAAGTTTCATCCCATTTACTGTTGCAGATTATACAGTCAAGACGTACATGAGCCTCGCCACGTGACCACGTAAACGGTGACCCCCTGAAAACCCATGTCACGCAGCCCGTAATCAAAGATCAAATTCTGAAAGTCCCTGCTTGGTCTCATGCTAGCAGAACACCCTTTACGATCACCATAACTAAGAGTTGTATTGAAATTGCCAAGGAGAATCCATAGTTCAGAGATTGTAGATGCAAGATTGCGCAGATGCGACCATAGATTTCTATGCTTCGATGCATTAGGGCTGGCATAAACCATAGTAGCTAAAAAAGAGTGCTTATTCAATAGACAGGTGATACGGCAATGAGCTAATTGGAAATGATTTAACAGTACATTAACCTGAATAGATTCATACCAACATAACCGAATGCCTCCAGAAAAACCAACTGCTTCAATACGGCGGGAGAAAGGAAACCCGAGCTTTGCTATCACACGTTCCGCTCGTGTCCCACTAATCCTTGGCTCGACTAGACTGACCATATCCGGTTTATACTCACGCAAGTACTCTTTAGCAGTACAGAGAAATTTGGGTTTGCCACAACCCTGTACATTCCAGCAAAAGAACTTAAAATCCATAAAATAATTGTTAAAGAATGGAAGTCATACCCGACTATTGGTTTGCTAAAGCAGGAAATGAGTGCCTTGCCAATTTCGAGTCTGAGATATCACTGTCTGTAGCACCAGTCATGGAAAGAGAATGCGAGGTAGAAGGTGACGCATCCGCCACCACAATTGGCTCATTAGGACTTCTGGTAGGTAGTGGAATATTAGGATCCATATTTTCCGTCATAGATATTGCTAAGTGGCTCATCTTATCTAGTGCCAAAGGAGCTTTGGATTGAGCTTGCTTACGGCCCTTGCCACTACTAGAGGAGCTAGACTTGGACGAGGAGAGCTTTGTAGAGGTAATGTTTTGTTGTGGTACCTGGATCGGCTTACGGATTGCAACAGATTTCTTACTCATTCCCAGGTTTGGGCCTGAAAGGCTGGAAGCTTCCTTGATTTGTCACTAGGAGCATCTTTCACGGGTGCCGCAGCCAAAGAGGGAGACGGGGCCGTGGGAGCAGTGATAACCGCGAGAGTAGCAAGGATTATGGGAGAAGGTTGGATTATGGGCGCGACAGTGGTCGCATCTGCTACTGTTGTATCAGGTTCTGGCTGGAGATTAAGAACAAAGATATGGGCTTTTCGCCTTCGAATTATCTGTGGTCATATCATCAGGCATAGCATCAGCAATAGCCTCAGTCTCCAATATATCAAAAGAGGAAACGAGTTGCTCAAATATAGGGTTAAATCTAGACTCGACAAACTTGATTCCTCTTAGAGTGGAAGAGGCATCCACTTGCTTTCTTGTATTTTTTCGCGTTCGGCGTTCAACCAACATCCAAAGATCGAAAGATTCAATGTTGGCTGAAGTTTGTTCTGGTACAGGTAGACGTATCTCGCATGCATCCGGGCGCGCTGCACAATTCTCCAAGCACGTCTCCTTGGAGTGACCGTATCTGCCACAAGCAAAACAAACAATTGGCAAGGATTCATATTCAACAATTTGGAGATTACCATTGATCATCAACTTCGACACAAGTGGCTTCCCCAAATCGATCGTGATAACCATGCGAGCAAAACGTCCGTGGCGACCGCTCTCCGTTTGGTAGTTCAGTTTAATAACAGATCCAAGGTATTCTCCAATCTCAGTAATCAGACTCGGCTTATAGAGGGTGACGGGCAGCCCCAACAGCTGTACCCAGGTTGTAACTTTGTTGGGAAAGGTTTCGAGGTAGAGAAATCTTCTGTCCATGGCTCAACTGTCAAATAATGTCCGAAAATTGTCCACGAACCGCCTGCCAAAACGTTTAAGTAATCTTTCTGGGTTCGAAATATGGTAAGATAATATCCATGAGCGTAAACGATTGAGAAAGCTTCCATTAATCATTAAGTCATGTATATAGAGTTTGATAGCTAATTCTCCTTCCCAGGATTTTGATCACCACTGTTTGATCAAAACTTTTGGCTACGAGTGCTAATTTAGGAGAATATCCCGAAAGGACGGCCGGGACAAACACATTAGGGGACTTCGATTAATCAGTTTCCATTGTTGTAGCAGACGGAACGAGAGCGTCTCCACCTCCCGAGTCCGGTGGTTCTTCATTATGTTGGCGTGACTTCTTAATGGATCGATGATCATTAGCGTCGCCCGAAAGCCTTAGTTTCACTCATTAGTTTCCCGTATTTTTTTCCGTAAAATATATATTCTTTAAAGGGTAAACTACACTGGTAGTCACTAAACTTTTAGGACGCTTTCAATAAGGTCACCAAACTTTTAAAACTTTTATTACAGTCACCCAACTTTTAATTCGCTTTCAATAAGGTCACTGCCATCAACCACCGTTAAAAAAGCTGACGTGGCATGTTAAATGTAAGGGTAAAATACACTATTAGTTACTGAACTTTTAAGAGGCTTTCAATATGGTCACCGAACTTTTAAAAATTTCATTACTATCACTCAACTTTTAATTCGCTTTCATTACCGTTAAAAAAAGCTGATGTGACATGTTAAGTTTAAAAATAAACGTTTTCCCATCATATTTTCTCTCCCCTCTTATTTTCTTCCATCTAAATATGTCTCTTTCTTCCATATGAATCAAATTGTAATTTTTTGGTGAAGGTCGTTACTTCTCTAGTAACACATCAAGGAAAATATTAGTGTATCTAGACATGCATGCGACATGTGTGAGAACAAGAAAAATATTGGGAGACATCCGATGATGGAATGATAAAGAAATAACTAAAATTTTGCTCATAAAAATCCTCTTTATGCTTCAGGCCCGATATTTACTGAGTCATGCACTGGATAATGAGGAGTTCAAAGGAAAATATTAATGTATCTAAAAGATAGACATGTTTAGATGAAAAAAAAGACACGGAGATAAAATAGGGCGAGAAAAAGTTTATTTTTAAACTTAACGTGTCACATAAGCTTTTTTTTAACGGTAATGAAAGCGAATTAAAAGTTGAGTGATGGTAATGAAAGTTTTAAAAGTTCGGTGACCATATTGAAAGCCTTTTAAAAGTTCAGTGACTAACAATGTATTTTACCCTTACATTTAACATGCCACGTCAGCTTTTTTAACGGTGGTTGACGGCAGTGACCTTATTGAAAGCGAATTAAAAGTTGAGTGACTGTAATGAAAGTTTTAAAAATTTGGTGACCTTATTGAAAGTGTCCTAAAAGTTTGGTGACTACCAGTGTAGTTTACCCTTCTTTAAATTATAGAACTAAACAAACTAAAGAACGGACAAAAGTTCAGAGGATTGTGACAGAAGAAATCTCCAATATTCCACGTTCCTGAGTCCAATAAAACTGATTAATGAACAATAATTACTTGTTTTTTTATTTGTAAATGCAACACTAAAGATGTGCTGTTTTAATTAATGAACATTAATTAGTCGTGGTTCCACGCGCCACCTGCCGTGAGAATTTATGTATATCCATTAATCAGATATTATTTTTATATATTTTAAAAGTTATATTTTAATACACATTTGTAAAAAAAATACTCTAATCTAGATTATTAAATTTAAATTTTAAATCTTTAATCATAAATTTTTATATTACAAATTCTAAACTATAAATTTTAAACGTCACAATTTAAAATTTTAAAATAAATTTCTGAACCCTACAATTAAAGAAACACTCTACATAAATTTGTGTATTAAGATATTTTTATATTTCTATTAAGAGGTATTCTTTATATTTTAAAGGGAAAGTATTAAAAAAATAATCTAGTTTATACCGAAGGTTTATTTCTAGTCGGGTCACCAGATCTCGATATATTGAAGTGAAATATCGTGATATGATTATCAAAACTCAATTTCTTTTTCTCTCTTAAGCATAAATTTGTCGGTTGTCCGATGGGTGAGTCTTTTTACTTTGCCTTTTTTTGGCTTTTTTTATCAAAGCTTTTTACTTTGGCTTGAGTTGAGTGGATGGACGGACGGTATAAATATTAAATATTTAAAATCCAAACGCTTTTATATATTTTAATATAAAATACAGTACACACTGATTACTATACTTGGTGGCTAACTACTTATAAGGATGCCAACGCTCATGGGAGTATAAAGTGCAACATGTTTAGTGTGTGGTTAAAAGACGATAAATTTTAAATTTTATTTTTAAATTAAAAATGTTAGAGTTTTTATAACATTTTTATTGATTTTTTGAGTTTTTTTTTAAAGTACCGATGCTATTTTGTAAGTTTCGATACTTTGTCCCAAACTGAAAATTTATCAAAAAATTAAGTATCGATACTTGAAAAAAAAATTAAAAAAACCAACCGAAAATGTTATTAAAAAGTCTAGTATTTTCAATTCAACGACAAGTTTCGAAATTTGTCGTCTTTTAGCCGCACCCAAGACATGCCGCACCCCAGACTTACCCAACTCTATGTTAACAATAGCGTCTAATTAACATGTTTGGTAAACAATATTTCTTTTGCCCTTTCCAATTTTCTTTTGCCCTTTCCGGTTTTCAGGGCTTCGTCCTGGTTAATCAAGATCGACTCGTGTCGCACATATGACTTTAGTGGGTGAGTCTCCTAGCGGAGATTTTCTGCATGCATAACATCTCGAACTCGAGACATGCTTAAGCGATATCAAGTTGTTTACCACTTGGACCAACCTTTGTTAATGGTAAACATTATTTTTTTTATCAAATGGTAAATAATATTTTAAGTTAAAAATTAGATGTTTGAATTATTTTTTGAGGTTTGGTTAATCAAATTCATTAATTTAGATGTTTGGTAAATAGAAGATTATAATAATAGATTAGGGTAAAACCTCTTAGATTAAAAAAACCACTAAAAATAAATTTTTTGGGTTTAGAGAATTTACAATGAGCATCGTAAAGACTCGTTTATTCTTAACAATTACAAAAAGTATTCAAATAACCTAAATTGCTTTTTTGAAGTAAAATATATTATCATATATAATTTAAATAATTGTTTTCCCTTAAAAAATGAGATTAATAGATATGTTGTGAATATTATTTAATTTAATAATTAATTAAATTATAGTAAAAAATAAGTATATAAATATCTTTCAAATATTCTTATTAATGTTATATTTTAAAAATAATAATTTTTATAATCTAATTAGGGGTGGAAATTGGGTGGAGAATAACTGAAATCTTTACCTACGGGGACAGGGATGGGAAAGTTTTATCACCAAAGCTCAAATGGAGATAGGGTCGAGGATTACTATATTCGAACCGTAGGGATAATCGAACCGTAACCGTATAAATAACTATGGGGATCCCAAAAAATATCCGCAAGGATCTCGATATTTTACAAGAATTTTTAAAATATATATACTTATTTATTTATATACCCTAATATATATCTTAATAAAAAAAGGAAAATACTTTGATGCACAAGCTGTGTCTGTGTAAACTTTAGTTTACACAAGCCCTTTAATTTTAGGGTTTAGGGTTTAGGGTTTTATGTTAGGGTTTAGGGGTTTAGTATGTAGGGTATATAATTTAATGTTTATGGTTAGAATTTAGAGTTTAGAGTTTAAGACTTAGGGTTTAGGGTTTAGGTTGCTAGGGTTTGTGATTTAGATTTTAAATTTTATAAAAGGATTGTGTAAAAAAATTTTACACAGCTTGTGCATCAAAATAAAACCCATAAAAAAATCATAATTATATTATTATCACTTTAACTTTCTCTCAAACCTAACCCCACTCAAGTTTCTCATCATGTTTCTATCTTAGTTTTTAGATATAAGCTAAAACCCTAGTTTAAATCTTCCCAAACACAACACCCTTATGATCTTCATCATCTCGTAACTGCTTCCAATCGAAGTATCCAAACTTTATATTTTAAACTGAATTGACCATTTATTTTGGTCCGTAAGATAGTAATTTTGTTTAATATGTTTGGGCATAGGATTCCCCAAAAAAACGTGGGTATCCGCGCAGAGAGGGTATGAGGACGAAAAATTCACGAAGCATTTAATGGGGATTCCCCAAAACTGTAATCGCAATTGTTGGAGACGGAGTGGGGAATGTGAAACCGTCCCCGCCCCACCCGATTCTCACCCCTAATTCAAACAAGTATTGAATATAATCATGTTCTTATATGTCATTTTTCTTGTTCAAATAATTAAACAACTATCAGTTATTAATTTATTTTACCAAACATTTTTATACAATCAACCAATGCATTCAGCTAATTAAATCAACTAATGCAATCCATTATCAATTATCTATTAATTGACAAATGTCACTGTTGGGCTTGAAGCACGCTCGAATCGATCACCGAAACCGTCAAGGAGGGTTGTAATTGCTTGGTGGTTGAATTGGCTAAAACCGAAAATAGTAGACAATATTTGCACGATGATTTTAGAGTGGTTCGACTACTCAACCGAGTCTACATCCACTACCTTAGCACACCACTAAGGATTTCCCAATTCACTCAACAATGAATTCTTCCTTTTAAGGACAAAGGGTAACCTTACAACCCTATCTTTTCAATGGCTAAGATAGAACCACTCTAGTTTTTCTCTCAAGGCTAAACTAGAACCTCTCCTTTTACAAGGGTAGAAAGATGTAAACAATTATACCTCACAAGGTGGGTGTTTACGAGAGTTGAGCTCACAAGAGTGTAAAGAATAAGAACAATGAAAAACAAAACACTCTCTATACAATATTTACAAGAGAAATGAGGAAGATAAAGACTTAAACGCTATTTCTCTTGATCATAAATCTTGGATCTTGTCTCTTGATGTTTCTTGATGCTTGGAGGCCTTATTTATAGTCCCAATTGAGTTTGTAGCCGTTTATGGCCGTTGGGATCAAAATATAGCCGTTTGAAGACTTTAATTCTATCCAAAATGCAATTCAGCTGCTACCCGTTTCGGAACGCCTCAAGCCCGTTTCGGAACACCCTCTTTATAGAGATAGCCGTTGCAGCCTGTCGGGATACCCGTTTCGGAACACCCTGTATCCGTTTCGGAACGCGTTTCGGAACGCCTTAGCCCTGTTTCGAAACGCCTGCATTTTGAATATTGATTGGGAAAGAGCCGTTGGGGTTTATAGCCGTTAGGGTCGTTGTCACATAGGCGTATCGAAACGGCCTATACCGTTTCGGAACGCTTGGCCCGTTTCGATACGTGTATCGAAACGTTTTGCCACTGGAATCACCCTGTTTCGAAACGCCCTATGGTGTTTCGAAACGGCCTATGGTTTTTGTGAAATTTGGCCTTTTAAAAACATTTTAAAGCCATTCCAAATTTGGCTACTGCCCTGACAAGTTTCGAGACCTTTGTTTAAGGTTTCGAAACTTTACTCTAAAAACATGTATTTTGGACATTTTTCGACTTTCAAAAGAGTAGTTCGATATAGGTATTCAATCGAACTCTTTTAAAACATTTTGTCAAGTTTTAAAGACTTTTGAATTATCTTTGAAGTCTTTAAACAAGTCTTAAAACAATTTTCACATAATTGTTATATCAAAATATTTCTCAACAATCTCCCCCTTTTTGATATAACAAAATATTTTGAAAAATTGTTTTTGACAAAAAGCTCCCCCTTAATTTTTCACTTAATTCTCCCCCTTTTGTTATATTAAAAATAATTCAACTCTTTATAGTATATAATAACAATGGGGTTTATGACCATTGTGGTCAATATTACGTGGGAGTATTAAAATGTCAAAACATGTAAAATTCTTTTAAAAACTTCCCTAAACATAATTTCAAGTTGTTTGGACTTTTTGGAAATGTTTTAAATTCTTTTTTTAAATCAGTCCAAAACATTTTTCAATTATTATATCAAAACATTAGTTCTTCAATCTCCCTCTTTTTTGATATAATAAAACCAACTTGAAAAATTGTTTGGGATTCTCCCCCTTTAACTTCAAAATTGTGAATAAGAGATTAAGATATGAAATAAAATAAAGCTCCCCCTTATTCATTTGAAAAATCAATTTTTCAAACCAATTTCTCCCCCTTTTTGTTATATCAAAAAGAATTTAAAATGACATTTAAGTTCAAGATAACATAGGAGGCAAAAAAAATTTTGACACTTAAAATTTTGGTTAAAAAAAATTGGCTCCCCCTTACTCAAAGCATCATAAGAATGTTAGTCCAACATTTATGAATATCTAGTTGACATAAAATAAGATAAATCAATAAACACTAAGACAACTAGATTTTACCACACTTGAACTCAAGGGAGGATGTGAAGCCTTCCTTCTTCAAGTGTTCTTCCTTGTGTGCATGGAGCTTCCCTTCAATTTTTGACTTGTTGATCATTCTCCATCACACCTAGCAAAAGACAATCAAGTAATTTTTGGTATCCAAATTGATTTGGATCCATAGACGTTAGTAGCACAAAATTTAGTCCCCTTAGGAATCCATTTTTCAATTTCATCCTTTTTAGTTGAAGTGGTTAGTCCTTTTGGGACCCAAACACTTCTAAAACATTTTCCATTTAAAAATCTAGGGGCACTAGATTGTCTTAAATAAAAATTTGATTTTCCAAAATTATTTTTCTTTTCAAGCTCTTTGGAAATCAAATCTTTTTCCTTATTGAGATCATCGATTTTTTTTTTTGATGATCTCTTTCTATCGTTTGAAGCAAGTTTTGTAAATCTAAAACTTTAAGCTCAAAATCTTTGATTTTTGCTTCAAACTCTAAATTGGTTTTAGAAAGCAAATCATTTTCGATTTTTAATTTTGAAATCAATTTCTTGTTTTTCGAAAATGAAGCCTTGAATTCAAAAACCAATTCATCATAGGCTTCTTGTAACTCATCAAATGTATAAGAATTTGAAATAGATGAGTTAGAAGTTACCTCCCCCTCATTGAGGGCCATCATGCATAGGTGGGCTACTTCATTATCGGTGGAGTCTTCATCACTCCAAGTGGCCACGTATGCTTGTTTAGAAGATGATCCCTTCTTTTTGGATTTGTGGGAATCCTTCATCTTCTTCCTCGATTCATGCTTGGATTTTTCCATTTTGTTCTTCATGAATCGGGTGAATCTGTTGAAGAGATAGGACATCTCTTCATCTTCACTATCCTCCTCACTTGAATCTTCATGATGACATGTGGAGGATTTGAGAGCCATGGTATTTACATCAATACTCTTGAGTTTCTTCTCTCATAGCTCTATTTACTTCACTTGTGTGACTAGAGCATTTAAGATTCTTACTTTTCTTGCCTTTGCTCCAACACACCTACAAGAGACATTTACTTCGATTTTGGTATCCAAATTGCTTTGGATCCATTAACATTAATTTCAATGTCTCTAGTTCCCTTAGGAACCCATACTTGTCTAATCCTATAAGATTTTCTCTTTTTTAAAGGACAAGTATGCAACGAATGACCATGATAATGACAATGTGAGCATTTTGTCATTATGGGATGAAATGAATTATTAAAAATGATTTCTTTTTCTTTTGTTAAGCTTTCAAGCTTAACCTTTAAATCAAGATTTTCTTTTTCTAAAATATCTTTGTTTGTTTTTGAAAATTCTAAATCATTTTTCAAAATTTCATTTTGATTTTCAAAATCCATTTTTGTTTTTAAAAGAAAATCATTTTCAGTTTCGAGTTTTGAAATCATTTTCCTAAATTTGGAATTCATGGTCTCAAATTCCAAATATAATTCATTAAATGCATCTTGTAACTCATCGAAAGAATGTGAATTTAATTCATCTGAGTTAGAAGATACCTCGGGCTCATCGAGAGCCAAAACACCATCCACCTTAGGTGTTGAAGGGAGGATTGCACATGATGAAGCATCATCTTTCTTCTCTTCTTTCCCATAGAATTTCTCAAGCTTCTCCCAAATTTCTTTGGCACTTTTGGATGGGGAGACCTTCTTGGAAATTTCTTCACTTAGGGCACAGAGAAGAATGTGCATAGCCTTTGCATTGAGATGATCCTTCTTTGTGTCTTCGACACTCCTTTTCTTCTTCTTTTTAGGAGCTTCCGAATGTCCACTTATGATAATCTTCCAAATGTCAAGGTTGAATCCTTGGATGAAATATTTCATAATGTTGCTCCATTGGAAGTAACCTTCTCCTTTGAAGAGAGGAGGACACATGATAGAGCGGCCTTCTTCAAATGAAATCATTGTAGAACCGCTTGCCATTTTCTTGTACGGTGGACTACGAGCGTTGGATCTTTGCTCCTGGATGTTAGTCCTTCGATGGAGACGAGGCTCTGATACCAATTGTTGGGCTTGAAGCACGCTCGAATCGATCACCGAAACCGTCAAGGAGGGTTGTAATTGCTTGGTGGTTGAATTGGCTAAAACCGAAAATAGTAGACAATATTTGCACGATGATTTTAGAGTGGTTCGACTACTCAACCGAGTCTACATCCACTACCTTAGCACACCACTAAGGATTTCCCAATTCACTCAACAATGAATTCTTCCTTTTAAGGACAAAGGGTAACCTTACAACCCTATCTTTTCAATGGCTAAGATAGAACCACTCTAGTTTTTCTCTCAAGGCTAAACTAGAACCTCTCCTTTTACAAGGGTAGAAAGATGTAAACAATTATACCTCACAAGGTGGGTGTTTACGAGAGTTGAGCTCACAAGAGTGTAAAGAATAAGAACAATGAAAAACAAAACACTCTCTATACAATATTTACAAGAGAAATGAGTTGGGCTTGTAGGCACGCTCGAATCGATCACCAAAACCGTCAAGAAGGGTTGTAAATGTTTGGTGGTTGAATTGGCTAAAACCGAAAATAGTAGACAATATTTGCACGATGATTTTAGAGTGGTTCGACTACTCAACCGAGTCTACATCCACTACCTTAGCACACCACTAAGGATTTCCCAATTCACTCAACAATGAATTCTTCCTTTTAAGGACAAAGGGTAACCTTACAACCCTATCTTTTCAATGGCTAAGATAGAACCACTCTAGTTTTTCTCTCAAGGCTAAACTAGAACCTCTCCTTTTACAAGGGTAGAAAGATGTAAACAATTATACCTCACAAGGTGGGTGTTTACGAGAGTTGAGCTCACAAGAGTGTAAAGAATAAGAACAATGAAAAACAAAACACTCTCTATACAATATTTACAAGAGAAATGAGGAAGATAAAGACTTAAACGCTATTTCTCTTGATCATAAATCTTGGATCTTGTCTCTTGATGTTTCTTGATGCTTGGAGGCCTTATTTATAGTCCCAATTGAGTTTGTAGCCGTTTATGGCCGTTGGGATCAAAATATAGCCGTTTGAAGACTTTAATTCTATCCAAAATGCAATTCAGCTGCTACCCGTTTCGGAACGCCTCAAGCCCGTTTCGGAACACCCTCTTTATAGAGATAGCCGTTGCAGCCTGTCGGGATACCCGTTTCGGAACACCCTGTATCCGTTTCGGAACGCGTTTCGGAACGCCTTAGCCCTGTTTCGAAACGCCTGCATTTTGAATATTGATTGGGAAAGAGCCGTTGGGGTTTATAGCCGTTAGGGTCGTTGTCACATAGGCGTATCGAAACGGCCTATACCGTTTCGGAACGCTTGGCCCGTTTCGATACGTGTATCGAAACGTTTTGCCACTGGAATCACCCTGTTTCGAAACGCCCTATGGTGTTTCGAAACGGCCTATGGTTTTTGTGAAATTTGGCCTTTTAAACACATTTAAAAACCTTTTAAAAACATTTTAAAGCCATTCCAAATTTGGCTACTGCCCTGACAAGTTTCGAGACCTTTGTTTAAGGTTTCGAAACTTTACTCTAAAAACATGTATTTTGGACATTTTTCGACTTTCAAAAGAGTAGTTCGATATAGGTATTCAATCGAACTCTTTTAAAACATTTTGTCAAGTTTTAAAGACTTTTGAATTATCTTTGAAGTCTTTAAACAAGTCTTAAAACAATTTTCACATAATTGTTATATCAAAATATTTCTCAACAGTCACTCACCCAAAAAAATGTCAAATGTCAGATTCGATTTTAGTTCAATAATGAAGAGGAGGCGAACCTAATAGGTGTCATAGTGGAAAAGCGAATGATGTTCATCTTAGGAGACACAAGTTAAAATCATTTTGTGTACAAGGTGTATGCGCATTGTCAAATGATTAAGAATATGTATGAACATATATTACCTTGTAATCACTTTTAGACTATTAAAAAACTACTAATGAAGAGGATGCTCGGCATGTTTTAGTTTTTAAATTTAGTCCAGATGAAGCGCATAAAAAAAATCCACGCAATGTGAATTAGATAATCACGTAATTAAAATTAGAATGATTGAGCAAGCAACATTGCTCTAAACTAAAAATATTTTAATATCACTAGTAGCTAGTGTTTGTCTTTCGTGTATGGCACTATCTTTAACTTGAGAATATAACAAAATATCTATAGGTCGAAAATACAAAGAACAAAATTATTACTGTTAAGATTTAAATGCTAAACAATTATTTATATTTAAAAATATTTAAGAATTGAATTCCAAATTCAATATTAATATATTATACATACTATAATAATAGGTTTGAAATGTCAGAACTAGAAAACTCAAAAATGATTAGAATAAGATCATTCCCAACTGCTTTGTGGGTGAAAGTTTAAAAATCAAAATGAAAAATAAAGTCTACATTTTGTGAGTATTTTTTATATAAATGATATGTTTGAATTATTTTTCGTTTCAATAATATATAAGTTTATATTTAATTATGATAATATATATGGTTAGGATCCACCTGCACAGTATAAAATTCTTTAAGTTTTACACGTTTTTTGGATCGTTAAATGGGATGAATTGATCCTTATTTTTTTCCAAAGTGATAATCTTCACATATTTTACTGTTAATCTCAATCATCCATTTTACTCATCCAACGATAAGTTTTACATTGTATAACTGGATTCTATCTCATATATATAAATATAATGAGACCATTGTTTAATGTAGTATATGTGAAAATGGTTTTTCATAAATAATATTAGAATCATGCAAAATGTCTTTAAATAATAAAATAATAAAATAAAATATTTATCACCCATTTAATTTTGATTATGAAAAAAAAATAGTTTTTTATCCGAATTATGAAAAAAAAATAGTTGGGGTCCATACCGTTAGTACATTTAATAAAAATCTAATAAATGGAGTATTACATAATTTTATTTTAGGGGGTTGGCGCGTTTTAAGTGTAATGAATTCCTCGAGAAAATTGAGGGCTTTAAAGGACAAATAGAACGGCGACAGGGCTTTAAAGGACAATATGTCTTCAACGCGTGTTTATTTGGGTTTTTTTTTTTAATTTTATTTGTTTTTTTATAAGAATTTTAAAATTTTGTTTATGTTGGTTTATTTAAAATTAATGTAAACTACATAATTGACCACTATTTTTTAAAATCAAGGTAAACTATACCATTAGTCACTAAACTTCTAGTGTTGTCTCGTTTTGATCATTAAATTATAAAAAGTTTCAATTAAGTCACTAAGCTTTTCAAATTGTTTTTTTTGTGTTGATACATTAAATCATTAATAGTCTAATGGTATGGATTTTTTGTACTGACATGGAAGCTAAAAATAATATTCGTTTTTGTGATGACATGTCATTTTTCCTTTTCTAATTTATCATCTTCTTATCAAAATTTAAAGTTTTTTTTTTCATTTTCAGTCGCCGTCGAAGAACAATCGTTCTCCAACGTCTTTTATGGCCACCCTAGACACCTACGAACTCATCCCATCGCCCTCTATCACTCTATCGGTTTAGATTTTATCGAAATTTCTTTAAAATTTACGAAATTAAACATAAAAATCTACCATTTGGAGGGATTTGGAGTGTTCGTCCAAAAATCAAAATGGTGAGAACATTCTTCCAAGAAGACGAACAAAAAACCTCAAAACTAGTCTCATCCAACTATCAACATAAGAGATCAAAGTATTAGAAGGTGAAAGTCTTATGTGAATTTTGTTGATTTTGAGAGGGTTTTGGGAAAACCAATATGTGGAGAAAAGAGAGAAGAGAAATACTAACATTTTCATATCTATCTTGTTGCGAACAACGACTAATGATAGGCGATGGTGGTTAGAAGAGTTTAGGGTTTTTGCAACAAAATGAATAGATAACAATTGCATCATCATATCATTTATGATTTAACGACCCAATGACAAAAAATAATAATTCAAAAGGTTTAGTAGCTTAATTAAAACTTTTTATAATTTAGTGATCAAAACAAGACGATATCTAAGTTCAGGGACTAATTATGTAGTTCACCCTTAAATTTTGTGTGTTTATGTTCATTCTCTTAAAGTCCACGAACATTTAATAAACATATTGCAAACAATAGAGGAACATATTCGCTAACACTAGACGAACATAGTTACAAATATGATCATGAACAGTTGAAAATGCGTTCATGAATAATAAACAAAGAAAACATAAATAAACACATCTATTATCTTTTAGATGTACAATAATCAAACATGAAAATTAATAATTATATTATAAACAAACATAAGTCACTTTTATTAAAAAAAATATCATTTTTTAAATAAATGAATTAGTAAACAACATTGTCTGTGAACTAGACAAATCTATATCCGTTCATTTAATAAATGGATATCAAATTTTATTTATACTCATTTAATTTAATAAACGAATATTTTTGAATATACTGGTGTGATTACATGATAGTATTTGTTCATACTTTCTTAATCATTTGACATAGGAATCGAGCTAGGATCGAACATTGAGAGAGGCAAGACTCTATTAAGCCTTTAAATTTAAAATTTGGGAGGAGCAAAGACCATATTTGACTAATATTTAAACTTAGAAGGACCTCAAATGCTATTATACCAAAATATTTTGAGAGGGGCAAGAACCCCTCCTAACATGTACATAGCTCCCTCCCTGACTTGACAAGGCACACACACTGTACAACTAGATACTTGAGTCCAGATCTCTTAAAATAAATATTATTTTTTTTTTTACTGAAATCATTCTATAAATTCTTAATAAACAAACATAAACGCATAATATAGTTCACAAATGATTAATACTCAATTAACGTCTCAGGGATGGAATATAGTCCACAGTTTTTTTTTAATTATTTTACTAATGTTTGTGTTGCATTTTATGGGAAGGTCTAAAATTAGATGCCTTAAAATTAGGTTAAAATTAAGCGTGTTTTTGTGTAGCTACATAAATTCTTATCATTTTGGTAAGAATTTGTGTAGGATGGATAAGAAATTGTATAACTATATAATTGTTGTGTAACTACATAATTATTGTGTAACTACACAATTCTTATATGATAACCTAATTTCTTACCATTTGTGTAAGAATATGTGTAAATTGTGTTGATTGTAAGGATTTGTTTAATTACATAAAATCTTTAGCATTTTTATAAAAAAATGTGTAACTCACACCTAATTTTAGCGTAATAATAAAGGTGCCTAACCCTAGTAACTCCCACATTTTATCCGCACCTTCGTCAAATGCTTATATGTAATAACGTAAAGACGACTAAGACTCATAGCAAATAATTAGGGCTCATGCATGCAAACTCATTTGCATCTAACTTTTGTTAAAGTGTTTAATATATTAATTGGTACATCCTAGGATTCGTGAACAATCACCTTAAATTTCAATTATGTTCACCTTGACCAAACTCAATCCTTAAGAACAGAATCAATGTTTTTTCTGCTCAACAGCATCGACACTATTGATCAGTTCTCATGCATTAGTCAATAATGGTTTCCTAAAGCTAAGATCTTATTTCTCAGGATTGGATACAGTTGTGACCAAGGACGGAACCGGGATTTTGGGTTAGAAAGACAAATTAAAAAATAAACTAATTTTTAAAATAATTTATATAGGAGGACAAAAGTAAAAAAAATAAATTTTTTCGGTTGCCCCTCCCCCTTAATAGCTCCTTCACTGGTTGTGACTCCCAAGTGTAGTGAAGGATTTAAATATTATAGCAATTCTTTAAAAAAAAGACATTATAAAAACTGGAAATGTAATGGAGCACATAATAGTCAACCAGTGTGAAACTACCAAGTTCTCAAGGTTAAGTGTCAAAGGAAAACTAGAGACACACAATAATTGTTGATACCTGAAATGAGCCAATAAAGTAAATACACGATTACAAGTGTTTTGCAAAAAAATTGCATGTCATCAACAACAAAGTTCAACAACCTCTTCCATTTCAAATTGATCTGATACAAGTACTTTGCAAACTAATAGAGTTCTTGCTTTCCAACAGCACATGAACTTTAAGGTCATTGAAATTGAATATTCAAGATTTTTATGAAATTGATATTTAATAATTTAATAGCTTATAATCCAAAAGTGAAATGATGGACATAATAACTAAGAATCAACATCTGCATGAAGAATAATAATACCACTATTCTTGGCCTCTTGACAGTAGATGTTGCTGTTGATTCCAAGTCATATGTCTCTGAACCAGTTAACTGTTTGAAACTATGATTTATGTGTTGAATTTGTGGCTTGAAAAGTCAAGCTTAGTGGGCACCAATTAACAAATTGAATTTGTCAAGTTTGGGTGCAGCAAATGGAGAAAAATGATGCAGCAAATGTTGAAAATTGGAATGGGGAAATTGATTTTTGGTCCCTAAACTTTAGGTTATTTATAAGTTAGTCCCTAAAGCTCAACTATAAATAGCCTAGCCATTTGCCATTCTAACACATCCCAAATCATTCTAACCTCCTCCCAATACTAGAGAAATTAGAGAGTTTTCATAGAGTTGTTTTCTCCTTTTTATCAAGAGAGAATTGTCATTGTTTTCTCCTTGTTAGATTGAGAGAAGTTGTAATTCCTATTTTCTCATAGTGAAATTCTTCTACCTTTGTCCGTGGTTTTTACCCTATATTATTTAGGGGTTTTCCACGTAAAATCTGTGTCTCCTTTATCTTCATTGTTATTTTCTCAAATTATCAGTTGCGTTTTTGCTCTATCCGACGATCGTATTCCGCAACAATTGGTATCAGAGCCAGATTTGGGTGCGTATATCTACTTACCGTATTCTCTGTTGGTTGCCACTGAAAAGTGGATCCTCCATCATAAGAAAGTAAGTTAGATATTACTCATTCATTGAAGGTGGTGGGCACTATTCACGTCAAAAAGGTGAAATAGTGGGAGCTATCTAAAATAGAAGCTATGGCAACGAAATTTGATATTGAAAAGTTCAATGGGAGAAATTTCTCACTGTGGAAATTGAAGATAAAGGCCATCCTAAGAAAAAAACGGATGTCTAGCGGCTATCAGCGAAAGGCCGGCAGATTTTACGGATAATAAGAAATGGAATGAGATGGACGAGAATGCTATTGCAGACCTTCATTTAACATTAGCAGATGAAGTACTATCAAGCATCGAGGAGAAGAAGACAGCCAAGGAGATTTGGGATCACCTCGCAAAATTATACGAGGTCAAATCGTTGCACAATAAAATTTTCCTTAAGAGGAAATTGTACACTCTTCGGATGTCAGAATCTACTTCAGTGACAGAGCACTTAAACACGTTGAATACTCTATTTTCTCAGCTTACATCCCTAAGCTATAAAATAGAGTCACAAGAACGTGCTGAACTTCTGCTTCAAAGTCTACCTGATTCGTATGATCAACTCATCATCAACTTGACGAACAACAACCTTACAAGTGATCTAGTCTTCGATGACGTTGCAGCTGCTGTTCTGGAAGAAGAAAATCGGCGCAAGAACAAGGAAGACAGACAAGGAAATCTGCAACAAGCAGAGGCCTTAACGGTGATGAGAGGAAGATCAACAGAACGTGGCCAAAGTAGCAGTCACAATCATGGTAGATCAAAGTCAAGGAGTAAGAAGAATTTAAAGTGCTGCAACTGTGGAAAGAAGGGTTACTTGAAGAAGGATTGTTGAAGTTTACCTAAAAACTCCAATCCTCAAGGAAATATGGCAAACACTTCAGATGATGGAGATGCTCTCTGTTGTGAAGCAGCAACAGCCATGGAAGGCAGAAAAAGATTTGCAGACATATGGCTTATTGACTCGGGAGCCACATATCACATGACCTCAAGAAGAGAATGGTTCTATAATTATGAACCTATCTCAGGAGGATCTGTGTACAGCTGCAATAATCATGCCTTGGAAATTGTTGGCGTTGGAACCATCAAATTGAAGATGTATGACGGTACAACCAAAGTTGTTCGAGATGTGCGACACGTGAAAGGCTTGAAGAAAAACTTATTATCCTACAGATTGTTGGATAATAATGCAAGCAAGATTGAAACACAGAAAGGAATCATGAAGGTGTTCCATGGAGCGCTTGTGGTGATGAAAGGTGAAAAGATAGCGGCAAATTTGTACATGCTGAAGGGAGAGACTTTGCTAGAAGCTGAAGCCTCTGTTGCCTCATGTAGTTCAGATTCTACCATGTTATGGCATCGGAAACTTGGACACATGTCAGAACAGGGAATGAAAGTCCTTGTGGAGCAAAAGCTACTTCCGGGTTTAACAAAGGTAACACTTCCTTTGTGTGAACATTGTATTACAAGTAAGCAGCATCGATTAAAATTCAACACATCAAATTCTAGAGGCAAGGCTGTTCTAGAATTGGTTCATTCTGATGTATGGCAAGCACCGGTTACATCCCTAGGCGGAGCAAAGTATTTTGTCTCCTTCATTGATGACTACTCTAGGAGATGTTGGGTGTATCCTATCAAGAGGAAGGCAGATGTGTTTTCAACCTTCAAAGTTTTCAAAGCGCGGGTGGAACTTGATTCTGGAAATAAGATCAAGTGTTTCAGATCAGATAATGAAGGTGAATATACAAGTGATGAATTTGATGACTTCTGCAGAAAAGAAGGCATCAAAAGACAGTTCACAACAATATACACTCCTCAACAAAATGGAGTGGCAGAGCGGATGAACAGAACTCTGTTAGAAAGAACACGAGCAATGTTGAGAGCTGCAGGGCTAGAAAAAGCTTTATGGGCAGAAGCAGTCAATACCGCCTGTTATTTGGTGAATCGGGCTCCATCAACTGCAATTGAGTTGAAGACACCGATGGAAATGTGGACTGGTAAACCAGTTGATTATTCAAACCTCCATATATTTGGAAGTATTGTGTACGTGATGTACAATGCCCAAGAAATTTCAAAGTTGGATCCAAAATCCAGAAAATGTAAATTCTTGGGGTATGTTGATGGAGTAAAGGGGTATCGCTTGTGGGATCCCACTGCCCGCAAAGTGATTATCAGCAGGGATGCTATCTTTGTAGAAGATAAGCTACAAAGAAAAGAAGAAGATGATAGCACTGATAAAGAAAAGCCAGAGACTACACAGATACATGTTGAAAATGAGTTTGAACAGAGATATTGTTCTGAAGCAGAACCAGAGCTCGAGGAATCAGAACCAGAGAATTCTGAAGCTCCAACAAATCGTCAATCAGATCGTGTGAGAAGACGTCCCAATTGGCACTCAGATTATGTTATAGAAGGTAATGTTGCATACTGCCTTTTAACGGAGGACGGTGAGCCATCATCATTTGAGGAGGCAATGAACAACTCAGATGCTTCGTAGTGGATGGCGGCAATGCAAGAAGAAATTGAAGCCCTTCATAAAAATAATACATGAGAACTTGTGCCACTACCACAAGGAAGGAAGCCAATTGGTAACAAATGGGTCTTCAAAATCAAGAGAAATGGTGACGATCAAGTGGAGAGGTATCGTGCAAGACTGGTGGTCAAAGGATATGCTCAGAAAGAAGGTATTGATTTCAATGAAATCTTTTCTCCTGTGGTTAGACTAACAACGGTTCGAGTTGTCCTGGCAATGTGTGCTACATTGAATTTACATCTAGAGCAGCTAAATGTTAAAACAACTTTTCTTCATGGAGATCTTGAAGAAGAGATTTACATGCTCCAGCCTGAAGGTTTTGAAGAAAAAGAAAAGAAGAACTTGGTTTGTAAGTTGAACAAATCTCTGTACGGTTTAAAGCAGGCGCCGAGGTGTTGGTACAAGAGATTTGACTCATTCATCATGAGCCTTGGATACAACAGACTTAATGCAGACCCTTGTGCTTACTTCAAGAGGTTTGGTGAAAACGAATTTGTTATATTGCTGTTGTATGTAGATGACATGTTGGTTGCAGGCCCCAACAAAGATCATATTGAAGAATTAAAGGCACGACTGGCTAGGGAATTTGAAATGAAGGACTTGGGACCAGCAAACAAGATTCTAGGGATGCAAATTCACCGAGACAGAAGTAGTAGGAAGATTTGGCTTTCACAAAAGAATTACTTGAAAAAGATCTTGTCACGATTCAGCATGCAAGATTGTAAGCCAATTTATACCCCTCTTCCTATTAACTTTAAATTATCCTCCAGTATGAGTCCTAGCAGTGAAGAAGAGAGGATGGAGATGTCTCGAGTACCGTATGCATCAGCAGTGGGAAGTTTAATGTTCGCTATGATTTGTACAAGACCAGACATTGCACAAGCAGTGGGAGTGGTTAGTCGGTACATGGCGAATCCAGGCAGAGAGCATTGGAATGCTGTGAAAAGGATCCTGAGATACATCAAAGGGACCTTAAATGTTGCATTATGTTACGGGGGATCAGACTTTCTTATCAGCGGGTATGTCGATTCTGACTATGCAGGAGATTTGGATAAAAGCAAATCTACAACAGGGTATGTGTTTACAGTTGCTGGTGGAGCTGTAAGCTGGGTTTCAAAACTGCAATCGGTTGTGGCTACGTCAACAACGGAGGCAGAATATGTAGCAGCTACACAAGCCAGTAAAGAAGCAATATGGTTGAAAATGCTATTGGAGGAGCTCGAGCACAAACAAGAGAATGTCTCTTTGTTTTGTGACAGTCAGAGCGCCTTGCATCTTGCAAGGAATCCTGCTTTTCACTCAAGAACAAAACACATTCGGGTCCAATACCACTTCATTCGTGAGAAAGTGGAAGAAGGGACGATAGATATGCAGAAGATCCATACCGATGACAACATAGCAGATTTCATGACAAAAGCAATCAACACTGATAAGTTTACTTGGTGTCGATCCTCTTGTGGCTTGTTAGAGACGTAAGCAACATGAAAAATACGAGGTAGAAAGAATGGTGTGAAGATATGATTGTTCCAATCAAATCTTCAAGTGGGAGATTGTTGAATTTGTGGCTTGAAAAGTCGAGCTTAGTGGGCACCAATTAACAAATTGAATTTGTCAAGTTTGGGTGCAGCAAATAAAGAAAAATGATACAGCAAATGTTGAAAATGTGGAATGGGGAAATTGATTTTTGGTCCATAAACTTTAGGTTATTTATAAGTTAGTCCCTAAAGCTCAACTATAAATAGCCTAGCCATTTGCCATTCTAACACATCCCAAATCATTCTAACCTCCTCCCAATACTAGAGAAATTAGAGAGTTTTCATAGAGTTGTTTTCTCCTTTTTATCAAGAGAGAATTGTCATTGTTTTCTCCTTGTTAGATTGAGAGAAGTTGTAATTCCTATTTTCTCATAGTGAAATTCTTCTACCTTTGTCCGTGGTTTTTACCCTATATTATTTAGGGGTTTTCCACGTAAAATCTGTGTCTCCTTTATCTTCATTATTATTTTCTCAAATTATCAGTTGCGTTTTTGCTCTATCCGACGATCGTATTCCGCAACATTATGCTGCCAGCAGATGATACCACATTTAGGGGCATGGCATTCTTTGTCCCACTCATTCCGTCACTTCTTGCTTGTAGGCGACACTTTGCCATAGCAACCAGATCCTCACCAACTGCATGATAAATCTGCGGGGAAGAATGCTGAGGCATCTGAGGAGATGCAACTTGAAGGAGCTGAGGTGAAGAAATAGGATATTGAGCACCTGGTTTCGGCAGTTGATGGGGATAAGGTTGACGCTGGTGCTGTTGGAAAACCCCATGCTTAACACCATTCATCTGATGCATCTGGTGTGCCTGCAATTGAGTGGGCATTTGTTGCTTTAATTGGTGCAACTGCTTCAGCTGCTGTTGCTGCATTAGCTGATGCTTCAGCTGCAAATATTGTTGCTGCAGCTGTCGCTGTTGTTTGTACTTTTATGACTACAAAATTTGTTGTTTCATATGCTGGTGCTGAAGCATGTTGGAATTTGATTGGAGAGGATTCATGTTCGGCTGCAGGACACTTAACCCACTTTGTGATGACAAACTATTTATATTTGCGTGTTGGGAGGTACTCACAGGATTCTGTTGCAAAGGTCCAGTTGCAACTTGTTGCATTGAGCCCTGAGTGTAACCCTTAAACCCAGCCCAAAAGAGGTAACGAAGCAACTCTCTATGCATTGTAACAGTATCCAAGCCATTAGTCTCACTATCTCTAGAATCATGTGGACCATCATTTTGCTGAACATGTGGATCCTGCTCCTTTGCATCATTATCATGAATATTATTCTGATCCTGTGGCGGATCCACAAGGGGCGTAACGTCACTCTCTACAGCAGTGGTACAACCTCGACCACGATAGATCGATAATCTAGAACTCCTACGTAGTGGTATAGTAGTCTATCTACAAAAGAAATTAACCCTAATGTTAGAGTTGGTATTTGGAGTCTTTATTCAAAATATATCTTTAATTCTTTAAAATAATAAAGGCAAAAAGGTATTTTTGTCTCTGAGTTCGACCCAAAAAATCAATTTCGTCCCTCGTTGAAAAACGCACTCAATGTGGCCCATCAGTTCGTGAAATCGATCAAATTGACCCTTTGACCGACGTTGACCACACGGTGCTGACGTGGCAATTAGCGGTGATGCCGTGGCGGTCCACGATGCTGATGTGGCGGTCCACGATGCTAACGTGGCAGTACGCATGGGTTGATGACATGGCAAAATGGGTTGAATTGATTATTTTAACCGAATTCGAGGGCATAATTGATTTTTTTTGCTGAGTTCAGGGGCATAATTAATTTTAATTAAAAGTTTGATAACTTATTTAATATTTAAGTTGAAAAATAAGAATTTATAAAATTATTAAAATTTTAAAAATATTAAAACTAGGTTAAAAATTTTTAAGTTTAAAATTTTAATATTCATGCAAAAAACATTTTAGGTTTAAATTTTTTAAAAAAATCACATTTTACCCCAAAATATTTAATATGCATGCAAAAATCATTTTAGGTTTAAAATTTTAAGTGATACTCACCGTTCGAAGATTAAACTTAGCTCTGATACTACTAAATGTAACCCCCTAAACCCAACTCAGAAGAAAAGACCGAATTTAGGAAGTCAAGTAATAAATTTTAGATTTAAATCATTTATAAAACAATTTATTTATTAATTAACAATAAGTATCGTAAATATCACAGTTATTTTCAAAAACCCAAATAATATAAACATATTTTGATCATTTAATAAATATCTGAAATAAAATCTGTAAATACATGTTGAAACATAACACCAAAATATAAAATTCCTCAGTATGAAATACGTAAATATCTTAAAACATAAAATAACAATAATCTGATAGTTAAAATAAGTTCATACTGAATAATAAAATAACTGTATAAAATTTGAGATTCTCCAAGTACCACGTCGCCTAAGGTCCAAGATATCTGAAAAAAAAATTATGGGAAATAAGCTAAAGAGCTTAGTGTATCTGTAAAGTGCAAGAAAAATCTCAATCTCAAAGACATATATATATTTCGATAAAATTTTTAAATTCACAAATGACGATGCACAATTCAAAAGCTTTAACTTGTAAAAATAATTCAATAAATCCCAACTACAACATCGTCCGAAAAGTAAGGTTCCCCAGAATCACTCTCTACATCCACCAATCGATGTGTGGTAAAAATCATCACCCGTACAATCCCAACCCATGAAAACGATGATGTAAAATTCACATTCACAATAGTCTCAAAACATAATTTGATATTTCATAATTCGATAAATCCAATATCACACAATTCGATAAATCCGATATTTAGTCAAATCACAAATTTAGTAAAAATACATGAAAATTTTATCATGCCACATTACATGTAAAAATGTGCATACGATATAAAATAATATCAGACAGTAAAAATCATTATTATTTAGCATAGTAGGAAAACACACCTCAAGCAGCAATAGCTCTAACGTTGGGAAGAACGCCTCTCACATTAGAATTTAACTAAATCGGAACCTACGATATAAACCCTACATTAATTAATATCTATCATTATGCCACCAACTAAAAATACTAATACTAATCTAAAAGAATACTCACGTGAAGTCTTTGTGGTACGTGCACAGTTAGACCGAATAGGCGAAGGATGCGGTAATTTGTCTTCTTCAAAGTCGATGCCGTCTAAAACACATATATAAACTACGTCAGATCTTATATCAAAATCCCTAAAAAAATACAAGATTTGATCGAATAAAGCATAAAAAAATTATACTCGACGAGGTGGAGAGGAGAAATATATATAGAGATGGGCGCGGGTCGGGTCAGGTTTTTGGCCCAACAAACCCGACCCGAAAATATATACTTTAAATTCAGACCCGACCCGACCTCATACTTGAAAGGACCCGACCCGACCTGACCCGAAAATTATATACTCAAACCCGACCCGAGCTATTAAAAAATAATAAATTTTAGGGACCTAATTGTAAAAAAAATTAGGGACTTAATTGTAAAAATTAAATTCTAAGAACCTAATTGTAAAAAAAATAATTTTAATGACCTCATTGTAAAAAATATATAAAGAATGAGCATTATTGTGAATATCTCTAAAAAATTTAAGGGAAAATTTTTTCCATCTTAAACCCGACCCGACTTTACCCTTTAAAAAAATCCGACCCAACTCGACCCTAAATTTTCTATAAAAAAAATCCGACCCGATCAAGTCGGGTCGGGTTAAAACCCGACTAGATCAGGTAAAATACTCATCCCTAAATTAGGGATTTTCGAATCTAAGGTTTACAATTTGGGCGTAATTTTTTGGGTGTTACACAGAGCATTACCTTATCCTGGATCCAAATCCGAACATGGTTGCAGCGAGTTTAACGTGGTCTGTTGTGCTGTCGAAGCTCCAGGTAAAGAAGACAAGGAATTATGCTGCATTGTTGGCATAGAATCTTGTAAATTTATTGGCTGCAACTGAGGGTTCATTTGATTATCATGAGACTGCATTTGATTAGTTTGAGATTGAGGAAGCTGTCCTTGCTGCATTGCTGAGACAGGCTTTCTTCGCCTATTGGAATTAATAAAACGTATTATCTGCTTCTCAAGCGTTCTCAACTTCTTCTTGTATGCTGGTACTATATTGGCTTTGGAAACTGTCAAGAAATGTATCATGCGCTCTAACATGGTCTTGAATAATTTCAACTTATCAAGCTGCTTTGACTTTGGCTGCTGTGGAAGAGAATCATGCTGGAAAACAGCATGCATAGAATTGTTTTAACTGATGTAAGTAAAATTACAAAGCACTATTACATCAGATAAGCAAAGTGCAACTGTTTAAATTGTTCCCGCGGGCGAGTGGCATGGGATCAAAGATCTTTCTAACGTGTAGTAATGAAGTCCTCTCTACATTCTATTTAGAGATATAGGATGGCAGAGGTTCAGGCAGATGGGTTCTACCCATCTTTGAAGGTTGATTATGTAAAAAGATAAACCTACCTGCTGCAACTTGGCAGCAATTGTCTGGTGCATCTCATTTAGTTCAGGTAAGTATTTTTCTTTCATGACCTTGATCTGCAACATAAAATCAGGAAAAGAATGGTTAGCCAACAACTAAACCACTCAATTCATCCAGACGTCACGGTTTATTAGAAAATTAGAAGACTTTTCCATTTTCCAGCAAGCCTGCACTGATTTTAGTTGATAACAGAAGAAACAAAGGTATCACTAAATGATGATTACTTTGGAATCAAGCATGCAAGATCTTTTGTAGTAGTCAAGCATCAAAGTCCTCTCTAAATATTTGGGTCTTAGTTTTCTTGCTAACCAATTTTAATGGATCTTTCAAACGGACCTGAAGGATTTAAATAAGCTTTATTTCAATGGCTCTTAGTTCTTATTTTCTTTAAATAGGTCCATCAGAAAATGTCTGAAATTTCTTTTCCCAAATTTCATTTCAAGTTATATATTTTTTTTCCTGTTCTATAGTTCCTGTAAAGAGATGCATCTCAACATAAACACATCCCAACATACTCTAATACTCTCCCAGCACCATTTTCCTACACCTCAAAACCTTCTTGGGAGAACATGTCAAGATAGTCTTTACCTTTTGATAGACCTCTTCTTGCCAATCACCCCCATTTGCTTGTCCTGTTTGAGCTGTGGAATCTAAAGATACCAAAAAGAAATATAAACAATGCACACATAAGAAAAATGGAAATATTTTGGAACAAGAAGAATAAGGAAAACATAATTTAAATGACAGAAAATTGATTATACACAAAGATACATTATTTTGTTGCATGTGAAAAAGATCATTCAAATAGATAGCTTACAGAAGAACAGTATTTTTTTTAGCAGAATACAATCAGTTCCCATAGCAAATTAAGGTATGCATAGCATTGAAGGAGAAACCCAGGGATCAAAATGCAGCTAATAAACCCACCATTGATACAACTTAAAGGCATTTGAAGAAACCATTAAGCATTCTGGACAAGAACATACGGAGATTTTATTGCTAGTTTCTACAACAAACTTTGCATATCAAAGTTATATAGGTTAGTCATTAAAAAGCATGATCCCTACAACCCCGTTTAATTGCTTTTCCTTTTGGGAATTGGGATATTCGAAGATGTATGTCACTATGTCTACTCTACTAAAGTTTCCATTGTGATACATAACAGACCAAGTCAGAGTTCAAACATCATTCTTATTTTTCAAGGCTACTTGTAGAGTTTCTCAAGTTTAAAGCTAACTACACATTAGCCACCTTCAACTAAGTTTAGTTGGAATACAAATAAATGATTGATAAGTGTAGGTTAATACTAGTTAGAATGGAAATATTCTATGTACTAAAGTCTGTATCTGTTAGTTATGGCATGTAGACCTTTATAGATATTCCTTAGAATAACATCTCTATAGTTATTAGAGAATATTTAGTTTCCTTTATCAGAGAGTCAACTATGTGTATATATTCTAAGTTTTCTTGTGAATAATAGTGAGAGAATTTCATACAATTCTACATGGTATCAGATTAGGTCGATCCTCTCCATTTTTTTTCCGATCAAATCTCTAAATCTCCATGGAATCTGATTCTGAAGTCAGTTTTCTCCCCAACCATGGTTCTTTTGATATTCCAATGTCAGAACAATCTTATTCTGCGATAACATCCTACAAACTAAATGGCAATAATTACCTTCCTTGGTCCCAATGGAAAAATCCTAAATCTCGACCTTTGAAAGAAGCTTATGTTGCAACTTCTGACACTCTGCCCAGCAATTTTAGTCCTGAACAGATTGCTGAACTTCAGCACCTCTTTAGTCGCCTCTCTGCTCCTCCTACCACTACTGCTTTGACAACAACTGAAGGTAGTCTTCCATCCCTGTCTTCAGTATCCTCTTCTAGTTGGATAGTCGATTCTGGTGCTTCTGACCATATGACAGGAAATTTCAGTCTGTTTCATTCTTTTTCGAGCTCCAACTCTAATTCCTCCATTAAGATTGCTGATGGTTCTTTCTCAACAGTGCTTGGCAAGGGTTCCATTCGATTGAGTGATAAAATTCTACTTGTTGGAATCCCTTAAAATCAGCAGATTTTCTGCCTTAGTGGGAATCCCTTAAATTAAGGCAGAAAATCTGCCTTAGTTGGAATCCCTTAAATTAAGGCAGAAAATCTGCCTTAGTTGGAATCCCTTAAATTAAGCAGATTTTCTGCCTTAATTCTAGGAATTTCTTTTTTATTTTTTTTCTGCTTTTCTCTTCTTTAAAAGGTTGTATTCAGATTAGAAGAAATAACAAGAATCATTCTTCTTCCTAAACTTGTTCATTCTCAAATCTATTCATGGTATCAGAGCTATAGGGATATTTTTTTCGATCCATTCTATTTCTTTAGATTTCTACCTTGTTTTGCCTTCCTATCATGGCAAACAATGCTGGAAATGTTTCTGATTCTGAGACTTCACAAGTAACTCAGAATGTCAATCAAGCACCATCTTATGGTGATGTTAATTCATCCCTCATAATCACTAATCACCGATTAGATGGGAAGAATTTTTTACAGTGGTCCCAATCGGTACTCATGGTGATTCGAGGCCGTGGGAAATTAGGGTATATCAATGGAGAAATTCCACGTCCTTCCCTTACTGATCCTACGTATGCTACGTGGGAACTCAATAATTCTATTGTCATGGCTTGGCTGATCAACTCAATGGAGAGCCACATAAGCCGAACCTACCTCTTATTCAAGACTGCAAAAGAAATGTGGGATGCAGTCAAGGAGAACTATTCTGATCTAGGAAATGCTTCTCAAGTCTTTGAAATCAAGCTGAAATTAAAAGACATTCAGCAAGGAACTCTTGAAGTTACACAGTACTACAACAACTTGAAGATCCTATGGCAGGAACTCGATATGTACTATGAAGTGGACTGGGGTGAAGGCTTGGAGCACACCAAGTTCATTTCACATCTCAACAAAGAACGGCTCTATGAGTTCCTAGCAGGGCTAAACCGAGACTTAGATGAAGTTCGTGGCCGTATTCTGGGTAGGACCCCTCTTCCAACCATTGGAGAAGCATTTGCAGAGGTTCGGAGAGAAGAAAATCGTCGCCGAGTAATGATGGGAGATTTCAAGGAACCAAAATTTTTGACCAGTTCTGGTCATCGTCCTACTGAATCATCTGCCCTGGTCTCAAGGGCCCCTCAATCTCAGAAGAATCGAGTAGGGAATGATTCAGGACAAAGTCGCTCAGTAGATCGAGTTTGGTGCAGCTACTGTAACCGTACTGGTCACACAAAGGAGAAATGTTTCAAGCTCCACGGTTACCCTGGTACAACAAAAATTCAGAAGGAAAATAAGGCTTTTTTGTCCTTGGGCAACTCATCCACTGCCACCCCTGCACCTGCTGAAGTCGTCCAGGATGTTCGCCTAACAAAGTCCCAACTTGAAACTCTTCACAAGTTACTTGGTGCTCAAATAAGCCATGGTTCCTTGGCTATTCAAGGTACTGCCTTTAATATTACTTCTGAGTCTAGTAATCAGCCATCCTGGATTCTAGATTCAGGAGCATCCGATCACATGACAGGTAATTTATCACTATTCCATACGTATGCCCCCTGCCACAACCAATCTCAAATTCGGATAGCTGATGGTTCATACTCACCTGTTGCTGGGATCGGAGCTGTTCAACTCACTAAGGACTTCTCGCTCGAGAAAGTCCTTCATGTTCCTAATTTATCTTGCAATTTACTGTCAATAAGTAAACTTACTGAAGACAAGGCTGTTTGTGCTGAATTTTTTGCTGATGGTTGTATTATACAGGAACAGAAATCGGGGAGGATGATTGGCACTGCTAAGGTTGATGATGGACTTTATATATGGGATGACTACAAGGATAAGAATAAAAAGGGAGTATTTGCTCTATCTGCTTCAAACGAGGACATTGTCATGATGTGGCACCGTAGGTTAGGACATCCAAATTTCCTATATTTGAAGCATTTGCTTCCTATGTTATTTCGAAATAAAAAAATCAATTCCTTGAAGTGTGAAATCTGTCAATTGTCAAAACATACCCGTGTTCCGTATCCTTTGAAGCCTTATATACAATCCCAACCTTTCTCCTTGATTCATAGTGACCTATGGGGGCCTAGTCGTGTTAAAAACATCACAGGTGCTAGATGGTTCATAACCTTTATTGATGACCATACTAGAGTATGTTGGGTTTATCTTCTCAAAGAAAAAACAGAAACCCCAAAAGTATTTCAGAATTTTCATTCCATGATTCGAACCCAATTTGACTCAAACATACACACGCTTCGAACTGATAATGGAAGAGAGTATTTCAATTCTGCTTTAAGCTCCTATCTCTCTGAACAAGGTATCATTCATCAAAGCTCTTGTCCTGACACACCTCAACAAAACGGGATTTCAGAAAGAAAAAATAGACACCTACTAGCTGTTGCTCGAGCCTTAATGTTTACCATGAAAGTTCCAAAAAACCTATGGGGGGAGGCTGTCCTTACTGCATGCTATTTAATAAACCGCATGCCCTCTAGAGTCCTTAATCTCCAAACACCTTTACATGTCCTACAAAAAACCTTCCCTCTATTTCGTGTTCCTATCCTACCAGCCAAGATATTTGGTTGTAAAGCTTTTGTACATAATCACCAACCTAATCAATCCAAACTTGATTCCCGAGCACACCTATGCGTCTTTATTGGCTACTCATCCACACAAAAAGGATACAAATGTTACTCACCCACCTTGCGTCGTATATTTATTTCCCGTGATGTCACGTTTTTTGAAAACGATTCATATTTTTCTGCCACTCATCTTCAGGGGGAGACTCTTAGTGAAGATGAGACTCTTCATACACTTCTCATTATACCTCCAGAGCCTACCCCTAACACCACTGTCACGCAAGATAACTCTGTAGTCATAATTCCAGATTTGAGTGTTCCACTGCAGAGGAATGAATTTACCAGCAATGAAATTCCCATTGAAACTGAGCTTCCGCAGCCTAATCCCTCTGAAAAACACCAGCAACAACCTCCAGAACTCCTTGTTTATTCACGGCGACATTCCCCTTCTGAAATAGACACAACAGCAGTGCCAAATTCACCCAACTCCGAGGACTGTCCTGTTCCAGATTTGTCTCCTGGTTCGTCTAATACGAACCTTCTCATTGCTATTCGTAAAGGCACAAGAACCTGCACACAGCATCCAATATCTCGGTTTGTATCCTATGGAAATTTGTCTAAAGCTTACAAAACTTTTGTAACTAATATTGACAGTGTAGTGACTCCAAGGAATGTGAAAGATGCTCTAAAATCAACTGAATGGAGACATGCTGTTTTTGAAGAAATGAGTGCTCTCAAAAATAATGGGACATGGGAAGTTACGGATCTGCCAGAAGGGAAGAAAACCGTGGGCTGTAAATGGATTTTTACCACAAAATTCAAGCCTGATGGGAGTATTGATCGGCACAAGGCCCGACTTGTGGCAAGAGGCTTTACTCAAACCTATGGTCTCGATTATGATGAAACATTTGCCCCCGTTGCAAAGCTCAATACCGTTCGAGTTCTTCTTTCCTTAGCTGTTAATCTTGATTGGTCCTTGACACAACTTGATGTAAAAAATGCATTCCTCAACGGAGACTTGAATGAGGAGGTATATATGGACTTTCCACCAGGTTTTGAAGAAGAAAAAGGGCGAGTATGCAGGTTAAAGAAGTCACTATACGGACTAAAACAGTCCCCAAGAGCTTGGTTCAGTCGGTTTGCCAAGGCTATGACCAGCAGAAATTACACCCAAGGGCAAGCAGATCACACACTGTTTTACAAACACTCGGGGGATGGTAAATGCTCTATTCTCATCGTCTATGTTGATGATATTATCCTAACAGGGGATGATTCGAGTGAGTTGATGAACTTAAAAGACTTCCTTAGCACAGAATTTGAGCTTAAGGATTTGGGTAATCTCAAATACTTCCTTGGCATGGAAGTAGCAAGGACTCGGACAAGTATTTCTATTTCCCAACGAAAGTATGTTCTTGATTTATTGGCTGAAACTGGCATGTTGGGTTGTAAACCTGTCGAGACCCCAATGGAGTTCAATTTGAAGCTAGGCACCGAAGATGATGGGGAAGAAGTGGACAGGGGGAGATACCAGCGTCTTGTGGGAAAACTTATTTATCTATCTCATACCCGACCTGATATTGCATTTGGTGTGAGTGTCATCAGTCAGTATATGCATGCTCCAAAGGAAAAACATTTAGAGGCAGTTTACAGGATACTAAGGTATTTGAAGGGAACACCGGGTAAAGGTCTTCATTTCAAGAAAAACACCAGTCGTGACATAGAGCTTTACACTGATGCAGATTGGGCAGGATCAGTGAGCGACAGACGATCTACAAGTGGTTATTGTAGCTATGTGTGGGGTAATCTTGTGACACGGAGAAGTAAAAAACAGTCCGTTGTGGCTCGTAGCAGTGCAGAGGCAGAATACCGAGCTTTATCTCATGGTATATGTGAGGGAATTTGGTTACAAAGATTAATGAAGGAACTTAAAGCTTCCTATGTTAAACCTATGAAGGTATACTGTGATAATCAAGCTGCTGTCAGTATAGCACATAACCCAGTTCATCACGATCGTACTAAACACGTGGAGATAGATCGTCATTTCATCAAAGAGAAGGTCAATGCAGGAGAAGTTTGTATTATCTATCTTCCTACTAAGCAACAAGTTGCAAACTTACTAACTAAAAGTCTGAGTAAGAACATGTTTGAAGATTTTATTGGCAAGCTGGGTTTGATGAATATCTACACACCAGCTTGAGGGGGAGTGTTGGAATCCCTTAAAATCAGCAGATTTTCTGCCTTAGTGGGAATCCCTTAAATTAAGGCAGAAAATCTGCCTTAGTTGGAATCCCTTAAATTAAGCAGATTTTCTGCCTTAGTGGGAATCCCTTAAATTAAGGCAGAAAATCTGCCTTAGTTGGAATCCCTTAAATTAAGCAGATTTTCTGCCTTAATTCTAGGAATTTCTTTTTTATTTTTTTTCTGCTTTTCTCTTCTTTAAAAGGTTGTATTCAGATTAGAAGAAATAACAAGAATCATTCTTCTTCCTAAACTTGTTCATTCTCAAATCTGTTCACTACTCACTTCAGTTCTTTATGTCCCTAATCTCACATGCAATTTGTTATCGGTTGGACAGTTGATTAATGATGGAATCTGTGATGTTCACTTTGGTCTTACTGGTTGTGTTTTTCAGGAGCAGGGTTCAAAAATGGTGATTGGCAATGCTAGGTTGTCTAATGGCTTATATGTCCTTGATGCTTTGTCCTCCTCACCTTCTTCTTGCTCCAGTGGTCTCCATACCTCTGTTTTCCCTTCAAATTTACTTTCCAATGAGATAATGATGTGGCATTTTCGATTGGGACATCCCAATTTTTCTTATCTTAAGAGATTGTTACCTACATTATTTATAAATAAAGATCCTTCTTCTTTTACATGTGAAATCTGTCAAATGGCTAAACACACTCGGCAATCTTATGTGCCTTCCCACTTTAAGCCTACTTCTCCTTTTTTGATTATACACAGTGACATTTGGGGCCCTTCTAAGGTTCAGAGTATTGCTGGTTCTAGGTGGTTTGTGTCCTTCATAGATGATTTTTCTAGGACAACTTGGACATTCTTGATGAAAGATAAATCTGACATTGAGCGCATCTTTAAAGATTTTTATCAAATGGTCCACACTCAATTTGCTACCCCTATTAAAATTTTGAAGAGTGACAATGGGAGTGAGTATCTTAGCAAATCTCTTGGGAGTTTTTTCCGGGAAAAGGGAATTTTTCATCTCACTTCTTGTGTTAACACACCTCAACAGAACGGTGTGGCTGAGAGAAAAAATCGTCATCTCCTTGAAGTCACCCGCTCTCTTTTGTTTTCAGCCAATGCTCCTAAGTATCTTTGGGGGGATGCCCTTCTAACTGCCACCTACCTCATTAACCGGATGCCTAGCAAAACTCTTGGTTTTAAGGTTCCTACTGAAACTCTTTTCCAACTTTTTCCTCACTTTAAACCCCTCTCTTCTGCTCTTCCTTTTCGTGTCTTTGGCTGTACAGCCTTTGTTCATGTGCAAGTCCCTAATAGAGGTAAACTTGATGCTAGGTCCTTAAAATGTGTTTTTATTGGGTACTCCTCGAGTCAGAAGGGTTACAAATGTTACTCTCCCACAACCAGAAAAACCTATATCTCGTTTGACGTTACTTTCTTTGAGCACGAGCCTTATTTTTCAGGGACTGCTATTCAGGGGGAGACATTCAGAGAATTTCAGTCCCCATCAGTTTCACAACCCTTGCTTATGTTGCCAACTCTCGATGCTGAAATCACTAGTTCTGATTCTTCCCAACAACTTGTTCCTTCAAATGAAGCTGAGATTACTAACACTAGTAATCCAGCGTTGCCAACTCTCGATGCTGAAATCACTAGTTCTGATTCTTCCCAACAACTTGTTCCTTCAAATGAAGCTGAGATTACTAACACTAGTAATCTAGCGGACATACCTTCTCCTTTGTCAAAAATGTCTAGCCCTTATACTACACCTCCTCCAACTCTTAAATCTGTCCCACACACCTCTCCAGACCTTATAACTCCTTAACTTACAGATAAACAATTCAGCGTTTATACAAGAAAGAAAAGAACACTTCCTGAAGTTCTTAGTCAGCCTAACACTTGCCAAGAGCTAGCTTTGAGCCCTACTGCCGTGGAAACAGGAGGTAATAGTATCCTTCAAGAATCTATTATTGCTGATTTGGATGATTTTCCTATTGCTATTCGAAAGGGGGTAAGGAAATGTACTGCTCATCCAATTAATAGATTTGTGGCCTATGGAAAATTGTTATCTGGTTTGAAAGCTTTTACAGCCAGCATTGACAATGTGCAAATTCCAAGGACAGTGGAAGAAGCTTTCAAAAGTCCTGAGTGGAGGAAAGCAGTTGAGGATGAAGTCACAGCACTGCAGAAGAATAATACCTGGAGTCTAACCAGTCTACCAGAAGGAAAAAAGGTGGTTGGGTGTAAGTGGGTTTTCACAGTCAAGTATCATTCCAATGGAGATATTGAAAGATATAAGGCGAGGCTTGTAGCGAAAGGATTCACTCAGTCATATGGAGTGGATTATCAAGAAACGTTTGCACCAGTTGCTAAGTTAAACACCATCAGAGTGTTACTCTCAGTGGCTGTTAACAAAGACCGGGAGTTGCATCAGTTGGACATCAAAAATGCTTTTCTCAATGGGAACCTCGAGGAGGAAGTATACATGGAAATTCCACCAGGTTTAAAGGAAAGCACAACAAGAGGGACCGTATGCAAACTGAATAAATCCTTGTACGGATTGAAACAATCTCCAAGAGCATGGTTTGACAGATTTACTAGAGCCATGGTTCAAAATGATTTCAAACAAAGCCAAGCAGATCATACATTGTTCAGAAAGATTACGCCAAATGGTAAAATGACTCTCCTAATTGTGTATATCGATGATATGGTTATCATAGGAAATGATACAGAGGAGATAGAAAGACTAAAGATTGCTCCAGCAAAGGAGTTTGAGACAAAGGATTTGGGGAATCTTAGATACTTCTTGGGAATGGAGGTAGCTAGATCTAAAGAAGGGTTAGTCATTAACCAAAGAAAATATATTTTAGATCTACTTGCAGAGACCAAGATGCTTGAGTGTAGACCAGCTGACACTCCAATGGAACCAGGTCTGAAATTCAGTAAAGAGACTTGGGAATCCAGTGAACAAAGAATCTTACCAACGTTTGGTAGGGAAATTAATTTATCTATCACTCACAATACCTGATCTTGCCTATTCAGTGAGCATAGTAAGTCAATACATGAGTGATCCTCGAGAAGAACACATGGAAGCGGTAAATAGGATCTTGAGGTATTTAAAATTCACACCAGGCTCTGGACTCATTTTCAGAAAAAACCAGGACAGAACAGTAAAGGTTTACACAGATTCAAGTTGGGCAGGTGAATTAACAGATAGAAGGTCAGTAAGTGGCTATTGTACATTTGTATGGGGCAATTTGGTCACGTGGAGAAGCAAGAAGCAGTCTGTGATATCTAGAAGCAGCGCAGAGGCAGAGTTTAGAGCAATGGCCCTTGGAATTTGTGAAGGGATGTGGATTAAAAAACTCATCACTGAGTTAGAACTGGGTGGAAAATCAGAATTGGATATTTACAGTGACAGTCAATCAGCAATAAGTATTGCTAAAAATCCGGTGCAGCATGATAGAACCAAACATATCGAAATAGATAGACATTTCATCTTTGAGAAGGCTAATAATGGGACTGTGAAGCTTAACTACATTCCTACTACTAATCAGATTGCTGATATCTTCACCAAAGCACTTCCAAGAGTAATTTTTGATGGTTTTGCATCCAAACTAGGTGTATACAACATATACACACTAGTTTGGGGGGGAGTGTAGGTTAATACTAGTTAGAATGGAAATATTCTATGTACTAAAGTCTGTATCTGTTAGTTATGGCATGTAGACCTTTATAGATATTCCTTAGAATAACATCTCTATAGTTATTAGAGAATATTTAGTTTCCTTTATCAGAGAGTCAACTATGTGTATATATTCTAAGTTTTCTTGTGAATAATAGTGAGAGAATTTCATACAATTCTACAATAAGTTTGAGCGAGAAGACCTAAAATAAGTAAAATATTTTCTGCTATTGACCTATTAATCATTGAAAGCTAAATAAGTTCAGCTAAAAAGTGCCAGTCAAACTAAAGCATTAAAAAGATTTATGGAACAATTAGACTCGAGGAATATACAGTTCAAATATAAAACTTAAATAAATCTACAACACAAATCTCACGCCTCAACAAAAGCAGTGAAACTGAACCAAAGCACCACTAAAACAATTGAGTATTGACACCTTTTTGACCATTTCAAGCATGCATGTAACGCCTGGTTGTTATCTACTTGTTTATCTAGACATCCTTTGCACATCATTCATCCACACAAAACTCCGATATCTGCAAGCATGTTACCCATCTAGTTTGATGCAAAAACAGTAACAAGCTGATTTCAAGTAAGACTGCAATCTCCCAATCACATAGTTCATGTCAAGTTTCATGGGGGGGACACTTTTGAAAGCTAGATTACTAGGAAGAATGATGATATATACGTTGGACAAAGGAGTCGAAAGGATCCAACATGGCATAACCAAACAAAGGAGTCGAATAAGCAAGTTTAGTTGAGCTCACTTATGCACTGCAATTTTTCTCCTTTTTAAAATTAACCAGTAAAATATGACCACTTCTTTCCTTTGCACAGAAAACAGTTTTTTTCTTTCCTGAAAAATCTTTTTTAGTCAACAGGAAAACTCATTGAATGAAAGAGAATGAAGTAATAGATTAAATCCAGCAGTTGCTCTGTGATTTGACAAAACCATAGCACAATAACTGCAGCACAGCATTAACAGTAACATAATAGCATGGCCGCAATTGTGAAGACCTTGCAGTGACACGAGTGACAGCAATGATTGTCATGGCTTCAAAAGCCAGGCAGTGTCTATGATCAGCTGATGAAGGAAAGAGTGCCAGTAATTTTGATAGCATCTGTTTTAGTGAGCTACAGACTAATTATCTAGGCAGATGGCAGAGCCAGGTTCAACAAGACATTCTCTTAATCTCCTCAAGATGGAAAGGTAACTACTTTCTATGGTAGAAATGCAATTGAAAACATCAACTAAGAAAACCTTATATTGAGTATAGGCCATCAGATAAAGAAAAATAGCACAGATTATTTAAATAACACAATATCAGGAAGCAACAAAGAAAAGAGCAGCAGTACGTAACAGCAAAGATTGAAAAATATACTTGATGATGTCTCCGGAACAGCTCTCTGTGATTGATACAACTGCTTTTGTTGATATATCAAAATTTGTGATTGAAGCAAGAAATTTGATGTTTGACCCGGTGCTTGAAGTCTCTGCTGCATGTTTTGTTCTACTTGATTGGGGTGCTGTTGCAAACCCAACTGTTGCTGCAACTGAGTAAACTGTGATTGCATCTGAGAAAGCAGTTGCTGCAACTGAGTAGACTGTGATTGCATCTGAGAAAGCAGTTGCTGCTGGGATGTCTGTCCTTGAGCTGGCAATAAATTAGGTGCAGTTTGCTGGGTTTGTTGGAGTGGAACCTTAGGCTGGGATAGAATGTGCAAAGATTTCTGATTAGTTTGCATGCTTGAGTTACCCGACTGGGTTCCAATCAACTGCTGCTGGTTCTGTAATCCTGAAATATTACTCTGAGAACCCAACTGTTGCTGATGTATATTTGAAAGGTTGTTTTGTAGAGCCATTAACTGCTGCAGTTGTTGCTGCAGGTTTGGAAGATTACTAGATTGACCCAGCAGTCTCTGCTGCTGCATGTCTGCAATGGTGTTTTGTTGCCCCATCACGTGTGGCTGTTGCTGCTGTGTCATTGGAGTTTGTTGTTGAATACCAGAACTGGCGGTCTGTTGTGGCTGTTGCTGCTGTCCAAGGACTGACTGTTGATACTGCTGAAGCATGGACTGTGTCGACTGATGGAGAGAAGATTGTTGGTTCTGTTGTAGACCAGGAAGAGGAGTTGATTGCATGGCTGATGTTTGCATACCAGATTGCAACTGAGTAGGTGGTAAAAGGTTTTGCTGCTGCATGAGCGAGGGTTGGAGATTCCCCTGTTGAATCTCTTGCTTCATAAGTTGATGTTGTAGCTGCTGTTGCTTTCCTTGCATTTGCCTCTGCTGATTAGCATAAATATCGGAAAGCATTCCTTGCCCCACCGAGTTGTGTGAAATTCCTGACATGTTCTGCATGTTGGAATTGTGCCCAACAACACTAGATATAGGATTCTGGGATACACCAGAGACAGGAGGCATTCCATTTCCAGATTGTAAACCAGTGGAACTCTGAACTCCAGCAGATGCCATGTTATTCCCAGTGTTGGGCATGGTATTCTGAGACCTGGTCTCCATTGCAAGCAACTTCAAAGATATTCTCCTTAGATAATCAGACTGAATACAGAAATCCATAACAGCATTAAACAAGTTGCTTTACAATTCAAATGCTAGATTTTTAAATATTAATCATGCTTAATATGGAGTTAGCATTTGGTATCTTTATGTCAATGCTGACATCTACGATTACCTGGCTGTCTGCAGCTGTAAAAATCTTTTCCTCAAATCTCGCAGCAATACTCCTGAGTTCATTTAAACGCTCTTCAACAGATAATGGAAGGTGCCTCTTCAACGTATCCGTTCTATGTGCACAAGGCATCGTGTAAGTTATGATATATGTAGTATTCTTTAATTGGTATATAAATGAATGCTAAGAATGATACCTATATGGTTAGTAAAAGAAATAAAATAAAATACAAAATTAACAAACATATAATATGACCAAAGGACAGCCTTCATTTAAATATTCTAAAGCCATAGCACTTGAACTTAACAAAGCGGCCATCTTATATTTAAGAGTTGAAAATTTCACTTACATCTCGTTGACAATTCTTTGTCGCCAGTCGGGCTGCAATGTGGTTCTCCAATCACCACTGGGAGGAGTAGGCCTCCAGTTATTTGTATCCATGAAATTCTGAAAAGAGCTAAAGAGAAAACAACACTCACAAATATTTCCATTGTCACAGTCAAATAAGAACAACATCGGACAACTTCCGTTTCTCCTACTGGGGAAAACAAATAGATTTTTGTTAAAATCTCTCCCCACAGAAACCAACAAGAAGAAATCCGTACATAAAAGAAGGACGTTCTTTGTAATGCAATCATTTGCGGCATCAGTTTGGTTCTAACAAAATAACAGGGCGAGTAATTAGACAGCACAACCATGACTGAAGTTGAACATCATCTTTCACACTGTAAACCAAATCTTTACAGCCCAACATCAATTTGGTTTATTAATTTATCGTATCCAAATATTCTATCGATCTTTAAAACATTTTTCCCAGAGCAATTAAATATAAAAAGAAAATATACAATGTTAATTACCGGTGATATTTAAAAACAAAATAAAATCTTTCATTCTTGAATGTGAAAACAAGACCACGGGTAAAACTTTCGAGGAAACAGAACCCTAAAACCTAAATAATGGTTTTGAAATTTTAACCTCGATGAAGAGTCCCCAATTCCAAGAAACAGATCGGCTTCAAGAATTCCTGAAGAATGTTTTTCACATTTCGTTCGAGAAATCTTAAAAGATAGTTTGCAAATACGGAATACGTAATGATGTATATGTATATATAGGGGCATTTTTATTGGTTGAAACTTTGATTATTTCTTTTAGGTTTAAATGAAAAATAAATGCTCAAAGTATATTTTTTTTACTTTAAGTGCCTAAAATATTTTTAAAAAAAAATTGGTACCTAAAATTTTAATCATTAAAATTTCAAGTATTTGATAATTAACTACCATTAAAAAATTCCATTAACCAATAAAAAGTAAACGTGTGTCATACTTTAATTTATAATTTATTTTAATTAACTTTTTATTTTTAATAATTTAATTTTTTTTTTAAAATCTTAAAATTCTAAAAGCTTCAAAATAGTCCCCAAATCCTAAAACTTAAAATATTCACCACTGCTACCGTCGGCCGCCGTCGCCAGACCTAGTCGACCATTTTCCCCAACTTGTTGTCTCTAGAAACAGGCTAAATGTGTACTAGCCAAACATTGAACATCGAATATGAAATAGTTGTTCGATTGGCACACTATTTGCCTTTTTCGGCGACAACGTGTTGAGAGAAATGACCGACTGGGACCGACGACCGAACGTGTAGGATCGACGACGACTGCAGGTGGTGCATCGGTGAATATTTTGAGATTTGTTATTTTTAGGGATTTAGGGACTGATTTGAATATTTTTTAAAATTTCTGGATTTTTTAAAATAATAAATTTTAAAGTTTTTTCAAAAATATTTTTTAAAAATATCAATATTCCTGTCATGTGTCGTGTTTTAATTAGTTAACAAAAAATTTTAACCGTCGGGCACCTAAAATTTTAACAGTTGAAACTTTAGACACCTATTTTTTTTAAAAATTAAGCACCTCAAGTTCAAAAAAATATACTTTGGTTACTTATTTTTTTTATTTAAGCCTTTCTTTTATGTTGGATGTTTGATCAATCAATATAAATTCGTTTTTTTTATAAAATATAAATTCGTTAATCTTTAAATATTATATACGAATAATATTGTTGAAACTTTTTCGGTTTTCCATCGACTGAAATTTTGCTCCAAATATATTTTTATTTAAAATATAAAGATAAGAGCAACACTAAATATACAATTATTTGTGAAATAATTAAAAAATTAATATTAAAAATATAAAAGAAATATAGATAAACTTGTAAGATAAGTTAATATTTTATAAATGCCTTTAAAGTCAAATAGATATTTTATGATAATTTAAGTTAAGTATATAAAATATTAAAATCTATATATTTGAAAATGTTAATTGAATTTAACATCAATATATATTAATAAATTATTAAAAATAAGGAAAAATAATTATTTTGAGGGGTCAATTTTTTGAAAAAATTATTTAGAGATTTATTAATTTTTAAAATCTTGAGAGACGAGTCTCCGGGTCTTGTTTACGTTGTACCATTAGATATACTGATAATTTTTTTCACATTAATTTTAATCGCTCGTCATGTATCTTAATTATTTATTTAAAATATTAATTAATGACAGTATATGAAATAAGATTGTTTGTGGAGATTGGAGGGGGAACAAAACTTCACCTATGTGTTATATGCTATGTCTATAATATATTTAAAAGGTATGCTTTAAATTAAGACAATGATAAAATTATAAATAGCTCCTTAATATTTGGATAAAGGAGTATTTTTGTCTTTGAGTTCAATTAAATTAGTAATTTAATTTTTTGCGCGAAAACGCTGTTAATTAGGTTTTCTAGTTCGCGAATTGCAGCAAATTAGTCCATTAACCAACGTTAAATGTTATTGTAACACCTTGGTTTAGGGGTTAGGTGAAAATAATATTTTAATATTATTTGGGCTCGGTTTTATAATTTAAATAATGTTTCAGGTTTTGTTTTCAAATTAATTAATTGGGTTGACCATGTTTTGAGATTAAACCCCAAATAGCCATGGATTATATGCTATTGTGAATATCCCATTTCATTAAGGGCAAAATGGTCTTTGGGCCTTTAAATTTAAAACAAAACAAAACACCCTTTTTACTATTCATTCTCTTCTTCAAGGAGAAACCAACGGGATTGGAGAGCACTCTTCACAAAATCACTATTCCATCACATAGTTTCTCTATTTCAACTCATTTTCGAAAGGTAACACCGTTTTTGACTTCTCCTCAACTCCCTCTCTTTAAAAGTACCATTTGTTTTCATTTTCATTGAAGTTTTGGAAAATGGAGTTTTGAAGATTTTGATTAAAAATGGAAACTTTATGTTGTTAAGCTTAATGTTTTGATTTAATATGGTTAGTTATGAAGTCTAGGAACTAAATGGTACCACATATGTGAATTTTGAATGATTTTGAGCAATTCCCGAATTTGGGTAAAAATGGGGTTTTTTGAGGGTTTTGGGTGAGTTTTAGGGGTTGTTTTTTGTGTGAATTGATAGGCTTTTGATAGTACTATGGATAGGGGTTGAATTGGGATCATTTGTGAGTGCAATGGATGTTGGAAACATGGATTTTGGATGTGGTTTTGGGGCTGCCCGAGTTTGCTAAAAATGGGGTTTGTTCATGGCTTGCAACATTGTAAATTGTACTTGAATTGTGTTCCGGGTTGGTCTTTTGATGTTGGGCTGATTTGAGATTGTTTGAATTGTGATTGAGGTTGTTTAGAAGCGGGAACTTGTGTTGGTGAAGCATCGAGAGGAAATCCGGGAACTTGAGGGTGGTTGCTTGCTTGGCTTGGAGCTTGGAAGCTTAGGTGAGTGGTTAAACGTTTTACGTGGTTTTTAAATGGTTGGTTCGAGTATGTGGACTAGGTTGGGCTTGGTAGACCCACCTAGAGTTAGGATTAGGGTGGTAGCCTAATCCTAAACTTGATCTAGAGCCATTGGATGAACTTATATTTGGATGCTTATGTATATTGTGTCATACATGTGAGATGAGGCATGATTTGTAATGCTTGTGGCATGCATGGAAATGGTTCATGATTGTGATCATGGTGAGTACGTGCTAAGCACGTAATTGATTGAAATGAATAAGGTGGAATGAGTTAAATGTTGGCACTAGTATGCTTGAGTACAAATGATCGATCATTAGGATGTTAGTGTGCACACATGAGTCTAAAGTCGCGCGTGGCCTTGGTGGCGTTGAGTCACTAAGGAGGAGTACGAGTTTGCCCGGAAATTGTATTTATATATAGTCGATGATGAGTGGAATCCCATCGACGGGGCGTGAGGATGAGTGGAATCCCCTCCGCGAGACCGGTGATGAGTGTAATCCCACCGTGAGGTAAAGTGGTTGTTGGATGTGAGTTCCAACATGTTTATCCGCGTATTCGGGTCATAGCTAGGTGCCAATATTGATTGATATGTGTATCAATGTGTTGTAGAATGTGATTTCTACTTGGATGCTTATATGTGTTTACATATGTTGTGAATTAGAGCTTGTTGAGCATGGCATATAAATGAATATTGTTCATGCATCTTAAACTTGTGGCTCTTGAGGATTCTTGGCAATTATGTATTTTGCCTTGGCTAAGATCGTGCTCGGACCCTGTATTGTCGAGGTTTGTTTTTAAAGAGCTTACCTTCACTAAGCTTATTGCTTACGCTCTCTCTTTGTTCGAAAATGCAGATCCTTAGTTCGTGGGTTGCTAGGAGCAAGAAGGGGGCCTCCAAGTGTGCTTGTGGTGCTTGTTTAGCTACCAAGTATGAACTTTTAAATTTAGATGTAATGGTCAAGCAATGGGACATGTAATCGTGTTATGATGTTTTTGGATTATGTTGTGGTTGATGTTGCTTAGGAGCATGTTAGACTCCTCGTTTGTGCTTGTTATTTGGCTTGGGATGTATGCCTTGCTTGAAATCTTGTTAGTATTTTGCTATCTAGAATTGCCTAAGTGTTGGCTATGTGGATGATTAACCCCTTTAATGATATGTATGAATGCATGGCTTTGTGATGTTGTGCCTTAGTGTTTAACCTTGTTTAATGATGTTCAAGCATGCTTATATGTTGGTTTGCCTTTAGGGTTGTTGTTAGAGTGTTGTTGGAGGTTTTAGTGAAGTTTTGGGACACCCTTGTGCCTTAAAACAACTACAATCCGTCTGCAGACAGAGGGCGTTTCGAAACGGGTTACCCTGTTTCGATACGGTCCCCTTTGTTTTGGCCGAGCGTTTCGAAACGGGTAGGGGCCGTTTCGGTACACTTTTGCTACTGAAATTTTGAGAAATTGGCGAGATAAAGGTGTTCCGAAACGGGTCTATGATGTTTCGAAACGGTCAAATCTCATTGACCACGAGATGTTGACCGTTGGGGTCGTTTCGATACGGGTCACCCCCGTTTCGGAACGGTCTCTTTAGGTTGACCCTGGCCTGTTGACTAAGTCAAGGCGTATCGAAACACCCCAAGGGCGTTTCGATACGGCCTGCTATAAAGGGTTAAAATGAGTTGTTTAAAGTGCTGTCTTGGTTGGTCGATGTTGGATTGTTGTGTTTCCGCTGTCGTGCTTCACATAAGATTTAATAATGCCTATAGACAAGATAAAGTTAAAAGAAATTTTCTGGGTCGTTAACCGAGGAGGAACCTTAGCGGGTTTCGCTTCGGTTTTCCCCGTGTGGCCCACTCGGACCGGTCATCCGACCTGACCGGGACGAGGGGGTTACAGTTATAGTTCTGACGTGGTAGTTAACACTTAACAGTGCTGACATGACAGTTCACTGTGTTGACATGGCGATGATGGCGTGGCAGAGGGGCTGAATTGATTTTTTTAAACCGAATTCGATGGCATAATTGATATTTTTACCGAGTTCGGGGGCATAATTGATTTTAATTGAAAGTATGATTACTTACTTAATCTTTAAGCTAAAAATAATAAATTATTAAAATTTTAAAAATGTTTAAATAATATTTAAATATTCATAAAATATTAAAAAATAAAAACACTATAATGAATTTAAAAATTAAGTAAAAATATAAAATTAAAATATAAAAATTTATAAATATAAAAACTCAAAAATTAAAAATATTTATAAACCATCAAAAAAAAGTTTTCGACAGTTTCTGGCTATCCTAAGCCTACTAATATTCATTGAACATATTTTTAATTGAATCATACTTGTATTAAAGTAGTAAAAAGCCAAAATATTCCTTCGGTTTTCTACATCAAATATTAATGAGTATCGATTTGATGTAGAAAAATGATTTTTTTTAATTTTATTGTTACTTTAATACAAGATTGATTCTACTGAAAATTTGTTTAATGAATAGTAATACTCAAACTAGCGAAGTCAAAGACTTTTTCGATGAAAGTGTTTATTTTTTAATATTTTACAAATATTTTTTAATATATTTATATTTTATTATTTTTTAATCTCTAATACATTTTAATTTTTTATATTAGTTTTTATTGTCAATAATTTTTTAAATAATTTATTTATTTTTATTAACTTTATGAAATTTTTTCAAAAAAATAAATGATCCTGCTTACGTTGTACCATTAGATAAACTGATAGAACAAAACTTCACCTATGTGTTATACAAAATATATTAATAAATGATACATTATATGAATTGAGATTGTGGAGACTGGAGAGGGAACAAAACTTCACATATGTGTTATACAATAATATATTTAAAAGGTATGATTTAAATTAAAATAATGATAAAATTATAAATAGTTATTTAATATATTTTTAATTAAACAGAGATATTAATAAATGATACAGTATCGAGATTTGAACTCAAACAAGATGAGACAAGATGTAACCCCCTCGTCCCGGTCTGGCCGAATGACCGGTCCAAGTGGGCCACACGGGGAAAACCGAGCGAAAACCAATTAAGGTTCCCCCTCGGTTAGCAACCCTAAATTTTTTCTTTCTTTCTTTCTTATCTAAATGCTTGTATTAAATCCTATATGAGGGAACACACAGCGAACAAATACAGACACAAAACTCACAAACTTACACTTAAACAACCAATTTTTCCATTTTAAGCAAGCCGTATCGATACGCCTACAAAGGGTATCGATACGTGTTGACCAAAGTCAACCCTTCCAATTAATTCAGAGAAGACCGTATCGATACACCCTTGAGCGTATCGATACGCCCCTCTCGGTCAACATCACTTGGTCAACAAGATTGAACCGTATCGATACACATGACCCCGTATCGATACGCTCTGCACTCCACAACTCCCTTAGGATTCCAGAGAGTTTGGACTGTATCGATACACTCCGTGTATCGATACGCTCAGCCTAAATTGGTTCTCAGACAGTTGAGGGTGTATCGATACACAGGGGTGTATCGATACGCCCTGCTTCACAATGCTCTGTTTTCAGCAAAAACATATAAGGCACACTACATAAATGCATAATTGGACCTCCCTAGACCCAACAACACACAAACAACCTTTAATAATCAAAATGTCAACACTCATGGCATTCAAACACACAAGGATCATGCATCTAATGAATTCATACAACAAGACAACCTAAGCATTTACAACATACCATTCCCTTAACCTTCAACAAAGTAATTCATGCTTTACAACCCAAAACATCATATATAACAAAGAGTTATAAAAACTTATACAACAACCCTTTTTGCCACATTGCTAACTAATACAAAATTACCACCGTACTTGAGTTACAAAATTTGGAAGCCCTTCTTGTCTTGCTCCGAGCTAACGCCACACTAATGATCTGCATTGTTGAACATAGAGAGCGTAAGCTATAAGCTTAGTGAGGATGCTCTAAAACGAAAGCAACAACAATGCAAGGTTCAAGCATGAAATCCCTAAACCTCATAACTAACATGCATAGACAACATCACAAGTAGTCCTAGCTAGTCCATCAAGTGACATAATATGGCATATTACCTCATACTAAGCACCAAGCATCAATAACAATAGTCATGTTTCACCACCATATATCACCATATATGAATAAGTTAATTGGCCACTTTAAATTACCCCGATTGTGCGGATTTAAACTCAACAACACGTTACCTCGGTAGGATTACACTCATCACCGGCCTTGCATGGACGGGATTCCACTCATCGCCACATGCCCTACGGATGGGATTCCACTCATCATCACGTAGAAATGAATAAAAGCTTCCGGTAGAATATTACATTACCGTACTCCTCCTTGGTGCCTCAACGCCACCAAGGCCACGTACGTTTTGACTCAATTTGTGTGCACACTAATCCTAATGATCGATCATTTACAACCGGTAATTATTTAGTGCCAATTATCATTTTCCACAACACGTTTTCCATCAATCATAACTCATGCTCATCACATATATATACACCTCATGAATATACATGTACAAAACCACCAATATCACAAAAGCATAGTTAAGTAAGCACAATAGCATATATGGATATCAACGGATAACTAACAACTCGAATTAACTATAAGTGGCCTACCAAGCACACTTTACACAAACACACTACACATACTCGAACCAACTTTAGAATAAGTTTAAAACCACTCACCGCCCTTCCTTTGTCAATTGAAACAATCCTCCTACGACCTCGTATTCGGCTCCAAAGCTCCTTCAACGTTTCTTCTTGCTTCTAACCAAACAAAACACACTTATTACACCACAATTCAATGCTAAAACTCAACTAACAACTCACTTCACAAACATAAGCCATATTCTTCAATTTCTCAATCCACCATCATCCAAAAAACTCAATTTTCGTACTCCCCAAACACCTTGCTGAAAACTCCACTTCCAAACACCAAAATGACCTCTAACACATCCCAAATCACTCTCATATCATACCCTAACCATCAGCCCTTAGTTTTCAACATAAACTTCACAAAAACCAAGTTTTAACACCTTAAAATTTAACCTATGAACATAGTACGAATTTTCATCCAAATTTAACCAAATTGACATATAATGTGTATTTCATCATGATTAAGCTAAATCCCAACTCAAAACATTAAAACAATTTGGAAAACCACCTAAAATCCAAACTTTAACATAAAACCATAATTTTTCAAAGTCTCATGTTTTTAAATTTTAAGACCAAATATAGATAGAGAATAAGGAGGAGAGTCGGAAAACATAATTTACCTTCCAAAACGAGGTTGAAATCAAGTTGTATGATCAATGGAATAGTGATAAGCTTGAGAGGTTTTTAGAGATGGTGATATCGTTGGATGAGGAAGATAATAGAAGGGAAAAAGAAGATGATGACTCTTATATAAATTAAGAGTTATCTTACTTTTAATAAAAGTTTTGGGTAAAATCGCAACATAGGTCCCTCCTCTTTTATTAAAGCTCAATTACACCACAACTTAAGTTGAGTTGATTCTAATTAAATTTTATTAACTCGACTATAAACTTGGTTTACTCCTAGGCCCAAAACACGGGTGTTACAACTCTCTCCCACTTAAGAAATTTCGTCCCCGAAATTACCTGGTGGAAACAAATACGGAAACTGCTCAATCATATCTGCTTTTCTCTCCCACGTGGCCTCTTCTACACCTCTATGTCTCCACAACACTTTGACCAACTCTATGGTCTTGCCACGCAACACCTTGCTATCAGAAGCAAGTATCTCAATGGGTTCTTCAGTATAGGACAAATCCGGATTTAATTTTATCTCCTCAACGGGCATCACATGAGAAGGATCTGATCTATATCTCCTAAGCATAGACACATGAAAGACATCATGGATCTTCTCTAACTCAGAAGGTAACCTCAAACGATAAGCTACAGGCCCGATCCGCTCAACTACCTCATACGGACCAATGAACCTCGGACTCAGCTTGCCCTTTCGGCCGAATCTCATTACCTTCTTCCAAGGAGATACCTTCAGAAACACTTTCTCACCCACTGAGTACTCTATCTCTTTCCTCTTCAAATCCGCGTAAGATTTCTGACGATTGGAAGCTGTTTTCAAACGGTCGCAAATCAGCTTCACCTTGTCAGTAGTCCCCTTAAGCAATTCTGGCATAGGTAACAATCTCTGACCTGTTTCAGCCCAACAGATCGGAGTCCTACATCGTCTACCATATAAAGCCTCATAAGGAGCCATCTGAATGCTAGATTGATAACTGTTGTTGTAAGCGAACTCAACCAACGGTAGGTGCTTCTCCCAAGAACCTTGGAAGTCAATCACACAACAACGGAGCATATCCTCTAGAATCTGTATTACTCGCTCTGACTGCCCATCAGACTGTGGATGATAGGAAGTGCTGAAATGCAAACGGCTACCTAGGGCACTATGCAAGCAACCCCAGAACCTCGAAGTAAACCTAGGATCTCTGTCTGAAACAATAGACTTCGGTACTCCATGAAGCCTCACAATCTCGCGGATGTACAAGTTTGCCAACTTGTCTAAGGAATCAGTAGTGTTCACTGCTAAGAAGTGAGCGCACTTAGTGAACCTATCAACAATCACCCAAACTGAATTCTTCCTTGAAGGAGATAAGGGTAATCCCGATACAAAATCCATGGTGATCCTCTCCCATTTCCATTCCGGGATCTTCAAAGGCTGTAATAATCCTGAAGGAACCTGATGTTCTGCCTTCACTCTTTGACAAACCATACAACGGCTGACATACTCGGCTACATCTTTCTTCAAGCCAACCCAGAAGTAATCATTCTTCAAGTCACGATACATTTTGGTACTACCCGGATGCATAGAAAAGGGACTCGAATGTGCTTCACTCAAAATCTGACGTCTCAACTCAACATCTCTGGGTACAACAATTCTATCCTTAAAGCACAACAAGCCCTCACCACTGAAACTGTAATCGGTTGGTCTTCCTTCAGCTATGTCCTGGACATGAGGAATTAAACTCTCATCTTGCATTTGCTTCTCTTTAATCAATTGTATCAAAGAAGGCTTCACTTGCAATTCGGTGATCAAACCACCATCATCGGACACACTCAATTTAGCAAACATAGCCCTCAACTCTATGGCCACTTTCCTACTCAAAGCATCGGCGACTACATTCGCTTTACCCGGATGGTACTCGATGGTCAAATCATAATCTTTTAGCAACTCAAGCCATCTTCTTTGTCTCAAGTTTAACTCCTTCTGTGTCATCAAGTACTTCAAGCTCTTGTGATCGGTGTAAACAATACACTTCTCACCATACAAGTAATGACGCCAAATCTTCAATGCAAACACAACTGCGGCTAGCTCGATATCATGTGTAGGATAGTTCTTCTCATGAACCTTCAATTGTCTAGAAGCATAAGCAACAACCTTTCTCTCTTGCATCAGAACACATCCTAAACCTACGTAGGAAGCATCACTGTAAATTACAAACTCTTTACCTGAAACAGGTTGTACTAACACTGGGGCATTCGTCAAAGCTTCTTTTAATTTCTCAAAGGCTTTTTGTCTTGCCTCTGACCATTCAAACTTAACTCCTTTTTGCAACAGTTTAGTCAAAGGGGCAGCTACTCTAGAGAAACCATCAACAAATCTTCTATAGTAGCCGGCTAATCCCAGGAAACTCCTAATCTCTGTCACAGACTTAGGTTGTTTCCACTCGATAATAGCCTCGATCTTCGATGGATCAACACGGATACCTTCGGCCGAAACAACATGACCAAGAAATACCACCTCTCGTATCCAGAACTCACATTTACTAAGCTTAGCATACAACTGATTGCTCAGCAATTTCTGTAAAACAACCCTCAAGTGTTCGTCATGTTCTTCTTCCGTCTTCGAGTACACAAGTATGCCATCAATGAAAACAACTACAAAACAATCTAGATAGTCTCTAAAAATTCTGTTCATCATGTCCATGAATGCTGCAGGTGCATTCGTGAGCCCAAATGGCATTACAAGAAACTCATAGTGACCATATCTCGTCCTAAAAGCTGTCTTCGGCACATCACACTCTTTCACTTTTAACTGGTAGTATCCGGATCTCAAATCTATCTTCGAAAACACTGAGGCACCTCTCAATTGATCAAACAAATCATCTATGCGAGGTAACGGATACTTGTTCTTCACAGTCAACTGATTCAACTGTCTATAGTCAATACACATACGCATACTACCATCTTTCTTTTTCACGAATAATACGGGAGCACCCCACGGAGAACTACTAGGCCTAATGAATCCACGGTCTAATAATTCTTGCAACTGGTTCTTCAACTCTTTCAACTCCTTTGGAGCCATACGATACGGAGCTATCGAAACTGGATTAGACCCTGAAATGGTCTCAATTACAAACTCAACATCTCTGTCAGGAGGTAAACCTGGCAACTCTTCAGGGAACACATCCGAAAAATCACACACTGTTCTGATATCTTTTGGTCTAACTTCACTCATATCCGAATTCATAACATAAGCTAAATAAGCCCCGCATCCAGAGTCCATCAACTTGTGAGCCTCTAAAGCTGACACTACATTAGACAAGAACTTAATGTTCTCGCCTACTACTACTACCTCGTAGTCATCAGAAAGTTTCAAAGAAATTCTCTTTGTTTCGAAATCCACACTAGCCCGATGCTCAACCAACCAGTCCATACCCAAAATTATATCGAAACCATAAAAAGGAAGTTCCATCATGTCAACTAGGAACACATGACCCTGAATCTTCAGTGGACATCTTCTATATATACGTCTAACCACTACTGTCTCACCAAAAGAACTAGTGACATGCATACCTACATCTAAGATCTCAACAGGGATATCTAACTTCTGTGCATGCTCACTCAAAATGTAGGAATGCGTAGAATCCGAATCAACCAGAGAAAGCAAAGACATAGACCGTAACTCGAAATTACCTGCTATCACATCAGTGTCGTTCCCGGCCTCTCTCTGAGCATAAACTCTCGCTGGTCCTCCTGCCTCTGGCTGCACTGCCACAACATGAGCAAGATTCCTCTGAGCATCCACCCTAGGTGCATCTATCCTAGGTTGGAAGTAGCCACGACCGCGCCCACGGCCTCTCTGAAAATCATTGGCTCTTGCAGGAGCCTGTGCTGCTACCTGTCCCACTGGATGTGGACAGTTACGCCTCATGTGGTCTCTAGCCCCACAATTCCAACAAGAATGGAAGTTTCCCCAACACTCACCGGTGTGGTTCCTCCCACAAGTAGCACATGTAGGCAACTTCCCACTAGCCTTCTGGTTTTGATGGCCTTTACCGTGGTTACCGCCACCACGCCTATTATCATACTGAGGTTTGTTGTCCCGATGCCTCTTGGCATCATCTCTATCAAAATTACTGGACCTTTTATTCGAACTAGATCCACCTGACCGCCTGGTCAGACTTAAACTGTGCTCCAAGTCCTTGGCCCTCGAAACCAAGACATCAAAATCAGTGTAATCTGTAGCTAGAGTATATGTCTTGATTTCTTCATTCAACCCATAACGAAACCGGTTGCAGCGTTCCACCTCAATAGGAACAAGTTCAGGTGCATACTGACTTAGTCTGACAAATCTAATCTCATAGTCTGTCACTGATCTAAGTCCCTGAATCAAAGCCATGAACTCCCTCTTCCTCTCGTCGATGTATCGTGGACCTAGATACTTCTTCCGGAATGCTGTCTCAAAGAACTCCCAAGTGATCTCAGCGTCATCCATACTCGAAGTAACAGTGACCCACCAAGTGTAAGCATCGCCTTGTAGCAAGGACTCAACACAGCCCAACTTGCGATCACCAGTACACCCTATCTGAGCTAAGATACGGACGGTCTTTTCAAGCCATAACTCTGACCTCTCCGGAGTAGACCCCCTAAACTCTTCAGCTCCAAGACTCCGAAGTCTCTCTAATGGCAATCCGGTGCCCTCACCAGGATGATGTGCTGCCTGTCCTCCAGCTACTGCAGCCTGAAAAGCCCCGGCTATCGCCTGAACCAACGGAGCTAAGTCAATCCCTGCTGGTCCTTGGCCACCTTGGCCACCCTGACCTCCTGGTGGTCCCTCTCCTCCGGCCTCAGCCTCGCCTCCAACTCCCGGTGGAGGAGGTGGTGGTGGTGGAGGTGGTGGAGGAGCTCCAATTCTAATCACAGGCTCTCCCACTTGAGCCTCAGCTCTAACTACTGGCTCTCCTTCTGGAGCCTCTGCCCGTGGTTCCGGTCGAAACCTCCTAGGCCTCCCACGTGGTCTCATGGTACAGCTAACAAGGTATAAACTACAACAAGAAACAGATAAGGATTTCGTTAGTCAAAGCAAGGGTCCAATAGTGCTCAAGTACTCCTCTTTTCAAAAATCTTTGTAAATTAAGTAATAGTAGCAATGGGCACACACTCTACACCAAACACATCAATTCATGCTTCAAAACATCATGCGAACAGTCAAATATCAAAGAATCCATAGCAAGACATGCATCGAACAACATAATTACTCAACATAACAAGTTTACCTCACTTACCTGCCCGAGGTCTCGATAACCTCAGGCTCTGATACCAACAAATGTAACCCCCTCGTCCCGGTCTGGCCGAATGACCGGTCCAAGTGGGCCACACGGGGAAAACCGAGCGAAAACCAATTAAGGTTCCCCCTCGGTTAGCAACCCTAAATTTTTTTTTCTTTCTTTCTTATCTAAATGCTTGTATTAAATCCTATATGAGGGAACACGCAGCGAACAAATACAGACACAAAACTCACAAACTTACACTTAAACAACCAATTTTTCCATTTTAAGCAAGCCGTATCGATACGCCTACAAAGGGTATCGATACGTGTTGACCAAAGTCAACCCTTCCAATTAATTCAGAGAAGACCGTATCGATACACCCTTGAGCGTATCGATACGCCCCTCTCGGTCAACATCACTTGGTCAACAAGATTGAACCGTATCGATACACATGACCCCGTATCGATACGCTCTGCACTCCACAACTCCCTTAGGATTCCAGAGAGTTTGGACTGTATCGATACACTCCGTGTATCGATACGCTCAGCCTAAATTGGTTCTCAGACAGTTGAGGGTGTATCGATACACAGGGGTGTATCGATACGCCCTGCTTCACAATGCTCTGTTTTCAGCAAAAACATATAAGGCACACTACATAAATGCATAATTGGACCTCCCTAGACCCAACAACACACAAACAACCTTTAATAATCAAAATGTCAACACTCATGGCATTCAAACACACAAGGATCATGCATCTAATGAATTCATACAACAAGACAACCTAAGCATTTACAACATACCATTCCCTTAACCTTCAACAAAGTAATTCATGCTTTACAACCCAAAACATCATATATAACAAAGAGTTATAAAAACTTATACAACAACCCTTTTTGCCACATTGCTAACTAATACAAAATTACCACCGTACTTGAGTTACAAAACTTGGAAGCCCTTCTTGTCTTGCTCCGAGCTAACGCCACACTAATGATCTGCATTGTTGAACATAGAGAGCGTAAGCTATAAGCTTAGTGAGGATGCTCTAAAACGAAAGCAACAACAATGCAGGGTTCAAGCATGAAATCCCTAAACCTCATAACTAACATGCATAGACAACATCACAAGTAGTCCTAGCTAGTCCATCAAGTGACATAATATGGCATATTACCTCATACTAAGCACCAAGCATCAATAACAATAGTCATGTTTCACCACCATATATCACCATATATGAATAAGTTAATTGGCCACTTTAAATTACCCCGATTGTGCGGATTTAAACTCAACAACACGTTACCTCGGTGGGATTACACTCATCACCGGCCTTGCATGGACGGGATTCCACTCATCGCCACATGCCCTACGGATGGGATTCCACTCATCATCACGTAGAAATGAATAAAAGCTTCCGGTAGAATATTACATTACCGTACTCCTCCTTGGTGCCTCAACGCCACCAAGGCCACGTACGTTTTGACTCAATTTGTGTGCACACTAATCCTAATGATCGATCATTTACAACCGGTAATTATTTAGTGCCAATTATCATTTTCCACAACACGTTTTCCATCAATCATAACTCATGCTCATCACATATATATACACCTCATGAATATACATGTACAAAACCACCAATATCACAAAAGCATAGTTAAGTAAGCACAATAGCATATATGGATATCAACGGATAACTAACAACTCGAATTAACTATAAGTGGCCTACCAAGCACACTTTACACAAACACACTACACATACTCGAACCAACTTTAGAATAAGTTTAAAACCACTCACCGCCCTTCCTTTGTCAATTGAAACAATCCTCCTACGACCTCGTATTCGGCTCCAAAGCTCCTTCAACGTTTCTTCTTGCTTCTAACCAAACAAAACACACTTATTACACCACAATTCAATGCTAAAACTCAACTAACAACTCACTTCACAAACGTAAGCCATATTCTTCAATTTCTCAATCCACCATCATCCAAAAACTCAATTTTCGTACTCCCCAAACACCTTGCTGAAAACTCCACTTCCAAACACCAAAATGACCTCTAACACATCCCAAATCACTCTCATATCATACCCTAACCATCAGCCCTTAGTTTTCAACATAAACTTCACAAAAACCAAGTTTTAACACCTTAAAATTTAACCTATGAACATAGTACGAATTTTCATCCAAATTTAACCAAATTGACATATAATGTGTATTTCATCATGATTAAGCTAAATCCCAACTCAAAACATTAAAACAATTTGGAAAACCACCTAAAATCCAAACTTTAACATAAAACCATAATTTTTCAAAGTCTCATGTTTTTAAATTTTAAGACCAAATATAGATAGAGAATAAGGAGGAGAGTCGGAAAACATAATTTACCTTCCAAAACGAGGTTGAAATCAAGTTGTATGATCAATGGAATAGTGATAAGCTTGAGAGGTTTTTAGAGATGGTGATATCGTTGGATGAGGAAGATAATAGAAGGGAAAAAGAAGATGATGACTCTTATATAAATTAAGAGTTATCTTACTTTTAATAAAAGTTTTGGGTAAAATCGCAACATAGGTCCCTCCCCTTTTATTAAAGCTCAATTACACCACAACTTAAGTTGAGTTGATTCTAATTAAATTTTATTAACTCGACTATAAACTTGGTTTACTCCTAGGCCCAAAACACGGGTGTTGCACAAGATTTTTAGCCACTAACCCAATTAGTGGATCTCAACTCTTTAATATTTTAACCCACAAAAAATAAACAAACTGAAAAAATTTAAATTGAGATATTGATAATTATATTTTAACCCTCTCCAAAAATATATATAATTAATTAGTGTTTTTTTTTAATATGCTGGTGTGAGGCAAGAGTAGCATCTGTCAGGGGCGGAGCCAGAAATTTTAGTTTGAGGTGTCATAATTTGAAATTTTTATGAATGAATTTTTTTAATTAGGTAGGAACAAACAATGAGTGTCAATTTTCTTTTAAGGGGTGTCAAATTTCTTTTTAAGGGATGTCAATGTTCATTTAAAGTTATATTAATTTAATTTTTAATATTATTTTATATTAAATTTATAGAAGAAAAAAGTTTTCTCTAAAATTTTTGGGGTGTCATATGACACCCATGTTCAATGGTGGCTTCGCCCATGACATCTGTTCAACTTTTTTAATCTTCTCAAAGACGACACACATTATGCATTAGTGTTCCTTAAATTCATAAGATTTTAAATATTTTTTAATAAATAATGCTGATTTATCTTAATCAACCCGTTTTTGAACTTTCTCTAGTTTAGAGTTTATTCTTCTATTCAAATGAAATCAGGGTGGGGCTGTTGGGTTGGGCATTAAGCTCAGGTGAGTTTTTTCTTTTTTAATTTCCGTCTTCAGCGCCTTTTGTGTCTCGCTCAATCTGGATGGTTGACAGTTGAGACACTTTTTTCCGCGTCTGCCAGCACCATCCGCTTTTGGCGCGCTTTTTAAAACTAAAGATTTAAATGACATATGATTTTTTTTGCCCGAAACAAATGAAAAATAGTAATAAACAATAAAGGTTCATATGAAGTCAGAAAAAAGAAAAAATGTGAAAAGATGAGGATTGGGCTTTCTTAACCATTCTCAGACGGGATCATGTGGTGTGGTAACTTAAATTTTGAATATAAATAATAAAGCAGACTTATCAAATGAAATAAATAAATAAAACTACACTGACCATTAAAGAAAACATAATTAACAACCAATTTGGTAAACATGCGAAAAATAAAATTAGGGTCAATTTTTAAATATTTAAATTTTAAATTTTAAATTTAAGAATTAAGGATTAACGTGTTGAAGCTATGAAGATAACAAAAAAAGGACGAAATATTTTTGGTCGTCAGTAAAGGGTTAGATTTTATTAATATTTGATTTTTTCCTTCTACTTTAAATCAAAAATTAGATATAAGAAACATGAAAAATAATTTAAGTCAGACTTTACAACAAAATCCTACTCACTCTATGGTAACCAGGTCTAAAGCTGGTATATTCAAACCTAAAGTTTTTCTGTCTGAAGTTTAGATTCCTACTCCTGATAATGTGTATCAAGCGTTTTCTTCTAATGAGTGGAAAGATGCAATAATGAAGGAGTTCAATGCTTTGGTTTCTAAGAATACTTGGAAGGTTGTTCCTTTGCCTCCTGATAGAGTACCTATAGGTTGTAAGTGGCTGTTTAAAGTCAAAATAAATGCTGATGGGAGTATTTTAAGATATAAAGCCAGGCTTGTTGCAAAAGGATTCTCTCAACAAGCTGGTTTTGATTGCTCTGATACCATGATGGAATATGGGCTGGACAAGGATAAGGTAAGGATGATGAAGAAGAAGAAGAACAGAGAGAAAACAAAAAAGAAACAAAGGCTTTTTTTATTATCTTGAACAAAGATCGAATACAACTTCTCTTTACACAATACAAGGTGTTTGATTATATACACATAATGACTAACATATTCTATAACAGATTCTTGATCTTCATCTTTCTTTGGATGATGACAGACGATGACAGCTCAGCATATAAGCTGTTACAACTTTCTTAACAACTATAACTGCTATATACTAACAGGTAGGGTAGACGTCAATAAATGTTATATTTAAGGGCAGAAAAACAGTAAAAAATATAGGCTAGGTGTCCATGAGACGAGATAATTATAAAAAAGCATAGATAAAATACAAACATATAATATGAACAAAAAAAGATTTTTCCTCTCTAACTTGTTCATGACAACTTTAATTTAAATATCCTGAAGCCCTAGAACTTGAACTTGACGAAACTTTTTCAATAAAAACACAGTGGCCATCATGGACTTCATTTATCAGCTATACTCAGACGGACCGCGTACCATCATTGCCATTGTTTAGAGAATGTTGTAGTAAGGCCATTGTTCCGATAAATGAACACAAATTCAGTCATAAGAACATAAAACGAAATCTTTAGGTAATATTTAATTAATTAAATGCCAAGTATAACAGATAAGGTTGGAACTGGACCAGATAAAATTCTAAACTAATTTTTGCTCCAAGAAGATGTATGTTTCGTTTTAGCCTTTCAAATGAGTTTTATTCTCAGTGGGGTATTGTATGTTTTGTTCTACTATTTTAATAATATCCAACCGATTATTTATAAAGAAAAAATAACAATAAAAAACAATTTTTCATTAAATGATAAAGATAAACGTATGTATATTGGTAGAAATCAAAAGACATGACTCATTGCTTTTGTAGAATTTAAAACAAACAAAACTAGGCATATCAGTCACGTTAGAGAGGTGCTAGCTCCTGCAGCTCCTTATCTTCATTATCATCGGTCTAATTCTCATCATGAGCAGTATGGTGAACATTAATATATGAGCGATGCGAAGAGGAAAATGCCATCAAGTCTCTAAGAGAATAACTCGTTGGAGTCGGAGAACCATAAGCAGCAATTGTCATGGCAGCTACCTCATCCATGTAGTTCAACCCATTTCGAAACAGTAGCACAACTAAACTAAGTGCACTCAAAACGATATCCTAAACGTTAAAGCGAATGAAAAATCAATAAAAGGCATCACATTTGGACCTTAGCAGCCTAGAGCAAGGAGCATGTTGATGCATAAACAGATAACTTTCAAGTAGTAGCTTGCATCAACAAGAGGACCATCGATACTAAACCCATCGATATGAAACCCACCATGAGTCATTTCAAACAACAAACATGATGAAGCAGTACTCTGAGAAAGTTCAACGACTGGCCTAAAAAGAAAGCTCAATGTCACAGACTTAGCTTCTCACGAACTAATCTGTGCGGCGTTAGCACTCCCGACTCAATGCTAACAAGTCTTATTCTCACACAACGCAATGACTAGACAAGTACAAAATAGAGAAGTCATGAGAGCTTAGAAAGGAAAGCTTTATTAAGCTTTGAAAGAGCTTACAAGAATGCTTCAACTCTTAGGTTTCTTGAGATGTTTTACAAATGAGGGTGAATGGTCCTATTTATAGGCCTCCCCCACCCTAAGAGAACATTCTAGATTACACTAGTAATGTACATGTCTAGAGTATTCTAGAGAACTCTACATATATCTATGCATGTCCCTAATTTATCCAAAAGCTTATAGAAAGTTTCAAAGACTTTCGGAATAGTCCCGAACTTTTCTAGGTCTTTTAGGGTCTTTTTTAACATTCTAGAACCTTCTAGAATGTTCTAGATGCTTCCAGCACGCTCTAGATCCTTCTAAAATGTTCTAAAACTTTCAAGAATCTTCTAAAGCTTTCCGGACGTGTCTAGACCTTTGGAGAACCTCCTGGAACATTCTAGAACGTTGTGGCATTCTAAAGATGGATGTATGCCATTCTAGGCCACTCCAGAAGTTTTCTTGGTGCACGCTTGTTTCAGAACGTCCAAAGATGCTTATTTTCTCTCGGTTGCCTTGGTGAATGGTGGCGGGTCGTAGCAGGCTCTTCAATAATGCAATGACGCTAGCGGGTAGAACTTGGCTGAGCGCAGCTGAGAAGTAGGCAACACTGACCGAAACTACTACGAAGACGTTGGTAATAGTTCCCCATCCAAGTTTTTCCCAAGTTAGAGCTAATCAGGAAATGGATCAGCATAGTAAATGCTGCAAGGCTTAGTAATCCGAAAAAATGAATTCTTTGGGACCTACTGTCATATTTAGGTTTTTGAGGAATATGAGGTAGGGTAGACATCAATAGATGTTCTATTTAAGCGTAGAAAAACACTAAAAATATAGGTCAGGTATCCATGAGACGAGAATATTCTAGAAAAAAAAACGTAGATAAATTACTAAAATAAGGACTTTTATTTTTACACCATTACAGTGCAAAGGTTTGGGTGAAAACTAAATAAGGGGACTAAACTAAGAAGTATGTCATTTTGAACTCGTGAAAGTCCGATGCTGGCCATGTTTGGTAAACAACTTTTTGAGTTAAAATTAGAGGTTTTAAGCATTTTTAGAGGTTTGACTAGTCAAATCCGCTAATTTAGATGTTTGGTAAATAGCGGATTGTAATAACGGATTGGGGTGAAACCTCTCATTTTGAAAAAGCTCATTTTAGGAGGATTTTGAATTATAGGTTTAAATATAATACTTGTAAAGATTATTTTGTACTTGATAATTATTTTTTCTAAATAATATAAATTTGAATAACTAATAAAATTAAGAAAAATAATTTCTTAAATAAAAAATTATTTTTTATCGACAAGTAAGTAAGATTTTATTGAAAATAAGAAATTAATATATAGATTAATATATACATTTAAATTTAATAATGATTAAAATTATATTAAAAAGAGAATTTCACATATAAAAAATAATATATACATATTTTGTATATGCTTACTAATGATACTAAAAGAATTAATTTTCATAATCCAATTAATATCTATAGATACAAAATATTAATAACTAATAAATTATTTAAACATGTATTGAATATAATCATGTCTTTATATGTCATTTTGCTTGTTCAAAGAATGAAACAACTATCATCTATCAGTTAATTTTACCAAACACTTCTATACAATCAGCCAATGCAATCCGCTAGTCAAATAAGCTAATGCTATCAATTATCTGCTATTAACTAATGTAATCCGTTATCAGCTATCCGCTAATTGCCAAACAGGGCCGCTAAATAAACCCCAATAAATGTGTGTTTGCCACGTCAAAATACCTAAACTTTCAACTTTTTTCCAATTTAGAACTTATTGTTCTCGTGACTCGTGAGTGGGTTAAAGAAGCCGTTTTTGAACGCTTAGTTTGTTAAAAGATTAATATATGATTTGGTATTTGTCCTTTATTTTTATATAATGGTTTAAGGAGGGTATAAGTAATGGATTTTTATTTATTTGGTATTTGTACTTTATATTTATATAATGATTTATGGGTATAAGCAATGAGTTTCTTAAAAAAATCAATCAAACAATCATATTTCCTTGTATATGTAGGAATATACTTGTCGAAATACTACTTGTATTAGGACTCTAATATTTAATTTTCTTCCTGCCGATATGTATATTTGTATTAGGACTTTAACTCTATCTCTACTCTTGTATATGTTAACTACAAGTCCTAGAGTCCTACTTTAAGTTAGCCTTATCTTGGTAGGAGTTTTACCTAACATAGGAGTTTTATTATTAGTCTAATTCCGACTCTTGTAACCTATATAAAGGCACTTTATTCGACAGAATTAAGATCAGGAAAAACTTTTTTTTTGTCTATATCAATTACTTACATGGTATCAGAGCTAAATACTTTCCTGGCAAAATTTTTCCCTCCTCTTGAACCGGCAGAATATTTTTTGTCTATTTTAGACAGAATTTTTTTTCCCTTCTCCTCTTGCCTCGTTTATTCTGGTCGGGCTCCCTCCAAATCTTCATCTTCTAGTATCCGATTCACTAAAGACCAGATGATGGAAATCCATAAATTGTTTGACAAATTTTAAGAAACTCGTGAGGCTCATTTAACTGTTGCAGAACAAGACGGTAATCCTCTCTCCTCTGCTCTTACTACTTCCAAAACAACTTCGATTTGGATTTTGGATTCTGGTGCGTCCGATCATATGACTGGGGATCGAAGTCTCTTTTCTACCTTTCAACCGACAATTGGTACGAGTATTTGAACTGCTAATGAGACTATTTCTCATATCACATGCCGTGGATCCATTCAACTGGATAACTTAATCCTTGAGGATACTCTCCTTGTTCCTAATCTCACATTTAATCTCATTTCTATGAGCAAATTATCCAAGAATTTCAATTGTTATTTTAATGCTTTTGGTTGTACTTTGCAGGCACTGAATTCACAGAAAAAGATTGGTGCAGCTAGATTGCAAAATGGGCTCTACGTGCTCTCTCAAAGTTCTCCCACATTAGTTACTGTTTCACATTTAAATTATGTTATGTTATGACACAATCGTTTAGGTCATCTCAGTTTTCATTATCTTGCTAAACTTCAGCCTTCATTGTTTGTTAATACAAAACCAAGTTTATTTCATTGTGATGTATGCTCTATTGCGAAACATACTAAGAAACGTTATCCTTCATTGTCATGTGAAGCAACCTCCAAGATTGTTGGTTTTTATCACTACTCCTACTTCAATCTTGAAGCGTGTAGGTGGATGTAGACTAAAAGTTTTGTTCTATGCTCCTATTTCTCCAAAAACGACAATAGACTCGAGCGAGCAAGAATGAAAACTTTTTTGATAAAAAAAAGTTCAATTTTCTTTCAAAACTTTAATGTTTTAAAAATATTTATTTATTAATTTTTGTTATTCAAATTTTTCTTTTAATTTTCTGCGGGCATCAAGAAGTATGTCTACAAAAGAGAAAGCAAAGAAGAACGAGGATTGTATTGAAATGGATAGTAAAGCCTTAGAGAAACATCCAATAGAATTACAAGTATATATTAAAAAAAGGTGGTATATGATCATGTTATTCTCTTTGTATGGTATGTGCAGCAATTAATGGTATATAAACAAACAAGCTGTGATAAAACTGTAAAAATCCAACTTAAAACTAATTACTAATAAATTAAATGGTCCAAACTTGAATATAATAATTAAAAAAAGCTAACTCAAAACTTAACCAATTTTACCCTAAACTCATTCAAGTTACTCCACAAGGGTAATTAGAGAGCTGAACCACCGATGGCTTCTTCAGTGGGTGTTACTTTATTGTTTCTATGGAAGTAAAAGTAAGCATATAAACCCAGCTGAATTGCCCCAAAGGTGGCTCCTACACCACTGGAAACCTGCAAATTAATGATCCACATTATCATTATCATATATAATGACAATTATCCGTTTTAATTTATTTTTTTATATTTTACCAAGATGAATATGTCAAATTGGAGAAGGCCGTAAATGGTCCAACAGATGCCACTAGATAAGTCAACGAGTGAGAGCCAGAAATGCATGAATTCCACACTTTTTGTAGCGACAACTCTTTTCCAGATAGCTAGATGTGAGGCGTACACGGTGATGCTGAAAGCATCGGCTACAATTCCGAAGAAAAGAAGTGTACGATGCTTAGCCACAATGGCGAGGACTACTATCAAAACTATTTGGAAAAAAATGCTTCCGGCAACAAACTGAAAATTAAACATAAGTCAGCCGTTGATATAATTGGTAAGAGATTAATGATTCATGGCTAGTTGGCTACTACATACCCATCTCTTCCCATCTTTAGCACAACGCATGTATGCATCGAAGTAAGCAAGCTCAATGCTACTGATGATGACATTGTTGAAGAAAACTGAAAGTTTTTCAATTTCACCACTGAATAAATCATAAAATATCCAGATCATAGAGTTCAAAAGAGTCCACGGTAACATATACGCTTCAACCTCCTCCACTGCCTTCTTTTTAATGGTTCCATACAACGTTGGCCTATTTTTGTTTCTCAATTGTTAGCTAGAATTTCGAATTGATATAACAAAATTAAATGTAAGACAAAACATATTACGCTGGTGTGAAGAAGATACCGAAAGAGATGATACTTCCTATAAAATAAAATAAAAAAAGTTAATGTTTCTAGGTTTATTGAAGCAAAGAAATGACATCTTTGTAGATCACAGTTTCTAAAATTTGTTCAAAACTATAGAGTCTATACAAAACCTCTGGAAATATCCTAAACCCTAAACCAAAAAAACATTAATTACCGATAATGCCGACTATATTGCGAGCAACTTCCATGTTAAAAGCCTAAGGAGAGAAGAAGACACAATGGAAAGCAGAAACTGTGGAGGGTGATGGCTGATTCCAAAGATTTCAAAGGATTTTTAGTTGGAGTAGAGATCTAAATTTCAACCACTTTAAATATTAAAAATTATAAAGTATCAAAAGGATTTTTAAAATTATCCTTTCAAACCAATTTCGATTTTCGAATTATCCTTTCAAACCAATATCGATTTTAGAATTTTTACTTCTATATGTAAGTTAAAACTTAATTTGATTGGTTTTACTTTTAAGCTCTTTTGGTTGATATGTGAAATCTGATTTGCAAATGCATTTGTGTTTATTTGTGGGTAAAACATTGGTTTATTGTTACTAAGTTTTTATCTCTCTCTAATAGTGAAAATTTTAGTCACTCAATTAAAATTTTGTGACAAACGGATCACATTGTTGTTAAAATTGAAACATGACTAGCTAAATAACATTTTCAAACCTTAAAATTTTTGCATTCTATCAAGTTGGTCCTAATTCAAAAACAGTTTAATAAATTCAACCATTTATATTTAAAAATCATGACACTTCACTATCCTGACACACACTCCGACCACTTGTCACACTCCATGCTACGATCATCAGCTCGATAATCGACAAATGTTAAAATTATTAAATATGAAACATACCCATTACGACCTTAACATCATCTGCTGATAGATACATTTATTTCACTAATAGAACTTTTAAATATGAAATGTTAAAATTTTAAATTATTTCGAATTAAGAACAAATTAATAGAATGTATAAATTTTAAAACTAAAATTATTAGTATACCAAACCGTTCATTTCAATCTTAATGGAAGGGTGATATGATAATTACAAAAGTTAATTGAATGAATAAATTATTTTTTAAAAAAAAGTAACATATATATCACCAAACATATAATTAAATGATATGTATTTTACTTTTTTCTTCTGATCATAATGAAATCATTTCACAATAAAATTATACTTGCAAATAAAAAAAAACATCTCAAAATTGGAATTACAAAGATAAGTAAATCACATCAACAATTTCAGTTAGGGCCCTTGATACAACGAGACATCAAGTAAAGTTTCATAACCATTAAACTCCAAACTTTTTCATACAAAGAGAACAAAAGGAAGGGAAAAAAAGATTGAAGGAAAATAGAAGGTCGGGTGTTGTAGTTTTGGACCAAAGTTCATAAGAACGACTCTTTTATTTACCATGAAAAAAAAAGATTTGTGAAATAACTGAAAAAAATAATATTGAAAATAGAAAAGAAATATTAAAAAACTTGTTGGATAGGTTGATATTTTAAAAAATAATCATTTTGAGGGGTCAATATTTTAAAAAATAATTTAGAGGTTTATCGATAATTTTTAAAATCTTGAGAGACAAGAGTCCTCTGATAAATTATATTTTAAATTGAAATATTGATAAATTATATTTTAACCCCTCCAAAAAAATATAATTAATTAGTGTTCCTTAAATTCATAAGATTTTAAATAAATTTTTAATAAATAATGTTTATTTCTAATCAAATGAAATCAGATAAATCAGGGTGGGGCTGTTGGGTATTAACTCAGGTGGGTTTCTATTTTAGTTTCCGTCTTCAGCGCCTTTCGTGCCTCGCTTTGTCTGGGTGGGTTGAGACGCTTTTTTCCACGTCTGTCAGCATCATCTGACTTTGGCGCGCTTTTTAAAACTAAGGATTCAACTGATCTAGGTTTTACTTTTGCCTGAAACACATAAAAAAAAGTAATAAACTAAAGAAGAAGAAAATGTGAAAGGATGAGGATTGAGCTTTCTTAACCATGCTCACCATGGGATCATCATGTGGCTGTTCTGCGATGTTCGGCTTGCCAAAATCAGTTGTTGAAGTATTGCCATTAGCCTTTTCAAACCCTGAAAGCAAAGGCGGTATCGACATACCATTTCCAGCAGTGTCAGATGTAGAGCATTCCAATATAACCCGATTTCAATATTTTATAACTGAATAATTTTCAGATTTAGATAGTAGCTTTATCATCTGAATATCTAATACAACCGATTTGATCTTGGTTCAAATAATGTTGAAGATTCAAGATCATTCGGATCTGCATTGCTTATATAGATGTCAGATATCAAAATATATACCCATTGCAGAATTGAAGAATGAATTTTTTTAATGAGTACCATATATATGTCAATTTTTGCATTTGTAGAAGAACAAAAAGGACATGTAAATGGAAAGTGCCCTACTACAATACATCTAAGCAAAATGCTTTTTTTCCTGCTATTACCTGGATAAGGGAGTTTGCTGTTGCTTCCAGCATAGAGCATGGTATTCTGACACTTGGAGTCCATTACAACCATTTTCAACGATATTCTCTTCAGATAATCAGTCTGAATATAGAAATCCATTACAGTGGCAAACAAATTTCTCTACTATTCTAATACAAGATTCACATATACTTAAATTAATCATGCTTAATATCGAGTTAGCATTTACTTCCAACGCAAATCACAAGGATTCTGGGTGCATGCATGCCAATGCATATGTATAAGAAGAAAAATAAATAAATAACACAAAAACATAGACGCGACACAAATACACCTAATTTGTACAGAAAAATGCATCCAAGCGCATTATGGAATGCTGACATTATATGATTACCTGGCTGCATGCAGCTCTAAAAATGTTCTCTTCGAACCGCTCAGCAATTTTCCTAAGTTCCTTTAAACCCTCTTGCCCCGAAAATGGAAGGTGCCTCTTCAACGTATCCATTCTATGTGCACAAGGCATTGTGTAAGTTATTGGCAAAGAAATATGATCTGCAGGAACCTTCAATTGGTATACGAATATAAAATCAAATACAAAATTAACCAACATATAATATGAACAAAAAAGGATTTTCCCCTTTAACTTGTTCAGGACAACTTTTATTTAAATATCCTGAAGTCCTAGCACTTGCACTTAACAAAACCATTTCAATCAAAACAAAGAAAGCTCTTTTGAATATAAAACATGGTTTTATTGATTCTACTGTTTCTTACAGCATATAACAAGCCACAGGATCTCCGCAACTTAACAAGTAGTATACTTAACAGATAATAATATCGTAAAATTCACTTACATCTTGTTGACAATTCTTTGTCGTGAGTCGGGCTGCAATGAGGCTCTCCAATCACCATTGTACATGGTGGGCACTCCACTGGGAGGAGTAGGCCTCCAGGTATTCGTATCCATGAAATTCTGAAAAGAGCAAAAGAGAAACAGTCACAAAAATAGCTAATCCTCCCTTCTCATGAACTAAAACTAGTAAGTTTGAAATAGATTACTCAAATATAAAAAACATTTGACAACGTTCTTTTCAGCAATACATCCCTCCCGATCTTAAGTTTCTACTACTGGTAAGAAACTCAAAAACACATACATTTTGATCAAAAAATTCTCTTTAAATTCCCCCACAGAAACCGAAAATAATAAACCCCTACATAAGAGCAGGAAATCACATACATTTTGATAGACTTCCTCTGGCCTATCATCTCCAATTGCATGTCCACTCAGCTCTGAACCAGGGCGAGACGCTACAAGAAATTGTGTACATTAAGCAAACGTAACAAACATGCAAAACATTTGGTTTAAGGAAAGTAAGTAACAAGAGAGAGATATGCTAGAAAAGAAATATTTTCTTTAGACCTCTTTGAAAGGGGAATATATTATTCCAAACTTCCATATCAATCCCCATGTGGTATTATTAGTAATCAATACCATGATTTAGGATGGAAATAAAATGTAAAATAGTAGATATCCAATATAACCCGATTTGAATATTTTATAACTGAATAATTTTCAGATTTAGATAGGAGCTTTATCATCTGAATATTAATCAATGGATATCTAACACAACCGATTTGGTCTTGGTTCAAATAATGTTTGAAGATTTGAGATCATTCAAATTTGCATTATTATATAGATGTCAGATATCCAAATATATTACCCATCGCAGAATTGTAGAATGAACTATGCTAATGAATACCCTACTACAAAAAGGACATGTAAATGGAAAGTACCCTACTACAATTAATCTGAGCAAAATGCTCTGTTCCTGCTATTACCTGGATCATGGGGTTTGCTGTTACTCCCAGGGTAGGGCATGGTATTCTGAGACTTGGACTCCATTGTAAGCATCTTCAACGATATTCTCCTCAGATAATCAGTCTGAATATCGAAATCCATTACAGTGGCAAACAAATTTCTCTACTATTCTAATACAAAATTCACAGATACTTAAATTAATCATGCTTAATATCGAGTTAGCATTTACTTCCAACGCAAATCACAAGGATTCTGGGTGCATGCATGCCATTGCATATGTATGAAAAAAAAATAACACAAAAACATAGACGCGACACAAATACATCTAATTTGTACAGAAAAATGCATCCAAGCGCATTATGGAATGCTGACATTATATGATTACCTGGCTGCATGCAGCTCTAAAAATCTTCTCTTCGAACCGCTCAGCAATTTTCCTAAGTTCCTTTAAACCCTCTTGCCCCAAAAATGGAAGGTGCCTCTTCAACGTATCCATTCTATGTGCACAAGGCATTGTGTAAGTTATTGGCAAAGAAATATGATCTGCAGGAACCTTCAATTGGTATACGAATATAAAATCAAATACAAAATTAACCAACATATAATATGAACAAAAAAGGATTTTCCCCTTTAACTTGTTCAGGACAACTTTTATTTAAATATCCTGAAGTCCTAGCACTTGCACTTAACAAAACCATTTCAATCAAAACAAAGAAAGCTCTTTTGAATATAAAACATGGTTTTATTGATTCTACTGTTTCTTACAGCATATAACAAGCCACAGGATCTCCGCAACTTAACAAGTAGTATACTTAACAGATAATAATATCGTAAAATTCACTTACATCTTGTTGACAATTCTTTGTCGTGAGTCGGGCTGCAATGAGGCTCTCCAATCACCATTGTACATGGTGGGCACTCCACTGGGAGGAGTAGGCTTCCAGGTATTCGTATCCATGAAATTCTGAAAAGAGCAAAAGAGAAACAGTCACAAAAATAGCTAATCCTCCCTTCTCATGAACTAAAACTAGTAAGTTTGAAATAGATTACTCAAATATAAAAAACATTTGACAACGTTCTTTTCAGCAATACATCCCTCCCGATCTTAAGTTTCTACTACTGGTAAGAAACTCAAAAACACATACATTTTGATCAAAAAATTCTCTTTAAATTCCCCCACAGAAACCGAAAATAATAAACCCCTACATAAGAGCAGGAAATCACATACATTTTGATAGACTTCCTCTGGCCTATCATCTCCAATTGCATGTCCACTCAGCTCTGAACCAGGGCGAGACGCTACAAGAAATTGTGTACATTAAGCAAACGTAACAAACATGCAAAACATTTGGTTTAAGGAAAGTAAGTAACAAGAGAGAGATATGCTAGAAAAGAAATATTTTCTTTGGACCTCTTTGAAAGGGGAATATATTATTCCAAACTTCCATATCAATCCCCATGTGGTATTATTAGTAATCAATACCATGATTTAGGATGGAAATAAAATGTAAAATAGTAGATATCCAATATAACCCGATTTGAATATTTTATAACTGAATAATTTTCAGATTTAGATAGGAGCTTTATCATCTGAATATTAATCAATGGATATCTAACACAACCGATTTGGTCTTGGTTCAAATAATGTTTGAAGATTCGAGATCATTCAAATTTTCATTATTATATAGATGTCAGATATCCAAATATATTACCCATCGCAGAATTGTAGAATGAACTATGCTAATGAATACCCTACTACAAAAAGGACATGTAAATGGAAAGTACCCTACTACAATTAATCTGAGCAAAATGCTCTGTTCCTGCTATTACCTGGATCATGGGGTTTGCTGTTACTCCCAGGGTAGGGCATGGTATTCTGAGACTTGGACTCCATTGTAAGCATCTTCAACGATATTCTCCTCAGATAATCAGTCTGAATATCGAAATCCATTACAGTGGCAAACAAATTTCTCTACTATTCTAATACAAAATTCACAGATACTTAAATTAATCATGCTTAATATCGAGTTAGCATTTACTTCCAACGCAAATCACAAGGATTCTGGGTGCATGCATGCCATTGCATATGTATGAAAAAAAAAATAACACAAAAACATAGACGCGACACAAATACATCTAATTTGTACAGAAAAATGCATCCAAGCGCATTATGGAATGCTGACATTATATGATTACCTGGCTGCATGCAGCTCTAAAAATCTTCTCTTCGAACCGCTCAGCAATTTTCCTAAGTTCCTTTAAACCCTCTTGCCCCAAAAATGGAAGGTGCCTCTTCAACGTATCCATTCTATGTGCACAAGGCATTGTGTAAGTTATTGGCAAAGAAATATGATCTGCAGGAACCTTCAATTGGTATACGAATATAAAATCAAATACAAAATTAACCAACATATAATATGAACAAAAAAGGATTTTCCCCTTTAACTTGTTCAGGACAACTTTTATTTAAATATCCTGAAGTCCTAGCACTTGCACTTAACAAAATCTTTTCAATCAAAACAAAGAAACCTCTTTTGAATATAAAACAGGGTTTTATTGATGCTACTGTTTCTTACAGCATATAACAAGCCATAGGATCTCAGCAACTTAACAAGTAGTATATTTAACAGATAATAATATCGTAAAATTCACTTACATCTTGTTGACAATTCTTTGTCGTGAGTCGGGCTGCAATGAGGCTCTCCAATTACCATTGTACATGGTGGGCACTCCACTGGGAGTAGTAGGCCTCCAGGTATTCGTATCCATGAAATTCTGAAAAGAGCAAAAGAGAAACAGTCACAAAAATAGCTAATCCTCCCTTCTCATGAACTAAAACTGGTGAGTTTGAAATAGATTACTCAAATGTGAAAACAATTGACAACGTTCTTTTCAGAAATACATCCCTCCCCATCTTAAGTTTCTACTACTGGTAAGAAACTCGGAAAAACATACATTTTGATCAAAAAATTCACTTTAAATTCCCCCACAGAAACCGAAAATAATAAACCCCTACATAAGAGCAGGAAATCACATACATTTTGATAGACTTCCTCTCGCCTATCATCTCCAATTGCATGTCCACTCAGCTCTGAACCAGGGCAAGACGCTACAAGAAATTGTGTACATTAAGCAAACGTAACAAACATGCAAAACATTTGGTTTAAGGAAAGTAAGTAACAAGAGAGAGATATGCTAGAAAAGAAATATTTTCTTTGGACCTCTTTGGAAGGGGAATATATTATTCCAAACTTCCATATCAATCCCCATGTGGTATTATTAGTAATCAATACAATGATTTAGGATGGAAATAAAATGTAAAATAGTAGATATCCAATATAAACCGATTTGAATATTTTATAACTGAATAATTTTCAGATTTAGATAGGAGCTTTATCATCTGAATATTAATCAACGGATATCTAACACAACCGATTTGATCTTGGTTCAAATAATGTTGAAGATTCGAGATCATTCGGATCTGCATTACTTATATAGATGTCAGATATCAAAATATATACCCATTGCAGAATTGTAGAATGAATTTTTTAAGGCTAAAGGGTCAAATTTGCCCCTGTAGTAATCCGAAATCAGCAATGTTGCCCCTAACTTTTTTTTTCCGTAATTTTGCCCTCAAAGTCAGTCAATTGTAGCAATGTTGTCCTTTGACCGATTTTGACCGTTAAATGCTGATGTGGCAGTTAACGGTGCTGACGGGGCAATTTTACCCTCGAAGTCATTCATGCAATTTTGCCCTCGAAGTCATTAATTGCAGCACTTTTACCCTTGGTTTATTTAGTTTTTGAATAAAATTGGATAAATAATTTAGTTTTTTCGAGTTGAACTTTAACAAACAGAATATATGAAAAATCGATTGACAAATTGATGTAAATATCCTTTGAGTCCATAGTAATTTTAAAAATAAGCAAAATGAGAACTCTACTACAATTAATCTGAGCAAAATGGAAAGTACCCTACTACAAAAAGGACATGTAAATGGAAAGTACCCTACTACAATTAATCTGAGCAAAATGCTCTGTTCCTGCTATTACCTGGATCAAGGGGTTTGCTGTTACTCCCAGGGTAGGGCATGGTATTCTGAGACTTGGACTTCATTGTAAGCATCTTCAACGCTATTCTCCTCAGATAATCAGTCTGAATATAGAAATCCTTTACAGTGTCAAACAAATTTCTCTACTATTCTAATACAAGATTCTCAGATATTTAAATTAATCATGCTTAATATTGAGTTAGCATTTGGCATCTTAAGTTTTTCCTCTATCTTTTCTCCCTGGATTTCTTTCTTATTTACTTCCAATGCAAATCACAAGGAGCCTGGGTGCATGCATGCCAATGCATATGTATAAGAAGAAAAATAAATAAATAACACAAAAACATAGTCACGACACAAATACACCTAATTTGTACAGAAAAATGCATCCAAGCGCATTATGGAATGCTGACATTATATGATTACCTGACTGCATGCAGCTCTAAAAATCTTCTCTTCGAACCGCTCAGCAATTTTCCTAAGTTCCTTTAAACCCTCTTGCCCCGAAAATGGAAGGTGCCTCTTCAACGTATCCATTCTATGTGCACAAGTCATTGTGTAAGTTATTGACAAAGAAATATGATCTGTAGGAACCTTCAATTGGTATATGAATGAATGCTAAGAATGCAAGCTATCAGGTTAGGAATACAAATGTAAAATCAAATACAAAATTAACCAACATATAATATGAACAAAAAAGGATTTTCCCCCTCTAACTTGTTCAGGACAGCTTTAATTTAAATATCCTGAAGCCCTAGAATTTGAACTTAACAAAACTTTTTCCATAAATACAAAGTGGCCATCATGGACTTCATTTATCAGCTATACACAGACGGACCGCATACCAACATTGTCGTTGTTCAGAGAATGTTGTAGTAAGGCCATTGTTCTGATAGATGGACACAAATTCAGTCATAAGAACAGAAAACTGCATCTTTAAGGTAATATTTAATTAAGAAATGATACCAAGTATAATAGATAAAGTCGGAACTGGACTAAATAACTTAGCCACATCAAGCTAACGTGGTACAACTCCGTACTAAGGGTAAGAGCAAGCTTGTTGTATGCTTTGAGAAACAATAGCATCAATGCATATGGTTTGATTGATGCTATTGTTTCTCAAAGCATACAACAAGCCACAGGATCTCAGCAACTTAACAAGAAGTATATTTAACGGATAATAATATCATAAAAGTTCACTAACATCTTGATGCAAATTTTTTGTCGCGCGCCGGGCTGCAACATGGTTCTCCAATCATATTCGTCCGTGACAGTGGACTCTCCACTGGGAGAAGTAGGCCTGAAGTTATTTGTATCCATGAAATTCTGAGCAAAAGAGAAAACAAGAGTCAGAAACATTTGCAGTCATAAATTAAAACCAGTAAACTTGAATAAATTACTCCTCAAGTATGAAAAGCATTTGACAAAGTTCTTTTGAGTAATACTTCCCTCCCCATCCTAAGTTTCTACTATGGTAAGAAACTGAGGAACACATACATTTTGTTAAAATATCTCTTTATTTTTTTCCCACAGAAACCAAAAATAATAAATCCATACATAAGAGGAGGACTCTCCATATAATGTTGTAAAATGTAACACAGCTGAGACGTTTTACATAATTTGTAGCCTCATTTTGGTTCTAAGAAAATAACAGAAAGTGTTATTAGACACTTGCAGATAACCTACAACCATGTTGAAGTTGAACATCATATTTCATCACCTGCAAACAATGCTAATATCCAAAAAAATTGAGCCCTCTAACCAGAAGCAAATAGTACTGAAACTCTTCTAGGTAAATATTTTTGACAATCCCAATCAAATCAGCCCCCTTGATTATAATTTTATCATATGTTATTAATTTTCAAAAAAACGTTAAGAAAAAACAACTGTGAATTAAAGGTATCTTTTTAATATAAATATTTGCTTTGAGGCTTTCTTTCATTATTGGGTATCCAAATATTTTATCTAGGTTTATAACTTTCTTCCATAGCAATATATATATATGCATATACATTGTTAATTACTGGCATATACATTGTTAATTACCGACAAGGACGGACGCAAGACTTTGTGTTAAAGTTAGGGGCGAATATATAAATTAGGAGGGCGAAAATAGGTTTCTAATAGAAAATACATAGAATTTTTTTAAATTATATCGTATACGAATTTTAAATTTTAAGAGATCAACCTTCACTTCCAGTCATAAAAACACGAAAGTAAAAACATATCTCATTCATGAAAGTAAAAACATGTTAACAGGTAAATTTTTAGAAAATTCAAGCAGCAGAACCCTAAAATCTAATAAAAAAAAGGTTACCTGAATGAAGAGTCCCCAGTTCCCAAATACAGATGGGCTTCGAGAATCCTTGAAGGATGTTTTTGCAAGTACGGAAATCCTTAAGGGAGTGTATTTTGTTTGGATGAAACAATGCAAAAGAAAAGAAAATGCAATACCCTAAAATACTCCTTTCTTTATTTATTTAATAACTTTTTTTAGATTATTTATTAAAATAAGAAAAATATTTTGATAAACAAATTAGTTTACACAAACTTTTTAATTTTAAAGTTTTAGGTTAGTGTTTAAAAGTTTAATGTATATGGAATAGAATTTAAGGTTTATAGTTAGAATTTAAATTTTAAAGTTTAGGTTTTCATAGTACTAAAATTTAGGACTTAAATTTTAAATTTTATAAAAAAATTAAATATATTTTTACACCGTTTGTGTATCAAAATATAAACTTTAAAATAATACCCTTTTAATAAAAATGTGTCTTGTATGACCAACTTTTTTAAAAAATAAATTGAAAAGCATTTTCCGCCAACATGGCACTACTAATGAAACCAAGAAACACGTGTTTTCAAAAAAAAAAAAATTCTCTACAACCAAGACTTTTTTTGAATCCTTAAAAAAATTAATACCAAACCCGATTTTTATTGTCAGTGACAAAACTTAAAGTAAAAATTTGGGGATCAAAATAATTTTTTAAAAAAATTAAAGGTTTAAACGAAATTTTTTAATAATTTTGAGAGATTTAATCAAATTTTTAAAAAAATTTAAGAAGAAATTTAATTATTAATATTAAAACTTTTGAAGCTTGAATTTTTAAAATTTTTAAGGGGGCTAAATTAAAAATTTTAAGAAGCTTAAGAATAAAATTTGAATTTTTTAAAATTTTGAGGGCATGGCCCCTTCTAGCCCATAGCGGTTCCGCCCTTGTTCATTGTTCACCAATTTTAAATTCTTTATATTTACTTTATAAATATGTATACCTATAATATATAATGTAATATTATATAAATATAAAAATACATATATAATATAAATTTTAAAATATGATATATTTAGTATTATATATAGATATATAAATGTATCTATATAAAATATAAAAAAACTCTATAATGTAAATGTATAACAATAAAAAAAAACTAGAAACAATATATATTATATAAGTTAATACTTAAATATAAAAACTTTAAACCAAAAATCGGCGAACGACATAAAGTAAATAATTTTTTTTTTGACAAATTTTAATTTTAATAAAAAAAATTTAAAGAAAGGAAGGGAATGTTCTTATCGAGTTTAAAACTCATTATTTAAGGAAATATAAAAAATAAAGATAAACAATTAAACCAACCGACTAAATATACATGCTTAATAATCTTAAAAAATAATATTTGGTAAATAAATAATGAAAGGAGTATGTTAAAATAGTAAGAAAGAGAAGGTGGGTGCATACGGACAAATAAAGCTGATTTATCCTTAATTTTTTTAAAAAAAAATATTTTCACTTGCACCATTTGTTGGTGCAATTGTTCCAACAAATGTTTAAAGATAATAAATAGTTTAACCACTCAATTAAAATTTTATTTAAAATTTTATTTTGTTGTAATTATGCGTTTACACTTACTTTTAAAGGGGAATATTATTTTCAAATATTGAAAATAACATTAGGAACTAAGAATAGGCAAAATTCGATTCGATTCAAAAAATAGAATTATTTAACTTGGGTGAGACGAAAAAATCGACTCATTTGGATTTGGCTCGAAAAAATTTCAAATAAAGTTTGAGTTATGAAATAAAAATTCGAATAACTCAAAAATTTTAATAATTACTTAATAATTTTTATATTCGAGTCGAGTCTGTCAATTTACATGATATATTATATATATCACATGAAAAATACACAAAAAATATATATGTATATCGAATATGCATATAGAAAGCAATTGAATTTGAATCAATATGTATTATAATATTTTACAATTAAATTTGTAAAGACAGAAACTCAAAAACTCGATTCAACTCGATTCCAAAAATTTCAAATAAAACTTTAATCGTAAAATAAAAAGTTACAAACTCGAATAACTCAAAAAATTAACTTTCAAATAAAACTTTAATCATAAAATAAAATTTACAAACTCGAATAACTCAAAAAAAAAATTAACTCGACTCGATCGTGTGATCTTATTCCTAACCATTGTGAATATAAATAATAAAGCAGACTTATCAAGTGAAATAAAGAAATAAAACTACACTGACCGTTAAAGAAAACACAATTAACAACCAATTTGGTGGTATCGTTTAAACATGCGAAAAATAGATTTAGGGTCAATTTTTAAATATTTAAAGTTTAAATTTAAAATTTAAGAATTAAGGATTAACGTGTTGGAACTATTGAGATAACCAAAAAGGGACGAAATGTTTTTGGTCGATATTTGATTTTTTTACTTCTACTTTAAATCAGAAATTAGATATAAGAAACAGGAAAAATAATTGAAGAAGAAAAGCCATAAACTAAGAACCAAAAAAAAAGTTTTAACAAATCCTAAATTCATCACACGTCCCCCTTGGCAATCCACGTCGGTTTAAAAGTTTCTAAAACCTCTTATATGTAGAAAGTCAAGCAATGCTGCAGCCAAAATTGAAAATGGAAAATTTCAATTTTGGCAGGTGCAGCCAAGGTTGAAAAATGGCATGGGAAAATCACAATTTTGGTCCCTAAACTTTAGGTTATTTATAAGTTAGTCCCTAAAGCTCAACTATAAATAGCCTAGCCATTTGCCATTCTTACACATCCCAAATCATTCTAACCTCCTCCCAATACTAGAGAAATTAGAGAGTTTTCATAGAGTTGTTTTCTCCTTTTTATCAAGAGAGAATTGTCATTGTTTTCTCCTTGTTAGATTGAGAGAAGTTGTAATTCCTATTTTCTCATAGTGAAATTCTTCTACCTTTGTCTGTGGTTTTTACCCTATATTATTTAGGGGTTTTCCACGTAAAATCTGTGTCTCCTTTATCTTCATTGTTATTTTCTCAAATTATCAGTTGCGTTTTTGCTCTATCCGACGATCGTATTCCGCAACAATTGGTATCAGAGCCAGATTTGGGTGCGTATATCTACTTACCGTATTCTCTGTTGGTTGCCACTGAAAAGTGGATCCTCCATCATAAGAAAGTAAGTTAGATATTACTCATTCATTGAAGGTGGTGGGCACTATTCACGTCAAAAAGGTGAAATAGTGGGAGCTAACTGAAATAGAAGCTATGGCAACGAAATTTGATATTGAAAAGTTCAATGGGAGAAATTTCTCACTGTGGAAATTGAAGATAAAGGTCATCCTAAGAAAAAACGGATGTCTAGCGGCTATCAGCGAAAGGCCGGCAGATTTTACGGATAACAAGAAATGGAATGAGATGGACGAGAATGCTATTGCAGACCTTCATTTAGCATTAGCAGATGAAGTACTATCAAGCATCGAGGAGAAGAAGACGGCCAAGGAGATTTGGGATCACCTCGCAAAATTATACGAGGTCAAATCGTTGCACAATAAAATTTTCCTTAAGAGGAAATTGTACACTCTTCGGATGTCAGAATCTACTTCAGTGATAGAGCACTTAAACACGTTGAATACTCTATTTTCTCAGCTTACATCCCTAAGCTATAAAATAGAGTCACAAGAACGTGCTGAACTTCTGCTTCAAAGTCTACCTGATTCGTATGATCAACTCATCATCAACTTGACGAACAACAACCTTACAAGTGATCTAGTCTTCGATGACGTTGCAGCTGCTGTTCTGGAAGAAGAAAATCGGCGCAAGAACAAGGAAGACAGACAAGGAAATCTGCAACAAGCAGAGGCCTTAACGGTGATGAGAGGAAGATCAACAGAACGTGGCCAAAGTAGCAGTCACAATCATGGTAGATCAAAGTCAAGGAGTAAGAAGAATTTAAAGTGCTACAACTGTGGAAAAAAGGGTCACATGAAGAAGGATTGTTGGAGTTTACCTAAAAACTCCAATCCTCAAGGAAATATGGCAAACACTTCAGATGATGGAGATGCTCTCTGTTGTGAAGCAGCAACAGCCATGGAAGGCAGAAAAAGATTTGCAGACATATGGCTTATTGACTCGGGAGCCACATATCACATGACCTCAAGAAGAGAATGGTTCTATAATTATGAACCTATCTCAGGAGGATCTGTGTACAGCTGCAATAATCATGCCTTGGAAATTGTTGGCGTTGGAACCATCAAATTGAAGATGTATGACGGGACAACCAAAGTTGTTCGAGATGTGCGACACGTGAAAGGCTTGAAGAAAAACTTATTATCCTACGGATTGTTGGATAATAATGCAAGCAAGATTGAAACACGGAAAGGAATCATGAAGGTGTTCCATGGAGCGCTTGTGGTGATGAAAGGTGAAAAGATAGCGGCAAATTTGTACATGCTGAAGGGAGAGACTTTGCTAGAAGCTGAAGCCTCTGTTGCCTCATGTAGTTCAGATTCTACCATGTTATGGCATCGGAAACTTGGACACATGTCAGAACAGGGAATGAAAGTCCTTGTGGAGCAAAAGCTACTTCCGGGTTTAACAAAGGTATCACTTCCTTTGTGTGAACATTGTATTACAAGTAAGCAGCATCGATTAAAATTCAACACATCAAATTCTAGAGGCAAGGCTGCTCTAGAATTGGTTCATTCTGATGTATGGCAAGCACCGGTTACATCCCTAGGCGGAGCAAAGTATTTTGTCTCCTTCATTGATGACTACTCTAGGAGATGTTGGGTGTATCCTATCAAGAGGAAGGTAGATGTGTTTTCAACCTTCAAAGTTTTCAAAGCGCGGGTGGAACTTGATTCTGGAAATAAAATCAAGTGTTTCAGATCAGATAATGGAGGTGAATATACAAGTGATGAATTTGATGACTTCTGCAGAAAAGAAGGCATCAAAAGACAGTTCACAACAGTATACACTCCTCAACAAAATGGAGTGGCAGAGCGGATGAACAGAACTCTGTTAGAAAGAACACGAGCAATGTTGAGAGCTGCAGGGCTAGAAAAAGCTTTCTGGGCAGAAGCAGTCAATACCGCCTGTTATTTGGTGAATCGGGCTCCATCAACTGCAATTGAGTTGAAGACACCGATGGAAATGTGGACTGGTAAACCAGTTGATTATTCAAACCTCCATATATTTGGAAGTATTGTGTACGTGATGCACAATGCCCAAGAAATTTCAAAGTTGGATCCAAAATCCAGAAAATGTAAATTCTTGGGGTATGCTGATGGAGTAAAGGGGTATCGCTTGTGGGATCCCACTGCCCGCAAAGTGATTATCAGCAGGGATGTTATCTTTGTAGAAGATAAGCTACAAAGAAAAGAAGAAGATGATAGCACTGATAAAGAAAAGCCAGAGACTACACAGATACATGTTGAAAATGAGTTTGAACAGAGAGATTGTTCTGAAGCAGAACCAGAGCTCGAGGAATCAGAACCAGAGAATTCTGAAGCTCCAACAACTCGTCAATCAGATCGTGTGAGAAGACGCCCCAATTGGCACTCAGATTATGTTATAGAAGGTAATGTTGCATACTGCCTTTTAACGGAGGACGGTGAGCCATCAACATTCGAGGAGGCAATGAACAACTCAGATGCTTCGCAGTGGATGGCGGCAATGCAAGAAGAAATCGAAGCCCTTCATAAAAATAATACATGGGAACTTGTGCTACTACCACAAGGAAGGAAGCCAATTGGTAACAAATGGGTCTTCAAAATCAAGAGAAATGGTGACGATCAAGTGGAGAGGTATCGTGCAAGACTGGTGGTCAAAGGATATGCTCAGAAAGAAGGTATTGATTTCAATGAAATCTTTTCTCCTGTGGTTAGACTAACAACGGTTCGAGTTGTCCTGGCAATGTGTGCTACATTGAATTTACATCTAGAGCAGCTAGATGTTAAAACAGCTTTTCTTCATGGAGATCTTGAAGAAGAGATTTACATGCTCCAGCCTGAAGGTTTTGAAGAAAAAGAAAAGAAGAACTTGGTTTGCAGGTTGAACAAATCTCTGTACGGTTTAAAGCAGGCGCCGAGGTGTTGGTACAAGAGATTTGACTCCTTCATCATGAGCCTTGGATACAACAGACTTAATGCAGACCCTTGTGCTTACTTCAAGAGGTTTGGTGAAAACGAATTTGTTATATTGCTGTTGTATGTAGATGACATGTTGGTTGCAGGCCCCAACAAAGATCATATTGAAGAATTAAAGGCACGACTGGCTAGGGAATTTGAAATGAAGGACTTGGGACCAGCAAACAAGATTCTAGGGATGCAAATTCACCGAGACAGAAGTAGTAGGAAGATTTGGCTTTCACAAAAGAATTACTTGAAAAAGATCTTGTCACGATTCAGCATGCAAGATTGTAAGCCAATTTCTACCCCTATTCCTATTAACTTTAAATTATCCTCCAGTATGAGTCCTAGCAGTGAAGAAGAGAGGATGGAGATGTCTCGAGTACCGTATGCATCAGCAGTGGGAAGTTTAATGTTCGCTATGATTTGTACAAGACCAGACATTGCACAAGCAATGGGAGTGGTTAGTCGGTACATGGCGAATCCAGGCAGAGAGCATTGGAATGCTGTGAAAAGGATCCTGAGATACATCAAAGGGACCTTAAATGTTGCATTATGTTACGGGGGATCAGACTTTCTTATCAGCGGGTATGTCGATTCTGACAATGCAGGAGATTTGGATAAAAGCAAATCTACAACAGGGTATGTGTTTACATTTGCTGGTGGAGCTGTAAGCTGGGTTTCAAAACTGCAATCGGTTGTGGCTACGTCAACAACGGAGGCAGAATATGTAGCAGCTACACAAGCCAGTAAAGAAGCAATATGGTTGAAAATGCTATTGGAGGAGCTCGGGCACAAACAAGAGAATGTCTCTTTGTTTTGTGACAGTCAGAGCGCCTTGCATCTTGCAAGGAATCTTGCTTTTCACTCAAGAACAAAACACATTCGGGTCCAATACCACTTCATTCGTGAGAAAGTGGAAGAAGGGACGATAGATATGCAGAAGATCCATACCGATGACAACATAGCAGATTTCATGACAAAAGCAATCAACACTGATAAGTTTACTTGGTGTCGATCCTCTTGTGGCTTGTTAGAGACGTAAGCAACATGGAAAGTACGAGGTAAAAAGAATGGTGTGAAGATATGATTGTTCCAATCAAATCTTCAAGTGGGAGATTGTAGAAAGTCAAGCAATGCTGCAGCCAAAATTGAAAATGGAAAATTTCAATTTTGGCAGGTGCAGCCAAGGTTGAAAAATGGCATGGGAAAATCACAATTTTGGTCCCTAAACTTTAGGTTATTTATAAGTTAGTCCCTAAAGCTCAACTATAAATAGCCTAGCCATTTGCCATTCTTACACATCCCAAATCATTCTAACCTCCTCCCAATACTAGAGAAATTAGAGAGTTTTCATAGAGTTGTTTTCTCCTTTTTATCAAGAGAGAATTGTCATTGTTTTCTCCTTGTTAGATTGAGAGAAGTTGTAATTCCTATTTTCTCATAGTGAAATTCTTCTACCTTTGTCTGTGGTTTTTACCCTATATTATTTAGGGGTTTTCCACGTAAAATCTGTGTCTCCTTTATCTTCATTGTTATTTTCTCAAATTATCAGTTGCGTTTTTGCTCTATCCGACGATCGTATTCCGCAACATTATACACATAAAGAACCAAAAAGAAAAAAAGAAAGAAAAAAAAAAACAGAATTTAAGAGGTAAAAGATGATCAAGAAACCGGCACTCCATTAGCAGAGCTGTGGAGTGAACTAAACCTCGAGGGTTTGGGATGGAAATTCCGCCTCCTTTGAAGACCGTGGCTCGAAGGTCTTATGATCTGCATCAGAAAGGCTTTCATCAGGCTTGATTTTGACGACGACGATGATGATTCAGTTGACATCATCAACGTCATGCCCGCCTTCGACTGATCCTCTTTCTGTCTATTAAAATGGGGCGCCGACGCCGAACTCCTGTGCAGGCTGCACCTGAAAGAACCAGGGTGGTGGGTCGGAGAACAAAGGCACGCCCGCTTTGAACAATGCGACTGCGAGCTCTTGGTTGCCATTGGAATCGAATGGATCAGTTAAAAATTCTTTCTTTTTCTTCTTAAACAAATTTCTTTGATTTTACGCTGGGAGAATATTAAGCTTGGATTTCAAGTTTCAAGAAGCGGTGGTGGGGGTTTTACTTTTACCTTTCTTATATAGGGTTTTTAGTTTTTACCAGTGTAGAGATGATTTGATTTACCAATTGGACTTTGTATTTATCTGACTTTGCATATGATAAGATGGTCTTTTGGTCATTTAGTGTCAATTGGTTAATGCAAATGCTAATTAATTAATGCATGGTTAATTGCAGTTTAATTCCGGCGAGCTTTTGCATTGAGTGCGGTAATAAATTACTAGCTACAAAGAGTGCAATAATTGCTTGGCTTTCAAGGCAGTGCCAAAGCTAAAAGAAATAGTGATTCTAAACGATTAGTACAAAAAATTATTGATTGTCACGATTATTTTTCTAACACACATATATATACAAAGAACATCGTTTTAATTTTGATCAATAGTGATTTTTTAACTTGATTTTAAATAGTTTTTTCATTTATAGAAATTAATATTATAGTTTGATTAAGCATGAATATATGTTTTAGTCAAACAATAGTTATTTTTCGTTATTTTATTTGAATTAAAAATATGTATTGTTAGGATTTGGTCTAAAATGTATTAAAAAGGTAAATATTGTTATATTCCAAAAATTCAAATTAGCATTTAAATGAAAATGATGTTAGGATTTGGTCTAAGATTTTTTACCAACGAGTGTTGGGTGTATTTGTAAGTAGGGGACGCAACTCCCATCCTTGAAAACGTTATTGTTGAGAGGGGCAGCCACAAACGCCGAACATAAATCATAAGACGAACATGCATATTATGGATCAATTGAAGTAAACGGTTCCTCGAATTTGTGGTATTTGTTCCTCTATCCAATTCTAACTCAAGATCAGTTGCATAATTATTTTGTTTAATATAGTTGCATATTTATTTTTTAAAAAGCTTTGAAAATGAAAGAAAAGCAAATACAATAAACAAACATAAAAAATTCCGAACAAAAATTATAAAACAGATACAAAAGATAGTAATAAAAAATTCTCCATGGCTAGAGGTCAAAGAAAACGACGGTACTTGGAGGTGCAGGAGACCGAGTAGAAAGAGTTAACTCAGTCACCGGAGTTGGCATTGATATGGAAAACCCGACTGCAACTATATACGGAACAAAAAGCTTGCAATGACGTCAGCAACAAGATCAAAATTGCAGCCAAAAACGTAAGAAGCTGCCAAGAACCAAACACATAAGATTTCATCATGTTTCTGGCTTTGATGTTCCACCGTCCGTTGTGATATTTGTTGACCTCTTCGATCGTCTTGTCAAGGAAAGGCACTTTGGTTAGCCTAATGGATTTGCTCATCCCATTCCAAAGATCAGCCGCTTCTCCATCGCTCTTCAAGTGATTCAAAATGATCCCTTTCTCTCTCAGCACCTTCACATCTTCTTCCCTGTCGATTATCCCATTCATCAGCTCGGTGTATCGAGTGAAAACCAATGGCCCCGAAGCATTCGACGCTTCGTACGCCACTAGGTTCCTCAATATCACCTCTGTGTTCAAATCTAAGCTGATGGTCGGGAGATGTAATGTGCAAGTCTTGGAATCGAAAACAATGGTTGAGATGTCTCCTGTCGTAGCCAAAAAACGAACCCCGGAGTTTAATAATTCAGTAACGGAAGGGATTGTGATCTCTTCCACTAACGGTGGCTTGTCGGCGCTCGAACCCTCATCCGATTTGGAGTCTTCGTTGTCTCTTCCCTTGAAGAAAAGCTGCACCGGTTGTTTCAAGATTGCAAAACCCGGAAGTTTGGTGAGGACTGTCAAAGGCAATTTGAATATGACTTTGATTGGCTTTGAAGATAATATTTTCTTGATGAGACGTATTGGACTCTTGTTTAGCTTTGATAACATGTTCCATATGTCACATAGGAGTTTCCGAATGTGACCAGGGTCGTCCGAAGACGATCCTTGTTTGCATTCCATGTCTTCATTTGGATCTTCAAGCTCGAATATCTCGGATGTCGTCGGAATTTGGAGCTTGGGGACGACCATATCATATAAACAATCAAGCAGGTGAGATGTTTCCAAAAGAGGGATCTTGGGCAACACCTTCATCATCTTAAAAGGGCAAAGCTCCTTGCATAGACCCGTTACCATGGACAGCAACAGATCATCAGCTCGTTCAAGCGATGCGGATTGAACTTCCAGCAACTTTCTCAACACAAACAGAGGGATTTGATTCTCCAGCATCATTATATCTCTGAGAATCGCGTTGTGAGCAGATTTCCGACCTGCATAATCAACCAAATGGGACATCCTTGAAGAAACCCTGGTAAGCAACTTACCTTCTTTCATGGCATAGATTTGAAGGAACTCAAGCATGAACGAAGCATCAATCGCCAACATCCAACACAATGTTTCGTTGCTGAAGTTTAGTAACTTATGGTAACACGCTCGGATCTTGGGCGCTAGCGTCTGAAGTTGGTCGACGACATCGTCGAACTGGAGATTGTTGGGTAGATTTTTCTGGGTTCTCTTGGCAGCATCGATCTTGTATCTCTCCATCTCGTACAGCTCGGGACGCCAATAATGGTAAGGACCTATGGCGACCAATTGTGGGGTGTATGAATCTGGATCGCTTGATAAAAGGGTTTTGGGGACATTGAAAATGCTAACGGGGATTTCATTGTCGTCTTCAAGCTCTGACTCCAGAGTTCGACGGATGTTAATCACCCATCGATTGTAATCAAAGCTCGGAGTATTGGAACTTGAAGACATAGAGTTTAATCTGATGTAAGCTTTTGTATTTTAGTTGTTTTTTTCAATGGAATTAAGGGTTTGAGTGACAGATTTAAATAGAACGTCCCTTTAATTTATAATAAGGGGAATGGTGGAAGTTTATGTGTGAGCGTTCGATCGAGTCGAGTTAAATTTTTTTGAGTTATTCGAGTTGACGCATTATATTTTACAACTCAAATTTTATTTGAAATTTTTTCAGTTCAAGTCAAATTTATGAAATTCGAGTCGAGCTTTCGAGTTTCTATACAAATTTAATTGTAATTACTTAGCATGTTATAGTACAATTCGCTTCCAATTTAAACGACTTTCTCCAATCATATAATATATGCATATATATATTGTCATATTTTTTCATATGTGGCATATATTTCTTCATATTTTTTATATTGGTATGTATATATCATGAAAAATCGAGGGACTCAGCTCGAACTTAAAAATCAATCCACTAATTACTAAAATTTTGAGTTATTCGAGTTATTCGAATTTTCATTTTACAACTCAAACTTTATTTAAAATTTTCTCGAGTCGAGTCAAAATGAGTCGAATTTTTTCACCTCGAGTCAAATCGAAATTTTTAATTTTTACGAGTCGGGTCGAGTTTTAATAACCCTACATTCAGGTGTGGCATCATTTTTTTTTTTTTTTGCTATTAATATTAAAAAAAAGTGGAAAACGCTTTCCTCGTGCTCTATTTCTTATTATTTTGTTCTCCAATAGCATGCATTTGCGCATGCCTCATGCCTGTATACATGTTTCATACATAAAAGACATGTATAAAGTCTGTAATTTTACATGTATAATTACTATAGTTGATTAGTTATAATTTAACAGAGAGGGGGCTTTTGAGTTTAATATTCAAGACTTATAATCTTTCAATTCTATAGCACTTTTTTTTTATCTTAATATGAAATTAAATACGATTAGGCTTTTATTTAAAATTTAAAAGTCTGTAAATCTTTTTAATATTTTAGTGTGATTATATCATGTCATATCTATTTTTTACTCTTAATTTTTTAGAAACGTACACACATTCTATATAGACAAACTGTTCAAACTCAAGTCTCTTATGAATAACAACGCTCCCCTTTTCACTAGGACCACTCCATATGTTCAATTAAAAGTTTGTAATTAAGTATTTAACTTATTTTTATATATAATTAGTTATATTTGTTGGATTATTATCATATACACTGGTGGTGGAAAACAAAATTTCCAAAAAATGGGATTATTTAGGGGTTTAGAGTTTTAATTTAGGGTTTAGAGGTTAGGAGTTTATGTTGTAGGGTTTATAATTTAGGGTTTAGGGTTTGTAGTTAGATTTTTAGAGTTTTATGGTTAAAAGTTTAGATTTTAGATTTAGGCTTGAAAATAGGCATGTTTGTGTAAACTTTTTGTTATACTGACAGTGTATCAAATATTAATCCATATTTGTTCTATTAAATGACTAATTTTGATCGTATATTGCAAATTTCATTATGAGTAATCATTTCAATTCACTTATTTTATTTACAATGTCGAAATTAATTAAAATTCCTAACTTAAAAATATTGATTAAATATTTCATCTCTTTAAACTAGCACGATTAGTTAATTGGTTGATTTCTTTTCAAAGCACCCAATACACTTAGAAAAAATATTAAATTATATGTCAAATTCACACCAGCATATTCAAAAAAAATCATATGTCAAGATTTATGTAGAAAATATTGTAGAGTAGATATTATCAAACAATCCAAAGTTACAAAGTATCCATATTTTAAAGTTCAATATTGAACTTAAGTTTAAATTCAACACTTAATTTTTTTTAGTTTATCAAACAACACTTAAGTTTAATTCCACATGTTAATCAACACCATCATAAAAAATTATTACGTAAAATCAAACTCAAACATCAGAATCTCATAAATTAATAAGTAGTAATATCTGAAAAATACAAAAAAGTAAAATCAAACTAAAAAATCAGAATATCATAAATATTTAAGTAGTAATATCTGAAGTTAGATTTATCATTGCGGTTTGCTGTATAAAATTCAATAAGAAGTTAAAGGGTTAGTTTGTGGTTGCTTTTAAAAAGTGCGGTGAAAAAAGTGATTTTCAAACTAGCTGTTGAAAAATAGTTTTGAAAAGCTGGTTAGTGTTTGTCATTGATGTCAAAAAGTGATTTTGAGAAGATAAAATGTCTATTTTAGACATGATATTGAAAAGTAAAAGTAAATTTGGATGATTGTTCAAATTAATTAATGTAATGATTTATGAAATAAATCAATTTCAATTATAATAAAAAAATTATTTTTTTATAAAATTTAATTTGAAAAATATAAACTACATTCTAGATTATATACGGGCATACCACTTATACATTAATAATAAATATAAAATAAAGTACAAATAAAATAATTTTATTTTCAATATAAATATTATAAAATATATATTATTTTACAATTATGTATGCATAAACATTATTTTAACAATAAATTATAATTAAAAAATAAGGGTAAAAAAGTAATTTTATTTTCAAACTAGCTTTTCCACCCAAGAAGCTATAAAATCCAGCTTCTTGGTTTGGGTGGAAAAGCTAGTTTTAAAAGCAACCAAAAACAGCCTGTTTTAACTAAAAGCACTTAAAAAAGTGATTTTTGGTTGCGAAACGCAACCAAAAACAGGCCCAAAGAGTTGGACCAGCTTTTTTTCTTTCATTTGGAATGATATATTCAGAGATTATCCCATAAAATATTACTGTTTTCTTTTGAAAACAATTATCATTTATTTTTAAAATATGTTTTTTATATAAAAGTGTTTCTTCTTTCTCCCACAAAGTGGGTGTTCCATTATCTCATAGTTATAATGAATCTAAAGTCAAAAGTAGTTCAGGTTAGTGGTTTTATTTTGTGATTAAAGTCGAGTGCCAAATGAAAATGTCCTAAATATGCCCCCTTTTTTTTACGTTTTGAATTCCACTAAGTCTGCCTTCACGGGTTAAACGTGCATAGTAATAATTTAAACCTCAAAACGGGAATTTTATATTTAAACGAGTCCCATGCATAATACTAATGAATGATTTAATTATTTCTATTCATATTAAGTTTTCAATTGAGTTTAATATTATTTCTATTGCGGAGAAATTAATGAAAAGAGAATAAATGAAGTTTGTAGGACAGAGATTACAAAATGAAACACATGAACGTTGAAATTGATACGCCAAACGCATTTGTAGAATTTTAAAAAGATATTTAAAAGAAATAAATGAATTACCAACAAGGGTCGGTTGTAAACTTGTAATGGTAAAACACATTAGATTTATAATGAGAAGACTTGAATTGGAATCTTAAAGTTAGCATTGTTGAGAAGAAGAGTCGCGAATCTCAAACATGGATCATAAATTAACGGGGCTCTGATAATTCTCCCGGCGCATGTTGTTGCGCTGTTGAAGCAGAGTTGGGTGGTACAGATCCAACATGTGTCTCGGAAGGGTAATACTGTGGTAGATGGCATGGCAAGGCTTGTAAATCTGAATGAGCCTGGATGCGTTAAGTATATGAAATCGCTGACTATGGTGATGCCGTTTTTGCAAGATGATTACAACACTGGTGGAATTCAACATAGTGATATGCAGTTGAGTCGGAAGGGTTAGAGCTATATAATTGTCAGTTGTTTTAGTTTTACTGGTTGTTTTCGTTCAAGTTTATATTTGACGAGGGACGCTAGTAGGTTGTTTATATAATTATTATCGAGTGAATTCTTTTCTTTCAATTAGGTTTAAGAAGTTTTTAATGATGTTGAAAGTGCAAGTGGCAGAGTGGCTTTCGGTGCATTATTGCACCACTTGCACAAGTGGTGTAATAATGCACCACTTTTGGCATGGTATAATTATTTGTAAGGTCCTTAAGTTTAAGTTATTTGCAAGTTGGTCCTTGAAGCTCAACTATAAATAGCTTAGCCATTTGCTATTCCTATCATCCCAAATCATTCTAACATCCTCCCAATACTAGAGAAATTAGAGAGTTTTCATAGAGTTGTTTTCTCCTTTCTTATCAAGAGAGAATTGTCATTGTTTTCTCCTTGTTAGACTGAGAGAAGTTGTAATTCCTATTTTCTCATAGTGGAATTCTTCTACCTTTGTCCGTGGTTTTTTACCCTATATTATTTAGGGGTTTTCCACGTAAAATTTGTGTCTCCTTTATCTTCATTGTTATTTTCTCAAATTATCAGTTGCGTTTTTGCTCTATCCGACGATCGTAATCCGCAACAATTGGTATCAGAGCCTAATTTGGGTGCGTATATCTACTTACCGTATTCTCTGTTGGTTGCCACTGAAAAGTGGATCCTCCATCATAAGAAAGTAAGTTAGATATTACTCATTCATTGAAGGTGGTGGACACTATTCACGTCAAAAAGGTGAAATAGTGGAAGCTATCTGAAATAGAAGCTATGGCAACGAAATTTGATATTGAAAAGTTCAATGGGAGAAATTTCTCACTGTGGAAATTGAAGATAAAGGCCATCCTAAGAAAAAACGGATGTCTAGCGGCTATCAGCGAAAGGTCGGCAGATTTTACGGATAACAAGAAATGGAATGAGATGGACGAGAATGCTATTGCAGACCTTCATTTAGCATTAGCAGATGAAGTACTATCAAGCATCGAGGAGAAGAAGACAGCCAAGGAGATTTGGGATCACCTCGCAAAATTATACGAGGTCAAATCGTTGCACAATAAAATTTTCCTTAAGAGGAAATTGTACACTCTTCGGATGTCAGAATCTACTTCAGTGACAGAGCACTTAAACACGTTGAATACTCTATTTTCTCAACTTACATCCCTAAGCTATAAAATAGAGTCACAAGAACGTGCTGAACTTCTGCTTCAAAGTCTACCTGATTCGTATGATCAACTCATCATCAACTTGACAAACAACAACCTTACAAGTGATCTAGTCTTCGATGACGTTGCAGCTGCTGTTCTGGAAGAAGAAAATCGGCGCAAGAACAAGGAAGACAGACAAGGAAATCTGCAACAAGCAGAGGCCTTAACGGTGATGAGAGGAAGATCAACAGAACGTGGCCAAAGTAGCAGTCACAATCATGGTATATCAAAGTTAAGGAGTAAGAAGAATTTAAAGTGCTACAACTGCGAAAAGAAGGGTCACTTGAAGAAGGATTGTTGGAGTTTACCTAAAAACTCCAATCCTCAAGGAAATATGGCAAACACTTCAGATGATGGAGGTGCTCTCTGTTATGAAGCAGCAACAGCCATGGAAGGCAGAAAAAGATTTGCAGACATATGGCTTATTGACTCGGGAGCCACATATCACATGACCTCAAGAAGAGAATGGTTCTATAATTATGAACCTATCTCAGGAGGATCTGTGTACAGCTGCAATAATCATGCCTTGGAGATTGTTGGCGTTGGAACCATCAAATTGAAGATGTATGACGGGACAACCAAAGTTGTTCAAGATGTGCGACACGTGAAAGGCTTGAAGAAAAACTTATTATCCTACGGATTGTTGGATAATAATGCAAGCAAAATTGAAACACAGAAAGGAATCGTGAAGGTGTTCCATGGAGCGCTTGTGGTGATGAAAGGTGAAAAGATAGCTGTAAATTTGTACATGCTGAAGGGAGAGACTTTGCTAGAAGCTGAAGCCTCTGTTGCCTCATGTAGTTCAGATTCTACCATGTTATGGCATCGGAAACTTGGACACATGTCAGAACAGGGAATGAAAGTCTTTGTGGAGCAAAAGCTACTTCCGGGTTTAACAAAGGTATCACTTCCTTTGTGTGAACATTGTATTACAAGTAAGCAGCATCGATTAAAATTCAACACATCAAATTCTAGAGGCAAGGCTGTTCTAGAATTGGTTCACTCTGATGTATGGCAAGCACCGGTTACATCCCTAGGCGGAGCAAAGTATTTTGTCTCCTTCATTGATGACTACTCTAGGAGATGTTGGGTGTATCCTATCAAGAGGAAGACAGATGTGTTTTCAACCTTCAAAGTTTTTAAAGCGCGGGTGGAACTTGATTCTGGAAATAAGATCAAGTGTTTCAGATCAGATAATGGAGGTGAATATACAAGTGATGAATTTGATGACTTTTGCAGAAAAGAATGCATCAAAAGACAGTTCACAACAGTATACACTCCTCAACAAAATGGAGTGGCAGAGCGGATGAACAGAACTCTGTTAGAAAGAACACGAGCAATGTTGAGAGCTGCAGGGCTAGAAAAAGCTTTCTGGGCAGAAGCAGTCAATACCGCCTGTTATTTGGTGAATCGGGCTCCATCAACTGCAATTGAGTTGAAGACACCGATGGAAATATGGACTGGTAAACCAGTTGATTATTCAAACCTCCATATATTTGGAAGTATTGTGTACGTGATGTACAATGCCCAAGAAATTTCAAAGTTGGATCCAAAATCCAGAAAATGTAAATTCTTGGGGTATGCTGATGGAGTAAAGGGGTATCGCTTGTGGGATCCCACTGCCCGCAAAGTGATTATCAGCAGGGATGTTATCTTTGTAGAAGATATGCTACAAAGAAAAGAAGAAGATGATAGCATTGATAAATAAAAGCCAGAGACTACACAGATACATGTTGAAAATGAGTTTGAACAGAGAGATTGTTCTGAAGCATAACCAGAGCTCGAGGAATCAGAACCAGAGAATTCTGAAGCTCCAACAACTCGTCAATCAGATCGTGTGAGAAGACGCCCCAATTGGCACTCAGATTATGTTATAGAAGGTAATATTGCATACTGCCTTTTAACGGAGGACGGAGAGCCATCATCATTCGAGGAGGCAATGAACAACTCAGATGCTTCGCAGTGGATGGCGACAATGCAAGAAGAAATCGAAGCCCTTCATAAAAATAATACATGGGAACTTGTGCCACTACCACAAGGAAGGAAGCCAATTGGTAACAAATGGGTCTTCAAAATCAAGAGAAATGGTGACGATCAAGTGGAGAGGTGTCGTGCAAGACTGGTGGTCAAAGGATATGCTCAGAAAGAAGGTATTGATTTCAATGAAATCTTTTCTCCTGTGGTTAGACTAACAACGGTTCGAGTTGTCCTGGCAATGTGTGCTACATTGAATTTACATCTAGAGCAGCTAGATGTTAAAACAGCTTTTCTTCATGGAGATCTTGAAGAAGAGATTTACATGCTCCAGCCTGAAGGTTTTGAAGAAAAAGAAAAGAAGAACTTGGTTTGCAGGTTGAACAAATCTCTGTACGGTTTAAAGCAGGCGCCGAGGTGTTGGTACAAGAGATTTGACTCCTTCATCATGAGCCTTGGATACAACAGACTTAATGCAGACCCTTGTGCTTACTTCAAGAGGTTTGGTGAAAACGACTTTGTTATATTGCTGTTGTATGTAGATGACATGTTGGTTGCAGGCCCCAACAAAGATCATATTAAAGAATTAAAGGCACGACTGGCTAGGGAATTTGAAATGAAGGACTTGGGACCAGCAAACAAGATTCTAGGGATGCAAATTCACCGAGACAGAAGTAGTAGGAAGATTTGGCTTTCACAAAAGAATTACTTGAAAAAGATCTTGTCACGATTCAGCATGCAAGATTGTAAGCTAATTTATACCTCTCTTCCTATTAACTTTAAATTATCCTCCAGTATGAGTCCTAGCAGTGAAGAAGAGAGGATGAAGATGTCTCGAGTACCGTATGCATCAGCAGTGGGAAGTTTAATGTTCGCTATGATTTGTACAAGACCAGACATTGCACAAGCAGTGGGAGTGGTTAGTCGGTACATGGCGAATCCAGGCAGAGAGCATTGAAATGCTGTGAAAAGGATCCTGAGATACATCAAAGGGACCTTAAATGTTGCATTATGTTACGGGGGATCAGACTTTCTTATCAGCGGGTATGTCGATTCTGACTATGCAGGAGATTTGGATAAAAGCAAATCTACAACAGGGTATGTGTTTACAGTTGCTGGTGGAGCTGTAAGCTGGGTTTCAAAACTGCAATCGGTTGTGGCTACGTCAACAACGGAGGCAGAATATGTAGCAGCTACACAAGCCAGTAAAGAAGCAATATGGTTGAAAATGCTATTGGAGGAGCTCGGGCACAAACAAGAGAATGTCTCTTTGTTTTGTGACAGTCAGAGCGCCTTGCATCTTGCAAGGAATCCTGCTTTTCACTCAAGAACAAAACACATACGGGTCCAATACCACTTCATTCGTGAGAATGTGGAAGAAGGGACGATAGATATGCAGAAGATCCATACCGATGACAACATAGCAGATTTCATGACAAAAGCAATCAACACTGATAAGTTTACTTGGTATCGATCCTCATGTGGCTTGTTAGAGACGTAAGCAACATGAATGATATAAGGTTGAAAGAATGGAGTGAAGATATGATTGTTCCAATCAAATCTTCAAGTGGGAGATTGTTGAAAGTGCAAGTGGCAGAGTGGCTTTCGGTGCATTATTGCACCACTTGCACAAGTGGTGTAATAATGCACCACTTTTGGCATGGTATAATTATTTATAAGGTCCTTAAGTTTAAGTTATTTGCAAGTTGGTCCTTGAAGCTCAACTATAAATAGCTTAGCCATTTGCCATTCCTATCATCCCAAATCATTCTAACATCCTCCCAATACTAGAGAAATTAGAGAGTTTTCATAGAGTTGTTTTCTCCTTTCTTATCAAGAGAGAATTGTCATTGTTTTCTCCTTGTTAGACTGAGAGAAGTTGTAATTCCTATTTTCTCATAGTGAAATTCTTCTACCTTTGTCCGTGGTTTTTTTGTAACACCCCCTTCCCGGCCTGGTAGAGAACCGGGTCGGAGAGCGCTACCGGAAAACGATGCGGAGATCGGAGACATAAATCCAAAGTTCAAAAAAATCATTTCGGATTATTTTATTAATCTCTTTTAAGACTTAACACTTAACTTATTAACAACTTACTCAAATTGGGGTCAATTTTAAACTTTTTCAAACTCAGGGACTAATTTGTAATTTTTACAAATTAGGGGTCCTTATCTGAAATTCGTGATATTATACTGAAATTAAACTTACTAGTTATTAGCTTGTAAAATCTCATTACTAACGGAGGTCATTTACCTATCTGATTAAACGATGTAATGTTTAGTGACTATTTTGTAAAGTATTCAAATCTATTTCTTTTTGAATTATCTTACTAAAATTCTTTACATATTTAAATGAGCCTAACAACTCACAAAAATTTTAGAGTCCTTTAATCAATATTTTATTACCAATTATGTCAATTTTATTACTAACTCAATAGTTAATATAGCTTTAAAACCTTATACAAAACATAGGCAAAATTTCACAATAGTAGGCCAACAAGATTAGTATAATTACTTTAACTACTTTGCCACCATACTAGGAGTTCATAAGGACAAAACACATTACTCTTTAATTGTAGTGACTTGCCAATCTTCCAACTAATCTCGATCTCGATCTGTTACTTTCTTTAACCTGAAATGTTATGCAATGAATGCATTAGACTTACATAGTCTAAGTGATGTAGCCAATGACAATGAATGAACATGTTATGTCATGTAGCATGCTTCCAAAAATGATCATAATGCAATAACATGTCATACTTTATATTCATAATAAAGCATAATATCCTATCATGAGAATAACATAGCATAACGTATCAAACACATAATATATTGGTATCATTGGATACGCGGATTCCCTGTACACCATATCATGAATCATAAATGAGCCGTAGCCCTGAGCCGTAGCTCAATGTATATTCATAACAAAACATAATATCATATCATGATCATAACATAGCATAACGTATAAAACACATAATATATTGGTACCATTGGATACGCGGATTCCCTGTACACCATATCATGAATCATAAATGAGCCGTAGCCCTGAGCCGTAGCTCCATGTATCCCTTACACTTCCATCCTTTTATCTCCCACATATAGGCCGTAGCCCTGGACCGTAGTCCTCCCTTACATGGTGAGCTCGAATAATCCTATGGCATGCCAATTGTATCCAACGTCCATAAATACACACAAATTCACATAGTCCATGATTTTCATATCATATCATATCATATGAAATAACAAGATGAGCCGTAGCTCCATATCATGTAGCATTTCATAATCATATTCAAACATATCAAAGTAATGCAAGGCACTTACCAAATTTGCCATTCGAGCATAGTTGCTCTACGTGAGCCCTTAACAAATGCAAACATAATCATAAATAATGCAATGGGAAGGCACCGAGCCTATCCCTTGACACAACTACAATCACACATCAGAACATAAAAAAATATCGGAATGACACCGCATCACCCGAGACAAATGCATCCACACTCACCTCAATCCAAGCTTAGAGACATTTTCCTTATTCTCCAACTTTGTGGTTTCCTTCATTTCTACTCTTTTCTAACCAAACATTAAAGAAACATATCATTTAGTATATTAGGCAGTTTGCATTGTCCTTAAAAAAATATTTATATAAAATGTTCTATAACTCAAAATCTGATTTCGTTTGTTTTAAACGAAACTAGACTGAATAATCTTTTAAACCATATAAATTATAACTTTTAATTCTTCTTATACAATTTATAATGAATTTCTAAAGTCGTTGTTGATGCAGATTTAGGGGCAAACTGTTACCCTGTTTTCATGACCTTTACTTACTCAAAAATTCATATCTTTTTACTCACAACTCCAAATAAGGAGTTCTTTACCATTCTAGAAAGATTATAAACACACCTTTAAGATCATGTATGGTACATATTTTTAGCATCTCTCAATCAGTACAGTTTTGCATTTTAAAACAGGTCAATTTCATGATCGAATCTGTCCAAGCTAAACATAGTGGATTTAAAGCATATAATTTATATGTTTCACAATTCATTTGGTTCTGATATTTTAACCATATTAACTTACATGTATTAGCATAATAATGAAGTTCTAACATATTCAAAATCAAAGTATTCAAGTCCTCAATTTATCAATTTCCACAAAACAGCCCCCTTTAATTCTTTAATAATCCTATATGTGATCTAAATGGATTTAACCTATCAATTGAGACTTAATTCAAGCTTGGCCATTTAATTTCATTCATTTCATGACTCCCCTGTTTCGAGTATAAATTTCCAGAATTTTATTGGCATTATTTAAGCCCCTATAATTTTCGAATTTTATAATTTAGTATAGCAGATTCTAGATTTATTCAGTTTTAGTCCAGTAACTTCTAACAACAATTCCGAGACCTATACTTAACATTTTTGAGCAAATCATACCTCTATTTCATGTAAAATTTTGTCCTCTACAACTTTGTAGAAGAACCCGTTTTCCAGAAATGACTCTAACATGCTCAAAAATGCAGTTTTCTACAGGACAGTTTATAAATCCGAATTTATTTATCCTTTCTACCCTTATCTTTTTTCCAACCTTTAATTAATCCAATTTCATGCTTAATATAAATACTAACATCAAATTAAAGGTAGTTGAGACTCTAATCTCAACTCTAATTTATTTCACTCACCTTGATAGACCGGTACTTTATTATTATTTCTTGGGCTTGACGGCTGTTCCGAATCTACCTCGTGTACCATGATAATTAATAAAAACTAATAAAAAAAACAGTATCAAATATATATAAAAATATTCATCAAACTCGATACCGAAACTTAAACTTACTAGAGATTTGAGCTTACCCCGTCATCGGTAGAAATTCGATATTACTATATCGAAAATATCAGACTACCAATCAAACATTGGATCGTATGCTACTATTTTTTTTTCTTTCAATTTGCTGTGAATTTCACTCATCTCTCCCTTCTATTTATACTTGAACGGCCAGCACCCCCCACCCCTTTTTAATATTTTGGCGTCAACTTTATCCCCCCACCATTTTTTTTTCATTATCTTTATTAAAGGTTTAGTGGTTTTGGTCACCAACTCCTCCACTTACTTTTTTTTTATATAATAATAATAATAATAATAAACTATTATAAATTACCCCGAATAATATTTATTGGTTCAGATAATATCGAATAAATTATTTAATCGATAAAAATATTCGGTCACCGAAATTTAATTCCGACTAGACCGGTTTTTGGGATGTGACATTTTTACCCTATATTATTTAGGGGTTTTCCATGTAAAATCTGTGTCTCCTTTATCTTCATTGTTATTTTCTCAAATTATCAGTTGCGTTTTTGCTCTATCCGACGATCGTAATCCGCAACAAATGAGACATATGATAATAATTACTTTTCACCGAAAAAAAAGAGTTGATGAAATTTCATAGTAATAAAAGAAATTGGTAGGAAAATTCACCACAATTACGATGAAAAAACTAATCAACCCACAATACACGCTCTAATATTTTAAGTGAAAGTTAATTCAAATTTGGGGTTCAACTCTCCAAAAGTATACTATATCAAATGAAAATCAAAAATCTAAACGGGGTTACGTGTATTTGGAGTTTACCTTTGGAAGGCAGCATATTATATATAAGTACATCCACGCTCGCGTCATATATTTTACTGTCCCAAGAGCTCATCATCCAACTTAACTTAATTGAAAGAAATCAATTTGCCTCTTTCATTAACCGAAGATGTCACTGTCCCAAGAGCTCATCATGCAACTTAATAAAAAAAAGTCCAGAAACAATTAAGTGGGATGGTTTCCTCAAGATCAAAGTAGCCATGCGGGTTGAAGACCCTTTGAAAACTGGTTTCAAGCTTAAAAGAGGTGAAAGGGATACTATCTTCTGTTTCCTACCTGCTCTCGACAGGTTCTTTCCCACTCAACTATAGCTTGGTCTATGTTGGTAATGCTTTTCCCATCCGTTGCGTTGCCCTTATGACTAGGTCCCTATATTCTCATGGTTAGTGGGATTGGATCGGATTTTTCATCTAAAAGTTCGGGACAGATAAAATATCCCTGAAGTTGAACTGAGTCAAAAACGAGTTGAAGGCACTAATTTTTGGACCGGATTGGATCAGAGAGACAAAAAAAATTGATCTTTCCTGTTCCCATGGTTAGTCCTTATCTTTGGGCAAAATGCTTGGTCCATGCTCTGTGATTTCGATGGTAGAAATTTATAAGAGAATGTGACTAAATTAAAGTAAAAATATGCAAAATGATAAATTATACATTTTCATTTATATAAAATGTTATTAAAATTGTATAAAGTTATGTGATTTTGTAATGAAATAAAATGTTATTAAAATTGTATAAAGTTATGTGATTTTGTAATGAAATTGTGTAATCTATAACTTAATTACATTACCTAAGAACCATTCCTTGTTATTTACGTTTTCTATCTTAAATTTTGTTTTACTTTTATTTTTATGTGATGATTAAAAATTTTGGGTAAAATGCTTGTTTCATTTATTCAAGAAGCAACAAAATACTATAAATAACAGTACATCAAAAGAAAATTAATCTATAACTCCTTAAGCCTCACATAATCGAGTATTAATGGTATCACTTATATCTATACATTTTTTTGTCTCCTAAGTTGTATTATCTATTGTATAGAATATAAAATACAAGCGAATCCCTAGCTAAACTCTGAGATTGTCTCAGGTTTCATTCTTGCCAAATACAGTAAATAAAAACATAGTGACAATATCGAGTTTAATATAAAAATTGGGGTTCAATACTTGACTAAGATCTATTAGACATTAATTTTAAAACTCAAGTTTGGCTACAAATATAATCATACTATTCGAGTTCAATTAAATTTTTCCAATGATTTTACTACTAAAATTTGAACTTAAACACTATTAAACTTGTTTGTGTTTAATAATATATAAGAAAGATATAAATGTACTTTAATAATATAAAAATATATCAAAATAAAATTAAAAACGTAAATAAGCTCACCATTGACAAAGACATGTTATGAATATTTGAATTCAGTTAGACCGATAATTCAAACAATTTAAGCTCAAATTGACAATTACTTAATTGAATTCAATTTTTAAACCAACTCGAATGGTTTACTTGCATTGGTGTGGCATTCACACCCCTAATCTCATATGTTTAAATTAAAAAGTGGTTGATTCATGAGATACTCATAAGAAAACAAATATGATGAACCCATGTGCTATTGCTAGCTAAGGTTAAAAATGATTAAATGTGGAATTATAAAAGATTAAATATACTATTATATAAATTTTATTAATTTTCGTGTCACTGAGTTAGAAGCATTTAATGGTTCAATATAATAAAAGTTCATGTTTAATGACTATATTATAATATTTAAAAGTTGAGTGACCAAATATCATAGTTTAGTCATCATTTGTAAACTTTACCCAAAATTATAATTGGCGGCTTTTCTGACGTGCCATCTTTCTATTGGGTTCTTTTAAGACGCCGCAAAATTCCCTCGTACAGGAGAAATTATTACATGGTCCCGGACCACCACGTCATCCATGGTCCCTATCCACTAAAAATAAGCCACATAATTTTCTTTTTTCCATGTCATTATTTTATTTATAATCAACTTCTATGTAACCACCCACTCCCTATTTACATGGCTTAAAAAGATGAAGATTCATCCTTGGAAAAAATGACATGGAAAAAAATAAATTATGTGGCTGATTTTTAGTGGGAGGGACCATGGATGACGTGGTGGTCCGGGACCATGCAATAATTTTTCCTCGTGAGAAATTATTACATGGTCCCGGACCACCACGTCATCCATGGTCCCTATCCACTAAAAATAAGCCACATAATTTTCTTTTTTCCATGTCATTATTTTATTTATAATCAACTTCTATGTAACCACCCACTCCCTATTTACATGGCTTAAAAAGATGAAGATTCATCCTTGGAAAAAATGACATGGAAAAAAATAAATTATGTGGCTGATTTTTAGTGGGAGGGACCATGGATGACGTGGTGGTCCGGGACCATGCAATAATTTTTCCTCGTACAGAACAGAAACCCATTCTCCCGGATCATATACCCGCAATTTAATTGACTTGCACAATTCTCCTTTTAAACCCCCAAAGATCAAGAAACAAAGCTATGTCGTCAAGCTCAAGCACAGTCACCGGCGACGAGAAGTTCCGGCACTCAGAGACGGCTATCACCAGCGACCTAACATCTCCAAACATGAACACAGAGGCTATCCCTTTCTCTTCTGGAAACCCTAGAATTGAAGAGACGCGTGGAGTTATGCATCTTTTCTCCAATGACGCTGCTTCTACCCTTCCAGTAATTTCTTCCATTAATTTTTTATTTCAGTCTTTTAGAAATCTTAGTATTTCGTTTGTTTTGTGCAGAATAATTCAGTTTTCGTATTCATTTTGCTGAAAATTTAGCTAATTGAAGAGAGTTTGCTGGAGTTACTGTTGTTTCTGTATTTTGAGATGATTTTAAATGTTAATAGGTTGAACGGAAACCTCTTGCATGTGTTCTGGGGGTGCCGAACCACATGACATATGCTGATTTCTGCCAGTTTTGTGCTTCATTTATCCATCACATATCGGAGATGCGCATTGTCAGGTAAAAAAGGTTGGCATATTTCAAAAATTATCATACGTTCTGAAATTGACAGTTAATGCATTACTAAAATGGTTGTATTGACATAATATGCATTAATTCGCCTTTGTTTAGATAAATCTTCTGTAATTGGAATTGATCATGCTCATTGACTGAGATTTTAAATTTTTATTACTGTCTTTGATGTTGTTGATTAGGAATGATGGAATGGAGGATCGATATAGTGTTTTAATGAGATTTGATAATCAAGACTCCACAGATAAATTCTATCAGCATTTCAACAACAGGCAATTTAATTCACTTGAGGTAGAGCTTCTTTTTTCTTATTTGGAAGAGTTTAGAGTTGATTAAATTATCTGTGTTTATCATGTTGTCATTATTTTTTGTTTCTTTAGGTGAGTTATTTTATTGATTTTGTGTTTATTTAGGAAGAAGTCTGCCGTGTGCTTTTCACACTGGATGTGCAGTTCACAGGCTACACTGGTTCTCTTGACCATGTACAGTCTCCCCCTGCAAGTTCAACCGAACAGCCTTCGTGCCCCGTTTGTCTAGGTGCCTTCTTCATCTCTGCTTTTGAAATTATATTGCTTTTCTCTATACAGTACCTTTTTCTCAGTACTTCTCAATCTTAAAGTTTCAGTAGATGGATTTGTACAACTTGGCCATCCCTTTTAAGGGCTTACTCATTTAAAGCTGCCAAGTCCTAGGCTCCTAGCCACATATGGAATAAACTAATATGTAGTTTTTTTTCCTCTTTAATGGCCAACTGTATCTGCCGTGAAAATTAAATTTGTTAAGAGTCAAGTTGCATTGATCAAACCAGAATTTTCTGCTGGGCCAATGTTAATGGGATAAAGTATTGGTCATCTAGTTGAGTGCATACCAGAACAAACAAAGGTTGGAAATTCATGATTGGTACTGATGTGCTTGCAAGGGCACACCAACTTCTGTCACATCATTACACAATACCCTTGCTTCTGTTCTGCATTTTCTATCAGGCTGCACCTCATATACCAGACGATACCCTCAGTGCTGTCTCTTTGGTGCTCTGTTTTCTTATTCCACTAACTGTCTGTATTTTTTCCTTGCGTACTTCTCCTTAAGTTGGTATAGGCCTCTAGTGAGATCATCGTATTTAATTTTGCAAGCTTAGTGAAAATTTCTGTGGGACAGGAAACTGTAGATGGCATCATATTCCTCTCTTTTTTTTGCCTTATGTTGCAGAGAGATTAGACCAGGATGCTAGTGGAATCCTCACAACCATCTGTAATCATTCTTTCCATTGCTCCTGTATTTCAAAATGGACCGACTCTTCTTGCCCAGTAAGTGACTATGATTTTTCTCTACTGTTAAACTTTTTTGTCATTTGCGAGCATGCTGCTGTTTTGTCTTGTGAAAGTGATTCTTAATGTGGAGAAAGCAATTGGAGTATATTGAATGTTAAATATTTTGTTGCAGGTATGCCGGTATTGCCAGCAGCAGCCTGAAAAGTCAAAATGTTTCATCTGTCAGACTTCTGAGAATCTTTGGATTTGTGTCATCTGTGGTTTTGTTGGATGTGGAAGGTAAACATTTGCTTTTCTCTTATGAATATTTTCTTATGTATGTTGTGGGGTTTGTTAGAAGCAAAATGTTAACGTAGGTATAAAGGGGGGCATGCTATAGTGCATTGGAAAGAAACGCAACACTGCTATTCTCTTGAACTGGAAACACAGCGTGTCTGGGATTATGCTGGTGACAATTATGTTCATCGACTAATTCAATCCAAAACTGATGGCAAGCTGGTTGAATTGAATTCACATTGTCTGCATGCTAATGATGGCTGTGGGAGCTGTCACTGTGTAGATTCTGGAATTAATGAAGCTATGCTGAGCTGCGAAGCTGAGGTTGTAAATTTTCTATAGTTTACTTTATCCTTTGTTTTTGCTGCTAGCGTAATATTCTGGTCCTTTTTTACAGATCGTTAATGAATACAATGAACTACTTCGGACCCAGCTTGAGAACCAAAAAGTGGTAAGAGTTTGCTTTCCCCTTTTCTCTAACAGTGAAAGAGTTACCCTTTAAGCTCATGGTTAATGCAAGCTTGATTTGGTTATAGTATTTTGAGACTTTGCTTCAAAAAGACAACGAAGAAACTGAGAGGGCAATTGCTGATGCTATTAACAAGACTGTTGTGCAAAAGAGGCAGAAAATGCAGGCCAAGCTCGAAAGATGTGTTAAGGAAAAGAAATTTCTTGAGGATGTGAGTAATAAGCTCTTGATCTGAAGACTATGCGCTATTTGTCAGCTGATTTCAAAAGTACTTTTCTTTAACTTTAACATGGTAGTTAAGTACAAATTTTGTTGTTTCTGCATGTAGCTCAACGAGAATCTTTTGAAAAACCAGGAGATATGGAAAGCAAAGCTGTTGGAAGTTGAAGAGAGGTATGGCTAGTGCGTGGTTAGCATTTTTTTGACATGCTTGAGTGCTATTAAATTGGAAGGGGCCTCTGTAACTTCTCAATGAACTTTGAAAAGTTATAGCAATATTTTCCAAAGATAATGCTATCAGACATTTATTTCTACCTATGTTAACACTTAAGATATTTTCCATCACACTCCATTCACTATATTGTTGGGGTTGGATGTCTATCACTTTACAATGGGTAATCACGTAAAATGCCATTAGAATGAGGGAAATGGATGTTGGTAGTCATTAGATGTGAATTTGGCTGGCTGGACTCTTCTGGCATTTTCCATTTTCTAGGCAAGCAAAGGATTGTATTTGAAGTTTAATGGTTTTGAAACTTGTAGTATATGATATTTAAGATAAACATTGTTAATTTAAGACTGGATGAATTCTGAAATATATTTTGTTAGCCATTTTATTGAACCTATCGATGTCACTGAGAAGAAGGGAAGGGTTCGTGAACACTGATGACAGAATCAGTTAAAAATATACTTGGAAGAATTAAACCATCAAGTGGTAACTTTCCATTTAACAAGCTGGCATCTTTGAAAATCTTATTTGTTTGTGGGCTCTTTTTATTTTTGATTGTTTGGTGATGGTAATCAGAATTAAGGTTGGATTGCAGAATTTATTTTTGCGACGCAATTAGATTTTATCCCCTGTGAGTTAGACTTTAGGTTCAAATAACATGTTATGATCCTAGTCATTGGTGAAACACAACCCTGGTGTTAAAAAAGTGTTTCATATCTGATGTCCTTTTGATCACCATAGATGCTTAGAGTTGTAACTTTTAACTGCATAAAAACTGATTCTATGCAGAAATGGTAATTTGAGACTCAAATACCAAATGAACTAATATTGTGCGGCAAAAGACAGGTTAATGATTGTTGTACTTTTTTTGTTTATTCGATGTAACACTTCAATTGAACTTTGTCAGGGAGAAGAAGGTTTTGAGGTTAAAGAATGATAAAATTCAGGCCTTGGAGGAACAGGTAAGCCATAATTTGGATTTTTTTAAGAGATTTGGTACACTGTTGTTAAATTGTTATAGTCAAGTTTGCATCTTAGTTTTTTGACTCGGTGGTTCATGTATATGTGTTGTGTTCATGTTTCTTTGTCGTATAGTATTTTTAGTTGTTTTTCCCATGTTATGTTGACTCCTGAGTCCTGACCGTGGCCAGGGCTAACTTAATTTACCTCTGTACCAATCTTGTATGGCTACTTTTCCCTTGGATTTTGCAGCTTAGAGGTTTGATGGCACAGCTTGAAGCAGCAGGGAAGGCAGTAGAGCAGTCTACAATATCTAATGAAAATCAAGGATAAAAGCAAACAAGCAGCTAAGAATGAATGATCCTCCCAAAAAAAATAGTGCTTCTTGGACATGGTTAATTCTTTGAACCAAAACATATTATGATCATGGGTTCCCATTTCTTTGCTCTTTTTATTTTCCTAGAGAGAGATAGAGAGAATCCAAAAACATCTCATTATAGAAGCACGATTCCAAACAAATATGTTACTTATCTCAAAACCCCCCTCGCACTTTGGATGACATTCTCTCTCAACTTACCCGAGCCCCTCTAACTGAACCTTTGAAGCCTTTCCAATGATACGAGTTACACAAACTCTCAACCTCTCTGAACACCTTCGAAGGCAATATAAAAGCTCTGCACTAAAACTTCTGGATACTAAAAATCAGATGATTTCATTCTATTTGATTTTAACGGATTTAGATAGCTTTCTGATTAGGATATTAGATTTGTTATCTGCGATGAATTCCGATAAAAAAAATTCTGGATATCTGAATTTGAATCCCCTTTGTGTTAACTTACGATAACTTTGCAATTACATTTTTGGATTTGTTGGCATAATTATTGTAGTGCTACAATATTAATTTTTTTATTGAAACAGTACATATCAAAGGCTAAACAGTTTATTCCGGTTTAATCTATTTACAATGATACGTGTTGGGCTTTAGATAAATTAATCATAAGCGATTCATTTATTCCGGTTTAATCTATTTACAATTACAATGATACGTGTTGGGCTTAATACTTGTTTAAAGATGTAATCACTTTATACTATTTTTTTTATCAAAAGGAGAACGGAATTCAATTAAAATAAAAGGGGCCTAATCCTATGCACAAGGTGGTGGAAGGAGGGTAAACCAAATCCAGGTTTTTGTTAGACCACTATTCATATTTTCCTCCCAACAAAACAAACTTGCCATTCTTGTGTAATGGGAAACATGTGTAATGGAAGCATATTCAGAAGTGGCTCATCAATTAACCCTAAACCCGGAAATTAAAAAAGTTAGTAATTGTAGCATCTTCACCCCAAAAGTCAAGCAAAAGCAACAGAGGACTGGACTTCTTACTTTACACTAAAATACACAGCTTCGATGTAAAAGAGTCGTAAAGATGTCATAATAGCATACTTTCTTTGTCTTGTTTCTTCTGGGGATTTTCTCACAACCCCCACGCTTTTCCGGCCATTAAACTGTGTGCACATTGGCCTTTGCAAGCCAACAACACTTTGCCCGATGAATTGTGAATAGGATATTACTTATTAGTGTTGAAATCATCGTGGGCGTGCCTCATCATCCTGTTTCTCTTGGGAACAACATAGATGATAGATCCCCCGAATCCTATCCCCTTTTCTTCACCGGCTTCATAGGTATGGAGTTTAAAACAGACATTCCTTTTCTTGGTACCAGCGAATGTTTCTTCAAATATCAAAGTTAGGGTATCCCCATGGCCAACAAACCCTAATCTCACCTTCCCCTGCTTGTGTCTCGTGTTTGAGGGCTTTGCTTGGGTTATTCCCCAAACCCTAATTGCATTGTAATTATCATTCGAGTCGAGTTGAACAATAAACATTTTTTAGGTTGATTTTTATTCACGAAACTCGAAATATGAAATCGACCTGAATTTAAAATATCACTTAAAGGATGTTGATATCATTTGAGCTATATATTTGTTGTAATATTTGTTCTGTTTAACTTGATTAAAGTTAAACATTAAGTTGAGGACAAAAATCTTTTGTTAATTTTATAGTGTTTCTTTTTGTGCCTAGTATTAAAAAATTAAACTTTAAGTTTTAACAATAAATTCTAAATTATATACCCTAAAAATACATTATACTCAATACTATAAACCCTAGTTCTAAACTCTAAAATTATTTATTTTTAATGATAGCACATAATGGCACTAAAAAAAACATATGATTTTCAACATTACTTTTCTTTTGTATTTATCCACTTAAGTTTATTTTCAACATGAAGATGAGTGAAAAATCTTATATAAACTCTTTTGAAATGTAATTACTTGTTCAGATTCCAACATATTGAAGCTTGGCTAGGAAGACAAGTAGCATGCATGGATCCACTCTCACATGTGCTACAAATTAATTGAAATAATAAACAAATAAAACATATATACACAAGCACGCATAACAAAACTGATTTTTCATTTTTGTTGTTAGTCAAACACACAGCCAATGTCTGGTTTCGTTTCAACCTAGTTTTTGATATTGCATCTTCGGACTTTGAATTATATAAATGTTTATCTCGAAACAAAACATAGCTGCTTTGGTCTGCTCTTGTCTTTTTTCTGTCAAAACTATTTAATAATTCATATCGAGATGCATTTTGGGACTGAAACATGCAGATCTCGTTTGTGGTTATCGAAATTTTTATGGTAAATGCATTTAGAATATGTTAAACAAAACTATAGCAACAACATACAAATAAAATATATAATTACCTTTCAATCCCCTTATGAGATTGAAAAAACTCATTAGAATAGAACCTAACGGTGTCTAGCAAGGGAGCGCAGCATATGCAACCGCTCAAAGTCTTCGCCTTTTTACTTTTACAACTTTATAGATTTTTCAAGTGACATTTTAATAAATTAGTGGTTGTCCATTATTTTCAGTTGTATTTATAGTGCTTTCTTAACAAAACAATAAAAATAATACGTTTGATGCATTTTATATATATTTTTATAGTTTATTAATAGAATATTAGATTAATTGTTCAAAACAATAAAACATATTTTCATTCTATAGAGACTTATCTTTGAATTTTCTGAAACGATTCTGATAGTGACAATAAAAGAAATTGATACTATACCATAAAAACAAAAAATAAAGCATTTGAGTAGGATTAGATGCTGAGAAATTTTATTTAATATTTATTTATTAATCAAACTATTGATATAGCGAGAATGATTTTTGTCAAAAGAGAAAATATAGCATACACTGATGGCGGAAAAGAAAGTTTTAAGGTTAAAAAATTTAGTTTAGGGTGTGTTTAATTTAGGGTTCATGGTTAAATTATAGGGTTTGAAGTTTATAGGTTAAAGATTAGGATAGTAAGAGTAGGGCTTTAGATTTTAACTTTAAACCATAAATTCTACCACAAGTCTTAATTTATATACTCATAAACCTAAACCCCTAAAATTATTTCGTCTGGACAAAAATTCACCGCCAGTGCTTAGAATTATTACTCTTTATCTAATTAAATATTGACTATATTGTCGATAGTTTTATTATCTTGGAGATTAAATTACATAAAATTTTAAAAATTTTACATTTTTTGAACCATTGGACGAAGGTAAATGGATGATCGAGATTAACAATAGAAAATGTGATAATCAATCACATGAGAAAAAAAAAGAAGAAATAAAGCTTAGCTATTCATTACTCTCATCAAACGGTACAAAAAATGTGTAAAAGTAATTGAGTTTTACATTGTGTAAGTGAATTCTAACCCATATAAAATTATATCAAATTTTGAGTTTAATCTGAAGCAATTGCACTTATATGCAGCGGTAAACATTTGAATGAGTCTAATCGAGTTAAAAAATTTTGAGTTAGTCGAGTTGAAGATTTATTTTTTATAACTTAAATTTTATTTATTTATTTAGTTGAGTCGAGTTTATGAAGTTGCGAGTCAAGTGTTTTCGTATCGAGTTCAGTCGAATAATTCTATTTTCCTAGTCGAATAGAGTTTGGCTCATTATATTTATATGTTCTGTTATAAAAATAAAAGAAATAATTAACGTTTTGGTCCATTTCAAATTTTGGATAGATTTTGAGCCAAGTAAACCCAAAGGAAATGGAAAAGGATTAAAAAGAGAAATTGAAAAAGGTATGATTGACATGAATCACATGATGAGGACACATCATATGTCAATAATAAGATACGCCAATCACCAAAGCCTAACCTCATCAGCATCCTTTGATAAAAAATCATGCCCTCCTCCCTCATACATACCGGTTCTTCAACTGTCTCCACACGGTTACTCCCCTGCACCTCCTCTACCCCCAATTCTTTCCCTCTAATAACCCGGCATCCCATGTATATTTTTGCCACCAAGGGCACGGCATCCCAAACATGAAGATTTCCCAATAATTTAATTTTATATATTATATGCTTTTTCTTATTATTCAATTTATGCAGATTGTGTTGTGTGCTTCTCATTTTAAATGCATCAAAGATATTATTAAATTTACACACTTTTTAATACGAGTCAAAAATGTTTTAACAAATAATTATATGTTAAATAGCGAAGAATTTACATATGATCAAGTATTTTAAAAAATCTAAAATCGAGATTAATAGAATACTTAAATTCATAATATGTCACATCATCATACTTAAATTCAAAAATAATTTTTTAAAAAATAAATTAAAAAATATTTTTTTTCTTTTACGTCAATCCAAAAAATACCGTATCTATTATTAATTTTTTTTGGATAAATTGTGGTGTATATTATCCAAGAAAACAGAATTACATTTGTACCTACAAAAAACATCCTGGGATATCCCACAGGATTCCCAAACTGTACAAGTATACCTATAAACGATACAACATCAGCCTAAGGTATTGTTCTATACACGTATTTGTATATCCTCTCTAATACAGTCAAAAATGCTATTACAAAGAAAATCAATTCAAAAGGTTTGGTGTTAAAAATAAAACTTTTCATAGTTCAATAGAAAAGGTCAAACCCTAAAATTTAATTACTTATTATGTAGTTTACCTTTTTAATAATCAGTATAGTTATAAATGCGTTGAACGTAATATAAATTTGAAATATATTATACTCTTCGGTAGGGGGAAGTAAATGGTTTAATCTGCCAATTTAATAGTTATTAAAAAAATATTTTGATTGAGATCTACTAATTAATTTAATAGTTAAAAATATTTATATTAATCTATTTTGTATGAGTTTAAATTTTAATATCAAATATAATCTCTCAATTTAATAAAAAAATTATTGACTGAGCGTAGTCTACAAAAATCGAACCTACTGACTTGAACAGATAATTGATTTAATCAATTTGACTTGCGGCCCTTCCAGCATTAAGTTTGGAATCAACTTTTGGCTGTCAAACGGAGAAGCATTATCAAACGACTAAAAATTGCACTTTTCCAACCAATTTTTGCACTTGATTTGGTCTCCAAACTGAACTTTTGAAAAGCGTTAAAAAATTTAACTTCTGCTCAAACCACCGTTCTAATCGCAACCAAAGATTTAAAAGCTGCACCGAACGAAGCTCAGTTGATTTAATCGGTTCACCAAACTGTTTTACTTGTGTTTTGATAATTAAATTATTAATTCTATAAGAATTATTGTTTGGTACACTGTTAGTGAACAAAATCCTACATTGTGTGACCCAGTGAACTAAAATGGTCGAATTTTTGGGTAGTCCAAAATTTTGTACGTATAATAAATACTCCAATTTACTTTTACGGGTAGCATGATGAAATCATCATCGAACACCTATCTAGTCAAAGCGTCAAACAATCTAATCCTTTGATGCGAAGCTGACGTCAAGCAATCCAACGGCTATTAACCCCATGGATCACCCTCGAGATTACGCACTATTAGTACCTATTACACTCTATAATTCTCTCCCCGGATTCTGGATTGCCACAATCATGACCCTCTCCCGCTTACTTCCGTGTAGATTCTAGAGATTCAGTTAGGGTTTAGGGCTGTTTTAGACATTTCAACTGCTTAATTTCTCCCAATCAAATCACCTTTAGTCACACTTGTAGTTTTATTAGGGTACCCTTATCCTTTAAATGAGCTTACTTTGGTTTTGAAGATTGTCGTGTTACGATTTTGCCCTCGCCGCCCACGTCTTGAACGAGTTGTTCAAGTGTTCATTTGTTGTAAATTACAACGAAGCTGAAGAACAAAATGGGTAATCCAGCAGGAGATCCGGGAACGTAAATATTACGGATTACGGTCTCATCGACAATGACAGGTATATCTTCAAATCCAAAATAAGATCCTATTACACCATTAATTAATTACTATTTTTAATTATGTCAATTATTCTCTTTAATTTTATTTTATATCAATTTTCAAATTATCAAACGTGTTAATTACATCCTATATTAATAAAATTACTGTAAAAATTATTAATTGTCATATAAATATTTATGTGCATTAAGTAATAATATCATCTGATATAAACGATATGTTGAGGTTAAAATTAAAATATTTTAAAATTTTAAATTCAATATAAAATATTTTTTTATAATTTAGATGAAATTAAAACATTTAAAAATTTAAATATTAATTTAAAATATTATCCATAATTTGGATATAAAAATTAAAATATTTAAAAATTTAAAAGAAATATAATACAATCAACTGGTTAATTCACTTATATGGCTTCATTATCTACAAAGATTTGAACTTTGATGTATTTAATGTGAACGTGTAATAGTTTTAACATTTCACGGTTTAGGCTGAACTATTTTAATTTTCCAATTACAAGTAACTATTAAAAAAATTAATTACAAGTATTTTGGAAGTTAATAGTTAATTCAACTGACATGCGACGAAGTTATTAAAATTTTCACAAACATTAAAATGTTGACAAGTGTTTTAATTAGTTGTTTAGATTTTTACGGGTATGACCGTATGTAACAGATATCAGTCAAATTATTAACGTCTAAAACAATTGTTTTAAAGGTTAATGAATATTTTCTAATTGAAATTGAGTTAGGATGTATTTTGATATATATATTATAGTTAAGTACATAAATTTGATTTTAATGTTTAATTTTATTCATAATTTTTTTATTTAAGTAAGTATTTGAACTAAATTTATTGGTTTAAATTAATACCCGAACTTCATCTTCAATGCAAATAATACTTACGTTAAATTACTTACGGAACCATTTTGAATTATAAAATCAAATTTAGGTATAAGTTAACCTAAAAATTAAGTTCATGTATATATAATTAGACAAAAACAAAGCTTAGATATCGAATTAAAGCTTAAAATTAAACTTACTTGAAGTCAATTCAGACATAAAAATACTATATTTATCCTTTATTATAATTAAATGATAAAAATAATTGGGTTTTTCATCTCTATATATATGTAGTTAATGTTACGCTCATTAATCGATATCTGAACATCTGCCTTACGCATTGACTCCACCTCTTACAATGCAAAGCCCCGCCATTGTACATTGCCGTTCTCTTCAAGCCGTTTCGTTCTTCAACACGCCAGTGGCATCCGAAACGCCTTGGCCTTACAATCGTCCCGAGGGTTCTTCTCATATCCCTTCTTGCTCCTCAATGATAGCCCCGACCCATTTTTACAAGCGAAACTGTCAACCCTTCTGCACTGAATTCGCCGGTGTTTTCTCATCAATTGTATTTGATAAGAACAGTGAAAATGAGCTTGAAACTAGAATCGAAACGGCTCCCGAAACGCCTCCGATTCTCGATGGGATAGCGGCCGTGGTTGGCCAGCACGTTCTGTTTGGTAACAAATCCAACCCCGCTGCGAACAACATCAGCAACGGTGGCGATATGCCCGGTTTCGTTTCGGTGTCGCAACGTTTCGGAGCTAACAAGAGAGACAACAGTAGTAGTGTAGCAGTACAGAAAAGCTACAGGGGTGTGAGAAAGAGGCCGTGGGGGAGGTGGTCAGCAGAGATACGCGACCGTGTTGGGCGGTGCAGGCACTGGCTAGGTACGTTCGACACTGCGGAGGAGGCTGCCCGTGCTTATGATGCCGCGGCGAGGCGGCTGAGAGGGTCGAAAGCCAAGACCAACTTTGAGATTCCATCGGCCTTGCCGGCTCTTTCATCACCCTCCACCTCCTCCACCTCTTCGGAGGCAAAGAAGAAGGTCAAAGGTAAAGCTAAAACCGAGAGAAAATGTGCGGTGGTCACCTCCGTGGATCAGCTGTTCAGCTGTGCTAGTAGCCTTGGTGGAAATTATGAAGGGAAAGGGAAGCTGGAGTTGGACTTGAAGCTGGGTGTGGGACTTAATAGCAAGACTACTACGTCAAATAATTAAAGAAACAGCCATTTCCTTACTACTTTCACTTTCATTAACTGAAACTAATCCTTTGTTTTGCTTCTGCATGGTGCATTGAAGCTAAGGTTCTCTGGCTTATCTTTTCTGGGTTGTAAGTCAAAATCTAGCAAAAAACATGTAATGGAACTAACAATATATAGTAGTGGTAGTAGTAATTTAAACTGATGATCTGATTTTAACGCTTTATCTTTATGTTTTTTTTCTTGTCCGATTGGTGTTGGATAGCATGAAATTCCTTGAAACAAAGACATGGTATGAGTCTTTTACTTTGAGTTGAGCACTCGTGGGTGGTGGCTGTAAATTGTAATTGTTTCTTTTTAAAGCTATTCCGATGTTGCAGTGTTTTAGTGATTCAAAAATCTCATGCACTATTATATTTTGGGTGGTTGGATTAATTCGATTCATTCACTGAAATGGGAATTAACCGAAAGCTAAAATAATTAAAATTAATTTTGTATGATAATGGAAATGATTCATTTTTGTTTTTGTTGTCAATAAGTTGATTCAGTTTGAGTAAACGTAGTAGACTGAGTCTGAGGCTACATAAAGCTAGTTTAGACAACATAGAGATCCAAAAACAGAAAGTTTTGACAACATGAAAAGGTAGGCATCATCATTGTTAATTAGCAGTACAAAATGTAGCTCACATAAGCATTCCGGAGTAAAAGGCTATATTTTTACTTTCAAACCCAATGGTGGAATTTGAGAGACTGGGATTTTCAGGATGTTAATTACTCTGCTTTTACAGCATGTCACCATCTATAGATATCTCAATTATGAGAGCTGGATTTAAACACTGTGACATTAGGATTGAGTATTACTCTCATCAGAGAGAAGAAATTTTCTGCGTACAAATTATGTCTCTTTTGATGTCTTCAATGTAAAAAAATAGATGTTTTTTCGTGCTTTTATTTAAAAAAAATGAATTTAAGATTTAAGGTTAGAGCTTGCGATTAGAGTTTAAAAAATTAAGAGTATGATGTATTTTCTAGAGTTTAGAATTTAAGGTTTAGGATGTGAAAATTAGAGTTATGGTTTATAATTTAATTTGTAAGCGTTTTTTAGTATGAGATATAGATGTGGGCATAATAAGAGGCAGAGAATTTGTGTTCTCTCATTAGATGTGTGAACCACTGGTTATGGGTAGTTCCAAGGCGAGGCACCCTTGCGGTGCGGCTAAAATGGGGTGATACTATATAATTTTTTACTTGGTAATAATTTGTATAATTACACAATTTATTACTTAAATGGTAAGAATTTAAGTCATAATCAGGCCCCGCCTTGGGCATGGGCAACAAGGGCACCCGCCTAGGGCTCATCATTCGAGGAAATAAAATATTGTATTTTTTTGAATTGTATTTATTATTAAAGATTTATTTTTTAATATTTATTATTAGGGGTCCATTTTTTTAATACTTTTTAATATTTATTATTAGAGTATATTCTTAATATTCATTTTTTCTAATACTTGTTATTAGGTTCCGAATTTTTTTCCAATATTTGTTATTATGAATATTGTCTTAATTTTTTTTAAAAAAATCCAATATTTGTTATTAGGACCCAATTTTTTCAATATTTGTTACTATGAACATACTCTTAAAATTTATTTATTTTCATTACTTGATATTAGAGATATAGATTTAAAGAGTGGCATGCGACCACAACAATGACCGTTATATGACAGTAGATGCTCATTTTTTTAATACTTGTTATAGGGGATAAATTTTTTCCAATATTTATTATTAGGAGTCTACTTTTAATATTCAATTTTTCTAATACTTGTTATTAGGTCCCTAATTTTTTCAATATTAGTTATTATAGATATATTCTTAAAATTTAATTTTTCAATTTTTTCAATACTTGTTACTATGAACATACTCTTAAAATTTAATTTTTTCATTACTTGTTGGAGACAGAGATTTAAATAGCGATATGCAACCACAAAAACAACCGTTATATGACGGTAGTGGCACCATCTGAAAACAAGATACTTGCAACTGTTATGTCCGTAATAACGTGTGTTATTAAAAAAATTCACAACCACGATAATGGCAATGACCGAAATAACATTTGTTATATCTACAATTGCGATAAACACAACACAATCGAAAATACAACTGCAACTGCAATTATAATTTAAATCTCTGATTTAAGACTTAATTTTTAGGTTCGTGCAGGGCCTCCAAAAGCCCAGGACCGGCCCTGGTCATAATATAAAAACTTATGTAACTACACAAATTCTTACATAATATAAAATTTACCTAATTTTTTATTCAGTTTGTAAGAATTTAGTACTACATAAATTTATACCATCTTTTGTAAGAATTTATATTGTCTATATCTTAGACGTATTTTAGGCTGTTTGTTTTTAAACTTTCCCACTGATTAAACCTCCGATTTTAACAACTTCGTGTACTCTTCAATGGTATCAAGTATCAACTCTCATCGCAATCATTTTTAATTTATTTATAAGTTAATATTATAATAAAAAAATAAAACTAGTGGTAAAAAATGGTTGGATATAAAGATCATGATGGGTAATGTTGACAATCAGATGAGGTGGGATGTTTTTTCCCTACATTCTCATTGATTCAAATTTTCTTTTTTTAATTACTGATATTCAACCTATAAATTAACTAATTTAAGTTAAGTATTGTAGAGTCTATTATAGAGCAATTCTCCAATCTAATTGTTTAATTTTTAATATCATTATTTAAATTCTAAACCTAGCTTAAGGAATTTAGTATCTCATCCCACTAAACCAACTAGTTGTTGGTAAACCAGGGGCGGATGTAGCTGACCCATTTTTTTAAACAAACTTAAATTAGAAGAAATTTCTCCCTTAACAAATTTAATTCAACTAGTAAAAGTAAAAAAAAAAAATTGCATACTCATTTTGTTTTTTTATATTTTGAACTCTTATTCTTTAATTTCTAGATCCGTCACTGTGGTAAATCATTTAATATATATTGGTAAATTTATATTAATTTGTACACACTACATAATAGAAAATTTCTTCTCTTTTCGGTGTCCCTTTCTATGCTTCGTATTAAAAAAATAAGTTTATAGTTTAGGGAAATCAAGGGTATAGTGTATTTTTTAAAGTTTAATATTTAAAATTTAAGATTAGAATTTAAAATTTAATTTTTAAATGTTAAAGTATAAAAAGAGGCACTAAGAAGGGAGAATTTTTTTTGTCCCATAGTACATTACTCTATTTTATTTCATTTAACGCTTATGTTACTATATCCAAAAATAAAATTAATAAAAGATAAAATCTTCCGGCCTCAATTCGTGTGGATCCTTGAGTAAACTCTACATTAACGGATTAGTCTGACTCACTAGTTCATTTTTTTCTGCAGGAATGTTTGAGCCACCGTGCAATTATTGTCATGGCATCGGTGTGAGAATTAGATAAGATAGTTGTGTTGTATATGACTAAATATTTAGTGATTCTAATTCAAAAAGAAAGTCAATCAATTTTGTCTTTTAAGTTTAATTTGATCACTCAACCGTAAAAAAAAAATTATGATTTTACAATCCACTTTTTAAGTTTCCTTTTTTAGTCACTAGATTTTTAAGGGTCTAACGTTAAAAGTCCCTCATCTCTTACTTAGATTTTCACCCCCTTTGATTCATTAATGTTGGGATATTTCCTTTCAAATTCGAATGGTGAAAGGATTGGAAAGGAAGAAAAAAGTATTTTATCTAGAATCCTTAATGATTAGACGATGAAGATTATGGTTCAAACTAATATAAAATCAAAGATTTGATTTGTGTAACAAATAAACTAAAACACCGAATGTGTAGTGAAATGCTTTTCTTTTTACAATTTCTGTATCTATCTAACTCAGTTAAAATGCAAGGCAGTATAAACATGCAAATAGAAAATGGCTAGTTCTGTGTAATTTGATATTTAATTCTTTTTATAATATGTATGGTTGGAGGCATTTTCCCACTTCTGTGGAAAATTTAGCCTTGACAAACAAAACATCCACGGCGCAAGAAAAAATTCCTCTGATTTGCAGTAGGAACTGAAAGCACATGGCAGTGTAATTTTCCTCAAAGATGACCTTGAAAGCACCATCCAAACTATAATGTCTACACTCACATTAGTACATCATCTCTTTCAATGCTTTGCAGTTCACGATCACACCTTCAACTCCTCTGGCGGCCACATTCAAACGGGATAGCGGTCCACACCGCTTCCCGATTGAAGCCAATGTCTCATCATCAATTGCCAACCCCTCTGCTTGCAAAACCTCCAGTTTAGGAAGTTCAAAATCCAATTCAAGATTATTAATGCCCTGGCATTTGTTAATTGCTAAACACCTAATCTGCAAACAGTTGTTCAAAATCTCCAAGATGCCTTCTTCAGTAATGCCCAAGCAGCAGCCAGCAGGTAAGTCGAGCGCTTCCAAACTAGGGCAAACATAGGAAGCCATTTTCAAGCATTCATCATTCAGATTGTTATTCCAACCCAAATGCAATGCCTTAACCCGAGGATTTCAGCTGGAAATGCTTCGACCCCAAGGTTGGTTCTCTCCATACTGATAAAACAAGGTTGAATTGGTTGGCATAGAGCATAAACTAAGGTTTATAAAGGTTACGTTACCAAAAACCTTGGCTAACTCTAATCATTGAGAAAATTTGCTCCTTCAAGATCCAAGTATGTAAGAGAAAATAAATCCCATTAAATGTGAAACAAAAGCAACGAGAGAGAACAAGCTTGTGCAATGGAAGGTTAGCTTCAGCTACTAAACACAACAATTCATCAGATATAAACGAATTGGAGAGATCAAAGTCAAACTCGCTTAATCTTCTAGCACATGCAAAGGAATCCAAAAAACATGCATCTATAGAAGGAAATCCAATTCCATTAACTGCCAACTTTCGGCCTAAGCCTAAGCCTTTGACAATTGAGCTAAAGTATTTCTGGGAATGAATTACCCCAGCTTTTTCTTAAGCTTATCCGGTTTGGTTTCTATCAAACATAAAATAAAAGTTTGAAGTTTGAACCCTTCAGCTACCCTCCGTCTGTCATTTTTGCATCAATGAGAGAAAGAGAGAACCTAGTGAATTTTAAAAGCCTCCCCACCGTTCGCTGCCCAGATTTTTGCCACCACCAGCCTGTGGCGTGCATCGCATTCTCGTGCTCGTTGTCTCACATCAAACCCAACGTCGTTAGCCACTCGCTCGTCGGTGTCGTCGTTTGCCGAAGAGAACAAGTTGAAGGTTCAACGAGAACCTAATCTCGACCTCCTCTGTTTTTCGCAATTTTCAGCGCCGTTTGATGTCCGTTCACCGTGTCGTTGCCACGAGTGAGACCCTCAAGCCGAGACGAACAAAACTCATATCATCGATTGTCAGTTGGTTGTCGTTTTGGGGGTTGTCGGAGTTCGAGGAAACCAATCGGTTTTCACCTTTTTCGGCATGTTTCTGCCGATTCAAGACAGTGGCATTCACAGTTCTTTGTATGTTAGATGTGGAGGGACGTCGAATTCGAGTTTAAGAGTGATTGAATGGACTATAACGGTTGACCGATATTGCAAGGATTCAAGGCAATACATTACTACCTCATATGGGTGGGCAAAAAACTCGATTACTCGGTTTCGGTCCCGAACCTGGTCGGACTCGGTGAATTTTTATCCGGTATTGATTTCAGTGGGACCGAGACTAGATCCAAAATTTAGGTCTCGATTGCAACCGGGACCAGAATTGAATCTTGCTTTTTTGGATCCGGTACTCGGTGGGTACCCAATGGGACCGGGACCTGTACCAGGACTCGGTACTGGTCTGGTACCGAATGGCGTTGAAGAGGTTGAAAGCAAGTGAAAGCGCTCCTTTATTTCTCTTTGTGTATGGATATTTTGAGTATGACTCGTTTTAAGACTTCAACCTTCAAGCCTACAATATTCTGACTTTGTTATTTAATATTATTATTGATGGTTGGAATTTTTTCCCCTCCTGCTCAAATTTTATTAATAATAGACTAATTGACCGGGTACCCGGTATTGGTACCGGTTCCCACTAGTACCGGGATAGATTCCTGAAATCTTGGACCCGGTCTAACCGGGACTGGTTCTAATTTTCAGGAACCGGTGGTTATCGGGAACGGGACCAATTCTGGACAAATTGGCCGGGTACCCGATCTTGCCCACCCATACTACCTCATGTATGCTTTTATGAACATTTGGTATTTGGTTAATGCATGCATATTTATGGTGAAGTATATTGTTAACTATACCTAAGTTGAATCATATACGAAATATAAGTACGTTAATTCAGATAAGATGAATATATTCGAATGAGAAGGTTAATAAATTGAAAAGATATGTAGTTCTATAAATAATTAAAAGGAAATTAATCTCTAAATCCGATAATAGTGTTAAATGATTCAAAGTCAGAAATAATAAATATAAAATTACAAAAAAGCCCTTGAGGTATAAAAATAACTTAAATACCCTAACAAAGGAAATGACCTGGAATTTTACACTATATCCGGTAAAATGATTACTTATCTAAAATACATGTTCTATTGGGAAAGATTTCGGTATCAAGATACAAATATGTATGATAACAAAACACTTAGATTACTCGAACTCTGGACAAATACCTGAAGATAAATTTATTGAAAGTTGTATGTATACCTGAACAGATCTAAATAACAGTAGCGAATGAATTGATTGGAATGATTGAAATGATCAAAATAACCTTAGGCACTGAAATTATTGAATTAACTGAAATGATGGATAACCCCTCGAGAATTGAAATGAATGGATTGTTTACAAATACCGAAAGTACTCACATAACTAAAACACCCTTAGCTATCGAAGTGTCTGAAATACCCTCAAATACTAAAATGACTAAAAACACCTCTAAGACTTAGAATAAAAAATATCAATAAAATTAAACGAGCGTGATGGCTCTAAAAGTTGTATTACATGACTCGTGATTGGTGGCCACTTCTAATGCTAAGGTAATATTGAAAGAATATTGTATGAAGGTATGTTCGATTTATTTATAAAAAAATACATTATTAATTATAAGAATAACATGTTGTTCTAAAAGGTACATTCGGTGATAAGGACTGAGTTCGTGTGATATGTACATGTCTGAATACTTGGTAAGTACCACGATAATGTGAATTGTTAAGTTCTAGTGGACTTGAAGGGTGGATAAGCAGTTAGAAGTCTTGGATGCAAATGTCTGTAATGCCCCTACGTGATATAAAGCTTGACTTATGCACGACAATTACTCATGATATTGCTATAATACATGAAAAATATCGTATGAATATATGTTCGATTTCTCGTAACATGTCCAGTGATTAACTAGAGAAGACGGTCTACTTTGTCATACATTATAGTCGGTTCTGAGAAACGAATACTTAAAGTGTACCTATCCGGTTGAATGGTAAACAACATAATGATAGATTCCGATTAGTACAAAGGGGTTTGGGAACCTGATGAACAATTAGAATTACAGAGTTTAGTAGATCACCGTTTATACCTTGTTGGTTTAAATTACCAAATTGCCTATGAATGTCAAAATGACCAGAATACTTTTATGAGAAAAATAGGTTAAAACACTTCTGATATATTTAAATCCCTAAATGAGTTTGATATATCAAAAATCTTTATTGATCTTGATATTCTATGAATCTCGAAATATATCCTAATACACTTGAATTCCTACATAATCAAGATATCTCATATTTCAAAAATCGTCCTAACTAAAATCTACTGTTTTCTAGTGATCAAGTTTTGTGAAGTAAAAATATGACTTATAGTTCTTGATATCTGATATCAGTATACCTGACTTACGAGTCTTGATATTACAGTTTTACTGATTACCCATTTGTTTGTATCCTGAAATCCTTACATACTATTGCTAATTACTGAGATGATTGTTACCGTTTAAAATTGTTTTATTGGGTAATGGATATTGATTTAAAATTGTAGGCTCAGCCCCGACCAAGCTGGTAAGTCCGCCCGTATTCGGTTTCTATGCTTCGGCTAGGGTCCGCCCGTATTAGGTTCCTAGCTTTGACTAGGGTAATTCTGCCCGTATTAGGTTCTTAACTTCAACTAGGGTAAATTCGCCCGAACCTAATGGGCCTAGGTTAATGTCTTTATAGATGTAACTCATAATTGTATATTAGAGTACATTTGAAGAGTAGATAAGAATTTAAAATGAACCGTAATTGGAACATGTTACCCGAAACACCATGATAGTTTTATGCTCTATCGTATACCTGCTTTATCTTACACATGCATGTGCTTACAACATCTCTTGGTAGTTTTGTATTACTGAGCTTTCCAAGCTCATGTCGTTTTTATCACCGCGGGTTAAAAGAAATCTATCTTGGTGCAATAAACGACATAAGTGTTTGGAGTTCTCTCGGCATCACTTTTTAAGTATAGTATTGGTACAATTAGTGGGCATGTATGTTGTGTATAGTTTTATAATTCTGTCTATAAAACGTTTTCTGAAATTATTGTTATATGTTTAAATAATTTTTTAAAAGGGTATTTTAAACAGAGGATAACGTTACAGTTTAATAAGTGGTTTAAGAAAAAATGTTTTATAGGAATTTTTTACTATGAGTCGCTCTTGTTACCCTAATGTAACTTCTTAGGATCCGTGGTAACGCATAGGCGAGTCTAGGAAGTTACATTCAAACTATTTTTTAATGGCTTTGTCTAACATGTGCCCTATGACACATGTTAAGGATCAATTAATATTCTAGATTAAATCAAAGATACCTTTTGAAAATTGCACCTCATTTAATTTGGTACAAAAAACTTTTTTCTCATTAAATCTTTCATTTAATAATTAAATCTCTCTCTTATTTTTAAGTGATGTGTATCTCCTATTAAATGATTTATGGTTTGGGGTTTATGATTTTAGAATTTAGGGTTTAGTGGTTTAGGTTCTAGAGTTTAGTGTTTAGTGTATGTGGTTTAGTGTTTAGGGTTTGAGGTTTGGGTTTTATGGGTTTATTGGGTTGGTTTTTAGACTTTAGGGTTATAATTTAGGGTCTGGGTTAAAGGGTTAGGGTTATGGTTATGGTTATGATTTAGGATTTAAATTTTAGGATTTAGGATTTAGGATTATAGATAAAGGTTTAAGGTTATAATTTAGGGTTTGAGATTTAATATGAGACACAAATCACTTAGAAAAAAATAATTATTAAATAAAAGATTTAATGAAAAAATTATTTGTATCTATATTAAATGAGTTGTAATCTTCAAAGAAAATCTTTAATTTAATCTAGAATATTAATTGATCCTTAACATATGCCGAAGCAATAGGTTAGACAAAAACTTTTTTAATTTAACACAATAATTTATTAATATTTAGAGAAAATTATCTTAAAATTTATTATACTTTCGTAAACAGATTTTACCCATCAATATTGTCATATTTTTTTATAACAATATTGTCGTAAATTAGCCTATTAACAGGGACAAATAAACATTAAAATTTTTCATGAATTTGAATTTTTGAATTTTGGACAAGGGGTTAAGGTATCATGTCTTTTCAATTTAGCATGCTTTAATAGCTCATTATTTCAGTCACTAAAACTTAAACAAAACGTGTTGAAACAATTTGAATTTATTATTTTTTTTGATAAAGAGGGTGTCACATCCCAAAAACCGGTCTAGTCGGAATTAAATTCCGGTGACCGAATATTTTTATTGATTGAATAAATTATTCGATCTTATCTGAACCAATAAATATTATTTGGGGTAAATTATGATAGTTTATTATTATTATTAAAAATAAAGACATAAAGTGAAGTGGACGGCTAACCACTCCACAAACTCAATTGAAAAATGGAAAGCAATTGAAGATAAGAAAGCAAAAGTGGCAAATTGCCACAAATGTTGTCCAATTTAAGGGCAAATGCCACGTGAAAGAAGGGATAAGGATTTGGTGGAATGAAAGGTGGCAAAATAATGCATATAGTGGATATACCACTAATAATGGAAATGAATAAAAAAAAGGGGAGTGAACGGCCATATTTGACTATAATTAGGGGGCATTGTTCTTCAATTTATGGAATCAAAGGAGTCGAATATATTTGTGAGTGATGGTGCGCAAGTCAGTGAAGAAACGGTAATTAGGTGGGATCGAGTTCAGAATTAGATTGGTGGTCCGATAAATTCGATATAGTAATATCGAATCTATGTCGATGTCGGGGTAAGCTCAAATCCTTTGTTGATCTAAGTTTCGGTATCGAATTTACTTAATATTTTTATATTAATTCGATATTGTCTTATTGGTTTTTATTAATTATCATAGTACACGAGGTCGATTCGGAACAACCATCGAGCTCAAGAAATAAAAATAAAGTACCGGTCTATCAAGGTGAGTGAAACAAATTAGAGTTGAGATTAGAGTCTCAACTACCTTTAATTTAATGTTAGAATATATATTAAGCATGAAATTGGATTAATTAAAGGTTAGTAAATGATAAGGGTAAAAGGAATTCGGATTTGTAAACTGTCCTGTAGAAAACTGCATTTTTGGTCATGTTAGAGTCATTTCTGAAAAACGTGTTCTTCTACAAAGTTGTAGAGGACAAAATTTTACATGGAATAGAGGTATGATTTGCTCAAAAATGTTAAGTATAGGTCTCTGAATTGTTGTTAGAAGTTACTGGACTGAAACTGAATGAATTTGAAATCTGCTGGGCTAAATTGTGAAATTCGAAAATGTTTAAAGGTTTAATTGATGCCAATAAATTCTGGAAAATTTATTGGAAACAGGGGAGGTATTGTAGAAATGAAAAATAAATAATTTAGTTTGAATTATATATCAATTGATAGTTTAAATATCATTAGAACACATAGAAAATTAAAATGGACTAGTTTGAAAGAATTGATAATTTGAGGACTTATATGCCCTATTTTCATGGTTTCTGGAACATAATTATTATGTTAATATGTGAAGGTAAATGTGGTTAAAATCTCAAGATTAATGGTGTAGTGAAACATAGGTTATAAATGCACTAAAGTCATAAATTAAGAATAGGCAGATTAGGTTTCTAAAAATGCCCTATGTTCAAGTAATAAACTGTATTGATAGAGAAATGATAAAATTATGTGCCATACATGGTTGTAAAGGTGTGTTTATAAACTTTCTAGAATGGTAAATAAATCCTTATTTGGAGTTGTGAGTAAAAAGATATGAATTTTTGAGTAAGTAAATGTCATAAAAACAGGGTAACAGTTTGCCCCTAAATCTGCATCAACAGCGACTTTAGAAATTCATTATAAATTGTATAAGAGGAATTAAAAGCTATAATTTATATGGTTTAAAAGGTTATTCAGTCTAGTTTCGTTTAAAACAAACGAAATCAGATTTTGAGTTATAGAACATTTTATATAAATATTTCTTTGAGGACAATGCAAGCTGCCTAATGTACTAAATGATATATTTCTTTAATGTTTGGTTAGAAAAGAGTAGAAATGAAGGAAACCACAAAGTTGGAGAATAAGGAAAATGTCTCTAAGCTTGGATTGAGGTGAGTGTAGATGCATTTGTCTCGGGTGACGCGGTGTCATTCCGATATTTGTTTTTATGTTCTGATATGTGAGTGTAGATGCATTTGTCTCGGGTGACGCGGTGTCATTCCGATATTTGTTTTTATGTTCTGATATGTGAGTGTGGATGCATTTGTCTCGGGTGACACGGTGTCATTCCGATTTTTGTTTCTATGTTCTGATATGTGAGTGTAGTTGTGTCAAGGGATAGGCTCGGTGCCTTCCCGTTGCATTATTTATGATTATGTTTGCATTTGTTAAGGGCTCACGTAGAGCTACTATGCGAATGACAAATTTGGTAAGTGCCTTGCATTTCTTTGATATGTTCGAATATGACTACGAAATGCTACATGATATGGAGCTACGGCTCATCTTGTTATTTCATATGATATGATATGAAAATCATGGACTATGTGAATTTGTGTGTATTTATGGACGTTGGATACAATTGGCATGCCATAGGATTATTCGAGCTCACCATGTAAGGGAGGACTACGGTCCAGGGCTACGGCCTATATGTGGGAGATAAAAGGATGGAAGTGTAAGGGATACATGGAGCTACGGCTCAGGGCTACGGCTCATTTATGATTCATGATATGGTGTACAGGGAATCCGCGTATCCAATGGTACCAATATATTATGTGTTTGATACGTTATGCTATGTTATGATCATGATATGATATTATGTTTTGTTATGAATATATATGGAGCTACGACTCAGGGCTAAGGCTCATTTATGATTCATGATATGGTGTACAGGGAATCCGCGTATCCAATGATACCAATATATTATGTGTTTGATACGTATGCTATGTTATGCTCATGATATGATATTATATAAGAGATACATGGAGCTACGGCTCAGGGCTACGGCTCATTTATGATTCATGATATGGTGTACAGGGAATCTGCGTATCCAATGGTACCAATATATTATGTGTTTGATACGTTATGCTATGTTATTCTCATGATATGATATTATGCTTTATTATGAATATAAAGTATGACATGTTATTGCATTATGATCATTTTTGGAAGCATGCTACATGACATAACATGTTCATTCATTGTCATTGGCTACCTCGCTTAGACTATGTAAGTCTAATGCATTCATTGCATAACATTTCAGGTTAAAGAAAGTAATAGATCGAGATCGGGATTAGTTGGAAGGTTGGCAAGTCACTACAATTAAAGAGTAATGTGTTTTGTCCTTATGAACTCCTAGTATGGTGGCAAAGTAGTTAAAGTAATTATACTAGTCTTGTGGGCCTACTATTGTGTATACGTTACCTATGTTTTGTATAATTTTTTAAGTGTTTAAGATATTTGTTAGTTCGAATAAAAAAATAGTTTTAGACAAATTACAAAAGTGTCACTAAAATATTGTATCGTCTAATCAGATAGGTAAATGACTTCCGTTAGTAATGAGATTTTACAGGCTAATAACTAGTAAGTTTAATTTCAGTATAATATCACGAATTTCAGATAAGTACCCCTAATTTGTAAAAATTACAATTTAGTCCCTAAGTTTGAAAAAGTTTAAAATTGACCCCAATTTGAGTAAGTTGTTAATAAGTTAAGTGTTAAGTCTTAAAAGATATTAGTAAAATAATCCGAAATAATTTTTGAACTTTGGATTTATGTCTCCGATCTCCGTATTGTTTTCAGTAGCGCTCTCCGACCCGGTTCTCTACCAGGCCGGGAAGGGGGTGTTACAGAGGGAGAGTTACAATAGGCTTCATTAAAACTCTCCCTAATTTAGATGGGGGAAAAGAGTACCTATTGCAACTTGTACAGAAAGACAACAAGATAATCGGCCATCAAAACAAAACAAGACTAACTAATGCCCATAATCATCCCAGAAAAGATGCACCACTCCATCAGGAGGGTGACGATAAACACATGTCTCAAAACTATCCACCAAATACAACATCGCCATCGCATCCGCCACTCGATTAGCTTCGCGATAAATATGCCATAATTCTACATTCCCATGAGTCGCTACTAAAGATCTAATATGACCAATCAAAGAAGAATAAATTGATCTATATGTCGTATCCGATAAGGCACGAATAACATTGAAATTATCTGATTCAACCAAAACCTTTATATCATCCACCCCATAGCACATTTGAGACCCTTAAAGATGGCCCAAAAGTCGACTTCAAGAGCCGTACACTTCCCCACATACTTGGCGAAGCCGATGATCCATCCTCCATTCAAATCACGGATGACACCTTCACATGATGCCACCCCATCCGAATCTCTCCTTACTCTGTCAACATTCACATTTATCACTCCCCTTTTTGGTGGCCACCATCTCGTGCGTCGTGACTGCTTCGAATCAGTAGTCAAAGGGAAACACCGAGCTGATAACAACGCACACTGCACCTCACAAAACAGTCATCTACTACAGTCAAGGACCGTGTCACTTTGCACGCTACCTGGGGAAAAATCCACTCATTTCGAAAACGCCAAAGGGTCCATAAAATGCCCCCAAAGAAGATATCCCAGCTTGGTAGATCTACTGCAAAATACTCAAGGTCTTGCAGATTTTTGCGCAACCATTCAAGCAGCGGCAATGTGAAAAATTCCTAAAGTCGTTGAGGCCGAACCAGCAATGTCCATACCTCCATTGCGACTGGACAGTGTCGTAACAAATGGTCGATGTCCTCACATGCCGCACCACGTGCTACACACTTCGCCGAGTCTGTCAAGTGCCTCATTTCCCGTTCAGCATTAGTTAAAACTTGCCCCCTTACCGACAGGCCACAAAAACACCTTAACCCGCGGTAACCCCTTGTATTTCTAAATCAACTTCCAAATTTTATCTTTAGCCACAAGCATAGGTTGCGATCGAGTCTCATAGGCCGACCGGACCGAGAAAGTACGAGTCTCATCCCATTTCCACCCCGACAAGTCAGGTTCATTTGTCGCCAACGGAAGCTTAATTGCTGCAATATGATCCAACACTTCCCTCGACAATCTATCTCGGAAAGCCTCCCAACATTAATCACCATCATTTCTGACCATATCTTTAACCTAAGTGAACCCCGATAACGACATAGAGTTTATCATTGTCGCTGCAAGTGGACCTACAGCTTTTACCCAATGATCATTCTAAAAATCTACCGACTCTCTATTACCATTATTCCACACAACTCCATCTCGCACGTCACTCCACGCCGAACTCAAACCTCTCCATAATGCTGAGTAATTACTCCTAGTTATAGAATCCGGGAGGGGTTCATGACATCTATATTTTGCTCACAGGAACCTAACCCACAACTGATCCTGCTTAGCGACAAGGTTATAGGCCACTTTCATAAGAAAAGAAACGTTCTGTAAAGACAAATATTTAAATCCAAGCCCCCCATTAGATGCAGGCAAACAAACTGCATCCCAATTCACAAGATGAATCCTTTTCTTTTTAGCCGAGTTGGCCCATATGAATGTACGAATATTTCTCTCAATTTTGTCGCAAACTCCTTTCGGGATCTTAGTCATTTGCATTGAGTAAAACGATATCGCCGAGAGTACCGACTTCGCCAACGTGATTCACCTAGCAAACAACAAATACCACGCCTTCCAACCGTTCAAACAGTCATGTACCTTTTGGATCAAATACTCATACGTTTCGTTTGTTACTCGCTGGTGCAACATAGGAATGCCTAAGTATCTCCCTAAGTTCGTTACCTCGACAAAACCACAAACAGTGTAGATTGAGTGACGCAACAAAGGCATCACATTCTTGGAGAAAAAGACATTTGTTTTCGCTACACTCACCTTCATCCCGGAAGCACAACAAAACTCCTCAAGAACAGAGTGCACAACCCCAATCTGTTCCATGGAAGCCTCAACAAACAGGGCCATATCATCAGCAAACATAAGATGTGAAATGACAGGGCACTGACGAGTCACCCGAAAACCCTTCCACTCACCCTGAGCCACTTTCTGTTGTATAAGCTGACCAAGCCGCTCAATACACAGAACAAAAAGGCAAGGAGACAAAGGATCACCTTGCCTGATCCCCCTAGTTGGTTTGAACTGTGCCATTTGTGATCCATTCCACAGAATTCTGGTGGAAATAGTTGACACACAACGGAGAATCAAATCCCGCAACTTGCTCGGCAGACCAATGTCGCGTAACGTGTCTGCAATAAAGGTCCATTTGAGACGGTCATAAGCCTTCTCAAGGTCTATTTTCACAGCCATCCACCCTTTAGACCCAGTTTTACGACGCATTGAGTGGACCACTTCCTGTGCTTTTATAATGTTATCTGATATAAGTCGTCCGGGGACGAAACTCGTCTGATTTTCCTTTACCCAATCAGAGATATAAAGCTTAATCCAATTAACAATAACCTTAGTAATGATCTTATTCAGAACCTAACAAAGACAGATCGGCCTAAACTTACTCATATTCTCCGACGATTTCACCTTCGGAATTAAAACCAATAAAGTTTGGTTCAAAGTCTCGGGAAAAGCCCCCTTCCCCCTCAAAGCTACTCTGAACAAACTGACATACATTTACCCCGACGATACTCCAGTTGCACTAATAAAACAAAGTGTGGAGCCCATCGACTCCAGGAGCCTTAAACGAGTCCATCGGAAACACTGCCCTCCGTACCTCATCCACTGTAACAGGACTATCAAGAAACTCAAGCTCAAAGTCACTTAGTGGAGGAAATCTGCCTCGAACTGAAAAATTGGAGACATCGGCAGTACTACTAGTAAACAAGCGGCTAAAAAACTCCACGGCATTACCTCGAAGCTCCTCCTGTGACTCCAGCCACCGTCCACTAACATCACGCAACTGCGTAATCAAATTAGTACGTCTTCTACTAGCCATAGATACATGGATAAAATTATATACATAATGTTCTAATATAGCAACAAAAGAAGATGACATGGGGTCGCCGCCCCACCACGATAAAGCTCCTAAATTGGGATAGACGATAAAAATTGTTAATTATCGAAATAGAAAAAATTATTGGATGAGTCGCTAAGTTTATTTGTTTATTTTTGTCCAATTCACTAAGTTTATTTATACAAACCTATATATTCAAATTTCGATATGAAATGAAACGAGTTTTTTAACAATTTTTATCTAGGGAAAGTGAAAAAAAAAACTTTTATTCTTACTAGTCTTGAACCCACAACTTAAAAAAATGATGGTATAATTAATTTTGGATTATCTCAATTTTATACAAATTAATTTTGTGTTTAAATAATTTTAAAGTAATAAATTATGTTTGGGAGATTTTTTTTTAAAAATCACATATGTGTAAAAATAGTGTAAAAATCACGACGAAATGTAAAAATTAAATCTTTCTTGCTTTTCTCAAAATTACGTTTAAGGTCCAAAATTAATTTTAAATTTTTAAATTCAAACATGTGAGTACGACATTCGATGCACATTTTTCCGTTAAATCGAGATTTTGTGCCTCCACGCCAATCCATACACACGTGTACTGCTTCAAATCAAACTTTCCTTGGATTGCAATTTTTCATTAAACACAAACAAATATTGTACATGAAACAGGCGAAAAATAAAGTAGGAAGGCAAACCATTTAAAAACAAGTCAAACTTTTCAACAAGAGAATAGTATCCTTCTCCTTGATTTGAATGCATATGTTATAATGCTCTGCAAGACAAGAGGTGGATTTAATGTTTAAAAGGAGGCGAATCAACTGAAGGAGGAAGCTGGACTGGTGGTAAGAAAGGTTGCGCTGGCTCCACAAAACCGTTATCTGGTGTTGCTGGAGTGGATGGAAATGGAAATGGCTGCTCAGGGACTGGAGGTGGCAGAAAAACATTAGGTGAGCCTGTTGATTCAATCGGTGGTGCAAATGTAACTGGTGGTAAAAATGGAAGTTGTGGAAGTTGTGGTGGTGAAGAAAATATTGGGACGAGAGGTGCTGGGACAGTCACATCCGGCGGCAAATCTTGTGCTGGTGGTGGAAAAATTATGGGCAGAAAAGGAGGTGCAGGTTGAAACTCAACTGGTGGTAAGTTTGGCTCTGTTGGTGGAGCAAATACGGGCAGAAGTGGCGTTGCTGGTGCAAATTCGTCATCTGGAGGTAAGTTTGGCTCGGTTGGTGCAGCAAATACGGGCGGTAGTGGCGTTGTTGGTGTGAATCCATCATCTGGAGGAGAAAATATTGGGAGTAGAGGTGGTGCTGGTGTCGAATCAGGCTCTGGGGGTGGGTTTTCTTCTGGTGAGGGAAGGAAAGGGTTTGGTGGTGGTGAGAAATCTGGGATGGATGGTGCGACTGGAGGATTTAGCCATGGAAATATTGGAGACGGAGGTGGTGAAAGAACTAGCGGTGGTGGTGAGAATACAAATGGTGGCGGGCTTGATGGTGGTGGTGGTGATGGTACTAGTGGTGGAGGTGGTGGATATGGTGGTGGTGGTGATGCAGGTGGTGGAGCAGAGGTAACTGGTGGCGGGGAAGGTGAAGGTGGTAAGGGTGGTGGTGATGAGACTACAGGAGGAGGGGATGGTAATAAAGGGGGTTGAACAATTGGAGGTGATAAAGGCGGCGGCAACGGTGGAGATCTCCTACGAGGAGAAGGCCTTCGTGTAGGCAGAAAAGGGTTGTCTGGAGAGGGAGATGTTGAGAAAGGCCATTGACCACAGGTTCCAAACAGGAACTGAAACAATGGGTCACAAGATGTTCTTCCTCTTCTCCCACCACCACCGACACCGCCGCGGCCGCCTCTTCTTCTTAGTTGTTGTTGTTGACCTCTATGGTGGGAATATGACCTGGCCTCTGTAGCACTTTCAGTCAACAAAAGCAAAGCTAACACTACCAAAACCACTGATCTGCTTGCTTTCATTGCGGCTTCATATTTCCCTCATCTTTGTGTATTATTTCTATATATACAATGCAATGATGCATGAAGTGAGAACGTTTTAACTTTTAATGCAGTGTTTATTACAAGTATGGTCAATTTAGAAAAAGCCTAGAAATTCACAACTTTATGGTCTGTTTTGGAATTTGGAAATGCAGTTATTATTACTGTTGTGCTCCGATACGTGCATGCGATCTGCTGCAGCTGTATTAAATTTCCCATCCTTCTTAGATTTGCTTATTATCTATAATTTTTATTTTTATTTTTAATACTATAACATTACAAGGTTAATATTTGGTATATGATTATCCTTTACCACTAAAAAGTTATGCTGCACTGCAATGTAATTTGGGTTCTCATCAAACCAGTGAATAGGGTTTGGACATAAATAGTAATGTAATTAAAATTTTAGATTTAATTAAAAATATGCATATTTGGATGTTTATACCAAAGTGGCAAAGTAATTGAAAAACATGTTGAAGCTGCGCAGCATGATGCATTAAAATGTAGTAAACAGAGTGGATAAGATTACAAGATTGAAGTGAGAAGGACAGAGCAGCTAAGTAGAGTTGCGATATTCAATATAGATGCAGATGTTACGTAGTGACTAGTGAGACAAAACGATATGATTTTCTTTTAAATGCAAAATCTACAGAAACTAGAAACCCATCCCTTTTTTCACCATTACTATTTTAGTTGGGACCATGGAGGGATGGACCGAGGGGATGGCGGGCGATCGCCCCCTAAAATTTTGAAATTTTTATACGGTTTAAATTTTTTTAGAATTATTTTATATATTTTCAATTAAAATTTTATTTTCGTCTCCTTTAAATTTTTATAAGTTTACTTCCTAACTTAAAGAGTTAAAGTCTTGCGTCCGTCCTAATTAAAACAAAAATATTCTCCTTTTCCTGGGCCCGTTGTGAGTATAGTCGTTCAACATGTGCTATAATTATTTAATCTAATCCAATTTATGGACTCGTTGTGTGAATTTTTTTTAAAAGCTATGTATTTTCTGATTAAATAGTGAATTTTATATTTTAAATAATATATATCAAAACTTGAATTTACATATAAGACATTATAAACGTCTTTAATCACACGATAAATTAACCAATCTCAAAACGTGAAAGTTCTAAGTTGGTGGAGAAATTTTTTCTCACACCCACATTTCTTTTGAAATCTCGTTTATGATGCACCATTAATTGACATCTATTTTAATTTACTTTGCACGTCTCTAACAAAGTGATTGGATTTGTTCCAAACAAATAATAATAACAAAGTGATTGGATATTGAAGGATTGATTAAAATCATACATGTTTAAATTTGAAGATAACGATGGTTGAAGTAGTTATACCTAAAAAAATATGTATTATAAAAGATACTATCATATAGTCCGGTAATACGAAGGATGAAGTCCTTTTAATAATATTTACGGCTTAAATTTTGGTATTATAAATAGAATAAATTAAATTTGATTACTTATTTTATAATAAACCTCTACCATATTTGATTTTAATTAGCTCATCAATGAATTGAGAGTATACGAAGTTCATCTCGAAAACTGAATTTTTTTACTTAACTCGTTATGAAAAAATTTGATTCGTAATTTCATAAACTCGACTCAAAAATTGTCAAATAAAGTTTGAATAATAAAATGAAAATTCGAATAATTCAAAATAGTCGAGTCCCTCAATTATGCTTTATATATATATATATATATATATATATATATATATATCATATGAAGTAATATATGTGTATTGTATATGATTATAAAAAGTCATTTAAATTGGAATTAACTACTACCACAACATTATAAATGTTTACGATTAAATTTGAACATAAACTTGAACAAATCGACTCGACATAATCTCAAATAAAGTTTGAGTTATAAAATATAATTTATAAACTTGACTAACTCGAAAAAATTTTACTCGATTCGATTGAATGCTCACACGTACAACAAATCAGATATCAAGAGTTATACCAAAAAAAATTATAAATAAAAACTACAAATAAATATTAAAAAGTTTAAAAATATATTTATATTAAAAAGGTTAAATATATTTATTTATATTAAAATTATGTGTATATGAGCATAAAATTATTTAAAAGTTTAATGAAATATCTAAAATTTTGATTTTTAATGGAGACAAAAATATATATTTTTTATTGACCCAAACGCTATTGGATTTATTTCTATCATGTATTGGGTAGTTTGGGTGTTGAAGCCCAAAGTTGATGCAAACTTCGTTTAAGTTAAACAAGTAGAATCATATATCTATTATGTAATTATAAAATATATTTTAGAATAGGAAAATATATATTTTATCAAATACAAAAGTAGGTGGTAGTCTGTTAAAGAAACTAATAGAACTTAACGAGTAGTTTCAGTGGAAAATAATATGATATTTATTTTAATAAATTCAAATTGGAGCACATTTATCTGTAAAGTATGTGCTTTATCAAATGATTAAAAAGTATAAATAAATAATACCTTAATCACTTTAAGGTATGTGCTTTATCAAATGTTGACCAACGCCAAATGACATTGATTAAAAGGATATGATTATAAAAACTAATGGATTTATGCATACGTTTTGTACTTGGTTAAAGTTAATATATCACACTCAAGTACAAAAGACTAGGTGCGTGTATCTAATTAAACCAATAAAAACTTTAAGCACCAAACTGAACATTAAAACTAAATTGATGTACCAATTTATATTTACCCTTTTATTAAATACTAAACACCGTTCCACACCACATGCAACTCTGAGGACGCCAACATGTTCGCAGCATTAATTGAGTTTTTCAATTGCTTTTCGACAAAGAAACATAAAAGGGCATTAAAACCCCAGCCGAATAAGAGCCATTGAATAATCAACTGCATCATAAATTGAATTGAAAATCAATTTCATTTTAAATTAAAATTAAATTTTGTAACATCTAATTGTTAAATGAAAAAAATATATAAAATACATACCAACACCCGTATTTTAAACCTATACTTAAAATATTCATTTTAAGAGTTTTCTGGTTCCATCAATTTCAAAGTTATAACAACAATTACATTTATAATACAACATTTAAATAATTATGAATCAATCATGTATAGTAAAATTTTGCTTTTGGTATATGTTTAATCCGTATGTTATTTGCGATAAACATGCATTTTTTTAATTTTATTTTCTCCATTTGGTGAATAGCTCATCGTTTTCACATGAAATGAGAAATGATTTATGTTATTTATGTATGTCACATGTAGAGATGGGGTCAGCTAAGCCTAACAATTGAATTATTTATTTACACCCCCTAATTTTTTTTGTTTTTAAATAATTCTTAACAATCGGATTAATTTATTTTAATCTTAAGTGAAAAATATTTTGATACACAAGCTTGTGTAAAATTTAGTTTACACAAACCTTTCAATTTTAGGGTTTAGATATTTAGGTTGTGGTTTATGTGTTTAGGTTGTAAGGCGTGTTTATTGTTAGAAATTAAAGTTTAGAGCGTGAAATTTAAAAATTAAGTTTTAAGATGTTAGGGCTAGAGATTTAGATGTTAAATTTTATAGCTTAAATATGAATGGTTGTATATTTATTTTACAGAGCTTGTGCATCAAAATATAATCCATCAAAAATTGACTTGTCTTATTTCAACACAAAATAAGGTTTAGGTGTTTATTTAAGTGCAAATTAAAGATGAAAAATACTTTGATACAGAACAAGTGTTTCAATTTTAGGGTTTAGAGATTTAGAGTGTGATTTAGGGTTTAGAGGTTTAGGTTGAAGGGGGTAGAATTTAAGGTTTATGGTTAAAATTTAAAGTTTATGGTTTAAGGTTTATAATTTTAAGTGTTAGGGCTAGAGATTTATGTTTTAGTTTTTATAGCTTAAATATGAGGGTTGTGTAAATTTTACACAAACCTTTTAATTTTAGGGTTTAAAGATCTAAGTTGTGGTTAGGGTTTAGGGGTTTAGGTTGTATGGTGTATAATTTAAGGTTTATGGTTAGAATTTAGAGTTTAGGGTCTAGAGTTTAAGGATTAAGTTTTAGAGTGTTAGGACTAGAGATTTATGTTTTAGATTTTATAGCTTAAATATGAAGGGTTGTGTACGTTTTTTTTACACAACTTGTGTATCAAAATATAACCCATATAATTTAATAAAATTGTTGTTGTTTAAACCCAAGTTAATAGATAAATTGTTTTTTTACTAAAGAAATAGATACAATATTTGAAAATTTTATGCATTAGATTATCGTATATTCAAGTGATTTTGATGCCCATGTGGTTTTTTTAAAGAATGTTTAATTATAAGTTCAATTAATAGGAAGTGTGAACTTTCAATTTTGACTTTTTAATTATTTTTTTATTTTTACTTCAACTAAACATTTATTAAATCGTTGCACCTTTTTTCCCAGCTAAGTTTAGGGTTTTTTTTAACGAGGCACAATTATGGCTATTTTACCTAATAAATAAAATCCTTTCAAAAAATTTATAATAATATTAAATTTGATATTTTAATAAATAAAGTAAACATCATTACTCGAACTGAATTAAATATTTAAATTATTTGATAAATCAATTATCCGCTCTAATCTATACAATTTATGATTAAAAAAATTGAATAGCTCAAATTTACTGACCAACCGAATAATTTACTAACAATTAATTAAATGCGATTTTGCACACAAAATTTGTAGGTTAGCCTGGGCAGGTGATTAGGTGCCCTTTGCCATTACCACTTCAAATATGCTGTGCTGTCCCCGTCTCATAAAGGACTATTGTATGCTTTTTCAATAACGATAATGTTTTTATTGAATATTTAAATTCATTCAAAGAAGTCATAATCGAAGAATATGATTTGATCGAAGAAATTATTGTTGAAGTAATAAAATTATTATCATTATAGTTGATACTATAGATTTTTTATGAATTGAAAGAGGCTCAAGCCTTAATAATTGCATACGAATATATTCACAAAAAATAAAATTTTAATACGTCACATATAGTTAAAATTAAATAGAATTTAAAATATCATGAAAGAACGAGAGTCGAAACTACTGTAAATTTATCAAAGGTGATATCCCATACGCAACCATGATACTATATATAAGTGTTCTAATTTGATTTTTTTCCACTTAGTTTACCATAAATTAATATATTTAAATCACTTGGAAAATATGAATAAAGATTGTAAAAGAAGAGAAAGACAAAATGGAAAAAGTTGAAAGCGAAATATATTAAATTATTCCTATCCAAACTCATTTCAAAACTTTAATTTGTGTTGGTTTAGGCGGGTACATGGTAAAATTAACGAAAAATTCAAATTAAAACACCTGAGAAGTTAATTATGAAACTTTTTGACAAATGTAAAACTACAAAAAAAAAAAAAAAGAATATTTGTTCTCTTCACTTTTCTGTAAAATTTAAAAATTTCTATCGTTTGTGGAATTAAAATTTAATAAATGAATTTAAGATGTATCGATATGTTCCAAAACTAATAAACAATAGAAACATATAAGAATACATTCTAAATTTGTTCATGTTTTTTATATTTGAGAATACATTTGATTGAGTGGTCTAATTAAAAGTTCAATAACTATTATTTTATAAACATTTACTTGGGGCGGAAACTACTGAATTGCGAATCACAAGTAATTATTAATATTTAATTTATTAGTTTAAATTGAATATTATAACACATGATAGTATTTTAAATTGCGAAGGGTCCATTCAAAAACATGCAAAGTAGGATTGCTCCCGTCTTTTTTTCAACTATTTTTTTCTCAGTTTTAATTAGCTTTCTTTTGTCAGCTGTTTCCATGTACACTTTATTCTTTGATAACGAGAAAGACTTCTTCTCTATTGGTCAATCAATCCCTTCAAAAGTTTGGTCTATAAAAAAAGCATGTCAATAATTTGTATGAATTTGTCAATAAGATCCCAACCTTATTACTAAAAAAATTTTAAAGGTTATATTTTGATATATAAATTGTGTTAAAAATTACACAACCCATCATATTTAAGCTATAAAATTGAAAACTTAAATCCTTAACCCTAGCACCTTAAAACCTAAAAATTAAACTCTAAATTCTAAATTCTAACCATAGACCTTAAATTCTACACCATACACACTAAACGCTAATTCAATCCCTAAACCCTAAAATTAAAAAGAATATATAAATTAAAATTTACATAACATTGTGTATCAAAGTATTTTCTAAAAATTAAATGAACATTCAACCAGGGCCGATCATGAGTTTTTGGAGGCCCAGGGCGAACTTAAAAAATGGGCCTTAAATTGAGGATTTAAATTATAATTATAGTTACAGTCGTATTTTCGGTTGTGTTGTATTTATCATGATTGTGGATATAATAGATGTTATTTTGTTTATTGCGAGTATCGCGGTTATGAAATCTTTTTAGTAACATATGCTATTGTGGACATAAATATTCCATATATCGCGATTTTAGATGATATCACTACTGTCATATAACGATCGTTGTTGTGGTTGCATGCCGCTATTTAAATCTTTGTCCCTATTAGCAAGTAATGAAAGAAATTAAATTTTAAGAGTTGATTCACCGTAACAAGTATTGAAAAAATTGGTCCCCTAATAACAAGTATTGAAAAAAATTAAATTTTAAAACTATTAAAAAAACTTTGATAGTTTAGGGTTTAAAGTGTAGGGGTTTATGTTGTAGGGTTTAGAATTTAAGATTACTGTTGAGAATTTAGGGTATAGGGTTTAAGGTTTAGTTTTTTAGAGTTAGAATTTAGGATTTGAGTTTTATAATGTAAATATGCATGCTTGTGTAAAATTAGTTACCAGCATGTATATCAAAATTTTACCTTAAAACTATGCACATAATAACAAATATTAGAAAAAACTGGAGCCCTAGTAACAAGTACTAGAAAAAAATTGAATATTAAGAGTAGACTCCTAATAATAAATATCGGAAAAAAATCAGTCTCTAATAATAAGTATTAAAACAATGGGGCCTTAATAACAAGTATTAGAAAAAAATTGAATATTAAGAGTAGACCCCTACTAATAAATATTGAAAAATACTCAGCCTCTAATAACAAATATAAAAAATAGGCCCCTAATAACAAGTTTTAGAAAGAAAAAAAAATATTAAGAGTAGATCTTTAATAATAAATGTTCGAAAAATCTTAACCCCTATTAACAAATATTAAAAAATAAGCCCTAATAACAAATATTAAAACAAACCAAATCTTTAAATATAATTAGAAAATATACGATATTTAATTTTCCTGAGCAATGGGCCCTGGGCGGGCGCCCTTGCCCAGGGCCGGCCCTGTATTCAACTAAACGAATCAATTTATTGAACATTATATCATTAAAAGAATTCAACGAGTAATCTCAATGGAAAAGAGGATAATGTTCATTCTATGAGATTCAAGTCCTTAAAAAAATATTTGGAAATAAAATATGAGTAATTATTTCATGTACTGGCGGTGAGAAATACAAACGCCTTGGTCGTAGGCTTTAGAAATTCGGTTTAGGATTTATGGTTGTTAGAATTTAAGGTTTATTGGTTAAAACCTAAATCTAACATATTACCCTAAAACCTAAACTATAAATCTCAACTATAAACCCTAAACTAAATCTCTAAACTCTCAAATTTAATGTTTTTTTTAAAAAAAAATTGTTTCCACTCCCCGTGTATAGAATAATTTCCATTAGAATATAAGGTCTAAAAAAACTGATGAAACATTGAATTTTTAATTAATTTGGCCTTAATGTTGAAGAGACAGTAGCTCTAAAAATTTTAAATCCAGCAGTTAAGTAATAATCATATAGACATATAGTGAGGTTAACAGATTGACATGTGAAGATGGAAATTTGCTAATAATGAAACATCCCCAACTGTCTAAACACAAAGCAAACCCATAAAACTTGATGAACTTTCACTTTTCATAACTGCCACACATGACGCACTATCTCCAATCTCCATTCATTAACTCCCAACACAAAAACTAACTGGTTTAGTTTAGATAAATTCACACCAAAAAAAGAGCTGCATTTTGCTTTTTCTTGGTATCCTGCTCCTTCTTCTTCTTCTTTTTATCAAAAGGAGAGTTAACCTTAGATAGATTCAAAAGTAAAGCAGCAAGATCTTTGAACAGGAAAAGAAGTTTCACTCATTAGTCCCTACATTTAAATAAATAAAAGCTCTTATCTTCTGTTTTGTCTGGGTGGAGACATGAATCTCCAGTGTCTATTATTTCCCATGTGGGCATGTTCCTTGTCTTTGTTTTCACTTGTAATTCTTGCTCGACCAGACTCAACTGTTTCCTCCATCCCCGCTTCTGTTCTTCGTTCTAAACAAGAACCCATTTCCCAGTTTTCTTCACAAATGGAAGCTGTTTCTCCAGGTATTTCTCTTAAATGGGGTTGTTTCGTTTGCTTGCTTTAGCTGCTCAAGCGGTCAAGGTTTCTGCACTGTAAGCATAGGCTTATGAACTTCAGAATTTTCAGTAGTTTGGGTGTTAGGAATAATTGCTAGCTCCATTGAAGTGGACAAATTCAGCTTATTTGACATAGAAACCAGCAATTTGTTATTCTTCTTCAATGAAAAAAAAAAGTATAGTGTTTGAGTTATGACTTATGCCTATGTTTTCAAACAGTAGCTTTTGATTTCTAGTTCAAAATGACAGTTTTTTTTTTTGCAAGCCTATTTGTGCCCCATTTCTGGGGGGGGGGGGGTGCATTAATATGGTTCCAAAAAAGTTGTTGTTTTTCTTCCATTTACCTATAGATATGCTAATTCTAGTTAACCATTTTAATGGTAAAGCAGGAGTGGCTGTTGTTAGAGTAGTGCACCACCAGGATTTGAACAAGAGAATTCTTATAGCTCTAATTGTTGCCTCCACTCTCCTTGGTGGATTATTGCTCTTTTTGTTATGTTTCTGGATATGTAGACAGAAAATCTTGAAGAATTCCTATGGGAAAAGCAAACAGAACCAAGGTATCATTTTTGTCTCACTTGATCACCTTGTGTTTGAGTGTCCAAGTTTTTATCTTGAGATCAAAATTATTCCTTGCTTATGGTTCTTGGCTTCTAATATGAACTTTGTTGTTTACTTCTGCTTTCACTGCACATTCTGCAGAACCTACAAAAGCACTTTCATTAAGTCCAATTGTGGATCGTTTTAATTCCTTATGGATGGCTGGGAAAAAGGGTTCAGTAGCTGTTATTGAGTATCGGTTATTGGAAGCTGCGACAAATGGTTTCCAGGAAAGTAATGTTTTGGGTGAAGGCGGCCGTGGGCGTGTTTATAAAGCTTCCTTCGATGAGAAATTTCTTGCTGCTGTGAAAAAAATAGATGACATAGGAGTTGATGCTGAAAGGGAATTTGAGGTAATATTTTGTGCCTGACTGAAATAGATTTGGATATCTCTAGTTTATGGCATTTGATATCCTTTCTGGCTTATTGCAATGTGCAGAATGAGGTGGACTGGCTAGTCAAAATCCGGCATCAGAATATTGTTTCGCTGTTGGGTTATTGTATCCATGGTGAAACAAGGTTACTTGTGTATGAAATGATGCAGAATGGTTCTTTGGAGAGTCAATTACATGGTATATATAAACTCCTTTTTCTTTTTTCCAAAGTCACAAAGAGCAGTGAATGTTAGTGGGAGATGGCTAAGGTTTATATTTTGATCTAATTTTCTTGATTTTGACATTATAGGACCTTCCCAAGGATCAGCTTTAACCTGGCAATTACGAATGAAAATTGCAATTGATGTTGCTAGGTGAATTCCATATCCAGTTCTGTTCCGATATCTTACTTTGATCCATTGCTTATTTGTTATTAATTTGGTTCAAAACATTATCATTGATCTCTGATAGAGCATTAGAATATCTTCACGAGAACTGCAATCCACCGGTTGTCCATAGAGATATAAAGTCATCTAACATCCTTCTCGATTCCAACTTCAATGCTAAGGTAAACATTAAGTATGACAGACATGAAAGTTCTTTTCTTTATGGTTCTTTCTTGAAATAACTTTGGAATGGCTCCCTTCCACTCTTTTCCTTGGTTCAGCTGTCAGACTTTGGCCTTGCTGTTACTACTGGATCGCAAAACAAAAACGTAAAGTTGTCGGGAACATTGGGGTATGTAGCTCCAGAATACCTCTTAGAGGGTAAGCCAAATGTCCATGCCATTGTGCCATACGGTTTTATTTATGTAAATTATGTTGTTGGCCGGTTGCCTTCTCACTTTGAAGCATGCTAACTAGGCCACTGTAATACTGAATGGAACATCATTTGAATAAACCATAGAGTTGGCTGCCAGATTTTCTAACCTAATCCTTCTGCCCTGGTATATTGTTGTCGAAGAACTCAGTTATCGAAAATGTCTGCTGAATCTAAATTCAGCAGACTTTAGCTTGTCAATTTGGCTTGCATTATTATGGTTGTTGTGTCAGTGACATCGAACGTGATTCATGTGTACTTGAGCGAATGCAGATCTCCGGAAAGATGGAGACATTGTTCATGTTTCCTGCCTCAATGGCTCGACCAAATGATACTACGAGCTAATTTTAGTACCAAATGTAGGCTCACTCTTGAATTGAGTAATGACATGATTGCGTTTCTCAGGTAAATTGACTGATAAAAGTGATGTATATGCTTTCGGAGTTGTCCTTCTGGAGCTGCTAATTGGAAAGAAACCACTGGAGAAAATGTCACCAACTCGGTGCCAATCTCTTGTCACATGGGTAATTTCTTTTGACCATACTATTAACCTCGGTGAGTTTCAGCCATGCTTTTAATTGCACATCTTGAACTTCGTTTATATACAATTTTGGTATAGGTCATGCCTCAGCTTACTGACAGATCGAAACTTCCGAATATAGTAGATCCAGTAATTAAAGACACAATGGATTTGAAGCACCTATATCAGGTACATGAAAAGCTGTTTCATTTGCATCGTCATATGTCTGTGTTCTCATTACAGATTCGAATTGTTTTTCTTTCTGAACAGGTTGCTGCTGTTACCGTGCTTTGCATACAACCCGAACCAAGTTATAGGCCACTTATAACTGATGTCCTGCATTCTCTCATCCCTCTTGTACCTGTAGAACTCGGAGGTTCGTTAAGAGTTACATAGCCGGTCAGTCCCTCCTCTCTTCCTTCACTTTCGTGCCGCGTTATACAAATTCGGAAGAATCGGTCTTTGCTAAAAGATTGCTTCGGTAGCTTCCCTCATTCTTTTCTAAATGAGCGTTTCATTATGCAGTGAAAGTACACTTTTTGGTTGAGTTTTCTGATGTTATGATGTAAAGTAAAGTAGAACTTATATTTTTCAGATCTCTAATCTCTTTAATACATATTTGAAATACGGATATTTAACATGATCATCAAATGTATGTGGATCCCTAATAAATATACTTTATAATTATATCTAACTCTAAGAGTTTCCAAACGTGAAAGTGAAAAACACAATTATTTAGGATTAAAAGTGTAATTATCCCAAATAAGAACTGCTCTGTAATAATTCCATGCTAATGGCACGACATGTTTGTCCTGTCAAGGATGACAAACATCAGTGCAACACTCCAAACAAAAATGCTTGAATTTTAACATCATTACCATGATATTATCAATGAATCAAATAAAAACAAGAAGCAAATTTTGAAAATTTTCTTCTCTGTTTAAAATTATTGCACGGATATTCTCAGCCGTCTTAAAGAAACGGCAATGCCTTCAAATACTTCTCGATTAGAATCATAATCATTGTATTTCTCCTTTGAGTTCTCCCCCCAAAACATGGTGTTTTCAAGCTGGATTTGCAGTAAAAACAGCAGGAACATGTTTGTGAAGATTGTTCATCCCGGAGGACACGTGGAACTCCATGACCGGCCTATCTTTGCGGCGGAGATAATCAACCGGAACCCAAGGTGTGTGGTGGCTCACCCCCATGTTTTCCAGCAACCATGGGCCATTGTTGCACCGGAGACTGAGCTAAGGCTCGGCCAAAAGTTCTATGTTGTGCCAATAAGCACTATCCGAAAGCGTCAACGACTGTCCAAAAAGTATTCGCCTACACCAATAATAAGCGAATCCCAGCAAAGCAGGGAATTAAAAGCTCCCGGCAACGATGACTCCAGTAGTATATGTTGGTTCTTTACAATCAAGACTAATAAGACCAAATTCCAGAACGAACCATAGTTCGGAGGGTAAAGACTCGAGTGCAAACACCTCGTCGATCCATCCCTGACTTCGGTATCTTTTAATTATCCATACCAATTGCTACGTGATAATGAGTAATGAAAGAATGAAACTAATAAAATGGTATCGGTACACAAAGAATAACATTTAATTCAGTTAAAAGAATATATTGAACAATAAAAGATTTATTAGCAAGGTTTAGTTTATATTTTACTCCTTCCTCTTATTATTATTCAAGCTGCAAATTGTGGAATAGAAATTATTTGTCTCTTTTTAGTGCTCCTTTATATGTTTAAAAGTTAGGATCTAGGGTTAAGGTTAGGATTTAGAAAATTAAAATTATGGTGTATTTTTTTTGAGGTTAAAGTTTTTAGTTGAAGTATTTTCTTTAGGCTGAAGAGAAGCTGCATGAACCAATAAAGAAGTAAAAGAAACTGGAAAATAATCAAACTAAATAAATCTACTTGGAATTTGTGAAATATTCCTTCAACCATTAAATGGAAGAATAAATTTTCTTTATTACATTGACACTGACAAAAAAAAGACCTACTATGAAGCATGTCTTTAATATTGCCACTCTGTTATTCCAGAAACAACTAATAAAGAAAAAATAATAATCGGATATTTGCTAATTTCCAATGGGTGGCATCTCTCACACAGTGTAGTTCTGATTGATGGTCTCAATGTCGAGTCCTTTGAGTTTCACAACCGAGTCTACATGGCCTTTCAGCGTATGAAGCTCCCTCAACCTGGTAAAAAACCAGACACAAAATGTTAGAAAAAAGATTGTTCATTTCATGAAACAGAAACTAATGAAACAACATACCTTGCGACTTCAGCTCGCTTCTTGGCTTGTTCGGCGATCTCCGACAACTCCCGGTAGCTGCTCTTGTCATTCAAGATTTCTTCGGTTCCGGGAGCCTGCAATCCGTGAAGGGTACGTTGTGCCGTGGCCCATTGTGCTTCCCGCTCTTCCCTTCCATAATCCTTCTTTGTCGTGAAAGCGGTCTATGTATGAACAATGATGTGTGCAAATATGAAAGGGATGGTTAATTACCAACAAGAGGAAAATAACTTTGATTCATTGTTTCAGTTTTCATTGAAGGGAAATGATTTTGCATACCTTGTTCTGAAGAAGATTATCCCAGGCCTTTCCGCTTAAGGCATACCGGGTTAAGAACTTGAGAACATCGAGAGGGAAGTAGGTAACTAAACTGTAGATCCAAATGACACCAGCCCAGCCCCATCCAATGCCTTTAATTCTAGCGAATTCCCAGTTTGCATAAACAGCAAGCACAGTAGCCACCTTAGAGAGTCGAACAACGGGCAAAGCACAAATCAGTAAGTTAGTTCTTGTTATCTTGTATTATATCAAATTCTGCAATGATGTCAAGCAGTACGAACTCACCAGTTGTGCTAGAAGGAAGGCAACGACTAGCAAGATACCGGGGCGCTCGATAAAAGACCAGCTCCGAGAACGAGTGACAAAGATGAGTGCCTGGCTCACTATACTCACTTGGAGATAAACAGCTGCTGTAAGTTCATCTTCACTGTTCCGGATGGATTTTACCCCAAACTTCTCCTGCAATCAATGATCAACCTTTAATGGTTGCTTTGTTGTTCATAGTATGGTTTCAAGGGGATGTAAAGAGTTTTATTTCTTACCGAAAAGAAATCGGATTCGTTGGTAGCCCAGAAGAAAACAACAGTCATGCAAGCAAGATAGGTTCCAAGGACAACGCCAGTGGCAAAGATCTCCCTGAGCTTCCATGAGTCAGGCATAGGAGATGGTTTAACCCTGTCCTTGGAGATGGTCATAATAGTTCCGTCGTTGAGTATAGCGATGATCAGAACCATGAAAGGGGAGAAATCAAACTTCCAAATCAGAGCAAGGAGCATGAAACCGAGCACGATACGGATAGTGATGGAGACGGCATAGATGGTATAGTTTTTCATCCTCTGAAAAATTGCTCTGCTTGTTAAAACAGCACTAACAATCACACTCAGTCCAGGTTCTGTTAATACTATATCTGATGCACTTCGAGCTGCATCGGTTGCATCATCGACTGCAATTCCAATGTCTGCCTTCTTAAGTGCTGGTGCATCATTCACACCATCTCCGGTCATGCCACAAATATGCTTCCTTTCTTGTAGCCTCTTCACAATCTCATATTTGTGCTCTGGATGGTAAGTTCATTAGTTAGAACAAGACAACAATGATAGTCTTTATAGAAAACAAATTGTTTATCAACTCAATTACCTGGGAAAACTCCTGCAAAGCCATCAGCCTTTTCAATAAGCTCATCAACATCGATTGCCGCGACTCTTTCATCTTTGTTTTGGCCTAGGAGTGCAGATGATGGATACATGTTAGTTCCCATGCCGAGCCTCCTTCCGGTTTCCTTACCGATAGCCAGCTGATCACCGGTTATCATCTTGACATTGACACCGAGATGGAGTGCACGTCGAATTGTCTCTGCACTATCATGTCTTGGAGGATCGAAAAGAGGTAAAAGACCCACAAACTCCCAGGGACCTCCAGGGCTGTCCTTGTTTTTCTCGGGAACAGTCTAAAAATCCAAACAAGTTTTTTCCACAATAAGCTTTTCTTCCATTTGTGTCTTAAAACAAAACATAATTATGAAGAAAAACCTCATACAAACTCACTTGTCTAGCCACACCAAGAGAACGAAGTCCACGATCAGCAAATTTATCAATGATATCATGAGCTTTCTTCTTCACGTCTTCTCGAAGGACGCAGAGTTCAATAATCTGATAGAGATGTCAGGTAAAGATCAGAAGCAAAAAACACAGCCAAGAAAAATAAAAATGTTGTATAAGCTGCTGCTGACTATTACCTGCTCTGGTGCACCTTTGCTGGCTCGATGCCAGGAGCCATTGGAGTCGATATAGGTCATGGCTGTACGCTTGTCAACCGGATTAAAGGGGAAGAAATGCACCTCAGTGATACCCTGTCTAGCCTGTAAATCAAATATAAAATGTAAGAGTTATTTGCAGTCCTAAACTGAAAGGACAAAAAACATAATGTAAATGGATTGAGATGCACAAGCAATAATAATTTACCTCCTTGGGGTCACCTAGCATTCCAACAATGCAGGCATCAATAGCATCTTGGTTCTCGACCCTAGAGGCCCTTGCCGCGAGTAAAAGGAGCATTTCCTTGTCAACGTCCTTTGCAAAAACCTGAAATTTCAGTTTTATGATCAATGAGTTATGGTTTTTGAACAAATGAATGATTTTCTTAGATTGACTTGGTATGTTATGGTTCTCAGTTTTATTGATATTTGACATCGAATTCATGGACCAACCTCAACCATGCTCTTGTCTACAGTAAGCTTGTTAAGAGTAAGTGTCCCAGTCTTGTCACTGCAGAGTACATCCATTCCCGCCATTTCCTCAATAGCTGTCATTCTCTTTGTAATAGCTCCTTGTTGAGAAAGCCGGTGAGACCCGATGGCCATCGTCACTGATAAAACTGTTGGCATGGCGATGGGAATCCCTCCGATGAGAAGCACAAGGAGGTTATCAATTCCATCCCTGTATTTTCTATGCTGGATCGGATACATCACTATAAGTTCAACAAACATGCCTAATGCAATTGAGCAGATGCAGAAGTTCCCGATTGCTGTCAGCACCTGATCAAGCAATTATCATCTAGTGTCACACATCAGCTACAAATGAAGAAAATAGCTGCAAATTTATAAGCCTGTGAGATTACCTTCTGGAAGTGTCCTACGTTGTTGGTGCTATCTACCAAGTGAGCAGCTTTACCGAAGAAGGTATGAACACCGGTAGCAATAACAACAGCCTCAAGCTCACCTTGCTTGACGGTAGAACCCGAGAACACCCCGTCACCCGGGTTCTTGTTTACCGGCAAGGACTCACCAGTTAAGGCAGATTGATCGACCTTGAGCGAATCACCTTGGAGGAGACGAGCATCTGCCGGGATAATATCTCCCAACTTGATGCTGATGATATCTCCCGGTACCAAAATTGCAGCTTCTTGCTCGCCCCATTTCCCATCTCTTAGGACCTATACAAATCATTCAAACATGCAAATGACACATCAGTTCAAGACTTCAAGTAAGCAGCATATGCTTGTATTGTGTTGTCCAATTATTGATGTAAATAAGCCACCTTGGTTTTGGGAGCAAGACCGGCCATAAGTGCAGCCGCAGCATTGCCGGCATTGTTCTCTTCAATGAAACTAATGGTGGAGTTGATGATAAGCAATGCGGTGATACCAACGAAATCTTGCCAATCTGGGGGCTTGCCCTGCATTTTTTTTGTTTTATTGAGTTAAAAAACTTGTTTATCTAACTGGAATTCAAGTGCCAAGGAAAGAGAGATAAAAGAGAAAGTATTAATACTCCTCCATTGGCCAAGGCAATGGCCATAATTGCTGCAATCTCCATAACCCATGACAGAGGATTCCACATGAATCCCAAGAACTTCAAAAGCTTGCTTTCCTGTTTGAAATTTATTCAACACTAATCAGCTCCTCTCCACATTATATATAACAGTGGGAAATGAGAATGAGATAAGCAAAAATTACACTCTTCTCTTCGAGTTTGTTGGGGCCAAAGATTTGCAGCCTCTTCAGCCCTTCCTCAGTGGTCAAGCCATCCTTGGTGCATTTCAACTGCTGAAACACTTCTTCAACGGGAATTCGCTCCTACAACCACACACAAAATCATCAAACAATTCAAAACAAATTAAAAACAACAAAAACAACATTAGTGTTTTCCTTACAAGATCGACATTCTCGTTCTTGATTTCCTGCAAAGTGTCGTCTTTGTCCACCATCTCAAACCAGTTATTTAGCCTCTCTCCTTATTCTTCTTGGGTCTTGTTTTGACAGTAAAACTGTTAGTGTTATGTAGAAACAAAGCTACGATCTTGACGTCTTATTCTGTTCCAAAAGAAATGGTTTTTTTCTTCCTTTTTGGGGGTTTTGGTTTTGTTTGTTTATTCGTAAAATACTGAACTTGATTAACAAATCACACAGCTTGAAAAGCAAGTGAGAGTTGGAGTAAATATATAGTGTAAGATAAGAATGGGATGTATGCTAAAAATAACCAAAAGATAGCTTTGAATTCAAACTCTAAAATGACCGGAACGAACGATGGAGCGCGAATCTCTTTCGGTTGGAGAAATCATAACGAAAAGGGGGCGTCGCATGCATTATTCATGCGGTGAATGCATCTTTGTAGGCTGTAGCTTCTGCAACTGACAAAGTATACGAGAATTTTTTGGATGCTATTTGAATTGGTATTTATTAAGGATTATCAAACTATACTTAATTTTTTAAAAAATGCCTTTTTATTTTTTTCCCACTGTAACTCATGTTTGTATGACGGCTTATAATTGAAGTCGCAATTGTCGTTCTAACAATGTCGTTTTAAACTTGAATCTCCCATTGAGGGTGCAATATACTATTTTTCTCCCGAAAGGATTTGATTTATTAGGTAAAGTTTATGATTATTGCTATAATCATGCCTCGTTAAAAATCCCTAAACTTAGACAGGAAAAAAAGTGCAACGATTATTGCTAATAATGTTACTTACGAATCCTTACATCATACCATATGAACCTTGAAAACATGAAAACAAAAACAAAAACACAAGGTTTATACTAGTTAATTATTTGAATATTTATTTGAAATGATATTTTTAAAAGTGTGATTAATTAATTTGTGGATGTACAAATGAGGAAGGGTGTTTTCTTAGAGATCAAATTCCTTCGATCCGAGGGTTATAAATAATATATATATATATATAGAGACTATAGTCAATTAGTCACATTTATTTCTTTATAATTACCAACACATGCTTAGTGTCTAAAGAGGCGTAGAGGCTAGAGCTTTCAATTCCTTATGCGGACTTGGAGTTTTTGGCATTAAAAACCCTCTAAATTCTGCTTTCTTGAAAGCATTGGGTTATGGTCCAATCCTGTAGAAGGACCTCTTTGGACCCTTGGTGGCCTGCCCTCCATCCATACTTGAAGAGGCTTCACTATCCCCTCAATGCTCACCATCCCTTTTTTTAAGGGCTGTCTACCTTTTTTTATGTACAATTGTTGTTGTTGTTTTATTCGAATCTTTACATTTACCTTGAAAATTTTAATGTACTTGTCCTCACTCGGATAGTCTATAATTCACATTCTTTGTTATATAGGCAATCCAGGCCCATCCTTGTAGCCCAACTCCATTTTATAAAACCACGTGAAAGCTAACATGCATGACAATGGGGGTACACTATTTAGTAACATGCATGTGCACGTGAAGGCATGGAGAAGGATAGAAATAAATATTTATGGATATTTTTATTTTCAGCTCTATATATTCTTGCCTATGATTAAATTACATACAATCTTAGAAAATTGGAACGGCGACAATAAAAATCAGTGATATAATAATAAAAAATATATATGATTTACTTGGTTTGATCATGTTTTATTTAAAAATAAATAAAATTTAATATACTTCTATAATATGTATTATTATGGATTTTAATTATAAAAATTTAAAACTTTGACTTAATACAAATATTCCAAGCATTTAAATCCAAATAAGCATAGATAAAGTAACATAAACATGATTAAAGGATATCCATGCTGACTGCCTCATAATTGTCTTATTCATGTGCCATGATTAGTTTTTTTACTACTTAAAATATTTGTGATGAGAAAAATACAAGCTGCCTCGCATTCTTCCAATTCTCGTGATTTGTCTTTTTTTCTCTCATAAATTGAACCTCCACTATTTAATATTCAATCTGATTTCCTTAATTTTTAATAAAACATGTATTATTGTTTGACTAACATGAATTCATTATCACAATTTCTTATTTTAAATATGTATAACATTTAATATTTGTGATTTGAAACAGAGAAATTGACAAAAATTTAGGAAATGTAATTTTTTTTTTTGAAATAGCTACTGAATTTTCATTAAACTATAGAAAAATTCAATTACAAGGCAATTAAGAAGAAAAAAAATTTGGGTTGAAATAACCCAAAAAATTCTTACAACTCAAAAATAATGAAAACGAAAATTTCTATGAAAATACGCATACCAACAAAAATTCAAAAGCTTCCTGAATCTCCTTGTCTCTGTCCAAACGAGACGCATAAAGAAAGGAGTGGTGCGCGATCCATTCTGTCAAGCAAAAGGTACCGCTACCTAGGACTGATTTTATCGGCAAACAACCATCAATGAGTGGGGATAAAACATTCCAAGTGACCACTGACAACACCATTAATCAGAAACTAGTGCCGAGTGAATCTCTGTGCAAACAACAATCGAACGCTAGGGTATGCTGAAACCTGCCACGAAAACAGATGAACCAAACAAAAAAAAAACAAAAAAAAACATGTCACAAAGACAGAAAAAGAAGCGTGTCACTAGTACAGAGAAAGAGCGTGCTACAGACGCAGAGATTCTTATTGAAATAAAAACAAGAAAACTGATAAATGCGACGCTTTTAATTTATTTTGTTCTATTATTATATTTTAGTATAAAGTACTATATGTGTTCGATTTTAAATTTGATACATTCATATGTGTTGTACTATTTTTTTCTATTTAAGTTATGAAATTTTTTAATGAGGCACATATGCAATTGTAAGACATAATATGATTTAATTTTTAATAAAATTATATTTGTTGAGAAAACACAAAATTAAATTACATTTAAATAATCCAAGTAAAACATGATACATCACCCTTTATAAGTGAGATCAGTACTTGGATAGTTGGTGTAACACCCCTCACCCGGTTACGAGGGAGCGATGTTACTATTCGGATGATAGACAGATTCATACATATCAAGCTTGATTAACTTCAAACATAGTTCATTTATTTTATCATATCCAAATTTACATAAACATTTATTAAGTCATTACGTAATATAACATGTCTTAGTTTTATACATACCACACTTAAGAATTACATGATTCATAATGCATGACAAACTAATTTAGACTATGCCACCAACTAGGAGTCTAAGCAAGTTTATATCATACTTGTTCTTGGCTTGCGAAGCTCTCGAATCAGAACGGATGACTTTCGGATATCAAAGAACCTGTTATTTTGGAAGAAGGAAACAAAGAGAGTGATAAGTACACATAATGTACTTAGTGAGGTAGCCCTAACTTTACTAGTTTCAATCTTTTAAAGTCTTATTCAATCTTTGAGGTTACTTAGCTAGGCTTAGCACATATAGAAATACCTAGCTAGTTCTATCAAAACCAAGTTAACTTTGCTAGTTTCATGTACTAACCAATAGAGCAGCAAGCATTCACAATTCAAGCTAAAATGGACAACAAATAACATGTAATCCCATTGTCATCTTGGAAGCAACACTTCATAGTTTCACATCACAACATAGTTCACTTTAAATCTCAACCAAGTACACATATTCATTTCATATCATAAGGGTTAATACCCAACTTGTTCATTTAAACATATATCATTGTTCTAATAAATGTTTTGCCTTGGATGATTAATGAAATAGGTAATCAAGTCTTCATGTAACATGTAACATTAGATACTCAAAGTATCCATTTTTCATTTTAACATATAACAGGGGATGCATAGGCATCAATGGTGACTTACCACCATTCAATTATCAAGGTGACTAACCACCTTATCAGGTTTATAGGTGACTAACCACCATCCTGTAACAAAGATCAGGGGAGCTCAACGACTCTAAGGCATGCCCTTCTACCTATAGACACTAATCAACCCAAGGACTTTACTTATCTTTCTTTATTAACAAGTGCATTCACTTGCCAATCATTCATAATTTCAAAGGTATTTAATCACTTCAATAGGCATACACGTATAATCAATCAAGCATCATGGTAACATAAAATTCCAGCAAGCACATGAGATCATTTTCATTTTATGATCATCAAAAACCAGTAGCAAAGCTTATCATTTAGTCACATTTCACATAGCTCAAGCAATCAACACATCATAGCAACTAATCATATTTATGCTAAGCATGCTTATCTAACAAACAATATACACTTAGATCAATATTCTTGCCTTTAATCCTTCTTCCTTATCATTTTAAATTTTACCAATCATTATTAAATTCATTTCATGCTTTCTTCATGTTATCTAATAAAAAAAATAACAAGGTTAGGATACTAATCCCAACACTTCAAACAAAACTACACTCACAATACTCCAAGTTAGTTTGTCTCCTTAATGGTGATGCTTCTCCCTTTCTTCTTGGTTTGATCACCCCTTGATTCCTCTAATATCTCTTCACCAATATGCTCTTGATACATAAAATATCATATACAATACCCATTAGTAATTAATTCAAACATATAAATTCATTTACTTAATCATAATCACCTAGAAAAGTGAATCTGCCCCCTAAACTGGCAGTTTGAGTAACCTCTACTAAACTGGTCATATCTTTTTACTCACAACTCCAAATAAGAAGTTCTTTACCATTTTGGAAAGCTTATAAACACACCTTTACAACCATGTATGGAACATAATTTTATCATTTCTCTATCAATACAGTTTATTACTTGAACATAGGGTATCTTTAGAAAACTAATCTGCCTATTTGTGACTTTAGTGTATTTATAACCTATGTTTCACTACACCATAAATCTTGAGATTTTAACCATATTTACCTTCACATATTAACATGATAATTATGTTCCAGAAACCATGAAAACAGAGCATATAAGTCCTCAACTTATCAATTCTTACAAATTAGTCCATTTTGATATTCTATGTGTTCTAATGATATTTAAACTATCAATTGATATATAATTCAAACTAAATTATTTATTTTTCAATCCTACAATACCTCCCCTGTTTCTAATAAATTTTCCAGAATTTATTGGTATCAATTAAACCCCTAAACATTTCGAATTTCACAATTTAGTCCAGCAGATTCCAAATTCATTCAGTTTCAGTCCCGACAACTTCTAACAACAATTCCGAGACCTATACTTAACATTTTTGAGCAAATCATACCTCTATTTCATGTAAAATTTTGTCCTCTACAACTTTGTAGAAGAACACTTTTTCCAGAAATGACTCTAACATGCTCAATTTTCCAGATTTCCGCAGGGTATCCTATAGGTGCGAATCTGGACAGATTAGGTGTTCTAACTTGTTTTTATTGTGTATTTTCAGTTCAAATTCAATACTAACACAAACCCAACAATGGTTATACATAATCAAGCATTTAAACATCAATTTCCAGAATTAAACAAACTCAGATTTTATCAGAAACAAGTATAAACACAATGAAACAATCGAACAACATAAGAACACTTACATGAAATCTGCCTACATGCATGAACATATATGATCTCTAGCTTGAATTCCCAGCAACCAAGTGTGTATGTTCTTCAAAATTTCCAAAATTTTTAGCTCTCTCTTTCTTCTTGATTTTCTTTCGATGCTTTAATGATAGGAGAAAGATGAAGCAATGGAATAACATTTGTTATCCAAGGCTGCCGACTGTCCTAATTATAAGGACACATAGTTTAATTTATCACCATGCATCTCCACTACCTAATTTAATTATAATATCTCTTTAATTTGGTTTATAAGGTGGCAGCCACTAATTCTCCATTATCTTAGGATTATATATATATATATATATATATATATATATATATATATATATATATTCATTACATTTAATATTCCCACCTAATACACATATGTAAATATTAATTTATTAAAATTTTCCTTTAACTTATAATCTAGGTTACCATATTAATTTACATGTCACTTATACTTATAATTATACATTTTAGTACTTTAATCTTGCAATTCACATTAGATTTAGCAAAATGTTTACACCTTTCATTTTAAATATTCGTGATTTTCTACTAGGGTGGTTTTAGGGTGTTACAGTTGGAATCTATTACTATGTTTTTACCATGGTCGTCCATTTACAAGTGTGGCATGTGACACATTATAGGGCTTCAAAATTTGGGGGCCCCGCACTTTAAAAAATCAGCTAACTCAAAAATATTTATTTTATTTATGATACGCACGCATGAAGAAAACTCAGTGAAGAATTCAATCATTTTAATTTCTACATCAATTCTCTTTCTTCATCAATTTTTTTCTCCATGCATCAACTAAGAAAGCTCTCGTTATCCCTCCTTTATCCATTCACATGGTAAGATTCAACAGAAAAAAAAACTCTTCTAATTTTCTCTTTTATTATCTCGAGAATTCAATTGTAACCAAATCTTATTATAAAAAAACTATCAAATTTATGGTGTTTAACGGACAAAAAAATGTATTTATGTCATCCTAGTTTCAATCTTCTTCAATTACTCTAGATTCAACTACTAATTAGTGATATTTATCGTTTATAAACCGAAAAAGAAAGTTCATAGTAAAATTTTTAATTAGTGTTTTGAAGATTGAATTTCTAATTGGAGTATTTGAAGGTTGTTTCTTCTCCAATTCAGTAGTCTTGCTGAATGTATAACGCTTCTTCTTCTTTTAGTTTTTTTGTTGGTGATATAAGTTATTTTTTTTATTTTCTAGTATCATAAATTTATCAGTATTCTCACATAAATTATACTTTTTATTGTCTTCGTTTCATATATTTAAAAAAATTATTTTGTAAGAAACATTCATAATATGATAATTTTTGATATTTTACATTTTTACTTTACTTTAAAAATATTTTAAATGCCTAATTTAAAAAAAAAATAACACAGAACCTTGACAACTTTTAGAACCGGCCTGGTTTTTACGTATGTGGAACAATTAGATAAAATATTTTTAAAAATGTTTGGGGTGACCATATGTGACATGTGGCCTGTGGGTCCAATATTTTTTGGAATATCTACGCATGACTCCCCTTTCTTTTCCATGCACACTAACACTTTCAAAAAGTATTACTTACCAACAAATATCAAATATCATATTTTCTAACGTACAAAGTTAAGGAAGAAAGAGAGAGTCGTTTTAGATGGGTAGCAATATGAACATCTATTTAAGGACTTATTTTTTATAATTTTAATAATTTTTAAGTAATTTTATTAGTTAGTAATTATTTTTATTGTTTTAGTTGTATTTAAAGTATTTTTAAAAAAATAATAAAAAATAATTTATTAATAAAATATTGAAGTAATAGAATATACTTTCGCTTCTACAATAACTCATTTTTTATTTTTTACTAATGATTATGAAAATATTCGAGACGGCTCTGAGAAGAATTTTATTGGGTTTGAAAAGTAGATACAAAGGTTTTTATTTTTATATATTGTTTAGAATTTATATTTTTTTGTATATTCCAATATATGTTAAAAATAAATTTCATAAATGAATGTTAAGAAAATCTTTTTGTAGAAAAAATCCAAATATTACGTGCGATTAGATTTATCTGAAAAGAACTATGCTTTACTTCCAAAGGAATTATACTCGGGTTTTGTTCGGATATGGTTCCATGCTGGACAGTTTGCTTTTATCATATTAAAAAATTGCTTTTACAAGGTTGAGTGAAGTGAAATCAACATTTGTTTTCTGAAATCGGCGACGGCTACTATTTTCAGATGTTTAATGTGATAATTTGAAATTTTGATTTAATAGATTTATTTGTATTAATTTGAGTTATGATCGAAATTTTAAAATTTTAAAAATATAAAAATTATAAATATCAAGCGAAGTAATAAACTTTAACTAATTCCCCAAACGAACGAGAGGAAAAGGGTATATTAACAAAAAGAAAAAAGCATTGAAGCTTCGGTTCCTCTTCACTTCTGCACTTACCTAATTCTTTATTTTTTTATTTAATCATCGATATTTAATTTTTTAGCGGCCTAATTCAAAACGAGTAATGTAAAATTTCGGGACGACCCTCCTAACACAAACTATCACCAAAATAATCTGAAATAAATTCATAACTATCCAAAACAGTCATATTGTAAAACTGAATAATGTATTATATATTTGAAAAATCAAATATAAATTAAAGCATCAATAATTTAGATAAAATTAAGAGTCGAAATAACAGTGCTGCTAAAGATAGAACTTTTGACTCGATGCTGAGGTGTTCAAATTTCATTTTTGTACAAGTAAAGGAAAGAAAAAAGATAGAACTGGCAGCTTCCTGCCTATATATTTACTATGTATTCAGATGATTTTATTCCATTAATGTATTCACACTACTTTATGCAAATCAACCATTGCATAAATGTAGCATATATCTAATCTTAAACCCTAATAAATTACCAAGAACTAGAAAGAAAAAAAGTAATAAATTAAAAAAAGAAGCAATTCCATTAACACATATGGAAAATGCTTGCATTTTAGATCAAGGTTGAACCTACAGGACAAAGCTCAATAGATCCATAATGAAGCAATTCCTCTATCATCTGCTCTACATGATCATCTTCCAGTGGGATGAACTGCTCTTCACTCCCAGCTTGACTTTCTTCATTCCCTTCCCATTTGTTCTCCGGCTGCGGCCAGCAATCGGTTTCTCTGATATTGAATCCGGTAATGCTGTACCCGGTAGCAGCCGAAGGTTGACATTGTGTTGCAGAAGAGTCATTTTCTGCATTTTTCTTAGCCAGCTGCAGTGCTGCCATGTGACATTTATGTAACTTAGCCGCCAAGGTAGCTGAGAGAAGCGTTGATGAAGAAGATTGAGCGTCATTGGGATTGTGTGGGAAATTGGTTCGTGCTTTGGCCCCGCACATAAGCCTTGCCGCCTCATCGTACGCTCTTGCTGCATCCTCCGCCGTTTCAAATGTGCCTAGCCATATTCTAGTCTTCCTGCAAAACACAATAAACGGTTTTCTCATTAAAAAAACAGTGAAAAAATCAGAAAGTGAAGAAAGAAAAATAGTTTCGAGGAAATTACAAGATGGGGTGTCGGATTTCGGAGACCCAGGAACCCCAATGTCTTTGACGAACGCCACGGAATCGCTGCTGAGGTCTTCCCATGCCGTTTTTTAATGAGAAACGTAAGTGTTTGTGATATGTCTGAGAGAACAAAAGCAAAACGAAATGAGAAGAGAATGAAGGGAATGGGAGTTCTGAAGTGGGAGAGCCTAGGCTTATATATAAGCTTCTTTTGCGGCCTTCTGAACCTAGCGAATATTGATCAATGATCATTGTAAGAATAATAGGACCCACAATGGGTAGTTTCTTTCTTCTTTTTTCCCTCTACTTTTGCTTTTACCCCTTTTTACACGAGGAACAAATTTTTTCCCTCTGTTTTATTTCCACTTTCTCATTGGTCGAGTCATTATATGCACAATATGGACATAAATGTCACTAGAAAGTTGATTGATACCGTTGTTTTATTTTTCTTTGGATTTACATCAATAGAAATTCTTTTCACATGTTTAATATTGCTATAGACTTCGATTAGGGCTCTACATGATTTTATATAATATAATAAAAGAGACTCCAACATATATAAGTTTATATATCTTTATGACTTTTTTGTTTTTCTAGAAAAGCTCTCCCTATTTGGAGTTAATTATATGGAAGTTGATTTGAATTCAAGTTTTAAACTTCGTTTAGGAACTAAAATAGAAACCTTTCATTTTGATGATGAATTCACTTATAAAATGATATTTAGTGTGCGGAGTAGAGAAATCTCTCCTCTTTTTTTTTTACTATCTCAATAATTCCGGATATCAAAACATAATTTATTTTGGTTGCATCGCATATAGATGTATTTTTGAGGAAATAAGGGTAATGTGCTCTTGTGCTTCATGTATTAGTTAGTGGACAAAGGTAACATGGCTCACATCACATTTACAAATACATAGGAAACCTGCCCATATGCCATAGAATAAGGTAAGGACAAAAAACCCACGTTTAATGTAATTTTCAAGCCCCATTCTTCCATGATATAATATACTTGTGTCTGTTTTATGGTCTTGGAGTGACAATTAGCTTCAAAATTTGACCACATCTATTGCTTGATAGCTATGGAAGAGGCAATCCACGTACCAAAAGATTTACAAGTCCACTTCAATGCCCACCCTTTTGTTCCTTTTCATTCATTCAATATATTGCTTGATAGCTAGGTCACATTATGCATCTTCACATGCAGTGCTTTTGAATTTTTTGGACGCTTATCATCTTATTAGCAAAGAACCCTAAGGGAAATCCGGAGACCAATTGTCCTCCGGCTCTGAGCTGAGGTCACCGTACCTTATTCTCACATCTCGGGTTTTTGGAGCTTCCAAAATATGGGAACTTTTGCCCAAACTATGCCCTGTGAAAAAGTACTCTATACAAAACTCTTAATAATTGATTTCAGATCACAGGTCACGGCCTATGATTCCATCATACTACATCGGGTGACAATATCGGGGTTGAATTAAACCTTGATCTCCAGGATGCCAACAGAAAACCTCAAAGATTATTTGGAAAATGTCGACTAAACCATTCGAAAACACTTTCTGGACTCCAAACCCAAAATAACCAACAAATTGCATAGAATGACAACTTTCCTAATGATTACAGAAATGGGAGAAAGAATGGTCGGATTAAAGCCCATATGTAACTTCGCAACAACACTATGACTCTACACTAAAATGTTGAACACAAAATTAGAGACAAGATGGTAAGAGGGGAAATTCCTGGTGTACACACAACAACACATTCCAATCCTAGTTGTTCAACTTGAAAGGGGAAGAAGAACCGATGTCCTATCTAGAAAACCAAACCAGACAAAGTGCCAAAACCTTTTTCCTCTAGAGTTCAGCCATTTTCTAATCAAAACTAACCCCTTTCACTTTCTACCACTTGTTCCAACTCTTGGCTTGCCTTTAACTTCAGATTCCTGTATTCCAGGACACATTACAAGTCAGATTCATGAGTAAAAGAAGTTCCTTAATGAATATGAATAAACGGTCAAGTGTGTGAATTATTTGTGCTGATGTACCTGTGGTAAGTGCAGGAAAATGTACGTTTTTGCTGTTGATGGGTTGTGATTTTCAGCACCTTTACTCCAGTCATAACAAACCTATAGCAAATTCAGGATGAGAATCACTGCACGATATATATAGGGTTAGGATCCACTTACACAGTGTAAAAGTTTTTAAGTTTTACACATTTTTTGGATCGTTGGATGGGAGAAATGGAAGGCTGAGAGATTAACTCCTTACTTTCTTTTTCCAAGTGATAATCTGCACATATTCTTCTGTTAATCTTAAACATCCATTTCACCCATACAACGATCCAAAAAACGTGTAAACTTGAAGACTTTTACACTGTGTAACCGGATCCTATCCCATATATATATATTCAGTTCAAAGAGAAAGTCAGCATTCTTCCAAAGTAAATACCGAATATGCAAATATTGATCCATCATTGTTGAAAGCACTGCATGGTATAGGTTGACTGCACCTTGACATTGCCTGAAAAACAGCAAAAGACAGGATTTATAACCAAACCATAATACAGAAAATATGATCTTGCCGCCAGAGCTAGAGTTGTCAAGTTCAGACCACTATCAATTTAATTTAAAAAATGACAAACAATTTCTTGTTTCATTTCGCAAAATCAATCTATGTAAAGATAAAAGCATTGAAAGGTTTCTTGAACTTTTCAATGCCAAAAGCAGATGCTGTCACTGTCAGTGGCATGCTGGTAGTGGCTTCCACCGCCAGCCATATCGAACTCCAGGCTTCAACAATCAGTACCACTTTCTAATAGAAACCAATCAGACTATTGAGAAACTCTGGATCACTATTCTAAGAATACCTTTAATCTCTGTTTACTATCCTTGTCCCAGAAATTGAAAGCACCATCAGAACCCGCAGTGGCAAAAGTGTGATGTATCTGAAACAACAAACAACATCAGATCATGAACCATAGAAGATTTAGCTCCCTAAAGTGATTCAGAACTAAGGCTCTACATGGTATGAAGGAAAATGAGCGAGGATAGAATTTTTTTAATCTAATTATTAAGATACAAAGTAAGAAAGTGACTATAAATCTTAACAGTTGATTAAGAAGTTTTCCATCCTTCATACCAAGAAAAGCCTAATATCCACCTAAAATAGATTCCATGAAACAGATAATGAACACAACCTGAAGGAAAATAGGCGACCAAAAACTTACAGGATGGAAGTTTAACGAGTTTACAGAATATATCTCACTGCCATCCCTGTGGCATTTGAAAGTAAAGTTTTTACTCTGCTGTCCATCATCAAGGTGGTGTACTCCAACCCTTCCCTCAATTGAACCAACCTGTAAAGAAAAATAACAAAGTTAATGCTCCCGAAGAAACTATTCCATTACTTCCTTTTGTTCGAGAAACTATTCCATTACTGTTGCACAAAAGGAGGGGAAAAGTTTATAAATGATGTCTTCCAAAGTTGTTTCTCCATTTAGCCAAAATGATGGAACAACTGAATATGTGTCAAATTGTTGGAAACTTAAAGATGGAAGGAAGAAATAAGCATACCAAAAAACCTTGCTGGTCAGGGAAGGCAGCAACGCATCTTGTCTGATACTTGAGGGGTGAGGTGACTCTCTTGTATTCATTCTGATAGCATTTAAATGTTATTTGACATGAAGATGTAATGGGAAAGCAAACAAGTAACATTAATAATTTCTCAACTTGTCAATCAGCAATTCAACCAGCGCCATTTATGTACAACCAATCATATAGTCGAAAACAAAATTAGCACAGACCACTTGCACTAAGATTTTATTGATGATAAATAAAAAGGAAGATGCTGAGTGCATCTTTAACTCGATTATTCCCAACTCCTAGAGTGCTTCCACTACTTTATAAATAATAATTTTCCATATCAACAAATGTAATACAGTAATACTAGTTATACAAAACATAACATCAAAACTGCAATGAGAAAAAAATGACGAGTCAATCACACAAGAGAGAGAGGAGAGGGCGGAGGAACCATAATTCTATGAAAAATGAATACACAGAAAATTAAAAATAGTGAAGACCCTTGACTTATAAGAAAAGGCTACCTGAGGGTTCTGCAAGTTAAAGACAATTAGATTTCTATCTGCAGTGCCAACAACCATCAATGGATATTTCACCGTGAGTGCATAGCAACGATCAGGAAGTTGTTGAGTATGCACTGGGTTTGACTGCCTTGTATCCCAATATCTAAACATAAAGGTAAAAACCCAAAAGTTGATTAAAAACCAAAGTAATAAAAAAGAATCAAATTGCCAAATCAATGGATGAAGTAGAAGCAATACAGAAAAACTGGTTAGTTAATGACCAAATGATAACACAAGAAACATGTGATATTGTGAATCTAAACAATAGGCCAAAAACTTGTTCTCCATAAAAATTCAGTTTTAACATTAAAAATGATGCTTCAGAATGTACTGCATAGAGATCCCTTCATAAGTTACAGATTATTGCCATTTGTCCCCAAAACCTCCTACATGTGGCAATCAAAGCTAAATTTATCATGTCATAATTATACACATATCTAGCACACAAGGAACAACCTCCTACACGGGTAGACCAAGAGAATAATTTGTGTTATTAAACAGGTAACTTGTGACTACAAAATGATCATACTTCCTGTGAATTGAGCATGGAATTTACAAGTATGCAGGTACTACCGCTTAGCAAGATGGCAAGAGCGCCCTCACATGAAATGCATTACTAACATGATGTTAATCACTAGGACCCAATACCCGAAAACATTACTTCAATTTCCCAATGGTACAAAAACTGCGGAAATGTGAGAGTATTACTTTAATGTCTTGTCCCAGCTTCCGGTAGCTAAGAGGTTCATTTCTGGTATCCAAGCAACCTCTTTAATAGGGGCATCATGCATGGCAACTGTAGTTGGTTGACCACCAGATAATAAAGGCCACATCTTGACCTGCTTGTCACAGCCTCCAGAAAATACCGTCATCCCATCATCCTTCCAAGCTGAGCACAAAACCTTTTAAAAGGGCAAGGAGTTAACAGAATCAGTTTACTACAACTGCAAATTGAAGAATCGAATAATACATCTCCAAATGCAATGGACTCTAACTCATTACCGGCTGATCATGAGTAATTGATGCCTTTGGCATACTAGCAACAGCTGTACCATTACGGGATATTTCCCAACATCTCACCTGCAAAATTGTTCAAAAAGGGGGAAGGGGATCACATGTCAGGTAACTGAACAAACGACAGGGGAAGCAACAAGAAAGAAACTTCAATAATTCAACTCCGTACAAGAACTTAAAGAACAAGTTGAGATGCCATGAATCGATAAAGGAAACAAAACAAAGTGAGCATACCTGATTATCCCATGAAGTAGCAATCAAGAAATTGGCCTTGGGACTGAAACTAAGGCTTGAAACAGAATCACTGGGCGGTTGGGCAACCTACAATTAAAAATTGCATGTAAAAACCCTTTGTATCAACAGTTCAACCAAACTTAATTTCAAATTCTTTTTTTCCATTGTAGTATCTTTTTAATCAGTGATGCTGATCCTTCCCCATATTTATCTCGAAAATTTCCAAAAAGGAGAAAACCCTTTGTATCAACAGTTCAACCAAGCTTAATTTCAATTTCATTTCCATTGTAGTATCTTTTTAATCACCGACACTGACCCTTTCCCATATTTATCTCAAAAAATTCCAAAAAGAAACGAGAAAATCATCAGTCTATCGCATTATCACTAGCTCAAGTATTATTTAACCAAAAACAAGGAATAAAATCAGTATCGTTTCTCCTCCTTAACATAAAAAATACAGCAAGAAAACAGAACTTTGTTAACTCGCAAGTTTAAAAACTAAAACTAAAATAAAGCTCACTGGTAAAGCAACAGTAATCTCGAACTAAATAATAAAATTATAATTAGCAAATTGAAACCAAAACGAAAAATGTGAATCGCATAAAACATATTATACAAATTAAAGAGCGAATACCTCGAATGATTTGTTAGGGTTATGATTGGCAGCGGCGGCACCGAAAGTAGACATTACGAAACTGCAAAATTAATCGATAAGACACTAAAAATTTGCGACTATAATAAACTTCCAAATCTTCGCAGCGCAAAATAAAACGAATAAAGAAGATACGAACATGGAGAAAAAAGAAAAGGAAATTACCTTGGAGAAAAAGAAACTTTGATTGGGTTTGGAAAGGAGAGGGAAAACTGAAAAAATTTGAGAGTAAAGAGTATGCGCAGTAAATATATGTGGGAGAAAAAACAAGGTTGCTGGTTGTGGTGCGATGCGATGTCGGTTAACGGGGAGGACGCGTTGCGTTAGATGAACGCCAGGCAATATCACCGTGTCCGTAACCGTAACCCTTTCAGCTTGCAGTATTTAATTTAATTTTTACATTAAGGCGAACAGGCGGCCTTTTAGGCCCATTGGGCTTTACCAGAGTTGGACCATATCTTGATAGCATTTTTTCAAGCTCAAACTCATATTCTACCTTAAATTACATTTGGCAATATAATATAATTAGTTTGTCATGAGAAGCTTGCAACTAAAATAATTAGTTATTGAATGATGGATTTTTTTACAAATTTTATTCTTAATTTTACTTAGAAGAGAAAGGAAGAGAAAACTGTAGGGGACGGAAGGAAGTATTTTTATCGGGTCTAGAACCAGAGGCGAGAGTCTTGGCCCCCTCAAGATTTATTACATTGACATTTAGCCCTTTAAAATTTTTAATTTGCCCCCCTTCAAAAAAATTATTTTATTATTATATTTTGAAATTTTAAAATATTTTTAATTAAATTCATTCTTAAAATTTTAAAAAGATTTTCTTGAAAATTTTAGTTAAATCCTTTACTTTTATGAAAAAATTATATTAAACCCTCCATTTAAAAAATTAATATAAGCTTTTGAATTTTTTAAATTTTTAAATAGGTCCCCTCAAATTAGGTTGTCAAGATCAGTCACTGTCTAAAACCCATTATCTAAGGAAATGTGATGGAACAAAAATATCAGCTTGACCAACCGACCAAATGTGTCAAGAATTTGATGTGTTTAATTTGATTAATTTTGGTAATAGAATATAAGTCACGTGTTGATTTTATTAATCTTGCTTATATACAAGATAAGAATTCATATGGTTAGGATAATTTATATTGAAATTATTGAGATTTCATGTATAAATCCCACCATATGTGAGCTTTTCTCCATACTTATTGACATGCATTATGCATACATGAGTTATTTAATATATATATATATATATATATATATATATATATATATAATGAACTTTAGGATATCATGCTAAGTTACAAATGCATGGTGAGTGATTTATTTCATTAGAACTTACTATTGTAGTTTTTTAATAATATCTATTTAGAAAAAGGAGAATTTTGCTCTTACTGGATTTTGAACTCACAATTTAGAGGAATGAGAGGATGTCAACCGAGAGCTTTGACCACCTACTTCAAAGATTGTTGACGCGACATTGATTATTGTAATTAGCCTAATTAACATAATTTTTTAACTATAAAAGTCTAGTAGTGCAATTTAAGGAAAATTAAAGTTAGTGACATATATGATAATTGATGCTAAACTAAATAAATTATATTTATTCCATAAATGAAATTATAAGTATTTAATTTTAAAATATAAATATGTAAATACTTTTGTATTCGAATAAGCTCAAACTTGTAGAAATAAAATTTTTCTTATTGAGGATTTTATTTTTAAAACTTTTAAAAATAATACAAAAGGGATTTTAGTTCAAATCTGAGATATAATGTCAATTATGTTTTTAATTTAATATTTTTTTGTTATTGCAATACAAACTTGATTGATGTTTTTTTAAGATAAATAAATATATATTTTATTCTTAATATCAGTGAAATGAGTATCTTTCAAATTCCAAATTGACACCGAGACAAAAATATTGCAACAATTTTAAATATAAACGTTAATATGATGTGAAAAATAATTAAAATAAGCAACCCAACTCACTAATGGGTCAACAACAGACTTGGGCCAGGCACCTGTAGCTCGAGTTAGTTCCCGGGTCAAGAAAACACCTGTCAAGTATGCTGATTATGAGCTTTATCCACGTTGGCGCAAGTAGTTACAAATATATACCGCAGGGTCGGTTGTAAAGGGAATTAAGAAAAACGTGATACTTAAAGCATTTCTTTTCTCATCTCTGCTGCTGTAACTTTTTTTGAGCATTTAATCGAGCACTTCAACTTCATCTTTTCAATTCTATTCATAACATTGGTGCTTTCATTGCCCATCTACAAAAATGGTTGATGGCACCCGACTCAAGACTCTTGACGATAATGTCAAATTGCTTCAGGACTCACAAGCTCAATTTCGCAATGATTTGGAATCCATCAATACGGCGTTGAGTAAGCAAAGCATTCTGTTGCAGGAAGTTCTCGGTAAGTTTTCAGCGTCTCCTTTGCAAAAAGCTTTCGTGGGGGATTCGAAGGACTCCAGCTCTCCTTTCACCGATGGGTCCATAGGGACAAGCATTTTGGGACATCATAAACCTGCGCTTGTTCAAATGGCTCGATTTTCAGGTAAGAATCCGGAGCGTTGGGTTTCACAGACAGACCGTTATTTTGATTTCTATAACATTCGGGAAGATGATCGGATGACTATTGCCTCTTTTTATTTCGACGAGGAAGCTGCGGACTGGTATACTTGGATGCATCGCAATAAGCAATTGGTTAGCTGGGGGTCATTTGTCGAAGCGGTGATACGTCGTTTTCGCTCTCATGATCTAGAAGAACCTGAAGGATTGTTGGCAAAGCTCTACCAAACTACATCGGTGGCTGCCTACCGTGCTCAGTTTGAGACCATCACCAATCGCACCATGTATTTGCCTCTTCCTTTCTTGGTTCGTTGTTTTGTATCTGGTTTGCGTAGTGATATCAAGCATTCGGTGCTTATTCATAAACCCACCACACTTGATGAAGCTATGGATTTAGCTCAATTGCATGAACAACGCATCTTGCTAGAAAAAGGGATTGGTCGTGCTTCTTTGGGTAATAGTAAACCTTTGTTACCAACACCCAAATCGTCCAGTTCAGGGGATCCGATTACTCCAACTCCTTTGCGTTCAATTCCTACATTGCCAACACCGACCAAGGTTGGTTTTCGACGTCTATCCCCTGCGGAAGCAGCTCACCGCCGTGCACAGGGACTTTGTTACCATTGTGACGAGAAGTATACATGGGATCATAAATGTAAATCTACTCCGCAATTACTGTTATTTGATGACGATCCGGATCCGTTGTCAAGTGTTCCGTCTCCAGAGTCACAAAATTCTATTCCATTATCTGATGAAGCTATTGTCGACAAGTCACACCCTCAAGAAGTGCAATCTCAGTCTGCCATTTCTTATAATGCTCTTACCGGAGGCTATTCCATTTCTACCTTGCGTTTCACGGGAACAATTCATGGTAAATCAGTACAGGTGTTGCTCGACGGAGGTAGTACACATTGCTTTATTCAAACTCGTGTTGCTAAATTTCTCCACTTACCAATTGAGGATACATCTCCATTTTCAGTTGTTGTGGGTAGTGGGGAACGATTATCTTGCACAGGTTTAGTCAGACAGCTTCCTTTGATCATACAGGGCCATACTATCTCCATTGATTTTTATGTATTGTCGTTGCAAGGTTGGGATCTCGTTCTTGGAGTTTCTTGGTTAGCCACTTTGGGGCCGGTTATTACGGATTATGCTACTTCTCGTTTTGAATTTCAACAGAATGGGTCTGTAATAGTTTGGCAAGGCAACACTACTCCCATAGCACATCCGGTGCAATTTAATAGTTTACGCCGATTGTATCACACTCACGCCATTGATGAGCTTTTTCGATTGGAGTTGATTTCCCCGACTTCCTCAGAGACCTCTGTGATGGTGCCGGCAATGCAATGTCTATTAGATGAATTTCTAGATGTCTTTGCTAAACCGCATGGGTTACCACCGTCTCGACCGATCGATCATTCTATACCTTTACTTCCGAACTCTTCTCCGGTAAAGGTACGACCCTATCGGTACCCTCATTTTCAAAAGCAAGAAATTGAGAAACTTGTTTCAGACATGCTACGGGAGGGCATCATTCGACCAAGTAGCAGCCCTTATTCATCTCCTGTCTTGTTGGTTCGTAAAAAAGACGGCACTTGGCGCTTTTGTGTAGACTATCGCGCCCTTAATACTATAACAGTTCGTGATCGTTTTCCGATACCTTCGATTGATGAACTGTTTGATGAATTACACGGGGTTGTCTATTTTTCAAAGCTGGATTTATTGGCTGGGTATCACCAAATCCGAATCCAAACTGATGATGTTGGTAAAACAGCTTTTCGGACTCATGACGGCCATTATGAATTTCTTGTCATGCCTTTTGGATTGTCTAATGCGCCTTCGACATTTCAACGCTTGATGAATGACATTTTTCGGCCTTATCTTCGCCAATTTGTCTTGGTTTTCTTTGATGATATTTTAATCTATAGTACCACATGGGAAGAGCATTTGAAGCATGTTCGACTTGTCCTTCACTTATTACGTGTCCATCAACTTGTTGCCAAACTTCCAAAGTGTGTTTTTGGACAGCAATCTGTGGGTTATTTGGGACATATTATTTCAGCACAGGGAGTATCCGTTGATCCGGAAAAATCGCTGCTATACGGCAATGGCCCCAACCAAAATCAGTTAAAGATGTACGAAGTTTTCTTAGATTAGCCGGCTATTATCGGCGCTTCATTCGTCACTATGCAACCATTGCTGGACCATTAACTGATCTTCTTCGAAAAGATGCTTTCTTATGGACGCCGGCTACTACTCAATCTTTTGAGTCTTTGAAGCGAGTTTTGAGTGATACTCCAGTTCTTCGCTTACCGGATTTTACACAACCATTTACTATTGAGACGGATGCTTCCGGAGTTGGCATTGGTGCCGTTCTTTCCCAAGGTGGTCATCCATTAGCCTTCTTTAGTCAAAAATTGTGTCCTCAAATGCAACGTGCTTCCACTTACCAGCGGGAAATGTACGCCATCACTCAGTCCGTAGCAAAGTGGCGTCAATATTTATTGGGTCGAAAATTCACTATTTTGACGGATCAACAAGCATTGAAGAATTTACAAACTCAGGTCATACAAACTCCGGAACAACAAAAATGGCTAAGTAAGCTTCTTGGTTATGAATTTGATATTTTATATCGACCCGGCAAAGGAAATGTGGCTGCGGATGCCTTATCTCGGATTCCTTATGCTCAATTAATGGCGTGTTCAAGACAAGAATTTGATATCATTAATGACCTTCGCCTTGCTAATAAGCAACATCCTGAGCTTATTCAACTTCAACAAAAGTTGGCACAAGATTCATCTACTTTGTCAGATTATGCTTTTAAGGACGGTCTTCTGTTTTTTCGGGATAGACTAGTGGTTCCTACAGATTCTCCTATCCGGCAGCTACTCTTGACTGAATTTCATGCTTCGCCTATTGGGGGTCACTCCGGCATCCATCGTACCTTCCATCGACTTGCTTCCAATTTTTTTGGCCGCACATGCGTCGAGATGTGCAACAATTTGTAGCCGAGTGCCATGTTTGCCAACAAATGAAATCCTCTTCATTACCGCCATCGGGGTTACTTCAACCACTTCCGTTACCTACCTTAGTTTTTGAAGGTATTTCCATGGATTTCATTACGGGTTTACCAACTTCACATGGCCGCTCAGTCATTATGGTGGTAGTTGATCGCTTGTCCAAGTATGGGCATTTCATTGCCTTGCCCACTCACTTTACTAGTGCGATCGTGGCTAGCGCTTTTGTGTCTGAAATAGTCCGACTTCATGGTATTCCTGCAGAGATTGTCACTGATCGTGATAGTCGCTTTTTGACAGAATTTTGGCGTGAGCTACATCGTTTGCAGGGCACTACTTTAGCCATGAGTACAGCCTACCACCCGCAAACCGATGGTCAAACCGAGGCACTTAACCGTTGCTTGGAGATGTATCTACGATGCTATGTGTCTGACTGTCCCAAGACTTGGCTAACTATGCTTCCTTGGGCTGAGTATTGGTACAATACATCATTCCAAATGTCCGCACAAATGACACCGTTTGAGGCTCTCTATGGACGACCACCTCCTACTATTTCCCGTTACATTCGAGATTCTTCCGGACATTCTCTTATCGACGCTTTCATGCTACAACGAGACGAGGTGTTGGGTACTCTTAAGGTTAACTTGCTTAAAGCCCAAGCACGTATGAAAAGCTTTGCCGATCAACATCGTCGTGAAGTGATCTTCCAAGTTGGTGATTGGGTCTATATTAAGCTGCACCCTTATCGACAGAATTCCATTCGTCTTCAACGACACCACAAGTTGGGACGTCGATATTTTGGACCTTATAAAGTTCTTCGTCGAATTGGTCAAGTCGCCTACCATCTTGAATTACCTGAGTCTGCCCAGATTCATCCAATTTTCCATGTGTCCTTGCTTCGCAAATGTGTAGGTGTTCCAGACCAACAAATCACTCCGTTGCACTTGGTTGATTCAACTGCCACCATTGTGTTGTCCCCGAAATCAATTATGGCTACACGAGTCCTCTCTCGTAATGGACAATCTATCGAGCAATGGTTAGTTCAATGGGAAGGTTTTGCCGCTGACGCTGCTACATGGGAAGATAAGGATCAATTACTGAAGTCATTTCCAAGTCTAAACCTTGAGGACAAGGTTACTGCAAATGGAGGAGGCAATGTCATGACAAGTAAAGCAACCCAACTCACTAATGGGTCAACAACAGACTTGGGCCAGGCACCTGTAGCTCGAGTTAGTTCCCGGGTCAAGAAAACACCTGTCAAGTATGCTGATTATGAGCTTTATCCACGTTGGCGCAAGTAGTTACAAATATATACCGTAGGGTCGGTTGTAAAGGGAATTAAGAAAAACGTGATACTTAAAGCATTTCTTTTCTCATCTCTGCTGCTGTAACTTTTTTTGAGCATTTAATCGAGCACTTCAACTTCATCTTTTCAACTCTATTCATAACACTTGATTGATGTTTTTTTAAGATAAATAAATATATATTTTATTCTTAATATCAGTGAAATGAGTATCTTTCAAATTCCAAATTGACACCGAGACAAAAATATTGCAACAATTTTAAATATAAACGTTAATATGATGTGAAAAATAATTAAAATAACGTTGTTTTATGAAATAAAAGTGCTAACAATTTTAAACCCAACCATTGATCTCACTAAAATTGCTTTATTTGATTAAAATATGTGTGAATAAACATTATATTATAAACATTTTTAGTCCATGTATTATTTTTCGAATAAATAAATATCTTCCAATAATATGATATTATGTGTCACCAACTTTAAAAAGTTATAACATAAAATATAAAGATGACACGTGAACATAATGTGACATGATGGTTCAAACGTAACAAGAGGGGTAACTTTGTTGTACGACATGTTAAAATGTGGCTAATATACGACGTGAATGTTTCTTTCTTCTACCCGGTTACCAACCTAAAATGTTATATATATATTAGTAAACAATTTCATTTGCAACCTAAATTATTATGATTTTTAGTAATATTTCAGGTTTAGGTTTTCCAAACTAAAATATTATATGTATTGGCAAATGGCAACATTTTAGGTTGAAACTTAAATTGGTAACATTTCAGGTTGTAACTTAAATCGTTATGAGTTTGTATAACATTTTAGTTTGAAACTTAAAATTTTACTAAATTGTTATTATTTTGGGTAATATTTCAAGTTTAGATTATAAAACTTAAATTTTTACTAAATTGTTATTATTTTGGGTAATATCTCAAGTTTAAGTTTTAAAACTAAAATGTTATATTTATTGGTAACATTTTAAGTTGAAACATAAATTGATAACATTTTCTGTTGCAACTTTAATTGTTATGATTTTTCATAAAACTTAAAATTTTTCTCACTTCAACATAAATTGTTATATTTGATTTGATCGTCCAAGAATGAAAATATTTCACGACAAGTATCAAAATTTTACTCTAATTTTTACTGAAAATCAAGAATTCTAGCTTAAAAGTAATATTACAATTTTCATCAATGATCATATAACACCCCTCACCCGAATTAGGGGCAAGGAGCGTTATATTAACTTATAACGGATTCAGATTAATAGGCAGCGGAAGGGTTATCAAAATTCGTGTAACATTTTTTTTGAATACAACATGTATTCTTAGCTATCTATACTCAAACAATACACATGTATAGCCACATAACATTTCCAATCATAGAATATATATTATACCAATTCTAATGTGAGCTCATACTATTCGGCTAACATCTTTTAATCTATAATCCATTTTAAATAAAATACCACTTGTATACAAAATAGATTGCTTCATTTCCTACCAATTTGGATGTCATGTAACTATATCTAATTCGATTAATAGCCAACTACGTTACAAATAGAAAAAATACTAATTAATTAAGATCAATCATAAAGTTCATATTTCATTCAAATGTCATGTACTCAATTCAATTCGATTTACACAATTTTTAATTCTAATTCTTTACCTTATCCAATCGAATAACATACATAGGTTTCATTTCAAGAATAATTAATCTATATTGCATGACAAGATTAATCCAATCTATATATATATATATATATATATATATATATATATATATATATATATAACCGAAACATTCATCATATATATAATGCATCATTCGATACGTACAACCATAGCGTTTTACTTTCCCTTTTTACAAAATAAACCGGGGTATCATAACGGCTAAACCTAACGGTTGCCTATACAAAAAGTGACTTTTAACAAAAAGAATCAAGCCCTAAACATATATGCGGGCGATCTATACCCCAATATTTACCCCCTTACATACATATCAAAATATAGGGAAACATATTAAAAGTTTATATCGAACCAAAGTAGTAGTTCATGAACATAACCATTAAGCCAAATTGCACTAACATGCTGAACGCTAGGCCACCCATCATGAGTACGACAAAGATAGGGAAAATCATACTTAAGCTTCGTACGGAAAGTTTACGGGTAGAGGTCAACGATGTTAGAACCTGAAATTTAGGGGAAGACATGAAGGTTTGAGTGGTAAGTACTTCTCGTACTTAGTGAGGAAACCCTATTCTATTCGGTTTCCAATTAAACATTATGATCAAACAAATTTAATTTCGCTTTGCACATTATTTCATTCGAATGAATCAAGCAATGTAAGCAACCAACATTTATCAATGCACTATAGCAATCATTCGAATATATGCACAAAGGAGTCAAGTAATTCCATTCGAATACGTATAATTAATTTCACATCATTCATAATACAATTACACATACAAGCCATGAAACCTAAATTTGTCTTCCAATATTAATTTAACACAATTAAAGTTTCATAGCATATCAAGAATGGTAAAACCATAAAATTCAACATTTCATTCGAATGCTTCCATAACCAATTTCACAAATTTACTTCCAATTTCATATTTCATTTCTTTAATCGTTCATTTAATTCATTTAGCAATGCCTTGGATAGTAGAGTATGATAGGTAATCAAGTCACATATAACAGAGGTTGTGAATCAAATTCACCATGTAAAGGTACCACGTACCAAATCGTATCACATATAACATATCATAATGTCCGCAGACATTAAGCAAGAAGGTACACTTACGTACCACAATATCGAGTACACTAACGTACCGATTTTCTTATTGAGCTCAGACTCTAGGCTAGCCGTACTACCTAAATAGACTGTACACACCAAGGGCTTTGCATTTAAGTCTTTATTTTAGTCCGATACATAATCAATCAAATTTTTAGAATTCTTAATTAATCCTTTCGATTAATTGCTTATAGTTCCAATTCCATGAACATATTAACATACATGATCATATAACAATTTACATGCTCAATTCGCATTTTTCAGATCAGCTCTCATACAATTCCAAGCTCATATCACATAAATTAGAATCACATTTCATAGTTCAATACTCAATTGAACATATCAAGCTTAATCATACATAAAATAATCATCATATAGTCACATCTTATAATTCATTGTCATGATATCCATACGTAATCAATATCACCACAACCAATAATCAGCATTGCTAAAATCATACAAAGCAACACAAATAGCAGAAAAACAATTTCGGAATCAAACATATCAATCACCAATTTAATTTTAATCACATACACATCAAAATCACATATCACAAGTATAAAATCCAATTTCCATTATTCCTTCTTCCCTTACTAAATCGAATAGTTAATTAGTCCAATTTGCATGTTTATTATAACTTAGAATCAAATTAAGACAGTTGGAACTCTAATTCCAACTTTAAAGATCGTTTCACTCACAATTCGCCGAGCTAGTTTTGAATCCGTATGCCCTTCGCCCGATCCGAAGCCGATCCCGGAGTAATCTCTTCTTCTACCCTTTCGCTTCTAGGATCTAAGGCATTCAAGCCAAGCAAATAACAATTTTTCAGAATGCAATTTATGCAATTAAAGACTGAATTTTGCATTTTTAATCAAAACAGTCCCTTAACTATTTTGGTCCAATTCGACTAGTTTCCAATTTTCCAATTTCCTTTAATTAATCTTTTAATCCTTCAAATTGATCACCAAAATTAATGAATTTCATATCTTACAGTTTATAACTCAATTTAACAATACTTCATAAGACCTAAGTTTACCGATTTTATAAATCCTAATTTCTAATTTCACAATTTTCCAATTAAGCTCATTTTTGACCACCTAGATTGATTCACTTCGTATTCCCTGTATACAACTCCAAATCAGACACCGTTTGTTTCTAAATTCAGTTTACATATCCAATTTTAACATATCAAAAATTCAGGTCAAAACACGTAGTAGATTAATTTCTACAAATTTTTAAAGTTCACTGTCCAGCTCGAATCAGTGCTGGACAGTTTTGCATGTTACTCCATTTCATGCTTCCAGCTTTTTACACAGCCCTTAGAACCTTGTTTTATCATTTTTCTATTATTCTAAACATGTCAATGTGATACATATCAAAAAATGCAGATCAAAACTCACATTATAGAATTTTCTATAATTTTTCAAAGATGCATGTCATGAACTTTACAAATCTGTTAACATACTTTGCATGCATGTTCTTAATATTTTATGACTCTTAACCCTTAAATATTCTTATAAATTTCCATATTTCCAGCAACTATACTCAAGAACATCATCCTATAATTTTCTAGACACCTCATTTCACATGATTTATTATAATTTTCACCATAACCGAATCAAGAAGGGAGTAAGCTACTTACTTCCGATTTTTCCTTAAATTTTCTGAGTAGTTTTTACCACCATGCAAGCTCTTGTCTTCTTCACCGAGAGCTCTCAAGTTTCCTCTCAATTTTATGTTTATATGATGTGTGTGAAAGAACAAAATGAAACTTAGTTGGTTTGGTTGTGTAGCCGGTTAAGGAATGAGAAAGGGAGGGGACAAATTTAATTGGGATATGACTTTCATGTCATATCTCAACTAATCTCCCTATTTACTCATCTTAATAATACCACTTTAGTCATAATAAGTCTTATATATCCTATAATTACATGGAATTTCATGAATCAATCCATGTTCTTTTACCTTAGCATGCAAGCCTCCACTTTTCCACCTTGTTCGAATTGGTCACTAGACACATTGACCGGATTCTTCTTATACATTTACTCACATTTCAATTCGGTCCATAATGAACCAATTTTATATTCGAAAGTTTGGAAAATAAACCTAATTATTCCTTTAATCATCTAATTAAACCTCTAATCTTCTAGGCTAATTTTTGGGATGTTACATTTCTTCCCCCCTTAAGAAAAGAATTTGTCCCCGAATTCTTACCTGAATTGAACAATTGAGGGTATTGGTTTCGCATCGTTTCCTCAGGTTCCCATGTTGCCTCTTCCATCTTGTGGTTTCTCCACAAGACTTTAACAAGTGCAACATTTTTGTTCCGAAGTCTTTTAATTTCCCTATCCAGAATCTGAACTGGTTCCTCTTCATAGGACAAATTAGGATTCAGCTCTACTTCTTCTGGCTCTAAGATGTGAGAAGGATCGGATCTATACTTTCTGAGCATTGACACATGAAAAACATTGTGGATTTTATCGAACTCATTAGGAAGTGCAAGTCGATAAGCCACTGGGCCAATTCTTTCAGAAATTTCAAAAGGTCCAATAAAGCGAGGACTGAGTTTTCCCCTCTTTCCGAACCGAAATACCTTCTTCCATGGAGAGACTTTAAGAAAGACTTTGTCTCCCACATTATGCTGAATATCTCTTCGTTTCAGATCAGCATAGGCTTTCTGTCTATCAAAGGCTTGTTTCAATCGAGAGTGGATAATTTGAACTTTCTCTTCTGTTTCTCTGAGCAATTGGGGTCCCAAAACTTTATTTTCACCAAGTTCGGACTAACACAAAGGTGTTCTGCATTTTCTGCCATACAATGCTTCAAAAGGTGCCATCTGAATAGACGACTGATAGTTATTGTTGTAGGCAAATTCAACTAAGGGTAGGGATTTCTCCCAATTCTTTCCAAAGTCAATTATGCAAGCTCTAAGCATATCTTCGAGAATCTGAATTACTCGTTCAGACTGACCATCAGTTTGCGGATGGAAAGCAGTGCTTAGATTCAATTTAGTTCCCATAGCTCTCTGTAATGTTCTCCAAAATCTAGAAGTAAATCTTGGATCACGATCAGAGACAATGGAGATAGGATTTCCATGTAACCGGATCATCTCCTGAATATACAGATTGGCCAAAGTCTCCAAACTGTAATTGATACGAATAGGAATAAAATGTGCCGATTTGGTGAAGCGATCAACAATCACCCAAATAGCGATCAACAATCACCCGAATAGGAATAAAACGTGCCTATAATTACATGGAATTTCATGAATTAATCCATGTTCTTTTACCTTAGCATGCAAGCCTCCACTTTTCCACCTTGTTCGAATTGGTCACTAGACATATTGACCGGATTCTTCTTATACATTTACTCACATTTCAATTCGGTCCATAATGAACCAATTTTATATTCGAAAGTTTGGAAAATAAACCTAATTATTCCTTTAATCATCTAATTAAACCTCTAATCTTCTAGGCTAATTTTTGGGATGTTACAGACCAAATTCTGGGTTTTGATTGTTAAAATCAAATTTAGATTACTCATATACTCTAATAAATTTTCATTACCCAATATAAAATCTCAGCTTTAGGCCAGAATTAACAAAATCACCATTAAAGAGTTAATTTTTTTTAACATAAGCTATTTTTTCATCAATTGCCTAATTCCGAGTTTAATTTGTTAAAATCAAGTTTAGATTACTTATATACTCTAAAAAAATCTACATTGCCCAATAAAAAATCTTAGGTTTAGTTCAAAATTAACAAAATCACCGTTAAAAGGTTAAAGAACTTAAAATAATTTATTTCTTCAAATACTTATTTCTGGGTTTAATTTGTTAAAATCAGGTTTAGATTACTCATATACTCTAAGAAATCTCATTACCCAATAGAAAATTTTAGCTTTAATTCGGAATTAACAAGATCACCATTAAAGAGTTAAAGAACTTGAAACTCGGCTAGACTCACAACAAGTATTGAAACTTAGTCAAAAAATTTGAAACTTACAAAAATTTATCATTCGAACCTAAAGTGTTATCCATATTAGTTGCATTTTAGGTTTTAACTTAAAATGTTATATTTTTTTGGGTAACATTTTAGGTTGCAACTATAAATGTTATCTAAGTTTTTAAATTTTAGGTTGCAACCTAAAATGTTATATATAATTGTACCATAAATGTTACATATTATGGTAAGTTTTCATACTTGTTAATAAGTTTCAAAACTTACCATGTCAACTTAAAATGTACATCTTTTAGTAACATTTAGGTTGGTGGGTACATATCATAGTAGGTTTTGATATTTGTTAGTAAGTATCTAAACCTACCATGTCAACTTAATGTTTAGGTTGATGAGTAACATTTTAAGTTCTGTGTTTTTTAAATTTTAGGTTGCAACCTAAATGTTACATATTATGGTAAGTTCCATACTTGTTAGTGAGTTTCTGAACTTATTATGTCAACTTAAAATGTTATGACCATGTTTGGCAATTAACGCGTAGCTGATAGCGGATTACATTAGCTGAGAGCTGATAGTAGATTGCATTAGCTGATTTGATTAGTGGATTGTATAAAAGTGTTTGGTAAAATTAACTGATAGTTGATAGTTGCTTGAATATTAAACAAGCAAAATGACATATAAGGACATGATTATATTCGATACTTATTTGAATAGTTTATTAGTTATCAATATTTTGTATCTATTAATATTAGTTAGATTATGAAAAATAATTGTTAATATAAAATTACGAAGCATATTTGAAGATCTATATATTAATTTATTATTCATATAATTATTTTTAATACAATTTAATTAATTATTAAATTTAAATACAAATATAAATGTGTGAGAAGAAAAAGAAAAGGAAAACAAAAATATTAGTTTACAAATGTCACAATGTAAATACGTGAGGTTGAAGAATTAAAATAGAAATTGTTAAATTTAAGTTGTTTTGAGATTTTTGATAATTGTTAAGGGTAAAATGGTCTTTATAATTCTTATGTCAAAACCTCTAATTTTAAAAAGCTCATATTAGTAGCTTTTTTTAATTAGAGGTTCAACATAATTCACTCTTTACCAAACATATAAATTAGCAGATTTGACCGGTCAAACTTCTAATTTTGGCTCAAACCTCTCTTTACTAAACAAGGCTTATATCTTTCGATAACATTTAGGTTGATGGATAACATTTTAAGTGCTGTGTTTTTTATCTTACCGGCTACACACACTTCCAGTTACACATTTTTTTTCTTGATATAACAAAATTTTAAAATTTTTGATACTTACCACAACCGAAAGTGTTATTAAAAGTATACCATTTTCAGTTTCATATTTTACATTTTCAGTTAGTGTCGCACCATAACCGCACGTATGTTAGACAAATCCCAACAAGAGATTAAACGGTTAAGTGACCGAAATGAAAGTTTAACGGTGACTAATCTGAAAGTTTTTCATTTTGTAAGAAAAAACACAATTATATTAAAAGTTGGGTGACCACTGTTATAGTTTAACCAAGAAAAAGAAGGAAAAGTCAAAAGTAATCTCCTTTAGGAAAAAGAACAATAGTAAAGTAATTACATCTCATTTCATTCAACAGAGGATCTTCGATTCCTTAAAAGAAGATGAAATTCTTGTTTTTGTTATAATATTGCTGAGCGGCGAAGCTTCGATTTATTCTGGGTTTGTTCGCGCTTATGATGCGTCGCTCTGCATGTGCATCCAAAAAAACGGGTCAAACCAATTCAACCAACCCGATTTACCGTTCTCCCTCCGATCTCTTTCGCACCGGTACTTCCCTTTTTATCTTTTCTTTCTTTCTTCAATTCCAGATTTTGATGGAGCTGGACTCGCCTTCTTCTTTTTTCCTTTTGTTGTTTCAAATTTTGACTGTTTGTTAGATTGTTAAATTTTGTTTAGCTGTTCATTTCTCTGGTTGATTTATGTAAAGCGATTCAATTTTTGCATCATTTAAGATCGTGTATTTGTAGAAGAAAGAAACAAAGTAACTTATTACATTTGTGTGCGTAATTCTAGTAGATTTTGCGGATAATGATGAGATATCTAGCAAAGTTAAGTTTAGCAAAAGGATTGGGGTTTGATTTTGAAATTAGTTCTCCTAAGACATGATTTAGAAGTGAGGAAATGGGAAGAAAAAGAAGAATGAACCTTAAGAGAATACATGCCCATCTTAAGGGTAAATTATAGCTTGAATGCAGTCTTCTTATGGTAGTTAAATCTTAAAAGTGTGTTAAAAAATCAGGTTTAGCAGAGAAATTGTAAATTGAAGCAAAATCCTTAAGGCTAGATTATAGCTTGATTTCTATCTTAAGATAGTTAAATATTAATAGCGTGACAAAAATATGTAAGTGAAGTTGAAATTTAAAGCAAAATCCTTAAGGGTAGTTTATAGCTTGAATGCAAGCTTCTTAAGGTAGTTAAATCTTAGAAGTATGTTTGGGTTCAGTAAGAGAAGTTGAAAATTGAAGTGAAATCCTTGGCCATAATTGAGAAGAAATTATATCTTGTTATCAGTATACGTTGCATGTATGATATACTTGTTGGCAAGACAGGGCTTCTCACCTAAGGTTCAAGCAATTAAAAGATTGAGTTGAAAAATGCTGATAGATTATGTTCCATACATGAAAACGAAAACCTGAGAAAGTGAGAATAGTGATATATATGCTTGGAGGAACACAGGAAATAAGATTTGGTTGAAAAGAAATCAAATAAGTTTAGAAGATTATTCTATCAAGCTTTGATTTATGTCTAGCAGATTTTCTAATTTAAGGAGCTGGAGATAGTATTAGCAGTTCACTGCAGGATACGAGAGAATCAGATACCAATTTTGTTTTCTACTCTAATTAGAAATAAAGGCAGACTGATATGAAACCTGAACTTATCCTGAAACATGTGGAATTTGCAATTCAAATGGGGTTATAACAAAAAAAAATGAAAGCTTACTCATTTGCGTTAATGTGCGCTTAATTTTTTAATATTAATTTAAACTTTTAAGTTCCGAATCTAAATGCTATACCAAATATGCATTCCAATCCAGGATGCCAATAATGACAATGTTATGGTTCAACTTGGCCTCTCATTAACATGTTATTTAATATTTACCAAAGCTTACTTTGAAAATGACGTAGATCCCCTAATATTTCATCAAACTTGAGACTTCATTGTAGACTATGTATTTATAATGCTTATTCATTTTTCAAATTTATGGATTAAGCTGTCTATGGTTTCTTAACTAATGACTTGAGACTTTGTTTTGTATTTCTCAGCTTCAAGTAAGGCATCTTCAAAAGAGATGGAACGGATTGACAACCTATTTTATTCTTATGCCAATAGGTCTTCTGGTATGATTGAGTAAGTTCTCAGTGGAATATGCAATTCAGTAAGCAAATTTGTAATTTTGGTATTTCCGTTAAGGGGAAATGTCTTCTGGTACCTTTGTAATTTTGGAGAATTATATTGTTATATGGATTTTAGATAACTACCAATATGTTACATCCAACCCTTTTTTAAATATATTAATTTTTCTTTATTTTACATTTGTGTAATTTTCAGGCTGTCATCCAACCTGCATATCCTATCTTTTTATTTCTATTTAGTACAACTATTAAAGTGATCAATCCACGTGACAATTTGCGCACGTATCTTTTACATAGATGTTGGGGATCCTAGTTACAATCTGATATTTGAGCTCATTATGACTCAAAGTGCCAATCTGCTATGAGGTCTAGATCTTTTAGATCAGATAACGGATATGCTGATTGACTGCTTTAGTGGACTTTATTTGCATATAAGAAACAGTATATATGCTTGTTAAATTTCTTCTTTGATTTTCAATATAAATGATATCAATTTGTCGGAAAGGTTTAAATTCTTGAAATTTTCAATGGTTTCACAATAACCAAGTAACTGTTGGAGCATAACAAATATTCTTGAAATTCTTGAAATTTGTTGCATTAAAAATTAATATCATCACCATGGAAATAAGTGCTGCTTGACTACTTTGAACTGCTTTCTAATGTTATGATACACTATTTGAACAGCCCAGAAGGGATCGAGACTCTATGTTCCAACATGGAAGTTGATCACACAGATGTTAGGATCTTGATGCTTGCTTGGTAACTGTCATATAAACACGTCCAATAACTCATTTATAGCTTTAATCCTGAGCTTTTCTGTTGAAACTATTGTGCATGTGTCAGGAAAATGAAAGCCGAAAAACAAGGATACTTTACCCTGGTAAGAGTTTTTGTTTACCTTCTCCATTTACTTTTATAATTTAACTGTTAATGTGATCTATTATATTTTGGTTGAATGAAATTGCTATATGTTCCTATGCCCTCTGATTATTTTTCTTCTTTATCACGGCATGTTCATATAGAATAATCAGTTTCTAGTCTCCCTTTTTATGTTTACTATTGCATGTAGGCTGTATAGTGATGCCTGGATTTCTGTTATCATCTATGGTTTTGTTAATTGTCATTTTTGGGTCTTGATGTACTCATTTTAATCAATTTCCAATATCTGTGATTTGATCATGACTTCCAAGAGTTTTGAAAATACTTCGTAGTTTTTATTAAAAAAAAGTTATGTTGATAGGAGTTTCTTCTTCATATAGTTATGATCCTCATTAAGATATATTTAACAGCCCGGATATATGTTGGCTGATGCATTGTACTTTATAACTACCAATATAGTGAATCCTTAAATCCCAAGCTCTATCTGTATATTTTTATGTTCATGTACATGTTTGTAGTTAAATTATCTGTTGAAAATGACATTTGAATCTTATCTTTATAGGAGGAATGGCGAAGAGGATTAAAAGCACTGAGGGCTGATACTGTAAGTAAATTAAGGAAGGCCCTACCAGAGCTAGAAAAAGAGGTAGAAAACTCATAACTGTTTGATACCCGAGGTTAATTGACTTGGCTTTTGTGTATGATAATTACGGTGGAAATGTCTGCAAAAGTGATGTTCTCTTTTTATACTATAAATAGGTCAGGAGACCATCAAACTTTGAGGATTTCTATTCCTATTCATTCTGCTATTGCCTGACAGGTATTATGATAATATTATGGCATGTAGCTTGGATGTCTTTACACTGTCCCTTTTTCCTGATTGACCTCCTACTTACTTCTCGAATTCATGGTTGCAGAGGAGAAACAAAAGAGTATTGATATAGAAAGCATATGTCAATTGCTGGATCTTGTTTTAGGATCCCAATTCCGTGCGCAGGTTGACGATTTCATTGAGTATTTGAAGGTGAGTTGTGACAATTATTGCATTGGACCTCATAGGTTGCAGTTGTTTATACTTTGTTTCCTCATCTCTTTTATGTTTCTGTTTATACAGGCACAAATTCATAAGTTATTGTGGGGATGATTTCATTACTGTTAAATCTGTTGTGTGTGTGTGTGCACATGTTAAATCTGTTAAATCATTGTCAGATTGGGGCACATTGTTATATTGATGGACTCTACAAAAGTTTGTTTTGAAAATAGGATTAATCTGATTTAAATGTTTAATCTCTTAGCTCTAAAGGTGCAGAAATGAATATAACGACTTGATAGAGTAGTTTACAGAGCAAAGTTACCCTTCTGTCCAAAAAATAAATGAGCCTCATACCACAATTGTGTTTTAATGTAGATTCAAAGCGATTATAAGGTCATAAACTTGGATCAATGGATGGGCTTTTTCCGATTCTGCAATGAGGTATGCCAAAGTTAATGCTTGTCATGGAATTTCCTGCTGTGTTCCCTAAGTTTAGATGTTCCGCGATATAAAATAGGGTCAGAAAATAATTTTGTAAATTTCACATGCCATGCTCACGCACAGATCACTTTATTTAAAAAAAAGGATCCTGGGATAACTTATAGAATTCTACTAGTGTGATGTTCTCACTAGTTATACAAAGACATAATAGCAATTGGTAGTGTGTAGCAGAATCCCCATAGCATATCTGTAGAATAATAGAGAAGACTGAAGGGGTGCCCTCTCTTCCTGCAGGGTGTGGTTATAATTGAATCTTTTCTCATGAGAGTTTTATTGGTCTCTTTTTTGTTCTTTTCGTTTTCTTTCATCTGCTTTTTCTCGCAAATATGGAGCAACAATACAGAGATTAAGTATCGGTAGCATAAGAATTGGGACTATTTTGAACAAAAGAAATGGGACAGTATAAATGGTAGGGAATCATTGATCTTTGCAGTTCAATGTATGATGCAGTTACTTGTTTCTATTATTTATCATCAGATCATCAGATAGGATAGAGAACTAGAAATAAGGGGGATATAGTATTGTAGTTCTAATAAAATCTTTAACTGCTACTTGCATCCTTGCACTATTATTTGGCATTGTAACCCTGTTATCAGCCATATATATGTCTTGCCTGGGATCCTCCTCATGTTAATAATTGAGCAAGTGCTTGCATTTTCCCTTTTCTGATATATTAACAGATAAGTTTCCCGGACCTTAGTAATTACAATCCAGACCTCGCTTGGCCGTTGATCCTGGACAACTTTGTAGAATGGATGCAGGCGAAGCAGAGCTAAAATCTATTAGCTTTGGTCAACTTGATTCTCAGCTATAGATGCCATTTGGTATTAAGACAGGTTCTTTTTAAAGTTTAAACCTCCTCTCTTTGATCCCTTTTTCTAGAGCCTTGATTTTTTTCTTCTTTCTTTGCTTCTGGGAGAAAACAAAAGTTGACTTGAAAGATTGCCTAAGCTTGGATTATTTAATAACAAGTTATCGTGAATTATCTGTTGTCAGGAATGTTCAAGTTGCAGAACCATGTTTCTCCAGCCGATCTTTTATATCTTTTTACATCAAAATATGAAGGTCTTCCCCAAAGCATACCTTCCAAAGTTATTTTCTTCCTGTTACAGCTATACAGAAGACAATCTCCGTGTATTGAATTGTATTTCTGTCTTGATATTCAAAACTTTTGGATTATGTTGTTATCATGAACAAAATTATTTATCTGATTAAAAAGATGTTAGGTTTGTCTGATTTATCTTATTTATATCTATTCAGTCACTTTTTTCCTAGATGGTAATTTGTTTCTTGCATAGAATTTCTTGGCGAGACTAGCAACAAGTTGATTCATGCCAAAGTCTCCCTGCAACTGTTTCCCCTGTCTCCCCAGTCTGTTGTGACAGGTATCGGGTTCATTGTAAGCATTCAAGCTAATGATGCTAAGCACCTGCAAACGTTGAGGTCTCGAGGATGATTCTTAGAGGATGGATTGTAGCGACAATTTTCTCATTGTCACACCATCCCCTCTTTAAAAGGTCGATTCATCGACCAAATTGGTAATATTTCTTTCATACAACTCTGTCAAGGCCAACCTCATTGTCTATGTGATAAACACTACTATTTCTGTGCCTACATTGGACTGCGACTGTCATCAGCAACCATCATTTTAAGTTAAAAAAACAACTTCCCAAGGGCACCACCAAACAATCCGCAGGTCGCTGGACATCAGGTTCGGTAAGCCATGTTAATTTCATAAAATGTATCTATGAAATGCTCCTTTCCTAGTGTGGATTGAATCAGCTCTGTCAATGTTTTTGCATGAAACATGTCTGATAGAAACAGCTCTGGCTTTCGCATGCTTATGCCTTGATAAGATTTATGGTTGATGGTTACATATCATGCTTGTGAAAAAGACTTGAAAGTTGTCCATTTGGGAGCATATGGTTTGGAGTTAAGCAGGTCCATAAGTTGGATGCTTTTCCTTGTGCTCACTGCCCACATGTCTGCTTATATCCATTCACCTCAAGACAAGTGTGGCCATCCCTGTAGGACTTAATTTGATGGATTGTCTGCCATTTATTTGCTTCTGATGACTGCTTGATGTTCAATTGAAAAGAAAGAGGCGACATTTTTTGGAGGATTTGAGTGGTTGGAATTTTGTAAGCCTGCATTTTTCTTACTAACAAAACAAACAAGCAGAAACCAAACTATGACAAAAGTAGGTCATAACCCAGGTTTAGTCCTGTTGGTTCTCATACTTACGCTTAAAAAGATGAACGTCCAAGAAATTCAGGACTTGATTTTTAGTTTTCGTAATTTTTTCTCCTAATTTCCTAAGGTATCTGCTTTTCACGAAAGGTAGTGCTGAAGTAAAATAGTTGGGTTTTTTTTTTTTTATAATAGCCAGTATTCAACTCTTTGATAGACTAATTTAGATTGAAATATTTTAAAGTCAAATGAAGTAAAATAATTTTGTATGATAATAATATTTTTTTTATATAAGCTGACGTAAATGTACAACATTCATCAATTATTGAACTGTGCAATTGTTAAAAAAATGGTCGTAGTGAGGTTTGTTTGGCGGGGGTATTATTATTAATCATCTTAAAGAAACAACATAAAAATGTATATAATCTTGTCAAATGGTTAAATGTAATCTTAACGCCAGAGGGTTAATGTTGGGGCATATTAAGACAGAAAAATATATGTGGGACTCAAATCGTTATTTGGCAATCGGCATGCTTATATTTGTAAAAGCTCTTTTTTCCCTTTCAGAATATCGTAATTAAATTGCATTAATAAAAGCCTTTCCAACTGTAAAGATGAAAAAAGAAATAAAGAAATGAGGAAATAATGTGGCAACTTCATGGTGGACACTTTAGAAAGATAACAACAAACAAGAATCTTTAAATGATATTCTAAAGAGAAACAGTCCCAGGCAAGAAAAATCACTGCATTCTTGATATTCAGCAAGAGTCATGGCCTCATGGGAACTAAAGTTTGGTGAGATAACTCTTGGTCTGAGTTTAGAAAAAAGCAAAAAGTAAAAAAGAGTGACAGCAATAGATTGAAGCAGAAGATTAGATGGGTATGAATGAATATTGCAGCTAATAATTGAATAAGTGAACTATAATACTCAATCATGTTTCTTAAGCCATAACGCAAGAGTCGAAATTACAGGTATTCCAGTTTTTTTAATACATGGGAACAATCAGAAAATAATCAAAGAAAGGCCTAATGTGCCTTAACTTATCATGTTTTTCCTTTTCAAATGTTTAAACTATTTTTTTTATCTATTTTAGGTGTCTAAACTATTTTGTTTTTATTTTTTAAGTGCCTAAATTTTCTTTTGACTATTTTAGGTGCACAAATTATCATTTTTATCTATTTTAAGGTCAAATTAAGGCGTTTATTTTGACCAAAAAATGATAATTTAGGCACTTAAAACTAAAAGGGGCAAAAAAATTTAGGCGCTTAAAAGGAAAAAAAACGAGGTAGTTTGTGCACTTATTTTAATATTAAGCCATTTTAAATTATGAATATTTTTTTGAAACAAACACTGGATTTCATTTAAATAATGAGAAGAAATACACAGATAAACATACCCTAAAATATAAAAATAAACGTAGAAAAGCAAAGAGTATGCAAACATGAATAGCAAATTTAAATCTTCTCATAAAATCTTCATCAGTGTTGTTAGTGTATATGGTTGTCACAGCTGTTAAGCAAGCTGTTAGTAACTGTCATCTGTTAGTTTGTTATATGATCCGTTTCAATTAAAGAAAAGGTTGTTAAGTTTCCATATCTGTGTATATAAAGATGTAATTGTACAATGTAAACTTTAGCTTGATTGAATAAAGATCAGTTTCCTTTTCTTCTTCTTCTCCCTTGCGTCTCTCATCTTCTTCAAGTCTTTCTCTCCTTCATCTATATTCTCACATGGTATCAGAGGTTTCAATGGCTGAAAACTCTACCAAGCCCTTCACCAACAAGTCTATCTCAATTCGCCTTGATGATTTGAATTACTTACTGTGGAAGCAACAGATTATCTTTGCTATTGAGAGTCTTGCACTCACAGATCACATTGATAGTAGTTTCTCTGTTCCTGATCAGCATGTTCTTGCTAATGGTGTTCGTACAGTTAATCCAGAGTTCACTCGCTTCAAACAAGAAGATAGTGCGCTTTGTTCTTGGCTCCTCTCCTCTATGGGGGCCTTCCATCTTGCATTCTCTTGTGAATTGCAAGAACGCTCTGCAAATCTGGGAAAAGGTGCGTCAAATCTTCTCTGTTACTTCAACTACTCGTGTAATGCATTTGCATTGCTCGCTTAAGAACATCCACAAGCGTGATCAAAGCATGAGGGATTATCTTGCCCAAATTCAAAGCGTTTGTGACAGTCTTACGGCTTGTGGAAATCCATTGACTGAAACTATGCATATTTCAACAATTTTGTCTGGTTTACCGTCGGAGTACGAGCCGGTGGTGGCGGTTATAACGTCGAGCCAACAACCCTACAAGCTTGATGGGGTTACTAGCGTTCTTCTCGACACTGAATCCAGGCAGCTTGAGGTTTTGGCTCAAGATTCTTTTGCTAATCTTGTTCAGGGTTCATCCAGCTCTATGGGTTATAACCTATTTAATTCGAATTTGGGTTATTTGGCGTCTGGCCCGTCTAATACGGGTTACTCTAATGCGGGTTACTCTAAAGCTAATACGGGTTATGGGTACTCTAATGTCCAAAGATCACCCGCTCCTCTTTTTCGTCCAAATAACCCTAATCTCAATTCTGCTCGTGGTGGAACGTCGTTCAGAGGTCGTGGTGGAAGGTTCTTCCCTGGTCGATCTCGTCCGCAGTGCCAAATTTGTGGAAAGATAGGCCATCTTGCCAATCGCTGTTATTTTCGCTTTGATCAAGAATATGAGGGTATCGGAAATCCTATGGCTGCGATCAAGTTTCTTACTCTGATGACGATCAATCCTTTGTTCAAGGGGGTGGTTTGTCTCTGCAAGGTCAGGATCAGAATGTTCAAGGTTTTTCTGGGCAACCGTCTTCATTTACTTCGGCGTCAGATCCCGTTATTGCTTCCGTTGCTACCGTGACTGGAGATTTCTCGTTTGGAGATGCTGCGTGGTACCCGGACTCAGGTGCAACGTCTCATCTCACTTCTGATGCAGGTAAGTTTCTTTCTTCTGCTCCTTATCATGGTTCTGGCAGAGTCTGTGTTGCTAATGGATCCTCGATTCCAATTTCTGGAATTGGGAATTCTGTCATTAATTCATGTTTGAGACCTTTACAACTTAATAATTTATTGCATGTACCCTCTGTTACAAAAATCTTTTATATGTTTCTAAATTCACTAAAGATAACAATGTTAGTGTTGAATTCTTTCCTAATTTCTGTGTTGTTAAGGACTTGATCACTCGTCAAGTGATGCTTCGAGGTTCTCAAAATGATGGATTGTACAAGATTGATTCTTCTGCTGTAGATGCTGCTGATTGTGCTTTGTTTGTCAATGATGTTTGTCATAAGGATTTCTTAGACAGTGGTCAATGTAGTAGTTCTTTTGTTCCTTATAATTTTGCTACTGGCAGTAGTGTCCTTTCTTCTGCAAATTGTCTTAGTGCTGTTGATATTAATGTCTAGCATAGGAGGCTTGGGCATCCTTCTGTTGATGTTCTGTCTAAGCTTTCCATATTTTGTAATTTTGAGAAATTCAATAAAGAGCTCATTTCTTGTGAAGCATGTAAACTTGGAAAAAGCCATAAGTTACCCTTTCATAATTCTAAAACTGTGTATGATAAGCCTTTGCAAAATGTGCAAGTAGATGTATGGGGTCCTGCACCTTTAATTTCCAATAATTTCTGCTACTATGTTAGCTTTGTTGATGCTGCCACCAGATACACATGGATTTACTTTGCTGCTAAGAAATCTGATGTTGCTAAGCTTGTCATTAATTTTCATACTATGGCTGAAAGGCAATATGAGTGTAAGCTTAAGGTTATACAGTCTGATTGTGGTTCTGAGTTTAAACCTTTAGGTAAATATTTTGCTCAACGTGGAATTTAGTTTTTAAATACATGTCCTTATACTTCTGAACAGAATGGTAGGGTTGAGAGAAAGCATAGGCATATAGTTGAGCTAGGTCTAACTTTGATGGCTCAGAGTGGTGTCCCTTTTAAGTTTTGGTCTGACTCTTTCTACACTGCTGTATATCTGATCAATAGGCTACCTTCCAGGGTTTTAGGGGGTTGTTCTCCTTATGAGAAACTGTTTAAAAAGGTTCCTAATTATAATTTTATGAGAGTTTTTGGTTGTCAGTGTTATCCTCTTACCAGGTCCTACAATCAAAATAAGCTTTAATTCAGGTCTAAACCTTGTCTTTTCCTGGGGTATAGCTCTACTCAACATGGCTACAGGTGCCTTGATGCTGAAGGTAAGCTGTTTGTGTCTAGGCATGTTCAGTTTAATGAGAACTGCTTTCCTTGCTGTAGAACTAAGGTTTTGATATAATATTTGAAAAATGTTTTAGACTAAATTGAAAAGAATTTAAAATATGTTTTTAGTCAAAAACAACTTGAAAATATGTTTAAGGGTTTTAAAGGCTTTGGAATGTTTTAAAATGTATTTAAAGTAGTCAAAACCATGATTTTGAAGTAACCGTACCGATACGGTATTGGACCGTACCGATACGCCTTAGGGTTTTTAAACTACCAAAATTCCAGTAGCCAAAACCCGTACCGATACGCCTAGCCGTATCGAAACGGTGTGTTTTGAAATAGCCCAACGGCCATAAATGGTACTATTCCCAACGGTCATAAATGGTACTATTCCCAACGGCCATAAATGGTACTATTTCCAACGGTCATAAATGGCACTATTACAACGGCTATAAACGGCTCTATTCCCAACGGCTATAAACGGCAATATTCCCAACGGCTATAAACGGCTACAAACTCATTTGGGACTATAAATTGAAGGCTAGAACACTTGAAGAATGCAAGAGATAACATCCAAGCTTAATGTTCAAGAGAAATCGAGTTTAAGTCTTTATTTTCTTCATTTTTCTTGTAAATATTTGTAGAGAGTGATTTTATTGTTTTTATCCTTCACTCTTTCGTGTGAGCTTAATTCTTGTAAACACCCACCTTTTGAGGTTTTCATTGTTTACACAAACTACCTTGTAAAAGGGAGAGGTTCTAGTTTAGCCTTGAGAGAAAAACTAGAGTTGGTTCTATCTTAGCCAAGTTCAAAAGATAGGGTTGTAACGGTTTCCTCCTGAGCCGGGAAAAGGGGACAAATTCATTGTTGAGTGAATTGGGAAATCCTTAGTGGTGTGCTAAGGTAGTGGATGTAGACTCGGTTGAGTAGTCGAACCACTCTAAAATCCTCGTGCAAATTGTCTACCTTTATTTCGGTTTTAGCCAATTCAACCACCAAACATTTACAACCCTCCTTGACGGTTTCGGTGATCGATTCGAGCGTGCCTAAAAACCCAACAATTGGTATCAGAGCCTCGTCTCCATCGAAGGACTAACATCCGGGAGTAAAGATCATTTGCTCGAAGTCCACCGTTCAAGAAAATGGCAAGATTTGAAGAAGGCCGCTCTATCTCGTGTCCTCCGCTCTTCAAAGGAGAATCATACTTCCAATGGAGCAATGTCATGAAGTATTTCATCAAATCTCTTGATTTTGAGATTTGGGATATCATTGAAGATGGTTACTTGGAAGCTCCTAAGAAGAAGAAGAAGCAAAGGAGTGCAAATGACACGAAGGCCAAGCTAAACGCAAAGGCGATGCACATTCTTCTTTGTGCCCTAAGTGAAGAGATTTCCAAGAAGGTCTCCCCATCCAAAAGTGCCAAAGAAATTTGGGAGAAGCTTGAGAAATTCTATGGGAAAGAAGAGAATAAAGATGTTGCTTCATCATGTGCAATCCTCCTCTCAACACCAAAGGTGGATGGTGTTATGGCTCTCGATGAGCCCAAGGTATCTTCTAACTCAAATGAATTAAATTCATATTCTTTTGATGAGTTACAAGATGCATTTGATGAATTATTTTTAGAATTTGAGACCATGAATTCCAAATTTAAGAAAATGATTTCTAAACTTGAATTTGAAAATGATTTTCTTTTGAAAACAAAATTGGATTTTGAAAAACAAAATGAGATTTTGAAAAATGATTTAGAGTTTTCAAAAACAAGCAATGGAATTTTAGAAAAAGAAAATCTTGATTTGAAAGTTAAGCTTGAAAGCTTAGCAAACGAAAAAGAAATTATTTTTAATAATTCATCTCATCCCATAATGACAAAATGCTCACATTGTCATTATCATGGTCATTCCTTGCATACTTGTCCTATAAAGAAGAAAAAATCTTATAGGATTAGGCAAGTATGGGTTCTTAAGGGAACTAGAGACATTGAGGTTAATGTTAATGGATCCAAAGCAATTTGGATACCAAAGTCCAAGTAAATGTCTCTTGTAGGTGTGTTGGAGCAAAGGCAAGAAAAGCAAGAATCTCAAATGCTCTAGTCACACAAGTAAAGAAGATGGGTAACCTCTAATCTTAATGCATTTGATTTTAAATCATTCGGTTGCCTACTTTGATAATAAATGTTCATGCATTTGAGCTTTTATTTAAATATCTAAACAAGCATGCCATTATTTGAAAATTTTATGCATATGAGTCTAATGGTTTCATTCATATGTTTGCATAAAGATTTTTTTTAGGTCTTGGATTATTTGTTAAGCCTAACAATGACGCTTTGAGTAAGGGGGAGCCAATTTTTTAAAACCAAAATTTTAAGTGTGTCAAAAATTTTTTTGCCTCCTATGTTATCTTGAACTTAAATGTCTTTTTAAATTCTTTTTGATATAACAAAAAGGGGAGAAATGGTTTGAAAAATTGAATTTTCAAACGAATAAGGGGGAACTTTATTTGATTTCATATCTTAATCTCTTATTCACAATTTTAAAGTTAAAGGGGGAGAATCCCAAACAAATTTTTCAAGTTGGTTTTATTATATCAAAAAGGGGGAGATTGTAGAACTAAGGTTTTGATATAATATTTGAAAAATGTTTTAGACTAAATTGAAAAGAATTTAAAATATGTTTTTAGTCAAAAACAACTTGAAAATATGTTTAAGGGTTTTAAAGGCTTTGGAATGTTTTAAAATGTATTTAAAGTAGTCAAAACCATGATTTTCAAGTAACCGTACCGATACGGTATTGGACCGTACCGATACGCCTTAGGGTTTTTAAACTACCAAAATTCCAGTAGCCAAAACCCGTACCGATACGCCTAGCCGTATCGAAACGGTGTGTTTTGAAATAGCCCAACGGCCATAAATGGTACTATTCCCAACGGTCATAAATGGTACTATTCTCAACGGCCATAAATGGTACTATTTCCAACGGTCATAAATGGCACTATTACAACGGCTATAAACGGCTCTATTCCCAACGGCTATAAACGGCAATATTCCCAACGGCTATAAACGGCTACAAACTCATTTGGGACTATAAATTGAAGGCTAGAACACTTGAAGAATGCAAGAGATAACATCCAAGCTTAATGTTCAAGAGAAATCGAGTTTAAGTCTTTATTTTCTTCATTTTTCTTGTAAATATTTGTAGAGAGTGATTTTATTGTTTTTATCCTTCACTCTTTCGTGTGAGCTTAATTCTTGTAAACACCCACCTTTTGAGGTTTTCATTGTTTACACAAACTACCTTGTAAAAGGGAGAGGTTCTAGTTTAGCCTTGAGAGAAAAACTAGAGTTGGTTCTATCTTAGCCAAGTTCAAAAGATAGGGTTGTAACGGTTTCCTCCTGAGCCGGGAAAAGGGGACAAATTCATTGTTGAGTGAATTGGGAAATCCTTAGTGGTGTGCTAAGGTAGTGGATGTAGACTCGGTTGAGTAGTCGAACCACTCTAAAATCCTCGTGCAAATTGTCTACCTTTATTTCGGTTTTAGCCAATTCAACCACCAAACATTTACAACCCTCCTTGACGGTTTCGGTGATCGATTCGAGCGTGCCTAAAAACCCAACACTTGCTTACAGGACAAGGTTAATTCAACCCCTGTGGCAAATCCTGTTGGTTCTAAGTATGTTAAGCCTAGGGCAGTTGTTTCTTCTCAGCAAGAATGTTCTGAGCCTTCAAATAGTATTTCGAACTGTGGGTCTTCTGATACACCTTTTTCAGAACCTATGTCAGATGGTTCAAGTACTTCTGGTCCTGTTGTATCTCCTTCACAACAAGATCACCCTGTTGTAACTTCTTCACAGCAAGTTCACTCTCCTGTTGTAACTCCTTCACAGCAAGTTTACTCTCCTATTGTAACTCCTTCACAGCAAGTTCACTCTCCTATTGTAACTCCTTCACAGCAAGTTCATCCTATTGTTTCTTCTTCACAACAAGTGTTAAGTCATCCTTCTCACTCTGAGTTTATATCTGAGTCTATGCCTGAACATGTTTCTGAGTTTCCTGAATCTGTTGATCCTTTGCCTTCTACTGTTGATGTACCACATGTTTTTGAGTTTCTTGAACATGTTTCTGATTCCTTAAGTTCTCGGAGTACCTCTCCTTCTGGTCAAACATCTTTTGGTTCAGCTAAATTACCAGTTCTTTCTCATACAATGGTTACTAGATCTAAAGCATGAGTGTTTAAGCCCAAAGTGTTCCTTGCTCAATCTGATAGTCAAGACTCTGTTCCTACTACAATACAGCAGGCTATGGCTTCTCAAGTCTGGAAAGAAGCTGTGTTAAAAGAATATGAAGTTCTTTTGTCTAAAGGTACCTAAAAATTAGTTGAGCTACCTGCTGACAGAATATCTATTGGCTGTAAATGGCTTTTTAAGATAAAGCATAGTTTTGATGGGAGCATAGCTAGGTACAAAGCCATGCTTGTTGCTAAAGGTTTTTCTCAACAAACAGGGTTTGACTATTTTGAAACCTACAGTCCAGTTGTCAAACCTGTTACTGTTAGGGTTCTCTTGAGTGTTGCTCTTAACAATGGATGGAGTTTGAGGCAAATTGACATAGATAATGCCTTTCTCAATGGTGACTTAAGTGAAGAGGTATATATGCAACAACCTCCTGGTTTTGAACAAGAAAATTCTCATGAAAACAAGTTAGTATGTAAGCTTCAGAAATCTTTGTATGGACTCAAACAGGCACCAAGGGCCTGGTTTGAAAAATTTCGAAGTCATCTAGTGGCAAGTTTAAAATTTACCCCTTCTCTTGCTGATTCCTCCTTATACTTCAGAGAGTCAAATGAAAATATAGTCTACATCATGGTTTATGTAGATGATATAGTGGTCACTGGTAATACTGCCACTGAAGTTAATCTTGTCATAGAAGATATTAGTAAAGCTTTTTCTCTAAAAGACTTAGGTCAGCTCACTTACTTTCTTGGCATGAATGTTCAACCTGTCAGTCAAGGTTTAATACTCAGTCAAAAGAAGCATATATTAGAACTGCTTGAGAAGACTAAGATGAATGATGCAACAGTTACTCCTACACCTATGGTAACCTCACCTCAGATTTCTTCTAAAGATGGAACTATTTTAGAAGATGGTTCTTTGTATAGACAAGTGGTTGGTACATTGCAACACATTTGCACAACCAGACCTGATATACAGTTTACAGTTAATAAAGTGAGCCAATACATGTAAGCTCCTCTTGATAAGCATTGGACAGCAATTAAGAGAATTATCAGATACTTGAAAGGTACTCTAAATCATGGTCTCTTTTTCAGTAATAGTCTAGGGTCAAATACCTTGGTTGCTTACACTGATTCTGATTGGGGTACAAGCATTGATGATAAAAGATCTACTGGACGTCATTGTGTTTTTCTAGGGGGCAATCTGGTTTCTTGGGGATCCAAGAAACAAAGTGATGTTTCTCGGTCGTCCACAGAGGCAGAGTTCAGAAGTTTAGCTGATACAATGTGTTATACAATGTGGGTTCGGTCACTTCTTTCTGAACTAAAAATCCAGCTGTCCAAAACTCCTGTGATCTGGTGTGATAACACCAGTGCAATAGCTCATTCAGCAAACCCAGTCCATCATGCTAAGCTCAAGCATGTTGAATTAGACCTTAGCTTTGTCAGGGAAAAAGTAGCAGCATGACAGTTTTAAGTATGCTATGTACCAGCGTCCGAACAAATTGCTGATGTCCTTACAAAATCTTTATCAGCAGCGTTCTTTGTTCATCTCAGACAGAAGCTTAGAGTTTATTGCCCTGATGAGCTGAGAAGTCAAATTACTGATTGATTGTTCATCTTTCAAGTCAGGAGGACAAGGAGAAAGTTAATCAAGAGGACAAGAAGAATGTTAGTATATTAGTTTCTCAAATCAAGAGGACGGGAAGTATGTTAGTGTATATGGTTGTCACAGCTGTTAAGCAAGCTGTTAGTAACTGTCATCTGTTAGTTTGTTATAGGATCCGTTTTAATTAAAGAAAAGGTTGTTAAGTTTCCATAACTGTGTATATAAAGATGTAATTGTACAATGTAAACTTTAGCTTGATTGAATAAAGATCAGTTTTCTTTTCTTCTTCTTCTCCCCTGCGTCTCTCATCTTCTTCAAGTCTTTCTCTCCTTCATCTATATTCTCACAAGTGTTCTTCAAATCTATCACCATAGCGAAATCTTGGAGTGCTCACTGAAAGAGCGCAGATTATTAAATTACTTCAATCAACAAAAAGAGAGAAAAACGTCTTGGTTAACTCCACAAACAACCAACCCACACATAGTTGTGCGGTAAGATTTAATTGTAACATACACCATGTTGTAGACGTCTTTAATATCAACGTGCCATAGAGGCAGACAAAAAACGTGTCGTAACGACAGATGAAGAACAAGCTAAAATAGCTGACGATAAATAGAAAATAAAAATAAAGAATCGAGCAAAGACAATAAAACAAAGAAACAAAAAAGAAATTATCGCCAGTAGATGACCAAAGTGTTTGAAAAATTTAAAAATTTCTAAAAAATTTAAGGAAAAGATAACCACTGCAAAGAAAATGTAAGACTGTGATATAGTGAGAGTAAAATTATGAATATTAAATATATTTTAACTTGATGTTTATTAATGAGATTTTGGAGTTTTCCCCTGATATATTGCCCTTTTAAAAAGGTATAGATCCAGTCTATTTACAAATATAACATTTGAAGATTAATCGGATCAAATCGTGATTGGCCAGTCATAGGGTGAATTGACCTTTGACATAGGGTGAAATTGCATTGACTTATTTTTTTTTCATTGCAGTCCTGTGTTCTTACATATATAAAAGTTTTAAGGAAAGAACTCGAATCTTATCCCTTTTTTAAAAAGGTTAAATGGAAAACATCTGGACTTAATTTTTACATCGATTTACTACAAGGATATTATAATAAAAAAACACAAGTCCCTTTGGATTTTCTTTTTCTAAATCAAACATTCGAATGCAAGTTTTTGATTAGAGATAACAATCGTAATTGGGATGAACTCTTGTTTTTTTGCTATTAACTCAAATAGCTTCAAATACCAAAAGCATGCACGAACCATTAAAAAAAGTTTATGACTTACAAATGTACAGATTTCATGCCTGCTAAATCTCCCCATGTTAGAACCATAAATCCAATGAGAAAATTAATGCAAACGCAAAAGGAAAAAGAAAAACCAATGATTTGCTTTGCTTTTTTGCCTCTGTTTTGAGGATTTGGTTCAATAAAACTGTCCCAAATATTGATGACAATCGATCAAGATGATCTGCTTTCATGAAAAAGAAAAGAATCAGGATGATGAAGGGCCAAGAATCAATGGTGAAGAAGGGGGGAGTGAGCGTCTGCTTCGGCTTCTACCCCGAGTTTGAGATCGAGCGATCGAAGGCGATGAGTTCGAAGACGAGGTCGAAGACGACGTGAATCTGTTGGAATCGTTTGTCAATTTCTTCTTTTCTCCTTCACAAGATTTGTCTTCGATTCTATGATGCCTCACCTTGGTTGCATTTAGAGCTACTGGAAGAACACAGTTGCAGAAGAACCCTACAAATCAACAATACATCATCCTCTAAAAGCATTCGAATTCGTATTCGAAACATATTCCGATATAGGATATGATCCTCCTATAAACTATTACTATAGATGTCACTTAAACCCGAATCCGAATAACATAAAAGCATTGGCTAAATTCTTTCCTATCCAGAAAAGGAAATCAGTATCCATGGCAACTTAAAACAGCAAAATTGGATGAAAACAACTCGTTTTTCACATGAATAAAATAAACAACAAAAAAAAGCAGTGTTTATGAGTCTTACCAATTCTGGCAAGGCGGTTAACCCAGCTTGGGATTGGATTCCCAGTCAACCTGACGCAGGCGTCGTTGCAGAAATGGTTACAGTTTTTGGTGATTAGATTGTAAGCATTTCCTTTGTATTCCTCGGCCAAATCCTCCATAACTGCCCTCACATCTACAGGCCCCAACTCTGTTTTCCCGATCAAAATCGACTTCCTAAAGGTAAACCCATCGCATTGCTTTGGTTCTGCCTCAAATATCCCAGTCGTCGGATATTCGTGAGCCCCAAACGCATATTCAACCCCATGAACTGCCACCCAAAAAAAAACCCCGTAAATCAGCAGATTCAAAAGCAGAAATGCAAGCTCATCTCAGCTAAGTTTTTGAGGTGGATCTAAAAATGGAAAACAAAATCTAACAAAGGAACCACAGATCTAGAAGCAGAAAACAAGTAAAGAAGAGAATTAAACTAACCTTGAACACCAGAATGATAAACCCCAAGACCGAACCAATAAGCATAGCCATTAATTGGCGTTAGATCGTACACATTCAGATACACTGGCACAGATCCTGTTTCCACGCAACTCGAATTTTTACGACACAACATTTTCTCTTTCTTTTTTTTCGGGGGAAGAAAGATTATTCTAAGTATCGAGTCTGTCTGAGGCGGAGGCCTTTTCTTTTATGAAAATGATAGTCGTTGCCGTTAGTTAATGAGGAAAGATTGCTAACATAACAATATTAAAAAGAGAAAATGGGGGGTTTTATATATATAAAATTTGAATGTGGTTTTCGCTTTTTGAATTTTTTAAATATGGTAAAGTCGAGAATAAGAATCTTCTGATTACGGGCATCATCGGCGGCAGTGCTGCCCTCTATTTGTTATTTTATTATTTGTTTAAAATTCTTTGTGAGGTTTGCATTTTTAAATTTCAGGCCATTTTTTAATTTAAAGTTGAATTTAATTTGTTTTTTTATTAAATTGTTTTTTTTTAAACCTAGCAGCTAAGTTTTCTCCCTCGGTTATTTGTATTTTTTATTAAGTGCCTAAATTATTTTTTTATCTTTTAGGCTCTTAAACTTTTTTTATCTCTTTAGAGTCTAAATTATTATTTTTTCTCTATTTAGGCACTTAAACTTTTTTTGTCTATTTTAAGTGCTAAAACTATTTTTTTGCCAAAGTAGTAGTTCTATCTATAATTTTTTAGTCAAAGTAGGTGCTTCAGTTTCACTTTAAAATGAACAAAAAAGATAGTTTGGACACCTAAAAGGTTAAAAAAAAGTTTAAATACCTAAAAGGGAAAAAAGGAATAGTTTGGGCACCTGAAAGGAGCAAAAAATTTAGTCACTTAAAAGGGAATAACTGGATAGTTTTGACACTTATTTTGACATTAAGCATTTCTTATTTTATTTTGTCCGTCGGCGGCGACACCAATTTTAGTGATGGTCGTCGATCGTCGGTGTTTTTATCTTCTCCATGATTTTCTTATTTCTTGCTTTGATTTTTTTAAGTTTTTTTTCTTCTAATTTTAAATAAGATTTTATGTATTTTTGTTATCTCTTTTTCGCACATCTTATTTTTATCTATCTTTATGACATGTCTTTTTTTCTGCTTTTATAGCACGTCTCTGTCTCATGACACGCTTTTTGGATACTTTTGCGGTCGCTTGATTCTCTTGTTGTGTTCCTCACTACGTTTTATTTTTTATTTGTGTTTGTCGTGGATAGTTTCATCCCCTTTTATGGTTGTTTGTCGATGTAATCAAATGTGGAGTGGATCGACACCTTTAGAACGTACGCGAAAGGTATTTGTAATTTTTTAGTAGGGATTTCATTTAGTTCATGTTTTGACAACTCTCCGATGACTCTTCCTACAATAGAGTTCAATGATTTGCTGTGGTACAAAGAAAGTTTTTAATTTGATTGGAGCAACTTTTTGATTCTTTTTAGATTTGTCGTTTTCTTTTTTTATCATTTCTTAATGTTGTAAAACTTTTGAAAGATTATGTTATTTTTTTCTTTTTATTAATAAAATTGTCTGATTTCAAGTTCAAAAAAATGTTTTATATTAAGTAAAAATAATTATATTTTAAAAATAAATGTCATGACTCAAACTCACACAAAATGAGATAACATGAACATCCTTAACTACTAAGTCAATTCCTGATGTAATCTTGTGATAGTATATGTTTAGTTTTTACTCTTAGATAAAATACGTATACATTTTACAAATAAAATTACTCAAACTCAAATGTCTTAAAAAGAACTACATTCCCTTTCTCACTAAATTCGTTGAATTCAATTCCTCCCCGTTTTTATATATGAAGCATTTGTATAATATTTTGGTAAATACAAACAAGCTAAAAATATTTTAATTCAGACATTATGTACAACAAAATAAAAATAATCCAAGCTTTGAGTAATGGTGATTGGAGTTTGGGGAAAAAACACGAGGATTGCCATTGTGAACTTTGTTTAATGAATAAGAATTCTGAAACTCCCTTTTTTTAATTTGTATTTTTGGGGGGAGAAAGTAACGAATCGTCATTATGATACAATGCGGTACACCGTGGACAAATGGGTTTTATTTTTATTTGATATATTAAAAAAATTCATTAGATTTCATCGGATTGTACATATTTTAGGACTACAATATATATATATATATATATATATATATTTATCAATTTTAACCCCAGGTATAAATTTTAAAAAACCATTAATAATATACAACTAAATGAATGAATTCCATATTGTACATTTTTTTTGAAACACGAATTGATTTTATTGAGGTAATTAATCGGACACTACGTCGAGCCTCGTTAAAAAACCTCCCTAATTCTAGTTGGAGGAAAAAGAATGCATCGGCATAGTGTGTATACGTTCAAAATTCCATTAGAAAGACACCAACGTTAGCATTACTTGATATATAACAAAACAAAACCAGGTGGATACCAATTATTCTGAAGCAAACGATGAGTAGTGGCCGTTGCTGGTCTTTGGCTCCGCGTCTTCAGGCATGTTCGCAAAATCAGCCAAACTTCGACGGCCTCAACTTACTTCAACAAACAATTCTTTCGTGCGGTTAATACCTTTCTTTGCTAAATCATCAGCAAAGCAGTTCATTTCTCTTGGCACCAAGTATGTTCTCCACTTGAAACCTTTGCCGCAACTCAAACACGCTTCAATCAAATCTTTGAAATTCTCAGGAGCCTTCTGGGGGTTATCAATCCATTCTACTGCCAATTTGTTGTCACTTTCTAATACAAGTGTATGTGATTTGCACCATTTGGATTTGCTAAAAAAGTTCAGGGCTTCCTTGATTGCCCTTAGCTCTGTCGAAGTTGCGTCAGCTTTTCCTATGGATTTGGAAAAGTACATAAACAACTTCGATTCATTGTTTCTCAGACAGCCTCCTATACCTGTATTTTCGTAGTTTCGGCTGACTGCTCCATCCGTGTTGAACTTGAGTTCCCCTTCTCCAAGAGCCAACCAGTCGCGCGGGGAGTAACTAGGTGCATCACAGCGTATCATGCTAAAATTAGAGGGATTACTGATTAATAATTGAACGGAGATCAACTCGTCCGACCACTTAGCTTTTGTCCACCAGCACAATCTTGTCAAACAAATATCGAACAAGTTGTCTACTTCTACCTTCGAACCCTTGAAAATCAATTCATTTTTTTGTAACCAAATGGTCCAAATGAAAGCAGGAAAGGTTAATTGCCAAATCTTGTCGTTGATACTTGTCTTTTGCATTGTATACCACTGAAGAATTATTTCTCTGAAATTGGATGGAATGATGAAGTGGGCGTTCCATAGACTCTACCATTTTTGCCACAACCTCCAAATTAAAAAAAAACAATGGCAGAAAAGATGAGAAACTGTTTCAGGTTCTTTACTGCAAAACGGACATGCAAGATGTTGATTTTGGATACTGCCTCTTTTAGCCAATTCGACCCTGGTTGGAATTCTTCCGTGTGCAGCTTTTCATATAAACGCTTCGACATTAGGGGGGCGGCTTTGACCCAAACTAATTTTCAAAAGTCATCCCTAATCATCCTGTCTCCAATCGCAGCACTGCAGAAGGATTTTACACTAAATATGTCATTCGAATTAGTTTTCCATCTCACGTTATCTGGAATGTCTTGACATAATTTGTCACTACTAATAAGATCAAAGAAAGCTTCCCGAACCTCATTTTCCCAGTCAAAAGTTCTTCTTCTAAATTCAATCTTCCACATCCAAATTTCATCTTCAAATTGTCCAAACTCAGCGATGACACCTGATTTGTTCACAGCAAGCGCATACATTCGTGGAAAAAGCTCCTTCAGCGGGGTATTACCTATCCAGGTTTCAGACCAGAACTTTATACGCTTCCCATTTCCGACACTAAACTGGATGTTCCTTGAAAAAATATTGTCTCTGTTGGTTAGAGGGCGTATAATTCCTCTCCACACCCATGACTTGTTTGTTGTCTTGAGATTCTCGGGTAGCATCGAATTAGAATCATGTTCAAATAAGGCAGCCACGAATTTGCGCCACAACGCATTTGGTTCATAACCGAATCTCCAAAGCCATTTGCTTCTTAAAGCTTCACTCATGTTGTCAAAATCCATGAGGCCTAATCCCACAGCTTCTTTAGGTAGGCATAGTGTTTCCCATTTGATTCAGTGGATCGATCTTTTTTCCAGCGAGCCCCATAAAAAGTTTGCTATTAATTTTGATAACTTCATACTTACAGAATTGGGCATGGGAAATAGTGATATGAAGTACAGCGACAAACTTGAGAGTACGGATTTTATGAGAGTTATGCGGCCTCCGAAAGATAACAGTTTAGTTTTTCACCCTGCAAATTTTGACTTAAACTTTTCCACAATAGGGTCCCAAAATGCAGTGAAGTTTTTCAAGTTTCCAGCGGTAAACCAAGGTAGGAACTAGGAAGTTTCTCGCTTTTGCAGTGTAGCAGAGATGCCCATCTATCAACTTTTGATTGTTCTACGTTTAGCCCTATTAGCTTGGACTTGCGCAGATTTAGTGATAGTCTTGAGACTAGCTCGAATCCTCTCAGTATACGAATACAATTCCTGATTTGAGTTTCGCTTTTCTCGCAAAATAACAACAAATCATCAGCGAATTGGAGGTGGGAGATCTCGATAGAACTATCCCGACATTTGAAGCCACAAAAGAACCCTTTAGCGACAGCTTCACGGAAGAGAGAGCTGAGAACCTCGGCAACTAGGTTGAAGAGCAGTGGAGATAACGGACAACCTTGTCTTAATCCTCGCGAGATGTGGAAAATTCTTGTAGGGGAACCGTTGGTTAAGACTGACATTTTAGCAGTAGAAATGCACAACTTTATCCATGAACACTAACGTCAATAAATTTGAGCTGTGTATAATTCTATGGTTCCTTTTATTATAAAAAGTACAGTAGAATTCCAATTTGTGATTAAGTGATTGTTGGTAGGGATGGCAGCAAGAAGAGGCGGTTTTTTTGCTTGACCCGACCTCAACTCGAAGAATAACGTATTTAAACCGATCCTGACCTGATATTATTTTTATTTTATCCGCCCCGAACCTGCCTCGTGATTTAGAATGAAAAATACAATGAGAGTTTAAAAAACAATTAACTCCAAACTTCAAAATTAGAGAAACAAAAATATCATATCTGAAATATATATTATTCAAATCTAAAAAACACAAATTCAAACAAAAAAATAAGAGATGAGACAAGAGACTGAAAGGATGAAAAGAATTGATAAAAGAAAAAAGGGAACCAAAAGGGTTGAAAAAAAGGATGAAAATAATTAGAAATAGAAGAAAATGAAGAAGATGATAGATAGAATGGAAAAGAATTGAAAAGGAAAAAGAATGTGAGGCCACAGATGAGTGGGAAAAAAATGAGAGGCGGCACAATGAAATTGTTGGGGTTGATTTAACCTAAATAATAGAGTATATATAGCGGCAATTTCGTAAATAAATATAATGGTTTTTATGTAAATATTTCGAGTCGGGTCGGGTCGAATATTTTAAATTTTAAAGTTGACTTTAACCCAACCCCAAAACTTTTCAACAAGGACCTACCATGTCCCGCTTATGGGTGATAACGAGCCGAGCTGAGCCCGAGTCTGGCCAGGCTCGGCTCGGAAACAATGTAATTGGGCTCGGGCTCGAGGCTCGCCGAACTCGGAATTTTAGGCTCGAGCTCGGCTCGAAAACAATTCTATTGGGCTCAGCTCGGGCTCGAAGCTCGTCAAGCTCGGCTCGGCTCGAAATGAAAAATTTTGCTATAGTTTTTTTATATAAAATATTCGTTAAAAATCCCTTTCATAACCAACACTAAAACGAAATTCAATGACCGAAAAGGGAGAAAAGTGCCAAAAATTAGATTAATCAAAATAATCAATAAATATTCTTATAATACAAACACATAATTAAAGAAAATACAAAATCAAACAACAATCAACTAATGAAAGAAAATACAAACACATAATTTATTTTAGTGCATATGTAGATTCCGAGCCAGGCTCGGCTCGGCTTTATAAGGTTTCGAGCCGAGCCCGAGTCGAGCTCACTCGAGCCGAGCTTTGACCGAGCCGAGCTGGTCAGACTCATTATCACCCCTAGTCCCGCTCCAATACTCGATTTTAATAATAAAAAATCCGTCCTGTTCGGATCGGTTTGAGACCCGTCGGGGACGGGTATTATAGCCATCCAAATTAAAGCATTAGAATCTGCTAAGTTTGCGACTTTGGTAAAATAAAATTTAAAAAAGGACAGTATGATCTTCACTTTAGGTGCAGATTTGGAAGATGGGACCAGCCAGGTAGGATGTTATTAATTTGATTTAGCGTTAATTAATAAATAGTTTTGTTGAGATTTACTAAATGAACCCTAAAATTCAAACTCTAAATCATAAAAATATTTAACTCTAAACCATAAACTTTAAACCATAATCAATAAATTATAAATTATAAACTCTAAAACCATAAAATATTACAACGCTAAATCCTAAACTCTAAAATTATAAACTCTAAATCTTTTATATTATTATTAATTACATTAAACACCCTAACATAATGATATTTAATTTTTTAAAAATGTAATTAATTACATACTAATATATTTTATTAAAAAGTAAAATAAGCATTAATGATAACCTAATAGTTCTTATACAGAGCCCTAAGGGCTGTGTATAACAAAACCCATTAATAAAATGAACTCTACCAACAAATATTGGGAGTATTAGTAAGACATATTGTATTATCAAAATGAGAACACGAGTTTAAACTTTTGATGTTATAAGGGACAAACTAGATTTATTAAATTGTTTAAATCATTATCATATAAAGAGTTGACGCATTACTCAATAAAAAAGTGTTAGCACATTGAATCTAATGGAAAACAAAAGCTTGATTATTGTGACTTATTTGTGTTTCTGAAGTCAAATGTGGAGGACCATAATGATTTTGAATTTTGCCCAATACTTGAGGTAGTTAGAAGTCAAGTAATAGGATTTAAGGTTGAAAATTTATAATGTAAATATTAAAAATGCATTTATTAAAATTTGTTTCCTCTCTATATATATATATATATCAAATTCTATACGTTAAAAAAATAATAATTTTAAGATTTATTTATTTGAAAACTGTTGGGCAGTGTGCTTTTTATGTGAAAAACAAGCATAAGAGACCCTTGGGATCGGGACATCAAAATTTACATTAGCTACCTAATTTACATGCTAACTTCTTAAATTTTTAGCATTGAAAAGATTTTTTTGTCACTTAATGAATAAAATCTTAGTGTCTTCAGCTTTAATTGATAATTTACTTCATATATATTAGTGTAAATTTAAATCTTACTATTTAATTTTCTTTTTCAGTCTTATTTTGACCACTAAAATTTTAAAAAATTAATTTAATTATTTGACTTTCAAATTATTCATGTTTCGATCACTATAACATTAAATAACAAAAGATGTGACGACACCCACACACTAAAACAATGTGGTTTTAGTCTCTTATAAAAATAATTTTCATTTTTATTCTTTCCTTTTTTATTTTTATTTTCTATCATTCTCTTTCCATTTTATGAACTTATCCAACGTACCTAGAATTTTATGTCAAATAAAATAATTTAAATAACCAACTTGAAAAAAACGAATCACTAGTGGATTGGACCGAAATAATAAAGCCCGTCTTTAAGTGCTCCCACATCGGGCCTGCATAGAAAATGCCTAAACCTCAGGGTCTGGCTTCAGCTTCTTAAACCCTAACAAAAATCCATAGCCGAAGAAGCAGTGCTCCTGCTCCAGTCCAGGCAGCATCAATGGCGTGGATAATCCGACCCTTGAGCAGAACCCTTTCTTCTCCCTGCTTTAGAGCCCTACGCCTTCGTCAACACCCAGATCCCACCTCCTTTCTCTGCCCCAGAAGCTACATCTCCGACATGCGAAAGTCTGCTTTTCAAGACAATATGCTGAGGCTCCTTCGCAAAGAAATCCAGTACGAGCACGACCGGTCCGCTCCAAAACAGGTATCGTATTTAGCTTTCTGGGTTTTCTCGTTTCTTTAATCATTAAAAAAATTGCACTTCGAAATTTGATACTGAAAATTGGGTTTGTTTTGATACTAAAAAGAAAATGCCTGTAAGTCTGTAAAAGATTATTACTTTTAAATTATCACTCTTTTGTTGTAGTACACTATTCAAATGTGTATTTTCAGGAATGTAGACGATTAAGCTCTTAATTTGATTTCGTTTTGAATTCGAATTTATAAATAAAAAACTATACATTTCAAGTTTCAAAGTGTTATATGGGTAGATGATAGTATTCTGATCTTTGTGATTTAAAACAAACTAGATATGTAAATTTGGAAGAAAAAAAGTGAGGCAAGCAAACTTAGTTCTAACAATTGCCCATTTTTCTTGGTTGTTGCAAGTACGGATGATTGGATGATAGTTGATTAATATTTCGATTTCGACCTGGTATGTTGTAGTTCACGAAAACTGAACTAAACAGCCCCTTCTCATCAAGAATTCTGACCATAATTGCAGCCTATCAGCAGATTCGATTCTTTTACCGTTGATGACCGACCAGGCGAGCAATGGATCAGATTGAAAAGGAAATTTGGGGATAAAGAAGATATTACAATTGATGCAACCATGTTTGACGGGTCGGTTCCTGTCTCTAATCCTACACAGGATGATGAGAAGCTTCATATGACATTTATTGTCAATATCTCTAAGGGAGATGGTGGTAATATCTTGGAGATGGTGTGCACAGCTTGGCCAGATACCATGGAGATAAAAAAGGTTTATGTTCGTGGGCATAATAGGACACACGATCATCCATACTTGGGTCCCGAGTTTGAGTATGTTATTTTTCTTTGTTTGCTCTATTTGCTTCATTAGATAGCTGAAAATCAAAGGGAAAAGAAGACTCGATTTCGGTTGATTCTACAACGTACCTTTTACAGTCCTAATATGAAGTTTAAATCTTCTTTCATTTTGCAATGTTTCTCAGCATCTATTGGAACGGTGTTTATTGACTCGTTTCTTACTTTCTTTGGCTATGTTTTCATTGCGGTCATTACAGGGAATTAGATGAAGAACTGCAGAACTCGGTTTATGGATTCTTGGAGGAAAGAAGTATTAATGACGAGCTTGCAATATTCTTGCACGAATACATGGGAAACAAAGATAAAACCGAGTTCATTAGATGGTTGGAAACCGTCAAATCTTGTATCGAGAAGAAATAGAGAAATTGTTTTGCCATGTTAGAGATGAAACTAGCTTTCTGTGCCTACTTGACTAGAAGATTGTTAGAGATGAAACTAGCTTTCTGCAATTCCATTAGTTGGATGAAATTACAGGTAAAAGTTAATATATTGCAATTTGCAAGCATGGAACTATTTTTGATGTGTGTGTATAATTTTATAGTCATTTTGCATGAACTCTGTGCATATGATTTTCGTCATCTACACTTGGATCCAAATTGTTAAATCTTTTCATTTAGATTTGGTGTGTGATTATTACTATTTTTATGATAAAAAAATGGTGCATGATTTTGAGTAGGTGTAGACTTTCTTCCATGTTTAATAGTTATCATCATTCTCATTTCATTTGTTATCTTTTTAATCAAGTAATATGATTAAGTACAATATGTAGAATCCAAAGTTTCTTCAGTTAGTTCATACAGATATTTTTAAGGTAATGTTTGGTAATTAGTTTATTCTTATAAGTTATAATGATATTTTAGTCGGGTTTAAAAATTACCATATCTGGTTAATAATTGATTATTGTAAAAAGAAGAAGAAGAGATAACTGTGTTCCTGATAAATGTAAATATTATTTTGTTCCAAAGTACCAAAACAATCATACATGTTATAATAAAATAATTTCAATATTGTTCAAATAAAGTGATATTTTATTTGCTTTATATTTAAGTATAATTAACTTATAAAGTTAAAAAATATTGAAAATACATTAATATCTACACTATGTATAAAATTATAAAAAAATTAAATTAATATCTATATTACATTTTATGTGGATTGGAGTCCTGATATTTATCATTTGGAATATGAAAACTCTCTACTTAATAGAAAAATAAGTTTTATATAAAATTCTATTAAAATTTATATAAAATAAACATTAATTTAAAAGTTAACTAAAATAAACTACCGCATTTTTATCGTTATTCAATCACCAAATCACAACTTCATTCATTTGCATAGGAAAGTCGCCAAATCCCAGGAATACTTGGCTAACAGTAAAAGGACAAAACTCAATATATGGAGAAAAAGGTAATTTAAAAAAAAATCACACGTGAATTTAAAGGCTTAACATCTTATTAATATTGTATTAAAGTTCAAGTTTCATTTTATTTCATTGATAGTTTTTCTCAATTATCCTTTGCCCTATTATTTTGTCTTACATTTTATCATAGTAGTAATTTTGGTTAAAAAATCACATAACTAAATCAGAAGCGGTCAGATGTAAACCCAAAAAAAAATATTAAAATTTTTGAAAAAAAAACTAAAATTCTGAAGGGAAAAATTCCTATATTGACTTTTAAAAACTCATTTTCAATGTATTAGGATCTTTTCTTTTTTTATGATTTTAAGAATTTTATTTTAAAAAAGTAGAACATAATTACAATTTCATAAAAAAAGTATAACGTAAAAATTATAAATATATTTTAATATTTTTAGTGGTTGATATTTTAAAATTTTCTAAATTATTTAAAAAATAAAATTCTAAAAAATAAAATTTATTTTAAAAACATTTTTTATTTTTGAATAAATTAATCATATTTGTAGTTTTAAAAAATGAATTCAAAACATAAATTCTGAAAAATAATTTTTTATGTTTAAAGCATTTTTATACGTTTTTCTCATTTTTCTATCTTTTGATTTTTTTTAAAGATAGACGTGTGCGATTTTAATTGTGTCAATGGATTTTTTTTTAAAGACCTTGAGATTAGAAGGTAAGGCAAGTGATGAGTCTAGCTATCACACTGGACGAATACCGCTGAACATCACTAATACTGTCGTTATACATTATTAAATTAGTTGATAAATATTAAAAATTTGAAGGACTTAATATATAATTATAAATTATTTAAAATAATATTTTAATTATATATATATTACATTTTATTTTTATTTTTAAAAAAATTGGATTAAATATCAAACTTAGTCAATTTTAAAAATAAAAAACTCTAAACGTAAAATTCTAAACTGTAAACTATAAACCCTCAAACATAAAGCCTAACATCAATGTTTGAATTTATGATTAAGGGTATTTGAGTTTATAATCTATGGTTTAAGGTTCAAGGGTTTTGTGTTTCATGTTTATGGTTTAGGCTTTGGGTTTTAGGTTAATGTTTTTTGGGTTTAGGGTTCAAGGGTTTTGTGTTTCATGTTTATGGTTTAGGCTTTGGGTTAATATTTTTTAGGTTTAGGGTTATGGTTTAAGATTTTTATTTTTTAAATTGACTAAGGTTGATATTTGATTCAATTATTTTAAAAAACTAAAAATTTAATATATATGAAAATTTATTTGATTGAAAATTTATTTTAAATAATTTATAATTATATGTTTGAGTCCTTGAGATTTTTAATTTTTATTAATCAATTTAATTGTGTTTAACATTGTTCAGTGTTAGTGGTCTTCAACGGTATTCCTCGACTGTGGTAAAAATTTTCTAAAGCAAATAATAATACATATGATAAGTGAGAACTAATAAGATAATTAATATATACGTATATAAATTAAAATGAGAGTTTTTAACGAGGTCCTCTACCTTTAAATTTTTTTTCTTACTGTTCAAAAAAAAGTTGTCTTAAATTATTGCAAGATCTTGTTGCTTATATATTTTCACCTAATCTCAGCTAAATGATAGCTCCACGTTTTTCATGCATCGTTTTCAAACCAAGAATTTTAAAGTGTTTCTTAATTGAGGGGCAAAATTCAAAGAATAACAAAGGATAAAGCCAGTCCAACACCAGGATTTGACAGTCCATCCGATTTCCGCCACGTGGATAGGGGAAATGGATCTTTCACTTTCTGAATATATACACACATTTTAATTTTAATTAATTAAGACTTGGAAACTAAACCACTTAGTCAATTTATCAAACCCCATAATTAGTGTGAGTTTGAGGTTTTCCCATGACGATTAAACTGTCATTAACAGTGAGATTTTGCTGTTAGTCCACAACTTGATCCTGAGAAAATCATGTCTTTTACAATAATAATAATAATTGATATGATGACATTGTCACTTAAGGTGAGAAATCAAGGTGAATAAGATTCCACCCATCATTTTATGTTGAAAAAATGATGTGATTGGATTTGCACTTCATAACTAGATTTAGATCCAATAAATTTACCAATTCGAACCAGCCCGCGTCGCACACATAATTTTAGTGGATGAGTCTCTCTGTAATGATTTTCTGCATATACAACGCCTCGAACCCGATACCTTACTTAAAAGATACCAAGATGCTTACCACTTGGACCAATCCCAATTGATATATCTCTTAGTATTTTTAATTGTTGTTAATGATAATCGCTTAGATTGTTCATAATAATAATTTAGATTTAGATGTATCAAGTAACCATCATTTAAAGATTTGGTTATTATTCTATTAATTTTTGTTGTAAATCAACTTTTAATTATAACCTAACATCTCTAACACTTTTATTTCTATAACATTTGATCTAAAGTCCAATCCCTCGAATAGGGATTGTCTGTTCTTTCAACTGCAAGTGGGTAAAAAACATTGTCATATGAGACAATCACAACCGTCCTAATTTTACTCACTTTAGTGGACTATATTTATATTACACACAAAACAACTTAAAAGTAATACCACGCATAGTTTTTGTACTCAATGTTTTGGACCATTATGTTTCCAAACAATTCAATGACTCGATGATAATTGTTAGATTATGCAAACTTAATTATGTATCTTGAATCCTTTTTTTTACCTTCATTGGATTTTTCATTACCCTTTTGGTTAATTATATAATTTCAATTTCAAATTTGAATTTTAGATCAAATGCCAAGATACTTAAATTACGTTTAATCTTAGAAATAATGACAAAATGTTGGACACTTTCGGGTTAAAAAATGTTTTAAGTTATTTACCTTAAAAATATTTACTTGTTAACTAAGAATAAAACATACTGGAATGGGACAATTGGGGCAAAGAAGAATTAGTGAAATGGATTTGGCAAAGAATGCTCAAGGCAACTTTGAAGTTTACATTGCAAGCCTTAAAGTTGTAGAATTGGGAAATGCTTTTCTTTCTTTCTTTTCTCTTTCTTTTCCCAACTTTTAGAATTGCAAATAGTAAAACCTATTCATGTCCAAAATACATTTACAAAAGATCCAACTAAAATAAAAAATAATAAAGAGGAAGAAGTGGAACTGTGGAAGAATGAAACTAGACTAATATATATTTCTTAAAGCTTCAAAGACAAGTCAAGCTTCAACTCATCTTTTTTACTGTTGAAATGCTTAACAGTATCCCAAAAAAATCCACCCATTCCCTCCATGGCTGGACCAAACTTCCCTACGGCGCATTCGAATCTAGCAGTGCCATTCATCCCTGGATTCGAACTCCCCGTTGAAAGATGTCCGGCGGCCCGTCTAGACCATCCATTATGCCATGGAACAAAAGACGGCTTGTGGATCATAGAGTGCTCTCCAACTCCAAGTGGTTTATTGAAAGAACCGTACAGAGGAAGTGATGCCATGCTATAATATCGACCGTGATGCGTGTCAGCGGCAATCCGCTGGCCTCGTTTCGCCAGTGTTCTTTCTCGTTTATGTGCATTTTGGTGGCCTCCCAGAGCCTGTGAGCTGTAAAATTTCCTTTGGCAATAGTTACATGAAAACACTCTAGGCTCAGTTTCATTACCTTGATCTTGATCATGGTCAGAGGACGAGTCCACCACCTTGAAACAGTCGATGAAATTCAGCTCCGGGTTCGATTCTTGGTTGGAGAGGCGCAGGTCCAATACGAGATCATCTTCTTCCTTGTCTTGTGGTTGCTTTTCTTCTTTGGTGGCCGGTGGGCCGTTTGAGGCTGAGACGATGGTTGAAGTTTCAGAGAGGGAAGGCTCAGATAGTTTTTGAGGCTCCATTTTTGTGTTTGTTGTGGGGTTGATGAGGGAAGGGAAGGGTTTAATAGAAAGAGAGGTGAACTGTTGATGTTGTTTATTTGTAATAATGCAACCCGGCAATCCAAATCCAAATCATATATATATATATTATATTACAGTTACAAGGTCTTAATATAGTAAGAGAGAGAGAGAGAGAGAGAAAGAAAAGGAAAGGGAAAAGAGGAGGGAGGTTAATTAATATGATGTATATTTTATCAAACATTTTAAACTTATGTTATGCGGAGTTTGTTTACATTGAATTCGAATTTGATGTGAATTCTTTTATAAACTTTAAGATTGAAATGATATTTTTTTGATAATCTTTTATACACTTATGTTGTGTTCATGTGAGTTTGCTGTTTTAGCATTGATTTCAGGTAGCTGATGCTCATCTTGCTGAGTTCCATGCCATCTTGAGATTTTTTGCAGAACTATAAGGCACCTTTTGGTTATTGTGCTGAAGTATAATGAACGCCCATGGTGATCCAGTGGATGCTAGACTCCAAGTAATCAAATATATTCGGTAGGAATTATCTTGGAATTGAACCCATGACTGGGGGTCGAGACACTAAACCGGCTTTTGATGAACAAAAATCTTCAACTTTTTCGATGATTTTATTAATGTTCTCACATTAAAAAATAATGTTTAAAGTTTAGCATTATAATTTAAAATTAATATTTAAAATTTAGAAATTAAAATATAAAATTTAATTTTATAACGGTAGGACAAAAAAAACACAAAAAAGAACAAACGGATTTACGGTTTTTTTTCTTCCGACCCGCACAACTGATTTTCAAAATGGAAAACTCAACTTGCCTTTCAAAATCGACTCCAATATCGAGGGGGGGGGGGGGGTTACACAGCAGCTGTAAAATAATGCTGATTGGAGATGGAATATCAACGAGGTAAACAGTTACAATTGCTTAATAATGATACACCTAATTTGCCAAAAAAGGACACTTCTTTGTTATTAATTAATCAATGTTTTCTTATATATTACCATCGTATTAGGTCCCGTCTTAGAGTTCTATATTATATTACAAAATGAGTCGCTTAATTTTAAAAACTACAAATGAGTCATTCAATTAATTGATTGCCACAAACAAGTTATTAGGGCGTTAAAATGAAATCAACATTAGAAGATGACTTTAGGAAACACCTTTTTAATGTTTTTGTTATTGGATGAATTATATCACAATACATCTAATTAATTAAGATTATAAATAGGTCACCCAATTTCAACAGGTCGCAAACAAATCATTTAATTAATTGAAAAAGAAAACTCATTTTGAGTTTTGGGTTTTTTGAAGATTAGGGCTCCATTCGATGACCCAAATAGTCGATATGTTGTCTTTGGTGAGAGGAAGAACACATCATGGTATGGAGACCATCTAACTATGGACGAACGGTGTAGACTACGGTGAATCTCATAGTGAAATTTAAGATTTATTGGCCACTGTATACGATGATCGACGATTGTCACGAGGCAGGATGGTGGCACATGATATGATTGTTGCAATCAAATAATTGAGTGACTTGATCACAACTCCTTGAGATTTAATATTTTTAATGAATAAAATATTCTAGGTCCGAAATACGTCTAATATTTGATAGCTCTATAACATGTCCATAACAATCAGTCAATCACTTAATTAAATGACATTTATATTTTTCTAAAATTTAATGCTACATTTATAATCTTACTAATAATCGAGTGACTAATTTACCCATACTATTTTCACTAATGATAAAAACGGAATCTACTATATATGAAATTTAATTCTTAAATTGTTTTATTAATGTATAATTAAGCAATATTATGACTGAATCGTTATTGGTAACTAACGACAAAGTATACGTACTCTATTAATAATAAAGCATGTTTTAATGCCTAACTAGTATCGTTAGTGTGGTCATTTGTCTTCATACATACATACATACGGGAATCTCAACTTGGGGGCAGCTGATAAATCCACCATTGAAATAAATATGAATATTCTTTGATGGTTTACTAACAAACAAAGAAACCTAAAGTGATTAAGAATCTAATTAGTTGACAGGAATTGAAATTTTAGAGGAAGAATTGCCACTCAAGTTCATTCCCAAAGCAGAAAGTATCATTTTCATTTTGGTGATGCTGACTCACATTAATCAACTTAATTTACTTAATTATAATTATACAACTCTTGAGAAACAACTTAATTCCCTCGACCCTTTCTTTCTTCTTTCTCATGGGGGCAACAACTTCTCTGCTGGACTCTACATTCAATACCCCAACGGTCAGGGGCGGAACTAGAAATTTATAAAGGGGGGGACCAAAATGAAATTTTGAAAAACTGAAAATTTATGAAGGGGGCTGAAGTGAAATTAAAAATTTTGAGGGGGGCCAAACTAAAATTTTTCAAATTTTAAAGGGATTATAAAGGTAATTTTACCTTTTTTCTAAAAAAATTCTATCATCTTCCTAATGAAAAAAAAAATTGGGGGGAACCATACCCCCTTAAACCCCCCAATGTTCCGCCACTGCCAACGGTCTATGAAAATATTTGATTTCGTAATTAATTAAAAGCGTTAGGTGCAACATTTTTTTTTGTACCAAAACCATAAAGATCGCCATTCTTCACTACCAAAAGAATATCCACAATTATTCATTATTTTTATATCACAACCTGGAAAATAGCTCACATAATTATTCATTATTTTTGCATCTAGTAGTTTATATTATATACTTTATATATACACATAAAAGAATAAATAATATTGATACGTATGGATTGAGCATATATATAATATTTATTCGATGGATATAGAAAACAGGTGATTTGGATGATATGTACGTCGTTGATGAATGTTTCCATTTTTTTATTAAAAAGAAAAATAACGTTAGGTAAGGTTGCAACGTTTGAAAAGATGGGAAAGAATCAAGTTTCACCTGCAATCACGTCAATCTATTTTATAGATACACTCACGTTAGGGCTTTTAATTTCAAAAAAAAAAAACGGTCGAGTGTTTTGTTAATTGTTTTTTATTTTTAAATATTAATTAAATATATATGATAATCTTTTAACCCATTTTAAAAATTTAAAAAAAAAAGACATTTTACTAGTACATCAAATAATTGTTCTACTTCTAGTTGGGGTGAAGATTGGGTGGGGAATATCTAAAAATAGTGGGAATTCGAACCATCGGGATAGAGAATAACTAAAATCTTCACTCATGGGGACGGGTGCGGGGGAAGTTTTATCACCGAAGCATAAATGGACATGGAGACGATGATTGTTATACTTATATCCAAACCGTAGGATAACCGAACCGTAACCGTATAAGTAACTGTGGGATCCTAAAAAATATCCGCAAGAATACCTGATATTTTACAAAATTTTTAAAAATATATACTTATTTATTTGTATACCCCTAATATATATCTTAATAAAAAAAACTTAACTATATTATTATCATTTAATTTTTTCTCAAACCTAATCACACTTTTCCCAAAAACCACAGGGATTCGGTGGGGAAGGTATGAGAATGAAAAAATCTTCGAAGCATTTGATAAGATTCCCTAAAATTGTAACCACAAGTATTAGGGATAAAATGAGGAATTTACAAATAGTAACAACCATCATATATATATATATATATCTTTCGCAAGTAATTCTTTTTTTTTTTTGACAATAAAGGCCGGCCGGTTATCTTATTAAAGGGGAAAAAGCCGAAAAATACATAAATACTGGGCCCCATCTGCCTTGGTAAGCGGAAGAGCCATAATTGAACGGTAAGAAAACGTAAAAAACACTCAAAGCCAAAGCCAAAGACAAAAACAAAACTAAAGAGTAAATACGTGTCTGTTTCCCCAAAAAAAGAAAGAAAAAAACTCCGATCCAGCAAAAAAACCATTGCCTCCGCCGTTGAAGAGAGCTCCAAGATGGAAAAATATGGAAATCGAGGCAAGGCGTCGAAGGGGCTGATATATTACCGCAAGACATGCAGCCTCCTTCAATTTCAGGAACGAACCTCCGTCGTAACAGCTATGGAGGGTCCCAACTCCGTCGATCATCAGCGGCTATAGCTTCGATCTCCGCCGGGGTTTCCTCTATCCACACCAGATCCGTGTCCAGAGAGCGTCGGAGAGTAGTTAGTGCATGTGCCGCCTTTTTTGCCGATCTGTGTCTGAAGAGGAAAGTGCAACCCTGGAAAACCCTCGATTGCCCCTTTGCTTCTGAGATTAAAGCCCCAATGTCCGATGGATCTTCCAAGGGTGATCTGAGTTTGTTGATGATGGCCCCCGAGTCCCCTTCGATAGCCACGTGACTGAAACCCAGATCCGCCGCTAGTCTTAGACCACAGACCACCGCGTGAGCTTCTGCCGCAAAAGTGGATGGAATATGGTAAACCATCGAACTACTTGCGCCTAGTATTTGACCCTGCGTATTTCTGATAATAATACCAACTAATGCTGCTTTTTCTTGTTGCCGGAAACCCGCATCAACGTTCACTTTGACGTATGGATCTTCTGGCGGCGACCATTCAACTCGAGCTTGAGGGTTTGTTACCATGGTCCGCTCGGAGACAAGGCGTAACTCCAGCACATAGCTCTTAATGGAGGTAATAACATCCATTGGGTTTTTCTGCTCCCCTTCGAAAATAAATTTATTCCGAGTTGTCCAGAGCGCCCATATCGTTAGAATAATTTCTGTGTATCTACTTGTATTTGTGTTGTTCAATACGTTAGATAACCATTCTGAGAAATTACTTTGGCTATCAATGCTTGGACTGATAAAACCTAACCCCGCCCAAACTTGCTCTGCAAACGGGCAGTTTCTCAGAACATGTTCCACATTCTCTGGGTTTTGTAGACATCGAAAACATGTGGGATCTGTAGTCACACGCCTAACACATAGATTGAGCTTTGTAGGCACAAGATTTTTAAGGAATTTCCAGCATTGAATCTTCATTTTAGATGGACATTCCACATTCCAAAGTTTCTGAAATAATGCTTTCATCGTGGTATCCGTATTAGAAGGTGGAAGAAGCATACGGTACCCACTTCTGACTGAATAGATACCCGAGTGTTCCCCACTCCAGACCACCCTATCTGCTTGAGAGAACCTCGAAATAGGGATACATAAAATCTCTTCTGCCTCTGAAGAGATGAAACTAGCTCTAATAAGATCCACTTTCCAGGTCATACTATCTCCCTCAATTAAATCCGAAACCCAAATAAGATTAGGAACCGGTGGAGATTGAATCCTTCTCGGGCTTGACCCCGGTAGCAAAAAATCATTCCATATAGAAATGGATCCCCCACTCCCCACCTTATACCGAAGGCCTTTTTCCAATAAGCCCCTTGCACTCCAAATACTTTTCCAAGTTAAAGATGGAGTCGAGCCCAAACTGGCATGAAGGAAATCCGAGGTTGGGAAATACTTTGCCCGAAGCAATCTGGCCACCAGCGAAGAAGGATTACTCACGAGCCTCCACTCTTGCTTAGCCAGCAAGGCAATATTGAATTTCGCCATATCTCTGAAACCCAGCCCCCCATTCTCTTTTAGATGACACAAATCTGACCAGAGGCACCAATGAATTCCCCGTTGGTCCTTGTTATGTTGCCACCAAAATCTTGCCATAATAGCTTCCAACTCCCTACAGAATGTCTTTGGCAGTAGAAAACAGCTCATAGTGTAAGTCGGAATGGATTGAAGAATGGCCTTTATGTACACCTCCTTTCCTCCTTGCGATAGACTTCTAGGACTCCAAGCAATTATACTTGCAACAACACGATCTCGTATGGCCATAAACGCTTTCTTACGATTTCTTCCCACCACCATAGGGAGACCTAGATACTTCTCTGGACAAATGAGATTAGAAACACGAAGGATTCGACAAACATCCTCTCTAGTGTACTCAATGCAATTAGAACTAAAAAAAATTCCAGATTTTGAGTAATTAATAACCTGTCCCGAACAGCGTTCATAATCCTCCAGCAAAGACAATAATCTCGCGGCACATTCAGTAGTAACCTCACCAAAAATCAGGCTGTCATCCGCAAAAAACAGATGCGAAACCCGCGGAGCTGATCGTGTGATTCGAATTCCAATGCCACTCTGTTCTTGTCTAAGAAGGGAAGATAAACCCTCTCCACAAAGCAAGAATAAATAAGGGCTGAGAGGATCCCCTTGACGTAGTCCTCTAGTAGGAGTAAATGATTGTCCCACTTGCCCATTGAGCACCACCGAATACGAAACTGAAGAAATGCATAACATAATAAGGGAAATCCATTGCTGGGAAAATCCCATTTTCTTCATCATTGCCTCAATAAACGGCCATTCCACTCTGTCATAAGCCTTAGACATATCGAGTTTAAGTGCAAAATGACCCTTCTTTCCAACTCTCTTAGAACGCATTGAATGTATTATCTCAAAGGCTGCTAGAACATTGTCCGTGATAAGCCTTCCGGGTACAAAGGCGCTCTGGGATTCGTCAATACAAAGATGCAGCACTGCCTGAAATCTGTTCACTAAGACTTTGGAGATAATTTTAAACAACACGTTACACAGACTTATAGGTCTGAAATGAGACATGTTTGTAGGGCTATCATTTTTCGGAATAAGAACAATACGCGTATGATTAAAAACGGACATGGGAATCGTACCAGCCAACACTGAAGTGCAGAATTCCACAACGTCGTTTCCAAGGACATGCCAAAACTTCTGATAGAACAAAGCCCCTAAACCATCTTCACCAGCGGCTTTTAGGGGCTGCATTGACTTGACAGCTTCCCAAAATTCTGCTTTATCAAAATCTCTTGTCAGCTTATTGTTCATGTCGTTATCAATACAGCATGCAACTCCTTCCAGTATCCGAGAACAGTCACCAACCCCTTTCGTTGTGAACAAATCCGTAAAGTAATTTCTTGCTACTTGCCCCATTTCTTGTTCATTCATGCAAATAACACCACTGTCATTTTCCAGAGATCTGATCTTATTTCTTCTTTTTCGCTGAGTTGCGCATCTATGGAAAAAAGCAGTGTTTCTGTCTCCATATTTCAGCCAGTTTGATCGGGCTCGCTGTTCCCAATAAAGTTCCTCTTTGTCAAGCTCAAAATTAATAGCAAGCTTGACATCCATTATCTCCCCCAAAACATTATCTGTTGGCTGTAAACTATTCAGGGACTCTAGTTTCTTATTAAGGTCTGCAACAGTCAGGCCTTTATCCTTTCGGATTTGTTTGAACCATACATCTAGGCCCAAACAAAGGGACTTGAGTCGATCCAGGAAACTGCCTGATGATGACGTCCATAGTCTTTCAACTTTCGAAATGCAAGAATCCTCCACCAACCACGCTGATTCAAAACGGAAGTGCCAAATTCGGTTTCGAAAAGTTTTGCCATGTCCTGTATTTAACAAAATAGGACGGTGGTCCGAGAAAGAATGAGAAAGATGACGAATATGATAATCTGGAAACTGTGCCTCCCAGACAGGATTCGCTAAACCTCTATCCAACCGCTCCCTTATATTAGTTTCCGAAAACCGGCCTTTTTCCCAAGTGAACCAAGGCCCCGTATAACCCAGGTCCAATAAAGAACATTCCTCCACCACAGTACGGAAATTGTCCATTTGTCTAGCATTCCTAACTCGACCTCCTTGTTTCTCAGTAGCCAGAAAAATTTCATTGAAATCACCGATTACAACCCATGGTAAATTCGGTGTATCATTCAGGGATCTCATTAAATCCCAAGACTCGGTCCGCCTGCACTCTTCTAGAGCTCCATAGAAGCCCGTACACCTCCATTGCAAACCATCCGAATCATCGTTTATCAAAACGTCAATATGGTTTTTCGAATACGACCGAAGAGAGACATTACAAGAGCTCTTCCATCCCATCGACAATCCACCACTTCGACCAACGGCCCCGACATCAATCCCATTCGGGAACCCGCATCTACTCCGAATTCTTGCCATTTTTTTCTCGTTAACTTTTGTTTCCATAAAGAAAATAATAGACGGACTCTCAACTCGCAGCTTTTGTTTAACCCGCCCAACCGTCCGAGGTTTCCCTAAACCTCGGACATTCCAGCTTAGGAGTTTCATGATGAACGGCGGACCTGAGCAGACAGGTCGGCCGATAAGTTAAGAGATGCACCATTCGCAAGTAATTCTGTTTTTCTTATTCATTAATTATTAGATATACTCACAATTTTCCTTGGAGATTAATCATTTGACTTGTGATAGATAAGTAAGAACCATATTTTATAAGTTTGATTTCACTTCGTATATTTCCTATTGCTTTGTTTTTTCCCCTCTTTTTCATGAGAAAGGAAAGTGACGAGAAAAGATAAACTGGTGTCGGCATCACAGGAATTAATTGCCAAACAAATATAGCTGAAATTAAGAACATGACCAACAAAATAATAAATAAAACCATTCGAACAGTATTTTTTTTTTAGAAATTTAAAACTTGAAATAGAAAGGAAAGGGAAACACAGAAGTTTGTTTCAATTTTAGATTAGGTTGAATTGCAATTAAGTTACTTCCTTTTCGGTTGTTTATTGCTTTCAACATGTATACAAGTTTCAATAATTTAAAGAGTAAGTAGAGAGAACACCAGTTTTTCTTCTCTAGGGCACATCTGCCTAGTGCCTACACAAACTGCAGGTAAAATTAATTATGGACCCAATTAGCTAGGGGTGAATATGTTTACTGTAAAAACAATTAAACTAATAAATTTACTGTGGAAGAAATAGATTAACCACCCTACATTTAGAAATATAAACTTTGATTTTAAACCTTTTCCTTCCCTTCAAGTTTTTTTAATAGAATGGGTATAATGTTTATATTAGTACAATTTAATTATTATTTAAGGATCCTGCAATAGTAGGTAAATAAACCCTCAATTATAATTTGACTCAAAATTGTTAAGACACATTTTAAATGTCTTGGATAATGTAATAAAATAAAGATTAAAGTTTGTCCCGAAAATGTCGTTGTTATTGTCAAATGTCAATACGTGCGTAGGCATGGGGTACAAGTGGAATTGAAGAGATTATGGGTCCAATAAGACATGTCAATACAACGTTGGATCTGTCATGACGTTGTGGACGACCAAAGGAGGCATAGACGGTATCTCTGCATATTTTTATGCTGTTACAATTGTATTTAAATTATTTAATATTTTCAATGAATTATTATATTTAATTGATTCATATAATTATTGTTAAGAGATCATGTTTTATAAATGTAAAATAACAACAACCCTTGTACTATCATGTTATTTTCCCTTAAAAAAAACATAATAAAAGTAGAAAAAAGCCATCAGCATTCAACATCATTTTTGTATGGAAACAGAAGATATGATTGATTATGAGTGTAGCTCAGAAACCTAACACTATTATTACTTTGTTTGGGCTTGGGTTTTGCTTTGTCTAATTCATATTGGATTTGGACCCCAAATCTATTGTATTTGGTTAATATTTATCTGCAGATTGAGATGGGAATCCTTGTAAATACGAAACTAACAATATAATCCATGAGAAATGCGATTTTTCATCTTTATTTTAGTTGTTTCCCCTATCACCCAATCAAACTCTAATATACACTTGGTTGTGCTGTTGTGCAAATATATATGACCGATACATACATAGACTTCAGTTTTTTATATCCAGAAATTTAATTATGAAACTGAGTATTGACCAATGACCCCTCCGGTCATCTGCAAATTACCTCCGGAAGCTCCTCACTGTCGAATTCGATGGCATTTTACCGTCTTCTTCCGGCAGCTTGACGGCAGTATAGATTCCAGCACCGAAAAGGGCTCCCAGGATTGGGGCAGTGAGGTACACCCATATAGCTTTGTAGTTATTTGCTGCTATGGCTGGTCCTAGTGTTCTTACTGGATTCATCGAAGCACCTGTAAATGGTCTGCTTCCGCAGCACCAGAAAAACAAAACAAGGAAGAGAGATTGCATGAACTACAAAATCATGATGATCATAGAAACCAGTATATGGTCCACTGAGATTCACTGATGCGTCCGATTAAAATATTTCTTTGTTTTCTTTTGAAATATTATACATGTGTCTATTCTATAATTTAATGGTCTTGAATAACCAAACATGTGATAATTGTCTCCTTCGACTTCCATAAGTTTTGAAATATTATACATTTAAGATTCTTTTATATTTGTAAATGGCGGCCTTGTTCATGTCTTTGCTTGTTTTACAAGTTATATCTCTATGTGTTGTGCTTGTGCATTTGCTTTGCTGTTTATAAAGTAATCTTGTCGACTAATAATAATAGTAATGAATAGACACAAGAGAAAACTACATATTTAGTACTCTAGCTATGCTCTCGTTACTATTTTGGTACCCTAACCCTAACTATTATTTTTAGTAAAATGATACTTAATTTTATGTTTTTGTTTTGTTTTGGTACTTGACCGTTAAAAACTAACAGAATTATGACGTGGCTTAGTATAACCACAATTTCAGTCCAAAATCCATCAATTTAAAACATCATCTTAATTTTGGGGGTAAAATTGCAAATTACTTTTGACTGGAAGAGGAAAAATGAGAAATTTACAATTTTAATCCAAAAGTTAAAATAATGTTCAAATTGATAGAATTTTAGACTAAATTAATAGATTATATAAATTTTTGGACTAAAACTGTTATTAACCCAAGTCACGTCAAAATTTCCGTTAGTTTTTTAATGGTCGTGTACCAAAACAGAATAAAAACATAACGTTAGGTACCATTTTATTAAAAATAATAATTTGGGTACTAAAACAATAATACAGACATAAGTGAGGCACTAAATATGTAGTTTTCCCTAAAAACAATAATAATGTAGAAACATGTTAACATACCCGGCTATGAGTATATTGAGCATGACAGTCGCTCCAACCGCGATTCCCGCCAACTCACCCACCTGCACATTTTTCAGCCCTTGCTTACGGTCACACTACAATATTCTCCTCAACATCAAAATCAGTGTTCTAAATCTCTACTTATAATCAATGATCAAATATGATTTTATTACTTAAAAAACAACTTTTTTTATTTGATGTAGTATTTTTTTAGTGAAAAAGTTAAAATGAAAATGAAAATGTGTGCTATATCTTATAATAGATCTCAACATTGACCTATGAATTCAGGGGATGTAAACAAGATAGTATTTTATCATTTCTATTTTTTTTTTCATGCATTGGAGATTGAGCTTGCCATTTGCCAACCATCTCCATTGACTCTTGTTTATCGAAAATTTGAAATTTTATAAGAAAAAAATGTAAATAATACAACTAAATCAGAAAGGGGGCTTACAGCTCTGGTGTCGGTGGCGACAGCAGTGACAACAAACATGAGATTGAAGCTAATAATAAACTCCATAGCAAAAGCTTGGCCGAATCCCCCTGAAGGAACCGTCACTCCCCCTCCCATCATCGGATGAAACACTCCTTTCAGTGCAAATGCAGCACACAACGACGCCATTACTTGTGCTCCAATGTAAACCGGGACCTGCCCAGAAATATGTTGGTTTAAAAGATATAGAAAAAAAGGGAAACCGGAAAGGTGTAGCCTCTAGCTAGGTTTAACCGTGTACATGTTTCCAAGGGAAGTGTTTGAGTGCAGAAAAGGAAATGGTGACGGCTGGATTGAGATGCGCTCCCGAGATGTGACCGGTGGAGAGTATAACAATCATGACAGCAAGGCCAGTGGATGCGGCGAGGCCGATCAGAGTTTCCGAGCCTTGGGTCTTTTGGTTCACAATAGCAGTGGCTGTACCGGCAAAGATTAGTATGAAAGTGCCTATGAACTCAGCTCCCACCTGCAGGGTTTTCCCAACAAAAATGGCAACCGGCCGGTGTTAGTTGAATTCTCAAACCATGTAAAGATCTCTCGTATATATGTTATTGGTGTCCGTCTACCTTTCTTGCGAGTGAGACCGGAGGAGGTGGCAATGAGCAAGAGACGGGAGGTAATCTCCCTTCTTCCATGGACCATTCTTCAACACTGAAGCAATTGCAGCTTTTGAGAAGGGAGTTTCTTTTAATCCCTCCTCTTTGATCTCCCCTAAACCCCCCAAAGAGCGGAGCACCGGGAGTCCCCGGTGTTGCCGGGGTCGAAGGAGCTGACGGAACATCCTCGTTCTCCATTTTTATCACTTATATTTTCAAAACAAAATTAAACTAATAATAAGTGTAATAATAGAAAGAAGAGAGGAGTTCTGAACTCTGAAGTTTCTGCACTCGTTTGTCTCAAATGTTTTGGATGTTACTGATGAGCTTAATCAGCGGTATTTATAGTACAAACAAAGAGTTGACTTGTAGAATCCCAAGGTATAAGAGGGGGGAAAGGAAAAGTAGTGGTTGAAAGTTGAAACAAAGGAAATAATGGAGTTATGGGACACTGAAGAAGTCTTGTAGTAGCTGAGATCGTTGAAAAAGGGGCTTTTAACATGACACATGAACAATGAATTGTGTGTCTACTTTTCCACTTTCATCATGTTCTCTAAACTATTCCAATGCTTTCATTTCAATTGTGGAACTAAGTTACGGGTTTAAATTGTTATATCTATATAATATATGTGTATTGTTAAATGGTTTAAAATATATATGAACAGATAAAAAAAAATTATGGGAGTGGAGTGGGCAACTATATTTAACCACTATCTACAACTTCTTTGCCCTACAAAACTAAACTTGGGTTTGATTCATTAACAACGGGGAATCTTTGAAATGGACTAGTAAAATATCCAGCACCGTTTGGATCATTGGTGGACAGTGGACTACTTTTTCTTCTTTCTTTTTTTAATTACATCACCATCACAACTAGATCAAATAATGAAGCTTCGGCAACACTTCCAGGTAGGTTTCCAAGATTTGTATAAACAATAAAACAATAACCAATTTTAAATCAACAGATCCATTATTAACATGCATGCATTTTGATTAAAAAAAGAAGAAGAAAGGAACAATCGTCTATTGTTCTTTGGTACTTTTTTTTGTTCCGTTGTTCTTTAATACTGATGGATAACGTTACAGCTTTGAGAAATGTAAAGGCTGTTTTTTGTTTCTTCTTTTCAGAAAATAAGAAGAATAAAATGCAGAGAATTGAAGGGCGATTTTAAACATAATCATGCGTGCGGGTGTAAACGAGTTAAGTCGAGTTTGAGTAGCTGAGCTCGACTCGACTCGTTAAAAATTTGAGTCGAGTTTGAGTAGCTGAGCTCGACTCGACTCGTTAAAAATTTGAGTCGAGTTTGAGCTTGACTAGAGTTTGAGTATACTGAGCTCGACTCGGCTCGTGAAGAATTCTAGCCGAGCTCGAGCTCAGTATACTCCAATCGAATCGAGTATTAATCGAGCTTTAACCGAGTCGAGCTCGAGTAGCTCGCGATCTGTCTCATTTCATTTACAATCCTCTTCATAATAATAGTAATAATGATAATAATATTGTTGTTATCGATCAAATTACATGATTTTATTGTAGATAGAATCATACAAAAGAAATATTTTTCATGTGACTCATTAAAAACTCATAATTCTAGTAGGAGAAAAAAAGTACACATGAAAAAATAAAGAAAGTTAAACTAAAAATTAAATTAACATAACATAACATAACAACTAAAAACACTCAACCTACATTTTAGTTCACTTTAATTTTAAAAATTAAAAAATAATTTATTATATTTTCGAGTAGCTCACGAGCTTTTCGAGTCGGGTATCAAGTAGCTCGGCTCGGCTCGTTAAGAACTCGAGTCGAGTTCAATCGAATCGAATATTGACCGAACTTTCGCCGAATCGAACTCGAGTAGCTCGCGATTTGTCTCGTCTCATTTACAGCCCTATGCATGATAATATGATATTGGAATATGTTCTTCACTCTAAAAAGATAAGCCTCAGGCAGTCAGCCTCTGAAGTCTGAGCACTTTTGTATGTAAATTGAAAAGGAAGGAGCATTAAGCACCATTCTTTTTGCATGCATTGTGTTCCCTTTCGGATATGGATGTGACTGCAAACCTTTTTTATTTATTTCTTTTTTCACTTGTAATTGGATGGTACATTGAAGGATTTAAATTGCGGTCGCGGTTGTATTTGCAGACGCGGTTGTGAATAATAATGGACGAATTGCGGTTGTAACGAACCATTATTTTTCACAATTATAGTTTCGATCAGTGTTGTTACCTTTATATAACGACCACTATCGCAGTCGCAAACCGTTATTTGAATCCCTAGACTTCATTGATCTTCTATGCTTTTCTTTACATTGGTCTTCACTCAAATTGAGTTCAATGCCAAACAACAAATCTTGTAGACCTCAAATTGATAGAATAATTATAAAGTAACGGGGGAAATAGTGGAAATGGAAAATATATTGAATTGTCATTAGTTTAACCATGCATGTACAAATTCAATACTTTATAGTATTTATAAAAATTTCCAAATGCTGTTTCCCAAAACTAACAAAAAGATTAATAATGGCATTTGAGGATTCTAAAATTAAACCCAAAGTGGAACATCAAATCATAGGAGGAACCATAAGAAAAGACCCTAAAAACAAGAGAGTTTAAGGAAGAATAATAGTAGGTGGCATCAATTCTCTCTTCTTGTGTCAAGTTGACTAATGCGTGTGATAAAAGATGGTGGTGGATTTGGCAGAATGGGATTCACAAAGAATCCACATTTTTGTTTGTGGATGGGTTGTATAATGACAAATAAGGAGATAATTTGCTATTCTAATGAATTTGATTCGACCTTGAAAATCGAATAAATTGTTGAAAATGAATCATTTTAATTGGACAATCACTAACCATTTGCAACCTCATCTATCTGTAAAAAGAATGACATTCAAAGGAGTAGTTTGTTTGTGGTGATGGCTGTCCTTTTAAGTGACACCGCCCTCATCCTTTATGTTTGCATCTAGACAGGGAATGGTATTAATATTATACCCTAGGTAAATTGGAAAGCATCAATGGCTGTAATACTAATGAGATCAAAAGGGTATTGAATTCTATATTATCCCTTTTCATGCTCCAACAATTTTATTCTCTTGGATCATCATTACTTTTCTTTTGTTTTTGTTCGTCCAATACTTTTCTATTTAGAATTGAAATGTGTCTTAGTTTTATATTCATGACCGAGATTGCTAACGAGATTGGTCCAAGTAGTAAGTAGTTTAATATCGTTTAAGTAGGTTTCGAATTCAAATTTTTGTGTATGTAAAAAATTCTCGCTAAAAAACTCACACACCAATTACAGGTGTGCTACGCAAGTCGGTCAAAATTAGTCGGGACAAAATTTTAAAAAACCAAAAGGATAACCAAAAAAATCATGACCTAGATTTATCTTATAGATTTATTATCGTAAATTAACTGGCAATCCATTTAAGTATAAAATTATTATATTATCCTTACTCTAATCGCTAGGAATTAGATTAAATATTATTATAATTATGTTTTACCTTTTTTCATATTTTTATATAATTTTTAAATAAAACAATTAAAAATACATTATTTAAAGATTGATCACAAAATCTGAGATTCTTAATTAGCTTAATGGCTAAGGATACTCATTTTGTATGAGTTCAAATCTCGACATAAAAAGGTAATATCTCTATTTAATTCAAAAAAATTGATTACAGAATCAATGGATACAATGTCTCCAGCATACCACATGTGATTATTTATTAAGTAAATTTTTTTAAATACATTTTATCATAAAATATTTTTCTTTTAATTGCATCATATATAAATATGAGTGTATAAGTAGTATATAAACAAAATCCAATGTAATTTGCATCAAACATCATAACACTAAAAAACAAAATATATCTCAACAAGACTCGTGATAAAAACCAAAACCAAAATAAAACCAGATCATTATTATCTTGAGTTATTCTTCAAAAAAGTGTTTTAAGTATATATATATCAAAAATATTATGGTGACTTAATTGCTGGAGATGATTGGTGGAGATTTCGCAATGAAAATAGGGAAACAAAAGGCAAAATGTTCAAAACGTTGTCTATAAACAAATCTCTAGCCCGTAGAATTAATTTTGGATCATCATGATTTTATAGGATTAATTTTGTGTATAATTGATTTTAAAGTAACGTGAGTTATGTTTCAAAGTTTTTTTCTTAAAAATCACGATTGTGAAAAAATATTGTGTAAAAATCACAACAAAACGCAAAAGCTACTCCTACCTTATTTTTCTCAAAATCACGTTTAAATTTTTTGATCCAGATATATTAGTACAATGACCAAGACATATTTTCTTGTTCAATCGATATTTTTGGACCCAAACGCAAAACAAAACATGCACATAAAGGCTCAAAGTGATGGCAACTGGATTCAATCAAAGTGAACGTGTAATAAAAAGAGGTTTTAGTTAGTCAACTTTAGATACTGACTTTTAACGATTTAAAGTTGGAACTTTTATTTCAATAATAATTTAAAATATTTTTATAAACAAAATAAAAAAAAATAGATACTACTACTAATTAAGTAAAAAATAAATGATAATGACGTGGATATGATTAAGGTGTATTTGTCTTATTTAAAAAATAATAATGATAAAACAGTTCAGCATTTTTTCTAAATATTTTAGGATATATATTAGGGTAAACTACTTCATTGACCACCATACTATTGGAAAAGTCGCGATTTGACCACATTACTTTTTTTCGAAGCAATTAAACCACCAAACTATTTAAATGGTATCAATGTGACCACTAGCCGTTAGAGGTTAACGGCAGGGTGGCGTGGCCAGTTAAGAAAAAAAGGTATAATTGCATATTTGATCCCTACTATTTATACATTTTTATCAATTTAGTCCTAATTTAATTTAATAAAATAAATTAATTATTTAATTAGATGGTGACATGTGTCACCACCTTATTGGAAGAATTTAATCATTTTTATTTAATTTAATTAATTAATTTCCCCCTCCAATCAGATTGTGACACGTGTCACTTGATTAGAAGAAGAAAATAAATAAAAGAAGCATTTTGCTCCTTGTAGGATCGAACCAGAGTCACCTTAAATAAAGACATGCATGCTTACCACTAAGCCAAGTGGATCTTTATGCTATATGGTACAAAACATAATATACATATCTTAGTTTCCAATCCCACTTTGTCTTCAATCTTCATCTTCTACCTTAAAACTTCCCTCTTTGTATATTAATTAATTGCATTTGACTTTGCTCTTCTTCAACCTATATAACCTCCGCTTTCCATCCCCTTTCCTCACTTTTCTTTAATTTTCAGCATTTACCTTTTTTAATTGCTATTTTTTTCCTCGATTTTCCTACAACAATGAGTGCCGGCGAAAGCAGTGGCGCCGATGAAAAGAAATACAAGAGAGTGTGTCGTCGTAGATGGGGAAATGGGTGTCGGAAATCCGAGTTCCCGACACCAAAGAGAGACTTTGGTTAGGCTCGTATTTAACTCCGGAATCCGCCGTCGTCGCCCACGACATTGCTTTCTATTGTCTCCGCCGACCGTCTTCCCTAACTGCTCTGAACTTCCCTTCGATGTTACCTCCGTGTGTCAATTCAGACATGTCGCCCAAGTCCATACAGAAAGCGGCGTCGGATGCTGGGATGGCAGTGGACGCCCAGATGATCATCAACAACAGCTCAGTCAACAATGAAATCAAAGAAAATGGGAACGACGGCAATGGCGGCTCCTGGGAAATCAAAACCAAGTGGGATTGGAAAATTAAGACATATATTATGTTTTGTACCATGAGTCATAAAGATCCACTTGGTTTAGTGGTAAGCATGCGTGTCTCTATCTAAGGGGACTCTAGTTCGAATCCCACAATGAGCAAGATGCTTCTTTTATTTATTTTCTTCTTCCAATCAAGTGACACGTGTCACAATCTGATTGGAGGGGGGAAATTAATTAATTAAATAAAATAAAATTGATTAAAGTCTTCCAATAAGGTGGCGACACATGTCACCATCTAATTAAATAATTAGTTTATTTTATTAAATTAAATTAAGACTAAATTGATAGAATGTATAAATAGCAGGGATCAAATATGCAATTATACCCTTTTTTCTTAACTGGCCACGTCACCCTGCCGTTAACCTCTAACGGCTAGTGGTCACATTGATACCATTTAAATAGTTTGGTGGTTTAATTGCTTCGAAAAAAAATAATATGGTCAAATCGCGACTTTTCCAATAGTATGGTGGTCAATGAAGTAGTTTACCCTATATATTAATATAATATAAAAGTTTATATCAAAATCGTGGGAGGTTGCGGTGGGTGACAAGAAACTAAAAGTTATTGAGCAAACTAATTAATTTAGTAGGCAATGTTCATCATTTTGTCTCGCACATAGCATGGGCATCAACACTCGAAAGGTCAACTTCATGTGACCCATTGACGCCAATTCTGCGTTTTTTAATTAAAAAATCGAGTCTATAAATGATTAAATATGTTTTATTTAAGTTAATTGTGTAAGATATGAACATGCTATAAAAAGGCTTTGAGTGTTAGCCCTAGTTTTCTCTCAATTTAGTGCTGCTATCACTTTTCCTCTTTTGTTCACCTTCTTTTATTTATTTGTTTTACTTTTTTTTATTTTAAATTAATAAATTTATCTTTATAACAAGTTTTTCTTTACCTTTTGGTACGTTTTTTTCTGCTTCTTAGCATGTTTTTCTGTCTCTTAACACGTTTTTTGTTCTTTTTTTTGTTAGGGTTGGATTTGACGTCGCCACAATTGATCAAGATGACGCTATTTTGATTATCTTGTTGATCTCTCTGTTTTGGACCCTCGATGCAAGTTTCGTCACCGCTCTTGCTCGCGATTGAGTTGTTGTAATAAATGTGTTGTCAACGTGTCTCAATTCTGTAATATGTATTTTTTAATGTCGTTTGTTGATGGTTTTTACCTTCATCGTCGAACTTTGGTGATGTTTTGTACGAGTCTTTGAATTAGGTTTTACCTTTTCTTTCTTGGGTCATGTTTATGATCTATTAACGTTAATTTTCGTGCTTTTAGGAATATGATCAGATCATGTTTGTTTACCTATATTGTAAACTTTCATCTTAAATTTTTTCTTTATTAATAAAACTGAGATACTCATATTAAAAAATATATATGAACATGCTATAAATGATAAAATGTTTCAATTTTTAAATATGAATACCATATTTGTATTGATCGTGTTAGTGATAATGTTAACGTGTTTATTAAATTATCTTTTGTGTTTACGTTGTGGCAAAAAAATTTAAATGTAGTTTATCTATATATTTCGTTTAAACTTTTGATTAATATTAAAGCATTTTAGAGGTTGTGGAGGGGTTAGAAGCATGATAAGTCCACTTAACAACACATAAAGTGTATTTATATTGTTTTTTTTATATAAAACAAGACCCATTGAATAATGGGTTGTCTTGCATATACTAAATAAATGTTTTCTCCTTTTTTAAGTACAAAAGAGATGAATCGAACCCGTTGTACGTTCAGACTCATCAAATAATTGTATATGGTTTGGAACTCGAAAAGTTAAAATAAGCTCTTTTTGAGATATTTAATTAAAAATAAAAATATCAGGGTAAATATTTGTTCAAATTGGTTTACGATTTGTAATAAATTTCAAAAAATAAGTTATTTGTTTTAAATATAAATTAAATAAAAAATATAGACGTGTATGAAAGAAATAAATTGTAACAGAAAATATATGTTTATAATATCTAATCTCACTATGAGAGTGACTGATATCATCTAAACTATTTCTAAGGTAAGTGGAACTGTTTGTTTTTTTTCTTTCCTATTTCTTTTGAATAGTTATTTCCTATTCTTTTTAATTCAAATTAAATATACTTGTAGAGTATTTTTACACGATTTTCCTTTTAATTAAAGAGTTATTATAGTCATACACCTGGCAATAAAAAATACCCTACAAGCATGCTTAATTTTATTTTGAAAATTAAAATATAAATCTCTAATCTTAAATCTTAAATTACAATTTTTAACCCTAAATCATAAAATTTAAACCTTAAATTATACCTATAAACTATAAATTAGATCTATTTGTGAAAAATAATCTTCAGCCTGGAATATTTTTTTTTCTTAATTAAAATAATTAATAATGGAGTATAATTTTATGTTGGTCTAGGCTAAATAATTTGGGCTTTTCCATGGATATTAGGTAATTGGGTTTAACATATTAAAAAGTATATTGATTTATTTGATCCGTTTGATTTGGAAAATATAAATAAAATATTTATTACTCGACTAAATCAATTTAAATTTCTTGATGAAATAAATTGAAAACTAGCCAAATTAATCAATTTGATTAAATCAATTCAATTCCGTTTAAGTAGTTTTGTGTTTACCCTTACAAAACATCACTCGTGTTTTAATATAAACTCATAAATTAATATATAAAATTTATTTACACCATAATCATTTATATATATACATTTGTAATTTCTATCGACAATATAGTATGGGTTTTATTTTGATGCACAAGCTGTGTAAATTTTTTTTACACAATCCTTTTATAAAATTTAAAATCTAAATCACAAACCCTAGCAACGTAAGCCCTAAACCCTAAGCCCTAAACCCTAAACTCTAAATTCTAACCATAAACCTTAAATTATATACCCTACATACTAAACCCCTAAACCCTAACATAAAACCCTAAACCCTAAAATTAAAGGGTTTGTGTAAACTAAAGTTTACACAGCTTGTGCATCAAAGTATTTTCCATATAGTATTATTTGTGTGTTTATGTTTAGTTTCTTTTCTGTTCATGATTTTCTTTATAGTATTATGAAATTTCACTGGATTATTACTACATTATTTTTTTTTGCAGTATTTGAATTATGTGTATAATTTTTTTTTAATTTCTTTATTAAAAATAATTTATACACGTATCAGTATCACAATCTTTAGCGTTTTTTTTTTTATATTTCTCTTTTAACTAATAGTTAAGCCAAATTTCCACTTACTCTCATTTCTCTGCACACACCCGCTGCCAAACAAGCCTGCTCTCAGCCTCTCACCAGTCCACCACTCCGGTAATTTTTGAAACCCTAAATTCTACTTGAAGATTATTTTATACTTCAATCATTAGATTTTGAGTTATCCGCTCTCTGCATGTGCATCACTCTGTCTCATCTCATCCTCTCTATGTTTACATTGTCGAGAGGAGATTTTTTTTAAGCTGTCGGTTAGGCGGAAACAGCGGACTGCGATCGCCGCTATTTTCGGTCACACTTCCTTTAGCAGCCCGCGATCCGCTGCTATTGATGTGAAATTTGTTTAACAACGCAATTTAGGTCTTCAGCGGTGGCGTACGGCTTGAAATCCTGGTTCCGATGAATATTATGTAGTCCATTTCATTTATAATGACAGATTAGCAGAGAAGATTGCATGAAAGAATATTTTTTAAATATTTTTAAGTAAAATATATATTCTACTTACTTGTTGCATGAAGCATTGAAGCTGTTAACCTTTTGTTATCGAAGTAATATAATAGAATATTAATCGACTGAAGCATTGCATGTTTTCCAAGAGTAGTCAATATTGGATTTTCAGCTTACTAGCACGTTTCAAGTCCATTCTTTAATCTTTCAATGTTCTCCAACAAATGGTTAATTTATTCCATGCTTCTTTGAGATTTTTCAATTTTTGTTCGACTTTTACTTGCTTGTATGTTGCCCTCATTTCATTGACAACTAGCTGGCAAATCGGAGAGAGATCCATTCATCTCTGATTTAGTTTGAGATTTTGAGGTTTAAGGCTTTCTATCATGTTCATGATTTCAGCTGTGTATTATTGTTATTATTAACATTTGTTTGAAGTCTAGACTGATCAGATGGAGACCAGCTCCGGAGAAGAGTCAGAATTTAGTGATTCTGAGATCAATGAGTACAAAGAAAAGCCGTACGAAGAGCTAAGGTCTGGGAAGTACAAAGTAAAGGCCTTAAATGGTAGCTTAAGATGCCCTTTTTGTGCTGGGAAGAAGAAGCAAGACTACAAGTATAAGGATCTGCTTCAACATGCTTCTGGTGTGGGCAAAGGATCTGCTAACAGAAGTGCAAAACAGAAGGCAAACCACCTGGCCTTGGCAAAGTATTTGGAAGTTGACCTAGCTGGTGAAGCAGATGAGACTTCACTTCCAACTGTACCACCAGTTGTGAACCAGATTCCAGAGCAAACTGAATTTTATGTCTGGCCTTGGATGGGAATCATAATGAACATAGTTGCTGACTCAAAGACTATAGACGCATATCATGATAAAGGCTACTGGTTGAGGAGGTTTGTTAAATACAAACCTTTAGATGTTCAATGTTTCTGGAATGAGGTTGACCTGACCGGGCAAGCCATACTAATGTTCAACAGTGATTGGGCTGGCTATGTGAATGCAACTGAATTTGAGAAAGCTTTTGCATCTGAGCATCACAGTAAGAAGCATTGGAATGGGAAACAGGGACAGCTTGGTTCTAATATTTATGGTTGGTGTGCACGTGCCGATGACTACAATTCAGATGGGCCAATAGGGGATTATCTTCGGAAGGTAGGAAAATTACAAACCATTTCCGACATTGTCCAAGAAACTGCCCAAGATAGGAATAATGTTGTGGCCAAGTTGACAACGAGAATTGACTTGACAAATGAAAACCTAGATGAATTACAATACAAATACAATGAGACAACAATGTCCTTAAGCAGAATGCTCGAAGAGAAAGACAGGCTGCACCTTGCCTTTATTGAAGGTCAGGTCTAATTTCTTTATGTTGACCTGTTTGTGTCTTTTTCCATGTATATGCTTGTACTTCATATATTTAGTTGGTTGTATATGCCTTCTTTTTCAACACCTTAGAATGTTTAAACATTGCCAACTTTTTCTAAACAATGTGACATGCTTCACTTTCAAATGCCTTGTGTGCATACTGTAATAAACTGGACCATGCCATTTATGTTTTATTCTTACATGTTGGATTCAAGACTTCATTTCAAACCTCTGAATGTTTTGCCAAGCTAATGGCCATGTTCCAATCAAAAGTACATCCGGATTCTTTTCCCCTTTTGAAAGACATTCATGAGCTCAATTAATCCATTATGATTATAAAGTCAGGATTTTGTATGGTTTAAGTAAGATAACTCAATTCCATTTTTGTGTTTTAATTGTTCCTTAGAGACAAGGAAGATGCAGCGGCTTGCTCGAGACAATGTTCGAAGGATCTTGGAAGAACAGGAAAAGCTGAATTATGAACTTGAAACAAAGAAAAGGAAAATTGACAATTGGACCAGGGAGCTGAACAAGCGCGAGACACTAACTGAGCGAGAAAGGCAAAAACTCGATGAAGAGAAGGCAAAGGTAATCTGTCTTTCCTCGCTAATCAGCTAGTCTTCACATTTGGTAACAACTATTTGATCATTTAACTGTGTCCTTATAACTGAACTAACTTTTCTTCTGTTTATCCACTGCAATTAAATGTTAGCTCTAATTATGAGACTATCATCAGTATTTCTTTTTGGATAAATGTGCTTTTACTACCCAAAAGAGCAGTAGAACTGATACAAAGATTTACAATCAACGTATCTAAAACATCTATACAGTATACTCTCTACAAACTGATATTCCAATCAGTACATAGTTGGATATTCATTCCATCTAATCTATTGATCTTAGTATTAGAGAGTTTCATGCTAACAATGCTCTTGGTATTCTCCACGATCTGCATCTCAATTTATACATGGGATGTAAACTGCTTTCTATTTCTTTCAGGCCATTTAAAATAAACCATAGCAGTAATACGACTCCTTCCTTTCAGCTTCAAGCTCATCCATTGCACATCATCCTGCCATTCCCTAGTATCTCTATTAAGTCTACAGTCTACACAGTTTGAGGATTTCATACTAAACAATCTTGGAAAAAGAACGATCTGAAAATAAGTGATCTCTTGATACTTCACCACTGTTACACATTAAGCACCCTCCACATTTATTTGATAGAGCCATGGAAACATGCCTAGGAAGCCATAATCTTCTGCCACACAACTTTTGTGCCCCTGCGTTTTGCTGCATTACATATTTTGGATATTGCACACTTACCATCCAAACTTACATTTTGGAACAAAATTTTTGCAGCCACCTCTCTCAGTTTTAATACTTTCCTCCAGCACCAACTGACATTAGACTTTGGTGAGACCTGTCATAAAGAGTCAGTTTTAAGCAAATGCTCATTCACCCATGCAATCTGTAAGGATCCTTGGCCGGCCATGAATTCTTTAATAAGCATGATAATACATGCATTGTTCCACCCTTCTACATCTTTCAACGTCCCTAACCCTCCAGATTTAGGAGAACATATGAGGCTCCATTTCATTCTAGCACCTTGAGCAGAGGCATCTTTTCCCGTCCATAAAAATCTGATGCAAAGCTGAGAAATCCTCTTCAAGACTTCCTTAGGCTGAATAAACTAAGATGTCTTTTTCTGTTCATCTAGATATTCTTGTTCTCAAATTTTCATTGAAGGAAAGCAATCCTTTTTTGACAATCTCCTTGAAACCAGAGGTGAGCCCAGATATCTATCTCACTGGAAGACAACCAAGTTTGAATCCTGTGCTTTTTGAATCCTTTTCAGCCCATCTTGTGATACCCCAGCAGCAAAGATTTCACTCTTAGTAGAGTTGAGTTGGAGGTCTGAGAGTAGATAAAATTCTTCCAATACACTCCATGTACCTGCTACTGAATCAAGGTTTCATTTGCAGAATGAGCAGGTCATCAGCAAAGCTTAAGTGTGTAAGCTTTAGCCTTGTGACACTTGGGATGGAAATTAACAATCTTCTTCTCGGCTCAATATAAAGTATTCTCGAAAAAAAATATCCATAGAAATGACAAAAAGGTAGGGTGACAAGGGGTCGCCCTGCCTTACCCCCCTTGCTCCTTTAAAGAATCCAACCAGTCCTACATTCAATGGAAGAAATGCTGTTATTCTCTTCATTAGAATTCTTGAAATACACTTGTACGTCTGAAATCAGCAGGTGTTTGAGGTTTAGTAACCTTGTGAACCAGAACCAGAGTAGTGGTATTAAATGCAGGTAGCATTCTCGACAGTTCTAAAGAATTGCAGCTCTGCTTTGACAAGGTCTTTTCCTACAATTTGCCAAGCTACTTTAAAGAAATAGGCTGCATATCCATCAGGACCCGCCGACCCAGGCCCATCTTCAGTATTTCACAAGCATCATAAATCAAAAATTCTTTTATGGATAAAGACATTAATTATCATGGCCAAACATTCTGTTGCTTTGACCTAATAAAATTAAGATAAACATTTTGAGTCTTTTATTGAAAGTAGTATGAATAGCTTTTAATTTTAGTGTCAAAAGCTTCTGCTGACTTAAAATTAAGGTTAAATTGGTTACAATTGTCACTGACATTTTCTTTCATCTTTCCAGAATAATGAAAGAAACGATTCACTTCAGCTCGCTTCCAAGGAGCAGAAAAAGGCTGATGAAAATGTGTTAAGACTGGTTGAAGAGCAGAAGGTGGTGCACTTAGTAATTTATTAGCATCTATCGTTTTTTTCACTTTATAGTTGTTTTACGTTTTCTGTTCTGTTGATGGGATTTTGAAATTTCCAGAGGGAGAAAGAAGAGGCCCTGAAAAAGATACTTCAGTTGGAAAAAGAGTTAGATGCAAAGCAGAGGTTGGAAATGGAAATTGAAGACTTGAGAGGCAAGCTGCAAGTGATGAAGCATCTTGGACAAGATGATGCAGTTGTTCAGGAGAAGATGAAAGAGATGGAGAATGAGTTGCAAGACAAGGAAGATGATATGAAAGGTTTGGAGTCGACAAACCAAGTTCTTATAACGAAAGAGCGTCAAAGCAATGATGAGCTACAAGATGCGAGGAAAGTGCTAATTCAGGTACTCTGCCAATGTTTTCTTGGCTTAAGACTGTAGTACAGTCACCCAAGCCTTGGAGTACTATGCAGACTCATGCAACTGCTTGTTGAACCAATATTTTTTTCTTCTGTAGGGTTTGCAAGAGTTGTTGAGTGCTCGCACAAATATTGGATTGAAGAGAATGGGAGAGCTTGATCTGAAGCCTTTTCATGATGCTTGTAAGTTGCGGTTTCCTCCGGATGAAGCAGAAATTCAGGCTACTACTCTATGCTCATCGTGGCAGAAGATTGTAAACAATTCGGAATGGTATCCATTCAAAGTTATAATGGAGGGAGGGAAGGTATATATAACTATTTTAAGCTGTCTTTGATATTCAATGTTTGTGTTGGAGCTTCCTTGTGAGGAAGAGTGATGTTGCTGTTAAGGAAGAAAATAGAGGAATGACTGAGCTCATTAATCTTGTGCATTGTGCAGGAAATTGAAATCGTAAATGAAGAAGATGAGAAACTAAAAAATCTGAAGCAGGATTGGGGTGAAGAGGTTTACATGACAGTGGTAACATCCTTGAAAGAACTAAATGAGTATAATCCTAGTGGAAGATATATAGTCCCCGAGCTCTGGAACTTTAAGGAAAACAGGAAAGCCACACTTAAAGAAGTCATTGCCTATATTGTTAGAAACATCAAAACAGCAGCAGCAAAGCGCAAGCGAACTTGAATCAAAGGTTTGTATCATTACTGTTTCCACATTCTTCTGCCATGGTTTCTGGGGATTTTTATTTTATTTTACCTTTATTTTTCACCTTGTGATAATCAAAGTTTTATGTTTGAAACTGTTTGGTGATGATACCTAATTGCTTGATGATGCAGGACACAAAGAAACTTGATGAATTTGGGAATCTGACTGAATCTACTGGGACAATATGTACTTGGTTTGTAAATTGTAGTTTCAGCTACCTGATTAATCCTTAATCTTGGTGGTTATCGTTTATTTAGTTGGGACATATCGACAGTCACAGTCTAGTTCTGTGGTACTTTTTAACTATCTTTATGTGTTTGGATTGCTATAAAAGATCCAGCTGGTTCTGTTCTCATTCCTTTGTTTGATTCACCAAATAGCTAGTTATCAGGAGAACCGGAATATGCCTTGCGTAGTCATTCAGGGCATCCTTTTTAGAATGATTGCTTAGTGACCATCAGGAATTGAGAAGAAAGAGGAAATAAATCATTTCCTAAAACACCCTTTAGGGGAAATGGACATAGGATTTAGATTTTTGTGTTTAAGGTTTCAACCGTAAACACGATCGTAACATGATGATACTCGAACACAACACAGATACAAGGAGTGTCGCATTTATTAGGTGAAATATGATCTCATTTTTGCTCTTAAAATAGCTCAACATATGAATCTTTTCACTTCTGAACTGTAGTTGGTGGTTGGACATTTAGTCTCTGCAGGGGCATTGGTTACCAATCACCAAAGCTACCAACAATTGCCGTCATTATCCTCTCTGTAGTTGGTGATTTAATGTTGCTTACGAGTAGAGGAGGTTGGTGTTAAAAGAAGACTTGGGAAATATTACCTACTCTTAAGTTGATAATTTGTTGTTTTGGCAAATACGAGCTCCGAGAAAGTCCAAGATTCTTTTCAATCAAAATCTGATGGCTACAGTTGCAACAATTATATCCTCAAGTTTGATTTCGTATTGTGGACATGAAATGGTTGTTGAAAATCTTTAATCTTGCTATTGACCTAAAGTTTCATTGCTAATACAGGAATCAATTTCAGATCATTTTATATTTTTCATTTTGTGTACTTTTTAAAAATCCCCAATTTTTGTAGAATCTAGTTCTTTTAAATTCATTTAATTAGATTTCTGTTTTCCTTAATAAAACTTGCCGAAAGGTTTCTCCACCCTCTAGAGCGGTTACAACTTTTAGTTGGGAGTTTTTAATTTTTTTTTGGTGTTTTCCACTCTCTAGAGTGGCGGTAATTTTTTTATTTTGTTTCTTTCTTTATTTTAATTTTTTGTTTTTCGTCGGTTATTTAGTATGTTCTTCGTCCGTCATTGTGGCATGTTCTTTGTCTGCCCATATAACATATTGATATTGAAGATGTTTACAACTTGGTGCATGGTACAATTGGATTTTGCCGCAGACCATTGCGTGGGTTGGTTGTTCGTGGAGTTAATCAAGATGTTTTCTCTTTTTTGTTGGTTGAATCAATTCAATGATCTGTGCACTTTCAATGAGCACTCCAAGATTTGACTATGTTGTTAAATTTGAAGAACACTGATTAAAATTTTATGAGAAAATTTGTATTTGTTATTCACGTTTACATACTCCTTATTTCTTAAGATTTAATTTTCTATTTTAGGGTATGCTTATCTGTGTACTTCTCATTCTATTAATAAAATCTCGTATTTGATTAAAAAATCATATCTTTAATCCAATTGTTCTTATACAAATCATGCTATTCAAATTTTGATTAAAATAAATATATTAAATTCGGTTATATATTGGATTAATTTGAATTTTTTATGTGTATGACAGTATGAGAATAGCAGTTACATTAATAAATTTACAGTTGATTGAATAAAACAATGTATAATATCATACTCTTGGGTCAAGGCATGCATACGAGAGTAGATTTATTTTTTTGAACCACTGTATAATAAATTTACAGTTGATTGAATAAATCAATTAGGTGTTTAAATTAAAGTTAGGTAAAGAGGACTTTCCAAGTAAAAACAGTCGCCAGATGTCCGAAATTCTGAACCACACACTTCCGTTCATGTATTTTGGAGCCGAGAAAAAGGATGAGTCTACCACGTGCGACGAACACTGTTGAACACCACTAACGCTGAACACCGCTAAACACTATTAAATTAATTAATAAAAATTAAAAATTTTAAGGACTCAACATACAATTAATAATTATTTAAAATAATATTTCAATTAAATTATTTTTCATATATATTCTAATTTTTTAATCCTTATTTTTAAATAATTAGATCAAATACCAACTATAGTCAATCCCTAAATTAAAAACCCTAAATCCTTTTCACCAAGCTTTACTTACGCAACGGCATATATGTGCAACCAATATGTTGAAACTAATATATTTTGTACCACTCTTTGCACCTGCTTTAACTTTCAGGAGATCTAGTTGTTTAGGTGAGCTTAAAGGTAGAGACAATGGATGGCTTAAAATCATCCCAGTCGTGGGGAACCATAATCTTCGATGGAGGAGAAAAGGATTTAGGATTTTTTAATTTAGGGATTAATTATAATTGGTATTTGATCTAATTATTTAAAAATAAAGATTAAAAAATAAAATTTATATGAAAAATAATTTAATTGAAATTTTATTTTAAATAATTATTAATTATATATTGAATCCTTTAGATTTTTAATCTTTATTAATTAATTTAATGGTGTTCAGCGATGTTCAACGTTAGTGATGTTCATCGGTGTTCGCCGCCTGTTGTAGAATTTTCCCGAGAAAAATCATCAAATTATGGGTTTTTGAAACCAAAATAGTTTTTTTTTTTAATTATAACTATAAAAAACATACATTTTAAAAACTACGGACAGAATACAAGGGGAAGGCTCCGACGCCGGCCAACCCCAATTACACTCAAGGGAAAAGTTCAAAGACCTTGGGAGGGCCTAGCATTTTCAATTTTTTTTGTCTAATTACTTTTTTAATTTTTTAAAATTTTAAATTTAAATACTTAACGATTTATTCAAAAATAATAATTTGATTTCTTCTAAAAATTAATCCTAATTCTTTTCCTGATTACACCCATACACACAAAAAGAAAGCCTTGATCTAAAGCGTCAACAAATCAATAATGTACATTTTCAAAGATATGTGATTGAATATTAAGAAAATAAATAAATAGAATTGAATCCGGTTAAAATTTTATATATATATATATATATATATTATCTTCACTCATCTTATTATGAAATTCCATAAAAATATAATCTAATTAAATTATAATTAGAATACAAATATATACATATAGGAAAAATTTTACAGTGCTCGATGAGCACCAATGAACACTATTAATTTAATTTATAAAGATTTAAAATCTAAACAACTCAACATATAATTATAAATTATTTAAAAATAAAATGGTAAATTAATTAATATATGTTATTTTATTTTTAATTTTCTTTTAAACATTGATCAAAATACATATCTTTCCCTAAATTACAAAAACCTAATTTTTATTTATTTGAAATTCAAGTTGTCGTTGAGCGTTGTAGACTCATTTTACGCTCTAGATGTATATTTCTAGTGATAAAATATAGTTATATATAACTTCTTCTTTTTTTTTTATCTTTTTGTGTACTAACATTTGAAAAAACAAAAATATTAGTCTAATGACTTTATTTGACTTAATCGGATTAATTTTTATTTAAACCGGAGAAAAGGAAGGGCTAATGTTGATACTACCTTTAGTATAAATTAGATAATATATTATATACTTCTCCTATACAAGTATCAGTCGTTGTAGTGGAAGTAGGTAAACAAGACACATTTATGATCTTTTTTATCATACGTGAATAATATTCATTGTTATACTTTTTTTAATTAAATAATGAGGGATCACATTTTCTAGATATATATATTGAGATTCGAACTCACAAGACGAGATAACATAAGTATTCTTGACCACTCGATCAATTAGTGGATCTTCACTATTATTATTTTTTTTTACTTATAGATTTAGTAGTTGAAATAAAAAAAAATTATCATTATGATTTAGAAATATAAAAAAATAACAATGTCGAAACATGTATTTATTTGTTGAACTCGCAATTATAATTATAAATAATACATCTATATGATAATAACCAAAATCAATCATTAAAATACACATTTGTATACAGTAATAATCAAAATATATTCAAATGTAAACTAAAATAATATATTATTTTTACATAATAAAACTCGAACCTAAATACTAAAATATTCAGATCATTAATCTTTATTAATTCTATCAAAATAAATAATATAAAAAAAGAATTAAGAAATACATATAATCACTTCCTATTTCCGCAAGTGAAAACAATAACCCCTTTTAAGATGTTGTTTTCATTAGATTGAAGCAATAAATTTATTTAAAATTGAACTTACATTTACGAACTTTGAGTAATTTCCAAGAAAGTTTGAGAAGATATGAAAAGCATATACCTATTTTATACCATAAAAATTTGTACCAACCTCCCAAATTACAAGCTGGGATTTGCGTGTCAATCGTCTCATTTTAAACTGAATGTAATAGATTAATTTCCAAAATATTTGGAGAAAACTATTTTATTGGCTATGTAAGCCGCCATTTATTTTGAATTTATTAATTTTGGTTTTTAGATTGTTGTGATGAATATATTTTTGGATGAGTCTACCACGTGCGACGAACACCGCTAAACACTGTTGACGATGAACACTACTGAATACCATTAAATTGATTAATAAAGATTAAAAATTTTAAGTACTCAACATATAATTAATAATTAGTTTTAAAATTAAATAAAATTATTTTTCATATATATATATATATATATATATATTAAGTTTTTGAGTTTTTTAATAAAGGTAAACTGCATATTTAGTACCTCACCTATTTTCGTATTTCTATTTTAATATCAAACTAATTTTTTTAGCAAAATGGTACCTAACGTTACATATTCTTTTTTCTATTTTGGTATTCTGACTGTTAAAAATAAACAAAAACATTGATGTTGTTTGGTCAAATAACATTTTTAATCCTTAAAACTTATACAATCAATCAATTTAGTCCAAAATATTATAAACATCATTTTTAATTTTAGATTAAAAATGTAAATTTATTCTTTCTTCTTCTTTCATTCGAAGTATGAAAAACTAGGTATCGAACATCTTCGTTGTCACTACAGTTTTCTGCAAATTTGCAAGATTTCAATTATGTATGTGCACCCAATATTTGTTTCATCTCTGTGAAAACATATCTGGAAGGACAAATTCAAGCAACCGCCGGTTTGGGAGGATGTGCCAAGCATGAAGGGGTGAGTATTAATGATGGCAGATTGTTCAAGTAATCAATAGAACGAAAGTACTGGTTTAAGGTACTTCGTTCAATGCCAAATCGGCCTCTGAAATCTGAATATCCGATTCGAACATGTAGGGCATTCATTGTTAACATCGGGGACACGATGGAGAGGCGGACTAATTGTTTGTTCAAGTCGACACTGCATAGAGTGCTGCCGCCCAGCCAAGAACGCTGCTCGGTAAAGATTCACCCTTTCCTCTAAAATATTGTTTGCACATTGTTCATTCTATAATTGTTTGCAAACGTTTCAGGTGGCATTTTTCATGAATCCTAGCAAAGATTGTATAGTGGAATGTTTGGAAAGTTGTTGTAGGAAACTATAGTGACAATAAAGAAGGTGTTCGATATCTAGTTTTTCATACTTCGAATAGAAGAAGAAAAATAAATTTACATTTTTAATCCAAAAATTAAAAATAGGAACAATACGTAACGTTACTTGACCAAGAAGAAGATGTTTGATACATAGTTTATAATATTTTAGACTAAATTGATAGATTGTATATGTTTTATGGACTAAAATTGTTATTTGACCAAGCATCGTCACTGTTTTTGTTTATTTTTAACAGTCGTGGTACCAAAATAGGAACAATACGTAACGTTAGGTATCATTTTGTTGAAAAAAATTAGTTTGGGTACCAAAATAGAAATATGAAAATAGGTGAAGTGCTAAATAATTTAATTGAATTTTGTAAATAATTATTAATTGTATGTTAAGTTCTTAAATTTTTTTATATTTATTAATTAATTTAATAATATTCAGCGATATTTAACGTTAATAGTGTTCAACAGTATTCGTCGCATGTCGTAGAATTTTCCTATATTTTCAACATGTTTTTTTCGTCGAAAATAAATAAGGTATTATATAGGAGACAAAGTGTAGTGTGTTTGGTTAAAACAAAACATATTTGGTGCTTTCACATTACAAAAGCATTTTTTGACTTTTAATTTTTTTTTCTTTCGAAAATGTGTTCGTTAAATAAAAATATATTGAAAAACGAGCGCGTTTAGAGTTTGGAGTTGAGGATAAGATTATTATTATTATTATTATACACCACCCGCCGCTGGGTCCACCTATTATGGGCAAAAGCACGAGCATAAAGAATGGAAATAATTAAAAAAATTAAGAATTTTGTAAATATATAATACTTGAAGATGATCATTACCAATTGCCACGTGGCATTTGGTTGTAAACTTTTATTTGCAATTTTCTTATTAACAAAAACAGAAAGACTATTTTTTGATAAATAAAAGAAGATAATAGAGTTACATTCTAATTATTACAATTACTATATATAATAGTTTGAATTTCATCTGACCGAAATTGGAAACTTCGGCATTCAAGATCACGATCCCGTATTTTTTCGTATATCACCGGTCAATTTGATTAACCTCACATAATACACGTAATTTTAATAATTTTTTTAAATAGTCTAAATGTGATTACAATGCAGTATATGTTAATATATATTTTTAATTTTTTGATAATGGGCATACACCTTGTAGACAAAATAATTTGAGCTCGATAGCTCGTGCCTCCTAAGACAAACATTATCCGTTTTTTCACTGAAACACTTGTTGAATTATAATCTTGACAATTCAATCTCCACAAAAGCAAATCCCAAATATAATTTTGTCTTTAATAAAATTCTCACAAAATCATTCGAAAAGTAATATTTAATGCACCAATAGAATATAAAGTTAATAAGAATTTATAAAATTTTGGTAAAAAATAAGAATTTATAAAAAAGTACTAAAAGTTTTAAAATATTTATGTATATACTATTATTTAGTTTTGACTTAATTGATATCATAAGTTACTTATGTGTTAATTCAATTAGAAAATAGCAAAAATTTTATTTTTTGATAAATAATAATCAATATTATAATATGGTTTTTTTGTTTTTAATACTTTTTATGAGTTTTAAATAAAATGAGTAAAAAGCGCTATTTATAAACATTTTAACACTCGACTCATAATTAATGTTGAATAAATTTCTTTAAAAATATTTTTTTAGTTTAAACTATTTCTTTTACCAAACATTGCAATGTCTTGAGTTCGAGACGTTGTGTGTGCAGAAAATTCTCGCTGAGAGACTCACCTATCAAAGTTAAGTGTACGACGCAGGTCGATCCGAATTAATTAGAGTAGAAGCCTTAAAAACCGGATGGCAACAAAAAAATCTAACTTATATTATATCCATATTATTTTTTTGTTTTGTATTTTATATTGTATTTTACATAATATACAAAGCCAGTTTTGTATTACTATCCAACATATAACGAGGTCTTTTCCGTCTAATTTTCCCAAGGATATACGACAAACAAAAAATAGAAAACATAATATAACCTCCGTAATAGGTTAATTACACCGTACACTACACTGACGGTGAAAATATTTTGTTTCCACAACCGTCTTAATTTTAAGGATTAGAGATTCAGTTTAAGGTTTAGGTTTATATACTTAAAATTTAGGGACAATGGTTTGAATTTAGAGTTTAAGGTTTATGGGTTATAGATAAAAACCTAAACCTCTAACATATTACCTTAAAATTTAAACCCCAACTTCTAAACTCTAAATCCTAAACATTTTATTCCATTACTCAAATGAGGTTTAGAGTTTGGTGCCTCATGTTTTTACGGGTCAAATTGGGTCATAATGTTTCATTCCATTACTCAGATGAAGTTTTCCAATTACGTCCGTTCAAAAATTTTCGTTATCTAATCAAAAAATGATATGTGACCTATTTCTATTAATTTCCTTATTTTTTAAAAATCAGAAAATTTTAATTTTATTTAAAAACCCCCAAAATCGTTGATTTATTAAAAAAACTCAAACCATAAATTCCTAAATTCGTCCCCTCCAACCACCGATTCAACCATCATCGGCTACTATTGTCTTTATTGGACCCCACGCTTGAAAACCCCTATCATCCCGTTGTCCAAAATAGATGAATGAATCATCGATTGCACCGTCGACGAACACCCAACAATGACGAAAAAGATGTCAATTAGGTTCCGACCGAAGGCTAGAGGGTGAGAGATGCCGAACAGTAAGGTACATGATGCTTGTGCACTGAACGGTGAACCATCGACTTGTGGGGATGTCGAACGGTGAGAATGATGTGATTTGAGGGTTGATTGAAAGAAATTATAACTTTGATATTTTAAAAGAAGTTTAGATTTTTGAAGTACTTCAGAAATAAAAAAAAAACAGGTCATGTGTCATGTTATGATTGGATGATAAAAATTTTTTAGCGTATGATGACAGAAAAACTTGATCTAAATAACGGAATGAAACGCTAGGACTCAATTTGGCCCGAAAAACGTTAGGCACCAAACTAAAAAAGGAGAGTATAGGTTGTACACCTTTCTAGCGTTTAAGCCTGCATTTTTATATTAGTATTATCGATGATTATCCTTTATCACTATTGTTAGTGGTATTTGTATCTATCTTTTTTCGAGTTGCTTGATTAAATTTTTAATCATTTTCTTATACAATATTTTTTATCTTCAATTGTTAGTTTGATATATATATTAAAAATCGGAAAGTTTTACACTAATCTATGACCATTGGATGAGTAGGATGGATAGCTAAGTACTCATATTTTTTCCTTAAAAATCTCCTTATTTTTAACTTTTCATCTCATCCATTCATTCTACTTATTTAATTACCCTAAATTAATGTAAAACCAAATGAGATTTACATCATGTAAATAGATTCTAACTGTATGTTAATATAATTACTATACTTAAAATTTTATAAATTCTTCTTATAATTTTACTATGTTTCTTTTTTATTAAAAAAAAACTTACTACCGTTACTACCACAAACAACTTGAATAGTACATAACTCGAATAGTTTTTTTAATCTTTTTTTGGTGCTATATATATATATATCTTTCAAAGTTAAAAAATTAAGTTTTAAATTTAGAATTTAAAAATTAAAAATTAGAGTTAAGACTTAACTTTAGGACATATACAAGGGGAAAAAATGGAAATCGCCTGCCCCTTAACTATGCCTTTTTTGGTGACCCACCTTAAAAAATGGCTTTAGAAAATTATTGGTAAGTGTATTTTTTAGGGTGTAAAGTTTAAGGTTTAAGATGTGGAATTTAAGGTTAGGGTTTATAATTAAATTTTTGGGAAAACTACACCGGTGGTCCCCAAACTATTACCGTCTTCTTATTTTGGTCCCAAAACTATGTTTTTTTGGCAAAATCGTCCCTTCTGTTATATAGTTCTCCTGTTTTGGTCCCCGTCGTTAAAAACTAACGGAATTGCTGACATGGAATTTTTTTTATTTTCTCTCTCCTATATATGTATTATTTAAATTTTTTATTTAGACGGTGGTGACACGTGTCACCACCATAACAAAGCAAATAAATTGAATGTAGAGGGGGGAGCTGGGATTCAAACCCGCATCCCCAACGTCCCAAGCCAATGGGTTAACCATTAGGCTAAACTCCAATTATTGATGTATTTTAGCACAAATTACATTTAAAACAATCAAATGAACCCCAAAACTAAAGAAATAGTTGAAATGGTGTGCTCATAATCGGCTTGATCGTGCCAATGCTCTTTATAATGAAGCTCTGAAAAATGGGGTGCCAGTAACCTAAGCCGTATCCTGTTGACCCAAGATATAAGAAAACCAAAACTGTGAAGAAAGAAGAAGAAGAGGGAGACTTTCTCTGAGAAAATAGCTCGAAAGAGGAGACGTCTCAAGCAAATTCGACTAAATTTTGTAAAGAAGAGCAGAGGGAGGATGCACAACGCCTAAACTTAGCTTGTTACTTACAGAAAATGTAAGTGGAATGGCAATGTCACTTGGATTTTGAGTTTCTTTTCTGATTTTTGGTCATTTGTCTTTTTATGATTTCTGTTGTAAAATTTTCGCTCTTGTTTTTACTCTAGTATTGGCAAGTTAGAAATAAAAGAAATGAGTAATTCATTTTACTCATTATTTGCACCTTACAACTTGAGGATTAATAGTTTAGATTTTGAGTTGTGAAATGCACTTTTAGTTTGGTTGAATCTTTTAAATAGAATAGCTGGACCGATTTCGGATGCATATATAGGTCAGTTTGATCCCAGGACGTTGTCACCTTTTTCAATGTATCCTGCAATAGAAATTAGACATGAATTCACCCTCCTATTGGCCATGTTTGAAATAGGTTTTAGTTGTGCAACTTTGTCCCTTAGCAATGGACCGGGGAATGGACATTAGGCTGAAACTTTGACATCCTATTGATCATGTTTTCCCTTATTTATGCTGCATTGAGCATGGCCAGCTGAATCATAAGAAGTTTAATTTCGAGTGTGCTATCGTCGGGTTCTTTTTTATCTCCTTTTGGCTTCTTTATTTGTCATGATGTATTGACCCTGGCCCTGGCCATATGAATCACAGTTAGGTCAAGTGCGAGTGTGTTGTCGCCAGGGTCTTCTTTATCCACCTTCTTTGTATTCCATTTTAAATAGGTCCGAGTTTGGTCTTTCTCACGGGTCGGTGGTGGTGGTGTTATTCTTACGATTATTTTGATTGCAGAACTTATCAGCAAAATCTGTCTGTTTTTGCTATTCTGTTGATAGACTTGTAACTTGTAAGATGTTAAAAAATGATGAGACTAAAGAGATTGTAAAGATGAGCACACATCATAGTTTGATTCAGCATGAACTTATGCAAACACCTGGACTGGAATGGTTCATTTTTATCTTAAAATCTTATATGTACTGATTTCGGAGGTGGCATGGAGAGTAAAAAACCTTAGGTGCTTGCTAACTTCTTCCTTCAAAAGTGTTTCTCTACTTTGGGGGTTCATTTGATTGTTTTAAATGTAATTTGTGCTAATCTACATCAATAATTGGAGTTTAACCCAATGGTTAACCCACTGGCTTGGGACGCTGGGGACGTGGGTTTGAATCCTAGCTCCCCCCACTACATTTAAATTATTTGCTTTGTTATGGTGGTGACACGTGTCACCACCACATTAGTCTGAATAAAATTTTTTAATAATACATATATAGGAGAGAGAAAATAAAAAAAAAAAATTCACGTCAGCAATTCCGTTAGTTTTTAACGACGGGGGACCAAAATAGGAGAACTATGTAATAGAAGGGACGATTTTGCCAAAAAAACATAGTTTTGGGACCAAAATAGGAAGATAATAATAGTTTGGGGACCACCGGTGTAGTTTTCCCTAAATTTTTTTAGTGCGGGGCATAGAAAATGAGCTTAAGGCAGTGGCAGATGCATGCAGCCCCCTAGAGGAGCAGCTGCATCCCCGTTTTTCGGAAGCACACTTAAGTTGGTATGAATTTCTTCCAGAAATTTAATTCAATGTGTAAAGATAAAAAAATATTTTTGTATGCCCATTAGAAAAAATTATTTTAAACCCATATTTTTTAAATTTTAAATCCGCTACTAAATTAGGGGCAAGGATTTTTATTGAAAAAGGTTTTTGTTCCCATAACTCCTAATTAAAAAATAACGACGAAGAAAATAATAATAAACAATTCGCCGCCAAACATATTCATGATTTTAATTTTAAGTAAAAAAACAGTATGAAGAGACGTTTACCTGTAATTTAAATCTACCTTTGGTAGGTGAGAAGTTAAAAAATATTATTGGGTTATAAATACCAACCCCCATTTGCCAATTGGCATTCCATACGAAACCCAACAAAGCGAAGCACCCAAATCCCACGAGACAAAGGCCAAGCTCCCAAATTTTTAAACTTAAAGTGCCTACCATTTCCCATACAGAATCAAACATGCCAATCGACAGCTCTTCTTCCAATGGCATGACCGTCTGTGTCACCGGCGCCGGTGGCTTCATCGCTTCTTGGATGGTCAAGCTTCTTCTTGAAAAAGGTTACACCGTCAAAGGCACCGTAAGGAACCCAGGTTGGTTGCTTTTCCATATCCATCTACGTTTTTTAATGCAGTTTAAAGACTGAAGAAAGAGATTTGTCGTTAATATTTCTTTATGTTAGATGGGTTTAATTTTTTTTATATATCTTTTTGGATGTTTGCTTTTTTTGTTTAGATGATCCCAAGAATTCTCATTTGAGAGAGCTTGATGGTGCAAATGAGAGGCTATCCCTTCACAAAGCTGATCTTCTTGATTACCAGTCTCTTAAGGAAGCCATTAATGGCTGTGATGGAGTTTTCCATTCTGCTTCACCTGTGACTGATGATCCTGTAAGTTGGTTTTTCTTTTTCTCTATGTTAAATTTCGTGTTTGGTTGCAGAGAAAGTTTGGTGAGAAAAATATAAAGATGAATCGACTTTACTTCATTTTCTAAAAAAAGCTGAAAGATACAGATCGATTAAGACTTCCTTGAAAATGTATTTTGATATTGCTTTCTTAACCAACTATTTTTCGTCAGCTTTTTCCGCTAACGCGATGGGCCACCATCCCCACAGCTAAAATTACTTACATTCTTCTTCTATGGAAAATTCCATTTACTTCAGTATATTTCTGATTGTTTTACTTTTAATTTTTCTCAGATTTTTTTGTTCCTTAATTAAAGAGAATTTTGAAACTTGGATGCTGAAATTCGAAGCTAATAAATTTACCTCGTTCTTTTTCATGGTTTAAAGCCTTTTAAGAATAATGTTTTTCTAGGAAATAATTGTTTGATTAGTATTAATACCTAAGGTCTAAGGATTTTGATGACCGGTAGTTGATGTATCTATCTTTTTTGTTATTAATTAAAAGGAACAAATGGTGGAGCCGGCCGTGAATGGCACAAAGAATGTGATAATGGCAGCGGCGGAGGCCAAGGTTCGACGTGTGGTGTTCACGTCTTCGATTGGTGCAGTGTACATGGACCCCAACAGGAGCCCTGATGTAGTTGTCGATGAGTCTTGCTGGAGTGATCTCGAGTTCTGCAAAAATACTAAGGTGATTTTGATTCAATATCTTATTAGTATAACTCAATATTCGATCCATGAATTGATTAACATAAATCGAATACTGTCGTATATATAACAACTTGATTAATGATTTATTTGGATTCTAGGTACTATCAACTACAAAAGGAAAGCAACACTGAAATTGGGTTATTTTTGCTTATCTAATCTGGGATTGATTTGGATTAGCACTTTTTTTGGCATTTCAGAGTGGTTAAATGGTGTTGGGTCATAAATTATATAGCATAAATGATTAGGTATAGACAAATTTAACTGACCTGGTCGTTTGACAGGGAACTTTCCTGGAAAATTAAGAACGGTAACAACCAAACTCAGTCTGCTCCGGCCTGGCCTGGCCTAACTGAACTTTAAATCAGTATTCTTATTTAGAAAATAATCCTCAAATTAATGATTGGTTCATGCATGATGCAAAACTGCAGAATTGGTATTGTTATGGTAAGGCAGTGGCAGAGCAGGCAGCCTGGGAAACAGCCAAGGAAAAAGGGGTGGACCTTGTGGTGATAACCCCAGTTTTGGTGATGGGTCCATTGCTGCAACCAACTGTGAATGCCAGCACCGTTCACATCCTCAAGTACTTAACCGGCTCCGCAAAGACCTATGCCAATTCAGTTCAAGCCTATGTTGACGTCAGAGATGTTGCCTTGGCACACATTCTCGTCTTCGAGAACCCCTCTGCCTCCGGCCGATACCTCTGCGCCGAGCGCGTCCTCCACCGTGGAGAGGTGGTCGAGATTCTAGCCAAGTTCTTCCCCGAGTATCCCATCCCTACCAAGTAAGTCTTTGACTGTTAATTACTCACCCAAATTGTTCTTTTTTCCATATAAACTTTGACAAAATTGGTGGTTAAGAAACTTTAGTAAAAAAAAACGACCAAGGGGCCAACCCTGGCATAAACTATTTTAGTTTAATTAATTGATTGAAAAGGAGAACAAAAATCTGAATGCTGTCTTAGCTAGTTGTTAATTTCCTGTTGGTTTGTGCCTAATTTGCATTGCTTTATATCTAGAATTATGGAGGTGCAATATCTTGTCTATTTGCACATTCTCCAACCTACTACAATATTGCTAGGTGTTTTATTTCTACTTGACTTCAACAAATTCTCATAGCAGATTTAGAATACCGTGTAAGTAGCATATATCTGATTCATTGTTTTTAATTGGCTAATTGAAAATGTCAACATTTCATGTATGCTTGCTTGGTAATCTTACCTAACATTAGAGAACTAGAAAAACCAAGGGCTTAACCTCGGCTGCATTCCACCACTTGTTGACTGGTAAACTTGGACGTTGTTGTTGTTGGGGGATAGTGACAGGAAGAGGAAGAAATTGATGCCCCTTCTTCAGAAAGATTAATCTAGTTCAGGAAAATTACAAGAGATTCAAATTTTAGATTGAAAGGTTGAAGATTACGTCATTCTAACATATGAATGAGAATTATAAGATTTAAACATATAATATATATATATATATATTATTAAGAAAAAAAAAAGATTTTGAGCACTAGAGTTGGGCAAACCAGGTTTCATTATCAAGTGCAGGAGTGGTGTGGGGGCAATCGGTGCACTAGCTTTGACAAAATGATTAAATCTTACCTAATACTCGTAGAAAAAAGTGAGGATTTTTCTTTTATCTATTAAAAAAAAGTTGGTAAACAGAAATGGTGGTCTGAAAGGATCTTCACCTACTGCAAAATGTCATTGTCAGCTTATCACAAGAAAATTGGGTGGAATGGATATTTTATTATATCCACATACTCAACTTCAATCATGATATGAACATGTAGGTTTCCCACTCAAGGAAATTGATTTTATTTATTTATTAAGTGAAGCTTTCATTTTTGTCTCTCTTTTGAAAATTCAGTGTCTTTTGGTGCAGGGGAACCCAGGGGCACTTGCCTTTCGGTTCCTCCTTCAAGTTTGCTTAAATGGAAAGAAATTTCATTCTCTGTCTCCCTTACGAATTAGTTGTTTGATTTAATTCCTTTTCTATACAATTATTTCCTTTGATTACTAAAATTTTATAATATTATCTCGACCACACAGGTGCTCAGACGAGACTAATCCGAGAAAAAAACCGTACAAGTTCTCGAACCAAAAGCTGAGGGAGTTGGGACTGGAGTTCACCCCGGTGAAGCAAAGCCTATACGACACGGTGAAGAGCTTGCAAGAGAAAGGTCACCTGCCAATACCAGCTCAACACCAGGAAGATTCAGTGCTCCGTATTCAATCTTAAAACGGGGTTTTATCACACAATGGCTGCTTTTGTGCTTAGCTACTTACCATTTTATTAAAGGGAAGTGGGGACGTGCATACCTTGGATGGATAGTATGGCTAAGTGTCTAAAAGTCCTTTGTTTATGTTTTGATGAGGGTGCTTTTATCATATACCAAAATAGTTTATGGGACTTTAATAATCCGTTGAACATTTCTAATTAAAATGAAATATGTCGAAAATATGATGTTTTGATGTTTCATTTGCTTATATATTTTTCTTACTCCTCTCTTTATAGATAACTCATATTTGAACCAACATGATTGAACTAAGTAGTAAATTATTTAATATTGTTTAAGTAAATCTCGAGTTCAAGGCCTTGTGTATGTAGAAAATCTTCAATGAAAGACTTACCCACTAAAACTAGGTGTGTGATGTTAGTCTGTTTGAATTAGTCAAAACATTTCTAAAACCTTTTATCTGACAAGCACTACGAAGACAATCAAGTCTTCGCAGACACAAAAAGTAACTTATTAAAATCCTCAATAACTAACAAAAAGATATCCCACAAATCATTAAGAGTGCGCAATACATTTCAAGATGCTTCACTATTGTGTTATTCTGATACACCATAAAAATCAATGCAACACCATGACAATCCATCAACATTCTCGTCAAATATAATGTCAATATGAGAATCAGAGTAATAGCAAAGAGAATCTTTATAATTTTGTTTTAATCAAGCAATCGTTTGAATTAATACCAATTTTATAATGTCAATATGACGATTAGGGTAAGAACAAAAAGAGTCTTTACAGTTTAGTTTCTAATCAAGCGATAAACTACTAATCGTTTGAACTAATATCAATTTTATTTGCGTAACCACAGAACTTCCGAACTTCCTCCATACGTGAGCATTATAATTTAGATTCAATCAGAAAAATTACAATCGCGTTGACGTCTCTTAACATAAACCTAAACCGACGTGTTGTCCAAGATTGATCCAACTTTAAACGTTCCAAGCCAACTAAAGAATTTCATTGAACCTGGTTAACCGATATTGGCCTACCGATAAATTGTTAGATGTATCACGTGAATCCCTAACAGAAACACGTGATAAATTCGAAATAACCCATTGTCGTTTATTTCCTTTGGAGAAAGTGTCATTATTTGTCATAGTGACATCAGCTTGTAGTAAAATTCTCTCATTAACCTGAGCAGCACTTAAGGGATCAGATATGACCAATGGTTGTTCATTCCTATCATTCAAACACGAATCTCCTTGAAAGATGGATTGGTATTGATAGACGAGAAATTATATTATGGATTTTTTTTGTCACCTTATTCATGAGTTCAATTAATCAAATACATCTATTTTATTAATTTTTTTATTTTATTTTTTTTTACTAAATAAATCTTTACTTGGTAAAAATTATTTTTAAATTTAATTTATAGTAAATATGAGTAAAAATTTACTAGATAAAAATATAAGATAAAAAAATTAATAAATTAATGCATTTGATAGGTTGATCTCATAAATGACGTGGCTAAAAGGGATGTTTGGGACTTGGCCCAAGTTAAATGTTGATGATTGCGGGACAGATGCCTTAGAGTCCATATTTGGTGACTTTTAAACAAAAAACCCCTACTTTATTATATAAGCCAAATAAAATAATAATAATTTACATGACATTACGTTATATGATACCAGTTAAGATTGAATCTTTTTTTTTTGTACCTTGTCGTGTTATAATTTTTAATTTAGCATCTTATCAACTACGTTGTAGGTAGATAAGCACTACATAGTATTATTCTAACTTACAAATTGCAATCATGACTTCATTGGCGATGACATGTGAATTATTTTTCAACAACCATATGCTTGCTAAAAAAACACTAATTTATTAAAACTAACATTCATGGTTTTCTCAAACAAAGTGTCAACCTGAAATTTAACTCAACAAATTTATGTTTTTTTTATTAACTTATGATATTCAATATATTTAAGGTTCGAAACTCAACATGTAAATTATACTAGGATTTGCTTATTCTCATAGTAATTATTGTAACATACCATTTACATACGTAGATGTCCATGTACATATCTCATTAGCCTATGCCTCAAAATATGGCAACATTTGCTTATACTATATGTCGGATTAAACTAAACTAAGACATAAACGACAAAGAAAAGATTTCCGTCTAGTTATTTTCACCTTGCCAAGTCCAAGCTATGTCATTAAGGGCCGGCCTCAATTCTTCCTCGTAAAACTTGTTGTACTCAAGAGTGTCACCGGCGGACTTCGACAACTCCACCACCGCTACCTCCGGCGCCAGCTCGTATACCTTCGCCGTCACCGCTAATTTCCCTTTCCGTCCTTCCACTTTCCCTTGCAATTTGACCTTGTATTTTTTCGTAGTTAACACCTTAAAGTTCAACTTCTTCGCCATGGATTCAAGCCTTGCCAGCGTCGCTGAAGCTGAACGCTTTGAAGTGAATAAAGAAGGTGGCTTTCTCTCGTTTTCGAACAAATTCGACAAATCAAACCCTGACGACATCGAGGAAATCAATTCGAACGCGTTGTAAAATGGTGGCGGGGATGATGATTTGGTGGCTACTGCTTCCAGCTCCCCGTCACTCTCGATTTCATCCTTGTCGTCGTTTTCGACAGGCGACGACACTTGAACCGGAACCGCAACTGACCTTGAGAATCCCTTTCGGAACCAGGGATTTGTAATGATCCCCGGAATCGAAATCCTCTTCTCAGGATCAGGAACGAGCAGCTTCGAAATTAATCTCCTGGCATCGTTTGAAACCCAGGGAGGGAACTCATACTCCGCCTTGAAAACTTTCCTATACATCTTCATAAGATTCTCAGCTTGGAAAGGCAAATACCCAGCCAGCAAAACAAACAAAATAACCCCACAAGACCAAATGTCAGCTTTGGCTCCATCGTACCCATTCTTCCTCAAAACCTCGGGTGCAACATAAGACGGAGTCCCACATTGCGTGTGAAGCAAGCCATCGTTTCTTAGCTGTTCAGGCAAAGCAGAGAGTCCGAAATCAGTGACTTTCAAGTTCTCATTCTCGTCCAGGAGCAAATTCTCGGGCTTCAAATCACGATGGTAGACGCCTCGACTGTGACAAAAGTCGACCGAGCTGAGCAATTGCTGAAAGTATTTCCTCGCCGAATCTTCCTTCAACTTTCCTTTGGCTACTTTAGCAAACAATTCACCGCCTTTGACATACTCCATTACGAAAAAGATTTTGGCTTTGGTCGCCATTACTTCTTTTAGCTCAACAACGTTGGGGTGACGAACCAGCTTCATGATTGCGATTTCTCGCTTTATTTGCTCCATCAAACCCTCTTTCTTCACTTGGTCCTTGTTGATAACTTTGATGGCTACACTTTCTTGGGTCGACATGTTTTTCCCGTAATAGACCTTGGCAAAGGTGCCTTGCCCTAAAACCCTCCCCATCTCGAACTTCCCGAATATGATTTTCCTCGAACCATTCTTCTTAAACCTGATAGCCTCTCCCATGACTCAAAGTAAAGTTCTCTCTAATTAAGCAAAGGAAACATTTTCTATATCATTTGGATCAACAAAAGATATGGGAAGGAAGAAAACAAAGGAGTGATTGATTGAAGGACATGGTATTCTGGAGGAAGCTAAGAGTACGGCGGAAGGAGCGGCAAAGCCCATAGAAATGGAAGTTATCACAGAATATAACAATTAAGGGAAATCAGGCCAATGAAAGGAGGGACACACGTAAAATATTTGTGGGGTAAAGTGACTTAACGACAAGACTTGGACTCGGCTCAGTATTCCAAGCACTGAAGCTTCCTCCTGTGTAAATCTGTAATTTGCCAAATCAGTACAAAATTCCCCAATCTTTTAGATGCATTTTAAAGATCAGCACAGTGAATCTGGTTTCTTTTGCTGTACCCCAAAAGATTTAATTAAGGTTTAAGCCACAGCTTTAATTTCTTACCAGACATAAGAGCCAAGTCTTGTGGGTATGGTTTGGTTTTTCTTGCTACCAGCTTGGCTTCTGTATTTCTTGATTAAGCTCACACTGTGCCCATGGTTTTTTAGATTTTTACCCAAATTAGAGAATGTCCCGAAGAATAATCAAGAAAATGCTTTCTACTAGGGAATTCTTTTTAATACAAAAAATGTTACTACATTATTATAAACATTTGGGGATGGATCCAGTTAATTAAGTTTTGTTTTTTACTCGTTTCAATTTTACGATTATAATAATCTTCTCTCTTATCCACAATTAAAGATATTTGTTGTTGCACAATATTAAACATTATCTCGTGTATATAAATTAATTTTATGCTCATGTATCGACTATGTTTATATTTAAAATTTTTAACGTAAAGCAAATTGAGCCTAAGATTTTACAAGAGATATTTAAAGAAATAAAATTGTGTAACCAACGAGACTGGTACAAGTGGTAAGTAGCTTGATATCGATTAAGCAATATCTCGGATTTGAGCCTTTGTGTATGCAGAAAATTCTTGCTGAGAGACCCACACATCAAAATCAGGTGTACGATGCGAGTCGATTTAAATTAATCAAGGCAAAACTTAAAAACCGGAAATGCAACCAAAAAAACAAAATCTTGTAGGATTCCACACGTAATTTTTCACCAAAAGGAGGCTGGATGGAGTAATATCAGGCGGTAAAAATGGAGAGAGGTTTGTAGTAAATTCCAAACTAATAGAGCTAAACTTATAAAAAACTATGGGTTGGGCTTTGGAATAACATTCGGATTGATTAGCCTATATTTTTATTTAATAATAAAATATTAATTTATTTAAAATGAATTATAAAATACATATAACTTTTATGCATACTATAAATAAGGATTACCGAGCAAGTCTGAGTTGATTTTTTCTTCTTCTTTCAAATCACCATTCATCCAACCTGATCATGGGTTATATATAAATTTATAGATTATGATTAATTATACGGACATTGGGTTTAAAGTCTAAACTAGGGGTTAAACCATACGACCAATTGCTTGTACTTTTGTCTATAAATGGACAAAGAACCTCTCAACCAAAAAATTTCTTCACAGTTATGGAACTATGCTATTTTATTAGCACAATTATTCTTAATATTTATTGCATCAAAATCTTTCTATATAAAAAGAAATTCACTTACATTTATGTATAATTAAAGTTATTTCATGTATTTCAATAATTTTTAGTACACTTATTATTTTAATAAAGGCATAAAGTTAAAAAAAATGCTCATAACGTTTAACTGAATAGTCATTTTGGTCTCTATTTTTTAAAACCAATTTGACCCCAATATTTTATTTTGTGTCAAAATAGTCCTTTTACAAATGAAAATATTAATTGTATAAAAATATTTAAAACAATTATATTATAATACATTAATATAATACGTATCAAGTTTTGTTTTTTTATTATTTTTGACATTATACCTTTAATAAATAATTGTTATCATTTGTATTCCATTCATATAATACATATCTAAGTTTTATTGATTTATCTAAAAAAATGATAGTTAAATTTATATTATTAATTCTAGATCAATATGGTATAGATAATAGATTGTTTTAAAAAAAATCGGTGAAAGGAACCACGTCGTCAAAAACTGACCCACTATAACAATCAAGACAAGTACATAGCTTTCTCCAAACAAAAATTACAACACCAGGGCACCACTCTCACGCACCAGGTCCTTCGCACATCAGCACCAAGATAGCTAGCCCTCAGTCCCGGTTATGTCCGCGCAAAGTAAAGGCAGCAAAAAATCATCTGGCTCGACTAATAAGTGCACATCAAAATTACCTCGTGAAATCCTCTTCGACAACATATATGCGACACGATTATCACCCCGCAACACATGTTGGAGATGCACAATCCACGGTCTTTGCCGAAGTTCACCAAAATGAAGAACCAACGAACTACGTACATCCTTCCCGAGCCTATCCTCAAGATTTGGAGAGCATCAATACGATTCATTTCAAAAATTATTTGACGATAACCCATATCCGACACATAAAAAAGACCAACAAACCCACCCCACAGTTCAACCTCAACCAAATTAAGAACAAGCTCTAATGAATTTCATAAAACCTCCTAACCGTGTATCGTGTCTGTCGCGCAACACACCACCACAAGACGTCAACTCATTATGTCCTTTACGCGCCCCATCCGTATTTAATTTCACCCAACTAACCTCCATAGGAGATTATTGACTCGACCCATTCTATATTGTGATCGACACATGCATGTTGCGCCTGCCCTCGCTGATAGCTTTTCAAGATTGAGCCTGGAGACACCTACTACGATCCAATATCAATTCATAACCCTCCAAAGACATACCAAAAACAATAGAGTTTCGATACAACCATAAATTCTAAATGATATTATTAAATAAAAGCTCTCAGTCGACCATAAATGAATATATTAATAAATTCAAGAATTTTATTATGAAAAAAATTAATTGTATAAAAAATATTTAAAACAATTATATATTACATTAATGTAAGAAAACAGCTTCTCTCAAAAAATATTCTATACATATATTAAACTTTGTGACACTTATGTTGTAGGTGAAAATTATATAAAAATATAATAAAAACATCAGTAACTTCATGAATAAAATCCACCCATAAATCTAGAATCTTTCAAATTAATTATTCATCCAATTTAAGATTTTTTTTATAAAAACTATAGTTTAAGCTATTTTATTTTTAAAATATATAGAATGATTGTGAGATGCAAATATTCTTATAATAATTTTTTAATTCTAAAATTAATCATGGTTTTTATGTTATTCTAATTAATGGACGTCTACTTAAATTGTAATATCAACTAAATCAGATAATGTATTTTTTTTAATTTCCACTTATGTGAACTAGATTACACCAATTCAACAAAAAAATATATAATAATAAAAGGAAAATTTTAAAGCGTTCGACGAGCCCTATTAATTTAATTTATAAAAATTTAAAATTTAAAAGACTCAACCTATAATTATAAATTATTTAAAAATTAAAAGGTAAATTAATTCAAATATATTATTTTATTTTTATTTTTTTAAAACATAGATCAAAATACTTATCTACCCCTGAATTACAAAACCCTAGCTTTCATTCATTTAAAATTCAAACCACCGCCTCCCACCATCGCCATCGCCGCCGCCGTCGCTGCCTCCTGCAAACAGTCAATGATTCGAACAAATTTCAATGCTTTCACAAAGAAAATTATCTATATGAACTGGATCCGACGGCGGCAGCAACAATGGTTAGAACCATTGACTGTTTAACAATGCAAACAATGAGTGATATAAAAGTTTCAATGCGAACAATGGTTCACCGTTTAACAATGGTTCGAATTAGTTGTTCTTTGTTTGGGTTAATTGTAGAAGACTAAAAGATTCACGGTGTAACAATGAGTGGATAGAAAAGTTAGGATTTTGTTCTTTGTTTTTAATTAATTGTTTTTTTTGTTTGTGAAGTCATTTTTAAATAATAGATTCACGGTGTAGCAATGTATGCAACAACAACAACGGCGGCGACGACCTAAATTTCAAATGAACAAAAAAAATAGAGTTTTGTAATATAAGGGTATATAGGTATTTTGATCTATTTTTAAAAGAAAAAATAAAAATAAAAATAAAATAAAATATTTTAATTAATTTACCTTTTAATTTTTAAATAATTTATAATTATATGTTGAGTCTTTTAGATTTTAAATTTTTATAAATTAAATTAATAGTACTCATCTGTGCTCGTCGTTAGTGGTGCTCATCGATACTCGTCGAACGCTGTAGACTCATCCTTAATAAAAATAATGATCTTGTCTTCAGGCGAACCTTGATTTTTTTTTAAACAAGACTAAAATTGAATTATAAATTTTTATGAGATTAAAATTAAAATTATTGTATTCATTAGTAACTTTATAATGTTTTGATTCTTTTGAAAGACTAAATTAAAATTTTATCGTTTTGAGACAAAATAAAAGTCACCAAAAAAACTAACTTACAATTTTATAATTTTCAGAGAAACTTAAGAATAATTTCATTAATAGTTTTATGAGAAACCAGGGATAAGATTGAAAATTCAGTACGATTCATAAAATCATAAGACTTTGGAAATTATTGGACAGATAAGTGCCTGTATATCCAATTAAAGTCCAATCCAATGGCCTGAAAAACCACCGAAAGTTTATTTTTGACTTGCTATGGTATTTATTTTAAAAAAACATTTGTTATATTTTTTCGATTAAATAGAGAAATTAAATTTTCATGTCGAAATTTGAAGTCATACAAAGTAGGCAATATGAACATCCTTAATCTCTGGGTCAAATGGATCCCACTTTTGTTATGTTTTTAATTTAAAACTTTTATATAATTTCTATTTTATTAAAATCATTTTTATACACGATCAACATTTTTTTAAAACATTTGTTGTGAACTTTTGTTTGGAATCCAGTTTCGTCTATTGAAATGAATCGAACAATCTTCTCAAATTAGTTTAGTGATAATTAAAGAGATTGACATACTCGTAGATGCAATATTTCTTGTTGAATTTGTTTACCAAGAAATACTATTTTTATAAAGAAAATAGAATGTATTCAAAGATACTTTTTTTTTCCAAAATAACTTTCCCTCAAAAAATTATATTGAATATATTGCAAAATTTATTAACAGAAAAAATCAAAGTAAAAAGTCAAGTCTTTACAAATTAACTGCATATTAAATGCAATCTCACTTCCATTATTATCATTCTAGTATTGCATTAACTAAAAAACAAATTCTTGAGGATTTATAATTACGTTAGAATTTAGGGTTGGATTGATTGAATTTAGGTAAACTCAAATTCCAAACAATTTCACATATACTTATTTTATTTTATTTCACGTTATTTTATATACGAATCATTTAGTCAGTGTAGGTTTAGATTTCCGTCATTGATTTTTTTTTTATTCCAGTTGAAAATATAACCTGTCAAAAGATTGAACTACCTGATAATTAATTTATAAATGCGATTCAATTTGAATTTAATTTGATCTAAATTTAAACCAAAGTTAAAAAAATATTTTTCAAGTAATAATTAGATATTTTTATCTATAGACACATGTTTTTATATAATGTATTAATTAATTGGAATCGAAAGGCATGAGAAAAAGCGTGTCAAGCTTTTGGTCCGTCTTAAACATTTTGAGACCCAATTTGTAACGGGTATGGGTATGGGTATTTAAGAGGGTCAAGTATTGATATTATTAGATTAACTAAAACATTAAAATTCAGCCACAACAAATTTCTTATCCACTCATCATTATTAGATTAACCAAAACATTAAATATCGCAATCATATGCCGGCCCAATAAACTCCGACCATTTTTCTCTCGTCTTAATTTCAGCAGGGGATTATTCTCGTGATTTGAACGTGGACAGAATTCAATTATTTACACGTGTTACATTATTTTTCACAAATTTTTCCAAAAGGGTACATGAGTTTTTGAGATGTTTTTATGCAAATCAATATTCAATTAATTGAACATACAGTGCATTGTGCACCCATGCGTTCTCTCGTACACTATTCTAAGTATGCACTTCTGACTATTTTCCTAATTAATGTTGAAATTGAGGAACATGTGGAAATTAATTTACCAACAAAATAATATTTTTGTCAAGGGCAGTATTGAACTACAAAGGGATTGGGAAAGACTTTGACTAAAATCTTTATATTGAAGAGTAATTTTGGTTTCTATAAATTTAAATATTCGATAAATAATTTTTGGTTTAATAATATTTTTGTTTAAATATTAACCGAAAAGACATTTTCCACTTATAATTTTTAAATTTATATAATTAATAGACTCTAGTCTTTCCCAATGTTTGACCATAATTTTGTCCTTACTTATTAACTTTAAAGCTAGTCTATTTGACAATTTTCACTATTTAATTCTAATTCTATCCTTAGTCAGGGGCATTCTTCTCTAGATTAATTAAACTAAAAGTTTAAAGTTTATTGAATTATTAAAAAAATCAATCAAGAACTTTTTATCTGATATATTTTATTATTTTAAAATCAAACTAAATTTTGATGTATATCTCATATGTATATTGTCTTGTATATATAAAAACAAAACTATGTAACAATAACATGCGTTCCCAGTTGATTTTGTATGTCGAACTTTTATATGTATATAGTGTGATTTTTTTATGATTTGTGTTCTTTTTTACTATTTATGTTTAGGATTTGAATTATTTTCATAATGATATTATATCTAGGTTTGAATTTAAATAATTTCATTCAAAGTATAATATATCTTAATGTAAATTACATAAGCCATTACTGAACCTTTCAAACCTATTTCAGTGAGTAAATTGATCGTTTTAAAACTTTAGTGACCAAAATAAGTTTAAGTATAAAGTTCAGTGATGATTTTCGCAATTTACCCTATATCTTATTATGTCACACCAACAATGATTATACCGTGTGAGAACATTAAACTCTAAGTAATTGGACACAGACATTTGAAACACCAAGTGCATGAACTTAAGGATTTGAAATATTAGTGGTGAATTTGAACTGATCAAACACGAAATATACACTCCTTTGAAAATACCAAAAAAACCCATGATCCACGTTGAGTCTTTAGGTGTATGTTTTTATTTTTAAGTAAGAGTCCGAGGTTAGGTGGTTGACTTTTGAATTCATATTTTATTTGTGTCTCCACCGTCCACTGTTGAGCACAAACAGTTATCGACACGTGTTAGTCAAGGCGTTGACAACTTCCCTACATCTCTTACTCCATTCTTTTCAATGCAAATGATTTATTAAACTGTGATGTTATTGGTGCTTTGGTTTAATGATAATGTTAAGACCACAAAAACTTTGAGTTTTATTATATCTAAATCTAGTGACGAATCTTAACATTATGTTTTCAAGTTTAATTAGAATTCTTGGGATGTTTTGGCGACTTAATAAAATTTCTAGAAATTTTAGGAGCCAATAACCCGGCTAATTAGAGAAATTATATTACGAGTTCTTCCTATCACGCCATTTATGAGACCAACCAATAAAATGCACTCATTTCATTATTTTTTCCATCTCATCTTTTTATCAAGTGAATCTTCACTCATATTTACTGTAAATCAAATTTAAAAACAGTTTTTTCCAAGTGAAGATTCACTTGGTAAAAAGATTTTATGAAAAAATTAATAAAATAAATACATTTTATTGGTTTGTCCCATAAATGACGTGGTGGGAAGAACCCATGATATAATTTCTCGACTAACTACTTAAACTATAATTTGTTTTCTCCCTATTTATTTTAAGTCAAATATAACCATATGTATTATATAAATTCAAGTTTTAATGTAATGGTAATATGGTATTTTTGATTGATTACATGAATTATATGATATTTTTTTTGTAAGTGGTAGGATTTAAATATTTAAGTGGTTATGGATTTTATACTCAAGTGTAATTGTTTTGATTTAAGGGTTAATATCATCAAAGCTAATGATTTTTCTAGCATAGAGCTTATGAATTTCTAAATGGTCAAATTCTTTTTACAATCAATTCATATTAAAGGATTGATGTATTATATATATATATTTGTATAATTATCGGTTTCTAATTCATTAGTTGATTTATTCAGTCGAGTATTATAGAGAACTATTATGAGGACAATCTGTCTATTTACTTCTTTTTTCACTCACAACATTAATATTTAAATCTTTAATCTTACTTAAAAGATTCAGCGTCTCATCACACTAGTCAATTAATTATAAATATTTAAAAAAAATATTTTAATACTCAGACTTTATAAAACTATTTAAAGTTTATAAAAGCTTGACAATTTTAGAGTTGAGTTTAATTTAGATTTAATTTTTAGACTTTTAAATTTAAAATTCTAGAATTAAAAATTTAAGTTTTAAATTTTATAGTTTAATAAAAATATTGTGTATAATATTTTTTTATATTATTTGTGTATTAAAATAATAATTCTTTTTAAATTATAATATAAGAATGGAAAACACCTCACCCACTCAATAAGCAAAACATATTAGTAAAAATGTAAAATAAAGGGTGATTCATTCATGCAAAATGACAAAAGATACTATGTTTTGTCATTTAGCTACTTATTTTTTTATTGGAGCAAACGATTCCTAACATTTTAATTTGGTTCAAATATGCCTTTGTTAGATGGAAACTTCCAGTCAACTGATAATTCTGACTGGACTTGCCACGTGTTAAGATATATTGACGTGTTAGCATCATATTCACCACAAGTCAACATCATATTCGCCACGTGTCACCGCCATAAAGAAGGGTATAACAAAATATTTTTTAAAAAAAAATTGATGTGGCATATGTCATGTCATCTGATCTTAACGCGTGATAAGTCCAGTCAGAATCAACCATTGACCGTTAGTTGATTGTCAGTTAGGGGTGTACATAATTAACCGTGAACCGTAACTGTTAACCGATATAATCGTTACGTTTTATAGGTTAATTAACCTAACCGTTAAGGTTAAACGGTTTCAGTTAACCGGACCGCTAAAAATGATGGTTAATGGTTACGGTTATAATTACAAACTTTGACAAATAGTTAACCTATAGGTTAACTATTATTAAATATATATATATATATATATATATATATATATATATATATATATATAAATAAAATACCTTTAACTAAAATTTCAGCCCACCACCCATTTTCCAATTTTTAAACCCTGTTATGTAATCTAATTCATCATTTTTTATCTTCGATTTTCTAATATTACATTATATTTCTCATACTAACTTGTTTCATATTTTTAAATATAAGATTGTAACAAACAATTATGATTGATGAGTCATTCATTTTAGAGAAAATCGACGATGACCTTGTGATTTGGTCATAGATTTAACTTTTGTGACTTGTGATTCTAACTCATGGAAGTTTCATTTACCTTATGTTTGTTTTATGTAAGTTAAAGATTTTTTTTAAACTTTGATGGTATATTGCTATATGTTGAACATTGTTAAAACTTTAAATTTTAAATTAAGTATGAAATTTATGTATTTGTGTTGTGTTGAAACTTTGTAGTATGTATGTATTTTTTTAATTAAGTATGGACTTGGTGTTTAGAATCTCTATTAAACATTTTTATGAACACTTTAATATAATAATTATCGAAAATATAATTTTATTATTTTTAAAAGAAGTAGTAAACATGTGAAAAAAATGTAATAGATTATACGTTAACATGTGACCGAACTGTCGGTTAACCGTATCTTAACGGTTAACTGTTAGCGGTTAACCGATTCTTAACGGTTAGGTTACGATTAGTTAAATTCAATAACCGTTATAACGATTAATAGACCGTTTAGGTAAAACGATACGATTAACCGACCATGAACACCCCTATTGGCAGTTTTCATCTAACAGGAACATGTTTGAACTAAATTAAAACGTTAGAAGTTATTTGTTCTAAGAAATAATGGGCCAAATAACAAAAACATAAAAGTATTGAGACATCTTTTTGTCATTTTGCCTTCATGTAACATAGAAAATTACTTTGAAACGTGATAAAAAAGCAATGAGTCCGTCCCTTTAATTTCATTAATATTCTTTTTCAAATAATATATTAAATATTCATTTATAAATATAAAATTAATCCATAAGAAAATAAAAAAATAGACCTGACAAAGACGATAATATTGTTTCGAAGAGATTGGTCAACAACCAACTTCTCTTGTTTTCTCTCATTCCAAAAACAATTTATATGTATAAAAAAACAGAGAACAGAACAGCATCCGGTTTCATTTACTTTTCTGGTGTGCTTGACTTTGACAAAACCAAAAAAAAAAATGTAAGATTTTCAACCTAACCAACAAATAATCCAACCTAATTCACTTTTTGGAAATAATTTTGTTTTGTTATGAGCACATTCTCATGTCTGTCTTTATCACATGGAACTCTCTTCCTCAGAAACAGACCTAAATTTTATATTAAAAGAATGAACTTTTATACTAAATTAAATTTTATGAGAATTTAAAAATTTTAAAGGACGTGAGATTGAAATATATATATATATATATATAATGTATGAAAATTTAAATTTTTTAGTGAATACTCTTTTTCGACGTTTTATTTTTGTCTTTTATTTTCTCGAGTTTTCTCGGCTTTCTTTTTTTCTTCTTGTTTCTATATATATTAGTATAGTTGTTCTAATAATGTTAAGATAGATTAATATTAAAAAAATAAAACATAATCAAGAAGATGAAAAAAAAATTGTTTATACAGTTTAGATCTATCAACTCTATTATTTCTACATAAATTGATTCAGAAAATTCACTATAATTTTCTCATATAAGATACAATTGATTTATATTATTTCTTAAATAAATTGATTTATATTAAATAATAAATTTCTCTCACAAATAATACATTAAAAAACCTGAAAATAATATATTTTAAAAATCTCTTTCCATCTTTATTTGGTTGAATAAAAAAATGTGTCCAAATAAAGAAACTTTACTATAGAGCAGCCCACAGCTTTTTCACCAACATTATATATAGTTTCTGGATTTTATTCTTTTGAGCTAATTGGGAGAACTTTTTTTGTACCTTCAGCTGAAGGTTTTCTATAGCAGAAACTAGCTTCTTCTTCTTATTTGGTCAATTTGAGGCAATTTCGAGGGTTTTTTGTTGTTGGAAAAACTCGATCTGGGTCTCTGTTAAAAGATCGGAAAGAACTTGTTTTGTTGAGAGAAAAAGCTATGGATACTTCTTCTTGGGTGGATACTTCATTGGATCTTAATCCCTCTTCAGCTAGGCCTCTACGGCTTGAACAAACTCCGGTACATCAAAATCTGTTCTGGAAAATTGTTTGAAACTTTTTGTGATTTTTCATGGTTTTAGTCGAGTTTTCTAAACTGGAAATCTGTTATCATATGTTTCAGAAGAAGGAATCAAATGGAAACTTAATTGTGTTTGGAAAGAAACTTTCCGTGAAAGAAGAGGTATGTTTTATGTATATTTTATGGTAAATTTTCGTCTCTAAATTAAATCCAGAGATTTCGACTTGATTTTCTGAGAATCTATCAGTTTATAATCCAATTTAATGCTGTTCTTATTTTTGCAGACCTGTAATTTAGAGGAAGAATTGAACCGTGTAAATGCAGAAAACAAGAAGCTAGCAGAAACGTTAACAGCAATGTGTGAGAAATACAATGCTTTGCGAAACCAGGTGATGGATTTAATGAGCAAAAGTCGAGAAAAAGAGATTAGCCCTTCAAAGAAAAGAAAATCTGAAAACAGCGACAACAACAACAACAATGATAAAAATTATAACTTTGGTATCATTGGAAACTCAGAAAGCAGCTCAAGTGATGAAGATTCATGTAAGAAACCCAGAGAAGAAATTATAAAGGCCAAAGTTTCCAGAGTTTCTGTCAGGACTGAAGCATCCAATACCGGCCTCGTAAGCTACTTCACATAAAATATAAACTTCATTGGATTCTAAGTAGTTCAAATTTCTTATGCAATTTGGTTAAACAAATTCAGATTGTAAAGGATGGATATCAGTGGAGGAAATATGGGCAGAAAGTCACCAGGGATAATCCTTCCCCAAGAGCTTACTTCCGGTGTTCTTTTGCTCCAAGCTGCCCTGTTAAAAAGAAGGTAAGCCTGGCTTCATTACATTACTGTTTACAAAACCAATGCTCTTGAAATTCCCAGTCACAATTCATCAAACACTTGGAATGTTTGCAGGTGCAGAGAAGTGCAGATGATCAATCAGTTGTGGTTGCAACATATGAAGGTGAACACAACCATCTCCCCCCTTCTCAAATGGAGTCGACATCCGGCCCAAGCCACGGTTCATCCTCATTGAATCCATCTAGAGCAACCATGAGTCTAGGCCTCACAAAATCTAATCCCAGTGGTGGTGGTGAAGCTAGGAACATCAGCTCCAATAAGCCAGAAATGGATTCAGCACAAGTCAGACAATATTTGGTGGAACAGATGGCAACTTCTTTGACTAAAGATCCCAATTTCACAGCAGCACTGGCAGCAGCCATTTCAGGAAGAATGTCTTCAGCAAAGTCCAATTGAGAAAAGAGTGGATGGAACAAATTAGAGTTTTTCTCCTGTATCTTTGATTAGGATTTATATATACCTTGCTGGAATAATATACCAGCCCACAGTGTTTCTTTCTATGGTTTTGTGAACTATAAGTAATTGTTATGAACTTGGAAGTTGGAATGTTGTAAATAACAACATTGCAAAAGAATTGGGGAAGCCAAAAAAGAAATCCATAAAACAGAACATGGAATCTGTTCGAGCATCATCGGCTTATTGTAAATATTCTTTTCATTGGACTATAAACATCAGTCTTGTAAATATTGTTGTAGACTTTTAAAGATTGTAAGTTTTGAGTGTTTTAAAATGCGTAAAATCCAAAATTAACATGAGTTATGTGGTTAAGAGTTAAAAAAGTATAAACTCTTTCGGTTTGAAGATATATATATAATTTATATTCAATATATGGCGGTGAAACTAAAAATTTTCTAAGTTTTAGGGGTAGGGTTTAGGTGCAAGGGTTTAGAATTTAAGGATAGTGGTTAAAAACTTAAAATTTAAGGTTTAAAGATTATGATTTAGTTTTTAAGGTAAAAAAAATAGTAAGGATTTAAGTTTTGACCTATAAACTCTAAACTTTAACCCTAAATCTTAAATTTTAACCATCGTCCCTAAATTATAAACTTTTATATCTAAACCTATAAACCCTATTCCTTAAACCTATAACCATTCATAATCCTACCAAATTTTCAACTGATTTGACACAATTGTATGCACCAAAAATTCCGATTTCAGGTAAATATGTAAAAGTTATATTATCATTTAATGGAGTATTTATTTTTATTTTAAAAATGATTATAATCCTTTATAAAAACTAAGTGTTCACTATAAATCAGAAACAGTAAAAAGCGAGTGAAATGAGTCGCAAAGAAGAAAAAAATGAATTCAAAGTTGCGTTGTAAAAAGACAAAATAAATAAGAAAAATAAGAAAAGCCATCGACGACCGGAAGAATGACTAGGCTACAAGTCCACGTTCCAAGCGTGTGCGCCCCCACATGCAAACGTCCCATTCCGTACATGTTTATGTCTATTGTCTAGCTATTTAGTCAAATAAAATGTAATTAAAAATTAATATGAAAACGAAACCCAACGAGTAGTTTTAGTGAAAAGAAGATAATATTCATCTTGAGAGACCTGAGTTCAATCCGTTTTTTCTGTAAAGTGCGTCACATGAAAGGATTGGAAAAAGTATAAATAGATACAATTTTATAATTACCTTAAGTTTATTAAAAAACTCAAATTAAAATTTATAAAAACATAAATTAACAACCGGTTAACATTTAAATAACATAAAAAAAAGAGAATGAAGTTTTTTTTTACAATTACAAACAGGCCAGCAGAAGCATTAGCATTAACTGTCAGTCTATATTCTAAATCACGTTTCGTTTAACCTTGTCCCACACCGAATTCCATTGCCAAGAAATTTTCTCAGCCGCCTCACCTGATATGACATTTCAGGCTAGTATTCTTCAAAGCTGTGGAATTTTCTATCGAATAAACATTTATAAAAATGCACACTTCTTTCTCCCCGATTACACATAAGAAAACAATTTGTACACAACATTCTCCACCATGTCCCAATGGTGTGAAACTCTCAATTAATTTAAGAAAACTTTTTAATTACATGATAAATATATATACATATATAATATGGTTCATGAAACACGAAATAAAACAAATAAATAACATCAAACTAAAATGTACATAAATACATAGTAATTTAGACACAAATATAATGTAAATTAACTATTATAATACAAAAGAAAGTCGATGGAATAAATTAAATACGCCGAACTTTGTGGGCTTTGAACTTCCTGTAATTAGGGAGAGAAGAGTCGGTTATGACCAAATGGCCCATTCGCATTATAAAAAGCCCATTCTCCAATGCTTTAGTTTCATTTTAATAAATATGTACGACAATTTAGGTTTGAAAATAATGAATTTAGATAAAATTTTAATATATAAATCATCGAAGGTTCAAATGAATTTATAATATTTTTGAATTTATTTAAATAAGAGTTTATTTACTGACTCTGTTGAAAAAGTCAAATATGTTCAAATAAAAATAAGTATTTTTTCCCAAATCTACTCAAATAATCATTAATTTGATTAAATTTGATGACGTGATATTATTTCTATGGTCTAATGATAATTTAACACTTAAAATTTATTCATTTTTGTCATTCTGACCCTTTTTGGATTATTTTAATCTTCAACCTTCGAAATTTAGTCAAATTACTGTTGATTTTTTTGATTAAAATTTTGATTAGATGACGTTAGTTTTGTAACAAGCATGATAGTTCACTTATACTTTATTGATGGGTTAGAATAGATAGTTTTTTTTTAATGAGATTTTCTTAATTTTTTTTATTAAATTGTATGTTTTTTTTAACTTTTTCTAAAGTAAAAAGTGATGATATACGCATGGAGCATATTATTGCATGGCTAATGGTTACGTGGTTTTGGTCCTTATCCGGCTTTTCCACTACCCATTTTTAACAATTGTCATTATTTGCATAAATGTCCACTAAGATTCCCATTTCCCATCTTCCATAAATGCTTCAATTTCACAAAACTTTGGATCAAATCAATGAAAAGATTGAAGCTATATATCAACCACTTTCTATTCTATTATCTATTTGTTTAAATAACATTAAAATAATTATGAATCATGAGGTCATTTCAATTGATTTAAGTAATCATTTTTAAATTTTAAAATATAAGAAAAATTAAAATTATATTCAAAGACTCTTTAATTTGATGAAAACAAAGGGCTTGTAATTGAAGGCGACTCATAGCGAGTGATGTTTGATATTTTGTGCTCATTCGTGTCATTTCCTAATGTTCACCATAACGCTAAAAGTCTAGCTAATAATTTAGCTAAGCTAATTAAGATTGACGTGAATCGAATCATAATTAAGCTTAATTTCACTCTAAATCAATTGATTATCTGATATCAAAACAAGTTCCCAGCTCACTTTGTTCCAGATTAATCTCCTTTGATTATTGAATTAATATTATAATTGCAAGTATACTAATTTATATTTCTGGACCGGTCTCTTGCAATTGACATCATAACAGTGTTTTGGAAGGCACGAAATGGACAAAAACAGATTATGTAATTAGTTCAATGGCTATAATTCCACGGTCTTTTGCAAAACAGCTTTTAATTAGTTTATAGCTTCCTTTAGTTATTATACCCACCAAAGTTGTTGCAAACTTGATCATATCTAAATTTTCTAGCCTATGATTTGAACTCAGATTCTTATTCCTTAATCAACATGTCTGAAAGATATAAGCCCAATTAATTACTATTCAAATACTTTGAACGAATTGCACTTTAATCAAATGAGTAATCAAAATGTTTAATTGTGACGTGTTGTTTGCTTTTTAATTACTCTTAAACTATTTATTAAGGGTAATTATTTGATATACTGGCTTGTGGGAACTAAAAGTTTCCACAAGCGCCTTAGTTTTAGGGTGTATGATTTAGGGGTTTAAGTGTACGAGTTTTGAATTTAGGGATCGTGGTTGAAATTTATAGTTTAGAGTTTATAGATTAAAACCTAAATCCTCATCATATTACCCTAAAAACTAAACCATAACCTCTAAACCCTAAATTCTAACCATAAACCCTAAATTATAAATCCCTACCCCTAAATCATACAACCTAAACTATTTATCGACTTTTAATTTCCACCGCCAGTGTATATAGGATAATAATTCATTTATTAATTGCCTATTAGATCTTAGTTCAATTAATATCGTTGTTGAAACGTACAGAAAACGTGAGTTTAAGTTTACTTAAATCTGATTATAACATTTAAAATTTTAATAAAAATTTAATTCGACCAAAAACTCGATTTTTTTTATAAATATTGTACCCTATAAGATCATGACGACTTGGATTGAGTTTTTTTAAAATACATTTATCTAGATCCTTCAGAAGGGAAATCCCATATAATATAATAAACGAATCAGTGTTAGTTAAAGAGGCTTCCTTGCTTTGTTAATAATTAATAATGTTAACAATGTACGGTACCAGAAATTTCATTTTGTCTTTGCAGCCTTTTTTATAGTAAAATTAGCTTCCTAGAAGTTGCTTTTTTATGCTAACCGTAATTAAGTGTTATAATATAGAAATGATTGTTATACATAATTAATTAATTAAGTAAAGTAATACGCAGGCATTATTATACGAGTCCTTAAAATTCTTTAGGTTATGGACCACACCCTCCACATAAACCTCCATGTGATGCCAATTGCCAAGTGCCAAGAAGAAAAGAGAAAAAAGCCATTTGCTTTTTCCATAATCATTAATTAATCTTAGTCACATAAATTTACAAAAAAGGGGGTTAAAGTTGCATGTTTATCTCCATGTTTAGTGCAATTTAGGTTACTTTTTAGAGAGAGCCGCTGGAACATGCACAACTCGTTCCACAACCCTCATTCGTCTTTGTCTTATTATTATTATTATTATTATTATTATTATTATTATTATTATTATAGTTTAATTTCAATACACAGGCTGTGTAAAATTTATAGTATAAACCTAAACCCTAAATTACTAAACCTAAACCTAAAACATTAAACCATAAACTCTAAACCCTAAATTCTAAATACTAATGTTATACTCTAAACACTACAACACAAACTCCTAAACTCTAAGCCCTAAACTAAGCCCATAACCCCTAAAACTAAAAGACTTGTGTTAACTAAAGTTTATACGGCATGTGTATTGAAGTTTTTCTCTATCATATATTGGTTATGTTTCTTAGGTATATTTTGATATACAAGGTGTGTAAAAAAAAACTTTACACAACCCTTCATATTTAAGCTATAAAATCTAAAACATAAATCCTTAGCACTAACATCCTAAAACATAAACTTTAAACCTTAAACTCTAAATTCTAAATTCTAAATTCTAACCATAAACCTTAAATTCTACACTCTACGCACTAAACCCCTAAACTCTAAATCATAAAATTGAAAAACTTGTGTAATTTACACAAATTTGTGTATCAAAGTATTTTTAATGTTTCTGAAACTTAATTAGATTTTTGGATACAATAATGTATAAAAATGTAATATATTTTTTTTGAACAATTTCTACTTAGGGAGAAAGACAAAATTTGCTTCTCTTGAATCTAGAACTTACAACTTAAAGGAAGAAGAGGCATTAACCGAGAACTTTTAGCTATTTGCTCTAGAGATTATTGATAAAAATGTAATATAAATAATGTGAAAAATAATTAAAATAAAATATGTCATAAAGATTGTATGAATTGAGACATTGCATATACATATAAAATAATATATAATATATAATATGAACGCAAAACGTACATATTAAAATATATATAAAGATAAATTAATCAAGTATAAAAAATCATATAAACTTATATAGTACTTCAAAATATAAATTTTCCGTTCATCCCTCTCTTCTCTTTTCTACCGACACTTTGTAATGATATAGTTATGGATTTCTATCTTTGTTTTGAAAGTTCTAGTTGCTTCAAATGAACTATAGCCCGATCAATTATCAATATCGTTCATGAATATAAAAGAGTTGCAAAAATGTAATATATTAATTTATTTCACGCATAGGGTGGCCAAATACATTTTAGGGTTTTAAAATACTCACTGCATTTGGATTTTGCTACATATGCATACTTCCGGATCTACAATAATAAAGTGGGAGATGTTTCGCGAACGTAATATGTAGATGCGTGTAAATTTAATTAAATTTGAAATCATATATAAATATTACCTTTAAACATATTTTACTATTTTAAAATGTTAATAAAAAATCGATGGAATTAATCAAATCAGCTCTAAAATATCAATGTTACAATCAGACCCATTCGTGCTAGGGCCATCCAATCTTAATCAGGACAAGTATAATATTTGGAATCAAAAGGTATAAAAAAGAGTTACTTACATAGTTGCATGTAGAAAAAGCAAAAGAAACATGTCAGATCACAATTTGGTAGACATATAAAAGATGATAAAAAAGACAGGAATACTTGACATACAATGTATGCTAAGTGATTCATTGTACCACTTGGAGTTTGTTTTCATAATATATATATTTCTTTGAAAAAAATGAGACCTTAAAATATGATGGATTTGTATAACGTAAAGCAGTGTGATAAAGGGAAATTGCATCAATTCCTTCACAGCTCTTGCTTATCGAACTCCATGGGGGAATTTTTTTCATCTTACTCTTAAGGAATAATTGTGTTCAGAATTATTCTCCCCCCGATGCCATTTTTTTCATAATTATCTCCTTGATAATGTTTTTATGGATGAGATTGCTTCATTCTTAAGGTCGCATTAATCTAAAAGTAGAATATTTACTTGGACACTGTAATCAATATTATTACAGCAAATACCAGAATGTAAGAAAGTTGTTTTTTTCCTGGAGAATTTTACTGTAAACATTCACTTTTTACTATTTGAATGGACAATTGGGTTGATAATAACCACAGGCAAAAGGGTCCGTTTGAATTTAGTATCCTTCAGAATGTAAGAAAATCTTCAAAGGGAATTGAAAAAGAAAGATACAATGGAACCGTATTTTTCTTTCTATCAAAGACTCCATTATTTCACCACACAACAGTGAGTGGTCTTTGAACAAAAATATTCTTTAATCTTTTATATATATTAAGACATCGTAATCTGGGTCGGTCAGAAAAGAATCAACGACGTTAAGATTTAAATTCCGGACCAATTAATAAACCAAGTAGGCTAAACTATTCTGATTTCATTCTTTTAATAACATCAAACATTCTAATTGGTATTGAAATATTACACCAAGTGGACCACAAAGATATAACATTAATACAGAACTGGACCACACTATTAACCTAACTATGCAGTATTTTATGGTTAAAGTAATAAACAGGGAATTAAACAAGCTGTGGAGATGCCCTTTTGAGGATATGTATAATTTGGCTGAAAGACTACTTTGATAGTTCCCTGAGATTGTTCTGGATAAAGGGATTTGTTTTTTTTTTTTTTTTAATTCTTACTCATAAAACTTTGCAAAGCAACAAGTTGGTGGAAAAATTGACTGATTGCCATGGCAGAATTGAGCAAATGTTGAGTGGAAGGAACATGAGTGTAGTCTGATAATTTTAAGGTCCCAGAATCTTGAGAATCTTCCAGCCATATATATGGGTACAAAATTTTCACCAAATAACAAGGGTTACAAAGGACAGGCCATGAAATTATGTTGTAACCATGTATGGTGCCCTATTTAAAGTTTTTCCTCAAACTGACCATCTGTTTCCATAAGTACAAACACTTGTACAAGTATTTTAATGTACTCTCATATCATTTCATGCATTAAAACAACCCCATAGATTACCATTTTATCAATCTTGTGTTCTGACATCAAGATAATTAGTTAATTTTAATAGAAGTGGTTCGAATTCGAAATTTAATGTCAACTTAGATTAAAATAATTTTGTTCGACAATACATTAACATCGTTAAGGTGATATCATTATAATTCTGTTAGATGTAGAGCTTTTATTTCTATACATAAAATAATTTGGAAAATAAAAAATATACATGGTACTCCTTTTCCATTAACTAGATTTTGGATAATGAACATAATAAGAAAAGAAGATAAAGGCAACATTGTACAATTCAATTATTTGAAATTAAGGATTGTGTAAAGTATCCATTCCTTGTTTTGGTAATGTGGGTAATCTTTTGAGTGCAACAAATGTGACAATTGCTGCTTGGACTATCTGTTGTCCCACTCTTGGTATATCCTATCTGATCTGTGCCACAACATTAAAGCACACACATCAACATGTATTTAAGGTTAATTTTCCTTTAATGGGGGGATTTGCTTTGCTACTCTTTGGACACTTTTTCTTTTGCATCACCATGTTTCAAATTTAGAGGGGGAAATATAATATTTGTGCATTAGCTACATTTTTAACACAATGGAGGAAGGTTCCATGCTCTTCACTGATCTTACACCTGTCCTATAATTAGGGGAAAATATGACTTTCATCTTAAGAGACCCAAATTCGAACATCTGTATATGTGCATTGTCAAAGGGATAAGAAAAAGTACAAACAAATACTACGATGTAATCATACTAGTATATTAAAAAAAAATATTATAATTAAGGTATATTTGGAATCATACCCCTGAGTTGGGTGAAATTAATGGATAGAAATCCTCTACCCCTTTTTGGTGCCCCTACATATGCCCCACGCTCAAAATTAACTTTAGGATTTAGGGTTTTAGGTTAGGGGCTGTGGTTAGGGTTTAGGGAATTTAGGGTAGGGTGTATTTTTAGGGTATAGAGTGTAGGGCTTAGGATTTAGAATTTAGGGTTAGGGCTTAGAATTTAATTTTATAGTATTTTTTAGTGTTGAGACATATGTAGGGCACCGAAAAAGAACAGGCTAATTTTATCCGAAATTAATGTTATCCGTAATGATAATTAGGCCACATCATAAAGTACTAATGCTAAGCTCCACTTTCTCTAATCATATCTGCTATCATTGTTTCATGCAATCTCCATTGGAGTAATTCAATTATATTGTTGTCATGATTTCCATCATCATATAGTCATTATAGTTACCTAATGAAATACCACTTGATGATAAACGAATTTGGAAACCTTGCAAAGCAATAATTGTAACCATATAAATATATCTATTAATTTATCGATCTATAATTAACTCATGCATATTATGTTTTATACCTTTGATAACGCCATCCTCTTTTAGTATGAACATAATCTTCTTTTCTACTGAAAATACCTGTTGGGTTCAACATAAATTATTTTTAAGTACAAATATATGAATGTGTATTGTGCTTGTTATATTATTTTCATGTTTATTTAAATATATGTTACTAATTTTTTTGAACATTCTGGTATGATTACAAAAAAATATAAACACGTACATCATACAAACAAACGGCTGGAACATGAATCATTTAGAGATTTCAATATTTTCTTTTTCATCGTGACTACTTTATGCTGTTCAAACATGTATTAATAATTGTCAGTTAGATAAAAAATGTGAGAAAAGAATGATTCATCAAGTCATCCCTAAGAAATGGAATAAACCCCGTTAAAAACTGCTAAAATACTTGGCCACATCAGACAATCCACTCCTTATATATTGAGAGAGATGAAACCAAGGAAAAACAAATCCAACTATAAAACACACAGAGAAATACTTGCCTACTACCTCTATATCACTCCTGCTACTTCCATCACTTTAGTATTGTTTAGCTTCTTCCTTTCTTTCTTTCAAATATGTCACTGAAAATAGCTGCTGTGAATTCGCCGACGGCGGCGGCGGGGGACGAAAAATCAGTGGTGGTGAGAGAATACGATGAAGAGAAAGACAAGGCGGGTGCGGAGGAGATGGAGAGACGATGCGAAATCGGGGAGGGAGGAAAGCCTTCACTTGTGGCTGACCTTTTAGGCGACCCCATTTGTAGAGTCCGCCATTTCCCTTCTCACATCATGCTGGTATAATAATCACATCCCACCATTGCAAGAATTGCATAGCTATTTTAATTAGGTTTTATTATATATAGTAATGAAAAATGATGAATTATTGTGTGTTGGATTGAATCACAGGTAGCAGAATATGGAGAAGAAAGAGAGATAGTAGGAGTTATAAGAGGCTGTATAAAAACAGTGACAAGAGGCCATTCAGTTTATGTAAAGTTAGCTTATATTCTGGGTTTAAGGGTTGCTCCTTCTCACAGGTATATACATATATGTTTGTGTTCTTCATTCATCTCCTTTTTTGTTGCCTAAAACATCATCAAATAAGTATTTGTTTGATTTATGTCAGGATATAAGTTCAATATTCTTTTACTATAAATTCAAAGTTAAAGAGTTTATGTTGTTTGATTATAAAAATATTGACAGAAAGTATAATTATAGTTATCTATTCTATTGGTCAATTAATCCGATTGGATATTGTAAGTATATGTTATGAAGGTAATCCTTTTAATCTAATTTGTTTCATTCACATGATAATGATATTTCATGGTCTTAATCATATATTTAGCTTTCTTAATATAATGAAAAGAAAAACATAATGTTGCTGGGTCGTATCGTAGAATGGAAAGGAGCAAATGACAGCTAGCCTTGCACTGACACTTGTTTAGAATCCACTTCATTATAAATTACTTATTCCCATAAAAGAAAAACAAATTGTGGTAGAAATTATATATGCTTCTTTCTTCCTAATGGTCCACTCAACTGTGTGCTGAATTCTTTTGATGCTGCGGCCTGTTCTTAGGTCATTCTTTATTATGAATTACTCTTGATTCTTTCATTCCATTTTTATATTGCTTAATGCTTCTTATAATTGTGTTTTGGAATGTTACTTTGTGTGATTCACTTTATTATGCACTCCACACTGCCTTTATTGTTAATTATTTCCTTGTTTAATCACATAATTTTTAATCTCATTATGTGTTTGTTAAATTCACTCAACGAAATTATATTTATACTGCAGGAGGCTTGGCATTGGGAAAAAACTGGTTCAGAAATTAGAAGAATGGTGTAAGCAGAATGGAGCAGAGTATGTATATATGGCCACAGATTGTACCAATGAAGCATCCATCAATTTGTTCACCAGAAAATTTGAGTACACCAAATTCCGGACCCCCACAATGCTGGTGCAGCCGGTTCATGCTCATTACAAGCCGTTAGGCTCGGGAATCGCCATCGTTCGACTCAACCCGGAGCTGGCCGAGACCCTTTACCGTCGTGTATTCGCAAACTCGGAATTCTTCCCTAGAGACATAGATAAGATTTTGTGCAACAAGTTGAGTTTGGGCACATTCATGGCCTTACCAAAGAAGAGTCTCCCGAAATGGGATCCGAAAACAGGGATTCTTCCACCGAGTTTCGCGGTTACGAGCGTTTGGAGCACGAAGCAATTGTTCAGGTTGCAAGTTAAAGGGATGCCAACGTTGAAGTACGCTTGTTGCATGGCTTCCAGGGTGGTTGATGCTTGGATGCCATGGCTGATGTTGCCTTCGTTTCCCGATGTTTTCAGGAACTTTTGGGTCTATTTTTTGTACGGTTTACACATGGAAGGCAAGAATGGAGGGCGGCTGATGAAATCCCTTTGTGCCTTTGCGCATAACATGGGCCGTGACGATGATGGGTGCGGGGCGGTGGTGGCGGAGGTGGGGCAGAGGGACCCTGTTCGAGAGGTTATCCCACATTGGAGGAAGTTCTCTATGTCCGAGGATTTATGGTGCATCAAAAACTTTAAACGTGGGTCCGATGATAAATGTGGGGCCTCTGATTGGGTGAAATCTCGACCTTCTTCACCCTTGATTTTTGTTGACCCACGAGATATTTGACTCTTGAAACCACAAATGTAGTTGTTTATTACTAGGTCAAGGAAATTAATCGAATGCTAATTATTGATCATTGTTTCCATTTTTAATTTAACAAATACTACGGGAGAGTTTAGAAGAGTGGATTTAGGGAATTAGATTAATAAATTCATTAGGAGTTTAGTTTTAGATATTGAAAAAACGTGGTGTTACTTTTATAAGTAGCTTTAATTTAAATAATTAATTGATCTCTTGTCTTCCAAATAATGTTATTATAGTACAAAGTATAGACCCTTTCGGCTGAGAATCAAATCCAATAAAGAAAATTAAAATCTAAACCTAAAGATAGAATATTACAATAACTTTTTATTTTATGTATTAACTTAATAAAACTAAAATACTGTTCATTAAAAATCCAATTCCAGCCATTTGTCGAGTTGTGAATTTCGGTATTTCCATGTTAAAAAAAAGAATTATAGTATTTCGGGACCAATTGCCAATGCTCTCCTCGACTAACACGTGTCCTATCCTCAAGAAGATGCCCTTGACTTAGAAAATTGAGGGTTTGGAGCCCAAGTTGGCACTTGGCAAATCAGATTACAAAAGGAATCAGTAGCTACGTCATTGAGATGATTTTGGTGGGCCGAAATTTATTAATATTTTAACTAGAAAAATTTCTCCTTCCATTAAGTAATATAATAAATTATAATAGTTCTAAAAAGAACGTTAAATATAAAATCAAAATAATTAGTTTATATTTTGAATTAATAAATCAAAACTAAAACTATAATATTTTTTTTATAATCAACGATATACGATCAATTGATTAATATTTTAGATTAAATGATACATAGACTCATTATATTATAGCTCAATTTATCCATCCACAACTCAGATTTTATTTTCTCTTAATCAATTAACTAATTCACGAAAAAAATAAAATAAAATAACATAAGATAATCTACTTTCTTCGAGTTTGTGATAACTCTCGTTAATATTTTTCTTACAACATACAAATTATGGTTTATATTATGAAAAAAACTTACACAATTTTTTTATACAAATCAAAACCTAAATCTCAAACATTAACACCTTAAAATTCTAACCATATACCTTAAATTCTATACCTTACCCATTAAATCTCTAAATCCTAAACCCTTAACCCATAAAATTAAAGTGTTTGTGTAAACTTTACAAGCTTGTATATCAAAGTATTTTTCATAAATTATTTGTATATAAATGTTTTTTTTATTAGTAGACTTGTAATTTATATCTTGTTTTGGTTTGAAACTGATTATCTAGATTTGAGAATTGGTTGAACAAAGGGAAATGAGGTTAGATTTCATTAATCAGTGCTCAATCTGCACAAAAGAAATAAACTCATGTTGACTTCTCTTCTCTGCTTGTTTCGGCATATTTCAACACACAGAACAGAATCCTGAAGGAACTTGGTTGGGAGAACAGAGGTAGTCATCATTGTTGAGCTTCAGGGATTTCATAACTGCAATCTCGGCTCGAGTCTTAAGTCTTAACTAGCTGACTCTCTGCAGTCTGCACCATGTATCTGTTGCTGCAACTGAAATACGAGCCCAACACAGCCATAGACAGGGTCTTCAAGCCCACATTTTGCCTCCAAGTATAAGGAATCCGCTGCTCATTATCCAATATCCAGTGGAAAATAGGTTAAACTCTTCCACTCATTCCTCATGCTTCAAATCTAAACTCAGAATGAGAACCTGAAGTAATTTTGTGACGTTACTAGCACCATAGATTCTATGAACAGAAAAATATTCGACGGAAAATAAGGTGAGAGAATGCAGTCTTCCGTACATCTTCTCCTCGAATATCTGCAAACCGCACAACCACCGGAACTCATTGCTCTAGAATCTACTGAAACCCAAGCAGAAAGATTTTGGAAAATAAATCTATGGAAGATTATAGTTACTCCAATATATAAGGAAATTGAAGTAGAAACAGAGGAACGGCTAGTTTATTCAAAAATTCGGAATTGAAAGGGAAACGTGTAATGGGAGGGGGATTGCCATATTTGCACAGAGCTTGGACTTGGGTAGAAGAAAGTATGTCAACTTTTTTTCTACTTCATCTATATATTAAACAAAAACCCCGAAATATTTAAATTTTTTTAGACAAGTTTAGGAGGTTTCCAACGGTTCTTAATTTAACGGAAACCCGCGGGAAAGTTTCCTTTGAAACATTTAAACCACACTCCAATAAAATTTCAATAATAAACTACTTAACCTCTAAATTTTGATCATTCTAATCTGACCATTAAATAAAAATTCATCAATTAAATCAATAACATTAGGCTTTCATTTTATTTTAATCACGGGTCTTTAAAATATTTTATATAAGATATATATTTTTAAAAAATTATTCAATGACTGATAACAAATAAAGTGATGAAAGATTTGTGTATAAATGTGCTAATCTTGAGTCGATCAGTAAGTAGTGTTTTTAGTTGTTTTATTTTAAAGATGAGATAGATTATAAATAAGAATAGAGAAAAAAAATGCATAATAGCAAAACAAAACCCTCAATGTGTGCTTGTTTTTTCAATTATACCCTTTACGTTATTATGTCATTAAACAAAAAGACCTTAGTTAAAAAGACATTGAGGGTTTGTTTGCCATTGTGCGTACTTAATTTAATGTTTATAATTATTGATTCAGATTATAATCGAGTAAAAAAAAGTTTAAAACGAGTGCTAGTTGCTTTCAAGTTTCCAACAGATTAGAAGTTACATTTGGAAACAATGAACACTGTCAAAAAAAAAATGATTGATTCTATTTCTACCACCTACATTGTAGACGCTTTAGCAAAGCTTGAAAATATGGAGGATTCATCTTGTAGAAGTGCATTTGGGTTACCTTCCTCTACCTGTACAAGTGCAACATTGAATGAGCTGAAACGGGGATATAGGGCTTCTGGACTAGTAAAATACAAATACAAAAAGTAGAAGCCACACTATTCTTTAAAGCACTGGATATCATCATTTCAATGGATGACAAGAAGGGGGGATTTATATTTATAAAACAACCAAGGAAGAAATTGGAAAAACGCACCAGGGTTCCTTGATTGAGAACCAACACATTGTCCATATTCAAAACTGTCGAAATACGGTGTGCGATTGTGATCACTGTCATTCCTCGGCACTCGGTGGATATAGTTTTCTGTAAAATTGAAGCTGTCTGCATATCAACACTTGCTGTGCATTCATCCAAACAAAGAACCTAAAAAAAATCCAATACAGTTAGTGCCTTCCCTCCTTCGCCAATCAAGATTTCATTCGGATTGCTTCGATAACGAATAAAAGCACTAATATTTTTTTTTCCAAAAAGATAGAAGCAACATTCTTTGTTTTGAACATATATACATACATGAAGTACTAAATCCGTGGAGAAAAGGCCAAGCAAAACTACTAGCCTATCCAAACTCGCATCACTGTAACATATTGGTTTGCATACTGTTTTACATTTGAATTTAATCTCATAAATTTATCTTCTTAGTGCTATCGTCTCCTTGTTAAAGTTAAATCTTCCAAAAGAAAGGGATGTGGATTTTTCCATGCAAAAGAATGTGAGAACATTTGGAACCAAGCAAGTAAAACCGCAAACAAAAATGGAGTTCCAGTTATCAACCAGTTTATTAAATAGACTTGGATCGTTTAATTTTATTTAGCATCAAAGCGTCCTCTTTTAATTTACCTTAGAAGACTTGAGAAGAGCACGTGCAAGGCAAAGGAGCTGCCTTTGCCCAACAGAAAACGATGTCCCACCTTCCTTTACCCGAGCTTCCAGTCCTCCTGCTGCTTCCACTTCCTCCTTTACATGACATTTCTCCAAAACATCCCATATCTTTGTGTCGCTACTCATTCGGAGAGGATCCAGGTTGTCCCTAAAAATAATTAGGAAGACACCAACAGAAAACTAACTAAATTGTAACCAAGTTCAAGCTGATTATTATGGTGCACCAAGAAGGAAGCCAGAGAGAATAACATCAAATGACCTCACATTTTATATGACCAATGATTTGTATATCAACTAATATCTTACAATTATATATTGCTATTGATTATCACAAACCAAAAAATCATGAGAATATGATGATCAGAAGCGCCTTGAAATTAGCACCATATATGTCAAACCTATTAGATTGTAGATGAGTACCTTAATGATGCTTCGAATAAAAATGGGCTCTGGGGAACAACAGCCAAGCGTGCACGGAGATCTCTAACAGGAATATCAACTATGTTCAAGCCATCGACCAAAATCCTTCCCCCACATATTGGGGTTAGGCGAAAAAGGGCATTCAAAACACTAGATTTTCCAGCACCAGTTCTTCCAACAATTCCAACCTGAGAACATATATATATATATATATAAACACCATCAGGGAAATTTGCATCCCAACTGAGAACTTCAAGTCATAGATTGATCAAGTTGCAACTAACAAACTACAAATCTCTTTAACCTGTGTCCCTCCTGCTATGGTAAAGGTGATATCATTTAGTGCTGCTGGCAAAGATGGCATATATTTCATGGTAACACTTTGAAACTCGATCACTCCTTGAAAAGGCCAGCTCGAACATAAATGCTGGAATCCATGGAGTTCTTCTTGAGGCACGTCCATATACTAGAAAGAAGAGTATCAGCATATAATCAGCAAGAAGAATATATATGAACGAAGAAAGAAAAGATCTATCACTACACCTGAAGAGCTCTTTCCATTGAAACCATTTCCTTTTCCGTTTCAGTAAAACTTGTCAAGAAGCTTCCCAACAAGGAAACAATTGGAGCTGCATAAGAAAGAGCTAATCCTACCTGTAGAAGAACATAGGACCCAGATTATCCATTTGATTCCCAAATATATGGAAATACTAAAGAGCTTCAACCATTTCCTTTTATTCCTAAAATGAGTAACCTAAAGTTCAACTTCTAAGAAATTCAGGAATATACCAGTCCTGGGGTGCCAAAACTAATTGGTAAACTGCCATGAGATCCAATAACAGCCATCACAGCAATAAATGAGATTATGGATGCGGCTAATAACTGTAGAATAAGAAAGAACAGTACTGATTACAGGTATAACTTCAAAGTATAACTTTCAGTCTTTCACTGCATAAAGATTTGGAATATCTAGCTAACTCTTGAACAGATGCCAATATACCTGAAGGCGCAGGGAAAGCCACAAGCTCGCTATTAACTCTGAATATGAAGTTCTCTGATACTGTTCTACTAGCTCAGTGAATCTAGCCAAGAAATAATCCTGTTCAGATCCAGTCATAACAATCAATAAGGTTATTTTCCTCTCAAATTATATCATCTTTCTACGTGGCTTCCATTCATAAATAGCAGAGTAATTATGAGCTCTCTAGCTTCTTTTTAAACAAACTATAATGCTTACATCTTCGGTTTATCTTCACAATTTCAACATGGAAAATTCAACTCATAAAGTACTTCCAGGTATAGGGTGAATAGCGTTCATTTTTAAGACAAGCAGCCTACAAAAGGCAAGAATCACAATTTTTGTCCCATGCAGGTTAAAGCATCACAGTCATAACTCTCAGTAAATAAACAACAGAATTGACAACCGTAATAACATATGTGACATATATTGATAAGGTTGAACTCCTTTTCATACAAAAGAAAAATAGCTAATACTAACTCTAAAATAATCTATGCAAAATGAATTCAGAACTTTCTGAAACACTTAAATGGCTATATTGACTCTCATGTATTGGAACGGTTTTGCTTTTCTCCTTAGACCTACAAACATCGAAAAGGACTAATCAAAAGGGATTATTAAGATCCAAAATCTACCTCAGAATTGAAAGCTCGTATAGTTGATGATCCATCAAGTGTCTCTGTGAAGGATGCATAAATTGGAGAACGTGAGACACTGTCCAATCTTCGCAATTCCCTAGATGTTGACCTGTAGAAGAACTACAGAACTTTTGACTGAGTAAAGAGCATCTAATTAAACAACTGTGTCGATTTCTTTTTTTTCATTAGTTTTGTATCAATCATAATAGATATACCAAGTTCTGGAACCAAGGGTTTCACATCCAGCTTAATACTTATAATTGTCCAATAATTTCTATATCTTCAGCTCCATTTCTTCTAGTTACCAGCCATTTTGTTTCTTGAAATTTGAAAATTTCATTTATTCCCCACCATCCTCAATTTAAACAAGTTTGCAGTTATGCATGTACTCATATATACAGATAAACCTCCTTAAGCTAAGAACATATAAATGATAAATGTGTTTCAAAGAATGAAATGACAAAGTTAAGCAAATACCTGTAGCTTGCTATAGATGTACCAAAATGGCAATAGTAGAAGCAAGAAAAAGACCTACAAAGTTAGTAAATTGTTTTCATCAAAAGTTCATCTCTAGGGTTATTTAATTTATTAAAATCCGTACGATCATAGAATCAAAGTAATGGATGTCCAAAATACCTGAACATAAGACAAAACTACTGCTATTCCTAACAGACCCACAAAATTAGCCAGAAGAATGTTGAGGATGAATGGGAGAGAATCGTCAATTGTATAGAGATCTGACGAGAACCTATATGGTAAAACAAATAAGTTTTATACGTGCTAATACATCATAAACTTCCATGATGTCCAATAAGGTATCTCGGTCTAACCTGTTAAGTATTCTTCCACCTGGTGTTTGATCAAAGAACTGGACAGGAGCATTAATAACCTTATTAAGCAGTGTATTATGCACCTGAACTGCAGCTTTTAGACCACCAAATGCAAATGAGAACGCCCTCACCAAGGTCAGAGAAGAGTTAATGATGCAGAAGATGCAAAGTACCAGCTGCACCACCATTTAATAACTCAATCAGAAAACAGAAGAGGCCTATAAATGATACCCATCTCTCTAATGTGTCCTCGCACCCCTCTTCTCTCCCTTTCCATTCAATTTGCTTTAAATTCTCCCTAACACAGAACTAACATAGCATGAGTATGAGTATATCTGAACCCTTCAAGTGTAAAGGTGACAAATGCAACCATAAATAATTATTAGGGTGAAAACACAATAGTAGTCAAACAAGAGGGATTCTTAAGCAGTTCGATCCATGGAAGAGTTTCAATCAAATATCAGAGCATGAAAAGATTTTGAGACTACATTTTCTGATGTTTAGGCTGTTGCCTTTTCATGTCAACTCAAATTGGTTTAGTTCAAGTTTCAAGAAATTTAAGTCAGGCTGCTGGAGTTTCTGCTAAAGGTGGCAATTAGTGAAAACTTGGATTGCATAAAGTTTTGGTCTTTCACTTTTTGAGTTGGTTTAAATGGGTTGTCAGGTCTTTGGATAAGTTTTACAAGCATGCTCCTGGCGTCAATATTTCAGGATTTTATTTAATCAGTACATAAGGTGTATGTGTTAATTGTTTGAGAATCCACCTCTTAAAGTAAATCAAATGGTTTAACTGAATTGTTTCCATGGCATGAGAAAGTATCCAAAAAGTGAGGAAGAGAGACCAAATTAGCAGGTTAAAGATAATGAAATGTTCCAAAATTAATCCCCAAAGAAAGAAAATGCAATATAGGATATAACAGTTTCACCTAAATTGTGCTCAAAATGCTTACTCCTTGTATGATGGCACAAAATGCAAAGAACCCATCAAGTAAACTACTGGTAATGGCAATCGTGTAATATTTTACTCGACAACTTTTTTAAAGAGAATAGCATGCATGGCTATTGCAATTGTAAATCCAATTATGGGAGCTACCAGATAAAAGGACGTTGAGTATTTGGCTTGACTGATCCCTGTCGTATCAACCCAGTATGATAGCCACAGATCATTTCCATTTCGAGAAGCTTGCATTAAAATTGCTGAAAGCAATATCACAACTGAAATGAACCAACCAGAAAATCCAGCATATTTTCTGCGAAGGTAAACCAATTACGAATTGTAAAAATCTAACAATCAAAGACAAAATAGAACCTAGATGAAGATGCTTTTGAGAAATTCAAGTACAAAGTATCACAAATGTTGAACACAAAATACAAATAACTTACTTGTAAACGATAAGTTCAACTTTACCCTCTTTCCTCTGCTCAGATTCAATAATCTCTTGTGCTTCCAATGGGACATCCAAAGTATCTTTCTCTGAAAGGGGACATTGTTTGTCCATGTCGGAAGTATTTGTGCTGTATAATTTACTACGAAGATATGATGCATCAAATTCATTAACTGATGCAAATCCTGAATAAGCTGAAACTGCCAAGTCAACTGAGTTTCCTACCCACTTCACGTGCCCTCTTTCCATTACAACAATCATGTCAGCAGAAGATATTGCCTGTTAAGGTTGAAAGGCTATTATCAGACATACAAACCCAAATTACTGGAATTATGTTACTAATCAATTCCAATATGATCGTATTCATTACTACTATGAGCTAATTTTCTAATATGTATTATCAACCACTACAGTCAACATCTAACTTTTTTCTGAGCACCAAACTCAGTGAAGGATAGACTAAAACTAGATGAAAACTACAAATACAGCAACAGACAACTCACGCTCCATTTGCAGCTTATTTAAAGGGTCTCTGCATGGAGATTTATCTTAACTTGAAATAAAAGTTTGCATGGCTAACAATTCTGAGGTAAATTACAAACCAACCTACAATCCTTATACAAGAGACATCTAGGGTAATTGTTGCCTTTCTAAAGTGTTCCAAAAATGCTTATGCTGTACACAATCAAGCCTTATGCTGCTGTCTAAGCAAATATATGGCTGATAATCGAGCAAAAACAACAAAAATCACAGACTAACCTGGACATTATGAGTGCAGAGAATACGAGTCTTGTGTTCCATAAGAGGACCAATAATAGCTTTTTGAAAAATCCATTTAGCAACATGTGCATCAACTGCACTAAGGATGTCATCAAGCAAATAAACATCGGAATCCTGATAAATGGCCCTGCTTCGTACACAGATAGCAACAATTATTTTGTAGTATAACTAACAATATTTCATACTAACCTATCCAGAAGCTAGCATCAACAAGTACAAGAAGATTATGAACCTTGCCAAAGCGAGACGAGCTCTCTGTCCACCAGATAAGTTGATTCCTTTCTCTCCAATATAAGCCAAGTCACGTCCAGCCATAAATGAAATATCGACATCTAGAGCACATGCCTGTAAAGCATCTGCATACCTGATCAATGTATAAGCCAAGTCACATCCTGCAACCTTTTATTGCTTGAAAATAATTTTTTCTTTAAAAAAAGATCGTGGACTTATTCCTCAATTTCATCTAATCGCTGACAACCTTTGTCTGCCTGCAACTTTTCGGTAGTATATTTTAATCATGTCTTATATTTCACTTGAATCCTCTCATATTTCTACCTCGAAAACACAAAAATCCAGTTTACCAATTCCAATCTTGTCAAAGTATCTAATAATTCAGTTGATTGGATTATATTAATTTTTGTATATATCTTTGTACTTACAATGCATTTATCATATAGTCTTAGTTTATCTTATGAACAGGAGAGCATGATTGAGTCACAAGGTGATTGACGGGAGAGTCGAAGTTTATTGTCTTCTGTTTATTTCAGTTCATGGAACTAGCTACTGTAATAGATAGTTCAACTCATTAAAGGAAGACTGAAACATTAGGACTTGTTAGAAAGACACCCAATTTTTTTTTTGATCCAAAAGACACCCAAATTTATTTAGGGAAAACTTATTCCGTACAATATTTTAATTAAGGACCAATCTTATTAAATAAATTGGAAATCTATTCTAGGAAGGAAATAAATCAACTGAAATAAAATCACAATCAAGAAACTGAAGAAAGAAATAAAATCACAACATAAGCCTTAATTAGAGAATCAAAATTAATGGCCTTCCCTAACATAGGTTCGGCCCATAACAATTTTTTTTTTATCTTTTTTATTTTGATAGGGGGAGAAGGGAGGGGTTGTCCGGGATTGAACCCATCTAAAATATTTAATTGCATAGAGGGAAAAAAAAGTTCCTAATTCTTACACTAGTGTAATAAGATCCTAACTCACGCCTACACCACACATGCATACAATGAAAGAAAAAAAATCTCTCAATAGGATGATACCTTTGTGAATCTAGATTCTTCCCAAACAATATGTTGTCACGTATTGTTCCAGATAAGATCCATGGAACCTAAAATATTAACAAATGAAAATATAGGATCACATTATAAAGTAAAAAAGCTAAAAGAAACCTGTAGAATCTAGTATGAATATGCGGACCTGTGGTGCATACGCGACAGAGCCACTTGAATATATTGATCCAAGAACCAGCCTCATTTCTCCCAATATCGAATTTAACAAAGATGATTTGCCTGAACCAACCTGAACATAAGATATTAGTAGTGACATGGATGTAAAAAATGCTGGATCTTCAACGTACAGCTATACTAGTGGAGATTTATAAATCAACTGCTAGGTTCCAATTCATTCCTCTCCCGTGAAAGCAGCAAGTATAAAGCCTCTTATTAATACAACTAAGTCACTTTATTTGTATTGTTCTCACTTTTTAACAGAATGAATAATGTAGTTGAAGCTGTAAATGACTTACTGATACAATAAAAAATAATATATAAACCGTAGATCTCTATATGTTATACCACAAAAATTAATATACTACTCTATTTGAAAATTCTTCATAAACTTTTGCATGCAAAGAAGAGAGAAGAAAGGTAAAAGGCTTTGAAATAAAAACAAAAGAAGAATGAAACAACTGTCTTCACTCTCATGCCCACTCAATAATACACCTAGCAATTCTCTCAAAAAAAAAAAATAATACACCTAGCAATACTTTGTCTGAGTCCTTTTGCATACAAATATGCTATGAAACCGTTCTCACGTTATGAATAGAAAATGCATCTATGTATCATCTCTAGAGAGAATAAAAAGGAGAAGCAATTAAGGGTTTGTTAATACAATGGAGGGAAAGAGGCAAAAAACTAGAGAGCAATATGCATGTAATTGTGGCCTCCTGAATTTCTACTAAAAGCCATACTAAAGCAAAGATACCATTTTTCTCATATTAAATTGACCCGATAAGCATCTTGTGCCAAAATTAAGAAATCCTATTGTGCAAATATTTTGTATTATTTTATTTATTACTTGTGTCTGTTACTCGGGTAGAATGTTGTTGTTCACAGTTTACCAAGAAACCGGAAGGAACCTCTAGAAGTGAAAGAACGTGGAGACATTAAGTAAAAAAAGACATGAATCTGAAAATGGTTAATCACTAATAAGCTTCGCAAAATTTTTGCACAATAGATCCCATTGCTCCCCTAACATCCATGTTTACAATCACAAGCACCTCTTTTGTAGAAAATTATGTTTTCCAATTTGTCCATACGATTACTATGTCATGCAAACACTCAGAAAGATAAGATAGTCAATTAGATATAAAGTGGAATGCTAAAATAAATGAATATATTGCACCTCTCCAACTACTGCAACCAAAAGACCCTTTGGGAGACTTAGTGTGACATGATTCAAAACCAAATTCTGGTCTTCGTTACTGCTTGACCAAGTACAAGATGCATCATGCATAACTACTGCCATATCATTGGAGACAAGATCATATTTTTCATTTGAGAAAATTGATTGAAACTTAACATTCTGTTCCACTTTGGGTTTTTGTTCAGAACAACATAGGAACCTGCTCAACCTTCTGCTAGATATAAAAGCCTGCAGGAAAGAAAGGGAAAATGAGGCATTTCCAATCTCAATAATAACTGCTGCCTAAGTATGAGAAGCTGTTCTAAGGTCATGGTACAAGGGAACTCACATCAATAAGCCCATTGATGACCCACGGGAATGAATTGAGAGGAGATATCAAATTATTAAAAAGAGCAAGACATGTGAAAACCTGAAACAATGATTTATAGAAATACTAGCTTCATGTTATTCCTTAGATACGCAGAACATTTGAAACCAAAATTGAAATCATCAAGGTATTATGTGCTGAAATATAGCCTAAATACCATTGCAGCATCAAGCTGATGTCCCATCAATGTAAAGAGTCCAAATGTGAATAAAGAGAAAAGAGTTGGTGTTGTAGCCCAAAAGAATACACACCAGGCATCCAAGTACTTCCGTGTCTGAAATTCAAAGAATAATTAATAATCAAAATATCCAGCTACTGTAAGAGAACAGAATGAGTCACGTTAATTATATTATCCTAAAAAGTTCAAGAATAAAAGGCTTGGCATCATACAGCTAAGTGTTTCACTTCCAAAGATCTCGTATCCATCAACCAACTAGAAAAAAGGATCTCCCAGCTATACATCTTTAAAGTGCGAATGTGAGCCAAAAGTTCTCCTGTCCTTCTAATCCTGCCAAAGAACATTTGGACATAAATAGTTTCTACAATAAGTTCTATACATGATTTTCTGATGTCACTGTAATTTTTACTCTTCATCATCATCATAATAATGATAGTCCTTTATTTCTAGAAATGAGAGGCTTTCCAAACACTGGAAGGGACACACCCTTAAGCACCATGCTGCACCAGTACACTGACTTCTTAGATGCCTGAGGAAATCTAAAAGCCATGCAATTCTTAGTCATTAAAACAAATGCTATTATGTCTGATCTAAGCTACATTTTCCACATCATTGAATATTCTAAAGTTGCTGAAATCTCTCGCCATGACATTTTAACTTTTCCACAAACTTTTCCAACCACAGAATGAAGTTCTCCGCAGACATGTCATGCTTAAGCCAGACAAGCTTAGGCCATGTCATCTTGCTAACCTCCTCTAAAACCACCAAATACGAAGTTTTGGTTGCAAACTCATCTTTACCATGAAGAAACTGTACTCTTTACTTGCTTCTTGTGATTTTTTCTGTTTCCAGTTTTGATCTGAAAGTAATCTTAATACATTTTCCTCACAAATCAGTAACATTAGTGTTTGCGACTAAAGCAATTGCAACAATTGCATTTGCTTCTCCGCCCAATTGATCAACTAAGGCACTGTTGACTGTCAGCAGTCAGACCAGAAGGAATTTATGAGATCACCCAGCACATACTTTTTACTTTTAAGATTTTCCTACAAACCAATTAGCATGATTTGAGGACTTAACACACCCCCACCCCCCACCCACACAAAAATAAACAAATAAACTTCTTGGTTTTATGTTCATGGGGAATGGTTTTAGGCAGTTCAATGTTTTGGCAAACTTTATTGCGCTTTAAAAAATTATGTAAAAAAAGTGAACATACCTCTCATCCTTTTGCTTCATCATTTTCTCAGTGGCACTTGCAATCAATTCAGAAATCCATTTATTTACTGCAGATACGAAATTTCAACAATAAGAACTATAAGCCAAATTGTTTGAGAAAATCTTCAAGGAATGTGCAGTATGGAGGCAGCTTCACAGTTTGAAAATTCTGAGCTGATCTAAGAGTATTTATCTGCACCATATTATACTGAAATGATCTTTACTTTTCCTACCCTGAAGACCCTTGAGAGATTTTCAACTAAAATCATGATCACACAACTGAGTGCAAAGTTTTACAATAACATTTATTACCAACATAGATAACATCATATTTCACATCATACACAAACTAAACCTATTTAAGAAATAAATTCTTGTGATTTATTGTATGTAATTAATCACCACTCTTCTGAAAAGAAGAAACTTACCATATCAATCTGTATTTTAGTTTTAAAAATTAGGATCAGAAAATGAAAATTTAAAGAGTATTTCTTCAGAGAGTGCAACATTACAATCCCCCCCCCCCTCCCATTGCTACTTTTATGGAAATAAAACAATTTGCCAATTCTCTCAAAGAGAGTGTGGCTTCCAACTGATATGCATCAACTATTTTGCCTCACATGCAAGAAATTTTGAGATTTAGCAATTTTAGGTTACTTATTCTACCTCATTCTTGAAAATATGCAGAAAATTACCCAAGTCTCTTCTGTGCTGGAAGTATGAGCTTTTGAGGTTTTTATTGTATAGAAGGATGCTTGTCTTTTAAACCTTCTGCATTTTTTTCTTTCATAGAGATTTTATTTTGTCAAAAAAGTTCATGAAAAGCCGAGGTAAATACCAAGTAAAACATCCTTAAAAAGCTCTACCTGTCAAGCTCACATATACCAAATATAGCATAAAGCATCCTCACTTTTCAAAACAAGCTAGGCTGGTTTTGGCAGCAAGTTTTTATGCTAGTTTCTTAGCCCTTAGAGGAGGTGGATGGATACCTCTTAAACTTAGTAGTATACGAGAAGGCCAATCTATTACATTTAGGAACAGTAAAAGCAACCGCAATAATATATAGATTTCACCATCAAGAAGTAAAAAAGACATAAGATGCCAAGAGCCTGTAGTTTTCTTGATTACCAAACCTCAAACAAACAGAAAGTTTAATGCACTGAATTGACCAAATGCTCCTGCATGGAGGATGCATGGACAAGTATGTTTAAATGGTAGAGTAATAACCACAGAACCAAATGAAAGAAAATTGCTAACTTAATATTAAGATTTATTGTATACCCTAAAGGAAAATCACGTCTTTATTTGTAGCTGTACCTGGTATTAATAAGATTGTTATTGCAAGTCCAGCTGTAAAAGCTAATTTGACTTGTGTATACAGAAGATACAGTGCAACTCCAATCTGTATGGGTAGGCTGAAAAACAATTGTAAGCAAGAGGTCATGGAAGAGAACTGCTTTCAATTCAACCTATACATTACACAGCACATGCAATGGGCCTTTTTTATTCCTGAAAAGAAAATCTAATTATATATCTAGTAAAATGATATGACTATTCATAGTTTTGCTTTATTGATTCTCAGTTCATGATTTCAGAACTTTGTGATAATGAAGTTTCTGGAACAGCAATGCATTAGGTGATATGTGTGATTTAAGAATTACCTTAACATGTCATGGAAGCTGTTGTATAAATTGACAGTTCGATTACCACTTTCCTCAAAGATATCTTACTCTTACCATTCAATTTCTAGAACAGCATGCTTTATGCATTATATGTGATTTAAGAGTACCTCCACATGTCATGGAAACTGTTGCATAAATTGACAGTTCGATCAGCATCTATAGACATAAATGTTTGAATTTCCCCCTCGGAAAACTTTGACCGTTCTGCTATGCTGACTGATAAACACTGAGATGAAAGTTTGAGAATGTAAAATTGATGATAAGGCGTCAGATGCTCAAATATATAAAGGAATGAAAGGCCAAAATAAATTTCCAACTTTGTTATCAATGGAATCATTAATACAAGCAAAGGACAAAATTCTTGTTTTCATTCCGGATATCTGACACAAGACCAGCAAATTTGAAAGAATACAGAAGCAAAATATATCTTTGAAAATTCACAATCAGAAAATTTCAAAAAACTATCACATACCTTACGATAGATAACAGTCATGATACTAGATCGTAACTTTAGCTTCAGCTTTGTGAGATGAAAAGTATACTGTGTATCAGAAAACGATCTGCATAATTGGGGTAAGCAATTAATAATTATTTGCTTAAACAAGCAAAAAGTAGCCTGGAATCATTCTTCAAGACAAATAATTGTTTTTGGAAAAAAAGAAAAGAAAAGGTGTTATATGAAATGTAATCTTAATAGAAATAAGAAGAAAAGCAAACATATTCTTAATTCAAGGATTTTATTAGAAATCTGAATAACATTGAAAATACATACATTAAACTATATGGTATTTTACTACGTTTCAATTATTGTTTTGGAATTTATCTTTCAAGTCTAAAACTTATTCCATATTAGCATGCCAGTGTAGCAGGTTAGCAATGGTTTGCAGTGAACTTTCCATTCATATTATGTTTTTGATAAGTATGTAGATAAAAAGATTAGAATAAGGCTTTAGAGAAATTAAACTATTGTGAAACAAAATCAATCCTCATGTTATCTGTATACTAGTGGTCTGGAATGGATAAAAGAACAAGAATCCAGCACATGCAACAATTATAACTTTACTTGATATTGATCTCAACTAACTATATGCCCAAGGCCATGTTATACATATCTTTTCTTGAGGAACTTGACTTTAGGACACTTCTTAGTTGCAAAATCTGACAGACCAATAGGAGACACAAACATAGACAAAATAATAGAGAAATGTATAAAATCATCATTGATTATTTAGCAAAAAAGCTCACTTGAGAACTGATACTAGGCCTAATGATATTGCAAGAACATAGCCATCCAAATTTCCAGAACCTGACAGAAGAAAAAAAGTTGAAATAGCAAGGTCAACATAAGTATATTTCCAATTAAAACTTCATTATAATTAGTTATTATGGACCCTAGTTAGTAACAATCAGAGTACAAGGAAAGGTCATGATGCCGTATTCATGGAAAAACTGTAAAACTTGAATGGAAGAGCGAAACTTGGCTTAACTGAATTCATAAATTCTGCAGAGATATTCAAATTACTGAATATGCATTTAACAGAACATGGTATCATTGATGTATGAAACAATGAGCACCACGTCAAATAGATTAACTTTCCATAATGTTGGAACAAAGGCTAACTTTGCATACAGTCGAAAAAGTTTAACAAGAAAGTATCATTTGCCTTCCTTCCCTTCCCTTACCCCTCACTCCTCTCGGTCCAATCAAATCCTGCTAATGACAAAGATGCTTTTTTCTTGAGATGCAATCAGGAAAACCAGTTCTTCCTGTTGCGGAATACGATCGTCGGATAGAGCAAAAACGCAACTGATAATTTGAGAAAATAATAATGAAGATAAAAGAGACACAGATTTTACGTGGAAAACCCCTAAATAATATAGGGTAAAAACCACGGACAAGGTAGAAGAATTTCACTATGAGAAAATAGGAATTACAACTTCTCTCAGTCTAACAAGGAGAAAACAATGACAATTCTCTCTTGATAAGAAAAGGAGAAAACAACTCTATGAAAACTCTCTAATTTCTCTAGTATTGGAAGAAGGGACGATAGATATGCAGAAGATCCATACCGATGACAACATAGCAGATTTCATGACAAAAGCAATCAACACTGATAAGTTTACTTGGTGTCGATCCTCTTGTGGCTTGTTAGAGACGTAAGCAACATGGAAAGTACGAGGTAGAAAGAATGGTGTGAAGATATGATTATTCCAATCAAATCTTCAAGTGGGAGATACTTTCAACAATTTCGGTGCGTGCATACTTTCAACAATCTCCCACTTGAAGATTTGATTGGAATAATCATATCTTCACACCATTCTTTCTACCTCGTACTTTCCATGTTGCTTACGTCTCTAACAAGCCACAAGAGGATCGACACCAAGTAAACTTATCAGTGTTGATTGCTTTTGTCATGAAATCTGCTATGTTGTCATCGGTATGGATCTTCTGCATATCTATCGTCCCTTCTTCCACTTTCTCACGAATGAAGTGATATTGGACCCGAATGTGTTTTGTTCTTGAGTGAAAAGCAGGATTCCTTGCAAGATGCAAGGCGCTCTGACTGTCACAAAACAAAGAGACATTCTCTTGTTTGTGCCCGAGCTCCTCCAATAGCATTTTCAACCATATTGCTTTTTTACTGGCTTGTGTAGCTGCTACATATTCTGCCTCTGTTGTTGACGTAGCCACAACCGATTGCAGTTTTGAAACCCAACTTACAGCTCCACCAGCAACTGTAAACACATACCCTGTTGTAGATTTGCTTTTATCCAAATCTCCTGCATAGTCAGAATCGACATACCCGCTGATAAGAAAGTCTGATCCCCCGTAACATAATGCAACATTTAAGGTCCCTTTGATGTATCTCAGGATCCTTTTCACAGCATTCCAATGCTCTCTGCTTGGATTCGCCATGTACCGACTAACCACTCCCACTGCTTGTGCAATGTCTGGTCTTGTACAAATCATAGCGAACATTAAACTTCCCACTGCTGATGCATACGGTACTCGAGACATCTCCATCCTCTCTTCTTCACTGCTAGGACTCATACTGGAGGATAATTTAAAGTTAATAGGAAGAGGGGTATAAATTGGCTTACAATCTTGCATGCTGAATCGTGACAAGATCTTTTTCAAGTAATTCTTTTGTGAAAGCCAAATCTTCCTACTACTTCTGTCTCGGTGAATTTGCATCCCTAGAATCTTGTTTGTTGGTCCTAAGTCCTTCATTTCAAATTCCCTAGCCAGTCGTGCCTTTAATTCTTCAATATGATCTTTGTTGGGGCCTGCAACCAACATGTCATCTACATACAACAGCAATATAACAAAGTCGTTTTCACCAAACCTCTTGAAGTAAGCACAAGGGTCTGCATTAAGTCTGTTGTATCCAAGGCTCATGATGAAGGAGTCAAATCTCTTGTACCAACACCTCGGCGCCTGCTTTAAACCGTACAGAGATTTGTTCAACCTATAAACCAAGTTCTTCTTTTCTTTTTCTTCAAAACCTTCAGGCTGGAGCATGTAAATCTCTTCTTCAAGATCTCTATGAAGAAAAGCTGTTTTAACATCTAGCTGCTCTAGATGTAAATTCAATGTAGCACACATAGCAAGGACAACTCGAACCGTTGTTAGTCGAACCACAGGAGAAAAGATTTCATTGAAATCAATACCTTCTTTCTGAGCATATCCTTTGACCACCAGTCTTGCACGATACCTCTCCACTTGATCGTCACCATTTCTCTTGATTTTGAAGACCCATTTGTTACCAATTGACTTCCTTCCTTGTGGTAGTGGCACAAGTTCCCATGTATTATTTTTATGAAGGGCTTCGATTTCTTCTTGCATTGCCGCCATCCACTGTGAAGCATCTGAGTTGTTCATTGCCTCCTCGAATGATGATGGCTCACCGTCTTCCGTTAAAAGGCAGTATGCAACATTACCTTCTATAACATAATCTGAGTACCAATTGGGGCGTCTTCTCACACGATCTGATTGACGAGTTGTTGGAGCTTCAGAATTCTCTGGTTCTGGTTCCTCGAGCTCTGGTTCTACTTCAGAACAATCTCTCTGTTCAAACTCATTTTCAACATGTATCTGTGTAGTCTCTGGCTTTTCTTTATCCGTGCTATCATCATCTTCTTTTCTTTGTAGTTTATCTTCTACAAAAATAACATCCCTGCTGATAATCACTTTGCGGGCAGTGGGATCCCACAAGCGATACCCCTTTACTCCATCAGCATACCCCAAGAATTTACATTTTCTGGATTTTGGATCCAACTTTGAAATTTCTTGGGCATTGTACATCACGTACACAATACTTCCAAATATATGGAGGTTCGAATAATCAACTGGTTTACCAGTCCACATTTCCATCGGTGTCTTCAACTCAATTGTAGTTGGTGGAGTCCGATTCACCAAATAACATGCGGTATTGACTGCTTCTGCCCAGAAAGCTTTTTCTAGCCCTGCAGCTCTCAACATTGCTCGTGTTCTTTCTAAGAGAGTTCTGTTCATCCGCTCTGTCACACCATTTTGTTGAGTGTATACTGTTGTGAACTGTCTTTTGATGTCTTCTTTTCTGCAGAAGTCATCAAATTCATCACTTGTATATTCACCTCCATTATCTGATCTGAAACACTTGATCTTATTTCCAGAATCAAGTTCCACCCGCGCTTTGAAAACTTTGAAGGTTGAAAACACATCTGCCTTCCTCTTGATAGGATACACCCAACATCTCCTAGAGTAGTCATCAATGAAGGAGACAAAATACTTTGCTCCGCCTAGGGATGTAACCGGTGCTTGCCATACATTAGAATGAACCAATTCTAGAACAGCCTTGCCCTAGAATTTGATGTGTTGAATTTTAATCAATGCTGCTTACTTGTAATACAATGTTCACACAAAGGAAGTGATACCTTTGTTAAACCCGGAAGTAGCTTTTGCTCCACAAGGACTTTCATTCCCTGTTCTGACATGTGTCCAAGTTTCCGATGCCATAACATGGTAGAATCTGAACTACATGAGGCAACAGAGTCTTCAGCTTCTAGCAAAGTCTCTCCCTTCAACATGTACAAATTTGCCGCTATCTTTTCACCTTTCATCACCACAAGCGCTCCATGGAACACCTTCATGATTACTTTCTGTGTTTCAATCTTGCTTGCATTATTATCCAACAATCCGTACGATAATAAGTTTTTCTTCAAGCCTTTCACGTGTCGCACATCTCGAACAACTTTGGTTGTCCCGTCATACATCTTCAATTTGATGGTTCCAACGCCAACAATCTCCAAGGCATGATTATTGCAGCTGTACACAGATCCTCGTGAGATAGGTTCATAATTATAGAACCATTCTCTTCTTGAGGTCATGTGATATGTGGCTCCCGAGTCAATAAGCCATATGTCTGCAAATCTTTTTCTGCCTTCCATGGCTGTTGCTGCTTCACAACAGAGAGCATCTCCATCATCTGAAGTGTTTGCCATATTTCCTTGAGGATTGGAGTTTTTAGGTAAACTCCAACAATCCTTCTTCAAGTGACCCTTCTTTCCGCAGTTGTAGCACTTTAAATTCTTCTTACTCCTTGACTTTGATCTACCATGATTGTGACTGCTACTTTGGCCACGTTCTGTTGATCTTTCTCTTATCACCGTTAAGGCCTCTGCTTGTTGCAGATTTCCTTGTCTGTCTTCCTTGTTCTTGCGCCGATTTTCTTCTTCCAAAACAGCAGCTGCAACGTCATCGAAGACTAGATCATTGATAAGTTTGTTGTTTGTCAAGTTGATGATGAGTTGATCATACGAATCAGGTAGACTTTGAAGTAGAAGTTCAGCACGTTCTTGTGACTCTATTTTATAGCTTAGGGATGTAAGCTGAGAAAATAGAGTATTCAACGTGTTTAAGTGCTCTGTCACTGAAGTAGATTCTGACATCCGAAGAGTGTACAATTTCCTCTTAAGGAAAATTTTATTGTGCAACGATTTAACCTCGTATAATTTTGCGAGGTGATCCCAAATCTCCTTGGCTGTCTTCTTCTCCTCGATGCTTGATAGTACTTCATCTGCTAATGCTAAATGAAGGTCTGCAATAGCATTCTAGTCCATCTCATTCTATTTCTTGTTATCCGTAAAATCTGCCGGCCTTTCGCTGATAGCCGCTAGACATCCGTTTTTTCTTAGGATGACCTTTATCTTCAATTTCCACAGTGAGAAATTTCTCCCATTGAACTTTTCAATATCAAATTTCGTTGCCATAGCTTCTATTTCAGATAGCTCCCACTATTTCGACGTGAATAGTGCCCACTACCTTCAATGAATGAGTAATATCTAACTTACTCTCTTATGATGGAAGATCCACTTTTCAGTGGCAACCAACAGAGAATACGGTAAGTAGATATACGCACCCAAATCTGGCTCTGATACCAATTGTTGCGAAATACGATCATCGGATAGAGCAAAAACGCAACTGATAATTTGAGAAAATAATAATGAAGATAAAAGAGACACAAATTTTACGTGGAAAACCCCTAAATAATATAGGGTAAAAACCACGGACAAGGTAGAAGAATTTCACTATGAGAAAATAGGAATTACAACTTCTCTCAGTCTAACAAGGAGAAAACAATGACAATTCTCTCTTGATAAGAAAAGGAGAAAACAACTCTATGAAAACTCTTTAATTTCTCTAGTATTGGGAGGAGGTTAGAATGATTTGGGATGTGTAAGAATGGCAAATGGCTAGGCTATTTATAGTTGAGCTTTAGGGACTAACTTAAAAATAACTTAAAGTTTAAGGACTAAAATTGTGATTTTCCCATGCCATTTTTCAACCTTGGCTGCACCTACCATTGAATTTTTTCCATTGTTGAAATTTCAAGTAATTTGGTGCATTGTTGAAAGTATGCACGCACCGAAATTGTTGAAAGTATGCACCAAATTACTTGAAATTTAAACAATGGAAAAAATTCAATTGTAGGTGCAGCCAAGGTTGAAAAATGGCATGGGAAAATCACAATTTTGGTCCTTAAACTTTAAGTTATTTTTAAGTTAGTCCCTAAAGCTTAACTATAAATAGCCTAGCCATTTGCCATTCTTACACATCCCAAATCATTCTAACCTCCTCCCAATACTAGAGAAATTAGAGAGTTTTCATAGAGTTGTTTTCTCCTTTTCTTATCAAGAGAGAATTGTCATTGTTTTCTCCTTGTTAGACTGAGAGAAGTTGTAATTCCTATTTTCTCATAGTGAAATTCTTCTACCTTGTCCGTGGTTTTTACCCTATATTATTTAGGGGTTTTCCACGTAAAATCTGTGTCTCTTTTATCTTCATTATTATTTTCTCAAATTATCAGTTGCGTTTTTGCTCTATCCGACGATCGTATTCCGCAACAATTGGTATCAGAGCCAGATTTGGGTGCGTATATCTACTTACCGTATTCTCTGTTGGTTGCCACTGAAAAGTGGATCCTCCATCATAAGAGAGTAAGTTAGATATTACTCATTCATTGAAGATAGTGGGCACTATTCACGTCGAAATAGTGGGAGCTATCTGAAATAGAAGCTATGGCAACGAAATTTGATATTGAAAAGTTCAATGGGAGAAATTTCTCACTGTGGAAATTGAAGATAAAGGTCATCCTAAGAAAAAACGGATGTCTAGCGGCTATCAGCGAAAGGCCGACAGATTTTACGGATAACAAGAAATGGAATGAGATGGACGAGAATGCTATTGCAGACCTTCATTTAGCATTAGCAGATGAAGTACTATCAAGCATCGAGGAGAAGAAGACAGCCAAGGAGATTTGGGATCACCTCACAAAATTATACGAGGCCAAATCGTTGCACAATAAAATTTTCCTTAAGAGAAAATTGTACACTCTTCGGATGTCAGAATCTACTTCAGTGACAGAGCACATAAACACGTTGAATACTCTATTTTCTCAGCTTACATCCCTAAGCTATAAAATAGAGTCACAAGAACGTGCTGAACTTCTACTTCAAAGTCTACCTGATTCGTATGATCAACTCATCATCAACTTGACAAACAACAAACTTACCAATGATCTAGTCTTCGATGACGTTGCAGCTGCTGTTCTGGAAGAAGAAAATCGGCGCAAGAACAAGGAAGACAGACAAGGAAATCTGCAACAAGCAGAGGCCTTAACGGTGATGAGAGGAAGATCAACAGAACGTGGCCAAAGTAGCAGTCACAATCATGGTAGATCAAAGTCACGGAGTAAGAAGAATTTAAAGTGCTACAACTGCGGAAAGAAGGGTCACATGAAGAAGGATTGTTGGAGTTTACCTAAAAACTTCAATCCTCAAGGAAATATGGCAAACACTTCAGATGATGGAGATGCTCTCTGTTGTGAAGCATCAACAGCCATGGAAGGTAGAAAAAGATTTGCAGACATATGGCTTATTGACTCGGGAGCCACATATCACATGACCTCAAGAAGAGAATAGTTCTATAATTATGAACCTATCTCAGGAGGATCTGTGTACAGCTGCAATAATCATGCCTTGGAGATTGTTGGCGTTGGAACCATCAAATTGAAGATGTATGACGGGACAATCAAAGTTGTTCGGGATGTGCGGCACGTGAAAGGTTTGAAGAAAAACTTATTATTCTACGGATTGTTGGATAATAATGCAAGCAAAATTGAAACACAGAAAAGAATCATGAAGGTGTTCCATGGAGAGCTTGTGGTGATGAAAGGTGAAAAGATAGCGGCAAATTTGTACATGTTGAAGCCTCTGTTGCCTCATGTAGTTCAGATTCTACCATGTTATGGCATCGGAAACTTGGACACATGTCAGAACAGGGAATGAAAGTCCTTGTGGAGCAAAAGCTACTTCCGGGTTTAACAAAGGTATCACTTCCTTTGTGTGAACATTGTATTACAAGTAAGCAGCATCGATTAAAATTCAACACATCAAATTCTAGGGCAAGGCTGTTCTAGAATTGGTTCATTCTGATGTATGGCAAGCACCGGTTACATCCCTAGGCGGAGCAAAGTATTTTGTCTCCTTCATTGATGACTACTCTAGGAGATGTTGGGTGTATCCTATCAAAAGGAAGGCAGATGTGTTTTCAACCTTCAAAGTTTTTAAAGCGCGGGTGGAACTTGATTCTGGAAATAAGATCAAGTGTTTCAGATCAGATAATGGAGGTGAATATACAAGTGATGAATTTGATGACTTCTGCAGAAAAGAAGGCATCAAAAGACAGTTCACAACAGTATACACTCCTCAACAAAATGGAGTGGCAGAGCAGATGAACAGAACTCTGTTAGAAAGAACACGAGCAATGTTGAGAGCTGCAGGGCTAGAAAAAGCTTTCTGGGCAGAAGCAGTCAATACCGCATGTTATTTGGTGAATCGGGCTCCATCAACTGCAATTGAGTTGAAGACACCGATGGAAATGTGGACTGGTAAACCAGTTGATTATTCAAACCTCCATATATTTGGAAGTATTGTGTACGTGATGTACAATGCCCAAGAAATTTCAAAGTTGGATCCAAAATCCAGAAAATGTAAATTCTTAGGGTATGCTGATGGAGTAAAGGGGTATCGCTTGTGGGATCCCACTGCCCGCAAAGTGATTATCAGCATGGATGTTATTTTTGTAGAAGATAAACTACAAAGAAAAGAAGATGATGATAGCACTGATAAAGAAAAGCCAGAGACTACACAGATATATGTTGAAAATGAGTTTGAACAGAGAGATTGTTCTGAAGCAGAACCAGAGCTCGAGGAACCAGAACCAGAGAATTCTGAAGCTCCAACAACTCGTCAATCAGATCGTGTGAGAAGACGCCCCAATTGGTACTCAGATTATGTTATAGAAGGTAATGTTGCATACTGCCTTTTAACGGAAGACGGTGAGCCATCATCATTCGAGGAGGCAATGAACAACTCAGATGCTTCACAGTGGATGGCGGCAATGCAAGAAGAAATCGAAGCCCTTCATAAAAATAATACATGGGAACTTGTGCCACTACCACAAGGAAGGAAGCCAATTGGTAACAAATGGGTCTTCAAAATCAAGAGAAATGGTGACGATCAAGTGGAGAGGTATCGTGCAAGACTGGTGGTCAAAGGATATGCTCAGAAAGAAGGTATTGATTTCAATGAAATCTTTTCTCCTGTGGTTCGACTAACAACGGTTCGAGTTGTCCTGGCAATGTGTGCTACATTGAATTTACATCTAGAGCAGCTAGATGTTAAAACAGCTTTTCTTCATGAAGATCTTGAAGAAGAGATTTACATGCTCCAACCTGAAGGTTTTGAAGAAAAAAAAAGAACTTGGTTTGTAGGTTGAACAAATCTCTGTACGGTTTAAAGCAGGCGCCGAGGTGTTGGTACAAGAGATTTGACTCCTTCATCATGAGCCTTAGATACAACAGACTTAATGCAGACCCTTGTGCTTACTTCAAGAGGTTTGGTGAAAACGACTTTGTTATATTGCTGTTGTATGTAAATGACATGTTGGTTGCAGGCCCCAACAAAGATCATATTGAAGAATTAAAGGCACGACTGGCTAAAGAATTTGAAATGAAGGACTTGGGACCAGCAAACAAGATTCTAGGGATGCAAATTCACCGAGACAGAAGTAGTAGGAAGATTTGGCTTTCACAAAAGAATTACTTGAAAAAGATCTTGTCACGATTCAGCATGCAAGATTGTAAGCCAATTTATACCCCTCTTCCTATTAACTTTAAATTATCCTCCAGTATGAGTCCTAGCAGTGAAGAAGAGAGGATGGATATGTCTCGAGTACCGTATACATCAGCAGTGGGAAGTTTAATGTTCGCTATGATTTGTACAAGACCAGACATTGCACAAGCAGTGGGAGTGGTTAGTCGGTACATGGCGAATCCAGGCAGAGAGCATTGGAATGCTGTGAAAAGGATCATGAGATACATCAAAGGGACCTTAAATGTTGCATTATGTTACGGGGGATCAGACTTTCTTATCAGCGGGTATGTCGATTCTGACTATGCAGGAGATTTGGATAAAAGCAAATCTACAACAGGGTATGTGTTTACAGTTGCTGGTGGAGCTGTAAGCTGGGTTTCAAAACTGCAATCGGTTGTGGCTACGTCAACAACGGAGGCAGAATATGTAGCAGCTACACAAGCCAGTAAAGAAGCAATATGGTTGAAAATGCTATTGGAGGAGCTCGGGCACAAACAAGAGAATGTCTCTTTGTTTTATGACAGTCAGAGCGCCTTGCATCTTGCAAGGAATCCTGCTTTTCACTCAAGAACAAAACACATTCAGGTCCAATATCACTTCATTCGTGAGAAAGTGGAAGAAGGGACGATAGATATGCAGAAGATCCATACCGATGACAACATAGCAGATTTCATGACAAAAGCAATCAACACTGATAAGTTTACTTGGTGTCGATCCTCTTGTGGCTTGTTAGAGACGTAAGCAACATGGAAAGTACGAGGTAGAAAGAATGGTGTGAAGATATGATTATTCCAATCAAATCTTCAAGTGGGAGATTGTTGAAAGTATGCACGCACCGAAATTGTTGAAAGTATGCACCAAATTACTTGAAATTTCAACAATGGAAAAAATTCAATGGTAGGTGCAGCCAAGGTTGAAAAATGGCATGGGAAATCACAATTTTGGTCCTTAAACTTTAAGTTATTTATAAGTTAGTCCCTAAAGCTCAACTATAAATAGCCTAGCCATTTGCCATTCTTACACATCCCAAATCATTCTAACCTCCTCCCAATACTATGAGAAAATAGGAATTACTTAAAGTTTAAGGACCAAAATTGTGATTTTCCCATGCCATTTTTCAACCTTGGCTGCACCTACCATTGAATTTTTTCCATTGTTGAAATTTCAAGTAATTTGGTGCATACTTTCAACAATTTCGGTGCGTGCATACTTTCAACACTTCCTTTAGAAACTGGAAGGAGCCTAAAATCCCAGTATCCTAAGAAACCTTTTGTTGAACTCTTTGTATCATCTCATATGGGGCAGATGTAGGAACCAGCAAAAAACCAACACAATAACACGACGCAACTCATCAAAGGCTTGAATTAACAACATGAAACTATGAATCTTACCAAGTAAAACCAAAAACAGTACTTAGTAACCAGTCACAGATTACAGAGTAAGTTCTATAAGGCAATAAGATTTGTAATTCAGATGTTTTATCACGTTCAGTGATATAGTATTTGGTTTAATTGTATGGAATGCAGAAAAAGGAAAAATTCATTCTGAAGCATAGAGAGACATTACAGAATGAAAAGAGCTATGCAAACCTTGTTGAAGAAAACGAATTAGCTTATTCAGAAGCAGTGGTCCAGCAAAACCAATAAAATCATTAAAAACCTGCAAAAAACAAAATTGTATTTGTAGTAGGAAAAACTAAAAATTTACATATAGCAACTTGAAAACTTCAGTCAAGGATCTTTTGCTTTTCTGCAAGGTGAATCCCAGAATTCCCCATAAGCAAGTACACCTCAATTTCTCAAAATGTTTTAATGAATTAGGGAACACAAAGATATATCAACAAACAAGCTTGCATTTTCGTTTTTTTCAATGAAGCATAAAGAACTTCCAGATGTAATCTCAAGCAATCATAAAGAGTAATAATACCTTTAATAAACCTAGACGAAGATATGGCCATCCATATGCAGAGAAGATTGCTCTAAATAATGATGCATTTGAGCAAGAATTATTTTGCTGGTCTTGCCAGCAACTTAATAATTTTTCATGACATGTAGAAGGATCCATATCCTCCGGCAGCAAAAGCAAATCATCAAAGTCAAGCTGCTTTAGCAAACCAGAATTCATTATGGAAGTGATAGATCTGAACACCATATGATCCCAAAACCCCTGCATGCTTCTCTTTGACAACCGAGCAACATGAAAAATAATAATATTAGTTTATTTTAATCACGAAAATAAAAAAAAGGGGAAAACAAGACGCATTTTGTACTGAAATACAAAAAAAAAACATAGGATTTGGCACGGAAGCTTCTGGGATGGATATAATGGATAATAAGCAAATGAACAGCTGCTAAATGGGATGCAAAAATCAAACTGGGTTATTTCAAGACTAGAGCATTCCAGTGTAAGGCGAAGATACATCAGTTATTAGGACCTCTTTACAACTGCACATGAACTCATCACGCCAAGCAGAGAATTATTACTTTCAGAATATAGGCTGAGTAGCATTCATCAAAAGTAATGTGAATTTAAAAAAATGAAAAGTAATATCATAAATTTGGGTTCCATGAAAACATCAGAGTTCAGACTTAAATTAGCTTCCGTGGAACTAAAAAAAACCCTTAAATCACCAAATGGAAAAGATAGGACTTTAGGAGTACATAATAAATATTGCATTGAGACGCTTACAAAAGAAGTTCTGTATAATCCCCAAGTATCCTATTTGTATTTAGATGCATTCTTTGTGCTTCCTAGCAATTTTAGAACACAGTCATACTTCCAAATACAACAGATGGCTAATGGTAGAGAGGCTCAACATGAATATCAAGCTAGTGTAAAATATAAAGCCAATTAAAGTGGGGTAACACCATAGCAAAATTATTTTTTTAGAAAACTTAATCAATATGGTAAATGTAAATTCCAAATTAGGTTGCTTCACGTAGGAGAGAGAAAATGTTTTTGGAACAATTGACACTAAAAATAAAAGAAGCTGGAGGATCCAAACTCTTTTGGATTAAGAATAAATAAAAAAAAAATAACACTACTAAGAGCAAAGTTTTTTAAACTATCTTGTATTTGTAGCAGGTTTTCTGCTTCTTGGGTAAATAAAATCAATTTATCCAAAAAAAAAATTTAATTATGTCTAGAAAAATACAAATCATGTAAACAATAAATAAGTTGGAAGCATGCACGAGAAAAGTTAAGATGAAAAGAATAACTTACAGAGTCTGTGTGATGACATTCCTCAATGTCCATCTCAACATAAAGAAGTGAATCTTCTACTGGGCTACAAGTTCAGCATGAAAAAAGTTAAGCCAATAAGTCTCAATAACATAAGCGCAAAGATACAAGGCAGTTATATTCAACAATGCTCCTACAGCATCAGATTCAGCTGGCATGACTTTGATATGAACAAGTTTATCAAACCTTTCTCAAAATGTTGATTATGGAAGATGAGAAATCTAATGAATAGGAACATTTGGCATACCACTCCCTGCAAAATTAAGTCTTTGCCCACATGCCTATTTCTTCATGCAGAAAATGAATAAAGAACTTTACAAGAGATTCAAAGTCATAGAGGCTGGACCCATGCAATTCCCACATGCTAGTTTGTATTTATCTTTTCCATACCATCTCTCACACCTTATTTTCTATGTTAGCTATGATTGAAAAAGCATGTGAGAAAGTTTTTAAGTACAAATATTAGACCATTCCTAGAACTTTTATCTTATTTACCTTCATTAGGGATGGAGATGGGGTTGATGAGATTCAACCATTGTCTCCTCTAGCATTTACGGAAAACAAATACTAAGGAAGAAATATAATAAGAATTACAAGATCACAGTCAATAGTAAAACCTATTAATGGTTGAATGAAATTCATGTTGCTAGCCTCATACAACACATAACATCGAGTCATAACAAGAATAAGAAAAACATTAGTGTATTGAAGAAGCTTTTTTCTTTGTTTTACCTTCTTTTAGTTGGAAATACATAATGACACCATATCAACCAACATATCCAAGTTATTTAATAATCTAAACTTAAGATACACCATGAAAAACAGTAACATGTAACCTGTGGTACTACCTAAATACTTGAAATCATACCTGTTATTGATAGATGCTTGTTTTATCCGGATGTAGTTAATGGATATACAAAACATCATATCCAAAAATAAAGCAGAGCTTTCTTTAAGACACTCTAAAACCTGCCAAAAAGGATAAATAAGTAATTAAGAGTTGGTTTGCTGAAAATTCATTATCATGTTCCTAAAATTTGTAATGCCTATGTTAAGTGATTAATTCTATTCATGAAGTACAAAGAAACAACATAAGTAATTTATAATATTGCCTCAAAAGGAACAAGACAGCCTTATAGCTTGTAGTTGCCTTTTCTTTCTTTTTTCAAGAAGAAGAATAAGAATGGAACAAACTACTGTGACAGACCAGCAGTATGTAACTGCGAGATGCAGTCCACATACGAAAATATGAATTGATATGGAATAAGAAAAGGCTCGACTTAAAGATCTTTTCACAAATATAATTTGACTACACAGTTCATACAATTTCTAAACTGCAAGTTGAACCGAAAACTAAAACCAAATGGCTTAAATATTGATTTCCAGTAATATATGCAAATTTCATATCCATGAACACTTGTACATACATGCACCACATACCTGTGAAGGACAATAATTGACCACTCTGAAGTGAAGACAATGGAGGCAAATATAACAAAATGAAATTGCAAGAAGGACGATGTTAATTAACTGAAATGGTTTTGGCATCTCAACATTGTGAAAGGAATGATTATTTCTTTTAGCCCTCAATAATGTGTTTGCGTCTTTCCTCCGACTATTTAGATGGCATTGTACCATAAAAGCATCCATAGTATCTTATTCTTTGAACTATTCCTTTATTACTAGGACAAGATGCCATACTGGTAGGGTTAAAATTTTATATTTTGTGATATGAGAAGCCAAGCCTGCAAACCTGCTTGAATGCATTACATGATCCACAGAGCAAACAGAAACAAAACATAAGCATGCTTAGCACCTAAATTGAAATGTTAACACACCATTAAAGACTTAAAGACTAGCAATATCACGGCATGATAAATTGTATAGAAGCACTTGATACATTGGAAGATATCTCTAAAAGGAAAAACAAAGTACCTCCATTGAAGAGAATGCCTTTTGCAAGTGGGGGATCCCAACCATAGTTTTTATAATCCACCATATACAGAGGACTGTATCGCAAAATATGTGTTGAAAACTGGCACACCTCCAAGAGAACACGATAGTTGCCTAAATATATTTTCAATATCAAAGAAACAGAAACAATATTAAGATAACAAAATAAAGTTCATAAAAGTAAAGAAAACTGCTTAAAGTTCTCAGCAACAAAGCCAGTGTCTTAAACATAGGAAAGCTTACCCAGACCATGAAATGTGAAAATCTGAAAAGCCACTCATGATATAAGACAAAATCTCCATGAAGCTTTTTCTTCGTAACCAATATGACATCCACACATGATAAACATGCTCCAATGACTGCTATAAGATGTAGAAGAACCTTCTCTGAAAATTTTACCTAGATTTTGTGTATATACACATGTATAAACACATACATACATATATACATAATTTTTGAAGCATTAGTAAATTTCTCAGGTTAAAAATTTAGAAGCAAAACATTTTTTCTGCTACTCCAATTGAAAAAGAAAAAGAGAGGGGGAACTGAAGGAAACGGGGGAAGGGGAGGTCATGAAGAATATTACTTGCTGAGTTTGATGCAACAAATAAGGATTACAACTTGAAACCAGAGCAACAGCTGATGCATAAACCATATATTTCCAAAAAAGAATAGGACGAAAAGCAGATATATTTCCATTCAAGAGGCATGAAGCCATGAAAAATAGAAATTTCTCATTAGACACTAGTAAAAAGGAAATGAAACGACAATAGTCTTAAACATAAAGAAGAATTTACCCTCCAGTTTGTCCGGGCACTTCTTCTCATGATTCCAACTATGCAAACCATGGCAATAGTTGCAGCATTTATACCAAAACCTAAGACCGTAAACACGAATAAGGAAAGCCAAACTCAATAGAAACAATCCGTGTTTTACATTTGTGTTAAGATGAAGCCTAAAATTAAATTAAATAAATAACATTTTAAAATAAGAGAAGGATATAAGTCATCAAAACATTGCGAGAAGCCATTTCCATCCCAAACCTGAAAAAAAAGGAGAGGAAAAAGAAAGAAAAGGGAAACATTAAAGTGATGAGTCATTTATCTTTTAAAGTTTGAACTATCATAGATAGAAAGAAGCAAAATTCGAACTAAAACTGGAACAAAAATACAGAAAAAAAATAATAGCTAGGAAATTTAAAATCCAGCTCAGTTTCTCGGTAAACAAACAGAGGCTTAACACAATGTATACAAAACTTTTAAAAAAATCACGTCGTTTTTCGATTCCTGAGAAAATAGTCTCTCACTCTGACTAAAGTCAAAGAACAAATAAAAATACACTAATTTCTTTCACTTCCCTTCAGTATTCTAAGGAAACAAACAGAATTCAAAAGTTACAGGCAACAATAAACAAAAACAAAGCCGAAACGCTCTTTCTTCTCCGTTAGACCAAGAAAAACTAATCTGATAATAATAATAACAATTCTTTGGAGTTAATTTTGTGACACAAGAAAAATGAACTTACGAAAGGAGAATCAGGGCAGAGGAGAAATTTGAGTTGCTTCATTGTTTGTCGCTGAGGAGGTTTTGATTGAGGAACCACTACTGGAAAATAAAACGGTTTTTAAGACTTCTAAGGTAAGTTACTTTGGAGTTTGGACGAGCTGACTCCCATGCAATTTAGTGGGGGTTTCGAATCCTGAATGTACAGCTGGACTGACTTTTTCAGCGTAGGAAGATGACACGTGACAACTTCATTAGGGAAGGAAACTTTAAACTAATTTTCTGGGTATTCAGCCCAAAAAAACAATATTAAAATACAAAAAATATTGAGTTATTAATACCAAAAAGAAAATAAAACTTAAAAAATATAAGGATTTGAATCCTAATATTGTGATTTGAACAAATTGGATTGTAAAAATGGTTTCATAAAACTAAAATTTATCACTACAAAATGTCTTCAAAAAATAACCTTGCATGAAGCTGGCAATAAAGTCTGCTCATAAAACAAAAACTAAAGATAGCGCTTTTCTTTTTCTCTCTTTTCAAGCTTTTCAAAAAGGTTTTCTTTTTTAGTTTGTAGATAAATAGCATTAATTGCTTGCATGAGATATATTAAAACCATGTAATTTATATCATACAAATATTAGAAAGATCGTGTTAACATATACGTTTATGTTTTAGAATATGAACAAATATATATGTTTTAAAAAACTTACATTAAACATAAAGATTAAAAAAATGCTTTTTACGGGTCCAGATCTCAGTCTCATACTACATGATCTTTGCTTGTTGCTAATTGCTATCACATGTAGAAGCCAGAGTTAACAAGGAAGATTAAAAACTTATCAAAGTTTTGCCGTCCTCAACCTCATGCGCTCCACCTCAGTTGTCCACTTTCATCGGGAAAGAAACCACTTTCGTTTCCTTTATGCAGAAAAGAGTAAATCAACCAAAGCAAAAGATGAACATGGATAAAAAGGAAAAGGTACCCACCTCCATTTCCCTGAGATAAAAGTAGAGAGTAACATGTTTACTGCTATATGTTGTGTGTGTGTGTGTATTATATATAAGTGAGTAACCTGGAATAAAAATGATTTTCTTTTCTTCTTTTCCTGGGTACTGGAAAGTGTTGTTTTCTTCTTTCTTGATCAACAAAGAACCCTTTCTTGATAAAAAGAAAGAAATAAAAATGTTTTTCTCTTCTTCTTTCTCTGGGTAGTGAAAAGTGTTTGTTTTTCTTCTTTCTTGATTAAAAAAAAGAAATAAAAATGTGTTTTCCTTCTTTTTCTGGGTAGTGAAAAGTGTTTCTCATATGCATGCCGATTATAGGCATCAATACAAGCCATTCAGACATAAATTCAAACAGATTCTATGCAATTGCATGAGAAGAGAAGATTTCTATGGGAGAAAGAATCCGTATACATACAAGAGTGATATATGTGGCATGTATGCAGAGCCATTGTTGAAGGAACTGTCACATTTGATGAAAGGATTGTAATTAGTAGAGTCAGAATCCAGGGCCGCTCCATTGCATGGGTCACCGGTTTATATATAGAGTTTATGGGAGGGATCTACTCGCACTTGTATAAAATTAAGTGTATGGGCCTAATTAGAAATTTAAATTGTAGTTTTAAAGTTTTAAAAAAAATCTATAAAAAATATTTTTTAAAATGGACGAAGATTAAATTAATAGTAAAAGAACTTAAAATATGTAAAATTTATTTACTTTTACACTAATATAAATGAATCATTTCCAAAGCTTATACTTTATATAAATATATTTACATACAATAATTATATGTAATACATATATAGATAAAAATCTTGTCTATTTGTGGGGCTTCTTTCTGTGATCCAACACTAAAAAAATTAAACTTTAAATTTTAAATTTTAAATCCTAAAAAATACACTCTACACTGATTTCTCTAAACTCTAATCTTAAACCCTAACTTTAAACCTAAACCCTCAACCTAAATTTTTAATGTGATGACATAAATAAAGGCACTAAAAAGGGACATGTGATTTCTATTATATATATATATATATATATATATATATATATTGTTCAAACTATTCTGCATATATAAGCAGGTACAGATTTACATGAATTCCCCTCATTTTCAAACATTTATAGTTTGCCTCCTAACCCTAGATTCTGGCTCTGTTCTTGTATGTAAGAAATAAGAACAAATGAAAGGATATAAAATATGAAATGAAAAGAGAATTTCATTCCATATATGGACGAGGGAGATGCGTGGTTTGGATTGTGAGCTCAAGAGATGACGTTGTGTAATCAACATTGAAACTTTGAATTTTAACTTTCATAGTCTGAAATTGATGCAAAAGTCATACAGTTCAAAAGTCCAAAATAGTAAAATTATACATTGATTTTAGTCAAACGTATAATAGTATGTAATTGCATGAAATTTTGACTTTACAAAACTCGATGTAGCCATCAAAATCCGTGGTTTTGGTGCTTGAATTGTGACATTACCATTTTCCGTCTGGCAGTGCTTTGTGATCGGAATGAGAGCTGGGCATAAACGAGACGGTGGTGGAGTTGCCGCCCCACCCCAAACACACCGTCGCCACTTTTAGCATAGAGTGGAAATTTGAGTGAAAACTATCAGATTAAAACTTTCTTTGTTTCTTCAACGGTTTCCTAGTGTTTATTCTAGATTTTACAACAATCTGAGCATAATACTGTTTTAAATTGAAATTAAGACATTGTATTATGAGAATATATTTTGTAATTATTCTGCAGAATATCTCATAAACTAAATAAGCTATTACACCTAAATATACTTAATTAAAAGATATTTTTCTCAGTAATACAAGGCTAAGTAGTCCATCATAAACACCTTACAATCGTAGCAGGTATCATACCAGATAATAATTGAGGGACAAAACACATGAGTTAAATCACAGTAAAAGAAAAACAAGAATCACAACAAAGAAAGACTGGAACATCAAGCTATGAAACAAAAAAAATTATGGAAAATTTGACACCTGGACCCCTGCTAGGCTTGGAGGTCAAGAAACTTGAAGATGATCACTTTCGGATGGTATTGATATTATTGATGGCATTATCGGAGAAGGATGCAGTGTTTCATGTGGTGGACCTGGTATGTAGGGAGTTTCATGCATTTTTGGAGGAGGAAGCACTGATTTCTGTACCGGTGGAGCTGGTGAAAATAAATCCGAAGAAGTTGAATTGCATGGATTTGCAGGTTCATTGTTCTCACAATTTATCTGGTCTGCCGGTACCTGTTGCTGCTCAGTTGGAGCCGGGGCACCACTACTACTCATAATCCATCTAATAATACCAGACATTATTTCAAAGATTGATGACGGCGACGATGATGTTGTTAAAGATGGAGGTGGTGAGTTTGAGATTCTTCCGCCGCCGATATTCACAACTGTCAACTCATTGTCAAAGGACATCCCTGTATAGCACCGCAACAACAAGACTAACAATCTCAGATGTATATATACAGAAACAATAATTTATACGTCTATCTTATATATTGAAAGAATGATTAATTCTGCATAAAATTACTACTCCACTTAATTAATTACCTGGAAAAACCCTTGCTTCAGCTTGAGTACCAGAAAGCAATAGTAGAGAAAGCAAAAAGAAGAAAGTCGAGAGAGAGCTCATATTGGATGTTTGAATGTTTCAAAAGGCAGTAATTACTAATTATGATGAGATAATCAATGAAGTGAGTTGCAAATGACTGATACTTGGGGGTATTTTTATAGACAGATGAAATGAAACGAAACTACGTATATACGTGCATGTACGTAGACCGTGGTAGATAATATGTAGACATCAAGTTAATTTATTTTAATCCTTCCTTTAAAACACAAGGCTAAGAGAAACACGCCTTTGAAGTTGAACTACAGTGATGAAAATGGCAGCAGTCAAAATAATATATATATATATATATATATATATATATATATATATATATATATTCAACTACTTTCAAATACAATAACTAACATGAGAGCTCGGTAGGCAAATAGGAGGGCAGGAAAATGGAAATAGTCGCAGGTACGTAAATATACAATATATTCATTTGTCGTATTTCTCATATGACTCAAATTTTTGCTTTGAACAAAAGTTTGTGTTAGTGTGAAAGGAAGAATAGTCTTCTTCTCTGGTCAGCTCTCACGTACTCAACAAATATACAATATACTATACTTACCGCGTTCTGCATGTATATTCTTTGGTCATATTTTCCATGTAACACAATAGTAAAAAAGATAATAATAACAATTTAAATTAGAACCGTTTTAGATATTTTTGAGACCCGGTACGAAATTAAAAAAAATTAACTCTTATAGAATGAAAGTATATTTCAATACTTTTAATAATTAATTTAATATTTTAATAATAAACCGTAAAAACATGATAAACTTTGTTAAATACATCCTTTGCATTGTTTTGTTAGGAAAATTTGTAAGAATTGAATTGTGAGCAACTGAATGTGATGTGAAGCTTGATTTTGACAATAAATACAAAAATTTTGAAGAATATTGCATCATTTATTTTTTTATCGTTAGATTGGAGAAGAGTAAAGAGATAATTAAATTTTAGAAAAAAATATATTTTGACACTACAAAAAATTATACATATACCGACGCCCGGTTATACCGACGGACACAAGTCGTTGCTATAGACACTATATACCGACGGAAAATAATATTGTCGGTAAAAGTTTTGATGTATACCGACGGATACAAAATTTGTCGGTATAGATGTAATATATACCGACGGGAAACAAAAATGCGTCGGTATAGCTGTAATATTTACCGACGATGTACTGAAACCGTCGGTAGAAGTAAACTATACTGACGATTTTTTGTGTGTGTCGGTATAGGTAAACCATATACTGACGGTGTTTTGTGTGTGTCGGTATAGGTTTAGTTTAGACCGACGGTTATTTGTGGCCGTCGATATAGGGAATTAAAATTTTTATACGTGATTTAATTGTTTCTGCGGTTTAGGATTACTCCAAAAGTTAAAATCCCCAAATCAATCGTGAAAGTTAAAAAATCCCTAAATCCCCCTGCTCGTGCTCCTCCTCCTCGTGCTTCTCCTCGTTGTTCTCCTTGTCGCCGTCGGTCGTCCCTCAGCCGCTCGATCCCACCAACAAGAACTAAAGAAACAACTGCAAACAAGGTTTTGAAATGGAAGAGAACAAGGAATTGACGACGTCAAATTACGATGACATGAACGTCAAATGGGACGCCTGCATCGATCTCTCTCTCCGCCGCTTCGTTTACTCTTCCTTGGCCGGCGCTTTCGGTGGCCTCATTTTCTTCAGTTTGTCCCTCTTTCCCTCTTCAGTCTGTACGTATGATGTTTTCTTCAATAGCTGCCAAATCTTCCTTTGCTAACATAAAATTTGATGTTTAAATCAGTTCATTGCCAGTTGTTTAATTAAGAAAAAATAATTTGTGTTATGTTGGTGCTGAGGCAATGGAATTTCATCCTTGAATAAGCTGTTGTGCATGCAGTTACCTAATTTTAAAGAGTGTCTTAAGTTTTATAAGCTAGAAGACTGGATACGATTCTTCTTCTGAAAATAAAGTGTTGGTTGCTTTTACAGAACCAATTATGTTGTTAGTAATAATATGGGAACTACTTTGATGATGCATGCTAGTTTTGTGTTAGTTGTTCATTCATTGACTTCCTTGTATTAGTAAATTTCTCTTTTATTACGTTGTTGGCTACTTATGAAGATGCATTTTCTGTTTTATCTGTAGGTATGAAAGTGCCAACGTTTGAAAGATCTGTTTGATTATTTTCACTAACAGCATTGGTTAGTATTTTTCATATTTGTGGTCTGATATTGTTTGAAGTGATCTTTTGTAAAGTTCTTTTAGGTGGTTGTTACTTGAAATTAGGACATTAATATGGGCGTACCTTGAATACTTAGCACCATGTGTCATCCACTTGCTGCCCTTTGATGAAGTGCTTGTCTAGCTCATGACTAATGGATATATGTAGTCTTGACCTACTAAAAATAAAACTAAAAAAGTGAACATGTGCTTAAGATACTGTCATCACTCTTAGCATGCTTTTTTCATTATTTTTCGTACAACACCAGAACTTTTTGCATTGTTGTTCTTTGTTTATAGCAGCCTTTACCAAAAACAGTAGCAGCAGCTGTATTCATCAGTGAAAGCTTTATGATGGATTGTATTTGCTATTAATGATAACTGAGTTTTTTAGTTTTTTAGTTTATGATAACTGAAATCAGTTGTCTGCAAATGCATTGTATTTGCTATTAATGGTTCTTAGCTGCTGAGTTTATGTTGTCTTGAAGGTTGAATCTGAAATTTTCTGTCTTCATGATGGATTGTCTCTATCCATTAATGAAACCCTGGATAACATACAAAATTTTGATCGTGTCCAAGAAGTGTCTCATGAGAGTACCATGTGCGATTTATTGTGTCCATGATGGATTCTCAAAGGAGTGCTGGATATACCTTCGGCCCAGTATGTGTGCGTGTATATATATTTGCCTTGCTTCCTTTTACAATTTTATTCCTCAGTTTTTCTCAAGTGATCCAAGGACTTGGGTGTTAAGGACTTGGGCTTATGTAAGTGCTTCCTCTATTTTGGATATTGTTTTCGCTTAAGATATTGTTTTCGCTTTCCCTTATTTTATCATTTTTTCTGCCTTTAAGATATTGTTTTCGCTTTCCTCAATTGCATCGCACTTAATGACTACGATTTAGTGTTATTAAAGCTAAGATGATTAAAAATTATGAATTGCAGATTGGCCTAATTGGTTCTAGAAATTTTGTTTTCTGATTTTCTGGTTGCCAACAGTTTTCAAGTCAATTGTAATTGTTTCATTAGATTCTAGTTATTTATCTTTCAATTCTGTTTGGCACTAGGCTCCACATCATAGATTTATATGCAAATATTATGCATATACATGTACTTGAAATAGGTAAGATTTAAATTGCAATCAGTGGACATGTTTTGGATACATTGTTTTCTATTGTGCTTGAGAACGTAATGAGTCAACTGCAGCAAATATCAACTGCAAATATTGTCAGTAAAGAGCGGCGTAACTGAAAAATAGCAGCCGTATTATTGTGTTGTGGCTGCTATTTAATTCTGTGATGTATTCTTTAGTATCCATTTAGTTGGCAACGTTTGAGACCAAGTGGCTTTTTTAAGGAGCAAAGAACTAACAACTCAGTGCACCTTGAGGTTCGATCACAATTGCAGTGTTTTATTGTTTGGTTTGAAGTTTGTAATGCCTTAGATGCACTTATTTCCTTCCCTCATTTAACATTTTTATTAGTAAATATGTGTTGCTACTGTATAAACTTCAATACTGAAAACTGGTCATTAAGAGCCATCAGTTTTTTTTCTTTTGTAAAAGTTAAGTATGTGCTGACTTTTATAAGTTCTTTCCATGGCGAAATTATCACAGGCGAACCAGAGAAACAATGCTGAGAGTACGTATCAGTACTGGCACTACGGGTAATGGTGTTACGAAGGAGAAGAAGCGAACTAGGAGAAGTTTCTCACGAGACTCGCCTCCAAAACGTAGCTCCAAAACCAGCATACATCATCATAATGGGAGATGGGAAGCTCGCATTGGAAGAGTGTTCGGCAACAAGTACCTCTATCTCGGTATAGGTTCAAAAATATATATATTTCGAAATATGTACGTACATGTTTTGCTTATTATGTATTACATACTTTTTTATTTGAACATTAAATTGAATATTTTCTCTTTAAAAAATGAAATGATTTTTGTTTTAATAGTTTTATTAATTTTAATATTTAAAATAAAAAAATATGAAATAAAAATAATGGAATGTATTAATAATTATTAATATTTAAAAAAACAAATAAATACCAATTACACTTATACTGACGGAATAACTGTCGGTATAAATATTTTATAGAGATCTTACAAGATACGGATAGAACCTATACCGACGGAGGCACCGTCAGTACAGATAGAACCTATACCGACGGACACAAGCGTCAGTAAAGATACGGATAGAACCTATACCGACGGACGCACCGTCAGTACAGATAGAACCTATACCGACGGACATACCGTCAGTAAAAGCCGTAATATTACCGACGAATAAAATCCGTCGGAATATATACCCTAATTTGTCGGGGTAGCCAATACCTATACCTACGGTTGTGTCCGTCGGTATAGGGCCAGAATATCTATACCAACGGTTTCGTCTGTCGGTATAACTTTATACCGACAAGCGTACTACTGACGGCACTTTGTCTGTCGGAATTTCCTTTTTGTCCGTCGGTAAAAATATTTAGACCCTATACCGACGAATTTTTGGTGTTTTACCGACGGATTTGTGTCCGTCGGTATAGGGCATTTTTTTTGTAGTGTGAGATTTGAAAAAAAAAAGAAAATATTAGGATATATAATTATTTTTTATTTAACCACTGGTATCTAACTCATTGGCTGACTAATTCGGATCGGATATTGTAGATACCATTATGAGTGCGACCCTTCCAACCTAATTTGCTCCATTCACAATGTTAAGATTCGAATCACTGACCTTGTTTGAGAGATCTATGGTCCGTTTGGTTGTAACACCCGAGTTTAGGGGTTAGGTGAAAATAATATTTTAAATATTTTTGGGTTCGGTTTTGTGATTTAAGTAGTGGTTCGAGTTTTGTTTCCAAATTAATTAATGGGGTTGACTATGCTATGGGATCGAACCCCAAATGGCCATGGATCATATACTCTTGTGAATATCCCATTTCATTAAGGGCAATGTGGTCTTTAGCCTTTAAATTTAAACAAACAATTAAAAACACTCATTTCTCACCATCTTCCACTATTCACCTTCTTCTTTAACGTGAAAAGAGCTCCCCTCTTCAAGCCACTATTTCATCCAAAACGCTCCCTCATTTCAACTCCATTTTGAAAGGTAAGGACGTTTTTGACTTCCCCTCATCTTCCCCTCTTTAAAAGTACCTTCTATTTTCATTTTCATGTAGGTTTTAGAAAATGGAATTTTGGGAAGTTTGGATTAAAAATGAAAGCTTTATGTTGTTAAAGTAAATGTTTTGATTTAACATGTTTAGTTATGATATATAGAGGTCAAATGGTATAACATATGTGAATTTCAAATGGTTTTGAGCAATTTTCGGAATTGGGTTTTCAAGGGGTTTTTGGAGGGTTTTAAAGTGGTTTTTGGGTTGTTTAATGTTGGTTTTTGAGGGCTGGTGTTAGTATATTATATGAGGATCACTTTGGGTGTGTTTGATGGTTGTTTGGATGCTTGAAATGGAAGTTTTTAGAGGGTGTTAGGGGCTGCTCGGAATTCTGTTTTTGGGGTTGATTTTGAGTATTGAATGCTTGATAATGTTAATTCGGGTTAGTTCCGATGATGAGTTATTGATTGTGAATGTTTTGTTTGTGTTTGGGATTGATTAGAATCGAGTTTGGGCATCGGTGAAGCATCGGAAGTGAATCCGGGAAATTGAAGACGATCGCTTGCTTGGTTTTTGAGCTTGGAAGCTTAGGTGAGTGGTTAAATGTTTTAAATGGATTTAAAATGGTTGGTTCGAGTATATGGACTAGGTTGGGCTTGGTAGACCCACCTAGAGTTAGGATTAGGGTGGTAGCCTAATCCTAAACTTGATCTAGAGCCTTTGGATGAACTCATTCGTGTGTTTGTGCATGTCTCGTATGAAATGTAATATGATTGCTATGTATATTGTGTTATACATGTGAGATGAGACATGAATTGTGATGCTTGAGACATGCATGATGATGGTTGTTGGTGAGTACATGCTAAGCACGAAATTGATTGAAATGAGTAATGTGAAGTGAGTAAATATTGGCACTAGTATACTTGAATACAAATGATCGATCATTAGGATGTTAGTGTGTACACATGAGTCAAAAGTCGCGCGTGGCCTTGGTGGCGTTGAGTCACCAAGGAGGAGTACGGGTACGCCCGGAAATTGTATTTAAATATAGTCGGTGATGAGTGGAATCCCATCGACGGGGCGTGAGGATGAGTGGAATCCCCTCCGCGAGACCGGTGATGAGTGTAATCCCACCGTCAGGTAATGGTTGTGTTGTTGGATGTGAGTTCCAACGGTTATCCGCGTATTTGAGTCATAGCTAGGTGCCAATATTGATTGATAAATGTATCAATGTGTTGTGATAAATGATCCTTATGTGGATGTTTGATGTGGCTACTTATGTTGAGGAATTTAGAGCTTGTTGATCATGACATTTACTTGTATTTATTGCTCATGTATCTTATCTTGTGGCTCTTGTGGATTCTTGGTATGTTTGTGAAATGCCTTGGCTAGATCGTGCTCGGACCCTGCAATGTTGAGGTTTGTTTTTAGAGCTTACCCTCACTAAGCATCATTGCTTACGCTCTCTTTGTTCAACATTGTAGATCCTTAGTTCGTGGGTTGCTTGAGCAAGTGGAGGGCCTCCAAGTGTGGTTGTTGGCTTGAGTTCATCAAGTATGGCTTTTAAATGTTGGACATGTAATAGTTTAAGCAATGGGACATGTGTCTTTTGATGGATGATTGTTGGTTGTTTAGGAGCTTGTTTAGATTCCATGTTCTCATGTTTTTGTATGGCTTGTGTTGCCATGTTTGAATTGTATCCATGCCTAAATTGCTTATTCTAAATGTTAGCTATGTGTCTCTTGAGGTTGCCTTCATGTTTGAATGTTGATGTATGAACTTGAATGCTTGGATGACATCTTGGGTCTATTGCATGATCTCCTTGATGTTTATGCTTGTTGAGTGTTTGTATGGTTGCTTGGTGGTATACGAATGTTGTATGTATGTTTGGTTGGGGTTAGGAAAGTCCTAAATTGCATTTAGATTCGTGTCTTGATCGTTTTTTGCTGAGTTTGGGAGGCCTTGTTGTGCAGGGGGTATCGATACGGTTGGTACGGTATCGATACCACCTTCTTGTTCAGGCCTCGTGTATCGATACACTTGAGAGGTGTATCGATACCATTTTGGTCACTGGAGCTACTGTCCATCTTGGTATCGATACGGGCCTCTGGTGTACCGATACCTTTTTGGTCACTGAAGCTACTGTCCAGTTCGGTATCGATACCATCCCCAGGTGTATCGATACCGTGTCTTAGCTTTGACCGTGGGAAGTCAATCATTGGGGAGGGTATCGATACACCCCTTGGGTGTATCGATACGGCATCTACGGGTTGACTTAGACCAGTTGACCTAGTCAAGGGGTATCGATACACCCCTTAGGTGTATCGATACCACCTGCAGTATAAGCTTAAAATTGGGCTGTAACATGTTTAGTTGAGTTCGTTTGTTTGATTTGTGAATGTTGTTCAGCTGTATGACCACATAGGATTAAATACTCATCTAGACAAGACTTTAAAATGAAAAAAAAAATAGGGTTGTTAACCGAGGGGGAACCTTAACGGGTTTCGCTTCGGTTTTCCCCGTGTGGCCCACTCGGACCGGCCATCCGGCCAGGCCGGGACGAGGGGGTTACACTTGTTGGTATCAGAGCCTAAGGTTACCGAGACCTTGGGCAGGTAAGTGAGGTAAGCTTAAGTTTTTAAATTGAATTGCACGGTGTTTGCTTGTTTTGCAAGAATGATTGCTTGTGTGACAAGTATGTTGATTGTTTTATTTTAAAGCATGTGTGTAAGAGTCTCATTGCTACTATTACATTGGAAAAATGATTTTAAGTGAGGGAACGTACTTGAACACTTGGAAGCCTTGCCTTGCTAACCCAGCTTGTATGTTTTGTTGTTGTGGTTGTAGTTGATATCTGTAAGAGCGATGTCTAGACCGAGAGGTAGACCGAGAGTGGTTCGTCAGGAACCACGGGTTGCGGCTCCTGTTGAGCCGGCTGTTGGTGTGGAGGCTCACCTAGAAGGGCCGGTGGCCGCGGGAGTTGGCGCTCCTCCACCACCACCACCTCCTCCGCCTGGAGCTGGAGGCGAGGATGGAGCTGAAGGAGATGGACCTCAAGGTGGCCAAGGTCCAGCTGGAATTGATATGACTCCGCTAGTGCAAGCGATAGCGGGAGCTTTTCAGGCCGCAGTTGCGGGAGCTCAAGTTGCAGCTCAGCCTAGGTGTGACGATGCTAGTCTACCTTTGGAGAGGCTCCGTAGCTTGGGGGCCGAGAAGTTTAGAGGATCTACTCCAGAGAGATCGGAGTTGTGGTTGGAGAAGACAGTTCGTATCTTGGCTCAGATGGGTTGTGCGGGCGCACGTAGATTGGGTTGTGTGATCTCGTTGCTTCAGGGTGATGCCTACACCTGGTGGGTCACCATTACTGCTGGGGTTCCAAAGGCCGAGATAGATTGGGACTTCTTTGAGTTTGCTTTCAGGAAGAGGTACTTGGGACCGAGGTACCTAGATGAGAAGAAGCGGGAGTTTATGGCTCTTACTCAGGGAGATGCTTCTGTGACTGATTACGAGATCCGTTTTGTCCGCTTGAGTCAGTATGCTCCAGAGTTAGTTCCTACTGAAGTGGAACGTTGAAACCGATTCCGCTACGGGTTGAATGAAGAGGTTAAGAGGTATACGCTAGCTTCTGACTACTCAGACTTTGATGTATTGGTCGCGAGGGCCAAGGTTTTAGAGCATAGTTTGGGTTCGGCCAAACGATCTGGTGGTTCCAGTTCTGGTAAGAGGCACAACCACTTTGATGGTAGAGATGCCAAGAGGCACAGAGGTGGCGGACATCAGTTTGATCAGAGACGTGGCGGTGACCACCATGGTAGAGGCCATCAGGGCCATAGAGGAGGAGGGTGTTTGCCCGAGTGTACCCGTTGTGGGAGACAACACACTGGTGAGTGTTGGGGTAACTTCCATGCTTGTTGGAACTGTGGTTCGAGGGACCACTTTAGGAGGGATTGTCCGCATCAGACGGCTCAGGCACCGAACATTGCTCAGGCTCCTGCGAGAGCGAATGATTTTCAGAGAGGTCGTGGGCGCGGTCGTGGCTACTTCCAGCCTAGGGCTGATGCACCTAGGAGAGATGCTCAGAGGAACCTTGCTCATGTTGTGGCTGTGCAGCCGGAGACGGGAGGACCAGCGAGAGTTTATGCTCAGAGAGAGGCCGGGAACGACACCGATGTGATAGCAGGTAATTTCGAGTTACAGTCTATGTCTTTGCTTTCTTTGGTTGATTCGGGTTCTACGCATTCCTACATTTTGAGTGAGCATGCACAGAAGTTAGATATCCCTGTTGAGATCTTAGATGTAGGTATGCATGTTACTAGTTCTTTTGGTGAGACAGTTGTGGTTAGACGTATGTATAGGAGGTGTCCACTGAAGATTCAAGGTCATGTGTTCTCAGTCGATATGATGGAACTTCCTTTCTATGTTTTTGACATTATTTTGGGTATGGACTGGTTGGTTGAGCATCGGGCTAGTGTGGATTTTGAAACAAAGAGAATTTCTTTGAAGCTTTCTGATGACTACGAGGTAGTAGTAGTAGGCGAGAACATTAAGTTCTTGTCCAATGTGGTGTCAGCTTTAGAGGCTCATAGGTTGATGGACTCTGGATGTGGGGCCTATTTAGCTTATGTTATGAATCTGGATATGAGTGAAGCTAGACCGAAAGATATCAGAACAGTGTGTGACTTTCCAGATGTGTTTCCTGAAGAGTTGCCGGGTTTGCCTCCTGACGGAGATGTTGAGTTTGTGATTGAGACAGTTTTAGGGTCTAATCCAGTTTCGATAGCTCCGTATCGCATGGCTCCGAAAGAGTTGAAAGAGTTGAAGAGTCAGTTGCAAGAGTTATTAGACCGTGGTTTCATTAGGCCTAGTAGTTCTCCGTGGGGTGCTCCCGTGTTGTTTGTGAAAAAGAAAGATGGTAGCATGTGTATGTGCATTGACTATAGACAGTTGAATCAGGTGACTGTGAAGAACAAGTATCTGTTGCCTCGTATAGATGATTTGTTTGATCAGTTGAGAGGTGCTTCAGTATTCTCGAAGATAGATTTGAGATCCGGGTACTATCAGTTGAAGGTGAAAGAGTGTGACGTTCCGAAGACAGCTTTTAGGACTAGATATGGTCACTATGAGTTTCTTGTGATGCCATTTGGGCTCACGAATGCACCGGCAGCATTCATGGACATGATGAACAGAATTTTTAGAGACTATCTAGATCGTTTTGTAGTTGTTTTCATTGATGATATACTTGTGTACTCGAAGACAGAAGAAGAGCATGATGAGCACTTGAGATTTGTTTTACAGAGATTGTTGAGCAATCAGTTGTATGCGAAGCTTAGTAAATGTGAGTTCTGGATTCGAGAGGTTGTGTTTCTTGGCCATGTTGTTTTGGCCGAAGGTATCCGTGTTGATCCATCGAAGATTAAGGCTATTGTTGAGTGGAAACAACCCAAGTCTGTGACCGAGATTAGGAGTTTCCTAGGATTAGCCGGTTACTATAGGAGGTTTGTTGATGGCTTCTCTAGAGTAGCTGCTCCTTTGACTAAATTGTTGCAAAAGGGAGTCAAGTTTGAATGGTCAGATGCAAGACAGAAGGCCTTTGAGAAATTGAAAGAAGCTTTGACGAATGCTCCAGTGTTAGTGCAACCTGTTTCAGGTAAGGAGTTTGTGATATACAGTGATGCTTCCTACGTAGGTTTAGGATGTGTCTTGATGCAAGAGAGAAGAGTTGTTGCTTATGCTTCTAGACAGTTGAAGATCCATGAGAAGAACTATCCTACTCACGATATAGAGCTAGCCGCAGTTGTGTTTGCATTGAAGATTTGGCGTCATTACTTGTACGGTGAGAAGTGTATTGTTTACACCGATCACAAGAGCTTGAAATATTTGATGACACAGAAAGAGTTGAATTTGAGACAGAGAAGATGGCTAGAGTTGTTAAAAGATTACGATTTGACCATTGAGTACCATCCGGGTAAAGCGAATGTAGTAGCCGATGCTTTGAGTAGAAAAGTGGCCGTTGAGTTGAGAGCTATGTTTGCTAGATTGAGTGTGTCCGATGATGGTGGTTTGATCACCGAGTTGCGAGTGAAGCCTTCTTTGATTCAGTTGATTAGAGAGAAGCAGTTGCAAGATGCGAGCTTAGTTCCTCATGTTCAGGACATAGCCGAAGGAAGACCGACCGAGTATAGTTTCAGTGGTGAGAGCTTGTTGTGCTTTAGAGATAGAATTGTTGTACCAGAAGATGTCGAGTTGAGACGCCAGATTCTGAGTGAAGCACATCCGAGTCCCTTTTCTATGCATCCGGGTAGTACCAAAATGTACCGAGATTTGAAGAATGATTACTTCTGGGTTGGTTTGAAGAGAGATGTAGCCGAGTATGTGAGCCGTTGTATGGTTTGTCAGAGAGTGAAGGCAGAACATCAGGTTCCTTCAGGTTTGTTACAGCCTTTGAAGATTCCGGAATGGAAATGGGAGAGGATCACCATGGATTTTGTATCGGGGTTACCTTTGTCTCCTTCGAAGAAGAATTCAGTTTGGGTGATTGTTGATAGGTTCACTAAGTGTGCTCACTTCTTAGCAGTGAACACTACGGATTCCTTAGACAAGTTGGCGAACTTGTATATCCGTGAGATTGTTAGACTTCACGGGGTTCCGAAGTCTATTGTTTCAGATAGGGATCCTAGATTTACTTCGAGGTTCTGGGGTTGTTTGCATAGTGCTTTGGGTAGCCGTTTGCATTTCAGCACATCTTACCATCCTCAGTCCGATGGGCAGTCAGAGCGAGTGATACAGATTCTTGAGGATATGCTTCGTTGTTGTGTGATTGATTTTCAGGGTTCTTGGGAGAAGCACTTACCGTTGGTTGAATTTGCTTACAACAACAGTTATCAGTCTAGTATTCAGATGGCACCTTATGAGGCTTTGTATGGTAGACGGTGTAGGACTCCGATTTGTTGGGCTGAGACAGGTCAGAGATTGTTACCTATGCCAGACTTACTTAAGGGGACCACCGACAAAGTAAAGTTGATTTGTGACCACTTGAAAGCAGCTTCCGATCGTCAGAAATCCTATGCAGATTTGAAGAGGAAAAAGGTTGAATACTCAGTGGGTGAGAAAGTGTTTCTGAAAGTATCTCCGTGGAAGAAGGTAATGAGATTTGGCCGTAAGGGCAAGTTGAGTCCGAGGTTCATTGGTCCGTATGAGATAGTTGAGCGGATTGGGCCTGTAACTTATCGTTTGAGGTTACCTTCTGAGTTAGAGAAGATCCATGATGTCTTTCATGTGTCTATGCTTAGGAGATATAGATCGGATCCTTCGCATGTGATGCCCGTTGAGGAGATAGAGTTAAATCCGGATTTGTCCTATAATGAAGAACCAGTTGAGATACTTGCTTCTGATAGCAAGGTATTGCGTGGCAAGACCATATAGTTGGTCAAGGTGTTGTGGAGGCATAGAGGTGTGGAAGAGGCCACGTGGGAGAGGAAAGCAGATATGGTTGAGCAGTTCCCGTATTTGTTTCCACCAGGTAATTTCGGGGACGAAATTCCTTAAGTGGGGGAGAGTTGTAACACCCGGGTTTAGGGGTTAGGTGAAAATAATATTTTAAATATTTTTGGGTTCGGTTTTGTGATTTAAATAGTGGTTCGAGTTTTGCTTCCAAATTAATTAATGGGGTTGACTATGCTATGGGATCGAACCCCAAATGGCCATGGATCATATACTCTTGTGAATATCCCATTTCATTAAGGGCAATGTGGTCTTTAGCCTTTAAATTTAAACAAACAATTAAAAACACTCATTTCTCACCATCTTCCACTATTCACCTTCTTCTCTAACGTGAAAAGAGCTCCCCTCTTCAAGCCACTATTCCATCCAAAAAGCTCCCTCATTTCAACTCCATTTTGAAAGGTAAGGACGTTTTTGACTTCCCCTCATCTTCCCCTCTTTAAAAGTACCTTATATTTTCATTTTCATGTAGGTTTTAAAAAATGGAATTTTGGGAAGTTTGGATTAAAAATGAAAGCTTTATGTTGTTAAAGTAAATGTTTTGATTTAACATGTTTAGTTATGATATATAGAGGTCAAATGGTATAACATATGTGAATTTCAAATGGTTTTGAGCAATTTTCGGAATTGGGTTTCCAAGGGGTTTTTGGAGGGTTTTAAAGTGGTTTTTGGGGTTGTTTAATGTTGGTTTTTGAGGACTGGTGTTAGTATGATATATGAGGATCACTTTGGGTGTGTTTGATGGTTGTTTGGATGCTTGAAATGGAAGTTTTCAGAGGGTGTTAGGGGATGCTCGGGATTCTGTTTTTGGGGTTGATTTTGAGTATTGAATGCTTGATAATGTTAATCCGGGTTAGTTCCGATGATGAGTTATTGATTGTGAATGTTTTGTTTGTGTTTGGGATTGATTAGAATCGAGTTTGGGCATCGGTGAAGCATCGGAAGTGAATCCGGGAAATTGAAGACGATCGCTTGCTTGGTTTTTGAGCTTGGAAGCTTAGGTGAGTGGTTAAATGTTTTAAATGGATTTAAAATGGTTGGTTCGAGTATATGGACTAGGTTGGGCTTGGTAGACCCACCTAGAGTTAGGATTAGGGTGGTAGCCTAATCCTAAACTTGATCTAGAGCCTTTGGATGAACTCATTCGTGTGTTTGTGCATGTCTCGTATGAAATGTAATATGATTGCTATGTATATTGTGTTATACATGTGAGATGAGACATGAATTGTGATGCTTGAGACATGCATGATGATGGTTGTTGGTGAGTACGTGCTAAGCACGGAATTGATTGAAATGAGTAATGTGAAGTGAGTAAATATTGGCACTAGTATACTTGAATACAAATGATCGATCATTAGGATGTTAGTGTGTACACATGAGTCAAAAGTCGCGCGTGGCCTTGGTGGCGTTGAGTCACCAAGGAGGAGTACGGGTACGCCCGGAAATTGTATTTAAATATAGTCGGTGATGAGTGGAATCCCATCGACGGGGCGTGAGGATGAGTGGAATCCCCTCCGCGAGACCGGTGATGAGTGTAATCCCACCGTCAGGTAATGGTTGTGTTGTTGGATGTGAGTTCCAACGGTTATCCGCGTATTTGAGTCATAGCTAGGTGCCAATGTTGATTGATAAATGTATCAATGTGTTGTGATAAATGATCCTTATGTGGATGTTTGATGTGGCTACTTATGTTGAGGAATTTAGAGCTTGTTGATCATGACATTTACTTGTATTTATTGCTCATGCATCTTATCTTGTGGCTCTTGTGGATCCTTGGTATGTTTGTGAAATGCCTTGGCTAGATCGTGCTCGGACCCTGCAATGTTAAGGTTTGTTTTTAGAGCTTACCCTCACTAAGCATCATTGCTTACGCTCTCTTTGTTCAACATTGCAGATCCTTAGTTCGTGGGTTGCTTGAGCAAGTGGAGGGCCTCCAAGTGTGGTTGTTGGCTTGAGTTCATCAAGTATGGCTTTTAAATGTTGGACATGTAATAGTTTAAGCAATGGGACATGTGTCTTTTGATGGATGATTGTTGGTTGTTTAGGAGCTTGTTTAGACTCCATGTTCTCATGTTTTTGTATGGCTTGTGTTGCCATGTTTGAATTGTATCCATGCCTAAATTGCTTATTCTAAATGTTAGCTATGTGTCTCTTGAGGTTGCCTTCATTTTTGAATGTTGATGTATGAACTTGAATGCTTGGATGCCATCTTGGGTCTATTGCATGATCTCCTTGATGTTTATGCTTGTTGAGTGTTTGTATGGTTGCTTGGTGGTATACGAATATTGTATGTATGTTTGGTTGGGGTTAGGAAAGTCCTAAATTGCATTTAGATTCGTGTCTTGATCGTTTTTTGCTGAGTTTGGGAGGCCTTGTTGTGCAGGGGGTATCGATACGGTTGGTACGGTATCGATACCACCTTCTTGTTCAGGCCTCGTGTATCGATACACTTGAGAGGTGTATCGATACCATTTTGGTCACTAGAGCTACTGTCCATCTTGGTATCGATACGGGCCTCTGGTGTACCGATATCTTTTTGGTCACTGAAGCTACTGTCCAGTTCGGTATCGATACCATCCCCAGGTGTATCGATACCGTGTCTTAGCTTTGACCGTGGGAAGTCAACCGTTGGGGAGGGTATCGATACACCCCTTGGGTGTATCGATACGGCATCTACAGGTTGACTTAGACCAGTTGACCTAGTCAAGGGGTATCGATACACCCCTTAGGTGTATCGATACCACCTGCAGTATAAGCTTAAAATTGGGCTGTAACATGTTTAGTTGAGTTCGTTTGTTTGATTTGTGAATGTTGTTCCGCTATATGACCACATATGATTAAATACTCATCTAGACAAGACTTTAAAATGAAAAAAAATTAGGGTTGTTAACCGAGGGGGAACCTTAACGGGTTTCGCTTCGGTTTTCCCCGTGTGGCCCACTCGGACCGGCCATCCGGCCAGACCGGGACGAGGGGGTTACATTGGTTCTAGAGAATGAAGACTGCTTTCGTTTTCATTTTTCAAGAAAAAGGAAAACAATGAAGAAAACGTGTTTGGTTGAAAAATTAGAAAATAATTTTTAAAAAATGAGTAAAAATTTGAAAACATAAAAAAATGTTTTCATTGTTTTCATTGAAAATGTTTTAGAAAAATAGAAAGTATGAAAACAAGGTTTTTTTAATTTTAACATAGATTCGAATCCTTCTAATGTCATTTTTTAAATTTTTTGTTTATTTTCTCATATTTTATTTATGTATTATTATACTAATATTTTTCTAAATATATTTTATTTTATTTATTTAGTAATTATTTTTTATTTCTATTTTGAAAAAGGTAGATACTAAACATATTTTTACTATTTTTATTTTTAAAAACAAGTTTTCATCTGTATTAACCAAACATGTTTCTTATTTTTTAGAAAATTGAAAGTGAAAATTATTTTTTGAAAGTGAAAATAGAAAACAACAATAGAAAATGTTTCTAAAACCAAACGGAACTCTAGTGCCTCATCTCACTAGACCAATTAATTGTTGATAATTATTTTTATTGTTAGATTAATTTATTTATTGAATAAATTTAAAAAAAAATTAAAAATAAGAATAATTATTTTTTAAGGGCCCTAGATTGATTGAGGACATGAGCATTCAATGTGTTCCCCAATCAACCGGCCCCAATGGTGGATGTATATGTAGGGTGAGGGGGCCGTGCCTACCCTAAACTTTTCAAAGTTCACACATTTACCTTTAAATTTTTAATTTTTATGAATTAATCCTTAACTTTTTGTAATATTTTATGACTTGTGCCCACCTTGAAATTTTGAGATTCTATGTGTGCATACCCTCAAATATATTTATGGATCCGCCACTGGCCGGCCCTATTAAAAATATTGTACTGACTTTAACTTTTTTTAATAGAAGCTGCTAGTTTGGACATTTTTCTAAAACTAGCCATTTTAGATCATACAAGGACCATACATGAAAAAGTTAAAAATCCGTCCAAAAGACGAATGAAACTAGACATGAACAAATCTGACTGCGTCGGCAAACAAACCACAAAAGGGGATTAAGGTATTGAAAGACCACCGAGAATCACAAATTAGAGCCAAGCGTCGTGAGAAACTATCCACGAGCGCAAACTGTGTATCCAAATTTAAATCGAGGGTCCAGAGCAGGGAAGATCAGCAGGATTACATATAAGCGCCATCTTAATCACTCGTGGCATCGTCAAATTCAATCCCAAAAAAATATAAGATAAAAGAAGAACCAAACGTCCGAGCAAGATAAAAAAAACATGTCAAAGGCAGAGAAAAATGTGCCACAAGTCAGAGCTATTTTTATTAAAAATTAGAAAATAAAAAAATTGATTCGGCGGTTAACTAATATCAAAATCAATGTCGTTACCGGCTAAATAAAATTTACGACACTCGGTAGATGAAGAGGATTGTGTTAAAGAAAAAATAGAAAGCGGCTAGGGTTTACTGATGTACTGACTTTAACTTAATTTTATTTACTTATGTAGAGCTTAATTAATTATAATTCGGTCGAACTTTCCAAAAAAACTACAATCCGGTCGAGATAATCAAGTTATCTAATTAAAAACTCTTCTTAATTAATTATAATTAGGCTGTCAACTGATCCTTTCTGTTCATATACGAAGATCCCAAGAAGCTATGTACATTTGTTAGATGGTAATAATTCTTTTTAACAGTTATTTTCCTTTTTTTTCTGATAATATATTACTTTTTTTTTGAATATATTACTGAACTTTCACATTTAATAAATACATATTGTTGTTCTAGAATGCCATCGAACTATCTGTTTTAATTTAGGGATAATTACATATTTAATGCCCCATCTATTCTGGTGTTACTGTTTTAGTGCTTCACCTATTTTTGGTAAAATGATACATAATGTAACGTTTTGTTTTTATTTTGGTACCCCACCGTTAAAAAATTAACGGTAAACTTACAAAGAGATAAAAAATCACGTGACAGACTGTCACACTGTTTTCTCTCTCATAGTTAGCATGCCACGTCAACTAAAGTCATAAAAAATCACACGTGGCATGCTAATTAGGAGAGAGAAAATGACATGGCAGTATGCCACATGTGATTTTATCTCTCATTGTCAGCATGCCACATGTGCTTTTCTCTCTCCTAATCAGTATGCTATTAATTTTTTTAGCGGCGAGTACCAAAATAGAAACAAAACGTAACAATAGGTGTCATTTTACTCAAACAAATAGGTGGGTGCTAAAATAGTAAGGCGAAAATAGGTAGAGTACTAAATATATAGTTATCCCTTTAATTTATTATATATGTTCCGTGTAACACCAATACAATTAAAAAAAAAAGTATATAAAACTCAATTTCAAATATATAAGTTTTTTTTTTTACTTTAAGAAATAGACGTCTCTTAAAAATGAAAAATATTCGAGAGATGAAAAAATAGACATCTTATTGTATTGTTACCTCCCTTGACTAGCACTAAATTACTTTATCTTGTTAAGTCCCAAACTAATACTTTTAGGGAAATGAACCTAATAGTTCTTTTTTCAAATAAATAAATACAATCTAAAAATATAATAATTTAATAGAATGAACCTTATCGTTCTCCTTTTCAATTTAACATGTTTTTCTTTTAAAACATATTAATTTATTAAAAATTATGTCTCTAAAATTTTATCCACAATTTATAGTTTAAAGTTTAAAAGAAAATGGAGCAAGGCTAAGTAGCGTGAATACATAATTTTGAACCCTGAATTTATATCTCCCTCGTTTTTTTAATTGGATTTCAAGAAAATATTTATGTAGGGGAGTGAAAATTTTAGGGTGAGTTTAGTTTTAGAAAATATTTTTATTTTTACTTTTTATTATTATTTTAAAATATAATTTTTATTTCATGCTTGGTTAATAGAGATGAAAACTTGTTTTCAAACATAAAAGTAATGATTTTGAAAATGTATTGGTATTTAGCTTTTCAAAATAAAAATAAAAAATAATTATCAAATAATTAAAATAAAATATAGTTAAAAATATTATAATAATAATAAATAAATAAATAAAATATGAGTAAATAAACCAAAGTTTTAAAAATGACATTAGAAAGATTCAAACCCGGGTTAAAATGAAGTTAAAAAAGTAAAAAAAAAAATCATTGTTTTCATATTTTTCACTTTCCCAAAATATTTTTCTAATTTTACAATCAAACATGTTTCTTTACCGTTTTCCATTTTTCAAGAAAATAAAAATGAAAGCTGACTACATTCTCTAGAACCAAACAAACCCTTATTTTCTACAAGTGAGTTTAATTTAAGGATTTATATCCTATACACTGGCGGTGGAAACTTCCTGTTTTCACAAAGTGCCTTAGTTTTAGGGTTTATGGTCTTAGTTTAGGGTGTAGTGTTTAGGGGTTTAGGTGTAGGAGTTTAAAATGTAAAGATTATGGTTAGAATTTAGGGTTTAGGTTTAGAATTTAAGGTTTAGAGGTTGAGGTTTTGTTTGTAGGGTGATATGGTTATGATTTAGGTTTTAACTTACAAATTCTAAATTATAATCTTGAACTCTAAATTATAATTACCATCCCTAAATTCTAAACCGCTACACCTAAACCCCTAAAACCTGCCAGTGTATAGGATAATATTTCTTAATTTAAAGTTTATGTGTTTAGTTTAGGGGTTAAGTTGTATGGTTTAGAATTTAAGGTTATAATTTAGAGTTTAGGGGTTAGGCTTAGAGTTTAAAATTTTAGGATTAGAAATTTATATTTAGTATTTAAAGTAAAATTAGATATGGTCGTGGAGTACTTTTTTTGGATTTATATTCAATAAATGGTGGTGAAAACTAAAATTTTCCATATGTGCTTTGAATTTAAGGTTTATGGTCTTAGTTTATGGTGTAGAACTTAAGGGTTTAAGTGTATGGCTTTAGAATCTAGAGATCGTGATTAGAATGTAAGGTTTAAGGTTAGAATTTAGGGTTTAAAGATCATGGTTTAATTTTTATGACAATATGGTGATGATTTATGTTTTAACCTATAAACCTTAATCATAACCTTCAACCCTAAATTTTTCAAGAAATAAATTAAAATGCTGCATCAAGGGAACCAGCACAAGACTTGAACAGCCCAAATTTGGTCCAGTATTTTACCGTAATAGCATAGTTTTCCTTAACAGGCTATTCTTCTGGTGATAAGTGGCGGCTAGGGGTGGTGGCAACGGCGGTATAGAAAGGTGTGTTTCGTGCGGAAGAATTGGAAGAAGAAATAAAATGGGAATTTATAATTTTAACCTCAAATATTTAAGATGATTATTAAATTAATAGAATTTGGACCAAATTAATAGAAATATATAAGTTTTGAGACTAAAACTTTGATTATTCCAATTAAAAATAAGGTACCCCTTTCATTTTTACACTTCTCGAGTGAGTTGAATAACCCTTCATGGATTTTCTTGCTCATTTAAAAATTCACTGCAATTATTTTTATACCTTTTTTGTATCTTTCCTCTCCTTATAACCTGTCCATTTGGTTTAGGAATTGGAAACCTAAATCTGGTACTGTTGCATCTGTTCTAGGTGTAGTTCTTTCATAAATCATAATAATACTGTATGGTGGCGATGATGATATTCATGGAGAATTGTTATAGTACATGATTTTCTCTGATGTCTAAATATGTGAAGGGATCTTCAGATGATTTCATTGATGCCAACATACAACTTGCCTTGGCTGTTGTCAGGAAACTCCAACAGAAAATGGAAACTCGAGCTTGCATAGTAAGATACTTTCACTTTGCTGAAAATTTGTTCTTTTCGTTTCAAAGATAAGTGTAATTTCTTACTTCTTGTTCAGGTGTTTCCTGATCAACCAGAAAAGCGCAGGGCCTCAGAGCTGTTCAAAGCAGCCCTCGACTCGGTAATAAAATGAATTACTCCAGATTACTTTCTATTTTCTGTTGTTTTTCAGCCACTGAAGTACACAGGGGAGTGTCTCATTGGTCATTTGGCCTCAATAAGCATTCCGTTCCTTATATAGTTTAAGGGTCCATAAATTCTGGCACTTATATTTAAAGATATAACCTGTCTATTCATGCAATTATAGTTTTTATATAGGGGCAGAAAACTTTTAAACTTATGCCTTATGTTCATAACCCTTTATTCATATGCATAAGTTGCCTTTGGAGTTTAGGGATTAATTATTGATTCTTCCTTTCAGATTGATGGTACATCTATAGGCTCCCTTGACGATGTCCCTAGTGGTGCTGTCGCCACATTCTTCAAATCTATTAAGAACACTCTGGATTTTGATTTTGAAGATGAAAATGAAGGTTTGTTCCTGAACATCAAGCTTTGTGTGAGAATTTTCCTTTCCATCTATCAATGAACTGGGTTACTTTATTGCTTCAAATTATCATATCCTCTTACCCTTTCTCTACTTGCACACAAGACTGAACATTCTGCGATCTCTGAAATGCAGGTCGTTGGGAATCCAAGGAACCACCAACTCTTTATATATTTATTGATTGCAGCACACGGGAACTTTCTGTTATAGAGAAGTATGTGGTACGATACTTATACTTTTGTATGACCTTTCACAAGCCTATTTATAGCTTGCTATGTACTTGACCTTCAAATGGTGGCTTTGATGAGTTTATATGCATGAATAACCATGTCTGATCACTGATTATTTCAAACAGGAAATGACTTAATTTTCTTTGTGAGATATATCGAGTCAGTACATGGTTAAACTTTAGCCTAGGGGAATAACATATCGATGTCGTCTTTATTTCTTCCTGTTTGTGTGACCGTGCTTTGATTTTGCAGGAAAAATATGCCCCGTCAACCCCAACACTTCTATTCAATCTTGAACTTGACACTTTGCGGTATAACTTTACTACTTTTCACCTTTTTAATGAGGATTCAACAAAGATCAGTGAATTTACTTTTTATTGGGGCTGCTTATGTTTGCAGTGCTGACTTGGGTCTTTTGGGATTTCCTCCCAAAGATTTGCACTATCGATTTCTTTCACAATTCATCCCCGTGTTCTATGTACGGATCAGGGAGTACTCCAAGGTAGTTGTTACTTGTTAAATATATTGTTTCGCTCCATTGAGTTTAATTTCTGACACAGTTCTAATGACCATTTTCTTTCCAAATGTTGTAAGACGGTAACTGTTGCACCTTTTGTCGTGAACTACAGCGGAGCACTATTTCGCCAATATCCTGGTGTGCAAGTAAACCTTCTTGAAATTTACCATTTAACTGTTCCATTTCTGTCCCATCATAGATTTAAAATAGAAGAATGATTGAAAAAGTGGTAGAAATCAAATACGTCAACTTAATGCTTGCAGATTTGCATCTGTCAAAATCTATAAGCTCTGCCCACTGCTTTCTGAAAAACAAGCTTTTATGTTGCAATCATATTTGGGCCGTAACGCCGTGTATTTACTTATCCTTGTTTTAACTTAAAATTTGGTAAAGTCCTCTTAATTTCCATGATTTACAAATTGGTCCCTAAATTCGTATTTTGTGCAATTGAGTCCCTTATTGTTTTCCGATTGCTGTGATTTTTGAGTATGCTTATCTCAAGAGTATGCCTAGGTTTAATGTGCATCTAGACAAGTTTAAAAAGAAAAAAAGGGTCGTTAATCAAGGTTGACTTTCGGGTTGACTTTGGTTTTCCCCGTGTAATCTTCGTAGTTCGGGTCAGCCGTCTAGGCCGGGCTACGGGGGTTACATTTGTTGGTATCAGAGCTTAAGGTTTCCGAGACCTTGGGCAGGTAAGTGAAGTAAGTTGTGTTTTGTGATTGATATGCACGGTGTTTGCTTGCCATATAAGCATGTTACTTGTTATCCGTGTATGCTGGGATGTATGATTGTTTGATTGAGAATGTATGTTGTTTGATCGTATGCATATGTTTGTTTGTTCAGCAAGTATGCCTTGTTATATGCGTGGTTGAGCATGTATGTGTGTTAAGTTGCTTGAAGCATGTTGAGTAGAGTCTCATTGCTTCTATTACATCGGAAAAAAAGATTTTAAGTGAGGAAATCATACTTGAGCCACTTGGACCTTTTCCTTTGCTAACCCAGTTTGTATGTTAATGTGTTGTTGTTGTTGTTAGTTTATTACTTTTTGGTAAGTTTGAGGCCAAGGCGTGGACTGTGAATCGGTAAGTGGAAACTGTGGGTTCTGAAAATGTGAATGATGTTGAGGGAGTCCATCATCTTGGTTAGGGAGGTGTGGTTGTACCAGACTTGAGGTACAATTTGTTTGACTGAGTTAGTGTGTATGTGGGTTGGTTCCTGTTGATGAGGAACGATGTGTTCGGTTCTGGTGTTAGTAGTGAAAGAGGTGACGACTTATGAGTGGGAGTCAGAGTGTTATCGATGATATAGTAGGTAAGCCCTTGGTACAATTTTGAGCTTGTTCCCTTCTGATTGATTCTGAGTCTGCACTTCTGTACATTGTTAGCAAGCATGCAAGTTCGAATGTGCCGATGAGGTGTCAGAGGTAGGTATGAGTACCTTAGTTCTTTGGGGCGAGATCAGGGTAAGGGTCTCGTTTGTGAAATCTGAAAGTCAGAAATGCTAGTTGGTGATCGTTGGGATTCGGCCTATGGTTTTAGTACAAGACAGTCGGTCAGTGTCCGTGAGTGGAAATCAATTTGTGTGATTGGGCCAGTGTGCGTCTGAGTTGTCTTTCAGTTAGAAGGAGAGATGAAGTTACTTCCGATATAGTTGAGCCGAGAAGGAAGTCTTGAACTTTGAATTCAGATTGTTTGGTAGTGGGATGTTTTGAGTCGTCCGGACCAATGTTATAGAACAAGTCTAGTGTGACTGTTAGTGTATGATCAGAATTGAATCTTGAAGTTACGAGATGCTCTAAGAACAGTTTAGAAGAATCAGATTTTGTTGAAGGGCCAACTTTGAAAACAAGAGAACCGAAGACTAACAGTTGTGTACTTGTGAAGTTACAATATCTACGGATTCGTCCTTTTATGTGTGAGCATGTAAGGAAGGTAGATATCTCTGTTGAGATTTTAGACGTATGGACACATGTGACTAACCTTTGAGAGATAAAAGTGATCAGAAAGATGTACAGAAGTGGTTGTTGGAGGTTCAGGGTTACTAGTTTCTAGTAGATGTGAAGTGATTGTCTTCCTACGGTTTCGATGTACCTTTTTGACAGGGTTCGGCTTGTAGAGCACAAAGCCAGGATACACGTTGAGACAAAGAGAGAGAGAGTTGCCTTGAAGTTGCAGATTTCTGTGTGATTGTAGTAGTAGGTGAGGATGTGAACTTCTTGTTGAATGTTGATCCAGCTTTGGAGGTCGAAGATTGATTGAGTTTAGTGGACAGGCTTACTTAGCAATTGTGATGGATTTGATTTTTGAATGAGGATTAGACCGCAGACTGTTAGAATATGTTGTGTTTTCCTGAAAGTATTGGCAAGAATTACCCGGTTTGTCTCTTGTTAGGGAAGTAGAGTTTGATTCGAGACCGTCTCCGAGTTTGCTCCTGTTTTGTTTGCTCTGTATCTTATGGTTCCCGAAAGGATTGAGAGTGTCGAAGAATCAACTTCGAAATTTGTTAGACCTTAGATTCGTTTGGCTTAGTACATCATCTTAGAGTGTGATAGTGCAATTTGCGAAGAAGAGAGAGGACAATACGATAATGTGTTTAGATTACAGACAGTTGAGACAATTGACAGTGAAGAAGTAGTGTCCATTTCCGAGCGTCAGTGGTTTGTTGATCAGTTGAGGGGTGCTTTAGTCTTTTCGAGATTTAATTGAGGTCCGATTACTACCAGTCAATAGTGAGAGAGAGGTTGATGTACCGAAGGCAGTTTTCGGGACAGATGTGATCACTTTGGGGTATTGAGTTATGTCGTTTTGATTGACTGGTGTGTTAGTTACTTTTATGGAGATGTTGAGCAGAATACTTCCTGAGTTCCTTGATCAGTTTGTAGTAGCTCTCTTAGATAATACGTGGGTATATTCACGTACCAAAGAAGACATATTGTGGGTTGAAGATGAGTACTTTTGGATCGAGTTGATGGATGATGTGGTTCAGTATGAAAGTAAGTGTGTAATTTGCCAGCGTGCCAAGACTGAGCATCAGTTTTCTTCTAGTATGTTACATCCGTGGGAGATTCGTATTGAAAGTGGGTAATAGATTTGGGAGATCTTGTGTCTGATTCGCCTCCGATTTCTCAATGAAAACTTAATTGAGTAATCAATGTTAGCTGCACTGTATGTGATCCTTTATACACATTCACGTTACTTGTACCGTGGATAAGATAGCAGAGTTGTGCCTTGGCAAGAGTGTAAGTTGTACAGAGTCTTGAGATCGATAGTGACCGATAGAGATTCGAGTTTTCGACTAGATTTTTGAAGACGCCTATAATAGTTTTTGGTTACCTATTAGAGTCAGATGATCAGTCAGAGGAAGTTATGAGTCAAGTGTTCAAACAATGTCGTATGAGTTTGTGAATCGGGCTAGTCCTGTTGTTTGTTTGTTGCAGTTACCACCATAGTTAAAAGGAGGTATGTAATGTGTTCTGTGTATCTATGATTCAAAAGTGTGAGTCAATTTTGTCCCGTGTTATGTTGTTGAAGAGTTTGAGTTGAATTTATAATGGTCATGCATGGAAGGACCCGTTGAGATCTTAGTATCAGATAGTTAATGTTGTGTGGTGAGTCTACCGAGTTGGTGAGTACGTTGTGTGAGAAAGAATGTGTGGAGGAGCTTGTTCCAGTGGCTCTTCCTGTCTGATAAATTTCGGGGACGAAATTTCCTTAAGTGGGGGAGAGTTGTAACACCCGGGTTTAGGGGTCGGGTGAAAATAATATTTTAATATTATTTGGGCTCGAGTTTATAATTAAAATAATCCTTTACGGTTCGGGTTTCAAAAATAAATATTTGAAATGTGACCAAATTGACCTTAGTGTGAGCAAATTGAGTTTAGAAAGAAAGGGAGGGATCATTTTGGTAATTAAACCAAAATAAAAATAATGACAACTTTATAAGTTATCATCTTTCTCATTTTCTTCTTCTTCACCGTATAACCATCTCCAAAATTTCTCCCAAACCCTCTTTACTATTTCCTTTGATTTCTTCATCAATTCAAGGGCGTTTTTGAAGGTAATTACATATTTGAACTCTCCTCTTCATCCTCTACGTTTATATAGCTTTATATTTCGAAATTACCTACTTTTGTGATTTTCAAGTTTTATGAAAATTTGAGTTTTTAGTGAGTTTTTTAATTGATTTGGATGTATTAAGTTGGGTTTTGAGTTAGTCACCTTAAAATACACATAATATGTTAAAATGAGTAATTTTTGAGGTGTTTGATAAAATTTCCGAAATTGTGTTTTGGAGGGTTTTTAGGAGGGTTTTTAGTTGAGTTTTGGGTGTGGTTTGTGTTGGAAATTGAGGGTTGATGTTAGGGTATTGGTTGGGGGTCGTTTTGGAAGCAATTGGAAGTGTTAAATGTGTTGGAATCATCGGTTTTGGACTGTGCTAAAGGGTTGCTCGGGAATGGCTTTTTAGGGGTTGTTCTTGGTTTGAAAAACAAGTGGTTGATGTTTGAATTTCATTCCGGGTTTGCTACGTTGTGTTGTGGACTGATTTGAGGTTAAATTAATTGTGTTGAGATGATTAGGAGCAAGGAATTGCGTTGGTAAAGTCTTGGGATCGATATCGGAAGTCATGGAGGCTTGAGTCGGCTTTGCTTGATTTGCTTAAGGAAGTGAGGTGAGTGGTTAATGTTTTAAATTGATTTCAAAGGTTGGTTCAAGCATGTGTATGCGAAAATGTTTTTAAGTATTCTTTGGTTCAAAGATAGTTTTGAAAGAATTTTAGATTGGGCTTGAAAAGTTGGATTAAACTCAAGAGTAAGTTGTTGTGAATTGCCACTTTAATTTCCCCTTTTACCGTTTGTTTTCTTTACTTATGTGTGATGGTAATTATGGCGTTGTTTATATGCCTTGTAAGATAAGTGTAAGTTGGTGCAGATTGTGCACGGAAATGGTGAGTAAGACCATTTGTGTTTGTTAAGGTTGATTGTAGCAATTTGGTGCCTAGTTGTGGATTTTGTTGCAGCTTGTGTGGTTGTGCATGATATAGTGAGTACATGTTGTGTGATGGTGATTTGTGTGTTGTGTTGCATGGTTGTCGTTGCTCCGGTGATGTGTAGTCCCGCCGGTAGCAAAAGTATAAGACTCTGGTGATGTGTAGTCCCGCCGGTAGTCACTGGTTGGGTATTCCTTTGATGTGTAGTCCCATTGGAAACCCACTAGTTGAAACGGTGATGTGTAGTCCCACCGTACTTGTATGCTGGTTGTGTTTGTGTAAATTACGTGTGTTGTCGTTGCTCCGGTGATGTGTAGTCCCACCGGTAGTGACTAGTTGGATAGTACTTTGATGTGTAGTCCCATTGGAAATCCATTAGTCGAAACGGTGATGTGTAGTCCCACCGTATGTGTAAGTTTGGTTATGTTTGTGCATACCATGAAGTGAAATGTCTATGTTGTTGACCTTTGGTTGAACTTGTATGTTAGTAGATGGATTAGGTTGTTGGATGACTTGTATGTGTTGGCCTTTACTTTTAAAGGAAGCTTTGAACCCTGCATTGTCGTTGTTATGTTTTAGAGCTCCGCTCACTAAGCTTTATGCTTACGCTCTCTTTTGTTCGACAATGCAGATAAATAGCTTGTGGGTGGCAAGGGCAAGGAAGGGTCTCCAAGTATTGCTTTTGGTGAGCTCAATGTATGAATTTTAAGTGATAAAATGTAATAGTTAAGCAATGAGATAAGTATTGTTGATTTGAGTTTGATATATGTCTATGTTTGACTTGGGTTGTATTCATGATAACTTGCTAAATGCTTGAGAGATGTATGCCTTGTAGATGTTTAAATTGCTTGATGGTATGTAAACCTTTATATGATGAATGGTGCTTTTGTATATCAATATTTCAAGCATGCTTATATGTAAGACTCTTAAGGTATAATTTACCATGTATGTATGATCGTTCATATTCATGCCTTGAGTATGTTTGAGTATGTTGGAGTACGTTTAATCTAGGACGTGTGCCTTTAGTCTTTTTAAGCTCTTATGTATGGTCATATATGAACTTGAGGTGTTTTTACCATAGAAAGTCATTAGAGATAAGCAGTAAGTGCTCCCCTGCACCTAGGTTTCGAAACTAGGGGTAAAATTTCGAAACCTTTGCAAATTTTGGGATTCCAGAGGTCACTGCCAGCCAAAGTTTCGAAACCTTTGGGGAAGGTTTCGAAACTATGGTCAAAGGTTTCGATTGGGCATAAAAATTGAGGTTTGCAAGCTTTACGTTTTAGTCCTGATTCTCGTATGTGCAATTGCTTGAGTTTGAGATGTCCGTTTGAGTTGAAATTTGGCAGAGAGGCATGAAACATGACTAATTTCATAATGGTAACTTAAAATTTGGTAAAGTCCTCTTAATTTCCAGAATTTACAAATTGGTCCCTAAATTCGTATTTTGTGCAATTGAGTCCCTTATTGTTTTCCGATTGGTGTGATTTTTGAGTATGCTTATCTCAAGAGTATGCCTAGGTTTAATGTGAATCTAGACAAGTTTAAAAAGAAAAAAAGGGTCGTTAATCAAGGTTGACTTTCGGGTTGACTTTGGTTTTCCCCGTGTAATCTTCGTAGTTCGGGTCAGCCGTCTAGGCCGGGCTACGGGGGTTACACGCCGTGTATTTACTTATCCTTGTTTTAACTTAGAATCTGTGCAGGACCTTGGCAGGTGATGCTAAAGCAAGCAGATGGTTCTTATGCTTGTGTAGCTGAGAGTGCAACTCGTTTCACTCTGGGAGAGGTATTTTACCTTGACTCTCGGTCGCTTTGTGTTACATTCTTTCCGATGACATATTATTCGTTATTGTCTAGACCAAGGAAGAACTGCTGAGGGTCCTTGGATTGCAAGAAGAACAAGGAAGCCAGCTAGAATTTCTTCGTAGAGGCTACAAGGTTTTTCGTCCATTCTATTTTTCCATTACCATGTTATGTATCATTTGAGATTCTTAAACTGAATGCTCATAGCAATATCCTCTATGCCTCCCTGAACAAAGTTCCAACTTTTGTTTTCCTTCCGGTTTTACATCTCGGGGCGAATCGGGCCTTAATTGGCACATTCATCGGATTGTTCAAAAATACTCATAATTGACAACGTAGTTATTATGCACAGCAGAGATTAAGTATCCTGAAAATCTAATTAGCTAAGCAACTAATAAAGTCATCTATCATTGCAGACTTCCACTTGGTGGGAAGAGGATGTTGAATTGGAGGTATCTTCTGCATGGCGCAGTTGAGCAACCGGATGACTGTTAAATACAACGAGATGTCTCACATTCGCATATAAATGGTGAAGTTTGATGATGCACGGAACATCTTTTCCCTTATAGATTTCTTTTAAACCCTTTCGTTTAGATTCCCCTGTAACTAGCCCCTTCGTACAAATCAGAGTAACAATAACTTGTTTTTGCTTTCCTTGTCGTCTTTGATTCAGACTAGTGGAGAATACAGTAACGAGGAAGTGAAAATGAGGTAATAAAACAAGAGTTCGTGCCATAACCTTGACCTTTTCTAGCATAAGTTACTATAGCTTGAAGTTTTAAATCATAACAAACCATACAAATATGGATATAAAATGAGTTCAATATAAATTTTAGAATTTTGAAAATAAAGTATATAAATTTCTAAATTTTATTGACTAACAGATATTTATTGTTTCGATTTTGTTAGATCATGTGCATATTTTGAAACTTGTTCAAGGTTAGTATTAGAAATAAGGTAAGCGAATCAAAGAGTCGTGCTCAGCTATAAATATATATGATCCATAGTATACAAACTATTTTTGGAGCAAAATCAATGTCATTGTTCGAATGGATTCATGCTGTCACCATGTCAAATCCAGCAGATTTAACATTCGAATATCAGCATTCGTAGCCCTTTTTCTTGTTTTCAGGGAGCCACATTTGTGTGTGTGTAAAAACAAAATTTAGCCGTCAAATATATGAGACAAGGTTAAACCTGAGTTAACTAAGGTAAATAATTTGTTTCTGCAGTCGTAGCAGATACCAAAACAGCTTGAACTTGTTCAGGTGTGGAGCAGAAATAGGTCAATTGATTTTATTGCCAAATCCGTCGGAGTCGAGAGCGGTGAAATCAGGATCTTTTGGCTTCGAAACCTTGAGCAAGCTCTTTGAACTAGTCAAGCCTTTACTCTTTTGGCTGCGAAGATTAGCGGCAAACCGTGATGCAAATACAGTTGCACGAAGGCTGTGGGATTCTGCAGCGGTATCAGTTTGATCAATTAAGGCCTGCTGGTCATCATAGATATAGTCTAGATCCTCTTCTTCCTTACGTCGAAGTTCCGCTTCTTTCCTTTTCACATGCTTGCGCCATGCGGTTTGGATGAAGCAGGCAGCCCAAGTCCGCCATTGCTGTGAGTAGAACCGGAAGGTGTGCTGAACCTGCCTACTATGGAGGCGCCTGAACTGACTCGAAACGAATTTCAGCTCTTCAGCTTCTAAAGCAAAAGCCTCCACCTCGGTTAAAGCCTTGACTGTTCGAGTAGATAATGGTAAGTTGGAACTAGCTTTGGGGTCAAGCGCCCAAGTCAAGAGCTCCTCACCACAAAAGTCCCCCTCTTTCAGCCAACCTCTGTTGAAAAAACCACTCCTCCCACCATCTGTCGTCACACTTTCGAGGCGACCACGTATGACGAAAAGCATCTCGTTTACTGGATCCCCTTCACGGACAATGTAAGTTTTTTCTGTGTATAGACTTGGTTTGAGTCGCTCACAGATTGCATCAAGTAACCTCTCATCCATATTGGCAAAGAGAGGAACCTGCATACCGTAACAAGAGTTTAATGAAACTCGAATCCAACCTCTAAGTTAACTCATAAGGTGGAGAGTCTACAATTTTGGCACCCCCATCTTGACAGATACATGATGAAGTAGACATTAAACAGGCAAGGAATGATAAGCAATGCGCAACTTTCTACAGCATGTAACGTATGAAATGTGCACTAACGTCACCCACGGAAATTTAACAGTTGGTTGATGGAGAGCAAAAAAATGTATAGAGATCCTTACCCTTCGGACCAGATTCAAACAGAGATGTCGCTTAATGTCCCTCCTCAGATCTTTTGGTAAACTCTGGACTATGTTCTCTTCGTCAACTCCACGAGTCTCCATCCATTTGTATTGGTCATATCGCCTAACTCTCTCCTTGAGATCCTCAGGAAGTGCACGATGATGCATCCATTGCTCGGAGTCACGCCTTTTGATCCTCATTTCCTCAAGACGAACCGTAAGAGATTGAAGGTAGGTCTGTTGCAATCAAAAGAAACCTTCAAACTTCAGCATTATTGTATAGACTAACGTTTTATTTTGTTTGTTTTCCTCTTCCTCCAAAACGTGTAATAATCACTTGACAGTTAACTTCCAGCCATTTTCTGGCAGCTTTGAGAATCATGCTCATAACTTAGCAAACAGAAATCAGAATCAAAGCCAGAATTTGGTTGGTCCACACAAGAGGTGTAACATGCAACATTACCTAACACTAAAGAGTTTATCTAAATCATCTAAAAATATCATAGCGAAGAACTCAAGGTTTAGCTCAGATTGCTAGCATCCTTAAAAACCAGTATCCAGCAGGTTCCAGGCATGAAAATTGGAAATCAAAGGACTCAACATACAATATTTTTTATGACCAAAAATTATTTTAGACATTAACAATAACACGTGGCAAAGACATTCAATTTACCTGTATGTTTCCGATCAAAAGTGCCATGAGGAGAAGCCCAAAGATAGCTATTGCTATGGAAAAGAGAACCTCTCCGGAATATGTGCTGGTTTCAAGGCCCTGACCAAGTGTACTGTACAGAATAAACTGAACGTTGATCAGTAAATGCAACTCCCAGGAGTACAATAAAAGAATCTAATAGAAACTATACGAAACTCAAACGACAGACACGCAGAAAATTTTCATATATCCTGCAAAACCAACCACATATATAGCCTGGATACCGTTTCAAGGACCCTCCAAATACATGGAAAACTTCAAAAATTGGACATACTAGTGTTGAGCACGTCCCAAGTCCTACACTTAACCCCAAATCCAAGTATTTTGGTAGCTTGTTAACAGAGATCATGATTTACTACAAACATAAAATAGATAAGACAACAAAGATGTGTGTTGTGTGTTGAATAGAAAGTGCAGACCTTAGATTCTGTAAACCCCACCAGAGACAGAAACAGAATTTAGGGAAAAAGATGTTGGATGAAGTAATCTCAGATGTTATAGCTCGTGTGTAGATCCCATAATTGAATGGTGTCTCATCATCTTCAAGAGAACAATGACTATCAAGTTCTTTGTCTCTCACCCTTCGCCATTCCGGGAAACCACGCATATGCCTGTTTCCGCAGTACAAGAAATCTATGTTGCACCTTCCACTTTCTTCACAAGCAATTCGCCAGCATGTATCTTTACGCTCTACCGCCAGTAAGTACCAAAGGGCCCCAACTATCTGCATATTCCATCTCAAACTAGTCAAACCAGTCCAGTGTTGTATATCAAATAGACCAATGCAAACTTATCAAAACAATTACAACACTCGTCGAAAGCATTGATTGTCTATCCTGAGACTCAAGCATGGTTAAACTAATTCGAGTAAAACATTAATCCATTGTCAAAACAACATCACCCAGAAAAACTTCCATGTGGAAATTGGAAATACATACAATAATTAAGACGTCTAAACTTGCCACTGCTTGTGTAATGCAATAATATATAATGGCATTGGCATGCATCACTTTACAAAAACCGGACATTCAAGCATCCACAGTCTGTCATGACCAGGACAGGATTGCAAAAACTAACAAGCTCGTGTAATGGCGAACTGATAACTTACATGACTGGCAAGCATGTACCATAGCAGATAATACGCAGCACCAACCCAAGCGCTATCAGCGAAAGTACCAGCTGTCTTCTTCAGTTCTGAAGTTAATGGCACAAAGCGAAGAAACCTAGGAATATACTGAACAAAAACAATGATTAGCAATGCCTGTTTCGTCGCCCATACCTCTGAACCTTTTGATTTGTGAAGATATTTCCACACCACCATCTGCAGATAAGGAAACAATTAAGCGAAAGAACCATTTCTCCTTCTATGCAATTCAGAACAGACAGCTCAATGCAGTATGTTATCCTACCATAACACAACATCTATTACAATGTTAGCGTCAAGTTTTCATGTAAAATTGCTATAAGAACAAATTAGGACACTTGATAAAATGCAGTAAGGATCTTTCGCGTAAACGTAACAAAGCCTACATTGCAGGAAAGTATGCTCAGATCAGCAACAAAAAAAATGAGACTGTTCTTTATTTTATGAAAGTCTTATAGAACGTTTCTTCGAGTTATATAATTCTTATATATGATTTACAATGCAGTACCACATGGGTGGATATATAGGAATTATAGTCTGCAAAGCAGATAATTTCAACTGCAAACTGCCACTAACATGAAGCAAGTAGTTTAATCTACTAGCCCAACTCTGGATATAGAGATTGTTGAAGCAAGTAGTTTCTCAAACCTGTGGCAAGGGGAGGACAGAAAGAAGATCGACAATGAAGTGACGACTTAAATATCGTGAGGCAATCTGTGCAGGATCTATCACAAGTTCACCTCGTCCAAAAACCCTCGACGATGGCGCAATATATGCTGTACGGAACTGCAGACCCATACGAATGAGGTAGAAAGCATCGATAATTGTCCGAATGGTAGTGGTTGTGACTCCCAACCTTACATCAATTCCAAGGCAATATGATCGCCTATTGAAGTTGGGAAGATAGAAAAACAGTGGATCAAGAGATACCGAAAGAATGCAGGACACAACAAAGAACCTATTCCATAGCAAAATAGATTTATCTTGGGGATCAAATATCATCTTATGGGACACTTTTAGATCTTCTGGAAACACGACTCGCGTGACCTCAGATTTGAGGCTGCTACCGAGTAGTAGTAGTCCTCCCGGTCTTGTCACCATCCCTAGATTAAATGATTCTCCCGATGCCTTCTTCTTCCCTTGCTCTCTGTATTTGAAGCCATCTACACTAAATCCGCTCTTCTTCACTCCTCCAGCTCCGGACGCCATTGACATTGGAGAGTCTATATCATCCAACCTAGAGTTTAAAATACGGGCAACAATCAGGCATTGGTTTAAAGATTATAACAATGATAGCCTAAAACTACAACCTTATTAAACCTTTTTCTAAACCAAAAACAACAACATATAAGGTTCTCAACATGAAAGATTGTCTGGTTTATGTCACCTATAATGCAAAAGAAAGACATTTGAAGCAAAATAGAAAAGGTTGTATACCGTATATTAATTAGTACCTAACAAATTCCTCCTTCTGACCTCCAATAAGCTGAGACTTGTAAGCACCTCCAAACATTTTTCAGAAGGGTCATGTGTTTAGCAACATTCAGCCCCGTTAGTCCTGTGGATATATCAAAAATCACTTACAAACTTGCGTGACAAATTTTTTTCCAGAATCTGTGAGAATGATAAAGAAGGTAGCAAAAGATTAAAGGAAAAACATATGAATTACGACATGGACGTTATATTGCATGCAATGTATATTAAATATGTTCTTAAAGAAAAATCAAAATTACAGATAAAATTACGATGACTTACAGTAATTATTTTCTGGTTGGTGCTATGGGAATGTCGAATATAGGAGGATCAGAAAAAAGAGCAAAAATTAGGACTCGAAGAAGGAAAGGAACGGTCAAACGAGGGAAGAGAAAAAGACAAGAGAGAAATTTATATGTTATTTTCTGGGGAGGTTTAAAAGTTAGTTATTACAGTTATTGGCCTTTCCAAAAGTAATAAATTAAAATGATGGTACATTTTAAATTGACCTTAAAAGACTAAAATTAAGTTTTGAATGTTAACCCTTAATCAAAAGGACATAATTATATCCATCATATCTATACTTGGGATTGCTATGATAATATTAAAATCTACTTTGTTCTAAATGAGTATAACAATTCCTAAAATCAAATGATTTTGAGCTTCTAATACAATTTTAATGTTCTAGATTAAATTTGGACCAAACTCTAGTTAAAACATTCGTTAGTAATATTGATTTCTACTAGATTTTTTCTGAGAGTCGAATTATCTTAATACCCATGAGAATATGTCCAACATGAAGTTGACACTAATCATGTTCCCGCAGAAGAGCAGTCAATGAGTGCAATCCGTCATAAATAGAGTTCGATCCAGGATGCGTCCGATCACCATTAATAAAGGCATGGATTCCATTCTTGACTTCAATCCAGCTACACCCTGGTAACTTCCAGACATTTTGTTGCCTCATCGTGTTTCTAACATCCAATACTTCTTCGTATTTGCCAGCTGCTACATAAACATTGGACATCAATATATAACTACCACTATGCTCAGGCTCAATCTGAAACACATGCTTTGCAGCAGCCTCAGCTATCTCTGAATTTCCATGGAGCCGGCATGCCGCCAATAAGGCCCTCCATACAACAGCGTTGGACCCAGTAGGTGATGTTAAAGCCAGCTGATAAGCCTCCTCAAGCTGGCCAGCCCGACCAAGCATGTCAACTACACAAGTATAATGGTCTATGGTAGGAACAACACCATATTTTGACTTCATTTGCCCCAGAATTCGACGCCCTAGGCTCACAAAGCCAGCATGACTGCAGGCTGACAGGACTCCCACAAATGTTACATCATCGGGCTTAAATCCACTCTCGCACATGAGAGAAAACATATCCAATGCCTTTCTTCCATAACCATGAATGCCATAACCTATGATTAAAATGTTCCAGGATGCAACATCCTTATGGCTCATCTTATCAAAAACCATGTGAGCCTCTCTCATACTCCCACATTTGGCATACATATCCATAATCCCATTGTTGATAAGAACATCGTCAATATCTTCAGCATTTCTGTCTTTTGTCAACCCATTAATAATCATGTAGCCATGAATCTCCTTACCATGCATCAGTGCTGCCATCTGAGTGCAAGAAGGAAGCACAGTGGTCAAAGTGATTAAGTCCGGCCAAATTCCATCCCTTAACATCACACGGAAAAAGTCTCAACGTTTCATTGTGATCACCGCATTGTTCATGAACAAACAAAATTGAATTCCAAGAAAAAATGTCCCTCTCATGCATCATTTTGAAAATATTCAAGGCTTCACCAACACACTTACACTTCCCATACATATCAATCAAAGTATTCGACACTACAATACTCGAACCATACCCCATTTTCACGACAACCCCGTGAATTGCCCGCCCATTCTCTACATCTCCCGTCATTTCAAAAACCGACAAAACACCAGTAACTGTGAAACTACTCAATGGAACTCCTCTAAACACATCTTCCTAAACACTCCCAAAGCCTCATCAAACTGCCCAACCTGTGCATACCCATTAACCATAGCATTCCAAAGCACAACATCTCTCACAGTCAATTCATCGAACACTTCTTCAGCATCCTCCATGGACGAGAACTTCAAATAGCATTTAACCAAACCACTCCCTACATACAAATCCAAGTCCAACCCAAGTTTAAAAACCAACCCATGAATCTTCCGAACCTCTAAAACCTCCATAATATCACAACAACCTTTAAGCAAACAGGGAAACGTATATTTGTCAGGGGAATACCAAGAACCCTCGTATCCCTGTAAAACTTCAATCCTTCAAAGGGATCTTCGTTCGTGATAAACCCAGAAATGATCGCATTAAAAGAAAATATATATGGGGTTTAAGGGGCAGATTGCAATAAGGAAAGGGCATGGGTCATTTGGTTGCACTTGGAATACATGTTGACGAGACTGGTGAGAGACGCAGGAGAGGCTTGAAGGAGGTCATTCCTGAGCATGTAGGGGTGGAGTTGCTTGCCTCGTGTGAGGTTCTTTTGATGGGCGCATGATTGGAGGGAGGCAATGAATGCAGAGACGTGGTGAGGCTGCGGAGCGGGTGATGACGAGGAACACAATTTGGAAGACGAGAGGCAGTATGGATAAAGAGATACAGATTTGCTGTTGTTGAATGAGGATTTGGTGAAGATACCTCGTTTGTTCATTAATTAATTAACTGGGAAAGAATATGAAGATAAAACTGATAATCATATGTTTCTTTGCAGTTGTTCTTGTTTGATATCCAAGATTTTCAAATGGCGGTTGCCGGTTAGGCAGCGAAAAGAGAAGAGCTGAAGCATTTACTTAGCGTAGAAAATACGAGACTCGAATTGTCTCATTTATAGGAGAATGCAGATGTATTTTGGCTTGAGTGTTTTTCAAAATAATGGTGAATTTAAAATGGTTAATTATTTGATACACTCGCGCCGATAGAAATTAAAAGTTTGCACAAACGTCTTAATTTTAAGGCTTAAGAACTTAGTAGTTTAAGGTGTATGAATTTTAAATTTAAGGATAATAGTTGAAATTTACAGTTTATGATTATAATTTAGAGTTTATAGATTAAAACTTAAATTCTCACTATATTTTCCTAAAAATTAAACTTCAACCTTTACACTTTAAATTCTAACCTTAAGCCCTAAATTCTAGTCATTATCTCTAAATTTTAAATCCCTACACCTAAACCTCTAAACCCTACACCCTAAACTAAGCATTTAAACCCTAAAATTAAGTCTTTGGTGAAATTTTTTTATTTTTACCACAAGTTATAGAATAATAATCCATTTAAAATTGTTTTAGTGGTGAAAATATTTATAGAAATATAGTATTTTATTTTATATAAATTCTATTTCTAATTTTTGTCTTGAGTATGATATATTTTTTAATTAGAAAAATAAAACTGACATAAATGAATTATTAGATCCACCTGTGACCTGCTGGCATAAATTTTATATATATAATTTTTTTTAAATATGCTGGTGTGATACAATATAGCATCTATTCAACTTTCTTAATCTTTTCAAAGACAAGACACACAACATGCATTATTGGTGTTCGAACCCGAGTCTTAAGGGATGATGAACATTTACATTTGCCACCATAACACAAGGGATGAGTTTTTATATAAATTTAGTCATTGGGCTTAGATGTTTAATAATGAACTATACATTTGTTTTCATTTATTTTAGTTTGTTTTTTAATAATGCCTCAATTAATTTGATGTTTTTTTTAAAAAAAATAATTTGATGTTTGACGAACTATCTAAGCCCAATGAAAGAGTGTATCATATCCTTCCAAGCCATGGTTTGGGCGAGACCACAATTTTTAAAACGGATTCATACCTAAACCAGAATAAATCTTTATATTATTTATCTTCAATTTTGAATTTGATATTAGAGAATCCGAATACTGTATGACGATCAAATCAATTGCACCATAATAATGTCACTATCACAATTCACATGGCAAGCCAAGCATGTACATTTTTAGTCAAAAAGTTAGGCCCAACACTCTAGTAGCTTTTTTGCAAACCTTATTCGACATGTGTCAGTATAATTTATTAATATACATTTGTTTTATAATTAAGAAATAATGTTATGTAATATCAATTTTACAAGGTTATTAGCACTTCCGGCTTACCTTTCTTGCATTATAATTATAATTATAATTATAATGCATAGTTAAATACATTTTTCTTAAAATGTAATAATTGTCAATATTCATGGGATCGAAATATTAGTTGAGCTAAAATAATTATAATATTTCAATCTAAATAAAAATTAAAAACATATAAAGTGAAAGGGAAATTCACAAGTCAATTGAATCCTTATACATCATAATCAAATGTCATCCCCAACCACGTGCAATGTTATGTGGTACTTGATTAATAAAATTTCATATCATTTGAAAAAGATGGCACGATAAAGAAACTAAGCAATTCTAAGAATCGAGCTATATCTATAATCAATCTAACATCCAACAAAGTTCAAATCCCACTCTCAACAACATTTAATTATTTTATTTCAAATTAATTTAGTGGTTAAGCTTTAATTTTTTATTCTAAATAATTAGAGTTTTCATAATTTTATAAAATTATTTAAGTAACGGTAAATGACTTGAAATGACACATCAATAAAAAATTATTTTATAAAAATATTTTTTAATTGGTGTGTTATTTTATCAAATCAACATTTTTATCTATAAAAAAAAATAGACACCATCATCACAATCACAATAGCAACATTCCACTACCCCTTACTGGAGTATTTTTGAATTAATTTTTTCTCTCTTTCTTTTGCTTGACAATTACAGCCATTACCTCGTTTGGTGTGTAAAGTCTTGGTATGATTTAATTTGTTTTTAGGTACAATGTGATACTTGACAAAAACAACAACAAATGTGTCTAAGCTCCAATTTTGGCAGTTGAACTTGGTGTATTCTTTTTTGTGCTTCTCTTCTTTATATAACTAAATGTATTTAGATTTTTATCATATCCTTTCCTGTTTCAAATTACATTCCATTGTGTTTGGGTTTATGTGTACTAAAGGAAGGAAACTACAACTGGTCCAAGAGAAAACTACCTCATTCGTACATACAAAGGCAATCAGTTCAATAACAACATGCACCCGATTCAATTGCGAATAAAAATCGTTCATTTTTTTTGTGTGTGCCTAACTTATATTTTATTAGACTTACGGCTAGAGTTTAAGGTTAGGGTTTAAAGTATTGAGTGTATGGTGTATTTTTAGAATGTAAAGTTTATAATTTAAAATTTAATTTTTTAGTAATGTAGCACAAAAAATCACAAAAAGGCTGTCAAAGGACTATCTCGATTTTTACTGAGGCCCCCCTATTTTTCAAAACATGGTCAGTCCGTTGATCATACCATGTTCAATTATGTACGGAATCTTTTAATTTAATAATATTGTTTGACAACATGAAATTTTAATGTTGAATTCAATCAACGATAACATGCAAAATTTTACTATAAATGAACCAAAAGAAACTAGTTATAATTTCTTATATTTTGCAGCATAAATGAAAGAGGAAAATCTAATCAAGTAGAGATAGAATAAATTATGATATTACATAAAAAAAATTAGGGTAATAATAAAGTGGTATGCATGGTCCGACAGAAGGAAATGATTATGTAGCATAAAAGATGGCTTTTTATCAACTTTTAATTTTAGTGGTACATATTCATATTAAAATGCACTACTGTTACTTGAATCTAAATTTCGATTACTCAAATTGGTTAACATCTACATTTAATAAATATTTTTCAAAAAGAAATGTTAAGTGATTCCAACAGAACATTTAAAATTTATTTCCATAAAATTAAAACAAATTCGAATAATAGTTATTTGAGAGTTAATATATAATTTCGTTGCATATAATAATTATAACATTTGAATTTATTTTTTATGAAATATAAATAATTTTGAATAATAGTTATTTGAGAGTTAATATATAAATCTATTGCATATAATAATAATAATAATATATAGATTTATAATATCCATATTCAGTGACATGGTATGTGGGGTAGAGAGGGGCAATTGTCCCCCAATAAGAAATTTTTTTTCCAACTTTATATTCTTATATAAATTTATTTACAAATTGATTTATTTTTTTATTGTCCTAGCTACAAACATTTATGTTTTGTTCTACTAACTTTAAATTCTAGCTATGTCCCTGTCTATATTTATAGATGTTTTAAAAATTCAAACGCTATAAAATTATGCAGATTTTCCATTTTTATGCCTTAACTTTCTTTGTATACGGGTTGTATAAAATTATTTTGGTATAACTTTGTATATGTTACAATTTTTTCTCATTCACTAGAGCAAGTTCAGTGATAATCTTTTCACGTTATGTTGGTATTTGGTGTATATAGATGAATGACATTAATTATAAATTTTAAAATTACTCCATGCTTAGGGTAAATATCAAATCGTCAACCACTAGTTGAGCTAGAAAAAATTTGTATCATCTCGCCTAAACCTCGTAATACTATATGTTTCGATTATTAGTGTGTTCGTTTGCACAATATAATTATCGATGGCGGTTGTAATTACATTAATGTATTGTTTGTAATTCTAATTTTTATATTACACTTAATAATTTTGATTATAATATCGTGGATGTCTTATTTGTATTTTCTGTTGTAATTTTAGAGTTACAAAAAGATTAAAGTACTAAAATTCAAATTTAAAATCTATAAATATCACAATAGAAAAACTCAAACTCTTCTACTTGTCTTTTTTTTAAAACATAAAATCCAAAACAAAGTTTTATAAAGTCAATATTTACCCAGAAAAAAAGTATAATGTACTGAGAAAGATTAGTTTGAGTTGAGGCGCGTGAGTAGAAACAGTGTAGGAAAGAATTTAACTTTAGAGTGGTCACCCTCATCGCAATCCACATATTGCGCGCCCCATTGTCTTCTTCATCAGTATTTGTTTTGATTATCTGCATCAAACAAAACATCCTCTTACAGTCAAACACTCAAAAAGCTCCTTCTTTTTCCTTTCTCATAAATCAGTTTTTTTAAAGGAACCCCATTTATTTTTTGTCAAAAGCATAATCATCACAAACTAAACTACAATTATCAGATTTCATCATCCCACATTGGATACAGAGCACTATGTGAGAAAAATACCCATTTCCTGATTTCTATTTCCATTTCTCCATCTTCACCAAACTTGAGATACCCAGAAACTGAAGCGACAAGAAGAAGAAAAAAAGAATGCCTTCAAGGCCTTTACCCCCAGGTTCAAACCTGCCAAGACCAAGTTTCCTTAACAAGACAAGAGTTATATTCTTGGTCTTAACCATCTCAGCTTCGGCTGTCATCCTCTCTACTGTAATTTATTTCCTTTACCATCTTTGGAACTCCCTTTCTAACCGAGCTAGAACCATCCCTTTTGACTCCAGTGCTCCTCTCAAGCTCCAAAGGTTTTGTTTCAAAGAGTTGAAGAACGCCACCAATGATTTCGATGACGCAAACATCATAGGCAAAGGTGGTTCGGGCACCGTCTTTCGTGGCATTGTCGGAGATGGTAAATTGTTTGCAATCAAAAGGCTTGACACGCTCTCTTTGCAAACCGAGAGAGAGTTTCAGAACGAGTTGCAGATTCTCGGTGGGCTAAGATCGCCATTTTTGGTTACCCTTTTGGGGTATTGTGTTGAAAAAAACAAGCGTTTGCTTGTCTACGAGTATATGCCTAATAAAAGCTTGCAAGAATCACTTTTTGGAGATGCTAGTTTGTGCATGAATTGGCAAAGAAGGTTTGATGTCATCCTCGATGTTGCTAAAGCTCTCGAGTTTCTCCACTTCGGTTGTGATCCCCCGGTGATTCATGGGGATATAAAGCCCAGCAATGTGTTGCTTGATTCTGATTATAGAGCAAAGATTTCAGATTTTGGGTTGTCGAGAATTAAGGTGGAAGGCGAGTTTGGAGTGGATTTGTTCAGTCAAGAGCTATGGAAGAGCCAAGAGTTGTCTGGGACTTTAGGAGGAACTACTGGTGAACATACACCAGCTATTGGGACTCCTGTGGAGAGTAACAACACCGAGGTAGACTTTGCCCTTGCTTTACAAGCTTCTTCTTCTTCAAAAAATAGTAAAAAGTGTTATAATGTTAGGTCTCTGAGTTTAAGTTCTTTGAATTATAATGCTAACTTAGCCAGTGAGAGTGATTGTAAGGGTCGGGTTAATGGAAAAGGGAAGGAGGTTACCTGTGTGGATACTGGTGGGGATGATTGGAATACGAAGTTTGTGCCTTATGATGATGAGTTTAGCAGTATTGATCATAGTAAGGAGCTGAATTCTAGTGCGAACTTGGGTGCGGATGAGGCGGCAGGGACGCCGGCCAGTGTGAAACAATGGGGAAAGGATTGGTGGTGGAGGCAAGATGGTAGTGGTGAATTGTGCAGTAAAGATTATGTTATGGAGTGGATTGGGAGCCAAATATGTCCATCAAATCCTGATTGGGATGATGAGAAAAAGCCAAGCCCTGAGAAAATTGAGCTGGACAATTCAACTCAGTTGGATAAGTTAGAAGATGTTAGTGAACCCCAGATGCAAGGACTTGGCTTTGATGCTTTGGATAAGTCTTTGGAGAAGAAAGAACCTAAACCAAAAGGAAAGAAAACCCGGAAAAAGACACACAGGAAGATGCAAGAATGGTGGAAAGATGACCATTTAGGCGAGATAAGCAAAAAGGATAGTAAGCTGAAGCAGCTCAAGACAAAGTTGAAGAAAGGGTTTAAAATGCCACATTTTGGTATGGGAAAGCGGTTTTATTTTTGCAGGAGCAAGAAGTTCAGGGAACCAGAACAAGATGCCTGTGATGAGAATGGAGAGTTCAGTTTTAGAAGGGGATGGAGGAGAAAGAACAACAATTCCATCGGAAGCGACATGTGGAGTGGGGATCTTTTCAGTCGCGAGCTAAGCAGCACGACCAGCATGAGAGGGACTTTGTGTTATGTTGCGCCGGAGTACGGCGGGTGCGGCTACTTAATGGAGAAAGCTGATATTTACAGTTTAGGAGTTTTGATCCTTGTGATCATATCTGGTAGGAGGCCATTGCATGTCCTTGCTTCACCTATGAAGCTCGAAAAAGCAAACTTAATAAGCTGGTGTAGGCAATTAGCTCAATCTGGAAACATATTAGAACTGGTAGATGAGAGACTGAAAGATGAGTACAATAAGGAGCAGGCAAGCTTGTGCATAAACTTAGCACTTAGTTGCCTGCAGAAAATGCCTGAGTTGCGACCGGATATCATGGAGATCGTAAGGATCTTAAAAGGGGAGATGGATCTCCCAGCAGTTCCGGTTGAGTTTTCTCCGTCTCCGCCATCTAAATTATACAGCAGATCAAGGAGAAAACAGAAGGCCAATGCAGATTAGTTCCTTTTTCAGTTTTGGTTATGCTTTTGCTGTCATATTTGGGAGTTTTGGTGACGGGTGATGAGTGTAATATAGGATTTAGATGATGTTGATTGCAAAGCTGTTTAGTTACTTCAAAACGTATATGGGGAGGGGGGGGACTGAAGGTGTGTATTCTGATGATGATTATGTTGTATGTATATTATATGAATTTTTTTCAACTTTTTTACAAACTTGAGACATATACTGATGGCTAATGTGAAGGTGATTTTCCTTGCAATCTTTACACTAATTTTCCATACAATCTTATAGATGACCTTGTTTCACATTCACTGCCAGTGGCATGCATTGTTTGAAAACTGGGAAGCATGGGTCTTGGTTTCTATTTTGCGTATGGATTGGTCCCTCCCTTCTCTGCTACATTCTGCAGCTTTTACTATTCAAAACTGCACAGTCTCCAAAAAAAGCATTTCGGTGCAACCCTTTGCTTTTGTTTTCTTCACTTCATTTGAAAATTTAATATTTACAATATATATATATATAAGGGTAAACTACAATGAAGATCACCCAATTATGAGTATGGTTACATTTGGGTCATCTAATTATTAAAAATTACATTTAGGTCACTCAATTATGGGTAAGGTTACATTTGGGTCACCCTTTATATTTAAAAAAATGTATATCAAGTTATGTATTAGATTAATTAATGATTTCAAATGAAGTATTCTAGTGTTAACAAAGGTATACAAGTGATTTGGAAGCAAAAATAATAAAATTGATGCATTTTTTTTAAATATAAAGGGTGGCCCAAATGTAACTTTACCCATAATTGAGTGACCCAAATGTAATCTTTAATAATTGGGTGACACAAATGTAACTTTATCCGTAATTGAGTGACTCAAGTGTAACTTTTAATAATTGAGTGACCCAAATGTAACTGTATCCATAATTAAGTGACCTCCGTTGTAGTTTACCCTATGTATAATCACAGGCTGCAAATCAATTTTTATAGAAAAATGTTAGACAGACACAATAAAAGAACACGAAAGGAAGACATTATGGGAAGTTACTATAGTTTTTTAATTTCACCACTCATTTAAGATCCTTTTGAGACAGAAATGGTTGCTGATTCTATATTAATTTGGTGTTGGTGGGTTTGCAGTTATTATTCACTTTCCTAATCATGATAATGGCCTAAAGCGGGTAATTTAGGGGAATAATCCATTTTGGATTATTAATTAGAGATATAGGGGAGTTTGGGGGATATTTTAGCATCTAGGCCAAAATCTACAGGACCACGCCACCTTCTTATGGCGTGGTCACTTTTTAGCACAACCTCGCCACCTCCTTATAGCGAGGTCACTTTTTAGCACAACCTCGCCACCGCCTTATGGCGAGGTCACATGGACCACGTACCTATATAGTCAAGTACCATCCACTTGAATCATGTAAGGTACGTGAGTTGCATGGTCCATGTGACCTCGCCATAAGGAGGTGGCGAGGTTGTGCTAAAAAGTGACCTCGCCATAAGGAGGTGGTGAGGTCCTGTAGATTTTGGCCTAGATGCCAAAATATCCCCCAAACTCCCCTATATCCCTAATTAATAATCCAAAATGGATTATCCCCAAAATTTACCGGCCTAAAGCTACACACTGTAAAAAAGAAGAAAAAATCATTAAAACCCTGGGGATTACATGTCAAAGAAAACTCACATGAAAATTGAAAACAGTGAGGATCTCTATCATTGTCCTTTTGCATGGAAAACACCACACGGCTTGGCTGAACAATTACAAAAAGAACAAAGCTTAAACTCCTGCTAGATCCATCGGGTAGTTATGCGGTAAGACGGTTAATATGCGACTAATATACGGCGTAACCGGATAGAAAGGTGATCGGTTAAAGATAACAAAATCGGTAAAAATTACTTATTTTGTTGATCCGAATATCAATATATTCGGTAGCGCCTAATTTGTTGATAATTTTGAGCTGATGGGGCCTTGGAAATTCCCACGATAACAAAATCGGTAAAATTACCGATTTTGTTGATCCGAATATCAATATATTCGGTAGCGCCTAATTTGTTGTTAATTTCGAAAGTATCCATATTTTTTAAAAGTTTATCGATACTTTTTGAACAGCAATGTAACAGGATATTTTGTTTGGTGTCAATACTTTTTTAAGAACGTGTGCAAAAGAATCGGTACAATAGAAAAAATTAAACATAACCGGTTACATTATTAATACATATAATGTAACCGGTAAATCTTTACCGGATATCTTGTTTGGTTTCGATACTTTTTTTAAGAACGTGTGCAAAAGAATCGGTACAATAGAAAAAATTTGACATAACCGTTTACATTATTAATACATATAATGTAACCGGTAAGTCGTTATCGGATAATTTGTTTGGTGTCGATACTTTTTTAAGAACATGTACGAAAGAATCGACACAATTCAAAAAAGTATCGAAACCTGGGGAATTGTATCGATTAAATATATCATAATGATATAACCGGTTAAAAAGTATCTACTCTAATACAAACCTTTGTATTGCTTGCATTTACAAAAAATCTAAGAGAGTATTTGAAATCGACCCGAGTTTGGTTGCTGCGAAATACAAGGTTACTGCGAAATACAAGGTAGGCGTTCTGCGAAAGGAAAGGTTTTGGGTTTGGGGACTTTGAAGTAAAAGGTATGTTGTCGAAACCCTAGTTTTTTGGTAATGTAGTATTGGGTAGTTGGGGATAATATTTTGGGTTTAGTGATTTTGAAGTAAAATCAGAATTCGGATCGATTATAGGTCGAAATTGTAATTATATTTAGGAAATAAATATCGGTACTTTGTTATGAGAACTTATCGGTAGAAATTAATATTATCGGTAGGAAATGAATATCAAAATTTTTTTCAGAGAACTGAAGCGAGATGGGTGCTAAGGATCATGAAGATGAAGCTCATTGTTTTACTTTCATTTTTTTATTTACTTTAGTAATTTGTAATTGAAGCACTGGACTTCATTTTTTTATGATCATTTTTCTTCATCCTTATATTATTAAACTTTTCATTGGGAACTCTTTTTTTTCATAAATATAATTGATATAAACGATTTAATAGAAATATCCATACTTTTTCGAAAGTATTCATACTTCTAATAAAAGTAACGAAATATTTAATATAAGTATCCATACTTTTCCTGTAAGTACCCATACTTTTTAACGAAAGTATCCATATTTCTAATAAAAGTGTCGAAACATTTAATATAAGTATATATCCATATGTTTTATTTAAGTATTCATACTATCAAGCCACAATTGAACTAGTTCCAATGTTTTTATTAAAATATCGATATTATTGTGTAAAGTATCGATTCTTATTCGCTACCTATTACGTTATCCCAGTACTGGTTTAGGGTAAAAATTTTAATATTAATGTAAACGATCAAATAATAACAATTTAGGCGCTACCGAATATGTTGATATGAGTATCAACAAAATCGGTAATTTTACCGGTTTTGTTATCGTGGGAATTTCTAAGGCCCCATCAGCTCGAAATTAACAACAAATTAGGCTCTACCGAATATATTGATATTCGTATCAACAAAATAGGTAATTTTACCGGTTTTGTTATCGTGGGAATTTCCAAGGCCACATCAGCTCGAAATTAACAACAAATTAGACGTCGGATCAACAAAATAGGTAATTTTACCGGTTTTGTTATCGTGGGAATTTCCAAGGCCCCATCAGCTCGAAATTAACAACAAATTAGGCGCTACCGAATATATTGATATTCGGATGACAAAATAGGTAATTTTACCGATTTTGTTATCGTGGGAATTTCCAAGGCCCCATCAGCTCGAAATTAACAACAAATTAGGCGCTACCGAATATATTGATATTCAGATGACAAAATAGGTAATTTTACCGATTTTGTTATCATGGGAATTTCCAAGGCCTCATCAGCTCAAATTTATCAACAATTTAGGCGCTACCAAATATATTGATATTCGGATCAACAAAATAAGTAATTTTACCGATTTTGTTATGTTTGACCGATAACTTAAATTTGTCGGTTACCATTTTTTTCATGTTTTTTTACCGGATACATTATCTAATATCAACATATCCGGTAACGCTTTATCGGATACATTATTTATCTTGTAATATTTTCGGTAACGCCGTTTCTTAGCCGCATATTAGGCGGCCTCATATCAACATATCCGATTTAATATATTGATAAAGATATCCCAAATTTTGAAGAAGGCAAGAATCATTCTTCTCGGATCTATAGCACCTTTGCAGTCGCTTTCATCGAGGGCCACTCGGGAAATACCATGGAAAGTGGGTTAAAACCAACGATACCAATATATATGGGAAAAAGTTTAATATCAATTTTAAGGGTTATTGTTTTAGTTTAGGGTTTAAAGTTTAGAGGTTTCGGTTGTAGGGTTTAGAATTCATGGTTATTGTTCGGAATTTAGTGTATATGGTTTAAGGTTTAGGGTTTAGTTTTTTGTGCTTAGGGTTAGAAATTTAGGATTTAGGTTTTTATAGTGTAAATACACATGCTTGTGTAAAATTAGTTTTTAACTTTTACACGTTTTTAACTTTTACACGTTTTTTAGATCGTTAGATGAGTGAAAATATACATAAATGCATGAACATATAATCATTACTATGCCATGATCAAAGACTCATAAGCCCAACACACGAAGATACATATAACAATGTATTAACACCAACATATATCAATCTTTATAGGAATCACATTTCATATCATATTGGCATATATGTATAATCTCATATTGGCACCTAGCTATGACTCGAATACGCGGATAACATGTTGAAACGCATTTTCAACATAACCATTACCTTCGGTGAGATTACACTCATCACCGGTTCTCGCGGAGGGGATTCCACTCATCCTCACGCCCCGTCGATGGGATTCCACTCATCACCGACTAATATAAAAATTTCCGGGCGAACCCGTACTCCTCCTTGGTGCCTTAACGCCACCAAGGCCACGCACGACTTTGACTCTCGTGTGCACACTCATCCTAATGATCGATCATTGTACCCAAGCATACTAGTGCCAATATTAAATAAAATCCACAACCTTTCACAACATCAATTTCAATATAATTTCCGTGCTTAGCACGTACTCACCATGATCCTCGAAATCATGCAACCACCTCATAACCTCATTTCACAAGCCAACACTATATGTATATCTTCTAAACAATTATCACATCATATTTCACACATACATATATCCACATTACATTTGTCATCAACATGCATATAACAATGCATTAAGCCATGCCCCAACATACATGTATATCACATTATACATAATCATCATAACACAAATCATCATGAGGCATAACATCAATTTAAGAGTTCATCCAAGGTCTCTAACTAAAGCTTAGGATTAGGTTACCACCCTAATCCTAACTCTAGGTGGGTCTACCAAGCCCAACCTAGTCCACATGCTTGAACCAACCACTTAAAAATCAATTTGAAAATATTAACCACTCACCTTCCCTTCCAAGCTCAACTACCAAGCAACCAAGGTCTTCAAGTTTTCGGATTTGTTCCCGAGGCTTCACCAACACATAATCTCACTTCTAATCACCTCAACACAATCAAAACAACCTCAAATCAATTCACCAATTAATGTGGCAAACTCGGAACACCATTCAAGCAATAAACACATGAATTCAAGCCATGAACAACCCCAAAACCATCAAACCCGAGCAGCCCTTATACCCAGCCCAAAACTTGTGATTTCAACACATTTAACACATTTAAATGCTTCCAAAACAACCCCTAACTATTACCCTAACATCAACCCTTAAATTTCAACACAAACCATACCCAAAACTCATCTAAAAACCCTCCTAAAACCCCACCAAAAACCCAATTTCGGGAATTCTTATAATACACTTCAAAAATTATATATGTTGGTCCATTTGGTTCATAAACACCATATCTAACAATATTAAATCAAAACCTTAAGTTAAAAACAATAAAGATATTATTTTTATTCAAATCTTTCTAAAACCCAAATTCTAAAACATTGATGAAAATGAAATCTATTTGTACTTTCAAGTAGATGAAGATGAGAGCAAGATGGGGATGTGTTTACCTTTCAAAATCGAGCCAAAATGAGGGAGGAAGGAGATGGAATAGTAGCATAGAGAAGCTCTCCCCTTTTTGTCGTGAGAAAAGATGAATGAAGAGGGAAGAAGAAGGAAATTTTGTGTTTTAATTAGAAATGAGGGTTTTAAATTTTAAAGTCCCTCTATTTACAAAAATACCATTAAGATGACTATTGGGCTTAAACATCAAAAATTGGTCCAACACCTTAAATTAAATTTTTGCAAAACAAATTCGAGATATTATTTTATTTATTTATTTCTCCCGACCCCCAAACTCGGGTGTTACAAATTTAAAAACCACAAAGATTGGAATCAAGGAAACAAAATATGCAACTAAAACAAAATAAACCAATAAAATATAACAAAAAAACCACTTAAAATTTAAGAAGAATAACTTACCGTTGATCACAGTAGACTTGCCCTTCGATTGACTGGTTTCAACCATTTTTGTTCCAACAATAGACAATAATCTAACCCTAAACTCACTTTGCAAATAATCAAAAAGTAAATCGACTTGTTTTTACAAAGAAATTTGATGATATCGTTGATTCCCTTAAACCTAATTCATCTAGGAATTTTGATAAGTTTAATCCCCTTTAACTCACTCTTGAGAAACCCGTCGACTGTTGTTTTATAAATTAGGGAAATGTTTTTTCAATTATTTTAATTAGTAATAAATGGTTAAATAATTATTTGTATTATTTTAATAATAAAAACAAAACCTAACGGGCCAAGTCACCCTTTTGTAATGGAAGGTAATGGAAGTTAAAGAGAGGGAACGAAATGAAACTGAAATAAAAGTTGGGTGACACCAATAAAATTTTTAAAAGTTCGGTGACCAAAATAAACGCGCCCTAAAAGTTCGGTGACCATTGGTGTACTTTACCCATAAAATAATTATTTAGGGAGATGACGTTCTTAAAAAATCATTTATGAGCTTTGTCCCAAAATTTGTCGAGTTAAAGTAAATATTTTTTTACAAAATTCATATATATATTTTTTCAGTTCTCTTTCTATTTTTTAAAGTTTCTAATTTTTTCCCACATTTGTATTTTTTCCACTTTTCACTAGATCCGACAAACTTAACTCGAGATTCGAATCGATTTATCCGACTCGAGATTAGATAGCAACACAAACATGATGACCCGAAACTTGATCCAAAATCTGAAATAAACTAAATCGAATTGAAACCAATCCGAATTTTAATTGTACCGAAATAGATTCGTACAAATTTCAACCGAACTGAATGGACTTGAACCGAAAGCAACTCGAACCAATTAGTGGGTAGTGAATTACATTAGCTTATAGTTGATAGCTGACAACATTAACTGATATAACTAGCGGATTGCATTAACTGAATGTATAAAAGTGTTTGGTAAACTTAACTGATATTTGATAATTGTTTGATTAATTGAATAAACAAAATGACATATAAGGTCATGATTATGTTCAATGCTTGTTTAAATAATTTATTAGTTATTAATATTTTGTATCTATTAATATTAATTAGATTCTTACTAACTCTCATGTTGAGTCAGTCGATGTTTATTTAATCACTTCACTTTGCTCTTCTAGTTTCTGTGTTGCATGATCTCTGTTGTTAATGAAAGTAGAAACATGGTGAACGAGCAATTGGTGGAAGAAAGTGCTAAAGATGATACCTTGAAAAGTAGGAATAATAAGTTGAAAAAGAAAAGAAATTGAAAAAAAGAAGCAGGTGTAGACATTCAAATGTCAATTTGTAGGCAAAGCTAATAACTTTGGCCCTTCCCCAAACATAAACTCCCGTGGTATAGGTCAAGAAGTGTTCGATGCCGGAAGTGGGGCATATCGTCTTGAGTAAATGGCAAATAATCTGCATATGTAAGGCAATCTGCATATTTCATAACAAATAGTGCACAGTCCACAGAGCTGCAACATCAAAGGAAATCATTAGAAGTTCATTTCATGAACCCTTGTAAACAGAAAGCAAAAACCCATAGTTTCATTCATTAAGTGTCTCTTATAATTAATCAGGGACGAAAACAGTATTTGGAGTCTACAAATGTTTGAAAGGGGGGCAAATTTATAAATAAACAAAATTTTAAAGAAATTTAAATAGAGGGACAGAAGTGGAAAAAAAATTCGGGGTGGGGGAGCGATTGCCCCTGCCCACCCCACATAGTTCCGTCCCTGTATTTAACGTTTGGATCCTCAATCCAAACATGTTATACGTCCACCTCTTAAAAGTACTTGTATAAATTTTAACAGTTTGTTTTAAGCATGTTGGTATTGGTTTTCCCTATTGTATCTAATGTTATTAGATATGTAATTACACATAGAGAGAGAGATAGAAAATGAACTCACTTCTTTTGTGAAGGAATACTTTTTGGGACATCAAATGACCAGTCCTTGAGATCATGTCCCAATGATGGCAGTATAAACTCTAGGAACAACCTTTGGATCACGTGCTTCTCCCAAAGTTTGGATACGCGAGTATGTTCTAATGGATCCAACCATACCAACTTTTTAGCATCAATCTCAGCATAAAAAAGAATCCAATGTTCATGCAAACACATTGGCATAAACAACTGCATTGATACACAGAGGGAAATATATTAAAAACTTGAAAGGCTAATTAATTAGCTTTAGTGGAAGAACAAAAATCCTCTACGCCCTAGCCATGCCCTTACACTAAAAAACACTTAAACCCTAAACCCTAAACCTATGCAGAAAAGCATAGAAAGAAGATTACCTTGGCCACGTCTTTTAGGTCCTCTTTCTCAAGTCCCTTCAACACATGAGCTTCGGTCTTTGATTTATCAATCAGCCAAGCCTGTTTCAGAAGATGACTGGAAATTTATTCCCAGACCAACTGTTTCACAAATCGTAAGTGTGTTCATTTGGAATAGAAAAAGATCCTTACAGCTGTAGCAGAATCGAAGGAGTGGTGCTTGAGGTATTTATGAGGGAATTTCTCATACCTTCTCTTTAGCAAATCGAAGAACTTATTCACAACCTTCAAATGTATTCCCAAACAGTGTTTTAAGGATATAAAAAATGCAAAAGAAATGTATATACTAATTAATTTGAAAGGATGCTTACCTCATCGTTAATGCAATACTTTTTTTGTTCATCTCTCGACTCAATATCAGGTGGAGGTATCGTAAGCAAAGGTGCTAAAGACGGACCCTTTAAGCTTTCTCCTCCACCACATTTTATCATGCTGATTTTGTCATAATTAAGCAAAGTTGCTAAACAATTAAATTTCGTTAAGATTTCATAATTCAGATATTATATCATACGTACCCAGTCATGTCATAATTTTGCAGTTCACTCAAACAATCCAAGTCTCTCGTAGTGAAAGGAGAGACCAAATATGCCTTAACTTCCTACAAAAAGACATAAAAATTTCCCCATAAAAACATATGAGACTAAATATTTTTAATGAAAAAGTATTGAGTTTAACCTCATCTGTCCATATGGTTGCCTTCTTTCCTAAATCTGCATTCCCCGGTGCTTCCTTGACAATTGGACAACCTGTGTTTCCATGATATATTATTAGCTTCACTTTGAAATTAGAAAACTATAATAATTAAATGACTTGATATGATGGTACGGATAAAAAACTGTTGCCCCTTTTCGGTGTCCTTTATATGTCCCAACACTAAAAAATATTATAAAATTAAATTTTAAGACATAATCCTAAATTTTAAACCCTATACCATATACCCTAAAAATACACTTTACCCTAAATTTCTTAAACCCTAAACCTAATTTTAAGTATAGGGCATAAACAGGGGTACCGAAAAGGGGCAGAGAATTTCCATCCATGATGGTACTTACGATCTTTAGGAGATTCTAACCAATCTCTACTGCAAACCATGGCCTCTATGGTCTGAGGATCTAAGCCATTGAAAATTGGATTGTCCAGCATGGCTTTTTCACTGAAATTAGAACCTGATATGATGGATGGCATCGGTATTGCTAAGATGTCACGAGCCATCCTCCCAAGAGTAGTAAAGCTTGAAGCTTGTTCTCTCCACCAACCAAGTAAGTCGAATTCAATTGTTTCTACTATAGGCTCTTGAAGATACTTGTAGAGTTCTTCTGACTTACGTGAGGTTTCAAAGTCATCTTTCTTTTTAGAATTGCGCCACCTTTGAAAAGATTCGATTGTATTTTCTTCACCATTCAATGATGTCCAAGAATTAACATCATCGTTCATGCTACTAGGCCTAGCATATGTATTGAAAATATTAGCGAGAGCATCATCAATTATTCTCAAGTGACTCTTGCCTGCATGTTTGCCATAAATTGATTCGTATGAGAACTCCACAAACTCATATTTAAACCGAGGATCAAAAACTGTCTGAATCGCCAAAACCAAGCTCAACGTCCTCAAATTGTAATCATCAGTTTTCACATCCATCAATGGATACCCTTTGTTCCCATAAATGGCCACCAGACATGGATTTGAAGTTCCTGCGACACCGTGTGTAGGTTTTCCAACATTCTGAAGCATGTTGAACTCTCTCTCAGTAATGTAAAAAGAGCCTAAAGGATGTGAAGTTTCATCGGAAAGCCACGTTTTTCTTATTTCTTCGATTATCTCAAAACTTGAAGAGGAGCCATGCATGCTCAAGGAGAAAATTTTCTTATCAAGCTTCCAATCTGCAAGCACACCCTTGAAACTTTCATGGACAATTCTTGCGTCAAACTCAAGTCCTAGTGTTTTCAAAGCAAGAACTCTCTTCTTCAATTCCCAATTCTCGTCAATAAATAGAACAACATAACAACAATAAGTAGTCTTCTCAACATTATGTACCCACAAATGGATAGCCAAATTAAAACGACAAGAGAGCTTATCAAAATGTTCAAGGAGTTTAAGCTTCTCCTCATTGTAGACACGGTGTATATCGGATGTTACATCTTCCGGCGGTTGAAGCTTGAACGCCGGTTGCAAATTCTTCAGAAGAACACCAAAATATTCGTCCCGTACCATATCCAATGGCAACTGATGCTTAATAATCAATCTTGCAACATCCAAGTTACTTCTGTCTTGATCAAATGAAGAACTACCTTCACCAACACTTTTAGTTCTCTCAACATTGGCTGGTACCTTTTTACATCTTTGGAAGTGGTTTTTGAGGTGAGTAGTTCCGTTCTTGCTTGAACCATCAAAATCCTTATGGCAATATTTACAAACAGCCCTCTGTTTCCCAACCTCACGTTCCTCCTTATAGAAATGTTCCCAAACATCAGATCTCAACTTTCTTCTTTTAACACTTGGGATTTGTGAGTTACCTTCATCTCTTACAACCTCATTTGAATTACTCAAGAGTGGTTCAAAACAAGGCTGTTTTTCACACCCCTAAATAAGGAAATAATTATATCATTTTATTAGAATATAAGGAAAATAAATATATTTATAGGTTTACAATCGTCATTATACATATAGGGAAATAAATACATTATTTTATTTGAATAAAAGAAATATAATTGAAATATAGTTAAAGTGTTACTCCCTCTGTCCCATTTAATATGTCTAATATTGACTTTTTATGGTCAATTTATTTGAATAAAATAAATACAATTAAGATTACTACCTGTTGATTAAGCTCTCGCGTTTCCAGCACATCACAACCATCACTTGGTTCAGTCTGTGGAAAGTTTGGAATGGGTTCTTGGAAGCCATCTCCAGTGCCATTAATCCTCAGCGTTACAGACTTTTTGGTCATATTTTTCAAGCAATTCAAGATGTCGAGTGCCACAGAATGTAGTTCCTCGAATGTTCTCTTAGACGAAGGCCAACTGAATTGTACTACATAAACGTCATCGCCAAAATGAGTATGTAAACAAATTGTAACAACTGCATAATACTGAGCTAATTCCCTAAACCTTGGCTCAAAATGGAAGGGCATTTTTGATTGAAGGACTTGTTCAACAACATATTGCTTTTCCGAATTATATTGGCTTAAAATGTAGATCAGGGAACACTCATAAGAGTAATCGTGTTCGATTGACGGAACAAGTTGCTTAGCATCTGCCTTGTAAACCCATGTTAAAGTGGCTGAGAGATTGTACTTGTGATACATATATTCTTCCATGTCGTATATCTCAATTAAAGCAGCCAATCGATTCAATGAAAGGACCTGTACATATACATATATATATATATATATATATATATAACTCTAAATTATCGAAAGCAAAAATAAAACATACTAATTAATTAACATGTCAAAAACAATAATAAAGCACAAGCCATCATTAATTTAATGTGTAAAATAGAATATATCTTATAGTTTGATGGCTATCGGAATAATTTACTTAAGAGACTTGAAAAGAAAAGAGAATGGAGAAATTTGATGGCTACCGGAATATATCTTATAGTTCGGTAAAGTTGCGAAGGCTTTGGAGGAATTTGATTGGAACCTGTACATGTAGTAATGAACAAAACAAACATGTTATCATAAGTCCAAACTAATAATTCTAAATATAATTAACAATAAAAATAAGAATATACATTATACTTTTTTTTAGTAAAAGTTGATGTAATTGTTTTGTTTTCCGAATTTATTATCTTTATATTAATAAAAAAACATTCAGGTAAAGTATTTTTATTTGTATTTTATTCCAGATAGATGTGTGGTTTTAGTATAGCAAAAAAAACTGATATATATTACTTGTGTTTTGATATTTATAACATATTTAAATAAATTCAAAAAAAGAAATGCTAAATTGCGGGTGTTCAAAACACTAATGAGTAAGTATGTACGGTCGGTTGATCGAGTTGCTTATTTTTGTTCTTTCATATTTCTTCAGGTCATGAGTTTTAAACCTACTATAAACACCTCATTTTTTTCCTATAGAGTCTCTCATCTCCTTCTTTCTAGTTAGAATTAGGACATGAATTAGGTTTTGTCAAAAATAATAATAATAATAAACAAACGTCTTGTCATGTTTTATATTTAAACATGGGAAAATAATCAAAGAGTAAAGATCAAAGTATATATAAAGTTTATATCATAAATGAGTACTTGAAGTATATTAATTTTTTTATTCAGGTACCTAAAGTAATTTTTTTGTTAAAAATAAATACTTAAAGTATATTTTTTGGTCGAAAGAAGTTGTCCAAAGTATTTTTTAATCAAAATAAGTATCTAAAGTATATATATATTTTCATCTAAGTCCTTAAAAATTTGATATGCGAACTTGACCAAAAAAATATACTTTAAGTACGCATTTTGATAAAAAAAATATTTTAAGTAGCTCTTTTGACAAAAAATATAATTTGAATATTTATTTTGACCAAAAAATACTATACTTTTAAGTATTTATTTGTTATATAAGTAGGGATGGACATTTTACCCGGCCTGGTCGGGTTTCGACCCGAACCGGTCTGATTGGGTCGGTTTTTTATTGAAAAAATCAGGTTCAGGTCAGGTTTTTATTAATGGTGAAGTTGGGTTGGGTCGGGTTCGGGTTTATGGTGAAAAATATTAAACCCTACTCGGGACTAATTCTATAATTCTCCCCTAAATATTTTAGGGATATTTATAATAATACTCCTTTTTATATATTTTTTATAGTTAGGTCCTAAGTCGGGTCAAATTCGAGTATAGTGTGTTTATTTTCGAGTCGGGTTCGAATGAACCAAGACCCGACCCGTACCCATCCCTATGAATACCGATAGGTTTGTAGATCGGACATACATTTAGGGTTTAATTTAAAAAGAAAAAAAGAAGAAGAATACCTATTGGGTTGGAAAGGTTATGTCTGAATGGAATGAGGGGGGGGCTCCAAATCTCTGAGTTTCCAAGCGGATATGAAATCTAGCGGGAGATCCGGATCAAAAGAAGTAAAAACCAAACACCCATTATTATTCTTGTAACTCATTCGTTCATAATCTAGGTTGAGAGGAAGTTGAGAGAAGTGGGAAGTCCACTGATCCAAAGTCTGGAGTCGCACACCGCTCCCAATCTGTCTTCTGAAATATTTACCGAGACTTGGAAGAAAATGCCGATACGCCCGAAGAACAAGAGAGTAATAATGAAAAGAATCTTTGAAGCGTTTGATGTAATCGGAGTGATGAAGCTCAGCACTCTGCTCCGAAATGATAACAACATCTGGATTTATAATTTCTTCCATTATCAAATTAACCACTTTCAACCTCTCCTCCATTATCAAATTAACTCCCCAGGCCTCATCGGTGAGATAATCGTTTTCCCTTTCAACATTTACAATTTCTTCCAGACAGGGTGGTAATACAACACTTACACGGACTGATAGCCGCCCATTGTTGCAACTCTCAGGTACAGGTAGTGCCCTAAATAAGTAATCAGCTCCACTTCCACGATATAGAAATCAATGAGATGGAAGCACTTCTTTCCCGTCAATTCCTTCTGGATGCCACCTCTGACACTTTCTATTAGACTACCCCACCACCACCGGTTTCCAATCCAAAAAAATGGAGGACAGAGGTGCAAAGTGAAATTGGCAGTGGCAGGATGCTGGATTCCGTAAGCTCGGCGAACTAGAGCTTCTTCAGGTTGCTGAGCGGCAAGAGTCAAGATCCCGTCCAGACGTGAATCGGCAATGCTGAGATTCCCAGCTTCAATAGCTTCAGCACAACCTACCAACGCCTCTAAAGCCCGGGAAGAAAAAGAAGCTTGAAATTTGGCTCAACACAAACAAAAACAATGCAGAGCAGATCTGAATGGTGCTTCAACTTATGTGGCTGCAAATAAATAATTAAAGTATTCAATGGACTCATTCAGCCTGATCCACACATTTGACTAAAGACTAAAGAGGGAGACGACTTAAACCCAGCTGGCTTCCCTTCAAGTCCAAAAAAGGATAATGTTTATAAATAAATTTAATTGATTATTAACTTCAAATTTCAACTAAACCTTTTACCGAATCATAGAAATATAAGATCATTTTAATGGGTTGCTGGGTTCGAGTCGGAGGCTTTGTGGATGATATCCTGAGCTTAGGAAGCCATTTCTAGGCTTCGATACCAGTACAGTGGGAGTCTGTACCGACACCCTTGTGTTTTGAGCTTTAAGAACAATGTTCTATTTAGAACAAATTGAAACGTTGGGGGTTATTTGCTTCGAAAAAAAGAATAGATACCACATGACAAAACATACAAACGTTAGGCGTATTTTTTGTCATTTTGCCAACACTTTATTGAAGTATTGATACAATTTTCGCATCCATATAGGAGCATTTCTACTCCTATTTTAACACTCCCTATCTGATTTAGTTGAAAATTAGAATGACGCGTTCATATTGACTAATAAAAACTCAATTTAGTTTGAATCAAGACTAAATTAACAATTTATAAGACAAACAAGCATATAACGCATAAAATGACTAATTAAACATTCATGTTATAACATACAAGAGCTTCAATTAATTTAACTATAATTAGATAAAAATAGTTAATTAAGTATTGGTACTGAAGTGATCATGAGCATCAGTACTCAATTGTGAGTATCGGTATTGATACATAGTATTGATACTAAACTGATGCTCAAAAGATTTAATAGCTAAACGGCATCGATGTTTATTTGATTAGCATCGGTACTAAAGGGTGAGTATCGATACTAAACTTAATTTAATATTTACTCATGTTATGAAATGTCAGAAATGAGTGTTAAATCGATAATCATTTTTTATATCAAATTTCACAATTAATGTTGGAAAACAGAATATTTCAGTAAAATTACCAATTCAATCCGTTATACATGATGAAGATAAAAAAAAAAAAAAATGGCAAATTACATGTAGGATAAACTACAACGGTGAATACTGAACTATTTGGGCGGATCTATTTTGATCATCGAATTTAACAACTCGTCAATCAGACCATCAAACTTTTAAATTGCTCTTATTTTGACCACCGCCATTAAAAATTATAGAAGAGATAACGTGACAGTTAACTGAAATTTATATAATTATACATTTGATTTCTATTATTTACCTATTATATTAATTTAGTCCCAATTACTGATACATAATATTGATACTAAACTAGTGTTCGAAAGAAACTTAACTTAATATTTACGCGTGACATGAAATGTCAGAAATTAGTGTTAAATCGAGAATCATTTTGTTTTAGTGTCAGATTTCATAATTAATGTTGGAAAACAGAATATTTCAATAAAATTACCAATTCAATCCGATATATATGATGAAGATAAAAAGTTAGGCGTAGGATAAACTATATCGGTGATTACCGAACAATTTAGGCATCGAACTTAGCAACTCGCCAATTAGACCACTAAAATTTTAAATTGGTTTTATTTTGACCACCGTCGTTAAAAAACTAACGAAGGGTGACGTGGCAGTTAACTGAAATTTGTATAATTACACATTTTTTCGATAATATTTATTTATTATATCAATTTGATCTTAATTTTAATTTAATTAAATAAAATTAATCAACCAATAATATGATAACACGCGTCACATGGAATACCACTATTTATCCAAGAAGCTCAGAACTTGTTCGACAGAATGCCTCAAAAAAACGTTGTGGCGAAGATGGGTATTTTAGTAAAGCCATTTCTATGTTCCGAGAGATGCCAGGACGTGATATTTTCACGTACAACATAGTGATTTCCGGGCTCATGCATGGCCGTGATGTGCAAGGTGCAAGTGAGGTCTTCGAAGGGATGGCTTGTGCAAGGTTTACAGATGCTTTGGGGTATTTCATGGAAATGCCCTCAAAATGTTGTAAAACATTGAACTCAATCTTGTTGGGGCTGTTAAGAAATGGACTTGTCAAAGAAGCTCATGCATTTTTGGAGAAACAACCATATAGAAATGTTTTTTCATGGACGGATGTTATTGTTGGGTATTTTGGAATCAATGAGGCTAGGAATGCAACTAAAATTTTCGAATCAATGCCGATTCGAGATGTGACGATATGTGGGATTGGAGAAACTGATTGTGGCGAAGATGGTTTCAAGTTTTTCATCAGAATGAAAGAATCAGGTTTCCACCCTGATGAAGCTACATTTAATTACTAGTATTCTCACCATTTGTTCGAATTTGCCAAGCTTAGACCTTGGAGTTCTTTTCTGTGCCGAGCCACTACGATCTTATTTCTTAGAATTTTGTAATATGCGGATTTGCACACCATGGAAACGCTAAAAAAGCTCTCGAGATGTTCGAGCGAATGAGATTAACTGATGTTAAGCCTAACCACATAACTATCATTGGTGTATTATCAGCCTGCAGCCATGCTGGTCTGGTTGACAAAGGGAAATACTACTTTGATTATATGAAAAGTAAATGCTCCCTTGAGCCAACAACTGAGCATTATACTTGTATTGTGATCCGGACTCATAGACGAGGCAATGAGTTCTCTTAATGAAATGAGAGCCGATGGTATCGAAGTTCCGGCTAGCGTTTGGGGAGCTTTGCTTGGAGCCTGCAGAATCCATAATAACATCGAATTGGGGCCTGGGGGTGATAGCTGCTGAGAGAGTTTTGGAAAATGCAGCCTCATAACTCTGGTATATATACTTAATTTTAGCTGAAATGTATCTTTCTTGTCGAAGAAGACACGATGCGGAGATCATTCGAGCTCGCATGGAGGAAAAGGGAGTTAGGAAGCAACAGGGGCGTAGTTGGGTTGAGGCCAACGCCCAACAGCGGCTAGTTGTTGACGCCCCGTTCTGCAGATTCTTATATTTTAAGGCTTGCTGGGCAGTGAGGTTATATACTCAAATCTTAAGCTCAGAAATTGTTAATTGTTCATGAAGTAATATTGTTAAAAATTTATCGGTTATTATTATCATCGACAATGAATATTCTGATTTCGAGCGAAGATTTTATTTTATGGTTAAAATTTTGAAATGAAAATTGATGTTACCGATTGGTCTAGTGGGATGAAACACTAGATTCCTTAAGCAAAATAAGAGGTTTAAATTCTGACGTTGTGAATAGGGGTGAACGTTCAATCGAGTAGAGTTGAAAAAATTTGAGTTATTCGAGTTGACGCGTCATATTTTACAAGTCAAATTTTATTTGAATTTTTTTATATCGGTATATATATAAAGCAAAATTGAGAGACTTGACTCAAACTTAAAAATCAATCCACTAATTATTAAAAATTTCGAGTTATTCGAATTTTTATCTTACAACTTAAACTTTATTTGAAATTTTTTTCGAACGGGTAGTTCTGCGGTAAGGCGGTTAATATGCGGCTAATATACGGCGTAACCGGATAGAAAGGTGACCGGTTAAAGATAACAAAATCGGTAAAAATTACCTATTTTGTTGATCTGAATATCAATATATTCGGTAGCGCCTAATTTGTTGATAATTTTGAGCTGATGGGGCTTTGGAAATTCCCACGATAACAAAATCGATAAAATTACCGATTTTGTTGATCCGAATATATAAAGCAAAATTGAGAGACTTGACTCAAACTTAAAAATCAAGCCACTAATTATTAAAAATTTCGAGTTATTCGAATTTTTATCTTACAACTCAAACTTTATTTGAAATTTTTTTCGAACGGGTAGTTCTGCGGTAAGGCGGTTAATATGCGGCTAATATACGGCGTAACCGGATAGAAAGGTGACCGGTTAAAGATAACAAAATCGGTAAAAATTACCTATTTTGTTGATCTGAATATCAATATATTCGGTAGCGCCTAATTTGTTGATAATTTTGAGCTGATTGGGCTTTGGAAATTCCCACGATAACAAAATCGATAAAATTACCGATTTTGTTGATCCGAATATCAATATATTCGGTAGCGCCTGATTTGTTGTTAATTTCGAAGTATCCATACTTTTTAAAAGTTTATCGATACTTTTTGAACAGCAATGTAACCGGATATCTTGTTTGGTTTCGATACTTTTTTTAAGAACGTGTGCAAAAGAATCGGTACAATAGAAAAATTTTGACATAACCGTTTACATTATTAATACATATAATGTAACCGGTAAGTCGTTACCGGATAATTTGTTTGGTGTCGATACTTTTTTTAAGAACATGTACGAAAGAATCGACACAATTCAAAAAAGTATCGAAACCTGGGGAATTGTATCGATTAAATATATCATAATGATATAACCGGTTAAAAAGTATCTACTCTAATACAAATCTTTGTATTGCTTGCATTTACAGAAAACCTAAGAGAGTATTTGAAATCGACCCGAGTTTGGTTGATGCGAAATACAAGGTAGGCGTTCTGCGAAAGGAAATGTTTTGGGTTTCGGGACTTTGAAGTAAAAGGTATGTTGTCGAAACCCTAGTTTTTTGGTAATGTAGTATTGGGTAGTTGGGGATAATATTTTGGGTTTAGTGATTTTGAAGTAAAATTGGAATTCGGATCGATTATAGGTCGAAATTGTAATTATATTTAGGAAATAAATATCGGTACTTTGTTCTGAGAACTTATCGGTAGAAATTAATATTGTCGGTAGAAAATGAATATCGAAACTTTTTTCAGAGAACTGAAGCGAGATGAGTGTTAAGGATCATGAAGATGAGGCTCATTGTTTTACTTTCATTTTTTTGTTTACTTTTGTAATTTGTAATTGAAGCAATGGGACTTCATTTTTTTTATGATCATTTTTCTTCATCCTTATATTATTAAACTTTTCATTGGGAACTTTTTTTTTCATAAATATAATTGATATAAACGATTAAATAGAAGTATTCATACTTTTTCGAAAGTATCCATACTTCTAATAAAAGTAACGAAACATTTAATATAAGTATACATACTTTTCCTGCAAGTACCCATACTTTTTAACGAAAGTATTCATACTTCTAATAAAAGTGTCGAAACATTTAATATAAGTATCCATATGTTTTATTTAAGTATCCATACTATCGAGCCACAATTGAACCAGTTCCAATGTTTTTATTAAAATATCGATATTATTGTTTAAAGTATCGATTCTTATTCGCTACCTATTATGTTACCCTAATACCGATTTAGGGTAAAATTTTTAATATTAATGTAAACGATCAAATAATAACAATTTAGGCGCTACCGAATATGTTGATATGAGTATCAACAAAATCGGTAATTTTACCGGTTTTGTTATCGTGGGAATTTCCAAGGCCCCATCAGCTCGAAATTAACAACAAATTAGGCGCTACCGAATATATTGATATTCGGATCAACAAAATAGGTAATTTTACCGATTTTGTTATTGTGGGAATTTCCAAGGCCCCATCAGCTCGAAATTAACAACAAATTAGGCGCTACCGAATATATTGATATTCGGATCAACAAAATAGGTAATTTTACCGGTTTTGTTATCGTGGGAATTTCCAAGGCCCGATCAGCTCAAATTTATCAACAATTTAGGCGCTACCGAATATATTAATATTCGGATCAACAAAATAAGTAATTTTACCGATTTTGTTATGTTTGACCGATAACTTAAATTTGCCGGTTACCATTTTTTTTCATATTTTTTACCGAATACATTATCTCATATCAACATATCCGGTAGCGCTTTATCGCATACATTATTTATCTTATAATGTTTCCGGTAACGCCGTTTCTTAGCCGTATATTAGGCCGCCGCACATTAGAATTCTCCAAATCCACTCACATCCAAACCAAATCGAAGCTAATGCCAGAGCCAAAGCCCTTAGACCAACAACACCCCTCGGCAAAACTAGCAGTCCAGCAGCATTGGTGTTGTTTGATGCATGGTGGGCAACGGGTGAGGCAGTGGGAGAAGGCAGGGGGTGAACAACCACTGAAACCTTCATGCCATTGAAGCACTGCCCATTGCCACAGATGAAGTAGTACCTCTTGGCCTTTTTTAGTAGTATAAAATCCTTGCCACTGCTCCACTTCCCGACCGCTCCTTCCGTTGTGCAATTGTCGTACCCGGTCTGGTTCACCTCAAACACATTGTATTGTGTCTTCTGGTACCGGAAGGCTGCAAGGAAAGGCAGAGTAAATATCATATGTTGCACTTGCATAGATTTTAACTCTTTCATCAACCCATGTGATATTATCATCTAAGGTATTCGAACCAGATCCAACATAAACAGTCACCCACAAACTACAGATTGAAAATGCAGATTCGAGAAAGATGGCTATTTTTGCAGTAACCCCAAAACCAGTGTTTAACGGTTCATGCAAAAATACGCACAATCATTAACTAATGTTTCATTTCGGGGGGAAACAAACCCATCTTTCTTTCCCTTCTTTTCTCCGGAAAAAAGAAGTGAAATAATACAAAACAAATTGATGGTTAAAGACAGACAGAGAGAGAGAGAGTACAGATGAGGTCTCCGACGTAGAAGGTCTGGTTGTTGGCCCAAAGGGTGTAGTTGATGCCAGGGTTCCAGCCTTTGTTAGCACCAACGATGTGGTCGGTGGCGGTGACGGTGCCGAGCACACCCGGCGGAGTAGATTTGAGGTTGAGGTCAACATTGTTGGGGCCTGGGGGGTTTAGCAAGTTTGGTTTTGGTTAGCTTCCTTTTCTTCTTTTGGGGAAGTGGCCCCCTCTTTAATCTTTATCCCTTCGATTTTGAATCCCAATTTCAGAAACATTCTTTATTTCTTTTAATTTCTACTACCATCGTTTAACAGATTTGAGCTTGGCTTAACAAAGTATGACAGTAACACTTTCTATACATCCGATCTAGTCTTTTTTTTTACTCTTTTCTAACTTAAATAAATATTTCTTGTTATGTAGCTAAAAGTTATACCGTTATTATATTAAAGTTATATCGTTATTGATATATTCTCTCTGTACCATTTATTATGTTTAGTATTGACTTTTTAAAAGTTAATTTTTTAATTTTGATCATAATTATTTTAAATATTTTAATTAATTAAATTTTATAAAATATATATTTAAACTACTTGATCGAAGGTTTGTGAGATATATATTTTTTACATTTTTATTAATAATAAATTTAAAGTAATAAGTCAAACCTAAAAAAATTTGACAAAAAAGTCAATATTGGACATATTGAATGGGACGGAGGGAGTATTATTTTATGCACTAGCAATAAAATTTTTTTCCACAAGCATGATTAATTTTACTCTAATATCTAAAGGATTATTATCCTATACACCTGCGGTGGAAACTTTCAGTTTTCAAAAGTGTCTTAGTTTTAGGGTTTAGGGGTTAGGGGTTTAGAATTTAGGGACGGTAGTTAGAATTTAGGGTTTATGGTTATAATTCAAGGTTTATAAGTTCAAACATAAATCCTAACAATATTACCCTAAAAACAAAACTCCGACCTCTAAACTTTAAATTCTAATCCTAAACCCTAAGTGCTAACTATCATCCCTAATTCTAAACTCCTCCTAAACCCATAAACCCTACACCTTAAACTAAGACTTTAAATCCTAAAACTAAGGTGCTTGTAGAAATTTTTTTATTTTTACCGCCGGTGTATAGTATATAAATCCATATCTAAAACTCTAAACTTTAACTCTAAAACCTAAAATTCTAAATTCTAACCTCTAATCTATGAAACCTAAATTTTAATCATAAAATTTAGGTTTTAAATCATACCTCCTAAATCTTTAAATTTTAAATCCTAAATTAAATTCGGTGTAAAAAAATTACTATCGGAATGTTTTCCTATAAAACATTATAACAAATCATTTTTAATATTTTCAAAGGTAACACAATATGAGCCTGAACAAACGTTCTCTTCTTTTAATTTCATTATTCGGAATCAATTCAATCTGGTCTGGTCAGCTTAAAAGCTTTTTGATTAGGCCGGGGATTGGTCCAAAATCACGAATCTCCTGACAAAAGCCAGGCCCATAGACGAATTTCTATTTTAAAAGGAATTTTGCAAGATTTTTCCATGCTGAACTTGAAGCACTGTACCTTTTCTTACTATATAAAAAAAATATTTATTCACCCAACACAATCAGTCAAAGTCATGAACCAGAACCCAAATTTGACTATCACTACTTTCTTTTTCTTTAAATTGTTGTAGTAATATTTATTAAATTATTATCTTATTTATCGGCGGTGGAAAATAAAGTTTTCACAAGTATAGTTAGTTTGAGGTTTAAAATTTTAGTTTAGAGTTTAAAAATTAAAGATTTAGGTTGTAGGGTTTAAAATTTAAAATTTATGGTTTAAAGTTTGTGATTATATTTTTAAAGTTTTAAGGTTAGAATTTTAAATTTTAGATTTAGACTTAAAAATAAACATACTTATGTAATTTTTTTACACTTTCAGTGTATCATATATTAAGCCATATTTATTTCCTAGATAGACTAACAATTCCTAATTGAACCTATTTTTCTTAGCATATCATTACAAGCTAAATGGTATATGCTTATCTTACTTACATATAACGTTTATACAGCTCCAAATTTCAATGAAGTCGGCTTTGATATTTTCTTCTTCATATAAAAAAAAAATTGTTCAATATTTTAATGTGATTATGTGATAGTAAATATTTTATTATTATTAATCTTTTAAAACACACATCGTACAAATTAAGTTGCCTGAACCAAATCACCTATGAGGAATAACATCATTCTTTATGGTTGAAATCATTCAATAGGTTTAACATAAACCAAAATTTAAATTTAAGTATTTTTTATTATTTAAATTAATAATAATACCATATATAGTTAAGATCGAATGTAGTATTAGTAATTTAGCATGTAGTTTAAAAATATATAAAAAAGATTTATCAAATCTAAAAATGAATTAATATTTTAAAATTGTTATTATGTAAACATTAGGGAAAACTACATCGGTGGTCCCTTAATTATTACCGTCTTCCTATTTTGGTCCCAAAACTATGTTTTTTGGCAAAATCGTCCCTTCTGTTACATAGTTCTCCTGTTTTGGTCCCCGTCGTTAAAAACTAACGGAATTGCTGACGTGGATTTTTTTTTATTTTTTTATTTATTTTCTCTCTCTTATATATGTATTATTTAAATTTTTTATTCAGACTAATGTGGTGGTGACACGTGTCACCACCATAACAAAGCAAATAAATTGAATATGAAAGGGGGGAGCTCGAATTCGAACCCGCGTCTGCAGCATCCCAAGCCAATGGGTTAACCATTGGGCTAAACTCCAATTATTAATGTGTTTTAGCACAAATTACATTTAAAACAATCAAATGAACCCCAAAAACTATGTCCGGTCTCTACGCAGTTGGATGCTTCTCTTTCGGAGATCGGTTATGATTCCAAGCAGGGGCTACCAACGAATCAACAATTAAATGTAAATTCATGTAGAACAAATGAATAATGGTTGTGTTAGTATGAGTATGCAGAGATCAGTTTCAATGTGAATACAATAATAAATCTCTGTAATTACATCTAAACAACATTGTATCAAGTCTATAAGAAAGGTATTCTTTTTCAAGTTGTGTTGTCATGTGATGTTCTGAGTGTGAAATATGAAAATGCAGGTTGATTTGGTGGGGGATACTATCATGCTGGAGATAGTGTGAAGTTCTGGTTCCCAATGGCCTTCACCACCACCATGCTTTCCTGGAGTGTGATTGAATTTGGTGGGCTACTGATTACTTGCTCAAAGCAACTGCACATCCAGACACCATTTATGTTCAGGTATTCCAGCTCTACAAAATTTGTGCTTTGTTTTGCATACAATGTGCCTTCTCATTTGTTGTTTCAGTTTCACCCTGAAGGAAGATTTTAAAACAGAAAACAGGTGATCTAATGTTGGCTATGGGTTTTTTTGTGTAGGTTGGTGATGCAAATAAGGACCATTCTTGTTGGGGAAGACCGGGAGACATGGACACACGGAGAAGTGTTTTCAAAATAAACAAAAACTCTCCTGGTTCTGATGTAGCAGTGGAAACTGCTGCTGATCTTGCAGCTGCCTCTTTGGTCTTCAGTGACCTCACTTACTCCAAGCTTTTGGCTAGGAGGGCTGTCAGGGTAAAAAATCTCGTATATTTTTACAAAAAATTTATGAAATGATCCCTGCTCTGTTCTAAATTTCCTCTGAAAATTAAAAATGGATGTTGTCCCTGAGTAACAAAATTAAACCCTGATAATGGCTAACCCATCAGCTTGTTGTATTGTTTTTGGGGTTCATTTGATTGTTTTAAATGTATTTTATTTTTAATTTATTTTCAATAATGGTTAACACATTAGTCTGAATAAAAAATTTAAATAATACATATATAGGAGAGAGAAAATAAATAAAATAATTTTACGCCAGCAATTTTGTTAGTTTCTAACGACAGGGACCAAAATAGGAGAATTATGTAACAGAATAAACGATTTTGCCAAAAAACATAATTTTGGGACCAAAATAGGAAGACAATAATAGTTAAGGGACCACCGTTGTAGTTTTCCCTAAACATTAACATGTCAATAAATAATCATCAATATCACATTGTTAAGTATTTTTCTTATTCAATTTACAGTCTAAGGAGAAGGGTGTTGATAAAATCAAATGTAAGGATTAACATGGGAAGAGTAATCACGAATTCCGGCTCCTTCCCACCCCATCCATTCTTCCCACAAATCCCATTCCGATTCCTCCATTCCCTCTATTCCTTCCTCCAACGTTTCTGTTGCCGCCGTTTCCCCTCTCAATCTACTCATCACTATCTGCATTTTCACACAATTAATAACAATATCAATTCTCAAGGATTCTAGCTTCTCAGGATTGATTGGCTACCCCCCCTTTTAAGTTTTTTATGCTTTGGGAAATAAAATAAAACTAAATCTTAAATCCCCAAGTTTTTTTTATAAAAAAAATGGATACCATCTGATAGAAAGAGAAACAAAAAAAAAACATACATCGTAAGCTTCATTGATCGTTTGAAACTGAACCCCACAATTGCTTCCTCTGCAAACGTCTGGGTGATACTGAAATTAATCCCCCCAAAAAAATCAGATCAACGAACTCCCGCAATCAAAATCCAATGGAGGGAAATTATTATTATTTTTGTAAAAAAAAAAGGTACCTGAAGGGCAAGTTGCCTGAAGGCCTTTTTGACCTCAGATTCAGAGGCGCCGGGTTGGATCCGGAGAGTTTTGTAAGGATCCATAACCGAAGAAGAATAAGAACAACAAACTCTATCCCTGCTGCCCGTCTTCTTCTTCCCCTTTTCCTTGGCTTGCATCCACGAAGAACAACCCTTCCCACCCATCATCCCAATAGCACTCGCCATTGATCGCAAACCAAACACTCAAACTTCGAATCCCAAGGCTCCAATCCTCAATCTTATATAGTACAAATGAAAACAATGGGCACACACTGTTTGAAAACAATTGATTGATTGAGAGGATAATAATAATAATTGAGAGTGAGAATTGGAGATTAGAATAATAATAATGGGAGTGTTTAAATAAAGGAGAAGATTATTTAAAGAGGGAAACTGTTTGAAAAGGAGAAAGGGGAGAGGTCCTTATCCAAACACTTACCTGAATTTTCTTTTGTTATTGATTGCTTCGTCAGCTTCACACTCTCTCCTCTGTATGCCCGTTTTACTTTTATCGTTTGTTTCTCGGGAAACAAATTTCTCGGTATTCTCTATTCATTAAATTTACTATAATTACATAATATTTTGTTTTATATAGGATCGTTGTTTTTAAAATTATTGATCTATAAATAGTGTATTCATTAATGTATATAAAAAAACATTAGAAATCAACCGCCTAATTATGTATGCATAACACAAATTAACAATATTCAATAGTTTAAACTTTAAATTCACATGTTCATCGCTAGCTAAATTAATTTTCAATTGTTGATAAATTAAAATTATGACAAATTAAAGTTTTAAAATATATTTTAAAAAGTTTGTAAATTCCGTAAAAACACGCTTAATTCACACTTCAATATTTTAATTGACTCAAGTCCATTATTAGAAAATTAAACCCAATAAAATCTAGAAATTAAATAAATTGGATTAACCGATTGGTTTAGATTATAACGATTTGTTCTTATCCACAGTATATCATAATTTTTACCACATTTTTATGCTTGAGAATAAATCAGAAAGTTACAAATAAGGAATTGTGGGTACTCCTTTCGAACGTTGGTGAGTTCTATAGTTGACACGTGGGTAATCTAATCATTAGAAATGCGACACCTGGTATAACAATCATAAATCTACAGTGCGTTTTATATTATTTTAAGGAAAGTTATTTATGAATAAAGATGTGTCTCTTATTTTTTTTAAATAATTTTTACCCCTCAAAATTATAAAATTAATATTGAGCTCCAAAAATTTTGTATATTTTGAATTAAAATTTTCTCATAATTTTTAAAAATTTTCACTAAACCTTCAAATTTTTAAAATAATTTAAATATCTATTTTTAAAAGTTACAATTTGATCCCGCCAAATTCTTTCACTGATTTTCGCTATTTTTTATATTTTCAACAAATTGAGTGGTGAAATGTTTGTATGTAAGACAATCTATTTTAAGGTCAATTATTTTTAAGCTTATTTTAAAGTTCTATTTTAAATAATAAATTTTAGATATTTTATTTAAAAATCGTCTAAAGGTGGTATGGGAAAATAGAAATATAATTATTTCAATATTTATTATTATTTTTAGAAAAAGATTTTTTTATCTGATATCAACCCAATAATCAACTGGAAGAAGATGTTTAAGTCTATTTTTGGCGAGGGTAATGAAAAGCATATATATGTATATAAAATATAATAACTAATTTCGCAGCTGAATTTTTATTTATATTCGCGGGAATCTACTTTAAAATTTGTTTCTTAAGTTTTTTAAAACATGAATTAATGTATTTAATTATTTAATTTAATTCCATTTAACCTTTGTGGGTATATAGGGCTCCAGAATGAGAGTATATGTTCTCACTTTTTTTTAATTGAAACACGTTAAATTTATTGAACGAATATATAAGTCAAAATTACAATGTAAGTTTATTCGTGAAAATAAATATATTTAATTTGAATATATCCTTACAACTATTGGAATAAGAAATTAGCGTCGTGAGATCATAATAAGACCATACAATAAAAAGATAAAAATCAAACTCAAAGACTCGAAACAAAATATAGAAACAAACATCACCAAAGGTCCAAAGGTAAAACCATCAACAAACAAAACATACAAATGCATATCGCAATAAGGCACGTTGACAACACAGTCATTATCACAACTCAATCGTGAACAAGAAAAGAAAACCACAAGAACGTCATCTTGATCAGTCATGGCGACGCCAAATCTATCCCTGATAAAAAACCAAATTAAAGAACGATCAAATGATCGATAAAGAAAAAAAAAACGTATTAAAAGGTAAAATAAATCGTATTTCAAGAACATAATTATCTATTCAAAATTAAGAAAACAGAAATAAGTCAAATGATGAAAAAAAAAAGAAATCGTGAGTTCCAACGTGGGCGAGTAACATTAGGATTAGCACCGTCACCAAAAAATAAAGAACAATATTATAATTAGGTTGGTGACACGTGAAGTATGATTTATGTTGGAAAATAATGGATAACTAAGGAAATTTGAGGCGTAATATTTATTGGTAAATTTAGAGTTTTGAATAATAAACATTATGGTTTAAATTTATAAATTTGATGTATAATATGCTCAAATTGCTTGAATGATGAATGAGAAATTAATGTTTAAAGTTAGTTACTTGTAAATGTTGTTGAAAAAATAAAATGGGTGCTTAAAACACTCTCATTCCACATTAAAAAAATGTGAGTTATGAGAAGGTTTTTATAAGCTAAAAAAACATGTTGGCTAATAAATATGTAAGTCAAAGTTGCACGATATGGGTGACGTGAAATGTTCGAATCGGGTGAAGTTGAATTGGCCTGTTAAAATTTTAGCTTGCGTAAATAATTTTATTTTTCTCAACACTTTTATCTTTTAGTATTCCAAATCAAGACTCTTGATTTTCAACAATTTAGGGTCCATTATGAACTTTAATTTCCTACAACTTTTCATTTACTTTCTTTTCAAATTTCTCTCTTTCTTCCCATTATAAATAGGGATCAAAGTTTGTCATTTGAGACATCTCAAATCATTTCATTTCTTTCCCTCTTAAATTTGTTCAAGTGGTGATAGAAGAAGACTCGGTTAAATTTGACTTATTCACTTAAGTCGTGTTATTTACGAAGAACGCTTGTTGTTGTATCATGGAAGAAGATAAATTTGTCTTAAGGAAACTATTTATACAAGCCTCAACATCTACTCTCATTTTGTCTCGATCCAAAAATTTAACGAGACTAAAATTATAGGAAGTGGCGAAACGAGACTAAAGTTATGGGAGGGGTCAAATTATTTATCCTTAAAATTAACAATCCACTATAAAATAACCTTAAAGAGAGGGTTGAGATTTAATCTCACTAATTTCCAAATTGGCATATCTTAAAAAATAATTAGACCAAAAACTTTGACAAAATTTAATTCTATTAACTTCAAAACTGACAGTCTTAAAAATTAAACTAGAAAAATTTAAAAGGGACCAAGACTTAATTATAATACTTTTAAAACGTTCAAGGGTTAAAAAAGTAATTAACCCATAAAAATTAGGATGGGTCAGGTCCCTGTAGGCCCACTCGATGTTCCACCCCTGAAATAGGTGAAAATATTTTATGTTGAAAACATTTTTAAATTTATTTAACAATGATTATAGATTATATATATAATTATATTTAAAAAATCATTTAATACACGTATTGTGTAGTCTAAAATTTTTAAGTCTTTCTATTTTTGGGTTGAGAATTTAGAGTATAATGTGTAGAGTTTAGCTTTTACGGGTTACGGTTAGACTTTAGAGCTTAGGTTTAGGGCTTATGGTTAAAAATTTAAATTTTATTTTATGATGAGTAAATATGCATGTTTATATAATTTTTTTATACAACATGTGTATTAAAAATATTTTTTATTAAACATACATTCGATCCTTTGATGAGTAATTTTAATTATTTTATTAAAAATCATAAAAATATAAAGAGATAAAACCACCGTTATAATTTTCAATGTAAAACATGTGATGAAATGCTGACCAATTTGATCCAATCACCAGTGTAATAATTGTTCCTAAGGTCCAAAATCAAAAGCGCCACTCAAAATTAGATCAACATGCATGTATAGTGCCCAAAATTCCAAATTGAAGTGTAACTCAGATTTCGATTATGGGCCTTTGGATTAATATTATGGGCTGTACAAAATTTGGTTATTACTTTTCCTATTGATCTTAATTTTTAATCAGACAATTTAATAATTTTGATAAAAATCGAATATCATAATTTTATCACATTACACAAGCAAAGCCCTCTCCCAAATAACTATTTATTATTTGGGTAATTATTTGATACACTGACGGTGAAAATTAAAAGTTTTTACAACCACTTTAGTTTTAGGGTTTATGTGCTTAGTTTATATTATATGGTTTAAGGGTTTAGGTGTACGTGTTTTGAATTTAGGGATAATTGTTGAAATTTATAGTTTAAGCTTATAATTTAGGGTTTATAGATTAAAATCTAAATCCTCACCATATTACCCTAAAACTAAACATTAACCTTTAAACCCTAAATTCTAAATCCATACGCCTAAGCAACTAAACCCTAAACCCTAAACCTTAACTTTTAGTTTTTACCGTCAGTGTATAAGATAATAATCTTTATTATTTTAGTGGTAGATTATTTTTCTCATACCAATAACTTCAATCTACATAAATTTTAGGTCATTTTTGGCAATTAGCTGATAGCGGATATCGGATTACATTAGCTGATAGCTGATTGCATTAGCTGATTTGACTAACGGATTGCATTAACTGATTGTATAAAAGTGCTTGGTAAAATTAACTGATAGTTGATAGTTGTTAGATTATTTAAGCAAACAAAATGACGTATAAGGACATGATTATATTTTATACTTGTTTGAATAGTTTATTAATTATCAATATTTTGTATCTAATTAATATTAATTAGATCTATAAAATTATTTTTAATATAACTTTTTTAAACATATTCGAATGATTTATATATTAATTTATTATTTATATAATCATTTTAATATAATATAATTTAATTATTAAATACACATATAAATATGTGATAATAAAAATGTAACACCCGTGTTTTGGGTCTAGGAGTTAACCGGGTTTCTAGTCGAGTCAATAAAATTTAATTTAAAACAATTCAACCTAAAATGTGGTGTAATTGAACTTTTGTAAAAAGGGGAAGGACTTATATTGTGATTTCACCCAAAACTTTTAAAAGCAAGACCACTTTATTGTAAAGTGTCTTCTCTTTCCCCATTTCTCTTTTTTTAACGTCAAACCCCTCTCCCCTATTTTCAAACTCTCCCAACTACACTAGTTACTATTCCATTCATTCTCTTCTTCAATCCAAGGTGTTTTTCAAAGGTAATTACGTTTTCTTAATCTCCTCTTAACCCTCTATCTATTTATGGTATTGGATTTAAAAAATATGGAGTTTTAGAAATTAGGGTTTATGTTAAAGTTTGGATTTTTAAGGGGGTTTTCCAATTTTTTTAATAAATTGTGTTGGGGTTTTGTTTAAGCATAATGAAATACACAATATATATCAATTTGGGTGAATTTGGATGAAAATTTGTAGTGGGTCCTTAGGGCAAATTCTAAGGTATCAAAATTTGGGTTTTTGGTGGGTTTAATGTTGAAATTGAAGGGCTGATGGTCTACCTATGTTAGGAGGGTGATTTGGGATGTTTTGGAAGTCATTTGGGTGTTTGGAAATGGGTATTTCAGCCAATGGTTGTTGGAGTACGAAAATTGGGTTTTTGAGATATTAGATGGTTTGGGAAATTGTGGAAATTAGATTGTGTTTGCAAAGTAAGTTGATGGTTGAGTTTAGCATTGAATTGGGAAGTAATGTATGTGTTTTGTTTGACTAGAAGCAAGATGAAACGTTGAGGAGGCTTTGGGACCGAATTCGGGTTCGTAGGAGGATTGGTTCGAATTGCTAAGGAAGGGCGGTGAGTGGTCTTAACTTGTTTTTAAAGTTTGGTTCGAGTGTGTGTGGGTGAAGTGTGCTTGGTAGGCCACTTCTAGTTGATTCAAGTTGTTAGCTTAGCCTTTGATATCCATATGCTATTGTGCTTACTAGCTAGGCTCTTGTGCTTGTGGTTAATTGGTACATGTATGTATATATCATGATGAGTAGATATGTGATGAGCATGTATTGTGGTTGATGATATGTGTTGTGATAATGATAATTGGCACTAAATAATTACTGGTTGTAAATGATCGATCATTAGGATAGTGTGCACACAAATTGAGTCAAAACGTACGTGGCCTTGATGGCGTTAAGTCATCAAGGAGGAGTACGGTGATGTAACATTCCACCGGAAGCTTTTTATATTTCTACGGGATGATGAGTGGAATCTCATCCGTAGGGCATGTGGCGATGAGTGGAATCACGCACATGTAAGGTCCGGTGATGAGTGTAATCCCACCGAGGTAAAGTGTTGTTGAGGTTTAAATCCGCACAATCGGGGTAATTAATAGTGGCCAATTAACTTGTTCTTATATGGTGATATATGGTTGTGATATATGTTGTTGCTACACGATGCTGATATATGATGTTTGAGCTTGGTAGGATTTAGAAACCATATTTTTGTCACTTGAAAGACTAGCTAGGTCTACTTGATTATATGCCTTTGTAGGTTGTATGCGAGATTAGGATTACATGCTTGAACCCTGCATTGTTGATGTATTCGTTTTAGAGCACCCTCACTAAGCTTATAGCTTACGCTCTCAATGTTCAACAATGCAGATCATTAGCGTGGTGTTAGCTCGGAGCAAGGCAAGAAGGGCTTTTCAAGTGTGAGGCTCAAGTACGGTTATTAATTTTGTAATGGTTAAGCAATGTGGCAAGAGGGTAGTTGTATGAGCTTATATGACTCATTTGTGATTTTTGGATGTTTATGCTTGAATTGGTTTGTAAGCATGTCTACCTTGCCTAACGCTTTTAATGTATGTCTTTTGAATGTTAACCTTGCTATGGTATGTAAACCCTTATGGGATGGATGATGCTTTTGCTTGTCAATGTTTCAAGCATGTTTTGTATGAAAGGTCTTGTGTTTTTGTCTTGGTTGTATGTTTATGAATACCCATGTCTTGTGAGCGTTTGCGTATGTTAGACCTTGGTTGCATGCCTCTAGATTTGGTTTGATGGTGTTGTATGCCTTTAGGGGGCCTTAGTGGACCTTTAGACTTGCCAAGACTCACTTAAATCGGAATTTTAAAAGTTGCAGACTGCCAGCGTTTCGAAACGGGGAGGGCAGTTTCGAAACGGGTAGGCTTCAAGGATCTCGTATCGGAACGCGTTTCGATACGGTTTGGCCTCTGGAACCCCCTGTTTCGATACGCGTTTCGGAACGTTTTGGCTACTGGAATTTTGAGAAATTCACGAGATAAAGGTGTTTCGAAACGGGCCTGAAGGTTTCGAAATGGTCAAAATCTCGTTGACCACGAGATGTTGACCGTCGTGGGCATTTCGGAACGGTTGACCACCGTTTCGATACGGCCCCTTGTATAGGCTCTGGGGCAGTTGACCTGGTCAAGGTGTTTCGAAACGCCTCAAGGGTGTTTCGAAACGGACTGCCTTCAAGATTAAAATTTGGGCTGTTAAGTGTTGCCTCGTTTTCGATCGATTGTTTCGTGTATGTTGTTCTGCTGTTTGATCACTTAGGGTTTAATACTCCTCTAGGCAAGATTAAAATAAGAAAAAAAAATAGGGTTGTTAACCGAGGGGGAACCTTAACGGGTTTCGCTTCGGTTTTCCCCGTGTGGCTCACTCGGACCGGTCATCCGGCCAGACCGGGACGAGGGGTTACAAAAAAGGAAAAAAGTAAATAAGATTAGCTTATAAATAGGGTGAGAAAATATTTAATTTAAGTTATTTTGAGATTTTTAATATCTAGTGAGGGTAAAAGAGTCTTTACAACTCTAATATCAAACCTCTAATCTCAAAAAGTTCTTATTGTGAGCTTTTTCAAAATTAGTGGTTTCACCTCAATCTTCTCTTTCAATCCGCTATTCACCAAATAACAATATTAACGAATTTAACTGGTCAAACCTCTAATTTTTGCCAAAACTTCTCCTTACCAAACATAGCCATAGTTTTTAATTCATATTTTGAACTCACTCACATCTCTTCAATATTTTCTCTCCCCTAATCCTTCTAATTTTGGAATGAGTTGTTTTAACACATAAAAATAAAATAAAAAGTGATCATCCCCTTAATTTTCTTTCCTACCAAACACATTCTAAAATTATTTTCTTTACATTTTCCACTGCCCTCCTTCTTTCCTTCCTCTTTTCAACCCAACCAAACAAAACCTAAAATTTTTAATAATCTCATCTACTAACAAGTAACAACCAGGGCCTGAGCTAAATTAAGAGCAATTATTTGTTGCTAATTAATGAGTTATTTATGTTGCAATTTGACTAGCATATACTCTCAAGCCTGTTGTTTTGTTTTTCCTCCAACGTAATGAATGCACATCTAATTTCCAAACCAACTCTAAGAAGAAGAAATAATCGATCCATAAAAGCCTTAAACTGTGGCCGAACGTATAGATAATTAATGACACGTCATTATCATTTTTTATATTTTTTGTTTTTGTATTTAAGAGTACCCGGCGTTGAATTTTATAAATGGAATTAATAAATCATACAACTTATAATCGATGTTAAAAATATCTTTCTATATTATTTTAGTATTCTTTGAACAAAATATATTATTTTAGTATTTATGTTATAATTATTTAAGATATCTTTATAACATAAGAATAAAACTAATTCACTCGTAGTTTAAATATAAATGTTATTTTTACTAAAATATAATGAGTTTTTTGTTTGGTTTAGTACTGAGCAATAATTTTCTCCTTTGAGATCATGGATATGATTATTTTTTAGTGCAGTATAATGAATTTTTTTCTTATTTTTTCTCAATAAAATATAACATGTGTTATTATCGTATTAAAAATTGAGTATACTATGCTGCCACATTAGTTGTTGTGCAAATAAAATAATGGTATGTATCATTATCTTATTAGATAATATAAATTTATTTAAAATAATAACGTGAGCATGTTCGGTCATAAAAGTGATATAAAAATTGACTACAATGTGCACTTAAAAAGTTTGGTAATCAAAATGAAAATATTTAAATACTATCAGTATAGTTTTATCCTTATTATCATTAATATTTTATACTCTTTTAGGACTAGTGGGGTTTTTAACGAGGCCCTAACCTTTCAAAAAAAAATCATTAATATTTTATATACTAATGTTTTTATAAATGGAGAAAGGAACTCCAGACGTCATTAAGTGCGTTGGCTTAGGAAACAAGGATTAATGCTGCCCCTAGTCTCTCATATTTCTGTTTCATTCTATTTAGTCCAGACATGTTTTCGTCAATTCTATTTTTACTCCAAATTATCTGCAATTTAGTCTAAACCATTTACCTTGTTTTATTTAACCGTTTTAAAACAATTAATAATTGTGACAGTGGTATTCATATAAAATAATTAACTTTGTCATTAATAATAATAATAATAATAATAATAATGATAATGATAATAATGATGATGATGATGATGATGCTTAGTATCAGTAATAAATTTGACTTCGTGAAAAATCTAATGCTCTGATAATAGATGTGGTTATCAGTGAATTGATTTCGTAATAACTAATGTTTTGATTTGCGATTATCGATGGTTTTTCAGTAGTCTGTTCGATATGTCTTTATGGTTCATTTATCGGTGCAATCAGATATGTTTTGCAAAACACCCGTAAGATTATTGGTTTCGCTCACCACTACAACTTCGATCCTTAAGTATGTAAGCAGACAGAGACAATGAGTATTGTTTCATGCTTCCTTTTCTAGTGTTTCATCTCATCCTTATCTACATATTTATTTTTAAGACATTCCTCTATTTTATTTTCTAATAAATTCAGTAGGTATATTAATAATAAAATATTACATACCATTGTCATCGTAAATGGATCCTTTAAAATTTTTGACTATTTTTAGTTAAAGTTCCTCTCATGTTTTTTAAAAAGTATTATTAAATCTCTTAAAGTTATTAAAAATTTTAATTAAACTTTCAAAAACTTAAAAAAAATTGTTTAAGCTTCCAATTTTTGGGTAAACTACATAAATAGTCCCCCGACTATGCTCCAATTATCTTTTACATCCTCTGACTATCAAAAGTTACAAATTGGTCCCTTGACTTAAAAAAAGTTACAAATTGGTCCAATGCCGTTAAAATTTTAACGGCTGATGATGTGGGAGTTAATATAAATTGAAATAATTACATAATTAGCCCTCAAGTTCTACACTTATTTTAATTTGACCCTAATTCTAAAAAGTCAACCCACATAATTTTAATAGTCTATCAATTAAGTCCATCTTCAACTGTGTTTGAAGACAAAAACTCCAACTGTGTTTTTCTCTTTAAAAATGGCGGTGCAGCTGTTGGATTTTTCCAGAATTTAATCATTGCACGAAAACAAAAAATTCACAAAAAAAGTTTTAATTTAATTGTTGATTATGTGTTACCGTAATTAAACCAACAATGAATAAATTAAGAATTAAAAGAGAAAAAATCCAGATTATAAATAAACAAATGAAACCGAGTGTTTATTTTCTTTCTTTTTCATTTCATTTCTAAAATTTTGAAATGAAAATGGAAAAGTGTTTGGTTATGATTCTGGGATTAATTTCAGGGTAAATTAAAGGAAATTATAATAGTTGCGTTAGTTAATTTTGGGGTGAAAATGAAATGAAGAATTAAAGGATAGGAGAAATAGAAAACAAGATGGACTAAATTGATAGATTATTAAAATTGTGTGAGTTAATTTTTTTTAAATTAGGGTCAAATTAAAATAAGTGTAGAAATTGAGGGCTAATTATGTAATTATATAAACTTATATTAACTGCCACGTCATCAACCGTTAAAATTTTAACGGCATTGGACCAATTTGTTACTTTTTTAAGTCAAAGGACCAGTTTGCAACTTCTGATAGTCGGAGGACACAAGAGATAATTGGAGCATAGTCGGAGGACTATTTATATAATTTACCCTTTTTAAAAAAAATTAAGTTATTCAAAACTTTTACTCCAAGTACCATCATTTTAATTATCATTCATATCCAATAAATAGGTGCATGTGAAATATTTTTTTTGTTGATTAAACATGTGCACGTACTATGCAACGTGATTGGATTCATTGAAATAAATGATGCAATGTCTCGGCACAACAATATTATGTTTTTTTATTGTACAACCAGATTGAAATTATTAATCTAGTTTATGCTATTAATTAGCTTCAACTTACGGTTTGATACTTGAGTTTTTTTTAAGGAAAATACTTTGATGCACAAGCTGTGTAAACTTTAGTTTACACAAGCCCTTTAATTTTAGGGTTTAGGGTTTTATGTTAGGGTTTAGGGGTTTAGTATGTAGGGTATATAATTTAAGGTTTATGGTTAGAATTTAGAGTTTAGAGTTTAAGGCTTAGGGTTTAGGGTTTAGGTTGCTAGGGTTTGTGATTTAGATTTTAAATTTTATAAAAGGATTGTGTAAAAGAAATTTACACAGCTTGTGCATCAAAATAAAACCTTTTTTTAATTAAATACTTGAGATTAAATTTAATGTTTTATTTGATATTTAGTTTTTTGTCTAATTAAATATATAAATTCATTTATTTTTGTTCAAACCGACATATAAGTTTATTTTTTAATTGGTACATAAAATTGACTTCATAGTTCAAATATAGAACTTAGAGTAAGTATTAATATAAAAAACGAAACTCATATCCATTTATTTATCTTAACATGTTCTGGATCATAACAACATAAAAAGAAATATGATTTTAATATTTTTTATTACACTAGATGAGGGAGGTGGCGTTTCACCGACCTCCAACACGCAACGCAACGCCACACAAACGCAATTCAGTAATCATATTCCCCACCCCACCGGCCAACCCCACTCAGGGATCAACTCGGTCTCACCAGTCACCAACCAACAACAAAGACGAATCGGGAAACGTAGGACCCACCCACGTTTAGGTTTCAACTATACCAACCGAAATATAATTAGTAATATAATAAGTGGATAAGAGTTGGTGAATGAATTTGGCGGGCAAGAAACACCAATTGGACTCTCCTCCCCTTGACCTTGAGTGTCACATCTCACCAACTCCAATTTCGACAATAAACTAAAATATTATATTATATTATGTATATTAGTAACATTTAAATCCAATGAGTATTTTTAATGAAAATAAATGATGATGTTCATTTGGAAAATTATAGATTCGAGTTTGAATAATTTTATTTGTAATATGTGTAATGTGTATTGTTAAATAGTTAATAAAAAAGTATGAATAAATAATATTGTATAATCATTTTAAGACTCTTAGAAGAAATAATATTAACATTCAAATAGTATAAATCAATTAAATTAAGGAGACTTGTAATTTAAGGCCTAAATATGGGGAAATTAAGTAAAAATGTGTGTGAAGCAATTATGATATTTTTAGTAAATATAAATACACATTTATAATTTTCTTTTGGTTTATAATTAAGCAATTTGTTGGACAATCAAAAGAATTCATTTATTTTTTGTCGTGAAGCACTTTTAATGTTAGATATGATATATAACATTTGTTTGATTAAGCCATTGAATGGATTATATTTCTCAGAAAAATATCTTTAAATGACGAGTTTGTTACGTTTGATGAGCACCACTAACGAGGAGTATTGATAAGCACTATTAATTCAATTTATAAAGATTAAAAATTTAAATGACTCATTATATAATTATAAATTATTTAAAAATTTAAAAGTAAATTAATTAAAATATGTTTTTTTTTATTTTTTAAACATAAATCAAAATACCTATCTACCCCTAAATTACAAAACCATAATTATTGTTCATTTAAAATTCAAGCTGCCGCCGCCTCCTTCTGCCGCTAGCCACTATCTAATGTTACTATGGGTTTCATCAATACAACCCTATACCGGAAATTGAATAAAAAAAGACGGTATATTGTTGAAAAAATAATCAAAACTGAACCCAAATTCTCAATCCCATAAATTAAAACTTGAAGACAAAATAGGAATGATCAAGAACAAAATTGTACACCGGTAATGTACGGCGACGACAGGAGGCAGCGACGGTGGTGGCTTGAATTTCAAATGAACAAATTTTTTAGGGTTTTGTAATTTAGGGGTAGATAGATATTTTAATATATATTTAAAAGAAAATTAAAAATAAAATAATATGTTTTAATTAATTTATATTTTGATTTTTAAATAATTTATAATTATACGATGAGTCTTTTAAATTTTTAATTTTTATAAATTAAATTAATAGTGTTCATTGGTGCTCGTCGTTAGTGATGCTCATTACGTGACATAATTTTCCTTCTTTATGAACTTGGGTTATGTATATATATTCCTTTTTTAAAATATTTTTAATAATTTTCTAAATGCTATAATTGTTCATAAAATTTTAATATTTTTCATTTATATTCCCTTTTTTAATAAAGACATGTTAAATGAAAATGTGTTGTGTGTTGGCTCAACATTCAAAGAAATAATGTTTTATATTCAATATAGCGGAGGTGAAAACTAAAACAACTGCTTTTAGTTTTAAGGTTTAATAATTAAGTTTATGGTGTATGGTTTAAGGTTTAGGTGTAGCGGTTTAGAATTTGACATTAATGATTATCATTTAAGGGTTAAGGATAGAAATTAGGATTTAAATGTCAGAGTTTGAGTTTTAGGGTAATATGGCGATTATTTAAGTTTTAACTTAAGAACTATAAATTCTAACTATAAACTCTAAATTATATTCACAATCACTAAATTCTAAACTACTAGATATAAACCTTTAAACTCTACACCCTAAACTAAGTCTTCAAAACCTAAAAGTAAGGCTCATTAATTTCAACCATCAATGTATTAAATAATTATAAAAAAAATTAAACATCAACTTTTCAAAAAGTTGTGAAGCTCAAACTAAACCCCCCCACATATTATTTTTGTTTAATAATAATAATAATAATAATAATAATAATAGTAATAATAATAATAATTCAACTGAAATCTTCATATGATCTCTATTGAATTCAAAGGTGACACATGCACAAAACTTGGATGAGTCCAGAGCATTTAGAAATGAAAAATACGAGGAGAATTGACCGTGTTTTCTGATAGAAATGTCAAACGTGGTTGGTTTTCTTGTCTTCATTGTCCGTGAAATTGGATAGAAAGACTTTTCAATTAAGGCCCAAAGTATAAAAATAAAAAACCTGACAACAAAATGATTATGCAAACTGTCAAATTGCAACGAATTCTTTTATTTTATGCCAACATAATTGTTAGGTCTGCATATATTTTTTATTTTGACTTAAATATGCATTCCATATTTAAATTAGACATCTTTTTGAATTGATATTTAAAGAATTTTTTGCTTATAAGTTGTTATTTAAATTAGACATATTCTCTAAAATTAACACCTAAATATTTTTTTCTTAATTTGATACTCAAACTTTAATTCTATCCACTATTTCAATACTTTTATTAACATATTTAGTCTACAAAAACTTATGGATTATATTAATTTTTTCCTAATTTGAAACAATTCAATGAATTTCACATTCCCTATTTTAAAAAAGATTCATCTAATCATTTTTGTGATACTATTATATCAAGCGAGCCTATCAAATCAAATCAGCAATTGGGTAACATTCTACCCTAAAATACCAAGTCTTACCATACCATGAAAGTAATATAATATTTATAGGAGAAGAACAAACAATTTAGGACCAAATTGATAAAATCTATAAATTTTGGTATTAACTTAAGAGATGGTGCCTAGTTCAGGTACTAATTTGGGAATAAAATTTTCTTTAAGTGTCAACTTGAGAAAATGCGTCTAATTCAAATGTCAAATAGTCATCTAGAGAATGTGTCTAGTTCAAGTATAATTAAAAAAAATTCACAATAAAACCGAACCAGTCCCCGACTCGTTCTCTACCAAAACAAGTCCTGTCTTGCCCGAACCTAAAATTTAAGAGAAAAAACTTTGTTCTGGTCGGACGATTTAGAGTGGGGTGAGGCGAGTTTGGGTAATTTTGGCATCTCCATCTAATAATGCACTTGAAAAAAATTTAAATGGTTATCTGGAGTGCTATAACAATCTCATGTACCGTAAAAACATCCTAAATGAACAAATAATTGATTTTATACCTCATTTTAAACATTTTTCTCAACAATAATTTCTAAGCAAGGAAGCCAAGTTAAGTGATCAAATGACATTTTTACTTTAAATTCTCTCTTTAAAAAGCATAGTGTAAATTATTGTGGAGGTAGCATTTTTTTGGTTGTTTCTTATTTTGATCACGGAATTCTGAAAAATAACATTTTATTTAATTATTCAGTCGTTACCTTCTGTTATATAGATGATGTTCTACGTTGACAAAAGGTTTAATATTTAATTTGACCCATAAATTATAAATTTAACTCTTAAATTTTAAATAAAATATCAATTTGATCCATAAACTTTCTCACTCTTATAACCATTTTTTTTCATTGAAATTGGTTCACACTGATATCAAAACGCCACTGATATTAACGATCGTGAAAGCATAGAATCGAAGAGTTTGGATTTGGGGATTTTGATATTAGGGTTACGAAAGAAGTAAAAGGGGATCGACAGAGAGAGAGAGAACATTGAACAAAAGAGTAAACGGTAAACTCAAAAATTAATTATATCCATATACGGTTTAACATATATATAATAATAAGATATAAAACTAATTACTTAAACCTAACTACTATAACTAACACCTATTCTTGCCAGCTAATCTTGAATATTATCAACTAATTATTTTTTTTGAAAGTCGACGGGCCTCGTTAAAAACCCCCTCTAAACCTACTAGGGGGAAAAGAGTGCCCTATTTAGTACAGTGAGTACAAATACATTACAACTTGAAATGCATACAAAAAGCCCTCACCCATCCACACCCTCGTTACAAACATATATCCTTACGATGGTTCCTCATTACCCTGTATGGCTTCCACCCCATACCGACACCAGCACACCTTCCCTTCCTCAATACCATCGGTCTAACAACTTGCTGACCTGTTACTCCGAAAAGGTCCATACATCGCAGTAGGGTGCTTAGCATTTCCTTCTGTTCCTAGTCTCTACTAGGCAACTCAAATTTGGATTTCTGAAGAAATCGTTTAGGGAAGGGATGGCCCGCGGCCATTTGCATTGGCACCACTGGCCGATCCGAATTAGCAGCAGATCACACATTTTCTTTTCGCACACTCTAGCATTATTAAAGATTACTTCATTTCTTTCCAACCATATTGTCCACGCAATGCCAAAAAAAGCAATCAGCCATATTGGTTTTGCCGATTTTCTGATAAAGGTGTAGTTCCACACGAGAAGGAAGTCTTTGATGCTTGCTGGAATGACCATATAAATGCCCCATTTTTCGCACCAAAATTGCCAAATTTTCCATGTGAACCTGCACTGACAAAAAATATGATCGCATGTTTCAACACAATCCCCGCAAAAAACACACAAACCTTCGCCTGCGATTACGACGCCTCTTCTTCTCAATGCACAAAAAGTCGGCAATCTGCCTAACACCGCTCTCCACATGAAAGTCTCCACCTTTGGAGGGGCTAGGTTAGGCCAAACCATCCTCCAGATTACATCCGTCTCGTGCTTACTAGAGTTTACCAACGAGCAAAAAGTTTTCGAGCTATACACCCCCGAACTTGATCCCTTCCAAGCCAATCGATCTGGTACTATTATCGAAACCGAGAACCTATTAATGGTTCTCATAAAACTATCCCATACCTCCGTCTCTCAATCAAAAAGTCTTCTTCGAAGGTTAATGCTCCACTCCCAACTGCCATTTACCCATCTGCCGAATTCATCCACAGTCCCATCTTGGTTCGAAGCAAGATTAAAAACCCTCGGAAAACTCTCCCTTAAAGAAGCAAATTCTGTCCACCTATCGTCCCAAAACTTGATCAATTTTCCATCGCCGAGAATGAAGAAGATGTTCTTCGTGAATGAATTGTCCTGCCTCGACAAAGGACTAGTAATATTTCTCCACACCCAAGAGGTTTTACTACTACCATTGAGAGAGGGCAGTAGGCTATTTCCACTGAAATCATATTTCGCGTTCACCACTTTCCTCCATAAACAATCCGACTCGTGACCGAAACGCCAAACCCACTTGTTCAAAAGAGCACGGTTCTTTGTTCTTGCGTCAACTATACCCAACCCTCCTAAGCTTCTAGGCTTGACAATATCCTGCCATTTGACCCAATGGATCAACTTAGAGGAGCTTGAACCCCAAATAAACTGCGCACTCAGCTTATTCAACTTGTCCGCTATCGAACTCGGCATTTGAAATAGACTCAAGTAGTAAACCGGAAGACTACTAAAAACTAATTTAACAAGGCAGATTCTGCCAGCTAGGGATAGACACTTCCCTTTCCAACTTGCTAATCTCACTGCCACTTTATCAACTATTGGCATCCATAATTGAATCAAATTTCTAGAGGCGCCCAACGGTAAACCAAGGTACTTAGATGGCAAATTACCAACCACACACCCCAGCTCTTTAGCCCATTCGTCAACACACTCCTGCTTCACTGCTATCCCCATTACACTAGTTTTCTTCATATTAAGGCTAAGCCCCGATGCGAGTTCAAAAATTCTTAAAATCCTCTTGATGCTGATCATGTTTTCTCGGCTCCCTTTTGCAAAAATAATGAGGTCATCGGCGAACTGTATATGAGACAAAGACAGCCCGTTCTTACCGATTTTAACCCCTTCAATAATACCTGATTGCACTGCTTTATGGATTAGCGAGCTGAGCGCTTCTCCAACCATGTTGAAGAGCATGGGGGACAAAGGGCACCCTTGCCTTAACCCTCTTCTCATAGGAAACAACTCAGATTGTTTCCCTCAGGATAGCTGGAGCCCTTAGCGAGTTCTATCGGGTAAAGCCAATGATTATCAACTAATTATTAATACAAATAATATCTCTAATAGCCCCCTCAAGGTGGAGCATACAAATTTTGTATGCCCAGCTTGCTAATGGATCGAAGGAAATCAGAAGTAGGAAGAGCTTTGGTAAAACAGTATGCCAATTGTTGTTGAGAAGAAACATGAAGAAGTTTGATGATGCCTTTCTGAATCTTTTCTCGAATGAGGTGACAATCAATCTCGATGTGCTTCGTGCGTTCATATTGCACAGGATTCTCAGCAATCTTAATGGAAGATTGGTTATCACAATATAAGTTGGCTGATGAAACATGAACCTGCAAGTCAGAAAACAAATAATTAAACCACTGTAATTCACAAGTAACAGCAACCAAAGCCCTATATTCAGCTTCAGTAGAGGACCTAAACACAGTTTGTTGTTTCTTTGACTTCCAAAAAATTAAGGCATTCCCTAAAAAACACAAAAACCAGTAATAGACCTCCTAGAATCATGGCAAGAGGCACAATCAGAATCTGAAAAAGTACTAAGACTCAAATCATTGGAAGCATGAAAGAAAAGACTCTGTCCTGGACTGCCTTTTAGATACCTAAGAACTCGATGAGCTGTTGTAAGATGAACAGTAATAGGACAAGCAAGAAATTGAGATAACTATTGTACAGTATATGCAATGTCAGGTCTTGTGTTAGTTAAGTAAACTAACTTCCCAATCAACCTTCTATACTCAGTAATATCAGTAAGAGGATTGCCTTCTGACTTACTCAATTTAACAGTTTTAACAATAGGAGTAATAGCAGGCTTGGAACTCAAGAAACCAGTTTTTTTTAGAAGATCTAAGGTATACTTACGCTGACATAAATTTATACCTGCAGAAGACCTACCGACTTCCAATCCAAGAAAAAATTTTAAATTACCAAGATCCTTTATCTTAAAGGTATCATGCAAAATAGTTTTAATAGCAGAAATTTCAGACAAGCTAGGACTTGCAATTATAATATCATCTACATATACTGCTAAAGCAATAAATGTAGAACCAGTGCCTTTTACAAAAAGAGATGTATCAGAAACAACTTGTTTAAAATGAAGAGATAACATAGTAGAAGTTAATCTTTCATTCCATTTTCTACTTGCTTGCTTTAATCCATATAGATTTTTTTTAAGTTTGCAAACCAAATTAGGATTAAGAGAATTAAAGCCTGGTGGTAAGTCCATGTAGACTTTTTCTTGTAAAAAATCATGTAGGAATACATTATTTATATCAAGCTGTTGTAGATTCCAATTTTTAGCTGCTGAAACATCCATAAGAGCCCTAATAGTATTAATTTTTACTACTGGACTAAAGGTATCTAAGAAATCAATTCCAGATTGCTGGGTATAACCCTTTGCTACCAACCTAGCTTTATATCTCTCTAATATGCCATCTGACTTTAATTTTGTTTTAAAAACCCACTTACAACCAATTGTGTTCTTTCCAGCTGGAAGAGGGACTAATTCTCAAGCGTCATTTAGTTCTAAGGCTTTAATTTCTTCTTCCATAGCTTTAGTCCAACAAGCATGCTTAATAGTTTGATTATAGTTTTTAGGCTCAGACAAAATAACAACATTATTTATATATGAATTATGAGCATCAGAGACTTTATGATAAGAAACAACTTGAGAAATAAAATGAGGGGTAGATCTTACTTTAGGAAGATCAACACTGAAATCTTTGAACTTTTGTGGCAGATGTCGATTTCTAGATGGCCTGAAAGGAAGCACATGAGGTTGAGATGCAACAGCATATGTCCTTTGAACTGCTGTAGGAACATAATGATGGTTTTCTAGAGCTAAAGATGTTGATGCTTCAGGTAAAAGTAATTCAGGTGATGCATTAACAGTAGTTTTATTAATACTAGTATTCTGAGTAAAAGAATCTTGAACTCCCTCAAGAAAAATGTCATTATCATAAACTAAAAAAATTATATCAATATTAACCTTTGGGGGATTAACAAAAGGAAAAATTGATTCAGAAAAGACAACATCCCTAGATATAAAAATAATTTTAGCTTCTAGATCATACATTTTAAAACCTTTTATGTTTCTTGGATATCCAATAAAAGCACATTTAATAGATTTAGGATGCATTTTAGTTTTAAGTTTTGGTAAAACTGAAGCATAAGCTAAATAATCAAAAACTTTCAGATTTAAAATATCAGGTTTTGAATTATACAACATCTCACGAGGAGTCTTATTTTCTAAAATTAGAGTAGGTGTAAAATTGATCAAATGAACAGAATGCAGTATGCAATCAATCCAAAAGATTAGAGGTAAACCAGCTTGGAATTTTAAAGCCCTTGCAACAGTTAAGATATGTTGGTGTTTTCTTTCTACAGTACTATTCTGTTGAGGAGTATAAGTATATGAAGTTTGATGTAATATGCCTTTTTCTTTAAAAAACTGAACCATCTCAAATTCCTTCCCATTATCAGTTCTTAGACACTTAATCTTCTTGAAAAACTGAACCTCAACAAAAATGTAAAATTGAAATATAAGAGACCTAACTTCACTTTTATTTTTCATAGGAAAAACCCAAAGATACCTACTTTTGTCATCTATCACAGTTAGAAAATAAGAATGTCCATATAAGCTTTTCACTGGAAAAGGACCCTAAATGTTCATGTGTACTAAATCAAAAATAAAATTAACACTAATAGTAATATTAGAAAAAGAAAGTCTTTTTTGTTTGGCTAAATGGCAAACTTCACAGTCATACAACATACTAGATGGTATAAAATTATTTAAAGCAACAAAATATTTCATCCTCTGAGAAGAGGGATGCCCTAGTCTAGCATGCCAAAGATCTAGGAAAACAGTACAAGTAACAGAATTAAGGGAGGAAGGACACACTAACAGATCAAGCTGATACAACCCTTGAGATTGCTTAGTTATGCCAATCGTCTTCCAGCTCTTGACATCCTGTATAAAACAAGTATCAAAAAAGAAAATTAAAGAATATAGATTTTCTTTAACTAACTGAGAAATAGAAATTAGATTAAATCCAAAATTAAGAATGTGAAAAACATTATACAAAGTCAAAGAAAGATTTAATTCTACTGTTCCAACATGACAAACTTTTACAAGATCATTATTAGGAAGCCTAACATGTTTATCAGAAACTACCTAACATTCTTTGAAAAAACTAATGTTGTTAGCAATATGATCAGTGGCTCCAGAGTCCACAATCCAGGAGACAACATAAGCATTATTATTAAAAACAGAAGAAATAATAATACCTGACTCAAGAACATGAACAGAATCAGAATGAAAAGTGGAAGACAAAGCATTCACTTGAGACTGATGTGTATGCTGGGAATTAGTATTGGAATTTAAAGAAGCCTTTTCTTGGAGCAATGTAACTGACCCTTCATATTGCTTTTTGGTAAAAGTCAAGAGTTGGTTATCAAAATTTGGCAAAGACTCAGACAGAATTTGATTGGTTTTACTAGACTGATTCCTAGTCTTATATTCAGGGGAAAAACCATGCTTACGATAACACTTGTCAACAGAATGACCAACTAACCCACAATGAGAACAAATAGGCTTTCTATTTTTAAAATTAGATGTGGTCTTTTCCCATTGTTATCAACTCTATAAGCAACATTTTTTTTTCCAGAACCTTGACTATTAAAACGACCAGCCATCAGAACATTCGAATCACAAACAGGAACAATAGACCCTAGGGTTCTTTCATGCTGAATGATAAAAACAAAAATTTGATTTATAGACGACATGGATTTCATCACCAGAATCTGAGATTTTTGAACAGAGAAAGACTCATTCAAGCCACGCAAAAATCTAAGGATAAAATCATGTTTCCTATACTTAATAGCATGACAATCACAGAGATTTAAAGGCCTTAAATTGAAAATTTCATCCTACAAAACTTTTAACTGCGTATGATAAGTGGTAACAGACATGGTACCCTGCTGAAGAGAATAAAACTCTTGCAGTAAATCAGAGATTCGAACGACATCACCTTGATTAAACCTGTCGAACAGATCAGCCCAAAGCTCAGAGGCGTTGTCAATTCAGATTACACTCTGGGCAATCTCGGGGCTGAGAGCGCGTTGAAGCCAAAACAGAACAAGATTGTTGCACTTGATCCACGCGCGATATGTAGCCTCATCTTTCCGTGGTTCTTTAATCGAACCATCAACAAATGAGAGCTTATTCTTCGAGATGAGAGACATCCTCATGGATCTAGCCCATCCATGATAATTGCTTCTGGTGAGCAGCGAAGAAGTCAACACCAACGCAGGATTTCCATTCGGATGAATGTAAAATTCACTAGATGGGTCGTATGTGCTAACGGAACTAACGAAACGACTCTCTGATGAAGGCGAAGACGAAGAGGAATCAACTGATACCATATTAACGATCGTGAACGCGTAGAATCGAAGAGTTTAGATTTGGGGATTTTGATATTAGGGTTACGGAAGAAGTAAAAGGGGATCGACAGAGAGAAAGAATATTGAACAGAAGAGTAAACGGTAAACCCAAAAATTAATTATATCCATATAAGGTTTAACATATATATAATAATAAGATATAAAACTAATTACTTAAACCTAACTACTATAACTAACACCTATTCTTGCCAGCTAATTTTGAATATTATCAACTAATTATTAATACAAATAATATTTCGAATAACTGATTCAGAAAGAAAGTGGTTGTACTCTTTATTTATAAAACAGAAAAAAAAGAAAAAAAAGAAAATTGGCACTATAAAGAAGAAGACAAATAGGCGTGAAGCCAAGAATATTTAGTCGGAGATTCGAGATACAAATATAAATTGTTAGAGAGTAAAATAAAAAAAAATTTAATACCAAAAAAAACTGAATTGAATTAATATTTTTTAAAAGGGCTTGGGAAATAATTTTATCATTTCATCTAAAGGGAGGCTAGCATAGCCCGACCCATGATTTCATATTAGTAGATAAACCTATAAATTTTAATGGATAAGATTAGTTTTTAATAGAAACTACATATTTTTTTATATAAAAAGTCTATGGCCTTGTTTGGTAAAGAGAGGTTTGGGCAAAAATTAAAGATTTGAAGCATAATTAGAGGTTTAACCAGTCAAATCCGCTAATATTGTTGTTTGGTAAACAACGGATTGAAAGAGCGGATTGAGGTGAAACCGCTAATTTTAAAAAAGCTCATAATATGAGCTTTTTGAGATTAGAGGTTTGATATTAGAGTTGTAAAGACTTTTTTTACCCTTACTAATTACCAAAAATATTAAAATAACCTTAATTAAATATTTTCTCACCCTATTTATAAGCTAATCCTATTTACTTTCTTTTATTTTTATTATCACATATTTATATGTATTTAAATTTATTAATTAATTAAACTATATTAAAATAATTTTAAAGATCTAATTAATAATAATTAGATACAAAATATTGATAACTAATAAACTATTCAAACAAGTATTGAATATAATCATGTCCTTATATGTCATTTTATTTGTTTAAATAATCAAACATCTATAAGCTATAAGTTAATTTTACCAAACACTTTTATACAATCAGCTAATACAATCCGCTAGTCAAATAATGTAGAAACATGATAACATACCTGGCTATGAGTATATTGAGCATGACAGTCGCTCCAACCGCGATTCCCGCCAACTCACCCACCTGCACATATTTCAGCCCTTGCTTACGGTCACACTACAATATTCTCCTCAACATCAAATTCAGTGTTCTAAATTCTAAATAAATTTGTATTCAACTATTTATTACTTTTGGGTTTTTTTTCGCTGGCCAAATATTAGTTTTAGTTGGAAAATAAAAGTAGTGGGAGAAGTCAAAGTGTAAAGATGGAAGCTGAGGTGGCGAAGGGTGAATGGTCAAGGTCAGCAGGCGGGAGTAGGTGAGTGACAAAGGAAATGCCGCTTTTGTTTCCTTTCCTCTCCTCTGCCTTTTCTACGCTTATATTATTCCAAGCTCTCCTTATTGCGTTCACCACCCTTTCACCAACTCCTCACCCATTTTCCTTTGATTTGCAGGTTTGTTTATGCCGATTCCCTTCAGTAATCAATCTTTTTAGTTTACTTGTTTTCCTTTCTGGGTTTCATTGTTTTCTAATAAACATCATATGTCTTTGAATCGCCATGGTTTTTGAGTTTCCATTCTGATTGCACTGGAAATTTTCATTTTTTTATTCTGTTTTTGTTCCTTCTTGAACAACCCAGAGACCAGTTAAAGCATGGCATCCTAGCGGCGAGAGCTGATTGTTATCTGTTGATTTCAATTTCATGTTATCTGTTTTAGACTTGCATGCAACTGTAATTTGTTTGGGGGAAATTGTTATTAGTTCAACAATAAGATACATTGAATCAGGCCCTTATTCAAAACCAGGTATTAAGGAATTAAATGGTTTTTGTTGGATAAGATTATGAGTTACTACGAATACGATCAATTTTTCTTTCTGCTAAAGAAAATAAGAAATCTCAACTGTATAATCGGCTTGTTTGTCCCCATTTATTATTAATGTAAATTCATCTGCTAAAGATACATTTAATTATTTTTGTAAATTTTAATCCTAGAAATCATTTCATTTGTTGGCAGAAGCAGAGAAATCATCTTTCCTCCTGTGGACCCCACTAGCACTACAACCATGATTGTAAACGTGAAAGAATCGACGATGGTACGGCCGGCGGAAGAGACTCCACGTCGGAGCCTGTGGAACGCCAACGTGGACCTGGTGGTACCCAGGTTCCACACCCCGAGTGTATACTTCTACAGGCCGACGGGAGCGGCCAATTTCTTTGACCCGCAGGTGATGAAGGAGGCGCTGAGCAAGGCCCTGGTGCCGTTTTACCCCATGGCGGGGCGGCTGAAGAGGGACGAGGACGGAAGGATCGAGATCGATTGCAATGCCGAAGGGGTGCTCTTTGTTGAGGCCGAAACCACCTCTGTCATCGATGATTTCGGTGATTTTGCACCCACTTTGGAGCTCAGGCAGCTCATCCCAACCGTTGATTATTCCGGCGGCATCTCCACTTATCCACTCTTGGTTTTGCAGGTATTTACTGTGTTTTCACCTCATATATCTTTTTTTATTAGGTGAATATTATATAGCTTCACGTGAAGTCTGTATTTTTTTTACTAAAGATTAAGAAAAAAATAATTTTATATAAAAAATTAAGAGAGTTAAATAGATATTTTAGATCTTTTAAAAATATTTTCTTTTTCAGCTTTCTGAAATTGGATAAATATAAATTGAGCCTTTAGGAAAATAATGATACTAAATCCATATCTATCTATATATAAACAACGTTAAGGTTCTTTATTCACATCCAAACATAAGATATTTCATCACAAAATTCTTTATTTAAAAGAAAATACCAAATTTAGTAGAGGACAATATGTTGTAACTTACTAGTAATATATTTTTCAACAGTTTCCAGAGCAAATGATTAAATCTCTAGGAAGGTTGAGAATGAAAATTTTATGTCTTCTTTTGATGTTCTTATCTAAAAAAGTTAAGATTTACATTTTTTTTAATTTTTAAATTCTAAACTCTAAAAATTAGACCGTCGTGCGCCTTACGAGTTGCGTCATTATTGGATGAGCTTTGGTGGTTGCCTGCCTAATATATTTTTCAACGGTTTCAGAGCAGATGATTAAATCTCTACGAAAGTTGAGAATGAAATTTTTATGTCTTTTTTTGACGTCCTTATCTATAAAAGTTAAGATTTATATTTTCTCTTAATTTTTAAATTCTAAACTCTAAAAATTAGATCGTCACGCGCCTTACGAGTTGCGTCATTATTGGATGAGCTTTGGTGGTTGCCTGCCTACCATCTAAACCATTCATAGTGGACTGAAAACCCAATATATGTTTAATTGATATCCACCTACTTAGGATGCTTGTTGTGCTTTGAACTTAAGCAATCACCTATGTCATACTTAAGCAATATCCACCACTAATAATTAGAGGTATATGCCATCAGTAGGGTCAAATCTAATTGTATATTTCTAGGCCTTCGATCTTGGGAGTTATTTTAAACATGGTTTTGTTTTTTGATTCTGTTCAGGTCACATATTTCAAGTGTGGTGGAGCATCATTAGGTGTTGGCATGCAACACCATGCGGCTGATGGATACTCTGGTCTCCACTTTATCAATACATGGTCTGATATGGCTCGTGGTCTTGACCTCACGATCCCGCCGTTCATTGACCGGACCCTTCTCCGTGCTCGGGATCCTCCACAACCTGCGTTCCAACACATTGAATATCAACCTCCTCCAGCATTGAACACTCCACCCCAGTCCACAGGTCCTGAAAGCACAGCGGTCTCCATTTTCAAATTGACCCGGGAGCAACTCAATGCACTCAAAGCCAAGTGCAAGGAAGATGGGAACAATGTTAACTATAGTTCATACGAGATGTTGTCAGGTCACGTGTGGAGATCCGTTTGCAAGGCTCGTGGACTTACCGATGATCAAGGGACCAAATTGTACATTGCTACCGACGGAAGGTCTAGGTTGCGCCCCCCACTTCCACCCGGTTACTTTGGAAATGTGATCTTCACTGCTACCCCAATTGCAGTGGCGGGCGATCTAATGTCGAAGCCAACATGGTATGCTGCGAGCCGTATTCATGATGCATTGGTTCGGATGGATGATGACTATCTAAGGTCAGCCCTTGATTTCCTAGAAATTCAGCCAGATTTATCCGCCCTTGTTCGAGGCGCACATACTTTCAAGTGTCCAAACCTTGGGATTACTAGCTGGGTTAGGCTCCCAATCCATGATGCAGATTTCGGCTGGGGCCGTCCCATATTTATGGGTCCAGGCGGGATTCCTTACGAGGGGTTGTCTTTCGTATTACCAAGCCCGAACAATGACGGGAGCTTATCGGTTGCCATATCCCTGCAAACTGAGCACATGAAAGTGTTTGAGAAGCTCTTTTATGACATTTAAGCCAAAAAGCCACCAATAGAAGCTATATATTCTGAACCTGGTCCATATAAGACCTGTCAAGCTTTTTCTTTCCCAATTTTTTCATACATTTTTCGTGTTTTAAAGTCTCACATTTCACTTGAAATGTACCTGTCCTCATATGCAAGCATTACTAGTTACAAGGCATATGGGAAAAAACTTTGGACATAAGTTGTATTACTAATGTCGGTTCAATATCGATGTTGTTGAATATTATAACAATGTTAGCTCACAAGAGAGAGAGAGAAAGAAGGTGGAAATGATTTAACATTTCCTATAATTTGGATCCTTAAGTTACAGCTGAACTCGTGGATTATTATTTGGTTCGTTTAGGTGTATCCATATACATTTAGAGAACTATATGTCCTAAGGACATAATTGAAGGGAAACCATTGAGACACAAGAAATTATAGCCCATTTTAGCCTGTCATTTTCAGGGTTCTGCTCCTTGGCATGAAATGATTCTCTTTGTTTAAATTACAAAACTGCAGTTGTTTCTGTTTCTCAGTCTTGAAACAATGCCTCAACTTCAATTTCCTCTGTTTTTTTGTGGTTGTTTTCAAAGTCATCTTTTAAGTGACTTGTCTACAAATCATTTTTCCAATTCTGAATAAATTGTCCCAGGAAGATAAATATCAAAATCTTTATTTAAATGATAAACAAATCGGTAGAAAGTAGAAACCAAGCTACAACAGAATACAGAGGATATGGACTGAGTCTGAGTCTGAGTCTGAGTTCTAATAACCATTTCTTTCTAAAATGACTTAAAATCTTTAACCAAAATCTAAAAAAACACTCAAAATCAACATACTCGACTCAATCCTCAAATTCAGCAGACGCCAATCCGTTTTAGCTCCACCCAAAAAAGGAAAGAAAAACCTCCACAAAAGCTCAAAGCTTGGGAATTATAGGATAAGGGTGAAGATTACATGTAACGTAAGAGTTAACAGAAAGCAAGGTGGGTTGAGGAGCGAGGGAGCTGCGCTTTTTCTGGTGGGATGGTGGGGGACATTGGCACCACCGTTCGCACCTTTTCCACCCTTCGATTTCTTCGACTGATGTTGCTTGTAGTATTCGTCTTTGCTTAGACCTGCATGTCTCCACACTGAAATTCCAACTGGTTTCAGAAAAAATGGTTTTAACTTTTAACAGACAAGAACAAGATAACAAATGAAAACCATGGATATCGTGTCCTTGAACAACTTTGAAATCTCGAGAGTTGAGTAAAGGAAAGCCTTCAACCTTCCTGCATGAAACGGCAGTTGTACATAACAAAACTGTAACCCAGGCTAAAAACTTCAACATGATTCCTTCTGCTAATAGTTTAGACAGTGGTTGATGCGAGAATACATACGTTCATTTTCCTTTAAGCTGGTTGGTTAAAGTAGTTTAGACACTGGTGCTTAAGCACAAGTAGCAATCGAATAAGATGCGTCGCCCATTTGCCAAAAAGTTGCAGCTTTTTCATGTGCAAAGTCAAATGTGTTTATGCTGCATTGCTGCTTCACCTTTTTCCATACTCCTTCGTGAATAAAATATTAAAAAAATACATATTTATTAAATAAAATTGATTCGTGAGATTAAATTCCATCAAGATTTTACCAATAAATGTTGAGTACATTGTTAAGCACATTGCACTCTTCCAAAGTGAATACAAGAGTTCAAACATTGGAGACGATATTATTAAAAGAGACAACCTCACACCCGAACATAAAATATAAGATGGACATTGCATATTACCAAAAAAAAATCAATGAAGGCTTTACCTAGAATGGGATATAATTGTCGAGAAATTAGAAAACCACTTAAACCTTCACCGAGTTTCCCAATTAGAGATTTTAACAGGAAAATCCGAGAGGTAAATGAAGGAGGAGCTGGAGAAGAGTTCCCAATCAACAACATCATCTTTCCAAGTATTTTTTATCCATGTTTGCTGCGGAGTAGCCTTAGCCGTTGGATTTTGGGTGGCCCGCAATGTTTATTCCATCAATCTCATCTCTGATCCCACCACCACTCTTCGTTTGATCTGGGTACTTTCCACCCCTCAAAGTTCTTTACTTTCTTCATCGTCTCTAATTTCCTTTTGTTTTTAATGATTTTTTTTCTTTGTTAGGCTTTTGAATTCCCAGTTGTTATCCTTCTTTTTAGTTGCTGTAGACAGAAACCGGAGAAATGCTCGGTTAGCCTACAATTTCAATGAAATTTTATCACTATTTATTGTTTTTAAGGGTTTTATGATGCTTTTCTATGTTGGGTTTTTTTTTACAGTATTTGAAAACTATTGCCCGAGGTCTGCTGGGACTTCCTATTGGTTAGTGTTAACCTGGTAATGTCACTTGATTACTATAATTTCATGAATATAGCTGTATAACTTTCAATTTCCAGGGGCTCTATTAAATGCGCTTGGAGCCTTTGCTTTGGGGGCACCCGTCGGATTGCAGTAAGTGATCTAGGGTGGATAAAACCCACACCTTTGCAATTGCATTACCACGATTGTGATGATTTTATCTATGGCAGCACATTGGCCCTGCTTTTCGGTTTTCATTATAGTTTATAGAAGTTAGTTATTCCAAAATCATGCATTAATTGTGTTTCTTTCTTGTTGGCTGCAGATACTTAGAAAAGACCGTTAGCTGGTCTCTTCTGATGTCCTCATTCACTGTAAGTTTCCAGATTTTATTAACATTGCTTGTTTATTGTATATTTTGTGATGTCGTGTAGGAAATTTCGGCATTAACATACATTTTTTAATGCTAAATATTCAACTCTTCTGGGTGTTGGATATGCGTACTCGTGTAGCATTATGTTTCCTTTAATTTTGTTTATAAAATCCCATAGGTATATCATGGTTGTAATCCTCTTATCTTTTTTTTTTCCTTGTTTCCTATCCTCACTTGGCTACTATGTTGGATTTTCATTTGATTCATTTTTCCTCTTAGTCAATAGGTAGTATTGATGAGTTTCCATTATGACATAATTATTTGAATTTCTAGATGTATTTTGTTCTTCAAAATTCCTAGCAACGTGAACCTTTACACTCCATGGTCCATACACACACACACTAAGTTATGTTTTGGTGGATTTTTGCAGTTTGTGCCTACAGCTTGTGTTTATGGTTCATGTTGGACAGATTGGCATCGCATATTTGCATGTACGAAGTAAGTGTTTCCTGTGTAAATGTTTGTTCCGCATTTTCCCATGAGCATTGTGCTTATTGTTTTTATGTGTTTGCTCATTTTTCAAGGTATATTGGATTTGGTATTTGTAACAATTTTTAGATTTACCTTATTATTACTTCATTAGTTTGTGTACCAACTCACAGGTGAAACAGCTGGCTTCATTCTTTGAAATATCTATTACCTTTTCAACTGAGAGATGCATTCTTCTCGAATAGCCCACATAGAAAGTTTTACCTTTGATTAGATGTATGTGTGTAGAGAAAGGGGGGGGGGGGTCAAAGAGCATGCAGTAAGGTGGCCTTTAGAACTTTATTGCAATTTGTTGGCTTAATCACATTACAGTAAGTTTTTTACTCTAAAGCTTGAGCTTACAGGAAGAAATGAGAGTAAAGTTTCACAACATGCTGTTTTGAGTATCAAAGCTTTATGGTACATAACTACATATAGTTAGGTTTGTAATGTAAATTGGAGTCATAGGTGAATTTTTTTAATAGAAAATCTGATTATCCGTATAAAGAACTGATGTCTTATATCCATCTAGGCATTCATTTATACCCCAATAATGTTTGATTGAAATGCATTTTTTGTGCAAGGGTTTAAGAATGTGTTGATATAGATGTTTGATATCATTCTCTTAGGCCAAAAGGACCTTTGGATTTTATGCTCTGTCTACCAGCACACGGAGCTGTAATTGGAGCTTGGTTTGGTGCTTGGCCTATGCCACTTGATTGGGAACGCCCTTGGCAGGTATCATGTCCTCCCTTTAATTCATTGTGACTTAAGTTCTTGTGTTTCTTTATCGCTAAAGGGTAAAAATAGGAAAGGATTTCTTTATTGCTAAAGAGTATCTATGCCAATCATTATTCTCATGCATATGGGCCAATTGACATTGCACTTAGGGGCTTTAGATGGAATTGTATTACTCTGTATAGCTGCACTTATACAAGTATTCAGAAACATCCAATCTACATTTAGCTTTGCTGATTCTTGTAGCTTTGTTAAGGTATAATTGACATCAAGCAGCCCTTTAGAAGCCAGAATTTCTTGGTCGAATCGTTATTTTCTTCTTCTTTTTTTAAATGTCAGGTATATAAGATACTAACCATATTTGTTGAATAGAGCATCTCTTATCATGAGAAGATCTGTTGGGATTTGACTTTGTTTGTTTGGATATAGCATTGTGATTAGAGGCTTGACGTATTCAATTACCTTCCCTTGGTAGGATTGGCCAATCTGTGTGAGTTACGGAGCCATGGCTGGTTATGTGGTTGGGATGGTGGGATCCATTGGTCTTGCACTAACGCATACCGGAGGAAAGCAACTCAAAGCAGAGTAGATGATACTCATTTTCCATTTCTGTTTCCCCTTTGCCGCCAGAGTTATGAAACAATGGTTGGCTTAGTTGGAAACGTATGCTAATTCAGTTTACAGTTTATTGGTTAATATCAATTTGAAGGATGATGTGTTTCCTTTGCATGTAAGAAAAGCCTGTTCTAGGTTTTTCGATGGCATGTTCATGTATAACACTACCTGCAAACTGTTTTTCAAGTAGTAGAAAACCTTACAAACTGGTTTAGCATGAATCCTGGAAACTACAGCTTACAACACGGCTTATCCGCCAGATATATCTGTTGGTAAGATTGAAAAGGTTGAAGCAGCCTAAGATTCATGTGTTTCAGGGCTAAATGCTTACCATACAACTATAACATTTAACACAACACCAATTCAATCCTTTTGTGTTCACGGGTCTTATTCTTTTTCCAGTATTTTCATTCAGATCCAAATAAAAAAGGCACCAAAAGGGACAGTCTGTCTGTCTGTGTAAGTGGTTACAGTAGATTCCGTGAAGAGACAAGTCCCTTTCCTTACTTCAACCAACCATATATTTGATAAATAAAACCAGCATTTTTTCTCGTGAAATTCTTAAAATGTTATAATCAGGAAGAGGATGATAGGAGTAAGAAACAGAAGAAGGGTTATGTGATGAGAAGTAATAGCACGTGAATCCCCAATAATTCTCTCATGCAGCAGTGGGGCCTTGAGCCAGCCCTTCCCCTTTTGTTCTCTTCTCTTATTATATCTTATTATTATCATTCCTTGTTCACTCTGGCCTCTGCAACAGCAATGGCCCTCCTCCCATTTATGCTTTCACTTATTGCTTTCCTCCTCCAGCATCACAATGGGGTTGACTGCTATGGAGGCAAGCAGCTCCTCAACCTGCAACACTACCACTTCCAATGGAACCACAATTGGGATGCTCTTGCCTCAACTTGTTTGTCTCATAAATCAAGTAACCTTTCTTCTTCTTCTTCTTCTGTTGTTCTCTGTTTTCCCTTTTTTTTTTTCCTTCTAGGATTAGGGAAAGGATGCAAAACTGCTCTCATGGCTTCATCCCTTGTGGGAGACAGCCATTATTGCCTTTGTTTCTCTTTTTATTTACTCCAGACTGGAAAACTATATAAACTGTACTTCAAGGTTATCTTGACTTTGCTTTACATTAGATTATGCAATCACAATTGGCTTATATGTGCTTTTATTTTCATTATATAATAAATATCTCAAACTTTCTATTTAGCTTAACTAATTGGCTTTACTGCTTTTTGGTCAATGGATATGATTGCATACCATCCAATCCATACATTCAAAATTATATTTTATTACATGTAATCACACCGGTATATATAAAAAATATATATTTTTTCAAGGTAAGCATAATTACATGACATAAGTCAAAAAATACCCCTAACATCGGACTGAATAGTCACTTTGGCTCTTATTCATTTTTGGAGCAATTCAACGCTCAACGTTTTATTTTGGGTCAAAATAGCTCATCTGTGGATGAAAATTGTTAAAAAACTGATGGTAAACAGTTTGAAATGACTTAACAGAATGATTAGTCAGAAGAAAAAATTATTTTATATAATTTTATAAAATTATTTTTTGACTAATGTAACGTTTTTTTTCAAGTCTAACACATGTCTATATGATATTGTCATGTCAGCGTGCATTGTCATATAAATTTGTCCCATCATTTCAAGCTATTTACCGTCAGTTGACTGACAGTTTTATCTGCAGATGGTCATTTTGACCCAAAATGAAACATTGAGGGTTGAATTGCTCTAAGAAAAGAATAAAAATCAAAATCACTATTCAGTCAAACATTGAGTTTTTTTTTTCTTTCACTTTACGCCTAATTACATATAGCTTTACACCTTTAATTTTGGATGTTTAGGGAAGGAGAAAGGTGCAACCATATTGGAAATGAAGCACCGAGATTATTGTTATGGAGGAAGGGATAAAGATTGGAACAAGTTGCTTCAAAGACGCTTGATTTTGGATAACCTTAGAGTTCAGTCATTGCAATCCCGAATCAAAAACAAGTCATCTGCAAAAGCACAAGATGTTGCCGATGCTCGAATCCCCTTGACTTCTGGTGTCGAACTTGGGATACTAAACTACATTGTTACTGTTGAAATGGGTGGTCGAAAAATGACAGTTATTGTCGATACCGGAAGTGACTTGACTTGGGTCCAATGCCAGCCTTGCAAATCATGTTACGACCAAAAAGAACCTCTTTTCAACCCTTCTGCATCTCCTTCCTACCGAACAGTCTCATGTAATTCATCCGAGTGCCAGTCGCTTGCATTTGCAACAGGGAACACGGGAAACTGTGGGGAAAATCCGCCAACCTGTAACTATGTAGTTAGCTATGGTGACGGATCCTACACTAGCGGTGATCTAGCTAATGATCATCTCAATCTAGGGAAGACACCGGTGGACAAATTCGTATTTGGATGTGGCCGGTACAATAAGGGTCTGTTCGGCGGAGCTTCAGGTCTGTTGGGACTAGGGAGGAGTAATATCTCTCTGGTTTCTCAAACTTCTGCAATCTTTGACGGGTTTTTCTCCTATTGTCTGCCATCAACAGAATCTGGGGCGTCTGGTTCATTAGTTTTGGGAGGCAATTCATCAGTTTACAATACTTCAAGCCCCTTTTCTTACACTAGAATGATCCCAAATCCAAAGCTATCAACTTTCTATTTCCTCAACCTTACTGGTGTTAGTGTTGGTGGGGTGACGCTGCAAGATTCACTCTTTGGGAAGACTGCAATGCTTATTGATTCCGGGACCGTTATCACAAGGCTTCCTCCAACAATTTACAAGGCCTTGAAGGCAGAGTTTCAGAAACAATTCTCGGGTTTCCCGACCGCACCGGCTTTCTCGATCTTGGATACGTGCTTTAACCTTAGTGCATACCAGGAAGTGGATGTTCCTACACTAAAATTGCAGTTTGAGGGTAATGCAGAGATGAATGTGGATATCACTGGGGTTTTTTACTTTGTTAAGACAGATTCATCTCAGGTTTGTTTGGCTCTTGCGAGCCTCTCATTCGACGACGAAACCGGTATCATTGGAAATTATCAGCAACGAAACCAAAGGGTTATGTATGATACAAAAGAGTCTAAGTTGGGATTTGCCCAGGAAAGTTGCGGTTTCACATAAGCAGAAACTGCAATGGTTGGCAGCTTAAAATACATAACACTAGTAACTCCCATCTTTTCTAAGCCAAGTGATGTGTTGGCAGTTAACAATATCTATACCCTACCATCCTTTTCTTGATTCATATTATATACATATTACTCCTCAGGGAGAATTGAAGGTATATAAAATATGTTAGCCACTCAGACTTACCGAGTGTGCTCAGTAAATGGTACAAAATGGGGGGTTTGGAGGGCAGCTATTGCGGTATTGCCTGAAATAACACTACTTCAACAGTAGATGCAAGAACTCAATTTCATGTAAAATTAATATGCTTGTACTATTTATTTCAGTATATGAAGAAAGATTCCAAGTGTGTAAAATCAGTTGAGACGTCTCTGATAAAGCATTGACAATGTAAATAATTTCATTGCTCTTTTAGCCTAAAAGCATATATGATGCAACAAGCACTTAACCAAGCGGAGAATAAGAGATAGAGAAAGAGAACCTGCTCCTTATCTTGAAACTGTCTCAGTGAAATTGATTTGCCTTGTATAAAAATCTGCCCTGACTCTGAATTTCCAATGCTTCCCCTGTATTAAATGCTTCCGGCAAAGAGACGTCTGAGAAATGCATAGGTTTAGATGCTTCACCAAATGATTCTAAGGCAACTATACCTCAGGAAGCATGGTGGTTAGGAACAAAAAAGAGAGTGTCCTTGCATTTCTAAGACATTCTAAACTATAATTGTTACAACTTTCCAACACGAAAATAGGATGTTTAGTTTTGGAGAGATCCAACTAGATGATATGATCACCATTTCCCTCATTACTTGTTCTCCTGAAGTTCTGTCTTAAATACCAGCACAGGGTCTAGTCAGATGCTAAGACAAGGGTAGTCATTTCAATATTTTCTGGTTCAAGTACATCATTTACCCGTTTTGTCCTCAACATCTCAGACGGAAGGATGGACAGGTTGGGATCACTTCTAGGTATCAAAAATAGGAACCCAATTGGAATAAGTCTTAACAGGCTCCGGATAATAATGGCTACCCAAAGGTTGTCAAATTGTGTTCGTGTAACATTCAGCATGTGGAGCACTAGGCCGCCTGACCAAGCTGATGAAAGTAGCCCTATATGATCGATTGACATGATTAGAGCAAAGAAAGTTCCTTCTATACCAGATGGGCAAAGCTTGGAGCTGAGTACAAGGAGAGGCATCCATTTAATACGCCCAAACATTCGAGAGACAGCTTCATCAATCACCACAAAGAAATAATCTGGCATACCAAGTTTCAAATTTATACGCAACACCAATACCAAATCGAGCAATCCAGATATACCAGACAACAGCTGGGCCCAAAACAGTATATCACGAAAAGGATGATTTTTCAAAAAGTTCTGGTATAGAAGGACCCCAAAAAGAGAGCCCACAGCACCGACAGAGAATATGGATCCAACAATTTCCTGCAAAAAGCATATAACTAAAAGATTTATCCTAGATAATAGGAAAAAACAATCAAAATGCTCATACAACATTCTTTAAGTTTTTCATGTTTACTATTTGAGGTTATTCCAGAGTCTAGACTACATGAAATAAATAACAAACATCGAAAACATCACGAACACAAAGTTGAGTGACATAAAAATGGAAGATAACACAGGTAGAAAGCTGCAAATAAACAATATATGTAGGCTTGTATCGATAAATGTACCTAGAGAGGTGGCATAAGTAGATCCATCTCCACTAATTAGAATGAATTGGCCAACCAAACCAAATACCTTAAAAGTGAGAAATAAACAAGTTGAGTTTGAAATAACCTAAAAGCAACCTGAATCCAAAATGACCAAACCAAGACCAATACAGCTAGTGCAGCTGGCAAAAGATGATCACCGGCACAATGAAAGTGAATCATCTTTAAAAGTCAACCTGAACATGATCTGAACCTAAAATAACTTAATATCGGGCAACCCAATAGCCAAATAAGCCAAAGGACTGAAATTAGGGGCACCACATAACTACTTGGAACTGGCTCACTGACCCAATTGTCAACCCCAAAGAGGCAAAGATAGTGTCATTACTGAATCATATGTAATATAAAACATGGAACGGTACATTCTGCTTGTTACGACTTACGAGGAAGAAAACAATGGTTCTACCTGTGAGAAAGATGGACCATCTTTTGCATCTGTGTACCAATAGAACATCCCTTCATGGATATGCAAGCTTAGTGCAAGAGACAAGTACATGTATAAACATGGTCTCCAAACATCCCGGCATTTCAGAGTTGTCCACATAGCCTTGCTAGCATCTAGAAACTTCTCCTTTACCTAATTTAAATTCAACATTTCAATATATACAGGGAAGGGCCAAGAGATTAATGCAGATCTTGCAAAGAAAGATTACTTACTCTTCCATAAGCAAAGTTGCGCACACGGGATTCTCTCAACAAGGTTCCAACTAAAACAACTAGGCTAGCAGGGATAATAAGAAACCCAAATACACCCTGCAGGAAAAGTAACACCTTCAATGACTCATGCAATACAAAGGAACCTGGTGGCCTGATGACGGGCACACTGAATACCTTGTAAACCCTGAAATCATACAAGTGAAAGCATATCCTATTTCCTAATATGATTAATTGAAATCTGTAACTCCAGTGGTTACCAAAGAAAAAAATGCTAATATCAAAACTTTTATATTCTGTAAAATCTTCTATATATATTGGCAAAGAACCTGTAATATTTACAAGAGATTCTGCATTCTTTTGTCAAAAGAGAAAAAGAGAGACAAAAACAGAGAAAGACAGATTCTAAATTCTTATCATGTGAGGAAACTCTGGATTTCAACTAAGCTGTAGTATTGCATGCCTTGAATAAAGTAGCTTGCAAATCACAGCATAAGCCATGTTAAGGCAGATAATTGTTGCTTTCTACCTGTACAAAGTTTTGAAAATCTAAATTTCACTGATTTATTATTGGCTCCATCACAGACCATAACACCACTACACATTATTCAGAATACCTTTCTACAATGCTCTGTTATGGTCTATTATATAAACTAGTCTCAAATTTTATAAATGGTTTTAGTACTGTAAAGCTTAAGATAATTGAAATTCAGTGGCACGAAGAGTTTGGTTTCTTTTTTCCATATAATTTAATTAAATTCACTACTTAAATATTATGAATGAACCTCAGTAATAATCAAATGCTGAGTCGGTTTGAGTTGGCCATACTGAATTTGTCAATGAATCCAAAAATTATCAGAATATCGCAATCAATAGCTACTCAAATACTGGGAGGAAGTAAACCTTAGCTCCAGCTAGGTGAACAAAAAAGCCACTAAGCGCGAATCCTAACAATGCTCCAATAGAAGAGCTCAGCCCACACAAGCTCTGCATATCACCAGCAAGAGAAGGGTGACTTATAGAATGCTGTGTGACACATGCATCAATAGCCACATCCGCAATTGCAATACCAGCACTTCCTGCCACCAGAGATAACAAGGCAAATCCAAGATGCAGATTCTTGTGTAGTGACAGAACTAGCATGGAGATCACACCAAGAAACCCTGAAATAATTGTAAATAAATATGTCAAATATTGCACTGATCATATAAGAAGGTAGTGAGCTGTCTATCTTCCGTCCTCTTCTTTGTGCTTATTTTCCCTTCTTTAGTCTACATTGGAATACAGAAAGAAAGTGGAAAGATTACATGATATGTCATCAGAAAAAGCAGCAAACTTAACATAGCAATGGAGCAAACAAGCAAATAAAACACCAATTCCAATAGAAAAAAATGTCACAAACAGATTTCTATAGCTATACGCATCTGAAGAGTAAAGCATAAGGTAATATCAAAATGCCAATTGTTACAGTTAGATGAAGTTATACAAATCCAGAAAGAAAATAATACATGGAAATTTTCCACCACTTTCGCTCTAGTCAAAGACACAACTAATGAAACTATAAACAAACCAGAGAACCAAAGGGAATTCTTTCCTTTCCATTCTCACAATTAAAAGCATTGTACAAAGAAATTTCATTAAAATATGATATTTCTCGAATGTAACAATTTATAATATCATTTTTGCAGAAAACAATGAAGAAAATAACAAAGGCACTCGAACAGACTTAAAAATCATTGACATCCTAAAAGTACTCCTTTTTTGGCAAATAGGAAAAAAATCACCTACCAGAAGCTAAAATTCAGGTAAAATAACAAAATGAGCAATCACAATAAAAAAAACCAATAATAAATAACCCAAAACACACACAAGCAATGTGTTGGGTTATTCATAATTTACCAGCAAAAATGAAATAAGGGCGTCTCCGGTAACCAAGAATGGGTACAACATCAGTAAGTAGTCCCCAAAGAGGCTTAACAATCCAAGGAAAATGGATTATCCCGATCAAAACCTGTGCTTGAGAAGGTTGCACCTTCTGCTCATCTTTCATGTAATACTGTGTACTAACTCTACTCAATCCCACACCAAAACCCTGACTGATTCCATAAACTATCACCACTCCCAGCACAAAGCTCCAATGCAACTCTTCACTCAACATTTTCAACCATTTTATCGGTCTTAACGCCATTTCCAGAAATCCCTTTTTGGGGTTATTCCTTCTCACATGGCTATCTGCTGCTGCATCCTGACGAAGTGGCTTTGTCTCCGTTTCTTCTTGTTCTTCCATCATTGCTTAAAAGAAGTGATTTTTTGATCTGGGTATATGACTAGTGATCGTTCAAGACATGGAATTTATGGGACGCTGGAGGATTAAGGGGAAGATCCAAAGCCCCCCGAATTTTGGAAGGTGTGATTGAATCCAGGGGATTTACGAGACTTTCTCAGAATGGGTCAACCAATGTTAATGAGGAAATCGAACTTGAGAATTAGGGTTGTCCAATTTTGAATGTTCCTTAACTTGAATGATACGGTCGTGTGTGTTTTCAACGCAATTCCGACAAATTCATGGTGATTTGGGTATTTTCTGCTTATAATTTATTCATAATCCTTTTAGGTAAACTACGCCTATAGTCACTAAAGTTTGGATGAACTTTGTTTTGGTTACAAAATGTTAAAAAAATTGCGATTTGGTAACTAAAGTTATGGATTTATCACAATTAATCACTCCATCGTTAACCCATTAAAATGATTAATATCAAATATAGCCCCTAAACTATAATTGAAACATTAATTTGGTCCTTAAATTTTTATTGTCTCTTCCTCCTGAAAATTAGTTCAGTGTTTTGGTTTGAGAAACCCTATAATTTCAGAAAGTGAAAGAAGGAAAGCAACTAGAAACATCAATTCCTGCATTTTAAAATGTAATATTAAAAAAAAAAAGTTGATATTCAACACTAGTTGGGGTTTCAAACAAAACATTCAGAGAAGTCCAATAACTTGTAAAAAAACCAGTATTGAATCTCAAGTTCAGTAACCAAGTAGTTGCAATGGACCCAGACCTATTTGCATTGGAGAATGCAGCTGCGTTGGTAGGGATGATCATATCCATTATGATGGGTATTTGGTCATCGCCAAGTGGAGCCATTGCAGTGGCTAAGTGCTGCATGTTGGATATCTTTTGGGTGGGGACGTGCTAAGGTGCGGTATCTTATGGTGCGCTAAAATGCGACCCTACATAATTTTTTTATTATTTTAGTAAGAGTTTACGAAGGACTGAATACTAATTTAAGTAGAACCGAATTTTTTTACGGATTGTATAAAAATTTATGTAATTACATAAATTATTTTCAACTATATAATAATTTATATAAATTTTACTTTAAATAAAAATTTGTGTATTGCCGCTCCATTTTAGCCTTACCCTAAAAATGCATCGGGGGCATAACTTTAGAACTTCCCATTTGCAAATATGTGAGTCTAAGCTTTAATGTGGTTGGTTAGCTGAAAGTTCAGGCATACGCCGCATAGTATGGCGCACCATTATCAATACAAAACTGTCGCCATCCAAATCTAATAATACTCCTTTAATTAGGTATTATCTCTCAAACGAAAATTTATTAGATGGATCCGGTTCACTATAGTCCATTTAATAATATTCACTTATTCTAATGTAACTTTCAAGTAAATGTCCACTCCTTAGTTATATGTAAGAAAGAGGAGAAAATTTATTTTTAAAAAATAACATGAAAAAATATTATTGGATGAACCATTAATGTTGTGGTGAATCAGACCCATTTAATAATTTTTTATCCTAGACAATTCTTAATTGTTCTTAATTTTTTTATGGGATTAAAAATTTTGGTAATAACAATATATATATACACACACGTGAAAACATGATGACAATCAATAAGTAGTAAAATAAAAAGGACTAACATGTAAGTAAAATCTCTCTATATTTATAACAGATATTGAAAGTATATGAATAAAAATAAATAAATACTTGTTAAAGAATTTACCATGACTCAAAAATCATGGAATAAATTAAAAGAATTGAAAAGCCGTTAGCACCAATAGAAGAAGCAGATGAAGAATTTACATGATTCGAACAAATCTGATGCAAAATTCAGGCTCTAACGTGCCAATTATTATTATTTATTTAAAAATAGTTGATAAATTAATTGTCTTTATCTACATTTCAATGAACCAATACAAATAAATAAAATCCCACCCTGCAGATTTAACTATGTATTACCACTAAATTCTTTGTAACTTTTCTTTAAATCTAAACATCAAGTTCGCAATGAAACAACGGCATTGCCAATGAATCGAGGTCGCCAAAGATAACATCATCATTTTCGGTGTAGATGTTAGAGTCTTGATAATCAAAATATGTTTGAATGTGATCGGGAAAACTCCGACGTGGTACATCGGGTTCAGATGGCGTTGATGGACATGCAGCTGCAGAGGTCCTCTCTAACATTTCCTTAAACTTTGACGACTGCAACAAATGCCCCAGTGCTGATGGTGCCGAGTTACCACCGTCATTGCCATCAATTAGTCCCGTATCACTTGTACAATAAGCTTGAGATTTGATGGGGGATTTTGACTCGATGTCGTCTTTAGGGCTCGGAGTCGAATTGGTGTCACTATTAAGGCTTTGTTGAGGATTTCTATAATCATTCGATTTACTTTGATGATTTGGCCGCAAACAATCGACGTAACGACTCGGGTCGAAGTTTGTAACAGCATTGAGTCCTCTGTATTCTATGGCAGCCATGTCATATGCCATTGCTGCTTCTTCTTGTGTGGCTGGAGGGAAAACAATTAATTATTTACTACATATTAAATATCATTAAAAAGTGTTTTATTTCAACAATGAATGAAACTAGAGGAACCAACCAGAAATCGTATAAGTGAATAAATGTATATAATAAAGGAGAAGTAAATATGCATGCAGATTTGGGTGGAGAGTTGGAGATTTAGTACTCTACAATTGACTTTTTCAAATATTAAATAGCTGAGTAGGCAAGGCTGTTGAAATTTGGTAAACTATATCTCAACTAACTAGATTTTATTACAATTCATTCTCATCGTTTTCCCTTTTGTATATATATATATATCTAATTACGTATATATTTTATTAATTTAATTAGAAGGAATTTAAAGTATATAAAATTACCATATGTTCCAAGGTAGAGATATTTATTTCCAAGTACTCTGCCAATTCGAGCTTCCCATCTTCCATTGTGGTGGTGCCTACAAAACAAATTGAAACGCCAATATTATCTTGTACTCAAATAAAATAAATAAAAGACACTTCGAAATATTTCTCACCTCGCTACGCCTCTGTATTTCGAGACTCCCCGAGCAAATCCACTGCTTTTCCTTTTAAATATTAAACCAAAATGAATATATAAATAGACAGAAAAAAAATCAAATCATTGGTTGAATATAAATGTTTTATGAGCGATCAAATTTTGATTTAATGGTGTTTTTACTCTCTTTTTGTGGAGTATTACCTGCGCAAAGATCCAATATATTCTTCTTTTGATTGACCCTCCATTTCCTTGAGCTCATTTTCGTAAGTTGATAACTACAAACAAACATTGGGAGGTTTTTCCATAAACAAAAATCGATGAAAATGATGGGGGAAATTTCCAGGTGAAATTAACATACTGGGAAATTGAGGATAGAATCATGTCCCCAGTACTTCAATGCAGCCAAGTCATATGCGTGTGCTGCCGCTTCTTCATCGGCATAAGCACCTAACCAAGCACCAGTACATCAAAAACAATTAATTCCATCAAATTCGGATGGGAAGGAAATGAATTACTATATAGTTATTGACTATAAAACTCACCTAAATATACTGCATTAATTCCAGTTTCGATCCCGTCATAAAGTAAAGCAAAACCAAGCATGAAATTTGAATGATTAGTTTGATTGAGGGGGAAAAGAAGAAGAATTGCCAAAGGAAGAAGGGTTATTATTATAATTACCTTGTCTTCCTTTTTTGTTCTGCGATTCATTCCAGCAATTCTTATCCCACAGATGAGCTTCAAACCGCCCTGTCCATCGGTGCCTGATTAATCAAACATTTAAACCAATGGAATCAAAACAGAATGGCGAAAAAAAGATTAGAACAAAATCGCAAAGAAATTTGTACGGTTAATTACCTTGTAACGCCTCGATAAGTGGAGCTGCGTCGGGGAGGAGAGTGACGGGGAGCGGTTTTACGAGTCCGTTTCAGTTTGGTTGTAGGTTTTGCAGCGATGGGTGAACCGGTATTTCCATTACCAGCACGGTTCTTCTGGGTTTGAGTTGAGTTTTTCGCCATCGAGAACAAAAAAAAGGCTGAGCTGAAGCGTAAAAAGCACACAGTCTCGCACTGTGAACACGTTAACAATGGCGGGGGCGGAAGGGTTGGTTTCGGCCGGCCTCAAGCGCCTTTTTCTCTACTCTGTTTTGCTTTATAAGTAATGAGACGGACACTTTTAGATTAGCTGCTTAACTTGCTTTGGCTATTTGATTTTGGTTGCTTAACTTAATTATATAAAACATTGATTCACCGCCACAACTTTTCCATACACCTTTTTAAAATATTTATAAATTTGTCACATCTTAAACCGGTTAAATTAAAAGATTTTATTTGTTTAAGAGCATTCCGAAGTATATTATCCTTTATTTTTCATATTTATCGAATAATTTAACTATACTTAACACTTAATTTTAAGAAAAATACCAAACAAAAATTAAAATTAAATGCAATACTTGTTTTTTCGGTTTGTCAAACATTTAGATATGTGGTGTACTAATAAAGAACATTATTTTAGCCACGATTGACGTCAAGTCATATGACCGATCATAGACAATCTTTTCATATATTCGTATTAAAAAATTACTTGATATTTGAAAGAATTTAGAGCTTTAGATAAATTCATGTGAGTTTATAATGTTTTTAATTGAATCCGATTAAGTATACAATCTTACATATAACGATAATTTTAACTTTTAACATCTCAAAGTCTTGTTAGTTTGACATTGATCATTTATTCTAAGTTAAGTTTGACTCCTATTTTTTACAATGTCATGATAATGAATAACTTTAATTTTTTCCAAAAAATATATTTTACTATAAAATATATATAAATTTTTACGTCATCAACATAGCATCACGTCAATAATAATATATGTAAATTATCGTATCAACTCCGTAAAAATTATAATTATATATTTAAAACATTACGAAGAAGAAAATGAAATGTAAGGGTAAGTGACATAAAGAAACTCATATCGGAAGCCATAAAAGTGCAATTTATATGTTCCTCGCTTGCTTCATATTTTCCCAAAACGTGTAAAAATTTTCTTTATTTGTTTAAATTTTAAAACTTTGATATTTAATAATAAAAATCAAAATCCACAAATTGGGATCACGATTTTCTATATGCTCAATTATTTATACATACATATATATTCTTATAATGATGCATTATTCACGAACTAATTTTGGTTTTCAAAACTAATAATGAAAGGCAAAAAGAAAAAAAGGACTAAGAATAGAATTAGCATAACAAACACACCTTTCCTCTTTCTAATCCATCTTTCAAATAAAGTAATAGGTGAAAAGGTGGAGACATGAAAGCGAAATTTTGAAATACATTGTATTTTTATGTTCCATGAAAAGCACAAAATGATATGGATTAACATAAAATTGTATATAACGTGATAAATTATGCATTTCCCCCTGTTTTTTTTTTATTGCACACAGTGTGATGCATGCATTCACGGTGAGTGGCATGTTTTAAAGACAAAAAGACCTGACGAAGGTGCCCAAGAAATATTTAAAGACAAAAAAAACCTGGCAAAGCTGCCCAAAAAATATGGTCGTCCCATTAAAATTTAAAATTATTATATATATTTTTATCAAAAATTTATTTTTACTTTTTAAAAATTTTATAAAATTACTCTTAACAAAATAAAAATTTTGTATCTGTCTCTCTATAAATCAAGGATTAAATGCAATAATACAAAAGTGTATCACGTATGGATTGGCGGCTAAGAAACTGGGTAGAGAATTAATTACAGAGAAAGGGAGATTAGTCTTGTAATTCGGTAGCTGTTATGAAGCTGTGTATTTAATTCTTGGGTGTGTTTTCCCGGCGTATGGGCATGGCCGCATGGGTTGGTTTCATCAATTAATAAAGTCTTCATTATCCAATTTTTTCAGCTTTGTCATTTTATATAAAATTCTTTATAAATTGATTTTTTTTAAATTTGTCCCTCCACACTTATAAACATTTATGTTTTTCTCCTTGACCCCAAATTCTAACTCCATTCTCGCATGTTCGTCTTACAGTCCATGTTCGGGGTGCGAGACTATCCCTCCCGATAATATCGTCTCAAAGATTCAGACTCACGTCCTCTTTTTAGGAGTGCAATGTGCCTTACCAATGCTCCCACCACTTGTTGGTACTTAGTTATAGATTTAATAACAAATAAATCACTTTATTGAAACATGGCTTGGTATAATAGTAATTTTGCTCCAAAATTTATAAATTGTATCAATTTGGTTCCATTAAAAATAATTCAATGAATTTAACCCTTCACATTTTAAACTTTGACATTGTACCCTACATACTATTTTCTCTCATCTCGATAATTGATAGATGTAATAGCTCGACAAACACATTCATTTTACTACTGGAGAACTGGCAAATTAATGGAACATATTATTATTGCCGCATGTTAGTAGACATAGTCACTTTACTAACAAAATTTTTAAATATGAAGAGTTAAATTTATTGAATCATTTTAAATTGTGGCCAAAATGATAGAATGTATATGTTTTGATGATTAAAATTGTTATAATATAATTTGTTTCAGTTTTAATGACAGAGTAATCTGATTGTCACAAAAAATTAATTGAATGACTAATTTGTTACTTTTAGAAGGAAAATGACATGTTTGTCGCCAAACCTATAATTAAGTGATATGATTGTCACAAAATTTAAATTGAGTGATGAAATTGTTACTTTTAGAAGAAAAGTGACGTGTTTGTTAACAAACTTATATTTGAGTGACAAAATTGTTATTTGTTGACAAAAAAAATAACTTATTTGTTACTAAACCTATAGCTAAGTGACTTTTTGGTGAATTTTACTCATTAATAAATTAAGGTTATTGATTTGGGTTGTCGGTAGCCATATATTTGGGCGGTTTTTAGTTGTTTGTCTACTCTAACTTATCAGCTCCAAATTTCTTCGAGGCTGTTACTAATTGGTACAACGGTAATATTTAATACACAGACGTCTACATCCACCGGTTGGATTGGGTTGAACTAAACCGGAATTCAAATAAATCATTGTTTTTTATATTAAATTGATAAGTTAAATTTGACCAAATCAATTCAAATTAGAAATGTTAACAATCTAAGCAGGTGATTAAAAAGCTCTCAGTTGTCAATTTTTTCTCTTTCTTAAGTTGTGAATTCAATACTGTTAGAAGCGAATTTCCCCTCCCCTCCCCTGGGTAGGAAATATTTAAAAAGAAATCGAATTAGAAATAATTTTATCTAATATACAAAACGACTCAAATTAATAAAGTACCACCAAGAATCTTAAATTATGATGCATTCGAGCTATGATTCTTAAATGTGAGCATCAGCAAAGTTTGTCACTTTCTTACAAAAAAATCGCCACATTCCCTTAAGCTTGGGAATCAAAAAGAAACTTGGGGTGCAAGGTTCAGAGGTTGAACTAGGAACAAAATGCACAATTACATGGTGCAACAAAGCTTTGAATCAATTGAAGCCAAGCATATACAAAATGCTTGGTAACCTGTAAATGGATACCTGAAATCCATAACATACTTGTATCTATCCACTCTTCCAAGCTGTAGAATTGTTTGCCTTCCATTCTCCTACAAAACCATTTCCAGAATAAGCCAAGATAAAATTGTTTCATGCACCTGCATACTTTGTATTTAAGTACATTACGATACCTCCAATGTCAGCTGAAAGTTCTTTACTGAGCTTTGGATTCTGAGTCCAGCAGCTCTTCCCCTCTCTCTGAAGTCTAACTCGTATTGGTTCAGTATCTGGCTTGACAGGAAACAATGAAAGGGTTAGGGAGGAACCGTAGTCCGAAATCTCGATCTCATACACACTCTTACCTTGTTGTAACGTGGAATTCTCGAGAACAATTTGTGGACTTTGTCCATTTTCCCTTCCCTGTCCTTAGGTAGTCCATTAATGTGTTGCGTCTACATAAATGCAAAGAGATCATCCATCTTATGTTTCCATTTTAACTCCAAAGAGATCCAAGGGTGATTGAGAGTGGGGAACTTTAGAGCTACCTGAGATACATTCTTTAGCTGCATTGACTGGTGCTTAGGTATATATGCCTTCATGCTTCGGTAACTCCCGGTCCATGTGGCTATGGTTGGCATGAACCTTACAACACCCAACAGAGGATTAGACTGTTTGTTCGATGACTTGGTGCGACCACCCTGCAATGAAGCAAATTATTATTAACCAATTGAAGTAAGAATTGTTTCCTATATTTGATTTCCAGGCATTTTCTAGGCAGTTTAACCTTTTCGGGATCAGACCTGATTCCATATATGGTATTTCGATCCAATGAGGTTAGCTGTCATGAATCCAACACAACTATCATCAGATTTAGACAGTATTCCTTTGGTAGTCTGAGCAATGGAAAACACTGATCTCCCGTTGCGCCGTTTGTGATAAGCTACCGCTAGTTTCCGATCCTGTCGTCCTTTACCTTCCTGTGGTGTTGAAAGGCCAAATAGATCCAAGTTTAAGAAAGTATATGGTAAATGGTTTTTGCACCATCTCATGTAAACAATTAGTACTGCTCATTATTGACAGAAAGGCCAAAAACAGGAGAAGATACTATCACAGCTATCATGTGACTTAACTATTTTTAGATTATTTTCATTGTTGGGCAATATTTCTAGTTCATTTTTCAGCTAGTTTATGGAACACTTGAACATAAAAAATGAAAGGATTCTAAAAGTGCTGATCCAGATGGCTAAGGAACCAGAGTAATAAGTCTGATTATTGATGAGAAATGCAGTTAGCAGAATTCTTAACAAGTCAAAGAGATCTTACACTGGTATAAAGTGAATACAAAGTGCCGCCATGAAACCCATCTGGTGAGGGTTCTTTCACAATAACACACGTACATCTGCCTATGTCCAGTGGCAACGGCCTGCACAACAAAGCCCTAAAACAAAAACTACCAAGTCAAATACATGAATAAAAAACCAAACTCACAGTTCACAGAACTAAAGGGTATACAAACGATTTGAAACTTCAATCATCTAACATATTGCAAGTGATTAGAAAAGTTCCAGAGACTGACCTATTAGGCAATGTAGACCAAGAAGAAGCTGGGGCGGCCTCGGAATCCGAATAATCCCAAATGTTCAAAGAAGCAGAGTTCTCTGAATCAATGGGGTCCCATAACTTGCACCCAAAAGCCTTGTCAGGCTCATTCATTTGCATACAGAACTGAAGGGATGACTCTTTCAAGGCCTTCCCTGTAGACAAAGATTTGTACCTTGGAACCTCTTTGGAAGTATCAAAAGTACCAATGGTGGACAAAGATTTCAAGTGGGTAGTCTTTTTAGCAACTGCAGAAGAAGGAGAAGAAGACCCATGTTTCGTTGAAGGAGCTGCGTTTTCTTTGTCAACACCAAAGATAACATTTTCCTTGTTTTCGGACAATGATGCATGATTCCCTTCACTGCAGCAGCGGTTGTGTTTGAGGTCACTGAGAGGATTAACATACAGAGAATTGTATGAAGCTTGGCGTTGAACTAATGGATTCTTGAACTCACTCATAGTTTTCTAAGAAAGAAGGAGGGATTTGCAACTCTGGGTTCTGGTCTGATTGCTCCAAAGCCAATCCTTTGTTTGAGAAATGAAGGTTTCAACTTGAATTGAAAGAGGAGGGTTTTGAATTTGAATAAAAGGTATAGGGAAGTGTGTGAGCTTTGTGTTTGGTAAGGATTAACGGTAACTGTTTAAAGCTTGTTGTCCTTATGTGTATGGGGGGTTATGTTGAAAATGGTTCTTAATTGCAGATTTATGAGTTTGACTGTTGTTTTATTACACGGAGGAGAAGCGGGAACAGAGTTTGAAACTTTTGAATATATTAAATTAACATGTTTGGATGCTCGGAATAAATGATTTCATTGTTTGTCTTTTTTTTTTCCTTTCAAAATTTGAACGGGAATATGTTATTATTTTATATGATTTAATTAGAATTTAAACCCAACACCTACCAGCCAGGCTTCACCCCTACTTTCTTCTCGTGTCTCAGGTTCAATATTCAATGTAATAGCTCACCCCTTGATGTTTCATTGATAAAGTATGATGTAATTCATCTAGATAATTTGAGTTCGAGCACAATTCTACACGATGTATGTGCTTTATTAAAAAAGATTAAAAAAATTAAATAGATACCACCCTTGTATCACACACGCATATTTAAAAAAATCAATGTAAAAAAAATAGGATTCATAGATTTTGTCTGCTCATAAAGTCATAAAATCTAACATTCTCCCTTCGAGATTTTTTTAACTATCATATTTGATTTATTAGTTAATTAATTTGGATTAAATTTTGTTATGGTTTGATACAAAAATGACTTTTTTAATTTAGGTTTTTTTCATATACAATGTTAGAATTTCAAACTCCTAAGGGGGCGTTTGGTTCGTGGAAAAGATCATTATCTGGGGGAATAATCTTTTTCAGAATGATATACTCACCTTTGGTTGGGGAGCATTCCCTCTAAGGGTCGTTTGGTTCACAGAATGTAAGATTACCTTTGGGAATGAGATTACCGGAATGTTACATTACTTAACATATTACTTGGAATGTTGTATTACCTTGTTTGATTTGTTTAGCAGAAATGTAAGATTACATTGTTTGGTTGAAGGAATATAAGATAGGAAAAATGCATGTTTTACCAAATTGTCCTTGAAATATATTTTCCTTTTTAACCAACTGAAGTTTTAAGATTAAAGTAAAAATATTTACATAAAAGTTCATAGAAAATATAAAAAAATATAATATGAAAACTTTTTTATGAAAATTGATCCTAAATAATAAATGTAATAAAACACATATCAACAATAAAATTTGAATCAAACACATATATAAAAAAATTGAAATAAAATAAAAATCTGATATATTTTTATTTTATATGCATCATATTATTTTATAATAAGTATTAAAACCCTAAACCACTAAAAAAATAAAATAAATTTATACTTGTGTAATTATATACAAAAAGGAAAGATCATTTTAAAATAACTATATTTTTTAGGGGTATTATTGTCCAAAGGGGAGGGAATTGTCTAATACCTAAGAAAAGGGAGGGAATGACATTCCTGAGAAAATACCCAAAAATAGTTACTGTTGGGAATATTTCATTACCCCTGGGAGGGAATGCTCTTGAACCAAACGTGGGTATGTGATTCTGGAAAAGATTATTCCCCTTGGTAATGATCTTTTCCGTGAACCAAACGCCCCCTAAGGAGTAATATTGTATTCCCAACAATAGCGGTTTTTTTCATTAAATAGTGGGAATGTGATTCCCTTGTATTCTTAAGTATTTATCAATTCTCACTCTTTTTTTGTTCAAATATCAATTCTCACTCCTTTAGACCATATTGCCCCTATATTAATGAATTTTGTTCACATGAATCTTTTATTGAATTTAATAGATGATTAAATATGTGTGGTGTAAATTAATTTAATATTTCAATGGTGTTACACATTTAAATATTATTTTAATATTTAATTTATTTTTATTAATATTATATTTATAATCTTTATAGGTTATATATTAGGATTGCATATTGCTTAAAAATTAATAAGTTAAGAGTTGATGTTCTTAATTTTATTCTTTGATTTATAAGATGTTTATCATCTTATAAAATAATTTAGTAGGTTAGAATTATAATATAAATTATTTTCAGTATTATACAACTTTTAGATTTATTTTATTATTTATTATAAATTACTTGAAAATCTGTCACAAATAATAAAAATTAAAAAAATTGAACATATTAAAAGTTGAGTTAGAGAGAATTCGGAATTCTTTCTTATAAGTAACCTTGCCTCCCAATTTCCATATTTGCTCTATGTGATCTGCATCCGGATAGAATTCACCAAACTGATAAGGGCAGGCCACCCCAAGAATTGAGTGGCTGCTGTCAGTGTCACCTCCTTTCTTGTCGCTTCTACACTCAACAAACAAAAACACACGAAGCAACCATGCCTCCAAACTAACCCTTACCCACCGTCATGGCCACACTCTCTACCTCTTCTCTCCTTTGGACCCATTCTGCCAAACTCACTCTTTCCCCTGCTCCACGCTTTTCTAGACCAAACAAGTCGAGCTCCATTGTCATGGCTGCTGCTGCAAAAGTGGCGCCGGCAGTTATTGTCGGCGGGGGAAGAGTGGGAAAGGCATTGCAAGACATGGGGAAGGGAGATGATTTGCTGGTGAAGAGAGGTGAACCTGTGCCGATTGATTTTGAAGGTCCCATCTTGGTTTGTACTAGAAATGATGATCTTGAGGCTGTGCTCGACGCCACTCCTAAATCTCGGTGGAACGGTACCTTTACCTGATCATACTCTCTCTTTGCTCATTTTGCTTAATTATACAAAAAGGGTTGATCTTTTATTATGTTCTTGTTTAATTGAGTATCATTTTGATTCCTAATTGATTTGGATTCCATTTAAATGATTATGATGCATGGTGGAAATCTTCTTTTATTCTTTAATGCCATGTGTTTCAGTCTATTTATTTATTCATCTGCAACTTTGTTGTTTCAATTCAAAATGATTTGATCATCCATTGGGTGTTGATGATGTAGCAGATTTGGTTTTTTTCCAGAATGGCATGCTGGAGCCATGGCTTCAAAGCAAAGGTCTTAATGATGCAGACCAGGTGCTGGCATATTTTGCAGTTTCAAAGCTTGGGGAACCTCCTGTGGATGGCAAGACTGACACAAATCCTGAAGGTCTAACTGCAGCTTATGGGAAATGGGCATCTGCTATAGCTACCAGATTGCATGCTGGTGGCCTCTCTTGCAAGGTAATAAAACATACATTTTTACTTTGATCTTATCATTCTTATGTTACTTGGACATGGAGTTCCTGGTGATTAAGATGGTTCATGACACCTTCACTGAGGCATGTTTAATGGATCCCAGTGGATTGATTTAATAGTTGTTCGATTGAAGCGGTATAAATTTGTAGGCTTGGTGACCACATTGGATGTCTCAATTTTATTCTGTTGTTTATTGAACCAAATATTGTTCTGACCAGGTTCTAGACAAAGAGGCATTTCAGAAGCAGATGTTGGAGAAACTTATATGGATTTGCGCATTCATGCTTGTTGGAGCTCGTCATCCCGGTGCAACTGTAGGCGTTGTAGAGAAGGAATACCGCTCTGAGGTGCAGCTTTCTTGTCAATAGTATATAGTTTGGAAACTATTAGTTTTGTTAAATAAAGGGTCACTATCTATGCACCACTAAGTCGAACACATGAACTGAAATCCAAGTTTTCAGGTATCAAACCTCATCGCAGAGCTTGCATCGGCTGCTGCTGCAGAGAAAGGTATAACATTTGAAGAAGCTATGGAGGACAGGTTGTGTGCTTATTCTCGAGCCGTGGCTCACTTCCCGACAGCAGTTAAAGAGGTAAAAGAATTGCAGTTTATGAAGATCATAATTTAATTGTTTCTCTCTAAGTTTGTTGTATTCATATCCATACAGTTCAAGTGGAGGAATGGATGGTTCTACTCAATCTCTGAGAAGGCAATTGCTGACGGAAAACCGGATCCATGCCCCCTGCATACAGCATGGCTTAAAGAGCTAAAAGTTGTGTAGGAGATGAACTCGATCGTAGACTCGCAAGCGTAATCATCGACCGGATTTTTGCTTGTACCAGCGTAATATGATCAGAACTTAACTTGTTTTGCTTGCCATGAAAACATTCATATGTATTACATGCAAATGTACGGTACAAACTTGCTTCAGTCTCTTGACTCTTTCACTATCTCTTCATGTTTGGTTAGTAACTTAGGAATCTTACGTGACAATGACCACATGCTTATGTGATAATACAATTATTTTTCGGTGGAAAATATAAAATATTTACAGACAAGTTTAGGACACCGACAACTGTTTCAATTGTTTATTCAATCAAAATTGAAATTGTTATTTCCATAAAATAAATGTTTTTAGTTATAATGTTTGTTGTTTAATCACCAATATCCGGGGTGACCTTCTTAATCCAGATAGGTCAAATGAAACCATTAGTAAAACTCGAATCATAATTTTCTTTTATCAAGATACTAATAAGTACTCATCTCATGTTGAGTATGAAATGTTATTCTTTATCGGCTATAATACGTATATTATTTTAGAATATAAACACATGTTTAACTTTTTTTTTTGATATCGTAATCATAAATGATACTAGTTTTTTTTTTCTTTTCTTCCAACTGAACCAGATTAAATAAAATTGATAATTCACTCGAAAGGCATTACAGTAAATTCACCTTTGGCAGCCCTGGACAGCTGACTTTTGAGCCCCGCCTCTATTTATTTGCTCAAAAAAAAATGCTATTGTTGCTCAAAAATGATTTTTAAATAATAATAAAATAAATTGTAAATACATACATTCTTAAAATTTCTCTCTTCGCAGCGTGTAAAAGAAAAAAAAAAAGATAATCAATTGTCCGATTAAAACCTTTTTTCCCCTTTTATATTAAAAATTTCAGACCTAATCCCAGAAATAATTAATTCCACTCGCTCCGTACTTTCGTTCTTTCATCTGTTTTTGTTTGTTTATTGTTTTTTCTCATCTCTGTCTCTCTCGCGGCATTCAACGCTGGGGTGAATTTCTCTTCGCACGTGCGATTCAGGCGGTGTTTTGTCCCCTTTTTATTTTCCGATCGTCGTCATCTAAGATTCTGATTCTTGCCATCGGAACTCTCGAAGCTCTGATCGCATTTGTTCTTGTCTCTGCTTTCAATTTGCATTCCCAACCTCAGGTTTGTTTTTAGGGTTTTCTTTTTCTCCTCATTTGTTTTAGGAAATTAATGTTCTTTTTCATTTATTAACCTAGGGCCAGTCATTGCGCAGTACCTAATTGATCGAAGTTTCATCTAGCAATTCCCAAATTGGGGATTTTTCTGCTTCATTGATCGAAGTTTCCCTAATTCCGATTATTAGCGAATTTCAGCTTCAATGTTGTTAAACAATGTGAAATTTTTTAAATTGAGATTGAATCATTGAAATTTGGGTTAACTTTTTCTATTTTCTTTTATATCTATAAGCAGGGTACATAATATACAGTAATGCTGTTAAACTGTTGCATGTGAGATGACAGTTAGAGGAGGGAAAAATGAAGGAAGCATGAGGGGTGGTCACTGGTGCGATTTTATAGTGAGATTGTGGAATAAGTTATGCGGTTTTTTCTAGTAGTGGTACTTACTAAGATAAGGCGAAAACGAACAAGGAATATACATAGAAATGAATGTGCAGGCGCATATGTCAGGACAGGTACCTAATCAAGGGGGATTACCCCAGCAAAATGGGAACCTGCTCCAGCCGTCCCAGATGCAGAACTTAGGGGTTGCCGGAGGTGCGAGTGCTGGTGGTGTTCTTGGCACTGGAGGTCCTCCTCGTAATATGACGAATATGGATCCTGAACTCATGAGAACACGGGAATATATGCGGGGAGAAATGTAAGGTTTTGTATAACTGTAGTTCTGTTTTCTGTGTTATATCAAGTATTAACTGCTTGTATCTGCTAACTGGTTAATTTTAAATTAAGGAGAAATTTGAAATAAAATATGTCTTAGGCTTCGAGCTAGTGCTGTTTAGTACTGATAATTACATGTGTTTCATCGTTTCCCTTTTGTCTGTGTGCATGTACAATCATACATGTTTGTGGTGTGCATTTGCTGCTGGATGGTCGGTTGCATGTTAGTAACATTCTTTTGTTATAGATGGTGACATTTTTTGGTTAATTCTATACCAGTGTAAATTACACCGGTAGGTTGGGATATTTGGTTGTATTTTGTTTTCTAATACTTCTAAATAATGTAGTTGCATAAACACTGTAGGATTTAGATGGCGTATTTTACTTAAACTTATGGGGAGGCTTCTTGTGTGAAGAAAGACTGAAAAGATCCTTTCTTTGAAACAGTTGTCTATTTGTTTGTGTAGGATTTTATGAGCTTGTAGATAATGTTGATTCTTCTGGGTTATACATTGATATATGCAGCATTCATTAGTTGTTTCTACAAACTTAAGGGGCCAGCATACATTGATATGCATGAATGCATACTCAAAGAAAATAACAGAAGTGAAAAAAAACCTTGTTTTTCCATTCTTCTTAAGACTTAAGTTACATGGGAGAATATGTATGTTATGATCCCATCTTTATAATTTTCATTTATGCGTGTGAATATTTAAATCATACACAATGGACTATATTTTCTTCTCATTGATTTCACATAATCATTATTGCTGTTTGGCTTCTATGTCTCTAGATAGGCATTTCCTCTTAGAATTTTTTGTTATTATATTCACCTGTAGTGTTCTTTTTGGTTAATTAATGCAATTCCTAATCTCTTGTTTGCCAGCATTAAGTTTTTAAAATCACGTCAACAACATCCCATTACTGAGGCATCAATTATCAAGTTTCAGGATTTTGCAAGACGGTTGGAAGAAGGTTTATTTAAGATTGCTCGTACAAAGGTTGATTATTAATTTTTTTCTTCAAATTACGATGTTTTAAGTAAATCTGTTTCTTGACTGACGTTTTTACCCAATCCACTTGTGTGTGTGCATAGGACTGTTATTTGGTACACTGCTGGTGGGGGGGGGGGACTCTTCCACAAGTGGGGTTAGAACAATGACAAGTGTCACTTGTATATTTAAAAATCCAAAAAGTAAACAAATGGGTCACTTGTCAATGATCTAGCTCTGCTTGTGGAATTTATATTTTCTATTCATGGTGTACCTGATAATAATCCATATATGTATACACAGTTTTTCCATTTCTTGGTTTCTTCCACACTGTAGAAGCACATAACTTTGCACTCGTCTGATCACATTTATTTCTGTGCTACAACTTACTTACCCCCACCCTTGAATTTTAACACTTGATGTTTGTTTTCTAGGAGGACTATACAAATTTGAGTACTTTAGAGCAACGTTTACAGATTCTAATTAGGGGTAGTAGAAATATGCATAACCAAAGACATGCGCAGCTTGTTAATTCGGCATCAGCACCAGTTGGTACAATGATACCAACCCCCGGGATGTCGCACAGTAGCAATCCTAGCATCATGGTTACATCTTCTATTGATACATCTATGAGTGCTGCCAATGCAAGCATAGCTCCTACAAATGTAAATACAGGAAGTCTGTTGCCTACAGCTAGCATGAATAGTGGTTCTTTTGGTAGATCTGAAGGTAAATTTGCGCTTTACTTTGTTTTACAATTATATTTTAATAGCATTTTCTACCAAGGGTAACAGCTCGGTAATTTTGTAGGAAATATATCTAATGGGTATCAACAGTCAGCTGCAAATTTTAGCTTTGCTTCTGGTGGAATGTCATCAAGCGGTGTTCAAAAAATGGCAAGCCAAATGATCCCTACTCCTGGATTTAATAGTAATAACAACAATAATAATAGCATTAATAATCAGTCCAATAATGTTGGTGGGCTTTCGACTGTTGAATCAACGATGGCATCTCAGCCACATCTGCAAAAGCAGCATGGTGGTCAAAATAGTCGTATTTTGCACACCCTTGGCAGCCAATTGGGTAGTGGCATCAGGTCTGGCTTGCAGCAGAAAACTTTTGGGTTTTCAAATGGGTCCCTAAATGGTGCCTCGGGGATGATGAGCAACAATATGCTAAATGTTAATGAACCGGGAACATCTGGGGGATATCAGACTACCCATCGTTTTGCTAATTCACCCAAACCTTTGCAGCAACACTTTGATCAACATCAGCGACCCCTGATGCAAGGTGACCTCATGAACCATATTTTCTATCTCTATTTCTTTTTGAGTTAGTAACAATGAATCTTAATAGGCAATTTATTTTATTATTGAAACATACAAGTTTCTCGAGGAAAGCAAATCCATTTTTTTGGTGTGTGTGTCAGGTGATGGATATGGATTGAACAATGCTGATTCTTTTGGGTCTGGGAATTTGTATGGCTCTGCAACATCTGTAGGATCTATGACAAACACGCAGAACTCAGATCCTGTTAATTTGCAGTCTATGTCAAGAACAAATTCTTCTCTGATAAGTAATCCGTCGAATTTACATGGTGTGCAATTGGCTGCCCATATGAACCCCCAGTCCATGGATCAGTTTGAAAAGATGAATTTTCAACCTCCAGTTTCTTTGAGAGACAATATCCTTCAAGCTAATCATCTGCCACAGTTTCAGCAACAGCCTCTTCAGTTCCAACAACAGCAGTTTCAGCAACAGCAATCCCACCCTCAGCAAAATCTGCAGCATCAAAATTTGCCGAGTAATAGTGGTTATAGTCAGTCCCAGATGGTATCTGATATAGGTAGTCAAGTGAAGCATGAACCTGGAGTGGAACACCGTGATGAGGTTCTACATCAACAAGCCCCTGAACATTATCACCTTCCTGAATTGCAGAGTCAATTCCAGGGGAACCATGCTGAAGAGATCTCTAGTCAGCAGGATTTGCATTCATCGCTACCACAAAATTCTCAACAAATGCAAAAGATTTTGCACCAACAGCAATTGGTTCCCGAATCCCAAAACGATTATAAACTTTCAGCTGGTGCACCACCGGAATCAGCTATGCAGACCCAATGGCACCCTCACTCACAAGAGCAGGCTCAGATCCCGGTGAACATGTCATTAGGGCAGCATGTCCAAGAGGATTTCCAGCAGAGAATATCGGGACGGGATGAAGCTCAATGTAACAATTTATCTGTGGATGCATCTACTATCAGTCCATTGGTTGTTCCTAAAAGCTCATTGGATCTTTCAAATTCGAAGGGTGCTATCTCCAAATTTGGAAATGGGAGCCATGATAGGCAATTCCGAAATCAGGTGAGGTGGCTTTTGTTACTTCGCCATGCTCGTAGATGTAATGCTTCTGAGGGTAAGTGTGATGGCCATTGCTTTACTGTACGAAACTTGTTGTCTCATATGGATCTGTGTGTATCCTCTCAATGTTCATATCCTCGTTGTCATCACTCCAAGATACTGATTCGTCATCACAAGACTTGTAGATATCCAACATGCCCCGTTTGTGTTCCTGTTAACAATTATGTACAGGCTCAGAAGGCACGTGCCTCTCTAAACTCTACTTCTGTTTTTCTTTCTTCGGATGGTATATCTACTAAAACATATAATGCCGGTGACATTTCAAGTAGAACGACTACTACATCTGCAGCAATTGATGCTTCTGTAGACATACAGCCTTCACTAAAACGCATGAAGAGAGAGCAATTTTCACATTCTGTTATTACTAAAAGTGAAGGTCCTTTGGTATCAAGTTCTGTCGTTGTTGAAACTCACATATCTCAGGATATCCACCGCCAAGATCACAGACATGTTGACAGGCTTATGCCAGTTAAATCTGAGCCTATGGAAGTGAAGACGGAAGTCCCTAAGATTTCTGCTAATCGTAGTCCTGTTATTATGGAGATGAAGGATGTTTTAGAAGACATTAGCAAGCAGAAGACTCACTGTGAGCCTATTACATGTGATGAATTTGATGGTCTTCATAAGCAAGAAAATGCTAAGCTTGAGAAGGATCCTGACTCAGTTAAACTAGAAAATGTTACACAGTCTTCTGAAGGTGCAGCTGGAACGAAGTCTGGGAAACCAAGTATAAAGGGGGTGTCACTGACTGAACTTTTCACCCCCGAGCAAGTTCGGGAGCATATTACAGGTCTCAGACAATGGGTTGGCCAGGTATACTTCATTGTTCAGACACTTTTCATAACTTTATTTAGATCATTGGTAAACTGTAGGAGGTGAACAGATGCTAGCTTACTACTTGATAGACCAGATATGGACTTGGTGACTGAACATGCTATAGTGATGATAGTCAATTTTCTTTTATTTCTTTTACAGAGTAAGGCAAAGGCTGAAAAGCATCAAGCAATGGAGCACTTGATGAGTGAGAACTCCTGTCAGTTATGTGCGGTTGAGAGACTCACTTTTGAACCACCACCTATTTATTGCAGCCATTGTGGTGGTCGCATTAAGCGAAATGCAATGTACTACACAGTGGGTGCCGGTGATACACGACATTACTTTTGTATTCCTTGCCATAATGAGGCTCGTGGAGATAGCATTGTGGTTGATGGAACTGCCATTCCTAAAGCAAGGCTTGAGAAGAAGAAAAATGATGAAGAGACTGAAGAATGGGTGTGTACATAGTAACAATACAATACATACTTTTTGGTTATTATTACATTTCAAGGTCATCCCTAACAATCACTTATATTTTTGTTCGTCTTCAATAAAATTGTGCAGTGGGTTCAATGTGACAAATGTGAGGCTTGGCAGCATCAAATTTGTGCTTTATTTAATGGTAGAAGGAATGACGGCGGGCAAGCTGAATATACATGTCCCAATTGCTATATTGCTGAGGTTGAAAGAGGCGAGCGGAAGCCCTTACCTCAGAGTGCTGTTCTGGGGGCCAAAGATTTGCCAAGAACAATCCTCAGTGACCACATAGAGCAGCGATTATTTAAGCGACTGAAACAGGAAAGACAAGAGAGGGCAAAGGTTCAAGGAAAAAGTTATGATGAGGTGATTAATATTCTCACAATGAGTGTTGTATTATATATAGAGATCCTTTTGCTACTTTCATGTGGTTGAAAGATGTTCAGTGTTGCTGAAATTCGCGTACATACAAAATGGTGAAAAACTAAAATACATACGAAGAAAGATGACCATGATCAAATAAGCTGCTTGTTTGTAATTCTATGCTGAAGAAACAAAAGCTGTAGAAGTGATATAAGTTGAAGCGTATTTTTTGCTGGTGATTGAGCTTTTGGCTTGAAGTTTATTTTTGCATGATTAGGATAATTTTGAAAAATGGGATGATGGATCTTTCCAGCTTTTGCCATCTATAGCCAGTTATAGTTCAGATAGCCACAGAGCTTATCATCTATAGGGCAGAACTTATACTTACTGATTCCTTCAACATAAGCCCATTAACTTTCTTCTATATATTGAATTTTTTCTCATTATTGCTGTTGATTTCATTTCTGGTCTTTCAAAGTACCTTCCAGTGACTTCTCATAGACTTTTGGTGCTTGAGGAAATAAGCTTATATATTTTTTCATTGATTGTTTACAGGTTCCTGGTGCTGACGCTCTTGTAGTTAGAGTTGTTTCATCAGTTGACAAAAAGCTGGAAGTAAAGCCGCGGTTTCTTGAAATCTTTCAAGAAGAGAATTATCCACAAGAATTTCCATATAAATCAAAGGTATGCGGGATTTAAACTAATTAAATGTTATGGATCCTTTTTTTTTTTACATTTTTGAATAGATTGTGTAATATGCTTGTATGCTGGAAATGGCTGTTTAACTGTAATTATCAATTGCTTATAAGTTATGCTTTTCTCTTTTAGGTGGTTTTATTGTTTCAGAATATAGAAGGGGTGGAAGTATGCTTGTTTGGCATGTATGTTCAAGAATTTGGGTCAGAATGTGCATTCCCAAATCAGCGCCGTGTTTATCTGTCATATCTAGACTCAGTCAAGTATTTCCGGCCTGAGGTTAAAGCAGCTACTGGAGAGGCTCTCCGTACATTTGTTTACCATGAAATCCTCGTAAGTCCAAACTTTTGCTGGATTCTGCTTACTGATAATTGTTGTCACGATTTTTATTTTACATAATTGTATCCGTATCTATTAAGTGGAGATCATTTTCAAAAACATTGGATCTAAACCTTAATTTTTCAGATTGGATACCTTGAATATTGCAAGAAGCGTGGTTTTACAAGTTGCTATATATGGGCTTGCCCTCCACTAAAGGGTGAAGATTATATCATATATTGTCATCCAGAAATTCAGAAAACACCAAAATCAGATAAACTGCGAGAATGGTGAGGCAAATAGTCAAGATATATATATTTTTTAAACAATTCCTTTGTATCACCTGTTATATATTATGAATTCATTATTATTAATTTCCATGGTATGCGTGATGCTGTTTCAGGTATTTAGCAATGTTAAGGAAAGCTTCCAAGGAAAACATTGTAGTTGATCTTACTAATTTATATGATCATTTCTTTGTAACTATGGGTGAGCGTAAGGCGAAGGTAACAGCAGCTAGGCTTCCATATTTTGATGGTGATTACTGGCCTGGGGCTGCTGAAGATCTTATAAATCAGCTTTGTCAAGAAGATGGCAGAAAGCTGAATAAAAAAGGAGCAATAAAAAAGACCATAACAAAAAGGGCTTTGAAAGCATCTGGTCAGTCTGACCTCTCTTCTAACGCATCAAAGGATCTGCTACTGATGCATAAAGTAATTTCTTTTCTTTCAAACGTTTCTGCTTTTATTTTTTTTTTCTATGTTTTTGTTCTATGTAAAGCATTAAGCCAGTAGATGTGGAAATTACAATCTTGCTATATTAGTGTCGGCATTTTTCATATCATGACCCAAGGGATTCTAACTTGTTATGTTACTCTTTCCCTTTATTGTTCTCCACTTCAGCTTGGTGAGACCATTTCTCCAATGAAGGAGGATTTTATCATGGTTCATTTGCAGCATTGTTGCACTCATTGTTGTATTCTTATGGTATCCGGAAACCGCTGGGTCTGCAATCAGTGCAAGAACTTTCAGATTTGTGATAAGTATGGCTGCTACTTTATTTAACTGTGTATTATTATCTTGTATGATTGACTTGTCTGTCTGTGTGTGTTGACCGTAAAATTATATTTATGTAATACTCTAGCAGGCAATGATTTTATCGGTTTGTTTCTGTCTACTAGGAGAAAATGACCTAGATGAATGGATCTGATATTTGCTTCTTTATCCCCTCACAGGTGCTATGCAACAGAGCAGAAGCGTGATGAAAGAGAGAGACATCCCACAAACCAGAGGGAGAAACATGTTCTCTATCCAGTAAGTTTGTTAGACTATTACAGTAATTTACTTCCAGTATTTGTGCCCGATGCTGCTTCTGTATGCAGACTTTCTTTTCTTTCCTAATTTAATTTTTTGGAAAATTGTTCCGGCGCAGGTTGAAATTACTGATGTACCTGCTGATACAAAGGATAAAGATGAAATTCTTGAGAGCGAATTCTTTGATACTAGGCAGGCGTTTTTGAGTCTTTGTCAGGGGAATCATTATCAGTATGATACCCTAAGGCGGGCTAAGCATTCCTCAATGATGGTTCTTTACCATCTCCACAATCCCACTGCCCCTGCATTCGTCACAACCTGTAACGTATGTCATCTGGACATTGAAACTGGTCAAGGTTGGCGCTGTGAAGTTTGCCCTGATTATGATGTGTGCAACTCCTGTTATCACAAGGATGGGGGCATTGATCATCCTCATAAGTTAACAAATCATCCATCCTTGGCTGAACGCGATGCACAGAATAAGGAGGCCAGGCAATTACGGGTTCTGCAGGTAATTTATAATAAATTTATTGGACCCTTTTATAATAAAAATATTAACTCTTTGATTAGTTGAGTGTGGTTAATCGGGGAAATCCCATCAAAACATATATGCATCTATGTTTCTCTGTTTTTCTTGCTGCACAAGTGTATATATATAGATATATAAACATCAAATAAAAAACCAGCAATGGCGTTCATCTGAAAGTGGTGTTATAACATAGGAACTAGTGACTAAAGAACTCTGTCCATGTAGATGTCTCGGAGATGCTATTGGCACTTTGTGCTTGACTATTGAAATATGGTTAAAGTATTATTTTCCTTCTGATTTGGCAACTAGATGATTGGAAAAATGAGTTTATGACCATAAATGGCATATTTTTTATGCATTCTTGTAAAAGCTTTGGTTCTTGAAATTTGCAGCTGAGGAAAATGCTTGACCTTTTGGTGCATGCATCACAATGTCGTTCTGCACATTGCCAATATCCAAACTGTCGGAAAGTGAAGGGGCTTTTTCGCCATGGAATTCAATGCAAAAAACGTGCTTCTGGTGGTTGTGTACTTTGTAAGAAAATGTGGTATCTACTGCAACTTCATGCTCGAGCATGCAAAGAATCTGAATGCCATGTACCACGTTGCAGGTATGCGTCTGCCACTCGCTCGCCTGAGCTGCCATATGATATGCCTCTTTCTCTGTTTGTGCTAATTGATTCAATTTAAAGCTACTAATTTTATTTTTAAAAAAATTAATGCCAGAGATCTTAAGGAACATTTGAGGAGGCTTCAACAGCAGTCTGATTCACGGCGAAGGGCTGCTGTGATGGAGATGATGAGACAGAGAGCTGCAGAGGTTGCCGGTAATTCTGGGTAAAACCAAACTGTAAATATAAATTTGGAGGGTTTTGATGAAAAATGTTCCCTTCAAGAAAGGCAGGTAGAAAATCGTTTTTGTGCTGCTCCACTGGTTCGCTTGGCACAAATGGGGAAAGACGGTGGATTTGTAGGAGGTCAGAAGGGTATAGGCATACGGATTGATTAATGATGGCTTGTTACGGCACAAGTCTTTCATTCATATAACCCGTGACCGGATCTCCTAAAACAAAGTTTATAAGATCTGATCAGCCTGCAACAGTTGCCTCGGAGGAATGATGTGTGTCAATGCCCTGATTAGGTTATTATTTTTTAGTTTTCATTTTGGTATTCATTGTCATCCCTTTGGTGGCTAATGTGTCTAAATCCATCAAAGTTGCTTTGTTAGAGAGGAATGCTGGAGTGAGGGAGCCTGGTTTCAATTCTTTTTTGGTTCTTGTTTTTGTAGAATGGCTTCTTTATGTTTAAAGATGGAAAAAAAGTAGAAGCATTGGAGAAGTGCATGAATTCGTTTTATTATCCGTACTGTGAAATTATGTTTATATTGTATAGTTGAATGAAGTCTTACTTAGTTCCTACTGTTTCTTTAATGCGGTTTTGAAAACCTTGTTCAATTCTTAATGGAGAAATATCAACAATCAGGATTTGTTCACTGTAAAGGAATAAGCCAAAAGTTTGAGAATCAGAAGTTGGAAATCTGTTTCAGCCCAAATCTCTCGGAATTTGAGGCTTCTGGCCTGCTATCCACGGAATGGAACGAGAGGAAGAGGTAACTCAACGTGGCGCGTTTATTGGCTCTAACATATTTATTGTTGGTAATGCTTCTCTTTGTCTTCTTCCTTATGATTTTCATCTCTCAAACCTCGACCACTCACTCTTCTTTCTCATTCGTTTCAGATTTTATAGGAGGAAAGGGAAATACCATCTTTTCATGATTATCCACTTCGCTGTAATACATAAATTTATCGAATATAAGGATTCAAAGGTTTTTTCTTTTCTTTTTAAAATCCTTCACTGAATTGATTAAAAAAAGAACATAGCAGCAATGAGCGCTGCAGCTGCAACTGCAATGAGTCCCTCAACCAGTTTCAGCAACAGCCTCAACAGCTGCCCCAACTGGATCAAATGGCAATCTTCACCTTGTCAACGTACCACCTTCTTTCTCCCTCGCGCTGCTGCCTCTCCCGACAATGGAAAAGGCAATAAGAGAAAACCCAAAGCTAAAAAGTCTTCCTCTCCAACTCCCATTACTACAACAACTGAATCTCTGTCACAAGAGCAACAGACGCCGCAGCAACAACAGCAGCAAGTTTCGTTGAGTTTGGACGACGTGAATCCAGTGGGGTTGGGACGTAAATCCAGGCAAATATTCGACGATGTTTGGAGGAAGTTTTCTGGGTTGGGGCAGATATCAAGGACAACTCGTGCAGATGAAAGGGAAGCTTTGGATGCTTTGCTTATTAGAGAAGGACCCATGTGTGAGTTTGCAATTCCTGGTGCTCAAAACACAACTGTCCTTGTTGTTGGCGCCACCAGCCGCATTGGACGCATTCTTGTCCGTAAGCTCATGCTCAGAGGATACACTGTCAAGGTTCCTTTGCTTTCTTCCTTTCCTTCCTTTGATCTCGCGTTGGATTTCTTTAAATTTTGTAACTTTATTTTGATTAATGTGTTCTGTTTACTTCTGTGATTGAAGGCTTTGGTGAGGAAGGCAGACCAAGAGGTGTTGGACATGCTTCCTAGGTCCGTTGAGATAGTAATTGGGGATGTGGGTGACCCTTCCTCCCTTCAAGCTGCAGTGGAAGGTTGCAGCAAGATTATCTACTGTGCCACTGCTCGTTCCACTATTACTGGCGATCTTTATAGAGTTGACCATCAAGGGGTTTCAAACCTTACCAAAGCACTTCAGGTTTTCCCCTCTCTTTTCTTCCCCATATTTAATACTATATGCACATTTGAGTGCAAGGGATTCTTCCAATTGTTTTTTTGTGTGTGGATGTTCCATGCCTGATAATGCTCAAAACTGATCATCACTATTCTTGAGGCAGTAAAGGATCCTTTTTCTTTTCATTAAATTTTTATTTCTATGTTGGTCCAACATTGCATTTCTCGAGTGAACTTGTAACATTTTCTGTCTATATACGTTATAATGTTTTATTATAGCATTCTGTTAAAATTTTCAATTGTGGTGGACTGATTCATGGTCAAGCTATGTTTAATTCCTAAAAAATAGCTTTGGTGAACTGACATCGAACATTATCTGCAGGACTACAATAATAAATTGGCACAACTTCGGGCGGGGAAAAGCAGCAAAAGCAAGCTTCTGATTGCAAAGTTCAAATCTGAAGATTCATTGAGTGGTTGGGAAGTACGTCAAGGAACTTACTTCCAGGATGTGATTGCTTCGAAGTATGATGGGGGAATGGATGCTAAATTTGAGTTCACTGAGTCTGGACAAGCTGTTTTCTCAGGTCAATCTCAGTTAAAATATCATTCTGCCTAGCTTGAAGCAGTTGAGATTTACACCCTTCATGTGTGGCTTTTACCTTTGACAAATATAGGTTATTCTATCTTTAACTCTTTTGTTATTATTATTCCCAACTGTAGGCTATGTTTTCACCAGAGGTGGATATGTTGAGCTCTCCAAAAAGCTTTCACTTCCTTTAGGTAGCACTCTTGATAGGTATATGATGCTTTCATTATCTATAATCTTGCTTTCTTATCAGAAGCTGGATGTTATTTGATTTGTTATTGCCAGATACATTGATTCCACCTTAAAGTGCATCTTAGTGAAGTTTTTGGTGTTCAGGTATGAAGGTCTTGTTCTCTCTCTTGGTGGTAACGGAAGATCGTATGTCGTAATTCTTGAAGCTGGTCCTTCAGCAGATACAACTCAAAGCAAATTATATTTTTCCCGAATAAATACAAAAGTAGGATTTTGTCGGGTAATGATGTCCTATCCTTAGAAAGCTATGGTGTTTTGATTATTACCATTTTATGAACCAACTCTTCTGATTCTTAAGAATTTTGGCGAGGCTTGTCAATTAAATTACATATTTTCCTCTTTACTTTGGTTGACAGGTCAGAGTGCCATTTTCATCCTTCCGTCCTGTAAAACCAGATGATCCACCATTAGATCCATTCCTTGTACATACATTAACTATACGCTTTGAGCCACGAAGACAGGTTTGTGTATTTTGAAACTTGCACTAACTCACCTAGTTTATAAACTTGTAGAAGTACGGGGAATCCTTGCCTGCATTTATTCTCAAAGGTTTTTGGTATAACTCTTTGAATGGTAAATGGATTTGTGTTTCTAGATCATCAGATTTTCAAGGTTGTATTTTGTTACTGTTATCAAGTGGGTTGATAGTTCATAACTGGCATATGATTTTCCACAATCTACAAAGTTATGAGTTGTTAATTTAGGTCTTGTTGTGTGCATTCCAATTTTTTTCCCTTCTGTTTTTGGCTTAGTGAGGGTTAGAACTGTAAAAGTTATTAACTATTAGATATAAGCTCTTTGGTGATTTGAGTGCTAGCTTGGTATTATGTTGTGTAAATGATATTTGAACCAAGGAGAATCATGGCATCTATCATCTGTCTGGTGTTGCTGTTGTTGGTTACTTCTTGAAAATTATATGGCCATCCATTGTGGAGTCAGATGAACTTTTTCATAAGTGCTATTTGATATAAATTAAAGTTTACACAACCTGTGTATCAAAGTTTTTTCCAATATAAATTTATGGAGTCATATAAATGATATAAATAAAAATCTATAAAAAAATACAACGGGAAAAAGATTTGTTTTCCTATGTTATTATGATTTCCCACTAGTATGGAGTAATCTCGGTGAATACTGAATGTTTCCTTTCTTGGGACAGGTAATGTCATTACTGTGAAGCTTGCTTGTTCATTTCTTATATTGAAACTTGTGGAGCACTGCCTAGTTTGTGAATGGTGATTAAGAGATTCCATCTGTTTGCATAGTGAGAGTCGATTGCATTTATGAACCTTTCATGTCGGCATTTGAGTTTCTATGTTTTTGGTACATTATTATTTTTTTAACTATTCTTGTTTTAGCATTTGTTAGACATATTTTTTAATGATAGCTTCTATTAGTAGTCTATACTGAACTTCTTTTTATCAGGTTTTATGGTCTCTAAGAAAAGTGTATTTTTAACGACTCACTCCATCGCTTTCTTTTTGCTGATGAGACCTTAAAAGTTTTTTGTTTCCTGTATTTTATCTACCACACTCTTCTAGAAAGGGAACTAGCAACTGTTTTCATTTATTCCATAAACATCTCTTAATTGAGCAAGATGTGGTGTGTTCAGGTCCATAAGGTGACTAGCAATAAAAGGTCTAAAAATCTCCTAATTGAATGGGTGGTGGCTTTTGTCTTTGTGTATGTGCGTGTTTTTCTTTGTAATGCTGATATTGCAGTTTTTCTGCTGTACCAAGCATCCCTGTACATTTTTTTTTAAAGGAAGCATCCCTGTACATGGTTTTGCAGGGGAACTTATGTTTCCTTGTCATGATTTGCAGCAATAGAGTTCTACTTTTCAAAAAAAAAAAATTATGTATTGAGCTTTTCTTGTTCTAGTGCAACATCAGCACTGCCACTGAAATTCGAATTCGTACTGTTGTGACACTGATTTCGGATGATTTATCAACTTGTTCCCCTTGATCAAATAATCATTATTCTGCTTTTAAGGCTTCTAAATTTGAATTGTATTGATTCTTGCTGCAGAGACCTGTTGAAGGATCAGCAGGAATGAAGCAAGACCCCCGAAGTTTCAAGCTTATATTTGAATATATAAAAGCCTTGCCTGTAAGTGGTTTACATATATATTCATTGTTTGTTGACTGAAGGACTTTCAGTTATACTTTATAGTTTATACTACTATCACTTTGTGCTATAGCATAAAAAATGAGCACGGTTGAACCTTTTTTGGTAACATTTATGAAGAGTTCCCTGGTATGAATAATGCAATACGGTAGCCATGAAGTTAAGATGCATTGTTGCTTTAAGCCTCTGCCTTTACTATATGTATGTTAAGGCAGTACTGATAGGCTGCAAAAGATCAGTTTTCTAGTTTGCTATTTCCATAGAGTTCTGCATCATTCCCCGTGTGTGTGTGTGCGTGTGCAAGTAGGAACATTCACATGTGTGCACATGCATGAAAGTGGGTACCATAGTATAAAGGACAGCATTAAAGCTCTACCTGATCGGTTATGCAATATTTTGAAAATCAGTCATTTTCCCCAATTCTAAATAAATTTACCCTGATATTCTGCAGACAGGACAGGAAACAGATTTTATTTTAGTCTCATGCACAGGATTAGGAGTTGAGCCAAACCGAAGGGAGCAAGTTTTGAAAGCCAAGAGGGTCAGTCTTATCTTCTGCTTCTGTTTCTATTAATGTGAGAATTGTTCCTTCTCTGTTATCCTTTTCTTACATACATTATGTTGTCAATGATTGAGTAATCTTCAGGCTGGTGAGGATTCGTTGAGAAGATCAGGTCTTGGGTACACAATAATTCGCCCCGGTCCCCTGATGGTAATTCTTTTTTATTATTCTTGGCAAACTGTTGATATTTATACGTACCTGGTGTAAACCTAAGTTTTTTTTTCTGCCTTTTGTTTTTGGTTTAGCCGGGTGGTGGTGAAGGTGGTGGTTATCTTGGCTAACCCTTTACAAATGTTATTATAATATTTATTAACTCTTTTGAATCATTGAACTTGCTTATATACTATTAAAGCTCAGTGTTCCAATGTATGTGTGATTCTTGAAAAGAAAAAGGACAAGGCAGTAAAAACGTTGCAATGAATCAGAATCTCCCTACTATGTCTCGAGGCATTTCCAACTACATCTGCCTAATTTGGAACATTTCAAAATCAGTGGCTGCCATTGGTTTATGCTAGATAAAGTGGAAATGCCTCAAGACATATTAGGGAGATTCTGGACTCCGGTATGTTTGCTTTACAAAAGAATATCTGTGAACCTCCTCCTGTATGTTACAATGGAAAATAGGCGTTTACCAAATGTTTTCAAACTTTTTTTCATATGCAACCTTGAATTTTTTATGGCCAAAATATGTGCTGAATCAAAAATTCATTCTTACAGGAAGAGCCTGGCGGCCAACGTGCTCTTATATTCGATCAAGGAAACAGAATTTCTCAGGTGAGAATGTATCACTGTTGTTGACTGCAATAAGGGACTACTGAGTTTGCACCTCGTCTTACCACTCTCTTCCTTTGATCAGGGAATTAGTTGTGCTGATGTGGCTGATATCTGCGTGAAAGCATTGCATGATTCAACAGCAAGAAATAAGAGCTTTGATGTGGGTAACATTGTAACACAAAATTTCATTCCAAGTATGGCAGCACTAACAGAAACTTGATTGATTGTGTGCAGGTCTGTCATGAATATGTTCCTGAGCAAGGGAGGGAACTTTATGAGCTGGTGAGGACAAAATAAAACCTTGATAACTTTTAATCGATTGTTAACCGAAAATGAGCTGAACTGAACTAGTATACCCATTGTCTTTCTACAGGTTGCTCATTTGCCCGACAAAGCAAATAATTATTTAACCCCGGCATTGTCTGTTTTGGAAAAGAACACTTGATTATTGTGCAAGGATAACATGTCATCACCCTCTGAGAAACATCATCCAGTTGGAACTGCGTAAACAGAAAGATGGAAGTCCCATAATTTGATCTCTCTTTGGAAGTCCGCAACAAAACATTTATGTTCTCTTTTGCCCGTATATAATGTTTGTCCTATAGGTTATGCATAGTTTTTCTTTCCTGTAAATCCATATGTTGTCTGATATAGAAAATGTGTATGTATGGTGGATAGCATACAGTGTATATGGACAAAAGCTCTAGATACCGTGGAGCCGTGTCGATTTTTCGAATATATGGTTCACTGTGATGTAAAACATCATGAAATGTTACATAATCAAAATTGAATAGCGTTGACATGTTTTTGGGACTGAGATGTGGATATTAACCAGTGAACTCATTCAGATGTGATGTTTCAAAGAACATGATAATTGAACTCATCAAGGAATATATTTATTTATTTGAACAAGATGCTTGAAGAATGATGATGTTGTTTTGTCATGGGGTCATGTTCACGTGCAATTCATGTGAATTGATGCAAATTTTAATACGCTCATATAGAAATAAGTGACTAAAGTATACGACTCTGTTTGGTAAATAACAGTTTGGGCAAAAATTAGAGGTTTGAGATATAATTAGAGGTTTGACTAGTCAAATCCGCTAATATGGATGTTTGGTAAATAGCGGATTGAAAGAGCGAATTGGGGTGAAAAAGCTAATTTTGAAAAAGCTCCTAATATGAGCCTTTTGAGATTAGAGGTTTGATATTAGAGTTGTAATGACTCTTTTACCCTTCACAATTACTAAAAATCTCTGAATAACCTAAATTAAATAATAATATTTTTTAAATTAAATAATAACCTATTAAATATTGGACTTATTTGTTGTTACTACTAATTTATATGGTGACATTTGTAAGTTAATTCCATTTTTTATTATCACATATTTATATGTGCATATAAAAATTTAATAATTATATAAATAATAAATTAATATATAAATCTTTTAAATATGTTTAGGAAATTTATATTAAAAAATAATTTTTACAAATGTAATTAATATTTATTAGATACAAAATATTAATAACTGATAAATTATTCAAATAAGTATTAAATATAATCATGTCTTTATATGTCATTTTGCTTGTTTAAATAATCAAACAGCTATCAGCTATCAGTTAATTTTATCAAACACTTTTATACAATCAGCTAATACAATTCGCTAGTCAAATTAGCTAATGCAATCAACTATCGGCTATCAGCTAATGTAATCCGCTATCAGCTATTAGCTATCCGTTAATTGCCAAACATGGCCTACATTTTTTGAACTTTAGGTGTTTAAAGTATTTTGTGTTAAAAATAGGTGCCTAAAAATTACACCGTTGTAGTTTTAGGTGTCTGGCTGTTAAGGGATGTTTTAAAAAAATGTTAACCAATCAATGTTTGACATGTGACAATAATTTGAATTTTTTTAAAGAAAAACCCCAAAATTTTTAATTATTTGGAAAATTTTCAATTTTTACAAAACAGTCACCAAATCCCTAATATTTTCCAAACTCGAACCCCCAATCGCCACCGGTTCCGCCGCCTATTGACGCCCTTGAGCACACCCCTTTGGTCGCCAGACTTAGGTGGTCATTTCCTCCAACACAACGTCGCCAGAAATGCCGAACGTCGAATATGAAATCAATGTTTGGCTGACACGCCGTTCGACGTTTTCGGCGACCAAAGGGTGTGCTTAGGGGCGGCGATCGAGGGTTTAGATTAAGGAAATTTTAGGGATTTAGAGACTATTTTGTAAAATTTGATTTTTTTTTTAAAATTTTCTGAATAATTAAATTGTTTTAAGTTTTAAATTTTGAAAAAATAAAATAAACATGCGATGTCTTATGTTTTGATTAGTTAACGAAATTTTTTAACGGTTGTTAACTATCAGACACTTAAAATTTTAACGGTGTAAACTTTAAGTACCTATTTTTAACCAAAAAAATCTTAAGGAACTTAAAGTTCAAAAAAAGTATACTTTGAGCACTTTTTTTCATTTAAGCCATTTTAATACTGCGATCTTTGTGTCCTGATTACAGGCCAGCCACAAAAACAGAGAGGGCAACACGTGGATAACAAAGTGAAACGGGATAACTCTCCCAGCAAGGAGCCAAGGACCACCAAAAACATGGAAAATATAGCTAAAGAGATAAGGAAAATGTGACATTTCTTTGTTTTCTTTAACCTGCGAAAATGAAGAAACAGAATTGATAAGCAAGAAGGAGCTACACATTATAAATCATAATGCTAATTTATGGCCCTGCGGCAGCTTTTTGTGTCAAAACTTGTTTGTACTGCGTCAACAGCAAAAGTAGTAGCAGCAACCTCACCAGATTCGGCCGCCGATGCATTCTTGCAGGTAGCTTCCTTGCGGCAGCCGCTGTTATAGTCCCTGCAGCTGTGACTGCCGAGGTACCCCAAGACCTGGAAACACTGTCCAACATACCCCAAACACTTTCAGGAGAGTGTTCATCCGCCAAAGATTGCAAGAAGCCCAGAATCCAGCGACCAAAGTCTAGGAAAGCAGAGTCCTGCACTCTCAAATGTGTCTCCACTTGTATCACAGGTGCTGATCGTTCTCCTGGAGAAGCTCCTTTTAACATAAGAGGGTACTTGAATTCTTTCCAATCATCCATCTCATTTTGCTTAAACTACTTGTATTCTGGGTTAAAAATATTACTTTTGAGGTCTGTTTCCTTCTCTGCAGACCTTTGGTGGTTTTTAAGGAAGGGTTTCGGAGTCGAAATTACTGGTACAATTTCTTAGCAGGCAAACTGCCTATACTTGCATCATTGTTCAATTGTCCTTTGGATGTTCATTTTCTCCAAGTTCTGGTCCAATGAATTCATTCTAGTTATGAAACCTATATTTTCATGTGCAGCTTGGTGGAGTGTTCTGATATTTGTAATTTGATTGGCGATGGAGACGATGGACCTTGAATTGTATATGATTCTCTTACAGCAACGTTTACCTTCATTTCGTGATTCGATTTATGCTGACTAAAATAACCATAGCTCAGAGGGTTATAGTCGAATCTAACATGGAACTGAATCTACATTCATGTACTGATACATGTTAGAAAACTTGAAATTGATGCAACATAAGAGAATTGGAAACTCCTTGTGTTGTCTGAAAAAAATGGAATTGGTTAATGTTCACTCTGCGTTATTGTATGTCACTGGGAAAAAACAATCTGCAATCATCTGAAGTGTTCACTAATTCCCAAATGATTGAAATGCTAGAGGAAAGCCTTTCCCATTTGTGTTGGAGCTTTGCTTCTCCGGTTGATATGAACTTTACATGCCTTAACATGATGTCTCATATCACAATCAAATTCTACATCTGAATCCGTAAAATCCTACAACTCCACCGTTATTTCGTTTTAGCTTATATTCTGAATGAAACAGATTAGATTAGAAAAATTGTTTCCATAATAAATTTGTATGATATTTTTTTGAATTAAAAATCTTTCTGATAATCAATATAAATAAATTTGACCAATAAATTGAAACACCGATGATTATACCAAAAAAAATTATATTCATTGATGGTTTATAATATCAAGTATAAATGCACTAAGGGATGAAAAATGGAGTATGTGAGAGGTTCCCCCATGTTTTTCTTGAAGTAATTTGATATTTTTTTTTAAATATTTATTTTTTCTCTATTTTTGAATACATTGGTGACTTAAGGGGAGTTCATTATTTGATTTTAATCTAATTAGTCAATAGAAATTCAGTTGAATTAATGAAAACCCAACTCGATTATTAATGAACCGACTACTAACTCAGCTGATCGGAAAAAACAGACTAACAACAAGTCATGAAGTGGTTGGTGGATAAAGAATATACACAGGGAGTGCACTATATAATTATTATTATTCAATTTATTGGTTAACTAATTCGGATCGGGTTTTACAAAAGTTTATTTTGAGGACGACTCTCTCAACCCAGTTTTTTTCGTTTACAACGTCAGAATTCGAACTTCTAACCTTGCTTAATGGATCTAGCGTATAATCCCGCTAAACAACATAATATATGTTCATAGATATTCTTAACCCTTTGACAAAGCACATGCACCTTGCAGACATTGTGATTCAACCCGTGTCTCCTGTGATAAATATCATCGGCCGCTATTCTACTGAGACACTTACTGGGTTCAAAACAACTTAATCTTAATCTTAACCTTAACTATAAAAATCAAACAAAATTAAAACCTACATTAATGACAGAAGCACCTGAAGGTCAAAGTTAAATGAATACCTGAATTAATGCTTAAAATCATAATTAGCTCTGAAACTTACCGACACTAAACATTTGTCCACAACAATACAGTTCATGGATACGATCATCATCGTATATGAAATTAGGTTGAAGATAAAGACTCGTGCATAGTTTCATTAATGCATATATTATACACATATGAAAATGTTTTCTTTTATAAGAAAAGGGGAAAAAGATTGTCTGTGTTGTGAATAAAATAAAGAAGAACAAGAATAAGAACAAGAAGAACAAAGAGATGAGAGAAAGAGAAAGATTTATATTATTCTTAAAAATAGAATTGTATACAATGCCTTCAATGAATCATCTATTTATAGGCATAAGAAGTACATAATACATTAAACTCTAATTCATAGAGATAATGTTCCTAATAATAAATAAATCAAACTCCTTTGATAAAGTTCTAATCATGATAGACATCCACATAGATAAATATTCATAACACTCCCCCTTGGATGTCTATGAAGATAATGTGGCTCGTTAAAACCTTACTAAGATAAAAACCCAGTGGGAAAAAAATTCTTTAGTGAAGGAAAAAGAGTACACACATCTTTGATACGCATAACATGTTGCCTCATTAAAAACCTTACCAGGAAAACCCATTGGGACAAAACCTCGGTTAAGGGAAAAAGAGTGCAACGCGTATTTACTCCCCCTCATGCAAACATCACAGAAGATCTTTGAATCTTCATAATTTAATCTTGAATATCATTTTTCTAAAGATCGTGAGGGATGAAACTTTGGAGTAATATGTTTCATGATGTATCCACTTTCAAACTGAGATATACATCTTGCGTTATCTTCACACAAGATAGCTTTTATCATATATTGTAAAAGTAAATCCACATATCTTTTGGATATGTTGGGTCAATAGTCTTAGCCAAACACATTTTTTGGCTTGCCTCGTGCATAACAATTATTTCTACGACATTTGAGGAGGCATCAACGAATGTTTGAAGATCTAAATGTAATGATCTTTGTATATTCATAGATATTTCTTGACCAACTAATATATAGTGCTTCAAGACCAAGAAAAGATATAATTATCTTTATTCACATCCAACAATCTTACAACTATTGAGATACTTAATAGATATGCTCTATTCATATTGAATCTTCTTTAAGATTCTTTCAGCTTATGTTTATTCATAGACAAAAGAAATATATAAAAATGCTCAATCTTCAGGTCGAGATAAACTTGATGTCAAGATTCAAGTACTTGTATTGAAAGTACTTCATGAGTTTCCAATTTGAAACTCTTTAGGAGTTCTAAAATTATCACAATGGATCTTGATCCAAACTCCTTTGTAAAATATATAAGGAAATCTGATCATTCTTATAGTATTTTCTCAATTAGTATTCACTAAGGCGATTATACCAAATGCGCCAAAATATTCATGAGACATGTCTAAATAAATTTCCTCATAAATTTTCATATGCTTATAGCATTTTAGATCCTTCAAGGATAAATATGGATCCACAAATAATTAGACGCATGTAAAATTTTCAAAACTGCCAAAGTAATTGCATCCACCATGAAGTAATTAAAACTTTTCATAAATCATAGTTCAAGTCGTATTTACGACTACTTATTTGTGCCTCACTTGCATTACACCTTTAGGTGTTTGGACTGGTGGTCCAAATACTTCTATTTTAGAAGTTTAAAGCGTCTTTCAACATTGGCCAATTCAATATCTATACTTCTGGATAGATTTTATACAAGATCCTCGATTTCTTTCTTTACTTCTATAGAAGTATTTTATGTAAAATTGTTTGTAAAATCGTTGTCGACAACTTTCCAATTTTCTGGTTCCATTCTCGTAATGACATAACTCATCGAGATCTCTTCAAGATTTCAATCTTTATTTCAGGTACCTGAAACTCTTATAGAGTTTTATTATTTGTTATGTCTTGGGTCTCTTCAGGAGCACCCGCCTCCAATATATGACCATCTCATATTACTTTCTATTTACGAGAACTTTGATCATTGGAACCATTTCAACTATCATGCTTCAGGCATGATTTACATTCTCTCGCTCTAACATGTAATTTAAACTTAGAGCATTTCAGCTGGTATATAGACTTAATTACTCTCATTGGGTCAGTAAACATGTCTGGCAGTTGACATGTAATAACATGAATTATCTTATGAACTTCTAGTTCATATACGAGGATCTAGATAACGATAATTCATTTTCCTCTATCCAGCTGATTATTATCTCCCCCTGATGTTGAGAAAAATCATGTCATAAATAATAAAATGGGAGACTCGTACTCAATATATATTCTCAACCCTTTTTATTTACCCATTTTGTGCGTTGTGGTGGAGCAATTCATATCGCACATTCAAAAATCATAAAATGGGAAATGTATGGTTTCTGACCAAAACCCAATCATAACAGGGAGTTTATTATAACTCGTTGGCTTGATGCGTATAAGTGTTGCTATATTGAAACACCATATAAATAATAACTCTTTTGTTCTCATAGTTTAGCTATTAAATAGGAGGCATCTAATTGAAATTTTGCTAAACTATATTTTTCATAATCAATAGGCTTTGTAATAACTGATATAGCCTAAAATATAAACCCACTAGCTTTTCAAGACGAATAGTCTAACTGCATAATCTGAATCTTTTAGAATCAATCTCACAAACTTCTGGTTGTAAGTCAATAAAACAATGTAGATGCATCTACTAAAATCATATAAAACTTTCCACATTTGTGGATATATGAGCCCATATTTCGTTCAGATATGCAAAGACATACAGTCTTAACTTCAGTACAAGAACTTTAAGTTCTAATTCTTTTGGTAAGTGGGATCATATATATCCTTTGAGAACAAACAACACAAGAACTTCAGGTTCTTTTAGTAAGTGGAATTTAATCAATTCCTTTAAGCAACACAAGAACTTCATGTTCTTTAATAAGTGGAATTTAATCCATTCCTTTGAGAATAAGCACCACAAGAACTACAGGTTCTTTTAATACACGTGCATGTAAATCTCAATAATTTCTGCACCATTATTGATCAGGATGGTCTAACCGATTATGCCAACTATATATATGTGTATATGTCTCTGAATTTGTAAACTTCTTGTTTACCATAACGTGTAATTCAATCTTACTCGTACATGTCTAGTACGACCATCAAAATTGTTCCTTTAAATAGGAATATATTTAGCTCTTTCGGAGCTTTCAATTGAAATTATCTTTTGGTAGCAATATATAGCTCTTCTAGAGCTTTCAACTGACTTTTTGGCTACCAAAACTTATATCCATATTGATTTATTTCAAATGCCAATTGATAACATATGTTATCTATAATTCCAAAAGGGATAGTTTGCGAACTCATATTGCTCTCTTTATGACTTTGACGAGTATAACGCATTGTGAATATGGAATAAAGTTCTATTTGACAATAACATATTTGCTCAACCAGAGCCTTTTGTGATATTAGTACTTCCGGATATAGTACTCACATTATTCCCTTGCATTTTAATCGAGAAATGCATAATTGTGCACCTTTCAAAATGTGCTTTGTTTCATTTACTTCAGGTGATGAAAATATGTACTTTGTATCATTCACTTCGAGGAATGAAAAATATAAAATATAGCACATCATATCAAGTCGATTAACTATCAGAGATAAACTTTCAAGTGCTCTTCCGAAGTATTGATATTTTAGTACTTTGAGAAATACTACTCATATTTCCCCTTGCATTTAAATGGGAAAAATATTTCTTATGCTTAAGTACAATATGAGTACTTGCATTATCTGCTAGGCATAAATAGCCACAATTCTAGGCATAAATAGCCACAATTCATTGTATATTTTATTCCGGAAGTAATCATATTCTTCAAATAATAAATTAACATAAAGCGTAAATAAATAATATGTGAAATAAATAAACATAAAGCAAACTAACATAAATAAATAATAAATAAAACGAATTAACATAAAATAAATAAATAAAATTAACAATATCCAATTGAGTTGGACCAATAACGCCATAATTATTTTCGCCATAAACAAATTTTGTTTATATTTTATTTCATTTATCATTCATGATTATGGATAAAGTCCATAATACTTTGGCGTTTGACAAGTACAAAACCAATGGTTTATAACATCACATTGGTAAAATGATTTCACTTCCTTAGAATGATCTTTATCACTCTTGTCATCCTTATAACTTCGCTACCAGCGGGTAGAAGTATTCTTAAAACGACTATATTTTTCATGTGTATATGCATAGCCTCGACCACGACCACAACTTTTAATGTGATTTTTTTTCCTTCCATAATATAATCTCACATTCACTTTAGGGAATGGAGTAGAGCCAGTGGGCCTTTAAAACCTTTTTCACATATCCTTATCACAGAGAACAAAGATTTAATCCTCGTACGCGGCATTGTTAAACCTGTCCACAAGGTCCTTTAAAAACCTCCTTTGAGACCAGTAGCCTCGCAGAACGGGATGTCCAGCCAATTATACTTGGATTATATCAAAATTATGTCTCTAATTGAATAATTATTTACCATGTTTGCATTCACTTCAGGGAATGAAATAGATCCAATAATCGCATGAAATAAACATCATGCTTGCATTCACTTCAGGGAATGCCCCATCATTGATAATTGCATGGAATAAACATCATGCTTGCATTCACTTCAGGGAATGCCCCATCATTGATAATCGCATGGAATAAACATCATGCTTTGCATTCACTTCAAGGAATGCCCTATCATTAATAATCGCATGGAATAAACATCATGCTTTGCATTCACTTCAGGGAATGCCTCCCATAATTTTTTTTGAATCAAGACGAATTTTCGTAACTTGAAATTGGGAGAAGTCTATGGTCGAGTTTTTCGACGAAGAAGAAATATTGCTTTCGAGCAAATATAGGCTTTATAACAGTCTCTTGCAGATTCAAAATCACCATAATATATCGCACTTTAAAATTATAGTTTAAAGGAAAATAAAATAAAATAAAATAGAGTTTACCGATAATATTTTTCCTCTCGATGACGATGGAGACATAGTGAATGACCGAGACAGCTTCTCATAATCTTTTTATATCACGTCTCTTTCCAAGCCATTTAAATAATATAAAACTTAAAACACGAAAAAATCAATTCTCATCAATGAAATAACATAAAATAACGACTATTTAAAGTCAGATTAAAATGTATAAAATAAGTCATGAGCTAAATTGAACTAAACATAAGCATGAATGATATGATTGAATTATAAATAAAAAAAACGCTATTTAGGACCAAACTACTTGCCAAACACCATTTGATTATGCGTAGACTGAGGGTGGGAAAAGAATTTCAATTTTAATGTTAGCGCACAAATATAGATTATGGGTTTTCTTCCATATTTTAATGTTAGCGCATATAAACATGGTAAATATAGATTTAATAACATAAATTCTTATGGAGAAAACATAAAATATCTTTTTCGAAGATATGTTTTTTTTTTTAATCTTGAAAGCTCCATGTAAACGCGAAAGGCGTCTATAAATTAGTATGCTATAAAAATAAAATAATTAATTAAGAGGAAATATGTTTCAAGAGGAAGTACGAATATTAGAATAAAATAATAACCAAATAATGAATCGAAATATACTAACCTTAATTTTAGAATAATTAACTAATCAATATAACAATATATAAATAAGCAAAACATACTGATTTTTTTTTCAAACTAACTTGAATAAATAGTAGATGCAGTCACCAATACCAAGTTGAAATCTTTTTAGAGAATCACCAACAAGAACCATGATAGTTGAGCAAAATCGTGCTGATAACGTGTTGTGAATAAAATAAAGAAGAACAAGAATAAGAACAAGAAGAACAAAGAGATGAGAGAAAGAGAGAGATTTATATTATTCTTAAAAATAGAATTGTATACAATGCCTTCAATGAATATCTATTTATAGGCATAAGAAGTACATAATACATTAAACTCTAATTCATAGAGATAATGTTACTAATAATAAATAAATCAAACTCCTTTGATAAAGTTCTAATCATGATAGACATCCACATAGATAAATATTCATAACAGTCTGGTATTAAATTCAATATTTAATTTTAATCAGGGCTGTTTCTGAGATTTTGGTGGCCTATGGGCGAATCAAAATTTTAGGCCCTAATAACAATTATTAAAAAATAATAATTATAAGAGCTTGCAAAAATAAATTAATTTACTTGTAAATTATATATTTTTTATTATAATAAAAAAACTATCCAATAAATACATCAAATTTCAAATGAAAAACATCATTAAATTTTATTAAAATCCAACTACTCATACAAAATAATTTTTACGAGCATTTTTAGATGCAAAATCACTATTCACTAATAATAGTGTCTACATCAATATGTTCTAACATATTTTTCTCAATACATAAAATTGTGAGAAAATATCAAATAAAAATTATACATATAAACTAAAATAAATTGTGAAAAAATAACATAAAAAAAGAGAGAAAATTGAGGAGTAATTGAGATGTGAAAAACAAGAACAATACAAAAATTATTTATAGGTGTGTTTAAAATTTTTATTCTTATTTTAAAAAATAAATTATTATTAAAAGCTTAATAATTATCCTAAAAGCTATTAAAACCTATATTAATTACAATTTACAATAAACTAACGATACAATTTTTTTTCCAGGAGAAAAGTTAACGATACAATTTACAATACATAGTGATGGTATTATATTGGTTATTTGAGATTTACTTTTTAATTAAACTCATAATAATGAACAATCCCAAAAAAAACTAATGATAATGTGGGCCCGTCATGCAGTCATTTTTCATTTTTGCCGTGTAGCCTTTACCTATAATAATGTTGTGGGCCCGCACCAAGCAGAATTTTATTCTAACATTCTAATATATATATATATATATATATATATATATATATATATATATATATTTATTGTTATGGGCCTCAAATTTCTTTAAACTTATTTCAAGTCTCTAATAAACATATTCTAACATATTTAGATGTGAGCCCTGTATAAGGTGGGGCCCTGAGCCGTCGCCTTTATTGCCCTGGCCCAGGGACGGCCCTGATTTTAATCAAGACATCTATTGTCTGTACATCATAAAGTTGATATATATATATATATATATATATATATATATATATATATATATATATATTATGAATATTTATCTATGTTGATGTCTATCATGATCAGAACTTTATCTAAGGAGTTTGATTTATTTATTATTAGGAATATTATCTCTATTAATTAGAGTTTAATGTATTATGTACTTCTTATGCCTATAAATAGATGATTCATTGAAGGCATTGTATATAAAATATATATTTGAGAATAATACGAATCTCTCTCTTTCTCTCATCTCTTCGTTCTTTCATTCTTGTTCTTTATTCTTATTATTGTTCTTTGTTATTTTATTCACAACACGTTATGAGCACGAAGCTCTAACCAATCGCCTTGGTTCTTGTTGGCGATTCATAATACACGATTTATTTATCGTAGCTCATACCACACACTCAAGTCGGTAGTCCATGCATAATTATTTGGTATGTATCCACGGTATGTTCATCCTTATCATAAATCCTTTTTGGTTGGTTTTTCTTTTGCGCCATTGATGTTAACTAAATAATGAAACTATGAAAGTCAATGTATGAGAAGCTAATATTAGAGGTATTTACGGTCTTGATTTTTTTTTCTTGAAAATAATTAAAATGAAATTTAATAAACAAAAAAGTGATGTGCGCACAAAAGGTGATATGCCATTATGGTACGTTTATTAATTAGTTTATAAATTGGTTAATGCATTCTGATATATTTTAATTATTATTGAAGCCGTATTAAAAAAAAGTGACATAACATGTTAGGTCATCATCTGTTTCAATGTTTTAGTCTATAATTAAATATTAATATTTATTTATGTTATTCTATTTTTTATAGTTGATGCTTTTAACCTTGCTTTTGAGTTTTACATGGTATCTTTGAATGGCTTGGAAAGAGATGTGATATAAATGGACTATGAGAAGCTATCTCGGTCATATGCTAGGTCTCCATTGTCCACGAGAGAAAAAATAATATCGGTAAATTTTGGTTTTATTTTTATTCTTTTTATTATTATTTTAAAGTGCAATAAATCATGATGATTTTGAATTTATAAGAAGATTATTATAAAGTCTATATTTGCTCGAAAGCAATATTTCTTCTTCGTCGAAAAACTCGACCATAGACTTCTCCCAATTTCAAGTTACGAAAATTCATCTTGATCCAAAAAGTTTTATGGGAGGCTTTTCCTGAAGTGAATGCAAAGCATGATGTTTATTCCATGCGATTATCAATGATGGGGCATTCCCTAAAGTGAATGCAAGCATGATGTTTATTCCATGCGATTATTGGAACTGTTTCATTCCCTGAAGTGAATGCAAACATGGTAAATCATTATTCAATTAGAGACATAATTTCGATATAATCCAAGTATATTGGCTGGACATCCCGTTCTGCGAAGCTACTGGTCTCAAAGGAGGTTTTTAAAGAACCTTGTGGATAGGTTTAACAATGCCGCGTACGAGGATTAAATCTTTGTTCTCTGTGATAAAGATATGTGAAAAAGGTTTTAAAGGCCCACTGGCTCTACTCCATTCCCTGAAGTGAATGTGAGATTATATTATGGAAGGAATAAAAATCACATTAGAAGTTGTGGTCGTAGTCGAGGATTAAATCTTTGTTCTCTGTGATAAGGATATGTGAAAAAGGTTTTAGAGGCCCACTGGCTCTACTCTATTCCCTGAAGTGAATGTGAGATTATATTATGGAAGGAATAAAAACCACATTAGAAGTTGTGGTCGTAGTCGAGGCTATGAATATAGACATGAAAAATATGGTCATTTTAAGAATATTTCTATCCACCGCTAGTAAGGTTATAAAGATGACAAGAGTGATAAAGATCATTCTATTGAAGTAAAACTCTTCTTATTACCAATGTGATGTTATAAACCATTGGTCTCATACGTGTTGTACGTTGAAAAATCAAGAATCATTGAATGATAAAGGAAAAAAAATAGAAGTAAATTTTGTTTGCGAAACATGACGAAGATGATATTGGTCCAACTTTATTTGGACATTGTTGGTCCAACTCTTTTAGACGTTGTTGATTTTCTTATAACCCTCGAAAGGAATAAATCATCTTCTAATTATTCTCATAACTTTGAAGAGATCTATTTATTTATTTTATTTATTTTACTTTACGTTTATTTATTTTACACACATTAATTATTTACGTTTTATATTTATATTTATATATTATGATATTTATTTATTTTGTTTAACATGATTACTTGTCAAATACAATCTATGGTGACGATTTATGCTCAACATAAGCATAAGATATATTTTCTCATTTTAATGCAAGAGAATAATGTGAGTACTATATCTCAAAGTACTAAAAATATTGATGCTCTAGAAGAGCAATAAATTCTTGAGAGAAAGCACATTATGAAAAGTGCAGAATTGCGAATATTGCAATAATTACCGCTAATGGTAATAATATCGTCACCACTATAAGTGGGAATTTTAAGAGAGCAATATGAGTTCGCAAACTATCCCTTTGGGAATTATAGATAACATATGTTATCAATTGGCATTTGAAATAAGCCAATATAGATATAAGTTTTGGTAGCCAAAAAGTCAGTTGAAAGCTCTAGAAGAGCTATATATTTCTATCAAAAGATAATTTCAATTGAAAGCTCCTAAAGAGCTAAATATATTCCTATTTAAAAGAACAATTTTGATGACCGTACTAGACATGTACGAGTGAGATTGAATTACATGTTATGGTAAACAAGGAGTTTACAAATTCAGAGATATATACACACACATATATAGTTGGCATGATCGGTTAGACCATATTGATCAATAGTTGTGCAGAAATTATTGAGATTTACATGCACATGTATTAAAAGAACCTGTAGTTCTTGTGGTGTATATTCTCAAAGGAATGGGTTAAATTCCACTTATTAAAGAACGTGAAGTTCTTGTGTTGCTTAAAGGAATTGATTAAATTTCACTTACTAAAAGAACCTGAAGTTCTTGTGTTGTTTGTTCTCAAAGGATATAGATGATCCCACTTACCAAAAGAATTAGAACTTAAAGTTCTTGTACTGAAGTTGAGATTGTATGTCTTGCAAATCTGAACGAAATATGGGCCCATATATCCATAAATGTGAAAAGTTTTATATGATTTTAGTAGATGCATCTACATTGTTTTATCGACTTACAACCAGAAGTTTGTGAGATTGATTCTAAAAAGATTCAGATTATGCAGTTAGACTATTCATCTTGAAAAGCTAGTGGGTTTATTTTTTTAGGCTATATCGGTTGTTACAAAGCCTATTGATTATGAAAAATACGGTTTAACAAATTTTTAATTGGATGCCTCCTATTTAATAGCTAAACTGTGAGAACAAAACATTTACTATTTATATGGTATTTCCATATAGCAACACTTATACGCATCAAGCCAACGAGTTATGATAAACTCCCCATTATGATTTAACTTTTGGTCATAAGTAATATTTTCTATTTTTGAATTTTTAAATGTGCGATATATAGTTGAATTGCTCCACCATAACGCACAAAATGGGCAAGTAAAAAGGTTGAGAATATATATTGAGTACGAGTCTCCTTTTATGTTTAAATTCTTAAACATTAATTGGAGAATCATTTATGACATGATTTTTCTCAACATCAAGGGGAGATAATAATCAGCTGGATAGAGAAAAATGAATTATTATTATCTAGATCCTCGTATATGAACTAGAAGTTCATAAGATAATTCATGTTATTACATGTCAACTGCCAGACATATTTACTGACCTAATGAGAGTAATTAAGTCTCATATACCAGCTGAAATGCTCTAAGTTTAAATTACATGTTAGAGTGAGAGAATGTAAATCATGCCTGAAGCATGATAGTTGAAATGGTTCCAATGATCAAAATTCTCGTAAATAGAAAGTAATATGAGATGGTCATATATTGGAGGCGGGTGCTCCTAGAGAGATCCAAGACATAACTAATAATAAAACTCTTGAAGAGTTTCAGGTACCTGAAATAAAGATTGAAATCTTGAAGAGATCTCGATGAGTTATGTCATTACGAGAATGGAACCAGAAAATTGGAAAGTTGTCGACAACGATTTTACGAACAATTTTACATAAAATACTTCTATAGAAGTAAAGAAAGAAATCGAGGATCTTGTATAAAATCTATCCAGAAGTATAGATATTGAATTGGCTGATGTTGAAAGACGCTTTGAACTTCTAAAATAGAAGTATTTGGACCAGCAGTCCAAACACCTAAAGGTGTAATGCAAGTGAGGCACAAATAAGTAGTCGTAAATACGACTTGAACTATGATTTATGAAAAGTCTTAATTACTTCATGGTGGATGCAATTACTTTGGCAGTTATGAAAATTTTACATGCGTCTAATTATTTGTGGATCCATATTTATCCTTGAAGGATTTAAAATGCTAGAAGCATTTGGAAATTTTCGAGGAAATTTATTTAGACATGTCTCATGAATATTTTGGCGCATTTGGTATAATCACCTTAGTGAATACTAATTGAGAAAATACTATAAGAATGATCGGATTTCCTTATGTATTTTATAAAGGAGTTTGGATCAAGATCCATTATGATAATTTTAGAACTCCTAAAGAGCTTCAAATTGGAAACTCATGAAGTACTTTCAATTCAAGTACTTCAATCTTGACATCAAGTTTATCTCGATCTGAAGATCGAGCATTTTTATATATATTTTTTTGTCTATGAATAGACATAAGTTGAAAGAATCTTAAAGAAGATTCAATATGGATTGTTGGATGTGAATAAAGATATATCTTTTCTTGGTTTTAAAGCACCATATATTAGTTGGTCAAGCAATATCCATGGATATACAAAGATCGTTACATTTATATCTTCAAACATCCGTTGATGCCTCCTCAAATGTCGTAGAAACAATTGTTATGCACGAGGCAAGCCAAAAATGTGTTTGGATAAAACCATTGACCCAACATATCCAAAAGATATGTGGATTTACTTTTACAAGATATGATAAAAGCTGCCTTGTGTGAAGATAATACAAGATGTATATCTCAGTTTGAAAGTGGATACATCATGGAACATATTACTCCAAAGTTTCATCCCTTACGATCTTTAGAAAAATAATATTCAAGATTGAATTATAAAGATTCAAAGATCTTTTGTGATGTTTTCATGAGGGGGAGTAAATACGCGTTGCACTCTTTTTCCTTAACCGAGATTTTGTCCCAATGGGTTTTCCTGGTAAGGTTTTTAATGAGGCAACATGTTATGCGTATTAAAGATGTATGTACTCTTTTTCCTTCACTAATAAAAAATTTTTCCTACTGGGTTTTTATCTTAGTATGGTTTTAACGAGGCACATTATCTTCATAGACATCCAAGGGGGAGTGTTATGAATATTTATCTATGTTGATGTCTATCATGATCAAAACTTTATCTAAGGAGTTTGATTTATTTATTATTAGGAATATTATCTCTATTAATTAGAGTTTAATGTATTATGTACTTCTTATGCCTATAAATAGATGATTCATTGAAGACATTGTATACAAAATATATATTTGAGAATAATACAAATCTCCCTCTTTCTCTCATCTCTTTGTTCTTTCATTCTTGTTCTTTATTCTTATTATTGTTCTTTGTTATTTTATTCACAACAATATATTTTTTTTTGAAAATGTTAATTATTATCTAATAACAATAAATAATTTTTAATTTATTAAAAAACATATAATTAATAAAATATCTTCTTCCAAATTCTGCAAAAGTAAACGCTAGTTGCTTTTAATTTCAATTTGCAACTTGAGGTTTGAATTTTGAGATGAATAGAATAAAATTTATGAAAGGAATTGTTGGGTTGAAAATCAAACCCGAGAAGAAGAAAAAGCCTAATAAATTTAGAGTATTTTTTTATATACATACGGTGTAAATTAGAATTTATACAGTTTTATTTATTTGAATTTAAAACTTAAAATCTAAATCTTTAATTTCAAAACATCATACCCTAAATTATAAATTATAAATCCTAAAATATAAACCTCTAAATCATTCACCTTAAACTAAACTACTAAATCATAAAATAAATTAATTTACAAAGCATGTATAACAACACACAAAAAATTTCCATAAAACAATAACATATATGAGTTTAGGTATAGGAAGAAACTTAATTAGTATTTATTTATTTATTTGAAATGGTCTTAAGGTGATTAGTGACTATAATGTAGAATTTGTTCATACTTCTTCTTTGTCCTTTGATAAGACACAAACTTTGCAGGTAAAATTGTTCGAGACAAAATATTCTATAAAAAATATCATCAACTTTTTCACTTTGACCACGACTGCTTGAATCTAATTAATATTTAATTACCTAGTCACTTTCACTTAGTATATCATCTTCCTTAAATTTCATCAGTTAGCAGTCGTTTGAATCATATAGGATATTATAGTATAGCATGCCATCTCTCCCCGTAAATCAATATTGAGTGCAAATTAATCCTCAATAAATATATTGAAAAAAACAATGTGTTTATTAGGCCGATATGGATTCAATTAGATTTTTTTTTCTCTAAAAAATGAATCTAATAATTTGATTCGTTTTCATATTAGTTTTTGTTTTTTCTTTGATAGAATTTTTGGGTATTATTCAGTAATATTTCATAAATATTTCTAAAAAATTATTTTTAAATAAATAAAAAATAATTAATAATTTTTATATATTACTTTTAAAAAGTACATTTATATAATAATTAAATATATTTTTTAGTATCTTAAATATAAAATATTTATTTTTGTTCTTTAATAATAAAGTTAACTATAAATTAAAATAGTCTAAACTTTACTTTTTTTATTTTTAAAATTTTCTTTTTCTCATATTTATTCTAGGAGTCAGTGGCCGATGTATGTAAAAGGGTGGGTGGGTCCGTGCCCACCCTAAACTTTTTAAAATTCACACATTTAACTTTGATTTTAAGATTTTTTAAAAATTAATCTTTAATTTTTTTTTTTACATTTTTATGACTTGTGCCTAGTCTAAAAAATATTTTAATTTGTATCTACTCTCAAAAACATTTTTAAATCCGCCTGCTGCTAATAGATGAAGAAGTTGAAGTGTAATTGCATCACTGACGTTTGAACAAAGAAAAGTAAATCACTTTCTTGGGGTCATCTTTGAAAAGTTCATAACACCTCGAAGTTATTATCTTTTATTTTTCAGAACATCAGAAAAGATAAACACCAAAATTCTCCCATTCCCAACAATAAAATGAGTATATATATATATATATCAAAAATAAATAAAAAGAGGATAGTTGTTTCCCTAATTTTAAAAAGATTATGAGGGGTATGTTTATTATTTTTAAAATGAATAAAGTTTTAAAAGTAATTAAGTAATAAAAATCAAGATAGTTGTCTCTCACCTTGCACACACTATATAGATTCATCTCTAGGGTCAGGGGCGGAACTACTAGTCCCTGGGGGTGGGAGGGCAATTAAATCAATTTTATTTACCTTTATTTATATATATATATATTAAAAACAAGTTATTTATGAATTTATCTTTTAATATTAAACATTTACATTTCGCTTTCAAAGTCTAAATTCTGGCTCTAGCTCGGTGATGATAGTAGGCTGCCTTGTTGAATAATTCATACAAGGGTTGGGTATAACATTTTAACAGAAGAATTAATGTTTTTAAAATAATACTTTGATCATTTCCTTGTTGACAAATACAAATGTACAACGACGGTTGTTTGCTTCCCTTTTTTTTTCTATATAACATCTCTCCAATTAATCTTTACCATGCAAATAATCACCATCTGAATTCTGATCCATCTCACACTTAGTGGTCAAAAAATGGGATCTGCAAAGGGAGAATTCACGGTGACAGTGACCAAAAACGAAGTGGTGGCGGCACTGCTGCCGTTCCAAGAGCACTGGCTGCCACTCACCAACCTAGACTTGCTTCTGCCGCCGCTCGACTTCGGTGTTTTCTTCTGCTACAAGAAACCACTCTCCGCCGGCTGCTGCATGGTTAGTGCTCTGAAGAAGGCGTTGGCGGAAGCTCTCCTCCCTTATTATGCTTTGGCCGGCGAGGTTGTCCCCAACGCCACCGGGGAGCCTGAGCTTCTGTGTAACAATCGAGGTGTGGATTTCGTCCAGGCTTATGCGGATATTGAGCTTCGAAATCTCAATTTTCACCACCCTGATGAGAGCATTGAAGGTAAATTCGTACCCAAGAAGAAACATGGTGTGCTGTCAGTTCAGGTACGTACGTTGGCGTTTTCACCCAAATATTCTTTTTTTTTTCAATATTATTTTAGTTCTTAAAATTTAAATTAATTTAATTAACTTTAAACATTTTTGTTGATGTCAATTATACATTTCATATTAATTTGAAAATTTTAGTTTAGAGGTAACTGTGAAAAGTCGAGACAATTTGAGTGGAGAAAGCATGCTTTTTTTTTTTGAAAGTTTGCGGGCCTCATTAAAACCTCCTCTAATCCTAATTAGGGGAAAAAGAGTGCCCTTAGAAGTACATACGGAGAATAGCATACAACATGTACCCCTACATCTGACCTTATTATACGATGAACAACCCACATATATGCCCCCCTCTAAGGAACTAACATGTACAACAATCCAAAATAAAAACACCCCTGCAACTACAATAATCAACTAACAACAGTATCCAACATAATCATCAAACAGCAACGATCACTGCAGCACGCGGGTGCATTTCAAGGTGCTTGAACTTACTTCTTATCCAAAACGGTACACAGCTGGGGGTTGCTGTAAAACGCATTGAGGGAAGGTATAGCCTGCGGCCATTTGCTTTTACACCATTGTCCAATACGAATTAAAAGCAGATCACACATTTTAGATTCGCATAGTCTTGCCTTATTGAAGATGATCTCGTTTCTTTCCAACCATATCGTCCACGCAATGCCGAAGAAAGCGATCGCCCATATTTGTTTGGCCAATTTCCGGACCTTTGTGGAATTCCACACTACAATGAATTCCTTAATATTTTCGGGGATTACCAAATGAATACCCCATTTCGCGCACCAAAATTGCCAAATTCTCCATGTGACCCTGCAATGACAAAAAATGTGATTGATTGACTCAGTGCACTCCTCACAAAAAACGCATCTGCCTTCACCTTCGATTGAAATTCCTCTCCTCCTCAAAGCATCCGAAGTAGGTAGTCTACCTAGCACAGCTCTCCACATGAAAGTCTCTACCTTTGGAGGTGCTAGATTAGGCCAAACCAACCTCCAATACTTAGCCGACTCTTGCGTGCCAATGTTCGATCTCGAGCAGAAAGCTTTCGAGCTATAGCACCCTGACTTAGCTCCCCTCCAATGGAGAAAGCATGCTTAATATTAGAACATATACAATTATATTTTACCCTTTATTCAATTTTATTATATACACAAAATCAATGTTATATATGATGAAATAGAGCGAATCATACATAGTATTATCACTTTATAGAATCATGCATCAGTCTTATGCTTTTGCATATGTTTTCTTTCATTTTTCTCCAACTTTATTTGGGAATGAAACATGAGTACCACATATATCACAATTCAACTCTAAGGGGCATCTTAAATTGAACTTAATTTACTGTTGAATTAATTCACCGATTAAGTTTAAAATGAACAAAAGATTTTTAAAGAAAATTATCATTACCAATTAAGTTTTATTCGATTGACATGATTATTATTGCAATATTTAGAAGGATAAAAGTTAGAGTACGCTTAAATTTATTATCTTCCAATTTAAACTTTTGAAAAAGTTTAAGTCTTGTATATAAAATAATTAGTTTGGGTAGTTGAAGTATTGTATATAAAAATCATTGTCGTTATAATGTTTTTCAACATTTACGAACCCTAAATTCAAATTACTTGATATAATTTATAGTATAAAAATAGAAACAATATTACAATCCAAAAGTACTTGGTCTTATAGTTATTACGTATGACCTAAAATTCAAATAATTTTCTCATGCCTATGGTTGAAAATGGTATACCAAAACAATATTGACGGCGGTAGGTACTTGGTATCACATACCGGGGATAAGTGCATAATTAGGATTTTAGGATCCTATTACGTCAAACGCACCACTCGAAATCCTAAATTTTCAAAAGTAGGACTCTTACAGTAAACTTGCCGCACCACCAGGTCGAGTTTTTAAAAAATATTCTTATTTTATTCAAGTTCGCCGTATCACATAGACGAGTTCTATTTTTTTCTCAAAAATCTCGTCATACAATCGAGACAATTTCGAATAAAAAATAATATAATTTTAAAACTCGCCGTAGTGGTGCGGCGAGTTTACTGTTAGGATCATACTTTTAGGAATTTAGGATTTCGGATGTTGCGTCACTTGGATAATTTATGGAAATGTTGGCGGTTAACCATCATATACATCTATCAAATGAAAACAAATATACCAAAGATTAGGTTGCAAGTAGCAATGGCCTAACCAAGATTATTTGACTTAATCACCTACCATTTTACCAACGTGAACCAATTATTATCATGCATGCACATCTCCAATCATCCATGTTATAAATTATAACATCATTACTTTTAATATTTGGTTTAAGGGCAACTTTTACTCTTGTAGTGGTCCTAATTTATCGATTTCGCCTCTATAATATTTTCGTATCAATTTGTTCCCTAAAGTAGTCGACTTGCATCACCATTTGGCTCTTGACTGACGGAAGCCAATGTTGACTGTTACGGTGCTGACATGCCAATACACGTGTGAAGATGACGTGACAAAAAGGGTAAAATTGATTTTTTGAGCGAGTTCGAGGACAAAATTATTTTTCTGGTTAAGTACGAGGGTAAAATTGATTTTTAGGCAAAAAATAAATAAAAAAATATTAAAATAACAAAAAAATCTAAAAGTATATTATATTATTATATGAATAAAAAAAATAACATAATGTAATAAATTATAAATTATTCAATAATTAAAATTTAAAAATATTCATAATGTTTTAAAATTTATGAAAAACTTCATACAAAAAGTTTGAACGATTTTGAAATTCTTTCTCTTGAAAGAATGTAAGGAAGAAAAATCATAAAATATGGTTAATGTGATTCTCTCAACTGAACAAAAATCTTTAACTTTTTTTGGTGCCCCCTATCTATGCCTATACTAAAAAATTAAACTTTACGCTCTAACTCTAATTTTTAAGTCCCAAACCCTAAACTCTAAAATCTAAACTCTCTACTCGATTAATTAAATTTATGCACATCTTTTATGTTTCATAAACACTTTAGATTGATAATTTTTTTAATTAGAGTTTAAGATTTAAGGTTTGCAATTTAGAGGTTGAGATTTAGACATTAAAATTAGAGTGTAGAGTTTGTTTTCAAGTTTTTATTTTTGAATAATTTATAATTTAATAGCTTCTAATATTTTAACTTTATAAATTTTTTTACTTGTTTTTAGATATTTTTAATTTTTTAATCATATATTAATAAAAAAATAAATGTTTTATTAATTTTTATATCATTTTAGTATTTTCTTAAATTCATATTTTTTTGCCTAAAAATTAATTTTGCCCTCATATTTAACTAGAAATTCAATTTTCTCCTCAAACACGATCAAAAAAATTAATTTTGCCCCTCTGCCATGTCATCTTCACATGTAGACTACCACATCATCACACGTAGACTGCCACGTTAATATTGTTGACCGCCACGTCAGCACCGTAATGGTCATCGTTGGCTTTCGTTAGTCAAAGGACAAACAATGATGCAATTTGACTACTTCAAATGTCAAATTGATGCAAAAATACAATATAAGCAAAAACAATAAATTAAGACTACTACGAGTAGCCCTTAAGCCTTAAAATATTAAGTCGCAATCAATCTAATCCAATTAAATTGAAAGAGCTTCGCTTGAAGAGGTTCATTTATGTGAATTTCTAACTAATATCTAATTAATTTCTGACTTTCGTAACTAAAAAGAAATATCGGTTAACTCAATAGCTTTTTTTCTCTCTCAGAAAGTACGATTATGTTTACGCAATAGTTGACATATAAAATTGGTTTACTTTTGATGTTTACAGGTAACTGAACTTAAATGTGGTGATATAGTGGTGGGATGCGCATTTGATCATCGAGTATCTGATGCATACACAGCCAACATGTTCCTTGTGTCATGGGCCGAACTAGCTCGGTCGAAACCGATTTCAATGGTGCCGAGCTTTCGCCGATCATTGTTGAATCCGAGACGACCAGGGTGCATTGACCCTGCCCTGGACAACATGTATGTGTCGATACCCTCCTTGCCACCTCCCGAAGAAAACAATGAACCTATTGATCATCTCATAGGTCGGATCTATTACGTTAATGCCGACGAACTCAATGAGCTTCAGTTACTCGCCTCTTCCGACGGCGACAAGAGGACCAAGTTCGAGTCATTTAGCGCGTTTTTGTGGAAGATGGTGGCAACTCACACTGCCAATAAAGATCGAAACAAGATATCGAAAATGGGGATCGTTGTGGATGGGAGGGCAAGGTTAGGCGAAGGAGATCAAGACAAGGTCACGTCCATGACATGTCACTTTGGAAATGTGCTATCCATCCCCTACGGATCCCAAACAATCGGAGAACTAACTGAAAAGCCTTTATATTCTGTGGCAGAACAAGTTCACAAGTTTCTAAAACCCGCGACGACGAAGGAACACTTCCTGGGACTAATCGATTGGGTGGAAGTTCACCGTCCCGAGCCCGCAATGACACGGGTGTACAACGTTGTGAAGGATGATGGACCGGCATTGGTGGTGTCGTCGGGGCTTCGGTTCCCGGTTTCGAAGGTGGATTTCGGATGGGGGAGCCCTGCTTTCGGGTCATACCATTTCCCATGGGGTGGTCTTTGTGGATACGTTATGCCGATGCCTAGTACGGCGAGAGACGGTGATTGGGTGGTCTACATGCTGCTATCGAAAGGGCAATTGGAGCAAATAGAAAAAGAGGCTGCCAATGTGTTTAGGCCCTTGACTTTTGATTACCTTGATCTCTAAGTTTCCTTCCTGTTTTTCCAGTTTGGGTAAAAAAAGAAAGAAGACTGTAACTTTAATGGTGTTAAGTACATTATGTAAACAAGCATAACCTGATGTGTTTGTTGTATTTTGTTATAATTTGAACTTAATTAAGTTGCTTGATTGTTTCCCATAATCACTTCTAATATAAAAGTAAATGTGATTGTATTATGGGCTCTTTTTTGGTATAAAAATTGTTTAAAACAAATATACAACCTTTAATATTTGAATTATAAAATTTAAATATAATTTTTTAATTATATAATCATAAACCCTACACTCTAATTTTAAAACTTAAAACATAAGTTTCAAATCTTAAAATAGATAAATTTGTGATTTACAAAGATAGAGGTTAGTTTAGGGATTTTTTTAAAAAGAAGCCACTAATTTTATTAACGATAAAATACTTAAAATTACAAGAAAGGTTTACAAACTATTATCGTAAATTAAATATATAATTTGGACTTTTTCCCAAAACTAGCCGGCCCCTTTAGATCAGATATGAACCATACATGAAAATATTATAGACCCATCCAAATACTCGATCGAAAAATAGATACGAAACCTGACTGCATTGGCAAAACAAACCACAAAAGAGGATGAAGCTATTGATAGACCACCGAAAAAACACAAATCAGAGCTGAGTACTGTGAGAAACTCTTTACAAGCGCAAACCGCGTATCCAAATTCAAACTGAAGGTCCAGACAATTTGAGTGGAGAAAGCATGCTTAATATTAGAACATATACAATTATATTTTACCCTTTATTCAATTTTATTATATACACAAAATCAATGTTATATGATGAAATAGAGCGAATCATGCATAGTATTATCACTTTATAGAATCATGCATCATAGTCTTATGCTTTTGCATATGTTTTCTTTCATTTTTCTCCAACTTTATTTGGGAATGAAACATGAGTACCACATATATCACAATTCAACTCTAAGTGGCATCTTAAATTGGATTAATTTACTGTTGAATTAATTCACCGATTAAGTTTAAAATGAACAAAAGATTTTTTTAAAGAAAATTATCAGTACCGATTAAGTCTCATTCGATTGACATAATTATTATTACAATATTTAGAAAGATAGAAGTTCGAGTATACTTAAACTTATTATCTTCTAATTTAAACTTTTGAAAAGTTTGAGTCTTTGTATATAAAATAATTAGTTTGGGTAGTTGAAGTATTGTATATAAAAATCATTGTCGTTATAATGTTTTTCAACATTTACGAACCCTAAATTCAAATTACTTGATATAATTTATAGTATAAAAATAGAAACAATATTACAATCCAAAAGTACTTGGTCTTATAGTAATTACGTATGACCAAAAATTCAAATAATTTTCTCATATCTATGGTTGAAAAAATCAGCAGGATTACAAATAAGCAGGGGCGAATGTGGGCCTAGGTCTACCTAGGCCATGGCCCACCCATGCCAAATTTTTTTTTCTTCTAAAAAGTTTAAAATTAAAATTTTAAAAGTAAAGCATTATTTTTTTATCTTTTTTTCTTATTATTTTCGTTCTATTTCTCTCGACGATAAACATAAAAATTAAAACTTTTTATGTTTTTTTTTACCTTTTCAATCAAGTAGGTTTTTTAATTTTGTTATAGATTTTTTTTCTTTTATCTCTATTTTTTTCAATTTTGCGGGAAAATCAACTTTTGTTATTGGGTATTAAATTTGTTTTTATTATATATTTTGAAAGATAATTCCATGACTCATGAATAAATTGAATTATAAATACTTGAGAAATTTAATTTTCACCGAGAATACTTTTAGAATTATATATATAGTAGATTATAGAATTAAAGGAGAAACAACTATTTCAAAACAATTTTTTTTTGACAAATATTACTTTTACTTCTACCTAGAGAGAAAAGATGATATTTTAGGGGAAGGAATGCTCCTGCTGGGTCTTAAACCCGAGACCTAAAAAAAGGGAATGAAGCATGTGAGCAACTCTAACCAACTGACCATCAACACTTGCTCTCAAAACAAGTTAAAAGGGAATATTATGTATAAAAAATAAAATTTAAGTTTCGTCTAGTTATAGTTTAAATTTAGCATATAAAAACATTAATAAAAGATTAAATTTATAGTAAAAATTAAAATATGTGTTAAAATTAGAAGAAAGAAGTATGTGTTAAAACTTTATATGTTATAAATAATAAACACAAAATTTTAAAAGAAAAAACTGAAGGAATTAAAATCGATAATGCACTTTAAGTTTGTCAGTGGTACTTTTTGAGAATCAAGTGTTTTTTATTGTGCACCTTAACAGATAATTTTTGCTTCTTAAAACTTTTTTATTTGAATATGTCGTCTTCTTCAAATATGCTACTATTGTTAGATGCTTTGATGTTGCAGTTGGTTTATCCTTTATGTGCATATTTTTTACTCTTGCTCTCTATATTTTTTAGTAAGTTATTATATTTTCAATTTAAAAATCATATATATAAGTTATATTAGATAAAAAATTTGTTCTATTTATATTGGCCCAGTCAATGATATATTTACGGATTCGCCACTGCAAATAAGCACCATCTTGATCAATCGTGGCGTCGTCAAATCCAACCCTGATAAAAACATAATTTTATGTTTACGCCGAGAGGAGCTCTTGTTCCTCCGCTAATCAAAATTTTTTACCTTTAATTTAGATAATTTTATTTTAAGAAAAGATTAATTATGAATTTTTTCCTATATTTTTTAAAATTTATATTTTATCCAAACATCAAACCCTAATTCCACCCCGTCTGTATAGACCACTAAACCCAACAAAAATAAGACAATACCAAAACCAAACAAGATAGCAAACAGCGATACTCAAAAACCAAGCCACAAAGTTGTTTTGTCTGATCGCATATAGCGGCATTTGTCTTTCTTCATTTACTTATTCATCTAAAATATATATAATTCATTGGTGGTGCATATACATCAAATATCAATTCATCCGTATTATATCCATCAACATTTAAAAACCAAACCATGAAGTTGTTTGGTCTGAAACATTATATATAACGTAAGCCTTTGCCGTTTTTCTCCCCCCAAGCGATTAAAAATATAAAAACTAGGCAGTTGAGTCTTGGAAAATAGTACACATCGTCTTCGTCAACCTCTTATTGTATGTTTCTGCATACGACAGATTCACCAAACCAGAAAATGCAATAAAAGGGTAATACTATTTTCTACTACAAATTAGTTCACCAAATACGTGAATGGGAGGGACTGGGGACTTGGGAGTAGCTACATTACATGTAAACAAAGCTTGGTTTTGCTAATTAATGGAGGGTGGGTTAGTTTTCATGATGTAGCCTATACAGTAAATAATTGATTGTATTAAAGAATTAATAAGCCAATAGAGTCTAGGGTTTGACATTAAACACGTCGTTGTTTGTTGAAAGTTTTATACGTCCACATTTTAATTGAAACAAGTGTCTTTAGCATTGGGTTTTCCTAACGGATAAATATCAAAAATTAATGAACAACAGTTTGTAGAAAAGGTCAATGTTATTACACCCCAAGAATTGATTACTTAACAACCATCTATGCAAATGCAATGCTCCTTTTTGAATCCCAACAGTCCATTCGAATTGCAACTTGCACGATGCGTTTTCCTGCTGTTATAATATATCTAAAATCTGATCAGTTTTTTTAACCGAGGTATCCACCGTCGATAGCGGAGATTAATCCTCTCGTCGCAGGTGCTCTCACTAAATGGTAAACGGTTGGCAATGAAATGTGCTCCATTTTTATTGGTAAAATATGATCAGTTTTAATCATATTCTTTTGTATTTAATCAGTCATCTAGGTATTACCGACACCCATTACAGGACAACTCTTCTAACTTAATTTGTTCGATCTATAATGTCAGGATTCGAATATCTAATCTTGTTAAGGGAATCTAATGTCTTATATCACTAGAGCAATTGGTTGTTAGTTAATCATGTACCTTTTTAATTTTATATCAACCTTTTCTGTTATTTAAATTAAATAGTTTGGCTTGTCTAATGTTTTAAACTACGTAATTACGTGGCATATACGTTTTGATATCGTTTATTTTTTTTATATAGTTTATAGTTATAAATAATCTTTTTTTTTGTTCGAAGAAAATATTTCATTGGTATGTAGAGCATTAAAAAAGAAAGGTTCAAGGGTGTTTTAAGTTTTTGATATTTTAAAAAAATCAAATTTTATAATTCATCCATTTGATCAAAGTTGGCTATTAAATCTAATAGTTTTTTTGATCAGTTGATGCAACGTGTCATGTTATAGTAATATTTTCAATTGACATTCTATAATTTTTATTTTATTTAAAAAATCTTTAAAATTTTTAAAATTAAAAAAACATAAAATTATAAAAAAATAATTTTTTAAAAATGCCACATGACAAAACTATAATGTCACGTGATATTAAAATTTTAAGAAAAAGACGTCAAAATTAATGATAAAAAATAGTTTCCAAGAACTTAATTAATTTAATTTATTAAATTTAGTGTTTAATTAGATGAAAAAATGTTCGGAAATTAATTATTTTTTAAAATATTCAAATGCTTCAAGGAGCCTTAAGGCGAAAGGAAATGTGACTCCAGTACATTGGAATTAAACCTAACGAAATAATCTTAAAAAACGGTATGATTGCGAGGCCGAAAGAATTTTACCAGAGACAATGATGCTAGAAAAAATCGAGCATCATTAATAGAAACCGTTTTTGTTGGGTGTGGACCATTAGATCAAACAAAGTATACTAAAACGTAAGATTAGTAGGTAGAATTTTATGTTAGGGTGTAAATTATTATAAGTTATTTTAAAATAAAGGCTTAAACGTCAGATGGGTGCCCAAACTATACCTTTTTTTTCCAGTTAGGTGCCTAACGTTTGTTTCGGGCCACTTAGGTGTCTAACGTTTCATTCCGTAACCCATTTAAGGTTTTAACCGTGACGGACGTTAAAATTTTCTGTTATCCAGTCATAAAGCGACACGTGGCACATTTTTTATTTTTCTGATATTAACTAAAATAAAAAACAAAATAAATTAATTAAAAATAAAAATAACCATGGTTAAATCCCCTTAAACCCATAAACCCATCTTCTTTCTTTTCCCTCTTCCCCGTCAAACAGTCCCCCCCCCCCCCCCCTTCAGTTTAAACTGAACTGATATTGAATGAAGATCGTGCTTCTGTCGGTGATGAACAAGAGAGCCAAAAAAGCAAAAAAGAAGACAAAATTGAACACGATGAACCGTCGTGGATAAGAAACCAAGAAATACAACGAAGGGAGAGAGAACAGAACAAGAAAACGCAAGTGGAAGCAAAGCAAACGCCCACGTCTCAGATGATGAACGAGTTTCCGACCGAGTTCTTGAGCATCGAAAGGCTTGACTCTCCGGCGGTGGTTGTTGAAAGAAGACAGAGTCGTCGGGGGACGAGAAAAGGGATTATTGGCCATTACGGTCCTCTTTTGGGGCGTCGAAAAATGGGTATTGGAGTTGGAGAAAGATGGTTTAATGGGCGTTGTCGGGATTTGGAAGGTGAGATGATGCTCGTTTCCATTGAATCGATGGTGGTCAAAGGAAGAGATTAGCGGCGGAGGAGTGGTTGTTTGGTCGGAATCGGAAGACATGCAATCGCCGCTTGCTTTTCCGATCGCTTGATGTTTCCCGGACTTCTTTTCCCAGAAATTTCCCATCTCTCCGTTAATCAGCACCCACAAAAATTTGGGTTTCACACTCTACTCTACCCTGCAAGAATTAAGTGTAGAAGCAGAAACAAAGAAAACCCAGAAATCAAATATGAAAAGGAAACTTTTTGTGCTGAATTTAGGAACTTTATCCAAACTCAAAATCAGTGAGAAAAAGTTCAAGCCCGTAGCTGACCATGTTAACTCAGTTCATCATCTTCAAGATCCCGTTACTTTCCCTTTCAAGTGGTCATGGCGCGAAGTATATATTAAGGTTCAAAACATGAGGCACTAGTATTTGGGGGTGAAGCAGAAGATTAAAATTTTCAAAGATGAGTTAAATTGGAAAGATGGTGAGAATCACTGCAAAATTTCTTGAAGTACAAAGAGATTTTTGGTGATGTGGAACTTGAAGTTAAAGGGAAGAAAGGCAGTGAAAGCAATGGTAATGGCAGTGATTTGTTTGAGGATTGTTGTGACTTGGGGTTTGCAATTGATAGTGAGGATTTTGAGGAGGAAGAGGAAGATGACGGTGTCGATGGTGACGGGGACGCGGATGATGGTGGTGAGGAGAAGGTCGGCCCTGAGGGTGAGTTTGGAGGGGAGAGGGTCGATTGTTGGAATTACAGATTGAGGGGGGCCGGTTTGATAGGGGAAGAAGATGGGTTAATTTAACCCAGGGTTATTTTTATTTTTAATTAATTTATTTTTTTATTTTGGTTAATATCAGAAAATTAAAAATGTGCCACGTGTCGCTTTATTATTGGATAACGGAAAATTTTAACGTCCGTGACGGCTAAAACCTTAAATGGGTTACGGAATGAAACGTTAGGCACCTGAGTGGCCCGAAACAAACGTTAGGCACCTAACTGAGAAAAAGGGTATAGTTTGGGCACCTATCTGACGTTTAAACCTAAAATAAAAAGTACAAATTTTTCATGGGTACGATTGTCCCTCGAGCACCGCCTTAAAGTCATAGTTGGATTCATCACCTATAATTTTTATTTTTCTTGAAACCTAAACGTTTGACATCTTGACAAAACTCGGTTTCATAATAATATTTAAAAATGAAACGATTAAAAATATCAAATTTCAAAAGTAAATGATCGAAATATAAAAACAGACAAAATTGAATGATGCAAAAAATGTATTTTTCTAACAATATAGTGCACTCTTTCCCTCATTTTTTTTTGCTTTAGTTTAAGCTTTAACTTAATCTGAATATGATGGGTTTGTTCAACGAGACACAAATTTTCATTTAAAATGATAACCATGTTTTTTTTTCTTCCTTTTTTCAATAATCTGTATTCATGTATGTATTGAATATTTTAGAATTTTATTTTGGTTATATATTAACTTTGCGTATGAACTTATTTTTCATTTTACTTTTATTTCTCGTTTTTATATTTCAATCAATTTCTTTTTCATTTAAAATCTTCTAAATAATAAAATAATAATAATTAGTTACTTTACAAATAAAAATAATTAATAAATTCATATGAAAGTTAATATATAATTAAATTAAGGCATAAGGATAGTTTTAACCCCTAACGTTTATAATTTTCGTCATTTTAGCCCTCATTCTTTTTTGAGGATAAATTTATCCCTTAATATATGTCATTTTGTCAAATATCTCATTTTTCAACTAGATTGTTGATTAAACTGTTAAATAGTTAACGATGATGACATGGTACGTACCTATAAAATACAGTTTAATTTTTAAATGACATGGCATCTAACCTATCACATGCTTATACATGGAATATAATTTCATTTTAATTTAAGTTATTAAAAAAATTAAAATTCAAATAAAATACTAAATAATTAAAAAAAACGTGGGAAAAGACTCCTTTAATCTTAATTCTTGAATGATCTATAACCCTAGCTAAAAGACTCATGAAATTAACCAAAAAATTCCCAAAAGTAAATTCTTTCTAAAATTCAAGATCGCGTGCCATAAAAACTAATATAATTTTACGGTATGATATTTGATTTAACTTTGAATCAAATCTTGTTTCTTTAAAATCCGAATCACTTTTAATCCTAACTTGCAAACAATCAATGATATTCAGACTCAATTTATACTGAATTTCAGAGAGAGAAAGATGAGTATAAATCTGATGCAAACAAGAAGTGAATCAATGGTGAAAACAGTGGATGCAAATGACAATGATGGTCAGAAAAGTGAAATAAGATCAGAAGAAGACGAAAATGAGTTTAGGGTGTTAGAACCAAAACAATAATAGATATGAAATCTAAATTCAGGATCTATAATGTCAAATCATTAAGAACAATAAACTGAATGCGGAAGCGTACCTGAATTCATTGATAGATTGAAAATCTTGAATCTTGATGTGGAAATCCCAAAACTTTGGTATTGATCTTCCAAGAAGATAGGTTATCTCTTGAAGTAAAACTCTCTGACGGGGAATGAGAGAAAAACAAGTTAACCTATTTCTTGGGGACTGCTACCTCTTTATATAGTTGATTTATTAAATCAACTATTAAATATTTATAACTCTGCCCCTCATTGAATTATAAATATAGCTTACGGTATCTACACTTTTATTTCCATGACATTTTAGTACCTATGACACGCTTAACTTAATTGGTCACTTTATTTTGTGTCATACTTTATAATAGCAACATACATTTTACATATGTGCCCACAATTGCGGATTCTAATCCAACAATCTCCCACTTGGGCAACATATGTTTCCTGATAAATGTACAACCTTATGAGCTCAAAATTTTGCTATTATATAATAGGTATTCTATAACAATCTCGTCCATCAACTATATCCACATAGGATCAAAGCGGTCTTCGCCATATCAATCATGACTGGACCCATCAATGGTCATGTATACAAATATAGTCAAATGACATAGATCAATCATGGATGTGTAGCATGGAAAATTACATGAAATGTGAACCATACATGTCTATTTCCAACTGGTCCTCCTAAACCTTAGTGAGATCAACTTTACTGAATTCAGAGTGTGCATAAACCAAAAGAACTTTATTTCTGCAGAAAAAAAAAACTTAAAATATCCTTAAACTGAAGTAACCGAAATTGTGTCTAAAACGAATGAGCATTTTTTTTAAAATTACAAACTCCCACTAAAACCGAATATCCTTAAATAACATTACACCCACATGAGTAGTGTGCTCATGAAAGACCTAGGGTGACAATTTCTTAATATGCGCGCAATTATGGAGTTTGTACCAACATGCTCTATAGACACACAACCACTCTGAATTTTCTTTAACAACTAGGAACTTAATATTTATGTGCTTTAAATTTGAAGTGTTCCTATTGTTTATAGAATAAATGAATGCATATTTATTGTCACAAAATAACTGAAGTGGTCTTTCTATTCAATCTATAAGTAGCAGTTCATGTGACATAATTTTTTTGCATCAATATTCTAATAGAATCGAAGTCTGTAAACCTGATGATCTCTAACTTACCAGAACTTCGACATGTGAACATGTAATTTTTTTTGTTCTCTAAAGATATCTCATAACCCCATTGGCTGCTATCTAATGGTCCATAATATGATTCCTCAAATATCTGTCTAACATTCCAACAATGTACACAATTTCCGAAAGCATACATACTTAAGCATAAATTAGATTCTCAATATCTTATGTATAGAGAATCTTTTAGATTTTCTAAATTTCAAGGTTACTTTTAGGGCATTGAGTAAGATAATACTTATCTTCTTTAGCAATATGAGTGTCACTTGGTTTACTCCCACTAAACTTGTAGTATATACAACTGTCAACCAAATTTATCTCAAAACCAAATGAGATAATAAAAATAAAATTTATATTTTCATTAATAAGAGTCTTACTTAAGCTCATAGATGAATTTCTTTAATTTACATATCATTGATATTGTATCATAAGACACAACTCTATGATTGTACCATATAAATAATTTCTTCAATGTTGCCATTGAAAAACACAAGCTTAACATTCATCTTATGTAGCTCAAGACTAAAACAAGCAATAAGCGTCATGAATATCCTAGAAGAGTCTTTCAATGAAACTTGAGAGAACATCTCTACAAAAACAATGTCTTCTTTTAGAGTATATCCTTTAGATACAAGACGTACTTTATACTTATCTACATTATCATTTCCATCCCTATTGGTTTTAAATATCCATTTACAACCAATTGGTTTGCACCTTAAGGAAATGAGATAAGTTCCTAAACTTTATTGTCTTGCATAAAATTATACTCTTATTGAATGACATCAATCCGCTTGTGAGAGTTAAAACTTTTATGGTCTGATAAAAAAACGATTGAGTCATTTTCTATCATTCATTGTTACCTTATTTTCTTAAAGAAATACAACATGATAATTCGGAATAGTATTTTATCTTTCTCCCGTGGACCTCTTTAATGACACTTGTTCATTTTAAAGGTTGTTGAGTTTGTTCTTCTGAAACAATTATCTTATCTTGAATGAGAGTTGTTCTACATTATTTTGTTGAGGTACTTGATTCACTTCTTGATTAATGATAGGTGTGAAAACCTAAACATCATCAAAAGTGATAGTATGAATTAAATTATAATTCAATTTTTCCTCAATAACAATGCATCTAACCTTATTTCTCCCTCCAAACTCAACATCCTAAAAAAAGTTATAAATCTCTCCTTAAAGTAATCTTCATTGCGGGATCATAAAATTTATAGCACATAGATCACTCAGAATAACCGAAGTAGTTGCTCGCTTTTAAACTTGAACTACTTCACATATGTCCTAACTTGTTACAAAAGAAATCAACCCTTTTGTAACTTATTGTTGTTTCTTTTGAGTAGGACCCTTAGCAACTTTATTCTAATTTTTTTTTTGCCCTTATTCTTAGAGACACTAGCTAAATGAGCACTAATTAAATTAATACTTTTACACTTATAATGCTTCAACTTTTCTTCCTCTTGAACGCAATGAGAAATGAGCCCAAATAGAGTCTATTTCTCCCTTTGGCAGTTGTAACTGAATCTGAATTGGTTAAACTGTATAGGAAGCGGTACCAAAATCATAAGAACAAACAATTGTTAGAGAGTTTGATCTTACGTGCCTTAAATTTTGAAGCAATATTAAGAATTTTCATAATCTACTCCCTCACATTTCCTTGACACTTATACTTCATAGAAGTAAAAAATAATAATAATAAGTGATGTCATCTTAACCTTAATGTTTTGGGTAAAATATTTCTTAATTTCGTTACGGAAACCCTTAGTTTGAGTAGTTTCTTTAAATTTGTGCTCCTAAAAAAATAGAATGTTGTACTTTATGATCATTAGATTCACGCGATTCGAACGATTTCACCTCTCAAAATATTTTTTATAGGTGCTTACCGCAGTGAGAGGTGCAAAATGTTCTTTCCTTAGTACAAAGTCTATGCTCATACAACCAAATACTATATGTAAGTGTCTTTTCTTATTCCTTGAAATTAGTTTCACTAAACATGAGTGTATAATGCATTTAACAGATATTGTGATAACAAAGATAAATTACCTAAATATAGAACAAAAATAAAATAAAATTAAAACAAGCTCACATAAATATTCATAAGTAAACAAATAAATTCAAAATAATGACTAGTTCCCCTCAAGATACCAAGCACATCGTTAATATCAAGTCTTTGGACAGTAATATTAACTGTAAGCGGTACTCTTGTTGTAGCAATCAAACATTGACAATAAACTATGTCAAACAATAGGCTAATCTTTGGACTAACGTATTGCTCACATAAAATACCTTATAATTGTCACATATTTATCGCCACAGTTGTCGTTGTAATTCTGCCAAATATTAACTTTCCTTTGGGCCAATTAATAAACGCATGAATTACAAAAACCCATAATCATCTTAATATTTTAAATAAACTAATCTACACAAAAGCGGTCACTTTGATAACATTATGTTTCAACTAATCTATTAAAATATTAGATGTCCGAAGCCAAAATATGAATTTATTTATTTCAAAAAAAAATTCTTATTTTTTTTATCTTTCAATTAAATTAAAAGATAACCAAATTAATAATAAATTTGAATAAAGGTAAACCTCATATTAAGATATCGAACACTCCATTAATATTTCATCGTTGGACAAAACATTAACTTGCAAGTAATATCTTGGTATAGTAATCAAACATTGATAATAAGAACATGTCAAACAGAAATCTTCCTTTGGGCCGATTTATTGCTCACATATAAAACTGAATAATTATCACATGTTTATTACCACAGTTGCACATGTAATAATGTTAATTATTAACCTTCCTTTGGGCCGGTTAATACTAACATAATCCGACTTACATGAACAAAACCTTCTATATTTCAAAATAAAATAATTTTCACAATAGAAGTCACTTTGGTGACTTAATGCTTCAATTAATTTATCTCAAAATATATAATATAAATATACCGATATTCAGATTTAAAATTTTGTAACTGTCAAAACTGAAATTTCTGATAACACTTGAGTTTTTCGAAATAACCTAAAGTAAGGTTTGTCTGAATGGGGCTATCAAAAATCGAAAAAACCTAAATCTTTGACTGTTTTTTAAAAAATTTCTTAAGCATGCATTTACCAAATTTAAAGTCGGATTCAAAACAATCAATCTTTAGCTAAAAGTCCAAGAAAACACAAGTATCATATAAATGAATAATTCATATAATGAGCGCATGAAGCTTTAATATATTCATAATAACCTAATGATCAAAATTAAAATTTTAATCGAACCGAAGCGAATATACATCAATACCAAATACAAATATGTATATTCCTTAGATAACATTAGCAATATGATTATAAAGTTTCTAAGTCACGAACAATCAACCTTGACAAAACATAAGTTAAACTTTGATAATTTCAATTGTTAAATAACAATTGACCAAATAGGATCGAACATTAATACTAAAGGTAAGAATCAACCTTAAAATTTAATCCCTAATTAATAAGTGTGGATATATATACAAACTTATGATCTATTACTGCATTTAGTAACAGAACATTGACTTAGAATCTTTCGACATACCCATTATATGTATAAAGCATTTAATCTTTGAGAAACTGAAGACTTAAAAAAAACATAGATTTGAGCCTTTAATCTTTCGGTATTGACTTAAAAAGAAATTAATACCATAATATATATATATATATATTAAAAATAAACCTAACTTTAAACATTTATTTGCGTTCACCGTTGCATCCATTATTTCTAACTTATGCACGCCATTAAGTTCTTAATCGGGAAGTGAAGATCGAATACTAACACTTGAAATAAAATAAAAAACATGATGCTATAATTCATGATCGCACAAATATATATACGATAAAAACCCTAAATTATTGAATTCATAATTAATCAAAACTTAGGAAGTATAAAAAACCAAATCCGAATATTAAACCCAAAATCTTAAGGAGTCAATCCAAAAAAAAATCCATTCTCAATGATTCAACATGACGATGCTCTGATGCCACTTGTTAGAACCAAAACAATAATAGATATGAAATCTAAATTCAGGATCTATAATGTCAAATCATTAAGAACAATAAACTGAATGCGGAAGCGTACCTGAATTCATTGATAGATTGAAAATCTTGAATCTTGATGTGGAAATCCCAAAACTTTGGTATTGATCTTCCAAGAAGATAGGTTATCTCTTGAAGTAAAACTCTCTGACGGGGAATGAGAGAAAAACAAGTTAACATATTTCTTAGGGACCACTACCTCTTTATATAGTTGATTTATTAAATCAACTATTAAATATTTATAACTCTGCCCCTCATTGAATTATAAATATAACTTACGGTATCTACACTTTTATTTCCATGACATTTTAGTACCTATGACACGCTTAACTTAATTGGTCACTTTATTTTGTGTCATACTTTATAATAGCAACATACATTTTACATATGTGCCCACAATTGCGGATTTTAATCCAACATAGGGGTCTTGATGGTTTAATATGGCAGCCAAGGTAACCAAAATATAGTGTGTGACAGTCCATGGTGGACGAACTGAAACTAAGAGGTGAAAACGAGAGAGTGTTGACGATTTTAAAGGAGTAAAATTTGATTCAGAGTAAAACTAAATATCAGGAGGTAAAATCATATTTGTTTGAGTGGTACGTGGTGGTCTTGGATTTTTATAAATAATTTAATTTTGAGAATTTTTTGATTGGTTTCACAAGTCTTTTAGCTATGGTTATAAATCATTTAAGAATCAAGATTAATCGATTAAGAGTGTTCTTTTCCACGTTTTTTGTTTAGTTATTTATTATTTTATTTGAATTTTAATTATTTTAATAATTTAAATTAAAATAAAATTATATTCCATGTGTAAGCATGTGATAGGTTAGATGACATGTCATTTAAAATGTATTTTACATGTACATGTCATGTCACCATCGTTAATTATTTAACTGTTTAATCAACAATCTAGTTAAAAATGAGATATTTGACAAAAAGACATAAGTTAAGGGTTAAATTTATCCCTAAAAAGGATGAAGACCAAAATGACAGAAATTATAAACATTAAGGGTTAAAATTATCCTTATACCTTAAATTAAATATAAGTTCCAAATACTTAATTTAATTTGAATTCAAATATAATTTATCTTTATAAGTACTTCAATAATCAAGTTTTAATTATGTTGTAGATAACAATGAAGGAAACTACATAAAAAGATTAAATAGATAAACAATAAATTAATTTGAAATATAATTAATAAATATATTTTAAAGGGATAATGTGATTTTGTTTAATCCTCATGGGTTGGTGTGTTTTGTTTTATTATTGGATTCCAATTTCCCCTTGGTTTACGAATTCCTCGTGATTCTTTGTTGAAGTATTTTGTTTGTTTTCATACTCAAGGAGATAGCTCTGAGTCAGTGGGGTTTTGGACAGGCGCGACATGAGCGACCGCACAGGGCCCCTAAGAGAGAGGGGCCCCGAAAATAGGTAACCTAAATTAAATTAAATATTTGTACAAAATTATAAAATTATATATATAATTATGTTTATATAAAAATTATCTAAAACTTAAAATATGCAAAAAGAATTAATAATTTTGAAGTGAAAATGTTTGATATTTAGATGTTTATAAGTCAATTTTTTTATTCTCAAAAGGATAATTTAATAATATTTTTTGTATTAAAATATTTTTTTGAAAAAACACTTATATCTCTTGCTGATTATAAATTAAGAGCCATATTTTAATAAATTGCACAGGGCCCCAAAATCATTGAACCGCCCCTGCTCTGAGTTGAACTTTTCGTCTAGAATATTCAAAAACGTGGTATAAGACAAACAATATTCAGATGAAGACTAACGAAACTCGGATTTTGAACAAATCAATCTTAATGTTACTTGAATTATTTGATATACAAATGGTTTAAAATTTAGATTTCATAATCATATCTATTTAAATGTATTTGTTTTAAATTCTAATACCAAACTTTAAAGGTTAATTGCAACATATTGTATTCGAATAGATATACCAAACTTTAAAGGTTAAGATTTAAGAATGAAACTCGGCCTATTTTTTATTTGAAAAATTCTACAACAAGCGGCGAAAATTGCTGAACACCACTAACGCAATACATCATTGTGCAACTACACCATTAACTTTTTTAATTATTATTTAAGAGTCATTAAAAAAGTTAATAGTGTGCAACAGTGTATTGTGTCGCCTGTTGTAGACTCATCCTTTTTATTTATGTTAAATTTTATTGTTAATTGTTGATTTGATAGTTATAAAAAATATATAATAATTTTATAATTCTCCACATTTATAATTTATTCAATTTGAGTATTAAAATGTTGTAAACATAATTAATTGAAAATTTGTGTTAGTGTCAACAGTCTTTAGAGTAAGTGGTTAAAAGCTGATCTCAGTTGACATCTCTCCTCCCTATAGGTTGTGAATTTTAGACTCGGTAAGAGTAAAAAAAAATCTCTCAAACGTAGGAATAGTGTTGAGATTTCTATAATGGAGGAAAACAGTCTGTTTGGGAGAGAAAATGAAGTATATTCTCATTTTTTGAATCATACAGAGTACATCATTTATATACAATATAATTAGCTGGCTAACACTCTAACTAATCTGTTATTTACTAACTAACTTGCTAACAGCTCACGTAACTAACCATGCAGCTAACTATCCTCTAAACTATCCTTTCAACACTCCCCCTCAAGTTGGAGGATGGTATATGTCTTTCATCCCCAACTTGCTTATAAGGTAGTTGTGCTGGGCAACTCCTAAGCTCTTCGTGAAAATGTCCGCCTGCTGCTCATTGGAGTAAATGTGAAATGTTTGAACAATTCCTTTCTGTATTTTTTCACGCACAAAGTGGCTGTCGATTTCTATGTGCTTCGTTCGCTCATGGAAAACTGGATTGGCAGCAATCTGCAATGCTGCCTGACTATCACAAAATAATGTTGCTGGTGCATCATGCTTGACTCCCAATTCTTCTATCAAGCCTTTCAACCAGACAAGTTCAGCAACTGTAGTAGCCATGCACCTATATTCAGCTTCTGCTGAAGACCGAGAGACCGTGCTTTGCTTCTTCGATTTCCAGCAAATCAAAGAGTCTCCCAACTTGACACAGAAGCCCAAGACAGAACGACGAGTGATAGGACAGCTGGCCCAATCAGTCACAATATGCAGTTAGCACAGGGTTAGAACTAGCAGATAAAAAGATTCCTTGGCCTGGATGCTGCCTGATATATCGAACAATACGCAAAGCCCCTTCATAGTGGATCTTCTTAGGTGCTTGCATAAACTGACTCAAGCACTGAACAGCAAAAATAATATCTGGACGTGTGTGTGTCAAATAGAGTAATCTTCCTATTAGCCTCTGATATGTTGACACATCTTCTAACAATTCTTCCATAGAACCATCACAACCACTACTGTCAATACCTGCTGCAGTGTACTTAACATTTTGATCCAAGGGTGTTGATGCACAACGTGCTCCCCCTAAGCCTGAATCAGCTATCAACTCGAGAGCATACTTCCGTTGATGCAAAACGATGCCTTCCTTGGAACGTACCACCTCAATGCCAAGGAAATACTTAAGAGTACCAAGATCTTTCATCTTGAAATTGCAGTGCAGTATCTCCTTGAGTTCCTTAATCATCTCTTCATCATTCCCAGTGAGAAGAAGATCATCTACATAAATGAGCATTATTACAATTTTGGCATCCTTGACTTTAGTGAACAACGAGTAATCGTGCAAGCTTTGCGAGTATCCATTTGCAACAAGAGCCTCTGTCAACTTCAGGTTCCACTGACGAGAGGCTTGTTTTAAGCCATACAACGACTTGAGCAGCCTACAAACTCGAGGTGAGCACTTCCCCTGGCTGCGAAAACCCTCGGGTAATGTTATATAAACCTCCTCATGTAGATCACCCTGCAAGAAAGTGTTGAAGACGTCCATCTGAAGCAAAGGCCAGTTATAAATGGCAGCCAATGAAATAACAGTACGCATAGTCACTTGCTTCGCAACGGGAGAGAAAGTGTCATGAAAATCAATCCCTTCACGTTGGTTGTAACCCTTAGCAACCAAACGAGCTTTAAAGCGCTCAATCGAACCATCTAAATTGTATTTCACTCGATACACCCACTTGCATCCAATCACTTTCTTGCCAGGAGGTAAGTTAACCACAGCCCACGTGCCATTAGCCTCAAGTGCTTGAATCTCAAGTTGCATGGCCTCCACCCACCGAGGATCAGTAATTGTCATTTGATAAGAATGAGGTTCAACAATTGAAGACAAAGAAATAGCAAAGTGACGAGTAGTAGGTGGTAAGTGATTATAACCAATACAAGAAGAGATAGGGTACGAACCTGTGAGCAATGAAGTGGATGGGGAGGAATTAGCAGGGCAAACAAAATCAGATAACCAAGTGGGAGGCTTAGAAACCCTAGTGGATTTACGCAAAGAAATAGATGAAACAACATGAGAAATAGGAGGGGAAACTGAAGCTTCAGTAGGCATGGATAAAGGTGCAGGAGGCACAGGTGAATGTTCAGTAGGTATAGGTGAATGTTCAGGAGGTACAGGTGAATGTTCAGTAGGTAAAGGTGAATGTTCAGTAGGTACAGGTGAAGAAGGGGTAAAAGGTGGAAGAGGTTGCTCAGTAACTGGAATATAAAGAAACTCATGATCAACCGTTTGCAAAGAGGTAAGGGGAAATAAAGGAGAAGAAGAATCACAGGTTTGAAATGGAAATATGTATTCATGGAAAACAACATCACGACTAATGAAGAAGGTCTTGGATGTAATGTTAAAGAGAACATAACCCTTCTGATGAAGAGAGTAACCCATGAAAACTGCAGAAGTAGCTTTTGTAGTGAATTTATCATGATTGTTAAGCACCGTGGCAAAGCAAAGGCAACCAAAAACACGAAGATGGGACAAATTTGGAACACGTTTGTAAAGCATTTCAAATGGTGATTTCCATCCCAAAACGGAAGTAGGTAAACGATTTATTAAGTAACAAGCTGTTAACACACACTCACCCCAAAATTTTATAGGAACATGAGATTGGAATTTAAGGGCACGTGCCACATTGAGAAGATGTTTGTGTTTACGCTCGGCCACCCCATTCTGTTGTGGGGTGTGCACGCAGAAACTTTGATGAACAATGCCTTTAGAGGTAAACAATTCATGACCAGCAGTGTTAAAGAACTCCGAACCATTATCACTTCTAATGGTTTTAATGAAAGAAGAAAAATGGGTAGCAACATAAGTAACAAACTCTTTAAGAATGACAATAGCATCACTTTTAAGGAGAAGAAGGTAAATCCATGTCATGCGAGTGCAATCATCCACAATAGTGAGAAAATACTGATGGCCACTATGTGTAGATACTCGATAGGCACCCCAAAGATCAATATGCAAAAGAGAAAAAGGTTGATCTTCACGTGAAATGTTAATGGGAAAAGGTAAACGAGACTGCTTTGCTAAGAGACAAATGCCACAGTGTTTAACATGATCATAATGAGAGAAATTACAATCCAATTGAGACAATTTATTCATAGTAGTTAAAGAGGAATGACCAAGGCGAGCATGCCATATAACACTAGAAGTAGGTAAAGAACTAGAAGAAAAGCATGATTCAGAAGACACAAACAACAATTGTGAAGGTGGAGTAGAAGGCAAGGAAGATGGAGAAGAATGAAACGTGTAAAGATTTCCTTTGACCCTACCAATCCCCATCATCCTTCCATTGCAAAGGTCCTGCAAAAGGCAAAAGTAAGGATAAAAAAGAACACAACAGTTAAGGTCTTTTGTGAGTTGAGAAACATATAAAAGGTTAAAATGAAAGTCAGGGACATGTAATACATTGGATAAAAAAAGAGAAGAATAAATGGAACAAGAACCAATATGAGCAATTGAAGTGGTTTTACCATTTGGCAACTGAACAAAGGAGGGAGAAGAACAAGCAACAGGAGAAGTCAAACGCCCAAGATCAAATGTCATGTGATTAGTGTCCCCCGTATCAAGTATCCAATCAGTAGAAGAAGGACCAAAAGAAGTACCTGACATGTGTGCAGAAGCTTGCACCCCAGAGCCTTGACCAAGAAGATCCAAGATCTGTTTATACTGGTCCTGAGTAAAGACCGGCACTGGAGAAGGAAGAGAGGAATTATCAACAGCATGAGGGGAATCAGAAACAGCCTCAATTGTAGCATTGTTGGCAAAAGGTCCTTTACGTTTGGTAAACTTGAAATCAGCAGGATAACCAATCAACTTGTAGCAGGTTTCCTTTTTATGGCCTTTAATATGGCAATAGTCACAAGTGCCAGAAAACCGTCTGCGTGATGTAGAAGACGCAGAAGCACCAGAATATAATGCAGTAGGATCAGCAATCAAGGAAGAATGGCCAACATTAGAACGATGTCCTTCTTCTTGAATAAGCATAGAATATGCTTGATTCACATAAGGCAAAGGACGCATGAGCAGGATTTGACTACGAACCATCGAGTAAGACTCATTTAGACCCATGAGAAACTGAAAAAGTCGTTGCTGCGTACGATTATCAGCATTCTTTTTGGAGGATTCACAGTTGCAAAAAGCAAAAGGAGCAATGGAATCATATTCATCCCAAAGTAAACGAAGACGTGTATGATACACAGAAATAGAAGATGTACCCTGAACATGAGAGCTGATTTCACGATGCAAAAAATAAACCCTAGATCCATCAATTTTATCAAATCGTTCTTTCAAATCAGACCACACAAGATCAGCACTAGAAGCAAAAACAATGCCAGTAGATAAATCCTGACTAACAGTATTTAAGATCCAGGATAATACCAGTGCATTGCATCGTTCCCATTGCGGCTTTAACTCTGTTGAAACATCTTCAAGAGAACAGGAGCCATCAATGAAGCCAACCTTGTTTTTGGCAAGCAAAGCAATGCGCATGGATCGACTCCAAACGTTGTAATTAGCAACGCCAGTGAGCTGATAAGAAACAAGCAAGGTACCAGGAGTATCGGAAGGATGAAGATAAAGACGATGAGAAGGATCAAGCTGGACATCGCTAATGGTCACCATGACAACTGGAATTTCCAGAAAAGAAGATCGAAAGAAAGAAGAAAACAAGGAAAGAAAAAAAAAACACCGACGGAAGCTATCGGAAAAAGGATCAGAACTCAGCGAATGATACCATGTTGAGATTTCTATAATGGAGGAAAACAATCTGTTTGGGAGAGAAAATGAAGTATATTCTCATTTTTTGAATCATACAGAGTACATCATTTATATACAATATAATTAGCTGGCTAACACTCTAACTAATCTGTTATTTACTAACTAACTTGCTAACAGCTCACGTAACTAACCATGCAGCTAACTATCCTCTAAACTATCCTTTCAACAAATAGTTCATTGTACTATTATTTTTCATTAAAATAATTGTATTGTTTTTATGATTGAAGAAAAGTAAAATTGTATTGTTTAAAATCTTCAATGTTTATAATTTTATCAATTTAGCTCTTAAAAAGCTATAAACATCAGTTTGTATGTTTATTCGAACACAGCCTAGTTCAAAAATATAATATAAAATTAATTTTAAAATAATACAAATAACTCGAATATATTTAAACCTAATTATAAGTACACATGACAAATCTCTCTTTTTATATATATATAATTCCTATGATGCCATGCAATTGGAGGTTAAAAGCAGAAAAGGTACTGGACAGATATTAATTTTAATATCTACTTCAGACTGACCAAAAATACTTTCTCTGAATTTGTAACTCTTCACCCACATGTCAAGAATTTACTGTTTCATCTACGTCAGTTAATTCGCTTTTGATGTTGAAGGTGTCTTCCCTTGAGTTGCTTCAATTTGTATGTTTATTCGGATGCGGTTTAAGTTAAAATATTAATTTTAATGTACTGGACAGATATAGTATTAGAGAATTAAATAATGGTACTTATAATAAACTTTTAATGTTAAATAATTTTAAATTTATTTATTATTATTAATGTCATGATATAGAAAATTATACACCATTAATGAATTAGATACATACTCTTAATATAGTGTAAATCTAATATATATCACAAATTATATTATACGTAGAATTATTATAAAAAAAACAGTAACATTAACTTTATTTTAATAAAAATGAACAGTTTGGTCAACAAATTAAATATGATTGCTCTTAATTTTGACTTTTGAATATTAAATCCAATTTTTTAAAAGAATTCCTAGGACAACTTGTAGAATTGAAGCTACGTCAAAAGACCTGTATTTTCGGCAAATTGGTTTGAATATTCTCTTTTGGGAATTTATTGGGAAAAATAATCCTCAGAGTTTGATATTCTGAAAAATACCTCTTTCATGCCATGTAGGACAAATTCGCGTCCTAGGGAAAGCGAATTCCAAATTCGCGTCCTGCAAGACGCGAATTCATGTGACGTGTCAGTCAAAAGAGAATTTGCGTCCTACAAGACGCGAATTCAACGTTTTATTACAGCCCCTGCACGAGAATTCAAGAGAAAGATGAATTCAAACCAATAAAAAATGTTCAGGTAGTTATATTTGTGATCGAATAACAGGTTATCTGGGGACCCGATTACAATTTTTGAACTATAACGGTGTCGTACTGAAACATATCTTTAAGATGGTGTGAAGATATGAGCGTATACAACATCCTAAGATGTTTAAAAATGGCCCGGAAATGGGCAAGTAACAATGTTTTAGAAGGAAACATTATTGTATAGGCATGTTTAAATGCATTTTACAGTGTGTTTCGAACTTTTTTTTTGGTTTTTCCTAAGTTTGGAGACAAAGATGTGCAGCTTAATTTTACAGTGGTGCTAAAGTTCAGAGGAAGACAATGTCCGAAAATGTGAGAAAATTGTGTTAAAAATGCTATGAAAGTAACTTTTTCGAAGCAAAAAACGTGTCCATAGGCATGTTTTTTTTAAGTTAAAGGGCCTCATTAAAAACCCCCTCTAAACCTATGTAGGGGGAAAAGAGTACCCATAAGATTTATTAAATTACCAGATAATACAAGTTCACAAATCAGAAAAGAATACACAATGGTTGATCTAGTTAATTCGGGGACCGGTCCTAAGAGGGCATTTCCTAATATCATGTCCAGTGTTCCCACATTTACTGCACCTCTTAGGTTGTCCAGTCTTTTCTCTCGAAACCATATCCTCGGCACAGTGAATCCTCGTTGATTTTGGTCGGCCTTTTTTCTTTCGTGCAGGGAGGGATCTGGGCATATCTTTGGTTCGTTGTTGATTATATGACGGTCACGTGCATTTCCGATCGGAGGGAACTCATTTTGGTAAACCTTGAAAATGGTTTCAAGCCTGTAGACCGAATCAATGAGTGTCGTTGCATCAAAATGAACCGATGCACATGCTGCGAAAGCATGCGAACACGGGAACTTGAACGTCTGGAACTCCCCGCAATCGCACGTTCATTTTTGCAAATCCACCACGTAGGTGTATTGCGTTATTCCTTGCAGCGGTTCGGAAAATTGCGTGACCTCAAAGATATGTTCCTGACGAGAGAAGCACAACGCACCCATCGAGTTTGCATGCGCAATGGACGCTTGGATTTTGTCGGCGAGATCTGGATGAAATATGTGGCCACCTGCCATCCAGTTCAATGCTTGTTTGCCGAGGGTTGCGAAAAGGGTTGTCAATCGGTAATATGTTGCTTTGACAATGGACGTGATAGGTAAATGGCGCGTTCCCTTAAGAGACGAATTGATCGCCTCAGCCAAGTTTGTTGTCATATGGCCGTATCGACGACCCCTGTCATAACATCGCAACCATTTCTCCTTCGGTATATCCATAAGATAGTTATACCCGTGTGGATTCCTCAATTGCAACTCCTCCAGCAGCTCTTCAACTTGATTAACTCGGTGTGCGTTGCCTGTTGAATAAGACATGCAATATAGTTAATTGGTAATAATATGAAAATGGTGGACGTAGAATAACAAAATGGAATGGTTGCATACCCATACGGAGAACCATTATACGTTCATCCTCGTTCTTGAACCTCTGATAGTAGTTTGCTGCTATATGTCGCAAACAATACCGGTGATGTATGTATGGGGTTTCCATGAATCTCCCAAACGTTGAATTGCTCTCCAAATCCCTGCGCCTCTATCTAAAATAATAGCTAGGCCATCTTCACGTGTACGCAAAACCCGATGCATGACATACTTGCGGAGGTTGTAAAGGAAAAACTCCCAAGAAGGAATATTTTCCTTTTCAACAATCGCAAAAGCAATTGGGATACATTTTCTGTTGCCATCCTGAGAAACTGTAATTAGCAAGATCTGCGTGTACCTGCCATATAAAAATGTACCGTCGATCTGGAGTATAGGTTTGCAGTCACGGAAAGCCTTTATGCATTGGGGGAACGTCCAAAAAAGGCGATGAAATTCGACCTCCCCTGGTACAACACGATCGTTGTAGTACTTCAGAACAGTCTCCAATTCCACATTTGTCCCTGGATTGTATTCCTGCATAACTTGAAGCCATGATCGCAAATCGTTGTATGATAGCTCCCATTGCCCGTACAGTGTTTCGATGGCTCGATATCTTGCATACCATGCCTTATCGTAATTGACAGTGTACCTGTAAATGGATTTGATGGCAGCTATACACACTGGCACGGATACACGTGGGTTTGCTTTCACGAGTGGAAGGATTGCGTCAGAAAGCACGTGTACATCCAAGTTAGGATGGTCTTGGCTGATGCTCCTAACGGAGCATGTATGAGGCCATGTATATCTCGTTATTTTCCACAGGTCATTCAGCATTTTCAATTGCGACACACGAACCCTCCATTTACATCCGGCGGACTAGTGAGGATACTCTGCAATATATTTCCTGGCCTCGGTCTTCCAAACGGTGGACGTAACTGAGCGCTCAATGTTGTGATGCTTGATGGCAGCCTCCACGAGCTTTTTTGTCTTGAAGACCATTCCAACATGTAGCTCAGTCGAACCCACATTCTGTCACATCCCAAAAACTGGTCTATTCGGAATTAAGTTCCGGTGACCGAATATTTTATATCGGTTCTATAAATTATTTGGTCTTATTAATTATTCGGGTTTATTATTATTAGATTATTCGGGTCTAGTAGAAATTAGGTTCGAAACCTATTTATTTGGTTTATTATTATATTATTTTAAATGGTTTGGTGGGTTTTATTAATTGATTTGGTTTATCTTATTAATTAGGTTTGGTGGTCATTCGGCCAATTTGGTTTAAGATGTGACAATTGCCACCTACTTAATTGTTTATATAAGGATAATGGCCACTTACTTAATTGTTTATGTAAGGATAATTGCCACATATTTCCACTATATGTGGTAGGAAATTAAAGAGTGAAATGAATTGGAGAAGAGGGTACCGGCCATGTTTAGTATAAATAGGGGAGGGGGGAATTGAATGGAGCATTGGAAAATTTAGGAAGAAACAAAGGATGTAGTCCAATGTTCGATTGGTAGTCCGATATTTTCGATATAGTAATATCGAATTTCTACCGATGACGGGGTAAGCTCAAATCTCTAGTAAGTTTAAGTTTCGGTATCGAGTTTGATGAATATTTTTATATTTATTCGATACTGTCTTATTATTCTAATTGATTTTTATTAATTATCATAGTACACGAGGTCGATTCGGAACAACCGTCAAGCCCAAGAAATAAAAATAAAGTACCGGTCTATCAAGGTGAGTGAAACAAATTAGAGTTGAGATTAGAGTCTCAACTACCTTTAATTTGATGTTAGTATTTATATTAAGCATGAATTTAGATTAATTAAAGGTTGGTAAAAGATAAGGGTAGAAAGAATAAAGAAATTCGGATTTGTAAACTGTCCTGTAGAAAACTGCATTTTTGAGCATGTTAGAGTCATTTCTGGAAAAAGTGTTCTTCTACAAAGTTGTAGAGAACAAAATTTTACATGAAATAGAGGTATGATTTGCTCAAAAATGTTAAGTATAGGTCTCTGAATTGCTCTTATAAGTTACGGGACTGAAACTGAATAAAATTGGAAATCTGCTGGGCTAAATTGTGAAATTCGAAATGTTTAGGGGGTCAAATGGTGTTAATAAATTCTGAAAATTTATTATTAGAACAGGGGATTCATGAAATGAATTAAATTAAATGGCCAAGCTTGAATTAAGTCTCAATTGGTAGGTTAAAACCATTTAGATCATATATAGGATTATTAAAGAATAAAAAGGGGACTGTTTTGTAGAAATTGATAAATTGAGGACTTACATGTCCTATTTTTGAGGTTGCTGGATTATAGAAATAATTTTATAAGATTAATTTAAATGTGGTTAAAAGCTCAAGATTAATAGTGTAGTGAAACATAGGTTATAAATGCACTAAAGTCACAAATTAAGCATAGACAGATTAGGTTTCTGAAAATGCCTTATGTTCAAGTAATAAACTGTATTAATAGGGAAATGATAAAATTATATGCCATACATAGTTATAAAGGTGTGTTTATAAGCTTTCCAGAATGGTAAAGAACTCCTTATTTGGAGTTGTGAGTAAAAAGATATGAATTTTTGAGTAAGTAAAGGTCATGAAAACAGGGTAACAGTTTGCCCCTAAATCTGCATCAACATCGACTTTAGAAATTCATTATAAATTGTATAAGAAGAATTAAAAGTTATAATTTATATGGTTTAAAAGGTTATTAAGTCTAGTTTCGTTTAAAACAAACGAAATCAGATTTTGAGTTATAGAACATTTTATATAAATATTTCTTTAAGGACAATGCAAGCTGCCTAATATACTAAATAATATGTTTCTTTAATGTTTGTTTAGAAAAGATGTAGAAATGAAGGAAATCACAAAGTTGGAGAATAAGGAAAATGTCTCTAAGCTTGGATTGAGGTGAGTGTAGATGCATTTGTCTCGGGTGACGCGGTGTCATTCCGATCATTGTTTTTTTTATGTTCTGATATGTGAGTGTGGATGCATTTGTCTCGGGTGACGCGGTGTCATTCCGATCATTGTTTTTATGTTCTGATATGTGAGTGTAGATGCATTTGTCTCGGGTGACGCGGTGTCATTCCGATCATTGTTTTTTTTTTATGTTCTGATATGTGAGTGTGGATGCATTTGTCTCGGGTGACGCGGTGTCATTCCGATCATTGTTTTTATGTTCTGATATGTGAGTGTGGATGCATTTGTCTCGGGTGACGCGGTGTCATTCCGATCATTGTTTTTATGTTCTGATATGTGAGTGTAGATGCATTTGTCTCGGGTGACACGGTGTCATTCCGATCTTTGTTTCTTTGTTCTGATATGTGAGTATAGATGCATTTGTCTCGGGTGACATGGAGTCATTCCGATCTTTGTTTTTATGTTCTGATATGTGAGTGTAGTTTTGTTTAAAGTGTTGGGATTAGTATCCTAACCTTGTTATTTTTTTTATTAGATAACATAAAGAAAGCATGAAATGAATTTAATAATGATTGGTAAAATTTAAAATGATAAGGAAGAAGGATTAAAGACAAGAATATTGATCTAAGTGTATATTGCTTGTTAGATAAGCATGCTTAGTATAAATATGATGTGTTGATTGCTTGAGCTATGTGAAATGTGACTAAATGATAAGCTTTGCTACTGTTTTTGATGATCATAAAATGAATATGATCTCATGTGCTTGCTGGAATTTTATGTTACCAAGATGCTTGATTGATTATATGTATATGCCTATTGAAATGGTTAAATGCCTTTGAAATTATGAATGATTGGCAAGTGAATGATCTTGTTAATAAAGAAAGATAAGTAAAGTCCTTGGTATGATTAGTGTCTATAGGTAGAAGGGCATGCCTTAGAGTCGTTGAGCTCCCCTGATCTTTGTTACAGGATGGTGGTTAGTCACCTATAAACCTGATAAGGTGGTTAGTCACCTTGATAATTGAATGGTGGTAAGTCACCATTGATGCCTATGCATCCCCTGTTATATGTTGAAATGAGAAATGTATACTTTGAGTATCTAATGTTACATGTTACATGAAGACTTGATTACCTATTTCATTAATCATCCAAGGCAAAACATTTAAAAGTTACATGACTTGAAAGATAAGTACTTAAATGATAAGTACCAATGAAATGAAATTGATATGCCTAATTGCTTTGTATATGCTAATGTCTTTTAAATGATGCTTGTTGTTGTATATGATAATGTTTTGAATGATACTTGTTGTATGAATAAACATAAAAATATGTTGTTTATGCTGCATTTGTTAAGGGCTCACGTAGAGCAACTATGCTCAAATGGCAAATTTGGTAAGTGCCTTGCATTACTTTGATATGTTTGAATATAACTATGAAATGCTACATGATATGGAGCTACGGCTCATCTTGTTATTTCATATGACTTGATATGATATTATGCTTTGTTATGAATATGAAGTATGACATGTTATTGCATAATTAGCATGATGTTCATTTTTGGAAGCATGTTACATGACATAATATGTTCATTCATTGTCATTGGCTACCTCACTTAGACTATGTAAGTCTAATGCATTCATTGCATAACATTTCAGGTTAAGGAAAGTAACAGATCGAGATCGGGATTAGTTGGATGGTTGACAAGTCACTACAATTAAAGAGTAATGTGTTTTGTCCTTATGAACTCCTAGTATGGTGGCAAAGTAGTTAAAGCAATTATACTAATCTTGTGGGCCTACTATTGTGAAATTTTGCCTATGTTTTATATAAGGTTTTAAAGCTATATAGACTATTAAGTTAGTAATAAAATCGACATAATTGGTAGTAAAACATTGATTAAAGGACTCTATGATTTTTGTGAGTTGTTAGGCTCATTGAAATATGTAAAGAATTTTAGTAAGATAATTCAAAAAGAAGTGGATTTGAATACTTTACAAAATAGTCATTAAACATTACATCGTTTAATCAGATAGGTAAATGCCCTCTGTTAGTAATGAGATTTTACAAGCTAATAACTAGTAAATTTAATTTCAGTATAATATCGCGAATTTCAGATAAGGACCCCTAATTTGTAAAAATTACAAATTAGTCCCTGAGTTTGAAAAAGTTTAAAATTGACCCCAATTCAAGTAAGTTGTTAATAAGTTAAGTGTTAAGTCTTAAAAGAGATTAATAAAATATGCCGAAATGATTTTTGAACTTTGGAATAAGTTCTGATCTCTAATATGTTATGTCACTAAAAGATTTATGTCTCCGATCTCCGTATTGTTTTCCGGTAGCGCTCTCCGACGCGGTTCTCTACCAGGCCGGGAAGGGGGTGTTACAGTAGTGGTATCAGAGCTAGAGTTTAGTCGGTTCTGGACTAAACTTAAGTATGTTTGTATTGTGTGTTAAGTTACTTTGCCACCTAGGAGTTAATCTGTTAAGTATTGTGACTTGTCAACTGATCCGATCTCTTTTATAATATAGATATGTGTCTCGAACTAACGAAACCTGTAATAATGAGTCTGTTGCTATCTCCTCGACTTATGGCGAGTAGGTGCAAGGAGGAAATCCTCCGAATCCTCAGAACCCTCATGTTCGAGGTGTAGAGCCTAAAGCTCATACAGCTCAGACAGGATGTTATTAGAATATAGCTGATATATTTCAGCAATTTATGAATGTGTTAAAGGCTAGTCAAGTCATGCAACCTACGCCACCTGTTGCGCAACTTCTTCGAGCCCCAATCGATAAGTTATCGTAATACCAAGCTTACTAGTCGAGACATAGATGATTCCGAAATAGCCGAGTATTGGTTAGACAATACTTTAAGGATTTTTGATAAGCAATTAAGATGTTTATATGAACATAAGCTTGAATGCACTCTTGCGTTAAAGCCTTACAGTGATGGGAGACTACCGTCCTTACCGTCTCCGAGGAAACCGTGAGTTGGGAATTCTTCTTGAGAGAGTTCCATAATAAGTACATAAGTGTCAGATATTTATCATAGGGCTCAACGATGAGTTACGACCCATGTTTACAGCGATATACATTAAAAATTTCCAAGACCTCGTAAATAGAGTCAAAGCCACGGAAATAGCGAAGAGAGCTCAGAAAGTTAGTAAATTTAATAAGTCTGAAAAGAAATCAAGACATGAGAATTTTTAAGTGCAATTTTTGTCAACGACGACATGAAGGACAATGTCGCAAAAAAAAAATTAGGAAAGATGAATTCTTCATCTTCAGAAGATTCTGATCCCGAAGAGTACTCGGATGAACAATCCGAAACTACAGGTAAGAATTCGAGGACGAATTCTTTTCTAAGGGGGAGAGAGTTGTCACATCCCAAAAATCGGTCTATTCGGAATTAAGTTCCGGTGACCGAATATTTTATATCGGTTCTATAAATTATTTGGTCTTATTAATTATTCGGGTTTATTATTATTAGATTATTCGGGTCTAGTAGAAATTAGGTTCGAAACCTATTTATTTGGTTTATTATTATATTATTTTAAATGGTTTGGTGGGTTTTATTAATTGATTTGGTTTATCTTATTAATTAGGTTTGGTGGTCATTCGGCCAATTTGGTTTAAGATGTGACAATTGCCACCTACTTAATTGTTTATATAAGGATAATGGCCACTTACTTAATTGTTTATGTAAGGATAATTGCCACATATTTCCACTATATGTGGTAGGAAATTAAAGAGTGAAATGAATTGGAGAAGAGGGTACCGGCCATGTTTAGTATAAATAGGGGAGGGGGGAATTGAATGGAGCATTGGAAAATTTAGGAAGAAACAAAGGATGTAGTCCAATGTTCGATTGGTAGTCCGATATTTTCGATATAGTAATATCGAATTTCTACCGATGACGGGGTAAGCTCAAATCTCTAGTAAGTTTAAGTTTCGGTATCGAGTTTGATGAATATTTTTATATTTATTCGATACTGTCTTATTATTCTAATTGATTTTTATTAATTATCATAGTACACGAGGTCGATTCGGAACAACCGTCAAGCCCAAGAAATAAAAATAAAGTACCGGTCTATCAAGGTGAGTGAAACAAATTAGATTTGAGATTAGAGTCTCAACTACCTTTAATTTGATGTTAGTATTTATATTAAGCATGAATTTGGATTAATTAAAGGTTGGTAAAAGATAAGGGTAGAAAGAATAAAGAAATTCGGATTTGTAAACTGTCCTGTAGAAAACTGCATTTTTGAGCATGTTAGAGTCATTTCTGGAAAAAGTGTTCTTCTACAAAGTTGTAGAGAACAAAATTTTACATGAAATAGAGGTATGATTTGCTCAAAAATGTTAAGTATAGGTCTCTGAATTGCTCTTATAAGTTACGGGACTGAAACTGAATAAAATTGGAAATCTGCTGGGCTAAATTGTGAAATTCGAAATGTTTAGGGGGTCAAATGGTGTTAATAAATTCTGAAATTTTATTATTAGAACAGGGGATTCATGAAATGAATTAAATTAAATGGCCAAGCTTGAATTAAGTCTCAATTGGTAGGTTAAAACCATTTAGATCATATATAGGATTATTAAAGAATAAAAAGGGGACTGTTTTGTAGAAATTGATAAATTGAGGACTTACATGTCCTATTTTTGAGGTTGCTGGATTATATAAATAATTTTATAAGATTAATTTAAATGTGGTTAAAAGCTCAAGATTAATAGTGTAGTGAAACATAGGTTATAAATGCACTAAAGTCACAAATTAAGCATAGACAGATTAGGTTTCTGAAAATGCCTTATGTTCAAGTAATAAACTGTATTAATAGGGAAATGATAAAATTATATGCCATACATATTTATAAAGGTGTGTTTATAAGTTTTCCAGAATGGTAAAGAACTCCTTATTTGGAGTTGTGAGTAAAAAGATATGAATTTTTGAGTAAGTAAAGGTCATGAAAACAGGGTAACAGTTTGCCCCTAAATCTGCATCAACATCGACTTTAGAAATTCATTATAAATTGTATAAGAAGAATTAAAAGTTATAATTTATATGGTTTAAAAGGTTATTAAGTCTAGTTTCGTTTAAAACAAACGAAATCAGATTTTGAGTTATAGAACATTTTATATAAATATTTCTTTAAGGACAATGCAAGCTGCCTAATATACTAAATAATATGTTTCTTTAATGTTTGGTTAGAAAAGATGTAGAAATGAAGGAAATCACAAAGTTGGAGAATAAGGAAAATGTCTCTAAGCTTGGATTGAGGTGAGTGTAGATGCATTTGTCTCGGGTGACGCGGTGTCATTCCGATCATTGTTTTTTTTATGTTCTGATATGTGAGTGTGGATGCATTTGTCTCGGGTGACGCGGTGTCATTCCGATCATTGTTTTTATGTTCTGATATGTGAGTGTAGATGCATTTGTCTCGGGTGACGCGGTGTCATTCCGATCATTGTTTTTTTTTATGTTCTGATATGTGAGTGTGGATGCATTTGTCTCGGGTGACGCGGTGTCATTCCGATCATTGTTTTTATGTTCTGATATGTGAGTGTGGATGCATTTGTCTCGGGTGACGCGGTGTCATTCCGATCATTGTTTTTTTATATGTGAGTGTGGATGCATTTGTCTCGGGTGACGCGGTGTCATTCCGATCATTGTTTTTATGTTCTGATATGTGAGTGTAGATGCATTTGTCTCGGGTGACACGGTGTCATTCCGATCTTTGTTTCTTTGTTCTGATATGTGAGTATAGATGCATTTGTCTCGGGTGACATGGAGTCATTCCGATCTTTGTTTTTATGTTCTGATATGTGAGTGTAGTTTTGTTTAAAGTGTTGGGATTAGTATCCTAACCTTGTTATTTTTTTATTAGATAACATGAAGAAAGCATGAAATGAATTTAATAATGATTGGTAAAATTTAAAATGATAAGGAAGAAGGATTAAAGACAAGAATATTGATCTAAGTGTATATTGCTTGTTAGATAAGCATGCTTAGTATAAATATGATGTGTTGATTGCTTGAGCTATGTGAAATGTGACTAAATGATAAGCTTTGCTACTTGTTTTTGATGATCATAAAATGAATATGATCTCATGTGCTTGCTGGAATTTTATGTTACCAAGATGCTTGATTGATTATATGTATATGCCTATTGAAATGGTTAAATGCCTTTGAAATTATGAATGATTGGCAAGTGAATGATCTTGTTAATAAAGAAAGATAAGTAAAGTCCTTGGTATGATTAGTGTCTATAGGTAGAAGGGCATGCCTTAGAGTCGTTGAGCTCCCCTGATCTTTGTTACAGGATGGTGGTTAGTCACCTATAAACCTGATAAGGTGGTTAGTCACCTTGATAATTGAATGGTGGTAAGTCACCATTGATGCCTATGCATCCCCTGTTATATGTTGAAATGAGAAATGTATACTTTGAGTATCTAATGTTACATGTTACATGAAGACTTGATTACCTATTTCATTAATCATCCAAGGCAAAACATTTAAAAGTTACATGACTTGAAAGATAAGTACTTAAATGATAAGTACCAATGAAATGAAATTGATATGCCTAATTGCTTTGTATATGCTAATGTCTTTTAAATGATGCTTGTTGTTGTATATGATAATGTTTTGAATGATACTTGTTGTATGAATAAACATAAAAATATGTTGTTTATGCTGCATTTGTTAAGGGCTCACGTAGAGCAACTATGCTCAAATGGCAAATTTGGTAAGTGCCTTGCATTACTTTGATATGTTTGAATATAACTATGAAATGCTACATGATATGGAGCTACGGCTCATCTTGTTATTTCATATGACTTGATATGATATTATGCTTTGTTATGAATATGAAGTATGACATGTTATTGCATAATTAGCATGATGTTCATTTTTGGAAGCATGTTACATGACATAATATGTTCATTCATTGTCATTGGCTACCTCACTTAGACTATGTAAGTCTAATGCATTCATTGCATAACATTTCAGGTTAAGGAAAGTAACAGATCGAGATCGGGATTAGTTGGATGGTTGACAAGTCACTACAATTAAAGAGTAATGTGTTTTGTCCTTATGAACTCCTAGTATGGTGGCAAAGTAGTTAAAGCAATTATACTAATCTTGTGGGCCTACTATTGTGAAATTTTGCCTATGTTTTATATAAGGTTTTAAAGCTATATAGACTATTAAGTTAGTAATAAAATTGACATAATTGGTAGTAAAACATTGATTAAAGGACTCTATGATTTTTGTGAGTTGTTAGGCTCATTGAAATATGTAAAGAATTTTAGTAAGATAATTCAAAAAGAAGTGGATTTGAATACTTTACAAAATAGTCATTAAACATTACATCGTTTAATCAGATAGGTAAATGCCCTCTGTTAGTAATGAGATTTTACAAGCTAATAACTAGTAAATTTAATTTCAGTATAATATCGCGAATTTCAGATAAGGACCCCTAATTTGTAAAAATTACAAATTAGTCCCTGAGTTTGAAAAAGTTTAAAATTGACCCCAATTCAAGTAAGTTGTTAATAAGTTAAGTGTTAAGTCTTAAAAGAGATTAATAAAATATGCCGAAATGATTTTTGAACTTTGGAATAAGTTCTGATCTCTAATATGTTATGTCACTAAAAGATTTATGTCTCCGATCTCCGTATTGTTTTCCGGTAGCGCTCTCCGACGCGGTTCTCTACCAGGCCGGGAAGGGGGTGTTACACATTCTATTGGTTTAAATGGTCTAATTGTGGATGTTCTGGGAATTCAGTATCGAAGAAGCCATCCATATCCACTTTTGTGAAGTGCGAAAGTGGGTCGTAGTACGTTGCGCAACTGCTTGGTCCATGCAGTTACGTCGAACGAACATCACCGTCCTCATCATCCTCAGAAGAGTTTTCTGCGCTCTCCTCTGATTCCACCGGCTCGTCAATGTCAGATGGTTCAGAAGGAACTAGACCCATCTCGTCACCATCGGGCCCAACCTTTGTACGCGGATCTTCATCGGAAAACGCATCATCAAACTAGAAAAGTTCTGCGTCATCATAAACGTGTGCGTGAACAGGTTCTGAAGTCATAACCGGATCGACAGTAGCGGCAGTTGAATGTCTCCCTACGGATAACATATCATCCACATTTTGGTGACTTGGGATGTATGTTGAGTGGCGCCCGGTAGTGAAAGCATCGAATGGGTTAAATTGTTCATTGTACGTTGAAGACGCCGTGTATGGAATGTATGTTGAGTGGCGCCCAGTAGAGAAATCATCATTTCTTGGAACGTATGGACTGTATGGCGACTCTTGGGTTGGTGGCAAGTTAAGGTCATATTCAAACCTTGGAACGGAAGAACGTCGTTGCCGCGAAGACGAAGACGATAAAGCTTCATCGTTGCTCGTTTGTAAAAGGTTGAAGTCACGTCGTAAACTCGATGTCGGACTAATAGCATTTGGATTGAACTCGAGATTTGCTCGTAACCAATTTGGTACCACATTATGAGCGCCAACGTGAACTTCAGCAAATGTTGCAAACAGCTCTATGGCCCATCCCATTGAGTACTGACGATGTGTATCTATCATCATTTCTACAGAACTGTCGTCTTCAACATCGAATATTGTGTAATACAATGGCTCTATCGACGTTGGACATCGATACTTCAAAGACTGCAACTCCCTCCCCGAGCGATTGGGAACCTTCCTGGATATTGAGGTCCTAAGCGACTGGAACATTGATCGTCTCGGAATGTTGATCGTAACAGTATTTTTAGATTGAAATATGATCACAATGTATGAATCGGGGACCATCTGACCATCGTAGTATCTATAGCTTCAATTCGCGGTGCTATTTCTGAAAATCGTTGAGCTTTGTGATTCTAAGTTTTGTTAGGGTGCATTTAGAAATTCTGCGCACCCTCGATTATAAATAGAATTGTGCATACCAATAATTATTGAATTCTGATAGAATTGTGCAACACCATAATGCAATTGTCAGCCCAAAGCCTGGTAAAGCATTTGTCAGCCCAATAATTTTGGAATTCACGTTGTGTATAACGCGAATTCTATAGGATTCTTTGGAATTTGCGTTCTACAGAACGCGAATTGTGCAGGAATCTATAGAATTCGCGTGCTATAAAACGCAAATTCAGTACGAATACAGATATTCGCGTTCTCCAGAACGTGAATTTCAAAATTATTTTTGATGAATCCGCGTTTCTAACTCGCAAATAGGACCCTGCATGCCTACCACCACCTGTATAAATAGGCTGTATTTCTGCCTTAGGCATCCCATCAAACTTATTACTTTACTATCATCACGAGATTTCTGCATTTCTGCCTTAGGCATCCCATCAAACTTATTACTTTCTCATCAAACTTCTGCCTTTCTGCACGCGATAATGGCTCGATATTTAGCTACTGTATTTTTTCGTGGAACATACTTCTACATATCTTTTAGTGAAACGATCACAATAAATGAATTATTTGAGTTGATCTCAAAACGGGTTAAAGAGTCGACAAGAGCAAAAATAGAGGCCTTGCAAGTGAAAGTACCAGTCAATGAGCCCGGCCCCGAGGAGCATTATATGCTCACACTGTCAGATAAGAAAGATATGCGGAAGATGTTTCGGGCATACAAACGTGCTGAGGGAACAAACATCGAGCTTAGCATGAAATTTGATGACGAGTCAAGTTCTTCAACAAATGTGTTAGCTGGCCAAGACGAGAATGCATTAGCTGGCGAAGACGAGAATGAGTTAGCTAGCCAAGACCAGAATGACGTGTTCTTACAAATTTATTAGAGACGACATGAGAAAGAACAAATAATTGAGGAACTAAACTTAACGTTTGACATAAGTACCGACTACGATTAGTAATGTAATTTTGATTAAGTTATGTAAGTTATTTATCTTGCGTACTTCTATTTTGTGAACTCAGTGCTTTCGATGTAAGTTTTTAAATATGAAAGTATCAATTAATAATTTCGAATATATAATACTTAAATTAAGAAAATATAAATTAACATTACTTAAAAACAACTAACATTAAAAAAAACATAATAGTTTGCACGAACTAATTTCGAAAAACATAGAAAAAAATATAACTATTGCCTATGTCCGCCGGTACCACAATTTGGTGGACGTCGAGTTCGCGGGAGATTGCGTCGCCCACGTTGAACCGCAACTTGTTGCGGACCATGATCGCTATCGCTGTCTCTGTCGTCTCCAGCAATACCACTCGATTCGACATGCCCACTAGAATAGAACAACGGCTGTGGAAGTGTTTACTGAACGAACTCGACGCCCGAAATATCAGAAGGCCTAACATGAAACGGGTAGGGGACAAAAGCAGAGGGAACAGTCGTACTCGAAGATCCGCCGGTCATGCCAGGAAATGACCCGTACGCAGTCGGCATCGAAGATCCACCCATCATTCCCACAATAGGAGTGAAAAAGCCTTCCGTCGGACTCGGGGGCCTCGGCTGAATCATTAACTGGGTGGGGCCCTGGGGGCGAATCGGATCGGTAGCATCAGCTGCTCTAGAGGATGAAGTACCTTCTCCCCTTCGACGTTGCGATCCACCTGCTTCGCTCGTACGATGAGTCCGGGGGCGGTTGCGCTGCACAGGCTCAAACATAACTGCTTGTTCCTCCGGAGTGAGGAGATATGGTTTCCCACTTCCAAAGAACCATGCAAAGTAGTCATTGCTCACCATAGGCTCATCAAACATCCGATACTCATTCAGTGCCTGCCGCTGATGCCTATCCTGCCATTGTGCAATCCACTGCACATGTTTCACCGACCAGTCCACCTACCACAAAACATCAACAAAATTATTGTTTATAAATTGTAAAGTAAGTAAAAATCGATAACTATTAAACCAAATTTAATTATTGTACCTCAAGTTTTCCTTGTCGGGTGATCCTATGTAATTCGTCGAAATTAGGAGGATCTAACGGAATAGTTTGTAGACGACCGAACTGGCGTTGGACGCGATCGACCGGATGCCACTCAACTACAGCGTACCAGATGAGAGGTACCACGGCCGTCCAAGCGGACATCGTCTTAGGCGAAAAAATAGGCAGACACTCATTGATCTCCGAATCCGAGTACGGGGTCCACAAAAACTGTAAATTAAATATAGAAATGATTAAAAACAAGTAAATTAAACTATATTCATATTAAACTTAAACTTAATATAAAAATTAAAATATTGACCTCATTTGCAGATTTCTTGTCAATATGTTGCCTAATAGAATGCATCATAGTAGGAGTCCCAACATGACTTAAAGCATGGAACCACCTACATAACATCAAAATATAACTTTAATATTTAAAAAATATATATTAGGAAAATAACCAATTTATAAATAAAATTTAGTTAAGATTATGTTCCTTACCGCAAACATAGTGGATAGGAATAGGCAACTGGCGCGGACAAGTCAGGCGTAAAAATGGCATTCTAAACCACGCCCAAGCCTGAAGCAGCAAAAGACATCCTCCGATGTCGTGTCTATCAGCACTCCCGGCCCTGCACAACTCCCTATACAGAAATACAAGTACTGCCGAACCCCAACTTAATTTACCAGCATCTTCAAAATCCCGCAAGTGCCGCAATCACAACATGTGAACTTTGTTGCGAGTTTTGTCGGCCACCAAAATTCCCCCAATGATCTGTAAGATATACGCCCGAGCATATGCCTACAATATGAAAAAAATATTAAAATATAATAATTTTATAATTTCATTACTACTAACAAAAAATTAATGTTTTTACCTTCTTAACATCTTCATTGGCTCCAGCAGGTAAATTAGAGAATTGCGTACGCAACCAATTCAGAGTCTCACATCCGCCCTGTAGTTTTTCTGGCTGTTCCCCTAACAACTCCAGACACAAGCCCTCCTAATCGTCACTGGCGGCACCGATGATAGCCTCCCCATCTACAGGCAGGCCAAGAATATGCGACACATCTTCTAATGTGATAGTCACCTCACCACATGGTAAGTGAAAGGTATGTGTCTCTGGCCTCCACCTCTCCACAAGCGCGTTGATTAAATCAATGTCTAACTTCGCAGCTCCTCCAATAATCCTCGACACATACCCAAATTCGGCTTGAGCTATGTAATCGACTAGACGAGGATCTGGATTGTCCTCATCCGAGTGATATAAACCTCCAACCGACGTTTTTCTCCATTCTACAAATAATTAAAGACGCACACAAATTAATAATCACATATTTGAATGTCACAATTTTTTATAGTGTACAATAAAATATTAAACACATTCTAATTTTACTAATTTTTATTCTATAAGTCAATACTAAAGACATATTCGAATTTTACTAACTTTCTTAGTCTAAAAATAAAATCTAAAGACATATTCGAATTTTACTAATTTTCTTAGTCTAAAAATAAAATCTAAAGACATTCGAATTTTACTAATTTTCTTAGTCTAAAAATAAAATCTAAAGACATATTCGAATTTTACTAATTTTCTTAGTCTAAAAATAAAATCTAAAGACATATTCGAATTTAACTAATTTTCTTAGTCTAAAAATAAAATCTAAAGACATATTCGAATTTTACTAATTTTCTTAGTCTAAAAATAAAATCTAAAGACATATTCGAATTTAACTAATTTTCTTAGTCTAAAAATAAAATTTAAAGACATAGTCGAATTTTACTAATTCTCTTAGTCTAAAAATAAAATCTAAAGACATATTCGAATTTTACTAATTTTCTTAGTCTACAAATAAAATCTAAAGACATATTCGAATTTAACTAATTGTTTGCTCTAAAAATAAATACTATTAACATATTCAAATCATGCCGACAACACTAAATTAAATTTACATATTCGAATTAAAAAAAAAAACTTACATTATTTCGACGATAATTGCATACGTGTCCTTCATCTAATCTCAACAAACCCGCCATTATCGCACTCGCTTCAATTTCGCGTTAAACTCAAATGAAAACTTGGGAGAGAATGAAAATTCTCTCTCCAACTTCCCCCAATTTATAGAGAAGACGCGTTTTGGAGGGAGAGAATTCGAATTCGCGTCCTGCAGAACGCGAATTCGGTATAATAAAGAGAATTCGCATCCTGCAGAACGCGAATTCGGTTCCCCAACCGCCCGAATTTACTCCCAATTTACGGTAAATATTGTTAAATTCGCGTCTTGCAGGACGCGAATTCTCTTTTGACTGGCACGTCACAGGAATTCGCGTCTTGCAGGACGCGGATTTGGAATTCGCTTTCCCCAGGACGAGAATTTGTCCTACGTACATGACATGAAAGGGAAGTATTTTTCCGAATATCAAACTTTGAGGGTTAGTTTTCCCAATAAACTCCCAAAAGGGAATATTCAAACCATAAAGTCTGTATTTTCAATTTATTTTTAATTGTTTTCTTTTTCTATTATTATTGGAGTAGAGGGGACATTATTAAATGCTTCATTTTGTCTATAAAATGAAGCTCCGTTTCCCATGCAAACCGTCCATTAATCATTTTGTCACAGTATCTCTCACCAAGAAACAAAAAAACCCCATAAAGAATAGGCATGGGTGCAAAAGCAGATTTCACGGTGACGGTGAGAAAAGAGGAAACGGTGGCAGCGGTGTTACCATTGCAAGAACACTGGCTACCATTCTCCAACCTTGACTTGCTTCTCCCTCCCGTCGATGTGGGAGTCTTCTTTTGTTACAACAAACCTCAAGGCTGCATCACCACCTTCACTTCTATGGCCACTGTCCTCAAGAAGTCCTTGGCCCAGGCTCTCGTCTCCTACTACGCATTTTCGGGTGAGGTTGTGGCCAACACCGCTGCTGAACCCGAGCTCCTTTGCAACAATCGTGGGGTGGATTTCGTCGAAGCGTTTGCTGATGTTGAGCTTCGACACCTGGATTTGCATAACCCTGATGAAAGCATCGAAGGCAAACTCGTACCTAAGAAGAAACATGGAGTGCTCTCAGTCCAGGTAAAATAAATTTGTGAATATTAACTAACAAATTCATATTCATTCATTCAATATCTATTACAGACAACAGAGCTTAGATGCGGTGGAATAGTGGTGGCATGCACATTTGACCACCGTATAGCCGATGCCTACTCAGCCAACATGTTTCTTGTATCATGGGCGGAAATGGCTCGATCCAAGTCAATGTCTTTGGTACCGTGTTTTCGCCGGTCTCTGATGAACCCGAGGCGTCCAGGGTGCATCGACTCGTCTCTGGATCAAATGTATGTGCCCATATCCTCATTACCACCCCCTAAACAGCACCTTGATCAACCCAGTGATCATCTTATCAGTCGTATATATTATATTACTTCTGAGCAACTCAATGAGCTTCAATCACTGGCCTGCTCTAATGGATATAAAAGGACCAAGCTCGAGTCTTTCAGTGCGTTCCTATGGAAAATGGTGGCACTCCTTGCTTCCAAAGATGATTTCGAGTTTACCAAGATGGGGATTGTTGTGGACGGAAGGGTTAGATTAGGTGAAGGAGACGAAGACAGAGCGAGACTAATGGGTTGTTATTTCGGAAATGTTCTTTCCATTCCTTTTGGGGGGCAAAGAGTAAATGAACTGATCGAGAAACCATTGTCCTGGGTGGCTAATGAGGTTCATGATTTCCTGGACCAAGCAGTGACAAAGGAACACTTCCTGGGCCTGATTGACTGGGTGGAAGCTCACCGTCCAGAGCCAGCACTGGCTAGGATATACAGCAATGGGAGCGAGGAGGGGCCGGCTTTCGTGGTATCATCGGGGCAACGTTTCCCGGTTTCGAAAGTGGACTTCGGGTGGGGTCGTCCGGTTTTCGGGTCATACCATTTCCCATGGGGAGGGGATTCTGGATATGTAATGCCGATGCCAAGTCCTGGCAGAGAAGGTGATTGGGTGGTGTACATGCACCTTTTCAAAAGGCAATTGGAGCTGATAGAAGCAGAAGCTGGCAGTGTGTTGAGGCCCCTCACTTTTGATTACCTTCAACAGGATTCAGTCTATTAACCTGCTCCTGCTATGGTTTCTTCAGTTTAACTGTTGTGTATTGTTTGGAAATTCTGTTGAGTTGTGTTACTACTTCAGTTTGAAACTTTGATGTAAATTTGTAAATGCAAATCACATGGCTGTGCTCAATTCCAATAAAGTTAGAATTTATGTCTACACAACGTTTATAGGAGATGCAAATACAAGTACAACTTTACCCTCTCTTTCCTTCCCTCTGAGTCTTACGTACCCGGCACCTCTTTCTTTTTCCATACACTCCATGTTACTTTCTTTTACTTTTTTCCATCTGTCATTTTCCCTTGTTGAGGAAATTCCGCAGACCGTGTTGTACTTGTCATGACTTTACCTCAAATGTTATGTTTAAACTTTAAAGATTTGAATAGTCAAATTGGAGAACTTAACAAAATTAGAGGATCAAATTGATGAAATGGTGCAATTGGAGGTGAAATGGCATTGTGGGAACTGGGAACCCACGCCCAAAGCTTAAAGCCATAAACATAATTTTATTGGGAGAGACAACCTCGCACTTCAAATATATCAATTTCCTACACAGCGTCTAAAAAATTTCAATACGAAATAATACGGTACATTGATACGAAAAAATAACACGGAATGAAACGAAGATGTAATTATGATATTATTAAATATGATTATGATAAAAGATATAATGAGTCTTGAACGGGTGACGCGCACTGCTGAACACTATTAATGCAATACATTGGTGAACACTATTAACTTTTTAATGATTTTTAAATAATTATTAAAAATCTAAAGAGATCAAAAAAAATTAGAAAAAAAAATATTCCATAAACCAATCTCACCTTCTCATCCATGGTCCTACCCGATTAATAAAATCATGTTACCTTTATTTTCTACATAATATTTTTTTATAAATCAAAATTTATAAATTATCATCTTCTTTCTCATACATTGTATATTAACTTTAATATGTAAATGAATCGAATTCTTAAAATAAAAAAAAAACACCCCAAAAGCTTAATCCACAAATTAAAAGAGACAAAATAAAATAATTAATTTTAATTTATTAAAAACCTTATAATTAACATGCTTGTTTAAACTGCGAGCAAATTAATTAGAATACCCTTAATATGTTCTGCATCGCGTCTCCGCCGTCAAATGATTTAAACCCAAGTTCCTCATTCATACTCTTACTACTCCGCCCGGTAGGCAGCTTCTCTCACTAAGCTAGTTAGCTTACGCTCTCCTTTATTTTCAACATGCAGATCGTTAGAGTTCGGGAGGCAAGCGGGCAAGGGAGGAGCTTTTAGAGTTCTCAAAGTAGCTTAAGTATGATTTACGTATTTGTAATAATGCCTAGACGATGGGGTGTAGACTTGTAAGAATTGGTGTCAAACTAAGGTGTCAAACTCCTTAGTTTGATTTTGTTGATGTTTCTAACATGGGAAGTTGTAAATGTTATGGTTGGATGTGTTATGCTTTTATGTCGTGGATTGAGAACCATGTTTATCTCGTTGCTTAATTGCCTTGTGCTTGGAAGTTTATATTTTGTTTCTATGAATGCTTTATGTATATGGTTGTTTAAAGCATGAAACCTTATAAATGCTAAGTGTGTCCCCCTTTGAGTAAATGCTTGAATCTTTTGAATGTATGGTCCTCGTCCGTTTCGAATACCTCTTATGCTAAATCTTGGTTGTTAAATGTCGTATGTATGCTTGCTTGTGCCTAGGCGAGTTTTAATTTGCATCTAAAGTTGTGGGTTGGGGTCCTTAGCTGAAATTTGAGTGTTGCAGTGCAGGGCGTATCGGTACGCCCAAGGGCCGTATCGATACGGTCCTGCACTTTAGGGCTCAATTTAAGCCTAGCGTACCGATACGCGTGGGTGTATTGATACGCCAAAGCCTCTCTGGAAATCTGAGAATATGACGAGATTTTGGCGTATCGATACAGGTCTATGGTATATCGGTACGGTCTTGTATCGTTGACCGTGAAAAGTTGACTAGTAAGAGCGTATCGGTACGGTCAACCTGCGTACTGATACGGTCTCCCTACGTTGACTATGGGTTGTTGACTTGGTCAAGGCGTATCGATACCCTATTCAAGGGTATCGATACGGCCTGCTGAATAAAATAAAATGGATTCTTTTAAATTGTTTGCTTGGTTGTTCGCATCGCTTGTTGTCCTTCCGCTGTCGTGTCACGCATAGGATGTATGAATGCCTTTAGACAAGATAATAATTGAAAGAAATTTTCTAGGGTTGTTAACCGAAGTGGGGCCCTAGCGGGTTTCATTTCGGTTTTTCCCGTGTAGCCTACTCGAACCGGTCAGTCGTCCAGACCGGGATGTGGGGGTTACATTTTTTCATAAACCTTATGCCCTAAACTTAAGCCCTAAACCCTAAACATTAATATATATAAATATGTATACATGTACTTATCAATGTCTAAACCCTTAATGAATTTTTCCTAAACCCTAAACCTTAATGTATGCAAATTTGTATGTATCTATCAATATATGAAACCTAAACCATTAATGAATTTTCCCTAAACCCTTTAAATCATAAACCCTAAACCCTGAATCGTCCAATGTTTTATAATTTTAATTTGATATAACTGTTCATTATAACCCGTAAATCTTCATTTCTATTCCAAATTGACACTTACTAATTGTTTTTTAATTAGTCCAATAATATATAATTTTACTTTGACATTTAGTTCATTCTAGTCCCTAAACTTTATTTGTATTTCAAATTGATCACTTTTTATTTTTTAATTAGTCCGATGTTTTATAATTTTAATTTGATATTTTGTTCATTCTAGTCCCTTAACTTTATTTTAATTAGTCCGATGTTTTATAATTTTAATTTGATATTTTGTTCATTCTAGTCCCCTAAACTTTAGTTTAATTTCAAATTGACCCCTATTTATTATTTTTTTAATTCGTCCGATGTTTTATAATTTTAATTGGGTACTTTGTTCATTCTAGTCCCTTAACTTTATTTCAATTCCAAATTAACCCTTATTCATTGTTTTTTTAAATCGTCCAATGTTTTATAATTTTAATTTGATATTTTCATCATTCTAGATCCTAAAACTTTATTTTTATTCCAAATTGACCCACAATTAATTTTTTAATTTGTCCAATTTTTTATTATTTTAATTTGATATTTTCTTCATTCTAGTCCCTTAACTTTATTTTTAATTCCATATTGACCCATGTATATATATATATATATTAATTCATCATGTTTTATAATTTTAATTTGAAATTTTGTTCATTCTAGACCCTAAAACTTTATTTTTATTCTAAATTGACCTCTACTCATTGTTTTTTTTAATTACTCTAATTTTTATACTTTTAATTTGATATTTTTGTTCATTATAGTCCCCAAAACTTTATTTTTATTCCAAATTGACCCATTTTCATTGTTTTCTTTTAAATTTGTCTAATGTTTTATAATTTTAATTTGATATTTTTGTTCATTATAATCCGTGAAACTTTATTTTTAATCCAAATTGACCCCTTTTCAGTCTAAATTGACCCTTTTTCATTATTTTTTTAATTACTCCAATGTTTTATAATTTTAATTTGATATGACTTTAAATAATTAACTCCAAATCAATGACGATTGACGATGGCCAACCTAAAGTCTATTGACTACTTATACGGTTGTACCGAATTCAAACTCAATATGAATTTCAATCCCGAAAATACCCCGACCTGAATTACCCGACCTGAATTGCAACTGACCTAAAATGAACCCGACCTGAAATGAGCCTGACCTGAAATGGACCTAACCTGAAATGGACCTAACCTGAAATGGACCTAACCTGAAATGAACCCGACCTGAAATGGACCCGACCTGAAGTGTATCCGAACCCAAATTAACCTGTCAATTATCTGCTTCGGACCTGACCCGTTTTGACCCGACCTGAAATGGACTCGATCAGAAATAGACCCGATCTGAAATGGACCCGCACCCAAGTCGAGTCAAAACAGAAAAATAACCTAAAATAACCTGTACCTGATAGTACCCAACCTAAAACTCATCTGATTACCTGTTTTTACATCCCACTCTTCACCCACTCATCAAAACGTTTTCCACATGTCAAGAATTTAATGTTTCATCTACGTCAGTTAATTCGCTTTTGATGTTGAAGCCTTGAAGGTGTCTACCTTGAGTTACTTCACTTTTGTATGTTTACTCGGATGCGATTTAAGTTAAAATATTAATTTTAATGTACTGATCAGATATAATATTAGAGAATTAAATAATGATACGTTATAATAAACTTTTAATGTTAAATAATTTTAAATTTATTCATTATTATTAATGCCATGATATAGAAAATTATACACCATTAATGTATTAGATACATACTCTTAATATAGTGTAAATCTAATATATATCACAAATTATATTATACGTAGAATTATTATAAAAAACAGTAACATTACCTTCAATTTCAATTTTTTTTTACAAATTTTAAATTTAATTTTAATCTTATCTAGAGGAGAGAAGAAGAAAAAAAAATGTTCTTAATATGTATAAACCCATGACCTAAAATAATATGAGAGGAACAAAAATAAATAATATGATCAACAAATTAAATATACTTACTTTATTTTGACTTTTGAATATTAAAATCCATTTTTTTAATGTAATTCCTAGGACAACTTGTAGAATTGAAGCTGACGTCAAAAGAACTGTATTTTCAATTTATTTTTAATTGTTTTCTTTTTCTATTATTATTGGAGTAGAGGGGACATTATTAAATGATTCATTTTGTCTATAAAATGAAGCTCCGTTTCCCATGCAAACCGTCCATTAAACAATTAAAAATAGAAAATATTTTTTAAAATCAATGGTGGTTTTTTTTTTCCTATTATTATTGGATTATTAAATGCTTCATTTTGTCTATAAAATGAAGCTCCGTTTCCCATGCAAACCGTCCATTAATCATTTTGTCACAGTATCTCTCACCAAGAAACAAAAAAACCCCATAAAGAATAGGCATGGGTGCAAAAGCAGATTTCACGGTGACGGTGAGAAAAGAGGAAACGGTGGCAGCGGTGTTACCATTGCAAGAACACTGGCTACCATTCTCCAACCTTGACTTGCTTCTCCCTCCCGTCGATGTGGGAGTCTTCTTTTGTTACAACAAACCTCAAGGCTGCATCACCACCTTCACTTCTATGGCCACTGTCCTCAAGAAGTCCTTGGCCCAGGCTCTCGTCTCCTACTACGCATTTTCGGGTGAGGTTGTGGCCAACACCGCTGCTGAACCCGAGCTCCTTTGCAACAATCGTGGGGTGGATTTCGTCGAAGCGTTTGCTGATGTTGAGCTTCGACACCTGGATTTGCATAACCCTGATGAAAGCATCGAAGGCAAACTCGTACCTAAGAAGAAACATGGAGTGCTCTCAGTCCAGGTAAAATAAATTTGTGAATATTAAGTAACAAAATCATATTCATTCATTCAATATCTATTACAGGCAACAGAGCTTAGATGCGGTGGAATAGTGGTGGCATGCTCATTTGACCACCGTATAGCCGATGCCTACTCAGCCAACATGTTTCTTGTATCATGGGCGGAAATGGCTCGATCCGAGTCAATGTCTTTGGAACCGTGTTTTCGCCGGTCTCTGATGAACCCGAGGCGTCCAGGGTGCATCGACTCGTCTCTAGATCAAATGTATGTGCCCATATCCTCATTACCACCCCCTAAACAGCACCTTGATCAACCCAGTGATCATCTTATCAGTCGTATATATTATATTACTTCTGAGCAACTCAATGAGCTTCAATCACTGGCCTGCTCTGATGGATATAAAAGGACCAAGCTCGAGTCTTTCAGTGCGTTCCTATGGAAAATGGTGGCACTCCTTGCTTCCAAAGATGATTTCGAGTTTACCAAGATGGGGATTGTTGTGGACGGAAGGGTTAGATTAGGTGAAGGAGACGAAGACAGAGCGAGACTAATGGGTTGTTATTTCGGAAATGTTCTTTCCATTCCTTTTGGGGGGCAAAGAGTAAATGAACTGATTGAGAAACCATTGTCCTGGGTGGCTAATGAGGTTCATGATTTCCTGGACCAAGCAGTGACAAAGGAACACTTCCTGGGCCTGATTGACTGGGTGGAAGCTCACCGTCCAGAGCCAGCACTGGCTAAGATATACAGCAATGGGAGCGAGGAGGGGCCGGCTTTCGTGGTATCATCGGGGCAACGTTTCCCGGTTTCGAAAGTGGATTTCGGATGGGGTCGTCCTGTTTTCGGGTCATACCATTTCCCATGGGGAGGGGATTCTGGATATGTAATGCCGATGCCAAGTCCTAGCAGAGAAGGTGATTGGGTGGTGTACATGCACCTTTTCAAAAGGCAATTGGAGCTGATAGAAGCCGAAGGTGGCAGTGTGTTGAGGCCCCTCACTTTTGATTACCTTCAACAGGATTCAGTGTGTTAACCTGCTCCTGCTATGGTTTCTTTTTCCGTACACTCCATGTTATTTTCTTTTACTTTTTTTTCCATCTGTCATTTTCCCTAGTTTCAGCCATTAAAAACGAACTCCGTTTCGTTTAGTCATGTCTGCCGACTAGTTAAGCCAAGAAAACTAGGAGAGGAACCTCTCCTCATGGTTTGGTAACTTATCTCATCATTCTTTTATTCTTTCTGACTGCTACTGTAATCTGTAATTTAATCAAATTTCCTTACCTCCAACAATATCATCGGTTGTAATTAATCTAAAACCAAGTGTTTAGATCAATTGATACGGGATTATTCTAACTTAATCAATATCCTGTAATACATGTCTAAAGAAATTTGACACGTGTTCCATTTATTTTAGACATGTAGAAATCTTTTGCCTCTAACTATGCCTCCTTCTATGCCCCTGCCTAAAAAATAGATAAAATTAAATCTTGCCCCATAACCCTAATTTTCATATTTTAAACCTCAAACCCTAAACCTTAATTCACTACACCCTAATCTTAAGCCCCAACCTTAAACCCCAAACCCTAAAGCCTAAACCCACTATTTTAAAATGAGGGCACAAATAAAAGCATACTTTGGGGGCATATTTTCATCCCATACATTTTTTATTACATCCCCCTAGATGAGTGAAAATGAACACAAAATACCTAAGAATGGAAAGTTGTCGATTTTCCGAAATTTATCCAACAAACTTCAAGCATAGATTTTGAAGGGTCGAACATCACCCATCTCTTTTATGAAAATTTTGAAACACTCGACGAGCACCAATAAGTATCATTAACGATAAGCACCGATAAACATCATTAATTTAATTTATAAAAATTAAAATTTTAAAAGATCCATCATACAATTATAAATTATTTAAAATTTAAAAGATATTTTTTTAAATATATTATTTTATTTTTAAGTTTTTAAACATATATCAAAATACCTATCTAAACCTAAATTACAAAACCTTAATTTTTGTTCATTTAAAATTTAAGCCGCCGTTGTTGTTGTTGTCGCCTCCGCCTCCTGTTTACGCCGTCGTTGCCTAAATTAAAAATAAAACCCGAACCATAAATAGAGGCCAAAAATTAACTCATTCAGGTGCTTTAATTTGTATGAAACATTTGGACACTGGACCAATCTCAAAGTTTCCGGACTGCATTTTGGCAGGTCGGTTACACAAATAGATGCAGAAAATTTGTATGAAACATTTGGGCACTGGACCAGTCTCAAAGTGGTAGCGGCGGCGACGACTTAAATTTCAAATGAACAAAAATTAGGGTTTTGTAATTTAGGTGTAGATGTGTATTTTGATCTATGTTTAAAAAAAATTAAAAATAACATAATGTATTTTAATTAATTTACCTTTTTAATTTTTAAATAATTTATAATTTTACGGTGAGTCTTTTAAATTTTTAATCTTTATAAATTGAATTAATGATGCTCTCGTTAGTGGTGCTCATCGAGCGTGGCAGTCTCATCCTCTCTTCTTAGTGTGTGGAAATGAATTATTGATCAAAAGTTAAAGAATTCAACACGTTCAATTGTTTCGCGAACAAAAAATATTTGCCCTATGTTCTTTTTATATCCCACACTAGAATACAATATCGATAGAAAATAAAAATTAGAATTTAGAATTTTAAGGGGTAATGAAGAAATCTTAATGTTTCCTTTTATCTTGTTTCAAACAAGAAATTAGAGTTTTAAGGGGTAAAGAAGACAGATAGAGAAAAGGTAGAAGATATAATGAGAGAAAATGGAGGAGAGATAAGACTCTATCGGGCAAGCAGGCTGCTGCACCCTTTAACCCTAACAGTTTCATGAGACAAAGACCGGATTAGTACAAACCAAACAATATAGTCACATGCTAGATAAAAGTTCGGCCCAAAATCCTTAAACAATTAGTACAAACCAAAACAATATACTCACATGCTACTCATCATCTTCCGACCAGCTCCGGTTCTGCTATCCAAGTATTTATTCTAGCAAACCAAATCCACACAGGGATGGACCGAGAGGGTGCTGGGGCAACCGCCCCCCCTAAAATTTTGAAAATCATATATGATTTAGAAAAATTTTAGAATTTTTCTATATATTTTCTATTAAAAATCTATTTTCGCCCCCCCTAAACTTCTATAAGTTCGCCCCCCTAAAAATTTATAGGTTCGCCCCCCCTAACCTAAAGTCCTGGGTCCGTCCCTGAACCCACATGCATTTGTGTGTTTACCACTTTCCACAACAAAATGCAAGTCCTTCTCTTCTAAAAAAATTTATATCGAATTGTTTAGTGTTCGGTGACGAGACACCAATTTCAATTGATTGAAAGACTGGATTAATCATAAATAACAAGTTAGATAAAAGTTAAGCATAAGATCATAGATCAAATTTGTTGACGAAACACCAATCTCAATTGTTTAGCGCTTGATGACGAAACATCAATTTTAATTTATTGGAAGACCGAATTAGTTATAAACAACAAGTTAGATAAAAGTTTGACAAAAGATCCTACTTCGAATTGTTTAGCGCTTGGTGACAAAATACCAATTTCAATTGATTGGAAGACCAGGTTAGTCATAGACAACAAGTTAGATAAAAGTTAGGCCAAAGATCTTACATCGAATTATTTTTGCAATTGGTGACAAAGCATCAAATTTTCAATTGATTAAAAGACCGGGTTAGTCATAGACAACAAATTAGATAAAAGTTAGGCCTAAGTAGGGATGTAAAAAGCTGACCCGACCTGAAAACCCGACTGAAACCTGCTCGAGTCAGAATCTGATTTGACCTGAAAATTTAATGACCCGAACTCGATCTGTAACCGACTGTTGTTGACCCGAACCTGAATTCGACCTGTTACTGTAGTGACCGAACCCGACCTGCGTCCGACTGAAAACGACCCGAACCCGAATTGGACCTGTTACTGTGGACCTGAAACCCGACCTGCACCCGACTGAAACGAACCCGAACCCGAAGCCGACCTGGCAGATAACCGATTTTACCCGACTGAATTGACCTGAGATCCGATATTACCCGACCTGTTTTGAACCCGACCTGTTTTGGACCCGACCTGTTTTGAACCCGACCTGTTTTGAACCCGACCTGTTTTGAACCCGACCTGTTAATTGACCCGACCTGCTTTGAACCTGACCTATTTTTAACCTGAACTGATATTGATCTGACTTGATATTTAACTGATATATAGTTGAAGAAGTCTACGATTTGATAAATTTAAAGTGTTGATAAATATAAAGTATTAATTTATTAAATTCATTTAATACTAACTCGTTCAATATAAATTATTTGTGAAGTTTAATAAGAATTAACATACTTAAATTTATTTTATTCAAAATTTAAAAAATTTAAAAAATTTATTAAATTAATAAGTTGTGATGGATGAATTTAAAACAAATTATTTAAAATTTAAATTAATTTATTAATTGTGATCATTAAATTTAAGAAATATTTTATTAAAATTTTAATTATAACTATTAAAATAATAAAAATATATTTTTTAGTTTAGGGGAAGTTTTTTTTGAATTAATGGGGGGAAAGTTTTTTTGATTGATAGGAAATTATGGGGGATTTTGGCTCCATATCAAACAAAATGGGGGGAGATTTTAGCACCATATCAAACAAAAACAAAATTGGGGGTGGGGGGGGATTTGCCGTCAGTCAAAGAAATTGGGGGGAATTTTGGCGCCATATGAATCAAATTAAGAGTGGAGTTGTGATTTTTTATTTATTTAGGGGTTAATTATCTTTTAGGTCCTTCATTAATCACATAGTTAGGGTTTAAGTCTTTTAGGTTTTAGTTTATTTTTTTTAGTCTTAACTTTTGGTTTAGTTTCTTTAAATTTTATTTAATTAGGCCATGTTTCATAAATTAATTAATTATTAAGCTTTTTGGTTTGCTTTAAATTTGATTTGGTCCTCGTATAAAGATTTGGTAAGTAATTAGGTTTAATAATTTTATTCATATGTGATTTGGGCTCTAATTAATAATTTATTTTTAAATTTGTCCTTTTTATGTTTCAATTTATTTTGTTTGTTAGATTTATGAGCTTATGTTTAGGGTTTAAGGGTAAGTGTGTCAAGTTGATTGTTTGGGGCTATGAGATTAGTTTAGGGATTATGTGATTAGACTTGCACTCTAATTATTAGTGAATAGTGTCTGTAAGATTTAGATATTCATGTTTGGGGTTTAGGGGTAAATGTGTCAACTTAATTATTTGGGGTTATGAGATTAGTTTAAGGATTAGGGGATTAGGCTTGTACTCTAATTATTAGTGATTATAAGATTTAAGGGTTGAAGTTTATGGGTATTGTTTAGGGGTATACATATATACATACAAATATGTATGTTCTAGTGTATATATATATATATAACAATATACGCATACTAAAACTTACATACATACATATATATATATATGTATATATATAATTATAACAATATATATATATATATAAATATATATATATATATATATACTAAAACTTACATACATACATGTATATATATACTAAAACTTAAATACATGCATATATATGTGTTTTAGTATGTATGTATACATGTGTGTTTTAGTATTTTCTTCATTCTAGTCCCTCAACTTTATTTTAATTTGTCCACATTTATTATTTCAAATTGACCCACATTTATTTTTTTAATTTGTCCAATGTTTTATTATTTTAATTTGATAGTTTCTTCATTCTAGTCCCTTAACTTTATTTTAATTTCATATTGACCCCTATATATATTTTAATTCATCATGTTTTATAATTTTAATTTGAAATTTTGTTCATTCTAGATCCTAAAATTTTATTTTTATTCTAAATTGACATCTACTTATTGTATTTTTAATTACTCTAATTTTTATACTTTTAATTTGATATTTTTGTTCATTACAGTCCCCAAAATTTTATTTTTATTCCAAATTGACCCATTTTCATTGTTTTCTTTTAAATTTGTCTAATGTTTTATAATTTTAATTTGATATTTTTGTTCATTATAATCCGTGAAACTTTATTTTTAATCCAAATTGAACCATTTTCATTATTTTTAATTACTCCAATGTTTTATAATTTTAATTTAATATGACTTTAAATAATTAACTCCAAATTAATGACGATTGACGAAGGTCAACCTAAAGTCTATCGACTACTTATACGGTTGTACCGAACTCAAACTCAATATGAATTCCAATCCTAAAAATACCTCGACCTGAATTACCCGACCTGAAACTACCCGACCTGAAATTACCCGACCTGAAATGCACCCGACCTGAAATGAACCCGACCTAAAATGGACCCGACCTGAAACGGACCCGACCTGAAACGGACCCGACCTGAAGTGTATCCGAACCCGAATTAACCTGTCAATTATCTGCTTCGGACCCGACCCGTTTTAACCCGACCCGAAATGAACCCGACCTGAAATGGACCCGATCTGAAATGGACCCGACCTGAAATGGACCCGACCTGAAATGGACCCGCACCCGACCCGAGTCGAGTCAAAATAAAAAAATGACCTGAAATGACCTGTACCCGATTTTACCCGACCTGACAGTACCCGACCTGAAACTCATCCGATTACCTGTTTTTACATCCCTAGGCCTAAGATCTTGAATTATTTTGCATTTGGTGACTAAACATCAAATTTTCAATTGATTAAAAGACTGGGTTAGTCATAGATAACAAGTTAGATAAAAGTTAGGCCCAATATCTTACATCGAATTATTTTGCATTTGGTGACTAATGTCACGGGGTTAAACTTCAGCTAGCCGAACCGCGCGGTCTTAGTCGCCTATCTGCTCGGATTCACGCTCCGGAAGATCAAACACTTCCAAAGTCTACGAACACAAGATCGTTCTAAGCGGAAGCTCTTTAAAGAACAACTGGAAGCAACTGCAAGCAATAGGCAACAAGAACACTTAAGAACACTCAGAGAGTTAGAGTAAATGCTTCTTCTATTACTCAAAAGGAGAATGAAATGAGATGATTACAACTGAGATGGGGAGGCTCTATTTATAGTTGAACTCCCCCTGATCCAACGGTACAGTTTAAATTATATCGACGGACGACATCTATCCTATCTCTTAGTTTAAATCTCTAATTATCACAAACATTATCTCCAAGATAATTACACAATAATATCATTGATAACCACAATGGCTTATCGCATTTACCATCTCAAATTACCCTGGTAAATTCTCCATGGATTCTACTAAGTTTGGTGAGCTTGCGGGTTTTCTAGCATTCTCCAAGTGCCAGGCTAAGTCTGATAGTCTTAACGAGCCCAACGCTTCGCGCACAACCTCTCTGCTCGATGTTTGCGCCAATGCCTCGGCCCCACGAATTTGGTCTGTGACACTAAGCATCAAATTTTCAATTGATTAAAAGATCAGGTTAGTCATAGACAACAAGTTAGATAAAAGTTAGGCCCAAGATCTTACATCGAATTGTTTTGCATTTGGTGACGAAGCATCAAATTTTCAATTGATTGAAAGACCAGGTTAGTCATAGACAACAAGTTAGATAAAAGTTAGGCCCAAGATTTTACATCGAATTATTTTACATTTGGTGAGGAAACAGCAATTTCAATTGATTGGAAGATCAGATTAGTCATAGACAACAAGTTAGATTAAAATTAGACCCAAAATCCTACCTCGAATCGTTAAACAAGTAGTACAAGCAAAAACAATATACTCACAGGCTACTCAAATTACTGGAGAGCTCAAGTAATTTAATCTTTTATCTATGAATATTGAATAGCCCCCAAGAAGTATTTATTCTAACCTTGTTGGATAAACTAAACAAAATGTACACCACACAAATAAGTACGTCACCCTGGATGCATGGGAAAACTCCTCGTCTTTCCAAGGATATGCTAATGATTCACTTGTGTAGATTCAGATTAACAGGCCAAGAGGAGAGGAGAAGCTTATATAGACATCATTGGATCGGAATTTTGTCAGGCAAGAATAAGTAACGGAAGCGCGAATCGAAGGGGAGAATGCCACAGTTTCGAGAACCGAGAAGGCTTTGCCTCCTTTGTGATATGCATTGCTCCACAAAGGCCGCTTGATTTGGTGGCAGGTAATGAGATATCCATACTGCCAAATTGGAATCATCCACAAAGCCCTTGGCAAAGCAGTGCAGTAATTTCGGAACTAATAGCTTCCCCTTGCTGCTAACCCCGACCGAAGCTCGTATGAAATCGCGTTGAGCTTCTTCAAGCTCCTCCCTAACATTACTAGCAGTGTAGATTCTCACCTGGCATTTGCACTTCACTTGTTACAAAATCTATAACTTCACAAGAACCGAAAAGGCGAGGGAACTTAAGATGGAGATTACCACAGGTGATGAGTACATCCCGGAACTGAGTGCAAAAGTTACAAGTGGTTCATATGCATCAATTGCGGACTTGCGTTGCTCATCCGACACCTTCAGTTTGTGAAGGGCAAGAAGCAAAGCCTAACAAGAAGTTTCAACATTTGTTGGTTAGTGAAGTAGGAGAAGTAAAGAAAACATGTGCTACAATTTCACGGAAAAATCCATACGATTTGCGGTCTATGCAACGGTGGTTTCATCTTCAGAATGACATATTCAATTGCAGCTGCACTGAAAGAGTAGCCTCCAACTGTATATGCTGCCTGGAAGAATGAAAACCTTTCATCAGAAATAACTGTTAAACTCTAAAACTTAATCAAATTGATAATCATCTTGCATTTCTCCATTTTGAAGTCATCCTCTGATGTTAGATAAAAATATAACATAGAAGCTCGGAATTTCTAGAGGAAATGAGATCCCTAATGAAATAATACTAAATTATTCAATGCCTGTTGAACCGACATATATAAAGGGCTTAATCTTTATTCTTCCCTTCAGTTAGTATTGCTTATTTTAGGAGAAACTTTTTCTTTAACCATGATTATCAGATTATGTTAGCTGCACTCTGTATACCAAGAATACTTGAGACAAAAAAAAAACGGTACCGGAAATGATTTAAACACACAGTGCAGCTGCCACAACACCTTAAAATTAGGAAAATAAGATTCAGATTGCTCATTCAACAATCTATACCTTTTGCATCAAGGAGAAGAGCTTCAAGTCGCTTCTTGGAACTCCATATGCTAAGTAAGCCTGTTATAATGCAGACAACACACACAGAGAACAATATTGTCAAAAGCTGAACTTGTCATTTATATGGAACTCCGAACTCTTGGGATGTAATCGTAAAAATTAAACTAGCAAAAGATATAAAGAAACCCACATGCATGATTAGAGCGTTATACAAGTTGATCCAGAAGGCAAGCTTCTCATTGGAACTCAAGTGAATAGGATTCACTTTCGCCAGTTGCTCCACAAGTGTTCTGTTCTCCAAACAATTAAAAGCAAAACAGCCATACAATAGTTATACACATAAAGGTGATTAAGATTTTCATTTATTTAACTACTCATGCTCTAATCACTCTATTCTGATGAATCTGTCCCCATGAAAGTAAAACCTCTTGGTTTTCAAAATCCTCATTTGATAATCATTAGCCGAGTGAGGAAAAATTAATACAAAATGTTAGACAAGCTTAATACCTGAACTTCCTTAAGGCCCCAGAAGCATATTCCAGCTGCTGCTTCCCAACTGACATCCAAGATACTTCGGTTGATAAGCCATAGTTTCCAATTTCAGCCCAGCTTAACTTTCCTCGTACTCTATAGGGATCAAAGGAATTCTCTGTAGCCAAAACATCGGAGTTACTTTGGATATCAACTTGAGGGCTCTGCACCCAAGATGGAATCATGGAACGTTCTGATGATGACCACCATGATGAATTTGATAGATGTCCCAGAGGTGATAGAGTTGAGCTGTGGCTTTTAGACAGAGATGATTTGGAAGGAACAGCTGAATCCGCAAGAGATATGAAAATATTTCTCATGCATCTAACCATCTCTTCTGATAGCCGGTTAGGGTGATCCCATAGGCCTTTAGATGTTATCCCTCGTGAAATCTCCTCAAACGGTAGACGTTGAAGAGATTTTTCATCTGTCTTTGAAGATGTTTTCTTCCCAACATGATGCAAAAGCATGTCCACTGCATTCTTCTGTGAATCATAATCACTAAAATCTCAGTAAAAAACCGTTTGGCGGTTTTCAGTACTAACCATTACTAAAAATAAAATGTTCCATATCTATTATGCTCTGCAATAGAGAGATTATAAAATAAGATGTGAAATGGACTTAAGCTTTTGAAGTAGGTGTGTAGCCAAATCATCAGAACTATAGTCAAATCCGGTAATATAGACAAAAAGAACACAAACAAGCAGCACAGAGATTGTATGTCTACTAATAAGAAATATTGTGAAACAAAATTTACAACGAGGCCCCAATTCTTATCAAAAAAAATTCAAATAATCTGCTTTAAAGATGGAACCAATTTTTTATCAAGTATGATCCACTATAGCTGTCGAAATAGTCATGGAGTTGAAAACTCTATTCAGAGAAGGCACGAAGTCAGCTACCTCTCTTACTGACTCTGCAGAAGATGATTCACCGCTAGATTCTGACGGTTGGTCAGTAGGCTCTAGGTATGAATGATCTTCTGAGGAATGATGCAATACAGAATTTGAATGCTGCAAACACCTTGATGACGGTGAAACCTGGATAACAAAAGAAGCTTTCATATTTACAGCCAATGTACGAGTGATTACACATGCAATACTTTTTGTGATGTCACTCTATCATCTACTGTTATAGAATAGAATCTGTAGGCAATCAAATGAGTTATGACATTCAGCTGTCTTCACGACATTAGAGGAAGATCCTTAAAGGAAAATATATGTTTATCATTTAGAGCACAATTAAGGCTTTATAAACTACATGAATTTATTTCCGTGCTCATCTCTTCATATCGGGTTTCTGTTCCAGTGAGTTTATTTGTTGTCATAATGACCTGCTCCTGTCAGTTTATTACAAGTACTATAAGATCAAAATCATCACAACAACCACAACAAAGATATTTTAACAGGCTACAAACAACTTAAATCATTGGTTTCAACAATGTTACCAAACATTGCAGTTATAATGAGGAAGGATTTATGTTTTTCAAATAGAGACATTAGTCAACAGCAATTTGATAATAGAGGGAGATGCATACCGATGGAGAACCTGAATGCCTCAGTCGATATTCAGCTAGCCTCCGCTCATTTCTTTCTTGACTAAGTTGGAAATGCAAAGAGACCATCTCTTGTTCAAGTTTTGAGATGGTACCCTCTAATACAGCGATATGAGATAGAAGCTCCTGAGCCTGTAAGAGAATAAGAACAAGGGAAACCTTATAACAATCTTTATTAAAGAAGCCAGTTCAAAATTTGACGGGTATGCCTCAACTGAATGTATGGACAACGGAGGTCATAAACAACTCGGTGAATTTACTAAGTAGAAATCACAGAGAACCAGAGATAAGTCGTTAATATAAACTCCAGATAGCTACTTACTATGAATCAATGAAAAAATACCGGAGATAATCAAAGCATATTAGCGTTTTCCATAAGACTGCTACAGTAAAATGTCTTTAATACAATGACTCGGCTTGAGCTTGCAATGTGTGCAATGGGATATTGGCTTTAACAATAACTTCAACACCAATTACATCATCCAGAAAAATGATACATGCTAATGAGTGGATAGGGATATGAACATCAGCTTCATTGGGACAAAAAAGTTGTAATTGTTGTCCGAAAGTTTTGGCATAAAGGAGTAAGGTAATCTTAACTAATAAGAATAAGAGGTTGAAACATCTATTTGTTTATTAAGAAAGTGAAGTACAAAAGCTTGCCGTTGATGGTACAAAACAGCACATGTTTTCCAACCTCGTATAACATATTGCTTTGAACTTCCACAGAATTTTTGGCTCACAAATGATCACCATGAATTATGACAACAGACGGCAGATATGTACAGCTAGAAGTAGAACATCTAGACAAGACCAAAAGGTCAAATAACCAACAGTGAGCGAAGATTAAATATAGCTGACATACATGGTGTGGAAGGCATGAAGGACTAGACAATTCTGAATCATTTTTCTCTATAGCACTTTCCAGAACAGAATGCAAGTCCATCTCTTCTTGCAGCTTTTGTTGCAATTTATGTACCTGTCAAAATTTTAAGAAGATAGTTACCAGAACCGAATATATATTTAAGGAACCATTATAGGAACTAAAGTAAATACATTTTCCCTAACAATCAGCATATTACAATCAAAAGCAACTGAAAAATATAAGACTACTCTCAGAAGAAGGCCATCAAACACCAGAAATACACCTTAGGGGCTCTCTGAGTAATTTTCAGTATTGAAGTTAACACAGATTATATTCATTGCCTACTAAAAGCAACAAATTTCATCAAAGACATAATTGTAAATGCAACCACACAACTACTTTAAGGCGTCTTAAATAACTAGTCTAATGCAGTGGATAAAATGTTATCACAGTTAAGAGATGCTTACATCCTGCTCAAGCTGGAACCTATAAGGATAAAAATCGCTGCTCTTAGAACATGATTCAGCACTTCCAGTCTCTTCATTATAACTCATTTCCTGAATAAATCACCAATTTCACTGTGAATATCAAATATAAGCCAAATGACCTTTTTCCTAAAATTTAAGCCACAATCACTATGAATATCAAATCTAAATTCATAGAAACATTTAGGCAGAAACAGGTACTGCAGTAAAAGTCTTATTATAGCCATTGGAAAAGAACAAAGGGAAAATCTTAGGACTTATAATTCGAGTCAACCAACAAACAACATGAAAGGAACTGTTTCTTTGTCTCTTCTGCAATGGGTATAATATTTGACATTTCATCAAAACAGAAAACTCAAACAACCAGTACACTAAAATCGTGAAAAATTACATGAATGTTGACTTCAACAGCATTCAGGTTGTCGAAAAGAGGGGTAATAGGAAATTGTTATGACCCACAATGACTTACTTCCATGGTTATTTCTTTCAGTCTTAATCAACAATCATTACAAGCGCAGACCACCATCACTTACCTCTAACCATGAGTTATTATCTTCAAGTTCACTAACAATATCTAGCTGACATTCATTTCTGCAGGCAAGGCCAAGAAAAAATAAAGAAAAAATCAGAAGAAAGAAACTAAAAACACCATTTGTAAGCCAGTAAGAGCATAAGCAGATTGCAGTCCTTACTGGCTTAAAGCAGATTGCACGACCGAAGAGTCACACATCTTGTAATCATGGGGTTTGGCTTTTACCAAATATATAAGACCCTGGAAGCCCCAAAGTAGCTTAGCTTCTATATCACCCCCATATGCAAACAAGCTTCATAAATTCTGCAGATCCAATTCAAACATCAAAAGCCTGTTTTTTTAATGATTTTAAATTTGGGTAACTTGAGATAGATTTTGTCATCAATAATCTTTTTGAAGAATGAGTTGTTTTTGGACAGAGTACTGTGTGGCTTGTGAATAAGTATGGACAAATGAAGTCAATGAATGCACAGCTACCGGTCATTTTCAACACAACCATACAAATCTAAATAAACTCACCCTGATACCATTGATATTAACACATACAAGTAGAAATTATTTTAGAAAGGGAACTTGTAGAAAACAAAATATCTTTGAAACCACTTGAGAAAAATGAACTACTTTTCCACTTCATGGAAATCAGAGATAAAGCAAAAGCTGTGAATATTATGAGGATATTATTAACAAAAAGGAAAGGGAAATGGGTGGAGGCAAAGAATATGCAACTATAAGAAGCAAAAAAGAAGAAAGTGGGGTTATCCCACTGCTAATTATGGAACACAAAAGTAGCTTCCATGGTGACCAAAGAAAAAAAAACAAAGGGGAAATCTTGACATACCCTTCAAGAGTTAATCAAAGTTGATTTAAAAGCAGAGAAGTTGATAGCTTTTCTTCCCCTTTCATACCAATCGAAAATGAAGAAAAAGTCTAATGGCAAATGTGGATTGATTGATGGAATTAAAAGAGAGACCAAAGTTGAGATTTCAAAAGTAGTGGGGCAAACAGTAAATCAAAAAAGAAAAAGCAAATCTAAGGTTTTTTTCGGTTTCCACTAGGAAAAATGATGAAACAATTTGAGTCAGAGAAAATTAAATTGTAAAAGAAGAACAATCCAAGGGACAGATCTTAATGGTCCCCTTTTGAGCTCCAAATACAAATTTCCTTTCTTTCTTTGTTTCTTTTTCCATACCGATACAACTCACAGGCTGACCCCATTAACCATAATGAGTTCCCTTTTATTACATGCATCTTTCTAAACCTCACAAAATAAAAACAGATAAAAAGGAAACAATAACCACCACCCAATTTCATACTTTCAAATAGAAAAAAAAAATCATTAGAAAGAAGAGACATTTGATCCTAAAGAATAACAGCAGAAAAGCCCATTTCCAGTGAAAACAAAAAAGAAGATACCTTTGACAAAGAACACCTGAAACTGAAAGAATAAAGATCCCAGCTTTCTTGACACTTGAACAAAAATGAATAAAATAACACCCAAATCTCAACTTGAAACTGGTTCTCGGATTCTTCTACTTCTTCAGCTCCGTTTCTCAGACACAAACAAAAAAATATAGTATTTGTTTGTCAACTGGGTACTGGTGTTGTCTCGATTTCAACTTGAAATTCAAATGAAGGGGAAAAGTGGGGTGGGCAAATGAAATGACAAAGATACGGAGCTGACCCAAAGACTTGATAAGAGAGATTTCAAACAGGGTAAAAACCAAACTAAAACGAATCTTTAGAACAGCTTCCAAAACATATGATGTTGAAAATATTATAATATTATTTGTCTTTTGAGTTTTGACCAACTCAATATTGGATATGTTTTGTGTCGTGTCTGGCTCGTGGGCAGAAGATAGCGATTAGTGAAGTAGACGGGGTGTGGTGGGTGTGGAAAATGAGTTTTCTTTAATTAAAGGTAAAATATCTATAAATCATCATTCAATTTTGTAGGACTTATTTTGGTCATTAAATTTTAAAAATGCTCAATTTATTCATTAAATTTTAGGGTAAACTATACTAATGACCACCGAACTATGGGGTTGGTGTCGATTTGACCACTATATTTTCAATTGTGTTAAATATACCACATAACTATTTAATTGGTTCCAATGTAGCCACTTGCCGTTAAAAAAAACGAAAAAGTTAACGGGACTGTTAAAATAATTAGTATAATTACACATTTAGTCTCCTTTATTTATACAATCATTCAATTTAGTCCTAATTTTAATCTAATAAAATAAATTAATTATTCAATTAGGTGGTGACACGTGTCACCACCTTATTTGAGAGATTTATCTATTTATATTAAATTTATTTTTCTTCCCCAATCAGGTGGTGACACGTGTCACCACCAATAGAGTAAGAAAAATGAAATTGTAGAAGTTGGCCCCAAGGAGAATCGAACTCAAGCCACTAGGGAAAGAAACCAACACCCTTACAACTGGGCTAAGCGTGTTTTTAGCATATGGATTACCAAATATTCTATATGTCGTATATGTGTTATCCAGTGGCAACCATGTTTTTCATGGAAACCTGAAACACTCATCATGTTTGCTTTCTTCCCACCATTCCCATTTCTGAATTTTTCCCAGCAACATGGGGTATACTACAATAACAGATCCAACATGAACATGAAGTTTTCCCAGCAACGAGCAGAGAATTTTCTTAGCAACCAAACAAAACAAAAACAAGTTGAATGATGAAAGCGAGAACCTTCAATTCTTTCTTTCACTCACCTTCAATTCAGGCATAGTTTGTGCAATAGCTAGTGCCTCATCATCAGAGACATAGTAATAGCTTTTGCATTGCTGAAGGTTGAGTTTGAATGATTTCAAAAGAGGGCAACTGCGACCAATAGTTTTCACTCCAGAGCATGTTTTGAAATCGGACATATAAAAATTTCAAGCACTTCCAGAAAGGGAAGCTTTAAAGCTACTTCGCTTAACCCTTCATCTGAAATGTCATAGCACGAAAATAGTCGAAGACGCTTCAGATGAACAGACCTGTGAAATGCATCATTTGAAGAATAAAAGACGAGTAATAATAGGCAACAGCAGATGCAAATAAACGAATAACCATTTTAGCTCTGGAAATATAGTAAAACTAAGTCGTGACTGAAAATTATAAATGCAACCAACCAAGCAACCATTTTCTACTGAATGTTCATGATGAAACGTCAATTTGAAATTCTTCAGTAATCAATTACAGTTGAAACAATGAAAGCTAAAGCCAAAGCTATGAACACAAGCTGTAAAATGTCGGAGAAATACAAGCTGGGAAAAATTCTCGCTTATAGTGTTGCAAACATGATGGGTGTTTCAGAAATAGGAATGGTGGGAAGAAAGCAAACATGATGGGTGTTTCAGGTTTCATGGAAAATATGGTTGCCACTGGATAACACATATACCACATATAAAATATTTGGTAATCCATATGCTAAAAACACGCTTAGCCCAGTGGCAATGGCGTTGGTTTCTTTACCTAGTGGCCTGAGTTCGATTCTCCTTGGGGCCAACTTCTATAATTTCATTTTTCTTACTCCATTGGTGGTGACACGTGTCACCACCTGATTGGGGAAGAAAAATAAATTTAATATAAATAGATAAATCTCTCAAATAAGGTGGTGACATGTGTCACCACCTAATTGAATAATTAATTTATTTTATTAGATTAAAATTAGGACTAAATTGAATGATTGTATAAATAAAGGGGATTAAATGTGTAATTATACCAATTATTTTAACAGTCCCGTTAACTTTTTCGTTTTTTTTAACGACAGGTGGCTACATTGGAACCAATTAAATAGTTATGTGGTATATTTAACACAATTGAAAATATAGTGGTCAAATCGACACCAACCCCATAGTTCGGTGGTCATTAGTATAGTTTACCCTAAATTTTATATTTTCATCTATTTTAATCACTCTAAATTATTTTGTTAATATTTTAATATGATGTGGCATATTTTATCATAATTAAATATAAAAATAATTTTAAAATAAAAAATTACTTTTATTAATAATTACTTATAAATATAATTTAAAATAAAAAAATCATTTGTTGTCATCATTTAACAAAGAACATATAAACTTCTTTAAAACCCTCGCTTTTTTCTCGTGGTTTTTAACATCGTTGTCGGCCACCATTTGTCTCTGTCTACGACTTTACGGTGGTCAAATTTCACCAAATGACATCAATGTATGCGTCTCGACCCATTAATTTTGATTTTGAGGTTAGTTTTACCTAAAAACGTATTGATATGCGTAAATTGAGGTAAAATTGATAGGCTTTTTTGTCTCTAATATTCACTTTTAGCTGTCGGATTATCATTGTTTTTAGTATGAGATTTCTCTCGGCCTTCACTCTACTTTGACCGTTCAAATTCAGCGACTATTGTTCTGATCGTCAGAAAATGGCCACAACAGAAAATTAAAATATTCTTTTACTTTCCCTTCTCGACTACTGCTCACTCATTGGTTGTTAAGCTACAAATCCTGATAATTAGTTATAAAATCTCATTTTGAAATTTCATATTATTGGAGTTTGGAATACATAGAAGATTATTGTTGAAAAGAATCAATCGTGGATATGAAGCACAACTGCTCATCTTCCCCAAATCAATTTTGCAAGAAATTCTTTCGAACAGAGTGCACTAAAAATTTTGTGCATCGTCGATACACACTATCCATGATGTTGATGTTCTCTTTTTGTTGTTTGGGTGAATAACAGTAGTGGTGGCGAGCAAGTGAGGGTATGACTCGATTTAGGGACACCAGTGGGATCTAGGAAAGGGTACTCCGGTTATTGAAAACCAATAAATAAATATTAATAAAAATAATTTATTTTTATTTTAAATTATTTTTATATTTAATAATAATAAAATATATCATGTCATACTAAAATATTGCTAAAATAATTCAGAGTGGTCAAAATAAGTTAGAAAGTAAAATTTAATGAGTAAATTGAGCGTTTTGAAAGTTTAATGATCAAAATAGGTAATAGAGCAAAGTTGAGTGATGATTTAGGTATTTAAACCTTTTATTAATAAAACCCATATTTTTAGAATTTTGTGTTTTGAAATTTTGAAAATATCGAGGAATACCGTACCGTTCCATTTGTAAGAAATCGTGAGGATTATGAATTTATGATTACGAAGGTTTTGTTTTTCTTTTTTTTTTTTTGAAATTTTTTTAGGTGAATTTGATTCATTATGTTATGTATAGTTTTAGTTAATAATTTTTTTTTCAAGATAAATCTTTATCGTTATTTTTTTTTTAAGATGAATCTTCACCATTTTATGTGTCATTTGTTAATGATTTACGTGACTTTTTTCTCTTTTAATTACTTGCTTATTTTTTTTTTGAGTTTAAGGTTTGTTTAAATAAAATAATATTAGAACATAAAAATAAGAGTTCTTTTAGAGTTAAAATATTTTTATTCATAAATAATATTAGATAAATATTTTTAAAAACATAAAAATAAGTGGGTTTTTTTTGGAATAGAACATAAAAATAAGAGTTAAGTTGTAGCTTTTACATTTGTGAAAGTGTTAAAATTACATTTGAATATTTGTTTATTGTTTGATGGTGAATATATTTTATGTTTTATAAATTTTTAACCAACATATTATTATATGTTTAATAAATTATTTGTGAGTTTAAGAGTTTTATATTTCAATTATGTTTATTTTATTTTATTTTAGGGGAAATTTATTTACATATATTTTTTTGTTGTCCTCACCTTTTTTAGGGTTTTATCTTGATTAATTCGAACTCACACGCGTCATACACCTAGTTTTGGTGGATGAGTCTCCCAGCGAAAATTTTCTGCAGCCATAAGACCTCGAACTCGAAACATGCTTAAGCGATACTAAACTGTTTATCGCTTGGAACAACCTCGTTGGTAAGTTTATTTAAATATTAATATGCATTACATCAAAAAAAACACGTACAATCATGAAAATTTTCTTTCTTTATTGTTAAAAATATTTATCAATTCTAATGGTATAAAATTGAGTGGACATTTTTATATTTTCAAATTTTTGCATGTTAAATAAATAGTTAATATAATAAAATATTAATAATGAGTTTTAAAATAATATATTTTTATTATTTATTTTCTCTCCTCCGCGTTTGGCTGTGACTTTAGTTTTTTGCGCTGTGGGAAACTCCTCAGTCCTCCACCTTTGGGTGATTAATCTCCGTCTACTTGGAGCCTGGTGTTGCTCTGGACTGGGGTTTATATTGTTCCCAGTAATGGGCCTCAAGTTTTTATGCTACTAACTAAGTTGAATATTCGATCGAGTTGAATTTAGCTAAATTTTTTTGAGTTAGTCGACTCTACGAGTCCAATGTTATAATTCAAATTTCATTTTAAATTTTTGAATCGAGTTTATAAAATTCAAATAGAGTCAAGTCTAGTTGTTCGAGTTTATGTTCAAATTTAATTGTAGATATTTATAATGTTATGATACTCATTAGTTTTAATTTAAACGACTTTATATAACATATACATATATATTTTTTCATATGTGATATACATATATCAGGTAAAATTGAGGGACTCAACTCGAACTTGAAAATTAATCCACTAATTATTAAATGTTTTGAGTTAATCAAAGTCTTATTTTGTAACTCAATCTTTATTTGAAACTTTTTAAGTGAGAATTTATGAAATTACGATTTGAAATTTTTTTAAGTGAGAATTTATGAAATTACGATTTAAGCTCTATGAGGTTGAGTCAAAGTGAAATAAAAATATAATTAATTATATAAAAAAACAAACAAACAATATTTTACGCGATTCAGTCCCAATTATCTTTCATCCACAAATAAACATTCAGTAAGGTTTAAGGAATTGGGATTTCAGATACTTCGGCTTCCTTTGTCATTGGGGTGGCCAACGGCCGTTGGGGGTTGTGAAAAGCTGAAAAATTTAGTTGTCGCCAAACGTCCGTTTGGACGCTAGGCGTTAAAGACCAAACCGGTGATCGTTTGGCGAGCTGTTGGGAGACAAACGGCCGTTGGAGACATTGGCAGCAACAAAAAAACAAGGCCTTCCTTTGATATTGATATTAAACAAGGAAACAGAGAAAGGATTGATAATTTAGTAACCTTTCAAGTGCAGATAGGATGGAACCCAGAAACAATACAGCTTTGGTTTTTCTTCAAAATCAACATGCCTGTTAAACTTAAATTCAACATTAGCTGACATGTACATTCCTCAGTGTTTTACATACAACATACTTTGATAATTTCATGTCATTTTGTTTTAGCAGCCATGCATGGTAATTACTATTGTCTTTGCCAAAATGGAAGCTTCTGTAGTCACCCTTTATTCCCTGCACTTTTTACCAAGGCTCTTCCTTGACTTGAAATGAAGGTCCTTCTCCACCGACAGCTCCTTTCCCCGACTCCTTCCAAGTCGAATCACCATTCCTGGTCCCGATCTCCGGCGTATCATCTACTATCCACTCATCTGTTGGATCTATCTCATCAGCCACAATGCCATAGTTCTCACCCAACTGAGAGTGTTGCTGCTGCAGTTGCAAATTGTAATGGACAAATGTCAGATCACTTAAGAGTCGTTGCTCGATTCCATCCCTTCCTGTCGTCAGAAGCTTCTCCACTAAACTCCGGTTGAGACTGTATCTCGAAGCACCAACACAAGTCTGGCTCAATATTCTTGTTGCAAATCGCTGCAACTCTGGATACTGTGCTCCATAACGAGACCACCACATAGCTGGATTCACAATAACAGATAATAAAACTATATAAAAAAACGCATCTAAGATGTATAAGAACTTGTGAGAGACAACGCATATAGTTAAGTTTTACCAGGAGATAAGCTGGTTCTTTGCTGAGTGTTACTTCCCTCTCCAAAAGCACCTTTACAATGTCGATAAGCGTCGAGCTGCTGTAAAATTTTATCTTGAATTGTCTGATTTTGAATCATACGGACCACACAACATAACAGCCCAAAGGCAACCTCGGAATCACTTTCGAAGTCGGTTGAATAGAAAAAACTTGGATTAAAAAAGTAACCTGTAGCATGGAGGGGGCTATGGAGATGGCCGTCCCAGATCTCGTCAATCACTTTCCAAAGCGGCATATACTGAGATCTCTTGCTATTGCATCCCTCTTTAATCGTTTCCTTCACTTGATCTATGGTTTCATATATGTATCCTGTTTGGGGTTTATCATCCCCATTGACCAAACATAGAACACGAACTAGAGGTCGAGTTATCTTTAAAACGATTCCGGCTCTTTTCCAGAACAAAGCATTGTCTACCAACTCCACTACCCTCTTTCCCTCTGCTGTAGAAGACCATGTTGTGTTGTTCCATGCAGACGATGCAAACATCGCCTTGATGTTTCTCTTTTCCGATATAATATTCTCTAGAGTCACAAAAGGCATGGCGGACTTTATCTTAGTAGGTTTAACAAGATCATGACCATCTGTGTAATCTCTCAAAAGGTTTAATACTGTCACATGGCCATGGATGAACTTCGAAATGGTCTTTGCCTTTTCTAAGGTCCCTCGAATTTCACCCACACTTGCGATCTTGTCTAACATTAACTCGATGCAGTGAGATGCATCCACAGTCCAAAACATTGTCTTCCACCTATCCATGAACTGCTTGCCAACAGCTCCCACCCAACCTGTTGTAGAAAAGGCAATGATTTGAACTACATTTTCAACCCCGACATCACAGATGACCCGATCCAACAATAACTGCAATGCGTTTACATCATTAACTGATGCTGAAACATCGGAAGAATGAAGATAAATTGGGCCCTGCGGGCAATCGACGATGAAACTAACCAAGCTTCGACCTTTTTCATCAATCCATCCATCCAACAAGATGCTGCATCCGGTGTCTGCCCATGAATCCCTTATCTTCTTCACATATTCATGCATCTCCTTCACTTCATCCTTAAGAATCCACCCTCTCAATTCCTGACAACTGGGGATCTTATACTTCGCCTGACCTGGGCCGTGGATATCATTCATCATTCTTTGAAAGCTCAGCGAGTTCACAACCTTAAAATCGATACCCGTCTCAAAGATAAATTTACCAATGCATCTTTTATTTTGCTTACACAACGATTCTTCTTTCAGATCACCAATAACAGAACACTGTAAATCTATCCTTCTGCTGGAAACAATTGCAGGTTCTAAATCATCTTCGGACATAGAATCAGTATCTTCATATTCTTCACTCTCGTCACCAGAAGATTCAGAACTTTGACGCCTTGGTTTCTTGGCAGCATTGTCATCAGGGCATCCATTCCGCTTCCCTGGAAGATGTTGAAACGGATCATGAACTTGGTTGTGGAGACGTCCTCGTCTCTCGTGTAACTTGCCTCCGAACAGCTTTTTCACATCTTCCGGGACCTCTTCGCAAGGGATGACTTCCCCACGTACACCACCCAAGTGGAACTTGAGACGGGTAACGCCGCTCATCTCTTTCCCACAGTAATTGCATTGGACTCTCTGCTTTTTCCTATCCACAACTCTACAATGATCATAAACATTGATGGAGCCTTCACTTGATGTCATCTTATTTATTTCAAAGCCACACCGCTTTCAAAGAGCGAGCAATGGTGCAAGTTTGAACCTGGATTCACCCAGTAAATCTGTTATGCACTTCCAACAAACGTTGGACATGAATGTAACAAAGATGACCGACCACTAATTCTTGATCCACATACAACATATAATCACAATTAGAATGGAACATATGAACTTATGTGCCGCCGCCGTTTAGACCAGACAGCAAGGTTAAAAAAACAGGACATTCTCGGTTTCAGTTCAGTTAGATGAACCATTCATGCAAATATAAAATATTCTAAAACGATCATTTCAATGTCAAACAATTATGTTTTTGAAATTAAAACTTTCAACCATAGCATCAGTCATTATAAACACTCGAGTATAACTAACTCAACAACTAAGTTAACCTAATCTATAACTCAAATTAAATATTAAAAAAAAACTTTTGAGTTGAAGCCACTAAAACAAACAGAAAGCACCAACCAACAAACAAAGAATTCATTAAAAAAACCCATAAATCTAAAAAGGAAACAGAAGAAAAATTAAGAAATACCCTTGTTTTTTTGAAAGGTTGATAATATAACAATGGCATGATGAGTTTGATCAAAAGACGAAATTAATGTAAAAGATGGCATGCAGAGTAGATGTTTGAAAAGTAAAGGAGATACCTTTGAGGGAGAAGAGTTACTGATGTTTTAGGGTGAAGACACAGGACAGTGAAAAGAAGGGGGAAATGGGAAGAAAGGCGAGAGCTTGGACTGAGACTGTGAGTAGCTTATTTCTGAGTTGTGTGTTGCCGCGCTTATGATGATCCCCGTCTTACTGTTTTCAATAAGTGGGGTCAGTTGCCTAGGACCCATAAATAATAAAAATTATTAGATGGACATGAATATCACATGATTCGTGTTCTCAATTAATAAAATTTAGGGTAAACTAACCCAATGACCACCATACTATAGTAAATGTATTAAAATAACCACTTTAAAAAAAATCGACTCAATTGACTACCTAAATTATTGAAATTGGATCAATGTGACCACCAGCCGTTAATGGGCTAACGGAAGGTGACGTGACAGTTAAAAAATTAAAGGTATAATCACACATTTGGTCCTTATTATTTACACATTCTTTCAATTTAGTCCTAATTTTAAACTAATAAAATAAATTAATTAGGTGGTGACACGTGTCAACACCTTATTGGAAGAATTTAATTATTTATATTTAATTAATAAATAATTTTCCTCCTCCAATCAAGTGGTGATAAATAATTAAATTCCTCCAATAAGGTGTTGACATGTGTCACCACCTGTTTAGAGGAGAAAAATCAAATCCCCAAACTTGCTATGGCTAGGAATCAAACCTGGGTTTAGCAGGTTTAAAAGCAGCACTTTAACCATTGCACCAAGCATATGTTTGTGCTAAAAATCACCAATTATATTATATGTCTTATTGTTTGTTACCATTCAAATTCATCTTCTTCCTCACCACTTTTGTCCTTGCACTGTTCACAATTACTTCTGTTTCCTTGCACCAAGCACTTGGGTTCATTCGTGAAACAGAAGTCAACCCTTAAACTCAGATGATGAAGATGTATGGATTACAATTTCAAGGCAGCAATTGCTTCAGGTTTGAAATCAACCCTTAAACTCAAAACTCTCCTAACCTCAGCTGGGGTAAGTCTCCAGGTCATTGGTCCCGAGTTTTCTCCCCAGAAATCCAAAATCTACGAAACCTTTTCCAAGTTGAGGATGGTTGCCATCTACGTAAGACGAGCAAACTTGTCTCTCACGGTTTTCTGTGCCATCCCTGAAAAATGGCTTACCAAAGCTCGGGTATCTCTGTCTAGCTGAAGGCCGCCAAGTTGACTAAACCGTTTCTGCATCATTATCACTTCCAGTCTCTTCACAATGAAATCAATCACCAAATGTACGAATGAATCATTGTAACACCCGTGTTTTGAGGTTAGGAGTTAGTCGGGTTAGTTGGTCCGAGTCGATAAAATTAATTTTAACCAATTTGACCTTGGCTTGAGCTAATTGAGTTTTAAATAAAAAGGAGGGATCATTTTGGTGATTTAACCCAAAACAATTTAAAAAGGTAGACAACTTTTGAATCAAAAGCAAACAAAAAAAATAAAACCCTCATCTCTCTTTTCCCCCAATTTCACGTAAAAGAAGAGCAAAACCCTCTCTAATACCCTAATCACTATTCCATTTGATTTCTTCTTCAACTCAAGGTCATTTTCAAAGGTAATTACATATCTACACTCTCCTCACCATCCTCTACATTTACATAGCTTTATATTTCAAAACTACCCACTTTTGTGATTTTCAAGTTTAAAGAAAGAATGGATTTTTATTGGATTTTTCAATTGATTTGGATTTATAAAGTTGGGTTTTGGTTTAGATTCCTTAAAATACACATAATATGTTAAAATGGGTAAGTTTAGGTGAAAACCCGAAATGGGTCTTTGTGGCCATGTTTGAAGTGTCTAAAACTTGGATTTTGGTGAGTTTTAGGGTTGGGTTGAAGGGCTGATGGTTTAGGGATGTTAGGAAGGTGTTTTGGGACCATTTGAGTGTCATTTGGGTGTTTGAAAACATGGTTTTCAGCTAGGTTTTAGGGGAGCTCGAAAATGGACATTTTGGGTGATTGTTGTAACACCCGGGTTTAGGGGTCGGGTGAAAATAATGTTTTAATATTGTTTCGGGTTTCAGTTTTATAATTAAAATAATAATGTATTATTTTGGTCTTCGTATTTTTTCAAAACAAACAATTGTGTTGGACCAAATTGGATTGAAACACAAATTCATGGATTTTAAAGTAAATGAGATTGTCATCTCATTAATGGCATTTTTGTAATAAAATGGCCATCCAAATTAAAAACCCCTCTTTTTATTTAAAACAAAAATTGCCATCTTCTTCCCCAACCCTTCCCCATTTTCACGTCAACTTCCCCTCCCCCTCCTTGGTGCTTTTCCATCAAATCTTGCCTCCATTTTTGGAGCATTTTGAAAGGTAATTACATTTCCGACTTGCTCTCATCTTCCTCTACTTGGAAGTACAAATAGATTTCATTTTCATCAATGTTTTAGAATTTGGGTTTTTCAAAGTTTTGGTTAAAGGTTGTGACTTTATGAGTTTTTATCAATGTGAAACATATGTTTTAATTTTGATATAACTAAAAACCTAAGGACTAAAATGAAAATATCAAAACAAATTTTAAAAGTCCTTAAAATTTCCTATATCTTGTTAAAGACCACTTCATAGCTAAAACCAAAGACTTACAAAATATTTTTTTAAGTATTTTAAAGTCAAAACAGGGAATTTTCAAGCCCCGTTTCGAAACGGCCCAAGGCGTTTCGAAACACTTTCAGTTCGATGTGCACCTGTTCCGAAACGAGTATCGGAACGGGTCAAGGCGTTTCGAAACGGTATGACTCGTTTCGAAACTGTTCTTCATTTAAACGAACAAGGGCAACGGCTATAAACTGAAATTTGAAAATAAACAGGGCGTTCCGAAACGGGCTTAGGCCGTTTCGAAACACCCCTTTGACAGTGGCAAATCTGTTCCGAAACGGGCAAGGACGTTTCGAAACACCCCTTTGGCAGTGGCATAACCGTTCTGAAACGGCCACTAGGCGTTTCGAAACGGGCTCTCGTAGACGCTCCAACGACTATATTATTTGAAATCCGTTCCGAAATAGGTGACCCCGTTCCGAAACGGTAGGCGTCTGGAAGCTGAAAAGTTGTGAGAAAAACACCCCAACGGCTCTAATTTTCAGCCCATCACCCACAACGGTTGGAAATCTACTAGAGGCTATAAAAAGACCCCAAGAAGCTCCAGCAATCAACAATTAAGCTACAAGCATACATCCTTTCATCAAATACAAGCATTTGTGTTGAAATCCCATTTTTATCTAGAAACCCCAATTGTATCCTTCATTTACATTTTGTTCAATTGGGTTGAGTGCTTGATATCGGGCTATCATTTGTATTGAGAGATACCTTATTAGCCACCAAATTTCTTTGTTCTTTTGTGTGAGGATTGGGTTAATTTTTGGGTAGAAAAATTAACCGAAATTGTAAAGGTTGCCTCCTTGTCCTGGAAAAAGGGGACGAACAATTTAGTGGAAATTGTTGGAAATCCTTGGTGAGACTAAGGTAGTGGATGTAGAGTTCGGTTGGTGAACTTGAACCACTCTAAATTCCTGTGTCAATATTTTTAAGTTGCAATTTCCGTTACAACATCGTTAAAATTCCAATTCACCCCCCCTCTTGGTTATTATCATTCGTGTGATCCACTCAACAATTGGCATCAGAGCTTAACTCTTTGAGGATTAACAACCACAAGAGGAGATCCTTGGAAGAAGTGTGATCATCATCAAAATATCAAGAGATGGCATCAACCTCCGCTCCCGGCATGTACGACTCACAATCCACCACAAAGCCTCCTTTCTTCAATGGTGAGAACTACTCATTTTGGAAAAATAAAATGCGTCTATTTATTAAATCAAGTGACTACCTTGTGTGGGATGTCATTGAGGATGGACCATATATTCCATTGAAGCAAGATGTTGATGGCAAGATGGTGCTTAAAAGAAGAACGGAAATGAGTGAAGAGGAAAGGAAAAAGATCCAAGTAAATGATAAAGCTCTTCACATGCTATTTTGTGCTTTCGGTCCGGATATCTACTCAAAGGTCTCATCAATTGAAAGTGCCAAAGAAGTGTGGGACACTCTTGAAACCACCTATGAAGGCACCAACGATGTCAAAGAAACTAAGATTGGAATTCTCAATCTTAGTTATGAAAATTTCAAAATGGAATTTGATGAGACGGTGTCAAAGATGTTTGATCGATTCTCCACAATTGTAAATGGTCTAAAGGGCTATGGAGAAGTTATACCGGAAGACAAGCTTGTCCGAAAGCTACTCTATTCACTTCCCGAATCTTGGGATGGGAAGAGAACCGCAATCATCGAAGCAAAGAATTTAAAAACTCTAAAGCTTGATGAACTTGTAGGCTCTCTCCTTACTCACGAGATCATGAAGCAAGGAAGAGAAGATGAAAGAAAGAAAGAAGAAAAAAGAATGGAGAAGCTTGAAGGGGAGAAAAAGAAAAAAATGGGAATAGCTCTCAAGGCTAAAACATCCCAACTTGATGAAAGTTCATCTAGTGATGAGGATGAGCTTGAAGAATTGGCTATGATAGCCAAACGATTCTCACGCCTTATGAGGTCCAACCGAGGAAGAAAAATCCAAAGGAAAATGGACTTTAAAAACAAGAACAAAGAAGAAGGAAGGGATCCAATCACTTGCTTCGAGTGCGGACAACCCGGCCACATACGTTCGGAGTGCCCTCAACTCAAGAAGAAGGGCTTTGAGAAGAAGAAAAAGCTCAAAGCCAAGCTTGCTACTTGGAGTGATGAGGAGTCATCGGAGGATGACGAACAAGAAGTGGCGAACCTCTGCCTCATGGCACTTGAGGAAGATTCCTCCTTGGTAACCTCTAACTCATCTACTTTAGATTTTTCATATGAAGAATTAAATGATGCTTATGATGAGTTACAAGAGGTATATGATGAATTAGTTGAGAAGTATAGGGAGTCGGTTATTAGGAATAGAAAAATTATTATAGAATTAAAAGAGAAAAATGACTCACTTACTCAAACTAATTCTAAAATTGAGAAAAAGATATTAGGATTAGAAGATGAACTTAAATTCTTTCAAAAAGAAAATATTGATCTTAATAATCTTTTATCTCAAAATAATTGTGAACACCAAAAGGTGTTAAGTGAGCTAAATGAGCTCAAAAAGTCTTTAAAAATTAATGGTAGTGTTAAACATGACATAGGAGAATCCTCTAGAACACACCAATATAAGAAAAAGACTAACTACTACAAACAAAATAACTATCCTAGACATAGTAAAGTTAAAAGAATTAGAAATGTATGGGTTCCTAAGGAACTTGTTAAATCTAATGATATTATTGCTATGTCACCTTGGATTCCTAAGGGAACCAAAGTTTTAGGAACTAACACACATGGACCCAAAATGATTTGGGTACCAAAAACAAAAGTTTAAATATCTTTGTTTGTAGGGGGAGCATTGCTACAAGGCCAAAGCACAAAGTCAAAACTCATGGTACCTTGATAGTGGATGCTCGAGACACATGACCGGAGACAAGAGTCGACTTATGGATCTAAAGCCAAAAAGTGGAGGAGTAGTAACATTTGGTGACAACTCCAAAGGCCACATTGAAGGTATTGGCTCCATTGGTAATCACTCTACTACTCTCATTGAAAATGTTTTATATGTCAATGGTCTTAAACATAATTTATTGAGCATAAGTCAACTATGTGATAAAGGTTTTAATGTTATATTTGATAAAACCGGTTGTAAAATTGTAGACATTAAAACTAATAATATTATGCTCATAGGTCATCGCATAGGGAATATATACATGGTGCATCTAGATGACATACATACATCTCATGCATGCTTAGTTGCTCAAAACGAAAATGATGCATGGTTATGGCATAGGAAGCTAGGACATGCTAGCACAAGTGTTTTAGAAAAACTAGTCTCTCTAAACCTAGTTAAAGGTTTACCCAAGATAAAATTTTCAAACGATAAAATTTGTGATGCATGCTCAAAGGGTAAACAACATAGATCTTCCTTTAAATCCATTAATGACATTTCTACTAGTAGATGTTTACAACTAATCCATATGGATTTATTTGGGCCAATTAGGACTATGAGCTTGGGTGGCAAATCATATGCTTTTGTATTAGTTGATGATTTTTCTAGATTCACTTGGGTTTTCTTTTTAAGTACTAAGGATGAGGCTTTGGAAAAATTCATCACATTTTCAAAATTAATTCAAAATGATCTTGAACTTAAAATTTCACATATTAGAAGTGATCATGGAACCGAATTTCAAAATTTAGGATTTGAAGATTTTTCAAATGAAAATGGTATTAGCCATAATTTTTCAGCTCCTCGAACTCCTCAACAAAATGGGGTAGTTGAAAGGAAAAATAGAACTTTACAAGAAATGGCTAGAACTATGCTTTGCGAAAATAATTTACCAAAATATTTTTGGGCGGAAGCAACAAACACGGCTTGTTATATTATAAATCGTGTAACCATTAGGCCGATTTTAAAGAAAACACCTTATGAGATTTTAAAATCTAAAAAGCCTAATATTAGCTACTTCCACCCTTTTGGATGTAAATGCTTTGTTTTAAATAATGGAAAAGATAATTTAGGTAAATTTGATGCAAAAAGTGATGAAGCTATTTTTATAGGTTACTCTTTAACCTCTAAAGCCTATCGAGTATTTAACAAAAGAACTTTAGTTGTAGAAGAATCTATTCATGTTGTATTCGATGATAATCCCCTTCCTAGGAAGGATTCTTGTGATGATGATAATGTAGGAATCATAAATACCTTTGATGGAGGTCAAACTTCAAAGAAGGATGAGATTCAACCAAAAGAAGAAGACACACAAGATCCACCTCTTGAAGCCTTGAAGGACTTGGCTATTGAGGAAAAGGAAGTTAGCTATCCAAGGGAGTTGAACTATGTCAAAGATGGTGAAATCTTGGGTGATCCATCCAAGGGGGTAACCACTCGTTCTTCTCTTAGATTAATGAATCATATTGCATTTATCTCATGCATAGAGCCTAAAAATATCAAAGAAGCATTGAAAGATGATTTTTGGATTATGGCTATGCAAGAAGAGTTAAATCAATTTGAGAGAAGTAATGTTTGGACATTAGTTGATAGGCCTAGTAATCAATCTACAATAGGAACTAAATGGGTATTTAGGAACAAACTAGATGAGAGTGGTAACATTGTGAGAAATAAAGCTAGACTTGTAGCACAAGGTTACACTCAAGAGGAGGGAATAGATTTTGATGAAACCTATGCACCCGTAGCTAGAATGGAAGCCATTAGGATGTTGCTTGCATATGCATGTTATCATAATTTCAAGCTTTTTCAAATGGACGTTAAAAGCGCATTTTTAAATGGTTTTATAAATGAAGAAGTGTATGTAGAACAACCACCGGGTTTTGAAGACTCAAAATTTCCAAATCATGTTTTCAAACTTACAAAAGCACTTTATGGTTTAAAACAAGCTCCTAGAGCTTGGTATGAAAGGCTTTCAAATTTTTTGATTGAAAAAGGATTTGAAAAAGGTAAGGTGGACACTACACTCTTTATAAAAAAGTATAAAAATGACATTTTAGTAGTTCAAATTTATGTTGATGATATTATATTTGGATCTACTAATGAATGTCATTGTCAAGAATTTGCTAAGTTAATGCAAGGTGAATTTGAGATGAGCATGATGGGGGAGCTCTCATTCTTTTTGGGACTCCAAATCAAACAAATGAAGGATGGCACCTTCATAAATCAAGCAAAATACATAAAGGATATGCTCAACAAGTTTGGCTTGGAGAACACAAAGCCTCAAGCCACTCCTATGAGCTCATCTACAAAGCTTGACAAAGATGAAGGAGGTAAGTGTGTTGACTCTAAACTTTATCGTTCTATGATTGGATCTTTGCTTTACCTTACCGCAAGTAGACCGGATATACTGTTTAGTGTTTGCTTGTGTGCTAGGTTTCAAGCTAGTCCTAGAGAATCTCACCTTATAGCCGTTAAGAGAATCTTTAGATACCTTAGAGACACTCCTTGTTTAGGCCTTTGGTATCCTAGAGTCTCTACCTTCAACCTACATGCTTACTCGGATGCGGATTATGGGGGTTGCAAAATCGATAGGAAAAGTACTTCGGGAACTTGTCAATTCCTAGGTAGTATGCTCATATCTTGGTTCTCTAAGAAACAAAATAGTGTAGCCTTATCTACCACCGAAGCCGAGTACATATCCTTAGGGAGTTGTTGTGCTCAAGTCCTTTGGATGAAGCAACAACTCTTAGATTATGGTGTAAACATAGAAACCATACCCCTAAAATGTGATAATACTAGTGCAATATGTTTAACAAAAAATCCCATCCAACATTCTAGAACCAAACACATAGAAATAAGACATCATTTCATTAGAGATCATGTCTTTAAGAAAGATGTGGTTATAGAATATGTAGACACCTTAAATCAATTAGCAGATATTTTTACAAAACCATTAGATAAAGAGCGTTTTTGGTCCCTTAGGAGAGAGTTAGGTCTAACTAGCCTATCTTGACCTTATTGGGCCTCTTTTCAATCTTAAATATGCTTGATTTTGTGAAATATCATGTTTATATGTTTTAGACTCCCAATTTCTTCCATGCATATAGTTAGGGGGAGTATGCTTATGCCTAAACATTTTTTGCCTGCTCATTCATATCATTTATGCATGTTTGGCCTCTTAGAAAATCATTTTTTTTTTTTGCATTTTAGAGCCTCATCTGCACTTCCAGGCCCAGGTGTATCGAAACGGGTTAACCCGTTCCGATACGGATGCCTTAAAATTTGTCCTGAGAGAAGGGCGTTTCGAAACGGCCCCAGGCGTTTCGAAACGTTTTCGGTTCGATGTAAGGGTGTATCGGAACGCGTTTCGATACGGGTCAAACGTGTTTCGAAACGGTCATCCCCGTTTCGAAACGATCTGTCAAAGGTTTTAAGAAGGGTCAAACCCTAGCCGCCCCGTTCCGAAACGGTCGTGACCGTTCCGAAACGGACTCGCGGACAGCCCTATTTAGGGCTTCTAAAAGTTCAAAATTCTAATTTTTATCAAACTCTTAAAACCCTAAAAACCCTAACCGACCCCCTTCTATAAATACCCTCTCAAACCCTTTGTTTTTCACAAAATTGTGAGGGGTTTTGCTCTAAAACATATATCTAAGCAAGCTTCATCAATCTTCTGCATAGATTTCACTCAAATCATCCAAAATCTCAAATTAAGGTAATTTTTCTTATTTTTCTTCTTTTTCAAATTATGTTCGAATCATAGGATAGAAAAATTTATTCTTATATACATTATATGTTTTTAGTTGTGGGTTATTCGAATCTTGTAAAAAATTTTCAAAATCTCAAAATTTTGATTCGAATATAAAATTTTTTAATCGTATTTTTTTTAATTTTGTTTTCAAAAACCTAAGTGGGATTTATCATTGGAATGATATTAGAAATCAATGCATACACTTAATTTTAAAACTCTTGCTTAATATTCTTAGATGGCGGATCAATCGAACAAAAAGCGCAAAGCCGTTCAATCCGGTGAATCGAGCATTCGTCCAAATATCACTCAGCTCTTTCAAAAATCTCTTAGAACTCCAGACCAGCGTGCTCGTTTTGCTTATGTCAAGGACTTTGCAGTTCGTAAGGAAAGAGTTATTGATGTCGAATTCCTTAATTCCGAGCGATTCCTCTTTCGGTATCTTGGTCGTTTGGATGAGTGGGATCTTCTTTTCTTCTTGAGCATCGAAGATATTTGCTACAAAAACATGGTACTCCTTTTCTACTCTAATGCTCGTTTTCTTTACGATGAAACCAAAACCGAGATAGTAGGAATTGAGTCATCTTTATTAGGAAAGAAGTTTGTTATCAATATTGCTCTTTTGGAGTCTGCCCTTAAACTCAAGAATGATGGTCTTGAAGATGAACGCCATTTTGGCACTTTTACCGGGAAAGCTCTAAATTTAGATGTGCATGATCGTGTGCTTCATCTCATTGTTTCTTGGTTTATTCGACCATCCGGGGGTAAATACTCCCACATCCGAGAAAAAGATCACTTTTGGCTAGAGTGTTTCCGTAGGGGTGAGCGCCCAAATGTCCCTAAAATTATTTTTGCCGAGATTGTCAATAACATTAAGCTTATTGACACGAATGAGTTAATTTCGTTCACCTATGGGATTGTTTTGAGTTTCCTCTTCCATCATCTCAATATTGACTGTACCTATGACTTCCCGGAACCTCGCAAGACCAAGATTGGAGAGTCCTCTCTTCGCAAGTCAGGATTCACTTATGTGAATGGTATTTGGGAAAGGGTTGATAGGGAAGCGGTTCCTCCTCCTGTTGCTCCTCCGCCTCAAGATCAAGTGGGAAACACTGATGCTCTCACTACTCTCCTTACCCAGCGATTCAATGCCTTAGATTCTAGACTTGATACTATGGACACTCGCATTGCTTCAAGTTTTGAATCTATGGGCAATCGGTTGAAGAACGTTGAAGATGGTCTTCATACTCTTTCAACTTCGCATGCCAACCTTGATCTTTCCTTCTCTACACTTTATGGGCAATGGACGAAGTTTCATCGTTCGCAAGCCAAGGATGATGATGATGATTCGGATGACGAGGCTTAGGTTATTTTATCATACTAGTTATGCATTTAGGATTAAGTTTGCATCTTTATTTTAGAACCTATGCTTATGATCTTTTATTTTGGGATTTGATTATGAACTTATTGTTTATGCTTTAGATATTTTGATGATATTAATTATGATTGCTTATTATTGCTTATTGGTACTAATCTTCTTTATGAGCTTGTTTCTTTTTGATCTAACAAAAAGGGGGAGAAGATATTTAAGAGAATTGCCATGCCATGCCATGCCACCAAAAATTTTCAAACCAAGAATTTTCAAATTTTTAAATTTGTCTTAAGGTTTTGATCCTTGATTTCAAAAGTCACAAGTTTTAAATTTCAAAACCTATCTTAAATTAAGGGGGAGTTAGAATATCTTCAAAACTTTCAAAATTCTTAAAAAATTCTAACTTTGGTTTTGTTATATCAAAAAGGGGGAGATTGTGAAACATATGTTTTAATTTTGATATAACTAAAAACCTAAGGACTAAAATGAAAATATCAAAACAAATTTTAAAAGTCCTTAAAATTTCCTATATCTTGTTAAAGACCACTTCATAGCTAAAACCAAAGACTTACAAAATATTTTTTTAAGTATTTTAAAGTCAAAACAGGGAATTTTCAAGCCCCGTTTCGAAACGGCCCAAGGCGTTTCGAAACAATTTCAGTTCGATGTGCACCTGTTCCGAAACGAGTATCGGAACGGGTCAAGGCGTTTCGAAACGGTATGACTCGTTTCGAAACTGTTCTTTATTTAAACGAACAAGGGCAACGGCTATAAACTGAAATTTGAAAATAAACAGGGCGTTCCGAAACGGGCTTAGGCCGTTTCGAAACACCCCTTTGACAGTGGCAAATCTGTTCCGAAACGGGCAAGGACGTTTCGAAACACCCCTTTGGCAGTGGCATAACCGTTCCGAAACGGCCACTAGGCGTTTCGAAACGGGCTCTCGTAGACGCTCCAACGGCTATATTATTTGAAATCCGTTCCGAAACAGGTGACCCCGTTCCGAAACGGTAGGCGTCTGGAAGCTGAAAAGTTGTGAGAAAAACACCCCAACGGCTCTAATTTTCAGCCCATCACCCACAACGGTTGGAAATCTACTAGAGGCTATAAAAAGACCCCAAGAAGCTCCAGCAATCAACAATTAAGCTACAAGCATACATCCTTTCATCAAATACAAGCATTTGTGTTGAAATCCCATTTTTATCTAGAAACCCCAATTGTATCCTTCATTTACATTTTGTTCAATTGGGTTGAGTGCTTGATATCGGGCTATCATTTGTATTGAGAGATACCTTATTAGCCACCAAATTTCTTTGTTCTTTTGTGTGAGGATTGGGTTAATTTTTGGGTAGAAAAATTAACCGAAATTGTAAAGGTTGCCTCCTTGTCCTGGAAAAAGGGGACGAACAATTTAGTGGAAATTGTTGGAAATCCTTGGTGAGACTAAGGTAGTGGATGTAGAGTTCGGTTGGTGAACTTGAACCACTCTAAATTCCTGTGTCAATATTTTTAAGTTGCAATTTCCGTTACAACATCGTTAAAATTCCAATTCACCCCCCTCTTGGTTATTATCATTCGTGTGATCCACTCAACAATCAAGGCTTTTGGTTTATTTATGTTAGATATGTTGTTTGTGAATCAAATAGTCCAAAATATATGATTTTTAAAGTATTTTAAATGAATTCCCGAATTTGAGCATAAATGGGGTTTTTGGAGGGTTTTGGGTGAATTTTGGGGGTTGTTTTAGGTGGAAATTGATAGCCCAATGGTAGTACTATGGTTAGGGGTTGATTTGGGATCATTTGTGGGTGCAATGGGTGTTGGAAACATGGATTTTGGAAGGGGTATGTGGGCTGTCCGAGATTGCAAAATATGGGGTTTGTTCATGGTTTGCAATATTGTAAATTGTATTTGAATTGTATTTCGGGTTGGTATATTGATGTTGGGCTGATTTGAGGATTATTTGAATTGTATTGAGGTTGTTTAGAAGCGAGAACTTGCGTTGGAGAAGCTTCGGGAAGAGATCCGAAAACTTGAAGGTGATGCTTGCTTGGTAGTTGAGCTTAGAGGTAGAGGTGAGTGGTTAAATGTTTTTAAAATGATTTTGAGTATTTGGTTCAAGCATGTGAACCTAGGATGGGCTTGGTAAACCCACCTAGAGTTGGGATTAGAGTGGTAGCCTAATCCCAAGCTTTGATTAGAGACTTTGGTTGCACTCTTTAATGGTTGTATATGCCTCGTGTTAAATTGTGATGGTGTTGATTATGTATATGTTGTATACATGTATGTTGAGGCATGTTGGATGCATTGTTATATGCATGTTGATGATAGATATGATATGGTTATACACATGTGCAAAATATGATGTGATATGATTGTTAATGATGTACATGTGGTGTTGTCATGTGAAATGAGATTATGAGGTGATTGCTTGATCCGAGGATCATGGTGAGTACATACTAGGCATGGAAATGTGGTTTGTGCATGGCGGTAAGTCATGGTGAGTACGTGCTAAGCACGGAAGTTGTTAATAAATGGTATTGTGGAATGTGTTAGTATTGGCACTAGTATGCTTGGGTACAAATGACCGATCATTAGGATGTTTAGTGTGCACACGTGAGTCAAAATGCGTGCGTGGTCTTGATGATGATAATCATCAAGATGGAGTACGGGTTCGCCCGAAAATCTTCTTATATATTTATATATCGGTGATGAGTGGAATCCCATCGACGGACGTGAGGATGAGTGTAATCCCCTCCGCGTGAAATGAGGCGTGAGGATGAGTGGAATCCCCTCCGCGTGAACGGTGATGAGTGTAATCCCACCGTCAGGTAATGGTTGTGTTGTTGGATGTGAGTTCCAACGGTTATCCGCATATTTGAGTCATAGCTAGGTGCCAATACGGATTTTGGTTTATGTTGTCAATGTGTGATTATTTTGTGAGCCAATGTGATTTGAGATGTGTTGCTAACATGGTTTAATATATGTGATTACACATGTTAGGGATTTAAGCATGTTGAGCATGACATAATATTGAATATATGTTCATGCATCGTCTATATTTATGGCTCATGTGGATCGAAGGTAAGGTCATGCATTCTACCTTGGTTGTATGCTTGTGCTTGGACCCTGCATTGTCAAGGTTTGTTTTATGAGCTACCCTCACTAAGCTTTTATGCTTACGCTCTCTTTTGTTCGACAATGCAGATCAATAGCTTGTGGGTGGCAAGGGCAAGGAAAGGTCTCCAGGGGTTGCTTTTGGTTAGATCAAGTATGAACTTTAAATTGTAGATTGTAATAGTCAAGCAATGGGATAAGTGTTGTTGATTTGTGCTATTGTTGGTTGTTTAGGAGCATGTTTAGACTCCCTAATTTTGTTGTTTCGACTGGCTTGTTGATGTCATGGTTGGATTGTAAACCATGTCTAAATTGCTTACCTTGTGTGTTGGTCATGTGCCTTTTGAGGTTGCCTTTATGTTTGAGTGTTGAAGTATGAGACTTGAATGCTTAAATGTCTTCTTTGAGCAATTGCACGATTTTCTTGATGTATGTACATGTTGGGTGCTTGTATGGCTAAATAGTGATATGTAAATGTGGTATGAATGATTGGTTGGGGCTAGGGAAGTCTTAAATTGCATCTAGGTTCGAGCCTTGTATGATTTAGCTGAGTTTGAGAGTCTTGCAGTGTAGAGGTATCGATACGATTGGACCCGTATCGATACGACCTTCTTGTTTCAGGCCTCGCATTCCGATACGCGAGGGGGCGTATCGATACCTTTTTGGTCACTGGAGACACTGTCGATTTTGGTATCGAAATGGGCCCCTGGATATCGATACGGTCTTTTAGCGTTGACCGTGAGGAGTTGACCGTTGGAAGGGCGTATCGATACGCTCGAGGGTTGTATCGATACGGTCTTCCTGCGTTGACTCTGAGTGTTGACTTTGGTCAAGGCGTATCGATACCCTCCTTGGGAGTACCGATACCGCCTGCAGTTTATGTTTAAATTGGGCTGATAAATGTTGGTTTGGATTCGTTTGATTGTCTCGTGCATGTTGTTCCGTTGTTTGATCACTTAGGATTTAATACTCCTATAGAAAAGATTAAAATGAAAGAAAAAAATAGGGTTGCTAACCAAGGGGGAACCTTAACGGGTTTCACTTTGGTTTTCCCCGTGTGGCCCACTCGGACCGGTCATCCGGCCAGACCGGGATGAGGGGGTTACAATTGTTGGGTTTGAAATTGTTGAAGTGTGGCTTGTGTTTATGAGTTGAAGTGGTGACTGAGTTTTAGCATTGATTTGTGAGTAATGGATGTGTTTTGATTGGCTAGAAACAAGAGGAGACATTGGAGAAGCATCGAGATCGAATCCGGGCATATAGAAGGCTTGCTTTGGTTGCCAAGAAAGGGTGGTGAGTAACTTTAAATATGTTTTAAATTTGGTTCAAGTGTCTGTAGTGTATGTGTTGGAATGTGCTTGGTAGGCATTTCCTATGTGGGAGTTGAATTGGTAACTTAACTCCTTGTTTTCTATTGATGCTATTTATGCCTTGTTTATTTGATTGTGAGAAATGTGTTTTGTAAGACATATGTGTACCTTGATATATGTATGTGATGAGCATGTGATGGAAATGTTGGATATGTGATGTGGTTAACGAAATTGGCACTAATTAACTTACTGGGTGTAAATGATCGATCATTAGGATTAATGTGCACACAAATTGAGTCAAAACGTACGTGGCCTTGATGGCGTTGAGTCATCAAGGAGGAGTACGATGATGTAATATTCCACCGGAAATTTATATATTCTACGGGATGATGAGTGGAATCCCATCCGTAGGGCATGTGGTGATGAGTGGAATCCCGCTCATGCAAGGTCCGGTGATGAGTGTAATCCCACCGAGGTAATGTGGTTGTTGAGATTAAATCCGCACATCCGGGTAAACTAATAGTGGCCAATGATATTGCTCTTATGTTTATGATGTTTTGTTAATTGAGATAATTATTGTTGAGCTTAGTATGATGTGAGATGCCATATTATGACTCTTGAAAGACTAGCTAGGTTGACTTGTTGATACCTATGTATGTTGTTTGTGAGATTAAAGAATTACATGCTTGAACCCTGCATTGTTGATGTTTTCGATTTTAGAGCATCCTCACTAAGCTTCTAGCTTACGCTCTCGTTTTCAACAATGCAGATCATTAGCGTGGTGTTAGCAAGGAGCAAGGCGTAAGGGCTTTCCAAGTTTTTTTTGCTCAAGTATGGTTTAGCAATTATGTAGTAGTTTAGCAATGTGGCAAGAGTATGCTTTGTATGAGCGATATATGACTCATATATGCGTTTGATGTTTATGAATTGACTTTGATTGTAAACATGTTATGTCTTGTCAAATGCTTGTGTGATGGCATGCCTTATGAATGTTTAAGTTGCTTTTGGTTGGCATGTAAACTTTATTGTGATGAATCGTGCCTTTTGGCTTTTAAGTCTTCAAGCATGCCCTTATATGTAATGTTTCCTTTTGAGTAAATGCCATGAATGGATGTTTCATCTTATGCCATGTGTGTTCGAGCATATTTTGATATAGGGGCTTTGCATCTAGTTCATGTTTGTTGTGTTGAGTGTTTCTTGGGGTCGTTTAGGGCCTTTAGAATTGTTGAGAAATGTTTAAATCTGGTTTTCAAAGGTTGCAGTCAGCTAGTGTTTCGAAACGGGCTGAGCCGTTTCGGAACGGGTAAGGCTTCAGGGACCCCGTATCGAAACTTGTTACGATACGGTTTGGCCACTGTGAACCCCTGTTTCGATACGAGTTTTGGAACACTTTGGCTACTGGAAATCTGAGAAATTGCCGAGATGAAGGCGTTTCGAAACGGGTCTAAGGGTTTCGGAACGGTCAATATCTCGTTGACCACGAGAAGTTGACCGTTGAGGGTGTTTCAGAACGGCTGACCTCCGTTCCTATACAGACTTCTCGTATGGGCTTGGGGTAGTTGACATAGTTAAGGCGTTTTGATACGCCTCAATGGTGTTTCTAAACGGCCTGCCTAATGGATTAAAATTGGACTGTTTATTTGTCGGTTGAGTTCTGTTGCGTGCCTTTTCTCGAATTATTCCGCTGTTGTGATCATATAGAATTTAAATGTTCCTCTAGAGAAGATTAAATTAAAAGAAATTTTTAGGGTTGCTAATCGAGGGGGAACCTTAACGGGTTTCGCTTCGGTTTTCCCCGTGTGGCCTACTCAGACCGGTCATCCGGCCAGACCGGGACGAGGGGGTTACAATCATAGTTATTCGTAGTCATTAAGGGTTGGAGCCAAGCCACGTTGATTTCAACAACATGAAGAAGTCTCTGTACCCATGGATCGTTCACCTCATTCTATGCATATTCGCTCTCTGATAGCTCATAGCTGATGGTTGCTACACTGTCTAATACTGGACGAATTCGAGGTGTCACAGTAGCCACTAGTTGTTCCATTCCCGCATTACGGGCTTGCTTGAATTTAAACAGAAGTAATTGTGAACAGTGCAAGGACAAAAGTGATGAGGAAGAAGATGAATTTGAATGGTAACAAATAATAAGACATATAATATAATTGGTGATTTTTAGCGCAAACATGTGCTTGGTGCAGTGGTTAAGGCATTGCCTTTGTCCCTGCTGAACCCAAGTTTGATTCCCACCTAAAGCAAGTTTGGGGATTTTGTTTTTCTCCTCTAAATAGGTGGTGACACGTGTTACCACATGATTGGAGGAGGAAAATAATTTATTAATCAAATATAAATAATTAAATTCCCCCAATAAGGTGTTGACACGTGTCACCACCTAATTACTTAATTTTATTAGTTTAAAATTAGGACTAAATTGAAAGAATGTGTAAATAATAAAGACCAAATGTGTGATTATACCTTTAATTTTTTAACTACTACGTCACCTTTCTTTAGCCCATTAACGGTTGGTGGTCACATTGATCCAATTTCAATAGTTTGGGTAGAGTCAATTGAGTCGATTTTTTTAATGTGGTCATTTTAATACATTTACCATAGTATGGTGGTCATTGGGTTAGTTTACCTTAAAATTTAAGATAAATTATATCAATAACCACCAAATTATAGGGTTGGAGTCGATTTGATCATTATATTTTAAATTGTGTCAAAATATACCAGTTAACTATTTAAATGTTTCCAATTAAGCCACCCGACGTTAAAAAACAAAATAAGTTGACGGAACTGTTAAAAAAATTGGTATAATTACACATTTGGTCATCTATATTTATACAATATATCAATTTAGTTCTAATTTTAATCTAATAAAATAAATTAATTATTCAATAAGATGATGACACATGTCACCACCTTATTGGAAGTCTTTAATTGTTTTTATTTAATTAATTTCCCACCTCAAATCAGGTGGTGACACATGTCACCCAATTGGAGGTAAAAAAATGAGAGTAACAAAATCTTACACATTTGGTCCTATATACAATATACCAATTTAGTCCTAATTTTAATCTAATAAAATAAATTAATTATTTAATAAAATGGTGACACGTGTCACCCAATTGGAGGGGGAAATGAGAGCAACAAAATCTTATACATTTGGTCATCTATATTTATACAATATATTGATTTAGTCCTAATTTTAATCTAATAAAATAAATTAATTATTCAATAATATGGTGACACGTGTCACCACCTTATTGGAAGTCTTTAATTATTTTTATTTAATTAATTTCCCACCTCAAATCAGGTGGTGACACATGTCACCTAATTGGAGGTGAAAAAATGAGAGTAACAAAATCTTACACATTTGGTCATATATATTTATACAATATACCAATTTAGTCCTAATTTTAATCTAATAAAATAAATTAATTATTCAATAAGATGGTGACACGTGTCACCCAATTGGAGGAGGAAATGAGAGCAACAAAATCTTATACATTTGGTCATCTATATTTATACAATATATTAATTTAGTCTTATTTTAATCTAATAAAATAAATAAATTATTCAATAATATGGTGACACGTGTCACCACCTAATTGGAAGTCTTTAATTATTTTTATTTAATTAATTTCTCACCTCAAATCAGGTGGTGACACATGTCACCCAATTGGAGGTGAAAAAATGAGAGTAACAAAATCTTACACATTTGGTCATATATATTTATACAATATACCAATTTAGTCCTAATTTTAATCTAATAAAATAAATTAATTATTCAATAAGATGGTGACACGTGTCACCCAATTGGAGGGGGAAATGAGAGCAACAAAATCTTATACATTTGGTCATCTATATTTATACAATATATTAATTTAGTCTTATTTTAATCTAATAAAATAAATAAATTATTCAATAATATGGTGACACGTGTCACCACCTAATTGGAAGTCTTTAATTATTTTTATTTAATTAATTTCTCACCTCAAATCAGGTGGTGACACATGTCACCCAATTGGAGGTGAAAAAATGAGAGTAACAAAATCTTACATACTTGGTCCTCTATATTTATACAATATACCAATTTAGTCCTAATTTTAATCTAATAAAATAAATTAATTATTCAATAAGATGGTGACACGTGTCACCCAATTGGAGGGGGGAAATGAGAGCAACAAAATCTTATACATTTGGTCATCTATATTTATACAATATATTAATTTAGTCCTAATTTTAATCTAATAAAATAAATTAATTATTCAATAATATGGTGACACGTGTCACCACATTATTGGAGGTGGAAAAACGAGAGCAACAAAATCACCCCGAAGGTATGTGCTAGCCACTGAACCAAGCACACTTTTGTACTATGGGGTACAACACTTAATATATGTCTTTATTGATTGTTAATGCCCAGAAAAATGAAAGAGAAGAAAAAGCACATGTGCTTGCCACTACACCAAGTGTATGTTTTTTAATATGAAATACAACATTTAATATATGTCTTATATAGTTTTTAATGCTTGGAAAAAGGAAGGAAATGTGGTTTTAGAAAACTCAAACATAATATTCTTATGATGCATAAAAACATCTAAACCAATTAAATAAATCTAATAACTAAATTAAAGTTAAGAATATTTTGTATATATTTTAAATTATAGTTAGTGCACGATTTAAAATAAAAAATTTAATATTTTTTTAATTTTTAATAGAAAAATCATTTTAAAATTTTTATATTTTAATCTAAATTTAATATATTTTTCAGTTCCAGATTTATTTTTATAATTTCAAGTATATAATCATTGAATTGATTTTTTAACTTAATTAATAGTTTTAATATTTATTAAAAAATTAATTAAATTATTATATATATATAATTATATTAAAAAAATTAAAAATTATATTAAATTCATTTAGCGAATTCAAACTCACAAACATAATTTAATATTCTTAACTTTAATGTAATTATTATATTTATTTAATTGGTTTAGATGTTTTTTTGCATCATAAGAATATTATGTTCGAGTTTCCTAAAACCACATTTCCTTCATTTTTCCAAGCATTAAAAACTATATAAGACATATATTAAATGTTGTACTTTATATTAGAAAGCGTACAGTGTAGTGGCAAGCACATGCACTTTGCACCACAAGGTCCTTAGTTCAAATTCACCTAAGTGCGTTTTCTTCTCTTTCATTTTTCTGGGTATTAACAATCATTAAAGACATATATTAAGTGTTGTACCCCATAGTACAAAAACGTGCTTGGTTTAGTGGCAAGCACACACCTTGGGTACTTTAAGGTCCTGGGTTTGATTCTTGATGTGGGTGATTTTGTTGCTCTCATTTTACAAAACCAAGGTGGTGACACGTGTCACCGTCTTATTGAATAATTAATTTATTTTATTAGATTAAAATTAGGACTAAATTGACATATTGTATAAATATAGAGGACCAAATGTGTAATTATACCATTTTTTTAACAGTTTTGTCAACTTTTTCGTTTTTTTAACGGCGGGTGGCTTAATTGGAACCACTTAAATAGTTAAGTGGTATATTTGACACAATAAAAAATATAATGGTCAAATCGACACCAACCCTATAGTTTGATGGTCATTGGTATAATTTACCATAAAATTTAAGGTAAACTACTCCAGTGACCACACAACTATTATCCGCGACCTATTTTTACCAACTAACTAAAAAATTTAAAATTTGACCACCAAACTATTTAAATAGACATATTTTGACCACCGACCGTTAAAATTTAACAAAAAGGTGACATGACAGTTAAAGTAAAATTAGTATAATTACACTTTTATTTCATGTTAATTACTTATTATATTAATTTGGTCCTAATTTTAATTTAATTAAATAAAATTAATCAACTAATCAGATAGAGACATGTGTCACCCACTACACCAAGAGAAATATGAAAATAGCTTTAGTGGGGTTTGAACTCATGACCTCTATGAATAAAAAGCCAAAGGTTACCCACTACACCAAAGTACTCCTTTGGTGATGTAAACTGCATCATTATGTATATATCGTATAATATAAAAAGTGCTGGAAAAAAAAGAAAAATTGTTTGAGATGAGACTCGAATATGGGTCACATGAGATATATAAAAACACACACTAAATCAAATATATTCGATTTAATTAAAATACGAAATTTTTAAATATTCAATTTAAAAAAATATTCAATTTTAAAAAATATTCGATTTAAAAGAAAAGAAATTTGATTTAAAATATTCGAATATTTTTTTCTTTTTCATATTTCAATTAAGGGTAAAGTACACATGCGGTCACTGAACTTTGGTAAAAAAAACAAAATGGTAACCAAACTTTCAAAAATCACAAAATGACAATTAAACTTTATGTTTTGTAACAAAATGGTAACTAGACGTTAACTGCCGTTAAGTGATTGTTATAAAATTTGGTATAATAACACATTTAGTCCTTCATATTTATACATTCAATCAATTTAACCCTAATTTGAACTAATTCACTAAATTTAGCCCTCGTTATTTACACATTCTTTCAATTTGGTCCTTAAAGCAAAATTCCAAAGCATGATAACATGATAAATAATTACAATAAAATTTTTAAAGGAACACGAAAACTCGACTCGAATCGAAAAAATTTCAAATAAAGTTTGAGTTGTAAAATATGACGCGTCAACTCGAATAACTCGGAATTTTTTGACTCGGCTCGATCAAACGCTCATCTCTATCTTAAGATATGACGCAACAACTCGAATAACTCGAAATATTCGAATATTTTAAATATTTTTTTCTTTTTAAATCTAATATTTTTTGAAATAGAATATTTAATATTTTCATATTTAAATCACATCGAATATTTAATAACTACTTTAAATATTCAATTTAATTTAAAAATATTCGATTTAAAAGAAAAAATGATTTAAAATATTCCAATATTTAAAAACTACTTTAAATATTCAATTTAATTTAAAAATATTCGATTTAAAAGAAAAAATGATTTAAAATATTCGAATATTTAATAACTACTTTAAATATTTTTTTCTTTTAAATATTTGAATATTTAATAATTAATTTAAATATTTATTAAATATTCAAATATTTTAAATCAATATTTTTCTTGTAAATCGAATATTTTTAAATTAAACCGAATATTTAAAGTAGTTATTAAATATCCGAAGTGATTTAAAAGAAAAAATGATTTAAAATATTCGAATATTTCGAGTTATTCGAGTTGACGCGTCATATCTTAAGATAGATGCGAGCGTTCGATCGAGTCGAGTAAAAATATTTCGAGTTATTCGAGTTGACGCGTCATATTTTACAACTCAAACTTTATTTGAATTTTTTTATTCGAGTCGAGTCGAGTCGAGTTTTTGAGTTCCTATAAAAAATTTAATTAAATATTTAAATATTTTAAATCAATTTTTTTTCTTTTAAATCGAATATTTTTAAATTAAAATGAATATTTAAAGTAGTTATTAAATACTCGATGTGATTTAAATATGGAAATATTAAATATTCTATTTTAAAAAAATATTTGATTTAAAAGAAAAAATGATTTAAAATATTCAAATATTTTGAGTTATTCGAGTTGACGCGTCATATCTTAAGATAGAGGTGAGCGTTCGATCGAGTCGAGTAAAAAAAATTCGATTTATTCGAGTTTACGCGTCATATTTTACAACTCAAACTTTATTTGAAATTTTTTCGATTTGAGTCGAGTTTTCAAGTTCCTATAAAAATTTAATTAAATATTCAAATATTTTAAATCATTTTTTTCTTTTAAATCGAATATTTAAAGTTGTTATTAAATAATCGATGTGATTTAAATATGAAAATATGAAATATTCTATTTTAAAAAATATTAGATTTAAAAGAAAAAATGATTTAAAATATTCGAATATTTTGAGTTGACGCGTCATATCTTAAGATAAAGATGAGCGTTCGATCAAGTCGAGTCAAAAAATTTCGAGTTATTCGAGTTGACGCGTCATATTTTACAACTCAAACTTTATTTGAAATTTTTTCGATTCGAGTCGAGTCGAGTTTTCGAGTTCCTATAAAAATTTAATTGTAATTATTTATCATGTTACCATACTTTGAAATTTTGTTTTAAGGACCAAATTGAAAGAATGCATAAATTACGAGGGCTAAATTTAGTGAATTGGTTCGAATTAGGGTTAAATTGATTGAATGTATAAATATGAAGGACTAAATGTGCTATTATACAAAATTTTATAATAGTCACTTAACGGCAGTGTAACACCCGAGTTTAGGGGTTAGGTGAAAATAATATTTTAATATTATTTGGGCTCGGTTTTACGATTTAGATAATGGCTCGGGTTTCGTTTTCAAATTAATTGATTTAATGATTGACTATGTTTTGACATTTAATCCCAAATAGCCATGGATGGTGTGCCCTTGTGAATAGCCCAATTCATTAAGGGCAAAGTGGTCTTTAGACCCCCAATTTAAACAAACAATTAAAAATACCCATTTTCTCACCATCTTCTACTATTCACCTTCTTCCTCTCTAACGTGAAAAAGGGTTTCCCTCTCCAAGCTACTATTCCATTCAAAAGCTCCCTCATTTCAACTCCATTTTGAAAGGTAAGGATATTTTTGACTTCCCCTCATCTCCCTCTCCTTGAAAGTACCTTTTATTTTGATTTTCATGAAGGTTTTAGAAAATGGCATTTTGGAAAGTTTGGATTAAAAATGAAAGCTTTATGAGGTTAAGTGAAATGTTTTGATTTAATATGCTTAGTTATGGTATATAGAGGTCAAATGGTATATCATATGTGAATTTCAAATGATTTTGAGTAATTTTCGAAATTGGGTTTCAAGGGGGTTTTTGGAGGGTTTTAAAGTGGTTTTTGGGGTGGTTTAATGTTGGGTTTTGAGGGCTGGTGTTAGTATGATATGTGAGGGTCACTTTGGGTGTATTAGATGGTTGTTTGGATGCTTGAAATGGAAGATTTCAGTGTGTTTTAAGGGCTGCTCGGGAATTCTGTTTTGGGCTTGTTTTTGAGTGTTGGATGCTTGAAAATGTTGATCCGGGTTAGTTTCGATGATGAGATATTGATTGTGAATGTTTTGTTTGTGTTTGGGACTGATTAGAATCGGGTTTGGACATCGGTGAAGCATCGGAAGTGAATCCGGGAAATTGAAGGCGGTCGCTTGCTTGGTCTTTGAGCTTGGAAGCTTAGGTGAGTGGTTAATCGTTTTACATGGTTTTAAAATAATTGGTTCGAGTATATGGACTAGGTCGGGCTTGGTAGACCCACCTAAAGTTAGGGTTAGGGTGGTAGCCTAATCCTAAGCTTGATCTAGAGCCTTTGGATGAACTCATGTATGTGGTTGTCTATGTCTCGTATGAAATGTGATATGAATGCTTATGTATATTGTACTATACATGTGAGTTGAGGTATGACTTGTGATGCTTGAGACATGCATGATGATGGTTGTTGGTGAGTACGTGCTAAGCACGGAAATGATTGGAATGAGTAATGTGAAATGAGTAAATGTTGGCACTAGTATACTTGAATACAAATGATCGATCATTAGGATGTTAGTGTGTACACATGAGTCAAAAGTCGCGCGTGGCCTTGGTGGCGTTGAGTCACCAAGGAGGAGTACGGGTTCGCCCGGAAATTGTATTTAAATATAGTCGGTGATGAGTGGAATCCCATCGACGGGGCGTGAGGATGAGTGGAATCCCCTCCGCGAGACCAGTGATGAGTGTAATCCCACCGTGAGGTCATGTGGTTGTTGGATGTGAGTTCCAACATGTCTATCCGCGTATTCGGGTCATAGCTAGGTGCCAATGTTGTTTGATATGTGTATCAATGTGTTGAGGTTTATGATCTTTGACGGGATGCTTGAATGTGATTACATGTATTGTGGAGTTGAGCTTATGATCATGGCATTTATATTGTATATTGCTCATACATCTTTATCTTGTGGCTCTTGTGGATCCTTGGTATATTTGTGTATTGCCTTGGCTAGATCGTGCTCGGACCCTGCAATGTTGAGGTTTGTTTTTAGAGCTTACCCTCACTAAGCATCATTGCTTACGCTCTCTTTGTTCAACATTGCAGATCCTTAGTTCGTGGGTTGCGTGAGCAAGTGGAGGGCCTCCAAGTGTGGTTGTTGGTTTGAGTACATCAAGTATGAACTTTTAAATGTTGAACATGTAATAGTTTAAGCAATGGGACATGTGTTATCTTGATGGCTATGTTGTGGTTGATGTTGCTTAGGAGCATGTTAGACTCCTCGTATGTGTTGGCTATTTTGGCTTGGGATGTATGCCTTGCTTGATACCTTGTTAGCATGTTGCTATTTTGAAGTTGCCTAAGTGTTGACCTTTGAATGCTTGATTCCTTAAACGAGTTGTATGTATGCATGCCTTGTGTTGTTGCGCCTTGGTATTTAGTTCGTTTTGTTGATGTTGAAGCATGCTTGTATGTTGGTTTGCCTTAAGTTTTATTTCTAGTGTGTTGTTTGAGGTTGTGGAGGTGTTTTGGGGCACCCTTGTACCTTAAAACAACCAAAACGAGTCTGCAGACAGAGGGCGTTTCGAAACGGGCCACCCTGTTTCGATACGGTCCCTTTGCATTTGGCCATCCGTTTCGAAACGGATGGGGGTCGTTTCAGAACATTTTTGCTACTGGAATTTTGAGAAATTGGCGAGATAAAGGCGTTCCGAAACGGGCCTTTGATGTTTCGAAACGGTCAAATATCGTTGACCACGAGAAGTTGACCGTTAGGGTCGTTTCGATACGGGTCACCCTTGTTTCGAAACGGTCACCCTATGGTTGACCCTGGCCTGTTGGCTAAGTCAAGGCGTTTCGGAACACCCTAAGGGCGTTTCGGAACGGCCTGCTGTAAAGGGCTAAAATGAGCTGTTTGATGTATTGGCTGATTGGAGTATGTTACATTGTTTGTATTTTCCGCTGCTGTGCTTCACATAGGATTTATTTATGCCTATAGACAAGATAAAATAAAAAGAAATTTTCTGGGTCGTTAACCGAGGGGAAGCCTTAACGGGTTTCACTTCGGTTTTCCCCGTGTGGCCCACTCGGATCGGTCATCCGACCAGACCGGGACGAGGGGGTTACACTTGTTGGTATCAGAGCCTAAGGTTACCGAGACCTTGGGCAGGTAAGTGAGGTAAGTTCAAGTTTTTTATTGATATGCACGGTGTTTGCTTGCCTTGAAAGAATGGTTGGTTGTTTGACAAGTATGATTGACTGTTTATTCAAAAGTATGTGTGTGTGAGTCCCATTACTACTATTACATTGGAAAAATGATTTTCTTAGTGAGGGAACATACTTGAACACTTGGAAGCCTTGCCTTGCTAACCCAGCTTGTATGTTTTGTTGTTGTGGTTGTAGTTGTTATCTGTGAGGGTGATGTCTAGACCGAGAGGTAGGCCGAGAGTGGTTCGACAGGAACCACGGGTTGCGGCTCCTGTTGAGCCGGCAGTTGGTGTGGAGGCTCACATAGAAGGGCCGGTGGCCGCGGGAGTTGGCGCTCCACCACCACCTCCACCACCACCACCTCCTCCGCCTGGAGCTGGAGGCGGGGATGGAGCTGAAGGATATGGATCTCAAGGTGGCCAAGGTCCAGCTGGAATTGATATGACTCCGCTAGTGCAAGCGATAGCGGGAGCATTTCAGGCCGCAGTTGCGGGACCTCAGGCTGCAGCTCAGCCTAGGTGTGACGATGCTAGTCTACCTTTGGAGAGGCTCCGTAGCTTGGGGGCCGAGAAGTTTAGAGGATCTACTCCGGAGAGGTCGGAGTTGTGGTTGGAGAAGACAATTCTTATCTTGGCTCAGATGGGATGTGCGGGCGTACGTAGATTGGGTTGTGTGATCTCGTTGCTTCAGGGTGATGCCTACACCTGGTGGGTCACCATTACTACCGGGGTTCCAGAGGCAGAGATTGACTGGGATTTCTTTGAGTTTGCATTCTGGAAGAGGTATTTGGGACCGAGGTACTTGGATGAGAAGAAGCGAGAGTTCATGGCTCTTACTCAGGGAGATGCTTCTGTGACTGATTATAAGATCCGCTTTGTTCGCTTGAGTCAGTATGCTCCAGAGTTGGTTCCTACAGAGGTGGAACGTTGTAACCGATTCCGCTACGGATTGAATGAAGAGGTCAAGAGGTACACGTTAGCTTCTGACTACTCAGACTTTGATGTATTGGTCGCGAGGGCCAAGGATTTAGAGCATAGTTTGGGTTCGGCCAAACGATCTGGTGGTTCTAGTTCTGGCAAGAGGCATAACCACTTTGATGGTAGAGATGCCAAGAGGCATAGAGGTGGCGGACATCAGTTTGATCAGAGACCTGGCGGTGGCCACCATGGTAGAGGCCATCAGGGCCATAGAGGAGGAGGGCGCTTGCCCGAGTGTACACGATGTGGGAAACAGCACACTGGTGAGTGTTGGGGTAATTTCCATGCTTGTTGGAACTGTGGTTCGAGGGACCACTTTAGGAGGGATTGTCCACATTAGGCGGCTCAGGCACCGAACATTGCTCAGGCTCCTGCGAGAGCGAATGATTTTCAGAGAGGTCGTGGGCACGGTCGTGGCTACTTCCAGCCTAGGGCTGATGCACCTAGGGTAGATGCTCAGAGGAATCTTGCTCATGTTGTGGCTGTGCAGCCAGAGGCTGGAGGACCAGCGAGAGTTTATGCTCAGAGAGAGGCTGGGAACGACACCGATGTGATAGCAAGTAATTTCGAGTTACAGTCTATGTCTTTGCTTTCTTTGGTTGATTCGGGTTCTACGCATTCCTACATTTTGAGTGAGCATGCACGGAAATTAGACATACCTGTTGAGATTCTAGATGTAGGTATGCATGTTACTAGTTCTTTTGGTGAGACAGTTGTGGTTAGACGTATGTATAGGAGATGTCCACTGAAGATTCAGGGTCATGTGTTCTCAGTTGATATGATGGAACTTCCTTTCTATGGTTTTGATATTATTCTGGGTATGGACTGGTTGGTTGAGCATCGGGCTAGTGTGGATTTTGAAACAAAGAGAATTTCTTTGAAGCTTTCTGATGACTACGAGGTAGTAGTAGTAGTAGGCGAGAACATTAAGTTCTTGTCTAATGTGGTGTCAGCTTTAGAGGCTCATAGGTTGATGGACTCTGGATGTGGGGCTTATTTAGCTTATGTTATGAATCCGGATATGAGTGAAGCTAGACCGAAAGATATCAGAACAGTGTGTGACTTTCCAGATGTGTTTCCTGAAGAGTTGCCGGGTTTGCCTCCGGACAGAGATGTTGAGTTTGTGATTGAGACAGTTTCAGGGTCTAATCCAGTTTCGATAGCTCCGTATCGCATGGCTCCGAAAGAGTTGAAGAGTCAGTTGCAAGAATTATTAGACCGTGGTTTCATTAGGCCTAGTAGTTCTCCGTGGGGTGCTCCCGTGTTGTTTGTGAAAAAGAAAGATGGTAGCATGCGCATGTGTATTGACTATAGACAGTTGAATCAGTTGACTGTGAAGAACAAGTATCCGTTGCCTCGTATAGATGATTTGTTTGATCAGTTGAGGGGTTCTTCAGTGTTCTCGAAGATAAATTTGAGATCCGAGTACTATCAGTTGAAGGTGAAAGAGTGTGATGTTCCGAAGACAGCTTTTAGGACTAGATATGGTCACTATGAGTTTCTTGTGATGCCATTTGGACCCACGAATGCACCGGAAGCATTCATGGACACGATGAACAAAATTTTTAGAGACTATCTAGACCGTTTTGTAGTTGTTTTCATTGATGATATACTTGTGTACTCGAAGACAGAGGAAGAGCATGACGAGCACTTGAGATTTGTGTTACAGAGATTGTTGAGAAATCAGTTGTATGCGAAGCTTAGTAAATGTGAGTTCTGGATTCGGTAGGTTGTATTTCTTGGCCATGTTGTTTCGGCCGAAGGCATCCGAGTTGATCCATCGAAGATTGAAGCTATTGTTGAGTGGAAACAACCTAAGTCCGTGACCGAGATTAGGAGTTTCCTAGGATTAGCCGGTTACTATAGGAGATTTGTTGATGGTTTCTCTAGAGTAGCTGCTCCTTTGACTAAGTTGTTGCAAAAATGAGTCAATTTTGAATGGTCAGATGCAAGACAGAAGGCCTTTGAGAAATTGAAAGAAGCTTTGACGAATGCTCCAGTGTTAGTGCAACCTGTTTCAAGTAAGGAGTTTGTGATTTACAGTGATGCTTCCTACCTAGGCTTAGGATGTGTTTTGATGCAAGAAAGGAGAGTTGTTGCTTATGCTTCTAGACAGTTGAAGATTCATGAGAAGAACTATCCTACTCATGATATAGAACTAGCCGCAGTTGTGTTTGCATTGAAGATTTGGCGTCATTATTTGTATGGTGAGAAGTGTATAGTTTACACCGATCACAAGAGCTTAAAGTACTTGATGACACAGAAAGAGTTGAACTTGAGACAGAGAAGATGGCTAGAGTTGTTAAAAGATTATGATTTGACCATCGAGTACCATCCGGGTAAAGCAAACGTAGTGGCTGATGCCTTGAGTAGAAAAGTGGCCGTTGAGTTGAGAGCTATGTTTGCTAGATTGAGTGTGTCCGATGATGGTGGTTTGATCACCGAGTTGCAAGTGAAGCCTTCTTTGATTCAGTTGATTAGAGAGAAGCAATTGCAAGATGCGAGTTTAGTTCCTCATGTTCAGGACATAGCCGAAGGAAGACCAATCGAGTATAGTTTCAGTGGTGAGGACCTGTTGTGCTTTAGAGATAGAATTGTTGTACCAAAAGATGTTGAGCTGAGACGTCAAATTCTGAGTGAAGCACATTCGAGTCCCTTTTCTATTCATCCGGGTAGTATCAAAATGTACCGAGATTTGAAGAATGATTACTTCTGGGTTGGTTTGAAGAGAGAGGTAGCCGAGTATGTGAGCCGTTTTATGGTTTGTCAGAGAGTGAAGGCAGAACATCAGGTTCCTTTAGGTTTGCTACAGCCTTTGAAGATTCCGGAATGGAAATGGGAGAGGATCACCATGGATTTTGTGTCGGGGTTGCCTTTGTCTCCTTCGAAGAAGAACTCCGTTTGGGTGATTGTTGATAGGTTCACTAAGTGTGCTCACTTCTTAGCAGTGAACACTACGGATTCCTTAGACAAGTTGGCAAACTTGTACATCCGTGAGATTGTGAGACTTCATGGGGTTCCGAAGTCTATTGTTTCAGATAGGGATCCTAGATTTACTTCGAGATTATGGGGTTGCTTGCATAGTGCTTTAGGTAGCCGTTTGCATTTCAGCACATCTTACCATCCGCAGTCCGATGGGCAGTCAAAGCGAGTGATACAGATTCTAGAGGATATGCTTCGTTGTTGTGTGATTGACTTCCAGGGTTCTTGGGAGAAGCACTTACCGTTGGTTTAGTTTGCTTACAACAACAGTTATCAGTCTAGTATTCAGATGGCACCTTATAAGGCTTTGTATGGTAGACGGTGTAGGACTCCGATTTGTTGGGCTGAGACAGGTCAGAGGTTGTTACCTATGCCAGACTTGCTTAAAGGGACTACCGAAAAAGTGAAGTTGATTTGTGACCGTTTGAAAGCAGCTTCCGATCGTCAGAAGTCTTATGCAGATTTGAAGAGGAAAGAGATTGAGTACTCGGTGGGTGAGAAGGTGTTTCTGAAAGTATCTCCATGGAAGAAGGTAATGAGATTTGGCCGAAAGGGCAAGTTGAGTCCGAGGTTCATTGGTCCGTATGAGATAGTTGAACGGATTGGGCCTGTGGCTTATCGTTTGAGGTTACCTTCTGAGTTAGAGAAGATCTATGATGTCTTTCATGTGTCTATGCTTAGGAGATATAGATCGGATCCTTCTCATGTGATGCCCATTGAGGAGATAGAGTTAAATCCGGATTTGTCCTATAATGAAGAGCCCGTTGAGATACTTGCTTCTGATAGCAAGGTGTTGTGTGGCAAGACCATAGAGTTGGTCAAAGTGTTGTGGAGACATAGAGGTGTGGAAGAGGTCACGTGGGAGAGGAAGGCAGATATGGTTGAGCAGTTTCCGTATTTGTTTCCACCAGGTAATTTCGGGGACGAAATTCCTTAAGTGGGGGAGAGTTGTAACACCTGGGTTTAGGGGTTAGGTGAAAATAATATTTTAATATTATTTGGGCTCGGTTTTATGATTTAGATAATGGCTCGGGTTTCGTTTTCAAATTAATTGATTTAATGATTGACTATGTTTTGACATTTAATCCCAAATAGCCATGGATGGTGTGCCCTTGTGAATAGCCCAATTCATTAAGGGCAAAGTGGTCTTTAGACCCCCAATTTTAAACAAACAATTAAAAATACCCATTTTCTCATCATCTTCTACTATTCACCTTCTTCCTCTCTAACGTGAAAAAGGGTTTCCCTCTCCAAGCTACTATTCCATTCAAAAGCTCCCTCATTTCAACTCCATTTTGAAAGGTAAGGATATTTTTGACTTCCCCTTATCTCTCTCTCCTTGAAAGTACCTTTTATTTTGATTTTCATGAAGGTTTTAGAAAATGGCATTTTGGAAAGTTTGAATTAAAAATGAAAGCTTTATGAGGTTAAGTGAAATGTTTTGATTTAATATGCTTAGTTATGGTATATGGAGGTCAAATGGTATATCATATGTGAATTTCAAATGATTTTGAGCAATTTTCGGAATTGGGTTTCAAGGGGATTTTTGGAGGGTTTTAAAGTGGTTTTTGGGGTGGTTTAATGTTGGGTTTTGAGGGCTGGTGTTAGTATGATATGTGAGGGTCACTTTGGGTGTATTAGATGGTTGTTTGGATGCTTGAAATGGAAGATTTCAGTGTGTTTTAGGGGCTGCTCGGGAATTCTGTTTTGGGCTTGTTTTTGAGTGTTGGATGCTTGAAAATGTTGATCTGGGTTAGTTTTGATGATGAGATATTGATTGTGAATGTTTTGTTTGTGTTTGGGATTGATTAGAATCGGGTTTGGACATCGGTGAAGCATCGGAAGTGAATCCGGGAAATTGAAGGCGGTCGCTTGCTTGGTCTTTGAGCTTGGAAGCTTAGGTGAGTGGTTAATCGTTTTACATGGTTTTAAAATAGTTGGTTCGAGTATATGGACTAGGTCGAGCTTGGTAGACCCACCTAGAGTTAGGGTTAGGGTGGTAGCCTAATCCTAAGCTTGATCTAGAGCCTTTGGATGAACTCATGTATGTGGTTATGTATGTCTCGTATGAAATGTGATATGAATGCTTATGTATATTGTACTATACATGTGAGTTGAGGTATGACTTGTGATGCTTGAGACATGCATGATGATGGTTGTTGGTGAGTACGTGCTAAGCACGGAAATGATTGGAATGAGTAATGTGAAATGAGTAAATGTTGGCACTAGTATACTTGAATACAAATGATCGATCATTAGGATGTTAGTGTGTACACATGAGTCAAAAGTCGCGCGTGGCCTTGGTGGCGTTGAGTCACCAAGGAGGAGTACGGGTTCGCCCGGAAATTGTATTTAAATATAGTCGGTGATGAGTGGAATTCCATCGACGGGGCGTGAGGATGAGTGAAATCCCCTCCGCGAGACCGGTGATGAGTGTAATCCCACCGTGAGGTAATGTGGTTGTTGGATGTGAGTTCCAACATGTCTATCCGCGTATTCGGGTTATAGCTAGGTGCCAATGTTGTTTGATATGTGTATCAATGTGTTGAGGTTTATGATCTTTGACGGGATGCTTGAATGTGATTACATGTATTGTGGAGTTGAGCTTATGATCATGGCATTTATATTGTATATTGCTCATGCATCTTTATCTTGTGGCTTTTGTGGATCCTTGGTATATTTGTGTATTGCCTTGGCTAGATCGTGCTCGGACCCTGCAATGTTGAGGTTTGTTTTTTAGAGCTTACCCTCACTAAGCATCATTGCTTACGCTCTCTTTGTTCAACATTGCAGATCCTTAGTTCGTGGGTTGCGTGAGCAAGTGGAGGGCCTCCAAGTGTGGTTGTTGGTTTGAGTACATCAAGTATGAACTTTTAAATGTTGAACATGTAATAGTTTAAGCAATGGGACATGTGTTATCTTGATGGCTATGTTGTGGTTGATGTTGCTTAGGAGCATGTTAGACTCCTCGTATGTGTTGGCTATTTTGGCTTGGGATGTATGCCTTGCTTGATACCTTGTTAGCATGTTGCTATTTTGAAGTTGCCTAAGTGTTGACCTTTGAATGCTTGATTCCTTAAACGAGTTGTATGTATGCATGCCTTGTGTTGTTGCGCCTTGGTAGTTAGTTCGTTTTGTTGATGTTGAAGCATGCTTGTATGTTGGTTTGCCTTAAGTTTTATTGTTAGTGTGTTGTTTGAGGTTGTGGAGGTGTTTTGGGGCACTCTTGTGCCTTAAAACAGCCAAAACGAGTCTGCAGACAGGGGGTTTCGAAACGGGCCACCCTGTTTCGATACGGTCCCTTTGCATTTGGCCATCCGTTTCGAAACGGATAGGGGTTGTTTCGGAACATTTTTGCTAGTGGAATTTTGAGAAATTGGCGAGATAAAGGCGTTCCGAAACGGGCATTTGATGTTTCGAAACGGTCAAATATCGTTGACCACGAGAAGTTGACCGTTAGGGTCGTTTCGATACGGGTCACCCCTGTTTCGAAACGGTCACCCTATGGTTGACCCTGGCCTATTGGCTAAGTCAAGGCGTTTCGGAACACCCTAAGGGCGTTTCGGAACGGCCTGCTGTAAAGGGCTAAAATGAGCTGTTTGATGTATTGGCTGATTGGAGTATGTTACATTGTTTGTATTTTCCGCTGCTGTGCTTCACATAGGATTTATTTATGCCTATAGACAAGATAAAATAAAAAGAAATTTTCTGGGTCGTTAACCGAGGGGAAGCCTTAACGGGTTTCACTTCGGTTTTCCCCGTGTGGCCCACTCGGATCGGTCATCCGACCAGACTGGGACGAGGGGGTTACAGGCAGTTAACGTCTAGTTATCATTTTGTTACAAAACATAAAGTTTAATTGCCATTTTGTGATTTTTGAAAGTTTGGTTACCATTTTGTTTTTTTTTACTAAAGTTCAGTGACCGTCTGTGTACTTTACCCTTCAATTAAATCAAATATTTATTAAAATATTAAATCTTTGATTTAAAAAAGTATTCGAATATTTTAAAATTTTAATTTAATATTTTTAAATCAAATATTTGAATATTTTTTTATAAAATATTTGAATACTTTTCAAAATCAAATTTCTTTTCATTTAAATCGAATACTCTTTTTTAAAAACAAAGCCAAATATTCGATTTAAAAAGTATTAGATTTAAATGAAAAGAAATTTGATTTTAAAAAGTATTCAAATATTTTTAAAAATATTCGAATATTTGATTTAAAAATATTAAATTGAATTTTTAAAATATTCGAATACTTTTTTAAATCAAAGATTTAATATTTTAATAAATCTTCGGTTTAATTTAAATATGAAAAAGAAAAAATATTCGAATATTTTAAATAGAATTTCTTTTCTTTTAAATCGAATATTTAATTATTTTATATTTTAATTAAATCGAATAAATTTGATTTATTGCATGTTTTTATATATCTCATGTAACCCATATTCGAGTCTCCTCTCAAACATTTTTTTCTTCTTTTTTTCTAGCACTTATTTTATTGTAAGATATATACATAATGGTGCAGTTCACATCACCAAATGAGCACTAGGTGTAGTGGTTAAGCCTTGTCTTTTATTCTTATAGGTTATGGGTTCAAGCACCCACCAAAGCCATTTTCACTTTTCTTTTGAATTTTCTTTCAACCAGGTGGTGACACCACCTATTGGAGGAAAAAAATATAATATTAAATAAATAAAATTAAAAATAAAAAAAATTCATCCAATTGGGTGATGACACGTGTCGTTATTTGATTAGTTAATTAATTTTATTTAATTAAATTAAAATTATGACTAAATTGATATAATAAGTAATTAATAGGGACTAAAAGTGTAATTATACAAATTTTACTTTAACTGCCATGTCACCTTTCCGTTAGATTTTAACGATCGATGGTCAAAATAAGTAGCGGCCAATAGTTAGGTGGTCACTGAAATAGTTTACTCTAAAATTTATTTATCTAATTTTTTTAAGGTAAATCATCACCTCTTTCCTACAAATTAAGTAGATAGGATAAGTAGCCTGCCTGATCCTATTCTCTGTCACATACTGCCATTTCTTCCCGCTAAACATGCAATTCAGACTTCTATTTTGTCACCTTGGTGGTTGGTGGAGATATCTTTTTGTTTCTATGTCTACCTTTGATTTTTATGATACTCTTTCCGTCTCACTTAAGATGTTTATTGTTGACTTTTTATGCAATTTTAGAAGAAAAAAAATTGTGTAAGAGATGTGATGTAAATTAATTAAAAAGATAATTTTACCCTTAAAAGTTGAAGATTGTTTTGTTGGAAAATTTAAAAAAAAAGATAAAAAGGGAAATGCATCTTGTAAAAGTAGTTGATTTTTTCAATGAGACATTTTAAGTAGGACATTTTCAAAACACAAAAGAAACATTTTAAGTGGGACGGATGAAATATCTCCTTTGATTGAACCCAAGCAAATCTTGAAAACTTTAAGAAATTTGTTGATAGGTTATTGTTTTCCCCCAATCAAGTAAGTTTGGAATGCTTTAGGGTGATATTCTAGTATTATAATTTTGGTTGTGACAATACCGATTTTGATGATTGCCTACGTGGTTGGATATCTGCTATGTTGCGCCGTGGTGTTAAGGAACTTGATTTACTCATTCTCACTTATAGACCTATGTTGCCTACTAATATGTTTACATGCCAGTCACTGGTGACACTAAAGTTAAAAATTAATGTTAGAGTGGAGGTTCCGATAAATGTTTGCTTATTGAATCTGAAGACTCTACATTTTATAGGTAATTTTTAGACGGAAGTTCAATTCACAAGTTAATTTTCGGTTGCCTTGCACTTGAAGACTTGGTCATGGATCAACACAAATTGCCTGTGGTAAGCATGTTGAAAGTCCTTAAGAGATTGGTTTTAAACTTTGAAAGAATGGTGAAATATAAACTCAGAAAAGATTTCAATTATGTGGTTGAGATTATTGCCCCAAATCTTGTGTATTTCAAATATATTGACCTAATAGGTGAAGGCTATACTTTAAGTAACATGAGTTCTTTAGATAAAGTTAATATTAGCATCAATCAATTTGGTAAGAAACAATTGTATAGTGTGGATCATGGACGCGGTGTAATTCATCTTCTTCAAGCACTTTGCAATGTACAATCTATGCACTTGGCCATTCAAAAGACTGATAAGCTTTTTCCAACTCGTCTAGAATCAATGCTAGTATTTCAAAACTTTGTTGAACTGGAATATGAAAGTGTTGGAAGAGGAACATGGCTTATGGAGTTTTTACATTGCGTTCCTAATCAAAAGAAACTTATGTTGGCTTCTTATGTAGGTGGATTCAGGACACTACCTAATGAGGTGCCTTTGTGTTTGTTATTTCACCTCGAGGAGATTAAAATCTCATCCTTTTGTGGGGACATACAAATGTTTGGAATGGTTGGTTATTTTTTGAACCATGCAAGTGTTCTGGAGAAGCTTATAGTTATAATTTTTGTTCAGTCCGAGAAACAACGAGTAAATATTTTAGAAGAACTGTTGAGTTTACCAAAGAATTCAAAGGAATGTCAAGTTCTCACTCTCTGACCTCCCTTATTCTCCATCCTATTTTGTATTGTTTTATGCGAGTGAGTACAAGGACATGTAGTGGACTTTAACCTCTTTTTTATGTTTATTTCATTGCCTTTTTTTAAAAAAAATATAAATAATAAAGAGTGTGAAGTTATTATGCAGTTATTTTGAAGTGGATGAAATTTAATGGTTGAGATGACGGGTGACATGTTGAGTCAGATCTATCATATAATTTATCCTTAAGTGAACCCACAATTTTCTTTTCTTTTGTTTTAGGCGCTAAACATATGAGATTAGGAGACCCATATTTTTTGGACTTACAATTTAGCATTGTTTTTAAAAAATACGGTAATAAAACTATTTTAAAAAGTGTTTTTGAATTGTTTGGTTTATTTGGCTTTGTTTTTCATTGTAGTCCCCAAACCTTAATTTGGGACTACAATGTCGGCTTCCCAAAGCTAAAAAAAATAGTTGTTTGGTGGCCAATCTTTGCTGTTTGGCAAGAAAAACTGGTCAAACGCTCGTTTGAGTCTCTAAACTTAACCAAAAAGTGTTTTTAAGTAAATAAAACATCTATTTTAGACATTATTGATGATATAAAGGAGGATATATGAGTATTTTTACTTAAAATTGCTTTGAAAGAAATAAAAGCTAAAAATTTCAGTTTTTGAAAATTACTTTTTAAACCTGCTTGAAAAATTATATTTTTTTCATTGCTTTTGGTCTTAAATTAGCTTTTAGCTCCAAAAATTAGTTTGAAAAGCAATGCAAAATAGGGTAAAAACAACAACTACGGTTGGCAATTAGAATTACATATTCTAATTTATTTTTGGTTATTATTCTAGTAGGAAAATATATTCTACAAACATGTCAACAAACTCCTAGAGCAAGTAGGGATGGCAACATGGCGGGTTTTTTGTCGCCCCGAAATTTAAACCATCCGCCCCGACCACGACTCTCCCCGATTGTAATACATTGTATCCCTGCCTCGACCCGCCCTTAAATAATAATAAGCACAACCTGAGTCCGATTCGACCCCGATATTTTAATAAAACTCGACTAAACCCAACCCGCCCATGAAAAAATTAATAAGAATATTAAATATGATGTATAAAAATATATATAAATATATCAGGCCGGGTCGATGAATTTTCACCCTAAACCCGAACCCGCCCCACCCCGACTTTATTTTTTTCATAACCCTCCCCAAACCCAATTTTTTAATTAAAACACTCGCTCCCTAAGAGCAAATGGTCAAAAGCTCTCAATTGACATCTCCCCTCCCCTAGGTTGTGGGTTCTAGACCCAGTAGAAGCAAATCTCCCCTTCCCGTCTCCCTAGGTAGGAATTGTTTCAAAAAAAATTCTACAAACATGTTTAATTTTAGGGTAAACTACACCACATACCACTCAGCTATGGCCGCTGACTTGAAAATACCACTGAACTTTAAAAAAAGTTTAAAACTTACACTGAACTTTAGTTTGTGACTCGAAAATATCACTCTGTCGTTAACTCTTAACACCACTGTTAAGTCAAAACGACATCGTTATTTAGATAATATTTATAATATAAATAATAACTTCAAAGTATTCATAAAAATAATATATAAAAATTCTAAACCCTAAATCCTAAACCTTAAACTACAAAGCCCAAACCTCAAACTATAAATCTTATGGTTTGAGGTTTAGGATTTAAAGTTTATGGTATTATATATATTATTTTATTAAATATATTATTTTAATAAATATTTTTTTAAATTAATATATTTATATTAAACTACAAAGTCCAAACCTCAAATCATAATATATTTTTATTGATACATATGTAAATAATATATTTTATATTATTTATATATTAATATTATTTATAGTATTATTTTTTCATAAAATAATTTGGTTAAATTAAATGAATAAGTTTATATAATTTAAATAAAATATATTAATTTTATATTTTTTATATATCATTTATAATATAAATATATTATTTAAAAAAAACCCAACATATTCATAATATTTATATATAAAAAACCTTAAATCTTAAATCCTAAATTTTAAGGTTTAGGATTTAAGTTTGAGGGTTGGGGTTTGTGGGTTAATAGTTTAGGGTTTAGGGTTTTTTATATTATTAACAATATAAATATATTATTTTTATAAATATTTAGGGATTTTTTGAAAATAATATATTTATATTATTAATAATATATAAAAATATAAAATATTATTTTTATATTTATATATATATATATTAATAGTATTATTTATTTCATAAAATAATTTGATTAATCTCAAGTAGTGTGAGATATATAATATTTCTGGTAAAATATTATATAATATCATATTGGTTCAGTGGTTAAAGATTAACCTTTATATTTGAAGGTCTTAGCCTTCTAGGTTCAAATTCCTTTTGAACACATGGTTTTAATATTTTTCTCCAACAAAACGACGTCGTTTTGACTTAATATGGTGTTAACGGCGGAGTGGTATTTTCGAGTCACAAACTAAAGTTTAGGGTTAGTTTTGATTTTTTTTAAATTTCGGTAGTATTTTCGAGTCATCGGCCATAATTGAGTGGTATGGGGAGTAGTTTACCCTTAATTTTACTTAAGAAACAAAAATAAAAATTTCTAACCTTAATTTTTAAATTCAAAAACTTCAATTTTAATCATAATCCTACCTTCTAAACTCTACAACCTTCCAAACTTCTCAACCCTAAATTTTAAACTAAACTTTTAAACCATAAACTCTAAATTAAACACTTTGTTAAAAACGAATTTTTCACCGGCCGTAGGTGAAATATTTTCTCTTTTATTTTTATAGACTCATATCTCGCGAATGTAGGTGATATTTTGATTTAAATATTAAATTTGTTATATGTCATACATTTAAAGCGGATGCAGATAAATACTCTACCATATTTATATAAATCGTAAAATAAAGATTTAAAATTTTAAGGACCCATCATACAATTAAGAATTATTTTTAAAAATTTAATTAATTTATTTTTTATATATATTAAAATTTTATTTTTTTAATAAGGGTAAACTATATATTTAGTATCTCACATATTTTCGTATTTCAATTGAACTCTCATTATTTAAATATTATTTTAATTTGACCCTATTCTTTATAAAAAATAATTTAACCCTTAACCATCAACCTAAAACCCTAAACTATTAAATCTTAAACCCTTAAACTCTTAAACTTATACCCTAAACTATATACCATTAAAAATAATTTTACCATTATCGATTCAATTCAATTCAATGAATTATTGAATTCTCCTAAACGCAAGTGAAGGACATGACAGTTGTGAGTAATTTATTCACATGAAAAGTTGTAGTTGTTGATCTTAAAGTTTGGCATTGTGTAGCAGAGGAGAAGGGTTTTCAGGTGTGATTTGCGTCTACCTTTTTAAATGAGGATAACCGTTTTTAGGTAGGGGTGTTCATTTTCAGATATCAGATCCGATTCGATCTAAAAATTCGAATATCTGAAAAATTCGGATCACTTAAATAGCGATTCGTATTCGATCCGAAAAAATCGGATATCCGAATTTTCGGATCGGATACTCGGATATCCGAATATCCGAAATTTATGAATTTATTTGATTATTTTTTTAATTTAATGGTTCTATCTACGAAAAATTTAGGTTTCCGAATATAAAAATTAATAAATTATTGAATATAACAATCTTTGTATCTATGGAAATTTCAATTTTTTATATATAACAAGTAAAAACATCGAATATAACAAGATTTATAGCTATAAAAAAATTGAATTTTCGAATATCCGATCCGAATTATCCGAAAAATAAAAAACGGATCGAATATCCGAAATTTCGGATCGGATCAACGGATAATTAGATCAATCGGATCAGATTTTTTTAAACACCCCGTGTGATTCAAAATCAGGGTTTTGTGGAATGGGTTAGAATTTAGATCCACCAAACCACCCCGTTGGTCACATTAAAATTTAATTAGTAATGTTGGATGCAACATTATCATTTGCGCATCTGCCCCTCTTTATCTATTATTGAACGCTTCGTGTTTTCACATACTCCCACCTATCTGTTGCTTCTAAAATATTTTCAATTTAAAAATGAAATCCTCTCATTTGAATGATAGAATATATAAATTCGAATCCTATAGATAGAAAAATAGTGCTCAAAGAACTTTGTCCCGCTTAATAATATGAGATATGATAGGATCTGTTTTGAATTTGAATTGAAAAAATAAAATAAAAAACTAAGAAGAATCTAACAGTGCCGTGGAGATGATAACAACATGCAGAGAAGAATTAATCTAAGTGGGTATAATATATAGCGTTGGTAATGCATTAGTAGAGCTGGACAATCGGCTTCATTAAGGTGTATTTAAAGTGGATGATGATCTCAAAGTACACCTTCGACCATGACTTGCCTTCATGGTTAGGTTAACTATCCACTTTCTTAACCTACTCTCTTTATGTTCTTGTATTTCCGTTTCAAATTTGGAGCACCTTCGACAATGAATAATTTCACCCTGATTTTGAATCACACCTTAAACATAGTATTTCAGAGAATTCAACAATTCATTGAATTGAATTAAATCGATGATAGTGAAATTATTTTTAATAGTATATGATTTAGGGTATAAGTTTAAGAGTTTAAGGTTTAATAGTTTAGGGTTTTAGGTTGATAGTTAAGGGTTAAATTATTTTTTATAAAGAATAGTGTCAAATTAAAATAATATTTAAATAATGAGGGTTCAATTGAAATACGAAAATAGGTGAGGTACTAAATATATAGTTTACCCTTATTAAAAAATAAAATTTTAATATATATATAATAATAATTTAATTGAATTTTTAAAAATAATTCTTAATTATATGATGGGTCCTTAAAATTTTAAATCTTTATTAATTAATTTAATAGTGTTCATCGGTGTTCATCATTAGTGGTGTTCATCGGTGTTCGTCGCACGTGGTAGACTCATCCTAAAAACATATTCAAAATTTTAAGTAGATTTACAAATTTGATTGTCATATATCATATTTCATTTATGTATATAATAGATATTGAGTGAAATAATAATAATAATTTTAAGTACCATGTATACGTACATACATACAGATACATGAATCTACATCATATTTTTCTCTAAAAAATAGAATTTTGGGAGAGCTCACCATCGTCACCGTTAATTGCAAAGAATTAAAAAAACCTGTTATTTTTCACCTCTGTAAAAAAGGTTGTTTAATTCTAAATGCCCATTTTTCATAGGAATGAGAAATAAAACTATAGGATATGAAAATATTTCGGATTAGTCGACTAATAAATACTCAATATATTATTTTTTGCAGTTATTAGAAAAATAAACTCTTTATTTTAACAGTAAAAACCAAACTATAATCTTCTAAAAAATATACAAAAATGGTTGAATCATAACTATCTTTTCTCTTAATTAAAAATTTGATTAACACTAATGATTGGTGCAGTAAATTTCTAAAAAAAGATGAGAAAACTAAACATAGTTACTAAAAGAATGGGTATAGTGTTTTCAAAGTGAACAAAGCCCGACGTAAAACTATTGAACTCGTCAAATAAACCCCCACTATTTCTCTAACAGAAGCTTTGAGAAATTTCAGACGAAAAAACTCACAATAAAAGCACCTCAACCATTTAGTTACAAAAATGCAATCGGCCTCAAACAATAAAACCAAAACTATTACTTTCCTTTTTTGTTCTTTAAACAAAAATAAAACCAAAAAAAAAGGAAAAAAAATCAAAAAAATCCAAAACAAACAAAAAAAACAAGATTAGAAATCGAACGGCAAAAACATCAGACTTGTTAAAAAAACAAAACAAAACAAAAGATTGTATTACCGAAAAAAAAATTACTTCATTAAAGATTTGCATTCCCCTTTTACAAGCTTCAATCAGGTTCCGTTTCCATTTCCAACACCCACTTCCTTGTTTGTTGTTTGTTTCTTTCTTTAAAAGTTGGCATTGTTTTCTAATTTTAATGAATCTCGTTCCTTTATTCTTGCTTTCTGTTTTTATATCATGAATCTGCAAATCTTGGCATAGACTTGTTATTTGATTTCATATCATTCTGGTTAAGGTGATGCTTATAAAAAGAAACATGTTTTATTGGTTTGTGTCCTTACAAAGCTGTTACCTTCCATGGTAGTTTTTTGATCAAGGACTCTTAAAAACTATATTTAGATTGTTAAACTTATTGAACAGCTGATCCGGATTTGGTGGTTTTTAATTTTTGCAAAACCAGCTGTTAAGATGGAAGAAGGTGAAAGAGCCAATCCCAATCCCAGTCCCAGTCCCAACCCCAACACGTTTACTGTGGATGATGCTCTTTTGACCTTAGGGTTTGGGAAATACCAATACTTTGTGCTTGCTTATGCTGCACTGGCTTGGATTTCAGAAGCCATGGAGATGATGCTTCTCTCGTTTATAGGCCCCGTCGTCCAAAGATTATGGCATCTTTCTGCCAAAGAACAAAGCTTGATAACCAGTGTGGTTTTCATCGGTATGCTCGTCGGAGCCTATTCCTGGGGTGTCATTGCAGATAAATATGGAAGAAGGTGGGAACTAATCTCTCTTCTCATTCTATTTTCTTTATTATAATTACGGATTCAAATAGCAGTTCGTTATTGTTATGTCATATGTCTGCAAACGCAATTTAAATCCCTGATTATAATACACCACTTGTTGATGTAAAAGAAAATGTTGTATTCCCCCCACAGGAAGGGTTTCCTTATGACTGCAATGGTTACCACTTTGGCTGGCTTTGCCAGTGCCTTCTCACCAAATTATGCATCTTTGCTGGTTTTCCGTTGTGTGGTCGGTATCGGGTTGGGAGGTGGGCCGGTGCTATGCTCTTGGCTGCTAGAGTTCATTCCTCCACCGAATAGAGGCACGTGGATGGTTGTTTTCCAAGCATTTTGGACAGTCGGCACGGTGTTTGAAGCCTCCATCGCTTGGATTGTAATGCCAAGATTGGGTTGGAGATGGCTGCTCGCTTTCTCTTCCATCCCTTCATTTGGTTTGCTTCTATTCTACTTATGGACGCCCGAGTCACCCAGGTACCTGTGCTTGAATGGTAGGGAAAAGGAGGCCATGGTTATTTTGGAAAGAATAAGTAAAGTGAACGGCACTAAAGTGCCTCTCGGAACACTTGTCTGCGATGATTATCAAGAAGGGTTAGATGGGGATGCAGCCCCTACAAAAAAGTCTAAACAAGGACCCTTCTCAACCATTTTAAACCTTCTTTCACGGGAACTCATTAGGCCTACCCTGCTCTTATGGGTCGTCTTCTTCGGGAATTCCTTTACCTATTACGGCCTAGTACTACTCACCACCGAGCTAAACGCAGGACGCAGTCGGTGTGCCGGAAACAAAACTGAATCCAAGAAAGCTGAAGATGTTGACTACAAAGATGTCTTCATCACTACTTTTGCAGGTAATTACATGATTTCATAGACAGACACTCGTGGACCTTTGAATTTTGATTCGGTTGTTACTTGTTACTATTATAGAATTCCCGGGGCTCATCATAGTAGCTGTCACGGTGGACCGAGTCGGTCGAAGGATTTCGATGGCGGTGTTGTTCTTCATCTGTTGCATTCTCATATTCCCCTTGTTATTCAACCAGACAGCAAAGGTAACAACGGGCCTTTTATTCGGATCTCGAGTATGCATCACTGCAACCTTCACCACTCTGTTCATATATGCTCCAGAGGTAAAGCAGTCCCCATATCCTTGTTGGTTACTTTTGCAACACTCTATTTGTTTTGAACATTGAATTAACTTGCAGATATATCCGACCGCCGTGAGATCGACCGGTTTCGGATCGGCAAGCTCGATGGGAAGAATTGGTGGGATGATATGCCCGTATGTGGCAGTAGCTTTAGTGCAGCACTGTCATCAAACAGCTGCAATTGGGATGTTTGAGGCTATAATATTTTTATCAGGAGTATCCGTATTGCTCATACCAATAGAGACCAAGGGTCGGGATTTGAGTGATAATGTTAATTCTAAGAATCCTCCGCCTGTTTAGTTTTAATTTTGAATAATCAGGGCTTCACTCGCTTTCCAAATGTTTAACGATATCCATTTATTATAAATGAAATAAATTCAATTTACAGCCTTTTACTTTTGTTCCAAGTTTCTTATACCTTTTTTTTTTCATCTTCTCTCAATTTTCAATTATATATAAAAAACACCTACTAAGAAATTCATTTGATCTGAAAACTCTCCATGTTTAATAATTATAATAAATATTATTATGATATTAATTATGTCTGTTCGTACGTTTTTATAAACTTTTAATAAAATTAGTAAATATCACTGCTTAAACATCAAACATGAGATTAGTATATTTATATACAATTTTTTACAACTCCACAAATGATAATTTTTTTGAATTCTTTTCTAATATATTTTCTTTTTACTCACATCATGGATGTGACAAAATTTAATATTTATACTTAGAAAAATTTAAAGTATTCATCGTATAATTATAAATTATTTAAAAATAAAAAAATAAATTAATTAAAATATATTATTTTATTTTTAATTTTCTTTTAAACATAAATTAAAATACCTATCTACTCCTAAATTACAAAACACTAATTTTTGTTCATTTGAAATTTAAGCCACCGTCGCTGTCTTGCCGCTGTTCAATTTCCCCATAAATTCTAGTGAATGAGCATAATCCTACAATCGCCGGCTCCACGTGGTTCAAAATCAAAGCTACAATTAATGTTTTCGGAGGTCAAAAGAAGAAAAAAAAACATAATTGAACCTGAAATCTAAATATTTATGGTAGAAAAAAAATCGAACGTGTAACACCCAAAATAATTTAATTAAGTTTAAAAAAAAGGAACAATCGAGTTTAAAAATAAAATAGGATGTTATGTTGCCATGGGGTTCTAAACCCATGCCTTACACTTGATAAGACAAACCTTATCCATTTGAGTCAAGTGCTCATTCATATCATATGTTCTCTAAAATAATATTAGAAATATTTTTTGGGAAGTATTTCAAGTCAGATTTAATTATCCATCTGACTCTTCACCTACCAGGGGAGAGAATAACCATTTGAATTCTCGAATCTAGACTCTCACCGTCCCTCATCCGACCGTCCCCCGATCTCCCTCACCGTCGTGTCATGTCTGTCACCGTCGGCGTCACCATGTCTATCGTCACATTTCAAACTCAGCGTCGTCAGCTACGCGCTCGTTTGTGACGTCGTTCACCGTGAGAGACCGTTCGAAGCCGGCGTGAATAACCCCCGACTTCCTCTGTTATCTGCGATTTTCGGTCGTGTTCGTCGTCCTTTTTTCGCACCGCCACCACCAGTGAGTCTCTCACGTCGGTGCGACCAAAACCCCTCTAGTCGATCGTCGATTCGCTATCGAGAGAGCCTTCGTCGGATCTGCGTGAAATTTCGACCATCCCTTGCGTTTCAGGTAAAATCAATGAGTTTCCTGGCCTGTTTCCGATTCACAAATGTAATGACTGTGTTGTGAGGTTTAATTCCGTTTCGTTCTCGGCCAAAATGGGTCGTTTAGGGTCACCGTGATGTTTTCCGGCGTGTCGTCGGCGAGGTGAGGTTTAGGTTAGTGGGCCGGGTTGTATTCGACCTGACCCGTCTGCCCGAGTCTGACCCGACCCGTCTGCATGAGTCTGGCCCGACCCGACCCAAGTGTGACCCGTTGACTGAGCCAACTCAGTGAGTCAACCTGTTGATCGAGTCAACTCAGTGAGTTAACCTAATTGACTGGTGATGTCAGCATGGCGTCAGCATTGACTTTGACCCAAAAAGTCAAATTTTTCGAAAGCCCTTATTTTATGTTTTTCGACGTCCTGAGTTCGTTTTTGAAGCTTATTTTGCAAAATTTTAACCCGATAAGCTATTATTCAGCATTTGACTTTCTAGAGAAATTTGACCATCGTGTTTAAGTTTTGCTTCTAACGTAAATTGTTTTATCATGTATCCGGAATAACGAGGGACGTCAAATTTGAGCTCGAGAGCAATCGATTGGGGCTTCAAGAGTCGACCGGTGTAGCTCGGAGTCGAGGTAATACCCACTACTTGTGTACTATAATGAACTTGTTAACTAATATTTAGTGCATGAAATATCAAATGAAATAGAATATAGCATAAGAATACTGATAAGGACCTTTGGGTCAAAATTATGAATTATATGACACGTATAACTGCTTAAGAACTGTAAATTAATTGATGACTTGGTTATCTCGATATACATGTTAAAACCTCAGATAATGAAATCATTTTCATAAGGGGTTCGATTTAAGAGTGAATTCAATGGCTGAAAAATATGTGTATTTTCTTTCAGTAACTATCAAGTGAATCTAAAAAAAATGAAATGAACTATGACCGACTCTCTGATGTAAGGAATGACGTCGATCTGTCCAAAAAAATATGCCCTTGTGCTTAATCTGGAGGTGTACTCCCTAGCTGCCGTTACACTAAAAATATATTATATATATATATATATATATATTTGAAATGTTTCGACTAAATTGATCATGTGCATATGACTGATGTTCCTTAGGCGCTATATACATACTTTAAATGTTGTGATTGAACTAAACATGTGCACATGGCTGGTAACTTCTGATTCTGGAAAACGTAACATGTTTCTGATTTTAAGTATGATAGTTTCATCCATCTGAATTATGCTTAAGTACTTGATTGAACAACATGATCTCTGATTTTTGTTTTACCTGATTAATAGCATGCTCTCTAATTATTGTTTACCGAAAATAATTGATTGTTTTATGTTTATCGTAATTGCTGCTTCTTTTAATTTCTGAAATTTCGACATCAACGGTTACTGGGGTGCTTGGGATAGGTTATGAAGATACCGTAAGTTCTGCCCTGATTTGGCTTGTAATTCCTTACTGTTATCGTTACAGGTTCTTCTGCTTCGACGAGGGTAATTCTTTACTGTTATCGTTACAAGTTTATCTGCTTCAGCGATGATAATTTCTCACTGTTATCGTTATAGGTTCCTCTGCTTCAGTGAGGATAATTCCTTACTGTTATCGTTATAGGTTCCTCTGCTTCAACGAGGGTAATTTCTTACTGTTATCGTTATAGGTTCCTCTGCTTCGGCGAGGGTAATTCTTTACTGTTATCGTTATAGGTTCCTCTGCTTCGACGAGGGTAATTCCTTACTATTATCGTTATATGTTTCTCTACTTGTATAACCAATAAATTTGTGGAAAACTGATTTTTTTATTAACACATAGAATTGCTGAAATGCATTATAAGCATCAGAAGCAACTGGGGCAGGTCCCCAAATGTCGATCTCTACCAATTGAAACGCCTTGGTGTACACTGTAGAAAACCCTAACTGCCCTAGGTTTACAAAGAATCTGTTACAACCGAAAGCTAATGACTCAGCTTACTATCCATATTTTCTGGATACTTCTAATACCAAGGGCTCAACTTACTATCAAATTTTGCAGGTGAAACTGGAACAATGACTTGAAATGTTGAGCATCTTCAAAAGTTATGAAACTTATATGTCATTGTCAATCCTGGATGACTTTGACTTGTATGAGGACAGGCAGAAGGCCATGCAAAGACAACAAGCTACCCTCATGTCTGGACTGTAAGGGTTGTCGGAGAAAGTGAGCATAGAAAGACTGTTACATTATTCGATGATTTCATAAAGCAGATGTCTAAGAGCTTTGGATGATGGTAATAAAGAAGACACTGGTATTGACTATTGAGACTGAGACAACTAATTCTGCTTCTGAATCTGATGGCTCTAAAGCGCGCAAGGGTTAGACTTGAAGATGTCATCAGGGCAGCAGCCTCGAGTTAGGAAATAGGAATGAGCATTCTAGGAGTTTGGGTGGCCATTGTTTCCTGTATGTCACACAAACATCTCTTTCAGCTGCTTTATTATTATTATTTTTGGAAGTGTATCTGAGTAAATTACAGCCATATAGCCCCTAAGAGACGAGGATCCTCATCCATTCCTGCTATGTATGAATATCCTCTTATCTATGTATGATGCTGACAACTAGCTGCTTGAATATTCTCAACCAGTGGAATTTACTTGGCTCTATTTCATTAGAATCTTCTTTTTTGTATTCATATCAACTACATGACAATATTCTACCTTGTGATAATGGACATCATCGCCCTTTTTTTTTATATTATCAGAAATAAAATGAAAATAACGAGGAGAATGATAAAAACTGAGCAGTGTAGAGCTTTTAATTTTGATTTAATATTTGGAATTTGTTCTAAATTATGGAAATATCGTTCCATAATGGATGGTTATAAAAAACTACTTTATTTAAAATAATAATTAATTATTATTGATTTTTTGTTTGTTTGTTTTGAAATTCAAATTTTATAAAATGCGACCATCTTATTATAGAAAAACAAATAAAGTACAAAAAGGAAAGAAATTCATTCACATGTGTGTCTCAACTCTCAAGATCAAGTTTTGATAAATGGCCACTACTCAGAAATAAGATTACTTTTGAACAAAAAAATAAGAAATAAGATTACAGAAAAAATATATATATAAATAAAGGAAATTGGGAAGATGCCTACAAGTCCCACAGTCTGTAATTGAATTCTCCCACACTCAGCTCAATCTTTGCCCAAAGTGTTTAGGATTTGGATTTTGGGATGGCAAGTGTCTCTTCAATGGAATTTTGGTGTTTCCTTAACCTCAAAGCTACTCTTGTTGCTCTTCTTCTTATACTCTTCTTTCATTTCTCCAAGAAATTTTACTCTAAATTCCTTCCTACTCCTCCCTCCACTCTTCATCTTCCTTCTCCGTCTTCATCCATTTCTCCTCCTGATTCTCGATCAAGGTAATCTTTTTATGCTTTTTTCTAATCTGGGTTCCTTTTATTTTATTCAATTCCTCACCTTTCTCACTTGATTTTGTGCTCTTCTCGGGGTATTGGTACACTTGGGGTTGCTTTCTTAATTGCTGTTCAATTTTTTTCCCTCTTCTTCTTAATATTTTGTTGAATCAGCTGCTTCGGATTTTGCACCACTGTTCGGCAATTCCTTAATTTATCACTTCTTTGAGTTCTGTTTGGTTTTATACTAGATTTCCTAGTATGATTTGTTTTTCTTTAGTTTTCAGAAGAACAAAAACTTTACGGAATATAGTATTTATAACTTTTTAATTAGACGTTTCCCCTTGCTTTCAATCATGGTGGGATAATTTTCTCCAAGGCAATCTCTATGGACAGTGGAAAAATTAACTTCTTTTCTTTTTACAGCTAAAAGTATTGGTTGTAGCTTAAATTTTTAGTATGTAGGGTTTCAATGTTACCTTGATTTTTAACTGATTTGGAGTTTGTGTTCGCTACCTACAGAACCCCAGAGATCGTATCTGATTCGGACTTGAAGTTTTTGATTGATAATTTGGATGAGAAGCTCGATGAGGACGACAAATGGGAGAATGTATTCGACAAGAAAACAGACTTCCTATACTACGAAGCAAAATGCTGCAGACCTAAGGTTCTGTGTACTCTGGTTTGCTTTAGTTCGTCTATAATAACAATGTAGTGAAGTTTTCTAAAATTAGTACTTTCAATCATATACTTGTTGTATATGCTAAAGCATTGAACTTAAGGTCGATTTGACTTGTCGGATATGGTTTTAAATTATGTTTCTTGTTGTTGGTGAAGCAAACTGAAAATTATGTTTCTTGTTGTTGGTTGCAGGATAAACCTCTGAAATACCTGAGCACGACTGTATTTGAGAATTGCTCTCCGGAGCTTCTGAGGGACTTCTATATGGACAATGATTATAGAAAGCAGTGGGATAAAATGGTGATTGATCATGTGCAGCTGCAGGTGAACACGGCAAATGGGATTGAAATTGGCCGCACAATAAAAAAGTTTCCCCTTTTGACACCTAGAGAATATGTACTGGTTTGGAGATTGTGGGAGGGAAAAGATAGAACATTCTACTGTTTTACCAAGGTGACTGTCACTGTAACTTAGTCTTTCATCTTATAGAGTTCGTGTCTGTTTCATATTATTTTGGCAAGTGGAACTTGTAAGGCTGATATTAAGGTTTAAGAACATGATTGGCGGTTTCTTTAATATGAAAGAGATGTACATGTTTTATACTTAAAGTTATTAATATTGGAATTTATCCTCATTTAAAACATGGTCATTTGAGAAAAGCCTTTGGTTGTTTAGGAATTATAGTAAGGGTCAAAAAATATGTTAAGATCTCCAAATGAGAATATGGAGAATGGCTGTGATTGTTCATCCACCCTCCTCAAACAGGGTGGAGCTCCCTTAAGTTTGGGTTCTAAATCCGGTTCTTGCAAATACGCAGGGTTTATCCCCTTAATCCCCCATACAATATAAAAATTGCTTCATGCAAATGCCTATGTTTTTCTTTATTGCACCGATTCCATATTTATGCTTACTATCACATAATGGTTGACTTTTGTTGTAATTCTTTTTATGATTGACTAGGAATGTGAACATCCATCTGCACCGAGACAGAAGAAGTATGTTCGCGTAAGATATTTTAGATCCGGTTGGAGAATCAGGAAAGGTAAGTGCCTCATATAACTTATCTAACCAGTACTAAGAAACTTAAAGAGTTGATGGTTTCTCATTGGAGCCATGCAATTTCTCAAGATTGATTTATTTATGTACTTGCACAATGTGCTGCTGCTAGTGACAGCCCCTCTCTGCATGAAAAAAAAAGTTAATGATGAATCTTGTTGGACACCAGTTTGAGTCATTAATGACAATGCAATTCTTAATTCCTCCTGCCAAAGTGTTTCTACCCAAGACATTGAAAAGATTAAACTTTCTTGGGAGGGGAATAGAAGGGAATAAGGGATCCTATACCTATATACTTCTTTCTCTCGTTTCTTTTTTGTTCCCATGTTTACTTTACTATTTATGATTCTGAATTATAATGTTAATTGTGCAGTACCTGGTAGAGATGCCTCTGAGATCAGAATGTTTCACCAGGAAGATGCTGGTCTGAATGTGGAAATGGCAAAACTAGCATTTGCAAGGGGCATATGGAGTTATGTATGTAAGATGGATAATGCATTACGCAAGTATTCTGCTATCAACCACCCTCTGACTACTCCATCTGTTTCCTCCATCACTCTGATTCAGAAGGTCTGCATTATTATACTGAACAATATATATAACCTTTTTTTTAAATGTGATCATGTTTACCAATAGCTTGTTATAATTTCCTTATTCCAAGAGAAAAGCATTTAAAATTCATGTCAAACATATATCCACCCGAGTTTGATTACGTAGAGATAGATTTATACAACTTTGTTAACCTTAAAAGTGTGCTATCAAATTTATTGTGGTGTAGAAGAATATACCCCGTAATCTTGGTTTCCTTCATGTGCGTTGGAGATTAGTATTTTGAGAAATGAGTAAAGGTTACTTTAATGTTTTTGAGAAGTAAGATAATCTTATCTTTATAGCAGAGGTAAAAATAAAGAAGCAGGGTCTGAGGAGTGAGGACCATATGTGATAGCAGCCTAGAGTCTTTTGTTGCACCATCGAGCAATCTAGCTTGGATAGTCTACCCTTATGGACTAGTCGCTTTAACTGAGGCTTATCTAGCTTAAAACTTCTATTGTCAAAATTAATTTATTGAACTAAATTCTGTTTATGGAATCACAATATCACATGATTAAACTTCTGCTTCTTTATATTGGAAAAAGAAAAAAACAGCTGGTTTGGGTGATATTATATTTAGATCAGCTCAGGTACTGATGATTGACATGCTGTCTGCATATAGGTTCCACCTGAATTAGATATGATAAGTGGCAATACTCTTCCGGCAGTCTCTGCATCGATGGCCACTCTTGAACCAGTCAATGATGAACCCAGGGAGAAAAAGCTATCAAGGATACCATCAAAAAAGATAGTAGCGAAAAGTTTGCTTGTCGCTGGGGGTGTGATCTGCCTGTCTCGTGGTCACGCTGGACTGGGTGCTAAAGTTGTAATGGCATACATCCTAACAAAACTGAGAAAACATCGCGATTCATCAAGCCAAAGTATGCAAACTCGAGGCACCTGACCTTGTTTCATCGCTGCAACTAATCTTGATGGTTTTTAATGAGACTTGTTTTTATGCATAGGCTCATCGAACTTAGTTATCAAGTTTAACTACAGATTCACAGAAATAACATCGTGAAAGGGTGGAGGTTATTCGATGTGAAACCCGACTTTTATTCTATAATTATTTGTTTCTTATAGTGTAAATATACTCAAAACCCCAGATGTAAGTGCCTTTTTCTAAGGCTAATCACTGCAGTTAATGAACTTTAAGTTCCAACATACCAATTACAGCTTTGTTTTGCATCAATAGCCTTACCCTTCCAACAACCAACTTGCCTAATCGCATACTCTTCGTAAGACGGTAAGTCCTCGGATTTGAATCTTGTACAATCTTCCTCGTTCCTCAACTCTCAATGTTTCAATGTACTGAAAAGCTGTCTGTGCTTTACGTTCCATATAGAGAGAACTTCGAACAGGAGAAAGCTAACTCTGTGTGACCTTAATTGGCGAAAAAGTAGGTATACAAAAACTCTGTTGAGTTAAGAAAGTTTAATAGGTCAGCTTAGAGAAAGCCTGCTAGTATTGATCAAAGGTGGCAGTTAGAGAAAGTATTACAAATTCCCGGAAAACATTGAAAGGCTCTTATGAGTTATTTCTCCTCAGCTTTCGCTCTCTTTGCATTCAGTTGTACTTTTCTCTTCACCAAATTTAGCAACCCCTTTGAAAAAAAATTAAAAAATAAATAATTAAAAAAAAAAAACTTAATCGCCCTACAGCCCTTCAATATGAAACAGAAAACAGAAAAAAGGCTAAGACAACTCAAAAACGGTTTATATCGTTTCCCTTTATTCTTTCTTTCTTCACTTCCCTCTCCGACTCCTTCTGGTTTCTGCATCTGATATCAGCTTGAGTGTTTCAAAGGAATATAACCCAATTTTCCTCTTCTTTTCCTTGCCGATTCGGCCTAGGAACATGCATTGTTTTCTCGTAGGATACTTGGTTCTTTCTTGTGGGACCTTGATTTCATTGCTTCATGCGGAGACCGAAAAAAAAGAAGGTATGTGTATCACTTTTTCACACTATTTTATGCTGCAATTTTAGATTTGCATGCTCGTTGCTAATGATGCATTTAATCACGTAGTTCATGCAACTGTCCTTAAGGGACACGGCATCTAGAAAGTTTGGGGTTGAAACTCATTATCTGCTAACCAGTGCATCACATTAACATTCATGAATCATGCATATGTATATGTATATATTCTGAAATTTGTTAATTGTATTTTGTAGAAAGTGCCCTTAATGTGATGTTTAAAAGCCTAAATGCCCCCTCCCAACTAAGTGGTTGGAGGACAAGTGGCGGTGACCCTTGTGGCAATTCCTGGGAAGGGATCACATGTGCAGGCTCAAAAGTAACTGGGATGTAAGCTTTACCCCCATTATGTCTGTTAGAGTAAGATTGAATTCTTGTATTTTTCTTTACCGGGTTTAAATTTTGCAGAAACTTGTCCAACTATGGACTCAATGGAGAATTGGGCTACAAGCTATCAAATTTGACTTCACTAACTTCCCTGTGAGAAATTGCTTCTACAAATAGGCTCTGCTAGATGTTCTGTTTCCTTTGTATTTGTATCTTTTTTCTTCTGTTACAGAACATAATCTGAACTCTGAAGGCGATGCATTGTTTCTGTCATAGAACAGCGATCTGAGCAAGAACAACCTTAATGGTCAAATTCCATATCAACTACCTCCCAATGCTGTTCGCATGTACGTACTCGCTCGACACTTGAATATAGGAAAAAGAAAGAAAAATCGTATCATATCCATACCCGACACTCGCACCAGAATTAAATGTAACATAGCATTGGTTCTGATGAGTTCAATTTACATGCAGAGACCTTTCTCGAAATCAGTTTACTGGTAACGTGCCTTACTCGATCTCACAAATGACCAAGGTCGAAGACATGTAAGTCAAAATAATTGGTCCGGTCTATCTATTTTCACTATAATTTCATCAGTTTTTAACCATGTCTGAATATTTGGTTGGTTTCTGAAGAAATCTTAGCAATAATCAACTCGACGGACCGGTGAGCGATATGTTTGCCAAAGTTAAAAATCTTAAATCATTGTAAGTATATAATTTCAGCAAACCCGTCTTCTATTATATCCGACATTCTCGCCCGAATAGACGTAGTAGTATTACTGTATGGCTAACTTAGGAGCTGACATGCAGTGATCTATCAAACAACCAACTGAGGGGTAAGCTGCCAAATTCTTTTGCAAGCCTTCAAAATTTAAACACTTTGTAAGTGCAAAATTTTTCCTATTATAGTTATTATCTGTATGATTGTATCTATACTCTGTTAAAAGTATTGTTGCTAACTTTTGTTCTCACTTATGCAGACGTCTGCAGAACAACGGATTCACCGGAACACTAAATGTCATTCGCGACCTTCCCATTGAAGATCTGTACGTGACCACCACATAAAATTTGACGAAAATGATGGTTTTTTATTCTTCTTTTATCACACATTGAAGTGGATGGAGTATCTGAGGGACCTTACAATATCAACCTACATGTTTTTTTCCTGTTTTTAATGGCAGGAATGTTGAAAACAACCAATTTAGTGGATGGATTCCTAATGAGTTGAAGGGCATTCGCAGCCTGAAGTGAGTATCCTACAAAGTTTTCTTTGTTTATTGTTGCAGTGGTGTAAAAGTTGTTTCCTGACTTGCAATTTGTATGTTTTGGAAGAACTGGAGGAAATTCCTGGTCAACCGGGAAGGCTCCGCCTCCACCGCCTGGTGTAGTCCACCGGCATCCTAAATCTGGTGAAGAACAGGACAAGGATGACGGCGCAGAGAAGAATCCTAATCTTGTTCGGAATGTAATAATTATAGCTGTGTCATGCTTAGGTTTACTCTTGTTGTTGGCTGGTATTTGTGCATTATTGTCCTCAAGGCGAAAGTCTGCTCACCCGTCCTCACAGTTTATCGACGAAGAGAAAAATACGGAGCGCAAAGGTACCACTCCATTTCAATCCCAAGAGTTTACTGCTGAACCCTATGCTGGCATTGTAAAAGGATCGAAAGGTATATATCCATGCAAGCATATATGTTTGTTGAGTTGTGCAATGAAGAAAAACATAATTTCACATCAATTCAACTTATTATATATGATGTGTGATGGTCACAGGTTTAAGAACAATTGAATCAGGTGTTGAATTGGATCTAATGATTTTGCAAAACCCTTCGCCAATGGAGCTTAAGCGTTCAGGTTCAGTTTCAGGCCGTCCGTCCAGTGTAACTGAGCCAGCACGCCTCCTGAAAGCAAGAGGAAACACCTCTGCTTCTGTTGTAGCATTTTCTTTGGCAGATTTACAGAATGCAACCGTTAATTTTGCGCCGAGTCACCTCCTCGGTGAGGGTAACATTGGACGTGTTTATAGTGCCAAATGTGTAGATGGCAAGGTACATTGCATGTTCTCTCGTTTTCCTTTTTCTTCATTTCCATTTTAATTATTCACGCTTTCATACATGTAAAAAAAATTGACAGGTTTTAGCAGTAAAAAAGATAGACTCCTCACTCATACAAGGTTTGAAGCCAGAGGGGTTTTCGGAAATTGTTGAAAACATCTCAAAGCTTCACCATCCTAACATCGCCGAACTCGTGGGGTATTGCTCGGAGCAGGGGCAGTATTTGTTAGTTTATGACCATTACAGGAATGGCTCACTTCATGAGTTCCTACACGTATCAGATGATTTCAGCAAACCCCTCACCTGGAACACCAGAGTCAGTATTGCTTTAAGTGCAGCTAGGGGTGTTCAGTAAGTAAAATACTTTCTTCTTCCACTCCCATAAAATCACCAATACCAACATAAGAACATCAAGTTATCCAATAATTTTGATCCAATGGTGAGCGTTGGTTTGTCCAGGTATCTCCACGACGTTTGTTCTCCACCTATAGTTCACAAGAACATCAAGTCATCCAATATTTTGCTTGATCTTGAGCTCAATCCTCGTTTATCCGACTACGGTATGGCCCACTTCCATGAGGTTAGTATGTCCTTCACTAAAAATTCATGTATGTTGAAGCCATTTCAGCATTAGTGATTCAACCATAACCAGTGGTTTAATCGTTTCAGCGCACGAGTCGAAACCTGGGAATGGGATATAATGCTCCAGAATGTATAAAGCCATCAGCCTATACGCTAAAGAGTGATGTTTACAGTTTCGGAGTGGTGATGTTAGAGCTACTGACCGGTCGGATGCCCCTGGACAAGTGAGCCTAAACCCCGACTCAAATCAATACGAAACTAGCAACATATGTTCCAACTCTATTGCTTTGTATGTTTGCAGTAAAAAACCAAAATCTGAACAGTGCTTGGTGAAATGGGCGAGCCCTCAGCTTCACGACGCTGATGCGCTGCAAGTAATGGTTGATCCCGCCCTGAGGGGACTGTACCCTCCGAAATCACTCTCTCCATTCGCTGAAATCATCGCCCTCTGCGTAAAGGTGGCGTTGCATAATGCATACTAACATTATATATATAATATCATGATCAAGATGTCTTATGCAACAATTGTTTTGTCTCAGTCGGATCCGAAGCAACGGCCTACGATGTCTGAGGTGGTGCAGTCATTGGTACAATTAGTACAACAAACGAACATGAACATGCGAGATGAACTTACGACATCTCGCCAGGAAGAGGACGAAGACTACTCGGTATTCGTTTGATTCATATGTACAACAAAGAGAAAATTTTAGCAGAGAAGAAGATTATGTTCCCTTTTTTCTGCAATCATTCTTTTGAGTTTTCATATGAATCTGTTGATAGAAACATTAGTAACTTAGAATCCTTAGTGCATTCCTATATTTTCCTCAGTAATACTGGTGATAGTATGTACTTTTATATATTATTTTTATTTTAAATTAGATTTAGTTAATTTAGTATTTTTAATAATATAGTTATATATAATTCATATATTATTAGTACATCAAATATTAACTTCTATGTTTGAAATTTGTATTTCTAAAGACATTATCACCTTTAAATGGGCTATCCGCCTATCCCGAGTGAAAATCGTGGATTTAGCCCAAATTTCTCCAAATAAGAAGCTTTAGTTTAGCCTAATTAGTAGTTTGCTTTGTAAACTCAAAGTATACAAATTAATTGTCACAATCATGCAATGAGTATAAAAATATAAAACAATATAATTATTTAGACAAAAATATTTTATGCACTGGCTAGAAACTTATTTTTTACAATCGTCTAATTTTTTAGAGTTCAGAAGTTAGAGTTTAGTGTTTAGGTTTTAATATTTGTGGTTAAGTTTTATAGTTTAAAGTGTGTAGTTTAGAGTTTAAAATTTATGGATTAAGGTTTATGCCCCTTAAAAAAATATGTGACAATTTTAAAAGCACGCTCGTAAATAAAAAATTAATATATTTTTTTATTTCCCAACGGAACTTTCAAATCATTAGAAATAAAAGGATAAGTAAAAACAAAAAGTAGTAAATTATAATTAATTTATTAAAAATCGTTGTCGGATAAATTTGGTAATCTTTTCTTGTAATTAAGGCATCAATTAGAAATGCCATGTCTTGTCTTGGTAGGTAAAGATTGATTTGGAGGATCAATTTGGTTTGTATGCGAAATAGTTAATTAAATTGCCCCCAATTCTTAAATATTATTGTTGGTAGCTTTTATTTTGGTAAAAGTATACACATTTTGAACTAATAAACAAAATTTTGTCATTCAAACCGGAGACATCCAATATGAAAAATCAAATCTAACCCATTCAAGTGAACAATTAATTATACAAGTTTTAAACATTCAAGCAACCAGCTTTAAATGGTTTTTCTTTTTCAAAAATATTTTAATACATAAGCTTGCGTAAACTGTAGTTTACGCAAGCCTTCTAATTTTAAGGTTTAGATATTTAAGTTGTGGTTTAGGGTTTAAGATTTTAGGTTGTAAGGTGTAGAATTTAAAGTTTAAGATTATAATTTAGAGTTTAGGGTTTAAGGTTTAGGTTTTAGGGTGTTAGATCTAGGGATTTGGATTTTAAAATTTATATCTTAAATATGAAAGGTTGTGTTGTAACCCCCTCGCCCCGGTCCGGACGCTTGACCGGTCCGAGCGGGCCACACGGGGAAAACCGAAGCGAAACCCGTTAAGGTTCCTCCTCGGTTGACAACCCAGAAAATTTCTTTTTAATTTACTCTTCTCTAAATGCACACTTAATTCCTATGTGATCACGGCAACGGAAGACGAGCATTCGCAAAACAGTAACTCGAACAACCTAAGAAAAACATCTCATTTTTATGTAATTTAACAGGCCGTTTCGAAACACCCTCAAGGTGTATCGAAACGCCTTGACCTGGTCAACCCAACTAAGCCTTCACAAGGAAACCGTTTCGGAACAGGGGTCAACCGTTCCGAAACACCCTCCCTGGTCAACTTCTCGTGGTCAACGAGATTTGACCGTTTCGAAACACCAATGACCAGTTTCGGTACGCCTATATCTCGTCAATTTCTCAAAATTCAGTAGCAAAAACGTACCGAAACAGCCCCTATCCGTTCCGAAACGGCTGGCCAAAAGCAAAGGGACCGTATCGAAACATGGTGGCCCGTTTCGAAACGCCCCCTGCCTGCAGACTCCATTTGACTGTTTTAAGACACAAGGATGCCCAAAAACACCGACAAAACACTCAACAACACTCCAACAACATACTAGCAATTAATCCTATGGCAAACCATCTTACAAACATGCTTTAACATCATTTAAACGAGACTAAACTCCAAGGTTTAACATCACAAACCATGCATTCATACATATCATAAAAGGAGCAAGCATTCACATAGCCCACACTTAGACAAATTCAAGATAGCAAAACTAACAAGGTTTCAAGAAAGGCATACATCTCAAGCCAAATAACAAACACATACGAGGAGTCTAACATGCTCCTAAACAACAACAACAACAACACATTCCAAAGGCATCATAACACGACTCCTATCCCATTGTTTTACTATTACAATCTTTAAATTTAACTATCATACTTGAGCTAACCGAAGCAACACTTGGAGGCCTTTCCTTGCCCTTGCCACCCACAAGCCATTGATCTGCATTGTCGAACAAAAGAGAGCGTAAGCATAAAAGCTTAGTGAGGGTAAGCTCATAAAACAAACCTTCGACAATGCAGGGTCCAAGCACGGCTACAACCAAGATAGAATGCATGATCTTACCTCCGATCCACACGAGCCATAAATATAGATGATGCATGAACATATATTCAATATCATGTCATGCTCATCATGTTTAATCCACAACATATGAGTTCACATATATTAAACCATGTTAGCAACACAACCCAAATCACATTGGCTCACAATTAATCACATATTGGCAACATAAACCACAATCCGTATTGGCACCTAGCTATGACTCGAATACGCGGATAACCGTTGGAACTCACATCCAACAACACAACCATTACCTGACGGTGGGATTACACTTATCACCGTTCACGCAGAGGGGATTCCACTCATCCTCACGCCTCATTTCACGCGGAGGGAATTCCACTCATCCTCACGCCCGTCGATGGGATTCCACTCATCACCGACTAATATATAAAAGAAGATTTCCGGGCTAACCCGTACTCCATCTTGATGACTACCATCATCAAGACCACGCGCGCATTTTGACTCACGTGTGCACACTAAACATCCTAATGATCGATCATTTGTACCCGAGTATACTAGTGCCAATACTACACATTTCATTAATCTATCACAATATCAATCCATAACAACTTCCGTGCTTAGCACGTACTCACCATGACTCACCGTCATGCACAAACCACATTTCCATGCCTAGCATGTACTCACCATGATCCTCGGATCATACATTCACCTCATAACATCATTACACATGTCAACACTACATGCATCTCAATAACACAAACATCACATCATATTTCATACATATGTAGATCTCTATCACATTTATCATCAACATGCATGTCACAATGTATTAAGCCATGCCTCCACATACATGTATAACAACATAAGCATAACCACCATAAGCATGATTAAACATGAGGCATAAGTCAACACTTTAAAGATCAACCAAGGTCTCTAACTAAGGTTTGGGATTAGGCTACCACCCTAATCCCAACTCTAGGTGGGTCTACCAATCCCAACCTAGTTCACATGCTTGAACCAACACTTGAAAACCATTTAAAAATATTTAACCACTCACTTAAGCTTCCAAGCTCCAAGCCAAGCAAGCAACCTCCCTCAATTTTCCGGATTTCTTCCCGAGGCTTCTCCAACACAAATTCCCACTTCTAAACAACCTCAAACACATTTCAAACAATTCCAAATCAGCCCAACATCAAAATACCAACCCGGAATACAATTCAAATGCAATTTATCATATTGCAAACCATGAACAAATCCCATTTTTAGCAAATTCGGGCAGCCCCTAAACCATGTCCAAAAACCATGTTTCCAACATCCATAGCACCCAAAAACAATCCCAAATCAACCCTTAACCATAGCACTACCATTGGGCAATCAATTTCCACCTAAAACAACCCCCAAAACTCACCCAAAACCCTCCAAAAAACCCATTTTTACCCAATTTCGGGAATTCATTTAAAATACTCTAAAAATTATATATGTTGGACTATTTGATTCACAAACAACATATCTAACATAAATAAACCAAAAGCCTTGATAAAAACTCATAAAGTCACCACCTTTAACCAAAACTTTGAAAAACCCAAATTCTAAAACTTGAACCAAAATGAAATCTACTTGTACTTTTAAAGAGAGGAAGATGAGAGCAAGTCGAAAATGTAATTACCTTTCAAAATCGAGCTAAAATGAAGGAGAAAGAAGGTGGGATAGAAACTTGGAGAAAAACTCTCCTCTTGTAGTTGGTCTTGAGTTTTTGAAGAAGAAGATGATGAAATTTTGGTTTATTTGAATTATAATGTAATAAAAATGGGTTTTTATTTGTAAAGATCAAATATTTACACAAATGCCATTAATGAATGGCCAAAACCCACATCTCTTAAAGTCCATGGACTTTGGGCTTAAGAGATAGGCCCAACATAGTCTCAAATATTTTGAAATCCCGAGGCCCATTTAAATATTTTATTATTTAAATTATAAAACCGAACCCGAAAAAATATTAAAATATTATTTTCACCCGACCCCTAAACCCGGGTGTTACAACTCTCCCCCACTTAAGGAAATTTCGTCCCCGAAATTTATCGGACAGAAGTTTCCACAAAATCCGCTCTTACCCACTTTCCTTCTCACCACAACATACTAACCAACCGATAGACTTATCACGCAACAATAGATATCTGATGCTAAGATCTCAACGGTTCTTTCAAGGCATGTCAATTCTAAACTCAACTCAATCACTTCTACAGACATAGCACAGAACAGATCTGACTCACACTTCCGAATCATAGATACACAGAACCCTTTATAAACCTCTTTCTAACTCTGGTGGTAACCGCAACAAATAAACAACAGAACTAGTCCGGTTCACAACTCATACAACACTGTTCGAAAACTTGACCCATAACTTTCTCTGACTGGTCATCTGACTTCAACGGGTAACCATACACTATGCAAACGTTTTCAAAACTAATCTAGTCGAAATCTCGAATCTCTACTACCCACTTCCATTAAGAACCTTCCACAGATGTAACAAACTAAAAGGAAATTGATGCTCGGTCTTGATACACTGGCAAATTACACTTACTCTCATGCTGAACCACATTATTCATCCACTCAATCCAGAAGTACTCATCTTCAACCCACAATACGTCTTCATACAACTCAGATGCAATACAAATGAACTGTCGCATGCTTCGGCCAACACAATGCGTCTCAAAACACTATGTCCATAGGTACAACTATTCTGCCTCTAAAAATGCAAAATCTATCATCTCTGAAACTGTATTCTGACGGTCTTCCTTCTACAATGTCTTGCACGTGAGGTGCCAAGAATCTGTCTTGCAACTGTTTCTCTTCAAGAATTCTGACTCAATGTAGGTTCAACATGAAACTCGGCCACGAAACTACTATCATTTCATAAGCTGAATTCGGAAAATACAACTCGCAACTCCACCACTGATCTAACAACAAATACAGCTCGGAACATCGGTTACTACGTTGACTCTCTTTGGATGGTACTCAATCCTGATATTACAGTCTTCAAGCATTTCTAACACTTTATGCGGTTCGAGTTTCAACCCTTCCTAAGTTGTCTAACAATTCAAGTTCTGATGATAAGTATATACTGTGCATTTCTTACTATACGTGCTTTGTCTCTAAGTCTTCGAAGCAAATACAACTGTAATTAACTCCGTGTCTTGTGTCGGATAATTATTTTCAAGGTCTTTCAATTATCTCAATGAATGAGCCACAATCTTCTGTCTTGCATAAGCACACAACCTAACCCTACATGTAACACATCATTATGGTTCACAAATTCTCTTTCTGATATAGACTGGACCAAGGTCGAAGTTTTCATCAAATTTTCTTTCGGTGTCTCAAGGGCTCATTGTCTCGCATCTGACCACACAAACTGAACAGTCTTCTGTAGCAACTTGTCAAAGGAGCAGCTATCTTCAAAAGACTATTTACAATTCTCTGAGAGTAACAATGCTAGACCTGGGAACTAAAGATACCTGTCACTGTCTTCAATTTCTTCCAACTCACATCTTCTTCTGTCTACCTAGGATTTACCCTAATACACTCTGCTAATCTAAATGTCTTAGGAGGACATCTTCCTTGACTCGGAGTTCGCGTTGGCTCAACTTGGCATACCGCTGATTCTCTAATAGAATCTACAATACTAACTCTAAAGCTTGTCATGGTCTTCTTCGGTACTTGAATATACTCATGTGTCATCTATAAGAACTATTACAACTGATCAAGGAACTCGGGAATTATTCTGTTCAACATCTCTATAAAAGTGACTAACTCACTAGTCAAACAAAACGGCATAACTCGGAACTCAAAGCGATCACATCTTGTCCCAAAAGTTGCCTTCAAAACTTCAACTTCTCTCACTTCCATCTGGTAGTAATCGGATCTCAAAATAATCTTCGAAAAGACTGAAGCACACACTAACTGGTCAACAATTCACTGACACTCGGAAACGGATACTAATTATTCACTGTCACTTGTTTCAACTGTCTGAAATCTAAACACATTCTCGTACTGTCACTCTTTCTTCTTCACAAATTGTACTGTCATACTCTATGATGACATACTAGGCCTAATGAGTCTAAGGTCCAAAAAACTTCGTAATTGATCTTTCAATACTCTCAATTCTTTCGGGAGTCATAAGATACAGAGCAATCACAACGGGAGCAACCTCGAAGACGGTCTCAATATCAAACTCTTCTCCTCTAAACAAGAGATAAACCAACAATTCTTCCAAAGACTTCTAGGAAAAGAAAACACAAACTATCCTAACACTCTGCGGTCTAATCTTCATTCAAAAATCAAATCCATCACACTTGCTAAGCAAGCCTGTCAACTAAACTAAATCAATCTTTGACCTCTAAATCTGGATCAACATTCAACAAGAAGTTCACCTCCTCACCTACCACTACAGTCACACATAAATCTTGCAACTTCAAGTCAACTCTTTCTTTGTCTCAACGTATACACTAACTATTTGCTCTTCAAGCCGAGCCTTGTCAAAAGGCACACCGAAACTGTAGGAAGACAATCACTTCACATCTACCAAAAACTAGTAACTCTGAACCACCAACAAACGTCTTATGTACATCTTTCTGACCACTACTATCTCCCAAAAAGGTCTAGTCACATGCGTCCCTACGTCTAAAATCTCAACATAGATACATCAAAATCCTTTGCACGCTCACACAAACGGACGATTCTGCAAAAATTGCAACTTCACAAGTACACAGTTGTTAGTCTTCGGCCCTCTTGTCTTCAGGCTGGTCCTTCAACAAAATCTAACTCTTCTAAGTCATTCTTAGAGCATTGCGAAACCTCAAAACTCAATTCTGATTACACACAAACTATCATGCTTGAACTTGTTCTATAACATCAGTTCTGACGGCCCGAAACATCCCACTACCAAATAATCTGGAGTCAAAGCTCAAGACTTCCTTCTCGGCTCAACTATAATGGAAGTGACTTCATCTCTTCTTATTGCTGGGAGACAACTCAAACGCACACTGGTCTATTTAATTTTTCTTAGTTTTATTTAAATAAATTTAATCAACTCAATTCATTTTTTTTCTTAGTTTACATGATTCATATTGTCAACGATGATGTTTTAATATGGTCTATTTAATTTTTCTTAGTTTTATTTAAATAAATTTAATCAACTCAATTCATTTTTTTTTCACTTGACATGATTCATAAACTTAATAAATTAAATTATATCCACTTATAATTTCAATCTCAATCTTCCGTTTGCATTTCGTTAAAGTTTTGGAAGTTGATTTATTGGAATATTTATTTGATATTTTCATCATGAAGTGTTTGGTAAGGAAATTACTTGAGTGGAGAATAGCCGGATTCTAAATTTAATTTCCAAGATTGAGGATTTATGCTCAATTGTTGGGTAGAAGTTCACCTCGCAACTTCACGGGGGAAAAGTATTTCAACGATAAGTTGAATTAGGGCAGTAAATGAACCAAACGTTTAACGAATTGTTTGGTAGGAAGTTTGTTTATTTATTACACGAACGAACATGAATAAGATTTTATGTTTATTTAATTAAATGAACGAACACGAACAAATAGTTCGTCCGTGAACGTTCGGTAATTCATTCATTTGTGTTCGTTCGTTTCAATTTATTCACATATATCTATTTATATTTATTATTTTCATTACAAAAGTATTATATTAAAAAAATTATTCACATATGTTCGCTCGTTTATGTACGTTTAAATGTATCACATTTGTCATTTTATGTTCGTTTACGTTCGTTTATCATTTTAACGAACAAACATGAACGAACTACTCATATTCCTTAATAAATGAACACGAACAATAAATTATGTTCATTTAGTTGTTCGTGTTTTTTCATTTGTTCGGTTAAAATTAAACGAACGAACATAAACATATCATCATTCGGTTCGTAAATCCCTAAGCTGAAGTTTGTTTAGTGCTCGAGACTAGTGGCTTTGGTCCTCTAAAAATGATATATTTTCTATTTAGTCTTTATAAAAATAACGAAAATAAAATTTAATATAAAGATAAAAGTTATACATCGATTATCCTAATTCAACACAAAACATTGCATGGCATCTTCACATATTGCATAATTAACCATGCATCACAATGCCTTCTACCTAAACTAAAGTCAACGCAACGATACAATAATATTATTGACGACAAATCTTAATGCGCATTCTTATTAAATTCTAATTTCAATGAACTTATTTTTAAACATTAAATATTGTAATTGTTGTATACCTAAGTGGTTAAAAACTTCAAAATGTGTTGATTGGCTTAATGATTAGTTGACGGAAAAAATGGGTTATTGGTTGTATTTTATTTGATACTATTAATTATGAATGTTTATTTTTATTATTCTTAATTTTTGGTTAAGTGTTACTTTTAACTTTAAAGAAAAATAAAAATTTAACAAAAATGTCGATTGGAAATATTACATTTTTTTAATTCAGTGCAATTTATGAAAATGGGCTCCTCAACTTATAATAACCAAACGTTTGTTGATTTGTTATGTGCATGATAGAGAATATTGAATAAAATTGAGTATAGCATTACTCAAAATCTATGAAGTGCAACAACATTTTTATTTTTTATGTGCTTTACCATTAGTCCATAATTAGTCTTTTTCTTTTCATTTGTAATCATTTAACTTATTTTGAGCTTTTGTTAGGATGTATTGGGTGATTGCTCCTATTGTACCTGATCAAAATCACTAAAATTTTATATGACACAACACTATTTATCCTATATGTCCTGTTGAAATATAATTTAAATTATTAAAATATTTAAAAAGAATATAAAATTTTAAAAATATTGTATAAAAATAAATGAATTGTCATGCCAATAACCTCAAATTTTAGTCGGTATCTTTATTAAAAATAATAATTTGACTCCTTTTAAAAACTTAAGATTCAAATGCAACTATTTTTAAAAGTATTTATTCTTATACATTTTAAAGTTTACCTCTATTGTAACCCCCTCATCCCGGTCTAGCCGGATGACCGGTCCGAGTGAGTCACACGGGGAAAACCGAAGCGAAACCCGTTAAGGTTCTCCCTCGGTTAGCAACCCTATTTTTTTTTCTCATTAATTAATCTTGTCTAAATGCCTTATTAAGTCCTATGTGAAGCACGACAGCGGAAACACGAAAGATATATCAACGACAAACCAAATCAGCACATTAAAACAACCCATTTATCCTTTTTAAGCAGGACGTATCGATACGCCTTCAGAGGGTATCGATACGCCTTGACCAAGGTCAACACCCTATGGTCAACATAAGAGGACCGTATCGATACAGCCCTTGAGCGTATCGATACGCCCTTCTCGGTCAACACCACTTGGTCAACTCTGTTGGACCGTATCGATACGCTTGGACACCGTATCGATACGCCATGCACTCTACAACTCCCCAAGATTACAGAGAGTTAAGAGGGTATCGATACACCCTTGTGTATCGATACGCCCAGCCTAACCTGAATTTCAGAGAGTTGGGACCGTATCGATACACCCCACGTATCGATACGCCCAGCCAAAACTGTTTCCTCTGAGCAAGGCCGTATCGATACAGCCCTTAGGCGTATCGATACGCCCTGCACTGTAAGTCCACAATTTTTAGCTAAACGACCCCAAACACGACTCTAGATGCAATTCTCGACTCATCTAAGCATATACAAACATGTAAGCACGCATATTTAAGCCAGAGGAATCACTCAAACATGGATTAAAGCATTCATACATAGCATTCTAACAAAAGAGCAATTTATGCATATATGGTCACTCAAGCACTTAAGATATCATGCCTTAGCAACCAAAACATGTAGACATTCATGGCATGTAACATAGACAATATTTACAATCGAACAAGGCATCCACGAACCAAGCCAACAACGACATACATCAAAACTCAAATCAATAACACCTATCCCATTGCTTAACTATTACATTTTATTACTTAAAACTCATACATTGAGCTCACCAAAAGCAACACTTGATGACCTTTCCTTGCCTTTGCCACCCACAAGCTATTTATCTGCATTGTCGAACAAAAGAGAGCGTAAGCATAAAAGCTTAGTGAGGGTAAGCTCTTTAAAAACAAACCTCAACAATGCAGGGTCCAAGCACGAGCTACAACTGAGATAAAATGCATGTTCATACCTCCGGTCCACACGAGCTATGATCATAGATGATGCATGTACATATACTCAATATCATGTCATGTTCAACATGTTCAAAACCACAATACATGAAATCACATATATTAAACCATATAATGGCAACATAACCACAATCCGTATTGGCACCTAGCTATGACTCGAATACACGGATAACCGTTGGAACTCACATCCAACAACACAACCATTACCTGGCGGTGGGATTCCACTCATCACCGTTCACGCGGAGGGGATTCCACTCATCCTCACGCCCCATTTCACGCGGAGGGGATTCCACTCATCCTCACGCCCGTCGATGGGATTCCACTCATCACCGACCCTGCATGGACGGGATTCCACTCATCGCCACATGCCTTACGGATGGGATTCCACTCATCATCACGTAGAATATATATAAATTTCCGAGCGTACCCATACTCCTCCTTGATGACTCAACGCCACCAAGGCCACGCGCGACTTTTGACTCATGTGTACACACTAACATCCTAATGATCGATCATTTGTACCCAAGTATACTAGTGCCAATACTAATACATTCCACAATATCATTTATTAACAACTTCCGTGCTTAGCACGTACTCACAATGACTTACTATCATGCACAAACCACATTTCCATGCCTAGCATGTACTCACCATGATCCTCGGATCAAGCAATCACCTCATAACATCATATGTATATTTCCATCACATTTATCATCCACATGCATGTAACAATGCATAAAGCCATGCCTCCACATACATGTATAACAACGTAAGCATAACCACCATAAGCATGATTAACCATGAGGCATAATTCAACACTTTAAAGATCAACCAAGGTCTCTAACTAAAGTTTGGGATTAGGCCATCACCCTAATCCCAACTCTAGGTGGGTCTACCAATCCCAACCTAGTTCACACGCTTGAACCAACACTTGAAAACCATTTAAAAGTATTTAACCACTCACCTCTACCTCCAAGCTCAATTACCAAGCAAGCATCACCTTCAAGTTTCCGGATTCCTTCCCGATGCTTCTCCAACGCAAATTCTCGCTTCTAAACAACCTCAACACAAGTAAATTAACCTCAAATCAGTCCACAACACAACGTAGCAAACCCGGAATGAAATTCAAACATCAACCACCAAAAGCCATTCCCGAGCAGCCCTTTTACACAGTCCAAAATTTGTGATTTTAACACATTTAACACTTCCAAATGTTTCCAATACGACCCCCAACCAATACTCTAACATCAACCCTCAATTTCCAACACAAACCACACCCAAAACTGAACTAAAAACCCTCCTAAAAACCCTCCAAAACACAAATTCGAGAAACTTAACAAAACCCTTTAAAAATCATATATGTTGAACCCTTTGGTTCATAAACTTCATATATATCATTGTTTAATCAAAATCTCAAGTTAAACACCATAAACTACCATTTTTATTCAAATCTCCCAAAAATCAAATTTCTAAAACATGGATGAAAATGAAAACTACTTGTACTTTTGAAGAGAGGAAGTTGAGAGCAAGTCAAAAACGTAATTACCTTTCAAAACCGAGCCAAAACGAAGGAGAAAGGAGATGAAAAAGTGGAACGGGGAGAGAGCTTCTTCAAACGTTGAAGAAGAAGATGATAATGAAGAGAGAATGGGTATTTTATTATATAAAGGGGATTTAAATTAGAAAATGGGTAAATTACCAAAAAGGCCATTAATAAATGGCTATTTCATTGATCCTTAAAAAGCTCTTCAACTTGCAATTAAATCAATTTGTCCCATTTAAATTATTTATTTTGAAACCCAAAATTTGAAAGAATCATTTTTATAATAAAACCGAGCCCAAATAATATTAAAATATTATTTTCACCCGACCCCTAAACCCGGGTGTTACATCTATTGTAATGGTAAGTAATTGTAATTGTGATGATTAGATTAATAAATGCAATTTGATTATAAGATTACATTTTTTGAACAGTTACTACTTAAGGGAAGAGATGAAAAATTTATTCTTAATACAAAAATCTACAACTTAAAAGAAAGAGAAAAATATCAACAAAGAATTTTTAACTACTAACTTTAGAGATTATTGACGAATTTTAAGATTACATCTGAATTTGAATTCATAAGTGTTTTTTGTATCACGAGAGTGTTGAAATATTGACGGTTGGGTCATTTTATAATTAAGTTATTTTATTTTAAAAAAAATTCCATTGAGTTATTTTATTTATTAATTAGTAGAAATCATGTTATTTTTGTCATTAATAGCACACAAAAATTGACTCACAACCGAAAGTTAAGTGATTAAAGTATAAAATTCCTCATATATGAGTAACCAAAATACGATTGTTACCGTCTATAAAATAATTTAATTATAACTTTTTTATGGTGCAATGATTAAATTGTAAACTTTTTACGAAAAGACAGAAGTAATATTCAGTTTATTCAATTGATTTATTTTTTCTCTCATGTATTGACATTAAAATTAGGCTTAACTATAAAATAAGTGTTTAAATTATACTTTTTTGTAATAGGTGCCTAAAGTATTTTTTGACTGAAATAAGTGTCTAATTTTTTTTTTAGCTTTTTTAAAATCAACCGAAGCACCTACTTTGGCCAAAAAAAACTTTAGGCACCTATTTCAGTCAAAAAAACTTTAGAGAACTATCTCAAAAAATAATATAATTTGACACTTATTTTACAATTATACCTTAAAGTTACTCAAAAAGTTACCGTATAATTTAAGTATTAAATGCATGATGCATCTAGCCATGGAATATTGGAACAATAAATTAAATACAAAGAACGTGTAACAGACGATTGAGGTTTTTAAAAAGAATTATGTTTGCTTTAAACAAATCAAGCAACACATTATTTTTACAGGAAAATGATGAACAAATTAGTCCTAAATTGACTTCAAAAGACCGAGTAGTTTTTATTTGGGTTCAATGGTATTGTGGTCCTTGAAATTATATTTTATTATCATTTCAGTATTTAAAGAATTTTTAGTTTAATTTAACCTCTAAACTTTCTAGTTGTAATGCACGTTGCACGTTATTCCACCACATTTTTATTACAAAAAACACATAGTGTTCCACGAACATGTCACGTAAATATAATATATATTAAAAAAATTAAAAAACCATTAAAAATCTTAAACATTCGGAAAAAATCCAAAGAATCATCATTATAGAAAATATTACTAGAAAGTTTTAAAAAATCGAGAATTTTTATGAATTTTTTTAAGTTTTACGAATTTAATATATATCGTGCGCCATATATCACGTTCTCACAGTGTTCCATGGTTTTTTGTAACATGAAAAATGGGTTGAGGTAACGTTAGTGCAATGTAGTTGAAAAGTTCAGGTGTCAAACTAAATACATTCGTTTAAAAATGTTAAAATGCTAACGAGGTATAACTTCAGGGGGCAAAATATATTTAACCCTTTTTATTTTTTAAATTTTGTATTAAAATTAAGGGAAAACTACACCACTGACCACCAAACAAATTGGAGATACCTATTTGAACCACCGAACTATAAAAAACGTCAATCACACCACCGAACTTATAAAATCAACCTATTTTGACCACCGCCGTTAAAAACTTAACGGTGGACTGACAGAACTGCCACGTGGCAACTGATGTGTATATTTAAAAATTACACATTTGGTCCCTGTTATTTACACATTCTTTCAATTTAGTCCTAATTTTCAATTAATAAAATAATAAATTATTTAATTAAGTGGTGACATGTATCAAGACCTTATTGGAGGATTTTAATTATTTATATTTAATTTTATTAATTTATTTCCCCCTCCAATCAGGTGGTGACACGTGTCACCACCAATTTAGAGGAGCAAAACAATTTCTCCCTCACATGCACGCTGGGGGATTCGAACCTAGGTCTCCCAGCTATAAAAGCAACAGCTCTACCACTGCACCAAGCACACCTTTGTGCTATAATTCTCCATATATAATATATATCTCTTATTAGTTTCTACATTTATAAACCAAAAGCTCAAACCCTAAACACTAATTTCACATATATAAATCCTAAACCCTAAACTCTAACCCTAAATATTTCAAATTAATTTCACACTAAATATTTTAAATTAAACCCTAAACCCAAACCCTAAAAATTTCAAATTAATTCCACGTTAAATATTTCAAATTAAGCCTTAAACCCTAAACCCTAAATATTTCAAATTAAACCACAAACCCTAACCTTAAACCCTAAATTTCAAATTAATTACACAATAAATATTTAGGGTTTAATTTGAAATATTTAGCGTGAAATTAATTTGAAATATTTAGGGTTTAGGGTTTAAATTAAAATAGTTAGTGTGTAATTAAGTTGAAATTTTTAGTGTAACCCCCTCATCCCGGTCTAGCCGGATGACCGGTCCGAGTGAGTCACACGGGGAAAACCGAAGCGAAACCCGTTAAAGTTCCCCCTCGGTTAGCAACCCTATTTTTTTTTTTTCATTTTAACTCTTGTCTAGATGAGTATTTAATTCTAAGTGATCAAACAGCGGAACGTAACACACGAGACAAACAGCCAAACCCCTAAACATTTCATATTTCACAATTTAGTCCAGCAGATTCCAAATACATTCAGTTTCAGTCTCGTTAACTTCTAACAACAATTCAGAGACCTATACTTAACATTTTTGAGTAAATAATACCTCTATTTCATGTAAAATTTTGTCCTCTACTACTTTGTAGAAGAACACTTTTTCCAGAAATGACTCTAACATGCTCAAAAATGCAGTTTTCACCAAAAGTTTCGAAACCTTGGGAAGGTTTCGAAACCTTTGACCATAGTTTCGAAACCATGCCCAAAGGTTTCGAAACTTTGGCTTCCAGTAGCCCCTGGAACCCAAAAATTTGCAAAGGTTTCGAAACTTTACCCCTAGTTTCGAAACCTAGATGCAGGGGAGCATATTTTGCTTCATTCTAATGACTTTCAATGATATAAACACATTAGAATCATACATATTCATACATATGAGTTTAAAAGAGGCAAAGGCACTCAACACCAGCCACCCAAGCCTAGATGCATACGTCCTAGATTAAACGTACTCCAACATACTCAAAACATGAATATGAACCATCAAACATACATGGTAAATTATACATTAAGAACATTTCATACATGATACTCAATATGAGTATACCTTAATCAACCAAGGAAAATTATGCATTCGATCAAAAGAAGGCAAACAAGCACATAAAGTCTCATGCTTCAACATCCATACACTTAGGCATCCTCACAAGGCATATGTCTCACACACATGATAAGCAATTTAAACATCTACCAAACATACATCACTCAAGCATTTATCAAGGCATGCATCATAAGTGATATTTACAAATCAAACAAGGCATCTAAGTGCCAAACCAAATCAACACACATCAAAGCATCAAAAACAACAACACCTATCCCATTGCTTTACTATTACAATCTTTCAATTTATAAATCATACATTGAGCTCACCAAAGCAACACTTGAAGACCTTTCCTTTCCCTTGCCACCCACAAGTTATTTATCTGCATTGTCGAACAAAAGAGAGCGTAAGCATAAAAGCTTAGTGAGGGTAAGCTCATAAAACAAACCTTCGACAATACAGGGTCCAAGCTCGAGCAACTATCATGATATAATACATGATTTTACTTTCGATCCACAAGAGCCATAAATATAAATGATGCATGAACATACTACCAAATTCATGTCATGCTCAACAACTTATAAATTCATCATACAATGATACATAACTCAATGTATTAACCACATCATATATCGCTTCACATTTGAAAACATATTTCATATCACATTGATACACATATCAATTCATAACACTTCCGTGCTTAGCACGTACTCACCATGACTCACCGTCATGCACAAACCACATTTCCATGCCTAGCATGTACTCACCATGACTCACCGTCATGCACAAACCACATTTCCATGCCTAGCATGTACTCACCATGACTCACCGTCATGCACAAACCACATTTCCATGCCTAGCATGTACTCACCATGACTCACCGTCATGCACAAACCACATTTCCATGCCTAGCATGTACTCACCATGACTCACCGTCATGCACAAACCATATTTCCATGCCTAGCATGTACTCACCATGACTCACCGTCATGCACAAACCACATTTCCATGCCTAGCATGTACTCACCATGACTCACCGTCATGCACAAACCACATTTCCATGCCTAGCATGTACTCACCATGACTCACCGTCATGCACAAACCATATTTCTATACCTAGCATGTACTCACCATGACTCACCGTCATGCACAAACCATATTTCCATGCCTAGCATGTACTCACCATGATTCTCGGATCATGAAACCATCTCATAATATCATTTCACACGTCAACACCACATGCACATTATTAGCAACCATAAAAAAGTGCAACCCAAGTCTTTAATCAAAGCTTGGGATTAGGCTACCACTCTAATCCCAACTCTAAGTGGGTTTACCAAGCCCATCCTGGCTTCACATGCTTGAACCAAATACTCAAACCATTTTAAAAATATTTAACCACACACCGACTACTTCATTAGCACAAGCCGACAAGCCTACCAAGCATCCAAGTTTCCGGATTCGAGCCCGAAGCTTCACCATTGATTTCTCTTGCTTCTAACCATTCAAAAACAATATATTAACCTCAAAATCAGTCACAAACCCAAAGTTTAACATCAACACACAAATCCACTTCAATTCTCACAATTCAAAGCCAAGTTCATTCTTCAATTTCTCATTTTCGTAATTCCACAAAAACCCGTCAAAAATCAGAATTGTAGTCATCCAAAACACTCTTAAACATGTTCAAAACACTGCCCAACTATAATATAACCATCAACCCCCAATTTTCAACATTAAACACACAATTTAAGCCATGAACAATCCCCAAAATCACCAAATCCGAGCAGCCATGAAAAACAGTCCAAAACTTGTGATTTCAACATTTTTAACACATTCAAACACTTTCAAAACAACCCCCAACTATTACTCTAACATCAACCCTCAAATTCCAACATTAATCATACTCAAACTCATCTAAAAACCTTCCTAAAAATCCACCAAAACCCAATTTCGGATTTTTACCCAAAATTACTCATTTTAACATATTATGTGTATTTTAACATGATTAAACAAAGCCCCAGCTCAATTTATCAAAACAAGATGAAAACCCCCTTAAAAATCCAAACTTTGATATGAACCCTAATTTTCAAAACTCCATAACTTTGAAATCTAAGACTATAGATAGATAGAGGATAAAGAGGAGATTAAGAAAACATAATTACCTTTCAAAAACCCCTTGAATTGATGAAGAAATTTGATGAATTATAAATTTTGGGATTTGGGAGAGTTTGGTGTTCTTCACGGTGGGGGAAAGGGGAAATGGGAAAGATGATAACATTTTCCTTGCTTTTAATTGATAAGGTTGTCTATTTATTTTTGTTTTGGTTAAATTACCAAAATGATCCCTCCCTTTCTTTCTAAACTCAATTTGCTCACACTAAGGTCAATTTGATTAAAATAAATTTTACCGACTCGAACCAACTAACCCGACTAACTTCTAGCCCCAAAACACGGGTGTTACATTTAGGGTTTAAGGTTAAGGGTTTGGGGTTTAATTTGAAATTTTTAGGGTTTAGGGTTTAAGGCTTAATTTAAAATATTTAGCGTGGAATTAATTTGAAAATTTTAGGGTTTGAGGTTTAATTTGAAATATTTAGTGTGAAATTAATTTGAAATATTTAGGGTTAGAGTTTAGGGTTTAGGATTTATATATGTGAAATTAGTGTTTAGGGTTTGAGCTTTTGGTTTATAAATATATAAATTAATAAGAGATATATATTATATCTGGAGAATTATAGCACAAAAATGTGCTTGGTGCAGTGGTAGAGCTATTGCTTTTACACCTGGGAGACCCAGGTTCGAATCCCCCAGCACGCATGTGATAGAAAATTTGTTTTTCTCCTCTAAATTGGTGGTGACACGTGTCACCACCTAATTGGAGAGGGAAAATAAATTAATAAAATTAAATATAAATAATTAAAATCCTCCAATAAGGTCTTGACACGTGTCACCACTTAATTAAATAATTTATTATTTTATTAATTGAAAATTAGGACTAAATTGAAAGAATATGTAAATAACAGGGACCAAATGTATAATTTTTAAATATACCCATCAGTTGCCACGTGGCAGTTCCGTCAGTCCACCGTTAGGTTTTTAACGGCGATGGTCAAAATAGGTTGATTTTATAAGTTCGGTGGTGTGATTGACGTTTTTTATAGTTCGGTGGTTCAAATAGGTATCCCTAATTTGTTTGGTGGTCAGTGGTGTAGTTTTCCCTAAAATTAACTTGTTCAAAGATTGTAGGTAAAGTCTCAAAGTCTTTGCATTGGCCATTTGTCTAACATCACAATTTTTCTTTTACAAAACTTGTATCACATATAAAGAGGAAAGAATTAGTCAAAATAAAACAGTGTGGAAAATGGAAATGACCCAAATTAGTCATTATATTCAGCTTTTCAAAGCAATTTCCTTTTCTTTTTAATTTCGTGTAAATAAATAAATAAAAAGTAAACATAAATTGGCCTAAATTAAGTTTCACAAGAAACATACAGACGTAAATATTAAGTTAATGGATATAACTCTGATTTTTTTATATTTTCTTCTTGCTTTGGGCCACTTTCGTTCTTTTTCTTTACTATCATAATTAATAACCATATCTTTATCATCACATAGCTTATGTTTTACTTTAATAATATATCTAATTTAATTAATCGTTTCCCACAATTTATAGCAAAACAGAGTGAGAGAAAAATTTCACTTCAATCAAACAATGATGCTTAAAGTTGTCTTAATGTATTGTGTATGCTCAACCATTATGCAAAAGTACGGAAAAATATAACCCAACCAGTGTCCCAATTGAAAAGTTTGATAATTTTTATATTAGGAGGCACTGGTTCAAATCGCTTCATTTACAAGATGTATGCATATTATCAGATGATTAAGAATATACATGAATAAGTACTACCGATTAATCATATTTAGACTATTTTAAAAAAAGTAAGGAAAAATAATTTTCTAAATTGTTCCATTAATTATTATCATAAGGTTAATTCGATAAATAATAAGGACAATATGATAATTTTCTTCAATGTTTTGGACTTAAATGCAATAAAAATCAATTACCGAAGAATTTCAATTCTTTGAATTACAGTGATTTCTCTTATTTGTAGGATTATGGATTTTGGTTTTTATGCTAGTTTTTAATGCTATTTAGGTGTCTTTTAACATAAGTTCAAAATTTTAGATTATTTACCAAAAAAATTGATATATTACTTTCGTCCCGTTTATTATTAGATTTCAGGATCAAACTCAGAAAATTACTTTTTTTCTTTTATATAAACAAATCTTATATTATTTCAAACAAATAATATTATTTTGAGTTGTTTCGGATGATTTCTCTATTTTACTTTTTACTTTTTATATCTATATCTCTTTAGCAATTTGCATGAAGAGAAGCTTTAAACACTAGTTAACTTACTTGGTCTTGTCGTATGTTATTATTTCTCCTTAAAAAAATAAGTCTAGTGAGATGTGTGGCAATTTTGGGTGAAAAACCCCTTTTTTATTATTATCTGAAAAAATGGCTCCCAAACACTTTTATTTGGTAAAATGACCCCCTTTCTTGCCAGGTCGGCCGACCTCGCGTTTTGTAGTACGCGAGGTACGACCTCGCGTTCAGCAGAACGCGATTTTAGTCGACGTGGCAAGGCAGTCCGTGTTAACGGTTTCACAGTACCTCGCGTTCTGCAGAACGCGAGGTCCCCGAGAAAATGAAAAGGCGGCTGGAATATATCGCACGGACCTCGCGTTCTGTAGGACGCGAGGTCTGTGCATTTCCAGCCTGAACCACAAGAAAAAACATGCGTAAGTAGGCCTGTTCGAACCCAATTTCGAGCGTGTAAATGGTATATTTTTAGCGATCATCGAGTTTGGGCTTGTAGTACTGAAAATTGTCTATCGTATGATACCAACATGGTTAATTTCCGTCCATTCTACAATTGTTTAAAATGGCTTCGAAAACCCTATGCTAGCATACTTTTTTTGATTGAAGTTGTATTTCAGCTAATGTCGATTTTCGGTTTTTTAATCCTATTAAATTTAGTAAAAACAAAAATTAAATAAACATTATAAAGTTAAATTATAATATGCAAACAAAATTAGAATACGACATTATAAAATTTAAAAGTGTTTTACATAAATATTAAAAACATAAGTAGAAAACAACAAAAAAAACTAAAAATGCCTATGTCCACCGGTTCCGCAGTCGGGTGGATGACGCTGGCGATCCGGATTCCTCCTCGGTCCATCGTGTGGTGGTCCCTGGTCCCTATCATCCTGACCATCGTGCGCGATCTGCGGATCTGTGCTGGGCCTAGGCGGGGAGTAAAACAAACTACCTATCGACGTATTCTCCACCATCGGAAACTCATACTGAGGTGGATAATCGATAAGTAGAAGGTCAATCGTGGGCGTATGGGGGCGATAGGCATCAGTGGAGCCGAACTGGGGTGGAGGCATCGTCTGCTCGAAAGTCGATGGACCGCTATGCAATGGTGGGGCAGAAGATGATGCCCCTGGAGTGTCATATCGTGGTCTCGGACCGCGCTGCGGCGACTGCCTCTGGGTCTGGGACTGGCTCTGGGTCTGGCTCGCTCGCCCGCTCCCGCGTGGGCGGTTTTGGGGTCACTGGGGAAGCCCTGCTTCGAGCTCGGCCGGAGTAAGGATATGTGGCATCCCATTGTCCCTATACCACTGCTCATAATTGAAAGTGACCAAAGGACCCCCTACCATAATTGGTTGGAGAAACTCTGGGCGTCTGAAAAATCGTTCAGCCCATTGCGCTATCCAGCTAGCGTGGTGCTCGGCCCAGTCAATCTCCGTCTTCCCCTGACGCGTAAGATTGTGGAACTCGTCCATATTTTGCGGAGGGCGTGGAACATTTTGTACGTACCCGAACTGTCGGAGTACCCTATCCGCAGAATGCCACACGCAAATTTCGTAGTTCAGCAGCGGCACGATGGAAATCCAGAGGTCTCGCTCTTGCAAAATATCTGCTGGAGTAATGATGTGAATCTTCTCTGAATCGTAGGGCCTCCACACGAACTAAAAAGAATGAAAAAGTTAGTAAAATTTCTATATGAAATATTATTGGAAAAAATAGTATGGAAAAAACCAAAATAATTGTTGAATTACCTTGTCCTCCGTCAAGGCATCGGATGAATGTCTGTATGCTTTCTGGGAGTCCGGCAGGCCGACGTGGGTTACTGCGGTGTTCCACCTTTAAATAATGAAAAAGATCGTTAAATAAAATAATTTAAAAAAAATATAGTAGATTATGTAGTACCTCCGTAGAAGCGGAAATGACAGAGGACTGAGAATCCTAAGCTGTGGTGCCAAAGTAGGGATCCGAAGCCAAACCCAAGCCTGCAGGAATAAACAGCATCCTCCCATCGATGCTTTGGAGGCATCAACATTTCTGCAGAGGTCTCTGATAAGAAACGCCAAGACAGCTGACCCCCAAGATTTTCGTCCAGACTCGTCTAAATTTGTCAGATGACGAAGCCACATAACGTGCACTTTGTTGCGAGTTTTGTCGGGCATTAATATCCCGCCAATAATGCGCAAGATGTGGGCTCGCGCACACCGCTGTGAAAATATAAATTAATAAAGGCATCCTAATTAAAAAAATTGTAAGTTCATCCTAAATAAAAAAAAATTGTAAGTTCATCCTACATATTTATAATTCATCCGAAATATTTATTAAAAAGATCCTAAATATTGTCTGAATTCATCATAAAAAATTCATAAAGCAGCCTAATGTGCAAATAAATAATTTAATGTAGTCAACCTAAATATTTAATAAAGTATCCTAAATAGTTACTGAATTCATCCTAAAAATTTATCCTACATATTTATAATTCATCCTAAATAAATAATTTTAATTTAATAATAAATGTAATAATAGCATACTAAATATAATAAAAAAAATACCTGAAGTGCAACTTCATCCGCATCGGGGGAGGGATTCCAAACTCGTCCTCCAAGTACGGTAGAGAAATTTTCCCTCCGTCCCACGCTCTATCAGGGGGCATCACGCCCAATTGATCAACAAATAGGGTTCACCAATCCGCCATCGCTATACCAGTAATAACGCTGCCATTTATAGGCAACCCGAGAATGTAGGCAACATCCTGCAACGTAATTGTTGCCTCGCCAAATGGAAGATGAAACGTGTGCGTCTCGGGTCTCCACCGTTCTATCAGCGCGCTGATCAACGACGGTCTAACCTTGACCCCCCCTATATAGCGAGCTATGTGCCCAAAACCAGCCCGCTCAATCAAACGCATAACAGCAGGAACGGGTTCAACGGTGATACGATTAAGGTAACATTGTAAGTTACGTTCGTATCCCTGAAAAAAAAATATAATAGTTAGTCAAATAAAAAAAGTTAATTAAATAAATTTTTTTAGAAATTAATAGGGAAAAAAATAATACCTCTGGACTGTTTCGCCAATATTCACTGCAGTGACGCGCTTGGTTGCGTAGCAAGAGCTCCATGTGATCGAACGATATATAAAAATTGCTGACAATATTTTGTAAAATTTCTATAGAACTCGCGTTCTGTGGAGGTTTTTAGAAAAAAAACCTCCAATTTATAGAAGACCTCGCGTCGTTTGGGATGCGAGGTTAATGAACCTCGCGTTCTACAGAACGCGAGGTTCATGTACCTCGCGTCCTATAGAACACGAGGTTCACTGAAAAGGCGCGTCAGTGATCAGACGCGTGAACTGAACGGTCAGAAGGGACCTCGCGTTCTGTAGAACGCGGAGGTTCTAAAGAAATCGCATTCTACAGAACGCGAGGTCGTGGGGTTTTTTAAATTTGGGTTTTTAAAGCGGGAAACTCATTATTACTATGATAACTTTTATTATTGATTTCTTATTATTGAGTTTATATTATATAATTTTATATTATATAATTTTATAATTTATATTAGATATTAGAATATTAATTCTAATTAATTCTATTATATATTTATATATTCTAATATATATTCTAATTAATGAGTAATTTTATATTATATATTTATATATTCTAATTAATTCTAATTAATTCTATTATATCATTTATGTCGAGTAGACTTTGTTGTTGCGAGAATTCTTAATTCATGAGTTGTAGGGAGGGACTTCTGTCACCACAAACAGAGACTAAAACAGGTGTTGGATTCGAAGCAATTAGGGTTTTTAAATAAGGGTTTTTGATTTATAATAATAAAAATAAAAAAATAAAAAAATTATAATAAAAATAATAATAATATTAATAATAAAAACAACAATAATAATAAATGATACTAACAATAAAAATTATTAGTATGATAGTAATAATAAGAACAATAATAAGAAGAACAATAATAATAATAACAACAATGAATCATACTAAATACGCGTTATATTTTCAGTAGTAACTGAAAATAACGACATAGCACAATATTTTGGAAGTTAAATTAAAACAAAACTTCCAAAATATGCGCTATGTTGCCATTAGTAGCTGCAAGCGAAAACTGCGTACGTGAATACAGGAAAAAATCTATGTCGGTGCTCCGTGCCTCTCCAAGAGTTTGCTATTTATAGAGGTGAATATGATGACGTGGCAACCTCGCGTTCTGTAGGACGCGAGGTCACTATTACATCGCGTTGTACAGAACGCGAGGTCTATGAGATGTTAGTATATATATATATATATATATATATATATATATATATATATATATATATATATATATATATATATATATATATATGCAGGGAGATGAATTTTTGTAAGAAGTTAAGTTTAGTTTAGGTCAGTTGAATATGAGTTCGTGTAATGCTGAGTTTTTTTCTGTTGCAATTTTTATGTCCGAAATATTGTTCCTTTATGATAGTTGGAGTTCACTTAAAGATTTGTGTTCATCGGGGGTACATACCTTTATATTTACCGACATATCGCAATATTTTGGAGGTTGTATGCTGCAGTAGTGGCTTCAATGGCAGCTTCTGTAGCCGCCGTCGAGAGGATCCCCGGCTACAGTTTTGAAAAGAAAGGACTTTTAGGAAGCGGGGGCGGATTCAGATCGACATTTTCAGATACGGCGGGTGCCGATTACATTTGTTAATGTGGATCAAAGCTGCTACCATTTACTCATTTCAGATGCGGCGTGGCAGCCAACATTTACATCTGGATTTCGCTCTCTGCTTCTTTCAGTCAGGACCTCCAAACAAATTGCGGGCATGGAATGTCGAATCCCAACACCGTCAGCTAATGAAACGCACTACGTTATGAAGCTTACGAACGAAACAGACGTTCGTAACATGTATGACCGGCTCAATTCCGTCGGAGCGAGAGACGTCGATTTCAATGTTAAGTTTGTCAACGCCGGCGAAGGTAGTACGTCTGCACCCGTAGAACCTGCTCCGAACACTGAACACGCACCGTCTTCACCGGATGTTGATGCGGCTGTGGAGGAGCTGCAACTTTTTATGTACAGGCGTAGAGAAAGAAAACAACAGATGATTGAAAGAACTAAACCTAAGTTCAGACGTGTCCACTGACTACGATGATTCGGATTAACCATTAACTTATGAAATGATCTTCCAATTATGTTATATGACGTCTTATTTCATCCTTTATTAATGTTAAACGGACTTCAAGTTATGTAAAACTACTAGTACTCAATTACATTATAGGCAACAGTAGTAGTATTCAATTACAAGACTACAATTGTCTCAAATTCTCGAACATGTTCTCAATTACACAAACAAACAAATAGTAAATAGTACGGTTATTATAACTTCTGACGGAATATCTGAAACAAAGCATTTAAAGTGACCTCGCGTTCTATAGAACGCGATATCCATAGAACATCGCGTTCTACAGAACGCGAGGTACGAATATCGCGTTCTATAGAACGCGAGGTACTGGTTTACCCTGCCTCCCATCAAATCTATCCCTTACTTGTCGAAAGTTAGGGGACTGCCTCCCAGGCACACACACGCCATTCCTGCCTCCCATCAAATCTATCCCTTACCTGCTTATCGGTTTTAGGTAATGGACAAGCAAAGTTACCTCTCTGAACCATTATTTGCCTTACACAACCAGATTCTCCTAGATTGCAAGGGCCAATAATTTTGCCTATATATGAAGAAGAACCATAAACCGAAAATATAAGTTTCAATTGGCAATCAATTCCTAGAATTTTCTAAGTATCCCAATTTCAAAAGTCTTTCATAAAATATTCAAATGGCCGGACGAGGCGTTACTATGAAAGTTTACTACGATGGGCGGATATTCGAGGGTACCGAACTCAGCGTCCTTTTTCACTGCGAAGATCCGGTAACGATAAAGCTTCCGAGGAGATTATCGTTCAAGAAGTTGGTCAAGGAACTGGAGGCAAAAGTTCCTCATTTCGATAATCATCGTTTGTCCGACGTGAAGTATCGGGTGCCAATATCTATAGACCCTTTAGAGTACTCTGTATGCCAAATTGCGGAAAATGCTGATGTGCAAATGATGATGGAAGCCCACTTTGAGTATTCAATTGGGGGGCCCCTCGAGCTGTATGTATCGTTCTCCGAGTCTAATCCAGTTGTCGAAATACCAAGCTGGGGCCGGGCGAATTTCGACTTCGATCCGAATGCCAACGTTGATAGCCCGACCGCAGGTCTACGACGTGATTTTGGCCTACTTTGTCGAGACAACGAAGTTGGTGCATCGTCATTTGCTCCTCCAAGGCAGTCCTGCGTAGCTAGTATCGGGTTCGACCTGAACCAACCCCCAAACGATGAATTCGATGCACCAACAAATGCATTATACAGTCCATACAATACATACAATCCATACAATCCTTATAGTTTTGGGGGGGAGGGAACGTCGGCTCCTTACGTTACGCACGACCATGAAGCATCATATGGCCGGCACTCAATGTATGTCTCTGGCACCGACTACGGTCAACCATCTATGGGGAGACATTCTTCTTTTGGGGGTGAGGGAGCGTCGTCTTCTTACGCTATGCACGACCATGATTCATCATATGGACGACACTCAACGTATGTCCCTAGTACGGAGTACGTTCAACCATCAATGGGAATACATTCTTCTTATGGTGATCTTGATTTTGGTCTTGGAAATGAGGTTCCTGAGCGATCTCGTGAGAGGTCTCCCGCTCATCGACCCCAATCCTCGCCTCAAAGGGTAGTGATTCCAGAAGCTCTACTATTCCAGCTCCCAGAGGATGCTTCTGACGAAGAACCGATTAGAGAACCCGGGCCAGACGGAGACGAGCTGGGGCCATTCTATCCCGAACCAGAAGACTTGACAGAGTTACCAGCAGACCCAGAAGACACTGTCATTCCACCACCAGATTTGGACGAAGAACCGACTGCGACCAACTATCCTGTAGACGCAAGACCAATTTCTATGTTCCAGCCACCATCCCACTTCACAACGGTTGATATGGATGCAATGGACGTCCCTGATTTTCTCTATGACGACACAATAGATGGCCGAGTCCACCGTTCTGATGGTGAACTAAGAATTGGTATGGCGTTCGCGAAGAAGGAAATTGAGGTGGCGGCAGTTAAGCAGTACAACCTTCGTCATAATGTTGAGACGACGGTTAAGAAAACCCAAGCCAAATACTACAAGGCTCACTGCGTCCAAAAGGATCAAGGCTGTAAATGGAAAATCCGTATATCAGAGTTGAAGAGGGCAGGCAACCGTTGGAAAATAACAAAACTTGAGGGGCCCCATACATGCACCGTTTCTAGCCTCAATCAGGATCACAAGAACCTGGATGCAAAGTACCTCGCGGACATCTTTTCCACACTGGTGAAAACAAATCCCACTGTGTCGGTCCCCACATATCAGGCTGCAGCTCAAGCTGTCACCGGCTTCCGTCCAGGTTATTCGAAAGCATGGTATGCAAGGAAAAGGCCAAAGAGGAATTGTATGGCCGGTGGGAGGAATCTTACATAGAGTTGCGCCCGTGGCTTAATCTCCTGTAGAAACACATCCCCAGAATGGTTGTCAAACTTGATACGGTTCTGGCATACGAAAATGATCGTGTCGTCCGAGGTGTTTGTCAATTCCACCGGTTATTTTGGACTTTCCCCCAGTGCATCAACGCATTCAAGCACTGCAAACCGATGGTCCAAATCGACGGCACATGGTTGTACGGAAAATATACACAGATCCTACTTCTAGCTATAGCACAGGACGGCAATCGCAAATGCGTTCCTGTTGCATTCGCAATCGTCCCGAAGGAGGATATGGAGTCTTGGACGTTCTTCCTTACGAACCTACGAAAATATGTCCTTGATCCTGTAATACGAAGAAGAAGGGATGAAGGGGTGTGTGTTATTTCTGACAGAGGCACAGCGCTGCTGTGGGCGATACAAAATTTGGGTGACTATTGGAAGCCTCCATACATTCACCATCGTTTCTGCTTGCGGCACATAGCCGCAAACTACCTGCTGCAATACAAGAACCGTGATGAACGTCAAATGGTGCTCGATATGGGTACGTCCTTATGGCATTTTCATTTACTATATTATTTCTTACTCCCTTTTATTATTTCTTACTCTCATAACTATTCAACTGTCATTCCGTAGGCAACTCGCACTACAAACAAGAGGTGGCTGAGCTGCTCGAGGAATTGAGAGCGAGAAACAAAAAAGGCGCAGAATACCTTGAAAAAATCCCAAAGAAAAAATGGCTTCGATCGTATGACGAGGGCAAACGTTATGGTCACATGACAACGAACTTGGCTGAGGCAGTGAACTCATCACTGAAGGGAGTTCGGTAGTTGCCTATCACTTCCATTGTCAAAGCCACCTATTATCGTTTAGCTACCCTTTTTGCAACCTTGGGCAGGCAAGCAGCTGAGTACATGGCAGGTGGACACAAAGTCCATCCAGATTTCCGCTCAAGACTGCATATTCAGTTGGCCCAATCAAGACAGGTGCAACCAACTCTCTTCTCGCGAGAAGGACACTTGTTTCGTGTTGCGGAATTTTCCAGGCGGATAGAAGGCATTCAGCACAACGCTTACGTTGTAGATCTGAGGGAAAAAACCTGCGAGTGCGGAATATTCCAAACTTTCAAATACCCGTGCGCACACGCCATTGCTGCTTGCACTAACCAACGAATAGAATACATGCATATGGTTGATCCGGTATACTTACTCAAAATGGTGCTTAAAGTTTACGAAAAAGAGTTTCCTCCAATCGGAAATGAGGTTGATCCAAATGCTGTGGACACTGAACCGATCATACGCCCAGATCCAGCACTACTACGAGCCAAAGGACGTCCACCTTCTACAAGAATATATTGTGCCGAGGATTTGGTCGAACATCGAGAGAAAACCGGACAAAAGAAGCATTTTTCTATATGTCGAAATCTTGGGCACACAGCTCCTAAGTGTCCTAATCGCTCAGCCCCTCGTATTAATTAATTATTTTTCATTTGTATATGTGAGTTCGCACATGACAATCTAATCAATAAAGTCAGTCCACTTCGATTTATACAATCCGTCATCTTATATTTTCAATCATTCAAAAAAATATGTTATGATAGTGTTTTCGAACAACTTTAAATCAGCGTACAATGGAGGAAAATTGACCGTGTTAGTGTCATACGATAGAGAATTTCCAATACTACAACCCCAAACTCGATGTTACCTAAAAATTTAAAATTTATACGTATGAAATTCTGCTCGAACATGCCTATCGACATTAGTTGAAATACAACTTCAATCAAAAAAAGTATGCTAGCATAGGGTTTTCGAAGCCATTTTAAACCTTTGTAGAATGGACTAAAATTAACCATGTTGGTATCATACGATAGACAATTTTCAGTACTACGACCCCAAACTCGATGACCGCTAAAAATATACCATTTACACGCTCGAAATTGGGTTCAAACAGGCCTACTTAGGCATGTTTTTGCTTGTGGTTCAGGCTGGAAATGCACAGACCTCGCGTCCTACAGAACGCGAGGTCCGTGCGATATATTCCAGCCGCCTTTTCAATTTCTCGGGGACCTCGCGTTCTGCAGAACGCGAGTTACTGTGAAACCGTTACCACGAACTGCAACGCCACGTCGACTAAAATCGCGTTCTACAGAACGCGAGGTCCTACCTCGCGTACTACAAAACGCGAGGTCGGCCGACCTGGCAAGAAAGGGGGTCATTTTGCCAAATAAAAGTGTTTGGGAGCCATTTTTTCAGATAATAATTAAAAAGGGGTTTTTCACCCAAAATTGCCGAGATGTGTAGTGACACAATTTTATATTTTTAAATCTTTTGTTTTTTTTCGAATTAATGTCTCTCGTCTGTTTAAGATGTAATATTCTCACAGCTCAATCTCGTGACGCCCATTTTTCACTGTCTTCCCTACACATTGGGGCGTCGTAAAATAGTAGTTAAGAGGTGCTCTGAAACCACTTATCACAGAGTCATTACATTTTTTTCTCAAAAGATATGTTTGATATGATGTGCAATGTTACCGTTTTTGTAGTCTCAGACCTCCCTTTTCCTTTCTGGTTAATATTGATTTCCTCACCGCTTTTATCACAGTGTTTAGATGAGATAGTGTCTCGTAATTTAACCAATGATTAAAGGTTTAGTCTCGCTCAGGATATAAAACAATGTTAACATTTGTGACCGTCGACTATCCTAATATAGACAACAAAATACATATAATTAATCATTAAACTCGTCCCATTAGATTCTTTGAAAAACCCAAAAAAATATATAAAATAAAATTATATTTTAGTTCATTAAAACAATGAAATTTCAATTAATTCATTTTAATGACTATAAAATTATAAACTAAAATAATACTAAACTATATTTCAACTCCTTTAAAACAAATTATAATTTATGACTTTGTCTAACCTATGCATACATGCATAGGTTAATGTTCATTTAAGAGCTTGTATTAAATAGAAGATTCTATTGAGAAAAAAATCTATCATTCAATGTATTACAAAACCATAAACGATTCTATTGAAAATACTCTCATTCAACGTAAACCTTAAAACCTTAAATCATAACCCTAAAACCTTAAACCATAACCCTAAAATACTAAGACTATAACAATAAAACCGTAAACTATAAAACGTTAAATCCTAAACCCTATTACATTAATGAGAGTTTTTTCAATAGAATTTCTCATGGTTTTGTAATACATTGAATGGTAGAATTTTTTTAAAAATAAAATTTTATATTTAATGCAAACTCTTAAATGACTCTTAACTTATACATATATAGATAACTTAGATAAAACCATAATTTATAACTAATACATTCTTAACTTCACCACTTAAATCAAATTTCCAACCTTATCATGTTTGGTCAACGTTAAAGATCGGCATATTATCAAATACATGAGACTCACGTGGCGCAATAATAAGAAACGATGTGGCAGCTTCTCGTCGTTTCCAAAATTACAAAATTTAGAATGTTGATCACCAAACTCATCCAAGTTACTACAATCTCACATAATTTTTTTTATTTCTTTTTTCATATATATTTGGGCATATTAATTTTATTATATATGCTCTACTCTAGGAAAACATTAATCAGTTTCAGTTTCGGAAACTGACTTGTCAAATTGAAATAGTTGTTTATTTTTTTCAAGGAACAATTTCATTAATATAATTTTCTTTTAAAAGTAATTTCCTTTTTCCTTCTCAAATATTCCAGGGGCAAATATAATTAAGTCTAAGAAAAGGCAAGTAGGTAATTAATCACTTCTATGGGAAGAAGTCTTATTTAATTATTTTAGGGGTACTTCAGCCGCAGTCATATGAAAAGTTAATTAATTAGTAATAATTGGCTGTCAGAGGAAAGACTTGCCAAATTATTCTTTTGATTGTAGTTATCCTTTAGAAAAATTCTATAACGGGCGACGAACATTGATAAACACCACTAACGATGAATATTGATGAACACCATTAAATTAATTAATAAAGATTTAAAATTTCAAGGACCCACTATACAATTAATAATTATTTTAAAAAATTCAATTAAATTATTTTTATATATTAAAATTTTATTTTTTTAATAAGGGTAAACTATATATTTAGTACCTCGCCTATTTTTGTATTTTTATTGAACCCTCATTATTTAAATATTATTTCAATTTAACCCTATTCTTTATAAAAAAATAATTTAATCCTTAACCCTAAACTATTAAACCTTAAACCCTTAAACTCTTAAACTTATACCCTAAACCATATACCCTTAAAAATTAAATTAAACTTTCGAATAATTTGGTGAAATTATTTTTTAAACCATATACCCTTAAAAATTAAATTAAACTTTCAAACCATATACCCAATACATTATACAATTTAAATTAACCGCTAAAAGGACAACTTTTTCCCCTTGAATTGTTTTAAAGGAGACGGGTGATAAAAAAAACATTTCGAACAATTTTGTATCATATACAAGTAACTACCTCGCTACCATGAGTATTACGAATTAGCACTATAATAAGTACCCCTTAATATATCGTTTTTTTTGGATAATTGAAATATATATTTTTGACATATAGTTGGATAAAATATTTATACTATTCAGATCTCTTTCAATTAATATATTGAAGAATATTGAATGTTTAAGCATATTTGATCATTACACCAACGACGTACCAACAGAATTAAACCCAATATAATTTTTTTTGGGTAAACTACATAAATGACCACCATACTATTTTTCTCTAAGTTTATTTGAAAGTTTAATTGAATTTTTAAAGAATAGGGTATATAGATTAGGGTATAGGTTTAAGAGTTTAAGGGTTAATAGTTTAGGGTTTTAAGTTGAGGGTTAAGGATTAAATTATTTTTTTTATAAAGAATGGGTTAAATTAAAATAATATTTAAATAATGAAGATTCAATAGAAATGCAAAAATAGGTGAGGTACTAAATATATAGTTTACCCTTATTAAAAAAATAAAATTTTAATATATAAAAATAATTTAATTGAATTTTTTAAAATAATTATTAATTGTATGGTGGGTCCTTGAAATTTTAAATCTTTATTAATTAATTTAATAGTGTTCATCAATGTTCATCGTTAGTGGTGTTCATCAATGTTCGTCGCCCGTGGTAGACTCATCCTATCCTTTAACAGATCAAAGTGGTAAAAAACCTTAAGCCTTAAGACCTCCATCACACAGAATTTGGTAAAGACAAAATGAATCGGTCAGAATAGTAACAATGTAAAATTTTATGTTAAAAGTATGAACTGTTAAAAATTTAAAAATGTAAAATTATAAAATTTTAATAAGTGTTAACTTAAATCATCGATAAAAAATACATAAATCGTATAAAATTTTATAATTTTTAAAAAGTACGACTGTCCTCTACAAGACCCATCGGACCATCCCTAAGTTTGAACATCACTAATAATATAATATGATGCATCTAGGCACAATGAAACAATACCAACAAGAAACAATAAATAGATAATTAATGCACTTAATCTAATTAGTTAGAAGGTGGTAAGAGGGCAGGATATATTGGCCACCTGTGTGTAGAAACATTAATGCGAAAGGTATTTACCAACCAGGCTCGATGGATACGTGGGGACTTTTTCATTGATATGGTACAAATTTGTTAAATGTAATTGGTTAGTTTGTTGTAAATATTAGTTGCAAGTAGTTAGTTTGTTAGCTGGGTCATTTTATGTGTAAATAGACAAGTGCAATGTAAATTAAATAGGAATGAGAATATTTATTTTAACATGGTATCAGTTTCAGGCCGTTTCTTTTTGGGTTTCTATCTCTGAGCTCAATTCTCTTTGTTGTTTGGGTCATTCTTGCCGGTGTCCTATTTTTCTTTTCTCCCAAATTTTTGTTTGTTTCTCCTTTCTTTTGCGATTTCCCTTTGCTTTCATGCCTCCCGCCTGTGTTGTCACTCCGGTGACTGATTCTGTCACCGTCGATTACAATCACCCGCTCTACTTGCATCTTTCTGATGCGCTTGGTGCCGTTCTCATTTCTCAGCCGCTGACTGGCATCGAAAATTACTCCGTTTGGAGCCGCTCCGTTCGCATTGCTTTCCTCGCGAAAAACAAGATTGGGTTTTTTGACGGTACCTGCAAGAAGGCAAATTTTGCTGCGAATCTTCAGACTCTGTGGGATCGTTGCAATGCCATTACTCTATCGTGGATTCTCAATGCTGTGAGTGCTGACCTTTCGGCTGGTATCGCTTTCGCTTCCAACACGACCCTTGTTTGGCAAGATTTGCAAGAAAGATTTCACAAGGTCGACGGATCTCATATTTTCTTCCTTCATCGCGAATCACCATGCTCAATCAAGGTGATTTATCCATTTCAGCTTATTTTACTCGGCTTAAACTGCTCTGGGATGAATACTCTGTGTTGGTGCCTTTTACCCCCTGTGATTGTGAGCAATCACAGGCGAATTTGTCGATTCTTACTCAGCAGCGGTTATTTCAGTTCCTTAATGGTTTAAATGAGACTTATGATGCCGTCCGCAGTTAGTTGTTGTTGATGCAACCCTTGCCTACTGTCAATCGGGCCTACTCGATGCTCATCCAAGAAGAATCTCAACGCCTTCATCTTTCTAGTGTGTCTTCTTTCTCGGATGTCTCTGGTGTTTCTGCAATGTTTTTCAGTACTGCTAATGGTTCTCCTTTGATGCGGCATCGTTTTTCTGGGACTTGTTCTCACTGTGGTGTTAAGGGTCATAAACGGGACATCTGCTATAGGCTCATAGGTTTTCCGGCTGATTTCAAATTTGGCAAGAAAAAAAGAGTTCAGGCTGCTATGAATGTTCAATCGGACTCCTCTCCGACTTCTCCTGCCGTAACATTGCCTCCTGCTGCATCTGAGGTTGCTTCTTTGCCATCTCCTCATGTCTTTACTCAGGATCAATATAATCAGCTCTTAAGTTTTCTCAACAAGCCTGTTTTCAGTTATTCGACTGTGAATTTGGCAAGTAATGATTCTTGTTGTTTACCTGCTTCTGATTCTGTTTCTTAGATTTTGGATACTGGCGCAACTGACCATATATTATCTGATTTCAAGTGTTTGATTAATTCTATTCATTTTCTGCCCAATTCACGGTTTGTTCATCTTCCTCATGGTCAAACTGTTCCTATTACTTACTATGGTTCTGTGTCTTTGCCTTCTGGTCATATTTTGAATGATGTTCTATATGTTCTTCATTTTCAACATAATTTGCTCTCCATTTCGAAACTCACTACTGATCTCTATTGTACTATTCTTTTTTATCCTGACTTCTGCCTACTGCAGGAACTCTCAACTGGACAGACAGTGGGGATTGGTAAACGTGTTGTTGGCCTTTATTTTTTTGCCACTTTCAATGTTGCTTGTGGATTGAATGATACTTTTTTTGTTACTCATTGTATGTCTTCTGCTTCTGCTTCTGCAAATATTAATAAAAATTTTGTTCTTTGACATTCTAGGTTTGGTCATGCTCCTCTTTCAGTATTAAATAAGTCGCATGCTTTTACTTTTGAGAAATTCAATTCTGATTGCATTCAACACTGTTCTGTTTGTCCTAAGGCCAAACAAACTAGATTGCCTTTTCCCATAAGTTCCTCTAGGTCTGCTAATTATTTTGATCTTATTCACATAGACTTGTGGGGCCCCTACCGTGTCTCCACTCACTCTGGTCACAGATTCTTTTTTACTATAGTTGATGATAAATCTAGGATGATATGGGTCTACTTGTTGAGGTTAAAATCCGATGCTCTCTTGTCCCTTAAAGCTTTTTTTTGTCATGGTTCACACCCAGTTTCAGTCCATTATTAAGGTTATTCGTAGTGATAATGAAACTGAGTTCTTCAATTCTGAATGTTCTTTTTTTGTTTCTTTGGGTGTTATTCACCAAAGTTTTTGTGTGCACACTCCTCAGCAAAATGGTGTAGCTGAGCGTAAGCATAAACATCTTTTAAAAGTTATTAGAGCTCTAAGATTTCATTCTAATGTTCCCCTTAAGTTTTGGGGTGAATGTATGTTTACAACATGTTATATCATTAATAGATTACCTTCTGCTTCTCTTGAATGGAAATCTCCTTTATGAATTGTTATATCTTAAACTTCTAAATTTCTCTCATTTCAGAGTCTTTGACTGCTTGTGTTATGCAATTAACATTGCTGTCATTGATAAATTTTCTGCCCGAGTCATTTCTTATGTTTTTTTTGTTATTCTTCTACCAAGAAAGGGTATCTTTTATTTGATCTTACCAGTAAATTCTTTTTTGTCAGTAGGGATGTTAGGTTTCATGAGGACATCTTCCCTTTTTACATTACCAATTTCTTCTTCTTCGTCTTATGTTTTTTCCCTCTCCTCATTTAGATTTTTTTTCTCACTTTCTTACCCTTGATACCCCTGTTGTTCCATCTAGTAGCTCAATTCCCACTACCGTTTTACCTTCTACTGATGTGGCCTCAACAAGTATTCCCACTAATCCTGTTGCACCTAGGAGATCTACTAGAGTTTCTAAACCTCCTAGTTGGCTCCAAAATTTCTATTGTGAGTCTCATTCATCTTATTCTCTTGTCACTTATTCTCATTTACCTTCCCACACACAATCTTATCTTTCCTCCATTTCTACTACTTTTGAGCCCACTTCTTATTCTGAGGTTTTGCAAAATCCTCTTTGGATTAAGGCTATGGAATAAGAACTTCAAGCTTTGCAATCTAATAATACTTGGTCAATTGTTCCTTTACCTTGTGACAAGATTCCCATTGACTGCAAATGAGTTTACCGAATTAAATATAAAGTTTCTGGTGAGGTTGAACGGTACAAGGCTCGGCTTGTAGCCAAAGGATATAACTAGCAAGAGGGTATTGATTATGGTGACGCTTTCTCTCCGGTTGTCAAGATGGTTACTGTTCGAACTGTCCTTGCCCTTGCCTCTACTTTTTAGTGGCCTATTTGGCAGTTGGATGTGTACAATGCCTTTCTTCAAGGTCGTTTGGATGAGAAAGTTTACATGCAACTTTCTGAGGGGCTTTGTAGTCAAGGGGAGGGATTGGTTTGTCGACTACAAAGATCATTATATGGTTTAAAGCATGCTTCGAGGTAGTGGAACATTCGGCTCACTGAGGCTTTAATTTCTGTTGGCTTTGTACAAAGTAAGCATGATTATTCCTTGTTCACTAAAATACAAGGGAATGATAGAGTGATTTTGTTGATTTATGTGGACAACCTTCTCATAACTGGAAATAATGAGACTTTAATTGATGAGTTAAAGACAAGTCTTAATCAAAACTTCAAGATGAAAGATCTTGGTGAGTTGAAGTACTTTCTTAGCATTGAAGTACTAAGATTGAAGCAGTGTATTGTTCTTAATCAACGCAAGTATGCGATGGAACTCATTAATGATACTGATTTAGAGAATGCAAAACCAATTTTGACTCCACTTGAGCAGAATATCAAGTTGATAACTGCAGAGTATGATGAAGGGATTCAAAAGGCATATTAAGATAGTCTGCTGGAAGACATGTCTGTTTTTCAAAGGCTGATCGGCAGACTGATCTATTTGACTCACACAAGATCAGACATCACATACTCTATGCACCATCTTAGTCAATTTATGCATCAACCTAAACAGTCTCATATGGATGCAGCTTTAAGAATAGTGAGATATGTTAAGAAAGATTCGGGCAAAGAATTATTCTTCCCATCAACCTCAGATTGTCAGATTCAAGCATTTTGTGATGCTGATTGGGCATCTTGCCCGCTGTCAAAAAAGTTCATCACTGAATTCTGTATTAAAATTGGAGAAGCTTTGATTTCTTGGAAGTCGAAGAAGCAAAATACAATAGCTCGTTTTTCAGCAGAAGCTGAATACCGGAGTATGACAATGACAACAACAGAATTAATATGGTTGAGAAGACTTCTTCAAGAATTAGGATTGACAGAGTTGAAGCCTATCCGATTGTACTGTGATAACAAGACAACCATTCAAATTGCTGCAAATTCGGTGTATCATGAACGTACAAAACATATTGAAGTTGACTATCATTTTGTACGAGAAAAGATAAAAGAAGGGCTAATAAAAACAGAACATGTGGCTTCAGCAAATCAAGTTGCAGATATAATGACTAAAGCACTTGGCTTACAACAACACGAACATCTAGTGTCCAAGTTGGGAGTTAAAAATGTTTTTAACCCTTCAATTTGAGGGGGAGTGTTAAATGTAATTAGTTAGTTTGTTGTAAATATTAGTTGCAAGTAGTTAGTTTGTTAGCTGAGTCATTTTATGTATAAATAGACAAGTGCAATGTAAATTTAATATGAATACAAATATTCATTTTAACAAAATTACAATCTGATTTGTTGGTAATTGAAATTAATACATATCATGAATAGAAATCTTCTACCTTTTTCAGTGCTTTTGTTTATGACTCGCACTAAAAATTAGGTTTAGGATTTATGTTTAGGGTTAAAAGTTAAGTTTTATTGAATTTAAGGTAAGTGTATTTTTTAGAAGGTAGCGTTTAGGATTTAGAATTTAAGATTAAATTTTAGAATTTAAATTTTTAGTGTTGTGTATAGAAAAGGGATGAGTCTACCACGCGCGACGAACATCGATGAACACCACTAACGATGAACACCATTAAATTAATTAATAAAGATTTAAAATTTCAAGGACCCATCATACAATTAATAATTATTTTAAAATTTTAATTAAATTATTTTTATATATATTAAAATTTTATTTTTTTAATAAGGGTAAACTATATATTTAGTACCTCACTTATTTCCATATTTTTATTGAACCCTCATTATTTAAATATTATTTCAATTTAACCCTATTTTTTATAAAAAATAATTATTAATTGTATGATGGATCCTTGAAATTTTAAATCTTTATTAATTAATTTAATGGTGTTCATCGGTGTTCATCATTAGTGGTGTTCATCGATGTTCGTCGCACGTTGTAGAATTTTCCATAGAAAAGAGCACTTAAAAGGGGCATATAATTTTTACTCATATTTTATTGGTAACGTTAGTTGTGAGTTTGCACTCAATGTTTTAACAAATCAATTTATTTAAAAAATCATCTAGTACAATACATTTGTATAAATAAAAATTAATCATGTTATTGCGTTATTAATAAAATTATAATCTAATGTATTTTTAATAGTTTCATATATACCAAATAATCAGAATCTTCTATGGTATTAAAATATACACTCCGATACGAATGATCATTTTTTATTCTTAATGTTGTAATTATATTTATAATATTTAATTTTAGCGATACAGTACTGAATTTCCTGCGAAAGTGCCAAGGCAATCTTTTCGTTTTAATTGTTCATGGGAAAGGAATAAAGTAAGTCTCTGTGGGTTGCCTCTTATCTCTATATAAACCTTGTATTCCTTGTTCCCTTATCACATCAAAAACTCAATTTACTTTAGTTTCCCACCATTCCTGCACTTCCAAGTTTCACTTCTTCAGTATTACACAAAATTTCTGCAAACAAGTGCTGCATCAGGTTGATTCCAAAATTTCTGCGAGTATTGTGAACCAAGTAAATTGTTCCGTTTTTAAACCAGAAGAGAAGAAGAAGAGATCATGTGGAAGCTTAAGATTGCAGAGGGTGTGGACGGTCCGCACTTGTACAGCACCAACAATTACGTGGGGAGACAAACATGGGAATTCGACGCTAACGCTGGCACCCCGGAAGAGCGAGCCCAGGTCGAGGAGGCTCGCCAATGTTTCTACAAGAGCCGGTTCCAGGTCAAGCCTAGTGCCGATCTCATTTGGCGCATGCAGGTATAAACTATACAAATATTTCAGTTATCTGATACTCGTTTCCAAACCTCATATGAAACAATTAACTCTTTTTTTTGTTGTCGTTTTTAGTTGATTTTGGTTTCAAAATATTCTTGGATTTGTTACGTTTATGTCTGTCATGATACTGTTTCCTTTTTGTAACGAAGAATTATTTGGTCCTAATAACGATAAGGACCCCAAGGTTTTTATTTTTAGTTTTTCCTTTAAAGTTCTGAACCATGAATCCTTCACGAAATTCATCCCTCCCTTTGTCTTTCATAAACTTTTCGCTCATCTTCGTCTTATTGTACATATAAGCAAAGCCGTTTATGAAAGTTTAAAGGACCAATGGTGAATTTAAAAATTAGGCCCTTAATAATAAATATTGAAAAATGGATTTTAAAATTAAGTATTATAAAAAAATCGGGTATTTAGTAACAAGTTTTAAAAAAAAATTAAATTTTAAGAGTATGTCTCTGATAACAAATGTTAGAAAAATTATGCCATAATAACAAGTATTGAGATAAAAAATAGACCCCTAATAACAAATATTAGAAAAAATTGAGTTTTAAGTGTATGTCCATACTAACAAATTTTATGGAAAAAATTGGGCCCCTAATTACAAGCATTAGAAAAATAATTGACTCTCTAATAATAAGTGTTGAAAAAAAATTAAATTTTAAGAATATGTTCCTAATAACAAATGTTAAAAAAATATGCCTAATAATAAGTATTGAAAAAATGGATCTCTAATAAAAAGTATTGGAAAAAAAATTGGACACTAATGTTTCTAACAAATATTGAGAAAAAAATTAAAACCCTAATAACAAGTGTTAAAAAATTAAGGCCCTAATATCAAGTATTGAAAATAATTGAATTATTAATAACAAATATTAAAAATTAAAATTTAAAATTTAAAAATAAACCCTTAATAATTAGTATTAAAAAATTAAAGTATAATATCAAATATTATAAAAAAATTTGGGCCTTGGGCAGACACCTTTTTTCCCCAGAAACGACACTGCATATAATTTTTGTGTGGTCATATGCAATATTTATGAAAATCGATAAATTTTGAGGAATTTTTTTCCTTTTTTCCTCCGATATACTAAACAAAAGTAAGCCATCTATTTTTGTTGTATTTGACGGGATGAATTGTTATTACACCGTTGTATAAGTGTAAATTAGAGTGTACGCAATTTCTTAAAATAAGCCTTTCATATTTTTTTTCTTTTGCAAATATTTTGACACATATTTTGGCGAACTTTTATTTTATATAAAAAGAATAGATATCAAATGATCGTTTGAAGAAAAAAAGCAAGTGAAAGTGCTTTTGGTGTGAGATAAATGTTGTCACAAAAAGAGGAAAATGACAGAAGACAGAAGTAGAGAAACCAGGAAAGAAAAAGGAGAGGAAATAGCGACGACTTTGAAAATTTTAGGCATCGTTGGTTGATTTTATTTTCTACGGCGAAGCACTTACCATGCATTTTTTTTGTTGATAGAAATCGTCCACTCTAAATTATGTCTTTTTTAGTGACCCTCTAAAAAAATGAGTTTAGGATTTAGGGGTGTGATTAGAGTTTAGAAAAGTAGGGTAAGGTGTATTTTTTAGAGTTTAAGGTTTAAAGTTTAAGAGTGAAAATTAGGGTTAGAGTTTAGAAAGTAATTTTAAATGTATTTTAATGTGAACATAAAAGGAGACGTGATTAGAGATCAGATAATTTTTGTTCGTTTTTTCTATGTTTTTTTTAACTTCTCATCATTTATTTATTTATAGATTTTAACATATGCACATAGCTAAAGAATTTAAATATATTACATATACATATATTGGACTGAGTATATATAAATTTATATATAGTTTTTTTTTTTCTTCAAAAAGAACATTTAACCAAATTATTTATATATGTGAATGGAACAAATTGTAGTATGTAAGATTTAATCTTAATCTTATTTTGAAAAAATATGCAGTTTCTGAGGGAAAAGAATTTCAAGCAAACTATACCAGCAGTGAAAATTGAAGATGGGGAGCAAATCTCATATGAGAAGGCCACAACAGCACTGAGGAGGGCTGTCCATTTCTTCTCAGCTTTGCAAGCTAGTGATGGCCATTGGCCAGCTGAAAATGCTGGTCCATTGTTTTTCCTTCCACCTTTGGTAACATTCCTTCGTTGTCACTTGTCGATCGACTCTTAACCGAATTCAAATGCTAATGTATGATGTTATCTGCTGAAAATTTGCAGGTTTTCAGTATGTACATTACTGGACACCTTAATACCGTATTCCCTGACGAGCATCGTAGAGAAATCCTTCGTTATATATACTATCATCAGGTACATATTCTATATTTTTTATACAATTGATGTATATATACAAGTATATTGAAACATTTATATGAATGTCATGCAGAATGAAGATGGTGGTTGGGGATTGCACATAGAAGGTCACAGCACCATGTTCTGCACGGCACTTAGCTACATTTGCATGCGTATTCTCGGGGAAGGTCCCGACAGCGGACTTGACAATGCTTGCGCGAGAGCCCGCAAGTGGATTCTTGACCATGGCAGTGTCACTCACATGCCCTCTTGGGGGAAAACTTGGCTTTCGGTATGTATGCATGAAATCATTTGTTTCACAGATTGACCTTCAAAATTTACCCATATTCAGATTGAGAAAACCAAATAAATCATACAATGTTCCCTTTTTTTGGTAGATACTTGGTGTTTTTGACTGGTCTGGAGCTAATCCAATGCCCCCAGAGTTTTGGCTCCTTCCTTCTTTCCTTCCTATGCATCCAGGTCTGCATGAATCAATTTCGTTGCACTAATATCGGTTCATTCATATATATATCGACAAAGGATGTTAATCCGAAACTGTCCTTTCAAATGTGCAGCTAAAATGTGGTGCTACTGTCGTATGGTGTACATGCCGATGTCGTATCTATATGGCAAAAGGTTTGTCGGACCGATCACACCTCTGATCGAGCAATTGAGGGAAGAACTATACCTTCAGCCTTACAATGAAATTAATTGGAAGAAGATACGCCATTCATGTGCCCCTGTAAGTTTATCTTTATTGTGTACATGTTACAGACTGCAATGATATTGAACTGCAGCACAATTAAGTTCATAAAACATTGGTAAACAATTTGTTGTTACAGGAGGACATCTACTATCCACATCCTTTGATTCAGGATCTGATGTGGGACAGTTTATATATTTGTACCGAACCGCTGCTTACTCGTTGGCCTTTTAACAAGTTGATCAGAGAGAAGGCCCTCCAAGTAACAATGGAACACATCCACTACGAAGACGAAAATAGTAGATACATCACCATTGGTTGTGTGGAGAAGGTAATTTTACAATCACAGTCTGAGGTTGTGAAAATTCGACCCATGTATGTATGTATGTATGTATGTATGTATGTATGTATGTATGTATGTATGTATGTATGTATGTTTGATTGCTAACCATCTGGTGCCGCTGAATGGAGCAGGTGTTATGCATGCTTGCCTGTTGGGCTGAAGAGCCAAATAGTGATTATTTTAAGAAACACCTTGCTCGAATCCCGGATTACCTTTGGGTTGCTGAAGATGGAATGAAGATGCAGGTTTGTGCACATTCATTCTCTAAAAGAAACCTATTTATTGATTAAATTGGTAACAATGCAAGATGTATGCAGAGCTTTGGAAGCCAACAATGGGATACCGGTTTCGCTGTTCAAGCTTTGCTTGCAAGTAACCTCACTGACGAAATCGGACCTGTACTCAAGAGAGGACATGACTTCATCAAGAAATCCCAGGTTTAATATCAGTTTCATTCATCCTGAAGTCGTTTCCAATCTTTTCCATAGCTCATCATAGAGAATAATTGTTATGTTCCGATTACGACGAATAGGTCAAGGACAATCCTTCTGGCGACTTTAAGAAAATGTACCGTCATATTTCGAAGGGATCTTGGACTTTCTCGGATCAAGATCATGGATGGCAAGTTTCTGATTGCACTGCAGAAGGCTTGAAGGTAACTGATTTCTTTAGTCTCAATCAAATGCAATATAAAAAATTCATAAACGAGTGATGCATCTAATCTATAAATTCATGTTGCCTTAATAGATATTCCTCTGTTTTGCAGTGTTGCCTGCTCATGTCCATGTTGCCTGCAGAAATTGTTGGCGAGAAAATGGAACCTCAGCAGTTATATGATGCAGTCAATGTTATACTTTCTCTGCAGGTAAGAATTTGCTCACTCTAGTTTTTCAAGGATGCCTTCACTTCGTTTAAGTTGTCCGATTCGATATGCTTCACTTGTTATATATAGAGCAAAAATGGGGGATTAGCTGCCTGGGAGCCTGCTGGAGCTCAAGAGTGGTTGGAAGTAAGTGCTTAAGCCATTGATATGTACTCTGGTTTGCTATTAGTCTTCATATGTTAATGATGGTTCCTTCTTTGTTGCTCTTCTTCAGATGCTTAACCCCACCGAATTTTTCGCCGATATAGTCATCGAGCATGAATACATTGAGTGCACAGCATCTTCAATCCATGCCTTGGTTCTGTTTAAGAAGTTGTACCCTGGGCACAGGAAGAAAGAAATCGAGAATTTCATTACGAATGCCGTACGCTACCTCGAAGATATACAAATGCCCGACGGTTCATGGTATGCGCTTTTCGGATCTAATCGAATAGACCTTTTTATGATTTATTTTTGAAAAAGCATTAGAGTTGAATTGTATTTAACATTTCAACAGGTATGGAAACTGGGGAGTTTGCTTCACATATGGTACATGGTTCGCACTCGGAGGTCTTGCAGCGGCGGGCAAGACATACACCAACTGCGCAGCAATGCGCAGAGGAGTTCAATTCCTACTTAGAACCCAAAGAGAGAATGGTGGGTGGGGTGAGAGCTACAAATCATGTCCCGACAAGGTGATGCATACTAATAATGTCCTGTCCCATGTTTAGCATACCATTGGTTTAATTGGTAATAGTAATATTTATGGGGTTGGAATGCAGAGATATGTGCCTCTGGAAGATGACAGATCAAACTTGGTGCACACTGCATGGGCCATGATGGGTTTGATTCATTCCGGACAAGCAGAACGAGACCCGACGCCTCTACACCGTGCCGCAAAGCTGATAATCAATTCTCAGTTGGAAGATGGAGACTTTCCGCAGCAGGTGCTAGCTAAATCTTGTTGCATATTTTACATGGCTTCATTTATTTAAAAAAAAAACATATGATTCTAACAATTGGATCTGATTGTGGCGGACAGGAAATAACTGGAGTGTTTATGAAGAACTGCATGTTACACTATGCAGCATATAGGAACATTTACCCACTGTGGGCACTTGCAGAGTACCGAAAACGTGTTCCACTGCCCTAATACTTGCCCCAAACCTGTTGAAACGTATACTCATCATTCATCAAACACAAAACAAGGGGGTTATAGTTATAGAGATTTGTTGCTTCTGTTTTACTACTTTATTCTCTTCTTTTTTTTTTCTTCTAAAATGAATGTAAGATAAACTTGTAAAATGTATCGACAAATGATAAAAAAAAAAGTGATTTTTTTTCTTTAAAAAATGTATCAGCTTCAGCCACTATAACTTTGCAGTCTTTGCTACTATTGCATTTTTCTAAAATCCAAATTGCCAAATTGGTGGTCGAATTATATAATAGAAATGCTCTACCCTTTTAGGTACTCTTATTTATGTCCCACACTAAAAATTAGAGTTTAGAGTTTAGAATTAAAATTTAGAGTTAAAATTTAAAATTTAAATTTTTTATTGTTGGGGGCATAACACTAAAAATTTTGGATGTGTTGCAGAACTGTTCGAATTTTCTGTTCTCTTCAACATTTTATTCATTGTAGCGTAGAACCGTATAAGCTACATTATTAGTTTCATTTTTATTGAAATCTCGACACTTTGAACCGTTGGAATTATGGGTGAGCGTTCGATTGAGTCGAGTTATTCGAATTGGCGCGTCATGTTTTACAACTCAAACTTTATTTGAAATTTTTTCGATTTGAATCGAGTTTATGAAATTTGAGTCAAGTTTGAGAGTTCCTATACAAATTTAATTACAATTATTTATCATGTTACATTACAATTTGATTCCAATTTAAACGACTTTCTCTAATCATATAAAATATGCATGTATATTTCTTCATATGTGGCATATATCAGTATATATACACCAGGAAAAATTGAGGGGCTCGACTTAAACTTAAAAATAACCTACCAATTACTAAAAATTTCGAGTTATTCGAATTTTCATTTTACAACTCAAACTTTATTTGAAATTTTTTGGAGTTGAGTCGAGTTTTGCTCACCCCTAGTTGGAATAAAATTCGAAAACAGACTACGGGGTGCTTTGTCATATGCTCAAAATTTTGTTCATCGACGTGAAATTTCAATTTTAACAGGGTGAATCAATTTTCAACTTTGCATGATTCAAAAACAATCATTGTTGATGGAGATGAAAATAAGAACAAAAAAGAATCATAAAAAAAACACAGGTCACTTCAAATCTCAATGTAGAATACAATTCTTCCTAGATGATGCACAATAGGAATGTTACATTTAGCAAATGGTTGTAATAATAATAAATATAAAGTTGAAAGGAGAATTAGAAAGCTCAAACGTCCAAATTGGGTAGGGTTTCGCTTAAAGATCCAATAGGTTATAGGTATTAATGAAACTCCATGGAAGGTGTTTGTCATTTTTTTTTGAATAAATGGTATATTTATTCATCCAAGAACTTTAACAAAACCGTACAAAGTTAATCTGGCACCTACTCCTATGCAAACGTGTGAAAAAGACACAACTAGCTAAGCCCCCAAAAATCAGCTATACAGTTGCCGGTAAATATATATCTTCCAACGAACATCATACTTAACTGGAATAAACACTTTCTTTGCTGGTTTAAGCCCCTTTCCATGCAATACGAACAATGGCAGCTTTTAATGACAAAAATTATAATCTCTCATTTCCAACCCTAATTCACATTGAATCAACATTGTGTCTTTGGTTGACAATCTATTGAGAACAACAAACCAAAAGATAAAAGAGTGCCTCGGAATGAAACATCCACTCCAAACTATACAATGCCAGGGCACTCTTGCTTGCTTGTGTCGAATTTCCTCCCAGACTATCTTAGTGAGGAACTTGCCTTGAAAGACACTAACAGAGCCAAACCCATCCCTAAGCTTGAGAATCTCTTTTCATGCCCAACTGTGATTCGATTTTACAAGAGCTTGCCACACAGATCTGCCTTTAAGCTAGTAAAACAAATTAAGAATGAAATTTAGAGGAAAACCAGTTTGCTCTGCTGGGGGAACCAATAGTGCCATTTGTCGGAAATGAAATTTTGATATTTAAAATTGTTTATTTTTTCATATTTTTGTACAAACTTTTGCTTTGAGTTGCAATATAAGATATACATCCACTTAAAAGAAATAGTAAATTGTTAATTTATTAAAAATTGTTGTCGGTTAAATTTGGTTTATAAGAAGGATTAGCAATAAAATCTTTTCTTGTGATTAAGGCATCAATTAGAAATGCCATGTCTTGTCTTGGTAGGTAAAGATTGATTTGGAGGATCAATTTGGTTTGTATGCGAAATAGTTAATTAAATTGCCCCCGATTCTTAAATAGTATTGTTGGTAGCTTTATTTTGAACTAATAAACAAAATTTTGTCATTCAAGCCGGAGATCCAATATGAAAAATCAAATCTAAACCATTCAAGTGAACAAATAATTATACAAGTTTTAAACATTCAAGCAACCAGCTTTAAATGATTTTTCTTTTTAAAAAATACTTTAATATACAAGCTTGTGTATTAAGGTTTAGATATTTAGATTATGGTTTAAGGTATAGGGATTTAGGTTGTAGGGTGTAGAATTTAAAGTTTATGATTACAATTTAGAGTTTAGGGTTTAAGGTTTAAGGTTTAAAGTTTAGGGTGTTAGGCCTAAGGATTTAGGTTTTAAATTTTATACCTTAAATATGAAAGGTTGTGTAATTTTTTTTACATAGCTTGTGTATCAAAATACAAATCTTTCTTTGCCAGGTCAAAATCATTGTTTTATATAGTATTGATTTCTTAAGAATAGTGTATAGTAATATTCCCTATGTCTCACGAAGATTATCAGTTATTGATTTTTTGTTTTTTTTTAATTTTTGACTCATTATTATTTAAAATTTATTATTGATAAAAATGTAAAAAATTTATATTTTAAAAATCTCTATTCAAGTAGTTTTAAATATATTTTTTATAAAATTTAATTATTTAAAAATATTTAATACAATTATAGTCAAAGTTTAAAAATTATGACTTTCAAAAAGTCAATAAGAGACAATATTTGTATTAAAGAAGGGAGTATATATTCTACAATTAAATTCAAATAAAAACTTTAAATAATAATTTTCCAAAATTTTATAAAAATAATATGAATAAATAAAATTCAATAAAAATATTTTTATTTTTTCAAACCGATAAAAGCGAAGCCTTAAAGAAGTAAATTATCAAATCAAGTTTATCCTACTAAATTAAATTGTTTTTCTCTTATTTTGCTCTGAGATAATTTTCAAATATGAATGATGGATGAAATGGAGGCTTACAAATGATGTAAAGAGTGAGCACAAAAAGCATGAATAATTCATTAATAAAGAAGGGTTTATAAACCCATGCAGGGACGTTCTAGAGACTTTGCCACATCAGCAAAGTTTGTTACAACAGTATAACAAACTCTAGTCATACACAGATTGTTTACAGCTGGATAACAAGCTTTTAACAAATGAAAAAATCTAAGGACGTTGGCTGATCTTTCATGCTATCATCTTCCCTACTTCTTTCTTCTCGTCTTGAAAAACTTCAGAAAGAGATACAACATTGATCTTCTGACGAAACAATATAAAGAACGAACTAGTAAGAGGCTTGGTGAAGCCATCAGCAATCTGAAAAGGGGCTGGAACATAGTTGACGAGAAGAGTTTTAGCAGAAACTTTCTCGCGGACAAAGTGAGCATCGAGATCAACATGTTTGGATTGAGCATGGAAGACGGGATTCATACTCATGGCAACGGCACTTGTACTGTCACTCCAGATAACAGGAATGTTTGTCGGGGAAACACCCATGTCAGTGAGTAGAGCTTGCAACCAAATAACTTCAGAGGTGGTATCAGCGATACTCTTGTATTCAGCTTCCATAGTTGAACGAGAGACTACCTTTTGCTTCTTTGATGACCACGTAATGAGATTTTTGCCAAGAAAGACACAGTTGCCAGTGGTGGACCTTCGATCATCCGGACAGCTTCCCCAGTCAGCGTCAGCAAAGGCAACCAGGCTGAAGTTTGGGCCCGTCGAGGGAAAGAGCAGACCGCAGTGTATTGTTGCACTAAGGTATCGCAAAATGCGTTTCACAGCAGACAGATGAGCTTCACATGGTCGATGCATGTACTGAGCAACTTTGTGCACATTGTAGGTAATATCTGGTCGAGTGTGACACAGATAAAGCAACGCTCCGACAATGCTCCGATATCCAATGGCATCTCCAATGGGACTGCCACCACTGAGAGAGTTTTTCAGATGGAACCATGGGGGTAGAAGCACCATTTACTTTGTCCATATGAGTGCGTATCAACAACTTATGTATATATTTACGTTGGCTCAGAAATAGCATGTGACCGCATTGTTGTACCCCAATGCCCAGAAAATAGTTTAACTCTCCGAGATCTTTAAGAGAGAATCTGACCCCAAGTAGTCGAACCACCTCAGATATATGTGAGTCACAGCTGCTTGTGATAACTATGTCATCAACATATATAAGGATATAAGTGAAGATGGTGTCCTTGTGAAAAACAAATAGAGATGAGTCTGCTGCACTGCTACGAAAGCCAATATTAAGAAGAAATTATTGAAGTTGAGAATGCCAGTTGCGGGGAGCTTGTCGTAGGCCATACAAGGCCTTTTCCAATTTGCAAACCAAGACAGAGCTATCGTCACCAAGAATTTCAAAACCAGGTGGCTGACGCATGAACACCTCTTCCTCTAATTCACCATTGAGGAATGCGTTGTTGATATCTACTTGTCGCAAGTTCTAGTGATTCGACACGGCGACAGAAAGAACAACGTTGACAGTGGCAAATTTCACCACAGGACTGAAAGTATCAGTGAAGTCCCGACCTGGAATTTGAGAGAAGCCTTTCGCGACCAGTCGGGCTTTATACCGAGAAACAGTCCCATCAGCATTCTGCTTGACTCAAAAAATCCACTTGCAGCCAATAGGAACGCGACCTGAAGGGATTTTAACAAGTGACCAGGTGCGATTCTTGAGTAAGGCTTCATATTCAGCCATAGTGGCTTGACGCCACTCAGGAGAAGCAAGGGCATCAGCAATGGTTTGAGGCAAGGAAGAAGTATCAGTAGACACATCAGAGAGATAAGCTTTCGGTTTGAAAATCCCAGCTTTGCTGCGAGTTACCATGGGATGAAGATTACCAAGAGGATGTGGTAGATGATCATCAAAAGAGATGGCAGGTGGAACTGAGATATCAAATGGAGATTCAATTGGAGCTTCAATAATAAGAGCAGGGTTTGGAGATGTGGAGATTGCAGGAGGTGTCTGAGGACCAGGAGAAATGATCTCAGGATTTGGAACAGATGATGATATCTAACACTCGGTTACAACAGAAGTGGGTGTCACAGGCCTGGAGGTAGGGGACGTGTCAGGAAAAATAGGGTTGATGGGACTATGGATTGGAGGAGGTGAGGCACAGGGTGTAACAACTGGTGAAACAGTGGAAGTATAAGCAATAGACTGTGGATCATTGTCAGGAGGAGTACCAGGCACAGGAGACAGGTTACGGTTGAGATCATCAGGTTCAATAGGAGAAGTTGAGCTGCCTCGAAACAATTGTTCAACGCCAGGAACCAAAGGTAGATTTGAACTCGTAACAGTGGTAGATAACGATGGGGAGGCCTGTGTAGAATCAGCAAATGGAAAAATCTTCTCATCAAAGACTACATGCCGTGAAATATAATTTTTTCCATCTGGGGCAAGGCACTGATAGCCTCTGTGGGAGGGACTGTACCCTAAAAAGGTGGACGGATGAGACCTGAAATCCAACTTGTGAGCACGAAATGGTCGTAGATGAGGAAAGCAATGGCAACCAAAAACACGAAGTAGCTCATATTTGGGCTTGCAACCAAACAAAGATTCAAAAGGTGAACGACCTTGTAGAACCTTGGTAGGAAGACGGTTGATCAAGTGCACAGCCGAGATAACAGCAAACGACCAAAAACGAAGTGGAAGAGAGGCATGTGCTAGGAGAGTCAAGGCAAGTTCGATGATGTGGCGGTGCTTACGCTCAACGACACCGTTCTGCTGGGAGGTGTGAGGGTAGGTGACTCGATGAACAATCCCAGCATTATGCAAGACCGGAGTTAAGCTTCGATATTCCCCACCCCAGTCACTCTGAACTGCTTTGACAGTGGCATTGAACTGGGTGTGAATGAGCTTAAGGAAATCCTGAAATGCTGCAAGAGCCTGAGACTTGCGTTTCAGCAAATATAGCCAACAGTGACGTGTATGAGCATCCATAAAAGAGACATAATAAAGGTATCCTTGCGAAGCAACATGGGCAGGGCCCCAAAGGTCAGTGAAGACCAACTGAAAGGGTGTATCATAGTAGGAATCGGACGGAACAAATGACAATTTGTGGCTCTTTCCCATTTGGCAAGCAGAACAAACATGTAAAAGTGTATTAGCATCACTCGAAACTGTAACATTACAAGATTTGCACACTGTAACCAGTGTGTCATGAGATGGATGCCATAAACGGCGATGCCACAATTCATACAAAGATGTAGAGCTATGAGCTAAATTGACCTCAGGAGTAGGTCGATTACTACAAGAAGGTAAACTGGGATGAAATCTATAGAGACCACCATCTTCATCACTCGTCAAGACAACAACACCAGTGGATTCATCACGAACAACACAGGATCGAGCATGAAACTCCAAGTACACATCATTATCCCTAGCAAGCTTGGACACTGAAACCAAGTTCTTTGTTATGCTAGGTACGTGCAAAACATTGTGTTGAACGTGGCAATCGATCGAATAAAACCAAGAGGGGGGGTGAATTGGATTTTTGAAAGTTGCGGCGGAAGCTAATTGCAAAGATAAAAATTGCAAAGCGATTTAGAGTGGTTCGACTTTCTAACCAAAGTCTACATCCACTACCTTAGCGTCCACACTAAGGATTTCCCACAAATTCACTAATTTGCCTTTCCTTTAAGGACAAGGAGTAACCTTACACACTTCAATAGACTTATACCCCAAAGTCTATTGAATCCTATCCCAAAGTTGGATACAAATGAGCAAACTAGAAAATCCTCACTAGGAATGTGTTTGCGAAGTTTAAGCTCTCTCACACACCCGAATAAACACTAGAACAAGAATTACAACAAAGAATACTCTAGTGTTTTTCAAGAAAGATTGAAAGAATTAGCTCAAAATAAACTCTTGGAAGCTTGAATGCTTGTATATGCTTTCTTGATGTTTCTTGATCTTTCTTAATGCTTCAATATTGATCCAAGGCTGTATTTATAGTGTTGTTTGAGTCTATAGCCGTTAGGAGCCTTTGGGGAGTCTTTGGAGCCGTTGGGGGTGTTTATTATTGACATTTAAAGCACCCAGACACCTACCGTTTCGGAACGGGGTAACCTGTTTCGGAACGGATTTCAAATAATATAGCCGTTAGGAGCGTCTATGAGAACCCGTTTCGAAACGCCTAGGGCCGTTTCGGAACGGATATGCCACTGCCAAAGGGGTGTTTCGAAACGGCCTAAGCCCGTTTCGGAACGCCCTATTTAATTTCAAAAATCAGTTTAAAGACCGTTGCCCTTTGTTCGTTTAAATGAAGAACAGTTTCGAAACGAGGCATATCGTTTCGAAACGCCTTGACCCGTTCCGATACCCGTTTCGGAACAGGTGCACATCGAACTGAAAGTGTTTCGAAACGCCGTGGGCCGTTTCGAAACGGGGCTTGAAAAATCACTGTTTTGACTTTAAAATACTTTAAAAAATATTTTGTAAGTCTTTGGTTTTAGCTATAAAATGGTCTTTAACAAGATATAGGGAATTTTAAGGACTTTTAAATTCGTTTTGATATTTTATTTTAGTCCTTAGGTTTTTAGTTATATCAAAATTAAAGCGTATGTTCAACAATCTCCCCCTTTTTGATATAACAAAACCAAAGTTAGAATTTTTAAGCATTTTGAAAGTTTTGAAGATATTCTAACTCCCCCTTAATTTAAGATAGGTTTTGAAATTTAAAACTTGTGACTTTTGAAATCAAGGATCAAAACCTTAAGACAAATTTTAAAAATTTTAAAATTTTTGGTTTGAAAATTTTTTGGTGTGGCATGGCATGGCAATTCTCTTAAGTATCTTCTCCCCCTTTTTGTTAGATCAAAAAGAAACAAGCTCATAAAGAAGATTAGTACCAATAAGCAATCATAATAAATATCATCAAAATATTCAAAGTATAAATAATAAGTTCATAATCAAATCCCAAAATAAAAGATCAAAAGCATAGGTTCCTAAAAACATGAGAAAACATAAAGAAGCAAATTCAACCCTAAATGCATAGATAATATAATATGATATGATATGACTATCCTAGGCCTCGTCATCATCATCCTCATCATCATCATCGTTCTTGGCTTGAGAACGGTGATATTTTGTCCATTCTCCATAAAGAGTAGAAAAGGAAAGATCAAGGTTGTCATTGGAAGTTTCAAGGGATTGAAGACGATCCTCGACGTTCTTCAAACGATTTCCCATAGTTTCAAAGCCCGAAGAAATACGAGTTTCCATAGTGTCAAAACGAGAATTCAAGGCATTGAAACGCTCGGTAAGAAAAACCGTGAGAGCATCTTGATTTTCCATTTGAACTTGAGGTGGAGGAGCAACGGGAGGAGGAATCGCTTCTCGATCAATTCTTTGCCAAAAACCATTCAAATATGTGAATCCGGATTTTCGAAGAGAGGACTCACCAATTTTGGTCTTGCTAGGTTCCGGGGAATCATAGGTACAATCAATACCAAGATGATCGAAGAGAAAACTCAAGACAATGCCGTAGGTGAATGAAGTCAACTCATTGGTGTCAATAAGTTTGACATTATTGACGATCTCGGCAAAGATGATTTTGGGCACATTTGGGCGCTCACCTCTTCGGAAACATTCGAGCCAAAAGTGATCTTTTTCCCGGATGTGGGAGTATTTTCCTCCGGATGGTCGAATGAACCAAGAAACCATCAAATGAAGCACACGATCGTGCACATCTAAATGAAGAGCTTTTCCGGTAAAGGTGCCAAAGTGGCGTTCTTCTTCAATACCCTCATTCTTGAGTTTAAGGGCCGACTCCAAAAGAGCAATATTAATAACAAACTTTTGCCCTAGTAAAGATGACTCAATTCCTACAATCTCTGTTTTGGTTTCATCGTATAGGAAACGAGCATTAGAGTAGAAGAGAAGTACCAAGTTTTTGTAGCAAACATCCTCAATGCTCAAGAAGAAAAGAAGATCCCACTCATCCAAACGATTAAGATAGCGAAAGAGAAATCGCTCGGAATTAAGGAATTCGACATCAATAACTCTTTCTTTACGAACAGCGAGATTTTTGACGTAGGAGAAGCGAGCACGCTGCTGCGGAGTTTTTAGAGTTTTCTGAAAGAGTTGAGTAATATTTGGACGAATGCTTGATTCTCCGGTTTGAACGGCTTTACGCTTTTTGTTCGCTTGATCCGCCATCTAAAATATTAAGCAAGAGTTTTAAAATTGTATGCATTGGTAATTAAAATCAATCCAATAGGAAATCCCACTTAGGTTTTTGAAAAACAAAATTAAAAAAATACGATTAAAAAATTTTATATTCGAATCAAAATTTTGAGATTTTGAAAATTTTTTTACAAGATTCGAATAACCCACAACTAAAAACATATAATGTATATAAGAATAAATTTTTTTATCCTATGATTCGAACATAATTTGAAAAAGAAGAAAAATAAGAAAAATTACCTTAGTTTGGGATTTTGGATGATTTGAGTGAAATCTTTGCACAAGATTGATGAAGCTTGCTTAGATATGTGTTTTAGAGCAAAACCCCTCACAATTTTGTGAAAAACAAAGGGTTTGAGAGGGTATTTATAGAAGGGGGTCGGTTAGGGTTTTTAGGGTTTTAAGAGTTTGATAAAAATTAGAATTTTGAACTTTTAGAAGCCCTAAATAGGGCTGTCCGCGAGTCCGTTTCGGAACGGTCACGACCGTTTCGGAACGGGGCGGCTAGGGTTTGACCCTTCTTAAAACCTTTGACAGATCGTTTCGAAACGGGGATGACCGTTTCGAAACACGTTTGACCCGTATCGGAACGCGTTCCGATACATCCTTACATCGAACCGAAAACGTTTCGAAACGCCTGGGGCCGTTTCGAAACGCCCTTCTCTCAGGACAAATTTTAAGACACCCGTATCGGAACGGGTTAACCCGTTTCGATACACCTGGGCCTGGAAGTGCAGATGAGGCTCTAAAATGCAGAGAAAATGTTTTTCTAAGAGGCCAAACATGCATATATGATATGAATGAGCAGGAAAAACATATAGGGTCAAAAAAAAATAAGCAAACATGCAAAACATAACTCCCCCTCACTAAAAGCATTCATATAACATATGGGGAACCTCAAACATGTTTCAATCAAAATGAGCATATAAATCAACATGAAATAGACAATTTTGCATAAAAATGTTACCACTTGAACCAAGATATGTCGATTGAGCTTCTTCAAGTGTCCTTCCATTATGTGTGTCTAGAGCTTTCAAGTTTCTTCAAATTTGCATATCATGGCTCCAACACACCTACAAAAAGGAACTATGTATGTTTTGGTACCCAAACTCTTTTGGGTCCATAGAAGTTAGTTCCTAGAATCTTAGTCCCTTTGGGTATCCATTTAGACAATAGATCAACATTTTTATTAGCAATGAGTCCTTTTGGAACCCAAATGCTCCTAATCTTTTTTCGATTAGGTGATCTTTGTCTATAACCATGATAGTTCTTTCTAACATAGTTGGGTCTTGAATTTTCACATTTTTCAACTAATTTTGACCCAACTTTGTTGAAAGAAGCTTTAAGATCATCAAGTTCCTTTTGATGATCTTCATGGACCTTTGAAAGTAAATTTTGCAAGTCTTTATTTTTCTTTTCAAAATCGTTTATTTGGACTTGCATTTCTCCAAATTTACTTTCAAATTCCTTATTAGTCTTAGAGAGAGAGTCATTTTCATTTTTCAATTTTGAAGTAATTTTTCTATTTTTCAAAATCAACTTCTCATACTCTAAGGCTAATTCATTATAAACCTCTTGTAATTCATCAAAAGTATAATCAAATGAATAAGATGAATTAGAGGTTACCATTGAGTCATCCTCGAAAGCCATAAGACACAAGTTGGCTACTTCATCCTCGTCCTCGTCGGAAGAGTCATCGCTCCAAGTAGCTACGTGAGCCTTGTGCTTCTTCCTCTCATAGCTATTTTTATTTAGTTGAGGACAATCGATCCTGATATGTCCTGGTTTGTTGCACTCATAGCAAGTTAGAGGGTCTCTCCCTTTGTTGCTTTTGAATCCCTCTTCTCTTTGGAATCTTCTTCCTTTGTTGGTCAACATGAAGTTTTTAAATCTTTTGGCAAACATTGCCATCTCTTTTTCTTCATCTTCTTCACTTGAATCATCATCCTTTTTGGATGCTTTAAGAGCAAGACCAACTTTCTTTTTCTCCACTTCGTTCTTCTTTTCTTCCTTGCCCGTTGACATCATTTCGTGAGTAAGCAAGGAACCAATAAGCTCATCTAATTTGAGAACTTTGAGGTCCTTTGCTTCTATTATGGTCGTTTTCTTTGAATCCCATGAATTGGGAAGAGAGTAGATCATCTTCCTCACAAGTTTATCTTCGGGGATTACTTCGCCATAACCTTTTAAACCATTTACGATCACGGAGAATCGATCGGACATGGTTTTGATGTCTTCCTCGGGGTCCATCTTGAAGTTCTCATAACTTAGATTGAGGAGTCCGATTTTGGTCTCCTTCACTTGATTTGTACCTTCATGTGTAACTTCAAGTTTGTCCCAAATTTCTTTTGCATTGGAACAAGATGACACCCTTCCATACTCGTCCGGGCCAAGGGCACAAAAGATGAGATGCATAGCCTTTGCATTTGTTGAGAATCCCTTGTCTTCTTCAACGCTCCATGTTTCAATATTGCCCGTTGGTGCTATGTATCCTCTCATGATGATTTTCCAAGCTTCAAGATCATAAGCTTGGATGAAGAGCTTCATGCGGTTTTTCCAATAGGCATAGTTTACTCCATTGAAGAAGGGAGGCTTGTTGGTGGGTTGAGAATCGCCCCAAGCTACAACATTGGAGGTGGATGCCATGGATGACTTTGTAGATGATTGCACACTTCTTGGATCTTTTTCAAGAGGTTGTAAGACCTTCTAATGAACCAAAGCTCTGATACCAATTGTTGAACGTGGCAATCGATCGAATAAAACCAAGAGGGGGGGTGAATTGGATTTTTGAAAGTTACGGCGGAAGCTAATTGCAAAGATAAAAATTGTAAAGCGATTTAGAGTGGTTCGACTTTCTAACCAAAGTCTACATCCACTACCTTAGCGTCCACACTAAGGATTTCCCACAAATTCACTAATTTGTCTTTCCTTTAAGGACAAGGAGTAACCTTACACACTTCAATAGACTTATACCCCAAAGTCTATTGAATCCTATCCCAAAGTTGGATACAAATGAGCAAACTAGAAAATCCTCACTAGGAATGTGTTTGCGAAGTTTAAGCTCTCTCACACACCCGAATAAACACTAGAACAAGAATTACAACAAAGAATACTCTAGTGTTTTTCAAGAAAGATTGAAAGAATTAGCTCAAAATAAACTCTTGGAAGCTTGAATGCTTGTATATGCTTTCTTGATGTTTCTTGATCTTTCTTAATGCTTCAATATTGATCCAAGGCTGTATTTATAGTGTTGTTTGAGTCTATAGCCGTTAGGAGCCTTTGGGGAGTCTTTGGAGCCGTTGGGGGTGTTTATTATTGACATTTAAAGCACCCAGACACCTACCGTTTCGGAACGGGGTAACCTGTTTCGGAACGGATTTCAAATAATATAGCCGTTAGGAGCGTCTATGAGAACCCGTTTCGAAACGCCTAGGGCCGTTTCGGAACGGATATGCCACTGCCAAAGGGGTGTTTCGAAACGGCCTAAGCCCGTTTCGGAACGCCCTATTTAATTTCAAAAATCAGTTTAAAGACCGTTGCCCTTTGTTCGTTTAAATGAAGAACAGTTTCGAAACGAGGCATATCGTTTCGAAACGCCTTGACCCGTTCCGATACCCGTTTCGGAACAGGTGCACATCGAACTGAAAGTGTTTCGAAACGCCTTGGGCCGTTTCGAAACGGGGCTTGAAAAATCACTGTTTTGACTTTAAAATACTTTAAAAAATATTTTGTAAGTCTTTGGTTTTAGCTATAAAATGGTCTTTAACAAGATATAGGGAATTTTAAGGACTTTTAAATTCGTTTTGATATTTTATTTTAGTCCTTAGGTTTTTAGTTATATCAAAATTAAAGCGTATGTTCAACACATTGGTCAGCTTTAAAGTTCGAGAAGAGGAAAACAATGCAGACTGGCCTAATTTGGAGATACCAAGTGATACACCATTGTCAATAGTAAGCTTACCAGGGCCTGAATACTCAGTACTGTCAAGAAGAATATTCGAATCAGGTGAGACGTGGTGAGACGCACCAGAATCAGCAAACCAATGACCTTTGGTTGCAGTTACAGTGTTGGCCTGAGCAGAGGGAGCATTGTACGAGCTAGAAGATGGTTTGGATGTTGTTACATCGGAATGGTTGCAACCACAACTGAAGGAATGAGCATCAAGAGCACAAAGATTGGCATCACCAGATTCATCACGAGTCATTTCTTTGTTACGAGCAGTAACACCAACAAAGTTCTCATCAAAACGGTGCCAGCACCGGTCAACTAAGTGACCCAACTTGCTACAAAGTTGGCACTGAAACCTTGGATGCCCAAATCTGCCACGACCACGAGAAGCTGACGGGGATCGATAGGATCGGGAAGAATTGGAAGGAGAGTCCCTATTTGCAGGAAAATGGGAAGAGGCCTGCACCATGTTAACACTGGAAGAGAGATCAGATAGAGGATTAAAGCTTAAAAGCTGTGTTTCAGCATCAAACAAAACGGAAATAGCAGCATCAAGGGTAAACGGTTGTTGGCTGGTCGTGATGACCGCCACAAAAGGTTGGTACTCCATGGGCAAACCATTTAAAATGGTGGCGATCTTCTCGAGATCCGAGATCGGACTACCACAAGAAGAAAGGGCATTGCAAATTTCTTTAACCTGCGAAACATAAGTACGCATGCTTGAGTCTCCCTTCTTAACAGATCGGAGCTTATAATGAAGACTCATGACTGTGGTGGTGGATCGGCTGGAGAAGTAACGAAGGACGGTGGAACAAATCTCTACAGCAGTGTCAGCGCCAACAAATTCAGAGAGTAAGTGAGAGCTGATCGTTGAAAGGAGCCAGGAGGCCAACGCACTGTCTTGAGCCACGAAGACCTCATAGGCTTCATTGTCGACAGAAGAACCATCAGCACCAGGGACGATGGCCGGTGGAGGTTTGAGATCTCCAGTGAGCAGCTTCTCGAGACGCAGACTTCGAACAACTAACAGAACTTGTTGCTTCCACATTAAAAATTTGAATTCGTCAAAAACAATGTTCACTCATTTGTTTGTGAATGTCTTGTTCATCTTTGCCAAGCCAGCAGACGAGTCAACATTAGAGGCAGAAGCAGCAGCAGTGCCATCAGGTTGCGTCATCGGAGCAGAACAATGGAGAAAGGAAGAGGCTTAGAGGACGCAGCAAAAGTAGATCCCAGATTGTTTGGCGAAAAATACCATGATGGATGAAATGGAGGCTTACAAATGATGTAAAGAGTGAGCACAGAAAGCATGGATAATTCATTAACAAAGAAGGGTTTATAAACCTATGCAGGGACGTTCTAGAGACTTTGCCACATCAGCAAAGTCTGTTACAACAATATAACAAACCCTAGCCATAAACACATTGTTTGCAGCTGGATAACAAGCTTTTAACAAATGAAAAAAATCTAGGGACGTTGGCTGATCTTTCATGCTATCAATGAACAATCACAAATTTTTGTGCTCTAGCTTAGAAACTAATCATATTGTCAATGATGATGTTTTAATATGGTCCATTTAATTTTTCTTAATTTTACTTAAATAAATTTAATCAACTTAATTCAAATTTCATTTCACTTAACATGATTCATAAACTTAATAAATTAAATTATAATAATAATAATCAAACATCCACTTATAATTTCAATCTCAATCTTCCATTTGCATTTCGTTAAAGTTTTGGAAGTTGATATATTGGAATATTTATTTGATATTTTCATCATGAAGTGTTTGGTAATGAAATTACTTGAGTGGAGAATAGCCGGATTCTAAATTTAATTTCCAAGATTGAGGATTTATGCTCAATTGTTGGGTGGAAATTAACCTCGCAACTTCACCGGGGAAAAGTATTTCAACAATAAGCTGATTTAGGGAAGTAAACGAACCAAACGTCCAGCGAATTGTTCGGTAGAAAGTTTGTTTATTTATTAAAGGAATAAATATAAATAAGATTTTCTGTTCGTTTAATTAAATGGACGAACACGAATAAATGGTTCGTTTGTTCATTTACGTTCGTGAATGTTTGATAATCCATTCATTTATGTTCGTTTAAATTTATTCATATATATCCATTTATATTTATTATATTTCATAACAAAAGTATTATATTTAAAAAATAAATTTATTCACATATGATCGTTCGTTTATGTTCGTTTAAATTTATTCACATATGTCCTATTATGTTCGTTCATTTGTATTCGTTTACGTTCGTTTATTATTTTAACGAACGAACGTGAACGAACTACACATATTCCTTAACAAACGAACACGAACAAAAAATTATGTTCATTTAGTCATCCATATTTGTTCATTTGCTCGGTTAAAATTAAACAAGCGAATATAAACATACCATCGTTCGATTTGTTTATAGCCATAAGCTGAACTTTGTTTAGTCCTCGAGAGCAGTGACTTTGGCCCTCTAAAAATGTTATATTTTCTATTTAGTCCTTATAAAAATAACGAAAATAAAATTCAATATAAAGATAAAAGTTATACATCGATTATCTTAATTCAACATATAACATTGCCACATGGCGTCCTTATCATGGTTTTTTACTCTGCCTTTCCACTTATTTGGGCGATCATCGTGAAAATAATAGTTAAGAGTGCTCTGGAACCACTTGCCACATGGTCATTATACTTTTTTTCAAAAGACATATATGATAGAATGTGCATCGCCACTATTTTTATAGCCTAATACGTCTCTTTTTTTGTTAATATTGATTTTCTCACCGCTTTCATCACAATGTTTAAATAAGATAGTGTCTTTCATAATTTGATAAGTGGTTGAAGGTTTAGCCTCACTCTGGATATAAAGCAAATTTAATATTTGTAATCATCGTCTACTCTAATATAGGCAACAAAAATGTGGACAATTAATTATAAGACTCGTTCTATTAGGTTCTTTGAAAAACAACAACAACAACCACAACAACAACAATAATAATAATAATAATAATAATAATTATTATTATTATTATTATATTTTAATTCATTAAAATAATAAAATTCTAATTTATTCATTTTAATGATCGTAAAAGTATAAACTAAAATAATAATAAAATTATATTTCAACTCCTTTAAAACAAATTATAATTTATTTATAACCAATACATTCTTAACTTCACCACTTAAATCAAATTTCCAACCTTGTCATGATTGGTCAACATTAAAACCGGTAAATTATCAAATACATGAGACTCACGTGGCACAATCATAAGAAACTATGTGGCAGCTTCTCGTCGTTTCCAAAATTACAAAAATTAGAATGTTGATCACAAACTCATCCAAGTTACTACATTCTCACATAAATTTTTATTTCTTTTTTCACATATATTTGGGCACAATTTTCTTTTAAAAAAATAATTAAGGCTAAGAAAAGGCAAGTAGGTAATTAATCACTTCTCTTGGAGGAAGTCATATTTAATTATTTTGGAGGTACTTCAGCCGCAGTCATATTAAAAGTTAATTAATATATTAATTAATAATTGGCCTAGTCTCACAGGAAAGACTGGACAAATTATTCTTTTGATTGTATTTATCCTTTAACAGATCAAAGTGGTAAACGACCTGAACCCTAAGACCTCCATCACAGAGAATTTGGCAAAGACAAAATTGATCGGTCAAAATTAGAACATACGTAAAAATTTTATGTCAGATATGCGAATTATTAAAAAATTATGTTAAAAATTATAAAGTTTAAAAATATACGAACTTAGATTACAATAAAAAATTAAAAATACATAAATCATATGAAAGTTTATAATTTTCAAAGTATACGACTATTTTTTCCAAGATCCGCCGGTCCACCCTTAGTCTAAATAGTGAATATCAATAATAATATAATGTGATGCATCTAGACACAATGAAACAACACCAACAATATATATATATATATATATATATATATATATATATATATATATATATAATTAATGCACTTACTCTAATTAGTTAGAAGGTGGTGAGATGGCAAGATATATTTGAGGTTAGGGCAAACTATAAATGTTTAAAAGTGGAGAGTAGATTTATAAATAAATTAATTTTTAAAGAAATTAATAGATGTGTAGTCAAGATATAACCTAATTTGGTGGCAATAGAAATTAATACATATCATATTTTATGGTGCAACATTAGTTGTGAGTCTTCCCTCAATTTTTTGACAAATCAATATACTAAAAAAAATCATCTTGTACAATACATTTGTTTAAATAAAAAAATATGCTTGTTATTGTTTTATTAATAAAATTATAATTTAATGTATTTTTAATAGTTTCATATATACCAAATAATTAGAATCTTCTATCGTATTAAAATATATACTCCAATACGAATGGTCATTTTTTATTCTCAATGTTGTAATTATATTTAAATTCAAGCCCATATAATATTTAATTTTAGTGATACAGTACTGAATTTTTCGGCACATTTGGCTGAATATTTTCTTTTAGAATTTTATTAGGAAAAACACTCATTCTAAATAATATTTGGAAAAATAATCTTATTTAGGCCACGTAGGGCAAACTCGTGTTTTGCAAAACGAGAGTTCAAAACTCGTGTCTTGCAAAACGAGAGTTTGTGTAATAAAAACTTAATAAATTAATATTTTTTTACCTATCCACTCAACACGAAACTCGCGTTTTGTAAAAAGAGAGTTCTAAACTTGGGTTTTGCAAAACGAGAGTTCACCCTACGTAACCTGAATGAAAGTATTTTTTCAATTATTATTTAAAGAGGATATTTTTCCAATAAAATTCTAAAAAAGAATATTCAGCCAAATCACCCGAATTTCATGCGAAAGTGCCAAGGCAATCTTTTGGTTTTAATTGTTCATGGGAAAGGAATAAAGTAAGCCGCTGTGGGTTGCCTCTTATCTCTATATAAACCTTGTGTTCCTTGTTCCCTTACCACATCAAAAACTCAATTTACTTTAGTTTCCCACCATTCTTGCACTTCAAAGTTTCACTTCTTCAGTATTACAGAAAATTTCTGAAAACAAGTGCTGCATCAGGTTGATTCCAAAATTTCTGCGAGTATTGTGAACCAAGTAAATTGTTCCGTTTTTGAACCAGAAGAGAAGAAGAAGAGATCATGTGGAAGCTTAAGATTGCAGAGGGTGTGGACGGTCCGCACTTGTACAGCACCAACAATTACGTGGGGAGACAAACATGGGAGTTCGACGCTAACGCTGGAACCCCGGAAGAGCGAGCCCAGGTCGAGGAGGCTCGCCAATGTTTCTACAAGAGCCGGTTCCAGGTCAAGCCTAGCGCCGATCTCATTTGGCGCATGCAGGTATAAAATATACTAATATTTCAGTTGTCTGATACTCGTTTCCAAACCTCATATGAAACAATTAACTCCTTTTTTTTTGGTCGTTTTTTTAGTTGATTTTGGTTTTCAAAATATTCTCGGATTTGTTACGTTTATGTCGAGGAATTATTACATGGTCCCGGACCACCATGTCATCCATGGTCCCTATCCACTAAAAATAAGTCACATAATTTTTTTTTTCCATGTCATTATTTTATTTATAATCAACTTCTATGTAACCACCCACTCCCTATTTGCATGGCTTAAAAAGATGAAGATTCATCCTTGAAAATAATGACATGGAAAAAAATAAATTATGTGGCTGATTTTTAGTGGGAGGGACCATGAATGACGTGGTGGTCCGGGACCATGCAATAATTTTTCGTTTATGTCTGTCATGACACTGTTTCCTTTTAGTAACTAAGAATTATTTGGTCCTAATAACGATAAGGACCCCCAAGATTTTTATTTTTTTCCTTTAAAGTTCTGAACCATGAATCCTTTACGAAATTCATCCCTCCCTTTGCCTTTCATAAACTTTCCGCTCATCTTCGTCTTGCTGTACATATAATTTTTGTGTGGTCATATGCAATATTTATGAAAATCGAAAAAATTTGAGGAATTTTCCCTTTTTTTCTCCGATATACTCAACAAAAATAAGCCTTTCCTATTCTTTTTCTTTTGCAAATATTTTGACACATATTTTGGCGAACTTTTATTTTATATAAAAAAAATAAATATCAAATGATCGATTGAAAAAAGCAAGTGAAAGTGCTTTTGGTGTGAGATAAATGTTGTCACAAAAAGAGGGAAATGACAAAAGTGGAGAAACCAGGAAAAAAGAAAATGAGAGGAAATAGCCACGACTTTGAAAGTTTTAGGCATCGTACGTTGTTTCTACTTTCTACGACGAAGCACTCACCATGCGTTTTTCCTACGTTTTTTTAATTTCTCATCATTTATTTATAGATTTTAACATATGCACAGAGCTAAAGAATTTAAATATATTACATATACATATATTGGACTGAGTATATCTAAATTTATATTTAGTTTTTTTTTTCTTCAAAAAGAACATTTAACCAAATTATTTATATATGTGAATGGAACAAATTGTAGTATGTAAGATTTAATCTTATTTGGAAAAAATATGCAGTTTCTGTGGGAAAAGAATTTCAAGCAAACTATACCAGCAGTGAAAATTGAAGATGGGGAGCAAATCTCATATGAGAAGGCCACAACAGCACTGAGGAGGGCTGCCCATTTCTTCTCAGCTTTGCAAGCTAGTGATGGCCATTGGCCAGCTGAAAATGCTGGTCCATTGTTTTTCCTTCCACCTTTGGTAACATTCTTTCGTTGTCACTTGTCGATCGACTCTTAACCGAATGCAAATGCTAATGTATGATGTTATCTGCTGAAAATTTGCAGGTTTTCAGTATGTATATTACTGGACACCTTAATACCGTATTCCCTGACGAGCATCGTAGAGAAATCCTTCGTTATATATACTATCATCAGGTACATATTCTATATTTTTTATACAATTGATGTATATATACAAGTATATTGAAACATTTATATGAATGTGATGCAGAATGAAGATGGTGGTTGGGGATTGCACATAGAAGGTCACAGCACCATGTTCTGCACGGCACTTAGCTACATTTGCATGCGTATTCTCGGGGAAGGTCCCGACGGCGGACTTGACAATGCTTGCGCGAGAGCCCGCAAGTGGATTCTTGACCATGGCAGTGTCACTCACATGCCCTCTTGGGGGAAAACTTGGCTTTCGGTATGTATGCATGAAATCACTTGTTTCACAGATTGACCTTCAAAATTTACCCATATTCAGATTGAGAAAACCAAATAAATCATACAATGTTCCCTTTTTTTGGTAGATACTTGGTGTTTTTGACTGGTCTGGAGCTAATCCAATGCCCCCAGAGTTTTGGCTCCTTCCTTCTTTCCTTCCTATGCATCCAGGTCTGCATGAATCAATTTCGTTGCACTAATATCGGTTCATTCATATATATATCGACAAAGGATGTTAATCCGAAACTGTCCTTTCAAATGTGCAGCTAAAATGTGGTGCTACTGTCGTATGGTGTACATGCCGATGTCGTATCTATATGGCAAAAGGTTTGTCGGACCGATCACACCTCTGATCGAGCAATTGAGGGAAGAACTATACCTTCAGCCTTACAATGAAATTAATTGGAAGAAGATACGCCATTCATGTGCCCCTGTAAGTTTATCTTTATTGTGTACATGTTACAGACTGCAATGATATTGAACTGCAGCACAATTAAGTTCATAAAACATTGGTAAACAATTTGTTGTTACAGGAGGACATCTACTATCCACATCCTTTGATTCAGGATCTGATGTGGGACAGTTTATATATTTGTACCGAACCGCTGCTTACTCGTTGGCCTTTTAACAAGTTGATCAGAGAGAAGGCCCTCCAAGTAACAATGGAACACATCCACTACGAAGACGAAAATAGTAGATACATCACCATTGGTTGTGTGGAGAAGGTAATTTTACAATCACAGTCTGAGGTTGTGAAAATTCGACCCATGTATGTATGTATGTATGTATGTATGTATGTATGTATGTATGTATGTATGTATGTATGTATGTATGTTTGATTGCTAACCATCTGGTGCCGCTGAATGGAGCAGGTGTTATGCATGCTTGCCTGTTGGGCTGAAGAGCCAAATAGTGATTATTTTAAGAAACACCTTGCTCGAATCCCGGATTACCTTTGGGTTGCTGAAGATGGAATGAAGATGCAGGTTTGTGCACATTCATTCTCTAAAAGAAACCTATTTATTGATTAAATTGGTAACAATGCAAGATGTATGCAGAGCTTTGGAAGCCAACAATGGGATACCGGTTTCGCTGTTCAAGCTTTGCTTGCAAGTAACCTCACTGACGAAATCGGACCTGTACTCAAGAGAGGACATGACTTCATCAAGAAATCCCAGGTTTAATATCAGTTTCATTCATCCTGAAGTCGTTTCCAATCTTTTCCATAGCTCATCATAGAGAATAATTGTTATGTTCCGATTACGACGAATAGGTCAAGGACAATCCTTCTGGCGACTTTAAGAAAATGTACCGTCATATTTCGAAGGGATCTTGGACTTTCTCGGATCAAGATCATGGATGGCAAGTTTCTGATTGCACTGCAGAAGGCTTGAAGGTAACTGATTTCTTTAGTCTCAATCAAATGCAATATAAAAAATTCATAAACGAGTGATGCATCTAATCTATAAATTCATGTTGCCTTAATAGATATTCCTCTGTTTTGCAGTGTTGCCTGCTCATGTCCATGTTGCCTGCAGAAATTGTTGGCGAGAAAATGGAACCTCAGCAGTTATATGATGCAGTCAATGTTATACTTTCTCTGCAGGTAAGAATTTGCTCACTCTAGTTTTTCAAGGATGCCTTCACTTCGTTTAAGTTGTCCGATTCGATATGCTTCACTTGTTATATATAGAGCAAAAATGGGGGATTAGCTGCCTGGGAGCCTGCTGGAGCTCAAGAGTGGTTGGAAGTAAGTGCTTAAGCCATTGATATGTACTCTGGTTTGCTATTAGTCTTCATATGTTAATGATGGTTCCTTCTTTGTTGCTCTTCTTCAGATGCTTAACCCCACCGAATTTTTCGCCGATATAGTCATCGAGCATGAATACATTGAGTGCACAGCATCTTCAATCCATGCCTTGGTTCTGTTTAAGAAGTTGTACCCTGGGCACAGGAAGAAAGAAATCGAGAATTTCATTACGAATGCCGTACGCTACCTCGAAGATATACAAATGCCCGACGGTTCATGGTATGCGCTTTTCGGATCTAATCGAATAGACCTTTTTATGATTTATTTTTGAAAAAGCATTAGAGTTGAATTGTATTTAACATTTCAACAGGTATGGAAACTGGGGAGTTTGCTTCACATATGGTACATGGTTCGCACTCGGAGGTCTTGCAGCGGCGGGCAAGACATACACCAACTGCGCAGCAATGCGCAGAGGAGTTCAATTCCTACTTAGAACCCAAAGAGAGAATGGTGGGTGGGGTGAGAGCTACAAATCATGTCCCGACAAGGTGATGCATACTAATAATGTCCTGTCCCATGTTTAGCATACCATTGGTTTAATTGGTAATAGTAATATTTATGGGGTTGGAATGCAGAGATATGTGCCTCTGGAAGATGACAGATCAAACTTGGTGCACACTGCATGGGCCATGATGGGTTTGATTCATTCCGGACAAGCAGAACGAGACCCGACGCCTCTACACCGTGCCGCAAAGCTGATAATCAATTCTCAGTTGGAAGATGGAGACTTTCCGCAGCAGGTGCTAGCTAAATCTTGTTGCATATTTTACATGGCTTCATTTATTTAAAAAAAAAACATATGATTCTAACAATTGGATCTGATTGTGGCGGACAGGAAATAACTGGAGTGTTTATGAAGAACTGCATGTTACACTATGCAGCATATAGGAACATTTACCCACTGTGGGCACTTGCAGAGTACCGAAAACGTGTTCCACTGCCCTAATACTTGCCCCAAACCTGTTGAAACGTATACTCATCATTCATCAAACACAAAACAAGGGGGTTATAGTTATAGAGATTTGTTGCTTCTGTTTTACTACTTTATTCTCTTCTTTTTTTTTTCTTCTAAAATGAATGTAAGATAAACTTGTAAAATGTATCGACAAATGATAAAAAAAAAAGTGATTTTTTTTCTTTAAAAAATGTATCAGCTTCAGCCACTATAACTTTGCAGTCTTTGCTACTATTGCATTTTTCTAAAATCCAAATTGCCAAATTGGTGGTCGAATTATATAATAGAAATGCTCTACCCTTTTAGGTACTCTTATTTATGTCCCACACTAAAAATTAGAGTTTAGAGTTTAGAATTAAAATTTAGAGTTAAAATTTAAAATTTAAATTTTTTATTGTTGGGGGCATAACACTAAAAATTTTGGATGTGTTGCAGAACTGTTCGAATTTTCTGTTCTCTTCAACATTTTATTCATTGTAGCGTAGAACCGTATAAGCTACATTATTAGTTTCATTTTTATTGAAATCTCGACACTTTGAACCGTTGGAATTATGGGTGAGCGTTCGATTGAGTCGAGTTATTCGAATTGGCGCGTCATGTTTTACAACTCAAACTTTATTTGAAATTTTTTCGATTTGAATCGAGTTTATGAAATTTGAGTCAAGTTTGAGAGTTCCTATACAAATTTAATTACAATTATTTATCATGTTACATTACAATTTGATTCCAATTTAAACGACTTTCTCTAATCATATAAAATATGCATGTATATTTCTTCATATGTGGCATATATCAGTATATATACACCAGGAAAAATTGAGGGGCTCGACTTAAACTTAAAAATAACCTACCAATTACTAAAAATTTCGAGTTATTCGAATTTTCATTTTACAACTCAAACTTTATTTGAAATTTTTTGGAGTTGAGTCGAGTTTTGCTCACCCCTAGTTGGAATAAAATTCGAAAACAGACTACGGGGTGCTTTGTCATATGCTCAAAATTTTGTTCATCGACGTGAAATTTCAATTTTAACAGGGTGAATCAATTTTCAACTTTGCATGATTCAAAAACAATCATTGTTGATGGAGATGAAAATAAGAACAAAAAAGAATCATAAAAAAAACACAGGTCACTTCAAATCTCAATGTAGAATACAATTCTTCCTAGATGATGCACAATAGGAATGTTACATTTAGCAAATGGTTGTAATAATAATAAATATAAAGTTGAAAGGAGAATTAGAAAGCTCAAACGTCCAAATTGGGTAGGGTTTCGCTTAAAGATCCAATAGGTTATAGGTATTAATGAAACTCCATGGAAGGTGTTTGTCATTTTTTTTTGAATAAATGGTATATTTATTCATCCAAGAACTTTAACAAAACCGTACAAAGTTAATCTGGCACCTACTCCTATGCAAACGTGTGAAAAAGATACAACTAGCTAAGCCCCCAAAAATCAGCTATACAGTTGCCGGTAAATATATATCTTCCAACGAACATCATACTTAACTGGAATAAACACTTTCTTTGCTGGTTTAAGCCCCTTTCCATGCAATACGAACAATGGCAGCTTTTAATGACAAAAATTATAATCTCTCATTTCCAACCCTAATTCACATTGAATCAACATTGTGTCTTTGGTTGACAATCTATTGAGAACAACAAACCAAAAGATAAAAGAGTGCCTCGGAATGAAACATCCACTCCAAACTATACAATGCCAGGGCACTCTTGCTTGCTTGTGTCGAATTTCCTCCCAGACTATCTTAGTGAGGAACTTGCCTTGAAAGACACTAACAGAGCCAAACCCATCCCTAAGCTTGAGAATCTCTTTTCATGCCCAACTGTGATTCGATTTTACAAGAGCTTGCCACACAGATCTGCCTTTAAGCTAGTAAAACAAATTAAGAATGAAATTTAGAGGAAAACCAGTTTGCTCTGCTGGGGGAACCAATAGTGCCATTTGTCGGAAATGAAATTTTGATATTTAAAATTGTTTATTTTTTCATATTTTTGTACAAACTTTTGCTTTGAGTTGCAATATAAGATATACATCCACTTAAAAGAAATAGTAAATTGTTAATTTATTAAAAATTGTTGTCGGTTAAATTTGGTTTATAAGAAGGATTAGCAATAAAATCTTTTCTTGTGATTAAGGCATCAATTAGAAATGCCATGTCTTGTCTTGGTAGGTAAAGATTGATTTGGAGGATCAATTTGGTTTGTATGCGAAATAGTTAATTAAATTGCCCCCGATTCTTAAATAGTATTGTTGGTAGCTTTATTTTGAACTAATAAACAAAATTTTGTCATTCAAGCCGGAGATCCAATATGAAAAATCAAATCTAAACCATTCAAGTGAACAAATAATTATACAAGTTTTAAACATTCAAGCAACCAGCTTTAAATGATTTTTCTTTTTAAAAAATACTTTAATATACAAGCTTGTGTATTAAGGTTTAGATATTTAGATTATGGTTTAAGGTATAGGGATTTAGGTTGTAGGGTGTAGAATTTAAAGTTTATGATTACAATTTAGAGTTTAGGGTTTAAGGTTTAAGGTTTAAAGTTTAGGGTGTTAGGCCTAAGGATTTAGGTTTTAAATTTTATACCTTAAATATGAAAGGTTGTGTAATTTTTTTTACATAGCTTGTGTATCAAAATACAAATCTTTCTTTGCCAGGTCAAAATCATTGTTTTATATAGTATTGATTTCTTAAGAATAGTGTATAGTAATATTCCCTATGTCTCACGAAGATTATCAGTTATTGATTTTTTGTTTTTTTTTAATTTTTGACTCATTATTATTTAAAATTTATTATTGATAAAAATGTAAAAAATTTATATTTTAAAAATCTCTATTCAAGTAGTTTTAAATATATTTTTTATAAAATTTAATTATTTAAAAATATTTAATACAATTATAGTCAAAGTTTAAAAATTATGACTTTCAAAAAGTCAATAAGAGACAATATTTGTATTAAAGAAGGGAGTATATATTCTACAATTAAATTCAAATAAAAACTTTAAATAATAATTTTCCAAAATTTTATAAAAATAATATGAATAAATAAAATTCAATAAAAATATTTTTATTTTTTCAAACCGATAAAAGCGAAGCCTTAAAGAAGTAAATTATCAAATCAAGTTTATCCTACTAAATTAAATTGTTTTTCTCTTATTTTGCTCTGAGATAATTTTCAAATATGAATGATGGATGAAATGGAGGCTTACAAATGATGTAAAGAGTGAGCACAAAAAGCATGAATAATTCATTAATAAAGAAGGGTTTATAAACCCATGCAGGGACGTTCTAGAGACTTTGCCACATCAGCAAAGTTTGTTACAACAGTATAACAAACTCTAGTCATACACAGATTGTTTACAGCTGGATAACAAGCTTTTAACAAATGAAAAAATCTAAGGACGTTGGCTGATCTTTCATGCTATCATCTTCCCTACTTCTTTCTTCTCGTCTTGAAAAACTTCAGAAAGAGATACAACATTGATCTTCTGACGAAACAATATAAAGAACGAACTAGTAAGAGGCTTGGTGAAGCCATCAGCAATCTGAAAAGGGGCTGGAACATAGTTGACGAGAAGAGTTTTAGCAGAAACTTTCTCGCGGACAAAGTGAGCATCGAGATCAACATGTTTGGATTGAGCATGGAAGACGGGATTCATACTCATGGCAACGACACTTGTACTGTCACTCCAGATAACAGGAATGTTTGTCGGGGAAACACCCATGTCAGTGAGTAGAGCTTGCAACCAAATAACTTCAGAGGTGGTATCAGCGATACTCTTGTATTCAGCTTCCATAGTTGAACGAGAGACTACCTTTTGCTTCTTTGATGACCACGTAATGAGATTTTTGCCAAGAAAGACACAGTTGCCAGTGGTGGACCTTCGATCATCCGGACAGCTTCCCCAGTCAGCGTCAGCAAAGGCAACCAGGCTGAAGTTTGGGCCCGTCGAGGGAAAGAGCAGACCGCAGTGTATTGTTGCACTAAGGTATCGCAAAATGCGTTTCACAGCAGACAGATGAGCTTCACATGGTCGATGCATGTACTGAGCAACTTTGTGCACATTGTAGGTAATATCTGGTCGAGTGTGACACAGATAAAGCAACGCTCCGACAATGCTCCGATATCCAATGGCATCTCCAATGGGACTGCCACCACTGAGAGAGTTTTTCAGATGGAACCATGGGGGTAGAAGCACCATTTACTTTGTCCATATGAGTGCGTATCAACAACTTATGTATATATTTACGTTGGCTCAGAAATAGCATGTGACCGCATTGTTGTACCCCAATGCCCAGAAAATAGTTTAACTCTCCGAGATCTTTAAGAGAGAATCTGACCCCAAGTAGTCGAACCACCTCAGATATATGTGAGTCACAGCTGCTTGTGATAACTATGTCATCAACATATATAAGGATATAAGTGAAGATGGTGTCCTTGTGAAAAACAAATAGAGATGAGTCTGCTGCACTGCTACGAAAGCCAATATTAAGAAGAAATTATTGAAGTTGAGAATGCCAGTTGCGGGGAGCTTGTCGTAGGCCATACAAGGCCTTTTCCAATTTGCAAACCAAGACAGAGCTATCGTCACCAAGAATTTCAAAACCAGGTGGCTGACGCATGAACACCTCTTCCTCTAATTCACCATTGAGGAATGCGTTGTTGATATCTACTTGTCGCAAGTTCTAGTGATTCGACACGGCGACAGAAAGAACAACGTTGACAGTGGCAAATTTCACCACAGGACTGAAAGTATCAGTGAAGTCCCGACCTGGAATTTGAGAGAAGCCTTTCGCGACCAGTCGGGCTTTATACCGAGAAACAGTCCCATCAGCATTCTGCTTGACTCAAAAAATCCACTTGCAGCCAATAGGAACGCGACCTGAAGGGATTTTAACAAGTGACCAGGTGCGATTCTTGAGTAAGGCTTCATATTCAGCCATAGTGGCTTGACGCCACTCAGGAGAAGCAAGGGCATCAGCAATGGTTTGAGGCAAGGAAGAAGTATCAGTAGACACATCAGAGAGATAAGCTTTCGGTTTGAAAATCCCAGCTTTGCTGCGAGTTACCATGGGATGAAGATTACCAAGAGGATGTGGTAGATGATCATCAAAAGAGATGGCAGGTGGAACTGAGATATCAAATGGAGATTCAATTGGAGCTTCAATAATAAGAGCAGGGTTTGGAGATGTGGAGATTGCAGGAGGTGTCTGAGGACCAGGAGAAATGATCTCAGGATTTGGAACAGATGATGATATCTAACACTCGGTTACAACAGAAGTGGGTGTCACAGGCCTGGAGGTAGGGGACGTGTCAGGAAAAATAGGGTTGATGGGACTATGGATTGGAGGAGGTGAGGCACAGGGTGTAACAACTGGTGAAACAGTGGAAGTATAAGCAATAGACTGTGGATCATTGTCAGGAGGAGTACCAGGCACAGGAGACAGGTTACGGTTGAGATCATCAGGTTCAATAGGAGAAGTTGAGCTGCCTCGAAACAATTGTTCAACGCCAGGAACCAAAGGTAGATTTGAACTCGTAACAGTGGTAGATAACGATGGGGAGGCCTGTGTAGAATCAGCAAATGGAAAAATCTTCTCATCAAAGACTACATGCCGTGAAATATAATTTTTTCCATCTGGGGCAAGGCACTGATAGCCTCTGTGGGAGGGACTGTACCCTAAAAAGGTGGACGGATGAGACCTGAAATCCAACTTGTGAGCACGAAATGGTCGTAGATGAGGAAAGCAATGGCAACCAAAAACACGAAGTAGCTCATATTTGGGCTTGCAACCAAACAAAGATTCAAAAGGTGAACGACCTTGTAGAACCTTGGTAGGAAGACGGTTGATCAAGTGCACAGCCGAGATAACAGCAAACGACCAAAAATGAAGTGGAAGAGAGGCATGTGCTAGGAGAGTCAAGGCAAGTTCGATGATGTGGCGGTGCTTACGCTCAACGACACCGTTCTGCTGGGAGGTGTGAGGGTAGGTGACTCGATGAACAATCCCAGCATTACGCAAGACCGGAGTTAAGCTTCGATATTCCCCACCCCAGTCACTCTGAACTGCTTTGACAGTGGCATTGAACTGGGTGTGAATGAGCTTAAGGAAATCCTGAAATGCTGCAAGAGCCTGAGACTTGCGTTTCAGCAAATATAGCCAACAGTGACGTGTATGAGCATCCACAAAAGAGACATAATAAAGGTATCCTTGCGAAGCAACATGGGCAGGGCCCCAAAGGTCAGTGAAGACCAACTGAAAGGGTGTATCATAGTAGGAATCGGACGGAACAAATGACAATTTGTGGCTCTTTCCCATTTGGCAAGCAGAACAAACATGTAAAAGTGTATTAGCATCACTCGAAACTGTAACATTACAAGATTTGCACACTGTAACCAGTGTGTCATGAGATGGATGCCATAAACGGCGATGCCACAATTCATACAAAGATGTAGAGCTATGAGCTAAATTGACCTCAGGAGTAGGTCGATTACTACAAGAAGGTAAACTGGGATGAAATCTATAGAGACCACCATCTTCATCACTCGTCAAGACAACAACACCAGTGGATTCATCACGAACAACACAGGATCGAGCATGAAACTCCAAGTACACATCATTATCCCTAGCAAGCTTGGACACTGAAACCAAGTTCTTTGTTATGCTAGGTACGTGCAAAACATTGTGTTGAACGTGGCAATCGATCGAATAAAACCAAGAGGGGGGGTGAATTGGATTTTTGAAAGTTGCGGCGGAAGCTAATTGCAAAGATAAAAATTGCAAAGCGATTTAGAGTGGTTCGACTTTCTAACCAAAGTCTACATCCACTACCTTAGCGTCCACACTAAGGATTTCCCACAAATTCACTAATTTGCCTTTCCTTTAAGGACAAGGAGTAACCTTACACACTTCAATAGACTTATACCCCAAAGTCTATTGAATCCTATCCCAAAGTTGGATACAAATGAGCAAACTAGAAAATCCTCACTAGGAATGTGTTTGCGAAGTTTAAGCTCTCTCACACACCCGAATAAACACTAGAACAAGAATTACAACAAAGAATACTCTAGTGTTTTTCAAGAAAGATTGAAAGAATTAGCTCAAAATAAACTCTTGGAAGCTTGAATGCTTGTATATGCTTTCTTGATGTTTCTTGATCTTTCTTAATGCTTCAATATTGATCCAAGGCTGTATTTATAGTGTTGTTTGAGTCTATAGCCGTTAGGAGCCTTTGGGGAGTCTTTGGAGCCGTTGGGGGTGTTTATTATTGACATTTAAAGCACCCAGACACCTACCGTTTCGGAACGGGGTAACCTGTTTCGGAACGGATTTCAAATAATATAGCCGTTAGGAGCGTCTATGAGAACCCGTTTCGAAACGCCTAGGGCCGTTTCGGAACGGATATGCCACTGCCAAAGGGGTGTTTCGAAACGGCCTAAGCCCGTTTCGGAACGCCCTATTTAATTTCAAAAATCAGTTTAAAGACCGTTGCCCTTTGTTCGTTTAAATGAAGAACAGTTTCGAAACGAGGCATATCGTTTCGAAACGCCTTGACCCGTTCCGATACCCGTTTCGGAACAGGTGCACATCGAACTGAAAGTGTTTCGAAACGCCGTGGGCCGTTTCGAAACGGGGCTTGAAAAATCACTGTTTTGACTTTAAAATACTTTAAAAAATATTTTGTAAGTCTTTGGTTTTAGCTATAAAATGGTCTTTAACAAGATATAGGGAATTTTAAGGACTTTTAAATTCGTTTTGATATTTTATTTTAGTCCTTAGGTTTTTAGTTATATCAAAATTAAAGCGTATGTTCAACAATCTCCCCCTTTTTGATATAACAAAACCAAAGTTAGAATTTTTAAGCATTTTGAAAGTTTTGAAGATATTCTAACTCCCCCTTAATTTAAGATAGGTTTTGAAATTTAAAACTTGTGACTTTTGAAATCAAGGATCAAAACCTTAAGACAAATTTTAAAAATTTTAAAATTTTTGGTTTGAAAATTTTTTGGTGTGGCATGGCATGGCAATTCTCTTAAGTATCTTCTCCCCCTTTTTGTTAGATCAAAAAGAAACAAGCTCATAAAGAAGATTAGTACCAATAAGCAATCATAATAAATATCATCAAAATATTCAAAGTATAAATAATAAGTTCATAATCAAATCCCAAAATAAAAGATCAAAAGCATAGGTTCCTAAAAACATGAGAAAACATAAAGAAGCAAATTCAACCCTAAATGCATAGATAATATAATATGATATGATATGACTATCCTAGGCCTCGTCATCATCATCCTCATCATCATCATCGTTCTTGGCTTGAGAACGGTGATATTTTGTCCATTCTCCATAAAGAGTAGAAAAGGAAAGATCAAGGTTGTCATTGGAAGTTTCAAGGGATTGAAGACGATCCTCGACGTTCTTCAAACGATTTCCCATAGTTTCAAAGCCCGAAGAAATACGAGTTTCCATAGTGTCAAAACGAGAATTCAAGGCATTGAAACGCTCGGTAAGAAAAACCGTGAGAGCATCTTGATTTTCCATTTGAACTTGAGGTGGAGGAGCAACGGGAGGAGGAATCGCTTCTCGATCAATTCTTTGCCAAAAACCATTCAAATATGTGAATCCGGATTTTCGAAGAGAGGACTCACCAATTTTGGTCTTGCTAGGTTCCGGGGAATCATAGGTACAATCAATACCAAGATGATCGAAGAGAAAACTCAAGACAATGCCGTAGGTGAATGAAGTCAACTCATTGGTGTCAATAAGTTTGACATTATTGACGATCTCGGCAAAGATGATTTTGGGCACATTTGGGCGCTCACCTCTTCGGAAACATTCGAGCCAAAAGTGATCTTTTTCCCGGATGTGGGAGTATTTTCCTCCGGATGGTCGAATGAACCAAGAAACCATCAAATGAAGCACACGATCGTGCACATCTAAATGAAGAGCTTTTCCGGTAAAGGTGCCAAAGTGGCGTTCTTCTTCAATACCCTCATTCTTGAGTTTAAGGGCCGACTCCAAAAGAGCAATATTAATAACAAACTTTTGCCCTAGTAAAGATGACTCAATTCCTACAATCTCTGTTTTGGTTTCATCGTATAGGAAACGAGCATTAGAGTAGAAGAGAAGTACCAAGTTTTTGTAGCAAACATCCTCAATGCTCAAGAAGAAAAGAAGATCCCACTCATCCAAACGATTAAGATAGCGAAAGAGAAATCGCTCGGAATTAAGGAATTCGACATCAATAACTCTTTCTTTACGAACAGCGAGATTTTTGACGTAGGAGAAGCGAGCACGCTGCTGCGGAGTTTTTAGAGTTTTCTGAAAGAGTTGAGTAATATTTGGACGAATGCTTGATTCTCCGGTTTGAACGGCTTTACGCTTTTTGTTCGCTTGATCCGCCATCTAAAATATTAAGCAAGAGTTTTAAAATTGTATGCATTGGTAATTAAAATCAATCCAATAGGAAATCCCACTTAGGTTTTTGAAAAACAAAATTAAAAAAATACGATTAAAAAATTTTATATTCGAATCAAAATTTTGAGATTTTGAAAATTTTTTTACAAGATTCGAATAACCCACAACTAAAAACATATAATGTATATAAGAATAAATTTTTTTATCCTATGATTCGAACATAATTTGAAAAAGAAGAAAAATAAGAAAAATTACCTTAGTTTGGGATTTTGGATGATTTGAGTGAAATCTTTGCACAAGATTGATGAAGCTTGCTTAGATATGTGTTTTAGAGCAAAACCCCTCACAATTTTGTGAAAAACAAAGGGTTTGAGAGGGTATTTATAGAAGGGGGTCGGTTAGGGTTTTTAGGGTTTTAAGAGTTTGATAAAAATTAGAATTTTGAACTTTTAGAAGCCCTAAATAGGGCTGTCCGCGAGTCCGTTTCGGAACGGTCACGACCGTTTCGGAACGGGGCGGCTAGGGTTTGACCCTTCTTAAAACCTTTGACAGATCGTTTCGAAACGGGGATGACCGTTTCGAAACACGTTTGACCCGTATCGGAACGCGTTCCGATACATCCTTACATCGAACCGAAAACGTTTCGAAACGCCTGGGGCCGTTTCGAAACGCCCTTCTCTCAGGACAAATTTTAAGACACCCGTATCGGAACGGGTTAACCCGTTTCGATACACCTGGGCCTGGAAGTGCAGATGAGGCTCTAAAATGCAGAGAAAATGTTTTTCTAAGAGGCCAAACATGCATATATGATATGAATGAGCAGGAAAAACATATAGGGTCAAAAAAAAATAAGCAAACATGCAAAACATAACTCCCCCTCACTAAAAGCATTCATATAACATATGGGGAACCTCAAACATGTTTCAATCAAAATGAGCATATAAATCAACATGAAAGAGACAATTTTGCATAAAAATGTTACCACTTGAACCAAGATATGTCGATTGAGCTTCTTCAAGTGTCCTTCCATTATGTGTGTCTAGAGCTTTCAAGTTTCTTCAAATTTGTATATCATGGCTCCAACACACCTACAAAAAGGAACTATGTATGTTTTGGTACCCAAACTCTTTTGGGTCCATAGGAGTTAGTTCCTAGAATCTTAGTCCCTTTGGGTATCCATTTAGACAATAGATCAACATTTTTATTAGCAATGAGTCCTTTTGGAACCCAAATGCTCCTAATCTTTTTTCGATTAGGTGATCTTTGTCTATAACCATGATAGTTCTTTCTAACATAGTTGGGTCTTGAATTTTCACATTTTTCAACTAATTTTGACCCAACTTTGTTGAAAGAAGCTTTAAGATCATCAAGTTCCTTTTGATGATCTTCATGGACCTTTGAAAGTAAATTTTGCAAGTCTTTATTTTTCTTTTCAAAATCGTTTATTTGGACTTGCATTTCTCCAAATTTACTTTCAAATTCCTTATTAGTCTTAGAGAGAGAGTCATTTTCATTTTTCAATTTTGAAGTAATTTTTCTATTTTTCAAAATCAACTTCTCATACTCTAAGGCTAATTCATTATAAACCTCTTGTAATTCATCAAAAGTATAATCAAATGAATAAGATGAATTAGAGGTTACCATTGAGTCATCCTCGAAAGCCATAAGACACAAGTTGGCTACTTCATCCTCGTCCTCGTCGGAAGAGTCATCGCTCCAAGTAGCTACGTGAGCCTTGTGCTTCTTCCTCTCATAGCTATTTTTATTTAGTTGAGGACAATCGATCCTGATATGTCCTGGTTTGTTGCACTCATAGCAAGTTAGAGGGTCTCTCCCTTTGTTGCTTTTGAATCCCTCTTCTCTTTGGAATCTTCTTCCTTTGTTGGTCAACATGAAGTTTTTAAATCTTTTGGCAAACATTGCCATCTCTTTTTCTTCATCTTCTTCACTTGAATCATCATCCTTTTTGGATGCTTTAAGAGCAAGACCAACTTTCTTTTTCTCCACTTCGTTCTTCTTTTCTTCCTTGCCCGTTGACATCATTTCGTGAGTAAGCAAGGAACCAATAAGCTCATCTAATTTGAGAACTTTGAGGTCCTTTGCTTCTATTATGGTCGTTTTCTTTGAATCCCATGAATTGGGAAGAGAGTAGATCATCTTCCTCACAAGTTTATCTTCGGGGATTACTTCGCCATAACCTTTTAAACCATTTACGATCACGGAGAATCGATCGGACATGGTTTTGATGTCTTCCTCGGGGTCCATCTTGAAGTTCTCATAACTTAGATTGAGGAGTCCGATTTTGGTCTCCTTCACTTGATTTGTACCTTCATGTGTAACTTCAAGTTTGTCCCAAATTTCTTTTGCATTGGAACAAGATGACACCCTTCCATACTCGTCCGGGCCAAGGGCACAAAAGATGAGATGCATAGCCTTTGCATTTGTTGAGAATCCCTTGTCTTCTTCAACGCTCCATGTTTCAATATTGCCCGTTGGTGCTATGTATCCTCTCATGATGATTTTCCAAGCTTCAAGATCATAAGCTTGGATGAAGAGCTTCATGCGGTTTTTCCAATAGGCATAGTTTACTCCATTGAAGAAGGGAGGCTTGTTGGTGGGTTGAGAATCGCCCCAAGCTACAACATTGGAGGTGGATGCCATGGATGACTTTGTAGATGATTGCACACTTCTTGGATCTTTTTCAAGAGGTTGTAAGACCTTCTAATGAACCAAAGCTCTGATACCAATTGTTGAACGTGGCAATCGATCGAATAAAACCAAGAGGGGGGGGTGAATTGGATTTTTGAAAGTTACGGCGGAAGCTAATTGCAAAGATAAAAATTGTAAAGCGATTTAGAGTGGTTCGACTTTCTAACCAAAGTCTACATCCACTACCTTAGCGTCCACACTAAGGATTTCCCACAAATTCACTAATTTGTCTTTCCTTTAAGGACAAGGAGTAACCTTACACACTTCAATAGACTTATACCCCAAAGTCTATTGAATCCTATCCCAAAGTTGGATACAAATGAGCAAACTAGAAAATCCTCACTAGGAATGTGTTTGCGAAGTTTAAGCTCTCTCACACACCCGAATAAACACTAGAACAAGAATTACAACAAAGAATACTCTAGTGTTTTTCAAGAAAGATTGAAAGAATTAGCTCAAAATAAACTCTTGGAAGCTTGAATGCTTGTATATGCTTTCTTGATGTTTCTTGATCTTTCTTAATGCTTCAATATTGATCCAAGGCTGTATTTATAGTGTTGTTTGAGTCTATAGCCGTTAGGAGCCTTTGGGGAGTCTTTGGAGCCGTTGGGGGTGTTTATTATTGACATTTAAAGCACCCAGACACCTACCGTTTCGGAACGGGGTAACCTGTTTCGGAACGGATTTCAAATAATATAGCCGTTAGGAGCGTCTATGAGAACCCGTTTCGAAACGCCTAGGGCCGTTTCGGAACGGATATGCCACTGCCAAAGGGGTGTTTCGAAACGGCCTAAGCCCGTTTCGGAACGCCCTATTTAATTTCAAAAATCAGTTTAAAGATCGTTGCCCTTTGTTCGTTTAAATGAAGAACAGTTTCGAAACGAGGCATATCGTTTCGAAACGCCTTGACCCGTTCCGATACCCGTTTCGGAACAGGTGCACATCGAACTGAAAGTGTTTCGAAACGCCTTGGGCCGTTTCGAAACGGGGCTTGAAAAATCACTGTTTTGACTTTAAAATACTTTAAAAAATATTTTGTAAGTCTTTGGTTTTAGCTATAAAATGGTCTTTAACAAGATATAGGGAATTTTAAGGACTTTTAAATTCGTTTTGATATTTTATTTTAGTCCTTAGGTTTTTAGTTATATCAAAATTAAAGCGTATGTTCAACACATTGGTCAGCTTTAAAGTTCGAGAAGAGGAAAACAATGCAGACTGGCCTAATTTGGAGATACCAAGTGATACACCATTGTCAATAGTAAGCTTACCAGGGCCTGAATACTCAGTACTGTCAAGAAGAATATTCGAATCAGGTGAGACGTGGTGAGACGCACCAGAATCAGCAAACCAATGACCTTTGGTTGCAGTTACAGTGTTGGCCTGAGCAGAGGGAGCATTGTGCGAGCTAGAAGATGGTTTGGATGTTGTTACATCGGAATGGTTGCAACCACAACTGAAGGAATGAGCATCAAGAGCACAAAGATTGGCATCACCAGATTCATCACGAGTCATTTCTTTGTTACGAGCAGTAACACCAACAAAGTTCTCATCAAAACGGTGCCAGCACCGGTCAACTAAGTGACCCAACTTGCCACAAAGTTGGCACTGAAACCTTGGATGCCCAAATCTGCCACGACCACGAGAAGCTGACGGGGATCGATAGGATCGGGAAGAATTGGAAGGAGAGTCCCTATTTGCAGGAAAATGGGAAGAGGCCTGCACCATGTTAACACTGGAAGAGAGATCAGATAGAGGATTAAAGCTTAAAAGCTGTGTTTCAGCATCAAACAAAACGGAAATAGCAGCATCAAGGGTAAACGGTTGTTGGCTGGTCGTGATGACCGCCACAAAAGGTTGGTACTCCATGGGCAAACCATTTAAAATGGTGGCGATCTTCTCGAGATCCGAGATCGGACTACCACAAGAAGAAAGGGCATTGCAAATTTCTTTAACCTGCGAAACATAAGTACGCATGCTTGAGTCTCCCTTCTTAACAGATCGGAGCTTATAATGAAGACTCATGACTGTGGTGGTGGATCGGCTGGAGAAGTAACGAAGGACGGTGGAACAAATCTCTACAGCAGTGTCAGCGCCAACAAATTCAGAGAGTAAGTGAGAGCTGATCGTTGAAAGGAGCCAGGAGGCCAACGCACTGTCTTGAGCCACGAAGACCTCATAGGCTTCATTGTCGACAGAAGAACCATCAGCACCAGGGACGGTGGCCGGTGGAGGTTTGAGATCTCCAGTGAGCAGCTTCTCGAGACGCAGACTTCGAACAACTAACAGAACTTGTTGCTTCCACATTAAAAATTTGAATTCGTCAAAAACAATGTTCACTCATTTGTTTGTGAATGTCTTGTTCATCTTTGCCAAGCCAGCAGACGAGTCAACATTAGAGGCAGAAGCAGCAGCAGTGCCATCAGGTTGCGTCATCGGAGCAGAACAATGGAGAAAGGAAGAGGCTTAGAGGACGCAGCAAAAGTAGATCCCAGATTGTTTGGCGAAAAATACCATGATGGATGAAATGGAGGCTTACAAATGATGTAAAGAGTGAGCACAGAAAGCATGGATAATTCATTAACAAAGAAGGGTTTATAAACCTATGCAGGGACGTTCTAGAGACTTTGCCACATCAGCAAAGTCTGTTACAACAATATAACAAACCCTAGCCATAAACACATTGTTTGCAGCTGGATAACAAGCTTTTAACAAATGAAAAAAATCTAGGGACGTTGGCTGATCTTTCATGCTATCAATGAACAATCACAAATTTTTGTGCTCTAGCTTAGAAACTAATCATATTGTCAATGATGATGTTTTAATATGGTCCATTTAATTTTTCTTAATTTTACTTAAATAAATTTAATCAACTTAATTCAAATTTCATTTCACTTAACATGATTCATAAACTTAATAAATTAAATTATAATAATAATAATCAAACATCCACTTATAATTTCAATCTCAATCTTCCATTTGCATTTCGTTAAAGTTTTGGAAGTTGATATATTGGAATATTTATTTGATATTTTCATCATGAAGTGTTTGGTAATGAAATTACTTGAGTGGAGAATAGCCGGATTCTAAATTTAATTTCCAAGATTGAGGATTTATGCTCAATTGTTGGGTGGAAATTAACCTCGCAACTTCACCGGGGAAAAGTATTTCAACAATAAGCTGATTTAGGGAAGTAAACGAACCAAACGTCCAGCGAATTGTTCGGTAGAAAGTTTGTTTATTTATTAAAGGAATAAATATAAATAAGATTTTCTGTTCGTTTAATTAAATGGACGAACACGAATAAATGGTTCGTTTGTTCATTTACGTTCGTGAATGTTTGATAATCCATTCATTTATGTTCGTTTAAATTTATTCATATATATCCATTTATATTTATTATATTTCATAACAAAAGTATTATATTTAAAAAATAAATTTATTCACATATGATCGTTCGTTTATGTTCGTTTAAATTTATTCACATATGTCCTATTATGTTCGTTCATTTGTATTCGTTTACGTTCGTTTATTATTTTAACGAACGAACGTGAACGAACTACACATATTCCTTAACAAACGAACACGAACAAAAAATTATGTTCATTTAGTCATCCATATTTGTTCATTTGCTCGGTTAAAATTAAACAAGCGAATATAAACATACCATCGTTCGATTTGTTTATAGCCATAAGCTGAACTTTGTTTAGTCCTCGAGAGCAGTGACTTTGGCCCTCTAAAAATGTTATATTTTCTATTTAGTCCTTATAAAAATAACGAAAATAAAATTCAATATAAAGATAAAAGTTATACATCGATTATCTTAATTCAACATATAACATTGCCACATGGCGTCCTTATCATGGTTTTTTACTCTGCCTTTCCACTTATTTGGGCGATCATCGTGAAAATAATAGTTAAGAGTGCTCTGGAACCACTTGCCACATGGTCATTATACTTTTTTTCAAAAGACATATATGATAGAATGTGCATCGCCACTATTTTTATAGCCTAATACGTCTCTTTTTTTGTTAATATTGATTTTCTCACCGCTTTCATCACAATGTTTAAATAAGATAGTGTCTTTCATAATTTGATAAGTGGTTGAAGGTTTAGCCTCACTCTGGATATAAAGCAAATTTAATATTTGTAATCATCGTCTACTCTAATATAGGCAACAAAAATGTGGACAATTAATTATAAGACTCGTTCTATTAGGTTCTTTGAAAAACAACAACAACAACCACAACAACAACAATAATAATAATAATAATAATAATAATAATTATTATTATTATTATTATATTTTAATTCATTAAAATAATAAAATTCTAATTTATTCATTTTAATGATCGTAAAAGTATAAACTAAAATAATAATAAAATTATATTTCAACTCCTTTAAAACAAATTATAATTTATTTATAACCAATACATTCTTAACTTCACCACTTAAATCAAATTTCCAACCTTGTCATGATTGGTCAACATTAAAACCGGTAAATTATCAAATACATGAGACTCACGTGGCACAATCATAAGAAACTATGTGGCAGCTTCTCGTCGTTTCCAAAATTACAAAAATTAGAATGTTGATCACAAACTCATCCAAGTTACTACATTCTCACATAAATTTTTATTTCTTTTTTCACATATATTTGGGCACAATTTTCTTTTAAAAAAATAATTAAGGCTAAGAAAAGGCAAGTAGGTAATTAATCACTTCTCTTGGAGGAAGTCATATTTAATTATTTTGGAGGTACTTCAGCCGCAGTCATATTAAAAGTTAATTAATATATTAATTAATAATTGGCCTAGTCTCACAGGAAAGACTGGACAAGTTATTCTTTTAATTGTATTTATCCTTTAACAGATCAAAGTGGTAAACGACCTGAACCCTAAGACCTCCATCACAGAGAATTTGGCAAAGACAAAATTGATCGGTCAAAATTAGAACATACGTAAAAATTTTATGTCAGATATGCGAATTATTAAAAAATTATGTTAAAAATTATAAAGTTTAAAAATATACGAACTTAGATTACAATAAAAAATTAAAAATACATAAATCATATGAAAGTTTATAATTTTCAAAGTATACGACTATTTTTTCCAAGATCCGCCGGTCCACCCTTAGTCTAAATAGTGAATATCAATAATAATATAATGTGATGCATCTAGACACAATGAAACAACACCAACAATATATATATATATATATATATATATATATATATATATATATATATAATTAATGCACTTACTCTAATTAGTTAGAAGGTGGTGAGATGGCAAGATATATTTGAGGTTAGGGCAAACTATAAATGTTTAAAAGTGGAGAGTAGATTTATAAATAAATTAATTTTTAAAGAAATTAATAGATGTGTAGTCAAGATATAACCTAATTTGGTGGCAATAGAAATTAATACATATCATATTTTATGGTGCAACATTAGTTGTGAGTCTTCCCTCAATTTTTTGACAAATCAATATACTAAAAAAAATCATCTTGTACAATACATTTGTTTAAATAAAAAAATATGCTTGTTATTGTTTTATTAATAAAATTATAATTTAATGTATTTTTAATAGTTTCATATATACCAAATAATTAGAATCTTCTATCGTATTAAAATATATACTCCAATACGAATGGTCATTTTTTATTCTCAATGTTGTAATTATATTTAAATTCAAGCCCATATAATATTTAATTTTAGTGATACAGTACTGAATTTTTCGGCACATTTGGCTGAATATTTTCTTTTAGAATTTTATTAGGAAAAACACTCCTTCTAAATAATATTTGGAAAAATAATCTTATTTAGGCCACGTAGGGCAAACTCGTGTTTTGCAAAACGAGAGTTCAAAACTCGTGTCTTGCAAAACGAGAGTTTGTGTAATAAAAACTTAATAAATTAATATTTTTTTACCTATCCACTCAACACGAAACTCGCGTTTTGTAAAAAGAGAGTTCTAAACTTGGGTTTTGCAAAACGAGAGTTCACCCTACGTAACCTGAATGAAAGTATTTTTTCAATTATTATTTAAAGAGGATATTTTTCCAATAAAATTCTAAAAAAGAATATTCAGCCAAATCACCCGAATTTCATGCGAAAGTGCCAAGGCAATCTTTTGGTTTTAATTGTTCATGGGAAAGGAATAAAGTAAGCCGCTGTGGGTTGCCTCTTATCTCTATATAAACCTTGTGTTCCTTGTTCCCTTACCACATCAAAAACTCAATTTACTTTAGTTTCCCACCATTCTTGCACTTCAAAGTTTCACTTCTTCAGTATTACAGAAAATTTCTGAAAACAAGTGCTGCATCAGGTTGATTCCAAAATTTCTGCGAGTATTGTGAACCAAGTAAATTGTTCCGTTTTTGAACCAGAAGAGAAGAAGAAGAGATCATGTGGAAGCTTAAGATTGCAGAGGGTGTGGACGGTCCGCACTTGTACAGCACCAACAATTACGTGGGGAGACAAACATGGGAGTTCGACGCTAACGCTGGAACCCCGGAAGAGCGAGCCCAGGTCGAGGAGGCTCGCCAATGTTTCTACAAGAGCCGGTTCCAGGTCAAGCCTAGCGCCGATCTCATTTGGCGCATGCAGGTATAAAATATACTAATATTTCAGTTGTCTGATACTCGTTTCCAAACCTCATATGAAACAATTAACTCCTTTTTTTTTGGTCGTTTTTTTAGTTGATTTTGGTTTTCAAAATATTCTCGGATTTGTTACGTTTATGTCGAGGAATTATTACATGGTCCCGGACCACCATGTCATCCATGGTCCCTATCCACTAAAAATAAGTCACATAATTTTTTTTTTCCATGTCATTATTTTATTTATAATCAACTTCTATGTAACCACCCACTCCCTATTTGCATGGCTTAAAAAGATGAAGATTCATCCTTGAAAATAATGACATGGAAAAAAATAAATTATGTGGCTGATTTTTAGTGGGAGGGACCATGAATGACGTGGTGGTCCGGGACCATGCAATAATTTTTCGTTTATGTCTGTCATGACACTGTTTCCTTTTAGTAACTAAGAATTATTTGGTCCTAATAACGATAAGGACCCCCAAGATTTTTATTTTTTTCCTTTAAAGTTCTGAACCATGAATCCTTTACGAAATTCATCCCTCCCTTTGCCTTTCATAAACTTTCCGCTCATCTTCGTCTTGCTGTACATATAATTTTTGTGTGGTCATATGCAATATTTATGAAAATCGAAAAAATTTGAGGAATTTTCCCTTTTTTTCTCCGATATACTCAACAAAAATAAGCCTTTCCTATTCTTTTTCTTTTGCAAATATTTTGACACATATTTTGGCGAACTTTTATTTTATATAAAAAAAATAAATATCAAATGATCGATTGAAAAAAGCAAGTGAAAGTGCTTTTGGTGTGAGATAAATGTTGTCACAAAAAGAGGGAAATGACAAAAGTGGAGAAACCAGGAAAAAAGAAAATGAGAGGAAATAGCCACGACTTTGAAAGTTTTAGGCATCGTACGTTGTTTCTACTTTCTACGACGAAGCACTCACCATGCGTTTTTCCTACGTTTTTTTAATTTCTCATCATTTATTTATAGATTTTAACATATGCACAGAGCTAAAGAATTTAAATATATTACATATACATATATTGGACTGAGTATATCTAAATTTATATTTAGTTTTTTTTTTCTTCAAAAAGAACATTTAACCAAATTATTTATATATGTGAATGGAACAAATTGTAGTATGTAAGATTTAATCTTATTTGGAAAAAATATGCAGTTTCTGTGGGAAAAGAATTTCAAGCAAACTATACCAGCAGTGAAAATTGAAGATGGGGAGCAAATCTCATATGAGAAGGCCACAACAGCACTGAGGAGGGCTGCCCATTTCTTCTCAGCTTTGCAAGCTAGTGATGGCCATTGGCCAGCTGAAAATGCTGGTCCATTGTTTTTCCTTCCACCTTTGGTAACATTCTTTCGTTGTCACTTGTCGATCGACTCTTAACCGAATGCAAATGCTAATGTATGATGTTATCTGCTGAAAATTTGCAGGTTTTCAGTATGTATATTACTGGACACCTTAATACCGTATTCCCTGACGAGCATCGTAGAGAAATCCTTCGTTATATATACTATCATCAGGTACATATTCTATATTTTTTATACAATTGATGTATATATACAAGTATATTGAAACATTTATATGAATGTGATGCAGAATGAAGATGGTGGTTGGGGATTGCACATAGAAGGTCACAGCACCATGTTCTGCACGGCACTTAGCTACATTTGCATGCGTATTCTCGGGGAAGGTCCCGACGGCGGACTTGACAATGCTTGCGCGAGAGCCCGCAAGTGGATTCTTGACCATGGCAGTGTCACTCACATGCCCTCTTGGGGGAAAACTTGGCTTTCGGTATGTATGCATGAAATCACTTGTTTCACAGATTGACCTTCAAAATTTACCCATATTCAGATTGAGAAAACCAAATAAATCATACAATGTTCCCTTTTTTTGGTAGATACTTGGTGTTTTTGACTGGTCTGGAGCTAATCCAATGCCCCCAGAGTTTTGGCTCCTTCCTTCTTTCCTTCCTATGCATCCAGGTCTGCATGAATCAATTTCGTTGCACTAATATCGGTTCATTCATATATATATCGACAAAGGATGTTAATCCGAAACTGTCCTTTCAAATGTGCAGCTAAAATGTGGTGCTACTGTCGTATGGTGTACATGCCGATGTCGTATCTATATGGCAAAAGGTTTGTCGGACCGATCACACCTCTGATCGAGCAATTGAGGGAAGAACTATACCTTCAGCCTTACAATGAAATTAATTGGAAGAAGATACGCCATTCATGTGCCCCTGTAAGTTTATCTTTATTGTGTACATGTTACAGACTGCAATGATATTGAACTGCAGCACAATTAAGTTCATAAAACATTGGTAAACAATTTGTTGTTACAGGAGGACATCTACTATCCACATCCTTTGATTCAGGATCTGATGTGGGACAGTTTATATATTTGTACCGAACCGCTGCTTACTCGTTGGCCTTTTAACAAGTTGATCAGAGAGAAGGCCCTCCAAGTAACAATGGAACACATCCACTACGAAGACGAAAATAGTAGATACATCACCATTGGTTGTGTGGAGAAGGTAATTTTACAATCACAGTCTGAGGTTGTGAAAATTCGACCCATGTATGTATGTATGTATGTATGTATGTATGTATGTATGTATGTATGTATGTATGTATGTATGTATGTTTGATTGCTAACCATCTGGTGCCGCTGAATGGAGCAGGTGTTATGCATGCTTGCCTGTTGGGCTGAAGAGCCAAATAGTGATTATTTTAAGAAACACCTTGCTCGAATCCCGGATTACCTTTGGGTTGCTGAAGATGGAATGAAGATGCAGGTTTGTGCACATTCATTCTCTAAAAGAAACCTATTTATTGATTAAATTGGTAACAATGCAAGATGTATGCAGAGCTTTGGAAGCCAACAATGGGATACCGGTTTCGCTGTTCAAGCTTTGCTTGCAAGTAACCTCACTGACGAAATCGGACCTGTACTCAAGAGAGGACATGACTTCATCAAGAAATCCCAGGTTTAATATCAGTTTCATTCATCCTGAAGTCGTTTCCAATCTTTTCCATAGCTCATCATAGAGAATAATTGTTATGTTCCGATTACGACGAATAGGTCAAGGACAATCCTTCTGGCGACTTTAAGAAAATGTACCGTCATATTTCGAAGGGATCTTGGACTTTCTCGGATCAAGATCATGGATGGCAAGTTTCTGATTGCACTGCAGAAGGCTTGAAGGTAACTGATTTCTTTAGTCTCAATCAAATGCAATATAAAAAATTCATAAACGAGTGATGCATCTAATCTATAAATTCATGTTGCCTTAATAGATATTCCTCTGTTTTGCAGTGTTGCCTGCTCATGTCCATGTTGCCTGCAGAAATTGTTGGCGAGAAAATGGAACCTCAGCAGTTATATGATGCAGTCAATGTTATACTTTCTCTGCAGGTAAGAATTTGCTCACTCTAGTTTTTCAAGGATGCCTTCACTTCGTTTAAGTTGTCCGATTCGATATGCTTCACTTGTTATATATAGAGCAAAAATGGGGGATTAGCTGCCTGGGAGCCTGCTGGAGCTCAAGAGTGGTTGGAAGTAAGTGCTTAAGCCATTGATATGTACTCTGGTTTGCTATTAGTCTTCATATGTTAATGATGGTTCCTTCTTTGTTGCTCTTCTTCAGATGCTTAACCCCACCGAATTTTTCGCCGATATAGTCATCGAGCATGAATACATTGAGTGCACAGCATCTTCAATCCATGCCTTGGTTCTGTTTAAGAAGTTGTACCCTGGGCACAGGAAGAAAGAAATCGAGAATTTCATTACGAATGCCGTACGCTACCTCGAAGATATACAAATGCCCGACGGTTCATGGTATGCGCTTTTCGGATCTAATCGAATAGACCTTTTTATGATTTATTTTTGAAAAAGCATTAGAGTTGAATTGTATTTAACATTTCAACAGGTATGGAAACTGGGGAGTTTGCTTCACATATGGTACATGGTTCGCACTCGGAGGTCTTGCAGCGGCGGGCAAGACATACACCAACTGCGCAGCAATGCGCAGAGGAGTTCAATTCCTACTTAGAACCCAAAGAGAGAATGGTGGGTGGGGTGAGAGCTACAAATCATGTCCCGACAAGGTGATGCATACTAATAATGTCCTGTCCCATGTTTAGCATACCATTGGTTTAATTGGTAATAGTAATATTTATGGGGTTGGAATGCAGAGATATGTGCCTCTGGAAGATGACAGATCAAACTTGGTGCACACTGCATGGGCCATGATGGGTTTGATTCATTCCGGACAAGCAGAACGAGACCCGACGCCTCTACACCGTGCCGCAAAGCTGATAATCAATTCTCAGTTGGAAGATGGAGACTTTCCGCAGCAGGTGCTAGCTAAATCTTGTTGCATATTTTACATGGCTTCATTTATTTAAAAAAAAAACATATGATTCTAACAATTGGATCTGATTGTGGCGGACAGGAAATAACTGGAGTGTTTATGAAGAACTGCATGTTACACTATGCAGCATATAGGAACATTTACCCACTGTGGGCACTTGCAGAGTACCGAAAACGTGTTCCACTGCCCTAATACTTGCCCCAAACCTGTTGAAACGTATACTCATCATTCATCAAACACAAAACAAGGGGGTTATAGTTATAGAGATTTGTTGCTTCTGTTTTACTACTTTATTCTCTTCTTTTTTTTTTCTTCTAAAATGAATGTAAGATAAACTTGTAAAATGTATCGACAAATGATAAAAAAAAAAGTGATTTTTTTTCTTTAAAAAATGTATCAGCTTCAGCCACTATAACTTTGCAGTCTTTGCTACTATTGCATTTTTCTAAAATCCAAATTGCCAAATTGGTGGTCGAATTATATAATAGAAATGCTCTACCCTTTTAGGTACTCTTATTTATGTCCCACACTAAAAATTAGAGTTTAGAGTTTAGAATTAAAATTTAGAGTTAAAATTTAAAATTTAAATTTTTTATTGTTGGGGGCATAACACTAAAAATTTTGGATGTGTTGCAGAACTGTTCGAATTTTCTGTTCTCTTCAACATTTTATTCATTGTAGCGTAGAACCGTATAAGCTACATTATTAGTTTCATTTTTATTGAAATCTCGACACTTTGAACCGTTGGAATTATGGGTGAGCGTTCGATTGAGTCGAGTTATTCGAATTGGCGCGTCATGTTTTACAACTCAAACTTTATTTGAAATTTTTTCGATTTGAATCGAGTTTATGAAATTTGAGTCAAGTTTGAGAGTTCCTATACAAATTTAATTACAATTATTTATCATGTTACATTACAATTTGATTCCAATTTAAACGACTTTCTCTAATCATATAAAATATGCATGTATATTTCTTCATATGTGGCATATATCAGTATATATACACCAGGAAAAATTGAGGGGCTCGACTTAAACTTAAAAATAACCTACCAATTACTAAAAATTTCGAGTTATTCGAATTTTCATTTTACAACTCAAACTTTATTTGAAATTTTTTGGAGTTGAGTCGAGTTTTGCTCACCCCTAGTTGGAATAAAATTCGAAAACAGACTACGGGGTGCTTTGTCATATGCTCAAAATTTTGTTCATCGACGTGAAATTTCAATTTTAACAGGGTGAATCAATTTTCAACTTTGCATGATTCAAAAACAATCATTGTTGATGGAGATGAAAATAAGAACAAAAAAGAATCATAAAAAAAACACAGGTCACTTCAAATCTCAATGTAGAATACAATTCTTCCTAGATGATGCACAATAGGAATGTTACATTTAGCAAATGGTTGTAATAATAATAAATATAAAGTTGAAAGGAGAATTAGAAAGCTCAAACGTCCAAATTGGGTAGGGTTTCGCTTAAAGATCCAATAGGTTATAGGTATTAATGAAACTCCATGGAAGGTGTTTGTCATTTTTTTTTGAATAAATGGTATATTTATTCATCCAAGAACTTTAACAAAACCGTACAAAGTTAATCTGGCACCTACTCCTATGCAAACGTGTGAAAAAGACACAACTAGCTAAGCCCCCAAAAATCAGCTATACAGTTGCCGGTAAATATATATCTTCCAACGAACATCATACTTAACTGGAATAAACACTTTCTTTGCTGGTTTAAGCCCCTTTCCATGCAATACGAACAATGGCAGCTTTTAATGACAAAAATTATAATCTCTCATTTCCAACCCTAATTCACATTGAATCAACATTGTGTCTTTGGTTGACAATCTATTGAGAACAACAAACCAAAAGATAAAAGAGTGCCTCGGAATGAAACATCCACTCCAAACTATACAATGCCAGGGCACTCTTGCTTGCTTGTGTCGAATTTCCTCCCAGACTATCTTAGTGAGGAACTTGCCTTGAAAGACACTAACAGAGCCAAACCCATCCCTAAGCTTGAGAATCTCTTTTCATGCCCAACTGTGATTCGATTTTACAAGAGCTTGCCACACAGATCTGCCTTTAAGCTAGTAAAACAAATTAAGAATGAAATTTAGAGGAAAACCAGTTTGCTCTGCTGGGGGAACCAATAGTGCCATTTGTCGGAAATGAAATTTTGATATTTAAAATTGTTTATTTTTTCATATTTTTGTACAAACTTTTGCTTTGAGTTGCAATATAAGATATACATCCACTTAAAAGAAATAGTAAATTGTTAATTTATTAAAAATTGTTGTCGGTTAAATTTGGTTTATAAGAAGGATTAGCAATAAAATCTTTTCTTGTGATTAAGGCATCAATTAGAAATGCCATGTCTTGTCTTGGTAGGTAAAGATTGATTTGGAGGATCAATTTGGTTTGTATGCGAAATAGTTAATTAAATTGCCCCCGATTCTTAAATAGTATTGTTGGTAGCTTTATTTTGAACTAATAAACAAAATTTTGTCATTCAAGCCGGAGATCCAATATGAAAAATCAAATCTAAACCATTCAAGTGAACAAATAATTATACAAGTTTTAAACATTCAAGCAACCAGCTTTAAATGATTTTTCTTTTTAAAAAATACTTTAATATACAAGCTTGTGTATTAAGGTTTAGATATTTAGATTATGGTTTAAGGTATAGGGATTTAGGTTGTAGGGTGTAGAATTTAAAGTTTATGATTACAATTTAGAGTTTAGGGTTTAAGGTTTAAGGTTTAAAGTTTAGGGTGTTAGGCCTAAGGATTTAGGTTTTAAATTTTATACCTTAAATATGAAAGGTTGTGTAATTTTTTTTACATAGCTTGTGTATCAAAATACAAATCTTTCTTTGCCAGGTCAAAATCATTGTTTTATATAGTATTGATTTCTTAAGAATAGTGTATAGTAATATTCCCTATGTCTCACGAAGATTATCAGTTATTGATTTTTTGTTTTTTTTTAATTTTTGACTCATTATTATTTAAAATTTATTATTGATAAAAATGTAAAAAATTTATATTTTAAAAATCTCTATTCAAGTAGTTTTAAATATATTTTTTATAAAATTTAATTATTTAAAAATATTTAATACAATTATAGTCAAAGTTTAAAAATTATGACTTTCAAAAAGTCAATAAGAGACAATATTTGTATTAAAGAAGGGAGTATATATTCTACAATTAAATTCAAATAAAAACTTTAAATAATAATTTTCCAAAATTTTATAAAAATAATATGAATAAATAAAATTCAATAAAAATATTTTTATTTTTTCAAACCGATAAAAGCGAAGCCTTAAAGAAGTAAATTATCAAATCAAGTTTATCCTACTAAATTAAATTGTTTTTCTCTTATTTTGCTCTGAGATAATTTTCAAATATGAATGATGGATGAAATGGAGGCTTACAAATGATGTAAAGAGTGAGCACAAAAAGCATGAATAATTCATTAATAAAGAAGGGTTTATAAACCCATGCAGGGACGTTCTAGAGACTTTGCCACATCAGCAAAGTTTGTTACAACAGTATAACAAACTCTAGTCATACACAGATTGTTTACAGCTGGATAACAAGCTTTTAACAAATGAAAAAATCTAAGGACGTTGGCTGATCTTTCATGCTATCATCTTCCCTACTTCTTTCTTCTCGTCTTGAAAAACTTCAGAAAGAGATACAACATTGATCTTCTGACGAAACAATATAAAGAACGAACTAGTAAGAGGCTTGGTGAAGCCATCAGCAATCTGAAAAGGGGCTGGAACATAGTTGACGAGAAGAGTTTTAGCAGAAATTTTCTCGCGGACAAAGTGAGCATCGAGATCAACATGTTTGGATTGAGCATGGAAGACGGGATTCATACTCATGGCAACGGCACTTGTACTGTCACTCCAGATAACAGGAATGTTTGTCGGGGAAACACCCATGTCAGTGAGTAGAGCTTGCAACCAAATAACTTCAGAGGTGGTATCAGCGATACTCTTGTATTCAGCTTCCATAGTTGAACGAGAGACTACCTTTTGCTTCTTTGATGACCACGTAATGAGATTTTTGCCAAGAAAGACACAGTTGCCAGTGGTGGACCTTCGATCATCCGGACAGCTTCCCCAGTCAGCGTCAGCAAAGGCAACCAGGCTGAAGTTTGGGCCCGTCGAGGGAAAGAGCAGACCGCAGTGTATTGTTGCACTAAGGTATCGCAAAATGCGTTTCACAGCAGACAGATGAGCTTCACATGGTCGATGCATGTACTGAGCAACTTTGTGCACATTGTAGGTAATATCTGGTCGAGTGTGACACAGATAAAGCAACGCTCCGACAATGCTCCGATATCCAATGGCATCTCCAATGGGACTGCCACCACTGAGAGAGTTTTTCAGATGGAACCATGGGGGTAGAAGCACCATTTACTTTGTCCATATGAGTGCGTATCAACAACTTATGTATATATTTACGTTGGCTCAGAAATAGCATGTGACCGCATTGTTGTACCCCAATGCCCAGAAAATAGTTTAACTCTCCGAGATCTTTAAGAGAGAATCTGACCCCAAGTAGTCGAACCACCTCAGATATATGTGAGTCACAGCTGCTTGTGATAACTATGTCATCAACATATATAAGGATATAAGTGAAGATGGTGTCCTTGTGAAAAACAAATAGAGATGAGTCTGCTGCACTGCTACGAAAGCCAATATTAAGAAGAAATTATTGAAGTTGAGAATGCCAGTTGCGGGGAGCTTGTCGTAGGCCATACAAGGCCTTTTCCAATTTGCAAACCAAGACAGAGCTATCGTCACCAAGAATTTCAAAACCAGGTGGCTGACGCATGAACACCTCTTCCTCTAATTCACCATTGAGGAATGCGTTGTTGATATCTACTTGTCGCAAGTTCTAGTGATTCGACACGGCGACAGAAAGAACAACGTTGACAGTGGCAAATTTCACCACAGGACTGAAAGTATCAGTGAAGTCCCGACCTGGAATTTGAGAGAAGCCTTTCGCGACCAGTCGGGCTTTATACCGAGAAACAGTCCCATCAGCATTCTGCTTGACTCAAAAAATCCACTTGCAGCCAATAGGAACGCGACCTGAAGGGATTTTAACAAGTGACCAGGTGCGATTCTTGAGTAAGGCTTCATATTCAGCCATAGTGGCTTGACGCCACTCAGGAGAAGCAAGGGCATCAGCAATGGTTTGAGGCAAGGAAGAAGTATCAGTAGACACATCAGAGAGATAAGCTTTCGGTTTGAAAATCCCAGCTTTGCTGCGAGTTACCATGGGATGAAGATTACCAAGAGGATGTGGTAGATGATCATCAAAAGAGATGGCAGGTGGAACTGAGATATCAAATGGAGATTCAATTGGAGCTTCAATAATAAGAGCAGGGTTTGGAGATGTGGAGATTGCAGGAGGTGTCTGAGGACCAGGAGAAATGATCTCAGGATTTGGAACAGATGATGATATCTAACACTCGGTTACAACAGAAGTGGGTGTCACAGGCCTGGAGGTAGGGGACGTGTCAGGAAAAATAGGGTTGATGGGACTATGGATTGGAGGAGGTGAGGCACAGGGTGTAACAACTGGTGAAACAGTGGAAGTATAAGCAATAGACTGTGGATCATTGTCAGGAGGAGTACCAGGCACAGGAGACAGGTTACGGTTGAGATCATCAGGTTCAATAGGAGAAGTTGAGCTGCCTCGAAACAATTGTTCAACGCCAGGAACCAAAGGTAGATTTGAACTCGTAACAGTGGTAGATAACGATGGGGAGGCCTGTGTAGAATCAGCAAATGGAAAAATCTTCTCATCAAAGACTACATGCCGTGAAATATAATTTTTTCCATCTGGGGCAAGGCACTGATAGCCTCTGTGGGAGGGACTGTACCCTAAAAAGGTGGACGGATGAGACCTGAAATCCAACTTGTGAGCACGAAATGGTCGTAGATGAGGAAAGCAATGGCAACCAAAAACACGAAGTAGCTCATATTTGGGCTTGCAACCAAACAAAGATTCAAAAGGTGAACGACCTTGTAGAACCTTGGTAGGAAGACGGTTGATCAAGTGCACAGCCGAGATAACAGCAAACGACCAAAAACGAAGTGGAAGAGAGGCATGTGCTAGGAGAGTCAAGGCAAGTTCGATGATGTGGCGGTGCTTACGCTCAACGACACCGTTCTGCTGGGAGGTGTGAGGGTAGGTGACTCGATGAACAATCCCAGCATTATGCAAGACCGGAGTTAAGCTTCGATATTCCCCACCCCAGTCACTCTGAACTGCTTTGACAGTGGCATTGAACTGGGTGTGAATGAGCTTAAGGAAATCCTGAAATGCTGCAAGAGCCTGAGACTTGCGTTTCAGCAAATATAGCCAACAGTGACGTGTATGAGCATCCACAAAAGAGACATAATAAAGGTATCCTTGCGAAGCAACATGGGCAGGGCCCCAAAGGTCAGTGAAGACCAACTGAAAGGGTGTATCATAGTAGGAATCGGACGGAACAAATGACAATTTGTGGCTCTTTCCCATTTGGCAAGCAGAACAAACATGTAAAAGTGTATTAGCATCACTCGAAACTGTAACATTACAAGATTTGCACACTGTAACCAGTGTGTCATGAGATGGATGCCATAAACGGCGATGCCACAATTCATACAAAGATGTAGAGCTATGAGCTAAATTGACCTCAGGAGTAGGTCGATTACTACAAGAAGGTAAACTGGGATGAAATCTATAGAGACCACCATCTTCATCACTCGTCAAGACAACAACACCAGTGGATTCATCACGAACAACACAGGATCGAGCATGAAACTCCAAGTACACATCATTATCCCTAGCAAGCTTGGACACTGAAACCAAGTTCTTTGTTATGCTAGGTACGTGCAAAACATTGTGTTGAACGTGGCAATCGATCGAATAAAACCAAGAGGGGGGGTGAATTGGATTTTTGAAAGTTGCGGCGGAAGCTAATTGCAAAGATAAAAATTGCAAAGCGATTTAGAGTGGTTCGACTTTCTAACCAAAGTCTACATCCACTACCTTAGCGTCTACACTAAGGATTTCCCACAAATTCACTAATTTGCCTTTCCTTTAAGGACAAGGAGTAACCTTACACACTTCAATAGACTTATACCCCAAAGTCTATTGAATCCTATCCCAAAGTTGGATACAAATGAGCAAACTAGAAAATCCTCACTAGGAATGTGTTTGCGAAGTTTAAGCTCTCTCACACACCCGAATAAACACTAGAACAAGAATTACAACAAAGAATACTCTAGTGTTTTTCAAGAAAGATTGAAAGAATTAGCTCAAAATAAACTCTTGGAAGCTTGAATGCTTGTATATGCTTTCTTGATGTTTCTTGATCTTTCTTAATGCTTCAATATTGATCCAAGGCTGTATTTATAGTGTTGTTTGAGTCTATAGCCGTTAGGAGCCTTTGGGGAGTCTTTGGAGCCGTTGGGGGTGTTTATTATTGACATTTAAAGCACCCAGACACCTACCGTTTCGGAACGGGGTAACCTGTTTCGGAACGGATTTCAAATAATATAGCCGTTAGGAGCGTCTATGAGAACCCGTTTCGAAACGCCTAGGGCCGTTTCGGAACGGATATGCCACTGCCAAAGGGGTGTTTCGAAACGGCCTAAGCCCGTTTCGGAACGCCCTATTTAATTTCAAAAATCAGTTTAAAGACCGTTGCCCTTTGTTCGTTTAAATGAAGAACAGTTTCGAAACGAGGCATATCGTTTCGAAACGCCTTGACCCGTTCCGATACCCGTTTCGGAACAGGTGCACATCGAACTGAAAGTGTTTCGAAACGCCGTGGGCCGTTTCGAAACGGGGCTTGAAAAATCACTGTTTTGACTTTAAAATACTTTAAAAAATATTTTGTAAGTCTTTGGTTTTAGCTATAAAATGGTCTTTAACAAGATATAGGGAATTTTAAGGACTTTTAAATTCGTTTTGATATTTTATTTTAGTCCTTAGGTTTTTAGTTATATCAAAATTAAAGCGTATGTTCAACAATCTCCCCCTTTTTGATATAACAAAACCAAAGTTAGAATTTTTAAGCATTTTGAAAGTTTTGAAGATATTCTAACTCCCCCTTAATTTAAGATAGGTTTTGAAATTTAAAACTTGTGACTTTTGAAATCAAGGATCAAAACCTTAAGACAAATTTTAAAAATTTTAAAATTTTTGGTTTGAAAATTTTTTGGTGTGGCATGGCATGGCAATTCTCTTAAGTATCTTCTCCCCCTTTTTGTTAGATCAAAAAGAAACAAGCTCATAAAGAAGATTAGTACCAATAAGCAATCATAATAAATATCATCAAAATATTCAAAGTATAAATAATAAGTTCATAATCAAATCCCAAAATAAAAGATCAAAAGCATAGGTTCCTAAAAACATGAGAAAACATAAAGAAGCAAATTCAACCCTAAATGCATAGATAATATAATATGATATGATATGACTATCCTAGGCCTCGTCATCATCATCCTCATCATCATCATCGTTCTTGGCTTGAGAACGGTGATATTTTGTCCATTCTCCATAAAGAGTAGAAAAGGAAAGATCAAGGTTGTCATTGGAAGTTTCAAGGGATTGAAGACGATCCTCGACGTTCTTCAAACGATTTCCCATAGTTTCAAAGCCCGAAGAAATACGAGTTTCCATAGTGTCAAAACGAGAATTCAAGGCATTGAAACGCTCGGTAAGAAAAACCGTGAGAGCATCTTGATTTTCCATTTGAACTTGAGGTGGAGGAGCAACGGGAGGAGGAATCGCTTCTCGATCAATTCTTTGCCAAAAACCATTCAAATATGTGAATCCGGATTTTCGAAGAGAGGACTCACCAATTTTGGTCTTGCTAGGTTCCGGGGAATCCGGATTTTACATTATTGTTTTCCGATTGCTGTGATTTTTGAGTATGCTTATCTCAAGAGTATGCCTAGGTTTAATGTGCATCTAGACAAGTTTAAAAAGAAAAAAAAAGGGTCGTTAATCAAGGTTGACTTTCGGGTTGACTTTGGTTTTCCCCGTGTAATCTTCGTAGTTCGGGTCAGCCGTCTAGGCCGGGCTACGGGGGTTACATTTGTTGGTATCAGAGCTTAAGGTTTCCGAAACCTTGGGCAGGTAAGTGAGGTAAGTTGTGTTTTATGATTGAGATGCACGGTGTTTGCTTGTCATGTAAGCATGTTGCTTGTTATTCGAGTATGCTGTAATGAATGATTGCTTGCTTTGTAAGTATGATTGCTTGTGTGACAAGTATGTTGATTGTTTGTTTAAAAGCATGTTGCTCGTTACCCGTGTATGCGGTGATGTGTGATTGTTTGATGGAGAAGGTATGTTGTTTGATCGTACGCATATGTTTGCTTGTTTAGCAAGTATGCCCTGTAATATGCATGATTGAGCATGTATGTGTGTTGAGTTGCTTGAATCATGTTGAGTAGACTCTCATTGCTTCTATTACATCGGAAAAAGAGATTTTAAGTGAGGAAATCATACTTGAGCCACTTGGACCTTTTCCTTTGCTAACCCAGTTTGTATGTTAATGTGTTGTTGTTGTTGTTAGTTTATTACTTTTTGGTAAGTTTGAGGCCAAGGCGTGGACTGTGAATCGGTAAGTGGAAAATGTGGGTTCTGAAAATGTGAATGATGTTGAGGGAGTCCATCATCTTGGTTAGGGAGGTATGGTTGTGCCGGAGTTGAGGTACAATTTGGTTGACTGAGTTAGTGTGTATGTGGGTTGGTTCCTGTTGATGAGGAACGATGTGATCGTTTCTGGTGTTAGTGGTGAAAGAGGTGACGACCTATGAGTGGGAGTCAGAGTGTTATTGATGATATAGTAGGTAAGCATTTGGTACAGTTTTGAGCTTGTTCCCTTCTGGTTGATTCTAAATCTGTACATTGTTAGCAAGCATGCAAGTTTGAATGTGCCGATGAGGTGTCAGAGGTAGGTATGAGTACCTTAATTCTTTTGGCGAGATCTAGGTAGGGGTCTCGTGTGAGTGATATGAATTTCAGAAATGTTAGTTGGTGATCGTTGGGATTTAATCTATGGTTTTAATGCAAGACAGCCGGTCAGTGTCCGTGAGTGGAAATCAATTTGTGTGATTGGGCAAGTGTGCGTCTGAGTTGTCTTCCAGCGAGAAGGAGAGATGAAGTCACTTTCGATATAGTTGAGTTGAGAAGGGAGTCTTGAGTTTTGACTCTAGGTTGTTTGTTAGAGGTAGAGCAAGTCCAGCATGACTGTTTGTATGTGATCAGAATTGAATTTTGAAGTTACGAGATGCTCTAAGAACAGTCAAGAAGAGTCAGATTTTGTTGAAGGACCAGTCTGAAAACAAGAGGATCGAAGACTATCAGTGTGTACATGTGAAGATGCAATTTCTGCGGATTCGTCCTTTTGTGTGTGAGCATGTAAGAAATTAGATATCTTTGTTGAGACCTTAGATGTAGAGACACATGTGACTAGCCTTTTGGGAGATAGTAGTGATCAGAAAGATGTACAGAAGATGTTTGTTGGTGGTTTAGGGTTACTAGTTTCTAGTAGATGGGAAGTGATCGTCTTCCTATAGTTTTGATGTACATTCTGACAAGGTTTGGCTTGAAGAACACATAGTTAGAGTATACTTTGAGACAAGGAGACAGTTGCCTGAAAGTTGCAGATTTCTGTGAACTGTAGTAGTAGGTGAAGATGTGAACTTCATATTGAATGATTGATCCAGCTTTGAAGGTCGAAGATTGCTTGAGTATAGTTGGCAGGTTTGCTTAGCAAGTGTAATGAAGTTGATTCTGAATGAAGATTAGACCGCAGCAGGTTAAAATAGTTTGTGATTCTTCCTAGAAGAGTTTAGAAGAAACGCCCAGTTTATCTCCTGACAGGGAAGAAGAGTTTATTAGTGATGTCGTCTCCGAGTTTGCTCGTGTTTTAATTTGCTCTGTATCTTATGAATTCTGACGGAATTGAGAATGTTGAAGAATTAACTTTGAGAACTGTTAGGCCTTAGACTCATTAGGTCTAGTACGTCATCTTAGAGTATGACAGTACAATTTGTGAAGAAGAAAGAGTGACGGTACGAGAATGTGTTTAGATTTCAGACAGCTGAAACAAGTGACAGTGAATGAGTAGTATCCGCTTCCGAGTGTCAGTGATTTGTTGGTCAGTTAGTGTGTGCTTCAGTCTATTTGAAGATTAATTCGAGATCCGTTTACCACCAGTTGAAAGTGAGAAAAGTTGAAGTACCGAAGAAGGCCATGACGAGCTTTGAAGTTAGTGTGGTAGAACCTTTTAGAAAACCAGCTGTATGTCAAGTTACGCAACGTGAACTTCGAGTTAATGAAGATGTTTTCCTAGGACATGCAGATCAGCTGAGTGCATTAGAGTAAATCCTAACTATGCAGAAGAAGATGTGAGTTGAAAGAAACTTTAATGGAAGCTTCGACCTTGATCCGAAAAAAAATAAAAAAAAATAAAACATAGTGATGTGTTACATGTAGAGTTAGGTCGTGTACTTATGCAAGACAGAAGTTGTGACTTGTTCATTAAGATAGTTGGAAGACCGTGAGAAGAGTTATTTTGTTGTTAGATTTGTTGTTGAGTTGTGAGATGTAATTGCCAAAATTCAGTTTACCAAAGGATAACAGTTTTGTGGCCGAGTTTCATGTTAAACCTACTTTGAGTCAGATACTTGAAGAGAAACAGTTGCAAGACAGGTTCTTGGCACCTCGCGTGCAAGACATAGCAGAAGGAAGACCTTCAGAATACAGTTTCAGAGATGATAGAGTTTTGCATTTCAGAGACAGAATAGTTGTACCGATTGACATAGTGTTTTGAGATGTATTGTGTTGGTCGAAGCACATGGCAGTTCATTTGTATTGCATCAGAGTAGTATGAAGATGTATTGTGGGTTGAAGATGAGTACTTCTGAATTGAGTTGATGGATGATGTGGTTCAGTATGAAAGTAAGTGTGTAATTTACCAGCGTGTCAAGACCGAACATCAGTCTTCTTCTAGTTTGTTACATCCGCGGGAGATTCGTATAGGAAGTGAGTAATAGATTCGGGAGATCTTGTGTCTGATTCGCCTCCGATTTCCTCAGTGAAAACTTAGTTGAGTAATCAATGTTAGCTGCACTGTATGTGATCCTTTATACACGTTCACGTTACTTCTACCGTGGATAAAATAGCAGAGTTGTGCCTTGGCAAGAGTGTGAGTTGTACAGAGTTTTGAGATCGATAGTGACCGATAGAGATTCGAGTTTTCGACTAGATTTTTGAAGTCGTCTGTATAGTGTTTGGTTATCGGTTGAAGTCAGATGGTCAGTTAGAGAAAGTTATGGGTCGAGTATTCAAACAGTGTTGTATGAGATTATGAATTGGGCTAATTCTGTTGTTTATCTGTTGCGGTTACCACCAGAATTAGAAAGGGGTTTGTGATGTGATTTGTGTATCTATGATTCGGGAGTGTGAGTCAGACATGTTCTGTGCTATGTTTGTTGAAGAGATTGAGTTGAGTCTGAAATTGCGTGCAATGAAGAACCAGTTGAGATCTCAGTGTCGGATAGCAAATGTTGTGTGGCGAGTCTAACGAGTTGGTTAGTATGTTGTGGTGAGAGAGGAATGTGTGGAGGAGCATGTTTCATTGACTCTTCCTGTTCGATGAATTTCGAGGACGAAATTTCCTTAAGTGGGGGAGAGTTGTAACACCCGTGTTTTGGGGTTAGGAGTTAGTCGGGTTAATTGGTCTGAGTCGGTAGAACTAATTTTAATCAAATTGATCTTAGTTGAGAAAATTGGGTTTTAAATAAAAAGGGAGGGGTATTTTGGTAATTTTAATAAAAAAAACTTTATATCTTAAAAAAAATTATATCACCTAATCATTTTCCCTTATCTTCTTTCTTCCTCCCCCCACCGTTGAAAACCATTCCCAAACTTTCCCAAACCCCAAAATCTTAATTCATCAAATTACTTCATCAAATCAAGGGCGTTTTTGAAGGTAATCACATATTTGAATTCTCCTCTTCATCCTCTACGTTTACATAGCTTTATATCTCGAAACTACCCACTTTTTTGATTTTCAAGTTTAATGGAAATTTGAGTTTTTAGTGAGTTTTTCAATTGATTTTGATTTATTGAGTTGGGTTTTGAGTTAGTCTTGTTAAAATACACATAATATGTTAAAATGAGTAATTTTGGGTGAAAATCCGAAATGGGTATTTATGGCCATTTTTGAAGTGTTTAAAACTTGAATTTTGATGAGTTTTAGAGTTCAATTGAAGGGCTGATGGTATATGTATATTAGGAAAGTGTTTTGGAACCATTTAGATGTCATTTGGGTGATTGAAAATATAGTTTTCTGCTGGGTAATAAAGGAGCACGAAAATGAGAAATTTGGTGATTGTTTGAGTTGGAAATTGTTGGAGCTTGGCTTGCACTTATGAGTTGATGTTGTGGCTGAATTTAGCAATTATTTGTGAGTATGAGATGTGTTGGAAACTTGAGTTTTCATCAAGGTTATGAGCTGCTTGAATTAGATAAAGTTGGGGTTTGGTCATGACTTAATATGTTGAGTTTGATATTTGAATTTGTATTCCGGGTTAGCTACTTTGATGTTGAGTTGATTCGAGGTTGTTTTACTTGTGTTGAGATGTTTAGAAGCGAGGTTTTGAGATGGTGAAGCCTTGGGAACAAATCTGGAAATTGAAGGCCATGGTTGCTTGGTGTTTAAGCTTGGATGTGGAGGTGAGTGGTTAAAATATTTTAAATGGTTTTGAGCAATTGGTTCGAGCATGTGGACTAGGTTGAGATTGGTAGACTCACCTAGAGTTAGGATTAGGGTGGTAGCCTAATCCTAAGCTTTAGTTAGAGACATTGGATGATCTCTTTAATTGATGTTATGCCTCATGATGATTTGTGTTATGATGATTATGTATAATGTGTTATACATGTTGTTGAGGCATGGTTTGATGCATTGCTATGCATGTGGGTTGGATTGTAAATTGTGCATGATGATGTTGAGCTTAATATGATGTAAGATGCCATATTATGACTCTTGAAAATAACATTATGATATTATGTTGTTGAGATATTTGATGTTGAGCTTAATATGATGTAAGATGCCATATTATGACTCTTGAACATCAAAGGTTGTGAAATTTGATTATTATTGGCACTAGTATGCTTGGGTACAATGATCGATCATCAGGATGAGTGTGCACACTAATTGAGTCAAAACGTACGTGGCCTTGGTGGCGTTAAGGCACCAAGGAGGAGTACGGTGATGTAATATTCCACCGAAAATTTATATATATTCTACGTGATGATGAGTGGAATCCCATCCGTAGGGCATGTGGAAATGCGTTCCACATGCAAGGCCGGTGATGAGTGTAATCCCACCGAGGTAAGGTTGATGTTGGAAAATGCGTTCCAACATGTTATCCGCGTATTCGAGTCATAGCTAGGTGCCAATATGAGAAAGTATGTTTATGCCAATATGAGATTATGCATACATGCTAATATGAATTGATATGTGTATCAATGTGATATGAAATGTGAATTTCAAATGTGAAGTGATATATGATTTGGTTAATGCATTGAGGTATATATATATCGTTGTAAGTTGAGCTTATGAGATGTTGAGCATGACATAATGTTGATTATATGTTCATGCATCATGTTCATTTTGGTTCATGTGGATCGAAGATAAAGTCATGTATTTCATCATGATAATTGCTCGAGCTTGGACCCTGTATTGTCGAAGGTTTGTTTTATGAGCTTACCCTCACTAAGCTTTTATGCTTACGCTCTCTTTTGTTCGACAATGCAGATAAATAGCTTGTGGGTGGCAAGGGAAAGGAAAGGTCTTCAAGTGTTGCTTTGGTGAGCTCAATGTATGATTTATAAATTGAAAGATTGTAATAGTAAAGCAATGGGATAAGTGTTGTCGTTCTTGATGCTTTGATGTGTGTTGATTTGGTTTGGCACTTAGATGACTTGTTCGATTTGTAAATATCACTTATGATGCATGCCTTGATGAATGCTTGAGTGATGTATGTCTAGTAGATGTTTAAATTGCTTATCATGTGTGTTGATCATATGCCTTATGAGAATGCCTAAGTGTTTGGATGTTGAAGCATGAGACCTTATGTGCATGTTTGCCTTCTTTTGATCGAATGCATGATTTTCCTCGGTTGATTGAGGTATGCTCATGTTGTGTACTATGTAGGTATGTATGAGGGTTCATATTCATGCCTTGAGTATGTTGGAGTACGTTTAATCTAGGACGTATGCATCTAGGCTTGGGTGGCTGGTGTTGAGTGCCTTTGCCTCTTTTAAACTCATATGTATGAATATGTATGATTCTAATGTGTTTATATCATTGAAAGTCATTAAAATGAAGCAAAATATGCTCCCATGCATCTAGGTTTCGAAACTAGGGGTAAAGTTTCGAAACCTTTGCAAATTTTTGGATTCCAGGGGCTACTGGAAGCCAAATTTTCGGAACCTTTGGGCAAGGTTTCGAAACTATGGTCAAAGGTTTCGATTGGGCATAAAATTTGAGGTTTGCAAGCTTTACGTTTTAGTCCTGATTCTCGTATGTGCAATTGCTTGAGTTTGAGATGTCCGTTTGAGATGTCCGTTTGGCAGAGAGGCATGAAACATGACTAATTTCATAATGGTAACTTAAAATTTGGTAAAGTCCTCTTAATTTCCAGAATTTACAAATTGGTCCCTAAATTCGTATTTTGTGCAATTGAGTCCCTTATTGTTTTCCGATTGCTGTGATTTTTGAGTATGCTTATCTCAAGAGTATGCCTAGGTTTAATGTGCATCTAGACAAGTTTAAAAAGAAAAAAAAAGGGTCGTTAATCAAGGTTGACTTTCGGGTTGACTTTGGTTTTCCCCGTGTAATCTTCGTAGTTCGGGTCAGCCGTCTAGGCCGGGCTACGGGGGTTACATTTGTTGGTATCAGAGCTTAAGGTTTCCGAAACCTTGGGCAGGTAAGTGAGGTAAGTTGTGTTTTATGATTGAGATGCACGGTGTTTGCTTGTCATGTAAGCATGTTGCTTGTTATTCGAGTATGCTGTAATGAATGATTGCTTGCTTTGTAAGTATGATTGCTTGTGTGACAAGTATGTTGATTGTTTGTTTAAAAGCATGTTGCTCGTTACCCGTGTATGCGGTGATGTGTGATTGTTTGATGGAGAAGGTATGTTGTTTGATCGTACGCATATGTTTGCTTGTTTAGCAAGTATGCCCTGTAATATGCATGATTGAGCATGTATGTGTGTTGAGTTGCTTGAATCATGTTGAGTAGACTCTCATTGCTTCTATTACATCGGAAAAAGAGATTTTAAGTGAGGAAATCATACTTGAGCCACTTGGACCTTTTCCTTTGCTAACCCAGTTTGTATGTTAATGTGTTGTTGTTGTTGTTAGTTTATTACTTTTTGGTAAGTTTGAGGCCAAGGCGTGGACTGTGAATCGGTAAGTGGAAAATGTGGGTTCTGAAAATGTGAATGATGTTGAGGGAGTCCATCATCTTGGTTAGGGAGGTATGGTTGTGCCGGAGTTGAGGTACAATTTGGTTGACTGAGTTAGTGTGTATGTGGGTTGGTTCCTGTTGATGAGGAACGATGTGATCGTTTCTGGTGTTAGTGGTGAAAGAGGTGACGACCTATGAGTGGGAGTCAGAGTGTTATTGATGATATAGTAGGTAAGCATTTGGTACAGTTTTGAGCTTGTTCCCTTCTGGTTGATTCTAAATCTGTACATTGTTAGCAAGCATGCAAGTTTGAATGTGCCGATGAGGTGTCAGAGGTAGGTATGAGTACCTTAATTCTTTTGGCGAGATCTAGGTAGGGGTCTCGTGTGAGTGATATGAATTTCAGAAATGTTAGTTGGTGATCGTTGGGATTTAATCTATGGTTTTAATGCAAGACAGCCGGTCAGTGTCCGTGAGTGGAAATCAATTTGTGTGATTGGGCAAGTGTGCGTCTGAGTTGTCTTCCAGCGAGAAGGAGAGATGAAGTCACTTTCGATATAGTTGAGTTGAGAAGGGAGTCTTGAGTTTTGACTCTAGGTTGTTTGTTAGAGGTAGAGCAAGTCCAGCATGACTGTTTGTATGTGATCAGAATTGAATTTTGAAGTTACGAGATGCTCTAAGAACAGTCAAGAAGAGTCAGATTTTGTTGAAGGACCAGTCTGAAAACAAGAGGATCGAAGACTATCAGTGTGTACATGTGAAGATGCAATTTCTGCGGATTCGTCCTTTTGTGTGTGAGCATGTAAGAAATTAGATATCTTTGTTGAGACCTTAGATGTAGAGACACATGTGACTAGCCTTTTGGGAGATAGTAGTGATCAGAAAGATGTACAGAAGATGTTTGTTGGTGGTTTAGGGTTACTAGTTTCTAGTAGATGGGAAGTGATCGTCTTCCTATAGTTTTGATGTACATTCTGACAAGGTTTGGCTTGAAGAACACATAGTTAGAGTATACTTTGAGACAAGGAGACAGTTGCCTGAAAGTTGCAGATTTCTGTGAACTGTAGTAGTAGGTGAAGATGTGAACTTCATATTGAATGATTGATCCAGCTTTGAAGGTCGAAGATTGCTTGAGTATAGTTGGCAGGTTTGCTTAGCAAGTGTAATGAAGTTGATTCTGAATGAAGATTAGACCGCAGCAGGTTAAAATAGTTTGTGATTCTTCCTAGAAGAGTTTAGAAGAAACGCCCAGTTTATCTCCTGACAGGGAAGAAGAGTTTATTAGTGATGTCGTCTCCGAGTTTGCTCGTGTTTTAATTTGCTCTGTATCTTATGAATTCTGACGGAATTGAGAATGTTGAAGAATTAACTTTGAGAACTGTTAGGCCTTAGACTCATTAGGTCTAGTACGTCATCTTAGAGTATGACAGTACAATTTGTGAAGAAGAAAGAGTGACGGTACGAGAATGTGTTTAGATTTCAGACAGCTGAAACAAGTGACAGTGAATGAGTAGTATCCGCTTCCGAGTGTCAGTGATTTGTTGGTCAGTTAGTGTGTGCTTCAGTCTATTTGAAGATTAATTCGAGATCCGTTTACCACCAGTTGAAAGTGAGAAAAGTTGAAGTACCGAAGAAGGCCATGACGAGCTTTGAAGTTAGTGTGGTAGAACCTTTTAGAAAACCAGCTGTATGTCAAGTTACGCAACGTGAACTTCGAGTTAATGAAGATGTTTTCCTAGGACATGCAGATCAGCTGAGTGCATTAGAGTAAATCCTAACTATGCAGAAGAAGATGTGAGTTGAAAGAAACTTTAATGGAAGCTTCGACCTTGATCCGAAAAAAAATAAAAAAAAATAAAACATAGTGATGTGTTACATGTAGAGTTAGGTCGTGTACTTATGCAAGACAGAAGTTGTGACTTGTTCATTAAGATAGTTGGAAGACCGTGAGAAGAGTTATTTTGTTGTTAGATTTGTTGTTGAGTTGTGAGATGTAATTGCCAAAATTCAGTTTACCAAAGGATAACAGTTTTGTGGCCGAGTTTCATGTTAAACCTACTTTGAGTCAGATACTTGAAGAGAAACAGTTGCAAGACAGGTTCTTGGCACCTCGCGTGCAAGACATAGCAGAAGGAAGACCTTCAGAATACAGTTTCAGAGATGATAGAGTTTTGCATTTCAGAGACAGAATAGTTGTACCGATTGACATAGTGTTTTGAGATGTATTGTGTTGGTCGAAGCACATGGCAGTTCATTTGTATTGCATCAGAGTAGTATGAAGATGTATTGTGGGTTGAAGATGAGTACTTCTGAATTGAGTTGATGGATGATGTGGTTCAGTATGAAAGTAAGTGTGTAATTTACCAGCGTGTCAAGACCGAACATCAGTCTTCTTCTAGTTTGTTACATCCGCGGGAGATTCGTATAGGAAGTGAGTAATAGATTCGGGAGATCTTGTGTCTGATTCGCCTCCGATTTCCTCAGTGAAAACTTAGTTGAGTAATCAATGTTAGCTGCACTGTATGTGATCCTTTATACACGTTCACGTTACTTCTACCGTGGATAAAATAGCAGAGTTGTGCCTTGGCAAGAGTGTGAGTTGTACAGAGTTTTGAGATCGATAGTGACCGATAGAGATTCGAGTTTTCGACTAGATTTTTGAAGTCGTCTGTATAGTGTTTGGTTATCGGTTGAAGTCAGATGGTCAGTTAGAGAAAGTTATGGGTCGAGTATTCAAACAGTGTTGTATGAGATTATGAATTGGGCTAATTCTGTTGTTTATCTGTTGCGGTTACCACCAGAATTAGAAAGGGGTTTGTGATGTGATTTGTGTATCTATGATTCGGGAGTGTGAGTCAGACATGTTCTGTGCTATGTTTGTTGAAGAGATTGAGTTGAGTCTGAAATTGCGTGCAATGAAGAACCAGTTGAGATCTCAGTGTCGGATAGCAAATGTTGTGTGGCGAGTCTAACGAGTTGGTTAGTATGTTGTGGTGAGAGAGGAATGTGTGGAGGAGCATGTTTCATTGACTCTTCCTGTTCGATGAATTTCGAGGACGAAATTTCCTTAAGTGGGGGAGAGTTGTAACACCCGTGTTTTGGGGTTAGGAGTTAGTCGGGTTAATTGGTCTGAGTCGGTAGAACTAATTTTAATCAAATTGATCTTAGTTGAGAAAATTGGGTTTTAAATAAAAAGGGAGGGGTATTTTGGTAATTTTAATAAAAAAAACTTTATATCTTAAAAAAAATTATATCACCTAATCATTTTCCCTTATCTTCTTTCTTCCTCCCCCCACCGTTGAAAACCATTCCCAAACTTTCCCAAACCCCAAAATCTTAATTCATCAAATTACTTCATCAAATCAAGGGCGTTTTTGAAGGTAATCACATATTTGAATTCTCCTCTTCATCCTCTACGTTTACATAGCTTTATATCTCGAAACTACCCACTTTTTTGATTTTCAAGTTTAATGGAAATTTGAGTTTTTAGTGAGTTTTTCAATTGATTTTGATTTATTGAGTTGGGTTTTGAGTTAGTCTTGTTAAAATACACATAATATGTTAAAATGAGTAATTTTGGGTGAAAATCCGAAATGGGTATTTATGGCCATTTTTGAAGTGTTTAAAACTTGAATTTTGATGAGTTTTAGAGTTCAATTGAAGGGCTGATGGTATATGTATATTAGGAAAGTGTTTTGGAACCATTTAGATGTCATTTGGGTGATTGAAAATATAGTTTTCTGCTGGGTAATAAAGGAGCACGAAAATGAGAAATTTGGTGATTGTTTGAGTTGGAAATTGTTGGAGCTTGGCTTGCACTTATGAGTTGATGTTGTGGCTGAATTTAGCAATTATTTGTGAGTATGAGATGTGTTGGAAACTTGAGTTTTCATCAAGGTTATGAGCTGCTTGAATTAGATAAAGTTGGGGTTTGGTCATGACTTAATATGTTGAGTTTGATATTTGAATTTGTATTCCGGGTTAGCTACTTTGATGTTGAGTTGATTCGAGGTTGTTTTACTTGTGTTGAGATGTTTAGAAGCGAGGTTTTGAGATGGTGAAGCCTTGGGAACAAATCTGGAAATTGAAGGCCATGGTTGCTTGGTGTTTAAGCTTGGATGTGGAGGTGAGTGGTTAAAATATTTTAAATGGTTTTGAGCAATTGGTTCGAGCATGTGGACTAGGTTGAGATTGGTAGACTCACCTAGAGTTAGGATTAGGGTGGTAGCCTAATCCTAAGCTTTAGTTAGAGACATTGGATGATCTCTTTAATTGATGTTATGCCTCATGATGATTTGTGTTTTGATGATTATGTATAATGTGTTATACATGTTGTTGAGGCATGGTTTGATGCATTGCTATGCATGTGGGTTGGATTGTAAATTGTGCATGATGATGTTGAGCTTAATATGATGTAAGATGCCATATTATGACTCTTGAAAATAACATTATGATATTATGTTGTTAAGATATTTGATGTTGAGCTTAATATGATGTAAGATGCCATATTATGACTCTTGAACATCAAAGGTTGTGAAATTTGATTATTATTGGCACTAGTATGCTTGGGTACAATGATCGATCATCAGGATGAGTGTGCACACTAATTGAGTCAAAACGTACGTGGCCTTGGTGGCGTTAAGGCACCAAGGAGGAGTACGGTGATGTAATATTCCACCGGAAATTTATATATATTCTACGTGATGATGAGTGGAATCCCATCCGTAGGGCATGTGGAAATGCGTTCCACATGCAAGGCCGGTGATGAGTGTAATCCCACCGAGGTAAGGTTGATGTTGGAAAATGCGTTCCAACATGTTATCCGCGTATTCGAGTCATAGCTAGGTGCCAATATGAGAAAGTATGTTTATGCCAATATGAGATTATGCATACATGCTAATATGAATTGATATGTGTATCAATGTGATATGAAATGTGAATTTCAAATGTGAAGTGATATATGATTTGGTTAATGCATTGAGGTATATATATATCGTTGTAAGTTGAGCTTATGAGATGTTGAGCATGACATAATGTTGATTATATGTTCATGCATCATGTTCATTTTGGTTCATGTGGATCGAAGATAAAGTCATGTATTTCATCATGATAATTGCTCGAGCTTGGACCCTGTATTGTCGAAGGTTTGTTTTATGAGCTTACCCTCACTAAGCTTTTATGCTTACGCTCTCTTTTGTTCGACAATGCAGATAAATAGCTTGTGGGTGGCAAGGGAAAGGAAAGGTCTTCAAGTGTTGCTTTGGTGAGCTCAATGTATGATTTATAAATTGAAAGATTGTAATAGTAAAGCAATGGGATAAGTGTTGTTGTTCTTGATGCTTTGATGTGTGTTGATTTGGTTTGGCACTTAGATGACTTGTTCGATTTGTAAATATCACTTATGATGCATGCCTTGATGAATGCTTGAGTGATGTATGTCTAGTAGATGTTTAAATTGCTTATCATGTGTGTTGATCATATGCCTTATGAGAATGCCTAAGTGTTTGGATGTTGAAGCATGAGACCTTATGTGCATGTTTGCCTTCTTTTGATCGAATGCATGATTTTCCTCGGTTGATTGAGGTATGCTCATGGTGTGTACTATGTAGGTATGTATGAGGGTTCATATTCATGCCTTGAGTATGTTGGAGTACGTTTAATCTAGGACGTATGCATCTAGGCTTGGGTGGCTGGTGTTGAGTGCCTTTGCCTCTTTTAAACTCATATGTATGAATATGTATGATTCTAATGTGTTTATATCATTGAAAGTCATTAAAATGAAGTAAAATATGCTCTCATGCATCTAGGTTTCGAAACTAGGGGTAAAGTTTCGAAACCTTTGCAAATTTTTGGATTCCAGGGGCTACTGGAAGCCAAAGTTTCGAAACCTTTGGGCAAGGTTTCGAAACTATGGTCAAAGGTTTCGATTGGGCATAAAATTTGAGGTTTGCAAGCTTTACGTTTTAGTCCTGATTCTCGTATGTGCAATTGCTTGAGTTTGAGATGTCCGTTTGAGATGTCCGTTTGGCAGAGAGGCATGAAACATGACTAATTTCATAATGGTAACTTAAAATTTGGTAAAGTCCTCTTAATTTCCAGAATTTACAAATTGGTCCCTAAATTCGTATTTTGTGCAATTGAGTCCCTTATTGTTTTCCGATTGCTGTGATTTTTGAGTATGCTTATCTCAAGAGTATGCCTAGGTTTAATGTGCATCTAGACAAGTTTAAAAAGAAAAAAAAGGGTCGTTAATCAAGGTTGACTTTCAGGTTGACTTTGGTTTTCCCCGTGTAATCTTCGTAGTTCGGGTCAGCCGTCTAGGCCGGGCTACGGGGGTTACAAGTCACTTGATTTAGATGTTGATGATATTAGAGGTCAAGGTTATGACAATAGTTCTAATATGAAAGAAAAAACATCAATAAGTTCAAAAGAGGTTACTTGAAATAAATCCAAAGGCTTTATATATGTTATGTGCTTGTCATAGTCTTAATCTCACTCTATTGGATATGACACATTCTTGTGTGAAAGCTATTTTTTTAAATTGTGCAATGCATATACACATTATTTGCAAGTTCTACAAAAAAAAAACAAAAAACTTTAGTTGATAATATTAAGAATTTTACAGTTAAATCTTTGTGTAGTGCTCGATGGGAGAGTCAAATTAAAAAGTATTAAAGCTATTAGATTTCAAACACCTTAAATAAAATTAGCTTTTTTTGATTTTGTACAATTCTAATAGTGAAGATGCTAAAACAAAAAGTGAAGCGGAAAGTCTAGCTAATTCTTTTGTAAATTTTGAGTTTTTACTTAACTTGATGATTTGGTGTGAGATTTTATTTATTATTAAGAAGGTGAGTAAGAAATTGCAATCTAAATCTATATGCATTGTAACTACAGTTAGTGAAGTGGAAATTGTAATATTATTCTTTGAGAAATATAAAAATGAAGGGTTTGAGTCTTGTATGAATATTGCGAAAACCCTTACATTTAATATGAATATAGAACTGACATTTCTAACAAAACGTCACATGTTTAGAAGAAGACAATTTGACGAGAATGATGATGGTAAAGAGGTATAATCACCGGAAAAAAAATTTTAGAGTTGATTATTTTCTTGTGATTGTTGATTTGACTATAACTTCTTTGAAAAATAGATTTGAACAATTAAAGTTATCTGACAATATTTTTAAATTTTTTATTTAATTCTAAAATGTTAAATATTTTAGGTGATATTGAATTACAAAAATCTTGCATAAATTTTAAAAATATTTTTTCTCATAACGATTTGTCTGATGTTGATGCAGGTGATTTTTTTTTAGAATTGAAAGTCTTGTAAATGACTTTGCCAAATGAGTTAATGTCGTCACTTGAAACTCTCAAGTTTTTCAAAGTTGTGGATTGTTATCTTAATGTTTCAATTGCTTATCGAATCCCCCTAACTATGTCGGTGACCGTTGCATCGGCTGAAAGAAGTTTTTCGAAATTAAAATTGTTAAAAACTTACTTGAGATCGTCAATGTCGCAAAAAAAAAGTTGAATGGTCTAGCCATTTTATGTATTGAGAAAAACATGTTAGAACGTATATTGATGTAGACAGCATTATTAGTGATTTTGAATCTAAAAATGTTCGTAGAAATTTTTTTGTATGAGTAGTTGGATGTTTAATAAAATTTATTGAAGTTTTTCGTTTGTAATTTAATGTATTTATTAGATGGTTTATTAATTGTAATAAAAAATATAATTTACAAGTAAATTAATTTGTTTTTGCATATTTTTAAAATTATTAGGGCCTAAAATTTTGTTTCGCACATAGGCCACCAAAATTCATATTTGTAAGTTATTGTTTCCTCATCATTTCGCATGCTATTATATGATATCAATCTCATAAGGCGCATGGTTAAGTTAAAATGTTGTTTTTCTTTTTTTAGGAAATGAAGAGTCAAGGTGTTTAGGAGATCGTCTTCTGTTGGTATGAGATGCCAGCAAGTTCCCATGGTTCTACTACTACGTAACTTGGTACAAAATTTGCAGCTACGTAGTAGTAGAACCACATGAAGTGGTTAGCCTTGCATTCATACTCTATCATTCAACATACCAGTACAGAAGAGATTCGTAAATCGTGACATGAGACGAGTGAGTAATTAACATAAATAAATATATTTTCAGTCTTTGAAAATTCAAAGATGTTTATGTTTTTCTTAATTTTTTTCCGACTAATTCATTTATCAGGTATATCTTCACAGCACCAGTGACACCCACCAATAATGTCAATATCCCAAGTTTACAAGCACCACTAACATCGAAAACAATTAATCATCCTTAACACCATGACTCTCATTTCCTAGAATAATGAAAAACAACATTATAGCTTTACCATGTGTCTCATGAAATTGATATCATATAATAGCATAGCAATGTGAATTGTGAAGTGTCGAGGAAATAGTAAAGTAACATGTCTACAAAGCAGCTGGCATGTTTAAATGCGAGTGAAAGGGGTTTGAAAATGGATAAAAATCCTGTTTTTTTTTTCGGTAATTTTTTTTTTATATTTTAACAATTAAAAAATATTAAAAAATTAAATTTTAATTTCTGAACTTAAATTCTGAATCCTAAACCTTACACCCATACCTTAAAAAATACACCCTAACTTAAATTCTCTAAACCCTAACCACAAACCCTAACCTTAAAACTTTAAACCTAATGTTTAGTGTGGGGCATAAATATGGGCACTTGGAGGTTAGGGTCTAATTTAGTTGGTGCTGCTATTTTGAAGTCTAATTTAGCCTAAACCGGTGTTGTTTTAATGAAACTCATGCACTTGGGGAGTTTGAATCCATGACCCTCAACTACAAAAAGTAAGCCTTAACCACTGAACTAACATGAAATCATATGAAATAGAAACCCTATGTTCCTTTTCAGTGCTCTTTTATGCCTTCACACTAAAAATTAGGTTTATGGTTTTAAGGTTAGGGTCTGTGGTTAATGTTAGGATGTATTTTTAGGGTTTTAAGTTTAAGATTTAAAATTTAGAATTATAGCTTGAAATTTAATTTTTTAGTATTGAGTCATAGAAAGGGGCACTAAAAAGAGGCAGATGATTTTTATCTAATCAGATGATATTTTACCACAAATATAATATATGTCAAGGATTAATATCCTATACACTGGCGGTGGAAATTTTTTATTTCCACAAGTGCCTCAATTATAGGGTTTAGGGTTAGGGGTTAGAGTTTAAAGTTTAGGGGTTTTAGCGTAAAGATTTAGAATTTAGGGTTCATGTTTAGAATTTAGGATTTAGGGTTAGAATTTAGGGTTTAGGGTTAGGGTTTAGTTTTAGGGTAATATGGGTAGGGATTTAGGTTTTAACCTATAAACCCTAAATTTTAACCCTAAACCCAAAATTCTATCAATAATCCCTAAATTCAAAACTACTACATTTATACCCCTAAATTTTAAACCCTAAACGAGTCTCTAACCCCTAAAACTAAGACGCTTGTGTAAAAAAGTTTCCACAAGCGCTTGTGTATAGAACAATTACCCATATGTCAAAATATAATTGAGATTAGTTCAAATTATTTTATAAATTAAATAGTACTATAAATAATATTAATAAATAAAATATATTATTTACATATATACTAATATAAAAATAAAAATATATTATTTTTATATTTTAAAAAATGAATAGTTTATAAAGGTGATTACAATGTAGTATCTGTTCATAGATATTCTTAACCTTTTGACGATGCATATACACCTTACGTACAAAGCGATTTGAACCCGTATTTTCTAGGATGAACATTATCTGCTTTTTCACTGGGACACTTGTTGGGTTCTTATTTTTTAAAATTTTAATTAAGTTTCCTTTTAAATTTTTGATAAGTTCTCATTAAATCTCAAAATTTTTGAAAATTTTAGTTTAGGCTTCTAAAAATTTTAAAAAAATTAAATTGACCACTCAACTTGTTATACCAAGATTCTCCTAAGGATCAAACTGAAAAGTGAGCTAAAGTACAAGGAGTAGTTAGCTATTAAGCATTTCTAAACTATTTTAAAAAGTGGTTAAGATTTGAAGGTTATTTGCATCGTATGTATCGAGATGATATGGTTGGAAAATGAAAGTGGGACCTGATTTTAATATCTTATAAAGTTAGTCAGATTAAGCATGGGGCAGTGAAAGAGAAAAACCAACCATACAGAAAATTGCATAAATTCATAGTCAACGGTTTAATTGCAGTAACTATTATGGACTATTGTTAGGTCGGCGGCGGTCATTAATAACTCTAGGAGCCAATTTTAATCTTTGGTTAAAAAAAACAATGAAAGTAGACGACAGTTAAAAAGTTATTTCAATCTCTCAATGTCAATCGTTAAAATAATTTAAAAATTAAATTATTTTAATTTTTTAGTGAAATGAATTTTTTTACAGTTAAAAAGTTATTTTTACCTGTCAATGTCATCGTTAAAATAATTTAATTTTCTAGTTAAATAAAAAAATTTCTATAGTTGAGATTGACCTCATCAGAAATTTAACCTTTGTGATAGATGTTAAATGTGACAGTTACAGTTACGATTTTTGATAAAGTGATTAACTCAAAAAATTATTTCACATAAATTAGTAGTAATAAATATGTATATAGGTAAAACAACAAAATTCGACTCAAACCTTTATTATTATTGACTGTATTGTTGGCTTTCTATTGTAAATATTGAAACCTTTATTTGAATTTATTTGGATTGATATTTTTAAGCTGTTAAAATCAGTAGTAATAAACAAGTATATTATTTATAATGTTATATGTAAAACAATTTATGGTTAACCGAGTAATTGTATCGATCAGTTAATCCCTACCGTCGGTTTAAACAAGACGGTTACAGCTCATCAAAATGTGGAACCAAAAGTTTCGATAATTATACCAATAAGCCATTCTGATATTAACTGCCTGTGAACCCCTCTACTAAAAACAAACCATTCCAACTTGGAAAGAAAACAGGACATAAAATGTGAGATGATTCAAAATATATTTATCAAAGCTTAGGTCCTATTTGGTGAACAAAATTTGAGTAAAAAATGAGGATTGAACCACTTTTTAGAGGATTGGTCAGTCAAATCTGTCAATTAGATTGTTTCAAAGGATTGTAACAACGGATTTGAGTGAATCCTCTAAAACTAAAAAAAATGCTAGGAGCAACGTTTTAGATTTAAGGGTTAAATATAACTATATAAGAGCTATAAAGACTCTTTTATCTTTAAAAATTACAAAAAAAATTCTCTAAATAACCTAAATTGAATAGCTCATATATGTTTTTGAAGTACAAAATATTCTCATTAGGGGTGAGCAAAACTCGACTCGAAAAAATCGAAATTTTCGTCTTGACTCGACTCAAAAAAATTTCAAATAAAGTTTGAGTTGTAAAATAGAAATTCGAATAACTCAAAATTTTTAGTAATTAGTGAAATGAATTTTAAGTTTGAGTCGGACCCCTCAATTTTCCTGATATATACCAATATAAAAAATATGAAGAAATATATGCCACATATGAAAAAATATATATATGCATATCTTATATGATTATAGAAAGTCGTTTAAATTAGAATCAAACAGTATTATAACATGATAAATAATTATATTTAAATTTGTATAAGAACTCGAAAACTCAACTCGAATTTCATAAACTCGAATCGAATCGATAAATTTTCAAATAAAGTTTGAGTTGTAAAATATGATGTGCGCCAACTCGAATAACTCAAAAATTTTTGACTCGACTCGATCGAACGCTCACCCTTAATTCTCATATATAATTTAAATAATTATTTTTCCTTCAAATGAATGAGATTAATACATATAATTCAAAATCATTTAAATTTAATAATTAAAAAATTGTATTAAAAAGATAATTTTATAAATAAAAAATTAACATATACATACTTCAAATATGTTAGTAATATTTTATTAAAAATATTTTTTTTACATCAAATACATATTGATAGATATCAAATATTAATAACCAATAATTTGTTTAAACAAATATTGAATATAATTATGTTTTTATATGTCATTTAATTTTACCAAACATTTATATACAATCACTTAATACAATTAGCTAGTTATATTAATTAATATAATCTACTATAAGTTATAGTTAATATAATATGCTATTATGTTGGGTTTTTAGGCACGCTCGAATCGATCACCGAAACCGTCAAGGAGGGTTGTAATTGCTTGGTGGTTGAATTGGCTAAAACCGAAAGAAAGGTAGACAATTTGCACGATGATTTTAGAGTGGTTCGACTACTTCAACCGAGTCTACATCCACTACCTTAGCACACCACTAAGGATTTACCAATTCACTCAACAATGAATTCTTCCTTTTGAGGACAAAGGGTAACCTTACAACCCTATCTTTTCAATGGCTAAGATAGAACCACTCTAGTTTTTCTCTCAAGGCTAAACTAGAACCTCTCCTTATACAAGGGTAGAAAGATGTAAACAAATATACCTCACAAGGTGGGTGTTTACGAGAATTAAGCTCACAAGAGTGTAAAGAATAAAAACAATGAAAAACAAAACACTCTCTATACAATATTTACAAGAGAAATGAAGAAGATAAAGACTTAAACTCGATTTCTCTTGAACATTAAGCTTGGATCTTGTTTCTTGCAATCTTCAAGTGTCCTTGGGGTGTATTTATAGTGTGGAATGAGTATCTAGCCGTTTATGGCCGTTGGGGATGTTTTGGAGCCGTTGGAAGCGATTAAAGTCGAGCTTTAAATGCTCTCCTACACTATAGTTTCGAAACCTTATAAAGGTTTCGAAACCTTATAAAGGTTTCGAAACCTTAAGAGGGGTTTAAAAAAACTAGCCGTTTTATAGCCGTTTGTAGCCGTTACAGGGCTAAAGTTTCGAAACCTTCCAAAGTTTCGAAACCTTGTGAAGGTTTCGAAACCTTTGCTTAGGTTTCTAAAAATTCAGCTACTGCCCAGATAAGTTTCGATACCTTTGTTTGAGGTTTCGAAACTTTCATCTAAAAACATGTATTTCGGGCATTTTTCGACTTTTAAAAGTATAGTTCGATATAGGTATTAAGTCGAACTCTTTCAAAACATTTTGTCACGTTTTAAGGACTTTTGAATTATTTTTGAAGTCTTTAAACAAGTCCTAAAACATTTTTCACATAATTGTTATATCAAAATATTTCTCAACATATTAGCTATTAATTATTCGATAGTTCTCAAACATGACCTTAATATAATATGATTTTTTATATATATATTTTATAAATACTACCAAACACATAATTAATCTTCTTAAGACATTTATCAATAACGAGTTTTAATGGTAATTAAAAACAACCAAACCGATGAGTCGAATGAACCATCCTTTGAATTATGGGGTTTTCAAATGTCAAAAGTAATTAATTTCTTAGGAAAACGTTATGTATTTCGTATCATTTATTATTGGCTGCAAAGGTCTGTTAATACTGAATTAATTTCGAGAAGAAATTCATTACTAGTATTTATTCGTTGGGTAAACTTGACCGCCCAACGATTAGCCACGATATGTTTTGACCACCCAACTAAAAAAAATTAAAATTTGATCACTCAATTATTTAAATAGACATATATTGACCACCGGCCGTTAAAAATTAACGGAGAGGTGACGTGGCCGTTAAAATAAAATGTGTATAATTAGACATTTGGTCATTGTTAGTTACCTATTATATCAATTTAATCCTAATTTTAATTTAAAGTAAAATGTGTATAATTAGACACATGTCATCACCAAATTGGTTGATTAATTTTATTTATTTAAATTAAAATTAAGACTAAATTAATATAATATGTAACTAACAATGACCAAATGTTTAATTATACACATTTTACTTTAACGACCATGTCATCCTTCCGTTAAGTTTTAACGGTCGGTGGTCAAAATAGGTCCATTTAAATAGTTAGGTGGTTGAATTTTGAATTTTATTAGTTGGGTGGTCAAAACAGGTCGCGACCAATAGTTGGGTGATCACTGGGGTAGTTTACTCTATTTTTTTTGGTTGTCCTCTCGGTTCACTAAAATTTTGTTCTGACTAATCTGGATTGACATGCGGCACATACCTAATTTTGATAATTGAATCTACTAACAAAAATTTTCTAAATACATAAAATCTCAAGTTTCGAAATTTGCTTAAATAATTTAGACTAATCCCGTTGGTATTACTAGTATTTATTTGTTCATTAGTTCACATCTTCTGGCATATAGTTTAGGCTTGGAAAACTGTTCGGCTCAAGGTCGGTAATTATTATTGATTGATGGCGTGATGTAAGGGATGTTTTAGATCACATTTAATTCAAAAGTTCACATAATTGAACCAGCTCTTTTAATTTATGCGAATTCGTTTATTAATAGAAAATTTTCTAACAGATAGCTATTAAAAGAAAGAAACTAATCGTACCTAACCCTTCTGTTTCATATCTTCATTCTCAGAAACCAGCCAGTTGGCTTTGAAAAGTTCTCATTATAAGATTCTAAAATCATTTTCGCCATTACTATAGGCATGTGTGATAATTAAAGGAAGGGTAAATACATATTTTTGTACCTAAATTTGGTTTCAATTTGTAATTGGGTATTTAATTTTTTTTCTGGTTTAATTAGGTACTTGAATTTGAGTTTAATGTTCAATTTGATATTTTCTTGTTCAATAGCATAATGTCAAAAAATGTTCATAATGTAACGTTTGCTTACATAATCTTTTCGACATTATTTTTTTTGGAAGCACTTTAACCCTCTATGTTTCATTTTAGTCCAAAATGTCCCATCCGTGGATGAAAACTGTTAGTCAACCAACGATAAATTACTTGAAATGATGTGACAAACCTACATGGCAATGCACGCTGACATAGCAATATCATATAGACAAATAAACTAACTTGACAAAATGACATCAGTCAAAAAATTATTTTATAGAATTATTTGTTTCTGATGCATGTCATTATGTCAAGTCATTTAATTTGTTTATCGTTAGTTGACTAACAATTTTTATTCACAAATGGACTATTTTGTCCCAAAATAAAACGTTAGAAATTAAAGTACTCCAAAATAGAATGAGACCAAAATAACTATACAATCAAAACGTTAGAAGTTTTTTTAACAATATGCCTTGTTCAATTATTTATCTAAACTTAACTTGATGGTTCAAATTGACACTTAAAATTAACTTTACGTTTTTGGTCAAATTGGTAACTTATGGTGAATCCTTTATTTGGACCATTAAGTCAAACTTAGATACAAATTTGAACTTAAAAAGTCAAGTTTAAGTATTAAACTCACCTTAAAATCAAATTCAAGTATTTAAATGGACAAAAAGTTCAAATATTAAATTATAAGAAAAACTTTGATACACAACCCTTGTAAACTAAAGTTTACACATGCTTGTCAAATTTATGAAGGGTTTAAAGTTTATGTTATAGGGTTTAAATTTTAATATTTAAGGTTAGAGTTTAGTATTTAAAATTTAAAGTATTAGAGTTAGGATTTTAAGTTTTGAAGTTTTAAAGAATTGTTGTGTAAAAAAATACACAAAATATATATCAAAATATAACCTTAAATTACATCTTAAAACTAAATTTAAATACCGAATATATAATTAGGAAAACCGTGACTTTCCACCTAAATAAAAATATTATCTTATAATTAATGAATCACTAATCTACATATCTACTACAGCTTTAAACACAAAATTTGACTCGTGATTTGATTGACACACAAGCAATGCCATTTGTCTAATTCCTTTTAGTAATTTAAAATGTTTACTTCGCTGAAATTATAGTTTTGTAAAAGTAAACGCTATCTGTTGATTAGTGTTTAAATAAGTGACCAAAACCAAATATCCCGAAAACAGAAGGGACCAACCATGTAGTTTAATATAATAATATGTGGTCTGTCATCTCAATTAGGGGTAAATAAAATTCGACTCAACTCGGAACAATATAATTATTCGGCTCGACTCTTCTTGACTCAACTCGTAATTCCATGATATTAAATCGACTCGAAAAAATTTTAAATAAAGTTTGAGTTATAAAATGAAAGTTCGAATAACTCAAATTTTTTAATAATTAGTGGACCAGTTTTCAAGTTCAAGTTCGATATGAGTTTCTTAATTCTGCTTGACATGTATATATGACACATGAAAAATATAAAGATATATATATATATATATTGTATACGGTTATAGAAAATCATTTAAATTTTGAAATTAATTAATACCATAACATTATACATGTTTACGATTAAATTTGAACATAAACTCGAACAACTTGACTCGAATTTCATAAACTTGTATTGACTCGAAAAAATTTCAAATAAAATATTTGAGTTATAAAATAAAACTTCAACTTGAGTAACTCGAAATATTTTGACTCGAGGCAATCGAATGCCCACCCTAACCTCAATGAAAACCGCAAGCCAATGGAGGGTGGAGTTGTGGAACCAGCAACCTCTATTTAATATCACAAGACGTGCCATGTTTCCGTTGTCACAAAGATATTATCATCACTTAATTCCTACCATTCCACAGCACGAATCGTTTCTTCTTTTACATCTATTTTTCACCACACTTAGCAATGAAGTAGTCATAGATTCTTCAATCCCAAAAAATACAAGGAAAAAAAGTGTACAGTTTTCTAGTTATCTGCTGTAATGGAACCTGTTATACTTATACTTATATAACACCAAATAGAAGCATTTTCATTTGTTCATACAAAGATGGCGTCAGCTTCAGCTTCAGCAGGAGATGATCTGTCAGCAAGATCGGTGAGCAGCGGGCGGAGTTGGGGGTCGGCGAGGTTCCGGGATATTTGGCAGACTCCGCCCGAAGTGTTCGAGCGGAGCCAACGCCACGACACGGAGGAAGACCTCATGTGGGCTGCCATAGAACGGCTTCCCGTGTATGACAGGCTCAGGAAAAGTGTGATCAGGAACGTTGGTGAGAACGGGAAAGTTGATGTTCACCAGGTTGACGTAACTAAGCTTGGTACTCACCACAAGAAGCAACTCATGGACAGTATTTTGAAGGTTGTGGAAGATGATAGTGAAAATTTCCTCAGGAAATTAAGGGGCCGAACTGATAGGTATATATGTTGTTCGTATTTTTTTAATATGTTGGTGTGATGCAAGGGTAGCATATGTTCAACTTTCTTAATCTTTTTAAAGACGGCACACACAGCATGCATTATTGGTGCTCGAACCCGGATCTCAAATGGATGATTAACAATATATATTGTTAAAGAAACTATTCACATTTAATCACTAAACTAAGTTATACACTTATTATATGATGGACAAAAATAATATTTAAATTATATTGCGATTGGTATAAAATTTTATACTTTTAAACTAAATTTAATGTTTTTTTACAACCTTTTATTTTTATAATTACGTATATATATATATATATATATATATATATATATATATATATATATATATATATATATATAATCATTTAATCAGTTTAGAAATATAAAAATCTTGTATTAAACATAATTTAACCTAATTATTATTGTTAAAATTATATATTTGTTTATAAACATATTTCTACCTATGTGATTGAAGTATATTTTATTAAAAAGCTACATTTTAACTCTCTCTATATATGTGTAAATTTAAAAATGTTAATAAAACCTGGATAATTACACTCACGTCTATTAATATTCACCAGTACCATAAACGAAACTATATGTTCATTGGTACAAGATTGATGACATTAATATTTATAATCATGTTTAAAATATTTGATATTTGATCTGATTTATGGATTTATGTGTTGATCAAATATCAATTTTATATAAAAATATGAAATATTTTAAACATAATTATAAATATTAAGGTTTAATTTGAGATTTTATTTTTTTAAAATCACTATGTATTACCTTTAAAATCAATATAGTAGTGTTTTAATTATTGAATATAAAATATAACAATTTTATTTTAGTATTATTGTTTTTTTCATTATTATTTTTTGAATAGTCTAAAACTAATATCTTAGTCTATAATTTCTTATTGGACATTTGGTCTGATTTATGGATTTGGGTTTTGATTGACGAAAGAGTTGGGATTGAAGTTCCAAAAATTGAAGTTAGATTTGAGCATTTATCAGTTGAAGGAGACGTTTATGTTGGAAGCAGAGCTCTCCCTACGCTGCTTAATGCTGCTTTGAACATTACAGAGGTAAACCTTCTCTGTGTGATGAAGTCCTAATTTCACAAGTTTCATTTCTTCTAAAAAAATAATATAATTTCACAATGTGTTTTTCATGTTTCATGGACCAAAGAGTATTCTGGGATTGGTTCGACTTGTACCATCGAAGAAGAGAAAGATTGAGGTTCTTAAAGATGTTAGTGGAATTATCAAACCATCAAGGTAAAATTACATGAAAAGTCCTCAATATTTTCATGTTAATTTGTACTTGAGATAACTTGAAGGATGAAACAATTAATTTGTATGGAAATTTGTAGGATGACCTTAGTTTTGGGTCCTCCAGGAGCAGGGAAAACAATATTGTTACAAACACTTGTTGGAAAGCTTGATCATGGTCTAAGAGTGAGTCTCTTAACAATTGTTTTTATTTTTCTTTTTCCCTCGAGTATTCATAGGACTAACCATGTTTATCTGAAATATTTTGCCTTGGCATTGAGGGCAGTCTTGCGGGAGAATCACATATTGTGGTTATGAAATGACTGAGTTTATTCCTCAAAGAACATGTGCTTACATCAGTCAACATGACGTTCACCATGGTGAAATGACGGTGAGGGAAACCTTGGATTTCTCGGCACGGTGTCTCGGCGTTGGCACCAGATATGAAATATTGAAAGAGCTCTCGAAGCGAGAAAAAGAGGCAGGGATCAAGCCGGATCCTGAAATTGATGCATTCATGAAAGCAACAGCTATGGCAGGCCAACAAACTAGCTTGGTTACAGATTATGTTCTTAAGGTTTGGCTTTCACATTATTTTTTTCTATGCTCATTGAACATCAATCCAAGCACATTAACCCTTTTTTCTGAATCTTTTAAACAGATACTTGGATTAGAAATTTGTTCTGATACTCTGGTCGGGGACGAAATGCGTAGAGGTATTTCTGGTGGTGAAAAGAAGCGTTTGACTACAGGTATGCTTCTACCACAAGCTGGATTTCCTGATACACTTATAAAAATATAAAAAAAAGTTGCCATTCATTCTACCAGCATGTCAAAATTGTACTCAATATCAAGTACACTTGTAATGCTAGATTCCTAGCCTAGGTATTCTCCAATTCGATATTGCCAGTCTAATAGTTTCTGTTTGCCTGAACTGCAGGAGAGATGTTGGTTGGTCCAGCAAAGGCCTTCTTTATGGACGAAATATCGACGGGGCTGGACAGTTCTACCACATATCAGATTTGCAAGTTCATGAGGCAAATGGTTCATATCATGGATGTAACCATGGTCATTTCTCTTCTTCAACCAGCACCGGAGACATATGATCTGTTCGACCACATTATCCTACTTTCAGAGGGTCAAATAGTCTACCAAGGTCCCACTGAATGTGTCCTTGAGTTCTTTGAATACATGGGTTTCAAATGCCCTGAAAGAAAAGGTGTGGCAGACTTTTTGCAAGAAGTAACTTCCAAGAAGGACCAAGAGCAATATTGGTTCAGAAAAGACCAGCCTTATAGTTATGTCCAGGTTTCCGACTTTGTGCAGGGCTTCAACTCATTCCACATTGGCCAACAGCTAGAATCGGATCTTAGGGTTCCTTATGACAGATCAGTAGCACACCATCCTGCATTAGTTACAGAAAAGTATGGCATTTCAAACTGGGAATTGTTCAGGGCATGCTTTGCAAGAGAGTGGTTGCTAATGAAACGTAACTCATTCGTGTACATATTTAAGACCGTCCAAATTACAATCATGTCAATGATTGCCATGACTGTGTGTTTTAGAACAGAAATGCATGCAGGCAATTTGCAAGGCGGACCGAAATTTTTAGGAGTTTTGTTTTACAGTCTAATCAATGTGATGTTTAATGGTATGGCAGAACTTGCAATGACAGTTATGAGGCTTCCTGTTTTCTATAAACAAAGGGACTTCTTGTTCTACCCTCCATGGGCTTTTAGCCTCCCGATTTGGATCATCAGGATCCCAATTTCATTTCTGGAATCTGGAATCTGGATCTGCCTCACATACTACACCATTGGATTTGCTCCAGCTGCTGGCAGGTGTCCACATTTTTAACAATCATCATTCTCACACACTGCAAAATTAGTAGTTTCTTTTATCTAATAATTCTTTTCCTTCATATACTTAGGTTCTTCAGACAGTTCCTGGCATTCATAGGCATTCATCAGATGGCTCTATCCCTCTTTAGGTTCCTTGCTGCCGTAGGAAGAACACAAGTCATCGCCAACACATTGGGTACCTTCACCTTGTTAATGGTTTTCGTGCTTGGAGGTTTCATTGTTGCCAAAGGTAAGTAATTCATCTCTATTTGCCATAAAAATTCTGCAGTTAAACCAAGCAGTAAGCAAATGCGTAGCAATAGGATATTCCTATTGTCAAATATTAATTTCTATCATATGTATATATATATATATATATTACTGTTTCAGTATATCCTTTGATGTATATATTTAATATTTCACTTCTTTTTATTTTTAAGTATCTGCTTAAGTTAAACATTGCTAAACCCTTTTTCTAACTGCAGATGACATTGATCCATGGATGATGTGGGGCTACTATTTGTCTCCAATGATGTATGGACAAAATGCCATTGCCATGAATGAATTTCTTGATGAAAGATGGAATACAGTAAGATCTCTTCATATATTTATTCATATTCCAATTTGAGGTGTATATATATATATATATATTAATTATAGTATGGACGCATATCCATGTATAAACACTGGTTAGGCACCTACATTTTCTTGACCTTATTGTATTACAAATTGTGGTATATGCAGAAAATCAATGACACCAGATTTCACGCAACTACAGTCGGACAACTTCTTCTAAAGACTAGAGGTTTCTTTACTGAAGATCATTGGTTTTGGATTTGTGTTGCAGCACTGTTCGGATTTTCTGTTCTCTTCAACGTTTTATTCATTGTAGCATTGACTTACTTGAACCGTAAGTTACATTATTGGTTTCATTTTTATTGAAATCTCAGTACTTCAAACAGTTGCTATATGAAACGAAAGACTACGAGGTGCTTTCTTACGGATTCAGAACTTTGTTCATCTGCGTGAAATTTCGATTTTGACAAGTGGTTTATCTGTGAATCAATTTTCAGCTCTGCATGATTCCAAAGCAATAGTTGTTGATGAAGATGAAAATAAGAACAAGAAAAAGTCATCCTCTGAAAAAAACACAGAAGGTCACTTCAAATCTCAATGTAAAAAACAGTTCTTCCTAGATGATGCTTTGTCTGAACTTTTGTGAGTGATTGTAGGTATTGATTTGCAAGTGAGAAATTCTTTGGATACCACAAACATTGCAGATCGGCCAAGTAGAAGAGGAATGGTGTTACCTTTCAGACCCCTTTCGCTCGCATTCAACCATGTCAGCTACTTTGTAGATACGCCTTCTGTAAGTTACTGTTTCCTCAACGCTTCACATGCTATTATATGATTTTGATTTCATAAGGCACACGGTTAAGTTGAAATGTTGTTTTTCTTTTTCTAGGAAATGAAGAGTCAAGGTGTTCACGAGGATCGTCTTTTGTTGCTACGAGATGTTAGTGGTGCTTGTAGACCTGGTATATTGACAGCATTGGTGGGTGTCACTGGTGCCGGTAAGACAACCCTGATGGATGTATTAGCAGGCAGGAAAACTGGGGGATACATTGAGGGAAGCATAAGCATCTCTGGATATCCAAAGAATCAAGCTACATTTACTCGTGTCAGTGGCTACTGTGAACAAAACGATATCCACTCGCCTCATGTCACGGTCTACGAATCTCTTTTGTACTCAGCTTGGCTTCGTCTTTCTTCAGAAGTTGACACCAAGACAAGAAAGGTTGCATTATTTCTAATAAAATTACCTTTCTTTTTTCTGTTGTAATTACCTAAAAAAGGTTTAAATTTCATTCTCTAAACTATACACAGATGTTCATTGAAGAGGTTATGGAGTTGGTTGAACTCACAGAACTAAGGGATGCTTTAGTTGGCCTTCCGGGAGTAGATGGTCTTTCGACAGAACAAAGGAAGAGGTTGACAATCGCAGTTGAATTGGTTGCCAATCCTTCTATCATCTTTATGGATGAACCAACTTCCGGACTTGATGCCAGGGCAGCTGCTATTGTCATGCGGACCGTGAGAAACACTGTTGATACAGGGAGAACCGTTGTGTGCACGATACACCAACCTAGCATAGACATTTTTGAGTCTTTTGATGAGGTATACATGCTTTCAATTTTCTAGATTCATGTCTTAGAATTTGCTGCCAACGTTTTCCTCCTCATTACTACATTATGTATTACTCATTTTCAACTTACTATTTTACTTGTTCAGTTATTGCTGATGAAAAGGGGAGGGCAAATCATCTATGCCGGACCTCTTGGTCGCAATTCTCATCATCTTGTAGAGTATTTTGAGGTGAGATTTTTTTAGACCAAGAATGCGAGAAAACTCGTATTAGACCATTAAAATTAGTGCTCTAATTGTGCATTGTAGACTATACCTGGTGTTCCAAAGATCAAGGAAGGTTATAATCCAGCAACATGGATGCTTGAAATCAGCTCTCCATCAGTTGAAAATCAGATGAATGTGGACTTTGCAGAAATTTATGCTAAATCCTCACTTTATCAGTATGTTCCAACTTCCAATATAACGCCATAATTAAGGTGAAATTAGTTGTATCTGAGGTGGTTTAAGGAGTACTAATAGTTCGAAGAACTCACAGGAGGAATCAAGAACTTATTAAAGAGCTAAGTACTCCAGATCCAGGCTTGCAGGATCTCCATTTCCCAACCAAATATTCTCTACCATTCCTTTCTCAATGCAAGGTTTGTTTCCTGAAACAACACTGGTCTTACATGAGGAACCCTATGTATAATGCCATCAGGTTCTTCATAACAATTGTCATCGCCGTCTTGTTCGGTCTTATCTTCTGGAACAAAGGACAAAAAATGTAAGTAATGTGTTTCTTTGTAATTTATCAATTAAACAAAGACTATTGCCATTCATTACATTAACCATCCACAGAGCAAAACAACAAGATGTGTTGAACTTTTCTGGGGCCTTGTATTCCGCTGTTTTTTTCCTTGGAGCAGTGAATGCTTCGTCGGTGCAAGGTGTTGTTGCTATCGAAAGAACAGTCTTTTATCGCGAAAGAGCTGCCGGAATGTATTCTGAACTTCCTTATGCGTTTGCTCAGGTGGCAATAGAGATAATCTATACTGCAATCCAGACAATAATCTACGCCGTACTCTTGTACTCAATGATAGGGTATGAATGGAAGGCCAACAAGTTCCTATGGTTCTACTACTACGTAACAACAAGTTTTGTCTACTTCACCCTGTATGGGATGATGGTTGTTGCTCTCACTCCAGGCGCCCAAATTGCTGCAATTGTCAGCTCTTTCTTCCTAAATTTCTGGAACATCTTCTCGGGTTTTATCATCCCGAGACCGCAAATCCCCGTATGGTGCAGGTGGTACTATTGGGCGACTCCGGGGGCTTGGACACTCTATGGCCTTGTTACATCTCAATTAGGAGACAAAAACTCTAATCTTGAGCTGCCTGGACTTCCAAATGTTACGGTTAAGACATACATGAAGGAAATGTTTGGGTTTGAGTATGACTTCCTGCCCGTAGTTGCAGCTGCTCACATTGGTTGGTGTCTACTCTTTTTCTTCGTCTTTGCCTATGCCATCAAATTCCTTAACTTTCAAAGGAGATAGATAACTAGCTCTATGTATATGTTAATTGTGAAAAATTATTAGATCGGTCTGACTCACCACGTCATTCACGGTCCCATCCAATAACATTTTCCACGTCTTCACCTCTTTCTTACATGTAACTAAAGAGTGAGTATTTACTTGAATGTTACACTGAAATTGGTGAATATTATTGGATAGACCATAGATGACGTGGTGAGTCGGGTTCATCTAATAATATCATGATTCACTTACCAATGTACGATACGCTCATTCTCATAGCCATATCGTACCACAGAAACATAAGAATACTCTATTTATAGGCTTATAGCTATTGCAAATTGTCAACATAATACAAATTATTGTTACATTACATATTTATTTTTGGGAAGAAAGTAATGATAAATTATTTGTACGTTCGTTTACTATAATTTAGTTTTGAAATTAAAATTCGGTTCAACTTTTTAAATTTAAGAATCAATAATAAATTATTCGTTTATTCATTTACCACAATTTAATTTATAAATTAAAATTCTGGTCCAACTAACTGGCCTAATTCAAGGGTCCATAATGAATTGTTCGTATATTTTTTAACCACAATTTTGAAACAAAATCTCTGGTCCATCTTGCCAAACACAAGAGCCTACAAATGGAGAAATTATTCTAATAACTTAATTTAATGATTATATTTATTTTCTAAGATAATTACAAAAAATACAGACAATTATTTAAAATGATTGTATTTATTTTAAAAAAATAGAATTTTTTGAACAAGGTTTTCCATTTTAGTTTCATACATAAAATTGCACAGAATCAAAATTCGTATCACGTTATATGTTAAAACAAACTTAATGTGTAATTGTGAAACCCTACATTTCCCCCATATCAGGGGGCCTTCAACACCCGACAATGATATTCTCCGAGGGCCCATATCGGAAAAATGTTCCGATAAGCAGAATAGCTGATCATACAGTTCTTATTGAAGACTCCCGTGATCTCCTGTGGCAGGCAAATGATAAAAGCAAAATCAATAATGCATGCAAATATATTGCTGGCTATAATATTGGAACTTCTAGATTGCCACTGCCTGAAAATTCTCACACATTCCAATCTAAGGTACACTTAAAAAGTGCTATTCATAAGCCATTTATATCAAAGAACTTCTGGAAATCCGACCTTCTCAATTCTCCATGTTTGTTTGCTCGAACAGTACCGGATCACTTGATGCATTAGTAATAATATTCTCTTTGTAATTCCATAAAATATGCAGAACTTTTTGGTTTAGTGTTATCCAATCATTCTCTACTTGCATAAGCATTTATAATTTGGAAAATTAAGCCCTCAAGAAACATTCTGAGACTAACATGATTATATTATTTGCTCCAGACACAGTTTTCTTCTCTAATCTTCACACAAACACATAAAGCCTAATAAACTTACCTCTTGAGGAAAATCTCCGTCCTCCGCTTGAGAGTTAATTAATATCCTTGCAGCGCGATGCAATGGTATTGGATCTCTCTCAGCCTTTCGTTGTGGAAGAGTTTGAGTCAGCACCGAATAATAAAATTAAAGTTAGATCAATAACATGTATGTAAACTGAAACATACATTAAGGCCTAAAAATATGTACACATAATGTATTCATACATCCTGAATTTTGTAAAACATCAACCAAAGAGAATTTTAACAAATGACATGTTAGTTACTAGAATTTAGATTGTGTGAATCCTGTGGATTCCTAGAACATTTCTGCAAACATGTTGCAGTGCTCTATAACAAATACGCATAATTAAATGGTAAAGAGTTGTTTAAAAAAAGAATTATTAATACACTTTTCAGCTTAACGTTGTTATTAATCATTCTCTGCTCTTATCATGTCTTACCTCATCACAACTATTGTTTTGGTAAAAGATTCCATCTATGATTTTGACCTCACAACTAGAGTTTTAATCTCACATTGCAGTCATTTTCTCAGTGGCGGATCTAGAAAATATTTTTGAGGGTGGGCACACATATGTTAGTATTAAGAACATAAATTTTTTCTGTACGTAAGTGGGCACGCTCAGTAAAATATATAACCAATAAAGGAAATTCAGATTTGCAGGGTGGGCACAATAAAATTTCAGGATGGGCACACTCGATAAAATAAATAACTAGTAAAAGAAATTCAGATTTTTAGGCAACACCACTTACATCCGCCACTGCATTTTCTACTTACGAAAATCAATCATATCATTGTCAAACAGGCTCTTAGCCTACTATAATTATAACTATAACCATAACGCGTTTAGGATTATATATGGGTCTAGAAGGAGTATTTTCGTGATCAAGCATTAAAACTTTTAAATTCAAAAGTTCATATGTAGAAATCTAAATAAAGTAAATTTGTAACCGATCATAGTTCCTCGTGTTTCATTGGAGCCCATAATAAATGATTTTTACGAGGTCTTTCAAATGATATCCAAAATGTAAAGCCATATTTAAAGGTTCAGACTGGAAATTGAGTCTTCTAGCTAGCTAAGTATTTCAAGCTTCATAAAAGTAAATGAGTGGGTCTCCTCTCAAATCCTTAATTCAACCCGTTGCTAATGCCAACAAATATTATGTGCTCTAACACAACTTTCGTTCTTCCTCATTCAAAACTGTATATAAATAAATATAATAAATAATAAAAACCTTGGCATGTTATAGCATAGGAAAAGAGCCCAAGAAAAATCTCCCTCAAGATGAGATATCTAACGTTAAAATAACTCATGCATACATACCTGCTCAGCTTCTATAAGGGCCAACATGATCCAACTAGTACTAACAATATGTGGCTGGTTACCCTCAAGATTTGTATAGACCTGTTGAAACAAAAGAATTATAATGCTACACACAAGGAAAGCAGAACCATGAGCCATCCCAATAATAAGTGCAATATTCTTGTCTAATGCAATCCAGGAATCAGAAGTTCTAACGAAAATAACTTGTGAAAATAACACTATAAATAATAGTTCATCTCAATTTGTTTTGTGAAAAGGCGGATTCATTCCGGTTCACCTTTTAACCATATGCTCTTCTCTTGGTTACTAAATACGCAGATACTAAAAAGCTGAATGTGTCAACCTAGAAATGAAATGAGCTCTAAATGAATCTTGACCAGTTCGATGTGTTTTTCAAACAAAGTATAGTTTAATTTGGTTTGAGGTTCAATCAAATTGGTTCATTGTTTTTCTTTTCATTTTCCTCTTAAAGTTGTGCCTGATTGAACTTGAACCACTCATAAATTTAGAGCATAGTTAATAGATTAAAAAGGAGAGTTTATTCAATGAGATATTCCAAAAAGTCCGATGTTCCTATCGAAGAAAATGCAAGGAAATCCAAAAATGATGGATCAAAACCTTGTTCTGGCATGATAAGTAACTCTCTCCCCAACCGCCTGTTGCAAGCTCTTTAGACAACAGAAAATCACAGGCTCTACGAATGTGAGAGCTATTCTTGTATGTTCTACCAGCAGCTGATAGGCCCTTTATTCCAAACCATCCTGCATAACTGAAGCAGATGCCCCAGGATCCATACCTAACAAAAATGACAGGACAAAGCAAGTTCTTCAGCAATGGATTCTGAGTTTTCCATGTTGAAGAAGTGATCAAAGTAGCAGAATCTGTAAAGACAAATAATCACGAAGCAAACACGTATAAGATATAGATTATGGAATAGTTATAAACGAACCAGGAGCCATCTGCTGCTTGCATCTTTTCGATAAACTCCACAGCTCTACCAATACAATTTTGAATTTCGTCTGTTCTATGTTCAGGATATAATTTCCTGAATGAGGCTAGTGCCTGAATTGCTGCTGAAGTACATTCAACATATCTATTTTGTCGCTCCATAAACATCAAATCAGAATGTAATCAGTTATAGAAAAATGACTTAAGAAAAAAAATGAAGTACCCTAGGAACTTACGGGTAATCGATAACTATGTCACCAAAAGTTTCAGCAGGGTTGATTAACTGAAAATGGGAGACACAAGAAACAGTGCAATTATACAGGCCACATTACAAGATGTGCAAGTATTTGAAAATTATAAAGGGTAAATTGTTCTAAGACTAATTAATAATAGAAAAGTAAGCACTAAACCATAAACACACAGTATATTGCAGCTGTGTTAGTTAACTCCATCTTTCCTAAACAATGAATTCATCTCAAGATTCAAGAAGCACAGTTTTTCTCTAATTCCATTTCTCCTAGTTTTTATACACTTGGTATAAAACTTTCAATGTCAGATTTTCTGTCTTAGACTTTTAATTTTGAGACCATATAATGGAACAAGAATGAGAAGAGTAGCACAGAAAAGGATCGGAAACAAGCATAGGGTTTACAATTTTACTTTTCCAACATTTACGTTGCTTTGACTATGTTAATTTTTCATTCCCAGATAGACTTTACTTTGTTGCTTTTACTGCTTTTCAGTTGTAGACAAGGAACATGCCACCAATGACATGCTTAATAACTAGGGGTAGACAAATTTAAGAAATGCATTTTATTTATTTTTTATTCTATAGTAGTTTTGGCTATTCTTTTTTGGTTAAAACCACATTTTATTTTCTGGCTAACCTTTTCACTGTTAATTGATAATTTATGTATGCATGTTTGTGTCTATGTATCTTTGTCTGCTTGTGTGTGTATGTCTTTTGCGTGTGTTTGATGTGAAGAGGGCAAACTTATAAGGCCATGTACATGTCAAGTAGTTACCTCCAACCACTGATAGGATCTTGTCAACTCATATGTCGCAAAACCACCATCAGCATTCTGCAGTGATTAAAAATTCTAATCAAATTTAAGGGAATATTTGTATAACCGGATTTCAGATATGTCCCATCAAACAATAACTTGATCAAGGTAATGGCAATCCACTAGTGTGTACTACAAGTCTACAATAAGATCTCAATAAATGAATATTTGCTAAACTAATAATTTTGATTAATTAATAAAATCCCGAGTCCCAACTAGAACCAATGCATTAAAAATACAGCCTTACTTAATGCATAAGATAATAGAATACATGACAGTTCATACAATACTACAAGGAAAATTTTCACTTTAACAACTTTTACTTCTCCGTTAAGCTCTTTCTCAAAATTTGCATCTTAAAATTATTTGTAATTTTCACAGGTTTGGCATAATTACAAGAACCATGCTTTTCTGTTCTACCTAATTACAGGTTTCCTCCATTTCTCAACCGTGAACAGGTATTAATTCTCTAAAGCACCAGACACTTCTTAGAAGAATTCAAACACTAATACCAATGTAACATCCAAATTACCTGTAAGGAAAGGATAACATTAACAGCATCGTATAGCCGCATCACATCTAATGGTTCCCCAGCTGCTGCTGCTGGTAGTGTTGATAGTAACAATGTAGCCTGCAGAAGGAATTCGTTATTACTCAAATCTAAAATACTTTTAAGTTTGCGGTCTCCTAGAGTTTGTTCATTATTTGTACCTTCAACCCCTCTGCTGTGCAGTCTGAGATGGGCCATCCATGATCTGCAGTTGAGAATGGCCAAGCACCCTTTGAAATATGACGATACCAGAAATTTAGGTCCCCAGGGGAATCTTCTAAAACCTGAAAACACAGAAAACCTGATCAAGTTGAGGAAACAGTGTTCAATGATACAACTATTATTAAAAGACTTCTACAAATGAAACCTGGGAGTATTTTATGAAGTCGTGTGCTTTTCTTAAAATTGAACCATATTCATCAGCAAGACCAGTAGAAATAATAGCTTGAACAGCGAAAGTAGTGTCCCATGATTGACTTCCATTATAACCCTGAAATAAATTTATAAGAAATTTAGGTATATTAGCATCATAGTACAATTTCTTGGACAGCAAAATATTCTTTTCCCTGGCATAATTCAATAAGATAATAAAATAAAGCAGGATAGTACCATTATTAGAACTGCAACAAGACAAGATAGGAACTAGATGAGTAAAATGGTGTAAATTTAAGAATCAGAAAAGCCAATATTGTTCAGCACCTGCATCTTCATGCCATCTTCAGCTATCCACAAATAATCTAAGATTCTAGGTAGATGCAGTTTGAATGACTCTGAATATGGATCTTCCACCCAACAACAAAGCATATTCAAGACCTGCAGAATACAAAACATGGGAACTCAGAAACTCCTTGGAGTGATGTGTAAGATTCATGACCTCTTAAGCATCACTCTAGAGCTTTGGCCATACTGAAGAAGCAACCTAATCTTAGTAAAGTGATATGAATGTCAATTGTCAACAGATTCCCTCCCTTTCATTGATAGCAATTAAGAAAAATTAAACAATGTGCTTTCTTCTTGATAAAAATCTAAAGATCATGTGCAATCGTTCTCCAGGCTTACCTTGTTCACAGGCCCTATGCATATATACCGTGTATTCTCATCTTCATAGTGTATATGCTGCATGACAGTCTGCAAAGCTTTCTCCCTCAAGCTTTTACAAGGCCAGTATTTAATCATAGGCTCATATAAATAGTGCAGAGATGCCCAAAGAATATCCTGAACCAGCGGATGTGGGTAGTATAGATCTTCCTAAAAATATTTGGAAGAAAAAAAATAAATAAAGTTCCAATCTTGAAATCTATAGACAAAAACCATCATCTAGACATATCTTAGCAGCAAACTCTAATTTGACAGAACAATGAAAATTATTTCAAAAAAGTGATAATGGAATACCTGTGCAATTATAGTTTGCTTACATACATATTCTCACACAGTTTTTAAGATGATTTAAACACCAAAACTTGCAGGCTAAGCATGTCAAATAACAAGAGTAGCTAGAGAAAACAAGTAAAAACAGTATCATTGGATAATTCCAAAACTTGCAATATACATAAACATTGTTTTTCACAAGAGGCAAATGGTTAACCAACCTTGGCACATGTGTTGCGAGCTTTATTCCAATCTACTTCATGGTAAGGAACAGTGTAGAGCTCTTTTCTCAAAGAAAGAATTGTGGGTGTGATAGGACCCACAAACCTCTTCCCATATAAATATGACATTGGCAGATAAACCATTCGACAGTGACACCACATTCTTCCTACAGAAATATACAAAATTATTATCTAGAGTAGAAATATGTAGAACATTTGCAAGAGATGCAAGACATATAAAAGGGGACTATTTACTAACTAACTTTTGAAAGGAACAAAGACCATGAAGTTAAGAGGGGGGAAAGTAAATCAGAAGGAAATGGAAAACATCAAAATGTTTATGAATTATATAAAAACCTATTAAGGATTAACAATAGAAAAGTGTTGAGATGTGTGGGGCTCGATTCGATCAACCAATTAAGCTCACCAAGTGGTGGAGAGGTGGATTTTTGGGTGGAAGGGTTTAGGAAGCTAGAAAGAATAAAGACACAATGATTTATAGTGGTTCGGTCTTCTAACAAGCACCTACATCCACTACCTTAGCTCCCCACTAAGGATTTCACAATCAATCCACTAATTGATTCGTCCCCTTTTCTAGGCTTAGGAGGAAACCCTTACAACCAATCAAGCTTTCTACCCAAAGCCTTGATTGAAACCCTCTTTATAAGAGATAAACAAAGCAAACTTGTAATCCTCTAATAGGAGTTTGTTTGCACAAATAAGCACTCACCCAAACCTAAAACACTTGAGCAAATTTGACAATTTTGGCTCACTAGTGTTTGTCTATACAAGAATTAACAATTTAAGTGCTAAGTCAATTTCTTGATTATTTGATGTTTGACAATATGAGCATTAATTTTCTCTTGATGCTTGGAGGTACCTTTTATACTCCCAAATGAGTTTGTAGCCGTTACTAGCCGTTGGGGATGAATTGGAGCCGTTGAGGACTTTATTTCCCTTCATAAATGCTGTTCTGCAGCTAACGGTATCGATACGCGTGGAACGGTATCGATACGGCCTTCATATGAACTAGCCGTTGGGCTCTTGCCAGCCTGGGCGTATCGATACGCTTGAGGGCGTATCGGTACCCTTTGACATTTAAATGGCCGTTGGGAAATAGCCGTTGGGGTAGTTAAATTGGGATCGGTACGCTGACGTGGCGTATCGAAACGACCCCCTCCGTATCGATACACTAAACCCTCGTATCGATACGGGTTTTGACAGTGGCCAAACTTGGGCAAAAAGGTATCGATACTGGTACAACCGTATCGATACTGGTGCTTTGAAATCACGAGTTTGGCTTATTAAAACATGAAAAATCTTTGTCAAAAACCTCTTAAAATACCTCAAACATAATTTCAAGTTGTTTGGACTTAAAAACAAGTTTTAAATTCTTTTCAATTAGTCCAAAACATTTTTCAATTATTATATCAAAACATTAGTTCTACAATCTCCCCCTTTTTGATATAATAAAACTAACTTGAAAAATTGTTTGGGATTCTCCCCCTTTAACTTTAAAAATGTGAATAAGAGATTAAAGATATGAAATCAAATTAAGCTCCCCCTTATTCATTTTGAAAATTCAATTTTTCAAACCATTTCTCCCCCTTTTTGTTATATCAAAAAGAATTTAAAAGACATTTAAGTTCAAGATAACATAGGAGGCGAAAACATTTTGACACACTTAAAAATTTTTGGTTTAAAATTGGCTCCCCTTACTCAAAGCATCATAGAAATTGTTAGTCCATCATAGATGATCATCTAGTTGAATTAAATAAAAATAAATCAAATAAATGCTAAACAACTAGATTTTACCAACACTTGAACCCAAGGGAGGATGTGAAGCCTTCCTTCTTCAAGTGTTCTTTCTTGTGTGAATGGAGCTCCCCCTCAATGTTTGATTTGTTGAACATCTCCATCACACCTAGCAATAGACAATCAAGTAATTTTTGGTATCCAAATTGCTTTGGATCCATGAACGTTAGAAGCACAAATTTTTGACCCCTTAGGAATCCATTTTTCAATGTCATCCTTTTTAATTGAAGTGGTTAGTCCTTTTGGGACCCAAACACTTCTAAAACATTTTCCTTTAATAAATCTAGGGGCACTAGATTGTCTAACATAAAAATTTGATTTTCCAAAATTGTTTTTCTCTTCAAGCTCTTTGGAAATCAAATCTTTTTCTTTTTGAACTTTAAGAAGCAAATTTTGTAAATCAAAACATTTTTGTTCAAAATCTTTCAACTTTGCTTCAAGTTCAAGATTTGTTTTGGAAAGCAAATCATTTTCAATTTTTATTTTTGAAATCAACTTTTTGTTTTTAAAAAATGATGCCTTGAATTCCAAAAGCAAATCATCATAGGCATCTTGTAACTCATCAAATGTATAAGAATTTGAAATAGATGAGTTAGAAGTTACCTCCCCCTCATTGAGGGCCATCAAGCATAGGTGGGCTACTTCATCATCGGTGGAGTCTTCATCACTCCATGTGGCCACGTATGCTTGTTTTGAAGACGATCCCTTCATTTTGGATTTATGGGAATCCTTCATCTTCTTCACCGATTCAAGCTTGGATTTTTCCATTTTGCTCTTCATGAACCGGGCGAACTTGTTGAAGAGATATGCCATCTCTTCATCTTCACTATCCTCCTCACTCGAGTTTACGTGATGGCAAGTGGAGGACTTGAGAGTCATGGCACTTGCATTGATGCCAAGCCCTTTGATCTTCTTCTCTCACATAGCTCTAATTTCTTCCCTTTTCTTCTCCTCTTCCTTGTTCTTCTTCATGATTTGATGAGTGAGAAGAGACCCCATGAGTTCATCAAGCTTCAAAGTCTTCAAATTTTTGGCTTCGATGATGGCGGTCCTCTTTGAGTCCCAAGACTCGGGAAGTGAGTAGATGAGCTTTCGAACAAGCTTTTCTTCCGGGATGGCTTCTCCAAAACCTTTAAGACCGTTGGTGATGGTGGAGAACCTATCAAACATCTTCTCGATGTTCTCTTCCGGATCCATTTTGAAGTTCTCATACTCCAAGGTTAGGAGCCCAATCTTGGTCTCCTTGACTTCATTTGTCCCCTCGTATGTGACTTCAAGCTTGTCCCATACCTCTTTGGCACTCTCACAAGAAGACATCTTCTCATAGATGGATGGACCAAATGCACAAAATAGAATGTGCAAGGCTTTGCAATTTAGCTCCATCTTCTTGCGATCGTCGGCACTCCACTCCGCTTTACTTCTTTGAGGCACGAACGGACCATCTTCAACTATGTCCCATAGCTTGTAATCTCTTGACTTCAAGAAGAATTTCATCTTTGTCTTCCAATGGGCATAGTGGTCTCCGTCAAAGAAAGGCGGTTTGTCGATGGATTGCGCCATTTGAGCCGGTTGATGAAAAGGTTATTGAGCTTGCCGGATCTTCTCAATAGGATGTGAATCCTCTTCGATTGAGTCAAGCTCTGATACCAATTGTTGAGATGTGTGGGGCTCGATTCGATCAACCAATTAAGCTCACCAAGTGGTGGAGAGGTGGATTTTTGGGTGGAAGGGTTTAGGAAGCTAGAAAGAATAAAGACACAATGATTTATAGTGGTTCGGTCTTCTAACAAGCACCTACATCCACTACCTTAGCTCCCCACTAAGGATTTCACAATCAATCCACTAATTGATTCGTCCCCTTTTCTAGGCTTAGGAGGAAACCCTTACAACCAATCAAGCTTTCTACCCAAAGCCTTGATTGAAACCCTCTTTACAAGAGATAAACAAAGCAAACTTGTAATCCTCTAATAGGAGTTTGTTTGCACAAATAAGCACTCACCCAAACCTAAAACACTTGAGCAAATTTGACAATTTTGGCTCACTAGTGTTTGTCTATACAAGAATTGACAATTTAAGTGCTAAGACAATTTCTTGATCATTTGATGTTTGACAATATGAGCATTAATTTTCTCTTGATGCTTGGAGGTCCCTTTTATACTCCCAAATGAGTTTGTAGCCGTTACTAGCCGTTGTGGATGAATTGGAGCCGTTGAGGACTTTATTTCCCTTCATAAATGCTGTTCTGCAGCTAACGGTATCGATACGCGTGGAACGGTATCGATACGGCCTTCATATGAACTAGCCGTTGGGCTCTTGCCAGCCTGGGCGTATCGATACGCTTGAGGGCGTATCGGTACCCTTTGACATTTAAATGGCCGTTGGGAAATAGCCGTTGGGGTAGTTAAATTGGGATCGGTACGCTGACGTGGCGTATCGAAACGACCCCCTCCGTATCGATACACTAAACCCTCGTATCGATACGGGTTTTGACAGTGGCCAAACTTGGGCAAAAAGGTATCGATACTGGTACAACCGTATCGATACTGGTGCTTTGAAATCACAAGTTTGGCTTATTAAAACATGAAAAATCTTTGTCAAAAACCTCTTAAAATACCTCAAACATAATTTCAAGTTGTTTGGACTTAAAAACAAGTTTTAAATTCTTTTCAAATTAGTCCAAAACATTTTTCAATTATTATATCAAAACATTAGTTCTACAAAAAGGAAGTTATAGCAAAAGGAAAGCCCTCAAAGTGGAAAATGTCTAGAAAATAGGAAATAAGATTCCCTATACGAGTGCTCTGTGTCTAACATGAAAAAAGTGACTAAAACAAATATTTTTAAATAGCCAAATATCTAATTTTTTTTCTTTATTATGCATTTAAAACAACAAAACAAGCAACTTGAGTCATGGCTACTTCAGTGAAAGCATCTGTGCAGTGATGATGGTGAAGATAGCAATTTTCCTTTCTTAGCCATTTCCTTCCCCAACATTTGCAGTAGTTTCTGCAAAATTCTATAAGATATTGACCTATATATCCTTCACTTGACTTTTCCCAAGGAGCCTGTCTTGACTCTTGAGTCTTGACCACAATCCTTGTTGTTGAAGCTGATTAAATACTTTACTTGTCAATCAAGCATCTCTCTCCCTCTTTGAAACGCAGACATTTCAAAGAAGAAGAAAAGGAGAGGGGGCAGAAGAGGAATACACACCCATCAAGACAGACAGACAGACAGGAAAGAGAGACATAATGTGAGATCTGGGTTTCATGAACACAGTTTGTCGTTATCCCATACCGGAGCATGGGAGCGGTGTGAGATGTGAATAACATCAAATGTGTGAAACTTACATCGCAAAGAACAACTATCGTTTAAATATTACCCTTTCACACATTTGATGTTATTGACATCTGCTGCATTATCCAATATGGAATATGGACGTCAATTTCATGATAAGGTAGAAAAAAGAGATTCGGATCCATCTGAAGAACCAGAGTGGCTCAAGGAATTCACCTAGCTTTAAATGAAATTTTTCATCGGCTTATAAAGGTAAGGAAAAACACAAACACGCTTTTTTTTATTCTTTTACATCGCTTGGAATGCAGAATTAAAAACATAACTATCAAAAAGTTAGAGAAACCTGGATGAATTGGAAGAAAGTAAGGACAAAGCCATACTTCTGGAGGCAGTGGATTATTTCCTGACCATTCATATGCTCCAAGCACCTATCAGGATCATCAAATATTGACAAAAGGTTCACATATGTGTTCAAATTTTTACCCCTTTTCTGAAAATAACAAATAAGCGAACAGTGAAGACTGATTATATACCGAAAGCCACATTTTCCCCCAAGATGTAATCGCAGTTGCACTACCATGTTCTAGGATCCACTCACGTCCTTTCTCAACTGCCCCTTGTCCCCCTTCAGCACCTTCGCCAAGAAGCCTCAAGCTAACATAACTTAAGACCGTACCAAACATGGTGCTTGGGCCTTCAATGTGAAGACCCCATCCACCGTCTCTATTCTGCAAGAAAACAAACTCTTAAACAGAGCAATTTTCTTCATTTGTTTATATAATAATGACAATGCCACAGTTAGTAAAAGACAGTTGACTTAAGTGGTTTAGTTTCCTTTGATCCAGATCGCACCATGCTTACCTAGAACCAGCTCAACTGATGTGAGAAACATTCCAAAGGGCCAACAGAAAAATGAAAATAAAAACGTATTTATGTCATGTTTATATTGTAATATCTACGCAACAAGCTAAATTTATGAAATCTAAAACACACACACAATCCACATTACTTGCCTGATGATTGTATAGATATCTGCACATCTCATATTGATGCTCCTTTGATAGGACGGTATTCAAGGCTCCAGTAACATATAATGTTATAACCTGTTACATTTTGTAAACAAAGATCGAATTCAATTACTAGTTGTTGAGAGGTGTAATAATGTCAAGGTAATCAGAAAGCTACCAAAATATAAATATCCTGGAATCTCAAAGTAAAAGATGCAGACATAACGACAAAACAAAGGATTGGTTCTTCAAATACACAGAAAAATGCTAAATGTCAAAAGACATATTAAGTGGTTTCCACATCAACGGACAGATCATAATCAGATGCAGCTTACATGTAAGCCTTACCAAACCAGGAAGTAGAAACATGGGGCCGCCGTAATCTCCAGGCCAGTGACCATCTTCAGCTTGTATTGTTGAATAAAAATTCAGGGCTCTGCGTAATGTTGTCACTACAGCTTCTTCCTCAACATCTTCAAACTCTTTCAGTTTGACTTGTGGTAAACTAGTGACAGGTTGTTTCTCCTTTGCAAACTACACCCATAAATGCAAATGCCATAAACAATCAACGACACGTCAAAAACAAACAAATCTTTCTCTACTTGCTAAGTGTTTCCATACAAATTGGAGACATATATTTGGCCATGCCATCAAATCAATCATAGAAGTAAAATTTTCCAGTAATGAAATAGAAAGAAAAACTATATGGAGATCCCAACAGCAGGTAAGGAACCAAACCAATTGTGACCAAAAGTGAAAAACAAGAATTTAAGAAAATACCCAAACCCCAAATCATTTTTGAACACCCAGATTAACCTGAATTCTCATGAGAAGATCAGAACTGTGCTTTTTCTGGAAACGATTATCCCGGAAACTCTGACGAGCCATTTCCACCTTAGAAAGCTCTTCTGGGGTTCCTGAATCAGGGCAGAATTCCCATACTTGACGACCCACATGATTGTTCAAAGTCCTTAGCCATCCCCCGCAATCGCCATCGCCAACACTCTCTTTCGCAATCTTAAGTCTCCACATTTTGTTGAAAAGAAAAGAAAGAAGACAAATCTTGACTTCTTGGGTGAACTTCCACAGGCGTTCAGTGTTGTCAAATGTCAAGTATGAATGAGAAATGCTTTCAAGTTGGAAAGTGATCACAAATCGTCATTGACATAACAAATGTCAAGGATTTGTGGGTGAATAATAAAAGCTCAAACTTTGTCATTTTTTAAGTCATGGATTTAATGTCGTATTCATCATATATATATAAGAATTTGGAAAAGGTCAAAGCCGGCGGACGACTTTTGTTTGTTTCTCTACAAACTCCACTTCGTCTTCTAACCTATATATGGATAATATTTTAAGTTTTAACTAATACTTAATAAATATATAATTTATTATTAATCTCTTGTAAATTTATAATATTTGTCTAGAAATAGAGGAATGGGTTAAACCGTGGAAATGCTTGAAAATGGAAGGCAGGCCTTAGATTTCTCTGATGCGCAGCTCAGGTTGTATACCACAAAATCTTGGGCAGAGGCCGAGGGTAAGGATATAGCATTGTTCACTCAAATTCACCAACTTTGGACCCTCGCCCTTCCCTTGTATCTTTATTTTTTACACAAATCCTCACCAACTCCTTCTATTCTTGGGATTTTACGCCAAACCTATCGTGCTGTGGCGTTTGTCCCCCTGATTTTCTTCTTCCAAAAACACAGCACCAACAATTACAAACCTCGAAAATAACAGAAAAATCAAACCGCAAGCCCATGCAATCAAAACCCATTCCCAATACCGACGCCATTGTTAACTGCTTAGATACCAAAGCTTCCACGTTGTAGCTAGCAATGGTAATGGGCACGCACATAGCTAGGCTTGTGCGCATGCCAAATACTACATCCTTAATATTCCTCGCACTCGTTGTTTTTTCATCATCGTCATTGACCGCCGGTGACTTGACGGAAACTGACGCCCTCGTGACGTTTAAGCACTCGTTTACGGACCCGTCGGCTCTTAACAATTGGAACGATTCGACTTCTCCGTGTACCGGAGCGAAATCAAACTGGGTTGGCATTCTTTGCGACGAGCATGGTAAGGTAATAGGTATGCAGCTTGAGAACATGGGTCTATCAGGGGTGGTGGACGTTGAAAGTCTCGACGCATTGGAGGACTTGCGAACCCTAAGTCTTATGAACAATAACTTTGAAGGCAGAATACCTGATATGAAGAAGGTATCTAGATTGCAGGCTTTGTTCTTATCCAATAATCATTTTTCTGGGGAGATTCCGGACGATACATTTGAAGGGATGAATTCGTTGAGGAAAGTGTTTTTGGCAAATAATGTGTTTAATGGCCCAATCCCTTCCTCGCTAACTACATTGCCCAGGCTAATCATTCTGAAATTGGAGGGGAACGAATTTAGTGGCCGGGTGCCGGAGTTTATCGGGGAGGCTCTGAAGATGGTGAACTTGGCTAACAATCAACTCGAGGGTCCTATTCCTAGAACCTTAAGCAAAATGGCTGCAAACTTTTTCTCAGGGAATAAAAATCTATGCGGGCCACCTCTCAAAGAATGCCCCAAACTAACCCGTCCGCCACCCGGACCTCCGCCTAGCTCCCCGCCGACCCCTCTGCCGGTTACAATTAAGAAGTCGTCAACTGGTCAAACGATTGCCCTCATTGTGGTATCCATAGCTTTAGCGGTGGCTATTGCAGTACTGATTTTCTTTCTCCTACGGCGGAGAGGAGAATCTGAAACAACGGAGGAGGAAGCATTCGTTGAAGAGTCGTATAAGCCGCCGTCACCTTCGGTCCATGGGGCAAGGAAAGGTCCGGAGGCGAGCCCAGCCCCGAATGTGAAAAAGACAGAATTGATGTTCTTTAGAGATGACGTGCAAAGGTTCGACTTGCAAGATCTATTGAAAGCGTCGGCTGAGATTCTGGGTAGTGGGAATTTCGGAGCTTCGTACAAGGCCATTATAGGGACGGGTGAAGCGGTGGTGGTGAAGAACTATAAGCAAATGAATCACGTGGGGAAGGAAGAATTTCATGAGCACATGAGACGGTTAGGAAAGTTGAACCATCCCAACTTACTCCCTTTATTGGCTTATTACTACAGGAAAGAGGAGAAGCTTTTGGTTACCAACTTCTTAGTTGATGGAAGCTTGGCTAATCACCTTCATGGTGAGATAACCATCCCCTAATTCTCGAATCTAATATTACTTGGATGAACACCATTCACTTTTTCACGTAAACCGCTCGTCGGTTTCATTTGATTTTAAGTTGCTAACACGGGTTCTTTTGTACAGCCAACCGTTCCAGTGATAGACCGGGTCTAGATTGGGTAACTCGGTTGAATCTCGTAAAAGGAATGATCAAAGGTTTGGCATATCTGTACGACGAACTCCCAACCCTAGTTGTTCCGCACGGGCATTTGAAATCTTCCAATGTGCTTTTGGACAATAACTACAAGCCTATCCTATGTGACTACGCTTTAAGGTCACTGATAAACCAGGAGCAGGCTCACACGATGATGACAGCTTACAAATCACCGGAGTACGCCAAGAGCGGCAAAATAAACAGGAAAACCGACGTGTGGTGCCTAGGTATAGTCATCTTGGAGATCTTAACAGGTAGGTTTCCGGAGAACTACTTAACACCGAGTTACAATAGTAACATGAATTTGGCCACGTGGGTAAACAAGATGGTTAAGGCGAAGAAGGTGAATGAAGTGTTCGACAAAGAGATGAAAGGAGCGCAGAGCTGTAGAGGCGAGATGATGAGCGTGTTGAAGATAGGGTTACGTTGTTGCAAAGAGGATGTGGATGCAAGACCCGAGTTGAAGGACGTAGTGAAAGACATTGAAGAGTTGAAAGACGGAGACGATTATTTCGACGACGACGACGACGATGACGACACGTCTTCAACTATAGGTGAAGTGAACATAACCGTCCCCGGGAAAAAGAGTAAAATGAAGGGTGACACTTCGTCCTTTGATCGTTGAGCTATAGAGATTCACACGGTACCGAAGAAGATGTGCGAATGTAAGGAATCCAAATGTTCTCGGCTATGTCTTGGATGGCACGGATCGAAAGCCTGGTTGGGCTGAATTCTAGACATGGAGCTGGTTCATACATTTCTGAGTTGGTGAAGGAAGAACATATGAAAAGAAAGCAAATATTTGATAGAAATTTCTTTGAAATGAAGAGGAAACAAATGCAAATATTTGTTGCTTGTTTTTGGTTTTTTTTAATTCTTTTAATTTTTTTATATTAGTGATTCTTTGAATCGCGAGCCTACGTGGCCTACACATGTATTTATTTATTTATTTTTGGTACTAAACACGACATTCGTGTTATATAAAATTGGGTCTTGAGGACCATTTTCCTTGGATTCACCAACTGTGCATGTTGAACCTACAAATAGAGTTTATGTATATCCATTGGTAACTGCGGCAATTGGTTGTAGAAATTGTATCAGGTTTCTCCATTGTAGCAAAATCAACAGAAACACAATAGGCAAAAGTAAAATAGTGAAACACCACAGCAGGATTTCAAACGGAAACCATGTTACAAGAAAATGATTTCAAACGGAAATCGTATGCCCTAAACTATGCCTCTTTTGGTGTCCCCATTAAAAAAAAAGTGTATTTAGGGTTTAAGGTTTAAAGTTAGTGGTTGTGGTTAGGGTTTAATAAATTAGGGGTATAATATATTTTTTAGAGTTTAAGGTTTAGGATATAGAAATCAGGGTTATGGTTTATAATTAAATTTTTGAGTATTTTTTAGTGTGAGGCATAGAAGGAGGCATGATTAGGGGCAGGGAATTTTTGTTCAAAAAAAAAACAGATAAAAATCATATGCCCATTTTCGGTACCACTTTCTATGTCCCAACACTTAAAAGCACTAAAAATTTAAATTTTAAGCTCTAACCCTAAATTCTAAATCCTAAACCCTACACTCTATACTCTAAAAAATACACCCTACCCTAAACCTTAACCTTAAACCCTAAATTTTAAACCTAATTTTTAGTATTGGGGCATAAAAAGAGGCTCCGAAAAAAGCAGAGAATTTTTATTAAAAAAACAACCAACACAAGAGGAACTAAACTCCTCTGCCCCTAGATATGCTTCTTTTTATGTTCAACGCTAAAACACTCAAAAATTAAATTATAAACTATAACCCTGGTTTCTATATCCTAAACCTTAAAGTCTAAAAAATACACCATACCCCTAATTTATTAAACCCTAACCACAACCACTAACTTCAAACCCTAAACCCTAAACACACTTTTTTTAAAGTGGGTACACCAAAAGAGGCATAGTTTAGACCAAATAAAGAGGTATTATATTTTTATTTCGGGATTTGAACTCATACAAAATAAAGGTAATATGAACAAATAAAAAGACTCAAAACGATTTTTTTCAAATAAAAATCAACAAATAAATCGAATTTGAGTCTTAAATAGATCCACAAGTGAATATTTAGACCAATCTCTCTTTTTTCTGATTAAATAAAGAGACATTACATTTTTATTTCGAGATTTGAACTCATACAAAATGGAGGTGATATGAACATCTTTAGCCACTAGGCCAATTAGTGGATCTATTTAGACCAATCTCTTTGAATGTGTCATTTAATACAAAATAGAATAATAAATAAAACTATGTTCTTTAAAAAAAATAGTTATTTAATTTTTTAAGATAATACCAAGTAATTTTTATTATTTAAGAAGAGAGTCGAACAAAGAGATTCAAACATAAAAATATCTATAGCCAATAACAACAAACTGGAAAAAGAAAAAGATAAAAGAACTGAATGCATCAGCAAACAACCACATTAGGGGATCAAATTACTAAACGACCACCGACAATCGCACATCAAAACTGAGCGTTGTGAGAAATTCTACTCGAACTTAAATCTACCGCAATGGCGGACGAATAACGTGCCATAAGGCAGAGACATGCCACAAGACAGAGGAAACGCATATCACAAAGACAAAGACAATAAGCGCAACAATATGTGCGAGAAGTAAAAATCCAAAACAACGAAATTTTGATATAAAAAACAAAAAACAACAACTAAATATAAAAGTAAAAACAAAATATAAGAAAAAAGGAAAAAGAATATCAGCGGTGACAACTGGCATTAAAGTTGGTGTCGTCACCGACAACCAATTAAAAATTAAAAAGAAAACAGCGCTGCACAACCAAAGTTGATAGAAAAACCTAGTGCCGACCATAATTTATTTAGTTAATAAACAAACAAAACATAATGTGTAATATAAGGAAAATTCTACAACGGGCGACGAATATTGATGAACACCACTAACGATGAACACCGATGAACACCAGTAATTTTCTTTTAAATTTTAAAAATCTAAAGGACTAAAATTATAATTAAAATTATCTCTTAAAAAAATAAAAATCAAATTTAATAGTTATTTTATAATATTTTTTAATAGGTTATAATCAAATATACTCAATTCTCCTAAACCCTAACAAAATCAATCTCTTAAAAAAATATACCAAATTCTCCTAAACCCTAACAAAATCAATCTCTTAAAAAATAGTTATAATTTTGTAATAGATTCGAATCAAATATACCCAAATTTTCTAAACCTAAACCCTAACAAATTCGAAATTGGGGAAAACTAAAATTAAGGTTTGATTGAGATTTGATTTGGGAGAATTTGGTATATTTGATTTTAACCTATTAAAAAATTATTATAAAGTAATTATTAAATTTGATTTTTATTTTTTAAGAGATAATTTTAATTATAATTTTAGTCCTTTAATTTTTTAATTTATTTTAAAAAATTAATGATGTTCATCGGTGTTCATCATTACTGGTGTTCAGCAATGATCGTCGCACGTGGTAGACTCATCCGTAAAATAATCGCCGTGAAAAGGTATTTCGCACTTATTCTTTAGTACTTTTTTCGTTTCATAAATTATATTTTAGGTTGACTTTTCACTTAATTTTAGTAAGAAGTTTTTTAAAAAAAAAATATGTGATGTAAAGTAATTAAGATAATAATTTTAGCTTTAAAATTTTAAATATTTTTATTGGAAACTAAAATATAAAAATAAATCAAAACTACATTTGTTTTTTGGAAACTAAAAAATGTAGAAAAGGAAATGTAACATAAGGGGATAGAATTATGTGGGGTGGTGATGAGCAATTGTCGCCGCTCTCTATTTTTTTTAAGGGTAATGTTCACAAACAGGCCCTTTCGTTTGGTGTTTGTTCTAGTTTGGTCACCAGATTTCAAAACAGCGTATTGTGGTCCCTTACGTTAATAATGTGTTTTATTTTAGTCATTCTTCCGTCATTCTCCGTTAGAGGAGTAACGGTCGGCTGACATGGAATTTTAAAAATTAAAAAAGTCCACGTGTATAATACACGTGTATTAAGTTTATACACATGGACTGCACCCTCACCTTGCCTATATAAGCTCCTTTACCTAACTGAAGAACCCTAAATCAAATTTTTTCTTCTTATTCTGTCAAAATTTCTGAAACAACAAAGAAGGGAAGAGGGAAGACACGGCAGTAATAGAAAGGGGAGTGCCTATTTGTCGCTGTGGCCTTCAAGCAAAGATCACAACTTCTTAGACCGATGATAATCCTGGTAGAAGGTTTTTTGGATGTCGAAATTATTCGAGGCAGAATCATTGCCGATTCTTTGCTTGGTATGATCCTCCTCCAACTTCACGGGCAAGAGTGGTCATCGTTGGGTTGTTAAGAAAAGTGAAAACAATGGAGAGGGCAAGAAGGGTTGAGCGAATTTGTTGGTTAATCTTGTTAATTTTGTCTACTGTAATAGTGTGGGTTATGAAGTAATTGATTTGGTTTAGGGTTTATTTTCATAGAATTAGAAGGTTTGGGTTATGAAAATGAAGATGTAATTTCTATGGACTATTTTGTTTGAATGAAGATGTAATTTCCATGGAATGTTTCCAGTGCAGTAATGAGGATGGTTTTATTTTGATCAAAAAAATGAGGATGGTTTTATTAAAAGTTTGTTATTTTCATTTTCAATTCAAGTGAACAAATTAAGAGCATAATGAATTTGTTGCATAAAATAAAGTGAACAAATTAAGTGAAGATAATATTGCGTTACTTTCATTTAACAAAATAATGTGTTTGTAAAATATAGCTTAGGAGTTACTTGACACCTTCACTCCCAACAACATATAAACACCAAAATATAAAGACCCAAGCATGGTCAGTTTACATGGTCAGTTTACAAAATATATCTTAGAAGTTTTTTGTTCACTCCCAATATAATGTGACATTCAACCGCTAAATGTCCTATAGAAGTAACAAAAACCGAAACATGTTTGTCCCAACTTCAGTTGATTGATTGTGATTCTTGAGTAGGAGGGTTTGAGATAGTAGACTCTTGACTTGGCATCCATCTGACAGTTGTTGGTGGAGGAAGGGGTTGTTTTCTCTTTATTGGCATTTTTTCCCTTCGAAGCACATGAGGTTGGTGTGGCTGCTGAGGTTGTCTATGTTTTGGTCTCTTCTATATGGGTCTTTTTATAGGTTGATTTGCACCCACTTCCCCTCTACATGTCCTTTTGTTGTGTCCTTGTTTTCCACATTTTGTGCAGTTGCCTTGTTGTCCTCTTTTGCTTATCTTAGGGTTACTGACTTCATCACGTTCTAATTTCCTTTTCTTGGCTGGTCTTCCTGGTGGCCTCCTGATGATTGGTGGCAATATAGGTTCCATGTCAGTCACTGGAGCCCATTGAAACGGACCTGCACAAACAAACATTGACAAAGATGTTATGCAAATCATTGATTTAATGTAGGTTACAAGCTAGTTTAGAGTATTACCTTTTATTGGTGTAATCATGTTGGAGTAAATAGCTAGCTGTGTACTGTTGTGGTAGCATTCATTGACAAAATCTTCAGGTTTTAAATTATTCAATCGAAAGACTGATGCTGCATGGGGACATGGGATGTCAGTGAGGTCCCATTTGTTGCATGAACATGATCTTTTAGCAAGGTCCACAATATGTTGATGGGATGGGCCAGCTTCAACTTGATACTTATGTGCACCAGCATAAGTTGGCCATAACCTAAAACAATACATGAAACACAAATAGATTACAATGGCAGAATTCATAAGAAAAATATTGCATTTAAGGGCAAACTAAGTCAAATGGCAGTGAAGCAGCATACAATGACCAAAACCATCATTCTAGATTAAGCTAATAAGTAAGCAAACTAAGTCATAAGAAAAATATTGCATTTATGGGCAAACTAAGTCAAATGGCATTGAAGCAGCATACAATGACCAAAACCATCACTCTAGATTATGCTAATAAGTAAGCAACAAATAGATTACAATGCACAAAGTCCATCATGAAGAATTCATAAAAAAAAGTGCATTTAAGTGTGAAAAACTAAATAAAAAAGACCAGCAATTCATATTAGGGTAAGAATTAAGGAAATCCAAGGGGGCACCATCATGAAGAATTAAGCATACAATGACCTAAACAGTCCATTTTAGTGACCAAACTAGAACAAACATCAAACGTTAGTGACCAAACTAAAACAAACACAAAACGTTAGTGACCAAACTAAAACAAACACAAAACGTTAGTGACCAAACTAGAACAAACACCAAACTAGAACAAACACCAAACACATTACCAAAGGCAGATTTGTATAAACTTTACCAAATCGTAAATTGAAAAACAAGGCAGATTTGTATAAACATTTCTCAATCGTAAATTGAAAACATTACCTGATAGATGCTTCAATGTTCATGTCCAACTTTTTTTGAATTTTTTGACACAAGAACCCTTTACACTTTTCAGCAGCCTCTCTTTTGGATACAATTCGAGTCATAATCTTCATTCGAATTGTCTCCATCATAGTTAATATGGGCTTATCTCTTGCCTCCAAAATGGACTGCACAAAATATATTTACAATATCAAAGTTAAATACATATTAAGTATAAAATTATTTTCTTACTATTTAATAATTGTAAAAAAATTGTATTACCTTATTAAAAGACTCACAGTGGTTGTTAAGGAGCATATCACACTTGCTCCTAGTAGAGAAGTGTGATCTGGACCACTGAGTAGGGTCCTTCTCCTTAACCCAGTCATAAGCAGCCTCTGACAATGTCTTCAATTGCTCCATAGCAATTTCAAACTCCCTCAAATAGGTAGATCTGGCAGCCTTCCAAAGAGCATCTTTGAGAGCTTGGCCTTTGTGTTTCTCCTTAAAATTTGTGTACACGTGTCTGACACACTTTCTGTTCTCAGCATATGGAAAGACATCTGGAATAACTTCCTTAAGACCCTACAAAAGTGCAACCAAAGTTAATTTGTTAAATAAATGAAACATATGTAAAAATTTCAATTAATGAGAGAGTTAACCTTATGTTTATCAGACATGAAGCATATGGTGGAAGAGTTCTCAATCTCCAAATCAGATTTTAAAATTTTCACAAACCAATACCAAGACGACATATTCCCACTCTCTACAATAGCATATGCTATAGGGTAAATGTAATCATTTGCATCAATCCCTACAGCTGTCAGCAAATACCCGTGAAAATAGCCCTTTAAGAAACAACCATCAAGACCAATAATCCTCTTACAACCAATTTTTCATCCATCTTTGCAAGCTTGTGGACAAACATACATCCTCTGGAACAACCTCAAATCTAAATAACAAATTGTTGTTGTTCCAGGATTAGTAATCCTCAACTCTTGCAAGTATTCATATATTCTACCATATTGGTCCTTATGATTCCCTTCAATCATTTTTAATGACATATCCTTGGCCCTAGCACACTTTCCAGTTGACACAAGTGCACCAAATTCTTGCAGCACATCATGCCTTAATGATCTTAAGGTGTAATGAGGCTCAGACATAAATTTTCTAATGTAATACTTGGCCATCCACTTAGCTGTAATGTTACTATTGCTCACGGACTTGGAACATGTATGACGATTGACCATGGTTTTAATTTGCCAAGTCTGGTCCTGACTGTCCTTTGGATTCTTAGGGGCTGCCCACAACTTCCAAGAGCATCCTTCTTTGCATAGTGCTTGAAGCTTTCGTTTGGCATTCTTCTTTAGTTTTACTTCCACTCGATCTACCCTCTCATGTGCTTGATAGCTTCTTTCAACGTTTCTCTATTCGGAAATATTAAACCCTTACTGAACTTTGGTCTCACCATATCAGTTTCAGCATGAAATTCAGGATATTTAGGCCCATTCGAGTCTGAACCATGGTCACTATATAGGGTTTTAGAATTGTCAGAATCTGATTCTTCCTCATGATCATTGTCATTCATATGCACACCATCAGCTCCAAAGCCATCCATTTTTCTTTGCACCTTAATTCATATTTCATCATCTTGTCTGCAGGCTTCATCCTTTCCACAGTCATACTCATTATCACTAACATCAAACTGCTCAGCAACAAATTCTTCTTCATCAGAATTTTCTTCTTCAACATCATCAGGTTCTTCTTCATCAGAATCTTCTTCTTCAACATCATCAGGTTCTTCAACATCATCAGGTTCTTCTTCAGCAGCACCAGCTTCTTCTTCTGCACCAACACTATTATTTTCTTCACCAACAACATTTTCCTCTTCAACAGTATTATTTTCTTCAGCAGCACCATCATCAGGTTCTTCTTCAGCAGCACCAGCTTCTTCTTCTGCACCAACAGATTCTTCACCAGCAAATTTTTCACCATTATTTTCATCTTCAACATTTTCTTCACCAGCACCATCATAATTTTCTTCTGCACCAACAGATTCTTCACCAGCACCATCATAATTTTCTTCTTCTTCAGCTTCATAATTATCTTCTCTCATTGCAGTCTCATTAACTTCATAATTTTCTTCTGCACCAACAGATTCTTCTTCAGCACCACCAAAATTTTCTTCTTCTTCAGCAGCTTCTCTACTTCATTAACTTCTTTCTCAAATGGCTTAAGATATATATGCATGTACCTATCATTATCTAGGCTTTCCAACATAGCTATACAATCTTTATCATTCTTCAGTGGCCTAATAGAAGTTCTACACAGTGAACTACCTGGAACTCTCCAGTAAACAGTAAATGGTGGAACTACACCTATTTTCTCAACCATGGCACATAATGAAAATGTTGCGAACCTACTGCCATCAACAAAGTCTATGTAAGCTTCGGACTTGGAGGTGTACTTCATCCTTGGTGAATGAGTAAAGTTTCCTCCATAATGAATCACAATAGTGAACAAATCTGTCTCACTACCTACACAGTTAAAAACAGATGTATTATACACATAAAAAGCAGCAAAGCATAGTTATCAAGTAAAACATATAGTTTACAATGTCTAAATCTAAGTAATACACATGTATTATACACATAAAAATAAGCAAAGCATAGTTATCAAGTAAAACACATAGTTTACAATGTCTAAATCTAAGTAATACACATGTATTATACACATAAAAATCAGCAAAGCCATCAAAGCAATATACATAAAAACCATCAAAGCAAACACATGCATACCCTTAAAAGCAATAAAAACCAGCAAAGCAAACACATGCATACCCTTAAAAGCAATATTCAATGGCCCACCCTTAAAACCCTACAAAGTAAACTGTTATTGAATTGGCCAACCAAAATTCATAAAAGGTATAAACAAACAATATTCAATGGACCACTTTCCTTATAAAACAATGTAAACTAACAAACAAAAATGGTTATTAAACAATGTAAACAAACAAACAAAAATGGTTAACTTTTTCAAACCAGACAAACAAACCTTTAAATAGAATCTAAACTATATTATCCTTCATCCAATGTAAACTATTTGTGAACCGAAAAAGGGAACTATTTGTTAACCTGTTTCTTCATTTACTAAAATCATAAAACAAACAGGTTAACATATAATAATCATACATGCTATAGCTTAGATTATATAATAATCATACATATAATACACTTCATCCACTGTAAACCAAACATAAGCAATCAGATTAAACCCAAAATCAGTACACATTAAACCCAAAATAGAATCTAAAACTCTCACTAAAACCCTAAATGTGAATTTGTTTATCTAAAACTCTCACCAAAACCCTAAATACTAATTTAAACTCTAAACCCATTTTACAACCATTTTCAATTTCGGCAAACAAATAAAATAAGTTTAAAAAAACATACGATACACCACTTTCTTCTCCCTTGGTTTTCGAAGCCGTCATTGCACCATTTTCAGCCTATAAACAAGAAAAAAAAATGATTCAAAACCGGCGGTAATAGAAAGGGGATTGCGATTAATTGACCAAAAATCAGTTTAACGAGTACTTACCTTCAATCTTCAGAGAGGAATTCTCTAAACCCTATCAATACCCAAAATCCACAGAGAATGATGAAGAGAAAATTTTAGTTAATCGGGTTAATTTTTTTGATTTACTCGTGCTTAAGGGAATAAGGAACGTTTCGTTTCATTTTGCCCTTTTCAAACATAATACACGTGTATTATACACGTGGACTTTTTTAATTTTCAAAATTCCATGTCAGCCGGCCGTTACTCCTCTAACGGAGAATGACGGAAGAGTGACTAAAATAAAACACATTATTAACGTAAGGGACCACAATACGCTGTTTTGAAATCTGGTGACCAAACTAGAACAAACACCAAACGAAAGGGACTGTTTGTGAACATTACCCTTTTTTTAATTTTGTTTTTATATATAAATTTTTTTCAATGAAGTCTATGCTTATTCATCTGAGTAACGATGTGATCATCTTATACTGGTGTGGCTAAATTTTCTCTCTTTCGAAAAAGAAGGAAAAGTCCTTTCATCTTTTTTTTCTCTTTTTAGTTTTTAATTTTTGTTGTTGTTTGTTATAAATATTTTGTTGAGTTGTGAGGAGCTCGATTCGTTCAACCGCTATGGCTCACAAAGTGGTGGAGAGGTGGATTTTTGGGTGGAGGTGGTGTGGAAGCTTAAATGTAAATGACACAATGATTTTTGAGTGGTTCAACCTTCTAACCAAGGTCTACATCCACTACCTTAGCTTCCCACTAAAGATTTCCAATCAATCCACTATTGATTCGTCCCCTTTTCTAGGCTTAGGAGGAAACCCTTATACACCGATCAAGCCCTCTTTACAAGAGATAAGAAAAGCAAACACAAATCCCTCTAATAGGTGTTTGTTTGCACAATTAAAGCACTCACCCAAAACCTAAAACACTTGAGCAAATTTGACAATTTTGGCTCACTAGTGTTTTTCTATACAAGAATTGACAATTTAAGTACTAAGACAATATTTGATCATTTGTTGATTGACAATGTGAGCATTAACCATATCTTGATGCTTGGAGGTCCCTTTTATACTCCTTGTTGAGTTTGTAGCCGTTACTAGCCGTTGGGGTTGTATTGGAGCTGTTGGAGACTTAAATTCCCACCATAAATGCAGTTCTGCAGCTCACCCTTTCGAAACACATGTACCCATTTCGAAACACCCTTTAAGTAGAAATTGTCGTTGCAGTCTGATGCAGCACCCGTATCGAAACGCCCTTGGCCGTTTCGAAACACCCGTATCGAAACGCCTACCTCCGTATTGAAACGATCTGCATTTAAATGTTAGTTGGGAAATAGTCGTTGGAGGTTATGACCGTTGAGGTCGATGCCACGTAGGCGTATCGAAACGGCATAGCCCGTTTCGAAACGTTGGGCAAAATTCACATCCAGGGAAGGTCCGTTTCGATTCCCGTATCGAAACGTTTTTGCTACTGGAATTCCCGTATCGAAACGCCCTAAAGTGTTTCGAAACGCCTGGAAGATTTTGTGTATTTTGGCTTTTGAAAACATACAAAACCCTTTAGAAAATATCCCTAAACATAGTTTCAAGTTATTTAGACTTTTGAAATAGTTTTGAATTCTTTTTAAATTATTTCAAAACATTTTTCAATTATTATATCAAAACATTAGTTATACATATTTTCATGTTTAAATTTTTTTATTTGATCCTCTTTCTAAATAATAAAAGTTATCCGATATTATATTAAAAAAATATTAAACTCATTTTTTTAATATTAGAACAAGAGAACAAGACAAAGATTACTATTCATATCTGATATTTGTTGGGACAAGGGACGTCGGTTTTCCTATGTATAATACACCCATGGAAAAACCAGAGAAATAGGGAGAAGGAATATAGGCCTGGAGTTTTGTTAGTTACAGGAACACAATTCTCGGACAAAAACTCCTAATTTTCGAGCAACTGATATGATAAAAAGGCAATGCCTGCTGCGTAGAGATTTAGAGGTGTTTGTCCCTCTCAAACTTCTTTCTTCCTTTTTGTTTTTAGTTGTTTGAGAGGAGACAGCAAAATGTGGAATCCCAAGGGAAATACAAATACATCTATGAAGAAAGGAGGTGGCAAGGGGCTGGTGGCGGTTGCCATTGACAAGGACAAAGGCAGCCAACATGCTTTCAGATGGGCTGTTGAACATCTTCTTTCCAAAAGCCAATCCGTTGTGCTCATCCATGTTGTTAATAAACCACCTAATGGACCCGGTACCGACTCCTCGAACAAACAGACTACCGACAAGCTATCCAAGGAATTGTTCCTCACCTTCCATTGTTTCTGTACTCGAAAAGATGTAAGTTTATGATTCGAATGCCGAATGCATCCCCAAGATGGAACAAATCCTCATGTCTCCTGTTTTGTTGTCCTTTACAACAGATACATTCTATTGATATCGTACTTGAAGATACAGATGTTGTAAAAGCATTGAGTGAATACGTTTCTTATGCTGCGATTGAGAAATTGGTTCTCGGTGCCCCGTCTCGAAGCGGATTTATGAGGTACGTGTTCGGAACGAAATGTCTCAACATGATTGGTTTTGTAGGAGAAATCAGGATTTAAACTATACCACATAGTAACAAATGTGCATCTGAAATACTTAGCTGAACAATTAGAGATGCAAATGATCGTTATGCAGAAAATTCAGGGCCGACATACCGAGCTGTGTAGCGAAAGCTGCACCAGACTTCTGCACCGTATATGTCATTTCCAAAGGAAAGGTATCTTCGGTACGAAACGCGGTTCGTGCAGCTCCATTCCCCTCCCCATTGCTTGATCAAATTAAGACACCGCCGACCGTTAGCTTTACTATGAGTAAGCCCTCCATGAGTAATCCTGGTCCAGGAAAAGGAGGTTTGTTTCCCTTCTACACTTATCTCCTTTCAATTTAGTTTCCATTTACATCTTGACTAATTGAAACTGCAATATTTTCATCTTGACTATGCGGTAGATAATAATTCGGTGACCAAGAATCGCATTTCAATCGACTGCAATCCCAGGCAAGTCTCGAGGAACAATCCTGTTAAGCAAATGAACTTGGATTGTTGTAGGAAATGGGATGAAAAAGAATTTTGCACATCTGTCAATATGAAGATATTTGTTTTATAATGACATGGCCTTGCTGGTGAACTAACCATCATCTTTACAAAATCAGGCCACAAAATCCCCCTACAAGAGCTAGTCTCGCGAGAGCATTCGCGGATTTATCGGAATCAGATACCGATATATCGTTTGTCAGCTCGGACAGACCAAGCACTGATTGTGGCTCATCTTTGTTCTTTGATTCGTTCATTGACTCTAGTCGAAATATGCGGTTATCAGACTGCACAGATTTTAGCATAGGATCAACGCGTTCAGGAATGAGGTGGACTAACCGTGACTCTCGACTTGATTTCTCGCAACCGTCGTGTGACAGTGGAAGATCATCATCTTGTTCATCACAGAATCTGGTACGTTAATCAGTATGCCTCCTATGGAAGATGATTTTCCACTTATTTTATCTAAAACCGAACAGGACGAAGTCGAAGCTGAAATGAAGAGACTAAAGCAAGAACTGAAGCAAACAATGGACTTATACGGTAATGCATGCAGACTAGCAATTTCAGCAAAACAACAGGTACAAACATCAAGCATGCCATCTTCTAGCCCTCCCTCCGTGTGGAATTTTCTGAATTGTAGACTTATTAACCTCAGGCAATCGAGTTAAAAAACGGCAAAAATGAAGGAGAACAAAGCTTGGAAGAGGCACAACGAGCCGAGGAAGCTGCAATGTCAGCTGTAGAGAAAGAGAAAGCCAAGTGCAAAGCAGCCATGGAGACAGCTGAAGCAGTACAGAAACGAGTTCAATCGAAGCAAATGGCATCGAGTTCAGGAGGGGGTGCACTAAGAGAAACAGAGGAAATGAAGAGGATGTTGGAGACTCTATCCAATGGTAATATCAAATGCAGGAGATACACCATTGAGGAAATTGAAAAGGCTACAAATAACTTTGCCCCCAATCGAAAAATCGGAGAAGGAGGTTACGGTCCTGTCTTCAAGTGTTATCTTGATCATACACATGTGGCAGTTAAAGTTTTGCGACCGGATGCCGCTCAAGGGAGATTACAGTTTCTGCAAGAGGTAAACAACTGATAATAGAATCGAATAATCGATTAAGGGATTCGTTAAAGACATAAAATTATTCGAACATGATGGTGTTGGTTATTGTTTTGCAGATTGAAGTACTGAGCTGCATACGACATCCTAACATGGTACTTCTTCTAGGAGCCTGCCCGGAGTATGGGATTCTAGTGTATGAATACATGGCTAGGGGAAGCTTAGATGATTGTCTATTTAGGAAAGGGAACATGATGCCAGTATTGTCTTGGCAACTCAGGTTCCGAATCGCTGCAGATATCGCAACAGGCCTACTTTTTCTGCATCAAACAAAACCGGAACCGATCGTGCACCGTGACATGAAGCCTGCCAACATATTGCTGGACCACAACTACGTTAGCAAGATCAGTGATGTCGGGTTGGCCAAGCTAGTACCTGCGGTTGCAGAGAACGCGACACAGTGCTGCATAACGTCGGCAGCCGGAACATTTTGCTACATCGATCCGGAGTATCAACAAACAGGTGTGCTGGGGGTAAAATCTGATGTGTATTCCTTAGGGATCATACTTCTTCAACTCTTAACAGCAAAGCCACCAATGGGGTTGTCACACCACGTTGCACTAGCCATGGAGAGAGGCACATTTGAAGAGATGCTGGACCCTGCAGTGTCCGACTGGCCAGCTGAAGAGACCATGTCACTGGCCAAACTGGCAATTCGATGTGCGGAAATGAGACGGCGAGACAGGCCGGACCTCGACAAGGAAGTCTTACCGGAACTGACTAGACTCAAAGAGATTGCTGAAAAGAACATGTCCCCATAGCTCTGGATCAAAAGGAACAAGCATAAAATTAATTCCAAACTACATGCCCCCCCGGGAAGAAGAAAAAAAAGTACTAGTATTCATTATCCCATACTAATACTTTGAAATCAATACCCATTCATTTAATTTAATTTAATTTAATTTAATTTAATTTATGCTAGTTTCCTTCTGTTCTTTTTCTAGAACTCGGTTAAGTTTGTATGGCTTGAATTAAAATTGAATAATATTTTTTTATTTTGAATTAATATTAAAAATATTTGTTTCTTTCTTAAATAAAAATAAAACGGTCATATCGAAATCAGATGTTTCAAAAGTTGACTTGACTTGACCTGACAAATATTTTAATTTTTTTGAAAAAAGTAAATGATTAAATTGGCCTCTTTTAAAAAATAATATTCAATTTTAAAAAGTAAGTAATTAAAGACAATTAATATAACTTTTGAGGTTTTTCATCATTTTATTGTCATAATAGTAAATTTAGGCCTCAATAGAATACATCAATTTGATCTTGACTCTAAAACATTCAATGCATAATTTACATATTATGCAAATATTAAGCGTTAAATTTATTGATTTTTTAAAATTAAGACTAAATTAATATAATATATAATCGTTGAAGGCCTACTTTTGCATACGTTTGGAGCCGAATAATTTCTATGAGAGAAATTTAGGCCTTTTTAAGTTGGGAATTTGGGCTTATTAAATTAACGGAAGGGAGAAAGAAAAAAACCCCTTAAACCCCAACAGAAATTATATATCTCTACTTGTTCTATCTGTTTCCAAATCCCCAGAAATTGTAGGTTTTTCAGCGGTGCTACCAAGGAAATGGAACAACCGGCGACACCAACAGCTGTTCCTCAAAAACTTGGTGACAGAGGCAACAGCACCAAAACAAAGAGGAAAATCCCGACAGCCCAAGAGCTAATATCCCATTACCAGACCCAAGGCCTGGATGCCCAACAAGCTTCCGTCAAAGTCATTGAGGATCTCCAGAATGTGGTGATGAGGGTCGTCTCCTCCAACTCCAAACCCAAGAAAGACAAGTTGTTGACCGACGTTTCGAGAAAGATGGATAGTCTCAACAACAGGATAGCGGTTGTGGATATGAAGCTGGACTCCAAGCCTGGCTATTTGGAGACTTTTGCAATTGGGGTTGCTTCCGCCGCTGCTTTCAATGGCATCACCAGTGTTCTGCCTCATGTTTTTGAGGGTCTTGCCCAGATTTGGTCTTCTGTTACCAAGCCTTCTTCTCCTCATTAAATGTATTTACATTAAATTTTCCAGATAGCTTATGTTGGCTTGGGAGTTTGAGTTAAGGTGACTTCAAATTTTATAAATTCCTACTCATATTTATGTATATATAATTTTGTGTTTTTTTTGGGACAATTTCATGTGGTATTCTGCAATGGTAGTTTGTGGGAGTTGATTTCAGGGGTAATTTTTCACCTTTGGCTTAGAACTTTTGCATTTTATTTTCAGCATAACGTCTTCCAAAGAGGCAAATAATGATGGTTGTGTTGTTTTATTTTCAGCTTCACGGTTGAAGTAGTTGATTAAAGCATAATTGGTTTATACATTTTCTTGAGTTGATTAAGCACTGTGGGAACTGTTCCGTTAAGGTAATAACGTGAAAAGTTCGATCAAAAAAAAAGAAAAAAAGGTAATAACGTGAAAAGTTTTCTGCCTATACATTTCCCCATTTGTTCGTTATCTTTAAACTTTTTGCACTCCTATTAATTTGAGATTCGATGTGCTTATGGTGCCTTAGAGAGACGGCAATGGGGGTTAACTAAGGATATTGTTCATGGTTTTAAAAAAAAATTAACAATGAATTTTAGTTTTTTTTTTCTAATCCAAGCCATTGTGTTTGTTAAATAAAAATGTTTTTTTGGTTAAAAGCTATCGAAGGAGAGAGTGATTTCCACACAGGATACCAAATTGAGAGAAAAAAAAATATAAAAAAAAAAGTTTAGATGCCGAGTTGAGAGAAAGTTAAAAGTACAAGGGACCTATTTAAAACCCAAAACAAACTTGTCGCTGAGAATATTATCTATAACATGCAGGGTCAAGTGTTTTCATTTGAATGTTATGTAATAAATAAAACACCATTAAATGTCCGAATGAGCAGCAGTTTAAGAATATCATCATCCTCGATATCACTTGGTCACACGGTAACTCTGCATAACACAAAATATTAAAAAGTCAAGTTCTGTACACTCCGTAAAGAATTCTGACAAACTGAAAAATAAAATCTGGCACAGCCGGTCAAGCATCACATGGCTCATGAAAAATTCATAACCAAAATGCAAGAATCAAGAAATAAGAACAAATACCTTCACCCGTTTGAGCAGGTCCTTGGCCTTGGCATCACTGCTGAAGTGATCACGTACCGGCTGTAGATAAAGGATTCATAAGAACATTGCCCCTTAACAGTGTAAATGAGACATCTATGCTTGCTAACTATTCGAGATTGACTCGAATTCAAGAGTCGAGCTTGAGCTCGAGTTATCGATCCAAGTAAATTTGAGGACCATAATACTACCCAGCTGGAATAGCTCACAAGCCTAATCGATCTTCTCAATTCTAATATATATTTTATTGAATAGAAACGAGCTTTAATCGAGCTTGAGTTCAAGCTATAGTTCAAAAATCAGTAAACGGGAAAGGAAAATTCTTGAATGACAGATTATTGAACCTTGGCTCAGCTCGATTAACATTATCACAGACTGACACGGCATGAAGTTGAATAATCTGTCATTCAAGAATTCTCCTTTCTCGTTTTTTTGGCCATCTTCCTTTCACGTTTAATAAGCATTTTTTCGCAATTTTTTTATAATAGCATTTCATTAGATACTCGCAATTTATGACATCAAACTTAAAACTACAAGCAAAGAAACCATAATATAGTTTATACTTTTTCACCTCAACTTATTTCATAATTAATTCAAATTGATAATTTCGTTCTATACAACTTATTTCATAAGGACCTAGAGGCTTATAACATACGTTTACCTAAGTACACAAGTTCACAACTTCAGATCAAAATAATAAAATAAACTGTATATTTAAATGTGTTCCATCTAACCAAAAAGATTTTTAGAGTGTGGCTGTCTGCTAGTGACTGGACTCAGTTGCAACAGGGTAGTGTTGGCATAGGGTTTTAGGTATTTTCTTCAAGCATTACCTAGTTATTAGCAGCAGGAAAGGTATAAACTTAAAAGGTATTACATGCTTACCTGTAGTATCTTGTTTAAAGCTTTAGAAAGAGCAGGCTTCAAATCACCAGGATGCAACTGCCCACTCTCATAGTCAGAAACAAGCTCCTCAAAATCTTTATAAGTCCTGAATGAAATAATAACACATTAGTGCAACGCCATTCTAAAATTGTGTGATAATAACAGTACAAATGGCTTGTTCAACAAATTGAGTGAGTTAAAGCCTGAAGTGTTTCTGAAACTTCCAGTGTGAATGCATAAGCATTAAATGAAGAAGGTATTGAACCACTAACTTGTCACCACCATTATCCGCACTGCGCTCCACCTTGAATTCATTAAACCACGGGAATATGATGTATTTGATATATTCCAAACATGGGTTCCCCTCAACAACTTTAGGGGGACAGTATGCCTTCTTTATTTTCACATTTACTTCTGCCTGTGACAAGAATCATAAGAAAGTATTAGACACGGGACTCAACAATGCAAATATTGATCCCCCAGGTCAAAGATAGACTACCTCCTCATCTTCCATGAATATTGATGATGATGGATCACTTTTGGACATTTTCTCTTGTCCTTGCTGGAGACCGGGAAGCATATCTGAACATCATCACAACCAAGAGCAACTAAGATAAAAGGAACAAGGAAATGAAAAAGAACAAAATTAAAGATGCTGAAGTAGGACAATACGATGAGACAAAATGGTTGGTTTGTTTTTCCTCTTTATGTCATCACAGTACTCTCTTGCAAGCACATTAACCTTCCTTTGATCCATGCCTAGCTGGCAAATGTCTGCCTGTCCACATAAAGCAATTCCAGTTGCTTTAGATAAATAAAAGTTTGAAATTAACTTTTAACTTATAAGAAAACATAGAATGCACACAAGCAAGGAACAGCTAGTAAAAATAGTCCGAAATGAACTGCAGACAAATGATAGGAGATCCAAAGCAACCATGCTGGAGATCCTTAACAGTTGTTCTTGACTTAAGCTGTAATGGTTTTGTAGTGGAAATTTTATAATACATTTGGAACTTCAGTAAGAATTTGAAACTTTTTCTTTTATTTTGAGATGATTGAAACAAAATGAATAAAAGAATTAACATTGAGAAAAAATTACTCAATTCCAAAAACAAAAGGATAACAAATGATGTCCTAGACTCATAGTGGAATTTCTCAATTACAAAAAGAAAAAAAGAAAGATAGAAGTCCAAATACACCTACTAAGCATTTGTACATGGTTGGTTTCAAAATCCCACCTTCAAAGTATAAATCTAATGGCAACAACAAATTTGGCTATTTTCCAAATTTCAGGGAGAAATTTCAATCTGTAACAAGCAATTGACATGAAGGGCATGATAGAAATACTGGTCATCAGCAAGATTCAGATCAATCCAGTCTCTCTTTTTTTCATTCCAAAGCCGATCCATGTTATTTTTTACAAGGCCATGATAGAGACATCGAGTAATTTGTATAAATAACTTGGGACAGGAGTGACATTTCCACAGTCATTGAGATTTACATATAAATAAATCTGTCTAAAGTTCTCAAAAAGCTAGGAATGAGGAAAGGATAAAATTCAAAATAGAAGCACCTTAAGGAAAAATATGTCAGCACACTGCATGCATGGGTAAAGAATTTGGGCGGCTGACAACTCATCTTGCTCACTACGGCCCATAATTTGACAACACCTAGAAAACAACATTTTTTTTTATTTGTAAGTAGACAAAAGAATTACTACAAATATTAAGAAAAAAAACAAAATTTATTTTATTAGCCCCACACCTCATTATCCTGGGAAGCTTGTTTCTGCGAGCTATATCCATCACTAGTGGCCAATACTCTGATGCCCTGGAGTTAATTTCATCTGAAGACCACAAGAATTCAACCTTTCCATTCAGGTCCATGCCGACTGCCTTCCAGATTTCAATCAAATACTGTCCAACTACTTTGATTTTCTTCAAGTCACCACCCATTTTATTGTTTAGCTGTGCAAACCAATCTGCTATCCAGATTTTCACCCTACACCCAGCAGAGGTCAGTTTGTTGACATTTATTGTCTTCATAACTCCCTGTTCACCACATATAACAAAGGAAAATTCAGTGGAAGAGGGGGGAAGTATAAAAGGAAACACCATAGATCTGATTGTATTCTACACTGACAGACCAGAAGTTGGTACAATCTTGTTGAGGTGCAGCATTTAAATAGACAGTAAATTAAAGAAGCATGTTAGATCTGAAAACAATGAAAAAGAAAAAGCCCGACAAGCAGCAAATAGAAATTGTTAAGAATCAATAAAATCAGTAAAGCACTACAAGAAAGCTAAATCTTTGAAGTAAAATCATTAGGGAAAGATGAAATTGTCGTATTTCAATTTGCCACAATGAGTTGGGAATAATAAACAAATCCATAATTAACCTTTCTGTATAAATCAAATCCAACAAAGCATTGGATTCATTTCTGAGATTCAATTTCTCCATATAGATAGGATTCAATATAAGAGCAGAAAATTTTGAGGGGGCAAAAAAACTTCACGATTCTAAAAAAAGGAAGAATACCTGAGCAATGTGCATTCTGCCAGAAGGCTCGAAGCCGTCATAGCAAATGGGTTCAGGTTTGTGAGTGAGAAGGTTCAACAGTTCATCCTCTTGAATACATTCTTCCCCTATGCTTCTTATAATCCTAAACCTTTCTTCTACACTGACCCTGGAACCATAATTTCCAAATAATTGAATAAATTCAACTCAGTTTTTATCTGAAATTGAAAAAAAATGAAATTAAAACGAAAATTTCGTACTGCGGAGTTGAAGAAGAAGAGGGAGGTTGTGAGCTGATAGATAGGGACTTCATGTCGGAGGACGGTGGGGTCTGATCGGCAGGTGATTGGTCCGCCATTAGTTCAGAGTGTATTGCGACGGCGTTGGCAAAGAGTTTACAACAATAAACTTGGGTAATCCAAACTTTGGTAAACCCTAGAGTTTTGAATGTTTTTGGCTAAGTGCATGTGAAATCTCAGCCTTCGATTCGGCGGATTTGGTGGCTTACGTATCCATTGTTAAAAGTTTTAAACTTCGCGATATATATTAAAAGGATAAATATTTTATACACAAGCGCCTTAGTTTTAGGGTATAATGAGTTAGTTTAAGGTATAAGGTTTAGGGGTTTAGGTGTAGAGGGTTAGAATTTAAGGATAATTGTTTTAATTTAAGGTTTATGGTTATAATTTAGGGTTTATAGGTTAAAACCTAAATTCTCATCATATTACCCTAAAAACTAAACTCTAACCTATAAACCTTAAATTATAACCCTAAACCTTAAATTGAAACAACTATTCCTAAATTCTAAACCCTAAACTTAAACCCCTAAACTCTATACCATAAACTAACTTCTTATACCTTAAAACTAAGGCGTTTGTGGAAACTTTCAGTTTCCACCGCCTGTGTATAAGATATTAATCTATACTTAAAAGGGGTAAAATTAAAATTTGATTATGTAAAAACATTCAGTTATTATTTAATACGTCGTTTATAGAAAAAATAGTAATATTTTTCGGTGGACAACATTCTCAAATTTTTCCCAAAATTCAAAAATGATGAAATATTAAAATTTAGTACAAGGATAACATAATCCTGAAACCTCAAACACAAATAATAAAAATAAAAATAACATGTAAGGGAAAAATACATTCAGACTGAAGTGAGGAAATTACAACATACAACATCATGGGCGTAGCCACCTTATGAACATAAGTGTCAAATCACATTAAAAAAATTTCAGAAAAAAATATTCTCTATAAATTTAATCTAAAATAATGTTAAAATAAAATTAATATAACTTGAATTGAATATTGACATCCTTAAAAAAAATAGCATCACTTGAAAGGAAATTAATACAAAAAAATATTTATAAAAAATTTAAATAATGACACCCATGCCCCGCGCCCTTGTGCAACATCCATCAAGTCAGAAAGTAGCATACAAGACGGATGCTTATTAACTAAGAGGTTAGCATTCCAGGACAAATACATTAAATTGAATATATTTATTTGTACTTAACGATATCTAAGTAATTGAATTGAGATCAAATTAATTGAATATATAAATATAAAGTTCTAACTATGCTATTAAACAATTTTATCAAAATTGTCACGTCACCCCATGACAATTAGGGCTCAATGATCATTTTATAACAAAATTGATATTTTAATGATTATTTTGTAACCATTAAAAGTTGAGTGACCAAAACGAACATTAAGACCATGTATGAACTTTACCCAAAAATATAGATAAGATTTAAATTACAAAGTTACCAACTTACCATACCAACTGTGCAACTTGACTAGTATGTATCACTATTCACTATGTAGAATGTAACAGTATAAAGAAGACAAAGGAGAAAAACCCTAAAAACAAAAATCAAAGAAACCAAATTCCCTCCCTTTCTCCCAAACCAAGAAAGCAAGAGAAAAAGGGGAAAGAAAATATCTAATGCCCCAAGAATCATCTCCCTGTCCACCTCAGGCACGTCATTTTCCTCCTTTATTAAAAAAACTTGAGATATATTTCTTTGCATGTCTGATCAAAACACTTCCCTTTTTAGTTTTTATTTATGTTTCTAATCTTCTGAGTTGAGAAATCTGAAACTTTGGAGTGAAATTTTTTATGTATACAGTGAAAAGTAAAGTAGAAATAATGTTGAGAACTGGATTTTGAATTGCAGAATAACAGTTGCAGGGTGTTTGGAAACATGGCGTTGGTTGTTCCGAAGGAGCTTAACGAACTCGAAAAGCCTTTTTCTTTGCCTTCTCCGAAGCCTTTTGAGATCCGATTTCAAGTCCCAGATTTGAGAGTTCCCATTAGAGTAAGCTTCTTTTTATAATGTTCTTGCTCTTGGCCCAAGGTGCTGTTTGGGTGCTGAGAAAATAAATTTAAGAAAAGAAGAATTTTTTTTTGGAATCCCCCTTTTTTCAAGGCAAAAGCTTCGGTATAAAGCATGCTTTTCTGTGTCATATCATTTCTATTTGCTTTGTTAAAAAATTTGGCTGCTAAGAGCTATGGGGGAAGTAATGACAAAAGAAAAAAGATTCACACTGAATGAAAGATATAAAAGAAATCACCCTCTTATGAAAATTCTTTATTTTGGCTACATTTCATTGCATCTTTCCGTAAACTTGCATTTTCTGTGGAGGTCTCAGAGATTTTTTGGATATTTGTGATCCAATTCTCTATAATGGCCTAAGATGGTTACCTGTATTAGAGTTGGGTTGAGTTATGGGAAATCTGTTTTGTAATTCATTATTTTTTTCCCTAAGCTTCCATTTGCCAGCAGCAGCAGAATTGATTTTATGGAAATTGAAGAGATCTGAAGTTTAAAGGGTCACCATTTCAATTATCTGGTTACCTGTATTAGAATCCTTTTGACTGTATGTATTACGGCCAATCGGTTGTTGCTGATATTACAAATACATGCTCTGATTGTGATTCAGGATTTCTTGAGGACTAGAGAAGTTGGTGAGTTTATCAGTGGAGCTTTAGCAGGGGCTATGACCAAAGCTATTCTCGCTCCTTTAGAAACTATCAGGTTGGCAGACACGTCGTGTTATATGGTTTCATTTATTAGTTTGCTGAGTTCTTGTCTTTACCATTATATCTAATTCTTAGGTATCTATATCCAAGTGTGTACTAAGTGCAATTTTTTTTTCAATAAGCCTTAAATGTGTAAAATGGTATGGAAACTTATCTAGAAAAGCTTGAACAGATTCACTGAATAGTTCTGGATTTTAAATAGAAAAAAACATTGGATTTCTTTCCATTTTGATCACAATTTTAAACATGGTTTTGAGTTTCATTTCTTCTGTTTTATGCCATGGATCATTAGAAATTACAGTGGATAAATTGGAAAGTATTTGTTCAACTCATAATTCCCGAGTTCTGACATACAGGACCAGAATGGTGGTCGGGGTTGGATCCAAAAACATAACTGGTAGTTTCGTTGAGATCATTGAGCAGCAAGGTTGGCAAGGACTGTGGGCTGGAAATGGAATCAACATGATTAGAATTATTCCCACCCAAGCAATTGAGCTTGCAACATTTGAGTGTGTCAAGCGCACAATGTCATCAGCACAGGAGAAATGGAGTGAGATTGAAAGCCCAAAACTGCAAATTGGTCGTTTGAACGTTAACGTTTCTCTTTCCTGGATTTCTCCAACTGCTGTGGCTGGTGCAGCTGCTGGAATTGCTAGCACACTTGCATGTCATCCTCTTGAAGTTCTCAAGGTATGTTGACATATCGCGAGTCGATTATCTTTCTTCTTTTAGAAAAAGCAGAACATTCCACATCGTGATGAATGGTTTCTTTTAGTTTTTGTTTTTCAATACTAGTTAAAGATGAAGTGCAACTAAGAGTGTGGACTGTATAATGATGTCATCCAACTAATCCTTTTTATTAATGCCTCAGAGTCAGACCTCTTACTTAGCATCTCACTTGTGTGAGCACTGAGCAGTGGGTAAACTAGTTGAATAGCCATCTTAATGTTGTTCAGACACTTGGAAAAATAATTAATCTGAATCTGATTATGTTGAAATTATTAAAGAGTTTGGTTCATTTTATGCTTTTGCCTACGGAGCTGAATCCTCCCCTTGTAATTCTTACAGGATAGGCTGACTGTCAGTCCAGACATATACCCTAGCTTAAGCATTGCAATCAGCAAGATTTACAAGGATGGTGGTGTTGGTGCCCTTTATGCCGGTCTCTCTCCAACGCTAATGGGCATGCTTCCTTATAGTACTTGTTACTATTTCATGTATGACAAATTAAAGAAATCCTACTGCCAATCGAAGAATAAAAAATCTCTAAATCGTCCGGAGATGCTTGTACTTGGAGCTCTTGCAGGTAAGACTTGGCCTGAACTGTTTGAAATTATTAAACGGGGTTTCCCAGATATCGTTCCTGTTTGTTTTTATTTTCTCAAACACAGACCACAGCTTCTTTTTTTACCCTTCCTATTTGTCATTTTGACAATTAGCATCAATGCATGAACAACTAAACTGGTTCAATTGGAATGGCTAGGTTTCACTGCTAGCACCATAAGCTTTCCCTTGGAAGTTGCCAGAAAACGTCTAATGGTGGGAGCTTTGCAGGGTAAGTGTCCACCAAACATGGTTGCAGCACTTTCTGAAGTAATCCGGGATGACGGCTTAACAGGTCTTTACAGAGGGTGGGGCGCTAGCTGTTTAAAAGTAATGCCCGCCTCTGGTATCACCTGGATGTTTTATGAAGCTTGGAAAGACCTATTGCTTGTTGAGAGACGCATATTATGATGGGTCTAGAAAAGAAAAACACTTCCCGTATTGAAGTTCCTCTCTTTAAAGTGCAAGAGGATGATGTGCTAGCATGGTAGTAGATTCAGGGTTGTTTATGGAAGGGAGTGCCTAATGGTATTTAATAGTTAGTTATCGGCTTCCATATCGAATATTGACATGTACCAACAGACTTCTTATATATCATATGAGGTTTTGACCATTTTGGTATTTAATAATAGAGTAACTGCAATTCTCGAGTTTGTACTTGTTGATATATTGATGTTGGACTTGCGGAAACCATTGCTGCTACAGAAGTGATCAAACAGGCAAAACAAACAAGTTAGAATTATATTCTCGGAGGTTACATTGAATGTTACAAATGAATTAAAATTTTATAGATGATCAGCCATATGGAAAGTGCAGCACTAAAAATCAGTAATACATCTTACAGTCTCGGCCAAAGTATGGCGAGGATACACAACAAGGCTTGGTCTAAGCTAAAACAGAGTTTGGAAGCTTCAACTGGCTTTCCTGTATGTTCAAACTGCACTTGCAATTACATGTTGTCTTCTTCGACAGCGGTGCCATTTCTTTGCCTTTGTAACTGAGGAATGCATGTTCTGATTGACTGTGAGTTTTCCGCAAGCGTGTAAAGGCAGAACAAGCACAATCCTATTTCAGAAACACAGATTTTTTTTCCATAAATCTCAGAAAGATAAAGGAATTGAGGGGAAAGGAGGGGGAAACCACTTTATCAAGCATGCTAAACTTTTTTGTTGTGAAAATTTAATACATAAAAAAGTAAGTATTCTTTGTTGCCAAACATCAATTCATAGTGCTTGAATGAGCAAAAGAAACTTGACTAGATCTCAAGACAAATAGAGTGTGGTTCATTCAACATTAACCAGTTCAAGTATCTGTCGTGTTTTAGGTACAAAAATTAAAGTTGCAATTGATTTCAACAAGAGACAATGGAAGTTAACGGCAAACATACCTGCATAAGCAACTGTAGTACCAGAGACCAATCGTCCAATGGCCGACAGTATGTAAAGACAAACAACGACCTGAAGGTAGACATGCATCGGATTAATAATAGTCATGCAAGAAAAAAAATTCTCAAGATAATTGCAGCACGGTATTAACATGATAAGTTCCAAAAGGCGTCAAAGCAAATGAGCAAAACTCAACAAACAAGAGAAAAACAGTTGGCCAGGGTTCCAAGGAGAAGGGTGGTTATCTTGGAGGTTAGAATCATCAAGCTCTTTGAGATGGATATTCAAAAGATATCAACCAAAGCAGAAGAATTAGGATCTAAATAGCAAAAAGTAGCTGATTTTATAGTGAACGACAACTAAAGTTTGAAAAGCTCACCCCAAAAAATAGCCTTTTGTCGTGTCCAGTTGCTGCAACCCTTAGGACTGACTCAGCTGCCCCAACCGTATTAGCTAACCAAGCAAAAATGCTATTAGCGGCATCCTGTGAGATCTGCCACTCAAGTGGATCTACCGGTATCCTAGAAAACATCTTTCTCATTATGAGAGTGAAATGGTTCAAGAATAAAAAATTCATTACTAAACTGAAAAGGCAAAATCATATGAATCCCAGTAAGCATGTTCTTGTCAAACATCATAAAAAGATCAATAACAAATTTACCCATTTCTTCGAATCAAAAGCAATTGAAAGTCCAAATCTAAAAACTACCGATCAGCTTACTTATTGTAAATTAAAAAAAAAATTGATCTTCACAGGAAAACAGTTGAACATCAATCCTAAATAAACTAAAAACCCAACAAATAAAAATGAGAAATTGAAAGAAACCCAGAGGTGAAAAGGAGAAGAAAGCTGACGAGATGTTCATTTGACGAAAGAGGAGGCCGAGAATAGCAAGAGAGCAAAGGAGAACGATTAGGACATCGGAGAAGAGAGAGAGAATGGTTGAATTGCGGTAGGCACAGTGGTAGTACACCAAGGTACCACATATCAGCAATCCCACTGCTTTTCCCGCTTCGCTCCTCCCTTCGCCTTCCATCGTCACTACTTGTAAATTGTAACCCCTTTTTTTAACTGGGATTGTTTCAAAATTTTGCTTTACACTTTCAGTTTTCTTCTTGCCTCCGATGTGGGTTGGAATTTTAAACGCGTTGACTCATTTTAATTAATTTGATTTTTTTATTAATTTAATCGAATCCTCACTTTTAAGTTTTAATAGTCAATTAATCATATGCCGGTACCCATATTGGACCTTTTCCTATCCGTATGGGGGCAATACAATTTTCCTCCCTTTCAGCACTGCTTAAAAAACCACAGAAGTTGTAAAGAAATCAATCACCATTATCAAATCATAGTGGCTTCGTTTGCAATTGCTGTAGGCAAACGACAGTTGGGGCTGCAATGCCCGTTGGCAGAAGCTGAAATTCAACTGTGGGCAAACACCCGTTTAGGGCCTTAGGCGGAGAAAATGGTGGGCGAACGCTCATTCACAACCAAAACAAATGCCCGTTTAGGTTGCTAAACGCAACCAAAAACGGAGATACTTCAGTTTTGCAATATTCTGTGAGGAATGGACTGGCTCCGCAAAACTGAGAACAAATTTGAACTCTAATGTTCGTTTCGGTTACAATTATGAAATTACTTGAATATGCTCGGTACGATTGATGTTGAATTCATAAGTTGAAAAACTACAATTACTCTAACCAAACTGGTGGGAAATCATGTTATTTTTATTAAAATAAAAAATAAAAACTGATGAACCAAACCAATGAATTTTGGTTCAATTTCATTTCAGTTATGAACCAAACCCATGTCTACGAGCAGGTAGCGAGGGCAAGCACTAGTTAAAACATATAGCGATTATAGCCTAAAACGGATGCATCTCAAATGAGATGAATCTCATTATATGCTGGAAGTGAAGATGGTCGAATACAGAAACTACAAATTAAATGCATAATATGTGATGTATCATCAAAGTCAAACAACCTCCACAAAACAAAGCAGTTAACTGTTCTTGACTTTTTGGAACATGACACAAATAAGTTCCATCTGAAAACACTGATTACCTTGGTGTTGCACGAACTAACCAGGTCCAACTTTCGGAATGTCATAATGCTCACTCATGTTTGCCAGATACTGGTTGAAATCCTGGATTCTATCGCGGTGAGATTTATTAGCTTGCTTGGCCAACCTATGCACGTCGAGTTGCTCCCTCTGCTCAATGTACCGTCTCTCTGCTGGGGTAAGATGATCATCATAATGAGGAGCCTTCCTCTCCCCACTTGATTTCTCAGCATCATTGGCATCTTCTTCATTCGGATCAACAGAAACTTCCGTGGTTCCACCTACATCAAGTACCAGCTAAAAACTGTGAGGTCTATAAACAATTGTGATTGCACGGAACTTAATAAAGGGAACAGAGACATACATTGAACCAAATAAATCAACAGCGTGTAACATATAGAAGCAGGTTGAGTCAAATAAATTAAAAGTTTAAACAATACAAAGTCTGGTCATAAATTAACTATGAAATTCTATTACAGTCTACTGTTGGTAAGATGTGTGCTGCAATACGAGACAACAAAAGCAATTCGGAACCTTAATTGCCTAGAGCACTAGACAGTCTTTTTGCAAACGGTTAGGCGCCGCAAACAAAGCCAACCGGACTTGTGTTCTTTTTAATTTCTTTAATTACAAATTATTTCGTAGTAGTAAAAAGAAAAGATTATATCATACTTTCGACTTCTCAAAGTTTTAAGTATTTAAAGACAGACATGGAATCATAAAAAAATGGCTACAAGATATGGATGTCTCAGATATGTACTGTCTAAAAGCCATTTGACCAGCAAAAAAGAACAAAAACCATGTTTCCGTAAAAAGTTTTAAGTGAATCTCTATGGCGAACTTTCATGGGAATAAAACATGAACATTTTAGAGAATTGGCCTTAAATTCACCTAAAAGCAGCATCAACATTGCAATAGACATAAAAAATCAGAGTAAAGAAAAGGAAAAGAAAAAATTGTCATATTAATACTATGAAAAAACCACAAATACCATAATCGAACATGAGTAGAAAAAAGATTACACACACACACACACACATATTCAATACGCACGCCAAAATCCAATAATATTATCAGAAAGTGAGAAAAGAAAACAGACCAGAAGCAGCATCGGAGAGATCGTTTTGGGCAGTTTCGTCATGATGTTGAATCTGCTTCTTATGTTTCTTTTTCTTCTTGATCCCACCAGTCTTAACATCTAAGGCTTTTCCCTTCAGCTTCAGCTTCCCACCTACTACATTCTCGTATTCTGACATCTTCCGTTCCCCCCTGAAACAGATTCCGAATTAACATCGAATTTGCAAACCCTAGAAAAAAAAGTTAGCGAAAATCAAAATAATCTCTCACCTTAGAGGGTTACTGAAACTGATTTGAAAAGAAATAAAAATTTTGGATGATCGATTTGATTTTGAACTTGAAGATTAAAAAATAAAGTCTATATCTCCTATCTGGTTCTCCGAGAAGAGGATAGACTGAAAATATGAACAGAGTTTTGAATTCTTTCCCGGCCTAAGGATCGGGGGGGTTTATATGATACGTTGAATCGGTTTTTGACTTTTGGGCTTATAATTAGAGGTGTCCCTGGCCGCCTAACCAGGCCACGGCCCGTGTTTTTAAAAGGAAAAAAAAAGGTTTATGCCTATCTGATTTTATTTTGGGTAATTATATCATGCACGGGCGGTAGAAACAAAATATTTTTACAAGCGCCCAATTTTAGGGGTTACAGATTTAGTTTAGGGTTATTAGTGTAGGGGTTTAGATTTATGTGTTTAGAATTTAAGGACTATAGTTTGAATTTATATTTTAGGGTTAGAATTTAGAGGTTATAAGTAAAAATCTAAATCCCTACTATATTACCTTAAAACCTAAACCTAACCTCTAAACCCTAAATTCTAGCCACAAAATCTAAATTCAATACCCCTAAACCACAAACTTTAAACTAAATCTCTAATCCTAAAATTATGATGCTAGTGTTTCCTTTTATGCCAACGACTTGTTTTATTTAGGGAAGATATTTTATATATTTTTTCCATTTAATAATTTTAAAGGATTGCTATCTCTTTTTAATTTAATCAATCTAATTTTTATAGTTGTCTAAAATAAAAGAATACTGTATCATTTTTATTTCTTCAATTTAACTCCCAAATTTTTTGAATAGTATAAAACTCACTTTATAACTATTGTTGACTAGCAAAATTATTATCAATGTTTTTTTGTCATGTTAAACACTATGTTATTAAATAATTAAGAGTGTATGAGTTAACATTTTTACGAGTCATTTTCTCTATATTAATGTCCTTTGATAAAATGATGACGAATTTAATTTGATGATGTTGTAGTATAATTAGCACATTTTTATTTTATTTTTTTTAAAAAAAAGGTAATTTTAAAATTCTGTAGTACAAAATATTTAAGACTTCAGAAAATTATATAAAACTAAAAATAGTCCAATGTCAAGGTAACGATGGAAAGAGACCTTGCTATATAGGGAGAATTAAAATTAGTAGAATTAGGAAATAGGATAAATACATATATATAACTAGGGGTTAACGTTCGATCGAGTCGAGTCAAAAAATTTTGAGTTATTCGAGTTGACACATCATATTTTACAACTCAAAATTTTGTTTGAAAATTTTTAGATTCGAGTTGAGTTTATGAAATTCGAGTCGAGTTCGAGTTTTCGAGTTCTTATACAAACTTAATTGTAATTATTTATCATGTTATAATACAATTTAATTCTAATTTAAACGATTTTCTCTAATCATATAAGATATGCATATACATATTTCTTCATATTTTTTCATATGTGGCATATATTTTTTCATACTTTTTATACCAGTATATATATACCAGGAAAAATTGAGGGACTCTACTCAAACTTAAAAATCAATTCACTAATTACTAAAAATTTTGAGTTATTCGAATTTTCATTCTATAACTCAAATTTTATTTGAATTTTTTTCAAGTCGAGTTAAAACGAGTCGAATTTTTTACTTCGAATCAAGTCAAAAAATTTATTTTTTTTAAGTCGAGTGAAGTTTTGCTCACCCCATATACAAATACAAGGATCTATTTCCAAGTCTCTTTCAAAAGCTGCGGTCAAATTTATGGTTTACAGGAAAAATTCAGCTATGCTGATTAATTAGGCACTGCATTTTTGGAATTTAGATAGCCATCTGTGTATTTTCTTTGTAGTAATAGTAATTAATTGTTTTACATTTATATAAAGTTAAATACGTTAATAGTTTGTATTATAAAGAGTTTGTTATATTTATATACTCATTTTTAAGGGTGAATAAAACTCAACTTGAATTTTAAAATTTAATAAAAATTAAAATAAAATGTGAGTTATAAAATAAATTTAAATAACTTAAATGGCTCGAAAATTTGAATGAACATCCTTCTATTACAATTATTTCATAAAGAGATATAAGCAAATACTATTGTAGTTTTATCATATTTATGGATTGATTATAAGCATTTACAAATTTGAGAGAAACGATAGATTAACAAAATAATCAAATAACCACCTATAAGAGAGATAACAACAAAGCTAATCTGAAAAAATTACAAAAACAAAACTAAAACGTGCTGCAGCAAAAAAATTTCCATTTTCATAAAATAAGACTCGTTAAGCTATGAAAAGAAAAATACAGAAGCAAAACTTGGTAAGTAGTTTGATATCGCTTAAGCAGGTCTTGAGTTTGAGTCTTTGCGTAAGTATAAAATTTTCGCTGAGAGACTCACTCACTAAAACCAAGTGCGACACAAGTCGGTCCAAATTAATAAGGGCTAAGTCATGGAAATCAGAATGACAAAAAAATCATCAATTATAGGTTGTCTAACAAGTGTTAGGTCATTTGAACAATGTCAAAAGTTTGAATCTTAACGTTGTGAATGAATAAATTAGGTTATGAAAAGTCGTAACTATAATATGTTTATGTAATATTAAATATGTATTAGCCGACAATTTCATTGAATATATGTGATTAAGGGTGTTCATATTCGAGTACCAGAAACTATAATATGTTTCTGTAATATTAAATCTGTATTAGCCGACCATTTGATTGAATATATGTGATTAGGGGTCTTCATATCCGGGTACCCAGAATTTTCGGATGCCAAAAAGTCGGCCCGTAACCCGGCCCATAAGAATCGAGTACCCGTAAAATCGGGTATTGGGTACCCTGTTCATTTTTTATATATTTTTAAATCTATTTAAAAAAATACATATGAAACACATAAAATTTCATGATATATATTTCAAACACAAAAATATTGATTTGAGGTTAGTTTTAAGAGAGAAATATTTGGATATATATATATATAAATATATATATATATATATATATTTATATTAAATTTTATCGACAAAGGAAGGTATTAATCTCGATTATGATTTTTCTTCCGAATCTCATATTGAAAAATTAATATAAATATTTTTGAAAAATTCAAAACTTAAAAACTATATAATACAAGTATAAAAGAAGTTAGACATTTAAAATTAATTTTAGGGAAAATAGTAAAAAACATTACGAGAAAGGGTATCCGACCCGAAACATTCAGACCTTTCATTATAAATACCGGAAATTTTTAATCTAATAGGCGAGTCGACGGGTTGGATATTTTTGAACTTCCTACATGTGATTATATATAATAAAAAAAGAGAGACAAAATAGTCAAATTTGTATAAAATAGATTCTAGAGAGACAGGGAAAGAAAAAAATGGAAAAATTAAGGAGGAATGGAACAGACCAATATTTAATTGAATTCTATATGATTAATTAATAGTAATACATAAATTTAGTCAGTCAATTAACCCGACTTTCATCTCTGATTACTTGTATACTGGTATAATATTCCCACCTGTTTTTTTTTTCTTCCAAAAATAAAAAATAAAATTCATTAATTTATTTATTTGCACATATTATATTATACTGCACAAAATTCCACTATATATACGTGTATCAGATGCGAACTGTTCTTGCATCTTTGTTTTAGCAACAACAACGTAAACAAAACTCGAAGGTCAAATTAAAGATTCAAGAGCTATGGAGCTGCTTAGAATTTGCATTCCCTTGACAGTAATTTTGTGGCTACTGGAAATGGCTGCCTCCGATCCACAAACCGTTCTTCTGAACCAAGGCTGCAGTCAGTTCAACGTCACCAACTTATCCGATTTCTCGAGAAACGTAAACAGCTCGTTGACGGAGCTCCGAGGGCAGTTAGAGAACGGCATGTACTTCGCGGTGGCTCAAGAAGCAACGGGTTCGGACCCGGTCTACGCAATGGTGCAGTGCAGGAATTACATGTCTACAAGAGACTGTATCTCTTGCTTCACTACTGCTTCGTCGCAAATCAGCACCTGCTCCGCCGCTAACGGTGCTCGAGTCATCTACGACGGCTGCTTCCTCAGGTATAATTTTTTATTATCTGAGTTTTCCATTCATTTTCAACACCATATGGGTATGATTAATTGATTATAGTGACGAAGTTATTAGTTATGTATTTGATTTTGGTGAGGTACGAGAGCAACATGTTCTACCAACAAAGCACGCAAATGGGGAACGTTGGGATTTGCGGGAACCGCACAGCGTCGCAGCAGCCTATTTTCGAAACAACAGTGGAAAGGCTGCTGGGGAATCTTATAACGGCGACGCCGAGGATCGACTCCTTCTTTGCTGCGAGGAACGAGGAAGTGGTTGGCGTAAATGGTAATGTAACGGCGTACGGAGTGGCGCAATGCATGGAAACCATCGACGAGAGAGGGTGCAAGGAATGCTTGGAAGTGGCTATGGCCAATATCAACAGATGCCCACCTGACTCAGACGGTCGAGCAGTTGACACGGGATGTTTCCTAAGATACTCCGACTCGCCCTTCTTCCCCGCTAACTACACCGTTGATCTTAGGCCCTTTCTCAGAACCAGTAAGACTATACCCTCTCCTTTCTCAATAAAATTCGTCTGTACTTTTTTCTGTGTCTCACCAATTATTTTTTTACCACGCGTATTGATAATTAACACACCAATTAATACATGTGGCATAAAACACAAAAAAAAAACAAACAAATAATTTCTATTCCTCCTTTCATCTGTCTTCCTATTTTTTTTTAATTATGTGTGTTTTCACATATTATGTTATTCTGCATAAAATTCTTCTGTACATATACATGGAGAAAGTTAAAATTAAACATTGAGATGAGCAATAATTAGTTGAACATGATTGAACTGAATTATGCTTAGGAAATACAACACAAAGGACTGCTCTGATCGGAGGAGTGGCCGGAGGTGGAGGTCTCCTTTTGCTTCTAGCTTTAATATTGTATTGGGTCAGAAGATCGAGAAACAATACGGCACTTCCAGCTCAAGGTAACATGATATAACCTATTTGTGGTTAAAAATAAATGAAATCTTGATTATGTGAATAATTTTTTATTTATTAAAACAACACGTTGCAGATGATGTAGAGGGGCCACCTGAATTGCAAGGTCCAATGACTTACACTTACAAAGAACTAAATTTTGCAACCACCAACTTTAGTCAACAAAATAAAGTCGGAGAAGGAGGTTTCGGGGAAGTGTACAAGGTAAAATATCGATCACATGCATAATTATGTTTGTTGCTATTTTTCTCGTAAAATTATTTAATATAGTATTTTTAGTTTTATAAACAGTGTTAAATAGTGATATGCATCAAATTTGTTTATTTTTAATATTTTATAAACACACATAACAATCTTTAACTCGTGGAGTTAGAAAAATATTGATAATTTATCAAATAATTATTTTATAAGTCTTGTGAAAACAAATTGCTAACACACGAGCATCAACGTGAGTTAATGAATAATGATATAAACCCTTAATTAACTAATAGACCACACGTTAATATTCAAAGAAAGTTTTAATTTGAATACAATCTAAGCTTGAAAATTCATATTTAAAGCTTGACTAACTATTTCCTATGCAAGTAATACACGTGTATAAATGTAAAGATATAATATAATATAATATATCAATAGAATTTAAATTTAAATTTTAAAAATGATATTAATAGGAGCTAATTCAAATAACGAACATAAATAATAGAACAAACAAAATCTGAAAAGATTGCAAAGACGTTGACTTATCTGAGTGGTAGGGTTATTTGTCCCACCCAATTTGCATCAAGTCTTTTATTGACTTAATAGGATTTGAACTTTCTACTTTTAATTTTAAATGTTGGTTTCTTGTAGAAAATAAAAAATGGAGAAAATATCATTAAATATATATTTTTATTAGTTATCAAATGTATAGATGGTGTTGATCCTCTAAATGTTAGACTTTATACAACATTTTTATAGATAATGAAAAAATTATTAACACGTGTCAAAAACCGTTAAACCTAGTCGGAATAAAAATACAAAATATCCTGCAAGATAAACCTGTAAAAATATTACATGCAAAATTGAATTAAAGTAACCAAAAAATCGATAAAATGATTCGAGGTTGGAGTATATATAGGGTATATTGAAGAACGGGAGGGTAGTTGCAGTAAAGAAACTAGCGATCGGCACGTCGGAAAAGGTAAAAGCAGAATTCGATACAGAAGTGAAGCTTATAAGTAATGTTCATCACCGCAATCTGGTCCGCCTCGTCGGCTGCTGTAGCAAAGGCCCTGAGCTTCTCCTCGTCTACGAATTCATGCCTAATGGCAGCCTCGATAAGCACTTATTCGGTAATTGAACATTCTCTGAAAACTTGAATCTTGATCATCCTAAAATTTTCAATCTCGAAACCAAAATTTGTATGTTTCAATCTGTCGAACAGGTGAAGGGCAAGGTTCTCTGAACTGGAAACAGAGATACGAGATAATACTTGGCACAGCAAAGGGAATAGCTTATTTACATGAGGAATTTCACGCTTGCATCATCCACAGGGACATCAAACCCAGCAATATACTTTTGGACCGAGATTTTCAGCCTAAGATCGCAGATTTTGGATTGGTCAGGCTTTTACCCGAGGATCAAACTCATCTTAGCACCAAATTTGCCGGCACCTTGTAAGTTTCCCACCCCAAATTTCTAGTCTTTTTTTGTAATTAGCATGCATATGTTTATGGTTAATGATGATTGAAGTTGAATGAGACAGTGGATATACAGCACCAGAATATGCAGTCCATGGGCAATTATCAGTGAAAGTGGATACATATAGCTTTGGGGTTGTTGTACTTGAGATCATCAGCGGCCTAAAGAACACTGAAACCTCTCTTGATCCTACTGCAGAGTTCCTTCTCAAACGGGTACTTTACTCTCTATTAGTAGTGTTCATATCAGGTTAACCTTACTGTTCAGCCTAAACGGTCGTTTAATTAATTGTAACCTAACTAGTAAGAAATAGTTAATCGTCATTAATGGTTCGATTACATGTTAACTTGTAACCTAGTACAATTTTTTTCCTTGTAGATTCATTGTTTCTTTTGAGAATTATAAAATTATCTCTCCGATAAATATTATATTATAAGAGGGCCTCAAGAATCAAGATTAATCTAGTCAATATTGTTAGTAAAATATATGTATAAATAATTTAATAACGACTTACCTATAGGTTAACCATTATAAAACCGTTTAACTTTAATAGCTCGATTAACAAACCTGTAAAATGTAACGGTTATATTGGTTAACTGTTTAGAGTTTAATATGCACACCCATACTCTCTATTGATCTAACTGCTGAGTTCCTTCTTAAACCGCTAATTCTCATGGTTTTCCTTTTGGGGTGATAAATATACGTAGGCATGGGGATTGTATCAAGATAACATGGCATTGGAGATAGTAGACAGAAGCTTAAACCCAGAGGAATACAATGTAGAAGAAATGAAAAGAATGATAGAAATTGCTTTCTTATGCACACAATCATCGGCATCTTTGAGGCCTACAATGTCAGAGGTGGTTGCTATGCTTAAAACAGTGACTTCATTAGAGCCGAGACAGCCCACTCGACCTGCCTTCGTTGAATCTGAAAGAAGGGTTAGTTATATTCCTCAACAGGGTTCCACTTCCACTTCTTCATCAAATGCTACCAACTCCATAACTCAGATCTCTGCTCGTTGATTTTCTCAATTTCCTATGCATTTAAATTCTGATTCTGTCCTATATAGTTAACTTTTGAATTGTAAGCTCATCCCTTTGTGTTCTGGTGGTAAAGGTAGATGTTTATCATCCATTGGGACTCAGGTTTGAGCATCAGTGATGCATCATGCTGTGTGTGCCGTGTTTGAAAAGACTAAGAAAGTTGAACAGATACCTGCCCTTGCATCACACCAACATATTCAAAAAAAAAAAAACTTTTGAATTGTAATTTGAATGAATTACATAAATGTTATTTGATTGTGCCAGAATTGCTTGATGACTATGACCCATTGTTTAAATCCATCATGCTCTATATTAGAGTGCAATGACAGGTGATGCATGACCAACTGACCATTAGTTCATATGCTGGTAAAATTCATCATCCTTCATCTCCATCATCACCTCTCCCGATTGTCGTCGGTCTCGAAAACAAAAACTACTTGTTTTCGCCTTCCTTGACTCCTTCACCACCTACTTCCGACGATGCTTGAGCTGAAAACCTCCATCTTCAGCACGAGTAACATCGAGTTTTTCACTAGACCGGAAAGCCTGATGAATTGGGAGACCGAAGTTCATGTCTTAAGGACTTGTCAATTCTCCATTTCCTCCTCTAAAAACTCTTCACTGCCTACAATTCTGTTTACTTTCATCTGAAATTCTATTACATGCAATATATCCATGCATAAATCTTCACCATAATAACAAAGATGAAAAAAAGTATTTATATGCTTACCATTTGGTAGCTTTTCTATTTTCAACTCCAGAAATTTCGTGGAATACAAGTTAGAACGGTTGGTGCAACTATGCTGCAGTTGCTGCTACTGATTTCATGTCAACTATAAACTTTGCTTGGTACGAAGGATAAAAAAGTTATGAAAATAAAAAATCCAAACAAACTAATTATTCCACCTAGATTCTCGTGGGATGTTCAGTGGTATGATGTGATCGGATGATACTAATTACTACTACTTGTTGAATGCATGCTCGAATAAGACTAAATTCTTAGGATAAATGTCGAGATTTGAAGCCATAAATATAAATAATATAAATATCTTTGACCACTCGACCAATTAATGGATATCATTAAAGATTAATTTGAAATCATTTAGGACAATTTTTTCTAATATTTTTCAGGATTTAATACTTTTAGGTATTTATAATTTAATATTATTTTCACTTGGTTATGCTCAAATGTTCAGCTCAGAAAAAAAGCATGCTGAAAATCAAGATGATATTCATGAAAAAAATATACATACGAGAAAATTATAATGACCATTATTTAAATTAGTTTTTATTACACTCATGAAATAAATGTAAGAATTTTTTATATAACAATCTATTTATAAAATTTATTCAATGCATAATTATATAAAGAATAATACATATAATTTATTAATTTCAATTCGATTAATAATTTAATAAATACTAGAGATATTCAAAACTATTCTCTCCAATTAAATAAATTTACAAGTGTATAGAAATAATCACAAAAAATAAATATAGCGCATATTAAAATAATTTGATTTTAAGTAATGAAAGTTATTTTTTGATTAAATAGAGATATATATTATATTTTCATGTCAAAATTTGAACTCATACAAAATAAAATAAAATGAGCATCCTTAGTCACTAGGAGGCTCTCAATAAAAGTTTTTTTTATTATGTTAACATTTTTTTGGTCTGCTAAATATTGTTTATATAATCTTTTCAATATTTTATTCTACCTCAAAAAAATTATATAAATTATTTTGTATGTATTTTTATATTTATAACTGTTAAACATATAAATGATAAAAAGTCTTTTCAGTCACTTAATATAAAAAGATTATTTAATTTATCAAAATATTAAAAAATTAAATTTTATTAAATTATAATAAAATAATTTTTAAATTTATCAAAATTTATAATTATTTTACAACATTAGTGTCCGTTTGATAATATTTAATAAATTTAATAATTATTTAAAATTTTTAAAATTCAATAATCAAAAAGGATTTTTTTTTAACTTATTTTAGTGATTATTTTATTTGTAAATTAAAACCTTAACAAAAATAAAGTTAACTCGTGGTACGTTCATAAATTAATTTATTAATATAATAATAAAAAAATTTGTGGAGAAGTTGTCGGATGAGACAACCCACCTGTTGCAGCGGTTGCGGCTCTTTCAAGTCTCAAAGTCTAAAAGAGTGAAACACCATTACACTTTACACCAATAATAATACAACCAAAGGGAAAAAAACTCACTACTGTTCTTAAACTAAAAGTAAAAAAAAAAAAAAACCCCAAAAAAAAAGAAGAAAAAGAGAGAAAAAACCCAGTAAACAGCTAAAACTTAAGAGGTAGAGAGAGAGGGAAAAGTGTGGGATTATTGTCTTGTTTTTCTTTTGTCATGTTTGATTATTCTTTCCTCGTATAATGTCTCCAAATCTCCTGATTTCCTTCACTTCTTCACTTCCAGGTATGTCTCTCTGTCTTCTTCTTCCTTTCACTCTTTCAAAAACCTCTTCATTTTCCTCAGATCTATCCCATGTTATTGGTTTTCCTTCAAATTGGTGATCTGGGTTTGCTTTATTTTGTTCCCTATACATTGATTTTGCTTTTTTCTGAAGGCCTTGTTAAGAAAAAAATGAACCTTTTCCCATTTTCCTTGTATCCTTTCTGTATGAGTCTGTTAAGAAAAAAAATGTAATTAAGTATTTTATGATACATTGAGCTTCACTCTTTCAGCTTGGAAATCTCTGCTTGTTTACATTAGAATTTGCTTTAGTCTACTTTAGGAAAAGAAAATAGGATGGGAATGCACTTTCCTTTTCCCTGCTTGATTTGCAGATTTGGGCTGTATTTTTGTATGGTATATTTCTTAATTTGTAAGTATGGAAATCTACAATCTATATATTAAAGGGGCCTGAAAATATTGAATCGACATATTTGATCATTGGATTGGGAACTTCTGTTACTACAGCCTTGGATCTCAATCTGTTCATTGATTTTGTTTCGAATCCGGATCTCGCTATGCTTTGTGTTTTTTTGTTTGGGTTTATCTTTTTAATGCAGATGTTAAAGATCTCTTGTAGAATCTGAGTTATTTTGACTTATAGTTTGATTTCATAGTTCCTTCATCTTTTTAAACCATTCAGGAGGAAAATTAATAGACTTTTGTCCATAAAAATTTTAATGAACTACACTGGAGATTCTGTTTTGTTTCATGGTTTCAGATCTTCATGGTTCAATTCACTTCTATTCTACATGTTTGTGTTGATAAACTCCACATAGTAAATAGTAATACTTTAAATTTGTTTTTAGGAGTTATTTTGTGAAACAGAGGGTTATAGTTAGCTGGGAGGTGCTTTTTGGTTGCAAATACTGTAAACTGGGATTCTTAAGGGGCTATTTTTTATCAGAAGACACTGGGATTGTGTTATATGATTCTTCTTTTCAACAACTATTAACTGCTCTTTGAACCTGTTTTCCGGTGCACTAATTTGATATAGTTGGTCTATTCAATTTTACCTTTCAGTTTTCATTATCTTTGTTTTTGTTTTTCCTGTCACTGAATTTTCTTCATTGAGATTCATGATTTCTGCATTGCTGCCATCAGTTGTTATGATGCATCACATTCTAGAGATCTGACTAAATTGAACCAACTTATGTTTTTGTTTTTCCTGTCACTGAATTTTCATTATCTATTTTTTCAGGGGGGCTTTGACGTTCTTATCGGCCTACTACTAGAAACGTTTCTTGTTAAATATCTTCTGCGTTGAACATAGGAAGCTAAATGGGTTCCAGATTCCCATCTCACAAGCTCAGCAATGGGCTTTATGTGTCAGGCAGGAAAGAGCAGCCTAAAGAAAGGACTCCAACCATGAGCTCAGTGGCCATGCCCTATACTGGTGGAGATATTAAGAAGTCAGGAGAACTGGGGAAAATGTTTGATATCCCTACAGATGGTTCTAAGTCCAGGAAATCTGGACCTATAAATGGCGCTCCTTCAAGGACTGGATCTTTTGGAGGTGCTGCTTCACATTCTGGACCAATCATGCCTAATGCAGCACCTCGGGCTGGCTATACTACATCAGGTCCTGTTGCCACTGGAGGCATGTCTGGTTCAGCTTCATTGAAGAAGTCAAACTCTGGACCACTAAATAGACATGGTGATCCTGTGAAGAAATCATCCGGTCCACAATCAGGTGTAGTGACGCCAAGTGGACGTCAAAATTCTGGTCCTCTTCCGCCTGTTCTCCCTACAACTGGCCTTATTACATCTGGGCCCATCTCTTCAGGGCCACTAAATTCCTCTGGTGCTCCTCGGAAAGTGTCTGGTCCTTTGGATTCTATGGGATCAATGAAAGTGAAAGGTTCTGCTGTTCATAATCAGGCTGTGAATATTCTGGGCCAGAATGATGAATTTTCTTTCAAGAAAAACTTCCCGAAACTAATATTATATGCACTGATACTGCTCTTTGTAATGGGTTTCATTGCTGGTGGTTTTATTCTTGGAGCAGTTCACAATGCCATTCTCCTCATTGTTGTTGTGGTTCTTTTTGGTACTGTTGCTGCATTATTTGCTTGGAACTCTTGTTGGGGGAGAAAAGCTATTATGGGTTTTATTGCTAGTTATCCGGATGCTGAGCTTAGAAATGCAAAAAATGGACAATTCGTGAAAATCTCTGGGGTAAGTAATCTAATTTAATGTTCAGATATGAAATTTTCATAATTGCTACATGAAAATAGCAATCATTATCACACTATCCTATAATGTTTGAAGTGTGATATTTTATTAAAAGATCTAATTGGAGTGGACGTCTAGTTGCCAACTCAAGGTCTTACTAATTACCATGAGCCTAAGTGCCTGTTGTATCAAAAACCGTGTACAATGGACATACATCAGCATTTGTTTTATGCGCATATGATCCTCTGTAGCTGTTGAACTCTCAATAGTGGGAACTGGGAATTGAAATACTGGTCACTTATGCTTGTGAAGCTGTGTTTTTTGTTGGAATCATTTAATTTTATCCACTTGTTAGTCCTTATATGATATCGATTAACTGTTTGGTTGTAATTTTTGAAGGTGGTAACATGCGGGAATGTTCCTCTTGAGTCATCCTTCCAGAAAGTTCCAAGATGTGTTTATACATCAACTAGTTTATACGAGTATCGAGGATGGGATTCCAAAGCTGCCAATCCTACACATCGTCGTTTTACTTGGGGACTCCGATTGTTGGAAGTAAGTAATTGAATCGTTAATTTTTATTACCTTTACCTGAACTTTTATGAAAATTTGTTATTTCTGTATAATTGTATTTACAATTCACAGAAAGGCCTGCCCTTATTTTAGAATTTCAAGTAGCTGATGATTTTTTATGCTCTAAAAAAGTGAAAAGGAACAAGGCTTTGTTCGCTTACTATGCTGTGAAGTGGTACTGTACATTGCCCTCTGGTTATAGGTGTAGCTGGACAGATGGGCCAAAATTTGTGTTTGTGTAATTATTTTAATGCGCCATGTAAAAGATTTGGTTTGTGTAATTATTTTAATGCGCCATGTTACTTGGAATTGGGTGTGGTTGTTGAAAATGAGTGTGTTTCACATATCATATTGATTTTTCTCTAAGTTTCCATGTATTTGGAGGTTCATATCCTCATATACCCATGCCGAGATATGCATTAGATTCAAGTGTTGGAAATGGGTACTTTTCTCCAGGTTTCTTTCTCTTTTGAATATAACCTTTTCCATGTCATGTCAACAGAGGCGTGCAGTTGACTTCTACATCTCAGATTTCCAGTCGGGGTTGAGAGCATTAGTTAAAACAGGGAATGGAGCATCAGTGACTCCTTATGTGGATGACTCGATTGTTATAGATGTCAACCCAGCCCACGAAACATTGTCTCCAGAGTTCATCAGGTGGTTGGGAGAACGGAACCTTTCAAGTGATGACCGTTTAATGCGATTGAAAGAAGGGTAAAATTTTCTCTCCTATTTGTTTCACCGTATATTGAATGCTTATGTTGCAGGAACAATAAATGGTATCCCGAGGGTCCCTCTATTTCATTGATGCCTGAAATTGTCTTTCGAACTTGATATAATATGATTCCTCTACGTATAGAATGTAACTATAGAATTAAATAATATGGTAAATTTTCATCTTCAATTAAGTTGTGACAGCCTCTTTGGGGTGCTTGGAGGTCAAAGATTATTTGTAGCACTAGCTTTTAAGCATATGTGATACAATTGTGTTTGCATTATAGATAATGGTTGAATGCGTTTGGCAGAGTACGACGACTATTTTGAAATTGCAAATTTATGTTTATAGGTATATCAAGGAGGGAAGCACGGTTAGTGTAATGGGAGTCGTTCAGAGAAATGACAATGTTCTTATGATTGTTCCTCCGCCTGAACCGACTACAACCGGGTGCCAATGGGCCAAATGTATCTTCCCAGCTAGCCTCGAGGGCATCGTATTGAGATGTGAAGACACGTCAAATAACGATGCCATACCTGTTTAGAACCCTGTGCATTGTAAACTACTTTGAATCTACGACACAAAAATTATCATCTTTTTTCTTTCTTTCTTCATATTATTCTATTAATATCTTGGGGGGATGTGGTAAGGACAAGCGATGAACATGAAAGAGGCTGGTGGCGTTTCTTATCCTTTTAACTCGGTGTATAGCATTTTTCCAGGTTTCTTTGCGGTTAGTCTTATCTTGTAGGCATTGTCGTTGGGGTTGACCGGCTTCGTGCAGCTGCGTATTTTGTGTTTGACAAGGCTTAAGGGAAAAGAAAAGCAATAGCAAGGGTATTCGTGTTTTTTACATTGACAGTAAGTTTTGTTTGCAGATGGCAAGCAGAGTTTGATGACTTTGGGTTGAATTTCATTTATATTTTGTGTAAAATAACTACTTGGTCTGTTTGTTTTATTGAGCTGGGAATGGGATATCATTTCTATCCTTTTTTACCATTTGGAGTTGGAATGTTCTTTTCAGAATTGATTGCATTGCCTTCTTTATCAATCTTCATCATTAGGGGTGTTTGGTTGGTGACAGGAAAAATCATCGGAAAATGAACCCTAGAAGTTACTTATCAAAGCAGTTACTTATGTATTAAGCAAGCTCATCGAATCAAAGCAGTAATTGAATAACTCATTCTCCCATAAAAAAACAAGAAGTTACTTGTAAATTCTTATTCCAACATGAAAATGCGGCTTTGGATAAGTTCAAGACTGAAGTCACAGTCTTTTGTTCTAAAGAAAGAAAATGTTGGAACCAAAATTTGGGGGAACAATTCTTGTTAGGGATTACAAGCTTTTATGTATTAATAACAACAAACCCTTCTCCATAATATTACATTTGAGTGATGATTTGCAGCCTCTCACCTTATGCTTCGGATACAGGGCCGAAAATGCAACTTGTTCTACTTCTTCAGATTTTGCACTTTCCCTTTCTTTATTACGTTCCACAAAGCAGCTTTGGCTTCTTCCAGTGTTTCAACACCTTGACCTTCTTCAAATGATAACCTCTGTATGTTGAACTGAAAAAATGGAATAAAAACAGAATTGTATAAAACTGCGCCTCCAAAGAAACCCGGACTTCATTTTCGTCAAAACCCATCATACGAAATAAACATACCTGTGCACCTTGACGGACCCTTATGTCGATTCCTTTGCTGTCTATTGATATAAGAGCTGCATCGTCAACCTCAGCTTCTGCTGATAGCAGCTTCCTGAGAGGCTTTGAAAAGGTTGCATTCAGTTCCTACAGTAAAAGCAAATGAAGCTCAAATTAGCCCGGGAAAACGAGAAATATTGACAAACTTCACTAGAGAATATGTATGAGAAATGAATTATTAGATTGCATTTTCAACAGAAGAGACAAAGAAGCACAGCAGAAGAGAGCATATAATCCGTGCAAATTACACATTAAAAAGGTTGCATTCATTTGATTACAAAGGTTCACCTTCAGGTTTTGTTCGCCTCCATCAACAGCAATCTTATCCGGTTTAAGCTCCTCATATTCCTTTACATCGACCCATGCAACGGTGCCAAATCCTCCAATGAAATATATGTCACTGAAATAAATTTTGATAAATAAATAATCAGGCTTCTGAATCCAAAACATCAGGTTATTTTACAATTGATATACTTCTTTATTTCTCCATGCCAAACCCATTTCAGTTAAACCAAATCTTTGGGAAGTAGAACCACAAACTAAACACGCAAGGCAACTAGAACATTGATTCCACAATTCTGTGAAAACAGGTTCTTTTCTATTAACAGTAAAAGTCTACTATGAGCAAAATGTGCAGTCATATATGAAAATTATCTCAGCTCACAAATGAACTTGGTCAGGGCAAGTTAGACTAGAGTGCCTACAAGCTTGAAAACTATCCCCACATTTTGTAAGGCGGGTCACTGGCAGAAGACAGCCAAACTAAGAAGCCACCCCTCAGTACCAAACAAATTAACCTCTACTAAATGTTATAAGAAGTGCATGGCTGTATAATAGATATTAGCAGTTTCCAAACAATAGTATCAGCAAGAAAAACGGGCCATATATAAGATGCAATGGATAAATAATTAGGCTATAGGCTTTCTGAGAAGGAAATCTAAGCCGGCATTAGAAATAAGAAATACTATAGACCAACACAGACCTTATGTTCTGCATCCTGAAGTAGCAGAAATTCCCCCACTGTTGTGATGTCCCTTGTTGATGTTTCGCTACATACTGTTTATGAGCCCATTCCTAACAAAATAACCAAGGTGAGGGAGCCTATTTTAGGCACGAAAAATATAGTCATGCACAACACAAATCATGGCAGGCATTTAGTGAACCTAGAGATAAACAGTAACCTCTAAACATGTGATCAAAGAGAAGAAAGGGGAAATTATCCAAAATTATACATTCCTTAAATAGTGAGGAAATAGAAGTTCCTCCTAATAGACATCCTCTACAAGCTAATACAAGGAGACTCAAGGCAAGAGAACCTTGCTATCTACAGCCATTTGTGAAGTGATGCCTTGATGCCATGAAGTGAAAAGCAGAAGTTCCAAGCTCATTTTGTAAGTATACCAATTGAGTATCAACTCACCCTCCTTCCCATCACCAAAAAACAGAAGGGAAAAGGAATTTAGGTGAGCACCTGTTGATGTTCTGGAAGTGGGTAGACATCGCCAAATATTGTTACCCTTGCATTTGATAAGCCACTCCACCCGGGTATCTGTAAATCCATCTTCAATAAATGGACAATAACTAACCCAGATATTCCAACAGAACAAAGGGATCAAAAGAATTAACCTGCACGACAAGGGTGCATCTAGGGTCTGCTAATAAATTGCGTGTATGGATAGCCAGTGGTGAAAATGAAAATATTGGATCTGCAGATTGACAATCAAAGATATATCAAATAAATCCAACAACTTATACACAAAATCATCATCTACCATTACACAGCTGTCCAATTTATAGGCAAAAAAGGTATGCTATTTTCATGAAGGATAAATGCATAGTTATGAAGGCTCTTTCACTTCAAAAATTAAGAAAACAAGAAAGTCTAAATTCTATTTATGGTGGAAAGAAATAGTAACCAAATAACAGGACTTCATAAGTCTACTTACGACCAATTGAATCAGGCGCGAAATCTACCAGTGAGCCAAAGGGATACCCTTCTCGTCGGTGGTGCATCCGAGACATTACAGTGCATAAATGAGCAAATCTGGCCTTAAATTACAAAGGTCAATAAATACAGGACTATTAGAGTACAGTAAAACTAGAAATGAGACAGAAAGAGAATAGATCAAATTAGTTTTTTCAAGACATGAACTCCTTTACTTGTTCCATGAGATTGCGGACTGCTAAGGCCGGTCGGGGTAATCCATGCGCTGAAGTAGCACTCTGCACTCCACCAGATATTGGGGTTCTGAAAAGCCCAGCCCTTGTACCCCCAGTGACCCCACTTGCATGCGGAGCTGTGACTGAGCTTTCAACTTTTGTTTCAACCTTTGTTAATTTATCAGCATCCTTCTCGCTGCTTTGATTATCATCTGAATCACCCTTCAGAACATAAGATAAACTATCATTACCAAGCTGATGTACCCACTTGATACATGCAACAAGCCTCTACGACATCCAAGAAATGGAAAAGGAAAAAAGGTTCCAAAGATCATAAACTATAGTCGCATCCTCACCCTTAAAAAATCTTAAAACCCTCAACTGATCCCTTGCATTAGGTCCTCTAAACTTGAAAATTTCAAACTTTTTCGGTTCCATTAAGATTTCCTTTTAGTTTTGCTATTTGCTTCTACTTTCTTCAAGAGTATAAATTTAAGAATCGTTCAAACATAACATAAAAATTAAAGCCTAGCCTTTTTACTAACCCAAACTAAATTGTTATTTTTCAAATCATTAAAAAAAACACTAGGTTTGCTTTTCTATCAAATCAAACGCAAAGTTAGTGATGTTTCTCATATATCTTTCTTAATGTTCGCAAACAAGTTGTGGAGTAAACAAAGCAAACATTACATAAATACAAACTTAAGAAGAACCCAAATAAGAAAACAACAGAGAAACCCAAAAACGAAAACGAAAAAAAAACAGATTTAATCAGATTACCTGAGATACAGAGAGACTGTCTTCAGAAGCAAGGCTAAATCCAACATTGAGAATCCGAGGCTGCGGCTGGTCGTCACCTTCACCGGGGACCTCGTGAGATAAGGCCTGGAGGCGAAAACCATGAAAGTGAGAGGTTTCAGAGTTGAATTTCAGGGTCTCAATTCGTTTGTTTGGTGCTTTGATCAAACAAGAAGAAGAAGAAGAAGGAAGCAGGTTGGTGTTGAGAAAAGGGTGCGACTCAGAAAGATTAGAGATGAACAATGAACTTGAAAGAGATTCCATTGGAGAAAAAACAAAGAGATTTAAGATGGAAAAAAAAAAAAGAGAGGGCTTTGCAGTGTTTTTGTTTAGAAAAGAGAAAAAAGAAAGGGTTTTTGAGTTAGTACGGACAGGGGTTTTGTCTTTTTATTTTTGAATTAAAAAGAAAAAGTGAAAGGATATTGATTTCAGTAAAGGCAGAGAATCTATGAGAGAGGATTGATGCTGTTTTTCTCCTATACGTAATTTGTTTTTCTTTAGGTAAATTAATTTATCGGTAATTAAATTATGTGTTAGATTTTATTTTGATTATTGAATAAATTTTGTTTATTGATTAGATTATTAAAATTTTAATTTAATTTTAATCAAATTGACGATATTTTAAATAGTCTAAAGGTAATTACGAATATTGACGACTTTAGTAGTATCTAAACATACATATTCTTTAACACTTTGATAATGCACATACATACAGTAAATAAAACGGATTGAACCCGTGTCTCATAAGATGAATATCATACGTTTTTCACTGAGACACTTGTTGAGTACTAAATGTACTTATTATTTATGCATTTTTATCAATTATAGTATAAACCAACTAATTTCAAATTTCAAATATTTAAATATATTTCATTCCAAAAATGATTTAAAACTAATTATAGTTACAAGCTTGTTATTTCCATATAAAACGAATTAATTGAAAATTGTTTAGATTTCATTCCATATTTGCAAAGGAAAATATTAGAGAAATAATCATTACATGTTAAGTTTTTAAAAACAAATAAAATCATGAAAATATAAAAATAAATGATGAAGGTAACATTATTAGGAGTCAGGTTACGTACCAAATTTACTTCAAAAATTAATTATGGTCATTAAATAAATAATTAATTAAAAAATTGGGATTTACCAATTCAGATATTACATCGTCTATTATATCACAAACTTTTAATTCATGATTGCAAAATATTTTTCATCCGAAAATATTAAATCATATCTAACAATCAGTTGGTTTAATGGACGAAACACAAATTTTTTTAAGTAATATTAGATATTATAATTTTAACACTATGGATAGAGCATATTAGATTGGGATGATCACCCATAAATTTATATATACATAATTATTAAAGCAAAGTCAAAAATCAATATATAAAGATGATACTTATCAATAATGTGAAACTAGCCGACGAGTCTCAATATCGTTTTAATTTTATCGGATGTTTCCGAAGGGAACTAGCCAATGAGTCTAACTCATTTGATATTGTCATTGATATAATACATAGGAAGATGTGAGACCAAGTATACTTAAGAACTCATTATCTTCTTATTTATGAGTAGGGAGAAGTCTTACTACTATATACATTGTACACTGAATATAACAATGTGAAGCTAGCTATACCATGGACCAAACTCTCACTACACATGCAACATTATTTTAATTGTCACCATTTTACAAATAATAATAAGTCGCCGCAACCTTTTAAATGGTTGAGGATCGAAAAACCGCGATTTTATGATATTGTATTTATAAAAAAATAGCAGTGAATACGAGTTTGAGTATTGTAAAAATTAATAATTTTTAAAAATATACTTATTATGTATATTGGCTAACCGGATGAGACGAAGCATGTGAAGATTGTATAGGTATAAAGTTATATTTAGGCATGTCCACACCAAGTACGGCGGGTCGATTTTTTTGTCTCATACATATCCCATCACATGTGAGACTTATACCTGTTTTCGTCTAATTGTATGCGAAGTAAGGCGAATTCTTACATAACCTGCCTCATTGACATCTTTAATTGAGTTTAAATATACATAGGAGGGGGAGGTATGAGAGACAATTTTAGGAAAATACAAATTGACCCTTAAATTAAAAAAAAATTAATTTATTCTTTTAAAATTTTAAAAAATTCATTATTTAGCTTTAAAATTTTAATTTTTTTTAATTAAATTCTCTTTAAAAGTTTAAATTGACCCCAAACTCTTACTCCAAGCTCCGCACCATATATACAAAAAGATGTAGATCGAACATGCTTAAATGTTCATTATCATTCTATTTAGGGAGAAGGATCTTGATAGTACATGCATTCAACACCGAATGTAAAAATAAAATAAAATTTGAAACTAAGATATATCATGAACCGGTTGATTACCCAGTAATGGTCGTTGTAAAAGTTTGGAGAATTCGATAAACAACAATGGGAATGGGGATTGATGTTGATCCAACTCCAGTGATTCCCATCAACAGTGGAAGTTTTTATGCTTTGCTTTGTCACAAGGTTGATTCCTTTGGCACATTACTTTTCCTTTCCTTGCCATTTACTTAAAATTCTTTTCCCTCGCCTCTGTATATTCTTATATAGTCTCTTCCAAGTAGATGATATATAAATTCATGAAACCAACCATCATGCACCAACAATTTTCATTTCATTTCCTTGGCACATCGACATTGACTCGTGTGAAATTAAGACATGGCAGCAGCAGCAGAAGAGCCAAGTTCTTTGCAGTATACCCCGACCTGGATAGTTGCTGTTGTCTGTTTTCTCATTGTTCTCATATCTCTTATTGCCGAACGAGGTCTTCATCGTCTCGGGAAGGTACCCGATACGATTTTTCATAATCATTTTTTACATACACATGGTGGTCAATGATCAGAGTCTAAGAAAATCATGTTTGCTAATTTAGTTCTTGAAGCATAACAAGCAAGATGCATTGAATGAAGCATTGCAGAAACTGAAAGAAGGTTTGCTGTCTTAATTCTTACCATACCTTGAACTTTCATAAGTTTTTTATTTTTATTTTTCTTCCTAACCAATTGTTTACTCATGTTTTGTTGGCAGAACTGATGTTATTAGGGTTCATTTCCCTTCTATTAACTGTGTTTCAAGGTCTTGTAAGTAAAATGTGCATCCCTTCTTATTATGTATCCACCGTTCTTCTTCCATGCAAGAGGCCTAGTGAAGGCAAAACCCATCACAAATATTCTCTTCATGCGATAAACAACAGGCGCCGCCTGTTATCGACCGAGACTACCCTGGACCATTGCTCTAAGGAGGTATATACCATTACCATGGTTTCAATATTTGGTTAAGTTTCACAACCTCTGATCTTTTTTCCCCTTATCTCAGGGGAAGGTCCCCTTGTTGTCATTGGAAGCATTGCATCAGCTGCACATCTTCATCTTTGTACTGGCGGTTGTTCACGTAATATACTGCGTCATTACGATGGTTCTTGGAGGAGCAAGGGTGGTGCTTTTGTCTTCCACTTCCAGCTTTTAAAATCTACTGCACTATGAATAAAATACTTTACTCATTCGAAAGATGTTTATCGCATGCAGATACGACAATGGAAGCATTGGGAAGACTGGATTCATAGAAATAGAAGTGGTAACATGATGAAACCACTTATCTCCAAATCAATGTATTGTCTGATTTACCATTAAGTAACAAGATTGATGATGATGTTGTTGTTTTCCTACCGTCCGACAGAGGATACGCTTCATCGGCAAACGTTTATGGCCCAACATGCAAAAGGAGGTTGGAAAAAGACACCAATCTGGACCTGGATTGTAAGTCTTACATCTGTATGTGATTTTCCTGTGTAGATGTAAACATTTTTAACATTGCTATGGGCTGTTGGCACTTGGCAGAGGTCATTTTTCAAGCAGTTCTATAACTCAGTTACCAAGTCAGAGTACATAGCACTTAGAGAAGGGTTTATCATGGTTAAGTACACCTAAACCAACATGTTATCTGGGATTGCTTTATTTCTTCAAGAAAAGATGTTAAACCAATTACCTATTTCCCTTTCCCCCATTATAGGCTCATGTCCCTCGCCACCCTGAATTCGATTTCCACAATTATATGATGCGAACCCTCGAGGTGGACTTCAAGAAAGTTGTTGGCATAAGGTAATTTACTTTGTTCATTCTTTTCTATGATCTATCCCTTTGGTTTTGAGACAATGCTACCCACTAATAACCTTCTTGTCTCATATATTCATGTGCATGTAGCTGGTACCTGTGGCTATTTGTGGTGATGTTTTTGTTGTTTAATGTGAAAGGTAACGTTCAACTGTTTTTATGTATTCGACGTATTTATATAATGGTTTAATACATATTTGTGTGTTTCCAAGCAGGATGGCATACATACTTTTGGCTATCATTTATCCCTGTTGTTGTAAGTGGATTAGCTACATGTATATGTATCTTTTGAGGTTTGAGGTTCAGATAGCATTCAGTTGATATGTTAAACGAACTTTCACAGCTTCTACTTGTCGTGGGCGCCAAGTTAGAGAACATAATCATTCGGTTAGCTCAGGATGTGGGTGAAATAAAGGAACAAGGCGAAGCAGCACGAGTTAAACCTTCGGATGAACACTTTTGGTTTAAGAGGCCTGCTATCATTCTTCACTTGATTCACTTCATCTTGTTTCAAAATGCATTCGAACTCGCTTTCTTCTTCTGGATCTTGGTATGCCAGCCGATGTTTCAGAACACATAATTAAGCTATCCTTCTAAAATAAACCACCCTCAGTGACCATATTTCTTACTGAAACAAGTTCGTTTTGTGAAGTGCACATATGGGTTCCAGTCATGCATCATGGAAAAAATCGGGTTTATCGTCCCGAGACTTATAATGGGGTAACCCTCCAACAACTAGTACTTTTTAGTTTTTATCACATGATCTGAAGTCCACCAATTGCTTGTTCTTACGATCTTTGGTTTCGCAGCGTGATCGTTCAAGTTCTGTGTAGCTACATCACCTTGCCTTTGTATGTTCTGGTTACACAGGTACAGCACTCTCTTTTGGTTCGAGTAAAACTGGTGTTTGTTGTTATGATGTTTGTTTGAATGTTTGTTTTAGATGGGTAGCAAATTCAAGGAAGGGATGTTCGGAGAGCAAACTCAGTCTTTTTTGGACAATTGGCTCACAAGAGGCAAAGATCAAGCTAGTAAAAGGGGCTCCTCTGCTTCTGGTGCAACAAATGATGCAACACAGGTTAATAGGATGCAAAAAGAAGCATATGAAAGCATACAGATTGTAGAGCAAGAAACAATGACTAGTGTCGTAGAAACACTGCAAAATCGGTTGTGTGTACAAGATTAAACCCAAACGGTCAAACCTAAACACATGTTATTCGTGTTTTTTTCATATACCCTAATAATAAAGTGATTGATTAAGTTTTATGTCACGAGTTAAAGTTATAAATTTTCATTATAGCTGTTTTTTTTTTCAATTCTTAAGATTATGAAGTCATAAATCTTCTTCCAATAAAGTTTATGGGAGAATTTACAGTTCTCTAATTTTTTTTCTCTTAAAGTATTGGCACTTTCCACTTTATTTCTCGAAATATAATTGTTTAATGTAACAATCAAAAGTTGGAAGAAACACAATCTAACTTTAAACGGTGTTTATCCAAAAAAATACACTCAAAGTCAATGATTTAGCTTGAAGACGGATCAAAAGACAGTCCGACTTTGAATAGTGTTCATTATTTTTACTGTTCAAAGACGGATTACAAACAGTCCGATTTTAATAGTTTAATATTAACATGAGAAAAACATTGTTCAAAGACAGATTGAACACAATTTGACTTCTGATTTTTTTTTTACAGTGAACAACTATATTTTGAGAAATAAAATGAGGAGTGTCGTAGTTTGAGAAAAAAAATTAGGAACCATATTTGGATAAATCCTCTAAAATTTATTTCTTTAATCTATTTGACTCAATTATTTTATTATTGATTGACCAATTAATCCGAATCAATTAAATATTACCAACCCATAGGTAAACTCCGCACTTATTTATGACTTGGAAGTACCCCTCAAAAGACAACCAAAGCCATCAAATATCATATCTTGTTGTTAGGAAATCCGGGAAAAAATGAAAACGAATCTCCAAATCCAAACCCAGTTCTTGTCGACCCACCTTCCCCTTCCACCCTTTCCTCCAAAACCCAAATTCCTCCATGCGAAACCCAGACCGTCCTTCAAATTATGCTGCTCGCTTTCCACTGTTTCAGCCCCACAAACTACGACCAACCACAAGCCATTTCCTGCCGAGGTTTCCAGGACAATCATGGAATTGTCTTCTATAGGGACCCTTTCCACTTTAGCCCAAGATGGTTGGCCATTGGGCGTCGGTGTAAGGTTTGCTGTCGATGCTGAGGGCACCCCTGTTTTGCGCTTGCCTCACCCTTCTCTTGATAACCGCTCCACCCTCCATGTTCAGGTAATTTCTTCGGCGCATTCATATGTTATATGCATGTAAACTTCTTGTTAGACAAAGTTAAAATGTAATGTGATGTGATTGGCATGTATATATATATGTTCAGATTTCAGAGTTTCTTATTCATATGATTTGGTTTTAATCAGTTAGAGCAGTGTGGATTGCGGACTCCTCAGTGCACGATACAGGGCAGTCTTAACAAACCAGCTGATGCTACGATTTTGAGGGTAAGGTCTTTTTTGGGGGCATTGTGTAGATGGGATAATTGACTGCAAAAACTTCTTCAACTCCTCACCCCACCATGTAGAAGCTTTATCATTTTATCTATATGTCCATCTCGGTGTTTGGTTATGTAGGATTCATAACTCTATTTGTTAGTCAGTTCTAATTGTAGTTTATAAATAGGAAACATGAAAGAAATTTATAGAGTATAGAACTTGAGAGGAATTTCTATGCGTTATTCAGCTCTTAGGCTTTGCTTCATTGCTTGGTAGAGTGGAAAGAAAATTGGAAGTACGGAAAATTAAAGGGGTAAAAAAGTGGAAAGATGGAAAATATATATACTTCCTTTCCATTGGTGTGCTTGGTACTTGGTGGGAAAGATGGAAAAATTGAAAGGAAATGCAGTTTCTTTTTTCATCCGTTACTTGGTAGAGTTGAAGAGTTGCAAAATGAAAGGAAAAAAAGTTTTGAGAAATACTTAATTTCTTTTGGTATGAACCATGGGTGTCCCCCACCTATTTGTTTAACGGTTTAAGCAGGGACTAATCCCATTGAGCCTAATCGAACCACAAGGGCGGCAAAGCTCTACCATCAAGTATTTAACATTTTTGCATTCCCAAGGACTCGAACCTGAGATATTGGTTAAGCTGGAACAACCCTAACCAGTAGATCCAAGCGCTTGATGGAATGATTTATATTTACAAATGAGGATGAAAAATGATCATCTCTCCCAGCCCCCCCCCCCCCCCCCCACACACACACACACACTTTTCTTTTGTATGAAGCACACCTAAGTTTTATTTTCCTCCCACTTTTTCACTCTCTGCTTCCATCCTTTTCATTTTCCCCTTAACCAAGAAAAGTCTTAAAATGTATGACATTTTAATTTTCCTGTACCCAATTGTTATGAAGATTATCCTCAAAGTGTTTTTTTACCCCTTTTTAATATGTCACAAGTTCCAAGTAGTGCAGATGCTTTTTCTTATGAAACTTCAGTTAGATTGTTGATAAAAAAAAGAGAGGTGGAGGTAGTTATACTTAAGGATTGCGGTTGTGGGCAGCCATTTATGGTAACATGCGTCTTCTGCAAATGGTTAAAGCTTCCACCGGCATGTAGAATTTAAATTGAATATTTACCACTTCACATGTATCTCAGAAGAAGGAACCTAAGGTTTGAGGGGTTTTGGTTTTTCTCACATGATGCTAATTGCTAAGTAGTTATTTTTTTTGCTCTTTTTTTTATCTCTATGCTGTTAGACTAGGGTCTAAGTCTAAATCAACTTATTTGAATTTTAAATTGAATATTTCTTCATCAGCGGTTTGATTCAGTATGGAAGAAGAAGTTTGGAGAGGAAGCTGATGGTGACAATCTATATATTGTTGATGTACAAAGAGTACTTCAGATGGAAGACTTCAATGAGGTATACCAAGAATTTTGCTTTCTTTTATGCTTTAAATGTAAATATGTAATAAATTTTAGCCTGCGGGCTTCTGTTAGAATGTTTTATTTTAGTTAGAAGTAATATACTTGATTCTATTAATTGTAGTATGCTGTCTGTAACTCATGCAGGATGGCCTATGGGTCACTTCATCAGATTATAAAAATGCTAATCCTGATCCACTTAGAGACTTTGCTGAAGAATTTGTCAATGAAATAAATACCAATAATGGAGAAGATGTCCATCGCTTTTGCAATGTATACATTGATCTGGACTTCCAGGTGCACATCTGTCCCCTCATGTTATGCTCCATTTTTTTACTATTGCTTACTGCTTATCTGGTAGCTTGTGAGAGAAATCCACAAATCAGTCCAATCCATTTATGTATCTTTTTGTATTTAGAAATTTACAAGACATATTTTGCTTCAGATTTCATTTGTTACAGTTGCCTCAAGAATTGCCGATAGAAACCTAAATCCAAAATTCTTTCCATGCACCCTTGTTTACCTTTGTGATCTTGGTTTAGAGAATATATAATGTACCAAATTTATGTCAAAGTAAACCCGGTGAAAGCAAATAGAAACAAAGCATGATCTGACTCTTGCTTCCTTGCAGAGAGTTGTAGGAAAAGTTTGCTGAACCTAGCCTGCTAAACTGGTTTTTAAGATCTGTTAAGATGCTTGGAATTTTGTATTTGGCTAGTGGCTTTGAGGCTAGAAATTTGTATGTCGTGCCTTTTAAGTTCTATCTGCTTTCAAGGATTGAAGGAGTAATACTGGCAACCAGTAATGGAAGACATTAATTGAGCGTCTGACTTCTAATCTATTATCAGATAATGAGGATCGAGAATATATGCCTTGTTCTAATACTCTTATGTGATTACGTATGGCATATCAGGTATCAGAAGCAAAGATGATATGGGTTGATCGTCTTGGCTTTGACTTGCGTATTTACTCTCCTCAGAATGGTGTATTTGATGTTCGAATTCCTTTTCCTCGGGAAGTAACCGATGAGAAGGGTGCCAAATCCTCATTCAATGGTATGTCACAACTTGCTTGGGAGGTGGAGAAAAATTTCCAAGCCCCTGACTTCGAGAAGGTGAAACAACTAAAGAAAATTACATAATAAATCCATTTTTGGAAACTGAAAAGAAAAATCTTTCGTGTAGTTGAATCAGGAGGTCATGAATTTCTACGTGATTGTCATAATTCCAAGGAATAAAATAACTAATTTATCTTATGCTATACAAGTGCTAATTTTCTTATCTTCACTTTTTATATTTGGAATTGGTTTCAGTCTCATATTTCTTAAAACCTTTGGGTAGGCATTTTGGTTTATTGGTGGGTTACTGATTGGGTAGTTAAGGTTGGTGCTACTGTCTATCTGATTACAACCACATACTGACATGAAAAAAATAATAATACGAACAGGGGCAGAGCAGAGTCAGGGAGCAGGCAGACCCCCCTCCCACCCACAAAAAAAGTAAAATTGCTTTTTGACCCCTCAGAAATGGTAAAAATTTAGTTTACTCCCCCTAAACATTATAAAATTATAAGCTAATTCGATGGTAAAATTGTATCTTTTTCGCTGCCTTCTTGTTATTGTGGGCCTGTGGTTACATAGCAGTAAGTGTAAAGCGAAATTGGTCGATTACAGCATTTCTTTGTTTACCAGTGAAGTGTGAGCTAATCGTGCTGCTGCTTGTGTATTTCACTTGCTTTGGCTTAAACAGAGTGCTAAGCATGTTTTCTAAGCTTTGCACCGTGTAAAATACACCACCCTGTTCCACTACAAGGCTATATTTCTGCAAGTAACTTGTATAAGAAGGCACCAATGTCTGAACTACAAGCTTGTGCATCTTGTTTCTCAAGCTTTCGTCGATAATGACCCAATTTAACTGCTTCTTGTACATGTCATCAAAGGCTTCGTTGAATGCCATTAGCCACTTCTTCGGCGAATCGGAAATAGCCGATGAAACCGGTTTGTCTTGGCTTATAAAAGCCTGGATTTTCCCCCAGGTCTCTCTCAAGTAGAGAGCTGAATAATATTCTTTGTATTTTCCATTAGCATTTAACCAAGAGTCTCCCATCAGATTCCCTAACTCTGTGCCTTTCAGGCTATTGAAATGACAATGGTTGTTCATCATGAATATGTAGGACAACGCCCTTTGCTCGTACGCTTCCGACCAAGCATCCAAGTTCACCGCGGTTTCTCTCACTACACGGTATATCTGGTTGGTAACAAGTCCCTCGTTGTATTTTTCATGTTTCCAACCTTGATAGATTCTCAAGACTTGGTTCAAAATCGGTCTAGACTTGTCGTCAAGCAACCGATTACAGTAATCTGTCACGAAGCTTAAGAGCCTTGGAACGCCTCCGTCACTCGGCGGAGAACTCCGTCTTTCAAGCTCCACTTGCAAAGGAAGTTCCCAGAAAATCTCACTGGCACCATTAACAACTTTGGTGACGAGATCCCTTGTTATGTTTTTGATTTCATTGCAAGATTCCCCTCCGAAAAGCTTGTTGAAATCCATTCTTAAATCTTCGAGAACTGAAAAGATGTTCAACAAACGCAGGAGTTTGGTAGGACTCTTCTTACTCTCAGCAATGCTCATTCCGAACCGGAGGAACGAAAGAATTCCCGAATCGACTGCAATCTTCGCAAAGCAGCCCGTCCAAATATGTGATGCAAGGCTTCCAAAAACTTCCTTGCAGAGCCTGTGCTCATTCTCAAGCACATTTTGCGCAATGAACTTCATGTGCTTGCTCCAGTCATGTATGCAACTTTCCATATCCCCAAAATCATCATGTTCTTTGATCGCTTTCTCGAGGTAATCCAAATCGAGAGCTCGCAAACTATTTCTAACATTCAGACTCCGAACTTCGACGAATATAGATATGCAGTTCTTTATCCTGTCACTGCCATTTAGTTTCTCAACAATCACCCGTAACTTCCGAAGAATAGTCCCCGGAAGAGGTGATGCTGCATTGCAGGCCTTCTCAGCTGTCGATGTTGATGAATTGGTTAAACCAACAGGAGCGCTACTCTCTGTCAAAATCTGCTTGAATGAAATTTCTAGCTTTGCAAATGCACCACAGAGAAGCTCACCATTTCGACGAGCTTGCTCCCCAGTTGCTAGCAATTCCTCTAAAATTGCTACCGATCGTTTAACGCTCAAGATGTACTGATCATCGGCTACGAAATTGCCTTCCAGGAACTGTGTAACTCCTTGTAACCATTGAATCGCCAAGTTGCAGTTGCCAGTGAGAAACTTCATTGCTTCTTCAAACTGTCTAATGGTTGAAATGTAAGAAAAAATATCAGAATCTGGCCCCGAATCCGATAACAACGACTTCTCAAGTTCACGAATGGAATCCAATATCTTTAAAACTGCTACAGCAGGTCCAAGAGCAAGACTGATATGGTCTCTAACAGCAGCAAATGAGCCATTCTTGGAACCACCAGGCCTAATAGCCACTTCCAACAATGTCAACCTTTTGTCCAACTCGGCTATTCGTGGTCCGGTCTGGTCAAGAGCCAAGGCGAGAGCGGTTGAATTGTCTACACTAGCTTTCAATAAATTCCGACAAGCCAAAAGGTTGTCTAAACTCTGTACCTCAGCCATGGACATGGTGCAATGCAACAACTCAACGACCGTTCTCCAGTTTTATAGGGTTTTAAACATAGTGAAACAGAACTGGATGAAATGTTAAAAACGTATCGTAATGTTGAAGGTTTCTTGTGTATCACTCATAGTCATCGACCGTCTTTTTCTTCTCAACCAACCAGTAAAAACTCAAACCAAACCTGACTTGGGACACAAGTATGGTAATCACAAACTTCCAACTACCGTATGCCTTAACCTCACTTGAAAGTTTGAAAGAGTGATGTGGGCTTTTTTGTGAGGAACTGTTTGTCTTTTCATTTCAATTTCGAAACGGTCCCAACCGTCACCATCCATCCATATCATTTGCGAAATCAATTCTTTCACAGAAAATATATCAAATAATAACTGTAATTTTTATGCAGTTAAAATTCATGTAGTTAAAAGGAATCGCTTGAATTAAAAAAACAATTTTGTGTCCTTAATCTCATTTATTATAGTATTTTTTTATACACATGTCATATAAAATATATTTATACAAATTAACATATTTATTTTTAAAATATAAAATTTAAACTTATAACCCTAAATTCTAAGCCCAAATATCTAAACTCTAAACCCTAAATTAAATCCACAACTAATATAACTTAAATACTATAACCCTATTTGGTAAACGGCTTTTTAAGCTAAAATTAGAGGTTTGAAGCATTTTTAGAGGTTTGACCAGTCAAATCCGTTAATTTAGATGTTTGGTAAATATAGGATTATAATAGCGAATTGGGGTGAAACCTCTCATTTTGAAAAAGCTTTTTTTAGAAATTTTTGAATTAGAGGTTTGAATAAAAGACTTGTAAAGGCTCTTTTGTCTTTGATAATTATAAACTTTTTCTAAATAACATAAATTTAAATAACTAATAAAATTAAAAAAATCACAAATAAAAAATTAATATATACATATAAATTTAATAATTAATAAAATTGTATTCAAAATATAATCTCATAAATAAATAAAAAATTAATATATACATTAAATTTAATAATTATTAAAATTATATTAAAAAGATAATTTCACAAATAAAAAATTAATATATACATCCTTTATATCTGCTTAGTAATGATATTAAAAAAATTAATTTTCATAATCTAATTAATATTAACACATACAAAATATTAAAAACCAATAAATTATCTAAACAAGTATTGAATATAATCATGTCCTTATATGTCATTTTGTTTGTTCAAATAATCAAACAACTATCACATATTTGCTTGTTCAAATAATCAAACAGCTATCAGCTATCAGTTAATTTTACCAAATATTTTTATACAATCAACTAATGCAATCCGCTAGTTAAATAAGCTAATGCTATCATCTATTCGCTATCAGTTAATGTAATTCGTTATCTGTTATCCGCTAATTGTAAAACAATACTTATATAACATATGTATTAAATATTTTTCATTTGGGTAAACTACATAAATAGTCTCCCGACTATGCTTCAATTATCTTTTGCATCCTCTGACTATCAGAAGTTACAAACTGGTCTACTGACTTAAAAAAAATAACAAATTGATCCAGTGTCGTTAAAAATTTAACGGCTGGTGACGCGGCAGTTAACAAAAATTGGCATAATAACACATTTAGTCCTCAACTTTTACACTTTGTTTAACTTTACCCTAATTCTAAAAAAATGACCCTTAACATTTTAAAATTCTATCAATTGAATCCATTTTTTCTCTCCACACAATCCTGATTTAAAGGATTAACAAATGAATTTCAAAACAATTGAACTCAAATACAAACTAGGAAATAGATCTTGGTTGATTGCAAATCAGTGAAAAGTTTACATTTTTTTCTTTTGAATTTTGATGCTATGATCTGATATGGGTTTCTTTTGATGCTTAGATTTCTGGGTTTTGAGTTAAAAATTCTGAGAATTATTAAAAGTTTACATTTTTTCTTCTGTTTTTTTGGTTAGTGTAAGTTTATGAGATATCATTGGATGAGGAAAACTGTGTTGTGGGAGAAATATTGATTGTTTCATGGGCAATACATGCCGGGGATCTTTCAAGGGGATGCTTTATTCTTCAAACCGCGCCGCCGCTACCGATATTTCTTCCGGCGGATCGAATTCCGCTGCGAACTCTCAACAACTCACTGCCAAAGAAACCACCAACAAAAACCCCAATTTGCCACTCATTAGCCCCACCAACAAGAAAGACAACAGCATGAGGCGTGGTGTGGATCACCAGGCTTACTATGTTTTGGGTCATAAGACCCTCAACATCCGTGACCTTTACGCATTGGGTCGTAAGCTAGGACAGGGACAGTTCGGGACTACTTACTTGTGTACCGAGATCTCCACGGGCATCGAGTATGCCTGTAAGTCGATCTCCAAAGAGAATGTGGAGGATGTTCAGAGGGAGATTCAGATAATGCACCATTTGGCTGGTCATAAGAACATTGTGACGATTAAAGGCGCGTATGAGGATACTTTGTATGTGCATATTGTGATGGAGATTTGCTCGGGAGGTGAACTGTTCGACCGTATTATCCAGAGAGGGCATTACTCCGAGAGGAAGGCGGCTGAATTGACTAAAAGTGCGACTTTAATTTTTAGAACTCAAAACAAATAAATAAATTATACAACCTAAACCCTAGTCATAAACATCACTTTGTTTGTGATGGAGATTGTAACTGCTGAAATCAACAAATGAATTTCAAAACAATTGAACTCAAATACAAACTAAAAAATAGATCTTCTCAGACAGCAATTACCAGTAGTGTATTAATATGAACTTCACTTGGATTAACAACAATCATAGCAAATTCTAAAGTACAATACAAATAAATAAACTACGCGGAGCTAAATTGAGCAATTAACTACACTCCTCCTATATGATCCTTTGGAATTAAGCAGCAAAGCGCAAGAAAATTTGAACTAAAGTAACTACAAACCTGAAGATTTAAAATAACTAAATTAAGATTACAACTCGAGAGGAAGAACAAAATCCCAACAAAGAAATCAACGTGTAGACCTAAAAGAAACTGAAAAGAAAACCCAAATTCAAATCCCCGAAACCAGATCTATCTCAATTCATTAAAACGCACACAGAATCATAACACTTGAACAGAAAAATATGATTCAAGATCAGCATTTTAAAGGATAAATCATGAGCCACCAAATCTGGGTCGATTTGGAAGGCAAAATAATCTTTATTTAACCCAAAAATAATTGAGGAAAAAGTGGATCGAGTGAGGAAATATGTACCTTTAAATCAGGATTGTGTGGAGAGAAAAAATGGATTAAATTGATTGAATTTTAAAATGTTAAGGGTCATTTTTTTAGAATTAGGGCAAAGTTAAATAAAGTGTAAAAGTTAAAGACTAAATATGTTATTATGCCAATTTTTGTTAACTGCCACGTCACCAGCCGTTAAATTTTTAACGGCACTGGACTAATTTATTATTTTTTTTTAAGTCAGTGGACCAGTTTGTAACTTCTGATAGTCGGAGGATGCAAAAGATAATTGGAGCATAGTCGGGGGACTATTTATGTAGTTTACCCTTTTCATTTACTATCAAATTAAATGAAACTTTTCAATCGCTTTGATTTCTCGCAATAGCAACTTATATTTATTACTCTAAAAAACGGGTTCCCTGCCCTGCATTTTTTTTTATATGATGTATATTAAAAGTAGGTCTTCTGTCAAAAAATAATATTAAAAGTAGGTCAACCATAGGTTACCTCAGAATATTTTTAGGCGTTGGGTTGTAAGTTTATTTTGTTTTTAATCGATTGTCATTGGACAAACCATAATAAGAAAACGAGGATATATAAATATCCAAGATTTTATATAATATAAACTATTAATGAAATAAATTTTATATGAATATATATTCCTTTTGGAATCTTTAAAATTAAGTTTTAATGTTTAACTTTTCTGATTTATTATAAATTAAAACTAAATAATTTAACTTCAATACAATCATGATAGTTCCAATTGCAAATACGATAATATACTCGGATATTATTAATTAAAATAAAATATAAACTCTCTTATTTTTATTAATGGTCGAGAGTTCAATCCTAGCTTTAGATACAAAACAACTTTAAAATTTATGGTCAACGTTTATCTCCTATATAAACCAACAGAACTCAATAGGATTAATAACTGAATTCGCTCTAATAAACGTATTGAGAAATTAAATATTAATTGTTGAGTGGATCGAATTAACCGATATGGCCAAGAGGGGGTTGACACTTTTAAAAATAAAGAAGCAAAAGGAACAATTAAAAATGAAGAACAAGGCATTTAGGGGGCGTTTGGTTCGCGGAAAAGATCATTACTAGGGGGAATAATCTTTTCCGGAATCACATACCCACGTTTGGTTCAAGAGCATTCCCTCCCAAGGGTAATGAAATATTCCCAACAATAGCTATTTTTGAGTCTTTCCTCGGAATGTCATTCCCTCTCTTTTCTTAGGTATTAGACAATTCCCTCCCCTTTGGACAAGAATACCCCTAAAAAATATAATTATTTTAAAATGATCTTTCCTTTTTGTATATAATTACACAAGTATAAATCTATTTTATATTTTAGTGGTTTAGGGTTTTAATACTTATTATAAAATAATATGATGCATATAAAATAAAAATATATCAAATTTTTATTTTATTTCGATTTTTTATATGTGTTTGATTCAAATTTTATTATTGGTATGTGTTTTATTACATTTATTATTTAGATCAATTTTCATAAAAAGATTTTCATATTATATTTTTTTTATATTTTCTATGAACTTTTATGTAAATATTTTGACTTTAATCTTAAAATTTCAGTTGGTTAAAAAAGAAAATATATTTCAAAGACAATTTGGTAAAACATGCATTTTTCCTATCTTATATTCCTTCAACCAGACAATGTAATCTTACATTCCTGCCAAACAAATCAAACAAGGTAATACAACATTCCGGGTAATATGTTAAGTAGTGTAACATTCCGGTAATCTCATTCCCAAAGGTAATCTTACATTCCGTGAACCAAACGACTCCTTATAGTGGTCCAAGCTTCTAACCAAGCTCTCACTAAGGATTTTCAACAAGCTTTTCACTAATTTGTTCTTTATCTTTTCTAGGCTAAGGAGGCAACATTTGCAAATTCAATCTTTCTACACAAATATTGAATTGCAAGACTCTCAATTACAAATAACAATAGGCAGTTTGAAATGTATCTCTTATAAGACTAATATATTGCCCAATTACAAATCAATACTCCCTAGACAATTGAGAATTTTACAAGTTGGGTACACAATTTTGACACTAATTAGGCTCAAGGGTTTGAAATAAATGTTTTGATGTTGCTTGAACGTTCAATAGTTGTTGTTGGTGCTTCTTAAGCTTGCTTTTATACCTACTCATTGATTTCTAGCCGTTTGGGTGGTTGAGATCATTAATAGAGCCGTTGGGGCTCTCTCTTCCCTTCATAAATGTTGTTCTGCAATTACTCGTATCGGAACACGAGGCCCTATATCGAAACAGACACAAAAAAAGAAAGAGTTGTTGTATGTGAAAAGGGCTCGTATCGAAAAGGCTATATGTCGTATCGAAACAGTTTGAAACTGTAAAATGTAAAAATAGAGTCGTATCGAAACAGATAAGGGTTGTATCAAAACGCTTTGAAACTGTAAAATGTAAAAATAGAGTCGTATCGAAACAGATAAGGGTTGTATCAAAACGCTTTGAAACTGTAAATTGGTGTTTCGAAACAGCCTAGGGGTGTATCGAAACAGTTAACCAAATTTTCAAAAGTTCATTTCTGACAAGTAACGGCTAGTTCATTTAATGCTCGAACTTGAATTTACTACCCCTTGTGCCCTTCCTTCCTCTAGTACAAAGCCAGACCCGATGCTATCCCACTCCAATTTCGTAGAAACTTAATGTTGACATTTTTACATTTCTCGAACCTCCTGACGCCTTCGTAGCTGCCTCACTTACTCTTTTTTGCTTGGACTAGTCTATCTTCAATCCCTCCCGGGATCAACCAAACCCGTCTTTTGAAAATACTTAACACTGTATCGAAACGGGTATGAGCCATTTCGAATTAATACTTAAAAATCAAATGCCAGATGAAGATTGTATTGAAATGGGCAAGCCCGTTTCGAAACTCCTATCTCGAAACACAATAGTCCGTATTAAAACGGACGTTTCCAGTGGCAAAACATATCGAAACACTTTAGGGATGTTTCGAAACGCCTGAACAATTTTGTATATTTTAGCTTTGAAACACTTAAAAAATTTATGGGATTTAAGTTTTGACTCCAAAACATTTTAAGTATAAATTTTACTTGTCAAATATAAGTATTTTGATTACTTAAAAATTTATTTACTTTACAATTTAATCTTTAAATTATTTATTATATCAAAATCAAATATTGATTTTACACTAATAATAATAAAATATAAAGTAGAACATAAAGAATCTCAAAGGTTCAATATTAGTATTAAATGAAGACATGGTTGATTATAAATAGAATATAAGTATTGGAACCTAAATTAAAGGCGATAATCATTGCATTATTACAGGAAGCATTATCGTATCTTACTTTCATTAGAGGCTTGACTTAGACTTAAACTAACTGAGATTTCATATCCTACATCCCCCCCCCCCCTCCCCTCTATTTGTTAATGAGAAAAATAAATAAAATCAGACAAAAGACAAACAAAGAAGAACTTAAAGTCAGAGATTCCAACTGAATACATGTGTTTTGTATCTTCTTTAACACAATTCAGCTACTCGTTTCTTAATTAAAATATTATCATAAAATCACGACATACTTAAAAATAATAATTTAATTATTATTTTAGCTAAGTGTACTTATTCTATACACAAGTGCTTGTGAATTTTTTTATACAAACGTTTTAGTTTTATGGTTTTATGGGTTTAAGTGTCATACTTTTGAATTTAGAGACTGTTGATAGATTTTTAGGTTCAAGTTTAAAATTTAAGGTTTATAGATTAAAACATAATTCTCTAACCATATTACCCTAACTAAACCCTAAAACCTAAATTCTAAACCCCTAAACTAAAACCTTAAACCCTAAAATTAAAGTATTTGTGGAAATAAAAAAAATTCACCGCCTGTGCATAAGATAATAATCATTTCACTACTTGAACAAAAAAAATCATTTCACTAAATATAACTAATCTTTACACTTTTTCGATTATTACGTTATTTTATAATCATTTTTTGACCCCCCAAAAAAGAACCGTAAGCATCGGTGGGCAAGGCATTATTCTAGCATGATAGCATCTGTGAATTTGATGCCTTGGCAGCCCAACAAAAGTTGATGTTCAAATACCTAAAACAATATAATTAAAACTCTAAACATAATTAAGTGGATTATGTCTTTATCTTCAAAAAGGTGATGTTTATGGAATAATTTTTTTTAAATATGTTAGTGTGATACAAAAGTAGCAGCTGTTTAATTTTTTAATCTTTTTTAATAAGACACATATATCGTGTAAAATTGGTGCTCGAACCGGGTCACCTGGATGAATTACATCATCTTTTACCACTGGGATAAAAAGGGTGAGCTAAATATTTAAATCTAAACGCATGCAAATTTCATTGTAACCCCAAATTTGGTCCATATTTGACTATCATTATGCTTTATATCTTAGAATTTCCCAAGCATGTGGGCACAAAATATACCATTTTGGTTAAATTATTTTTGAAATATAAATAATAATTCATTAACCAAATCAACGCATACCTAACACGACATTAATTTAACCTTTTCAACTTTTAAATATTTTTAAAATATTAAGGTAAAAAATAAAATAAAAGGGAAGGTGGTCGCAGTGTCAGGTTTGTGAATTTGGTATTGGTAGGTCAATATCATCCTTATCAGCATTGTCATCTCCCCAATTTGATAAATATACGAAGAAAAAAAATAAAATACTAAAAGAAAAGGCAACTTGGCAAGTTCTTTAAACCGAAAATTGTTAAAAACAAAACCTTTATTTATTGTTAAATTCATTTATACATTTTACTATACAAGGAGAGGATGATAGTATTAGAATTTAAAATTAATATTTAAAGCGTCATCAATGTTAATAATTTGACATAATATCTATATTATTTAGATCTCTTTTCACTTATAAATTATAAAATATTAAACGTTTGAACATGTTTAATCTCATATCTTTATATATATTATACTAGTAATTGTTAACCTAACTAAATTTAATCAAGTTTTATGTTATTAATTTAATTATTTTTTATTGAACAAAATACAGAACTGAAGTTTGAAAAATTACATAACAAATAACAAATTACTTGTTCTGTATTATTTTTTAGTCTATAATATATCTAAGAAGGAAGAAAAGCAAACCTAAAACAAAACTACAAAGTATCCTGTTGCTGTAAGAAAAACAGGCAGCGCATCATTTTTCACGGTTAAGTGTCGGTCGTGTAATGCCAAAATTACTAACTTTAATAAGAAGTCCAAGACCAAGACCCACTGCACTTAACACAAGCTTTATTTCTCTCCAAAAACAGAGGCTTTTATTGTGCTATCATTTCCCTGTCTAGTTAAACTTGCTGTTTGTTAAGCAAGCCTCTTCTTCTACAGGATCTAAGTTTATTGGGGTCTTTCTTTTCATTGTTATCATAGAAATGGGGGTTGATTTGAGGCAAATAGTGGCTGCTATACTCACTGTCACCATGTTTGTGATGCTTGCTCAAATGATTAAAAGAGACCATTTTGATTCTCTTCGAGTAATGTTTCCTCCCAATTTATCTTCACTTTTCATTACATTCTTTGAATTGTTGAATTGCTTTTGTGGTTTTGTGAATCTCTGGTTTTTTTGTGAAAGTAAATCTGAAACAGTTGCTTCATTTTCCACCCTGCTTCACTCGGCATCAAATCTGCAACTTCAAGGGGGGAAACCCAAAGACAATATTATTATAAGTTTCATGATCTTTAAAATGTTGTCCTTGGTCATTGTTTGTGTATAATTGTAGTTAGTTTCAACTTGAAAGTTCTTATTTTTGAACAAATTAAACCTGATTTGCTTTCCTCCTGGTGAAGTAAATCTTGGATGATAGATTTTCATTATTACATATTCGATTGATGTTTTTTTTGTACTTATGGTGATTAAATTGTCTTCAGATCCTCATGTTTACTTACATGGTCTTTGCCCTGCCATTGTTATGTAGGAAACACTGCCTGGAGAAAGTCGGGATGTTCAATTCGACGGTGCCAATACTATTATAGTGAACGATGGCCTCGTAAAACTTTCGAAGAGGAGCAAAGGGCCTTGGATGGAGGGCATCCAAGAGCTAAAGCCGTGTTGGAGCAGGGCGGATTTTGGTTCGTTAAATTCACTTAACTTCTTGAAAAATGACCAAGTGTTGTATAAATTTGTCATATGTGTATGTACAGATCTCGCCACAATCATGTCATTGTGCACTCACAGGAAGAAATTTATGCTAATGCTTCTCTTTAACTGATCGAGTTCTTTCATGGCTAACAGATGAGATCGAGCAGTCGAGAGGGTATGTTACTTTCTCATTGACAAATGGTCCAGAATACCATGTCTCTCAGGTATATTTTAGTATCTATTTTAGTTGTAAAAGTTGTGGTTAATGCGTATGAAAGTTCCTTTTTCTATTGCACTCATCTATTATTCATTCTGTGGTGGATTTTTCTTATCAGATAGCCGATGCCGTAGTCGTAGCAAGGTATCTGTCGGCTACGCTTGTACTTCCGGACATTAGAGGAAGCAAACCTGGCGATGAGAGGTTCGTGCTCATGCTAATTTTATGATCTCCGATGAAGAGTATTAAGCAGCATAACTTTGAGACAATCTAAATGTTAAACATATGAATGGTACCAAGATAATTGAACTCCTTTTTTTCAGAAACTTTGAAGATATTTATGATGTCGAGAAGTTCATGAAAAGCCTGGATGGGATTGTCAAAGTAGCAAAAGAGTTGCCGAATGAAATATCAATCAGGGATCTTGCAGCTGTGAAGGTTCCCAACCGGGTCACCGAAGATCACATTGTGGAAAGTGTAGAACCGATATTTAGATCAAAGGGCAACATAAGGCTCGCAACGTACTTCCCTACCTTGAATATGAGAAAAACTGCACAAAAGAGTAGTGTCGATTCTGTCGCATGCTTGGGAATGTTTGGAACCTTAGAGTTGCAAGCAGAGGTTGTTGAAGTTGTTGATTCAATGATTGAACGGCTTAGAACATTGAGTCGCAAATCGGATGGCCAGTTTATAGCAGTGGACTTGAGGGTTGAGATACTCAAAAATAAGAACTGCCACGGAAGTGGCTCTACCGGGGCGAAAAGTTGTTATAATGCGCAGGAGATAGCTTTGTTTTTGAGGAAGGTCGGATTCGGTACAGATACCACCATTTACCTGACTCAATCAAGGTGGGATGACAGCCTTAGTGTCTTGAAGGATATCTTCCCCAAGACATACACAAAGGTAAGTTCATCTCTTATCTAAAATCATATGCTATGATACAGTAATCTGCAATTTCTGTACAATGTTTAATGCTTGCAAATAATCGATGATTACTAGTAGCTCAACCTCGAAACACAACTTGGCTATTTCTATCATTCTGAACCTCTGTTTGATACCGGAACTAATGTAGGAAACCATAATGCCAGAGGAGAAAAAGGGGAAGTTCCTTGAATCCGAAGATTCGGAATTTGAAAAGGTTATAGACCTCTACATATGTTCACAAAGCGACGTCTTCGTACCAGCCATCTCCGGCCTGTTTTATGCCAATGTAGCTGGAAAAAGAATAGCTGCAGGGAAACCTCAGATCCTTGTACCGGCTGATATACCCGGTACGTCTGCAACCGTCACCAACTACCTCTCTCCCTACGTTGCCAAGAAGAACCACTTGGCTTATTCGTGTTTTTGCTAACCCTCGGTTTCGAAGAAACTTTGAAAGGGTGTTGGTTCGACACATGCATTTGTGTAAGCCTTGAAAAAGGGTCTCAGTTCGAGTCTTTTTGAGTAAGTAGAGGGAAAGAAAGACCAGTTGATAAAAGTTATCTGTAAAGATGATTTTTGGTTCTTCATTAATGTGTTTTTCAGTAGGGTAAGAAATGTTGCAGGGTTTGAGTCAATATATTACTTGATGTCATATGCAAAACTTCATTTCTGTAATTTATTCATTGTGACAAGGGTGCACTTTTTTATATATATAAATTTCTTGTCCTTAATTTATATATATGCAGTGTAAAAATTTAAAAAGTTTACATTAATTTTGAACTATTAGATAAAATAAATTTATTATTGAGATTATCCACATCTTTCTTTACCCTTAATAATGATTAACAAAATTGATATTTTAATAATTTTAATATAACCAAAAATGTAAATCGCATGGGTTACAAGTAAAATGAAATGAAGATATATAAGAAAACATTTTTTTTATTAAATCAATGTATTTTTTAATGGTTAAATATATTTGAATGGTTCATTGAGGAAACACATTTGGCCGATCGACTAATATGCTCACTTTGTTTTCTCACATTACCTTAGGTCATGGATTTTAGACCCGGTAGAAGCACCTCTTACCTTCCTATAGAGTTTCTCCTTCCTCTCCCCTGTAGGTATAATTAGGATTAAAATTTGTCAAAAAAAAAATTCACACCCACTATCGATTCTTGATTAAACCGGTCAAATGATGTTTAAATTATCAAAAATGTGATTTCGTATGAAGTAGAATAGGCGATTAATCGTTTAGAATTGGATTCCAAATACCAATTTAGTACTGCTAGAGTAGAATAGGCGATTAAAGGAAGTGAAAAAGTGGGATAGAAATTGAATTCACTATTATTATATAGAAAGCCCACAGAAGCGAGCGACCATTTAATAATTTGCTGCCACCGCCTCGGGGCTTTCACGACCCTAATCTAATATACAAATTGCAAAAGCAAAAGCTTTATTACAACTCTAATTCTCGATTCTACTTTTATTTCTTTCTGCAGGGAATGAACTAACAGAAACTACCATCCCAAACAGTTCATGCATTCCGAGATGCCGTGTTCCGTCGAAATGGCTTGGTGAAGTACTTAGCGACCGGAGTCTCAGGAACTGGAATCAGCTTTCCGACAATCGCCAGAGGCCAACTTCAACATGAAAACAACAGTAGCAGTCATCAGTGAAGGTTTACTTAAAAAGGCTCAAAAAACTTGTAGCTACATCAATTAGCTAGAGCATCATAGAGTGATACGGATATTCTGGCATTCTACCAAGGTGTATTTCAATGACTAAAATTGACAAGAAGAGCAAGAGCTTACCTGATGATGCCAATGCCAATGGATACAAGCCATAGCTGCCAATCAAGTCTGACCGTGTCGGTAAACTTTCCGAGGAACTCGATTATGATTACCTAAGACAGTCTTGGAATTAGTATCGCGATTCACAAGTATACCGAGTAAAAAAGATCACTTCAAACAAGATAGAATCAACGGTGAAAGAGGATAAGATGATTCATTACCTGAAGAATCAATGTAAATCCAATTATTCCCATGAAGAGGTAGTTTTTAGTCACTCCTTTGAAGCAGTTAATTTCTTCCGGCTTTCTAGCATTAAACTCATTGAATAGCTGTGATTTGGAACAGTAATTAAATTAATGCTTCACACTAATTGCAACTTTGATTCAAATAGCTATGCTTCAGCAGTAATGCAGATATTTCTCACATAAAGCAATCAAGGGTTACTACTTACTTGCACATTTAGTACTTGAACTATGGTCAAATTCTTGATTTGGTACTTAAAAAAGATTTAAGAATCAGAATTAAGTGCTTGAACTTTGTTCCATCCATCAATTTGCACAAAGCTAACCAAAAGAGTCAAGTGTAAAAGACACCCAATAAAATTGCAACAAGTGACATGGCAAGTGTTTATTGGCTGATTCTAGGTATGTCATCCATTTGGATAATGGTATCTAGGCAAATTGTTAGTTAGGAGCAAAGCTCAAGTAACTAATTGCGAATGATTAAACCCTTAACTACCGAATCGAGAGTTTAACTATAGCATCGGTGCTAAATGAGTAATTAACCTAGAAACCAATACCATCAAATCGAAAAACTGCCCCAAGCAGTTCGCACTTATCATCAAGTACTTACTTGACACATGACAAATGCATTGAATATCAAAGTATTCTTCACTTTATAAGCATGTGTGCTGTCAGGGTCATCCTTCAAATCAAGAATTGTCATGCCTTCAAAGTTGAGCACGAGGAGGACAGTAACTTGATATGAAGCCTGAAATGACGTGAAAAGATGATAAGAGAAACGGAACTGTAAAGCTACATTTTCCAGATTGTCGTCTAAGTTAACTCTCTCAATTAAATAAACTTGCAACTATGAAGATTGAAAAGCTAACAGGTACCTGTATGAGTAAGTTTCTCCACATGATGTTTGTAATTAGAGGTTCCCTGAGAAATAAAACAATTATATTAAACACCAAAAGACAATATACCCTTTATAATCATATTATTAAAAGATCCAGTCTTCCAAATTAGTAAAAGGTAACTTGGGTCGTGGTTGTTAGACAAGTTCCGCAACAAGCTCAAAAAAATATACAGATGCAGGACAGCTTAGGGGCTAGGATTTGAAGTTAAATTATAACCTAAATTTCTAGAGAAAAAACGAAAAATTAGTAATTTAAGAGTTCCTTGATTGCATCACACAACCAAGACGTGAAAAAACCTAAGTGCCACAATAAGCTGAAATTGTGTATGTCTATGCCCCTCTATAGAAAGTACATTAATTTATATGGACCTTAACTAATATTCCATGTTAACAAGCTTAACTTGAATTCAAGAAAAACTGAAGGCAATAAACTTGAGTTGAAACTCAAGACCACCGAAAAACAAACTTGGCTTGAAAACAAAACCTAATAGGGTAAAGAAAACACAGTTAATAAAATGTAAACTACTAAAGATATCCCGGATCTACATATTTTAGTCATTAATCTTCATAAATATAACAGGAGTATCAAAATAAAATTGTAAATTAATCCCGTAATTAATTTCTCAGCATTCTGCATCATTCTCCCCTTGGAGAAAACCAGTACTCAAGTTTTAAAGTGTTTGTACTAATAGCATAAGAAATCTGCTGTAAAACTAGAGCATGAAAATATAAACCCAAGAAATCTTTCTCTTCCTTCTGTTCTCTCTTCTCAAACTCTATTGTCATACTCTTTTGAAAACAGTCACATTCTGTGACAGGCGGAAGCCTGATTTCTTTCACACCAGATAGTCCAACAGTTGAGAAGACTACAAAGAATATGGTAAAATCATTGAAGTCTTGGAATGATAAGCAAGGTAATGCAAATTTTAATGATTAATTTGATAGATGGTTGCCATATCGATGTTAGCAAAAGCGATACTATAAAATTAGAATGCTAAAAAACAAAGGAGTTCAAACCTTCGGCCAACTGGTGACCTATGCATAAGGTTGTCAGTTGGTGGTTCAGTAGCCAATGCAAGTGCTCCAAGAGTATCCATGATCAGGTTAACCCATAGTAACTGTACCAAGAGAATTAAAATTTTCAAACTTCACTCATCACAAAGAGATGTATTACTTTAAGTAGTTCCTTATGTTGACTAAATTATAGTGACATAATCACTTTATGTAATTCATTATGTTGACTAAATTATAGTAACATATCCTACCAGTTGTTTTTTCTACTTTTTTTAATCCAAGAAAAACAACAGGAAGTCATATTCCACTAACTTTAAAGTTTCATCACCGCATATAAACATATACAGAAGGAAAAAAGTGATCATCAAACACCTCTTCAATTCATGGCATACCCCCTAAAAGGCTAAAACTGTCATAAATTTTATTCAGGTTTTTAAACTGTAATGCCCATCTCTAAAGCATGAAACGACCAATTATGAATTAATACTTGAAAAAGCTTACTTATGAATTAATACTTGAAAAAGCTTACTTATGAACTACGGTCCCAACCCATCTAGAAACATGAAATATCAAGGATGCAAAAGATAAAAGTAATCCATAGATTACTTGTAACATCTATGATGATATTGTGGTACTAATATTAGAGGCATTTCAACCTTCCGTCGAACAGTAAACCAGAAAACTAAATTTCACAAGCAAGGAGTCAGAGTAGATTAGGGTACTGTTGTGAAAAAACTAGAGAACATTCATTAAGGTCTAATCTTTTGACTATAGTCAAAATAATTAGGAAGATATGTAGGGACATGGAACAGAAAAGAATGAGCTATACCTGCACTGAATTTAAAGGAACATCACCAGAGGATATCGCTGCCACAACGTTGATTACCAGAGCTGCAACATTAACTGTAAGCTGGAATTGTATAAACTTCTGAATATTGGCATAGACAGAACGACCCCAGCGAACAACCTAGATTAAGGACACAACTTTGAGCCACAATTAACAGAACTTTGATATAAACCTTTCCTCGCATTCAGCAGTAAGATACAAGAACAGAGGAAAGGATAATATCTATTTGAAATCGTGCTTCTACTAACCTTCACAACTGAAGCAAAATTATCATCCAATATAATGATATCTGAACTTTCTTTTGCAACTTCAGTTCCTTGAATACCCATGGACAGACCTATATCTGCCTAAAATACAGAAAAAGTACAAAAACAATCAACATTGAATAGAAACTGAAAAATGGGGACATGAGCAAATTAAGGTATGGAAGATATGGTGCAGTCACCATCCAGTACCAGATACAAAGTAAGGATTCATTAGATATAGGAACAAAGCTGTTCAAATGAAAGTGTATTGGTTCATGGTAGTTCACATAGCTGAATGTAAGCAATAGAACAATTTTCCATGTTTGATGACATGGCAATCGCACAATTTCGAGTGAAGGCCCAAAACTGTGTGGAAAGGCATAAACATTGACATTTATAGACGAGTATGAAGGTGGATATGCTGTATAATGAGGGTACGTGTAGATACTAAGCCAATGCTTAGCACATATAAGATGCATCATAAACAATCATTGTTAGCTCGATCGATCAACCGAAAACCACCAAGAGCCCAAGAGGGGGGTGAATTGGCTTTAAGAGATTTTGTGGAAGCTTGATAAAAAATTAAAACAATTTTTGGCACAATCAAACTAAAAAGCAAACCTCATGAAGTGCAGGAGCATCATTAGTACCATCTCCAGTCACAGCCACAACATCCCCGCCCTTACGTAAGGCTTGAACAAGCAAAAGCTTGTCACTTGGAGAAGATCTCCCCATTACCTGGGGAACACCCCTGGTTAGCTACATTTTCATGTTTGAATCAACTATGTAGCTTAGTTTGAGAAAAGTTATCAGGAACTAAAGGCAATATAATCAGGAAAATATAGACAAAAGATACCGTTATTTTCGTGGCAATTTGTTCTCTTTCTTTATCATATAAGTCACGGAACACCCTTCCTTCAATGATGGTAGGTTGAGTAGCATCTTCAGCAGAACTGAGTATCCCACATTCTAAAGCTATTGCTCTTGCTGTTTGGATATTATCTCCAGTGACCATACGTACCTAGAGATCCGAAGCTTTATGGTTTCAGGTGATTTAACAATTACATATACAGAGACACACACACATATATATAGGTGTGCATGTAGTTTTCCACAAAGTATTATCATTCATAACAAAAATTTGTTCAAAATTAAAGTAACTAAAAAAGTATGGGCTAAAAAAATCAAATGAGTGGAAAGCTTGACCATTCAACACAAGAACTCAATATAAGTAGGCATTGCTAGGCACCAAGGGTATGATAAAATTTTGAAGCTATTCTTACTAAACATCAGAATTACCTTAACACCAGCATCCATGCATATTTTCACAGCATCTTTGACACCTGGGCGACAAGGATCCTGCAAGTGAAAACTATATTAGCTAAATTCAGGCAGCAATTGCCTAGGTGATGCAGTAGAGAACATAAATAAAATACCTCAGACCCTTTCAGGTGAAATTCATTTGATCAAAGGGATGCCTAGTAAACCTACTGATGGTCAGTAACTTCTTATCAGTATAAAACTATTGATGGTCAGTAACTTCTTTGTACCTACCGAAGTCCGAAATATGCCTCTTTTTTCATACACAAAAAAGAAAAGCGTCTGCTAAGCACTAACAGGAATATATGTGATAATTAGAAGTCGATGCAAAAAATATGGCGCACAAAATACACCTAAGCATAAATGGAACTCCTAAATTCCGACATGCACAAAAAGAATGGCGCTGACAAAGTTATGAAGTGGGGAAATAACAGGGAAATGCCTCAGCATAGAGGTTAAATAGTCCATTTCCAAGTAATTCTGTTTTCTCTTTTGCCAGAATTAGTTACCCAACTAAACTTCAATGAGTAATTTTCTTTCTAATAATAGATCTACTTACTTGCATGTCCATCCATGTAATACTTTTTTAGTGATATATCATCAAATACATTGCACTTAAAGGGGAAAGAGGAGTTGTTTTCATCTTTGACACAAAGATTAGCATTGTCATTCATATATGCTTGGAATAAATTCATTTAAAGATTTCAAAACTCAAAATATAAAGTCAGATTAAAAATAAACAAGCCTCTAATAGGCAAGTAATCAGCTCCGTAGATATACCATTTGGTGAAAGAAGTAGATAGTTCATACTATAACAGAAAAAGTGTACCTTTATACCAACAATAGCAAGCAAAACAAGGTTATCTTCAGGTAAGATCCATCTATTAAAGCCCTCTTCATCAGTAGGAACTTTTTCTTTTTCACATAATCTGTATGCAAGGGCTACACAACGCAAGCTATTTGCAGCCATTTCATCAATAGCAGCCTTAAAATATTCCTGCACAAAAGCAGTTGAACATGAACATTGAAGTATCCACCGACATTGAGTGATTACCCATTGTTTATAATCATAGGTAACTGATGCCTTGCATAATTTTCTCAATCACAGATCATGAAAATATGCAATGCTGTTATTGAAACATTTCAATTGCAATGAATCTGGTATAAAAAAAAATCGGCAGCGTGGCAAACAAATTTACAGCAGAAAATAGTTTTTTTTGAAGCAGTCGTGATGAAATACATAAAAGCAAAATGGCAATAAAAAACAGGTGTACAATTGTATGTAATAAAATAATAATCACAGTTTAATTTAGTGTACCGAGGAGGCATTTGGGGAAACAGACTACAGAGTCCCAGTTTCAATCATACAACAGATTGTAGACTTCTTATGGACTAAGCAATTATTTATGGGTAAGAGACCAGCCTAGTTCCTAATGTATCTTTCACAAGGTTTTGTTTGTGACTGAGCAACCATTATTCTGTAATGGGTTTATACATGGTTTTCATAGAACGATAATCAGTCCACATATTATTGCATGCTTTTGTGTGCATGAATATACTTCATGACAAACCTTGTCTTCGTTGATGGATTGCTGGCAACCATTTGAATCAATGTATCCGGAACAAGAGGCTAAAACTATCTCAGCTGCTCCCTTCCAATGTATATGGACTTCAGAATCAGCCTGTCATAAAGAAAATAGAAAGAATTCATTAGCAAGGCCATTGTATGAATCCATAATTGTTATAATTAGTCCAGAAAGTTCAAAATATTGGGCAAAAAAGCTTTCTTTAATTGTTCTGTGTCTCTTTAACTAAATTCTACAAAAAGAACTTGAACCTGGACACTTCAGCACTATTCCCATCTGGTAAAAACACTTGAGCAAGGAAGCATCATTTTACATAGGACAGTTATATACCTAGAGCAGCTAAGAATTCACTGTTTCTCTAGGCCAAAACTCCACAAGTCACATAAGAGATTCATATAAATAGGCTTAAGTGTAGGAAAGCCGTCATTAGTTGTAGGAAACATAGACATTTTTATTGTCAAGAAACCAAAATCAATAAAAAAGAATTATTTGGTCTTTTTTCTTAAAATTATTAACATTTGATGAGAAAAGATAAAAAAATATATATTTTTTTAAAAAAAGAAAAAGGAAAAGAGGGAAATCTGAAACAAGCCAGAGTACTAAAGCTTTTCATATTTGTTTTCATTTTTTTCAATTTCACTTTTGCTTTCTTTTATGTTGCATTTTCTTTCACTAAAAAAAAATAAAGGCAAAAACTCTTATCCACCCAAAATTTCTTTTCTCACCCAACAGCACCACTTCTCTTCCCAAAGGCCAAAACCCGCTAAACCCATTTTTCCATTTTTCTTTCCATATTTTCTTCTTCCTAAAACCCAAAACCTGGCTTTCTACCTTTATCTGCATGGTAGGGGAAAGCTGCACCAGCTCTGCCCAACATGGTTAGCTGTAGGGGATGCCAGATTAGTCTTCCTCATAAGAATTGATCTCCCCTCTTCTCTTCCCTCTTCCTCCACCGAGCTAACTCAGAAATGCAAATAATAAACCAACCCAAGTTTAGCCAACTCCTTTCTTAATCCACTAGTGTAAGTAATACTACAAAAGAGAAGCATGCATAACCTAATCAAGAAGTTCTTGACAACATATAACATCCTTTTCCTTAATTCCAGTCCAATAGTACACTAAAAGTATCAACTATAAATTGCAATAAAAATGTTGTCACTTCACAAGATACAATAACTGTTGATTCAGTGCAGATAATGGTGAAATGAATTCATATAGCAGACGATATTAACTACCATCGGAATTCAAATTCACCAGCATCTAATGAAATATAAAGTGAATTAAAATCTATCACTCCACATGATTTGATGAAAGTTTTAGATCATCAATTTCAAATGGTAATCAGAATTCACCACCATAAGAAATAAAGTTAAAATAGGCCAAAATTATTTATGATATGTTTGAAACCCAAAACTGGTTTGTAGGCATGAAAATCCGCTTATAGAAATTCACGCTTAAGAAACCTGTTTGTTAAAAGTTATCATCTTCCTAGGAAAAAATGCATAATTGGGGAAATAACCAAGACGCTTCTTTCAAATTGCTCAAATATGCATCAAATGTCAGCATAATAATCATGCACAATTGTATCAAATATACACCAAGTGTTTTAGCCAATGCACAGAATGTAAGTGGTTTAGTTACTTTTGATAATTGCATTTTAAACCTTTCCATTATGGTACCAACAACAAAGTCAAAAAACATCAAGAAATGAGACAGAAGCAATTACCCGTTGTAATGCAACACCTCCTCGCTTTTTCTCTGAATTGAAAGGGAAAACATGAAGGACTTTGGATTCTGATCTGACAGTATCAAATTTCATTCCTAGCTGCAACACAATTTTCAATGATTATTATGTACAAACAAAAGAACATATAAAGCAGATGATTGGAAAAGGTTAGGGGGTACCATTACTGCCCAAGAAAGTATGGCCTTTTCTGTGGGAGATCCAGAAATCTCAGTATTACTACCATCCTGGAAAGATAAATGCAATTCAATGAGATGTTTTGAGTTATGAGCAAAAGGTAATCTGCTGAACCAATAAGTCACAAAAGCAGTGGGAAATCTAATACTCAAGAAATGTGAACTGAGCTAAGCCAAAATCTAATCACTCGAAGAGTACAGGAAAAACAAAACAAAAAAGAACAAAGCACATTTCCATTAGAAAACCATATAATGTAATAGGAAGAAAAACGATTCCAACTAACACAAACAATTACTTAGACCTCATTCAAAAATCACATAATTTTTATGCAAGAATAATTATTTATCTTTTGACCTTAGCATAAGGAATAAGATGAATTAATAACGGAACTAATCTTACCGTAGGCACAAAAACGTTCCCAGTGGTATTCTGTGCAACTCCTTCACTCAACAGAGATACGGCTGATACAGGCAACTGGGAAGAATCAGCAGGTGGATTTACCTTCTTTTTCCCAACTACAGCCTCAACAACAGTCATCTGTTATACGAGTTAATCAGACGAATATCTAAAAGCTTTCAAACAACTGAATTAAAAAATAGAAACTGTTGTACAGATTTCAACAACCTGAGCTTCTTTAAAAAAAACCAAGTTGTTTTTACTTTTGACTGAATAAGAGCAATTCTATTGAGGCAAAACTATGCACTAGGTATGGAAATATAGCATTAAGAAAAGGCATGACAAGAAGATTTTGTCAACGATGTGGCCAAGATCAAGACAAATTAAGGGTAACAAAGGTATATTGCAATCAAGTGCATACTCATATATTTATATGATCACTATTATAGAAATGTTTCATGCATAGTGCCTGTAGTCATTGAAGCAAAATTATATTAGTTTGCATGGTATGAGAATAGCTATCAGCATAAAGCTACCTGGTCTTTTGGTCTTAAAGACATGAAATGTAATCAAAGTTAGAAGCATCTATCTATTTTAATATGGAACTAACCTCATTCAAAGTCAATGTTCCGGTCTTATCACTGCAAATTGTAGTTGCGGAGCCCATGGTTTCACATGCTGAAAGCCGACGCACCTGTATATCTATGCCTGTTAGATAAAAAAAAACTAAAACCAAACAACTTTGATACAGAAACAACCATAGAAGCGAAACATTTAGAAAGTAGAATTATGAGCTTACCAAAGCTTTATCTGCCATCATCTTTCGCATTGAGTATGCCAAACTGTAAAAATTCAAGTAGAGAACAAAACCATGAAACCGTGAGAAGGAAAAGTATAAGAAAGTACACTCAACAAAAGGAGCTTAATTGTATCAGAGTATTAGGAAAAAGCTGTCACTTTAACTTACGTCAAGGTAACAGCCAAAGGAAGCCCTTCAGGCACAGCAACAACAACAATTGTAACCTGAACAACCGCATAGTTAGGAAATCTTGGACATACTCTTAAATAAGTATAACATCATCTTTGTTCAATAGGAATAACAAGAGGCGGCAAATAAGCTGGTTGAGCAGGTTTACATTCATATCATTTTAGGATACATGTTATTCTGGGTTTTGGTAATTTTAGGTTCTAATTCTTTCCAGTTTGTGCAGAGATCAAATATGGGCTAGTCAGGTTAGTTTCAGATTTTATACGAGTAATCATTTCAGCATGCATCTAGACTTCAATTGGAATCCAGGTTCAACATTTTTGGGATCAAATCGTTTCAAGTTTTGGCTTTTTAAAGCATGGAGTTTGGTTCATGTCTTTCACAGTTATTGTCAAGTGAGATTTGAGTTTTCTTGGGTGAGTTTTCGGGGTTTGGGTCCATTCCAGTACTATTTCAGATATCCGTCATTCCTATTTTCTCTTCACTTTATGCCTACTATTATTCTAGTCACCAGGTCTATTATGGTCATATTTGGAATCCTATTCCCCAGTCCCATATTGTATTAGCTATTCCTGGACTAATATGAATGGGAATTGGGAACACTATAGCAGGTGGTGATAATCCAAACACCACCAGTGGCCAGAGAATTGAAAAAACACCACTCACCAAATATGGTTGCAGCTGTGGCAGCCTGCAATTGCATACCAAGCAGCAAAGGCAACATATATTACTAGCTCTGGCAACACCTAAATGCCTCACACTAGTACATCTCAATGGCAACACCACAAAGGCATAGTACCATGAGGCTAGATCTAGCAGCTAACAGCCAAATCTGGCCCTTGCAGCACTACAATGATGCAAGTGTCAGACATGCCTAGCTGTATTCTGTTATGCACTGGTAAGGCATGCTTAGGGCTGGATCTGACCAATTACAGAACCAAAATAATGCATCAACCACTAGACCTGGTTCTAGAAAAAGGAAGACAAAGGAAAGGGGGGAAACAGAATCGAAAATTAGTATATATAGAACTGTTTTCATTTTATTAAAGAGTTAAACAGTCTTTATTTGTTTATTATTGCATATTTCCGGGTATTATTCCAACTAAACAAATTAACACCATTCCAAGATTTTGGCATGGAGGAAAAATAGGTGAAAGGAAAAGGAATTCCTCAATTAAGAACGGAGTAATTTTATAATTGACAGTGGAAATGTGAAATTTTAAAACCAAAGCCAAAAATAAAATAAGACTCAAATCTTCATTTTTAGGAAGGTAAAATAACATTTCTATCTGTAGTTTCATCTATTTACTGTTACTTTATTCTTTTTGGATAATTCACCAATTGGTGTCACCATATTAGGCTACTCCCCAGCATGTAATAGTATAAATCTATTCCATTCAATACAATGTACTTACTGCAATTGTAAAAATCTTAACAACGTCATTAAACGCCTCATCAAATTTAGTGCGCCCTTTGATGAATTGTTTTGTTCCATCTGGATCTTCTGTATGTCCAGTGAAGTATCTAGAAAAACCAATCAAATAGTAACGCAATAGATCAAATCCAATTCATCTAGCATGAAGGTAGAAATTTATAGATTCTTGCACACCTGATCAAAAGAACAAGAAGCACGGCAACAGCTACAGAAAGCCCGACAATGCCAATAAAAGTAGCAACTCCATTCAGGCGTACCTACAGTGTGAGATGAATAATATGCTTAAGCTTCATCTTAATAACCGGAAAGAGGTACTGTTAAGGCACATTAAGGAGAAACCTGCAAGGGGGTCTCTTCACCAGTATCCTCTGAGATACTCGCCATTAACAATCCCCACTCAGTATTGATTCCAACACCAGTCACCTACAAATGATTTAAGAAAGCCAACTTTTAAATGGTTTGAAAATGAAAAGGTAAAACTAGGTTAAATTACCAAATTGTTAAGGAAAGATCAAATATACATTGAAGAAAGTGATGAAAAAGATTTGAACCTACATAAGAGCCTATCTCTTCGCAATAGAAACTGCCTACTTAAGGGATAAAGGCATAGACCATCAAATGCCACGTGTCAAGTATACCAAATCAGATATTAAAGAAAATTTTATATTCCTAACCAAAAGAAGAGAAGAGCATTCTGCGCTTCATACCATAAACCTTAAACCTTGTACGTTTTGTTGGCAAATCAACAGGGAAAAATCCAACAAAAAAAGTGTAATAATACATGCAAAAACAATCAAAATTAGTTGGCAATACAAGGATTGTATCAGATAATGAGTTGAAATATAAAAGATAATTTGAGTTAAAAGATAAAAACAACCAGTAGCTCAGATCAGAAACCACCCTATACAAAACTCATCACTATATAATAGACAGAACAAGCAACAATTAGAAATGCATAGAGGCAATGCCAAAACAAAAGCGCATACCCATTCCTAAAGTTCACAATATCCATATAAAGAAAAGGCAAAAAGTTCAGTGCATGTATCAAACATCATAATGCAGAACCGATAAGTAACCAGTGCACATCAACATAAATAACAAGAGCCGAAGAGCACCAAGGGAAAACAGGGGAGATATAACCTACCAGCATGGTGCCAACACCATCTGCTACTTTGCAGCCAGACATCAAAAATGGTTCTTTTTTATCCTTGTTAACCTACAAGAAAACTTTCACTTAAATACTCTGAAGCCTGAGCAGTAGATAAATGTATTACCAAAATAAGCAACTTACAATCTTGCTTTCTCCAGTCATGCTAGACTCATCAACTGCTAGAGAATGGCCAGAAATTAAGACTCCATCAGCTGGGACCTAAACAAAGCATCCAACTATTATTTAGTGCAAGTACAGATCAATATCAACAGCCTGAAGAAAAAACTAAATGACCCACCTGGTCACCTATTTTCAAAGGCACAACATCACCAACAACAACATCATATATTGAAACCTTCACAGTTCTACCACCTCTCATGACCTAAATGGATATTCAAAAAACAAAAGTTAATAATAAACAAAATTGAGGTTAACAATTGAAATGGGAGTCATCGTACCGCAAGAACACACCTCTAATTGGATATTTCTCTTTTCCTCATTTAGATTTTGAAACTGAAGTGATTGACGATAATCACTAGTGGCTAGTAAATAAGTAAAATACAAAAGAGGTTAGACAGGAGTTATCCCGCAGTAAAAACAATTACCTTGCTTTTAAAAGCACCAATATTACATAACTCAGAAAATTTTTATTACAGGATGCTGCAGTGAAACAGATGACTGACATATTCCCTGCATCCTATTTTTGAACAATGATCAAATTTCATACCTGTAATAACTATAACAATAAAAACAGCCAAGAAAATGCTACCCCCGTCGTACCATCCTTCTTCCAAACCCTAGAAAGAATTCCAATTAAAACAATCAAATAAACAAGGTTAAAAGGGGGATAGGTACCACGAAGGGCAACAAAACAAGATCTAAAAAACGAGACAAACAAAAAAAAATGCAAGGTAGACAAAGACAACCAACAAAATGTTTGCATAGGACGAAAAGTAAACAAAATAATAGATTTCAAGTGTAAGAAAAATACATATCATATTTGATAATTCTTTTGAGTTAAATAGAATTAAAATAGATTTCTTCACTTTGGCGCCTCTGAACTAAGAACCAACACACACCTTAAGAAGGTGTAACGATATCCACATGCCAGAGTGATTTTTAAAAACCATGGCATCAACACATGCTTAGACAAATATAACGATGCTTCAAATCCTATGAAATGTAACTGCAAATATGGAAAGTTCAGAACCAACAATTCATTCACAACATCATACAAAGTAGATCTAAGATATGACAAAAATTTAAAATTACAAACTTTTCTACTGCCTTTACATTAACTTCTTTGCTATTAGAAAATATCATATCATATAACAAAGAGCCAAGTCATTCCAAAAAAACATAGTCAAAACTTCCAAACCAATAAGAATAAGGGAGTTTTAACACCCTAGCAATGAAACCACTATCCTATCTACAAAGATTAATAAATACAATAGTACAAAGAAAAATCAAACCTCTGTCTTTATTCCCAACCCCAATGACACAGCAGCAGCTACAATCAATATGATAAGGGTTAAATCCTGCCATGCCTCCCAAAGAAACCTCTGCGAAGCAGCATAGGTATCAGTACCAGTAAGAAAAAAAATGTTAACAACAAAAAAAAAGAATGAGGACTAAGTAGAAAATAACATACCCAGAAACTACGCCCCTTTTTCTGTGGATATGTGTTTGATCCAAATGCATTCTTCCGGTTTGACATATCAATATCATCCCCCTTTATTCCCGTCTCTAAATCTGTTCTCAACATATCTGACAACCCCTTAACCTGATGAAGAAATACACCACGAATAACACCCATCAACCATAAAAGAAACAGTAACACCAAGTAAAATGGTGAAATTACATTAACACGTAACTTACCCCACCATATTGTTCAAGAGCAGATAATTTATGATCCCGGGTCATAGAAGCAAGTTGTTCTAGTCCAATTGCATAATGACCAGTAGAATCTGGTGGTGCAACTGGTGTACCTGTCACTGAAATAGCAGGAACAGGATAACATGAAGATAAAAAATCTATGAGTAAAGCAAACAAAGCTACCTTGGAATTGAGTAAAATTCTCCTCCGCAACAACTAAAATAACAATAAAACAATCTTATAAGATAATATTGGGAAAAAACAAGATTAAGTCTAATTTTTAAGTCCCAAGAGAGAAACAGAATTAAAAGCTACATTAGCACATTCATGCTAAGTATGTCGTAACATCCTACTTCTCTCCTCAACCTTGTTCGCCACCCTACTCAGCCCTGCCACTCTCCACTTCCTTCACCTTACTAACCACCACCAACCACTACACTCGATACTTTAAGGTCTACTCTTGTCTTCCTCTTTGCCGTACGGGCACATTCCATTTCACTTGTTTGCAAAGCTTCCTCTCTCTTTACCAAAGAACCCTCTACAAAAATGTTTTCCGTAAAGTCACTGTTCCAAGGATCTTAACTAAAACAAACATTAAAGAAATTTGAAATATAAAAAAATGTAATAGTATTAGATTTATAAATGGAGTGATAACTTGGGTTTCGAAAATAAGAAGCGAGTATTTGTGCATATATGTATACTATGTTAAAAATAGGAAAATCAAAAGTTTGATTAGGCTTGCAAGCAACTCAAGAAAAGATAAAAAGATTTGAACATGGCTCAACACATTCACCAACCCCTTTAGCTCAAGTTAGACTCAATTGTACATTAGTTGAGTAGGAATCTGCATTAAGTTATGTAATAATTGGATTCTAACATGTGCAATGATTTCTTATGAAGGATTCTTCTATCCTGAACACTATATTTCTGCTATTTGCCAAAATTGGAAATTGGATGGAAAACTTAGATAAAGAAAGCCCTCAAATATAAAATTATGAGAAATACTGGAGCTAAATATTATTGCAAAAAGCATACCAATTTGCTTTTCCCCAGCCAATTTGAAAAGCAATGCTGCCTGCGGCAACATGCAGACACCAGTCAGACTTTACTGGGGTAAAAATATCTAAGTGAAATTTGAATTAAAATATTCAGCATTACTCTTATGACTTGTGCATGAGCTCTGATCAAGCTCTTTCTTTTATCTTTTTCCTCTTGCTTTCTCAAGTCCAGAGTATACCGAAATCGACGAGAAGCATTTAGCACAAGTGCTGCTTGCTGTAAAAGGTAATAAAAATTGTCAAATCTCCAAGAAAAATAAGGGTCCCCATGAATCCAACATGGCAAAATGCAAAAAATAATAATAATTAACTATATGAAAATTAGTAATAATAATACTAATAAATGTCCATATGCTCCATCTATGAAGTTCTTAAGATGATATACAATAATCAAAAGGTCATCCGCGAGAGCCAACACAACAATTACAACTTGAGACTTCATAAAGTACTTCCCAGGTTAAAACTTAAAATCCTAACAAGGTTGACACCTAAAAAGGAAGATAGCCCACACATACAACTGAAATGTAAATCCATTTATTTCCAATTACAATGAGAAGAGCAAATAGATAGGGAGAAAAGAGAAATGAAGAAGGTTAAAAAAAAAGGATTACCCTCCAGCGCTTGAGGGCCTGGGGAGGAGCATTCTTGGTGTGATCAATGTCGAAGGGATCGGAGCAGTCAGCATCAGGATCAAGGTTAGTGTTGCGCTCATCATTGTCCCTAGAAATGCCGGCCTCCAAGTCTTGGGGGTCGGGACGAGCATCGCCAGAAGAAAAGCTGCTCATATTGTCGACGATGGATATCCCAAATTCAGCAGAAATATAACTGTCGCAAGGGAGATGGCTAACCCAGACAAAAACAACGGCAAAAACCGCCTTAAAAACACCAAAACCCAGAGGCTGCAGAATCACAGGGTAATCTCCATAAGTTAATTTATTTACTCTCTAACTTTCAAACTAGAAAGAAGAAGAAGAAAATGAAATAGTGGCAAATCGTGCAGAGACAAAGAATGTGGCTATATGTAATGGCGAGTAGTGTAATTTGCAGAAAATGCGGGGACTTGGTTAATGGGTAATAACGAAAAAAAATACAAATGCTTAGCCGATCGCAGATTCCGGAGGGTAAACTCAGCAGCAACTACTGCAGCATCGACATGACAGTCTTTTTTTTAATGTTTCCACGACAAATGATGTAAAACATAAATGTCAAAGACGGTTACATTGTTATGAGATAAATTTGGATCCATTATTTGATGAAGTACTTCGTCAAGGGATTGGCCGACTTTATGATATTTCCACTGTTACTGGAAATAACAAATCAAAAATTATAGTTAACAATTGAGCTTTACTTTTTAAATCTAAAAAATTAGACTGAATTTCTAGAAATAAAAGTACGAGGATTAAGTTTCAATGTAAAAAATATAAGGATAAATTAATCCAATGATCACTATATTATGGTAAATGTATTAAAATGACTATATTAAAAAAATGTTAAAATATTGTCTAAGTCTTTATATTTTGAGTAAACTAACCCAATGGCCACCATATTATAGTAAATGTATTAAAATGACCACATTAAAAAAAAATCGACTCAATTGACTACCCAAACTATTGAAATTTGATCAATTAAAGCATTGGTAGTTAATTTTATTAAATTAAAATTAGGATCAAATTAATAGAGTGTATAAGTAACGAGGACCAACTGTGTAATTATACCTTTATTTTTTTAACTGCCACGCCACCTTCCATTAGCCCATTAACGGCTGGTGCTTTAATTGATCCAATTTCAATAGTTTGAGTAGTCAATTGAGTCGATTTTTTTTAATGTGGTCATTTTAATACATTTACCATAATATGGTGGCCATTGAATTAGTTTATTCAAAATATAAAGACTTAGACAATATTTTAACATTTTTTTGTTTCGATTAATTTCAAAAGAAAATAACGAAATTTCTGTGAAACTTTCGGAAAAGTTTAATGTAAGACTTAATGAAAAATAAAATTGCAAGTTGGTTAATGAAAAATAAATTCAACCACGTATATATTTATAAGTTGCATAAAGCTAGTTATCCATTTAAAAGATATTTGTATTAATAAACTCAATAATGTCAAATCAATATTGACTTTGTTCACCAAGTCGCATTAAAAGATATTTGTACTAAAAAAACTCAATTTCTCGGATCTGAAATTAATTTCATTCGATCGATTTTGATTTAGAAAAGTAAACGGGTTGATGAAGAAATTGTGTAGAGAATGTGAACAAATCCACTTCCACGTAACCACGCACAATATGAATGAAACGAGGGGAAAAGTAAATAAAGTAGGCCAAATATTTAAATACAACTAAAAGGATGTCCGAGGATTAAATACGTCCATCTTCTACCCAATCAATTCAATTAAAAATTGATGTCTTATTTAAAAATTAAGTGTTTAAAAGTATTGTTTAAAATTATTAAAAATTGATGTTTTATTTAAAACGAACTAATTTGCTTCAGTGGTTAAGGGAACGATTGTTGTTTTCAGAGGTCACGGGTTCGAGCACTAGTAGCTGCAGCAGTAGCTAGGGTGATTGAGCGTTCATCAAATGGTTGATTCTATATTTAGAATAAATACTACTTGTAATCACTTTATCTTTCATCAAAAAAGTTTATTTTTTATAATCATTTAGCGTGATTTTTTTTAATCTAAGATTTCTATTGGTGCATTTTTTATGATTTTTTTATCCAAGTACAAAATCTATTTTTAAGAGTTAAAATTGAAATTTCACTTTCAAATATATGAATTTTTAAAATTAAAGTGTTTGGGTTTAGAATTCTTTTTTCAATTTCACACATAAAAATGAAGATACCTGGATCAAACCTGAGGCCAATGGTGATCTGAGATCAAAGGGATTACAAAGGCGGTAAAAGGTAATCTTAGGTTATCTCCATCTAATTTTTTTCCCATCCGTTTACCTAAATAATTTAAATATGAAAAAATAAAGAGAGAAAAATGAAATATGTAAGATGAAAAGGCAGTGTCACGTATTTGTTGGGTATTTAAGAAAAACAATCTTAACAAAAAAATCCAAAAATGAGAACGGAGTGAAAGTGTGAAACAATTAAGGATAATTAAACAGGGATAGAGTGTTTTTTTTGTTGCCTCTCCCAATAATATTGTTTTCTTATTAATGCACCCAACACTCGTTGATTGAAAAAGTGTTAGGATAAAGTATTATTGTTCAGATATTATTAAAGAAATACTAAATCACAAAACGAATAACTCTCAGTGAAGCAGTAGGTGGGAAATTCTAATTACCAACGGCTTAATAAACGGTTAAAAAACGGCGTAGTAATATAAACCGTTGGATGAAGCCGATTGGAACTGAAGATATATCAACCGTTGGATTAAAAGAAAAAAAAGGTGGGTGACTTGGTTAACCGGTTACACTAAAATTGGTGGAAATTAAAACCCATAGTAGCGGGAAAATAGGAAGTTTTCCATTCGGCATTGAAAAAAAGACGCGAAGAAAGCCTGCGAGATTTTGCAAAACACGCGAAGCTTGGTAAAGGTGGGGGAATTGGGCGTTCTTACACAAATATTGTATTTTTAAGGTTTTTCATTCGAGTAATCTTATCTGTATTACATGTTTCTTAGTGTTCTTTAATTGTGTAAATACAACAAACACTGTTAAATGTGTTCAAAACGCAATGTAAAATTTTGTTTCTTATTCGAAAACGATTCAAATTGTACTTATGTCATTATATGTTCAAATCTGCTATACAAACGACAAATTTAGCAAAAAAATTTAAAGGGTCGCTAAACTGGAATAAATTTTTTTCCCAAACTGTGAAACCAGCACCGAAACCCCATATAGGTGGTTTCGATGCCACCTACTGAAATGAAATTTTTTTCTCAAACCGTGAAACCAGCACCGAAACCTCATACATGTGGTTTCGATGCCACCTACTGTAATGATTTTTTTTTAAACTGTAAAACCAGCACTGAAACCCCATATATGTGATTTCGATGCTACCTAGTGAAATGAAAATTTTGTTGATATTGTCAAACCAGCACCGAAACCCCATATAGGTGGTTTCGATGCTACCTAGTGGAATAAAAATTTTGTTGATATTATCAAACCAGCACCGAAACCCCATATAGATGATTTCAATGCTACCTAGTGGAATGAAAATTTTATTGATATTGTCAACCCAGCACCGAAACTCCATATAGGTAGCATCGATGCTACCTACTGGAATGAAAATTTTGCCCATACTATCAAACCAACACTGAAACCCCATATAGGTGATTTTGATGCTACATAGTGGAATGAAAATTTTGCTCATATTGTCAAACCAGCACCGAAACCCCATATTAGTAGTTTCGATACTACCTAGTGGAATGAAAATTTTGCTCATACTATCAAACCAGCACCGAAACCCCATATAGGTGGTTTCGATGCCACCTACTGGAATGAATTTTTTTTACCTTATTGTAAGGAATTGTGTTTGTACACAATTGCTTACAAAGGGTGGAGTAAATTTACCCTCACACAAAAATTGATATGGAATTGGGTATATACCTAATTTCTTATAATTTCTGTAAGAAACTAAGTATATTGGGTAAGAAATTGTGTACAAACAGAACTCCTTACCTATTTTGTACCAAATTGTGCATTCTTGTAAGCAATTGAGTACAAACACAATTTCTTACAAAGGTTAGAGCGACTTTACTCTAACAAAAAAATTCGTCAGGAATTTGGTGTATACCTAATTGCTTATAATTTCAGTAAGAAACTAGGTATATTGGGTAAGAAATTGTGTACAAACACAACTCCTTACCTATTCTGTACCAAATTGTGCATTCTTGTAAGAAATTGAGTACAAACACAATTTCTTACAAAGGTTTGAGCAACTTTACCCCAACAAAAAAATCGTAAGGAATTGGGTATATACCTAATTTCTTATAATTTCAGTAAGAAACTAGGTATATCGGGTAAGAAATTGTGTACAAACACAACTCCTTACCTATTCTGTACCAAATTGTGCATTCTTGTAAAAAATTGAGTACAAACACAATTTCTTACAAAGGTTTGACCAACTTTACCCCAACAAAAAATTCGTTAAGAATTAGGTATATGCCTAATTTCTTATAATTGTAGTAAGAAAACTATGTATATCGGGTAAGAAATTGTGTACAAACACAACTCCTTACCTATTCTGTACCAAATTGTGCATTCTTGTAAAAAATTGAGTACAAACACAATTTCTTACAAAGGTTTGACCAACTTTACCCCAACAAAAAAATCGTTAAGAATTAGGTATATACCTAATTTCTTATAATTGTAGTAAGAAAACTATGTATATCGGGTAAGAAATTGTGTACAAACACAACTCCTTACCTATTTTGTACCAAATTGTACATTCTTGTAAGAAATTGGGTACAAACACAATTTCTTACAAAGGTTTGACCAATTTTACCCAACTAAAAAATTCGTAAGGAATTAGGTATATACTTAATTTCTTACCATTTCAGTAAGAAAATAGGTATATTTAGTAAAAAATTGTGTAAAAACATAAATTCTTACCTATTTTGTAGCAAATTCTGCATTATTGTAAGAAATTTAGTACAAACATAATTTCTTACAAAGATTTGACCAACTTTGTTCAACAACAAAATTCTTAACGAATTAGGTATATACCTAATTTCTTACCATTTCAGTAAGAAAATAGGTATATTTAGTAAGAAATTGTGTAGAAACATAAATTTTTATCTATTTTGTACCAAATTGTGCATTCTTGTAAGATATTGAGTACAAACACAATTTCTTACTATTGTTTGACTGACTTTGTTCAACTAAAAAAATCGTAAGGAATTAGGTATATACCTAAGTTCTTACAATTTCAGTAAGAAAATAGGTATATTTAGTAAGAAATTGTGTAGAAACACAAATCATTATCTATTTTGTACCAAATTGTGCATTCTTATACCAGATTATACATTATTATAAGAAATTAAATATATACCTAATGTCTTACAGTTATTGTAAAGAATTCAGTTTTGAACTCAATTTGTTACTTTATAAAAAATTGTGTATATACCGTTATTTTTACAATTGTTATAACAAATTAGGTACAATCTTTATAAAAAGTTATACTAAAAAATGATAAAATTAACCGATTTACCATCTTTTTATTATCTTTTAAGTGTCGTTTTGTAAAATTTCCCGCGGTAGGTACACATCCATCGAGGAAGAAATTGGCAAATGCCAACAAGTCCATAGCTCTATTCATTGTCAAATGAATTCAAGTCACCATGAGTCCATGACTTTAACCTATACATGTCCAAGAATTGGACCCACCCTTGTCTAATTTTAATAATAAAAAATAACCTTCATATTTAGTAAAGAATAGGGTAAAATACAACAGAAGCCACTCAACTATAGGTAAAATTATATTTGGGTCACTCAATTATTAAAAATTACATCTGAGTCACTCAATTATTAAAAATTACATTTGGGTCACCTAATTATTAAAGGTTACATTTAGATCACTCAATTATGGTAAGTTTACATTTGGGTCACCCTTCGTATTTAAAAAAAGTAAATCAATTTGTGTATTAAATTAATTAATAATTTCAAATGAAATACTCTACTATTAACGATGATATATACGTGAGTTGGAAGAGAAATGACTAAATTGATGTGTGTTTTTAAATATGAAGAGTGACCCAAACATAACTTTACCCATAATTAAGTGACCCAAATGTAACCTTTAATAATTGGGTGACCCAAATGTAACTTTTAATTATTAGGTGACCCAAACCATACCCATAATTGGGTGACCCAAATATAACTTTTAATAATTAGGTGACCCAAATGTAACATTACTCATAATTAGATGACCTATGTTGTAGTTTACCCTAAGAAATAAATAAATTTAAATTATAAATAGGATCATGAATCATGATCATTTTGAACATACTGGTTTAATCGTCAATACTTTTCTTTAACCATTGTAATTCAATCAACCGAAGCAAATAAAGAGTGAAATCACCCTTCCCCAAATACTAGACTAAAAAGACAGTGGAGAAGTAAATAACGTATACCTAATATGCCCTCCCATTGCAGCCTTAGCCATAATCGTCACTAGAACACAAAAGGATTTGATACAGACAGCATATCATATTTGGCAAATGAGCCTTCCACGGTATTGTGTCATGTCTAAAAAATACAGTAACCACATCCACATGACATTACTGTGTTGCTCCATAAGTTTCGGTAAATCTTTCAGGGAAACAACTTCAATTAATGGCAATGATGAGAAAACCGACGGATACATACATAAGAAAAACGGGATAAAGTGCAAGCGCTTTTCTCCTTGGATTGACAGCGGAACTCATGAAAGGATATGCGGCCCATGAGCTCCACGCCAATGTCACACTGACCACAACCATTTTCACAATCACATTGTCCTTCAACATACAGATTAGGGCTCCTATATCCAGAGGGAATAAACAATAACCGAGCAGACTCAAACTCTGGAAAAAGATAATATGCCCACCCTGAAATAATGTAAAGGAAAAACCTCAGCGGAAGCCACTCACCATCCATGCGTAGCATTTTATACCAAAATTTCACAATAATGGTATCATAATATATGTAAAACGGGAATTCCCATTCCAGATATAACATTTAATTAAATCTAAAAAACTGGCATAGTCAAACTTTGCTCTCAAGAGAAGAGAGGTCATTACCAGCAGTAGTACATTCAGTGTCAAGATTATAGCACCAGCAGCAAGCAGCGCAAACGCAACAGCAAATACCTCAGACTGGAACATTTTTAAGAGGAAAAAAGTTAGTACTGACAAAAAATCCATGATAACTTTTATAATAAATGTTATATAACAGAAAAAAGTAAGAAAGGTGTAGATACAAGCATAAGAGACGCCTCTTATACAGTGAAAATATGCAGAATATAAATAACGTGCAAGATTATCGTTGTCAGATTAAAAACTAAGAAGTAGAAAAGAAAAAGCAACATTCCAGGTGTAGATACAAGCATAAGAGACACCTCTTATACAGTGGAAATATACTAGGATAGGCAAGATCACCGGTGATCGACAAAATACAATGAGATGATGTCTCTTCAAAAATGCAAAGCAGTATATTCATAAATCAAAATATCTTGGAAGGAATTTCATGCAAATAGACAATGTAGTGCCACAAGCTATCTCCAATCTTTGCTGGATTGACCTCAATTTTTATCAGTGAATGTGCTGGATCATTTCCATCTCCAAATGGAACGAGAACTTCATTTATGGTTAAAACCTTGCAAAAGCCCAAAGGTACCAAGTAGCCTAATCATCTAGCTCCTAACCCATGACACGGGAGAGTTTCGGGTCTCATGCAAAATCTATCACTTTGAAGGAGAGGTAATGATCAAAGGAGAACGACATTCTAAGATCACCGAAAGCCAAGAACAGACATTACAGAAAATAATAGGTCCAAATGAGAATAAGAATATACAACCCAACCCACTGGAACGATGCAAAGACTATATGATCTTAAGAATCACAACTTGAGTTCAAACCTCAAGGCCATAGAAAAGTGTCACAATGTTTACACAAGTGAAAAACCTATCAAAACTATCAACTAATGGAGATAAATTTTAGAAAGATAACATCTAAGATAATTAAAGGTGAAGATCTTTACACTTAAAGAATAAACACCATACGCAATTACGCATAGATCCGAATCCTCCAAGGTGAAACAATTATTCTAGAACACTGTTGCATTTTAGAGAATTATTCATTTTCTGTACCGTCATTTACTCATAATTCATAAGGACTTTTGTAGAAGTAAAAAAGCAAATAGCAATACAATTAGAAGGTTTCAAGGTTGCGAGATCCAGAACAAGTTTTATCAGATTTTAACAGCTAACTGTCAAAAATAATTAGATGTGCATCAAATCGATCAATCAAAATTTATCAAATGCGCAAATATGAGGAAGGTAAAAATCGAAGTCCAATGTGAGAACAAAACCTTCTTAACAGAGGCGGACCAAGAAAGCGTGAGTCCCAAAAAGACAATGAAGAAGAAAGGACCCCACAGATCCCAATCTCTCAATGCCTTTCCAGGATCTTCTCTGTAGGGATTCGGAAACACCACCAGCTTCAAGTTACTAACGATCCTCGACAGATCTCTTTTCACGGTGTCCCAAACGGGCTCCGTTAGGGTGTTGGGCGCAGGACCGAACCCAGCGGCGGCGATGCCGCTGGAGTTACCGACCGAGGGAGGAGGAGGAGGGGCGGCAGGGACAGGCGGCACCTTCTGATTGGACGATGCCGAGTGCGGGGGCGGAGAGGGGATCTTGGATTGGATGAAGGGAGAAGAGGAGACCGGAATAGATGCCCGAGGTGGGCTTGGAGGTCGGGCCGGGAGGACAGTGGCGGGGCCGGATTGCACGCTGGCATTGATTAGATTTTCGATCTCGTCGATGTCCGATTGGGAGGAGGGGTGGAGAGGTATGGTATCGCCGTGCGAATTTGACATTTCTTTGTTTTCTTGAAACAAAGAAATTGGCTTCTTTGTTAAGGGATCTGAGTCGGACTCGGGATGAACGAGGAACTACTAAAAGGGAAGGGAGAAAGAATGTGTGTGTTTATTCGTTGGTTGGGATTTTGATTTTCTTTCCTATTGTTTGTTGCCTCATTGCTGATGCTGATTTTCCTAAACGTCGTCGTTCCGGAGTTGACGCTAGCGATATATGAGACTGAATAAACGTGGAACTGTGGAAGGAGGGCTAAACAAGGATAGAGATGGCATGGCACGTTGTGTTGTGGCTTTGTGCTATTACTTTGAATTCCTTTTGTAAAATACGCTGGTTAAAATTTTGATAATTTTGAAAAATAAACACATGTTGAGATTTTTTTTATTATGCAATTTTTATAATTTTATTTTATTTTTATATATATATAACAAAAGATAAATATTCTATACACATGCGGTTAAAATTGAAAGTTTTCACAAGTGTCTTAGTTTTATGATATATAGTTTAGGGGTTTAGGTGTAAGGGTTTAGAATTTAGGGATAGTTGTTTAAATTTAAGATTTAGGGTTATAATTTAGGGTTTATAAGTTAAAACCTAAATCCTCATCATATTACCCTAAAAACTAAACCATAACCTATAAACCCTAAATTATAACCCTAAATCTTAAATTTAAACAAATATCCCTAAATTCTAAACCCCTACACCTAAACCCCTAAACTATATACCATAAACTAAATCACTATACCCTAAAACTAAGGCGCTTGTAGAAACTTTCAGTTTTCACCGCCAGTGTATAAAATATTTATCCTTAAAATATATATATATATATATATATATATAGGAAAATACTTTGATGCACAAGCTTGTGTAAACTTTAGTATACACAAGCACTTTAATTTTAGGGTTTAGGGTTTAAGATTTTAGGTTAGGGTTTAGGGGTTTAGTATGTAGGGTATATAATTTAAGGTTTATGGTTAGAATTTAGAGTTTAGGGTTTAGGGGTTAGGGTTTAGGTTTTAGGTTTTAGGTTGCTAGGGTTTGTGATTTAAATTTTAAATTTTATAAAAGGGTTGTGTAAAAAAAATTTACACAGCTTGTGCATCAAAATAAAATTCATATATATATATGTATATATATATATATATATATATATGTATGTAATCATTTAATTGTGATCATTTACTAAATATTTTTTATGATTGTATTTTTTATGAGCTTGTATAACAACGTGGTCCATAACCATGTGTAAGGCCCCGTTTGTAGTTGTGTTTAGCAACCCAAACGAGTTTTTTTAAGTGCTTTCATATGTTTTTTTTATGTTTTTTGTTGCTTTTAAAATTAATTTTTTCACCCAAACCAAAAAGTTAGATTTTATAGCTTCTTGGGTAGAAAAGCTAGTTTGAAAATAAAATTACATTTTCCTTATTTGTAATTTATTGTATATTTATTATTAATTTGTAAGTGATATATTCGTATATAATCTAGAATGTAGTTTATATTTTAAATTAAATTTTATAAAAATTAAAATTTTTATTATAATTAAAATTGACTTATTTCATATATCATAACATTAACTATTTGAATATCACCCAAATTTACTTTTACTTTTCAATATTATGTCTAAAATAGACATTTTATCTCCTCAAAAATATTTTTTGACATCAATGACAAACACTAACCAACTTTTTAAAACTACTTTTCAACAACTAGTTTAAAAATCACTTTTTTCACCACACTTTTTAAAAGCAATCGTAAACTAAGCCTAAAATAGTAAGTATCTTTCAGTATAATGTAGTCTTCATTTGATTTTTCAGTTAATGATTAAGTTAAAATATCTTTCTAATTTTAGTAGTGTATTTGATCACGATTTTTTTAAAGCGTTTTATTTTGATGCACAAGCTGTGTAAATTTTTTTTACACAATCCTTTTATAAAATTTAAAATCTAAATTACAAACCCTAGCAACGTAAACCCTAAACCCTAAACTCTAAATTCTAACCATAAACCTTAAATTATATACCCTACATATTAAACCCCTAAACCCTAACATAAAACCCTAAACCATAAACCCTAAAATTAAAGGGCTTGTGTAAACTAAAGTTTACACAAGCTTGTGCATCAAAGTATTTTCCTTTTTTAAATGATGAGATAATACTTCACTACTTACATTACTTGTTCGTACATAAATTTTTTTGGGATAAAATGAGTTAATTCAAATAGGTTTATTGCTACGGTCCATAATATGATTAATCCTGCATGGGCTACATGAGCCCCCAATAATTTAGCGGAAAAATTGATAAGTCGGGCATTCTCAGTCCACCAAGTGAAACCGGTGATTTTTTTGGTCACAACCGGCCAAAGCTAAAGTTCCATTAAAGAGGGTCTCTAAGGGCAAAAAATCAAAATAATAAAAATGTCTCATATATCAAAGTATTTTGAAATAAGAAATTTTCGTCTTTTAATTTTAATATTTTGAGTTAATACGTTAGATACAGATTGTAGTCAGAACGCACCCTCACCTCAAAATCTGAATAGAACAATTTTTAACTTAACACAGGCTGAATTGTTGTGTAAACCTTTATTTCATATTGTATTTATTCACCACATCGTGAGTGTAATACAATAACACGTAGTATTAGTTTTAAACTTGTGTACAACACATTGCATGTTAACCAATTATAAATTATATAGCGATACTTAAGAAAACACTTGTTATAAAAATAAATGAAATATATAATATTGAATTGATTCATGATTTTTTTATTATAATCTGAAATTTCTTTAGTTTAATTTCATTTTTCAATACTGTAACCATTCAATTAAAATTAGTATGTATAAGCAAAAAAATAAAAACGAGTTCGCCATTCAAATGAAATTATAAATTAAGAGTATAAAATTAAAAAACCCTAGGCATGCCGTTCACATTCCCTCCGAACTTTTCGGAGCAGCGGGGACACGCACCGGTGACAGCGTACAATGACTCTGGTGGCCAGCCACCGGGAGGGGTAGAGTTGGTGGTGCCGCCAGTGCTGGAGCGGCCTGGTTCTCCCGCCGGGATGGAGGAGCAGCCGGCGGCAAAGAAGACACGAGCGATGGATGTTGTGATGTCGGAGGGTTCTACGGTAGATGCGAAAGATAGTACTGGTGCCGAGGAGATGGACGTACAAGCGGCAAACGGTGACAGGCCGGCGATGGAGGTGCCGGCGGAGAACAGTAACAGGGCGCCGATATCGTATGCGGATATGGTGTCGGGTGGATCGGCCGGCGGTGGTCGTGGAACGGAAGGGAATTCCGAGGATGGGATTGAGGTGTTGGATGCGGATTTCTCGATCGATCGCAGTGGGGTGTTTCCTAAGATTACCTTTTCTGAAAAAGTTCATGAGCGTATCGATGAGAGTATGCAACGCGCTATCATAGTTCGGCCTTTAGGGAGGGCGATCGGTTTCAAGACTCTGGTGAACCGTGTCCATAATCTATGGAAGACGGAGAAGAACTTTCAGGTGATCGATCTGGATAATAATTATTTCCTAGTGAAGTTCGAATCTGTAACACCCCCTTCCCGGCCTGGTAGAGAACCGGGTCGGAGAGCGCTACCGGAAACGATGCGGAGATCGGAGACATAATTTCAAAGTTCAAAAATCATTTCGTAATATTTTATTAATCTCTTTTAAGACTTAACACTTAACTTATTAACAACTTACTCAAATTGGGGTCAATTTTAAACTTTTTCAAACTTAGGGATTAAAATGTAATTTTCACAAATTAAAGGTCTTTATCTGAAATTTGTGAAAACATACTGAAAATAAACTTACTAGTTATTAGCCTGTAAAACCTCATTACTATCGGAGGTCATTTATCTACCTGATTAGATGATGCAATATTTAGTGACTATTTTGTAAAATATTCAAATCTATTTCTTTTTATTATCTTACTAAAATTCTTTACATATTTAAATGAGCCTAACAACTTACAAAAATCTTAGAGTCCTTTCTAATCATTTTTATTAAAAAATTATTCGCATCTATCATTATTTTTATTCCAACATTTATTTAATAGGACTTTTCTATATTACTAAAATAAAACCACATTATTAAATTACAAAACACAATTTATACAAAAGTTGGATCATATGCCACTTTACTAGGAGTTCATGAAAGATATCATACATATAAGGTAGAGATGTGACTTGCAACTGCACCACACGATCAAAGGTTGGAAATCTATTAGGGTCCTGAAAATGCATGAGACACGTATGTTAGGCTTACATAGCCTAGTGAGGTAGTCATGATAGTAAATTGACAATAATATGAATGTCATGATTAAATATAAATTTAATCTAACTTATTTGCATGCTTCTATATCAGTATAAGCATAACATGATCAGATATCCATATCACTAACATAACATAATATAATCATATATCTTATCATAAACATGTCATGGTATAACATATCGAACACATATTATATTGGTACCATTGGATACGCGGATTCCCTGTACACCATATCATAAATCATAAATGAGCCGTAGCCCTGAGCCGTAGCTCCATGTATCCCTTACACTTCCATCCTTTTATCTCCCACATATAGGCCGTAGCCCTGGACCGTAGTCCTCCCTTACATGGTGAGCTCGAATATTCCTATGGCATGTCAATTGTATCCAACGTCCATAAATACACATAATTTCACATAGTCCATGATTTTCAGATCATATCATATCAAATAGCAAGATGAGCCGTAGCTCCATATCAGATAATATTTCATATTATTTTCATATACATGTAGCATATTATAATCATTTTTAAGCATATCAAAATAATGCAGGGTACTTACCAGATGCAGATAAATTCATAATTAATGCAACGGGAAGGCACCGAGCCTACCCCTGACACGACTATACTCCCATATCAGAACATAAAAAAAATATCGGAATGACACCGTGTCACCCGAGACAAATGCATCTACACTCACCTTGACAGACCGGTGCTTTATTTTTATTTATTGGGCTTGAAAGTTGATCTGAATCGACCTCGTGTACTACGATAAAAATTAATTAAAATAATAAGACAGTATCGAATATATATAAAAATATTAATCATACTTGATACCGAAACTTAAACTAACTAGGGATTTAAGCTTACCCCGTCGTCGGCAGAAATTCGATATTACTATATCGAAAATATCGAACTACCAATCAAACGTTGGATTGTATCCTACTAAACTTTCTTCAATTTTGCCGTGAATTCAAACAATTCCCTCCCCCTATTTATAATACTTTGGCGTCAACTACTCCTTTTCTTTTTCTTTTTTTTTTATAATAAAATAATAATAATTTTAACTACTCCATATCTACTCCATAAAATAATAATAATTTTAACTACTCCATATCTACTCCATAAAATAATAATAATTTTAACTACTACATAAAATAATACTAAATTTTTACTTACTCCATAAAATAATAATAAACCGAATAAAAATTTCGAACCTAATTTCTACTAGACCGGTTTTTGGGATGTGACAACTCACCCCCCCTTAAGAAAATTCGTCCTCGAATTTTTACCTGAATCGAACAGATGAGGATATTGCTTTTTCATCGTGTCCTCAGGTTCCCATGTTGCCTCTTCCCTCTTGTGATTTCTCCACAAAACTTTAACCAATGCAACATTTTTGTTTCTGAGTCTTTTGATTTCTCTATCCAGAATCTGAATTGGTTCCTCTTCGTAAGATAAGTTAGGATTCAGCTCCAATTCTTCCGGCTCTAAGATATGAGATGGATCGGATCTGTACTTTCTGAGCATTGACACGTGGAAGACATTGTGGATTTTATCGAACTCGCTAGGAAGTGCAAGTCGATAAGCTACTGGGCCAATTCTTTCAGTAATTTCAAAAGGTCCAATGAAACGAGGACTGAGCTTTCCCCTCTTTCCAAACCGAAATACTTTCTTCCATGGAGAGACTTTAAGAAAGACTTTGTCTCCCACATTATGCTGAATGTCTCTTCGTTTCAGATCAGCGTAGGCTTTCTGCCTATCAAAAGCTTGTTTCAATCGAGAGTGAATGATTTGAACTTTCTCTTCTGTTTCTCTGAGTAATTGTGGTCCCAACACCTTGTTTTCACCGAGTTCGGACCAACACAGAGGAGTTCTACATTTTCTGCCATACAATGCTTCAAAAGGAGCCATCTGAATAGACGACTGATAGCTATTGTTGTAGGAAAATTCTACTAAGGGTAGGGATTTCTCCCAATTTTTCCCAAAATCAATAATGCAGGCTCGGAGCATATCTTCCAGAATCTACAAGGAAGATCGTAATTGATATAGGATACCTAGCTTATGTTTAAAGAAAGAAACTAACGAGGTTACCTGAATAACCCTTTCAGATTGGCCATCGGTTTGGGGATGGAATGCAGTACTGAGATGTACTCTAGTTCCCAATGCCTCTTGCAAGGTTCTCCAAAATCGAGATGCAAACCGTGGGTCTCGATCAGAAATTATTGATGTTGGAACTCCGTGCAAGCGTATAACTTCGCTGATATACAACTCTGCTAGCTTGGATAAGCTGAAGTCCATTCTTACTGGAAGAAAGTGAGCTGACTTGGTAAATCGATCTACGATGACCCAGATTGCGTTGTTTTTCTTTGGAGTCGGGGGTAATCCGCTTACAAAGTCCATAGTGATACGTTCCCACTTCCACTGTGGCAGTTCAATGGGTTGAAGAAGTCCCGTCGGTACTTTATGTTCGGCTTTAACCCGTTGACAAGTCAAACACCTTGCTACGAAATCTGTGATTTTACTTTTCATACCGGACCACCAGTAGATCTCTTTTAGATCCTTGTACATCTTAACAGCTCCGGGGTGAATAGAAAAAGGGCTAGCATGTGCTTCACGCAGGATCTGGTTCCGAAGATCATCATTGTTTGGAACACATATACGATTACGAAAGCATAACAAGCCGTCAGAATTTATGGCAAAATCAGGGTCCGGTTCATCCTTGATTCGGGCTAAAATAGGTTGCAACTCCTCATCATCTTCTTGAAGTGCTTTAATCAGGGACACAATGGTCGATTGTACCCTGAGCTCGGCTAATAACTTGCCACGCTTCATGAGCCGAAAGTGAGCGTTTAAACATCTAAGAGAAGAAGTGGGCTTCCGGCTAAGAGCGTCCGCCACCACATTTGCTTTACCGGGATGGTAATCAATTACCAAATCATAATCTTTCAAAAGCTCCATCCAACGACGCTGACGAAGGTTTAATTCTTTTTGGGTCAAAAGGTATTTCAGGCTTTTGTGGTCAGTAAAAAGATAACACTTTTCACCATAGAGGTAATGTCGCCAGATCTTTAGTGCGAACACAACCGCAGCTAGCTCAAGGTCATGAGTTGGATAATTAAGCTCATGCGGTTTGAGTTGACGTGAGGCATAGGCTATAACTTTACCTTCTTGCATCAAGACACAACCCAGTCCTTGATGGGATGCATCGCTGTATACTGTGAAATCTTTTCCTGGTTCCGGTTGTACTAGGACAGGAGCGTGGGTGAGGATTTGTTTAAGCTGGTCAAAACTCCGTTGTTGGTCCACTGTCCACATGAAAGGAATGTCTTTGCGGAGAAGCTTCGTTAGGGGTGAAGCAATCAAGGAGAACCCCTTAACGAACCTACGGTAGTATCCTGCAAGACCCAGGAAACTACGAATTTCTCCCACGTTCTTCGGGGGTATCCATTCGAGAATGGCTTGAATCTTCTTTGGGTCCACTTGAATTCCCGCGGAAGATATCACATGACCGAGAAAAGATACTTCGGTCAGCCAAAACTCGCATTTATTAAATTTGGCATAGAGCTGTTTTTCACGGAGGGTTTGGAGTACAATCCGAAGATGTTCTTTGTGAGTAACAGAATCTTTCGAATAGATCAAAATGTCGTCTATGAAGACAACGACAAATTTATCAAGATAAGGCCGAAATATTCGGTTCATCAGATCCATAAAGGCTGCAGGAGCATTGGTGAGCCCAAAAGGCATCACCAAGAATTCGTAATGACCATATCTGGTTCGAAAGGCTGTTTTTGAAACATCTGGTTCCTTCACGAGCATTTGATAGTAACCAGATCGGAGGTCTATCTTAGAAAAGACAGAAGCACCCTTTAGTTGATCAAATAGGTCGCCTATTCTAGGAAGCGGGTACTTATTTTTTATTGTTACTTTATTCAGTTGTCGATAGTCGATGCATAAGCGCATCGATCCATCTTTCTTCTTCACAAATAAAACCGGTGCTCCCCAGGGTGAGGAACTCGGTCGAATAAACCCCTTACTTTCAAGGTCTTGGATTTGGGCCTTCAATTCCTTTAACTCCATTGGAGCCATTCTGTATGGAGCGATAGAAATTGGAGTAGTTCCAGGTTGAACTTCTATCCCAAACTCAACTTCACGTATAGGAGGGAGTCCCGGAAGTTCTTCAGGGAATACGTCAGGAAAATCTCTTATTATGGGTATATCTCCAGGCTTTAGTTCCTTCGTAGATTCTAAGGCACACATGAGACTACTCTGACATTTAGATTTCATTAAGGTGATGCTTTCTCTACCTAGTCCACGGAGATATAATTTCTTTTTAGAACAATCTACCCATGCTTGATGTTCAGCTAACCAATCTAGGCCAAGGATAAGGTCGAACTCATTAAAGGGTAAGACCATCAAATTGGCCGGAAAAGGAAATCCTTGGATTTTTAGGGGACAAGATCTACAGATCTTTTGGATTGTTACACTATCTCCTAATGGGTTTGACACAAGTATTTTGGAAGCAACATGATCACATTTTAAGGCATATTTTTCAATCAAAGGTTCACTAATAAAGGAATGCGTGGAGCCTGGATCTATCAAAGCATAAACAAATTCAGAACCTAATTCCACCATACCTGCAACAACATCAGGGTCGTCTTCTTGTTCGCGGCCTCGAACGTGGTACATCTGGGCTGAGGTCTTTGGATTTCGGCTTCCTGAAGGAGCATTATTGTTGTGGGGCCTTCCGGAAGAACCAGACGGTGCTTGATTTATTCCTCTCCCTTTTACTGGAACGTTCTGGGAGGCTATAGAGGTAGGGGCTTGTGGATTTTGGGGGCATTGTCGGATGAAATGACCAGATTCTCCGCACAGGTAACAAGAACCTGACTGTTTACGACACTGTCCCAAATGTCTCTTTTGACAAAAATTACACAGAGGGATCTGAGAACTTTTGGCAGAGCCTCCTGTACTGTTTATTGAGGTCGTACGCGTAACAGTGGTCCCACCAGATGGAAATTGAGAGACATAATTAGAGTTAGGTAGCTGTTGATTGGCAGATGACCTTTGGTCCCACTGTCTTCCTCTTTTTTGAGATAGAGGAGGTTTGGAATCTTCTCGGAATCTTTTATCAGGTCGAGCTTGGTTTCCCTTCCTTCTTTCCGAGGCTCTTTGAGAAGCTTCAGTTGCAATAGCTCGATTCACCAGTATTTGAAAATCCTCGATTTCCAGAGCAACAAAAAGAGGACGTAATTCATCGCAGAGGCCATCTATGAACATTCTACATTTTTCTTTTTCAGTGTGGATGATATCAGTACCATATCTAGCGTACTTGCAGAAATCATGAATGTACTGCTCCACTGGCCTTCCTCCTTGCTTCAAATGGAGGAACTTTTTACGTCTTTCAGCGAGGTAATGCTCACTAATATACTTTTTACGAAATTCCTGGAGGAAAAATTCCCAGGTTACTTTATGTTCGGGTACAGTGAGAGTTACAGTGTGCCACCAGCTTTGTGCTTCATCTGCAATCAAGGCTAAGGCACACTCCAACTTATGCTCCTCGGGGCACTTTAGTTGCTTGTTGATTACTTTCAAAGTATTTTCTAGCCAATATTCTGCGATTTCAGGATTATCCAGATCTTGGCCAGTAAATGTATAAACTTGATAACGTTTTAGCTTATCTATTGGAGCTCGAGAGATCTGCTGAGCAGCTTCAGCAGATGAGGAAGGTGCTTCTTGTCGAAGAGACACCACTACTTGTTTTATCATGTCGGCCATAGACATCAAATAGTCTTGTTGAGCCGACAACATAGGTGGAAGGTGAGGTGGATCATTCTGAGCCACTTGTTCGGTACTTGGCTCTAGCCTCACATTTTCCCCTCGAGTGGAAGAGGAATCATGATCGGGCTCATTTGTTTCTTTCCTATTAGTAGGAGCAGTCATTTTGGGTCTAGACACACATAAGAATTAAATCGTGTAAGTTGCAATTCACAAAATACATATTTAATCAACTCCTAAGTGGCATATGAGACATAGACTCGTTAACGAATGCCTGGTTAGCCCTAGAATCGACTAAACTCTAGCTCTGATACCACAAATGTAACACCCCCTTCCCGGCCTGGTAGAGAACCGGGTCGGAGAGCGCTACCGGAAACGATGCGGAGATCGGAGACATAATTTCAAAGTTCAAAAATCATTTCGTAATATTTTATTAATCTCTTTTAAGACTTAACACTTAACTTATTAACAACTTACTCAAATTGGGGTCAATTTTAAACTTTTTCAAACTTAGGGATTAAAATGTAATTTTCACAAATTAAAGGTCTTTATCTGAAATTTGTGAAAACATACTGAAAATAAACTTACTAGTTATTAGCCTGTAAAACCTCATTACTATCGGAGGTCATTTATCTACCTGATTAGATGATGCAATATTTAGTGACTATTTTGTAAAATATTCAAATCTATTTCTTTTTATTATCTTACTAAAATTCTTTACATATTTAAATGAGCCTAACAACTTACAAAAATCTTAGAGTCCTTTCTAATCATTTTTATTAGAAAATTATTCGCATCTATCATTATTTTTTATTCCAACATTTATTTAATAGGACTTTTCTAGATTACTAAAATAAAACCACATTATTAAATTACAAAACACAATTTATACAAAAGTTGGATCATATGCCACTTTACTAGGAGTTCATGAAAGATATCATACATATAAGGTAGAGATGTGACTTGCAACTGCACCACACGATCAAAGGTTGGAAATCTATCAGGGTCCTGAAAATGCATGAGACACGTATGTTAGGCTTACATAGCCTAGTGAGGTAGTCATGATAGTAAATTGACAATAATATGAATGTCATGATTAAATATAAATTTAATCTAACTTATTTGCATGCTTCTATATCAGTATAAGCATAACATGATCAGATATCCATATCACTAACATAACATAATATAATCATATATCTTATCATAAACATGTCATGGTATAACATATCGAACACATATTATATTGGTACCATTGGATACGCGGATTCCCTGTACACCATATCATAAATCATAAATGAGCCGTAGCCCTGAGCCGTAGCTCCATGTATCCCTTACACTTCCATCCTTTTATCTCCCACATATAGGCCGTAGCCCTGGACCGTAGTCCTCCCTTACATGGTGAGCTCGAATATTCCTATGGCATGCCAATTGTATCCAACGTCCATAAATACACATAATTTCACATAGTCCATGATTTTCAGATCATATCATATCAAATAGCAAGATGAGCCGTAGCTCCATATCAGATAATATTTCATATTATTTTCATATACATGTAGCATATTATAATCATTTTTAAGCATATCAAAATAATGCAGGGTACTTACCAGATGCAGATAAATTCATAATTAATGCAACGGGAAGGCACCGAGCCTACCCCTGACACGACTATACTCCCATATCAGAACATAAAAAAAATATCGGAATGACACCGTGTCACCCGAGACAAATGCATCTACACTCACCTTGACAGACCGGTGCTTTATTTTTATTTATTGGGCTTGAAAGTTGATCTGAATCGACCTCGTGTACTACGATAAAAATTAATTAAAATAATAAGACAATATCGAATATATATAAAAATATTAATCATACTTGATACCGAAACTTAAACTAACTAGGGATTTAAGCTTACCCCGTCGTCGGCAGAAATTCGATATTACTATATCGAAAATATCGAACTACCAATCAAACGTTGGATTGTATCCTACTAAACTTTCTTCAATTTTGTCGTGAATTCAAACAATTCCCTCCCCCTATTTATAATACTTTGGCGTCAACTACTCCTTTTCTTTTTTTTTTTATAATAAAATAATAATAATTTTAACTACTCCATATCTACTCCATAAAATAATAATAATTTTAACTACTCCATATCTACTCCATAAAATAATAATAATTTTAACTACTACATAAAATAATACTAAATTTTTACTTACTCCATAAAATAATAATAAACCGAATAAAAATTTCGAACCTAATTTCTACTAGACCGGTTTTTGGGATGTGACAGAATCTGCTGATGACTACACTAAAGTGCTTACTGGAGGTCCTTGGACTTTGTTTGGGTGCTATTTAACGGTGCAGCCGTGGTCGAGGAATTTTTCGACAACGGAAAAGCATCTGTCGAAAGTTGTGGTGTGGGTACGATTGACGGGGCTTCCATACCGTTATTACTCGAAGGCATTGTTTCGAAGGATAGCTGATGTGATTGGACATGTGATCAAGATAGATTACAACACTTCGTTGGGTGAGCGTGGTCGTTTTGCTCACCTCGCTGTGGTGGTTGATCTGAACAAACCCCTACTGTCTTGTATTGGAATTGATGGTTTTATTCAGAAGCTTGAGTATGAAGGTCTTCACCAAATTTGTTTCAAATGTGGGCGATATGGTCATTCGCAAGATTCCTGTGGGGTTGGTACTAATTCCGCGGGGGTATCGGAGGGGGAGAAATTGGCTGCAACTAGCTCTGTTGCACCATCCGATGAAGTCATAGCTGAGGACAACCTGTTTGGACCGTGGATGGTTGTGGATAGGCAACGTCGGCACTCAACAAAGGTGGTGGGAAATAGAAGCGATGGTCCTCAAGCCAACAATAGTGGCTCGCGGTTTGACGTCTTGCGGGGAGATAGTGCAGAGGGTGATCGTGAGAAAGGGCAGGAGAGTTCGCGGACGAGGGAGAGTTCCGCGGGACAAGGCCATAAGAATTTGGCACCGGGGCCTAAGGCTTTGGGTTCTCAACCGAATGGTTATAAGGGAGTGGTGATAAATGAGGGTAATCGGTTCGTTAAGGGTGCTGGTAGCTCGGAGGCGAAGGTGAGTGAAGGGAATGGTGGCGTTAAGCCAGTGGAGAAAGGGAATGGGGTTCTGTCGGATGAATGTTTGGGTACGGTGACGGGGCGTGAACAGTTTAGGGATGTATCGAATGTTGTTCAGGAACGTTCTACAAATGGTACTGGGCATGGCGGCATACAGGTTATTCCTTCGGTGACGGGTGTGGAGCCGCAGGCTGTTGAACACACGCCGGGGATTGTTTCTGTACTCACAGAGCTGTAGCAATTGCGGGGGGGGGAATCATGATATCAAATCGACGTCAAGGTTGAAACATGGGTTGAATTCGGTTAAGGGTGGAGCGGCGATACGGGTCATACATAAGAAAAGTCTAAAGGTATCACAGAAATCGAAACCACGTGTGCCACCTCGCCCGGTATTGACAGAATGGGTACAGTCTCTCTCATCGAAGTTGGATACCCTTCGGGATTCTGGGGTTGATCCAGCGGCAGGAGGGGCCTCTGTTCCAGCGGAAGCGACTTCGACGGCGATGCATGGGCTGGCCGTTGGGAAGGAAAACCTTCTTTCCCTACAGTAAGTTCTACTCCTCTTTTATTAGTGTGCCATGAATACTATGATGTTTTGGAATACACAGGGGGCAGCAAGTGCGGAGTTTTGCCGTCACTTTAAAAATTTTATTAGAGCTAACAATCCACAGGTGGTGGCTTTGTTTGAGCCACGTGTCAGCTTTGCTGAAGCTGATAGAGTTATTCATCGTTTTGGGTTTCTGAATTCTTTTCGTGTTGAGGCAAGAGGTTTCAGTGGGGGTATCTGGATTCTTTGGCGAGATGGATTAGAGATTGAGGTTTTATCGATTTCTAATCAATTTGTGCATGGTAAATTTCGGGAGGTTACCGGAAACAAGTGGTTTTTCTTTACGGCTGTATATGCTAGTCCTAATGCGGGTATCCGACGGAGTCTATGGGATAAGTTGCGCCAGTTGAATCCGGGAGATGATATACCATGGATTCTGGGTGGTGATTTCAATGCCATCCTTCGTAAGGAGGAGCGGTGTGGGGGTTCGAGCGCGGTTCTGGGGATTAGTACTCTTTTTTGGGATTTTATTACTACTGTGGGTTTGGTTGAGATGGATTACAAGGGAGATGATTTTACTTGGAGCAGGGGTGATCTTTACTAAAGGATTGATCGTTGTTTGGCGAACGAAGCTTGGTTTATTGAGTTTCCGGAGTCGATTGTTGTGCATCTTGATCGGGTTGGAAGTGACCATTGTCCACTCTTTGTTCAACCAGGGGGTGTAAGTGGTAGGAGTGATTCACGATTATTTCGGTTTATAGCTGCTTGGCAGGATCATCCGGGGTTCAAATCGATGCTTGATTCGATTTGGGATAGTTCAGCTTCGGTGGTTAACAACATCCAACGCTTTCAAGAGAGTGTGAAACATTGGAATGAGGCGGAGTTTGGCCACATTGGGCGTAGGAAAAAAAGGGTGATGGCGCGGATCCGGGGCATTGATAGGGCTTTGCGGAGAAATCAATCAGATTTTCTGACGGATTTATTGCATAAACTGCGGGATGAGCTTGACATTATCCTCGAGGAAGATGAATCTTTGTGGTTCCAAAAATCACGGAGCCAATAGATTCTTTTTGGTGATAGGAACATTCGCTACTTTCATGCGTCGACAATGGCACATCGGAGGGCGAACGCTATTGTGGCACTTAAAATGAGGGATGGTACCTGGAGCACTGATCAAGAGATGTTGCGTCAACAGGCGATTGATTTTTACAGGGTGTTATTCACGGCTGATACAAATTGCTCAGGGGTCTATCAGGTTCGTGGTATGTTTCCTAGCTTGAATGTACATATGTGTCAGGCGATAGGTGGACCGGTTTTGGATGAGGAGGTGAAAGCGGCCGTGTTTGGTATGGGTCCGTGGAAAGCTCCAGGTATTGATGGCCTGCACGCAGGGTTTTACCAGAAGAATTGGGATGTTGTGGGGCCGAATGTATGTCAGTTTATAAAGAGTATCTTCAATGGTGAGTTCTCCCCATCTTCCATTAATAATACTCTTATGGTTCTTATTCCTAAAGTCACTTCACCTGAAACGATGAGTCAGTTTCGCCCTATCAGTATGTGCACGGTGTTATATAAAATTGTGACCAAAGTGGTGGTTAATCGCATTAAGCCTTTTCTGTCAAATTGGATCTCGGACAATCAGACTAGTTTCATTCCGGGACGGTTTATTTCGGATAATATTATTTTGGCACAGGAAATTGTGCATTTGATGAAGAGAAAGTCTGGAAGGAAGGGTTGGATGGCGCTGAAGATTGATTTGGAGAAAGCCTATGATAGGCTGGAATGGGCTTTTATCGACGATACTTTGTAGGACATTGGTTTACCCTCGAATATTCGACATCTTATTCTTGACTGTGTCTCTAGTGTATCTACTCAGCTCATTTGGAACGGCGCAGTTACCGAGCCTTTTACACCTACTAGGGGTATCCGGCAAGGGGATCCCATATCGCCTTACCTTTTTGTTTTGTGTATGGAACGATTGACGCAGGCGATCAATGAGAAAGTAGCTTCGGGTCAGTGGAAAGGCTTTTGTACTTCTCGACGGGGTCCTGTTATTTCGCATTTGATGTTTGCGGATGATATGGTTCTTTTTGCAGAAGCGTCGATGGAACAGTTGGACGTGATTCGGGAAGTTCTCATTGAGTTCTGTAAGTATTCTGGACTGAAGGTTAGTGTGCAAAAATCGAATATTTATTTTTCGAAAAATGTGGACACTGATTTGAAACGGGATCTGACTACTGTGGTGGGTTTTTCGGAAGTAACGGATATAGGTAGGTACCTTGGTGTTCCTATGTTACATAATCGGGTCTCTAAATCGACATATGCCTATCTGATACAGAAAGTTCGTGATCGCCTATCAGGGTGGAAAGCTAAGTATCTTTCGTTTGCCGGTCGTATTACTCTTGCGAAGGCTGTGTTGTCAACACTGCCTTATTATGCAATGCAAACGATGAAATTACCGCTAAGTGTGTGTGACGAGATTGAGTGCCTAATTAGGAATTTTGTTTGGGGACATTGTGATGGTAACAAAAAGGTGCATTTGGTGAATTGGCCTGAATTGTGTAAGCCTACTTCGATGGGTGGGTTGGGCTTTAAATGTCTCAGAGATCAGAATGATACGTTTCTCATGAAACTCGCGTTTAATTTAGTTGATAAGCGAGAGCATCTTTGGGTGCGGTTCCTGCGTGCTAAATATAAGTGTAGTGGAATTATCATGGATACACTTGTTAGGCGGAATTGTTTCCATTTGTGGCGGGGGATTTCGTCGGTTTGGGAAGATGTTCGGGAGAGCTTGGTTTGGAGAGTCGGTAATGGAACATGTATCGATTTTTGGCGGGATAATTGGATCCGGGGTGTTGGGCCACTTGCAAACCTTGCGAGTTCTCCGAGTGGGCTGCAACAAGATTTTGTTTCCCTACAGGATATGCGGAATAGTGAGGGGGATTGGGATTTTGATCGCTTCGAACAACACTTGCCGAGTGATGTTGTTGATAGAATTGCTGCAATCCATTCCCCTGTGGACAGTGAGGTGATCGACGCCATAGGGTGGAGTTGGAATGCGAATATGAAGTTTTCGGTTAAGTCGGCTTATGCGGCGAAGTGGGATGAACTAGAAGTATCGGGAGGGAATCTTTGGCGAAGTTTGCAGCGATTTTCGGGTCTGCAGCGTATTCGTTTGTTTTTATGGCTGCTGTGCAAGGGGCGGGTGTTGACGAATAGTGAACGATGTCGGAGGCACATCGCGGACACATCAGAATGCTTGTTATGCGGACATAGTAATGAGACAATTGACCATGTGTTTCGAAAATGTTTGACGGCGAATGACACGTGGTTGCGCTTGGTTCCAGCTGCTAACCGGGGCTGGTTTTTCACGGTTCCAATTGAGGATTGGATTAGCGGGAATTTGCGAGGCAATGTCGGCAGTGGCGAGGACCAGTGGGGACTGCTGTTCGGGGCGGTTGTTTGGTACCTCTGGTTAGCGCGTAATGGCGTTGTCTTTGGCAATGCTAGGCCGTGTGTTGACGATGTGCTATCGCGGGCCAGGCGGCTGGTGCAGGGAACGACCAAGGCGCTGCTGGGCGGGAGAGCTGTGCTGCACTGCAGTGCTGGGTGTGGTTCCGTGTTGGATACAAGACAGCAGAGGAGGTTGTCTCCACCGCCGGGCAATGTATGAAAACTTAACGTGGATGGAGCATGTGATCTTTTCGAGGGGCGTGCTTCTTGTGGGGGTGTGCTTCGTGATTCCGCGGGATCTTGGATTCGTGGTTTCTCGAAATTCATTGGTCGTTGTAGTGCTCTTGAAGCGAAAATATGGGCGATTCATGAGGGCCTGAGATGTGTGCTAGATTGCAATGTTGGGGCGTTGATCGTTGAATCGGATTGTCTTGATATGGTTCGTTTGATACACAAGGAGATGGATGATGTTGGTCCGTTGTCGCTTTTAGGTTCTGTCCGTCGTTTGCTTTCACGGGTTAACTTGATTGAGCTTCGTCATATTTCTAGAGATGCTAATCGGATTGCCGATTTTCTTGCTAAATTGGGTCCCTGAAATGGTTATGAGCCTAGCTATTTTTATGCTCCGCCGGATGCGGTGATAACGTTGTTGCATGAGGATTTACCTAGTCTTACCATTTGATTTCGATGTATTTTCGGGTTATTTTCGGGCATATGTAATACTATGGTGGGTACTCTTTTCCTCCATTTAGGTTAGTGAGGTTTTTAACGAGGCTTGCCATAGTATCCCCTTTATTAATCAAAAAAATTATAAATTAAGAGTAAAAAAATAAATAAATGCCTCAATGTTTGTTTGTTTTTCAATTGCACCACTAATATTGTTATGTCACGGTTTACAAAATGTTAACCGACAATTTGCATAAAAAACTATTTATTCAGAGATTCATTAATTAATTGGGTGGTCAATGATGATTATGTTATCTCATTTTATATGAGTTCAAATCTTAATATTAATATGGAAAATGTAATTATATCTCTACTTAATCAAAAATAATTTATTTAAAACTTTATTGGTTACCGACCGGCGGATCTATTATTTACTTGTCTTTTTATTTGTTTATTTCGTTTCTTTTGATTTTCAGTCATTTTTTTTTAATAAATTGTCTACCTTTTGGTACGCTTTTTCTCTGCTTATTAGCACGCTTTTCTGCCTCTTGGCACGATTTTTGTTTATTTGTCTTCTTCAGGGTTGGATCTGACGTCACACGACTGATCAAGATGGTGCTCCTTTCATTATGTTGTTGATCTCCCTGTCTTGGACCCTTGAAGCGGGTTTGGATACGTGATTACATCTACCGTTTATTAGCGATTGAGTTGTGGTAATGACCTTATTGTCAACGTTCGATCACTGTAATATGCATTTGTTAATGTTGTTTGTTGATGGTTTTACCATCATCGTTGATTTGAGAATGTTTGTATCCGCCTTTTGTTTTTTCGTCTTTGGAGTAGGTTTTTTCCTGCTCCTTGTTTGGTCCTTTTATGATATAGAGCCACTATTTTAATTTCCTGGGGTTGTATCCGAATTTAGGTATTTGTTTACTCAGGGATAAACTTTCATTGTATTTTCGGATTTTTCCTCGTTTAATAAAATTAGTGGTTTCATTTAAAAAAAAAACTTTTTAAGGTCTAAATTGCTAACAAAAACCAAGAATGCAACTGAAAAAATTTAAATTTTTTTGATTCAACTCGATTTTATCAAACACTAACCCTTAACGTCAAAGATCCGGAAGGAAGAGCAAGGAAAAATCCGTAGGACGCGTAGAAGGCATGAATCTAAAGAGCCGGGAGGGATAAAAATCTGTGCCGCCTCTTATCTACTCAGATTATTTCAAATATATACTGAGAAACAAAACATGGGGTAAACTATACATCTAGTCAGTCGACCTTTATCATGTTTCTATTTTAATCACCTAACTTTAAACATTTTCCATTTTATCACCTAATTTTTTAATTTTATTTTTCGGTCACCCATATGTTAGTTGTGTAACTTCATTTATTTATTTTGATACATTTTGTGCAAACCCCTTGAAATTTTCATCTCAAACTCAAAATTTTGGATTCCCTTTAATTCATCGAGAATGAGGAAAAAAACAATACATCATGATTTTGAATTGATCAAACGACGAATATTGCAAATCAAACCAAAATAAGGCGGAAACATTGATATGAGTTTTACATATTTCAATGAAACCAAAACAAGAAGAATAGAAATGGAAGAAAGGAACATTTTAGTAAATATTTCATCTTAAGCTGTCGATTAACGATAGTCGAACGAAGATAGAGAAGGATGTCAACTATAAAAAAATAAAAAGTCTAAAATATTATGTTATTTTTTTAAAACCGACTAAAACACAACGCTTTGATGTTGTCGTTACACAACTAACGATCAGGTAACCTAAAAAGGAAATTAGGAAGATGGGTGATAAAATTTTAATTTCTTAAAGTTGAGTAACTAAAACAGAAAAAAGGTAAAGCTGAGTGGCTAAATGCGTAGTTTACCCGCAAACTTATTTATATACTATCATTTGTTTTTTGTTTTCTTTGTACCCCCACGCCCACCTGCTGGCTGCTGCTACTGCGTGCCTGCCTTTCCACCGAATCACAAGTGTTGTGTTCCAATGGCTGGAATCCTCTAAAATTCCCCAAACTGCCCTTCAAATCCAACTTCCCTTTTTCTCCCTCAAAAAAATTTCCCAACAATTATTTGTACTGAGCTTCTGCTTCGATCTGATTTCAACCGGAAGAAAACGGAAATGGCTGCTGCGAAAACAGGACGGTCCACTCGACCGTCGACAGCTGCGAAAGAAAACGGCACGAAGATCGAGGCAGGCCTCGCCGTTTTCAAATCCGACACGTTCGACGCCGATGCTTATGTTCAGTCAAAGTGTTCTCTCAACGACAAGGTTTGCTGTTATTTATTTTTTCCTTTTTTAATTAATAAGATTTTGTTTCAAACTTTGATAATAAGAAACAATGATATGATCACATTACCAGGAGATAAGGCAATTATGTTCCAATCTGTTGGATTTGAAGAGAGCTTCTGCTGAAGAAATGCGTAAAAGCGTTTATGCTAATTATTCCGCCTTTATACGGTAAAGCCCGCATTTTGCTGTAATCTCTGTTGTTCTAAGTTCTAAGTTCTAACTTCAAATATTTTGCCTTTGGTCATACCCTTTAGGAAATTTGTTGCAGTGCTTGTATAGTTCACCCAGTTTCATTTGATTTTTGCTTATTGCATGTCAATTGAGATTCACTTCAATTCATCTTCTTAAGAAGAAAAATGCTCTTCGTACCAGTAATTTCAAATACAATGTGTAGTTGATCTATTTTTAGAAGAATTTACATAGCTTGTGGCTTCAGAAGTTATAAATTCTAAATCAAGTTTGAAGCTTTACTAGCTTTGTTCAGTATGTCAAGAACAAGAAGAAAGCTTTTTTCTGGTTTTCTTTCTTCTCACAATTTCCTATATTATTTTGTTATCTGTTGGTTAAATATTTTCAGCATTGCATTCATTCGCATACCTCTTCTCTCACTGAAAATTGTTTCTCAGCTGAAATTTGTTGATCATATGGACACCTGAATTTATGCACTTTATTTTTGTTTAAAACGCTGCATTGTGTAGATGCCGAGGTTGCCGTTGATTTTGTCGAGGTTACTCGAAGAGATACTGAAACAGTGTTTGATTTTTGTTGAATTTAGAACTTTTTTTCCTGAAGAATTTATGTTCAATTGGATATGTATTTTCAATATTAATTATTAATAAAGACAGGTAATGTGGTTAGTTCGTAGAACCCATACAGGTCTGAAACTCTGAGATAGTTAGGCTTTTTTCGTGCAGCACATCTAAGGAGATATCCGATTTAGAAGGAGAGCTTTCATCTATAAGAAATCTGCTGTCAACACAAGCAACATTAATTCATACTTTGGCTGAGGGAGTTCATATAGATTCATTGTCTCCCAAAGTTACTGAAGACCCTAATGCTAATGGATTGTTAAATATTGAAGATAGCGAACCTTCAGATCTGGAGAAATGGTCAGCAGAATTCCCTGATCACCTTGATGTTTTGTTAGCTGAGAAGAGAGTAGATGAAGCTCTAGCAGCCCTCGATGAAGGAGAGCAGGCAGTTGCCGAAGGAAAGAAAACAAATTCATTGAGTCCTGCAGCACTTACATATCTGCAGACTGCTATTACAGAGCGCAAGCAGAAGTTAGCTGACCAGCTTGCCGAGGCTTCATGTCAACCTTCTACACGTGGTGCTGAACTTCGTGCAGCAATTTTAGCTCTTAAAAGGCTTGGTGACGGACCACGTGCTCATAGTTTGCTTCTTAATGCTCATTTCCAAAGATATCAATATAACATGCTTAGCCTTCGTCCATCGAGCACCTCATATGGAGGAGCATATACTGCTGCCCTCTCACAGTTGGTGTTCTCTGCTATTGCTCAAGCTGCCAGTGATTCCTTGGGAATCTTTGGTAAAGAACCAGCTTATACTTCGGAGCTTGTTATCTGGGCTACGAAGCAAACAGAGGCTTTTGCCCGTCTTGTTAAAAGACATGCATTAGCTTCTTCAGCAGCTGCTGGTGGTCTAAGGGTCGCTGCAGAATGTGTTCAGATAGCTTTAGGTCATTGCTCATTGCTGGAAGCTCGTGGCTTGGCACTTTGTCCTGTACTCTTGAAACTCTTTAGACCTAGTGTTGAGCAGGCACTCAATGCTAATCTCAAAAGAATTGAAGAAAGCACTGCAGCTTTGGCTGCAGCTGATGATTGGTTACTAACATATCCCCCAGGCAGTACTCGTCAATCTGGCTGGCCCACTAGTGCATCCCTTAGTAATACAACAGCATTTCAGCATAAACTAACAAGTAGTGCTCATCGATTCAATTCTATGGTCCAGGTGAACAGTTTAATTAATTTTTTTGCTTGGCATTTCATTTATTATAAATATATCTGTGTCCTTGTTATGTTTACACAGACACACTTGAGCATGCATATCTGACTGATCTGTTTGTGCTTTTTTTTTTCCTGAAGTTTTTAAGTTCCGATATGGTTAACCATTTATGTGGTGTTGATTAAGCTTGGATGGGTACACTAATTTTTTTTAAAAGTTGTTCTTTTACTTGATAATTGGAAACCAAAATTTGTTTTTTTGTGGTTAAGATACTAGTATTTGACGCCTAATGTACTGTTATTTCTGTGGGTTCTACATGCATGGGAACTTTTTCTTTTATTGGAATATCTAGTGTGATTTTTATTTCATCCTAATGAGTCTTTTGTACTCTTAAATGTTTTGGCATTTCATCTAATCAAAACTTCTCTTCTGCAAAAGGTGTCTTCCTTGTATAGCATCTTTGTTTTTCTCAGTAAAGAGAAATATGATCAGCTGTGGTCAAATGCATATACAAAGATTTTTTTTTTAAAATTTCTTACCGAAGTTATAACTTGAGCGATCTGATTAAGACAAATTGCCTCCTTGTTGGTTAGTTATGTATGTGCAAATCTATTGGTGAGAGATTGGACTATCCTCTAACTCGTCATTCTATACACTGGAAATTTTGTTATTAGTTTCTGCTTTGTTTTATGAATGCATGGATAATCCTGGTACCATATTGTTTAGTTGATGGTAAGAAAGGTGTTTATCTATTGGTGAGAGATTGGACTATCCTCTAATTTGTCATTCTATACGCTGGGAAATTTGTTATTAGTTTCTGCTTTGTTTTATAAATGCATGGATTATCCTCATACCACTATTGTTTAGTTGATGGTTAGAAAGGGAAACCCATCATGAATCTTTGAGGTTATTTAATACATTTGGAAAGAAGGGAGCTTAATTTTTGAATGTGTGGGGCTTGATGTCCAAAGGTTGAACGGGCCATGAAGTCTTTTTTGGTTGTGTGGAGCTTAATTTAAGATAGTTGTTCATTACTTGGTGTTTGTTGTTTACCTCTTCTATTCTATGGTTATATGCTTTCTTGGTGCTGTTGTCAATTCTTTCCCAATAATAAAATTATTGCTATATATGGATATGGTTCCATGTTTGGTGATTTTCAACAAATAACTTTGCAACTGCTTGTCCGTCTTTTGTTTTAGTTACTAAATGCTAATTAAGTATTCTCAACCTCAGTATGTTTAATTGCTAAAATAAATTTGTTTGACTACATTTTCTTTGATATGATATTTCTTTAATAATCATGATTTTGGTCTATTAATTCATTTTGGCCATAGTGTTATGTTTTTACTTGTTAGATTCTTTATGGATGCATGACTATGAGCTCTCTTAGGATATCATTAATATATGACATAGTTGTTGGGGTACTGAAGATCCCGCATCTCTCTTGGTTCATTTTTCTGATGTAATGGCATCATAGACTTTCACTCATTCGATGTATATTCTGCTTGCTCTGATAGGACTTCTTTGAGGATGTCGGACCCCTATTAAGCATGCAGTTGGGAGGGAAAACACTGGAAGGTTTGTTTCAGGTGTTTGACTCGTATGTGGACACGCTCATAAAAGCATTACCTGGTTCAATTGATGAAGAAGCAGACTTTGGTGGTACTGGAAATAAAATTGTGCGAATGGCTGAGACTGAGGGCCAACAAATTGCATTGCTAGCAAATGCATCATTGTTGGCAGATGAACTTCTTCCACGTGCAGCCATGAAGCTGTCCCCGAATCAGGCTAGCTACAAGGATGACCAGCGTAGAAGATCTTCAGATAGGCAAAACCGTCATCCTGAGCAACGAGAATGGAAGAGGCGCCTTCTGAGTTCGGTTGAGAGACTAAAGAATACATTTTGTCAACAGCATGCCCTAGATCTCATTTTCACAGAAGAAGGTGATAGCCATCTTACTGCCGAAATGTACATTAATATGGATGGTTCCGCAGATGAGGTGGAATGGTTTCCATCTCCAATATTTCAGGTAATTTCACCATTCTTTTCTTTTCTTTATATATTTTAGTATCATTTCATCTGGTTCTCTTTGATAACAAAACTATGAGTTAATTGCTAAGACATGGATGCTTAGAGACTCTTGCTTGCTCACTCATTGCCTAGTCATCAAATCTTGTTATCATGCAGGAACTTTTTGCAAAACTAAACAGGATGACTAGCCTGGCGGCAGATATGTTTGTAGGAAGAGAAAGATTCGCTACATTACTATTGATGCGACTTACAGAAACTGTTATCATATGGCTTTCAGAAGATCAAAGCTTTTGGGATGATATTGAGGAAGGACCGAGGCCTTTAGGTCCATTAGGTTTACAACAGGCATGCAAACTTAGTGTTCTTCCTTTTTGTGTTTCTAAATTTGCATAGGATTCTTAAAATTGACATATTTCTTGTACATGTGCAGCTTTATCTGGATATAAAATTTGTCATATGCTTTGCTTCCCAAGGTCGGTACCTATCAAGAAATCTTCATAGAGTTGTCAATGAAATAATTGCTAAAGCCATGGCTGCTTTTGCTGCTACAGGGATGGATCCATACAGGTATGCTATGATATTATTATGGTGTAACCGATATCACTGGCCTTGTAACTTCTGATCTTATAGAGAGAGAATGAGAATGATCTTAAGTATAGTAACTTCTCATGAGTTGCCATTGAAGCATTTGTGTTTTTGTTCTGTCAGCGTGCTGCCTGATGATGACTGGTTCAACGACATTTGTCAAGATGCAATAGAAAGGTTAAGCGGGAAACCAAAAGCAGATCGGGATCTGAACAGCCCCACCGCCTCTGTTTCAGCACAATCAATTTCATCCGTGAGATCGCACGGGAGTTCCTAGGTTGCCTTTTCTTCTACCCTTGTATATATGACACCACATTTCCTTGGGTACATGGTCCATTTATTTGGTTAGCTTGGCTGCAGTTGATGTATTTTGGAGGAATTTATTCAAGCATCAAGCTTTTATCTTGATCACTGAAAGTGCTGGGTTTTTCTTATTATAATCTCAAAGAGAAAGTACAATTTATACTGCTAAACTATTTCTTCATGTACAGTAATCGTCTCAAAAGCTAGCAGCAACTAAAAACAACCACTTTATCCTACAAAAAGACCAGTAATCGTCTTCTGCAACTAAAAACAATTAGCCTACAAGTATATGAACAGCAAGCCAGCAGCAAGCTTGGAGCCTTCCATCTCAAAAGCTATCATTTCAACCGCTTTCTCTCTCTGAGTATCTTCATGCCAACGTACCTGCACGCACAAAGTAACGCTTATTAGTTCAGTTGTTCTGTTTAATTAGGAAACCAGAGATCGCCATCGACACTGACCTCCCAAGCATCATCACAGTCGCCTGAGGGTTGGTTCCCGGAGATATAGTAAATGTTGATCCGTCGACTACTCTGAGTGCATCAATTCCGAACAGATGATGATTTTGATCAACCACTCTCCCCACGACACACCCACCGTGGTAATGCCATATGGTGCTCACAGTACGTCGGCAAAAATCAGCCATCATCTCATAGTTTGATTGATCAACAGGCAATGAAGGTCCTACAAACCTGAAATTTCTGCCCCCAAACCATTCAGTGAACTTAAAATCATCCATGGACCGACTCCTCAAGATATCCCCGATCTTGCGTGTACCGTTCACACATCTCTCCAAGTCTATAGGATTGCTAAAGTAGTTAAAGCGTACTATAGGATTCACCCGGACATCGGTCGAGGCCAACCTTAATGAACCGGTTGAAATAGGCCCGATGATCTTCTCCATGATGGTAGCCACAGTTAAAAGCAGAGGGGAGGAAGGTGGTCTTAGGAACACCGAACGTGAAGGGGTTGTAAAAGGAATAACATTTGAAGCTGCCTCCAAATAAGCCCCCATTTCCGTTATCCCAGCAACTTGTATGAGTGAGTACTCTAATGGTATCGGAGGCATAATCGAGATGCCGTTCCTCGGATTATCGTACACGAATTGACCTACATATGGATGGTGATAGGCAACCGGAATTCCCCAAGAAGACAAGTAAGGCCTCGGACCAATTCCACTCAGCAGCAATAACTGTGGACTTCCAATAGCTCCAGCACATAGGAGCACCTCACCTTTCTCCTTCACCATAGCGTGGTGATACCTTCCCATTTCATCGCGGAACACAACCCCGATCGCCGACTGCCGAGAAATCACATTTGAGGAAGAAGAAGCCAGTAATACCCTTTCCACACTCGCGTAAGTTGCCACTTTAATATTCGCTGGTTTTGCATAATTCAGAAGATCAGCGGCGCTATGCCTCTTGCCGGAGCTATCGAATGTGGAGCCTCCGATCTTTGTTCCAACCAAATGTTCCAAACTAAACCCATGGTAAGGATCGATCCCTGCCTCGAGCAAAGCATCCCTAACAGCTGATTGCCAGTTCTTTAACTCCGGCCTAAAAACAACTCCCTTCTCAACCCAATCATAAGATTGGTTAACCAAACTGAGATCCCAGTTTACACCCGAACTCTCATAAAACTCTGGATCAGCTCGGCTATAAAAACCGGCATTGATGGCACTGCTGCCGCCAAGAACCCGTCCTCGGGCGTTTAGGACGCCGTCCTCGGAAGTAAAGCTTTGAGCAGGAGAGTCGTAGGTGTCGACCTCGGTGAGTGTGGTCAAGAACCCTTCTTGATTCATCAAATTCTCGTTACCATAGGGAACGCCTCCTCTTTCAAGAACAAGAACCCGAAACGACTGCGACAAGGTGGCGGCTAATGGACAACCTGCGGTCCCTCCTCCCACGACGATATAGTCATAGTAGTCCTCGGTCGGAAAATACGTCGCATTCATCGCAAAGTCCAAGTAAAGTGGGTCTGCCCAAAAAAAACAGCCGATATGAGTTAGTATTTCAAAACAAAAATGACCCAGCAAACCCTTTTTACATCTAGTTAGTTCCTCGAAGCAAAAATGGCAAAAACATGGAAAAACCAGAATTCAAAGAAAGCAGAGATACCAAACAGAACAAGAGGAAACCTTAAATGAATTGAACTATACATTACTGACCTCCTTGAGGAAATGATCTTGCGAGAGAAGGAACTGCAGAAAACAGCATGAAGATGGCAGTGCATTGAAAGCGAAAAATCAAGGCTCTCTGCATTTCTGTTTTTTTTTTTCTCGGAGGAATGAGAAAATCGTCTTCGCGTTTTCTTGGAGGCCTTAGAAAAAGAGAGCAAGAGCGAAAATTTCAGTTAAATATTCAGTTGAAGAGTATCTTGATTGTGAAGGGGTCCCACATGAATCCAAGCGTCGTTGATTGGTTGATCCATACATCCAGTCTATTTTAATCAACGGTCAATGATTTTTTTAAACAGGTCTTTTGTTTATATTTTCATTTTCCTGTTATAATATTTTTTATCATACCTTTTATAAAATTATTGGTTAAAAGAAAAATTAGTATCCATATTTAATCTTTCCAATACGTCGGTCCATAAGTATTAATAATCGAATAATACATAATGTCATGTTACGAATGTTAAAACTGACCATTCTAAAAGGGAAAATGTTATTTTCTTTAAAAATTTCGGATTTGAATAATTATATTTATTGCAAAAATTTTATGACTTCACCCCATATATTATCATGAGACTTCGTTAAAAATGCAAAAAAATTAAGATTGTTACATTATCGAATCCATATGGAGCAAGGACGGAGCCACCCTTTAGACACCCCAAAAATTTTAAGAAACCTATTTTTCTTATATAATTTGTATATAAAAAGTTAAAAATATGAACAAATAACACCCCTTTATAAATAATTAATTCTCTTTAAATATCGTTAAAAAAATGACACCCCTTAAATATATTTCTGGACGGAATATAGAGCAACATCTTGATCAATTTTTTGAACGTATTTGCTAGTAATTTATTTCATGCAAACTATGTCATATTGACGAACCATACGAGACATCATTTTAGATGAAAACATGACAGTCTCAAACATAAATTGCGTATAAAAGCTTACGTAATGTATTCCTTGCACTAACATATAGAAATGAACTTGTAAAATTTTAAGTATTTATTTTAATTTTATCCACAAAAATCCCCTAAAATTTCTCAAAAACCATCCAGTAATTTTTTTTATTACAATCCTATTCTACTTCTACCTAGAAGGGAGGGGGAAAATCTAGGTGAAAATAACGCTCCTTGAGGGGTCTTGAACTTGAGACCTAAGGGGAAAGGAGTGGAGCAGGTGAACGTGCTCTGACCACCAGGCCGTCCTCGCATGCAGTCTAAAATACATGGGAAAACTTTACAAAAGCTTATTTTGCAAAATAAACAATTTATGCTGGCTTAGATAAATAAGAGCATGCAGTTGAGAATTTGTAGAATTATTCAACAAAACATCAATTTCCTCCGAGGATCATCATGGGAAAACTTCAACAACAAAAAAAACCCTAATCATACTTGTGTCAAATACATACATGTATCCGACATTCGCATCCGAGTCCAACTAATATAGGTGGCAATGCCATAGTTTAGAGGCTTTCTCCTCCGGCAATTATTATTGGACACTAATCATAGAGACCGTTTGAGGCAGGCTGTCCAAACTTTGGAACACCAAAATAAACTTTCCAGATTAAGAGCATGTTGGGCAAAAATCAAAGACATTGTTCAACCTCAGACTCGAGAACTCTATGATCCATCATTGTTGAGGAAGAGAAATAAAACCATAACAAAACGACTAACCATGCATAATCAACAAGAAAAACACCAGGAATCCACCCAGTTTTGCCTATTCTAAGACATGTGATTAATAAGCAATGCCTTCACAATTTTTGCAACAGGGAAAAAAGGGTATCCAAAGAACAACACAAGAATTCCAAAAACAGGATATGGAACTTCCCCTTTTTACATTCAGCCCCTCTTCCCCCCATTTGTCTGCTACAATTCTCTACCAAGGCTAAATCTAGAATCTCTATAGACCCATCATTTATAACAAAGGAGCCTGGAAGCAAGCTGGTGAAGAACATTGAAAGCAACAAACAAAAACAGAAGAAGGGCAATCATAAGGGAGGTTTTTTTTCTTCTTCTTAATATTGTAAAGATTATCTTTTTATCGAAAGAGCAAGAGTGATTAATAAAAACATGAAAGGAAAAAAAGGAAAGACATTGCGCCCAACTCCCCCCAGACCCTCATTATATCAAAACTTACAGAAGATATTGTGCCCTAAGCCCAAAACAAATAAAGAGAAATGGGAAACTATGAAGAGAGGGGAGGTGGGGGAGGTAATAACTGATGAAGATTCTGAGCAACCTGATGTTGTTGTTGTTGTTGTCCTCTGAGTATAAAAGGATGCTGCAACAACCGACTCGCCGTCCACCTCCTGGCCGGATCCCTCTGCAAACAGCATGATATGAAATGCCTAAATTCATTTGAAGCAGTGGGTGGCGCCTCCGGTGGCTGAGACATACAAATCGCACACATAAGACTGGCCCAATCCCCTTGCCGGCCAACCGCGAAAGGGAACCTCCCCAAGTAAAATTCCAGTATGCTAACCCCTAAACTCCAAATATCCCCGGCGTAGCCATCGTAGAGCCCATGGTTCAAATCGGTGTTAATCCTCTCGGGACTCATGTAAGCTATGGTCCCAACGGATGAATTACACGGGTCCATGGTTTGATCCAAGATTCGGCTCACCCCGAAATCAGCTATTTTGACCACCTTCTTCGAATTGATGAGCAGATTCGAGGGTTTTATGTCGCGGTGAACGATGTGACGCCGGTGAAGGTAGTTTAGACCGCTGAGGACTTGACGGGCTAGATCTGATAAGTTGGACTCGTGAGATATGGGGATTCCTTCCAAAGATCCGCCATCCATGAATTCCAAAAGGACCTGGATTTCCCCGTTGTGGTCGTACATTTCGTGGCATTTCACGACGTTGGGGTGGTCCACATCACGGAGGATCTCGATCTCCCTACGGATCTGACGGCGGACGGACTCCTCGTGGTGGCCGTAGATAACTTTGAGGGCATAAAGGCGAGACGTAGGGCGGTGGATGACTTTGTAAACGGTGCCCCCCGTCCCGCTTCCTATTCGATTCACACGGTCGAGCTCCGAGATGTTGACCTGCAGAGGCACGGCGTTGGAGTTGGAGTTGGAGGTAGGTGGAGCGGAGTTGGAGGAAGGAGGAAGCGGGAGAGGGACGGCGAGAGATGGGTCGCGTTGAGGAAGGGGTAGGGTTAGGTCAGCTCGTCGACGTGGACGGCCCTTATTGGCGGAGGAGGAGCCACCGGCCGATGGTGGTGGTTGCAGATTGGGTCTCATGACTACCTATGAAAACTCTTGGAAAGAAAAAAAAGACAAGGAAGTGAATGGTGGAAAGAGTCTGTTTTCTTTTCTCTTTAATTTTCAGAGAAAAAGGAGGTTTCGTTCCTACCTGGAGCAACACTGAAAATACAAAATAAAAAGGAAGATTTTCTCTTTGAGGGAAGCAAGTATTCCACACCATGCCCATTTTCTTTTCTTCCCATGTATTTCTTGTTATTTTTTAATAAATAATTAAAACAAAGATAATTTAGTTGAAGTAATTTTTTTTAAATATGCTGTCGTGATACAATAGTAACATCTGTTTAATTTTTTTAGTCTTTTTAAAGACGGTACACACAACATGTATTACTGATGCTCAAACTCGGGTTCTAAAAAATGATAAACATCTACTTTCATCACTAAGACACAAAGAGATCAACAATTGAAGTAATTTTTATAATAGTAAAGTGATATGAATTCGGATAGACCGACATCATCTTATTTTCTATTAAAATTATTTGTTGTGTCTAATTTTTTAATACACATGTTGTAAAAAAATATATAAATTTATATATTTTCTATCTAAAATTAAAATTTTAAATCTTTAATTTTAAATTTTAAACACTTTAAATTAAATCTCTAAACTGAACATTTAACTCCGGAAACAAAAAGATTTATGTACGGACTACACAACCCGCATATTGAATAATTTTTCATACACATATATATTACTTATGAAAGCCTAAAAAGCATACTTCCAACAAATGTTAGCTATTCTGGGTAGTGGTAAATCATATTACGTACTCCATGAGAAGAGACAATCATAAATTACCACATACTTAAACACAAGTATTTATCATTTCACTCGTAAACTTGTTAAATTATTATTTTTTATAAATATATCTATTTATATAAAAAAATTCTGTTTACTCACATTTAAAAACGAGGTTAGAAATCAGAAATTTTAATTAGCAAGTTTCAACCTCGAAGTGATAAAAAGAAAGTGGAAATTTTTAGTTCTAAGTAATAACCAGCAGTAACCAGTAACCACAATGAAAATGAATCAATTTTGGTATAAAAAAAAAATCAAACTAACGGTAAGTTGGTACTTTATGGCCTTTGTTATAATTCCGGGTGGTTTTGCTTTTAAAATATTTAGTTGAATAAAATAAAATATATTGATTGTATTATAAATGTGAAAAACCAAAATTAATTTGGTTGGTACATTTCGGCTTCTCAGCATTATATAATTGTTTTTGAAGTGGCATACGAAAGTTATCCAGAATCGAATCTAAATATTAAAAGGTTTAATGTTAAAATAAGTACTTAAACAATTACATTTTAAGTGCATAAACTATTTTTTGTCCCTTTCAGGCGTTCAAACCATCACATTTTTAGGTGCTCAAACTATTATTTTTTGCCCCTTTTAAAATAAAAATGAGGCATATACTTTGACAAAAAGTGATAGTTTAGACACCTACTTTGACTAAAAAATTATAGTTTGAGCACTTAAAAGAGGCAAAAAATAATTTAGACACTTAGAAGAAAAAATGAAATAATTTGGGCACCTAAAAAAGACAAAAAAAATAAAATAATGAAATAATTTAAACACTTATTTTAATATTAAGCCTAATTAAAATAATATTTTTTATTAATATATTATAAATTTAGTCGACACGATTGAGTTGATTAATATTAATCAAATTCAGATATTTTAAATGAAAAAATTCAACATATTTTTTATTTTACTTAACTGTCTATTCGTTCAGTTAATTTAGTTTATAAATAAAAATACAAGCTAATAAGTAACAAAAAAATCCAATTATCTGATAATAAAAAGATAATTATTTGATACACTGGCGGTGAAAATTTTTAGTGTTTAGGGACTTAGTTTAGGTGTATCGTTTAGGAGTTTAGATGTATAGGTTTTGAATTTAGGGATATTAGTTGAAATTTATAGTTTAGGGTTATAATTTAGGCTTTATAGATTAAAAGCTAAATCTTCACCATATTACAAGTAGTATCCGTTCTGAATATACTCTCAACCATTTGACAATGCATGCTCAATTACTGAGGCAAGTTGGTTCGTGCAAAATTATCAAAGTTTAAATAAACATTTAACTTGAAAACAATTAATTGTGCTTTATTAGCGTTATTACAATATTCAATATTTTTATTTAAAAAACATTATTTTAGAATAAATTAAAATTCTAATATTTTCTTATACAATGCCTTAACTACTAACAACAACCTAAACATTTAAATAAATTTAGTATACAATAAAATTCGTTTGAACTCTACTGTCATATTATAACAATAATAATATCAACTAAATTAAAATTTAATCGAATTAAAATTCAAACATTTATAATACAAGTTATTATATTCATAATTCATCTACCTATTAATTTAAATATTTGAAGTACTTCTATATTTACAAATTCATAACGATATGTATTTTTAATCATTGGTCAATCGCTAATTTTTGGCTTAATTCAATTTAAATATTTTCAAATTTATATATGGTTTATATTTTGTTACACAATGTGTAAATAAATTTACACTATTTTTTATTTAAATTATATAATTTAAATTTTAAATATTTAACCCTAAAATTTAAAAATCAAAAACCCTAAACTCTAAATCTTAATCATAAATTTTAAACCCTACAACTTAAACCTTACTTCTTGATCATAGGTTTTAAAAACAACACGATAATAAAATTCTCACATTTTTCATTCACTGTTTTTGAAATCAATTTTGCAACTGTGAGCATTTCAAAACCAAAACTGATCCACGCAATTGGATGTTTCAAAGCGAATGAATTTGGATTTCAATACGAACTATTTTAGTGATTTTATTTCAACACATTCTTCTTATTTGTGCATGTAGCTAAAATTTATTAGAACATTTAAATACAGTACTCCGCAATTCTGTTTACTTAAGACAAAAGAAATATAATTGCTTGGAAACGATACAAATACGGTGCGTAGAGCTAAAGATATCTCGACTCTGTAAATGTCAATTACATAATTATCAACATTGTTAAATGCCTAGGTTTGATTCGGTCCCCATCCAACACTTTCAACAAAATTTCAGTCCATAACCAAGACATCCCTCCCATGCCTGAAACAGAAATAGAATTCAAAAAACCACCATAATCGTTTTTTTCTAAATTAAAAGAAAATTTGGTACAGCTAAATCTACTAAGCTGGCTTTTGATGGGTAACTGCGGTATTTAAATTTCCTTCCATTTACAAGAATGGCTTTCGATGGCGGGCTGTAGGAAAAAAAATATAGCTTTAAAAAAGGGTTTTAAAGCGGCTCAAGTGATCCGCCACTCTTTAGTCTTTCCATCCGTGCCTGGAGCCCAGACAACGCCTTCTCATCCATAGGAAGTACGCCTCCTTGTGCGGGATTCCCCATACCGGGATGAGGATCTAATGCACGAGACTGAGTAGAGTGTCCGGCATTCAAGTTGTCGTTGACAGACATCAAGGGCCGGGCTGCATACTCATCAATGTTCCCACCAGCTGCTGCTAGTTGCATACTCTTCATCCTTTCTCTGATCGCATCCAACGTGCCACTGGTTACTGCAATTTCAACAATATGCTTTCATGGTAAATCCAAGGAATATATACAATAAAAAGTAACAATATAAGACGAGCAAATTACCCCCACTGATAAATCTCTCATTTCTATGGTCTGCCAATACGTTTTCAGGGGCACGAACTACGGTTGGTGGCAAATTAAAGTTTGTTGGTTCAGGTTTTGTGCTCAAGGATTTAGAACCATTTAAAGAGTTGGTCTGTACAGGAGACAGAGGCGCAAATTCAGGTGACGAAGCAGGGGGAGGGGTTGCTATCGGCACACTTGAAGGAGTCCTTCCTGCTGCAGCATTCTTCTCCATCTGCAATGCAATTAAAACTCATTAACAAGCATAACATCGCATCTAACCATTAAATCTTTTCACAGCAAGGTAACGACACAAACCTGAGCCAAGCCATCTCTAATATAAGTCCGAAATGCTTCACTAGCATTTTGGAGTTGAGCAAATATATCAACCTAAAAACAAATATCAAAAATCAGCCTCCGCTGTTTTCTTATTTACCTTCGGGGATGCACAATAGAAACAATGTTAATTACCTTGGGGTATAGCTGAGTGATGCGATAAAGCTCATAGAGACCAATGGTGCATGTCTGCTTGTCACCAATTTTCTTGAATATTGCAGCGAGTTCTTGCTGTAAGAAGACATGAGGAAAAGAACTTTAGAAACAATAAATATCATAACAATAATACAGAGACATATACGAAGGAGAATCACAACTTTAGTGATGGACAAACATCAAGTATAAAAATAACATAATACTTTTAACTGGGCATCAGCAGAATTTGTGGCTGGTGCTGGATTGTTGACTCCGGAATCACCCCAATGAGTTTGACCAGGGCCAGTTGATGTCAACATTCTTGCCGCAGCCAAAGTCTGTTAAATTAAACACAAGGGATACAGGAAGTTATGAAAAAGATGCTGCCACATAAAAGCTAAGAAAGCTGAATAGTCATTTAATAAGTTTATAACTACCTCGAGATTGAGATCAATATAGGCAAGAATGATTGGTGGAGGCTTCATGTCTATGGGCACCAAAGATAGGTGACCCTTTATTGCAGCCCCTCGAAGCTTGACAAGTTCATGTAGAACAGTTTTTACCATTCGCAACGGCTTATCATCAGCTCCGGCTCTTTTATCAGAACCATAAAGGAAGAAAAACAAAATAATCGGTGATCAGTTTATCAATTCAAGATCAGGATAAATAATTAACATTCAACACAAAGAGAAGAAAAAAAGAAAAATACTGTGTTTAAGGCATACCTTCTCCGGATTTCTTCCATCCCCAGTTCTTGCAGGTAGACATGGATACTTTGAAGGATGCGGTCAAGATCAACATCATATATAGTGCTTTGAAGAACCTGCATACCAGAGAATGTTACTTGAAAACAAACTAGAGAACAACAATTATTACTAAACTGAGATGTTTCTTCAACATATTCCACAATTAGAAGGAAATTTCTGATCAGATTAATTGGATGATCTCTTGTGGCTTCATTTAGTATCTCAAAAATGATAAGTACAGAAAATTTCCATTTTATTTTTAAGCCCAAATTATCATATTTCATCAGCAGCAATTATTCCTAACAGAAATTCTACCAATCCTTCTAGGGTTAACATCAGAAAGCAAATAAATAAATGATCATAACTACATCATAGCCAACAGAAATAGTCTACACGTCACCCAAAGCACAATGGGTGCAAACTACTGTAAGATGGATTAATAAGTTGGCAAATTCTATGACTGGTAATGGCAAGAATCTTGAGATAAAAACATAAAACCTGGGCAAATATTCTTAAACCAATTAATTTGTAAACAAAAACACTTACAGTAAGGAAAATTAAGTTGTGTTAATTTCTAAAATTCCTTTGGAGAATAATGATTTACTAGATGGCTTCATAAAAAAATATCCGTAACAAATGAATCAGACAAAAGTAATGATTGAAGGGAAAACTAAGTGACTTACGTTATCAAGTGGCGTTAATGGATAATAATTTACTGGCAACTTGAAAAATTGACACTATTCATAAACATCATTTCGCACTATGAAAGTTCTTAAAAGCACCAGAGTTAGATACCTTTGTGAGTTTAATAAGGCATTTGACAACCAAATCAGAAAACTTCTGATTTCTTGCTGCAAGAGTTTCATTTGTTGCGGGTGAAGGCCATCTTGAAGGATCTAGAGGACGTAAGAGATTAATCAGGACGACAAAAGAGGAGGTTCGATCAGCATTATCCTGCATGCACAATAATCAGTTAAAACCCAAAGAAGATACATAAATTTGAAGTAAAAATATATGTATACATATAATCATTTTAAAGCAGTTCAACCAGAATTTTAAGCATCAAGACATTCAAAGCTTTCAAAAGTTGGCTGCCATCATCCATTTGGGGAACCCTTTCATCCAAAAGCCATAGCAGAAGCTCTGTAATAAGGTTGTCAAGCGTGTTTTCCTTGACAGCGTGTGCAAGTCTTTTATTTTGAAATGTCTGCCAAGAGAAAGTCAAAAGAATTAGTTTTTGGCAACAAAACATCCAGTAATACTAAGTTTCATTCATAAATTAACATTTTTTTGGAGTCCATGCTATAGTGAAATTATCAATTTCATGCATAAGAAGAAAATTTGCAATTAAGTACTCTAATGTCCATTCCATTAAGAAGATTCCACCGCTCATTAACACTGTAAATCAAATGGAAGACATGTCCAAAAATACCCAACCAGAATGTGCCATGTGTCTAAATTTCCAACTTAATTCTTTATTAGTTAAGATTTTTTATTTTTTAATTAAAAAATTCATGTAAAAACAGAGGAAGGTGGCATTGAGGAGAGGGAGGGAGAAACTTCAGTGTATTCTTCTCCACAGCATGCGTAGGTCTATTATTTTGAACTGTCGGCACTAGTCTTACATCTGTAAGCCATATCAGTACTGGTCAATGGTCATCGTCTCCCCTACAATCCTTTCCCTCTCATACTTTTCTCTCCTTGATTCATGTTTTTCAATTCTTTATGTGATTTGATCAAACCTTATGTTTTATTAATTTTTAAAATTTTCAGATTTTTATTTTAAAATCGAGAAAGGAAAAAGTTCATAAAATTTGACACAAGATGTGCTCCATGGTTGGACACTTCAGGCGCTTGATCAACAGAGGTAGCACCTAATGAGGATTTTTTAGTTCACGAGGCAAATCAAACATTACACTATATTTGGTTACTAAAGGCATATCTCCTTTTCTTTATTAATAGTCTAGCCCCCCGACCCCATCTTTCTCCAGAGAAAATAAACATATAAAAACAAACCACCTACACCACCAGTGTACTGTCAGCAAAAATAAGAACGAAACGTAGTACCCCCAACCACAATCCTAAATTCTATTAGAAAAAATTACTAGTACTTCAGATAGTAAACTCACCTGCATAAGTGTGTTTAGGACATATTTACAAGATCTTGACGATGCTCCAGTCAAGCTGAAGTCAAAAGTTTTGGCTACCTATTAAACAAAGACATGGAAGGAAATGGTTAGTGCATGGAGGAAAAATATGTTCTTTAAAAAAAAAACCAATTAATTAAACTCCCTATTGCTATGCATAACAAACTCGATGCTTGAGGAAATTAACAATCAGATCATATTGAAACCAAGAAGTCAAATTGCCTTATTAGCTAAGCATGAAACGAGTCTATCTGCATCCTTCATTAGTTCATCCATCAAACTGCCTTCTGGGTCATTAGTGGCCTGTGTTAACTCATGGCAGACGACTTTCATCCCCTCAACAGACTGCAATACGAAATGAAACAAATGCTAAGAACATGGTCCTCATGCAAAATGTGGACACAAAATATGAATTAGAAAAGCAATCATGACTTCAAACATGTAGTAACTAAACAAACTCAGAATAGAATTAAAACAAAAACCCATGAATGAGGATATAACACGATTGACACAAATTTAATGCTGATTTTACAATACAGATATAACAGAGCTACAAGTAGTACGTGAATGGTTTACTGCAATTTTTAATTAGGTCATAATCTCATAACCAAGCTGATTACAAAGTAACTGGCGAATAATAACACGTCAATGGATCCTAACCCATATATATATATATACCCTAACTCATATAAGAAAAGCCTACCTACCTACAGAAGAGGCTTAATTTGATTCAAAGACTAACAACTAGTCAAATCAGAAATATTAAAATCTAATCTTAACACTAACAAACAGGGGAAAAAAGAGATACCAGGCTCCACATATTCCTTAAGTATATTGATGTCCAACCATTTCAGACTGTTAGGTAACGTTTTACAAAATAAAACAATACAACGTTTTGCATTCCATTCCGAAAAACTCATACTAGCTCAAAGAAGTTTCATATCAAGATGCTTCAGGGTAGACAACTCTGGCACTTATAAATTAGGTAGAAATCATATTAAGAAAATGGCCTAATTATCATTAGATAAAGTTAAAAACCTGCTCAGGAGAACCACAAGAAATGATATCAAGAGCTTCATTCCAGTTTGTGGGGCCACTGACACCAAGCGCACGAGGCATTAAATGTCTCTCCATGTCAAGGTCAGGTTGCACAAAGTTATTCCTGACATGAAAAAGAATGCTAGTAAGGAGAATAGCATGAATAAATAAGTCAAAGTGAACAGCACAGTCCATGATTACAAAGATGTCAACAAAACATGATAAAAATCAATAAAACCCTGAAAATATTGACCTGGAAATAGATTGAGAAACTTCATAACTCTGCTCAGCTACATCAGGCCTGGCAAAAAAGAAAAAAGAAATGGTGAATAAAAAAGTTGAACAAATGAAGTAAACTACCACAACTTTACAACATTCAGGTATGAAGAAGCCAAGGGCCTATTCCTAATTGGTATCTACCAGGTCAGCTATACAAACAACAAATAATGTTGTGATAAACTGAAAAATGGTCATGTAAAATGAAATGGGGATCATACCTTTCACTAATATCACTGTTAGGGGCATTAAGCTTACTCTGATATAAGTGAAAATGACCTTTTCAATAACGTGTCACATACAAATTGATAGGGTGTACAACTAAATTCATTGGAAAAGCTTCAGAAATAAACTTTAACAGCCAAATAAAAACAAAGGTTTTAATGGCTTAACACATAAAATCAAAACCCTGGTTTTAATGATTTCACGCAAAAAAAGAAGAAATTATCCCAATAAAACTGCACATATTGAAAACTAGGATTAAAATGTTTTGCACTTCAAAAGTGTAAAATAATCGAAACCTTCAACTGTTAAACAAATTCGTGCTGGATTTCAAATCTTAAGCGGATTTGGACAAATCTAAAATATTTGTGTAGGAAGGTAATGAAAATGTATTATAAAAGTATACTGATTTAATAAATAATTTAAAAATACAATAAAAATATCCTGATTCGTGTCAATTGTTTTAGTGGCCACATGACCATATGTTTTAAAAAAATAAACGGCAGGACTAATGTTACAGTTTGATACTTTAGGAGTCAATTTGACTAAAGTTGCCAACTTCAGGGGATAATTTGCGTTTTAAGCCTAAAAGAATAATAGCATCAAGAAGCTGAGAGGTACTAATCACATCAAAAGGAAAGGCAGAAAGATACCCATTTTCCCTTACAGAACGCCTTAGAGCAGCTCTTGCTTCACCGGGGCGACCTTCCCCCCTTTTTTCCATCTCTCGAACCTGACACAACATTTTATGTTGAAAAGGGAGAAACACAAACATATAAATTAAAAGGAAAAGCATACACAAACCTTCCACTTAAATCTATCATCTAGCATGCTTTTCTGAGCATCCGTCAACTTCCCTACATACCTCCATATGTCCTCACCTAAACAGAAAAAGAGCATCTCAGCAATCAAAAAGCAGAAGCCAAGAAGGAACCAAAAACTGAAATGAGTAGAAGTTGCATAACATCATGGCATACCAAGAATCTTATATCCGGTAGCTAGTGTATTTAGGGCAGCTTTCCTAATTTCACCATCTCGTTCTGCTGTCAAGCTTGCAACAATTTGCAATGATTTCAATTGTCCACTTATCTGTTTAGAAGGGGAAAGGAATTGTTATCCCAGAGGAAATGAATAACCAAGAGAGTCTGTCCAACCCTCTTACAAGCTCGATGATGATAAAAAAGAAAACAAACAAGATCGACACACTCTACCAGGTACAGTTGTTTTTAGTACTATTATTTTAGTAGAAAGAAACGTAAGACAACTCTCTTACCTCAGCGCCATGGTGATCAATAAAGAAACCAACAAGATCAGCACACTCTATCCGAGTACGATTGTTTTTAGATCGAAGACCATCTAAAATGTAACTGTAGCTTTTTGCAGCCGAATACACTTGAACTATTTGCTTTGTCAGCTCCCGCATTTTTTCTCTAACTTTTTCAATGTTATGTCCCAACTGCAACCAAATTTAGAGACATGATTTAATGAAGTGAAAACTACATACACACTTGAGCTTGGATTGACCAAAAACTCGAAACCCAACTTGATTAGGCTTTATTTATATATATTACATAAATAATAGCAATTAAATATTTGTAATTCGAAGGCTTAACAAGGTTGGCAAGCTGTTGTAGCCAATTATTAAAATACTTAAACTTGACAGTGAACTAGGAAAAGTATTCCACAATTAGAGCCTGAAAAGCTAAATCATAAGAATCTAAATAACCACCGAGCAACATTCAAGGAAATGCAGACATCTCCACATGTGGAAAATCATGTAACTGAAGAAAATGAACCAGACCTTTTCTATCAAGCATGGAAGAAAAATGGCAGCTTCAGCCTCAGACAAGCTATATGCCTCACCCTTCAAATAGTCGAAAAGTTCACGAAGAAACTCCAGCACCTATTAAATGCAAAACCAAATGTTCATCATTTATCCACTCTACCAGAGAATCATGAACTTGAAGAATCAAAAGAGGCAAAATAGATTTGACCTTCAAAAGACATGTCGTGTTAGATTTACACAACTGCAAAACAAACCACCTCAATAGTATGTCGAGAACTTCAATTATTTCCTTTCCAATGGAAGGGAGTGCCTGCAGTTATTTTGAGACGCTTGAAATATGAAAATATCAACACAACCACACCAAATAAACAAAATTTAATTGAAGGCAACCTTCTGTAACATCTCAAGACCATCAACTTGCTTCTTGAAATCAGTGCTCAATAAGCGCCTATGTAGATCCTCTCTAAAATACTTCATCATATCATTCTGCAATAAAGATGTGAAGGCCACGTCTCTTACAAATCAATATTAATCAGTGGTAACCAAAAAAATAGTAAGCAAGTGTTGTGAGAAATAAACCTCAAGTTCTTGGATCTGTTCAACCCGCAGCTCTTCAAACTTCGTCCTTCGAACCATTCTCTCCCTCTCCTCCTGTGACAAAGGCCAAATGAACATTCATGCACCAAATAAGTGTGCAGAGTTGTATCCATACACTCCACACAAGTTTCAAAATAATAAATCAATCACTCATACCTTAATTGAATCCTTGACATTCAATAAAGCCTGGGGCTGAACAGATATACCTTGAACAGGCAACATTGTGTCCGATTTCAACCCCTTTGCTGGGATGACTCTCTTTAAAGCCATATTTTAAAAAAATAGAATAAAAGAAGATAGTTAACAGAGTCTTCCAATTGAAAGAGCAACTAACCAAAGCAATAAAAACCTACCGAAGTTACAGTTCTATTGCCATGCTTTGTGACACCATTGGAAGTAGATTTTGCAACCTTTGTGTTGGTTTTTGACGAAAGTCCAATAGAACCTCCTTTGGGTGGTTCAACAAATTCTGAGGGCATAAACAGATCAGCATATGAAAAGGATTGGGATTTGGAAGTGAAACGAAAGGGGGAGGGAAGCAATCCAAATTAAACAAAAAAGGTACCTTGGAAAGACCCATAAGGTTTAACCCGCTCAAGGATAAGAGCTAAAGCCGGTCCTTGTATATCTTTAAGATTCTTCTCGATCTGACAAGAAGGCATACACAAAGCTAAGACGAACGCTACTCTAAACACAAATGAATTCCAATCATGGAGAGAGAAATGACAACAAAAATAAATATAAAGAGCTACATAATTTAGGTACATACTGTTTCCTGCCCACTAACTCTTAAAATTTCAGCAATGCATCCATCAGCTGCTTTGCGAACATCCGATGATTTATCCTAGGAAGAATTCCAGACATACAGATATGTGTAAATAAATTGGAAATGAATATAGGAAGAGGTAACAAAGAATGTTTACTTATTCAACCAAAATTTACCATCATGGCAGTAGCAGCTTGTTTGAGCAGATGCACAGCATCAGGAAATTCACTAAGTCCAGAGAGTTGCCTAGTTGACCAATCAAAAAGATCTTTACGTCCTTCCGCTCCAATCTTAGTGTCTGTTAGTGCTGACGTGATATAAGGAACCTATAACAACAGAATTATTCTAGATATCTAAAAAGGATAGTAAAAGCCAACAGGATTTAAATCAGAAAAATAGTCACCATTTTGTCAAAATGAACAACTGCATTCCAAGCATCCAAAGTAGACAAAGTGCTCTCTCTCATATGCTTCTTATTGTCACTAAGGCATTTCAAAATATCTGATAGTATTCCCTGCAATTAACAAAATCATGCATAAATTTATTCTTCTAAGAAACTAAAATAATAAAAGTTTTTCTTAAAACTACAAATTGTGTTCACCAAACCTTGCTTGCTTTCTCGACAGCAGGTCCCATTGCAGATGCAATGTTGCCAATGGTAGTCAAAGTGGCCATAACCAAATTTTTGTTGCTATCATATAGCCGCCCCCTAAGAGCACCAAATAGCTCTCCTGGCAATCAAAAAACCCAAATGATCAGAAAGCTTGCCGCAATGAACAATAGTGAGGGTCCAAATTAGTCCAGAAAAGTTCTGAAACCCATAGTATACCTGTTCCAGTGGGTTGAATACGCTTGTTAGCCTCTTCCAAAATTTTGTTCACAGCTTCAATAGACTCCAAACGAACCTAGAATGGATAAAAAAACATGGGAAACCACCACAAATACTAATTAAGGGAATCAATGATAAGTGCTAACGAATCAGATATAAAGATAGGATTACCTTCCAATCAGGACTTTCCAAACTCTTTAACAGGGTAGGAGTGATCTTTCCGCTAATATCTTCACGTGGCAGACTATCTAGTCCACCCACAGATACAGAGGTTGATTCTGATGCCCTGACAGTTTTCTTTGGTGCAGCAGAAGTACCCTGAACAGTGACATAAAATGCAATCAATATCCAATTCACAACTCCCTAGAATGTAGGCCACTAAACCTTAAAGACAGACCAGATGTGTGCATCCTTATATTTCTATTTATAAATTATTAATAAAAAATGCCAGAGAACAGGATAGTAGAAGCAAATAAGAATATGGGAAAACTGAATGCAAGCAAATAAGAGTATGGTGTTCAATGGTTTGAGCAAATATGCTTGAATTATTGGTCCATCAACTCAAGTAATCAGGGATTAAGATAGTACATGTACCTCAAATGGATTTTTTTGATATTCAACGTCAAGTGCACTAAGCAATGCAGGTTTTACATCCGTAAGAAACGCCTTGATATCTGTGAAAGGACCAAGAAAAAAGATAGATGAGAAAAAGGAAATTAATAGAATGTTGAATCGTAAACAGGTGGTATAGACAACTCTAAATAGGACAATGCAACGTATCACTAATCACCTGGGCCAACAAACTTGTGTAAAGCACCCAAAACCTTAATTGTAGCGTTTCGGGTGGCAGCAGCACTGGACTGCAGTCCAGTATCTTTACAAAACTCAATTAGATCCTGCATTACACAGTTAGCAACGATGGGTAAGCAAACCATGCTAACAATTACATTAAAATTGAGCAATGACAAAGTTAGTTAAGATGAATGAATTACCTTCAACTTCAGAAGTGAAACACCAAAGTCATCAATAGCGGAGACCATCCACAATAAACCCTCACTCAGAACCTTGGGATTCTTGTGCTCTTTCATTATTTTATAAAGCTGCAATAAATAATTCTTTATCCAGTATTCAAGAGAAAGCAAAATAAAAATAGAAAAGAAATGTAACAGAACAGAACAAAGTATTCTTGATCTCTGCTTCAATAAATGCTGAACTTACAGAACTGAAATCAACATAGGAATTAATGATCAGAATGTTACATTTCAATTTCAATTACCCTTTCAAAAACAAATCCTGGACCTACTGCCTCGGAGAAAGTGGTAAGGCACTTCATAGCATGAACACGAGTCTTCATATCTGCCACTCTTTCACTTATACCTGTCAAGGAGACAAAACAAAAGCATGCACCATAATGAGAGACTGAATGCAAATTAATTTTGACACAGGATAGACAAAAATTTAGGTACAAACACAAGTAGATGATAAACTGATAAGAGGAGGACAATCGTAACATGTTCTAATTTCTAAAAGAATGTTATTTGGAAACGCGAATGTCAAACTAATACTTACCAAGAAGGCAAAGAACAACACATTTCTTTGGAAACTTCGTAGCACTGGAGGCTAGATAAGTGATAACTTCAATAACTTGTTGCTGGACCTGTTTCATTCAATTCAAAAGTCTTGACACCTAATACTAAGTGAAAATAGGAGATAGAGGCTCTAAAGAAGTCAAGCTACCACTTATAAAGTGCAAAAATCATATACCTGAACATTTTTCTCATTCCAACCAGGAAGGGCGCAAAGCAAATAAACCAAAATCTCCACAGACTTATCAAGGTCCTGGAGACCCTCAACCTGTTGTTTCAGTGAGGATATGGCTGCAAACAGAGAGGTTTGGGTACCCAATTAGAAAAGTGGACTGATAATATAATGTAAACTAGCAAAAACAGTAGCTACTTTTAACAACAAAGAGAGCAGCATTTTAGTCAGAGATAACACTACAAACGGAACTTGTGATACCATAATCTTCACCCTTTCTGCCTTTCAGCAGAGAAATAAAATGTAAACGGTGCATACATATAAATTACATGCAACTTAGAGTACCAATAACGTGGAACTAGTATTTCAAAATAAATTTAGAATAATGATTATTTATTGAATATTACTTTAGTACTTGGCATACAAACATTGTTATTTATAAAGAAAAAAAGTTGAGCGTCTTCTACATCCAATAATCACCAAAATGGTAAAAGCATGAAAAACTTGTAATCGAGTTAAGAATAGATATAAACTGTCAGAAAATATGCACATAAATTAGAGATTATTTGTATAATTAGACAGGATCCTGTAGATCCTTGTTAGTGATTACAATCCCCAACTTTAAGGGATTTTAGTTTACCTAGAATAGTCTCTTTCCTAACTTAATAGTTACCTAAGTTAAGGATATAAGCTGTATATAAAGATGTAAGCTGTTATATAGAAATTAAGAGAGTTTTCTACAGTAAATCACTCTATTTTGACATGGTATCGGAGCCTTGTTAGCTCCTTTTTTGAGCTCTGTCAATCTCGATTAACACCCTTCTTTTCCCTTAAAATTCCTCCTTGAGTGTTCAGTGAAGGTTCACTGTTAAATCCAGCAGAAAAATATGGTTGAGGTAGGCGATGAGAGCAGTAGCAAGACTGTGCAAGGAATCTCAGTGAGTGAAGGGAGCCATTCGAATCAAATAGGTGACTTGCAAAGTATACAGGCTGCCTATAGATTGAATGGAAAAAACTATCTTAAATGGTCTCAGCTTGTTCGTACTTTTTTGAAGGGTAGAGGAAAGCTAAGTCACCTCCTTGGAACTGGACCTAAGGAGGGAGACCCTCGTTTTGAGGCTTGGGATGAACAGGATTCACTAGTCATGTCCTGGCTATGGAATTCCATGCTACCAGAAATTAGTGATACTTGTATGTTTCTCAATACAGCCCAAGAGATATGGGAGGCTGTAAAACAAACCTATTCAAAGGTTAAAGATGCTGCCCAGATTTATGAGATTAAGACCAAAATCTCATCCACCAAGCAAGGAGGCAGATCCATCACAGAATACTCCAACTTGCTGCAAAATTTATGGCAAGAGATGGATCACTACCAATGTATTCAAATGAAGTGTAGTGAAGATGCAGCTGTCCTAAAAAGGTTTGTTGAAAAAGAAAGAATTTATGATTTTCTTGCTGGACTAAATATTGAGTTTGATGCAGTAAGAGTCCAGATTCTTGGTAAAGAGGATCTGCCCTCTCTAAATGAAGCCATTGCAATAATTCGGGCTGAGGAAGGATATGATTGAGAGCAATCAAGTGGAAGGTTCTGCTCTAGCCACTAGAAGTGCAGCAGAAAGAAAATCAAACCTGGAACAGCAGGTTTTTAAAGAGAAGTTAGAAGGATCAAAAATGGTGCACAAAGACTCTTTATGGTGTACCTATTGCAAGAAGTCTCGCCATACAAAAGAGAAGTGCTGGAAGCTTCATGGGAAGCCACAAACAACAAACAAAAAAATTTTTGAGAGAGAGGGACCATCAAGAGGACAGGGAAAGGCATATATCACCAAGCAGATGAATGAGGAGGCCCAAGAACAATCCTTTGAGTTCAACAGAGAAGAAATAGAGAAATTGAAATGTTTACTTGGATCCATGGAAAAACCTTCCTCTTCAGGTACCTGTAGTCTCGCTTTTTCAGGTATATCCTCTTCTCAAACATCTAAAGTCTCGGATTTCCCAAACCAAAACTCCTGGGTGATCGACTCAGGAGCAACAGACCATATGACCAATTCCTCTCTAAATTTTATCAATTATATACCCTGTCCTTCATGTGCCTAAATTGTTCACCAACCTCCTGTCTATCCAAAAAATCATCAAAGACACTAACTGTTGTGTTATCTTTTATCCTACCCAATGTGTTTTTCAGGAACAGGGAACGAGGAGGATGATTGGGCATGCTAAAGAAGAAAATGGACTGTATTATCTTGAAAATTCCACTGGACAAGTCAGTGTTTCATCTTTTTCACTTGTGTCAGATTCTAAAACCACCAAAGACCAAATATGGCTTCATCACCTTCGTCTTGGTCATCCTTCATTTAAAGTTTTAAAGTTCATGTTTCCTTCCTTGTTCAAATCCTTAAATAATGAAGAATTTCATTGTGACATATGTGAGCTTGCCAAACACAAACGTGCTTCTTTTCCCATAAGTAATAAAAAGGCATCTACACCCTTTTCTCTCATTCACAGTGATGTTTGGGGACCATCCACTGTTCCAAATATAACTGGGGCTAGGTGGTTCGTTTCATTTATAGATGATTGCACTCGTGTGTCCTGGATATTTCTTCTAAAACAAAAATCTGATGTCAGTTCTACTTTTAAGACCTTTTACACCATGGTTAAAAATCAATTTGGGGCTGATATAAAAAGGGTTAGGTCAGACAATGCTAAGGACTACTTTAATCAAGTCCTATCTTCCTATTTCCAAGAAAAAGGCATCATACATGAATCATCTTGTGTAAACACCCCTCAGCAGAACGGTGTAGCCGAAAGAAAGAATGGCCATCTTCTTCAAATAACAAGAGCCTTGTTGTTTCAAAAAAATGTTCCTAAACACTATTGGGGGGAAGCTGTGTTAACTGCCACCTATATTATCAACAGATTACCAACTCAGGTTCTTGAATCTCAAAGTCCTATTCAAATCCTAAATAGTTTCTACCCTAACTTTAGTCCTTCTCTTCATCTTGAGCCTAAAATATTTGGTTGTGTTGCCTTTGTTCATATTCATTATCAGAATAGGGGTAAGTTGGATCCAAGGGCATTGAAATGTATCTTTGTAGGTTACTCATCTACTCAGAAAGGGTATAAGTGCTATCATCCACCTACATGGAAACATTTCACTTCTGTTGATGTCACCTTTGTTGAAAATGAAAACTATTTTACTCACCCTTATCTTCAGGGGGAGATTTTGTTCAGGGAAGATAAGGAAAAAGATTATTTCCTTCTTCAGCCTCTCACCTTGCCTCCACAAAATCAGCATGAATCTGCCCAACCTGTCCAAAATCAGCAAAATCAGCCTGATCTTATCCAATCTGCCCAGCCTGATCTAATCCAATCTATCCAATCTGCCCAGCCTGTCCAAAATCAGCCTGGTCTTACCCAATCAGTTGCATCTGATAGACTGATTCTCAGCCCCTTTTTGAACAGCAACAATCTGAACCCACCACACCTAAGGCAAGAATTCAAGATATTGCTCGTCCTCTACAAGTCTACTCGAGAAAAAAGGGACCAATGCATGCTCAATCATCACCCTTGTCTCCTCCACAAATTGAGGTAATTACTGAACCTATCTTTGATTCAAATAATATTGAGAATCCTAATTTTGATCATAGGGATTTTGAATTTCCTATTGCAATTAGAAAAGGAAAGAGAACTTGTACCACAAAAAATCCTCTTTATTTGTTCATTTCCTACAGAAATTTGTCTCCCAACCATAAAGCCTTCCTTACTAGCCTAAATTCCATTGCCATTCCTAAAACTGTGTCCGAGGCTTTAGAAAATGAGAATTGGAAGAATGCTATGAAAGTTGAAATGGAAGCACTGGAAAAGAACAAAACGTGGGACTTGGTGAAGTTACCAGAAGGAAAGAAAACAGTGGGATGTAGATGGATATTCACAGTGAAGTACAAGTCAGATGGCTCCTTGGAAAGGTATAAAGCAAGGTTGGTGGCTAAGGGGTATTCCCAAACCTATGGGATAGACTACCTTGAAACTTTTGCCCCTATTGCAAAGATGAATACCGTAAGGATCTTGTTGTCATTGGCTGCCAATCAAGGATGGAGATTACAACAGTATGACATCAAGAATGCATTTTTACATGGTGATCTTGAAGAGGAAGTTTACATGGACATCCCACCTGGATTTAGTCCAAATTGTGGACAAACAGTTTGCAAATTGAAAAAGGCCCTGTACGGGCTAAAACAATCCCCAAGAGCCTGGTTTGGAAGATTCACCAAAGTGATGTTGAAGCTGGGTTACAAACAAAGTCAGGGTGATCATACTTTGTTTGTGAAACATTCTTCAAGGGGAGTTGCTGTCCTAATAGTCTATGTAGATGACATCATAGTCACAGGGATGATTCGAAAGAAATCGACAACTTGAAGAAGTGTTTGATCAAGGAGTTTGAAGTCAAGGATCTTGGAAGACTGAAATACTTCCTTGGAATTGAAGTTGCATATTCACAGCAAGGAATCTTTATATCTCAACAAAAATATACTCTAGATTTGCTGACAGAAACTGGCAAACTAGGGTGTAGACCAGCCGAGATACCAATAGAGGTTAATCACAAACTTGGAGATGCAACAGAGGATGCAGCTGTGGACAGAGGCTCCTATCAGAGACTTGTGGGAAGACTGATTTACTTATCACACACCAGACCAGACATTGCTTATGCAGTTGGTGTTGTGAGCCAATTCATGCACAATCCTAAAGAATCACATCTAAGGGCAGTGACTCAAATTTTACAGTACTTGAAGGGCACACCAGGAAGAGGAGTTTAATTTAGAAAGGGAGAAAATCTGACATTAGAAGCCTATACTGATGCAGATTATGCAGGGTCCTTAGTTGATAGAAGATCAACATCAGGCTACTGCACTTTTCTGGGAGGAAATTTAGTGACCTGGAGAAGCAAAAAACAGAATGTTGTAGCCAGGTCTAGTGCAGAAGCTGAGTTTAGAGCCATGGCACTTGGGATTTGTGAATTATTGTGGCTGAAGATTATCTTGGAGGATTTAAAAGTCAAGTGGGAAGGTCCAATGAAACTATACTGTGACAATAAATCAGCAATTAATATTGCTCACAATCCAGTTCAACATGACAGGACAAAACATGTTGAAGTGGATCGACACTTCATAAAAGAAAAACTTGACAGTGGCCTAATTTGTACTCCCTATGTATCTACTGGTGATCAAGTTGCAGACATACTTACCAAGGGGCTACCTGGGAAGTATTTTCAGAAGCAGTGTCAGAAAATATGCACATAAATTAGAGATTATTTGTATAATTAGACAGGATCCTGTAGATCCTTGTTAGTGATTACAATCCCCAACTTTAAGGGATTTTAGTTTACCTAGAATAGTCTCTTTCCTAACTTAATAGTTACCTAAGTTAAGGATACAAGCTGTATATAAAGATGTAAGTTGTTATATAGAAATTAAGAGAGTTTTCTACAGTAAATCACTCTATTTTGACATAAACTCATATGTGACGATAAGAGGTTAAAAGTTAAATACCTTAAAGATGCAAAAAGAAAAAAAGAACATTGGTAGCTAGTATTACACTCTCATGTAATATAGCAACAATATCACCTAGTTAAAAGAAATAAGTGGAGGAGAGTACATTCATATTAGTACTAAGAAATTAATATTAGCAACAGTAGCTTCTAATGATTAATAAACACAGCACCTTTATACGAACTCATTTTCCAATTTTATTATCTAATTAATTGATTAGCATTCCAATTGACTACAAACGATCCAACTTTTGAAGCACTTAAAAAAATAAAAGAAACTCTATCAAGAAAATTACAGCTCAATATATTTTCCGAGGATAAGAGATTAGAAATCTCATCTAAGAAGGAATGTGGATTATTTCTCCTCTTGTTTTAAGAAAAATAACCATACCAAAAACAAAGAACAAAAAAAGATCCAACAAGTTAATAATAAATAAAATAGGATAAGACATGTTAAGATATGTTATCCCACATCTAATTAATATTGCGGAAACTAAATAGATGTGGGATAATACCACTTTAACACATCCCCTAAAGTTTAGGTCAACAGGGACCCACACATTAGGGCAGTGTTAAAGTGGTATTATCCTACATCTCCAGTCTTGGATTCCCATATTCAAGTTGAGTCCCTCTACCTGTAGCTAACTAGTTTTAGGTTGACAGCTTAACAAGACATAATTAGAGGCAAAAAGATTAAGATATTAGCTGCCTGGCATTAATTTAATTAAGCACCTCTTCTAACAATAAGAATGTAGGAGCATACTTTCAATTTTTGTATATGAGAACATTGCAAGATGTTGCAGACTTCACATGTTTATACACATGTATCCATGGATGGATGTATGCATATGATATATTAATCTGAAAGTATATACATGAATTTGCAAGTTACCAATCATCTATAACCTTCAATACAGTCCTATTTATAATACACATTAAAATATACTAACTATGAAAACAAGAACAGTCACAAGGAAGAGGAAGTTACAAAAAAGCAACCAACCTTCAAGACGCTCTTTCCATACAGCACTCTTCAGTTGAGAAATGACATCTGCCTGTATGAGGGAACCTAATCTGCTTTCAATCTCTTCAAGGCCCATTTCTGCTGGCTGTTATTGTTAAACAAATCAAAGAAACTAAGAATTTCCAAGCTATCAAAGTAAAAGCAATAAAGAAACTTTAACAGATAAGTTTACCTCAATGTCCTCAGGTGTTTCACTCAATTTTGCTGTTTCCATCCGTCCAGCTCCGTCTACCTTTTTATTGTTGCCTGACTTAACTGAAGCCCCTTTCTTATTGGCAGGCTGATATACAGTTAAAAGTTTTCAATCAGCATGACATTAGACCTCAATCTTTTATTGCATGGAATTAAGTCTCTGAATTCTAATTTTATTACAGGACCTTTATCATATTAAATATATCAATAAAATTATTCATGGTTGGATGATATCATTTATATAAAAATGCTTGAATTTATTTGGATGAACTACCTGAGTAATATTATAACAAATTTATTTTTAGTAAGTGTATCAAATGGACTTTATTCGTCTTTTTTCATCATTTAATGAGTATAATAACGAAATAAATTCTAAAAACTCATAAACTTAAAGTATAAGAAATAAAAACTCGGGGCCTTTTTCATTTTTTTAGTAAAGATTGAGGAACATTTTCCTTTATAAAATCTTACAGCTGCAGAGACAGGCCTCTTCCCACTAAGCATGCTAGCCGCTGATTTCCTAACAAATGAACTTTCAGAAGCCTGCATGGAATAGCTAAATCATAAGTTTGTGGTTCCTTAAACATGGTACAAAGACAACAGACTAAAGGGTAAAAATATTTTTAAAAAATCCATAATTTTTTTTTCTGAAATGGAAGTGTCAGCAAATATCATCATAATTCAGAACCAACAATCCTATTAAAAATGATAAAACATCAAAAACCACATCTTAATCATGATGTATTTTCATATATGATTAACTTACCAATACTGGCAGCAAGGTGATCATTATCAATATATGGTTGACTTATCAATACTAACATTAACATGCTCATTCTCTTAGCACTTAACTTATTCAGCCATTGTTTATAAAATGATAAAACCAAATAACCTTCCCCGCGAAGGTTTAAGGCAAGATGGTTAAACTTCTTAGATTTTATCGTATAGAAAACTGTATAAAGTTATCATCATCAGTACCTCCAGAGTAACCTTCTGCAAAGTTTACTGTGTGCCATCATAAAAAATAAATAAATAAATCATGTTTTTATACTTCCAATCATACATGCATCATCATAAAAAATCAGAACTACTTTTTCACATGCACCGAACTTAACAATTTCATTTTGCTTTTGAGTATATATGCGATCTACATATAATTCAAGACTTAACATATGTGCTCGTTACTCACTAAGGTTACAGATCCACGCAATGTCAGGAAGTCAGACAGAAAAATAAATAACATTGGATAGTATCTACCGTAAGAACATAATGTAAGCAAATAAAAAGCAAACACTAGATTTAACAGGGCACTCACCTCCGTAGAAGACACACCACCCCCCGAGCTTTTTACAGCAGCTGGAATATCATAATAAAGTAAGAATCAAAGACACCATACCAATCCACAAGGGTTCTAATTGTTCCAACATTAATTGCAATGATCAGTACAGAAAAAATCTTAATACACCTGAGCTAGTAGCACCAGCTACAGAAGACCCAGTTCCAGCAATCATTTCAGAAAGCTTCTTTTTTCTAACATCGTCAAGTTTCTCCAATGACCTCTCTAATGGCCTCATACCAACAGACTGCGCAAAAGGAAAAGAAACTTTATATACAGATAAATCATGGGAATTAAAGAGATGAAAACACAATAAGTGAACATAGTACCTTAGCTACAGCAGTCAGCGCCGAAAAGGCTGCATCTCTGACATCTGGGGTCCCATCATTAAGACACTGTAATTCAAATTAATAGAAATCCAATGGTTAGAGCAATAAATAACAAGTGAAAATGCTAATAAGAGCATTTAATTGAACTCGATATGTAAATTTTATTTATAAGAACTCTAAAAATCTATACAGCCACATATTTTAATTCAACTCAAAATGTTCTCAGGATTTCCACTTTCTACTTGATTACATATTCTAGGTTTTTATTTTCTACCAGTGAAGGAGAGGAATGCAGCATGGGCGGTCAGACTAACTTTAAGCAAAGATAGATGAAATAGTCAGGCCTAAAATATTGTAACCTATAATTAGCATTATAAAAGGAAAACTGCACTGACCTCCATACAGATTGGGACATAATCCTTATGCACCTTCAGAACAATAGCTTTGTTACTTGTTTCGATACAGAATGTCACCCAGTTCAAAGTTAATGAACGCACAAGTGGAACTTTGTTTTTAGTTGCAGTTTTAACATCTGCAATAAACAACCATATTAAAAAAATACTAGCACTGAGAGCTAGCACCTAACCAAGGTTAGCCAAACAGCTTAAATTTTAATAGAAACAAGCAGATGTAAATAGTAAAAAAACTGCAACATCAGAGTGGAACACACAAAAATAAATGAATCAGAAAGTGATTTTATTGTAAGGGAAAAAAGACTAAAAACAACTTTACCCATTAAAGACAACTTGCGAAATTACTGATTAAAATAAGAAACTTGCCTTCCACAATATCCGCCAGATTTAAGCACCCAGATTTGTGCATTGCTTGAAGAGTTTGTGTGAGTGACTCAGTCAAAGTAGGTTTTTTCTCTTTCAATTTTTCCTATAGAAGAAATGGTTCATACAAGCCATTAATTTAAGTACCTATTCCACCAATATAAATGATAAAAAGAATGAAAAAAAAAATTATATATCAAGCTAGTACATTTTTTTGATAAGAAATGGAAGGAGGCCTCGTTAAAAACCCCTTCATACCCGATATGTTACATAGGTAACCCACCGGGCATTGGAAGGGGAAAAGAGTGCCTCAAAATTTTGTTTCACAAAGGGATTTTTAACAAGCATTGTATGTCCCAGTACACAACTACAACACCTCAGATCATACATCATAACCTTGTTTAGTAATAAAGCAATCCTAGTTACATAGTTACCCAATTCCTTGTTTAGCCAAGCTATCTTCATCCCATCATGTACCTTTAACGGCATGAACGTTTACAAAAAGCAACGACTTGGTTACAAAAGTGATGGGATGAAGAAACTCAAAAAAATGCACAAATCACACTCAGGGATTTTTTTATTATTAATTTCTTTTTGTAATCTACAGGCAAAAAAACAGCATCCAAGGAATATGAACAGTTTTACTATCAGGTACATGATGCATCAGGGCACACAAAAGTTGGTAATAGATAAGCATTAACTATCCCAAAAAAGCTAATCTTTTCAATCTTTGAGTGTATGTCAACCAAACAAACATGGTACTTCGGTTTTTCCTAAAGTACAATTCCATAACCAAAAGACCTGGCGATAAATAAAAATGAAGCTGGTTTAAAAATGATAAAGTAAGGCACAGCTTCCAAAATAGAAAAGAATGAACATGACATGCAATTAAATGCTTTCATGATTATGCAAGTTGTATTGCACTTACAAGTAAAACTGGCAACAAAAAGCGCGAACTACCAGAAAAATGAGTCCGCAAACCCCGAGCAAGATTCCCAATAGCTTGGATGGCTTCAACTGCAACAGCTATGTTTACATCTGTAACAAGCTGCAAACAGAAAGACAACTTATACTCAAAAATACCTCAACAGCCACAAATAGCAGTTACAATAGTCATCAAGTAAATCAAGAAAAGACCAATTGAATCTGGGTTTCAGATCCCAAATAAGGTAGAAAGATCAAAGAACCTCGTAGATGCAAACAAAGAGAACAAGAGGATTTAGATAGGAAGAAGTAAAAACAGTATGACTCATGCTGACATATGTCATCCTCATACAAGTGAAAGAAACATGAATGATTATACCTTGGCTTGTACGCTAAAAGAGGGACAGAAACAAGAGCATTCGAGTAGTGAATATAATAACATTCATGCATTAGAATATCAAGACAACTTTCATCCCTGTTCTGGTTGAAACAAAATTATATTGTCCCAATACAATGGACTACTGTGATCTTTTTATGACAAAGGAGAAAATTCTAAACCTTCTTCAAAGTCCGGCAAACTTCCGTAAAGTCACCAGGAGCTATCTTTTTCGTCGATGCAAGCTTTGATAGTTCAGCAACAGCCTCCTTTCTTTCTGACCACTTGGTAGCTTTCTACAAGGCGGATGGTGTTTATAAAGAGAAGAGATAGTAAGCAGCTTAATAACCCAATTTCAGAATAACTAGTATAAAGAGTAAGGAAGTGTTGCAGTTACTCAAACTAAATAGTATGAGAACAGTACTAACCACTCCATCCCAAAATCCAGACTTCTCCAGAGGAGTCAATATATCAACTGGATCAACAAGCTCATATTCATCTATTTCCACAGGAGCTACCAGCATGATTGACAACCAAAGGTACGAGATTAGCTTTATTACGAAAATGTCAGAAAATTGTGCAATCCAAAGTTCACAATAAAAAACATACTATCAGCAACAGATTCTTCAACAGCGCCAGGACCAGCAGCTTCAGAAATAGATTCGGGTTCTGGTTCCTTGTCTTGCTCTGATCTGAAAAACATAATGAAGGGATTAAAATATAATAAATCAGACTTAAGCATTGCAAACTGAAGTATAATCTTATAAATCGTTAGGACAGATAGCCGCAAGAAAAAAACAAAAATATAACTGTTATAGTGAATAGGGGATATGCAATCATCAACTCTATCAGACAGAACACATGAAACACCACAAATACACCCTAATAGTCTATCAACTGAATTTGCTAATACATTTACATAACATTTATGGCTGTGAAAATAGTAGTAATGTAAAACAACAAACAAATAATTAAATCAATTATTTGAATATATAAAAGAAAACAATTTTACTAATCCCTGACAACAATCTTTTTCTGAACTTATACCAAACTCAAAGTGGTTCTAACATACGAGCTCTAATCAGCACATGTTCAATGGTTGAAACCCTTCTTGACAGCTCAAAATGGTCAATACTATTTGAGGTTAAAGTGTTATCTTTCTTCTGAATATCATCATAAGCTCACGTGACTCTTTCAAAGTACTTTATTCTCTTACCATACCTTAGAGCACTAACAGCTGCCCTCAAATACATGCTCAAAGAAATGAAACCACAACACTAATCTAAATAAAAGCATAGATACAGCAGAGCATAGATTCAAATACATCGAAAACAGCACAGAGCATAATTACACTGCTAAAAATGAAGGAATTTACCTTATCTTTCGCGATGGTTTGGCTGTCCCAGTTACATTCACAAGCTCAGCCTCAAGCTCTTTTTTCTTCAAGCAGCATAACAAAAAAAAACATTTTATTTCAATATAACTATTAAAAGGCATGTCAAGAACAGAGTAATTTTAACACTAATTTACCATAGTGTCACGCATCTTCTCAAACAATATTGACTTGACAGGATCCTTTCCAATCCAACGACAAAGCTCAAGAGTCAGCCCTTTAGAGGATGCACGGACATTTTGATCTTGATGGTCAAAGAGTTCAGGAAGCATCTTTAGAATTCTTTTAGGTGGGACAACTTTGGCTCCAAATTCACTAAATACAAACAGGCAATAAGCAGCTGTACAGAGCAAACCATAGAATTAATTCATAGTTCATGCCAAGGGGCTCTTGTATACCAACCTTAGTGCTTGAAACATGACATCAATTGCAGGCACCACTGCTTTGGCAACTTTATTTTTTATTGCCTTCTCCATTGAATCCTACGGTTACAACAGAACACGTAAGGGGGTCACCAGAACACATTTCACTATATAAACGCACAAACTAATTGCAGTAAAAGTGAGATGAATAAAACTCGGAAAGGTAAAAATGAGTTTAGAGATCCCGAGATATAGAGATCTGAAACGCTTTCTCCTGCAAGAAAAGGACATGTAACAATATTTGGCCCCCAATACAGGAAAAAGGTAAGCCTTGGCACAGCTCTATAATTAAAGAGCCATCTCAGCGTATGCAAAATAGCTTAAATCTCTCTCTCTCTTACGACAAAAGAAATCAAACAGTCAATGCCCTTAAAAAACCAAAAGAAAAATGATATAAATAGAGATAAAACAAAATGTAGGTAAGAGCCCTTCTCATAAATGAAATCAAAGCGATATTCTTTCATTCTTTTATTTGAGATATTTTTTTAGAGCTCGTCTTTTATAACTTACCTAGAGAATGTAAGAGATATAGAACAATATAAATGAAATGGACAAAATGATAAAAGCTGTATAACAAATCTATAGATATAGATAGATAAATAGAAAAGTTATATATATATATGTGTGTGTGTGTGTGTAATAAGAATAAAAATCTACATATCTATATAATCTGTATAACAAAGTAAACAATCTAGAAATAGATATCTTAAGCAAAAACAACTTAGAATAGATAACAGTACTCTCTCCATCATGTACCCTACCACACATCTTTTCCCTGGAGCCTAATACTTTATGAGCCATTTCACTCGACACTCGACACTTGATGTGATAATTTATATACTTCAATTGTTTGAATAACTAAGACGTTTTCATGTTTAGACCATCTCCTAAACTGCAACTATGAAGTTTGCAGCAAGTCAAGTGATAAAACGTGCAAGGAGCACATTTCACATAGAATTTTTGGTTAATATCTATATACAACTGCAAATTCTAGCACGTTTCGGAGAAGGCAGTATGAGAATACAACAACATTTTTACTAATTCTTAAGGTGGTTTTCCATGCTTATATACTTTTGTTTTGAGTTATCCAAGTCACCTTATGTAAGACAAGAAAGCTAAGCACATTTTAATTAATATGCCAAAAGTAAATGAAGAAACGCAATGCACTGTAATGAGACTAACAGATCATATACTGCACTCATTTCAACGCTTTTTCCTCTTTTGCCCTACTAATCACTCCGTCAACATTAATCAAATTTGAATTTGGATCATACATAGCTTAAGAAGAAGAATTTATTAAACATACCAGAAAAACATCAACAGCCTCCAATTCTACCCAGAGCATGAACGCTGCCTGAGCCTTCTCAACAGTCTTAGGCCTTCCCGTGAGACATTTCGCCACGATGGCATCGCATACTTCCTTCGCATACCTAACACCGGAAAAAAAAACTCAAGATAAAAAATCGGAAGCAGCCTTACAAAATGCAGATTCAAAAAAAAATCAGAAAAGAAGGTTAAAAGTTAAAACAGCATCACCTCCCGGCATCTGCGTCGGCCGCTTTTAAGAACGCAATTAAAGCATCCAACGCCTTCTCCTGCACCGGAGCATTCGAATCCGCCACTGCCTTTTTTAAAAACGGAGCTGTACATTTGAAAATCACAAAGATCAACCAATCAATTTAGTAAACCAGATCTGGTTCGTTTAAAATTTTCAATAAACTAAAATAAACCTACGAAAAAGTAAAGAAAAAGATTGACCTATTTCGCGGAGCCTCGGGTCCTTCGGATCCGTAATGGAATCGCAGAGAGAAGCTAAATCGATGTTAGCCTCGTTCCTCACCTTCCAATTCTTGTGCAACAACCGATCTTCCCATGGCAATTTCTTTGCCTCCTTCAATAATTTTTCTTCTTCCGACATTTTATCTCTACTTTTTCTTTAATCTTCTTTCTATAAAGAATCGATCTATCCAAATGCAGAGCTCCAGAATAAGGGGCGAAGTGATTTCTATTTTCTTCTTTAAATCTTTTTTCTTTCTTGTTTCTTTCTTGCTTTTTGTCTCTGCCGAGTGCCGGCGAGAGACCAAACCCAAATGATAAAAATGGTGTTTTTGAATTTTAATTACGGGACTAAACGCTGTGCGTAGGATATATAATCATAATCAATCCACCCCCAAAACAGAAAAGCGATAGAGAGGTTCTTTGAATTGTACGTTTTAAAAAACTTTTTTCCCACGCTCGACTCCATTCCCTCCTCTTTACTTTTGGGGGTTCACCTCAACAACTTCCGCCTAATTATTGGACCGTTTATACAACGCGTCACATTAGCGCGTGAGATTACTTATTATTATAAACGTTGGTTGAGCAGTGTAAATTGTGGGGCCCAGATTATGCAAGGAGCGGACACGAGACCCTGTAAAATTACTCTTTCAGTCACGGTTTATTTTCAAATCCTCTTTCGAATCCTTTTTTAAACTTTTAAACAAGACGATTGAGCTGAAGAATTACGATCGAGCCCATTTGACATGTGAGCAGAAATTTTTGGCATTCGATAAAAACAAAATTTTAAAATTTTTTGGGTGGAAAATGTTAAAAACTTTAGATTTTCAAAAAAAAATATAATTTAAAAAATACTAGCTCATAATAGATTGTCACTATTAACAATTAAAATGTGTGAATACCTCTAATATATTTGTTGTAATTTTATTCTTTTAAAGTTAATTGAACGGAAAGTGAAAATCCAATATATATATATATATATGATTAATATCCTATACACTGGCGGTGGAAATTGAAAGTTTCCACAAGCGTCTTAGTTTTAAGGTATAGAGAGTTAGTGTAGGGTATAGTGTTTAGGGATTTAGGTGTAGGGGTTTAGAATTTAGAGATAGTTGTTTTAATTTAAGGTTTATGACTATAATTTAGGGTTTATAGGTTAGGTTTAATTTTTAGGGTAATATGGTGAGAATTTAGGTTTTAACCTATAAAGCCTAAACTATAACCCTAAACCTTAAATTGAAACAACAATCCCTAAATTCTAACCCCTACACCTAAACCCCTAAACCTTGTATCCTAAACTAACTCTCTATACCCTAAAATTAAGGCGCTTATGGAAACTTTCAGCTTTCATCGCCTGTATATAGAATATATATATATATATCGGTATTTTTTAAGTATGTTAAATTACATGTATCTATAATGATAATTTTAAATGTCTGGGGCGAATGTTTCCTAAATCCAACTTCGACCCTTCTTCAAAAAATCACCGTATTTTACCCTAATCAAAATTTCAAAAATTTAATCTTATAGAATATTAGTGTTTTGTAAAATTGGATTAAAATTAAAATCTATAAAGATAAACTTATAAAACTAAAATGTATATTACCTTATTATTAAATTAAAGGGTAAACTACACTGGTAGTCACTGAATTTTTAGGGCGCTTTCAATAAGGTCACTGAATTTTTAAAACTTTCATTACAGTCACCTAACTTTTAATTCGCTTTCAATAAGGTCACTGCCGTCAACCACCGTTAAAAAAGCTGACGTGGCATGTTAAATTTAAGGGTAAAATACACTGTTAGTCACTGAACTTTTAAGAGGCTTTCAATATGGTCACCGAACTTTTAAAACTTTCATTACTATCACTCAACTTTTAATTCGCTTTAATTACCGTTAAAAAAAGCTAATGTGACACGTTAAGTTTAAAAATAAACGTTTTCTCACCCTATTTTATCTCCATGTCTTATTTTCTTCCATCCAAACATGTCTATCTTTTAGATACATTAATATTTTCCTTTGAACTCCTCATTATCCAATGCATGACTCAGTAAATGTCGGGCTCGAAGCATAAAGAGGATTTTTATGAGCAAAATTTTAGTTATTTCTTTATGATTCCATCATCGGATGTCTCCCAATAATGCCTCATTTTATGCCCCACACTAAAAATCACTTAAAAATTAAATTTTAAACCTTAACCATAATTTTCACATCCTAAACTCTAAACCCCACACCCTAAAAATATACCTTACCCCTAATTCCCTAAATTCTAACCACAACCCATAACCTTAAATCCTAAACTCTAAACCTACTATTTTAAAGTGAGGGCATAGAAGGAGCATGATAAAGGGGCAGGCGATTTCCATCTTAATAAAGAACCCAACTTTTTTTTTTGTTAAAACATAACTACTGTAAAAAAATTACAAAGAATGACAGAGTTGTTGGAGAAATGCTACGTGCTTTCTTCTTACATTTAAGCTTAATATTTTTTGAGTTATGTACATTCTTTAAATGATTCTTTTTTTTACGTTTTTGTTTCAAGTCGTTGACAATCTTTATATTTTTTAATATTTTGTAAATTTATGTAACCACTATGCTTTTAAACCATTTCTATAATCATTTTATGGTTTTTTTATAATTTTTAAATGCAAAGAGACATGTTTGGATGGAAGAAAATAAGACATGGAGATAAAATAGGGTGAGAAAAAGTTTATTTTTAAACTTAACGTGTCACATCAACTTTTTTAACGGTAATGAAAGCGAATTAAAAGTTGAGTGATAGTAATGAAAGTTTTAAGAGTTCGGTGACCATATTGAAAGCCTCTTAAAAGTTCAGTGACTAACAATGTATTTTAGCCTTAAATTTAACATGTCACGTCAGCTTTTTTAACGGTGGTTGACGGCAATGACCTTATTGAAAGCGAATTAAAAGTTGGGTGACTGTAATGAAAGTTTTAAAAGTTCGGTGACCTTATTGAAAGCGCCCTAAAAGTTCAGTGACTACTGGTGTAGTTTACCCAACATTAACATAAATTATTAAGTGGTCTGAGTGATAAAAGATGGAATGATCTCCTTAAGTGACCCAAATTTAAGTAGCGTAGATATCAATTTATCAAAATATAAAACCTGACTTAGGTATTATGATGCTAAAAAATTTACATTAACAACAGACTCGATCGACCAGGCTCAACTCAAATCAAAATAAGTTAGGGGTGAACGTCCAATCAAGTCGAGTTAAGTCAAAATATTTTTAAGTTAGTTGAGTTTATAAGTATTATTTTACGACTCAAAATTAATTTAAATTTTATTTAATTCGAATCAAATTTTCAAATTTCTATACCAATTTGTAATTTGTATTTCATCCTTTTGTCTATTTATTGTTTTACTTCTCATCAATGAAAGTTTCTTTTAGTAAAAAAAAAACACTCCTACGACATACTCATCACGTGATTAAACACGTAATACATTATAAAAATAAAAAAATAGTTAACAATTGCTTTAAAAAATTTAAAATTTTATTAAACTAAGAAAAATATATACAAGAGAAAAAGGTAAGATCCTTTTTGGCATGAGAAAGAAAAAAGATAAATACCTAAATACCCTTCATTTATTTTTTAATTGTAACTTGAATTTAGGTTTTTAATTCATTTTGTTTTTTTATTTATCGATGTATGATTTATTAGTTAGTTAATCCATATTAAAATTTAAATTAATTTCACAGATTAAGTTTTTTTTTAAGTTCATTTATGACACCAATTAACACTTACTATAGAATATAGATATACTATATATACACAAATATATAAATTAATAATAACCTCCTCAAATCTCTAAATCAAAATAGAGACAAACACTTCGAACAAAAAAAAGAAATCGAGATCAATTCTCTAATTCTCGGTGGCTCATCATTTTTTTACTGTCGACTGTAATTTTTTTTCTTTTGATTGGTGGTCGGTAACTAATTTTAGTATTAGTTGTTGACCACCAGATTTATTATTTTTATTTTTTTTATTTTTTTCAGATTTTAATAAGAATCTTTGTCTTTGTGGCACGTGTTTCCTCTGTCCCCGCGACACGTGTTTTCTTTTGTCCTTGTGACATTTTTTTTTGTTTTGTGGTTTGTTTCATCTATTATTGTGGCATGATTTAAACATACTCTAGCGGTGGTTTGTTGCTCGCACATAGATTTTAACGACACTAGTTTTTTATTATGATTTTTTCGGTGATCATGAAAAGTTAGATTCTCATTCGGTTGATGGTTGTTTGCCGATGTAATCAGTCCTCGGTAGCGAAACATTCTTCATGATAGTTTGGGTCGCTCACCACTCTTTTCACCCGTTATGCGTCTCGATTGAATAGAGATAAAGAGATTCAGGAAAGCTTCTGAATTTTTATGGTATACTTATTTCTATGAAAGTTTTCACTTTTTATTTTTTTAGATTGTAAGACATTTTCTGGATTAGTCATATCATTGTCTTTACTGATGCATTATAATTGTGATATCTTTTATGATTTAAAAAAAATAAGTAGATATTAAAAAAAGAAGACAAACGCATTAAAACCTATTTTATATAATACCTAAACTAATCATCATCCTTTTATACCCCAAATCAAATTAAAAAAATACATTGAATGTATTCAAATCTGCACCCTCGTGAAACAACAAATTGAGTCAATACTTAATCGACCGTATACTATAAAAATAAATGTAAACAAACGTTGTTATTATTATTATTATGGCACTAACAAAGATTGGTCCAACTTTCAAGTGGCAAGTAGTTTTATATTACTTAATTATGTTTCGAGTTCGAGACATTATGTTTTAAAAATTTTGCGGTGAGACTCATACACCAAAGTTAGGTGTGCGATTGTCTGGATTAATCAAGGTAAGGGATCCTCTTAATGGGTCTAGAACTCAAGATCTAAGGGAATATGAGAGAACAAAAATGAAAAACGTTTTTTTTATAATAAATGTCTTTTTATTATGGTTTAAGGGTTCAATAAGCCCCTAAATTTTTGCCAAAAAATTAATTAAGCCCTTAAACTTATTTTGCACTCAATTTAGCTCTTAAACTTAAGAGAAAAAAATAATTTGGCCCTTAGACCATCCTTTACTGTTAACTTTAACGGGTTTTTTTTTATTTTTTATTGCATTTTTTTACATATGTCGCAACATGATAATGTCACTTGTCGTTTCTAGGAATTTTAATTTTTTGACGTATGTCGCAACATGATAATGTCACTTATTGTTTCAAGGAATTTTTAAATTTTAATTTTTTAAATATATATAAAAAACAGAAGAAAAAAATTCTTAAAAAAATTTAAAAAAATCTGAATTTTTTTAAAATTATTTTGAAGTTATAAAAAACAATTTTAATTTCAAAAATTGTTTAAAAATAATAAATAATATTTTTTCTAAATATTAAAATATTTTTTTAACAAAATAAATATTAAAAATATTAAAAACTATTATTATACAATTATAAAAAAATTCAAAATAAATTGTATTGTTTTTATTTTTTTCAAATTATTTTTTTATACTTGTATAATAATATTTAATTTTTAAAAACATTTTCATATTTTTAAAATTATTATTTTTAAATAATTTTTTGAAATTTATTTTTATATTTTAAAATGATTTTTATAATTTTTCAAAATTTTAAAAAGAAATATAATTTTTTTTTGTTTTTAGATATTTTTAAAAAATTGAAATTTAAAAATTAATAGAAATGAGATGTGGCATTATCCTATTATAACACGTGTCAAAAGAAAATTTTCAAAAAAATAAACTGTTAAGGTTAACGATCAACATTGGTCAAAGGGCCAAATAAATTTTTTTTTCTTGAGTTTAAGGGCTTAATTGAATGCAAATAAAGTTTAGAAGCTTAATTAAATTTTTTATAAAAGTTTAAGGGGTTATTGAAGCCTTAAACCTTTTATTATTGTTAAATAGGAATATGGGCAAGCAAACTTTGTTTCATTTCCCTTCTTTCAACGGACAGGAGGATGTAACTATGCTTGAGAATATAAAGTGGAGTGGAACTATATTGCGAAATAAATTGCATAAACGTCACGGTGAGATCCGGATACCGTAGGCTGATCACGTGCTTTCGTTCAAAGTTTCAATGTGGTGGAGTACATTAGGTTTGCTAGGTAAATTGAGTGGTCAGAAACCATTCTCCTAAAGGTTCTTCACCATCGAGTAGAGCCGAGTAAAATCAAGTTAACAGATTGCTCCGGTTTAGTTTTCAATTAGACAGTCTATTACATAAGTGTCAATTATTGGTTAATAAATTTATAGTTGAATTTATCATATTAATTACTTATAAATAGATTGCTTTTAGTATTTTTAATTATATTTATAACAAAGCCTAGTTTTTTTTCTCTCCGTAGTGTCGTGAGACTTTTTTATTTCCTTTGCTTGATCGAACGATACTAAGTTTAATGTTGGTCGTCGACCACTGGTGCTCATTTTATTTCTTGTTTTTTATATTTCTTTCTTAAAATTTTTCAATTTTTAATAAGAATGTATGATATTGTGCCGCGTTTTTTTTTGCCTTTGTAACACGTTTTTCTTTACTTTTGTGGTACGCTTCTTATACCGTTTGACACGATTTTCGCATACTTTAGCAATTATTTGATGATCGTACAGAGATCCTCATAGACCTTGTTTTATGATTTGAGTTTGTCGGTGGTCATAAAAAATTTGATCTCCTTTGATGGTCGTTTGCCGATGTAATCATAATTGTGTATCGGAGCAATTTGCATGATAGTTTGGTTTGCTCATCACTCCTTTTTCGCATCGTAAAACGTCTTGTTGGATAGAGACAATGAGATTCATGAAGGTTTATCAAATTTTTGACGATATTCGGCAATCACAAGAGAAGGATTTTCTTTTCTTTTCTTTTCTTTGCACATTCGAGTTTCATATTTTATTTTTGTACGAGTTTTTGGTAGACATAGTCCTTATTTTTCTCTTTTTAGTGTGATGTATTTGTGATTTTTTTTTGTTAAAAAAGTTATATTTATAACATGTAAACATTCAACCTAAAATTTCAAATATATTTATTCGGTTTAACCAAATAGGCTTGAATTAAGTTGATATATTTATTGTGACAATCACCAGAAGGCAAATTATTGTGGGTTAATACTCTGGAAAGGTTAAAATTTACTATTTGACCGAGTGATTAACGATGATAAATATTGATTATTTTGTTTACTCATTCTATTCCTACTACGCCTCACGTTAATGGGCTTGTGTATTCGACAATAAGGTCCTAAAGGGTATCTTTGAGGAAATGAATAAAGGTAATACAACTAGAGTTACAATTTATGCCTTGATTTAAAGACACGAGGTTATTTAGTATTTAATTTCAAAAAGATTGGAACTCGTAAAGTGGTCCAAGTGATAAAGGATGAAATGGTCTCAGTAGTAAAGGATGACTTACTTCATTCAGGTGACTCGAGTTCGAGCATCATGTATGCACGGTGTGTGTGCGTTTAAAGGGCTAAGAAAATTGAACAGATACTACATTGTAATCACACCCAGCCCAAAATATTTAGGAGAAACAAGAACCTCCAAAATATAATGTGGTGTTGTTCGTGTTTGTAGGTGAGAAAAATAAGTTTAAGAGAATTTTATCTCCCTTTTAGAAGAACAATTTGGATTAATTTCAAAATAATCAACAATTACGTAACTATAAATAACGTGGTTTCATCTTTACTTGTGGATGGCAAAATAAGTTTAAAATAACTTTATCTCTATTTAAAAAATAGCTCGAATTAATTTTAAATAAAATCAATAATCATATAACTACAAAATATTGATGTCACATACCAAAAAATAAAAAGCTACCATCTTGATTGTTTATCTTGAAAGTTGAGAATGTATAAAGTTGGGCACATTGTTGAAAACTGTTGTCTAGGTCCGTCGAGGCATGAGGAAGGAAGCCTATTTTCTAAAAGGGTTGGGCCTCAATGAGATAACCTCAAGCCCGGGCTTGACTCAAATATTGTCATTTAATTTAATACTATAATATTTCTTCGTTGCGCTTTTCAAAACAAAACAATGTTAATATTTGGGGGAGTTGTGTGTGACCTTTACATTTTTTGATATAATAATATTTTAGATTTTTATTTTAAATATGAACTAAATAAGACACTTTTCTTACTTTTTAATTTTAATATAAAAATAATGTAACGCTTCATAATATTTGATTGTAATTTCAAATTTGTTTTTTAAACTCAACTTTAAGCGTATAAAGCTCGGTATAGTGTTAATTGCTTGTCTGATAAAAGTGATAATTAGCAATGCATGAGCCATTATTGCCCCATTATAGATGACATCTTCAACAGAAGTGAAGTTAGAGGTTTTGTGTAAAGAATGAGGGATTTTGGCAATACAATTTGAGGAGTTTATTTAGTTTTTTTTTTCAAAAAGTTTTAAGGTTTAAATTATTATTTTTTTCAAAAAATTTGAAGGAATTAATTTAATATTTCCAAAAATAAAATAGGTCTAATTAAACTTTTATAAATTGTAGGAGGAGATTTAATGAAAAAATATTCAAGAAATCAAAACATAATAATATTTAAAAATTTTGAAGGATTAAATGTTGATTTCCCAAAATTTTGGTGCCAGGGAACCCACTAGCCCATTATTATTTGTTTAGAGATAGTCATTTGAACCAGACCTGGCATGTTTCGATCTACAGGGTCAGGGTTTTTTGAACGGGTATGGGTTATGTTAGAATTTTTTTATAATGAATTTGGGTCGGGTTGAGTTTGAGTTTATGGTGAAAATACCTAACCCGACCCAAAATAACAATATAAATTTATTCTAAAAATTTAAGGATAGTTGTCGTAATGCCCCTCTTTTTATATTTTTTTTCAACGATATTCGTGTTTTGTCTAATAAAAATAAATTAATTATTACAAAAGCTCTTCTCTGTTTATATTTTTATTTAGCTCCTTATTTTACCAAATGAAAATGAAAAAAAAAACATATTTATGTTGGTCAAGTTTAGGTTTTTACTTTAAAATTCATATAAGATTCAAAACAGATATAATATCATTAAATGTCGGGTCAAATTAGGTCTAATTGGAGATTTTGAATCTTGTATTAAATGTGGGTCAACCGAAAACTTAGTCCGACCCAACCCCTTATGTCTAAAGGAACTGAAATTAAATTGATGTTAAATTAATTTACGACACCAATTCAATATTGAATCCCTTTAAAATAAATGTTTTTTAATAATTTAATAATTTTACCTTTTCTTAAAATTTATATCTAAGAGGAGGGGAGATAAAATTTGCTGCTAATGAATTTCGAACCTACATTCTAGAGGAGAAGAAAGGGTATCAATTGAGAGTTTAATCACTTGCTCTAAAGATTGTTGACTTTAATAATTTTTTACTTTTTTAAAAAAAAATGAGTACGTCAGTTTTATTCCTAAATGAAAAAATTAAGATGAAAGTTTACAACTTGACCCAAATCAATTCCTAAAACGGAAACTAACGTCTCTAGATCATAAACATGACCAAAGAAAAGGTAAAAACCTAATTTTAAAACTCGAAACAAAATAGATACAAAACATCACCAAAGCTCGTCGATGAAGGTAAAAAACATCAACAACAACATTAACAATGCATATTGCATAATTGAGGTATGTTGACAACACGTTTATTACCACAACTCAATCACGAACAAGAGCAGTGACTAACTTGCATCTAGATTCAGTTCGAGGGTCCAAAGTAGAGAGATCAACATGATAACTAAAAGAGCGTCATCTTGATCAGTCGTGACGACGTCCAATCCACCCCTGAAGCAAAACAAAAAAAAAACGTGCCAAGAAGCAGAAAAATACGTACCAAAATGTAGAGAAAAACGTGTCATAAAGACAAATTTATTGAAAAAAAATTAAAATCAAAAGAACAAAGTGAAAAATAAAAGGGAATGACCGGCAGTCGACGATCAGTTTTAGAGTTGGTGTCGTCGCCGACATTATAACGTAGATAAAGCTGCTAGGTTAAAAAAATTAAAGTGACTAGAGAAAAAAAGAAAGCGGCTAGGATTTCAGATGTTGTCCTAGAATTACTTTTACTTAAATTGGTGATGAATTAGTACGTTCGTAACATAAAACAAAACATCCTATTAACAATAAAGATGAAAATGAAAAAATAAAATAAAATAGTCCATTCCATTTTGGGAGGGATACTTAGTATACTAGTACTTGTGGTCACTTCAATTATTCTGATTTTCGAATCAGATCGGTGTATTGATAGTGATAAATACCTGTCTACAATCTTCAAATTAGATGCTTTGTATATTACTTGTATTTTTATTTATTTATTTTGGATTAACTCCCCCAGAGCATGTTTGTCACTTTATTTTAATGTCTATCCTTTTTCATATTATATATATATATCACCGATTAGTTAGAATTTGTTAAGCCAAATTGTAGCATATATCAATTAATTAATGTTAAAAGATTAAGACTTACTGACACGTACCATTATCTATACAACACTACAAACAACCTCTAAATCGGACAACTCAAACGTATCTCATAATGTCTCAATTAAAAGGAATCATAATAATTATATAAATATTAAAATTATTAAGACAGATATTTTGTTCTTAAGATTACTGTCACTATTATTCAAAAAAAAAAAAAGATTACTGTCACTCTAACAACCGTTGTTGACTGATTAACTAACCAACATTACATGTATTGTTCAGTGTTCATAGAATTTAAAATGATAAACACACGTCTAGAACAAACACGATTAACATTAATTGTTATTATTTTACAGTAAACAACCTAAATGATCTTATACCTAAAGACATGATTTATAAAAAAAACTTAAAAAAGCAAGACAAAAAGTCTTATCCTTTTTCCTATGAATAATAATAGTAATTTTTTTTTGAAATAAAAGGTATGATTAATTGGCAAGATCACACAATTCTAATCACAAATACGAGTCTCATTAAAAAAATTCTTAAATTTAAATAGAAAAAAAGTTCTTGAATCTATGAGACTATGTCGCATAGAATAACAAGAACACGCCTCAAACAAACCATGAAATTGCTACACAAACAACAAGCCAAAACACTTAACCGCTAGATCCAATGCCTTCTGTTGTCAGACGACCCGCTTTCGATAATCATAATAATGATGATGTATATTTAGTTACTTGGTAAAAAGCTTAATGTCATTTAAATATGTATTAATTAAATATAACATAGAGTTTGTGAAGACAAAAATTTACTGTTAAAGTCAAGATTTCAATCTCTACTTATACAAGCAGTATCTCGTTGACCTTTATACTAAAACCATAAGCCAACAATAAAACAAAATAACAATGTCAATTTATGTGTAATTGTCACGTTAAACTTGTTTTTTTTTTATAGGGAAAATGGTAATGGTACAAGAGAGTGGTCCGACCCCGACAACAGTAGGTGGGAAACAAATAACAATGTATTTGTATTGTATTCTTCTTTCTCTCTCACCCACCACCAACCGCCTCTTTTGGCGGTGTCCCCACTCGCCCCTACACAAATATCCCCCATACTTTTCCTCCGTTCCATTTCTTTCAACAACGCCTCCATCTTTTATTTAATTACCAATTCTCCCTTATATTATTGGAAAATTACTTAAAACCCTCCAAGCTTTTAGTTCATGTCAAAAAAATCCCTTCATCAGTTAAGTTGTCAGCTTAAATTTGAGACATGCAATGTTTGCATTTTTATTATACTCATTCTTTCTCGAAATATTAATAGTTAATTAACTATACGATAAAACTAAATTGATGCATTGAATTAGTGAATTGTTTCAAATTGATTGTACAGGTAAATACTCGAATGCAAATTTGTATAAGTGCGTTCAATTCTACAACCTCCACGGTGTTATAACAATAACAAGATCAATCAAATTAATACTCAATCAGTCAACTTGTTCGGTATTAATAAAAAACAATATTGAAGTACTTTGAAAGCACTTATTTCTATTGGGCTCTAAAAATTTATAATTTGCTTGCAAAAAATAAAGATAGGAATAGAATAATGTAGGTAATGGTTGAAACTATACTTCAGCCAAAATACAAGGGATGAAAGAAAAAAATGTGGCCGAGCTTTTGCATGTAGAAAATGTGTGTTTTTGTTTGCTATCATTTGCTTTATTTTATTGGGAGAAAAAAAATTGAGAGAGATGCATGAAGCTAAGCGTCGGTGGATCTGCCGAGAAGCAGTGTTGTAAAGTTTAGATCGCCGAGTTCTTGTTTGTGTTTGAGTTTTTCTCCTTTTTGTTTTGGTGGGAAGTGCGTGTGAGAATGCTATAATAATATCATCATAACAACGATAAATACTGTGAGGGAGGGGAAAAGTAGGACAATTCCAATTTCCCCTTTTTATTTAAGTTTTAATATAAAATAAATGTATAAATTATACCTTTTTTTTTCAAGTGTTTAGAATTTGTTTTGGTCAAAACAAGTGTTTAAAGTTAATTTTTGATAAAAATAAGTGTTTAATGTTTATTTTAATTAAAATAAATGTCTAAAGTTATTTTTAGGTCAAAAATAGTTGTATAAATAAGTTATGTGTCAAATAATGATGTATGTTTTATTTTTTAAAGATAGACACACATACGCTAACCAAAATAAATTTTAGACACCAAAAATAAAATATTTTATATATATATATATATAATTTAAGCATTTATTTTATAGTAAAACTTTTTATTCATTTCGACTCACAATAATCATTTCATTTATTATAACTTGTAAAACTTAGTATATTTTTACATATATAATTATTTTTTTACAATTGAGCTATATTTAAATTTTTGATGCAAATGTCAAGTTTAAACTTACATAAAATGAAAGTAGATGAGCGTTATTGACAGCTCGACCAATTAAAAGATCTCTACGTCTATGATTATTTAATTTATTGATTGATTAATTTAAATCAAGTACTATAAATATATATTATGAGAATATTCTCTAATTCAATTTATTATAGCTACAATGTTAGGGTTTGGATTTATAACCTTTTTAATAAAAGCAGCTAGTCTTGTTAAAATGATAAAATATCTAAAATTACAATAAGAGTTTACAACGATCATCGTAAACTAAATACATAATTTAAATATTTTTACTATAACATTAGCACAATGAACTAGCCACTTTAGATCATACAAGGACCATACATGATTACATGGAAAAGGTTAAAAACCTAACCATAAGACTCGAACAAAAAAATAGATACGAACTAATCTGACTACATCAGTAAATGAACTAAAAAATAGATTAAGCTATTGAAAGACCACTAAGAAACGCAAGTCAGAGCCAAGCGTCGTGAGAAACTATTCACGAACGCAAATCGCGTATCTAAATTCATTCTGAGAGTCCAGAACAGGGAAGATCAACAGAATTACAAATAAGTGGCATCTTGATCAGTCATGATGTCGTCAAATCTAACCTTGAGAAACATAAAAAACAAAAAAAAAACAATCGGGAAAAAATATAGATAAAACATACTACAAATGCAAAGTTAATTTTATTAAAAATTAAAAAAATTATAACCGACAGTCGACTACTAGCCTGAAATGCCGCCGCCGGCTAAACAAAATTAAAGAGAGGAGAAAAAAACAGTGATCTATGAAAACGGCGCAAACCCAAGCTAGAGTGATTACAAGTAGTATCTGTTCTAAATATACTCTCAACCATTTGACAATGAACGCTCAATCACCCTGCTGCAGCTGCTGGTGCTCGAACCCGTGACCTCTAGGAACAACAACCGTTCTCTTAACCACTGAGGCAAGTTGGTTCGTATATATTATTGCACGAATTAATATTAAATCATGGAAATTTTTACAGTTCAGTCATCATGTTTGTTAAAAGTAAGATAATTTAATTTAAAGAAGTCAATAATCCAATTTAATTCAATAATAATAAAAGTGCAATTAACAAAAGATATACATGTTAAATGTATAAATTTACCATCATATCTAAATTCTAATCTTTTATGAACATTTGATCGATTAAGGTCTATAGATTTTCGGATTTGCAAGGAGTTTGGGCAAATGTTCGGTGTTATTATTTTCAAAAAAAAAAATTCGGTGTTATTAACCGAGCTATGGACATTATATGATGCTTTGCGATAGATATGGAGATTAGGTTATAAGAAGGGAATAAAAATTATTTGTTTTTTTATGTCACACACTAAAATACATTTAGAAATTAAATTATAAATTTTACACCCTAAAAAATACATTATACTTTAAATTATTTATATCTTAAACCTTGACCTTAAACCTCAAACTTTAAACCCTATTTTTAGTACATGACATAAATAGGGGTATACTTAAGGGCATGCGATTTTCATCTATACGAATGTGCCTTGGAATTCGACAATACTGAAACTGTATGAATTGTTAATCATAATTTACATTTGTTAAGGGGTCATTTTATAGTAAAGTAGATTCGAGTATTTTAAGATGACAGTTAAGAGGTAAAAGTTTTACACGTCGTGTAAAGTAAAACATTGTTGCGAATGTACTGGCGAAATGGGTCGTGGCAGAATCAGGACAACAGAGGAAATGTTTATTATTGTTACTCTTAGCTTAGTTGTTGCTATGTACAATAAAAAAATAGAGGACATGATGATATTTTCTTAATTATTAAGCAGAATAAGACGTTAAATTCTTTTAAACAAATTAAATTGAAATAAATATTTATATAATAAGTCTCTATCGTACCCAATCTAAAACAATTAATCAATAGATCAAATACTATCAATTATAAAAAAAATAAAAACTTCTATTGACACCTAAAATATTTTTTAAATGACCCCTTTACAAAATAATGTTGAATTCTATCCCTAGTTATCTAATTTATTAACAAGTGACGGATGATAAGATTACGAGCACGAATCTTCTAACTTAATTCATTTCATTTTAATCTTTTGATTCTAATTTAATAAATTGTTTAAGAAACCTATAAAAGTAAAAATATAAATGAAATAATCTAATGAGTCGAATCACAATAGAGTCAAAACAGTTTAAAGAATGTGAGTGAATAATTGAAATGAAGACGACATATGACGTATCCCTAGTCCAACGCTGTCGTACGGACCCAGTGACTAACGAAATCCACCATATCTTTCAATTCACATATGCAGGCATGGGTAGTCAGTTTGATATTTATTCTTATTATTTTACGAGTCAAAACCAGATTTATCAGGGTAAAAAATGATTCAGAGTAATAAAAGTGTCGGTACAACAAACCAGACATGCATTTATCAGACAATCCATTGTTGGCTCCACCCAGCAGTAACACATGATCTTACATGGGCCTAGTTGGATTTATTTTCTCTGACCACCACTGCCTTTCCTTTGTAGGGTACTGTCCGTTAATGGCTCGGCTATGAGGGTATGACCACTATTAACAATTTAATGGCACCCCCCCCCCCCCCAAAGGAAAGTGAAGCAAACATCCAATGAGCAAATTTAGATATCAATGCTTTGGAGTAATTAAGATATTTGTAATGGTCATGTTTGAATTGAATGTATATTATTTTGATAAAAAGAAAAGAAGTATTGAATGTATATTATAGTCAACTGAATCCCGGGTAAAATTATAAAAAAAAACATTTTTTTAATTAATAGATATTTTGTCTCACTAAATTTTTATTTGTTGTTTTTTGTGATAGAATTTTATAAACTTTTGCTACAATTATTTTAAATAATTAAATTTTATAAGACATATTTAAAAACTGTTTGAGCTGATTAAGTATAGCTCATTGACATGTTATTTGTATAATATACAGGAGGATGTGAGCTCGATTATGCTTAAGCATTCAATATCCTCTGATTTATAGGTGGAGAGGGGTTTGAGTAGTATATGCATTATAAATATATGTTAAAAAAAATACTTGATTGAAGGTTTTGTAATGTTCACACGTATTTTAACCCTTTGACAATACATACTCATTGCAAATAAAAAGATTTTGAACTTGTGTTTCTAGAATGAACATCACCATCTTTTTCACAGGACCTTTCATTGGGTTCTTTTCATTCCCTATTGAATAAACACATTTGTGTTCGATTAGTTATGAAAAATTAATGCAGGAATTCATTTTTTATCTTCCTGTTATAAATGGAATTTTTTATTACTATTCATTTATATTTTTTCCGTGTCATTCCGTACATATGACATTCTATCAGCATGCCTGTCTTTACCCTTTATTTTCCGGGAAGAGGACCTTAGAGTATATAATATTTAATATTTTAGGGTTTACTATTGCATAATTGAACGAACCCAAAAGATATGTTTAAATTTAAAACATAGATGAGGGTAGCAGGGGGGAAGGTAAAAAGGAAAATAATGGAAAATTTAATTTCAAACTTAAGGAAAAGATAGACGAAAAGTAAAAATGGGGTAAAAATATGAAGATAGTCCCTTGGCTATATGATATTTTTAGTTTAATCATCTGATTATAAAACGATCACTCAACTAATGAAAAGTTGCAGAGTGATTTATTTTCATTAAATTTTTAACGAAAAGTGACATGACAGTTAACAAAATTAGCATATTTAAATAGGATTAATATCCTATACACTGGCGGTCCACAAACGCCTTAGTTTTATGGTATAGGGAGTTAGTTTAGGGTATATGGTTTATGAGTTTAAGTGTATGAGTTTAGAATTTAGGGATAGTTGTTTCAATTTACGGTTCAGTGTTATAATTTAGGGTTTATAGGTTAGGGTTTAGTTTTTTAGGGTAATATGATGAGGATTTAGGTTCTAACCTATAAACTCTAAATTATAACTCTTAAACCTTAAATTGAAACAACTATCTCTAAATTCTAACCTCCTACACCTAAACCCATAAACCCTATACCCTAAACTAACTCCCTATACCCTAAAACTAAGGCGCTTGTAGACCGCCAGTATATAGGATATTTATCCATTTAAATATTGTACAATTAATTCTTATGCTAATCTATTTTTTTTTATCATTGTTCCCTCTTCAACTCGACCTTCACACGTTCTTTTTCCAATTTTTTCTCCTAAAAATAAATCAAATAACCGAGTTTCAAGTTAGAAGATAATGTAATTTAGGGTTTTATTGTTTACGCAAACCGTACCAAAAATCTACAATTCTTTAATTCAATATTCCTAAAAGGTAATTTATCACTTTCCCCTTTATGGGTTCTCTTCCTTTTTTTCTATTTAGAATTAATTCAAAATATTTTGTAATTGTTGATGATTAAATTTAGGATGGGTCAACCACGTGCGACGAATATTGATGAACATCACTAACGATGAACACCGATGAACACCATTAATTTCTTTTAAATTTTAAAAATTTAAAGGACTAAAATTATAATTAAAATTATCTATTAAAAAATAAAAATCAAATTTAATAATTATTTTATAATATTTTTTAATTGATAAGACCATTTTATGTCTTTTTTTTAATATGCTGGTGCGATGTAATGGTAGCATTTGTTTAACTTTTTTAGTCTTTTCAAATACGGCACACACAACATGCATTACTGGTGCTCGAACTCAGGTCCCAAAGGATGACGAATATCAACCTTTGCCACCAGGATACAAGGGGATGAGCCTATTTTATGTCTTTTAATTAATTGAGAGATAATATCATGACATTTTATAGTTTGACCAAGGTACAGTCTCAATGCAAAAGCATACAAATGAATAAAAATATTGTAAGAATAGGATATAGTACTATTTTAGTGACAAAAGGACAATGCCAAATACAATTATAACAGTATAGCGAGGCAAATATATTTCCAAAAAATCGCCGATTAATCTTCAGCGTAAAGAATGTTCCTGGATTCTTCCTTCCACACATTTTACATTTATAATAAAAATAGATGCACGAACTCCTCAACACTCGACAATTTTACATTACTTTTAATTTTTTATTTCATCTATTTATTTATTAATTTATTCCTCTCCAATTCCAATTTTCATCACTGTGTATATAAATATAGCGAATATATCTCAGCTCTCCAAGCTCAGGTCCAAGTCCGATCATCAACTTGTCTACTTCTTTCAATTTCAATTCCATCTCCATTTGCTCTCATCTTTTTCAATCTTTCATTTCTGGTATAATTAATTCAAATGGCGCTCCTAGTTAACGAAGTCGACACCCTCACTAACCAAATCTTTTCAATCCTTGAAAACAAATTCCTTTTCGGTGATCAAGAGAATGCCAAGGCTGCAAAAACAAATCATGAAGATCCTATGAAATCTGGGAATAAATTTTCTGGGAAAGTTAGAATTCTTTCCATTGATAGTGGAAGTTTTTCCGATGGTATATTGGCGGCTCAGTCCCTCCTTACCCTCCAAACTTTTCTCCGTCAAAAATTGGGAAATCCCAATGCCGCCATTGCCCAATATTTCGACGTCGTTGCTGGATCCGGGGCCGGTGCGATTCTCGCCGCATTGTTGTTCACTCGGGCTGAAAATGGCGCCCCCCTTTTTACTGCCGACCAAGCTCTTCAGTTCCTCGCGAAAAACCGTCGGAAACTGTTTCCCTCCTCCCCACAAGGGTTGTTCCGGCGAATTTTCCGTCCATCAGGGGTGAAGAAACTGTTGGGCAAAACCTTCGGGGAGCTGACTTTGAAGGATACTCTGAAACCGGTTTTGATACCCTGCTACGATCTTTGTTCCAAAGCGCCGTTCTTGTTTTCCCGCGCTGATGCATTGGAAATGGACGGCTATGATTTCAAGATGAAGGACGTGTGCTACGGGACGTCGGCTGATCCGACGGTGGTGGGTGCGGTGGAAATGAGATCGGTAGATGAAAGAACGAAGATCCTGGCGGTGGAAGGCGGGGTAGCGATGAACAATCCAACGGCGGCGGCTATAACACACGTGCTGAATAATAAGCAGGAGTTCCCGTTTTGTAACGGAGTGGAGGATCTCTTGGTGTTGTCTTTGGGGAACGGAGAGTCTGGTTTCGGTTCCGGCGACGTTAGTTTTACTCCGACGCGAACAAAGTTTCTTAGAATCGCCGGCGAGGGTGCTTCTGATATCGTAAGTACCAAAATCAACCTTCATAAATATACGAAATCCTAAACATATTAACCAAAATCAAAACTAAAGCTAAATCTTCCATAGCCGGAATTAACGAATATTACAATTTTTATACGTATAGGTTGATCAAGCAGTTTCAATGGCGTTCGGAGGAAGCGGAAACGGAGGCAACTACGTGAGAATTCAGGGGAATGGGTTGAACTTGATGACACCTAAGATTCATCCCAAATGTAAAAACGATGTCGTAATGAGCGTTACAAAGGAGATGCTGGCGCAAAGAAACGTGGAGTCGCATCTCTTCAAAGGAAAAAAGAGGAGTGAAGTGACGAATTTGGAGAAATTAGAGATGATCGGAGGTGAGTTAGTGAAAGAGCAAGAAAGGCGAAAAACCAGCATCCTGCCGGCAGTGGTGTTGAAGCAGAGGCAGTCGACGGCGACGCCGAGAACATCATCCGCCTCCGCCACTACCGTTTCAAGCCAGTCTTCATGCTGGTTGGACCATCAAAATTAATTCACATCCACATCCATTTTTTTTACAACGGCATTATTGTTAATTCATTTTCATGCTAATGCTGCCGCTCGGGATTTAATTAATTAATTATTCTATCATAAAGTATATAAAATATATTAATCGGTGTCCGAGCCGAGCTGATCTGTAAACTGTAGTTAACTATTTTCGTTGTTTTGTCTTTATGTTTGGTGAGTGGTTGAGATAATAGGAAGATTGGAGAGGCTTCTATTATATTATTGTATAGTTTATATATATATATATATATGTTTTAGATGATTGGTGATTCTAATACATGGAATGGGACTACATTTATTTTTCCTCCACCTGTTTCTATATTAAATTATCCCATATGGTATATATGGATGGCATGTTGAGACATATCTAATTTTACATTATAAACAAGTACACAATATAAACAAATCTAGTTTTAATCAGTGAATGATTTAATTATAAAGTTCTACATCTTTTGATGTTATAATTAGGAATGACTATAATTTGATGGACTATCTTTCAACATTATTTGTTTTGGACGGACTATGAATATTGTGATTTTAAATTATTTGTAACATAAACAACTAGAATAATTACATTTTAAATTTATGAATAAAAATCATAGTCGCACAATTATTACTCATAAATATAAAAAAAATATTTTGAATCTTATAAGTTAGGCTGAGAAATAAATTTTGGAGGGATTAAATTATAATTTAATCATTAGATTAATTTATAGTTTTAATATCTGTAAGGGTTTATTTGTAAAACTTCGAAGTTCGAACTACCATTCAATCCGAAAATATAAGTTTAGAAATCATGCACCGTTGCACACTCCTTAACTATATCATACTGAATTTGTGTGGTATTATATTTCATGTTAAATTTTTTATTGATCTCAACTTCAAAAGCAATAAAATTAATTTGAAACCAAAATTCAAATCAAACCCTTTTTTTTATTGATCTTCATTGTCATTCAATGTTGATGATGTTTGGGCCGTGAAGGCACATGGTGACGATTGGTGTTGGTGGAAGTGCCGCCAAACTCCTCCGGAGCTGCTCGATTGTGGTCATCGACTAACCTTATTAATCTCGAACATCCTCTTCTCCTCTCCAAATCTTAAAATACAAAAAAAAATATCGAACTCGAAAATTTAATTGAATTGGTTCATGCAATAATATTTATGAAGTGACGTTCAATATTTTTAGAATTCGAATCTCAACATCTCTTGGTACCGTAAAAGATGATTGAATATAAAGCTGAAGTGGTTCATGCTAAACGCAATGAAGGGGCGAAGAGGGATCTGGTTATATTCCAGACCGAGATTCATGCACCGAAAATCACCCTCAAGAACCATCATTTATAACTGCATGTTTACTGAAGTTCTTTGTCTAAACTTAAATAAAAAACATATGAACAACCCACCGTCAGGTCCTTCGAGACTTAAGAAGTTGTTAGGCAAATGCTTAATAGTTAAATAAATGCTCAAACTATATTCTTTTTTCTTATATAAGTGTTTGAACTATATTTTAGGCCAAATAGGTGTCTAAGATTTTTTTTCGTGACCAAATAAATGTCTCACTGTAATGGACCTTAAAAATATTTTGTTATCCAATCAGAACATGACATGTAGCGTGTTTTTTTAAGTTTATGGATTTCTTTAAAAATCCCAGAGTTTTAATTTCTTTCAATCAAACCACCGTTCGATACCCGCCATCCTTCACCTGTCGGTGAAAACTCAATCGTCCTTTTTTTCTTCATTGTTGGATGTTCGTTAACGGTGCAATCGACGGTTCATTCGTCGACTTTCGACGATGAGATTATGGAGTTTTCAGTAGTGGGAGTTCGATGAAGACAATGGTGGGCGGTGGTGGTTGAACTTGAATCAGTGGTTGGAGTGTATGAAATTAGGGATTTAGAGTTAGGGTTTAGGGTTTTTTAGAAAAATTAAAGACTATTGAATTAATTAATATTAATTTTTTTTATTTTTCTTATTTCAAATTTTAATTTCAGAAAAATGATAAAATCATGCCATGTATTCGTATTTCATTGGATAACGAGAAAAAAATAACGTCTGTCACGATGAGGCACTTATTTAAGTCACAAAAAAATATTATACACTTATTTAGCACAAAATATAATTTAATCACTTATCTTAAAAAATTATATAATTTAAGCACTTATTTAACCGTTAAGCCTTAATAAAAATAATGCTCTTTCCCACCGTAAAATGGCGCCTAAGATTTGTCCATAATTATAGGGCAAGGAAGTTTTCATCGAATCAACTAAAATAAGAATGTGAAAGAGAAATGTCGAGAGAAAAAATAATTTCTTTTAATGGTCTAAAAGTGATTATAAAGTAATATCTGTTCATAGATATTTTTTAATTATTTAACAACGCGTATACATCTTAAAGACAAAATAATTTAAACACATGTCTCCTATGATGAACATCATCCGCTTTTTTACTAAAATACTTATTGAGTTTAAAAATTAAGTTTTTTTTTTACAAATAAGTATTATATTTTTTTAACATCTAGTGTGAATGATAGATTATAAAAGAAGAAATGTAGATATGGGATGATAAAAGAATAAATGTTTTTAGTTCAAAAATATAGAGGTTAATATTTTAGTTAAAATTTAGATCTTAGTCTTCCGCATTTAAGAGTTAGAGTTAATTTTTTTTAATCTTTTGATAGTGTGGTACATTTTGAAGACAAAATGATTAAATTTGTACTTCTAAGATAAAAATTATTCGCTTTTTATTAAAACACTTGTTGAGTTCAAAAAATTAATTTTTTCTTTACAAATATGTATTATATATATATATTTTAAAATCTAGTGTGAATGAGAGATTATACAATTATATCAATGTCATATCATGTAGATATGAGATAATAAAAGAATAAATATTTTTAGTTAAAAAAAACAAAAGTTAAGATTTAGATCTTAGTGTTTTACATTTAAGAGTTAAAGTTAAAATTAAAATTTTGGAGTTTTATATTAGTAGAGATTTAGATTTTAAGTTTTAAAATTCAGATAAATATGTTTTAAAAAAATTCCACTATCATGCATTGAATATTTTTTTATAATAAAACATGTAATAAATTAATAAAAAATCTTATATTATATAATTTTAGAGTGAATATTTGTTAGACTCCCAATGTAATTTTTTTAACACAAAAATGCATGTTTTCTAAACATGCAAAGGTAGATGTTTATTATCTTTTGGGACCCGAGTTCGAGCACCAGTAATGCCGTGCTGTGTGTGCCGTCTTTGAAAAGACTAAGAAAGTTGAATAGATGCTACTCTTGCATCGCACTAGCATATTCAAAAAAAAAATTCAAATTTCTAACTTTAAAACTATAATCTTAAATCTAAACCCTAAACCCTAGCTTAAAAATATATAAACTTAAAATTTTAAATTTTAAATCCTACAAGTAAATTAATAACCTTTAAATCCTAAACTAAAATCGTAAATAATCCACCTGTAGATAACTTTATTTTCTACTAATAATCCATAATTTTATTGCTGTCAGCAATTAATTATTACATGATCTATTTAAAAAAATCATTTGAAGAAACCACAGCAAAAACAGCAGAATAACTCCACGATCCGTCATTAAATCCAGCTTGAAAACCCTAAAATTTCCAATTCCGAAACCCTAAAAAACCACATCTGTCTTCCCCCCTTTTAATTCGTAACAATACGAATCCTTTAGAAAGCTCCATTATTTGTCCCTCTCGTAACATCAATGGGTTCATCTCCTGCCCAAGGCGATGCGCTGGAGAAACTTGAATACCTCTCTCTCGTCTCCAAGGTAAGCTCCGAACTCGAGAGCCATATAGGGTTTGCCGATAAAGTTTTGGCTGAATTCATCACCGATATGGGCCGCCACTCCGAGACTGTTGATGAATTCGATGGCAAGCTGAAAGAAAACGGTGCCGAGTTACCTGATTACTTCGTCCGTACGCTTCTTACTATCATCCACGCTATTCTGCCGCCAAAGCCCAAGGTTGAGAAGGAATCCAAGAAGGAAAACGCTGCTGATGGTAAGAAGTCTAAATTTAAAGCTTTAGCGATTGCAGATGATAAAGATAGAGCAAAAGAGCTAGAGAAGGAACTTGAGATGGAGGCGCGATACCGAAGAAAAGTAGAGAATGGAGATAGGGATAGGGATAGGGATAGGAATAGGAATAGGGATAGGGATAGGGACAGGGACAGGGACAGGGATAGGAGGGATAGAGATAGAGATCAAGATAGGAGTAGGCATAGAGATAGATATAAAGAGGCTGGTGATGATGATAGGAGGGATTATGGCAGTCGGGGAAAAAACAGGGACCGAACCCGAGATAATAGAGATGGTGATGAGGATAACAGGGACTATAGAAATAGGGACAGGATCAGGGATCAGGATGATGTGGAAGGTGACGAAGGTAGGGGTAGGAGGAGTAACGGTAGGTGTAAGGATAATGAGCCTGAATTATATAAGGTATACAAGGGGAGAGTTTCCAGAGTGATGGATTCAGGTTGCTTTGTGCAATTGAATGAGTTAAGGGGAAAGGAGGGTTTGGTTCATGTTTCCCAGATGGCTACTAGGAGGATTGCCAATGCTAAAGATGTTGTGAAACGGGATCAGGAGGTTTATGTGAAGGTCATTTCAGTTTCAGGTCAGAAGTTGAGTTTGTCCATGAGAGATGTTGATCAGAACACTGGTAAGGATTTGCTACCATTGAAGAAGACTTCGGATGATGATGCTTTTAGGACAAATCCTTCGAGGGGGAAAGAGGGGCCTGTGATGAGAACTGGCCTTTCAGGGATTAGGATTTTGGAGTATGAGGATGCTGCCCCATCGCGTAGGCCGTTGAAGAGAATGAGTTCCCCAGAGATTTGGGAAGCCAAACAGTTGATGGCATCTGGTGTTCTGAGAGTTGATGAGCATCCCATGTATGATGAGGACGGAGATGGAATGCTTTATGAAGAAGAGGGCGCTGAGGAAGAGCTTGAGATTGAAATGAATGAGGATGAACCTGCCTTTTTGCAAGGGCAGACTAGGTACTCTGCGGATCTCTCACCGGTAAAAATATTTAAGAATCCAGAAGGTTCCTTGAGTCGTGCTGCTGCTCTCCAATCTGCACTTCTTAAGGAACGGAGAGAAGTCCGGGAGCAGCAGCAGAGAACAATGCTTGATTCAATTCCCAAGGATCTTAATCGTCCTTGGGAAGACCCAATGCCAGAGACTGGTGAGAGGCATCTTGCGCAGGAGTTGAGAGGTGTTGGATTGTCAGCATATGATATGCCTGAATGGAAGAAGGATGCTTATGGAAAAGCTTTGACTTTTGGGCAGAGATCTAAACTTTCCATCCAAGAGCAGCGGCAAAGCCTGCCCATTTATAAATTGAAGAAGGAACTGGTTCAGGCTGTGCATGATAATCAGGTTCTCGTGGTCATTGGTGAGACTGGTTCTGGTAAGACTACTCAGGTAACCCAGTATCTTGCGGAGGCTGGGTACACTACAAGGGGTAAGATTGGATGTACACAGCCTCGAAGGGTGGCTGCGATGTCTGTGGCGAAGAGGGTAGCTGAGGAATTTGGTTGTCGTTTAGGGGAGGAAGTTGGCTATGCTATTCGTTTCGAAGATTGTACTGGACCAGATACCGTCATAAAATACATGACTGATGGTATGCTTCTTAGGGAGATTTTGATTGACGAGGATCTCTCTCAATACTCAGTCGTTATGCTTGATGAAGCTCATGAGCGTACAATTCACACTGATGTTCTTTTTGGGTTACTGAAGCAACTTCTGAAGCGGAGAGCTGATCTTCGTCTGATTGTTACATCGGCTACATTGGATGCAGAGAAGTTTTCAGGGTATTTCTTTGACTGCAGTATTTTCAGCATTCCTGGGAGAACATTTCCTGTGGAGATACTCTATACAAAACAGCCTGAAAGTGACTACCTAGATGCTTCCCTTATAACAGTCCTACAGATACACTTGACTGAACCTGAAGGTGACATTCTCCTCTTCTTGACTGGTCAGGAGGAAATTGATTTTGCATGTCAATCTCTTTATGAGAGGATGAAAGGACTAGGTAAAAATGTTCCTGAGTTGATTATTTTACCAGTTTATAGTGCCCTTCCTAGTGAGATGCAGTCTAGGATTTTTGATCCTGCACCTCCTGGGAAAAGGAAGGTCGTAGTGGCAACCAATATCGCTGAGGCTTCTTTAACTATAGATGGAATATTCTATGTGATTGATCCTGGTTTTGCAAAACAAAATGTTTATAATCCAAAGCAAGGGCTTGATTCCCTTGTCATAACACCAATTTCTCAAGCATCAGCAAAGCAACGTGCTGGGCGTGCTGGGCGTACCGGACCTGGGAAATGCTACCGCTTGTACACTGAGAGTGCATATCGAAATGAGATGTCTCCTACATCAATTCCAGAGATACAAAGGATTAATCTTGGCATGACAACACTAACAATGAAGGCCATGGGCATAAATGATCTCCTATCTTTTGATTTTATGGATCCACCTGCACCACAAGCTCTCCTTTCTGCCATGGAGCAACTATACAGTCTAGGAGCTCTAGATGAGGAGGGACTTTTGACTAAATTGGGTAGGAAAATGGCAGAATTTCCTCTTGATCCACCACTATCGAAGATGTTGCTGGCCAGTGTGGACCTTGGCTGCAGTGACGAGATATTGACAATTATCGCAATGATCCAAACTGGTAACATCTTCTACAGGCCAAGGGAAAAACAAGCTCAAGCTGATCAGAAGAGGGCCAAGTTTTTCCAGCCTGAGGGAGACCATTTGACTCTACTTGCTGTGTATGAGGCTTGGAAAGCTAAGAACTTTTCAGGGCCATGGTGTTTCGAAAATTTTGTTCAGTCTCGGTCTTTACGAAGGGCACAAGATGTTAGAAAACAACTTCTCAGCATCATGGACAAGTAAGTTGTCTCTGATCTTTGATCTTTTTCTTTATATCTAAGCTTTTATGGTTTTACGATTTTAATTGTGTCCTAGATTGTTAATTTTAGGATGTATTTGAGCTTTACACTTTTTGGTTATGGCTAGTAGAACATATCTTTATGATTATTACTACAGTGAATCAGTGATGAGCGATGACGACTAAGTACTAACTGCTTTACGTGTTGGTTTGCTTAATTGGCTGGCAAAGTTCTCACCAACCTGCTTTCCAAGTTTCTTACTTTTTTGTGCTTTAGGAGGATGCAAAGCTTATTGTTATCGTCTTTTTCTTCTTCTTCTGGATGTGCTTTTTTTGCTTTTGCATTATTCTGACTAGTCTCTTGTTAGTAATATCTTCACATGTTCTGACGATAGCATTAACCAGCAGTCTCTCTCTCTCTGTCTATGTCCAATTCATTAGTTTTGAATCTGTTGTGTTCTCTACTAGTATCGAGTATTAATACCTATTAACATGCTAAAAGTATATACTTGGCCTTTGAGGTTCTAACCTGAACGCGGATGCTTTTTCAGGTACAAACTGGACGTAGTGAGTGCAGGGAAGAATTTTACAAAGATCAGGAAAGCTATCACAGCAGGGTTCTTCTTCCATGCTGCAAGGAAAGACCCACAGGAGGGATATAGAACTGTGGTGGAGAACCAGCCTGTTTATATTCACCCAAGTAGTGCCCTTTTCCAGAGACAACCAGATTGGGTGATCTACCATGAGCTGGTAATGACTACAAAGGAGTACATGCGAGAGGTGACGGTGATAGACCCCAAATGGCTGGTTGAACTTGCCCCTAGATTCTTCAAACAGGCAGATCCCACAAAAATGAGCAAGCGCAAACGCCAGGAACGTATTGAGCCTCTTTATGATAGATATCATGAACCTAATTCTTGGCGTCTCAGCAAACGACGAGCCTGATTTGCATGCCTCGCCATTGTATTTTTTTCTGTTTTTTTTTTTGTCTGTATAACTGAGTTCTGCTGATTTATGCAATCCTTTGCTTCTAAGTTCCTATCAATTAATGTTTTAAGAGAAATTAACCAAAGACACTAACTTTAGATGAGCAAGTCCATGTATCTAATTTCTTATAAAATTTAGTATTTTTCTTTCAAGTATTCTGAGCTTAATATCTGTCTATGAACTTATGGAAGCCATTTTTTTAATTCACTCCCATTGGGCTCTTGTTTCTAGAATTGAAATTGGCCCGATATTGACCCGAAACAAACCGAATAGAATTGAAAGCGACCTGATTTTTAGTGGAACCGATATAAATCCAATCTGTTTTTTTCAAATGAACGAAACAAACTTGAACCAATTTCAACCAAACGGAATGAACCGAACCGATTTCATTTGAACCAAAAGTAACCCGAACCGAAGGCAACCCGAAATAAAAAAAAAGATATTAAAAGATTTGATGTGAATTAACGTACAGCTCACTAGAAAAGTCGAATATATTGGCTTTATAAAACCATATATGGGTTTAAAAAATTAATCCGGCTTAAAAACCCGATCGAAACATATCAATCCCCTATTAAACTGATCTTGATCTGACCCGAAATCGACCGACCTGAAAATCAAATAAACCAATGCAACCCGATCCGGACTGATACCCAACCCGAGTCACTATAAACCCAAATTAAAATCAAACCAAACCATATCCGACCCGAATAGAACCTAAACAGAATGCAGTCAAAACCAAAACTGGCCCAATCCCACCTCTACTTGTTTCCTGCTCTCCCAATGCTAACCAGTATGTAAGCATACATATCGTAACAAGAAATGGATTATGTATTGCAGTATACCGTCCCCGTCATTTCTTTTCCGTAGCAGAAAGATGAAACAGTACCGGAACACTTTGTTCGTGTTTGAAAAAGTGCAGAAAGATGAAGCAGTACCAGAATACTTTGTTCGTGTTTGAAAAGGTTACGAGGTTTCCCACTATGCGGGAACAGTTTCCGATTCCAAAATCTAATGGTTGACGTTGATGACCTATGCTAATTACAAAAGAGCATTTTAAAAACACACTAGTACAAGAAACTGAGTAGATCACCAAACAATCAACTGCTGCAAAAAAATTCAACGGATATCGTGTATTTTATGGGTTCTTGATAAACAAAAAATAAAATTCAACATCACCATTGCAAAAAACGATGAGCCTTGGGTTCTTTGGCCGCAACATTTTAATTGTACCACTTCATCAGGAAAGTAGGCTTCCGATGCATAATGAATAGTCATACTATTACTATACAAAACTTTAGCTGGCAATCCACAACAAACACCATGGCCTATCACCTCTTTTGTGTTCCATCAAAGTCATTATATACACCCGTCACCCTGCCAAAGTTCATTAAAAAAGACCAACATACAATAATACTTACATAAACAAACAATTAAAGATCCAGAATGTTACAAGTCCAATTTATGTTATTTTCAGCAATCACGGAACATGTTACGTTTGAACTGTATATGATGATTCAGTGAGGCATCATAGAAAGAGTGGTTAAAGGCTTCACTCCCATTTCCACTGATGCCAGTCACTAATAGTTTCTAAAACTCACAATTACGTTCGAGATGCTTGATTCATATCAACCTCGAGTATTTTCTAACCTACTTTTAACCCTTTTCTGCTTACATCAAGTTAACTTATCCGACTTTTCCAGACCCTCCAACAATGAACTATCTGTAGTTTTCTATTCAAGCTCTAAAATGTCATTTCTTCATCAGGTGCCTTTGTAATGATCTGAATGCTTAATAACTGATAACCCTTTGCTGTTTCTAATCAAATTTGGATGATTTATCACAAACACACAAGCCTTATTAAAACTATATGAAGGGAAAATAGCAATGAAATGCGGATATGGTGTAATGTCACATACCTATCATAAGACAAGACCGCGTCACCTATATTTCCTACAACCTTGTTTCGTACCTTCCGCACACAGACCTGCAAAAACATATTTCAGCGATGGAAACTAGAAGATTGCTTGCAGAGACAACCTTGTGACAATACTCACTTGTACTAGATCAACAGGCCCAGCCTCGGGATCCCGATTCCGATGAATAACAATTCCATTGTCACATTTGTTTATAAAGTGTGCACTTCCACTGATGTCATAGAGATTAGGAGGAGCCCCAGTCCAATGGTGCAACTGACAGAGAAATATAAAATTAGTACAAAGAGATAACAAGTAATAGAAGATAACTCAGAAAGACCAACCTGCCTTGGATGCGCAACAAACCAGACATGACAAGAGTAATGATGAGCGAATCGTTTGATCTTTGTAAGCATCTGGCTTACATACTCCGTTTCAGTCCTGTTATGGATATAAGATGTTAATAGCTGGGACATTTAGGCAGCCAGCAAATGAGGTAGTTCACTTACATAATCCGAAATTCAAGGCACCAAGAAAAGTGACAAAACTATACTATCGAAGAAAAACGGAGGTGGTGCCAATATAATAGCAAAACAAATAAGGCAAAGGTGAGTTTGATGTAAAAAGTACTCACTGATTAGCTCGGCGCTGGTGATCCAGTTCATTGTAAGGATCAATTACAAGCCCCCGAACACCATGTCTTAGTACCGCTGCCCTTGCAAGATCAAGAACCCACTCTATATTCGGGAGAGAATCGTTCTCGCACCTATTACAGAACCCGTGAAATAAATCTAGAAAGCAAGCACAACAACACGAGCATACAGGGCTTCAATTTTTAAAAGCATCCAAAGCCCCCCCCCCCCCCCCCCAAAAAAAAAAAGGCTTATTAAATATTTCAGCAACTAGGCAACAATTTGGAAAATAAAGAATAAAAGTCTCAATCTGCACGAGCATCTATAATATCAATAAATAGTTGTCAGAGTTTTACTAAGAGGACAGAAACCGTGTAATTTTGAAGTGCTCAACTTACCTTATGAGAGAAAATGTGTCACTCAACCATTTCTTCCCTTCCGCTAGCTCTTGAACACTCATTCTTTCCGCATCGCTCCCATAGCTATTGCCAAGAAAAGTAGCAAACGAACGAATTGATGATTATTATATTAAAACAAGGTAGTTCAAAGAGACCACAGTTGAAAACATATAAAAATAGGTTCTATTTCCAGGTATTCGTTAGTTTCCCAAATCATCCATGGGAAGATGATATGCTAGTTGAAGAATCAAGTTAAAGAGAATTTACGGTATTTGGGTGGGACTTGGATGATTAAATTATTGAGATTTTTGAATATCTCAATTGTAGGTTTACTTGTGCAACATAAGTTATATTTTGTGTTTCATTTATGTATATATGCATATTTAGGTTTTATGGAAATTGGAGGTGGACTTTGATTATTAATTTATTTAGGTTTCTGAATATCAAAGCTGTGGGCTACTTTCGCATAAATAACATTTAGTGTTTCGTGTTTCATTTAAGATTTTGCGTTTAGTTATAAATTTCTATGTTATTCCAGTTTTGAGCATGCTTGAGTTATGGACTACAAATATTTGAGATTTGATTCTGAATTATTGAATTGTAAAGAATTTTGATTGAGAATTTAAATTATTTCTTGAGGGGATTGTTTCACAATGCTTGTTCTAAATCATAACTTTGGCTAAAATGAAATAGACGGTCACCATTCTTATTTTGAATATGTAGCTTTAGCTTCAACATATTAAAAAACAAGGATATATTACAATTGCTCACATCAGACCCAAAACATCAGTAGAACGATTAGTTCAAAATTCTTCTATATTTTTCTTTCATATCCTGTAGATGGCCAATTATGAGATCTAAGTGAACTAAAATTATTAAGCACCCCCTTACAACCTAAAAGCTTTTATAAGTTTGCAGATAATTTCAAGGTATAAAGAAAAAGTTTACTAGATCTAACCATGCTACAAGAATCATAATAGAACCTCAAACGAGCTAAACTTACCCTGCATCAAAGAATGGCCTCTTTATGTATTTCTCTATGAGTTTCCTTGCATGATCCCGAACCTTGATCAACAAATAATGGAGAAATAGTGAGATTAAAGCAAGTCAAAAGGATGTGCAATAGCATGATTAACAATAACAATAATATTATTATGGTGATTATATACTATTTTGGATTATTATTTAGTTTCCACAAGCGTCTTAGTTTTAGGATTTAGGGTCTTAGTTTAGGGTGTGGGGTTTAGGTGTAGAGGTTTATAATTTAGGGATAGTGGTAAGAATTTAGAGTTTAAGGTTATAATTCAGGGTTTATAAGTTAAAATTTAAATCATAACCATATTACCCTAAAAACAAAACCCCAACTTATAAACCCTAAATTTTAACTACCATTCCTAAATTCTAAACCCCTACACCTAAACCCCTAAAGCCTACACCTAAACCCCTACCCTAAAACTAAGGCGTTTGTGGAAACTGAAAGTTTCCACCGCCAGTGTATAGGATATAAATCCTATTATTTTTATCTAGAAGGAAATGCACTCACATTAGAATAATTCACATTTCATTAAACATCATTCATGAGAAAAATGATTAATCTATCTCTAGAAAGTCTTGTATGCCTTAAACTGACTTGGTTGATAGAATTTGCACTATAGCAGAAGTGGACTTTTTTTTAGAATAATCAAGACACTTTGCAAAAGAAAGAGCTGATTAAGATGTGAACTTTGAAAACGTACATGTATGCATTAAAAAACTTAATTGAAAAGAAATATAATTCTTCAAAGTAATCCAAAAGAAAGCAGGAACGGTCATGCTTGTCTACTTATCCAACAATATAACACAAAAAATATATTAAGAATTTCGAAACCTAAATGAATTTCTTCCTTAGTTTCAGAGTCAAATCTTCCAAGGTAAAAAGAGGCCATTCTTTTACACAGTTGCATGTATATGTCGGTAAATCAAGAACAGAGAGATTAAGTGCGGATGAATATAAGAAAATTTCTGTCTGACCTTGTTCTCCATGGAGCAAAGAGCAAATTTCCAGCCAACACTTTGATTAAGATTACATAAGAGAGCATCAATCCATTCACTCTTCCCAGAGTTGGGAACACCAGTTACTACTGTCAGCTCTCCAGGCACAACCTGATAGAGAGACAAGGAAGAAGAAAGAAAACTTGAGAAGGATGATATATCATCTGTACCACTAGTTAATAGGCAATATAGGACACGGAACACATCTAGCTAAATTATAAAGGTAGAGAAAGAACACATCAAGCTTACATTATACAGGTTGTCCAGTGCCCTCCAACCTGTTGAGACACCAAGTTCATATCCAAGAGTCCGATGATAATATTGATCAATTTCATCAAAGAAATTTCTGAAGTTGAATAGTCCAGATATGGGATATAATTCGGCAGTCTCAATTACATCCTTAAGGGCGCTGGGTCCCAAATACATAAGCACCTGTTGTCAGAAGTAAGAGTTGGTCGGTGAGAATATTTGATTTTGGAACAAAATTTTATCCTCAACTTGGTAGCAGTCTCAGAGGTGTTTAGGAGGCATGCTAGAGCTATGGTAGGAAGCTTTGGCTGCTTGAAAAAGCTTTCGAGTCTCAGATCAAGTTAGTTTGAGATAAAAAAAAATGGTGGTTATTTTATTTGTGTTTATACAGTTTTTCAAAATTTCTTAAAGAATTTAGGACATAAAATTTGCTGTTCTACATCATAGTAAAATTTGCAGATGCGACAAGATGAAAATGAACAGTTTGCAGTAATCTTTCATACCAATCAACTGAAGTTTATAAAACTAAGGAAACCCCAAAGTAGGAATGTCAAGAGGGGGAGGAGTATAGATTCTTGTCTACCACATTCATAACCTTTTAATATCAACTAATCTTCAGTTTATTATGAATCTGACATTAAATTGAGCATAAAAAAATGTTGATTTTAAAATTAGTCAAGAATCAAGATTCGCGTCAATACAGGCATAGGTAAAAAGATATAGCTATATGACCTCATTTGCATCTTTAAAATGATCCACATCATTTTTCTTCGGCCATTTAACTCTCCAGCATCTGCCACCCACAGAAAGCAAATTTTACTCTTCACATCTTAGAAGATTGCTTTTTTAAAACATGCAAAGATAGCAACAATAATAGAGGAAAAGAAAAACAGGATAAGTTTTGAATAGCTTCAGTATTGCAGAAAAAAGCATTCAAACCTTTCTCTTCCAAGACGACGTGCAAGCTCTTCAGCTAAGGCTTGACCGGGTGGATCCCCATCAGTGGCAAGTATAATGCGTGATGCCTATGATATATACATGATATTAAAAACTAGAACCATGTTCATTTCAAAATGACATTATAAAGAAGACCCAAGAAATAAACCCCAGCAAACCTTTTTTAGGTACTCTTTGCAGTTCCACAGATATTGATACTTTGTGTCCTAGCTTTCAAAACACATGAATAAAACATTAGAATGACGATTATACTTGCATATCGATGAAAAGAATAAATGTAATACTATATTGCCCAAAATGGCTGCAGCCATTTTCTCATTCCATTCTTCTCTACTTAAATGAAGTGAGGAGTTGTTGGATCAACTAAACACCTTATCAGAGGCTAAACTAAGCAGATAATGTGGCCAAAGTGAATATATGACTGCTTGCTCCATAAACTACCCTATCCATAAGTAAATCATAATAAGTAATACGTAAAAATTATTCTATCACGTACTACTAACTTAAGAGATGTAAGCAGGCAGTCCAAGCAAAACAAGCACATTCGACAAACCTATGTGTCAAAAAGCAAACAATTCTGATTAATGCCTAACTGATTATGCCACCCCATATTTCTCTTTGGAAAGTTGCTCATACGATATGCATGCATGAGTAGAGATAGAGACAAAAGGATCTACATTGGAGAGAATCCTCCCTATTTCATAGTTGAAACATTAAAGTTGAATATCTGCATAGTATTTGATGGCTGACAACAACATTTATCAATATTGCTACTCAGAAAAGCTAAATAACATATAGTATTAAATTGTAGTTCAACTAAAACCTGCTCCTCAGCTGGAACCTCCTTTTTAGAAACTGATGATGGTGCTCCATCAGGGACACTGACACAGTTACGGAAGCCAGCTTCCTCCATTGCAAGCTTGTCCATTTCACCTTCAACCTATAATAACAAGCTGGAAATAATAAGCATCAACCAAATGTAAAAATGGAATAAATCTTCAAAAGTGAGACAGAAATACAATGATGATATCGCTTGCATTCTTTATATCATCCAGCCCATAAAGTATCTTTTCAGTATCCTTTTCCTGCAATGGAAGAAGAGTAAAATAAGATTTTAATCAAATATTATCAAATTTATTTTTAAAATAAAGACCAAAAAGATGTGCTCTCAAACACGACAACTCCAGGAGCATCTCATAGGAGGATGAATATAAATGTCTACAGAGATAATAAATTTAAAGCCCAACTCAACATATTATATTAACAATGCAAACATGAGAAAAAAAATCACAAGAACCTGCCAAAACCTCTTGGCTCTATCCCGATACTTGCAATTTACAAGGTTTCCTTTACACCAATAAGGGAATGCAATAGCAATCTGTCAATGAAATTTTAAGAGTAATTAGCTGAGATGTGCATTGATTACACTGATAAACAAAAAATGGAACATCAACCTTGAAATTTTAAAACCTTAACTATATTAATAAGAGAGATCGGTCATTTTATAGGGAAGAATCATAATTTCTGAAAACTATACACCATGGGATTAAGTTCTCTCGTATTAAGATTGTGCAAGGAGCTTCTAGGAGTTATGTTTTTAGGAGTTCAAGTTGGTTATTTATTATGTACTGGTTAGTCTCCAAAAGGGAATCCTAGTTTTTAGATGTATAAGAGTCTAGTAACCATTATAAACACCCATGCACTCTTAACAAGATAAAGCTTCTGATTAATAAAAAACAAAATATTTGGTTTACTAAAATGGATGGCCTGCAGCATTGTCTACTACTCTCTCTCTCTTCTGCTGCAGTATTCTCAAGTAACTGTTCACAGCACCAGAAACTCTTCTTTAAGACTATTTTTTCTCTTCTATGCAATCAAAAACACATTCCCTTTTTATAATTTCTCCATTATGGTTATGCAATAGTCACATACGAAAAACACACCAGTCAAACACATTAAGACAAACTAATCCCGATCTTCTTTCTGCCACCAGAGTTTCCAACAACATTCTCTCTTCAAATCCAGAACTTTTTTATATAAAATCTCAATCAAACCAAATTTAATTCAGTCATTATGATAAGAGCAGCATTTATATAAATGAACAGCAGAAAAAAGGGAAAGAATCAAGAAGTTTTACTGGCAGAAAGTTGCTCAAGAATCATTATGATAAGAAAGTTTTACTGTTCACAAGCTGCAAGGAAGTAGGAGAACATGATGGAGGTGGTCTAGTTGTGAAGCAGCTGTAGTGCACGAGACAATTACGGGGAAGGTGGTTCCACACCTCCCTTGACTGCTTCATCCATGTCAAGAAAGGTTACAAACAGTTGAGAAATCTGGATTGAGTCAAGAGGCTTGTCATCCTTTTTCCCACATGCCCATTTTCTAAAATAAGTCAATAAAGGTGGTGGCAGTGGATCCTAATCACATTATCCCTAAATAAACCTTAACATCCTCCATTTTTTATCCATAATTGACCATAAACTCCAAGTAGGTAAACATTTCCTCAAATCTCTCCTACATCGGTATCATATCTTTTCTTCTCCCAAACATCTCTTTTTTATAACAATGAACACACATTAATATCTAAACTTTAATAAAAATACCAAGGCTTATTCTGAAGATCGTGAAGCTTGTGAGAAGGATGCCAAATGGCTAGAAGAAGTAACCCAACCACTAGTACACCTTTTATTACATCCAATGAGTTTAAATTCATAGTTTTTTTCTTCATAAAAGTGGAGTGAAAATCAAATTAACTAGAAGGGTGGATTTAGGTTAAAAAAATAGCACATGCAGGACAATCATATAATATGCAACGATAGTAGAGAACAAACAACTTCAGCACTGAATTTACCAGAGACATGAATTGACAGCTAAAAATTAAGACTTAATCTATGTAGTCAGCACCTTAAGCCTTTAACTTAAGAAAAAGGATCCACAATTACCTCATAACCACTCTTTTTTTGCATTATGCCATTTCTCTTTAGCGTTTCTGCAGATATCATTCGCTCTGCAAAATATGCAATGAGCTGGAACAAGAGCAGAAAAATATTAACTAAGGTATCACAATCCACTAAATTGAAACTTAAACCAGAAGGAAGATACAGATAAATAACTAGGAAATCATCTTCCAATGCAACAGAACAACATTAGCATTTTGAATTCACACAACGGATATCAACATTTAGCATTTCATTAATGAACTTAAACAAGGTTGAGAAACATTCAACTTTTATGATCACTGATGGACGGAATGAAGTTTCAGAGGCCTAGCTCGCTGTGTTCCCAAAGAGTGAGGGCTTGACAAAAAAAAACACAGAATTTCCAGGCCAATTTGCAAAAATTATGTTTAAGCAGTACTGTAAAAACATCAGGCTTGGCATATGATCGATGATGGGGAAAAAGCAATGGTTTCTATTTCCTCTTCAAATTCTTTTTGGAATTACAACTACCAAGAAATAGAAAATCAAAAATAGATTAGTTATTTCAGGAACATCAAACCATTGGAATTTTTCAATTGACGAAGGAGTTATATGAATAAATATCTAATCACTCAGCACTAAAGAATATACAGGCATACATGCTGAATGGAAAACCTACTAGACTAACCGCGTATAAGATACAGAAAATAAGTTTACACATCTAAATCAATAAACATCAGTGAGCAAATATATAAAAGGGAGAAATCTAGAAACCTGATTACAGAGTGGTTCTAATTGCAAACTCTCCGCTGTGATTTGCCTTTTGACCTTGGCTTTGTTAACTCGACTGTAACTTTCAAACGTTGACTTGCCATCTGCAGAGGCCTAAAAGAAAAGGACAACCAAGATATGCTTATATCCAATAACTTTCACATGGAGTATAAAAATTGCTGCACCAGTTTAAGAGGAGAAACAGATTACTTTCGTGTTGCCTTTCCACCCACATTTTGCTCGAAAACACATCCATGAAGCGGAATACCTATAAATTAGATCTATCAACAATGGTTTGGTGACCCTCCAGAATTAAAAAGTAATTAAAAAAGAAAATAAGGATGCAGCATACCCATCTTGGGTGATGAAAACGGATAAGCTAAGCTCCTCTGAGTCACCCCCATCGCACTATCATACAAGAATAACAACTTAGAGAAAGAGTGCCAGTAAAGCTGAGCGTAGTGAGGAGAAAGAATGATTAAAAGGTTCCAAAGTTTTGAAAATTGAAAACTTTTTCTCTAGTTTTAATGTCTAGAGTAAGTTTTTTCTTCATAGTAATTGCTAACAACTTTAGCTAGATCATAAACTGTGCCGTCAGCACTCAGCACAATAGAATAGGCCGGAATAAGCAATGCCGCGGACATTCCATGCTTTCCAAAGTCTGTTATCTCTGACCTATAATCTGGATTATAACCGCCAAGACATGGCACTTTCTAATTTCTAATAGCAAACTGCTCCAATTAGATTGACAGAATTTAATCGAACTTGCGGTCGAAATTCAATAAAGCTAACAGTTTTGTAGAAAGAAAAATACCGAGGGACATATTAAGCGGTTTTCACGCCCAGCAACACACTGAGTTATATCGATGCCAAGCTGCTTGAGCTTATGCTTCAAAATCTGCAAGCTACGCATATCCGAGGGCTGGTCATCCAAGTCTTGAGAATGAGCTTAGAAATAAACAAAAAAGGAATTCTGGTAAGCCCTTCCACAATATGTACATTTGCAGACTCCTATGTAAGTGTCAGCACGATTCAACACATAAATGCCTCTTCTCTTATTTCTTTTAATACAAAAAATGAAGAATATAAACAACTTAGCAAAAACCCTTATTTCCTTTTCTCTTTTTTTTTTTACAGAAAAGAACTACCTGGAGGGGGAGAAGGGAGAGAAGAAAACCCATTAGTGCTAAGCGAGAAAGAAAGGGTTTTGAGGATTGGCTTTGGAGAAATAATGGGAAGGAAGCGTTTAGAGGGTATGGGGAAGTTTTCAGGTCGCGGCAGAAGGAGAGAGGAAGAGGAGAAAGCGAGGAATTGTTTGGAGGGCATGGAAAAGGCGGTGAGCTTGCGGCGGAGGAGATGGAGGCGTTGATTATGTGAAGGAAATCGCGGGCATCACTCGGAGTGTATTTTCTGAGTTTCCTCAAACATTCAACCGCTTGCCTGTTTCCCCTTCTTCCGATAAAGCAAAGCGAAACAAGGGAAGCAAAAGGAGTGAAGGGAAATTTGTTTGGCTATTTTTCCTTTTTATTATGAATGGGATTAGAAGCATATCAGAGAATGTTGCAATACTTAAATCTATTCTAATAATGTGGTTTTTAATTGGGTTCGAAGGTTCTTTCCCTTTACACGCTTGAACTCACTCACGGGTCACGGCCTCCAGCAGGACCCCGCCAAGGGTTGGCGGTGGCCTTGTCCTCTCAAATCCAAATTTGACATTTAGTCCTTTGAATTTTATAAAATTATAAATTAACATAATGATAAAGTTTTATTTGGATCTTAGAAATTTATAATTCAATTTGATCCTTAAAATTTTACTTGGCTATCCACAATTTACTACTTAAATCCAAGAGCGATCACCCCAAAACCAAGCCAATTCAGTCATTCTAGGATGCCAAGGCAAGCTGTATACGGACAATGATGCTAAGCCCTCTCCCACATGCTGCAGTGGCCTTTGGCAGCTAGCTAATGTTGAAACGCCGGCATTGTGATCGGAAAGTATGAGCGGCGGCGGTAACAGAGATGAGAGATGGAAAAGAATAGTTAAGGGTTCTACAAACTTGTGATTTTTTTTAACATTAGAACCTTGTGAATTAGAATCTGAACTTTTTTCTTTTTACTGAAATGAATTGGATTACACAAATCAACCTTATTGGACTTTAGCCCACTTACATTTATTTATTGGCTTTCAACTAATAAAGCTAAACAACTATTTTAACAAACTAATCAATCAGGAGCCCAACAACCTAACTGAGTACAAATATGGGCTGTAACTTCTTCCTAACGTCTAAGCTGGTCAAATATTAGTTTAATCCCAAGGAACAAAATAATACTTACTGTGTGTTTGATTTTAGAGAATGAAATCTGTTTTCATCTTGATTTTTAAGGAAAATAGAAACTATGAAGAGAACGTGTTTGGTTGGAAAAATAAAAAATGAAAACACAAATAAGTAAAAATTTGAAAACATAAAGGCCCTGTTTGGTAAATAGCGGTTTGGGCAAAAATTAGAGGTTTGGATATAATTAGAGGTTTGACTAGTCAAATCCGCTAATATTGATGTTTGGTAAATAGCGGATTGAAAGAGCGGATTGGGGTAAAAAAGCTAATTTTGAAAAAGCTCCTAATATGAGCTTTTTGAAATTAGAGGTTTGATATTAGAGTTGTAATGACTCTTTTACCCTTAACAATTACCAACAATCTCCAAATAACCTAAATTAAATAATAATATTTTTAATATAAATAATAACATATTAAATATTGGACTTATTTGTTGTTACTACTAATTTATATGGTGACATTTGTAAGTTAATTCTATTTTTTAATTATCACATATTTATATGTGCATATAAAAATTTTAATAAGTATATAAATAATAAATTAATATATAAATTTTCAAATATGTTTAGAAAATTTATATTAAAAATAATTTTTACAAATCTAATTAATATTTATTAGATACAAAATATTAATAATTGATAAATTATTCAAACAAGTATTAAATATAATCATGTCCTTATATGTCATTTTGCTTGTTTAAATAATCAAACAGCTATCAGCTATCAGTTAATTTTATCAAACACTTTTATACAATCAGCTAATACAATCTGCTAGTCAAATCAGTTAATGCAATCAGCTATCAGCTAATGTAATCCGCTATCAGCTATCAGCTATCCGCTAATTGCCAAACAGGGCCAAAAAAAATGTTTTCATTCTTCTCATTAAAAATGTTTTAAGAAAAAAAATATGAAAACTAAGAATTTTTTTAAAATTTTAACCCGAGTTCAAATTCTACTAATGCTATTTTTTAAAATTTTAGTTTATTTACTCATATTTTATTTATTATTATAATAATATTTTTTAACTATTTTTATTTAAATTATTTAATAAATATTTTTTTCAATTTTATTTTAAAAATTTATAAACCGAACACATTTTTACTATTTTCATTTTTGAAAATAACTTTCCATATCTATTAACCAAACATGTTTTCCAATTTCTAAAAAATTAAAAATGAAAATTACTTTTAAAATGAAAAAAAAAACAAAAACAAAAAATATTTTATAAAATTAAACGGTCCCTTATATTCTAATTACTTGTTGTCATTGCAAGAAGTCATTTATGTCACATCGGAAATGATACACAATCCAAGAGCTTAATTATGACCATAACTTTAGTTTAAAACACAAATATTAAAGTGTTTATTTTTGCACTTTCAATACACTTTTTACTTTATGTCTACTATCAGTCCCATGTTCAGAGGGCCTTGATCATCAAACTTGTGGCTCTCCAAAAGAAAATATTTACTCTACTTTTTAGGTTTAAACTTGTATTGTTTCCAAATCAAATTAAATCATGCCATCAACGTAAAAAAATAGTCATTTTCTAAATTCTCATAAAAACTGAAAAATTTATTTAAATATATTGGTTTTTGTTTTTTCATTAATCATTTTGATTAATTTTTTATTTAAAATATACCCTTCATTCCATAATGTTTGCTTTGACCGGGTCCGTCCACAATCCTTCTTCACTTCGATTGAACGCCCATTCGTTAGTTTCAGCATGTTCCTCTATACTTGTATTTTTTCTTTTAAATTTAGCTCAAGTGCATCTTTATATATAATTTTTATTTAATATATCATTAGTATATAAATTTATACAACAATCAACAACCATATAATAATAACTTGTAAAAAAAACCTTTAAAATATATAATAAAATAATTACTATTTTTTAGTGTTTAAAAACTGATAATACATCAAATATGAATTTCATACACTGATACAATAGTCCTATATTTAAACCACCTAAACATCTCTTCATCCATTAATTAAAGAACAAGGTGTGCTAAAATGCACTCAAATCCACGCCTTTTTGAATGTTTTAACAATAACTATACCAATAAAACTGAAACACAGTCGACATAACTATAATTTTTATATGCTGAAAATTATTATAACTAATAAAAATTAGATTATTATCATATACACTGGCGTGTAAACTTTTAGTTTCCACAAGCGCCTTAGTTTTAAGGTTTATGATCTTATTTTAGGGGTAGGGTTTATGGGTTTAAGTGTAGGGGTTTAGTTTTTAGGGATAATGGTTAGAATTTAGGGTTTAGGGTTTATAAGTTAAAACCTAAATCCTAACCATATTACCCCAAAAACTAAACCCAACATCTAAACCTTAAATTCTAACCCTAAAACCCTAAATTATAACCATTATCCCTAAAAACTAAACCCCTTACCCCGAAACCCATAAACCCTACATCCTATACTAAGACCCGAAACCCTAAAACTAAGGCGCTTGTGAAAACTAAAAGTTTTCTACCGTCAGTGTATTGGATATAAATTCATAAAAATTATATATTTTCCCAAATAGTTACTCCATATATTTTTTAAGAGAAACAAGTTAAAAGGGAAAACAGGTTCAAGTAGCAGTTCTATCTAGCGGATAGTTTCTTTTTTAAGTTCTGGTGGATGGTTATTTACTTATTTCTCAAAATGGGGAGACCTAAATAACCTTTAACTTAATTTTCTTAATATGGCTTGAATTTGGTTTTTATGTAATTTACTTGACCCATAAAGCTTTTTACATGTGGCATGCCCACTTTAAATTTTGATTAATAGATAGTAGTTTCCGATATAAAACCACTAAATTATTCATAAATATTCTACTTAAGTGTATTTTTATAAGATTATTTTAAGTAAATTTATTTAACTGCATTGATTGATTTGTGACACCTAATTAGTTTAAATTTTTTTTTGACAAAACACATTATTTTATAATTCATATTAGGTATTTGTGAATTTTCCTCCCAACAATGTACCTTATCATTGTACTCAATCTTTGCCGAGAATTATTAATTCGTTTAACATAGTATTGATGGATCCATATATATATATATATATATATATATATATATATATATATATATATATATATATATATATATATATATATATATTGCAAGGTAAATGAATTACTACTATTAATTAAATAAAATACAGAGATGGCTAGTAGAGTAATGAGGTGAGGTGGATACAACCGGTGAGCAGGGATGGACCGAGGGGGTGCTGAGGGGGGCAACCGCCCCCCTAAAATTTTAAAAATCATATATGATTTAGAAAAAATTTAGAATTTTTCTATGTATTTTCTATTAAAAATCTATTTTCGCCCCCCTAAACTTTTATAGGTTCGCCCCCCTAACCTAAAGTCCTGGGTCCGTCCCTGCCGGTGAGGTTTCCGGTAGACGGTGACATCAGGAGGTGTAGAGGGGTTGGGCAAGTATCTGGCGTGCACGGTGCACCTAACTCAACACCAACATCTGAGTCATTCCGATTATTTTAACGCACCAAGCATTCGTCAATCGGCAGCGTCCAACTAGAGTTCCCCCCGTTTTAACTAATTCTAACAACATTTTATTATAATATCTTAGTTTTATTTTAATTAATTAAAAAAAAAAAACAAGTGCTTGAATTATGGGGGGTTGCTTCACATGCCGAGATAATAGAGTAATATAGTGGTGGGAAGACAAAAGAATTGTATAGTAATGCTCGGAGAATCCCAGTGGAATTTGTTCTCTTACAGGGGCGTGGGTTGTCTTGTGGGGCAACTGTTGTCTCAATTCCATCTTCAATCATTCAAATACAAACTAGCTTGAATTACAACGTATTTCATAGGGTTTTTAATCTTAGTCATCGATTAAAAAATAATATAATTCCGATTATAACAGCTATCATCCCCGGGAAACAGACAAAAACATTAAAAACTTCAGTAGTATATATATATATATGTTTTGTTTTGCGGTGATAGAATTGATTTTGGATCATCGTAATTTTATAGAATTGATTTTGTGTATAATTGATTTTAAAGTAATGTGATTTATGTTTGAGAGTTTTTTTTCTTAAAAATCACGATTGTATAAAAATATAATGTAAAAATCACGACGAAATGCAAAAGCTACTTATATCTTGCTTTTCTCAAAATCACGTTCGGGGTCCAAAATCACATTTATATTTTTAGATCCAAACATGTTGTCATGATGACCGAGGCATGTTTTCCCATTCAATCGGGATTTTTGAACCCCAAACGCGATTACCACTGAAAATATTAAAATAATTTGGATACAATAGTTTTTTATCAATAATTAGATCCAGGTACGGACACAAGATTTTATGTTAGAGGGGGCAAACTTATAAAATTCTAAGGATGGAAAAATAAATTTTTAATAAAAAATACATAGAAATTATTTTTTAAAAAATTAAGTCATATATAAATTTTAAATTTTTAAGAGAGACGACTGCCCCAGTTCCATTCTTGTTTGGATACAATGGTTGTGGACCTTGTGGTCTCGACTTTGGAGCTGTCGCATGTCATACTAGTCAAGGAAATACAAGGAGTGTGGAGATTACGATATTGGGTGTGGTTCAAAGATTGTACAATGGGTATTAATATTTTCATAGGAATTAAATTTCGAATCTTTTCAATAATTTCACGTGACTTCTAAAAACAAACAATATAAAATAATGTACAATACGGATATTATCGCGTAGTATTTATAGTTTAGGTTATGTGACAAATTAATTCCTAAAAAAATGTGTATAAATTAAAAGTTACATAAACTTGTTGTTAACATGTTGCTTCAAATTGCGTATAAAATCCCTTTTTTTTTTGTAAATATGCATAAACCATCTAACTTATATAATCAAGCTCTCAAGCAAGGACAAGGCTAGAAATTGGGGTTAGAAAGACAAAATATAAATGTTTAAATATAAGGGGACAAATTCAAAAATAAACCAATTTTAAAAATAATTTAAATAGAAGGACAAATGTAAAAAATAATTTTTTTCGAAGGTGGGAAGGGCAATTAGTAGCTCTGTCCTGCTCTCAAGTATGTTTTAAGATTTTTATGAATAGTTTATTTAATCTAATTTAATTTCATTGGTTTAAAATTATTATTGAATTATTTTTTAACGGTATTATTGAATTATTTAATGGGTTTTATTTTGATGCACAAGCTGTGTAAATTTTTTTTACACAATCCTTTTATAAAATTTAAAATCTAAATCACAAACCCTAGCAACCTAAACCCTAAACCCTAAGCCCTAAACTCTAAACTCTAAATTCTAACCATAAACCTTAAATTATATACCCTACATACTAAACCCCTAAACCCTAACATAAAACCTTAAACCCTAAACCCTAAAATTAAAGGGCTTGTGTAAACTAAAGTTTACACAGCTTGTGCATCAAAGTATTTTCCTTATTTAATTAGCTTAGAAAAAAAACTAGTAAAGATAGAAACTAAATTTATTTGTTTTGTTATCTCCTCTAACTTGTTGCAGAGTAAAAAGTATCTCCTTTTAACCATGCTTTCATTTATGCTTTCTATTAAAAAAAAATTAAAAAATTAAATTAGGAAATTTAACTCTAAATTTTAAATCATAAACCTTATATCCTAAAAAATACACTATACCCTAACCCTAAGCTTTAAACCCTAAACCCATAATTTCATTGTGGAGGCATAAATAGAGGCATGATTAGGAGGTAGACCATAACCATGCCTCCTTATATGTCCCCTACTAAAAAAACAACTAAAAAATAAATTCTAAGCCCTAACTCTAATTTCTATATCCTAAACCCTAAAAATACACCATACCCCTAATTTTTTACACTTAACCCTAAGCCTCAATCTTAAACCCTAAACTTTAAACCTTAAACCTACTATTTTAAAATGGAGGCACTAATGAGAACATAGTTAGGGGTGGACGATTTCCATCCCTATAAAAATGACCCGTTTATTAAAAAGTCAGCGACTCTCTCTCTTCCCAAAAGAAAAGAAAAAGAAACAGTCTTGGATTTCTTTTGTTTGCTTTTGATGTGGAGAAAAAAGATTATATCGGTCGATGGTTTTGTTCTCAAACCTTGAAACAAAGAAAACCCTGTTTCTTTGCTTCCTATAACCAAAACCATCTCCTCAAAAATCAAAACATTTGCATGCTTTTTCACGTCTGCAATTAGCGTTGGTGCAGATTAAAGCTCAGAGCAGCGAGGGGATGGAGAAAATATAGATGTAGGCTTTGTTTTTTTATAAGAGAGAATCAGCTGTTTGTTTCTTACATGTTTCTTTACAAATGGAGAACTACCGAGGTGAAGGTGATTTAAACGACATAGTTCGGGCAAGTGGTGGTGGTCCATTGAGCTGTGTCACTAGTCATGGCTCAGCCACGGTTCATACTTCAGGCCGGCAGCAATTCCCCTCCGATCCATTGAATCTACCATCTTCAGCCGTGGAAGGTCATGGTTTTAATGCTTTCGGTGACCCTTTCTCGAGTATCAGAGATCCACTTCTTCACGAGCTCCACATGGCTGCTGGTTCGACGCACTTTAGCAGGCGCAGCCCTAATTCAGCCGATCATCATCGTATTGCATCGAATTTCCACGGTTCAACAACAATCGTGGGTCAAAGTAAGCTGTTTGAAGAAGATACGCGGAGTCCTTGCAACATATTTTCTCGGATTCAGATCTCCCCTGTAAGCTCAAGAAAGTTACCTGTGTCGCCCTGTGATTTGCCGACGATGGCTGCTAGTGCTACCACTGGTGTTTCCGGCCGGGGGGGAATTAAGGCGGCGGCTGTGCTTCCGAGTGACATGATTAATGCCAACACCATCTCAAAAAGTAGCTTGACTGTTAAAACTGGCCCAGTGCAGATCTCATCTCCGCGGAATCTGGGTATCAAGAAAAGGTTAGGGTAATATTTAATTCTCTAAGCTCAACCTTCTTATTTAACTCTGAAAAAAAACCCCTCAACTAGTTACTAGTATGTTTTTTTTATTGTTCTTCTGTGTCTCATTAATTGACGCCCATGATGCATGAATTAATCACATTTAGGGTATTAATGAAAATTTTGGAACATTGGGTTTTCTTTTTTTCTTTAAAGAAATCATGCAGTAGATGTAAGAAATTAGGGTTTATTGTGACCAATTAATCAAATCAACATTACATGTGCAGAAACGTGTCTGAATTTTATGCATTGGAGTGTATGATTTGTAGGAAAGTTTCGCTCACTCCGAGGTTGATGATATTAATGCTTAAAATGTTGAAATCTCGACAGGCTTTTAATCAAATTCCAGGAAAGGTAGATAGCTAGCTTAATTGGGAAACTTAGCTTTCCTACTATAGTTAAATGAAAGTACTTAAACTTTTCTTCCTTAACCCACCTGAATATCAAGGATGATGATGTTCACCGCTTTTAATCCATCTCCTGCGCCTGTAGATACATTGGAAGACTATTCTTTCATTGTTTGTTAAAAGATCAGGTTTCAGAAAAAACTAATGCAAATTGTTGCACTGGATTTATATTATTATAAATGTACAAATAGAAAGAGCCAGGTGAAGAAGGTGGTTTGTGTTCCAGCACCAGCAGCTGCAAACAGCAGGTCAAGTGGAGAAGTAGTTCCTTCGGATCTGTGGGCATGGAGAAAATATGGGCAGAAACCCATCAAAGGTTCCCCTTATCCAAGGTACATATTGTATGCATATATAGATTATTATATTATATCAGTGAAAAAATTGTCCCTTCGTCCCACTTAAGATGTCCTTTTTGTATTTTAAAATTCTCCTACTTAAATTGTCTCATTGAAAAAATTAACAACTTTTACAAGATGCATTTCCCTTGCTACCCTTTCTTTAGTTTTCAAATGCTTGTTAGTTACGTTATCATTGGCAAGTGAAATCATGATTCTTGGTTTCGTTGTAGTGTTTTTTAATAATAATAATAATAATAATAGGATTTATATCCAATACACTAACATTTGAAATTTTTAGTTTCCACAAGCGCCTTAGTTGTAGGGTTTAGAGACTTATTTTAGGGTGTAGGGTTTAGGAGTTTGGGTGTAGGGGTTTAGAATTTAGGGGCAAAGGTTATAATTTAGGGGTTAGGATTAGGGTTTAAATATTAAGGTTTAGGTTTTAGTGTAATATGTTAAGGGTTTAGGTTTTAACGTATAAACCCTAAACCCTAAATTCTATTCATAGTTCCTAAATTCTAAACTACTAAACTTAAACCTCTAAACCCTACACCCTAAATTGAGTCCCTAAACCCTAAAATTAAACGCTTGTGAAAACTTTTAGTTCCCACCGCCAGTGTATTAAATAATATCCATAATAATAATAATAAAGACATATTTACTATGATTCACTCGAGCATGCCGAGTTTCCTTTGCAGTTTGCACAGTTGTTCATCGTGCATGCTCCTTGATCGCCGATGCTTTCCCTAATATATATATATATATATATATATATATATGCAAACATAAATAACCAATGTTTTTTTTATATCTTATTTGCTCCACAATCATGTTACTTTTTTTTATAACCACAGGTTAGTACTATATATACGTTTATATTGTGCATTTCAATATGGGGTAATTGATTCTAGCGTAAACTGTATATTGCAGGGGCTACTACAGATGCAGCAGTTCCAAAGGCTGCTCGGCAAGGAAGCATGTGGAGCGAAGCCGAACGGAACCCAACATGCTTGTTATCACCTATACACGGGAGCACAATCATCCATGGCCGACTCAAAGGAATGCTCTAGCGGGATCAACAAGGTCTCACCCATCCAAAACCAATAATGCTTCTTCTGCTTCCAAGGATGAAGAGCTTAAAAAAGAGAGCCAGGACATGGAGAAGCAGCAGGAAATGGACGATGCTGAGTTTGCCCAAGGAATCCCTCAAAACTACAGCCCCGCGTTATTGCCAGGCTCCCAGCAGGCCGAGGATTTCTTTGCTGAATTGGACGAGATAGAGACAGACCGTATTAACCTATTGTTTCCACAAGGATTCAGTGGTACCGATCAAGAGGAGCAGGAAGAAAAGAAAACGATGGTTCCTTTTGGTCTGTTTGATTGGCCGGAGAACGACACCGCAACTTTTTAATTAAAAGAAAACCCATCAAAAAGGGGTTTATAGCAACACCTTTATTTTGAAAGCTTAATTCAAATTCAAGGTGTTGCTATAAACCCTTGTTACCATGGAGTGTTATTATTACTTTCTAATCTTAGCTACTTAAATGATTTAATTTTTTTTGGCTGTTATTTTGTTGCTATTTACCAGAATAGTACGGGTATCAGGGAGTCCCACATTCCTTTTAGATGGGACAGAAAGCTGAGGACCAGAACGTTTCAATAGTGCAAACAAGTAATTAAAATATGGAATTATGATTTAGGATGGGACTTTTATGGATGGAATTATGCCCGAATCATGAGGGGATAATTTATTTAATTTTGGAACAATTGAGATATTAAAAGGTGTTTTTATTTAAATATTGTCTTTTAATTTTTTTTCTTAAACTATGATCATTTTTAATTTATTTCTTAAATTATGGTTTTTTACTGCAGTAAAATTAAAAGTTGGATTGCTTACAATTTGTCTTTGAACAATGTTTTCTTCATGTTCATATTAAACAACTAAAGTCGGATTGCTTGCTTTGAACAGTAAAAGTCATGAACAATGTTCAAAGTCGTGGTGACCTACCTTCGTTTTTAAGCTATTTTTCAATCTTGTTTTTTTATCTGGATAAACACCGTTTAAAGTCGGGTAGAAAGCACTCAAACTTCTGACTTGAACAATGAATCACCATAGATTTAAAAATAATTTTTCTTGGACCATATTGTACTGGTCAATACACAGATATTAAAATATGGAGTAATTACTTGTTTTAGGAGCTCATAGTTTCTCTCACGGTAGTGCGCTTACGGCGTTTTCGCACCGGTCGACTACAAGGTCCATACATTGTTGCAACAATAATTAAACCAGAAAAAATGAAAATCAATGCTTAATTTAATTAATTTTAAAATTATTAAAGTTTTAAAAATAAATTAGACCAAACAATTTTAGAAAGATAAAGACTTAATTAAAATAGCTTTAAAATTATTAATGACTTAAAATAGAGTTAAATGATTAAAATTGGGGACAATTACCTCTCCCACTCTCGAGGTACATCCGTACCTCGGGACTTTCCCTTTCTTTTTGAACACATGATTATGATTAGAGATTTTGCAAGCTCAACTGTCGTGACTTTGTCTGTCACCTTTTTTTTTTTTTTTGAACGCATGAAGTACGTAAAACTAAGTTAGCATTAAGTTCAAATCAAATTTCGAGAAACTAAGTAGTCTGTTAATTTTCTTGCATTAATCTGATTAATGAATAAAAGAAAAAGGTACAAATCACATGCACATGAGTAGTTGTCCGGTGGCAGTGCCAACAGGCAACAACAACATACAGTATATATCGAGTCCAACACAGATGACGCAACAACAACAACATTTACATACATTTCATTATCAGCTGCTGTTGAGTTCTTTGTTCATAGACTATAAGCTATTTCGTCTTGCCTTCGCTTCAGCGTCCTTCACTTCCTTTAGGTACAGCCTTACAACTCGAGATCTGAAAGGGTTCATCTCCGGTCGGCCTCCGTTCTCCTCAAAAGCCACACGGAGCCGGCCGACCAGACCATCCAAGCTGCTCCAAGCTTCACCGATAGGGCAAGAGCATGACGATGGTGGTTCTGGTTCAGGCCAGTTTTGGGTGTCGGTACACCCCATGGCGCAGTGAAAAAATTATCCAGCAAATTCTATCAGATCTCGAGTGAAGCTTAATAAATATGATATCTTGATTTCCTTAGGGAGTTAAGATAAACTAAATCGAATCCGAGTCGTCACGATAGCGTTCCAACTTCTACGCAGTCCACCCGAACGAAATGAACAATATTTACTCTTCTCTAATTGTTAGAGAGGTTTTCCAAAAAATCATACTTTTGCTGCTAGATCTTATGCCTTTATATAGCATTCAAAAACCTAATTCTAATTAAATTTAGATTCATTAAATATACAATATATTTAACGAATATAATTAAATATGTAGAATCTAATTCTACTTTAATTAGAATTCATTAAATATACAATATATTTAACGAATATAATTAAATATGTAGAATATAATTATACTTTAATTAGAATTCATTAAATATACAATATATTTAACTGAATACAATTAAATATGTAGAATCTGATTCTACTTTAATTAGGTTTCTTTAGGGATATATATATTTTAATATTGTTTGATAATTACAATAATTATTTAATTATTCAAATATATATAAACGGGATTATATATAATTACAATAATTATAATATTTTCGTCTTTAATAATTATTACGTGCACAACAAGTTTGTACACATGCTATCTAGTCAATATTTATTCGTTTCAATCATAGAGTGTGACCCTTGTAGGTTCATGTAACGTTAGTAGTATATCTAGAACAATTCTAATATTACAAACAATGAGTGGCATCTAGCAATACATCATTGCTACCTAAGTTACATGAATTCGTGGTTCGACTTTACCTTTTTTTCCGTGATTAACTTCTTTTATGTATTACATCCTTTTGTCCTTATATCTAGATCAAACACAAGTCATGGATTAGTCACATTTGTATAGTCTATATAATATTTATTGATATCTTGAGTAGACTATGATAAACGAATAACTATGATATCTCATATTAATTTATTCGAGCATGACCATGCATTTTCTAGTCTCACTCAATCAAGTGGCCTACGATATTACTCCTATTATGTAGGAGGGACAAATCCTATCTTGATCAACCATATTTCGCTATATAGAGTGTGACATATCCAATATCAATCTTTATAGTGTAGTCTGTTACAACACATGTTTGACTGCATCAAAATATGTCACTCTCGATATTGGAATAATGATGATCTCAAGTCTGAGGATCATACACTTAGTTATCACCATGAGCAATGTTGTGACTGTCACATAATAATCCAAGAAACATGCTCATAGCGGGTCAGTCCAGTATGTCGTTCTCTAACACATACTTATGTATTAATTTTGACACCTCTATGTCAATAACAACACTTTGTTATTTATCAATCAACTACATATTAGTCTTAATATATTATCGTTGTCCATGCCCACAATAATCCTCGACTAAGAACATTCAAGAATAATTATATTATTCTAAAAACTTTATTAGGTGTGGAGGGAAGAAAATCGTCTGCTCCTTTATCATGCCTCTTCTATGCCCCACTTTAAAATAGTGGATTTAGGATTTAGGGTTTAGGGTCTAAGGTTAGGGTTGTAGTTAAAGTTTAAGAAATTAGCGGTCGGGTATTTTTTTAGGGTGTAAGATTTAAAATTTAGGATGTAAAAATTATGATTAGGATTTAAAATTTATTTTTTAAGCAATTTTTAATATTCATTTGTTATCTTATAATATGTTTATCTTATAATTTATATATTTATAAATTTTTTTAATATACAATTATATGATTAATAAATTATTTATTAGTTCAATTTTTATGTATGCTTTCATGTCAAAATTTTTAGATAAAAATATTTTAAATTATATATATATATTTTTATAGAACACATACACTTGTCAAAAAATATTCCATACCATGGCCAGGTTCAACCATGCATTTGCAAGTTGTGTCAGTGTATGATCCTCATCAATCAGCAGCATGACCCTCAGCTGTCTCTCTGGCACAAAACAAAACAAATTGTATGTTCTTTTCCTTCAGATTTGTTTCACTTTTTGTTTCAAATAAAATAATCGACGCCAACGGCTCAGCTGTCAAGTTTCATTTTTACGACACCGTTTCACATTTGTAATTTCTCTTGGGATATAGCACGAATGGACCTTGAACAATATATGGTACACCATAAAAATGTTGATTTTTGTACTTAAAGTTCATTCCGTCCATTGGAAAGATACTTATTGTTAATATTATTAAAATCAAAATTTGACACATAGCGATGCAACATGTTAAATAAATAATATTATTTTAATTTTAACAAAATAAGTTTTAACATGTGACATATTTCTGTGATAGCATATATTAGTTTCTTTAAAAATAATAAAATAAAATATTTTTTTATTTGACATGATACCACAAGATGTTGTCATGTCAGCAGTGTTGGTATTCTAGGTTGGGTTTTGAGTTGTGTTTCTTGCGATCAATCGAAACCTTTGATGTATGTTTTTAAACTGTAGTAGTAGTTTTCAGTGTAATGTTTGAAGGCGATTGCCTATATTCGGAGATTGAACAAGCCATGCCATTACCAACTTATTTGGAGATTGCTCGTAGCCAGTGGCGGATGTACATATAATATATGGTGAACCCGTCCTCACCCTAAACTTTTTAAAGTTCATATATTTGCCTTCAATTTTTTTTTAAATTAATCTTTAAAATTTTGTAATATTTGTGATTTGTGCCCACCCTAAAATTTTGAGATTTTATATGTGTCCACCTTCAAATATATTTCTGGATCCGCCACTGCTGGTAGGCCTGGGGTATGGATTGTGGCCTTCTATGGTTCTTATATCGGAAATTGTTTAAATTTTCATTTTAGCATACTTCTGCTACTATTATATCAAGAGTGTCTTGGGCGCAGCTTGTTCTCCGTCTCCCCTCGGATGTGGTGTAAGTGAAGATGCTATTTTTGCAGCTCATATTCAAAAACTGTTTTTCTCATCACTGCAGCTGGTTTTCTTGGTCGAAACTGATTTTTCTTGTTTTTCTGCATACACCAACAGTGCTAATGGGATGTTTGGTATCAAAGTTGGTTTTAGGGATCATTCCCTGACCTTGTTTCTGCGGCATTAGTCAAGGTCACGGACCCCTCATGCTTACCTGCTGCCGTATGTTTGAGTGCAAGAATCACAAGTGAACGGTAAGATAATATAGTATATTCTTTAAATATAATTAGAATATTGAGTTTTAATATTACATATGAAACAAATAAGATTAGAAGGTTTGTTGAGTTTAGCTTCTTTAAATTTCTTGTTTACTTTTAAACACCGGCAAGCAATTAAAACCAAGTAAATGACTGATATATTATATTCTTTTTCGGTGTCCTTATTTATACTCCAACACTAAAAAAATACAATAAAATTAAATTTTAAGTCCTAACCCTAAATTCTAAATCCTAAATCCTATACCCTACACCCTAAACCCTAAAATATACACCCTACCTTAAATTCTCTAAACCCTAACCATAACCCATAACCTAAAATCTTAAACCCTAAACCTAATTTTAAGTATGAGAACATAAGTAGGGGCACCGAAAAGGGGTAGAGGATTTCCATCCCGTTTTTTGTTGTTGTTGAAAATAAACAAGAAGGAATGGAAAGAGTAAAAATCTCCTACCCTAATCATGCCTTCTTATATGCCCCATACTAAAAACATCTAAACTTTAAATTCTAAGCCCTAACCTTAATTTTTACATCTTAAACCCTAAAAATACACCCAGCGACGGATCTATGTTTATGGTGGGAGGGGCAATTGCCCCACCCAAAATATATGGGTTAATTATATTTTAGGTCCTTAAAATTTTGAAACCATTGCAATTAAGTCTTTTTTTCCTTGCCCCTCCCAAAATTTTCATGGTTTATTATTTTTCAAAGCCATGTAATCTAAAATTAATAAAATTTAACTTTAAACCCCCTCTTTTTATGGTTTAATTACACTTTAAGACCTTTCAATTTTAAAATTTATAAAATTAAACCTAAACTCCCTTAATTTTTATGATTTAATTACTTTTTAGAACCCTATTATTTCAAAATTAATCGGTCTGCCCCCCTCCTCGTTTAATCCTGGCTTCGTCCCTGAATACACCATACTTCTAATTTTCTACACCCTAACCCTAAGCCCCAAACTTAAATCATAAACTCTAAACTTTAAACCCACTATTTTAAAGTAAAAACACCAACGAAGACATAAATAAGGGGGTGACGATTTCCATCTGAATGGGCGCAAATAAATAAAATACATAGTGGATGAGCCATGTCCATTAGTGGCGGATCCACATAAGGTGGACATGTATTTACCTAAATTTTTAAAAATTCTATACATTTAATTTAATTTTTTAATTTTATGATTTGCATCTCTTCTGAAATTTTAAAATTTTTATAATTTATATTCACCCTAAAATACATATTTAACTTGGATTCATCCTCAAAAATAATTATGAATCCGTCACTAATTGCCATTAACCACCAGCGTCAGAGCTCTGAATCAGCCAGCCCACCGTCAGTATAATGTTGGTGGCTTGGTGCCACATCCATGACCCATGCATTTCCCCCCGCTATCCTTCATTTTTCTCTCTTTATCCCTTTATATTATATTTTTCTTATAATTCTTTTGCTAATCTTTACAAAATATTTTAGATTTTACCCAGCAAATCACTATTTGAAATTACTTAATTAATATAAATCTTTGAAATCTCCTTAAAAAAAACTCCAATGCTAACCGTCCGAAATAGAGGAAAACAAAAAGGAAATGAACCGTTGATATTTGTTGAAATAATGATTAAAATAATAAAAGAACGTGAAGGAAAACAAAGCACAGCATCCGAGGAAAGTTGCAGATTCTCTACATCCCTTCATAATCTTAACTCCTTATATATAATCATAAATAAAAGGATAAAAAAAAGAAAAAAAAGGAAAAAAAAAAGGGTGGTGATGTCAGAGTCTCAACTCTTTCCATGGAACTATACTTTCTAGTATTTCTTAATTAACGGCTCTTTGTGCTCGTTCTCTCTTTCTTTCTTTCTTTTCTTCAACTACAGCTGTGTTCCCACATTCCTCATAAAGGAAGAGAGCAGGCTTTCTTCTTCTTCACTACTGCTTTGGCTTCTTCAACATAACCTTACTGAACCTTCTGCTGCTGGCTGGCTGTATCTTTCAGTTTGAAGGTTTTGTTTGGTTTACAAATCTGGGATTTTGATTTCACTCAAAATGGGCAACTTTCATTGCCTGTATTTGGTGCTGTTGTCACTCTGTTTTGGGTTTTTTGTGAACACTCTGAGTCGGGAGGATTCGGGTTCAGATGCAGTCACGGATGTTTACATCGTCACTCTTAAGCAAGCTCCTGCGGCTCATCAGTTTGAGGAACAGCTAAGAAGGCAGGGTCATCATCAATTCCACAATGGTTCTTCGCCAGGGAGATTAAACAGGTTTCACAAACCAAGGTGTGAAATCTTACCCTTTGTTCAGTAGAATTAAGCCTTTGTCGGCAACACTTGCTTTTTTAAAAAGGGTTTTCTTCTGAAAATTGTGATACCCTTTTTTGTATTCTTCTACTTGTTTTTATTAATTTAAGTACTTAGAATTTCTGAAGTGTCGATGGTTAGTTATGATTTGAACAGTAAGGGGTCCTCTTGTTTCTTTCTGTGGGGCTTAGGGGAATTGGATGTTAGAGAATGTCAAATCTAGCATATGTCCTGTCTTTAGTTTTGACAACCTCAAATTATGTTTTTTTTTTTTTTTTTTTGGGGGGGGGGGGTTGTGCATATTATTAGAATTACTACCAAAAAAGCAAAATTTCCTTCTGGAAACTATTATTTGTACTTGCAAAATACTTTTTCAAGATACACATTCTGGGTCTCAGCTTCACCATGTCGACACTTGACTTTCATAAATAACCAATAATTTGCCCACAATTTGCTGAATGCTGATTGCTGTGTCTGTTGTTCCCTTTCTACTTCTCTCTCAAGCTGCATATATCCCTTTTGCTTACTTGAATCCTTTATAATTATAGGTTGTTTGGAGATGTAAAATTTCAAAAAATTGACCGATTCTTCGTTTTGGATGTATTCTTTTATATGTAGGAATAATTCAAGATCTCATCCAAGTTTTCGGTCCTATATTTCTCGAGTTCATGATTCTTTGTTAAGGAGAACCTTGAGGGGGGAGAAGTATCTGAAGTTGTATAGTTACCACTACTTGGTCAATGGCTTTGCTGTGTTTGTCACCCCTGAACAGGTATAGCATCATCAATCAACATTCCTCATAATTATCCATCATTTTGTCAAATGCTATCATCATCATTATCCTGCTGAGTTCTTGCTGAAAGTTATAGCATTTCTAAATTCTAAGTATAATATTTTATTTATACTTCCTAAATACATGATATATGTTTCACTTATCTTCTTTGTGTAGTTATGCATATCATTTAGGCTCGTAGTGTCTTAGAAGAGGTCATGAATAGAAGCTTTTAATTTCCTTTTTAAAATTTTTGTTGTTATTTAGGCAGAATGATCTTAGTTCTGTTGTATTCTTTATTTCTAAGGCGAACAAGCTTTCGAGGAGAAGAGAAGTTGCAAATGTTGTATTGGATTTTTCTGTTAGAACTGCAACCACCCATACTCCACAGTTTTTGGGTTTGCCGAAGGGTGCCTGGTACCAGGGAGGAGGTTTTGAAACTGCTGGAGAGGGAATTGTAATTGGGTTCATTGATACTGGTATTGATCCAACTCATCCCAGCTTTGCTGCTGATGTATCCGAGCATTCATACCCAGTTCCATCCCATTTCTCTGGTGTTTGTGAGGTGACACGGGAATTTCCATCCGGATCATGCAATAGGAAGCTTGTTGGAGCACGCCATTTTGCAGCATCTGCTATAACAAGAGGAATATTCAATTCATCACAGGACTATGCATCACCATTTGATGGTGATGGCCACGGCACGTGAGTGAATCTTTTGCATTCAGAGTTTTTTTTAATTGCTTTAAGATTACAGGGGATATAAGGAACAACTTTAACCACTATATCTTAGATAGAAACTTAGGGTTGGCATGAACTTATATATAATTTATATTATAAATATTGATCCTAATAAATTTAACTATGCTGCTTACCACTAGACAAAAGATGCTATTATGGGAATTTATTAGAAAAAAGTAATAGAAACTTGCAAGCCCTATATGCTACAAAGAACTTTCAAGTTTCCAATAGAAACTTGTAAGCTCTATATGCTAAAAAAACTTACACATGTACTTTTCCCTTATTTTATTCCTAGATTTTTAAGGGTAGTACTTCGCACACCTGTTGTCCTGATTAGTGCCATTGATTTAAACAATATATCATATTGTCTTTCCGAATGCAATAAAAGTCTGTTTTTTCCGCAATATAATAATGTAAAGCAAATTGCTTGATGATGGAATCTCAAAGATGGTCGTTTAATTTCTTGACTAATAATTGACAACCTTCTTCTGACATAATGTATGAACAACGGGATTATGTTTACCACAATAGTGTCAATGATGAATGATCTGCAATAACTTCTGTCTAACTGCTTATGTGCTGACCTAATATATTGGTTTCGACTCAATCTTCTAATGCTGCTAATGGATATAACATTAACGCAGGCACACAGCTTCTGTTGCTGCCGGAAACCATGGGATTCCAGTGGTGGTTGCCGGGCACCACTTTGGGAATGCTAGTGGGATGGCTCCTCGTTCACAGTAAGTTTACAGATCCCTTTTTCAATTATTTACCAAAACTATACTTTGAGCATGAGTCATTTGCAGTTGTCATTTCATTCAGACTATGCATTCAGCTAGGCTGCTGAGTTTTGGGCATGATTCCAGCAGAATTTTCTGAGCCAGATTTACTATAAAGATGCATCAGTATTTCTGTTTAGTGATACTAATGATGTGGCCATGTTTTCCAGTATTGCTGTTTACAAGGCTTTGTATAAGAGCTTTGGAGGATTTGCTGCAGATGTAGTTGCTGGTATAGATCAGGTACGTCGTAGTTTAAAATGCAAGTGTTGAGTAGTATTTGGGTTATGTACTCATTCATGACCATTTGAAAACCAAAATTTAGAAACTTGCTTTTGGGAACCAATATTATAATAATCAGATTTTATCTGTTGTTTCATGCTATAACCCTTCAAACAAATTATCTGACCCTTTTCCCTCCTAAAATATTGCAAAAAATTCTTTCTATACGCATATTGTGTCCATTGTTGTAAGAAGCCTCTTTTTTTTTTTTACATTCGCACCAAATCAACACGGCTCCTTTGTTTTAGAAGAAGTCCTTTTGTTAAATCAGTGTCAATAAAGGAAATAAAAGCCATAGGTGTAGCATCCTAAGGCAACAATGAGAATTTCCTTAGGTCCTCTGGTCATTGAGAGGGCAAAAATGGTAAGACCTTGCATCCTTCTTGTAGACCTCAGAATATCAACTGCAAATAAGGGATCTTCTTGGGCAAGATTTCTTTTGGCTAAAGTAAAAATACTTCTATTTATTTATTTGTAAGAATTATCAATTGTTTTACCATGATACATTTTCAGGCAGCTCAAGATGGGGTTGACATCATAAGCTTATCGATAACTCCCAACAGGCGTCCACCTGGTATTGCAACATTTTTCAATCCCATCGACATGGCATTGCTATCTGCTGTAAAGGCTGGCATTTTTGTTGTGCAAGCTGCTGGCAATACCGGGCCATCACCTAAGAGCATGTCTTCTTTCAGTCCATGGATCTACACCGTTGGTGCTGCCTCTCATGACAGAGCATATTCTAACTCCATCATCCTCGGAAACAATGTAACTATCCCTGGAGTTGGACTTGCACGTAAGCTTACCTTTCAAACCTATTGGCTTCTTTATTTATCCGATGGATTATAAGTTTTTTTATTTGTTATGCATGCTTAAAAAACTGGCACTGAAAGAAAGAAAAAAAGAAGCATTGGATAAAAAAATTCATCCAAATTTTAGTTTAAATGAGCTCAGTCTGCTATTTGAGAGTAGGAAAAATTTTGGCCCAACTTTATCAAACCATTCAGTATGTCAAATAGTTATGGGATGATTAATAACTAATACTTGTATGATCACCCTATCGAAAGGTTGTTGCCTGTTATGGCTATATTAAACTCAAAAGTATTTTTCTTATATTGTTTTGTTACTTTTAACTATTTTTCCATGCATATTCTTTTGTCTGTGCAGGGTTTTTGTTGTAAATTCCTCCCCTTCATTAACTAATTGTTTCACTCCTGAAATTTATGATTTGTAGTTCGATCCTTATATATCAAAGCCTATGCCACTAACCCATTGATGTATGCAATTGCTGTTATTATAAATGTCATGCAGAGTATCCACTATTACTAACCTTACATAATACTTACTTTCTTCCTCTTTTATTTTTGGCAGCGGGAACAGATACAGATAAAATGTATACACTGATCTCGGCCGTTCATGCTCTATGCAATGACACAATTCTTGCCAATGATATGTATGCGGGAGAATGCCAAGACTCCAGTAACTTCAATGAGGAACTTATCCAAGGAAACCTGTTAATCTGTAGCTATTCAATCCGATTTGTTCTTGGACTCTCTACAATCAAGCAGGCCTTAGAAACCGCAAAGAACCTCAGTGCAGCTGGAGTTGTGTTCTACATGGATCCTTTTGTAATTGGTTTTCAGCTTAATCCCACGCCATTGGAAAGGCCTGGCATTATCATTCCATCCCCAGAAGATTCCAAGGTGCAGATTCTACATATTTTTTCCACGAGGCACATGCACAAACACAAATGAAACATCTGATAAATTGTTACCAGTGTTAGAATTCGGAGTACCCTCTCTCTAACTATACACGTGTGCACGAACACAAACACTATCAGAGAATTTACTGGTTTTTATAATTGCCGTGAGCAGATTTTACTCCAATATTACAATTCTTCTTTGGAGAGAAATGTACTTACAAGGAAAATTGCTAGATTCGGGGCAGTTGCAACCATTTCAGGTGGACTGAAAGCAAACTATAGCATTACTGCTCCAAAGGTTATGTATTACTCAGCCAGAGGACCAGATCCAGAAGACAGTTTTCTAGATGATGCAGACATAATGAAACCTAACTTGGTTGCTCCTGGAAATATGATATGGGCTGCCTGGAGTTCTCTTGGTACAGACTCCGTTGAATTTCAAGGTATTAAAATAGGGAAGCAGTGGATAGTTCAGTTAAAATTCTATATGAGCTACGTTATTCTTAAACAATTAACTTGACTTCTTAGGTGAAAGATTTGCAATGATGTCTGGAACAAGTATGGCTGCTCCTCATATTGCTGGGCTTGCTGCACTGATAAAACAGAAGTTTCCTCATTTCAGTCCTGCAGCCATCGCATCTGCACTCTCAACAACAGCTTCTCCTTATGACAAGAGTGGTGGCCCCATAATGGCGCAGCGTGCTTATGCTAATCCTGATGTAAACCAGTCTCCAGCAACACCATTCGACATGGGCAGTGGTTTTGTGAAAGCTACTTCAGCTCTTGATCCTGGTCTGATCTTAGATTCGAGTAAGTCATTCTGCTTTTGTCTATTAGACATTCAGCAGTAGTTCTATCTCCATGTGCATCTCGTTCTTACTATATGCTTGCTTGTTGCAGCTTACGATGATTATATGTCTTTTCTTTGCGGCATCAATGGTTCCGGTCCGGTGGTCTTGAATTACACTGGTCAAAACTGTCGGGGCTATAATTCTACGATTGGTGGTGCTGACCTGAACCTTCCATCTATTACAATTGCTAGACTGAACCAGTCTAAAACGGTTGAAAGAACAGTGACTAACATTGCTGGCAATGAAACATACAAAATCGGCTGGAGTGCTCCGTATGGGGTGTCGGTGAAGGTGACTCCAACTCGATTCTTCATTGGCATGGGAGAGAAGCAGGTCTTGACAATAATCTTTAATGCAACAATGAACCACTCTGTCGCAAGCTTTGGGAGGATTGGACTTGTTGGTGACCAGGGTCATAAGCTCCACATTCCATTATCAGTCGCTGTAAAATTTTCCTACAATACCACAAATAGCTGAGGGTTGATAAAATAGTGATTTTATTGCCCTTTGGTTTGTTGGTTTTCTTCTTTTTCAGCTTCAGCTTTCATGGATGTAACCAATTTTTTGATTCGTTTATCCTGTAAATGCATAAAATCAAATTGTAATCTAGAAATAAAAGGATTAAATAATTTGTAGCGGTTCATTTAGTCCACTTTATACATTCCTTTTTGCTTACTTCATCTGATCAGATATAAAATTGTTGGTAAAGATTTCCACCTAAGTGACCCGGGTTCGAACAGTTTAACCAAACACATATACTATCTTGTACTAGAATAGAATGATAAAAAAAAGGTTAGAAAATGAAACACATTTAAACATTGTATAACGAGTCGGAATATTTGTATTTGATAAAACAGAAGTAATTGAATCAGCTAGGCAATAATAACTCAACTCTTCCCACCTACAATGACAATAATACAATTCCTTTGATATACTTCTTCCCTGACTTTTTGTTCACATTTACAGATTTCCAGCATCAAATAATGAATGCCATGAGTTCATCGTTTCAATTGGTCTCAAGGTCCTCTCATTTTCTCAACAATGTGCCTGCCCCTTTCCTCAATGTGACGCTTCTTCTCTTCAAATTTCTCTCCCATTTTCTTCGTCAAATCCATCATCCTTGCCCTCCTCCCCGTCTTCTTAGGCCTTGAATCATTGTCATCACCTACATCACTCTGCCTTTCAGACTCAGCCAAAGACCTAGATACTGACAGAGAATCTGAAGTTTCCTCTCTATTTTGCTGACGCGTTTCACGTGGTTCTTCAGTTGCAAGAAGGGGAGTTCTTAGATCTTGCAAGGACCTACTCTTTGCTGAAGAACTTGATGAAGGCACTGCTTCAGACTCAGTGCCTGGTGCCTGAAAGGGATCTATCTTTGGCTTTGGATTCTTGCTTTCTGGATGAGAACTCGAGGTTTTCCTGCTATTTTCCTTTGCCTCAGTGTTATTATCCGTAGCTGCCTCTTGATTAAGCCATATAAACGGGGCAACTTTCCTTGGGACCCAATCATCTTTTTCTGCTAACATCCAAGGAATGCATGCACTTTCACAGTTTGGAAGCACCATAGTTTCCCGTATAGCTGCCTGCACAAATGATAGAAGCATCAGCTGCAAGTTCACTTGGCCAGTTTCTTTCATAGCATTGATGCCAAAGTTCAGCAAAGAAAATTGTGACATAGCTCATTATATGTTTTCTATGGCTGAAGCAAAGATTCAAAGGTATCAGACCAGATCTGATCATAATCTCAAAGGAAAAATACCTGAGATAGGCATGAGTGGACTTGTAAGAAGATGCATGTAATTAGACAAAATAATATTATATAAATAACTGAAAGGGCAATTTTAGCTATCAATTTTTTAGTCGTATGCAGCATCAAGAACCATATCATCTTCAGTCTTAAGATTCCAAAATGTCTAAAAAGACCAATGGTTCCAAGAAATTAAAAAGGTGGAGAAAACACCCAAACAAATTAAAAGAAGATAAAGCAAAATTCACCACAATTTTCCTGTCAGAAAAATGCTTTCCTATTACAACGCTTTAGAACATAAGTTGTATTAGTCAATTAAGTGGGATATTAAGCCTTTTATTTTTCTTCCTACGAGAGCTGGTGGCTAGGGAATTTTATTTATATGAATATATAATGTCATTGTCAATGCTTAGTTCCTTATTACACGTTAAATGATGTCAACTCAGTAGATAAAACTTCTTTAAAACCAAATAAAATTACAATAAATAAATCTAAAACTAGGGAGATGTCTTTCAACTTTTATTTGTTTCACATGCGCAAGAAAAAGAGGAGAAAATAATCACTTCGTTTTATCTAAACTTTTTTCTCTTTCAAAACATGAATTTTGTTCTTCTAAAAATCACCAATTTTTACTCTTCCATATGGTGGGTGTGCCAAAATTCCAGTGAACACCGTCATAGGATAATCAATGCTTCAAGTGGAAATTTTACCTTAAACCGACTAATCAAGAATAAAGCAATATGTCCACTAGTTATCTTGTGTTCCCCAATAGAAGACTCAAGGACAAACTCTATGTCAGGCATGGACGTGAAGCCAAACCATAACTGATCAGAAGGGGGTGGCTTTATATATAACCGTAGTGTTCCTCGAAGGGATGCAACCCTGATCGACAAAGACAAAGGCACCTGCAATTTGAAAATGCAGGTCATGTTTGATTCTAAAATACAAGGTTGAAAGTATTTCAATTGGCTGCTTTAATATTCCATTTTTTCAATTTGCCGGATCTTAAACCATCCATTTTACATAAATACCTTCATAACCCTTGAATGCAATTTTTTTGTTCTTCTAAGCAGAAACACCTATGTGTATAAAGAGATTATACACAAACCTGTGAAACCTGTTTGGCTACGGAATTTACAACAGACTTCCATCGAGATGCATAACTTGTTGTTGGTGTAGCTTTACTGCCTCTTTGATCATCTGAAAACCAAAGAGAGTGAAATCAAAAGATAAAAATAGCAACCACTATCCAGGCCAGATTAACAGAAAGAAGAAACAGACAAGTAGAGGATCAACTCAGAATTATACTTAGATGACTTAGGTGAGGCTACACAGAAGAGATGCATTTGAAAGAAAAGCCATCTCAGTAGAAGTTCATCGACTTTGAATAAAGAAAAGTAGAAGGAAACGAGAGACGTGTTCAAAATATTAAGGTAGAAAATTCAAGAGAAAAAGAAGCGCAAATATAAGAGAAAAATATTACCAAAAGCAGATAAATTAGAAGATGACGGAAACTAATTAATACAATTTAGCATTATTTTCAGAAATACATTCATCAGCAAAAACAAGTGTGTAAAATTGTATTACTGTAAAACCTTCTCATTTCTCTTCTCAGATACAACACAGGCAACTAGGAAAAGAAAAGTTCAACCAAGAATCACTTCATTTCTCTCCTATTACTTATTTCTTTAATTCTTCAAAGTACCAACCGTAACTGCTCCTTAAGCATATATTTAAATCAAACAAAACCAGAACCATGAGGTGCAACAAAGTTTTAGACTGCAGTAATGGAGCCTTAAAAGCATACTTCAGAAAAATATCTGACAAAAATAAAAAATAAAAGAATCTAGGGATTAAACCATGAGATTTTATATTGTTAATCTGTTGTATTTACGGGGATTAGTTGCAATACTGTTATAGACCTCAGCTTTTAATTGAGAAGCTTAAATCCTTTTTAAGGGAAAACTCCTTCAATACATGGCAACACCAGGGCAGGGATTTGGAGTCAGCAAGGCTTTCCATTTAGAAATTTCTTCAAATTCTGATTTATGTGACTTTCTACAGAGGCTGCTACTTGATCTTCACCAGTGTGTGTCCGAGTGCTTTTAACATAAATAGAAATCCACATTTTTGACAAATATGTTGTAATTAAACAACTAACAAAACACATTTATGCAGATATTTTGGGCCAGGTTGATGGATGTGTATAAAAGTTAGCTATCATTTTTATACTAACCAACTTTAGGGTCGACCTCATCCTCTTCAGGAAGATTCAATTGCTTTCCAAAATGCTCAAAGCCTTCAAGAAGGTCTGAAGAGACATTTTCAACAGAATTTGGTTCTGAATTCGAGTCCACTAGGCCTTTTTGAAAATCTTGGTCACTAACTTCAAGTCTGGTCTCAACATCTAACAGAACTCCACCAGAATATTCAGCATCAACTTCGAATGCCCATACCTCATTCATGTCTGTAGGAAGAAGCCTCATTGCATGGATATAAGGTGGGAGATCTCCAATGTCCAAATCGGTACAAATGACTTCACCTATGTAACCAGGGGTCCTCATATTGGACAATGTTCTCTGTTATATGAAATCAAAACATTGATGCAGTAAAGTACACAAAAAAGAAACGTACTCTACATTGACACCAAAATACTGGGTAAAAACCTAAACATTGTTGGTAATTGTACTGATCAAGGGGACGCTGAATCATGAAACACGAAATAAACCACTTGAAACAAACAAAATACGTTTTCTTTTCCCTTGTTTTGGCTGGAAAACAAATCGAAAGTAAAAGAAAAAAAGGAATGAAGTCTAGTTCTAGTGAAGACCCAACCTGAATCCGTGCTTGAAAAGAACTTTTCAACCCTGCATTTCCTTTGATGTCAAAAAAGATTCGAGAAATTAACAAGTTCCAGCAGAGTGTCCCTTCATCAAAACTAAACTTGTCTTGTTCCGAATCGGCATCAGAAGCAACAGAGGCACTTTGACTAACTGAACGAGGAAAACCTTGCTGTGATGGAAATGCCATATTTTCTTCAGTTGAACTGTTTGGTGCTTTCCTTGCCACTGAATCTTGGAATGGATGTTGTTTCTCACAAGTCTTTCTATCTTCACGGGCAGTTTGAGAAGTCCAAATTCCCTTATTTTCCATACCAGGCTTTAATTTGGAAAGCTTTCTCCAAAATAATCTAACTTTTGATGAAGAACCATCAAACTTACCTCCCTTATCCATTGGCTCAGCACTGAAACCTAAAGAAGGTTTCATAAATGATGGATATCCAGCATTTAAAGATGTCAAGTAAGCATGGAAGTCTTCATTCAACTTAGCAAACCAGCTCAGCTTTTCTTTATCCTCGCATGAAGCAAGACGAAGAGCTTGGCACCATGACTCCTTCTCCCAAGAAGTCTCCAGATAAAGGTAAATGATTTTACTTCCATTGTAGATGGGTGAAGTTTTTCCTTCCACTTTTATCGGAAATCTCTTGGCCCTATCAAACGAATGAAACAAAGTCAAATATTTTCAAAGGCGTCAAATGAAGTCAGGCATCTATATCATTAACCCTTAACAATGGCAACATTGTTATGCCAACAAAATATTGATTGAAAACCCAAAACTTTAACTCACAACTTGAATCAAAAGGATGGGACAGATAGGCTTGAGAGTTGAGACTGAAGTAAGAATCATTGCCGTACATACATGAACATTGAACACTGAACATTGAACATTGAAGTAAGGAAGAAGAGTGAAAGAAAGGGGCAAAATACCATTTTCTTGAGGGTAAATCGGTAGCGGAAACAGCCTTAATGACGCAGCCCTTAAGGGGAACGGTGGTGCTGGAAGAATCAGAATGCATGAAAACTAAGTTGTTTTCCAGGATTTTAGCTTGCTTTCGAGTAGGGGAAACCTCCAAGGGCGAGTCCTTTCTTCGCTTCTGCTCTCTGGGTGCTGGAGCTTTTTCTGATTCAAGAACCCAAACAGTCCCCTAACACAACACGATTCAAGAAAGTACAAATCTAAGCAAGAAAAGAAAAGAAAGATCAAAGCAAAGAAGGGGGAAGCCATACCTGTTTGTTGTAAGCGAAATCGAGGGAAGGTTGGGACTGGGGATTGGAGGCAGCAAGAGATTCTCGTTTGATCCTTCGATTCAATCGATTTAACACAAACAAGAATCCCGCCACTTGCAGACTCACAATTGCTAGCACTCCAAGAACCAACCCAAAGAAGAACACACTCCACATCTTTCTTTGGATTCGATTCAACTCCTGGGGGAGACGAACGGACTGACACACGGTCTCTGTGTTTACTATTCTCTCTGAAACTGTTTATTCTTTTCTTTGCTTTGCTTTGCTTATTCTTTCCTTTTCTTTCTAGTTTCTTGCTTACGCGGTAACTTAATTTAATAGTTAATACTTAAAACTAGATCCCTTTTAAATTAAATTCCTAAGGATCTTGCTTTTTCATATTCTCCCTTGTGATCCATTTCTCTGCCTTTCAACGGACGTAGGCAAATAGTTAGTAATTATTTTTTATTAAATAAGAAGATAATTACATTTTTAAATTAAATATCAAGTTCGAACACATATAAAATGAGATAATATGAGTTTACCCCTTGTTATTTCAGTGATAAAAGATGATATAATTCATCCATGTGACATAGGTTCGATCACCAATACTGCACGGTATGTGTGCTTTATTAAAAGGGTAATCTTCATCAGTGGTCTCATTTGTTTAGGGTGTGTTCTATTTTGGTCACTAAAATTCAAAAAAGATTATTCTGGTCACTTACGTTTAGAATCGTTTATATTTTGGTCCCTTGGCCGTTAAACACCGTTACTTAAAAAAATTAGTTTTTAATTTAAATCTCAAACTTTCAAAATTTTATTTTTCACCATCTTCTTTAACAACACTCTTAGCTCCAGCAACAAAAACAAGCCTTGATGCAACAAGCTCTCCTCCAATAACAGTCTCTCTATCACCCAGGCATCTTAGCTCCTCCACGGGTTTTCTACATTTTTTTGAATCTATTATTTCCTCCACAGGTTCTCCCCATTTATATATGGTGAGTGAGGATGGGAAACAGATGCAAAAAATACGTTGTATATAGAAACCCAAATCAAACAAGAAAGATTTGGAGGGGAGTAGTCAGAAGATCAAACACACCCACACCTACTTTACCTCCCTGTTTTTACCTTCCTCCAACTTCTGCACTCAAAATTCACCAATCTAATTAAATATAAATTTACATTTTAATTACATATTAAAACATGGTGAGGTAGTAGCTTTCACTAAAAAAAATTACATTAATATAGGACTCCAATTAAAAATCTCTTACGATCTTCGAATTCCAGTAAACTCATTTTTTTTTTTTTTAGATTCTGGTAATTCCTCTTCAAATATTTGGTGACTAGAATTAAAATCATAATAAAGTGACTGATTGGTCCAGTTTCTATCGCCTGAAATCCTACCCGTCTCTTCTTGTTCCTTTTTTGTTGTCGAAGTTTATAGACGACCCGACGCAACCGAAAGATAAAGAGAAAAAAACATCACTTAATAGACTTAAATATAAAAAGATATAATTAGAATGGGTAATTCAATCCATCTAGATGAAAATTAAATAAAATAAAAGGAGATAATAGATTAAAAAATTAGAAAACCTGTGGAGGAGCTAAGATGCATGGGTGATAGAGAGACTGTTGTTGGAGGAGAGCTTGTTGCATCAAGGCTTGTTGATGTTGCTGGGGCTAAGACTGTGTGTTGGGGAAGATGGTGAAAAATAAAATTCTGAAAGTTTGAGGGTTAAATTAGAAACTAATTTTTTCAAGTAACAGAGACTAACGGCTAAGGGACCAAAATAGAAACGATTCTAAACGTAAGTGACCAGAATAATCTTTTTTGAATTTTGGTGACCAAAATAAAACACACCCTAAACGAAAGGGACCACTGGTGAAGATTACCCTTATTTAAAAAAACTAAGACAGTTGAAGTGATATCATCCTTGTATACACCAATATATTTAAAAATGAGATAATATGAATATTTTAATTACTTACTGAATATATGAATCTCTAATTATTCTCCTTTTAAGTACACAAATAATTATAATTATGTTCAAATCAAAAAAAGTTGTCATTTTGAAATTTAATTTGTAGATGAATATATTTTAAAAAATATGATATTGGATGAATCTTGTGATATATATATTTTTAAATAGATAGTATTTACTTAATTAAATAAATATATTTATAAAAAATAAAAGTAAATTTTTTAAAAGGTAAAAAGACCTCATTCAATTTAAATAAATATATTTATAAAAATAAAATTAAATTAGATTATTAAATTATTGATTTTAATTTATTTAAACACTGAACAAAATATTTTGTCAGTTAAATAACTAAACTTTCAATTTAGATACTTTTAAATCATCTCTTAATAAATAATGTTAAGTTTCACTTACAAACGAAACTACAGTTTACATCTATGGTAGCCGGTAGGAGGAATTGAGCAGAGCCCCACCTCATTTTTTTTACCTTGAATTCATATAATAAATTAGGAAAATTTATGGGAAAATTATAAATTTTCCCCTAATTTAAAAAAGTTATATTTTTCCCCTTCTAACTGAAATTTTAGCTCTGTCCCTAGTTCCACAACTAATGAAGAGGTTGGTATATTCTTACTGTTATTCAACTTCAAGATTTTATCATAAAAATGGCGTTAGTTGTTTTTATATCAAATTCAATCTGTAGGACAAGAGATGTATGTGACCTTTAATTAGTATAATCCGTGTTCTCCAATTCTGCCTATTTCATATTCAGCATTTATGTAATTCTTCCGGCTCAAACGATTAAAACTTGAAAGACTAACCCCTGAGATCTTAAGTTCAAATATTGAGATGGACAGAGGGATTATCTGCAAATGTACCGAAGAAATAAATAGTTATCCCTTTTCACTTCCTTTATAAGAAGATCTGCGCCGGATTCAAACGGCCAAGGGCGGTCGGTATGGCCGTATGGGCATTGCTTTTACACCATTTTAACTCCACTATTTCCTGTTCTTGAGCTTTACCCCTTTCAGCTGGTTCTTCTGCAAGGGCGCGTTTACTATTATGGAGTATGGACATGGACACTTGGTGTACATTTCAGTGTTCTGTTTTCCCCCCTTTATTGTGCCATTTTTGAAGTGTGGAGCAAAAATGGATTCTTTTATTCAAAATTTGAGAAAAACCTATTTAAAAGATAGGTACTAGCTAGAGTACATGCCATGAAAATTACAAACTAAGATGAACAGTACTCCTTGAAGGCTACAGATTACAAATGTAAATATAAACAGTAGCATTCAACTGAAAAGCATAGTCCAAGCATTGTGGATGTGGAACATTTTCTGAATTTCCAAATCCAATGATTCCAGCAAAGAGTTGCATCTTAACAATAAAGACCAGGTTTTACAAACTTCAAAGAAGAGAAAAACTACAAGTGAAGCTCAAGAGGGAATGAAGATACATACATATATAACTGTGATTGAAATCTTGAAGAAGATTGAGGCCATTTCTATGTTTGTTCTATCAAGTTGTATGGTTGCGACGAATCTTTTGAAGATCTGGGTTGCCTTTTAGATTATCTATTTACAGCTTCATGTTAATATTGCAAAGTGGACATGCATATATGACTGTTATTTAGCTTGTTGGAACCAATCAAATATGCAGGAAACAGACACCAAACTCTTGTACATTGGGCATGCAAACAAACAAACTCAGACTACACAACCAAAAAAGTAAAAATATTGTGTAGCTGCAAATCCAGAATCAGCAAGATGAGAAGGGACAATTTAAGAATTATATAGGTACTAGAAATCAACAAACCTTGCTAGGAGATAAAGTTGAGGTTACAACACTTCATGCTTCAAGTTTAAAATAAACACGATATAGACGGATATTTCGATTAGGAAAACAACTAGCCTGATGGGAAAGGCTTGGACCTCCTAACATTTCACTTCATAGCCCGAGCTGCAGCTTTTAATCATCTTCTCTTTCCGGAGGCAGACCACAAGGCAGAAGCATTTTCTGCAGAATTAAGATCACATACAATTATACCTCGAACTTCATTTAGCCAACCGATAAACTAAATTTTAGTTTGTCACTTAGTTACTAGTAAGATGATGTAAACCAATACTCATTCTTACAGGGAGCAGAGGACCACTCAACAAAACATATCCCAATTCCCAACTATTGGCAACAGACAACATTAATCAAGTCCTATATTCTGTTCCATGTAAGGCAAGCCTTAAACTTTTTTCAAGTAGTAAAAGCAAAAACTCAGCAAAAGCGGAAAAAAGAAAAGAAAAGAAAAGCACCCATGCCTCCACATTCCACAAAATTCTAAACCCATAAAACTTAGTTCAAATATCACACAATATACAACCGCCGGGCAAGCAAAGAAATATGAATCTCATAAATCCAGAATTTGGTTTACCTGCATGAAGTTGTAGCGCTCTCTTCCAATGGATTCATTTTCAGCCACAGCAAAGTAAGCCAACATTGGGTAATGCCCTATATAAGATGCGTAGCTATCTCGTTGAATGTTCACCGCCCATTCACTGCCATCAATTGAACCAATGGAATATATATATCAGCAACACTTATTTTGTTCAGTTAACAAAAGAGAAGAAGAAGAAATAATAATTATAAACTAACAATCTGTTCAGATCAGCATGGCCAGTTCCGACGTATTTGGCTTGGAGATGTTCGAGCTGGGAATTGATGTTAAACCTATCGCTTGCCTGGCAACATTTATGAAAGTGTAAGAGACAAACATATAATCCAATTTAGGGTTTAGGGAATTAAAAAATGGTGGGAGTTTTAAAATTAATCGAGAAAGGGAATTAGGGTTTTGATGGGGGAGACTTTACCTGCATCTTCTTTTTCAAAGTTCTTGAGAACGGATATTAAGGACTGGAGGAGAATTCCAACTAAATGTTCTATATATACTGTACACACCCCGCTGTTCCAGATAGTTGGATACCCAACACTACCCGACCCGATATGTAAAAAACCCTTGCTTATATTGTAGGCTTATTGTACAAATTGGTATATAAACTTCTAACTTTTTTTGAATTGTTATCTGAATTTTTTTGTTCAAATTATACTTAGTTTGAAAAAAAAAATCAAATTGATAACAATATTGTGATATTGTCTAGTTAAAATGATGATATCATTAAGTGTCACATGTCACAACTTAATTGGTTGTTGAAATATCGCATCAATACCAAGTATCAATTTATTTTTTTCTTTCAAATTCAAGTATCAATTTATGACAAAAAAACACTCGTGTACCAATTTAAAAAATGTTTAATTCAAGTATTAGTTTGTATAATAAACTTATATGTAAAATAGTTTCTTTTAGAATTTAGATTGTATAAATTCAAGTATTTTTTTAATTTTTTAAAATTTATTGAGCAAATACATTTGGCATGTTAGGTCAAGCAGTTCATTTTTGTTCCCTCATATTCGTCATGAGTTCTAAACTCATTATGAGCACTCATTTCCCTCTAGATAGGATTTGTTAAAAAAAAATTAAAATTTGTTTTTCCATTGATACTTCTGTATTTAAAAAGGTTTAAATGATGGAGATTAAATGTGATATATGATTTTGAACTTATACAATTGTGTTTGTGTACATGAAAATCAAAGTGAGAATTGGGACCAAGTATGACTTTTTTTGTGAATGGGGAAAAATCATATATATGTATATATATAATCATGGGTTACTTGTTGTATTTAAACATATCCTGCGACTTCTGTCGTGTTTATATTTCCTGTTTATTTATTAGAGATGTTGCTAGTTCATACAATATCTAAAATTACCAAAAGCAAAAAACCAGCCTTATCTGTATTACTGACAATGGGGGACTTTGCATGGGTGGCACATAATGTGATTTCAGGGTTCAAGCATGAAGCATATGAGGCCTGTTTCTTCCTCTAAAGGATTTGCTGAAAGAATGAACCTGAAAGCTGAAAACCCAAAAATAAAGCTAAGGACTAATTGTACTACTTCCTAAATAATCAACTCAGATGTTAGCAACCACATCCTTTTCACCCTTATTTAGTAGCTAAAGCTGTTAAATCTCCACCATCTTCGACCGATGTACGCGTTTCAAGGATTTCCGTTATATGCCACTCTCTATTCAGCACTTCATGCTTCACAGCGCATTATGTTCAACTCTTCTTAGAACTACCTGTCTACCTCCTCTTCATCAACTCAATGCTGACTCGCATCATCCTCTTCCTATTTTCTCAATTCAACACCAAAAACTTTTGCTTTTGTTTTCCCCCTACCCTACTGGGGAACTCAGTCTAAATCCGTAATCATCTTAACCTCGTTGTATTTACTAGTAGTCTTGTGATTCCAGTACTCCGAGCATTGATGGTTTGGATCAAGAGCTTCAATAGCCTGGAAGACGGCAATTTGTTAAGAAATATACAACTGAATTCAAATGTCACAACTAAACTGACAAAACAGAGTTAAGACAAATTTATGTGTCAGTATGTTTGCTATTCAGATATATTCATGCTTCAAATGATAAGAATTTAACAATATCAAAAGGTTTAGATAAATTTTTTTCTCCAGAATATTATAGAAGTGGTGCTGTAACATTTACCAGAAAGCAACTCAATATCTGTGCATGCCCATTCATTAACAGCATCTACTCCTCCCTCCAGAGCTTTTACTAGCATTTGCAATTCATCAATGGTGTAGCGAAGGAGGACAAATCTTTCTTCAGTTTGGCACGAGCAAAAATTCTTTACATGTTTCAGACATGTGAATCGCTCAGGAGAGCAGTTGCAGCTGCAGGCAGACAGATGCAAATCATAGAAACAATAGGAACATTCCCTTTCACTTTCCAAATCAAAGTCTTTTTCAATCTTTCGTAAGGGTACGTGAGGTGGAAGGCAATTCACTCTTTCCTTCTCCATCTGCACTCTCGCCTGTTAACAGTGGCAATGTTACATACATTAATTAGTATACATAGTGGCATGAGAAGTTTTTCACTGTATCATGTGCACATGCATTAAAGTAAATAAATAAAAAAGCTTTTCTTTCTCTCTTTTTTCAGGGAGGGAGGGGGGAGGAGAGAAAAGAATCTACCCTAACAGCCTTTGTGAGCATTCCATCCTTTCCACAGACATGTTTCCACCTCAAATTTCCTGGAGTTTCTCTGCCAGTAAAAAACAACTCCCTCAGAGCTTGGATGGCTTGCCGAGCTGCTCCTAGGAGCAGCTTGTCATGGGACAGTGATGTCCTGCGATGCTGGTCACTGTAGAGCTCCACTGCATGTTGACCATGTTCTAGCCAATCAACAGGAGCAACATTCACTGCCTCCGCACAGTTGAAGCCAATATTAAATCCAGAGTGATATGCCCTTGGAAAGGTAAGAACAAACTCCCCAGAACATTGTACAGCTCGATAGATTGGTATACCCTCAACTTTTAGAACAGATGGAGATAACTGAGTAACCTGCCCAAAGATGAATTGCAAAGTTCATGCATGTAATATGCTAATTGAATATAAAAATAAATAAATGTGATAGGAGGGAATGACAAGAAACAGATAAAGCATCTAGGAAAAAGTAATGAGATTCTTAAGATACTTAAAAAAAATCATTTCATGGGCTTTTGTTCTAAAATTTCAATTATAGAGGATTTAATGGTGTTCTGATCACTGATCAGTATAGTCTTTGGTTAAAAACGCTGGCGGTGAATATGTATGAGTATCATCAGGTACCAACACAACCTAACCTGGCTCACTAGGATTACACTGAAAGATACAGTTGCACATTCAAATCAGGATAACTAACAGTTTAGGCTATGATTAAGAATAACAATTATACAAAACATAAACTGCCTGCTGACAAAGCAACCTAGATGCATTTCTTTCTTGTACCTGATTCTCTTAGATCCCTTGATGTCTTGGAACCCAAGGTCCCACATGTCTACATCTATGACCTATTGAGATTAGTAGACACCAGAGAGCATGTTCCACTGTTCAAAATACAACTTCTTTAACATTATTAATGTCTTAAAATGTATAAAAGCCCAGCTAAGCAGGATGAAGGTGCTAGAGGAATTGGCATTTTAATTTGAAAATACTTGTTCCTCATCATCAACCTGATGAGAAAACAAACATGTCTGCAAGAAGCAATGAAAAAGTGTAGAGAATATGCAAAAATCTAACCAAATAAAATAAAGAAAAAAAGTAAAAGAAATGTCTCACCAATTCATGGAGTAAGTCTGGTTGTTCTTCAAACAAATCAGGGAGATGCTTTCTCATTGCAGCCTCCAAAGCGGAAGCATGGTTTTGAGGCACTCCATACCATATTTTTGGTTCACCCCAGTGCATATAGTTTAGCGAATACAGATGGTGGTCCTCAACATGCTGCTTGAACCATAATACAGTACAAATGAGTGAAATGAAAGAAACAATCAGGCATGGATCATTATTCAAATTGTCAAGCACGAGTAGTCACTTTTTACTCTTCTCCTTACATTTCTTTCTACACATAACAAATAGGCATGGATCATTAATTGCATATTTATAGTAACAGAAAGATGTTCAAAATTTCAGACCTAAAACAAAAAGAGGGAATAAAGGTGAAAAAGTGATAACTTCCAAAAGAGGGTTATTTTTGTCCCCATCCATGCATTATAAATTTTTAACTCTATTTCTAGCTGTTTTTATGCCTTACCCAACAAAATGACGAGAAGCACATCCCTACATAGAGCCATGGCACTAGAACTCCAGATATATCACATCCTTCAAAAGATAACACAGAACCTTGTAGGCGTGGGAAATTATTTAGGTTCCAACCTGATGTTGCATATTTATCCGCATCATTTCCGGTTAATGTAGATGGTGCCTTGGGAAATCCACTGCCAAAAGTTCCTGTTTCCAGGTCTGCTCCATAATATACCTGAAATAAGATAGCAAAACCAAGTAGAAGTAAACAGAAACTTCCATGAATGAAATCTTTTAAGGGATTGGACTAACTTCATGACCATATTTCATACCTCCACCTCATCAGTTGGCTGTTCAACTATCCTCCAGTATTCACCTTCAATATCCTCCCAAGAAGGTTTCCATTTTGAGTATTCAACCACGCCAGGCTTTGAATCCTCACCACAGTCCCTCTTAAAGTATGTCTCCTTAAATTCATTCGCATATCTCTGAAATTCTTCAAGTGTGAAGTCGGGTCCTGAACTGAAGCCAAACTTCTCATTGCTCTCAGAAGTAGATTCTACACTAGAATTGGCGCGCCTTCTAGTGGCTCCAATTCTTGAATGCCTCCTTCGTCTACGTTTTCGGCTTTTTCTTTTCTTTCTCATTGGCTCCCTGTTTTGAAGCAAGTCAACTAGCTGAATTCGTGTTGAAAATTTAGCATGTTCCCATATATCTTTCTCTTTAAGAGGACAAGGTGGAGTCCAAGAAGGTGGTGGAACAATCCGACATATACCAAATGATTCAGCTTCTTCACGAATCTTTTCTATGTAGGCAAGTGTGTCTTCAAACTCCTAGTAAATGGAACATCATAAATTCTAAGTTTCAAAAGGAAAATATTGGGGAAAATAAAACAAAAAAGTTGACAACAGACTTTTACTCTTAAAAGAGAAGATTACCTCAACAGTTGGATAAAAGACTGGAGCATCATCAATGGAAGGCCTGCATGCTTCATCTGGGTCCCATCTTGCTGAAACCTAGAATTGATTTCATAAAGCAACAGAGTTTAGGAGGATAAAACTGAAGAGTCATCAGACAAGTTAACAATGTATCCAAGTGTGGAGCACTTTAAATAAGATAAATTATGTTTCTTGCTGCAAAAGTTTGAGTCTAAACACTTCTGCTAGGACATTTAAAACTTCAGTCTTCCAGGTATCATGCAAATATCCTACACTAACTTTTGAATTACAAAAACTGAGATTTTTTTTTTTTTTTGAAATGGCCATCAAAATTCATGTAGAAAATCTAGACTCTTCTTAGATTCAAAATGCCTATTTTGAGATGATGTTTTTTAACATTAAAAATAAATAAATTATTTATGATCAAACTATCGTAGTAGAACATATATGTTAGCAGAAAGAAGCCAATTTAGCCTATTTGTTACATTGAGTCCACTCAACCGCACTAAATTACCTTTCGACTTCGAGGACTTCCTGAAAGCTCAATATTATCTCTTTTCATGGAATGTGGTGAAGAGTGGTCCTGCAAATAAACTTTTGTTAGAAATTCATATATTTTATGTTTCATAATCTTAGCTTGAACCAGATATATTAAAAAATTAAACCCCTAACATAATGATAAATCGGATTGGAAATGACATAACCCATGTCAACACAGCATCAACCAATAAAAAGAAGATAACAAAAATGGAGTATGCCCTGGTTTTAGCCCTCTTTAAATCTCACTTGCTGCTACAGGTAGTCAATTTGATGACAGGCAGTTGCAAAAAGTCACTTTAAAACAATTTAAGAACCATATCAAGAAATCAAGTGATTGATTTCGGTGTTTATTCATGTTAAGGATTTTCTGAATAACTTATGCTACTGTTTTCCCTAAATCAGCAAGAGGAATTGTAAATGCCAATCAACGCTATAATATAGATGGTTGAGAATGTAATATTTTTTCATATTAATTCCATCTGTTTTAAATCAAAAGAAGAGAAAACTTTAATCAACGCTGATCAAACTGAATGATCTGATGAACAATAGCAACACTTTCTGAACCAAGAATTCCATAATGCCTATAAAATATTCACTTGAAATATCACCTATTTATTAAAAGAAAAAACATATCAATAAAAACTACTTCCAAAAACAAGGAAGAAACACGGCCTGTATTTGACCTATGAACGCTGCAAATGTTAATAAACAGATCTGCACATTTAACAACATGGAATAAAAAATATATGAACAGAGGAAAGAGATAATCTAACCTCTTTCGAATAAGAATCTGCTGCTATTTTCAACTGTTTTGGGGGTTTTCTTCAATGCAGTGAAAAAATGAAATACACGAAATTCATAGAACTTGTCAAATGTACCAAAAACAAACCCTAATTCTCAGCATAATTTCACCTTAACTCTAAAACAAATACAAGCAAACTTTTATCCTTGTTTTGTCAAAATCTTAAAGGAAAAACAATAATATTTTTATTGTTTTTTACTATCCAACTCATTTTCTTTTTAATTTTCCAGAACTAAATAGCATTTACTATAATATTAATAAATGGGCTGTGAATGTCACTTTTTATATCAGACTTTTATAGTATCGAAATCGGATTAATTAACTAATAAATCAAATATTGATGTTTTTAACTAACAATTAATTGATATAGCATGATGGGCTGCTAGGTCTTAAAGCAAGATTAGAAGTTTGAATTTTGACATGGTAAATTAAAAAAATTGAGTTAGAAAAGTCACCAATACTCCAATAGTATATCTTTATAAAATTCGATTTAGATTAGTTGATTAATGAATGAGATATAGATAATTAAACAAAAAAACATTATTATTTATATGTATAACAGTATAAGAAAACAAAGAACATAGTATGTAGTAGTTTAAAATTTGTTCCGTTCCTCTGCCTTGATATGTTGAAACAAAAAATTAATCATTGAATTTGTTCTAATAAATACATTAAAAATAATATATTTTAAATTAAAGTAATACATAATAAACAGAGTACTATCTATTTATTTATATTTATTATATTTAACACCGAATGAATTTTCCTCTGTTTTCCTAAATTTATTTGTTATAATAAAATTTTAAATTTTAATAAGTATTGAATACAGTGATGATAAATATTAACATCATTAGATAAATAATTATAAATCTCTAATATCGTATTTTAATTTAAAAGTAATAAAAGAACAAAGCTACTAGAAAGAGAGCGAGAGTAGGGTGGAAACTGGAAAGCGCGAAAACCGAAACGCACGCAGTATTAAACGGAATCCGGCAAACAAGTAACAAAACAACCACGGATTCTCCTTTGCTTGTCTTCTACTCCACTTCTACTCTTTTTATTTTAGATTTTTTCTTACATCACTGTAATAATAATAATAATAATAATAATAATAATAATAATAATAATAATAATAATAAAATTATTGAAAATTTAGATATTTTGACATAATGATACTGCAAAAATAATTAATTAATAAAAAAATCAATTGTTGAATTTTATTCTGAAATATGTTGGGTATTGTAGGATAAAAATGCTTAAAAATTCGATGGATAATATACTTGGAAAAACAAAATTAAATAAAAAGTGTTAAATGTAGAGAAATTACTATATGAACTCGACTCATTATTTTTTACATGCAAGAAAGAGGTAAAAAATGGATCATAATATTTTTTACATGCAAGAAAGAGGTAAAAAAATTAAGATTAATTTACATGCAAGAAAGAGGTAAAAAAGGTAAAAAAGAGGTAAAAAAGAAAGAGGTAAAAAAAAATTAGATAAATGGATCATAATATTTTTTATAAATTAAGATTAATTTTATTTAAATTTAAGGTCTAATTACGCCACCAGTTCTTGTACTCTTTCAAAAATTTGGAATGTAATCGTACTTTGAATTTTAGGAATTATTTCCTTTCTATCATTACGATCTCGTGGCTTCGTGGTGGCTTGGTAGGCAGATCTAGTGCGCGGTAGTGGCAACATTGGAGATCCTATTGCAACTCTGGTTGTTTATTTTCGGCATGTTTATCTCACTCATGCGGTGAATGGACGGCGACTTGCGTGGTGGCGTGTCTCGCTGCTCATATGGCTGGTTCTTGATGCTGAGCCTGAGCTGATGCTTTGTTTTGCACCATTACAGATTTAACACCGAGATTTTAGTTTCTGTTTTGCTGAAGTTTTTGCAGATATACCATTGGCTTCAAGGAGCAAAAGCGGTCCTTTCGAAGTCATCGGACACACTTGGTATCTTCCAATGGGATATTGAATGAAGAACCAAGACGAGATTGCTTCGACACAAAACCATTTTCTAAATGCTTTTCAATGGGACGCTTGATTCCCGGACTCACCACATTCTGCAAGCTTCGACACCTTTCTTAAAAAGGTCCTGAGTACACCATCTGGCCTTTAAGATTCGGCAAGGACTCAATGCTGCTGTCTCTATCATTCCCTGCAACTATGTGGCCTTTGCCACCTTTTACTGATGTTTCTTTGATTCTTTTAATGAACTTTGGCAACAATCACCCCTCCCCAAAGAAAAAACACTAAATTTCTGAAGTTTGAAGAATGCAAGGACAAGCATGACCATACCTATAAATATATACTTATCAAATGATAGCAAATTTGGACTTCCCAGTTGGCCAAGCTAAAATGGCCTAACCGACGAAAAAATGGACAACAGTCCAGCCCACAAACGAAGTTTTAATTTCAACTATACAACCTTGTCTATTTCAATACCTTAAATTACACACACACACACACTAAAGCAGAGCAGATATGGTAATACAGGATGTACATTCTACATAGATGTGAACAAACATTATTTCACTTCCGCAAATCATATCATCATATCGTATATAAAGGGTAAATATAAAAAAACACTTTCCATCTCTCATACACAATGTACATCATCACACATTTCCATACCTCATCATGAGCACGGACATGGATAATGGACAAATGTTAATGATTTCCATTTTCAACACAATATGCACAACTAATTGCCCTGCAATCATAACCGTGTTCGTTTTCATTCTCCACAACTAAAATCCAAAAAACAAACCCCATCATTGGAATCATTTTTTGTCCGTTGTTACGCCAACCACCACATTGCTCACCTGAAATATCATAAAAGTTCATGACAACAAAGAACGCACATAACGCAGACATGTGCAGTTAAACTATATTTACCAATTTGCCACTCTCATCAACAGACATGGGATTCTCAACAACAACTGTTTGGCTCTGAGCACAAGGCATCAGTCAAAAGGTTAGATTCAGGTAACAGTCAATAACTCAAAACCATCTACATTTTAAAGGAAAAAGTGATATCAAACTTCAACAACTTACTGTCGAAGTAGATGGTGTAGTCCCTGTGGCATTTGGTCTGCTTGCCGGAAGCGGAACCCTTACATTGCCCATCTGAAACATAAGTGAGAAATAGAGTGAGCAGTTAAACCACCAAATAGATGTTCTCTAGACATAAATATATAAGTCTCACCCAGCGCAGCTGGTGCTCAAAAATATTTATCGCATGGACATAATTAGTAGATAAATAAGTACTTATCCTTCCGATTAAATATAATGCAATTCACATTCAAAGGGGAAAACATTCCAAAAAACAGCTTACGAGAATCAACAATTTGAAACATTAGACAAGGTGCACTCATTGTCATAGTAATATTAATAGGTTTAAACTATTGCTTTGTGAACATCATGTTAAGGAATTGCATATTTTAGAAATAAATATTCCAATCCATTAATACGGTGGAAATGACAGGGGTACTAATGCAATTCACATTCAAAGGGGAAAACATTCCAAAAAACAGCTTACGAGAATCAACAATTTGAAACATTAGACAAGGTGCACTCATTGTCATAGTAATATTAATAGGTTTAAACTATTGCTTTGTGAACATCATGTTAAAGAATTGCATATTTTAGAAATAAATATTCCAATCCATTAATACGGTGGAAATGGCAGGGGTACTAACTAAAACTTCCCAATCTATTCCTGAACAACCCAAAGAGACTTAACACGTAAACTCACCCAAAGCCTTTTTCAGGAGAGGGAACTGACCCTATTTCCATATAACTGATTTTGTCCAGAATCAACCAATAAACAAGAAAACATAAGAAGTTCGCAACAACCACATGCAAAACAAATAAATGGATACATTCAGAAATATACCAAATAAATTCAAAGATATTTTGAAGAATTTAAAGATAGTGAGATCAAAAAAAAAAAAAACTTGTGCCCTTGTATGAGAAAACATGCAATAATATAAGAAGTGAAAGAATGACAACTATCAAGCACTTTATAAATCAATATGGTCCTCTTTTAACCTCTCGTGAAATGTAAGTCTCCAAATCTCCGCAAATTCTAAGAAACATGTTCAATATCAATGATAGACGCAATAATGAAAAGTCGTGTCAATTCGATCATATACTTACGCCAACATTAGTAACATATTGACAAACAGCACATTTGACTGATGGAGCTCCAAATGGATACATTAGGGTTGTTCGGCAGTGAACGCAGTTGATGTGAGCTATCTGGTTGGATGGTGCTTTTTTCATGGAAATGAGATCCAAGAAGAGAAAAGAAAGAAAAAACAAGGTCAGTAAACAAGCTGGAGGCATGAAATTAAAAGAGGGAAGGAAAAATGAATAACAAACATTTAGAACAAACTATTGACAGGCAACATGGAAATGCACTGATAAAAGGTTGAATGAGGAACCAAAGAAGAAAATACAGTATAGTTCATACTCACTCCCAAAGTTCATAGAAGACATACAACCTCAGGCACGCTGACATTCTTTCAAACTAAAAATTCTACTTCGAGAAAAGACAGAACCAAAGTCCAAAATGATCAGGCTGCTTTCTATAAGGAAGCATATTAAGATCATCTAGTTACTGAAATAGCTTAAATGCCGCAAACAAAGCTATGATTAACAACAACAAACACAGCCTAAAGTGCATGCCGCAACTGAAAAATTCCACAGCCACAGAAAACGGCAGTGGCATGCTAAATGATTAAAAATAAGATGTATGCATAATTTGATAAGAACAGCCTAATATCCAGATGGCAGACAAAATTTGGAAACATTCTAAGATCTTTAATTACTAAAAGTAGCTCAGATTGCTAGTTAAAGAAAATGATAATATAAAATGGTCAAAAAAGACATCCATGTGGAACGCATTGTGACACACTAAATACAGTATGGGGAAGCACTAATCAGAAAACATAACAAATTAACAACTCCCATTTTCTCCATAAAACTAAGCCACGTTCTTAAACTTGCTTACATTGCATAAAAAAGAAGGATCAACCCACGAGCATTAAACTTTCATCAAAACCAAAAATGACTTTCCATTCAATAGCAACAATTTTGCACTTACTAACATTATAACCATAAATTTAAATCATTTTCACAAACCATACCTGTCGCAAGGTTAACGGTGTTACAGCAAGAGCATCTTACACTTGTTGCTCCACGTGTATACATTAGCAATGTCCGACACCCCCCACATATTAGTTGAGCCATTCCCATCCCTGCTGTGTTAATTTAAAAACTTGGAGTATCAAGCCATAAGATTCTTCTCGGATATTGAACTTATTTTATTGACATATCTAGATAAGAGGTATGTTACCAGCCACCCTACATTATTGTTTTCTTTGCCTTAAATTAATCTCTTGTTTCTGTAGAAAATTCTATATAACACCACGACCATTAATAGCATTACCAGAGTTTCAAAGTATACATCAATCAAGGCAACCAAATGAAAAAAAAAAGGAAAAAGAAAACAAATTTAAAAATAAAATACAGTAGCATTGCAACCAGACATCTGTTAAAAAGACCAGGAAAAATTGTGCCAAGAGTACATCCATATTAGTTGGCAGATTATCAACCTGAAATTAAAGATTGTCATCACTCATCACCAATCTTACCAAGTTCTAAAAAAACCTTTACATAATATGGTCCAAAATCCAGTTGCACGTTAGTACCAAACAAAAGGAAGTTAATATAGCCAAAATTCCCAAATGTTGTGTGTAACAGCCTTGAACGGGTGGGCTACAATCAAGCCAAGTTGCATGGTAGATCTGAGCAGCTTGCCAAGATTCATACTTCCAACAGTTCCAACGGAGTATGATTTATCTTAGGGACCATAAAATACTTTAAGGTTTGTTTGAAGTGCTCATGCAATCCAAACTCAACTGTTATCTAGCTTATGCACAACCAAGTTCGCATAAAGAAGTAGCTATGGAAGAAAGAAACTCTACAATGAATGGACTTATGTCCAACTAAAAAATATATTCAACAATTACCCAAGCACACGTCAAAATCTCAAAAACAAATGCCAGTAAGTTCTCACTAACAAACTTTAACAAGTTTGATTTTACTATGTTTTGTTATCAAGCTGACTTGAGTTTAGTGGAGTCAATGCTTCACTCCAAAAGTTAACAAGTTAGATTACCGAACTATACTAAGTAGAGGTATATATTGCATGTTTACTTGTTTGATATTGTATTCAGTTTGAAATTCTTAATGAGTTAGCAACTTGGGCAGCCAAATCCACCCAAATCCAATCACAGCTATTAAAACTTCAGCAAAGAAAAAACTTATGTGCTTTTCGGTAATTGCTATGCCATTTCTTTTTTCTTTTCTTTTCCTATTTGCTTTTGGGCAAACATTCCAAAAAGCTTCTATAAAGCAAAACAAATAGTTAAAAGACAAATCATAATTGATTAAAAATGAACAAAGGACTAAAATGCATCACCAATCTAACATTTTGACAGTATAGATGTCAAATCAGTCATTTTGTTATATAAAAACTGTATTGTATTTACTTCTTCAAAATATTTTTTTTCCTCTTTTGAAAGCAAAAATGAAACAGCAAAAGTATGAACCAAAAAATAACTTACAAAATTCAGGACTTGCAAATGTTTGGCATCCTACAAGATTAAGTGAAGAGAGAATACAAGAAGTCTTGGAAAATCATGGCAGGAATCAAACACCTTGGCAGTTCCACAAAATAGGTGATTGTAGAATGGTTAATGAACAAAGGAAGAGAACAGAATCAGGAATTACAGGACTCTGACAGTTTATGGGCTGTGGCGGATGTAGGTGGTGTTGAGGATGGGCTCGTGCCCACCCTGAAAAACTGAATTTCCTTTACTGGTTATCTATTTTATCGAGGGTGCCCACCCTGCAAATCTGAATTTCCTTTATTGGTTATCTATTTTACTGAGCGTGCCCACACTAAAATTTTATTTGTACCCATTTACGTACAAAAAAAATTATGTTGTTAATACTTAACATATGTGTGCCCACCCTCAAAAAATTTCTGGATCCGCCACTGGCTGTGGGAGAGTGAAGAAGTCAGTACCAAGGTATTTTCAGTTTTGACACATACATATCAGTGATATACTAACAAAATAAGTTATTCGGACTAGGGTGTAAGTGTTGGACATGGGTACGTATCCTTGAAGGTCAGATCCCTATAGCCAAGTGGGACACGAGTACTTCATGAAAAATGCAGTCTGAGCAACATAGCTAACAAACATGTGTCAACTTACAAGTAAGACAATACATTCTCAAACTGAAAAAGGTAACAATGATGCATGTGGCTTACTACATCTGATAAATTGCATTCAAGCAAACTTGTACCACTCAAATAAATTCTCATTTCAGCATTTAGTAATAAAACCAATGAGCACTGTTTAGGCAAGGGGCAAATTCAGCAAATTTTCAAATAAGATTCAAGCATAATTAAAAACGGGGTCTGTTGGATCTCCATGGTCTTGATAACCAAAGTCATCATTTAGTTAATCAATAGGTACATTAGTTTCTAATAGGACTATTCAAGGAGGTAGGGCCTAAATCACTAGGTCAAATATTAAGGGGTGAAAAGGAACCCACTAAGCCAAGTATTCTTACATAAAGTAGTTCTCAATGCCACTAACACATATAGATAAGCCCGAAAAATAAGAGAAAATTTGCTAATTTTATGATGCAGATCTCTTTTGAGTTTCAGTAATAATAACCATGTTCGTGTTGAAGATACTGACAACTAGCAACTGTTCGCAACTTCAGAAAACTGATGGTTGATTTTAAATGTTCAATTAATAAGAATGAGAATTGAATTTTACCAGGGGGGGGGACTTGGGTAATTGTATTACATAATGCGCAGCAAACATTTGTAGCCCCTCTAGGATAAAGAAGAATGCTCCTACACCCGCTACAAACAAGCTGACTTTGCATATCTGCAGTCATTGTAAAGAATGATGTAAAGATGCTTTTCATGAACCTGACAATAATAATGATTTACAATTGGTAATGCCATTTTTGAGATTCAATATAAAGCATGTGATAGTAAAATCTCATCCATTAACACAATCCCGTCCATCTCTATGAAGAAACAATCAACATGACATCTAGAGGTCAAAATTTATAACATCCAAAAAAAATGCTAGTCAAAAGAAATAGAATAGTAATAAAAACATGTCTCAAAGGTGAAAGATTCATTTAACAAATAGCATTCGACGGCAACTTAATGGGAGTTCTATCTCATTCTCAAAGTACAATAATAGATATACTGCAATATGCATCACAATCACTGTAGAAAAAACTCGAGGTTAAGAATTTGAAATAACAAAATATGAGAAAGAAAAATCACTAAAACATAACAAGTATTATCTGGTGCACAGTATATTTTTTTTCTTTAATCACTTTTTCCCTTAAAGCATTTTTTCTCTTTTGTCCTTTCAATCATATAGTAGTTAACAAGTCAGCAAGATTAGTACATCAAATCTAAAATCCCTTTGTTTCCAATGAAATCCTAACATGAATTTTATCAAGAAAGAAAGAAATACCCGATACCCTTCCTTCAACAAGAAACCAATTCCAATTTTTTGAGGAGCAATCGAATTGAGACTTACAAGTTCCTGTCAAACAAATTAAAAACAAAAATTAAAAGTAATTAAGAGGGAAATTAAAAGAAATAGTGATAATAAGGAAGTGAACTTTTACCTTGAAGAAGAAGAAGAAGTTGAATATCAGGACAAATAATAATCTTATCAAAAGGATAAATCCAAATGCTACGATTTTACAAATATGAGATCCGCGAAAATTAGGAATCTTGCAATTACGTTGATTTGTTTGCTTTTTCTTTCTCTTTTAGGAGATTTGGTTGAAGTTTCTTAAGAAAATGTCGTTAGGAATTAGGAATCGGCCGATTTGGAAACACCAAAGCATAACGCAAAGCCTTGCGTATATAGGTTAGATAAAACTGCATCAAACCACAGTTTTACTTTTGGTCCTCAAAAATTCGAAAAGAAAAATGGATAATACTTGGTGAAAAGGATTTATATGTCCTTTCAATTTTAAAATTAGGTTAATTAGTCCCTTTAAAAAAAAGTTATTTAATCCTATTAATTTTGAAAACGAGTAATTTAGAATAATTAATCGTATTTTTAATACTTTCCGTCAATTAATCGTATCTTTAATGTTTTCTTTCATTTTTACATAATTTCAATTGGCATAATAATAAAAATAACCTCAAATGTTTACATGTAACTTCAATTTGATCCTGGTTATAAAAAAATAAACACATAATTTACACGTTTTGCAAATCTTGAAGGTTGGATTTATTGCTTTATCAAAACTAACGTGATGTAATATATAAATATTTAGGATTAAATTTATTACTATGCCAATTAAAATTATATAAAATTGAAAGAAAACATTAACGCATGATTAATTATCCTTCGTTGCACGCATTCGAAATTAACCGTAATACTTTAACGATTAACAATTTTTTGATACTCTTAAGTCTTAATGCGTATCAAACCATAAAAGATTTCACTTCCATGTCTAATTTGAATAATTTTTCTATATCTTATTTCCTACATGTTATCATGCTTTGCGGTTAGATATATTTCTCGTTAATGTTCCGTTTTTTTGGTTGCATGTGTGTTTGTATCTTTATATTCGAGTATATATATTGTACAAAGGGTTAAGAAAAAATGACTCTAATAAAGAAATACAAGTTTTTATCTTCTTCTTTTTTAATTTATTTTCGTTATGGTTATTGTAATTGACTATGGACGTCGCTCTTTCATTCGTCGTCACTTCTGTTATCAACAACAATATATCAATAGTATATTCACTCGGTAGGAGTGTTGAGACTTATATTTTTTTATCAGTTTCACGATATACAAAGAATGAAGAAGAACTTTTCTAGTTTTCATTGATTTCACAAAAGGTTAGTTTTTACAGACGCAATGCATAGGGTATATAAAGCATGAAGAAAACCCTAATTTTTGTAACGACCATGCTGACTCATAGATTTTACAGCTCACGTAACAAACTCAGCTTTCTACCAAACTTTCCTTGGTGTCATCACTCATCCAGCTGGTATTTGTTCAACATTCACCCGATTTTTTGAGTTCTCTACAGTTGCTCGAGGTACAACATGTAGTTTGTGGCGCAAGGTTTCAAATCGTTCAAGAGGGAGAGGTTTAGTGAGTATGTCTGCAAGTTGATCTTGAGCTGGGACATAATTGACTTGAAGCTCACCATTTGCATCTCGTTTACGGACAAAGTGTAGACTAAGTTCAACATGCTTTGCCTTAGTGTGAAGGACGGGGTTGGCTGCCATAGCCACGGCACTGGTGTTGTCGCACCAGAGTTTGGTGACAGAGGAAGGTGGTGCAGCCATCTCAGTGAGAACATCATTCACCCAGACAGCTTCAGAGGCAGCATCAGCTAAGCTCTAGTATTCTGCTTCTGCTGTGGAACGGGACACAACCTACTGTTTTTTGGAGCTTCAGGTGACAAGGTGACCATTGTGGAAGACACAATGACCAGACATGGATCGTCTGTCATCCTGGTCGCTCGCCCAGAGTGCGTCAGTAAAGATGATCAGTTCAGAGGAGGAGGATGGTTGTGCTTCAAACCATAAGCCAAAGTCCATCGTGCCATGTAAATATCGAAGGATTCTTTTGACGGCACTCCAGTGAACAGATGTTGGTTCTTGCATGAATTGGGCAACCTTAGTGACAACATAAGAGATGTCAGGTCTGGTGTGGCATACATACAATAGAGCACTAACTATGCTTCGATAGAATTGTGTATCAGCCAGTTTCTCGCCATCAAAACGACTGAGTTTTGAAGAAGTTGCCATTGGTGTTGCAGTGGGTCGAGAGTGAAGCATGTTTGTTCGATGTGGGATTTTAGTAATGAAGGTCTTTTGGGACAGGAATAGACCATGAGAGTAGTGTTGTACGACAATTCCCAAGAAGAATTGTAGTGTGCCAAGATCTTTAAGGGAGAATGTAGAGTCAATGACAGTGATAATTTGTTGAATGTGAGCTTCTGAGTTTCTAGTGATGAGAATATCATCTACATAGACCACCAGTTATGTAGTAATGCTGTCACAGCAGTAGATGAATAAGGATGAGTCTGCACGGGAGGAGTGGAAACCAAGAGTAGTAAGGAATGTATTGAGTTTCTAGAACCAGTTCCTTGGTGTTTGGCGAACCCCATAGAGGGCTTTCTTCAGCCTACAAACGAGAATATCACCATTGGCAGCTCGTTTTTCAAAGCCTGGAGGCGGAAGCATATACATTTCTTCTCGTAGATCACCTGTGAGGAAGGCGTTATTAACGTCGACTTGTCGGAGTGGCCAATTGTTCATGACTGCCATGGAAAGAAGGATGTTGACAGTGGAAAAACGAATTATTGTACTGAAGGTGTCCATAAAATCTGAGCCAGGAACCTGGGAGAAACCTTTGGCCACCAGGCGTGCCTTATGCATGTTAACAGAGCCATCAGAGTTGTGTTTGAGCCTAAGTATCCATTTGCAGCCTATAGGCTTACGATGTGCTGGTAGAGGTACAATGTCCCAGATGGCATTTTCAACAAGAGCGTTGTACTCAAGCATAACAACAGTGTGCCAGTTAGCATCTTGTAAGGCCTCTTGAATAGTAGAGGGTACTTCATGATGTTGCAGCTGAAGGATCTTGGGTTTAAATATGCCATTCTTTGCCCTAGTGACCATGCCATGAGTGTTACCAACATTGGAGGGAAGAGGGACCGATGAAGGTGGATGATCATGGGTGTCAGGAGCCAAGGGATCTATGGTTGTGGTAAAGGGGATGTCAGAGATTTCAACTGTAGTATCAGCATCAACACTGGCTTGTGAGGGAGGAGAAACATGTGCAGTAGAGTCAGCAGGTGATAAGTATTTTATTTTGGTTATGTTTTTAGTCTTTATTTTTAATGAATATAAGTTTGAAGGACTTAAATGGTGTTTTTATGTTGTTTTCATGCAGGTTATATGATGCTGAAAATAAGCTGGAATGCTGCAGAAAATACTGGAGTCGTGGGCAGATTCATAGGCATGAACCAGGGCATGAATGCTGACTGGGCGCCACGTCAGCACCTTCTAAAAGCTGACGTCAGCAACACAGACAACTTATCAAGCCGCTTATCAGATAGCTTATCATCCATATTTTAATTTTAAAATTCAAACTTGGGATAATTATCTTATGTAATTTAATTTAAATTTGGGATTTATCATTTTAGTTTTTTTAAGGTTTTCAGCTACTATAAATTCCCCACTTTGGGGGTGAATTAGATCATGAGTTATTCATTGTTCTCTTCTTCCTTGAGTTTAATAAAAGCTCTCTATTTTCTTCATTTCCATTTTCTCCATTTCTTTCTTTATTTAATTAAGTATGGTTTCTTCACCAACCATGCTTAACTAAATCCCCTTTAGCCAAAAGCAACGTCAAACCCGACTAAACTCGTGAGATTAGAAAAGTACTTCAATCCTTTAACAACTCTTTTTTAGATTCTCTGTAAAATTGATTAGGCAATCGGCCTAATCTTTAGGCATCTCAATTGTTTCATTTCGAGAGAGCGCATCGGGTTGAAGTGGTTTAGATACATCGTTGGGGACAAGGAAGAGCTTGTAGCCAATTCAACTCCCTAAGAACAAACTTAGTGGCGGTCCATTAAGGGGAATCAAAATCGGAAACAATTCTCATCGAGACGATTATCCGAGTACGAGCTTCTCCAGCACTAACTCAAATTTGAGTTAGCATCGATTGCCGTAGCTAACTCTCTAAAGGTTGAATTCAAGGATTACCCTGGGAGTCGAATTTACCCAAGAGAAGTAAGTTGCAAGGGTTAGGCCTTGTAGACTGTAACCGGCAAGAAAGTTGAAGAATCATCAATTTCAGTGATCGAAGATGTCGTGGCAAAGCGTGGATTGAGGCTGATTCAATCCATAATCCATTTTCAATATTTATTTTACGTTCTTATTATTTTTATTTATCACTCAAATCACTTCTCTAAAATCCCCCTTTTATTTTTTACAGGTTTCTTGGTCTAAGTCAGAACGAAAGGTGTTAGAATTCCTATTCCCTGCGGATCGACCCTTACTCTCGCTATATTATTTTAATACTTATTTATTTGAGTTTAAGGATTTATTTTTGATACTATACGACGCATGTCAGCAGGTGCAGACATGGTATTAGGTGGTGGAGATGATAAAGGGGAGGAGTGAACATTGGTGTTGTCACTAGGGTTCTGCCCAATAGGGGAGGGAAGTTGAACTTCAAGGATAACATGAAGAGGAGCATATTGAAAGGCCTTGAGAGTGGAGGAGGTTGAACATGATTTAGTAGCAAACGGGAACACAAATTCATCAAAGACAACATTGCGCGAGACATATATCCTTCCATCCTTGGCAAAGCATTGATAACCGTGATGTTTGGTAGAGTATCTTAAAAACACACACGATTGGGATCGAAACTCAAACTTGTGCTTGTTGAACGGTCGAAGATGTGAGAAACTTTGGCAGCCAAAGACTCGAAGCATCGTGTAGTCAAGAGGCTTGCCATAGAGCTTTTAGAACGGTGAGATGTTCCCTATAGTTGGTGATGGCATACGATTAATGAGATATACATCACTGAGAACAGCATACGCCCAAAACTTAAAAGGAACAGAAGCTTGAGCTAGAAGGGTGAGTGATGTTTCAACGATATGGCGGTATTTCCTTTCAACAAGGCTATTTTGTTGAGACGTATGTGGGCACGTAGTCCGGTGTTGAATCCCAAGTACAGAAAGTTTGGTTGCAAGGGGAATGAATTCTCCCCACCATCGGTTCGAAGAGCAATAAGTTTGGCATTGAATTGATTTGTGACCAAGGCATAAAACAGTTCAAATGCACCTGAGACTTCTGACTTAGTGCGAAGGAGATAAACCCAACAGAATCGAGTATATTTGTCAACAAATGAGACATAATATCTATAGCCATTAGATAGTTCAGAGGTAGGACCCCATACATCAACTTCCACTAACTCAAAAGGAAATGTATAGACATTAGAGGAAATAAAGAAGGGCTGAACATGGCTCTTGCCCAATTGATATGGTGCACACACCAAGGACTTAGGAGAGACTACTTGCTTATTAAGAGTTGTGCTGATCACACGAGCCGTAGTGTGACCCATTCGTCTATGCCAAAGGAGATAATCTGAAGCAACATCAGTGGTGAGGACAGTAGCGGATGCAAGTGATGGAAACTCAAAGCTATAAAGACCCCCAGACTTCTTCCCAGTCAGTAGAACTGAACCTGTATGTTCATCCTTCACATAACAAGAGGTTGCATGAAACTCAATGTAAACAGAGTTATCCTTAGTAAATTTAGACACAGAGATCAAGTTCTTTGTGATTTGAGGCACATGAAGTAACTGATTTAAAGTAAGAGGGCGAGAAGATAAATCAATCGAGGAATGACCAGTATGAGCAATATGTAGTGGTGAGCCATCACCAATACGAACCTTACCACTGCCCTTATAAGGATCGCAAAGGTGAAGATTATCCAGCTTGTTGGTGACATGGTGAGTAGCACCGGAATCAGGGAACCATGGACTACCAGGCATCATTAGGGTGTTGACTTGAACATCAGCTGTAGAAGGAAGGAGAATCAGTTCCAGAATTGTCACTAGGTGAAGTAACAAAAGGGTCGTATGAGGTCTCGGTAGGGTGTTGATGATAGCAACAAACATTGGCATGAGCGGAGGGGTGAGCCGAGGGCTGTAAGGTGGAGACACGCTTAAAGTCCTTGTTGAAACGATGCCAACAACGGTCAGCAAGATGGCCCAGCTTCCCACACAGCTAGCATTGAAATTTTGGACGGCCCTTGAATTTGTTGTTGGTGGAGTTGGTGTGAGCATTTTGTCGAACATCAAGAGTATCACATGAAAGCGTGTCAAGGGTTGAGGCTGAGGAGAGCTTAGTAACATTAACGTCAATTGGGAAGCGAGAGGGGTCCATGAGTCTAGATTTAGCATCAGTGAGAATGGAGACAACACTGTCAAGGGAGAAGGGTTCCTTGCTGGTTGTAATGGCAGCAACCGAAGGTTCATATTCCATGGGTAAGCCATTAATGATGGTGGCAATGTGTTCAAGCTCAGAAACTGGATTTTCACATGACGCCAAAAGATCGCAGATGACTTTAACCTGAATGACATACTTAGACGTGGTGAGACTGTCCTTCTTTAGTGACCGGAGTTTGCAGTGAAGGTGCATGAGTTTTGTGGTGGAGAGTTTGGAGTGAGAGTTGGTAATGGCATTCCAAATGGAAGAGGATGTTTCGGACCCAACAAGATGAGGGATAACAGTGGCACTAACAGTGGAGAGTAACCACGACGCTAGAGAGCTATCTTACTTGAAGTGACGCAGGTAGGCTGGATTAGGGATCTGATCACCATTAGTTCCAGCAATCATTTTTTCAGGAACAATGTGTGACGAATCAAGATAATGCTCTAGTCTCAAGCCACGAATTGTTAAAAGAACTTGTTGTTTCCACAGCAAGTAGTTTGTATCATCAAGCAGGACATTAACGCGTCGATTAGAGAAAACATGAGTCAGTGCATCGGAAGCATCAGAATCAGACATGTTGAAAGCCGGAAAACGGAGCACAGAGGAGGAATGATGTCAGGACTGCAGCGAGCTTAGGTTAGGCACAAGATCGATGGCCTGATACCATGTTGAGACTTATATTTTGATCAGTTTCACGATATACAAAAAATGAAGAAGAACTTTTCTGGTTTTCATTGAATTCACAAAAGGTTAGTTTTTACAGACGCAATGCATGGGGTATATAAAGCATGAAGAAAACCCTAATTTTTGTAACGACCATGCTGACTCATGGATTTTACAACTCACGTAACAAACTCAGCTGCCTAACAAACTTTCCTTGGTGTCATCACTCATCCAGCTGGTATTTGTTCAACAAGGAGCACTTAAATAAGAACCTTACCGTTTTGGTTTGGAAAAACAACAAGTGCTAGCAAAAATGACAAAGAATGGATGAGAGACAATTGTCAATTTTAAGTTTGAGAAATTTAATGTTTTTTCGGAAAAAAAATGACTTCAACTTATCACATCGATATATTTTAAAGGCAGTTTATGGCAATGATCATAATAAAAGCAAATCAAAAACTTAATGACTGTATTACAAGTTTTAAAAGTTTTATGACTAAAATAAAAAACTTCTAAAAATTTAGTGACCATCTATATAATTTATCCTATATTTTATTCTCGTGAAATTTTTAATCTTTAAATTATAATTTTATAAAGTGTCGATTTAACTTAAGTACTTAACCACTTGTTTTGGGTACGAGCTAAAAGCGTTTTTTTAGAAGTACGGTTTAAAAGTTTATTTGAATAAAAGTAAAAAAAAGAAGACGACAGTTTGGTTAAATGCAAATTATAGTTTAAATGGCTATAACTTAAGTATTTAATATAAAAAAATAAAAAGTTTTATAAGTGTCTTTGTTTTAGGGTTTAGGGTTAGAATTTAAGTTTTAGGTTTAGAATTTAGAGGGGTGGCTATAACTTAACGTTTAGTGTTAGAATTTGAGGTATAAGAGTTATAGTTTAATGTTTAAAGTAATCTAATTAAGGATTTTTGTTTTAACATATAAACTCTAAACTATAACCACAACGATTCAATTATAAACCACCAATATTTAAACTCTAAATTCTAACCCTAAATCTTAAAATTATAGTGCTTGTGAAAACTTTTTTTATTTCCAACGCATAAATATGAAATAATTACCCTTGATACACGTCGAAGCCTCTATGGGGCTAGAGGGGTCATGGCCCTCAAATTTTATCCTTATTTTTTTAAAACATAATTTAGTCACCTTAAAATTTTTAAAAATTCATATTAAACTTTTAAATTTTTTAATATTTTTAATTAAATCATCTCTTAAAATTTATAAAAATTATGATTAAATATATCAAAATTATTAAATTTTTTAATAAACCCTAAGAAATTTCAAAAAAAATCGTTTAAGCCTCTAAATATTTAAAAATTTATTTTAACCACCAAACTCTTACTCTAAGTTCCACCACTACCTTAATATAATAATAGTAAAGCTTTTTCTTTTTAAGTGGATATAATTTACTGTTATGTTTTTAAGTGGATAATTAAGAGTAATTATTTAATACACATAATGTAGATATAATTACTTGAGAAATTCAAGCCTATTTTTTATTCTTATACGGATAATTAAAATAAATATACTTGTTAAAGGAACACATTCTACCACTATAAAAAATCTAAACAAAGAAGTTATTTGAGTAGATAATTATTTATTACATGGTGATTGAGTTTCACTATTTTTTTTCAAAACTTCTCTATTCATATTTGATTAATTATGATATAATCATATAAACTCAATAAAAAATTATAATTATTAACGGATATAAAAAAAAAGTTTGTATTTTTTATCAACTAAGTTAACATGGATTAACCCCTTTGCATTTAATGTTAATACAGATGATATTGGTAAAGCTCACGAAAATAGTAGAATTAGTACACTGCGGTACGGAAGGAAGAAAAAACAACCCTAAGCTTTTGCAATGATTGTACGGAAAATAAGGTCATTTTTGGAATTCTGTAATAAATATATCCGCTTTGCTTTGCACCGTCATCGTTTACTCTACGTTTCATAATTTTGGATATCAATGTTTAAAAAAATATTGTAATAAAATATTTAATTAAATTACTTAAAGAAATTAAGTTTATTCCGCGACAAAAAAAATGCAATATATTTAAGATTTTTTAAATAGTCTAAAAGCGATTATAGAATAATATTTGTTCATATATATTTTAATTATTTAATAATGTACACACTTTGCAGACAAAGTGATTGAATCTGAGTCCCTAGAATAAACATCATTTATTTTTCCATTGAAACCACTTGTAGGGTTAAATTTATTTAAGTTTTCTATTCTCAAACAACAAGTTATTTTTTATTAAATAAAAACCTTTTACATTCTAGAAGTATCTTGATTTGAATCCATACAAAATAAAATAATATAAAAATCTTTGACCATTTGATCTATTAATAAATCTCAAACAACAACTTATTTTTAATACATAATGAATATGTTCAAAAGAAAAAATAATATTTGGTTTAAAATAACTTTAACATAATTTATATTTAAATTTTGATGTTGTAAATAAAATAAATATAATTTTTTTTAATATAAAAAAAAATATATATATATATATATATATATATATATAGTTCTATTTATCTGAATTAATATGGTACGTAGAAATGAATATATGATGAACATAAAAGATAACTTTAAAAAAGGATGTTGAATTACTTTGTTAACCTTAAACACAAGTAAAAAACATCTATTTGAGAAAAACTAGGCTTAGTGGAACTGTGGAAGTCAAAACTTCGTCGGGGACTAACATCTCCTCGGGACCCGGGGCGCCGTCGGTTCAGAGAGATTCGAAGTCCCATGAGGCGCCTCGCGGCAGCTACGACGCTTGAACTCCATACCACCACTCGCCATCAGCGATCTCAACGTACGTATCATTCTTCCCTTTATTTGCTTTTAGAAACTGCAATTGAATTTTCTCATGTCTCCTTGATTCAAATTCCGTTAGCGTAATTGTTTCAAGAGATTCAGATTTTTTAACAAATATGTATTTGGTTAACGTAATTAAGTTTTTTTTTCCTTTTAAATGTTATGATTAAAAAACGTCTTTCTAATTTTTATTGCAATTAACATTTGTTTCAGCTGTTATATTTTGTGATTCTTCATTTACAATTTGGTATGGTGAAAGGAGAATCGTAGGTCTTTGATTGCATGGAATTGTAAAAAACAAGAAACAACAGTTACAAGTCAGAAAAAAGAAGATGATTATTGAATTTTAATTAATAGAATAAAATAATAAATGGCAGATTTAATTATGTCAGCTTCTTGTCTGCATTGAGCAGACAAGGGGGAGATGAAGCGAACTTTTCCAATCTGTTTCCAGCAACAACCCATGTTCTAGTTTCTTATTCAGATAACCTTATCACTTTTTCTTTTAATTAACTATTTATTTTTTAATCATAGTTCCATTGCAACCCATTGTGCTGTTTCCTCTAGTTTTTGACTCCTTTTCTTTTGATTTCCAGCTCAGCTTGATTTGGATCCGGTCATTTTCAGTTGGCCAAGAAAGTTTCTTTTTCAAGGGAAAGTTTCAGACTGTTTTTTATGCTATGTTGAGGGGTTCTCAAGGGGAAAACTCAAATACCCAGATTGGATCCTTGAGGTAAATTGATATTTCTTGCTCCAAAAGGGGAATGCATGTTGTTGAAGTTGCTTGCTGAGATATAAACCTCAACCTTTTGTCTTACAATTCATAGATGAATTACTTCCTGTTCTGTTAAGGTTTGGTGAAAAAGGGAAAAGCTTTGTGACTTGTTTCTTTTATTAGCATTGGTTTGTTCATGCTATTTTGGAACCTTTCCATTTTACTTTCTTAGAAAATTAAGAGAGAAAGGGTGTGGTAATGGGGAAGGTCCAAGGCAGAGATTTATTGTCTTTGCTCCTTGTTGTACTATCTGCAGTTTTTAAAAGTGGAGAAGCTCAATCGAAGTCTTTTCTGATAAATTGTGGTACTACGGATTCCAGTTTGAATGTGGATGGTAGAAAATGGGTAGGTGATTTGACTCCTGGTAACAATCTTACCCTTAGTTCTCCTGGTGTTGTTTCCTCTACTTCTGCACTAAGTGGTGATTCAATCTTTGCCCCACTCTATAAATCTGCCCGGCTTTTCAGTGATGAATTGAACTACACGTTTAATGGCATTCAAGGGAACTATTTCTTGAGGCTTCATTTCTGCCCCTTCTCCTTTGAGGAACACAATGTAAATGAATCTTCTTTCAATGTTGTGGCAAATGGTCTGAAACTCTTAGCACAGTTCAGTGTTGTTGGTGAGATTGCACACAAGAATTTGTATCTCCAAAGTTCAGGAAGCAATTCCAGCTCCATCTCTTCGGTTAAAGAGTATATTGTACCTATCAATTCTAATACGCTTGTAATTGAGTTCACCCCAACCAAAGGATCATTTGGTTTCATTAATGCTATAGAGCTGATTCCTATGACCGATAAACTTTTTGCAGATTTAGTCAGTAAAGTGGGTGGAAACGATGCAAATCTGAATCTAAGTGGAAGGGGACTTGAAACTATGTATAGGTTGAATGTCGGGGGTCTGGAGATTAATCCCAGTGAGGATTCCAATTATTGGAGAGCATGGGATATGGATTCTGGCTATATGATCACAGCAAATGCAGGTTCTGAAATACATAACAGTTCTAATATTACCTATGCTTCTGCAAATGATTCTTCAGTGGCTCCTCTTCTTGTGTACGAAACAGCAAGAAGCATGTCTAACAACCAAGTCTTGGAAAAAAGATTCAATATGTCATGGAGGTTTGAAGTGGATCCTGATTTTGATTACTTGATCCGCCTACACTTCTGTGAGCTGGTTTTTGATAAGCCAAGCCTGAGGATTTTCAGAATCTACATAAATAACCGGACCGCGGCAAATAATTATGACCTTTTTGTGAAGGCAGGTGGAATGAATAAAGCTTATCATCAGGATTACTTTGATGCAGTTTCTTCACAAATCAATACCCTCTGGATTCAACTCGGTCCTGACACGGCAGCTGGTGCTTCAGGCACTGATGCTCTCTTGAATGGGCTGGAGATCTTCAAGCTTAGCCGAAATGGAAACCTTGCTCATGTGCAGAGATATGATTCAACTGGGAGTTCAAATCATCCTTCAAAGCTCTGGGTTCTCTGGGTGGGAATTGCTGCTGGTGTAGCCAGTGTTGCCATTCTTGCAATTGCTGTTATCCGTATAATCTGTTTCTGCAAAAAACGAGGAAAAGCATCAGGTGACACAAAAAACAACACTCCTGGGTGGCGACCATTATTCCTTCATGGTTCTATTTTAAATAGCTCTGTTAATGCCAAGCGATCATCTAGACTTCAAAATACAAGTGGATCTATCTCCACTGGTGTTGGCAAGCAATTTACACTTGCTGAGATTCGGGCAGCAACTAATAATTTTGATGAAAGTTTAGTGATTGGTGTAGGGGGCTTTGGAAAAGTATTTAAAGGGGAGATCGAAGATGGCACTCTTGCAGCCATAAAGCGGGCAAATCCGCAATCCGAGCAAGGGCTTGCTGAATTTCATACTGAGATTGAGATGCTTTCAAAGCTTAGACATAGGCACTTGGTCTCCATGATTGGATTCTGTGATGAACAAAATGAGATGATCTTGGTCTATGAATACATGGCAAATGGAACTCTTAGAAGTCATCTGTTTGGAAATGATGTCCCACCGTTGACTTGGAAGCAACGATTAGAAGCATGCATTGGTGCTGCCCGGGGACTGCACTACCTTCATACAGGCGCAGAACGAGGTATTATTCACAGGGATGTTAAAACAACCAATATTTTGTTGGATGAAAACTTCGTGGCTAAAATGTCAGATTTCGGGCTGTCAAAAACTGGTCCTTCTTTGGAACATACTCATGTAAGTACCGCAGTGAAAGGGAGCTTTGGATATCTTGACCCTGAGTATTTTCGCAGGCAGCAGTTGACTGAGAAATCCGATGTCTACTCTTTTGGTGTGGTGCTGTTTGAAGTTGTTTGTGCTCGTGCTGTTATAAATCCTAGCTTGCCAAAAGATCAGATAAATCTTGCAGAGTGGGCAATGAGATGGCAGAGACAAAGGTCGCTTGAAACCATTATTGACCCACATCTGAAGGGAAAATATTCTCCAGAATCAATGGAGAAGTTTGGAGAGATAGCAGAAAAATGTCTTGCAGATGAGGGGAAGAACCGGCCTACTATGGGAGAAGTTCTATGGCACTTGGAGTACGTGTTTCAACTTCATCGAGCATGGATTGGGGCCAACACCATGGATAATTCCTTCTCGAGCAGTCAGGCCTTGAGGGATTTGGAAGAGAGAGAAGCTGAAAATAGGCAGTTTGACGGAAACTCCGGTTTAGGGGTATCAGAACCAGAACAGAAGTTATAGGTGGGTCTGAACAGTTAGCTTGTCTGATGAAAGACAGTTGAAGAGCTGGTAATTGTATTCCTTTACAACATGAAACTACTAGTAGCTGAAAATTCTTTTTATTTTTGTTGTATTAAACTTGAAGTGTTTCCTTGTGTATTATGCTTACTAAGCATGCAGTAAAATTATTAAATCATGATAATGTCTAATGTTTTAATTGGTTTTACTTTTGTAACGTGTGCATGCATGGTTTTGTTTGTATCGTGAAAATAATATCCCCAAGTTCAAGGTGGTGGTAAGTAGGGCGGAAACTTGAGTTGTACTTGTAGATCAATTGCTCATAGATTTTTAGGGGGTATTATGACTTACTTGTGTAAGGGTACTAGTATTGGCCTATTATGGATGTGATATTCCCAATCTAATTTACTCTATTTACAAAAGTGAGACTTGAACCATCGGTCTTACTTAAAAGACTTAATATCTCATCCGCTAGACCAACTAATAGTTGATGTTTAAAATTTTACTTTTTTTTACAAAGTCTAATTCTAATCTTAATCCTACTTAGAGGAGAAGGGGAAAACTCTAGGAGAGGAAAGGGGTGCTCCTGGTGTGTTTAGAACCCGTGACCTAAGAAAAAAAAGGGAACAAAAATAAACAGCTTAGTCAACCAACTAAATGTGCTTGCTCTTTAAAATTACTCTTTGACTACAATACTAAACACTTAAATTTTAAACTAAACAATCTAAAAATATTTTTACCACATTTTTAAAATACATTGCCAAACTGACCCTAAGTGTACTTATTTCTAAAACCGACGGTCTTACCAAATTTTTTAATTGAGAAAAAAGAACAATGAGAAACTGATTCCAAGAACTTGTGAAATGTTTACTGTAAAATAAAAGCTGTCCTGATAAACAAACAACTTTCACAACACCAGCATTTGATCCTCTTATTCTCAGAAACAAACAAGCAAACACCATCACACAATCCCGAGTTCCCAATAGGCAATAGGAGAGAAACAAGTTACCAATGGCAATACAATTCCACACATATAAACAGGCATTTAAAAGCTTTTAGATCAAACATCAAATTTACTGGCAATGCTGCAACAAAGCTGCTTCACGGCTTCAAAGTCGTAATCGTCGAGGGAGAAACTGCTCAGTCGATTAAGCATGGCGGCCTCGGTCATTTGGTCAAACTCATACCTATCTGCAAACAAGAAGTAACCCCCACATTCCCAAGCTGAGATTGCACGAGAGGCTGCACAAGTTTTCTGTTGGATGGATTCAAATTAATCCATCATCAGTGCTCAACAATATCGAATCCTCCAATTCGACATCAATTTTGATAAAAGAAACCAATCACACAATCTAGACTGATATGTACTGAAATTGAAGATGAAGCAACTCATAGCCACATACAAAGCTCTACAGATGCTGCACTACCCTATCATGCTCGAAATTAACTATAGTAATTGGATTTAAAAGCAAGCCTGTCCAGTTTATGAAATCAAAACTATCAGAATCAGTTACATATTTAACATCCATGTGTGCAATTAAGTACTCAAAACTTTCTTCCGTTGCTCATATTGCAGATCCCACAACAAGTAAATATATGTTCTTAGATAACAAATAGAAATTTGCCACATGTCCATATACTGACACATCACCAGTGTAATTTTCCTCCCTATTTAGCCTTTAACCCATCACATGGCATTATATTGACAACTGATGTTTCTATTGGGGTAATACTAATAGGATTATTATCCTATACATTGGCGGTGGAAAACAAAGTTTCCACAAGCGAAGTTATTTAGGGGTTTAGGGTTTAAAGGTTAGTAGTTTAGGTTGCAGGGTTTAGAATGTAGGATTTATGGTTAGAATTTAGGGTTTAGGGTTTGTGGTTAGATTTTTAGGGTTTTAAGGTTAGATAATTTAGATTTAGGCTTGAAAATAGGCATGCTTGTGTAAACTTTTAGTTTCCACCACCAGTGTATAGGATAATAATCCAAGTACAAAATTGCATGATTAACCCAAAACTTAAAGAAACAACTGCCTTGAGAAGGTAGAATCAACTAACTACAATCTCGCCTTAATATGGTAATGAAATGTGTGTGTTCAATAAAAATTAGTGAGATATACAGTTTCAGCTAGAGGGAAATTATGCTTTGAACAAACATACTTACCTGAAGAAATAAAAAAATCCTTTTGCCAGAATCAGATATCATCAGATTATATTGAACATTCTTTTCATCTAAATGGAAACATATCTCAGAAATAGCTGCCGCCAGTATTTTGAGATTGTGGGTGGTCTTGAAAGAGAGGGTTTTAATAGGATAATCAATGATAGAACATATCTGAATCCCTCTCCTACCACTGCCAAAAAAAGTACTTACAGGCTGTAACTCCACGGGTAAAGGGTGAGGAAGGTAGAAAGCCTGCAACATCAAATAAGAGAATCGTGATAGCTATAAGCATGCAAGCATCCATTTGAGAAAACACTCATCATCCTCAAGGCTAAAATAACCACCGTTTACAGGTTACAACCAAGAGCTTCACATACCGTAAAAAGTATCCAAAGCATTATACAAAAAGAACCAATAACTATGTAACCAAACTTGCATATTAGTTCCCAAAAAAGGATGGTGTTAAGGAATTTTACCTCAAAATATACAGCAGAACAATTAGGTCTATAGCAATTGTAGAACAAGCGAAATGATTGGTTATTAAATTCTGCAGCAAGCCTTGTGGATATTTCAATGGATCTCGCATCAAGGATCGAATAAAGTTTGTTTGAGGCACAAGGTACAAGGTAGACGTGACCATATTCAACAGGAGTTACCTAGAAACCAAAGGGTCATGGATTAGAAAAATATAACTTAAAGAACCAAACTCTTGGGTATAACAGCCATCGAGGTTTAGGTACACAAAAAGGGAAGCCTACTGTTCTTCGTGGGTTACATAATTGTATTTTTCAATATCTTCATGTTCTCTTTAAAAAAGGATGGTGGCTTGAAGCTTAAAATGCTGGAAGAGCATTCCAAAGCCACAAAAATAGAAGCTTTCTAGGAAAATCATGAAAAAGGGAACGGAAACCTAATGAAGATTAACACAAATGATATCAAGGTAGATACATAATTCATTCACGGGAAACCTAATTCAGAATAGATACAAGGATGCCGCGCCCAAGTCAATGAGGATTCAAATATTCCAGCAACATCTACTCATTTCTAGTATATCAGTTATGTGGAACACCCCAAAGACTCCAGGTCCCTTGTGTTGAAAGAAAAGATTAAACAAATTTCCTTCCGGACAATAGTTTTATAGCATATATCACAATATTGACATTATGGATATATTACCAATAACCTGTTGGCTTAGTGACAAGATACTTGTGCTGTATGGAATAAAAACTTGGGTTCAATCCCTAGCAACCCTACCCCTTCCCCAATTAACAAAACAAAAATATGGATAAATACCATCTTCACACGGGAAATACACTTAAGAGTCAAAAGTAAGCAGTACTTGGCCTTACATTGATGATCACTAAGATGGCACTGCCAGGCACAGAAGCCGAAGAAGTAAGCTCAGATTTTGCCTTCTTACTGCTGGCAAGACAAAAGAGTAGTTCTTCCGGGTGTTTCATGCAGTCAAATACAAGAGGATTGATCTCATGGAGTGTATTGCCCTCAGATTTGGACTGATGATCTGGTCTCTGCCCTTCATTCAATTGAGAAAGAAACTTCATCTTTCCAGTAATGACCTATATAACGCAACACAGAAATTATGTTTACCACCATAATTCCAGCTTTATATGAAAAAGAAAAAGAAGAAAGATAGAAACGGGAGTTTTCAGAACTATCTAATACCTTAATTTCTGAGGTTGTGACGTCATATTGGAACAAATCTTTCAACATTCGGTCTTCCCACTGCAAAGCAACAGGAAAGATTAATAAAGGTGATAGGTATATCTTAACAAGTATGCTTCACATTTGTTCTATACCTGAGATAGCAGAACAGCATCCAACATATTTTGTTCTTCCTCAGCGATGCATGAAATACCTTCAAATGAAATGTCTTCCTCAAGAGATTGGCTACCAAAGCAGTAAATAGGGAAATGCATACCTGTAAATTTTTTGAATATTTTCAAAACATGATTGAAGAAAAAAAAAATACGCCAAGTCCAATGAAAACTCAGCCTTTCAGCATGTTCCAAAATTATATAGCCATTGCATCTATTTGTTTGACACATTAAGATGAATATTATTCTTTACTCCAATGCAAAAAGAATTGCATATCCTTTCGCCTAGATATCTAGAAAGCTTTTCTCAATGGGAAAATGCCAACTCTTAACATTTACATGCCACCTAATTTGATAAAGGGCAGCAAGTGTATTAAACTCACTACGGTTAAGAAGCAAGCCTTATACCTTAACATGCTGCATATATGCCAAAAATTACCAGATTCATTGTTTTATTTTACCTCACACCTTCTAAACTCATATCAAATATGAGTAGAAAGCATCAAAATGTGACAAGTGACAACCACCAATTGACTTTCTTTGGGAATGCTTTTCTTTCAGATAATTTATCCACTGAACTCTAAAGATGAACACAGGAGAAAACAAAAACAAAGACAACAGAATAGCTAACCTTGAAGAAATGAGCAAGAATGCTCTAGCTGCTTAAACTTTCCATTCTTCGCTCGAAAGCTTTTATCTTCAAGCCATTTCACTGAAACCATCTTATAAAAGTAGTCCTAAAACAACAACAAAACACTATAGCTCCACTCACAACTTTAAAGACGCTTGTATCAGCAGTTCAGCACCCACCACCAGCAAGGAATGTAAGATCTGCGGGATGCCCACCAGCTGAAGGTAGGGCACCACGACCACCGTGAAATGAAGGGGATGCAATCAAGAATTTAGGAAAAGCCTGCATACACTCTTTGCCCCTTCTTATTTTTTCACAAGGTTCTCTCCTTAGAGCCGTTTTTAAATTAACAAAGCCAGCCCGAACCGGACCAGCAGATCCACGCCTCCAAAATCTTTTCTAGGGCCAAAAACTGAAAACCATAAGACAGTTGATCAAAACACAACTCCAAGATACAATAAACCAAAAAAAAATAGCATAAAACACGGAAGATGGCAAATAAGAATGCTCATTTATCTCAACCATAAAAACAGAACCTATATACATTTTCACTCATAAGACACACCACAAACGAAAAGAAAATTAAGAAATTAAATAAACAATCATTCTATGATTCAATAATACGAATTTCGTCAACAAAATGTTTAAAATCAGCAAAAAATTAGCAGAAAAAGACACAGTATAATATATATACACATAATTATTTAAACAAACGGAACAGATCAAAAGAAGCTTATCGGTCATCATTCAGCGAAATTTACATTCTAACTTAGCCTCCCTGAAAAAAACAATCCAATTAAAAGCAAAAATTATCTTTGCAGCAAAAGAAAACAGAAAACCTTGAACATACATAACAAAAGCATCAGCATTCCAAATCAACCGCAAAAATTGTTATTAATATGATTCAGTCAACGCCAAATCCAGTGAACTAAATTTAAAGATGGAAAGTAGAAAGTAGAAAGTAGAAATTACACAGCTTGAACGGTGTCGCTGCTCCTCCGTGCTCCCCTTCGTCTCTCTCCTTTTCTTCAATCTCTCGATTTGATTCGTAATTGGTGACCATTAAGAAATCCTCATTTTCGTTTGTATCGAATAGCAAGTTAGCACGTGCCATTTTATGTTTAAAAAAATAAGAAAAGGACGAAGATGGTAAGAACGTGAATTGAGCGGCGGCGAGATAAGTTTAATGATTTAAAAAATTAAACAACTATTTCTTATAGAAAAAATTAAATAACTCTATATTCCTATTAAATTTAAAGTTAGATAAATTAATCCCCTCAAAGGAAAATTGTAGCCTCGTTACATTTTGAAATTGAGCAATAAAGATATTTAATGATGATATTAACTTTTTAATGTAGTTTCTTTATGTTTTGAAAGTTAACGTGTTGAATGGAAATGGAGAATATTATAGTTTTTTAACGTAAAAAATATTATTATTAAATTTTATTAAGAATTTAAACAAAAATAAATATTATTACGAAATTATATTAAAAATATTAAAAAAACATTATGATTCCGTGGTAAAGAAAATGTGTTACTACAAACAAAGTTTGTCAAATGATAATTAATTTAATATTACTTAAACAAGTTTTGAGTTCGAAACATTATATAGGTAAAAAAACTTTGATGAGAGGCTGACTTATCAAATCTAGATGTGGGAAGCAGATCTAATTATAATTTAAATTGTCATAAAAACCGTGAGGGAAAAAATATGTCACATTCTAATATAAGTTATTGGATGAGTTGCTAAGTATTTCATATGAATATAAAATGATAGATATAATTATAATTTAAATTTGATGAATTAAATTATTTTAAAATTATTGTTATCAGTAAAACAAGCAAATGAATGAAATAATAAAAATTTGAATTATTTTAGGTTTGGATTAGAATGGTCTCGAATTGAATTATTAAAATATTTTTTATTACCAACAAGTGTTGGGTATATTGATAAGGCACATTGCACACTTAAGGAGAGGATGTGAGTTCGTACATTAGAGACGACATTGTTGAGAGTGACAGTCACACATCTCGAACATGGATGGTAAAACAGAGATATATAATATTAAAAAAAATATATTTTTTTATTTTTGTTTAAAGATTGAAGAGGGAAGAAATAACAAACAGATAAAAAGTTTACTTTTCATTTTACTCGAAGAAAAAGGCCACTGTAAAAAACCAACGGCTAGTAATTATATAACGGCTACTTCTTTTTGATCGTCATACGATTTTTCTCCTCCTAAAATCATCATCATCTTCACACTTTTTTCTCTCTCAATTTTCTCTCGGTTTCTCATTGTTTACTGGAATCTTTCTTTCTTTCAAAGTAGCAACATAATTTTGAGATAAAAGTGGCTTTCCCATCCTAAAAACCCACCACAAGAGAGAATTGGAGAGAAACTCAACACCCACTTTCGTTAGAGGAGGAGGAGGAATAATAGTTGTAGTATTAGCATATTGATCGAAAATTCTTCTTTTCGGCTGATAGAAACGCTTTCTTGGACAATCTTGAAAAGGGTTCGGAGATTTTGCTGAGAAAAAGCAGAGGATCGATGTGGTCAAGCGACAAAAACTTCCCGGCGAGGGGTTTCTTGACCCCACAGCCACCTGCATGGAAGAAAACACAGTCCGCCGCCGTCTTGCCATTGTCGGAGAGGAAAAGAATTTCGCCTGCCGATAATGGAGATTTTCATGTCATTCATAAAGTGCCAGCTTCTGATTCTCCTTATGGCAGGGCAAAGCACGTTCAGGTTAATTAATTACACCACTTCCCATCGTAAATGAGTCTTTTTTTCCTTTCCATTTTTCTTCATGATTATTGGTTCTTTTGTATGGATAAATCCCCTAAATTTCTTGGTATTTTTTCCCCACATTTCTAATGGATGCACAGTTGATAGACAAGGACCCAAATAAGGCCGTTTCCCTGTTCTGGGCAGCCATTAATGCTGGAGATCGTGTTGATAGTGCATTGAAAGACATGGCTGTTGTAATGAAACAACTGAATAGATCCGATGAGGCTATTGAGGCAATCAAATCTTTCCGCCATCTTTGTCCGCCTGATTCTCAGGAGTCTCTTGATAATGTTCTTGTTGAACTCTACAAGGTAAGGCACCAATCTTTATCTTCAAAGGTTTATTTGTTTCTATTAAAGCTTAGTTTTCATTCGCTTGTTATTATCGAATTCAGATGAATGAGTCTAGTCTAGTTCTAGTACATGAAGCTTAGGAGCTCATGAGCAAATTCAAATCTTTTTAGTACACATTTTCGAGAATGTTATCATGGTTGATTACAGTAAATACCAGTGGAAAGAACCAAAATTGTAACTTTGTTTACAAATAAGAGATTGAAATTGTTTGTTGTTGCAGAGGTCTGGAAGGGTTGATGAAGAGATTGAAATCCTTCACAACAAACTGAGGAACATCGAGGAAGGAACCGTTTTCGGTGGGAAGAAGACCAAGATTGCAAGATCTCAAGGGAAGAAGATTCAGATTACTATTGAACAAGAGAAAGCAAGGTGGGGATATATTGATTGCATTCATACCCTTTATTTGTTCTTGTTCTTTCAACTTATAATTTCTGCAAATTTGTATATGTTTCAGGATACTAGGGAATTTGGCCTGGGCCTATCTCCAGCAACATAATTATGGAATTGCAGAACAGCATTACAGGTATGTTTATATTCCCTAAAAATATATACATGTGTGTGTATATGTACATATATTTGACATCGAGCTTGTATCATCACAGAAAAGCTATGTCTCTGGAGCCAGATAAGAATAAGCAATGCAACCTGGCAATATGCTTGATGCACATGAATAGGATTGGTGAAGCAAAGTCACAGCTTGAGGATGTTAAAGCTTCAGCTGGAACTGAAGAGATGGATGAATCCTACTCGAAATCGTACGAACGTGCTATGGAAATGCTGATGCAAGTAGAGTCGCAGTCAAAGTTAGAGCCGATGGTGGCACAGGAACCGGATAAAGGGAAAGAAACTCGAAGATGCTTGATGTCACACAGGGATAGAAGTTTGAAGGAAGCTAGCGCTTTCCTCCCCAGAAATGAAGATAATAGACCTTGGTGCATCGACAGGAGAAGGTTTCCTAATGTAGATGAGCAAAATGGTGAATCATATCATGGAAACCACCACCACCTTGAGAAGAATGATAACTTGTCTAGATATGATGACACAAGTTCACAATGCACACCAATTGGACTGAACGGTAGTTTGCAGCCTACTCCACAAACCATGCTCACTGAGAAGTGGAGAAAAGGCTCATATTTCGGAAGCCCAAGTGAAGGGTCAGTGTATTCCAGCAAGCTGAAGGAAAGCTGTAGGTATTCAACTAGACAAGAAGTAGGTTCTTCACATAAGAATATGCATGCTTCCTTAGCAGCTGCTATGAAGAACTCAGAAGTTCTGTTAACCCAACCAAGACGATGTTTGTGGGGTTTCAACACTCCAGATCAGAGGAGAGGAGGAAGATGGGGAGAAGATACGGCTAGAAATTCAATTCGAAAGCTATGTTTTGAGCCAACTGAAAGTGCCCCGTCACCTTCAATCCATAATCTTAGAGAACGACCTTCTTCGAGTAATGTGAAGCTCAAAAACTCTCCAGTTGGTGGTCTAGAGGAGGAAGAGGAGGCTCAGGAAGGCTTATTCACTCAGCCAAGAAACTCTTCGCCGTGGCTAAATAATAGAGATCAAAGGAGAAGATGGGCTGAAGAATCAAGCGGTGTGACTACTCATCCAATGCAAAGTCTTAATGTAGAGCCATCAGTTTCTTCTAAAGATGAATCAGAAATAGGACTGGAAAAACCTGCAAATGCTGCACCAAATAAGAAAACCTGGGCAGACATGGTTGAAGAAGAAGAGAAGGAAGAACTTCAGTGTGGAAGAAAATATCTGCAGAAGAGCTCTGATGATGGGTTTAACAAGGACGAGGAATTCGGTGATGAAAATCTGAATTCCAACATAATTTATCAGCACCCTGATCATTCTAAGCATCATATTGAGAATATAACTCAACAACTAGTACCATTTGGTGTGAATGCCTCACCAAACAATGTGTCATCGAGAAGGAACCGGCTTCAGGTTTTCGTGGACATAACCAGTACAATGTGTCATCGAGATAGGGTTTAAGTGTGATTTTTCTCTTTTTGAGCTTAGCCTTTCTGCCACAGCCACTATTAATTCCTTGTATCTTCAGCTTCTATTCATTGCATGTGTTGTAAAGAAGCATTATAATTGAACTCTAATAGTTGATGAGAATTTGAACGTCTTCTGTTAAAGTAGTTGAATTGAACCCGACTACCTGAGCATTTTACTCGGTTCGAATATGATTTTATGCTTTTAATATACTTTCATGCTCAGTAGTATTTCTATAATTTACAGACAATTAACAAAATTATCCAATTCTTAACCTCAAACAAGATAATTTTATTTCTTAAAATATAAGAAATAGTAGTAGACAATATGATATTCAAGTCTTATCATTCATCAAAAGCTTTAGAAGCAAATGCAGAATCACAAGAACTCAATCCATCAAAGATACAAGGTAGAACCCACAACAATCATACATATTATGTAATGTCAACTAAAGTTTGACAACATAAAACATCTCCCAACCACATCACTTGAGCAGCTAAATCATTCAAGTTCCTCTTCTTCTTGCTCCTCTTCCTCGTACTCGTCGTCTGCGGTTGCATCCTGGTATTGCTGATACTCTGCAACTAAATCATTCATGTTACTCTCAGCTTCAGTAAACTCCATCTCATCCATTCCCTCGCCAGTGTACCAGTGCAAGAAAGCTTTCCTCCTGAACATTGCCGTAAACTGCTCGCTAACCCTCCTAAACATCTCCTGAATGGAAGTTGAATTTCCGATGAAAGTGGATGCCATTTTCAGACCCTTAGGTGGTATGTCACACACGCTAGACTTCACATTGTTAGGAATCCACTCAACAAAGTATGATGAATTCTTATTCTGGACATTGATCATTTGTTCGTCAACCTCCTTAGTGCTCATCTTACCCCGGAACATTGCAGAAGCAGTTAGGTATCGGCCATGGCGTGGGTCAGCAGCACACATCATGTTTTTGGCATCCCACATCTGCTGAGTTAGCTCCGGAACAGTCAGGTTCCGGTACTGCTGTGATCCTCTGGATGTCAGGGGTGCAAATCCAACCATGAAGAAGTGTAGTCGAGGGAAGGGAATAAGATTGACGGCCAGCTTACGGAGATCAGAGTTCAGCTGTCCAGGGAACCTTAGACAGCATGTGACACCACTCATGGTTGCAGAGATGAGGTGGTTAAGATCACCAACTGAGTCAAGTGCAAAGAAGAGTCAGATGGCAGGCAGATCATATATACTTGGGATTTGGGAAATTGATTCCATGGCAGTTTGTCCGACAAATAAAACTAGGCATTTGTAATGAAACATCAGAACTTACATGTTGGAGTGGCGAGCTTGAGGGTGCGGAAGCAGATGTCATAGAGAGCTTCATTGTCCAACACCATGCATTCATCAGCATTCTCGACAAGCTGATGAACAGAAAGGGTAGCATTGTATGGTTCAACAACTGTATCGGACACCTTAGGAGAGGGGAAGACCGAAAACGTCAACATCATGCGATCTGGATACTCCTCCCTAATCTTGGAAATAAGAAGGGTTCCCATTCCAGATCCAGTACCTCCTCCCAAAGAATGACAAACTTGAAATCCTGTCCCAAAGGCACATAAAAGTGAGAATGGAAGGCAGACATTGTTTTGTTTTTCAGGTGAGCTTTCTGAGACCCTCTATGGGTAACAAAAAGCTCTGAAACAAGAACAAGTTCAAAACTTAAGATTGTATGCACTATGCACTACGAAGCTGAGCCGGTGATATCAACTATAGACAAGATCGATATTAAACATAATTACAGAAAACATAAACAAAAGGGTTAGATAATCAAGTTAAATTGAATAAAAAACGACAAGCTTGCAACATATGTTTGTTTTCTATACAAGCACAAACCAGGAACGGCTTTAATGCAAATTCTACAAAAAGCTAAATGCAAAATCAGACCATAATGCTTATGCAACCACAAAAACTTCAAAGCAAGACAGGTGAAAATAAATTTCAATTCCTCAAGCACAGAGACAATGAAAGAAATCATCATATGGATTCGACGCCTTAACAAATTCCTACTTATATATCACAATTGTACTTCAATATGGTAATGTTCCATAGGTATAACAGAGAAAAACATATAATCTGCACCACAAAAATGTTATAGGCAAAATGAACACAAGATCAAGAACAAACCCAATTTCAGAAAGCGAAAATTGATGACAAATACAATAGAAATTCAAGGTGAAAACGAATAAAACATGCAAATAAAAAGTAAGTGTTAAAGTTATAGGGGTGATTTATACCCTGCAAACAATCGCAATTCTCAGCTTCTTTTCTTACGACGTCAAGAACGGAATCAATGAGCTCTGCTCCCTCGGTGTAATGACCCTTAGCCCAGTTGTTCCCAGCACCAGACTGACCAAAGACGAAGTTATCGGGACGAAAGATCTGCCCAAAAGGACCTGATCTGACGGAGTCCATGGTGCCGGGTTCCAGATCCATGAGAACAGCGCGAGGGACATACCTACCGCCACTGGCTTCATTGTAGTAGACATTGATCCGCTCCAGCTGAAGGTCGGAGTCGCCGTTATACTTGCCGGTGTTGTCGATTCCATGCTCGTCGCATATGACTTCCCAGAACTTGGCCCCGATCTGGTTCCCACATTGGCCTCCTTGGATATGCAAGATTTCTCTCATGATTTCTTCACAAGGGTTTTGATATTTCGCTTCGTTTTCGTGGGAAAATAAGGTGATGATGGGGGATCGAAGAAAGTGGATTGCTTTGCCTTTTGTTGGGGAATGTATGGACGGGAGTGAACGTTGGAAGGGGATAAACTGTGTTGCCTAATTAATTCTTTGCTTTTAATAGATGAAAGAGACATCCAGACAGATATTTTTGTTCCGTAATTTGCAAAACAAAACAAAAATGTTTTTTTTTGTTGGACTGTAATAAAGTACATTTAACAAAGCTTATTATCATTTTAATGATTGGATTCGACTTGGAGTAGTCAATAATTTGACCGGTTTAAAATATTAGTTTATGTATCATTCTAAAAATTTTATTTTTAAAGTGAACTACACTACATACCACTCATCTATAGCTATTGATTTGAAAATGTTACCGAACTTTAAAAAAAGTTTAAAATTAACACTGAATTTTAGTTTGTGACTCGAAAATACCACCCCGTCGTTAACTTTTAACACCCCGTCAAGTAAAAACGACGGCGTTCTGGTGCGGCTGTTTTGAAGCCTAATTTAGTCCAAAACGACGTCGTTTTGCTGGAGAAAAAATATTAAAATCATGTGCTTGGAGGAGTTTGAACCCAACACCTACAAATAAAAAAGCTAAACCTTAACCACTAAACCACTTAAAATTATATAACATTTTACCACAAATATTATATATCTCAAACAATTTAAAATTAATTTATGAAATAAATAACACTATAAATAATATTAATATATAAATAATATAAAATATATTATTTGTATATATATATTAATATATATAAATAAAAGCGTATTATCTTATTTTTATATAATATTTATAATATAAATATATTATTTAAAAAAAATCAAAAAATTCATAAAAATAATATATTTATATTATAAATAATATATAAACTCTTAACCCTAAATCTTAAACCTTAAACTACAAAACTCAAACCTCAAACCATAAACCTCATGGTTTAGGGTTTAGGATTTTTTATATATTATTTATTAATATTATAAATAATATATAAAAGGGTAAACTAACCCAATGACCACCATACTATGGTAAATGTATTAAAATGACCACATTTAAAAAAATTCGACTCAATTAAACCACCAAACTATTTAAATGGTATCAATGTGACCACCAGCCGTTAAATGTTAACGGAAGGGTGACGTGGCAGTTAAAAAAATAAAGCTATAATTACACATTTGGTCCTTATTACTTATACACTCTATCAATTTAGTCCTAATTTTAATTTATTAAAATAAAATAAAAATAATTAAAGTCCTCTAATTAGGTGGTGACACCACCAGATTAAAGGAAGAAAATGGAGTAAACAAGATACACACTCAAGGGGATTTGAACCTGTGACTTCCAACAATAAAGAGTGTTGGTTTACCACCATGCCAAGTATTGTATTATGATCTAATTCATGCAATATATTATATGTTGTAGTTCGAAATCTCCAAGAGTTAGATGACGGAATATGGTAGTGTTTCTTGTGGGGTTGAACCAGAAACTCCTTTCCCGTTCGACAGCCTCAAGCAGCTCTTGGCTGCCATAGCAAGATAAAATTTTTAAAATATGATATAAATGGCAAAAAGAACCAGAACATGAAATAATAGTAATGAAACAAACTAAACAAACTAGATGAAATTCCAACCTGGTAGGATCTTTCAGGCTAATTGGCTGCCAACACATGGGACATTGAGAACTCCTTTGACACCTGCAAGATCAAAACAGTAAAATGACAAATTAAGATAATAATGTTTCCCTTTACTGTAAGTAGATGAACTCCGTTTGGTAAAAAATTTCCCAGTTTCACGAGTCTGGTCCCTATTTCGACTTGTTGATGTTATATTGTCATTTTAGATTAGCATCGGCGGTGACACTTTTGATTCTATGTTCCTGCAACAGGTTCAACATCCCTCGGCTTTGAGCATGTTTGAGCAAATAATGGCAGCTTCGAAAGGGAAAAGGATAGCGATGTTTCTCGGCTTTGAGCATGTTTGAGTTAAAAATATAGAACTCCAGGACCAGCACTCTCGACGGCTTTTCTGAACTCATCCTCCGTTAAGTTCTTAGGGACATTACCGATAAAAAATATGTTCTTAGTTTCAGAGAAAGAACCCCTTATAATTTTACCCTGCAAAGATTAATACATATACTAAACGTTCTATCATATATCCCAAAAACATGTTTGACTTAGCGGTAAACATGTTTCATTTTCTCTTGAAAGACCCAAGTTTGAGTCCTCACAATGGCATTTTTTTTTGCCTTCGATTTTTCTTTCCCCCAATCAGGTGACACGTGTCATCACCTGATTGGAGGGGGAAATTAATTAATTAAATTAAATAAAAATAATTAAAATCCTCCAATAAGGTGGTGACACGTGTCACCAAATAATTAAATAATTTATTTATTTTATTAAATTTAAATTAGGACTAAATTGATAGAGTGTATAAGTAATAAGGACCAAATGTGTAATTATACCTTTATTTTTTTAACTGCCACATCACCCTTCCGTTAACCTTTAACGGCTGGTGGTCACATTGATACCATTTAAATAGTTTGGTGGTTTAATTGAGTCGATTTTTTTTAATGTGGTCATTTTAATACATTTACCATAGTATGGTGGTCACTGGGTTAGTTTACCCTATATAAAAACCATAAAAATAATATATTTTATTGATATATTTGTGTAAATAATATATTTTATTGATATATATGTAAATAAAATATTTTATATTATTTGTTAATAAAATAATTTAGTTGAACCAAATGGATAAATTTATACAATTTAAATAAAAATATATTATCTTTATATTTTAAATATATTATTTTTAAAAACTCAAAATATTCATAATATTAATATATAAAAATTTCTTAGACATTAAATCCTAAACTCTAAAGTTTAGGGTTTAAGTTTGAGCATCAGGGGTTTGTGGGTTGACAGTTTAGGGGCTTTTATATATTATTTTTATGAATATTTTGCGGTTTTTTAAAATAATTTATTATTAATAATAATTGTAAAAATACAAAAATAATATATTATATACATTGATAATATATATTATAGAACTAAGTTTTGATATAATAATTGAAAAATGTTTTGGACTAAATTGCAAATAATTTTAAATAAGTTTTTAGTCAAAAACAACTTGAAAATATGTTTAAGGGTTTTCAAAAGGCTTTGGTGTAACCCCCTCGTCCCGGTCTGGCCGGATGACCGGTCCGAGTGAGCCACACGGGGAAAACCGAGTGAAAACTCCCAAGGGAATTCCCCCTCGGTTAGCAACCCTATTTTTTTCATTTTAAATCTTGTCTAGATGACTTTTAGGTCCTAAGTGATCATACATCGAAACAACACTCACGGGACACACAAACGAACTCAATTAAGACTTATACTGCAGGCGGTATCGATTCACCTAAGGGGTGTATCGATACCCCCTTGACTAGGTCAACTGGTCAGAGTCAACCAGAGGAGACCGTATCGATACGTCAGGGACCCTTATCGATACCAAGATGGACAGTAGCACCAGAGACCAAAATGGTATCGATACACCAGAGGCCCGTATCGATACCAAGATGGACAGTAGCTCCAGTGGCCAAAATGGTATCAGTACGCCCCCTCGTGTATCGATACACGATGCCTGAAACAAGAAGGCGGTATCGATACCGTACTAACCGTATCGATACCCCTGCACGGCAAAGCCTCCCAAACTTAGCAAAAACAATCTAGACTCGAATCTAAAGGCAATTTAAGACTTCCCTAACCCCAACCAAACATACATACAACATTTACATACCACAATATAGCCATACAAGCACCCAACATGTATAAACAACAAGGAACTCATGCAAAGGACTCAAGATGGCATATTAACATTCAAAGATCATACAAGGAACTCAAAGCCTTTAAGGCACATGGCCAACATTCAAGATAAGCATTTAGACATGAATTACAATTTAGACATGACAACACAAGCCACACAAAAGCAAGTTAACAAGGAGTCTAAGCAAGCTCCTAAACAACTAACATTCATCCAACAAAACATCACATATAAAAGAGTCATACAAGCTCATACACAACCCATGCCACATTGCTAACTAGTACAAAATCACCACCGTACTTGAGTCACAAACTTGGAAGCCCTTCTTGCCTTGTCTCGAGCTAACGCCAAGCTAACGGTCTGCATTGTTGAACATTGAGAGCGTAAGCTATAAGCTTAGTGAGGGTGCTCTAGAACGAAAACATCAACAATGCAGGGTTCAAGCATGTAAATCCTAATCTCACATACATCAAACATTAACATGCAACCAAGTAGACCTAGCTAGTCTTTCAAGTGGCATATATGGTCTCTCAATCCTAACAAGTTTAAACATCAACATCCACATCATGCAACAATACCATATACCACAATCACATATCACCATCATATATCACAATACATGAACAAGTTTAATTGGCCACTTTAATTACCCCGATTGTGCGGATTTATAACTCAATCAACACTTTACCTTGGTGGGATTACACTCATCACCGGACCTTGCGTGTGCGGGATTCCACTCATCGCCACACGCCCTACGGATGGGATTCCACTCATCATCCCGTAGAAATATATAAAAAGCTTCCGGTGGAATGTTACATCACCGTACTCCTCCTTGATGACTTAACGCCATCAAGGCCACGTACGTTTTGACTCAATATGTGTGCACACTATCCTAATGATCGATCATTTACAACCGGTACTTATTTAGTGCCAATTATCATTATCAATCACATATCAGCAACCACACTCATGCTCATCACATATATCCACATCGTGATATAATATACATGTACCATATAATCACAAGTACACGAGCATAGCTAAGCAAGCACAAAAGCATTTAAGGATATCAAAGGCTATACTATCAACTTGAATTAAATGGAAGTGGCCTACCAAGCACACTTTACTCACACACACTACTCATGCTCGAACCAAACTTTAAAACAAGTTAAGACCACTCACCGCCCTTCCTTAGCAAACGACACAATCCTCCTACGAACCCGGATTCGGTCCCAAAGCCTCCTCAACGTTTCCTCTCGCTTCTAGCCAACCAAAAACACAACCGATAACCAATATCAATGCTAATATTCAATAATCACATAACCCTGAATTCAAACCAACTCCATCCAAAATTCCCAACCAAAATAAATCCCCAAATATCTCAAATTCGTACTCCAACAAACCTTGGTTGAAACACCCATTTCCAAACACCCAAATGACCTCCAAAACATCCCAAAACACCCTCATATCATACACTAACCATCAGCCCTTAGTATTCAACCTAAAACCCACCAAAAATGGTGTTCTTGACAACCCAAAAATGGGTTTAAGAACCCACTACGAATTTTTATCAAAACCCAACCAAAATGATATATATTGTGTATTTCATCATGCTTAAACAAAACCCCAACATAGTTTATCAAAACAATTTGAAGAACCCCTTTGAAAACCCAAATCTTAACATAAACCCTAATTTTCAAAACCCCACATTTTTGAAATCTAAGACCATGGGTTGATAGAGGATGGAGAAGGGAGTAAGAAAGTACTTTTACCTTTCAAAAAGACCTTGGAGTGAAGATGCTATTCAATGGAATAGTAACTTGGAACTTTGGGAGGGTTTGAAGATGGAGAAAGGGTTTCTAACGTTTGAAAAGAGAGATGGGAAAGAGAAGACAACTTTTTCTATAAAGTTGTCTTGCTTTTTAAAAGTTTTGGGTCAAATTACTCTTTTGGTCCCTCCTCTTTTTATTAAAGCTCAATTAGGTCATTATTTAACTTGAAATGATTTAATTAGATTTTATAGACTCGAACTATAAACCGGCTAACTCCTAGGCCCAAAACACGGGTGTTACAACTCTCTCCCACTTAAGGAATTTCGTCCTCGAAATTACCTGACTGAAAGAGATACGGAAACTGCTTTTCCATATCCTCCTTCCTCTCCCAAGTGGCCTCGTCCACACCTCTACGTTGCCACCGCACCTTCACTAACTCGAGAAATCTACCCCTCAACACCTTACTGTCAGAAGCTAAGATCTCCACGGGCTCTTCCTCATAAGTCAAATCCGGATTCAATTCAATTTCTTCTACGGGCATAACATGTGACGGATCGGACCTATACTTACGAAGCATCGAAACATGAAACACATCGTGTATCTTCTCTAGCTCGGATGGCAAACGCAACTGATAAGCAACCGGACCAATCCTCTTCACTATCTCATACGGCCCTATGTACCTCGGACTCAACTTCCCCTTTCGGCCAAATCTCATCACCTTTTTCCACGGAGACACCTTCAAGAATACCTTCTCACCCACTGAGAACTCAACTTCTTTCCTCTTCAAATCGGCATAGGACTTCTGCCTATCCGAAGCGGCCTTCAAACGATCACAAATCAATTTTACCTTTTCGGTTGTCCCCTTGAGCAAATCCGGCATAGGTAACAGTTTCTGTCCTATCTCGGCCCAACACACTGGAGTTCTACACTTTCGGCCATACAAGGCCTCATACGGAGCCATCTGAATGCTCGACTGAAAACTGTTATTGTACGCAAACTCTACTAGTGGCAAATGCTTCTCCCAAGTACCCTGAAAGTCAATGATACAACAACGCAACATATCCTCTAAGATCTGAATGACCCTCTCTGACTGACCATCTGACCGAGGATGATAAGAAGTGCTGAAGTTCAAACGGGTACCCAAAGCTGTATGCAGACACTCCCAAAATCTAGAAGTAAACCGCGGATCTCTATCTGACACAATGGACTTCGGTACACCATGTAGCCTCACAACCTCACCAATGTACAAGTCGGCTAATCTATCTAAAGTGTAAGTAGTGTTGACCGCCAAGAAGTGACCACACTTCGTAAAGCGATCCACTATCACCCAAACTGAGTTCTTCTTTGTAGGAGTCAAAGGCAAACCCGAAACAAAATCTATGGTGATGTTCTCCCACTTCCATTCCGGTATTCTCAACGGCTGTAACAAACCTGAGGGAACCTGATGTTCCGCCTTCACTCTCTGACACACTAAACACTTACTCACAAAGTCGGCTACATCTCTCTTCAAGCCAACCCAAAAGTACTCATTCTTCAAATCACGGTACATCTTCGTACTTCCAGGATGCATAGCAAACGGACTACTGTAGGCTTCAGTCAAAATCGTACGTCTCAAATCACTGTCTTCTGGCACAACTATTCTGTCCTTGAAACACAAAACCCCATCAGTGATGAAACTGTAGTCTGAAGATCTACCCTCGGCTATATCTTGCACGTGAGGTGCCAAAGATCTATCTAAGAGCTGTTTCTCTCTAATCATCTGACCTAGAGTAGGTCTAACCTGAAGCTCGGCTATCAAGCCACCATCTCCGGACAAACTCAATCTAGCAAACATAGCTCTCAAGTCCACGACCATCTTCCTACTCAATGCATCGGCCACTACATTGGCCTTACCCGGATGGTACTCAATAGTAAGATCGTAGTCTTTTAGTAGCTCTAACCACCTACGCTGTCTGAGATTCAAATCTCGCTGAGTCATAATGTATTTCAAACTCTTGTGGTCGGTGTATACTGTACATTTCTCACCATACAAATAATGCCTCCAAATCTTCAGAGCAAACACAACTGCAGCTAACTCTATGTCATTGGTCGGATAGTTGCGCTCATGGGTCTTCAACTGTCTTGAGGCGTAAGCCACTACTCTTTTGTCTTGCATCAGAACACATCCTAACCCTACATAAGAAGCATCACTATAGACTACATAGTCCTTCCCGGACTCAGGCTGAATCAAAATCGGAGCTTGGGTCAAAGCTTCTTTCAATTTCTCAAAGGCTCTCTGTCTTGCATCTGTCCACTCAAACTGAACACTCTTCTGAAGTAACTGTGTCAACGGAGCGGCTAACTTAGAGAAGCCCTCTACAAATCTCCTATAGTATCCGGCTAAGCCTAGGAAGCTACGTACCTCTGTCACAGACTTCGGTTGCTTCCACTCAATGATGGCTTCAATCTTCTTCGGATCGACTCTAATGCCTTCAGCTGACACTACATGTCCTAAGAAGACTACCTCACGGATCCAGAACTCATAATTGCTGAGCTTCGCATACAACTGATGATCTAGCAAAGTCTTCAAAACAAGTCTCAAATGTCGGTCATGGTCTTCTTCAGTTCGAGAGTATACCAATATGTCATCAATAAATACAACCACAAACTGATCTAGATACTGATGAAAAATCCTATCCATCATGTCCATGAAAGCTGTCGGTGCATTAGTCAACCCAAATGGCATGACTAAAAACTCATAGTGACCGTATCTAGTCCTAAAGGCTGTCTTCGGTACATCAACCTCTTTAACCTTTAGCTGGTAGTAACCTGATCTCAAATCAATCTTCGAAAAGACAGATGCTCCTCTCAACTGATCAAACAAGTCATCAATTCTAGGCAACGGATATTTATTCTTCACTGTCAACTGATTTAACTGCCTGTAATCTATACATATTCTCATGCTTCCATCTTTCTTCTTCACAAACAACACTGATGCACCCCAAGGTGAAGAACTAGGCCTAATAAAACCTCAATCTGTCAATTCTTGCAACTGAGTCTTCAACTCTTTCAATTCTTTCGGTGCCATACGATACGGAGCAATCGAAACAGGAGCTGAATCAAAATAAGTCTCAATGCTGAACTCTACCTCTCTGTCCGGTGGTAACCCTGGTAATTCTTCCAGAAACACACTAGGAAAATCACATACTGTCCGGGTGTCCTGAGGTCTAACCTCACTCATGTTAGGGTTCATCACATACGCTAAGTATGCTTCACACCCCAACTCGACTAACCTTTTAGCCTCTAACACTGAAACCACATTGGACAAGAACTTTACGTTCTCGCCCACCACCACAATCTCATAATCATCTGTGAGCTTCAAGGAAATCCGCTTAGTCTCAAAATCTATCCTAGCTCTATGCTCCGTGAGCCAATCCATACCTAGAATCACATCGAAACCATAGAAAGGAAGTTCCATCATATCCACTGGAAACACATGCCCCTGAACCACCAACGGACACCTTCGGTACATCTTTCTAACTACTACCGTGTCCCCAAAGGAACTAGTAACACTAACTCCTACCTCTAATAATTCACAAGGCAAATTCAAAGACTGTGCATGCTCACTCAATATGTACGAATGTGTAGACCCAGAGTCAATCAAAGAAAGCAAACCCAAAGACTGTATCGAGAAGTTACCTGCGATCACATCGGTGTCATGCTGCTCCCCGCGCTGAGCGTAAACCCTAGTCTGTCCTCCGCCCTCCGGCTGGACTGCAACTACATGAGCTAAGTTTCTCTGACCATCGTTCCTCGGCTGGAAATTACCTCTATCGCGCCCGCGGCCTCTCTGAAAATCATTGGCTCTAGCAGGAGCCTGAGCTGGTGCCTGTCCCACCTGATGTGGACAGTCACGTCTAATGTGGTCTCTAGCACCACAACTCCAACAAGAATGGTAGTTCCCCCAACACTCACCGGTGTGGTTCCTCCCGCAAGTAGCACATGTGGGCAACTTCCCACCAGCTCTCTGACCCTGATGGCCCTTACCGTGGTTACCGCCACCACGCCTATGATCATACCGATGCCTATTGTCTCGATGCCTCTTGGCATCACCTCTATCGAAGTTGCTGGACCTCTTACCCGAACTAGATCCACCTGACCGCCTGGTCAAACTCAAACTGTGCTTCAAGTTCTTGGCCCTCGAGACCAAGACATCAAAATCTGTGTAATCTGAAGCAAGAGTATAAGTCTTGATTTCTTCATTCAGCCCATAACGGAAACGGTTACAACGCTCCACCTCAGTAGGTACAAGCTCGGGTGCATACTGACTCAGTCTAACAAATCTGATCTCATAATCGGTCACAGACATACTCCCCTGAAGCAATGCCATAAACTCTCTCTTCCTTTCATCGAGGTATCGCGGACCCAAATACTTCTTCCGGAATGCTGTCTCAAAGAACTCCTATGTAATCTCGGCCTCATACATCCCTGAAGTAACGGTGACCCACCAGGTGTAGGCATCACCCTGAAGCAAAGACTCAACGCATCCCAACTTGCGCTCACCAGTACATCCCATCTGAGCAAGAATACGGACAGTCTTCTCAAACCATAACTCTGATCGCTCTGGAGTAGCACCTCTAAACTCTTCGGCCCCAAGGCCTCGAAGTCTCTCCAAAGGTAAACCAGTGCCCTCACCCTGATGGTGTGCTGCCTGACCTCCAGCTACAGCAGCCTGAAACGCCCCTGCTATTGCCTGAACCAGCGGAGCCAAGTCAATCCCGGCCGGTCCTTGGCCACCTTGACCTCCTTGTGGTCCCTCTCCTTCGGCCCCGGCCTCACCTCCGGCTCCCGGTGGAGGAGGTGGTGGTGGTGGAGGTGGTGGAGGTGGTGGAGGAGCTCCAACTCCAACCACAGGCTCTCCCACTTGAGCCTCAACCCTCACTACTGGCTCTACTCCTGGAGCCTCTGCCCGTGGTTCCGGTCGAACCATCCTAGGCCTCCCACGTGGTCTCATGGTTCAACTAGCAAGGTAAACTACAACAAGAAATAGATAAGGATTACGTTAGTCAAAGCAAGGGTCCAATAGCGCTCAAGTACTCCTCTTTCCAAAAATCTTTTTAAATTAAGTAATAGTAGCAATTGGCACACACTCACACCAGACACGACAATTCATGCTTCAAAACAGCATACAATCAAGCAAACATCAAGGGTTCATGGCAAAACATGCATCGAACAACATAAGCATTTAACACATTAAGCTTACCTCACTTACCTGCCCGAGGTCTCAGCAACCTCAGGCTCTGATACCAACAAATATAACCCCCTCGTCCCGGTCTGGCCGGATGACCGGTCCGAGTGAGCCACACAGGGAAAACCGAGTGAAAACTCCCAAGGGAATTCCCCCTCGGTTAGAAACCCTATTTTTTCATTTTAAATCTTGTCTAGATGACTTTTAGGTCCTAAGTGATCATACAGCGAAACAACACTCACGGGACACACAAACGAACTCAATTAAGACTTATACTGCAGGCGGTATCGATACACCTAAGGGGTGTATCGATACCCCCTTGACTAGGTCAACTGGTCAGAGTCAACCAGAGGAGACCGTATCGATACGTCAGGGACCCGTATCGATACCAAGATGGACAGTAGCACCAGAGACCAAAATGGTATCGATACACCAGAGGCCCGTATCGATACCAAGATGGACAGTAGCTCCAGTGGCCAAAATGGTATCAGTACGCCCCCTCATGTATCGATACACGATGCCTGAAACAAGAAGGCGGTATCGATACCGTACTAACCGTATCGATACCCCTGCACGGCAAAGCCTCCCAAACTTAGCAAAAACAATCTAGACTCGAATCTAAAGGCAATTTAAGACTTCCCTAACCCCAACCAAACATACATACAACATTTACATACCACAATATAGCCATACAAGCACCCAACATGTATAAACAACAAGGAACTCATGCAAAGGACTCAAGATGGCATATTAACATTCAAAGATCATACAAGGAACTCAAAGCCTTTAAGGCACATGGCCAACATTCAAGATAAGCATTTAGGCATGAATTACAATTTAGACATGACAACACAAGCCACACAAAAGCAAGTTAACAAGGAGTCTAAGCAAGCTCCTAAACAACTAACATTCATCCAACAAAACATCACATATAAAAGAGTCATACAAGCTCACACACAACCCATGCCACATTGCTAACTAGTACAAAATCACCACCGTACTTGAGTCACAAACTTGGAAGCCCTTCTTGCCTTGCCTCGAGCTAACGCCAAGCTAACGGTCTGCATTGTTGAACATTGAGAGCGTAAGCTATAAGCTTAGTGAGGGTGCTCTAGAATGAAAACATCAACAATGCAGGGTTCAAGCATGTAAATCCTAATCTCACATACATCAAACATTAACATGCAACCAAGTAGACCTAGCTAGTCTTTCAAGTGGCATATATGGTCTCTCAATCCTAACAAGTTTAAACATCAACATCCACATCATGCAACAATACCATATACCACAATCACATATCACCATCATATATCACAATACATGAACAAGTTTAATTGGCCACTTTAATTACCCCGATTGTGCGGATTTATAACTCAATCAACACTTTACCTCGGTGGGATTACACTCATCACCGGACCTTGCGTGTGCGGGATTCCACTCATCGCCACACGCCCTACGGATGGGATTCCACTCATCATCCCGTAGAAATATATAAAAAGCTTCCGGTGGAATGTTACATCACCGTACTCCTCCTTGATGACTTAACGCCATCAAGGCCACGTACGTTTTGACTTAATATGTGTGCACACTATCCTAATGATCGATCATTTACAACCGGTAATTATTTAGTGCCAATTATCATTATCAATCACATATCATCAACCACACTCATGCTCATCACATATATTCACATCATGATATAATATACATGTACCATATAATCACAAGTACACGAGCATAGCTAAGCAAGCACAAAAGCATTTAAGGATATCAAAGGCTATGCTATCAACTTGAATTAAATGGAAGTGGCCTACCAAGCACACTTTACTCACACACACTACTCATGCTCGAACCAAACTTTAAAACAAGTTAAGACCACTCACCGCCCTTCCTTAGCAAACGACACAATTCTCCTACGAACCCGGATTCGGTCCCAAAGCCTCCTCAACGTTTCCTCTCGACTCAATTAAACCACCAAATTATTTAAATGGTATCAATGTGACCACCAGCCGTTAAATGTTAACGGAAGGGTGACGTGGCAGTTAAAAAAATAAAGCTATAATTACACATTTGGTCCTTATTACTTATACACTCTATCAATTTAGTCCTAATTTAAATTTATTAAAATAAAATAAAAATAATTAAAGTCCTCTAATTAGGTGGTGACACGTGTCACCACCAGATTAAAGGAAGAAAATGGAGAAAACAAGATACACACTCAAGGGGATTTGAACCTGTGACTTCCAACAATAAAGAGTGTTGGTTTACCACCACGCCAAGTATTGTATTATGATCTAATTCATGAATATATTATATGTTGTAGTTCGAAATCTCCAAGAGTTAGATGACGGAATATGGTAGTGTTTCTTGTGGGGTTGAACCAGAAACTCCTTTCCCGTTCGACAGCCTCAAGCAGCTCTTGGCTGCCATAGCAAGATAAAATTTTTAAAATATAATATAAATGGCAAAAAGAACCAGAACATGAAATAATAGTAATGAAACAAACTAAACAAACTAGATGAAATTCCAACCTGGTAGGATCTTTCAGGCTAATTGGCTGCCAACACATGGGACATTGAGAACTCCTTTGACACCTGCAAGATCAAAACAGTAAAATGACAAATTAAGATAATAATGTTTCCCTTTACTGTAAGTAGATGAACTCCGTTTGGTAAAAAATTTCCCAGTTTCACGAGTCTGGTCCCTATTTCGACTTGTTGATGTTATATTGTCATTTTAGATTAGCATCGGCGGTGACACTTTTGATTCTATGTTCCTGCAACAGGTTCAACATCCCTCGGCTTTGAGCATGTTTGAGCAAATAATGGCAGCTTCGAAAGGGAAAAGGATAGCGATGTTTCTCGGCTTTGAGCATGTTTGAGTTAAAAATATAGAACTCCAGGACCAGCACTCTCGACGGCTTTTCTGAACTCATCCTCCGTTAAGTTCTTAGGGACATTACCGATAAAAAATATGTTCTTAGTTTCAGAGAAAGAACACCTTATAATTTTACCCTGCAAAGATTAATACATATACTAAACGTTCTATCATATATCCCAAAAACATGTTTGGCTTAGCGGTAATCATGTTTCATTTTCTCTTGAAAGACCCAAGTTTGAGTCCTCACAATGGGATTTTTTTTTGCCTTCGATTTTTCTTTCCCCCAATCATGTGACACGTGTCATCACCTGATTGGAGGGGGAAATTAATTAATTAAATTAAATAAAAATAATTAAAATCCTCCAATAAGGTGGTGACACGTGTCACCAAATAATTAAATAATTTATTTATTTTTTTAAATTTAAATTAGGACTAAATTGATAGAGTGTATAAGTAATAAGGACCAAATGTGTAATTATACCTTTATTTTTTTAACTGCCACATCACCCTTCCGTTAACCTTTAACGGCTGGTGGTCACATTGATACCATTTAAATAGTTTGGTGGTTTAATTGAGTCGATTTTTTTTAATGTGGTCATTTTAATACATTTACTATAGTATGGTGGTCATTGGGTTAGTTTACCCTAAATAAAAACCATAAAAATAATATATTTTATTGATATATTTGTGTAAATAATATATTTTATTGATATATATGTAAATAAAATATTTTATATTATTTGTTAATAAAATAATTTAGTTGAACCAAATGGATAAATTTATACAATTTAAATAAAAATATATTATCTTTATATTTTAAATATATTATTTTTAAAAACTCAAAATATTCATAATATTAATATATAAAAATTCCTTAGACATTAAATCCTAAACTCTAAAGTTTAGGGTTTAAGTTTGAGTATCAGGGGTTTGTGGGTTGACAGTTTAGGGGCTTTTATATATTATTTTTATGAATATTTTGCGGTTTTTTAAAATAATTTATTATTAATAATAATTGTAAAAATACAAAAATAATATATTATATACATTGATAATATATATTGTAGAACTAAGTTTTGATATAATATTTGAAAAATGTTTTGGACTAAATTGCAAATAATTTAAAATAAGTTTTTAGTCAAAAACAACTTAAAAATATGTTTAAGGGTTTTCAAAAGGCTTTGGTGTAACCCCCTCGTCCCGGTCTGGCCGGATGACCGGTCCGAGTGAGCCACACGGGGAAAACCGAGTGAAAACTCCCAAGGGAATTCCCCCTCGGTTAGCAACCCTATTTTTTTCATTTTAAATCTTGTCTAGATGACTTTTAGGTCCTAAGTGATCATACAGAGAAACAACACTCACGGGACACACAAACGAACTCAATTAAGACTTATACTACAGGCGGTATCGATACACCTAAGGGGTGTATCGATACCCCCTTGACTAGGTCAACTGGTCAGAGTCAACCAGAGGAGACCGTATCGATACGTCAGGGACCCGTATCGATACCAAGATGGACAGTAGCACCAGAGACCAAAATGGTATCGATACACCAGAGGCCCGTATCGATACCAAGATGGACAGTAGCTCCAGTGGCCAAAATGGTATCAGTACGCCCCCTCGTGTATCGATACACGATGCCTGAAACAAGAAGGCGGTATCGATATCGTACTAACCGTATCGATACCCCTGCACGGCAAAGCCTCCCAAACTTAGCAAAAACAATCTAGACTCGAATCTAAAGGCAATTTAAGACTTCCCTAACCCCAACCAAACATACATACAACATTTACATACCACAATATAGCCATACAAGCACCCAACATGTATAAACAACAAGGAACTCATGCAAAGGACTCAAGATGGCATATTAACATTCAAAGATCATACAAGGAACTCAAAGCCTTTAAGGCACATGGCCAACATTCAAGATAAGCATTTAGGCATGAATTACAATTTAGACATGGCAACACAAGCCACACAAAAGCAAGTTAACAAGGAGTCTAAGCAAGCTCCTAAACAACTAACATTCATCCAACAAAACATCACATATAAAAGATTCATACAAGCTCATACACAACCCATTCCACATTGCTAACTAGTACAAAATCACCACCGTACTTGAGTCACAAACTTGGAAGCCCTTCTTGCCTTGCCTCGAGCTAACGCCAAGCTAACGGTCTGCATTGTTGAACATTGAGAGCGTAAGCTATAAGCTTAGTGAGGGTGCTCTAGAACGAAAACATCAACAATGCAGGGTTCAAGCATGTAAATCCTAATCTCACATACATCAAACATTAACATGCAACCAAGTAGACCTAGCTAGTCTTTCAAGTGGCATATATGGTCTCTCAATCCTAACAAGTTTAAACATCAACATCCACATCATGCAACAATACCATATACCACAATCACATATCACCATCATATATCACAATACATGAACAAGTTTAATTGGCCACTTTAATTACCCCGATTGTGCGGATTTATAACTCAATCAACACTTTATCTCGGTGGGATTACACTCATCACCGAACCTTGCGTGTGCGGGATTCCACTCATCGCCACACGCCCTACGGATGAGATTTCACTCATCATCCCGTAGAAATATATAAAAAGCTTCCGGTGGAATGTTACATCACCGTACTCCTCCTTGATGACTTAACGCCATCAAGGCCACGTACGTTTTGACTCAATATGTGTGCACACTATCCTAATGATCGATCATTTACAACCGGTAATTATTTAGTGCCAATTATCATTATCAATCACATATCATCAACCACACTCATGCTCATCACATATATCCACATCCTGATATAATATACATGTACCATATAATCACAAGTACACGAGCATAGCTAAGCAAGCACAAAAGCATTTAAGGATATCAAAGGCTATGCTATCAACTTGAATTAAATGGAAGTGGCCTACCAAGCACACTTTACTCACACACACTACTCATGCTCGAACCAAACTTTAAAACAAGTTAAGACCACTCACCGCCCTTCCTTAGCAAACGACACAATCCTCCTACGAACCCGGATTCGGTCCCAAAGTCTCCTCAACGTTTCCTCTCGCTTCTAGCCAACCAAAAACACAACCGATAACCAATATCAATGCTAATATTCAATAATCACATAACCCTGAATTCAAACCAACTCCATCCAAAATTCCCAACCAAAATAAATCCCCAAATATCTCAAATTCGTACTCCAACAAACCTTGGTTGAAACACCCATTTCCAAACACCCAAATGACCTCCAAAACATCCCAAAACACCCTCATATCATACCCTAACCATCAGCCCTTAGTATTCAACCTAAAACCCACCAAAAATGGTGTTCTTGACAACCCAAAAATGGGTTTAAGAACCCACTACGAATTTTTATCAAAACCCAACCAAAATTATATATATTGTGTATTTCATCATGCTTAAAGAAAACCCCAACATAGTTTATCAAAACAATTTGAAGAACCCCTTTGAAAACCCAAATCTTAACATAAACCCTAATTTCCAAAACCCCACATTTTTGAAATCTAAGACCATGGGTTGATAGAGGATGGAGAGGGGAGTAAGAAAGTACTTTTACCTTTCAAAAAGACCTTGGAGTGAAGATGCTATTCAATGGAATAGTAACTTGGAACTTTGGGAGGGTTTGAAGATGGAGAAAGGGTTTCTAACGTTTGAAAAGAGAGATGGGAAAGAGAAGACAACTTTTTCTATAAAGTTGTTGTTGAGTGGATCACACGAATGGTAATAACCAAGAGGGGGGGGGTGAATTGGAATTTTAACGATGTTGTAACGGAAATTGCAACTTAAAAAATATTGACACGGGAATTTAGAGTGGTTCAAGTTCACCAACCGAACTCTACATCCACTACCTTAGTCTCACCAAGGATTTCCAACAATTTCCACTAAATTGTTCGTCCCCTTTTTCCAGGACAAGGAGGCAACCTTTACAATTTCGGTTAATTTTTCTACCAAAAAATTAACCCAATCCTCACACAATAGAACAAAGAAATTTGGTGGCTAATAAGGTATCTCTCAATACAAATGATAGCCCAATATCAAGCACTCAACCCAATTGAACAAAATAGAAATGAAGGATACAATTGGGATTTCTAGACAAAGTAGGATTTTTGCACAAATGCTTGGATTTGATGTTTTGATATCTTCTTGAGGTTCAATGTTATGTTGCTGGAGCTTCTTGGGGTCTTTTTATAGCCTCTTGATGATTTCCAACCGTTGTGAGTGTTGACTTTAAGATTATAGCCGTTGGGATGCTTTTTCTCCACTTTCTTGCACTTTTCCAGCTATGAGTATCAGTACTCTATAGTGGGGTATCGATACCTGTCTCACAAGAAAATAGCCGTTGTGTACAAATAATAAAGGGGTATCGATACGCGTTCTTGGCGTATCGGTACTGGGTATCGAAACAGCACAAGCTGTATCGATACCTTTTTCTCGACATAGCTCACTATCAATAGTGGTATCGATACTAGGGTTAGGGGTATCGATACTGGTTTAGTGACCGTTTAAAAATCTCAACGGTTATATTTTTAAACCGACTTTGAAATTAATAATTATAAAATGGTATCGATACTGGTTCATCCGTATCGATACTGATTTCATAGCGTTTCGATACTGGGGTTTGCTGTATCGATACGTGTTCCGGCAGTGGCAAACTTTGCTAAAAAAGGTATCGATACTCCTTCATGGGTATCGATACTGGTCGACGTTTTTCAATATTTTTGCCTTGGAACACTTAGAAAATATTTGAGTTTGAGTTCTAATAAATCAGTTTAAAGTCTTTGGAGTTTCAAAAACTTATTAAGGGATTTGTACAAACAATTTTAAGTTCTTCAATTTGATCCTTAAAGATCTAGTTATATCAAAATCAAACATAGGTTTTACAATCTCCCCCTTTTTGATATAACAAAACCAAAACTTGAAATTTTTGACAACTTTTGAAAATTAACTCCCCCTTAATATAAGCTTGATATTTCAATTTAGTTAAGACCAAAGAAATTTCTCAAAATCAAAATTCTTAACTCCCCCTTGATGTAAGTTTGATAAAACCAAAAAAAAATTTGAAGTTTGTTTGTGAGCTATATCTTCTCCCCCTTTTTGTTAGATCAAAAAAAATTGTGAGAGCATAATGTGCATCAAATATCAAGAGTATAAAGATAAGCAACATAATCTTATTATATCATAAAACGAGAAATCCAAAACATAAGCAAACCTTAAATCCTAAATAATCAAAGCATAGGTAATAATCTTAATAATAAACTTAATCCTAAGAACATAAAACATAGGTGCATAAAAAAAAATCCTAAATGATATGATATGATATGCAAGGATAGAAGTCTAGGCATTATCTTCATCGTCTTCATCATCGTCATCTTCATCTCCCAAAGGGTCATTGTTCCTCATGCTATTACGCCATTCATCGTGGAAAGCGGCAATGGAAATATTCGAGGAGTTTTGCTTGCTTTCGAGGGATGTAAGGCGATTCTCCATACCCGTCATCCTCGTATCAAATGTAGTTTCTATAGAGGTAAGACGAGTATTCAACCCGGTGAATTGTTCATTTAGATATGTCATGAGATTATCCATATTGGGTTGTGGGACTTGAGGAGCTTGAGGAGCTTGAGGAGCTTGTTGTTCTAAGGCGGCGGCGGCCTCGGGTGGAAGCTCGGTAAGACGTAGCCAATTTCCATTAAAATAATGAAATTTGCTTCGAGCAAGAGAATGTTCGTCGATAGGATCGGTAAGAGTAGAAGCAAGATCAAACGAACAATCAATATCCTTTTGAACAAAGTAATAGCTTAAGGCCGTACCATAGATAAAGGATGTGATGAGAGGAGTTTCACGTTGTTGAACATGATAAGCAATCTCATTGAACATGATGCGAGCAAGATTTGGGCGTTTTCGTTGACGGAAACTTCGAATCCAAAAATCATCCAATAGACGGATGGTGGAATATTTGCCTCCGGAGGGACGAAGCCACCATGATACCATCAAATGTAGGATTCGATCATGAGCATTGAGGACGGTTACGGAACCGCTAAGAACATGCCCTAAGGCATTCTCATTATCTTCACCTTCATCCTCCAATTTAAAAACCTCACAAATAGACTTAACATCAAGAACTATTTGCTTCCCCATAAGATAAGATCGAATGGCAACGACTTCTCCATTACGATAAATGCATTTAGCATTAGAAAAGAAAATCAAAACCAAAAGCCGATAATAAATACCCGGAATAGTGAGAAAATGCATGAAATTCCAAAGACGAAGAAGCGGAAGATATTCAAACTTGAAGCGCTCGGAGTCGAGAAAGGGGATGGATACGATCCTCTCCGCACGAATTTTGTAGTTTTCAAATTGGCGGAAATAAGGAAGACCCTCGGAATTCTCAAAGGATTGGTTGTAGATAGTAGCATAATCCGGACGAGCAACCGATCCGGGAGTTGAAGAGTCTCCGGCAAGAAGAACTCTTTGACGTTTCCTTGAATGCTCTTTTGGTGCCATAGATAATAGAAACTTTGAAGAGAGAATTTTGAGAGAGAGCAAAAAGCTTTGATTCAAGGGTTTCTTTTGATTTTTGGTGAAGAATATGAAGGAGAAGAGACCTTTATATAGCCAAAAACGTTTAGGGTTAATAGGATATTAAAGAGTTTTAATTTTGGTAAAATTAGATCTCATTAAAAGCCTATTTAATGCCATCAGCGCGAAAGGGTATCGATACTCCTTAGTGGGTATCGATACGGGGATAGAATTGTCTTTCCACAAATTTGACCGTTGAAGGAGGTATCGATACTCATTAGATGGTATCGATACAGGGATAGAATTGTCTTTTCTCAATTCTGACCGTTGGAAGAGGGTATCGATACGCATGAGGCGGTATCGATACTCTTGAAGCGATGAGAAATTCTGGGAAATTGAAATGAAGAACAAGTATCGATACCCATTGGGCAGTATCGATACCTTATGCCCAGAATTTTGCCTATTTGGTTAAAAATAACCAAAGACATGAATTTAACATCTCTTAAAAGTATGCAAATGATGAATGAACAGATCTAAGCATATTTTAACAGAAACATACTCCCCCTAACTCTATGCATGGAAGAAATTGGGAGACTAAACACATAAACATGGTAATTTCACAAAATCAAGCACATTTAATTCTAAAAAGAGGTCCTAAGGGTCAAGATAGGCTAGTTAGACCCAACTCTCTCCTAAGGGACCAAAAACGCTCTTTATCTAATGGTTTTGTGAAAATGTCCGCTAATTGATTTAAGGTGTCTACATACTCTATAGCCACATCTTTCTTAAGGACATGATCTCTAATGAAATGATGCCTTATTTCTATATGTTTGGTTCTAGAGTGTTGGATGGGATTTTTTGTTAAACATATTGCACTTGTATTATCACATTTAAGGGGTATGGTTTCTATTTTTACACCATAATCTAAGAGTTGTTGCTTCATCCAAAGGACTTGAGCACAACAACTTCCTAAGGATATGTACTCGGCTTCGGTGGTAGATAAAGCTACACTATTTTGTTTCTTAGAGAACCAAGATATGAGCATACTACCTAAGAATTGACAAGTTCCCGAAGTACTTTTCCTATCGATTTTGCAACCCCCATAATCCGCATCCGAGTAAGCATGAAGGTTGAAGGTAGAGACTCTAGGATACCAAAGGCCTAAACAAGGAGTGTCTCTAAGGTATCTAAAGATTCTCTTAACGGCTATAAGGTGAGACTCTCTAGGACTAGCTTGAAACCTAGCACACAAGCAAACACTAAACAGTATATCCGGTCTACTTGCGGTAAGGTAAAGCAACGATCCAATCATAGAGCGATAAAGCTTAGAGTCAACACACTTACCTCCTTCATCTTTGTCAAGCTTTGTAGATGAGCTCATAGGAGTGGCTTGAGGCTTTGTGTTCTCCAAGCCAAACTTGTTGACCATATCCTTTATGTATTTTGCTTGATTTATGAAGGTGCCATCCTTCATTTGTTTGATTTGGAGTCCCAAAAAGAATGAGAGCTCCCCCATCATGCTCATCTCAAATTCACCTTGCATTAACTTAGCAAACTCTTGACAATAACATTCATTAGTAGAACCAAAAATAATATCATCAACATAGATTTGAACTACTAAGATGTCATTTTTATACATTTTTATAAAGAGTGTAGTGTCCACCTTACCTTTTTCAAATCCTTTTTCAATCAAAAAATTTGAAAGCCTTTCATACCAAGCTCTAGGAGCTTGTTTTAAACCATAAAGTGCTTTGGTAAGTTTGAAAACATGATTTGGAAATTTTGAATCTTCAAAACCCGGTGGTTGTTCTACATACACTTCTTCATTTATAAAACCATTTAAAAATGCGCTTTTAACGTCCATTTGAAAAAGCTTGAAATTATGATAACATGCATATGCAAGCAACATCCTAATGGCTTCCATTCTAGCTACGGGTGCATAGGTTTCATCAAAATCTATTCCCTCCTCTTGAGTGTAACCTTGTGCTACAAGTCTAGCTTTATTTCTCACAATGTTACCACTCTCATCTAGTTTGTTCCTAAAGACCCATTTAGTTCCTATTGTAGATTGATTACTAGGCCTATCAACTAATGTCCAAACATTACTTCTCTCAAATTGATTTAACTCTTCTTGCATAGCCATAATCCAAAAATCATCTTCCAATGCTTCTTTGATATTTTTAGGCTCTATGCATGAGATAAATGCAATATGATTCATTAATCTAAGAGAAGAACGAGTGGTTACCCCCTTGGATGGATCACCCAAGATTTCACCATCTTTGACATAGTTCAACTCCCTTGGATAGCTAACTTCCTTTTCCTCAATAGCCAAGTCCTTCAAGGCTTCAAGAGGTGGATCTTGTGTGTCTTCTTCTTTTGGTTGAATCTCATCCTTCTTTGAAGTTTGACCTCCATCAAAGGTATTTATGATTCCTACATTATCATCATCACAAGAATCCTTCCTAGGAAGGGGATTATCATCGAATACAACATGAATAGATTCTTCTACAACTAAAGTTCTTTTGTTAAATACTCGATAGGCTTTAGAGGTTAAAGAGTAACCTATAAAAATAGCTTCATCACTTTTTGCATCAAATTTACCTAAATTATCTTTTCCATTATTTAAAACAAAACATTTACATCCAAAAGGGTGGAAGTAGCTAATATTAGGCTTTTTAGATTTTAAAATCTCATAAGGTGTTTTCTTTAAAATCGGCCTAATGGTTACTCGATTTATAATATAACAAGCTGTGTTTGTTGCTTCCGCCCAAAAATATTTTGGTAAATTATTTTCGCAAAGCATAGTTCTAGCCATTTCTTGTAAAGTTCTATTTTTCCTCTCAACTACCCCATTTTGTTGAGGAGTTCGAGGAGCTGAAAAATTATGGCTAATACCATTTTCATTTAAAAAATCTTCAAATCCTAAATTTTGAAATTCGGTTCCATGATCACTTCTAATATGTGAAATTTTAAGTTCAAGATCATTTTGAATTAATTTTGAAAATGTGATGAATTTTTCCAAAGCCTCATCCTTAGTACTTAAAAAGAGAACCCAAGTGAATCTAGAAAAATCATCAACTAATACAAAAGCATATGATTTGCCACCCAAGCTCATAGTCCTAATTGGCCCAAATAAATCCATATGGATTAGTTGTAAACATCTACTAGTAGAAATGTCATTAATGGATTTAAAGGAAGATCTATGTTGTTTACCCTTTGAGCATGCATCACAAATTTTATCGTTCGAAAATTTTATCTTGGGTAAACCTTTAACTAGGTTTAGAGAGACTAGTTTTTCTAAAACACTTGTGCTAGCATGTCCTAGCTTCCTATGCCACAACCATGCATCATTTTCGTTTTGAGCAACTAAGCATGCATGAGATGTATGAATGTCATCTAGATGCACCATGTATATATTTCCTATGCGATGACCTATGAGCATAATATTATTAGTTTTAATGTCTACAATTTTACAACCGGTTTTATCAAATATAACATTAAAACCTTTATCACATAGTTGACTTATGCTCAACAAATTATGTTTAAGACCATTGACATATAAAACATTTTCAATGAGAGTAGTAGAGTGATTACCAATGGAGCCAATACCTTCAATGTGGCCTTTGGAGTTGTCACCAAATGTTACTACTCCTCCACTTTTTGGCTTTAGATCCATGAGTCGACTCTTGTCTCCGGTCATGTGTCTCGAGCATCCACTATCAAGGTACCAAGAGTTTTGACTTTGTGCTTTGGCCTTGAAGCAATGCTCCCCCTACAAACAAAGATATTTAAACTTTTGTTTTTGGTACCCAAATCATTTTGGGTCCATGTGTGTTAGTTCCTAAAACTTTGGTTCCCTTAGGAATCCAAGGTGACATAGCATTAATATTATTAGATTTAACAAGCTCCTTAGGAACCCATACATTTCTAATTCTTTTAACTTTACTATGTCTAGGATAGTTATTTTGTTTGTAGTAGTTAGTCTTTTTCTTATATTGGTGTGTTCTAGAGGATTCTCCTATGTCATGTTTGACACTACCATTATTTTTTAAAGACTTTTTGAGCTCATTTAGCTCACTTAACACCTTTTGGTGTTCACAATTATTTTGGGATAAAAGATTATTAAGATCGATATTTTCTTTTTGAAAGAATTTGAGTTCATCTTCTAATCCTAATATCTTTTTCTCAATTTTAGAATTAGTTTGAGTAAGTGAGTCATTTTTCTCTTTTAATTCTAGAATAATTTTTCTATTCCTAATAACCGACTCCTTATACTTCTCAACTAATTCATCATATACCTCTTGTAACTCATCATAAGCATCATTTAATTCTTCATATGAATAATCTAAAGTAGATGAGTTAGAGGTTACCAAGGAGGAATCTTCCTCAAGTGCCATGAGGCAAAGGTTCGCCACTTCTTGTTCGTCATCCTCCGATGACTCCTCATCACTCCAAGTAGCAAGCTTGGCTTTGAGCTTTTTCTTATTCTCAAAGCCCTTCTTCTTGAGTTGAGGGCACTCCGAACGTATGTGGCCGGGTTGTCCGCACTCGAAGCAAGTGATTGGATCCCTTCCTTCTTCTTTGTTCTTGCTTTTGAAGTCCATCTTCCTTTGGATTTTTCTTCCTCGGTTGGACCTCATAAGGCGTGAGAATCGTTTGGCTATCATAGCCAATTCTTCAAGTTCATCCTCATCACTAGATGAACTTTCATCAAGTTGGGAAGTTTTAGCCTTGAGAGCTATTCCCATTTTCTTCTTTTTCTCCCCTTCAAGCTTCTCCATTCTTTTTTCTTCTTTCTTTCTTTCATCTTCTCTTCCTTGCTTCATGATCTCGTGAGTAAGGAGAGAGCCTACAAGTTCATCAAGCTTTAGAGTTTTTAAATTCTTTGCTTCGATGATTGCGGTTCTCTTCCCATCCCAAGATTCGGGAAGTGAATAGAGTAGCTTTCGGACAAGTTTGTCTTCCGGTATAACTTCTCCATAGCCCTTTAGACCATTTACAATTGTGGAGAATCGATCAAACATCTTTGACACCGTCTCATCGAATTCCATTTTGAAATTTTCATAACTAAGATTGAGAATTCCAATCTTAGTTTCTTTGACATCGTTGGTGCCTTCATAGGTGGTTTCAAGAGTGTCCCACACTTCTTTGGCACTTTCAATTGATGAGACCTTTGAGTAGATGTCCGGACCGAAAGCACAAAATAGCATGTGAAGAGCTTTATCATTTACTTGGATCTTTTTCCTCTCCTCTTCACTCATTTCCGTTCTTCTTTTAAGCACCATCTTGCCATCAACATCTTGCTTCAATGGGATATATGGTCCATCCTCAATGACATCCCACACAAGGTAGTCACTTGATTTAATAAATAGACGCATTTTATTTTTCCAAAATGAGTAGTTCTCACCATTGAAGAAAGGAGGCTTTGTGGTGGATTGTGAGTCGTACATGCCGGGAGCGGAGGTTGATGCCATCTCTTGATATTTTGATGATGATCACACTTCTTCCAAGGATCTCCTCTTGCGGTTGTTAATCCTCAAAGAGTTAAGCTCTGATACCAATTGTTGAGTGGATCACACGAATGGTAATAACCAAGAGGGGGGGTGAATTGGAATTTTAACGATGTTGTAACGGAAATTGCAACTTAAAAAATATTGACACGGGAATTTAGAGTGGTTCAAGTTCACCAACCGAACTCTACATCCACTACCTTAGTCTCACCAAGGATTTCCAACAATTTCCACTAAATTGTTCGTCCCCTTTTTCCAGGACAAGGAGGCAACCTTTACAATTTCGGTTAATTTTTCTACCCAAAAATTAACCCAATCCTCACACAATAGAACAAAGAAATTTGGTGGCTAATAAGGTATCTCTCAATACAAATGATAGCCCAATATCAAGCACTCAACCCAATTGAACAAAATAGAAATGAAGGATACAATTGGGATTTCTAGACAAAGTAGGATTTTTGCACAAATGCTTGGATTTGATGTTTTGATATCTTCTTGAGGTTCAATGTTATGTTGCTGGAGCTTCTTGGGGTCTTTTTATAGCCTCTTGATGATTTCCAACCGTTGTGAGTGTTGACTTTAAGATTATAGCCGTTGGGATGCTTTTTCTCCACTTTCTTGCACTTTTCCAGCTATGAGTATCGGTACTCTATAGTGGGGTATCGATACCTGTCTCACAAGAAAATAGCCGTTGTGTACAAATAATAAAGGGGTATCGATACGCGTTCTTGGCGTATCGGTACTGGGTATCGAAACAGCACAAGCTGTATCGATACCTTTTTCTCGACATAGCTCACTGTCAATAGTGGTATCGATACTAGGGTTAGGGGTATCGATACTGGTTTAGTGACCGTTTAAAAATCTCAACGGTTATATTTTTAAACCGACTTTGAAATTAATAATTATAAAATGGTATCGATACTGGTTCATCCGTATCGATACTGATTTCATAGCGTTTCGATACTGGGGTTTGCTGTATTGATACGTGTTCCGGCAGTGGCAAACTTTGCTAAAAAAGGTATCGATACTCCTTCATGGGTATCGATACTGGTCGACGTTTTTCAATATTTTTGCCTTGGAACACTTAGAAAATATTTGAGTTTGAGTTCTAATAAATCAGTTTAAAGTCTTTGGAGTTTCAAAAACTTATTAAGGGATTTGTACAAACAATTTTAAGTTCTTCAATTTGATCCTTAAAGATCTAGTTATATCAAAATCAAACATAGGTTTTACAGTTGTCTTGCTTTTTAAAAGTTTTGGGTCAAATTACTCTTTTGGTCCTTCCTCTTTTTATTAAAGCTCAATTAGGTCATTATTTAAGTTGAAATGATTTAATTAGATTTTATAGACTCGAACTATAAACCGGCTAACTCCTAGGCCCAAAACACGGGTGTTACATTTGGAATGATTAAAGTGTTTTTAAAGTAGTCAAAACCATGAATTTCAAGTGACCGTACCGATACGGTATCGAACCGTACCGATACGCCTTAGGGTTTTCAAACTACCAGAATTCCAGTAGCCAAAACCCGTACCGATACGCTTAGCCGTATCGATACGGTGTGATTTGAAAGAGCCCAACGGCTAGTCGCGTACCGATACGGTTGTATCGCGTACCGATACGCCTAACTACCCCAACGGTCATTTCCCAACGGTCATTTAAATTTGCAGGACTGTACCGATACGCTAGGCAAGCGTATCGATACGCATCAGCTGAAGAAGCCCAACAGCTCTTTCCTCATTGAGACCGTATCGATACGGTTGGACGAGTATCGATACGCCAAGCTGCAGAACTGCATTTATGGTGGGAAATAAAGGCTCCAATGACTCCAATTCAATCCCAACGGCTAGTAACGGCTACAAACTCAATTGGGAGTATAAAAGGGACCTCCAAACATCTTGTAATGGTTAATGCTTCAATTGCTACAACATTATGATGTTAAAATTTGTCTAGAGCTTAAATTGTAAATTCCTTGCTTAGACAACACTAGTGAGCTTACACTGTTATATTTGCTCAAGTGTTTAGGTTTTGGGTGAGTGCTTAGAATTGCAAACAAACACCTATTAGAGGGTTTTCTAGTTTGCTAAGTCTTTCTTTGTACAAGAGAGTGTTCCTTCAAGCTTTGGGTAGAAAGCTTTGAGGGTTGTAACGGTTTCCTCCTAAACCTAGAAAAGGGGATGAAATTATTAGTGAATTTGTTTAGAAATCCTTATTGGGGAGCTAAGGTAGTGGATGTAGACCTTGGTTAGAAGGTTGAACCACTATAAATCCTTCTGTCAAATTGCCAAATTTTCACCTCCCACTAAAACACCCAATTATCCAACTTCTCCACACTTGGCGAGCAAGAACGGTTGATCGAATCAAGCCCCTAAAATCTCAACATATATATATGAAAATAATATATTTTATATTTTTATATATTAATATTATTTATAGTATTATTTGTTTTATAAAATAATTTGAATTAATCTTAGGTAGTTTGACATATATAATATTTGTGGTAAAATAATATATAATATTATGTTAGTTTAGTAGTTAAGGCTTAGCCCTTGTATGCGAAGGTCTTGGGTTTAAAACCCTTTAAGTGCATGGTTTTAATATTTTTCTTCCAGCAAAATAACGTTGTTTTGGGCTAAATTAGGCTTCAAAATAGCCGCACCAAAATAACGTTGTTTTGAATTAACGGAGTGTTAAGAGTTAACGGCGGAATGGTATTTTCGAGTCACAAACTAAAGTTCAGTGTTAGTTTTGAACTTTTTAAAGTTTAGTGACATTTTCGAGTCAATAGTCATAGTTGAGTGGTATATGTTGTAGTTTATCCTATTTTTAATTACTGAAAACTTAATAATATTTCAGTTTCAATTTTATTAATCTCAAAAATTAAATATATATTGTGATATATGATTTTTTGATTTATTAGTAAGTTTATATATAATTTTAATTATTTATATAAAACTCTAACTATGGTAATTATAATGATTTTATTTTAGTGACCTCACTCATTATGTCAAATGAATATTTTGTGAATTATTTAACTATATTAAATATTAGAGTTGAATTGAGGTTTAAAAGTACGATGATTCAATTTAGTTTCATTTAAAGGGTTGACTTTTGATATGAGTTGTAAGAATATTAGTATGAGTTTGTTTTTTGTTTTTTTTAACAGGAAGAATATTGCCAACTTTGAAGAAATGTTTAAGTTATGATTGAAGTTTTGTTAGCTTATAATTTGATATAAGATTCTAATTTTATCTGACATAAACTATTTTAATCTTCGTTTCATATACTAAAACATGCTAATATTGTTTGGACGATTTTTTTTTTTTTTTTTGGGGGGGGGGGGGGGGGGAGTTTTACTACAAAGGACTTATTGTTGTAGATCTAGGTTGATGTTGATAATTAATGCACTAACTCTAGTGCTACACTTGAAACTTGAAATCACTTTGTTGAATACTTCTTATTCCGGAACATTTGGAAAGCTATCCTTAAAATGTATAATTTGAATAGAAAGCTATCCTTAAAATGTATAATTTGAATAGAAAGCTATCCTTAAAATGTGTAATTTGAATAGAAGTACACAAAACCGTTAATAGGATGGAAAAGGTTGTTGTCCCTCCCCAAATTTTTTAATATAATAATATTTTAATTCATTTTTAATTTAAATAGTAATCAAATAAAGTATTTATTTTTTTTATAATTTTTAGATTCGAATGCTTAATAAATTTTTTCTCCTCTTAATGATTGAAGAACTCAATAACATAACTTCGTTCATGAGTGCATTTGACTGGACAAGAGTTGACTTTGGTCTTCTATCAATTTGAAAGGAAAGTCCTTACTTCTCATCCTTGAACCAGTTAAATCCTAACATGGTCAACAAAAGATAAAGCAAGGCTGCATTTGGCAAGAAAATAAAAAATTGTCGGACGGTTTCCTTTAATGAAAAATGCAGTTGGAGTCTGAAACTGAAAATTTCGAGAAAGAACCTGTTGAAATCAGAGATAGCAACAACATCGCCGAGTTGGAGCAGGCCGCGAGCCAGACTCAGGACGCTCTCGACGAACTGCTGGCCGGTTTTCTGGCGACCGCCGCTGATAGTAACGACGGAGTGACTTTTTGGCTGGCCAAGCGGCTTAAGCACTGGCAAACATGGGCCTCCGAGAAAATTTCCATATGAATAGAGATTTCACTTTCTCTGCTGAAAATGAATGAAAGCTGTTTGGAGATTTGAATGAGATAATAAATAAAAGGTGGTTGAAAGCGCGGCTTATCCTATAAAATATTGTAGAAAGTAAATGGTTTTTCATTTCACGGAGTCATTTTATTGGACGCTAGTGATTTGCCACTTATCTATGTCATAAATTATTAATATTCGGGATGTATTATTACTCTTAGTTTTAGCTGTTCGAAAAAGTGCACACACTGTACAAACAGTGTTGTTCGAATTCAAATCATTAACTCATTTTTTAGATTTTTAATTAGTTTGATTTCTTGAGTCAATAGGATATTAATTTAAGGGTTTTATTTTGATGCACAAGTTGTGTAAAATTTTTTTACACAACCCTTTTATAAAATTTAAAATTTAAATCACAAATCCTAGCAACCTAAAACTTAAATCCTAAACTCTAAACCCTAAACTCTAAATTCTAACCATAAACTTTAAATTATATACCCTACATACTAAACCCCTAAACCCTAACCTAAAATCTTAAACCCTAAACCCTAAAATTATTTTGAGATTTGTTTTGGTTTTCATGCTTAGATATTATTTTGAAAATTTTGTGTGCTTATTTATGATATTTAAATAATGTAATAAAAATATTTTAATAAGGACATTTATTTGAACAAAGCAGAAAATATTAGATATTTATCTTAGTAGGCTTGGAAACATTAAACCTTTAATTGACTTTTTTGAAAGATTATGCTCTTATTTGATTATATTTAAAAACACTAAATCTTTATCTGATCGTTTATCACAGGCTTAACCGTCAAGTAGGTGCTTAAATTATACCTCTTTTCTAGTTAAGTGCTTAAACTATTTTTCAGGCAAATAGGTGCCTCAAGTTTCATTCCATGACCCATTTAAGGTTCTCCGTTAATTCCCACCGTTAAAGGACATGTTTCATCTCCTAAAAATTCCAAAATTGTATTATAAATAAATAAAATTACTTAATTTTTAGAAATTCTCTAAGTTTTTCAGATTTCACAAAAGAACCCCCTAAATTCCAAAATCCATAACTCCCCAAAACTAAAATCCCGATTTAGGCCGATTCCGCCGCCGATTGACACACCGCTGCCCACTACATCGGTCGCCGGACCATCATGATCATTTTCCCCACTACCCCGTCGCTAGAAATTGACCTACGTCATGCGAATCGCTAAAATTGTCGAATGGTTCCTTCAAACGATTCGCGACGAACGGCGGCAGGAGGGGCGACGAACGACGTGTGGATTGTTCGGCGGGGGGAGGGAGCTTCATTCCGTCATCAAAAACGCGGCCAACACCGGCAAGAGTGGTCGGATTTGGGGGGTTGGGATTTGGGGACTATTTGAAAATTTTAGGATATATTTTTATTTTTATTTTTATTTTTATTTATTTTTAATGTAATTTTAAATTTTCAAGAGGTGACACGTGTCTTTTAACGGAGAAAATTAATGAAGAACCTTAAATGGATCACGGAATGAAACATCAGACACTAATTTAACTCGAAAAATAGTTTGGGCACCTAACTGAAAAAAAAAATAGTATAACACCTATTAAGCCTTTATCATGTAAGATCTTTGATTTTGGTATTACATGTGATTAGTTTAAGGATGCATATTTGGTGTGCTGTGAAAATGTGTTGAACACATTAACAAGGCTTGCTCCAGGTGATTTGCGGCTTAAAAAGAAATCAAGGATAGCAAAAGACAATATATGGCAACTTCAGATCATTCTGTCTCTGTATCTGTCATGGAACATTCCTCAATTTATTCAAACACGCGACATAAATCAAAAGCTTAATTTAATGGTTGCCCCCAATCTTCAACTCCAAATAAAATGAACACTTTCAGGAATTTTTGTTTGCCTATATTCAAAATTAACACCGACAGAACAAGTTGAAGCCAGTACAATTACACTACACATGCTTACTGATCAAGAGGCAGCCACTCTACTTCTAAATAAATTTCTCCAGATTCAACATTTTGGAGCTGGAGTGATACTTCTTGTATCACCCTCCCATCAACGATGTTGACGATGCTATCCTCGATAAGGGCGTTATCACGGGACTTCAGCCATTTTCCGATCTGCATATTACCAAACATTTGCGGGTCCCCGTACGACATTGCAGATGTTATCAAGGGCTGGATATCGATCTCTGCTTCTCCCATTATATCATCAGCTGAGAAGGTGTCGTGATCATATACTTGCTACAGTGTAGAAGCTCAACAGATTAGAGAAACTCATTGTAATTATGCTTAAGATGGCAGAAAATCTTGTATGCAGATAAATCACATGTCTTGTCATCGTAAATAACAAAAATTGGTTTACTTAAGTAAGACTAAACTAGTATAATAACATCCCAGCATTGCATAGTATGTAGTTTAATTGAAAATCAATATTACCCAGACTCGATTGTTAGTTTTGGACATGAATATATGTCCGGCATAAGTATGTTCGATTTTGTCCAAGATTTTCATGTATTTAGAGTCCTTCAAGTCAAGGATCATATCCCCGTACCTATCTTTGCATGTGTATTGGGTACGGGTGTCGGACAAGGGTACTTGTAGAAAAATGAAGAGCCTAAGCAACATTGTTGATAATAACAGAAAGTTGCCCCTCTAATCTTGAAGTTTTTCTCCCCTCTAATGTGAGACTCCTAGTTAAGTGAGTCCAAATGTGGCAAATCATAATAGATAGCAATAACAGCTGCCACCATTGTTTATGTGGCATGTAAGCTTGAGTTCAAGTCCAAGCAACCCCCTTATATCAAAGAAAAAAGTGACAGTAATAACTAAAAGAGAATTTAAGTTGAGAATGTGCCTAATGGAGATGTAGCTAATAAGTAAGGCTAGCTTTTCCTGCCTAAAAATAATAACACCGGACTGTTCTACTGTTGGCTCTTGCGACTACCTTTTTTTCTTTTGAAAGGTAAGAGGCCTCATTAAAAAAACCCTTCGACCAACACCGGGTCGAAACTCAGAGTCAGACATATGAAAGGGGGGAAAGAGTGCCCAAATAACTTTTACTAAAATCAAATAAAACTTTCCGAACATGTTCACAACTATCTGCTTGTGGACCATAAAAACGGAGCTTAGAAATGGAGGTTTGTTCATACATTGTTGATAATAACAGAATGCCGTCCCAAGTCCCAACTGGTTACTGCTTTTATGCACAATTGCACATACAGGCAACAAAAGTTGGCATGAAATAACCCACCAAAAACTTGTTCTCATGCAGGTCAAACTGATCCAAAACCTTGAAGACCAAAGCCCAGCTAACACATAGCCAAACAAACCCGAACCCAAAAATCCTTAACACGGCCAAATAATACAACTCATAAGACTTGACCTAAATCCAACTCCATCAGCCTTATCACCATGTACAGATCTTCATATATAGGTAGAACCACAACTATCATATTAAATACATAAAGGAAGTAATAATTGTTAAAAAATAGTAGACTTTTTAACTACATTTTTTTTCTTTTTAAAGAAACAACTACATAGTTTCTAAAAAACTGAGATTAGGGGGGGAAAGAACTACACTTACCAACTTCACAGGCCTATAGTTGTTAGGAACGGATAGCATGAGTTCCTCATTCCAAACTGGATTCAAGTCGCTAGGTTTTACAGTAGTCTGAACAGTCTAATAAGATCAAAAGTCACCCATTGTTATCATGACTCATGAGTTAAAAAAAAAGAACCATTCAAAGCAAATAAATCTTATCATGTAAAGCATCCCAAATGGTATATGTACACAGAACCAATCTACGTTACTCCGACTTTATTTTTCTTGAAGTACTTGTGTCTATTATGTAACTGGAAATCGGCATAGAACTATAACCTTTCAAATATTCCTCCAACCAAATACATGAAAAAAACTTGGAAAAAATTAACATAGCCATGTTGGACACATACCCACGCATATCCAATACAGCAAAGTTCACGTAACATAGGACATATATATAAAGTACAGCAAAAGCGTTAATAGAAGTCTGATGAGTATTAAATTGCGGCCGCAATGCAATGTAACGGCCGCATCGTAAGGGTTTTTGAGGTCCACGCGACACCACAAACCGCAACCGCATCTAAAATCATAGTTATTTTTTAGAGAAAAATCACGCTGCAACGTCCGCAACCGCGACGTTGCAACCGCACCCGCAACTGCGACCGCAATTTAATACTATAATCTGAACCACAAATCCACAATACTACCAAGTGAATGGGACTAACAGCTGTCCTATAGCTGTGTGATTTATCTATTATTTATCTATAAAGTGCGATTCTTAGTTTCAATGACCAGGAGTAAAAACTTGCAACCTCGGGTTCCAAAAAAAAAGGGTGCTAACGGCTTAATCCAAGTGCAGAAGTGATACTGATTAATCTACAAGCATAATGCCCAGAAATCCATGTACGTACACCCAGAGAAGAGAGACAAAAGAAATAACAATGTTTATAAATAGGTCTACAGATTGAGATTGACAAAAGAAAGCAAGAAGACAATGTATAGCCTTGAAAAAAACTTTATGAGAATAAAACAAAAGACAGGAAGCAACTAACCTGCTGCCCAAGAGTTAGGATAACATAAGGATCACTTGTCATCATATCCCGGATGGCTAAATTTGTGCCTTTTACTACTTTGACCTTCAGTAACCCAATAAATTCAACCATGCCTTCCTGTTATCACTTTCAGGTCAAACGGATTGAATTTATGAAGTGTAGCACCATTTTAAGTCCGTGTTGAGGTATTCAAATTGTTGGCGTTAATACTGACTTGACTTTTCTCACAAAAATATAGCCGCAACTGGCAACATTTCACATGAACCTTCGCCAGGCTTTACTGGTAGACTTACTTTTACAAAATAATTATAGACCAAGACAAATAAATTGAATGCAATTATCCTACAAACAGGATGATATAAAAGAATCTCATGTAAATGTTCAGCTCATGCTATTCAACAAGTGACCATATTATCTCTTAAAATCATTAGCAACATGATATTCCTTGTTCCCAAGACAGTGAATCAGATCGGAAGAAACAAAGAACAAAAGAATTTACCGATTTCTGTGATGAATTTAGGATAGTATCAATAATCTTTCCAGAAATGTTTGATTGAACAGAAGAAGAAGAACTCCTCCCTGACGTGATCCGCAAGCTAGGTTTCATAAATTCTTGAAGCTCATACTTGGCCCTGCAGGAAGATTTGAAACAAGTAACTACTATAACATCTAAGCGATGATAAGCTATCAAATCTGATATATGTAAACTAGGTTAAACAGTTCACAAAAAGGTTACTGCAGTTTATGACACTGGCTTTCTATCTAAATCCAGTAAAGAGGTGCCCACAAAAAGCTGGTACATGAAAAATAGCTTTTGAACAGATACAGCACCGGATATAAGAAAGAAAAGCTCAAATTGAGACATAGTGAATTGTCCGAATCTAACCTAATGAATCTCCTCCGCTCGTCATTACTAGCATTTGGACCAAGCTTTGTATAACCGTCAGATATACAAGCCTCGTAGATTGAATTAGCAGCTGAATTTCCACCAACTTCAATCATGGCATCAATATCTTCGTCAGACCATTCATCCAATGCCACAGATAGAACCTGAAATCATCGGAAAGTAAAAAAAAAAAGCCATACTAATGAAACTCTAAGCAAACCGCAAGACAGGGTAATTTACATTTTAGATCACTGAACTTAACATTCACTTTCATCTATATCACAAACCTTTAATTTAATCAAATTATATCATTCAACTTTTATTATTTATAAATTAAGCCACTTATATTGAAACCATTAAATAATTCTAATGAAAGAACTGAAATTGACACTTTTATTTAACATGTTTTTAACATATCATAATCAAATAATGCTTAATTGATAATTTTAATAATATTCAAATTTTCTGAACATTTCATTTAAATAAGTTCAAAGGAAAAATAATTAAATTTCCTATAAATCCTAACCAAAAAATATTTAAATTACTAATTGAACATTATTTATTGATGATATGTGAAAATATGTTAAATAAAAGTGTCAATTTCCGTTTTTGTCATTAGAATTATTTAATGGTTTCAATATAAGTGACTTAATTTATAAATAATGAAAGTTGAATGATGTAATATGATTAAATTAAAGGTTTGTGATGTAAATGAAAGTGGATGTTAAGTTTAGTGATTTAAAATGTAAATTATCCCGCAAGACACTAAAATAAAGTTTCAAGTATCACATATTACGATGTAAGATGAGCTGTAAGCATGGTAATACAGAGTATAGACATCAATGAGATCAAAACGATGATATAACATTAAAAGTGAAAAGAAAAGTGTAGTACTCTAAGTTAAACCCTTAAGTGTGGAAATTCATCACAATATACCACAGTTAAAATATTCTACAAGTACAATGCCCTAAGTTAAGCCCTTATATGGGAAAATTCGTCACGATATGCCACCATTAAAAGATTATACAAAGGTAACATAAACATATGAAAAATTCAACTGTCACAGTTGACAGATAAAAGCTTTTGTGCCATATATCAACTCTGCACGACAATTTGTGTGCATCTCACAAACCTCAGTTGAAATGAAATTAAACCTCAATATAATTAAATTTCAATCTTGATCCATGAATGTTCGTCCAATAATCAACCAGATCAAGCCCATAGAACTTAGAAGCTTTCAAGAAATACACTTATGTGAACTACCAAAGACACCCGCTCTGGATAAATAAGAGATTATCTCAAATAGGCTAGCAGTAGACTATTAGTTAGCATATTAATTGATTATATTTGTTTTTGTTACCATTTATATCCTAAAACATTTTATCTATCAACTGTGTAAAATTCACAGGCATGCTGCTGGTTCTATCATCAAGGCACACACCTATTACCCCATACTTGGATCATCTACTTTTACAGAATTATCAAATTTATTGCACCTTCAATGCTAAACCTCGGATAAATAGATCGCCTGTGAGAAATTATACAACCAATTAACAATGAATACAATGAATAGCCAACAGAAAAACCCTAATCTGTTTCCCCAATCAGGGATCATTCCATGAGAAAAAATATTACATTACATGCAAACATATTAATCACCTTGGAGATGTGTGTACCGAGGCTTCTGTGCACACCGCAACATTTCAAGCATAAAAAAACTCCAATATTTGCTGATCTGAAAATACAATTCCCAAGTGATTTTCTTAATCCTTTCTTGTGCTACAAACAAACACATGCACATACACATGCTTGGTCATGTTCGTAACTATGATTTATGGTTAGGTTATAAACTTTTCATAAAGTGCATACTTCAATATGCCAAAGAGGCATGTATTCATCAGGTAAGCTTATCTCCTATTCATAGGATAAGAAATGAATAGGCAGACTCTAAATATGCTGTAACAGTAAAACTTACGCCCACTTTGGATCTGGAGCACCACAATCAGCACAAGTGCGGTTATCAGCCTGAGTCAACAAGCTCCTCAATCTTACTTTAGCTGCAGAGGAAATTCATATTTTACAAAATTCAGTAAAATTTAAGGAAGACCACAGGTACATACATTAACCTTAAAAGGAAATGTGATTTTACCTATAAAGGTTCATTAAAAAAAAGGAGATTATCTAATCTTTTACACTCAATGTAAATCCAAAAAGTGAACCGTTAAGTTTTTAGTGTTGACAGCACAAAACCAGGTTATAAGTGCTCGCCTTTTGTGGCAAATCCAATTTCTTCAAGGGTTACAGAGAGGAGAAAATAAAAGAAATGAGTGGCATTAAGTATAGGAATTTAGCCCTTTGTTCTCAAGCATCATTGCGACTCTTAGGCCTTCTTAAAAACAAGTTTTACCCTTTGCAGTGAAGTAAATAAGTTGACAACTGAATTCTACAAAGCAAAATCCAAAAGATAGCTTCTCTTTAAGACAAACATTACTTAATTTTCACACCCTATTTTATTTAACTTGGGATGTAAAGGCCATCCATAAAACATTTTGACTAAGACCTCAAGCAATAACTTTGAGAAATGTGTACGCAAATGTCCCATGAATGATGCATACCTACTAATTAAAATATTTGCATATGATTGTACATTGGCAAAATTGTCTCGATTTATCCAGTGTTGATAGCGAAATTTCCATGATTCCATCAGCAACTTTTGAAGTAAAGCTTAATAAAAAAATTATTAACATTTACACAAAACTTCCCAAGCTACCCAATCCCTTTGACCCTTACTATTTTCCATGGAGAACATGATTATAATCTATTTCAAATCATTCAACTGCATTGACTAAATATGAGCATCACGGATTGAAGTAAGATTAGCATACCTGAGGAAGCCCTTTTTACTCCACTCATTTCTTTGCTACCAACCCACAATCATTCAACAAAAAAACTGGAAAAACTGAAGAAAAAAATCAATCAGCTAAATGTATTGGGGAAGAAACCCTTGTAATTTACTAAATGTTAAGACTTTTCTCTGTTCCTATTGTGTTTTAAACAATCTCTAATTGATTTTTCCCTTCACAGCCTCAAAACCAATCACTTCATTCTTGAGAGAGATGAAATACCAGAGTGATATAATAACCATAAAATCAATTACTGTCAGGCAAATAAAAGCTTAAAGAAGAAAAATATAAACTAAATGAATACTAAAACTGCAAACGGGGGAAGAGATGGAAACCAACAATTTTTTGAAAATTGAAACAAAGAAAAACCCAGTTGTTAATTTTGAATAAATCGGGTAAAGGAAGTGAACTTTCGAAAGTGCAAAAATATATGAAATTGAAAAAGTTTGTCGATCATTGACAGAAGCCAGTGAAACAATAGATAATGAAATGCAAGATCTAAACGAGTTTGGGAACTTACCACTTAATTGAAACTGGAAACCCAACGACAACCAACCAAAGTCAGATTTGGGTAATAGAGAGAGAAGAATAAGCTTTAGGGATTTTAGGTAATAATTCTTTTATTTATTTATTTTAGGTTATGATTTTTTTTTCTGATATAATCTAAAGCTTATATTGGGAATGGGGAGGGGTATGATCAAACTATAATTTAAATATTTTGGTAAAAAAAATTATAATTTAAATATTGGACAACTATTAATATAAGATTGCGTAGTAAAATAAATTAGAGAAATTAAAAAAAAATCCAATAAATAAAACAAAGTGCTAAATGTTATTTGAACTAGCTTGAAGTTTCTGACCATTGACCCAAAAAAGAATAAGTAAGAAAAAGGAAAACACGAATTTTAAAATTTCGTTTTTTCATGACTCGGTTTTGTTTACATTTTCTATGGATATCCAGTAAATGTAGATTATACATTTTACATTATTTTATATAAAAAATAAATTTTAATTTTAACTAATATTGTAAATAGAGTAAATTATCTTAGAAAATCACTACCACAGTAAATCTATATACAATATTTGATTGTTTTACCCTCTCGATTTTTCAGGGTCTTGCTCTTACTAATTCGGACTGACTCGCATCGCACACCTGATTTTAATAGGTGAATCTCTCGATAAATTTTTTTGCATGCACAAGACTTCGAACTTGAGGTATACTTGAGCGATATTAAATTATTTACCATTTAAACCAACTCTCGCTAGTCATACAATATCAAATTTAACTAAACGATTAATAAATTAAATTTCAGTGATTAAACTAAAAAACAATTACTTCTAAAACAATAGTTAAGTATGAACGTTGAAGTAATGTCGAACGGTGACGCCAAGTACATTTACCGGTTGTTTAAAACCCAATACCAATTCTACCTAAAAAGCTACAAACCACAAAACTAAAAAAACTAACTTCTGTCAAATGATCATTTTCAGTCTGACACCGGTAGGAGAATTAATATCGAACGAAGCCTTAATAATAATAATAATAATAATAATAATAATAATAATAATAATAATAATAATAAGCATTTGTTTAAACTGTGCACAATTTAGAAGTCGCAATTGGACAAATTTATCCCCTCTAAAATCGTTGGGATCTGATTTGAGCCCATCATCACAAAGCAAGGCCTGGTTGTACTTTCTATCTTCAAGTTCAAAACTTGGGGGGGAAATAATCCTAGCTGGATGGTATTTAAAACATCTAATTTAAACAATCATAAATGGAAGGTTTTCAAGTTTATTGCACGGAATATCTAATTACTTAATCCCAGAAACGTATGCTGACAGCTAAGCTTAGCTAAATCAAGGTTTCCATGTGAACCCCATAAATACATACGAATTGAAAATGCTAACTTGTCTTCAAACAGGGCATGAGTTCGGGGTCAAATACTGCAGAGCAAATCTTAATAAACCTCCACATGCCATTGTTTGTTCTTCTTCAGCTGTGAAAGCTTCTCATCCCAATTCTCTCCTCTCTGCTCCGCTACTCTCTTCAGTGTATCTTGGATCCCGGGCATCATTCCCCTGAGCCCGCAGAAATATATATGCGCTCCCTCATCTAAGAGCTTGAAAATTTCATCGCTGTATTCCTCGATCTTATCCTGAACATACATCTTGCCTCCACCCTTGTTCTTCTGCTCTCTGCTAAGAGCTCGGTCATATCGGAACTGATCAGGGTAGTCCTCGAGGTATTTAGTAAACTCGTCATCGTAAAGGAGACTGTCACTGTTGGCAACCCCAAGGAAAAGCCATGCAAGGCCGCGGAACTTGAATGTAACATCTTCCATGAACATGCGGCGGAGGTAGCCTCTAAAGGGAGCTACACCAGTTCCGGTGGCTATCATTATGTGGTTGGCATTTGGGTTATCTTCAGGCAAAAGCATTATCTTGCCAGAGGGGCCTGCCAAAATATTCTACTTGAGTTAATATACGATAATTAGTTAGTTCCGATCACCAATTAACCTGTAAAATCTATAATTTAACTGACGGCAACAAGATATATAGATAGATAGATAGAGAGAGAGAGAGAGAGAGAGAGAGAGAGAGAGAGATTAATGTATGAAAAAGGCCAGTGCTTATGGAAACTCCACTTTATTGAAGGATCATACCAGTGATCTGAACTTTATCTCCGGACTTGGAGTTGCATAGGAAATTGCTACATATACCACTTTTTGAAGGATCCTCCTTTCCAGTCTCAGGGTCATAATAGACCGCACGACGGACACACAAACTGGCTGTCTTGCCATCAAAGGAATCTCCATACCTGGTTGACGCAATGGAATACAGACGAACATTGTGGGGAGAACCTGGTTTCTTTGGATTTTCACCCTACGATACAAGAAAAAAAAATGAGAAATGGAACAGAGAATAAATGGTAAACTTTAGATGAGAATCAATAAAGTAGAAAATTAAACAAGTTCTAAGAATACATTTGACTTCATTCTATGAGATCAAGAGCCACTAAAGTATACAATTGGACAAAAATAGGGAATTATAATCAGCCCTGATAAACATTGCAATCCTCAATCCTCATATTCAAAAGTAAAAAAACCATCTGATTCCTACGTCCAAACATGATCCGTCATCATAGCAACTTTACTGTATGCACTTAAGTTAAAATATTCTACTGCACCAAACTATCTGAAAACAGTAATAATTAAGAAAACAGCAACATATAGAGGAGACAAACTTACTGGAGGGATAACACCATAGCTCTGCCCTTCCCAGTATGGAACATTACCACCATGATCAATCACAATATGGCAAGTCTCACCGGGAGCTTTTGGACCGACAAGTCTCTCAACAGAAACAATTGTAGCTGTGTAAGGTTCCTTGGGCTTGAATAAATTTAGTGGAGGCTCTTTTTCATTTTCCAGCTCTGAAGGTGAAACTCCAACCTTGGATTTGCTGGCTTGTTGCACGGACATGCATACTATGTACTGATTGCTCTTCTGTGCATTTCGTGATTTCAGATCGAAAGATAAGTTGGAAGCCCATGACTTGTTACCAAAGCTTATAATGTTACTCTACAAAAAAAAGGCCAAGTGCTTCAGTATCACAAACTGATTTACTTGCGTGATAAATAAAAGTAAGCCGGAAATCTCATTCAGGAAAATACTGCAAGCCTTGCTCAGTTCTTGCACAAACAATGCTAACAAGAAACAGCTTCATAAGAAAATTGTCAAATATTGTTGTCTACCATGAGGACAAATCAATGAACACAATGCTGCATTTGACAAGCATACACACATTGGCAACCGTCGACGTTCAAAGATGCAAGTACACATGAAGCGCACATCTTTATAACAGACGAACACGGAACACACTATAATGTTAATTAGGCAAAAGAAAATTTGCACACTGCCAAATGAAGTTCAGCACCCTTTCTCCATAACACACTCCAGAGACAAAAACTGTATAGAAGCTCACTAGAACAACTATCGATTAAGTTTGAATCTGTTTAGTTTGTTTACTGTCAGCACAATTCAAATATAGGAGATTTTAAACGTGTTTAGTAGCAGCTATTATAAAAGAAAAAAAGAAAGATGACGCCATTCCTGTTTAGACAAATCCACTCTCAGCCTCAGAGAATATAGAAATTTAAAATATTAACTGCATTTTTAGACCATTAAAAAGATTCTCAAAAGTATGGTTGCTGGTGATCAACGATCTTTAGCATTGAAGTAGTTAAGATACAAAAATTTCAGCCATGGAATCTAAATTTGATCTCCAAAAAAGTTTTTCCTGATATGAATTTAAACATGTAACAGATCCTATACTATGTTCTAACTCTAATCTTTCGATTTTCCAATGATCTAAACAGTAAACACCCATTACTGAAACTAAACCAAACAGCGCCGATCATATAGCTAAAATATCAGAGTACTGATTATTGAGTACCTTAAATACAGATCTCCTTATAGAAATGTCGTTTCCAGTAGGAACAGCTACAGAAACCTGAAAAATAAACCCAAAATGTCAGTCTTGGATAAAACCCATTTCGATAAAGGTTGAGAACGGCGAAAGAAACGATAATAATAACATTTTCCACTTGATAATTTCTGGGGTAATATTTTCTTTCCTTTTTCCTGGGAATCAAACAGAAAGGGAAAACTAAATAGGAAAAAAATAAATAAGACCTGTGATACAGTAGAATAAGCCATGAAATAGAGATGAAAGAAGGTTTCAGAGGAGAGCAAATTAAGGGAGATCTTTGCTTTGATTTGGTTTTCACTTGTCTTCTCTTGAGACGGGATTTAAAGGAGCGGGAGTTTAGAAAGAAAATTTTGATGAGTGAGTGAGTGATGATCTTTTGGCGACTGCCAAAAGACGCTTCTCCTTCTGCTTTGCCTTCTCGGGTGGCAAAAACGAAATGATAAAGGCCTAAAATGGGGTTGACCGGTGAAGGCATAATATGTTGAAGGAACCAGGTTTTGTTTTTAAATAATTGCAAAGGGTAAACTACATAGTTAGTTCCTCAATTATACGTTATGTTTTGTTAAGTTCCTTAATTATAAAAAATTATATAAAATAAGTCATTTAAATAATCTGTCTATTTATAGCTCCATAATTATTCTCTTCAAAATAATTTTTGTTATTTTGATTCTTTGTTTTTATGTTTTTTTGTGTGTATATACATATTCATGATTGTATAAATATACGTTTAGAATCAAAGAACTTTTTTATTTATTTCTTTAGTTCTTATTCTTGATATTCAAATGAGTCTTGTTTAACAAATTCATTGACTATTGATTGTAGACCCAAAAGACCGTTGGACTGAGAAAATTGTTGATTTTTTAAAGAAAAAATCGTTTGGATTATGAGGGAAAAAATGTTACTTCTTTGGCAGAAAATTTAGGGTTTTTACATTTGTCTCAAATTCATTTCTTTTTTTTAGATTTTTTTCAGAAATCGTGAATTATAGTATCTGGTGTTGCAAAAAATAAAGAAAAATTTGTAAACAATGACAATAGAGCGAATTGTTAGTAGAACGAAGGATCGGTTTTTCATTGAGATGCGAGTTTTAACCGTTGACTGTATCCAACTGTCTTTTACTATACAATATTCCGCTGGTATTTTTTTGATCCATAAAACCTTCATAGTTTAAACATAAAAGGAATAACAGACTACATGGTTCCAAACAACATGGGGCCCGTCCCAAACAAAACCATGCACGTACAAGGGGAAAGCCCAAGAACCAAGCCACGCAACATAGACGAGACAACCAAGCCAGGAAACGCCGAACGAGGGTTTTGCTGGCCCGAAAACAACAAAGCGAAAACGCACATAGACAAACACAGCACACCAAACCAGTAGCCGGAAAAACAAGGATCAGACGCCAAACAGAAGCAATGGAAATCAAGAATCTCATATTCAAGCGAGAGCTCTTTCCGGAGGCAGGCTCCCTCATTCGATCCGAACGAGGGTCTTGTCATTTTGAACGATGTTGGATAACTTTCATACTTGAGCAGGCACGAGATTACTCCGCCAGAGGCTTCGATGAGCCACAGACGTAAGAATGAGCTTAAAGAAGACGACACAATATTCCGCTGGTATACTATAAACAAATAAGCCAACGAAGATATGAGGTTTTTCAAGAGATTGTAACTAATATGTTGGAATAGAGATATTTTGTTAACAAACGTATGAAAAAAGGGACTAAAAGTGAATAATGAAAGAGAAACAAACATCAACTTTTAAACTGTAATACAAAACTATTGGATAAAAAATCTATAAAATTTTTGTAACTATTCACGAAAGAAAATCACTCGAGAAAAAAAATTGAAGTCTTAACCTTTGAGTGGAGAAAGTTATAGAGAAATATGGATATAGAGAGAAAGAACTATTTTTTCTTTAATTAATTGTAGGGATTTTAATTAGTCGACAATGACGGACAACAACCAGAAAAAAAGATAAAAATATATGGATAAATTAAATGAAAAAAATGAAAAAAATAAGTTATTTTTTTAGAATTATAATTAAATTTAAAAATGTAAAACTTATTGAAGAAAATTATAAACAAAAAACATGTCCCAATAAGCCATTTGAAGGGGGTGATTTTGTTACTTATTGAAGGTAGGCATGAGACAGAATCATAGAACTCTAGTTATAAATAGGGTAATCTCCATAAATAGTCACCAAACTTTTAAGATGTCTATACTTTGATCATTCGAATAAAAACATTTTAGTCACTTAAATAAAAAAAATATTTTAGTCACCATTATTAAGGAAAGTTTCATTTCAGTCACTCAGGCATTAAACCCCTAATGACATCTAAATTAACATACCCACATTTCATTTTTTAAATAAATAAATACCATCCAATAAAATAAATATAAATTGTGAAGGTCAATAATCAAATATGAAACCCATTCTTTTTCATAATTAAGAGTGATTGTAATTACTATCTTAATAATTAGTTACACATTCTTTTTTTTTGGATCAAAAATTAGTTCCACATTTCTTAATTCTATATTTTGATGTCCATACATTAGATCAAAAAATAAATTTTATTGAACGTAAAATTTATCAAACTACCTTAGATAAAAATTGAATTGTCTAATAAATGTTGAACCGATCCACTCTGAATGGAATATTTGTTTTTTGTTTGAAATGTGGATATAAGATGGGACGAGAAGTTTTTTACAATTAATACAAAAAAACTATGATAATTATTTGTCACATGCCTTTCTATATAAAAGCGTGATTTTAGTATTATACGTAAAAATAAAAAATAAAAACTATAAAAAACCCTAAGTTCTATTATGTACAAGTGTGGAAAATGTTAAATATTTGTAAAAAAATTAATGTTTATATATTTATTCATATTTAAAAAACTAAATACATTAAAAATAATTAGCAAGATTTAAATAGAGGTGGAGAATAATGATTTGGGGAGTAAGTTTTTTTAAAAATTAGATATCTATATTAAAAATAAGAAGAACGATTTGATGTATTTTTAAAGTTTATGATTATAGTTATAAAGTTTATAGTTTAAAATTTAAGATTTATTTTTCAGTATGTAGAATTTAGTGCTCATAAAATAACATATGATATCATTTAAAGTTCATTTGTAAAAAAAATAAAATAAAATAAAATTTAAGATTTTTTTTTTCAGTACGTAGGATTTAGTGAATTTGACAATATCTAACACTGCCTTACTCGATTATCCTTATCCCTAGTCATAAAATTAAAAAAATATATATTTTTTCTCAAGATAAAAAAAAGTTCAATCTATAAAGTTTAATTACATAATTTAACGAAAAACATATTAATTAATAAATAAACAAATAAAACAAGTCGAAATATGTCATAATTAACTACGTTCATAATTCTTACAACTCTCATTTTATACAAAAATTGAAGGAATAGTGTAATATATAACAAAAATATTTAAACATATTACATATATAATTATTAATTATTATACTCAAATTGAGATCTATTAATTAATTCAATTGAATGGTAAACAGAATATGAAATTTTCGGGTACCTTGTAACCCCCTCGTTCCAGTTCGGACGCTTGACCGGTCCGAGTGGGCCACACGGGGAAAACCGAAGCGAAACCCGTTAAGGTTCCTCCTCGGTTAACGACCCAGAAATTTTTTATTATTATTCTTGTCTATATGCATTACCATATCCTATGTGAAACACGTCAGCGGAAACAAGAGTAAAATAAAAACGATCATTCACGACATCATTCATAAAACAGCCCATTTTCTGTATTTAAGCAGGCCGTATCGATACACCTGTCAAGGGTATCGATACGCCTTGACCAAAGTCAACACCCAAGGGTCAATACAGGAAGACCGTATCGATACAGCCCTTAAGCGTATCGATACGCCCTTCCCAGTCAACATCTCGCGGTCAACGAGATAAACCCGTACCGATACGCTAACACACCGTACCGATACGGTAATAACTCACCAAAATCTCAGAATTCCAGTGAGCAAAAACCGTATCGATACACCCAGCCAAACTTGAGTCCTGGAGGCAAGACCGTATCGATACGGCCCTCAGGCGTACCGATACGCCCTGCACTGCAAGACTCCCAAACTCAGCAAAAACATACAAGACTCGAACCTAGATGCGATTTAAGACTTCCCTGGACTCAAACAAACATTCATACAACCTTTATTAAACATGATCTAATCATACGAGGCACTCAACAAGAACAAACAACATTCATCAAGGGAAATCATGCATTGATCAAAAGATGGCATATAAGCATTCAAGGGTTCATGATTCAACAACCATACACATAAGTATCCTCAAAAGGCACTTGGCCAGCACGCACATGGTAAGCAATTTAGATATGGTTTACAATCCAATCATGGCATCGGCAAGCCACACAAAAACAACATAATCATGGAGTCTAAACAAGCTCCTAAACAACCAACAATATTTATCAAAATAACACAAATCTCATTGCTTAGCTATTACATGTTCAAACATTAAAAACTCATACTTGATGTACTCAAAGCCAACAACCACACTTGGAGGCCCTCCACTTGCGCAAGCAACCCACGAACTAAGGATCTGCATTGTCAATCAAAGAGAGAGCGTAAGCAATAAGCTTAGTGAGAGTAAGCTCTTTAAAAACAAACCTTGACAATGCAGGATCCAAGCACGATCTCAACCAAGGTAAACACATAACTACCAAGGATCCTCAAGAGCTAAAAGTTAAAGATGCATGAACAATATCCAATTATAAACCATGCTCAACAAGCTCTAATTCACATCATATGTAAACACATATAAGCATCCAAGTAGAAATCACATTCTATAACACATTGATACGCATATCAATCAACATTGGCACCTAGCTATGACCCGAATACGCGGATAAACACGTTGGAACTCACATCCAACAACCACTTTACCTCACGGTGGGATTACACTCATCACCGGTCTCGCGGAGGGGATTCCACTTGTAGAACTAAGGTTTTGATATAATATTTGAAAAATGTTTTGGACTAAATTGAAAAGAATTTAAAATATGTTTTTAGTCAAAAACAACTTGAAAATATGTTTAAGGGTTTTAAAGGCTTTGGAATGGTTTTAAAATATATTTAAAGGTTTTTTAAACTACCAAAATTCCAGTAGCCAAAACCCGTACCGATACGCCTAACCGTATCGATACGGTGTATTTTGAAATAGCCCAACGGCCATAAATGGTACTATTTCCAACGGCTATAAATGGTACTATTTCCAACGGCCATAAATGGCACTATTCCAACGGCTATAAATGGTACTATTTCCAACGGCCATAAATGGCACTATTCCAACGGCTATAAACGACTCTATTCCCAACGGCTATAAACGGCTATATTCCCAACGGCCATAAACGGCTACAAACTCATTTGAGACTATAAATTGAAGGCTGGAACACTTGAAGAATGCAAGAGACAACATCCAAGCAATATTGTCAAGAGAATTAGAGTCTAAATCTTTATTTTACTATTCTCTTGTACATAGTCTGTAGAGAGTGATTTTTATTGTTTTTATCCTTCACTCTTTCTTGTGAGCTAAATTGTGTAAACACCCACCTTGTGAGGTTTATTTGTTTACATTTTTTTACCCTTGTAAAAGGAGAGGTTCTAGTTTAGCCTTGAGAGAAAAACTAGAGTTGGTTCTATCTTAGCCAAGTCCAAAAGATAGGGTTGTAACGGTTTCCTCCTGAGCCTGGAAAAGGGGACGAATTCATTGTTGAGTGAATTGGGAAATCCTTAGTGGTGTGCTAAGGTAGTGGATGTAGACTCGGTTGAGTAGTCGAACCACTCTAAAATCATCGTGCAAATTGTCTACCTTTATTTCGGTTTTAGCCAATTCAACCACCAAACATTTACAACCCTCCTTGACGGTTTCGGTGATCGATTCGAGCGTGCAAAAAACCCAACACCACTCATCCTCACGCCCCGTCGATGGGATTCCACTCATCATCGACTATATATAAATACAATTTTCGGGCGAACCCGTACTCCTCCTTGGTGACTCAACGCCACCAAGGCCACGCGCGAATTTAGACTCATGTGTGCACACTAACATCCTAATGATCGATCATTTGTACTCAAGCATACTAGTGCCAACATTTAACTCAATCCACATTATTCATTACAACCAATCCCGTGCTTAGCACGTACTCACCATGATCACAATCATGAACCATTCACATGCATGTCACAATGCACCGCAACCATGCCTCATCACACATGTATAACATATTACACATAAACAATCATATCACAAGTCATACGAGGCATAAACATCCATTATAAGTTCAACCAATGGCTCTAGTTTAAGTTTAGGATTAGGCTACCACCCTAATCCTAACTCTAGGTGGGTCTACCAAGCCCGACCTAGTCCATATGCTCGAACCAAACATTTAAAAACCACTTTAAACATTTAACCACTCACCTAAGCTTCCAAGCTCCAAGCCAAGCAAGCAACCACCCTCAAGCTTCCGGATTTCCTCCCGATGCTTCACCGACCCAAGTTCTTGCTTCTAAACAACCTCAATACAATTCAAACAATCTCAAATCGGCCCAAGCATCGAAATACTAGCCCGAAACACAATTCAAACACAATTTGCAATGTTTCAAGCCATGAACAAACCCCATATTAACTAAACTCGGGCAGCCCCCAGAACCTCATCCGAAATCTATGTTTCCAACAACTTTGACACCCACAAATGATCCCAAATCAACCCCCAACCATAGTACTACAATGGCCTATCAATTCTCACCTAAAACAACCCCCAAAACTCAACCAAAACCCTCAAAAAACCCTATTTATACCCAAATTCGGGGATTGCTCAAAATCAAGAAAAATTCACATATGTTGCACCATTTAACTCCTAAACCTCATAACTAACCATATTAAATCAAAATATTAGGTTTAGCAACACAAAGGTATCATTTTTAATCAAATCTTTTGAAATCCCCGTTTTCAAAACTTCAACGAAAATAAAATCTAATGGTACTTTTGAAGAGAGGGAGTTGAGAAGAAGTCAAAAACGGTGTTACCTTTCAAAAATGAGCTGAAATGGAGGAGCTTTGTGATGGAATAGTGATTTGTAGAGGGAGAGCTCTTTTCACGTTGGGAAGTTTTGAAGAAGAATGTGAATAGTGAAAATTTGGGTGTTTTATTTTGTTTTAACTTAAAGGCCTAAAGACCAATTTGCCCTTAATGAAATGGGATATTCACAAGAGTATATAATCCATGGCCATTTGGGGTTTAATCTCAAAGCATAGTCAACACAATTAATTAATTTGAAAACAAAACCCGAAACATTATTTAAATCATAAAACCGAGCCCAAATAATATTAAAATATTATTTTCACCTAACCCCTAAACCCGGGTGTTACAACTCTCCCCCACTTAAGGAATTTCTTCCCCAAAATTACCTGACGGAAACAAATACGGAAACTGTTCAACCATATCAGCTTTCCTCTCCCACGTGGCCTCTTCCACACCTCTATGCCTCCACAACACTTTGACCAACTCTATGGTCTTACCACGCAACAACTTGCTATCAGAAGCAATTATCTCAACAGGTTCTTCATTATAAGACAGATCCGGATTCAACTCTATCTCATCTACGGGCATAACGTGAGAAGGATCCGATCTATATCTCCTAAGCATAGACACATGAAAGACATCATGGATCTTCTCTAACTCCGAAGGTAACCTCAAACGATAAGCTATAGGCCCAATCCGCTCAACTATCTCATACGGACCAATGAACCTCGGACTCAACTTGCCCTTCCGGCCAAATCTCATTACCTTCTTCCACAGAGATACTTTCAGAAACACTTTCTCCCCCACGGAGTACTCAATCTCCTTCCTTTTCAAATCCGCATAAGACTTCTGACGATCGGAAGCTGCTTTCAAACGGTCACAAATCAAATTCACCTTGTCGGTAGTCCCCTTAAGCAAATCCGGTATAGGTAACAATCTCTGACCCGTTTCAGCCCAACAAATCGGAGTCCTACATCGTCTACCATACAAAGCCTCATAAGGGGCCATCTGAATACTAGACTGATAACTGTTGTTGTAAGCAAACTCAACTAACGGTAAGTGCTTCTCCCAAGAACCCTGAAAGTCAATCACACAACAACAAAGCATATCCTCTAGAATCTGTATCACTCGCTCTGATTGCCCATCGGACTGCGGATGATAAGACGTACTGAAATGCAAACGGCTACCTAGAGCACTATGCAAACAACCCCAGAACCTTGAAGTAAATCTAGGATCCCTATCTGAAACAATAGACTTCGGAACTCCATGAAGTCTCACAATCTCACGGATGTACAAGTTTGCCAACTTGTCCAAAGAATCCGTAGTGTTCACTGCTAAGAAGTGAGCACACTTAGTGAACCTATCCACAATCACCCAAATAGAATTTTTCTTCGAAGGAGACAAAGGCAACCCAGACACAAAATCCATGGTGATCCTCTCCCATTTCCATTCCGGAATCTTCAAAGGCTGTAACAAGCCTGAAGGAACCTGATGTTCTGCCTTCACTCTCTGACAAACCATACAAGGGATCACATACTCGGCTACATCTTTCTTCAAACCAACCCAGAAGTAATCATTCTTCAAGTCTCGGTACATCTTGGTACTACCCGGATGCATAGAAAAAGGACTCGAATGTGCTTCACTCAAAATCTGACGTCTCAACTCAATATCTTCCGGTACAACAATTCTATCTCTAAAGCACAACAAGTTCTCACCATCGAAACTATACTCGGTCGGTCTTCCTTCGGCTATGTCCTGAACATGAGGAACTAAAGTCACATCTTGCAACTGCTTCTCTCTGATCAACTGAATCAAAGAAGGCTTCATTTACAACTCGGTGATCAAACCACCATCATCGGACACACTCAATCTAGCAAACATAGCTCTCAACTCAACGGCAACTTTTCTACTCAAGGCATCGGCTACTATATTTGCCTTACCCGGATGGTACTCAATGGTCAAATCATAGTCTTTTAGCAACTCAAGCCATCTTCTCTGTCTCAAATTCAACTCTTTCTGTGTCATCAAATCCTTCAAGCTCTTATGATCGGTGTAAACTATACACTTCTCACCATACAAGTAAAGACGTCAAATCTTCAATGCAAAAACAACTGCGGCTAACTCTATATCGTGAGTAAGATAGTTCTTCTCATGAACCTTCAACTGTCTAGAAGCATAAGTAACAACTCTCATTTCTTGCGTTTGTCAAAGCTTCTTTCAATTTCTCAAAGGCCTTCTGTCTTGCATCTGACCATTCGAACTTAACTTCTTTTTGCAACAATTTAGTCAAAGGAGCGGCTACCCTAGAGAAACTATCAACAAACCTCCTATAGTAACCGGCTAATCCTAGGAAACTCCTAATCTTGGTCACAGACTTAGGTTGTTTCCACTCAACAATAGCCTCAATCTTCGATGGATCGACACGGATACCTTCGGCTGAAACAACATGGCCAAGAAATACAACCTCTCGAATCCAGAACTCACATTTGCTGAGCTTCGCGTACAACTGATTGCTCAACAATCTCTGTAAAAAAATTCTCAAGTGCTCATCATGCTCTTATTCGGTCTTCGAGTACACAAGTATGTCATCAATGAAAACAACTACAAAACGGTCTAGATAGTCTCTAAAAATCATGTTCATCATATCCATGAATGCTGCAGGTGCATTCGTGAGCCCAAACGGCATCACAAAGAACTCATAGTGACCATATCTAGTCCTAAAGGCTGTCTTCGGAACATCACACTCTTTCACTTTCAACTGGTAGTACCCGGATCTCAAATCTATCTTCGAGAACACTGAAGCACCTCTCAACTGATCAAACAAATCATCTATTTGAGGCAACGGATACTTGTTCTTCACAGTCAACTGATTCAACTGTCTGTAGTCAATGCACATGCGCATACTACCATCTTTCTTCTTCACAAACAACACAGGAGAACCCCAAGGAGAACTACTAGGCCTAATGAAACCACAGTCTAATAATTCTTGCAACCGACTCTTCAATTCTTTCAACTCTTTAGGAGCCATACAACACGGAACTATCGAAACTGAATTAGACCCTGAAACAGTCTCAATCACAAACTCAACATCTCTATCAGGAGGCAAACCTGACAACTCTTCAGGAAACACATCCGGAAAGTCACAAACTGTTCTAATATCTTTCTGTCTAGCTTCACTCATATTCGGATTCATAACATAAGCTAAGTAAGCCCCACATCCGGAGTCCATCAACCTATGAGCCTCTAAAGCTGATACAACATTAGACAAGAACTTAATGTTCTCGCCTACTACCACTACCTCGTAATCATCGGAAAGTTTCAAGGAAATCATCTTCGTCTCAAAATCCACACTAGCCCGGTGCTCAACTAACCAGTCCATACCCAAAATAATATCAAAGCCATAGAAAGGAAGTTCCATCATGTCAACAGAGAACACATGACCCTGAATCTTCAGTGGACATCTCATATACATACGTCTAACCACAACTGTCTCACCAAAAGAATTAGTCACATGTATACCTACATCTAATATCTCAACACGTATATCTAACTTCCGTGCATGCTCACTCAAAATGTAGGAATGTGTAGAACCCAAATCAACCAAAGAAAGCAAAGACATAGACTGTAACTCGAAATTACCTGCTATCACATCAGTGTCGTTCCCGGCCTCTCTCTGAGCATAAACTCTCGCTGCTCCTCCTGCCTCTAGCTGCACTGCCACAACATGAGCAAGGTTCCTCTAAGCATCTACCCTAGGTGCATCAGCCCTAGGCTGGAAGTAGCCACGACCGCGCCCACAGCCTCTCTGAAAATCAGTCGCTCTCACGGGAGCCTGAGCAAATTTCGGTGCTTGTGCCGCATGATGCGGGCAATCCCTCCTAAAGTGGTCCCTCGAACCACAGTTCCAACAAGCATGGAAGTTACCCAACACTCACCAACGTGTTGTCTCCCACATCGTGTGCACTCGGGCAAACGCCCTCCACCTCTGTGGCCCTGATGGCCCCTACCATGGTGGCCACCGCCACGCCTATGGTCAAACTGATGTCCGCCACCTCTATGCCTCTTGGCATCTCTACCATCAAAGTGGTTATGCCTCTTACCAGAACTAGAACCTCCAGATCGTTTGGCCGAACCCAAACTGTGTTCTAAATCCTTGGCCCTCGCGACCAATACATCAAAGTCTGAGTAGTCAAAAGCTAACGTGTACCTCTTGATCTCCTCGCTCAACCCGTAGCGGAAACAGTTACAGCGTTCCACTTCAGTAGGAACCAACTCTGGAGCGTACTGACTCAAGCGAACAAAACGAATCTCATAATCAGTCACAAAAGCATCTCCCTGAGTAAGAGCCATAAACTCTCGTTTCTTCTCATCTAGGTACCTCGGACCCAAGTATATCTTTCTGAAAGCAGATTCGAAGAAGTCCCAACCAATCTCAGCCTCTAGAACTCCGGTAGTAATGGTGACCCACCAGGTGTAGGCATCACCCTGAAGCAACGAGATCACACAACCCAATCTACGTGCGCCTACACAACCCATCTGAGCCAAGATACGAACAGTCTTTTCCAATCATAACTCCGACCTCTCTGGAGTAGATCCTCTGAACTCTTCGGCCCCCAAGCTACGGAGCCTCTCCAAAGGTAGACTGTTATCATCTCCCCTAGGCTGAGCTGCAGCCTGAGCTCCCGCAACTGCGGCTTGGAATGCTCCCGCTATGGCTTGCACTAGCGGAGTCATATCGATTCCGGCCGGACCTTGGCCACCTTGAGGTCCCTCTCCCTCAGCTCCATCCTCGCCTCCAGCTCCAGGCGGAGGAGGTGGTGGTGGTAGAGGTGGTGGAGGAGCTTCAACTCCCGCGGCCACCAGCCCTTCTATATGAGCCTCTACACCAATCACCGGCTCAACAGGAGCCGCAACACGTTGTTCCTGACGAACCACCCTCAGCCTACCCCTCGGCCTAGACATCGCTCACAAACGATAACTACAACCACAACAATAAAACATACAAAGTTGGGTTAGCAAGGCAAGGCTTCCAAGTGTTCAAGTACGTTTCCCTCACTTTAAAAATTCCTTTTTCCAATGTAATAGTAGCAATTGGACTCTTACACAACATGCTTTTAAACAAAACAACTAGCATACTTGTCACACAACCAATCATGCTTTCAAGGCAAGCAAACACCGTGCATAACAACACAATACAAAACTTAAGCTTGCCTCACTTACTTGCCCAAGGTCTTGGTAACCTTAGGCTCTGATACCAACAAGTGTAACCCCTTCGTCCCGGTCCGGACGCTTGACCGGTCCGAGTGGGCCACACGGGGAAAACCGAAGCGAAACCCGTTAAGGTTCCTCCTCGGTTAACGACCCAAAAAATTTCTTTTATTATTCTTGTCTATATGCATTACCATATCCTATGTGAAACACGTCAGCGGAAACAAGAGTAAAATAAAAACGATCATTCACGACATCATTCATAAAACAACCCATTTTCTGTATTTAAGAAGGCCGTATCGATACGCCTTGACCAAAGTCAACACCCAAGGGTTAACACAGGAAGACCGTATCGATACAGCCCTTAAGCGTATCGATACGCCCTTCCTAGTCAACATCTCGTGGTCAACGAGATAAACCCGTACCGATACGCTAACATACCGTACCGATACGGTAATAACTCACCAAAATCTCAGAATTCCAGTGAGCAAAAACCGTATCGATACACCCTCGCGTATCGATACGCCCAGCCAAACTTGAGTCTTGGAGGCAAGACCGTATCGATACGGCCCTCAGGCGTACCGATACGCCCTGCAATGCAAGACTCCCAAACTCAGCAAAAACATACAAGACTCGAACCTAGATGCGATTTAAGACTTTCCTGGACTCAAACAAACATTTATACAACCTTTATTAACCATGATCTAATCATACGAGGCACTCAACAAGAACAAACAACATTCATCAATGGAAATCATGCATTGATCAAAAGATGGCATATAAGCATTCAAGGGTTCATGCTTCAACAACCATACACATAAGTATCCTCAAAAGGCACTTGGCCAGCACGCACATGGTAAGCAATTTAGATATGGTTTACAATCCAATCATGGCATCGGCAAGCCACACAAAAACAACATAATCATGGAGTCTAAACAAGCTCCTAAACAACCAACAATATTCATCAAAATAACACAAATCCCATTGCTTAACTATTACATGTTCAAACATTAAAAACTCATACTTGATGTACTCAAAGCCAACAACCACACTTGGAGGCCCTCCACTTGCGCAAGCAACCCACGAACTAAGGATCTGCATTGTCAATCAAAGAGAGAGCGTAAGCAATAAGCTTAGTGAGGGTAAGCTCTTTAAAAACAAACCTCGACAATGTAGGGTCCAAGCACGATCTCAACCAAGGTAAACACATAACTACCAAGGATCCTCAAGAGCCAAAAGTTAAAGATGCATGAACAATATCCAATTATAAACCATGCTCAACAAGCTCTAATTCACATCATATGTAAACACATATAAGCATCCAAGTAGAAATCACATTCTATAACACATTGATACGCATATCAATCAACATTGGCACCTAGCTATGACCCGAATACGCGGATAAACACGTTGGAACTCACATCCAACAACCACTTTACCTCACGATGGGATTACACTCATCACCGGTCTCGCTGAGGGGATTCCACTCATCCTCACGCCCCGTCGATGGGATTCCACTCATCATCGACTATATATAAATACAATTTCCAGGCGAACCCGTACTCCTCCTTGGTGACTCAACGCCACCAAGGCCACGCGCGAATTTAGACTCATGTGTGCACACTAACATCCTAATGATCGATCATTTGTACTCAAGCATACTAGTGCCAACATTTAACTCAATCCACATTATTCATTACAACCAATCTCGTGCTTAGCACGTACTCACCATGATCACAATCATGAACCATTCACATGCATGTCACAATGCACCGCAACCTTGCCTCACCACACATGTATAACACATTACACATAAACAATCATATCACAAGTCATACGAGGCATAAACATCCATTATAAGTTCAACCAATGGCTCTAGTTTAAGTTTAGGATTAGGCTACCACCCTAATCCTAACTCTAGGTGGGTCTACCAAGCCCGACCTAGTCCACATGCTCGAACCAAACATTTAAAAACCACTTTAAACATTTAACCACTCACCTAAGCTTCCAAGCTCCAAGCCAAGCAAGCAACCACCCTCAAGCTTCCGGATTTCCTTCCGATGCTTCACCGACCCAAGTTCTTGCTTCTAAACAACCTCAATACAATTTAAACAATCTCAAATCGGCCCAAGCATCGAAATACTAGCCCGGAACACAATTCAAACACAATTTGCAATGTTTCAAGCCATGAACAAACCCCATATTAACTAAACTCGGGCAGCCCCCAGAACCTCATCCGAAATCCATGTTTCCAACAACTTTGACACCCACAAATGATCCCAAATCAACCCCCAACCATAGTACTACCAATGGCCTATCAATTCTCACCTAAAACAACCCCCAAAACTCAACCAAAACCCTCCAAAAACCCCATTTATACCCAAATTCGAGAATTGCTCAAAATCAAGAAAAATTCACATATGTTGCACCATTTAACTCCTAAACCTCATAACTAACCATATTAAATCAAAATATTAGGTTTAGCAACACAAAGGCATCATTTTTAATCAAATCTTTTGAAATCCCCATTTTCAAAACTTCAACGAAAATAAAATCTAATGGTACTTTTGAAGAGAGGGAGTTGAGGAGAAGTCAAAAACGGTGTTACCTTTCAAAAATGAGCTGAAATGGGGGAGCTTTGTGATGGAATAGTGATTTGTAGAGGGAAAGCTCTTTTCACGTTGGGGAGTTTTGAAGAAGAAGGTGAATAATGAAAATTTGGGTGTTTTATTTTGTTTTAACTTAAAGGCCTAAAGACCAACTTGCCCTTAATGAAATGAGATATTCACAAGAGTATATAATCCATGGCCATTTGGGGTTTAATCCCAAAGCATAGTCAACACAATTAATTAATTTGAAAACAAAACCCGAAACATTATTTAAATCATAAAACCGAGCCCAAATAATATTAAAATATTATTTTCACCTAACCCCTAAACCCGGGTGTTACATACCTAGTTACTCCTGGGTACCCAGTTCCTAATTATTTTAGTTTTTATTTTATTAGATTACTTAATGTTTTTATCTTAGAACTATATTTAAATTTCTAAATTCATTCTATATTTGTATTATATAATTTTATGTTTTAAATTTTTCAAAAAAAAAATATTAATTTGTGAATATGTAAGATTCGATATGAAACAAACAATAAGGTTTCTCTATTGCATTTATGCATTAATAATTTTTTAAAGTCTACAGCATGAAAAAAGAGGGTAGATCAATACAATTGAATCATGATGAATGGTCTCATTTTTTGTTTTTTAATGTCTGATGTTGTTATGCATTAGTAGTTTTTTTTAATGTCTATTGTTTTTACTCATTTTTTTCTTTAAAAAATTGAGATTAAAAAAAAATCACGATCGAGATTAATATTTTTAATGTATTTTTATGGTTATAAACTTTAAAACATTAAATTTTTTGTTTAGATAATGTGTTATGAACTTTTTTTTTTAATTTTAAAATAAAAAAATAACAAAAAATGTGAACCAAGTACCCAATTATAAGTTACTTAATACTCACGGGTTAAGATGCGGGCCGGTAAATATAATACCCGAATATTCGGGTACTCGGATTTTTGAGTTCCAAGATTTGAACACCTCTAGCTTTAATTAAGCTATCGACGGTCAGCTGTCACCTTAAATTGCACCCTCTCACTTATTGGGACCCACTTACTTCGTGGTCAGATTCATTCCAGATGTCGAACGGTCAGCACCCTCACTGCCCGAAGTCTTTTCTGTCGAAATCTAACTCAATCCCGAAAGTACATTTCTATCCTCTGCGTGCACGTCCATGATAATCATCAACTTTTGTAATAGAGCAGTCTATCAAAATATTCATATCCAAATATTCTTTTGGAAGTATTTCAAGACTGTAGTAATTAAAAATCCTTTATGATATGACTTGTCAGTTTTAAATTAATGTAGCTATATAGAAAATTATATTTTGATTTAATTATATAATTTTTAAAAATTGAGTTATTTTCTTATCATGTCATCTTATATAGTGGCTTTAACTTTTGCTATATCAATTTAACATTTATCACAATTTATTATTATAAAACTCCAAAATGTCATCAATCAACATTACATAAACTTACTTTAATAAATTGCGATATTTCTCAAACTATTTTTTATTTCAATTAAAACGTAAAAAGTTATGTTTCTGACTTTTGAAAAAAAGTGTTTTTAGTATATAAATGTTTTAATTTATTCTTTATATTTTACATTCGATTATATTTTCTAACAAAAAATCTCAACATACTTATCATGTAGTCTATAAATTACACAACTTTTTATGTTTTAAAATTTATATATATTTAATTTAGAGTTTAGAATTTAGTTTATAAGGTTTATAAATTAAATTTTTTTATTAGAATTTAGAGTTTATAGTTTATGTTTTAAAATTTTGATTTTATTTTCAATAGTAAATATGTATGTTTGTTTTTTTTACACATATGTATAAAAATTTATCTTCTAAAGTTTCTAAAATTAAACATTCACTTTTTATAACAATATCAAATACTTAAATAAACAAACCAACATTTTTCCTAACATTTCATTAAAACTATACTTTTTTTCAGAAAAAAAAACTTTTTTGAAAGTAATTTCAACATGTCTTAGAAGATATAGATTGCAAAGAATGTTTGTAAGAAAATAGTGGCAAAAATGGAATTTCAAATTAGGCTCCATGTGCACCCCCAATACACCATAACTTTCTTTCTATATGCCAAAATTTACTAAATAAAATAAAGCAACAATTCCTTAACCATAACAATTCTGTTCCCAAACACACACGCCAAAGATTGGTGTTTCAATCCTAGTTTCAGCTCCGCCCGGAAAAACGTCAAACGATCATCTAATAGTTCCCGGCGATTCTATTTGAGGTAAATTTCGATTCTCGCTAAACCCTAGCTGTGCTTATATCTCTTTCCAAATTCACTCATTTTAACGTTTCCTTTTCAAGGAAACACAATTTATCCATTATTGTTTATCTTTTGAAATTCGAATTATTGGTAAATTCTTTTCTTCTTCCGTTTGGATGTTGAGAAGGTTTGAGGAGAAGAAGCTGTGTGATTGGGCTCATTTACGAATTTATCTAATTTATCGTTCCTTTTGAATTTGTAAACTCATTTTGCATGGAAATGACTTTGTTTATGTTTTAGACACAATGATCCCGTTTTGTAGTTGCTGAATTCATAATTATAACGGAGCTATAACTCGGTTTTCTCTTTTGAATAATTAATTACTTGTTATATTAAATTGACTTTTATTTTGACTTGTAGGCAAATTTATCTCAAATTCCGGCTCCTTTCTCTGATGATTTGCAAGAATTAGTAAATCACTAAGGTACTTTTTGCTACTCTTTTTTTTTTCTCACTTCCAAAAGTGTTCGGATGTAGAAGCAAGTAGATATATTTGAAGAATTTAAACTTAAGAAATAATTTTTTAGAGAGAAAAAAAAAACGTGGTTTACTTTAATGGAGAATGGATGTGTTAGAATCTGTGTAGCGATCTAGTGATTTTTTTCTTCAATTTTTAAACATTTATGACTATAGTAATATAAATGTAAAATCGACATAAATTCTAGCTCTCCTGATTTGATCAAAGTGTTGTGTTTCTTTATGCTTCCCTAACATCGACTCAGCTGGTTGTACTGCCTGATTTGAGTTTGCAGATTCTCCGCTCATCACAACCTCATGACTTCCTCTTCGCATGATCATTCTGGTATTTCTTCTTGTCAAGTGCTATATCAACTTTGTGTTTTATGGCCCGTGTAGCTATGTTCTTATGAGCTATGTGAACAGAAAAAAATATTGAATTCATTTGTGGCATTTTCGTTCTTGAATTTGCTCCCCGCCCCCCAGGGTGTTTAACTGAGATTCAGTTTTTAAATTATGAGATTGGAAGGATCTTTACGGTTTCACCCTGTTGAATTCCTGTGTATTAGTTATTACCTCATTGCTATTTTATATGTCATGGTATCATGTTGTGAGGGTTTTCTTTGTGCAGTAGCCAGTAAGGAAGCATAATGGGTAGTTTAGTTGGTATTTTCTAGGGCTCCGTGTAACTTGATTGTTTCTATTTTTGTCTGGATGCTTGCTATATTGTTTGTCTCTATGTTTTCATTTTATGACCTTTTCTTTGGTTACAGACTTACAGTTCACTTTGAAATTTACATTAACTGCATTTTATTAGGCATTTCCACACTGTTATTTTATCAGGATGATGGCTCCTTCTGTTGCTGTATCATATGAATGCAACAGGGCCTTTTGATGGATATTTTAAGCAGCATTGATTTATTTTACTTCTCAGCTCTCACTACTTCTACCTGCACTGCTTAAAATCTTTGTTGCTTGAGTGCTTGCATTTTATTGACTTTGTTCGGTGTCTGCTCATAATTTAGAGTTCTCTCTTATTATGATGTTGATCTTAACTAATTTATTTTTGCCAGACAAAAATGAAGTTGATGAACAGAAAAAAAATTCGGAGTTCAGGGATCACTCCTCATCTCTCGCAACAGGACTTTCTCCCTCTTCTATCACAACCCCAAACATCCCCTACACAACACCTCAACATGCTGTGGTACCATCTTTAGAGATAAATTTTTTCAGCATCAACATTTATTTCATGTTTACTTTCTCTTTGAATTAACTTTGCACCGTTCATCGTATTGAAGTATAGGCGGCAAAAACAGTTTTTGAATCAAGATTTCAAGATGCTTGATATTAATGCATTTTGAATGAGTTTGAAAACAAATGGAAGAAAATTAGCGGCAATGTTTCCATAATAGAGAATATTTTGTTTATCATTTTATATTTGAACCCGTTTTCTTTTTGTTTCCAAGGAAATGTTTTTCACCTAGAGAGGTATCAAAATATGTTGAGGATCTCTGATATATATTTTTTTGTTTCCTTGGCTTATGAAACTGAAGGCACCAGCTGCTTACCCCTATCCAGATCCGTATTATAGAAGCATCTTTGCTCCCTATGATGCTCAATCATATCCTCCACAGCCCTATGGTGGTCAACCTATGGTACAATACTCTATTTCTCTTTTGTGCTAATTCTAATTATGGTTTTCAGGCTAAAGTTGGATTATCTTGTGCTTCTGTTTTAGGTACACCTTCAGTTGATGGGTATTCAGCAAGCTGGAGTTCCTTTGCCATCAGATGCAGTTGAGGAGCCTGTCTTTGTTAATGCAAAACAATATCATGGCATCCTGCGACGTCGACAATCTCGTGCAAAAGCTGAATCAGAGAATAAACTTGCCAAATCTAGGAAAGTACGTTAAATTTCACTTCTATGATTTTCCTCTCTCTCTCTCTCTCTCTCTATTTTCATTTTTTGGGTGGTGGGGGGCGATTCAAATGGTTGCATTTAATTGTGATATTGACTCTTTTTATCACCACTACAATGTTGCACAAATTTTGCAGCCGTACTTGCATGAATCCCGTCATTTGCATGCATTAAGACGGGCCAGAGGATCTGGGGGTCGATTTCTGAATTCAAAGAAAAATGAAAACAAACAGAATGGTGCTGCATCAGGTGATAAATCAAAGTCCAATATCAATCTGAACTCCGACAAGAACGAGGTAGCTTCTGTGGAGGGCAAATGTTGAAAATTTGGAAGCAATAGGCAAAGATAGGCTTTGACACCAGCGATATAGTCTCGGTAGTTGGTAATGCTTCATTCTGTCTAGCTCTGTACTTAACAACTCAGTAGCGTGTATAGATTTCCAACTAATAGGCATTAGGCAGAGGAGCATAGGAAGAGTGTTGTTGAAGTGCATTAATCGTTATGCTGCACATTTTTTTTTCCGAACATGGATAATAAATTAGAAATGGTTTAATGGGTTTGCTTAACTTATATCAATTCTGCCTACCTAAAGGGCAGAAGAACCAGGCTCTTGTACCGAGTTAAGAGTAGGAGTTGAGAAAGAAGTCGTGAAATGAAGAAAAGCCCAAGGTTTTTATTCCTTCCACAAGAAAAATGAAAACACCTTCCCATTTTCTCGTAATGCCGAGAACTTTAACCTTGGTCACTCAGGCTTCTAAAAATAGGAAAAGCTCATCTAATGTGGTCACTGGTCGCTATGGCCGAATAGGGTAGGCAATGCACGTAGGCGTAGGTCTTCCACCATTGCCTCTGGTGTGCCGGTGATAATCAATAACAGCTTCCAATCACAGAATAAAGCTTCCCCAAAGCAAAGCCAAGCAGGTAAGCAAGCCAGTGTAAGTCCCCTTCCCGGGGGTAATATGCCAGTATCAGTCCCTTTATATCAGTATTTTCTTCAGTGCCATTATATTTACAGGCTTCCAGCCACCTATTTATTATACATATCTCTTCCAGCCAGTTGTACCTTCTTTCCTTCTTGCCTGCCATAGTTTCCCTCTTTCTATTGAACTGAGAAAGCAAACCACAATCATGGGCGTGTCTACACGTAGTTTGTTCTTCGTATATGGTTTCTTCGCAGGAAAATGTTCAGAAGGCAGTTCAATCCCTCCGTAGCCGGGAAAAGATCAAGTTCGTTGCATGAATTAATTTAAAAAAATGCCCAAGATTCTGTTATTGTTCCGAAATAATTTAATAACTCAAGTGTTAGCGAAAAAAAGCTCGACCACTGGGAGAGGAAAGTGAAAGGAAAGATCATATTTATTCAAGCATGTTTGGCAACGGCATGGCTAAGGTAAATGGGATGTCTTTGAGTTAAAAGATGCAAAATTGTTTGTCCACATTTCCATACGAGCGTTAACATATATGGTCGCACGTTGCCGTGGGTATATTCGTGTAGGTTTAGTCAATTGTACCGTATAGAATGACATTTCTACATTATTTGGAGGAAAAATAGAGAGCAAAAGATATTTCAACATTGTTGATCAGATGTGAATATGCTAATATTTCATCAACAGTTTTGCACTGTACATTTACGTTCTAGATAGTTTATGCATTTAACGCCAGAAGATGAATCCGTCTTATATTTATCTCTAGAAGTGAGCAATCTAATTTGAAGCAAATAAAACAACCAATGCATGCACGCAAGACACAAGTTCAATCAGATGAAGATTTTGTCCCATAAGTTGTCGAGTGTTCCCCCGAGATTTTCCCACCAAAGGCCACAATAAAACGGTTTACAGATTAGATCCAAAAACTTCCAGCCTAGCTGCTCTTTCTATTCTCATACGAAACAATCACTGACTGAAGGAACTCTCCATTTATTTCATTTCACAACAGATACAAATCAATATACTAAGAAAAGAAGAAAAAACAACCACTGCCAAAAACTGCTGGACGAAGCAAGGAACCCGAGGCCAATGAAAGAAAGGGAATGACATTAACCGGAAATCATTTCTATAAATTAACACTTGAGATTCAATGAAGGGAAAAAGACAATAATGTGATATTAACACTAGCATGGCGTCTTCCATTTCCCGAGTCACTCTAAGAAGCTAGAAAACAAATTTGATTAAATGTTGATTTACTTGCTAGCATCGGCTATAGACAAGGCAGCATACAACCTACCTGCTCTCAAACTGAAGTTGGCCAACCAGAACTTTGCAAGCATTTAGTGGGTGCCGAAAAGAATCATCAACTCCGATCAACAACCGTGAACACGTGGCTGTGTGAGAACGGCAGATTGATCATCAACCAAGCAGTACCCCCTCCCCCCCATCAGATCAATGATGCCACGTAATAGCTCAATTAAACCAATTCTTGAGAATTTTACCTTAGTTCTTTGTTTCCTTGGCCGGATCTTCAACATCTTTGGTAATCTCAGGGGCAGACTCAGTTCCTGAAATTGTCTCATCCTTAGTAACAAGAGGACTTGCAGATGGTTCAAGGGGGTTTGATCTGAGGTTCTCGTTTGTTGAGTGTGGAGATGTCTCCAAAGCAGTTTCACTTGCATTAACAGAGGATGATGAAGAGGGCTCAGTAGTACAATCTGGGTTACTATCGACCAGTTTCATTTGCACTTCACCATTTGGGACAATAGCAGATGCTTCATTGGAGCCTGGGGTCTCTCTCCATTCAACCCATGCGGGTGGTTTATCATTTCCACTGGGTCCAGCTTCTTTAGAGTCTTTAGACAGATCCACTATTTTCCCTTCACAAACCTGAGAAGATGTCGCGGTATCATCTAAATCATCATCTCCACCACCACCAATGTCATCATCTTCACCTTCACCGTTGACTACAGCAACTCGTTCAGCATTAGGCAATGCAGACACCATAGCACCAGTTGAGCATTCATCGGAAACTCTATCATCTTCAAAGGCAAACCAGTTGGAATTTGTAAAAAGAGAACCGCTGCAGACAACAAAGAAATGCCCGCCAATCAGGTCAATAAATTGAATTAACATGATAGAAGTTTCAAAATGGTTAACAAGTGAATAAATTCTAATTCCCACCAGTTAGTTCCCCAAAAAAAAAGGATTTCAACGTACCTTTCTTGGTCGTCTCCTAGGCGCAGAGAAGATATTACAACCTCAGCAGATTCATCATCAAAGTAAACATCCTGAAAAGTATAACAGCAACAGTTTTCAATTATGCACAAAAATACAAGTTCAAATGATAAAAGGAAGTCGAATAAGAAAGGCAGGGAGAGGGGATGTTTTTCACCATAAAAGATCTTTTTTAGAATACCAAAAATAACAGTGCAAAATTAGTAGCAAAAACTTATAATATCACTGTAAAATGACATGTAAAATGCCCGAAGTGGAAGAGTCCTCAGTAAGTTTAGAAGGTTTTTCCACATAATTACTCAAACAGACCAACCGTCCAACTATTCAGATAACACATAACATATACCTCATCATCTCTTTCAAGTGAGCCATGTACCTAAAACATATGAAAAAGATGTCAGCAAGTGAAAAAACAAACAAACAAATAGTCCACATTCTAAATTAGATGTCTACTTATTTCACACCAGAATGAATATATAATGACAAATAATAAAATAAAAGCATACCTAAACCAGTAAGATTTAAGATAAGAATACAAAGAAATAATCTTTGGGGTAATGAGCTAGTAAAATTTTTATTTGGTAAAGTGATTACAGATATACAGAAAATAAACAAAGTAGGGAAAACCACAATAACTGCACAAACAGCTTTGCAAAAGCACCAAGACATTTTTTAGGGACACAGGTTAAGGCAAGTCAATGAAGCATATCAAACAGTTTTGAATGTAGTTTTAATATGACATAATAAATTTTCTTGCATGGCTACAAAAATATATCAAACAACGGCTCATAAATTGCAGTATAAAATATATCCATTCAAAATGTAGAATAATTGCTACTACAGAATTACATATATTATGTTCATTCCATAGGTCTTGATATTCAATAAGTTCAAAAAATACAATTTAAACATAGCTGGATTAGTACAAAAGTTCTAGAAAGAACCTGATCCATATCATCGTTACTGTAAATGCCATATCTAAATGCCTGGCTTAAGTTATTCGCCAAGGCTGCAACACCATAATCCCTATCTTGGTAATCATCATCATCACTATCTCTGTTCCGATCATGTAGAGCAGTTGGCCTCCTGTTAAAATAGATAAAACCAAATTATATGAACTTTGAACAAGTAATAAATATTATATCAAGCAAAAAAAGGTCAGACTCAGCGGGCAGCAGAAACTTCCATGCATTTCCCTTGCCTGTGTTTCACTATTTGCTTGCTACTAAACAATTCAACTTGCTAAAATCCCATTCAAAACATTTCCTTTTCTGGCCTGACACTGAAATTTATTCAAGCTCTTCAGCCTGGTGACTGAAGTAATTCGAGATAAATAACCGAAATCAATTCACAAGGAGTCAAGGACCATCTTAAAACGTCAAAACCCCAATATTTAAATAAAGGTAACTACAATAAAATACCCACACTAATTATCAAGGATAAATTTGCATTGCTCTGAAAGACGACTTGGGGCACATAAAACATTTTAACATTTCAAAAAGCTTTTAAGAGTATCAACTTAAATGGTAAAAAGAATCATGCATATATCTCCATAAATTTGTCCTTCCCCGACCAATGCTTTTTTCTCCCAATACAACTTTCTATTCATGTTTATCTTTTAGATCTATAAATGTCTTTACACGGACTCACTCGAGATAGGCAGGGGTTCCATCTTAAGACTGCAAGTAAATCTTAATATCAGATCAAGAATTGTAAGATACAGTAAATCTACATAACTGTTAATGGTACAAACGCTTCAAACAAATAAGCTGGGCACATTGAGCAACTTGTATAGAGACATTGACTAGAAAATTAAGGCTTCTGTAGAAATTGATTTTACAATCCAATATTTAGATCAATCTCCAATCAATAAACTAGTGATTTTGTTCTTCTAGTTTGTTTTATTTCATTCAGGATATTTCAGCAGTAATTTATAGCAAATTTGCCAACTAGTTCAAAAGAAAATAGCATTTAGTCAAATCCTTTAGCATTCATCGATTATATCCCATAAATGTTATACTACCATCTTATAATCTTTTTTTAACAATACCAAGTGAAACTAGTTACAGGCTAGAGATTTCATGAACAATGCCAGTGCCACCACTGGGGCAAGGGTAGTTTCATCAAGAAGGTTCCATCCTACAACATATTAATTTTAGTCACGCCAAAAGCTTCCATTCAGCCAAAAATATTAAAAAATGCAGATAGCATAGGGATAAACGCTAAAAACAAAATTTTAGGAAGTTGACATACCCACAAGCCCACTGGTAGACATTTTCTGCAGCATTACGCTTTGATAGGACATTTGTGCGCCAATCAACCCATTCACTGTTTTCCTGTCAAAGGACAAACAAACTAAGAATACAACTTTTGGAGTGTGAAAATGATTTGACCCCAAAAGGTTTCACATCAGGCAGCAATTGGCAGAAACTTTTCCCCTGGGAACATCTAATGGTAAGAACTCGGAAACTCAAGGTTCAAAGAATGGAAGATGACATACGAGAAGGCTACTCCCAATTGACACCAGACAAAAGGATGGTCCCAAAATACAGAGACCAATACGCAAACATACAGAAAAAGAGAGAAAAATTGGGCATGATATAATTTGGAACATGTTAAAACAATGTAGTGGTTGAATTAAGGGATAAACGGTAAAAAGAATTACTATGTGTATTTTAACACATTCTTCGGTCCCAAAAAATATGTGAAAAACTCGACTATTAAGAAAATACATCGACTGCACCCACAAGAATTAATCATCGTCCGATTTAAGAGTCCCATTTTCTTTTCCTTAGTTTATCAAGAGTACTTAAACCTAAATGTAGCACATAGCTTCACACTACGGCAACCTCTGATTGTGCATAATATTTATCAGACATCCCAAATAGAAATGCAGACTTTCTATCCAAATAAAAGTAATTGAAAAGCTCTACTTCTGACTCTCTAATCAGAATTCCAAATAAAAAAAAGTTCGATTAATTGTTGCAACTTGTAATATACACTAAACATTTTAAGTAATTGAAAAGAACATAACGAAATATCTTCAAGAGATATAAAACCTGCAGATATGACTGAATTTCACCATTGCTATTTCCAAGCTCAACAAGATTGTTAGACATGCGTGTCAAGTGTCCAATATTTCCTATCCTTGGCGGTGCTCTACCTTCAGCACTAACTGTTGGCTGATTAGAACAAAGGAAAAAGCAAACACCAATTCAGTAAAAGCAGTGGATAAAACGTTAACAAGCTCAAACATTAAAACTGTGGAACCAAGAAGTATGTTACAGAAATGTCACAAGAGCAAAGTAAAGCATGACATAGTGACAGTAACTACCATATTTGGATCAGAAGTTAATGTGCAATTCCTTTCGGCTTCAAGTATTTTTCCCAAAAGATTACATTCACGTAGAAGATGCTCAACAAGTGGAACATTTTTGCTCTCTAAACATGACAGTATTATGTTCTCCACATGGTGGTGCAAAAAATTGTTGTATGGATACCTGTGTACAGAATTAATTAAGGGTGTGAGAAAGAGCGTCTAATCAGCAATCATACCATTGCAGAGCAGGAATGTACAACATACTCAAAGAACAAGTTCAAAATCCTTTGCACAGCACCCAGTCGAATCAATTCCTTTACAGCAGCTTCACTACCAACCGTCAGCAAGACAGAAATAAACTCTACAATCTGGAAAATCCCACGCCAAGTTATAAACAATTCTATCAATATTCTTGCATTGAAATTAAGAAGCTCAACTACCAGCTATAGCTGAGTCATACACAAGGATGAACAACAAAAAGGACAATCACTCCTCAAAATTGAGAAAATGCATTTTTTTGAAATACCTTTAAACGATGTTTCCCTAGAGGTGGCTGTAATTTTCCATATGTGGTTAACAAGGTTAACTCTGAAGATGAAACATCCAAAAGCTTCAATAACCCACCTGCAGAAGAGTAAACTGATTTATAAGTTCTCCTGTAGGATAGTGATGGCCTTTTAAGTTTAGTCAAAATGAGGTGCTTGAGCCTTGAGCATCTGCCATGAGCTATGAATCAAGGACAAGTTTGAATCCCCAAAGTACAATATCATATCATTGCCAAAAACAGATATGCATTCAGCACAATAAGATACATCTGACAGAGGGGTACGCCGAAAACTAAAATGACATAAACTAAGGCGGTCAAGACATGTCAGAAATGGGGGGACATGGCGGTGAAAGGAACAAGATTTAGATGGCTAAGGATTAGATTAATTAGAATTAATATCACTACAGTAATGAACATATAATATAATATATATACATGCATGCATTTTTATTGCCGTGTCCCTTCAAGCCGTGGGCTAATTTTTACTTTTAGATTGTCACCATGTCCATATTGTATCATGCTGCAGTCCCATGTCTGTTTCCATGCTTCAAAGGTCATGAAACAAGAATGGGATGCTGTCTGTCTTTCTTGTTCTCCTTTAATGTCAATATTTTCATATATATAAGAAATAGTTGAGTGCTTCAAAAGAGTAATTGTATAAGGGATATGTGACAACATGACATCATATAATATAACATCTTTAGTTAATTCATTTTCCAATTCTAACGAGGTGAAATTGCAAATGGATTTGTTATACATGTAATGGTAAAAAAGAAAAGATAACTTTCACCTAAACTCTCCAGCATTCCTTCAACTGTCTCGGGGTTAGCAGCTATCATTGGCCCTTGGGAAACTTGGCGGTATGTAGGATACACACCCATTGTTAGCCTTTTTGGATCTAACAAAGATATGCAGACAGACAAGGAATTGACCAGAACAGATTTTGGTCTAGATTCTTCCAAAGCATGACGAATTAATCTCCCAGTGAAGCTTCATGACAGCACCAAGGGGGAAAAAAGAAAGATCCGAATTAAATGATTGATGAGTCAGAACACATTGTTAACACACACATCTAAGCAACATGAGAAGAAAATAATGACACCCACCTTGGGCTTGTAATTTTGGAAGCAAGACCAGGAGGAGCAAATCGTGTTATTGCACATAAGGTTTCAGCTGCATTGGCATGCACCTCGGGAGAATCCTGTAAAAATACATTTGAACATTTTTCAAAAACTTAAACTACTAGTAGTGCCATGAACACCCTAAAGTAGAAGACAAGGTAATGTTTACATTAGGAACATCAAATGCTACATGAAGTGTCATTCAGACTGACATATTTTCTACTTAAAGGGCTCCTTACTTGGTAAAGGGTGGAAGAGATTGAAAGTGTCAAATCCTTTGACAAAGATCGGAGGGATATTACCCTAAAACAATGAAGGAGAAATACAGGCAAGAAGGTAAAAGCGGCAAAACAAGTTAAAGAAAACCTCCAACTACGCCACCCATAAAAGTGAAGAAGCCTCTAGTGACAACTGCAGTTTGACGAGGTACGAGAAAAATACAATTTTGCTATTGCTCAAACAGTTAAATACACTTACAGAGGAGTTGAATTTGTCCACAATCATATCCAATATATTTGTATCTTCTATCCATTGCATTGATTCCTTGTAGTTTGAGTACATATGCTCATCAGCACCAATAAGACGTATTAAAACCTGTTCAACAAGGAATGACTTGCATAAGCTAACAGAAACCTCTCACAGAATGAGAGGGTGGAAACCTAGGATCACAAGTTTAATTTATTCATCACAAACCAAACTTTAGTAAACAACCAAATGCACAAGTAATATGATTATATGAACACAGTATATAAATATAAGAAACTTCTCAAGCTTTTGAGATATTCATTTACACAAAATAACAACAAAGATAGACAAATACCAACCTCCATTATTGAAGTAATGCCAATCAGATCAACTAGACGTTTGACAATTTCCTGATGGCCCTGGACAGCATCATAAAGGCAACAAATCAGATCAATAAAACAGATGCATCTTTGAAGCCAATTCAAAGGCACAACTTTATTCACTATACACAGTATCGCATCAACTATAAGCATCCGCAATTGAAACACAGCTTCATGGATAACAGGTGGTTCCATTCAACAGGTATTACACATACAAGAGAAACAGCAGATTCATCTAGATTCCAAGGAATTCAACCACGTAAAGAACCCCAAATCCGTGCTATATTGACAAGCATCAACATCTTAGTCCTTGTTATATACTTATATTACCTTAACATACTGCAGAAATGGCAATGTCTTCCGCAACAGCAAACATATGACAACCTAGCAAGAAAACCGAATATGAAACATACTGACATAGGCAACAAGATATTGAAAGTCCCTCGTATACTTAAATATGAAAGGAAATGTGCAAGAGCTATAAAGTTGAAGTGTTAAACATGCGAATTTTCAGAAGTTCAAAACAGGCTACCTTGCTGAAGTACCCAGCCAGTGGAGTACTATGGGAGTGATTCGAATCCAAAAAAGAAAATAACAAATCCATTAACTGCAAACAAACAAGCACGAGCAGAAACTTACATTAGTAAAAAGTACAAATTCAAATACAGGGGGGAAAGGGGTCAACTTCTTACTTCCTCATCTTCTACCAATGTTTTTAGTATGATATCAACCTCACACGTAAAAAGTTCACATGAAATAAAAGGAAACCTACAATCACACAAATCAAGCATTACAAAACAATAGTGTACAGTAAAATCGAGGGAGTCAAAGCAAACCAACTTATTAAACTATTAAAACCTACTTGATAGTTCGCTTATTATCAGCATCCTCTGGAGGTTCTACCACAATATATCGAAGAAGTTGTTCAACTTGAGCCTTCTCCCTCAAGCTGCAAATGAGAACAAAATATGACAGTGAAGAGAGCGGGAGAGAGAAAATAAATAAGTTGGTCTTTTACAAACAAACAATTTGCAAGGATCATCTTAAAATGAGCAAATATTCAAGCCTCCTACAACTCAACCCATCAACATCCTCTGAATGGATCCCAAACAAGGCTATTTTCTTTGATAAGAATAGATATGAGCAGTGTTTTCAAGTACGCAAGGTGCACTCTAGGTGCTAGAATCATAGACTCAGGCATAAGGTGAAAAACAAGCACTTGCCTATGTGAAGAAATATGTATGTGTATGCCTATTGCCTTACAAAAAAACAGACAGTCTAGCACACTAGGCGCATACCTGATAAAATGCGCCTTGCTTGAAAGCGTTTAAAGACCTTTTGTTGTCTAGCACTAAAGAGCAAGATCAGACACACCTTGACAACACCAGATGGGGAGAAAGGTCAATTTATTCCTAATAAGCTTTTTGTGCAAAGAAAGGATCAGAGTCTACGCATCATCTCTTAAGAAATAGCTCACAGGAAATACAACTTTGGTACACAGCTTATGCAAGGTGAGGTAGCACTTGGGTCATTACCATTTATTTGAAAAGGAGTTACAAGCTCAGAAGGGTTCACATATGGGTAATAGAAAGTTAGCATACGACCTCTACCAATCTACAGATATAATGAATTCTATAGATTGACTTATTTTTAATATTTACTTGCCACGTTAAGAAGACAAGAATCGATAATGATTCCAAAAGGTGAATGCCAGTCTATATACCTTCACATTTATAAGAGACTTAAAAATTTCTTGCACCCTTTTTAGATTCTACACACACTGGGTTCAAAAGCCTTTGACTAAGGCTTTTAATATTTAAATCTATGAACTATGATCAAACATTAACATAATTTCACACTTATAACAAAGCCCCGCATGCTGATTAAAGTAAAATAAGTAATACTTAAGCTTATAGCATATATATTGTCTTATTGAAACATTCTGGTATGGAACAATTTAAAATGCTATGAGATGAAAGAAGAAAGGAAGCAGAAGGGAGGCTAGTAGCTGTACAAGTTTATAAGTCGCCCATTAAGAGCTTTGCATTCCTGAATAATTTCACCCTCGTCAAGAAGCTCCTGCAGTGTAAAATTGTCCTTATCTAAAATTGTCTCAACCTGCATTGATCATAAAAACGAAAACTGTAATAGAGATGGGGAGGAAGGAAGAAGATAGTGGGTAGAAAACAGTGGATGCAAATTAACTAGAAACTAAAAACTAACGGCAATCATGGCCTTGACCCATAATATAATTTCCTTTCACAATGAGGCTTATTAGGGGCAAAAATACATGTAACACACAACTATCAGCCACATCAGCCAAAATTATTTTCTGCTGCAGCTAACATATTAATGCGAACCTAAGAAGATCTGCTCTCATAATCTGACCTACTTGTAAGAAGAAAAAAAATTGGGTCCAACTATTTCTGTTTCTTTGCATATCTTAAACATACTTATGCATAACCAGAGGAAACAAAAGAACAAGATTTCCGTCTAATGATCGCAGTCAGAATAATACATTGATGCTCAAGAACAAAGGTCGAATTTCACATTTGAAAAAACCTCCCATTGGTTCGAAATGAAACAAGGGTACTAATTTTATCCCGCAGCAAATGCCGCCTGACATTTTATAAACTTGATTTAAATAGAACAATCAACGAAGTTGAAAAATCTCCAGAGAAGAAGGCCCGTACTCTATATATTGGACCAATGAGGAGTATCGAGTACAAATATTTTTAACCAATTCCAGAAATTGAAACACAATATTTCAAGATTATGTTTCTTGCAATTTACCAGCATCCAAACAGAAATTTTACCAGCAAGAAAACCGAGAATTCAAATTAACAATAATGACATACCCGTCAGCGCATATCGAAAATAAGAAAGAAAATCTCAAGAAAACGCGAAACTCACAGGAGACGCAGTGGACAATCCGGCCATACGCCAAAACATCTTTGCGGAAAGATAAACAGCGAAGAACTCAGATCTGAACCAAACAAAAGAAAACCCTAGGAATCGGTGAATTTTAACCAAGAAAACGAAAAGATCCGCCGCAGCGGTAACCTTAGCAATATGAACCGTACGGATTCGAAATGAAAAATCAGAAAACCTAAAAGTGGATGTTTCTGGGATTCGATCAAGTCGATGGATGTGCGTGCGGGCGAGAGAAGGAAACCAAGAACACACACCCTGTAATCGCGGGATTGTTTGGAAAAAAACTAAAAATGAAATAAATATAAGCATAATTTTGCATTTTTAATAATACATTTTATTGTCACATCTGAATTATTATTGGTGTTGTTTTTCATTTCATTATTAATTTAGTGTTTTTTTTCTTTCAAATTAGTATAATTTTTTTCTCTATTCCATGTAATGAAACATTTAAATATTCCATATTTACTTGTGAATTATTATTATGTATATATTTTTAATTTATTTGTTTTATCATAATAAACATAAATTACTATATGGTGGAATTTTTAAAAAAAAATAGTAATATTAGTGTTGAATAAATAATATTAAATAATTTTTGTGGGCAATGAAAATGACCGTAAAATATATACCTAATAAATAAAGTTAGAAAGATAGAGGATTATTGTCCACTTGGTTGAGGAGATCATTCAATGTGATGTTTTTTCTTTTTCCTTATTTTCTTTTATTATTACTAAAGTTAAAGGGGAAGGGAGAGATTTCATATGGTTTGAGCCTTATGTATACGTGTTGCAAAAATTATCGTACACAATTTACAATTTTGAAATATAAAATAATTTAGAAAAAAATTGACACACAAACTTGTATAATTATTTTTTTAATATAAGCTTTTTTAATTTTAGAATTTAGGAGTTTATGTTAAATGATTTAAAATTTTGGGTTTATAGTTATAATTTAGAGTTTAGTATTTATGGTTTAATATTTAGGGAGTTAAGGTTAGAGATTTAAATTTTATATTTTTATAATTTGAATATGAATGACTGTAATTTTTTATATAGCTTGTATATCAAAATATGACAGATTATTTAAAATACAAAACTTAAATTTATTTTATAAACCTAAAGTACACTTTGGGACCAAAAGGAACAACTCAAACACAACATTCAAAACAATGGGTTTATAATTAAAAAGTACAGCGATACATGAATATTAGCAACGCAAAAGATAGATGCACAATACCCGCATGTCCCACCCAGAATTTGAGTCTCCACAACAGTTAAGGTTAGCCATTTCTGTCCTGCTCCGTCTTATCCCCGGTAGCAATAACTCCCAAGACGATACCTTAATTACATGATCTGATCTTGCCTTATCAACAGCTATCTTACATGTCCGAAGTAACTTCGGTGCAACTATGAGAATAGATGGCATGTTTGTCGATTGTGTCCGGCTCCGTGGCACTTGCTGCAATGCAAAAGCCGCTTAAAGGGTCCTTTATGTGTATACTTTTTCTTTTTCCTCTTGGGAGTATCGGATACATGTCGGAGAGCAGGAGGGCGTACTTCAATTTTAGAAGATTTCTTCTGCACAGCTATATTTGCTGTTGCAACTGGGTTTATGGAGTTTGAATATGTTGACCGGAAAGCACCGACTGTGAAGTACTCGGAGCAATACTCATATAAACTCCTTCCTAATTGCTGTAGGACAGCAACAGCATGGCAACATGGAAAACCTTTCAGTTGCCATTCCCTGCAGCTACAATCCCAGAGATCAATGTTCACTACATATATTGCACCCAAACTGTCACAGACTTCGAAAGTGCTACCATGTGACACTGGCACTTGAAGCATGTTAGCTCTCAAAATATGTTGTTCTAATTTGAACTCCACGGCAGGAGTTAATTTTGTCAACCATTGGCTTGAATCTGACTTCTGAGTACTCATCAATTCCATAATCTTACAGCAAATGGTCTCAATCAACTTAGCAATCGGTATAACTGGAAGTTCAGTTACCCAACTATATAATGTCTCTGCAACATTTGATGAAAAATGTCCATATCGAGAACCTTGAAAAAGAACATTTGACCAGTGTTCAGGTCCGCTTTGCATGATCCACTCACAAGCCTCTGGTGAAATATTTCTGATATACTCGATAGATTTTCTGAATCCATCAAGTGTAGTAGCACGAGCAGCATCGTAGAAATGTGTGATAATTACTTGAAGAACTTCTTCAGTACACAAGCCATTGAAATCCCTTTTTAATCCCTCTATCAGATGATGGAGACAATAACCATGGTGTGAATTCTTAAAGATCATCGAAATAGGCTTTCTAAGCCCAAGCTGTCTGTCTGCCACGAACGTTACTGGTTGGAATATTGAAAGTGCAGATTTCAGTTGCACCAAAAACCAATGCCAATTATCATCATTGACAACATCAACTACAGCAAAAGCAACAGGGAAAATGCCCTCATTTCCGTCTAAAGCTGTAGCAGTCAGCAGCTCAGACTGATATTTTGATTTTATGGTCATAGCGTCAAGGAAAAGGAGGGGGCGGCAGCCATTCTTGAAGCCATGTAATGAAGCTTGCAATGCAACAAATAGAAGATGGAAGCTTAAGTCCTCCCTGGTGATTAGAGTTGCTATGCTCCCAGGATTGTTCTCGATGATCTGCTTAAATAGACTAGGTAACTGATTGTAACCCTCGTCACGTGGAACTTGAGGAGTCTCTTTGGCAGACTCTAGTTCGCGCCACACATGTGCATATCTTGCTTCGATTCCATAATCCTGAAGAATTCCATTGATAATTTCCCTTGGATTAGCATTAGGTGAATGTCGTAATTTTTCCTTTACAAGAAACTTGACCAGTTTACTAGAGACCTTGGGATGCCGAGATGAACTTTTTCCTGCTCCGCATGTATGAGTTTCACTCATCTTTTTAATCACAAACAACTTTGTGGTAGATAACCTTGCAGCTTTAATGGTCCAATGGCAACCTTCAGCGCTGCATTTTGCGATTATATACCTAGACTTATTAGTCTTAAAGGTATATTCAAATCCATGAGCTATGGAGAACTTATTCAGAGCAGCACGAAAATCGTGAGCGTTATTAAACCACTGCTCCAGACCAGTTAAGCAATTATCCCACGATTTAACAAGTTTCTGAAGTGCATTAGCATTATGAGCTTCAGGAATAGAGTTATTTGGAGTGTCCGTATCTCTAGAAATAGAAGCAGCATGAGTAATACTAGTAGGAGTCACAGGTTCATCCACCATTCGGGACCTGCAATGAATCCACCAAAACCACATAAGATTAAAAGGGTGATACAAGATAATGACATTATTCAACCATAGGGTTGGACCTGGTTGCCTAATGATGTTAGCTTGAAGATGAATTTAGTTATAACCACAAGTCCACAAGGCATCTTATTTATTCCGGGTAGGAACCACTACAATTCCTCATTACCTAAGTATTGTAAAGTGAATACTACCTACTGTGGGACATAGTCAACTGGTCACTTGTTTGATTCTCATTTGTTGAGACATAAACATCTACAGTTGCCGAGTTTCCATGAAAATCCAGCAAGTGCTGCAGGTCTTTGTCGTTAGAAACCGTGATAAGCTTCTTATTGTTGTGTGGAAGAAAGTATTTAATGATCAAGGAATCAGGATCATAGTTCCACATCTCTGCCACTTCTGCTTTCAGCTCGTCAAATTTGCTTTCAGTATTTATACTAGTAGCATGAGCTTCTTCACCACAATATGACAAGGAACCATCATCACTCAATGTAAAATTTCCCCCCGAACGAAAAATCACAACAAGCTTTCCCTTAGCCATGCCTTTTCACAGACTCTTAGAAAATATCCTTCCCCTGCACCCAAAACAAAAGGTAATAAGCAAATACTACAAGAAACCAGTCTTTTAGGTAAGAATCAAGTGGTCTCTAACAATATATAAGCTTGTCATTCAAAATAATAAGTGACAAACTTGTATTTCATCACTTGTTCATGTTGTCACTAATAACCTTGTGACCTATGCTACTCCAATTCTTCATTTCCTGGAAGCCTCATGTTAGGCACCTTTTTTTAGAATGATGTTAGACACATATTCAAACATGGATATGGGGATATAAACCTTCAAATATAAGGAAAAACTTAACAAAAAATTTAGCATGTCCGTGTCGGGCACATATCTATATCCGACCCTCACCCTCCGAGCAACATAGCTTGTGACTCATACGTGGTGACAAGAATTTTAACCATTGCCACTATCAGACACAAACAAAATACAATTCTCACTGATAAACCCTGCCAACCAGCCAGTACTATTAGAGAGGAAAAACTTTAGAATTGAGCACCCCTGGCTGATAAAAGCCAGCATTAGAACAGCAGTTTTCACATCACACTGCTGAAAGAACAAATTACCAAGATTTACTACAAATTGAAATGGGACACATTACTATCAAACAATTTCCATAGTCTTAACACTTTTTACCGATAAAATTTTACTATCATGTTCATTATTTTCAAAAGTTCATACAAAACAGCATTAAGAAGAAGAAGAAAAGCATTCGGAACCTAAATTTATTTTCAAATAGGTGAGAAATGAACTCTGTTAAACAAGCCCCCATTTCAGATTTTGACATCGAAATCATGTCTAGATTTGAAAAATATAATAACATCAAAACGAGAACATTGGGAATGCAGTAGCGGTGTACTGGCCTTGAAACAACGGTAGCAGCACCCTCCGAAATTGCTATCCACAGCGATAGAGGTGATTCAAACACACGTAGCGGTGTCTCGGGGTTTCAGATACCACCGTTGTTGCATTTTGGTTCTGTTACAATTTTTTTTTAAATTCTCAAATCAAAATCCCAATCCCTACCAAAGAAAAACCATAATCAATCAGTAGAATCAAAACCCAGCAAATTTATGCTTTAAATAAGAGGGAGAATAAAGCGAGGGGGAGATGAGTCAGTCGCCAAACCTGAAGTAAACTGAAGCAGCGCAAGAACCAGGAGAAATTGGGAATTTGATTTTTGACATCGCACATCTGTAAAGGTTAAAAGTTAAATCTTGCCGGAATGATTTTTTTGGGAGGCTTTTCTAAAAACAAACTGCTTAAAAGCTAATTAAATACAAACTAGTATTTATACTTGATACCCCTTAGTGAAATAACATATTAAAAAAGGTATATATTTTTTTATCTTACAAAATTGTTATAATTTGTGTATATTTTGTACTCATTTGTGTATATGCACATTGTGTAATATTTTTGTGTACGTACACATTTTGTATAACAAATGTACCAATTTTTTCATGACTGTCAAATCAACATCGATACCACCTTTAAGTGGTATCGATGCCCCTTGTTATTATTGTACTAAATTGTGTTTCCTTGTAACAAGTTGTGTACATACACATTTTGTATAAATATACCAATTTTTTCTTGTCTGCCAAACCGACATCGATACCACCTAAAGGTGGTATGGATGCCCCTTGGTGAAATAGCGTAATACAAAAGGTAGTACCTTTTTCTCTTACAAAATTGTAATAATTTGTGTACATTTTGTACTAATTTGTGTCTATACACAAATCTTTGTTATTATTGTACCAAATTATGTTTCCTTTGTACCAAATTGTGTATGTACATAATTTCTTATCATGTAACATTTTGTGTATATACATTTTTGTGTTACAAACTTGTAAAGATTTATGTACATGATTTGTAATAAATATGTACCGCTTTTTACCCAGTAAACAGTGCATCTTTGTAATAAAAAGGTATATGCATTCTTCTATTACAAAATTGTACCAATTTGTGTACTGCTTCATGTACAATTTTATGTACCACTTTTTACATCTACCGTTTTTTAGCCTATATTTAAAGATTGTTCCTTAGAATCCGGGGGCTCATTGGTAAAAAATTGTTTTTTAGCCGATAAGTTCATTAATTTTAATAGTTAAAGTGGACAAGTTAGTGGAATATTACCCTTTGGAATTAAATTTAAGGAAATAGAGTCGTTAAATTTTATTTTGAAAATTACGGTAAATTGAACGCTAGAGGTGACGCTGAAAAACAATTACAGTAAAGTAGACGTCTTTTTAATTAAATATTGATATATTATATTCTTATACCGAAATTTGAACATATATAAAATAAAATAAAATAAATATTTTTAATTATTAGACTAATTAGTAAATCTCTAAACGTCTATTATTTTATCACATCATTAAATACTTGAAAAGTAAAAGATTTAGTTTATTCTGAAAAAAAATAAAAAATTATTTTCACTTAAATGTGATGTCAACTTTACTTTTTATATTTTTAAAATAATAACATGAGAACTTAATAAGTGGTCCAATTGAAAAGCGGTTGATATTTATTTTATAAAATTTAAGTTCAATAGATTTGTTTGCAAAATGCATATATATTATCAAAAGGTTACAAATATTTATGAATATATATTAAAATTAAGGGCTTAAAAATATATTTTAATTGTATCTAAAGATCAAATGATTATATTAATAGAATTAAGGGGCTAAACAGATTATTTTAATTTAAATCATTTATATATGTTTTTAAGAAAATTACAAGAGAAAGTTAATTAAAGTTGCGAGTTAAGGAATTTTATATTAAGTTTGATCTTTGTAATCAGGGTGTTTATCGAGTGAGTCAATTATGAGTTGAATAATGTTTGATTTGACTCGAAAATTGTTTAATTTGTGTTCCACTCCACTCGAGACTTAATAAGCTCGATAAAATTTTATTCGACGCATGCTTGTCAAAAAAAACTTGTTGTTTGACTTAACTCCTTTCCCGGTAAATACAAAAAGCTTTGGAAATCTGACTCCCAAAAGTTTTTGTGTAAATTACTTAGTAAGCCACTGAACTTTTTTAGAATTTTCAACTAACATTCAAACTTTTCATAACATAATTTTTTTAAGGTAGCCTCTAAAAAATTATAAACTAAATTAACGAGTTATTCGCAAACTTATCGAGTCGAGTTGAACCTTGCTAGACTTGACTCGTTAAGATTCGAATTAAAAATTAATCAAATTTTGACCGAACCTAACTCAAATTGCTCAACTCAATTAGCACCTTGTGAAGTCTATGAATGAAAATATTTTATATAAAATATATTTATATTATCTATTTTAATAAATATTTATTGGTGAAGTAGTAATTAATTAAAATTGTTACAAAAAATTTAGAAATATTTTATAAAAATACAAATATAGGCATCTAAACAAAAGTGATTTTCCTGCAGTCATTGTTTGACCGTGACAGGAAGTGAAAGTGCAAAACCCTGGATAAATAAAATGTAGCATCAGAAACCCGTTGCCCCAGAAGCCCAAGTAGCCGGAGCAGCAGGTTACGATGAAGAAGGGAGTTCAACTTGTGAAGCGATTGTCTCCATCTCTGTCCACCATCTTCAATTTCAATTCCGCCACTCACTCTCTGCCCACCACCTCTCCCTGGTGGTCTGCCGCTCAACATCGCGGCGTCAAAGTTAATGCAATCCATGTAAATCACTTTTACCTTTTCGTGAACTTCATTTAGATCTCCATCTTCACGCTTCTCTATTTGAATTTCTCTTTTCCGCTTTCTCCAGTATTGGTCCGCATGTTCTATGCAATTTCGCTTCACGATTTTCATTTTGCAGCAGAAGTTTGTCTTTAATCGGAAGATAATGGGACCTTTGTTGTTTTTTTTTTAATTTAAATTTTTTGTTATGATTTTGTTAATTTAAAAGTCTTTTTTTGTGGATTGTGATCACTCCTACTCGTACTGCAGCTAAGGACTGGGAATGTAATTGAAAAATCAGGTTAGCTTTTAATGTCATAATCCGAAATTTATTTATTTTTATCTCATTTTTAATACACTAACTAATGCTGCTTTCAATCTACGAATGCCTCAGGACGAATCTACCAGGTACTTTTTCGCATTTTGTGCCCTTAAAGATTTGTTTTCTATGGTTATTTCTCCTGTGTTGCTTAAAGATTTGTTTTTAGGTTACTCGGCGGCTTAATATTTGTTATGTAACTTGTTTTTAGATAGTAGAATCAGAGCATAAGCAGCGAGGTAGAGGAGGTGCATTGATGCAGGTTAGCTTGTTTAGTCGTATGAATTTTTTCTTTAACCTATTTTCACAATTCATAGTTACCCTGTTGTAGTGACAAAACATATATAATGAAAGGAGAAAGGAGAAGAACTTGCTAAAACTCTACAAAAACTAAGAGATCAATGTATAATATAGATAATAAAATTGTGAAAAAATGTATGTTTGGTGTACCATTTTTTAGTATAAAACTTTTGTTTGCTTATTTTCTAAAGATTTATACTGCCAATATCTCCTTTCCTTTTTTCTTTTCCCTACAATCTACAGATGGAGCTTCGTGATGTTGACAATGGAAACAAAGTAAGTTTACGGTTCGGCCCTGAAGAGACTGTTGAAAGTATGCATCGTAACTTATTGAATTCTTTACCCAGTTGGCTTAAGTTTATGGATTTTTGGGATATGGTTCTGGTATTGCATTTAGCTTGGCATTTAGATGCAACTTAAGTTTATTATTTATATGTGTTTGGTTAATGCCTTGTTATTTGTTGCAGGAGTATTTGTTGAGGAGAAGTCTTTCACATGTTTGTACACAGAAAATAGTACTGCATTTCTGATTGAGTGAGTTAAATTTGATTTTGCCATCATTTTTAAGACTTTCAGAAAATATTTTGCATTTAAAGTGAAGGAAAAGTTCTGCAAAATCAATAAGTTCTATTTCTTTTGTATTGTTTTTCAGGCCTGAGACATTTGACCAACTGCAAGTACCATTAGACTTATTTGGCAAGTCTGCTGCTTACCTAAAAGGTTGATAAAATTAAGACTGGTTTGTTCACTGGTTGTGTACTTGGTCCGCTGGAAGTAATTTTAATTCACCTTCTATAACTAGTTTTAGCATGCATCCTAAACACCTTTGGAAGCTGTTGCCTGTGTGCTCCACTTGCTTAAAGCATTAAGCCCTAGTGTTTTATATATTTCCTTCTTTTCTTTAAGTATGGTTGTGGACTTCTTTCGTTCTCCTCTACTGTTGTTGGGTAAAACTTTTCTTTTATTACAATTTCAGTTCATGATCCGTGGTTGTTAGTTTCCAGGAGTTGACTTGTATCGTCTCACTAAATATTATTTCATTCTTAACAGAGGAAATGAAAGTTAGACTACAGTTATATGATGGAAGACCGTTGACTGCAGCAGTTCCAAAACGCGTGACATGCACTATTAAGGAAACACAAACTCCAATGAAGGGGGTTTCAGCCACCCCTCGGTATGTATTTCAATATATTAATGCTCATTTTTCCTTAACTATATTACTATATGTTATTTTGTTAACCCGTTTATGCCTACATCCTTTGACATTATCTATTCCCCATGTATTATAAAGGACCAGTGGAATTTTATTTCACTTGCATGTTATGAGCCTTTCTTTTCCTTCAACTGAATATATTTATATGACTATTCTATTAGTTGGATTGAAAACCAAATTATAGTTTTGGAATGATTTTAAATGAATTTTATTTTGAGCTGGGGATTTAAAAGCTTCAAATTCATTTGTACCTTCAAGGTTTTAGCACCCAACCAAGTTTCCCTTTATTGCAATGCATACACTCTCTACCAATTGATGTGAATAGTTAGCAGTTGTCACAGTAGATTTATGCAAATAAATATATTTTCAACAACAGCTCTAGCAATCGCTCTCTTGCTCTCAAAGGCATTTATAGATTAAATTGCTTTTGTTTCTCAACCCAAACAGTATTTGCATTTGAAAGTTGCAACCTTAGACTCCATTGAATTTTCATGGTCGAGTATGATAATATTGTTACTCTTTTTTTTTTTTCTAGTTGTTTTCTCCCCTTGTTTTACTTCATAAAAAATAGTAAATGATTGCTTGTGATAATTCAAAATGTAATGTCACTGCATTTTGGCATCATCGTAAGTTTTGTTTAAATGGCAATAATCTCAGTCAAAGAATTCCACTTGCTAGACCTCTTGTAGACTTTTGGACTTCAAGATTTTGTGTTTATACTTCTCATTGGTGCAGGTATAAAAAAGCTTTGCTGGACAATGGCCTTACTGTTCAAGTAAGTCAAACATGCAGTTGTTTTCTGTGTAGTTGACTCTGTTAAAAAATTTACTTGTGGGCATTTCACTTCGCTGTGCATGTAGATTGCTATATATTTGGTATAGTAGAATTGCTAGTGAAGTGGGAGTTGAGGGTTATAATTCCGTATTGGTGAAGCTTTAAAGGACAAGCTTTCTTGAACCTTGTGCTTATAGGATTCTACGGTGATCTGATATGCCATTTTATCGTTTTAGTTATTTGTGAAAATATTGTGACCCTTACCCGGTTCCAACTCCTCAGGTACCACCCTATCTTGATACAGGTGAAGAAATAATTATCAATACTGAAGATGATTCATACCTTGGCAGGTAAATTTCACTATTCTATTCTTCTATAATAAATTGCATCACCTGCTTTCTTTGCATCTCATATTTGGGGCTCTTTGTGAACATTTGGTTGCTTTTAGAGAACAATTTGGTATTTTTCATTGAAAGCGGAAACATTTTGTATGTCAGGAATGTTTTATCTGCTTGCTTCTTGCTTTTAACGTTTCTTTTTTCCTTTATGTTTTTTTTTTCAGGGCAAACTAATAGTAGTCTTTAGATTTTAACAAGAGTTATAATTTGAAGAAGGGGAAGAAGATTTTGAAATTGATGGTGTGGTTTTAGTCCAGTTTTAATTTTTATCCGAAATTTGGTTGGCTTCGATAAAGTTGTAGCTAGTGAGAAACACTTCGTCTATGCTTCAGACCGTAGGAGGAGCATGTGATTTTTTCCTTGGAGAAACCTATAGAAGTTGTGTGTGAAGTGAATGTGTCACATTGGATAACTTAGTTGAAACCAATAGGAGTAAACGGGAGCGCCAAGCAATAACATGCTTCTATGCACATTATTGTCACCAACATGCTTCTATGCTCGTCTCTATTTTTTTCTGTCTTTTAAGGTAATTTAAATTTTAAACCACTGAACATTCACTTTCATTTACACCACAAATCTTCAATTTAATCAAATTGCATCATTGAACTTTAATTATTAATGAACTAAGTCTCTTGTACTAACACTGTTAAATAATTCAAACGAAAAAATTGAGATTAACACTTTTACTTAATATATTTTTCACACATCAAATGTTTAATTAATACTTTTAATAATTTTTTATAAGAATTTCTTATGTATTTTATTTAAATAAATTTAAAGGAAAAATAATTAAACTTCCTATAAATTCTAACAAAAAATATTTAAATTGTCAATTAAATATTATTTACGGATGATATATAAAATAAATATATGTTAAATAAAAATATCAACTTTTTTTATTTTGTTAAAATTATTTTAATAGTGTCAATATAAACGGTTTAGTTTATAAATAATAAAAAGTTGAATGATGTAATAATTAAATTAAAAATTGTGATGTAAATAAAAGTAAATGTTAAGTTTAATAATTTAAGATATAAATTACCCATTTTTTTATTATCAAACTAGTATTATCCGATCACATCCAGATACGTAAATTAATTTAAAATTTAAAAGAAGCGTTTTTTTTTGTCAGAAATGAGATGGATACATATTAAATTATTAATCAATCTTGATAAAGCCAAAACGAACATCTCAGTCTTGTTTTTTTATCTGCACAAAAGACAGCATTCCGTGCAAACTGAGATACCCATCTCCATTTGGACCTTTAACAGCCTCATCGGTACGGACTTTGGCATTGAAAAATTGACTGTGTCTTTTCCCGGCTGTTTACAGAAAAAAATTAAAGTAGACAAAAAAAAATACTGAATCATGTATGATAGATATTTATTTCTAATATTATTTATTATTTGAGTGAGAAACATAAAACTTAAAATGTGTCAATTTTGAAAAGATTAACTCTGAAGTAATGAGTAAAATATTAAATTTGTGAATAATCCATCAATGACTTGTTCAATTGATAAGGCTGCACAATTTTTTAAGGAGCCAAGTCTACACAAAAATCACATTGGGTTAGAAAAATAAGACACGTTATAGTTTTGATATTATATTAAACATTCAATATAAGATCAACTGATAATGAATTAGAATATTTAATTTAAATATCATATATAAAAATCTAATATTAAATAAATAGACTTATGGGTATAGCCATTAAATTTTTGGAAAAAAATCAATTAAGTTTCTAAATTTGTTTGCACCTAATTAAGCTATTATACTCCAAAATTTTATCAATTCACCCCTTGACCAACGTTGACTGTTAAATCTAACAGTTTTTTTGATCAGTGGCGGATGCAAGTGTAAACTTGGGTGGGCACTAAAATTTTTAAAGTTCACATATTTTGCTTCAATGTTTTTAAAATTTTATGAATTAGTTCTTATTTTCTTTTAAATTTTATGATTTGCGGCCATCCTAGAATTTTGAAATTTTTATGATTATACCTATCCTCAAAAATATTTTGAGTTGTACCCACCCTAAAAAATATTTATGGATCCGTCACTGTTTTTGATCAATTGGTACAATGCGTCGTGTTACAATGTTTTTCACTTGACATTTCTAGAAATTTAATTTGGTGTTTAGGGTTTGTAAGTTTAGTTTATGGGATCTATAATTTAATATTTAAAGTTAAAGATTTATATTTTAATTTTTAAAGAGTAAATATAAAAGTTTATGTAAATTTTTTACATATCATATGTATACAAAAAAATTACTCAATTAACAATGCTTATCTTTCTGTTTCACTAACTTCACTCTTTTGTTTTCTTAATTGTGTTGGTATTAGATCCAAAGACGAGGCTTACTAAGGACTAGTGGGGTAATGGTCCCCGAAAAATAAAAAATAAAATATTTCAAATTAAGATAATGATAAAATTGAATTTTAATTATTCTAAAAATATATAATTTATTATTTTCCTCCTTAAATTTATTTTTTTAATGTTCATTAAATAAATAATGTTAAGTTTTATCACTACTTACCTTCAACCAAACTCTTCGATTCTCTAATGGCCATATATATAGAAGAAAAATCTCCGTATTGCTTAATCCATTGATAATAATGATAATAAATTACAATTAAACAAAAAGCGCTCATCAACCTCAGCCTAATTAACTATTTTCTTCCTCTTTCTCATAAATTAAGGTTCTGTTCAGCAAAATTTTTTAAATGTTTGGTGAGAGCAAACACGCGATTGGGAGCATAAGTTAAATTTTTCAGTTGTGGCGGAACGTTCGTTTGAGAATTAAATTCGATGAAAAAATAAGAATCAGTGTTCGTTTGATGGCTTGTTCAACAACATGTTTCCATTTAACACTGAAACGTCCATCTCATGAACGGAGCCTAAGCCTAATAACTTCGGTCTCAAATTTTTGCTATAAATGGGTTTGGTCGTACAAAACTTGCTTAGAAAAATATAAAATAAAGGTTTTATATAATAATCGCCGTCTAAGGTAAACATTGCAATATTGCATTCCAACTTTTTTTTATAAAAAACTATTTTTTTAGGGGGCTCAGTGATAATTCGTCCAAATTGATATACATTAATAAGTTTAAATTTAGCACTATCATTAATATTTAAAATATATGCTTATAATGCAAGTTAGATAGTGGCTAAACAACATTGTCTCAACCCACTATAAACACCAAACGTCTATGCGAAACAAATTAGAACAAAAAAACAAGATTTGTACGATAAATAACAACTAGAAAAATATATTAATATATGATTGCGTTGAAATTTATATAAATTAAAGGGTAAACTACTGCAGGGGTCACTTTCGTTTCTCGTTTGTACAGATTTAGTCACTACTTTTGAAAAGTGCCAATAAGTGGCCATCTACGTTTTCGATGTGTAAAGACTTGGTCACTCCGACGTTATAGTCCGTTAGTCCCCTAACGGATTGGGAATTAATTAACGAAAAAATAAGGGTAAATTACTGCAATAGCCATTAAAATTTATCTCATGTACATTTTTTCTCCTCAATTTAAAAAAGTAAACATTATAGTCACTAATAAAAATGTTTCTTTATAATTTCACCCTTAAATTTTTAAAAATTCATTTTTCAATCCTAAAACTTTACAATCAATTAGTACAATAATATTATAAATGCTTAGATGAAAAATAGGTGCCCAAAGTATACCCTTTAAAACTTAAGTGCCCAAATTGCTCCTATTTAATAACTCAAACTTAAAAATTTAGTCCACTAACTACTAAAAAATTCGAGTTATTGGAATTTCTATTTTATAATTCAAACTTTATTTTGAATTTTTTGAGTTGAGTTTATGAAATTATGAGTCGAGTATTTTCACATCAAACCAAAAAATTTATTTTTTTGAGTCAAGTCGAGTTATTGGAATTTCTATTTTATAATTCAAACTTTATTTTGAATTTTTGAGTCGAGTTTATGAAATTATGAATCGAGTATTTTCACATCAAACCTAAAAATTTAATTTTTTCGAATCAAATCGTGTTGCACTTCCCTACATTTAATTTTTAATTTTTTCATGTCACATTCTGAAATCAATAGATGTTTCGTATTTCTGAAGTCCCATTTTTTTGAAGTTTTCTTTTTGGAAAATCTTTTGCTTTCAACAGATTTTAAGCTGAATTAGGGATTTAGTTTTAGCATATTTCATAATGAGCGGAGATAATTTTACGGACGGGATACCCAAAGTCCGTCCGGTTCTGGGTGACGTTACGAATCGACCAGTCAAGAGAGGATTTTTTTCGATTTTGGAGAAGTCAGGGTTTGATTCTAAGGGAGAAACAGCTTCCCAATTTGCAAAACAAGCACGTGTAGGTGCAGAAAATCTCATCAAAGAGAAATTTGAACACCCCCAATTTGAACCAAACCCTAAACCTATACCTACTTGCAGTGGCGACATTGGTACTTCAAAAGAGGATTTAGTGTCGGTCAATGATAAATTCGGTGAGTCGAAACAAGGGTTCGAATTGTCTAATAGTGAGGATACGTTAGGTGAAGGTGTTGCAGAAGCAGGTCATAAATTGAATGAGAATGGTAGGAACGAGGGTCAAGATCTGGGCGTCGGAAGATTGGCTTCGAGCAAAGGCGGGTGTATTGAGTGGTCGAGGTTGCCTAAACCATTCTCTCAGACTTCTAAGCCATTTGAATTGGAGAGGTGTGTGGGACTCAAGAATGATGGCTGCACGAATTTGAATGCCGATGGTATGCTCAAAGCTTGCTCTTGAAATTAAAATTAAATTTTTAATTTTTAATTTTAATCCGTGTTTGTCCCAACTCAGTGCCTGGATCGAAAAAATTAAAAATTAAAAATTATATGTAGGGAAGTGCAACACTCGACTTGATTCAAAAAAAATTAAATTTTTAGGTTTGATGTGAAAATACTCGACTCATAATTTCATAAACTCGACTCAAAAATTCAAAATAAAGTTTGAATTGTAAAGTTTTAGGATTGAAAAATGAATTTTTAAAAATTTAAGGGTGAAATTATAAAGAAACATTTTTATTAGTGATTATAATGTTTACTTTTTTAAATTGAGGAGAAAAAATGTACATGAGATAAATTTTAATGGCTATTGCAGTAATTTACCCTTATTTTTTCGTTAATTAATTCCCAATTCGTTAGGGACTAACGGACTATAACGTCGGAGTGACCAAGTCTTTACACATCGAAAATGTAGATGACCACTTATTGGCACTTTTCAAAAGTGGTGACTAAATCTGTACAAACGAGAAACGAAAGTGACCCCTGCAGTAGTTTACCCTAAATTAAATTATAAAATAGCTGGCATTCTGCAAAGTATTTATTTATCGAAGGAAAAAGATTATTAATGTTGCCTTTTGACAACCGACCACAACATTAATTACTTGTATTCCGTATGTTACCTAAATCTAATTATAAAGTATACTATAATACAACAATATAAGCATAGTGTCTTATTTTCAAATAGGTAATGTATATGATGAATGAGTAATCAGTTCCCAATTTCTCAAATCCCAATTCCCAACCACTAATTACATCCCATAAAACCAAACCCTAACCACTAATCCCAGTGGGAAACCCACTAAACACTTGAGAGCTATACGAATGGGGAATTAAGACCAAAGACAAAACTCAATGCCGAGTGAGCCAATGTCATGCCACTTGCACTAATTGCATGTGACTGTCACGCTTTGAAATAGTGATTTGTGACTAATCTAGTGCTTGCTTAGATTATCATTTTTTATTTAAAGTTTCATTGTAATTTTTAATTCAATTTGGATTGTTAAGATTGGATGTTGGAAAGTTAGCAACTATTTAATTCATGCACAATAGGGGAATGACATCACTTTGAGTGTTATAATTTTGTTTTTGTTTTTTTTGTTTTTATTTATAAAGGAGAGGATTGTATAAGATCGAATCTAAAATTTAGTATCGGTTAAAATTTCATTCCGACGATTGTTTTTTAACATTGAACCACAACTGAAACTTAATTCATATTAAGTACTTTAATTAATCAATATAGAAATAGCCATTATATATGTATATCAAATTAGATCCAAAAGAATTATTATATTTAATTTTCAAATTTGGTCCGAACCAAGTTTATTAAACAAAACTAATAATGCAATGTGTTTAATTCAAAATGGAGCATGTTGAATTTATAAAGACTGTGTGCTTAGGGTATAGATTTAAATATTTATAAGTGATAAAAGATTAGTGATGTATAAGAGACAATTTTAATAATGCTTGTAAGTGGCAAAATCAGCATTATTTATTGGAGTTATTTATAAAGTTTAAACTTATGAAGGATTGATAATAAATTATATATTTTTTAAAAAAATAAAAAATAATTTTATTATTATCTCAATTAAAATATTAAGGTTTTTAATATTTTTAAAGAGACACGAACCCATCAACCCCTTTTATATTTCCCCTTTTTTGTTTCCTTTTATATGCTTTAAAGTTAAGTAAATTGGACTTAAGGTTTATGATTAAAGATTATAATGTAGAATATAAAGTTTATTTTTAAATTTTAGAATTTAAAATTTTAAAATTAGGGTTAAAACTGAAATTTTGGGATTTTAGAAGATTGCTAAACTTAATTCTGCAAGTTATGTTATGACTGTGAGTGTTTAATGTAAAAAGCTTTATTTATATTTTACATTTATACGGCGAGGTTACTATTTAAATTCAAAATAATAAATATTCATTAAATATTTAATCCAAAAATTAAAGTCTATAAAATTTTAATTTAATGTAAATTTCAATTTAAATGTCATATATATCTCTTTTATTTTGTCGAAAATTAATTTTACGGTATAGACGCTTATGACCTCCCTTCTATGCTTTGCGATAATGATTTCTCTAGTATTATAACCTTTACCGCAACGACAGTGGCGGGACTATGTTGGGGCCCAAAGGGCTCCGACCCCTACCAAAAAATTTATATATTAAATAAATTTTGATTTAATAGTATTTTAACCGTTGTAAAAATGAGTATTTAAATTAAAAATATAATAATTTAATAAATATTTAATCAAGTATGGCTGAACCAAAGAATGATGGGTCTATATTTTCAAATTTTTTAGTCTAATAATAATTTACATCTTTATCAGGATCGTCTCAGACATTTTCGGGGGCCCGAGCAAAAACTAAAAAATCGACCCCCAATAGAGCGAAAACATATCACATTATTTTGAACAATTAATTTAATATTTTATTAATAAACCATAGAAACATTATTAAACTTTTTCAAACGCATTATTGTCTTCGTTTTGTTAAGAAAAATTGAAAGAATTGAATTGTGGGTATGATATGGAGGTTGATTTCGAACAATAAATATCATTTATTTTTTTATCGTTATATTGGAGAAAAATAAGGAGAGAACTAAATTTGGCAAATAAATAAATAAATTTTGAGATTTGAGAAAAAGAATTAAATTTTAATGTTATATTAAGTTATTCATTTGATAAATTAAAAAAAAGAATAATTAATTTTAGGGGCCCCTGAGCAGCTGCTCATGGTGCTCCCCTAATAGTCGGCTCTAGTCTTTATATATTTAAATATTAAAAAAATTAGACATTGCCTTTTGAATTTTGAGTTTAAATTTCTAATAAGCTGTTGTATTTTTTTAAAATTCTATATTTCGGCCCCTCCCGACATTCATTCATGGCTTCGCCCCTGCACAACGATGTCGTCTATAGATCAAATTGTTTTGTGGATTAGATTTCATTTGATTGTCTACAACTCCGTTTAGGAATGAAGCCATGATTAGAGGTTGGAGGCAAATTTAAATATTCAAAACGTAGGGCTAAATGTATAATTAATCCATTTAAAAATAATTTACTTCACAAAGGTAAAAAAATTGAAGTTGCATGGGCCCCTTCCGAACATCATGTCCCTAATTTCATTGTGTGTGCTTAAGATACTAAGTATTTTGATTTAAGTTGTTATAATATGACTTTTTTTTTAGTATAAATGTGATTGCGTGAAATAAATAGTTTGATTTTGTTATCTATTACGATGCTAATAATCATTACTAGTTTCAAAATGAAGTTGTACTCATAACTTCTTTTTTTTGTTGGAACTTTTTTCTGAACAATTTGTTAATTGATTTTTATTAAAAATTTAAATAAAAAATAGTCTAAAAGAAAAAGGAAAACATAATAAATTTAAATTAAAAAAACTAGAAAATAAAATGTTAAACCATCAAAATGCTTCTAATGTGCTGCAAAATAGAGATAAAGATAAAACACCGAAGAAATATAAGCAGAGAGCAAGACTTTTTGTCTCCATTTACCTACATACTTCAAGATTGAAATAGGCGTGATGAGCAAAATCAACAATCATAGAAGTTGCTTTGTAAAACAAATATGAATGCATCGGCAAACGAACCACAAAAGGGAATCAAACTACTGAAGACCACCGACAATCTGCAAATCAGAGCTGAACGTTGTGAAAAATGTATCCACAAACACAGATATACTACAACGGTAGACAATAACGTGCTATAAGACAGAAGCGTGCTACAAGGCAGAGAAAAAACGTACTTTAATGTAAATAAAAAATAAAAAAACACCAAAGTATAAGAAATAAAATAACTTAATATAAAAATAAATTGAGAAAATTTATCAACAGTAACGATCAACATTAAATCTGACGTTACTGCTGATGAATTAAGAATCAAGAAAAGAAAGAAAGTTGGATTGTAATGGGAGAAGCCGCGCTAACCGTATAGCTTTTTTTTATGAAAGCTAAAATGATTACAAGTAGTATCTGTTCTAAATATACTCTCAACCATTTGACAATGAACGCTCAATCACCCTGCTGTAACTGCTGGTGCTCGAATCCGTGACCTCTAGGAACAACAACCGTTCCCTTAACCACTGAGGCAAGTTGGTTTGTGCCTAACTATATAGCTTTTAGATGAGTGAAAACATGAGAGAATTAATAAGATGTAATTTTCCTTTTAAAAGAGAATTGTCCATAGTGAAATTGAACCGTACTGCGTATGATACGCGAGTGTAGTGAAAATTTCGTACCCAATAAATTAAGTGAGATTAATTTAATATTTTTTTATTAAAAAATATATTAACTATTTGAAAATCTCGTGCCTAAACATCCGCCTATGGTCGAGTCGAGTCAAAAATTTCGAGTTATTAGAGTTTGCAAGTCCTATTTTACGATTCAAACTTTATTTGAAATTGTTTCGAATCGAGTTTATGAAATTCGAGTTAAGTCGAATCAAGTTGAGTTTTCGAGTTTTGTACAAATTTAATTGTAATTATTTATAATGTTATAATACACATTGATTCTAATTTTAACAACATATATGATATACATATATATTTCTTTATATTTTTACATGTGATATACATAATATATCATGTAAAATTGACAGACTTGATTCGAGTATGAAAACTGATCAACTATTTACTCAAAATTTCGAGTTATTCGAATTTCTATTTTATAATTCAAACTTTATTTGAATTTTTTTTTGAGTCGAGTTTATGAAATTACAAGTCAAGTCAAAATGAGTCAGTTTCTTTCACCTCAAGTGAGTCGAATAATTTAGTTTTTTTGAATCGAGTCGAATTTCTTTATATTTTTACATATATATTTCTTTATATTTTTACATGTGATATACATAATATATCATGTAAAATTGACAGACTTGATTCGAGTATGAAAACTGATCAACTATTTACTCAAAATTTCGAGTTATTCGAATTTCTATTTTATAATTCAAACTTTATTTGAATTTTTTTTTTAGTCGAGTTTATGAAATTACAAGTCAAGTCAAAATGAGTCAGTTTCTTTCACCTCAAGTGAGTCGAATAATTTAGTTTTTTTGAATCGAGTCGAATTTTACTCACTACTAACCACAGTTTGGTTGAGTATATCAGCGGCTGGGGCCACCAGCACCATCTGTAGCCGCAAACACTCCTAAACTTAAAAGCCATAAATGATAAATCCATTTGCCCCATTTTTATATGTTTAATGGAGTATATAAAACTGTAAGCAGTCAAGTGGCAGAGATTTGAAAACAAAACTGGTAGCCTTTTATGTATTGGTGTTATTAGTTTTTTTAAGTCAGAAAATTTAAATACCGGTGTTAAAATTTAGAAAGTGTTATAAAAATTTTAAGTGGGTGTTAATTTTCTCCAAGGGATATTAATTATTTTTAACATTGTGAATTAAATATTTTTTTTGTTTAAAGTGTGTTAATTTATTAATTACAAATTAATTTATTGGGATGGGGCGTTTAAGTAATGTCAAAATTTTATTTTTAACATTGTGAATTAAATAATTTGTTGAGTATAAATTAAACAAATTGAATTGAATGATTTCGCTATTGTAACGATCTTTATAATATTATATCCAGATTAATATGTTAATAAATTAAATATTTATAATTATAAAAACGCGGTGTTAATTTTATTTTAATATTCTTATTGGCTAATAAAAATATTCTCATAGAAAATTTATAAAGAATTTTTCTAAAACTTTGTGTGTCAATTGACATCCCTATCCGAAATATGGCTTCTCCCATAGATGATACCTTAATATTGTTTGGCTGTCATTTGAATTATTATTAAGAATTTTTAGTGTTCAATAATTACACGAATTTTAATTATTATTATTTTAAATAGTTTAAAAGTAATTATAAGGTAGTATCTATTTATACATATTTTTAATTTTTTACTACAGCACACATACTTTATAAATAAAACGATTGAACTATAATTTCCTAAAATAAACATCATTTATTTTTCAATAATTCGAATTAATTTATCGTTCAAACGCAATAAATGGTCCACTTGAAATTAATTTAACATGTTATGTGTGTGCTGTCAAAGTCACACCACTAAAAGATTTCAATAAGTATTAATCACAGGATGAGGGTTCTGGTTTCTTCATTCAATTCCATTTATATATTAATATTAAATTACACGTGGCACCTGTATCCATTCCCAATTTTCACAACTAGCTACCAGCTGATTGTTTTCCTATTCATTTAGCCTTAAATTAAGAAGGAATGAAATGCACGTTATCGGTGCAATTGAATGCTTGTTGTAGACCTACGCAAAAATCAATCTAATCAGATTTAAAATTCTGTCTCAAAACTGGTTGAACCAAATCCGGCCTGGTTTAGATATATAAATAATGAGAGAAAAAAATGTCAAATGTGTGGATTTACAATCCTATCTTATTTAATGTTTGAGAATATCATATTTTTTTTGTTGCCCTTCAAGTTTTTTAGATTTTTTTTCGGATTAACATAAATCGACTCGCGTTATACATTTAGTTTTGGTGAGTGAGTCTCACCGTAGAGATTTTTTACATACACAAGACCTCAAACTCAAACATGTTTAAGCGATATCAAACTACTTACGACTTGGACGAATAAATTACATTTTAGGCCACCAAACTTAACATCTACTTTCATTTACATCACAAACCTTTAATTTTAACAAATTACATCATCCAATTTTTAGTATTTATAAACTAAGTCACTTATATTGACAACGCTAAATAATTCTAACGTAATAAATTAAAATTGACATTTTTATTTAACATATTTTTCACATATATTGAACTTTAATGATGATATGTGAAAAATATGTTAAATAAAAGTATTAATTTTAATTTTTTATATTAGAATTATTTAACATTGTCAATATAAATTACTTTATTTATAAATAATAAAATTTGAATAATGCAATTTGATTAAATTAAAGTTTTGTGATGTAAATGAAAATATAAGTTAAGTTTAGTGATCTTTGAAATAACTCCTATTGGTAAGGGTAATCTTCACTCGTGGTCACTTTTGTTTTGGGTTTGTTCTATTTTGGTCACCAGAATTCAAAAAAGACTATTCTGGTCACTTACGTTCGAAACCGTTTCTGTTTTGGTCACTAGACTGTTAACCTCCGTTAATTAAAAATAATAATTTATAATTTGACCTCCAAACTTTCAAAACTTCATTTTTCACCATCTTCCTCAAAACTCAATGAACTTCCCCAACACATAAATCCTCAAATTCTACATCATCAAGCCCTTCAAACAAGGGGAAGCATTCGGATTTGACTCTTGCCTTTGGTATTTTTGCTGGCTTACTAGTTTTTGCTATAATATATGTGCTTATAATTTGTTCATGTGCATTCTGTGGGGGAAAGGCAAAAGCATCTCCTCAAGAACCTGGTATGTTAAGCGCAATTTCACCAAATCCAATTCAATAACGCTCAGCAAACATTATCAGAAACCTTATCAGAACAGGAAAGAAATTCACATCAGGTTTAAGATCCCGGTGCACAACCCCCTGAAGATGGCAGAAGGCAACAACATTAAGTATCTGAATCATCACAGCTTTTGCATCATCCTCAGAGTATTTTCCACCCCTGCATGAACAGAAGCATTCACTTCATAAGTAATCAAATCCTAGCGAAGTTCATTCATCCTCAAACTCCTATATTGACCTCAAAATCAGCTATTATTAGAAGAAATACCTTAAAAGAATTATGTCCAAGAGCTCACCTCCTTCACATAACCTGAAAGATACATGGTAACTAATTAGAACACACCGCAAGAAACACATGACCGTCATCAAACCAAATGATCCCAATCAAGTTCATGTTTTCAAATGGTACTTACTCCATTACTATGTAAACATTATCATGGTCCTCGTAGGCATCATAGAATTGTACTAAATTGCTATGTCCAGATACAGCTCTTAATATTTTTACCTCTCTTCTAACATCTTCAATGGCAATTGCAGTGGTCATCTATCAACAAAAAGAAATCAACAACCGTAACATGTTAGTTCAAGGCATAAAAATGGATACTCTTCGAAAATAAAATTGCAGAAAATGCTGCATTCCAAAAACACCTCCGTGAGTATACATATATTTAAATTTTGAGTTATCATCATTATTTTCTTATTCAAGTAAATATAAAAATCCTTCGAAGTACTTCTCAACGGATTTCATTTCTTCAATGTCAAAGGTTTTAATTCAAAATCATAATGCAAAAAGGCAAAAGTTCTGAAATTAAAATAAAGTGCTATATAAAAACAAAATGAAATGAAACCTTCGCTTTAGGTATAACTTTAACGGCAACTTGTTGTCCTTTAAGCTCTCTACGACATATCTGAGAATGTGCTAAATTTTCAGTTTTATGAAATTGCACTTAACATACCAGATTTTTGAGGAGATACTTTTGCCTTTCCCCACGGAATGCACAGGAACAAATTATAAGCACAGATATTATATCAAAAACCAGTAAGCCAACAAAAATACCAAAGGTAAGAGTCAAATTCGAATGCTTCCCCTTGTTTGAAGGGCTTGGTGATGTAGAATTGGAGGATTTATGTGCTGGAGAAGTTCATTGAGTTTTGGGGAAGATGGTGAAAAATGAAGTTTTGAAAGTTTGGGGGTCAAATTAGAAATTATTATTTTTAATTAACGGAGGTTAACGGTCCAGTGTCCAAAATAGAAACGGTTTCGAACGTAAGTGACCAGAATAGTCTTTTTTAAATTCTGGTGACCAAAATAGAACAAACCCAAAACAAAAGTGACGACGAGTGAATATTACCCTAAAAACAACGGGTTTTTTTTATTGTGACGGCTATACCAAATCTACAATATGCATTTACTTTTATATCAGTTTAGAATTATTAGATTAATTAAGTTTAATGATTAAAATTAAAATTATTAAATTTAAAATTAATTATTTTCGTGGATATATTCTCATTTCTTTCCGATAGTTTTAATTATTTTTTAATTTATGAATTTCAAGTCAAAAATTTAATTAACGTTTTCTTATAATATAATTAGACAATGATAATCTTACAAGTCATAGTCGAAAGAAAGAACGGTGCTTATCCTTCTTTATTATGAGTTAGGACTTACGACTTACGATATATGTTTTTCCCATTTAATCAGCGACATATGTTATCAACTCATTATTTATATGTCATAAGCTAATTCATATTTTATATTGGTCAAACCATCAATTCACGTAATGGTAACGGATGGCAATTCCTACTTTTTTTTTTGTCTCTGCTTATGCCTCTACACTTAAAATAAAGTTTAGAGTTTATGGTTTATGGTTAGGATTTAAAGAATTCAGAGTATGATGTATTTTTAGGGTACATGGTGTAGGGTTTAGGATTTAAAATTTATGATTATGGTTAGGATTTAAAATTTATGCCTCTACACTTAAAATAAGGTTTAGAGTTTAGGGTTTATGGTTAAAATTTAAAGAATTCAGGGTATGATGTATTTTTAGGGTACATGGTGTAGAGTTTAGGATTTAAAATTTATGATTATGGCTTAAAATTTAATTATTTAATAATTTTTCAGTATTTGAGCATATATAAGAGCACTGAAAAGATGGCGAAGAATTTTTATCCAATTGTAACATGTGTTGAACTTTTTTCAACATAGAAAAACAATCAGTATATATTATTCAGCAAGTGATGGAACATGGTACAAACAGCACTACAAGTTATTCTTTTACATTTATTGAAAATTATGAATATATTTAAATTTATTAAGTTAATAGTTTAAATTATATGTCAACAACTACATTATATATAAATAATAAATTTGAGTTGATTGAGTTTTATTTGGTTGAAATTAACATTTAAGTGTGGGTATGGAAGATGAATTGTAAAATTTTGGAGTTTTTAAAATGTTGTCATTTTGAAATGATGTTGATTGTTTTAGAAAAAGCTAGACTATCATAATTTTATGGATTTAAAAATAATTATAAAAGAATTTAGCGATATCAAAATAAAATATTTTTAATAATATAAAATATATGTCAAAATTAAATAAAATGATAGTTTGAACTTTAATTTTTTTACTTTATAATGGGACCATGTGCATTAAATGAGATATTGTTACGAAAAAAAAAAACAATCTCTGGGACAGATTTGAATAAAAGATTCATATTGTTTTCTGAAAATAATTCAGTTTTAAATTTAAATATTAATATATTATCTTTTATAGTTTTGAAAAAAAAGTTAAATAAATAACTTAATTTTTAAAAATTAATTTATTTCAAATATAAATTTAAAATAAATTAACTAGTCCCACCCTGTGAAAATTATGTGTAGGTTTCTAATTGTTGATTATTGAGTGATCACTTATGTCATTTAAATAAATAAATAAATTTTTTATCATTAAAGTTTTAAAAATTTAAAATATCATTGAAATATAACTAATACAAATTGATCATTGAAACTTATTAAACTATTAAACAAATGCTCATCCACTTGTGTCCTGGTAGCAAAAGTAGAAGTTAATTATTTTTTAGGACCCGAATTTGAGCGCCAATAATACATGCTGTGTGTACTACCCTTATATTATACCAGTATATTAAAAAAAAACTATTAAAGAAATAAATCAATATAACCGGGCATCTAAAGTCGCGCGAACACGTTAGCGCTGAATTTGTATTTGTAGAGCCGTAGCCATTTTTACATTATTTCAGTTTTATTTATGGCTATGGTAAAAAGGAGGACAGCTTTTGTGTATAAATTCTGATGACCATTACATTACCCTCTTTGTCCAAAAACCCTACATACCAACAAAACCAAATCCAACAAATTCTCCATTTCCCCCCAAACTGAAAAAGCTCTCCCACTTCTCTCTATTTTTACACCAAAACAAACCAAAAAGGAAATCTGCAGGCTCGTAAGTTCAGGAGTCTTTGAAATAGTAATCTACATAAATCTGCTCGATAGTTCTGGAGTTGCCGAGCTAATAATCTATACAATTTTTCATCCTCTGAGATTAAGAGGCCGTTTTCTCGTCTTCTTTTCGTCTATTAAAAGCAACAGCCTACGTCTACGGTTAGTTCTATTCTAACTTTTAATTTGCTCTTTCTCTGCTTTGGATGGAATTTCCTTTCTGTTGTTGATTCGTTGTTGTTTAGTTTTATTTTTTATTTTATTTGGGATGTGATGCAACGGGGTAATAATTCAACTAATTAAGAAAGTTAAAACTTAAAATGGCGTAGATAGATTACGGGAAATGCATTGAACCTGTTTGATCGGTGGTTGGCGCGGCGGCAATGGGGGACATTGGCAGGAGTAGAAGGGCGAGAAATGAGAACGCTCCGATGACGAATGAGGAAGAGTACCAGATTGATGAGTTCAGAGAAGGAACTATATCGTCGAGAGGAAGCAGATTTAATCTAATAGCTAATGAGTTGGGATTGGTCGCAGCTCGTGCTCGGAAAAACTTGAGTCGTCAATCTTTATTCGATGGAATCAAAGGCGGCCTCCCTATTCATCCCGACAACAGGTAAATTATTAGCCACCTCTCCATCTACCATTATTATTATCAGGGATAACTACATTTTTAGTACCTCACTTTTACCTGTTTTCCTATTTTAGTACCCTATCTATTTTTTTTGACAAAATAGTACTTAACGTTACATTTTGTTTCTATTTTGATACCCTGCCTTTAAAAAAATTAACAGAAGGCTGACTAGGAGAGAGAAAATCACATGTGGCATGTTGCCACGCCATTTTCTCTCTCATAGTCGGCATGCCACATGTACTTTTTTTTAATGATTTTTGTTGACGTGGCATGCCGACTAGGAGAGAGAAAATGATGTGGCATCATGCCATGTGTGATTTTCTCTCTCATAATCAGTCTTATGTTAATTTTTTAACGACGTGGTACCAAAATAGAAGCAAAACGTAACGTTAGGTACTATTTTGCCAAAAAAATAAATAGAGTACCAAAATAAGAAAATGGATAAAGATAGGTACTAAAAATGTAGTTATCCCTTATTATTATTAGAATTTGAACACGGAGTAAGAAATAATAATTTTTCTAAAAATAATATTTAACGAAGCCATCAATTTTTTTATAAGTAATTTCCTAATAAGTAATTTCAAATTCAAGCACACACTTAATATCAAATTAGATGGAGACTTTATGGATAAATAAACAGATTGGAAAATCTAAAAAAATTGAAGAAAATAAGTAAAGCTAGTAACTAATTAATAGCTTTTTAAATGAAAAGAGAGGGAGAGAGTTAAAAATGATTTTTATTATTTTAAAATAAAATTACGTAGTTTAGTTTTTTATCACTTCTCTACTGAGTTAACGTTGCTTCATTAACTGAACCAGAAATTTTATTTTACTATATATATAAATTGTGATTTCATTTTCTAATTTTTAAACGGTAAAAAGAAAACAAAATAACGTGACAGTTGTAGATTGAGTTTTTGAGGCCGCAGGAGAGCAGCCGTTATTGCCTTACGCGTGGCGTAATGCAGTTGGGTTTAAATAGCTGTGTCATAGTTGGCCAAACTGCCGTGGTCACTTGGTTTTGACTTTTAAAAGTAGACATGAGTCGACGGCTCAAATGTTTTGGTAGGTCCTTTTCTTATTTTTGCTTGGCCGGATTCTTGGGGTTGTTTAACTTAAAACACCTTTTAATTTTTGTCACAGTCGACCAAAGATAACCACTACACCTCACGCGGCTCACGGTTTGACTGTGACGCTAACCCTCCAATCCGATAATTTTCATTTAAAAATGAAAAAAATATATATACATACAAGTAAATATATATTAATTATTTTTTACTTCAATTCTTCAAACCACCACAAATAATTATATGATAGTATATATTTTTATATGAATGAAGTAAAGAAATCAAGTGCAATTTTCACAAGGGGTGCTTTATGAATTATATATACAGTGATGCTTTCTTGACAGTCGGATCACATGGCAATTGTCCATTGATAGGCTGACAAATTAAATAAATTGTTGGGCCGTCACTTCATATCTGTCATGAAATTTGAATATCTTTTAATTATATTTTTTCCAGTTAATCTAAGTGATTAGCATGGGATAAAAAATATTTGATAAAAAAAAGCATGGAATAAAAAATAGGATTAAGAATAATCGGTTCGGTGAATATATATGTAAGAGTGACATGGTAATGATAAAATAACCAGATAATCGATCGATTCGGAGAAATTATAAAATTGGTACCATGAATGACGTGGTGAGAGTGACTCATGATATAATTCTAATTTTAGAGAAATTATATCATGAATCATTCCTACTATGTTATCTATGAGACCAACCATTAAAAACTATCTATTTCATTATTTTTTTCATGTCATATTTTTACCAAGTGAATCTTCACTTGGTAAAAATGTTTTTAAAAATGATATACAGTAAATATAAGTGAAGATTCACTTGGTAAAAATATAACATAAAAATAAATAATAAGATTTATAATTTTTATTGGTTGCTCCCATGAATGACGTAGCTGGAGTGACCTATAATATATAATTCTAGTTCATTATTTTAATATGTGCTTGGAGTAAAAAAAAAGAAGAATTATGTTTCTCAATATTATAAAAATGTGTTCAAATTGAGTTTAGATATCGTTTTCCCAAAGAATATTATCCTATTCACTATTGCTTGTTTTTTTTAACTCTACATGGTTAAAAAGTCAATGCACGTTTCTTTTATTTTAAATATACTATAAGAACATGTGTTACAATGTAAACCCTTTCGATATAGTTTAAAAAGTCTGATCTTTGAACCCAACAAATGGTCCAAGCAGAAAAGTGGATGTTGTTCATCTTAGGAGACTTGAGTTTAATCGTTTTGTTTGTAAGATGTGTGTGTATTATCAAAGAGTTAAGAATATCTATAAACATATACCAGCTTGTAATCACATTCAGACTATTAAAAAAAGTCCGGCCCTTGAATAGAATACAAATTCTCCCATAAAACATGTATTTGATATTATCATACGGTAAATATAAAATTATTATTTACCGTTAGTTCAATAATGAAAAATAATAATCGATTAAATATTTAAATTTCATCATTTATAATTTTTTTAATATTACAAGATAATTATAGATATTAAAAATTGATTTAATGTTAGATCGAAAGAGATCTGCTCTAATTCAATCCAATGGTTACATCTAGCTTAATTTAAGGAAACACACTATTTGCTAGCAAGTTTTGTTATTTATTTATTTATTTTGCCTAAAGGATATTTTTCTGTATAATCTGCATTAACATTCAAGACAGGTGTACCAGCCACGCCGTCAAGATGACATTATCCAATAGATAAGACCCCTTTGGCTAGGAAAATTGATATTCATAAACGAAAGTGATAAATAAATACGATCAATAGAATAGAGATATACTAACGAAATTAGTTAAGTGGTGAGCAGTTTGATGTCGCTAAAGTATGTCTCGAGTTCGAGTTTTTATATATGTAAAATATCTTCATCGAGAGACTTACCCTCTAAAATTAAATATGAAACACAAATTGATCTAAATTAATTAAAATTTATTAGGGAAAGAAATAAATAAAATAAAATAGAGATATCTTTTCATGGCTCTCTTTTCTAGTACTAATCATAAATGGTATAAATAGCCATTTTCAGGTTTTGCTTGATTGGGTAATAAAAAAATAGAGCGTATTAACGGGGCAGAAAAATAAATTTCGAACCATATTTGAAAGAAAAGATGAAAAAAATATTAAATTGTTTCCGCACCGAAAGGGTATTTGTCTTTTATTCTTTTTGTTTTGCTTTAGGATGAAGTAGCTTTTGGCCTTTGAGCTTGGTAACTTTTCTTTACTTGATTCTGAATTTTTTTTGTCTACATTGATCATTGAACTTGAATTTTTAGCTCATCTGAGTTCTTTTTAATGATGTGACACAATATCATAGTGCCACACCATCAAAAGGACACTTAAATAAGAAAAATTGTCGAGACCGGGGATCAATATGGATCAAAATAAATTTTAAGGACTAAGCTGAAAAAAGTTGTCAAGTTCAGGGACTAAAATGTGTTTTTATCCTTTTTCTTTTACGATTGTTTTAACATTTGAATGACACAGATTGGTGTGTGAATGTGGGATGAAAATCATCTGTCCCAAAGTATGTCTCCATTTGTGCCCTCACTTTAAAATAGTGGGTTTAAGATTTAGAGTTTGGGGTTTAAGGTTGGGGCTTAGGGTTAGGGTGTAGGGAATTAGGGGTATGGTGTATTTTTTAGAGTTTAGAGTTTAGGGTGTAGGATATGAAAATTAGGGTTATGAGGTAAGATTTAATTTTTAAATATTTTTAGGCAGGAGACATAGAAGGAGGCATGGTTAGGGGGCAGGAGATTTTTACTCGTGAATGTGATATATATATATATTAAATGCAGGTGGTATCGAGCATGGACAAAGTTCATACTAATATGGGCGTTGTACTCTTCCTTCTTTACTCCCTTGGAGTTCGGGTTCTTCAGGGGATTGCCAGAAAATCTTTTCATACTGGACATTGCAGGACAACTAGCATTCCTCCTTGACATTATTTTGCATTTCTTCCTTGCCTATAGAGACGCTCAGACCTACAGAATGGTCCATAAGCCCACTTCCATTGCTATTCGGTTAGTTTTTCTTATGTTTCCCTTTCTCATCAAATGTCTATAATTTCACTTCATGTTTCATTTCAACTATTAAGTATGATTCCATATTTTGATTCCACTTGTACTTGTAGCAAATAATACCCTTGATTTAAGCTGCTTTATTATGCTGTTCGTTGGCACTTGCCTCTATATTTGTCTTGTTTTTTTTTTTTCCTTCACACTTGCATTCTTTCAAATCTATATATGATTTGCTACTGAGCCTTGCGCTGGTTGTATTCCCTATTGTATCGTTGCAGGTACTTGAAATCTAGTTTTCTCATTGATTTACTTGGTTGTATGCCTTGGGATTTGATCTACAAGGTATTGCTTTCTTCCTCCACCCATGCCTCATTTCCTCAGGTTTATATATAAATTTAGTAACATCTCGTTCAATAATGAAGAACCAATGAATATTCAGCATGAAAGATAACATATTCCTCATTTGTGTATATCTGTATCTTAAAAATTATATCTAAAAAACCAGTGTTTTTGTGTTCATGGAGAATAAAAAAACCAGAACCAATGAATATTCAACATGAAAGATAACATATTAATTTTCTCTTATTAGCGCAATAACAACAATTTGTACTTAAACATAAGTTAAGGGATTTTGACAAATGATGTGGTATTCTTTTGAAATATTAACATATTTTTACAACAAAAACATCCTACAAACTCCCTCTCTTTTACCCCTTATGTTTTTTCTTTGTATATTTTCTAAAATTAGTTTGTTCTATCCATGTGCAGCATGTTAGTTAGACACATAACCTTCAACAAATAATTTCTAATTTTTTATATGCATGGTGATAAACTTTTTAACATATATGCCCTTGAAAGAGTTGTGAACAAGATCATGGTATTGTTCCCTAAATATAATTCCTCAGACAGCTTAACATACCATGCATTAGATCTTTTTAGAAAATGAAACACGGATATGACAGAATTTGCTAGGGTTATATGATTACTTCAAGCTGTAAATTTTTAGTTGTAGCTTTCATATTAACCATTTTGAGAAATTTCTTTCAAGCAGGCTTGTGGAAGAAAAGAAGAAGTGAGGTATCTCTTATGGATTAGGCTATACCGGGTTCACAAAGTCACTGATTTCTTCCGATATATGGAGAAGGATATACGGATTAATTACCTTTTTACAAGGATTATAAAACTTATTTTTGTTGAACTCTATTGCACACATACAGCAGCTTGTATCTTTTACTACTTGGCTACCACACTTCCTCCTGAAAAAGAGGGGTACACATGGATTGGAAGCTTAAAGCTTGGAGATTATAGTTATTCAAACTTCAGAGAAATTGATTTGTGGAAGCGGTACACAACTTCCATGTATTTTGCTATTGTCACGATGGCGACCGTTGGTAAGTAACCCGTTTAATTGAATTGAATGAAAATTGCTAATGTGCTATACTATTATAGTTGCAGCATATATGTGTATGTTCAGTTGGTTTTAAATCCGTTCTTAATTAATCTGGTCTTTTGTGACAGGTTATGGAGACATACATGCGGTCAATTTGAGGGAAATGATATTCATAATGATATATGTCTCCTTTGACATGATTCTTGGTGCTTATTTGATCGGTAACATGACAGCATTAATTGTAAAAGGATCCAAGACGGAGAAGTTCAGGGATAAAATGGCAGATGTTATTAAGTATATGAACAGAAATAGACTTGATAGGGAACTCCGTAATCAGATCAAAGGCCACTTGCGCTTACAGTACGAAAGTAGATACACTGAGGCTTCGGTTCTTCAGGATATTCCCATCTCTATCCGAGCTAAGGTAACATATAAATAGTACGAAGTCTGCTGTTCCTTTTATATTTCTGTTAGCACATAAACTATTTTTACTGAAAGAAGGGAAAAATATCAACGTAAATGAAGAAAATTCCAAAGTTCCAATCTTGGATAACCAGATACTAAGATGCAGTATTTATCATATATCAGATCCCAGTGGAAGCTACGTGAATAGATTATAAATTATAATGATATGGACAATATATTTTCTAGTTAAGAAAGATAATAATCATATCTATTTTTGTAGATGTTCTCTTCATTGGTATTTTCTCTAATGCTCAATACATTTATTTTTATGCTTTTCCTTCAATGGTTTCTATTTTGTTTGTGGTTTTGCAGATTTCCCAATCTCTTTATATGCGATACATTGAGAATGTTCCTCTTTTCAAGGAATGCTCTTCAGAGTTTATTAATCAGATTGTAAGGTTTCTGTTCTCAAATAAATGCAAGTTGCTTAAAGATACAAATTTCTTTTATTGTTTCTGATTTGGTAATAAATGGTTCATGTGTGCTGCGCAAAGCTCATTTGTGCTTTGTTGTATTGAACTTACTCTGCATCATGTTTTATAAAAGAGAGTTGACATGATATAGCAAGTCAGGAGTGCTGTTCCAAATGCTTATTTGAAGCAGCATGACTTCATTTCCCCCCCAAAGTAAATCGGTCTCTTGGACTCGATAATCGTTTTATATAACAAAAAAAAATCATCAAATGTTTGGCCTGTCTATTGCTGCATCCAGATTCCACCTTCACAATAACATAGAAAAGGAGGAAAAGAAAGAAAGAACTTTTAGATATGAAGTTAACGCTTGATTCTTTTGATCTTGCAGGTTATTAGACTCCATGAAGAATTTTTTCTCCCAGGAGAAGTAATAATGGAACAGGGAAATGTTGTAGATCAACTTTATTTTGTCTGTCATGGTGTGCTGGTATGATTCGTTATGTTTTTATTGTGCGGTCAATAAAATACATTTATATCTTATTTCCCTACTTCTGCCTATCCCCAGATGTCTCCTAAGCCTTATATATATATATATATATGTATTTGTTAACCTGATGAAGCTGGTCTTTCCGCTCGGTGTTTAGCTGCTGGGATTGGCTTTCAAATATTTTCTATTTTCCATGCCACAGAATGTCATACATGTGCTTCATCGTGCCCTTCTGATTGTAATTGTCATTGTTCAATACCGTGTTATACATTTTCTGCACAGCCTACCGCAGACTTTAATTGAATTGTGATCTCAATGTTCTCATAAATTGATTAAATGATGCTTAACCACAGTATCTTTGTACAGGAGGGGGTTACTATAGGGGAAGATGGATCAGAAGAGTCTGTTTTGCTTCTGCAACCCAATAGCTCATTTGGAGAAATTTCTATACTCTGCAACATCCCTCAGCCATATACCGTTCGGGTTTGTGAATTATGTAGGCTTCTGCGGTTGGATAAGCAATCGTTTTCAAATATCCTCGAGATATATTTCTATGATGGAAGGAAAATTTTGAACAATCTTTTGGAGGTAATCTAGTTGCCTCATATCTCTATTGCTTATACCATGTGTCTGCACTGCTCCTCTATGGCTTTATCAGAGAAAAGTGTACACAGGGTGTGTATTCCATTTGATCAGACATTCAATTGAATATACATTTGACAACCTAAATTTGCAGGGAAAGGAATCCAATCTTGGAGTTAAGCAACTGGAATCAGACATATCATTTCACATTGGAAGACAAGAAGCTGAACTAGCTTTGAGGGTGAATTCTGCTGCATATAATGGAGATTTGTATCAGCTCAAAAGTTTGATACGAGCTGGAGCTGATCCTAACAAAACAGATTACGATGGAAGATCTCCCTTGGTAAGTATTATTATTTTAACTGAAGCCTTTAGGTTGGTCTTCAATTACATTCTATTCTAGTTCTCCTTTGATGAGATCTTCAGATCATGCATAGATGCTTCTATCTATTGCCAGCACTTTGTTACTGTTAATTTATGCTAAATTGATATATTTCCAAATAATTATAATTACTTCATTTTTTGGCATAAACTATGAGGTTAGATAGTTTGCGATAATTGTTCATTCCACGGTCTGAGTGATGATTGTGATAGCCAAATCAATAATCTATTACATGTGTGGTTACTATACCTACAGGCATTTTTTGCACATTATTTGAAGCTTTAAAGAAATCTCTTATCTGAAGCCAAATGTTTGTTTTGAATAGCATCTTGCTGCATCGAAAGGATACGAAGATATTACAAGTTTCCTTATTCAGCATCCAGTAGACATCAATATTAAAGGTGATTATCTGTTATGAATATTTTAAAATGTTACTTTGGTTAATTAAAACTGTAGTCTTTATCATTTGATCTACTGTTGTGATGATAAACTAATTTTTTTCTACAGATAACTTCGGGAATACACCCTTGCTAGAAGCGATAAAAAATGGACAAGACACCGTTGCTGCTTTGCTAGTTAAAGAAGGAGCCTCCTTAAACATAGATAATGCTGGTAGTTTTCTGTGTACGGCAGTTTCAAAAGGGGACTCAGACTTTTTGAAAAGGCTTTTGTCTAATGGAGTTGATCCCAACTCCAGAGATTACGACCATCGAACCCCACTTCATGTAGCTGCTTCTGAGGGCTTATATTTGATGGCAAAGCTTTTGATAGAGGCTGGGGCTGGTGTTTTTACCAAAGACAGGTACATTTAGGACATTGATCTCTCTTAGTTTTTATGAATGTGATCATGTTTAGCTTATTCATCTGAGGTTATTTGTTTCTAGCTCTGTCTGGTTTGTAACTGGATTTGGATCAACAGTTAAAATATCACAATATAGCTGCTTATAATATTTGCATATGAATACTTCATAATTAGGCATATGAAATTCCAATTGTATGCTTTATTTTCTAGAACACTAATCACCAGATGGTTTGACTGCGCCGTATGCAGTTATTTTGTCAACCAAAAACCTTAGATGTATTTCTGATTGCTTTATTTCAGTGGAGTTGTATCTTTTCTGGTATTTCTGCTATATTTGCTTCTATGGGTGTTTGTAGGGTACTGACATATGCTATAGACATTTGCATTACTTCAGCATCATGAGTTTTTTCAACAATTATGCCTTTCTGTGCAGATGGGGAAACACTCCACTTGATGAAGCCCGGATGTGCGGCAACAAGAATTTGATCAAGCTACTGGAAGATGCAAAATCTACTCAGTTATCAGAATTCCCTTATTGTTCAAAAGAAATCAAAGGTATAGCCGAACCCTGTGTGACCACATCCTAATTTGCATTTCACATGATCCATGTCATTTACTAATCATAGCACTGGAGTTTCAACTCTACTACCATCCTCTTTCCATTACATATGATTCCACCTTTGCTTTTATTGCCGCATCTACATTTATCCCCTTAGTTTCTTAAGTGGTAAAAAGCTTGATTTATTTGTGTGGCTAATACCAGATAAAATGCACCCGAAGAAGTGCACGGTTTTTCCTTTCCACCCTTGGGATGCTAAAGAACAGAGGAGGCCTGGAATTGTATTATGGATCCCTCACACGGTGGAAGCGCTTGTTACAACGGCTGCCGAGCAGCTAGACTTTGCAGGTGCTTCTTGTATATTGTCTGAAGAAGGAGGTAAAATTCTTGATGTAGACTTGATTGATGATGGACAAAAGCTGTATCTGATCGGTGAAACACAGTAGTTGGTACCATAGGTTCATTGTGATCAAGTTTGTAACCATATCGCTGCTTTGTTCTTGTCCCACGCCCGCCTCCAGGTCCACTTGTAAATATGATTTTTGCTCTTAATAAAGTTGTTGCATCCCTTGAGATTCACCCTCACATCCATCCAACATAGCCGAGATTCAATTCGAGAGATAAAATATGTTGATACAATATAAAACTTTCTGAAATTTATAAAACTTTATAGAATCATACTCTATATTACACTCTCCTGACACTATTTAGTCCTGACATTATTTAGAAATGTAAGATTTTGCAATGTCCAAAAACCCAACACAGTAATCTTATACCTAATTTTAAGATTAGATCCCCATAATCTTAGATAATACAAACTATACATAAATGTAATGTTTCCGAACTGAAAATGTAATTTGGATTGAAAAAGAAAGGGGAATAGAGAGAAAGAATTCAAGAATTCTATCCTTAGCTAACAAACTTCTCAATCGGTATAATCTGATGCTAACGGCTCTATTGGACTCCCCAAACCGAACTGCTGCTTGTGGGCTTCCCCTCAGTGTTGCCTTTTGGGCAACCTCCACATGGTCTCGACCCGTTCAGCATTAACCCGTTACTCATTAATTCCTCAGTCAAAACGTCGGCATTCCCTTCTCCTCCCAATTATCGTCTGTTAACTTCATTAGGCTTCTCGGCCGATGAATCCATTCCCCCCCCCCCTTTTTATTCGAACCCCTAATTTTCCCCCTTTTGGCCAAATCCCCAACTCTTCTTCCGTATTCATGACACTAAATTTAAGATTAGATCCCATAATCTAAGGTGACTTCAGTTTGTGCTAGAGATGATTGCAAAGCAACGCCGCGTCAGTTGCTTTTGAAAGTTGGATGTTCAGCGCAAATCCCCCAAGCCCAGCTGCAAAACTGATTCAAGCCTTCTCCAACGCAGTAGACAGGCTTAGAAAAATGGTGTAAACATTAAATAAAAGGCCAATATACAGCCATTACCAAGGGTAGGCTGAGCCTTAAAACATTGAGAACCAAATGTAATTCTGGCAACTTGTATAAGCTTATAAAGGTCTAGCAGCGTCCATCAGACATATCACCGTAAATAGGTTAATAAAAGCCCACAACTAATTTATCACAAAAATTGGTAGTAAAATTTGTACAAGGATAACATTCTAAGCATGATCTTAATCAGAAACTGGAGAATGAACCTCAGCTTTTCATAAACATTTTTCTGAACTCGTCATTTGATTTTGGCTTCTCATCTTCCTCTGTCCTGGTTCCTGCTTTGTTAGCAGTCCATCCAAGTGCTTTAACATTTCTTGGCACAGCAAATGTGTTCTTCCCCTTGAGCTGGATGTGCTCGTCACGCTTACGGCCAGTGGATTGTGGTGCACGAGATGCTCTAGATCCCTGTGAGTTTTCACCAGATTCTTTAGATACAGAACTCCCATGCCTTCCACTTTGGTTGCTAGCATCTTCTGCAATTTCAATTTAGACACATTAGAATCTAACCAAGCAAGCTATAATGTAACAGGGATACAGCAAACCAGAAAAATAAGCAAACTTAATATAATCGTAAAACTAGGATGAAAACAAAAGCAAAGCGTGAGTTATGTTATCCAAACTCAGAGGGGGTATGCTTAAGTTTTGCCAAGTTTTTTTTGCATATATTTAGAGAACCATACCCCACTCATGTCCGAATATGCCTCTGACACAGTACATAAAGAAATAGAGCCTAGATAACATAAAGGAAGAGAAATAAATGTGTGTAAACACACACACACACACACACATAAATCATAGTGTGTCTCGTCTCATTTGTAGCCAACCTAGCAGCAGCTTCTCAGTCAAGAAGGAAAAAATTCCCTATCTTTCAAATATGGAAGGAGTTTTTACAATCACTCAAGGGCTTGTTTCTTTTTCTCCTATTGAATATTAAGCACATCTCAGACCCCTCTATCGTCAACACGAGAAGGGAAACAAGAGAAAAGGAAGGTATAAGACGATCCCTCCCCATTTAAATAATAACCTTCAAAAGAAATCGTTGCAAGCCGAATCAGCTAAACATGACTAAGACATGTAATAACATGTTTGACTTTCAACCCTGCTTCCACTTCCTCTCAGCGCATCTTCCCTACTAGACATTTTATTTCCAATGTTTAATAGGCATACAAGTCTTCAGGACTGAATATTCTCAATTTCAAATTTAAATGTTCGTGCATACAACACAGTGCACGTTGACAAGGTTTGTGATCCGTTTTAACAGATTGGGCATCTGTATCAATAACTTGAGAGATATATGCATCAGTGCATAATTGTAAATGTAAACGAAAGATATGGAAAAGTGGTCCAAGGACAGCGGGGAAAGTGTAAAATTCACATCCCTTAGCTTACCTCCAGGTGCAGTACTAGAAAAAGATTCTCTCTTGCGTTGATTTGGATTTGACCGTGCTATACTCAACTTCTTTCCAAGCAACATTTGCTTATTCTTCGCTACAGCTGCAGCAAGGTGTTCATCATCCTCAAAATCCACATATGCCAGTCCCTTCAAAATTCAATAAAGGCCTAAAACGTCACTATGACAGATAGATAGCTTCAAATTCATGCATTATTTGAATTTGAACCAAATTAGGAAATAGGAACCAGACCTAGGCACTTTTTGTTAAAAGTTTTCCATTATCTCAAGCTCTAAACCCTAAGCACTAATTTTTTAGTTCAGCAGTTTTACATACAAATATGTATATAACTGTGCTTACTTTTCTTCGTTTCAACATTTATCTAAACATATATTTCACGTTACCACAAAGAGTGTGCCATGGACTAATCTACCAAAGGAGTAAAAATTGCTCATATAACTGTACAATACGATCTATATTACTCAAATATGGAAATTCCAGCCTGAACACCAGACTGACTTCTAGGAGTATTTATGCAGCCAGTTTCTCGTTCAGAACAAAAACAAAAATAACAAAGCACCTGCATGTGTGAACAAGTACACACAGTCAGGGGTAGAGGGATAGAGAGAGAGACCCTTGATTTTCCAGTGAATTTGTCCAGCAGAATACGAATTGCAGTGACCCCACCAACATCACTAAAGAATTGATGTAGATCTTCATCTTTTGTCTGCTATCCAAAAATATAAACTTGTCATCATCCGGCAGTAAAACATATGAGAAAAAGGCAAATCTATATGTTTATCTGAAAGAGGAAAAAGCAGATGAAGAGCAGCATTAAGGGTTCCACTTACCGTAATGTTCATATTTGATACAAATGCAGTGCACTGATCTGTATATAACCTAGATTTAGCAGGTTTAGAGTCTTTCATCTGCTTCTCATTTACTTGTTCCTCAACCTTGCCTTTTTTCTCCTCCCCGTCATTTACTTCAGCTAAGTTCAGCCCTTGTGTGTTCTCTTTCGCGTGCGGTTTCTTATTTTGAGAAGTATATTTTTGCTGCTTTGGTGGAGACTGATTATCAATTGCACTTGAACTTGATTTCCTCTTCTCACGAGCCGTGTTCTTAAGGGTCTGCACTCTTTGATCTGTTGCTCCAGTTAAACATTTAGATTCCTGCTGCAACCTAAACAATTGCAGCTCCTCAAGACGAGGAGTAACCTGAGAAATGGAATGGAAAACAAGAGTAATTCTGACTTTGATAAACACAGGCAGGGCTATTCATGAATCAGATTACACTTTTTCTTTTCAATAAAATATTGTGAAGACATACACTCAGTACAAGAGGATGTTAAAATGTACTAATATGCCTTATTTAGACTTGAGAAAGGTAGTTTCCTAAGGGCAGGAGAAAGAGTACTCGCATAGATTTGGATTAACGAATCATGAAGCTTCATGAGCATACTTCACTCACAAACTGACTTAACTGGGATCAAAAAATATCAAGTAAACAGCAATGGCTAATGACATCAAATTTAAAGCAGGAAATAGAAGTACTGAAAACACAGAATCAAGTCTGATAGCTTTTCGCCAAGTAAAGCCAATGAAAAATATTAAAAAGGCATAGTGTATCTTTGTTAAACATCCCCCTGAAACACAATAATGTAAATAAACTATTGTTGCTCAAGACTAAATAGTAGGAGTAGAAAATTTCATTGATAATGGAACCAAGTTTTGCACGTTGCAACAATTAATTACTAATGATAGAATAAAAAAAATTTAATCAGATCTATCATTCTTTTCACACCTAATGGCAAATCTCCCACCTAACCAAAGAATAGTGAATGCAATAAAAATTATATACATGAATAATCAGGATAACAGATTTAGAAAGTAGACAAGACTAGAAATGGTGGTAGACATGATAATCACCTAAATAAGCATTAGGGCAATTGATGGTGAAAACAGGTGATTCAGGATTTCCACTTTTACTCAACAAGTATCATTTTATTTTTTAGAAGATGAAGTAACACAATATTTGCTTCTTGTTGACTAAACTACCTATTCTTTCAAAAACCTTTGATGTTAAATAACAATGATTGCGGGCCAAAATATAAAATCTCTGACATCTTCGAACCTATTTTGCTACTTAGCCCTATGTATTTGTTGACTTGATTTCAACCCATATATAAGGAAGTGTTGTTCCATAATCATAAAAGGAATGGTGTTAACTATCTGAAGCAAAAGAACAAGAACAGCAGAACTGGGAAAAATAGTAAAACTTAGTACCTTTTGCTCAGCATGGTTGAGGTCTTCTAGTGTTCCAAATTCCCTCTCAAAGCGCAACCAAGAATGGCAGATGTCCTGAATGATTCTGTTTTTTTAGGAAGGAATCTAATTTAAAGGATATTGATAAAGCAACTGAAGTGAATTCAGGAGTACAGCCTAAAAGAACCAACACAAATTACAATCCCAAAAGATATATTCATCTTAGAAACCAAAAGTAAAAAACAATAAGTTAATGTAGACACTCTAGTAAGACTAACTGTAAAATTATGTGAATGGGACCAATACAGGTTGTCAGCTCTATCAATTGAGAGATCAAATCAATTAAGCTTCAAAAAGATGACAGTGATGAGAGGAACAATATGATAGAAGAATATTAGAACTATGGTCTTAAGATGAACTGTAGTTCAATCTAATAACATTTGTACCCACGCACATGCATAAACAAGTGCCACAGGCCTAATCAATGTTATGAAAGGCCATTAATTTGGTAGATGAACAAAACCAAACTATGACAGCCTCTACTGTACTCTCTTTCTTATGTTATGCACCAAACCCTCCTAAAACCACCACGACAAAAACCATGACAATCACAACCTACTTCACTTGCTTGTGTTACTCATTAAACCCTCCTAAACTCATATCCAACAACTTGTCATTTTCTTTGTTTCCCACTCCATAAAAACCCTGCAACTCTATATCGGAAAAGTTTAACAGGTCTAAACTTCCTATAAAAAAAAACAGGTCTAAACTTGATGGGTTATTTTTTAAAATATTGTACGCTGGTGAAAGTTTGAAGAGAATTATTCAATGGTGCTGCTGAATGAGAATAAGTTTGTGCAGGTCTATTACCCCTTATCACTTTCGACTATTAGTAATGGAAGAGACCTTTCGCCAAGTTCATCTCGACTTCAAGCTTGAGGACAAGCTCTTTCTCCAGGAGGGGAGTAATGTTAAGGACTGAATCCATGTTAGGAACGGCCATTAATTTGGGTTATTTAATTAAAGCTTAGATGGCGATTTATTTCTTTCCTCAAGTTTCCTGATTATGCTTTAATTTAGCTGATTTATTTCCCTTCCAAAATAGGGTTTATATTTATGTAATAAGACTAATCCTTATTTGAGAGGACACATGAAATAAAAAAAAATGCTAAGCAGAATTTTTATCAAAAACCCTAGAGAGACTTGGGTCTCTCTCTAATGAATCCTAAAGTTTCAGTCTCACTTTGATGAGCTGAATGGTTACAATCTCCCTTTGATGAGCTGAACTATCAATCACAAACAAGCGGTCGTAAGCATAATACCATTTCTGTATCATACTATCAACTAGAGATAGAACAGGTTAATCTTCAAACTGCGAAAATTCACTTCCATATGATAGAAAAGAAATACAATCTTTCTTCCAATTCACCCACTGCACAAAACTTCCATTAACCTTTCCCTTTAATTCTGGCACTTTGGATATTTGATCTCAATGTAGGGTTAATCTCTAGCTCCAGGCTAAAGCCTGACCTGAGTAGGCACAATTCCGCAGAGATGTCCTAGTTACCATTTTATTGCAAGCACACAACTTTTCCACAAACAAGGTAAACTAATCAAGAAGTATGAAAACAGTATATGATCTAAATTTTAATGCTATTCCAGTCTTGTGTTTCTTTTCCACACTAGTATATTCTCACACTAATGCGCTGCATTCAATAGTAGGAATAGAAAAAAAGATGGGAAAAAAGCAAGAAAATATACATGTTTTCTGCAAAGATGGAAAACAAGTCATTTTTTTCCTAACAAACCCACAAAACTGAAGAAAGCAAACATTTGAAGATAATCAAGTCCTACAAATACAAATTATATTTACATTTATCACAGAAAACATACCTCTGAACCTGTTCCACTAAATCTTTTGCTGTAGCATCTCTTATATATGGCCCTGGCTTCATTTATATGATCTAATTCAATTTCCATTGCTATATAACTTTGCCATGCTTCCAACATTGAACCACTGCACAGATAACATTCACAAAACCTGTGAAAAATCAGGTTGTTAAAATAACCATAGAATTATGCATGCAAGCTCTGAACAGTCAAACCAGCTTTTAAGCAAGTTCTCCCAAACACCGCGAGCTGCGTTTAAATCATTTCCCAATTTCAGCTCTAAATGGGCCCAATAAGCATGCAAACGCAATAAACCACCAGTGTTCTTCATGTGTGGTGACAAATAATCTGCTGCTTGCTGAAAGGAAGACCACATAGAGTAAAACTCAAGCATATAAAAGGGATGTATTACAAGCCCGGACATCATGAAGACCATGAATTCCAAAGTCCTTTTACATACAATTACAATGACTTTTAACAAGGCAGTGTACTTATGTTACGTTTGGTTACATAGGTATTAACACAAGGAAAAAGCTTAATTATTACATGAGTTAAAATACTGTCATAACATAAAGAAGAATTAGTACAAATCTAAACTTGAAAATAGAAATATAAAGTAAAAACTCAAGTAAAAAAAAATACCTACTCAAAATAAACTATGTATTCCTTCTCTTCGTTCAAACTTCAAACTAAGTCATGTGAGTGGTTAAAAATTACCAAGTGGGTTAGTTTATTACTAACTCATGCACTAAAACATGAGGAATAAATAACAACCCTACCAAACGTAGCATTAATGTGCTGGATAACCTTCAATCACACTTCCTTAACTATGAAATTCATTTTAAACATGGAGATGAAAAAGTACGCATTCAAACCTGAAAAGATTCCCTAATCATTGAATAGTTCAACACATCATCTCCACTAGCTGATGAAATTCTACGCCTCAAGCCATCTACTCGGGTGAGAAACAAATCAAGGTACTACAAAAAAACAAAATAGATAAAAAAAAGTATTCAACACATGAACAGTATCAAATGAATTCACCACATAGATGTATAAATAAATAAATCCATACCTCTTCAAGGGTTGAAAATGTACATTTGAGGGACTTCTCAAATGCCTGAAATAAAGTTTTTAAAAAATCAATTAAATAGCCGTAAAAACTCCAAAGCCACCATCCAGTATATTTGGATGCAGAAATAAGATCACATTACATGATGATGGGAACATAGAGACAAAATCATGTTCACAAGGTAGCAAACAGGATTTTGTAAGTGTACTGTTGTTTTGATAGGCCTGCATATATTCTCTCCACATTTTCACTTTCTTCTTTTGAGCTCTTAGTAAAATCTTAGTGCAATGCTTGATCAGCACAAACAAAAAAATGCATACTCATTTTCCCTGTTCAACTGATTTTTAAGAATTTCCTAAAGCTCCAAGCCAAAATTCAGGTATTATATGTAGGAGCTATAAGTTATCCAATGATAACTAAAGATCAAGCTTCAAACAACTATTTGATGTTTTATTATGTAGCTCAGACAGAGAGAAGGAAAAATAATCTCTGAAAAACACAACATACGGCAGATATATCTTTCTCAGAAGCAAGGCCACGCTCCAAACACAGCAAATATCGAACCCAAAGTTCTCCAACCCAGGGACAGCTTCTTGTAGCCCTGGAGTAAACATCCTTCACAACACTTCCCGCCTAAAAGGACAAAAAGAAAAGAAACAATAGTGTCTAGTATGGCAAACTCAATTGTAACTTGTAACAAGTAAAGGCAAGAAATTTAATGGTTAATTGAATAATGGCAAGTGAAACCAAGAACCTTCAAGGTTTTATCAAGATAGCGAGTATAATGAAGCCAGAGATCAGTTGATACAGGAAAGTCAGTTATGGCTCGTTCATACAGAATCTGAACTCGGGCTGGATCACCAGATGATTTTTCAAAATCTAAGTAGCTCTGCAACAAATGAATTAATAATCAATTTAACTGGGCAGAATTACACTAATGCCAACACTAAAATAGGGTAAAGAAGAAAACAAATATTTTAGTCTCATAACTCATAAGAAAGGAGAGACAGTGCCTTAAAGCATACATGAAGAAACCAAATTTGACATCAGAGTTAGTACGGAATAAATGAATTTCCACACAAAAAAGATTTTAGATTATGATATATATACCATGTAATGTTGGAATCTTTCAGACTCAGAAGCATCCTGTCTAGAAATCTGTTCTTCAAGATGTGCACGGGCCTTGTACATCTCCTCTGCTTTCTGGTAAGCTGAAGCAACATGGGAAGAAATCCCTGAAACATCATCGGATTCAGCATCAAGAGAATTTCCTTGCTCCACCTCCCACGCCTTGTAGGCTAGAAGAGTAGACTTCAAGTTAGCAAGGGGAATAGACAAGTAACGATGGAATACACTCCGTATGCGCTGGACCTGTTTCTCTTTAGCCTGAACAATAAACGGATAGTCAGCAGTCCAACTCGAAAACATGTTCTTTATGAGAAAAGTATAAGTGTAAAGAAAATAGTATCATGCTCGGACCTGGATGTGAGATTGGTCAATAGGTAGTAAAATAGCTTGCTCAAATTGGGTATATGCATCCCATATTAGAGAGCCTTGAGAAACATGCAGAGCAGCGGCTGTAACAGCCCGTTCAAACAGATTTCTTGCCTTTGAAATCCCATCGGCTGAACAATCACGCACTTTTGGATCATGTTCTTGCACATAATTTAGGTACTCACACCAAAGGGGGATAGACAAATACTCAGAGATGCCTCTCTCGTAAAGCTTCTCGACTGACTCGAAATTGGAATCATTCGAAAGAGAAGCTTCGTCTTTGGCCCATTCTATCCACATTTCAGGACTCAGTGGAAACAATGTATTCATGTTTTCCCTTGCTTCCCGTAGCTTCTCTATTTCACCACTTCTCAAAAGCTTTATGTACTGTGAAACCGAATCAATTAAATCAAATTACAAGAAATACTAGCACTGTTAGTAGTAGGAAAAGATGTTTACGTTTACTTTAACAAGGGATACTAGTGTCTACCTGGACATGGGAATCGTAGTTGGAAGGATTGGTGGAGAGCTCGTATTCTAGGGTTAAGAGTTGCTCCTTCTGATTGGCTTCATCTTCTGAATCGCTCGACTCCGAATCGCTGCTGGATTTCCGACTGGTTTTAGGGTTTTCAACAGTATTGCTCTCGTCCATTTCAGTGTCTTCCCCCACGGAAACTGGTGATTTCTCGAACTCCTCCATTTTCCTTTCTTTCTTTTGCAGTGTCTTCCTTTCTAACTGGGCGCGTCGCTTTTTATCAATACTAGCGGTTAGTTTAGGAAAAATCCCATTTAAAAAAAAAACAATTAGGAGAAAATAGTATATTTTGTTGTGAATAAAATAACAAAGAACAACGAACAAGAAGAACAAAGAGATGAGAGAAAGAGGGAGATTTGTATTATTCTCAAAAATAAAATCGTATACAATGCCTTCAATGAATCATCTATTTATAGGCATAAGAAGTACATAATACATTAAACTCTAATTAATAGAGATAATATTCCTAATAATAAATAAATCAAACTCCTTAGATAAAGTTCTAATCATGATAGACATCCACATAGAAAAATATTCATAACACTCCCCCATGGATGTCTATGAAGATAATGTGCCTCGTTAAAACCTTACTAAGATAAAAACCCAGTGGGAAAAAAATTTCATTAGTGAAGGAAAAAAAGTACACACATCTTTAATACGCATAACATGTTGCCTTATTAAAAACCTTACCAAGAAAACCCATTGGGACAAAACCTCGGTTAAGGAAAAAAGAGTGCAACGCGTATTTCCTCCCCCTCATGAAAACATCACAGAAGATCTTTGAATCTTCATAATTCAATCTTGAATATTATTTTTCTAAAGATCTTGAGGAATGAAACATTAGAGTAATATGTTTCACGATGTATCCGCCTTTCAATTGAGATATACATCTTGCATTATCTCTACACAAAATAGCTTCATATCATATCTTGTGAAAGTAAATCTACATATCTTCTGTATATGTTGGGTCAATGATTTTAGCCAAACACATTTTTGGCTTGCCTTGTGCATAGCAATTATTTCTACAAAATTTGAGGAGGCATCGACGAATGTTTGAAGATCTAAATGTAATGATCTTTGTATATCCATGGATATTGCTTGACCAACTAATATATAGTGCTTCAAAACCAAGAAAAGATATAATTATCTTTATTCACATCCAACAATCTTACAACTATTGGGATACTCAATAGATATGCTATATTCATATTGAATCTTCTTTAAGATTCTTTCAGCTTATGTCTATTCATAGACAAAAGGAAATATATAAAAATGCTCGATCTTCAGGTCGAGCTAAACTTGATGTCAAGATTCAAGTACTTGTATTGAAAGTACTTCACGAGTTTCCAATTTGAAGCTCTTTAGGAGTTCTAAAATTATCATAATGGATCTTGATCCAAACTCCTTTATAAAATACATTAGGAAATCTGATCATTCTTATAGTATTTGATCAATTAGTATTCACTAAGGCGATTATACCAAATGCGCCAAAATATTCATGAGACATGTCTAAATAAATTTCCTCGGAAATTTCCAAATGCTTCTAGCATTTTAAATCCTTCAAGGATAAATATAAATCCACAAATAATTAGACGCATGCAAAAATTTTCATAACTGCAAGTAATTGCATCCACCATGAAGTAATTAAAACTTTTCATAAATCATAGTTCAAGTCGTATTTACGACTACTTATTTGTGTCTCACTTGCATTACACCTTTAGGTGTTTGGACTGCTGGTCCAAATACTTCTATTTTAGAAGTTCAAAGCGTCTTTCAACATAGACCAATTCAATATCTACACTTCTGGATAGATTTTATACAAGATCCTTGATTTCTTTCTTTACTTCTATAGAAGTATTTTATGTAAAATTGTTTGTAAAATCGTTGTCGACAACTTTTCAATTTTCTGGTTCCATTCTCGTAATGACATAACTCATCGAGATCTCTTCAAGATTTCAATCTTTATTTCAGGTACCTGAAACTCTTCAAGAGTTTTATTATTAGTTATGTCTTGGGTCTCTTCAAGAGCACCCGCCTCCAATATATGACCATCTCATATTACTTTCTATTTACGAGAATTTTGATCATTGGAACAATTTCAACTATCATGCTTCAGACATGATTTACATTCTCTCGCTCTAACATGTAATTTAAACTTAGAGCGTTTCAGCTGGTATATGAGACTTAATTACTCTCATTTGGTCAATAAATATGTCTGGCAGTTGACATGTAATAACATGAATTATCTTATGAACTTCTAGTTCATATACGAGGATCTAGATAATGATAATTCATTTTCCTCTATCCAGCTGATTATTATCCCCCCTGATGTTGAGAAAAATCATGTCATAAATGATTCTCAATTAATGTTTAAGAATTTAAACATAAAAGGAGACTCGTACTCAATATATATTCTCAACCCTTTTTATTTACCCATTTTGTGCGTTGTGGTGGAGCAATTCATATCGCACATTCAAAAATCATAAAATGAGAAATATATGGTTTCTGACCAAAAACCAATCATAACGGGGAGTTTATTATAACTCGTTGGCTTGATGCGTATAAGTGTTGCTATATGGAAACACCATATAAATAATAACTCTTTTGTTCTTATAGTTTAGCTATTAAATAGGAGGCATCCAATTGAAATTTTGCTAAACTATATTTTTCATAATCAATAGGCTTTGTAACAACTGATATAGCCTAAAATATAAACCCACTAGCTTTTCAAGACGAATAGTCTAACTGCATAATCTGAATCTTTTTAGAATCAATCTCACAAACTTCTGGTTGTAAGTCGATAAAACAATGTAGATGCATCTACTAAAATCATATAAAACTTTCCACATTTGTGGATATATGGGCCCATATTTCGTTCAGATATGCAAGACATACAGTCTTAACTTCAATACAAGAACTTTAAGTTCTAATTCTTTTGGTAAGTGGGATCATCTATATCATTTGAGAACAAACAACACAAGAACTTCATGTTCTTTTAGTAAGTGGAATTTAATCAATTCCTTTAAGCAACACAAGAACTTCACGTTCTTTAATAAGTGGAATTTAATCCATTCCTTTGAGAATAAGCACCACAAGAACTACAAGTTCTTTTAATACATGTGCATGTAAATCTCAATAATTTCTGCACCATTATTGATCAGGATGGTCTAACCGATCATGCCAACTATATATATGTGTGTATATATCTCTGAATTTGTAAATTTCTTGTTTACCATAACATGTAATTCAATCTTACTCGTACATGTCTAGTACGACCATCAAAATTGTTCCTTTAAATAAGAATATATTTAGCTCTTTCGGAGCTTTCAATTGAAATTATCTTTTGGTAGCAATATATAGCTCTCCTAGAGCTTTCAACTGACTTTTTGGCTACCAGAACTTATATCCATATTGACTTATTTCAAATGCCAATTGATAACATATGTTATCTATAATTCCCAAAGGGATAGTTTGCGAACTCATATTGCTCTCTTTATGACTTTGACGAGTATAACGCACTGTGAATATGGAATAAAGTTCCATTTGACAATAACATATTTGCTCAACCAGAGCCTTTTGTGATATTAGTACTTCCGGATATAGTACTCACATTATTCCCTTGCATTTTAATCGAGAAATACATAATTGTGCACCTTTCAAAATGTGCTTTGTTTCATTTACTTCAGGTAATGAAAATATGTACTTTGTATCATTCACTTCGAGGAATGAAAAATATAAAATATAGCACATCATATCAAGTCGATTATCTATCAGAGATAAACTTTCAAGTGCTCTTCCGAAGTATTGATATTTTAGTACTTTGAGAAATACTACTCATATTTCCCCTTGCATTTAAATGGGAAAAATATTTCTTATGCTTAAGTACAATATGAGTACTTGCATTATCTGCTAGGCATAAATACCCACAATTCTAGGCATAAATAGCCACAATTCATTGTATATTTTATTCCGGAAGTAATCATATTCTTCAAATAATAAATTAACATAAAACGTAAATAAATAATATGTGAAATAAATTAACATAAAGCAAACTAACATAAATAAATAATAAATAAAACGAATTAACATAAAAAAACCAATTATTCCTGTTAGAGGTTATAAGGGAAATAAAATAAATGGTAAATTATTCCCTTCAAGGGTTATGAGAAAATTAACAATATCCAATTGAGTTGGACCAATAACGCCATAATTATTTTCGCCATAAACAAATTTTGTTTATATTTTATTTCATTTATCATTCATGATTATGGATAAAGTCCATAGTACTTTGGCGTTTGACAAATACGAAACCAATGGTTTATAACATCACATTGGTAAAATGATTTCACTTCCTTAGAATGATCTTTATCACTCTTGTCATCCTTATAACTTCGCTACCAGCGGGTAGAAGTATTCTTAAAACGACTATATTTTTCATGTGTATATTCATAGCCTCGACCACGACCACAACTTTTAATGTGATTTTTTATTCCTTCCATAATATAATCTCACATTCACTTCAAGGAATAGAGTAGAGCCAGTGGGCCTTTAAAACCTTTTTCACATATCCTTATCATAGAGAACAAAGATTTAATCCTCGTACGCGGCATTGTTAAACATGTCCACAAAGTCCTTTAAAAACCTCCTTTGAGACCAGTAGCCTCGCAGAACGGGATGTCCAGCCAATTATACTTGGATTATATCGAAATTATGTCTCTAATTGAATAATGATTTACCATGTTTGCATTCACTTCAGGGAATGAAACAGATCCAATAATCGCATGGAATAAACATCATGCTTGCATTCACTTCAGGGAATGCCCCATCATTGATAATTGCATGGAATAAACATCATGCTTGCATTCACTTCAGGGAATGCCCCATCATTGATAATCGCATGGAATAAACATCATGTTTTGCATTCACTTCAAGGAATGTCTCCCATAAAACTTTTTGGATCAAGAAGAATTTTCGTAACTTGAAATTGGGAGAAGTCTATGGTCAAGTTTTTCAACGAAGAAGAAATATTGCTTTCGAGCAAATATAGACTTTATAATAATCTTCTTGTAAATTCAAAATCATCATGATTTATCGCACTTTAAAATAATAATATAAAGAATAAAAATAAAACCAAAATTTACCGATATTGATTTTTCTCTCGTGGACAATGGAGACATAGCATATGACCGAGATTGCTTCTCATAGTCCCTTTATATCACATCTCTTTCCAAGCCATTTAAGCATATCATGTAAAACTCAAAACACGGTTAAAAATATTAACTTTTACCAAATAAAATGACATAAATAATAATATGAAAAATATCAAATATAATCATATAAGTAAAAGTATGAATAAGCATACCGCTAATTAACCCTTTTAGGAACAAGAGAAAATACACGTAATTTACACCAAACGCAACCTCTTCGTCTCTGTCGATTCGTCTTTTGGTTTGTGAGAAGCCACAAATTTATCTCTTTCCAATGTTCGAATAAAATTAAACATACTTCCAAACTTTTCAAAAATTAAAACCAAGTTAAAATATAAAAAGAAAGACAATCGGTAACTAAAAAAAATAAGGAGAAAAAAACTTATCTTTGGTTCATTCTATAATCGAATTCTTCTCGGTAACTTATTTTGAATTCGAACGATGAAGACCTCAGTTGATTAGAGTCTCGTGCTGATAACGTGTTGTGAATAAAATAACGAAGAACAACGAACAAGAAGAACAAAGAAATGAGAGAAAGAGGGAGATTTGTATTATTCTCAAAAATAGAATCGTATACAATGCCTTCAATGAATCATCTATTTATAGGCATAAGAAGTACATAATACATTAAACTCTAATTAATAGAGATAATATTCCTAATAATAAATAAATCAAACTCCTTAGATAAAGTTCTAATCATGATAGACATCCACATAGAAAAATATTCATAACATATTTCGAAAATTGCTACATTTGTTTGTTATGTTAAAGAAGTTGCCACGTTTGTTTATTTTTAACAGTTTTTTTTATCAAACTTTTAACGGTTATTCTTGATCAAAAATGACATGTGAAAATTAAATTATAATTTTTCATTTATATAATTATTTTTTTGAATTACTCTTAAATAAAGTTGTCATTCAAATTACATATTCTATTATTGACAAAGAGATTCACATATTTTATTAGCTGATATATAATCTTGAGATTTTACCTTAATAATTTTATTTATTTTAGCATCTATTAAAATGGTAAAGTTTTGTTTTTATAATTATTAGTATTCAATTTATTAATTGAATACCCATGATTATATATTATAAAATGATTATATATTATAAAAAGATTAATATCCTATACACTGGCGGTGGAAAGTGGAAACTGAAAGTTTCCACAAGCGCCTTAGTTTTAGGGTATATGGAGTTAGTTTAGGGCATATGGTTTAGGTGTAGGGATTTAGAATTTAGGGATAGTTGTTTCAATTTAAGTTGTATGGTTATAATTTAGGGTTTATAGGTTAGGGTTTAGTTTTTATGGTAATATGGTGAGGGTTTAGGTTTTAACCTATAAACCCTAAATTATAACCCTAAACTTTAAATTGAAACAACTATCCCTAAATTTTAACCCCTACACCTAAATCCCTAAATCCTATAGCCTAAACTAACTCCCTATAGCCTAAAACTAAGGCTCTTGTGGAAACTTTCAGTTTCCACCACCTGTGTATAGAATATTTATCCATTATAAAAACCCATCACGGGAGCACTCTCTCAACTTAATTTATTTCATTCATAATATCAAGATTTAAACTTTTGACCTTATTTAAAAGATCTAATATCTTATCCTCGTTATTTTCCAAATTTATAAATAGTTGATGTATTAAATGATAAAAGTGTTTTATTCAGTTCAAATTATAGCAATGTGAACTGAGCAAGTCGGGTTGGAGAGGGACATTCGCATAACAAGCCTATGTTGTATATGATCTAAATTCGTCAATCAATAGATCGAATACCGGTGGTGTTTATAAAAAATCTAAGTCTACATCAGTGAGCATTTCAATCAAATGCGCACATGTTGCATATATGCATATATGTAAGTCATGCCTATCGATGTTTCCTAGCACCATGAGTCGACCACTCATTTGACATCAAACTTCAAGTCATCAACAATTTTTAAATTGATTTGCAAAAACCTGTTAGTTAAAACGCCATGTAACACCCGGGTTTAGGGGTCGGGTGAAAATAATATTAAAATAATATTTGGGTTTCGGTTTTATTTTCAAAATAATTAAAATATTATTTTGGGCCTCGGGTTTTCAAAACAAATATTTTATGTTGGACTTGTTTTGATTGTAAGGCCCGATTCCATGGATTTTAGAATTTTTGAGATAGCCATCTCATTAATGGCATACTTGTAATTTAATGGAATTGGGGAATTAAAAACCCAATTTAATTTTAAAAGAGCTATTCACCATCTTCTTCCCTCTTCAATTCCCCATTCCAACGTGAAATGCTCCATTTACCCCAAATCAATTTTCCATCATCTTCCTTGCTCATTGTTGGAGATTTTTCGAAGGTAAAACCATTTTTAACTTGTCCTCCTCTTCCTCTTTAAGATGGTATCTTTAATTTTCATAAAACTCATAGATTTTGAAGTTTAGGGTTTTGAGTTTTTAGTTTAAAAATGCAAACTTTATTGTCTTTAATTTGAGCATTCGATTTGTTGAAGTTATATATGTTGTTTACTACCCATAAGGTCCCACATAGTTAATTTTTACATGGTTTTATGTTGAATCCCGAATTTGGGTTTTGATGGGTTTTTAGGAGGGTTTTTAGTTGAGTTTTGAGTGTGGGTTGTGTTGGAAATTGAGGGTTGATGTTAGGGTATTGGTTGGGGGTCGTTTTGGAAGCATTTGGAAGTGTTAAATGTGTTGAAATCACAAGTTTTGGACTGTGCAAAGGGGGTGCTCGGGAATGGCTTTTTGGGGGTTGTTCTTGGTTCGAAAAACAAGTGTTTGATGTTTGAATTTCATTCCGGGTTTGCTACGTTGTGTTGTGGACTGATTTGAGGTTAATTTACTTGTGTTGGGATGATTAGAAGCAAGGATTTGCGTTGGTAAAGCTTTGGGATCGAATCCGGAAGAGAGGAGGCTTGAGTCGGCTTTGCTTGATTTGCTTAAGGAAGTGAGGTGAGTGGTTAATGTTTTAATTTGATTTTCAAAGATTGGTTCAAGCATATGAATGTGGAAAGGTTTTCAAGAATCGTTTTAGTTCAAGGTTGGTTTTGAAATGGTTTAGTTGGGCTTGAAAAGTCAAATTTTAAATTCAAGAGTAAGTTGATGAGAATCGCCTCTTTAATTTCCCCTTTTTCCGTTTGTTTTCTTTACTTGTGATGATGGTTTGTTAAGCATGAAACTTAAATACTTTGAGTAGAAGCATGATGCTTATTTCTATATCGTTAATGATGTATGATGGTAATAATGGTGACGTTGTTATACCTTGTAAGATGTGTGTAAGTTGGTGCAGGTTGTGCTCGAAAATGGTGAGTAAGACCATTTGTGATTGGTAAGATTGTAAGTAGTAAGTGATGCCTAGTTGTGGATATTGTTGCAACTTGTTTTGGTTGTGCATGGTATAGTGAGTACATGTCGCATGATAGTGAATGTATATTGTGTTGCATGGTTGGTGTCGAACCTCACGTGATGGTTGTCGTTGCTCCGGTGATGTGCAGTCCCGCCGGTAGCGAGTGGTATAAGACTCCGGTGATGTGTAGTCCCATCGGTAGTGACTAGTAGAAGAGTACTTTGATGTGTAGTCCCATTGGAAAACTACTAGTCGAAACGGTGATGTGTAGTCCCACCGTGTGTGTTTGGTTATGCTCGTGCATGCCATGTGTGCTCATGTTGTATCTCACTATATCATACTCTTTTATGGTTTTGCTTTAATCTAGGATTATGTCCTCATGCATACCATGAAGTGTATTGCTATGTTAAATGCCTATATTGTTGACCTTTGGTTGAACTTGTTGTTAGTAGAAGGATTAGATCGTTAGATGATTTGTATGCGTTGACCTTTACTTTAAGGAAAGCTTTGAACCCTGCATTGTCGTAGATATGTTTTAGAGCTCCGCTCACTAAGCTTTATGCTTACGCTCTCTTTTTCCGACAATGCAGATCTTTAGCTTGGAGTTAGCAAGGAGCAAGAGAAGGGCGTCCAAGCGTGTGGTAATTGCTCAAGTATGGTTTATTAAATAATGTAGTAGTCTAGCAATGGGAAATGCTACGTGTTTTAGGAGCTTGTATCTAGACTCCTTGTGTTGGCCTTATGTGGATGTTTTGAGTTTGATTATGGTTTGTAAAGCATGAGATACTATGATGAATGTTGGTGTGTGATGGCATGCTTTAGATGTTAGGTTGCCTTGTTATGGTGCAAACCTCTTTATGTTGTCTTGTGCCTTTTGAGGTTGCCTTTATGTTTGAGTGTTGGAGTATGAGACTTGAATGCTTAAGTGTCATCTTTGATTCAATTGCATGTTTCCCTTGATGTATGAACATATTGGGTGTTTGTATGGCTAAACAATGACCTTTAAATATTGTATGAATGCTTGTTTGGGTCTAGGGAAGTCCTAAATTGCATCTAGGTCCGAGTCTTGTTCGTTTTAGCTGAGTTTGGGAGTTTTTGATGTGTAGGGGTATCGGTACGGTTGGTCCAGTATCGATACCGCCTTCTTGTTTCAGGCCTCGTGTATCGATACGCGAGGGGGCGTATCGATACCATTTTGGTCACTAGAGCTACTGTCCATTTCGGTATCGATACGGGCCTCTAGTGTATCGATACCGTCATCTTAGCGTTGACCGTGGAAAGTCAACCGTTGGGGAGGGTATCGATACACTCCTTGGGCGTATCGATACGGTCTCCACTGGTTGACTCTGACCAGTTGACCTAGTCAAGGGGTATCGATACACCCCTTAGGTGTATCGATACCGCCTGCAGTATAAGTTTAAAATTGGGCTGTAACATGTTAGTTTGAGTTCGTTTGTTTGTTGCGTGAATGTTGTTCCGCTGTATGATCACTTAAGATTTAATACTCATCTAGACAAGTTTTAAAATGAAAAAAATAGGGTTGCTAACCGAGGGGGAACCTTAACGGGTTTCGCTTCGGTTTTCCCCGTGTGGCCCACTCAGATCGGTCATCCGGCCAGACCGGAACGAGGGGGTTACATTTATTGGTATCAGAGCCTGAGGTTTCCGAGACCTCGAGTAGGTAAGTGAGGTAAGTTTGATGTGTTATGTTGTTGTTATGTCTCGGTGAATATTTTGCCATGTATGCTTGATGTTTGCTTGTTAGTACGGTGTTTGAAAGCATGTGTTAGCATGATGGTTGTGTTGAAGCGTAGTGTTGAGTTCCCATTGCTACTATTACTTATTTGAAAAGATTTTTGTAAAGGAATATACTTGAGCACCTTGGACCCTTGCTCCTGCTAACCTTAAATATTCTTGTTTGTGTGTTTTGTTTATTATTAGATTGTTGTCTTTGGTAAGTTTGAGGCCGAGGCGTGGGCCTAGAGCTGGAAATCGTGAATCTGAGGTTTTAGAGGATGTGAATGATGAGAGAGTTCATCGCTTTAGTTCAGGGCAGTATGACCGTACCAGAGTTGGAGTGCAGTTTGTCAGTTTGGGTCAACAGGCACATGAGTTGGTTTCTGTTGAGGGAGAACAATGTGACTGATCTTGATATGAGATGGTAATAGAAGTGAAGACTTAAGAGTTGGCTTCGGAAGGATGTCGATGTTGTAGCAAGTAATTCCTCGATACAGTCATTGGGCTTGTTTTTCTGATTAATTCTGGATCCACGTGTCCGTGTATTTGGAGTGAGCATGCGAAGTTGTTGAATCTACCTTGTGAGGTACTAGGGGTAGGTGTTGGTGTTACTAGCTCTTTCGGGGATACAGTCGCGATCAGAAAGATGTACAAGGGGTGTCCGTTGATGGTTCAGTGGCACATGTTTCCAGTAGATGCGATGGAATTGCTTTTTACGGTTTTGATGTGAAGCTGTGCATGGATTGGCTTGTAGAACATAGAGTTAGGGTAGACTTTGAGACAATGGAAGTTTTCTTAAAACTTGTGGATGACTATGAGCTTGAAATGGTAGATAGGAATGTGGAGTTTGTATCGAATGTTGATCCAGCTTTAGGGGTCAAAGACTGATTGACTTTGGTTGACAGACTTGCCTGGCAAATGTGATGGATTTGACTTTTGAATGAGATTAGACCGCAGACTGTTAGAATAGGTTGTGTTTTCTTAAAAGTGTTGGCAAGAATTACCCGATTTGTCTCTTGTTAGGGAAGAAAGAGTTTGTTATTGATATCGTCTCCAAGTTTGCTCATGTTTTGTTTGCTCTGTATCTTATGATTCCCGACAGAATTGAGAGTGTTGAAGAATCAACTTCGAGATTTGTTAGACCTTAGGATCATTAGGCCTAGTACATCACCTTAGAGTATGACAGTGTAATTTGTGAAGAAGAGAGAAGATAATACGAGAATGTGTTTAGATTGCAAACAGTTGAGACAATTGACAGTGAGTAGTTAGTATCTGTTTCCGAACGTCAGTGATTTGTTGATCAGTTGAGGGGTGCTTCAGTCTTTTCAAGATTAATTTGAGATCCGATTACTACCAGTTGATAGTGAGAGAGGTTGATGTACCGAAGGCAGCTTTCGGAGCAGATATGATCACTTTGGGTTTTGAGTTATGCCGTTTTGATTGACTAGTGAGTTAGTCACCTTTATAGAGATGTTGAGCGGAATACTTACTGAGTTTCTTGATCAGTTTGTAGTAGTTCTCTTAGATGACATATGGGTGCATCCATGTACCGAAGAAGACCATGACAAGCTTTGGAGTTAGTGATGTAGACTCTATTAGAAAATCAGTTGTATGTCAAGTTGAGCAAGCGTGAACTCCAAGTTAATGAAGATGTCCTCTTAGGACATGTAGACTAGTCGAGCGTATTAGAGTAAATCCCAAGTAGTCAGAAGAAGATGTGAGTTGGAAGAAATTGATGACTGTGACAGGTATCTATAGTTCCTAGGTCTAGCATTGTTACTATCGAAGGTTTGTAAATGATCCTTTGAAAATAGCTGCTCCTTGACAGATTGTTATAGAAGAATGTTCAGTTTGTGTGGTTAGATGCGAGACAATGAGCCCTTGAGAAAGTTAAAGAAACGTTGATGAATGCTTCGACCTTGATCCAGTCATGCCAGAGAAAGAGTTTGTGAACCATAGTGATGCGTTACATGTAGAGTTAGGTTGTGTGCTTATGCAAGACAGAGGATTGTAGCTTATTCATCGAGATAGTTGAAAGGCCGAGAGAAGAGTTATCTGATATGAGACATAGAGTTAATTACAGTTGTATTTGCTTCGAAGACTTAGAGACAAAGCTTGTATAGTAAGAAATGCACAGTGTATAGGTACAGATCATCAGAGCTTGAAATATTAGACGACTTAGGAAGGGTTGCAGCTTGAACACCGTAAGTTGTTAGAATTGCTTGAAGACTGTGGTATCAAGATTGAGTACCATCCGAAGAGAGTTGACGTAGTAACCAATGCTTCGAGTTATATTTGTTGTTAGAATAGTAGTTGAGTTGTGAGCTGTAATTGCCGGTTTCAATTCGTTAAGTGATAGTGCTTCTGTGGCCGAGTTTCGGGTTGAGCCTACTTTGAGTCAGAATACTTAAAGAGAAACAGTTGCAAGACAGGTTCTTGACACCTCACGTGCAAGACATAGTGGAAGGAAGACCTTCAGACTTCAGTTTCAGAGATGATAGAGTTTTGCATTTCAGAGACAGGATAGTTGTACCGATTGACATAGTGTTTTGAGACGTATTGTGTTGGCCGAAGCACACGGCAGTTCATTTGTATTGCATCAGAGTAGTATGAAGACGTATTGTGGGTTGAAGATGAGTATTTCTGGATTGAGTTGATGAATGATGTGGTTTAGTATGAGAGTAAGTGTGTAAATTGCCAGCGTGTTAAGACCGAGCGACAGTTTTCTTCTAGTTTGTTACATCAGTGGAAGATTCCGAATGAGGTTGAGAAATAGATTTGAGGGACTTTGTGTTCGGATCGCCCTTGATTTCTTACGAGAGAGTTTAGCCGAGTAAGCAATGATAGTTACGTCGAGTGTGCTCATTTTATACATGTTCAAGCTACTTGTACCGTGGGTAAGATGGCGGAGTTGTGCCTTAGCAAGAGTGTGAGTTGTACAGTGTCTTGTATTCGATAGTGGCAAATAGAGGTCCGAGAATTCTGCTAGATTTTTGAAGACGCCTACAAAAGTGTTTGGTTACCTGTTAGAGTCAGATGATCAGTCAGAGGAAGTTGCAAGTCAAGTGTTCAAACAATGCCATATGAGTTTGTGAATCGGGCTAGTCCTGTTGTTTATCTGTTGCGGCTACCACCAGAGTTAGAAAGAGGTTTGTAATGTGTTCAGCGTATTTATGATTAGGAAGTGTGAGTCAGGTCTGCTCGAAGCTATGTTTGTAGAAGAGATTGAGTTGAGTTTAAAATTGGCATGCCTTGAAGAATCAGTTGAGATCTTAGTGTCAGTTAGCAAATGTCGTGTGGTAAGTCATTCGAGTTGGTTAAGATGTTGTGGTGAGAAGACACAGAAAGTGTGGAGGAGCATGTTTCAGTGGCTCTACGTGTTCGATAAATTTCAGGGACGAAATTTCCTTAAGTGGGGGAGAATTGTAACACCCGGGTTTAGGGGTCGGGTGAAAATAATATTAAAATAATGTTCGGATTTCGGTTTCATTTTCAAAATAATTAAAATATTATTTTGGGCCTCGGGTTTTCAAAACAAATATTTTATGTTGGACTTGTTTTGATTGTAAGGCCCGATTCCATGGATTTTAGAATTTTTGAGATAGCCATCTCATTAATGGCATACTTGTAATTTAATGGAATTGGGGAATTAAAAACCCATTTTTAATTTTAAAAGAGCTATTCACCATCTTCTTCCCTCTTCACTTCCCCATTCCAACGTGAAATGCTCCATTTACCCCAAATCAATTTTCCATCATCTTCCTTGCTCATTGTTGGAGATTTTTCGAAGGTAAAACCATTTTAACTTGTCCTCCTCTTCCTCTTTAAGATGGTATCTTTAATTTTCATAAAACTCATAGATTTTGAAGTTTAGGGTTTTGAGTTTTTAGTTTAAAAATGCAAACTTTATTGTCTTTAATTTGAGCATTCGATTTGTTGAAGTTATATATGTTGTTTACTACCCATAAGGTCCCACATAGTTAATTTTTACATGGTTTTATGTTGAATCCCGAATTTGGGTTTTGGTGGGTTTTTAGGAGGGTTTTTAGTTGAGTTTTGAGTGTGGTTTGTGTTGGAAATTGAGGGTTGATGTTAGGGTATTGGTTGGGGGTCGTTTTGGAAGCATTTGGAAGTGTTAAATGTGTTGAAATCACAAGTTTTGGACTGTGCAAAGGGGGTGCTCGGGAATGGCTTTTTGGGGGTTGTTCTTGGTTCGAAAAACAAGTGTTTGATGTTTGAATTTCATTTCGGGTTTGCTACGTTGTGTTGTGGACTGATTTGAGGTTAATTTACTTGTGTTGGGATGATTAGAAGCAAGAATTTGCGTTGGTAAAGCTTTGGGATCGAATCCGGAAGAGAGGAGGCTTGAGTCGGCTTTGCTTGATTTGCTTAAGGAAGTGAGGTGAGTGGTTAATGTTTTAATTTGATTTTCAAAGATTGGTTCAAGCATATGAATGTGGAAAGGTTTTCAAGAATCGTTTTAGTTCAAGGTTGGTTTTGAAATGGTTTAGTTGGGCTTGAAAAGTCAAATTTTAAATTCAAGAGTAAGTTGATGAGAATAACCTCTTCAATTTCCCCTTTTTCCGTTTGTTTTCTTTACTTGTGATGATGGTTTGTTAAGCATGAAACTTAAATACTTTGAGTAGAAGCATGATGCTTATTTCTATATCGTTAATGATGTATGATGGTAATAATGGTGACGTTGTTATACCTTGTAAGATGTGTGTAAGTTGGTGCAGGTTGTGCTCGAAAATGGTGAGTAAGACCATTTGTGATTGGTAAGATTGTAAGTAGTAAGTGATGCCTAGTTGTGGATATTGTTGCAACTTGTTTTGGTTGTGCATGGTATAGTGAGTACATGTCGCATGATAGTGAATGTATATTGTGTTGCATGGTTGGTGTCGAACCTCACGTGATGGTTGTCGTTGCTCCGGTGATGTGCAGTCCTGCCGGTAGCGAGTGGTATAAGACTCCGGTGATGTGTAGTCCCACCGGTAGTGACTAGTAGAAGAGTACTTTGATGTGTAGTCCCATTGGAAAACTACTAGTCGAAACGGTGATGTGTAGTCCCACCGTGTGTGTTTGGTTATGCTCGTGCATGCCATGTGTGCTCATGTTGTATCTCACTATATCATACTCTTTTATGGTTTTGCTTTAATCTAGGATTATGTCCTCATGCATACCATGAAGTGTATTGCTATGTTAAATGCCTATATTGTTGACCTTTGGTTGAACTTGTTGTTAGTAGAAGGATTAGATCGTTAGATGATTTGTATGCGTTGACCTTTACTTTAAGGAAAGCTTTGAACCCTGCATTGTCGTAGATATGTTTTAGAGCTCCGCTCACTAAGCTTTATGCTTACGCTCTCTTTTTCCGACAATGCAGATCTTTAGCTTGGAGTTAGCAAGGAGCAAGAGAAGGGCGTCCAAGCGTGTGGTAATTGCTCAAGTATGGTTTATTAAATAATGTAGTAGTCTAGCAATGGGAAATGCTACGTGTTTTAGGAGCTTGTATCTAGACTCCTTGTGTTGGCCTTATGTGGATGTTTTGAGTTTGATTATGGTTTGTAAAGCATGAGATACTATGATGAATGTTGGTGTGTGATGGCATGCTTTAGATGTTAGGTTGCCTTGTTATGGTGCAAACCTCTTTATGTTGTCTTGTGCCTTTTGAGGTTGCCTTTATGTTTGAGTGTTGGAGTATGAGACTTGAATGCTTAAGTGTCATCTTTGATTCAATTGCATGTTTCCCTTGATGTATGAACATATTGGGTGTTTGTATGGCTAAACAATGACCTTTAAATGTTGTATGAATGCTTGTTTGGGTCTAGGGAAGTCCTAAATTGCATCTAGGTCCGAGTCTTGTTCGTTTTAGCTGAATTTGGGAGTTTTTGATGTGCAGGGGTATCGATACGGTTGGTCCAGTATCGATACCGCCTTCTTGTTTCAGGCCTCGTGTATCGATACGCGAGGGGGCGTATCGATACCATTTTGGTCACTGGAGCTACTGTCCATTTCGGTATCGATACGAGCCTCTAGTGTATCGATACCGTCATCTTAGCGTTGACCGTGGAAAGTCAACCGTTGGGGAGGGTATCGATACACTCCTTGGGCGTATCGATACGGTCTCCACTGGTTGACTCTGACCAGTTGACCTAGTCAAGGGGTATCGATACACCCCTTAGGTGTATCGATACCGCCTGCAGTATAAGTTTAAAATTGGGCTGTAACATGTTAGTTTGAGTTCGTTTGTTTGTTGCGTGAATGTTGTTCCGCTGTATGATCACTTAGGATTTAATACTCATCTAGACAAGTTTTAAAATGAAAAAAATAGGGTTGCTAACCGAGGGGGAACCTTAACGGGTTTCGCTTCGGTTTTCCCCGTGTGGCCCACTCGGATCGGTCATCCGGCCAGACCGGGACGAGGGGGTTACACGCCAGAAGACTGATTAATGAAATGAAGTACTAGAAAAGGGCATGAGCCAACTGCTAAACTTACAAAATTCCCAGCTGATGAAGTTGAAGAATTTGGAACTCGGTTTTTTTTTTTTTTTTTTTTGCAGCAAGGTACCAACTATACATAACCTAGTTCTAGTGATAATACAACTTGTCTGGAATCATTGAGCCATATGCAGCCAAAGGTAAACTGGCACAGATTGGTTTGGTGTAATCGATTATCTCTTGGACCACTGCACTGGACAGATAACCACCAAAAAGCAAAATGCGTTATAGAATCTCCGGGGAGTACCTGTTTTGCAGTGAGGAGACAAGAGATCACTCGTTTTCTTCGTTGCAGATGCTCAAACGGGGAAAATCCATTCAACATACAGTTTTAATAGAAAAATGAGCACATGGCAAGTTGAGATGGCTTTGGCAATAAGGCGGCTGAACGGGAAGCAGCTAGTCTTGGTAATACTACGACTGGCCTAGAATGCACGCATTTATCGTATACAACAAGAGTGGAAAAGAAGAATGAATGCAAGACGAGGTAGACAGGGGCAGACACTAATCTGGTTGATTGTAACTACAGTAGGCGATATATTGATAAATTACATTCTGCAGATCCTATGAATAAGCAGCTATATGATACTCGGATAGTAAATGTACAGTAGGTAGTTATAGGCCTTGCTGAATCAGTATACAGTTCTATTTGTAGCAATAAAAGCTACTTATCCCAAATACGATCCAACCTTAAACGAGAGTGAAAAAAATTGATGCCTGCATCCATGATATTCAATTATCTGTGCGTAAGACGAGGAAGAAAAAGGTTATAAAAGCATGAACATAAATGAAAAGAAACTGAATTTGATTATTGCGTGCTTGAAAATTGTTCACACGGAAAGGAAGAAATATGAAACCACAGCTTTATAAAGCAGTAGCCAAAGCAAATAAGAATCAAATTGTCGAAAGAATAACTTCCTTTAAAAACCTTCTTTTTAACAGCTTGCTGAAACTACAGCTTTATGAAGAATGTTCACATGGTACGGAATGGTGTTTTCATCATGACTTTGTTGTGAGAGTGATGAACTAGATCCTAGGTGATGGTAGCAATTTTCAGTTACTAACCATGCTTTTAAATTTAGCTAAACAACTCAATGCTTGCTCAAATTCACTCTCTTCCAAGGCAACAGTGAAGCGGCAGTAACCAGGAATTCCCGTCCATGAGCCACTGTTGACGCACAAGCCTATAGCCTTGGCCATGGCTTCCCTGATGGTTGTGTCATTCAGCTTAACTTCATAGGTGGCATCCTTTTCACCACCGGTGGTGTCTGAAAGCCTCAGCTTCACAGTCTTGTCGAGGAAAGAAGGCTTTCCCACCATTGAAACACCAGCACAGGGTTGAAGCACATCCCACCCGCATTTTTCAAGGGCCTGTTGAAAGAATTAAAAAAAAGGGTAAACTGCAAAGTTTGGGGAAAAAGTTGTCTCTTACAAATCTAGAACTCGAAACAATCCACTCAAGAACAATAAATAAGATTATTCCAGGCATGGAAATAACTTGATTTGGAAGAAAATGAGTGTAATTACTGTCAAAACAAAGTTCAATAATTGATGTAGATCAAGTGCTTGTTTTTTTCTAAAAATCTAACGGGATAAGGTATCAATCAACGCCTGCTTTAAGTATATTTTTACACTTCCATAAAGAAAAAAGGCATATCTTTCATACCTTGATGAGAGAAACTAAGTTATTTACAGTAGATCATATGAGTGAACACATTGGGGTGTAGTAGGGGAAGAAGATGATACCTCTTTCAAACGCTTAGTCCTGGTTTCCAAAATTCTTATTTGTTCTTTGACAACATCCAACATGCCTCCTTTCTGCTCTCTCAGAGCCAGCAACTTCTTGATTGCATATTTCTCTGTGCTATGGGGTTTGCTTAGGCCAGGAAAGCTATGAAATGTATCAATTAAAAGTGGTTGGTTTAGAGCCACAAACGCAAATTTGAGTGCTCCACTAAGTAGTTTCAGAGACAGTCCTCCAAGTAGAGAAACACAGCAAGTGGGGTTGCCAGAGGAAGATAGCTTCGGCAAAAATCCCTCCAAGTTCCAGCCACCCCAGCCTTCAAAGTCAAATTCCAGTCCAGAGAATGAAGTATCAATTACCACTCTTGCCCCAAATTTTGCACAAGCAGTTAAGATGTCCTCCATCTCTTTGTTGCTGTAAATTAAACCGGTTGGATTGATTGTTGGACCAGAGATATATACCCATGGCTTTTTCACAGTCTCAAGTGCTTTGTTGAGTATTTTCTCTGTCAGCTTAAAGCCTTCTGCAGAATTTGTAGGAATGTTTACAATGTTCGCTTTCAAAAATTTGGCAGCAGAAACAAGATTGCCATTTGAGCCAGCTGGAAAGCACATAGTTCCACCTTCATGAATGCAGCAAAGTACGAGCTTACTAAAAAGGGCTTGCAAGCAGTCTGAATATATAAAAGCTGTGTTACTATCAATTGGGAACCCATAGTTGCTCCTAACGAATTGCTGTATACTAGGAGTGACATCAATTTCAGACTCAGTCAAATTTTGTCGTGCAAAACTTTCAAAGATAGCAGCTTTAACTGGAGAAGGCATTGGCAGGAACCATTGATCCACATCCAAATGTATAAGAGAGTTCTCATCACCAGAAATGGATAATTCAGCGTTATTAAGGACTGAGATTGCTGAAGTTGAGAACCCAATCACCTCAACTGATTTGGACTCTTCAGATCTCTGTAAGAAAGTAGAAAAAGCTCCTCATATGAGAAGAAATCTTTAGATTCAGAAAAGCTAAGACAAGGTAAAAATTTCACTATATATACATATAACCAACATGATAGGAAAATGAATGATACCTAGAAGAATATCTAACGTTCTCCTGTGTTACTCAACAATACCAATTGAGCTAAACTCAATTGGTAAAAAACTTGGTAATTTTAATTCTAAGTAAAGTTTTTAAAAAATAATTTGTTTTCAGGTTGCCAAATCATTTCAAGATCTAAAATTAGTCCACTAGGTAAAATTTTTGGTAATAAGGGTTGCTTACAAGGTTCAAACCTCTCAACAATCATAATGTTTTTCATACTTTACAAATCAAAATTGGATATTGGATATCGAGGGGCTGCCATACAAATCTGATTCAGATCTGAAACGGATAGTAAATCTCCTATCAAATCTAAAATTTTCCAATATAAGGTGTCTAATGAGAAGATATCGAACCAGAAAGTGCAAATATCCAATTTTTACTTTCCATTGCCATCCCTATCCCCATAAGCTGTCTCGCATCACTAAAGTGTGTCAACTCATGCAAGCTCTTAATGCAAAAAGCACCATGCCCATAAATCTATCTATCTTCTTATTTTGCAAGGTGCATAAGCACACCCGAAAGTTGAAACACTAAATTCAAAAGAAATGTATGTAGTGCGCTACATTCCTTTTAGCGGTTGACTTTACTAATTATCAAGAGATATATGATTCCTAGTTACTTTTGACGTCAATCTGAAATGGATCTATACCACGTGTAAAGTAAGTGCAAGAATGGTGATTTCTAATCTATATAATCGGAAGTTAATTTACAAACCTCTAAAGGTGGACGTCTGTCTGTAAGTTGAAAAGCTAGAAGCTCGTGAAACAGACAGCCATAGTAGTACTGGCTAATCAATGATGTATCCCCTTCAAGAACTTCCACAGTTTTTGACAAGGCCTTCAAGATAGCCTTGTCTTCTGAAATAACAAAGGCAACTTCCAAATCTGAATAAACCTGTGAAAAGGTTCATGCCGCAAAATATGAGAATTTGTCGAATAATAAACAAACTAAAAAGATACTTATTAAAGAAGCTGAAACTGAAAGTCAAATTAATAGAAAACTACTGGAGTCGCCCTGTAAATAGGAAAAGCCCATGTTGATAGTTTGACAGAGTTGCCTTAAAAATATACCTGATTTTTTACCAGGCCACAAAGGATTGCTGCATGTGATGGCAGAGGAGCCCCTGATAGATATTTAAGTACCCCATTGGTACCTGGAAGGCTGGATAGATCAAAGTGATCAGATATGTCTAAGAAAAGACGAGACCCGATTTCTCTGGTGGCATCTAATAACTGCACAAAGGCTGAACTAGTAACAGACTCAAAATGGGCTATCCCGGTAACCACGACCTGCGGCTTCAGCTTTTTTATCATCTCTACCATTAAATCTGAATGGCGTGGTGCATCAATGACAGTAAGAACATCCTGTGACAAGCTAGTTTCTGCAGTCTGGAACATGGATATATAAAACTCAGCAACAACATTGATGAAGAGTCAGTTAGACTTGTATTGTTTCCAGTGTTATATATTAAACAGGGTAAAATTTTAATTTGCAATGTTATTAGAGTTTAGGATATAGTTTATGAATAATTATGTTACTTCAGCTTTGAGAAGATTTTAGATGATGAATATTAATATTGAGATCTCTCTATTGGATCTTTCTGGTTTTTCCCCTAATTCTTATATTTCTCTCTGTTTCCTCCTTTTTCTCCTTTGTTCCCATTTATTTAAAATTGAATGTCCATTTTCATCACTTTCAAAAGGGCACAAAAGGTTCGGAATAGGGTCTTTTCTTGCTTATTTTACAAACTTTACCCTTGAAAGTGACATAAAAGCCAGGGAGTCCTGTGTATAATTAGCATATCAATGTGGCCAAAACTGGATAAGTGTTTTCCATCTTGGTAAAAACAACCTAAAACAGTAAGGTGGAAGAAGAATTCTTTCTCTTTTCCCATATTTGTTCTGCATCATACATTCTCAGGAATTCTGGTCAAGTCAATAACAAGCATATGTTTACCCGTTTAGGCTATCAATGTGTGGTGCTTGCTTACAAGTTCAAGAAGTAAGGACTCAGGGGAGTCTGAACATATATTTTAGGAGGAAAAAGATGCAACTATAAACTTCATAGTGCACTTGAACTTAAAAAGCATCTATCGTAAAATTCATAGTCAATACTCCTAAAGAGGGCTATGTCAAATGTCAATACCTCCATTGAAGAAATGTGTAGCACATGTTAGCAACATTGGCTGCGGGTGCAGGGAATAATAACAATAATAATCTTAAGTTTGTCAATTCTAGGCCAGCGGCTGCATGAAGGACAAAATATGTGAACATCTAATTTAAAATTTAAAGCATCTAACTCCAAAATCCAGCAAGTTAAGAAGCTTTTATTGCAGTGCTATCTATCTGACAGCAAGATCCTTCTTACAAAATTTTCAGTATAAAAGTTGAACCTCCTCTCATGAGGCTAAAATAATATTACTACAAACAAAGAAGGAAGAGATTCAAAAAAACAAAGGAATTCTCATCATCTTGCACTCCTTGTTCACACTTCTCTCCAAGGTGCGTGACAAGGCCTAATGCAACATTTGAGAATAAGATAAACATGACATACTAAGGATTACAGAGCATCACTAACTAGTAACTAAGGTGTAGTTGAGTCAATACTGACAAGCTCAAGCACAAGGTTGGCTTGACTAAGAAACTTAAAGTTTAAGCTTGGGTCTATATAGTTTGTACTCAAGCTTGGCTCAATTATCTACCCAAACAAGGAGCTTGAAGGTGGACTTCTCCTCCAGTTAGAACTAAAATTCAAAACTCAAATAATTCCTGTAGAGAAATTAATACTATATTTTATTTGTACATGTATAAGGTTAAATTTTTTCAAAGCTCCACTGGTGCAGAGTATTAAAACACTCAAATGAAGATCAACTCATGATCGAAGTGGCAAGAGGTTGAGCTCAGCTCAACGGAAAACAGGTAGAGTCTAAATAGTGGGGCTGATTTCAGGTAGCTCAAAACTAGCTTATTATAGAAAATAATAAGGTAACCATACCTCAACTGCCAAGGATGTTAACCATTTCCTGGGTAAATTTCGGGTCAGGTTCTCATCAACAATAGCAAGACGGGGGGAGAACAGCCGAAGAACGTTCTCGATTGCCACAGTCCTCGAAGGAAAGATAACGACATTCTTGCATATTATAGAAAATAATATGTCAGAAGCACAGACAATCAATAAGGTAACCAGATAAGCTAAAACAGCATTTGCTAGTGCACTACTTCAAAATGCAAAAACATTGTACTGAGGTGCTAACTACTTTCAATTATGAACATAAGAGAAGATTGCAGCCATATGATGTATAGTCACTTGCAATGTTCAAGGAATTCAAATATTAGCATCAAATAGAAGATGTTGCCAAAAAAACTTACACCCGGTATTATTACAAAATTTTCAAGCCACCTAACTTGTTGGCATTAAAAATAGAAGATGAAACCCGAAAGGCAATAATCACAATCGGTATTAAGTAGTACTGAAATGGAAAAGCCATAAGGTCACCTTTGATGCTAGTTTATTGTTCAAATGTCACAAAGTTAAGCTAAAAATCCAGAAACTACAAAGGAGACCATTGAATAAAGAGGCTTATTACTTTACATTAATTTCCAGTATGCCCAATCAACCATTATTAAGGATAACCTGATAAGGTTTACTTACCTACAGCAGAATATGACTAAAGAAATTGAAAAACTCTTAAGTGGATGAGCCTGAGTTCATTATTGTTGTATAGTGCACAAGGATACTTTAAAAGATAAATATTCTGATATTCCTTTGTTGTCAAAGTAGAAAGGCTAACAACAAAGCACCAAATGGCTACAATTTAGCACTTGCATGATAGGAGGATGTTGCAAACATGAAAATTGACACTCTTTATCCCATTCTACAACAGAAGCCAAAAGGAAAATTCAGTGTACTATAAAATAATACAACAAGAAGAATGCATGTTGAATTATCTCCAAAAATCAAGGTGCTTCCTATATGAAAATGAAAATACAAAGAGCAATCAGGCTACTGGATCAATATGCTTATAGATCATATCAAAAACTTAAAGGATGTAGATATTGCACGAGTTTTCAACATTTGTATAATGATTCCTCAGCCTATCCTTCCCTACACAAACCATCCATATCAATTACACATAATAATAACTTGGTATAACAGAAAATCACAAGATTCTACATTTACAAAAGAGAAAGAAAAATCCACCAAATAATGAATATCACATTTGAGGGAAAAAATTTAAGGGAAGAACATAAAATTATCTTACTTCATAAGTAAGGGGAATATGGTGATACGTTTTCATAAATCGAGCTATCTGATTGCGAAATTTTTTGCATCCAGCTGGTGGTTCGTATGGGAAGTACGAATTCTCTTTCAAAGTACTGGCAAGATAAGCCAGGAACGAAATCTTCTCGTCCGCAACTAAATCGTCTTCAAAAGATAAATCTAAAGAGCTACTTATCTCTTGGAAGCCACTTTTGAGAAATTCAAATATCACCTTGATCTGTCAGTTTAAAAGAATGATCAGCCATTTTATACTTCCCAAGCAAGGCTAAGATACCCACTAACTAAAAGCTAAAATCTCTATGAAATGCCGACCTGCTTTGGTTGACGAAGTTGACAGCTGTAAACTGATAATCCGTGAGAGATTCGGCCACCAGCCTTTCCATAGGCCCATGCTGTTCGAGCACAAATAGGCTGATCTCCTGAAAGCCCCATAAAGAATTCAAATCGGTGCGGACTATTCTTCTCAATTTCTACTAAAGCTGAAATATCCGTGTCCCCAGCCTGCAACAAGATCTTTCGGTTGAGTACATCCGGGTGAAGAAATGATTACAAGTTTAAAGGCATTTACTTGCCTGAAGAACTTTGGTTTGCCAAATCCTGGTAACACGGAAACCACGTCTTTCGAACAGGCGTTTACAGACTGCTTGTCCCGGACGGCCTCCCATATTGAAGATCATAATACCTGCAGGTTTAATGACAGAAATTCCTTCCTCAACTGCCCTGGCAATCAGACCTAAGCCAAATTGATCCTCAACAAAACCCTAGATAGCAAAAATGAATGAAATTAAAGTTGAAGCATTCAGAGAGGAGATTTTTAAATTTCTTCGTAATCTTTTTATAAGAATTGAATTTATACATGATATTCACAAATTTGACAGCACACTTGTTGCCTTAGCATATTACATAAAGGAAGGATCAGGGGATTGAAAGAAGTTAAAACAAAAATGAGTGATAACTAGACTGCATTTGGTTGTTAGTGTAAGAGAGAAATCAGAGTTCAAAAACGTTTCAGTACAGAAAAGTCTTAATAACTTTATGCAACCTAATAAATCGTAATGTGCCTAGGCTTCCAGAGTTAAACCAAGCTGATCCTGACAAAGCTCCAAATACAGAATAAGGGGGAAAAATAGACACCCACAATGATCATTCTTTCCAACAACTACAAGCAATGAAACAGATACCGGAACAAATACATTGATTGATCTACTTTAACTAATTAGTATAGTTTACCATTATAAGCAAAACTGAGCATATGAGATTTCTTCGTAGATGAAAACATTTTTGTCAAATATAAGTCTGCTAATGGTTACAGGAAGATTGAAATTGAGTTCATGGATAAGGGACCGTATTCAAAAAGAAAATGAGAAAGCTTCGGAGCTTTATCTCATGTCCTCCAGATTCATGGAATTATCAGTTCTTTTTCCTCTTATTTCAAACCAACAACCATCTTTCCTTGGATATTCCAATCTGATTCACAGTACCAAAAAAGGAATGAAAACATTCCATTTTATTTCCAAATTCAAGTTGATCACGGGAAACATATTAAATGAAATGGGACTTTTAACATCCAACCAAATTCCAGGCATGTGCCCAACAACATTAACTTACACCACTGAGTGAAAGTAACTAAAAGCGCCAGCTGCTGATATGAATTTCTGACGTTCAATTATCTTGAGAAGCTCACAAACTGAAGTGACAGGAATAAATCACAAGAATTTCTAGGTGAAAGCTAGCATACAAGGAGCCAGCATGTCCACCTAGCATATCAATTTGTACATATAAATCATATAAAAAAGCCAAAAGTCTGTCCAACTCTGTTAATCAACAAGTGAACGGATGACCTTGCATTTCTTTTGAGGAGGACCAGCCAATGTTTGTGTGTTGGTTATAAGTTAACTGTCCCAAAGAATCTTATTCATGAATACAACTACGCTCGAGCAAATAGTAAAAAAAGTGAGTGTGTAGCATGCTATTAATTTTCTAACATACTAAAACACTAAATGGCATGAAACAAATAAAGAGAAATCCAACCTGAAGTGCACAATAATTACTCAAAGCGTGTAGAAATTCCTCGCTTGCATTTTCTGTGATCAGTTTCGACATTGCCTCTGGGTTTGGATTAAGAATCTGCAAGGGAAAAAAGAAGATAGAAGCATTGAGGGGACTAGGATTTTATGTAACTTCATCATTCACTAGACATCCATATCAGTTACCAACTGCAACAGTACCTGAGGTATGCATCCAACAATTCGTTCAAGTTGAATATCGCGTTCCCTACAATAAGATAGCAGGTCAGACTCATAAAACTCCACCCTATCAAGTAAGGTTTTCTTTTCTATGTCATATATTGGTTGGCCTTTCTCATCAAAAGCATTCATGTATAAGTTTATCCAAGAAACCTTCACTGCCCGTGGATTTATATCAAGGCCATAGACCTGCAGAAGATTAATTCAGGCACATAAAAATTACACTTACAAGGATTGAACAACTATTTGTCTATGTATAAGGAACATTCTATGTTTGTGCCAATAGGGTGAAAAATTACAAATGTAAACCTTTTCAGGCAACCATTTCTCAGCAATGGCTATAGTTATCCATCCGTTTCCACAGCCAAGCTCAGCAATTGTCTTGTCCTTGAAAATGGAATCCGGATGTCTATTGAGTCCTTCATAAAAGGTAAATGACCAGTCTTCTGGCACAAAAATGCTAGGGATCACCATCATTGTCAGTTTCTTCCTTCCCCGATAGCCTACACTTAGTGCAAAATATGTTGAAGAATCAAAACTCGTGAAGCATGACAAGCTTATTACAGGCTATAAATCAGAGGTAAAAGGGGTTGCAAAAGTTCCCGTGAAATTTAGCTGCAAGAAACATGATGTATTTCGGGTTGAAGAACACCCAGATTTGGGTTTGTTCCCTGTTATCTACAACTAAGTGTCCAGTCACATATTTTCAAAGAAAAAAAAGTGACCAGTCACATGACTGTTGGCAACACTTGAATTTAATCTACCAAATTGTTATCGATCAATGATGCTATTAACATCTAATAAAGTTTGAGATTATATTAAAAAAAACTAAAACTCAGATGTATAATAATAAGGAATTATATAATTTGGCGTAAACTACACGTAGAAAGACATGAAATCGAGTGTACTTAAACACTTATATCTTTCAATTTAAGAATACGGTACAAAAATATATATCTCGTGTTTTATATGGTACCTACGTTTCTATAGTAGGTGTCAAATCAGTAAATTTAGAAATACTATATTAGATTAATCAATATATATATATATATATATATATCATAATAAATATTTTATCAAAATAAAAATACCAGAAGTGATCTTATCTTTCTGAATTAATAGATCTACCTAAACCAAAATTAATAGTTCGGCTAGTGCAAGCGACTCATTACTCAAGGGAAAAGGTAGGTAAAAAAAAAAGCAATTTTGATTCGAAGTAAACGACAAAAACCAAACTTAAATCTTCTTACTATCGGGAACCGAAAAATCCAGCAATCTTGATTGGTTCTTTTGAGTCTTGATAGACGATAAAGTAAAGAATAAACAAATCAATCAAAAGAAAGATTGAAAAAGTAGAATATCTTTTCCAACAGAAAGAAAAAGGCAAAAGTATGATGTTTTAGAACCAAACCTTGTATGGTTCTATTGAGTTTTGACAACAGTGCCTATCCAAAGTACGAGAAGAACAGTTCATTTGATTTTGATTTTAAAACCAAGAAACTCTTTTCTTCTGTATTCTCCCACTTTCTTTGAACTAAAGAATTTTGAAACCGGAAACATTGAGCATTTATAATTCTATCCTAGGGAAAGAAGGAAAGAAAGAAAGAAATTCAACGGCAAAGGCAATGTAAAAAAATTTGCATCGGAACACCTACCTTCATACTGCTCCAAGTAAATGTCCTGGATCCGGAAATGGTACTTGTTGAAGCAATCATCAGATGATCCGACCCGGGAATAAAGATCAGAAAGGAACACCCGGGCGTCGACGCGGGACTTGGGATCCTCAAGCCTCTCCAGAAGCGATCTGAAGGCAGCGTATGCAGCATCACCGGATTGCTGGCACTGCTTCAAAAACTCCTCCACCGCCATTCTCACTCACCGCCGGTTCTTCTCTTTGGTTTAAGAGACCAAATATATACTTTTTGCTGTTTGGTTTCCCGATTTTACTTCGCCACAGGATAGACTTTACTATTTTGGAAAAGGCCTGGCCTTCAAGTTTTTAACGCCTCACTTCAACGTTTGTTTGTTTTACGTCTTGTTTTCTTATTAAATTAAAATCATTTAAATGTTTTTTTTTCGAGCATTTTAAAATTATATTTAAATGTTTGATTAATTAGTAACAATCGAAAAATTATATCATAGGCCCTACTTGTCACGTCATTCATGATCCTGACCAATAAAAAGTATCTATTTCATTAATTTATATGTTTTTTATTGATTTGGACCATAAATGACGTGACGAACCGAGTCTATCATATAATTTCTCGTAACAATCGGATCTATATTATTTTATTCTCACGCTGCAATAATTGTTTCCACTTTCCACGAGCCAATTGCCTCCATACGTTTGTGAAAAAAACAATACATGTTTTTCTCAAGTTGCTCATATTTTTAAAGTACTGTGGGGTCGGTTGTAATTTAATTTAAAAATGGGTAAACTATATAAATGACCACTATATTATGGTTTTAGGCTCAATTAACAATTATATTATAATTTTAATTATATATTTAGTCATCTTTTATTTATATATTTTATCAATTTAGTCTTAATTTTAATTTAATAAAATTAATTAAACATTCAATTACGTGGTGACACGTGTCAACATCTTATTGAGGGATGAAAATAAATGGAAGCAAAAGTAGCTTTAGGCGGAATCAAAACTGGGCATGATTGGGGTTGCTGTAGTGGCAAAGCCACTAAGTCAAAGTTATTTTTGAGATATAAAATACAAATATTTAATATATGTCATAATTGGTTGTTTATACCAGGGAAAAGCAAATAAATATGGACTAACATGAATCGAATATGACACACTTATAATGCATAAAAATATCCAAGCCAATAAAATAAATATAATAATCAGATTAAAGTTAACAACATTATATTATATATATATATATGGATTAATATCCTATACACTGGCGGTGGAAATTTTTTGTTTCCACAAGCGCCTTAATTATAGGGTTTAAGGTTAGTGTTTATGGTTTAAAGTTTAGGGGGTTTAGTGTAAAGGTTTGGAATTTAGGGTTCATGTTTAGAATTTAGGATTTATAGTTAGAATTTAGGGTTTAGGGTTAGGGGTTTAGTTTTAGGGTAATATGGGTAGGGATTTAGGTTTTAACCTATAAACCCTAAATTTTAACCCTAAATCCAAAATTCTATCAACAATCCCTAAATTTAAAACTATTACATTTATACCCCTAAATTTTAAACCCTAAACGGAGTCCTAAACCCTAAAACTAAGACGCTTGTGTAAAAAAGTTTCCACAAGCGCTTGTGTATAGAACAATTACCCTATATATATATATATATATATTAAGTTATAGCTATTGCGCGATTTAAAATAAAAATAGTTTTAAGAGTTTTGTATTTTAAAACTAAATTTAATATATTTTAACTTAAATAATATTTTCAATATTTATTAAAAATTAAATTAATATATATGAAATTATATTAAAAATTTAAAATTTTAAGATTATATTAAATTCATTTAGTGAATCTAAACTTACGAACATAATTTAAATGAATTGATATAATTTTAATTATAATTTAAAATATATACAAAATATTGTTAACTTTAATATAATTATTAAATTTATTTCATTAGCTTAGATTTTTTATGCATTATAAGTGTGTCATATTCTAATCTCGTTAATCCACATTTATTTATTTTTTCATGACATAAACAACCAATTATGACATATATTAAATATTTGCATTATTCCCTCCTAGAGCTAGTTTTGCTTCTATTTATTTTCATCCTCCAATCAAGTGACATGTGTCACCACCTGATTGGAGGATGAAAATAAATTTATTAAATTAAATATAAATAGTTAAATTCCTTCAATAAAGGGTTGACATGTGTCACCGCATAATTGAATGTTTAATTAATTTTATTAAATTAAAATTATGACCAAATTGATAGAATATATAAGTAGCGAGGACCAAATGTGTAATTATAAAAATTATTACTAACTGTCGCGTCACTTCCTCCGTTAAACTCTAACGGCAGGTGGTCACATTGAGTCCATTTTAATAGTAAGGTGGTCTAATTTCTTCAATTAGAAGTATAGTGGTCAAATCGAGTCTAAAACGATAGTATAGTGGTCATTTATATAGTTTACCCTATAAATAACTAGACATTTTTTTAAAAGTTATCTAAAGTTTTTAGTGCACAGTTTATTGTATTTCAAGTTGATCTAATAGAGCTTTTCCTGCAGACTTTTCTGGTTTTATTTGTGTATACTCAGGGACGGAGCTAGGATTTGAAGTTGGGGGGGGGCAAAATATAAATTTTGAAAGGTGGGGGGGCAAATTCACAATTATCCCAACTTTTTCCAAAAAAATATAAGAAATTAAAGGGTAAAAAAAAGAATTTCCCCCTACCGGGGGGCCACAGCCCCTCCCATTGGAGCTGTGGCTCCGTCACTGTGTATACTGACATGTTTACACAAACCATATGAAAGCTAGGCTCATTTGGAATGCATCAAAGATGAAATGGAATCAAACAAAACAGTTATATTATTTTCAATTGATGTCCTTTGGATCGCACCACACATTACCGGAACTTTATGCACAAGTGGGAGTATAGATAGATACCGAGTGAAAGGTACTTCTATAAAAAATAATATTATTTCTTAATTAAAAATAAATATAAAAATATAAACAATTAATTGGTCTATTGAGATAGGACAATAGATCTCTTATACAGGGTTAGAGGTTCGAATCATGACAGTATGAGTGAAGCAAATTAAGTTAAAGGGTGCCCTGAAATCTAACAAACGTTCGATGCAGTGATAAGACATATTGTATTGTCAGAAAGAAAATTTATATTATCGGGAGAGACAACACAAATCCCAAAAAAGGATTAACCTTCATGGAGCATAAAAGGGTATCTTGGTTCCACCCAAAAAAAGTCATAATAAAATTGGGAAGGTGAACCAAAGACTATGGTTAACATCTCAATTCTTCATACGAAATATACACACACACACTAAATGTGAGTCGAGCCAATATAGAAAGTATGATGCATACTTGGCATCCTCTGCCATCTAAAGTTGAGCTCGAGAGTTTGGCCAGGTAGAATTTTGAGAAGCCTCAGCAAACTCAGGGGGTGGCACAGGGTGGACGGGGATATTCCGAGCTATTCGCAGACTAGTGTCAAGAGATGCCTCAGATGGTAGCGCACTAGATGTAGAAGTCATGGAGTTCATATTGGGTAATGAAGGTACTTTGATAGGGTAAACTTCCGTGACTTCTTCAGTGTTCTCATCCAGATATACAACATCCTGCATAGTGAGTTGATGATATTCAACAACTTCCCTCAGGAAACGATTCTCACGTGCATAGATAGAATTCTCATGAGCTAGCCGTGCCTTCTCTGCCAACAGAGTCTCAAGTTGAAGACGAATCTGAAAATGGAAATAAAAATTTTCAAAACTTCAGAATGGCTTACTGCTTACATGTCGAAAACTTAATTACTTCCCTTATCACTTCAAATCCACACTGGAAACTAAAGATAAACTCTTAACTATGATACGAGTGGGATAAAAGAATAAAATGTCTGGTTAGCTAAGCTAGAAAATCTGATTGTTGTTTACATGATTTAGTGCTTAACTTTGGGCTGCATGATGAGCCTAGCATGCTGATGCTGATGTTCTTTGTCATAGAACGCATTCTGGATATATGAATAATGAGGCACAATATGCAACATTGTAAACTACAGGAAGCTCTTATTAGGCTATCCTTCATTTTATTCCTGGTATACTTTCCCCTCATCCAGCGAGGCGAAGACACTAGAAAATGCTTCATGCATCGGCACCTATCATTTCAGAAATCTTACGGTTACAGAAAATCAAGTTTGGTTTTAACTGCATTTTTTTCTTTATTTTAGTTCAAAAAATGGTAAAAGTTTAACAGTGGGAGTATTCCATATGATAGTATGAACAATTAATTTCTGACTATTTTTTAATCAAATTAATAGTAAGATGTTAAAAATGCACTTGATCAAAAACAAGTGGGCAATTGGTCCATCCAAGGAGTAAATTTGAACTCTATTGCAAACAAAAAAAAGACAATTTTGACATCCAGGTCATTCCAATGAGTAACATATAATAAAGGATAAAATGATGAAACTGCATACCAAGTCATCGTCTGGATTATCTCCTCTTTCATGAGTCTCGCGAAGGATTTTATTTTCTTCCTCCAGCTGAGCACATCTCTCCTTTGCAAAAGCCAAATCAGCTTTAACAGTTTTTAGCTCCCGGAGAAGCAACTTTGACTTGGCAGCCATAGCCATTGCAACCTGTTAAAAAATTAAAGAGCCAAATGATGCATCCAATTTTCACACAAAATTACTACATAAAAAGATAAAGTAATTATTTTTGAGAAAAAAAAAGATCTATACAACTTATTTCACAACTATAAAACAACCTATCTTCCACATGATGAATACTATTTAATTTTATATTCTTCTTGCTCTTAAACATATGCCACTAAACTTATAAACAGCTTTTTTTAAAAGAAAAAGGGTTCAAGACATCAATAACAGCAGGTTACATCAAATATAAGAAATAAGGATGAAAAACAATCTTATTTTCTATGCATGTTCAAAACAATTTTTACTTTTATATTGCTAAAAAATTCTGAAATCAGGCTTCTAGAGCTAGAAAACCACAGGTTACAAGCATTGCACACGGAAAATACATCCATCATATGAACCAGTGACACAAAGCGGCCACCTTACGTCGCGAGATGCCTTCAATTGAATTTCCATATCAGCTTGGTGCTGCATCTGTGGTTGTTTAGCAGCCTGATTTGGTGCCATAGAACCACTAGGCTTTTTCCCGATATGCTTGCGGGTTTCTTGAATGATGCCTGCTGTCCGATTCTCCACAATCGTAAGACCCTCCTGAATGCAAATCAAAGAATGAATAAACTACAGGTTTGTAAACAATTTCAAGACAAATAGATTGACATGTGCCAAAAAAACGGCATGAACTAGTTTAAATAAATCAAAAGTGTCTTTCAAATTTTCTTTTTCCCTTTCTAATTATGAACAAACAATTTATAAAATCAAGCTAACCGATACTGGGAACATTTATATATTTATTACCAACAAAAAATGTACGGGGATTTATGAACTGACCTCAACAGATTTACCAATGTAGTTTATGGATGAAGCAATTGCCCCTAGGCCCTTCTGCAAAGCGGGATTGTCTGTTTTGTGATGCCTATCATGTGACTGGTATACATTACGGTACTGCAGATAGCAGAGAGTGAACACAAATATTCAAATATAGGTAAGACCAAAACTCATAAATGAACGAGTAAAGAAGCATTTGCATCTATGTTAGCACACTTGAACGAGTGACTATATCAGGAAAAAATAAAATCCAAAGCAAAATACAGTGTGGACCAAGAGCACAATGTTGGATTCTGACCTTCTCTGGGATTGGCCCTTGATGAAGCTCTGATTTAGCTTGTCCACCTGACTCAAATTGAGGGTGCTCATTATCGTCATCCAAAAAGGCTTTAGCTTTCCTAGCAAGAGAACCCCAAAACCCTTGCTTGGATTCATCAAAATTTTTCAACGAAGCATATTGATGAGGCTTGGAGTCCTGGAGTAAAAAACGAGCTCCATTAGAAAAGCTTGGGGTTTCAGGAGGAAAAATATTGTAATAATCAAACATAAGGATTAAAAGAACCTTGGGGGTGGCGGTGGGAGTGGGCGTGGAGAGAGGAGCAGAAGAGGAATGAAGGGAACCATAGCCGTAAGCGGCGGAGAGAGAAGAACCTGTGCGGGAAGAAGATGCCCTTATGGCTTTGGCTGTATCCACTTCTACGTCTACCAAATCATCCGTTGTTTCTGGAGCTGAAGGCAATATTCCCAGCTGCTGCTGCCTCCTTCTGTAAGCCATTTCCTTCATAATCCTTATTCCTATTTATTTGCTCAATCCATCTTACTGAACTTTCTTGTTCCTGTTAGCTTCAATCTTTCAAGTCCCAAATCTATCGTTCTATTCCAGATTCCCAAAGGTTAAAACGAATTCCCTTTGATTAAACTTCTTCTTACTCTGTTGTCGCCAAGCAGGTAGGCAACTGAGCACTAGCAGCAATGCGATGTCAACGCTCACCGTCCAACAAATTTCAGCTAATCTGCCGGTCTTATTAACTTCACTCGCATGCAGGCCCATAGGCCCAGGCTTGTTTTGTAGCGGATAGATCCCTGTAAACCCCCATTAGTTCACATTTGGGCTCGCGGCCTTCATTGCTTGCTTTCCGCCTATCCTGTCCACTACTACGTTCTTTTTCTTTCTTCTCCTTGCTGGTGGAAACTGGAAAGTTACCCCCATTCTCATGCTGGAAGCTTTGGCATTAAGGATTATAATTTTTTTTCTTTTACTTAAATTCAATTATAATATAATATAGATATTAATCTAATTTTTAATATTATATTCTTTCAATAATAGTAAATTGGGCTATTCAAACATTTTCCAAATACGAGACGCGACTAATAAGGACGGAGCCAAGAATAAAAATTGAGAGACAAATTTAAATATTTAAAAAGTGAGAAAAATAAATGTATAATTAATTTATTTTTAAAATAATTCTACATCGTAAAAGTAAAAAAAAAAAAAAAAGACGCCCCTCCCGGGGACATGTCCCTCTGTCCCTGACGACCAGGCTATGCACACTGAAATTATTAGCAATGACTCATCTCTCTAAAAAAAATAATCCTACACGGTTTCAACCTATCTCGATGATGTTATTTGTGGTGATGACTTGTTTTTATGGAAGGTTATGTTGATTGTCTAGGAAAGGGAAAAATGTTTTATATCACAAATAATTGAAATAAATATTTAAATTATATATTTTTATTGAGATCATTTAGGGTTTTTTTTGTTTAAACAAATACTTAAAGTTGTTATACTTTTCATCTAAATATTTAAAGTATACTTTCTCTATGTTAATTTTTTATATAAACATCTCTGTGTTATTAGACGTGTTTGTGAAATGTCGTATGCAATTAATTTTAGTGAAAAAAATGGATGATATTCATCTTAAGAGACTTGGGTTCAATCACAATGTTTGTAAGGTGTGTATACTTTGTCAAAGGTTAAGAATATTTATAAACATATACTACCTTGTAATCACTTTAGACTATTCAAAAAATCAAATAAATTAATATGGCTTATCAAAAAGAAAGTGAAAAGAAAAAATGAAATACATATAATAAAACAAATTTATTCAATAATGTGATATGAGAGTAGTTTTTTTTTTTGAACAATTTCTACCTACGGAGAAGGAGAAGAGGAATTTTGCTCCTATTGAGTCTTAAACCCACAACTTAATAGACGGGAAAGATGTCAACAGAAAGCTTTAACCACATGCTCTAAAGATTGTTGACAAATGCGAGTAGTTTTTAAAGTTTATTAAAAATTTAAACAATAATTTTACATGTATGACTTTTTTTGGGGTGAAACTTGTATGATTTAAAAAAAAAAACCCACCAACACATTTAAAGATTGATAGTTAGTATTATGATAGTAAATAATTATCTAATAAATTGTTTTTTAAAAATTATATGACCTATCTTTTGATCATATGTTATAATTTTATTCAATAACATGGATAAATCGAGGCGTGTTGAGTTGTGGTTACATCCCTAAAAATTTTAAATTCTCATATAATTTATGTAATTTTTGTTGATGATTTAATGTTGCATCTATAAAATTTTATATTTATTTGATATTTAAATAAAAAATAAGTAATAAAAATAAGTATTAGATTTGAATTATAAATTTGTTTGATATTTTATTTAAAATTAAATATTAGATATAGTAAGATGGTTGATAACATAGTTAAAATAAATAAAAATAAATTAACAATAAGTTAATCTAACGTGATGAGCTGCTGTATCGATGTTGTGAATAAATTAATTTGCGTTGGGATGGTTGTTCATATAATGAGTTTTTTTATAATTCGACATATATTAAACAATTCATTGAGTTGGATACCGATGGTTAAACACAAAAAGATATTAAAATTTTAAAAATATTGAAATGGTATTCATTAAATAATAATTAGGTCATTGTCTATTTAATATTTCCTACACTTTTATTAAAAATTCAAACATATAGAGATGATTATATATTTAGAAAAGAATTATTTTCTTATGCACTGACAATGAATTTTTTTTTATAGATATTTAATTTTAGGGTATAAAATATATGATTTAGTGTTAAGATTTTAGTGTTCATAGTTATAGATTTTAATGTTTGAAAATAAATATTAAAAAAATTGCATTCGCTTATTAACCATGCGCCAAAAAAGTTCAGTAACTAAAACAGAAATAACTAAAACAGAAGAGTACGTCGACTCATCCCCTTATTGCACATACTCATATAATAGTAAAAGCATAACAATGTTGCAACCAGTGCAGTACAGTACATTGCAGTGCAACATGCATGCTTTGGTCCGATACACACATAAACTATATATTTGCTACGACGGTTTTGATTATTTGAAACTGTAACAAACTAAGCGAGCGTTGATAAAAGGAACTAAGCGAGGTGGACGGGGTACATATGAGCGGGAAGCCTGGGCTTTGCAACTGCAACCAGCGGCTTCGCAAGAAACAGACTGTCCTCGGCCTCGCTCAGATCGATGGTCGGCCCATTACCTTGCGGGATGCTCCAACTGAAACACTGCAGCAGCCTTGCAAATACCATTACCGTCATGGAAGACCCGAGCAAGATGCCCTTGCACCCACGCATGCCGGTGCTGAAGGAGATGAAGCGTAGCTCTGCCTCAGTCAATGTCAGTGAAACCCCATCCTCCTTGAGGTGCCGCTCCGGCTTGAACTTTAGTGGCTCTTCCCAAACTTTAGGGTTTCGACCCAGAGCGGTGCGGCTGAGGAGAACATGACTCCCTTTGGGGATGAAGTATCCTGCAACGGTTGTATCCTCCAGGGACACATGCGGGACGTTGAAAGGTGCGATTGGGTGGAGCCTAAAGGCCTCTCTGGCGCATGCCTTGACGTAGTTGAGTTTGGGGAAATCAGCTTCTTCAACCAGCCTCTCCTTTCCAACAACCCTATCTATCTCCTCCGTGGCTTTCTTAAGTATCTCCGGCTGGTTTAACATCTCAGCCATAGCCCATTCCACCGCGTTCGACGGGTTATCCACCGTCGCAATCATAAATTCCTACAAAACACAAATTTAACCTTAAAATTTGACTGAGAAAAAAACCATGAAATTTATGTGCATGTGAAGGAGAGAAAGGTAGCTTACAGCAAGTTGAGCTTTGATCTCATCCGCTGAGAGTAGGGTTTTACCCTTGTCATCTTTCAAACAAATCAAGACATCAAGCAAGTCGTCTGGGTCCTCCTTGACACTCTTCTCACCATTTTTCCACTGTTGAATCCTCTCATCGATTATGGGATCGTGGTATTTTCCAACAACCCTAAGAGCCTCCTTCATAATTTTCTCATGTCCATCCAGGTCTAGCCCTTTCAACCTTGGAATATAATCTGAGACGCAAAATGCGTATAGATATGCAAGAATAGTGAAAACAGCACTTACATGCTCTTCTTCTTCAAACCCAGGCCCTCCGTCCTCTTTACCTTTCCCGAAGTACCTCCTACTGAAAAGCAGCTGCCTGGGCACATTCCCGCAATATTGTTGTGCTGCCACTCTCACATCTACCACCCCACCTGCAGACATGCACAAGTTATAAATGTAACGCACGAGGTTATCAGCTTCTGAATCCCTTTTATTTTGGAGCTTCCGATGTCGGACTGGGGCAAGCAATTCATTCACCATCACTTTCCTCATCTTCTTCCACTGATCTCCCATGGGCGAGAGAGCTGTTGTTAAGAAGCCTTTGGTGGTTACTTCAGCGGACATGATAGTCGGTCTCGACGCGAAAACAGCATCCTGTGTTTTCAAGAACTGTCGGCTGATTTCAGGACAAGTGACGGGGATTACATGCACGTCCCCAAAGCGGATACACGCGATTTCAGTTTTGGCATCTTCCATCAGCTTGTGTATCCACCTAAACGTAGGCCTGTTTCGTACCATTTCCGGGAGGCTTCCCACAATAGGCCAGGGTTTAACAAGGAGGGGCGGGAGACTGGGTTGTGTACTTTTGCTCTTGTTCCCTACAAATATGAACTTGTAGAGACAGTAGAAAGCAAAAGCCATGGCGACAAGTGTGATGGAGAAGCGCATGAAAGCGGTAGAAAAGGTTGAAGACACATTGCTCAACTGGTGGGGAAGTGCAGATGCAGCAGCAGCGTTATCCATGGCTGGCTACAGAAAACTATTTGTGATGATTTGAGACGATAAGTGTCATCCTTATATAGAGAGGTTACAGTAGTGAAGGAATCGAGGGGGAAACTGAATTAAGCGTTTTTGTCACTCCAGAACAGAATACATTTAAGTATGAAATTAATTCCTTCCAGATTCCCCGCATACCCCTCCCAAAAAAGTTTCTTGTTCCAGGTCCACTACTGAAAACTTTGTTACATTTCTCTGTCTCTGTTATTCACAGGTTAATTGGATATGGTTTAAATTTTTTTTAATATGGTAATTAGATTTATAAAAAGTAATTTTCTTTAAATGCTAATAAATCTTAATAAGGAAAATAAATAAAAAATTATTTTCCTTAAATGGTCAATATTATAAATAATATTTTCGCTAAATGGTAATTATTACTATTATAAAATCATATTTTAATAATTATTATATTTTAAGAAATGTACGTCTGTTTTATTTTTAAAAAAATTGTTCACTTGTTTTCACACTACTTGAGTACTCTCTTCACCAACCCCCACTCTATTTAAGACCCTTTTTTTCTTCTTTGGTCTGATATTTAATACATCTTCAAATAAAACAATTAACTATTAAATTCCTTACTAATTGCTTCGTGTCAGGCTAAGCTGTAGAAATTAATTTTCTTAATACCATCCCACCTGTAGTTTTATTTGTGGCTAATTTAAATGAATAAAATCATTTCACCTTTTTTGGTGTTTTTATTTATGTTCTCACACTAAAAATTAAAATTAATTTAGGGCTTAAGGTTATGATTTATGGTTAGAGATTAAAAAATTTAAGGTATGATGTATCTTTTAAGGTATAGGCTTTAGGATTTATAATTTAGGGTTAAGGTTTGAAATTTATTTTTTTTAGTGTTGAGGCATATAAAGGGGCACCGAAAAAAGACAAAGTACTTTTATCCAATTTAAATATATTTGAATTTAAACATTTCCATATCCATTCACTACTATTTTTTTCGAGGATTTAGCATTCATTAATAAAATGGATTTTCAAATGATGATATGTGTTTTATTTATTTATTTAATCATTGGATTTTTAAATATATTCGTGTGACACATTATTTCAACTGTAATCTATTTGTCGATTGAATCAGTTTTTTTTGTTGGTTTTAATTATTTTTTTCTAGTTGTTTTCTTATTTTAGTTTTATTCATGAATAATATTTTATAATGTTTCACATATTTGTTTTTAGAGCTGTGAATATAGTATGATTGACATTGTTGTTAATACAATATACAAGAGGATGTGAATTTAAAAATCTTTAGCGCTCAATATTCTTGATTTATAGGTATCTTTCTCTTTATTTTTATTATTTTTTTTTGTTTATTTTGTCCTCTAAAGACCTAGAGGCCATAGATTTACATTTGAAAAATGAGGGTAAATTTTAGAAAAGCCCTCAAATTCTCACATCAGCGGGGATGGAGGGACATGGGTTGAGGGGGCTATGCCCCAACTCCATTTTTTTACCTTTGTAATGTTAATTTAAAAAATAAATTAAGTATATATTTGTTCTCTTTACTTTTTAAATATTTAAATTGCCTCTCTTACTCCAATTATAGCCCCGTTTCTATACAGCATTATAAGTTATTACTCCAATTATGGCTCCGTTCCTATACACAAGTGAAACGTGTATAACTAATAGAATAACCAACAATTATAACTGACTAAAAGATATTTTAAATCTTGTCGTGCGTCGTATTATTTTAAACTTTTAATCGTAAAAGGTATTATTTGTCGGTAAGTGTTACGTCCGAAAAGAAACAAAATTATTAATTTCACGTAAAAAAAAAACGGGAGTCTTAAGATATATAAACGATAGCACTGCACATCTTATTAGCCATGTTTTTTGGGAAGGAGATAATGGCGCCGTGACAAGTGGTATTGGAGTGATATTTTAACTGTCCGATTTTACGCCGAGCGCCCATGAGTGGGGTAGACAGGGCGGACAACCGTAACAATTGGCCAATCACGAAAGTGAAAACTAGGGGTGGGAATTGTCGGGTACCCGGGATTCAGGTACCCGGAAAACCGGGTACCCGGTTCATCCGGGTACCTCATTAAACGGCCCGTGTCCCGGCCCATTATATCCGGGTACCCGAAATTTGAGTACCCGTAAAATTCGGGTACCCGGGTAATCGGGTACCGGGTACCCGATTCCTATTTTTTTATTTTTTTTATTTTAAAATAATAATAAAAATTACATGTTAAACACAAAAATAAAAAAGAATTAATACCGTTCATCTCTGCTTGTTCTCTAATATTGTGCTCGAGTCCTTTGGATTGTTAATGTGACCACTGATCACCTTCCCAATTAATCCCCTTGGTAAATAAATTGTTTCCAGTTTTTTTTTTCGACCAAGAATTTCTTGAGTGTGAATTTGCAACTTTAGCACCAAGGCAGTATGCTACAAAATGTCCAGAAACAAAATAAAAACGAGCACACCTTAACTGCTAAGATCTAATGCATCAAAAATCATAAACGACACTGGAAAGTTTGCTTTATTTGCAAAATAAAAAATATATATTAAATTTAATCGGGTCGGGTCGGGTACCCGGTAAGGAAAAACTTTCGGCCCGTGTCCTGGGAAATTTGCCGGGTCGGGTACCCGGCCCGGTCGGGTAATTTTTTTCGAGAATTACCCGGTATTTTAGTTTCGGGTCGTCGGGTTTTCGGGTCGGGTATTTTCTCCCACCCCTAGTGAAAACTCGTAATGAAGGAGTCACGAGATTAAATGAGAGAAAATGTCACGTCTGAAAAGAGGCGGGTCATTTATCTCACGTGACGTTAAAAATGTTACGTAAGATTTTTGTTTTAATTTCTTCTCGTCGTCTCGACACATAAAAACAAATAAGTTTTTTATTATGTTAACAAAAATATTACATAACTCTTGTAAGAAGATATTTATGGTGAAATTGAACCTATGTAAATACCAATATTATAACATCATACACGTGAACCAAATACATACTAATTTCTTTTTAAGCTCTATAGTAAAAGAAAAATTTACAAACATGATAACAATGAATATTAGATACTTCACTTCCTCCCCTAATTTTCCTTTATATTGGACAGCTGACTTTCCCTCGTTTCAATGCTACAAACCCAGAAAAAAATGTGCTTAATTGATTTTCCATCTTTTTCCTGTACAAAAAAGAAGGGTATAAAACCTGTTCAAAATTTGTTGTTGACTCGCTAGTTTCAAGTTTCAACAACACTCGTCCGTCACAATAACACTTAATGGTGTCAAAATATAGTAATTTGTAAATTTTAATTTATAAAAATTATTATATAAAAAAATAAAGATGATATGAATTTTTTTAATTTGGTAGGATCATAGATGAGATTATATAAATGGAGTAACTTATAAAATTACCATTGTTAAGATAACATGTCACTCGACTATATATTTTTTTTATAATTTTACAAATATAAATGTCTAATATTTTTTTATAATTTTTTTTCTTCAAACAATGGTTTTATAAAAGCGCCATTGATGGAATAAGCAGAAAATGGAATATTTTAGTTTTCAAGCGTTACATTGCTCACAAAGTCACAATTCAATATTTCGATCTGTCCTAAAATTGCTAAGATTAAATAAATAAATAAATAAATAAATAACTAGCTCAAATTTGACCAACTAAGTTTGATTTAACTACTGTTTGGTTATTTATAAAAAAGATAAGAAAATTATTGTTTAGTAGATAAGGTGCTAGGAAATAGATAAGCAAGTATAAAATATCTAGTTGGTTGATTATAGTTCGATTGACATTGTCGTTAATACAATATACAAGATGGTGTGAGCATAAACATCTTTAAACGTTCAATATTTTATATTTATATGTATCTTATTAATGTAGATTTAAAAAAATGAATTAATTATTTTGACTTTCTATCATAAAAAGGTATTATTTGTCGGGAAGCATCATTTAAATATTCCGTGACTTTTTTTTATGTCACAAATAACTAATTGTAACATCCAACGAATGTCGGAGATGTTACGTAAGATTTTTGTTTTATTTTTTTTCGTCGTCTCGACACAAAAAATAGATTTATTACTATGTTAACAAAAATATTACATGACTCTTGTAAGAAGATATTTATTTTGACTTTCTATCATAAAAAGGTATTATTTGTCGGTAAGCATCATTTAAATATTTCGTGACTTTTTTTTTATGTCACAAATAACTAATTGTAACATCCAACGAATGTCGGAGATGTTACGTAAGATTTTTATTTTTATTTTTTCTCGTCGTCTCGACAAAAAAAATAAATTTATTACTATGTTAACAAAAATATTACATGACTCTTGTAAGAAGATATTTATTTTGACTTTCTATCATAAAAAGGTATTATTTGTCGGTAAGCATCATTTAAATATTCCGTGACTTTTTTTTATGTCACAAATAACTAACTGTAACATCCAACAAACGTCGGAGATGTTACGTAAGATTTTTGTTTTTATTTTTTCTCGTCGTCTCGACACAAAAAAAATAGATTTATTACTATGTTAACAAAAATATTACATGACTCCTGTAAGAAGATATTTATTTTGACTTTCTATCATAAAAAGGTATTATTTGTCAGTAAGCATCATTTAAATATTCTGTGACTTTTTTTATGTCACAAATAACTAATTGTAACATCCAACGAATGTCGAAGAAGTTACGTAAGATTTTTATTTTTATTTTTTCTCGTCGTCTCGACACAAAAAAATAAATTTATTACTATATTAACAAAAATATTACATGACTCTTGTAAGAAGATATTTATTTTGACTTTCTATCATAAAAGGTATTATTTGTCGGTAAGCATCATTTAAATATTTCGTGACTTTTTTTTATGTCACAAATAACTAATTGTAACATCCAACGAATGTCGAAGATGTTACGTAAGATTTTTATTTTTATTTTTTCTCGTCGTATCGACACAGAAAAAAAATTATTACTATGTTAACAAAAATATTACATGACTCTTGTAAGAAGATATTTATTTTGACTTTTTATCATAAAAAGGTATTATTTGTCGGTAAGCATCATTTAAATATTCCGTGACTTTTTTTTGTGTCACAAATAACTAATTGTAACATCCAACGAATGTCGGAGACGTTACGTAAGATTTTTGTTTTTTTTTCTCGTCGTCTCGATAAAAAAATAGATTTATTACTATGTTAACAAAAATATTACATGACTATTGTAAGAAGATATTTATTTTGACTTTCTATCATAAAAAGGTATTATTTGTTGGTAAGCATCATTTAAATATTCCGTGACTTTTTTTATGTCACAAATAACTAATTGTAACATCCAACGAATGTCGGAGATGTTACGTAAGATTTTTGTTTTTATTTTTTCTCGTCGTCTCGACACAAAAAAAAAATAGATTTATTACTATGTTAACAAAAATATTACATGACTCTTGTAAGAAGATATTTATTTTGACTTTCTATCATATAAATGTATTATTTGTCGGTAAGCATCATTTAAATATTGTGTGACTTTTTTTATGTCACAAATAACTAATTGTAACATCCAACGAATGTCGGAGATGTTACGTAAGATTTTTGTTTTTATTTTTTCTCGTCGTATCGACACAAACAAATAAATTTATTACTATGTTAACAAAAATATTACATGACTCTTGTAAGAAGATATTTATTTTGACTTTCTATCATAAAAAGGTATTATTTATCGGTAAGCATCATTTAAATATTGCGTGACTTTTTTTTATGTCACAAATAACTAACTGTAACATCCAACGAATGTCGGAGATGTTACGTAAGATTTTTGTTTTTATTTTTTCTCGTCGTCTCAACACAAAGAAATAGATTTATTACTATGTTAACAAAAATATTACATGACTCTGGTAAGAAGATATTTATTTTGACTTTCTATCATAAAAAGATATTATTTGTCGGTAAGCATCATTTAAATGTTTCGTGACTTTTTTTATGTCACAAATAACTAATTGTAACAATCAACGAATGTCGGAGATGTTACGTAAGCTTTTTGTTTTTATTTTTTCTCGTCGTCTCGACACAAACAAATAGATTTATTACTATGTTAACAAAAATATTACATGACTCTTGTAAGAAGATATTTAATTTGACTTTCTATCATAAAAAAGTATTATTTGTCGGTAAGCATCATTTAAATATTGCGTGACTTTTTTTATGTCACAAATAACTAATTGTAACATCCAACGAATATCGGAGATATTACGTAAGATTTTTGTTTTTATTTTTTCTCGTCGTCTCGACACAAAGAAGTAGATTTATTACTATGTTAACAAAAATATTACATGACTCTTGTAAGAAGATATTTATTTTGACTTTCTATCATAAAAAGGTATTATTTATCGGTAAGCATCATTTAAATGTTTCGTGACTTTTTTTATGTCACAAATAACTAATTGTAACAATCAACGAATGTCGGAGATGTTACGTAAAATTTTTATTTTTATTTTTTTTGTCGTCTCAACATAAAAAAAATTAGATTTATTACTGTGTTAACAAAAATATTACATGACTATTGTAAGAAAATAGTATGCATTTGGTTCACATGAATGATGTTATAATATTGGTATTTACATACTTGAGGTTCAATTTCACCATAAATATCTTTAGATAATTATTTTAATAACTAAAATAAATATTTGAAGAATTTAAGTGATAAAACATAATTTACCTTATTTTTAAAAAATTATTCCGAGAACTAAAATTAAAATTTATAGAATTTCAGGGGCCCGGATCCCAACCAGCCCACCTATCTTCACCCTGGTATGTATATACAATTATATAGAATAAATCGAAACCCAAATCGATTTCAATTTCAATTCGAATTGGGCCACAATTGAATGCAACACCACCGCCAACAATAAGTCAATAACAGTGGTAGTAGAGATGGTAATGGGTTGAGGTTTTGGCCAATCCGAAAATTTAATACATTCATTCAAATTCTATCCGATTCGATATTTTATGATATTTTATGTTATCTGACTCAAATTCGAATTTTAGAATAAAAAGTTAAATTCAACATGACCCGATATAAATAAAAATATTCTCGATAAAATAAAAAGTTAATTGAAAAATATAAATAAAAAGAGAGCATTATAATAATTATTTTATTTCTATTAGAAAAAATAGGGATATAATTATTTCTATTATAAAGAGGGAGCATTATACATTAGAGAGACGGGGAGGGAGAGAGAGGGACATTATAATAATTATACCTAAATATTTAAAATAAAATTAAATTCTTATTTCGAGTCAAATATTCTCACCTTAAATTAAATTCGACTGACCCGACCTTATCCTTAAAAAAAATCAGACCCAAACATAATTTTTTTTTTGAAAAAAAACCTGAACCCGGCCATCGGATATAAGTCAAATGTCCATGAATGTGAGGAGGGCTCATTCGGAAATGAACTTCCGCTGCGTCCATCATGATCATGATGATGCCGCCGGTGGAGGATCCTCCGTGGCTAACTTCGAACAGTTAGGATCCGACCCAAGGATGATCTTTTTTTCCACCTACATTCACGTCGCATCTAAAGGAAGCAGCACCGTAGCGAACGGGAGAAGTTGACGTCCTTCTGATCCTCCACCACCACCATGTCTTCGAGACCTACACAAAAAGCATAGTAATTGGGTGGACGGCAGCGTTTACGGCTAAACAATGGACGCCAGGAAAGCTAGGTCTCCTGATAAGTTGGCTCATCTCGGGAGCTAAAAGATTCCTTCTTCCTTAGAAATTTTGCGATTCTGCAGCAAATGTTGGCATGATTGCAATTTATTTTATTTGCTTTACCAGCACTTTACTACCAGCAAAACCATATAAATTTCAACAGCGTCTAATGTTAGATAAGATTCCTAAGAAGAATGTATTTGAGAATAAATTGGAATGATAACATGTTGACATGGTGCCGAGGAAAAAAAAAACATGTTGACATGGGATAAAAATTATTTTCCTTTTTTCGGTGTTCTACTTATGTCCAACAGTAAAAAACATAATAAAATTAAATTTTAAGCCATAACCTTAAATTCTAAATCTTAAACCCTAAACCCTATACCTTACAAAATACATCATACCCTAAATTCCTTAAACCCTAACCATAACCCCTAATCTAAAACCCTAAACCTAAACCTTAAACTTAATTTTAAATATAGGGCATAAGTGTGGGCACCGAAAGGGATAGAGGATTTCCTTCCGTTTACATGGTTGATTGCCAACTTAAAAGGGGAAAAATCCTTTAAACTTGCTTATTTCTTACGGAATCAAAACAAGTTATAATTCATATTTGTTGGATATAAACATAAATCATATCTTTTTTGGTGGCGCTATTTATATCCTGACATTAAAATTTTAGATTGAGTGTTTAAGATTTAAGGATAGAGTTTATGGTTAAGGTGTAAAGTATAGGGTGCAGTGTTTTTTTAGGGGTTTAGGGTTTATGTTTTAGGGTTTATAATTTAAGGTTGGGCAAAGGCTTTAGCTTTTTAGTGTTAGGGGCATAGTTAGGACATCAAAAGGAACACATGATTTTTGTTCAGTTTAAGACTTGTTTATTTTGAATGATTTTTGTTCGGTTTAAGACTTATTTGTTGTGCTGTAATTTTTTTATTGTTGTTGTTTTTGCTTATTGTTCTTCGTATTGTTGTTTTGTTTGTTTTCTGAATTTGTTTAACCTTCCCATGTGTTTGTGTTTCTGGATTTTTTAACCTTTCCCCTTTTGTATGTATTTTCTTGTTTTGTTAATATCTACGAAAATTTTCACCTTTTATTTTACGTTTTGCCCTAATATTTCCTATAAAATGCAAGCTTGAGTTCTTTATTCAACACACAAAAACCATGTCCTTTATGAAAATGGTAATTTATTTGAGATTTTTTTATTGAAATAATTTATTTGAGTTTCACCCTCCTTATTCACGTGTACAACACTACATCAATTTTGGTATATAGCGGCGTTTTTCGCGGCGTTTTTTGTTTAAACGCCGCTAATTTTGTACATATTACGGCGTTTGCATTATAAACGCCACAGAACGACAAAAATCGCGGCATTTTTATTACAAACGCCGCTATAGAATGATATTTAGTGGCGTTTTGTTGAAAAACGCCGCAAAAACAAGTATTTAGCGGCGTTTATTTTTAAAAACGCCGCAATAGGTGATATTTTTAGTGACGCTTTTAGTAAAACGCCGCAATAATCTGATATAGGAACAGTGCTTTAGTTGCGTTTATTTTTAAAACGCAGTGAAGGAAGTCGTTTAACCCATTTTATTAAAATCACAAGTCGTTTAACCCTAATTTCCCAAATATTTCCCGATCCCTCGTGCCCCCCTCTCCACCTCCGTTGCTGCATCGCCACTGCCTCTGCTGCAGCGTCCGACTCTCCTCCCTCGCTTCCGCTCGTCGCCGGACTCTCCTCCCTCTCTGGTTTTTGTTTTATTTAAGGTACGTCTCCACCACCTTCACTAGCTTTTGTTTATATCCTCTAATTTCTTCACGCGCAACCTCCTCAAACCCTTCCTCTCGGTGGTCTCGTTTTGTCTCTTTCTTCTGATGGATATATACTAGAAATACGAGACCCGGCCCAGCTGCGAAGCCGACTCTTGTACTCCCTCGGAGCATCTCCGTCACTAGAAATCCATCATGAAGAGCCAACGCAACGCGCTTCTCATCGCCGCCGCCCTTCTTTTCTACTGGCTCCTTTACTCCGTTACTCACCTTGTTGTTAGGGTCGAGCAGTTGACTCAGCGCCTGAAGAGGCTTAAGAATCGCGATTGAGTTAGATAAGTGCTTCATTTTCAGAATGGTTGTATTTGGGATACACTTTTGTTGTGATCTTTTTCTGTTTAGATTTTTCTGTCTCATGTGCTTTTAGATAATTTGAAGGATCTTATTATGTGATGAGAATTACATGTTTTTTCTTGTCGAATCTTTGTTTTCCAAGTTGTAATTTCATAAAAAAGAAAATGTTAGGGTTTTGGTTAAAATTAATTCTGTGTTATACATACAAACAAGTTTATTATCATTTGGGATTTGGAATTGTAGCTTCCATGGTTCAATCATGCACAATTTCCATTACCGAGCTCAGTGCCTGCCATTTGTCTTACTAATTTAATGCTAATTGAGACATTGTTTTTGCCGAGGCTGAAGTTTGTAGATGGTTAATGTTCTCTCAGTCTGTCTTGTTTAACCTGATCCTCCATCTTTTTGGTCTTAGTTTTTATTTTGGTATATGGCTTTACTTGCTAGTTTGTACTTCTTAATCTATTTGGTTCATTAAAATGAATAGTTTGTTTAGGATTTTGTTTTCATAATTGAATGCTGGAATGTGTTCTAGGACATTGCTATTTGTTAATGCTTGGATGATTCCTCTTCAAAAGCTTTATTCTTTCTAATTTTGCTGCACGAACATAGGTGGTCTTTCCTTCAGTAAGTTGAACGAAACGGAGCCTCTCAGTAGGTACACTATGTGAAATTAGGTGTAATGTTTCATACAAACCATTTGGGAGATGTTTGACTCTTACTTTTAGCCTCTCAGTAGCCAATTTCTATTTATACTGCTTGTCCATGTTTGAGTAGTAAAACTTGAAATGCCCATGTGGAGATGTTTGACTCTTACTTTTTTGTCATTGACATTATATTATTGATTGTGGTTGTATTGTTTCTAGGGTTTCCCATGTCACTTGTACAATGTACTTTGATTTGGAGTTTAATACGAGAGACAATTTGGGAGGGGATGGAGATGAAATGGTTGATCTCTTGACATTCTAGAGACCTTACTTGAAAAATACTCTATCAATGGAAATCAAGATTGGGTGGTGGAGCTTGATTCCTCTACTGAAGGTACAGTTCTGTTCTAGGTTGTATTGCTTTGTAGTATCATTAATAAACTGTTTTGATGAATAAGATGGAGTGTTAATCTATGATAATAAAATGGGATTTTGGTTGGTAGATTTAAGGACTGTTTAGTGGAAACTTAAGACTCTTCAATGCTAGTGGACAGTCACATTTTTTTCATCTTTTATTCTGTTAGTATTGTTTTCAGAAACAATATAGACATACATGTGCAAGTTATGGAGATTATACATGGTCTGTATCTGGTTGCATTTGAACTATAACACCCCTCACCCCGGATTAGGGGCAAGGAGCGTTATGTTAACATGTGACAGATTCGTATTAGGCAGCGGAAGTGGGTTAACAATTTTTCGTGTGATTTTTTTTGAATACATCTATTTTAATTTCTTTTCACATTCGATTATCCCATGGACATACTTCATCATATTCATAAATTAATTCCATTGATTTCAATTCATTTGGACACTACCCATAATCATTTACATTCGATTTACATGTTATCAATTAAGAGCAAATTCTAACCGATTTATTCATCATATATATATATATATATCATATCCGATAATATCTTCCATAGTGTTTTAGTTTCCCTTAATTACATATCAAAATGTAGGGTAACTTCTTATAAGTTTATACAATACTAAAGAAATAGTTCATGAACATAACCATCAGGCCAAATTAAACTAACATGCTGAACGCTAGGCCACCCATCATGAGTACGACAAAGACAGGGAAAATCACACTTAAGCTTCGTACGAGTAGAATACAGGTAGAGGTCAACGATGCTAGAACCTGAAATTTAGGGGAAGGAAGGAAGGTTCGAGTGGTAAGTACTTCTCGTACTTAGTGAGGAAACCCTATTCTATTCGGTTTCCAATTTAAACATTATGATCAAACAATTTAATTTCACTTTGCACATTAGCTCATTCGAATGATTCAAGCAATATAATCAATCCACAATTAATAATGCACCATAGAAATCATTCGAATATATACACCAAGGAGTCATGTAATTCTATTCGAATACATGCAAGTGATTACATATCATTCATATCATGAATACACATACAAGCCATGAAACCTGAATTAACTTCCAATTATCTAATTATCACAATTAAAGTTTCATAGCATATCAAGAATAGCAAATCATGAAATTCAATATTTCATTCAAATGATCCAACAACCAATTTCATGAATTTACTTTCAATTTTCAGATTTCATTCCTTAAATTGTTCATTTAATTCATTTAGCAATGCCTTGGATAGTAGAGTATGCTAGGTAATCAAGTCACGTATAACAGAGGTTGTGAATCAAAATTCACCATGTAATAGGTACCACGTACCAAATCGTATCACATATAATATATCATAATGTCCGCAGACATTAAGCAAGAAGGTACACTTACGTACCATATATCGAGTACACTAACGTACCGATTTTCTTATTGAGCTTAGACTCTAGGCTAGCCGTACTACCTAAACAGACTGTACACACCAAGGGCTTTGCATTTAAATCTTTAATTTAATCAGATACATAATCAATCAGATTTTCAGAAATTCTTAATTAATCCTTTCGATTAATTGCTTATAATTCCAATTCCAATAACATGTTATCACACATGATCATATAAACATTTACAAGCTCAATTCACACATTTCAGCTCAGCATTCGAACAATCCAAGCTCATATCATATAATTCAGAATTTCATTTCATATTTCAATACTCAATTGAACTTGTCAAACATAATTATAACATGTAAGAGTATTGCATACTCACATACTATATCACAACTTCATTGTTTCCACAAGAAATCAATATCACAATAAATTCCAATAATCAGCATGATTAATTCATCCAAAACAGTAAGATTAACCAAATATCAGATTCGGAATCAAACATATCAATCGTCAATTTAATTTCAATCACATATGCAACAAAATCGCATAACACAAGCATAAAATCCAGATTCCATTATTCCTTCTTCCCTTACTAAAATCGAACAATTAATTAGTCCAAATTGCATGCTTATCATAACTTAAAATCAAATTAAGGCAGTTGGGACTCTAATCCCAACTCTAAAAATTGTTTCACTCACAATTCGTCGAGCTAGTTTTGAATCCGTATGCCCTTCGCCCGATCCGAAGCCGATCCCGGAGTAATCTCTTCTTCTACCCTTTCGCTTCTAGGATCTAAGGTATTCAAGCCAAGCAATATAACAATTTTTCAGAATTCAATTTATGCAATTAGAGACTGAATTTTGCCTTTTTATTTAAAACAGTCCCTAAACTTTTCGGTTCAAATCGACTAGCTTCCATTTTCCTATTTTCTTTAATTAGCCCTTTAATCCTTCAAATTGATCACCAAAATTAATAAATTTTATATCTTACAGTTTATAACTCAATTTAACAGTACTTCATATAATCCAATTTTGTCAATTTCATAAATCTCAAGTTCAGATTTTTCTTCTTTTCATTTATACTCATTTCTGACCGCCTATATTGATTCATTTCGTATTCTCTGTATACAACTCCAAATCGAACACCGTTTGTTCCTAAATTCAATTAACATACTCAATTTTAACATATCAAAAATTCAGATTGAAACTTCTAGTAGATTATTTTCTACAATTTTACAAAGTTCACTGTCCAGCTAGGAGCATTACTGGACAGTTTTACATGCTGTTCGTATTAAGCTTCCAGATTTCACTAAAATGATCAAAACTCAGATTTATAATTTTTCTACCACTTTAGACATGTCAAAGTAGAACATATCAAAAATTCATCACGAAATTCCCACTAATTAATTTTCTATAATTTTTCAAAGTTTACTGTCCAGCTAGAAGCATTGCTGGACAGTTTTGCATGTTGGTTCAAATATGCTTTCCAGATTTTTATACAGCCATTAAAACTCTATTTTACAATTTTTCTACTATTTTAAACATGTCAAGGTAAAACATATCTAAATTTAAGCGTTAGATTCTCATTAGTGATTTTTATATGAATTTCCAAAGATGCATGTCATGTAATCTTAACAAATCTGTCAACATAACTACATACATGTTCTTAATCTTTTATATCTCTTAATCCTTAAGGATTCATATGGATCTTTACATTTTCCAGCAACTACCTTTAAAGACACCATCTTCATAATTTTCTAGACACTTCATAACACATGATCTATCACAATTTTTACCATAACTGAATTAAGAAGGGAAGGATCTACTTACTTCTGATTTTCTTCTTAATTTTCTAAGGACTTTACACCACCATGTAAGCTCTTCTTCTTCCCCAAGCTCTCAACTTTCTCTCAAGTTTTCTAGGTTGTATTATTGGTGTGAAAAAGCAAATGAGGTAAGAAAGTTTGGGTTGGGATAGCCGGCTATGTAAAGTGGGAATGAGGGAAAGATGTGTTAATTTGGCTTGAAATTCAAAGCCAAAGTCAAAATTGGCAGGGAGTTGGCATTGTAAATCAATGCTAAAGTCAAGGAAAGCATGCACCGAAAGCCACCGGAAAAATAGGTGGAAAAGTGGTTGAAATAGTGCAATGAGATAATTAATTTTTGGTCCCTAAAGTTTAGGCTATTTATAAGTTTAGTCCTTCATTTGTTTTCTTTTTAATTACTACAATTAATTTCTTAATTCAATTTAATTGAGCCATGATTTAATTATTTAGTAGTAATTATTCTAAGCCCGGTTTAAGGGTGTCACATGAACTTTCTCGAGCATAAGGTGAAAGAAATTCACATACTTCCAATAGTGTCTGTAGCTGAGAATCAATGACGTTTGTCATTGTATTTTTGTATCAGAAGGCTTTTCTGGTCTACCATATTTTACTCTCGGGCATGTTTAGTATTTGTGTGTTAAGTTATGTTGGGTAATTTTTTTAGTTAATTAACTTGGATTATAACTGCCTGCAGCAACCCCATGAGAATGAAGCGAGGTTTAAAGGCTGATGATAGAAGAGCAACACCTTTGATGCCGAGGACATCTTTCAATGTGGGATTTTTATTTCAATGTTTATTTCTTTCAAATTCATCTTCGCTACATGAAGCCCTTGAATTTCTTATACAAGCTTCTAGGGATGTCGTTGGCCGTGCAGAACTTGCTAAGGAATATCCTTCCTACTATGGAGCCAATGTGTCAGTAGCCCATATTATTGAAAATCTGCTAATATGTAATTGGTCTAGAAGAAAAGTTCAAGTTGTTTAGGGAACATTAGTTGTTCATCTGGATGATTTTGGTTTGTAATGCATTTTAAATTATTATATAAAATTTTATTTGATTTTTTTTTGAAATATGGTGTTACTCGCGGCGTTTGTAAAAAAAAACGCCACTACAGAACATGTCCCCGTGGCGTTTGATTTTACAAATGCCACTAAAGAACAGATTTTCGCGGCGTTTTAGTTTACAAACGCCACTAAAGAATAGATTTTCGCGGCGTTTGAATCTACAAACGCCACTAAATACTAGTTATTCGCGGCGTTTGTATTTTGCAAACGCCACTAAAGAACACTTATTCGCGGCGTTTGTAAACACAAACGCCACTAAAGAACACTTATTCGCGGCGTTTGTAAATACAAACGTCGCTATAGATCTTGACTTTTTGCGGCGTTTTTTACCTAAAAACGCCGCGAACTATTGCGGCGCTACTTTACGCGGCGTTTCTTGCGGCGCTTTCTTAAGCGCCGGGAAAGTTTTTAGCGGCGCTAAAAAACACCGCTATAGGGTTAAAAAAGCGCCGCGAAAGAACTGTTTTCCTGTAGTGTAAATATGAAAACTCTATATTAATTTTAGAGAGGAAGTCCATTAAACAATTACATTGATCATGATGAAATCGTTTCTAAAGTATTAGTTATTATCGCTACACAATAAATCTCTTCATAATCTACAATTTAAATTTTTTATAATATTACTAACATTTTATTTTACAGTCGTAATATTTCTAACACTAATAAAAAAATACAATGAAAAAGAAAGGAGTTAGGATAAATTCAAAAGAAATATATGAAGAGGGCTAATGGAATGGCAATTTTGGGTGAAAAACCCCTTTTAAATTATTATCTTTAAAAATGGCTCCCAAAAACATTTATTTGGCAAAATGACCCTCTTTCTTGCCAGGTCGGCAGACCTCGCGTTGTGTAGGACGCGAGGTACGTTATCGCGTTCTGCATAACGCGATTTCAGTCGACGTGGCGTTGCAGTTCGGCTTAACGGTTTAACAGTACCTCGCGTTCTGCACTACGCGAGGTCCACGAGAAATTGAAAAGGCGGCTGGACTATATCGGACTGACCTCGCGTTCTGTAAGACGCGAGGTCTGTGCATTTCCAACCAGATCCACAAGAAAAAACATGCGTAAGTAGGCCTGTTCGAACCCAATTTCGAGCGTGTAAATGGTATATTTTTAGCGATCATCGAGTTTGGGGTTGTAGTATTGTAAATTTTCTATCGTATGATACCAACATGGTTAATTTCCGTCCATTCTACAATGGTTTAAAATGGCTTCGAAAACCCTATGCTAGCATACTTTTTTTATTGCAGTTTTATTTCAACTAATGTCGATTTTCTATTTTTTAATCCTATTAAATTTAGTAAAAACAAAAATTAAATAAACATTATAAAGTTTTATTATAATATGTAAACAAAATTAGAATACGACATTATAAAATTTAAAAGTGTTTTACATAAACATTAAAAACATAAGTAGAAAACAAAAAAAAAAAACTAAAAATGCCTATGTCCACCCGTTCCGCAGTCGGGTGGATGACGCTCACGATCCGGATACCTCCTCTGTCCATCGTGTGGTGGTCCCTGAACCCTATCATCCTGACCATCGTGCGCGATCTGCGGATCTGTGCTGGGCCTAGGCGGGGAGTAAAACAAACTACCTATCGGCGTATTCGCCACCATCGGAAACTCATACTGAGGTGGATAATCGATAAGTAGAAGGTCAGTCGTGGGCGTATGGGGGCGATAGGCATCAGTGGAGCCGAACTGGGGTGGAGGCATCGTCTGCTCGAAAGTCGATGGACCGCTATGTAATGGTGGGGCAGAAGATGATGCCCCTGGAGTGTCATATCGTGGTCTCGGACCTCGATGCGTCGACTGCCTCTGGGTCTGCCTCTGGGTCTGGGACTGGCTCTGGGTCTGGCTCGCTCGCCCGCTCCCGCGTGGGCGGTTTTGGGGTCGCTGGGGAAGCCCTTCTTGGAGCTCGGCCGGAGTAAGGATATGTGGCATCCCATTGTCCCTATACCACTGTTCATAATTGAAAGTGATCAAAGGACCCCCTGGCATAATTGGTTGGAGAAACTGTGGGCGTCTGAGGAATCGTTGACCCCAAAGTGCTATCCAGCTAGCGTGGTGCTCGGCCCAGTCAACCTCTGTCTTCCCTTGACGCGTAAGATTATGAAACTCGTCCATATTTTGCGGAGGGCGTGAAACATCTTGGACGTACCCGAACTGTCGGAGTACCCGATCCGCAGAATGCCACACACAAATTTCGTAGTTCAGCAGCGGAACTACGGAAATCCAGAGGTCTCGCTCTTGCAGAATATCTGCTGGAGTAATGCGGCGAATCTGCTCTGAATCGTAGGGTGTCCACACGAACTAAAAAGAATGAAAAAAGTTAGTAAAATTTCTATATGAAATATTATTGGAAAAAATAGTATGGAAAAAATCAAAATAATTGTTGAATTACCTCGTCCTCCGTCAAGGCATCGAATCTATATCTGTATGCTTTCTGGGTGTCCGGCAGGCCGGTGTGGGATAGGTTGGCGGTCCACCTTTAAATAATGAAAAAGATCGTTAAATAAAATAATTTAATAAAAAAATATAGTAAATTATGTAGTACCTCCGTAGAAGCGGAAATGACAGAGGACTGGGAATCCTAAGATGTGGTGCCAAAGAAGGGATCCGAAGCCAAACCCAAGCCTGCAAGAATAAACAGCATCCTCCCATCGATGATTTGGAGGCGTCAACGTTTCTGCAGAGGTCTCTGATAAGAAACGCCAAGACAGCTGACCCCCAAGATTTTCGTCCAGACTCGTCTAAATTTGTGAGATGATGAAGCCACATAACGTGCACTTTGTTGCGAGTTTTGTCGGGCATTAATATCCCGCCAATAATGCGCAAGATGTGGGCTCGCGCATACCGCTGTGAAAATATAAATTAATAAAGGCATCCTAATTAAAAAAATTGTAAGTTCATCCTAAAAAATAAAATTGTAAGTATCCTAAATATTTAATGTAGGCAACCTAAATATTAAATAAAGTATACTAAATAGTTACTAAATTCATCCTAAAAATTTATCCTACATATTTATAATTCATCCTAAATATTTATTAAAAAGATCCTAAATATTGTCCCTATTCATCATAAAAAATTCACTAAACGCTAATGTGCAAATAAATAATTTTAATTTAATAATAAATGTAATAAAAGCATACTAAATATAATAAAAAAATACCTCAAGTGTAACATCATCCGCATCGGGGGGAGGGGTTCCAAAGTTTTCCTCCAAGTACGGTAGAGAAATTTTCCCTCCGTCCCACGCTGTATCAGGGGCCATAACGCCAATTTGTTCAGCAAATAGGAGTGGCCAATGTCCCATCGCTACACCAGTAATAACGCTGCCATTTATAGGCAACCCGAGAATGTAGGCAACATCCTGCAACGTAATTGTTGCCTCGCCAAATGGAAGATGGAATGTATGCGTCTCGGGTCTCCACCGTTCTATCAGCGCGCTGATCAACTTTGGTCTAACCTTCACCCCCCCCCAATATAGCGACCTATGTGCCCAAAACCAGCCCGCGTAATCAAACGCATAACGGCATCAACGGGTTCGACGGTGATACGGTTAACGTAACATTGTAAGTTACGTTCGTATCCCTGAAAAAAATAAAGTAAAATAGTTAGTAAAAATAAAAGAATAAAATTTAATTAAATAAATTTTTTTAGAAATTAATAGGGAAAAAATAATACCTCTGGACTGTTTCTCCAATATTCACTGCAGTGATTCGCTCGGTTCCGTAGCATGGGCTCCTTGTGATCAAACGATATATAAAAATTACTGACAAATTTTTGTGAAACTTCTATAGAAATCGCGTTCTGTGGAGGTTTTTAGGAAAAAAACCTCCAATTTATAGAGGACCTCGCGGCGTTTGGGAAGCGATGTAACGTCTCTGAACCATTAATTGCCTTACACAACCAGATTCTCCTGGATTGCAAGGGCCAATAATTTTGCCTATATATGAACCCTAACCATAAAACGAAAATATAAGTTTCAATTGGCAATCAATTCCTAGAATTTTCTAAGTATCAAAATTTCAAAAGTCTTTCAAAATATTCAAATGGCCGGACGAGGCGTTACTACGAAAGTTTACTACGATGGGCAGATATTCGAGGGTACCGAACTCGGCGTCCTTTTTTACTGCCAAGATTCGGTAACGATAAAGCTTCCGAGGATATTATCGTTCAAGAAGTTGGTCAACAAACTGGAGGCAAAAGTTCCTCATTTCAATAATCATCGTTTGTCCGACGTGAAGTATCGGGTGCCAATATCTATAGACCCTTTACGGTACACTGTATGCCAAATTGCGGCAAATGCTGATGTGCAAATGATGATGGAAGCCCACTTCGAGTATTCAATCGGGGGCCCCCTCGAGCTGTATGTATCGTTCTCCGAGTCTCATCCAGTTGTCGAAATACCAAGCTGGGGCCGGGCGAATTTCGACTTCGATCCGAATGCCAACGTTGATAGCCCGACCGCAGGTCTACGACGTGATTTTGGCCTACTCTGTCGAGACAACGAAGTTGGTGCATCGTCATCTGCTCCTCCAAGGCAGTCCTGCGTAGCTAGTATCGGGTTCGACCTCAACCAACCCCCAAACGATGAATTCGATGCACCAACAAATGCATCGTACAGTCCATATGATCCATACAATCCATACAATCCTTATAGTTTTGGGGGGGAAGGAACGTCGGCTCCTTACGTTACGCACGACCATGAAGCATCATATGGCTGGCACTCAATGTATGTCTCTGGCACCGACTACGGTCAACCATCTATGGGGAGACATTCTTCTTTTGGGGGTGAAGGAGCGTCGTCATCTTACGCTATGCACGACCATGATTCATCATATGGACGACACTCAACGTATGTCCCTAGCACGGAGTACGTTCAATCATCAATGGGAATACATTCTTCTTATGGTGATCTTGATTTTGGTCTTGGAAATGAGGTTCCTGAGCGATCTCGTGAGAGGTCTCCCGCTCCTCGACCCCAATCCTCGCCTCAAAGGGTAGTGATTCCAGAAGCTCTACTATTCCAGCTCCCGGAGGATGCTTCTGACGAAGAACCGATTAGAGAACCCGGGCCAGACGGAGACGAGCTGGGGCCATTCTATCCCGAACCAGAAGACTTGACAGAGTTACCAGAAGACCCAGAAGACAATGTCGTTCCACCACCAGATTTGGACGAAGAACCGACTGCCACCAACTTTCCTGTAGACGCAAGACCAATTTCTATGTTCCAGCCACCATCCCACTTCACAACGGTTGATATGGATGCAATGGACGTCCCTGATTTTCCCCATGACGACACAATAGATGGCCGAGTCCACCGTTCTGATGGTGAACTAAGAATTGGTATGGCGTTCGCGAACAAGGAAATTGCGGTGGCGGCAGTTAAGCAGTACAACCTTCGTCATAATGTTGAGACGACGGTGAAGAAAACCCAAGCCAAATACTACAAGGCTCAGTGCGTCCAAAAGGATCAAGGCTGTAAATGGAAAATCCGGCTATCAGACTTGAAGAGGGCAGGCAACCGTTGGAAAATAAGAAAACTTGAGGGGCCTCATACATGCACCGTTCCTAGCCTCAACCAGGATCACAAGAACCTGGATGCAAAGTACCTCGCGGACATCTTTTCCACACTGGTGAAAACAAATCCCACTGTGTCGGTCCCCACATGTCAGGCTGCAGCTCTAGCTGTCACCGGCTTCCGTCCAGGTTATTCGAAAGCATGGTATGCAAAGAAAAAGGCCAAAGAGGAATTGTATGGCCGATGGGAGGAATCTTACATAGAGTTGCGCCCGTGGCTTAATCTCCTACAGAAACACATCCCCAGAATGGTTGTCAAACTTGATACGGTTCTGGCATACGAAAATGATCGTGTCGTCCGAGGTGTTTGTCAATTCCACCGGTTATTTTGGACTTTCCCCCAGTGCATCAACGCATTCAAGCACTGCAAACCGATGGTCCAAATCGACGGCACATGGTTGTATGGAAAATATACACAGATCCTACTTCTAGCTATAGCACAGGACGGCAATCGCAAATGCGTTCCTGTTGCATTCGCAATCGTCCCGAAGGAGGATATGGAGTCTTGGACGTTCTTCCTTACGAACCTACGAAAATATGTCCTTGATCCTGTAATACGAAGAAGAAGGGATGAAGGGGTGTGTGTTATTTCTGACAGAGGCATAGCGCTGATGTGGGCGATACAAAATTTGGGTGACTATTGGAAGCCTCCATACATTCACCATCGTTTCTGCTTGCGGCACATAGCCGCAAACTACCTGCTGCAATACAAGAACCGTGATGAACGTCAAATGGTGCTCGATATGGGTACGTCCTTATGGCATTTTCATTTACTATATTATTTCTTACTCCCTTTTATTATTTCTTACTCCCATAACTATTCAACTGTCATTCCGTAGGCAACTCGCACTACAAACAAGAGGTGGCTGAGCTGCTCGAGGAATTGAGAGCGAGAAACAAAAAAGGCGCAGAATACCTTGAAAAAATCCCAAAGGAAAAATGGCTTCGATCGTATGACGAGGGCAAACGTTATGGTCACATGACAACGAACTTGGCTGAGGCAGTGAACTCATCACTGAAGGGAGTTCGGCAGTTGCCTATCACTTCCATTGTCAAAGCCACCTATTATCGTTTAGCTACCCTTTTTGCAACCTTGGGCAAGCAAGCAGCTGAGTACATGGCAGGTGGACACAAAGTCCATCCAGATTTCCGCTCAAGACTGCATATTCAGTTGACCCAATCAAGACAGGTGCAAGCAACTCTCTTCTCGCGAGAAGGACACTTGTTTCGTGTTGCGGAATTTTCGAGGCGGATAGAAGGCATTCAGCACAACGCTTACGTTGTAGATCTGAGGGAAAAAACCTGCGAGTGCGGAATATTCCAAACTTTCAAATACCCGTGCGCACACGCCATTGCTGCTTGCACTAACCAACGAATAGAATACATGCATATGGTTGATCCGGTATACTTACTCAAAACGGTGCTTAAAGTTTACGAAAAAGAGTTTCCTCCAATCGGAAATGAGGTTGATCCAAATGCTGTGGACACTGAACCGATCATACGCCCAGATCCAGCACTACTACGAGCCAAAGGACGTCCACCTTCTACAAGAATATACTGTGCCGAGGATTTGGTCGAACATCGAGAGAAAACCGGACAAAAGAAGCATTGTTCTATATGTCGAAATCTTGGGCACACAGCTCCTAAGTGTCCTAATCGCTCAGCCCCTCGTATTAATTAATTATTTTTCATTTGTATATGTGAGTTCGCACATGACAATCTAATCAATAAAGTCAGTCCACTTCGATTTATACAACCCGTCATCTTATATTTTCAATCATTCAAAAAAATATGTTATGATAGTGTTTTCGAACAACTTTAAATCAGCGTACAATGGAAGAAAATTGACCGTGTCAGTGTCATACGATAGAGAATTTCCAATACTACAACCCCAAACTCGATGTTACCTAAAAATTTAAAATTTATACGTATAAAATTCTGCTCGAACATGCCTATCGACATTAGTTGAAATACAACTTCAATAAAAAAAAGTATGCTAGCATAGGGTTTTCGAAGCCATTTTAAACAATTGTAGAATGGACGGAAATTAACAATGTTGGTATCATACGATAGACAATTTTCAGTACTACGACCCCAAACTCGATGATCGCTAAAAATATACCATTTACACGCTTGAAATTGGGTTCGAACAGGCCTACTTAGGCATGTTTTTGCTTGTGGTTCAGGCTGGAAGTGCACAGACCTCGCGTTCTATAGAACGCGAGGTCCGTGCGATATATTCCAGCCGCCTTTCAATTTCTCGGGGACCTCGCGTTCTGCAGAACGCGAGTTACTGTGAAACCGTTACCACGAGCTGCAACGCCACGTCGACTAAAATCGCGTTCTGCAGAACGCGAGGTCCTACCTCGCGTTCTACAAAACGCGAGGTCGGCCTACCTGGCAAGAAAGGGGGTCATTTTGCCAAATAAAAGTATTTGGGAGCCATTTTTCAAGATAATAATTAAAAAGAGGTTTTTCACCCAAAATTGTCTAATGGAATGTTCAAGGGAAAAAACTCCATATTTTAACAACAAAAATAAAGATATAAGATGTCATAACAACTCAGCAAAACGTCAGCATATATCGTATTGATTTTTCTTTCTTTCTAAATTAACCCTGTGTGTATGTGATTCGAGGGGGGAAAAAAGATGGAGAATTGAATTACTTTATTGATTGATTAATTAATTAATTAGATGAAAAGGAAGCACGTGGCATAGTTTTCAGTCGCATGTACAGGCTGATGGAACATGTTGAATTGAGTCCTGGTCCAGTGTAGATTGCTTGCTTGGCTTGATTTACTTCCAAACATGGTGTCTATCCATTTAAATGATCATTTACTACAACATCTATAGTAGGAGTGAGCATTTGATAATCGAGTGGAGTAAAAAATTTCGAGTTATTTGAGTTTATAAATTTTATTGTATGATTTAAATTTTATTTAAAAAATTTCAGTTTGAGTCGTGTTTTTAAAGTTATGTACAAATTGATTCTAATTTAAACAAATTTATGTAATTATATATATATATATATATATATATATATTTCTTCATATATATTTTTCTCACGTGTGAAAAAGGTCTATAATGTTATTTAATAAAAAAAACAAATCATCTAAAATTTTAATCATATAAGGAGTCAAGAAATTGAAAAAGAATTTACAACAAAATTAATGTTAGAGAATAAATTGAATAAAATACAAAGTTAGGAGACTAGATTAAAAAATAATAATATTTTTTTGTTAAAAATAGGAAAGGAATTTAAATATATATTATATAGCAGTAGTGGAGCATGTGGTTTAAACTAAAAATAAAGAATTGGAGAAAAGAAGAAAACATATAAAGTTGAAGGGATAAATTATAAAAAAAATAAAATTTATTTTTTAAAAATATGAATTGAAACTACATAGATATTCACTACAAAAAAATATACATATACCGACGCTTTGTTTTACCGACGGACAAAATTCGTCGGTATAGACAATATATACTGACGGAAAATAAAACTGTCAATAAAAGTTATAATTTTTACCGACGGATATATTAATCGTCGGTATAGATATAATTTATACCGACGGAAAACAAAAAATCGTCAGTATAGATGTAATTTATGGCGACGATGTATAGTAACCGTCGGTATAGGTGAGCTATATACCAATGGTTGATTTTGTGTGTCGGTATAGGTAAAAAATTTATCGACAAAAAATTTTATCTGTCGGTTTAGGTAAACTATACCAACGGATACTTTTGGCCATCGGTATAAGTAGGTTTAAACTTTTCTCATGTTTGATTATTTTTAAATATTTAGTATACATATTTAATTATTTATTGATTAAAATATACAAAAAAAAGTCTTAAAAAAACCCCTCCCCTTTACGATTTTAGTTCACCCAAAAATTGAAACCCCTAGCGTTAAAATACAGACTTTCTCAAGCTTCTTTATTTTTTTGATTTCTTTCTTCTCTTCTCTCGAGCAGAAGTGACGAACTGGCGATTGAAAATGGACAAAAAAGAAGCCGACGCTAGAATATTTCTTCTTCAAGTTCAGACTCCATCTCTGCAAGTATTTTTTTTCTTCTTTCATGTTTTTTCTCTTCTATTCTCCCAATTGTTAGGTTTAGGTTTATCAATCAACGATAGATTTGGGTTTAGGTTTATCAATCTTCGGTAGATTTAGATTTAGATTTGTCAATCTTCTGTAGATTTAGGTTTAGGGTTATGGAACACCATGAAAATGTCTGTAAAAAAATCATGGTCTTACCTGTGATTGAATACCTTAAAAGGCGACACTGTTGCTCAAGTCGAGACAGTGGCATTGATAGGTGAATTCATGTCTGGATATGGATGATAATTCGTGTTTTGATTCCCTTTTGCAAAATAAAAAAGCGTATATATATCCCTCTCTGCAACAATTGAAACGCCAAAAAGCAATGCATGTGTATGAGTTGTGGCAATCTCAAATGCATATTTGATTTGAGGACAGTAATAGTTGAGTGAAATTCAGAGTTGACAATTGTTTTAATGTGCAGCATGCATGATTTGGTCAGGAACTATAAGTGAACTCTGTTCAATCTAAAAATTTCTTAGGCTCCTAATATTATTATTAATAGTTTGTTTGTCTTTTGTTGATACCAGGCAAGGTATTTGGAGTGTGTTAGATTTTTTTTAGGGCCATGAAAGAGGTCGAGAAAGAACTATATCCTTACGTTAAGGATGAGAAAGTTATTGACAAACCTAATTATGGTGTTTTAATGGCGTTTATCAAACCTAATTAGATCTAGAAATCTTAATGGTGTTTTAATTGTTCATTCTTTTGATTAAATTCTTATTTTAATTATGGCGTAATCTCGTTTATGTTATGTTTTTCGATATTAATGTGATTGCGATAGTGATGAACCTTTCTAGCTTAAATATCTTATATTCCAAGGTTAATTTTGTTACTGCAAATCTATCATTGGATGAGATCCATCTTATAATTTTCATATGGATCTGAACACTGTATTTTAATTATTTATTTTGTTGTAGGGATCATTTCAACTTTCACTACACTCGCCGAAGATTAAGAATGGTAATTTGATATTTATTTGCCAGGTTAGTTTCTTAGTGTTGTTTGTCGTTTTTTATTGTGAAGTTTTAGTTTCGTTTTCTTCTATAAATATTTGGTGTCTTAGATCAGTACTTTGCAGTGGGAATGAAATGAATGATAAACAACAATTTTTTTCCAGCTTATAACAACAACAAATTTTGTTTAGTTTTGATGCATATTGTCCCAATTATGTTATGCCATTTTTATAGCATTTTGAGTTGTTATGATTGTTAACTCTAGCTTTGGGTTTAACATTAATTGAAGCAGTTATCTCCTTCCAGTTAGGCATTGTGTGACCTTTGAAGTATCTTATTATCATTAAGTTCTAAAGATGCTGCGAACCAGATTTGCTTAGAACTTCATTGCTGGTGAGTGGCGATGTCTATCTTTATCTTCTTAATGCTTTCGTTTTTTATGATGTGTAAAGACGATGATCTTTCAAGTTCGTAATATAAAGAAGGCAATTCTTTAGAGATACATACTCAGTTAAATTAATGTCGTGGTAGCTCACTGTTAAATTCAGAAATTTCAGCCCCAATGTAACATGAAAATTTCGGTGCATTGTGTACCTTTTCGGGTTTAAAGATCTCTTGGTGTTTGGTAGTCACAACAACTCCGGCTAAGTTCAGAGTCAAGCTGATCACATCTCGTTTTGTAGGTCAAGCTATTTTAGAACTATTTCTTTAATCCACAGTCTTACTAATGTTGAATGGGTTGGTTTAGATAATGTTAAAATTTTAGGACAAATCAATTAATGTTTAATAAAAGTGATACTCCATAATTTGTTTGTCTTTAACCCTTAATCAATTAATCTGTATCCTCTATTTTTTTTCTTATGAAAAAGAGACAATGTCTTTAGAATAAAAGTAGATACTTAGAAAATTTTTCTTTAGAATTGCGCCTACAAATTAATAGGAACTAGTTGGCTGATCTAATTGTGAAGCGGGACTAAAAATGAGAGTTCCAAACACCTAGCTAACCTAGGGATGGTCATTCCGTAAGGCTGTGACACTTTTTCATACTGGTCCCTTTATGGTTCAGGTTTAGGAGACATTTCATCTTAGAATTGATGTGTCCATTTAGATTTTGAAAAATATTTTTTCACCTTGGAAGCTGGAAATTGTGATGATTGCTGGTGTTTTATGGAAAATTTAGTTGTCATTTGTTGGGGGCATTAGCTTCTAAATGATGTAGTTTGCCTATTCATATGTATTGAGTTTTACTTATTCTACTTTCTTTCTGTCGAAATTTTGAACTTATTTTTTTTCTATTTTCTCTTTGTTGATTTTGATAATTTGTTCTCTATTGGATGGCATGTCAGGCTTACATACGGTCTGAACTACAAAGAAAAATTATGTGGCGACAAGCATGCTCATCCTAGCCTTCGTAAGTTGGAACTCAAGTATTGGTTGGAATCCAAATCAAGTTTATCAAAGTGGTGTTAAGGACAGTCAATTTCACATTGTTTAATTCTCGGAGTATATACTTATGGGATTGCCCAATTCAAGTAGTCATATGGTTGTTAATGATTCGTCATTTTGTTGCTGCAATTCCTTGGATCAGTGTTGTTCTCTTCAACATTCTCATTATAACGGTTACACTGTAACCAAAGAATTGTTGTCTTGTATGCATTAGAATACAGTGTTAACTACTAAATTTATCTTATTCTTCTTTGGGACATTAAATCTTATATTTTTTCTTTAAAAAATAAATAATTATTGTTATAATTTTATCTAACATTACAATAGTATTAGTAATTTTAATATTTAAAATGAAAAAATAATTGCCAATTAAACATATACCGACGGACAAAACCGTCGGTATATGTATCTTATATGACTCACCTTCGGTTAATACATTAACTTATACTAACGGGTTGGCCGTCGGTAAAGACACCCTTATACCGACGGAGGATGTCCGTCAGAATAGATACACTAATTTATCGGAGTAGGCCATACCTATGCCTACGGATATGTCCGTCGGTATAGGGTCCCAACATCTATACCGACGGTTATTTTCGTCGCTATAGATATATACCGACCAACATTTTACTGACGGCTATTTGTCTGTCGGAATATCACTTTTGTCCGTCGGTATAGGGTTTTAGACTATATAGCGACGGATTTTAAGTGTTTTACCGACGATTTTCTGTCCGTTGGTATATGTCATTTTTTTGTAGTGATTCTACAACGGTTTAAGAGCATGTAGTTTAAATTTAGTCAAAAATTGACTTAAAACAAATAAAAATTGAAGAAATGAAAAAATCATACAAAGTCGATGGGCTAAATTGCTAAAGGGTAATTTGAAAATATGAATTGAAGTTAAATATGTATTCTACGTTGGTTTAGGAACATATGATTCAAATTTAGTAAAAAAATAAACTTAAAATAAAGGAGAAATTAAAGGGGGAAAAAAAGAAATCGTGAACTATATTGAAAAACTTTAAAATTTAGTTTTTCAATTTATCGAATTGTACAAACTCGAACTCGAAATTTTTATGAGTTATTCGAGTTGACTCGAACAACTCAATTCAAATAATTTAAAATTAAAAAAAAGTTGTTGTAGTGGAGGATGCAACTGTAATAATTTTAATTAATTAATTAGGCTTATATACGTAGTTCATTATCTATAGTGCTGAAAAATAGCACAAGATTTAGCTTCTTTTAATGTATCAAAGCTAAAATATTTTTTAGCATTTTAGATTTTTAGCGGAGAGAAAACGTGCCTAATGTGGCGTTTGCTAACAGTGTCTTTAGAGAGAAAACGTCATCGTTTTCTGATTGAATATGTAGTACGAAAGGATAAGAAGATTTAAGACATGTCGAAAGAAAATTATAGATATTACAAAATTGTGGATTAATTTTTTTATATAAATTAGTTCTTTTATAAAATATTTTTTTATATTTTTTTGAGGTCAAGTTTTAATGCTTGTTTAAATGACATTGACACCTATAACTACCAACATGATATAAATATTAATATTTTAATATAAAATATTATATAGTATAGTAACTACTAACATAAAATATATTATGCATAATAATATAATATATAGTTCTTGTTTGTTTGGTAAAATAATTTTGAGCCGCGCATAACTTTTAGTAGGAGTTGTATCATATATATGTGTCATTAAATGGAAAGTATATGTTGTGAATAGTTGAGGAAAGGTAATGGAATTTTTATTAGACCAAGCAAGTATGAGGAGAGAAATACAGTAGAGAAAAAAACGACAATAAGCACTAGGTTTTTCACAACCCTCATTGCACCCCGGCCACTGCTATATAAATCGTTGTTTTGGTATTCTGTTTTTAGTCAAAACTGGCGTGGATGAAGCACAAAGTCAACGTACTTGAAGAACAATTGTGATATACTTTGAATTGCTAATATAGAGCCCAAAGTACCTATCCAACCAATAGATTGTGCGGCCTATTCTTTTATAGTGACATTGTCATTCATAACAGTATAATAGATATGACATTAGAATTTAGAAGGAAAACATGAGACGATTGAGATGTGTAAGAATTTGAGAATGATCAGAAAATCCCAGCATCTTCCTCAGGGACGGAGCCAGGATTTGAAGTTAAGGGGGGCAAAACATAAATTTTGAAAGGTGGGGGGCAAATTCACAATTATCCCAATTTTTTCAAGAAAAATATAAGTAATCAAAGGGTAAAAAAAAAAAATTTCCCCCTACCGGGGGGCCACAGCCCCTCCCATGGGAGCTGTGGCTCCGTCCCTGATCTTCCTTATATCACTACCTAGCTACATATATATGTAAAAAATTAGGTAGCAAAAATTTTATGTCCCTCTTCGATGTCCTTTCTATGTCTTAACATTAAAAAATTAAAATTTTAAGTCCTAAAACTTATATATTAGACCTTAAAAATACACTATACGCCAAAAAATCTAAACCATAAACCTAAACATTAAATTTTAACCCTAAATCTATTTTTTTAATACGAGAACATAAATAAAAATATAAAAAAAAAGACATGATTTCTATTCCAAAAGTAGGATCAAACTATTATTGTATTGATATAAATATAAATGCATACAGATAATTAACAGTTAACACTAACAGATTAGAGCAAGCACATTTAGTCGGTTGGCCAAGTTGCTCATCATTGTTCTCTCATTTTCCTTAGGTCGTGAGTTCTAGACCCACTATGAACACCCATTCCTTATCCTAGAGTTCCCCTTTCCCTCACTTCTAGGTAAGATTATGATTAGAATTAGGATTTGTCAAAAAATACTAACATATTAAGGTAAAATAAAATTTACATATTTATATCATTTAATATATATATATATATATTTGAATAGTCTTAAGGTAATTACAATATAGTATTTGTTCATGCATTTCTTAACCCTTTAATGTGCCACACACCTTACAGACAAAATGAATCGAACCTGAATTCCCGATAAATAACATCCTCCTTTTTCTTCCCTCCGATAAATTCCTTGTCCGCCTTGGCTTTGCCTTCCAAATCAATTCCATCAGCGTCAGCAGTTGTGACTCTCAGGACCCACAATTCTATTTTTCTACCAAACATTATTACAAAACTTGTTTTTTTGAATAAAACATTATTACAAAACATAACATGAGCTAACTGACTCTATCGATGTCACTTTTGCAACTTTTGTGTGTGTTGCCAAAACCAAAATCCAAATACAGTCAAAGCAACTGTCGATGCCAGAAATGAGGAGCCTCCATAGTTATTTCCACCCCATGAATTAGTTCCCACGTACGTCTCCACATGATATATTCTTCTAATTATATATAAAATTATAAATTACATGACATATAAATAAAAGAATATATTATACAACTGAAAACATAAACCGAACAAAAATTCGTTGTGATCTTTGTAAGACGGAGATTTTTAACTCTTTTATTTTCTCTTGTTGATGCTGCGATTGTTTTTTATATCGGCTGCGATCCCAATGACCAATGGCCGACGGCATCCAACATGAGGGCCGGGCTGAAGACAAATTGGCAAACGGCCCAACCTGCTTTTTTCATCATAGCCAATAAGCACCGGACAAAATTTAAAGTCAGCGTATGTGTATAAAGCAACCAAAAATTATTGGATTTACTCGGCTTACCAACTCATGTAGTCTCAGACTCTCAGTTAATAAACTCCATTTATCTCATATTTTTCAAGGTGAATCTTCATCTCTTTCCTATGTGTAAATAAATAGTGGACGGTTATTTGAAAGTTATTATAAAATATATAAATTTTATTAGTTGTGACCACAAATAACGTAGTGAGTCGAGTCCATCTAATAATTTCTCCTAACGCAACCATTACCAATCCAAAAAGGAAATTACAGATAGGAGAATTGAATATCACAAGCAAGAAAAAGTAAACGTCATTTCCATGTACAATCAATTTCAAAACATCATCAAAAAAGTTGAAGAACATATAGCGTGCAAGACTCTTATTAATCAAAGTAATCAACTCAATTCATGTTCCTTAATCGATATAAGCGCTATGAAAATTTACAAAAGCTAGATAGGTTTTCACGTATGTATACCAACATATAAAATATAACTATCTTCTTCTTTTTTTCCTATGATTTCAGTGAGTTGTAAAAATTTCGGGTACGAGCATAAAGGATTAAGGCGAGGAAAGTCCCCATAAAACAAAGTGTACCCCATAAAACGAAGGTCTTTCTATAGCATTCGATGCCGAAGCATTTTCCCTCTGCATTTCCTTCCCTGTGATAAACAATGGCAGCGAGGTAACCGAAGAGGAAGGATCCGATTGGGATGTTGGCCACCACAACATTATGGTTGATGCCGAAGTTTTTTGTCCCGAACAGTTCGGTTGTTAAGGATACAGATATGGAAGTAATTGCCCCGGTACAAACTCCTATGATGGCGGTGCTGGTGTACAGCCATAGCTCGCTACTGTCGTTGATAAGTAGTAAGAAAAAAGCTACTCCTGTTGGGGCCATTAATGCCACCACAAATGCAGTTCTTGGTATCATGTATTGGCTCCTGAAATTTCAGATTTTAATTAATATGACAACTTCAATGCATGATCAACCTTCAACTGATTCCCATATTATTGCCTTAAATGTAATGTGATCAAAAACTGTGCGGTGTTGGACTGTACTGAAGATAAAGGGAAGTTATTAATTACTGGGAGTTGGAGCTTGGATTATCTTACCTTGAGAAAAAGTAATCGAAGATGGATGGCATGAGACGGCCAAAAAAACCGAACGAAGAAGATAAGGAGACAAGAGCAGACGCCGAACAACCGCGAGATTCGGCTATTTGTCCCAAGTTGTTGAAGAACACCAAGCCGAGTGTAACACTGAAAAGATAAACAAAGAAGTACAACCAGAAGCTAAATCTCCTTAACATCACCTTCACACCGATCTCCTCCATAACACTGATTATCTCATTTGTTTCACTTACGTTGTCATCTCCGATACTACTTTCGGTTAGCTCTCCACTAATTTCTACACTGATTGAACTGATGCTTATGCTTTCTCTGCTCTCTTTCACCCCACTCTCCATATTGTCCATGGAAACATTATTAATCTCCTCTATGTAAACCTTTTCCTCTCGGTTTATGAATCTGTTCAATATTCTGGCTGGTACAAGTTGCCTGGTTTGATGTCTTAGTCCTACACCTAGGGGAACCAAGAGTGGGGCTATTAGCAACGCTGCCATACCAACTGCACTAGTTAATGGTGATAAGTTGCTTGATGCTGATCCCAGGCTGCCCACGACAGCAAAGACTCCTGTGGCTGTTGTTATGACAAGAATCACTATGAATGCAGCCTTGGGCCTATCTGTCTTAATAGCATTTATAACTCTAATTACTGGTGCAGATACGACACTAACGGTGAAAGGTAGGACGGAGCTAAGAATAAGATAGGCTCTGGCTCTCTCCATGGCTGAATAAGGGAAGACAACATCCACAATATCTGTATAGATTTTTGCACTTAATCCCAGGTAGCTGCCGGTTAATCCTATGGCGAGTTGACGGTCGAGGGGGAAGTTTCTGATAGTAACGATGTAGCAAACGGTATTGATCCAACAAATGCTATTGCCGGCCAGAACAGTGAGGAAGAAAATGGCACCGTATGACAAGTTGGAGACACGGCCTATGAGGAAGAGATATTGAAGTCCGTAACCGATCAACCCGAGAGCAGAACCAAGGATGAGGACGAGCCACATGGGCAAGCAGTTGGCCGCTATGCCTGATAGCCATCCGAACAGCTTACCGGCATCAGAGGCAAAGGCAAGGTTATTGAGCTGGATTTGTGAGATGGAGAGGAGATGCTTGAGTTGGGATGAGTAAGCTGGGAAATTGGAGTTGGTTCCATTAATGGACTGAAGCCAAATGATAGCAACTAGGCTAAGCCATTGAAGAAAAGTTCTCGGCATGGCCAAACCCAAAGGTGAAAGCCGAAAGGAGAATTAGAACTGGGAAAAAAAATACTTCGGTTTGTCTGTGTTGCTGTACTAATGACGTATTTAAAGGGGAGAGATGGAATCGGTGTGTTGGCAATGGAGAATGACACAAGACGTGGCTTTTTCTCGACAAGAATTAGGTTTGTTTTTAGCATCGGCAACCACACATCGTACAGAAAATTAATGAGTATTATTTTTCCTGTTCATGTTGTTAATTGCCTAATATAAATGAAGGGTAGATGAAATGAAAGGCAATGAAAATTAGAAGGTGGGGTAAAATTGTATATACGAGTTTTAATGGTGACATCATTCATGCATGGGGTGAGATATGCGACCCAAATTAATGTGCATAGGCCGGATGGTTAATTTGAAACAATCGAAAACCACAAACACTGGTTTGGTTGGGCCCACTTTTTCGGCAGATCTATCTAGTTAACCTTGACTTAAATTAAAAGGGAGTAAAAAAGTAATTAATGAGGAGTTTTGAGTTTCTTCTTGTTAAACCAGCAAACAACAGTGGCGATTATTTCATTATCGGCAGCTAGATGTTTAATAGGAAGAATATCCTTTACTTAACAAAGATGTGACTTGAGAGAGAAAGGGCGGTGTGTTTAAACCTCAGCCTCAAGGTGATGAGAGATGAAATCACCTGCTAAATCTTGCGTGTGCCCACATATTGAAGTTGGGGTCTTTAATTTCGATGGCCAAACATTAGGGAAACCTAAAGCTTTTAATCTGCTCTGTATAGTTACTTAGTCAAGTGGGAAAGCACACTCTCATAACCCCCCAACAAGGGCATGTACCTACAGGGAGACCCAAATTCTGGGACTATTTAATGTCCCAGTCCACCGTCCGCTATTCCTATTTTTGCTGCCTCAACAATTCCTATCTTGGATACCTTGTATATGCATATTTTGTTAATCAAGTATGAACGCACACGCTTGTGTGGCAAATATAGCTCCCAAGTGTTTCTTGATTTCATTATTGGATAACAGCCGTTTACAACAAAATTGATACTAACAATTTGTCTCCTGAAATACACGGACTGAAGTTTAAAAAGTAAAAGTAAATTCCTGTAGAGTTAAATATTTTATCCATAATAGAAAACAAAATTTGTAAATATGAAAATAGAAAGAAAAGCTTAAGATTGGCCGTATGACTTGAAAATAATGAATTAAGGTAGTGGTGAATTATTTAAATTCTGAACCACACTGATAGTACGTAGTATGGAGACATGCTCGTTATATAAAGTATAAACATGTATGGACTCAACTCTGGGATTGTATGAAAATTTCAGCAAGGCATATAATATTAATTTTGTTTGTGCACCGATAACCGATTGTTTGGCAAAAAAATGAAGTGTTACAAATAAGTGAATGATATAAAGACCAACGATTATTGTAATACTGAGCACAACAACGTACGGATAATGGTTGATAAGATAAATGTAATAGACTAGGTGTGTTGAGAAACAAATTAACCGAAAGCTATAAAGAGAACAGGAAACAATAATTCAAATAAGTATAAATACTAATAAAATTGTCGGAAATTAGTTCAGTTGTCGGGTTAACTCATGACTTATTAAAATCAGAATAAAAAAGTTATAGCGGGCGAAAAAAATAAAAATTCACTATATTTTTAAAAAAGGGAAGCACTCAAGAAAATGTTAAAAGAAAACTCTTTAACTATCTCCAGATCTGATCCACCAAGTTAAATTATCTGAAAATAACTCAAAATTCATGTCATGTTCTACCGTTGTTTCCACCAACTCTGCTTTAATAAAGTAGCACAACGTGAAACATGTCTAAAAAATGGAGAATATTTAAGGTTTATTTGTTTTATAGATACGCTTCCCATGTTCGTGGGAATAGCCTAAACCAAATGTCTGACCGGAAAGCCAAGAAAGATTGAAAAGCAAAAAGGCCAACTTTCCTCTGAGAATGCTTCTCTTCTTACTAGCCTTTGCCTGCAAGTGCAACTCTAAAGCATCACTTGCAGAAGCAACCAAAGTTGTTTTATGTGCATAAAATGATAATATGGGTCATAAGGAAGGAATCAACTTCTGTTGTGTGTAGTTGTAAACTATTGAGTAGTTTCGATTTTAGAGGCGACATTAATAAGAGAATCAATCATGTATCGTTAAATGGACATATAAGATTACCGGCTCTAGGTGTCATGGGTCGAGTTTGGCCCTCACATACTGACTCTAATATGGATCACGAACGGGAACGCCAGGGGTCATGGCCACATAATCCCGGTATATGGTACTTCAACTTTCGGTCAATCCAATATCTGTATGGGATTGATCGGTAGCTACCCGGGAGATATTGTGGATGTTTTCTTCCCTTATCCAGCCAGAGCCTATCTTATTCTTAGCTCTGTCTTACCTTTAACCGTTAGGTTAGGTTTAGAGTAACTACAGCCACATGAGCCTTTGTTGTCGTGGACAGTCTAGGATTAGCATGAAGCAGGTTATCACCATTAACTAGTGCAGTTGGTAAGTATGACACCGTTGCTATTAGCCCCCACTTCTAATTCCCACAGCTCTAATAATGTTTTCAATAACTCCTAAATCTTAAATCATAAAGTTCCAAACATTATTGTATAAGTTAATTTTCTGTTTCTTGCAACTTTTTACTCGACCCTAATTAAACTAAAAACACACATATAATCAGCGTTAGAATTCACTTACACTATATAAAACCCCCCCAAAAAAAACTTTAAAGTGTTGAAGCCAAAGCAAGAAAACTTCAGATCAAAAGATCTCGACATGAATGAAACATTGAATCTCCTAACAGACGAAACACAAACAGTCGAACCCTCCCGTCTTAAGAAGCAAAAGAGGTCATAATATAATAACATTTGGGGTTGCAGTTGAAGAACTGAAGAAGCGAATTCATTGTGTGTTTGTTGAGACTTGAGACATGCCAATGCCTTGAATAAGAAACACAAAAGTTGTCAAATAAATCTAGGGGAAAAAGTAATGCACCAGCCGGGAATCGAACCCGGGTCTGTACCGTGGCAGGGTACTATTCTACCACTAGACCACTGGTGCCGGTTGAACATATTCAGCTTAAATTATTATAAAACCTCTTTTATAAAGCAGAGTGTGGGTGTAACAAAGAGGAAAGAGAGAAGGGTGAAGCGGGAAATGGCGAATTCTATCTACAGGGCCTGGAATCTTCAGTGTAAGCTTTTCCGACCCAGTTTATCAAATAAACACTCTGTTTTGCTTCATCACAACTCAATCCTATCCGGTTAGCACAATTTCAGTTACCCTTTATTTGTTTAATCCTAAGCAAGCTGAACACAAGTGTGGTGATATGATTATCTTAACACTAACGAGTTGCCACAGCACTTCAATTCTCATGATAATGGATTACTAACCTTTTTGTTTGCAAATGAAGACAGAGATAATGGATTTGAGGACGACGAAACCACATTATTCATATGCATTCTAATGTTTTATTTTAACAAAAGGGAAAGATTGACGAGAATGTGACACTTGATTGAAAACGAGTTAGATTGACGAGAATGAATAAAATAAAAAGAAGGTAGTTCCATGCATTATTCAAATTGAAGTCACCACCACCAACCTGGATTGGTTGAGGAAAATATTGAATCCTCCTGCACCGACGAGTAGTGTTGACAGACTTGGAACAACAGATGAGTAAACAACTAAGAGTCTAAGACAGGCTAACGGCCATGCCTTTCCGAGATGTCCTTGATGAAAGCATCTACGTTAATATCCGAGGATCCGCCTTTTGCAATCGCTACTCGACATGTTTCTCCAAGTTTTGCAGCCCTTTCTCTCATTTCCGCCTGCTCATCGCTCTCAAAATCCATAAACTTCCGCACAAGCTCTGCAATTTCTTCTCTTGTCACCAAATGTTCACCTTCGAATTCACCTACCTTGTTCTTCTTCACTCTCCACCCGATCTTCCAACCCTCTACTATTTGCTTACTATTCGGAATTTGGTCCCAAAATATGGGAAAGGTCAGCGCAGGAATGCCGGCATACGCAGCCTCGAGTGTGGAATTCCACCCACAATGCGTCCAAAATCCTCCAACAGAAGAATGGCATAGCACCCTCAGCTGATCACACCAAGGAATTACTAGTCCTTGATCACCACAGCCGTCTTTGAATCGTGAAGAGTCGCCTCGTGACACCCACAGGTATCGAACACCACTATATTGCACCCCGGCTACAATTTCATCCATTTGGGCAGCCGAAACTGATAGGAAACTCCCCATGGATACATACAGTACTGAACCTTTAGGCTGCAAATCCAGCCATTGAAGGTAGTCAGGACCATTAAGACTAGTAGTTGTTGAAGAATGCTCTTTCAGGTCAAGGTACGGTATGCTAGGGCCGATTGCATAGACGGGAAAAGGTAACTTTTCACAAAAAGCATCAATGACTTGGGATTCAAGTTCGTAGACAGAGGTGAAGAGAAGATACTGTGCTTTAGGCATTGATGAAACACAATCCAGAGCAATGTTCAAGACTTGCCGGCCATTACCATAGAAAATTGTTGGTAAATCTGCTAAACGTGTGGGAGTAAGCCCCGGGATGTAATCGACAACTTCATTTCCCTGCTCTAATATGCACAAGAAAGAGGCAAGTAAAGCTCAAATAAGTTGCTTGCTCGATGCACATAAAGTTAGCACCGTCACTTAATAGGAAGCTGTTTGAAATCCCAGAGTTAAAAGTGACAGAGGATTTCTATTTAAAAAAAAAAAAAGAGAGAGACAAACCTGGGAAATCAGCAGGGAAATGGTGGTTTTCGACGAGGAGGTTAAAGTGGTGAAAAATGGACAAGACGGAAGCGGACATGGTCCAAAGGGAAGCCACCGGAATATTCCTTCGTCGCCCCACTTGTAGCGTCCAAGGCAAATAGGTATCAGCTATAATCGCGGTGACCGGGAGTTCAACTTCAAGGCGAGCAAGGAGGTCCTCGAATGGAGCTTCCATCTTGGTGAGCACAGCAGTGATGAAGGCAGGGAAGTCCTTGGCTCTAACAAGTTCAGATGGGATTACGTTGGGGACTGTCCTAAATCGGACGTTGAGCGGCTTTTTGTCGGAAGCGATGAAACCCAACCACTCTTCGGTGACAACAAATGTGATGAGAATGTTGGGGATTTTAGAAGAAAGCAGCTTGCAAAGGTTCATCATCGGATTGACGTGGCCCCTGCCAGGATAAGGTACGGCCACAACGTGACATATGCTGCTTGATGATTCCATCGCCTGCGAATTTTGTTTTCGGTGTCGGTGACTGTTAGGTTCAAAACTTGATAACCGGAGCTGGTACAAGCGAAGGATTTGCCGCTTAATATCATGTGGCTCAAATACTTAAAGTACTTAATATCTCGTTACACCTTTATTTTGTCTTCTATATTATTATTTTTCGGTTATTTTTATAACATCGTTTTATTTTCTGTTAATTTATGTATTATTATTATTATTATTATTATTATTATTATTATTATTATTAAGCCATAGCCGCTTCTACAATTTTTTTTCAAATAGCTTTTGGCGACATCAGTCTTGATGTTAGTTGTCGACATTCAGTAATTATTTTTCTTTTATTTCGTTTTTATGTTTTTATATTTTAATTTTAATAATTTTGTCACTGTGACATGTTTTTTTCTATCTTTTGATATGTATCCCCTGTCTTTGACATGTTTTTATCTTCTTATTCGATCGTTTTTGCTGCTTTTTTTATATTTCTTATCATGGTTAGATTTGACGTCGCCACGATTGATTAAGATGACGCTCTTTAATTATCTTGTTGATCTCTCTATTTTGGACCCTCGAACTAAATTCGGATATGAACTCACAATCACTATTCTTGTTCGCGGTTGAGTTGTGATAATGGACCATGTTGTCAAAGTATCTTATTATTGTAATATGCATTTTTAATGTCATTTGTTGTTGGTTATTTTACCTTTCATCGTCGAGCGTAGGTAATGTTAATATCTATTTTGTTTCGAGTTTGAGTTAGGATTTTACCCCTTTTTTGTATAGTTTTGTTTGTGATCTAGAGACGCTAGTTTTTCGGATCAAGTTTGTTCCTAATTTAATAAAACTAGTGTACTCACATAAAAATATTATTATTATTATTATTATTTTACGGAAAAAATATTCATGTATTAATGGCGAAAATATTTGTTTTTTTTCACAAGTGAGTCTAATTTATAGTTTATAAGTTTGGTTTAAGGTTTAAGAATTTATGTTATAAATTTATAATTTAAGGTAATCTTTACTGAAGGTCCCTTTTGTTTGGGCTTTGTTCTGTTTTGGTCACTTGATTTGAAAAAATATTAAAATGGTCACCTATATTTTTTATCGTTACTGTTTTAATCACTCGGCTGTTAACTTCCGTTAATAAAAAAATTTAATTTTGACCCTTAAACTTTTGAAAGTTTATTTTTTCACCCTTTTACAGGAAAAAAACATTACCCATCACCATCTTCATCCCCTATAGGCAACTCTACCACTTGACCAACACAACCGTTCACCACTAATCTCTCAGCCCACACCTACATCAAATCTTCTCCTAAATCAAACAACCCACTCATCCCTTTCACTCTTTCACCCCCAACCTCACCACCACCACTATTACTTCTAACCAAAACCACAAGCTCTCACTCAAACCTCCCTCATCTACACCTCCCCTAACCAAAACCACCTTAAGCCACCTTTTTGTTACCCATCCAACCTCTCCTTCAATAAACAATAAACTCAGTAAACAACCAGTACCAAAATTAAAAGAAACAACAAAGAATTAGTGGAAAAGAAAAAAAACAAAGAAAGGAAAGAAAAAATACTCACCCATTCTCGGTCATGGTGATTTCTCGACAAACGGGGCATCACCAGACGGATCTCAACGGTAGACGACCCTTATTCAACAAAAGGAGAGACATACTTCGATTTTGTGAAGATCCAACGGTGAACGGCGTCAAATCGAAGCCCTAAAACGCAAGAGCCTTCGGTCTTGTTTCGAGGCATCCAAGTCCGCTCCCGGTAAGGTCAGGCCGAGAAAGAAGAAGATGAGTAGAAAATGATTCATCTGGTGGCTCACTCGACCAGAGTCGGCAGCAGACTATGGTGATCCGGCGTGAAAAAAATTCGAACTGAAAGTCAATTTTTGTGGATTTTGAGTAGCGTTTGTGGTTCACGATGAGGTTTTTGTTTGATATGGGTGGAAATAATGAACTTTTAAAAGTATAGGGGTTAAATTTAACATTAACATTTTTTATTAACGGAGGTTAACGGTCGGGTGACCAAAACAGTAACGATTGAAAACATAAGTGACCATTTTAATATTTTTTCAAACCGGGTGACTAAAACAGAACAAAACCCAAACAAAAGGGACTTTCGGTGAAGATTACCTTATAATTTAATTTTCATGATTAAAATTTAAGCTTAGAGGTTAAGGTGGGATTTAAAATATAGGATTTTAAAGTAAGGATTTAGTATTTTAACTTTTTAGAATAAAATTAGATATGCTTGTAAAAAAATTGGATGGAAAATGTTTTCTATTTATAGTGAGACTAGATGCATTAAATGATAAAAATTAAGGTAAATTTTAAATATTATCGATGCTAATGTACGTGGGATTTCAACAAGGACTACCGAAATTGTTTTTTATTTAAGTAATCTTAATTTTAATACTAATTCTACTTAGAAAGTGGAAGAAGGGGAACCCTAACGGGAAGAAATGGAGCATACTTAATGAGTCTATAACTCATAACCTAAAAGAATATGAAGGAATAAAAATAAATAGTTATTTTATTATTATACAATATCAATAAATTATACGATATACTTCCATTATTTTTTAACTAACAAACCCACGTAAATTTATTCTAATCACGTAAACTCAGCAAGTGTCACAGTGAAAAGGCGGATAATGTTCATCCTAAGAGACACGAATTCAAATCGCTTTGTCTACAAGGTGTATGTACATTGTCAAAGAGTTAAGAGTATATATGAACAGATAGTACCTTCTAATTACCTTTAGATCATTCAAAAAAATTATTCTAATCAGGTGATATTAAACGATTTTATTGACTATGCATAGATTTTCAGGGTTTATAAAATATAAATTCATAATTCATAACTTTCTAGTTTCTATGGCCTTAAAGCCTATGGTGTAATTGGTATTCTCTTTCCTTTGTTTTCTTTTTCTAAAGAAGAAGAGTCCAAATCAGAGTAGATTGCAATGTGGCCTAGAATGGTGGACTAAAAAGAGAAAGAAATGGGCTGTTACAATGCTCGCAGTAACCCCACTCCTTGTCTTTGAGCCAGGACCACCTAAAGTTAGGTTTACTCAAATTACTTCACAAAATAAGCATTAATTTACCAAAGTTTCGGACTTGTTAGTTGTCATAGGTTTTGTTAACTAGAATCATGATCAACCTTCACCGTCCGAGTTGTAAGTGAGAAGATGAATGATTCAATCCGATCCGATCCGATTCAATCCAATCCAATCCAAATATGAAAAACTCAATTTGAAGCGAAAAGAAAAATGACATTATATAATACATCTATGCATAAAAATGTTTCGTTAAAATGTCAGTCGGCTAATGCAAGAATAATGTGGTGGTTGAGTTGCAATATTACATCGGATGTCTATGGACATCATGTTTGGAAATGTCTAATCCTTTTTCGTAATTAAGATCGTTAAAGACATTAAGTATCATGTTAATCTTATAATTGTTGCGAAACATTTTTAGTGAATGAGTCTCTCAACAGAAAACTACGGTAGATAGACATTAAAAAGTAAAAAACCCACCAACCAATAGCAATGTAGAAATCAAATCATGAACAAAAGGACAACTGGTCTAGTCTCCACTTGACCTTTCGAGTTACAGTAAATATACAATAAAAAACTATCCCCAGGCCTTGGGCAATTGTGGTTGCAGTCCATCTCAAAATGCCAGAAATAGACCATTCTCTTCTCTTTTGTTATGATTATGATTAAAGATTTTGGAGTGGCAGGGTCAATTCATCTCCATAATGGAGCTGAGGCCCACCACAGAAAGTTTGGGATGAAAAGATATTTGGCAATGGCCAATAGTTGAAAAGATATATATTTGCAGTGACACAAACAAAAAGCATATATTAATATTATGCATGCAAAAAGTCTACAGAGCAAAAGATATTTTTATCAGATATTTGAATATCTGTGTTTGGAGAAATTATTACATGGTACTGGACCACCACGTCATTTATGGTCCACATCCACTAAAAATAAGTCACATAATTTTTTTCATGTCATCTTTAAAAAAAATACATAAAAATTACGGGGCTGATTTTTAGTGAAAGGGACCATGAATGACGTGGTGGTCCGGGACCATGCAATAATTTTTCGTGTGTTTGGGTTATCTTCTCTCAGCAAACTCTCTTCACAAACCGGCCCTGTACCAACCAAAAGTAGCATAGCATAACATAGCATCCGAATTTACTTGTAATTTTTAAACCAGAAAAGAAAGAGACGAGGACAAACCTTGAGCCTGGGTCGTTTATCTGCATTGAGTTTGCGGACTTGATACCTTATCTTCTTGCAGAACAATCTACTCTGACGCTTCTCTTTGTATCTAAGAACACTCGCTTCCCTTCTTGCTCTTTCTTCCACTTCCATCATCGGCACTTCTCCCATCTACACATATTTAATCTGATATTTCACTTACAATTTCTTATCCTAGAATGCAAAATCCTCTGTTTTTTTTACATATGGTAAAGAATAAAGATGCTGATAATTAACAGAAACAAGAATTAGCAGAGGAGTTGGCGGAATACTAACATAGTAGCCATTGCCATTGGTGGGGGTTGAAATGGAACAATCATCAGCCCATAGTGGCCCACGATCCGACCATGCATCCAACACATCTTGGTAATTCAGATTCAGTTTCAGGGATGCCCTTTTCTCATCATCTAATTCCCAGAAACCAAGTTGTTCTGTCTTCACAGCTTGGTTATATTCGTTTTCTCCTTCAAAGTATCTGGCACTGTAAACCTTGTGGTTTCCCTCCTCCTCTTCACCTTCTTCTTCTTCTTCATCCGCATGCTGGAATCCGGTTTCCCAGTCCATGAAGTCCCAGCTGAGATGACTGTCTATCTTATCCCCGGACAACTCTCCATTTTCGTCCCCCAAAATACCATCTAGTTCGTCGATGATATCGATCTCGCCGTGTGCGTAGCTTCCTTTGGTGTCGTCGAATTCAGAGAGGGTGGCATCCGGAACTTGTTGTTCTTCCTTCTTTGGGCTCCTTAACAATGAATTGTACCCCATGTAGTTTCCTCTTCTGTCTTCTCCCTCTACTCTTAGTTTTACTCCCTCTTTCATATATGCACGGCAATTTTAACTTAATGGATTGAGAGATGTATTTCTTTCCGGGGGATGGAAGAATGATTTTTTGATCCTATGTGGTACCTTATCCTAACGCTATTGGTCAATTCGCTACTTAGGTTGTGCTGATTGGCTATCGGGTTCCAGCTTGGAAATAGATAGTGGGTCTCTTTGAACCTTTTTGCTGCATGTGATTGTGAATTGGGACCACCTTTTTATTGTTCAAAAATTGATATACATACGATTTTGAAGTATTAACTACAAATGGTAATGAACATCTCTGTGTTGACCGGCAAACAAAGAGAAGAGCTAAAAGACGAACTAATGATTTTTTTTAAAAGCTGTGGTGATTACGAGTAGTATATGTTCTGAATATAATTTCAACCATTTGACAATGCATGCTCAATCACCGTGCTGATGCTCGAACCCGTAATCTTTAGGAGCAACAACCGTTTCTTTAATCACTGAAACAAGTTAGTGCGTGCAAAAGACAAACTAATAATTAAGTGAATCATCAGCAACAGCTTCTAAATTTGACTTCATAAACATACTTGTGCATGCATAAATAAATAAGGTTAAATTCCTTTGCTATTAGTCCATGTGAAGGTATTGCCCGTTACACTAGAGTTTAATAGAGAACTGAACACAACGGTGGTACGGTTCCCAGTGTGATGGAAATGAATAATCATTCTCTTCTTTATTTGACCAAGACAAAAACAAGTTGCATGCAGTTAATTATAATTAAATTCAAATAGACTCTGTTTTGAGAATAGGTCTTGGATTACATTGCTGTTGCATCTTAATGCAAAGAATCTGAGCCTGAGCCACCGCAAGTTGCATTTTCAACTGTGAGACTTGATTTTGAAGGACGGATATGGCCCCAACTTGATTTTGCAACTGTGTGAATGAATCATATTGTGTGGGTTAAGATAATAATTAGAGTTAGACTAAAGTAGCACAATTGTTTGAAAATAGATTAAGATGGAAAAACGAGGTTTAAGAAGAAAAAATTATATTGTTTGGTACTAATTATTAGAAAATGTGGTGTGTAATTACAATGACAAACAGTATGTTTAGAAAATGTTAAAAATCTAACCTTGACTTGATGAGAAATGAGCTAAATGTGAATCTTTTGTTGATAATGGCAGATATCGCAATCGCATGCAGGGGCGAGCCATTTGGTAATTTGGGTGTCAGTTGATAATTCAAAATTTTATATAAAAATGTTAAAAATTAAATATATAATATTCAATTATATATAATGGTCAATTTTTAAATAATTTTTTGACTTCACCATGAAAAAATGTATATAAATAGTTTAACCATTATTGTTTTCTATTAAAATATCTAAAGATTTTATAATTGAACACGTTTAACCATTATTGTTTTCTATTAAAGTATACTAGTAATTTGGACATTATAATTTATACCAAGATAAACAATATTGATGTCACTTTTGTTTTTCGTTTAATTTGATTTCAGTCATAAATTTTGAATAAATTATTTTTTAATAATTTACATTATCGATCTGTCTTATTTTAATTATTAAATTATTAATTGATGTTAATTTATAATATGACACGCTAAAATATTATTAATTTAACTTTTAAATTTTTATTTTCTCTAAAAAAAACCTAAAAACCAAATTTCTCCCAACATTTTTTTCCATAACCCTAACCCTAACCCTATACTCCCTACTTCCGCCGCAAAGGCTTTAGCAGATATGCTATTTAATGAGTTAAATGTGACACAGAGCCCACAAAGGGACTGATTTAAATGACTTTCTGTTGGGGCTCAAAGCCCACAAATGGGAAAATATTGAAAAGATGATTACAATGTAAACGTGCTTGACAACTAATAAAAAAGGGATAAAGAAAACAGCAACCGAGATCGTATCGACGGCGAATCAGTATGGCCGGTCGTAATCACCTAACGCCGCCGTCATCTTTAACCCGCTCCATAACCGAACGCCACACCAGCCATCAACACCACCACCTGGAAGACCGAATTGCCATCCAACACCGCGAGATCCAATCCCTCCTCCTCGACAACCAACGCCTCGCCGCCGCCCATGTGGTTCTCAAGCAGGATCTTGCACTCGCCCAGCAGGAACTCCGCCATCTATCGGCGGCCGCTGCTAACGTCAAATCCGAGAGGGACGCGGAGGTGAGGGAGGTCTACGAGAGGTCACTGAAAATGGACGCCGAAGCGCGTGCCGTCGATGCGATGACCTCAGAGCTGGCTCGTGTACGGGGTGATGTAAATAAATTCATAGCGGATAACCAGGAGCTAAAGGCGGAATTGGAGGCTGTCATCGATGAGCTAGCCAAGGCAAGAATGGAGGCGAAGCTAGTTCCCGTACTTAAGGCGGATATGGAAGCTGTACGGAAAGAAATCCATAAGGGAAGGTAATCCTCTGCAAAGTTTCTTCTTTTTGAACAATTCTCTTTCTTTTGTTGAACTGTGAGTGGAATTTTGAGCATTATTCATTGCCATTTCTTTGATGATTTCCAGATTGCAAAGACAGGGGTTTTTGAAAAGCATGTCCTCAGTTTCATGTCTTTGATAAATGCTATCTGATAATTTGGTGCATGAGTCGAGAGGCTAACTGCATATAAACTGAACATGAAGATTATCTTTGATTATGAACTAGCTAAAGATTGAAATCTTTAGTATGTGATGCTTTAAGAAATGGCCTTAAAAGTGTATTTAGATTTGAGCATAAGGGATGTGTACCTCCAAATAACCCCATCCTATCATTACTCATGCTGATGGGTGAGGATGACTTTAGGATACCTGAGAATGCAGTATGCTGAAATGGTTGCATGATTAAGAATGCTTTATGATGGATTCTCGCATTCCCATTTTTTAAACTGCATTTGAGTAATTCTGGATCGGTGAATTCGACTTCAACCAACTGCTGAGCTGACTTCACTTATTTCAATATAGGTGTTTAGTGTGTGTCAATACACTAGATAGCGAATGAGAACTTACAATTGAAAGATTATATCCTTCCACCATATAGAGGCAGCATTGATTATATATGGATGTAGTCGATGCGAGAGACAGTCATGAAAACAGTATATAGAATTGAGTCAACTAGTAAGTTGTTAGAGAAGCACCAATATTGTTACCTTATAAAACCATGTTTCTGCTTGTATAGGGCTGCTATTGAACTTGAAAAGAAGACACGTGCTAGTAACCTTGAACAGCGTCAGATACTGGAAAAGAATATGGCCCTCGTGTCTCGAGAACTAGAAAAACTACAATCAGAACTTGCTAATGCGGAGAAGAGGGCAAGGGAGGCAGCTGCATCAATGACAGCAACAGCAAACCCAAGTAATGTGATCTGCTTGTCTTGTTCTCTGCCAATATTAATCCTTGGATAAATTCTTGACCTTCAACATTTTCTTGCATTCAGACCCCACATACAATGGAAACTATGGAAATATTGATGCCAAGTATGGAGGAAGCTATTCCATGCCTGAGGTATGTTCTGTTTCTGTGAATATTAAGCCTATTTTCTGATTTCACTTTAAATCTGCAATCCAATATATAGGTGGAAATGGTAGAAAGCGTGAAATTTGAGAAAGTAACCCGAGCAAGTACAACTGTGGAAACATACCCTTTGATTGATCGACTTGTACTTTATTTTATCCGTGCTAGCACACACCTTCCACCATTGTTTAACATCGGTGACTGAGAAATGTTTTATTCTTCATTTCAGGCTGGTGCTGCATATCCACAATTTGTGCCTGTAACCGGAGCTGGGGTGATGCCCCCTGGTAGTATAGAGGGCCAAGGGTCTCATACACCTAATGTGAATGGTTTACCATCTGTGTCGGCTGCAGTTTCCTCTGTTCCTTTAGAAAACAAAATAGTTCAGCTATAGCCACTTTTAACTTGTATAATACCCGGATTCTGTATTTAGAATTACTTGGGTTTGAAATAGGCTTAACGCAAAAAAGCAAAATGTGCATTTGCATGTTAGCATATATAGATCGCGCATATTGGAATTGATTTGTCTGCGTTGTGACTACGGTAAGCTTCATCACCTAACCTATATTATCTCTTCATTAGAGTAACATCAACATTAATACAAGTCTACAATATATGTAAATATATATTACAGATAATTAAGCAAAAACAGGAGCAAATCAATTGATGACATTGGGAATAAAGAGTGAAGCTTAATGCTTCATCCATCAAATAAGATTTAAGATAATTTTCTGCAGAATACAAAAAAAGTTATTCAAAATGGTACTGCCCTAACCATATAACTACAAGCAGTATGGACATTAGCGCACCATAACAACTACAAGACGATAACGCCCGCCCATAGCTACAACAACATTACGACGTAAACACCATCTTCTAATACTTGACAATACTCGGAGCACGGCAGCAGCCACATCACGTATGATCCATATCAAATGCCATATTCAACAACATACGATCCCAAATCAACCACTTGTCTAGTAAAACTACACGCACATTTAACTAATACCATTTTTGGGTTGGAAAACATCACTATAATTCAAGGCCAAAACAGAAACAGCGCCTACATTAAAAGCACAACGCCTCAATACTGTGATCAGTATATGCTGCCGACAAGCATCCACAACTGATTCTTCAATTGTCCAACATTAAAGAATTTTAAAATTTCAAAAGCAAATGATAGAAACTACTTTATAGCATGGGTGACAAAATCCCATCATCTTCTACAACATGCACTGGCCTATATAATTCACAAGTTTGTTCCACCGCATTAAATGGTGGGCAGATGAGCAACAAAATCAAATCCCCAACCAAGGGTTTATTCCCAAATAAAAGGGTATACGTGATTTGAAAGAGCAGCACTCACCTGAAAATATCAACCTACCTTAGCAGGAAGCAATTTGAAGTTAATCCACTTTCTTCTATAAAAAGATTCACACAACTCCAATCAATCCAGTGCCTAAAATAAATAACCCTCCAGCTGACAGTAGACAAAGGAGAAAAAGGGTATTGCCCAAACAAGTGAACAACCTACCTCTCAGTCTCCTATTCAAGGACAACCCTGTCCCTGTGAATGGATACACAACTACAACCCTTAGATCATAATCCTTAGTACAGAAAATACTCAAAGCTTAAAGTCTCTCAGTATGGACGCGAACGGTTTCCACCAAAGTGATGTCGATCTGGCCCAGAACCTCCATCCCTGCGCCTGTCCCCACCACCACCATAGCCACCTCTACCGCCTCTGTTAAATAACACCATTCAATAATAAAGCCTCAATAACAAACGATATATTAATTCCAAGAACATTTTGAAACTTTAAAAGAAAGACACTTAGGTAAGCTTTCTATCGTTTACTCCACATTGACAAGCTTAAGGGACAACCTAATAGTACCATATGCAAACCACGTATAAGTTGTGGAAGAAAGCTGCTACAAGGAGTAAGAGGTGATCATTTGAGATTTGGTTTCCAAAGTTAATTAAAGTAAAACCTTAAAAACTAGGAATTCAACATGGCAACATACAATTTAGCAGAAAGAGAAAAAAAAGATGATATATGGGCATCATAAGTTCATAAACTTCATGTTGAAACAATTAAAGATATATATGGACTAAAGAAAAAAAATCAAGGGTTAAAATGATACCCATGATCAAATACTTTAGGCGCAGTCTTCTCAGCCATTGTCACACTGATTGTATTGCCTCTGAGGACATGATCTGAGAGAGAAGATTCCACAAGCGTTAGGACAATCATTGAAATCAACAAACTAATGAAGAATAGTTTAGTTGTATACTGTTAAAGAAACCGCCAGCAGAGTGTGCAGCTTGAGGATCCTCATAAGTCAAAACTGCATCACCTTTCTGGTTTCCTTTCTCATCAGTGTATATTTTAATATTCCATGGCCACTGATCTTTATAGCCACGTTTCTGCTTAATTCTTCCAACCTACACAAGAAGTGACTATCAAAACAAGGAACAAGCTAAAAAAACAAATATAAAATGAACAATTATATTAAAAAAATTATACAAGCTCCAGAAATAAAAAAACACCAGTATGCGATAGATGACATAATACCCATCAGACAGCACATTGATTTAAAATATAAGATATGACCATTACTTGTCCAATTCCGCCAAACAGGTCTCTTAATTCTTCAATAGTAACATCGGGTGGCAAGTTTGATATGTAGATTCTTGTGTTGTCACAAGAATCCCCACAGGTGTCATCACACTGCTTGATCTTAGCTGGTGCATCAGTAGAAGGGCCACCATAACCACCTCCCTGATGTCGAGGGCCACCAGACCCATAACCACTGCCATATCCTCCAGCATGTCCACCCCGACCACCAGTCCTTGCATCACTCAAACCCTCACCACCATAACCACCTGCTGGGCCTCCATAAGATGGAGGGTATGCTGTTGGTCCACCGGTATAGCTTGTAGGTGGAGGAACTGAATCCATTCCATAATTTGTATTCCCATCATATGCATTAGGAGGAGGTGGGTAACTTCCACCAGCTGCACCACCATAAGAACTGGGTGCTGGAGGAGGAACATGACCGTGCCCACCATCTTCTCCCCCTTGACTACCTCCATAGGAACCACTTCTACCGCCACTGCTTCTATTATCATAATTCCCACCTCTGCCTCCATAGTTGTTACTCCTCCCACTATCATATCCACCTCTCATCCCATCTCCTCTACCTCCACGATTACCACCATATCCCCCACCGCCACCTCCTCTGTTATACCCACTACTACCACGATCACCGGAACCCACAGGAGAGGATGCACCGCATTTGTTACACTCAACTCTTCTTGCAAAGTTCAAGTTCCCACAGCTACATAGACATACCATTTTAAATTTCACAAATCCAGGCAACTAACAGTAGCATTAAAATATCAGCAAACCAAAACTTAGCTCTCTATGACTGACAGTACAAATGCATACAGAGGGGAAAAAACTTCCATCCAATTAAAAACCATAGGCAGAGAAAAGATAAAATTACCTGGGGTTCGGACAAAGCCAATCACCATCTCTGCCTCCTCCACCACGGCCACCCCCTCTTCCACCGCCACCCCTTCCACCACGGTCTCCTCCTTGATAGCCTCCACCGCCTCCTGCAGAATCAATTTCCAATATATTGAAAACAAGAACAAAGATAAAAGCAGGATCGATCACCTTATAACCCAACAAGACAACTATGAAAACTTACGAAAACAACAGTAACCCACAAAGCAACAAAAATAAAATCATTAAGCACAATGAAATTTACCGCGGTTTTGAGAACTACGACCGTAACCTCCCCCTCCCCCTCTGCCGCCACCACGGCCACCGTAACCAGCGTCCCCTCCATTACCGCCATATGAAGGCGGGGCAGCTTCGCCTCCGTCTTGACCGTACATCCTTTAAAGATGTATCTAGGGCTTTTTAGTATTCTCGATCTTATGAGAGAAGCAATAAAGAATAAAGAGGACTGAAATGTTAGAATATAAAGGCCTTCCTTTCCGCTTGTTTCTTCTAGTTCTAGTGCAGTGGGTGGCTACCGAATCCTCTGATTGTGTTTATAGTTTGAAGCCCAACTCAACCCACCATTGCTTTTGGGCCATTGGTGCAACCCCCAGGCCCAGACTCAGGCCCTTTTAAGTACACTTCCATACTTAAAATATCATATAAAAATATTTTTTATTTTTTATTTACTTGTTTATGGAAAAAAATAAAATTTTATCAATTTTTTTGAATATGCTGGTGTGATTACAATGGAATATCTGTTCAATTTTTTTAGCCTTTAATAAGGTGCACACATAGTGCTCGAACTCGGGTCACCTGGATGAAACGCATCATCCTTTAGCACTGGGACCACTCCACGGCTTCAAAATTTTATCAATTATGATTCAAAATACATAAAACAAAGATTATTTCATCAAAATAAAATAAATAATAATAATTAGGGATGGGCACGGGTCGGGTTTTTGGCCCGCCCGCACCCGACCCGAACACATTCTTTAAAAAACTCGACCCGACTCGGAAATAAATACACTAAATCCGACCCGACCTATAGAAGATAAATTAACTTTAGGAACCTAATTATAAAAAATAATTTTAGGGGTCTTAATTATAAAAAATATAATTTAAAAGACTAAATTATAAATGAAAATTAATTTTAAGGATCTAATTGTAAAATATATATATAAAGGAATATTATTATAAATATCTCTAAAAATAATTAAGGGAAAATTACACAATTAATTCCGGTTAAGGTCGAGTTGAATATTTTCTATCCTAAATTTAAATCCGACCGAACCCATTTTTTTATTAAAAAATCTCACACAATCGATTAAAATGCATATCCCTAATAATAATGTGCGCCATTCAAACGTATGCAGACGAATTCCTTTGGATCCCATCCCATACATCATCTACGCTACGCCGTCACATCTACTATAATTTAAAAAATACAAAATATTTTAACATATTTAAACTAAAAGAAAAAACACCTGGACCCTGCCATCTACACGATTTTGCAGTTAATACGATATTTCCAAGTTTAGTCGAATATCCCTGTAAATTAATTACTAGTCGCTGTTCCACAGGTGCAATTTGTTTGCACTGATAACATATATGATTCAGATACTTAAAGAAGAAGATTAAGGCATAAATATTGACGCTATGATGAGTTGTCTTTAAATTTTGAGAGTTTTTATATCGCTTCAAAGTAAACATTAAATTAAAAAGAGTAGATTAAGGCTCTGTTCAACCATACTTATAAAACGGGTGTTTTAATATTATACAGAAAAGCGTTGTTGAACAAGCCATTAAACGGACGTTCGTTCTTGTTTTCTTACCGATGAAGGAAAGGGCATGCGATTCTGATGTACTACAATTTCTATAAGAGGTAGAAAACAGGTTTGATTTACAACATTTATTCATGTGCACGATTTTGAAGTAAAAATTTTCTGCCCCTAACCATAACTCTTTATATGCCCCTACTAACAAACACTTAAAAATAAAATTATAAGTTCTAACCTTAATTTCTATATCATAAACCTTAAAAAATACACTATACCCTTAATTCCCTACACCCTAACCCTAAGCACCAACCTTAAACCCCAAACCCTAAACACTAAACAAGCTATTTTAAAATGAAAGTACCAATAGAGACATAGTTAGGAGTAGACGATTTCCATCCCGACTTTGATGTTAAAGATAAATTGCCGAAACCAAAATGAAAAGAAACATTTCAATAGATCTCATCGATTGGCACCTAAATTTGTCACGAGTATTCATTCATTTATATTAATTCAACTACTTGCTAGCATCATATTCATATCTATTATTAATTCAATTTGGTGCCAAATTGATTAATACATTTTCCAAGTTTGCTCCATGGCGCCGAACAAGTGCCCTGTAAACTTTATCCCACTGGCACTTGTCGCCATGCTTTTTCATGCCTTTATTGCTCACTTCGATTTCTTACAAGCTTTCGCTCGATGGCGCCCTATATGGAACTGGACAAAGTTGTTTAACTGGAAGACAAAGATGTTCGCTGTCCCAAAACATTACTCTGCTACTTCTGTACAAAAAACAGCGAAATCCTTAGGCTCTATACTGCACCCCCAATGCCATAGAGATGATACGATGAAGACACTATCCTGAGTTTGACCACCCAAGAGATGAACTGAAAACCATGTCACTGTAAACTACAAAGGGCAGAAAAGGGTTCGTAGGTCCCTTTTAAAGTTTGGTCTGTCAACCAAATCATGGATAAAATTCGTCTGCCCCTTTTCGGTGCCCCTACATATGTCCCAACACTAAAAATCACTACAAAATTAAATTTTAAGCCCTAACCCTAAATTCTAAATCCTAAACCCTACACCCTACACCCTAAAAAATACACCCTACCCTAAATTCCCTAAACCATAACCACAACCCCTAACCTAAAACCCTAAACCATAAACCCTAAAGTTAATTTTGAGCGTGGGGGCATATGTAGGGGCACTGAAAAGGGGTAGAGGATTTCCATCCCCAAATCATGGCACTGTCCACTGGCCAGTTCACGTAAAAAAAAAAAACTATGGTTTCTGAACGGTGAAGTTTAGGGCATTACCCCCACGTGTTAAGGCGTTGTCCGTTCAATTTTGTGCGTATAAAACAGGGCATGGTTCCTTTCTTTGGATGCAATTGTAAGCTATAAAATTAATTAACTATATGTTCCTTTCAATCCATGACTCTATAATAACACTTGCTGGTGGTGCTAGACAAGACTAGTCGAGGGAGGTGCCTCTAGACAACCCCACCGCCCACCCACTTTCTCTCTCCGATCCATTTCCCAAAATAAAATCAGTTAAAGTCGGTCATTGCCCCCCACACCCACGAGAGTAAACCATGAAAATCCCCAAGTAGAGACAATATAAAGGTAAATTGGTTTGAATATTCCCATTTACAATTTTATTGGGGAAAATAATCTCAATTTGATATCGGGAAAAATACCCCCTTTCATGCCATGTAGGACGAATTCGCGTCATGGGGAAAGCGAATTCAAAATTCGCGTCCTGCAAGACGCGAATTCCTGTGACGTGTCAATCAAAAGGGAATTCGCGTCCTGCAAGACGCGAATTCAACGTATTATTGCTGCCCCGCACGAGAAATTCAAAAGGAAAATGAATTGAAACCAATATAAGATGTTTATGTAGCAATATTTGTGATCGAATAACAGGTTATCTGGGGACCCGATTAAAATTTTTGAACTATAACCATGTCGTATTGAAACATATCTTTAAGACGGTGTGAAGATACGAGCGTATATAATATCCTAAGATGTTTGAAAATGGCTTGGAAATGGGCAAGTAACAATGTTTTAGATGGAAACATTATTGTATAGGCATGTTTAAATGCATTTTACGGTGTGTTTCGAACTTTTTTTGGTTTTTCCTAAGTTTGGAGATAAAGATGTGCAGCTTAATTTTACAGTGGTGCTAAAGTTCAGAGGAAGACGGTGTCCGAAAATGTGAGAAAATTGTGTTAAAAATGCTATCAAAGTAACATTTTTGAAGCAAAAAATGTGTCTATAGGCATGTTTTTTTTTAATTTAAAGGGCCTCGTTAAACCCCCCCCCCTCCAAACCTATGTAGGGGGAAAAGAGTGCCCATAAGATTTATTAAATTACTAGATAATACAAGTTCACAAATCAGAAAAGAGCACACAATGGTTGATCTAGTTAATTCGGGGGTCGGTCCTAAGAGGGCATTTCCTAATATCATGTCCAGTGTTCCCACATTTACTGCACCTCTTAGGTTGTCCGGTCTTTTCTCTCGGAACCATATCCTCGGCACAGTGAATCCTCGTTGATTTTGGTCGGCCTTTTTTCTTTCGTCGCAGGAAGGGATCTGGGCATATCTTTGGTTCGTTGCTGATTATACGACGGTCACGTGTATTTCCGATCGGAGGGAACTCGTTTCGATAAACCTTGAAGACGGTTTCGAGCCTGTAGACCGAATCAATGAGTGTCGTTGCATCAAAATGAACCGATGCACATGCTGCGAAAGCATGCGAACACGGGAACTTGAACGTCTGGAACTCCCCGCAATCGCACGTTCGTTTTTGCAAATCAACCACGTAGGTGTATTGCGTTATTCCTTTCAGCGGTTCAGAAAATTGCGTGACCTCAAAGATGTGTTCCCGACGAGAGAAGCACAACGAACCCATTGAGTTTGCATGCGCAATGGACGCTTGGATTTTGTCGGCGAGATCTAGATGAAATATGCGGCCAGCTGCCATCCAGTTCATTGCTTGTTTGCCGAGGGTTGCGAAAAGGGTTGCCAATCGGTAGTATGTTTCTTTGACAACGGACGTGATAGGTAAATGGCGCGTTCCCTTAAGAGACGAATTGATCGCCTCAGCCAAGTTTGTTGTCATATGGTCGCATCGATGACCCCGTCATAACATCGCAACCATTTATCCTTCGGTATCTCCATAAGATAGTTATACCCACGTGGATTCCTCAATTGCAACTCCTCCAGCAGCTCTTCCACTTGATTAACTCGGTGTGCGTTGCCTGTTGAATAAGACATGCAATATAGTTAATTGGTAATAATATGAAAATGGTGGACGTAGAATAACAAAATGGAATGGTTGCATACCCATACGGAGAACCATTATACGTTCATCCTCGTTCTTGAACCTCTGATAGTAGTTTGCTGCTATATGCCGCAAACAATACCGGTGATGTATGTATGGGGGTTTCCATGAATCTCCCAAACGTTGAATTGCTCTCCAAATCCCTGCGCCTCTATCTGAAATAATAGCTAGGCCATCTTCACGTGTACGCAAAACCCGACGCAAGACATACTTGCGGAGGTTATAAAGGAAAAACTCCCAAGAAGGGATATTTTCCTTTTCAACAATCGCAAAAGCAACTGGGATACATTTTCTGTTGCCATCCTGGGCAACTGCAATTAGCAATATCTGCGTGTATCTGCCATATAAAAATGTATCGTCGATCTGGAGCATAGGTTTGCAGTGACGGAAAGCCTTTATGCATTGGGGGAACGTCCAGAAAAGGCGATGAAATTCGACCTCCCCTGGTACAACACGATCGTTGTAGTACTTCGGAACAGTCTCCAATTCCACAATTGTCCCTTGATTGTATTCCTGCATAACTTGAAGCCATGATCGCAGATCATTGTATGATAGCTCCCATTGCCTGTACAGTGTTTCGATGGCTCGATATCTTGCATACCATGCCTTATCGTAATTGACGGTGTACTTGTAAATGGATTTGATGGCAGCTATACACACTGGCACAGATACACGTGGGTTTGCTTTCACGAGTGGAAGGATTGTATCGGAAAGCACGTGTACATCCAAGTTAGGATGGTCTTGGCTGAGGCTCCCAACGGAGCATGTATGAGGCCCTGTATATCTCGTTATTTTCCACATGTTATTCAGCCTTTTCAATTGCGACACACGAACCCTCCATTTACATCCGGCGGACTTGTGAGGACACTCTGCAATATATTTCCTGGCCTCGGTCTTCCAAACGGTTGACGTAACTGAGCGCTGAATGTTGTAATGCTTGATGGCAGCCTCGCGAGCTTTTTTGTCCTGAAGACCATTCCAACATGTAGCTCAGTCGAACCCACATTCCATTGGTTGAAATGGTCTAATTGTGGATGTTCTGGGAATTCAGTATCGAAGAAGCCATCCATATCCACTGTTGTGAAGTGCGAAGGTGGGTCGTAATATGTTGCGCAACTGGTTGGTCCATGCAGTTGCGTCGAACGAACATCACCATCCTCATCATCCTCAGAAGAGTTTTCTGCGCTCTCCTCTGATTCCACCGGCTCGTCAATGTCAGATGGTTCAGAAGGAAATAGATCCATCTCGTCACCATCAGGCCCAACCTTTGTACGCGGCTCTTCATCAGAAAGCGCCTCATCAAACTGGAAAAGTTCTGCGTCATCATAAACATGTGCGTGAACAGGTTCTGAAGTCATAACCGGATCGACAGTAGCGGCGGTTGAATGTCTCCCCGCGGATAACATATCATCCATATTTCAGTGACTTGGGATGTATGTTGAGTGGCGCCCGGTAGAGAAAGCATCGAACGAGTTAAACTGTTCATTGTACGTTGAAGACGCCGTGTATGGAATGTATGTTGAGTGGCGCCCCATAGAGAAATCATCGTAGTTTGGAACGTATGGACTGTATAACGACTCTTGGGTTGGTGGCAAGTTAAGGTCAAATTTGAACCTTGGAATGGAAGAACGTCGTTGCCGCGAAGACGAAGACGATGAAGCTTCATCGGTTCTTGTTTGTAGAAGGTTAAAGTCACGTCGTAAACTCGATGTCGGACTAATAGCATTTGGATTGAACTCGAGATTTGCTCGTAACCAATTTGGTACCACATTTTGAGCACCAACGTGAACTTCAGCAAATGCTACAAACAGCTCCATGGCCCATCCCATTGAGTACTGGCGATGTGTATCTATCATCATTTCTACAGAACTGTCGTCTTCAACATCGAATATTGTGTAATACAGTGGCTCTATCGACGTTGGACATCGATACTTCAAAGTCTGCAACTCCCTCCCCGAGCGATTGGGAACCTTCCTGGATATTGAGGTCCTAAGCGACTGGAATGTTGATCGTCTCAGAATGTTGATCGTAACAGTATTTTCAGATTGAAATATGATCCCAATGTATGAATCGGGGACCATCTGACCATCGTAGTATACTATAGCTTGAATTCGTGGTGCCATTTCTGAAAATCGATGAGCTTTGTGATTCTAAGTTTTGTTAGGGTGCATCTAGAAATTCTGCACACCCTCAATTATAAATAGAAATGTGCCTGGTAAAGCATTTTGTGCATACATTGAATTATTGGTAAATTCTGTAGCATCATAATGCAATTGTCAGCCCAAAGCCTGGTAAAGCATTTGCCAGTGCAATAATTTTAGAATTCGCGTTTTGGAGAACGCGAATATCATTATTCGTACTGAATTCGCGTTCTACAGAACGCGAATTCTTCAGGAATCTATAGAATTCGCGTCCTACAAAACGCGAATTTCACAATTATTTCTGATGAATTCGCGTTTCTAACACGCATATAGGACCCTGCATGCGTACAACCATCTGTATAAATAGGTTGTATTTCTGCCTTAGGCATCCCATCAAACTTATTACTTTCCTATCTTCACGAGATTTCTGCATTTCTGCCTTAGGCAACCCATCAAACTTATTACTTTCTCATCAAACTTCTACCTTTCTAAAAGAGAAAATGGCTCGATATTCAGCTACTGTATTTTTTCGTGGAACATACTTCTACACATCTTTTAGTGAAACGATCACAAGAAATGAATTATTTGAGTTGATCTCGAAACGGGTTAAAGAGTCGACCAACACAAAAATAGAGGCCTTACAAGTGAAAGTACCAGTCAATGAGCCCGACCCCGAGGAGCATTATATGCTGACACTGTCAGATAAGAAAGATATGCGGAAGATGATTCGGACATACAAACGTGCTGGGGGAACAAACATCGAGCTTAGCGTGAAATTTGATGACGAATCAAGTTCTTCAACAAATGTGGTAGCTGTCCAAGACGAGAATGCGTTAGCTGGTGAAGACGAGAATGAGTTAGCTAGTCAAGACGAGAATGACGTGTTCTTAAAAATTTATCAGAGATGGCAGGAGAAAGAAAAAACAATTGAGGAACTAAACTTAACGTCTGACATAAGTACCGACTACGATTAGTAATATAATTTTGATTAAGTTATGTAAGTTATTTATCTTGCGTACTTGTATTTTGTGAACTCGGTGCTTTCGATGTAGTGCTTTCGATGTAAGTTTTTAAATATGAAAGTATCAATTAATAATTTCGAATATATAATACTTCAATTAAGAAAATATAAATTAACATTACTTAAAAACAACTAGCATTAAAAAAAACATAATAGTTTGCACGAACTAATTTCGAAAAACATAGAAAAAAATATAACTACTGCCTATGTCTGCCGGTACTACAATCTGGTGGACGTCGAATTCGATCCTGATTCCGTCGTCCAGGTTGAACAATAACCTGTTGAGGACCATGATCGCGCTCGTTGTCGCTGTCGTCTCCAGCAGTACCACTTGGTCCGACAGGCCCACCAGAAAAGAACAACGACTGTGAAGGTGTTTGCTGAACGTACCCGGCATGAAACGGGTAGGGGACAAAAGCAGAGGGAACAGTGGTACTCGAAGATCCGCAGTCATGCCAGAAAATGACCCGTACGTAGTCGGCATCGAAGATCCACCCATCATTCCCACAATATGAGTGAAAAAGCCTTCCGTCGGACTCGGGGGCCTCGGCTGAATCATCAACTGGGTGGGGCCTTGGGGGCGAATCGGATCGGTAGCTCTGGAGGATGAAGCACCTGCTCCCCTTCGACGTTGCGATCCACCTGCTCCGCTCGTACGATGAGTCCGGGGGCGGTTGCGCTGCACAGGCTCAAACACAACGGCTTGTTCCTCCGGAGTGAGGAGATACGGTTTCCCACTACCAAAGAACCATGCAAAGTACTCGTTGCTCACCATAGGCTCATCAAACATCCGGTACTCATTCAGTGCCTGCCGCTAATGCCTATCCTGCCACTGTGCAATCCACTGCACATGTTTCACCGACCAATCCACCTACCACAAAACATCAACAAAATTATTGTTTATAAATTGTAAAGTAAGTATAAATCGATAACTATTAAACCAAATTTAATTATTGTACCTCAAGTTTTTCTTGTCGGGTGATCTTATGTAAGTCGTCGAAATCAGGAGGATCTAACGGAATTGTTTGCAGACGACCGAATTGGCGTTGGACGCGATCGACCGGATGCCACTCAACTACAGCGTACCAGATGAGAGGTACCACGACCGTCCAAGCGGAAACCGTCTCAGGCTCAAAATTACGCAGACACTCGTTGATATCCGAATTAGAGTACGGGGTCCACAAAAACTGCAAATTAAATATAGAAATGATTAAAAACAAGTAAACTAAACTATATTCATATTAAACTTCAACTTAATATAAACATTAAAATATTGACCTCATTTGCAGATTTCTTGTCAATATCTTGCCTAATAAAATGCATCATAGTCGGAATCCCAACATGACTTAGAGCATGGAACCACCTACATAACATCAAAATATAACTTTAATATTTAAAAAAATACATATTAAGAAAATAACCAATTTATAAATAAAATTTAGTTAAGATTATGTTCCTTACCGCATACATAGTGGATAGAAATAGTCAGCTGGCGCGGACAAGTCAGGGCGTAAAAATGGCATTCTAAACCACGCCCAAGACTGAAGTAGCAAAAGACATCCTCCGATGTCGTGTCTATCAGCACTCGCAGCCCTGCACAACTCCCTATACAGAAATGCAAGTACTGCCGAACCCCAACTTAATTTACCAGCAACTTCAAAATCCCGCAAGTGCCGCAACCACAACATGTGAACTTTGTTGCGAGTTTTGTCGGCCACCAAAATTCCCCCGATGATCTGTAAGATATACGCCCGAGCATATGCCTAAAATATGAAAAAAAAATATTAAAATATTATAATTTTATAATTTCATTACTACTAACAAAAAATTAATTTTTTACCTTCTTCACATCTTCATTGGCTCCAGCAGGTAAATTAGAGAATTGCGTACGCAATTACTTCAGAGTCACACATCCGCCCTGTAGTTTTTCTGGCATATCCCCTAACAACTCCATACACAAGCCCTCTCAATCGTCATTGGCGGCACCGGTGATAGCCTCCCCATCTACAGGCAGACTAAGAATATGCGACACATCTTCTAATGTGATGGTCGCCTCACCACATGGTAAGTGAAAGGTATGTGTCTCTGGCCTCCACCTCTCCACAAGCGCGTTGATTAAATCAACGTCTAATTTCGCACCTCCTCCATTAATCTTCGACACATACCCAAATTCGGCTTGGGCTATGTACTCGGCTAGACGAGGATCCGGGGGCACCCTCATCCGAGTGATATAAACCTCCAACCGACGTTCTACTCCATTCTACAAATAATTAAAGACACACACAAATTAACAATCACATATTTGAATGTCACAATTTTTTATAGTGTACAATAAAATACTAAACACATTCTAATTTTACTAATTTTTATTCTATAAGTCAATATCAAAGATATATTCGAATTTAACTAATTTTCTTAGTCTAAAAATAAAATCTAAAGACATATTCGAATTTAACTAATTTTCTTAGTCTTAAAATAAAATATAAAGACATATTCGAATTTAACTAATTTTCTTAGTCTAAAAATAAATACTAAAGACATATTCGAATTTAACTAATTTTCTTAGTCTAAAAATAAATACTATTAACATATTCGAATTTAACTAATTTTCTTAGTCTAAAAATAAAATCTAAAGACATATTCGAATTTAACTAATTTTCTTAGTCTAAAAATAAATACTATTAACATATTTGAATTTAACTAATTTTCTTAGTCTAAAAATAAATACTATTAACATATTCGAATTTAACTAATTTTCTTACTCTAAAATAAATAATATTAACATATTCAAATCATGCCGGCATCACTAAATTAAATTTACATATTCGAATTAAAATAAAAAATAAAAAAACTTACATTATTTCGACGATAATTGCATACGTGGCCTTCATCTAATCTCAGCAAACCCGCCATTATCGCACTCGCTTCAAATTTGGGGTAAACTCTCTAACAATTCTTCAAACTTGCTTCAAATTCTTGGGAGAGAATGAAAATTCTCTCCCAACTTCACCCAATTTATAGAGAAAACGCGTTCTGGAGACAGGGAATTCAAACCGAATTCGCGTCTTGCAGAACGCGAATTCAATGTAATAAATAGAATTCGCGTCCTGCAGAATGCGAATTCGGTTCCCCAACTGTCCGAATTTACTTGCAATTTACTGCGATATTTTGGGGTAAATCTCGTGGAATTCGCGTTTTGCAGGACGCAAATTCCTTTTTCACTGAAACGGCACAGGAATTCGCGTCCTGCAGGACGCGAATTCGTCCTACATGAAATGAAAGGGGGTATTTTTCTCAATATAAAACTTTGGGAGTTATTTTTTCCAATAAATTCCCAAAAGAGGGAATATTCAAACCATAAAGCCCAATATAAAGAAGTAAATCAGCAGTGCTATGAAGGGCTTCACCTTTTATACCAAATGAACTGTCATGTCATGTTTTTTTACCCCTAAATCCTGTTAAAGTCCCTCACCGTCTCTCACAACTATCGTCGAGCAGCGTCAACAGTTACGAGTACCATCGTCAACGATAGTTGAACCACTAAAGTTTTCCGTTCAGAACAAAAATATGGTGTCCCTACGTATTTCCTTTTCAATATTCAAACGTTAAAAATTTAAATTCTAATTTTTAAACCTTAAACTTTAAACTTTAGACTCTAAAAAATATATCATACCCCAATTTTCTTAACCCTAACTATAAACTATAATTTTAAACCCTAAACCAATTTTTTTAAAGTATAGCACTAAAAGGGGCACTAAAAGGGATAAAAATATTATGTCCTTTTTCAGTGTCCCTTTTTATGCCTCAATATTAAAAAAATTAAATTTTAAGTCCTAACCTAAATTTTAAATCCTAAACAATATACCCTAAAAAGTATACATTACGCTAAATTCTTTAAACTCTAACCACAATCTCTAACCTTAAAACCTAAACTCTAAACCTAACTTTTAGTGTGGGGCATAAATAGGACACCGAAAAAGGACAGAGGAATTCTATTCCACTAAAGGTGGTAGAAGATTTCCATCCATTCTAAACAAAAATAGTCTACCCCTAAATATGCCCCTTTCTATATCCAACATTAAAAAATAAATATCAAATCTTAACCCTAAATTCTAAATTCTAAACATAAAATTCACGTTACTTTTAATAAAAAAAACTCTCAAACTTCACAAATATAACCTATTACCCTTCAAATTCCTTTAAAATTAAATTATTTTAATATATTATAAATAAAATTCCTTTAAAAATAAGGTAAAGTACACTTGTAGTCACTTTTGTTTGTTTGTCACTAATTTTGAAAAGGTTACATTTTAGTCACGGGCACTATCGATCTGATAACTTATTAGTTTGATGAAGTAATTTGTTAAAAAATGTTTAATTTCGAAATTAACCCTTGAACTTTTAAAATTTTATTTTTTCATCGTCTTAAAAAAACCTAAACAATTTTTATCCCAAAAAATCCTCTAACCCTAACACTCATTTTTGTTGTCACTACAATCTTTGTGTGCCCATTGTTCAAAAACCAACACCCTCGTACTCTCATCGTTGTGCGTTGTACCGACAATCATGCCCTTATATTGAACCCTAGAATATTATCTTCATTGATCGCTTAAAGCCAAACAATCCCTCGACTCCCTCTACTTCACCGCGCCGTGCACTTAATGAACAATGTTGTAGCGATTGTTGATGCACTTGGTGGGTTCATGGTTCATGGTTCATGGTTACAGTCGTGGTTGTTGAGATAACTCTTAACCTCCTCGAAGTTCCACTTCATTGGAGATAACACAGACAACAATCGGTGGCGGCAATGATGGCAACAAAGGATGAGGCTTAGGGTCAGAGAAAATGAATTTTGGGGAGAAAAAATATTTTTTTTTGTTTAAAAAGTGAACAATGAACTTTTTGAAACTTAAAGGATTAAATTTAAAATTAATCATTTTCTTAATGTGTCACGTCATTAATCTAGTATGAATTAACAATCAAGCGATCAAAATGCAATGAACTGATAACATATATATACAACTTTTTAAATATGTGATCAAATCAAACAAACGGAAAAAAAAAGGATCACCCATGTACTTTACCCTATCTATTCATATGAGGTGACATAATGTAGTAGTCTCAAGAAAGCTCGCAAAGAAAAGAAAAAGAAAGAGGGAGCATATTTAGTTGATTAGATTTATAGACAAAAGGGATCTACTATAGCTTCCCTTTTTGACTTTATATGTGTAGAATCAATAACAAATACAAATAGCTTTGTTATATACAAGATGATATTAGAAATAAACGTTACGCTTTACTTGGTACGAATGATGAAAAATTTGTTAATTAAATGGCTGAGATTCATAACTATCTTCTTACTTTGAATCTTAATCATTTGATTAATAAATTTTCTATCTTTTCACATTTTCATCTTTCTAACAAAGCAAAGTCTAAGCAACGGAAAGAGCAGAAAGCCTCCCAATTATTTGCAGAGCGGATCAAAATGGTTGATGAAAAGAAGAAGAAAAAGAGCCAAACAAATTCACACCAGAATCCATTTATGATCACGGGAAAAGATGAGGGGTTACGTTGGAGTGTGATTGGTGGGTCTATCTAGCCTAAGCTTATTATAGCTAAACAGAATATTATACAAATTGGGTGATATCAGAGCCAATTAATAATAAGACAATATATACTGGTTAATGCAAATGCCATGGAACAGAAGAAAGAAAATTTAGGGTTGGCCACAGGTCCCTTTCACTCTGAGGTTACCCAAATAAAATAATAATGGCAGCAATCACTAGGATTAGTTTAAATATTCATATATCCTTTTCTTGTTGTTTTCATAGCCGAGCGTGAGAGGATCGGAGAAGCAACAGGGAAATAAAAGAGAGGGTTAGATCCAAAAGAAAAAAGAAACTCAGGACCCAAAATCTTACATCAAAGATATAGAGGAGAGCACCTGACACTGAAACTTAAAAGTGCAGACGACTGCAAAGATGTAAGATTTCAGTGAGGAGCACGTGTGCTTCACAGCAGCTATATTTGCCCTTTGAACCAGAAATTTTGTTGTAGCAAAAGATTTGTCCAATAAGTGTCTGTGTGTGTGTTTTCACTCTTCTTCATGTCTCCACACTTTGGGGTTTCTTAGATAGATACAAATCTTAACCCTACACTTAAAAGCAAACAAGAAAGAGATGCTCGAAGACTTTCTCTTTTTTTTAAAAAGGAGAAGATATGCAACTGTTCAAGATTTAATGGTGGATTCCTTCTACATTGTGTAATGTATGGCCAATTGGCCATAATGGCAAGGAAGAAGAATAACCCAAAGTAAATTGGTGGGTTTTTCTTTTCTTCTTGTAAAAATATGGGTTTTCTTCTTTGTAATGAATTCCAGATAAATGCATGCATGTGATTGGGGCTTCCAGGTCAAAAGGAGGAGGGAAACAGAAACCCAAAATAAATGATGATAAGTAGCCAAGTTTCCATGGTGACATGATGGGAATGCAAAGTTACCCATTTTCTTCAAGACTACTTGAAGTTCTTCCTAAATTCTGCCCATCAAAACTGCTAAAAAAAACATATATACTGGGAAAAGAAGCAATCGATTAGAACTTCTTCCTAAATTCATGCATAACAAGAGAATATAAAAAAAATCTTGTCAAACAGGAAAATAATTGGGAGATCCATTGAAAAAAAAAGATTAAAAACTAGATTTTAAACTAAATTTGGTTCATAGGTACTAATCCAATATTCAGATAGAACCGCCAGATATATACCTCATAATAATATACCATATAACAGCTATTAGGAGGAGGAGGAGAAAAGAATAAAATCAGTAAAATAAAAAAACTATACGTTAGTAGTGGTAGCAGCAGCAGCGTCGGCGGTGGCAGTACCAACATTAGCCGCAGTTCCACCGGCACTATCATCTCCGCCAGCGCCGCTACCCGTACCACCATCACCAGCTTGAGCGGCAGTCACCGACACATTGACACCAACAGCAAGAGCTCTGACAGTCGACCTTTTTCGCTTCCTCTTCTCGTAAGGAATCCCTCTAGCTTTAGCCTGTCCTTCTCTCACTTCCCTCAAATAAATCCTCACAGCCCTTGCTGCAAAAGGGTTTGATTCTGGACGTCCGCCGTTTTCTTCATAAGCAGCTCTAAGCCGTCCGATCAGCGCGTCGAGGCTACCCCAGGCTTGCTTGAGTGGGCAAGAGCAAGGAGCTGGTGGGTTTGGATGTCCGAAATAAGGACAACCCGTTACGTGAACCTTGGTTTTGCCAAACTGGTCAAGGTATTTCAAGAACTCGATGACATGTGCACCACTGCAACGAGCTAGTGTTAACGGGGGCTTATGGTTCTTCAAGTACTGCAAGAAAGTATTCCAGTCTCGACGCTTTTGTGACTCGTACCGACTCGGTGGAGCTGGGGAAGAAGACGACTCACCAGCAGCTCCACCTTGTTGTGAAACCGTGGGCGGCGTTGCTGAAGCTATAACCACACCGGATGATGGCTCGTTGATGCTATTCGGGTCGGTTGCAGCACCCCCTACAGAAGCAGGATCCATTAACAAACAAAGGGATGATGTTTTGGTTATCTTGGTGGGTCTTTGACTATCGATCACTTACAAATTGCCATCTCTATCAGTAGCCATGGTTTCTGTTTGATCGGGAAAAGAGTAATAGTGTATCGGGTTCATGGAAAGAACTACAGACTACTGGCTCACCGGGCCCTGTGGGATCTTTTCACGGGAAAGATCTGCTTGTTTTTTCCCCTTTATTCGTGATTGTGAGAGTCGAGATAAATGATTTTGAACGAAGAAAAGAAATGAAGACGGACAAAGATAACCAAAAACAAATGGATGATGGGACGGGCAAATACAAATCATTAAAACTAGTTTTTATTTTTTGTGGAAATTACTGTAAAAGAAGGGGGTGAATTGTGAAATGGAACTTTATTGTGTTGTACAGTAGATTTAGATTATGAATTGGAGTGAGAAGTACAGGGTTTCACACAGAAATGGAATATATGATAAATACCTCACATAGTCACATGGTGGCTGGCCCGGCCCTCGATGGTATCACTGTTCCCCGGGCGGCCCCGCCATTCCTTTCTACTCACCATCATCGATTCATCTTTGTATCCGAATGAGATCTATTCGCCTAAGTGTACAATGTGTGTTATATTTATCATATATTCACATTAACCTATTGAAACATATTATTTTATCGAAAGAAGTTTAATAATTAAATTTGTTTGAGTAAATAGTTGAAAATTTTATTCAAAAAAATTGAAAATTAAAAAAAATGATTTAAGTAATGACAAATCTATAGGTAAGTTATCCGAGAAGTGTTAGAGGTTGAGGGGGAGTGTTAAAGTTTTTATTTAATGTGTAATTATAGTTTTTTTCTAATCAGTAGTTTAGATTTACTAGAAGTATTATTTAAATTAGGAATACATATTATTTAAATTAAAGATAAAAGTGTAGTTTTAGTTATATTAAAATTTTATATCAGCCTATTTAAAGGCTTATTACATCAGCAAACAACCATCAAACAAGTGGGGATTTATCATTTTATAACCACCGACAGTTCGACAAAATCATAATCAGAACTAGTACCGTAAAAATCTTTGTACGAGCACCAGACGATTACTAAAATATGTTAAAATCATACTAAAACGACATAAAAAAACATTCTACAAAAATAGAGATTCCTATTAAAATAATATTTTTAGTGTTACCTTGCTTTTAAGATGACTTTCAAAATTACTTTCGAGACCGTAAAAAAATCTTTCTTTCATGAAATGAAAAAAAAATTATGGAAAATTGCACAAATCACCATTCAATAATCTTTTCATTCCTATTTTGGTCACCCAACTTTCAAATTTTTCTATTTAATAACTAAACTTTATATATTGAACGTTTTTTGTCACTTACGAATATTTTATTATAATTTTAGCATGACATGTATTATTATTATTATTATTATTATTATTATTATTATTATTATTATTATTATTTAATATAAAAATATTTTAAAAGAAAAAAGAATAACTAAATTGTCCGTCGGCCACCATTCGCCGCCACCGCTGACGGCCGTAGATGGTGGTCGTTCGGTCCCATATTTCACCAGTCACTTCGTCTCACTTCCATGAGTCTGAATCTAACCTCTATTTTGTCGGAAAGTGCTTTGAAATTCACGGAAAGGAGATTGAAAGTGAGAAAACCGAAACATTTATATCGAGATTTGCGAGTTTCAGGACATTTTCTAGTGAAACAACTACAAGATTTGAACTCAGTGTGTCAAAACGAGTCGCCCCGTGCAATTTGGGGTCAAACAACCACCGGTTTTGAAGGCCATCGGCGGTCGACAGTGATAACAAACGACGACAATTATTTTAAATATTTTTAAATTTTAATAATATTAAAATATCATTTTATTATTTATTTTAAATTATTTTTATATTTAATAATATTAAAAATAACAATTAAATATTTTAAGTGACACGAAAACGTTTAATATATAAAGTTTAATTATAAAATAAAAAAATTTAAAAAATAAGAGACCAAATTAGGAGTGAGAAAATTGTTTAGTGATGATATGTACAATTTAACTAAAAATTTATTTTATCTATAGAATAATTACTTTTGAGTTTCACGACATTATCTGGCTCGACTTCTTGTCCGTACAAACAAGACAAAAAGGATTGCGTGTGAAGCACATCGGGAGCTTGAGAATGCGGGATGGTCAGGGTGCAGTTAATTGGTGCCCGCTGGGCGCTTACAGACAGTTGCCGGTTTAAGGTGGTGACAGTGTATGCGTTTTCTGTCAAACTTTATTTCTGACTTGCCACGTGCATCCAATACCAAAACTCAAATGTTTTACTTTCGTATTACTTTTCTCGTACGTATTTACCGGTGAATTCAAAGAGTGATCAGATCGGCATTTTTAAATATTTAATTAGAAAAATAACTTCCTGCCAGCATTATTTGAAAAAAATATCTTAAAATTGACCACGTAAAATGAACTCGCTTTTTACATGATATGAGTTTGAAAGTTATTTTTTTTAAATGCGAGTTTTATGTTTTGTAAATTGACAAAAAAAAAATAATTTACTGCGTTTTTTAACATACAACTCGCTTTTTATATGACGCGAGTTCGCCTTACGTGGACCGAAAGAGGGTTGTTTTTCTAAATAATATTGGCATGGGTCATTCTTCCAATTAAATATTTAAAAGAAGTTTTTGATTTAAAAATACCGATTTTAAAAGTAAATGATGATGTTTTTTATATAATTTATATGAGTAAATTTATTTATAAAATATGTATAAATTTTATTCGTAATTGAAAAGATAAAACATATGTTATTATTAGATCACATTAAAAATTTTAAAAAAGTAAAATGATTATACCAGATAAAAATCTAATCTTCCTGTGAAAAAACATACCAATATTTCTATAGAAAAGTATAAAGAATTGCAATGAAATCCAATGTTTGGACTATTAATTAAAATTGGTCACCCTTTGATCTGCATTGTAATTAGTGGATTTGTCTATGTATGATGTTTGAGTATTTGATAATAATTTGTTTCTATAAGGATTTGTGAATTATATATATATAAAAAACAGTAATAAGCGCAATGTATCATCATGCAAGTAGCTATGGCTAATGTAGACATGAATACGACTATGTATTTTGGGACACCCAATGTTCGGCAATTATCATGCATCCGTTCCTCATTCTTAAAATTGGAAACTTCAATCAATACTTTTCAAAGGTTGGGCTAAGTCCTAAGTAACAGAGTCGGGATTTGGGGCAAAAAATAAATATTTAAATGTGAAAATAAATTTATAAATAAATATTTAAATAGTTAAAAAAACGATTGTTATTCTTAGAGGTCATGAGTTCAAACACCAGCAGTTATAACTTATAACAGAGTGATTGAGCATGCATTGTCAAATGGTTGAGAGTATATTTATTCAGAACAGATACTACTTGTAATCACCTTAGCTTTCAAAAAAAAAATCTAATCACTTAATTATAGGTTTAGGAACACATATATCACTTAATTAAAATTTTGTGACAAATAAATCACTCTATCATTAATAAAGTTAAAACAATTGTTAGGTATAATAATAATTTTAGTCTCCGAAACTTATACATTTATTAATTTAGCCATAATTTGAAATAATTCAAGAAACTTAATCATTCATATTTAAAAATTCGATATTGCACCATCTTGGCACACCCTTCGACCACTTACCACAATCAATGCTATTGTCCATCAGTTTGATAATCAACATATGTGATAGTTGGACACACATAGTCACTTAACTACTGGACAACTGATAGACTAATAGAATAGGCTCATTATGACTTTAACGTCGCCTGTTAGTGGACACAATCACTTCACTAATGAGATTTTTAAATATAAAGGGTTAAATGTATTGAATTATTTCTAATTAGGACCAAATTAATAGAATGTACAAGTTTTGAGGATTAATGTTGTTATTATATATAACCCTTATTTCAAATTTAATGACAAAGTGACTTCTTTGTCATATAAATTTAGTTGAGTGACCTATTTGTTTTTAAACTTATAATTGAGTCACTGAATTTTTACTTTGAAAAGAAAAATAACATGTGTGTTTTTAAAATTATAGTTGAGTGGTTTAATTGTTATTTTTATAAGAAGAATGACCAATTTGTTTATAAACTTGTAACTAAATGACATGTGGTGTAATTTATCATGTAAATATACACTTTTTTTTATATAAACGGTACCACCTGTTTTTATTTCAAAATAAAAGAAAAGAAAACAAAGTCCAACAGAAAAACGAGAAACAAAAGCGAAAGAAGACTAGCCTACAAACAGCACAGGTGATCCAGCCCACTTGGCAACAAAGAGAAAAAACAAATAGCGCACCAGCCAAGACAGGTAATAAACGCGGGGAACAATCTAGAAAATTACCCCAAAACCAAAGGGTCACAAAAAAGTCCCAGACTTCAAACGGCGCAGAGACTCACGGAGGTTCCAACAGACGGCGTTCCTCATCCCCAGCCAGTAGCGCCGAAGATGGTGCATCCTCGACCCAGAACCGATCCACATGTTCCCTCCGACCAAGCGCTGCCATTGCATGATCTACCCGGTTACCGTTCCGGCCAACAAAGACGAACCGACAGCGCCGGAAGAGGAGAGCAAGGCGTTTAGCATCTGCAATCAAAGGTCGGATGGTCGAAAAATCATCAGCCGTGTCACAAAGCTTTCGAATAACCGACCGACAGTCTCCTTCGACAATTACGTCCGTAAAGCCCAAATCCGCCGCAAATTAAAGCCCCTGAACACAGGCGAGAGCTTCAGCTTCGAAAACACTTGAAATTCCATCATTTATCCGGTAAGAAGATCCTAAAATCTCCCCTAAATTATTCCGAATTACATGCCCTGACCAAGATTTTCTTTCGTTACCACAAAACCCAGCGTCAAAATTCAATTTCACAGACGGTTCGGGTGGTGGTGACCACAAGACATCAGACCTAGTATGTGGGTGTGTTAAAGATGATGATAGCGATTAAAGCTCCAGACAATACCCACGCACGAAGGTAACCACGGTAAAGATATCCTGTCTCACACCTTCATAAATCAGCTTATTCCTTGCAAACCAGAGACACCAAATGACTATAGCAAACTCAGCGTGTTTACTCTGATTTAAATTTTGAAAAACCCAGATTAACCAATTAGGGAAATCCAGTTGATATATATATGCGAAGGCCACTGATAATTTAAGGCAAACCACACCTGTTGAGCAAAATGACACTGTCGGGAAACATGACATATATCTTCTATTGTTGTATTACATCTTGGGCATGATTTAGAATTAGAAATCCGTTTAATGAACATATTATGCATTGTAGGGACGTAATTCAAAGTAAATCTCCATAACATGACCTTAATCTTCGAAGGGCAACTTAAACTCCAAAGAGTATTATAGAGCTTACGAGATAATGAACTTTGAACCGGAATCTGTAGGAGTAGACGATATGCACTTTTAATAGAAAACATACCTGTAGGTTTAGCCCCCCAGACACAAATGTCCCCCTGTCCCACAATCGATAGTCGAATAGAAAGAATAAGATTAGCATCCTCATTAGAAAATATCTCCCTAACCAAATTAATCTTCCACTGACGGTGATCACCATCAATTAAGTCAGCCACAACAAAAAGACCAGGCACTTGTGGGGACGATACCAAACGAGGAGGCACAACGGGGAGCCAGAAGTCGTTCCATATAGAAATCGAGCGGCCCACATCGATCTTCCAATATAAGCCCATCTCCAACGTACGCTTTGAGGCCCAAATACTCCGCTAGATGTATGATGGATTATGGCCCAAATTAGATCGCATAAAGTCCACCCTAGGAAAATACCGGGCTTTTAGTAATCTTGACACCAGAGATGTAGGATTAGTTATAATCCGCCACCCTTGCTTTGCTAACAAAGCAATATTGAACTTGCCCATGTCCCTAAAGCCCATTCCACATGCTTCCTTTGAGAGACAAAGAAAATCCCATGAACACCAGTGTATGCCCCGTTTTTCACTGGACTTTTGCCACCAGTACCTGGCAAATTTCCGTTCAAACTCCTTACAAAGGGATTTAGGCAGAAGAAAGACTGACATAGCATATAGTGGTAAAGCCTGTAGAACGGACTTAATATACACCTCCTTTCCTCCCATAGATAAGAGCCTAGGAGACCAAGCCAAAAGACTCTTCGAACATTTATCAGAGAGAAATAGTAAAGACTCATGTTTGTTTCTCCCGACCATAGAAGGTAACCCGAGATACCTGTCCGGGCAACTCTGATGAGCAACAACAAGGATACGACAAACATCATCCCTATTTTTTGTAATCACATTAGCACTGAAGAAAACGCTTGACTTAGAAAATTTTATGCACTGGCCCGAGCAACGAGAGTATTTCTCCAATAAGGCTTTCAAGTGTACAACGCCCAAGGCTGTTGCATCCCCAAATATAATGCTGTCATCAGCAAATAAAAGATGAGATACCAAAGGAGCTCCCCTTACAATTCTGGCACCTCGAAGAAGGTCGTGAGTCACAGCCTTGCGTAATAAAGCAGAGAGGCCTTCACTGCATATCAAGAATAAATACGGGCTAAGAGGATCCCCCTGTCGGAGTCCCCTAGTGGGCCAAAAACTATCGCTGGTCGTTCCATTAATAACAACTGAGTATCTAACTGTACGATAGCAACGAGACAGTTGGAGGATCCACTCAGTAGCAAAACCAAGCCTATTCATCATAGCCTCTAGAAACGACCACTCCACCATGTCGTATGCCTTGCTCATGTCTAATTTAAGAGCAAACGACCCTTTCTTCCCCACCCTTTTATGCTTGAAAGAATGTAGAATCTCATAGGCAGCTACAATATTATCCGAAATTAAGCGTCCCGGAAGGAAAACACATTGTGCCTCATCGATGCAAGCCGGCAAAGCATGTTGAAAACGATTAGCCAACATCTTCGCAATAATTTTATATAGCACGTTAAATAAACTGATAGGGCGATACTGAGTCATACTCGTTGGATCATCAACCTTTGGAATAAGAACGATATGAGTGGCATTGATGTCTGAGATGTCATGTACCCCGCGAAGAACCTCAATACAGTATTCGAAAACTTTCCTTCCCACAATATGCCAAAATCTCTGATAAAACACAGCTTCGAGCCCATCTTCCCCTGATGCTTTTAAAGGGCCCATTGATCGGATGACACCAAGAACATCCTCAGCAGTAAAGTCAGCAAGCAAAGCTTCATTCATATCATCCGTAACACACGGCGTGATCCCATCAAGGATATCCGAAGGATCTTCAGGTCCAACAGAAGAAAAATCGCCTTAAAATGGCTTAGAGCAATAGGAAAAAATTCATCCGTGTCCTCAGTGATAGAATCATCCTCTCCACGTAACTTACGAATGCGGTTACGTCGTTTTCGTTGAGTCGCAACACTATGGAAAAGCCGAGTATTCTGATCACCATTTTTGAGCCAATTTGCTCTGGCCCTTTGCTCCCAATATGTCTCCTCTCTATCTGCCTCAAAATTCAAAGCTAATTTTGTTTCTAAGATCTCCCCAAGAGAAACCTCTGTAGGCTGCAAGTCATTTAATTCACACAACCTCTTCTTGAGACTCTTTGTTGATACCTTCTTTGCTGCCCGTAACCTTTTAAACCATGAATCAAGCCCACCATTAACATACTTGAGACGGGCCGGGATTGGGCCAGTAGACTCACTCCAAAGCTGGGCAACCTCTGGTTCGCAGGTTTCTTCTATCAACCAAGCGGCCTCAAAGCGAAAGTGATCCAGTTGCTGCCTTGAATTATTGACCACATTTGTATTAAGCAACAACGGACAGTGATCCGAAAAAGAATGTGGTAAATGCTCCATATCAAAATGAGGAAATAGTAACCACCATGGGTCATTTGCAACCCCTCTATTCAATCTCTCTCGGATGTTATTCGATTCAAGCCTACACCATTCCCAAGTAAACCATGGACCGCGATAACCAACGTTCTTAAGAGAACAATCTTCCAAAGCCGCTCGAAAATTCTCCATTTGCTGGGCATTGCGAATTCTGCCACCAGATTTTTCCGACGCTAGAAGCAGCTCATTAAAATCCCCTATTACCATCCACGGTACATCAGGCAAATCGTCCAACTGACGCAATAATTCCCACGACTTGGCTCTATTTTCCAATTCTGGTGCACCGTAAAAACCAGTTAACCTCCAAGAGAGGCCATCCAAATCTTCATCGATCATAACGTCTATGTGACGTGCCGAAAAAGAACGAAGCGTGACTTGGCAAGACGACTTCCAAGCTAGAGATAGGCCCCCACTACGGCCAATAGAGCTAACCTCGATGCCTGACTGAAAGTCACAACTCTTCCGAACTATTTCCATATTGGAGCACTGCAACTTTGTTTCTATTAGAAACATCACAGTCGGATTGACGTCCCGAAGCACATTCCGGAGACGTCCAACAGTCCGAGACTGCCCCAGGCCTCGGACATTCCAGCTTAGGATCCTCATTGGACCCGGCTGGCCCGTTGCTCTGGGCCTGCCGATAAAACATTAGATGGGTCAGACGAATCCTGAAAAGAAACACCCAGCCCAGAGTCTTTGATACGTTGGCGCTTAGATCCTTCTGCCAACGTGTCAGGATCATTCTCCTCAACAGAGGACATGTGAATATCCCCAAAATTAGCTATACCTTCTTGCTGACTAGTAGAAATAACGAGATTAGATAAAGCTTGTTGATTTTGAACAACTGGAATAGATATACCTTGATTCCCAAAACCCGCTGAAAAATCAGCAGCTGCTGATTTGCCTTTATCTTCAACGGGGGTAAATGCCGAAGATTGAGCCTGAAAAGTAGCATGTAAATTTGTAGAATCATGCCCAAAATACTTCCCCTCCTCGCGCAACCACCGACTTGACGAATTTTCTGCCGACCGACGTGGAGCCGCTTTCAGGCTCAGATCCCAACCAAAGACAACATCCTCCTTGAGCATTGTAAGACGAACCGGACAGAAACTCTCGCCATGCCCCATCTTTCCACAAATGAAACAGAAAAGTGGCAGTTTCTCATACTCAAAGCGAACATAATGAGAAGCACCATTCTTAAGCAAGAGTTTTTTACGACGTTTGAGGGGTTTTCGAGTATCAAAACAAACTCGAATGCGTAAAATTCCTCGATACCCCAAACTCACCGCCTGAGGATCATAGTCAAAGCAGAGAGTTACGTGCTAAGAAGCAGAGAGATATATACACCTTTCTTGTTTTTCCTTCGAATTATCGGATTCATTTTTTTTCTTTTTAAGACAAAGTGGGTCCAATATGTTGACGTTTTATCTTTCTTTTTCTTTTATATATTTATTTGGAGAAATGGTAGTTTTGTTTTATTTATCATAGAATAATTAATAATTGAATTCGTCGTTTTAAAGATTGAGTGCCGACATAACTATATGTAGGGTAGGAATCGGTTTGTTCGGAAATGGTTTTGTATTTTTCACTTCGTTCTTAATATTTGCGGTACAATTTTTGGTAATTTTCATTTTGTTTCGGTGAATTTTTTCGTTTTCATTTTTATACCCATCGAATCCCTACGGTTTTCGGGGAATACTCATCTGCAAAATTTAAAAAAAGTTTACTATATTACTAACAAAAATATATGGTCTATTTCAATTTACATGTGGTTGAAGAGGAATAAGATTTTTAACTAAAATGAACGGTAAAAATAGAGAGATAGATAGATTATATAATTACCAAAATATGGTAAATTACTAGAGAGATCACCAAAACTTAATAAAGTTTAAACAAAAGACATAAATATATTGATAATAAGATAGGTAAGTTAAGTATAGATGTAAATGAGAGTTAATTTTATATATTTTAAATATTTTGTAAAATATCAGGGATCATTGTGGATAGTTTTCGGGGATCCTCACAGTTATTTATATAGTTACGGTTCGATTATCCTCACGATTCGGATATAGCGATTGTCGTCCCCATCCCCATTTGAGCTTCGGTAAAAAAACTTTTCTCATCTCTGTCCCCGTGGGTGAAGGTTTCACTTATTCTATATCTCGTCGGTTTGGATCCCACAGTTTTCAGATATTTTTTACCTAATTTCCACCCCTATAACTATATGCCCTATTTATGTTTTTAATAATTCATGTTTAAGAGAAGGGTAATTTACTCTTGATGTGCATTGAACCACAATCTAAAAGAGATAAAAAGATATCAACTAAAAAATTTTAACCGTAGGCTTTAGATATTTTTGATTATATGTAGTAATTTTAAAACATGTTATACGGTATTTATATTTAAATCTGTGAAAATTTTGCATTGAAATTAATACCTTTAACAAATTCTTATCGGCGATAAACATTAACAAGTTGAGTATACAAGTAAACATAATATAAATACTAACGCATGTGATTAAGTAGGTACAATTCCATGACCAAATAAGTATTTTTAAACAACGAAAGATTAGGTTGAAGCAAGAGGATTGAGGAGGAGCTTAGTTATTCCCGTGATCCTTTAATCTTTCCCAATATGAAGAGACAAAACACGACATGATTAACAAGATTTAAAGTTTGTGTATCAGTGAATTTAATATTCAAAATATTATTAACCCTAGCCGCTCTCTCAATTGCTAAAATACCTTCAACCTTAGCCGTTTTCTTCTTTGTTCAATCCTTTTGATCGGTGGTCGATAATTAATTTTAATATTAGTTGTTGACCACCAAATCTATTAGATTTTTTGTTTTCTTTTTTATTTTAATAAAAATTTTTTTTTCCTTGTGACACGTTTTTTCTTCTGTTCTTGTGACATATCTTTGTTTTTATTTTGTGGTTTGGTTCATCTGTCTTTGTGGCATGTTTCAGCATACCCTAGCGATCGATTGTTGTTCACACAGAGATTTAATCGACGCTAGTTTCTGATTTATGTTTTTCTCAGTGGTCACTTGAAAAGTTATATCCCCACTCAGTTGATGGTTGTTTGCCGATGAAACTAGTCCTGGATAGCGGTAATTTTTGTTTGACAGTTTGAATCACGCACCACTCATTATTCTTTCTTTATGTGTCTCGTTTGGATTGAGACAAGGAGATTTAGGAGGTTGCTAAATTTTGTTGGTATGCTTATCTTTATATGAATTTTCTTTTTTCTTTGTTTTTAGGTTGTAAAGATTTTTGGGTTGTTTAATCTAAAATTTTTCTCCTTGGATGCATTGTAATTATGATTTTTCTATAGATATAATAAAAAATGAACTGCTTAAGGTTATCAATTCCCGTGATACATATTTAATCACAATATGGAATTCGAAAAAAAATGAGCTTACATACTCCTGATCCATTTTATTGTTTAATTAATTTATTTTTAGGAAAGGAAATGAGGTTGTTCAAGTTCTTAATCTAAATCTAAACTTACATTTCGAAGGAGATATTGTTAGAATGTGAAAATACGAACTCTGAACATAGACCATAATATAGATATGAAAGACGCACAAAGTTTATTATTAGACCTGTAGAAGGATCGAGCTATCAACCCAAACCCAAAACAGAAGGATGTGAAGTTGGAAATGGAAGTGGTTTGTTCGTGGGGGCCGAGTATATTCAAGGGATAAAAAGGAAGAGAAGATTACCGCAAAAACATACTTGTAGCAGTAGGCAGTCTCATTAGTTACATTTAGAGGAAATACTTCATTATGCATACACTATATATACACACACAATATTTTAATGACCCAAAGAACAAGATTCTCACCATGAATCTCTAGTGTTGAAAGTTGGCCTGCATATCTTCTATACGGCCGTCTAAAACTCGGTTCACAAAACTCCTACGCTTTCCCAATATATACTTGACCTAGAAAGTGAACTGAAAATTCCATTCTTAAACCTTTAAAGCATTCTTATAACCCAAAGCTTATATTTCTTTATATACAGATATAAAAGGCAAGGTCCAATCAAGTTCGCATCATATAGTCGTTTGCAGAGATCAATATAAGTTGCAACGTTTCCCGGCAGGTGGATCCTTTTCCTCAGTTCCTGCAGAACAGCTACCCTGTCTAAATACTCGGGATATAATCCCAAATCAAGCATTTTGACAACCGTTTCAACAGCATCACCTTTATGCCCTCCTTTAATATAACCTCTCAATAACCAGGATAAAGTTTTCCTCCTACGCAGGGAGCTTGAAACCTCAAATCTAGCAAGCAACCGTGATATTGCACCTCTCTTCTTCTGGGAAGCACAAATAGCTAAAACAATGTCGTAAAGGTCTCCATCAGCCTCTTTACCAGAAAGCTTCATCTCCCATAGCTGTCTTTCGGCTCCGAGTCCATGACCAGCACAAATATACATGGCAAGAAGCCTCTCATGGATCAACCCATTAATTGAAGAACTTCCTTCTTGAATGGCCCAATTAGACAATTTAATGCCATCAGCAAGAAGATCGGATTGATACTTTTCTATAAGCTCTATATTTTCCATATCAAGTTCTGCAACCAAGCCAGACCTTGCAAAACTTTTCAACTTTCGCAAGGCTTTTGCAAATTCGTTAAGTTCTTTGACTATTGCTGTCATTGCAATGAGGTAGCTGTAAATCTCAGGCTTCAACCCGGATTCTCTAAGGTCAATCACCAATCTGATGGCATCCCCATAGTTACCCTCAACCTGGCAGAACCGAGGTAAATAGATTATTGACAAAGGATCACGGGAAAAATACGGTGGGAGAAACATATGGAATTACAATTAACTAAGAGAGAATTAAGAATTTGCACAGTGCAGGGTAAAAACAAGAAACCACAACATTCAATTCTATGACTTTTGCACATAAAATTAATGTCCCGACCAACTATAACATAGTGATCATTGTATGGTCGAACTTCTCAACCCTATGGATGATCAAGAAAGTAATGAGCCATACATGCAATAAACAAGAACAAGAAATACTAAACAAATGATTAAGCATCAAGCATTATTTCCAAGAATAAGAAGGAAAAATAAACAACTTATCAATAACAGTTAACAAGGAAAAATATTCAACTAGCCAATTCAATAGCATATTACATTAAAAGAACAGCAAACTCAATTTCTAGCATACTAAGAATCATAGCCTAAGAATGCATACCATCATCTTCCAAGCAAGATAGCCAGCCGGCCCACCCTTCTGTCCTTCACCATCATCCTCTTCATATGAAATTCCCCGTCTCAAAACTTCTTTCACAAATATAACAGCTCCCACCCTTTTATCCATCTCCCAATACATCGAAATCACCTTCTCGATCATACTAAAACCCGGTTTCAACCCCACGCAATCCATGTCTACAAGGAGATCAACCACATCACTGACATCACCCTCTCCTTCAATCAGCTTCTTGGCCCAACTGCACATAATTGAAACCATGAGTTCCATTGTCTCATTATCAACCTTATTCTCCTTTCTGAGCCACTCAAATACTTCAAGGGCGCACCAAGAATCTCTCCCTTCTTGAGAAAAATAAACTAGAACTAACTGTAACTCTCTTGATGACAACTTATCATTCATTTCTTCAAGAACATCAGAGGGTTCCCTTGTCATTCTCTCTAATTCCTCAATTGCCTCGAAGAAGACTTCGCTCATTTCATCTTCATCATCACTCGTTACGTATTGGTCCAATTCCACCGACGTCAAGATCCTAAATTTAGCTCTTCTTTTTCTAAGAGCAGAGTTTGGATATCGGTGGCAGCAGATGGTGGTCGAAATTCTTCCAAGACTACGTTTTGAAAATAAAGTTTGATAAAATTGAGAAGCCAGAAAGCGGTGCCGATGAAAAGGCAAAGATAATTCAGTCAACGAGGTGAACCCACGAGCGAAGGCCATCAGTGGGGTGTGTGAAACGTTTGGTTGCCTAGAAGAAAAATTTAAGTGAAAAAAAGGGGTAGAGGCAAACTAAACAAAATACCCAAGTCTAATATGAGTCGAACTGGTCCTAGCTGGAGTCAAAAGATTCCTCTTTTCTTCTAATTTCCTACGATTTCTCGGCATCCAAACAGAAACCCAGGGTAGTCCCAGTCGGAGAAGCTGAAGGTAAGACGAAAAGCAACATGAAAGTGGAAACAAAGGGGGGCAGATAATAAGATAGTCTGGAATTGAAGAGAAGAGATTTGGGAATTGGGTGATGTTGGTGTGTGAAAGAAGTACTAGTTCTTTTCAAGGCCGAAGCTCGACTCACCAACACCTGCAGCTGCAGAGAAAGCTACAAGAGAAGGGAATTCTGTCGAAAATTTTAGCGTGAGACGTGTCAAAACACCGAACGTCGACTTCCAGCACATATTGTTGTAATCATCGGTGCCTCAGTTTATCTCCTTCCTCAACACATTAGTCTGATTTTTCCGGGTCACTTGTTAGGCTGATTTTGACGCTCGGCTCCTCCCTACCCCTATCCCGAGAGATAAACAAACATGGGCTCATATTGGATTTTGGCAGGTATACATTGGACTTGATTTAGAAAGCAAAAAGCTTGGACCTTTTCTTAGTAGCGGATATATAAAGTTTGTTGGGCTAGATCCGGCAAACAGTTTGTTCATAAGTCATGGTCATCATGGATGCATATGTGGCATGATGTTACCATGACATGCATGGGAATGCGATGGGTAGAGAAAAGACAAACATACTCATTCCATGATATTGGTTTGATCCGCATAAAAAGGGTTGGCGTATTCTCCTACACTATAATATATTATGTTTAGCTGACATCCTGCATTGCCCCATGAGATTTAAATAATGGTAGGAGTTGACCCTTGCTACAGTTCCACTCATCTAAGCTTCTCAAGACTCCATATGCACATCAAACCATGATTTTTTCCCCTGTCCTGTTTTGATCTTCACATGCAGGTCTAGATACCTCCGTTTGTCCCTCACCTCAGAAAATCTTCCTGCAGTTTTTTCTTTCCTTTTTTTTAAACAAGCAATTTTGTCAAAAACAAATTGTATATGCACGATCTGCAATGCTGTTGCATGTATATATACATTATAGTTATTCATCATCAGCTTCCAGTTGGTCATGTTGTCTCCTCCAGTGCATGTTGGCCAATATGCCACGTGAAAACTTTACAAGAAGAATCTCCTTCAAAATCAGCATTTTTTCACAGAAAAATCATTAAAAAAAGAACTTGGTGCTCAGAGAAACGCAATGATGGGTGCTGTGATGTCTAAACGATAAGAATGAGGAGCTTTGAATCCAATGTAGTGCGAGGACCATCATATATCATATAGTAGTAATTAATATCTTCCATGAGAGACTGAGGAACCTTGGAAGAAGCCAAAAAAAAAAACTTAAATTTGTTGTTATTACTAGGAGCGGTCATTGGTAAGGGACAAAGACAAATCCGTGACCACCGACAGCAAGAATCAACAGCACAGTCTTCCTTAACATTTCTTGTTTTAGAGGGTTAATTAATTTATCCCACATTGTTTTTATCTTGTTTTCTACAAAGCCAAAGAACAACTGTGTTCTTAAAGCTCTAAAGATCTGTCAATAGTTTTCTACAAAATGTATTTTATCTTGTTTGCCTGATTTTATATCTTTTGCTTTTAACCCAGATACAGTCAGGACTTCATCAATCATCCATGGATGTGCATGACATGTATACATGGGTCATAATCATCAAGAGAATAAGATATGGGTCCACTGTGCATATAGAAAAATACATTTCCATCAAGGCTGAGTGTTAGGGTTTGTACTTTCTATTTGGATTAGTTTGGAAAACCAGCTCTACACTCTTCAACGCCATGGAAACTTCTTTACCAGACCACTGTTTGATCACTTCTACTTGAATTGTATTCTTGTACTTCTCTCGCAAGACTAATCATGCACAAGATCATTAATCCACTAAACATGGATGAAGATGAAGAAGCTGATTCTGGAAGTAATAAGACCAGAAGCAGTGCAAGCCCAAGCAACAGCGTAGTTGAAGGAGGTGAGAAGAAGGCAACTAGTTCAAGTGGGGTGCGGCCCTATGTAAGATCAAAGATGCCTAGGCTGCGGTGGACCCCTGAACTCCATTTTTGCTTTGTTCGAGCGGTGGACAGACTTGGTGGTAAAGAGAGTAAGATGATTGAATTTCTTTAATCTACTTTTTGGGGGTTTGATTTCCATACCTTTAATTAAGCCAATTATTTTGATATGACCCTTGGTGTAGGAGCAACTCCAAAACTGGTCTTGCAACTAATGAACATCAAGGGTCTTAGGATTGCTCATGTCAAGAGTCATTTGCAGGTATGTGTTCAAACATTAAATTCTTTTGAAGAAGATATATAGTACAGAAATGTGATTGTTCTAATTTCAATTTTGGTTATTGAGCTTCTAGATGTACCGGAGCAAGAAGCTTGATGATAAGGGTCAAGGTACAACTCTTGATCATATAACATATAACCTGCAATTTATATTTAGGGCTAATCTCATGGTATATGTATATATGACAGTTGTAAGCAACAGTCATCTTTTGGGAAGTGTAAATTACAGATCTCAAAATCTCTGGTATCAGTCCATGCTTCATGATCATGGAGTCATCAGGTAAAGACTATAGATTGCTAAAATTGCCTGGATTGAGCTTTTAGTACTTTTGCAAACCTAAAGGCTAACATCACTGTCATTAACATGTATATACTATATAGTGATATTTCATGGAGTGCATTTCCTGGAAACCGAATGCCCCAGCCTTACACGACTGCTGGTCGCATGAATAGTACAAACGAAGCTGGTTTACTCCGTTCTGACATGAGTAAGGAACTTGGTTCAAGAGCAAGGAATGAGGTTTTCTACATGAACAACAACTTCAACTTCAATCAGCAACCTGTTAGGGAAATGGAAGATTCTCAAGCTATTATCGATGATTGTGAAAGCACCGGAGCAGAAGTGCAGCCGATATTCATGCATCCCTCTTTTGCAAATGAATGGCTCGGAAGAGGAGCAGAAAGGCAAATTAGAATGGCCAAAAGAAAAGCTGTTAATGATGAGGACCTTGATTTAAGCCTGTCACTGAGCACAAAGCTGAGGCAACAAGTTAGGAGATCCAATGAGGAAGAAGCTGCCAATAGCAGTTTGTCTCTTTCTTTATATTCTCCTTCAAAGCCTGAAATGTACTCTTTGAATGTAAACTTGAAGGAAGATGATTCTACAGCGTATCTAAAACTGGCGAGTACCCTGGATCTGACTATATGAACTTGAGAGAGTTCCAGTCAGATCTTGTTGGTACTTGTACAAGAAAAAAAAAATATCTTCATAGATTGTTGTCTAGCTATTTTCCATCCTAATTAAAATGCATGCGTTTGCAATAAAAATTCAGTTGCCCTTTACTTCGAATCCGTGATTTATCTCAGTTTTGTTCTCTCTTTTAAGTGTTTTGTTTTATAAAACTTGGCTTGGAATTAAGAAGTCTATACAGCAATCACAGATTAAAAGTTTAAGCCCCTGCTGGTCTCGAAAACCCTAGAAGGAAGCGAAAGAAACGAAGGCCATTCTATTCAGATCAGATGCAGGCAGGGATGGACCGAAGTTAGGCCATTCTAACTTAAAGTCCTGCGTTCGTCCCTGGATACACATCCAAAAAAGACAACACCGACTCGTGGTCATAACGCAAACATGCCGGTGGGAGATCATGACAAACATCCAAGACCAGTAATATTGAGTAGTGAGATAAGGCAGGGCTAAGCTGATACACGTGATCAGCATTTACTATAACCAATCCTGAAATATAAAGAAAATCAAGGATGATTCATTTCATATAATAGAATAGTCCATGAGGTTTTTCATCCTATAAAGAAAACAGACAGACATCAACATGCAAACAGAAAACGGAAGGATTGCAGAAAAAAGGGTGAACTGGGAAATGATATGAAGCATCAGTTGACATGAAATGGAAGTCATTGCTTGCGGGGATTGAAGTTGAAGATCTTCTCAAGCTCTCCAAAGCCGGAGTTAAAGCTTCCGAACTGCTCCTGTTGTGGCTGATTCGGGAATGGTTCCGGTCCAGATTGGTCCAGGCCCACATTTGTGAAGTCTCCTCCACCGGCTTCCCAACCAGGCAGTGGCAGCATCATATGCCTAGGATCTTCCTGCTGCAAGTTAAGCAGGTTCAGCCTGTTCATCTCCTCCGCTATGTAATCCACTTCACCATCAACTGCAAATATTAATAATCAATTTCTCAGGGTTGAAATTGTCTTGGTTATGTTGATTTGGTGAATTAAGTAGATTCATATTTTCAGTCATTTTTTTGTTAGTGAGAATGTGAGATGTTTCTCGAGTTTGTATTTGATTCGGTTCTTGTGGACTTTATAAATCACTTTATGTGATTTCCAATTAGGATTAATATCCTATACACTAGCGGTAGAAACTGAAAGTTTCTACAAGCGCCTTAGTTTTAGGGTATAGGGAGTTAGTTTAGTGTATAAGGTTTTGGGGTTTAGATATAGGGGTTTAGAATTTAGGGATAGTTGTTTTAATTTAAGGTTTAGGGTTATAATTTAGGGTTTAGTTTTAGGTTAATATGGTGAGGATTTAGGTTTTAACCTATAAATCCTAAATTATAACGCTAAACCTTAAATTGAAACAACTATCCCTAAATTCTAACCCTCTACACCTAAACCTCTAAATCTTATACCCTAAACTAACTCCCTATACCTTAAAACTAAGGCGTTTGTAGAAACTTTCAGTTTCCACCGACTGTGTATAGAATATTTATCCTTCTAATTAATGAATGAATTATTTTTTCGGAAAAAATACAAGAAAAATTTAAGTTATATCCAGAAATGGCAAATATGTTTACAAATCTAATTATTTGATATTTATCTCGCCTACAATTCCACCCCTTATTACTTTATTTCTTTCTTTACTGTACTTACAGTGAAACTATCATTGTCTAATTAAATATTTATTTATTATTATTTGATCGGTAGGTATTTTTAAAATTATATTTATGTTTAACTCCGATAATTAAAATTTATTATAGATTAGTGATGAACTTAACGAGTAGTCTCAATAAAAAATAGATGTTGTTCATCTTAAAATATACGGGTTGAATCATTTTGTTACAAATGATGTGCATTGTTAAAAAATTAAGAATCTGTATGAACATATGCTACTTTATAATCACTTTTACACTATTTAAAAAATTATTATAATAATAGAATTATTAAATGTCATATATGCTAAAAATATTTTTAAAAATTAAGGATTCAAGATAAATAAAAGCATCGGACAATCATTTCATCCAATGATCATGAGCTTCTGCTTTTCTGGAACAAACAAAACTATTCAGAGCCGACTCTTATAAAAAGAATATTCTTTTTTTTTTCACTAATATTTCTTGAATTCACTTCTTCTTCTGATTTCATTTGATTTTTGTTTATCTTTTCGGTTTTATTGTTTTGGTTGTTTTAATTGGCACACGTACCCAGATTTCTCTCCTAATAAAACCAAAAGGAGTAGGAATATAATTATACCTCGAAATGGAAATACTACTTAATATTTTAATGTAGAGTCAAATTAAGTTGAACACAAACAAACGAAACCGAAGTAACTGAATCCAATATATCAATCATTTCTTTCGTCAACTACCTCCAAGAGTGACTCTTTGACCCCTCACAACTCACAATTTTACGATGTTTTTAAGGTTTTGGTTTCGCTTTCGGTCTTAATTTCTGTGTTTTCTTATTCTTCGATTAACCATGTTAATAATTTCATTTCAATATATTGTTGTTGATATGTATCAGATTAGTTCATTGTTACCTTGGTCTGAACTAACGTACAAAGGTTGTCCGGTTCCGGTGTTATTCAAACAAGGATTGATCGGCATCTGCACCGTGGGCAGTCCATGTTCCCAAACAGCCATATTCTGCGCCCTCATTTGTTGCCTCAAATTCAGTTCCCTCAGCCTACTTACTTCTGCTCTCTTCTCTTCGATTTCAGCTGCATCCCCACAATATAAACAAAACTTATTCGTGTATTATATGCATGTAAGATTGATTCGTTTACGCACGTATTTTAATCATTGTATTCCTTGTAAGTTAACACTTACAAAACGAGAGTTCAAGTTCAAGTTAACACTTACAAAACGAGAGTTCAAGTTCAAGTTCATTACCATCCACCATAATTCTGTGGTTAGCGCAAGCTAAAAGACGGTTCTGCAAGTGCTTTTGCTCATTTCTCAGAAAGGTTTGCCTGTCCTTTTCCATTTGAACTTGAGAGGAGAGCACAGCAACTAGATTCTGGTATTTTTATCAAAAAAAAATAAGTGAAACTAATTAGATGTGGAGGGAATCCAAAGAGAGAGATGGAGTTATGTTCACCTGTAGAGATTCCACCTTCTTTTCCATATCAGTAACATGTTGAAGCTTCCTGATTCTTGATCTTTGAGCAGAGAGTCGATTTGAAATGACCCTACACAACAAAACAAAGGAGGAGGAGTAAGCCATATGTAGGTTAAATGAAAGAAGACAAAAAGAAGTTACCGTCTAAGCTTTTTCTGGTCCATGGTTTGTTCCCTGTAGCGATCCCCACGGCCTTGAAAAACATTGCCCACCGCAGTGTTGGGAAAAGGTCCGATGTTCAGTTTCTCGGTAGGTGGAGGGAACAAGTTTTGATTTGCCTTGTTTTTCTCACTTCTCAAGCTAAAAGGATTGAACCCCGGGAAGGAAGGGGCCTGAGTTCCACTGCTGCTTGCCCCAGCACTAAAGCCAACACCAGTCATGAAATATGGTTTTTGACCCACATAATTAAATGAAGTGGGAGATATAGGAAGTTTTGATGGAGACATGAATCTGAAATGGTTGGCACTGGCACTGGCACTGGAACCGGCACTGGAACGGACACTGGTGGCAGCAATAGGATATTTAGGCCAGACTGAAGCAACAGATGATATTTCCTGCACAACATTTTTGTTCTTTCCGTCCATGCTTTTCAAGGCGCTAATGTTGCTTTCAACCTGCAAACATGCAAAACAAACAAGCATTACTAGCAAGGAATTGAAATCCAAATCTTACAAACAAAAAATTACTTTAAACTCATACTAACCCTTATGAAGATTTAAGTTATTGTGCTTAAGAGTCTGCCATGGCCTTCGTATTTATACACAAAACACGGCACATTACCATATATGATGCATTGTACACCCTATCGTGATTAGCCATTTGCTGGGCAGACATAGAGCAAAACTGAAGTTCGAAACGCCCGTAATTCAAAATACAAAATTACCCACACTAAACAGTCTCCAAGATAACTGTATAAGTTGGATAATCTAGTAAATTCAGGTTGCTTTATGAAGCTAGCCAATGATTGTCATGAACTCCACTTTTTTCCTTCTCACAACACAGTCATCCTTATCACTAAGAAGGGTAAATAATACCCTTTTTTATTTAATGGTAATTAAATCATACTCCTATTAAGGTAAAAACATATATCTGTCTTAATTTTGATGCATAGAAAGACACAACACTCTTGTAACTGAATTCTGCCCAAGTTTGGAACCCAAATAATTCAAGCAATGCCACAGCCACTGCCGTATTAGCTCTACTTCGTAAACATGTAATGAAAATGCAGGTTTTGATTTAATGTTAAAAAATCGAAGGTTATAGTAAATTGGAGGAAATGATGTAATGAGCTCCGAGCAGCAGTCTACTATTCCATCAGGAATTCAGCCTCCTCGATAAGTAGATGGTGTTGTTGAAAATTTCAATGTGTTGTATGAAAAACTTTTGACTCGTAAATAGTTTTAAGTGATCAAATGAAAATAACGATTTTAACGGCCGATTAAGATACTTATTAGATTTAGTGGTCGATGAAAATAATGATTTTAACGGCCGATTAAGATACTTATTAGATTTAGTGGTTGATGAAAATAACGATTTTAACGGTCGAGCAGGACACATACTGTTATGAATTTATTCACACAATAGATCGATGAAAATAACGACTCTAACGGTGATGTAAAATATCATCATATATTTTGTTTAGATATAATAGTAACGTCAGCTATTGGTCAAATGATATATTACACAATGTTCGGTGATAATAATAGGAATTTTAATGGTCAATTAAAATATCATTATCAATTTCAAACATGTTTAAATAAACAATATTTTTCTAATAAAACTAAATAGTTTTGTTATCAATGTTAAATTAATACTGCATTAACATGAAATGTGGAATTATAGGCAAATGTGGCTTATGAAGTTGCTACTTGCTACTTGCTAGTATATGAAATTCCTTGCAAGTCTTTATTTGGTTACAAGGTTGATAGCTGACGTGGATTTCAGTAACAAACAGCGAAGGGACGTTACAAACGCACCTGCACACAGGGGACGTTACAGTTATGAATGAATCACACGCGTTCCCACAGCACAAACTTTTTATTCCCAATTAGACAGTTAGCCGTTGGGTCTCTTGCGACAGAGAAGATGCACCCTTCATAATTTTATATAATATAATTTTTAAGGTTATAAAAAATAGCATTATTTGGCAATTAGCGGATACCTGATAACTGATAGCGGATTACATTAGTTGATTTGATTAGCATATTGTATTAGCTGATTGTATAAAAGTGTTTGGTAAAATTAATTGATAGTTGTTTGATTATTTAGACAAGCAAAATGACATATAATGATATGATTATATTCGATACTTATTTGAATAGTTTATTAGTTACCAATAATTTTGTATCTATTAATATTATTTTTAATATAACCTTACTAAGCATATTTGAAAAATATATATATATATATTAATTTATTATTTATATAATTATTTTTAATATGGTTTAATTAATTATTAAATTTAAATAAAAATATAAATGTGTGATAATAAAAAGAAAAAAATAAAAAATATTAGTTTACAAATGTCACAATATAAATACGTGAGGCTAAAAGGGTCTTTATAACTCTTACGATAAAACCTCTAATTTCAAAAAGCTCATATTAGCAGTATTTTTCAAAAATAAAAGGTCATCTCAATCCGCTATTTACCAAACATTCAAATTAAAAAATTTGACCAATAAAACCTCTAATTTTAAGTCAAACTTCTGTTTACTAAACAGAGCTATGATTATTTGAATTATGAGAGGCAATTTTTTAACTTAAAAAGCGAACAAAATCAAATACTTATCTTTAGCTAATATTTAATGAATAAGTTCATTAATAACCACTAATATATATTCTTTATTAAGTGTTTTTTGCTGGCCATTATCCCTTACTGTATCATAAATATGAGGACAATCTTTGCTTTTGAAATTAGAAAATGGAATTGTAAGTCAAAGTGGCAATAGCTTAATTCTTATCCGCAAATATTCAGATTCGCCTTCTTTCATGTTTGTGGTAAAATATGGTCTTGGAACTTGGAACTTGGAAGTCGTAATTGGCCTCGAATTCAGTGGCTTAAATTTTGCCCAATTGGGCTTGCTGTCCTTTTTGTGCCCATACGGACGTCGTCCGTATTCCGGAAACATAAGGAAGGCATAAGTCAACATTGGAATGCCGGGTGCTTATTTAGTGCCTATACTTCTTCAACAAAAACCATTCGTTCTTTTTTAGATTAAAATTCCTCAATCCTTTTTAATTGCTCAAAGTTTAAGATTAAGGATAACATTTAGTCAAATGGATGTATGATGTATTTTTAATGTTTATAGCTTATTGTTTAGAATTTAAAATTTATGGTAGAGTTTAGAATTTATTTATTTTTGAATGTTGGACATTAAAAAATACATCAAAAAGGGCGGATATTAACCCTAATCTTAAATCTTAACTCTAAACCTCAATCATAAACTCTATTTTTTTTTAACTTGATATAGGTAAAAGCACCAAAAAGAATAGCGGATTTCTATCGTTCTTTGTATTATCGATTCTAAACTGTTACTAAAATAGTTTTCTCACTTCTAAACATTCGGGAATACGAGAAGAAATTGACTAATAAGAGTGAAAAAGAAAAGAAAAGAAAAGAAAAGCACAGGCACAAGATAGCAATCTAGTTCAAAACAGTTTGTTACAAAGGAAATGTGTGGGTGATTGGATTGGAATGTTGTTGTTGTTCCTCTTCTGGTTCAGAGTGGGAGCATCTTGTTGTAGCCAGTCTAAGGCGAGGAAGAAAAAGGAGGAATGCGAAGAGGAGGGCGAATATAAGGACGACAACAAATAACCAAACCTGGCCATGCAAGGCAAAGTGGGTGTCGCGCGACAAACTCAGCTCACCCGCTGCTTCTGAACTTGAAGGCTCCAGCAGCTTGCTTCCTTTCATCGTATCAAAACTATGCATTTAATTTAATAATTGCATATACTACTGGGTCTGGGATTCCTTTCTCTTCTTTTTTACTGCCACTGTTTTTTTGCAAGCCAAGAACAACGTTTCATTTACTCACGGGCCTGACTTTACCCACTTCTTACACTTGCTCCTTTCGTCTTACACCATTAAATGGAGCTCAAAATTATTTAAAATTAAATGTACTCCCAAATTCTTTTTATTTAAAATTAAAAAAAAATGTTGCCGACACTACGAAATGAGTTTTAATTAGATCTCTTTTTTTTTCTTTCAAAAAAACATTTTTTTTTGGAGAAGTTGATTGGGTTTAATTTAAATATTGTTCTTATACAAAATACAGAATGACGTGAAATTGAGTATATTTAATCGCACTATAAGTTAATATTCTCTTATTTATTGATGAGGTGGGGTCTGACTGTCTGAGTATAATTAGGGGTGAAAATATTCAAAATTCGCGGGGATCCGAACCGACGAGATGATGAATAATCAAAATCTTCACCTACATGAACGAGACGGAGAAGTTTCATCACCGAAGCTCAAATAGGGATGTGGACGTAGATTGTTATATTCGAACTGCGGAGATAACCGAACCGTAACCGTATAAATAATTGTGGGGATCCCAAAAATATTCGTACAGATCCTTGATATTTTACAAGATTTTAAAGAATATACACTTATTTATCTATGTACCCCTAATATATATCTTAATTAAAAAAAACTCTAACTATATTATTAGCATTAGCTTTCTCTTAAACCTATTCACACTCAAATTTCTCAACATGTTTCTATCTTAGTTTTTAGATATAAGTTAAAACTCTCGTCTAAACCTATTCACACAACATGTTTCTCAACATGTTTCTATCTATGTACCCCTAATATATATATCTTAATTAAAAATTAAAGTATTTTTGAAAATAATTGAGCATCCATCAACAAGATGAAAATCAACAAAATTAATCCTAAAAAAGTTCTAAAAACTTAAAAAAACAAAATCAAAACTTATAAGAAGAAAAAATATTAATGATAAAAATAAAAACTAAACAAGATCAAAAGTTATAATACAAAGGACTTGTTAATGATAAACATAAAAACATTCACAGGAAAGAAATAAAATCCTAAATTTACAAAAACAAATTATAGTGAACTTTTGAATAAAATATACCTTAATGAATAAAATAGTGGGGTTTTGATGGCCCACCAAACAGACAATCTCTTTCTTCACTCGGCCCACTTCCTCATCAGAATCGTTGAGCTGTACAATAGTTATAATTGACGGCTGTAATCGCAAGTGTTACTAGATTTATTCGCGAATTTTTTTAATTTAAATTATACTAACAACAAAAATAATATAAAAGAATCAAATATTTTACAAGAGAAATATAATGCAGAACAAAATAATAAAATATAAAGGTGTAAAAGACGTTAAAATATCGAACCTAATACTGTCAGAAAAATTTTCCGAAATAAAAAATCAGAAAAACTAGAACTTTGACTTGAGCGCTCTTTAAAATATAGTAAAAATTCTTCCATTATTTGTTGGATTTTGGTTTAGGCAGTTTGGACGATTGAAGAAGAAGATTGAAGAACCCTAGAAAGAAATTAGAAATTTTGTTTCAGATATAATCGAGAGAAAGAAAAGGGATTTTTCTTTTATTATTATTGCGTAAAAATTAAATACAAAATAATATCTACATGTGTTGTTTTATACAAGAAAGAAATGACATATTTATCCTCTTGAATAAAAGCTAACAACCTCTTTAATTAACTCCTAACTAATATATTCTAATAGCCCCTCAAGTTGGAGCATACAAGTTTTGTATGCCCAACTTGGAAATGGCATCCTTAAAGGTAGAATTGGTGATAGCTTTGGTGAAGCAGTCATCCAGTTGGTTGTGAGAAGCAATAGGCAGAAGTTTGATCAATTCTTGTCGAACTTTTTCACAAATCAGATGGCAGTCGATTTCAATATGCTTTGTCCGTTCATGATGAACTAGGTTCTTTGTAAGTTTAATGGCAGATAGGTTATCACAGAATAAATTGGTGGAAGAAACTTTTAATTGTAGACCAAAAAGTAAATATTGAAGTCATTGAACTTCACAAGTAACAGTGGCAAAGGCTCGATATTCAGTTTCGCCGGAGGGTCGAGAAATCATTTGTTGCTTCTTTAATTTTCAGAAAATTAAAGCTGAGCTTAAAAAAATACAAAAGCCAGTTGTGGACCGTCTTGTATCAGGGCAAGAGGCCTAATCAGAATAAAAAAAATATTTATTGATAATTGATTCTTAGCAGGGAAGAAAAGACCCTGACCAGGGGTACCTTTGAGGTACCTAAGAATTCTATGTGCAGCAATCATATGTTCAGTAGTATGAGCAGATAAAAATTGTGACAATTCTTGCACAACAAAAGAAATATCAGGTCGAGTGTTGGTGAGATGTAAAAGTTTTTCAATGAGTCTTCTATAACAAGTAGTGTCAGTTAAAGGGTCACCATCAGATTGAGATATTCTTTTCTTTGAAACCAGAGGTGTAGAAGCAGGTTTAGATCCTAGGAAATCTGTATCCTTTAATAATTTTAATGTGTATTTTCTTTGGCAAAAGTTTGTTTCAGTATTAGAACGGGCAACCTCTAATCCTAGGAAGTATTTTAAATTTCCTAGATCATTTATTTTAAATGTAGCATGTAGAAAATTTTTGACACAGTCTATTTCAGTCAAGTTTGGTCCAGCAAGGATAATATTATCTACATAAATGGCAAATGCAAGAAGGTTAGGACCTTCACCCTTTGTGAAAAGACTAGAATCAAAAGTTGCTTGTTTAAACCCTTGACTACATAAAGAGATAGTAAGCCTTTCATTCCACTGTCTGTTGGCCTATTTAAGTCCATATAAACTCTTGTTGAGTTTACAAACTAATCTAGACTGAGCAATAAAGCCAGGTGGCAAATTCATATAAACTTCTTCACTTAAAAACCATGAAGAAACGCATTGTTAATGTCTAATTGATGCAGAAACTAGTTTTGAGAAGCTGCAACAGTCATTAAGGTCCTAATGGTTGTAATTTTAACTACTGGACTGAAGGTACTTAGAAAGTCTAACACCTGATTGCTGGGTATAACCCTTAGCTACAAGCCTAGCTTTGTATCTATCAAGAGATCCATCAGACTTAAGTTTAACTCTAAAAAATCATTTGCAGCCAATATTTTTTTATCAGGGGGTAGAGGAACTAGATCTCAAGTATGGTTAGTTTCTAGGGCTAAAATTTCCTCATTCATTGCAACTTTTCAACAATCATGTAATATTGCTTGTTTATATGTTTTTGGTTCAATTAAAGAATCAACAGAAGCAATGAATAGTTGATATGAAGAAGAGAGGTTTTGATAAGACAACACCTGGTTAATAATGTGAGGTGTAGTTCTTGACTTGGGTAGAGTAACTTGATAGTCATTCAGCTTCTGAGGTAACTTGACAGTTCTGGATGGTCTGACTGTAGTGGAAAACAAGCTAGAAGGCTGATCATTAATTGCATTTGAACTAGATAGAACAATTAGAGCAGTTAGAACAACAGATGGAACTGTTGGAACAACAACGGCAATATCCTTAGAACATTCAACATTTAAACTGTCAAAATTATTTTCAATTTGCAAGAGTAGGTGTAACAAATTCAGCTGGTACTATGTTATCTAAGGCAGTATTATTAGCAAATGTGACATTTCTAGAAATAAAAACATTTTTAGATTCTAGATCAAACAATTTGTATTTTTTAGTATTTTTAAGGTATTCAAGAAAGATACATTTTGTTGCCCTCGAATGCATTTTAGTTTTTGTCATAGGTAAGACTGAAGTATATGCAAGACACCCAAAGACCTTTAAATTTTTCAAAACATGTTTGCTTTGAAATAAGACTTCAAAAGGAGTCTTATTACTTAATATGAGAGTAGGTGTAATGTTGATAAGAAAGACAGAGTGAAGAATACAATCAATCCATAAAGTGAGAGGTAAACTAGCTTGAAAACGTAAAGCCCTTGCAACAGTCAGCAGATGTTGATGTTTCCTTTCAACAATGCTATTTTGTTGAGGGGTATGAGTACAAGAGGTTTGATGGACAACTCCTTTAAAACTAAAAAATTTAGTTAAGTTGAATTCTTTTACATTATCTGAACGTATGCATTTTATTTGTTTTGAAAACTGAGTTTGAACAAAATTAAATTTTTTTATAATGAAATCTTTAGAGTCAGACTTATATTGCATAGGGAATATCCAAACAAACCTACTTCTATCATCCACAACAGTAAGAAAATACTTATGTCCATAAATACTTTCAATTGGGAAAGGTCCCTAAACATCAATATGTACAAGGTCAAAAACAGATTCAAAAATAGAATCACTAAAAGGAAATGAGAGTCTCTTATGTTTAGCTAGACTACAAACATCACATGAAGCAGAACTTAATGAACTAGAAGCAGGAATCAAGAAAATTTTATTATAAAGCTCAGCAAAATGTTTCATTCTAGGACCTGAAGGATGTACTAATCTAGCATGCCAGACTTGAAAAGAATTAATAGAACTTAAAGAATTAACAGAACTGAAAAAAGTTTCAACATTACAGATAGTAGAACTAACAAAGTTGTTGTTGAATGTTGAAGTTTGAAGCTGATACAAGCCATTACACCTTTTAGCTATACCAATCGTCTTTCAAGGAGTGACATCCTGTCTATAACAACAATCATGAGAAAAAATTAGATAAATAGTATTTGCTTTTGTTAAAAAGGATACAGAAATCAAGTTAAAACCAAAAAAAAAGGTGAAGAGCATTATACAATACTAAACCATTCGAAAGTTGTATAGTACCAATGTGCAAAACTTTAACTAATTGTCCATTTGGAAGCTTAACAATATGGTCAGTGGCACCAGAATCAATAATCCACAAAATATCAGCAGAATCGAAATTAGAACAAGAAAGAATAATACATTGTTCTTCATGTGATGCTGAAATAAAATTTGAGGAAAGAGCATTGACAGAGGAAATAGGATTCTGAGCAAAATTCTAAATAGGAATATTGACAGAATTCTGAGCATTGACAGAGTTCTTTTCTTGCAAAAGATTCAAGAGACTAGCATACTGCTCTTTGATGAATGTAACAGAGGTAACTTCATCTTCGGGAACCACAATTTTCACCAAAATTAAGATCTCCAACCATATTTGATTTTGATTGAGACCTATATTTATACTCAGGGGGATAGTCATGTTTTTTATAACATTTTTCAATGAAATGCCCAAACAACTCACAATAAGTACATAGAGGCCTTCGACTAACACTATTCTCAAAAAAAAATTCAGACTCAGACCCCCTATTATCAAACCTAGGAGCACTACGTTCTTCTTTTTTAAAATTATACCTATCAACACGCAGTATGTTTGAATCACTAAGAATAGCAGAAGAATCGACAGTAAGTTTATGTTGAACAACAATAGAAATATTTTCATTAATGGGTGGAAGAAGTTTTGTCATTAGAATCTGAGACTTTGGAATCGAAAACTTATCATTCAGACCCCTAAAAAATCGTAAGATGAACTCTTGTTTTCGGTATTGAACCGCAAGACATGAGCAAGAAGACAAAGAACGGAGATTACAAATCTCGTCCCAAATAATTTTTAATTGGGTATGAAAAGTAGTAACATAAAGACTACCTTACTGAAGATTGTAAAAATCTTGAAGTAAGTCAGAGACGCGCAACAAATCACCTTGCTTGAATCTGTCGAAAAGGTCAGTCCAGAGTTCGTAGGCGATATCAATCCAGATTACTCCTTGCGCAATCTCTAGAGCATTGGCTCGCTGCAACCAAGATAACACTAGGTTGTTGCACTTCACCCAGGAATGATAACGCACGTTATCTTCTTTAACCTCCTTGATTGTCCCGTCCACGAACTGGAACTTACTTTTAAAAATCAACGCCATTCGCATTGATCTTGCCCATACATGATAATTGCTGCCATTGAGAAGGGCAAAATTGAGGACGAGAGAAGAGTTTTCGTTCGGGTGGATGTAATACAGGTCGGAGGTGTCATCGCTGAAAAAAATACGATGAGAAAGAATGTATTCAGACGAATGAGAAGTGGCTGAGTCAACTGATACCATGCTGGATTTTGGTTTAGGCAGTTTGGACGATTAAAGAAGAAGATTGAAGAACCCTAGAAGGGAATTGGAGATTTTGTTTCAGATGTAATCGAGAGAAAGAAATGGATTTTTCTTTTATTATTATTACGTAAAAATTAAATACAAAATAATATCCACATGTGCTATTTTATACAAAGAAAGAAATGACATCTTTATCCTCCTGAATAAAAGCTAACAACCTCTTTAACTAACTCCTAACTAATATATTCTAATACTACTTGCTCTTGGCATGTCGGCACAACTACAAAAGATAATCATAACATTTATAGAACGACCTCTTTCGTTGAAAAGCGCTCTTTGATACTCGTCACTCGAACGCATAACTGTTAAAAGACAGACTACTGTCATAAAGACAGACAAAAATGGTTAAAAAATAGACAAAAAACTGTCATAAAAGCATATTTGAATAAGAATCCGACAAATAGAAGAAAAACAAGAAACAAACTTGAAAACGAAATATTTTTTAAACACTTGTCGAGTTAATTTTTTTGAATAATTTCTACCTAAGGGGAAGAGAAAGAAAAAATTTACTTTTCTATTAGGCCTTAAACCAACAACCTTGAAGAATAGGAGAATATCAACGAAAAATTTTAATTACTTACTCTAAAAATTGTTGACTTGTTAAATTGTTAAATACATAAACAATATCGGTCACACTATACACACAAAACAATTGTTTATACTTCAATTTTATCTCAAAAGTTACATAACGCAGAAATTGAAAAACTCAATTTCTGATAATGCTTATTTTCAGTCTAATATTTATTTCAAAATTAATACCGAACGAAACCTTAATATATCAAAAACAGAATTCCTTGACGTGGACGTCCACAAATGTAAGAAGATGCAGTGGATCACTCATTTTTCTCATTAAATTTTATCAATCTCGTCTATTATCGTCTTCTCCTTTATTCACCGCACCACCTATTAGCTGTTGATTTTCGTCTAAATTAAAAGGAGTGAATCACAAAGCACCAACTATTGATTGATCATAACTTTTCATCCAAATTTGAAGAGTTAAACCGTCAAAAATCACCCCAACCCTTGTTTGGTACCATCCGAATTTTGACATCAACAAAAATTAAAAACTTTTATCATAAAAATAAGTTTTTATTTGTCAAACTCAAAGAAAAAAAATTCAAAAAGAAAAACAAATTAAGAAAAGTCGACTAAAATGCGTTCAATTTCCGTAAGCTCTCGCTCTCCCATTTCCTCTCAAATGTATTATGTCAAAAATCTGTTATTCGCTCATATCGAGGCACAAATACTTTAATCTCTTAATTAGTGGGATTTTACATTGTGGATTGATGGAAGAATGCATTTTGTTTTCTTAAACTCGTCGGCGATTTATTTCTACAATTAAATGATCTTGAACAGTTCAATTTCAATCTGCAATTACCCAGTTTTGCGATCATGAATTGCCAGATGAACTTTGGTGAATATATCAAATCATGATTTATAAAGTTTGATTATTATTGTTGCTGGATTGATGATTCTCTTTTGTAAATTTGTGTTAATCTGGATTTATTTTAACAATAGCAATTGATTTAGTGTATAACACATAACTTTGCTTCAAAGAAAATAATTTTTTTTGAGTTTAGACTGCTAACTAAGTAAGGACACACCAGCAGACAAACTGTTCGAATCCGAGTCTCATATGAATAACAACGTTTCCTTTTTACATTGCTATTTACAAAAACCAAAGCAAAATGAAGTGTTCTAAGATCCCATATCAGAATGGAGGCTTTGCTTAATCGAATACTTCCCATTCTTGAGTTATTATTGTAGATGCCGGTAAGGGGGATTGGGCTCCTACTACTGACTCAAATGCCTCCCATTTGCTACTCACAGCCACAGCCACTGCATTGCTACTACTGCCGAAGGGATTGGAGTTTCTAGCCTTCAATTTGTCTAGCCTGTCCACTAGTCCTTGCACTCGCCGGACCTGTGCAAAAATCCAATGTTTTCTATTATATATCATTCTGCCATCAAACTGCTAAGACAAAACATATCTCTGCTTTCCTGTGCTGTGATTCGAGCCGAAAAACGGTTGAAAGATATTTATCAACAGGAACAAGCACAATTATTTGTACCAAAAGGGCTTATGATTAGAGCAAAGAAAAAAAATGAGCATACATGTGTCTCACTTGTAACATAGTTTACAGAAGTCTATGATAGGAAGTAAGCATATAACCGGATAACGACTAACCTCAACCCGCCTCTGGACTTTGGCTTCTCCATTAGCCTCAATTGAATCTAATTGGAGCAACTGCACCATAAGCAACTCTGTCAAGACATGGAATTCGTTTTCTGCGACCGTGGTACCTGCAACAACAATTGCCTCCAAAGCAATGACCTACCAAAGTTTGATCAGTAGGTCGAAAAAGTTGTCGATGTTTGTAACATGGAAAACTAAAATTTGATCTATCTTTTCAGCGGATGCTAACCTTCTCGGAGAGTTTATCAACCTCTGATCTAATCTTAGCAACCTCTTCACAGGCTTTTAGCAGGGTTTGATTTCTATTCATCTCCTGGAGCTTCCTCTCTTTGCTAGCTGGGTCCTCTAAAAGTACCACCTTTGACATGTCTTTTACTCCTACCATGTGCAAACATTCTCCATCATCCTTTTCTTTCCCTTGGAACAATAGCCTCTGCTCCTTGGGCTCCAAACCGGTTTCTTGTGCAAGAATTCTTTTCAGATCCCCTTCAATTTGAACCAAACTATAAGAAGAGGAAATATAGAAAACACAGACACATGAAGAGATGGTTACCAAAAGTGGATTGAGCAGGCAGAGGTATATCATGGTGGTAAGAGCCATGAGAAACTTTGATGTTGATCACAGGAGCAGAAGAAGCATCCCCCATGTTCCTCTTTTGAACAAGCATGCCACCAGGCCTAAGCTCCCACTCGATCTCCCCTTTAACCACATTCTTCACCACTACCCTTTTTGAAGATGATAATCTTTTCATAGTCAGAAAATGAACTCTGAGTACCCAAAATTAGAAAAAAGGTGGAGTTGGTTGAGAGAGAGGTACGAGTCTGAAGTCTGAACTAATTGCAATAGCTAAGTCTGAACTAAAGAGGATTGAGTAAGCAAACAAGAGGTGTTTTGAGACAAAGACGCTCCAACTAAACCTTTACCTTCAAGCTCCTGTGTACTGTGTTTACTTACATGTAGAAATCGTGATTTTGATGGAGACCAAGACCATAACATAACAGGATCGTGATGTTGGAAAAATCCCAAAGCAGATGGAGCCTAAATGTGCCAGGTGGAGGGTCCGGAGGATGAGAATTATAAGATCCAACGGCCCACATTGGTACAAGAAAGTATATCACATGATGTAACTGATGAGAGTGGAGGGTCCAATGCTTTAACTTGAGTTCAGGGGAAGCCTTGATTGGTGCTAGTTGAAGCCTTCTTCTTACAGTTGAGTTGAGGGTATTTCTTCACAGAATTTAAGGCATTCCAAACTCAGAATATGGTGATGGTAATGACTTAACTCCCAAATCTATCCAACTAAAGATAGATATAAATACACACACATATACTGGTTACAGAGAATGTTATAAGATCCATTCCACTCCTTTGGATTTATACAAAAAATATAATTTCCTTTTTGGTCAGGAAAGTAGGGATTGATGTTGAGTGATTGACTTGGTTACAAGTTATTTACCACACAATATATGATTTTTTAATTTAATAAAAGTATATTCAAATGGTATATGAGCAAACATGATAAGCGTGGAGCAGCTTGATTGACCTGGGAGTCTACAAAGCATGTTGGACAACCAAAAGTTACAATGCAAAACTGTCATATTCTGTCTAAATGCACCCGGATCCTAACATTTTGAGCATAATTTGAGAGCATGTTCTTGACACTAGCATTGTGAGCAAACCTACCGTATTCCGTCGAAAATGCAACTCCTGTTTTCTGTAATGATATCATTAAACAAGCAGGAGGTGACAAAGCAATTCTATCCTGCAGCTTGGAGACCCCTCTTTTCTCTGTATTCAGTTTGGATTTCCATGTAACTATCTCTCTTTGAGCTGTATCAAGCTGACCCTGCAACTTTTGAATTCTTTCAAAAGATTGCTTCTTTTCCAGCTTCAAACTAGCAATTTCTTTCTCAGAACCCTGGAGCATTTCTTTAGTAATACTTAATTCTTCCACCAGTGCCTGCATCTTGCCATCTGCATGTTTATTATCTTTCTCCGATATACCATTCTTATTTTCAAGATTCAATGCTTGATTTACCTCAATCTGCTTTGTCTTGTGCATCTTGACACTTTCTTCTTCAGATGACTCCGAGTCAGCTGCCTCTAGTGGTTTATATTTTCGGAGCTCGATCCCCAACTGGATGACTTGTTCTTCGGTAAGCTGTATTTTTCTGTTAGCAATTTCAAGTTTGACACTACGATCCATTTCTGTAGTCAACAATCTTAATGTTATTTTCTTGTTTGACATTTCCAGAAGTTTACTGATTTCAGAAACAAAATTCTTTATAAGATGCGGTGGAGAAGCACCTTACTTAGAACTTACCCTCAAGATTTTCTGCTAGCCACCTTGAATTCTTGGGGCTGATTTGGCTATCCCACCACCATGAATGTGACTTTCTGGATTCCAGTCTCTTCATACTTCTAGTTAACTGACCCTAAAATGAGAAGAAAACAAAATTAAGAAACATATAAGATCTTCACTGCACGATAAGAAACCTGGGCTCAGAGAAACAGTGCAAATCGGTATTCAACCTACACAACAACATAATTGGTACTTACTTGTACATAAAAATATAAGGGTTGCAATACTTGAACATTATGAACTACATTACTAGTAGAGTATTCGTATATTTATATATAGCTGCTAAAATGAATGGTTCAATTGGTTTGTTCCGTTCCATAAATATCAAAGGGGACATGGACTCCAGTCTCCAGCTATAGTATGAGAAGGTGAGACCACGCGCATTATTAGAGCGAGTTGAGTTGAAAGACAAAATTAAGAGTATTAGTAATTCCATTAGGGTAAACTACTCATATAGTCACTCAACTTTGGTCATTTGACCTATTTTAGTCACTTAACTTTAAAAACGCTAAATTTACTCATTAAACTTTACTTTTTGACCTATTTTGATCACTTTGGATTATTTTATTAATATTTAAGTATGACATGGCATATTTTATTATTATTATATATATAAAACAATTTAAAATAAAAATAAATAATATTTTTTATTAATAAATAAAAAAAGTAATTTAAAATAAAAACCCTAATCCCAAACACCTCAAATATCCCAAATCCCAAACACCCAAATTCTCAAACCCCCTTACCGGTGTCACTCTCACCGGCGGCCACCACTCCCTCTACCGCCGACGGTGCCATTTTTTCACAAATCAATACCAGAAAAAATTTAGAGAAGTCTGGATCTGATTTTTTTATCTATTTTTGTTTTTATTTCGAATACAAAATAGGAAAAAATACATTTTTACATTTCGGTTCGATGCTCGCCGGTGACCGGAGCTCCGTATTGACAATCCCGACGGTGAAGGGACGCGTCTTGGAGCGGTGAGCAACATATCTCGGCCGCGCCTCGATCCAACGGCGGACGACGACGAACCACGCATCCAAGGTCGTTCGAGTTTGGTCCAGATCTGGAGTATCTCGGCCGTTCTCTGTGAGTTCCAAGCCGATAAAAGAGAAGAAGAGGTTGAGACCGGTCTGTTGATGGCGTTGCATGGCCGAAAATCTCGTCGGAGCGGCGCCGGTGATGGCCTGAAGGTCCGACGGTCGCGACATTGAGAGAATGACCAAAATATTATTTGGGGTGTTTGGGATTTGGGATATTTGGGGTGTTTGGGATTAGTGTTTTTATTTTAAATTATTTTTTTATATTATTAATAAAATATATTATTTATTTTTATTTTAAATTATTTTTTATATATAATAATAATAAAATATGCCATGTCATAGTTAAATATTAATAAAATAATTCAAAGTGACCAAAATAGGTCAAAAAGTAAAGTTTAATGAGTAAATTTAAGTTTTTAAAGTTGAGTGACTAAAATAAGTCAAATGACCAAAGTTGAGTGCCTATATGAGTAGTTTACCCATTCCATTATTTGTCAGAACCAGACATCCAGCTGTGTTTCGGTGCATCTCGTCATTCTAAGACTAATTTAATCGCAAAAGAACAAAACTTTAGTCGCAAAATAAAGACAGTTTTTGGAACGGGAAGAAACCAAAATCAGATAGAAACGGATTCACCCAAAGCGCATTGATTTGATGCTGTTAACCAAAGAAGTCGATGGAAAGAACAGAGCATCTGATGGATTTCTACATCATAAAGATCATGAAGAGGATGCCACAAATTTCTAAAACTATTTGAGTAAGATGCGGCTAGCCGATCTCAATTTCCAGAACCCAGAAAATTATTCCAAATCGGTAATTCAATAGTTGAGAAGAAAAAGAAAAAGAAGAAGATTTGGGCGGAAGAAGGAAAGAAATCAACTTACAGAGAAAAAGGGAAGATCTTTTATGCGTTTGTTGCTTAATTTGCCATGGAACAAAGAGAGAGAAACTGTGGAACTGTGGAGATGCAGAAGCGGCTTGCCTTTAATATCCATCCATCTTCACATTGCATGCAAGAAAGTCAACAAACTCACTTTTTTCAGCCAAATAAAATTACAAAGCATTAAAAATATTATTTTGATGTTTAATACAGGGTCAAATTTAAAAATATATATTATATATTTTTAGTTATATGCATGTTCATCATACGGTTCATGTGACCACTAACAAAATGATACGTGACGAAAGTAGGTGAACTAGTTAACGACAAAAAATATTCATGTATGAAACCAAGAATTTTTAAACATTATGTATGAAAATGAGAATTCGGTATACTTCACCTATGAATGGTATAATTAACCCTTTCTCATTTGCAAATATCATCAACGTCAACAACAACAAATTAAGAAGGTTTGTGATTAATTATTTTTCTAAACTCCATTATTCTTCCCACTCCTTTTTTTATCTTTTGGGAACATATTAAAGAGAACCATATTATTGTTCTATTTTTAATGTTTACATATACAAAGATTTACAATTCCTATGTGAAACAAGTGGGGAGCAAGTAACAATAAAATTGTACATTTAAGCTAATGAATGGATCGGGTATCTGAAAAGTTTAGATACAGAAAGAATGAAATGATAAACTCGATGGGTTATTCCATCATAATCGTGCGGATCAATAGAAAAAGATCACGGGGAATAGTCCATGGTCACAAGTTTTCTATTTAGACTATTCCAGCCACTTAATTATTGTGTGCTTCGAAACGTAACTTGTAAAAACAATTACAGAAAAATATGCAAATGTTAGTATTTATGGATAAAATTTGTCTGCCCCTTTTCGGTGCCCCTACATATGCTAAACCTTAAACCCTAACCCTAAATTCTAAATCATAAACCCTATACCCTAAAAACTACACCCTACCATAAATTCCCTAAACCCTAACCATAACCCCTAACCTAAAACCCTAAAGTTAATTTTGAACATGAGAGCATATATAGGGGCACCGAAAAGGGGTAGAGGATTTCCATCCAGTATTTATACTGTTTCCGTATATTAGCTCTCCCCGTCATTTCCCTACCTTTTTATTCTATATCCGTTCAAATATCAAGACCTTACAAATTGCAATCTCACATCCGGCTTCAAGTTACTTTCATAGATGGACCAAAGTACTAGGCAGTTTGCTTCCACAAATGTGCCATGTATTCCCTGCTTGCCATTCGACTTGCCTTTACTTAATCCCCCTTTATTATGCTGCCACGTCTACAAATGATATGCGAATTGCCAACAACGTATAAGCCAAGTCCCTCACCTACATGCATAAGTGATCGGGCCAAAGATGCTTGGTCTAATTATAAATTTTTGGGGGGTTTTCTTTATGCGGTCATTTCTATACCGTATAAATAGAATAGGTATCAGAATTATATAAAGCCACTCTGGCAAAACCAAATTCCGTCTCACCCGAACTTCAAAATATTGAGACACAGAGATACAAAATATAAAAAACCAAAAAAAAAAGTTGTCTATAACAAGAACTCTTTCAATGCATGGACTGAGCAGCAATAGAATTTTGCTACCAGGGAAAATCAAGTTGAATGAACCCTCCTCGACACTTTCCCAAATCCCAAACGAAACTCTAACCATGCAAACATGACTGACATGACTCAGGGTTTGACCAACCCTCGACACACAACCAAACCTAAGGACACAAAGGACCTCAACCATCCCAACCCATATATTAAGCATCTAGCTTCAATCCCAAGAATACGCCAGACATGCATAGAATCAGGTGACAGACCAACCTCACCATGTTCGACAAAAGCCTACAGCATGGAAAACAAACCAACCTCCGCCTAGGTAGAGGAAGCTGTCTCCCCATCTTTCTTCTCACTATCTGCTTTTTCTGTAGTATCAACTTCTGTTTCCTTCTCTTCCTTTGTAGCAACAGCCTTCTCCTCTCCAGCTTTATCTTCAGCTTTCTTGTCTTCAACGCTCAACTTCTCAAGTGACTCGGCAGCTGCAGATGCATCTTTATTTTCCTCTTTCGGATTTTGTGATTCAGCTACTTCTTGGAACATTTCCATAAATGTTTTGCAATCTGTTTTTAAGAAAAATGTAAAATCGGTAAAAACCAAAAGGCTTTATTCCCTCAAAGCAAAACAAACTTTATAATAAAACAAAAAAGAAGCCAAATCACATAGAACCACAACAAGCCATCAACAACCCTGTCCAAACACATTTCCGTTAACTGCAACTGATATTCTCAATAACATTTCCCCGCAAAAGAAATAATAAAAGCCACTCTTAACAGTTTCAGTTTTCATGGCAATATCAAGCCCACCAGCAAAGTTATTACGTTAAAGCACCAAATCATATATGTAGCTAATTTTATCATGCCTAAAAGACTTACAAATTCAACTCAGGATTCAACCATATGCACGATAACAGCAAAATTTCACAAGCAACAACAGTTAATTTTAAATTTATTCACTTGGGCATCCTAGAGCACACAACTTATTTAAATGACATGTGTCATCAATATGAAATTCAATCTAACCTTATAACATCTTAATAGTACAGCAAAAATGGAAATATCAAACCAATAAAACCACAAAGGTCAGAAAGCGAAAAAAATGCTTCCGATTTCCATCAAAGTCAACATGGGCTACAGCGGAAAAAACTGAAATCCACAGAAAGTTTAAATTAAACGGGACTATAGTGTTACTCCACATTTAAGAGTGGAAGTTAGTTGCCAATTCATGCTATAAATTAGTAAAATGCTATCATTTTTAATCAAATACATGTTTGAGACTGATACCAACTCGTATAGATTGAACAAAAATTAAAATTTCAGTTCCTATGAATTTGATTTTTGAACTTTTGAATTGTGCTCAACCAAGCTTTCAAACATTCAATAAGGATATGGATACCTAATTAAAATGTAAGTCACTAACTACTTGAAGAAAATACCAATGCTCCACTACTCCAGTATGAAATTCTGTTTACTTACTAAGCCCGTACAGATCCAGATCGCAAGATTAAATAAGGAGTTGAAATAGCATTGTTTCAATTTCATTTAGCAAAGTAGCAAAGTGATTTAGAGTAAAATATACTCACTTTCCACAGATGCAAAACGAATGCAGAAAAGTTCATCTTTCAATTCACCATCAGCAAAGTCAGAAGCGTGCCATAAGCAGGATTTATCATTCCCAGCGTGCTCCTGCACCGTCATCGTCGGCAACACTGCAAAATTATGAAATGATCAGAAAATAGAAAAGAAAAACAGAAACAGAATTGAGGAAGAGAAAAAAAGAAAGAAGAAACGATACCTAGATGATTGGCGCAGATCTTGAGAGTCTTAGACTGCCTCATAACAAGGCGAACTTTCCCCGTCTCTTTGTGCTTCAACAGCTTCACAGTACCAGCGCCTCTCTCTTTCCATTGATTCGCTTCTTTATCAAAACGATACAGCTTCGACTTCCTAGTAAATAAAATTGTGTATATTCTTATAATTAAGATCTCCAGATAAATCAACGAATATTCGAATCGGAAATATAAATAAAAGAAAATACTGACAGATCAAGGATGGTATCTTCGTTTTCCTCGCCGGTGCTAACAGCGACTTCCTCGAGCTTGACAATAGGGGCGACTTGTGCTCCGGTATCTTCATCCTCGGCGGCGGGAGCTTCTTCGTCTTCTCTGTGCTCGTGATCTGGTTCTTTGCTTGCCATAACTTCTTTTAGGGATTAAGAATAAGAAAAGGCAAATATTAGGCCGTTAGGGTTTTATAAAGGGGGAGTAGGGGAGAGTGAGGGATGAAGAAGTGTTTATTTTGAAGTGTTGCAGCCTGGGAGGCGGCGTGATGTTTACGCAGAATGTAAAGAAAAAGGAGGGTGTTTTGGGTATGGGGCGCATTAATTCTAATCGATATAAGTAATTTTTAATTTAATCACCACCGATATTCAATTAATTAATCGATAGTTCAAAATTAAACTCCGTTAAAAAAAGTTAATGAAAATTTTATAAGATTTTAATGTATTTTTTTTCTTTTTTATTGTATTTTTTCTTTTTTTTTTGAAAGATTTTTTTTTCTTTTAACTATACGATCTTTTAAAACTTGTATTTTTTTAGTTTTAAACAAATACAAGTTATGAATATAAATTTGAACAAATATCAGTACTATATTTAATTTTAAATAAATATCAAATAAATTTCAAATTTATATTCATAACTTAATTTTTTTAGTATTTAATTTTTAATTCAATTTATCAAACAACACCTTAGACTAATATTTTGCTTTTTATTTAATAATAATGAAATAAAAATTTAAAATTAATATAGCATAATAAAAATGAACTTAAAATTTTGTTTTTTCTCTAAATAAAAGAAATAAGAAAGATTATTTCAAATGTGAAAATAGATTTGTTTTACTTGTACTCTCCTACTAAATCGTTAGAACTAGGGGTGAACATTCGATCGAGTCGAGTTAAAAATTTTTGAGCTATTCGAGTTAACGTGTCATATTTTACAAACTCAAATTTTATTTGAATTTTTTCCGATTCGAGTCAAGTTTAAGAAATTTGACTCGAGTCCATTTTCGAATTCCTATAAAAATTTAATTATAATTATTTATTATAACATTATAGTAGGTTTAATTATAATTTAAATAACTTTCTCTAATCATATAAGATATGCACATATATATTTCTTCATATTTTAAGTTATTCAAATTTTTATTTTACAACTTAAACTTTATTTGAAATTTTTTCGAGTCATTCAAGTTTATAAAATTACGAGTCGAGTTAAGACAAGTATTTTTGCCTCGAGTCGAGTTATTCAGTTTTTTCGAGTCAAATTTTGCTCACCCTAACTAGAACCACAAGCTCACGCCAGCAAAGCACACACGTATCACGAAGAAACACTTCGCGATGTTGGAAGAGTTGAGTGATGAACCACCTTAACAACTACGTCAAACAACGAGGTTCTATTGATGGATGGTTATCAAACCACAGCGTCAAAATAGTTTTTTTACGACCTCTACTCTCCTAATAAATAAATAATAAGCTCGACGGACGGATTCTTCCATCATAAAATAGATAAGTGCTTTTATTAAATATGAGTTTTTCCATCATGGAATAATTTCTTAATACCGTAGAAATAGAATGTGTTTTTTTTAATAAAGCTAGCACCAACTGAATCATAGCCAATTCTGGGCTTCTGGCAAACCAAATTCCTTTTTCAACCAATCTTTTCTCTTGAAACACAAAAAATTCAAATATTACCCCCCCCCCCAACCAAAAAATAAAAATCTTTGAATGCATGCCCAGTTGAATAAAATCTCCTGGACACTAAAAACACAAACGAAACTCTAACCATGCAAATGTGACTGACAGTCTGACATATGACTAAGGGTATAACCAAACCCTCGACAAACACCCAAGTACACTAAAGACCTCGACCATTCCAACCCATAAACTCCCATCTAGTTTCACCTGCAGGAATATGCCAGACAAGGCTTGGAAGGTGACAACAGGTGTCTAATTTCTCCATATTAGTCAAAAGCCTATGGCAAGGAAAACAAACCCGACCTCATTTCAGGTAGAGGAAGCCGTCTCCCCTTCTTTCTTCTCACTATCTGCTTTTCCTTTATTCTCAACTTCGGGTTCCTTTTCTTCCTTTGTAGCAACAGCCTCACCAACTTTATCTTCAGCAACGCTCAACTTCTCAAGTGAATCAGCAGCAGCAGATGCATCTTTGTTTTCCTCTTTTGATTTTTGTGATTCAGCAACCTCTTCAAACTTTTCCATGAAGGTTTTGCAATCTGATTTTAACAAAAAAATAGTAATATCAGTAAAAACCAAAAAGCTTTATTCCGTCAAAGCAAAACATTCATTGTAATAAAATTGAAAAAAGAAGCCAGATCTCAAAGAACCATTGTCAGCCTTCTACAATCTACACCCATATTTGTTAACTATAATTGATATTCTCTTAACACTTTCCAGTTCCACTCAAATAAACAATAAAGGCAACTTTCACAGTTCCAACCAAACATTTTTCATGGTAAATCAATCTCAAGTCATTGTTATTACATTGATTAAAGAGAAATCATATGTATAACTGATTTTAACGTCTAAAGGACTTATAAAATCAGCACAAGGATTCAATCAAGCACGATTATGACAAGAGGTCCGAAGCAACAATAGTTAAATTTAAATATCTTCAATTGGACATCCTAGAATACATATCTAAATTCTAAATGGCATTTGTCATCAATAAGAAATTAAATTTAACCTTATACCATCATATTTGTTTTCAAAGAATGTAAATATCAAACCCAAGAAAATCAACATGGGCTACCTTAGCACTGGAAATTTGAAGTTCCCTGCAAATTTCAAGTAAACAGGACTGTAGTAGTACTCAACACTTAAGTGTGAGAGTAGTTCGCAACTTCATGATATAAATTAGTAAAATGCAATCATTATTTTACCACACTTTTTAAAATCAATACCAGCTCAGACAGAAATGACAAAAAAATCAGTTCCTATTAATTTAATTTTGAACCTTTGAATTGTGTTCAACTAAGCATTCGTTCGGTCAATAAGAGAAGAAAAAATAAGTTAGAATGAAAGAACAAGTAAACAAAATGCTAGTCAATAACTACTTAAATAGCAATGCTCAACTAGTCCACTCTATGAAATTCTGTTGAGTTAATAAGCCTTGATGTGCAGATCCAGATCGTAGTTTAAACATTTAAAAAAGAATCGAAACAAGATTGATTCCAATTTCATTTAGCATGGTAGTGAGGTGATTTAGAGTAAAATATACTTACTTTCCACGGACGCAAAACGAATGCAGAAAAGCTCATCTTTCAATTCACCGTCTGAAAAGTCAGCAGCGTGCCATAAGCACGATTTCTCATTACCAGCATGCTCCTGCACCGTCATCGTCGGCAACACTGCACAATTTTTTTTATTTATAAACTATGAAATCCGAAAATAAGAAGGTAAAAAACAGCAACGGAATTGAGTAAGAGAAGATACCCAGATGATTGGCACAGATCTTGAGAGTCTTAGATTGCCTCATAACAAGGCGAACTTTTCCTGTCTCTTTGTGTTTCAACAGCTTCACAGTGCCTGCGCCTCTTTCTTTCCATTGATTCCCTTCTTTATCAAATCGATACAGTTTCGACTTCCTGGTAAATAAAATCATGCATAATCATACCATTCAGATCTATAGATAAATCTACGAATATTTGAATCGGAAATATAAACAAAAGAAAAATACTGACAGATCGAGGATGGCATCTTCGTTTTCCTCGCCGGTGCTGACAGCGACTTCCTCGAGCTTGACAATAGGAGCAACTTGAGCTCCGGTGTCTTCATCGTCTGCGGCGGGAGCTTCTTCGTCTTCCCTGTTCTCGTGTTCGGGCTCTTTGCTTGCCATAACTTCTTTTTTTCTTCTAAAAAGGCACGAATATGGCGTTTTAGGGGGTTTTTTTTTTATAAAAAGGGGAGTACGCGAGAGTGAGAGACGAAGTGTGTTTTTAACTGCAGTAGCCTGGAAGGCGGCGTGAGATTTACGCAGAGTGTAAAGTAGTCAGGGTTTCTTCGGCAATAATGAGAGAATTTGAGAGTGTTTGGGTGGCGGATCGCCTTTATTCTACTGCGGAATAGAGGCTTCCTAACAAAGGTTGGGTTTTGAGAGCCCTATGGAATTGCTGGCTTTTTGTGTTTCCCTTTTTCTCCTAATAAAAAAGAGTAAATATATAATTAGTTACCTGAATTTAACAATATTTTTATTTTGGTCATTAAATTCTAAAAAAAATGATTACAAGCTCACCCCTTGTTGTCTCAGTGGTAAGGGATGATGTAATTCATCCAGGTGATCTGGGTTTGAGCACCAATTTTACACGGTGTGTGCGTCTTATTAAAAAAACTACAAAAAGTTGAACAAATGTTACTCTTGTATCACACCAGCATATTAAAAAAATAATTACAACGTTAAACTTTTTGTTTATTTTTAATCACATTTATATTATATCTTAACTGGTTCGATCGTGTGACATTTTTTACTGGCGAGAAAGTTAAAATTAGTTTTTATGTAACATTTGTTTTTTTTTCTTCAGTTTTTATTGTTGTCATCTGAACTATCGTTTTCTAATTACTATAGATATTGACAAATTTGTCTATCGTCTTCCATCATTCTATAGACTGGGTTTTTTTTTCTTTTCAAAAGCCCATTTAATACTAATGAAACTTCAACATGAAGCTTCTATAGTTGTGTTATGTTGTTTTTTTTTAGGGTCTTGGGTAACTGTTTGAAAATTCGAACAATATAAATCATTATTTTAAGTAGACAAACAATGCATCTCGAAAATAATCTAATGGGTGACCTTCGACAAAATCGAATCATTAAAAGATTAAATTTTTTAACTTGATTGTTGACAATTTTGAGTAAGTTTTGAGAGAAATCAAACAAATAAGAAGAAAGATTGAGAAAATAGAAGTATTTCCGTATTAGCTATGTCGTGAATTGTAATAGAGAGTTGGTGACAACCATAAAGATTTTACAGTTTCAACAAAAGAAATATAAAACATTTCGACGAAATAACATTTAAGAAAAAATATTTTGAAACAAATAATTAACGCACTAATAATTTAAGACGGAATTGAAAGCAAAAAATTTATAATTGCAACATTTTATGTCCTTTTACCAGAATAATTTTATATTTAAAGTATATTATTTTTAAATTATCTAATAAAATAATAATAAAATATTTGGTAAAATACACAAACGGTCACTAAACTTTGGTAAAATAAACAAAATGGTAACCAAACTTTCAAAAATCACAAAATGAAAATTAAACTTTATATTTTAAAACAAAACAGTAACTCGAGCGTTAAACTCCGTTAACCCCTAACGAAAATTTAACTGGGTATGCCACATCCCCATCCTGTTTTTCACTTCAATATCTAAAAACAATAAAACCCCGTCAGCTTCATCTTCTATCCTGCAAAACTAGTCAAACACAGACCCTACAAACCTGGCATCAAACACAAACCACAAATTGCTACTCCATCACCCACTCTTAATGCGTCGGACACCAATTTTCACATTTCATCAATTCTTTTATTTTTAACATTATTTATTTTTACTTTTTCATCAATTCTTTTATTTTCACCAAGAACATGAAGTATAAAGTTTTCACAGTTAACCAATCATCACCCTTAAAAATGTTACACCGCACCAGTCTTGAATCTTTCTTCTGACTTTAATTTTTCTATTATTCCATAAATTTCTAGATCACCATTCACCACACTCTAACAAAGGCCGATAATTGTTGGTGTGAAGATTCATGTCAGTATCGCCATGGTTATTATTATTTTAGTAATTGTATGATAGATCATAGTAATCCACTTGGCTATTATAACCAAGGTTAGGATTGTTATTAACTTTGAAGCCATTGTTGTAGTAATTAGTTTAATTTAAAATTGTGTCCGACAGTGTCATGGTGGTGGTTCTTGAATTATATGGTGTATAACTCTGGGTTATTTGCGTCGCGTACTCATTGCCGATAACCCCTTCTTGCAAGAAAATTTGAGTCGTGTCGTTGTAATCGTGGTAGTGGTCGATGTAAATGCGTCTTGAATTCTTCAACCAACCTTGGCATCCATAGGTTGTCGATAATCCCTTCTTGCAAGAAAATTTGAGTCGTGTCCTTGAATTGCTTGTCATTAGACGTTGCATTTAATTTGTTTGACATGTTTCTGGACACGAATTCTCCGATAGTTTTGATCACGTTGTCGGTTCTTCTCGACAAATGATGGGCGCTTTTCGACCATTTGTAACACAAAAAAATCCTCTGTAAATCGTTTGAAGAAGAAAAAATTATTAAGAACTTATAATTTTCATGAGAATTAAAGTATTAAAATATTTTATTCACTGGTTTTCCTAACAAGAGTGAAGCTCAAGAATCAAGAGTTGCTCTTCGAAAGTGATATTTCCACGTCTAATATCAGGACATAGATAATTAAACCATCTCAACCTGTAACTTTTTTCAGTTCCCGTCAAACCTGTAATTTCATAGAATATGAGATTTTTTTGGATAAAATTGTTTTTTTGCTTTTATAATAAAAAGAAATTGAAGATTGAGTTCTTTTTTTATTTACAGGCATTGCTGAAGTTGATGAGGTGAGTAAGGTATCCCAACGCAATAAGAAATGAGAATGGGTGACGGAGCAACAATTGAACATATGATGTGTTTTTCAGGGTAGGGAGAAGAACCAATGTAGGAGATGAAGTTGACGAGGCAGAAGTGGTGACTTGGATCAGCACAGTTGGCCTGACGTTAAGAATTAACGGGTTTTAGCGGTGGAGTTACCGTTTTGTTTCAAAATATAAAGTTTAATTGTCATTTTGTAATTTTTGAAAGTTTGGTTACCGTTTTATTATTATTTTTATCAAAGTTCAGTGACCATTTGTATACTTTACCCTAAAATATTTACGAAAACAACAATTTTAAAATATCCCATGAGTATTTGTTCACCCATGTGGAACCTCACACATCTTGATTTCTTCGGAATATCCAATGAAATTCATTCCCGGGAAGCCAATGAGGCCATCGGAACTCGGAAGCACCCTCATTAGAGGTGTTGTTAGGGGAGCAAAATCCCCCCACCCCCACCCCACGGCTCCACTTACAATTTATTGACTTGAAACCCTTAAGTGAAATTTTTTTTAATTCTTGTTTATTTGTTTGTATGTGTTTTCAAATTCCTTTGGTTTCCATTAAGGCATCTGTTGCGGAGACTGTTTCCTGTCAATTGTCATACAAGCAAAGTATATATATCTTAATGGATAAGAATAAGTAAATTGAGATTAAAATTGGTGCACTTTTGATGAATGGAAAGATCATCCACTCACACAGCAACTTGTGCGATGAACCGATACAATCTTGTGGCGTGCCTTTTCCAAATGGGCAATAGCCAAAAGTTGCCGTCAATAAAACAGCACCATAATAGCTGATACTAGGAGGCAAGAGGCAGAGGAGTTGGATATTTGTATGCCCTTTCGGTGCAAACATCCTCAAATTGCATCTTATTCTTATCTTTTCCATCTTAAAAACACTTTAAACAAAGTTAAAATAGCAGTACCATTTCTTCAACTTTAGTTTCAATCTCTAGGATAGAAACAGGTCTTGGTCTCTCTTAATTTACTAAAATTTGATCCTTTACAATTATAAAGTTTGTTTATGTCCTTGCATGGAATGATTGGTAGCCAAAGTTCCCAACAAAGTTAAAAAAAAAAAAAAACTTGGATTATAATTTGAATAAGAAGTTGGCCAACACCCTTTGAATTGTTCAAAAAATGTGTGCCATTACCAATGTTAGTGATCTATGACAAAGCCTTAAACTTTTGTCGAATGCCTTTTCTTAGTGATGACTCAGAAAATTTAGAACCACTTTACCTTTCAAACAAGGTTTTGATTTGAATTTTGATCTTCAAAAAATAAGTGACCCGAATCGCATGACAAAAAAAGGTCTGAGAATGAAATGTAAAGAATATGAGTAATTGAAAAATACCAACAAGCTGTATCTGAATATTCTTAAATTGCACAGAAATAGTTGTAATAATAAATTACAAAATATGTAGATTCCCAACTCTCCCATCTCCACCGCTAATTCCACCTTTTGTGACTTTTCCGGACGGGACGAATCAGCCCAGCACCTGCACCGTAGCGCACCACTGGACCATTTTTGCCCATTCTCACCCTTGTAATGACCACATTGCCACTCAACAGTGTTACGGCTGCTAATGCCATCAAACGAATCGAACAATACCAAACCCGAATATGCAGAACTTGTCCCCTTCGTTTCCTTCTCTGTTCTCATCGATTCCGGGTATTCCGTACTCGTCTCTGCGTCACAATTCGCATATGATTCAGGAGCGTAACTCCTAACGGCTACCCATCCATCTGATTCCCAAATTACCCTTGCTTCAGTCGCTAATTTACCAATCCTCTCTCTTGCCGAAGCTTCAGAATTCTCCGTATGTTCGTCTTTTTCGAAATCGGAGCTGGCGAAATCGAGAACGCTGCGGGGAGATGTTCCTCCGATCATATTCGGTGCGGAAGCCGATGATATAAATGGATGCTGCAGCAGTTGATCGCAGCTCCACCTTTGGTTCCGATCCCTTCTCAAACACTTATTAACGAAATCCTTACCGAGCTCGGATAGCTGGGTCGGTAACTCCGGCAATTCATCTGAGTTAGCAATTCGATTTAGTGAGTTGAAGCCTTGGTCCTCCCAAGCCGGCTTTCCGGTGACCATCTCGATGACGGTGCAGCCTAAGGACCAAACATCACTCTCCGGTCCTTGATACTCACCGCAAATCACCTCCGGAGCCATCCAGAGAGGGCTTCCACGTGGCGATATCATGGACCTACACGTGTTACCCGATCTTTCGTTTTTAATCTCAGCCATCGCTGAGCCGAAATCCGCCAGCTTTACGGATGTTATATCGTGGCCCACCAAAACATTTTTTCCTTTCACGTCACAGTGAACCATGCCTTCACCGTGCACGTAATTCAACGCCGAAACTAAACACCGCGTGTGCCACCGCAAAATCTTCTCCTCCACGTCAGCCAACCGGGATTTGACAATAGCTTCGTCAGCAACGGTGCCACCAGGTAAGTACTCAATGTGAAGATTCCGGTAAGTCGTCGCCGGCGAACCGTCCACGGTCACATCATCGCCGAGATACTCAACGACATAGGGAGAGGACAGCGAACGAAGGATCCTAATTTCGTTATCCAAAGACTCCAACTGGGTAGGAAGACACGTTGCTAAGTCGACGGACTTAACAGCAAAAAAGGCACGGTCGGATTCATTGGTTGCCAATGTTACAGTTCCGAAGGAGCCTTTCCCTAAACACTTCCCTCTAGTCCAAGATATTTCCTGGGTACTGCTGATCTTTTTCTCCATCTCTGAAACTCAAAAACTCTCTTCTTTTTTCGCTTGCGTTTCTTTTTCGGTTTGTATTTCTTGAGGGCCCAAATGGAGTATTTAAATAGCCAGTCTTACGTGGAAATTATAAGTGGATAATTCGGAAAACGGTTTGATAAATGGCGCCACATTTTTTTTTCTTTGAACAAGGCATGTTTTTTTGATGTAAAAGAAATGGAGGGAAGAGTGGTGATCCTGGATTTTATCCTTAAACGGAGGGACACGTGGAGTTGACGAAAGCCGTAGATTTGATTGGGAATGGGCATTTTACTTGCAAGATTTGCTCTCGCCTTGTCGGGGGATTTGGAGTTTTTAGACATGTGGTTGTCATGGTAATAGCTTACACGGTTCATTGGGAAGCAAGATTGTAGGCGAGCAATAGAATATTTCCAAGCCAAAACCACCCACTTCAATCTTTAAACGTGTCTCGAGTATTTATGTTACCATCTCATTTGTTTACTTAGCAAAGAATTAAAATTGCTGAGAGAGGGGAAAACAATGGTGTTACAATGGAGACTGTTGTTCGAAACCTAAGGCCACACGATCAGCTTACATGGCAAAGAATGATACGTACAAGTCGTGACCATAAAAGATTTGATGACTTGAAAAAATTATGAACTAGTTAAGATTATAGCTGATGTGGTAAGTCAGACCTATAATATAATTTTTCGTTGGTTATAGGAGAAAGGTGCAAGTTGTGTCGATCTCCCCAAGGATGCTTGTGTTGTGTATGGGTTTTGCACTTGAAGTGAGAGTTTCAGTAGAAGTCTGTTGGCGTGCGTGTGTATACCACCAGCCTCCAATAAACGAATAAATTAGATTAATAAAGGATCAAGTGTGATGAGATAAGATTAAATTGGATTAATAAAGGATCAAGTTGGATGTGATAAAATTTTATGACCAAAATAATAATAGGATAAAGTTTATAAATGGTTGTTAAACTATTTTAAAATGTTTATTTTATTATCGAACTTTCAAATTTATAAAATGATTATTAAATCTTGTTTTTTTTTGTTACAAAATGAATGTTAAGGACTAGGGATAGAGTCATAATTTGAGGTTGGGGGAAAACTATAAGGGTTTTATTTTGATGCACAAGCTATGTAAATTTTTTTTACACAATCCTTTTATAAAATTTAAAATCTAAATCACAAACCCTAGCAACCTAAACCCTAAACCCTAAACTCTAAACTCTAAATTATAACCATAAACCTTAAATTATATACCCTACATACTAAACCCATAAACCCTAACATAAAACCCTAAACCCTAAACCCTAAAATTAAAAAGCTTGTGTAAACTAAAGTTTACACAGCTTGTGCATCAAAGTATTTTTCAAACTATAAATGTTTGAAAGTGGACATAAATAAATCAATTTTTAAAGAAATTTAAATAAAAGAACAAAAGTGAAAAAATAATTCTTCTAGGGTGGGGGTGATTACCCCTCCCCACCCCATGTAAATCCATCCATGTTAAGGGCTAACATGAAAATTAAGAAAATTTATATAATAATATATTTAGTCCTTTATAATTTACATTCGATTAATTTAGTCATGATTCAAAAAAATTCAATCAATGTATCCCTCATTTTTTTATACATTCTATCAATTTGGTTCTTTTTAATTGAAAACAATTTAATGTCACCATTGGAGGAGAATAAATAAAAGATTAGGGAGATGAGGTGTTAGAATATAGAATTAAATGTAATTAGTTAGTAAGTTGTTGCAAATTTGTTAATATTGTTGTATTAGTTATAATTTTCAGATATTGAGCATTTGAGCTATATAACCCATTCTCATGTATTGGGTCTTTTGAATAAAGAAACAAATATTATTTTTTCTCTCAACTCTCTACTGCCGTTTACTTTTCCTACTCTACACTCTATTATCGGTCATCATTTTCGGCCACCATGGCTGCTTTCTCACATGAGGGACTCGAACCTAAGGAAGGGAGGGAGATGAATCACATGACTAAGAAAAAATAACATATATTAAAATGATATCACACTAGATGTTCAAAAAAATTTAAATTTTATTTTTCAAAAATGTTTTAATTCAATCATAAACATATTTAAACATGCTTTTCCCTAGCCGCTAACTCAAAACTATTTCAATTTTAGCCGCTTTTTCTTTTATTCAATCCCTTTAATCGGTGGTCGGCAATTAATCTTCGTATTGGTTGTCGACCACCAATTTTATCAGTTTTCTTGTTTTTATTTCAATAAAAATCTATGCTTCTGTAGCACGCTCTTTCACTGTCCTAGTGACACGCTTCTTTTTCTGTCTTTGTGACATGTTTTTGTTTTGTTTTTTTGGTTTGGTTCATCTGTCTTCGTGGCAGGTTTCAGCATACCTTAGCGTTCGATTGTTGTTCGTACAGAGATTAACTCGACGCTAGTTTCTGATTCATGGTGTTGTCGGTTGTCACTTGGAATGTTTTATCCCCACTCGTTGATGATTGGTTGCCGATAAAACCAGTCCTAGGTAGCGGTACCTTTTGCCTGACAAAATGGATCACGCACCACTCCTTCTTTCTTTATGCGTCTCGTTTGGACAGAGACAAGGAGATTCAGGAAGCTTTTGAATTTTCGTTGGTATGCGTATTTCATAGAAATTTTTGTTTTCATTGTTTTTGAGTTGTAAGAATTTTTTGGGTTATTTTAATCTAATTTTTTTTAATTGCATTGTAATTGAATTTTCCTATGGTTTAATGAAAATTCAGAAGCTATTTTTAAAAAAAAAAAACCTGTTATTAGTAACCTAACCAATAAATATCAGTTTCCGAGTACCTGTAAATAAAATAAATGAAGGTGAGTGTAAAATTAGCGCGGTCATTTTAATTTTTAGCAGAAAATCACGGTCAAAATTGCGGATACGCGTTGTGTTGGTAGTAATTAGATGGTTTGGTTTTGCCTTTTGCCCTTTGAGACACTACTTCGGTGCTAGTGAAAAACAATCCAATCTAACGATCATGATTCACGCATTGCATGTGCGGTGCTGAATGCTGATTGTGGATGAAATGTTTGAAAGCGTACGTAGATGGGAATCATGAGGCAGCCATCAAGTGAACTCCCTTTTTTTTTTCTCTCTCTTTCACAATTTTGATTCCCTTGACTGAATTGTCAAAGTGGGTGGGCCGGCGGATATGCCATGTCTCCCGATGCTTGTGTTACTTTAACACTCCCAATCAAATACAGAGAAAAGGCAGAATAGCAATATTCCACTATAATCCGGCTGTAAACAAGGCATCCCAGTTTGGATAAGCTACACCAATTTCCTTACTCAAAGGGAAATGCCAGAATTTTGTTGTCCACGTAAATTTTGTACCCGCAAAAAACTTTAAGGAATGGAACAAAGGGTAGCCCGGCCCCCCATTATATCCGCTAATGCTTTAAAAAAGAACAATATTTCCGACAGGGTCCAATTTTTATATTGGGAGAATATCCATTACATGGAACTAGCAATGAAAAATCCAATGTTATGTTCAATTGATGAAACAAATAGCCGAGTAAGTTAGTTTGCAAGTCAGAAAAGCAGCGAGGTTTGTTCCCGGGCTGTCAACATTTGACGTAACAAAGCAAGACACAAAAGCAGAACATGAATCGGGTGGTCGACACTCGACACAGTCTTAACGTGCTTGAACACCAAATTCTTCATGTTCAAACACAAATCTAATCGAAACTTGTTATCTTATAAATAAATAGATACTTACCTTCATGTTCAAAATCATATGATTTCAACTTACAAAATCTCGTGTAATTGTCACGCAATTCTGGAAGTTGGGTTGATTTATGCTGCTCACTGTTGTTCACGTGTAATGGATTTTGTAGACCCTTTTGGTCGACCGTCCGTGAGCACAGATTAAGAATCCTTCAAGACAAGAAGAGATTTTCATACACGTTACACATTGCATGTGGTTTTGATTTTGACAGACACTAATAAAGTTTGAACACTGAAAACAAAGAACATGAATACAAAATGCAAGCCAGCAAACACCTCAAGTTGCTATTTCCACTAAAGACTGCGGTGTTTCTAGGAACATGTGTGATGTATGAATATTAAAAAAAAACAAGAAGCAATTGGCCATTTGGTCTGTTTCTCATGTGGGTCAGATTTAGACAGCTGATGACTATACACGAAACATATGATTCTGTCTCCGATGCCAACTAAGTTGGGTGGGGGGAATATACTTTCCGGCATCAGGACATTTCTTTGGTAAAGATTTGGTCAAGGATTCAATGTGAAACATCCATCAGAAGAGAACATTATAGTCTTCTCAAATCCATAATCTGTAAGAATTTGGCCATCATGCATAAGGGATTCAGGTAAATACAGACTGTGCTTTGTAGGAATGGACTGGAAACAGGGGAACATCTTTTTATTCGGAATTGATTTGGAATGCGCATGTGTATATGTTGTGGCAGCCGACAGGAGATTGGTATTGCTCTTGGTTTTTGTTCTGTAAGGATTAGGGAACCACTCACATGTCTCTGCGGCTGCGCTGTGTTGGGCCTGGAATTGTTGCCCCTTTTTACAGTCTAATCTTGACCCAAAATTGACAAGCCACAGCCCACAATGTAGAACCAAACATGAGTTTGATGGACCTGAGTTTTTTCTTTTCATTTTAGAACTGGGCTTGAGGCTCAAGTCTTAAATTATGAGACCCACCAAAACAATCTTGCTAGAACCAAGAGACAAAAGACTTTCAGCTCACATTATTGTAAAAAAAAAAACCATTTTGTGCGTTCTTTTAGATTATTTCTCATTCTTTAACAATTAATAGATTAGCAAATGGAGATCCTGGTTTGATTTTGTGGGATCCACTAACCCCACAAGCAAGCCTCATAAACCCATCTTCCCCGTTTCAACAAATCCACAACCAATCCTTGTGCCTCAAAATCTATCTAATTTTAATGTAATCTATCAATTCTCAAACAGCACACATCTTAGTTAAGACTTAAGACTAAAGAAGCTAAAGTTACATTCAAAGCTCCCTTTCACATCATGGAGCAAAAAACCAATCTCAAGGGAGAGAAAAAAGGGCAAAAATCCAAGAAAACAAAGCTCTTGTTGACTCTCTGAAACAACCCTCTGTACAAAAATGCCTAGATCAGTCACCATTCCCTGATAGGCGGATTTTCAGCTAATAAGTTTTTAATGAAATTAGTATTACAATTTTAGACTAGTCTTGCTTGTCGTGGCAGTCAATGAAGAACTAATCGTTGGTATTTGGTTTCTGAAGGAGAATCAGATTCAGAGGCATCATAAAGACCCCTTTTCCTGTTTGCGTTACCACAGGTGTTTAGAGTGTTGCAGGCGTTAATGCTGGTCAACGAGTCTTGATGGAGGAGTTGTGGAGGTGGCGGAGGTGAAGGAATGGTGACGGGTGGGATCTCAAAGGACTCGAGTGGTGGTGGTGGGTGTCTCCATTCAGGCAGTGGTCCTGCTAAAAGAAGGGTTTGCAAGAGCGGGCCAGCTTTCATCACTGCCTGTAAAAGCTTTCCCTTCTCGGGCAATGGCTTATCAGGCACTAGCTCCACGGTTGCTTGTGGTTGCTGAATTGGGTCAAGAACAGGAGATGAAACAATGCTCCCCTCACAGTCAGAGGAGGAGAAACCATTGTTGGAGTCGATTCCTCTTCTGCGTTCATCCTCAACACCAGAAACTCCAGATAGAGGAGCAGCAGCTTGCTGAAGTAGGAGTTTCTCAAGGAAAAGTTTCCGACATTTCCCCTGTGCTTCATCTCTCTCTCTCACTGCCTTGTTTAGCAACTCTTTGAGTTGAATTAATTGGTCATCTCTCTTTCTCAGCTCCCCCTGAGCAGCCATCCTTGTCTGTTCCAGCTCCAGAGTAGTATAAAAAAGAGAATACCTAAGCTCTTCCATTGTCTGCATAATTACAACACCAAATTCCCACTTTAGCCAAGAATACAATGTTAAAGAAAAACCCCATTTTACATAAGAAAAAGAAGATCAACAAGATTCAAGAATGTGAGTTGTTTACCTTTCCTTGATTGAAGTAACTCCAGCTGAAAAGTGGACCTCTCTGACTGTCCATGTACTCAGAGATTGAAACCTCAGAAGAACTGAACTGAACTGAACTTGAAAGTGATTGTTTTTGCCGTTAGAATGTGAAAGTTGAGAACAAGAGAGAGAAATAGAGGATAAACAAATATGGCGTTTATGAGTGGTTTCTTCCAAGTCTTATAAGGGGCAGCAGCAACTGTTGTTTTCTTATTCTTTTCGGTGCTTTTTCTTCTTTAAATATTATTGGGGTTAGACAAAAAGCAAAAAAGGGCCAAAAGCCTACAGATTACCCAATTCTATCATCCTCCCATGGTTGGTCACTTTGGAACTCATTCCAGTTCATGACTGGCTACTTGCCAATTGCCATCTTACCTAGATGAATTTACCAAGGTAAAAAAATTCACTTCAATTTCTTACCTTAAAGAATGTAGGACTATTGAATATTTTGCACATCTAAACCTAAACTGTTTGCATGATTACAATTTTCTTCTAGAATCTTTATTTTTCTACAGCCTAAGTTGTAAATGGAACCATGCTGTCTATTTGACCTAGGGGTGTAAACGAGCTCGAGTAATGCTAAGCTCGTCTCGACTCGTTAAGAATTTGAGTCGAGTTCGAGCTTGACTCGAGCTTGAATATGTTGAGCTCCACTCGGCTCGTTAAGAATTCGAGCCGAATTCGAGTTCGAGTCGAGTCCAATCGAGTCGAGTATTGATCGAGCTTTGACCAAGTCGAGCTCGAGTAGTTCACGATCTGTATCATTTTATTTACAACATTGTTCGTAATTATTATTATTATTATTATTATACAATAGAAATATTTCTACGCGACTCATTAAAAACTCCTAATCCTAGTAGGAGAAAAAAAGTACACATGAAAATATAAAGAAAGTTAAACTAAAAATTAAACTAACATAACATAACAACCAAAAGCATCAAACCTACACTTTAGTTCACTTTAATTTTAAAAATTTAAAAATAGTTTATTATACTTTAGAGTAGCTCACGAGCTTTTCGAGTTGAGTATCAAGTAGCTCAGCTTGGCTCGTTAAGAACTCGAGCCGAGTTCGAGCTCGAGTCGAGCCTAATCGAGTTGAGTGTTGACCGAACTTTGACTGAGTAGAGCTCAAATAGCTCGCAATCTGTCTCGTCTCATTTACCGCCCTAAATTTTGAACTATTTTCCTCCTTTCTTTTTTTTTTTGGCCAAGACCCATTTTCCTCATTTCCATTTATTGGATTTTGAAAACCTTTATAATAGAAAAAATAAATCATGAATAAACTCTATAAAGATTTAATCTTTTAACCACAAGGTTGGACACGTGTAAAAAATCAACCTAAGGTCCGAAGCTGTTGAATATGGTTGGATTTTGGCCGTAGTTAAAATAAAGATGCCATACCCCCTTTGTTTAACAACAATTCAAGGACTTAATTAGTTTAATTAGTCAATGCCCAAGAATCTTGAACAAGACAATGTTTGGTTTCAGTCATATGTCTATAAATTTATTTTTTTAGTACAAAGTCATGGTAAAATGGATTTAGGTGTCATCATTTTAACTTAACATGGAAATTGGAAATTAGTTTTTTGTTTTATTGTGCTATAAATTTATCCCTTCTTTTCACTGAATAAATAAATAATCTGCCCCATATTGTCTTGTTTCTGTTATTCTCTTTTGGGGGTGGAATAATTTCTTGGCACGTGCTGCGACTTGGTAGCAAAGAATAATGTTTAGGTACTGAAAAATGAAGAATTTATTTATCATATTATTACTATCTTATAAAGTTGTTATATGGAATTGTGAATGATTTTTTGTGTGTGTGCTAAATTTAGGAAACAAAATTCAGCATGCCTTTATTGACAAACAAAGATTGAATTTTGCAACTCCATGAAACTCGTTTGTTGACTTAAAGAATGTTTGCATGTGCAATTTTCTTCTCTTTTGGAATGTATATTACATTTAGAAGCGCCTATAAATGTATAAAATTTCTATTTCTGTGTCTTTGTCCCTCACTCATCATGTTCATATGTGTGGAGTCAATGGTTCGTTGCTTCAATGGTCTATAAAGGGAGCTGGTAACCAAACTTTCTCACCAAAATTTTCCCAAGAAAGCTGATGGACCCTATTTCGAACCATAAAAGTCTTCATTTTTGTAAAGTGGAATGCCTCCCGTTTGACTAAACTCATGACCCTTGTGCTACCCAAACAAGTTTCCAATTGATTAATTATTTACACAAAAGATAGGTTATTATTCCATGCACTAACAATGAAGAAATATTTCATAAACATGTCTAATTTTACTTTAAAAAATAAAATTAAAATTTTTAACCCTGAAATCTAAATCCTAAATTCTAATATAAATCCTAAAGTATAAATCCTACAAAACTCTGGACTATATGTTTGCTTATCCTGAGCAATATCGCAGCACATGTGTCACGTTCAACAGCTGAAGCAGAGTACCGCAACCTTGCACATGTAGAGTGTGAAGTAATTGGGGTTCAAGTTGTCTTGTCAGATATGAGAGTGGAGTTTGAAGAAATTTTAAAAAATTTGTGTGACAATACTAGCACCATTACTTTGGCTGCTAACTCAATTCTTCACACAAAAATTAAGCATGTGGAGCTTGATTGACACTTTGTTCGTAAAAAAGTCTTACAAAGACAACTGCAAGTCAACTATGTCCCTGCCAATGATCAAGTAGCTTATACTCTCACCAAGTCTCTTCATGTTGATCGTTTTCAGCAGCTTAGGCAGCAACTTAAAATCTAGTCTATTCAGCAGATTCAAGAAGAGGAGAAATTGAAGTGAATATTAGAATATAAACCCAGTTTCAGTTTATCGGGTTGCCGTTATAACAACCAAACAACGCTAAAAAAGAAAGAACAATCCAATAGCTTTCTGTTGAGTTATGGGCTATATTAACCACTTAGGTGGCACTGGCTCACTATTTTTTGGCCAACATTTTGTTATTGTCCTTCATCTTTTTTTATCGTGTTTCTTTTTTTTCTTTGTCATTTCTTTTCTGTTAATCGTTATTTCAGTCATGATTATTGTAGTTTTCGGTCATCGGAGGTCCGTCAACACTTTAAACTAAATAGGTAAACTATAAATTGGATCTGCTTGTGAAAAATAAATTTTATTCTCTTTATAAAACAAAAGAAAGGTTGAACCTAGGGATAGGAGAAGTGTTATTATTTGAATTTCTTGGGATAAGAAATGTTTTAAGTAATAAATTGATCAAGGGTATGATATTTTTGAAGTAGGAGAATAGGAGTAGTGGTGAAGAAAAAATACCAAGGCAGTAAAATCCAAAAGGGAGGGAATAAGATGAGAGCCGCGGCTGGCTTTATGTCCCTATCAAATGATCTAAAGGGGAGTGACTAGTGAGTGGTATTATCTTTATTATCTATGTATGTCCATTAAATTATTGGATGGTTTAAACTTTAAGAAAATAAACCTGCAGATGTGGGCTTGCCTTAGGAAACGGCAAACTCAAGCATCAGACAACTCCCTCCTTGTTTTGACAGGGAAAACACTCTGTGTTCCTGCCATCATCATTATTATTATTTCTTAATGATTCTGTCTTCCAGAATCACAAATTTTGGCCCTTTCCCACTCGCTTACATGCTCAATACTCTCCGGATATACCTTAACTTTCAACCCATGATTTTAACCTTTTTGTAAGGTAAGCGACAATCCCTATTCACTAGGGTAAACTCGTATAGTATTTGACTATTGATTTAACATTGGAATCTCAACAATGTGTGGTGGGTTTCTGACATCAAGTAGAGTTGAAAATTTGCACAAAAATGTCTTCCGGAGTATCATTTGCCCGTGGCATGTGCTTTGTTATGAGATAATGATAATAATCATCATGATGGATGGTCGTAATCATTTTCATTATTGTTTCAATAAACCCAAGATATGGCTACAGATCCTTGAGTTGCTCCTTATAGGGTATGTAGGAAAAGTGTTGCTCAAATACACAAAGAGGAGACAGTATTTATCATTATAGGATCACTTTTACCAACACCATATCATTTCTGCTTTAAACTATTGTTTTTTCGTACAAAATACTTACCGTATAGTCCAATCCGAGGTTAGTTTTTTTTTTTTTGGGGAGGGACCCATTTTTACAGTCCTCACGATTTCGTCTTTGTTGTAGTGCGTAAACCATGAATGTGAAAAATAAAACAAGCATGGGTTTATCCAATCAATTTGGTAATTTAGTGGAGAGGTATGGGTTTGCAAAACATTTGGTCTGCCAAATTAGAGTTTCATCATCAGGAGTTACTATGAAAACATCATGTTCTAAAAACAAAATATAAAATTTAGTAATGTAAGCAAAATTTATTCTTTTATTAAAACAACTGAACGCGGTTATAATTACATCGTATATAATTGTAAATAGAAAGAAATGTGGACTGAGGTTACTATGAAGCAATAATAAACCCACCAAGATTCAAGGGTGAAATTGAATGAAGGGGGGTTAACGAATTTCTTTTTAGGACAGTTAAAGGAATCCATTCTACGAGAAGTTTAAGTTGTTAATGTATACGTTGTTCCTTTGACTATCACTTTGTTAATCATCTTATATGTGGCAAAAGGTTGCTCATGTTTTGGAATAAGTGTGAGAGTTCATTCTTTTATATTTATAATCATTCATATTTTATATATTGATGGACTACTTTACATCGAGTGTCCATAAAAATTTTGTACAAGATTGATCTTTTCAATTCAATTTATTTTATTTACAATATTAAGATTTAAACTGTATTTTTTACTAAATGTTTATATCAACTAAAAATTGATGTGGAACTAAATTACTGATTTGAATATATTGTGTTCGACCTCAACCACCAAATCATGTTGCTATATCTTTGTTTTTTTGTTTTTATCAATGTTGCTATGTCTTCGTTCCTACAACAGATGTGAGATGTGTATATTTGCATATGTCACTAGATTTAGTACCACGCAAAAAATATAAGAAAATTTATATAACGTGATTGATTTTAAGATTTTAAATATCTGAATGTGACATCAAACTAAGATTTAACACATTACGATGTTACCTAATGCAATATATATATATATATATATGCAAAACAAATCAATTTGATGTATGTTATTGTGGCAACACCCAAACGCCAACAAAATAAAACTGAAATTAAAACTCAAATGCATATATTTAGAAATAAATAAATGAGGAGAGAGTTTTGTCTTTCCCGATTATTCAATATATTTTAGAATTGGAAAATTTAAGTCCGACGTATTAATCGAGGGGCCAGTAAATTAATTTATAGTACGACTAAGATTACAATATCAATTTTTTAGGTTTTTAGGCGTTCATCGAGCCGTAGAGCATATTATCTATTTTACATAATGATTATAATAACTGTGAACTTACGTATATTTAAGGAGTTAATATAATTTCGCTATTTCATAAAAAAATACATGTAAATACAATAGGCAGATGAAGTATTAGGGTTTGGAAGTGGAAGATCAAAAGTGGGGTCACAACGGCTACTACCTGTCGGGTGGGAGCCATGGCCCATAGGGAACATCATGGTTGCCGACCCTTTTGATTAAGCCGTGTGGGGTCCTCTTAGATAAAAATGTTAATTTGTAATAAAAATAATATATATTATAGAGGATTAGAATTTTGATTGACGATTTTGCCATTGCCCACTTTATTCATAACTCATAAGGCGGCTCGTCATATCATTGATTTGGATGTTTGGAATCCCAGGCGGTCGTTACTTGTGCAAAAGCTAACACAACCCAAGTTTATGTTGTTGTAATTATTATGCCTAATCTACTCTGCCTTACTTTTACTCATATTATTATATTAATTAAAACTAATTTAATAAGCCAACTAAATTATTCGAGTAAACTTCCATTTTTCTTTTTAATGGAGGAATGGTATTTTTTTTTAATAGCAATGGAGGAATGGTGGGTTTCTTTGTTTTGAGATTTTTTTATATTGTAGTTCTTGGTTTTACTATGAAACATGTTTTTTCCTTGTCTCTTGAGAAACTTTTAAAAAAAATCAGGGTAAGGGGAATGAAAAAAAAAGGTTTATTTATTAGAACGTGAATTTTCTTGTCTAAAGTATTTGTATTTGAAAAAAATATTAAACTCTATTCAAAAAGAAAAAAATATTAAACTGATATATATATATATATATATATATATAATAACAAACAATCATTTAAAATGCTGATGTGATATTATTGATTAAAACAATAATATTATTAACTATAAACATATTGATAACTTGTTTGGTTATTGAAATAACAGATACTAGTTTAAAAGAATCAAATTTAAATATCAAACCGAAAAAAAAATAAAAAACTAATTTAAATAAATAACCAATTCAAATATCATTTTCTATAAGTAAAAAAGGAAAAAGAGAGAGAGAAAAGTTTGCTAGTAAGGGATTGTTTTAATCAAAACAGAAAAAAAAATTAAAATCTTTACATTTCTAGTTCAAATTTGATATTGGATATTAGATATATCATATATGCTTCCTTCGATCATATATTGATTTGTTATAGGAAGAGTATTCGATTTTTTTGTTGTTTAAAATCAAGTTTAATCCATTATAATTAAAAAAAACAAATTGGTTGGTTTTTGATCTCAAATTAAATTGAATCGATAATATTATTTTATTAAAATTATTATTTATCATTTTAATTTTAAATTGAATCAGTGAAAAGTAATTCGTAAAACATGTTAAATATTATATTTAATTTCTAAAACAAGTGGAAAAAAATTCCTTTATGTCATTTCATTACATATTTTATTAAAAAACAAGTCCGAACGAAATAACGCGGTTTGGGTCTAAAAAGTCTAATAAAACGACGGCCCATTTTGTCCCCTTACTCAAAATTGTCTTTTCAAACTAGCCTAAAAAACACAACTCAATAAATGGGATTTTGCCAAGTGGTATCTTTCCATTCATCAAAGATTAATTTTATTTATTTTTCAACGTTTATAACTTCATATTATATATATTTTTGAAAATATAACTTCATATTATATGAATGATAATAACGGGGATCATACTATCAATAAAACAATAACACCACATATATGTATATATTAATATTATCATCAGATTAAAAAGGGAGTTGGTCCCACACGGTTTTGTAATGTAATGAAGAATTTGGTGATATAGGAGTTCACATGCCACACACAAATCACAATATATGGTGACTGCCCACGAATATATATGTATATATATATATATATATATATATATATTAAGTTTTTAAATTTAAAAATTAAAAAGAATAAAAATCTTATTTTACTGTTATTTAAGTTAAAATGGACTTCAAATATAATTATATTAAAAAAAATTGAGAGCTACATGGCTCCTCCGTCCCTATATAGTATCGATAAATGCAATATGATATGGGCTATGTTCAATCGTTTTTTGTCATATATTTGTTTGATACAGTGAAATATGATACATGTTATAAGGTAAGGTTGGTAATATAATGCACGTGAATTTGTATAATATATGAAAAATTCTAGAAAGGACTACGCACACTGTTAAACACTACTAACACAATTCATTTCAACTTTGCTTTCAGAGTAATACCTACTTGACTTGATGACTTCAAAAGATGCAATTATGCAAGTGTCATAAGGGAGCTTCAGTAGATTAGTTGCATGTCGAGCCTTTGAGATTCTAAAAATTATTAAAAAATTAATGATGTTCAACGGTGTATTGCGTTAGTAATATTCAGCGGTGTGCGTTGCTCGTTCTAGACTCATCATAATATTAAAATTCTCGTCTATTGTCAAGTTCACATGTTTTTTCTTTTTCAAAAATAAAAAATTACAGCATGTGTCAATTGTCATTATTCCATCAACATGGAGTATTTGTTTAGATAAAATAGATTTAAGTGGAGTTGATTATATATCTATTGAATAGATTAGATTAGACTGGATTCCAAATTAGATATCCCATGCTAGCTCCATTCACATGTTTAGCATATTTTCTATTTTAAATGTGATTTTTTTATTTTTATCACTTGAATCGAAATTTAAGAAAACAAACGTGATAATGTAAATGAAATGCGAATGTACTAAACACAGAATATGGTTTTACTGAAAAAAAATATTTGTTCGAATCAAATTGATTATTAGATATGGAAGCAAAAGTTTTAACATATTAAAGATTAAGGTAAAACCAAAATAACCTAATTTCATTAGAACATGATAAAGAAGATGAAATCATTGGACCCACCACAATTTGAGATGTCATGTCGTATCATGAAACCGAAGCCCAGTGGACAACGGAAATCCAAAGCCCAATATTTCTAAGAAGCCACCAAATCCAAAAAATGGAAACGACAACGAAAGTTGTCTGGATCTGGGTGGCTGTTTCTCTTACGCACGTGCAAGTGCAACAACAACAAAAGAACCACTAACATCAACTTAAATCTAATCCCGAATTCAGTTCATTTAGAACTGTTGAGTAATCTCATTCCATTCCCTTTTACTCTGGGTAAGATTAGGATTAAAATTAAAATTTATAAATAAAAAAAACTGAACTTTATTCTTTTGAATGGAGAATAAAGAAGCGAATTTTGAATTCTTTTTTTAATCCTAGTTTGAATGTGAGACAAAAGATTGGATTCGCAGAGAATAAAGGAGTAGGCTTTGTTTTGTTTTGCTGACCTCTTTGCTATTGGGCCTTCTGAAATGATACGAGGTTGGCAGACAGCCGAGTTGAAAAGGAGAAAAATGCCACACATTACAAAAGATTGGGCCATGGGTGAATAATAAGTTGGTTGTTTCATTTAAAATTTCCAAGCCTTTAGTGTTATGAGCACATGGAAACATGGGTGCATGCTTATAGATTTTGTCCCCTTTACCAATAATTGAGCACAACCTTTTGTCAGTTTCCAACACATTCGGCCTAGCATGTGGTTGGACAGCTCACACTTCAAAGCTGTAGTAGGGTCGTTGCTGCACTAAATGTTCCCTCTCCTTAGATTCATGGCCTCTCCAATGGGGACCCTTTCAAGCCCTTTTCTCCAATGCTGGGCAGAGAGCAGCTATTTCAAGCATTTTGATGGACGCAATTCGCTGAGAGATCTTTTTATTCAAAGGAATATGATCCAAATTAACAGTCGAGACTGTCCTCCATGTTTCCACCTTTTTAAACGTTAATGGCAGTGGTCCTTATTAAAGAATGGAATGGAAGAATTTTTTATATGGAAAAAAAGTGTTCAACTTTATTAATCCATGTAGGAATGGAAGAATTTGTTTATTTCACTTTGTATTGCGCTAACTGTAGGACTTTGAGGTCCTTATTAAAGAGTATGCAGCTTTTGTTTAGGATTAGTTTTTTGTATGGAAAAAAATCTTCAACTTTAGAAGTGTCATACACTCCTACTCATGACTCACTAGACCAGACCACTAATTACTTTAAAAAGTGTTCACACCTTAGGTTTGGGGATTAAAATCTTTCTTTATTTCTTTCTATTCCACTGCTTGATGTTGTGCTGATCATCTCCAACTGGTATACTGCAATCTGACTAATGTTTGAAACCAGATGATTTGAAGGACCTTTATGTGTCGTTATAATTGCCAAGCAATCCTAACTGCTGGCCGCTGGGTCCTCATTTATTTTGCCACTCCTCCCTACTTGCCGTGTACGAGACATCTAAAACCAACAGGAAAATGGATCATGTTCAGTTCTTGCAAATGTTATTAATGCCTTAAAACAGTTGTAGAAACAATGGATTCTCTAACAAAAGCACATGCAGAACGATACACAGTAAACAAACAAGCACAAGGCGGGCAGGGTCAAACGCTTGTGGACACATCTGCAGAATACAGCCATTAATCTTGGATGGAAATCATTTGCCCCCAAAGTATGCCTCTATTTGTGCTCCTACTTTAAAATAGTGGGTTTAGGGTTTAGAGTTTAGGGTTTAAGGTTGGGGCTTAGGGTTAGGGTGTAGGGAATTAGGGGTAGGGTGTATTTTTTAGGGTTTAGGGTTTGGGGTTTAGGATATGAAAATTAAGGTTATGGGGCAAGATTTAATTTTTAAGCATTTTTAGACAGGGGCATAGAAGGAGGCATAGTTAGGGGCAGGAGATTTTTACCCATTAATCTTATTCACATTTTCTCTATTTTTTCTACTGTTCAAAGTCAACAATTTATTCTTTTCTTATATCTATAACTATAATCTAATCGAATCGAAAAGGAACAATTCCCACCACCGTCACTACTTAATCTATTCGCGATATATATATATATATATATATATATATATATATATATATATATATATATATATATATATCAAAAGCATAGGTTAGGTATGTAATTATCGGACAAGTAGTATGAGAAAATAAACAATGATATTTTAACTTAGTTAATGGTATGTGGCATGCCGCTGTATTTTATTCCTAAAATATATGTTCTGGTGTGTGTTAGACTATGGATATGTACTTGGACTAAGTACTATGGGCCGTCTGGTATATAGATGAAGATGGCTGATGGTTATGCAAGCTGATCACAAGCTGGTTGTTTAACTGTTTTCAGTTAGGCCCGCTAACTAAGCTCAACAGAAACGGTTAATATTTAACCGATCCGTTGAGCTTAGTTAGCGGGCCTAACTGAAAACAGTTAAACAACCAGCTTGTGATCAGCTTGCATAACCATCAGCCATCTTCATCTATATACCAGACGGCCCATAGTACTTAGTCCAAGTACATATCCATAGTCTAACAGTGTGATATAACATTATATTAACATTTGATAAATACTTAGCCACATGCGGTGTAGTGGTAAGATGTCACAGTTCTAGCCTAGGGGTTTTCTGTCTCTAAATTATTACTTTATATATAATATATATATTTTTTAACAAATTTTACCGAGAGATTTACTCATAATAAATAATAAACCCATAATATAATAAAATTAGAAGAATATCAATTAAGAGCTTTTAATCATATATTTTAAAGATTTTTGACATATATAATATCTATTTTATCATATTCATCCTTACACATAAATAATATATATATATATATATTTACTAAACTCGAACCTAATTTTTTTATATGTTTCAACCACAACAATATTATAAATCATTGTTTTTAAAAACGCATGTTTGTATTTGTTGGATAAATATTACATTTAGTGAGCCATACAAATAGATTTTCTAATAGAGTAATTATTTGATACATTAGCGGTGGAAACTTTTAGCTTTCACAAGTGCTTTAGTTTTAAGGTTTATGGACTTAGTTTAGAGTGTATGATTTAGGGGTTTAGGTGTATGCGTTTTGAATTTAGGGATAGTGGTTGAAATTTATAGTTTAGAGTTATAATTTAGGGTTCATATATTAAAACCTAAATCCTCACCATATTACCATAAAAACTAAACCCTAAATTCTAACCACAATCTCTAAATTCTAAATTCATACACCTAAACCTCGCACCCTAAGCTCTAAAACTAAGGCGTTTGCGAAATTTTTTACTTTCTACCGCTAGTGTATAGTATAATAATCCTTTCTAATATATTTAGGGTGATCTTTTTATTTGTCTGTTTTAACTTGTTAAATACACAAGTACACAGCTTATGAAAATCATATTAATTTCTCAATTTTTATTATATTTTTATACCTAAATTCAAACACATACAAGATAAACATCCTTAATCACTCAGCTAATTAGTATATCTCCTTAATTCCTCAACTTTGAATACATTGAAGATTAAAAATGGTAGTAAAGTCTTCGTGCCGTTCGGCACATCACCAGGAGTGATCCAATCATATTGAAAACATGATTTTATAATTTTTTTCTACAATTGATAATTATGCACAATTTATAGTTATGATAGAATTAGACTAATCAACTTATTAAATTGTTTCAATTGAAACAAAAATAATGATTCGACCAATTGAATTGATGAGGTAATTTTTTTAATTACTTGAACTATTAAAAAATCAAAATCAAATTGAAAATAGATTATTCAGTCGATTTACCCTATCAAGTATAAAACTATACTCGGATCTGGTTAAACATACAGTTTTAGAAATCTACTAATTGACTTAATAACTAAGAATACTTATATTATCACATCATATATAAGTTCGAATTTAAATATAAAAATATAATACTTTTTTATTTAATAAAAAAATACCGTTTTAAAAGTTGGTGATATGAAGCGATGAAGTAAGGAAACTAAATTCAAATATGTAATACTATAACTTTTTTGCAAACGAAGAGATGTACAACTGCCACAATTCCCATATTTAAGAACCTAATAAATATCACACGGATTTCCCTCTTCAACCTGGCAGTGGCAACCATGGCAAAAAAGATCACAACCGTTGATAATAAAAAAAGCCTAAATTAACATAAAACCAAACAATCAGAGGTTTAATTTTCCAATCACTGTCATTAATATTAAAGCTAATCGGTTAAACAAGACTATCTTTTTAATTTACCAAAAAACTTTCCCAACATGCTACCTCCATATTAGTTCAACAAGGTCATTCATGTCATTAAACACATGAAAATCCTCACGGGACCAAACATACAGGCTACAGCATAGAAATTAGAAACCGAGACCTGACCGAGTTCCATTCTTCTTCACACGCCATGTGACTTCTCTGCTCTCTCTGTGTTTTAGTTAAAGTTTCTGTTTTTCCAACTCTCTAAAATTTTCAATGATTTTTCTTATTTGTTAAGATAAGCAACAAAATTTAAAACAGAATCCCTTCAATCTTTCTGCGCTCAAAAACTTCCTCTGTTTATTATTTTCTGGTTCTTTGTTTTTTTATCACTTCGAATGAGATGATGGCTTCAGAATTGCAGAAACCCACCAAGAAAAACAGAGGGTTCTATGTTAAGATGAGGATACTACACAAAGGCAAACAACCAGAAAAAAGCCTCTTTTTCAAATATTACCAATGGATTCTTTGGTTTTCTTTGACTCTCTATTTCCTCACCTCTTTCTTCATCACTAACAAGCCAATACCTTTGTCGAAAACCCATGTCTTTGGTTCCAAATCCTCCTTAGCTTCTCGTGTCCTGTTTGAATCTGTCAACAAAACGAGTCAACAACCCAAACTCAAAAACCCAGGTTTTTCTCCCCCTTCTCCATGTTTTTTTTTTCATTTTTCTTTTCAAAATCAATGTTATTAATGGTTTATTTTCTCTCTGGCAGTGACGTTCAAAGACTTGAAGATATACATCTACGAGTTACCATCGGAATTCAATGAAAACTGGGTGTCCAACAAGCGATGCAGCAACCACTTGTTTGCCTCAGAGGTGGCCATTCATAGAGCCTTGTTTAACGCCTACGACTTTAGAACATTCGACCCTAATCAAGCTGATTTCTTTTTCGTCCCTGTTTATGTCTCCTGCAAATTCAGCACCGTTAATGGCTTCCCTGACATTGGCCACGCCCCCTCTCTTTTATTCTCCGCTATCCAATTTATCTCCTCTAACTATCATTTCTGGAACCGCTCCCAAGGTTCCGACCACATCTTCGTTGCTTCCCATGACTACGGAGCCTGCTTCCACGCCATGGTAAGAAAAAAAAAACCGATTTCCACACAAAAAAGGTCCTTAATAGTATCCTTAATCCGGTTTTTATTAAAATCTGATTTCTTTTTTTAGGAGGATAGAGCTATTGATAATGGGATTCCAGAGTTCTTGAAGAACTCGATAATACTACAAACATTCGGGGTTAATTACAAGCACCCTTGTCAGGACGTAGAGAATGTTCTTATACCGCCTTATATCTCGCCGGAAAGTATAGGGAAGACACTGGAGAAAGCTCCGTTGACCGGAAATCGAGACATCATGGTCTTTTTCAGGGGCAAAATGGAAGTCCACCCTAAAAACGTTAGTGGGAAATTTTATAGCAAGTGAGTTGTAAAATCGAACTTCATTGCATGTTAAGATTACGTGTTTATTCGTATTCTAATGTTGTACTGTTTGTTTTATTTTAGGCGGGTTAGGACGGAAATTTGGCGAAGGTATAAAGGAGATAAGAGGTTTTACTTGCAAAGGCGTAGATTTGCCGGTTACCAGTCAGAAATCGTACGGTCTGTGTTTTGCTTGTGTCCACTTGGATGGGCCCCCTGGAGTCCAAGGCTTGTTGAGTCCGTGGCTTTGGGCTGCGTCCCGGTGATCATTGCAGACGGTATCAGGTTGCCGTTTCCCGCCGTCGTGAACTGGGCAGAGATTTCCCTCACGGTGGCAGAAAAGGACGTCGGGAAGCTGGGGCATATCCTGGAACACGTGGCGGCCACCAATTTGTCTGCCATTCAGAAGAACTTGTGGGACCCGACTGTCAAGCGGGCCTTACTGTTCAATGATCACATGCAAGAAGGAGATGCCACATGGCAGGTTCTAATTTCGCTTTATGATAAACTAGACAGATCATACAGGAGATCAAGGGTTTCGAGCCAATAGGAAGAAAACACGTCGGATGGAGGTAAATATGGCAACATGGTGCCGTGCATGGTGTTTATAATGGAGGACAGCTGGCTGTGGCGGTGGCTTTGTCGCCGGTGCCATTTAATCAGAGGTGGATGGAATTTATTTTACAGGGTTGGTCGCTGGACCCACATAAAAAGCACTAGAGTTTTTTTTTTTAGATTATTTTTTTTGCCGTTACTAATATTGTTAACATAAAGATGGCCAATGTAAATGAAGAGAAACAGGACTTTTTGGTAAATAACGCACATGGGATAGTTTTAGCCTTTTAGGACAAGACAACCTGTATGAGCAATCACTTAATATTTTGTGCATATGTTTAATTTTAAAAAAGTTATTGGAATTTGGAACCATGTTCATGTGTTCGAGATGCTAAAACCCTGCAAAGTTTAGAAAAGAAATTAAAAAAAGTGTATATACCTTGAGAAACATGAATGAAAAAAATAGCTTTTGTTATTGGGAAAAGGGCACTGTCCTGCAAAGTGCAGATGGCTTGAAATTAAAGTGGTAGGTAGCATAATTTTGTGAGAGAAAGAGAATTATAATGGGCTTGTAGTGAGCCAAAAAGAATTAGTCGAGTTGTTTCTTATCATCTAAATAGATTTCGAGTTCGAAATATTTTATACGTAAAAAAATAATATATTAGGATAAAAATGGGTTGGAGAAGGGATGAGGATGGGCAGTGGCAGTGGTCACGGGATAGTCTGAATTTTAGCCAAGAGAAGCATTGCGGGGATAAGTGGGGTCAAGGAGCTGATGATGAGCCTTTGGGCTTTGAGTTTCGGATATCTTTGCTTTCTTTTTGTGTCAGCAGCCAGCAGGGGTTCCTTTTACAGGTTGCTTTCACTCTATTATTGCTTCTTGTGCTTTGTTATGTGGGTGGATGGATTGGGATTTTGAAACTTTGAACTTCAAAACATCACATTATTTACGTAAACGTAAGGGTGTTTCTGGTGGCCAAAATACTGTGTGGCTTGGCAGAATGTAAAAGATTCTTCTATCTTTTATCTGGTACCACGTTATTACTTATTAGTATAGAGAATATGGAACTTCGGCGTGGCCATGGCCCATGTGCCACTGCTGGAAAAGAAGTAAGATTGGAAAAATAATTCCGACCTGCCGGATTCGAACCAGCGACCTAAGGATCACCAGCTGGAACTATCCCACTACAGTCCTCCGCTCTACCAACTGAGCTAAGGTCGGATCTGATTTATTCAGCATAAAGTTATTTTAAAATATAAAATACTGGAATTAAAATGCAATCATCTACTCCTACTACATGATAAGACTAGGTTTCTAAGGCAGCTGCTAGCAATCATCTTCAAATGACATGTTTAGTTTCCGACATGCATGGAACAATGCGACCAAAAATAAAGAACGAGGATGATGTTCATTTTTGAAAAAATGACCATTATGCTCATTCTTTATTTTTATTTTAGAGAACAATTAATATGTATTGAACTCATATTTTGATCTAATCTAATCATCTTCAAAACATAACAAATCTTTCAGTTTTTTTATTGACAATAATTGTGTTTTATTTTCCGATAAAAGCCAAATATCTAGAATTTAATGAGTTGATAGTATATTAGCTCGATTTACAATGATATACGAAAAGCACTTGTTAGGCTTGACATTGAACTTGATAAATGATGGCCCATCACAGGCATGAATAGGTGTAGGTTATAACTTGTAACGATAATTGGGCCTCATTCCGGACGTTCCCCATCTTTCTTTTCTAGTGCTAAAAGACTATAGTATATACGTTGATAGTATCTTCATTCAAACATTTGCTTTTATTGTCAAATCTTACACGTAGCCATACAAATTTAGGTACGTATAGCTACTTCGAGCATTTTTGTTTACAAAATATGTGTGACTTATAAAAGAGTTAAGAAAAAAATATGAACATATATTATCTCTTATAAAGTACTTTAAGACTATTAAAAAAATTATATCATTATATAGGACCTAAATTTTGATATCTTCTAATTGTTTCAAATTAAATAAAAACACGTTACAATTTTCAAGCATGGCCATTAGGGGCGTTCAAAATTACCCGTTCCGAACTACCCGATTACCTGAACATAAATAACTACCTGGATTTTTTTTACTCGGGTCGGGCCCGGGTCAAAAAATATAATTTTTTAGGGTAACCGGTTCCTTTTTTATTTTATTAGATCACTTAACATTTTTACTTTAGAACTATATTTAAATCCCTAAATTCATTTTATATTTGTATTATATATGATTTCATGTTTTAAATTTTTCAAAAAATATATTAATTTGTGAATATGTAAGATTCGATATGAAACAAACAACAAGGTTTCTCTATTGCATTTGTGCATTAGTAGGTTTCTTTAAAAAAATATGAGATTCGAAAAAAATCACGATCGAGATTAATATTTTTAATGTCTTTCTTATGGTTATAAACTTCAAATAATTTTTTTAGATCATGTGTTATGAACCTTTAAGGCTTTTTTTAATTAAAAAATGAGAATCGAGCACCCGATACCCGATTTTACGGGTACCCGTGTTTAATGAGTACCCGATATTCACGAGTCTGGACACGAACCCAAAAATTTAATACTTGAATTTGAACACCCCTAATGGTTACCCATGACTATTTTTTAAACTAATTTTATAATTATACAAAAATTTTATATTAAATTATTTATAACTCTAAAGTTCAAATTAATTTAGTTGAAGGTAAAATTATACACTTAAATACATTTCAACATTAAATCTCTATGTTTTTTTTGACAAATACTAGTCCTACTTCTACCTAGAAGAGGAGAGGGAAATTCTAAGAGAAGAAATGCTCATGCTGAATCTTAAATTCGATTTATAAGAAGCGGAATAGAACAAATGAGTAACTCTGACCAACCGGCAATCAAAGCTTCTAATAAAACTAAAACTCAATGGAATTATATACTACTCGTATAAGAGAAATATTCCTTTCCATTTCCATTAATAGTAGCAAACTAAATACAAATATTCATTCATTCAAACACTTTTGGGCCCCCCTTTTTTTTTTACCTCGTTCTTAAATTCTCCAACGTACTTTTCAGTGATAACATAAAAAATCACATATATTTTTTTTCAAAACATTTAAGTTGAAACAAACAATGCAAACACCCACAACAAAACAATACAAATTAATAACACAAGCAGACGAGCAAATCTTAGAGGGCTTTGGACGTTGCGCCTGTTCCTCGCAAGCAGGCCCCATCTCAAGAACCCCCTTGGCCCTTACATTAAATAATTTGTTGCAATCTTATTTAGCACTCCGGCGTTTGAGTATGATCCCTCTTAGGGTCATGGCAATAGTTATACACCAAATAGTTCCTTTGCACCCAATTCATGGCCATCACTTGTTGTTGACTAAGGCTGCCGGAACCCGATGGAGACGCTGTGGGCGGGCGGCAAGAGGCTGGGCCATTGGCGGTGCAACCACCTAGTTTGAAGTTTGTATACTTACCAACAAAGGGTTGGTAGCTATAATCTGCCTTGTATCTTCCATTCTCGGTGGCCCAAGACGACGCATCCCATATTGATCCGTACACCCACATAGGTCTCGTGGGAAACGTGGCTTCACTCTTCCTTTGGTACCTCCTAATAGGCACATCATCTACGAAAAATCTGTTGATTCATAAAATCTATATAATTTAGAGAAACGAATTGCAGAAATTAATCAAATTCGTAAAACGTGCACATCGCTTTCCATAATTAGTTAGATCACACTTACATAATCTCAGCAGGGGTCCACAGAATTCCATAGTTATGGTAGTCTTGTGTAGGATCAAACCATAGATGAAATTTATGTTCCCTCCCAATTAAATTCCCATCCCCACTTCCTCTGATGTACACATTAGTCTGCAGAGTATAGGGCTTATCCGGTGTTGTTCCGAGGAACTCGATATCAATTTCATCATGGTTCCCAGGGTGATCTTCACTGTTTGAAAGCTGCCGGTTTTTCGAATCGCAGAACATCGAATTCAATTAGTTAAGCAACTTTTTAGCTCGTTAAATTTATGTGTTAAGATTAATCTTACATAGAAAGATGTAATGACTCCTGCTGTATAACCTGGCTGGAGTTTCACGGCTGCACCAAAGTAACCAGACTGATAGGGCTGAAGTGACTTGAAACCACTTCCTGTTTTCACCATGAATGCAAAACAATATCATCTCCAAGACCAGGAGAAGAAGACCATGAAAATAAAGAAACAGAAGAAGTGAAAAAACCTGAGCTTTTATCAAGCCAGATTGTAAGTGAACCCTGGTCTAGTCTCTGATGCTGAGGACCCCATTGATTTCTAAACCCTTGGTTAAAGGTAACAGAAGTAACCCTGGAGCTGGGGGAGTATCCAGGGGAAGGAAGACCCTGAGCATTGCTTAAGGAAATCATGGAAAAACCAAGAAGAAGATAGAAAAGAAAAGGCACCGAGCACCAGGCCATACCAGAAACGAAACAAAACAACTAGTATAATATTAAATGCAGATTTGGACCTGAACTTGAAGGTTTTTGAAATTAGGTTTGTGTATGGAAGAATGTAGGTATAATGTTGGTATAAATAAGGAGATTGAAGGGCCCAACATGCAGGTAACGTGGCAAGTCGAGTCGATGGGGAAGTTATACCTGGTGAAATTGAAAAAAGAACATGGAAAAACTGAGGATGAATATGAGAATTAAGATATACTGTTAACTGTTGATCTTGTGATATTTATTTTTTGGCTCTTCTGGGAAAAATTGCTGCTTTTGTTTGCTCACATTGTAAACACATGTAAACGAGAGAAATTAATGGGAAGTTTCACGGGGCAGTGCAGTTTGGGTTTGATACAGTTTAATAAACCTCAGAAAATGCTGAGGATACTATGCTCAAATAATTCTTGGATATTATATGATGAATATAAACACAGTCGGACCTGTAATTATTGTATAGTTGTTCGTATACTATAAGAATTACATTAAAACTTGCTTGGTACGAAGGATGAAGATAAAATATGATGAAAAATTGTTAATTAAATAATGAAGATTCATAACCACTTTCTTATTTTGAATCTTAACTATTTGATTAACAATTTTTTCATACTTAATAGCAAGTAAAACCTAAGAGTACATAAGGCGGGATTAATTTTTCGCTAGTGTGTATAGAATTATACATTATGAGGGTAAAAATCCTCTAGTACCCCTTAATCATGTCCCCTTCTATGCTCTACACTAAAAATTACTTAAAATTAAATTTTAAACCTTAACCCTAATTTTCACATCCTAAACCCTAAACTCTAAAAAATACACCATACCCTCAATTCTCTAAACTTTAACCATAACCCCTAACTCTAAACTCTAAATACTAAACCCTAAACTCATCTTTTTAAGTGAAAACATTAAAAGAGGCATAATTTAGAGCAGACGATTTCCATCGAGATTATGAGTGCGTCAAATATAAGTAATACATCATATATTATATTGGTGTGAAGCTGACATGAGTAAGGTCCACAGACACAGGAAAGAGCAAATCTGTCAAGAACTGGTCCCTTGGAAAGATACAGCGACTTAAGCTTTCTACTGTGGTTAAGATGAGAACAAAATCCAGATTTGATCTCTATAAAGAGAAGTGAAAGAAACAAAACGATCTTCTGACCCTAACTTTTTCAACCGTGGCTAGTAAATTTTCTATATCTTATTAACCGGGCAGAAGAGAGAAATTCTATTTACTATAAAGCTTTATGTTAAATGTACAAGAACGGAACCATACATCTTTGTTTTGTGTTTTGAAGGTCGATAGTCAATATTTTATGGGTTTTATTTTGATGCACAAGCTGTGTAAATTTTTTTTACACAATCCTTTTATAAAATTTAAAATCTAAATCACAAACCCTAGCAACCTAAACCCTAAACCCTAAGCCCTAAACTCTAAACTCTAAATTCTAACCATAAACCTTAAATTATATACCCTACATACTAAACCCCTAAATCCTAAACTCTAAAATTAAAGGGCTTGTGTAAACTAAAGTTTACACAGCTTGTGCATCAAAGTATTTTCCATATTTTATTGCAAAATATGAAGGGCTGGATTTGTTTTCATCCAACTCCCTGTCTGCGACAGTCTTACAAAATTTTCCACCCTTTTGTCTAATTTGTTGGCTAATAATTTAAATAATCCAGGCTTCAACTTCCCATTGGCAAGACGATTGACTGGCGGCCTCTTTATTTTCCATCACACATCGGTTGATCAAAAAGTCATTGCATATTTTCACTCCAATACCCATACCGACACTTGCTATTTTCAGTGACGAAAACGATTTAATATATTGGAAACCCTATATTTGGATTTAACATCAAAAAGTTGTACATGTTCACACAATTGTAGAGCTAGCTACTTGTGTCAATAGGTCTATTATTATGAATATTGTATCTTTATAAAAATTGAGAAGTTAAACTAATTAATTGGAATTTGATTCTCGTATTTAATGAAAATTGAGAATTTCGTTTAATCATTTACAAACAAATTAATTTGAACCGTTTAATTTTTATTGATTTATTACATATAAAACTGTTAATTTCTAACTCAATAATTTGGCTCGAAAATTTAGTCGAATTATTCTAAAGTAACTTCTCAACTTCTATAGTGTATGATAATCACATTATAACAAATTAATACTAATTGAATTGACTTGATGAAAGAAAATATGAATAAAAGAAGTGATTAGATATAATATTCCTACTGGTTTTATTTTCATACCTGGTAGAAATTGAGAGAAGTAACGAGACCTATAAAAAGGGCAGTTTTTAGTTTGAAAAATGTAAAAGAAAATGAAATGATTAATTAAATTTTGCATTGGAATTGGACAGAAATAAGCAAAGTTAGTTATTACTACACCAGGGGATGGATGTAACCCGAAAAGATGGATGGAAAGCCACCGCTTGGACGGTGAAAGCAAAACTGAACGATGGTTGCTTGGAAGCATAAACGACTTAAAAGTAAGAGAAAATATATTAAGATTTTGATAGAAAATTAATTAATCAAATGATTAAGATTTTTTTAATATAAATAAAAAACAAGGTCTAATTGTTACGAAACAACATTAATTCGCCTAATCAAAACTCATGGCTCCTGGTTAAGGAGAATAAAGTAACAGCATCCGGCTATTGTTTGGTTTTTGTTCAAACATAAGCGGGTGTTTTGAAAATATACCGATTCTGTTAGCTCTTACTTAGGTTTCGATGTAACTATATATTTCAGGTCAAGTTGGTCATTTTCGTTCTCTCATATTCCCTTAGGTTATAGTTTTTAGACCCACTAGGAGCAACTGTTTTCTTACCATAAAATAACCATTCCTCTACTATTCAAATAAGATTAGAATTAAATTTAGAATTTATCAAAAAAAATAATGATTAAAAGAAAAGAACTATAACAGTTATATAAATAATGATAATAATAATTTGCGACGCCTTTTACATCACTCAAAATCACAATGAAAGTTACATGCACTCAGAAAACTTCCAACATAAGCGTTTACATATTGATTGTGCTGAAAATGTTACTAACTTTATTATTATTATTATTGATAGATATCAATTTCAAACATTAATTTGGTACCTAATACTTATAAAAGATATATAATTTCCGGCACATATATGAATATGAGAGTGCATCTTTCGTAGACGATAATAGCATGAAGTTGACAAAAACGGCCTGGTTGGGACGACTGCGGTAGCCGGTAAGGGTAAGGCCAACCCTACCTGAGTAAATGCACGGGACCTCTTCCGTCACCGACAAGACAAAAAGCTAATTTAATCAAATATCCAAACCCAAACCTTTGAAATTTTGTACGGGTTAACAAAAATGTTTCAAACTTCATGCGAGTATTGGGTTTAAAGTTTAAACGATTTAATGAAACGGGTTCTGTTCTAGAAAACAACTTGAATGGTTATGAGAAGAATAAAAATCTAGATTAACTACGAGATTCTTATCATTATCTAGAGTTATCAAGTATTTAATATTATTGTATTATTTTGAATTTAAAATACTGTTTAAGCTAAAAACAATTTCGTATCCGCGAATCCAAATGTTTTGTGATTGATTTTCAGTCAATTGTGCATTAGTTCAGTTGATATTTTAGGTTCGAATGTCTTTAATCATGTTTAGTGACCAAAATTTATAACTTAAGTAAATGTAAGAGAGCAAAGATGAGTAGTTTAGCTAACCGGTTAAATGTGCATAAAATATTTTGGTTCAAATGTTTGGTTCGTTGGAATTGAATAAAAGATGAATAAAATGACATGTATCGGGAATGAAATAGTGATATATTAGGCATTACTTAATTTGGTTGGTTCAAATGTAATATAAGTCGGTAATAAATATTTTGTTTGGGCGGTTCGAATGATGTTAAATAATAGGAAAGGAATAATGAGAAAATGTCCATTTTACTCTAAAAATGTAAAATAATATTTTTTAATTATAAAAAAACAATTTAGTGGAATATTCATTATAGAATGTTAAAATGTCTTTCAATAAATAAAATTAATATATTTAAATTATATAATATTTCATTATTATCCCTAACACAGCTGCTTCAATCTTTTTATAAATCATTTCAATTAGCCCAATAAAACAATGACTTAGTTATGGTTTGAAGCCCAACAAAAGAAAGACTTTGTTGTTTTTATTTATTGCTTTATGGCCACAAAACGCAATTTAAAGCGTCTCCCTGACAAAATTCGTCTATTTCTTTTTTGTGTCTATTTATGTGATTCACAAATAATTCTTTGTCACATGTATTCATAATATTTTACTGTTTTATTGATTGATAATACACGTGACATAAAATTATACATGAGACATATAAACAAACGTAGAAAAGAGATTAGCGAATTCTATTCACTTATGTACATGGTTCATATTCACTTGAAACGTACTTAAATAGCAATCCCAACACATACTAATTGAGAAAGGTAAAAATTCTCCATAGTCTAATCTAATTGAGAAATGTAAAAATTTATTATTCATTGGAATACGACATACTAAATAGGGAAGTTGGAGAAGAAATTTGGAAATGAGGCTGTACATTAGTCATATGATTAGTGATGAAGCAGGTGAATCATGCAAAATTTTCTACCATAGTTTGCCGTCCTTTGAGAATGGTAAGAAAAACTAAATTCACCTTCCTTTTCCATCACTCAATGCAGCTGATGCCACTCCACCCTTTTCTTATTTTATTTTTATTTTAACTATCCCAATCATATATTGATTTGGCTATTTAACTTGTAACCATTAAAAAATATTTTTATTTTAATCTTGACGTTGTGAAAGGAGAAAATTGAGTTGAAAAATTGTTTATGTATTAAATTAATACAAAATTAATCTAAGTTAATCGATCAATGAGTTTGATACTAGTGGTAGAAAAAAAGTTTTAAACTTTAAATTCAATATTATTTTAATTTTGTTGTTGAGATTGTATTTTTATTTATTTTCATGTGTAATATAGACCTATCACATTATCATTTAAACTTTTTCCTATTAGAAACACATCTTTCTTTCTCTGGATGATAATGTAATATAATCGCATAATGTCACAATATTAAAATTATTAAAAATTTGAATTTAAAGGCCAAATTAAAAATGTTCATATTTGATAACTGATATGTAAAAAAATGTTGAATGCTCAATTTGTTAGATGTTGTGAAATTTTGAAACTAAATATTTTATTTTTTTATTAAACCAAATTCAAAGATTTTATTTATTAGAGGACTCGTTTTTTTAGAGAAGTCAATTCAGATCAATTAAAATCTCACTATTTAATTTTCTTTGTGTTTATTAATTAAAAGTAGTAGCCTTTTACAAGTAAAAAGGCTTTAGGTGTTGTTTTTCTATAGAAATAGTATGATTTTTATTGAAATCAAAATCATACAAAAAATAGCAACACGCTCTTTATTAAAAACTTTCTTAATCTTATGTGGAGAAAAAAAAATACGACGTGTTAGTGTATATATAGAACAAAACGCACCCCAACTCGCATCACAAAGAATCATCCAAACGCCTATGACCAAACCACACCCACACTCGCATCACCAAGAAGACCAAAACCACACCAACATAGCGCAACAACAGCACGCCCCAACACCAACTGACAACCGTAGCACCCAGCTCGCAAATCATATACCTTGACAGTCCCACTACCCAACGCATTCATACACCACTCGACACCAGGAGGAAACGATCAACCCCGCCCTTAGCTAAAATATCCGCTACGCCATTCACCTCCGTAAGACATGATTAATACACACACGTTAACCGAGCACACGCCTCATCAATTTGTCGAAATTAATACCACAATTTCCACGGGAGTTTCTCAGGCCCAACATTAAACATGGTGGTTTCAGTGATGATGAAGATAGAATTATCTGCAGCCTATTTGCCAGCATTGGAAGCAGGTAGGTCCTCCTTCTCTCCTGATCTCCAAGGAAAATTTAAAACTATGAACAAACAACCTCCAAATTTGTGAGGGTGTCAATCATTTCACTTTAACCAGAATTATCAGCTGCCTTGTTGAAGGAGAATGGTGAATATTTAATGAAGTTTACCTAAAAGGGTAATAAAGAAAAGAAAAAAACTTGTATTGCAAGAAAATACTTTATTCTTGTGCTTGCATTGCATGCAAATCCAGTTTGAACACCATCGCCTACTTAAACTCCTAAGGGAAAAAGGCATGGATTTTATTTACTTCTTATGGAACGTTTTCCTTTTCTAACATGCAATTTGCAGATGGTCGATAATAGCTGCTCAGTTACCAGGAAGGATTGACAATGATGTCAAGAACTACTGGAACACCAAGCTTAAGAAACAAAGAAACTCGGCTGAAGTCTACAATGGTTTTCAAACCTATAACCATTCTTTCAGGATAAATTCCGAGTTTGGGAACTTGGGATGAAGCTGATTCAAACTTAGTCCTAGAAGTAATTGGAAATTGGAAACCAAAGCTTCTAATAAATGTTGGGAAAACCGGGTTATTTCCCACACGAACGTAGCTTCAAATCTGAGCTGAAATGTCGAGATCGAAACTACCGAAATTTGCACAGCGGACAAACCCGTCAACTATTGAATATTGAAATTCAATGGAAAAACCCAATAATAAGCAATCGAAATAAATAATGGAGAGAACACACCGAATTTACGAGGTTCGACGAAAATGTCGTCTATTCCTCGGGCACCACCACCGGATGATAACTTCACTAATACCAAAATGGTACAAACAAATGGAATTCCAAAGAATTCCCAAATATGAGAGAAGAGAAACAAATGGGAGAGATGGATGTTGGGATGATTTCAAATGGCAAAGGTTAGGCCTATTTATAGTTGAGCTTTAAGGACTGAACTTGTAAATAGCCTAAAGTTTAGGGACCAAAAATTAATTTTCTCATGCCACTTTTTCAACCACTTTCGGTGCAGCCATGCTTTCATCATTTCAAAGCCACTTTCAACAAATCTCCACCTTGGCTTGAAATTTCACCAAGCTTTTCAAAAATTTCTTCTCCCCAAACGTTATCTTTTGTAGTGCCTCCAAATGCGCCCACAAGCGCCATACACCCGAAGGTGCTCAAACTTGCAAGATGTTAATCAAGTTCAAACAATGATTGAACTTGATTGATGTTACCACTTTGGTCAACATATCTGCAGGATTTTCTGTCGTCGCAATCTTCTGAAGTAGAATCTTTCCTTCTTCAAAGATCTCCCGCACAAAGTGATACCTCACGTCGATGTGCTTGGTTCTTGAATGGTAGACTTGATTTTTCGCTAAATGAATAGCACTCTGACTGTCACAATGGAGACTAATGTGACTTTGAACAACTCCCAAGTCTTCCAACAATCCGTTAAGCCAAATCGCCTCCTTAACAGCCTCTGCAACTGCCATGTACTCTGCCTCTGTAGTTGACAAAGCCACCGTTGACTGTAAAGTAGACCTCCAACTCACTGGGGCTTTTGCTAAAGCAAACAAATACCCAGTAGTAGACCGAAGCTTGTCCAAATCACCAGCATAGTCGGAATCAACATATCCAACTACAAACTGACCAAGTGTTTCATCTTGCTCAAACACTAAACCAACATCTACGGTTTGTTGGAGATACCGTAGAATCCATTTCACAGCTTGCCAATGTCTTTTTCCAGGATCATGCATGTACCTGCTCACAACTCCAACTGCTTGTGAAATGTCAGGCCGCGTACACACCATCGCATACATCAAGCTCCCTACTGCATTAGCATATGGAACTTTTGCCACATATTCTCGCTCTTCATCAGTTTTAGGAGATAATTGAGAACTGAGTTTCAAATGAGAAGCAAGTGGGGTACTTACATGTTTTGTGCTTTCATTCATGCCAAAACATTGTAATACCTTTTTCAGATATTGCTTCTGAGTCAAACAAAGCTTGCCTCTCCGTCTGTCTCTTCTTATCTCCATGCCGAGAATCTTCTTGGCCTCACCTAGATCTTTCATCTCAAACTCTTGATTCAACTGAGCCTTCAATTTGTCTATCCCTTGTTGACTCTTTGAAGCGATCAGCATATCATCAACATACAAGAGAAGATAAATGAAAGATCCATCTTGTAGCTATCGCAAATACACGTAATGGTCGTATTTGCTTGTGTACTTCTGCCTCCTCATAAAGCTATCAAATCGCTTGTACCACTGCCTCGGAGATTGCTTCAATCTATATAGCGATTTGTTCAGCTTACAAACCCATTTCTTACCACCAGTATCTACATATCCTTCTGGCTGAGTCATATAGATCTCCTCTTCCAAATCACCGTGCAAGAAAGCCGTCTTTACATCGAGTTGAGCTAGCTCCAAATTCAACTGTGCTACCAAGGCCAACAATATTCTAATGGAGGAATGCTTCACAACAGGGGAAAATACTTCGTTGTAGTCGATTCCCTCCTTCTGAGCGTAGCCTTTAGCTACCAACCTTGCCTTGTAGCGAACATCTTTCTTACTGGGAGATCCGTCTTTCTTTGCAAACACCCACTTGCATCCAATTGCCCTTTTACCTTCTGGTAAATATGCCAAATCCCAGGTGTTGTTCTTCTGGAGAGATTGCATTTCTTCATCCATGACACTTTTCCACTTGTCACTTTCTAAGCTTTGCATTGCTTCTTGATAAGTGACAGGGATATCATCATCAACAACTGGAAGGGCATAGGCCACTGTATCTGTAAATCGAGCAGGTCTACGAATTTCTCTCCTTGGCCTTGTAACTGCAAGTGGTTCTGGTGTCTCCAATGGTTCTTGGGTTTGAACCTCTTCATCTTCTGATTCCTCCATTGGAGTTGGAGAATCAGTAACATCAATTGCTGGACTAATCACCGTCTCTTGAAACTCCACCTGTTGTGGAGTACTACTTGTCTGAACAGCTCCATTTGTTACCTTCTTTAACATGACAGATTCATCAAAGGTAACATCTCTGCTACAAATTATCTTCTTTGTGTCTAAGCACCAAAGTCTAAATCCCTTCACTCCATGAGTGATTCCCATGAAGATAGCCTTCTTTGCTCTAGGATCAAGTTTTGACTCCTTCACATGATAATACGCAGTGGATCCAAATACATGTAAGGAATCATAATCTGTAGCGGGTACTCCAGACCATACCTCCAACGGTGTTTTTCCTCCAATCGCCGATGACGGTAGACGATTGATGAGATGGCCAGCATATGGCACAGCCTCAGCCCAAAATGGTTTGCCCAACCCAGCATTGGACAACATACATCGAACTTTCTCAAGTAGTGTTCGATTCATACGCTCTGCCACCCCATTCTGCTGTGGTGTATGTCTAACAGTGAAGTGTCGAACAATACCATGCTCCTGGCAAACGTCAAAGAGCGGATCACTTCTATATTCCCCTCCATTGTCCGTCCTAAGCCGTTTGATCTTCTTGCCAGTCTGGTTCTCAATCATATTTTTCCACTTCAGGAAAACTTTGAGCACTTCATCTTTAGACTTCATTGTATACACCCAAACTCTTCTGGAAAAGTCATCAACAAAAGTTACAAAATAGTGTTTTCCTCCCAGCGACATTGTTTTGGAAGGACCCCACACATCTGAGTGAACATAATCCAAAATACCTTTCGTATTATGGATAGCGGTGCCGAATTTCACTCTCTTCTGCTTTCCCAGAACACAATGCTCACAAAAATTTAACTTGCAAGCCTTTGCACCTTTCAACAATCCTTGCTTTGCCAAAATTTGCAAGGATTTCTCACCAGCGTGTCCCAACCGCATGTGCCACAACTGAGAAGAATCCAATTTGTCTCCACCGGAAGCTGCTGCTACTGCTCTAATAACTGTACTACCTTGGTAGTAATACAAGTTATTTTTCCTGATGCCCTTCATTATCACGAGTGCGCCTGATGTGACTTTCAAAATTCCATCTCTCATAGTGACAATCGAGCCTTTGGATTCCAAAGCTCCCAACGAGATGAGATTTTTCTTCAAACTAGGCACGTATCGGACATCAGTCAAAACTCTAGTTGATCCATCTTGATTCTTCAATCGGATTGAACCTATCCCAATCGTTTTACAGGCGTTGTCATTGCCCATATAAACAACTCCTCCATTTAGTTCTACTAAATCGAAGAACCATTCCCGATTAGGGGACATATGATAGGTACAACCTGAATCCAATATCCACTCGTCTGAGTGAAATGATGACGATGAAGCAACCAGTGATATTTCAGAGTCACTAGTATCATGCTCTGCAACACATGCATCTGGAGCAGCTTTTCCTTTCTTCTTCAGCTTCGGACAATCTTTCTTCCAATGACCTTTCTCATGACAAAAGGCACATTCATCTTTCCCAAGTCTGGACTTTGACTTTGATCTCCCTCTCATTTTTGGTTTTTGGCTTTTCGAGCGACCTCTTACCACCATGGCCTCCGCTGCATTGTACTTGCTCTCCATCTTGGTTTTCTTTCTGAGCTCGTAACTATACAGAGCAGCAGTTACTTCTTTAAGTGTCACATCATCCTTTCCATGAAGTAACGTTGTTTCAAGGTGCTCAAATTCATCTGGAAGGGATGACAACAACATTATAGCCAAATCTTCATCTTTGAAAGTTTCATCCATGCCCAACAGATCTGCCACTAACTCATTGAAGGCAGTGATGTGTTCATTCATACTGGTGTCTGGTTGATAATCAAATCTGAACAATCTTTTCTTCATGTGAAGACGATTCTGAGAGCTTTTCTTTAGGAATTTTTCCTCCAACGCTTTCCACAGTTTGCTTGCAGAAGTCTCATTCTTGTAGGCATACTTCTGCTCCCTGGAAAGACAAGATCGAATCGTACTACACGCCATACGGTTGATTGTTCTCCAATCTTTCTCCACCATATCTACGGGTTTTTCTTCTTCAATGGCAATGTCTAGACCTTGTTGAAATAAAGAGTCTAGCACCTCGCCTTGCCACATGCCGAAGTGACCAGATCCATCGAACAACTCCACCGAGAAGTTTGCATTTGACATTATCCTCCTCACCAGTATAGAGGAAGAGCTTGATGCCCCATCTGACCCGTCTTTTGCCATGGCAACGAATAATATTCAACAGCACGAACTGAATATTGAAACACTGCACCAGGTAAGTTCCCAGGAAACAGAGGTGGATCACACGGATCGCTTAAATACCAAGTCTTTCCTAGCCAGAACTTTCCTAGACATGCACTGTCACAACACCACACTTCTTTGCAGCAACCGAGCGACCGGGATAGCCTTCACCGAAGCTCTGATACCAATTGTTGGGGAAACCGGGTTATTTCCCACACGAACGTAGCTTCAAATCTGAGCTGAAATGTCGAGATCGAAACTACCGAAATTTGCACAGCGGACAAACCCGTCAACTATTGAATATTGAAATTCAATGGAAAAATCCAATAATAAGCAATCGAAATAAATAATGGAGAGAACACACCGAATTTACGAGGTTCGACGAAAATGTCGTCTACTCCTCGGGCACCACCACCGGATGATAACTTCACTAATACCAAAATGGTACAAACAAATGGAATTCCTAAGAATTCCCAAATATGAGAGAAGAGAAACAAATGGGAGAGATGGATGTTGGGATGATTTCAAATGGCAGAGGTTAGGCCTATTTATAGTTGAGCTTTAAGGACTGAACTTGTAAATAGCCTAAAGTTTAGGGACCAAAAATTAATTTTCCCATGCCACTTTTTCAACCACTTTCGGTGCAGCCATGCTTTCATCATTTCAAAGTCACTTTCAACAATAAAATCATGTTATAATGTTTACATTTTATATCTATTTGGTCTATTATTTTTTTAAGTTATAATGATAAATTTAATTTTTTTAAAAGAGTCGAATATTTGAAAAGGTTAAGAAAGTTGAACAGATGCTACTATTGCATCACACCAACATATTCAAAAAAAAGATATTTATGTAAAAACTTGAGCAATTGTTGGTTGAGTGGTAAGGACGTTCATGTTGTCCCGTTTTGTATGAGTTCGGATTCCGACATTTACTTTAGGAATGTAATATTTTTCTACTTAATAAAAAAATGAATGAGTTAAATTAGATCCTTTAACTCCATTTAACTGTTCAAAGTAGGAGAAATTATTAGATGGACCCAGCTCCCCACGTCATTCGTGGTCTTAGCCAATAAGGTCCGCCCACTTCAAAATAACTACATAATAACTACCCACTCTCAATTAACATGTAGGAAAGAGGCGATGATTCACCTAAGGAAAAAAATTAGATGGATGGATCTTATTAGCTAGGATCACGAGTGACGTGGTGAGTCATGTCCATCTAATAATTTTCTCGACGGAATATTTTGAAGGAAAAACCTAATAGACTATCGATAATATTCGTATTGTAATTGCTGGGAATGAGCCTCTATGCAGCTACATCATACATGAAATATATTCTAGTCAGAATACAAAAGAGACGTGGACGCACAACATTATTGAAGATGTAGAAATCATAGGCAACCTTCGAGCCTTATTCATGATATATCAACAAGCCAACAAGTTGCAGTGACTCTCACACACACATATATATACACGCACCCCTCACTTGTTAAAGGAGTCTAAACAAAGACAAATTCAGATTCTTCACTTAAATTTTCATGATAAACTTGTAGTACCGTTGAATAATGCAAGAGAAACATTTGTGAAATTTTCATAACGCCAATACACTGACCTTGGCTAACAGTGCTGATCCACCCAAAAACCCTCAGCTTCTTGCCTGCAACAATTAACCAAACATCAAAAGGCGTAGGTGCTTTATTTTGGATAAGAAAGTGATTTTCTTTATAAAAGCAGCAGTTATTTGGCCTTAGAAAATCAAATCATTCAGTCAAAACGGTATATCATGTACTGTCCGTTTATAGTTCAACAATAGTCAATTTGTCAGTAAAGCGTGGAATAACATAATCATTAACAAGATAACATTCCTGTTGAAGATTTGCAAACTATGGAGGAATGGATTTGAACCGACAATGAACAGGCTAATTATACATACGATCCTAGTAAAGCCGTGTATCGTATTGTTTCCGAGATAAAAGGATATTGAGCTGAATTTCAGCATATTGCAGAAAAGCGATTGTTCTAGCATTAATTCGTATGGTTTCCAAGATAAAAGTGATCTAGTTAATTAAGCGTAAATACTAAATAAAGACCAATTTTCTAATTAGCAAGCAAAGCCTAAATACTAAAATAAAGTTAAGTCAAGCATTCTCCGAAAGCTCATTCCACTTGCAGCAATCAAAACTGTATGCTAAATCGTAGCAGCTGAGAAAAAAAACTACTTTAAAGCTGAGAGACAACTTCTCAAGTGTAGTAAAGCTGTGCAAGATTGTTGAAGGAGCTTCCGAGAGAAAAAAGTTGAGCAATTTTGTAGAACTGGCTAAAACCTACAGCAAATCGAATACCGCTACAAAAAAGACAAGTGTTCTTGATAAAAAAAATATTACGCTGATGTCTTATCTAGGGTTCTTGAGCTTTTGACCCCCAACAGAAGAAGGAACACAACCTGTCCTCGGTCCTCGCCAAGCTGAACTGGAGAAATGATCTAGAAGACAAGATGTGGTATTTAATGTTTTACGGAGAGAAATAATACTATAGTCAAAGCCCCGTGCACTAAATTTCAATACTTCCTTCCCTTTCGGGTTTGAACAAAAAGAAAAATATTCCACTTTCATGATACTTATGAATCGTATGATCTTTGGAAATCAGTCTAATCTTAGGTCACCCTCTTATCAGAAACACAAGCTTTTATTCTCCAATAAAAAATAAAATCAAAATCTTTCCTGTTGTAGAAAGGAAAAAGACATGTATACAAGGAGAGAATAATCTTGTTACCTTGAGAAGCCCTAGCGATGAGTAACGAAACCTCTTCAAAGCGTCATTACCAGCCTAGCTGGAAATCTTTATCCAGGCCCTCGCTAGAATCTAACACAAGAAACCAAGGAGTTGAAAAAAAAATAAACACGAAAACACACACACACACACATATACACCACTAGAACCTGAAGCTAGTTCCCATGGAATTGCAAAGTGAAATGGACTGATGTGTCTTAGAAAAAGAAGCCAAAATGGCTTTCAGCTGCACCTGCACCTGCACCTCCCTGGTCTCGGTCTTATCCTGTTTTCATCTACAGCACAAACACATCTGCCATATAGTTTCTAAAGCTGAAACGGATAAAAAACAAGGAGGTGCAGGTGCAAATGCAGACAAAGGCTACATCTCAGCAAGGCTTGGTTGCTTTGACAACACACAGACAAGGCTAGCCACCCCATCTTCCTCCTCTCTGACAACAAAACCTATCCACTCTATTTATAACAAGTTGGGAGGCTTCAAGAGAGAGAAGAGAAAGTAAAGCATATTCACACAGTAGGTAGGTTTATCTTGCGACTCGAACCTGGGTTAGAGTTCACATGCATCGAAATCCTTGGGCCATAAACCAAACAGGTGGAGAATTTGACCCCTTTTTTTAGCATAAATTTGATTTATTGCTTGTTAAACCAAAAAGAGAAGTTGTGGATAAAGATTTGACAAGACAGGCCTCCATTATTTAATGTCTTTATGCGAGGCAAACTATATTTATGTTTGTCCAATGAATCAACTGGGGTCGGGGGGATTCCTCCAAGCCCACGTGATGCACACCCATGAGAGCACGTGGGTTTTTCAGTTTTCTCTAATCATGAATCACCACGTGTATACCACATCTGCCAGTTCACTTGAACGGGAACTGCTGCCTCGTGGGCTTCGTTGTCTGGACCTGGAAGAAACCTAAGTATTTAATTTATGTATTGTTATTTGGATAATTATTTGATATACCAGTGGTGGTGGAAATCGAAAATTTCTACAAACGCCTTAATTTTAGGGTTTAATGACTTAATTTAAGGTGAAGGTTTTAGGAGTTTAGGTTTAATAGTTTAAAATTTAGGGATTGTTAATAGAATTTAGGGTTTATGAGTTAAAACCTAAATTCTCAACATATTATACTAAAAACTAAACCATAACCTCTAAACCTTAAATCCTAACTATAACCCTTAAATTCTAAACCACTGCTCCCAAACCCCTAAATCTTACATCCTAAACTAAGTTCTTAAACTTTAAAATTAAAAAGTTCGTGTCAGCGTATTAGATATAAATCTTTGTTGTTTTAGAGTGAAAAATGATGTAACAAAAGTATTTAAATGTTGTTAAGTGGTTCGTTTTAGTTTTTTTAAATTTAAAAATAATGTTAAAAATATTATCAGGTGTCTTATTATTTTTTTTTATTTTTTTAATATATTAAAATAATATTTTATATTTTCTAATTGTTTTGTGAAATTATTACCAGTAAATAAAAAAAGGAATCTTGGGTTTCCTTACAACACGTGTACTGTTTTTTCCCACTTCAAAGTTTAAGAAAACTAGAACCTAAGATATATAATAACTAATAAGGGTAATTATTTGATGGATGAGTCTACCACGTGCGACGAATATTGATGAACACTACTAACGATAAATATTATTAATTTTTTTAAAATTTTAAAAATCTAAAGGACTAAAATTATAATTAAAATTATCTCTTAAAAAATAAAAATTAAATTTAATAATTACTTTATAATATTTTTAATGGTTAGAATCAAATATACTAAATTCTCCTAAACTCTAACAAAATCTGTCACATCCCAAAAACCGGTCTAGTAGAAATTAGGTTCAAAATTTTTTTTATTCGGTTTATTATTATTTTATGGAGTAAGTAAAAATTTATTATTTTTTTATGTAGTAAGTAAAAATTATTATTATTTTATGTAGTAAGTAAAAATTTATTATTATTTTATGTAGTAGTTAAAATTATTATTATTTTAAGGAGTAGGTATGGAGTAGTTAAAATTATTATTATTTTATTATAAAAAAAAAAAGGAATAGTGACGCCTAAATCTGATATAAAAAGGGGGGAGGGGTGAGAGTATTTACACGGCAAAATTAAGGAAATTAGAAAATATTCGATCCAATATTTGATTGGTAGTCCGATATTTTCGATATAGTAATATCGAATTTCTGCCAACGACGGGGTAAGCTCAAATCTCTAGTTAGTTTAAGTTTCGGTATCGAGTTTGATTAATATTTTTATATATATTCGATACTGTCTTATTATTTTAATTAATTTTTATCGTAGTACACGAGGTCGATTCAGAACAACCTTCAAGCCCAATAAATAAAAATAAAGCACCGGTCTGTCAAGGTGAGTGTAGATGCATTTGTCTCGGGTGACACGGTGTCATTCCGATATTTTTATGTCTTGATATGTGAGTATAGTCGTGTCAGGGGTAGGCTCGGTGCCTTTCTATTGCATTAATTATGAATTTATTTGCATCTGGTAAGTACCCTGCATTATTTTGATATGCTTAAAAATGATTATAATATGCTACATGTATATGAAAATAATATGAAATATTATCTGATATGGAGCTACGGCTCATCTTGCTATTTGATATGATATGATCTGAAAATCATGGACTATGTGAAATTATGTGTATTTATGGACGTTGGATACAATTGGCATGCCATAGGGTTATTCGAGCTCAACATGTAAGGGAGGACTACGGTCCAGGGCTACGGCCTATATGTGGGAGATAAAAGGATGGAAGTGTAAGGGATACATGGAGCTACGGCTCAGGGCTACGGCTCATTTATGATTTATGATATGGTGTACAGGGAATCCGCGTATCCAATGGTACCAATATAATATGTGTTCGATATGTTATACTATGACATGTTTATGATAAGATATATGATTATATTATGTCAATTCAGTGATATGGATATCTGATCATGTTATGCCTATACTGTTATAGAAGCATGCAAATGAGTTAGATTAATTTATATTTAATCATGACACTCATATTATTGTTAATTCACTATCATGACTACCTCACTAGGCTATGTAAGCCTAACATACGTGTCTCATGCATTTTCAGGACCCTGATAGATTTCCAACCTTTGATCGTGTGGTGCAGTTGCAAGTCACATCTCTACCTTATATGTATGATATCTTTCATGAACTCCTAGTAAAGTGGCATATGATCCAACTTTTGTATAAATTGTGTTTTGTAATTTAATAATGTGGTTTTATTTTAGTAATCTAGAAAAGTCCTATTAAATAAATGTTAGAACAATAATAATGATAGATACGAATAATTTTCTAATAAAAATGATTAGAAAAGACTCTAAGATTTTTGTGAGTTGTTAGGCTCATTTAAATTTGTAAATAATTTTAGTAAGATAATAAAAAGAAATAGATTTGAATATTTTACAAAATAGTCACTAAATATTGCATCGTCTAATCAGGTAGATAAATGACCTCCGATAGTAATGAGGTTTTACAGGCTAATAACTAGTAAGTTTATTTTCAGTATATTTTCACGAATTTCAGATAAAGACCTTTAATTTGTGAAAATTACAATTTAGTCCCTAAGTTTGAAAAAGTTTGAAATTGACCCCAATTTGAGTAAGTTGTTAATAAGTTAAGTGTTAAGTCTTAAAAGAAATTAATAAAATGTTATGAAATGATTTTTGAACTTTGAATTTATGTCTCCGATAACCGCATCGTTTCCGGTAGCGCTCTCCGACCCGGTTCTCTACCAGGACGGGTAGGGGGTGTTACATTTGTGGTATCAGAGCTAGAGTTTAGTCGATTCTAGGACTAACCAGGTATTCGTTAACGAGCCTATGTCTCATATGCCACTTAGGAGTTGATTAAATATGTATTTTGTGACTTGCAACTTACACGATTTAATTCTTATGTGTGTCTAGAACCAAAATGACCGCTCCTACTATTAGGAAAGAAACAAATGAGCCCGATCATGATTCCTCTTCCACTCGAGGGGAAAATGTGAGGCTAGAGCCAAGTACCGAACAAGTGGCTCAGAATGATCCACCCCATCTTCCACCTATGTTATCGGCTCAACAAGACTATTTGATGTCTATGACCGACATGATAAAACAAGTAGTGGTGTCTCTTCGACAAGAAGCACCTTCCTCATCTGCTGAAGCTGCTCAGCAGATCTCTCGAGCTCCAATAGATAAGCTAAAACGTTATCAAGTTTATACATTTACTGGCCAAGATCTGGATAATCCTGAAATCGCGGAATATTGGCTAGAAAATACTTTGAAAGTAATCAACAAGCAACTAAAGTGCCCCGAGGAGCATAAGTTGGAGTGTGCCTTAGCCCTGATTGCAGATGAAGCACAAAGCTGGTGGCACACTGTAACTCTCACTGTACCCGAACATAAAGTAACCTGGGAATTTTTCCTCCAGGAGTTTCGTAAAAAGTATATTAGTGAGCATTACCTCGCTGAAAGACGTAAAAAGTTCCTCCATTTGAAGCAATGAGGAAGGCCAGTAGAACAGTACATTCATGACTTCTGCAAGTACGCTAGATATGGTACTGATATCATCCACACTGAAAAAGAAAAATGTAGAATGTTCATAGATGGCCTCTGCGATGAATTACGTCCTCTTTTTGTTGCTCTGGAAATTGAGGATTTTCAAATACTGGTGAATCGAGCCATTGCAACTGAAGCTTCTCAAAGAGCCTCGGAAAGAAGGAAGGGAAACCAAGCTCGACCTGATAAAAGATTCCGAGAAGATTCCAAACCTCCTCTATCTCAAAAAAGAGGAAGACAGTGGGACCAAAGGTCATCTGCCAATCAACAGCTACCTAACTCTAATTATGTCTCTCAATTTCCATCTGGTGGGACCACTGTTACGTGTACGACCTCAATAAACAGTACAGGAGGCTCTGCCAAAAGTTCTCAGATCCCTCTGTGTAATTTTTGTCAAAAGAGACATTTGGGACAGTGTCGTAAACAGTCAGGTTCTTGTTACCTGTGCGGAGAATCTGGTCATTTCATCCGACAATGCCCTCAAAATCCACAAGCCCCTACCTCTATAGCCTCCCAGAACGTTCCAGTAAAAGGGAGGGGAATAAATCAAGCACCGTCTGGTTCTTCCGGAAGGCCCCACAACAATAATGCTCCTTCAGGAAGCCGAAATCCAAAGACCTCAGCCCAGATGTACCATGTTCGAGGCCGCGAACAAGAAGACGACCCTGATGTTATTGCAGGTACGGTGGAGTTAGGTTCTGAATTTGTTTATGCTTTAATAGATCCAGGCTCCACGCATTCCTTTATTAGTGAACCTTTGATTGAAAAATACGCCTTAAAATGTGATCATGTTGCTTCCGAAATACTTGTGTCAAACCCATTAGGAGATAGTGTAGCAATCCAAAAGATCTGTAGATCTTGTCCCCTAAAAATCCAAGGAATTCCTTTTCCGGCCAATTTGATGGTCTTACCCTTTAATGAGTTCGACCTTATCCTTGGCCTAGATTGGCTAGCTGAACATCAAGCATGGGTAGATTGTTCTAAAAAGAAATTATATCTCCGTGGGCTAGGTAGAGAAAGCATCACCTTAATGAAATCTAAATGTCAGAGTAGTCTTATGTGTGCCTTAGAATCTACGAAGGAACTAAAGCCTGAAGATATACCCATAATAAGAGATTTTCCTGACGTATTCCCTGAAGAACTTCCGGGACTCCCTCCTGTACGTGAAGTTGAGTTTGGGATAGAAGTTCAACCTGGAACTACTCCAATTTCTATCGCTCCATACAGGATGGCTCCAATGGAGTTAAAGGAATTGAAGGCCCAAATCCAAGACCTTGAAAGTAAGGGGTTTATTCGACCGAGTTCCTCACCCTGGGGAGCACCGGTTTTATTTGTGAAGAAGAAGGATGGATCGATGCGCTTATGCATCGACTATCGACAACTGAATAAAGTAACAATAAAAAATAAGTACCCGCTTCCTAGAATAGACGACCTATTTGACCAACTAAAGGGTGCTTCTGTCTTTTCTAAGATAGACCTCCGATCTGGTTACTATCAAATGCTCGTGAAGGAACCAGATGTTTCAAAAACAGCCTTTCGAACCAGATATGGTCATTACGAATTCTTGGTGATGCCTTTTGGGCTCACCAATGCTCCTACAGCCTTTATGGATTTGATGAACCGAATATTTCGACCTTATCTAGATAAATTTGTCGTTGTCTTTATAGACGACATTTTGATCTATTCGAAAGATTCTGTTACTCACGAAGAACATCTTCGGATTGTACTCCAAACCCTCCGTGAAAAACAGCTCTATGCCAAATTTAATAAATGCGAGTTTTGGCTGACCGAAGTATCTTTTCTCGGTCATGTGATATCTTCCGCGGGAATTCAAGTGGACCCAAAGAAGATTCAAGCCATTCTCGAATGGATACCCCCGAAAAACGTGGGAGAAATTCGTAGTTTCCTGGGTCTTGTAGGATACTATCGTAGGTTCGTTAAGGGGTTCTCCTTGATTGCTTCACCCCTAACGAAGCTTCTCCGTAAAGACATTCCTTTCATGTGGACAGTGGACCAACAACGGAGTTTTGACCAGCTTAAACAAATCCTCACCCACGCTCCTGTCCTAGTACAACCGGAACCAGGAAAAGATTTCACAGTATACAGCGATGCATCCCATCAAGGACTGGGTTGTGTCTTGATGCAAGAAGGTAAAGTTATAGCCTATGCCTCACGTCAACTCAAACCGCATGAGCTTAATTATCCAACTCATGACCTTGAGCTAGCTGCGGTTGTGTTCGCACTAAAGATCTGGCGACATTACCTCTATGGTGAAAAGTGTTATCTTTTTACTGACCACAAAAGCCTGAAATACCTTTTGACCCAAAAAGAATTAAACCTTCGTCAGCGTCGTTGGATGGAGCTTTTGAAAGATTATGATTTGGTAATTGATTACCATCCCGGTAAAGCAAATGTGGTGGCGGACGCTCTTAGCCGGAAGCCCACTTCTTCTCCTAGATGTTTAAACGCTCACTTTCGGCTCATGAAGCGTGGCAAGTTATTAGCCGAGCTCAGGGTACAATCGACCATTGTGTCCCTGATTAAAGCACTTCAAGAAGATGATGAGGAGTTGCAACCTATTTTAGCCCGAATCAAGGATGAACCGGACCCTGATTTTGCCATAAATTCTGACGGCTTGTTATGCTTTCGTAATCGTATATGTGTTCCAAACAATGATGATCTTCGGAACCTGATCCTGCGTGAAGCACATGCTAGCCCTTTTTCTATTCACCCCGGAGCTGTTAAGATGTACAAGGATCTAAAAGAGATTTACTGGTGGTCCGGTATGAAAAGTAAAATCACAGATTACGTAGCAAGGTGTTTGACTTGTCAACGGGTTAAAGCCGAACATAAAGTACCGACGGGACTTCTTCAACCCATTGAACTGCCACAGTGGAAGTGGGAACGTATCACTATGGACTTTGTAAGCGGATTACCCCCGACTCCAAAGAAAAACAACGCAATCTGGGTCATCGTAGATCGATTTACCAAGTCAACTCACTTTCTTCCTGTAAGAATGGACTTCAGCTTATCCAAGCTAGCAGAGTTGTATATCAGCGAAGTTATACGCTTGCACGGAGTTCCAACATCAATAATTTCTGATCGAGACCCACGGTTTGCATCCCGATTTTGGAGAACCTTGCAAGAGGCATTGGGAACTAGAGTACATCTCAGTACTGCATTCCATCCCCAAACCGATGGCCAATCTGAAAGGGTTATTCAGGTAACCTCGTTAGTTTCTTTCTTTAAACATAAGCTAGGTATCCTATATCAATTACGATCTTCCTTGTAGATTCTGGAAGATATGCTCCGAGCCTGCATTATTGATTTTGGGAAAAATTGGGAGAAATCCCTACCCTTAGTAGAATTTTCCTACAACAATAGCTATCAGTCTTCTATTTAGATGGCTCCTTTTGAAGCGTTGTATGGCAGAAAATGCAGAACTCCTCTGTGTTGGTCCGAACTTGGTGAAAACAAGGTGTTGGGACCACAACTGCTCAGAGAAACAGAAGAAAAAGTTCAAATCATCCACTCTCGATTGAAACAAGCTTTTGATAGGCAGAAAGCTTACGCTGATCTGAAACGAAGAGACATTCAGCATAATGTGGGAGACAAAGTCTTTCTTAAAGTCTCTCCATGGAAGAAAGTATTTCGGTTTGGAAAGAGGGGAAAACTCAGTCCTCGTTTCATTGGACCTTTTGAAATTACTGAAAGAATTGGCCCAGTAGCTTATCGACTTGCACTTCCTAGCGAGTTCGATAAAATCCACAATGTCTTCCACGTGTCAATGCTCAGAAAGTACAGATCCGATCCATCTCATATCTTAGAGCCGGAAGAATTGGAGCTGAATCCTAACTTATCTTACGAAGAGGAACCAATTCAGATTCTAGATAGAGAAATCAAAAGACTCAGAAACAAAAATGTTGCATTGGTTAAAGTTTTGTGGAGAAATCACAAGAGGGAAGAGGCAACATGGGAACCTGAGGACACGATGAAAAAGCAATATCCTCATCTGTTCGATTCAGGTAAAAATTCGAGGACGAATTTTCTTAAGGGGGGGTGAGTTGTCACATCCCAAAAACCGGTCTAGTAGAAATTAGTTTCAAAATTTTTTTTATTCGGTTTATTATTATTTTATGGAGTAAGTAAAAATTTATTATTTTTTATGTAGTAAGTAAAAATTATTATTATTTTATGTAGTAAGTAAAAATTTATTATTATTTTATGTAGTAGTTAAAATTATTATTATTTTAAGGAGTAGGTATGGAGTAGTTAAAATTATTATTATTTTATTATAATAAAAAAAAGGAATAGTGACGCCTAAATCTGATATAAAAAGGGGGGAGGGGTGAGAGTATTTACACGGAAAAATTAAGGAAATTAGAAAATATTCGATCCAATATTTGATTGGTAGTCCGATATTTTCGATATAGTAATATCGAATTTCTGCCAACGACGGGGTAAGCTCAAATCTCTAGTTAGTTTAAGTTTCGGTATCGAGTTTGATTAATATTTTTATATATATTCGATACTGTCTTATTATTTTAATTAATTTTTATCGTAGTACACGAGGTCGATTCAGAACAACCTTCAAGCCCAATAAATAAAAATAAAGCACCGGTCTGTCAAGGTGAGTGTAGATGCATTTGTCTCGGGTGACACGGTGTCATTCCGATATTTTTATGTCTTGATATGTGAGTATAGTCGTGTCAGGGGTAGGCTCGGTGCCTTCCTATTGCATTAATTATGAATTTATTTGCATCTGGTAAGTACCCTGCATTATTTTGATATGCTTAAAAATGATTATAATATGCTACATGTATATGAAAATAATATGAAATATTATCTGATATGGAGCTACGGCTCATCTTGCTATTTGATATGATATGATCTGAAAATCATGGACTATGTGAAATTATGTGTATTTATGGACGTTGGATACAATTGGCATGCCATAGGGTTATTCGAGCTCAACATGTAAGGGAGGACTACGGTCCAGGGCTACGGCCTATATGTGGGAGATAAAAGGATGGAAGTGTAAGGGATACATGGAGCTACGGCTCAGGGCTACGGCTCATTTATGATTTATGATATGGTGTACAGGGAATCCGCGTATCCAATGGTACCAATATAATATGTGTTCGATATGTTATACTATGACATGTTTATGATAAGATATATGATTATATTATGTCAATTCAGTGATATGGATATCTGATCATGTTATGCCTATACTGTTATAGAAGCATGCAAATGAGTTAGATTAATTTATATTTAATCATGACACTCATATTATTGTTAATTCACTATCATGACTACCTCACTAGGCTATGTAAGCCTAACATACGTGTCTCATGCATTTTCAGGACCCTGATAGATTTCCAACCTTTGATCGTGTGGTGCAGTTGCAAGTCACATCTCTACCTTATATGTATGATATCTTTCATGAACTCCTAGTAAAGTGGCATATGATCCAACTTTTGTATAAATTGTGTTTTGTAATTTAATAATGTGGTTTTATTTTAGTAATCTAGAAAAGTCCTATTAAATAAATGTTAGAACAATAATAATGATAGATACGAATAATTTTCTAATAAAAATGATTAGAAAAGACTCTAAGATTTTTGTGAGTTGTTAGGCTCATTTAAATTTGTAAATAATTTTAGTAAGATAATAAAAAGAAATAGATTTGAATATTTTACAAAATAGTCACTAAATATTGCATCGTCTAATCAGGTAGATAAATGACCTCCGATAGTAATGAGGTTTTACAGGCTAATAACTAGTAAGTTTATTTTCAGTATATTTTCACGAATTTCAGATAAAGACCTTTAATTTGTGAAAATTACAATTTAGTCCCTAAGTTTGAAAAAGTTTGAAATTGACCCCAATTTGAGTAAGTTGTTAATAAGTTAAGTGTTAAGTCTTAAAAGAAATTAATAAAATGTTATGAAATGATTTTTGAACTTTGAATTTATGTCTCCGATCACCGCATCGTTTCCGGTAGCGCTCTCCGACCCGGTTCTCTACCAGGACGGGTAGGGGGTGTTACAAAATCAATCTCTTAAAAAATAGAAAACAATTTTTTTAAATCTATTTGATAGAAATCAGTTTAAACCCAAATTTAATAGACGCGACAACCATGTGAACATGCGGGTATATTTGATTCTAATCTATTAAAAAATTATAAATTGATTTCTATTTTTTAAAAGATTGATTTTGTTAGGGTTTAGGAGAATTGGATATATTTGATTCTAACCTATTAAAAAATATTATAAAATAACTATTAAATTTAATTTTTATTTTTTAAGAGATAATTTTAATTATAATTTTAGTCCTTTAAATTTTTAAAATTAAAAAAAATAATGGTGTTCATCGTTAGTGGTGTTCATCAATGTTCGTCGCCCGTTGTAGAATTTTCCTTATTTGATACACCGGCGGTAGAATTTAGAAGTTTCCACAAGCGTCTTAATTTTAGGGTTTAAAGACTTAGTTTAGGGTGTATGGTTTATAGCTTTAGAGGTATGGGTTTTGAATTTAGTGATAGTGGTTGAAATTTATAATTTAGTGTTATAATTTAGCGTTTATAGATTAAAACCTAAAACCTCATTACATTACTCTAAAACTAAATTGTAACACCCCTCACCCGGTTACGAGGAAGCGATGTTACTATTCGGATGATAGACAGATTCATACATATCAAGCTTGATTAACTTCAAACATAGTTCATTCATTTTATCATATCCAAATTTACATAAACATTTATTAAGTCATTACGTAATATAACATGTCTTAGTTTTATACATACCACACTTAAGAATTACATGATTCATAATGCATGACAAACTAATTTAGACTATGCCACCAACTAGGAGTCTAAGCAAGTTTATATCATACTTGTTCTTGGCTTGCGAAGCTCTCGAATCAGAACGGATGACTTTCGGATATCAAAGAACCTGTTATTTTGGAAGAAGGAAACAAAGAGAGTGATAAGTACACATAATGTACTTAGTGAGGCAGCCCTAACTTTACTAGTTTCAATCTTTTAAAGTCTTATTCAATCTTTGAGGTTACTTAGCTAGGCTTAGCACACATTGAAATACCTAGCTAGTTCCATCAAAAATCAAGTTAACTTAGCTAGTCTCATGTGCTAACCAATAGGGCAGCAAACTTTTACAATTTAAGCTAACATGGACAACAAACAACATGAATCTCATTGTCATCTTGGAAGCAACATTTCATAGTTTCACATCACAACATAGTTCATTTTGAATCTCAACCAAGTACACATATTCATTTCATATCATAAGGGCTAATACCCAACTTGTTCATTTAAACATATATCATTGTTCTAATAAATGTTTTGCCTTGGATGATTAATGAAATAGGTAATCAAGTCTTCATGTAACATGTAACATTAGATACTCAAAGTATCCATTTCTCATTTCAACATATAACAGGGGATGCATAAGCATCAATGGTGACTTACCACCATTCAATTATCAAGGTGACTAACCACCTTATCAGGTTTATAGGTGACTAACCACCATCCTGTAACAAAGATCAGGGGAGCTCAACGACTCTAAGGCATGCCCTTCTACCTATAGACACTAATCATACCAAGGACTTTACTTATCTTTCTTTATTAACAAGATCATTCACTTGTCAATCATTCATAATTTCAAAGGCATTTAACCATTTCAATAGGCATATACATATAATCAATCAAGCATCATGGTAATATAAAATTCCAGCAAGTACATGAGATCATTTTCATTTTATGATCATCAAAAACCAGTTGCAAAGCTTATCATTTAGTCACATTTCACATAGCTCAAGTAATCAACACATCATAGCAACTAATCATATTTATGCTAAGCATGATTATCTAACAAGCAATATACACTTAGATCAATATTTTTGCCTTTAATCCTTCTTCCTTATCATTTTAAATTTTACCAATCATTATTAAATTCATTTCATGCTTTCTTCATGTTATCTAAAAAAAATAACGAGGTTAGGATACTAATCCCAACACTTTAAACAAAACTACACTCACAATACTCCAAGCTAGTTTGTCTCCTTAATGATGATGCCTCTCCCTTTCTTCTTGGTTTGATCACCCCTTGATTCCTCTAATATCTCTTCACCAATATGCTCTTGAATCATAAAATATCATATACAATACCCATTAGTAATTAATTCAAACATATAAATTCATTTACTTAAACATAATCACTTAGAAAAGTGAATCTGCCCCCTAAACTGGCAGTTTGAGTAACCTCTACTAAACTGGTCATATCTTTTTACTCACAACTCCAAATAAGGAGTTCTTTACCATTCTGGAAAGCTTATAAACACACCTTTACAACCATGTATGGAACATAATTTTATCATTTCTCTATCAATACAGTTTATTACTTGAACATAGGGTATCTTTAGAAAACTAATCTGCCTATTTGTGACTTTAGTGTATTTATAACCTATGTTTCACTACACCATAAATCTTGAGATTTTAACCATATTTACCTTCACATATTAACATGATAATTATGTTCCAGAAACCATGAAAACAGAGCATATAAGTCCTCAACTTATCAATTCTTACAAACTAGTCCATTTTGATATTCTATGTGTTCTAATGATATTTAAACTATCAATTGATATATAATTCAAACTAAATTATTTATTTTTCAATCCTACAATACCTCCCCTGTTTCTAATAAATTTTCCAGAATTTATTGGTATCAATTAAACCCCTAAACATTTCGAATTTCACAATTTAGTCCAGCAGATTCCAAATTCATTCAGTTTCAGTCCCGACAACTTCTAACAACAATTCCGAGACCTATGCTTAACATTTTTGAGCAAATCATACCTTTATTTCATGTAAAATTTTGTCCTCTACAACTTTGTAGAAGAACACTTTTTCCAGAAATGACTCTAACATGCTCGAAAATGCAGTTTTCTACAGGACAGTTTATAAATCCGAATTTCCTTATTCTTTCTTCCCTTATCTTTTACCAACCTTTAATTAATCTAATTTCATGCTTATACTAACATCAAATTTAAAGATAGTTGAGACTCTAATCTCAACTCTAATTTGTTTCACTCACCTTGATAGATCGGTAATTTATTTTTATTTCTTGAGCTTGATGGTTGTTCTGAATCGACCTCGTGTACTATGATAAAAATCAATTAAAATCGGTAAGACAGTATCGAATAAATATAAAAATATTACGAAGATTCGATACCGAAACTTAGATCAACTAAGGATTTGAGCTTACCCCGACGTCGGCAGAAATTCGATATTACTATATCGAATTTATCGAATCACCAATCGAACATTGGATTGCATCCTTTGTTTCTTCCCTAATTTTTTTCTCATACTAATCGAACCCCCCCCTCCCCTTATTTATACTACAAGCCGGCCACCCTCATTTTCAATTTCAATTATTTCTTTGATTTGTGGCCACCCATAGTGCAAATGACAATTCAATTCCCATTTCAATTGTGGAGTGGTTGCACTTGTCGTCCACTTTTCTTTGTTTTTTTTTTTTTAATAATAATAATAATAATAATAATAATAAACTATTATAAATTACCCCGAATAATATTTATTGGTTCAGATAAGATCGAATAAATTATTCAATAAAAATACTCGGTCACCGAAATTTAATTCTGACTAGACCGGTTTTTGGGATGTGACATAAACTCTAAACCCTAAATTTATGTATAGTATCAAGATTTTAATTATTAGTATAAATAAATACAAGAATATTATGATTTTATTTTAACATCGTCCTCCTTAAAATTAAAAAAAAACGTACTATTGAAGATATTAAAGAATAATCTTTATTATAATAATTATAATAAAGAATAATAAAAGGCATTTTGGCAAGTGGGAAAGTGGAGATCTTCCACAAATACTCTCTTTCGTCTTTGTCTGGTAGGGAACCCTGGCAAGCCAACCTTAGGTTGTGCATATTAAATACTTGGGAAGCCATCCTTTTCTTATATAGGTAGTACAGTAGTTTTAGTGGTATTATATTTTCTATATCTTTATTCTTTTTTAATATGTTCGTATGATTATATGAAGTATTTGTTCGGTTTTCTTATTTGATAGTGCACACATGTTATATACACATAGTGCTCGAACCCGATTCACCTAAATAGAACACGTCATCTTTTACCACTAAGTCCACCCGACGGGTTCTTATATCTTTATTCCTTTGTATTAGTCCGAAAATTACTACAATTTTAGCAAGACTCTGGGTTAGGTTTTCAAAGAAAAACAAAAATGTTAATGCTTTACTAATGGTTACTATGTTATTACTTAGGGATAAAGAAGCTTAGCCCCTCCTTTTTTTTCCTTTATATGCCTCAACATTAAAAAATTTAAATTTTAAGTTCTAACTCTAACCCCAACACTAAAAACACTAAAAAATTAAATTCTAAGACCTAACTCTAAATTCTAAATCCTAAACCCTACCCTCTATACCCTAAAAATATGCACTGCACCAAATTCTTTAAACCCTAACTACAACTCCTAACCTTGAACCCTAAACATAATTTTTAATGTGTGGCATAAATAAGGCACCGAAAAGAGCATGATTTCTATCCATTACTTAATACTAAAAATTACAAAGTTGTTTTGGATTGTGTTTTTTTGCTAAGCAATAATTTTTATTTTATTAAATATTAAGGCACCGAAAAGAGCATGATTTCTATTCATTACTTAATACTAAAAATTACAAAGTTGTTTCGGATTGTGTTTTTTTGCTAAGCAATAATTTTTATTTTATTAAATATAACCACGGAAGAATTACCTCGTTAAAAAACTTCCCTAAACTTAAATGGAGGAAAAAGCGTACAATCTATCCGAGAGTGGGTCTTGCAACATGTTTCGGCTTACAACAAAATTAGTCTACTACACATACCATCACCTATCCGAACATAAACAAATTTTGGTATTTTTGTTATACAAAACATTAATTTTGGTAAATTTTATGGAGCAAATAATATTTTCTTAGGTTATTATTTGGTGCCTCGTTATTAAAAAGAATTTCACAAGCGGTGATAAAATGATGACAAGTGTCTTTAAATTATTTTTAAAATTTTAAAATAAAAATAAACACAAGGCATGCATGTCATCGTTTTATAACAACTTATGGAATTGATTTTCTTTTCCATCGATAATGTATAAACTAATAATCCTATCTTTAATGAGCATGACTAATAAGTTTTATTTAATATATAGGTTATATTATTTTTTTTTGCTCAGCAATATTTGATTTTATTATGAAATCCTAGCTGAGAGCCTCGTTAAAAACCCCCCTAAACCTAGATGGGGAAAAGAGTGCTCCACAGCTAAGTTAAAATTACAGGAAGTCCAAAACAAGCTAAACAAAAGATCACCTATTCGATACAGCATTAAAACCGAAAAAAAAACAAATTCTTACTTCTTTGCAAACCTTCTTTGGCTAGGTAGTCCGCCATCGAGTTGAGGTTTCTGGAAACGTAAGAGTAGGATACCTTTGTAATGTCTCCTGCTAAAGAATCCAATTCATCGAACTGGTCCCACCAACGCCATGGCCTCATTAGAGGAGTTGCTATCCAATTCAACACAACCTGAGAATTTGATTCAATAATATATAGGTTATATTATTGTCTGAATAATAATAATAATAATAATAATAATAATAATAATAATAATAATAATAATAAATTTTTATTTCAACAATTTGAGATTTTATTATAAAGTATAGTAGCCAAAACCTATTTTGTGTGACTCGTTAAAAACCTCTCAAAACTTAAATGAAAGAAAAGATTACAAACAACAAGGTATAAATTAAAAATGCTCGACATTATCCATATAATTGATTTACGATACAAGTTGGTTTTGGATTGAATTTGCGATAAGACACATATCACCCAACTTGAGTTGACATGATGATAATTTGGTGAGATCTCCCAAAGGTTTAAGCTTTACTAATCACCAAATACAATTTGATGCTCCATAACCCTAAGTAAATTTAGATGCGCATATTGCTGATCTTGGTCTCCGAAAGCAGTAAGTGCAAGCTTGTGGGTTTTTTTTTAAAAATCCAAATTAAGTTGCTTGATCAATTCAAAACCGGGGATTAGCAGTTTACAACAAGAAAAAGAAGGTGTTAGTTTTGTTGGATTGTTTGTTGAGATGAAATAAAGAGAAAAGGTGTCCTGATTTATTATCTTGTATTTCGAAGTGGCTCCACAGTGCAGTTAGGTTAAAATAGTGATGATAGTGGGGAAGAATTGTTAAAAATCGGCATAGTACATCTTTCCCCGCATATGGGGCCCGTGTCATCACATAATTCCAGCTAGCTCTTGTATGTTTCCTATCCATGCACGTGCAGATTTGTGATATTTCACCCCACTCAACAATCAACATTAAAATCTTTCTTTTTAACCCAGGATACCAATCGCCTTCCAGTCTTCCAGATATTTGGAAAAAACAGATTGCCTACAGATAAGTGTTAGAACATGACAATGACAATACAACCATAAGAAATTTTATGTTTATGTTTTTATCATTCATCTATACTTGACTATGTTTATGTTTATGTTTACATTTATATTTTTTATGTGTTAAAAATTGGAATTTTTATTCATATATATATATATATATTAAGAAAAATTTTGTAACGCTTGCCGAACACCGCTGAACACCATTAAATTAATTAATAAATATTAAATATTTCAAAGACTCAACCTATAATTATAATTTTTATGCTCAATAAAAATATGGTTATAAGGAGGGAACCATACAACGGCGAAACCAAGTTGAGCCTTGTTAAAAGAAATTTAAGCCTACGCGGGGAGAAGGGTATTCAACAAGATTTAAGGAAGAGAACTAAAGACGACAGCAACACAGCAACATACCCGAAAACAAAGGAAAAAAAAACTATTAAACAACAAAATCCAACTAATGACTAGTGGATTAACCATGATGCACGCCAAACTCCAGTTTTGGTCAAGGCATGAGTAAATGAGCTCGCCTCACGAAAAACATGATGAAATTCAATCGAGGACAGTAAACTACAAGCTTCATCGATCAAACTAAATCAACACTAGAAACTTTAATCAATTTAAAAAATAAAAAATCCTAAACTTTAAACTATAAACCTAAAACCCGAAACTCAAAACTTCAAACCCTAAACCCTAAACTGTAGACTTAAAACTCGAAACTCAAAACTTGAAACCCTAAACCTTAAACTCTATACCATAAAATATAAACCCCAAAATCTAAACCTTAAATTCAAACATTGGGTTTAAGCTTTATGGTTTTGAGTTTAGGGTTTATAGTTTATGATTTAAAATTTAGGGGTTTTTATTTTTTAAATTGACTAAGGTTGGTATTTAATCTAATTATTTAAAAATATTAAAAAAATATAATATATATAAAAAATAATTTAATTAAAATTTTATTTTAAATAAATTATAATTATATGTTGAGTCTTTGAGATTTTTAATCTTTATTAATCAATTTAATGGAGTTCAGTAGTGTTCAACGTTAGTAATATTTAACGGTATTCATCAAACGTGGTAGACTCATCCGCATATTAATCATTTGTATTATGTGGTTTTGGCACATTTATACTTTTGTGTTACTTTTTTTTTTTGAATTTGAATTATATTTAACATACGTTTGTGATATTTTTATGGTGTTTTTTGAATTGTTGTCTCAGTCTATTTTATATTTTGTCCATGTTTATTTTGTTTTATGTTATTTTTCACATGCTTGTGAAGTGTATGTGATTTCTAAACAAAAAATTCTACTCCTAATTATGCTCTTTTAACATTCATATTTTACACTAAAAAAATACTAAAAGATTAAATTCTAAACCCTAATCTTAAATTCTACATTTTAAATTCTAAACCCCACACCTTAAAAAATACACCATACCTCTAATTCTCTAAACCCTAACCATAAACCTTAACTTTAAACCATAAACCTTAACTTTAAACCATAAACTATAACCATGTTATTTTAAAGTGAGGCACCAAAATGAGCATAGTTAAGGAGCAGACGATTCTCATTTGTAATTTCTATATGTTATTTTTTTCATCACTGGTGTTAGTATTATTTTGTAAGATTTTGATTAAGTTCATATACTCCCTCCGTCCCACTAAAACTGTCACATGTTGACATTTTTCTGGTCAAATTTTTTTAACTTTGACTATAATTTATTTAAATATTTTAATTAATTAAAAATTATAAAAATATATTTAAAAACTAGTTGATTTAAGGTTTTTAAAATATATTTTTTCATATTTTTATCAATAATAAATTTTAAATTATAAGAGGTCAAAGTTGAAAAAATTTGACCCAAAAAAAGTCAACATGTGACAGTTTTAGTGGGACAGAGGGAGTACATGATTATGGTAAAGGAGGGATGGTGATGGTCGTTTGTAACACTCTAAGTTTTGGCAAAAAGAAGAAGAAGGAAATTACGGTTTAGGGGAGTCAAACCCGCAACTCATGGATAAGTTGCTTGAGTCTTAGCCATTGAGCCAAGGCCATTTCTGGTTAGATTATGCACCCACCTATTATTAAATGGTTCTTATAAAGCTAAAGTAAATTAATAAACAAATAAAATATCTCAACCACCCTTGTCATTCGAATTAAAGGCTTATCTGGAGATTATCAGAACCAGCCAGATCTGACTATTCGACTTCCTTCATCCCCCTAAACCCAAGCCCCGATTACTGCTCGATCCTGGTCACCGCTACTCCGTGGCGTTCACCGCCACCACCGGCGTGTGCATCGTCTCACTCAGAACCCCAAGCCGCCAGTCACGCGCGCAACCGCGCCACCGTTCGCCGTGAAGTGTGGGTTGAAGGTTCAGCGAGAACACTCCTTTCCCACCTTCTGTTTTCTGCGTCTTCCGGCCAACACGACCGTCTATTCGCCGCGCCGTCGCCTCGAGCGAGCTCCACGTCGCGAGACGAACAAAACCTTACCGGTTAAACAGTCGTCCGCCGCCGTTGAAGGCCTCACCGGAGCTTCAATGTTTTTGGCCATTTTGTTTCGTTTTGGTTAAATCCGGTAAGATTCCGGCTCGTTTTTGTGTTTTTAATGAATGGGTTAATTTGGTGAGCTAACGAGCTTTCAAAATCTGGCAGAATCGAGTACTTTGGGGGATTCCGACGACATCACCGGCGACTTTCCGGCGAAATCCGTTAGGGTAAGTGAACCGGGTTTAACCCGGTCTAAACTGGTCTGAACCGGTCTGAACTGGCCCAAACCCAAACCGAGCCCAAAACCCGACCCATTGACCGGCCCGTCTGCTCGACCTGAAAACCCGAACCGAGTCAGCCGAGTCAACTCGTTCGAGTCAGCCGAGTCAACTCGTCCGAGTCAGCCCGAGTCAACTCAGTTGACCTTATCTGTTGACTGCTGACGTCAGCGTTGACTTGCTGACGTCAGCGTTGACTTTGACCGTTGACCAAAAAATCAAATTTTCCGAAAACTCATATTTTATGTTTTTCGACGTCCTGAGTCCGATTATGAAGCTCGTTTTGCAAAATTCTGACCCGAAGGCCTCCGAATCTGACCTTGAACCCGAAAGTGTTTATGTGTTTAATTTTATTAAGAGCTCTTTGGATAAGGACTGAAATGTTAATTTGTGTATTTGAAGGAATGCAAGTATCTTGGTATTCGAAATGTCATGGGGCATCCAGTCCGGATTGGAATGCGATCGAATGTAGTATCATGAATCAACCGGTATAACTCGGAGCTAAGGTAATACACTACTACCCCTGGTATGTTTTATGATCATGTTGATATTCGGTTAACGCATGCATGTTTGTGATGAAGTGTATTCGTGAACTCTTCTTAAGTCGAATCAGATACGAAAAATAAGTATGAGAATCAGTAAGATCAAAATATTCGGATAAGAATATTAATAGACCGAGAGTATCGAAAGTGCTAATAGTAATAAATAATACAGTTAAATCTGAAACTCTATCAATGGTGTCTAAGAACCAATGCTCAGAATGCGAAGTATGAGATGTTGGTTATGAAATTACGAAATTGCCCTTAGGTTATAAAAATGACTAAACTACCCCTCTAATAAAGAAATGACTCGAAATCTGCATTCTGTCTAACTAAGCAATTTTACTCCACCTAAGATGTATAATTTATTGGAAAGACTCCGGCACTTTTGTACAAATTCGTGTGATTCAAAACTTGGATTTTCCCCTAAACTCTGTATAACACATAAAGGTGAATCATCTAAGAATATCGTTGTAATCCTACGTCGATCCTTACGACAGTAACGAGCGAATTAATTGGAATAATTGTAATGACCAAAAAGACTGTAGTACCCTCAAGCACCTAAATGTCTAATTAATTGGAATGACGTTTATACCTTCAAGTTCTGAAATGAATGAATCGTCTGTAACGGTCAGAGGGATTAAGACGACTTAATCTCTACCGAGTACGTGAATGATGGAGGTACCAAATGGTAATTCAGAAAAAAGAATGGTGGCTTTATCCCAAATTTCCAAAATGACCAGAATACCCCTTTCAGTTAAATAGGTGGTTATACACCCAATGAAATCCTGAAATTTTCTAATAAGACTTAAATGGCTAAAGTGCCCCTAAGTGTTAAGAAAAACGATTCGTGTATATGCCTATCGCTTACCATACTAAGGTAAGGTAAGAATATTTGCAAGGATTATATGCTTGATTACTCAAAGCTAAACCTTATAGTAAAGTATGAAGGTGACCGTTCAGATATACAATTCAGCCGGAGTTAAGTTCTGATACACGCAAATTATTCACATCTGAATGTTAGTAAGTATTGTAAAGTTGGGATATGCCGCGTTAAACACATTTTAGAGGTTTGATAAACTGTTAGAGTCCCTGAGAATTATAATCGTCGTTCTGTTATGATTGTGTTATATTTGAAAAATTGTCATGATAGTTAAATAACTAAAATGTTATGTTAGCCTAAATGATTAGAGCATCTCTAGAATTATCTGATAACTTAAAAGACCTTGATATAGAAATACTTGAATGTCCGGTTAGAAAACTAATGAGCAAACAAGATACCTGAGTTCTGTGAACCATTGCTTATTCAATGTTGGTATAATTGCCAAAATGCCCATGAACGTCGAAATGACCATAATACCCTTATGAACTTAAATGATTAAATCATTCACGATATATTTGAATTTAAAGAGCATGATGTATGAACTCCTAGAATATTTGTTCGAGCCAAAAGTTCAATGTGCCTCATTCTGTAAATATCAGGTATCTCTGAGAAATAAAATTTGTTCTGTCTAGTGTGTTCCACGTGTGCTGCATTCTGTTGTGTATATATGTATATATATATGGATTATGATTATGCGATGATTGTCTGATCATGATATATGATGCACATTGAGTTGAAAAACATGTTTATCTGATAGGGTGTGAAATCTAAAAGTATGAATGATTCTGTTTGAGAAAAATGATTATATCTGTTGAAAAAGTCTTGTATGCGCAATATGATTGAGATTATATTCTGGTCTGTTCTAAACTTATGATATTTGAATCTCTGTATTATGGATATGCTATATGCTTTGTTGACTGAAATCTAATGATAATGTGTTATAATCTGAACTGTTCTGCTTAGGGATACTCTCGGGTTATGGTTGAAGTGTCTGTCACAGCCCTGATCCAGCTGTTCTGTTAAGCACCTACGCCCAATGGGCCTAGGGTAAGCTTTCTGTTCAGGCTCCTAGACCCGTTCTGTTTAGGATCCTATACCTACGAGTGTAGGGCAAGCCTTCTGTTCTGGCTTATATACTTACGGGTTTAGGGTAAGCCTTCTGTATGCAGTTCATGGGGAATTGCATTCTGGTGTAAGGTTGGAGGGTAGTAAATTTCTGTATGAACTCGAACATTTGCATTTAACTGTTATGTGTTCATATGAGGCAAATGATATGTACCTATGCATGTTTGATCTGCAATTTATGGAACACACTAGGCTTCTTAAATTCAACTTCATCAATATGTCACCATGTTGATTCTCTGAACAATAAGATATCTCTTAATACTTAGTAATGTAGGAAGAACAAACCTTGTTGTCCTCAAGTATAGTGCATTACTAAAATAGCGAATCATAAATGAAAATAACTACTATCTGGAACATCATAATAATGTTGTGCTTCACCATATATCTGCATGTGCTAATAGCATCTTCTGGTAGTTTTGTATTACTGAGCTTTCTCAAGCTCATGCTGTTTTTACCATCTCAGGATAAAAGATCAGTCAAGTTGCACCTATCATCGTCGGTATGAGAGTTCTTCGGCTTGGCATGGAGTGTGGTATCTGTGTAACTAGGGGCATGTGTGTCGTGTTTTGTATTCGGTTAAATGAGTCTGAAACTTATTTTTGCAACTTGTATTATAATTGTTTTATCGTTTTGAATGATTTCTGAAATTTTATTTTAAATCAGAAATTTGATTTAGGATCTTTAAGGTTTAATGGTATGTTTATTTGAAATTTGTCATGGGTCGCTCCGGTGACCCTAATGTAACTTCCTAGGATCCGTATTAATGCATAGGTGAGTCTAGGGGGTTACAGTTGACTTTTAGTCGATTTATATATTCTGATTTTGAAGGAGAGCTGCAATTAATGGTGAAAAAAATAGGAGAGAAGAATGAGAGGAATGTGAGGTTGGAGAGGATGATTCCTCGTAAGTGAGATTTTCAATATCCATATTTTCCTCTTATTTGTGCGGACATAAATTACTTTATACGAACTGTTGACTATTGATGTGATGAGTTGATACGATAAGACAAGTACACTAAGATAAATTTTGATGTGTTCATACACATATTGTAATATTTTAATTTTAACTACAAATTAAGTTATATAGAAATTAAATTTTTACACATACCATAAATTAATAGAAATATAATATTTAAAACTTTATTCTAATTTTCTAATGTATAATGAGCAATAAGGGCATAGTATATTGCATTATTCAAATTGATATCCACTTTCCCAATAAATCAAGAAAAATAATTTGATACACAAGCTTTTGAGTTTAGGGTTTAGGATTTAAGTGTGTAGGGTGTGAAATTTAAAGTTTATGGTTAGAATTTAGAGTTTAGAGTTTAAGTTTTATGGTACTAGGGTTTAGGATTTAAGTTTTAAATTTTATAGAAGAATTGTGTATACAGCTTGTGTATCAAAATATAACCTATAAATTAATATCGATTTTTTTGGGTAAAAAAGTTTAATATCGATTCTCCACGAGTACGAGCAACCATCACCAAACTTTAGGTTTCGCTTTTGGTAATCAATACTTTGAAACTATAAAAGGAAAATAATTAATAATTATTTTAAGCTTGTATTAGATAATCCTAAATCAAATATAATGAAATTTAAATTTGAGATGTAAAAATTTTCAAATCACAATCTTACTATTTAACTAAACTTTTATTAGCTTAATAGTGATGTTTAATTAGACCCTAAATAAGACTTTGATGAGATAAATAAACTGGTAGCTATCTTATTGTATGACTGATCAAAATCAAATACTACAAAGATATAATGATTTATTCGGTACAAGTGAGAGTATTAGACCGACTTCAAAAAAGACGCCATCTTTGTTAGGCTCATACTCACTCATGTGGAAATAGGAGCCCAAAACTTATAGTTGGCCTTTTGATATGAAAAACCCATTTTAAATATTTATTTTGAAAAATAACCCATAAATCAGTTACGTAAAAAGAACTCGTGTTCTATAAAACGTGATTTTATACTTCGCTTTTCTGCAGAAAGCGAGGTCCTTTCTATGTGGAAGGACTTTTCAGATAACTCAATTTAAAATTAGGGGTAAATATCTCGCGTTCTGCACATAATGAGGTCCCAAAAAATTAAGATTTTTATTTAAGGAAAATAATGATTTTTCTAAAAGATTTGTATTAAAGATTCTTATTTAATGATAATTAGGTGAAATTAAAATAATTAGGATCTTTTTCGAACAATTAGGATATTAAAAACAGTCAAAAGGACCTTGCTTTCTGTAGAAGCGAGTTCCTTGTATTGAATCCCGCGATAAATTTATCCATCTGTTTAATTTCTCTAGGACCTCGCTATATGCAGAACATGAGGTCTTAAACCCTAATTTTAAATTAGGTTATTTGAAAAGTCCTTCCACGTAAGACAGACCTCGCTTCTTGGAGTAAGCGAGGTCTATAATCGCCTTTTACGGAATGCGAGGTCTTCCTACGTGGCCAATTTGAAAATCATTTTTCTAAATAAAGGCGGGAGGAATTATTTCTCTAAATAAATATTTAAAATGGAGTTTTCATATAAAATTGCCCTTATAGTTATATGGCAAGCACCTCTATTTTATTTTTCCGACTAACCAATTATTTTATATAGTACCTGTTTATTTTATGATTTATGTTCAAAATTTATGGTTTTTCCTTTCAACAGAAAGTTCGAATTTAAATTTTTTCTCTTGATAGAGTATTGTGCCTGGCCATTGTTTGTTGGTGTCTCCTAAATTGTTGGTCCAAGATAAACGTTGCATTTTTTTATTGTATGCGAACAATTTAATTTCATATAAGTCCATGGAGCCCAGCATTTACAAGATCGCTCAAATAGCTTTTCAGCCCTGGGTTAGGTTTCTGTTGGGCCAATGCTTTACATTATTATGTTTTAGTGAAGTTGTAATTATTTGGGTTCCATATATTGTTAAGAAGTTGGGTGGGTCCATAACATCATTATAAAGGATAATGAGCATGATATTTATATTTTTCAATTATCTAAATTTATTTAAATTTTGAATCCATTTTTATTTATAATTTACTTAAATATTATTGTCCGTCAAATATCAGAATCTATAAAAAAAAATATAAATTTTAAACTTTATATTTTAATCCGCAAAAATAAAATGACATACGTTTGAATTCCCTTAAAAGCAAACATATATTTTATTTTGTAGTGAAGTTAAATTCTGTCGCAGTTGTATAAATAATATGATTCATATAATGGATATTATACATGTTTATACAAATATAATTTTAATAAGTAATTTTAACATTTGAATCTATAAAACCGAATTAAACATTCTTATATATTTCCAATCCAAACTGTCATCCCAACCATCATCAAAGTAAAATTCAATGCCTATGGTCATGGGTCTTGGTTTTTTAAAGACGACCCACTAACAAGGCCGTTCTTTTCAAGTTTATTGCATGATTTAAGTGCCACATTTTTAGCTTCACATGTCATAATTCAACTCCCGATGGTTTTAAATGTACGGACAAAGCAAGTTCGGTGAGATTAAAAGTAGGGATAACTACATTTTTAATACCCTACCTTTACCCGTTTTCCTATTTTGGTACTCTACTTATTTTTTTTGGCAAAATAGTACCTAACATTACGTTTTGTTTCTTTTTTGGTACCCCACCAATAAAAAATTAACAGAATACTAACTAGGAGAAAAAAAATCACACGTGGCATGTTGCCACGTCATTTTCTCTCTCATAGTCAGCATGCCACGTCAACAAAAATCATGAAAAAGCACATGTGGCATGCTGACTAAGAGAGAGAAAATGATGTGGCATCATGCCACGTGTGATTTCTCTCAACCTTTCGTTAATTTTTTAACAGCGGGTATCAAAATAGAAACAAAACGTAACGTTAGGTACTATCTTACCAAAAAAATAAGTAGAGTACCAAAATAAGAAACATATAAAGATGGGGTGCTAAGAATATAATTATCCCTTAAAAGTATTTGCTACTGGAGTAATGGATAAAATTGAAGTGTTAAAATAGAAATGAAAACAAGTGAAGGGTACAGTGTGTTAAAGAAGGAGGCAGGTGGGGAGGATTAAAGAACTGTTATAGACAGCTGCATAAATGGACAGGTTAGAAGGAAACAGCCAAGGCTGAGCCAAACCCACCTCCCACAAATTTTCACGCCTTTTTTTCTTACACCTCCCACTAATTCAGACCGACATGTGTCGTATACTTAATTTTGGTGGGTGAATTTTCATACGGTAATTTTTTACTTATATAATGTCTCGAGCTCGAGACTTGATTAAGCGAAATCAAGCTACTTACCACTTGGACCAACCCCGTTAGCTTATTTCACGCTTCTTAAGTTTAAATCACAAGTGAAAAAAGAAGATAATGTTCATTTTAATTGACCTGAGTAGGGGTGTAAACGAGCCGAGTCGAGCTCGAGTAGTGCTAAGCTCGGCTCGGCTCGTTAACATTTCGAGTCAAGTTCGAGTTTGAGTAATTTCTAACAAGCCTGAAAAATTTGAGCTCGACTCGGCTCGTTTAGAACTCGAGTCGAATTTGACCTTGATTCGAGCCCAATCGAGTCAAGTGTTGACCGATCTTTGACCGCATTGAACTCGAGTAACTATTCATCTGTCACGTCTCATTTAAAGTCATATGAAGACAAAACTTTGATACACAAGTTGTGTAAACTCAAGCTTGTTAATTTTAGGGTTAGGGTGTTAGTTTAGGGTTTAGAGGTTTAGGGTGTTAGGTTTAGAATTTAGAGTTTAGATTTTAGGGTTCAATACTTATGTTTATGGTTTATATTTAGGGTTTTAAGTTTGAATTTGAATTTTAAATTATAAAAAATAAAAAAATTAGTATATTATATTTTTTAGTAGCTCGTGAGCTTTTCGAGTAGGGTATCAAATAACTCGACTCGTCAAGAACTCGAGCCGAATTCGAGCTCGAGTCGAGTTCAATCAAATCGAACTTTGACCGAGTCGAGCTCGAATAGCTCGCGATCTGTCTCGTCTCATTTAGAGCTATAGACATGAGTTTAATCACACCAATATATTCAATTTTTTTAAATCATTAGTATTTCACTCCACTATGGCATCTCCTCCTATATATACACCAACTTCTCTGACTCCTTTGTTTCCTCCTATTTCCACTCGTCACAAAACCACTCAACAACACCGTTGTTTACTCACAATGGGAGAGGTTTGTTACCAAAAACTACATCCCTCATTTCTCTCTCTTTTTGCCTTTTTCATTCCTTCTATTTTGATTGAAGATATTTATATGGGTTGTTCTTTGTCTACGTTGCAGAAAAACAATGGAAACAAGAAAGCTGGAGATAAACAAAACAAGGAAAATGCTTCCTTGACCGTTGTTCTGAAAGTTGATTGTCTTTGTGAAGGTTGTGCTTCCAAAATCCTCAAATGTGTTCGTGAATTAGAAGGTACATACATATATTAAGCTTATGAGTATTTTCACTCTGTTAATGGGGTTTACGTTTTTTTTCTCATCCTCTGTTTTTTTTTCAGGGGTGGAAACAGTGAAAACGGAGAGCAACTCAAACAAAGTGACAGTGATAGGAGCTGTGGATCCAACAGCCATTAAAGACAACATTGCCAAGAAGTCCAAGAAGAAGGTTGACGTCGTTTCTCCTCAACCTAAGAAAGATGATAACAAAGAAGATAAAAAACCTGGAAAAGATAAAAACCAGGGCTCTGATGATAAACAAGAGAAAAAACCCAAAGAGGTGTTTTTTTTCCTTTCCATTCTGTCGTTCTCTAATTTAATTTTGGACAATCGAATAACTTTGTATTTGCATGTTGGTTTTGGAGTGCTTTCAAATCAACATCCCTGCCAAAAATTAGTAATCTTCATATTTTGTTTGATTAGGCCCCGTTAACGACGGTGGATCTGAAGGTGCAATTGAAATGCCAGTGCCAGGGGTGCATTCTAAAGATTCGCAGAATTGTCTTTGAAGCCAAAGGTGGTGGCTTTATCAATTGTTTTGGGCTGTAGATAGCATAGATTTCTATTCACCATTCCTCGTTGGAATCTTGTTTTGGTTTCTGACTTTTGATTTTCGACGGCGATACAGGAGTGCATGAGTTGAAAGTAGACACGCAGAAGGAGCTGGTCACGGTTAAGGGGACAATGGATGTTAAGGCCTTGGCCGAGGCTTTGAAGGACAAGCTCAAGAAGAATGTTGAGATTGTGCCGCCGCCCAAGAAAGAGAAAGAAAGCAACAAGGACGGTGGCAATGATGGTGGTAACAGTGGCGGTGGAGGTGGCGGGAAGAAGAACAAAAAAGGTGGCAATGGCGGAAATGATGCTAATTCTAATGCTGCTACTGATGGTGGTGGTGGTGGTAAGAATAAGACGGAAGGCAATAGGATGGGGTTTATGGCTCAACCTGAATATGGATATGGATACACGCCCTGTTACCCTGGGTACGGGCAACCGGGTTACGGGTACTATTACGGGCACCCACTCCCGCATGGATATGGGCATTGTTACCCGGGATATGGACCCAACTATCCAGTGTTTGTTCATCCTCCTCACCAGATGTTTAATGATGAGAATGCTAATGCATGTGCCATTTTGTGAGAAGAATCCTAATCCTAATCCACCCATATGGCTGTTCATTCACCTCCAAAACCAAATGGGATGTTCAAGTGTAAAAAAGAAATGAAAATTTTGGCATCTTATTTTGTTGTTAAACAAGTTGAATATTGGCATTTGTAATGCGATACAGATTAGTAGTATTTTGTTACCTGGCTTTTGTGTTGTTGTATTTTTGTTTTTACTATTCGGCGGGCTTTGTTTGTCCTGAGAAATGAGAAACCATAAGAGAAATGACAGCAAAGCTTTCCTTTTCCTCACTGTAAGAAATGGCACCGGAAATGAATAATTAAGCATCTTTGCTGTTGTTGATTGCTGAAGGGGTCATTTTTGCATAAAGTAAACATAAAGGGGTGTTTTGAATCGTAAGGATTCGACAAAATTGGTCTATGAACTTGAGAATTCACGCCTTTTTTTACTTTTTGTGTGTCCTGATTAGGTGGTTTGGGAATCAATTTCTTCGTTTGTCCTGATCTGGAAGTACGAATAGGCCTCTAATTCTTTATTATTGTCCTTTTTTAACCAAGATGGGGGATGGATGGGCAATATGTAGCAATTCCTGGAACGTGCACAGGGCCAGTCCCTGTGGCTGTGCCCAAGTTTTACAAAAATATAAAAGGGGACACAACAGTTACCGGGACAGTCTGCAATAAGAAGCCAATGTTTCATGTTGTATGTTGCCCTCACCTTGTTGTACGCTTTGGTACAGTTGCCACACTGTTTTATGAAAAACAAAATTACAAAATATGGGAATGACAAGTTCTGGACACTGCTGACTGCTGTTGTTTTCATTTTCAATCCTAAAACTTAAAACACTTCTAATGTAACCTCTATCTGTAAATTATATACAAGACTACATTTTTGCCCTTGGTATTTATTTGCTCCTATTCTTTCAGAGTCATTGTCTCCATTTTCAGAAATGGTTTCCTTGTGCCAACTGTAGTCCTTTTCAGTCTCTTTCAACGAAACTGTCCTTCAGTGTCATTGTATGCATAACCCTTTTACTCCAGCATGAAAAAAACAAACCATAAAACCTAACCCCTTTGTATGTGCACCTATCATATCATTATTCGTGATGTGGTTGGTATGCATGTACATACACATGCCATCATGCCATCATGATGATGCATCAATGTGGCATTCATGCAGCAAAGCAGCCCACGTGAGAGGAAGTAAGCTCCATCAAAAAGTGGATTCAAGAGGGAAAAAATGAGAAAGAATACATTTTTATGCATGCGAAAGCCCTTTTTGATGCATATAACATTTGAGAGATGCATTTACAAAGAGCTTAAAGCAAAACAAAGATTCATTCTGCAACTGTGAGCAATACATGCATTGAGCATTGTTTTGAATGCTCTCTAACCGAAGCTGCCTTTCTCCGGTGTGAACAGTCCAAAAAATTTATGTGCTAATGAATGCTGCATCAAAGTTTGGCTAATTTATGAATGATAATATTGGATTGGACAATGCAAAGATAAAAAGATTAAACAATTTGAATGGCTGGAAAAGATGATAGTACCACTTCCATTCATCTCAGGTCGTTGAACCGCGACTACACTGGCAAATTCCATGTAGGGATACATTTTTCCTTGCATAAAAATGTAGCAAAACAAACACTAGAATCCTATATCCAACTGCCATGAGGAACAATACCAGTAAATTCTCCCACTTGGAGTTGCTGTTAGGAGAGATATCGTAAGCACTATGGAGTGCTTGAAAACCTGATATGGTCCTCACCTGTCCGATGGAAAAATTCACTCCTAGATACTCATTCTCCAAAAGCCCCTACGGCAGAAACATAGGGCACAAGTTTTAAAGATTCTTTCAGAAAGGATAAGATTGCCTAGAATGGATTCTCCGATTTCGGAGTATGAGCAAAATTAATTTTGATGTTAAAGAAAATAACAAGATGCCATGTGGTTTCTCATAAAGAATAAGTGAACTAATGCTATAAACATGCACACACCTGAATGGAGTAAGTGTGGAAAGCGATGTATGACAAGGGATATGTCCACACAGTTCCAGGCAACTCATTTCGGATTCTGAAAAATCCCGCTGCTAGCATCAGTAACACCTGAAACATGATGCATTTAGATCACAAGATTAGCAAAGCAAAGGCTTAGTAAAAGCTCAAGACTGGAAATGAAAATATTTATAAAACTGTGCAAATATTAATCGTCTTTCAAAGAGTGAAAACTGACATGTATGGTTACAAGTGTTAAGACACTCCGGAAAATATTTTTCCACAAAGAAGCAACAACCAGCATCAATCCTTCATTTACTAAGAGGCACACGAAGAAATTCAGCACAAAGTACATCAACAAGCCGAATTCATCTCGTAATCCTATTAAGAAATAGAAGACGAGACTTGATGATATTGAGATGAGGAATAGGAAGGGAATGCTTGAGAGTAGTTGCCCAAACAGAAAGACTAAAGTTCCTGAATGTTGGTTTGACTCCTCGCTGACATATATCTGCAAAAAAAACAAAAACACAATCTCAGCATGAAAGAAAGAAGGAAAGGGACCGATCATTCAACTTCAAAATTTGGTAGGAACTCAATTTTTTTGGTTAAGATAGGAGATGAGGTATTCCAATAGGTGAGCTCCTTTAGAGGCAAGATGTGGCTTCCATTAGGTTACTGTCTTGGCCTAGAACTTCAAATAGCCATTATATTCAAACCAAAAAAGAAAAGGTAATAAAGAAAAGGATCACCTTGACTTCTTTCATTAGCGCAGGTACTCCAGCAATGCTTAAAAGCGAAGTAAATGATACAAATACAAAAATTGCAGCAACTCTTGTCTGCAATAAGAAGAGATAAAAGTAAGAAATGCAACCATGCTTCATATGTGAATCAGTTATTCTTTTCAAATAATAATAAGTGAATCAGTATCAGAATATAAATCCAAAATGCCAAACTTCAAAAAGCATGATAGAGTAACAGTCAGCCATGCATCACAGAGGCAGGGCATGAATCATTATGAAAAAGAATGCCCCAAGCCAGAATGACTGGCAAACCATCTACAAAAATGTAAGCCTATAACAGTATGGCGAAATATCATCTCGACAATAAAAAAGATGCAACTATAATAACTATTGATATGTGCATCATGTCCATATAAATGTTTTTTTAATCATGAACAAATGGTTTTACTCACCACAACTGAGGACAAAGAATGCCCCAAGCCAGAAAATATAGTTCCAACACACAATGCAAGAAGCATATAAAGAATAAGACGAAGCCAGTAGTAATTCCATTCCCTTGACATAATTAGTAATGATCTCCACGTCAATACTGCAATTCGTGTGGCATTGCCAGCTTTGCCCTTGCTTTTCAGAAGTGGGCCTTCCTGTAGAATGCAACAAAAGTGAACAAAAATAACAAAGGCCGGCTAATAGCTAGCATAATACTTGCGGAAGTCATGCATGAAAAATGCAAGGTATGTGGTAAATATATATCAGCCAGCTACACCCCATCATCCACTTGCCTTTAATTTGTAGGTATGAGATGTATCAAATTGGTCCTACTAATGTATAACGAAACAGTAATATTTGGAATCAGCAGTATTAGTTTCAAATCTAATACATTATACATGCCATGAATATGAACCAGTCATACATGTAACTAACCTTCCTATTAGTCAAGGTGAAGAAATAGTAAACTGTTCGGTTCAAGACAAATAAGACCACATATTGTACCTTCTCTGTAAGTCTCTGTATCATAGTTTCAACTGCAGCGGCGTCTGCTGATGATTTATATGTTGCCTCAAGAGTACATATTGCAACAGCAGTATCCATGTTCACAGATGAGAATTCCCCATTGTCGTTCTGTTACAATGTAGCAGTTCATATATAAGTAAATTACTCAAAAGTATCAGCAATAAAGACTTGAAGTCATTTTTCAAAATAAAATACTAAACTATAGAAAAAGTTCAGATTGATAACACCTCCATTTTAGTAGAATCAAACTTGGTAATGACTATTTTCTAATTTAAAAGACATAAGAGGGGCACTCAAAAATGAAGGACAAGGTGCAGTTCATGGTAGTACCGAATATGCTATAGTTGTAAAACAAAATGATATGATGCACTTCATGAGCACTTTTAATCGTCTTAATTTACATTTAGCCAACACGAACCAACGACTTTTGAGATCCAACTCAAGTTCGAGACTTTTTTCTTACTCTTTTATTTTTGGGTTTTACTTGTTCTAAGTACCATTAAATTTAAGGCTTTGAATTACAATATACAGAATGAGAATCATTCGATACCTGCCAATTTTTGCACATTGCAATGATCCTGTCAAAATCAGTATTTATGGCACGTAGAAAGTGATCTGAAGGACTTTGCATTATTGGGCAAGGAAATCCAGCATTTGAGAAGTGCTTCATCAAGAAAAGAGAGATAAATTATAATCACCGGAAGGAAGAAAAGACGATCATATGAAACATTAAAAGAAAATAAGTTTCAATCTTTCTAAATGTATCTATCTTATTTTACTTGCTCCACATTATCTTTAAATAAACCTTTTTTTTTTCATCCGTATCAAATGATGCCAATATAATGAAGTCACTACAAATTGAACATCAAAACAAAGGAATGACAAAAATAATTATATTCATATTACTAATTACCTGCAAGCAAGCTAATGTTTCCCCGAAAAACAGGGTGTTTCCATTTGAAAGCAGACAAATACGATCAAAGAGACCAAAAACTTCCGTACTGCTCTGATTAAGAGTGAAAATGAGAGTGCATCCTGTGCTTGTAAGTTTCTTCAGTGTTACCATCATCAAAAGGGCGGAGACACTGGATAAAACAAAATACTAAAATTTAGCTGTAACATCGTAAATAATCTTGATTCTCTGTAACTTAGATGGCACACCAATCAGAAAGTAAGCATTCTAGAGCATGCAAGAGAAAAGCAATAAGAAAAACAAAACATGGTCAAGAGTTAAATTAAGAAAATAAATAAATTAATAGGCTACCTATCAAGATGATAAAGAGGCTCATCTATAAATAAGATATGTGGCCTCATCACAAGTTCCCGAGCAATGGCAACACGTCTTCTTTCACCTCTAGGCAGCCCTTTCATATAACAATGACCACCGATCAGTTTGTTTGCAAAGTCACCCAATGACATGGCATGGATGGCTTCCTCTACAACACTCTTTTTCTGACAAAAAAACCCAGGAAGTTGGAGCAAAGCCGAGTAGTATAGATACTCCCGGACTGTGAGTGGACCAATTAGAGAGGTTTCTAGATCAACAAATCCCTGCAGATTGGATTTTCAAAGTCAGGAAACCATCCTTGAAAGAGAATACTTACCTTTACCAGCAAAGAACTGGCTCTATCAGCCTACAAACTATAGGAAGCATCGAAAGTAAAATCTAAAATTTAACCCTTCATAAAATGCAGCTAAAACTCACATATGAACCATAAGGCATGTGCATTTTCGCTCCATTCACAAATATTTCACCATACATTTTAGCAGCGGGAGGTAATCTTCCTAAATTCAAGAGAGAACAGCATTTAAGTCTTAAAACATCCCAAAATAATCATTATTAAATGAGTAGAAAACATAAGAGACATGCTAAGAGACCTGCAATAGCCCTCAAGAGCGTGGATTTCCCAGATTTCGCAGGACCCATGATTACAGTCATTGTACCAGGTAGTGCATAACCATTTGAACTCTTCACAACATTTTCGGAATATTTCCTTTTCCCCTTTATGGCAACAGTCAAGTCTTTCCATGCAACTGATGCCCCAGCAATTTTTCTTGCAGCAGCTGCACCCTCTGGCAGGTGCGGTGAAGGCAAGGACACACTATTGAGCTTTGAGAGAGAAGGCGAGACTGGAGTGGTTGCGGCATTGATGGAGTCGCCTCCTTCCTCCACCCTGACATTAACATCTGTATCCTCCCACTCAGGCGAATCCTCGAATGAGATAGGTTGTCCGAGAGCACCAGGCTTCCGTAAATAGAAAAGGTTAAATGCAGGCACCCTATTTGCAGGACTACTGGCCGAAGAGGATGAAGACCTATAATTGTCTGATTGAGACTGTATTTCTTCCATTTGTTACTCCTGATTTCCGGATGTTCTGGATGATAAAAACGGAAATTGTCAATTAACTGTGAAACTTCCTAGTTCCCCCTAAGGGATTACATCAACTTGTAATTGCAGGCAAGATTTAACCATCAACACTTTCAGTGCTTTCACCACTCCTAATTAAAACACCATGTGACCTGTTAAATAATAATTAGTCTTAAACAATAGTTCTGAAATTTGAACTAATTCCCCTCAGAAAAAAAGGGTTTAAAAGATGGGGGGGAAACTCAGCCTGCACTATTGAGGAATAAATAAAACAAAGGATTGTCCATATCCTTTCAAACAAAACCAGGAAGATCAACTTTCATGAAGATAATAAATGAAATGCAACACAATCAATGAAGCATAAATACAAAACCAAAAAAGCCCAATATCTTTAAATTACAAACAACACACCAATCCACATCAAACGTAATCTAATCCACACCAAACCACACATTTGATACCATTCAAACTACCCAGTACTCCATTTCATTGACCAAAACACACACAAGAGATTACTCCAAAAACGAAAACTTCAACCACAAAAAACAGAACTTTCTAGCTAATAAAAGAAACCCACAACGCTATCCGCTTAAAAAAACAAAACCATCATTTCTTGGTACAATTACTGATTGTTAAAGAAGCAGATGCTTAGTTACATATAACCAACCTCAAAGCTTCGAACTTTTTGTCTCTTCTTAGTAGCTTAAGCACCCAATGGCAGACAAAATAAGCTAAGACTCCTCCATGTAAAAATAATAACAACAATAGGAAGCGTCAAAAGCTAAAGGGGAGTGGGAGGAGGAAACAAACCTGGATACGAGTAAGAGAAAGAACTTGAATGGGAGAGAGAGAGAGAGGGAGGAAAAGGAAAAGAGTGAAGCGAGTGAGTGGAACAGAAAAGAGTTTGGTGTTCAAGCCTGTGTTTTGTTTTATATAGCACATAAACGGATAGATATATAATATTATTTCTTGCTTTGTTAATCATTGCGTGTCATCTCTCTGTCAACTCTGAACTCTTTTGTTTTCCAAGGCTGGCTTTAATTTACCATGAGAAGAACTCAATGATGCTTGTTTTGCCATCACATTCACACCATTCCAAAACGCTTCATTTTTTTTTATAAAGAAAATGTTTCCTATGACTAATTTGCATCTAATTTTATGAATGTAGAAATTGGAATCCATCAGCTATGTTCTACATAACTCATATTTAAAGAATTTTTTTAAAGAAAAGCAATGGGTAGGTAATTTGGTTCGGTTGTTTTGGCGGGATTCATTAGTGCTTTGTTTCTTGACTAGTAAGGTTGATAAGATAGTGCTGTATATTAAAAGCAATACAAAGAACATGTGGGTCACATACATCATACTCCTGCAACTTTACTTTTTCATTTTAAGTAGTGACTCTTTCTACTTCTTGTATTTATCTAAATTATTTAAAAATTTATTTATTTTATATAAATTTTTATATGATGAATATGGATAAAAAAAATTTACCCATTTTCGGTGTTCATACTTATGCCCCAACACTAAAAAACACAACAAAATTAAATTCCAAGCCCTAACCCTAAATTCTAAATCCTAAACCTTACACCTTATACCCTACAAATACACCTTACTCTAAATTCTCTAAACTCTAACCATAACCCCTAACCTAAAATCCTAAACCCTAAATTTAATTTTAAATATGAAAATATAAGTAAGAGCACCGAAAAGGAGCGGAAGATTTCCATCCTAAATATGTTAGGGGTGCATGATACTAATGATTTTAATTGTCTTGTAATTCAAGGAAATAACAATGCCTTGTAGGGACAGTGGTGTCCTCACATAAATCCATTCAGAATTGTACCTGCATTTGATTCAGCGTTTCACGTTTGCTTGGAGCGTGTCTAACGTAAGGTATGGTGTGGCCTAATTACCGTGCGACATCAACCGAATATATTATGAGACACGAAACATAAAATTAAAAATATTATATAAATATAATATTTTATGTTAGTGGTTAAGTATCGAAATTTTATTTCGAGTACCGATACTTATCGGTTCTGATAATATTTTAAAATTTTGAAAATATCAAAATTTGTCCTTAAATATAGATAATGACGTGAGACACCGACCAAAAATACTATTAAAATATATAATATTTTTAATTCCGTATTTTGTAACATTTTCGGTTAATGTTGCATCGTAGTCATACCAAGACTATGTCCCACCATAGACCAACCCGCTTGCTTACCTTTTAACTTGTTTGATACACCTCATCATTCCCATCTAATCATTGGGTTTGGTTCTCTATGTCCTTCTTTCTCTATTTTGATCTAAACAATTTAGTTAACATAGATATTTACCGTTATTTTACCTTTTAAATATTATATTAAACGGTATATTTATATAAAATAAATTTAAACAACTATGTAATTTTAGATTTTTTGTTCAACTGAATTGGGTGCTTTGTTTTTTTAAACAATTGGACTGATCATTTATTCTTTTATATCCAAACTTTGGGGGGAAATACAAATTATATAAAATGAATAAATTTAATATGAATTTTAAATAAATATATCAATAATAAAATATAGGAATTGAACCGACCCAACATAAGCGAAGCAATGGAATAATGACATGAGTGCGCTCCTCGCATGGCGCAAAACTTCATTCATACCCTTGGTGTTGCGCGGTAATCATCCCACCCAACCCAACCCAGCCCAGCCCAGCCCAGCCCAGCCCATAAAAGAAAAAGTATTGTCCATTTTGTTCTTTTAGCAATTGAATCAAAACTTAAAAATAATCATCACGCGTCATGATTTCGAAACGTTTTTCTTTGGTTAATTTCTAAACTTTATTTTTAGTCCATTCATTTTTAATAGTTTAAAGTAATTACATGTAATATCTGTTCATACATATTTTTAACTTTTTGACAATGCGCATAAACAATGTAAACAGAGCAATTTAAACCCTTATCTTCTAAAATAGATATCATCAACTTTTTTAGCAGGACACTTGTTGGGTTCTATTTTTTCATAACATAAACAATAATAATTACATTTAGTAAGTCAAATTCTTATGTTAGCTCTAAATAGGTTATAGGTTTAGTTTCTATTTTCCTCTATGATTAGTTTGTCATTGCAATTTAGTCATATTGTCTATGTACCGTTTGAGTTAATATTGAAATTTCAAAATACAAAGAATGTATGGACTAAAATTGACAAATTTAAATATATGAACTAAATTCAAAATTTGTACACGGTATAGTGTGATATGACAATAATTTATGCATTTGTAACGTTCAAATACCGGTTTCACGTTTTCTTTAAATTTCGGGTATCAAATGTGTAATTAACCATTCTTCAAATAAATAAAAAAGTATTTCTCTTCAAAATTTAAATCATTCCCTTTGGGGGATGGTAAAAGTTGAAGCCCTTAAAAGGATTCCTCGATTGTGAAATGCCCAAAGTTGAACAGGAATTATATTGTCCAAAGCCCAGAGTGCTAATTCTTATTAGCTTCTAAATGTTTTATGCAAATTTATATATACTGAAGTCACTAGATTAATAAGAGGATCCGTGGCGCAATGGTAGCGCGTCTGACTCCAGATCAGAAGGTTGCGTGTTCGATTCACGTCGGGTTCATATTTATGCTATTTTTTTTTCACCGCCACTCTTACTACGTTTCCATTCAAGTTACGTTCTTTGGCCGATTTTAATCTTGATTTGATTTCAGTCTTCATTTTTGTATTCATGCTTACTAAAGATTCTTCCATTTGTTCTTTGGTGGCCTATCATGCCTTTTGAGTGTTTTGCTTGCTGGACACAGTGTCCAGTAAATATTGATATTTGTGTCTTGGTGATAACTTCATAAGTATAAATTAATTTGGGAATATTTGCAGGGCAGAGAGAGGTAAAGAAGAAGATATGTAGGATGAAGCAGCAGAGATTGAGTCAGTCAATCAAGTATGCTCGAACAGGTGTTAAAGTTGCAGATATTCTCAAACTGCTCCGACTTTGCAGCAGTTTAAGGCATTTGCTGATCCGTTCCATTTTCAACACTCCAGCTGCTGTTGCCTTGCCTGGGCTAACGAGCAGCGAATTAGTGATGACGATTTGTATAGCTAGGTTATGTTATGTTGGTTTGGCAACCATTTTCTTTTCTAATTATTATATGTAACTTGGATTTAGCACTTTAATCTTAGACTCTAAACTAAAAAAACTATTCCACTCTAATTATGGCTACCGACCATTAACAATGGATTAAGAGCCGAACCATTCACTAGAAAAAAGTGTCTCCTCCTTGTACATATAAGATCATTTGGACGTATACTATAAGCAGAAATTTAGCTAGGACAGCCAAAAACATCTTGGCAATTCATACATATAAGGCCAAAGACATAAGGCATTATGCCCCCCTCATCTCCCAAGAAAACAATAACAAAACTCCAACCTTTATTATACATATATATGGCATCAATAACTTACATAGTTTCTCTCAAAATCCAACAAAACCATGGTATCATCAGGGTATAATTTTCAGATCAGTGGGGTTTTGTAGCACAAGAAGAGCCAAGAGTTTGAAAGTTAACATAGCGGCTTGGAGCTGAGGAATGGCGAAACCCTTTGGGCATGCAACCCTTTACTTCCTTGTCACGGTTAACCCTGTGCTTGTGATTCAGAAGTACCTGAGGATTAATCTTCACGTAATCAACGGACGCTGGCCTCATTGTGCTGGGAACACTGGATGGGAGGATATAGCGACCGGCGCCCACGGTAACATCCCAAGAAGAACAAAACATCAGAATCACATACATGAAAATGATGCAACATTTTGCAGCACACATTTTGGAGGGATTGATCGTACTGTTGTGTTTCTCGTAGTGGTTTGGTTTCCCTGTGAGTTTGAGAAGCTATGCAAAGGAGGGTGGTGTTATAAATAGGCTCGTGAGTAGGTGGAAATAAAGAAGAGGGTAATGACACAAGTCATAGCTATAACGTTGCATTAGGTTCGAAGATTGATGTTATGCTGAGTTGGGTACCTTCTTTTTTACTGTACAAGGTATTGGGATGCCCGTGAGACTCTTTTATTACACTCTCAAACCAAAATCAGTTGCTCCAAATCAAATGCCCTAAATCTAGAGAGTTTCTTGAAATAGTAAAATATTCTAATTTGGTCGGTTTCATTAAGAACTATAAGCTCATTAGCCATTACATTACATGCAACATGAATCCCCCGTTTTCAAAAGAAAGAAAGTAGCAATAAATGGTATTCAGAAATGGCCAATAAATTTGTTGGTTTTGTTTAGGACAGGTAGCTCAAACTTCTTTGGCTTCCGGTGTAAATTGTTGCCAGCCTCTTCATCAATACCAAGTTACCAAATACCAACAATACCAATCGTCGTGTAATACTATTAACACCGGTGCATAATAAATTGGGGGCTGGTTGGCAATGTTGCTAGCAAAACAAGCAAGTTACCTGTAGGTGGGAGAAGGTGCAATGTTAAATGAACGTAGAGGAAGGGGTCTTAATGTCAAGATTTAATGTTTAGTGGTGTTGAGTGTTGACATTTAATTATTTAGATGCATTAACTTTGTGGGAGTAATTTCTCAACCAGTCCTGCAATTTCCTGGATGCAAATTGGAGACCGGTTTTCACGTTTTGTCTATGCATCTTGAAGCTTGTTGCCGATGTATATTGAATAAGTGTCTAGAATTTGTGGCCCTTCAAATAAATGCACAATTAAGATTCGTAGTTAATTGTTGGATGGCACTTGGGAAATTATAATCTTCATTGAGGGCTAACATGGGGTTTTACACGACAGCGTGGATAAGAGACATGAGACTCGAAAAAACAGTTGTTCTGTTCTGTCAGCTGAAGAACTAAAAGACCCATTTCAAATGGAGCTCTCACTTCAGTCTTTGAGTTTTGCATCCTACTGCAAGAGTAAGTCTCAACAAACTATGAACTCTCATTTATTTGATATATACATAAGATTTAGTGATAGACCTTCTTTTAGGTTTCTTTTGTTTCTCTTTCATTATGAACTTAACCGCTCTAGCTTTTATGAAATCAGCTGGCAGTGGTTAGTTGCTGCAAATGCACTCACCCATTAAAGAATCCCTCTAATGAAAAATTGGCAATTACCCATTAAAGAATAGGCCTTGGTCTCCACTGGGTTGTTGCTTTTATCTGAATATATGAATTTGTATGGTTCATCTGCTGGTAGGTTTCTGAAAACTCCATTGACCATTCATTGTAATCTTGATGAAGAAAGGTTTGTGGTTTAATGGTGCTATTACTTAAGCTAAAGTTGGTTGCTTGAACTTGTTTTTTCATGCTATTTATAATTGTGGTTGGTGAAAGGAACACTAAAATAGGGTAGGTTGGGGGTGGAGACACTAGAGGTAATGTTAGTTGGAGATTATGCTTTGGTTTGAATCTTTCTGATTTAGAGTTATTGTATCTATGGTTATTTGTTATTATTAAGGCTTTTAGGGTTTCCGGATTTTAGAAGCTCAAGTTCTTGCCCCACGTCAGTGAAGTGATTGGTATCATTACTGCTAGTGGTTTTGGAAGAGCAAAGCTTTGTGTTTATGGACATTTTTGCGGAAGAGTTGAACATAAGGTCTTATTACAAAAATTTAACGTTAGGGGTCATTAAAAGCAAACTTTTGATATGCCCCAACTTCTTTTAGCAAATAGCTTAGATAATTTAGAGTAAGATGGAAACAAGTTTCAATTCCACTGGGAAATGGGCTTTGGTTTCCTGTCTGTTCTGTTCTTTAAGGTGGACTTTGGATTTGATCACAAAGCTTCCATGTTGTTGGAGACTGAGTTATGCTGGTTGATGATTTGATTGATAAATTCTGAATAATATAAAGTAAAAGGACTTTTGCTGATATCCTTCTGATGCCGTGCAGCATTTGGAGAGTCGTGGCCAAAAGTCCCGAGTGCACTGGATTATAGAGCCTGTTCCTTGATCATTGTGAAACCACAAGAACATAGAAGAAAATTATCCACACGATCTCCTGCGTTGCCAGAAACAGCTGCTTCAGTAGCAATTGCTGCGGCAGTTGTGGGTGGTGCAGCGACATTTCTTGTTAGGAGAACTAAAGCTTCTGATGCAACTGAGGTTTGTACTTCATGTTTCCTCAAATTCTAGAAAAGTTGGATTCATAAACATTGAAGAAAGGAAAATATTCCTCAAAATTGTACTTCTTCAAATGCATTTTAGTTTGCTCATATTGGCGTTGCTGCAGCCTTCACCTCTGTTTGTTTGCTTTGACATTGAAGGTTCCTTCGAGACCATGTGAAGATTGTGAGGGTTCTGGGATATGTTCAGAGTGCAAAGGCGAAGGATTCGTGCTGAAGAAAATGTCAGATGAAAGTGCTGAAAGGGCAAGACTGACAGCAAAGAATATGGCCACTCGATACACAGCCGGGTATATCTATATGTTTCCTAATTAATTCTTCCCCCGATTCGTATGCGTATTGGTTGTGATGTTATGCTGCATTTGAGCTTTAATCTTCATTTCAGCCTTCCCAAGAAATGGAGCTACTGCACAAAATGTTCTTCCACTCGATCATGTACTACTTGTGGAGGCAGTGGAAACTTAAGCTAGCTTACTAGTACTAGTTTTGCTCAAACAGCAATGTTGTTTTTGGCCCATCACCATGGAGGATGAGAATCAAGTTTCTGCAAAGGATACCTTTAAGATGATGTAAATAACATTCTCTTTCAGAGATCATATAAATACATTGCTTCTTTGTTTCATTCATGCACGTAAGCATCGCTCTGTAATCGTACCAATATGCATGCTTGTTTTACATAGCTTGTGTATCAAAATTTTATCTAAATAGTAATTAATTTTTTATTTATAAATTAAAATATATCTGAAGTGTTAAAATTTATATTTTAATTTCCAATTTAACATAAATTCAAATATTTAATTAAAAATATTTTTATACTCTAAGAATGATTCTTTTTCCTCTTCATTTTTTTTGGAAATATTCATAATAAGATTACTATATCGGTACTACTCGTGTTCTTGAATCTTGATTCAACAAGGGCGAGAATACGAAAAGATTCAAAGTAACAACGGGAAAGTAATTGATTAAAACGAAAATGGCAAACCAACGCATATCCTGTTCCTGTCAACACATTAATTTTATGTTCTTTTCTTTGGCCCTATCCTTTAGTTGGCAAAGCTAAGTCAACTACTCCTATATCCCAGGAAAATATATTAAGGATTTCCTTTCATTGCTCTATACTATAATATAACTTTCACTTTCATACTCATTCAAATAATGCCACCTCTGGGTTGTTCATAGCTAAGTACTTATGTTTAATATTCAGGAGTTGAACCAATAATTCACCTAAAATACTCAAAACATGATCACAAATATCTGGTTTTTTCTATAGAGATATGACTCAGCTTCATTCTTCTTCATTTGCAACAGAACCTGGAATCTTCTTATGGATACAATCAGATTCTAGTTCATCTTTAAAGTACAGAACTAGTTTTCTTAAAAACAAATTACAAAACACTAAAACGTACGTTCCACAACTACAAGTACAGAATAACAGTTTCCTTGCATCATAATTCTTAAGCTATATTTTGATTGTACTGAGTTCAACATGCATATTAGAGTACTCCTCAAACATAGACTGGTGTGGAATTTGGCGGAGTAGGAGCTGATGCAATCTTCCTGCCACGTTCGGACCGGCTGTTCTCTGCAAACTTGAGACTCCCCTGATGCAACCCTTTCTGCTTCTCCTCCTCATTCCATTCAGAGCTATAATAGTGATCTTCGGTGCCCTTTACCACATCCTTTGATGGAGGAAGGAACATGCTACCCCATTGTGGGAAGTGAACCAATGTCACAGGAAGGGTGCAGGCCACAATCATCACTCCCATCCAACTAAGACCTGCTGCTGTGGAGAATCTTGTTGTTGAGAAGAAAATTAGCTGTGTCAATCCCGATCCAAAGTTCCCTCCTGCTCCGGTCAGGCCCGAAATTATTCCCAACGATCGTCGCGATATGAATGGGATAATGCCAAAAGTAGCACCACATGCTGCCTGAGCTCCAACGGAGAAGAGAATCATTGATAAGATGGCTGTCGGAAGTGTATTGGCACGTCCGAGCCAGATACAGAAAACGCCTCCTAAGGTTTGGAGGATCCACAACACCCATAGCCTGCCCCTCATCCCAAAGTATCGACCTGCTACATCGGAAGCATAACCACCAAAGGGCCGAGCGAGAAGGTTTGCCATTCCAAAGGTAGCAGCGATCGTTCCCGCGGTGCGGAGTTTGAGATCAAACCTGTTGTTGCCGTAGAAAATTATGTTTAGTTTATCAGTTAAAAGATGGTGTTTCATGCCAGAGGGGATCTCAATTCTCACCTATCATAGAAGTACTCGGCAACAACATTATCAGTTGACAATTCAACTCCCATGGAGTAGCCATATAGGAGGACAAAGATCCAGGTCCTGTAATTTGTAACAGCATACCACAACACCTGAATAATGATTTGGAGTTTATTAGTAAAAAAATTGACATATCAGAGTTTTTAGCTTTCGAGAAAGATTAAAAGTGTCTAAAGAAACTTACCTTAGAAAACTTATCTTTTGCAACATCACCCTTCTTCTGCAAGGCACTAAGGTTCCCATCAGGCAAGTCTTGTCCAAGGGTTAGGACCAAGATGCCCATGATGATGTGAAACGACCCGGGTATGAAGAAGGCAATTCTCCAGGCAGTGAATGGCGTTGCACCGGCTTGTCGAATAATGTCATAAACTAAGGGCATTAGAAGTTGAGTGGCGCCTCCCCCCATGTTTCCCCATCCGGCTGCAGTTCCATTGACAAGACCGATAATCTTGCTGTTAAACATTGTGCTCATCCAGTACTGGCAAGACACAAATGTGGCAAGCGAGAACCCAATCATGAACCGGACGGCAATGTAACCTCCGGCATTCGACACAAATGACATGCAAAAGACAGTCGGAGCAGATAACATAACCAGAAACGCGCATCCGTAACGAGGCCCCAGTAGGTCACAAACTGCACCCATTACAAGCCTAGAGAATATACTACCAGAAACAGAAGCAACACCAGCATTACCGATGTCTTGTTTAGTTAAATTGAGGTTGTCACGGATTATGGGAACAAGGGGTGCAGCAGCAAAGGTGGAGATAAAACAAGTGAAGAAGGAGATCCAAGATAGGTGAAAGGTTCTCATGTGAGGGTTGGCAAAAGAGAAAAGCTTGAAAACTTTGGCCTTGTGCTCTGAATCCACTGGTAAATCAAATTTGGCTGTTGTATCGGTTGGTGTGATTGGTGAAGCGACTGAGAAGGCCAGAACTGGTTCTCTGCCGGTCACTCCATGCATGGAGCTTCCTGGAGACCCTTCAATGCCAGCCATTTCTGCCACTTCAAAGAGATAAGTTGGCAATAGGAAGTGTTTATGTTGTGGTGTAAGAAGGGATCCCAACTCTAGTATATTTATAATGGAAAATGGTTCGTTGACTTTGTAAAAACCCTAAGTGAGCTAGTGCTGGAGAATCCTAGCAATTGGGATTCCAGCTAGATATGAACTTGGGGGCGGGCCTTATCGTATATCCCAAAGGGTCAGTTTGCTTGTTCATAACCAAACATAACTTAATGTTTTCTTTTTTTCTAATAAAACATTGTTCCCACTATTCTGTAGCTGTTGGATGGTCGTTGTAAACATGTTTGACTATCCCCTGTGGTTCAATATATTTTTCATAATATTTGCACAGCCTGATAATATCAAAATCAAAAGAGGAACTTGACTTTCTTCATTGCCATTTGATTTGTATGAAAAGGCCATATATAAAATAATTTACTATACCATGAGCCAGGGAGCTGTGTTTTGAAACAAACGGAGAGCCGTGAGTTGAAAAACAAGTGTGCAACTGGGATGACAGTTCCAACATCCTTTGCTGAAGTTCGAGCACACAAATCATCCAGGGGTATTAGATTTTTATCAAAAATAAATATGCATTAATCATTGACTTCAGTTAAATGTTTAGATGTTTTTGGAGTACTATAAAATACAATGTTTTAAATTATCCATAATTCTCGATTTTTAAATCAGAAATGGATAATTACGATTCTAGATAGATATTACAACCGACGCTCAATCGAGTTAATTTTTTTAATATTTTTAAATTTGGTTAAGAAAATAAAATGAAACGAGTAAAATATTTTTTAAATTATCCCTATTCTAATTTAATCTAGAACAAGTACAAAAGTATAATATTAAGTTTAATCTAGAAATTTTGTTTCCAGTCTAATTTAAGCTTTATAGTTTTACTTTAAGTTTTAAGGTTAATAGATTTAAATATAATGCTTAAAGTTAAATTTTAGTGGTTAGAAAATATTATTCAAAGTTAAAAATTTAAATTTTATATTGTGGAATTTAAATAAAATTGTTTGTGTAAAAAATAAATATTAACCCTAAATTAAATATTCATATCTAATGTTCAACTCAAATCAAATCAGCACAACATTAAACCCTAAGTTTAAATATTCATGTATCATATCGAAGCAATAATGGTTCATCTTTCTGTCTTTTCTCTTCGGTATAATTTCAGATATTATTTTCCGTCCAAAAGTTGGAATTTTGGGTGCCGTAATTATTTTCTGTAGTGTTAGAACTAAACTTTATTTGTTAGAGCATTTAAAATTTTAAATTTATGAAACCAAATATATTTAAGATAATTATTTGATATACTGACAGTGAAAATTTTTAGTTTCGATAAGTGTCTTAGTTTTAGGGTTTAGAGATTTAGTTTAAGGTGTAAGCTTTAGGGGTTTAGATTGAGTAGTTTAGAATTTAAGGACTACGAATAGAATTTAGTATTTATAGCTAGAATTTAAGGTTTATAGGTTAAAACCTAAATCCTCAACATATTACCCTAAAACCTAAAACCTAACCTCTAAACCGTAAATACTAACCTCAACCCCTAAATTCTAACCATCACCCCTAAATTCTAAACACCTACACTTAAACTCCTAAACCCTACACCCTAAAGTAAGTCCCTAAACCTTAAAACTAAGGCGCTTGTAGAAACTAAAAATTTTCACCGTTAGTGTATTAGATATAAATCTATATATTTATACTAGAGAATTCATATTAAAAAAAAACATGACCTCAATTAATCCTTGTATGTTCTGCTCTGATTGATACCAAAAGAGATGAATCATCGTTTTTTGACGTGCGAATTTTCACTCTGACTGGTTTTTATGTAAATGGAATCGTCATTTAGGTTGTAAAGATGGAGAAACAACGCAATTTGGTTACAATTATGTTTCTAAAAAACTCAAAGTCTCCGAAGTCGCAATCAAGGACTTTTTTGCTCCCCTTTTCCCCACATCTCATGTCTTAGCTAATTCCAAAGATGAAGGGGTAGCTTCTGCACCATAATCCTATACTTGTGCTGACGCAATGTACCGAATAAGTTATTAAAACGTGTATTTATTTAATATGCTGGGCTTATGTATACAAGACAAGTCAACTTTCCCTTAATTATTTAAAATTTTGGAATCATAAACTGACAGGCATATCAATAAACAACTCCCGCTTAGATTCTTTTCTTCATTTCCAGCATCAACCTGGAATCCTGGTTATGGATATTATAATATCTTGTTTCATCTAAACAACTAAGCTTAATTCAGAATACAACTGATTATTCAACAAGATGGAATATATTGGATTCCTCGATAGCTTAAACATGGGATGGTGTGGTATTTGGCGGGGTTGGTGCTGAGGCCACACGCTTCCCGCGCTCGGACCGGCTGTTCTCGGCAAACTTGAGACTTGACGAGTGCATGCCTCTCTTCTTTTCGTCCTCGTTCCATTCTGAGGAGTAGTAATGTTCTTCGGTGGACTTGTTTACATCTTTTGAAGGTGGAAGGAACATGCTACCCCATTGTGGGAAATGGACCAAAGTAACAGGAAGAGTACAAGCCACAATCATGACTCCCATCCAACTAAGACCTGCTGCTGTGGAAAATCTTGAGGTCGAGAAGAATATTAGTTGTGTCAATCCGGACCCGAAGTTTCCACCTGCACCTGTTAGACCCGAAATGATTCCCAGAGATCGTCGTGAAATGAAAGGAATGATGCCGAAAGTGGCTCCACATGCAGCTTGAGCTCCAATGGAGAAGAGGATCATTGCCAACACAGCAATGGGAAGTGAATTGGCACGGCCTAGCCAGATACAGAAGACACCTCCACATGTTTGAAGGATCCATAGGACCCATAGCCTGCCTCTCATGCCAAATAACTGAGCAGCTTTGTCCGAAGCATATCCGCCAAAGGGTCGGGCAACCAGGTTTGCCATACCGAAGGTTGCAGCAATTATTCCTGCTGTGTGGAGTTTGAGATCGAACCTGTTGATTAATCTTATTGTTAGTGATTTAAATGTAAATAAATAAAGGCAAAATGTTTTTGTAGGGAGACCTGACTTACCTGTCGTAGAAATATTCAGCAACCACATTATCTGTTGATAATTCAACTCCCATAGAGTAGCCATAAAGAAGGACAAAAACCCAAGTCCTGTAATTTGTAACGGCATACCATAGCACCTGGAATGATAAAAGCCAGTCCATTTCAGCAAACTAAAAGAATTGACAGCATGGAAATTTGCTGGAAAATTAAAGAAAAATACTTGCCTTGCCGAATTTATCTTTAGTAATATTCCCCTTCTTTTGCAGACTGCTAAGGTTCCCATCGGGTAAGTCCTGGCCAAGCGTTAAGACCAAAATTCCCATGATGATATGAAGCCATCCAGGAACGAAGAAAGCAATTCTCCAAGCAGTGAATGGAGTTGAACCAGCCCGTCGAATAATTTCGTAAATTAAGGGCATTAAAAGCTGAGTTGCACCTCCTCCCATGTTACCCCATCCGGCCGCAGTTCCATTGACTAGACCAATAATCTTGCTATTAAACATTGTGCTCATCCAGTACTGGCAAGACACAAATGTAGCAAGGGAGAAACCGATCATAAACCGAACAGCGATATAACCACCGGCGTCCGAAACAAACGACATGCAAAACACGGTGGGAGCCGATAACATGATCAGAAATGCGCAACCATAACGAGGTCCCAAAAGGTCACAAACAGCACCCATTACCAGCCTCGAAAATATACTTCCGGACACAGAAGCAACCCCAGCATTCCCGATATCTTGTTTCGTTAAATTGAGGTTGTCACGGATGATAGGAACAAGGGGTGCTGCAGCAAAGGTGGAGACGAAGCAAGTGAAGAAGGAGATCCAGGATAAGTGAAAAGTTCTCATGTGGGGATTAGCGAAAGAGAAAAGCTTGAAGACTTTGGCTTTGTGCTCAGAATCCACAGGCAAATCAAAGTTCGCGGTTGTATCAGTTGGGACAATCGGTGAAGCAACTGATAAGGCAAAAGTGGGTTCCCTTCCGGTGACTCCATGCATGGAGCTTCCTGGAGATCCTTCAATGTCGCTCATTGTCTCTCCTTCTTAGCTTTGCTCCTTTCCCTGGAAAAGTGTACAAAACAAGTTCTTTTTGCTGTTGTTTAGATTAAAGAAAGCCTGATCGGTACTTATAGGAGAATACCGTTGACATTTCAAGAGTTGTTTAAGCTTTAAAGAGCTAATGGAGATTCCCAACAGTTAACTAGTTTAAAAAATTAGTATACAGAAGATTAATCCACTTCGCCGCATCTAGCTATGAACAGAAAAGGTCTCGTGGAATATCCAAAGGATCAAGTAGACTTTGTACAGGGGTTCACAACCTGCTTAAACTACCAAACTAGCCTCGGATTATCAGCATTAATATAATTAATGGTACTTAGATATAAGGCCAAGTAGCTACAAAGAAATTAATCAAGTTGATTACTGAGATTTAAAGAAATTAATGAAGCCTGTTGTCCTGCTGCCAATATTTAATCAATTAACAGCGAAGAAGATTAAAGAAGAAAACAAGGCCTACGTCAGAAGATTAAGGGTTTGATTAATTTAGACCTTTTGCGATATTTGAACAAAAACTATAACATAAAAACCCTTTTTTTTTTTCTCGGCAAATAAGTTAATTTTATTAGAACTTAATAGAGTCATCTGCATTGCGCACCTCATCAAAAACCTAACTAAACTTAATGGAGGAAAAGAGTACACACAATGCAGGCGTTACAAATCGGAAACACCTCAGATTACAATATATTAGTCATCCTGACCAATGACCACTCTCCATTAACCTTTCATAATAACAAAGCCTCCAAGACGACACACATATCAAAATCTTTTGCCCCATTTCGGTGTTTCCTTTTAAGTTCAACACTAAAAAAATAAATTTTAAATCTTAAATTATAAATATTAAGCCTTAAAAAATACACTCTACCCATAATTCCCTTAAACATTAACTATAAATTCTAACCTATTTTTTAATGCGAGAACTAAAAAGTGGCAGATTTATATTCAACTCTTATAGGCTTGAATATGGTCTTGTAATAGTTTACAATGCAAATAGTAGTGCAACAGACCCTTATTGCTTTTTGTTTATAGACAGTAAATACAATTTATTAGGTCGGCAAAGCTAGAATTATGCATATGTTTCAAAAGGTTTGAATAAAACTCTCAAATGTCAAATTTCACTGTATGTACAATAGACATGTCTCCTGGTATATATATATATATATATATATAATTGCAACAGTTTTATATACGGGGTAAAAATCTTCTGCCCCCTAACCATGTCTCCTTCTATGCCCTTGCCTAAAAAATAGATAAATTTAAATCTTGCCTCATAACCCTAATTTTCATATCCTAAACCCCAAACACTAAACCCTAAAAATACACCCTACTCCTAATTCCCTACACCCTAACCCTAAGCCCCAACCTTAAACTTCAAACCCTAAATCCTAAACCACCTATTCTAAAGTGGGAGCACAAATGGGGGCATACTTTGGGAGCAGATGATTTCCATCCTTATATACGTATTTATTGTCAAGTCAAATGGTACATTGTTTCTTAAATGCATAAACTGGAATTTTCTTCTTCTTTGCTAGCTCCTCAATCCTCATAGTTTATTGATGCAGACAGAAAGTATATGATGTAGCTCTTTCTTACCCTTTCACATGCCCCGGGAGTTCTTTGGATTCTATGCTTGGAATTTTTACGGAGGTGGAGAGGAAAGTAACTTCATAGAATGTGTTTGCATCTTTTAAGAGCTAAATTTTTTTAGAAGATTTTAAGAGCTACAATTGAATATACAACTAGCTAGAGTAAGATAGTTCTGAAACACGTTGTAATTGTAAACATAAGAATCCAGCTTAAGATCATCTCGGGGGACATAAAGCATGAACGGTAAGTAATACATCATTAGGCAGAGATAAATTTACTTTATCATTGCTAAAAGTCTAAGCCACTGTTTGAATAGTTTATTTGTTATTAATATTTTGTATCTATTAATATTAATTAAATTATAAAAAATAATTTTTAATATAACATTACTAATCATATTTGAATGATCTATATATTAATTTATTATTTATATAATTATTTTTAATACAATTAAATTAATTATTAAATTTAAATACAAATATAAATATGTGAGAATAAAAAGAAAAAATACAATAAGTATTAGTTTACAAATGTCACAATGTAAATACGTGAGGCTGAAAAGTTAAAATAGAAATGGTTAAATTTAGGTTATTTGAAGATTTTTTATAATTGTTAAGGGTAAAAGGGTCTTTATAACTCTTATGTCAAAACCTCTAATTACAAAAAGCTCCTATTAGCAGCTTTTTCAAAATTAGAGGTTTCACCCCAATCCGCTTTTTACCAAACATCCAAATTAGCGGATTTGACCTGTCAAACCTCTCTTAATCAATCATGGCCTAAATATAAAATATATGAAAAACATTGTTGGAAATGCTAGATAATTACCCACCGTACATTGGAACAAAATCTATTTTTTTGTCTATTTTTATGCTCCAATACAAAAAAAAAGTAAAATGTTCATATTCTAAATTTTAAATCATAAATTTTAAACACTAAAAAACATACCCTGAACCCAGGGTCGGTCCTGGATTTTTGGTGGCCCGGGGCGAATACAAAACATGGGCTCCAAATTAGAAATTTAAATTGCGATTGTCGTCATATTTACAGTCATGTTAGGTTTTATTGTGGTTGCGAGCATTATAGATGCTATTTCGGTCACTACAAATATCGTGGTTGTGAAATCTCTTAATAACCTATGTTATTGTGGACATAAAAATTGTAAGTAACACGGTTTTAGATGGTGTCGCTACCCATGGGCGGATGTAGCATATAAATTGGGGGTGCAATTGACTCTACTTGATTTGTTGGGGCATAAGACTTTTAAGGAGGTAATATAGATTTTTCATAGGAAATATTAGATTTGACCCCACTTAATTTGTTGGGAGTATGCGGTCAACAATGCTTATTCTAGTGGTATAAAAATCCTCAATACATCATACTTCACTCATGACCTCACTATAAGAAAATTCTAGCTCCACCACTACCACTATCGTCATGTAACAGTCGTTGTTGCGGTTGCATACTATTATTTAAATTTATGTCCCTAATAGCAAGTAATGAAAAAATTAATAATTTTAAGAGTAGGTCCATAATAACAAGTATTGAAAATTGGGCCCCTAATAACAATAATTGAAAAAAATGAATTTTAAGAGTATGCCCAAAATAACAAATATTAAAAAAAAAAACGGGCCCCTAATAACAAGTATTAGAATAAGTTGAATTTTAAGAGTAAACCCCTAATAATAAATATTAGAAAAAATTAAATTTTTATTAACAAATATTGAAAAATTGGGCCCCTAGTATTAAAAAATAAAATATTAAAAACAAATACAATTCGAATAAAATTATAAACATGTAACTTTCTTAAGTTGTGGGCCCTGGGTGGGTGCCCTTTTTGCCCCTGCCCAGGGTCGGGCCTGCCTAAACTTTAATCTCTATTCATAAACTCTAAGCTTAAACTTTAAACTTAATTTTTTAATATTAGAACAAGAGAAAAAAAAAACAAAATATTTATGTCCCGCTACACTGCAGGTTCCTTGTTTAATTAAGATATTTCTTAAAATACATGCATCATACCTATTCTGAAAGGCATAATACTATAATTAGATTTTACCATATCTACAATGTGATTGTAGGGTGAAATAAAATATTATATATATATATATGGTTTATGCTTGAAGCCTTGAATTTGGGAAAAATTTATTTACGCTCGTGATTTTTTTACATTCAATTAAGCTTTTAAATAAATGAATTAAATCAATTAAGGTCATTGACCAATTTTAATCATCAATTTTTGATGATTTTTAAAATATTATTGCCGCGTGACAAAATACAGTTCTTACGAGTGAAATTTGAAGATTATATAGAAAAATATTTTTTATAAGTTTTTTTTAGACTTTTTAGAAGTTTAAAATAATTTTTTTTGGAAATGTCACGTGACAACATTGTAACATGACACATTACATCAACTAATTTAAAAAAATGATTGATTCAACAATTAATGTTGGTCAAATAGATGAATTGATGAAATTTTAGAATATAAGATTATTATTGGGTGAAAAAAAAAGGGTTTAATGTTGGATGAATTGCTGTGAAGCCCAACTTTAAGGTATATTCTTTATTCACTGTCTGGGGGTTTAGGCATTTAAAGCCCCCAAACAACTCCCTCTCTCTGAATTCAAGCCCGGGTTTTATTTTTTAGCTTTCTAGCCTTAATCCAACAGCTTATGGATTTAGGGTTAGCCAAGCCTCGACAACCGATAGGCTAACCGAAGGAGCTAATCTTGCTAGTACGTCCATGGAATTCCTTCAACCCGGGTATTTTTACACTACTCCTCAATCCCCATTAATCACAAATTCTTACGTAAGAATTTCAAACTCAAGTTTAAATATTTGAATTCCAAGTTTTAAGAAACGAGAGATCATCTCTCTTGATGTAAATTCTTTTTATTAAGGTATTACGAGATTCGTTCTCACACAAGATAAAAAATTATGAGTATTTTTAATCACTCGATCAACTAATATATCTCATATCCATTGTTTCTAATTAGGGTGCCTTTACTCAAGGCGTGAATAAAATAGACAGTTGAGATACACTCGAATGAATTAGCTGCTGTGGACTGCTGAGATACACTCCATTTCATCCCAAAAAAAAATTCCTTTCCTATGGTTCTCATTTCATGATGTTGATCATAAAATGCAAATTCATATTTTAAGTTGTATAATCTATTTATTTTTTAAAGTAGCTTGGTATAAAGGCATGCTCCATACCAACGCTCCACTATTTTTTAAAAGGATGACTCAAATGTTTTGGTTCGCCTTCCAAAGCAAAACCTTAAATGCCGTGGGATAAAACCAATTAAGGTTAATTATTTTAGTGAAGCCCCCTTAATTAAAACTAAACTTGTTTTGGTTGTTCTCGGGTGTGACTGTCCGTTGATGAAGGGATTTATTATTTCTTTTACACCTTTGATAATCTCAACGTGCTAATGCGTCCAAATAATAGTCTTTTTCTATAACTTTTATTTCAAACTTCTTGAATAACACACACATGACACATATATAGAGTTCATCACCGTCCAAAACAAGAGATTAGCCATTAATTAAGTACCATGAAAACAACATCAAAGATTTTCTTATGATCCCCATATCATGTGAATTAATATACATATTATTTTTTTTAAAAAAAATCAGAGCTTACGCTCAATCACCGGATAAGAAGTAGTAGAGATCATTGGATTTTTGTCTCCATATTTATTTGGACGGTCATGATTTAAAACAACTTGGAACAATTATTCTTCTGGTACGAAAATAATTTACTAAATCCAAAGGTTGAGCGTATTGTAGATGTTAGATGATCAAGATAATTCGATTACTTTATAAACTCAATAAACCCTAACACTCCAACTTATTTTCCATTTCAGGAGATGAATGAAGCTGATACTAATAATAACCCACGTTTTCCGAATAGAAATCTTCTGCCCCTTTTAGATGTCTCGTATCAAAAAAAATAAATTTATGATTAAGTTTAAGGTTTAGGGTTAGTATTTAAGAAATTAGGGCATGACGTATTTTTAGGGTTCAAGACTTTAAGTTTAGGAATTAAAATTTAAGGTTATGAGTTATGACTTAAAATTTAATTATTTTGTGTTGAAAAAAAAAACATATGATAATCGTCTTGTTTTCCCTTGCATTTAAAGGGGTACAAATAATCCACGTAAGTTCACAACATTTCTGCCACGTTTCTTAAATGAAAATATCATAAATAACTTTGGGTTTATTAAAACCAGTCATGTAATTCTTTTATTTTTGGTGAGCTTAGATTATAGCATCCATCTATCTATCTAAAAACGATGTATATATTTGTGTCTTTAGACTCCTGTTTGAAAGTCTAAAATGAACAGCAATTTATTCTCCTCTAACAAATAATTGAGTGTTTCAACTGTAGACGTTGCTATATTCAAAGCATGATACAGTCGTATTTTTATTCTTTCAAGTTGCTGTTTGCCAAAACATGAAACAGCTGATTTGTCAGGGGGGAAAACACCCAGCAGGAGGATCTTAAAATCAATCAGCCGCCGGTTATGGGCGCTAACGAAATGCTCAGAATTAGGCACCTTGGCGGCTTGGCTGCCCAATAAGCATTACCGGTACATCCACTTGGTCCTTAACTTCACCAAACTACTTGTTTTACGAGGCCTCTGTAGTTTATTAAAACGAGACTTTTTAATTTATAATTCTAAAGATATATAAGGGTTTTTTTAAGTAAAATATTTTGATACACAAGTTTGTGTAAATTGTAAGGTTTAGGGTTTAGGGGTTTTGTGTGTAGGATGTAGAATTTAAGGTTTATGGTTAATATTTAAAGTTTGAAGTTTAGAATTTAAAGTCTAGATTCTAGGGTGCTAGGATTTGGCATTTAGATTTTAATTTTTATAAAAGGGTTGTGTAAATTTTGTTTACACAACTTGTGTTCAAAGTATAACCATTTTTCAAAGATATTTTTACTTTAGTAAATAATAGGGTAAACTACACATATGACCACTTAATTATGAGATTGGTGTCAATTTGACCGATATACTTTTAATTTTTGCAAATATACCACTTAACTATTTAAATGGTTCTGATTAAGCCACCAATAGTTAAAAAAACGGAAAAGTTGACGTGGCTGTTAAATAAAATTGGTATAATTACACATTTGGTCCCCGTTATTTACACAATCTATCAATATGGTCCTAATTTTAATCTAATAAAATAAATTAATTATTCAATTAGGTGGTAAAACATGTCACCACCTTATTAGAGGATTTTATCTATTTTTATTTAGGGTTAACTATACCATTGACCACCGAACTAATTGGGGATTCCTACTTTGACCACTGAACTAACGAACTCGTCGATCAGACCACTGAACTTATAAAATCAACCTATTTTGACCACCGCCGTTAAAAACCTAACGGTGGAGTGACAGAACTGTCACGTGGCAATTAACGGGAAAATTTTAAAATTACACATTTGGTCCATGTTATTTACACATTCTTTCAATTTAGTCCGAATTTTAAATTAATAAAATAATAAATTAAGTGGTGACACGTATCAACACCTTATTGGAGGACTTTAATTATATTTATATTTGATTTTATTAATTTATTTTTCTCGTCCAATCAAGCGGTGACACGTGTCAACACCTGTTTAGAGGAGGAAAATAAAATTCCTCAACATGCGTTGGGGGGTGGATCAAACTTGGGCAAAGCTTGGGTAAAGGCAGTGTCTTAGCCACTGCAACAAGCACAACTTTGTGCTTTAAATCACCAATTTTAATATATATATCTCTTATTGGTTTCTACATTTATAAGCAAAAAGCTCAAACCCTAAACACTAATTTCACATATATAAATGGTAAATTATACAGATGACCACTCCCCTAAGCATACTCAGGTTTGAATCCCACCAGGGCCAGTTTCTTGGCTATCATTTTTCTTTCTCTATCCAATCGAATAACACATATATTATAGTTAGTATTTTATATCACAAATACCTACTTGGCCTAGTGGCAATCCCAAGCCATTCCCACCTTGGATACCCAAGTTTGAATCTTACCATGGGCAATTTCATATATTTTGTTTTTCTTCATCCAAAGGTGGTGACACGTGTCATCACCTAATTGGAAGAGGAAAAATAAATAAATAAAATTAAATAAAAATAGATAAAGTCCTCAAATGTCACCAGCTAATTGAATAATTAATTTATTTTATCAAACTAAAATTATGACCAAATTGATAAATTGTGTAAATAACGGGGACCAAATGTTTAATTATGCCAATTTTATTTAACATCCACGTCAACTTTTCCGTTTTTTAACGGTTGGTGGCTTAATTGGAACCATTTAAATAGTTAAGTGGTATATTTTCCAAAACTAAAAGTATAGTGGTCAAAATGACATCGACCCCATAGTTAAGTGGTCATCTTTGTAGTTACACTTAAATAAAAATAGATAAAGTTCTCCAATAAGGTGGTGACACATATTGAATAATTAATTTATTTTATTAGATTAAAATTAGGACCAAATTGATAGATTGTGTAAATAACGAGGACTAAATGTGTAATTATACCAATTATATTTAGGGAAAACTACCCCACTGACCACCAAACAAATTGGGGATACCTATTTGGATCATCGAACTATATAAATCGTCAATCAGACCACCGAACTTATAAAATCAACCTATTTTGACCATCGTCGTTAAAAACCTAATTGTGGAGTGACGGAACTGCCACGTGGCAATTGATGGAAAAATTTAAAAATTACACATTTGGTCCATGTTATTTACACATTCTTTCAATTTAGTTCTAATTTTAAATTAATAAAATAATAATTTATTTAATTAAGTGGTGACACGTGTTGAGGTGGTGACACGTGTCACCACCAATTTAGAGGAGAAAAATAAAATTTTCTCCAACTGTGCTCAACATGATTAGAACCTGGGTCTATAAGGGTAAAGGCGTAAAGCTAATGCCTTTGCCACTACACCAAGCACAACTTTGTGCTATAATTCTCCAGATATAATATATATCTCTTATTAGTTTTTACATTTATAAGCCAAAAGCTCAAACCTTAAACACTAATTTCACATATATAAATCATAAACCCTAAACTCTAACCCTAAATATTTCAAATTAATTTCACGCTAAATATTTCAAATTAAACCCCAAACCCCAAAATTTCAAATTAATTCAACGCTAAATATTTTAAATTAAACCCCAAACCCTAAATTTTCAAATTAATTTCACTCTAAATATTTCAAATTAAACCACAAAACTTAAAAATTTCAAATTAATTCGACGCTAAATATTTTAAATTAAACCCCAAACCCCAAACCCTAAAAATTTCAAATTAATTTCACGCTAAATATTTCAAATTAAGCCTTAAACCCTAAACCCTAAATATTTCAAATTAATTTCGCGCTAAATATTTCAAATTATATCCAAACCCCCAAACCCTAACCTTAAACCCTAAAAATTTCAAATTAATCTCACACTAAATATTTCAAATTAAACCCTAAATATTTAGCGTGTAATTAATTTGAAAATTTTAGGATTTAATGTTAGGGTTTGTGGTTTAATTTGAAATATTTAGGGTTTAGGGTTTAAGGCTTAATTTGAAATATTTAGCGTGAAATTAATTTGAAATTTTTAGGGTTTAGGGTTTAGGGTTTAATTTGAAAGATTTAGCGTCAAATTAATTTGAAATTTTTAGAGTTTGGGGTTTAATTTAAAATATTTAGCGTGAAATTAATTTGAAATATTTAGGGTTAGAGTTTAGGGTTCAGGATTTATATATGTAAATAACATGGACCAAATGTATAACTTTTAAAATTTTCCATCAATTGCCATGTGGCAGTTCCGTCACTCCACCGTTAGGTTTTTAACCGCGGTGGTCAAAATAGGTTGATTTTATAAATTCGGTGGTCTGATTGACGTTTTCTATAGTTCGATGATCCAAATAGGTATCCCCAATTTGTTTGGTGGTCAGTGGAGTAGTTTTCCCTGATTGACGTAAACTTTTCTGTTTTTAACGGTTGATGGCTTAATTGGAACCATTTAAATTGTTAAGTGGTATATTTGCCAAAATTAAAAGTATAGTGGTCAAATTAACACCAACCCTATAGTTAAAGTGGTCATCTATGTACTTTACCCTAAAAATATTATAAGGCCTTTTAAAGTATTTTTTCATTTTTTGTAATTTATTAATCCAAAATATTTTGTTCCCCTATAAAATGTTTAATCCCGCACATGTCCAAAACTTCCACTGTTTATTAAAGACTTTTAATGTATTGTATGAAATATTAGAAGCATGAGAGAAGATGTAATTTTCGGAAATCTTATTATATTTAAGGCTTAGAGTTTTAGTTTAAGGTTTAAAGGATTGAAAATTTAGTATTTTAAATTCAAGAGGTGATGTTAAAATTAAAGATTTAAAGTGTAAGAGTTAAAGTTTAGGATTAAGAATTTAAATTTTAAATGGCTGAGTTTAAATAGACGTGTTGTTTAAAAAATACACTAATGTATCTAATATCAACTCTTCATTTATTATTTAGTATAATTGAAAATGTATGCTTGGTTTTAGAAATTAGAATAACGTTTGTTTCGACTTTCTTGAAAAATAAAAAGAATAACGTGAAAAGCGTGTTTGGTAAAAAAGTAGTAAATAATTTCTGGATATATTAAAATAAAAAATGTGAAAACTAGAAGAAAAAATATCTATGTTCTTTTCATTAAAAATGTTTTCAGAAAATTCAAAATATATATAAAAGCAATACCCTATTTAATTTTAACTTTAATGAATTAAGTTTTTTTTGGAAAAAGAAATATATATATATATATATATATATGGCCAAAAGTGGTATCATTTAGTACAATGGTAATTATTCCATGCACAAGAGTTAGTAAAAATTTTATTTACACAAGCGTCTTAGTTTTAAGGTTTAATGACTCTATTTATGGTTTAAGGTTTAAGTATAATAGTTATGAATTTAAGGATGTTTATAGAATTTTGGGTTTATGATTAAAATTTATAATTTATAACCTAAATCCCTAATCATATTACCCTAATACCTAAACCCTTACCCTAACCCCTAAATTCAAACCTTAAATACTAAATTCTAACCATAAACCTTAAATTCTAAGCTCATACATTAAAAACCCTAAACTCTAAACCTTAAACCTCAAATTAAGGTGCTTATAGAAACAAAAAAAAAAATCGATCACCTGTGTATGTGACAACAATCCTTCGAACAATTGATGCAATGTAATTTGGACATTTTAAAATAAAAATATAAACATGATTGAGATGTGAGTGACCGGTGAACAAGTCCGTGAGCAGCCCCATTCGCTGATCTTGGGATAAACTCGAGAGCTATCTGCTTGTGGAGTTTAAGCAGACGCCTTTTTAACCTTGTTAGTCCTGTAATTATTTTGAATTTACTTATTTATTGATTAATTTTTTATACTATTTCAAAAGTAATCGATACCAAATGCATTTTTAGTACTCTCACTCTAAAGACAATTTTTTATTTCTAATTATTAAACATATTGTTTAACCTAAAAATAGGGGGGGATCGTAAAAAATAAAAAAAATATTTACATAAATCAAACTTTTAATTTACTTGTGCATCTATTATTTTCCACACTTTGAAGAGCAACCTCGTTTGTTTTTGAAAACATTAAAGACAAAGACGAGACTACATATTTTAATTTATTTATACTTTTATCATTTCTCGCATCTTACGGATCACAGCCTTTAAACAATTTTAGTTTATTTATAGTTAAAACAATTTTATCTTTTAGCTGATTAAAGTAGATAAAATTAAAACTCAAAGAGACTTCAATCTTTAGAAGTGGCAAGTCATATTCCCAAATCCCAGCATAGCAATTAGCATGCGTGATCGATTACATTTTTTTTTGGCATTGACCGATTCCGCATGCTCCTGATTTATTATCAGAGCGTAAATTTTTGGTTTCCAAATTAAGAAGAAAATGACATACGAAATTATGAAAAACATTATTTTTTTATTTTTTTATTATTAAAATAAGATCAAATTTCGTTATAATAAGGACATAATGTAAAGAGGAGGAGATAGCATCAACACTATTAGTTTTGTTAAGGGAGAAATTGGATTCAGCATATTACGCCTCAAACACTCTTTGACATGACAATGACATCGACACTTGGAAAAAAAAATCCAATGCACAATCCTTTTTCAAAGGCTTTATTATTAAAAAAAAAATTAACTGTTATTTTTTTTGAAAAGCTTAACAAATTATGAATAAAAATATTTAAAAAATTGAGTTTAAATGGATCGTACTTATATTGGACTTGTATAAAATTTCGATATAGATTAATCCACCTTTAGATCGAAAATCTATGGTTAAAAAAAGGGTAAACTACCTAAATGACCATCATATTATTGGAAAATTCGTGATTTGACCATTTTATTTTTTTCGAAGCAATTAAATCACTATAGTATTAAATTGAATGCAATTTGACCACCAACCGTTAAAGGTTAACAGTAGGGTGACGTGGCAGTTAAAAAATAGGTGTATAATTGCACATTTGGTCCTCACTATTTACACATTCTTTCAATTTGGTCTTAATTTTAATTTAATAAAATAAATTAATTATTTAATTAGGTTGTGACACGTGTCACCACCTTATTGAAGGAGAAAAATAAAAGGCAAGGAGCTCTTGACTTTACCAGGATTCAAACCAAGGTCACCCAGGTTAGGGTGATATGTGTTGTAACCCCCTCGTCCCGGTCTGGACGGATGACCGATCCGAGTGGGCCACACGGGGAAAACCGAAGCGAAACCCATTAAGGTTCCCCCTCGGTTAGCAACCCTATTTTTTTTTTCAATTTATCTTGTCTAAATGCCTTATTAAGTCCTATGTGATACACGACAGCGGAAACACAACTCCATAGCAACGACCAACCAAAACAGCACCTTAAAACAACTCATTTAGCCTTTTTAAGCAGGTCGTATCGATACGCCTTCAGAGGGTATCGATACGCCTGACCAAGGTCAACACCCTACAGTCAACATAAGAAGACCGTATCGATACAGCCCTTAAGCGTATCGATACGCCCTTCTAGGTCAACACCACTTGGTCAACTAGGTTGGACCGTATCGATACGCTTGGACACCGTATCGATACGCCATGCACTCTACAATTCCTCAGAATTCCAGAGAGTTGGGACCGTATCGATACACCCCACGTATCGATACGTCCAGCAAAATTTGTGTTCTCTATGAGCAAGGCCGTATCGATACAGCCCTTAGCGTATCGATACGCCCTGCACTGCAAGTCCACAATTTTAAGCTGAACGACCTCAAACACGACTCTAGATGCAATTCTCGACTCACCTAAGCATATACAAACATGTAAGCACACATATTTAAGCCAGAGGAAACACTCAAACATGGATTAAAGCATTCATACATAGCATTCTAACAAAAGAGCAATTTATGCATATATGGTCACTCAAGCACTTAAGATATCATGCCTTAGCAACCAAAACATGTAGACATTCATGGCATATAACATAGACAATATTTACAATCGAACAAGGCACCCACGAACCAAGCCAACAACGACATCCAAATACCAAAGCAACACAAACATCCAAGGACTAGCTATAAGCCTCCCAAACAAACAATTAGGCATCAACATAAACATGATTTACAAAACCATCAACATGAGGCATTAACAACATAAAGCCAACACAAAGGAGTCTAGATACAAGCTCCTAAAACACGTAGCATTTCCCATTGCTAGACTACTACTTTATTTAATAAACCATACTTGAGCAAACTACCACACGCTTGGACGCCCTTTTCCTGCTCCTTGCTAACTCCAAGCTAAAGATCTGCATTGTCGGAAAAAGGAGAGCGTAAGCATAAAGCTTAGTGAGCAGAGCTCTAAAACATAACAACAACAATGCAGAGTTCAAAGCTTCCTTTAAAAGTAAAGGCCAACACATACAAGTCATCCAACAACCTAATCCATTTACTACATACAAGTTCAACCAAAAGTCAACAACATAAACATTTCACTTCATGGTATGCACAAGCATAACCAAACTTTCACTTACGGTGGGACTACACATCACCGTTTTAACTAGTGGATTTCCAATGGGACTACACATCAAAGTACTATCCCACTAGTCACTACCGGTGGGACTACACATCACCGGAGCATCGACAACACACGTAATTTACACTAACACAACCAACATACAAGTACGGTGGGACTACACATCACCGTTTCAACTAGTGGGTTTCCAATGGGACTACACATCAAAGGAATACCCAACCAGTGACTACCGGTGGGACTACACATCACCAGAGTCTTATACTTTTGCTACTGGCGGGACTACACATCACCAGAGCAACGACAACCATGCAACACAACACACAAATCACCATCACACAACATGTACTCACTATATCATACACAACCACACAAGCTGCAACCAAGTCCACAAATAGGCACCAAATTGCTACAATCAACCTTAACAAACACAAATGATCTTACTCACCATTTTCGTGCACAACCTGCACCAACTTACACTTATCTCACAAGGCATATAACAACACCATAATTACCACCACACAAAATCAACGATATAATAAGAAGCAACATGCTTTCTCCCAAATATATTGGAATTTCATACATAACAATTCATCACCACAAGTAATGAAAACAAACAGTAAAAAGGGGAAATTAAAGAGACAATTCACCACAATTTACTCTTGAATAACTAAACTCTTCAAAACCAACTTTGAACCAAGATGATACTTAAAAACATTTTCGCAACCACATGCTTGAACCAATCTTTGAAATCAAATTAAAACATTAACCACTCACCTCACTTCCTTAAGTAAATCAAGCAAAGTCGACTCAAGCCTCCATGACTTCCGATATCGATCCCGAGACTTTACCAACGAAATTTCTTGCTCCTAATCATATCAACACAAGTAAATTAACCTCAAATCAGTCCACAACACAACATAGCAACCCGAAATGAAATTCAAACATCAAACACTTGTTTTTCAAACCAAGAACAACCACCAAAAAGTCATTCCCGAGCAGCCCTTTAGCACAGTCCAAAACCGATGATTCCAACACATTTAACACTTCTAATTGCTTCCAAAACGACCCCCAACCAATACCCTATCATCAACCCTCAATTTCCAACACAAACCATACTCAAAACTCAACTAAAAACCCTCCTAAAAACCCTCCAAAACACAAAATCGGGAAACTTAACAAAACTCTTCAAAAATCATATATGTTGAACCGTTTGTTTCATAAACTTCATATCTATCACTGTTAAATCAAAATCTCAAGTTAAACACCACAAAACAACCATTTTCATTCAAATCTCCCAAAAATCCAAATTCTAAAACATGGATGAAAATAAAAACTACTTATACTTTTGAAGAGAGGAAGTTGAGAGCAAGTCAAAAACGTAATTACCTTTCAAAACCGAGCCAAAACGAAGGAGAGAGGAGATGAAATAGTATTTGGGGAGGGAGAGATGTTCTTCACGTTAGAAAACAAATGGAAGGGAGAGGAAGAAGATGATAATCATCCTTTATTTATTATTGTTTAAACTTTAATGTTCAAAGACCAAAATGCCCTTAAAGCAAAAGGGAAACCACAATAGGTGCCATCCATGGCTTTTGGGCTCAATTTAAAATTGGTCCAAATCTTAAAACCCGAGGCCCAAACCATTACTTTAATAAGTAAAATATTAAAATCGAAACCCGAGATAATATTAAAATATTATTTTCACCTAGCCCCTAAACCGGGGCGTTACAACTCTCCCCCACTTAAGGAATTTCGTCCTCGAAATTTATTAGACAGAAAGAGTCATTAACACATGCTCCTCCACACTTTCTCTCTTACTACAACATACTCTCCAACTCTGTAGACTTACCACACGACATTAACTATCTGATGCCAAGATCTCAACGGGTCCTTCAATGTATGACCATTTTAAACTCAACTCAAACTCTTTAACAACATAACACGGGACAAAATTGATTCACACTTCTGAATCATAGATACACAGAACACATTACATACTTCCTTCTCACTATGGTGGTAACTGCAACAAACAAACAACCGGACTAACCCGATTCACCATCTCATACAACAATGTTTGATTACCTAACCCATAACTTTCTCTGACTGATCATTAGACCTCAACATACAACCAAACACTATGCAGACGACTTCAAAATTTTAGTCAAAACTCAAATCTCTATCGGCCATTATCGATCTCACGACAATGTACAACTCACAATCTTGCTAAGGCACAACTCCGCCATCTTATTCAAGGTATAAGTAGCTTGAACATGTATAAAGGACCACATACAGTGCAACTAACATTGATTACTCAACTAAATTCTCACTGAGGAAATAGGAGGCGAATCATACACAAGATCTCTCGAATCTATTACCCACTTTCAATACGAATTTCTCCCGAATGTAACAAACTAGAAGAAACTGATGCTCGGTCTTGGCACGCTAACAAATTGCACACTTACTCTCATACTGAACCACATTATCCATCAACTCAATCCACGAGTACTCATCTTCAACCTACAATATGTCTTCACACTATTCGGATGCAATACACAAGAACTGCCATGTACTCCGGCCAAAACAATACCTCTCAAAACACTATGACTATCGGCACAACTATTCTGTCTCTAAAAATACAAATTATATCGTCTCTAAACTGTATTCTGAAGGTTTTCTTTCTGATACTTCTTGCACGTAAGGTGCCAAGAACCTGTCTTACAACTATTTCTCTCTAAGTATCTGACTCAGAGCAAGCATAACATGAAACTCAACCACAGAACCACTATCAATGATAAACTGAATCCGGCAAACACAACTCGCAACTCGGCTACTAATCTAACAACAAATTTAACTCGGGACATCGGTCACTACATTAACCCTCTTCGAAGTTTCTTTCAGTTTCTAAAGGGCTCAACGTCTCATATCTAACACATAAACTGAACGTTCTTCTGTAGCAATCTATCAAAAGGGGTAGCTATCTTCAAAAGAGCATTTACAACCCTTCGATAGTAACAGCGCTAGACCTAGAAACTATAGATACATGTCACTGACTTTAATTTCTTCCAACTCATATCTTCTTCTGCCCAATTGAGGTTTGCACTAATATACTCGACTGATCTACATGACCTAGGGAAACATCTTCCTCAACTCAGAGTCCACACTTGCTCAACTTGGCATACAACGGATTCTCTAAAAGGATCCACAACCTTAACTTCAAGGCTTGTTATGATCTTCTTCAGTACGTGTATATTCCCACGTATCATCCAAGAGAACTACCACAAACTGACCGAGGATTTAGGAAAACATTCTGCTCAACATCTCTATAAAGGTGACTAACTCACTAGTCTATCAAAACGACATAATTTAAAACCCCAAGTGATCACATTTGTCCCGAAAGCTGCCTTCGGTACATCAACCTCTCTCACTATCAACTGGTAGTAATCGGATCTCACTTTAATCTTGTAAAGACTGAAACACCCCTCAACTGATCAACAAATCACTGACGTTTGGAAACGGATACTAACTACTCACTGTCAATTATCTCAATTGTCCGCAATCTAAACACATTCTCGTAGTGTCATCACTCTTCTTCACAAGTTACACTATCACACCCTATGATAATGTACTAAGCCAAACGAATCTAAGGTCTAACAAATCTCGAAGTTGATTCTTCAACACTCTCTCAAGTCGGTCGAGAATCACGAGATACAAAACAAACAAAACAGGAGCAAACTCGGAGACAGTATCAATAACAAACTCTTCTTCCCTAACAAGAGACAATTCGAGTAATTCTTGCCAACACCTTTAGGAAAACATCAACTATTCTAACATTCTGCGGTCTAATCCTCACTCAAAAATTAAATCCATCACATCTTTTAGGCAAACCTGTCAACCAAACTCAATCAATCTTTGACCTCTAAGGATGGGTCAACATTTGATACGAAATCCACATTCCACCTACCATTACAATCTCATAGTCATCCGTAAGCTTTAAGAAAACTTCCATTTGTCTCAAAGTCTATCCTAACTCTAGGTTATACAAGCCAATTTATGCACAGCTTCACATCAAAACCGTAAAAAGCAATTCTACCGCACCAACTGAAAACACGTGCCACTGAACCATCAACGGACACCCCTTGTACATCTTTCCGACCACAATAGTATCCTCGAAGGAACTAGTAACACTAACACCTATCCTTAGTACCCCACAAGGTAGATTCAACAACTTCGTATGCTCACTCAAAATACACAGACGCGTAGATCCAGATTCAATCAGAAAAACAAGCTCAATGACTGTATCGACGAATTACTTGCCACAACATCGACATCATTCCGAGACCAACTCATAGGTCTTTACTTCTATTACCAACTCATATCAAGATCGGTCACATTGCTCTCTCTCAGCAGAAATCAGTTCACAGACACGCTGACCCAAACAAACAAACTGTACCACCAACTAGGGTACTGTCGTACTGCTCTGAACTAAGGCGATGAACTCACTCGTCATTTACATCCTCTAAAACCTCGGATTCATGATTACAAACTCCAGGCCTACACCTCGGCCTCAATCTTCCCAAAGACAACAATACAATAATAAACAAAACACACAAACAAGAATATTCAGGGTTAGCAAGAGCAAGGGTCCAAGATGCTCAAGTATACTCCTTTACAAAAATCTTTTCAAATAAGTAATAGTAGCAATGGGAACTCGACACTACGCCTCAACACAACCATCAAGCTTACACATGCTTTCAAACACCGTACTAACAAGCAAACATCAAGCATAAATGGCAAAATATTCACCGAGACACAACAACAGCATAACACATCAAACTTACCTCACTTACCTGCCCAAGGTCTCGGTAACCTTAGGCTCTGATACCACTAAATGTAACCCCCTCGTCCCGGTCTAGACGGATGACCGATCCGAGTGGGCCACACGGGGACAACCGAAGCGAAACCCATTAAGGTTCCCCCTCGGTTAGCAACCCTATTTTTTTTCAATTTATCTTGTCTAAATGCCTTATTAAGTCCTATGTGATACACGACAGCGGAAACACAACTCCATAGCAACGACCAACCAAAACAGCACCTTAAAACAACTCATTTAGCCTTTTTAAGCAGGTCGTATCGATACGCCTTCAGAGGGTATCGATACGCCTGACCAAGGTCAACACCCTACAGTCAACATAAGAAGACCGTATCGATACAGCCCTTAAGCGTATCGATACGCCCTTCTCGGTCAACACCACTTGGTCAACTAGGTTGGACCGTATCGATACGCCATGCACTCTACAATTCCTCAGAATTCCAGAGAGTTGGGACCGTATCGATACACCCCACGTATCGATACGTCCAGCAAAATTTGTGTTCTCTATGAGCAAGGCCGTATCGATACAGCCCTTAGCGTATCGATACGCCCTGCACTGCAAGTCCACAATTTTAAGCTGAACGACCTCAAACACGACTCTAGATGCAATTCTCGACTCACCTAAGCATATACAAACATGTAAGCACACATATTTAAGCCAGAGGAAACACTCAAACATGGATTAAAGCATTCATACATAGCATTCTAACAAAAGAGCAATTTATGCATATATGGTCACTCAAGCACTTAAGATATCATGCCTTAGCAACCAAAACATGTAGACATTCATGGCATATAATATAGACAATATTTACAATCGAACAAGGCACCCACGAACCAAGCCAACAACGACATCCAAATACCAAAGCAACACAAACATCCAAGGACTAGCTATAAGCCTCCCAAACAAACAATTAGGCATCAACATAAACATGATTTACAAAACCATCAACATGAGGCATTAACAACATAAAGCCAACACAAAGGAGTCTAGATACAAGCTCCTAAAACACGTAGCATTTCCCATTGCTAGACTACTACTTTATTTAATAAACCATACTTGAGCAAACTACCACACGCTTGGACGCCCTTTTCCTGCTCCTTGCTAACTCCAAGCTAAAGATCTGCATTGTCGGAAAAAGGAGAGCGTAAGCATAAAGCTTAGTGAGCAGAGCTCTAAAACATAACAACAACAATGCAGAGTTCAAAGCTTCCTTTAAAAGTAAAGGCCAACACATACAAGTCATCCAACAACCTAATCCATTTACTACATACAAGTTCAACCAAAAGTCAACAACATAAACATTTCACTTCATGGTATGCACAAGCATAACCAAACTTTCACTTACGGTGGGACTACACATCACCGTTTTAACTAGTGGATTTCCAATGGGACTACACATCAAAGTACTATCCCACTAGTCACTACCGGTGGGACTACACATCACCGGAGCATCGACAACACACGTAATTTACACTAACACAACCAACATACAAGTACGGTGGGACTACACATCACCGTTTCAACTAGTGGGTTTCCAATGGGACTACACATCAAAGGAATACCCAACCAGTGACTACCGGTGGGACTACACATCACCAGAGTCTTATACTTTTGCTACTGGCGGGACTACACATCACCAGAGCAACGACAACCATGCAACACAACACACAAATCACCATCACACAACATGTACTCACTATATCATACACAACCACACAAGCTGCAACCAAGTCCACAAATAGGCACCAAATTGCTACAATCAACCTTAACAAACACAAATGATCTTACTCACCATTTCCGTGCACAACCTGCACCAACTTACACTTATCTCACAAGGCATATAACAACACCATAATTACCACCACACAAAATCAACGATATAATAAGAAGCAACATGCTTTCTCCCAAATATATTGGAATTTCATACATAACAATTCTTCACCACAAGTAATGAAAACAAACAGTAAAAAGGGGAAATTAAAGAGACAATTCACCACAATTTACTCTTGAATAACTAAACTCTTCAAAACCAACTTTGAACCAAGATGATACTTAAAAACATTTTCGCAACCACATGCTTGAACCAATCTTTGAAATCAAATTAAAACATTAACCACTCACCTCACTTCCTTAAGTAAATCAAGCAAAGCCGACTCAAGCCTCCATGACTTCCGATATCGATCTCGAGACTTTACCAACGAAATTTCTTGCTCCTAATCATATCAACACAAGTAAATTAACCTCAAATCAGTCCACAACACAACATAGCAACCCGGAATGAAATTCAAACATCAAACACTTGTTTTTCAAACCAAGAACAACCACCAAAAAGTCATTCCCGAGCAGCCCTTTAGCACAGTCCAAAACCGATGATTCCAACACATTTAACACTTCTAATTGCTTCCAAAACGACCCCCAACCAATACCCTATCATCAACCCTCAATTTCCAACACAAACCACACTCAAAACTCAACTAAAAACCCTCCTAAAAACCCTCCAAAACACAAAATCGGGAAACTTAACAAAACTCTTCAAAAATCATATATGTTGAACCGTTTGTTTCATAAACTTCATATCTATCACTGTTAAATCAAAATCTCAAGTTAAACACCACAAAACAACCATTTTCATTCAAATCTCCCAAAAATCCAAATTCTAAAACATGGATGAAAATGAAAACTACTTATACTTTTGAAGAGAGGAAGTTGAGAGCAAGTCAAAAACGTAATTACCTTTCAAAACCGAGCCAAAACGAAGGAGAGAGGAGATGAAATAGTATTTGGGGAGGGAGAGATGTTCTTCACGTTAGAAAACAAATGGAAGGGAGAGGAAGAAGATGATAATCATCCTTTATTTATTATTGTTTAAACTTTAATGTTCAAAGACCAAAATGCCCTTAAAGCAAAAGGGAAACCACAATAGGTGCCATCCATGGCTTTTGGGCTCAATTTAAAATTGGTCCAAATCTTAAAACCCGAGGCCCAAACCATTACTTTAATAAGTAAAATATTAAAATCGAAACCCGAGATAATATTAAAATATTATTTTCACCTAGCCCCTAAACCGGGGCGTTACATGTGTTTACCACTAAGCCAAATGAGTTTTTGTGATATGTAATACAAAAATATCTTAGTTTGGTTTTCATGCCAGAAAAAAAAAGAATAAATATAAATTAAGGGGACTCGAACATGGCACTTTTGAGATGCATAAAAACATCTAAACCACTGAAATAAATCTAATAATTAAATTATTAATAATTTTAATTTTTATTAAATTATTATATTAAAAATAAAAATTTTAAAATTTTATTAAAAAATTATTTAACGAATCTAAACCCACGAACATAATTTAAATAAATTGATTTAAATTTATGATTATATTAAAAATTTTAAAATTTATTTAATGAATATAAACTCACAAACAAAATTTAAATGAATCGATATTAAAAATTTATTTTAAAATTATATTAAAAAATTATTTAACAAATCTAAACTCACGAACACACTTTAAATGAATTGATATAACTTTATAATTTAAATGAACATAATAAAAATTTTAAAATTATATTAAATGTATTTAACGAATCTAAACTCATAAACATAATTTTAATTACATTTTTTTAGTGGTTTAGATGTTTTTATGCATCTCAAAAGTGTAATGTTCGAGTCCCCTTAATTCATATTTATTCCTCTTTTTTCTGGAATAAAACCAAACTAAGGTATACATTAAGTTTTATAGTACATAACACAAAGACGCACTTGACTTAATGGTAAACAAACATCACCCCAATTTGAGTGACCTTGGTTCAAATCTTGATAAAGGTAAGAGCTCTTCGCTTTTATTTTCTTCTTTTAATCTGGTGACACGCATCACCAAATGATTGTAGGAGAAAAATGAAATTAATAAATCAAATATAAATAATTAAAAAATCCTCCAATACGGTGGTGACACGTGTCACGGTCTAATTAAAATAATTAATTTGTTTTATTAAATTAAAATTATGACCAATTGAAAGAATGTGTAAATAGTAAGGACCAAATGTGTAATTATACCTAAGTTTTTTAAACTGCTATGTCACCCTACCGTTAACCTCTAACGGCTGTCGACTGGTGGTCAAATTGCGTCCAATTTAATAGTATGGTGGATTAATTATTTCGAAAACAAGTAAAATAGTCAAATTACAAATTTTTAAATAATATAGTAGTTATTTATGTAGTTTACCTTAAAAGAATAGATGAATATATATATATATATATATATTAGAAATACGTGTGTATGATTGAACTGAGCGCGAAGATGCGGATAGGTGCCTGCGCGCACCTCGCTATCAAAAGGCGCCTAAGGACAGAGGCTGTCGGCGGCAAACTGTCTTTCAAAACGGTCCCATTTGTCACGTGGAGTGGTGGCCCTGTCCGTACGGTTTCCATGCCCCTTTCTCAGTTTAAGCCATTGGAGCCACCGTGCTTCCCACGTGAAACCTCCTCCCCCCACCACCCTCCTTTTATTTATTTCCCCTCCAACTCAGCAATATTGGAACCACAACTTTCTGGCCAAACCCACTTTTTTTTTTCAGTTTGATTTGTCAATTCAGTTTTTACCACCCTCTTCTAAATTAAATACCACAGTGCGTAGTACTACTCACACAAGATTTTTAATCAGGTTTAATAGAGTCTTAAATATTTTGCTTTTCAAGTCATTCAAACGCGATGCAAGTGTAGTGCATGCAACACGTTAATTTTCAACACACTTGTTTCAAACCTATTTGCAACTTTAAATAGAAAGTTTTCAATAAACTCCCTTTCATATTTTATATAGAATACAAATTTATTGTTTTTAAAGTTAGAGTTTAAAGAATTATGAGAATGGGTTATTTTTTTATAATTTATAGTTTATGGTTTAATATTTAAAATCTAGTGTTAGAATTTAGAATTTAATTTTCTTATGTTGGGCATAAAAGGGGCACCGAAAAAGGACAAAAATTATGTCCCTTCTAAGCTTCGACGCTAAAAAATACTAAAAATTAAAATTTTAAGCCCTAACCATAAAATTCTAAATCATAAAACTACACCTTAAAAAATACACCCTATCCTAAATTTCTTAAATCTAATCTTTAATGTACGAACATAAATAAAGGGACTAAAAAAAGTAAAAAAATTCTATTCATCGAAAGAGGCAGATAGACATGAAAAATGTTACCAGTGGCAAATCTAAATCTTTTAGGATAATACATGTATTAATAACATAATACTTTCATACGTATAAAATTTGAAGGTGAGTAAATAAATAAATAATTTCAAAATAGACATTTATCCATGCTAAACCCTCGATGAATTCCCACTGAATATTAGCGTGAAAGGATGAAGTGGCTAAAATATGAAAGGCGTGGCACGTTATTGACTCTAAGAAGGCCAATCATCATTTTATGGCGAGCCGCCTACCTTCGTCCTACCCAATCACTACGCCAGTCGCCACCAACCATTCATGGCTAACCCTATTCTCACTGTGCTATTTACTTTCACATTTCATTTTCATGCTGCTTTCATTTTTTTAGTTTTAATCATTTATTTTAATAATATCGTCAATAAATTTTAAATTAAAATCTTATTATTAAGAGTCTAATGTATTTTATCACAAGATTTAATATAATTCTCATAAATTCAAGGAACATGGTCTGAATATATATAAATCTCACATTAATTGTCAAAAAGAAGGGTTGGCCTTTTGTTCTTGATGTTACATCTTTATCATGATTACGTTGGATGGTACACGTAACGTGTGCAAGATCTGATCTCATGTTCCTTGTACGAGTTCTTTTCCCAAATTAACAAAGATTAAAATTCAACAACAATTGATTTAATGATTATAAATGTCCATCGAATATATGTATTGTGTGACTTCAAACCCTAACATATATCTTCAGAATATTAATGTAACATTATTTAATGAAAAATTTTAAAAAAAAAGATTTTTTTTTTGATAATTATGTATTTAAACACCTTAAGTGTTAAGTAATATTAGCATTGTTGGAAGAGCATCTGTGCTAGCTGTCTTGGTCCTTGATGCAGACACTAAACTCCTAATCCTCTACTGACGGTTTTGGCATTGCTACATGTGTCAGTGTGACTGTGGAATCATTGCTTCGGGTATCTCATCATATTTTATCAAATCATTTCAATCCAAATATATATTTAATAATATATACACCTGCACAGTGCACACTGAATCTCTTACACTTCTCTGTTTCCATTTTATAATACTCCCCGGCACACTGGATCTTTCACAAACGGAACACAGTTTTAGTTTTTACATTATATTTCGTGTTATTTCCCTTGCTAATATCATCTTAAACTTTAAATTATTTATATGTGAATAAATGATGGTATTTGAAAAGAAAAGAGGGAAAGTGGCGAACAAAATGAAAAGGGAAATGAGCAAGAGAGTGTTCGAATCTGGGCCATGCCTCAGGTGGAGGCTTGATGGAAAGAATCTATCAATCTACTCATTACTTTTATTTTCTTTCCTCTGCCACACACCACAGGTGTCATAGTTTTTTTTTATTCCTTCCACATCGATTTTATAGATAGGAAAACGTTTTCAATAAATTATTGTTTAGGGTAAACTACACTATTGACCACCAAATTAATTGAAGATATCTATTTTGACCATTAAACTATTAAACTCGTTAATCAAATCATTAAGCTTATTAAATTGACATATTTCGATCATCGCCATTCTAAAACTAACGAATAGGTGGCGTGATAATTAACGGAAATTTTTAAAATCACACATTTAGTCTCTATTATTTACCTAAAATATCAATTTGATGCTAATTTTAATTAAATTTAATCATCGAATCGGATGACGACACGTGTCATCACCCAATTAGACAATTTATTTTGATTTTTAATTATTGGCTTTTTCTAACCTATGCATAGCTTGTATTAAATAAAAGATTTCACTTGAAAAAACAACATTCATTTAATGTATTACAAAATCCTAAAAGATTCTATTGAAAAAAATTCTCATTTAATGTATTAAGATATAGAATCTAGGGTTTAAGGTTTTAGGAGTATGGTTAGGGTTTAGTTTTAAGGTTAGAGTTTAGGGTTTATAGTTTAAGGTTTTATGATTGTTTTTTAATACAATTTTGTATTTAATATAAGTTGTTAAATAACCCTTAACCTATGCATAGGTTAGACAAACTCTTAATTATTTTATTTAATATTTAATATATTTATTTTCTTCCAACCAGGTGATGACACATGTCACATCCTAGTTAAAGGAAAATCGAAAAAAATAAGGAATGTGCTTGGTATAATTTGAACCTAGGACCTCCATAGTAAAAACCCATGTTATTATCACCAGGGGATGAGCCAATTTTTTTTTAAGGGGTGTCATTTTTTTAACGGTATTTAAGACGGGTTAATTATTTATAAAGAGGTGTTATTTTATTTATAAATGGATGTCAATTATATAATTTTCAATTTTTTATATACAAATTATATAAAAAATGCGATTTTCAAAAAAAATTGGGGTGTAATGCCCTTAGTGGCTACGCCCATGATTATCACTACGCCAAATCACTTCTATTGATATAAATTACACCCTTTTGTATATACCTTATAATACACTAATTGTTAGAAAAAAAAGAAATAAAAATGATTGAGAGAGATTCGAACTTAGGTTATTTGGGATGTATAAATATATACAAACCAGTAAATTAAGTTAATTCTTTTAAAAAAATTAAAATATTTAAAATATATTTAAAATATAATTAAAGCAATATTTAAAATGAAAATAAATTTATGATTTTCATGTTTTTAGGTTATTTGGGACTTTGTGCTTCTGATTTTGGTTGGTCAGCTGCGTGTTGGTTGGTGTTAGTTGTGAGGTTTTTTGCTTCAGCTTCTTTGCTTGTATGGTTTAGGCGTTTGTCCGTTTATCCTTTGTTCACTTTTATAGGTATTTTTTTTCGACTTAAGCTTAGAGAAATTTTTAATGAGACTTATGTTAGTGTTGGTTATGTATGATTATTTCTAATAAAAATCATACATTTTACCGAGAAAAAAAAAAGAATACCAACAAGGGTTAGATGAAATGGCAATGTACATTGTTCTCTTAATAAGAAAATTCAGGTTAAAATCTTAGAGATGACATTGTTGAGAGGGAGAGCCACGAATCTCAAACATAGACCATAAAATGGACATTTAATTTACTAAAAAATAAAAACAGTAAAATTTTAAATGAAATCATAAAAATTAAAACATCTAAAGTTACAAAAAATAATCTTGAATTATGTTTTTGAGTTTTTATATTTTAAATTTTATAATTATGCTTAACTTACCCTTTAAAAGAATTATATATAAACAAATAAGTGAAAAAAATTATCGGGTGATGACTACCAACACTAAAACTGATGTCACTGGCGATGAATTAAAAACTAAGGATAAAAGAAAATATATATATAACTCATCTCTAAATATGTTAACTTAATTTTAATTGAGATTATATCATTATTTTTACAAGTTTTAGAGATTGTAAATTTAAATATATTCAAAACGTTATAATCTCTTATTTACAAGTTAAATCAATCTTGATTTGGTCATGAGGGTGGCATGATTTATATTAGGCATAAATTTCAAAAAGTGAAGGCGGATTGAATCAAACTACCATAATTTGGAAGAAAAAAAAAGAGATTAAGGTTGTCCTGAAGGGCATGTTTGTGGACTTTTCTTGTGACGTGGTAGCAAACCATGTTGTATGAGGAATTATTGTGGCGGGCACATGTCTTGTTCAATCCCACCATCATTTGATTTAATATTTTTTTGTGTGTGAAATTTCAATGCAATGACTAAAATTTAATTAACACCGATAATGATTATAATTAACAAAAAAGGCGGATTTTGATTAATAAAAACAGGAGTCTTTATCAAATGAAACCTTTGTATAAACCACAAAATATCAAGCCATAAGCTAAGCATAATCCGGTAAACAATCAAATACAAGTTTAATCTTAATACAAGTTTGATGATTATCCATTTTGTTATTTTGTCATTTTTTTCTTTTTCATCATCAATTTTACAAATTTTTGTTAAATTCTTACATTGTTAACGTGTGATCTTGCTTGGCAATTTCATATGTACTTTAGAAGAAGAAGAAAAACCCAAAACAAAAATAAAAAATTATTTGCAATTTTAAAAATTCTTATAAAATCATTCAAAGTGTACATAGATTATCACGTGAGTTGTTACATAAGCAATATTAAAATTTAACAGTCTCGTAAATTTTTCATAAAAACAATATTTTGACTAAATATTGGTGGTTGGAGGCAAAGGTGATAAGAAAAATAGTGACAAAGAGGATAAATGCCAAAGACTAAATTTATTATTATGAAAAAATTAATATCAAATTATCAAATTTAATAAAACAATTTATTGTTTGAACATATTCGAAAATACTACACCCTTATTTGAACATATTCGAAAATACTACAACTTTATTTGAACATATTCGAAAGCATTAGGACAATTAATGTTGGATTGAGTCAAAAGTTAACACTTAGGCTTTGCTTGGTAGATGGGAAAGAAAATCGGAAGGATGAAAATTGGAGTGATGAAAAAAATAAAAGGATAAAAAATATAGTTTTTCTTTTTATCGGTGTGCTTAGTTGAGAGAATGAAAAATTAAAAGAAAAATAAAAAAAAATTCTCTCTATTGTTTGGTACAATGGGAAAATGAGAGGAAAGAAAATTAAGCTTTGAAAATTATAATTTATTTTTAAATTTTATAATCTAGTGGAATATTTTTAATATGATCATTTTTATTTAATTTAGTCCCTAAAACTTTATTTTATTTAAAATTGACCCCTATTTGTTTATAGTTTTTATAATTTAATATAATATTTTAATATAATTTTGTTTTTATTCAATTTAATCTCCAATTATTTTCAATTCAAAATTGACCTATATGTATTTTTATTTTTTATAATTGAGTCCAATAATGTTAATATGGTTTTATTTTTGTCTAGTTTAGCCCGTACAATTTTTATTTAATCCGAAATTAACCTCTATTTATTTCTAATTTTTATAATTTAGTATAATATTTTATAATTTAATATCGAGAGTTTTAGTATGAATGTAACACCTAAAACCCGATAAAAACAAATTCAACTGGAATATCAAATGCTACAAATAGCTCATTAATTCATAAGTTGGATTTAAGTTAAAAATTCAGTTTCAGATCCGTTTTAGACTCATTAATTCTAATTAGACTTAATGTTAAATTCTTCTTGAAATCAGATTTGAAATAGAGTGTTAGTTGCAAAAATAAGTAGTTTATGGGCTATTTTGAAAACGAGTCCTTAATTGCAATTATAAAATTAGTGATTGAAACGTAAAGTTTACAATTACATGGGCCAAATTTTCTAAAAAGGGAACAAGATATTATTATATTAACAATATTGAATTTAATAATAAAATTTAAAACAAATAAGGGAAAGTTTAGATTAAATAAATATTTTAGGGACTAAAGTGAAAAAATAAATATTTTAAAGACTAAAGTGAACAAAATAAATATTTTAAGGACTAAAGTGAACAAAATAATATTATATCAATAATAGTAAATTTAATAATAAAATTTAAAACAAATGAGGGTAAATTCTAGATTAAATAAATTTTTAGAGACTAAATTGAATAAAAATAAAATTATAATAAAAATATTAGATGAAACTATAAAAATTAATTATAAATATGGTGAAAGAAATTAAAATTTTAAATATAATTTGATAATTTTATTATTAAAGCATGATGACGTTCACTTTTTTTTCCTATTTTCTACCTAATTGGAGAAGAAAACTATTTGTATAGGAGGAAGGAAAATTAACTCCCTTCCTATTTTTTTACTTCTATTTTTTCACTCTACTACGTAACCATTAAATTCATTTTCTTTCTAATTTTTTCACCCCTCTTCTCTTCCTCCCACTGTAAAAAATACAATAAATTTAAAAATAATATGAGGAGTGCAATACATTCAAAAATAAAAAATCTCAACAACAATATTCAACCAAGGAGGCCAAATTATTAAACCCAAATTAAATTTGAATTATTATTTGATGTGCTGATATACTGACAATGTATTCTTTATATAATATTAAAGATTTATATATTTTAAAAGAATTATATTTTTAAATTGGGTTATATTTTGATACACATGTTGTGTAAAAAAATATTTACACAACCCTTCTATAAATTTTAAATCCTAAATTTAAAATCCTAACACCCTAAAACTTAAACCTTATACCCTAAACCTTAAAATTTATATTCTAACAATAAACCTTAAATTCTACGCCATACACACTAAATCTTTAAACTCTAAACTCTAACCTAAAACCTAAAGTTTACACAATTTATATATCAAAGTATTTTCCTTTTAAATTAAAGTCTGAATGACATGTATTCATATGATTCAGTAATAAATATAAAATTATATACCATTAGTGCACCAAAATGTAGTGAAACGACAATTAACCTCTCACCAGTCACACCCAGAGTCATTTACTTACCTGTTAGTGTGTATAGCTGTGATGACTAACGGTCATCTGTTAGTTTGTTATAGATTCAGTTACAATTAGAGAAAAGGCTGTTAAGCTTGTATTTCAGTGTATATAAAGGAGAGCTTGTACAATGTAAAGATTAACTTTGTTTGAATAAAGATCTGTTTTCCCTTTCATCTTATTCTTCCTTGCGTCACTCTTTCTCCGCAACTCTTCCCTCTTTCATCCATATTCTCACATGGTATCAGAGGTTTCAATGGCTGAAAACTCCACCAAGCCCTTCACCAACAAGTCTATCTCAATTCGCCTTGATGACACGAATTACTTACTGTGGAAGCAACAGATTATCTTTGCCATCGAAAGTCTTGCGCTCACAGATCACATTGATAGCGATTTCTCTGTTCCTGATCAGCATATTCTTGCTAATGGTGTTCGCTCTGTGAATCCTGAATTCACTCGCTTCAAACAAGAAGATAGTGCGCTTTGTTCTTGGCTCCTATCTTCCATGGGGCCTTCTATCTTGCCTGCTCTTGTGAATTATAAGAATGCTCTGCAAATCTGGGAGAAGGTGCGTCAAATCTTTTCTGTTACTTCGACTACTCGTGTAATGCATCTGCATTGCTCGCTTAAGAACATCCGCAAGCGTGATCAGAGCATGAGGGATCTTGCTCAAATTCAGAGTGTTTGTGATAGTCTTGCGGCTTGTGGAAATCCATTGTCTGAGACTATGCACATTTCGACGATCTTGTCTGGGCTGCCGTCGGAATACGAACCAGTGGTGGCGGTTATAACGTCTAGCCAGCAGCCTTACAAGCTTGATGGGGTCACCAGCGTTCTGCTTGACACTGAGTCCAGGCAGCTTGAGGTCTTGGCTCAAGACTCTCTTGCTAATCTTGTTCAGGGGTCCAACAGTTCTATGGGTCATAACCCGTTTAATTCGAGTTTTGGTTATTTGGCATCTGGGCCGACGAATACGGGTTATTCTAATGCGGGTTATAGTGCTAATTCGGGCTATGGTTATTCTAATACCCAAAGATCGTCTGTTCCTCTTTTTCGCCCAAATAACCCTAATTCCAATTCTGCTCGTGGTGGAACGCCGTTCAGGGGCCGTGGAGGAAGGTTTTTCCCTGGTCGGTCACGTCCGCAGTGTCAGATTTGCGGCAAGATTGGTCATCTTGCCAATCGCTGCTACTTTCGATTTGATCAAGCGTACGAGGGTATCGGAAATCCTATGGCTGTGAATCAAATTACTTACTCTGATGACGATCAATCTTTCATTCAAGGGGGTTGTGCGTCTCTGCCTAGCCAGGATCAGAATCAAGGTTTTTCTGGGCAACCTGCTTCGGCGTCCGATCCTGTTATTGCTTCCGTTGCTGCCGTGACTGAAGACTTCTCGTTTGGAGATGCTGCGTGGTACCCGGACTCAGGTGCAACGTCTCATCTCACGGCTGATGCAGGTAAGTTTCTTTCTTCTACTCCTTATCGTGGTTCTGGCAAAGTTTGCGTTGCTGATGGATCCTCGATTCCAATTTCTGGAATTGGGAATTCTGTCATTAATTCGTGTTTGAGACCTTTACAACTTAATAATTTATTGCATGTACTTGTTGTTTCAAAAAATTTGTTATCTGTTTCTAAATTTACTAAAGATAATAATGTTAGTGTTGAGTTCTTTCCTAATTTCTGTGTTGTTAAGGACTTGATCACCCGTCAAGTGATGCTTCGAGGTTCTCAAAATGATGGTCTGTACAAGATTGAATCTTCTGCTATTGATGCTGCTGATTGTGCCTTGTTTGTTAATAATTGTCATAAGAGTTTTCTAGACAGTGGACAGTGTAGTAATTCTTTTGTTCCTTGTAATCTTTCTTCTGGCAGTAATGTTCTTTCTTCTACTAGTTGTTTTAGTGCTGTTGATGTTAATGTCTGGCATAGGAGGCTTGGTCATCCTTCTGCTGATGTTATGTCCAAGCTTTCCACTCTTTGTAATTTTGAGAAATTCAATAAAGATCTCATTTCTTGTGAAGCATGTAAACTTGGAAAAAGTCACAAGTTACCTTTCCATAGTTCTAAAACTGTTTATGACAAACCTTTGCAAAATGTTCAAGTGGATGTCTGGGGTTCTGCACCTTTAATTTCTAATAATTTCTGCTATTATGTTAGCTTTGTTGATGCTGCCACTAGATACACATGGATTTACTTTGCTGCTAAGAAATATGATGTTGCTAAGCTTGTCATTAACTTTCATACTATGGCTGAAAGGCAATCTGACTGTAAGCTTAAAGTCATACAATCTGACTGTGGTTCTGAGTTTAAGCCTCTTAGTTCCTACTTTGCTAAACATGGGATTCAATTTTTAAATACATGTCCTTATACTTCTGAACAAATTGGTAGGGTTGAGAGGAAGCATAGGCATATAGTTGAGCTTGGTTTAACCTTGATGGCTCAGAGTGGTGTTCCTTTTAAGTTTTGGTCTGATTCTTTCTATACTGCTGTGTATCTGATAAATAGGTTACCCTCTAAAACCTTAGGTGGTTGTTCTCCTTATGAGAAAATGTTTAAAAAGGAACCTAACTATAATTTCATGAGAATTTTTGGATGCCAGTGTTATCCTCTTACCAGGCCATACAACCAAAACAAGCTCCAATTCAGGTCTAAGCCTTGCCTTTTTCTGGGGTATAGCTCTACTCAGCATGGCTACAAGTGCCTTGATGCTGAAGGTAAGCTGATTGTGTCTAGGCATGTACAATTTAATGAGGGTTGCTTTCCTTGTTTACAGGACAAGGGTGTTTCAACCTCTTCTATGGCAAATCCTGTTGGTTCTAAGTATGTCAAGCCTAGGACTATTGTTTCTCCCCAACAAGAGCTTTATGTACCTACAAATAGTAGTAGGTCTTCTGATACACTCTTTTCAGAGCCCATGTCAGATGATTCCAGTGTGTCTGTTCCCTCTTCACAACAATTTCATCCTCCTGTTATTTCTTCTCCTCGACAAGCACCTTCACAACAAATTCCTCCTGTTGTTTCTTCTCCTTTACAAGCATCTTCTCAACAAATACCATTTTCTCAACAAATACCTCAGCAAGCTTCTCCTTCTTTTCCTGAATTTGTGTCTGAACTTGTGCATGAGCATAATTCTGAGTATTCTTCTTCTGTTCATCCTTCTACTGTTGCTGAGCCACATGTTTCTGAGTTACCTGAGCATGTTTCTGAATTACCTGAGTCTGTTTCCAATTCTGCAAACTCTCCTTCTGGTGAAATGCCTTCTGGTTCAGCTAAGTTACCAACTCACACAATGGTTACCAGGTCTAAAGCAGGGGTGTTTAAGCCCAAAGTATTTCTTGCTCAGCCTGATGTTCAAGATTCTGTTCCTACTACAATTCAGCAAGCTATGGATTCACCTGTTTGGAAAGAGGCTGTGTTAAAAGAGTATGAAGCTCTTTTGTCTAAAGAAACCTGGACACTAGTTGATTTACCTGCTGACAGAATACCAATTGGTTGTAAGTGGCTTTTTAAGATAAAGCATAATTCTGATGGGAGTATAGCTAGGTACAAGGCCAGACTTGTGGCTAAAGGTTTCTCTCAACAGGCAGGTTTTGATTATTTTGAGACCTACAGTCCAGTTGTCAAACTTGTTACAGTCAGGATTCTGTTAAGTGTTGCTCTTAATAATGGATGGTGTTTGAGACAAATTGACATAGATAATGCCTTTCTCAATGGTGATTTAAGTGAAGAAGTGTATATGCAGCAGCCGCCTGGATTCGAGCAACAAAGTTCTCATGGAAATAAGTTGGTTTGTAAGCTTCAGAAGTCATTATATGGGCTCAAACAGGCACCAAGGGCCTGGTTTGAAAAATTTCGGAATCATCTGGTAACAAGTCTGAAATTTACTTCTTCACTTGCTGATTCCTCTTTATATTTCAGAGAATCAAATGGAAATATAGTTTATATCATGGTTTATGTGGATGATATAGTGGTAACTGGTAATAGTGCCACAGAAGTTAGTCTTGTCATAGAAGATATTAGTAAAGCCTTTTCTTTAAAAGATTTAGGACAACTAACTTACTTTCTTGGCATGAATATTCAGTCTGTTAGTCAAGGCTTAATACTTAGTCAGAAGAAGCATATATTGGAGCTGCTTGAAAAGACTAAAATGAATGATGCCACTGTTACTCCTACACCTATGGTAACATCACCACAGATCTCTTCTAAAGATGGGGTTGCATTAGAGGATGGCTCTTTGTATAGGCAAGTAGTTGGTACACTGCAACACATTTGCACAACACGACTTGATATACAGTTTGCAGTGAATAAATTGAGTCAATACATGCAAGCTCCTCTTGATAAGCATTGGACAGCTGTCAAGAGAATCATCAGATACTTGAAAGTTACTCTAAACCATGGTCTCTTTTTCAGTAACAGTCCAGGATCAAATACTTTGGTTGCATACACTGACTCTGATTGGGGTACAAGCATTGATGATAAGAGATCCACTGGAGGTCATTGTGTTTTTCTAGGGGGCAATCTGGTCTCTTGGGGATCCAAGAAACAAAGTGTAGTTTCTCGGTCCTCTACAGAGGCAGAATTTAGGAGTTTGGCTGACACAATGTGTGACACAATGTGGGTTCGATCACTTCTTTCTGAGTTAAAGATTCAGCTATCTAAAACTCATGTGATCTGGTGTGACAATACCAGTGCAATAGCTCATTCTGCAAATCCAGTTCATCATGCTAAGCTCAAGCATGTCGAGTTGGATCTAAGTTTTGTCAGGGAAAAAGTAGCAGCAGGACAGTTTCAAGTATGTTATGTACCAGCATCTGAACAAATTGCCGATGTACTTACGAAGCCTTTATCAGCAGCATTCTTTGTTCATCTCAGACAGAAGCTTAGAGTTTATTACCCAGATGAATTAAGAAGTCAAGTTACTCAATGATTGTTCTTCTTTCAAAACTCAAAGAGGACGAGAAGAATGTTAGTACACTAGTTTCTCAAAACTAGAGGACAGGAAGTATGTTAGTGTGTATAGCTGTGATGACTAACGGTCATCTGTTAGTTTGTTATAGATTTAGTTACAATTAGAGAAAAGGCTGTTAAGCTTGTATTTCAGTGTATATAAAGGAGAGCTTGTACAATGTAAAGATTAACTTTGTTTGAATAAAGATCTGTTTTCCCTTTCGTCTTCTTCTTCCTTGCGTCACTCTTTCTCCGCAACTCTTCCCTCTTTCATCCATATTCTCACATTACCACCTGTTAGACCAAACCCCTTTTTCTCCTTCATCGGCTTTGCTTGTCACCCAAGGTAGAAATGAATTGATGAAAAGTCTGATATTCAAATTCACAGGTCGGATTTTAATCTATTACACTACAGTAAAATATGTTTTTAGCGGCATCTTTTTAGTTTTATAGCGGCATTTTTTAGTGCCGCGAAAAACATTCCCGGCGCTTAGAAAAACGCCGCGAGAAGTGCCGCCTAAACCGGCGCCGCAACAGTTCGCGACGTTTCGTAGCAAAAAACGCTGCAAAAGGGGCAAGACTTAACACAAACGCCGCGAAAAATTGTTCTTTAGTGGCGTTTGTAAACTCAAACGCCGCGACAAATTATTTTTTAATGGCGTTTATAAACACAAACGCCGCGACAAACTGTTGTTTAATTTATTACATAAATTATCAACGTAAATACACGTAAGACCTCTATTTCACATACTTGGCACTAAGTAGCCTTAAATTATTTGATATAGTCTTATAAATATCCAAACCCTTTAGGTCTTTTCGTAGACATTGATTTTAGCATTATGATCATTTCCTATATTTCCTTTGTTTTTAGTGTTTTTTCCTCAAGATATCTGGGGTGCTCATAAATGCTCTTTTGGACTTTAATCTACAGAGAAAAATCACAGTTGTTTCAAAGAATTTTGATACTCCCAACTTAAATAACATGTGAATCACATTTGATGGTTTCATATATATGACTTTCAGTATATATAAAAAGGGTAATTGTTTAATACACTGGCGATAGAAACTAAAAAGTTTCTACAAGCGCCTTAATTTTAGGGTTTAGATACTTAGTTTAGGGTGTATGGTTTAGGGGTTTAGGTGTATGACTTTTGAATTTGGGGATTGTGGTTGAAATTTATAGGTTAGGGTTATAATTTAGGGTTTATAGATTAAAACCTAAATACTCACCATATTACCCTAAAAACTAAACACTAACCCACAAAGCCTAAATTATAACCCTAAACCCTAAATTCTAACCATTATCCCTAAATTCTAAATTCCTACACATAAACCCCTAAACCACATACCCTAAGCTAAGCCATAAATCCTAAAACTAAGGCGCTTGTGGAAACTTTTAATTTTTACCGTCGCTGTATATGATAATAATCTATATAAAAATACCCATTACATTTTCTAACCTTTAATTATGAAATGACTTTCAGTATTAATAAGTTGATGCTTAATCATATAAAGGATTATTATATCATTATATTAGGGGAAAAAGTAGTTGGGGTCTTAATTATGGTTTGGATTGTGATTGTTTGGTTTGTTTATAAACTTTGTAAAATTAACCAATACACTTATTTTCTAACAAAACAAAACCTAATATGTACAAATATTTAAATAAATTAATATAATTGAATTGAAACAATTATAAGATATCGAATTCCAACTTTACTCGAGGGCTTCAACTTGTTAGATTCTTCTTGGGTAACTCTCACGTAATCACTTTATGTTTCCACCAGTGTTAACAGGCCACATCAGCTGGACCTCCTCCTGTGATGCCATACCAAAATATAATAAAAAAATAACTATTGGATATTAGTGGTTATTTATCAATTTCAAAGGTTAGAGTATATAATTGTATTTTTTTTATCAAAAGTATTATTTTCAAATATGTTAGTGTGATTATAAAATATTATCTGTTTAATTTTCTTAGCCCTTTAATAAAGTACACACATGATGCTCAAATCCGGGTCACCTGAATGAAATACATCATTCTTCCCCATAGAGATCATTCTATTCATATTAAATATTTTTTTATAAGATATTCATTTAAACGAAATCAATCACTAATCTTTCACATTATGTTGGGTAAAAATCTTCTGCCCCTAACCATGCCTCCTTCTATGCCTCATGCCTAAAAATACTTAAAAATTAAATCTTGCCCCATAACCCTAATTTTCATATCCTAAACCCCAAACCCTAAACCCTAAAAAATACACCATACCCCTAATTTCCTACACCCTAACCGTAAGCCTCAACTTTAAACCCCAAACTCTAAACCCTAAACCCATTATTTTAAAGTGGGGCACAAATGGGGGCATACTTTGGGGTAGATGATTTCCATCCCATTATGTTATCTCATATTGAGGTATAAACTGGCCGCAAATTTTAAAATATGCTTTTAATAACGATACTAAATACTACTCGTATGATTTTAAACAAAATAATCTAAAAATATTTTTCACAACAACTTTTCTACCAAAAAAAAAACAGCAGACCATAAATCTTTCTCAGGTTGTATATTCTTCTTTTATATACGGTTCAGATACCTCTCTCTTTCTCTGTATATATATGTGTGCGCGCGCATGAGTATGGATATGGGAGAGATAGATAAACAGTCGTTATTTGCGGGTGTTGCATCATCAAGATTCACAAGCAAATGCACGGTGGTGATGATAATACCCTTCTTCCCCTTGTAAATTTTATTGCTAAACATCTTTGAAAGTGAGAATCTTGATGATGCTGCATCCGCAATACACGGCTATACACAACAAGAAGAACAAAAGTATACGCCAGTCTTTCAGTTGCAAATGTACAGTTTTTCTTCTTTCTTCTCTTCTGTTGTAGACTGTAGAGTAGTTTTCATTTTTTGCAATCTTAATTTCATGGAGTAATAATCTTCAACTAATATGAAGGGTTTCCCCATGAGTGGATTTTGAATGTTTCTATTATACTGCCATATTTTTTTGAGCTGTCGACTCCGGACTCACCTAGGGTGTTTCCAAAGGGGTTTGACTTGCAGATCTATGACTGTTGTTCTAAATCAAATAAACTGGTACAGTAGAAATGGCTACTTTTTCATGAAGAACGGACAGTTCCCTAATCCCTGCAACTCTTAGAAGATAGAGCCATGACATAAGAAGCTCCTTAGAGAATATGTCAAAAAAGGGTGAGCTTTTATCATTACTCCATTTGTTTCCCTCTCTTGTTCTGTTATCTTTGCTTGTTCCCGCAAAAAGAAGCTAGATCCATTCTTTAACTTTGCAGATCTTTGATTTTGGTTATTTTGGTTATTTCATTCAATATATTTGCCAGCAGGATTGCAGATGTGCAGGCATCAGGAGTGTTTGGACTTTGGAGCAGAAACTCTGGGGAAAAAAAGGGTAAGACTTCAAGAGAAAGGAGGTATGTATTAGATTTGTTTGTTTATGAGATTTGATGATATGATTCAACTAGTTAACTGCAAAAAAATTTGGTTCTTCCCACCACCTTTGTCCTCACTAGGGAAAAGATTCAAACACGTATTTGATTAAATACCTGATAAAAACAAAAGTTTTGTGGACATTCCTCCAAGTGGATTTTACCTGTAGATGGTTGAAAACTGGAACTGCTTCACATTATTGGTTTTGCCATTTGCCATTTGCTATTGTTGGTGGACCATTCACCAGAGACGCATCCTTGCAATTTGAAGACTATCCAGTCCCACATATTGGTCATCCCTTTCAATAGTACACGTAACCCAGAAATTTTCTTCACAGAAATGTCTAAATTTGCTTCTTTATGTGTCTAAAAAGTTATGGATATCTGTGTGCCTCTATCACTTTCCAAGCTTTAGGTTCTCATACATATATATTAATGGCATATAACTTTAGTTTCTTTTACTGCATTAATTCTATGCCAAACTGTAGGAAAAGTTTGGCCCACTACTGATTATCTAACTCTTACAAAGATCTACAATATACCATTATTATCTGTTACTAATTCTGGAAAAAAAAAAAAACCCTTTTTTACAGTCTGTTCTTCTTTAAAGAGAAATGAAGCTATCCCTTTGCATGTTGTGACTTCAATGTTTCATTCGGTTAGAAATGGCCAATGGGGTTCTTCTCTAGTTTTGGCTTGTAGGTCTTATTAAGCTCTTAGAAATTATACACACATATTAGACAAGTTGTTACTGTTTCTCTTGGAGTCAGTTTCATTGCAGAAAAATCTCTGGTTTTGGTTCAAACTTTCAGGGTTTTCTGGGTAAACACGAGCAAGTTGGTCTTGGAACTTGAGCCTTTAGCTTTGTCTGCATCTCCAATCTTTAATCAGTTAATTAAGCTCCCTTTACTTCTCCCCCGTGAGTTTGTGACTACATCAACTCATCATCATCCACCACCTATCATTTTTTGCCTACTTACCAATATCTCTCCCATTTCTATGGCAGTCACTTGTTCAGCTTCTGAACATTATATACTTACAAAACTTGTTCAGTTTTGGTCCTTGTGGGAAGGAGATGACCTTGAACCCTACCTTTGAGGTGTGTCACTAAAAAGCTTTAATCATTCCCCATTTGGCTGTTGGCCACATCATTAACTTAAACGTTGAGAAATTTATTAGCAGAAACTTCAGTCCTTAGCTCCTTGTGTTGATCAGAATGCTGCTTACTTACAAAACTCTATGAACAATTCCAAACCTACCCTAATAAACATGAAATCAATGGAAATTATTCTGAAATTCTGGCTCTTCAATTTGGAGTGGTGTTCATATGAAACCACTCTTACCATACTGCTTTGAGTAGTACTCAAAGAGAAATGTTTTTCAGTTCTGTAAATGTGGACTGAGGTCATTGTTTGATCTAAATAATCTTCAGCACTACAGATGATCATGGATTTCAAGCAATTGAGGTCTCATCTCATCATACATCAATGGTGGAGTGGTCCCCATTTTAAATTTTCTCTAATACTCCAAAAGAAAGAAAGACAAAGGATGCATAGATATCGTACAATGGCTGCAGGTAGTACACAGGAAACACTATGTATGTATTTATATTACTGTTATCTGCTGAACCACAAGCCAAATGTAGTTTGTATCATAGTTTTTACTCTATTTCAGACTTTCTCTTCTCACTAAATATGTGGGTTTGCAAACTCAAAGCTTGTTTTGGTTAAAAGTTTAATATTTGAATCTCAACAGCGCATCCTCCTTTATATAGAAAAAAGAATTGATGGTTAATTTCCACAGTAATTCAGTGTACACAAGCATTGTTGACTATGAAATACAACAGTTAATTCAATCAAATTAGAAAAACAATCTTTCCTTTGTGTACAGTAACATATTTTAGTGCAAAATGTATACGAGTTGGTTCTTATACTTTTATCTCTTATCGATTGGTCATTGTTTGAGATATCAGATACGGCAGACTGCATGTATATGGTTATTTTCTTTTTCAATTTTTTTCATTCACATCTTAAATTCTGGAGCAGAGATTCAAATATCTGTTTACTACCGCTATGTAACGCAGTAGCAGCTGTTAATAGCGGTAGCGGCTTCATCTGAAATTATTATTGTAGAAAGTAGTGGTTTGCAATAACTGTAATTGCATTCGTTATGTCCGCAAACACATAAAATATCGCGACGGATAAAAATCTTTGTCCCTTTTCGGTGACCATTTTTATACCCAAACACTAAAAAACATTAAAAAATAGATTTCAATCCCTAACCATAACCCTAAATTCTAAATCCTAAACCCTAAACTATATACCCTAAAAAATACATCATACCCTAAATTCATTAAACCCTAAACTTTAAACCTAATTTTAATGTGGGGCATAAATAGAGGCACCGGAAAGGGGCAGAAGATTTGTATTCCACCGCGACCTAAAATACGACTGCAACCTCAATTTAAATCCTGATGTCAAGTACTGTAAGTGCGTGTGCCTATCCTTGTGTTGTTTAAAATATCTAATAAAATCTAATAAAATAATGAGATAAGTGATTTTTATTGGTTGGTCCCATGAATGATGTGGCGGGAATAACTCATAATATAATTAATATTGGTGGGAGCTCCTGGATTCGACATCTTACACACCACACCACTTTTCAGAAACTTCATCTAAAGCTGGATGATCATTCATATATATATTTCAACAACTGATCCTAATCTAGGGCAAATTACAAGAAAAACTATGGAATTTTTTTCTTCTGATAATCATTCTTCATCTGTAGATTAAAGAATCACAAAAGTTTAAGTGCATGGTGCAATTACAAGTGATGGTTTCAAACTCGGCCTGGAAATGAGGCTGCTACATACGGATGGAAATCGTCTGCCCCTATATTATGCCTCATTTTATGCCCTTACTATAAAATAATAAGTTTAAAGTTTAATTTTAAGTAATTTTTAGTGTGACGCATAAAAAGAGACATGATTAGGGGCAGAGGATTTTTACCCGCTACATACATGATACAACAACAACAAGAATAAACATGGGAACTCAACCCATTATCTGTTAAATTTTCTACTTGGACTAGTTTCATGCATGATGTGGGAAAAATGGGATTAGAAAGAATGATCCAAAGCATTTGTGGACTGGACTCAGAAAGCCACAATGGTCCGTGTGATGAAGCGTGCAGCGGCTTGCCAGGCATAAACCCTAAATCTTAATCCTTAACCCCTAACTCAAAATTAAATTAAAAAATAAATTATAAATTTTAAACCCTACAATCTAAACTCTAAATAAAATATTTTTGTAAAAAACAAAATTTTCATCATCAATGCATAAAATATTTTCCCTAAAAATATTAGTAGATCATACGCTAAATTCACCCCTCAATTAAAAAAATCAAACGAATTGGCCCATTCTTAAGATTTTGCCACAGCCGAGGAAAGAAGTTGAAGTGGGACGAAAGTCCAAGGTGCAGCAGCCCAAAGCTGAGAAGTTAGAAGACTAATTAATTTTACAATAAGTAAATAATTTATAATTTTGAGAGGAAGAGTTTTTATCAAAATCAAAATAGACTAATTATATTAATCAATTATTTTTCTCAAACTCAATAAAGAGTAACAATTAGCTGTTGAATAATGAAAGCGAGTTTAAATAAAAAGTGTTAAAAATCCAACAAAACTATTTAGAAAAAAAATAAAAAATACAAACATTGTCACTAATATAATAGATATGACATTAGGATGACAATTGATTTTATTAAAAATAAAAGAAAAAAATCAACTGTAGTCCAGTCCACTTCCAGTTCTGAACTCCATCAACTCCAAATGAATATCCAAAACTTTCTGAAAACCCTGAAAACTGCTAAAAGATCCTCCGCTTCAACCCTCTCTCCAAAACCTTATCAACATTTACCACACCTTATCTCCCAATTCCTGACTGCTTCTAAGCCCCTTGACGCCTCCACTCTCCAGGATCTCAATTCCACGGCTTTCCATGATATCCTCACAAACCCACATCTCAAAGCCTCCAAATGCTATCGTTTCTTCAACTTTGTTGTCCAGAACCAATCTATACTTTCCTTCAAACCTGATCTTCAGGATCACTTGACCCTTATTTCCAGGCTTCTAAAAGCCAGGTTGTTTGCCGATGCTGAAGCTATGTTGAAAACCGTGTCGATCGATGAGAATATCAGGTACCCTTTTCTTGTTATAGCTTCTGCTGTTGAGAATTGCTGTTTCGAGTCTAAAATTATGGCAAAGTTTTTTAATTTAATGCTGAAAGTTTACTCTGACGGTGGGAAATTCATTGAGGCAACCAAGGCTTTTGATTTTATGAAGAATAATGGGATTAAGATTGATGAGAGAACTTGTACTGTTCATTTAAATGCTCTTAAGAGGGCTGATGAATTGGGGTTGGCTTTAGATTTCTTTAATCAAATGCTACAAGCAGGCCTTGAGATTTCTGTTTATTCTTTGACTTCTGTGATTGATGGATTGTGTAGAAATGGGGATATAAAGGAAGCTAGAGAGACTGTGGAGGAGATGTCTGGCAGAGGGGTTAAAGCTAATGTAATAACTTATAATACTCTGATTGATTCATGTGCAAAAAGATGGGACTTTGAGGAGTTGGATTTAGTGTTAGGTTTGATGAACAAAGCAGAAGTAGGTTTTAATGTGGATACTTATAAATTCCTAATCGATGGGTATACGAGCTATGGGAAAATCGAAGAAGCAGAAAGGTTGGTTATGGAGATGCATGGCAAAGGTTTGCGAGTCGATGCTTATTTGTATAATTTGATGATGAATGGGTATTGTAAATTAGGATCAATAGAGAATGTGTTATTGTTGTTAGGCAGAATGAGGGATAGAGGCGTAAAGCCAAATGCTGATACATATTGGCCTATAATAAATTGGCATTCTAAGGTTGGAGCAATGGAAATGGCAATGAAGTATGTAAGAGAGATGCAAAAGATGGGATTTGAGTTGGACAAGGTTATGTATGATATGTTGATCGATAGGTTTTGCCGGAATGGAATGGCTGATGAAGCTTTTGAGTTGCAAATCGAGATGGAGAGGAAAGGATTTCATGCCGATATATCTTTATGTAATCGGATAGGGGAACTATTGTGTAAAACTTATCAGATTGAGAAAGCAAAGATGCTGATGAACATAATGATTAAAAGGGGTAAATGTCCTGAGACGGTAAGCTTCACATCTGCAATCAGTTAATATTATTGGTGCTTTTCATGGTACTTGTTTATTTGGTTGAGCATTTTGTATTAGATGCATCTAACTGTTCCAATGCCAGCTTATACAATGTTAATGTAGAATTCTGCCTTGATTTACATTCGTGTATTCGTTCTAAAACGTATAATTGAAGTTGAATCCTCACTTTTTATGTTCTTGGCAAAAACAGTGCAAAGTTTGCTCATGGAATTTGTCAACAAACAATATAACAATTAAAGCATCATATTGCCATTTCCCAGTGATTACAAGCCTGGAAATGGTTAGTTAGAAAACATCAAATACCATGAACAAAACTGCTTCGTGACCGCTGAGGGCCCCCAGAAAGTATTGGATCAGTGATTATGGGTCCATTGTTCCCCAAGGACGGAATGCTGAGGGGGCCTTTCGTCATTTGAACATTGCCTAAAGGTGACAATCCCATGTCAGTCTTCTCCATAAGCACCGCTGGGTAGTAGCGGAGTGTCTCAGAAAACTGCTTTGCTCTGCTTTCAAGGAAGAGGTCCAAATCCCTGTTATGTTGATCCCCTCTGGTGTGGATTGCTTGGTCCCCAAACAATGGCATTACCATACCATGAGTGCATTCTTCATCGTCTGAGCAGTAGCCGTTCTCCTGCACGTCCTGCATTGCCAGGTCGTCATACTCTTCGTCTGACTTTGTTGAGCCTTCATCAACAGAACCTACCTATACAACAGAAATGGAGAAAAAATTGAATAAAATCCGCGCACAATCTTGAAACAGTAAATAAGATCTTTATTTCATCCCGAAGACCTAGATAAGAACAAAACTCTACCCCAATTAAACAGCATATCCTAATGTCATTCCAACCATCCAACTTTCGTAAAATGTATCAGTGAAACAAGCTTACAATGTAGATAAACAACATACACAGTGAACTAATAAGAACTACTCTGGGTATGATTGCATAGCAGTTTGCGATACCTTTGCAAATATTCTCTAAAACCAACGTCATTATGATATGTATTTTATTTCACGTTTTGGAGAGTCTAACATTAGTTCATACCTCTTCATGGACCTTTTTGTCACCTTCATCATTAAAGTCCTCATCACTGTCCACCTCAGGTGGATCGTCAACTTCTTCATCGCTGCCGTACACCGAAGTTTCTTCCTTTAGCTGTAGGATAAAAATAGAATCAATAGACCGAGCCTAATATAAGAAAGCAATAATAGATTAAGAATGGCAGCAATAAAAGTGACATCCTCCTTTAGCTGTAATTTGACATATGCACATCAAAGATAACTACAAGCATTGGTAAAGAGTATTTAAAGAAAATAACACGCTGTAAGATGCTACCTCCTTTGAAGGACAATCGGACATCCTCGGTGAGCTGCAGCAGGAAGATTGGTATCTACTTCCATTATCAGTCCCATCAAATTTTGACTCATCTACACTTCCAGCATGACTTGTTCCACCATCACTAGGCCAGGCACTAATTCCATAGTGACCAAATTGAAGATTAACGGGTTCGGCCTTGCCAATTGTTATTGGTCCATACAAAGGAATGCCATTGCTATCAAGGGATTCAACTGACCAAGCCTTTGCCACAGATCCATCAATGTTGAGAAGAGCCATTAGTCGCCTCGAAGAACCATTCCTCTGGATCAACTGAAACATTCCCTTGGAGCTGAGTGAATTGGCAGCACACTGATTCCGGTATTCCTCATCAACAACAGCAACTGTATTTGTTAGAGGATCATACAGTGTCTCCCCAGCTTCACGCCTACGGAGGCAACTGAAAACTGTTGCATGTATGGCCGCCACACTTTTGTCAACATTTGTGTTGTTTATTTTGGGGACGTAATGCTTGTCAGCACGATTACATAGATAATCTTGTATTGTCCTGATATTCCTTATATACTTCACATACTTATTTTTCTCAGGATCCAATGTCATGTACTTTGCACGAACTGCAAATCTTTCCAAGTGTTTGTCTTCATTTGTAATGTATATCATGAATGGTATGATTGAGGGGTGTTTCTTCATAAGCCCCATCTGCACAAGAAGAAAAAAAAAACAAATTTAAAAATATAAGGAGAGGGGAATGAGAACATCTTTTGCAGGGAATCAACCAAATGTCCACTTACAACAAAATTAAGGCTTAAGTGCACACCCTCGACTACTACAGACTCTTTCCTCTCTTCCCAGGAAGTAATTAGTCTGTCTAGACTGTCTATAACCATTTCACTTTGAGCTTTGAATCCTTCAACTGCCATCTGTCTGGGGCCAATCAATTCAGTGCTAGTAGAACTACTCTCCACTGGTCGGGCATCAGACTTTCCATCTGAAGAACTATCAGCTAGCTCACTCTTAGAAAGTGACCAAGAATTGCCAGCCAACTTTTTGGCTCTTTTTTTAGCCTTAGCTTCTGCAACCGCCACAGGATCCAAACACTCCCCAGCATGGTAGGTTGAAGCCCAGAGTAAAGGATTTTCCTTCTCATCGACAAAACTCCTCATCATGTGGCGAATAGAGTCCGTTGAAGTCACAGTTGTAATTCCCAACCTGCTACCCTGCACAACATGATCAAAAGCACTAAGATTATATGAGGAAGTAGCTAGGGCCATTAGAGCCACCCAACATTATTATGCAAAACAAATATACCAGCAAAGCAGACAAAGTAGATTTGCCACAACCACTAGTGCCACACAACAACACTGTAACAGATTCCTTCCTCTCTCGAATTCTGCAGTGAAGACCTAATAGAGTTACAAGGGGAGATAATACATGTTCCATTAAAAAAATATATGGAATACTTGTGATAATGGAGAAAATCATGCTTGAGCAGTCTATCTACTGAAATACATTTTACAAATATTGTCATGTCAAATAAAGCATTTAATGAAGTGTGAAATACCCATCTCCAAGCAACCATAAACAACTCTAGAAAATTTGCAAGAAAAGATGAAATTTAGAGGAAGAGATGCATATGCCAATGCAAGAAATTTATTTATGCCATGCATTATTGCAATTTCTTTGTTAAGTACGAGACGTAACACAATACCTGCATGCCAAAACCAGGTCAGCCCTCTGGTTTGGACCAACATACTTATATTCAGCCAGAGCATCACAGACAACATCTAAGAAAGTTTCTCTTTTAACAATTACTGATGTACGTCTTTTGTACAGCTCAAATGGTATATGCTTATTTCTACCGTCTTTGTTAGAAGCTAAACAGGTGCCTTCCTCTGTACGAAGCAGTGAATTGTAAGAAGGTTCCCTTCTTACCAATTCAAAAACCCTCTTGCTAATCTGGTAAGAAATACAAAGAGTGCATTCAGCAAAAGGACCCACTTTCCATAACAGCTAAGGAACACAAGAGAAAACCACTAATGTGAAGCTAGAAAATTAAATATGAAATGACATAAAAACAACACCAGAATAAAATAAAAGCAGACGAGAATTCAGATTGAGGAAATGACCAATCCCCAACCTCGACATGCATACTTATATGAAGTAATTGTTTCAAATATCACCCTTTCACTGAACATGATAATGAGGATTTCTATCTCCTAATAGGAAGCAGAAGGTAATTACAAACAAAAATAAAACAGATAACATGCATATCATCAGGCAAGCAAATCACTCAATGGTAAAGGGACCACATGGCAGAACAAGATCCAGAACGCGGAGATGACAACAAAAAAGGAAACAGGCCGGAACTAATTCCATCTTAATTGATGTAGATCATTTGCAAAAGTGTGAAAACTTTTGCGGAAATAGATAGGAACCTAAAAATTAAGCCATTCAAGCATCTCGTTTTAGAGGTAGAATGAGAAGCTAATATTCGGTCAAAATTCTATGACAACGACAGAATGCTTATTCTTTGACAAACCGAAGCAAAAAAAATGCTACTATTGTTAAATTTTGTATAGATTGACTCGGCATTATAACTAAAAAAGCATGTAAAATGGAAAGGAATTTATAAAACACGTTATAAGAAATCCAGATCTATCAACTCATCATCCACATTTTTGCTTTATTATCTCATAACAATGATTTATCAATCAATCAAACGAAGAAAACCGTAATTCAGTGAAATCAACGAAATTGCCAGAAGTAAAATAAAATAAAACGAAAACCTTGAAGGCATGACGAGCTTTGCAGCCTATGAGTTGGAGAGTGCTTTGAAGAACTGAACGCGTGTATCGGAACGACGACGTCTCCTCCTTCTTCTCACCCTCGTCGACAATCACTATATACAATACCTTCGTTAACTCTCCCATCTTCAGTATTTCTGCTCACCAATAAAAACAAAATCGAATCAAGATGTCAACGTTCAGAAATAAAGCAATGTAGGAGAATCGATGAAAAGCAGTTGAGAAATTCAACCTGAAATTATGTACAGCGAAAGCAGAGGGAAATTATCTACAGCAATTTATTGATCGAGTCATCACGCGGCGAGCAAACAAGAGTCCTTTGTTTCCTTACTTTCTCTCTCTATATCTATCTTTAACTTTAACGCAGAAACCGATCGGAAGACTGATTGCAGGGAAACGGAAAAGACTGATATCACCTTCTGTCGGAGAAGGAATTATGTTTGGCTTCGAGGGAAGTAGGTCTTGAGAAAGAAGGGTATTTATATTTGTAAACTGAATCGGAAATAAGTGTGGGCCCCTCCTTCTACTGGCACGTGTAACAAGGAGTGGCAATTGGTGTAAATCCAGAGTAGAATAGGGTTGAAAGGTGGAAAAAATCTGCACATCCTTCTTTTGAAGGAAATCTAAGTAGAATATTGTTTTAACATTGAGGTTAGAAGTTCGATTCTTAATAATAAAAATAGAATGCATTTCGTTATTAACTGTTTATCCACCTCTTAGTGGAAGCATCTATCGCGTTGGATGTTTATCTATTTTATTCTTTTTTTATCAAAGATAACTTCATTAATTAAATCATAAAAGACAACTGCCTTATCAGACAACCTAAAAGAGGAAAGAAGAAACTTCCACCTAAAACCCGCGCAACAACAACGGTCGAAAACGAAAACAAAAGCAGCGCAAAAAAGAAAACCCTAAACAAAGCCCAGCTTCGACATCGGGGCTCAGGACTAAACACCTAAAAAAATGCAGACCAAGCTAGCAGCCTTAGACACTGACGCGACCATCGGAAACTCAATGGTTGGCGTTTTCAGTAAAAAGCTTGCCAGACTCCATCGGCAAAGAACAAAACCAGTCCACCACCACAAGCTGTTGTTGAAACTCCATCGAAGATGCCTGAGAGCACTATCCAGAGGCAGGCTTCCTACCAGTAACAGTTGGTCTTTATCAAGGCAAACATCAACAACAAACACCAGCAAGCTTAACGGCCGACTCAAAGATCCCTGCTCCTTCTGACCAAGCTTGAAAAAGAAGCAGCAAAGAGACACATACCACACCGTGGACAACCTTGGATCACAGGTCATACTAGAGGTCCAAAAGATATAAGGGGAAGGAATTGAGTTGGCAACTCGTCTGGGACCCTTCCCATCGCAAACGAGGATCGAGAAACGCCTCATGGTTCTTCCGGATGACCCTCAAGGGAATCATCCGATTTCAGAAATGTCTCAACCTGATCTGGAGGAGAAGAGCCTGTAAGCAACTGTTTTGGCATATCCTCATCGTCACTGACTTGGATTTCTTCATTAATGGAGAAATTGTCATCAATGCACATGGATGGGACCCTTGTAATTTTTTTCTAAACGGGTCAATGCCCAGCTCGATTAATCCAACCTCATCGGCCAACATCCTTGAGCACTCCATTGAGAATTTACGACGGGCTGCTTTTCTAATCAGAGTTAGCCTTTGGGAACCGAAAGTTCTTCCCCTTTTCTTACCTTCGATGTCCCTAATGATAGATGAAGAATTCATGAAAGATGTTGGGAATAAGGCAGCTTTGATAAGATCATCATTTGCAGCCCATCTCGATTCAGAAATGCACCAGTTGTTTAGGGCCACTTGGATTATTTCATTTGAAATTTTCTCCCAAAACTCCCTTCTTTTTGCCTGGCCAAAAGATTCAGCATTCTCTTATGATCTTTTTCCTTTTTGCAGGTAGAAACTTTCATATTGTCAAAACTAACGGCAAACAGGTTTCCCTAATTGCCGAGCTGCGTTGTATCTGTTGCTTCTTAATTTTGGATGAGACTACCCGAAGGCTCAAGGACAATGCGATAATTTTTTTCAGAAAAATAATCCATGCCTTTATTATTTTTGGTGCCCTAATCCTTCGAGCTGCCAGGGCTAGTAGCTACCGCAGGCTCCAGTAGAGGGAAAAGTAAGTTGACTTCCTTTGCTTTGGATTTGACAGCTGAGACAACCTTAGTCGAGGTAATCTTAAACTCAAAATTTACCTCGGACTGAGCCTGCATTGGGAGTTTCAACTTTTTGTCCTCTGTGTTCGAGACAGGTTCGGAGCAACTTGCCTGAGGTAAGGTTTTGGTCCGGTGTAGCCTTTGTTTGCCACCATGGGAAACTCTGAGCCATGGTCCATACTTCCTAGTAAGCTTGAACATCGAGATATCACTTCTACAGTCCCTCTCAGTGTGCCCGATCCTCCCACAGCGGAAGCAAAATTTCAATAAATCCTCATACTTGAAGGCAATCTCCAATGGGTTGTTCTTCTTACGGTTGAGGATGAATCCTGTTTTGAGCGGGTCTTCAACTCTAATAGCAACCCTGATGCTCACTGAACCTTGCCATTAGGACGATGTACCATCTTCTAACGTAGATCCATAGAACACAAGGAATAACTTGCCTATCCTTTTCACATTGTCTGGTGTCATCAAACCGATGGGAAGATTCTCGACCTGGACCCAGAACTCTTCAATGGAGGAATCCAGTTCTTCTAAAGTTTTGTTTGGTTGCCATTCTTTGAGCACCAGTAGGGAATCCTGAACAGACCAAGGCTTGGCCCCAAGGATTCGGTGACGATCCTCTACGGACTTGAACATAAACAAGAAGAAATTTCGGCCTAGCTCATGGCATTCCAAGTTTTCCACCTTCCATGCTTTGCGTAGGATGGCTGACATGGTGAGAACTTTGAAACAGTTGGGAGTCAACATTTTTTCAATAAGAGCATGATTTTTTAGGGTGAAGTTGACTTCACTATCTTCATTTAACACAAGCTCATCTAAGAAATCTTGGTTATAAAAGCTTTGTTTAGTTGGATGGTTGGGATAACCGTTATCCACCACTCCAACACTTAAAGATGACGTAAGTGGAAAAGGCTCCATGAAAGTTGTGAAGAAATAAATGCACAAGAGACAAGAGAGAGCAAATTGTAACAGCAAGGTAGGGTTAACAGGAAAAGAAAGGAAGAAGCAGTTGGGGATCACCAAACTCTGCAGAGGCTTAAACCACCACCACCAAGCCGCAGAACTCACAAACACTCAGGCCAAACTTATCTAACCTTGAAGGGAGAGACGAGTAAAGGAACGAGAGGGAGGATATCATAGGCTTGGAGAGTTAACAAGAAGTATATTAAAACTTTAATTTGAATAACTACGATTGTCGGAGGGTGTCGTTCTCTACCGTTGTGGAGAAGGCTTTCATCAGTTCGTCTTGTCTTTTACTCACTTCTAAGGTAACATTACTTGATAAAAAGATTATTACTTAAAATGTTTGGGTTTACAATTTAGTTTACAGTTTTTTTTTTACATAAATACTGATTGTTTTTACTAAATAAAGTGACTTGAAAATACAAAGCAATAAAGCTTAAAAAATCAACAAATAAAAAAGTAGAGAACAAATAGAATAAAATAAAATAAAGAAAATCAAGCGGCAACCGGCCATTCTTCTTCCTACCACAAGCATAGCTTTGAGAGAAAAATCAGAGGAGACTGAGAGAAGAAAAAAAAATCATAAATGGAGCATATGCGCAAAAAACGATCTGGAAAAAGATGAGTTAAAGATGATTGATGCATCTCTTATCAAAAGACATCAGACTCACTGCCGAAGAAGAAACTTTTTCGATCTAAAAACGGTCACTTAATCTTTGAGAAATGTCGGCAGCGATAACATGAGCTACGTAATTTCTGGTGCGAGGGACGATACTCGACTAACATGCAAACAGAGATTTTACGCGTTCCTTCAATTTAATTTACAGTTGGTGCTTTAACAGCTGGTGCTTTAACTATTCTCTTATTATTTATAAGCAAAAATTTATTCTACAAGTGTGAAAATGTGTTCCCGCATCTTTTTAGTGTTTAATTAAAGAATATTATTTCAGTAAAAATCTAAAATCTTGTTAATTTTTTTTTTGTTGGTCACGCGTATGTAATTTATTGATCGATTAATTTAGATCGAGTTTTGTAAAGGTATAATATGAGGCCGTCTACTCTCTCATAACTTATTTTTTTCATTTACAACACTAAAATTCGAACCTCTAACCTTACTTAAGGTCTTTAGTATCTTATTACACTAGAGTAACTGGTTGTTGGTTAGAATGTTGTTATTTTGATAAATAATTTGAAGATATAATTAGGTGAGATTATCTGAGCTGCCTGCAATGGATAAAAAATATTCTGCAACCGGGTAATTAGAAATGATTAGTTTCTGTAATTACATAATTAATTTTAACAAGCCATGGATTAAGGGAGATGCTTTCTGACAAAAGAAAATTAATGGAGAATTTTTCTTTCTTCCTTTTCTTAATTTATATAAAAGAAAATATGATAAATCGAGGGGATCTTGTTTATTCTAAAATAGCATCTATATAATCTATACACAATGACAATCATTTTGAAAGTATAGTTTTTTTTTTTACAAATAAAGAAAAAAATTGTTTAGTTTTATTTTAGTTTAACTATTGATATCTAACTTATTGATTAATTAATTCAAATTAAATTTTGTAGACATTTGTCAAAAAAATTATTCAGGCTAACAATTTGAATATTAATTACATAAAATAAGGATAGGATTACTCTCAAGAATATGAAATCCGAAGAAATAATCTTTTTAAAAAATTAATAAGATTCCAATCTTAACCGCGTTAACATAAAATGACGTGGAAGTAACATTTTAAATACATAAAGCATGTGTCGAGAAAGAAGAATACGCTAAGATTCCAATCTTAACCGCGTTATTATATGCTGCCGTCTCTGCATCCTCAAACCATGTATCGGCAGTTGGACTTAGATCGCTGGTTACACCAAAATTGTTTGGATTGGAATCTTATTAAATTTTTAAAAAGATTACTTTTTTAATTCGTGTCATTTATTCATTTAATAACAGAAGATAATTCATTGACTTTAAAATTATAGAACAAAAGACAAACATAATGTCGAATGTCTTGGCTGACACTTTTATAATGATTCATGAAACAATACTTGTAATTATTCTGAAAAAATTTGTTTAGTTCTGTTGCGGAATGCGGTCGTCGGATAGAGCAAAAACGCAACTGATAATTTGAGAAAATAATAATGAAGATAAAAGAGACACAAATTTTACGTGGAAAACCCCTAAATAATATAGGGTAAAAACCACGGACAAAGGTAGAAGAATTTCACTATGAGAAAATAGGAATTACAACTTCTCTCAATCTAACAAGGAGAAAACAACTCTATGAAAACTCTCTAATTTCTCTAGTATTGGGAGGAGGTTAGAATGATTTGGGATGTGTAAGAATGGCAAATGTCTAGGCTATTTATAGTTGAGCTTTAGGGACTAAACTTGTAAATAGCCTAAAGTTTAGGGACCAAAAAAACAATTTACCCATTACACATTTCAACCACTTTCTCAATGCACCGAAAGTGCACCGAAAGTGGCCGAAAGTTCATTTGACTTTCAACAATCTCCCACTTGAAGATTTGATTGGAACAATCATATCTTCACACCCTTCTTTCTACCTCGTACTTTCCATGTTGCTTACGTCTCTAACAAGCCACAAGAGGATCGACACCAAGTAAACTTATCAGTGTTGATTGCTTTTGTCATGAAATCTGCTATGTTGTCATCGGTATGGATCTTCTGCATATCTATCGTCCCTTCTTCCACTTTCTCACGAATGAAGTGGTACTGGACCCGAATGTGTTTTGTTCTTGAGTGAAAAGCAGGATTCCTTGCAAGATGCATGGCGCTCTGACTGTCACAAAACAAAGAGACATTCTCTTGTTTGTGCCCGAGCTCCTCCAATAGCATTTTCAACCATATTGCTTCTTTACTGGCTTGTGTAGCTGCTACATATTCTGCCTCCGTTGTTGACGTAGCCACAACCGATTGCAGTTTTGAAACCCAGCTTACAGCTCCACCAGCAACTGTAAACACATACCCTGTTGTAGATTTGCTTTTATCCAAATCTCCTGCATAGTCAGAATCGACATACCCGCTGATAAGAAAGTCTGATCCCCCGTAACATAATGCAACATTTAAGGTCCCTTTGATGTATCTTAGGATCCTTTTCACAGCATTCCAATGCTCTCTGCTTGGATTCGCCATGTACCGACTAACCACTCCCACTGCTTGTGCAATGTCTGGTCTTGTACAAATCATAGCGAACATTAAACTTCCCACTACTGATGCATACGGTACTCGAGACATCTCCATCCTCTCTTCTTCACTGCTAGGACTCATACTGGAGGATAATTTAAAGTTAATAGGAAGAGGGGTATAAATTGGCTTACAATCTTGCATGCTGAATCGTGACAAGATCTTTTTCAAGTAATTCTTTTGTGAAAGCCAAATCTTCCTACTACTTCTGTCTCGGTGAATTTGCATCCCTAGAATCTTGTTTGCTGGTCCCAAGTCCTTCATTTCAAATTCCCTAGCCAGTCGTGCCTTTAATTCTTCAATATGATCTTTGTTGGGGCCTGCAACCAACATGTCATCTACATACAACAGCAATATAACAAAGTCGTTTTCACCAAACCTCTTGAAGTAAGCACAAGGGTCTGCATTAAGTCTGTTGTATCCAAGGCTCATGATAAAGGAGTCAAATCTCTTGTACCAACACCTCGGCGCCTGCTTTAAACCGTACAGAGATTTGTTCAACCTGCAAACCAAGTTCTTCTTTTCTTTTTCTTCAAAACCTTCAGGCTCGAGCATGTAAATCTCTTCTTCAAGATCTCCATGAAGAAAAGCTGTTTTAACATCTAGTTGCTCTAGATGTAAGTTCAATGTAGCACACATTGCCAGGACAACTCGAACCGTTGTTAGTCGAACCACAGGAGAAAAGATTTCATTGAAATCAATACCTTCTTTCTGAGCATATCCTTTGACCACCAGTCTTGCACGATACCTCTCCACTTGATCGTCACCATTTCTCTTGATTTTGAAGACCCATTTGTTACCAATTGGCTTCCTTCCTTGTGGTAGTGGCACAAGTTCCCATGTATTATTTTTATGAAGGGCTTCGATTTCTTCTTGCATTGCCGCCATCCACTGCGAAGCATCTGAGTTGTTCATTGCCTCCTCGAATGATGATGGCTCACCGTCCTCCGTTAAAAGGCAGCATGCAACATTACCTTCTATAACATAATCTGAGTGCCAATTGGGGCGTCTTCTCACACGATCTGATTGACGAGTTGTTGGAGCTTCATAATTCTCTGGTTCTGGTTCCTCGAGCTCTGGTTCTGCTTCAGAACAATCTCTCTGTTCAGACTCATTTTCAACATGTATCTGTGTAGTCTCTGGCTTTTCTTTATCAGTGCTATCATCTTCTTCTTTTCTTTGTAGCTTATCTTCTACAAAGATAACATCCCTGCTGATAATCACTTTGCGGGCAGTGGGATCCCACAAGCGATACCCCTTTACTCCATCAGCATACCCCAAGAATTTACATTTTCTGGATTTTGGATCCAACTTTGAAATTTCTTGGGCATTGTACATCACGTACATAATACTTCCAAATATATGGAGGTTTGAATAATCAACTGGTTTACCAGTCCACATTTCCATCGGTGTCTTCAACTCAATTGCAGTTGATGGAGCCCGATTCACCAAATAACAGGCGGTATTGACTGCTTCTGCCCAGAAAGCTTTTTCTAGCCCTGCAGCTCTCAACATTGCTCGTGTTCTTTCTAACAGAGTTCTGTTCATCCGCTCTGCCACTCCATTTTGTTGAGGAGTGTATACTGTTGTGAACTGTCTTTTGATGCCTTTTTTTCTGCAAAAGTCATCAAATTCATCACTTGTATATTCACCTCCATTATCTGATCTGAAACACTTGATCTTATTTCCAGAACCAAGTTCCACCCGCGCTTTGAAAACTTTGAAGGTTGAAAACACATTTGCCTTCCTCTTGATAGGATACACCCAACATCTCCTAGAGTAGTCATCAATGAAGGAGACAAAATACTTTGCTCCGCCTAGGGATGTAACCGGTGCTTGCCATACATCAGAATGAACCAATTCTAGAACAGCCTTGCCTCTAGAATTTGATGTGTTGAATTTTAATTGATGCTGCTTACTTGTAATACAATGTTCACACAAAGGAAGTGATACCTTTGTTAAACCCGGAAGTAGCTTTTGCTCCACAAGGACTTTCATTCCCTGTTCTGACATGTGTCCAAGTTTCCGATGCCATAACATGGTAGAATCTGAACTACATGAGGCAACAGAGGCTTCAGCTTCTAGCAAAGTCTCTCCCTTCAGCATGTACAAATTTGCCGCTATCTTTTCACCTTTCATCACCACAAGCGCTCCATGGAACACCTTCATGATTCCTTTCCGTGTTTCAATCTTGCTTGCATTATTATCCAACAATCCGTAGGATAATAAGTTTTTCTTCAAGCCTTTCACGTGTCGCACATCTCGAACAACTTTGGTTGTCCCGTCATACATCTTCAATTTGATGGTTCCAACGCCAACAATTTCCAAGGCATGATTATTGTAGCTGTACACAGATCCTCCTGAGATAGGTTCATAATTATAGAACCATTCTCTTCTTGAGGTCATGTGATATGTGGCTCCCGAGTCAATAAGCCATATGTCTGCAAATCTTTTTCTGCCTTCCATGGCTGTTGCTGCTTCACAACAGAGAGCATCTCCATCATCTGAAGTGTTTGCCATATTTCCTTGAGGATTGGAGTTTTTAGGTAAACTCCAACAATCCTTCTTCAAGTGACCCTTCTTTCCACAGTTGTAGCACTTTAAATTCTTCTTACTCCTTAACTTTGATCTACCATGATTGTGACTGCTACTTTGGCCACGTTCTGTTGATCTTCCTCTCATCACCATTAAGGCCTCTGCTTGTTGCAGATTTCCTTGTCTGTCTTCCTTGTTCTTGCGCCGATTTTCTTCTTCCAGAACAGCAGCTGCAACGTCATCGAAGACTAGATCACTTGTAAGGTTGTTGTTCGTCAAGTTGATGATGAGTTGATCATACGAATCAGGTAGACTTTGAAGCAGAAGTTCAGCACGTTCTTGTGACTCTATTTTATAGCTTAGGGATGTAAGCTGAGAAAATAGAGTATTCAACGTGTTTAAGTGCTCTGTCACTGAAGTAGATTCTGACATCCGAAGAGTGTACAATTTCCTCTTAAGGAAAATTTTATTGTGCAACGATTTGACCTCGTATAATTTTGCGAGGTGATCCCAAATCTCCTTGGCTGTCTTCTTCTCCTCGATGCTTGATAGTACTTCATCTGCTAATGCTAAATGAAGGTCTGCAATAGCATTCTCGTCCATCTCATTCCATTTCTTGTTATCCGTAAAATCTGCCGGCCTTTCGCTGATAGCCGCTAGACATCCGTTTTTTCTTAGGATGGCCTTTATCTTCAATTTCCACAGTGAGAAATTTCTCCCATTGAACTTTTCAATATCAAATTTCGTTGCCATAGCTTCTATTTCAGATAGCTCCCACTATTTCACCTTTTTGACGTGAATAGTGTCCACCACCTTCAATGAATGAGTAATATCTAACTTACTTTCTTATGATGGAGGATCCACTTTTCAGTGGCAACCAACAGAGAATACGGTAAGTAGATATACGCACCCAAATCTGGCTCTGATGCCAATTGTTGCGGAATGCGGTCGTCGGATAGAGCAAAAACGCAACTGATAATTTGAGAAAATAATAATGAAGATAAAAGAGACACAAATTTTACGTGGAAAACCCCTAAATAATATAGGGTAAAAACCACGGACAAAGGTAGAAGAATTTCACTATGAGAAAATAGGAATTACAACTTCTCTCAATCTAACAAGGAGAAAACAACTCTATGAAAACTCTCTAATTTCTCTAGTATTGGGAGGAGGTTAGAATGATTTGGGATGTGTAAGAATGGCAAATGTCTAGGCTATTTATAGTTGAGCTTTAGGGACTAAACTTGTAAATAGCCTAAAGTTTAGGGACCAAAAAAACAATTTACCCATTACACATTTCAACCACTTTCTCAATGCACCGAAAGTGCACCGAAAGTGGCCGAAAGTTCATTTGACTTTCAACAAGTTCTTCGTATTCTCATATAATGTAGTGATAATTGTTCCAAGCCTATAAGGTTCATTTCTCATGGAATGAGTACCGTGTTTAATATATAAAAGGGTATAGTATTAAAATTAGCCCTCAATACTTATATTTTTTTTTTATCATTTTAGCTCTTATTATTTCTTGTAATTGACATGTTATCTCATGCGGTAGTTTATGTATAATCATGGAATATTTTTGAGTTTTTAATATTTTTAAATTATTTATTGACATGACATATAAGACAAATATTGAATAATTTCAGCTAATTTATAATTTAGCCTAATTGGATATCATAAGAGGATGTACATGGAAATAATAGGGTGTAATTGACGGATAAAAATCTTCTGCTCATTTTCGATGTCTCTATTTATGTCCCAACACTAAAAAACACAACAATATTAAATTTCAAGGCCTAACCCTAAATTTTAAATACTAAACCTTATACCCTAAAAAATACACCCTACACTAAATTCCGTAAACCCTAACCATAACCCCTAACTTAAAACCCTAAACTCTAAACCTAATTTTGAGTGTGGGACATAAGTAGGGGCACCAAAAAGGGTAGAGGATTTCCATCCGTAATTGACCCCACTTGATTTGTTGGGTATGAAGTTTTCAAAGAGATAATATAGAATTTTTCATATGAAATATTAGAATTAATTTGACTTAATTTGTTGGGATAAGATGTCAGCAATGCTTATTTTAAAACAAAATTTTGTCATATCTCGTACTCCACCTTGATCCTATTATATAAAAATCCTGACTCCGTCACGATTAGATAGTGTTCTCGAACATTGACAATGACCCGGCACCATGCGTTTGTGCTTTGAGTTGTCAATCTGTGCCTTTTCTTCTCATTTTTTCCCTTTCTAAATGCAGCTTTGGCCGGGACATAATTCCAAAACTAGCTTACCTGCACTTGGCTTTAGCTTAACGACTTTAACCAATCCCATCTTATTTAAACAATTTACGTTATCAACCGCCCATTCATATTATCTGCCTGAAAAATTAAAGTCCACTTGAAACAGTTTGACCAGACTTTTTCCTTTTTTAAAAAAAAGTCACATCATCACTTAATAAATAAATTTTAACAGAAATATTAATTTGTTCATTTCAAAATTTACATAGACCATTTTTACCCATTGTTCTACTAAAGAGATCAAACTGTAATCCAGATATAGTACAAGGACTGATATGATAATTTTATCTAAAATTTATAATGTTTAGGTTGAAACTAAATACATATTTCTAAATAAATGATAGCGTAACAAAATTGGTCAATAGTTTTCAATAATCAGAGACGAATTTATATGGGGTGAGACCTTCGAAGAATTTTTTTCACTTTTGTCCCTTTATTTAAATTTCTTTCAAAATTAATTTATTTATAAATTTATCTTTCTATTTTCAAACATTTATAGTTTGCTCTCTAACTCTAAATTTTAGTTCCGTCACTGTTAATGATATTTTTCTTTGGGAGAAAAATTGACATTGTCAATTTGATAGGTCTTGACTTACAACAATAGAAAAAAAGCCACCAACTATAAATTAAGCAGAATAAACCAAAGGAAAAAGTCATATATTCAATAGGTAGAGTTAGTAGGGCCTTTGATATGCTACAATCTAAGATATATAGAATCACAATACAAGTAATTAAAAAACAAACAAAAAAAGGAAGACTTTAAAATGTCCACTAATTGTTGTTGTAATTATGTCAAAGCTAAAATGAACACGCGAGCTATACATTAAATCTTGAATTCAAATGAAAAATTATCTGTAATTTGATAGAGTCCAACTCTAATTAGTCAGAAGTAATCTTATAAAATTAAAATTCTAATAAATATTTAACAGTTTTAAGTGAACACTTTATTATTTATAAGGGTTAGCATTTAATACATTGATAGTGAAAAAAAATAGTTTTACTAATAATAATTAAATATTATCACGTGTTCTAAGCTCTAAACCTTAAATATCAAATGTCATCTATTTAACTCTGTTTATGACTTTTTTAATTCCACTAACAATATATAGACTATTTTTTATTGTAAAAATGTACACAACTTCATAACAATTTCTACATACAGCTATGGGCAGAGCCACCTTAATAATTAGGGTGTCTGTTAATATCTTAAAATTTTCTAGGAATTGTATTTTTATAATATAATCTGTATATAAAAAATTTAAAAATATATAATTGACACCCCTTTATAAATAAAATAACACCTTTTAAATATCATTTAAAAAATAACACCCCTTAAATAAATTCATGACTCAGCCTCTATATACAGCTAGCTATAAAAAAAAATTAAAAGCAAGAATATATGAATATATGCGGGAGTGGGTGTGTGAAAATAACGTATTCTCTTGATTCTCCATTATACGAAAGTTCACTATCTACACTTAATTTTGCATCGTCTAAAATGAGTGGCAAGAAAGCATCGATGGTAGAGAATCGTTTGCTTTAATCTGCGGCTTCAAATATTTTAGCAAAAAACATATAGCAATAGCACGCACCAACATCTAATCAACATGAATATTGCCCGTAGCCTACACATTGCACAAGTTTCAACAACAATATTCCCATTTTACATGCTGATTGAGAGGCACATCTTAATATATGATTCATACACGATTTAATTTTTACGTCAAAATTTAGGGTTTAGAATTTGGGGTAAAGACTCAGGAACAGACTTTAGAATTGATTTGTGTTTGAATCCGAAAAAACAATGATTACTTTGAGCTGTTGGACAACATTTTCTTTTAATTTTCTTGGGTATCCATCATCCCAAGGGAATATATACTATACGCACCTTTCCCCATTTGCATACACGCTAATTAAAATAATCAAGTAACTGGTTTTTTCTTGCTTTCCCATTATATCAATCGTTCCTGTGATAATTTAGTGCTTTATTTGTTTAATCTAGGAAAGAAGTGCAAACTTTTAAGTTCTAACTACTTTTGTTGCATATTTACAACGTGTGAATAATTAAAGCCCCATCTACCAAACTTGAATTTGCACACATCCCAATGGCCAACTCCTCCAATTTACTTGTTTGTAGGGTTAGAGCATGGATGAAATCAAGTACAACAGACACTGCCTCCGATATAAGCAGCAACGGTGGCGGAAGGTGGGAGGGACTGGCGGGGTCACGGCCCCTCAAAAGTTTTAAAATTGAAAAAAAATATAAATTGGTATGATAGTAAAATTGTTATTTAGTCCTTGTTGCCCCGTAAATTTATATATTTTTAAATGACTCCTATAAATAATATCGAGTTCCGCCATCGACATCAAGGTTAAAGAAGGGTCATTTTCGATACGGTTTGGGTTCTTTAATGTGAAGCTTAGTGGAGTCGAGAGTTATAAATGGGATCTTGAAATGGGCCAGAGGCAGCTGAGCTATCACGAAACAGCAAAGATGGGATGCATTATTTATAGATTCTTATCTTGAACCTCTTGATGTTGACTTGGATTGGGAGGGTTTTTCACGTCATTCGGGACCAACGATGGAGAAAATAGCCTCTTCAAAAACAATAAATCAAGGGAAACCACAATCTGTGCACTATGCATAATTCCCAGTAGGGATGTAAAAATAGGTAATCTGATGTGTTTCAGGTCGGGTACTGTCAGGTCGGGTAAAATCGGGTACAGGTCATTTCAGGTCATTTTTTTATTTTGACTCGACTCGAGTCGGGTGCGGGTCCATTTCAGGTCGGTCCATTTCAGGTCGGGTAAAATCGGGTACATGTCATTTTTTTTATTTTGACTCGACTCGGGTCGGGTGCGGGTCCATTTCAGATCGGGTTCATTTCAGGTCGGGTCAAAACGGGTCGGGTCCGAAGAAGATAATTGACAGGTTAATTCGGGTTCAGATACACTTCAGGTCGGGTCCGTTTCAGGTCGGGTCCATTTCAGGTCGGGTCCATTTCAGATTGGGTTCATTTCAGGTCGGTTGCATTTCAGGTCGGGTGCATTTCAGGTCGGGTAATTTTAGGTCGCGTAGTTTTAGGTCGGGTAATTCAGGTCGGGGTATTTTTAGGATTGAAATTCGTATTGAGTTTGAGTTCGGTACAACCGTATAAGTAGTCGATAGACTTTAGGTTGGCCTTCGTCAATCGTCATTGATTTGGAGTTAATTATTTAAAATCATATCAAATTAAAATTATAAAACATTGGAGTAATTAAAAAAATACTAAAAAGGGGTCAATTTGGATTAAAAATAAAGTTTCACGGATTATAATGAACAAAAATATCAAATTAAAATTATAAAACATTAGACAAATTTAAAAGAAAACAATGAAAAGGGGTCAATTTGGAATAAAAATAAAATTTTGGGGACTGTAATGAACAAAAGTATCAAATTAAAAGTATAAAAATTAGAGTAATTAAAAAACAATAAGTATATGTCAATTTAGAATAAAAATAAAGTTTTAGGGTCTAAAATGAACAAAATTTCAAATTAAAATTATAAAACATGATGAATTAAAATATATATAGGGGTCAATATGGAATTAAAATAAAGTTAAGGGACTAGAATGAAGAAAATATCAAATTAAAATAATAAAACATTTGACAAATTAAAAAAATAAATGTGGGTCAATTTAGAATAAAAATAAAGTTTTAGGGTCTAGAAGATGAAAATATCAAATTAAAAATATAAAACATTGGACGAATTAAAAAAACAATGAATAGGGTCAATTTGGAATTGAAATAAAGTTAAAGGGACTAGAATGAACAAAGTACAAATTAAAATTATAAAACATCAGACAAAATAAAAAAACAATAAATAAGGGTCATTTTGGAATTAAACTAAAGTTTAGGGGACTAGAATGAACAAAATATCAAATTAAAATTATAAAACATCGGACTAATTAAAATAAAGTTAAGAGAGTAGAATGAACAAAATATCAAATTAAAATTATAAAACATCGGACTAATTAAAAAAATAAAAAATGGTCAATTTGGAATACAAATACAGTTTAAGGACTAAAATAAACAAAATGTCAAAGTAAAATTATATATTATTGCACTGATTAAAAAAACAATTAGTAGGGGTCAATTTGGAATAGAAATGAAGTTTTAAGGGCTATAATGAACATAAATATCAAATTAAAATTATAAAACATTGGACGATTCAGGGTTTAGGGTTTAAAGGGTTTAGGCTTTAGGGAAATTTTATTAATGGTTTAGGGTTCATACATTGATATATACATACATACTTGTATACATTAGGGTTTAGGGTTTATGGTGTAGGGTTTGGGGAAATTCATCAAGGGTTTAGGGTTCATACAAAGATAAGTACATATATACATACTTACATACATTAGGGTTTAATGTTTAGGGTTTATGGTTTCAGGTTAAGAGAAAATTCATTAAGGGTTTAGGGTTCATACATTAATAGGTACATACATACATACATACATACATTTTAGTCTCAATATTAGGCACTAGAATGAACAAAAATATCATCAAATGATTTATATCTAAAATATTGGAGTAAATTATAAAAATTAAAAAATAATAAGCGTAACTTTATGTGGAAAATAAAATTTTAAGGAATAAAATGAATAAAAATATCACCATATTAAAAATAATAAAATTTATATCTACATATATATACACACATATACATATAAATATACACATATTATGATATATAGATATACATGTATTGTTATAATTAATTAAACATATGCATATATACTAAAACACACATATATGCATATATTTAAGTTTTAGTATATATATATATGTGAAACATATGCTTTAATTTTGATATAACTAAAAACCTAAGGACTAAAATGAAAATATCAAAACAAATTTTAAAGTCCTTAAAATTTCCTATATCTTGTTAAAGATCACTTCATAGCTAAAACCAAAGACTTACAAAATACTTTTTAAGTATTTCAAAGTCAAAACAGGGAATTTTCAAGCCCCGTTTCGAAACGGCCCAAGGCGTTTCGAAACACTTTCAGTTCGATGTGCACCTGTTCCGAAACGCGTATCGGAACGGGTCAAGGCGTTTCGAAACGGTATGACTCGTTTCGAAACTGTTCTTCATTTAAACGAACAAGGGCAACGGCTATAAACTGAAATTTGAAAATAAACAGGGCGTTCCGAAACGGGCTTAGGCCGTTTCGAAACACCCCTTTGACAGTGGCAAATCTGTTCCGAAACGGGCAAGGACGTTTCGAAACACCCCTTTGGCAGTGGCATAACCGTTCCGAAACGGCCACTAGGCGTTTCGAAACGGGCTCTCGTAGACGCTCCAACGGCTATATTATTTGAAATCCGTTCCGAAACAGGTGACCCCGTTCCGAAACGGTAGGCATCTGGAAGCTGAAAAGTTGTGAGAAAAACACCCCAACGGCTCTAATTTTTAGCCCATCATCCACAACGGTTGGAAATCATCAAGAGGCTATAAATAGACCCCAAGAAGCTCCAGCAATCAACAATTAAGCTTCAAGTATACATCTCATCATCAAATACAAGCATTTGTGTTCAAATCCCATTTTTATCTAGAAACCCCAATTGTATCCTTCATTTACATTTTGTTCAATTGGGTTGAGTGCTTGATATTGGGCTATCATTTGTATTGAGAGATACCTTATTAGCCACCAAATTTCTTTGTTCTTTTGTGTGAGGATTGGGTTAATTTTTGGGTAGAAAAATTAACCGAAATTGTAAAGGTTGCCTCCTTGTCCTGGAAAAAGGGGACGAACAATTTAGTGGAAATTGTTGGAAATCCTTGGTGAGACTAAGGTAGTGGATGTAGAGTTCGGTTGGTGAACTTGAACCACTCTAAATTCCCGTGTCAATATTTTTAAGTTGCAATTTCCGTTACAACATCGTTAAAATTCCAATTCACCCCCCCTCTTGGTTATTATCATTCGTGTGATCCACTCAACAATTGGCATCAGAGCTTAACTCTTTGAGGATTAACAACCACAAGAGGAGATCCTTGGAAAAAGTGTGATCATCATCAAAATATCAAGAGATGGCATCAACCTCCGCTCCCGGCATGTACGACTCACAATCCACCACTAAGCCTCCTTTCTTCAATGGTGAGAACTACTCATTTTGGAAAAATAAAATGCGTCTATTTATTAAATCAAGTGACTACCTTGTGTGGGATGTCATTGAGGATGGACCATATATTCCATTGAAGCAAGATGTTGATGGCAAGATGGTGCTTAAAAGAAGAACGGAAATGAGTGAAGAGGAAAGAAAAAAGATTCAAGTAAATGATAAAGCTCTTCACATGCTATTTTGTGCTTTCGGTCCTGTAACACCCCCTTCCCGGCCTGGTAGAGAACCGGGTCAGAGAGTGCTACCGGAAAACATAACGGAGATCGGAGACATAAATCTTTTAGTGACATAACATATTAGAGATCAGAACTTATTCCAAAGTTCAAAAATCATTTCGGCATATTTTATTAATCTCTTTTAAGACTTAACACTTAACTTATTAACAACTTATTTGAATTGGGGTCAATTTTAAACTTTTTCAAACTCAGGGACTAATTTGTAATTTTTTACAAATTGGGGGTCCTTATCTGAAATTCGTGATATTATACTGAAATTAAACTTACTAGTTATTAGCCTGTAAAATATCATTACTAACGGAGGTCATTTACCTATCTGATTAGACTAGGTATTGTTCAGTGACTATTTTGTAAAGTATTCAAATCTATTACTTTTTGAATTATCTTACTAAAATTCTTTACATATTTCAATGAGCCTAACAACTCACAAAAATCATAGAGTCCTTTAATCAATGTTTTACTACCAATTATGTCAATTTTATTACTAACTTAATAGTCTATATAGCTTTTAAACCTTATATAAAACATAGGTAAAATTTCACAATAGTAGGCCCACAAGATTAGTATAACTACTTTAATTACTTTAACCACTTTGCCACCATACTAGGAGTTCATAAGGACAAAACACATTACTCTTTAATTGTAGTGACTTGCCAACCTTCCAACTAATCTCGATCTCGATCTGTTACTTTCCTTAACCTGAAATGTTATGCAATGAATGCATTAGACTTACATAGTCTAAGTGAGGTAGCCAATGACAATGAATGATCATATTATGTCATGTAACATGCTTCCAAAAATGAATGTCATGCTAATTATGCAATAACATGGCATACTTCATATTCATAACAAAACATAATATCATATTATGAGCATAACATAGCATAATGTATCAAACACATAATATATTGGTACCATTTCTTGATTTGTGCGTGTCATCCTTGCACAGGGGCCATGCTAATCTTGTAACTATTTCAAGTAATCATTGATACAACAATAACATCGTACTTTTATATTCATTTATACAACAAGTATCGATCAAACATTATCATATACAACAACAAGCATCATTTAAAAGCATTAGCATATACAAGACAAGTAGGCATATCAATCTCATTTCATTGGTACTTATCATTTAAGTACTTATCTTTCAAGTCATGTAACTTTTAAATATTTTGCCTTGGATGATTAATGAAATAGGTAATCAAGTCTTCATGTAACATGTAACATTAGATACTCAAAGTATCCATTTCTCATTTCAACATATAACAGGGGATGCATAGGCATCAATGGTGACTTACCACCATTCAATTATCAAGGTGACTAACCACCTTATCAGGTTTATAGGTGACTAACCACCATCCTGTAACAAAGATCAGGGGAGCTCAACGACTCTAAGGCATGCCCTTCTACCTATAGACACTAATCAACCCAAGGACTTTACTTATTTTTCTTTATTAACAAGTGCATTCACTTGCCAATCATTCATAATTTCAAAGGTATTTAACCACTTCAATAGGCATACACATATAATCAATCAGGCATCATGGTAAATCTAAAATTCCAGTAAGCACATGAGATCATTTTCATTTTATAACCATCAACAATCAGTAGCAAAGCTTATCATTTAGTCTCATTTCACATAGCTCAAGCAATCAACACATCATAGCAACTAATCATTTTTATGCTAAGCATGCTTATCTAACAAGCAATACACATTTAAGTCAATATTCTTGCCTTTAATCCTTCTTCCTTATCATTTTAAATTTTACCAATCATTATTAAATTCATTACATGTTCCATGATTTTCAGATCATATCATATTAAATAACAAGATGAGCCGTAGCTCCCTATCAGGTAACATTTCATATTATTTTCATGTACATATAGCATATCATAATCATTTTTGAGCATATCCAAATAATGCAGGGTACTTACCAGATGCAAATAAATTCATAATTAATGCAATAGGAAGGCACCGAGCCTACCCCTGACACGACTATACCCACATATCAGAACAAAGAAACAAAGATCGGAATGACACCGCGTCACCCGAGACAAATGCATCCACACTCACATATCAGAACATAAAAACAATGATCGGAATGACACCGCGTCACCCGAGACAAATGCATCTACACTCACATATCAGAACATAAAAACAATGATCGGAATGACACCGCGTCACCCGAGACAAATGCATCTACACTCACATATCAGAACATAGAAACAATGATCGGAATGACACCGCGTCACCCGAGACAAATGCATCCACACTCACCTCAATCCAAGCTTAGAGACATTTTCCTTATTCTCCAACTTTGTGGTTTCCTTCATTTCTACTCTTTTCTAACCAAACATTAAAGAAATATATCATTTAGTACATTAGGCAGCTTGCATTCTCCTCAAAGAAATATTTATATAAAATGTTCTATAATTCAAAATCTGATTTCGTTTGTTTTAAACGAAACTAGACTTAATAACCTTTTAAACCATATAAATTATAACTTTTAATTCTTCTTATACAATTTATAATGAATTTTTAAAGTTAATGTTGATGCAGATTTAGGGGCAAACTGTTACCCTGTTTTTATGATCTTTACTTACTCAAAAATTCATATCTTTTTACTCACAACTCCAAATAAGGAGTTCTTTACCATTCTAGAAAGCTTATAAACACACCTTTACAACCATGTATGGCACATAATTTTATCATTTCTCTATCAATACAGTTTATTGTTTGAAAACCGGGCTTTCTCGTAGACCTATTCTGCCCACTGTTTTCAACTTACCACTTTAGTGTACATTTAACTTACCAATTGAGACTTAATTCAAGCTTGGACATTTAATTTAATTCATTTCATGAATTCCCCTGTTCTAATAATAAATTTTCAGAATTTATTAACACCATTTGACCCCCTAAACATTTCGAATTTCACAATTTAGCCCAGCAGATTTCCAATTTTATTCAGTTTCAGTCCCGTAACTTCTAAGAACAATTCAGAGACTTATACTTAACATTTTTGAGCAAATAATACCTCTATTCCATATAAAATTTTGTCCTGTACAACTTTGTAGAAGAACACGTTTTCCAGAAATGACTCTAACATGCTCAAAAATGCAGTTTTCTACAGGACCGTTTACAAATCCGAATTTCTTTATTCTTTCTACCCTTATCTTTTACCAACCTTTAATTAATCCAATTTCATGCTTAATATATATTCTAACATTAAATTAAAGGTAGTTGAGACTCTAATCTCAACTCTAATTTATTTCACTCACCTTGATAGACCGGTACTTTATTTTTATTTCTTGGGCTTGACGGTTGTTCCGAATCGACCTCGTATACCACGATAATTAATAAAAACCAATTAAAATCAATAAGACAGTATCGAATATATATAACAAATATTAATCAACTCGATACCGAAACTTAAACTAACTAGAGATTTGAGCTTACCCCGACGTCGGTAGAGATTCGATATTACTATATCGAAAATATCGGACTACCAATCAAACATTGGATCGTAACCTATTTCTTTCTTTCTTTTTTTCTTTCTTTCTTTCTTTTCTTTCTCTGCCGTGTATTTCATCAAACCCTTCCCCTCCTATTTATACTAAATTGCCAAGCTTTACAATTCAATTCTCAGCCACAAAAATCCCACTTCACTTACTTTACCTAACTTAATTAGGTCTTCATTTCTTTTCTTTTCTTTTTCAATTGCTTTTCATTCTTTAATTTCCTACCACATGTAGTGGAAATATGTGGCAATTATCCTTATATAAACAATTAAGTAGGTGGCAATTGTCACATCTTAAACCAAATTGGCCGAATGACCACCAAACCTAATTAATAAGATAAACCAAATCAATTAATAAAACCCACCAAACCATTTAAAATAATATAATAATAATCCAAATAAATAGGTTTCAAACCTAATTTCTACTAGACCCGAATAATCTAATAATAATAAACCCGAATAATTAATAAGACCAAATAATTTATAGAACCGATATAAAATATTCGGTCACCGGAACTTAATTCCGAATAGACCGGTTTTTGGGATGTGACAACTCTCCCCCCCTTAGAAAAGAATTCGTCCTCGAATTCTTACCTGTAGTTTCGGATTGTTCATCCGAGTACTCTTCGGGATCAGAATCTTCTGAAGATGAAGAATTCATCTTTCCTAATTTTTTTTTCTTTTTTTTTTTGCGACATTGTCCTTCATGTCGTCGTTGACAAAAATTGCACTTAAAAATTCTCATGTCTTGATTTCTTTTCAGACTTATTAAATTTACTAACTTTCTGAGCTCTCTTCGCTATTTCCATGGCTTTGACTCTATTTACGAGGTCTTGGAAATTTTTAATGTATATCGCTGTAAACATGGGTCGTAACTCATCGTTGAGCCCTATGATAAATATCTGACACTTATGTACTTATTATGGAACTCTCTCAAGAAGAATTCCCAACTCACGGTTTCCTCGGAGACGGTAAGGACGGTAGTCTCCCATCACTGTAAGGCTTTAACGCAAGAGTGCATTCAAGCTTATGTTCATATAAACATCTTAATTGCTTATCAAAAATCCTTAAAGTATTGTCTAACCAATACTCGGCTATTTCGGAATCATCTATGTCTCGACTAGTAAGCTTGGTATTACGATAACTTATCGATTGGGGCTCGAAGAAGTTGCGCAACAGGTGGCGTAGGTTGCATGACTTGACTAGCCTTTAACACATTCATAAATTGCTGAAATATATCAGCTATATTCTAATAACATCCTGTCTGAGCTGTATGAGCTTTAGGCTCTACACCTCGAACATGAGGGTTCTGAGGATTCGGAGGATTTCCTCCTTGCACCTACTCGCCATAAGTCGAGGAGATAGCAACAGACTCATTATTACAGGTTTCGTTAGTTCGAGACACATATCTATATTATAAAAGAGATCGGAACAGTTGACAAGTCACAATACTTAACAGATTAACTCCTAGGTGGCAAAGTAACTTAACACACAATACAAACATACTTAAGTTTAGTCCAGAACCGACTAAACTCTAGCTCTGATACCACTACTGTAACACCCCCTTCCCGGCCTGGTAGAGAACCGGGTCAGAGAGTGCTACCGGAAAACATAACGGAGATCGGAGACATAAATCTTTTAGTGACATAACATATTAGAGATCAGAACTTATTCCAAAGTTCAAAAATCATTTCGGCATATTTTATTAATCTCTTTTAAGACTTAACACTTAACTTATTAACAACTTATTTGAATTGGGGTCAATTTTAAACTTTTTCAAACTCAGGGACTAATTTGTAATTTTTTACAAATTGGGGGTCCTTATCTGAAATTCGTGATATTATACTGAAATTAAACTTACTAGTTATTAGCCTGTAAAATATCATTACTAACGGAGGTCATTTACCTATCTGATTAGACTAGGTATTGTTCAGTGACTATTTTGTAAAGTATTCAAATCTATTACTTTTTGAATTATCTTACTAAAATTCTTTACATATTTCAATGAGCCTAACAACTCACAAAAATCATAGAGTCCTTTAATCAATGTTTTACTACCAATTATGTCAATTTTATTACTAACTTAATAGTCTATATAGCTTTTAAACTTTATATAAAACATAGGTAAAATTTCACAATAGTAGGCCCACAAGATTAGTATAACTACTTTAATTACTTTAACCACTTTGCCACCATACTAGGAGTTCATAAGGACAAAACACATTACTCTTTAATTGTAGTGACTTGCCAACCTTCCAACTAATCTCGATCTCGATCTGTTACTTTCCTTAACCTGAAATGTTATGCAATGAATGCATTAGACTTACATAGTCTAAGTGAGGTAGCCAATGACAATGAATGATCATATTATGTCATGTAACATGCTTCCAAAAATGAATGTCATGCTAATTATGCAATAACATGGCATACTTCATATTCATAACAAAACATAATATCATATTATGAGCATAACATAGCATAATGTATCAAACACATAATATATTGGTACCATTTCTTGATTTGTGCGTGTCATCCTTGCACAGGGGCCATGCTAATCTTGTAACTATTTCAAGTAATCATTGATACAACAATAACATCGTACTTTTATATTCATTTATACAACAAGTATCGATCAAACATTATCATATACAACAACAAGCATCATTTAAAAGCATTAGCATATACAAGACAAGTAGGCATATCAATCTCATTTCATTGGTACTTATCATTTAAGTACTTATCTTTCAAGTCATGTAACTTTTAAATATTTTGCCTTGGATGATTAATGAAATAGGTAATCAAGTCTTCATGTAACATGTAACATTAGATACTCAAAGTATCCATTTCTCATTTCAACATATAACAGGGGATGCATAGGCATCAATGGTGACTTACCACCATTCAATTATCAAGGTGACTAACCACCTTATCAGGTTTATAGGTGACTAACCACCATCCTGTAACAAAGATCAGGGGAGCTCAACGACTCTAAGGCATGCCCTTCTACCTATAGACACTAATCAACCCAAGGACTTTACTTATTTTTCTTTATTAACAAGTGCATTCACTTGCCAATCATTCATAATTTCAAAGGTATTTAACCACTTCAATAGGCATACACATATAATCAATCAGGCATCATGGTAAATCTAAAATTCCAGTAAGCACATGAGATCATTTTCATTTTATAACCATCAACAATCAGTAGCAAAGCTTATCATTTAGTCTCATTTCACATAGCTCAAGCAATCAACACATCATAGCAACTAATCATTTTTATGCTAAGCATGCTTATCTAACAAGCAATACACATTTAAGTCAATATTCTTGCCTTTAATCCTTCTTCCTTATCATTTTAAATTTTACCAATCATTATTAAATTCATTACATGTTCCATGATTTTCAGATCATATCATATTAAATAACAAGATGAGCCGTAGCTCCCTATCAGGTAACATTTCATATTATTTTCATGTACATATAGCATATCATAATCATTTTTGAGCATATCCAAATAATGCAGGGTACTTACCAGATGCAAATAAATTCATAATTAATGCAATAGGAAGGCACCGAGCCTACCCCTGACACGACTATACCCACATATCAGAACAAAGAAACAAAGATCGGAATGACACCGCGTCACCCGAGACAAATGCATCCACACTCACATATCAGAACATAAAAACAATGATCGGAATGACACCGCGTCACCCGAGACAAATGCATCTACACTCACATATCAGAACATAAAAACAATGATCGGAATGACACCGCGTCACCCGAGACAAATGCATCTACACTCACATATCAGAACATAGAAACAATGATCGGAATGACACCGCGTCACCCGAGACAAATGCATCCACACTCACCTCAATCCAAGCTTAGAGACATTTTCCTTATTCTCCAACTTTGTGGTTTCCTTCATTTCTACTCTTTTCTAACCAAACATTAAAGAAATATATCATTTAGTACATTAGGCAGCTTGCATTCTCCTCAAAGAAATATTTATATAAAATGTTCTATAATTCAAAATCTGATTTCGTTTGTTTTAAACGAAACTAGACTTAATAACCTTTTAAACCATATAAATTATAACTTTTAATTCTTCTTATACAATTTATAATGAATTTTTAAAGTTAATGTTGATGCAGATTTAGGGGCAAACTGTTACCCTGTTTTTATGATCTTTACTTACTCAAAAATTCATATCTTTTTACTCACAACTCCAAATAAGGAGTTCTTTACCATTCTAGAAAGCTTATAAACACACCTTTACAACCATGTATGGCACATAATTTTATCATTTCTCTATCAATACAGTTTATTGTTTGAAAACCGGGCTTTCTCGTAGACCTATTCTGCCCACTGTTTTCAACTTACCACTTTAGTGTACATTTAACTTACCAATTGAGACTTAATTCAAGCTTGGACATTTAATTTAATTCATTTCATGAATTCCCCTGTTCTAATAATAAATTTTCAGAATTTATTAACACCATTTGACCCCCTAAACATTTCGAATTTCACAATTTAGCCCAGCAGATTTCCAATTTTATTCAGTTTCAGTCCCGTAACTTCTAAGAACAATTCAGAGACTTATACTTAACATTTTTGAGCAAATAATACCTCTATTCCATATAAAATTTTGTCCTGTACAACTTTGTAGAAGAACACGTTTTCCAGAAATGACTCTAACATGCTCAAAAATGCAGTTTTCTACAGGACCGTTTACAAATCCGAATTTCTTTATTCTTTCTACCCTTATCTTTTACCAACCTTTAATTAATCCAATTTCATGCTTAATATATATTCTAACATTAAATTAAAGGTAGTTGAGACTCTAATCTCAACTCTAATTTATTTCACTCACCTTGATAGACCGGTACTTTATTTTTATTTCTTGGGCTTGACGGTTGTTCCGAATCGACCTCGTATACCATGATAATTAATAAAAACCAATTAAAATCAATAAGACAGTATCGAATATATATAACAAATATTAATCAACTCGATACCGAAACTTAAACTAACTAGAGATTTGAGCTTACCCCGACGTCGGTAGAGATTCGATATTACTATATCGAAAATATCGGACTACCAATCAAACATTGGATCGTAACCTATTTCTTTCTTTCTTTTTTTCTTTCTTTCTTTCTTTTCTTTCTCTGCCGTGTATTTCATCAAACCCTTCCCCTCCTATTTATACTAAATTGCCAAGCTTTACAATTCAATTCTCAGCCACAAAAATCCCACTTCACTTACTTTACCTAACTTAATTAGGTCTTCATTTCTTTTCTTTTCTTTTTCAATTGCTTTTCATTCTTTAATTTCCTACCACATGTAGTGGAAATATGTGGCAATTATCCTTATATAAACAATTAAGTAGGTGGCAATTGTCACATCTTAAACCAAATTGGCCGAATGACCACCAAACCTAATTAATAAGATAAACCAAATCAATTAATAAAACCCACCAAACCATTTAAAATAATATAATAATAATCCAAATAAATAGGTTTCAAACCTAATTTCTACTAGACCCGAATAATCTAATAATAATAAACCCGAATAATTAATAAGACCAAATAATTTATAGAACCGATATAAAATATTCGGTCACCGGAACTTAATTCCGAATAGACCGGTTTTTGGGATGTGACAGGTCCGGACATCTACTCAAAGGTCTCATCAATTGAAAGTGCCAAAGAAGTGTGGGACACTCTTGAAACCACCTATGAAGGCACCAACGATGTCAAAGAAACTAAGATTGGAATTCTCAATCTCAGTTATGAAAATTTCAAAATGGAATTTGAGGAGACGGTGTCAAAGATGTTTGATCGATTCTCCACAATTGTAAATGGTCTAAAGGGCTATGGAGAAGTTATACCGGAAGACAAGCTTGTCCGAAAGCTACTCTATTCACTTCCCGAATCTTGGGATGGGAAGAGAACTGCAATCATCGAAGCAAAGAATTTAAAAACTCTAAAGCTTGATGAACTTGTAGGCTCTCTCCTTACTCACGAGATCATGAAGCAAGGAAGAGAAGATGAAAGAAAGAAAGAAGAAAAAAGAATGGAGAAGCTTGAAGGGGAGAAAAAGAAAAAAATGGGAATAGCTCTCAAGGCTAAAACATCCCAACTTGATAAAAGTTCATCTAGTGATGAGGATGAGCTTGAAGAATTGGCTATGATAGCCAAACGATTCTCACGCCTTATGAGGTCCAACCGAGGAAGAAAAATCCAAAGGAAAATGGACTTTAAAAACAAGAACAAAGAAGAAGGAAGGGATCCAATCACTTGCTTCGAGTGCGGACAACCCGGCCACATACGTTCGGAGTGCCCTCAACTCAAGAAGAAGGGCTTTGAGAAGAAGAAAAAGCTCAAAGCCAAGCTTGCTACTTGGAGTGATGAGGAGTCATCGGAGGATGACGAACAAGAAGTGGCGAACCTCTGCCTCATGGCACTTGAGGAAGATTCCTCCTTGGTAACCTCTAACTCATCTACTTTAGATTTTTCATATGAAGAATTAAATGATGCTTATGATGAGTTACAAGAGGTATATGATGAATTAGTTGAGAAGTATAGGGAGTCGGTTATTAGGAATAGAAAAATTATTATAGAATTAAAAGAGAAAAATGACTCACTTACTCAAACTAATTCTAAAATAGAGAAAAAGATATTAGGATTAGAAGATGAACTTAAATTCTTTCAAAAAGAAAATATTGATCTTAATAATCTTTTATCTCAAAATAATTGTGAACACCAAAAGGTGTTAAGTGAGCTAAATGAGCTCAAAAAGTCTTTAAAAATTAATGGTAGTGTTAAACATGACATAGGAGAATCCTCTAGAACACACCAATATAAGAAAAAGACTAACTACTACAAACAAAATAACTATCCTAGACATAGTAAAGTTAAAAGAATTAGAAATGTATGGGTTCCTAAGGAACTTGTTAAATCTAATGATATTATTGCTATGTCACCTTGGATTCCTAAGGGAACCAAAGTTTTAGGAACTAACACACATGGACCCAAAATGATTTGGGTACCAAAAACAAAAGTTTAAATATCTTTGTTTGTAGGGGGAGCATTGCTACAAGGCCAAAGCACAAAGTCAAAACTCATGGTACCTTGATAGTGGATGCTCGAGACACATGACCGGAGACAAGAGTCGACTTATGGATCTAAAGCCAAAAAGTGGAGGAGTAGTAACATTTGGTGACAACTCCAAAGGCCACATTGAAGGTATTGGCTCCATTGGTAATCACTCTACTACTCTCATTGAAAATGTTTTATATGTCAATGGTCTTAAACATAATTTATTGAGCATAAGTCAACTATGTGATAAAGGTTTTAATGTTATATTTGATAAAACCGGTTGTAAAATTGTAGACATTAAAACTAATAATATTATGCTCATAGGTCATCGCATAGGGAATATATACATGGTGCATCTAAATGACATACATACATCTCATGCATGCTTAGTTGCTCAAAACGAAAATGATGCATGGTTATGGCATAGGAAGCTAGGACATGCTAGCACAAGTGTTTTAGAAAAACTAGTCTCTCTAAACCTAGTTAAAGGTTTACCCAAGATAAAATTTTCAAACGATAAAATTTGTGATGCATGCTCAAAGGGTAAACAACATAGATCTTCCTTTAAATCCATTAATGACATTTCTACTAGTAGATGTTTACAACTAATCCATATGGATTTATTTGGGCCAATTAGGACTATGAGCTTGGGTGGCAAATCATATGCTTTTGTATTAGTTGATGATTTTTCTAGATTCACTTGGGTTTTCTTTTTAAGTACTAAGGATGAGGCTTTGGAAAAATTCATCACATTTTCAAAATTAATTCAAAATGATCTTGAACTTAAAATTTCACATATTAGAAGTGATCATGGAACCGAATTTCAAAATTTAGGATTTGAAGATTTTTCAAATGAAAATGGTATTAGCCATAATTTTTCAGCTCCTCGAACTCCTCAACAAAATGGGGTAGTTGAAAGGAAAAATAGAACTTTACAAGAAATGGCTAGAACTATGCTTTGCGAAAATAATTTACCAAAATATTTTTGGGCGGAAGCAACAAACACGGCTTGTTATATTATAAATCGTGTAACCATTAGGCCGATTTTAAAGAAAACACCTTATGAGATTTTAAAATCTAAAAAGCCTAATATTAGCTACTTCCACCCTTTTGGATGTAAATGCTTTGTTTTAAATAATGGAAAAGATAATTTAGGTAAATTTGATGCAAAAAGTGATGAAGCTATTTTTATAGGTTACTCTTTAACCTCTAAAGCCTATCGAGTATTTAACAAAAGAACTTTAGTTGTAGAAGAATCTATTCATGTTGTATTCGATGATAATCCCCTTCCTAGGAAGGATTCTTGTGATGATGATAATGTAGGAATCATAAATACCTTTGATGGAGGTCAAACTTCAAAGAAGGATGAGATTCAACCAAAAGAAGAAGACACACAAGATCCACCGCTTGAAGCCTTGAAGGACTTGGCTATTGAGGAAAAGGAAGTTAGCTATCCAAGGGAGTTGAACTATGTCAAAGATGGTGAAATCTTGGGTGATCCATCCAAGGGGGTAACCACTCGTTCTTCTCTTAGATTAATGAATCATATTGCATTTATCTCATGCATAGAGCCTAAAAATATCAAAGAAGCATTGAAAGATGATTTTTGGATTATGGCTATGCAAGAAGAGTTAAATCAATTTGAGAGAAGTAATGTTTGGACATTAGTTGATAGGCCTAGTAATCAATCTACAATAGGAACTAAATGGGTATTTAGGAACAAACTAGATGAGAGTGGTAACATTGTGAGAAATAAAGCTAGACTTGTAGCACAAGGTTACACTCAAGAGGAGGGAATAGATTTTGATGAAACCTATGCACCCGTAGCTAGAATGGAAGCCATTAGGATGTTGCTTGCATATGCATGTTATCATAATTTCAAGCTTTTTCAAATGGACGTTAAAAGCGCATTTTTAAATGGTTTTATAAATGAAGAAGTGTATGTAGAACAACCACCGGGTTTTGAAGACTCAAAATTTCCAAATCATGTTTTCAAACTTACAAAAGCACTTTATGGTTTAAAACAAGCTCCTAGAGCTTGGTATGAAAGGCTTTCAAATTTTTTGATTGAAAAAGGTAAGGTGGACACTACACTCTTTATAAAAATGTATAAAAATGACATTTTAGTAGTTCAAATTTATGTTGATGATATTATATTTGGATCTACTAATGAATGTCATTGTCAAGAATTTGCTAAGTTAATGCAAGGTGAATTTGAGATGAGCATGATGGGGGAGCTCTCATTCTTTTTGGGACTCCAAATCAAACAAATGAAGGATGGCACCTTCATAAATCAAGCAAAATACATAAAGGATATGCTCAACAAGTTTGGCTTGGAGAACACAAAGCCTCAAGCCACTCCTATGAGCTCATCTACAAAGCTTGACAAAGATGAAGGAGGTAAGTGTGTTGACTCTAAACTTTATCGTTCTATGATTGGATCTTTGCTTTACCTTACCGCAAGTAGACCGGATATACTGTTTAGTGTTTGCTTGTGTGCTAGGTTTCAAGCTAGTCCTAGAGAATCTCACCTTATAGCCGTTAAGAGAATCTTTAGATACCTTAGAGACACTCCTTGTTTAGGCCTTTGGTATCCTAGAGTCTCTACCTTCAACCTACATGCTTACTCGGATGCGGATTATGGGGGTTGCAAAATCGATAGGAAAAGTACTTCGGGAACTTGTCAATTCCTAGGTAGTATGCTCATATCTTGGTTCTCTAAGAAACAAAATAGTGTAGCCTTATCTACCACCGAAGCCGAGTACATATCCTTAGGGAGTTGTTGTGCTCAAGTCCTTTGGATGAAGCAACAACTCTTAGATTATGGTGTAAACATAGAAACCATACCCCTAAAATGTGATAATACTAGTGCAATATGTTTAACAAAAAATCCCATCCAACATTCTAGAACCAAACACATAGAAATAAGACATCATTTCATTAGAGATCATGTCTTTAAGAAAGATGTGGTTATAGAATATGTAGACACCTTAAATCAATTAGCAGATATTTTTACAAAACCATTAGATAAAGAGCGTTTTTGGTCCCTTAGAAGAGAGTTAGGTCTAACTAGCCTATCTTGACCTTATTGGGCCTCTTTTCAATCTTAAATATGCTTGAATTTGTGAAATATCATGTTTTAGACTCCCAATTTCTTCCATGCATATAGTTAGGGGGAGTATGCTTATGCCTAAACATGTTTTGTCTGCTCATTCATATCATTTATGCATGTTTGGCCTCTTAGAAAATCATTTTTTTTGCATTTTAGAGCCTCATCTGCACTTCCAGGCCCAGGTGTATCGAAACGGGTTAACCCGTTCCGATACGGATGCCTTAAAATTTGTCCTGAGAGAAGGGCGTTTCGAAACGGCCCCAGGCGTTTCGAAACGTTTTCGGTTCGATGTAAGGGTGTATCGGAACGCGTTCCGATACGGGTCAAACGTGTTTCGAAACGGTCATCCCCGTTTCGAAACGATCTGTCAAAGGTTTTAAGAAGGGTCAAACCCTAGCCGCCCCGTTCCGAAATGGTCGTGACCGTTCCGAAACGGACTCGCGGACAGCCCTATTTAGGGCTTCTAAAAGTTCAAAATTCTAATTTTTATCAAACTCTTAAAACCCTAAAAACCCTAACCGACCCCCTTCTATAAATACCCTCTCAAACCCTTTGTTTTTCACAAAATTGTGAGGGGTTTTGCTCTAAAACATATATCTAAGCAAGCTTCATCAATCTTGTGCAAAGATTTCACTCAAATCATCCAAAATCCCAAACTAAGGTAATTTTTCTTATTTTTCTTCTTTTTCAAATTATGTTCGAATCATAGGATAGAAAAATTTATTCTTATATACATTATATGTTTTTAGTTGTGGGTTATTCGAATCTTGTAAAAAAAATTTCAAAATCTCAAAATTTTGATTCGAATATAAAATTTTTTAATCGTATTTTTTTTAATTTTGTTTTCAAAAACCTAAGTGGGATTTATCATTGGAATGATATTAAAAATCAATGCATACACTTAATTTTAAAACTCTTGCTTAATATTCTTAGATGGCGGATCAATCGAACAAAAAGCGCAAAGCCGTTCAATCCGGTGAATCGAGCATTCGTCCAAATATCACTCAGCTCTTTCAAAAATCTCTTAGAACTCCAGACCAGCGTGCTCGTTTTGCTTATGTCAAGGACTTTGCAGTTCGTAAGGAAAGAGTTATTGATGTCGAATTCCTTAATTCCGAGCGATTCCTCTTTCGGTATCTTGGTCGTTTGGATGAGTGGGATCTTCTTTTCTTCTTGAGCATCGAAGATATTTGCTACAAAAACATGGTACTCCTTTTCTACTCTAATGCTCGTTTTCTTTACGATGAAACCAAAACCGAGATAGTAGGAATTGAGTCATCTTTATTGGGAAAGAAGTTTGTTATCAATATTGCTCTTTTGGAGTCTGCCCTTAAACTCAAAAATGAGGGTCTTGAAGATGAACGCCATTTTGGCACTTTTACCGGGAAAGCTCTAAATTTAGATGTGCATGATCGTGTGCTTCATCTCATTGTTTCTTGGTTTATTCGACCATCCGGGGGTAAATACTCCCACATCCGAGAAAAAGATCACTTTTGGCTAGAGTGTTTCCGTAGGGGTGAGCGCCCAAATGTCCCTAAAATTATTTTTGCCGAGATTGTCAATAACATTAAGCTTATTGACACGAATGAGTTAATTTCGTTCACCTATGGGATTGTTTTGAGTTTCCTCTTCCATCATCTCAATATTGACTGTACCTATGACTTCCCGGAACCTCGCAAGACCAAGATTGGAGAGTCCTCTCTTCGCAAGTCAGGATTCACTTATGTGAATGGTATTTGGGAAAGGGTTGATAGGGAAGCGGTTCCTCCTCCTGTTGCTCCTCCGCCTCAAGATCAAGTGGGAAACACTGATGCTCTCACTACTCTCCTTACCCAGCGATTCAATGCCTTAGATTCTAGACTTGATACTATGGACACTCGCATTGCTTCAAGTTTTGAATCTATGGGCAATCGGTTGAAGAACGTTGAAGATGGTCTTCATACTCTTTCAACTTCGCATGCCAACCTTGATCTTTCCTTCTCTACACTTTATGGGCAATGGACGAAGTTTCATCGTTCGCAAGCCAAGGATGATGATGATGATTCGGATGACGAGGCTTAGGATGTTTATCATAATAGTTATGCATTTAGGATTAAGTTTGCATCCTTATATTTTAGAACCTATGCTTATGATCTTTTATTTTGGGATTTGATTATGAACTTATTGTTTATGCTTTAGATATTTTGATGATATTAATTATGATTGCTTATTATTGCTTATTGGTACTAATCTTCTTTATGAGCTTGTTTCTTTTTGATCTAACAAAAAGGGGGAGAAGATATTTAAGAGAATTGCCATGCCATGCCATGCCACCAAAAATTTTCAAATTTTTAAATTTGTCTTAAGGTTTTGATCCTTGATTTCAAAAGTCACAAGTTTTAAATTTCAAAACCTATCTTAAATTAAGGGGGAGTTAGAATATCTTCAAAACTTTCAAAATGCTTAAAAATTCTAACTTTGGTTTTGTTATATCAAAAAGGGGGAGATTGTGAAACATATGCTTTAATTTTGATATAACTAAAAACCTAAGGACTAAAATGAAAATATCAAAACAAATTTTAAAGTCCTTAAAATTTCCTATATCTTGTTAAAGATCACTTCATAGCTAAAACCAAAGACTTACAAAATATTTTTTAAGTATTTCAAAGTCAAAACAGGGAATTTTCAAGCCCCGTTTCGAAACGGCCCAAGGCGTTTCGAAACACTTTCAGTTCGATGTGCACCTGTTCCGAAACGCGTATCGGAACGGGTCAAGGCGTTTCGAAACGGTATGACTCGTTTCGAAACTGTTCTTCATTTAAACGAACAAGGGCAACGGCTATAAACTGAAATTTGAAAATAAACAGGGCGTTCCGAAACGGGCTTAGGCCGTTTCGAAACACCCCTTTGACAGTGGCAAATCTGTTCCGAAACGGGCAAGGACGTTTCGAAACACCCCTTTGGCAGTGGCATAACCGTTCCGAAACGGCCACTAGGCGTTTCGAAACGGGCTCTCGTAGACGCTCCAACGGCTATATTATTTGAAATCCGTTCCGAAACAGGTGACCCCGTTCCGAAACGGTAGGCGTCTGGAAGCTGAAAAGTTGTGAGAAAAACACCCCAACGGCTCTAATTTTTAGCCCATCATCCACAACGGTTGGAAATCATCAAGAGGCTATAAATAGACCCCAAGAAGCTCCAGCAATCAACAATTAAGCTTCAAGTATACATCTCATCATCAAATACAAGCATTTGTGTTCAAATCCCATTTTTATCTAGAAACCCCAATTGTATCCTTCATTTACATTTTGTTCAATTGGGTTGAGTGCTTGATATTGGGCTATCATTTGTATTGAGAGATACCTTATTAGCCACCAAATTTCTTTGTTCTTTTGTGTGAGGATTGGGTTAATTTTTGGGTAGAAAAATTAACCGAAATTGTAAAGGTTGCCTCCTTGTCCTGGAAAAAGGGGACGAACAATTTAGTGGAAATTGTTGGAAATCCTTGGTGAGACTAAGGTAGTGGATGTAGAGTTCGGTTGGTGAACTTGAACCACTCTAAATTCCCGTGTCAATATTTTTAAGTTGCAATTTCCGTTACAACATCGTTAAAATTCCAATTCACCCCCCCTCTTGGTTATTATCATTCGTGTGATCCACTCAACAATATACATGTATGTACGTAAGTTTTAGTATATATATATATTGTTATAATTATATATATACATATATATATATATATATGTATGTATGTATGTAAGTTTTAGTATGCATATATTGTTATATATATATATATATATACTAGAACATACATATTTGTATGTATAAATGTATACCCCTAAACAATACCCATAAACCTCAACCCTTAAATCTTATAATCACTAATAAATAGAGTACAAGCCTAATCCTCTAATCCTTAAACTAATCTCATAACCCCAAATAATTAAGTTGACACATTTACCCCTAAACCCCAAACATGAATATCTAAATCTTACAGACACTATTCACTAATAATTAAAGTGCAAGCCTAATCACATAATCCCTAAACTAATCTCATAGCCCTAAACAATCAACTTGACGCACTTACCCTTAAACCCTAAACATAAACCCATAAATCTAACAAACAAAATAAATTGAAACATAAAAGGACAAATCTAAAAATAAATTAAAACTAAATTATTAATTAGAGCTCAAATCACAAATGAATAAAATTATTAAACCTAATTACTTATCAAATCTTTATACGAGAACCAAATCAAATTTAAAGCAAACCAAAAAGCTTAATAATTAATTAATTTATGAAGCATGGCCTAATTAAATTTTTTTAAAGAAACTAAACCAAAAGTTAAGACTAAAAAAACAAACTAAAACCTAAAAAACCTAAACCCTAACCATCTAATTAAGGAAGGACCTAAAGGATAATTAACCCCTAAATAAAAAATATCTACCTCCACTCTCAATTTTATTTGATATTGGCGGCAAATCCCCCCCCCCATTTCATCTGGCGGCAAAATTCACCCCCTTTTGTTTTTGTTTGATATGGTGCCAAAATCTCCCCATAATTTCCTATCAATCAAAAAAACTTTCCCCCCATTAATTCAAAAAAAAAACTTCCCCTAAACTAAAAAATAATTTTTTTATTTTAATAATTATAATTAAATTTTTTAATAATTTTTTTTTAAATTTAATGATCACAATTAATAAATTGATTTAAATTTTAAATAATTTGTTTTAAATCCATCCATCCCAACTTATTAATTTAATAAAAATTTTAAATTTTAAATATTTTTAATAAAATAAATTTAAGTATGTTAATTCTTATTAAACTTCACAAATAATTTATATTGAACGAGTTAGTATTAAATTAAATTAATAAATTAATACTTTACATTTATCAACACTTTAAATTTATCAAATCGTAGACTTCTTCAACTATATATCAAGTAAATATCAAGTCAGATCAATATCAGTTCAGGTTAAAAATAGGTCGGGTTCAAAGCAGGTCGGGTCAATTAACAGGTCAGGTTCAAAACAAATCGAATCCAAAACAGGTCGGGTTTAAAACAGGTCAGGTTCAAAACAAGTCGGATAATATCGGATCTCGGGTCAATTCAGTCGGGTAAAATCGGTTATCTGCCAAGTCGGCTTCGGGTTCGGGTTCGTTTCAGTCGGGCGCAGGTCGAGTTTCAGGTCCACAGTAACAGGTCCAATTCAGGTTCGGGTCGTTTTTAGTCGGACACAGGTCGGGTTCAGTCACTACAGTAACAAGTCGAATTCAGGTTCGGGTCAACAACAGTCGGTTACAGATCGGGTTTGGGTCATTAAATTTTCAGGTCAAATCAGGTTCTGACTCGAACAGGTTTCAGTCGGGTTTTCAGGTCGGGTCAGCTTTTTACATCCCTAATTCCCAGTAATTCATTGAGATTGTATAATAGTTTCGCAATTCCAATACAAGTCATTTTTTAGGGTAAAATACTGAAATCATCACTCAACTTTGGTCATTTGACCTATTTTAGTCACTCAACTTTAAAAACGCTAAATTTACTCATTAAACTTTACTTTTTGACCTGTTTTGGTCACTTTAAATTATTTTATTAATATTTAGGTATGACATGGCATATTTTATTATTATTATATATAAAAAATAATTTAAAATAAAAATAAATAATACTTTTTTATTAATAAATAAAAAAAGTAATTTAAAATAAAAATCTTAATCCCCAAATATCCCAAATACCAAACACCCAAATTCTCAAACCCCCTTACCGGTGTCACTCTCACCGGCGGCCACCACCCCCTCTACTGCCGACGACAACAACACATGCCGCCGACGGTTGATGTTGATCAAATGTCTCAGAAAAATTAGTTTGTTTTCATTTTCATTGTTCCACGGTGCCAAAGAAAAGGCCAGATTTTAAACCCAGCACCCAAAGTTTCAACCTTTTGTACTCCATCGGTAAATAACCGATCGGAATTTGATAAATTTATCTCATTTCTCCATGGAATCAGATAGCATTGATTGTATGGCATCTTCAGATGTGATGGATCTCATCATCATCAGTTGCCTTCGTTGTCGAAGACCCATAGTAACTGTACCGAACTTAGGCTGCGGCAGAGGCTTGGCGTCGACTAAACGGAAGGAGGAATCATCTTCAGTCAAAGTTTCATTTCATCATCTAGTACTATATTCTGAACATAATCGTGGAGCAACCCAATACTAGAATTAAATAATCAAAACATAACCGTAACAAGATTCTTGATTCATCTTTATGCAATATCAATACTAGAATTAAAGAATTAAAAATCCCAATGGTCGGAAATCAAGTTGAATTTCTCTCATAAAAAACAGATACTAATTTCCCGAGAAGTAAAGATCAAATGAACATGTAAAGTTGAATCCACCACTCAGAAAGCAAGCAAAGTCGAATCCACAGCCAGGAACAAAGATTAACGTTCGTGATGATAACCAATAAATAAATAAAAGGATTTCAATTTATACACGTGAAATTAGCGTTTAGGATTTCAATTTATATACGTGTCACCACCTGATTGGAGGGGGAAAATAAATTAATAAAATTAAATATAAATAATTAAAATCCTCCAATAAGGTCTTGACACGTGTCAACACTTAATTAAATAATTTATTATTTTATTAATTAAAAATTAGGACTAAATTGAAAGAATGTGTAAATAACAGGGACCAAATGTGTAATTTTTAAATGTACCCATCAATTGCCACGTGGCAGTTCCGTCACTCCACCGTTAGGTTTTTAACGGCGGTGGTCAAAATAGGTTGATTTTATATGTTCGGTGGTGTGATTGACGTTTTTTTTAGTTCGGTGGTTCAAATAGGTATCCCCAATTTGTTTGGTGGTCAGTGGTGTAATTTTCCCTAAATAAAAATTACAATCTAGAACCACAAATTAAATTCATCACACCGAAAGAAACCAAACATGAAAGGAAAATTGAAAACAAGGAGTTGATGTAACAGCAATCGTACCTGAATAATGAGAAACTTTCGGGAGGCGAAAGAAAACACGAAAGCAGATCTGAAAGAGATGGAGGGACGGAGAGAGATTAGGGTTGTTGATACGGTGGCGGCAGGTGTTGTTGTTGAAACATTTTGGACTTGAGATCCCCGCCTCTGCCATTGTTATTGATACGGTGGCGGCAAGTGTTGTTGTCGTCAGCGGTAGAGGGGTAGTGGCCGCCGCCGCCGGTGAGAGTGACACCGGTAAGGGGGTTTGAGAATTTGGGTGTTTGAGAATTTGGGTGTTTGGGATTTGGGATATTTGGGGTGTTTGGAATTAGGGTTTTTATTTTAAATTATTTTTTATTTATTAATAAAAAAGTATTATTTATTTTTATTTTAAATTATTTTTTATATATAATAATAATAAAATATGTCATGTCATACCTAAATATTAATAAAATAATTCAAAATGACCAAAACAGGTCAAAAAGTAAAGTTTAATAAGTAAATTTAGCGTTTTTAAAGTTGAGTGACTAAAATAGGTCAAATGACCAAAGTTGAGTGATGATGATTTCAGTATTTTACCCCATTTTTTATTAGTCCATACAAGAGAAAAACAAATTTCTAATGAGGAAAATCTCTATTCATCTGGCATTTTGTTGTGAATTGTGATTCACGACTCTAGAGAAAACCTAATCAGCGTATAGTGATTAAACCATAAGACCTTCAGGAGCGGCAGCTTTGGGAGCCTTTGGCTTGGGCTTCTCAACAACGATGGCTTGAGTGGTAAGGACCATTCCAGCAACTGAAGATGCATTCTGCAGAGCACATCTTGTTACCTTTGCTGGGTCGATAACACCCGACTCCACCAAGTTCTCATACTTGTCTGTCATGGCATTGTAACCAACCTCCCATTCACTATTCCTCACTTTCTCCACCACTACCTCACCCTCTATTCCTGCATTTTGAGCTATCAACGATGCTGGTGCAACAAGAGCCTGCATGCAAAAATAATTAATCGCTATGATTTTAAAACTAAAAGAATAAATGTTCATCTGGTTAAATCACAGGATTTAAGAGAACACTGTGTCTTGCACCGACTGCAAGTTCACATTTATAATATCTCCGATGTGGACTTTCATGTTAGACCGAGTTCATTCATCACTTAGACAGCAAATGTTCAGAATGTTTACCTTCTGCACAATGTCAGCTCCTATGCGCTCATCTGCATCTTCAAGCTTCTCCTTAATTGCAGGAACAAAACTGGAAAGATGAACTAATGCAGAACCACCACCAGGCACGATACCTTCCTCAATGGCAGCAAATGTGGCATTTTTGGCATCTTCAATCCGTAGCTTGCGATCCTCAAGTTCAGTCTCTGTTGCAGCCCCCACTTTAATGACTGCAACACCACCAGATAATTTGGCAATCCTTTCAGCTAATTTTTCTGAATCATAGACAGAATCTGTTTCAGCTAGCTCCTTCTTTAGTTGTGCCACCCTAGCTTGTATCTCATCCTTCGAGGCCGCCTCAGCTATGAGTTGAGTTGAATCCTTGGTGATGGTTACCTTTCTGGCTATGCCAAGCTGCTCGACTGAGGTGTTCTCAACGAGCAAACCCAAATCAGTAGCTTGGTACTCAGCACCTACAGTTGACATAATCAAACGAACACTATAAACCATGGAGTAAAGTTCCCTTTTAATATTAAAATAAAAACCATGGCAGCTAACATACCAGTCATGATGGCAATATCTTGAAGGATAGCTTTTCTCCTTTCACCAAAACCAGGAGCTTTAATGGCTGCAACATTGAGGATACCCCGCAGCTTGTTCACCACAAGTGTGGCCAAAGCCTCTCCAGTGACATCCTCAGCAATTATAAGCAAAGGAGATCTTAATTGAGTGGTCTTCTCCAACAGGGGAATGATGTCCTTTATAGCTGAAATCTTTTGATCAGTTACCAACACTCTTGCATTCTCAAATTCACAAATCAATTTCTCGGGATTTGTTACGAATTGTGGGGAGATGTAACCTCTGTCAATCTGTAAGTACAAGGAAAAAGAAACAAATATAACTCGAATAAAAGCCAGACTTCAAGTGCCACCAAAATTTCCAGGTTACTCCTATAGTAAGTGAAATATCCGCAACAAAACATACCTCCATTCCCTCCTCAACATCAACTGTGGTCTCAAACGAGGATGATGACTCAATGGACAAAACACCATCAGGCCCAACTTTGTCAATTGCATCAGCAACCATTGTTCCAATAAGGTCATCATTTCCAGAAGAAATGGAAGCCACAGCTGAAAAGTAAGAAGCGTAAGTAACCACAAAAAATAAAGTGGGGATTGTTCGCAGGTGGCAAATACTTTTGATGCGCAGAAACAATTTATATTTATGCAGAATACCTTTGATATCATCACGACCTTTAACAGGCCTGGCCCTCTTTTCCAGCTCTTCTACCAACCCTTGAACTGTTTTATCAATACCCTTCTTTACCGACACAGGATTTGCACCAGAGGTAACACTGAGAAGTCCTAGTTTGATTATTTCACGTGCAAGTACAGAAGCCGTAGTTGTCCCATCGCCAGCAGAGTCGTTAGTTTTACTAGCAACCTTCATCCCACAGCCAAAGGGTACACAAAAGATGTCAGTGCCAATGACCCAAGTCAAGGTGAGATTGTAGACATATTCAACAAATATAATCAGAAGAATAACACTAAAAGGATAATGTGACCTCTCTGATAAGAGCTGCACCGGCATTTTCCATGGCATTAGGAAGCTCAATTGCTCGGGCTATAGTCACTCCATCATTGACTACCTTCGGACTGCCATATTCATCCAAGACAACATTCCTCCCTTTAGAAAAGCCAAACATGTTAAAGTCAATACACATATAGCCAGCAATTATCTAACTTATGCGATGGAGAATATCGCAGTTAGTTAAGGGGCATATACATATAAACATGAGACGATTATGAGTCCGAACCAAAAGCTCTATAACATGCAAAAACCGGCAAATCTGACATTGTATTCGATTTGAATGAGTGAATCAGCCTTTCTATTCCTTTATCCCCAAAAAGGAGTAGACTCAAGATAATAATTTAAACATTAGAACATAAATGAATACAATCATTCATAGAAACAAAGACTAATGGATTAATAAATGAGAATAAGTTACCCCTAGGACCAAGAGTAAGGCCAACAGCATCAGCAAGCTTATCAATGCCAGCTTGCATAGCAGCCCTTGATCTCTGGTCAAAGGCAATTTCCTTTGCACAAGCCTTCACACCAAATCGGCTATTTCGTTGCCTGTAGTTTAGTCTTTGGTTCTGCCGCTGATTTCCCCTCCTTAAACTCCACTGCAATCATAAAAAATAACCATTAGAAACTCTAAAGACACCAATCTTTCATCATTTCTCCATTACCCAGATGCACAAATTAAAAACAAAAAAACAACAAAATTCAAGGCATACGGTAGCACTATGTGCTTCACAGAAGCCAGTGTTATTGCAGGCAACAGTGGAGAAAAGGAAATGAAGCCATGAAAGGATATTACCTGTTTGGGAGCGCAAAGAATGGAAGCAGAAAAAAGAGCGTTAGCAGAGGCCATTCCGATGCTCACTATACAGGCAAAAGGAGAGCGTTCTGGGTTTTGGGAGAGATTAGATAAGGAGGCAGGTAGGAAATTAGTACTAGTGCGTTCAGTTTCTTCAGGTAGGGTTTAGCCTCTCTTTTTTAAGGTTAAAATACTCCAATCATCACTCAACTTTTCTCTAAGACCTATTTTGGTCACTGAACTTTTAAAAAGTTCAATTTACTCATTAAACTTTATTTTTTTGACCTATTTTAATCACTTTAGTATGACATGGCATATTTTATTATTATTAAATATAAAAAATAATTTAAAATAAAAAATAAATTATATTTTTTTATTAATAAATAAAAAGTAATTTAAAATAAAAGCCCTAACCCCAAATATCTCAAATATCTCAAATCCTAAACACCAAAACTCTCAAACCCTTACTAGCATCACTCTCACCGACGGCCACCGCCCCCTCTGCTGTCGCCGACAACTTCGCTCGCCGTCGACGGTGCCATCGTTCAATTCGAAGCACCCGGTCGTCTTCAACCTCCACTTTCACTTCTTCTTTCTTAAGCCCATGAACATCGGCCTTGAACACGTGCGCTTCTAGGGTCTCTTTCCAGTCGATTTAGGTGTTGACAAAAGTCAAAGTTTATGGGGTTTGTGTGGTGAGGGAAGAAGACATAAGGAAGTCTCTAAAAGGATCCCATATGTCGAGAGAGAAAGGATCAAAAACGTTGCTGCGTAGATTGTCAAAGATGCTTGGAACCAAAGATATTTTCGGGAAACAGAACTAAGATTAATGAGATACTTTGTTTGGGAAAATTGATAGAATTGTCTTGGTTTTTCTATGATTTGCTTGTCTGAGTACTTACAAATTGCAATGGTATTTTTATAAGCCTTAGAGGAGAAATGAAATCTAGTTTAGGTTGTGTTTCTTTAGTATTCTAGTGTTGAAAGTGGTGGTGATGGCACCGTCGGAAGCAGGTGATGTTGTCGTCGGCGGTAGAGGGAGTGGTGGCCGCCGGTGAGAGTGACACCGGTAAGAGTTTGAGAGTTTGGGTGTTTAGAATTGAGATATTTGGGGTGTTTGGGATTAGAGTTTTTATTTTAAATTACTTTTTTATTTATTAATAAAAAAATATTATTTATTTTTATTTTAAATTATTTTTATATATAATAATAATAATAATAATAATAATAATAATAATATGTCATGTCATACCTAAATATTAATAAAATAATTCAAAGTGACCAAAATAGGTCAAAAAGTAAAGTTTAAGGAGTAAATTAAGCTTTTTGAAAGTCCAGTGATCAAAATAGGTCAAATGACCAAAGTTGAGTGATGATTTCAGTATTTTACCCTTTTTAATGGCTTAAACCAAAAAGAAGCCCTCAAACTATACTTTTTTTTTCTGTTTTAAGCCCCTAAACTATGGTTTGGGCAAAATAAGCCCCTAAAATATTATTTTTGGTCACTTTAAGTCCTTAAACTATCATTTTTTGTCACTTTAGGTCCTTAGACTATTTTCTAGTCAAAATAAGTACCTAAATTATGTCATTTTTTCTTTTAGTCCCTAAACTATTTATTTGTCAAAAAAATCTTTGTGACGTGTCAACATCTTATTAGTCAAAATAATTTTCTTTTGACTTAAATAATTTTCGGACTTATAATGACTCGATCCGATAGGGTCATATTTTTTTTTTTGAATTTTCGGGTTTCGGGTCGGGTTTTAAATAGGTTTAAGTCGGGTTCGGGTTTTGGGTGAAAATTCTCGGACCCGACCTGATTTATATATAAATATATATTTAAATATATTATATTTTTATATATTATATTAAACATTTTTATTAATTTTTTTCAGGTCGGCTTTAATCGGGTTTTTATTAAATTTTCGGGGTTGGGTCGGGGTCAGGTTATACTTTTTATCATATTGTGTTGGGTTGGGGATAAAAATATATTAAACTCGGGTCGGTTTTAATTTTAAATTTTCGGGGCGGCCAAAAACCTACCCCGACCGGTTGGGCAGCTGTTTCTAAACCTTTCAAACCCGACCCAACCGACACTATACCCGAAAATTCAAAAAAAAAATCTGACCCTATCAGATCAAGTCATTATAAGTCCGATAATTATTTAAGTAAAAAAAATTATTTTGACTAATAAGATGTTAACACATCACAAAGATTTTTTTTAATTTTTGTGACAAATAGATAGTTTAGGGAATAAAAGGAAAAAATGACATAGTTTAGGTACTTATTTTAACTAATAAATAGTTTAAAAACTTAAAGTGACCAAAAATAATAGTTTAGGGTCTTATTTTACCCAAACCATAATTTAAAGGCTTAAAACAAAAAAAAATATAATTTGAGGAGTTTTTTTGTTTAAGCCTTTTTTAATTTCTATTTATTGAAGTGTTCTAGAACGTTCTTCTATGTCTTACTGTTTGGTCGCGAACGTTAACTTTTTTATTTAAGTTTTTATTGCGTTTGAGGGCGTAAAAAACTCTTCTTAGTTTTGAAAAAAAAACTAAGTCTTTTAATTTTTTACACTCAATTAAATTATTGAATTAAAAAAATTAATCATTTAAGTTTTTGAATGAATAAAAAAATTAAATTAATTAAGCTCTTTGATTGATTTTGATCATTAATTTTTGACAATTATTTAAGACATGTTAGTTTAGTCTATTGTGTTACATTGTTTCTACTTGATATTTTTTAAAAATATATATTTTATTTAAAAAAGTTTAAAAATTCTAAAATTTCAAAAAAAAAAATTGTAAAATTTATATAAAAAATATTTTTTCAAAAAAATATGTTAATGCAACATGATAAAATTGTAGTGTATAATGGGCCAGTAATATCTAAAGAAAAAAATTGGGATAAAGTTCACAAAGAGTCACTAAACTTTGATAAATTATTCAATTTGATAACAAAACTTTCAATTGCTTCATTATTATCATTGAATTTTATGTTTTACTTTAATGTTACAACTTCCCCTTAAACATCGTTAATTCTTTAAAGGTGTGTTGAATGGTTGTCCACCGTACCAAACATTTTTACGTCATTTTAAAGTAAAACTAAGGCTACACTATAAAATAAGTGCCCAAATTATGTCTCTTTGTAATAAGTGGCTAAAGTTTTTTTTTTGTTAAAATAGGTGCTTAAACTTTCATTTTGGCTGAAGTAGGTGCTTAAACTAAGGCTACACTATAAAATAAGTGCCCAAATTATGTCTCTTTGTAATAAGTGGCTAAAGTTTTTTTTTTTGGTTAAAATAGGTGCTTAAACTTTCATTTTGGTTAAAATAGGTGCTTCATTATTATCATTGAATTTTATGTTTTACTTTAATGTTACAACTTCCCCTTAAACATAGTTAATTCTTTAAAGGTGTGTTGAATGGTTGTCCACCGCACCAAACATTTTTACGTCATTTTAAAGTAAACTAAGTCTACACTATAAAATAAGTGCCCAAATTATGTCTCTTTGTAATAAGTGGTTAAAGTTTTTTTTTTTGTTAAAATAAGTGCTTAAACTTTCATTTTGGCTGAAGTAGGTGCCTAAACTATTTTTTGGCTGAAATAGGTGTCTAAATTTTCATTTTTAGCTTATTTTAAAGTCAATTTTAGAACCTACTTGGGCACCTATTTCAACCAAAATGAAAGTTTAAGAATTCATTTCAACAAAAAATAGTTTAGACACATATTTCAGCTAAAAACGAAACTTCAAACACATATTTTAGCCAAAAAAAATATTTTAAGCATCTATTACAAAAAAGGCATAGTTTAGGCACTTATTTTGTAGTTAAGTCCAAAAATAACACATCATTTTAAAATAGGGTAAACTACACTGGTAGTCACCGAACTTTTAGGGTGCTTTCAATAAGGTCACCGAACTTTTAAAACTTTCATTACAGTCACCCAACTTTTAATTCGCTTTCAATGAGGTCACTGCCGTCAACCACCGTTAAAAAACTGACGTGGCATGTTAAATTTAAGGGTAAAATACACTGTTAGTCACTGAACTTTTAAGAGGCTTTCAATATGGTCACCAAACTTTTAAAACTTTCATTACCATCACTCAACTTTTAATTTGCTTTCATTATCGTTAAAAAACTTGATGTGACACGTTAAGTTTAAAAATAAACGTTTTTCCACCATAGTTTATCTCTACGTCTTATTTTCTTCCATCCAAACATGTCTATCTGTTAGATACATTAATATTTTCCTTTGAACTCCTCACTATCCAGTGCATGACTCAGTAAAGGTCGGGCCTGAAGCATAAAGAGGATTTTTATGAGCAAAATTTTAGTTATTTCTTTAGCATTCCATCCTCGGATGTCTCCCAATATTTTTCTTGTTCTCACACATGTCGCATGCATGTCTAGATACAGTCATATTTTCCTTGATGTGTTACTAGAGAAGTAATGACCTTCACCAAAAAATTACAGTTTGATTCATATGGAAGAAAGACATGTTTGGATGGAAGAAAATAAGAGGGGAGAGAAAATATGGTGGGACAACGTTTATTTTTAAACTTAACGTGTCACAACAACTTTTTTTACGGTAATGAAAGCGAATTAAAAGTTGAGTGATAGTAATGAAAGTTTTAAAAGTTCGGTGACCATATTGAAAGCCTCTTAAAAGTTCAGTGACTAAAAGTGTATTTTACCTTTAAATTTAACATGCCACGTCAGTTTTTTTTAACGGTGGTTGACGGCAGTGACCTTATTGAAAGCGAATTAAAAGTTGGGTGACTGTAATGAAAGTTTTAAAAGTTCGGTGACCTTATTGAAAGCGCCTTAAAAGTTCAGTGACTACTAGTGTAGTTTACCCTTTAAAATATAATAGAAAATAAAATAAAATGTCAATTAGATTGTCAGCAAAAATGAAACTAAGCTTTTCAACTTTGCTTTTCCTCTCTTCCAAACCCTTTTCTTCAAAGCTCATCAAGTTTCTTCTCAGCTTTCCAAATGATTGATTTGATCGTTAGGCAAACTTCAAAAAATCTTATATCAGGAAACCCAGAATTGCTACGTTTTTCTTATGAATTTATCTCTTGGAAAGTTGACAATATGTAGAAACCTCAACTCCTCCGTTTGCATCAGTTGAATTTTATAAGTTCAAAAATGAAATTAACCAAGTTTCTATGAAATATTAATCGAATCAATCAAATAAAGTCAATTTATAATATGAGGTCAAAAAGTAAAAAAGAAGCTTGCAAATTTAGATAATCCATATTCTTATTATAAGCATGAATGACGTGAACTTATTTTAAAATTTCTTGCCTATACAAGACTACAACAAACTATGAAAACATGGGACTGGGAGTTAAGGAAAGGTTGAAGAGGAAAATGAAGATGAGAAACTTGTGTCTCTCCAATGTAAAATAAATGAAGGTCCTTTTGGAATGAGTGAAAAAACACCTAAAATCTGGACTCGCCATACATTGCCATCCATTCCCATAACTCCTGCCAAAAATAGTTTAAATTTATAAAAAAGGAACAAGAAGCAGAAGCTAACGAAGTTAGTTAAAAGCATATGAAAATTTAAAAAAAATTTGATATAACCAGCAATGGATATGATGTCTTTAAAGATCAAGCGCTTGACAAGCAAAAGACATTGCATCAATCTGCATCTTCAATGGCATGTCTGAGTCATCCACCAAAGCTTTTCTTACTAACATGTTTGATGATGTTTCCTCTCTTTTGATATAACACGTTTGTTTTTAGGTCGGTGATGATTGTTCGGTAAACGACGGCTCGAGTAGTTTTAGGTAGAGCGGACTTGAGGTCGAGATAAATTTTGCGGACTTTCTCGACAAAGAAGAATAAAACAGGGGGGTGGAAAGCTAAGAAGAAATAGAGAGGATAGGTTTTGAAGAAAAAGATTTAGAAGAGGGGAAGGAAAGGTGGAAAGGTGGGTTTCATGACGTGAAAAATGTTTGGTGTGGTGAACAGCTAGTTAGCATACCGTTAAAAAACGATGTTTAGCAAGATATAGTAGTAATATTGAAGCAAAATATAAAGTTTAATGATAATATTGAAGTAATAGAAAATTCGATTGCCAAAATTAATAATTTATCAAAGTTTAGTAATCATTTATCAACTTTACCCAAAAACTGTTAAGATTTAATGGTCAAATTTGGTCAAATAGCTTAATTGATTAAAAATTTTAGTTCAAAAACTTAATTGGGTGTAAAAAGTTCCCGAGCTTAATTTTTTTTTCAAAAGCTTAAAGACTTCTTATCTTATACTTTGCGTAGAATTAATAACACCGTTAACGTGAACGATGATAAAGATTTTTTTTAATATGCTGGTGTGATGCAAGGATAACATTTGTTCAACTTTCTTAGTCTTTTCAGAGAGGACACACACATCATGCATTACTAGTGCTCAAACCCGGATTTCAAAGGATGATGAACATCTACCTTAACCACCAGGACACAAGGGGATGAGCACGATGATAAATATTTTTAAATTGAAATATTACTGAAACTTAATATATAAATCATTAACACGTAAATTAAAATTTCAAAAACATGGTAGTGCCTTTTTCCTAAAATTTGTAAACATAAAAAGATTTAGTATGTATTTTGAATGTGATTCTGCATAATTAGATTTGAGTGTAACTAACTGTAATTATATAATGATTATATTTAATCAATTATTATAATTTGTGGATTAAATTTAATCTTTAAAATTTTCAACAAATAGCACCTATTAGTTTTATTGAATGAAAAAGAAATTTAATAAAATTATAAAGAGTATAAAACTATAATAGATTATTCACATCAATCGATTATTTTTCCTAAACCACTTAAGTGCGCAAACTAGTCATTAAAAATTTAAAACATAAAGTAAGATTATATAAAGAGAGAGTAAAAATCAAGGCGGAGCCACGATATTTTAATTGTAGTGTCAGAATTTTTGGTGTTAATTTATATTTTATTAAAATGGACGAAATCAAATGATGGGTGTCAATTTTTGTTAAAAATTTTTAATTATATTTTAAACTGATATCAATCTCCTTTTAAAATGGTGTTAATTTCCTTTTTCATATGTTTTTCATATAAAATATACATTAAATAAATATTCTCAAAATATTTCGGGTGTCAATTGACATCCCATTCAACCAGCTCCCTCTGCTAATGGTTCAAACTTAACCAAACAACGCGAAAAAAAATAGATAAATAAGCATTATCATCGTTGGTGAAGGATAAACACCATTGTTGTTAACATAAAGCAAGGGTTCAGAATTCTCAAATAGAAGGTATAAGTGCAGACTCCAACAAGTGATTTAAGTGAAAAAGCGAAAGATGTTCATCCTAAGAGACACATGTACAATAGTTTTATCTGCAAGGTATGTGCCTTGTCAAAGAGTTAAAAATATATTTGAACATATACTACCTTGTAATCATCTTTACACCATTAAAAAAAGTAGCAAAAGTAATTAGGCCTTTCTTGTGTCCCATTAATTTTGAAAATGGAATAATATATTCAGGTTTTTGTTTGAACAATTTCTCCTTAAGAAAGAGTGAACAAAAAAATTTGCTATGGCTACTGGACCCACAACTTAGGAGAAAAAAAGTAACTCAAAGCTTTTAATCACATGCTCTACATATTATTAATTTACAGTATTCTCGGTTACTTCAAAACTCTGTGTGTCTGTATATATATATATATATATATATATGTGATAGGATCCATTTACATTGTGTAAAACTCATTTAGTTTTACACTAATCTATGACCATTGAATGAGTGAAATGGATGAATGAGATTAACAGTAAAAAATGTGAAGATTATCACTTGGGGAAAAAAGATAATGAAAGAATCTTAGTCATTTATTTTCATCACCCAACGGTCCAAAAATAGTGTAAAACTCAACCATATATATATATATATATATATATATATATATATATATATATATATATATATATATATATATGAGTTAGGATCTACTTACATGGTGTAAAACTCATTTAGTTTTATACTAATTCATGGTCATTGGATGAGTGCAATGGATGAATGAGATGAAAAGTTGAAAATAAGGAAATTTAATAATGAGATGAAAAGTTAAAAATAATCTTAGCTATTTATTACTATCATTCGACAGTCTAAAAAAAGTATAAAAGTAATTGAGCTTTACACAATGTAAGTGGATCCTAACACATATTAACACATATATACGAAAAATTATATTATGGGTGATTCCCACCACGTCATCCATGGGACCAAGCAATGGAAACCACCCACTTCACCATGATTTTTCCATGTCATTTTTTCCAACCAATGAATCTTCACTAAAGTTTTTCTATATCATTTTAAAAACTGTTTTTTTGGAAGTTATTCTATTATTAGATTAATAACATGGAAAATAATGATGAAGTGGGTAGTTTCTAGTAGTTGGTCCCATGGATGACGTGGTGGGAATCACCCATGATATAATTTCTCCATATATACAGAGACAGAACAATGTTAAGGGTGGGAGGGGCAATTGCCCCCTCAACTTTGATGATCTAATTACATTTTAGGTCATTGATAGTTTTGAAACCATTTCAATTCAGTCATTGCCCCTCCCAAAATTATATGGTATAATTTATTTTTAAAATTAATTAAATTAAGTATTGACCCCAAAGTTTTATGATTTAATTACTTTTAAGACCTTTTAATTTTAAAATTAACAAATTTAAATTCTATCTCTATGGTTTAATTACTTTTTTAAGATTTCGATCCTTTCAAAGTTAAACATCTTGCCCCTCATGATTCAATCCTGGCTCCGTCCCTGCATATTAGGGGTGGGAATTGTCGGGTACCCGGAAAACCGGGTACCCGGTTCATCCGGGTACCTCATTAAACGGCCCGTGTTCCGGCCCATTATATCCGGGTACCCGGTTCCTATTTTTTTTTAAATTAAAAAAAAATCACATGTTAAACACAAAAATATTTAAAAAAAAAATTAAACTTAAAACTTAAAAGAATATAATATAAACATAGAAAAAATGTAGGGATTTAAACTTAATTTTAGAGTGAAAATATTAAGAAACATAAAATAAAAATATAATTTTAAATATAAAATATATATATTAAATTTTATCGGGTCGGGTACCCGGTAAGGGAAAACTTTCGGCCCGTGCCCCGGGAAATTTGCTGGGTCGGGTACCCGGCCCGGTCAGGTAATTTTTTTTTCCGGGAATTACCCGGTACTTTTGTTTCGGGTTTTCGGGTCGGGTCAATCGGGTCGGGTATTTTCTCCCACCCCTACTGCATATACATATATATATATATATATATATATATATATTGTAATTAGTTGTGTGTGGAGGTTGTTACACAAATCATATGGCACGTCATGATTTAAAGTTAAAGAAACATACATTCCTTATCGTCTCGATCAAGTTTTCTTCTGGTTGGCACAACTAAAAAATCTGATAATGTTGATGATTTTCTTCTATTTGTGTCGGTCTCCATGCTTCAGAAAATGCTAAATCAAGAAGAAAAGATGCATGAGATTCTGGAACGAGTGCATTATCAAGAGGTTGCCTCTTCCATCTCTATCCCCAGCTTCCTCCCTCCAAAGGTAAGCCTTTCACTCCCTTTTCCTTGCATGCATGCTTTGATAAACAACAGAGTAATCAATTCTCCATATATCTCGCTTTAAATTTTGCAGACCAAGGAGCTCTTAACAGAGCTGGCTATGGTTGAAGGTGAGATAGCTCGTTTAGAAACCCAAATTAGCCAACTGAAGCAGGAAAAGGAAGTCACCAAGGACATAAAATCCAAACACTGGCAACCTGGGAGTCTGACGAGTTACCTTCGTGCCCATCATCCCTCAAATACACCTAACCCAAGCCCCATTAAGCAAGGTGGTCAGGACAAGGTGGTTTTTGAGACAAAGGCTTTGCACTTCATTACCAAAGCTATTAAAGGCGATTACAGTCAGAATGAGAGAATTATGGACTCAAGCTTATTTTCTGATCAGAAAGAAAACCAGTACCAGGGGGAGGTTAAATTTCAAGACAGGGTTCCGAGGAAAAGTAGTTTGTTCAAGGCAGTTTCACCTTTGCGAGACCTTTCACATCCATCGCCCAAGGTAAGGCGGAGGCCCCCGTAGATCCTGATGTACATAATATGATGGTTTTTTTAATTACATTTTGTATATGCTGAACTTCTGTTTGATGCAGATAAGGGGACGTATTTCAGAGTCCAACTGGGACCTGCCGCCAAAATCTCTATCTAGTACACTGCTCTCAGAAGAGAACAGCCAGATTTGGCATCCAAACAAGCTATCGGAGAATATCATGAAATGTTTGAACTTCATTCTTGTCAGGCTACTTAGAACCTCAAGAGCAATGGAACTGGAGAAATCAGGTCCAATTACCAGGTTTATGGCCACTCCCTTAAGCTCAACAAGCTTTAGGGTGGAAACTACTCTAAATACAAAGTCTAGCCTTGGGAAGGAATCCAGGCAACAAGACCCGTACGGTATCTTCGATACGGAAGAGTCTATTCCGAGGGACATTGGATCTTACAAGAACCTGGTCATATTCGCTTCAAGCTCTATGGACCCAAAATGCATTTCAACTTCTGTTCCTTTACTTAAAAAGCTGAGGTCTGCTGCATGACTTATAAGTAAAAACAGAATTGCATTTAATCCCTCCAAAGCAAGCTGGTATCGAAAGGAAATTTCTGATCAATCCTCTGTTTTCCATCTGCAGGGTCCTGCTGGGCAATCTCCAGAAGGTGGACCCGAGATCGTTGACTTACCAGCAAAAATTAGCATTCTGGATCAACACCTACAATGCCTGTATCATGCATGTATAGTATGGAAAAGAAATTACTTTTCCTTCCGTTTATTCTCTTTTGCTTGATTTGTGCTTAAACCTACACTAAACCAAGAACTTAGATGAGTTAACTAATCGGATGTAATGATTGAGAATAGCATTACTATTGCAGGGATATCTCCAATATGGTGTGCCTAATACCCCAGAAAAGTTTTTGACACTGATGAACAAGGTACTTTCCAAATTAGTTTCCTAAGTTCTTCTGTGCCTAATACTCCATGGATACCAGTTTGTTTAGCAAACTAACATGACATCGAGTTTCAGGCAACTCTCAACGTCGGAGGCAACACGATAAGTGCTCAAGCAATGGAGCACTATATTATAAGGAAACCAGCATCTTCAAACATGAAAGATCAAGAAGCTATTGTCTGCAAACCTTATGGACTCCAATTGATGGATCCAAATGTCACATTTGCTCTCAGCTGTGGAACTCGATCTTCCCCGGCAGTAAGTTTAGCTAATTAATTTCACAAATCTTCCAGGGCAAATTTACCCGATCCATTAACTTCCTTGGCAGGTGAGAATATACACGGCTGATGGAGTTGCGGCCGAGCTGGAGAAATCAAAACTGGAATACCTGCAAGCATCAATTGTGGTGACCAGCACCAAAAAAATTGCAGTCCCGGAGCTTCTAATGCGGAACATGTATGATTTTTCAGATGATATGAACTCGTTGGTCCAGTGGGTTTGTCAACAGCTACCAACATCTGGCTCACTAAGGAAATCAATGGTGGACTGCTTCAGAAGCCACACCAGCGGCCTGGAGAAAATACCATATGACTTTGAATTCCAGTATCTGTTGTCGATGTAAACAAAATTGTTTTCCAATTTCCCTTTGTTTGGCATAAAAGAAAATATGAAATTAGAGGCGAGAAAATGAAGAAACGGTTGAAATAATAAGGAAAAAAATCAGTTTACACTTCATTTTTTTAACATTGACTACAACAATACGCCAACAATTTTATAATTGTCATCTTCATAATGTCGGCCAACGTAATTTTTATAAAATAAACGATGAAATTTCAATCTATATGATGATTAATCAAAAGAACAAAATCTGTATCTTTCCACATCTGTCAAAATCAATGGTGAATCATTAAAAAGTATATAAAAACAAAACTCAATTAGATTACATAAACCAGGCCGCAATTATTTCCGGCTCATCTAGGTGCCAAGGAGACCGAAATACCTGTCGGAAGTTTTACATTATCCGACCAAATCCTAGACTCGAGATAAAGTTTGGATATCTTCCCTGCCACGCGTCCCATATCAGGCCGTTCATCAGGATCCACGTGTATGCAATCCAACGCTAGTCGTGTCAGCTTCTCCGCCACCTCAACTGGAAACGAGTCCTTCAACCTCCTATCAACCCACCTCCTCACCCCTTCCCTTCCCTCCGCCGTGGCTGCGGCGGCAGTATCCATCAATGACGTCCTTATAAAATCACCCGTATTTTTATCAAATCGATATTTCAACGGCTCCTCCCCAGATAACAGCTCCAAAATCACCACTCCGAAGGCGTAAACATCAGATTTTTGTGTCACGGTGCCGCTGGATCTTAATTCCGGCGACATGTAATCTCTCACCCCCTCGAATTTCACACCCCTACTATCGGATCTCTTCAATTCCCCAAAACTCACGTTACCTTTGTCAATTTCTGTTTCTCGTCTCGAAGAGTCGGTTTCTAGTGTTTCCTTGTCGTCCGTTTCGCCACAAAGCTGTGCCGTTCCAAAATGGCAAATCTTGGCATTGAAAGAAGGCTCTGTAACAATAATGCTACTGCTTTTTATATGATTATGAACGGTGCTGAGATTTAATCCGCTGCTATTGTGGATATAATCGAGACCGTGAGCGAGATCCGTAGCGATTTGCATTCGCGAAATCCACGTGGAGAGAACGGTAAAGCTCGGATTCCTAGGGTTTCTCAAGCACTCAGCGAGATTCGATCCTTCGGTGAACTCGTAAACGAGGTAAATATAGCCGCCGGATATGGAAGCGCCGAGGAGTTTGATTATACTCATGTGATTGCTTCTACAGATGATGGATAATCGTTCTTTGAGTTGAGACGTCTGGATTTTGCGGCGAAACTTGCGTTGGAAAACGACAGTATCACGGCCGCGGAGGTTGCAGCGCCAGCAAGAAGCGTTAGAGGCGGCGGTAGAGGATGAAGTGGAGGAGTAGCGCTTGGCTAAGAAGTTGTTGGTAGCAGTTCGGATTACGGTTATGTCGTAGATGTGAGGATTTTCGGAGATGGATTCGCGGAAGCTCGAAAGAGAACTTGGGCTTGAAATTGAAGTCTCCCACGACGTCTCGTTCGTGTAAGATGAAGAGGATGTATAAGCTACGGTGGTTGGACTAGATTCAGAAGCGGAGGAAGGTGAGCTCAGGTGGCTCGGTTGAGTCCGAAGGGACTGACTCGAGCGAGTTCGTTGAGTCCGGAACGAGGAAGGTTCCGACGCGTTGGCTCCCATTTTGGTTTTACGCTTAGAAGAGGACGAAATTGAAAAATCAACTAAACAAAAAGGGACGAGTTTGGGGGGATAATTAATGGAAATTTGGTCAAAAAGCATGCTGGTATTAATATTATAGACGTGATAGAGATGGGAAGCCGGTGAGAACGGTGCTGCTGCTAACCTGCGCATGTGAAAAAAAGGCGCAGGATAGCTCGTTAGCTTCTCCGGTTCTCCCCAATCGACACCATTGGAGGAAAAATCTCGGCTTGGCGGTTTTTGCTCTGTCGGTAAAATTAAAAAAAAAAAAAATTGATGGGTTTTTTTTTTGTTTTGACAAATTCTAATTTTATTTAAAGGGTAGTAGAATGAAAAAAAATAGAAAAAGAAGGAATACTCTTAATGAATCTAAGAACCATGAGCTATGGAAACGTGAGGAATAAAGATAAACAGTTTGTTTAATCAATTAAATATGCTTACTCAATAGTTAGCTTTTATTAAATAAAAAAGTAATTAAATTACTATATAAAATAAAGTTTATTGGGTAAAATCTAAGTTTGGTGAATTGCTTATCTTACCAAAAAGGCAGTAAGTATTGGAGCATTAGGACCAACTAGCATTTGAAAGTCGGCCAAACTTTATCTTGACTCTTGAGGCAACACAAAAGTCTTGCATTACATTATTACACAAGTCAGAAGTTTGAGCAAAAGTTTCTTCTTGGCGGCTGCAATATGTATTCACATTCGAAGACGGTCGTGTATTCCACAATTTGACAGTTGATTCCATCCAGTCAAGCAATGGAGAAAGACGTTTTTTGTTCTCCTTATTCCGGTATACCCTGCATTCTCATGTTCTTGTTCGACTGTGAAAGGGAAACTGGTGTTGAGATGTTGGAATTTGGAAAGTGTTGCCCCTAAACGATCTTCAATTAAGTCCATTTCCATGAAAAATACGCAATTCTTTCGTTCTCCGATATTTTCGAGGCTCGGAGCAAAAGTTCAAAAATAAATCCTTATAAAATAAAAATATATTTAATATTTTTTGACCATTCAATTAATAAAAATTAGATAGAAATAAAATGTCTTTGGAATTTAAAATATTTTTAAGACCAATCTTCAATTATATTACCGTTTATTTACTTTTTAAAGGTAATTTAAATTAATTATTTCTCATTTTTTAATATAATACCGCTTGTTTATAATCAATTGTTTCATGCTTTAAATAAGTTTTATCAGTTTAAAATTTATAATGGAAAATATTTTGATATACAAACTTTTTAATTTTAGGGTTTAGAGATTTAGGTTGTGGTTTATGATTTATAATTTTATTTTGTAGAGAGTATAATTTAAGGTTTATGGTTAAAATTTAGGGTTAGAGTGTTAAAGTTAGGGATTTAGATTTGGAAAATCCTTTGATACACAAACTTGCGTAAACTTTAATTTACACAAGTCTTTCAATTTTAAGGTGTAGGGTTTTAATATATGGTTTAGGGATTTAGTGTATATAGGGTAAAATTTAAAGTTTATGGTTAAAATTTAGAGTTGCATGTTTAAGGTTTAAGATTTAGGGTTTAGGGTGCTGGGGTTTGAGATTTAAATTTTAAATTTAATGGAAGGGTTGTGTATTTTTTAGACTAACTTGTTTATTAAAATATAACTCTTTAGATTTTATAGCTTAAATATAAAGGATTGTATATTTTTTATATAATTTTTAAAATTTTAGATCTTATAACTTAAATATAAATAGTTGTGTATACTTACCACCCAATGCGAATAGTGGAAACAGTAAAAAGCAATGGATGGTGACAACTAATGACAATGTGGGTTCGTATTATGAAAAAATTTCAAACACATATTTATTTCCCCTTTAACTTGTTGACAAATTCATTTTAAGGAATTTAGTTTGTCTAAAGCATTAATTTTTTGATTATGAAACAATGCATTTAGGAGGTCCCATGACGGTGGGGGGCTTGAACAAGTGCTCAGGCTGCTCTTTCCGTTAGCCGGCCCTATCTTTCACACTAGTTTTGCAACTGCATATAAAATACATGGCTTTTCACCAACTCGGTTACTCCTTTCAGAACTTAAAACAGATCATATAGTACTACGAATTCCGACAAAAAAAATTATAATTATAATCGTATTTGTAGCAGCTTTTTTTCTAGGATAAAATTCTGATTTTATCACTCTAACTTTTAAAAAATTATTCTACACTATAATATTTTCTGTTATTAAATAATATTTTTGACACAAAGGAGTGACAATTCACACTAATGAATACACTTTTAAGTTTAACGGTTATATTTATTAACAGATACAACCTTGTAATCATTTTAAAACTATTCAAAAAATAGTAATAAAAAATAGATTTATATCCAATACACTGGCGGTGGAAACTTTTAGTTTCCATAAGTGCCTTAATTTAGGGTGTAGGGTTTAGGAGTTTGGCTGTATGGGTTTAGAATTTAGGGGCAATAGTTAGAATTTAAGGGTTAGGGTTAGGATTTTGGGTTTAAAGGTTAAGGTTTAATTTTTAGTGTAATATGTTGAGGGTTTAGGTTTTATCGTATAAATCCTAAATTCTAACTCTAAACTTTAAATTCTATTCACAATCCTTAAATTCTAAATTATTAAACCTAAACTCTTAAACCCTACGCCTAAAATTTGTAAAAAATTTGATGCACTACAGGATAGAGCCCCGGAGAAGTGGATGTTACAAAACATATATACCAACTGAGATTTGGATTCGACCAAAGTTTGGTGATTTGTGGGCTTTTTGTGTATATGAATGAGAAATAATTAAGCGGGGAGATCAGAACAATAACGGGCCAAATGCAACTAGATCGTAGATAATACCAAATAGTTGCGTTTTTTGATCCAAAATAAAGTAATAAACCCATAATGCAAGGCCTAGAAACCTTTTAAACGTGTGAGCAAAACAGAAACAGCCCAAACCCAATTAGATCGTAGCTGAAATTGATGGGACCAAATTGGAACCAGTTCTACGTCATAAATTTCTTCTTCTTTGACATCATGAAAGCTTATGCCCGATGAATACTACCATCACATCCTATTTCAGGTTACGCCGGTCAGCCCAACACCCAGTGACGGAGCTATGTTTACCATGGAGCCCTCCCAATTTTTTTATATAATTACATTTAAAGCCCTCTTAAATTAAATAGTAGTAAAATAAGATTTGTGTCTATCTTACATTTTAAATTTTAAATTTAAAGGTTTAATAGACTTTTGCCTCTCATATTGTTGATCCTAGCTAGTGGCGGAGCTACATGTATACAAGTGGGGTCAATTGACCCCATTTGATTTGTTAGAGTGTGAGATTTTCAAGAAAATAATATAAAATTTTCATATGATATAATACAATTGGCCCTACTTGATTTGTTGGGTATGAGGTTAACAATAGTTATTGTAGCGGTAAGAAAATCCACGTACCTCACACTTTACTCTCACTAGGGGTGTAAACGAGTCGAGACGAGCTCGAGTAGTGCTAAGCTCGCCTTAGCTTGTTAAGATTTCGAGTCGAGTTCAAGCTCGAGTAATTTTTAACGAGCCTGAGAAATCTGAGCTTGAATCAAGTCAAGTGTTGACCGATCTTTGACCGTGTTAGACAAGAGTAGCTCGCGATCTGTCACGTCTCATTTAAAGCCCTATTATGAAAAAAATTGATACAAAAGTTGTGTAAACTCAAGCTTGTTAATTTTAGGGCTTTGGGTGTTAGTTTATGGGTTAGATGTTTAGGTTGTTAGGTTTAGAATTCAATATTTAGATTTTAAGGTTTATGACTTATGTTTAGGATTTATGTTTTAGGTTTAGGAATTCAGATTTTAAATTTTAAAAATTAAAAATTTAGTATATTATATTTTCGAGTAGCTCACGAACTTTTTGAGACGGGAATCAAGTAGCTTAGCTCGGCTCGTTAAGAATTCAACCCAAGTTCGAGCTTGAGTAGAGTCCAATCGAGTCGAGCTTTGACCAATCCAACTCGAATAGGTCGTGATCTGTCTCGTCCCATTTACAACCTTTACGCTAACTTAACTATATGATAATCCTAGCTCCGCTACTAATTTCAGCTCTGTCCCTGATAACACCTTAGGTTTCCTTCCCCCACCACTTCTACCTCACCTCATAATTTTATTTCATTTGATTAGAAAGGGTTAGCGTGGGTCATAGGCTTACACGTCCCTTTTCATTTGGAGCGTGCAAATACAATCTTATTCATCGTATATTTGATTGTCCATCTTGTTCCCCACGAATGCCTAGATTTGGAGCTCCCCCCTTATTGCTCTAGGATTCATATCATGTCTTTGCTGAATTTAGTATGTGGTTGTCCATTTTTAATGTTTTAGACACGTTTTCTTTTATCAAATGCTAACAAGGGACGTCCTTTCAGACCCTCAAGCACATGAATTGTCATTCTAACTTGACAAAACTAAACTCACCATTTTCCTTTGCTTAAGTTATCGCCGCTTTGTTTGATTGGGTGGGAAAATAAAAGAATAAAAGGAGACAGTGACCGAGTTATCGAAAAAAAATATTTTTTCACTTTTTTCTTTTATATAAATTTTTTTAGAAATTAATTTATTTTTAAACTTTTAAACATTTATATTTTGCCTCATAACTTTAAATACTGGCCTCGTCCCTAAAGAGAAAAAGGAAAAGTGAAAAGAAAACAAATCCTTTAATGTGCTTGGTGTAAAAGGAAAGAAATGAGAGAGTGATCATCCTCATGTGTAAAATCTAATTCTCATTAGAAGACTCGCCCACCAAAATTAGGTATGTTAGTCTAGATTAATCATGACAAAGATTTTAGAATCGAAAAGACAACAAAAGAAAAATCGGTGCAGAATTTGAGTGAAGTTGTAATTAAATTTTAGAAGACTTAAATCTTAAAAATATACCACAACCCTAATTACCTAAATTCTAACCTTAAATCACAACTCTAAATTTTAAATATAATTTTTTAGTATAAGAACATAGGGAAGGGCAGGCGATTTATATATTTCGAGTCATTATTGAAAGAAAAATCAAGTTTACATAGATTTTATTTATAGGTAAAGTTAACAGATGTCAATCATGCGATTATGGAATCAAATATTTTTTCGTCCTTCTGGGAAAACTTGGAAAAAGTTGAAAACAACAGTAACAAAATGCTTGAAGATCAGATTAGTATTTGATTCCCCTTACCATACAATGAAATGAAATAACAACCTTCATGATTGTTAGATCAGATGCCTTAGGCTTTCAAGGACAATTTATAATTATTCAAAGTAATTCGATCATCACAAAATTCATCAATAATCCATACATAAATTATATTTCAAAGAACAAAACCACTTAGCTACCCTGACTGTTTTTTCGGACACGGGCCACATGGTCACTTAGGGCAAACACAGTGCTAGTTTAGTGGTTTACATGAAAGGCCACGTCGGCCACGTAGAGAGCAGTTCAGTCAAATGAAGCAGTCCAAGAAAAATATTGGGCAACTGAGAGTTGCCGAAGAACGGGCGAAGGGGCAGGGCAGCTACGTTATTATTGCCCCCACAAAGACAAAAAACAAAGTTGTAGGGCATCATCTGATGTGACCGCCATAAACGAAGAGGACACAACCCTTGCAATAGAAAAAGAAAGAATGGACCCTAAAAACCAGCTTCTGTGCACTGGCGAATTAGGTCAGGCTGATGTCAATGTTTAAGGGCTATCGTCAAACTGCAGATTGTTCCTTTCGCAGTTGCTTTTCTTTATAACCTTATTATTTTATTTTGAAAGAAAAAAAAAACTTAGAGATTTTTCGAAAATAATAGGGTTGTTAGTCTGCGAAAATATTAACAGCTTCAGAATGACAACCCTGTTGATTTCTTTGATTAGACCGTTTTTCAAAGAAAAGCAATGGGGGCGTAAACTTCGATAAGCAATGGCATCGTCACCGTCCAGAAATTAAATCTACAATTTTGGTTGAAATGATGATGGATGTTTGATATAGACCAAAAGGAACTAGTTATTCCGTACAGGAAGGGGGTGGCCGGCTTTTATTCCTTTCGATTACTAATCGTTTTTATCGGTAACCGGTAAGAGAGAAGCGTTTAAAAGCAAAAGATGTCTGTGGACTGTGGTGGTCGGCATTGAAAGCGGGAGGGGAGAGGGGGAAAAGGTCGGACAGTGGCGGTAGTTTCTAGGATAAACGGGTTGCTGATATCATCCACAGTTTTCCGTACAGATCAGGGAACTGTGTTAATGAATTCCTATCGAATCAATCAATGGCTTTCTTACTGATCAAAAAAAAAAAAAAAAAACAATCAATGGCTTTCGATTCGGACTAGTTTTTTTATATTAATATGTCTTGTGTCATTAAATAATTTTAATTAAATAGAAAGTATTTAATAATAATTTTATTTTGACATGATTTTCTTGAAAATAATTTCACTCCTTTAATAGGTTGATTTAAAAGAATATTTTTTTAAAGATTTATTGAAAAAATACTCCCATTCATATTATGTAAAAAAACATTCTCCTTTCGGTTCACGTAAGCTAAATTTACATTTAGCCAAAAGTGATTTTTAAACTCACGCTTAACTAAAAGCGAGTTTTTTATAAAAAAAAATTTGTAAATTAATTTTTTGATTTATTACCTACCCACTCAACATATAACTCACGTTTAGCCAAAAGCGAGTTTACCTTACGTTAACTGAAAAAAAGTATTTTTCTACATAACCATTATAAAGATATTTTCTAATTAATTCTTAAAAGGAAAATATTCTTTCAAATCAGCTCGTTTAATAATATCATTTTTTTCTTCATTGAGTTATTTTTAAATAAATGCTAATATATCAACAAACATCTTAGAGTTTAAGATTATATTTTAAGTTTTATAGTTTAGCGTTTTGGAATCGAATTTTGGGTTTAAGGTTTAGAGAAAAAAATGTTATTCTTAGAGTAAGTTTTTTTTATTTAACCACTGATATCTAATTTATTGGCCGACTAATTCGGATCGGGTTTTACAGTTCAATGTGAGGGTGATTCTTTCAACCCGATTTTTTCATTCAAAATGTCAAAGATTCGAATCTCTAACCTTGTTTAATATATCTAACGCCAACCGGCCAGTGGGGGTTCTGGACAGGCGCAATAGGAGCGACCGCACAGGGCCCCCATGAGAGAAGGGGCCCCAAAAATTATAAATTTATATATATATAATTATTTGTATATATATAACAATAAACTAAAAGTTAAAGCATAAAAAATGACATTTTTTAAATGAAAATATTTGGTTTTTGGATGTTTGTAGGTTAATTTTTTATTGTTCAAGAGGATAATCTAATAATGTTTTTTATATTAAAGTAATTTTTTGGAGAAAAATTTATATCTCTTACTGAATATAAATTAAGGGCCTTATTTTAATAAATTGCACAGGGCCCCCAAAATCTTTGAACCGCCCCTGCAACCGACTAAACCAACTGATTATCAGTTACTTAAATAAATAAAATTATTTTTAAAGAAATATTCTTAAATATCAAAATAAAATTATTTACCTAATTAAAATCATTTAATACTTTAACATATGACTCGTGTTATAGATTAGACAAATCCTATAAATATATCAATCACCGAAATCAATGTTTTACATGTAAAGAAGTCGTGGCTGGGATAAAAAAATAACAGTAGCGAGAATTAGCGGCAGATCTATGAGGAAGTTTTGGTGGGTTTGTGCTCACCATAAATTTTTGAAAGTTCACACATTTAATTATAATTTTTTTAATTTTTTTAATTAATCCTTGAATTTGTAATTTGTGTCTGCTCTGAATTTTCAAAAAATTCATTACTTGTATTTACTCTAAAAATCATTTTAACTTATGCTCACCTTGAAAATAATTTATGGATCCGCCTCTAGAAGAATAATGATAATGAACAAAAACGAATCTTAGGAGCTTAGAACGTGTGACGGGGGCCAAAGTTAATTGAACACTAAATAAATTAATTAACTTGTCCCATAAATACCCATAGCTTCATATTATTACTTAGTTTTCATATATTACGTAATATTGACGAACATATACTTTTAAGGACTAGATATAATCAATTGTTAAATTCATCATTATTTATATAAGATTTTTATTTTAAAATATTTTTAAGGACTAGATATCAATTTTACCAACATATAAAATTTTCTTTTTTAAAATATTTTTGGAAGAGTGGACCTCGTTCCTCTCATGTTCCTCCTCTGCGTAGAATTATTATTGTCCAATTTTCTTTTAGCTTAATTGTTTTTATATACCAATGGAGTAATTCTTACAAATCCAATTATATACTCATTATTAGGGGTGGGCAAAAAATCCGATTACCCGGTTCCGGTCCCGGACCCGGTTGGACCAGGTGGATTTTTACCCGGTATTGATTTCGATGGGACCGGGACTGGATCCAAAATTTATGTCCCGATTGTAACCGGGACTAGATCTTGCTTTTTTGGACCCGGTACCCGGTGGGTACCCAATGGGACTGGGACTTGTACCAGGTACCCGGTACTGATCTGGTACCGAATGGCGTTGAAGAGATTGAAAGCAACTGAAGGCATTCCTTTATTTCTCTTTGTGTATGAATATTATGAGTATAACTCGTTTTAAGACTTCAACCTTCAAGCCTACAATATTCTGACTTTGTTATTCAATATTATTATTGATGGTTGGAATTTTTTTCCCCTGCTGCTCAAATTTTATTAATAATACACTAGTTGACCGAGTACCCGGTATTAGTACCGGTTCCCACTGGTACCGGCACTACACCAAGTTTGGTTTATAGCGGCACTTTTTGTGGCGTTTTTGAGGCAAACGCCGCTAACATTTTATATATTGCGGCGTTTTTAGAGAAAACGCCACCAAACAACAACTATTGCGGCGTTTGTACAATAAATGCCGCTAACAATAATATATAGCGGCGTTTGTGAAGCCAAAACGCCACCAAACCACAACTATTGCGGCGTTTGTACAATAAACGCCGCTAAAAATGATATATAGCGGCGTTTGGGAAGCCAAAACGCCACAAAAGGTGTCTGGGTTTGAAGTCGTGACCTTAAGTAAATAAACCCTTGACTCAACCATTTTCCCAATATTCGGTCGCCACACACCATTCATTCCACAAATTAAAGTTTCAAACCCTAACTCCTTCCCTTCTCCCACCGACGCTCCCTGCCCCAACCACTCAGTAGTCGTTGTTGCTCGGCAGAGGAGACAAAGACAAAGGGGGCTTCCCGGCAGAGAAGACCTGAGAAAGATTAGTGATTTGAAACGCAGATGAGGAAGATGGTTGCTTGCTGTCAGTATCTCCCGTCAGTGACGACATAAACGAATTCCCAACTGAAGAATATGAAATGTTGATGGTTGCGGATGAATCTTTCCTCTCCAAACCCCCACTCTGATGATGATGAGCGGTGACCGGCGGTGGAATCTGCTTGATCGGCGTTGGATAATAAACCTTCAGAAATGGCGAACCTTCCATAAATCTTTTCCCCCTTTCTTCTCACTCGAATTTCGCTGTATTTTGAAATAGAATTGAATTTGTGGTTCATAATTGCAAGGAATCTTCGAGAGCAGCTGTTGAGATAGCGAAGTACCATTTCCCTGGAGTGGAATGTAAATGGTGGACCAAGGTCTAAACGACATCATTCAGGAATCAAGATGCTTCTCTTATTGGTGCTGCTGTCGTTTTGGCTGGCCAAGTTCAGGTTCTTCACTTCCTCATTTCTTCAGCATTATTTTTCATTACGTTTATATAAATTTGTGACATTTCCGATCAATAACAAGTAGATCTATAGGTGTAGACACGAATACATACTTCACAAGCAATGTATTTATCAAATTCAATACGGATTAGTCCCTCCATGGATTTGCCTATATAAGCACCAGCTGAAGTTGCAAAAATTAGATAAGGATCTTGCTAATTAATGCCTTGAGGGAATTGGCTATGATTTTTAATAAGAAATAACTTCAAAAAAAAGTAGGGAAAATCATCACACATTTGAGGAATTATTGCATTGATATGAAAAATATTTCTATGGGATTTGCATTCATAACTGGCCTTTATGAAAAATATTTCTAGGTGAAAATGGTTTGATTCTTATTGTAGAACAGGTTTGGATTTTCTCCGATTTGAGCGATTTTCTTTAACTAGAAATAAGGAGGCATACTCGTTTCTTATTGTAGGACATTCTATAAGTGAACATTTATGCTTCATATACCACTTTTATTTAGATTGATTTGTCAAACCACATTAGACTGAAAACTTGGATGGATATAGGACCTTAGATAAATTCTTATATTTGTATATGAAAAGTTTGCAATTCTTAGATCTGTGTATCTTATTTCTAGTTGATTATGGTGTATTTGTAGCAGATTCTTGTTTGTTTGTTTTTTAGATAAAGCTGTGTACTTGATTTTCTTTAATTTGTGGTTCAATGCAATATACTTGCAGAAGCTTTTTCTTGCAAAGAGAAGAAATGTTTGCAAAATATCCCCCCAAAATTAATAGCATATTCCATGTAGCAGATCCAATTATTTTTTTCATTACTAGTTACATATTTACACACATACACATATGCATTAACCTAAATTTCCCATGTAGATATGGAGAAAACTTCAAGAAATAGGAACTGAAATTGTATCCCTCGCAAAGAGCCTCTCAAACATATCAAGCACTTCTTATCGCGAAAAAGTGAGTTAGTAAACACATACTACTGTTATAGTAATTTGAATTTTTGTAACTTGTTTAAAATCTTTTTTGCTAATAACAAATCTTTGTTATGCTTTTTCTTCAAACTTTCAGATTGGTTGTTCTGTTGTTGCTGTCGAAGAGGAGAAACGTGAGGTAAACATTCATGAATTAGCTTGTAGTGTATTTGCATGCTTGTATAAGCATAATGCATTGCTCTTTAACCTTTTGACTTATATCTGATACAAAATTTGTGTTTGCAGCAACTTTGACATCATTTTAACCATAGATTGCCTAGCTTACTCCAAAGTGAGCAAGATATTTGCAGGTATATTGAAAGAATTGCAGTGGTCTCAGTTGGTAACAATTCCTTTAGCAGCCAAGAAGTAATAGAATGGATGCAAAAGATAGAACAACGGAATCCCAAGTATTTCACTCTCTCTCACATTCCTAACAAGCACCGCCTCTTCGTTTCTAAATTCATAAGGAAAGTGCTCGGAATTTGCGAGCTGCTGCAAATTTCATCCCTCCTAAGTCTTTTCGCTCTCGTAGGGTTTATTTCAGCAATGAGGTTTGCTTTTCATCTTCTTTTAGAACTTCTGTTATTAAAATTTACTCTTATAATTGTTTATTTATTCCTTTTTAAAGCTTTGTTGAACTGTTAGCTGATTATATGAAGTGTGCTGCAGACATGTAAACTAAACTAAGTGAATGAAAATGTTGAAAGAAATTTCACTTGGTTTAAAATCCACTCATGAGATTCAAGTACATCCAGAGCCTGTGCTAAAAATATGGAACACATCGTAATGGTAGTTCTGTTTGCAAAGTTCTTCATTTGACAACAGTTGAAGTGGTGAACGAGCTGAAAGTAGAAAAGAGGCAAGCGATCATGTTGTCATTCTGATTTTTTTATTTCTTTAGTTTAAGGATGGACTTTAATGTACCTATTTTTTTCCATAAAATGTTATCGGTTCTTAATGAAAGTGGAAGAGAAATTTATGGACCACATTCAAGGGACTTTAATGTAATGCATTTTAAATTATTATATAATACGTATGCTTTATTTAATTTTTTTTTTGAAACATGGTGTTATTAGCGGCGTTTGTAAAAAAAACGCCACTATAGAACATGTTCTTGCGGCGTTTGAGCGTACAAACGCCGCTATAGAACTTGACCTTTTGCGGCGTTTGCAACAAAAACGTCACTAAAGAACGCTTATTCCTGACGTTTGTATTTAAAAACGCCGCTATAGAACATGTTCTCGCGGCGTTTGTAAACACAAACGCCGCTATAGAACTTAACTTTTTGCGGCGTTTGAAAACACAAACGCCGCTATAGAACACTTATTCGCGGCGTTTGTAAATACAAACGCCACTATAGATCTTGACTTTTTGTGGCGTTTTAAGGTAAAAAACGCCGCTAACTATTGCGGCGCTACTTTAGGCGGCGTTTCTTGCGGCGCTTTTTTAAGCGCCGGGAAAGTTTTTAGCGGCGCTAAAAAACGCCGCTAAAGGGTAAAAAAAACGCCGCTAAAGAACTGTTTTGTTGTAGTGCGGGACCAGTTCTTGAAATCTTGGACCCGGTCTAACCGGGACCGAGACTGGTTCTAATTTTTAGGAACCGGTATTTACCGGGACCGGGACTAATTCTAGACAAATTGACCGGATACCCGGTCTTGCCCACCCCTACTCATTATCATGAAAAATATAGCGTTGATTGTGGGGAATTATCTTATATAATTTAATTAATTCTTAACACATCAAACGTTGAAATCATATTTTTAACTAATTATATCACAACAAAAAACTAAGATTTAATTATAGAAAGTAAGATTCAATATTGACGATTTGAAGTATCAACTATCATAAAAATACTATAAGAAAGGTCTTGTCAAATTATGAGGATAGTATTGTTTGTGCTTTTATTCTTGTTCAATGGGTGACCTTGACCGAATATAACTGAACTATTGGCTATTAATTTAGAATAAAAATTTTATGCCTATTTTTAGTGTTTTTATATATGTTTTAACACTAAAAAATTAAATATTAAGTCCTAACTTTAAATTTTAAATCTTAAACCCTACACCCAATACTCTAAAAAATAGACTATACCTTAAATTTTCTAAACCTTAACTATAATCTCTAACTTTAAACCATAAACATAATTTTAAGTGTAAGAATATAAATATAGATACTAAAAAAAGCAGAAGATTTCTATCCATTAATTTAAGCTATATGAAAATTTTCATATTTCACCGGAACTGGAAGCGCTGGTTATTCGGGGTCTCATAACGGGAGAGTGACCTCGTCCCTCTGCAATGACAGATGACTTTCATATATAATTAACAATTTTTAACGATTACTTTAATTTCTGTTAAAAAAGACATTAAAAATTGTAAAACTGCATTATTTAAGCTGAGATCTGACTCTTTAAACAATGATTAGACAGGTAATTAAACCGATTAAGTAAAGGTTGTTCCATCTAAACCCTTCCACACGTATTTAGCTTTAAACTTGAAAAATTATGTTCAAAGGGACCCTCGAGGGGACATGCAATTCATTCCCCTTCACTTTTCTCCGTTTCATCTAAATGTAACGTTCTCTTCCATCGTTCCAAAGCGACAACCATACTTTTTTTTAGTCAAAAATAGCACTCAACGTTTTATCTTTTGGTCAGTTTAGTACCTATTTTTTTTAGTGCGAACAATCACCTAACATTTTATTTTTGTGTAATTTTTACCTTCGTTTGATGAAAATCGTTAGTCAATTAACGGTAAACTCTCATCGATGATGTGGCATGACCACAAGTATGGAGATGTTGACGTGGCGATGCAACATGTATGAAGATGCTGACGTGGCATCAATAATGTATTTTCAAAATAATTGTTTTTTATATTTATTTTTTAACCAACCAGATTATGCAACATCAATAATTTAAGTTTGTTAAGAATCGAACTCAAGCCTTATGGTTCGAAGGCATAACGCCTAACCACTAGGCTAAACTATTAATTTAGTAATATTTTACTAGATAGTTTATTTATCACATTCAAACGGGTAAAAATCCTCTGCCCATAATCATGCCCCCTCTATGCATCACACTAAAAATTACTTAAAAATTAAATTCTAAACCCTAACCCTAATTTCTACATCCTAAACTCTAAACCTCACACCCTACAAAATACACCCTATCCCTCATTCCATAAACCCTGACCACAACCTTTAACCTTTAACCCTAAACCAACTATTTTAAAGTGGGGGCATAAAAAGAGGCATGATAAAGAGGCAGCCGATTTCCATCCCATTCAAACAAAATAAATCTTAAAAAAAGAAAACATTAAAAATGCCAAATACAGTCAATCTTCTCAAAAATTCAAACTTTACAAATTGATCTGAAAAACAAAAGAGAAAAATGTCATCGTCATCGGTTCGTCGGCAAAGAGACTTGTCCGTCTGCAAAAATCTCATTTTACTCTCCAACTCTAATCTGACCCTTAAAAATCATATTTTGGAAAAGAAAACTCAAGATCCATCAGTCTTTCTCGGGCTTCATTAGTTACCCAAAAACCCATGATCTGTCTCGTTCCACGCGTTGATAAGGCGACGATGGCTGGTATTTTCGACGGCGAAGGCCGGGTGCAGCGGTCCACGTCGTCAGCTCCAAGAGGCAGGAGTCAAATCTCATCTGAATTTATTAGGGTTTTTTTTTTCAAATTTGAAGAAAGGTAGGGGTTAGAGTGGGGTAAAAAAGGGTTAGGCGATAAATAAAATATTTGGATTTTTTTCAGGATTATTAGGGTTTTTTAAATGTGATAAATAAAATATATGCTAAAATACTAACAAATTAGTAGTTTAGCCTATTGGTTAGGCTTTAAGCCTGTTAAAAAATAATATAAAAAATATTTTTTTAAAAAAAATTGTTGATGCCACGTCAGCATCTTCATACATGTGGCATTGCCATGTCAGCATCTCCATACATGTGATCATGCCACGTCATCAAAGAGAGTTGACCGTTAATTGATTAACAGTTTTCATCCAATGAGGTTAAAAATTGCATAAAAATAAAATATTAAGTGTTTGTTCGCACAAAAAAAAATAAATTGGTGCTAAAGTGAGCAAAAGATCAAAAGTTGAAAATTATTTTTGACCTTTTACCATTTTGTAATTATTTGCATTCTCAACTTTTTTTTCTTGCTGGAAAACACTCCCAATCCGTTAGGAAATTTTCGTCTCATATTTTAGATCTTTTTGAGGAGGTAACCTATTTTATGAACTATTATTACAAATTTCAGCTTATAGTTTTTGTTTTGCTACTTTGAAGTTTGCCGAGCTGTTGCTTCTTTTTCTTGGTTGGAGAATATTGAGTTCAGCCTCTTTTTTGTTTTTGTGTTTTAGTCGAACCAACGGAATCATGACGTATGTTGAAAAGTTTAACATAATAAAAAAACCATTATTTTAGTGCTTCTTCTTGTTCCACATGAAGCAGTTTCTGCTTAAAAAATCATATACAAACTGCGTTCACTAAAAAAAATACCAAGCCCAAAGCTTCTGTTGATCCAATTTTATTAGGACTAGCTTTTAAAGGTTGGGTGTTTTCAGTAGCTTGAAAGTTGAAACTGACAGGGGGTAGGGTTCTTGGCTCGTCAACTTTGAAAACCTAGGGTTTTCAGAGATTAACGTGGAACTCGTGGTTGCTTATGTACGTTTGGGGTGTAGGCTTTTTCTGGTTTTGTAAGAAAAGCATCTAGCTTGCTTTTAGTCGCTGTGGTTCTCTGTAAGTCTTCGCTCTGGTCTCTTGCTTTGCTTTCTTTTCCTTGTTAATTTAATTTATTTTCTTTTTCTACTATTTTCAGAAGGCTTAAGTTTTGGTTTGTAGCATCTTGTGAAACAATGGTAACAGTTAAGCCTTAGTTTGATTGGATCTGAAGATTGTTTCTAACGGCCTAAGTAAACAATAAAAAGAAACAGCTTAACAAAATTTGGGTAAGGTTTGACAAGTGAAGTAAAATTGTTTGCCAAGTTATATCTTTCGCTTTCCATGACTTTTCTTGTTCCTATTTCTATTTTGGCTTCGCCTGTAAACTTTTGTCTGCACTGTTTTTTAAACTTCACGTGAATTTCTGTTTCTGTTGAGGGTACTTCTTGTCGTCTCTCTCTCTTAGTTTTCATGGGTAGCTTAGTTTTCCTTTTCTTTTTTTTGTCCGAGACTGAGATGTGTTTTCTGCTCAGATTATTATTGGTACCTATAATATATCTTGGAAATGGAATATTGAGCTCCATGATTTGCGTCGTTTTCCTGCTGATAGCTGAACTGGTGTTTCATGAGTTTTCTAGGGTAGCCAAATCCTGGGAATCTTTGTTAAATTGAAGGTGGAACTTGGAAGTGTCATCTTAGTTATGGATATGAGCAGGTTTAGACCTCTGTCGCATGTAGCACAGCAAAGCCAACGAGATAAGCCGAGGGTTCAGCAGTTGGAGTTGGAGGGAAGTGTTGGAAATGACCATTCGCTATACGATCCAGTTGTTCTTTCTTCGGACATCTTCCATGTCTCGTCAAGCTCTAATGTTTTACCTCCTCTAAGGGATGCAAGGCTACACCAAAACTTACAAACAGCTCAAGAACACAGGCAAATGCTTGCCGAGGAACCGTCATTTTCCGGTTTGTCAGAGTCAAATTTATCCAAATTCCGTGCTTCATCTATGGTCTCCGGTGATCCGCTTGGATTTGGCAACTGGAAGAGTGTAGGTTATGCAACTGGATTTGCTGGTAGGGAAAGCAATCAGGACCCTAGGTTTCTTGGGGAAGACGTGTCAAATAATGCAAGGGCAAACAACATATCTGCAGCCACGCACTATCTAAAGCCAAGTTATGGAAATTTACTTTATCAGAATGCTACACAGGATGCCCTTACTACCCAAGCAAATCCTTTGCATTTTGGTGACACTGGTGCTTGGATGAATAGGCGTGAATTGGGGTTTTTGGCAAGCAAGAGCAGCGTACAACTAAGGGCCGCTGCAAGTGATGTTACTACCCAAGGGCTATCTCTTTCTCTTTCGTCAAACCCCGCATCTAAAACTTGTGGTGCGGTTGAAACTCAATTCACAGAGCTGGATCATTATGGTTTTGCTGGCTTTCACTCGAGGCCTGGTGAATTCAAGGAACTTCAAGATTCACAAACTTCATCTTTAACAGGTAAAGCTAACGGGAAATCCATTCAGGACGCGGGTGGAACTTCAAGTGATTATGTTCATCGTCAAACGATCCCCCTAGGCCCCTTTACAGGATATGCAACTATTCTTAAGAATTCAAGGTTTTTGAAGCCAGCACAAGAGCTTTTGGATGAACTCTGTCACTTTACCAACTCTAATCACTTTAAAGTTTCTGATACTTCCGACGGGATCTCCGGTGAAATCAATGCTTTGGTTTCGGCTGATGGTCCTAATGCCGTTGATATGGAGGCTGGAACTAGCAAGGGAAATAACTCAGGGTCCTCGTCCTGTAGTTTTTACAGTTTTAACGAATCTTGTAGGCCTGAGTACCAACAAAAGAAGGCAAAGCTTGTATACATGCTGGAGGAGGTTGGTAATCGTTTCTCTTTTACCATTTATAAATTGTGAGTAGTTTACATTTATTTAGTTTTAGGATAAACTACATTAGGGACCACAAATGTTTAAGATGATTGCACTTTAGTCATCCAAATAATAATAATTTTAATCATCAGCGTTAAAGAATACTTTCAATTTGATTATTCCGTTGTTAAACAACTAATCTCATTGAAAATTTTTATGTCTTCCGATAAGACTATGACATGTGTGTCTTAAATTGATTTTGAAATTAATATTTATTTTATAATAATATATTAATTATAAAATAAATTATAAACATAATCAATTATTTTATAAAAATTGTTTATAATTTATGCTAGAAAACAAAAATATTAATGGAGAAGAGTAAAAAATATTATTATAAAAATAAATTAATTATAACATAAATTATAGAATGCTATAAGAATATATTTATAATACAAATACTAATTGAAATTAAAATTAAAAAAGTATATATTTGAGTGACCAAAAACACTAACATTTTAAAAGTTTGGTGACAACTTGCGTAGTTTTTACATGCATTTTCAATGTACGCTAATTAGTGACAATATGCGTATTTTTTTTTTGAAATTACTTTATATGCATTGACGGTGAATAATTTGTTATCCACAAGCCCTTAGTTTTTAGGATTTATAGGTTAGAATTTTAGTGTTTGTTGTTAAATTTTAAAATTTCGGTATAGAATTCCCCAAAATAAATACGTGACCTTAGGGCTAGACCATATCCTCTTTGTACGTACCGATTACAGTGCCTATGTATATGCCGCTGCAAATTTACTTTTGTACTTGTTGATTGCATTGATTGCGAACACTCAACTTTAAAGTACTTTGCTGATAATCAAATGGAGTAGTGTTAAATTATTATTATTATTTTTCCTGAGTCCAAAACACAGATAAATCTTTATCCTTTAGTACAAACTTTAAACTCTATGATGTAGCAATTGATATTACAACTTAGTTGTCGCGATTGGTAAAACATGTTGTACCACTTTTTCAATTGGATTTGGTTCACATTTCTCTATCAATCAACCAAGTTTGGGGTTTGGGATTGGTTGTAAATCTCGTCTAGCTAAGCGTTGTCTTTTCAAACACAGATAGGGCTGTGGATAGCATGTTGCCTTTTCAGTAGGAGTTGCTGATATTGCTCATAGATATAATTGCTTATATAAATATTGTTTAGTCGTTCATATTTAGGAAAATAAGTCCAATAACTCGAAATTGCATCAGTTTTTATCCTGATAGATATAATTGTGTGTGTGTCTTTCGATGGAAAGGTTTGCAGAAGATACAAGCTATACCATCAGCAGATGCAAATGGTGGTTTCTTCATTTGATTCCGTAGCTGGTCTTGGTGCTGCCACGCCCTACTTTCCCTTGGCTCTCAAGACAGTAGCCAAGAACTTTCGGTGCCTACGGAATGCTATTTTAGACCAGGTTAAGCACATATCTAGAGCCCTCGGTGAAGACTTATTGTCCCCAACAACTTGTACTGGCAGTAGTAAAGGTGATATAAATATGTCTAGGCTAAAGTATGTGGGTCAGAAATCTGATGAGGTTAACTTGGGGTTCCCTGAACCCCAACAACATGGCTGGAGGCCCCAGAGAGGCCTACCGGAACGTGCGGTGGCTATTCTTAGAGCTTGGCTCTTTGAACATTTTCTTCATCCGTAAGTCTCATTATTCTTCCTTCTATTTTTGTTTTCTCTCTTAAATGTGTAATCTGATCGATGTGAAGTTCTCTGTATTTGCTGTTCCTATAGGTACCCCACAGACACCGATAAGAACATGCTGTCCATTCAAACTGGCCTATCTCGAAATCAGGTACTTTTATTTGCTTCTTGTTTGTTGTCTAATTATTTAGACCAACACTGTTTATGTGATCCAATTAGATTGTGGTACAGTTAATATCTTGATCGAAGCATCTTTCTTTAGATTTGCAAAGATTATGTCTTGCAAATATCTAGCTTTCATGATCTTAATTTTGATTTGGTATTGCAGGTGTCTAACTGGTTCATAAATGCGCGTGTTCGGGTTTGGAAACCGATGGTGGAGGAAATACACATGCTTGAAAGCAAAGGCTTGGCTGAAGCCAATCTGAACTTGAACAAAAGTGATGGCGTACGTATTAGTGAAGGCCGACGTAATTGCTGGCCAAACGATGAGCAATCTGACAAGCAAGTGGCTTGCTCCGATATGCTGGTAGCGGACATTGCAGGTGATGCACATGATGTGGAACACTGGAGTCATGAGAAACGTTCAAGGATGGATTTTCATACCCCAACAAACATGGAGGGTTCATTGATGGGTTATGCACCGTATGAGAATGGCGGGATTGGAGCTGTATCGCTTACTTTAGGACTTAGGCATGGTGTAGAAAGTGCACAACAGCAGGATCATCTGAGGAGACAATTTGGAGGTCAACTGATTCATGACTTTGCCGGTTGAGCATATATCGGCTTATTGAAATGAGTAGCTGTTCTTTGTGACAATTTCCCGAATTTTTTGAACAAAATTCCTGCTAGTACATGGTTGCAGGTCACCTTGACAGCATTTGTCTGTCGTGTTAAATGTTGAATGAAAATGATGGCAGTGGCACCACGCCCTCGTTGCTGCATGGTAGTTGCGTGGCCAGGGAAATCATTTTGGAAATTAGAAGTAGACCTGGCAAACTTGACCCGAGACTCGAACCGAGACTCGAATTGAAACTGAAAATCAACCCGAAATCTGATCCGAAACCCGAAATAAACCGAACCGAATTTAGTTGAACTGGATAGACCCGAACCGAATGGACCCGATTAATAGAAATAAAGAAAGATAAAATATGAACAACCGCACAAGTCACTAAAATGTCAAATATATTGACTTTATAAAGTCATATATAGGGTGTAAAAATCTGACCAACTTAAAAATTTGATTAAAATCGACTGATATCTCATTGAACCGAAAATAACCGAACCGAACCGAAAATCAACTGACCCGAAATGACTCGAAACACAATAGACCCGAACTAAAACCGAATCTGAACCGAAAATATCAGACCTGAAATAACCGAAACCGAAACCGAAATGACCTGAATCGAACCCGAAACGATTGACCCGTTTGCCCCCTCTAATTAGAAGTAATAAACGTTTGAAGTCGATTTGTAGTACAGTTTGTGAGAAGCTGTCTGGATTTGTCGTGGTAGGGTTCAATTAAAGCACAGATATATAGAATAGGCTTTTTAAGCACAGATATATAGAATGGGCTTTTTAAGGAAGTTTGCTTTTTAATCGGTTTTTATTTATACTTTGAATGGCTGCTTATTAGTATGGGCTTGCATTACGACAAAATGGCCCGTATTTGAAGCAATCATTTATGGCTAGCCGACGTAGTTATGAAGCCCAAGGCATGCAAAGCCTATGAGTATTTTGGCAGTTGATGTAAATTTGTTCATCTCATGCAAACAGCAGGGCATCTAGTCGTGCATGCATGCAATATTTTTCAAACCCTACATATTATAACAACATACATAACTATATATACATTATTAATACATACATGTAAAACAGAACAGGAATACAACGTACGGGTTACGATACAAAATATAATTATAAGAATCACATAGATATATCTCAAAACATGAAATATCACATTATCATCATCGATAATTATTCCAAATACCATCACCGTATAGTAGTACCGATCTAATTATTTCACCCGCTGCCGTCACCGCCGCCAGGGTAGTTATTGAAATCCTGCCTAGGAAGGAAATGATGGTTCTCCAAACCGCTCGGCGGATAGCCGGCTTTGACGGTGCCACCATTATCGAGCATGGTTCGTTCATGCTTCACCCCGTCTTCTACTTTCATAACCTTTCTATTTGCAGCCAAGCAGCAACTCACCATCATCAGTATTGCTAAAGCAAGACCCATAAGCTTCATTCTCGCCATTGCTTTTTTCTGTCTAGAAAATGAATGGAGGATTGAGTTGTAGGCCTTGGGAAGAGGTAAGGTTTATATAGGAAGAGAAATGGGTTTAGGGTTGATATTAGAGGGAATTAAATATAAATTTGGTGATGAGATCTCCACCAGGTGAGACAATGTTAAGTGGGATTAAATATAAATGGGTTTAGGGTTGATATTAGAGGGAATTAAATAACATATCAAAATGATGGTATTGAAAGAAACTTTTAGTCCACATCGGCACTAGCCAAGTAACCATAAATAGGAAAATTCCACATTAGGAGTGGATTTATTTGATGGAAAAAATAAAATAAAAAAGTCAATGAAGCACCATTATCAGTGGGTGTTCTGTTGCCTGGTGAATGCTGATGTCAAATTAGCATAGCGACCTAAAAAACAGTAACCCTAACCTAGAAGTTTCTTCAATCTCAAAATATTTAAGCTGAGGTTTTATGGAGGAGACGATTGGCTTAACTCGGGACAGTTTGTTTTATGGATTGTGTTATTGTATTTTCTAATTCCCAAATCTATATATATATATATATATAGGTACATATAAAAAGTTATTTGCAGCTTGCACCGAGGAAAAGAGAAGCTCAGTGCTCACTGCAAACATGGCTGGCATAATATCCTATGCTGGTTCTCAAATTTAATTTTCTACAAATTATTAATGTCATCCACAAGTGATATGTATATAATGATCACTTCCAACTTTCAAATTTCAATGCATAAAAGATACTTAATTTTATAAGGTGAAGTGGGCTGAATTGCAGCCAATTGCAGTGCGTATTGTCACGGAACGTTTGTCGTGACACGCGGGACCGCGCGAGATGCTTGCTGGTTGTGCTTAATGCAGGTTGCGGGATAGCGATAAGGGTGTAGTACGTGCCGTACAGCCGTCTAATCTTCGGATGGGCGCGTTGGTAGGCACCACACTGGTCGGAAGCTGTCCCCGCTTCCCTGATGAGCCCATGGGAGGGCGAAACCAGTGAGCATCGGAGATGGAAAAGGCTTAGCCCCGAGCTGGTAAGAGCCCTGGGTTGCCGCACGGGTAGATGTCCCTGCGCCAAGACTCTGACCCCGTGACAAGTGGCATCAGAGCCAGACTGTGTGCTAGTTGTGAGTTTGCCAAGCGCCCCAATGCTGCGTGAGCGAGTCAAGTGGACGAGCGTGTGTAGCTCGCACTCCGAGTGTAGGAGTGTTCGCGAGTGGGTCCTCTATAAAGAGATTGAGATGAGGACGGGTAGGCAGGAAGCCGCAGCGAAAGTTCGCCAAGCACTCGTATCCGTAAGTGTCGGAGCCTCAAGTGAAGAGGGCGAGCAGGCATGGAATTGCACACTAGTTCCGGGCTAATCAAAAGAGGGAAAGAGCTTTCTCCCCATGCACGAGGGCGTGCATGAATCGGGTGGGGGAGAATGTCACGGACCGTTCGTCGTGACACGCGGGACCGCGCGAGATGCTTGCTGGTTGTGCTTAATGCGGGTTGCGGGATAGCGATAAGGGTGTAGTACGTGCCGTACAGCCGTCTAGTCCTCGGATGGGCGCGTTGGTAGGCACCACACTGGTCGGAAGCTGTCCCCGCTTCCCTGATGAGCCCATGGGAGGGCGAAACCAATGAGCATCGGAGATGGAAAAGGCTTAGCCCCGGGCTGGTAAGAGCCCTGGGTTGCCGCACGGGTAGATGTCCCTGCGCCAAGACTCTGACCCCGTGACAGTATGCTACTTAATCGATGGCCTTGTAGAAGTTTAGGAGGATTTGGTTAAAACAAATATTCCATCTTAATCGTATTGAGAATAGAAATTTTCTTCGCCTTTTCGGTGCCCCTGTTTATGCCCTCATACTAAAAATTAGGTCTAGGGTTTAAAGTTAGAATTTTGTGGTTAGAGTTTAGGGAATTTGGGGTAGAGTGTATTTTTTAAGGTATAAAGTTTATTGTTTAGGATTTAAAATTTAAGATTAGTGCTTAAAATTTAATTTTTTAATAGTGAAGCATAAAAAGAGGCACCGAAAAGAGGGAAAAAAAATTATCCTCTTATTGAACACATTACTATTTGACTTGATTAAAAAAATGGCAGAACAGGAAACAAAATATCGTCAGCTCTCCATCATTCTACTGTATTTCATGACCCAAAAATAATTTATTACATAAAAGAAGTGTGATAAAATTACTGATATTTCAACTCTTTCCCATTCTAATTTCTAAGGTCGAGGAATTAAAACTAAATGACCAGATATGTTGATGAATCAGTTGGGGAAAATAGCATTTTTTTCAGGGGACGTGTGGTTTCATTCTCTCATATTCTAACACGTAGTTGGGGCTGCTAAACAACAGTTTTTCCACTTGTCGTGGATTGAGTTGAACTCAGTGCGTGAGGGGGGACGTTGATGTTATCTAGTTGCGTTTAAGCTGGCCTTGGATTTGGATACATCTAATCCAAGGATTGACAAATGAAAATTCCAACAAATTGAAGTGAAGTATTGTAGCATCACTTTCACTCTAGTAATTACTAATTACCATGAACAATGTTGAGCAATTATTATACCTCTAATCTTACCACTAATAGGCTAACTAAGAATTATAGATCGCCTTTAATTATTAAGATCTGTGAATCTAGTTACGAATAAGATTATCGCCCCTAGTTCCCAAAACCATGTACTCTACTACTATCTAAGTTTCGGGTTTCGGGTTCAAGTTCGAGTTCGAGGGACTAATATATCTATTGAATTTATTGAGGGTTGGATTAATCCTCGTCTCATGTTGATATGCATCATGCAAGCCTCTGTTTCTGGTTGCGTTCCGCAACCTAAACGGAAGTTTGCCCCGAATTTTCACGTCAAACAAGAGGGGGTTTGGTCCTCAACATGCGTTTATCCAGCAAAATTTTTAGGGATGTCAAAAATATCCGGCCCCGACCCGGTGCACCCAACCCGACCCGATCGAGTTTTTCTTTATAAATTTCGGAGATCGGGGCGGGGCGGATTCGGGTATGAGGTAGAAATTTCCCGCCCCATCCCGATATATTTTAATTATGTTTATTTATTTTTTATTATATTTGTGAAAATACCACTATATATAAATACTTTTAGGGGTTTTAAGCTATTTTTTTAGTTTGTGTTTATCATAAATTTTTGTTAGATATTGTTCGAGTTTTAATATATCTAATTCCGACGATCAATGGTTCTAGTTTATCCTTTTAAATATGTATTTTTTCATGTGGGTAATTTAATTGATCTTATTTTATTTTTTTACATAGTTTTAAAGGTCACTTGAAACCTATATTTTGTAATTATGATAATGGATCGATCAAATCTAACATTTATCGTCGACGATTTTTTTTAACGGGTTGGGACGAATTAGGGACGAGTTTTTGAATTAATACATTAGGGCGAGACGAGACAAGTAAATTAATATTTTTACTCAAGGCGGAGCAGGTTCGGGTTTAAAAGTTTATAGTTTGGGACGATCAGGCATCCCTAAAATTTTCGCCTCAAACCGCCGTTTGCACACAACAGCAAAAAAGAAAGCCTAAATTGAGTCTGCTTGTGGCACCCAAATCTTTTTTGCTAGATCCATGGGTTTACTATCTTAGCCAAAAGTTTTGTCTAGGATCAAGCCCAATGGGCAACACAGGCTCTAATCCAAAAGTTGCATATCTAACAGACAGGGGACATTTACGCATAACCCATAAATGCATTCAAGAATTGCTCAACCCAACTAAATCTTTCTTCTTCATTCCACGTCATTGTCATTGACATGCTCACAAAAGTGAATGAAAAATATGTGAAGAAGTTTACGAGGATAACATTAAAGGACTAATCATATTAAAAAATGACAATTCTTCTCTAAAAAGTACATTAATAATGATTGAAGTTTTAGTTTATTATAGGTTTAATATCTGTTATAGTCACAGATAAATCTATGATTTAAAATTGTGAGTAAAATATAAATATTTGAAAGTGAGAGACAAATACAGAAATAACTCAATATATATATATATATATAACAACAACCCCAAATAACTATGTCTCTGGTTATAGTTAATAACTAAAGTGGTAGATGTAATAAAATATGTGACACGTTATTTTTTTTTTGACAATAATATGTCACATTAATTTCAAAGTTAATATTTGATTGCAACAACCTATCTTTAATTACTCAATTCCAACAGGTACAAAATGGTAAAGATTGTGTGTGCATACCAGTGGAGCCCGAGTCGTAAAATATTTATAATCATTGGGGGAAAGAGTTGGTTCAACTATATCGGATTTAGAATTTAGATTATTTATTAATTGTAATGGCACTATGGCATATTCCAAAAACTATATAGGTTTGGAACTTGCAACTTGCAAGGAAAGATTCGCCGGATATATGGAAATTTACAAACTACTTTCTACTTGCCCCTTTCGCAAATGACACGCGGAATTGAGAGAGACAATTGCATAAGTTATTCCTAAATTATGACATCATTTTATATTGATCATTAAATTTTAGGGTAAAGTATGCCAGGTACCACCGAACTATAATGTCTGACCTGTTTTTACCATCAACGTTTTAATTGGTCCAAAACTATCATTAACCTTTAATATTTGATCCAATTATACCATCCCTCCGTTAAATCATGGACGGCGTGGTGACGTGGACTAAGAAAATCGTAACGGTGCTGACTGTGTACCCTATATATTATTATTTATTCTACGTCATTAAAAAAATAAAAACTCTTTTAGTTTTCAAAACGACGTCGTTTTAGCTGTAAAACTAACCTGCAAAAGGCCAAAGGATGTCGCTGAGTGAAGACGCCGAAGAACTTTTCTGAGGTTTCCATGAATCCCAGAGATCAGGTGCAGCCACGTTGCTGCTCGATGAAACGACCACTGCGTATTCTCTCCCCATGTTTCTTCTTAAGCTTCCGAAACCAAGAGATCTGTCCAAAGCAATCCTCTTGTTTTGCGGGAAACCATGACTGCCTCTGAGGAACAATGGAGGAAGTGAATTCAAAGATGTTGATACCGCCATGACAGTGCTTTGGTGATAACAGTGATTAGCTCTCACTTGGGGGTGGCCATTTCTTAGTTCATAAAATTTCACCGCCGCTGCTGCCGTTCCCCCCCAAATATCTGCTATTTTTAATTCTGGTGGCTTTGAAGAAAGATGACAGAAAGTCAAAACAATTGTAAGGGGGAGGCAGAACAGAAGTAGGCGGCCGTAAGGAAATAGAGGCGAACCCTGAGTATTGAAATGTTTTTTACCTCCATAATTAGATGATGAAATGGACACTTTTTTGGGAAAAAAATTTAAGTCGTTAAAATTTTAAATATAGAGGATTATGGAAACGACGCCGTTTTGAAAACTAAAAGGATTTTTATTTTTTATTTTTTTAATGACGTGGAATAAATAATAATATATAGGGTACACAGTCAGCACCTTTACGATTTTCTTAGTCCACGTCACCACGTCGTCCATGATTTAACAGAGGGATGGTATAATTGGATCAAATATTAAACGTTAATGATAGTTTTGGACCAATTAAAACGTTGATGGTAAAAACAGGTCAGACACTATAGTTCGGCGATACCTGGCATACTTTACCCTAAATTTTAATATATTTTAGCATTGCTTGACAATTAGCGGAGCGTTGATAGCTAATAACTGATTATATTAACTGATAGTTAATTGTGTTAGTTAATTTGATTAGCGGATTGTATTAAGTGATTGTATAAAAGTGGTTGAAAAAATTAACTGATAGCTGATAGCTGTTTGATTATTTAAACAACCAAAATGATATATAAGAACATTATTATACTCGATACTTATTTGAATAGTTTATTAGTTACAATATTTTGTATCTATTAATATTAATTAGATTATGAAAAATAATTTTTAATATAACAATATTAAGCATATTTGAAGGATCTATATATTCATTTATTATTTATATAAATATTTTTAATACAATTTAATTAATTATTAAATTTAAATACAAATATAAATGTGTGAGAATAAAAAGAAAAAAATACAAAAAGTATTAGTTTATAAATATCACAATGTAAATACGTGAGGTTGAAGAATTAAAATAGAAAATGTTAAATTTAGGTTATTTGGAAATTTTTGTTAATTGTTAAGGGTAAAAGGGTCTTTATAGCTCTTATATCAAAACCTCAAATTTTAAAAACTACTATTAGCAGTTTTTTCAAAATTAGAGGTTTCACCTCAATCCACTATTTCAATCTGCTCTTTACCAAACATTCAAATTAGCATATTTGACCGGTCAAACCTCTAATTTTAGCACAAACCTATATACCAAACAAGGTCTTTATATTAGTTTTCAAACTATGTCTCTCATTTTAAATTGATATTTAAATTTATAACACTCATATCACTCCTCAAGTTATCAACGTCCTTTCATTTTGGTCCTTCCTTTAATGTGTCTTTAACTCAACTAATTAAAGAAAAAGTTATTAATATGTTTTAATATCATAGAAATTCAACTCGTGACCTAACAAATTCTCAAGACCTTTAAAAATAGATTAAATTTTTGTAGAATGTCACGAGTTCAATTCTCAAAACTTTTAAAATTATATTAAATTTTTTAACTACTAAAGTCACTTAACATCACGTTAACAAAAGAATCAAAATAGATTTATATTGATAATTTGAGGATTGATATAGAATATTTTAAAGTTTAAAGATTAATTTAAAACAAGACATAATTTATAGTTTAAAGTCTGATTTAAAATGAAGATCATAGTTTGGGGTCAACGCGTGCAATTAACTCGTGTGTGTATATAACTCTAATTAGTAATTAGTCGCTTAATTGCAGCGCATGAGCTTAATCAAGAAACATAACCCTGATCTGTTTTCAACTAAACAAGCATTCCCCTCTAAAGTCTAACCCTTTGTTATTCCTGAAAGTACAACTTATCAAAAATCAGATTATTATCTGATTTCATTTAATTAATGGGCTATATTTGGAACCCGGTGGCTGGCAACTCTGACATATCAAATACTTCTGGAAATGAATTGGGGGTCAAATAAAGTACTCTATACAACTAATGAATATTGAATAGAAGGTTCCATTCCATCAATATTTTACAAGTCCTGAGCTGACCAGGCAGAATCAGTCACACTCACAACTTAATAACATTATTTTTTTAGTTAGTTGGCAGATCTACCCAGGATTTGCTTGTTTTTTTATTTGCAGTCTCCTGAAAACAAAGTTCAAATTTCTGAATGAGACTGACCGGCTCGATTAAAGTTTAGATTGAGTGAGTTTGATTCGAGTTTGAACTCGGCTCGAGACCTTAACAAGCTCAGTCGAGTAAACTCATGCTCGGCTCAGAAAAACTCGTGAACAGGCAAAGCCAACGGCTATAGTTTTCTTTCTCTTTCCAAGAAAATAAAGATGTTCAAATTCATTCCAATTCCAATGGTGTCTGTCTAGTAGCCTTCTTCAAAGGCAAATCCCATTCTTTATATTTTTTTCGAACGTGATGTAATATATTCGAAAATATAGTTGTAGTTTTATACTCCCAAATGAGAATTATTTAATGGAAACGCAAATTGCCTTTCCCCCCTTGTTTTTCTGGTCAAGTATAACATCATCATCTTATGAATATTTTGGACTTTATTTGCTAAGAAAATCAACATTCACGTTGTTCCCATATAAATGTTTTGAATTCTTCATTTCTGTCAAAATAATTGAAATTGTTGTTCAACATTTTGACAAGTTTATAAACAATTCACCCGTTGAAGAACAATGAATGAATTATATTCCACCTTTTAATAGTTTGGTAAATAATCGCCATTACATTTCATCTTCTTTGATTTTAATTTAATTCTTCTATTACGTATTAATTAGTTATTTGATTAATCACAATTTAAATTTTATCACATCCCACGTCACGGTAAGAAATTCATAATACAATATTTGAATCTGTACAATTTGAAATAACCGGTTCATGTTCAAATATGCAGAAATATAGGACCTTTTTTTAGGCTATGATATTCTATATACATGTGGTGGAAACTTTCAGTTTCCACAAGCGCCTTAATTTTAGGGTATATGAAGTTAGTTTAGGGTTTAAGGTTTAGGGGTTTAAGTGTAGGGAGATAGAATTTAGGGATAGTTATTTCAATTTAAGGTTTAGGGTTATAATTTAAGGTTTATATGTTAAAACCTAAATCCTCACCATATTACCCTAAAAACTAAACCCTAAATTATAACCCTAAACCTTAAATTGAAACAAATATCCCTAAATTCTAACCCGCTACACCTAAACCCTATACTCTAAACTAACTCCCTATACCCTAAAACCAAAGCGCTTGTGGAAACTTTCAATTTCCACCGCATGTGTATAGGATATATATATATATATAACTGGAATGATAAGATAGGCACTCATTATATTGTTGAAAATCAGGTAATTTAAGATGAAATTAGCCAACATGTATCATACGGCACCAACTTAATTTGATAATAGGGCCTTAATTAATTAATTAATTAATCAAAGGTAAATTGTAATTTGCAGCATGCTGCGTTGAAAATATGTAATTTGAATATAAAAAAATTACAAATATAGAAAGGTTTAAAATCAATACACTTCTTATTACGGTCGTCAATTGGCATATAAAAACATTATTTTAACGGCTGAATTCGTACCCTCTTTTCATTGCAGTTGAATTTTATATTTTAATTTTTAAATTTCGTGTTTTTCACATTCAGGTAAACTACCAAGATATTTCAAAACAGAAATATATATATATATACACACTTTTATTGATCCAAACCTTATGGATTCAACCGTCACCCTATACGTCAACAAGAAGAAATCTTTGAGGAAAAAAACAGAAGAAAAAGGCAAATGTGTTGCAAAGAGCCAAAAACCACCTGAGTTTTGTTTAAAAAACTCATTTCCATTCTAACAATGGAAGAAGTTTCGTTGTATCAACTTGTCGTTGATTTCTTGTGTTCATACCAAGCTACGGAACGGTACAATTCTAGCAAGAAATTAACTCCCAACAAACCTGTTCCAATTTCCAACCAAAACTCAAACTATATAAACCCGTCTCCCCTCCCCCATTCTTTAACTACAAACATTGTCTCTTGGATATTATAAGCTACGTTCACAATTACAAAGATGGCAAATCTACCAGTCCAGTTCTTGGTTTGCAGTTTCTTCGTTGTTCTTGCCCTGCATTCTTTCTCAGCAAGATCTCAAGAAGTTGGTACGTAAGAGTAAGACCATTTTGGCGTTTTGTTTACACCCGAGATTAGATTAAGTTCTGAAACTTTTGGTTTTGATTTTGTGTTGTTGCAGAGGATGAAAGTGAGTTTAGTTATAGTGCAAATGGTCCAATAGGGCCTGCAAGATGGGGAGAGATTCATGCAGAATGGGGTGCATGTAGCAATGGAACAATGCAATCCCCCATTGATATGTCGAGTGAAAGAGTTAACATTGTGTCCCATTTAGGGAGGCTTAGGAGAAGCTACAGGCCAGCCAATGCCGTTTTAAGAAACAGAGGCCATGATATGATGGTAATTCAACAAATAATGAATAATATGTTGGTGTTTTGGTTTTATATATATATTTTTTATTTCAAAGTTAGTATGTTGAGATGTATTAGGTGAAAAAAGTTGTATTAGGTGAGATGTTGGCGTTATTTGGTGTAAAATCTGCAAATTCTTCCTATTTGCTCAACCATTTTACAGCTAACTTGAACCGGTTTGTGTGTGCAGTTGAGATGGGAAGGTGAAGCAGGAGCTATAGAGATAAATGGAACTGAGTATGCACTCCACCAGTGCCATTGGCACTCACCTTCTGAGCACACCATCAATGGAAGGAGGTACTTGTTTTATATAAGTATACTTATATAAATATATGACAAATAGACGAATTTAAGAATCGATGTCGTTTTTAATTATATACAACAATAATTATATATACATGTGTGTATTTAGACAAGGATCAAGTATAACAAGTTATACTTATGGGAACTTCAACCTTTCCAGGTATGATCTAGAGCTGCACTTGGTGCATGAAAGTGCAGATGGCAAGGCTGCTGTAGTAGGGATCATGTACAAGATTGGAAGACCAGATTCTTTCCTGTCATCAGTGAGTCTAATTAAAAAGAGAGAATCCTTGCTTTGATTTTTATTTTTTGGACTTCCTAATTTAATCAATTCCTCTTTGGCTAATTATTTACGGACCTGTTGATACCAGTTGACAGATCATTTACATGCCGTTACCGACATCACAGATAAAGAGACAGCAGTAGGGGTGATTGATCCGAGGGATATAAAAATTGGCAGTAGAAAATATTACAGATACATCGGCTCTCTTACCGTTCCACCTTGTACTGAAAATGTGGTGTGGAGCATTGTCAGAAAGGTTTTTCTAGTTAATCTACTCACTACTTCTGTCTTAATTCAATTATGGAAACATAAACTTTAATCAACCTTCCTTGAACAGGTGCGGACTGTGACCAGGGAGCAATTGAGACTGCTTCGTGTGGCTGTTCATGATGTAAGTTTATTTGTAATCAATCTAACTTGAGTATTTGCCCGATGAATTCTCGAAACCGAAATTTAATGAAAGAAAAATCAAATTCTGATGTCTTCTGCATCATTTAGAGGCTGGTTCTGATGTGTTTAATCTTGATATTGCAGGATTCAGATACAAATGCAAGACCCCTTCAAGCAATACACGACCGACCGATTGAACTCTTTAGACCAGATGATAAGGAACAAAATTAGAATATTGATCTTCGATTAAATAAACATGTCTTGGATTCTTTTGAAGAATAAAGTAACTGGTACACTTCTATTGATTTTTTAGGAACATTTGATCTCTGTAGTTTTTTTTTCCTATGGCCAGTGATTAATAATACAGTACTAGCAGTTTGTTAACTGAATGTTCTCTGTATTTCTTCCTGTGTATGTTAAAAGCTTTTATAGTTCTAACTCGTATATATATATATCAATATAAGTACTTACAGAATATAAATGTCCCAAATTCAAAGGTACATAGTCCTGAAATAATATTACACCATTCTTCCAAGAACTTTGAGGATATCATCCATGGATGGCCTTCTCAGAGGGTCCTCCTCTATGCAAGCCTTGGCTAAAACTGCTAAACATAAAGCTTCAGCTAGTAGGTATTCATCTTTCAGTGACGGATCGATGAAACTCCTCAACCGTTCGAAACAACCTCCTTCATTTGCTCCCCCTCCTAAAAATCCAATTGAATCTTTCAACAAAGTTCCTTCTGTGGCATCCTTCCCTGAAATGAGCTCAAGCAATACAACCCCAAATGCAAAAATATCCACTTTTACCGAAGCTGGTCCATTCACGGGATACTCTGGAGCAACCAATCCGTTGACAGCATCGACGTTGTTGTCCCTTGTCGATGAAGTGACAGCAAGAGTTGATCCGATATTTGCTAGTTTCGCCCTCCATTTCGATGTCACGTATATATTCCTGCTATTTACGCTCATATGAGCATAGGAAGGAAAAATACAATAGTGTAAGTAATGAAGAACGGTCGCAACATCGAAAGCTATTCTAGTCCTTCGGCTCCAATTGAGATGATGAGCCTGTTCTGATAAACAATTCCTCAAACAGCCATTGGCAGGGAGTTCAAAAATCAGATATGACCAGGCAAAGTCATTTTCACCATAACAAACACCATGAAGATTCACAATGTTAACGTGATTGATCTTCGAATGCATATCTATAACCCGGCGGGTATCTTCAAATTTCATCTGCTTGATCATTACACTTTCATTGTCAATCAACCCTTTATAGACTTGCTCTCCAATCTTATTGCTACTTTCATTGAAATCATTTGCAGCTCTTCTTATATCATCCATGCCATAGTTGTACAAAGAAAATTTAATCCCAGCTAGAAGATCAGGAGATAAACAAGAGTTCGTGGAGCTTCTACCCGTTTGTCCCGATCGAGGAGAGCTTCGTGCTGTAGAGCCAGAGAGTACAGAGTTTCTATCTGTAAAAGACTGTAGTCTCTCTCCCTTCCATTTCTTCAAGGCCTTCACATACAACCCACAAGCAAGCAATGCTACAGTAACCAGCAAAAACCCAACAATTGATCCTGCAATATACAAGTTCCTCAACTTTGTTTTCTTTGTTTTTTCGACTGTCGTGGTGGGAAGAAAACCTGGAGTTGGGGGTGGAGAATCTGGTATATTGAGGTTAATGTTGGGATCTGATTTCAAAGGGACTAAAACAGTTGTATTGGGAAAAACTGTGGACTTGGGTTCCAAATGGTTAGCTGCTAGTAACTCTTGAGGTGAGATGTTAAATTTCATGCTTAATGGGGCTGTTCCATCTCCTTCCAGGATAGGGTATGTCACAAGATATTTCACTTCATTAACACCAGTGGAATTATCAGGACAAGCACATCTCAAAGGAACATGAAGCTTAACACGAATCTCGACATCGTTCCCTTGAGACGGATTTTCCTGGAGCAGGGTTAAGGATTTCGATAATCCTTCGAAAACTCCACAAGCAATCTCCGGAATCGATGTTCTTTCGGGGACGGTGTAGTTTAAACTAGCCTGAAAGTATTGTCCAGAACACAAACAGGTTATAGGGACAAGAACTTCTCTACCTGGTTTCAGAATGTCTGAAGCTGAAGCTATGTTGTTCAAGTCAAGCAACTCGTCAGGTTTGATCTGAAACAAGGCAGCGATGTCCAGCAGATTCTGGTGTCCGAAATGTTGGTTGGATCTGTAGACTAAGAATGTTGAGCATGACTGTCGGATAGAATTGCAGGTGTACCTTGAACCTGGATAACTGGTATCAGAAGAACAATCAGACGGGTCATAAAATTGTTCAGCAAAGCTTGATTCGACAGCGATCCAGCTGAGAAACAAGAGACAAATCATTCTTGCTAGTAAAAAAACATGCGGCATTTCAGTCAAGTGTTCAAAACACTCATTATACTTCGAAAAAAAGGATAAATTTTGAAACGAAAACAATGCTGATCAAGGAACAGTAACCTTATTAAATCATGTAGGGTCTTGTCAAAATCTATGGTTTTATATAAGAAGGGAAAAGAAAGAAAAACCCAGTGATCAAATTTGGAATCAAAATGAACTGCCGGCCTAAGAACTAGGGGCCAACTGGGAATTCATTAAAAAAACGATACAATAACAAATTTTGAAACTTTTCTTCTTGTTGTTTACTGATCATCCATCCAGTTTTTGTTTTTATTTATATCTTTAGGTAGATCATTATTATCACCATTATGCAGTTAATTTCTCCTGAGAGTTCACCATCTAAGTTTAAAATAAATGTAACCAGCTCGGTCCCTCGGAAGAGGTAGTCAAATTTTAACCGATGTCTCCTTAATAGTAAATATAGATAAATGAGACTAATGGAAATGACAAGATTTTTTTGAGAAAAAAAAAGTTAATTTCAACTAGGATTTATATCCTATATACTGGCGGTGGAAACTAAAAGTTTTCACAAACAACTTAGTTTTAGGGTATATGGTCTTAGTTTAGGGTTTAGGTGTAGGGGCTTAGAATTTAGGGAAAGTAATTAGAACTTATGATTTATGTTTAGAATTTAGGGTTTAGAGGTTGGGGTTTTGTTTTTAGAGTAATATGGTTAGGATTTAGGTTTTAACTTATAAACCCTAAATTCTAAACCCCTACACCTAAACTCCTAAACTATAAAACCTAAACTAAGCCCTTAAATCCTAAAACTAAGGTGCTTGTGGAAACTTTCGGTTTCCGTTCGTGTATAGGATAATAATCCTTTTAACTATCCATTTATCCTCAACAACAGACAAAAATCTCTTTTTTTTTGTTTTTTTTGTGCCCCAATCTTAATAAATCAAATTTTAAGTACTATCCCTAAATTTTAAATCATAAACTCTAAAAATGACATCCTACGCTCTTAACCTTAAATTCTAATTCTAAACCTTAAACCCATTTTCTATAATAATGATGCATAAGTAAAGTATCAAAAAGGGATAGACGATTTTTACTCTCAACCAACGGTTAAAGATGTATAAAAGTAAATGAGTTTCATGTAATACAAATTAATTTTAATTTTTTTTATTTTTATAAATATATTTTTTTAAAATTTTCAAATGAATATTATAGTACTCTATTTTGTATATGTACAACTCTGACTTAAAAATGTAAACATCTCAACTTAAATAAAAAAAGGAAAATTATTTAATACATGGGTTTAAGTTTAGTTCTCAGTTTAGGGTTAGTATTCAATTTAAGGCTAGAGTTTAAGTTTAGAGTTTAATAATTGTGAATAGAATTTAGGGTTTATAGATTAAAATTTAAACCCTTAACATATTCAACTAAAACCTAACTTCTAAACCCTAAATACTAATCCTAACCCATACATTCTAATCATTACCCCAAATTTTAAACACCTACGCATAAACACTAAATAGTCTCTAAACCTTAAAACTAAAGCCCTCGTGAAAACTAATTGTTTTTGCCGTAGTGTATTGGATATTATAAATCTATAAAAAAATAGTTAAATAATCAAAATAAAAGTTTCAAGGGTATGGTTGAACCTAATAATTAATCTCATCGTCTATTTCTAATTCGATGGTATGCATATGTTATAGAATAATATTTTTATAGTAATACGATAGCTTGATGTTGTGAACAAATTGGCTTTTGATGTGAATTAATTGTGAGTTTATGCTTCATTCTTTAAGCATTGTTGTTTTGAGATTATCTTCTTCTTCTTTTTGTTTGCATACAAGGTATGGCGACTGGCGAGAAATCTAATTTTTTGGAAATTTAGTGGGAAAGCTAAGGATGATGAAAACAGTGATTCAAAATGAAGTCAAAATAGTGATAAGAAGTCGGTGAGTTCGGGGGCTGCTACGGCAGAAGCATCTGGTGTTAGTAGGTCATGTCGGGAAACCCTATCTAAGAAAAACAGGGCTCCGCCGAGGTCTTCTAGCGCGCAAAAGTTGGAGCTTCTTGAGAAGAAGACTGCAAATTTGGATTCAAGGACTCCTCCAGCTAAGAGGGAAACTGGGCGAGTTGAGAAGGAAAAAAAGAAGCCGAGTCCTCTGCAGAGATCTGAGAGGGGTGAAATGTCCTCATCTTCTTCTTCTTCTTCTTCTTCCGGATCAATGAGGTCTGAAAAGAGCCCGGATGTTTTGAATCCGAAGAAAAAGAAGAAGAGAGTAAAACAGTTGACAATGCAGACTGTACAAGTTAACAAAACTGAGCGAGAAGATGAGCAAGCTGAAGAGACTCGGAAGAAGAGAAGGGATGCTCGTTCCTATAGAGCATTGTTCACAAAACCCAACAAACTTGATGGAACGGGTAAAGTTACAACCTTCTTTGTTCCTTTTTAGTAGGATTTTGTTTGATTAAATGTATCATTCTTAGTCAGTTCCGCTTGTCTTGTAGATCGTCGTGATGATCCGAATGGAGTTGATACTGGGACGAGGGAGGAGAAAGTTTTAGAAGAATTCAGTGAGAGAACTCATGAAAGGACTACGGTGAAAAGTACATGTCAATTTGCAGAGGAAGCGCTTAAAAGAAATAATGAGCATAAGTTGTTTCCCACTACACAAAAGAATAGCAGCAAGGATATGTCTTCAAATGGGGGTGATCAACAAATTTCTCAGAATGGTTTGGTAGCAGAAGAAATGAATGATGATGCTGAAACAGCCATGCTTAAAAATCTGCAGAGTCCAAAGTTGGTAAACTCCATCGCGCCTGGAGGTGTCCTTGATTGTGATATCAGTGTAGAGATGGTTCCACAAGTCATGCCTTCCAAAAGGAAAAGTCATGATATAGATACTGATTCCGCTGCTTCTCCAAAAATGTCATCTGGTTGCAAAGAAAAGGATTGCACTGAGACTGATGGAATGTGTTCTAGAAGGCAAAGGTACTGATTTACTATTAGTTGGATGGTAATTCAGCAGGCTTTTTATTTTATTTAAGTGAGTTCATCAAACTTTAATGATTAATGATAATTTGCTATACATATTTGAGAGAATATAAGCTTGTTTTAAGGTTACTGGGATGCTTATTCCTAAGCAAGAGCGTAAGGAATTGGATTCCTGGTTTAATGTGTAAGATGTGGGGATTATTTAGGCTTGGAACGTGATGCATGTTGGTGTTTGTTACTGGTGCATGTGACATCCCAGGAATAAAAGTGCTTAGCCGCATGATTTTAGAATAGATAAGTGAACAGATTTGAGAATGAACAAGTTTAGGAAGAAGAATGATTCTTGTTATTTCTTCTAATCTGAATACAACCTTTTAAAGAAGAGAAAAGCAGAAAAAAATAAAAAAGAAATTCCTAGAATTAAGGCAGAAAATCTGCTTAATTTAAGGGATTCCAACTAAGGCAGATTTTCTGCCTTAATTTAAGGGATTCCCACTAAGGCAGAAAATCTGCTTAATTTAAGGGATTCCAACTAAGGCAGATTTTCTGCCTTAATTTAAGGGATTCCCACTAAGGCAGAAAATCTGCTGATTTTAAGGGATTCCAACACTCCCCCTCAAGCTGGTGTGTAGATATTCATCAAACCCAGCTTGCCAATAAAATCTTCAAACATGTTCTTACTCAGACTTTTAGTTAGTAAGTCTGCAACTTGTTGCTTAGTAGGAAGATAGATAATACAAACTTCTCCTGCATTGACCTTCTCTTTGATGAAATGACGATCTATCTCCACGTGTTTAGTACGATCGTGATGAACTGGGTTATGTGCTATACTGACAGCAGCTTGATTATCACAGTATACCTTCATAGGTTTAACATAGGAAGCTTTTAGTTCCTTCATTAATCTTTGTAACCAAATTCCCTCACATATACCATGAGATAAAGCTCGGTATTCTGCCTCTGCACTGCTACGAGCCACAACGGACTGTTTTTTACTTCTCCATGTCACAAGATTACCCCACACATAGCTACAATAACCACTTGTAGATCGTCTGTCGCTCACTGATCCTGCCCAATCTGCATCAGTGTAAAGCTCTATGTCACGACTGGTGTTTTTCTTGAAATGAAGACCTTTACCCGGTGTTCCCTTCAAATACCTTAGTATCCTGTAAACTGCCTCTAAATGTTTTTCCTTTGGAGCATGCATATACTGACTGATGACACTCACACCAAATGCAATATCAGGTCGGGTATGAGATAGATAAATAAGTTTTCCCACAAGACGCTGGTATCTCCCCCTGTCCACTTCTTCCCCATCATCTTCGGTGCCTAGCTTCAAATTGAACTCCATTGGGGTCTCGACAGGTTTACAACCCAACATGCCAGTTTCAGCCAATAAATCAAGAACATACTTTCGTTGGGAAATAGAAATACTTGTCCGAGTCCTTGCTACTTCCATGCCAAGGAAGTATTTGAGATTACCCAAATCCTTAAGCTCAAATTCTGTGCTAAGGAAGTCTTTTAAGTTCATCAACTCACTCGAATCATCCCCTGTTAGGATAATATCATCAACATAGACGATGAGAATAGAGCATTTACCATCCCCCGAGTGTTTGTAAAACAGTGTGTGATCTGCTTGCCCTTGGGTGTAATTTCTGCTGGTCATAGCCTTGGCAAACCGACTGAACCAAGCTCTTGGGGACTGTTTTAGTCCGTATAGTGACTTCTTTAACCTGCATACTCGCCCTTTTTCTTCTTCAAAACCTGGTGGAAAGTCCATATATACCTCCTCATTCAAGTCTCCGTTGAGGAATGCATTTTTTACATCAAGTTGTGTCAAGGACCAATCAAGATTAACAGCTAAGGAAAGAAGAACTCGAACGGTATTGAGCTTTGCAACGGGGGCAAATGTTTCATCATAATCGAGACCATAGGTTTGAGTAAAGCCTCTTGCCACAAGTCGGGCCTTGTGCCGATCAATACTCCCATCAGGCTTGAATTTTGTGGTAAAAATCCATTTACAGCCCACGGTTTTCTTCCCTTCTGGCAGATCCGTAACTTCCCATGTCCCATTATTTTTGAGAGCACTCATTTCTTCAAAAACAGCATGTCTCCATTCAGTTGTTTTTAGAGCATCTTTCACATTCCTTGGAGTCACTACACTGTCAATATTAGTTACAAAAGTTTTGTAAGCTTTAGACAAATTTCCATAGGATACAAACCGAGATATTGGATGCTGTGTGCAGGTTCTTGTGCCTTTACGAATAGCAATGGGAAGGTTCGTATTAGACGAACCAGGAGACAAATCTGGAACAGGACAGTCCTCGGAGTTGGATGAATTTGGCACTGCTGTTGTGTCTATTTCAGAAGGGGAATGTCGCCGTGAATAAACAAGGAGTTCTGGAGGTTGTTGCTGGTGTTTTTCAGAGGGATTAGGCTGCGGAAGCTCAGTTTCAATGGGAATTTCATTGCTGGTAAATTCATTCCTCTGCAGTGGAACACTCAAATCTGGAATTATGAATACAGAGTTATCTTGTGTGACAGTGGTGTTAGGGGTAGGCTCTGGAGGTATAATGAGAAGTGTATGAAGAGTCTCATCTTCACTAAGAGTCTCCCCCTGAAGATGAGTGGCAGAAAAATATGAATCGTTTTCAAAAAACGTGACATCACGGGAAATAAATATGCGACGCAAGGTGGGTGAGTAACATTTGTATCCTTTTTGTGTGGATGAGTAGCCAATAAAGACGCATAGGTGTGCTCGGGGATCAAGTTTGGATTGATTAGGTTGGTGATTATGTACAAAAGCTTTACAACCAAATATCTTGGCTGGTAGGATAGGAACACGAAATAGAGGGAAGGTTTTTTGTAGGACATGTAAAGGTGTTTGGAGATTAAGGACTCTAGAGGGCATGCGGTTTATTAAATAGCATGCAGTAAGGACAGCCTCCCCCCATAGGTTTTTTTGGAACTTTCATGGTAAACATTAAGGCTCGAGCAACAGCTAGTAGGTGTCTATTTTTTCTTTCTGAAATCCCGTTTTGTTGAGGTGTGTCAGGACAAGAGCTTTGATGAATGATACCTTGTTCAGAGAGATAGGAGCTTAAAGCAGAATTGAAATACTCTCTTCCATTATCAGTTCGAAGCGTGTGTATGTTTGAGTCAAATTGGGTTCGAATCATGGAATGAAAATTCTGAAATACTTTTGGGGTTTCTGTTTTTTCTTTGAGAAGATAAACCCAACATACTCTAGTATGGTCATCAATAAAGGTTATGAACCATCTAGCACCTGTGATGTTTTTAACACGACTAGGCCCCCATAGGTCACTATGAATCAAGGAGAAAGGTTGGGATTGTATATAAGGCTTCAAAGGATACGGAACACGGGTATGTTTTGACAATTGACAGATTTCACACTTCAAGGAATTGATTTTTTTATTTCGAAATAACATAGGAAGCAAATGCTTCAAATATAGGAAATTTGGATGTCCTAACCTACGGTGCCACATCATGACAATGTCCTCGTTTGAAGCAGATAGAGCAAATACTCCCTTTTTATTCTTATCCTTGTAGTCATCCCATATATAAAGTCCATCATCAACCTTAGCAGTGCCAATCATCCTCCCCGATTTCTGTTCCTGTATAATACAACCATCAGCAAAAAATTCAGCACAAACAGCCTTGTCTTCAGTAAGTTTACTTATTGACAGTAAATTGCAAGATAAATTAGGAACATGAAGGACTTTCTCGAGCGAGAAGTCCTTAGTGAGTTGAACAGCTCCGATCCCAGCAACAGGTGAGTATGAACCATCAGCTATCCGAATTTGAGATTGGTTGTGGCAGGGGGCATACGTATGGAATAGTGATAAATTACCTGTCATGTGATCGGATGCTCCTGAATCTAGAATCCAGGATGGCTGATTACTAGACTCAGAAGTAATATTAAAGGCAGTACCTTGAATAGCCAAGGAACCATGGCTTATTTGAGCACCAAGTAACTTGTGAAGAGTTTCAAGTTGGGACTTTGTTAGGCGAACATCCTGGACGACTTCAGCAGGTGCAGGGGTGGCAGTGGATGAGTTGCCCAAGGACAAAAAAGCCTTATTTTCCTTCTGAATTTTTGTTGTACCAGGGTAACCGTGGAGCTTGAAACATTTCTCCTTTGTGTGACCAGTACGGTTACAGTAGCTGCACCAAACTCGATCTACTGAGCGACTTTGTCCTGAATCATTCCCTACTCGATTCTTCTGAGATTGAGGGGCCCTTGAGACCAGGGCAGATGATTCAGTAGGACGATGACCAGAACTGGTCAAAAATTTTGGTTCCTTGAAATCTCCCATCATTACTCGGCGACGATTTTCTTCTCTCCGAACCTCTGCAAATGCTTCTCCAATGGTTGGAAGAGGGGTCCTACCCAGAATACGGCCACGAACTTCATCTAAGTCTCGGTTTAGCCCTGCTAGGAACTCATAGAGCCGTTCTTTGTTGAGATGTGAAATGAACTTGGTGTGCTCCAAGCCTTCACCCCAGTCCACTTCATAGTACATATCGAGTTCCTGCCATAGGATCTTCAAGTTGTTGTAGTACTGTGTAACTTCAAGAGTTCCTTGCTGAATGTCTTTTAATTTCAGCTTGATTTCAAAGACTTGAGAAGCATTTCCTAGATCAGAATAGTTCTCCTTGACTGCATCCCACATTTCTTTTGCAGTCTTGAATAAGAGGTAGGTTCGGCTTATGTGGCTCTCCATTGAGTTGATCAGCCAAGCCATGACAATAGAATTATTGAGTTCCCACGTAGCATACGTAGGATCAGTAAGGGAAGGACGTGGAATTTCTCCATTGATATACCCTAATTTCCCACGGCCTCGAATCACCATGAGTACCGATTGGGACCACTGTAAAAAATTCTTCCCATCTAATCGGTGATTAGTGATTATGAGGGATGAATTAACATCACCATAAGATGGTGCTTGATTGACATTCTGAGTTACTTGTGAAGTCTCAGAATCAGAAACATTTCCAGCATTGTTTGCCATGATAGGAAGGCAAGACAAGGTAGAAATCTAAAGAAATAGAATGGATCGAAAAAAAATATCCCTATAGCTCTGATGCCATGAACAGATTTGAGAATGAACAAGTTTAGGAAGAAGAATGATTCTTGTTATTTCTTCTAATCTGAATACAACCTTTTAAAGAAGAGAAAAGCAGAAAAAAATAAAAAAGAAATTCCTAGAATTAAGGCAGAAAATCTGCTTAATTTAAGGGATTCCAACTAAGGCAGATTTTCTGCCTTAATTTAAGGGATTCCCACTAAGGCAGAAAATCTGCTTAATTTAAGGGATTCCAACTAAGGCAGATTTTCTGCCTTAATTTAAGGGATTCCCACTAAGGCAGAAAATCTGCTGATTTTAAGGGATTCCAACAATAAGTATAATTATTTTCTTTAAAATATATCTCTTTATTTTGCAGGGTTGACTGCAATTCAACAAAGAATGATATTTGCTCTTCTAATATGAAATTAAACCAGTTCTGTGGATCCTCAGATGTTAAGGTTAGTTTTCTTCTCTGACCTTTCTTGTCTTTGAGCATCCAGATTCACATGCCTTTTTTAGGAACTCCTTTTCTTTTTGTTTGTCTGTATGGCTAAGGGATGGTTTTGTGCATTGGAAACCAAGTTAGCATTTTACCCCTCAAGATGACTAGATGGCTAGTACTTAATATAAAACAGAGGAAGAATATAACCATAATAAGTATTAACTGGTTTTCTTTACTGCATCTATCTTTTATCTGAGCATGTCCTAATTGGGGAGTATTGCAGCAGGTTTTCAGTCTTTTTCATTCTCATTTAGGACTGAAAAGGGAAATTTACACTAATTTTCTTTTATGGCTGATTAACTGAGTTGTTGCAACTTGCAAGTCAGAGAGTTACCTAAGGTAACTTGAAAAGAGAGAATTATCAGGTTGATTGATTAAGGTGATATGCGTAGTTGTCTGAGTTGGTCTTGGGATTTGATTTATCTTTCATCAATGATGTCTAATATTGAAGTCGAAGAAGGTAGAAACTAGCCATCTGATTATAAACTAGAAAGTAAGACTCGTTGGGTAGAATCAGCTAAGTCCTGGGCTAGGGTCGAGTTAGTGAGGTGAATCTTTCTGAAGCAAGGAGTTCTGGAATTTTTCAGTCTGCTTCAGGAAGTGAGGTAAGACCATCAAAATTTATTCACATTGTGGATGACGAAGCTACGGCATACAATGATCCCATCAACAAGGCTAGACCCTTCAAGGAGATCAATAGTGAGAGAGCATCACTTGAGTGCAATTTAACTGCCAAATCTTGTGGTGTTGATGAACAAGCTGTCTCTAGAGATTCTTGTCTCAGAGAACAGGATTCTGTTGATGAAATTCCAAATGGAGGGGTTCAAGTAGTTGATCCTGTGACTATCAATTCAGGCGATGTTACAGAAAATGCCCTTTCCATGAGATGTTCAGACAAATATCAGATTTCTGATGGATCTAAAGCAGACACGTCAGCTCGTGAAACTGTTTCTCTTACTGATCCTCTGGAGAATCTTCTCTCTATGGAAGCACCCTCATCTGAAAAAATTTATGATGTAAACACATTAAGAAAGGTTGATTGTGAGATCCCCTTGAGAGAATCAAGAACCATCATTTCTTGTGAAGGCCCAGAGAACTTTGTCTCGTTAGAAGCATCTTCATCTGTAGAAATTCCTGATGAATCCAATTTAAGCAAAGTTGATGGGCCTGTTCCCTTGAGAGAACCCACGGATGCCGATTCTGGTGAAGGTCAGGAGAACCTTGTCTCAGAAGAAGCATTTTCATCTGAAGAAATTCCCAATGAAGCTGCATTAAACAATTTTGATGGTGAGGTTCATTTGGGAGCACCTAAGACTGTCAGTTCAGGGGAAGGTTATGAGAGTTTGCAATCATTGTTGGTACCTTCATCTGAAGAAGTTCCTGGTGGAACCACATCAAACACTGCTGAAAGGGAGCTTCCCTTGAGTAGACCTGAAGCTATTTGTTCTACTGAAGATCAGGAGAATAGCGTGTCTGCTAACCGTTCAATTGAGAATCAGATTCCCGGTGAAGCCACATTGAATGTGCCTGATGAAGAAATTCCAAAGAGTATATCTGAGATTGCAACTTCCTGCGATGGAATGGATATTACTGTCTGCACGAAATCGTCTACATCTAAAGAACACATACCTGATACAATGGCATGTTCTATGCCTACTAAAGAGGTCTCTTTGGCAGACCCTGAAACTGCTCCTAGTGAAGTCCTCGAGGGCCGTAGTGTTCAAAGAGAGAATGATGGAACAAGTCCCAATGAAAATGACCAGCAGGATGGCGTGCTATGCACTATGAGCAGGGAATCTGCACCCCGAGAACCGTCATCAGATCTGGTATGTAATATATTGGTTTTTTTTATTATTATATCAAGTTGAGTACATACTCTTTTTGGACTATCATATCGGGCTATTTCTTTTTAAAGCAGTACCTTAAGTTGCCATTTCGTGCCCAAAAAGTAAAGCAAAATAATAACAAAAAAATAATATACGTCTACGGTGCTATGGCTGCCTACATTGTAGTTAATTGATTTAATCTATATTTATGGTAAGGAGATTGTTTTGAGATTTGGAGAGATAGTGCTTTCAATTCCCTGCTATGTCGAGCTCCCGATCTAGTAATAATCTCTTATTTGGGCAGGTATCCGCAAATGTCGATTCTCTTCCATATGCTTCTTCTGAAGTGCATTCAGGATTCTTTGCAAACAATGAAATGCAAAATGCTTCTCGGACAGCTGAAACTTCACCATTTAGTGGTGCTATTGATGTGACTTGCAATGTGTCCAATCCTGATGCCACAGTTGTGGAACTTACAGAGAAAATGCAGCAGCTGAGATCCTCTGAATCAACTTCTAACCTCTTTCCTCCCGATCTACCTTCTGTTAGTGCAGTTGAACATCAATCAAACAATGAAGGCCAAACTGCCAACCAAAGTTCTCAGGTTCCAAGGCAACCAGTGGTAAACCATATTGAGCTCTCCAATCAAGATGTCTTGCAGCCTCTGGATTCATTAATTGATGGTCTTGTGAGCCAGGCTTCAGAAACAAGGACTTTTCCAGTCCCTTCTGTTTCTAATGGCCTTCCCTTGTGGACTGTACCTGCTGCTACATCTCGGACGCCTATGACTTCGAATTATGACCCACTTCAAAATGAAATGGAAAGAATAAAGGAAAAAATGGAGCAAACCACCAAGATTCATGAAGACACGGTTAGTGCCCTGTTTACCTGTTTGCTTATCTACTGACAGTGATATATAGCTTACTTTCTGCTGAGAATTTCATATCTTTTGAGCAGAAGCTGCAGCTGAAATTGGAATGCGACAAGGAGATTGAGGAGATTGTAGCTCAGATTCGTAGACAGTATGATGTTAAAGCTAAGGAGAAATTAGCAGAATATCTTCTCCATGAAAAGGAGCTTGATGTAAATTACAGTAAAGTTCACTTAAATAAGATCTTGGCTGAGGCTTTCAGGTCTAAATTTATGGATACTAGAGCATCCGGTTCAGCGGGAGCGCAGCAAGGTGAATCTTACACTACCAATGATCTGATTATATACTTAATGAAAATTTCATGCACTGGTGCTTGGTTAGATTAGGGTACCTGCTCAATCATAGAGCTGTTGAGAGATCATTTTTGGGACATGGCATAGTTTTAGTCACTTGGGAAAATTTAGAGGCCGTTTTTACCACTGCTTGTTATAGTGCAAGTTCAAAGAGAATGCCTGTTAACTTTGTGTGTTCCTTTGGGCATTTAGTCTACTGTCGATATGTGCAATAAATGATTCCTGAAAAGGCCAACAAAACATACAAACGCAGATGCCTTATATGCAATGCATTAATAAGATTTGCCTTTCTGCAATGTTTCATTATACGAACTTACTAACTAGTGTGTGTGTGTGTGTTTTTCTGGCAGAGTCAAGTTCTAGCTTCTTGCAGCAGCTTTTTCAACTTTCATCGCAACAGATGGTACAACAGCCTTCCACTGCTTATGATTTCCCTTCAACTGACTCAGCTAGTAGCATGCAGAGTGTTTCTCCTGCTGTCGTAAATGCTCAAACCATGCGTCCACCTTTGCAGGTTGTTAACCCTTCGACATTAATCTCAGGCACTCCAACTAGGCCTCCGCACATCAGTACCATCTCCTCTTCCACAGTAAACCCTCAAATAGGCACTGAAATCCGTGCTCCTGCACCACATTTGCAGCCATTTAGGCCTTCATCATCCTTTTCCCCAAGTAGTCTCCCATTGCATTCTGGTGGAATGTCAAGTCAGCAGGCACAACGTAACCACCCTGCAGCTTCTTTGTCATTGCACCAGTCATATGTTAACTCCCTTGCACACAGGCAGGCATCAACTACAGGCCCATCTGGTCGGAACCAACATGAAATTGCTAGAGGGTGTACAGCTCCACCGAACTCCCATTCACCTTCATTGAACGTTTTAACGGGTGTAATCGATCTATCTGGTGCCAGTGCAAATCCCCCAGCCTTTTTGCTTCCAGATTGTAGTTCAAGGTTAGGTACGAGGCTCCATCGGGAATCTCACGTGCCAAGTAGTCAGTCTCACTCGGCACAGCCAAGTGGAGGAGCAACTGACATTGTTTGTTTATCAGATGATGACTAGCCATAACCAATAGGAGCGGAGGTGATATTTTCAACTTAGATGAAGCTAATAATGCATTGTTCAATCCTATCAGTTTTTCGAGTTAAGAGGGCTTATGAATTACTAGTCATCGAGGTAGGATTTCGATAGGGAATTGGATATGTGGCCTGGCTGTCTATGGCAGAATGTAGTTTGTGATGGATGGTTATTTAGTTTGTAATGTATGTATTCACTCAATTGCCACTTTTTCTCATATTTGACAGGGAATTGGATATGAGGTCTTTCCTCATATTTTCAGTAGCCAATTTTGGTGAATGTTTTAAGACCCAATCAGATAAATTTCCAATTACTTATACATCATCATATTAGCCATCGTGTTGCTTGCGGATGGAAATCTTTTGTCCTTTTTCGGTGTTCGTACTTATGTCTTACGCTCAAAATTAGGGTGTATTTTTTAGGGGTAGGGTTTAGGATTTAAAATTTAGGGTTGGGGCTTGGAATTTAATTTTGTAATGTTTTGTTTAGTGTTGAGTTATAAGTAGAGGCACCGAAAAATGGCAGAAGATTTTTATCGTCACTTGCCATCCTTCTGGAAATTATGAGTTTTATGTATATGAATATAAGAAATTATATAAGGATTATTATCTTATACACCGACGGTGGAAACTGAAAGTTTTCACAAGTGTCTTAGTTTTAGGGTTTAGGGTGTAGAGCTTACGGGTTTAGGTGTAGGGGTTTAGAATTTAGGGATAGTGATAAGAATTTAGAGTTTGGGGTTATAATTTAGGATTTATAAGTTAAAACCTAAATCCTAACCATATTACCTTAAAAATATAACTCTAACTTATAAACCCTAAATTCTAACCACTATCTCTAAATTCTAAACCTTTGCACCTAAACCTTTAAACCATACACCTAAATTAAGACCCTAAGCCCTACAACTAAAGTGCTTGTAAAAACTTCCAGTTTACGGCAGATATAAATCCATTATATAAAACATGTAAAATAATCAAAAATATAAAATGACATAAATTGAACATGATACAAACGTATAAATGTATCACAATCTACAACAAAATGATCAAATGAAATACTAACAGTAATCATAAAAAGTGTGCTCTTAGAAACTAAGACATTAAGTTCGTCATTTGGATCCATTCAAAAGTTTGTCAAACATTGGGAAGTGGAAAATTAAAAAGAAAATAAATCATTTTATATGAGTGGACCAGATGAGAGAAAATATAAAAGATGTGAGAGATCATTGAAAACATGTATTTCAAAAAGATTAATTTTCTTCTCATTTTTTCAATCTACAATGGAATTGATGGAGAGAAAGTTATACTTTCTTTCGATTTTTTTTTTATCAATCCTACTAAATACACTAATGAAAAAAAATTATCATTTAATTTGTCTACTCCTTTAATTTCTCATCTCTTATTTTTTTTCCATTCTACCGATCAAAACCTTAGTTATGCTTGGTTAATTGAAGCTATGAAAGAATGAAAACAGAAAGTAAAAAAGTAAAGTGAAAACAAATTTCGAGTGTTTTTGGTAGGACAGAAAAATAAGAGTAAAGAAAGTAAGAATGACAATCACTTTTCATCAGCATATTGTGACAAAATTATTTTAATTTTGTAAAAAATAGAGAAATGCACAAAAAATGTGAGTTTACTCAAAATATATATTTTTTAAAAAATATTAAATAAATGTGATATATAACATGTGAACCCAACGAGTGGTTAAGTAAAAAAAGAATAATATTTATTCTAAAAGATTCATATCCCAACAACTTTATCTACAAATTGTATGTCTTGTTAAGATATTAAGAAAAAAATATATGAATTGATATTACTTCATAAACACCTAAAGCTATTAAAACTGTATTATTGTTAACTTTTTTTGAATAATTCTTACAATTAGGATGAAGAAGAAAAAAATACTCTTAATAAATATTAAAACCATATAAGAGAAAGACTGATTTTTTAAGAAATCGTTGATTGTAATTAAGTCGTTATACTTTATTTCTGTATTAGCATATATATATATATATATAGGATAGGATCAAGTTACATGATGTAAAACTCAACTTAGAAAAAAATGTGAAGATTATCACTTGGAAAAAAAGATTAAGAAATAATCTGAGCCATTAATTACCATCATCCAACGGTCTAAAAACTGTGTAAAAGTAATTGAGTTTTACACAGTGTAAGTTGATCCTAACTCTCTATCTCTCTCTCTCTCTCTATATATGTATCTCTCTCTCTCTCTCTATATATATATATATATATATATATATATAAATATTAATCTAAATACGGCTAATTTTAAAAGCATCCTCGTGTCTTGATTATAATAATTAGGGTAAAATATTCAAGATACTATTAAATTTTAGGAATTGTACTGATTTTTATCATTGAATTTCCGTTTAGACTTTAGTCTTTAATCGCATTAAATTGTTAAATCGATAGCCATTTTGTTATAAGATTGATAACAGAATATTCGTATTTTACTTATTATTTTTTACAAAATTCATTCATAATTGGTAAAATTTTCGATCATTTTCAACAATCGTCTGATGAGATTACTTTCGAAATATGTTGTTTGTCTTCACGAAAGAACATTTATCATTTTTTATATTTCTCAAACAAATACTTCAAAAATTCAAATGTGTTTATTTTTGTGAGTTCTAAAAATGATTTTAAAAAATTTAGATAGACAAAATGGTAAAGAATGTTGAGATGAGTCAATCGTGTCTAAAGTGATTATAAAAGATACCGAAGAAATAATGATTTTTTACAATAACGGGACGAAAACACCTTAATTTTTAATTTCAGTGTCAACACTATAATGTTAATAGCTAACGACGTGACAATTAATAACAAAAGACAAATGGACTAGCGAAAGTTATGGCCCCATAAGCTTTTGAAAAATATAATTAATCCTTTAAAATTTTAAAAAAATTTAATTGGGCTCCTTCAAAAATTTTAAAAAATTATATTAAACTTCAAAATATTTTAATTAAATGTTATTTTTTTAATAAAATAAATTAAACCTCCAAAAGTTTTTAAAAACTTAGTTTAAATCTGCACTTAAAAAAAACTAAATTACCCCAAATGATTTCACCAAATTACATACTACCTATAATATAACTGGCTTTAATGGTATAATCCAATTAATTTAAAATTTAATGACCAAATCAAGACCTATTAATTATTATATGTACAAATTAATCTCATCGTCTATTCCTAATGCGATAACACTCTTTAAAGTATCGCAGGAAAACCGCCTCCCAAAATTTATAAAAGCCTCGGGAAGAGGCCTTCGTTTACACTCTTTTTCTTAAGGGAAACAATTTGGGTCGACTCGTTAATGAAGATTTTTGCTTCGATAACCAGACATTAAACGGAAAACAGAAACAAATTCTTTAAAAATTCTTGAGCTACATTCGCATTCAGGTGAGCCCGTACTTCTATATTATGGAAAATCACAATCATGCAAAAAAAAATGGTAAAGTTTGACAGGGTTTTTAGTTTGAACGGCATTCGATTGGATTGAAATAACTAAATTCGTGTATTATTGATGGTAATTTTTGTTGATCGACTATATTGGTAGCTTGAGTTAGGTTTTACTTTTTAGGGTTCAAAGCCACGACATTGTTCTGATTCTCATGGTACTACTACTAGCTTTCTTTCTTTTTTCTCATTATATATTGTTGCCTTCATGTTTGGCTGAGTTAATGGGTATGTTGTAGAATTATAGTTTATCGTAATATGATCAGCTATCAAGAAGTTTATGTTGTGAACAATTGGCTTTTGATGTGAAATAATTGTGATTTTCTGCTTCATTCTCGATGCACTGTTGTTTTAAAATTATCTTTTTTATTTGCATTGAAGGTATGGCGAATGGTACTAGGTCGTCTAGTAGGAAAGCTAAGGATGATGAAAATAATGATTTAAAGGGAAGTCAAAATAGTGGCAAAAAGTCGGCGAATTCGGGTGCTGCTACAGAAGCAGCATCTGGTGTTAGGAGGTCACCGAGGGAAACCCTATCTAAGAAAAACATGACTCCGCCAAGTTCTTCTGGTACGCGCAAGTCAGAGCGTCTTGAGAAGCAGACTTCAAATTTGAATTCAATGACTCCTGCTAAGCGGAAAACTGAGCGAGTTGAGAATAAAAAAAAGAATAAGAATGCTAGTCCTTTGAGGAGATCTGAGAGGGGTAAGATGTCCTCATCTGCTTCTTCAGGATCAAAGAGGTCTGATAAGAGCTTGGATGTGTTGAATACTAAAAGGAAGAAAGAGAAAAAAGACAAGTGCGAGAAACAATTGACTATGCAAACGGTAGAAATTAACAAAATTGAGCAAGAAGATGTGCAAGCCAAAAAGACACAGAAGAAGAGAATGGATGCTCGTTCCTATAAAGCATTGTTCACGAAACAACCCCGGAAAGTTGATGGAACAGGTACAACCTTCTTTTTATGATTCTTGTTGTTGTTACGAATAATAGGGGTGGGATTATGTGTTATACTGTTTGTGATTTTCTTATATCATCTGTAAATGAAATTATCTTCCATAGCTTGGATGTTGATTTAAGATATTTCTGCTTTATTCCTTTTCAGTAGGTTTTTGTTTGATTAAACATATCATTCTTAGACAGTTCTGCTTGTTCTGCAGATCATTGTGATGATCTGAATGGAACTGATAGTGGAAGGAAGGAGGACATTTTAGAAGAATTCACCGAGATAACTCATGAAAGGACTACGGTGACAAGTACAAGTCAATTTGCTGAGGAAGAACTTAAAAGAAATAATGAGCATAAATTGTTTCCTACTAGCCAAAAGAATGGCTGCAAAGATATGTCTTCTAATGGGGATGATCTGCAAATTTCTCAGAATGGTTTACTAGCAGGAGAAACGAATGATGATGCTGAAACAGCCACACTTAGAAATCTGCAAAGTCCACAGTTGGTACCTGGAGGGGTCTTTGATTGTGATATCAGTGTGGAGATGGTTCCAAAAGTCATGCCTTCCGAAAGGAAAGACCATGACATAGACATTGAATATGTTGCTTCTCCAAAAATCTCAAGTTGTGATGTTGGCACCTGCACTGAGGCTGGAACTTCATTGTCATCTGGTTGCAAAAGAAAAGATTGCACTGAGACTCGTGGAATGTGTTCTAAAAGGCAAAGGTACTAATTTCTTAATAGTTGGATGATTCTTCCACAGGCTTTTTATTTTATTTCAGTGAGTTCATCACTTCATCTAACTCTTTGCTTGCTATTGTTGCATATTAGAGTTTTGGATTTTGGTACATTTCTACATTTCTTTTAATTTTCCCAGGAGTCTTACCACATTAGGATTTTTTCTGTTAGTTAACTGAGAATGTTAGTTTTGTACAAGCATCCCTATTGTACATTGTTTGAGGATTTTGAGGTAAAAATACTACAAACTTTCTGAAGTTTGAGATTGGTTCTAAATGGGATGGTTTGCTATACATACTTGGGAGCATATAAGCTTGATGTTAAGGTTATGGGGATTATCAAGCTCACTGCTTGAAGAATTTTGGTTACAATTGGTTCGGATTTATTTATTTATTAATGGGTGAGGTGAGGTTTATTAAATACAAAAACAGAAGCTGAAGGGATTGATAGAGTTGGACAAGTTTCTTGTTTTGTATCAATGCTTACATGATAAAAAAAAGGAGAAGATTGATGCATTGGATTCTGATGGAGTCTTTGCAATAATCTTAGAATTTGAATGGATATCATTACTTTACCTTGAGAATTTTTTCAAAACTTCTAGTGAATGATTTGTATGGTGCCTGCTTATGTTTTAGTGAATCTGAACTTTTTGCTTAGTAAGAAAATTTCCTAATTTTTATATATATATCTGGTCATTCGATTATCAAGTAGTTGCAATTGGAAATTAAAACGTCTCCTTCAATGCTGCACGCGGTTATTATTAACAAGTAAAAGAATTTGTAGTAATTCTGAAGCCTTTTTATGAGCACTTTTTAGCTTGCATGTCCAACATTTTTTATTGCCTTTATTATCTGATTATTTGACTACATAATTTTATTATGATTTGATCTTTATTAGATCTAAACTCGATAAAGTATATTTATTTTCTTTAAAATTCGTCTGTATTTTTCAGGGTTGACTGCAATTCAACAAAGCAGGGGATTTGCTCTTCTAATATGAAATTAAGCAAGTTCTTTGGATCCTCTGATGCTATGGTTAGTTTTCTTCTCTCACCTTTCTTGTCTTTGGGCATCCAGATTCACATACCTGTTTTAGAAACTCTTTTTCCTTTTTATATATGTTCATATGTATGGTGGTTTTGTACATTGGAAACCAAGTAGGATTAACATTTTACTCCTCTAGATAGCTGGCAGTAAATATAAAGCAGAGGAAGAATTTAGCCAAAATAAGTATTGTCTTAGTAGTATTAACTGGAACTGCCTTGACTTTTCTTTACTGCATCTCTCTCCTTTCTGAACATGTCCTAATTGGGGAGTGCTGGAGTAGGTTTTCAATCTTTTTTGTTCTCATTTATGACTGAAAAGTGAAATCTACTATATTTTTCTTCTTTTGTTGATTAATTGATTTGTTGCGAATCAGAGAGTTGGCTAAGCTAACTTGAAAAGAGAGAGAATTATCATGTGGAGTCATTAAAGGGTGTAAGTGTAGGACTTTTAGTTACATTAGAGAAACAGAATAATCTTTATTCTGTAATTTCATTCATACATAATTCATTGTTACAAAAACTGATTTAAAGACTCTAAGTGTAGGACTTTTAGTTACATTAGGAGTCCTAGTTACATTTAACTACTAACTCTAATCCCTCAAGTAGTAGACATTAATATAACTACTAAACTAGAGTTTATTTACAAAACTAACTCTTTTATTCGGATAAACTAACAATCCGAGAAGTGTTAGAGCTTGAGGGGGAGTGTAAGTTGACGAGGAGTGTTAGAGTTTTTAGTTAATGTGTAATTAGAGTTTATTCCTAATCAGTAGTTTAGATTTACTAGAAGTCTTATTTAAATTAGGAATAAGTATTATTTAAATTAAAGATAAAAGTATAGTTTTAGTTGTATTAAAACTCTATATCAGCCTATTTAAAGGCTTACTCTGTATAAATTTTATAATTAAGAATAATAAGAAAATGCAGAGAAACGCATTGTTCTCTCTGAAAAATATCATGTTCATCTTCTTCAAACAACAAATCTCTAACCACCGATGACACACAAACCACCATTATTCATTGCATCTCCGGCCACTATGGCCCCTTTCTCACAAAGGGATATGCATTTGATTTATCTTTAATCAATGATGTCAAATAATTGAAGTCAAAGAAAGTAGAAACTAACCATCTGATTATTAACTTCCATGACAAATGATCAATTTATGGAGGATTACTGTACACTATTATTGGCAAGGAATAAGGATCTAGTTTTCTATGAAGATTCATGAACTTCATTGCCATTTTTACTATCTTCTTATCTAATATTAAATGCTTATAATTGAATGCAATTGGCCTTATCATAATTGTTTTCACTGTCTTGCTGCAATGCATTAGGATAGGGGGGAACTTGATGCTGGTATTAGCACAGGACATATTGAAAAGCCCTGTAATCATATACAGCAACATATGCCCTCTGCAGATCTTCAAACAGGCTATGATCAAAATACTTGCATCATATGCAGACTTGATGGAAAGCTCTTGTGAGTAATCCATTTTTATTGGTTTATCTATATTGTTATTTTATATAGTTGATAGGAAAACATGTTAATGAGCAATCACTGGCACAGCGAGTAGTTTTTTTTCTGTCTTAGATGCTTTTTATTGGTAGGATTTTGGATTTACCATGTTTCTATATCTTTTGATTTGCCCTTGTTGATGTATCTTCATGTCCATCCCTGCTATAGAGAATTTTGTAATGTTAATTTAATTTGTTGACGACTGACTTCATGTTTTAAAGAAAATTCAGTCAATTAGATAGGGAGACGTTAGACAATTGAGGGTCAGACATATCTTCAGTAGGTCTGCATATATTGGACCACCCTTTGTGAGTAAATTTTAGATTTGTTTTGTTATCTTACAATCTGCCATCTTATTTTAGACGCTGTCATGGAGAAGGATGCCAAAAAAGCTACCATCTTTCATGTCTTGAACCTCCCCTTGAGGAGTTTCCTCTTGGAGCTTGGTACTGTCTGGAATGTGTGAGGAAAAAAATAGAATCAGGGATTTACTCAGTTTCAGAGGGAATGGAAGCAATTTGGGATTCTAAAGAACCGGAGACTTCAAAGGATGGTATGGGTTCAATATGTAATCTTATTTCCATAGATTTGTTTTCCTTTGATAACATATTTCTATAAATTGTGTCATAGTTGTTCACTGTCTGCACTTTTGAATCTTATTGCTGAAATTCTTAGCAATGCCATATTTAGTTTTTTTTTTTTTTTTTGATAATTGCTCCACTTTTTAATACTAACATGTAGGAGGAATGAGTAGTTTCTGATAATAATTCCCTGCATTTTGTATTGGGTTATAGGATTGCAAAGACAGAAGCTATATTTTGTGAAATACAAAGGTCTTGCTCATGTTCATAATCGTTGGGTACCAGAGAATCAGGTGTTGCTTGAAGCTCCATCACTTATTGCAAAATATAACCGGAAAAACCAGGTTCACAATTATTGAATGCAATTAATTTCAGCCAGTCATTTTCCTTCTGTTGATTATCATTACGTAAAAGGTTAATTGAGAAACATTCAGTCATTCGATATGCTATGTTGTTCAGGGTGCTGTTTGGAAGCAACAATGGGCTGTTCCACACCGTTTGCTACAGAAAAGATTGCTGACAACTCCGAAGGAGTGTGATGAGCATCATAATAAAGAGCATGATGTTGATAAGTTAAACTGTCAAGTCGAATGGCTTGTGAAATGGTGTGGTCTTGGTTATGAACATGCTTCATGGGAGTTGGAGAATGCTTCCTTTTTTGGTTTGCCCGAAGGTCAGCGCCTCATACAAGAATATGAGAATCGCAAGAAGGCCCAGAGAGCTTCTAAATTTGATAAGGTGCCTTAAGAAAAAATGTAAAATATGTTATATCTTTCTGGACTTGGCCATACATGATATGTTGGTATTTTGCTGCAGTGAAAATTCATCTGTCCTGGAAAACATATTATAAACTATGTAGTAACTATTTGCATGCTTGAACTAGCGAACAGATATCCTAGGATTCACACATACCTTTTTTTTTCTTTAAAAAAAACTGTAGTGAGGCCATTGAGGTTCAGGCAACTCAATGGAGGTAGCTCTCTCTATATACATGTCATATTTTTATTTGATTGAATTGTTTCTAACCAATTTGGAACATTCTCAGGAAAGAGCGGTTGCGTCGGTAAAAATTTCTCACTTACCAGCTGCAGTTTCATCTCAACTGGATCCTAATCTTGATGCTGTTAGCAAACTATGCAACTATTGGCGTAGGGGCGAGAATGCTATCATTTTTGATGATCAGGTATGTTTGCTAAAAATATGTTATTATTCAGGTTTGTAGTAAATCTTTAAATGAGAACAACATAATGTTTTATATTAGGCCTATTCTCTATGCACAATTCATATAATGTCATTTGACATATCTTACGAATATTATTTAAAATTTATTGGTTTTAGAAGATAATAAACATCAATTATCTGATGTCAACTGTTGCTCAGACCTTCATATTGATGATCACTATGGTACAATCCCAGGATGGTAGTAAACTGCATAGTAGTTTCATTTGCAGCAGTTCTTAACTGTCCCTTCTTTTTGCAGGAAAGGATTTCGAATGTTGTTTCTTCCATTCTAGCTTTTTCATCTGATATCTCTAGGCCTTTTCTCATTATCTCTTCCTCTGCTTCACAATATTCATGGGATGAGGAGTTCTTGCATTTAGCACCATCTGTTGATGTTGTGGTTTACAGTGGCAGTAAAGAAATTCGGAATAGTATTAGGAACCTGGAGTTTTATGATGAAGGAAGTTGTATAATGTTTCAAGTCCTTATAACCTCACCAGAAGTTATCAGCGAGGTATATATCCAGCTTCTGTAATAAATAAAGTTTTGAATTTTAATGCCTGTGTTTTAAGTTTGAGAAGTTTTGCAAGGATCAAAATACGTTCCCTTGTAGCTTTTTGTGAGAGTTTTTACTACCTGTGCATCTTGTTTGGATCAATTTGTTTTCAGACCTCAGTTATTAGTATGTATTCATGCATCACTGTTGTTATTTGTGCAATGAGCTTGCTCAAAATTTTATTCATCGGACATTGTTTTTCCTGTTAATTTTAATGTGTTTTTTCAGGACTTCAATGTGCTTGGTTGCATAGGATGGGAGGCAATAATAGTCGATGAGTGCCAACGCCCTAGAATTGGTGTTTGTTTTGAACAAATTAAGATGATAACTGCCAATAAAAGGCTTCTAATAATCAGCAGTCAACTGAAGGTTTGGCTTTTCTACACTTTATCTTGTTGTTTCTGTTGTTTTCTTCTGCAGGTTGGTTTATATATGGTAAGTGGTTTCTGCAGGATAATGTGGCTGGGTACTGTAATCTTCTTTCTTTGCTTGATTCTCAAAGCGATTCAAATGGCAGTGAGCTAACGAATTCACGCGACAATATTGGCATTTTGAAGGAGAGGTTGGAAAAGTATGTTGCTTATGAATGCAAGCTAGAATCATCTAGGTTTCTGGAGTACTGGGTTCCTGTACTCTTATCCAATGTGCAGCTAGAGAAATATTGTTTTACTCTAGTTTCAAATTCTCTCTCTCTCTGTTCACCTTCAAAGAATGACCCTGTTGGAGTTCTCCGTAGCATTCTTGTCTCTAGCCGAAAGGTTGAGTTTACTGCACTCTTTGCTTTAATCACATGATTATGTGAGATTTGGGTTCTTTTTCTTAATACCTTTGATATCAAATCATCTAATAAATCAATGAATTCATGTTGCTTTCCTGTCATTTTGTGTTTTCCTGCAGCATGGACTTCAGAAATTAGGATTAGGTTATGTTTCAACTATATTCTTAGAAATTTTGGACGCATTATACTAAGGTCCTCCTTTTGGACTCATTAATCTGATGATGCTTTTGGTAAATCTTGAAATGCCAATATTTTGGGATGGGATGGTTCATGACTACTCAAACCTAGGATCTTTACCCCACCCCACCCCACCAACCCCTACCACTTGAGTTTTGTTGTAAAATGTTATTTTATTTATTTATGTATTATTTTCAAAAGCATAAAAATCACCTGGTTTGTCTTTTATTCTCTGTCGTTTTAGATGAATTTCCATTGAACCTTTCTCGTAATATTTGCATTAGTATGAGGATGAGTAAAATGTATAGAAATTACTCTTGTGACATCATATTATGTGTTGATATCGTGCTTTCATGGTAATTCTTGACAGTGTTGTGATCATCCCTATGATGTGGATCAATCCCTTCAAATGTTGCTCGCTAAAGGCCTTCAAGAGGTTGAGGTTTTGGATGTTGGAATAAAAGCAAGTGGGAAATTACAACTTCTTGATGCAATGCTTTCGGAGATCAAGAAACAAGAGTCAAAAGTGCTTGTTCTTTTCCAGGTGCATTTTTATTTACTATTGGTTTTGAACCAATGTATTTAATTCTATTAATTGTAGTTTTGTATTTGTTTGGCTTGCTATTGGAGCAGCTTTCCTGCTCCAACTGAACTGGCCAACGGGTCTTGAGTATGAAATTTTATATTTGGCACAAGTTGAATATGAGCTGGCTAAAGTTGAAATCACTAATTTGACATTTTAAGGAAAGCTGCAATGAGGAACTTATTGTCAAATTCGGTGAGAATTTTAATACAGCGCTTAGAAAAGTTGTATTTTCAGCTGCATTTTCTGCTGAAACTCCCGTGGAGCTTAACTATATATACATATTTAACATTTGTCATGCAGAAACAGATTTTGGCTATTTTATGTTTCTTATGTAGATTGTTTGATTGGCAGTACATTGGTGGTTCTGGAAGGGACTTGATGGGAGATATTTTGGATGACTTTCTGCGACAAAGATTTGGTATAGATTGTTTTGAACGCGTTGATAATGGTGTCATCCTTTCAAAGAAGCAATCTGCTTTGAACAGATTCAATAATGAGAGGGAGAGATTTGTCTTTCTATTAGAAACACGTGCTTGTCTTCCCAGCATCAAGTTATCTGCAGTTGGTACTGTGATAATATTTGGAAGTGACTGGAGCCCAGCGAACGATCTAAGAGCCATTCAGAGGATAACCCTTGATTCTCAGTTTGAGCAAATTAAAATATTTCGCTTATATTCATCATTTACCGTGGAGGAAAAACTTTTGATTCTTTCAAAACAAGATAAGAGAATCGATAGCAACATAGAGAACATAAGCCCCAGTACTAGTCACATGCTGCTTAAATGGGGGGCTTCATACCTATTCGGTCAATTGGAAAAATTTCATGATATTTCAACACCCGATGCAAGTACCTTGTCTCAGCAATCACTTCTTTTAAATGTGATTCAAGAATTTTTTACCATACTGCATCAAACTGAGATAGACGATACAAGCAAGTTGTCCCTAATTTTACAAGCCAAACAAAATCAGGGAACATATAGGACAGAAATGCCATTGTTTGGTGAGCAGAAAATTCAAATGATGAATGAAGATGCACCCCACACATTTTGGACAAAGCTTTTGGAGGGAAAGCATCCAAGGTGGAAGTATTCTACTTCTACTTCTCAGAGGAACCGGAAAAGGGTTCAATATTTTGATGAATCTCAAAAAAGACCTCAAGCTGAAATTGCTGAAGTTGCAAAGAGGCGCAAGAAGAATGTCAGTGATGGCAATGATAATCCCTCTCCAAAAGCTGTGCTGCAAGAGGTGAAATTGCCTGCTGGGGACAGGGAAGGTAATGAGCAATGTAAATGAAATGAAGTGCAGTATTGGTCGAACAGAGTTCTCCTTCCCAACCGCTTTTTCCAACTCTTTCTCTTATTTTTTGCAGGAAGCTCAGCTTCTAGGGATGATAAAATTCACGCGACCTCTAGCTCACTTCATCAAGCCAATAATATCTCGAAAATATCTGCTCTTAAAATGGTTGAATGGGAGAGAAAAAAACAGCGTGACTCACAAAAGAATCTCCATGTTCTTTTGAGGCCACAAATAGCTAAACTTTGTGAAGTTCTACAGCTCACAGTATGTACCTCATTTGCCACCGGAAGGATTAAATTTATATGGGTTCAGAACTTGCTGTTAGTTCTTTTTCTTGTCAGCCTATAAAGTCTATTTTGTTTGCTAGAATGAAAAGAAACCAAAACAAAGAGTTTTAGCAGGAGGGGATATTTAACTTAGATTTTAGAATACGTGTTTGCTGAGATCCAGTTACCTCCCAGTATAGAATGAAAGCTACGGGAGAACAATAATAGGCAGCAAAAAACTGGTTACTAGATATAGTTCTCAAAAAACTGGTTACTATTGTCTATTATTTCCTTAGAACAAGCCTGGCTGAGTAAAATGGATATTCAAGTTTCACTTTCTTCGTATTTATTTTAACATGACTAAAAATGGAAAAAGTTACTTCAGTAGGGTTTTGCAAGACTGGACAGTTTAGCATTACATTTGTAGATAAGTTACCCTGTTTGTCAATTTCCCCTTGAGATATGGTCGAAAAAAAGGGATCCTTGTCTATTTTTCTAACACAAGGAGCTAGTAATTATAAATATTTTGTATGTTTTATGCTTAACAGTGGACCTGCACTTCTCTTTCATTGTCATGGTTTTACATCAATGCCTTACTATCATGTGAACACAGTATTTATAACAGTCTTCTTTACAGTACATTTTCTTTATGTTGCAGGAGGATGTCAAGGCCATGGTTGAAAGGTTTCTTGAATATGTCATGAATAATCATCTGGTCCATAAGGAACCAGCAACCATTTTGCAGGCATTTCAAATTTCTCTGGTTAGATATTCATTCTCTTATATTCTTAAGTTCATACTGCACTTGTGGACAATTGCATTGTTTATATGCTTGATTGATTGTGTTTGGCAGTCATTTAGGTACTGGTGGAAGTGGATAAAGTTATGCCTTTTTTATGCATGCTGTTCTCTTCAAATTTCATGCAATTTGACTTCAAATTTTGATGTCCAATCATATTTCTCATAGACAGCTTCTGGGGAGTTTGCATTTGTACCCTTTTCTTCAAGTCTCATTCAATTTGACTTCAAATTTGTCCATTCATCTTTCTTATGACCGAAGGTTCAGGTTCAGTTGCTTTTCCAGGGAAGGAAGCTTAATTTTGATTAGTCGTCCTATCATAACTAAATAAGTCGTAGATCCCGAGTGCCACCAATATAGCTCTTGGGGGGCTAGTAGAAGGGCTTGATCCCACACCGGTGAAAGGCAGACGTGGAACTCAAAATTTCGGGAGTTCTTTTTCAAGTATTGGCGTTCAATAATTGATAAGGGCTAACGCTTCTGTCGAGTTTGTGATAATGTCTTTGTACTGCAAGTAGATATGATGGATGTCCTGTTCATTCAGAAGCTCTCGCTTAGGATGCAGGATCATGCATCTTTCATGCCTAGGTTTTTTTTTAAAATTGAGCTATTTTTCCTTGTTTTGGTAATATGTTTGAATCTGTTTTAGGTTTTGTAGTGATTGTTCTGATGGTATACCTAGTTGATGAGTTTGTACTTGGTGTAGCCAAATCTGTGAAATTTTGTTGTTGTTTACTCTTGATGTCAAACGGTGAGAAGTCTCGATAAACTATATGGAACTTCTACCATGTCTTTGAGAAAGTTCTCATTATTTTGTGCTAGCGCTGCAAATGTTCTATCAAGATTTTGCTGCTGAATTTCTACTGATCCACTTAATAAAGTATGACGTAGTATATAATTTAGATGGAATAGCTTGGTACTTCGAGTTTCAATCTTTTAAAAATAGTTTAGATTTATATCAAGTATTTCTAATGAGTCAGTATGTCTGTATCTCTATTTCCCTCCCATCATTCTTTGATATAAGCCTCCTTGTATGATTTATTTATTTATTAATATATAATATATAGGAAAATACTTTGATGCACAAGCTGTGTAAACTTTAGTTTACACAAGCCTTTAATTTTAGGGTTTAGGGTTTAGGGTTTTATGTTAGGGTTTAGGGGTTTAGTATGTAGGGTATATAATTTAAGGTTTATGGTTAGAATTTAGAGTTTAGAGTTTAGGGCTTAGGGTTTAGGATTTAGGTTGCTAGGGTTTGTGATTTAGATTTTAAATTTTATAAAAGGATTGTGTAAAAAAAATTTACACAGCTTGTGCATCAAAATAAAACCCTAATATATATCCTTATATTTTTATATATATGAGTTCACTTTGATGCATAAAAATTTCATGGAACATTGAGCATTCTATTTGGAAGGTGTATGTGTACTGCTGCTGCATTTTTGTGCATATGCTATTAGATATTCTCATATTCTAGATTTCTAAAGCCTTTTCTGTTGCACGGAGAATATATGTAAGCATGCATTAATGGTATTCTGGTTCTTTAACACATTCAGTGTTGGAGTGCTGCTGTTTTGCTGAAGCAGAAACTCGATCACAAAGAATCACTTGCACTTGCAAAGCGACATCTAGGTTTTACCTGCAAGAAAGAAGAGGCAGACTATGTTTATTCATTGCTGCGGTGTCTGAAGAGAATGTTTCTATACCGTACAGGGTATTTGAAGGTCCCAAACTCTCCTAAAGCTTCTGGACTATCAAGTAAAGCCCTTGAAAGAGATAATTCCAATGCAACAGCATGCCAGCAAAACATAAAAGCAAAGATTGAGGATTTGTCGGGTTTTCAAGAGGGTTCTGATATACAGACCATTTCAGAGTCTGGAGTTCCCCCAGAAATTCAATTGGCTCAGAGAGATCTTCTAAAAAGCATCAAAGAAATACAGAAAAAATGTGATAAGCTGATGAAAAAACTAAATGAGAAACATAGGCAGGAAATGGAACAATTTAACCAGAAGTACGAGGAAGAAAAGGCACAGCTCGAGAATAAGAAAAGAACAGAAGCGGCGGTTATCCGTTTGCATAGTAATGTCTCAATGAGGACTGACAAGCTCAAGAATTTGGACACTGAATATGCAAGGAAGTTTGATGAACTTGAACGTCAGATGGATATACATCTTAAGGATCTTGAGGCATCACAGGTGGCAGCAAGAGGCAATATTCAAGAAAGAAAGACTCGTTGGGTAGAATCAGTTAAGTCCTGGGCTAGTGTCGAGTTAGTGAAGTCGCCTGTTAGCGAGGCGAATCTTTCTGATGGAAGGACTTCTGGAATTGTTCAGTCTGCTCCAGGTAGTGAGGTAAGACCATCAAAAATTGTTCACATTGTGGAAGACGAAGTTATGGCTTACAGTGATCCCATAAACAAGGCTAGACCCTCTAAGGAGAAAACTGAGGGAGCATCAATTGGGTGTAACTTAACTGCCAATTCTTGTGTTGTTGAAGAACAAGCTGTCTCCAGAGATTCTCGTCTCAGAGAACAGGTTCCTGTTGATGAAATTCTAAATGGAGGGGTTCTAGTAGATGTTCCTGTGCGTATCTGTTCAGGTGATGTTACAGAAAATGTCCTTTCCATGAGATGTTCAAATGAAGATCAGATTTCTGATGGATCTAAAGCAAACACTTCTGATCATGAGACTGTTTCTCTTACTGATGCTCTGGAGAATCTTGTCTCTATGGAAGCACCCTCATGCGAAGAAATTCCTAATAGAGACACATCGAGCAAGACTAACAGGGAGGTTCCCTTGAAAGCAGCTGGTATACACACATCTTCTGAAAAAATTTCAGATATACACACATTAAGAAAGGTTGATGGGCAGACCTCCTTGAGAGAAACAGGAACTATCATTTCTAGTGAAGGACTAGAGAACTTTGTCTCGTTAGAAGAATATTCATCTGTAGAAATTCCTGATGAATCTATTTTAAGCAAAGTTGATGGGCAGGTTCCCTTGAGAGAAACTGTGGTTGCCAATTCTGGTGAAGGTCAGGAGAACCTTGTCTCAGCAGAAGCACTTTCATCTGAAGAAATTCCTAACAGAACAAACAATTTTGATGGTGAGGTTCATTTGGGAGCACCTAAGACTGTCAGTTCTGGGGAAGGTTATGAGAGTTTGCAATCATTGTTGGTACCTTCATCTGAAGAAGTTCCTGGTGGAACCACATCAAACACTGCTGAAAGGGAGCTTCCCTTGAGTAGATCTGAAGCTATCTGTTCTACTGAAGATCAGGGGAATATTATGTCTGCCAACCGTTCAATTGAGAAGCAGATTCCTGGTGAAGCCACATTGAGTGTGCCTGATGAAGAAATTCCAAAGAGTATATCTGAGATTCCAAAGAGTATTGTCTGCACAAAATCCTCTGCATCTGCAGAACAAATACCTGATACATCTGCATGTTCTATGCCTGCTAAAGAGGTCTCTTTGGCAGAAACTGAAACAGCTCCTAGTGAAGTCCTCGAGGATGGTAGTGTTCAAAGAGAGAATGATGGAACAAGTCCCATTGAAAATGTCCAGCAAGATGGAGTACTATGCACCATGAACAGGGAATCTGAATTCCTAGAACCTTCATCCAATCTGGTATGTAAGATAATTTTTTTTATTATATCAAGTTTTGAGTACAGATTCTTTTTGGATTTTTGTATTGGGCTATTTCTATCAAAAGCAGTTTCTCTTATGTTGCCATTTCACTCTCAAAAAGTGAAGCGGAATAGTAAAAATAAAGTAGTATATCTAAATTGTTATGGCTGCCCAACATTGTGATTAATTTAATTATACTTTTGGTAAGGAGATTGTTTTAAGATTTGAACAAGTCACACTTTCAATACCCTGCTATGGAGATCTCCCAATGTAGTAACATATCTTATTTGGGCAGGTATTGACAAATGTTGATTCTCTTCCATATGCTTCCTCTGAAGTGCAAGCAAGATGCCTTGCAAACAGTGAAATGCAAAATGCTTCACAGGCAGCTGAAACTTCTCCATTTAATGGTGCCATTGATGTGTCCAATCCTGATGCCACAGTTGTGGAACTTTCAGAGAAAATGCAGCAGCTTAGATCCTCTGAATCAACTTCTAACCTCTCTCCTCTCAATCCCCCTCATGTTAGTGCAGTTGAACATCAATCAAACGATGAAGGCCAAACTGCCGGCGGAAGTTCTCAGGCTCCAAGGCAACCAGCGGAAAACCATATTGAGCTCTCCAATCAAGATGTCTTGCTGCCTCTGGATTCACCAATTGATGGTGTTATTGATGGGCTTGTGTGGCAGGCTTCAGAAACAAGGGCAGGTCCAGTCCCATCTGTTTCTAATGGCCTTCCCTTGCGGACTTCACCTGCTGTTTCGTCTCGGATGCCTATGACTTTGTTCCATGACCCGCTTCAAATTGAAATGGAAAGAATAATGAAAGAAAAAGAGCAAACCACCAAGATTTATGAAGACTCGGTTAGTGTCCTGTTTACTTGTTTGCTTATCTACCGACAGTGATACATAGATTACTCTGCTGAGAATTTGCTCTCTTTTTATCAGAAGCTGCAGCAGAAATTGGAATGTGACAAGGAGATTGAGGAGGCTGTTGCTCAGATTCGTAGAAAGTATGAAGTTAAACTTAAGGAGGAGGAAGCAGAATTTCTTCTCCAGAAAAAGGAACTTGCTGTATATTACAATAAAGTTCTCTTGCATAAGATCTTGGCCGAGGCTTTCAGGTCTAAATGCATGGGTAACAGGGTATCTGGTTCTGCGGGAGCAAAGCAAGGTGAATCTTATATTTACTTGGCTATTTTAACAGAGTTTATGAGAGAATATAGAATAATACCAGTTATCTGATTATCTACTTGATTAAAATTCCATGCACTGGTTCTTGGTTAGATTAGGGTACCTGCTCAATCACAGATCTGTTGAGTGGTTATTTTGGGGACATGGCATAGTTTGTCACTTATGAAATTTTAGAGGCTGTTTTTACCACTGCTTGTTCTAATGCAGGTTTAAAGAGAATGTCTGTCAACTCTGCGTGTGCCTTTGGGCATATAGACTATTGTTGATATGTGCAACTGCAAGAAATGATTCCTAAAAAAGATAACGGAACATACAAATACAGATGCCTTAAATGCATGCTTTAAATAGTTGCCTTTCTGCAGTGTTTTTTAATTATACAAACTGACTAACTAGTGTGTGTGTGTGTGTGTTTTCCTGGCAGAGGCAAATTCTAGCTTATTGCAGCAGCGTTTTCAACTTTCATCGCAACAGATGGTACAACAGCCTTTCGCTGCTTCTGGTTTCCCTTCAACTGGCTCAGCTTCTAGTATGCCAACTGTTTCATCTGCAGCAGTCGATGCACAAACCATGAGTCCATCTTTGCAGCCTTCAACTGGCTCGGCTAGTAGCGTGCAAACTGTTTCTCCTGCTGTAGTCAATGCACAAAACATGGGTTCACCTTTGCAGGTTGTTAACCCTTCGGCATTATTCTCAGGCACTCCAACTAGACCTCCCCATATCAGTACCATCTCCTCTACCACAGGAAACCCTCAAACAGGCACTGAAATTCGTGCTCCTGCTCCACATTTGCAGCCATTTAGGCCTCCGCCATCCATTTCCCCGAGTAGCCTCCCATTGCATTCTGGTGGAATATCAAGTCAGCAGGCACATAATAACCACCCTGCAGCTTCTATGTCATTGCGCCAGCCGTATGCTAACCCCCTTGCACACAGGCAGGCATCAACTACAGGCCAATCTGGTAGGACCCAAAATGAAATTGCTAGAGGGTTAACAGCTCCACCCAACTCCCGTGTACCTCCATTGGGTGTAATAACGGGTGTAAATGATCCATCTGGTGCCGGTACAAATCCCCCTGGCGTGTTGCTTCCAGATAGTAGTTCAAGGTTGGCTACGAGGTTCCATCGGGAATCTCACGTGCTAAGTAGTCGGTCCAACTCAGCACAGCAAAGTGGAGGATCAACCGACATTGTTTGTTTATCAGATGACGACTAACCCTAACCACAAGGAGGTAATGTTGTATAACTTAGATCCAGTGCCCGATTCCATCACATCAGTTCTTTTTGAGTCAAGAGGGCTTCTACTTAACTAGTGTAACTATGGACGAATGTAGCTTGTGGTGAATGGTCATTTAATTTGTAATGTATGTATTATTCTCATATTTTAAAGCTTCTGGAGCTGGACTTAAGATTGGAGCAGCAGGACCAAATCTCAATCACATCCCTCCAAACCTCATCATATAAAAAATAATCTAATTCATAAACGAGTCTATTTTCGGACCGAATAATGTTAGTTTTCGTATTTCTTTCCTATATATCCAAAATAATATCTAATTGGTTTCCAGTTTTGGGAAATGTCGACCCTTAAAATCAAAGTCTCCTAAAAGATCACAAAGGAACACATTTTCCGCAAATAACCCTTCAGAATTTGTTAAGTTACAAATTATCATTTTCAAAGATTAGGCAAAATTTATAATACAACTAGTATTTGTCAATGTGGGTAGATTTGGGGTTCTGCACATTTGCTGGGTAGAACATTTTTTACCATAGTAATAATATTTTTAGGTATATTTTATTAAAATGATTATAGATATTAGTTTTGTAAAAAAATATTTTTACAGAGAATTTTATAGGTTCGCCCTATAAAATTAGGTGAGATTTTGCGACAACCCTCTTCAGTCCCCTCCTCGATCCATCTCTGCTTACATTTTATCAACCCCACATGTATAGTATCATCACATGATATTGATGTTTGTAAAATTATTTGTTAGATGAGAAATTTATGCAGCTGCTTGTTTTGAATTTAAACCTCTAACCCATCTATTGCCTCATCATCCTAGATTTTAGTCTTTGACCAAACTTTCTTGTTCTTATCCTCAAATTCATCATAATGCATTTTACAATTGGCAATTTTCTAATCCATGTGCATATTTTTTAGGGTTTTAAATTTTGTTTTGAACACGGCAAAATATACCAAATATATTAAATGTTATGTTTGAACATTTTGCATTTTATTATGAATCAAATCTGTAGGCATGGTGTGGGCTGAGTAGATTAGGACCATAACTCAAGATTCCAAAATATAAGGGACTAAACCATTAATATATTATTACTAAGAGTGGGTATTTGGCGTCAGAAAAGAAGGATCTAAACAGCTGTAGTATAGAATAGCAAGGTCAAATGTGTTGCTTCTAACCTAAACCCTAAATCCATAGAATGGGGTTGCTTCTTTTTTAGACCTCATTGTATTTGACTTGGACTGACAAAGATGTATTAATAATTAAGTTGGGAGGACCATAGAATATTTACACAATTTCGGTTTCTTGATTGGGAGGATAGTCAAGAACTCGAGATAGAGTTTGATTTATAATTAATTCATATATTTTTAAAATTTTCCCATAATGATTAATGGGTCATATAAGTTATTATACCAAAACGTATGTCTCTAAAATTAAACATGTAGTCTAATTCAACAATTTAATTATTAAAACATATAAAAATCAAAGCGGATAAATAAAATTAAGTATCCAACATTGTATCAATAATTAAATGAGTATATAATCGATAATGATTACATGAATTCAAATACATATCTTTTCGAAGTAGCCTAAGTCAAATAAGTAGAGATTCAAGGAAACGATAGGAATAATTAAGTAGAAAAAAAATGATAAAGCATGTGAGATTGTCCATAGGGAAGCAAGCAGGGAGATTATATTAGATATACATTGTCTTCTTAACTCTTAATCCCAAGCTGTTTATGCAAGATTGTGGGTAAGTCTGGGATGCGGCTAAAAGACGGTAAATTTCGAAATTTGTCCTCAAACTGAAAATGTTATGACTTCTTGATAACATTTTCAGCTGGTTTTTTTGAGTTTTTTTTCGAGTATTGATACTTACAAACTTAATTTTTTTTATATAAATTTTTAGTTTGGGGTAGAATATCGAAAGTTACAAAATAAATATTAATACTTGTAAAAAAAAGTTAAAAAATCAACTAAAATGTTATCAAAAAGTCTAACACTTTCAGTTCAAGAATAAATTTTAGAACTAATCGTCATTTAGTCATACCTTAAACATGTAGTATGTTAGCTGTTATGTGTATTTTAGGGGCTTTTCTAAAAACAAACGCCTTAAAAGCCAACTAAATACAAACCAGCATCGATACCCCTTGGTGAAATAGCATATTAAAAAAGGTATATATTTTTTTCTCTTACAAAATTGTTACAATTTGTGTACATTTTTGTACTCATTTGTGTATATGCACATTGTGTAATATTTTTGTGTACATACACATTTTGTATAACAAATGTACCAATTTTTTCATGACTGCCAAACCAGCATCGATACCACCTTTAGGTAGTATCGATGCCCCTTGTTATTATTGTACCAAATTGTGTTTCCTTGTAACAAGTTGTGTACATACACATTTTGTATAAATGTACCAATTTTTTCTTGTCTGTCAAACCGGCATCGATACCACCTAAAGGTGGTATGGATGCCCCTTGGTGAAATAGCGTAATAAAAAAGGTATGTACCTTTTGTGTTACAAACTTATAAAGATTTATGTACATGATTTGTAATAAATATGTACCGCTTTTTACCCAGTAAACAGTGCATCTTTATAATAAAAAGGTATATGCATTCTTCTATTACAAAATTGTATCAATTTGTGTATAATTTGTATACCGCTTTTTACATCTGCCGTTTTTTAGCCTGTATTTAAAGGTTGTTGCCTAAAATCTCCCGTATTTTAGAGATAAAAGTTATTCTTCCCTGCAAGAGAACATGCACAAGGGACCCAATACAGTGGGACCCATCTTTTATTATTACTACTATTTAACTCCCCATTTATGTTCTCAACTTGTTTCCCATGTCTACAGTGAGTGAGTGGGTGGGCGAGAGAATCATTAATAAGTAAAAAAGAATCCTATTTGTGGGTCTTTCTGCAACCCTAAATTTGCTACACTTTCTGGCGCAAAGTCAACAACAAAAAATAATATTGCAGGGAAAAAAATACAGGCTTTTTTCCAAGGGAAAACACAATCAAATATCCCCTTGTAATAAAACTTCATGCTTCGTTACTACATGTTTGCAAGTTTGTTATCAGTTTTTAAAACCATGAACCCGATTAGAAGACGAAGACAAAACATAAATATTTGAAAACGAAAAACATTTTTATAATTAATTTGTTTTTAAAATATATACATATAAAAAGTAATAAAAAAAATCTTCTGCCTTAGGGGCAAGAGCTCCCCCCATATTATTAAAACTCTTTGGCTAAGCTTGTGAGGTGTCGGTGGGGAGTGGGGACTCACCACTTTGATTTTTCATTGAATGTCAGAATTGGATGTATTTTGACATTAAGTAGATCATATGAGGATCTATACAGTAATTATTAAAAAATATTTTACAAGGCAAATTCTTTGAACATATACAATAAATGGTTGGCATTTTGGATCCCATCAAACTCATCAATTTGAAGTCTTAACCAATGGTTAGTGAAAACAGAGTCCAAAGTACAATAATGAAACCCTTTGATATGCAATTGGAGTAATGATTGAAACCATGGTCCAAACTACCATTGTTTTGAATCCACATCAACCATCACAATCACACTAACCCTTTTTATCCCCCAATTAAATTCTGATTTATAACTTAATTAGATTTAAAAATTAGACTTGCCCATGCTGTTATTGTAAAGATGGTTCATGTTGTTATTATAAAAGGTTAATATTTAACGAGTCTTTATAGTATTAAATTTAAATTAATCGAACAATGAGTTTGGACATTAAAACTGTTAATAGTACTGTCAACAAATGTTGGATTCAAGGGTAAGACACATTACAACTCTAATAAAAAAATTTTGAAGACGACATTATTGAGATAGACAACCTAAACCCTAAATATGGATCATAAAACATACATATAAATAGAAAATTTGTTAATAGCACTGAATTTTTAAAAGTCAATCGTTAATGAGTTCTCATCAGGGACGGAGCTAGGATTCAATGTTGAGAGGGGCAAGAGTCTATTAAGCTATTAAATCTAAAAATTGGGAGGGGCAAAAGCCTTATTTGATTAACCTTTAAATTAAAAAGGACTAAAAATACAATTATACCAAAAAATTGGGAGGGGCAACCGCCCCTCCCACACACTACATAGTGTTGAGAAATATTTTGATATAACAAATATGTGAAAAATGTTTTAGGGACTTGTTTAAAGATTTCAAAAATAATTCAAAAGCCCTTAAAACGTGACAAAATGTTTTGAAAGAGTTCGACTTAGTACCTATATCAAATTACACTTTTAAAAGTCGACAAATGCCCAAAATGTTCATTTTCAAAGGAAAGTTTCGAAACTATACTAAAGTTTCGAAACTTATCAGGGCAGTAGCACTCTGTTTTGGAAACCTAAGCAAAGGTTTCGAAACCTTCACAAGGTTTCGAAACTTTGGCCCTGTAACGGCTCCAAACGGCTATAAAACGGCTAGTTTTTTGAAAACCCTCTTAAGGTTTCGAAACCTCTCAAAGGTTTCGAAACTATAGTGCAGGAGAGCATTTAAAGCTCGACTTTAATGGCTTCCAACGGCTCCGAAACATCCCCAACGGCCATAAACGGCTAGATACTCATTCCACACTATAAATACACCCCAAGGACACTTGAAGATAGCAAGAGATGATATCCAAGCTTCATGATCAAGAGAAATAGCGTTTAAGTCTTTACTTTCTTCATTTCTCTTGTATATATTGTATAGAGAGTGTTTTTCATTGTTTTTATTCTTTACACTCTTGTGAGCTTAATTCTCGTAAACACCAACCTTGTGAGGTATATTTGTTTACATCTTTCTACCCTTGTAAAAGGAGAGGTTCTAGTTTAGCCTTGAGAGAAAAACTAGAGTGGTTCTATCTTAGCCATCGAAAAGATAGGGTTGTAAGGTTACCCTTTGTCCTTAAAAGGAAGAATTCATTGTTGAGTGAATTGGTAAATCCTTAGTGGTGTGCTAAGGTAGTGGATGTAGACTCGGTTGAAGTAGTCGAACCACTCTAAAATCATCGTGCAAATTGTCTACATTTATTTCGGTTTTAGCCAATTCAACCACCAAGCTTTTACAGTCCTCCTTGACGGTTTCGGTGATCGATTCGAGCGTGCTAAAAACCCAACAATTGGTATCAGAGCCTCGTCTCCATCGAAGGACTAACATCCAGGAGTAAAGATCCAACGCTCGTAGTCCACCGTACAATAAAATGGCAAGCGGTTCTACAATGATTTCATTTGAAGAAGGCCGCTCTATCATGTGTCCTCCTCTCTTCAAAGGAGAAGGTTACTTCCAATGGAGCAACATCATGAAGTATTTCATCCAAGGCTTCAACCTCGACATTTGGAGGATTATCAATGATGGACATTCGGAAGCTCCTAAGAAGAAGAAGAAAAGGAGTGTCAATGACACAAAGAAGGACCATCTCAATGCAAAGGCTATGCACATTCTTCTCTGTGCCCTAAGTGAAGAGATTTCCAAGAAGGTCTCCCCATCCAAAAGTGCCAAAGAAATTTGGGAGAAGCTTGAGAAATTCTATGGGAAAGAAGAGAAGAAAGATGATGCTTCATCATGTGCAATCCTCCCCTCAACACCTAAGGTGGATGGTGTTTTGGCTCTCGATGAGCCCGAGGTATCTTCTAACTCAGATGAATTAAATTCACATTCTTTTGATGAGTTACAAGATGCTTTTAATGAATTATATTTGAAATTTGAGACCATGAATTCCAAATTTAGGAAAATGATTTCAAAACTCGAAACTGAAAATGATTTTCTTTTAAAAACAAAATTGGATTTTGAAAATCAAAATGAAATTTTGAAAAATGATTTAGAATTTTCAAAAACAAACAAAGATGTTTTAGAAAAAGAAAATCTTGATTTAAAGGTTAAGCTTGAAAGCTTAACAAAAGAAAAAGAAATCATTTTTAATAATTCATTTCATCCCATAATGACAAAATGCTCACATTGTCATTATCATGGTCATTCTTTGCATACTTGTCCTATAAAGAAAAGAAAAACTTATAGGATTAGACAAGTATGGGTTCCTAAGGGAACTAGAGACATTGAGGTTAATGTTAATGGATCCAAAGCAATTTGGATACCAAAATCGAAGTAAATGTCTCTTGTAGGTGTGTTGGAGCAAAGGCAAGAAAAGTAAGAATCTCATATGCTCTAGTCACACAAGTGAAGAAGATAGGTAACCTCTAAGCTTAATGCTTTTATTTTTTATTCATTTGGTTATCTAATTTCTGTTTGACTAATGTTCATGCATTTGAGCTTTTATTCAAATATCTAAACAAGCATGACATTATTTGAAAATTTTATGCATATGAATCTAATGGTTTCATTCATATGTTTGCATAATTTTTTTAAGTCTTGGATAAATTGAATTTCATATGCTCTTAATCTAATTTTATTTTGAAATTCAATACCTTTAAGTGTCAAGTTTGAGCTAAAAACTTAATGGAATGCTTGAGTAAGGGAGAGCCAAATTTTAAAACAAATTTTTTTATCGAATCAATTTTTTTTAAAACCTCCATTGTTATTTTGAACTTAAAATATTTTAAATTCTTTTTGATATAACAAAAAGGGGGAGAATTTGGTTTGAAAAATTGTATTTTCAAAAGAATAAGAGGGAGCTACTTACTTTTCAGATTTTCATCTCTTATTCACATTTTTAAACGTTTTAAACTTGAAGGGGGAGAATCCCAAACAATTTTTCAAGTTGGTTTTATTATATCAAAAAGGGGGAGATTGAAGAACTAATGTTTTGATATAATAATTGAAAAATGTGTTGGACTGATTTAAAAAGAATTTAAAACATTTCCAAAAGTCCAAACAACTTGAAATTATGTTTAGGGAAGTTTTCAAACCGTTTCGATACTCCCACATAAACCCCATTGTTATTATGTACTATAAAGATTTGAATTATTTTTGATATAACAAAAAGGGGGAGAAATAAGTGAAAAATTAAGGGGGAGCTTTTTGTCAAAAACAATTTTTCAAAGAAGTTTTGTTATATCAAAAAGGGGGAGATTGTTGAGAAATATTTTGATATAACAAATATGTGAAAAATGTTTTAGGGACTTGTTTAAAGATTTCAAAAATAATTCAAAAGCCCTTAAAACGTGACAAAATGTTTTGAAAGAGTTCGACTTAGTACCTATATCAAATTACACTTTTAAAAGTCGACAAATGCCCAAAATGTTCATTTTCAAAGGAAAGTTTCGAAACTATACTAAAGTTTCGAAACTTATCAGGGCAGTAGCACTCTGTTTTGGAAACCTAAGCAAAGGTTTCGAAACTTTGGCTCAAAGGTTTCGAAACCTTGTAAAGGTTTCGAAACTTTGGCCCTGTAACGGCTCCAAACGGCTATAAAACGGCTAGTTTTTTGAAAACCCTCTTAAGGTTTCGAAACCTCTCAAAGGTTTCGAAACTATAGTGCAGGAGAGCATTTAAAGCTCGACTTTAATGGCTTCCAACGGCTCCGAAACATCCCCAACGGCCATAAACGGCTAGATACTCATTCCACACTATAAATACACCCCAAGGACACTTGAAGATAGCAAGAGATGATATCCAAGCTTCATGATCAAGAGAAATAGCGTTTAAGTCTTTACTTTCTTCATTTCTCTTGTATATATTGTATAGAGAGTGTTTTTCATTGTTTTTATTCTTTACACTCTTGTGAGCTTAATTCTCGTAAACACCAACCTTGTGAGGTATATTTGTTTACATCTTTCTACCCTTGTAAAAGGAGAGGTTCTAGTTTAGCCTTGAGAGAAAAACTAGAGTGGTTCTATCTTAGCCATCGAAAAGATAGGGTTGTAAGGTTACCCTTTGTCCTCAAAAGGAAGAATTCATTGTTGAGTGAATTGGTAAATCCTTAGTGGTGTGCTAAGGTAGTGGATGTAGACTCGGTTGAAGTAGTCGAACCACTCTAAAATCATCGTGCAAATTATCTACATTTATTTCGGTTTTAGCCAATTCAACCACCAAGCTTTTACAACCCTCCTTGACGGTTTCGGTGATCGATTCGAGCGTGCTAAAAACCCAACACATAGTTCCGTCACTGGTTCTCATCATCTCATGGCACTAATGGCATTCACCAAATTGGGTTCCTATAATAATATTGAATTGAATAGAAGTTTGTTGACTTGTAAAGTGACCAAGGATCGAAAGTGACGGTCCGACGGTGATTCTAATAGTGGTTCTAGGTCTAAGCTCAAGTATGGTTTTTATGATGGAGATGTTAGTGTTTTCATAGTAGAAGATTGTGTCTTTTTTTCGTTGCATACTCTCTTTTATATTGTACGGACATGTGCCGTCACAAAGTTGTTGTGGCGTTGTGATGAGACTGACTACGAAGTGACGACATAAGCTTGTTGTAGCATCAGTTGTGGTCATGTGTACAAACACGTGGCTGCTAAATATCATCTGCCTGGATATGTTTATAGATTTACTTGTTTGTCCGTATGGAGGGTTCACTTATATGAAAGGCTCACAGGCGTAGGTTATTATTGTTCGCCCGTGGTACAAATTCGCAGGCTGTGACTCTTTGACACGTGACGATGGGTGTTCGCATGTACTAACAAAGCCTTTCCACAAAGCCCTTATAATCAAAAGCAAGTTATTTGAACATAAAATTAAGTTATACATAAAGTACTAGTACTATAATCAAACTATAGATGGGCACGAGTTGGGTCGGGTTTTTGGCCTACCTGCACCCGACTAGAAAATAAGTAGCCTAAACCTGCACACAACCCAAACATATTTAAAAAAAATCTACCCGGTCAAGAAATAAATATACTAAATCCGACCCGACCTATATAAAATAAATTAATTTTAGGGATCTAATTGTAAAAAAATAATTTTAAGGGACTTAATTATAAAAAAATATAATTTGAAGGAGTATATTGTAAATAAAAATTCAATTTTAAGGACCAAATTATATATATATATATATAAAGAGGGAGTATTATCATAAATATCCCTAAAAAATTAAGGAAAAATTACACAATTATTCTCATGGCAGGTCGAATATTTTATACCCTAAACCCAACCCGAATTCACCCTTAGTAAAAATCCGACTCGACCCAAACTCAATTTTTTCATTAAAAATCCGACCGAATCAGGTAAAATTCACATCCCTAAATTAAACACTTATCACCTAATCCCCTCTCCCCTAATAGTTTAATTAGGTAGCGGTAGGTTACCAATATTAATAATGGGTTTTCTTGGAAGAATATGTGTATGTATATCGAGTAATATAACTATTACCAACTATTACAACTTAATTAACTTTAAAGAGGTGTTAAAAAGGAAAAACTTTTAATAAAATGGAAAAAGTGATTATGAATTATGATTATAGAAATCTAACCTAAAAGCTTAGAAGTTGGGAAAATGAGTTAACAAGAAAGGACAAAAAAAAACAGTGAACAACTACATTAGTACATTATCACGCATTCAACAGTTTAGTGCACATTACATAATGACAACAACCTAAAGTTTTGATATAATATAAAGTCTTTGTTCAACTTTCAAGGGATATATATATATAGTCATAATTGAACAATTTTTTTAGTTTTAAATTATTAAAAAAAATTAAAGCACCTATCTTATGACGAAGGAGGTTAGGAAGTTGTGAAATAAGTCATAATTCACCATTTTTAGCGTAAACTAAATTTCTTTTGAGAATTTAATAAATTTTGTCTACAATTTTCTTTATTTCGATCAAATAATATTTAAGATTATTAATAGTAAGGGCAAGTAAATTTGGTCGGTTGGTTAAATTTTTTATTTTTGCTCCCTTGTATTTCTGTAGGTCATGAGTTCTAGACCCATTAAGAGCACTCATTTCTTGCCCTAAGGTCCTTCTTCCCCTCCTTTCTCAGTAGAATTAGGATTAGATTTATGTTTTGTAAAAAAAAATATTATTAATAATAAATTGTCCAAGATGTGAATAACAACTTAAGTAGTCAATAGTGAAAAAAAAGCTTTTATTTAACCTAACCATCTTAAAATGTTAATCTGAAATTGTGAACCAAATGGAACCCAAATAAAATGAAAAAAAATGAAAAAGAGAACTTAGTTTGGATAAAACCTGTATATGTGTGGTGTTCTTTAATAGGTACGAGCTGCTGGAATAGTTACATGAGCAATAGCGTATTCAAAAATACTCGATTCAGTTATCCAATCCAACTATCCAACAACCCAATATAAAATAGTCGGATAATTTTATAATTAATTATTTTTGGGTCGAGTACCCAGCTCGATAATTTTTTCGGGTAGACGGGTCGGATTTGAGCCACAAATATGGCTTTAGTCAGGTACCCGACTACCTGATTACCTATATAATTTATGAGATATTTCTTTTTTGTGAATGTGAAAATGGTCTAGGGTTAGAGTTTAAAAGGAAGGGCAGTGAATGATATAGCAGTGGCACACTATTTTAGTGCGGTATAGGAGATGATATTGATGTCTGTCTGCAAAGTGTAAATAAGCAGTAAAGAAAAAAGTATAAGAAATGGTAACGGTGGTGAGATGTTTAAAACAAAAGGAAAAAAATAAGTATTTATTATTCGAATTTTACGAGTATTCGACTAAAACAAGCCGAGACACGAACCGACATATATAATTCGACAATAAACACCCCATGGGCAACCCCAAGTTGGATGACCAAATCCACCCTCTTTAATTATTTGTGTGTATTAGGTCAGACTTTGGCTTGGTTACTTGGCTTATGTCATGTATTTAGATTTATAGTTTTCGTGAGTCGGTCGGTGCGCATAGTACGAATTTAATATAATTTGTCATAATAGGAAAAGAATTAGTATAAATTTACATTTGAAATTAAAAAGCTGAATATAATCTATTAAAAATGAATATAGTACATATTCTTTCTCTTTATTAAAAAGTCATGTGATTAATTAAAAATTAAATTTTCTTGAATAGAATTAAAAATAATAATTGAATTGAGTTTTATTTTTAATTTATATACAGAAAGGTAGTAACAAATAACATTTTTAAGGTGAACAATTTAGCCAAGAATTCTCTTTCTTTATCTTTAATCGAATCAATGTTCACGGCCCATGATTCTATTTTATCAATCCAATTACCATTTACGTTTTTTTTATCAATAAATAGATTTTTTACTTGTATGTCTTACTAAAAGTGACAGGATTATATTATTTTTTACTTATTAAAATATTTATTCTTAATATCATCTTAAACAATGCCATTAAATCTAGATTATTATTTCTATGCTTTTTAGTGCAACAAATTAGTGGGTGCAAAACACAAGGGTAAATTATTCAAAATTCTTTCTTTTAATAATTCAAAATTCTTTTAGATATACATAAATGATTATATATATTTATATATTTAAAGAAATACACGAAAAATATAAACTTAGAATAGAATTGAAACGAAAATATCAATTATCCAACAATTTTAATTGATTTTGGAAGTCAAAAACTATGGATAAATAGGAAGGAAGCTATATGGTTATGATACCTTGGTGCTATTGCATCAAACAATAAATAAAAATAATGTACAATTTGCTTTTAGTTTTTTTACTAGCTATCATGTGTGTGCAAAATAAACGTAACCGTTAACTGGTATAACCGTTCATTTTATAAGTTAATTAATCTAACTGTTAAAGTTAAACGGTTTCGGTTAACCGAACCGCTAAAAAAGATGGTTAATGGTTAACCTATATGTACTTTATTTTAACTAAATGTAAAGCTTGTGTTTAGAATTTCTCTGTTTAAGTTAATTTTAAAAAATTAATACATACAATATTTATCGCAGAGATATATTTATTATTCTAAAAAAGAAATAATGAACATTTAAAAAAATCGTAATATGTTACAGGTTAACCTGTAACCGATCCGATTCTTAACGGTTACCCACTATAATGGTTAACTATTTAAAAAACTTAACGGTTAAGTTACGAATAATAATTGTTATAACGGTTAACTAACCGTTTAAGCTAAACGGTACGATTAACCTACCATGAACACCCCTAATCTATGTAAACTAAATAACTGATTCGAATTTAATTTGGTTAAATTATATATATTTCCAGTTAAAATAACGTGTTTAATATGTAAATAAAAGACAAAGCAGCATTCTTTGAGAGTAACTGCAATTGGTAGATAAACTTGATCTAACTAAGCTGAGAAAATGAGTGGCAGTTGGAACTTTTGGACCGTCTTAATTAACAACTTTGACTAATTGGATTCTGATTAACCATACCACTGCCAAGTATATGTACAGCTGGTTTAATAGTAACTACAGCTATTTTTGTTTTAAGTTTTAATTTCAATATTAATATAATGTTTTCTTTGTCTTTCAAAATGTAACTTTTGTGACACAGAATAAAAAGTAAACATATGTTTTAATATATATATATATATATATATATATATATAAGAATTAAATCTATCATATTAATTAAAAAATTATTTTGTTCAGTAAAAATAATATTAAATCAATCATATTTATGATTCATATTTTCACCGATTCACACTTAAGAATCACAATTCGTTAAAAGCTAAATATTCCTCCAGAACCTTATTTTTTTTTTCTTTCAAATAGCTGCCGTCTATTTTTTTTTCATTTTTAAATTAACTGGTTATCGACACTTATTTTAATATTGATTGTCGATCGTCGGTGTTTCTTATTTCTCTTGCTTTTATTTTTAATATTTTTTATTTTTTTTATTTTAATAGGAATCTTTACTCTTGTGTCACTTTTTTTTGTTATTGTGGTTTTGTTTCATCTGTTGTTTTGACATGATTTCAGCATACTTTAGTGATCGTTTGGTGCTTGCACAAAGATCTTCATGATGCTAGTTTTTAATTATGATTATGTCGGTGATCATAGAAAGATGGATCTTCACTCGATTGCTGGTTGTTTACCAATATAATCAGTCATGAGTAGCGGAGCAATCTGTCTGATAATTTGGCTCGCTCACCACTCTTTTTTCATCCCGTAATGCGTCTTGTTTGGACAGAGACAAAAAAATTTAAAAAGGCTTATGGTATGCTAATCTTTATGAAAATGATTAGTCTATATTGTTCTCCTTTATGAATGCATTATATTTATTATATTTTCTATGATTTTTTAAATAAAATTTAGTAATTGTAAAAAACAAATAAGTTTACATATTCATAGGTTTGCAGAGTATTTAATCCAGTCAAAATCAAATTGGTTACATCTCCAAACACGATTAATTAAAATGAAAGAAAAAGGCTGTTAAATCTCTGACCAATCTCCGAAAGGTCAAAAGCTTCCCTAATTCCTCTCTCTAAACTCACTTGTAATTCACTCAAAACCATATATTATATACACATTACATTTTTTGATCAAAAAAAAAAAATATACACATTACATTTACTCTATATATTTTACAGCTCAAATCCTCAAAACAAATGTTTGCCTTCTCAGTTCTCACAACAACTCCAATCTTGTTTATTTTCAACCAGAATGCCACCTCTGCCTAACCACTTCTTCTTCTTCATCTCTGGTTTCCCCATCCTCATAAACACAAAACCTTGAATCTGAAAAAACTATACCTTTTTTCCCCTTTCAGTTTTGTTACCATGGGGAGTAAATGGAGGAAAGCGAAGCTGGCTCTTGGTTTGAACATGTGTTTGTATGTACCCCATCAAAAGCTTGAAGATTCATCTCCATCTCCATCTCCATCTCCATCAACATCCACTAAGCATCATCATCGTGATACTGCTAATGTTCCTTCAAGGTTTTCTTCGGATCCTGTTCCTCTCTCCCCGGTTTCTCCTTCAGGCAACCACTGCCGCCCCACAACTCCCACCCCTTCCTCTTCCGGTCTCCGGGTCTCCAAATCCGCCTCTAAATCTTCCAAGGTCTGCATTTACCTTCGTTAAAAATATATATGTGATAAAGTTGGAATCTTTCTCCATGTTTTTTTTGGATATTCTATTTCTAAAGTGGGTTTTGTTTCTAATTTCTGTTGATGTTTTTTAATTATTTCATTTGCAGATGCAGTTAAGGTTTTGTGATCTCATTGTTTCTCTTCTCTAACTAGATCTTTTAGATTCTGGTTGTCAGTGATTAACATGTTTGTTTTTCTTGATTAACTTAATCCAACACTTCATTTTTTTTAATCTTGAAGGATAATGGTATCTATCATTTATTTGAAGTGGTTTTTATTTATATTTTATTTTAATACAAATTACTGTTAGTGTTCATTATGCACCTTGCCTTTTTGATGTAATTTCCATAGTGAATAATGTGATTTTACACATGAACTAAGAAGGTCTGTGGAGGGATAAAAACTGTACTAATGTTAAGAACTATTACTACAATTAAAAGTTGTTTAATTTGAACATTGAAGGCTTTCTTGTCATGTGGGGTAGGGATGGATGGTAGTGGAGTGTGTGATAATGTGCTGGTTCTGAAATTTCTGAAGGATGGGTATTTGTTGTTGTGTTGTTTTCAACTCTCCAATAGGGCCATATATGGAGCCAATGGGGGGATAAAGTGGGATAGTCTCTTTAAGGTCCATTGTCTTTTGCCTTGGTAGAAAAGGAAATACATTACATTATACATATACCCTACTGTACAATGTACTCTCTCTCTCTCTCTCCCTTCACCTGATGGATAAGTGCTTTATCTGGTCAGCATAACCTCACTTTTGCACATACAAATATTTCCATCTCTCTCCTTTTGATGATCATTTTTTGTAAAAGCATGTGAACCGTTGATTGATGAGCTTTTGTTCTAATAAGGGAAATAGAAATCAAATTTTTTGGGGCAAAACCCCATCATTTCCACTTCTTTTGATGAACTTTACATTATTTTTTTATTTCTTTTTTGGGATTATTTTGTTTGAAAGGTTCATCATTAGCTTGAGAGGGTTGGTTTGATTATTCCAGCTTTTTGAAGTCATCCCTTTAGTTTTTTTTGTTGAATTCCTGATATGTCCTTTGCAATTCTTTGACTATTTACCAATGACCTAACATTAATGGCTTATTTAGCTTTAGTTTCTTTGAAATGTCACTGCAGTTAAAGCTAACCCCCTACCTATGGCTTTATTATGTAGATAGGTTGCATTTTATTGCTTATTTTCATGCACCAGTCTCAATAATTGGGGTGTATGGTGACAGAAAGAAAGAGCCAGTGATGGGCTCTATATACTTACCTTTGAAATTTTCACATTCTTCCAAACTATATTATTATTCTATGTAAAAGTAATCTTTAGATGTTAGGTTTGGATTGAGTTAGATATGGATTTGATTCCCTTGAACTGCAACGTGCGCCCTTTCGTACTTTTTTTTAAATCTATGGCCCTTGTGGGGATGTGAACTTTGTTAATGAGGATCATTGTATCATTTAAGGTTCTATCTTGGGAAATGTTCTTGTAATCCCATGTTGGTTTGAATACATGAGATACATGATTGTCTAATGTATTGCTTGATACTCCTATGATTTATGGAAAGAAGTATTAATTGCTCTGCTGTAATTGTATTTTATGTGATTAAATGTTATAAAGACGGACATCGCCTCCCATTTTGTTCAACCATTTCTAGCTTCTTCAAGCAAATTGTCTTCTCTAGGATCAGTTTTTGTTGTGTGTATGTTTTAAGTCATTTTGATATAGCAACTGCTTTCAATCTTTCATTTAGACCTGCTTGTGTTATTTTCTTACCTGCTTGTCTTTTAAAACTGCAGAAAACCTGTTCGATATGCCTGACACCAATGAAATTGGGTCAAGGCCATGCCATTTTCACAGCAGAATGCTCCCATTCTTTCCACTTTAAGTGTATAGCTTCTAATGTAAAACATGGAAATCAGATTTGTCCGGTTTGCAGAGCAAAATGGAAGGAAATCCCCTTCCAGAGCCCTGCTTCTGAATTTCCCAATGGAGGATCTAGAATTAATCCAGCAGAATTGCCCCGGGATGATGCCTGGGCTACTGCCGCACGACGCTTACCTTCCCCTCGGTTAGATTCAACTAGGCACATTTCTTCACTATTTCATGTCTCTGAACCAGGAACCTTTGATGATGATGATGTCCTCGATCCGCATCAAGAGAATCCTCAACAAAGTGTCATTGACAAGGATGCTTCCAAGAATAATTCTATTGGAGCAATAGAAGTTAAGACATATCCTGAAGTTTCAGCCGTTCCAAGAGCTAACAATCATAATAATTTTGCCATATTAATCCATCTCAAGGCTCCCCATACAAGTGGAGGGATAAATAGAAGAAACCAAACTATAATTTCCCCCACAACTCAAAATTCTCGTGCCCCAGTTGACCTTGTCACTGTTCTTGATGTTAGTGGCAGCATGGCCGGTACCAAGCTTGCATTGCTAAAACGAGCTATGGGATTTGTAATACAGCATCTTGGGCCCTCTGATCGGCTTTCTGTAATTGCATTCTCTTCCACAGCCCGCCGCCTCTTCCCTCTCCGCCGGATGACGGAAACCGGACGGCAGGAAGCTTTGCAAGCTGTTAACTCTCTTACTTCAAATGGTGGGACAAATATTGCTGAAGGGCTTAGGAAAGGTGCAAAGTTGATAGTAGATCGGAAGTGGAAGAACCCGGTTGGAAGCATCATACTATTATCAGATGGGCAGGATACTTATACTATAACAAGTCCTAGCGGAGCACATTCCCGAACCGATTACAAATCACTTATTCCGCTCTCAATTCAGCGCAATGGTGGGACAGGTCTCCGTATCCCTGTGCACACCTTCGGGTTTGGTGCAGATCATGATGCTGCATCAATGCATTCAATTTCCGAGATATCAGGGGGTACATTTTCTTTCATAGAAGCTGAGGGTGTGATCCAAGATGCTTTTGCTCAATGCATTGGAGGACTTTTAAGTGTGGTAGTGCAGGAGGCATGTGTTAAACTTGAGTGTGCTCACCCAAATGTGCTAATTAATTCGATAAAGGCCGGGAGTTACCTAACCAGCGTGACGGCTGATGCAAAAGCAGGTTCTATTGATGTAGGAGACTTGTATGCTGATGAAGAAAGAGATTTTTTGGTGACAGTCAATGTTCCAGTTGATGAATCATGTGATGAGATGTCATTGCTCAAGGTTAAATGTAATTACAGAGACCCCATATCAAAAGAACTGGTGTCATTGGAAGAAAACAATGAAGTAAAGATCCAGAGGGAAACAGTAGTAGGACAACTGATAGTGTCAATGGAGGTAGACAAACAGCGAAACAGGCTCCGCGCCGCAGAGGCTATGGCTGAGGCGAGAGCTGCTGCTGAACGTGGTGATCTAACTGGTGCAGTCTCTCTGCTTGAGAGTTGTCGCAGGGCTTTATCAGAAACAATTTCTGCACAGGCTGGTGACCGGTTATGTGTTGCACTGTGTGCTGAGCTTAAGGAGATGCAAGAAAGAATGGCAAATCGCCACGTGTATGAGTCATCCGGAAGGGCTTACGTTTTGTCAGGCTTGAGCTCACATTCCTGGCAGAGAGCAACCGCGCGAGGCGATTCCACCGATAGTACAAGCCTTGTCCAAGCTTACCAGACCCCTACCATGACAGACATGGTGACTCGTTCTCAAACCATGTTCTTTGGGAGCCCTCCACAACGAAAGCTTCGACAAGCTCAGTCATTCCCAGCACGCCCACGGCCAAGGTAATCATTGGTGAAATGTTCAAAAATTCTCCCCCAACCTACATTCATTTCCTATATCAGAAACCATTTTGTGTTGTGAAAATTTTGTTTTTTCATTTTTGTGGCTTGGGGAAAGCAGGGGGGTATAAGCTAGAGTAATAGAAATGGGACTCGGTGTCTTTTTTAATGGTGGGTATATTTTCATGTTCTGATATGTGAAGTAATAAAAAAATTGTAGACAATTGAAATGACTGGTTCGAGACTGGGAGATTAATGGATGTAAGAAAAAGGGAGAATTTGGGAGTTGAATTGTTTACATATTTTGATAATGGTACATTGTACATAGGGAGCAATGGTTTCGTTCTTTTTTCTCAAAACAAGGTATAGCCATGTAATTGTGAAATACTTGGGGTTAATTCTTCTCTTAAATATATGGTATGGTATATCTGTTTTTGATTCTTTTTAACAACTTTTGTCTATCACTATTTGAGAATTTGCTGGAAAACAAAATGAAGTTCTCATTAAAAATAGTTTAAGTACGATCTTTAATCAAGATTAGTATCTGTTTATATCATAGCTTAAGATGAAGGGTATTCCCAAAAGTGTTTTGTTTTGCTTTGGCCAGCAGAGATTGTTTTACGTAACGCTAAACTTTCATGATTTGTTATGACTTTTTAGCTTTTGATTCTTTTTAGTAATTACGGCTTTTAATGACATTTAGATTACCCATAAATCCTATATATCTTTTTAGAATGGATCTAATCCAAGCCACGTGATCATAATGATTGACATTCATTGATCCAACGGCTCATATCAACTATAAGCCCCCCACAAAATCCGGACAACGACACTCGACAAAAAGTAGGACCTCTAACAACGTTGAAGTTTTAACCCTACAAACGTGCTTTTTACAGCCCCCAACGTGCAGCAAAGTATGTCCAATAAGCAATATATGTCGTTGAAGTTTGAAGTTAACCCATGTTTTTTTTCCTGATTTTTAACCGTTGAAAAAACTTGGCAAAGCTCTAAAATTACGAGAGAGAGAAAAGTCGGTCCTTTTTATCCTGAACCTGAAGGCTGAAATGGTTTAGAAGTCATTTCCATGCTGGGAAATGGATAATTTTCAGAGAGGTAGGTAGTTTATGGTTTTGTTCTGTTTCTTCGAATAGTAATTTCGAACATCATCCGTCTTTGTCCATTTTTTATGAACTGTTTTGTGTCTCTTCATTTGCAAAATCATATTCAGAAGCTGCTGCCCTCCACTGTTTGAACTTTGAACCAGGGCCACCTCCAAAGTCATAAAGTCTTCAATGGTGATGAAAATGATGAGGGATTTAAATCTTAGATAATGAACATTATGCAGTTTTAAAAATTTAAATTTGGTAGTTATAAGTTATAACTATTAAAATTAACTTAACAAAAGATTAATTTAATGATAAAAAATGAAACCGAACGAACTATGCATAATGCATCCGAGAAATGCATGCTTCAAAAACAGGATTGGCGTTATAAGACAGTTACTTACACCAGTAAAATATCATATGGAGTAAAGTAAAACCCCATTTGGGACCAATTTATGAATAAATAAAATAGAGTGCTTTGAGTTAGGTTTTGGGTTTAATGAAAGGCCCTTATTATTAAAGTTAAAAAGAATTAGGGTTTAATACTTTTTTCCCTCTGCCGGTCTCCCCTCTAACTCTTCACCAGCCGTTCTGTTCAATAGCTATTACTGTCGTTTTTCACTGCTATCTCTTGCTTCCTTGTTTCTACTTCTCTTCAATCTTCTTCTATTTCTCATTAATCTTCTTCAATTCTTAGTTTGGTCCACAACAATAAACAGAAATCTACATTTGGGATTTTTTTATCATTCTTTGCAAAAAGCAGAAACAATGTTTTGTTGAGAAGATAATCAAAGAAAGAGAGGAACTTTGGTAAATCCTTGATCACAATTTTCTCAGAGAAATAAAGCTGTATAATTGGTAAGTCCTTTTGCTCTATCCTCTGTTTTTTTTGGAAACTCTGGGAAGAATCTTTGCGGTTCAGCTATTTTCAAAAAGGGAAAGCTGTACAAGAAGAGAAGACATGGCCGCAAAGCCCGGTTCAGCTCCCACAACGTATTCACCAAATGTTGGCCAAAAAAACCGCCCACCTATTTTCAAAGACAATGATCTCGATTGGGTCCGACCTGATGGCCGCGGCTTCCACCAGTGCCGACCAGCATGTAAAGTTTTTTCTTCTCATCATAATTATTATTATTGTTATTTTCTTTTTTGTTTTAACATTATCATGGTTATTACTAATATAGTTTTAATTTTACTTTTTATATTGCAAATAAAGTTGAAAACTTTTATATCGTTTAGATATTAGTAAGCTGTCTATTGATTCTTTGTTATTACTACGACAGTGGATTTTCTCATAGTTTTTAGGCATCTAGAAGCTAAGGAAGATGAAATCTTATTGAAAAATTATGGATAATTCTTTATATCCTCTTGTAAATGGATTTTCTTGTAGTCTGCTGTGCTGACTTGAAATGAATCCTCAAATGTTGGTGATTTTTAGTTTTCAGGACAGGTGCAGTAAACTCTGCTTCTGGATCTGCTTACGCAGAGCTTGGGAATACCAAAGTCATCGTATCTGTGTGAGTATATTATCATCTGCTTACGCAGAGCTCGGGAATACCAAAGTCATCGTATACTGATATTTTATCCTCAAATGTTGGTGATTTATATTGAATTATTTAGTTTCGGGCCAAGAGAAAGTAAGAAAGCAATGATGTACAGTGATACTGGGAGGTTAAATTGTAATGTCAGCTATACAACATTTGCCACTCCAGTTCGAGGACAGGTATGTAAGATGATTGGAATTGCGATTTTTTCTGGCATGTATGATGTATATAATGTATTTGATTTCGTCTCTTTATCTTTGTTTTAATTTTCTTTATTCAATTTAGTTGATTCTTTTTCTTGATCTCCCTTTCCTTAGGGATTGGATCACAAAGAGTTTTCGTCAATGCTTCATAAAGCTTTGGAAGGTGCAATAATGTTGGAAACATTCCCCAAGACCACCGTGGATGTTTTTGCATTGGTATTGGAATCTGGGGGCAGTAAGGCTTCTCATTAACCCTTATTAATTTGGCTTGAAATTGTCCTGTTGTTTTTTCTGATACAGATGCCTTTTCAGTTCTTTTTCTTTCATTTCATTGCCTGTCAATTCTTTTGGTCCTTTTATGGCATTTTTCATAAACTTGGTTCTCATTTTCTTACAATTAATGTTTCACATTATGTTTGTTTCAGTAAGCGAGTATTTAACAGTGTTGTAGATGATTGTAGGGTGTCAAAAAAATTATCTGTATCAATGAAAATTCTTATGGGCTATGGATATGCCCTAAACTCTTTCCATTTTTAAATAAGCTTCATAACATTGGTTACAGGTGATCTTCCCGTGGTGATATCATGTGCTAGCCTTGCCCTTGCAGATGCAGGGATCATGATGTATGACCTTGTTGCTGCAGTTTCTGTGGTAAGTGTCTTTGCTTTGCTTCGGTTCAGGTTGGCTGCTTTATCATGCACCGCCCTTACCTATGTTACTCCAACTCTTCATTTTCCTTGAAATATATATGTCCGATACATGTTCAAACATGAGAATGAGAAGCAGTCCTTTAAATATGGAAGAATTGAGGGGGGAAAGAAAAAAAGGGAAGAGGATGGCAGGGTCTGTCAGACACACAACCATATGGCAATATCTAATACTCACTCCCAAGTCCAATTAACGTAGGCCATTACTATCTCTACTAGTAAAGTATTACGACTATGCGATTATTGATGATGCTATTGCAAGTATCCGTTACATGCCAACAGATTTGGCGATGTACTTAATTTAGTTGGTGTTTGAGAACAATTAAAGTGGGATTGACAATAAATTGCTACATAGGCGCACTGATATTCAGAAGCTTGTTCTTTGCCGCATGGCATTTTACCATTCTTCAAATCCCAATCTTAGACCCATGATAGAATGGTTTTGTCCTTTCTATTCTAACCTTCAACGGTGAATACTGTTTGAGTTCCACTTTGAATAACTTTATCCTTTCACATACGTTTAATGCATAATTTTGGTTTTTTAGGCCTGTCTAGGGAAAAACCTCGTGATTGATCCTATTCTTGAAGAGGAAAGCTTCCAAGATGGAAGCTTAATGCTTACATGTATGCCTTCTCGTTATGAGGTCACTCAACTAACATTTACCGGAGAATGGTCGACCCCAGATATTAATGAGGTATGTGTTTCGATCCGCATTTTGTTAAGATTTGCTTAAAATTTGGGCAACTGATTCCTGCAAATCAAAATGCTATAGTACCTGTAACCTGACCCTTTATCTTTACCTAAATTACCGTCCCCTGAAATAATCATGTCCAACACTCACCTTAGTCCAAATAACAGAAGCTATGGTTCTAATATTTGCTTCTATAAACAGGCAATGCAGCTCTGCCTTGATGCTTGCAAAAAGCTTGGTAAAGTCATGAGGACATGCTTGAAAGATGCCGCGTCTGCTTCCCAAGAGTAGAAATAAGATGTATATTTTCACTATACAATCTTTTCTTTCATTTTCGTCTGGACCTCTTCTTTTGACTGATAATTTTGTAGCTGAGTTTACTCTCCCTCATTTCAGATGTTATTTAATATTTATTCCGAGCCCCATCGAAGAACTGTATCATATGAGCTGAAGTTTGAAGTGGCAGTTAAATCTTTTACTGAATTTCATTCAAAAATTGTATAAATAAGCAGCAGTTGATTTAGTTTCTATTATCTCAAGGGAGATGCTGACAAACCATCGATTTCGAATCCTTGAGCTTTACTATTGAAGCTACAAATGGAAGCTTAATATATTGGCTATGGTTTGTGACAAAATGGAGCTGGAAAGGAGCACGATCTTGCTGGCTTGATTTTAAATGAATAAATAAGGTTGGTGAATATGAACAAATTATAAAAAGAGAGTTTTGAAATGTAAATGGAGATTGGGAAAATGTCTGCACCGTTGAAGACATGGTGAAGCTGGCGGCCACCCCTTTTTGTTGCAAGCTTCCCCATGTCTTCATGTGTGCCTGTGGAAAAGGAAAGGTGCATGCACTCACTCAATTACAAATCTAACACGATAATGATTGGATTTGGATGGGTTGCTGCAACCTTGGTCTTTTTCATATCACCTCTAAGATTTCCTCCTGATTTTCTTTTTTTAAAAAATACCTTAAATTGGAATCTAAATAGAGAATATTTAAAATTGTACAAAATTGTTAATAGGCCTAGGACTAATGATGAATTGGACTTGGACGGTCGAAATTTTGTTCGTGTTTATCTGTTTATTTTTAAACATGTTTATGTTTGGTTAAGGATTTCAAAATTTTGTTCGTATTAGTTTAGTTAAATTTGGATGTGTTCATATTCATTCATTTAATGTTCTCGAATATATTCTTTTAATGTTCATTAACATATCCATTTAACTACTTAAGAGATGCATTGTCAAATGGTTGAGAGTATATTCAGAACAGATACTACTTGTAATTACCTTAGCTTTCAAAAAAAAAAAAACTACTTAAGAGACATTAAACAAACATTTTCAAGAATATGTTCATAAATATATAATTGAATATATTCGTGAACAATTAAAAAATATGTATGAATTGCAAGAACCAACTTGCCTCAGTGGTTAAGGAAACGGTTGTTCCTAGAGCTCACGGGTTCGAGCACCAGCAGCTGCAGCCAGGGTGATTGAGCATGCATTGTCAAATGGTTGAGAGTATATTTAGAACAGATATTGCTTGTAATCACCTTATAGCTTTAAAAAAATATGTATTAACATATATTACAAGATGTATGCGTATTGTCTATAAGATGTGTTCACATTGTCAAAAGATTTAGAATAAATATAAACAAAAATTACTTTGTAATCACCTTTAGACTATTAAAAAATATTGTTCATAAACTCTCTAAAAACTATGTTCATAAATAATTTTTAAAAAAATGTAAATGAACATTTTATATACTATATAATAATCAAACATAAATAATTTTAAGTATTTTTTTAGAAAAATACTTTAAAAATCATATAAACAAAATAGTTACATGAACTTATAAATGCATTGAGTGCACATTTATTCAAACATTTCCATTTATTAAATGATTATATTTATAATAATTGTATAACAATATATTATTTGTATTTAAACCGTGATTGTAATTAAAACCAAAGCTTATTACTTCAAAAATATAGTAAAACCTCAATAAATTAATACTCGATAGATTAATAAAATAATATTTTTTCGGAAGACCCTTATATAAATCTATGATCCCTTCGATATTATAAAGCAATAATTCTATAAAGTTACAAATATAACTAGGACAACGTAGTAAAATATGATTCTAGTGTTGTTTGCTTCTTAAAATTTAAATTTAGTTGTATTTCATCTCTAATTTTCCTTACTGGATCAAAAAGTTTCGGTGTTGTGTTCTCATGCTGCAACAAAAAATTGTGGAAAGTTGTTGCATCATTCAATGTATTACGATTAACTTTATTTTTTAGAGACATGTATTATATTTAATTAATCACATTGTATATGAACATGATTCATTTAGTCAATATAATGTATATGTTTTATTCATGAAAAATAATGTAATTTTGTTAAATCAATTTTTTTAAATTAATAAATTATTAATTTATCAATTAATTAATACTTATTTAAACTAATAAAATTAAGTAATCTCGACATTATTAATTTATAAAAAATTCACTGTTAAAAAAAGAGATTATTTAAAACCGTACATTTATAATACTCCATGTCAAACTATAAACAAAGGAAAAGAAACTTGTACGATCTATATTACCAAGTTGTTGCAATTGTAAACTTACCGTACATCACTGGACAAACACGTGTCAAGATTCCTCAGCATCCGTATCTAAACGTAGTCAACTCCTCGGATCTTACAAAACAAATTTATAAATAAATTTATAAAAAAACCATAAATCATAAATATGGATTTACGAATTTAAAAATAAAATAAAAAAGTACATAAACAGAAGTACCTTACAGAACCCTATTCTCCTTTCCATTTTCTTCTTTCTGTTTTAGAAGACAAAACTCATATGATTCTGTCTCTCTGTCTTTATCCTCCCACTTACAACAATTAATCTTATTATTTTAAAAATTCCAGCAAAACATTAACTATACATTTCCCCCCTCAATGTTATGACAATAAATATAAAATATACCGGTTTAAATTACTTGGTATGAACCCTTTCTGTCACTTTCTCGGAATTCTTTGGTTTCTAAGTTACAAACTTGTTAATATAACCCCCCCCCCCCCCATCAATTTAAACTTCCCATTCCCAGTTATTTTAAACAATTTTCATGATTTTACATGAAAACTGAGTCCTCCTCGGGATTTTACATGGTTTGGCATTATGCCTGTAAGCTTTCTCTAGCTGTTTCTTGACTCCCTGTTTGTTGGAATCAGTATATAAAGATCTAAGCTTTATTTGTACTATTTTTAGAATCGTATTCCTTTTCAGCTTTGTTTTATTGACTTATTTATTCTCTTCCAGTTTGCTATGGATTCCTTTATAATCAATGAATTAAGAAAATGAAGCCATGGTAGCTGACTAAATTTCTAAGCCATTTATTTGCTGCTTTTTTCTTCTTCTGAGGGTATCAAAATTTTTAATTTTTGGGTGTTTGATTTTGATTCCATGTATGCAATATAAATGGTTTCGTGGAAATTTAATATATTTTTTCCTGCTTCTACTCGTGATGACAAATATAGAAAACCAGACATTTTCTGTACGGTGGCCTGAGAGGGAACCCTTTATGAAGCTTTGAATAAAGAAATGGGTCACGTGTTTTGACCAGCTCTTTCGCCCTAAAAATGGGTGAGATTATGGTCTTTAGAGCTGCTTCATGTTCAAGTTGAGTTATCTTTTATGCCAATGGTCACATGATTCCTGGTTTAAGTAGCCGTACAAGGGACCTTTTCTGCTCTTGTGGCTTTGTGTTCTTCCCACTTGCCTTAAGTTAACATCACTTGATTCGTGTCCTCATGTGCATAAACTGTTTGTTAATTGGCCGGCAACTTTGTAAACTTATGTTCCTTTTCTCTCTTGTCCTTCTGCAGATCAAATCTAATAATAACTAAAACTGCGGTAAAGACATTGAAGAAAAAGTCATGGGATATGGTAATTCAAGATCTGTAAGGTTTGTTCTTTAATGATTTCAATTAGCTCTCGTTTTTACACAAGTGTTAACAATTTATATGGAACAATCAATTGATATTACCTGGCTTAATGTATGTTTTCAGATTTCAAGATGATCTTGAATTGCCAAAGTTCCACAACACCATTAATGGGGATAGTATGAGTTTGATAAAGCTGAAGTACAGCATTGATGGAACCAAAATACCAGGCAAATCCTTAAAAGCTAAAGTGATGTCCAGGGTTTTCTCTGAGGATTTCGAGAGAGTGAAGAAGAAGATTTTGGATCCCCAGGGACCGGTTATTCACCGATGGAACAAGATTTTTCTAGTATCATGCTTGGTCTCTTTGTTTGTGGATCCTCTGTTCTTTTATTTGCCAATAGTTTGGGAAGAAGTCTGCATTGATATTGGAATTCCACATGAAGTTATCCTCACCATAGTTAGATCATTGGCTGATGCCTTCTATGTAATTCAGATTTTCATTCGATTTCGGACAGCTTATGTCGCGCTTCCTTCTCGCGTATTTGGGAGAGGAGAGCTTGTTATAGATTCCAGGAAGATTGCTTCCAGGTACCTTCAGAAGAGTTTCTGGATTGATTTAATTGCTGCCCTGCCCCTTCCTCAGGTATGTGTAAAACTAAGGCATCCATATTTTTTCCTGTTGCTAAATACTAAGGCTTCAATTTGCTATATCTTTGCATCCCAGGTTTTGATTTGGATAATCATTCCGAATCTCAAAGGTTCAACGACGACAAACACGAAAAACGTACTCCGGTTCATAATCATTTTTCAGTACCTTCCAAGACTTTTTCTAATATTTCCACTCTCATCACAAATTGTCAAGGCCACTGGTGTTGTTACAGAAACGGCATGGGCTGGCGCTGCTTATAACCTGATTCTCTACATGCTGGCTAGCCATGTAAGTGATTCTGAAACCTATAAACTATGATTCTACAAATAAAAATGCCTGATTGAGTAAAAAGTAGCGTATTTCAATCTTTCTTAAAAAGGTTTTAGGAGCTAGCTGGTACCTTCTCGCAATAGAGCGACAAGAAGCGTGCTGGAGGAGTGCCTGTGATCTCGAGGAGTCAACTTGCCAGTATAAATACTTGGATTGCCACAGGATTAATGACCCTGGCAGGGACACCTGGTTCAGGTCCAGCAATATTACTGGCCTATGCAGTCCAAGTTCCGACTTCTATCAGTTTGGTATATATGGTGATGCATTGACATTCGACGTTACAACCGCACCATTCTTCAACAAGTACTTTTATTGCCTTTGGTGGGGTTTAAGGAACTTGAGGTCAGTTGTTTTCTCAAGATTTTTGTGTTTTGTTTTGAAGAATTGTTTAAGAAATCAATAACAAAACCTGATTATGGCTCCGTGATTTTATAGCTAACCTTACTGCTAATGAAACATTAGAAAGATATATTTATTGCTTAAACTCCAATGCTCTGTCTCTTATTACATGCAGTTCTTTGGGACAAAATCTTGACACCAGCACTTATGTGGGTGAAATAATCTTTGCCATTATTATTGCAACTCTTGGTTTGGTTCTCTTTGGACTGCTCATTGGGAATATGCAAGTAAGTCCTCCAAGTGATTTACACAACATTTTCATGAAAATGTAAGAATCTAGCTTGTATTAGAGAAGTTTGATTATTGCCATGTAGGCAGATCCGAAACTATCTAAGTTATGTCTTTGACATGATCTTGGAATTCCCCCAAGATGTCTGATGTCGTCGTGAACTTGATTTCTTCCATAGTTGGCGATTTCTAACTCTGTGATAATGTTCCACTGGCAGACATACCTTCAATCGACAACTGTTCGGTTGGAAGAATGGAGAATCAAGAGAACCGACACCGAGCAATGGATGCGTCACAGACAACTTCCTCCTGAGTTAAGGCAATCTGTGAGGAAATATGATCAGTACAAATGGCTAGCTACAAGAGGAGTTGATGAAGAAGCTTTACTCGAAGGCCTTCCCTTGGATCTACGCAGAGACATCAAACGCCACCTCTGTCTCGACCTTGTTCGACGAGTAAGTTATAAGACCAACAACATTAGACATCTCGCAACAATTATAGCTTGATATGTAACTATATTTATCGAATCAACAGGTACCGCTGTTTGATCAAATGGATGAAAGAATGTTAGATGCAATATGTGAGAGACTTAAACCTGCATTGTGCACCGAAGGCACGATCCTAGTTCGTGAAGGTGATCCAGTCAACGAAATGCTCTTCATAATCCGAGGCCACCTAGATTCTTACACAACAAATGGTGGCCGTACCGGATTCTTTAATTCATGCAAGATCGGCCTGGGAGACTTCTGCGGTGAGGAACTGCTAACATGGGCGTTGGATCCTCGTCCTAGTGTCATTCTCCCATGTTCAACCCGCACAGTTAAAGCAATATCAGAAGCAGAGGCCTTTGCTCTTAGAGCCGAAGACCTCAAATTTGTGGCATCACAGTTCAGAAGATTACATAGTAAACAACTAAGACACAAATTCCGTTTTTACTCGCACCAGTGGAGAACATGGGCTGCCTGCTTCATACAAGCAGCATGGCGTCGGTTTAAAAAGCGAAAGGAAGCGGCTGAACTACGAGCTAAGGAGAACCAGATGATGGCTGCTGAAGCTGAAGCACCGGCACCTGGTTCAGGGTTGGCTATGTGTGCAGCCAGGCTAGCAGCAAGCACTAGGAAGGGTGTTAGTAATATGCATTCAGGGTCTAATTCTGGGGTTGTCAGCTCCTTGCCGAAACCAGCAGAGCCAGATTTTTCTGTAGATGAGGAATGAATTTGGTACACTCCCTGTAAATTTTCTTTGTTTCTTCACTAGCCTGTAAACAAAAGTGGAGTGACTTATTGTTTCAATATTTACATCACAAGGTGGAAATTCTTTACAGTTAAAAACAACTTCCTTTTCCAGTCGTATTAAAGCTGAGAAACAGGAGAAAAGAAGCATAAAAACCGTTTCATGTTTACAATTTTTTTAGTTCTGCAAATATTATATGAAATATTTGGGCTATTCTATGAACATGAACTTCCTTCAAGGACAAAAGAAGCATAAAAACTGTTTCATGTGAAGCTGGAAGGGGAGCCAGCCACTGCCATTGGATTTGGACACCAGAGTTCATGATAATTTGATATAGAAATGAAAATGGGAGGCCCAAACACAAACCCATATAATACAGTGTAATAAAATTAGAGTTTGAAAACTGATAAACATATTTCCAAGGTTCAACTAGTTCCCAATTCCACACATATTACACTTTAGATGAGAAATGCCAAAGTGTGAGCTCAAATCTCAATCATTATGATGTAACTTTAGGTGCCCATTTTCTTTGACTGGACTAAGTAACTTTCTTACCCTTTCAATCCCACCAATTTATTTCCCTACCGAATGGGACATTACCAAAAATATTTCTTTATGTTTCATTAGGCCAATCCTCCTTTTTAAATATTAATCTTTTAAAAAGATAGCAAACCCCTTGGACTCCATGCATGACATCAAAGCATCAAACTAAGAATATGGTTCTTGTTATTCTTGATACAACAAATTGTTATTATTATTATTTTGGGTTTTGTGCTTCCATTTCACATGGTTAAAAGATTTCAGGTTATCTTTTTTTTTAACATAGATTTTAGGTTATCATTGCTGCTGGACAATGTAGATATCATATATATATATATATAAAGCACACATTTTTACAATATGGAGAAGAAAAAGGGGTTTTTTTACTCATCTTTTAGAGTGAAGAAAGACCCCAACTTGTTAATGATAAAACACTAAAGTAGACATTGGATGGTTAAAAGTTAAAACTCTTGGTAAAAAGAGGGAGAGTTAATAATAAGTGGTAGCATTAAGTAGACATAAATGAACAGAATTGGACCCCAAGAGGTTGGTCGTCAGTCCATTCCACCAACCGTTAAAGCCATAAGGGTGTAAAATTATGGGCCCATTGCCCTTATCATGCCCCAAGCCATACCTTTTTTGCTATGGGCTTAGTCATTAGAGATGGACCCACTTTGACTGTTGGCATTGGCTCCCAAAAAAAAAAACTCAATAAATATAGTTCACATCAAAAGTAAAACATGTCTATTGAATGTTTCAAAAGTGATTCGGAAACTAAAGCATTCCCGATGCATTTTTCACTGATAATTATTTAATCCATTGATTTGAAATTTCTATTGAAATTAAAAATATATATCATATATTTTTATTTGTAAGTTTTAAATAAATAGATACCGGGAAAAGAAGATAGTGTTTATTCTAAGAGATTTAAATTCGAGCATCTGTATGGGTAAAGTGTGTGTTGTCAATGAGTTTTAAATTAAAAATACGAACAATGTAATCTTACTGGTATATTAAAAAACAAATAGGTGAGACATTTAATGAATTTTAAGATTTATTTGGTTCTAGACCATATTTTTTATTTTCATTCTTAGAAAATAATTTTAATTTACAGTTTTTCAAAAAACAAACGATTTTAGTTAATAGAGATAAGAATTTGTTTTAAAAATAAAAATAGTGAAAATGTATTTGATATCTAATTTTTTAAAAGTAAAATAATTTTGGTTAATAGAAATGTATTTGGCCGATTGACTAACTATTTTGTATCCGCAAACAGGGTCGCCCCTGGGCATGGGCAATAGGGGCGCCTGCCCAGGGCCCATTTCCCCCCGAATATTTATAGTTAGGGTTTAATATTTTTTTAATATCTATTATTTAAATTTTAATTTTTTAAATAATTGTTATTAGAGTTCTATTCTTAATTTTTTTTCCCGATATTTGTTATTGGGGTATAATTTTTTTTCAATACTTGTTATTATAGGCTCATTTTTTTGAAAACTTGTAATTAGGGGGCCATTTTTTATTATATTTATTGTCATTTCAATACTTGTTATTATGAGGCCAATTTTTCAATACTTGTTATTAGGAGTTTATCTTTTCTAATATTTGTTATTAAGGTCCTACTATTAAATTTTATTTTTTCTGATACTTGTTATTACGAGTCCAATTTTTTCCAATACTTGTTATTTATGGTCTATTTTCCCTAATATTTGTTATTACATGCATACTCTTAAATTTTAATTTTTCAATACTTGTTATTAGGGTTCCATTTTCCCCTATATTTGTTATTACAATAATACTCTTAAAATTCATTTTTTTTTTCAAAATTTGTTAATAGGGACCCATTTTTTTATATATCACTTGTTACTAAGGGTCTAATTTCAAAAAAAAAAATCCAATACTCATTATTAGGGGAAAGGGTGAGCAAAACTCCACTCGACTCGAAAAAACTAATTTTTTTGACTCGACTCGTCTTCACTCGAAAAAAATTTCAAATAAAGTTTGAGTTGTAAAATAAAAATTCCAATAACTCAAAATTTTAGTATTTAGTAGATAAATTTTTAAGTTCGAGTCGTAAGGACTCGTAAACTCGCATAACTTGAAATTTTTTTACTCAACTTAACTCGATCGAACGCTCACCCTTAATTAAGGGCCTATTTTTTTAATTTCGCCCCTGGGCCACCAAAATCTCAAAAGCGAGTCTGCTTGCATATAGTCATATTTCCTTAGGTCATTAATTTTAGACTCACTAATAATATTCTCTCCCTTCGCCCTAGAGTCTCTATTCTCCTCCCCTCTAGGTAAGATTATGATTAAAATGATTCAAACTTAGATTAAATAAAGTTAAATTTTAAAAACTTTATTTTAATATTTTCCACATTTTAAAGCATTTTCAATGAAAACGTTTTGTTCATTTTTTTTCTTTAAAATTTTACTTATTTTTATTTTCAATAAAAAAATTAGTTTTACAATCAAACTCGTTTCTTTAATGTTTTTTTAATTTCCAAAAAAAAAAGAGAACGATCTATGTTCGTTAGACCTTTAATTTGTTTGTAAAATTGTACTAAATTAGAATTCTTTTTAAAAAAGAATACTTGTGATTTTAGCTTTTGGGTCACTTTGAAGTTCCTTAAGGAAAGACAACCTGGGTCTGTGAGTTATTAAAGCCAAATTCATTGGAACAAATCTCTCGAGGCACCCTTAATTATGTCTTTGACCATTCACAAATTAGCTTCACGACAAAGAGGAAAGTTCTAAAAATTGGATTAAAAAGTGAGTTGATGACCTAATACAAGTCCAAATCCTCCTCTAATCGAATAAAAAATTATATTTATATGCTCCTAAATGATAGCAAAAAATTCTCAAATAATCTAAACTCAAAAATGATTTGGAATATCTAACCACGGGATGCTTGATTTCAAATTTGTCATGTTTTGATCCTGTAGTAATTCATTGCATTGTCGAGTTAATTAGACATTCTGGTCAAAAGAAAATAAAAAACCAAAATTCTTACTGTTATTTCCCTTGAAAGTTGGGAAACTTCTTTTTCTAATTAACCTCAACCTTGCATTTCCCCTCGGTTTTAACACAAACATTAATTAACAAGTAATAAGCAACTTGATATTGCTTAAGTAGATTTCGAATTCGAAGTCTTATATATATAAAAAAATTCTCGTTGAAAAACTCACCCATAAAAACCACTTATATGACGTGAGCCATGAAGAACTAAAGGGGCAATAAAAATGTTAGAAGTTTCTTGGCTTAAATGAAAAATCAGCCCCTTATTTTTTTTTTATGTTTTAAATACTTAAACTATGGTTTGGGTAAAATAAGCCCTAAACAATCATTTTTGGTCACTTAAAGTCTCTAAACTATTTTTTGTCAAAATAAGTACCTAAACTATGTCATTTTTCTTCTTTTAGTCCCTAAATTATCTATTGGTCAAATTTTTTTTTTTGTGATGTGTCAACAACTTATTAGTCGAAATAATTTTCTTTTGGCTTAAATAACTATCGAACTTAAAATGACCAGAAATGATAATTTATAGGCTTATTTTGCCCAAACCATAGTTTAGGTACTTAAAACAGAAAAAAAAAACAGTTTAAGGGCTGCTTTTTAGTTTAAGCCTATAATATATATAGAGCAACATGTTTGAAGGGATTTTACCTTTTTTGGGTTTTCCTAGGGACTCGGATAAATGCGACAAAAGAAGAAATAATTACAAGAACAAATGAACAAGAATGGGGAAGCTAGCGAGGTATCCACCAAACAAAGAATGATAATGTTGGATTTCTTGTCCCAATGACAGACAAACAAACAAACTCAAGTGGTAATCCCATCAGCATTTCTTTGGCAGCTGAAAAGAAAAGAAAAACATAAGATTAATAAAAACTTCGGCGTTATCGTCATGGGAATCTGACTCAACTCGAATGCCACCATTTTTGTTTGTAGCTTTCGCAGATGTTTTTTGGAATCCACACCAGAAAAAAATGGTTGAAGGCTGCTCCCCACTGCTTGGCCATTGGCCAATTCGACCACCATTCTAATTTCGCTTTTGCTATTGAGCAAAATTTTCAAACACACACTCGAGTTGTCTTAGCCCATCAACACTACAGCAATTGTTATTACAGGCTAACAAAGGCATTATCCATGGTCACCACCAGGGATGGACAGAGGGGTGCAACCGCCCCCTAAAATTTTGAAAATTATATATGATTTAAAAAAATTTAAAATTTTCTATGTATATTCTATTAAAAATTTATTTTTGCCCCCCCTAAAAATGTATAGGTTCGCCCCCCATAACCTAAAGTCCTGGGTCCGTCCCTGGTCGCCACGAGAACTTTTTCTTTTAACTTTCAATTATCTAATTATCTTGATTCAAGTATTGCAACAATATATTATAGGGTGATTCTTCTAATTTTCTCCGTCTATAATATTATGATTCAAAATCTAAAGATTATTTAAAGAATTTAGCACCTCTTCGTATTTAGTGGAGGATCTTGATGTGATAATTTGGGGGCTAATCAAAATTTTAAAATTTTATGGAGGTCTAATAAAACTTTTGAAATTTGAGATTACTTTTTTTAGAAAAAAAATAGGGTCTAATTAAAATTTTTAAAAAATTTAGGAGACTTGATGAATTTTTTTAACAATTTTGAAGAGGCTTAATTAACAATATTAAAAAATTAACTCTATGAGAATCTTCAACAAATTTGAAGGGGACTAACTAAAATTTTAAAAAATGTGATGGTGTAATTCAAAATTTCTCAAACATTTGGGGTGCTAAGGCTCCATAAACTATTGTATACATTTGTCTTTGATCATATTAGACCAACACGTAACTAATAATCTGTTTTTTATTAAGTTATCTACTGGTTTGAACTCAATGACTAATCATTCGCGTTCTGTTAGCTCATACAGAGGATAATTGATTACAAATTTTAAAACTATTCGATACCTACGATGAAGATCGAACCTCAACCATTAGTTAAGGTAAAAAAGACACTTTTATTAAGAAGTTTTCAAAATTGTCTTTGTGAAAAAGCCTCTCAAACCATGTGAGAAATTCAAGCAAGTCCAAGCACCGAAATTAATACTAACAAAAAGAGAAAAGTAGTGCATGCCGAACGCACTTTAACAATAAACGAACTCCATCCCCTTGACGTCGAACACAAACTAATGAAAAAGAGACGCATGTTTTGCTGCGATGGAATTTGAAGTTTGAACGATTCGACCGAAAAGCAATCCATGAATGCATAGATAATATATAAGTATATAGGTTTTAAGTCAAAAGAGCTAAGCCTTTTTATTTAATTAATCCACCGAAATCCGCCTTATCCCTTTCCGGATGTTCTAAAGGCATTGTCTCTTTACATATATTTGAATCAGTGGGAAGTTTTGACCTTCACTTCCATGCATGCTTCCATCAAGTATCTCGATAACTTGTAATTCAAGTATGAGACAGAGGAACTGGGAATCAAGTCAAAAGCTAGCCCTAACATTGCTTCACTGTAATTGAATTCAATCTTTTTGAACTCTCTCTCATTAGTCGTCGTTGAACACACTTTAATTTCCACGATTTACGAATATATACATTCATGGATGGAAATTTTCTGCCCCTTTTCGGTGCCCCTACTTATGCCCTCACGCTCAAAATTAGGTTTAGGGTTTTAAGTTAGAGTTGTGATTAGGGTTTAAGGAATTTAAGGTAGGGTGTATTTTTAGGGTATAGGGTGTAGTATTTAGGATTTAGAATTTAGGGTTAGGGCTTGAAATTTAATTTTATAGTGTTTTTTTAGTGTTGAGGGCACCGAGAAGGGGCAGAAGATTTTTATCCATACATTCATAGCTAAGATGATATAATTTATGTTAACATTAATAGCTATATATTGGTGTGATTCACACAGGGATGGAGTTGGAGATTAGGTAAACAAAATATAAATGTTGAGAAATTAGGAACAAATTCAGAATTAATCTAACCACTTATGATTAATCAAGAACATAATAAGATTACTCTAAAAAAAAGTAAGGAGACCTCTCAACAATCTTAAAAAAATATTATGATTAATCACGAAATTATGGTAAAAACTTAAAAACTAAACGAGATAATTTGGGGTTTCACAAATAAAGATGAAGTAATAAAAACCAAATTATATACTATATGATATATTTAATTCATTTCCCTTTATGGTAGGGAATTTAGCCTATTAAGGTGCTAGTCGTTGCCAAGAAAGCAAGAGTCACATGCAATTAGCAAATTAAATGAACCATGTTTTAAGTACTATACATACAAATTCCGTATATAAATTTTCTACGGGAAGAAAATGAGAGAACGTGTCGGAAAGCAACGTGACATTAATTCTGTTATCGGACAAATGATAAGTCGGTGGTGTGGCTTTTGTTTTCACACGTTAAGAGAAGAAAATTGTTTGTTTTTATGTTTGAAAACCGCTGCTCCTCTTTCCTCTTCTCATGGAACACTTCCTTCCACCAATATTTGTCGACTCTTCTGCAACTTCCATATGATTCTAATCAAGACCAACGCTTCAATTAAGGAACAAATCTTAGTTTAAACGGCGTTTAATCTCATCCATGAATTAATTTAACTATTTTTTTCTATTAAATTTTGCATTTTCTACTTTCACATCATATAATTATACTATTTTTTTTTCTTTCTAAAAATTTTTCTAGTCTTTTTTTAATACAGTCTTAAAGTGATTTGAACCCGGGTCACTAGGATGAACATCATCTACATTTTTAATAGGACCACTTGTCGGGTTTAAATTTTTCCTAGTATTAATATCTATTATTTAATTATTATTAAATGATATGTATTAGGACTTTTTTAATTATTATATTTTTTAAACTCAAAGAGTGGTTCTAGTGAAAAAATGGACAATGTTTATTCTAGAAAACTCGGGTTTGAACACTTGTATGTGCAGGGAATTGTCGGGTACCCGATTTATCCGAGTATCTCAATCTTCGGCCCGTGTCCCGGCCCATCTCATCCGGGTACTCGAATCACCCGGGTACCCGCCTATTTTTTATTTTTTAATTCTAAAATTTAAAAAAAATCACATATTAAACACAAAAATATTTTTAATAAATTTTAACTTAAAACTTAAAAGTATATAATACAAACATAAAAAGAATTTAGGGATTTAAATTTAATTTTAGAGTAAAAATATTAAGAAACTTAAAATAAAAATATAATTAAAAATATAAAAATATTGTCGGGTCGGGTATCCGATAACTTAAAAATCTCGGCCCGTATCCCGGGAAAATTCCCGGGTCGGGTACCTGACCCGGTCCAGTAATTTTTTTAAGGAATTACCCGGTATTTTTAAGTTCGGGACGTCGGGTCGGGTCAATTGGGTCGGGTATTTTTGCTCACCCCTAGTGCAGAGTGTGTGTCTTGTCAAAGAGTTAAAAAAATATAAACAAATACTACTATATAATCACACTAGTATATTAAAAAATAACTAATTAGCAATTAATTGCTTTGGTTATTGTTAATTGATTCGTTGGTGGGTTTGCTTACAAGTGGCGCCCAAGAAAGCTTTGAAAAGATCTTGAGGCTTTGGTGACTAAAAAGTTTTTAGTCAATTTCATTAGTAAAACAAACAATGCATCATTAAGTAACGGGTGACTTAAATTGGATTAATTAACTAAACAAAGTGGTTATTATGCTTGATTAATTAAGAAATAATCAATGATTAATGTGATGTTTGAATCTCTCTAAGCAACTCTCACACGTAATACAAAATAAGACAAAAATCAATTAATGGAAGAATATGTGTTGGTGGCTTATAACAAGCAATAAATCCCATCATTAAGACTAATCGGGAACATAGAATTCGTATCCATCATATGTTGTGTTAATTACATGTTCCAAAACTCAAGAAACCGACAAAGATTCTGATAGTATTTTCTAAATGACGGTGTAACAAAAAAAAAATGTTCTCTTTTTTATATATAAAAATGAAAAAGAAATTAAAATTAAAATTTGTAACTTAATAATTTTATAAAATATAATAATATTGTGAAAGAAAGAGATGTTTGCCTTATCCCGAAAGGTAAAATGGCTACCCAATGTTTTGTACTTTGCGATGATGTAAATGAAAAATTATAAATAATGAATAAAAAGCAAAGCTTTGTCTTTGCCTCCAACTTCGGTGCTAATTCAATTCATCTGAAATTCCCCAACAACCAGGGAATTGACAAGCTTGAAACTTTAGCTCTGGGGCGGTTTTGGATTCTTCTCATATATTCTTTGCTTTCTACCTGTAAGCTTGGATTTTGGAGCTAATTATCGAATTTGATGAAATAAAAAATCGAATAAACTATCTCACAATAAAATATAATTCACATTTGAAGAGGATCAAAATGCAATTCAACCATAATTTTAGAATATCTAGAAAGATTTGTGCACAATTTTACCATTTACAGGGTCAAAAAGGTCCATGTCAAGAATAGAAATTCATTGTACTTTTTCGGTGTCTTTTTTTATATCTCACACTAAAAATTTAAGTTTAGAATTTTGAATTATAACCTAGAGAATTCAATGTATGGTGTATTTATTAGGGTTTATGATTTAAAGTTTGGGACTTAGAATTTAGTGTTAGAGCTTAAAATTTATTTATTTAGTGTTAAGACATAGAAAGTAACACCGAGAATGGACTTATGATTTTTGTCCCCTGTTAGCACCCTAGCTTCTCTCTTATTGACCGATATATATAAAATTTCTAATAAAATAATCGAATCGGATCGGATCGAATCGAATCAAATTAAATTTTATTTTTTTTCGATACCCAAAGAAATGAGAGGGAGAAAGAAGAATGGGAAGATATAGTTTGAGCATGGGGACGTTAATGTTGGTAAGAGTTGGGACAAGATGTGATCTCAATGGTTAGCATGTGTTGTATTAGTGGAAAAAGACAGTGACCATATAACCACAAGGCATGCCCTGTAATAAAGGTTATAATATACTATATGTTAAACATGATATGATCAATGGATGATGGAAAGTGAGAGAAGGAAAAAAAGCAGTGGAGATCAATCAGTTATCTCCGACTAAGAATTCCACCATTTTTTTTCAAAGCGGAACTCGTGAAATTTTATTATTATATCAACTTAAAATAATTAATAATAATCAAATGCATTTTTCATGGGAGCTTATCCAACAATTGGGATAATTATGAATTTTTAGAAATAAAATTATACTGGAGTATTATTAAAGCGACCCTATTTTCATTACTTTTTTCTTATATATGTGGTATGCTGACTTATATAATTTCATTACCTTTTTCAAAGCGACCCTATTTAAATAATAATTTTGGATTGAACTGTTTTGAGTTTAAATAAAATTAACAAGTTCAGTTAAACTCTCTTATTTTGATATTTTCGTACTGACCCTTATTCTTAATATTAGATCCAGATTAGTTACTACAAACTCAGTCAGACTCTTTTGTTTAGATAATGTTTATTATTCTTTCTATTTATCGAGTATGATCTCTTACATTCTGAGTTGCTTGCCAGCTGATTGTTTTATATTGTCTTATAAAATTGGTTGCTTTGGGATATTTATGGGTAATTGTTGGTTCCATTTTAATTGTATGATTGGTTTATAACATTATATTATTTTTTTCGTGTGAATAAATCTCTTAAGCACCCACTTTCTTTCTATATTGTTTGAATTTCGATTTAATCTAAGTTAAAAGAGAGTTTTTTTTTCATCGAAACTTATTTTTTCATTAAAATTCTTTTAAAAAACATTATCCAAAATCATTACATTGAATACGTTTACTTGAGAACCAAACTTAATTTTTATTCGTTTAGGTCACTTTCTTTGTCTTTTTTCGCATCAAATCCAAAAGGAAAGAAAAGGGGAAATTGGGGGAATATTGCCTCTTAAAACTAATTTGATGGAAATGGGTCTTTGAATTTTATTTTAAAAATTACAGTAAATTAAACAGTTAAGGTGAAGACGCTGCTTGTATGGCGTTACAGATATTTTTTTAACGTAAGATATTCACGTACATGACATTTTTGAAGAAAAAATTATTAAAAAAATGGACATCTCATCTCAGCTAATTAAAATAGGACAGCAATCCTTATTCTTCTCATTTCAGATACCCTAGTAAGCTCAAATAGTCAAATGTCAAAAAAAAATGTTGGGTTATTTCTGAGGCAGGCAAGCAAGAAAAAAAAAGGGTGTTTCCTGTGGTCATGTAAATGAAATGGGACCTTAAAATTTTCAATCTTATTGGCACACCAGTTTCAACTTTGAGATCAAATTTTTATTTTGAATGTGCGAAGAGAAAGAGAGGATGTGATAGGGAACAACAAAGTGTTTTTTATTTTTTACTAAATTTGGCCAAAGTCAATTTATCCAAATTTAGGATAAAGTTTTGAGTAGGTGTCAACATTACAATGGGGGAGGTTCTGCGGTACGGCGCCTAGTATGCGGCTAATATATGGCGTAACCGGCTAGAGCGGTGACCGGTTAAAGATCATGTTTCCGGTAAAAGTTACCGATTATGTTGATCCGAATATCAATATAATCGGTAGCGCCGAATTTGTTGTTAAGTTGGAGAGGATGGGCACTCGGACATTTGGACTATAACAAAACCGGTAAAATTACCGGTTATGTTGATCCGAATTTCAATATATTCGGTAGCGCCTAATTTGTTGTTTATTTCGAAAGTATCCATACTTTATAAATCATTATCGAAACATTTTGAACACCAACGTAACCGTGGTTGAAAAAATATGTCGAAAAAATCGATATTTAATTAAGAGCGTGCATAAAAGAATCGATATTTAATTCATATAATCTAACCGGATATATTATTTCGAAAGTATTCATACTTTATAAATCATTATCGAAACATTTTGAACACCAACGTAACCGTGGTTGAAAAAAAATGTCGAAAAAATCGATATTTAATTTAGAGCGTGCAGAAAAGAATCGATATTTAATTCATATAATCTAACCGGTAAATCTAACCGGATATATTATTTCGAAAGTATCCATACTTTATAAATCATTATCGAAACTTTTTGAACACCAACGTAACCGTGGTTGAAAAAAAATGTCAAAAAAATCGATATTTAATTTAGAGCGTGCAGAAAAGAATCGATATTTAATTCATATAATCTAACCGGTAAATCTAACCGGATATATTATTTCGAAAGTATCCATACTTTATAAATCATTATCGAAACTTTTTGAACACCAACGTAACCGTGGTTGAAAAAAAATGTCGAAAATATCGATATTTAATTAAGAGCGTGCAGAAAAGAATCGATATTTAATTCATATAATCTAACCGGTAAAACATAACCGATTACATTATTAATTCATATAATGTAACCGGTAAATCTTTACCGGATTTATTGTTTGGTGTCGAAAGAATCGACACAATTCAAAAACGTATCGAAACTTTTGGGAATTGTATCGATCATATATATCATAATGATATAACCGGTTAAAAGTATCCTTTGTATTGCTTGCATTTACAGAAAACCTAAGAGAGGAGAGTATTTGAAATCGACCCGAGTTTGGTTGCTGTGAAATCGACCCGAGTTTGGTTGCATTTACAGAAAGCCTAATTTGTTGTATCAGAATCGAAAGGATAGGTATAGGGTTTGGGGACTTTGAAGTAAAAGGTATGTTGTCGAAACCCTAATTTTTTGGTAATGTAGTATTGGGTAGTTGGGGATAATGTTTTGGGTTTAGTGATGTTGAAGTAAAATCGGAATTCGGATCGATATAGGTCGAAATTGTGTAAATATATTTACGAAATAAATATCGGAACTTTGTTCTGAGAACTTATCGGTAGAAAGTAATAATGTCGGTAGAAATTATATATCGATACTTTTGTCAGAAAACTGAAGCGAGATGAGTTCTAAGGATCATGAAGATGTTGTTCAAGATGAGACTGAAATGATTAAAATGGAGGCAGAGAGAGTAGATAGGGAGGAAAATCCGAAGAGACCAAAGGGTGGATTTCTGTACTTCTAGTAAGTAGAAATTGTGAAATAATTAATCTGTAAATTGTTATTGGATGAAAGTATTTAAGAACATTTAAACTTTCCTATCATGACAGTATTGAAGAATTGCAGAGGATGAGGGATTGTGGGACTTACAATGTCGGTTCGGTATGTAAATTGAAATTATAGTGAATATATTGGAGGTTGAATATTTTGATTGTTTATGGTTTATGCATAATTTGCAGGTGAGAGACGTGGTGGTGAAGAAATGGTACACGATGAGTGCAACTGAGAAGCAACCATTCAACATGTTGTCCATAAATGCTAGAGAAAACTATGAGGCGAAGAAGAAGAAGAAGAAGGTATTCATTATAGTTGTAAATATTTTGATAAATGATATATAAAAACTCTGACATTATATGAATATTATTTACATAGGAAGTGTCGACTAGGTGTAGCATAAAACGAGTGCACCACATAGTAGAGGAGTTGAAAGCGAAGGGTAAATCAAATCTGTTGGAAGAAATGGGGTTTGGATCTCTTATTGGGATTCAGGACCGACCAATTCGGAGGGAATTGTGTCGGTTGTTGATGAGAGATTTTGATTTGCAGAAGTGTGATGTGCGATACGGAGAATATTCATTTCATTTTAGTGTCCGAATTGTTGAAGCCGTATTGGGGCTACAAAATAAAGGCCAGAGTGTGGATGAAGTTATAAACAGGGAGGATTGGAAATTACTTGTGCAGAAGTATGGCCTAACGTCTAATGTGTCATTTGCTACACTTGAGGACGAAATAAAAAGCGGCAAGTATGAAGGGGATGATCTTAAGGCCCGTGTACTATTGTACATTGTCGGAGTATTCCTTTGTCCAACGGGTGATTCATCCCCGAGCAAGGATAGTATGAAGTTATTGTGCGACTCCGGGTTTAGAGGTGAATTAAATTGGGCTTCATATGTGTATGACAAAATAATTGATGCAATCAAGACTTTTCAAAAGTCCAAAAACCCCTCATACCTCAAAGGATGCATTGCTGTCTTAGAGGTAAACGAGTTGAATATTGGTATTGGTTTAGAAAATTTTGTAAGTAGTTATTATAGAAAATGATAAAGTTTATACAAAATGCAGGTTGCATTGTATGATTTTTGGTCAGATTCTTCTTCTGTGCCGACATTCCGAAAAACCGGAGTGGCACGCATCACTGCCTGGGGCAAGGAAGAAGTTGTTCGAGTTATGTCAAAGTTAAAGTTGGAATTACCGAAAAAGAAGGTAATGGTAATTTCAGTATTTATAGATTACTAAGGACTTACAAAAGAAAGATGCTCTAATAATGTACTTTATTTGTGAAGGTTGGCGAGGAGGAAGAGGAGGAAGAGGAGAAGGTAGAATATAAGTTGAAAGTGAATGAAGGGGGAAGTAAATTTGACATATTGATTGCTGAGTTGGCGGAGGTTAAAAAACTCGTTTCTGATTGTTTGCAAAGACAATCCAGAATCGAACAGGCTATTGAGAGCTTAAAGGGGGAAGTAGGGGAAAAGTGCAATGGTGTTGTTAAAGAAGTGGTGGAATTGAGGGGTGAGTTAAAGGGGGTGATTGAAACGGTGGAAAAAAAATTAGAGGAGGGGATAGATTTAATTCCTGAAATAAACAAAAAATTGGATGAGGGGATACATTTAAGTCCTGAATTCAAGGAAGAATTGGATGAGGGGATACATTTAAGTCGTGAAATAAACAAAAAGAGGAGTTATGTTGAGGCAAAATATGATGAACTTATAAAAAATGATGAAGAAAATGTCGAAGAATTGAGTAAGAGGGTGGAGGAAAATATAAGAGAGGTCCACCATGAAGATACGAGGACACCGGGTCATGCAATACATGTAGAGCTCGATTCAGGGTGTCCTGCACCAAAGAAGCAGAAGAGTAAAAAGGTAAAATGAATAATACAAATGACATCCATTTTGATTATTGTGTTGCGGCTAATATCTATTGATATATCGTAGGTTACAAAAGTCAAAATACCAAGTGGAATTGATGACGTCGAGGCTGCGATGTGTGATTATGTATGGAATAGTGGATTGTTAGAACCATCGTAAGTTATATATATTGCTTTGCGAGTGATAGATATTTAAATAAATGTGGTGAAAAAATTAATACAAAAAATTGCTTCTATAGAGATGTTATCGTAGATTACAGGCTCGAACACTGCACAGTAGGCGAGCTTGGCTGCTTAAAACCCGGGGAATGGCTAATAAGTCCGATTATTAATTTGAAAGGCTGGTTATTGGGTTACGATTCGATGAGGAATCCTACCATGAAGCGGAAGATTTGCTATCTACCATCCGAATTTGTGGTAAGTTACATTTTTACACATTTTCGTGTCCTATTTGGTCATGGCTGGTCAATTACTGGAGATTATTTTTTAAAATGCAGAGCTCGTTCATAATGGACGGTCAAAATGCGCCGTTTCTTATAAACTTCTATTCTAGAACATTGATGGGCTATAATAAAATCACCGATTGTGACATGGTTAGATATTTTTGCGTACATGTTGTTAAGTATTTAAATAATAACAATAAATGTTCTAATATCTTGTGTGACAATTGTTGTAGATCTTCATGCCAATAAATGATTCGAATACTCATTGGTGTCTCTTGGTGTTGGATATGGTTGATGGTGTAGCATCGTTTCTTGATAGTCTACATAGATCTCCCCGGCACAAGACTAGAGTGGAGCAAACAAAGAAAACAGTATGTGTCGATACATTTTGTAATTTATAATGCATAAATTCTTCGTAATCTAATTGTATTTATTTTTTTACGCAGTTGGAATGTTTACAGAAATTTAGTGAGGACGAGGCGTTTTGTGCCCAATTTGGGAAGATTAAGGTCCCACCGAGGGATTTAAAATTCGTGGTCCGTAAGCCGAAGCTGCAAACGAATGGAGATGATTGCGGAATGTATGTGGTCATGTGGATGGAAGCTATTTCTGAAGGGAGGTCACCGGATGATTTGGTAAGTGGTCGGAAAAGGACTTCATTTTTAAAAAAATTTGGGACTGACATTGACTCCTAATTTGAATGTAGGTTGTTGGGGATTTTGATCGTCCGAGAGTTTTAAACGATCTCATAAATCACGATTGTAATAGAAAGAGAGCGAAGTTCACAACTGCTTGCCTGGGACGTATGAAAAGATAATTATGTTACCATACTTTTTCCCACTATGTAAATGATGATATCATAGTTAGTTTGTTGTAAATTATGTTAACATATTAGCTTACTCTTGTAAAAATATCATACTTATTTTCCTTTAGGAAACAATTGTCGATACTCTTGTAAACATGTCGAAACTTTTATACGAAATATATGTATCCTTAGATTAACAATCCCCGACTAAATCGATATTTTTTTTCCTTCATTATTAAATTATCGAAACCTTTTGACACAGACGGACTTGCTTAGCTTACTGGAATTAAATTATCGAAACTTTTCTGCCGCAATGAGTAATAATATCGAAACTTTTATACGAAATATATGTATCCTTAGAGTAACAATCCCCGACAAAATCGATACTTTTTTTCCTTCATTATTAAATTATTGAAACTTTTTGACACAGACGGACTTGCTTAGCTTACTGGACTTAAAGTGTCGATACTTTTCTGTCGCAATGAGTAAAAATATCGAAACTTTTATACGAAATATATGTATCCTTAGAGTAACAATCCCCGACAAAATCGATACTTTTTTTCCTTCATTATTATATTATCGAAACTTTTTGACACAGAAGGACTTGCTTAGCTTACTGGACCTAAAGTGTCGATACTTTTCTGTCGCAATGAGTAAAAATATCGACACTTTTATACGAAATATATGTATCCTTATAATAACAATCCCTGAAAAAATCGATACTTTGTTTCCTTTGTTATTAAATTATCGATACTTATAATCTTAATCGGAAATTTAGGCGGGATTTCTATTTAAACCAGCACTTAACTTAAATCAAACATCCATTTAGGAATTTTATCGAAACTATTGCAGAGATCTCTTCAACTCCAACGACGACTTGGGTAAAATCAACACCGAGGAGGACGATTACTACGATCATATTTACAGGTTAGTAAAAGTGACTGACTTTTCGTACTTTAGGGTTAGGGTTTTGCACGATTATGGAGTAACCGATCATTTTCTGCATATAACAGTTGTAATGGCACCCAAAAAATGGGCACTCAAACGGAAGAGAGATTCTGCTTCGAAGACAAAGTCATCTTCGAAATCAAGGTCTGCTACTCAAGTAAGTTCAAGTTCTTCTGAAGAAAATTTGTCTTTTGAATCGCAAAACTTTAGAAGCACCGATGACAAACTGACATATGATAGCAATTTCAAAACAAGGAAGATTCGTCCAGAACGTGTTATTGACTTGAACTTCTTCTTCGATGAGAAAAACAAATTTGGGTTTAAAGATACATTTACAGATTGGGGGTGGCTTGAACTACTTGGTGTAGAACCAAAATATTACCCCAATCTTGTTAGAGTTTTCTATAGTAACGCAAAATTAGACCCGCATCCTGGTACGGGAAAAATATTAGGATTTACAACTCATGTCATGGGTAAGGACATATATATAGATGCGTCATCTATTGCTGCTGGTATAGGAGTGAAGAATGTAAGAGATTCCGATGAACATGTTTTAGATCCTACCATGAAACGTGTGGATCGGAATACTCCCACTCGCCTTGGTGCGGAGGCCAGATTGTTCCACTTTCTTGTCAGTTGGTTTCTTCGGCCGTCCGGTGGGAAATATTCAGAAATTCGAGATATTGATTACTGGTGGTTGTCTAAATATGAATCAAGAACCGCTCCAAACATAGCAAAACTGATATATGAGACAATGCTACATATAGTGAAGAAGGGTGCTTCCATTACAACCTCACTACCATATGGATGCATAATTTGCCATATATTGAGGAAGGAAGGAGTGTAATTCAATCTTGACTGCCCTCTTCGACTATCCAGAAAGATCTTCATGATTACCTTGACAAAAGCGGGATACGATTTTATTGAAAATGTCGGTTGGATAAACAAATGTCTAATTGGGGCAGAACAAGGAAACGACCAAGTGGAGAACGTTGAAGCAGAACAGCACGAGCGGATGCAAGAAGATGAGATCGAAGGGGTCATTACCATGAAGTCAGTGATGGATTACATGGTTCATTTCCGCGAGCAAATGGATGCTCGTTTTGGCGAGATTAATCACCAAATCGGCCAAATGCGAGCAGATATTTCCTCAGTTCGTGCTGACTTCTCCAACTTCCGTAATCAATGGCTTCAAAGCAAATACAAACCCATAGGTAAAATAACCTTTCAATTTACAATTGACATTCAGTTATTTGACTATTGACATGCTTATAACAGAAGTGGACAATCCAGTGGTGCGTGAAGAGGATAATACGGTGCCTGAAGAGGAGAATGATGAAGAGGTACGCAGTTCAGATGAGGATGACAGTGAAGACCCCAGCAGATATATTATTTCTGTAACACGGAACAAAAAACTTTTCATTTTTGATGTCAACGGAGTCCTTGCATATTATACAAAACAAACTCCCAGAGGTAATTAAATTTCTGTAAATCTGCTTACGGCTATAAAGAAAACAATTATGTTTAATTTCCTTTCATGTTGTAGATGTTAAACTGAGGCCAGGTGTAGAAGAATTCATGTAATTTTGTTTAGAGAATTTTGTTGTTGGAATATGATCATCTAAGTTGAGGTAAGCACCGTTATGATCCAAATTGTTAACATTTAACGTTGACCTCTTAAATAATTTGAAGTTTATCGTGGTAATTGTTCACGATTGCAGGCATAACATTGACCTTGCTCTTAACAAAATACCCGTACAAAAAGAACGATATTTTTTCATATGGGTAAGATGCTTCTTACATATTGGTAATTGAATTTGTTATGATTCTTACATTTTGGTGCTTTACAAGTTACTATTAACAGGATCAATCAAAGTGCATAGAGGAAGAGGAATACACCTTCTGCAAAGACTTGCATCAAGTTTGGAATGAGTATCCTCAATTCAAAGAGGAGAATACACTGTTGGTGGATGATTCTTCCGAGAAAATGAGGCATAATCCAGTGAGTAATATTTTTTTACATTCAATTTATTAATAACGTAATATGCTATTATTTTGTTAATTTATCTTTTCTTTATAGGAATACAACTACATATGTCCGCCTCCCTATAACCAATCATCTTCCAACGACAATGCGTTAGGTATTACAGTTACATATGTGACTAATTCCATTAGTTTATTTATATATTGAAGACGTTGACAGGAGAGTCTGCTAATTTGGGTTATTTTTATATATCCACAGAAAAGGGCGGAAGCATCCGAGAATTTTTGGAAAAGTTGGCGAATGACCAGAGTACTGTACCCGAATTTGTAAAAAATAACTCTTTACACATTTGAATGTTATATCATAATGTTGTATGCAGTCACCATGTCTGTTGATGGGAACTTGCTGTATTCCAAATGTCTTCGTTGCCCTGAGACATACAGAAGTGATTGATATTAAAATTAACCATAAACAAACACTTGCAGACAATATGTTGTAGAATAGATATAGTAACTTACATTATAATCCTCATCTGCGGGGCCGTAGGACCATTCCGCATCGTTAGCAAACAAGTCAGTCGAGGTAGGTTGTGTAAAAGAATCCAGACCCAGTTTTAATTTAGGACACGTTACTCTGTTATGTCCCTCATTATTGCAGAAAGAGCAACTCCTACTTTTCTTCTGGACGATCTTCTTTTGGACAACTTTTCTCTTTCCTTGTCTTCGTTTAGGGTCGCCAACGCGAACTCCATTATCAACATTTCTTCGTTTACTTGAATCTTTCAAACCGAACGAGTGTTCAAATTCGGCAGTTAGTCTTTTCATCTCATCTCTTGCGGTTATGAAAGATGCATCTGTCTTTGATACAATGTAGCACAAACGACTTGACGTTGTACGTAGGGCCGCGAACCGTGCCATTTGCATAACTTCAGGTGCTACATTGAAGTCAAGGAAACTTGGTGCAGCAGCCTTCGCCTCCTTCGTCCATCGAGTTAGAATCAACGACTTTGGAATACATGTGTAATCCAAGTGCTTCAGAACATGCAGTTGATGGCAACATAGAATTCCTACAGTCTCAAACTTCCTACACGAGCATGTGACGGATTCTGAGACAACATCAAAAGATACGTCAAATCTAATGTTCTTTTCCTTGTACTTTGACAGAACAAAATGTAGAGAGTCATCTGATAAGGACTGAATTTTTTCGTCAATCCGGTACAAAGTCTCCTCTTGAAGTTCGTCTTGGAAGAAACCAAATGATGCTCGCGTATAAATTTGACCAGTATGACTTTCTAGGTCTGTGAGTTTGGTGATCTGGTAGGGCGTTGTCTGCGAACTTAAGCAATCTGCTTCCAACTCGTTGATACGAATTTGGCGAATTAAATTTTGTTCAATTGTACGAACTACGTCTACATATGTCTTCTTCTGTATCAGGGCACGTCCGAGTGCAGCATTCAAGGACTCGCTTCTTTGTGTGGATCGCAAATTGGCAAAGAAATGACCCGTTTGATATGCTTGAGCCCATAAGTTCCGAGTATTTCCCTTCTCTATCACCCATGGATGGTTTTCGACGTTGAATTCGGAAATCACCCTTGACCATTCTCTATCAAATTCGCTAGTTGTCCACCACGAACTCAAACATCTATTAAATATTGTGCTAAATTTGTTGTCACCAATGTTAGCTTGTACATTGCGAGATAGATGCCAGGAACATAATCTGTGCTTAGCATAAGGGAAAACACATTTGATAGCCCTCTGCATTGTCCTATCCCCGTCTGTCACAACTGAAAGAGACGCTTTATTCAGCATGGCTTGTAGAAAATTTCGCAGCACCCACTCGAACGATTGAGTCGTTCCGTCAGCTATGATCGCAGTAGCAAAAACTATTGTGCTATGGTGATGATTGACACCGACAATAGGCAAAATTGGTCGTGCATAGTAATTACCTTTGTAAGTTGTGTCGAAGGCAATAACATCACCGAAACAAGTGTAATCTGATCTCGATGTTGAATCAGACCAAATAAGATGCTGCAATGCCCCTGATTCATCTGTGGAGTATGTCATAAAAAACCCTGGATCATCATCTTTCTTGTACTCAAAGTAATCAAGGAGTGCATTCACATCCCCATTGACAAGCTCCTTTGCTTTACCTCTATCAAGTGCATTGTACAGGTCTTTACTAGTAAACCCAACATTACGAAATCCCCCTGCCTGATTCATGAAATATTTCATTACCTTTGATGTCCCAACACCAACATGTTTCAACGCTGTTGCCTCAGCCACATCAGCCTCAGTCACACCTCTATTTGAACGCATAAATGGTGTCATAAGAGGTGTGCACAATGCATGATTATGTTCGTGGAAAGACTTACTTAGAACCCACTGATCTTTTGTTTTTGTTGTTGTGACAACGATTTTGACCTTGCATCCTGTTCGTGTGACTGGCGTATGTGCACGTCGACGATTAACATTTTCGACCTTCGAACACCTAAACCCTTGTTTTGAACAACAAAATTCTTGTGTCTTCACATTCCCTTCGCCATCCAGCCGTGATGTTCCTCGACGTGCACTAAAACCTTGTTTCATTGCGTATTCCTTGTAAAAATTCCAAGCTTCCTCACGTGAAGAAAAGAGCTGACCTACCAACCGTTCCGAATCATCAACGGTCAACTTCTCATCTTGCAAATTCCCGCTACAATTAACATCGTTGGATGGAATATCTTCTATTTTCTTAAACACGATCGGTTGAAGTGGTCCAAACTTTTCCTGCACAGGACTTCTGTTGTGTTGCTTTCATTTTCAGGTACTAAATTCGGTAGGTGGTGGTGGTTGATGGTGGTTGATGGTGGTTGAAAGCATTTAGAGCAATTTATTTCTTCCTTCCTACAAAGTTAACGTGCAATAAATTCTATTTTATTATCGATACATTTTTTCCCTCTACTGAAAAAGTTTCGATCCTGTTGTAAAATTCCATGATACATTACCAAATCTGTGCGAAAATATCGAATCTTTCTTTCCTTCACGATAAAATTTATCGATACTTTCAGAAACAATGAATTCTCATAGGTACTGTAAATAAAGTTTCGATACAATTTTCCCCTTTCTGCAAATGTTTCGATACCATTGTTAAATTCCCTGATACGTTACCGAATCTGGTCGAAAATATCGATTCTTTCTGTACAGGACGATAAAAATTATCGATACTTTCAGGCAACATTATTCCAACTTACTAAATATGTTTCTATACTATTGTAAAAAAAAGTATTGTTAAATGAAATGCGAATTAAAGTTTTCATTCCAGTTAAATTTACTTATGTGGTGTTTTGCTTTCCTATAAATACCCACGAATTCCACCATCACTTACTCATTCCAAATTCTCTCTAAACACCGAGCCCAATCTTTGCTCACCTTATGGCCAAATTTCAGGCAACATTTTATTTTCTCCATACTTTTTTTCAGTCAACAATCACCACCAAAATGTCACTGAAAGATTTAATACAGTTGACAACAATCGAGGTTAGTAAACATGGCCACAAACAAATTTCTTCCATGGAATGTCGAATCCCAACACCGTCAGCAAACAAAACACACTACGTTATGAAGCTTACGAACAAAACAGACGTTCATAACATGTATGACCGCCTCAATTCTGTCGGAGCTACAGACGTCCATTTACATGTTAAGTTTGACGACGTCAACGCCGGCGAAGGTAGTTCGTCTGCACCCGTACAACCTGATCCAAACACTAAACGCGCACCGTCTTCACCGGATGTTGATGCGGCTGCGGATGAGCTGCAACTTTTTATGTACACGCGTAGACAAAGAAAACAACAGCTGATCGAAGAACTAAACCTAAGTTCAGACGTGTCCACTGACTACGATGATTCAGATTAACAATAAACTTCTGAAATTATCTTCCAATTATGTTATATGACGTCTTATTTCATCCTTTATCCCTTACTTGTCCACTGGCTCCAAATAAAATTTCGATACATTATTCCCCCTTTCTGAAAATGTTTCGATACTGTTGTTAAATTCCATCATACATTAGCGAATCTGCTCGAAAATATCGATAGTTTCTTAACGTTACGATACAAATACCGATACTTTAAGAAACAAAGGATTCCCATAGCTTATTGGAAGAAAAAGTTTTCGATACAATTTACACACTATTAATAAAAAACCCGATACTTTTGAAAGAAAATCAATGTTCCGGTACGAATATCCTTCGAAAATATCGATGCGTTTTACACAAATATCGATAATTAACAAAAACTAAAGGCTTCCCATAGCTTAATGGGAACAAGATTTTCGAAACTTTTTTCCATGTTTTAATGGAATTATCGATAAGTTTGCAAAAACATTCATGTTCCCGGTATATTTTTACTGTATTCTTTATTCATTACATCAATGTATCCGGTTTATTATTACCGTTTTCATTATACACTTATACAACTTTGCATTCCAGTGTTATGTCATTTCTCACTTGTATCACATGCACCGTTTACTGCTCCTCCTGTATAAAGTTGAAACCCTTAATCCCCACAACGAATCTGATTCTTCCTTTTCAGTATCGTATCTTTTCACTTCTACCTCCCTGTATCACGCATGCACCGTTTACTGCTCCTACTTCTCCACATTTACTTCTATAACCCCGGGAAACGAGGAGAAGAACGAATCTGATTCTACCAGGAAGATCGCGTCTTTCCAATGTATCACATGCACCGTTTCTGTTCATGTACCTTCTCCTCATTTATTTCTATAACCCGGGAAACGAGGAGAACGAACGAATCTCTGCCTTTTCAGTCTCATGCATTATCACTTTCCCTCCCAAACGGAAATTGCCTATAAATTAACAACTCCTCTATTTTGCTCTTCACAACATCTTCAATTTTATCTACTCAACCCTTTCCTTTGCTTTTATAATCAGTTCTCTTTCACAATCTTCTATTATAAAATGAGTTCAAGCAGAAGTTCGGGTAAAAATCCTCAGTCTTTCGCAAAGAGGAAGATTGAATTCGACACATCATCAAACAGTGATGATGATTTCTATATTGATTCTGATTCTAATAATGACGAACAACTAAGCCACGAGGCATTCAAATCCAGCAAATTCTTCAGGAGTTTCTTCGAGGCCTTCGATCGAATGAACTCTATCAACGACCCTACTACTCCATGGCGGTGTCCAGCATGCCACGGAGGTCCTGGTGCCTCTAAGTCGTTTTCTGGCCTTCAGTCCCTACTCACCCATGCAAAAACCAAAAAAGGAGATAAGCTGAAAATCCATCGCCTCCTTGCTCAGACGTTGGACGAGGAATTACGAAGAAGGTGTGCTTCGGCCACTCCTCAACCTCAACCTCAACGTCACGCTTCAGGCCAATGGCGTGGTCTGAGTAATGATGCTGCTATCGTCTCCCCCCCGCCTTCAAGCCACCAGGAAGCTCATCACCAAATACTCTGGCCACCCATGGTGATGATTAGGAACACACAACATCATACAGATGGAGATGGGAAGGTAGTTATATAACTTCTGAATTATGTTTTCATTACTATTATAATACTTAACTTCTTATTTTTTTAATTTTTTGCTTCAGTGGATTGGCATGGGAAACCAAGACCTTCTCAACGCTTTCAGTTCCTATGGTGCTGTTGCCAAGGCTCGCCATTCATATGGTCCACAAGGCCATCGTGGGATGAGCCTTTTGATTTTTGAGAGCACGACAAGAGGTTATCTAGATGCTCAGCGTCTGCATAACCAGTTTGCTGCCCAAGGTTTCAGGTTAGATGCTTGGCAACGTCATGCTCCATCCCCTCCATCCAGCCAGCGCCAACTATATGGTTACATGGCTGAAAAAGAAGACATACACATCTTCAACCGCCATCTCCAAGGTTTTCTCTATCATTTTCTTCTATTATTAATAACAAGATACTCTTCTGCTCATACTTATGCAAAAAAAATTTGTTCATTAGGCAACCAAAAGGTCAAGTTTGAGATGCGACCATATGCAGAGATGGTTGGACAGTAAGCTGGTGCTGGAACAAGTTCCATGGGTGGCAGGGGGACTTGAAGGGAGGAGGCTTGAAGGGACAATGAATTCAGAATAAAGAAAAGATTGATGGTCTAATATTTATGTGCAGTTCAAAGATCAATCTTTTGTTTCTTCTCAATTTCTTTTTATTTCCGTTGCCATATCGTTTTGTAATCTTTTCATTTTGTAATCTTTTCCTTTCTATCTGATGCACTAGTATTTTCTTGATTCTAATTCATATAAACGATTTAATAGAAGTTTCCATAATTTTTATAAAGTTTCCATACTTTTTCGATAGTATTTCTACCTCTCATAGAAGTATCCAAACATTTAATATAAGTATCCATATGTTTCATTTAAGTATTCATACTATCGACCCACAATTGAACCAGTTCCAATGTTTTTCAAAAGTATGCAAACTTTCGAATTCAACATATCCGGTACAATTGATAAAAAGTTTCGTTAAACTTTTCAAAAGTATGGAAACTTTCGAATTCAACATATCCGGTACCATTGATAAAAAGTTTCGATAAACTTTTCAAAAGTATGGAAACTTTCGAATTCAACATATCCGGTACCATTGATAAAAAGTTTCGATAAACTTTTCAAAAGTATGGATACTTTTCGAAATCAACATATCCGGTACCGCGTTACCGAATACATTATATACCTTATAACAAATTAGACGCTACCGGTTTTATTATGTCTGACCTTTTACTTAAATTTGCCGGTTACCATTATTTTATCATTTTTTTAGTGGTTTTTACCGGAAAGATCATTTCATATCCACATATCCGGTACCGCTTTACCGGTTACATTATATACACAATCATGTTTCCGGTAACGCCGTATATTAGGCTGCCGCATGGTAGAAAAATCCTTACAATGGTGAGTTTTGACCTTTTCTTGACAAATTATAATAATAATAAATTGTCTTTCATGTTTTATTACTTTGATCATTTTCTTACCAAGTTATGGACATGGAATGAAACTTGGAAGGTACATGTCTATCGCCCTGTTTTCTTCTTGTGGGGGGATAGTACACGTGTCGACAAAGGAGAACGATTCTTTTGCGAATCACGGGTGATAATAAATCTCTTTAATGTATAATTATTGTTATAATTATTGTAATTTAGCTCTCAACATTTATATCTTTTAATTTAATCTTTATTTTTTTATTAAATTTGACCGTCAATCATTTATAAATTATCAATATTTTTATACTTTTACATGCTCCATCAACAAATGAATTAAAAATATAAAATACCCATTCAACAAATAAAAATTCAAAAAACAGTGTATTAAGCACATTTCATACGTATATAGAGCCATTTGAATTTTAAAAATATCAAATTTATTTATGTTGATATAGGTTTGTGAAGTATACGAATTGTGTATTAAGCTATTAGAACTCGACTCACTATATTACAAGATCGGTTCAAGAGTAACCGAATTCAATTTGAATTTATTTTCTTTTCTCGAATCAAACTTATATAACAAGTATACATATCTCATTTGTACTCATAATATATGTAAGGTAATAAGATCTATTTACACCAGGGACAGAGCTAAGATCAAACATTAAAAGGGAAAATTATTTATTAAGCTTTTAAATTTAAAAATTGAGAGGGGCAAAAAAAATTTATTTTACTATTTAAAGTAAAAAGGACCTCAAATGCTATTATACCAAAAAAATTAGAAGGGACTATACATACCTCCGTCCCTGGCTTACACAATATAAAAACTAAAAGATTTTACACGGACTGCAAACACTTAAATAAGTGCACATTTATGATTAAAATTTTTCATTCCTCGTAATAAAAATTCTTATTTTTCAAACTTTAATTCTAACCATTAATTTACACTCCTTAAACAATCCGAAATCATTATAAAACTAAAAAATTTACATTCTACAATTTTTTTGATAGAATCACATTATACTATTTTGAATCTTATCTAATATATATTTACAAATGTTCATTTTGTGAAGAACATTGTGGTCGAGGGTACAAATAAACTGTGTCGTTGGCTCATTGGCTAATCTCATCATGCAACCCACAAACTTCACCAAATTTTGTCTTCATTTCGTAGACCCTATGCACTCAAATTTTAGCATCCAACACTTTACTTCTTTTAGGGTTTTTTCCCCTTATTCTTTATTGTTTTCTATTTTCATTTATTATGAACCATCATCTTCTTTCCCCCATCTCTTACCATACGCCATGGAATTTTTGTTTTCTTTCAAAAGAACAGTACTAGTTGGTACACTGAATTTCATACGGGGATGGGCAAATGACTTGGCAGACTTGATCCTCATCCAAGAATGTGTCTAAATTTGATTGGTGAACTTAGGGCTGAGCGTTCGATCGAGTTAAGTCGAATCAAAAAATTTCGAATTGGTCGAGTTTATGAGTCATATTTTACAATTTAAACTTTATTTTAAAAAAATTCGATTCGAGCCAAATTTTTGAATTTCTGTACAAATTTAATTGTAATTATTTATAATGTACAATACAGATTGATTATAATTTAAGCAAATTTCTATATGCATATACAATATACATGTATATTTCTTCATATTTTCACATGTGATATACATAATATATTGAAAAGAATTGAATAACTCGACTCGAACTTGAAAACTGATCAACTAATTACTAAACATTTCTGTTATTCGATTTATTCGAATTTTGATTTTATAACTCACACTTTATTTGAACTTTTTTCGAGTCGAGTTTATAAAATTACAAGTCAATTTTTTTCGTGTCGAAGATTTTTCAAATCGAGTTGAATTTTTCCCACCTTAGGTAACCTGATATTGAAATAAAGAATCCTCTCAAGCAAGGATAATTTGTTTCCCTATAATGTTTAAGATATGATATTCAACACATTTATATCATGCACACATGGTTACTATAAATGTAAAATAAAATAAAGTGGTTTCCTTTTATTGTGGGATTTAATCTGATTTAACTCAAATAATTTACGAAAGATGGTAAAACAAAATGGGAAGGGGGAATGAATGAACAAACTTTTGATCAAATAGAAAAAAGAAAACAAAAATTACTTGAAATGAGAAAACAAGAGGGGTGCAAAGCAATAGATTGAATAAGTAACAACATGTGAAAAATTTGTTTGAAGAAAGTGACATTTTTGCAAAGCACAATTCATGTGAAGGCTTTTTACTCCAATGAGTTGTGTTTGGCAGAGAACCTGAATGTTAGAAATGCCAGAATAAGCATCAAAGCATATAAGAACATCTCAAAGGGAATGATTTTGTGAGTCATTAAGTAGACTATTTACATCCTAAATTTTCCACTCTCTTTTTTACATGCCAGATATGTTTGTACTTATTGAAAATCTTCAAATTAAAGCCCTGTTTAGCAATCAGCGGATAGTCAATAACTAATAGCGGATTATATTAGCTAATAACTTATTGCATTAGCTGATTTGACTAGCGGATTGTATTAGTTGATTGCATAAAGCTGTTTCGTAAAATTAATTAATAATTGATAATTATTTGATTATATATACAAGCAAAATGACATATAAGAACATATTGATAATTGTTTGATTATATATTGAAAAAATGAGAGAAAACACTAGAACTATATTAAAATAATAAAGCTCATGTAAACATCTTTTCAAGTTCTTAAACTAATCTTGAATAAATCTTTATTCCCACCTTTAAAAGTTGGAAAAACGTCATTTAAACATGAAAAAATCTTCATATTAGAGAGAGAAGCATGATTATTAAAAGAAAAGAAGATTTTGGTACCATGGTTTATCATCTATTAATTCTTAGACATGGATAACGGCAATAGATTTGGCTGGAATCTTAAATGAAAAAAAAAATAGATTAAGACGATAAATTCATTATAATGTTAAAAAATATGAAAAGTTTGCTTTCAGCGACTTAAATTGTTTAAAATTTTTTAATAGTTTAAAAGTGATTTAAAGGTAGCATATGTTCATAGATATTTTTAATCATTTGACAAAACGTATATATCATGTAGTTAAAGCGATTTGAACTTGTATCTCTTAGGATAAACATCATCCACTTAAATTGTTTAGTCTAAAATCATAATCCCCGCACATGTTAAACCGTAGATTATAAGTACGTTGTTATAATTATAGAATGATAATAATTAAAAACAAACGATTGCAAAGGCAGAAAAGACAAATAAACACTAAATTTTACGCTAAAAACTCAAATCAGAAAAAATTGCGAATAAAAAAGGGGAAATTTTCACTATGTCAAAAAAAGAGATTACAACCGATAATTAAACCCTTAATCACTATTATCTATGTATAGAGATAAATTACTTGGTTACAAAGAAAACTAGTTAATTATACTTGAATCGGGTTTCCAACTCTTCAATCCAGATCTCAAGCAAACCTCACTTTTGCCACTTCTTCTTTATAAGGGTTAACCCAAAATAAAATTTGAGTCATAACTCTAACACATGTATTATACTGCAAGTTGCACTACTAACTTTTTGAACTTTGACGAAATCAAAATTCGGGTCACAAACTCTAATTCTCTAACTAACATAATTAGATTTTTAGAGGAAAGAAAAGAAGAGGTGAAATTTGATTGGATGGTGAGTTAAAAGGATAAAACAAATGGTGAGGTAATCATTTCTCTTTTGTTCGTAAAGGGGGGCATGGACACTTAGAGCATGGATTTACGCATGCTAGTCTACAACTACAACCTTTGTGGCCTCTCCTACCGTTATATATGCACACCAAATCACACCCCCAAACTCTCAATCTTTTTCCATTTCTCTTTGTTCGTAGAAGCAGAGTATACTTGCTTTGTCTCTTTCAAAAGGAAAAATCAAAACAAAAATGGAGGGAGCTATGGAAATGAAACAATCAAAGTTCAAGAGAATCTGTGTGTTCTGTGGGAGTAGCCCTGGAAAGAAGAGCAGTTATAAAGAAGCTGCTATTGAACTCGGCAGGGAATTGGTACTTTACCCTCTGCTTCTCTCTGTTTCATCTCTGCTTTGCTCTGCCTCTGTCTTGTTTCTAAACTGCTAAACGTTTAAACTTTGTCTAAGAAATCAAATGATATACTGTTCATTGAATTCTAATCAAATTTGTTAATCTTAAAATTCTAATAAAAGGGTTTCGTAATTTTAGTTTAGTTTGACTGGGGGTTTACTTTAATCACAAGATTCATCTCTTGACGTGAGCTAAAATGTACTACTTTGATGAAACTACCAGATGTTGCAGGTTTTTGTTCTAAGAAGCATATTGAAATGTTAGTTTTTCCCTCTACTTTATTCATTTTTGTTCCCAAATGAAGGTATCGAGAAACATTGATCTGGTCTATGGAGGAGGTAGTATTGGATTAATGGGTTTGATTTCTCAAGCAGTTTTCGATGGCGGCCGCCATGTCATTGGGTAGGCATTTCCTCCTAAAAATGGATTTTCTGACTGCCAAAAAGCTTAGTTCTTATATTGTCTTGGGTTGTTCTTCCTGTTTAATGTCTGCAGAGTGATTCCCAAGACACTTATGCCAAGAGAGGTATGTCTCTTCCATTTGCATTGTATATTTTTGAAACATTTTATCAAAATGATCTTAAATAAACAATAATATAAAGAAGAAGAAGAACATTATCTGGTATTCTTTTAATATATATAAAATTGGTATTATTTCTTTCTCTAGTGGTAGCTCCCGTGCCATGAATTTCTACCTCACTTTTGTTATCTTTTAAACATGGGGTTTTCAGTTTTCACACTTTGTCCCTTTTGACACACATGTACATATGCAGGCTCCAGTTTAGACTTTTTGGTTGGTCCTGAAATTATCTGCTTCACCCTTCTTTTTCTTTATAATGAAACTCTGTCAATGAATTCAATTCCACCTGGCCCTCCCCAATGGTGTTAATTTGCCCACCACCAAGATTCTCATTCTTAGTATAAATCAGGTTTATATGGTGCATGCATTTTCTTCTCATTTCTTTTTCTTTTCTTTTTCTGTTGCTGTGAATTGGGTGTTGACTTGCCAAGCAATTTCCCAAGTAATAGTATGATAATTTAGGATTGAGCCCACCACTTGTGCTACTCTCATCATTGCCTTTTCCATTGAAGAAGCTTTTTTTTCCCCTCTCACTAAAAGTTGGCATCATGGGCAGGCAGGGCAGTTGCACCCCTTGAAAATTTCAAACTCTCGTATAGTTTGTGTGTTTTCCTTGTATTTTCTATCGACGACCTAAACTTGCACCCTTAAATTTCTAATATAACTCTCTAACTGTTCGCACCCCTAACATGAAATCTTGCGTTCGTCCCTGATTATGGGGCTTTGCTTTGTATTGACTTTGGTGTTGGTGGCTATTAAACATTTGCAGATCACTGGAGAAACAGTGGGGGAAGTCAAGGCAGTAGCAGACATGCACCAAAGAAAAGCAGAGATGGCTAGACAATCTGATGCCTTCATTGCCTTACCCGGTTGGTATACAAACCCCAAGCACCCATCTGTTCGTATTTTAATTATGTTCCGTATCGTATACTTGTGTGGTGTCGAATCTAGGGGCGGAACTAGAAATTTGTAAAAGAGGGGACCAAAATGAGACTAAAAATTTTGAGGGGGGCTAAAATAAATTTTTATAAAAATTGAAGGATTAACACACTGATTTTACATTTTTTCTTAAAAAAATTAGCAAGTTGGCGGGGCACATCCCCGTAGACCCCGTGATGTTCCGCCACTGGTCGAATCCGAATTTATCTAAGTTGCATAGCTTAAAACCTTCATGCGGTGAGAATGCAATGGTCCATCCGCAGCACTAGTCCCCTAGCCTGTGGTTTTAACTTTTAACAGTACCATCCCTTCCACCAGATATTATGAACTAAAAGAATTGAAGAATAATTATGTACCATACCCTTAACCAATCTTCTTGGAGGTCCTTTTCCAGGACCACTCACTCCCATACTTTTGAAGGCCTTGCTTGTGCCTCTCAATCAAAAAGCCCCTTTTTGCTATACAAATTACAACTTTAGAACCCTAGGAGCTGGTTCCTGTGGTAAAGGGTGTCGTATTTCCCGAGTTCGAGCAGTTTAGTCTGTAGGTATATGAGTTTATACTCCATAAAAATTACAACTTTAGTTTTTAGGCCTCACTTTGTGATTTCAACCAAAAGGGCCTCTGCCCAAACATGCAAATGTATTGCATTTGGGCTAATGGACTGTATTTTATGAAGGTGGGTATGGAACACTTGAAGAACTTCTTGAAGTCATAACCTGGGCCCAACTTGGAATCCACGATAAGCCGGTAATTTTCTTTTCTGGGAAAATTGGTTTAATTGTTTGAAATTTAATAATTAAAGTAAATTATTTGTTGAAATGGAAGGTGGGGTTGTTGAATGTGGATGGGTACTACAATTCATTGTTGTCATTTATTGACAAAGCAGTGGAAGAAGGTTTCATCAGCCCAAATGCTCGCCATATCATCGTCTCGGCTCCCACTGCAAAAGAGCTGGTCGAAAATATGGAGGTTTCTGATTTTTTTTTTGTATCAAAATTTACATTTCTTTTGCCAAAATTAATATTTTTGAGTTAGATTTAATGGTAAACTTATGTTTGTTGTAATTTTTAGGAGTACGAACCGCAGCACGAGAGAGTTGCTTCGAAATTAAATTGGGAGATAGAGCAGTTGAGTTATCCAGCAAACTATGAAATCTTAAGGTGAACTCAGACATTTAGTGAATGACTGATTTCAGGAGACGAAGATTTTTCCTGAAATATATATAGAGAAATAGATAGGGATCGTTAATGTATTCACTCATTTTCTTATTAAACTATATACCCTTTTATCGTTTTGTACTTGAATTTTGATTTATGTAATGCTCAACCTTTTTCTGGCATTGTTCCGTTCAATTTTTATTGTTTTTTTTTTCGTGAATATTGGACCTACAACTTCTTAATTATGAAATCCTTTATCTTTTTGGTACCCATTTTTATGTCCCAACGTTAAAAAATTAAATTCTAAGTAATAACCCTACATTCTAAATTTTAAACCCTAAACTTAACCTTAACCCTAAACTCTAAATGTATTTTGTAATATGAAGTATAGATAGAGCCACCAAAAGAGGACGATAATTTTCTATTAGGAGGTCTTGACAAGAAAAGTTAATATGTAGTATAATTATATTTTTAAAAATGATAATTATTTGATACACTGACTGTGGAAACTAAAAGTTTTTACAAATAAGGTTTAGTCGTTTAGATAATCAATTTAGGGTGTAAAATTTAGGGGTTTATGTTTAGTAGTTTGGAATTTATGGATTGTGAATAGAATTTAGTATTTAGGGTTTATAAGTTCAAAAACTAAATCCTCAACATATTATCGTAAAGCCTAAACCCTAACATTTAACCCCTAAATTCTAACTATAACCCATAAATTTTAACCATTGTCCATAAATTCTAAACAACTACGACTAAACTACTAAACCTTACACCTTAAACTAATTCTCTAAACCTTAAAATAAGGTGATTGTGGAAACTAAATTTTTTTACTGTCAATGTATTAAATATAAATCCTTTTAAAAAAATACATTTAGAGAATTCAAGTGATATCTTTCTTTGAATATAATTTCACTATAAGGTCAATTTCTAAAAGGGCAAAAGTGATTTCTTTATATGGTCAAACAAATAATTTACTCATTATTTGTACTACTATTACTATTATTTTTAAATAATAAATTATGTGATTTAATCCAAACATGATTAAATTTTGTTAATCACCAATCAATTTTCCCCCTATCCATGATCACTATGCACATATATATATATATATATATATATATATATATATATATATAATATATCTTACATTTCCCATAAGTCTAGATGAATCCCCCGCCCCCAAAAGAAGTCAATATTTGAAACCTTTAAATCCTGTTCCTATGTGACCTGCCAGTATTCGGGCCCTATTCCACTTAAAATTTAGATACACACTTAAAAACCAAAATTATTCAACTTTGACTACCCACAATTTCCCTAATTTATATTTTGAAAATAAATTAAGCAAGATGGGCTGCACATGGAGATTGAATTTGATTCAAATACTCAATAGACTTTTATTTTCCCTTCTATTTTTGTTAGGTAATATAAAATTATATCACCCATAAGTTTGCTTAAATCTTTGCTTATGTGGTTTCCACTTCATCTGTGTGTTTTCCCTGCCCATCAAAGACGACCATTGTTGACGGGTCAGTCCAAATCGTCTTAGTGAAATTCATCTTGGATGGATGGAAATCGTCTACCCTTTAACTATGCCTCCATTGGTGTCTCCACTTTAAAATAGCGGGTTTAGGGTTTGAGGTTTAAGGTTGAGGCTTAGGATGTAGGGAATTAGGGTATGGTGTATTTTTTAGGGTTTAGGGTATAAAAATTAGGGTTAAGGCTTAAAATTTAATTATTAGATGTTTTTCGATAAAGACATATAAGGAGGCATGGTCAGGGGCAGGAGATTTTTACTCTCTTGAATAAGGGTTGTTAAGAAAGGCTGGCTTATCAACGGGGGTTGGTCCAAGTGGTAAGCAATTTAGTATCACTTAAGCAGGTCTCAGATTCGAAGCGTTGTGTATGCAGAAAATCCCGGAGACTCACCCACCAAAACCAGATGTCTGTAATTATAATTAGGGGATTCATTTTTAGGGTTTTGACCGGTTGATGGATGATAATTAGGGGTGGACCGGGTGGTGGATTAAGAGAGAATGATTTCCCCCTGTAATTATAATTATTGTTCTTGGCATTTGCACGTGTCTGTTGCATGTTCGAAAAAATCGAATATATTAAAAGCGATAACTCATGTATATTTAAGCATATCAATTACTGAACTTAATGAGTGATTCCAATAGAAAAATAGGACGATGTTCATTTCTTTTGAAAATTATGTGTACTTTATCAAAAGATTAAGAATATTAATTATTTTGATATGGTTAATCTGGACAGTGAGATTGCAGATTCAGTACACATCCTATTTTTTTCCTCTTAATTTTGTTAAGCAATCGACCAAACCTTTTTAACATATCTTCTCCATTGTTAAAGCAAAACCAGTCAAGGCTTTTCTTGCAAATTGATTCAAATTTGCTCAAAAGTTTGGCAACAAGCCATTAGCAAAGAGGTAGCGAGCTTGCTGCAATCTTCATTTAGGACGTATTTACATGCAAAGTCAACCCCTCCTCTCTCTCTATATATACACCAAATTTATTACATATTTCTCTTATACACTCAATCTTCCATTTCCAAGACCCTAATATACCTCCCTTGTCGGCATCTTTCTAGCCATTGGCATCAGTTTTTTTGTTCAATCCAAGTTTTCTTTTTTAATTATTCCTTTCCTTCATTTGCTGAAGAAGAAAAGCCTACGTAGTCGGGTTCAGTTTCTTCACGAGCAAGGTAAAAATAAAGACCAAAGACTTTTATGTTGTATATTATTTAAGTGCATGTCATATATAAATGCGGGACGTTAATTGAGTTTAGTTCAATTAGTATATCGTCGAGCTAGTATTATCTTTATCTAGGGTACTGAGTTCGTGACAAGTTTATACTTTTAGTTGAATCTCGTTGGGATAGCTTGATTAAGTTTGAGTGTAAAAAGTTTCTCGGGAGAGGACAAATTAATGAGAAGCATATGGGACTGTGTGGGCAGTGCCAAAAACGCAGGGGTAGCCCTTTTCTACGCCATTAAAACTGGCTTGTCTTAAGTATGACTGTGAGACAAAGAGATGTAGTGAAAGTAACGCTTCTAATTCAATAATTATTGTTAATTTACTTTATTAATCTAAACGTTAAGCCCCATGTGACCTTGGCTGCATTTCTCATGGGGTGCTTCACCTTCAGTTTTTTAGTATATTTAGCTTTCCTTTCATATATATAATTATAGATACAATAGCACGGAATCCATTGATCTACCTCCACCACCTTCTTCAACACCCTCGCTTTCTCTCTTCCATTTTTCAGATCTTCAAAGCATTTGTGTTTACGGCGTCGGCAGCGACGGATTGTTGATATACGTAGATATCGACTTTGTTTTGGTGATTGTCAAGCTTAATGCTGAGTTAATGTTTGAACTTTGGTTTGGCTGATATATGTTTAACTCTTTTTTTTCTTCTTCTGATTTTTGTAGGTATAATTCTCTTGATATCTGAATTTGTGAAATGAGATTTTCCCGGAATCCAAACAGTAGAAGTGGGGATTTCTTGGAAGGAATGCTTAGTGATTATGTTGGAGGAAAGCCCAAGGTTAAGGCTACTAAAAATGGCTGTACTTGGCTTGTGACAGCTCTCACTTGCCTGCAACTCGCCTTTGCAGTTTATGCAACGATCCTTTTGTATTACATGAGTCCATCTGTAGATTTAAGAACCAAACCGGAGTTTACTTGGGCGACAAGAATCGCGAGAAACATGAAACAGTTGATCGTCCCGCCACATGTTCATGGTCGCTTCCAAGAGGCTGCTTCTTTCATCACAGCTGAAACCATCCCTCCGATTGCCCCATCACAAGTTTGCGAGCATGAGAAAATCGATTTCGTGCAGAAGAAGTCGAATGATGTTCAAATGATCAAGTTGAAGAGAGAGTTGTATGATGAGATACTGGATTTCCAGGGCAAGACCATTGGTACAGAAACTCTAGCTGAGCTAATGTCAATGAAATCCCGATGGGATATGCGCGGTCCAAACCGGCCGAAAGTGACTGTGCTCTTGAACCATTTCAAGAGGAAAACACTTTGTTCCCAGCTTGATTCTTTGCTTCAACAGTCGCTTCCGTTCCATCAAGTTTGGGTGCTTTCATTCGGGAGTCCAAACGAGCACTCTCTAAAGGGAATCGTAGAGAGCTACAACGATTCGAGGATCAGCTTCATTAGTTCAAGCTATGATTTCAAGTACTATGGCAGGTTTCAAATGGCTTTACAAACAGAAGCTGATCTTGTGTATATTGTCGACGACGACATGATTCCAGGAAAGAAAATGCTACAAATTTTATCTCATGTAGCAGGAACTGAAAAGTATAAGAACTCTGTTTTGGGCAGCATTGGAAGGGTCTTGCCTTTCAGACAGAAGGACTTTACGTTCCCGAGCTATAGGAAGTTCCGATCGAAGGAGGCAGGGCTTTACTTACCTGACCCTGCCTACGACATCACCATCCAAAAAATCGTGCAGGTGGATTTCCTTTCCAGTTCATGGTTTTTATCTGCTGAGCTTGTCAAGGCACTTTTCATTGAGACACCATTCACATTCATGACCGGTGAAGATCTTCATCTTAGGTAAGTTTATTAAAAAAAAGTTGGTAATAATACATATTCATTATCTTGCTTTGATTTGGTACAAAAATGGATTATCTTTTCATGGTTTGGTCACCTGTTGAATAATATATAAACAATATATATTCATTATCTTAAGTTAGTGGTGATAAAGACTAATGTGTTGTTGCTAACTGCTAAGTATGATTTAATTATAGATTTAGGAAACTGATTATACCAAAGGGATCTCTACATATTTGATGAACTGTGTTAGAATAAGAGGGCTCAATGTAGATTGTTGGAAGTTGACTCACCAAACATTTAAATAACTAATTTTCTACTTAATTCTTTGAAAGAATCTTCTAAACTCATGCTACAATTTATTAGTACTGAGTTGATCAACTTTTTCAGAATATTCTAATCTCTTTTGAGGAAAATGATGGATATTTTATACATTAGATCCGGTTAAGGGTGGATTCTCTGTATCCGGTTTCCACTACTGATAAGTCCTGCATTATTGTTTTTTATATTCTGAAGGTTATAAACTTTTTTTCCAAACTTGTGCAGCTATCAGCTTCAGAAGTACAGAAATGCAGGCTCATTTGTTCTTCCTGTTGACCCGACCGACAAAGAAACATGGGGCGATAGTGAACACAGGCTCGCTTATGTCTCGGAAACCACCGTGATCTTCAAGGACATAGTTCAAGTTAGAGATGAACAGTGGTGGAGGGCACTAAGTACTGGTTATGTGACTCAATGGGCTGCAATGTACCCTCAAAAAATTGATGCTCTCCTTTATGCTCACAGTGTTGATGAGGTCAAGGCACTTGCACCGCTGCTAGAAAAGTACCGGTCTTCTGTCGGAAAGAAGGCTTATATTGTAGTTTCCGGAGGCAATTTCTGTCCTTGTGAAGATGCTGCAGTAGCTCTAAACTGGCCAAAGTCGGTCTGCAAAGAGCGAAGATTTAAGATTTTCGATTTGCAAATAGGGGCACTTTCAGGAACATCAAACTCTGAGGTCCCAGTTCTGCAAGCAGTATACTCTAGCATGAAAGGATTGATCAAAATTCATAACCCCAGTGTGATTATCACCGTGACAGACATCGATCCCAACGTGAAAAAGGCTTTGAAGATGGCATCTGAGACGAATGCAAATGGTACCGCACTCGTACTTTTACCAAGGCCTTCTGTCTCGAAGGTTCTATGGATGGCTGATCTAAGATCAACAGCATTGCAAAGTAAGAATGCCAACATGTTCTTAGAAGATTCTTGATAACCAAAAACTGTTTCATTTTTTATGATGTGCAATCATCTGAATGATCATTTTGTTATGCAGATTGGAACCGGATGAGGATCTCAATCAATATAATTACTCAAAACCGCGCACCGTCTTTAACGAGGCTTCTTAAATCTCTGAGTGATGCATACTATATTGGAGATGAGATCCCTCTCAGCTTCAACATGGACAGTAAAGTGGATGAGGCCACTATTAAACTTGTTGATTCATTTCAATGGCCTCATGGCCCTAAAACCCTCAGAAGGAGAATCATTCAAGGAGGGCTTATTCGAGCAGTCAGTGAGAGTTGGTATCCAACATCAGATGACGACTACGGTCTACTACTCGAGGACGATATCGAAGTCTCTCCTTACTACTATCTATGGATTAAATATGCTCTCTTAGCCTACCACTATGACCCTCAAGTATCCCTTCCCGAGCTCTCATCGATCTCTCTTTACACTCCTCGATTAGTTGAAGTTGTGAAAGAGAGGCCAAGATGGAACGCAACCGAGTTCTTCAAGCAGATTCACCCGAATACACCTTACCTTCACCAGCTACCTTGTAGCTGGGGTTCAGTATTCTTCCCCAAGCATTGGAGAGAATTCTATGTCTACATGAACATGAGATTCACCGAAGACGCGAAAGCAAATCCAGTTCAAATCCCGAAGTCGAGAACAAACGGATGGCAAGCTTCATGGAAGAAGTTCCTCATTGACATGATGTACCTTAGAGGATACGTTAGCCTCTATCCCAACTTTCCGAACCAAGCCAGCTTTTCAACCAACCATATGGAACCAGGGGCTCATATCAGTGCAAAGGACAACGTTGTTCGACACGATAAAGCCGATTTCGAAGTCCCATTGTTGGTGGAAGATTTTAGAACCCTATTGCCTAACGGAAAGTTACCTCCGGCGTCGAAGCTGCCATCACTTAACCTTTTCAACCAACCTGTGTCACTCAAAGGGCTGAAGGCAGCTGGTGCCAAGTTGGGTCAAGATGTATTGAAGTGCAACAATGCTACAGAGATTGTGACAGTTCACCATATAACAGGCCTGCCACTGCAATGCTCCAAATTCATATGATCCAACCGTCTGTTATTTGTTATTCTTTATTTCTTTCATCTTAAAAGAAAAAAAAAAACAAAATGTAATATTTTTGTTTGTCTTTTTTTTTTTTACTTTGTTGATATGAAAATCAATGGAAACCATAAAAGTGAGAGAAACAATGGGAAACAAAGGTTTTACCATGGTTTCTTTATATAAACTCAGAACTGGCTATGCAGTAAATTGTAATTAATTGTCTTCAAAAAATGAAATCAAACCAGTATCTGTTTATATATATTTTAAACCCTTTGACAATGCACAAAATTTACGAAAAAAAGTAATTAAACCTAGATCTCTCGAGATGAACATCATTGTTTATTCATTTATTTATCGTATCTCTTTATGAAATTTGATTGATCACCTAAATCCCATGGAAATGCAAATGTAAGCTTGTGAATCAAGCAAATTTCATTGCTTGAAATAAACATTACATCAGTATTGGATAGCGCCTAAAGTTTTTATTTTTTTAATTTTTATATATTCATATAAAAAGTTGGTTTTTCTTTAAAAAATACTAATTTAGAAATAAAGTATCAAAATTTAATAAATTAAATCAACCAGTAAATTTGTCTTGTTACTATTAACCTAATCTACTACATAAGTATTGCATATCTGGTAAATATGTAGAATATTTAGGGGGAGACAAACGACCCAACCAAAACCCCTAGTCACAATTCACAAATCACAATGACAATAAAATAACGTCAAATTAGTAGTCAAATGTTCCCAAAACATAGATTAAAGTCTGACGACTGTTAACCCATCGTTAATTAATTTAATAAAATAAGGGGTTAAATCTCTTAAAAAGATTAAGAGTTTGAATATTCTTAATATTATAAATATAATAAATTGAATATCACAATATTTATACCAAAAAAGTCTGAATACTATTAAGTGTTAATTGGTTAAATATAAGTACACAACAAAAACAAATAAAATGGAACAAACAAAAGGCCATCTTTTTAAAGTTTGAAATTTCCCTTTTTAAAAAGAATATTTTTAAAATATTTTAGGGTAAAATATATATGTACATATATAGTTATCGAACTATGAAAAATATTAATTTAGTCATTAGACTTTCAAAAATTATAAAGTAATTATTAAATTTATTAAACATTATAAAATAATTATTGATAAAATAATATAAAAATTTGATTTATTTAATGACTATTTTATAACTATTTAATAAAATTTAGTTATTGTTTTAATATATTTAATAATTATTTAATAATAATTTCATAAATTTATAATTATTTTATAATAATTTGATAAATTTAATAATTGTATTGTAATTTATGAAAGTACAATGATTAAAACAACCATTTTCATAATTTAATCTCTAAGTATATTTTATCTAATATTTTAAGGATTATTATTATATACACTGGCGGTGAGCGCCTTAATTTTAGGGTTTAGAGGCTTAGTTTAGGGTATATGAGGCTTAGTTTAGGGTATATGGTTTAAGAGTTTAGGTGTAGGGATTTAGAATTTAGGGCTAGTGGTTAGAATTTAAGGTTTATGATTAGAATTTAGGGTTTAGAGGTTATGATTTAGTTTTTAGGGTAATATAGTGAGGATTTAGGTTTTAATCTATAAACCCTAAATGATAACCCTAAACTATAAATTCCAACTACTATCCATAAATTCAACACACATACACCTAAATTCCTAAACCATATACCCTAAACTAAGTCTTTAAACCCTAAAATTAAGACGTTTGTAGAAACTTTTAGTTTATATCGCTAATGAATCAAATAATTATCCATATTTTAATAGATTAATTAAAAAAAAAGAGTAACTTAGTACCTCATCTCCTTTTAAAGTACAACTTATAGCAGTGATTATTAATGAAAAATAAATAGTAGTACTAACAAATTAGAGTTTTTAGCTTTTTTTTATTAAATTTAATTATTCGGTACTGAGGTTAATAGCAGGTCAAGTTGTAAAATTTGTGTACTGTTCTTCTCTTTCCGTCTCTCTTGGTCTTCAAACACAACATTTTATTAGAAAAACATCTTTTGCTCTCTGTTATTGGTGGTGGTTTAAGATCAAGATCAACTGATCAGCAATCAAGAAAGAACAAGGTATGTTTCTAACCCTAGGTTTTTCACTTTTTCTTCTCCAAATTTGAATTTTCTTTATGGGTTGTGTATTGCTTTTCATTTAAATAATTACTTGAAGTATAAAAATTTATGTTTCTACTTTTACCCCTTCTTCTCGCCTTCGATCTTGGAATCTAATATTGCCATTACTTATATAAAAAAAAGGTATTTTTACCTCTAAATTGAAAACTTTTTCTCTGTTCAAACATCTGAGTTTTCTTGAAAGTGATCGGGAAATTTTCTTTTTCAATATGCAGATCAGAAAATTGATTGAAAAAGCTAAACTTTTTTCCTCAGATGATAGTAAGATGTCATCTTTTTAGTTGTAAATTTTAATTTTTGATTAATTGGGTATTCATGATTACTTGGTAATTTGGCGTTTGTTTTATTTCTTTAAAGTCATTTGCGGTTTGAGATTTAGAAAAGATGTAATGGAGCCGAGATTGGGAAATGGTTTGAACCCTAAAGTGGTTAAACATAATGGAGTTACTCTGGAGAGTTAAAACATCATAAATAGAAGAATTTATGATAGCTTGTATTTAAGAAAGTTTTACATACGTTTTTAGTTCAAATTTTTTCAGTAAATTGTAGCATAACAGTGTAGTCAAACATGTTGAACTATGTCTCGGGTTTTAAACCTTTGAAATGTTAATCATCGCCTCAGGTAAAGCAACAAATAATATTGCGACTTGCTTGATTAGTGTGTTAAGTTTTTGGATTTGATTTTTATTGGCAGTGTCTTGCAAAATATAAGAAACTTGTAATTGGTGTTCTAGATTTATTTTTTAGCCATCTAAAATATTGCTCATTTGTTATGTTAATTTAATCTGGGGTACCCTTTTGAAAAATAATGTGTTGCAGATCTTTTGTTTGTAGTTTAATTATTTTTTGTAATTACTGAAGCTCGGAACATTGCACTGGTCAAAGATCAAGCTCAGTTGAAGACTAGAGTAACTTTGCATCGGTGTTCTTGAAGATTCCCTCATTTGCTCTCGAAGGTGCTTATGGGAGATAATTGTTCTTGTGAGCAACTAACGTTTTAAATCAAGCACAAGAGATAATAGAGATATGGGCACCATGCACCGCAGGTTAGGATTTATTAATTGTTACCTACCTTTCACTATTAGACAATTCAAAGATAAAACAAATAGATCAACTAGAGTGAAAAATATAATCTTTTCCAAGTTCCAACCTATTCTTGGATTTGAATTCTTTGTTTTTGTTTGTAAGTAATTTCTTTTGAACCTTAGCCATTCTTATGTGTCTTGATTCCTGAATTGCTAATTTTTTTCTGGCTTATTGCTTATGATGAAAAATTCTTGGGGCTCCTTTTACTAAACTAATTGTCTTGGCAGTGGAGTTTTTAAGAAAACAAATGAGAGAGCCAGGCTTGTTATCGCAACAATTCTTGGAATTGTGTTAGGATTTTTTATTGGTGTTTCATTTCCATCAGTTTCCCTTTACAAGGTATGTTTGCCTTCATTACTAATTAAGCTATTCTGCAGTCAATCTATCATCCATATGATTTGTTTTCACTCCTTGCAGATTCACTTACCTTCAAGCCTCAGATCAACTTTTGATTTATCCATATCTAATGACCAAGACTTTATGGTCAGGTCTCCTGAGAGAACCACGGACAATCTACCTAAGGTGCCTGTTTGCTTACTCTCTTTCACCTTAGCTCTTTTAACCTTTTTTTATTTGGAAGGAGAAGACATTTTATTGACACAAATGATATATTTTTTCAAATTATCAATGAAACTTTTGTTCACCTCTGTTTTTGATCCAATATATCGTCTTAGATCAGCTTGAGTCTTATATACTTGTTTCTGGGTTCTTGTATGGAGCTGAGCTCTTTGTTCAAAATTACTGCACAGTGCTTGGTTTTGATCCATTTTGTTAATTGTTTTCTGCTTCTATGGTTTCCAGATATATGTTCCTACAAATCCTCGTGGTGCAGAAATGTTGCCTCCTGGAATCGTTGTTCCAGAAACTGACCTTTACCTGCGCAGGTTATGGGGTGAGCCTAGTGAGGTATGATCTACTAGTGATATTTACATGGAAATATCATAATCCTTGTGCTTACGTGATACCATCTAAGTAACTGGAACTGGCTGGAATTTCCTTTTTCTTTTAATATCTTTACTGACTAGGAACGTTACGTGAAGCTTATCGTGTTCTTTCTAAATTCCAAAAGAAAAGTTCTGATGCAAGAGGGTTATTTTGCCCATAAATCACTACCATTCCAGTTTTGGAACATACGTCTTTCTGGGTGCTAAACATACGTCCATGTTTCTTAATATTCTTGATAATATGTGTCTCTTATCACGATTTTCCTCAACTCTGCAGGATCTGAAGAAGAAACCAAAGTATTTAGTGACATTTACGGTTGGTATTGATCAGAGGAATAACATAGATAAATGCGTTAAAAAGGTAAAACAATGGGACATTCAATTTTTCTTTTTTAATTTTTTATTTCCAGGGTTTTTGATGCTTATGTATTCTTACATGTGGTAGTTTTCTGAGGATTTCCAAATCTTGCTTTTTCATTATGATGGGCGGACAACTGAATGGGACCAATTTGAGTGGTCAAAGAATGCAATCCATGTTAGTGTAAAGAAGCAAACAAAATGGTAAGTTTTATGGCGTTCAGATGGTTTATGTTTCTGGATCCTTTTAGTTGGAGGGAATTTTTAAGAAAGCATAACCCTTTGCCAATTCCCTGCTTCCTTGAATTATAGTTGCTGCGTTCTTAGGTGAATGATAATTTGCTGCTAGTTTTGATCTTCCTCCTAATGTATGTATTTTATTAGGTGGTAGGTTTATATTTTGATACACAAGCTGTGTAATTTACACAACCCTTCATATTTTCCATATTTTATTAGGTGGTATGCAAAAAGGTTTTTGCATCCAGATGTTGTTTCCGCTTATGAATATATTTTCATCTGGGATGAAGACCTCGGAGTGGAACACTTCAATTCGGAGAGGTTTGTCCTATAGAGCAGTTACATTTTTTACTTAGTTTCAATATGTGAATGGTTTTTTTCTTATTTTCTCTACACAAATTACCAGATACATGCAACTGGTCAAGAAGCATGGTCTGGAGATCTCACAACCGGGTTTAGAGCCCAATAATGGATTGACATGGCAGATGACAAAGAGGAGAGGTGACAAAGAAGTTCACAAGTAGGCTCTCTCTCTCTCTCAGCCTTATGAAGTTGCAAATCGCAGTTACTTTAACAATCATAAAGGATATTTTTTTGGTGTCATCTGAAATTCGCATTTGAACTTGGTTCACAGGATTACAGAGGAGAAACCAGGCTGGTGTAGTGATCCACATTTGCCACCCTGTGCTGCGTATGCTCTCTCTCTCTCTCTCTCACACACACACACACACAATGTATCTTGCAAATAATTGGCAAAACTGGTCATCTTCAACCAGGCGTCCTGTTTTCTCTTGGTGCATTTAACACTTTGTTTTCTTTCAGTTTTGTGGAAATTATGGCTCCAGTATTTTCTCGGGAAGCTTGGAGATGTGTGTGGCATATGATTCAGGTAAAGTATAGTTAAGAATTCTGTGGACTTTAGCCAGATTGTTTACACGCCCAAGTAAATAAGTACAATCAGATTTGAACTGGCTCAAATACTAGCACATTTGGGATGATTTCTCTTTGTTCTCAGCTTCTCCAATGATGGGATTAAGAATGAAGACATAAATTAGGAGTTTAGAATAATGTTTGCTAAAAATTTACTTAATAACATGTACAATTACCTGATCTCCTTATGATACTACCAAAATTCATGTTCTTGTAGAACAATTTGGTGCATGGATGTTTAATAACTTGGTGCAATTTCTTGAGTTCTTTCCTGTTGATACTACCAAAATGATTAACGAATCTTATTCTTTTAGAATGATTTGGTGCATGGATGGGGATTGGATTTTGCACTCAGAAGATGCGTTGAGGTTAGTGGTTTCGGTCTCTCTTTTTTAACCATTTCCTTTTTTGCTATTCGCTGCTCTACAGTGAACAATATAAGAACCTGTGGAAGTCTTTAATAGATGGAGAAATCAAAACATCGGTAAAATGCCTTAACATGCCTAATGCAGAATTATCAAATTGGCTAGTTTGTAAAAATTGTTAAATTTTCTAGTGAGGTTGCAATTGTTTCAACTATCTAATAACATGCCTAGCTGTCTTCTCTTTGCCAACCCTGTGAGAAGTGAGAGCTTCATGTTTATCTCAGCCTGGCCCCTTATTTTTTCTTGTACTAAATTGCCATCTTCTTCTTCACAGCCTGCACATGAAAAAATCGGTGTGGTAGATTCACAGTGGATTATTCATCAAGTAATCCCTTCTCTTGGGAACCAGGTGAGTTGTCATCAGCTTACCAGATACTTTTGGTTTCAATGCCGAATGATGTTTTAGTTTATTTCCTCAAATGATTTATGTGAATTACTTCCTCCGTCCCATAAATTATGTCCCATGTTGACTTTTCACGTAGTTCTATGAAAAAAAATTATGAGACATGTGATGTAAAGTAATTAAAATGACAATTTTGTCCTTGAAAAGTTGGATTTTATTTTTGTTGGGAAGCTAAAAAGGGGTAGAAAAGGAAATATGACTTGTAAAAGTTGTTGAGTTTTTCAAAGGGACAAATTTAGTGGGACGGAGGGAGTACTAATTTTATGAATATAGCTTTTAATCTCTAACTGAAGACCATTTTACTCTTTATGGCCTTCCTGATTATGATCTCATAACTATGTGTTTTGTTGAATTTCAGGGCAAATCGGAGGATGGGACTGGGGAAGGGGTAATGCATATTATGAATCTTGATATCATTTTATGTACATTTTGAAATTAATTCTTAGATTTGAAACTTGTCTTTTGTAAAAGAAGGATTAAATCTCTAAACCAACTCGTTTTTTTTCCCTTCCTTTTCTGTTGACAGGTTAGAGCAAGGTGCAAAAGCGAATGGTCGATGTTTCAGAAACGACTCGCGAGTGCAGACAAGGAATACCTTGCTCAGCTTGGAAAGGAGGGCTGATTATTAATTTTACTGATTTCGTTTTTTCTCCGAATCCTCCCCGATTTTCTTTCACTCCTTGTACATGTATATTACCTCATCAGATGTTTGTTAGGATCCAGTTTGAGTGACGTTTTTTTTTGTTGCAGAAAGAGGGTGGACTCATTTCCCTGAGCCACATTTTTTTTGTATCTTAAGATTTCTACAGCTATAGAAAGGGGGACAAAATTCTTTTTATATCTATCTTCCTCGTGAGTTGCACTTTTTTTTACTATTTCTGTCATGACTGTAGAGCGAGTTTAACGTAAGATATAGTTCGGTGCGGCTATTGTACGACACCAACTGAAAATGTTACAAGACAGAACTAAAAATGTTACACTTTTTTATAACATTTTAGATTGGTGATTAAGTATCGTCACTTAGCTGCGAGTATCGATATTTATCGCATCTGATAACATTTTAGGTTTTTATAAGTATCGAAACTTGTCTCTAAGTATCGATATTGTTGCGAAACACTAACAGAAAATGTTGCCAAAAATGTAACATTTTTAGTCTTGTATTTCGTGTTTTATAAGATTTTTAGTTGGTACTGCAGCGATTCCGCACCGTAGACCTACCCTCCCCTGGACTTGGGTATGAATATTGGACTAGGGCGGACATAAAAGGACAATGCTTTGCCGTGTGTTAAGGTTAATATATAGAAGTCCACCGCTGCATGGATGTTTGAACCTCATTTAGCAGCTCCATTTCATTTCATGTGACTCCCATAAGCATGTTGCAAAACCGGGATCTGAGGTTGAAACTGAGCAAATTCCTCGTGATTTGCATGATATCGCTTCCAAAGAAAGACATACCATAGCAAAGAATAGAGGTGTTTAAACGGTTAATTCGGTCGGTGGTCGAATCGAATTATTTAAAACCAAATTAACTGAAAATTTTAAATCTTTAACCGTTAATCGAACTAAACTTTTATTCGAAAAAATTAACCGAACCGAACAAATTTCGGTTAATTCGGTCGTTTTTTGAATTAACCGAAATTTATTAATTTTTTCCCTAATCAAAATTATTACACAATAAAAATTCTTGGAAATACTTTTTAGTTCACAAAGATAATTTGTATTTAATTTAAACAATATCTAAACATAGATAAAAACATTAGAATTTTAGATTAAACATTAGATTTTTTATTTGGGTTAGAAGTGGGTTTTAGAATTTTAATGGGTATGGGCTTAATATGAATAATATATTTAATTTTTTTTTATATTTCGGGTAATTCGGTTAATTAACTGATTTCGAACCGAATTAACCGATAACTGAACTTTAAAAAGTTCTTTAACCGTTCACTGACTGAAAAAAGTTCGGTGATCGATCGTTTAACCGAACTACTTTAGTTTGGTCAGTTAATTCAGTTAAACCGACCGTTTAAACACCCCTAGCAAAGAATTGATACGTCAGCTCAACTCTCCTCCAACCCATCATTCGCTCATTTAATTATGTCCCACAAATAAAGCTTGAAAAACTTAAGATCAAGATGATCGAAGTGGTAACCAGTTTGGCATTGCTTAAGTATGTCTCAAATTCGAGGCCTTATGCAGAAAATTCACGTTAGGAGAATCACCCACCAAGACCATGTGTGCGACGCGGGTCGGTCTGGATTAGTCAAGCCTAAATCTTGAGGAACCGAAAGGGCAACAAAAAAAAATTGATCAAACTATTAAAAGGTACTAAAATCTGCTGTACTCAGCATGATCTACGTGATGTATATATAAAGTAAATCTCATCTAATGATCGTTAAGTATCATCTCACTGCCACTGTTATTTAAACATCTTACCGGTTTAACTTTTTTTATTAGGAAACCAAGGGGAATTGAACAATGTGAAAAGTTTTTCCTGATTTGCCTGGTTGGTAAAGGTGATGTTGATGGCTAAAGGAAGCCAAGGCCGGGCCTCACTGAGGAGTGAAAATGAAGTATTTTCCTTTTTTTGCGTCACTCTCACCAAACTCCAATTGAGTTTTTGGATGGCAAGCCGGTTTGCTTGCATTAGCAGGCAGGTAACTCACTTACATATTACCTTCCTGCCTTGTGTGCTAAGGCACATTTAAAGGCTCAACAATATTAGATGGTTTGGAAAACCCCATTGGACAGCCACACAAAATTTGAAAAGCTTTAAACATCATTCACTTTGACCAACATCACCAAATCCACCCTTTCTTAAACCCATCGTTAGCTTCCCTTCTGGAAGAACAAATAAACAATACAGTGTTAGGCACCAACCCATCTCAGCAATCTACAGAAAATAAATAGCCTGCTTAAAAACCTACATTCTCATGCTAGCCAAAACCAACCCCTCTTCTGCTTCATTGTTGTAACTTGGTGTGCTTTTCTGGTGATTTTGTATGGAGTTGTAGTAGGTTCCTTCTGTCAATAATCTTGTAAACTTGTACTCATTCAAAGGTCCTCTCTCTTTGTTCATTCTAATCAACTTTTTTCTTCTTCTTTTTTAAATGTGGGAATGTGTTTGATGACACAATGTTTGGTTTTCTTTCTTTGAATCCTTTTCAGGGGCTCCTAAAATTCCACTTCTTTGCAAGGTAACATTTGCTTTCTCTTTGCAAAGCAATCTTTTCTTTAGTTACTGCATTTTCCCTCTCCTGAACATGCAAGCAAGGAGAGCTTTCATAAATGAACAATTTAGAAATTTTTCTAAGAAATATATATATATCTGATAAGAGTGCAACATTATAAATCTCTGGAGAAATTCCAACCCCTTTTTTGTCTCATACAACAATCTGCAGTTTAACCACCAAACATTCACTATTCGATTTTCAAACTGGTTTTACATTTTATAATGATAAGTTCCCATTAAATTGTATTTTTTTAAAATACAGAAGTACTCATGCAGATGCAGTAGCTGTCTGTCTGATAATTATGTGTTTGTTTCAGCAGAGATGGGAGAGATGTCAAGCTTCCAACTGGGTGTTATTGGTGCCTTGTTTCTTTCAGTTGCATCATCTGTCTCCATTGTCATATGCAACAAAGCTTTGATGAGCAATCTTGGATTCCCCTTTGGTACTTTGTCTATTCTTAAACACCAGTTTCAATTATTATATAAGAAAGACTGAGTTGAAATTTTCTTTAACCCCATTCCTCCTTCAGCCACAACACTCACTAGCTGGCATCTCATGGTGACATTCTGCACCCTTCACGCGGCCCAACGCTTCAATCTTTTTGAAAATAAACCTATTGACATGAAGACTGTGGTGCTCTTTGGCATCCTCAATGGTGTTTCCATTGGACTTCTCAACTTGAGCCTTGGTTTTAACTCCATTGGATTCTATCAGGTTAACTGCACTCTTAACAACCATATATATATATATATATATATATATATATATATATATATATATATATATATATTCATTTTAGCCCATTGTTGAAAATTGTGTGCTCATTCTTTGTGGTGCTTCTCTTGGCAGATGACAAAACTTGCAATCATACCATTCACTGTATTATTGGAAACAATCTTCCTTAAAAAGCAATTCAGGTTTTCCCCCCTTCTCTTTTTACACTTGTGAAAGTTGAGCATTTTGAGATTCTAAGCTTATCAGTAATTTGCTGTCCTACTATGTTCAGCCAAAATATAAAGCTGTCCCTCTTCCTTTTACTTGTTGGAGTTGGCATTGCTTCCATAACTGATCTGCAGCTCAATCTTGTCGGGACAACCCTTTCTCTCCTTGCCATTGCGACCACCTGCGTCGGCCAAATTGTATCCTTTGATTGCCATCAAACATTGAAAAGTGCTTCTGAAATGATATATAGGCCAGTATTGTTGAAATGAATATATTCTTAACTTGATGAATATAGCTGACAAACACAATACAGAAAAGGCTGAATGTCTCTTCAACCCAGCTGCTCTACCAGTCAGCCCCATTTCAAGCAGCAATTCTTTTTGTCTCGGGCCCTTTGGTGGACAAATTACTCACCAAGCAGAATGTGTTTGCTTATAAATATTCTCCTATAGTCTTGGTATTGAACCAAAACCTCTCCTTTTTTATCTCTTCGGATGAGAATCTTTCTGAAAACTAAATGGTTTTTCAACATTTTGCAGGCATTTATCATCCTCTCCTGCATAATTTCAGTATCTGTCAATTTTAGTACATTCTTGGTTATTGGCAAAACATCCCCGGTCACATATCAAGTTCTCGGTCACCTCAAGACTTGCCTGGTTCTTGCCTTTGGCTACACGTTGCTGCATGACCCTTTTACAGATAGGAACATCGTTGGAATCTTGATTGCCATTTTTGGGATGGGGTTGTATTCTTATTTTTGCACCCAAGAGAACAAAAAGAAACAAGCTGATTCTTTGGGATCACAGGTACATATATCTATATTGTTCCGACTTTTCATTTTTCTTCGAGTATGCATATCAGACATGTCTTTTAATGTATCTCCGAGCACGAATATTCGAATATTATATTTTCCATACACCCTTTTACACATGGAAAATTAGCATTTTAATCTGATCAATGCTTATGTCATTGTGTTTTCAGATGAAAGAAAAGGATGCAACACCGTTTCTGGTTCTAGAGAAAGAAGGCCATGAAGTTAAAAATTCAAACAAAGATTCCCTTGTCTAAAACAAAACAGGACTTTGTGTATTAGGGAGTTGTTTCAAACATTTTGTACCTCAAGAGTAAATCACTTTTTTATTCTTTTTAAATAAACCACTCGTTCACTTCATCTCAACTTCCTCTTCTCAGCTCAGTGTAAAATTTATGGTATCATTAGCAAATTGTAAGTGATCAACTTCATATTCTAACCATTTCTTTGCCTATGAAAATTTATATATATAAAAGATTGGATCCTCTTACACTATGTAAAACTTGAAAGTTTTACAAATGAAGGTAAACTTGAAAGTCTTTCTAATTTAAGCTATAAAATCTAAAACCTAAATCTCTAGTACTAACACCCTAAAACCTAAACGTCAAACCCTAAACTCTAAATTCTAACCATAAACCTTAAATTCTACACCATGTACACTAAACCCTTAAACCTTAACCTAAAACCCTAAACCTTACAATTATAAGACTTATGTAAACTTAAAAAAATAGGAATGTTTAATCTCATCCATCCATTCCACTTATTCTATGATCATGGATTAGTGTAAAACTAAACGAGTTTTACACTATATAAGTGGAGAGGGAGAATAGGAGAACTTATTGAGTGGTCTTATTGGTAAAGGATGACGTTGTTTCTCTTATGTAACCTGAGTTTGAGCAACGTAGTTTGGATATATGCTTGAATTGAGTTTAATCTCAACCATTAATTTACAACTTTGTGAGTATATTTTATGATTAGTTACTTTGTTACTGACTATAGAGTATCTTAATTTTACCCAAAAAATAAATTTGACTGTTTTTTCTATTTTATTTCCAAGCTTATTTTCTGTGATAACTTACGAGTAATATAAGGCTAGAATAAAATAAAAACAAATCTATTGAATTTTACCAGGTCATGCTTTTTTAATTAGTATCTAAATAAAGTGTTAGCTAGAAGTTAATTTTTTAATCAATTAAATGCATAAATCGAACTCATTGAATAGTTCAAGACTTTTAATGGTAAACAATAATATTATTTCTTTTAGGTGATTTTGGTTTAAAGTTTATACCGTATGTATTCTTTTTTAAAAGGTTAAAAGTAATTAATATATATTATCATGTAACCACATCAAAATATTAAAAATAAATAAATTCATATAAATTACTAAATAGGTGAAACACTTTAAAATGTTTTAACGTCACGATAACCACAAAGAAAAAAAAACATATTTTAAACTGGTTTAACCTTACAATAACTACAAAGAAAATCACAAATAAAACGTGAAGGAAAGAAACACGATAAAGCAAGAAAAAAATTTAATCTTTCACGAAAGAAACGCTGTACCGACGGTATGAATTTCAACGGTTTCAAATTAAAACGAAAGAGAAAGAATCCAAACCAGTTGGCCACCTCCACCATTTACCAACCACATCGTAAAAGCTGTCCCTGAATAATGTCCGGCAAAAATTATAAAATCAGATTTTTGGCTTTTTTTCATTTCAATCTCAAAAGTATATTTTGATTTTTTTTATTTAACCATCGATTTCTAATTTATTGATTGACTAATTTAGGTCGAATATAATAGAAATTTATTATGAAGGCGGCCCTCCAACTCAATTGGTCTATTCACAACATCAGTGTTCGAAACTCTAAATTATCTCATAGGCACAAAATATTCAAAACTCTAAAAAATAAATTTAATATTATTTATGCAAAAAAAGGATTTTTTAAAATAAATAAGAATTTAAAAAGAAAATTATTTTTTTTAATAGTATAAAGGTGATTATAAGGTAATATCTATTCATAGATATTCTTAACACTTTAACAATGCATACACTATATAGACATAACGATTTGTAGTGACAGAGGTATGTGGGGGTAGGGAGGGGCAATTGCCCCCCACCCCCCAAGAATTTTTTTTCCAACTTTGTCTTTCTATATAAATTTCTTTACAAATTAATTTATTTTTGAATTTACACCTTACAAACATTTATGTTTTACTCTCAACCCAAAATCATGACTCTATCCCTAGCGATTTGAACCCGTAAAAAATGAGATTTTAAGTAGCTAGACAAGACAATAATGTAATTAATTAATTATAAGAATAAGGTAATTAACTAATTATTATAACGATGAATAAAACAAGGTTTAACTAGAAAGATTTGCCTACTATTTCTTCTTTTTGTCTACGTATGGGAATATATTTTTATAGCACGAAAGTCTCAGATTTCGAAGTGATTAAAATACGACAAAATTGTTAGTTGCACCTATGAAAAGGATATTTTCCTAAAATCATGACACTTCCATTGAATACTATACATGCAGAAAAAAACCATTTGTATTAGTAGATACATTAATTTTTTTGAACGAATATTAGTATAAATTAAAGGATAATTATACTATGTACTGACGGTGTAAATATTTTGTTTCTACAAGCGCCCTAATTTTAAGGGTTATATATTTAATTTAAGGTTTATAGTTTAGGGGTTTTATGATTATGTGCTTAGAATTTAGGGACTAAATTGAATTTAAAGTTTAGAGTTAGAATTTAAGGGTTATAGGTAAAAACCTAAATCTCTAATATATTACCATAAAACCTAAACCCTAAAATTTTAATCATTGACCATAAATACTAAACCCCTAAACTATAAACCCTAAATTGTATCATAACCCCTAAAATTATGATGCTTGTGGAAACAAAATGTTTCAACCGCGCATGCATCATATATTTTCCCTATAAATTAAATTACTTTTTGTTTTTATACTATTTCCATGATTAATTTAATTTTCATATTTTATGCTTTGGTTCGTATAAATTTCGAGTAATATAAAAATAAACATTTATTTGATACTCCCTCCGTCCCACAATTTTTGTCCCTTATTGATTTTTTTGGGTCAATTTTTTTCAACTTTGACTCATAATTATTTAAAATGTATCATTGATAAAAATAAAAAAATATATTTTAAAAACCTCTAATCGAGTAGTTTTCAAATATATATTTTATAAAATTTAATTATTTAAAATATTCAATATAATAATAGTCAAAGTTTAAAATTTTTTACTTTCAAAAGGTCAATAAAGGACATTTTTATGGGACGGAGTGAGTATAAAATAACATAATGAAGTGCATATTTTAATTTCAAAAGCAATATTTAAATATAGATTTATATTTAAAACACAGACGGCGAAAATAATTTTTTTAATAAGCGTCTTAATTTTAAGGTTTAAGATTAGAATATAGGGTTTAAATTTAGGGGTTTATAACTTAGGGGTCGTGGTTAAAATTTAAGGTTTAGGGTAAGAATTTATGGTTTAGAGGTTCATGTTTAGAGTTTAGAGTAACATGGTTAGAGAATTAGGTTTTAATCAATAAACCCTAAATTCTAACCACAACACATCAGCTTTGAACCACTAAACTTAAACCCCTAACATATACAACACAATAAATGTCTCAGTGGAAAGCAGATGATATTCATCCTAGAGGAACGTGTTCAAATTACTTTGTCTACAAGATGTATGTGCATTGTTAAAGGATTAAGAATATTAAATTTTTTATTTCCACCGCATATATAATAATAATAATAATAATAATAATTACCCTTTAAATATTATCATATCTTTTAAACTCTAAATTTTTAAAACATAATTTCTAAATTTTAAACACCACATGTTGTCCATTCAACTCTACTTGTAGAATTCTTAAATTCAAACGTCAGTAAAATATTTGTCTTATATTTGAATATTTTTTTGAAAAAACTGTAAATAAAATATTATTTTATTAGCCTAATAACTAAAAATACTCATATTATTTTATTTTGTATAATATCTAATCCCGATATAAAAATATAATACCTTCTCGTTTAATAAAAAAAAACTTGTAAAGTTTACATGTTTTCGGTGATATCACTGTGTTACTTTGCATCGTTTAGTTCTCGGCAGTTGTCATATTAAACTAAGGGTTTTTTTTTTTAAGGGAAATGAAAATTCAAGTTAAATTAAAGTAAAAACAAAAAACAAAAAACAAAAAGGGAAAGCACATGATTGGCTGCATAAATTAGCTTACTTTTTCAACTTCAAACGAAAGGGTACTAAGGTAATTTGAAGCTTTCAATATTTATATTCGGCTGGCAATCCTTGTCTCATTTATCAATTATCAAGATTGATATAAGCTTCGGTCTTTCAGTTTTCTTAAACAAAGAGAAAACGTTAAAAGAAAAACAACTCCGACTCCGAGGCAGCGAGAGAGAGAGAGAAACCGAAAGCGCGAGAGTTTTTCTTTTAACCTTAATTATTATTAGTTGTTTACTTTTGGTATTTAAACTTCACAGAAGAAGAGTTTCACTAATTTCACCGCCAAGAAACCGAAAACATATCGTTTCTCTTGTTTATTTTCTGTTCTGCCAAGAGTACTTTTATTTTCTTGCTTTAAAAGAAAGAAAGAAATGGCCGGTTCACAGATCGGAGAAACAAAAATGGAAGGATGGTTGCATATAATTCGTTCGAATCGGATTGGATTGCAGTACTCAAGAAAACGTTACTTTGTTCTTGAAGATCATCTTCTTAAGAGCTTCAAATCCATGCCCGTTTCCAATCTCCAGGTCTCTTCCTTTCTTTGTTTTCTTTTTCTGATTTGTTAAGAAGCTTATCTTGCAAATTTCGTTACTCATTTAAAGAATCTTGTAAAGAATTAATGGCATTTTTCTCGATTTAAGCTTTTTATTAATCGATAACTGCTCTAGTTTTTAGTAGTATAACATTTTTTAAAAGAACAATTGTTCGTTTATTATTGATTTTTTATACTATTTTATCTTTATATTTAAAAGTGGCTTTAGTTGCTTAGTAATGGATTAGTTGAAAATGCCTTTAATATATCACGTCCAACGCGTTTTCATTGAGTACTTTGATGGTTAGCAGAGTGAGGTTCATTGAATACATATATATGCTTCTTTTTTATGTAGCTGAATTCATTTTCTCTTTTCTTTTACTTTTGTTGAATTGGTTCTTTCCTTCGAGCAGCCGTTCAGAGTTTTTTTTTTTTTTTGAGGGGGGGAGGGGTTATCGTCTGAGAGATTTAACACTTTATAGGTACATTTGGGGAAATTGTAGTGTCAACTTTATGTCAGGAATATTTTACTTTAGCATTCATATATTGCAGTCTTTGTACTGTTTAATTTTTATATTTTAGTGAAAGTTATGTTGATTCGATGATAATCATAAGCCAGGCAAGTTGTTAGCTACACTTTAAGCATAATTATACAGTGTGATGCTGCACATCATCGCTTTAGAGGGAAGTGTCTTGGAAGAATACCCAATGATCAAGCTTAGTGCCTATGTTTATTGCTGTTGCAGTTCACTGTTAGCTCTGTGAAACTATTATGTATATTTTGATGAATGAATAAATGAGGATGCTAAGATGGTCTTTAGGTGCACATTCAATTTTTAGTTAATTTTCTTTTGTTTATATTTCTTACTTGTTGACTGTTCTTTCAGGAGCCTGGTAGAAGGGCAATTATTGACTCCTGCATTCGAGTTACAGACAACGGGAGGGAGAGCATTCACAGAAACGTATGTGAATTGTGTTCTTTTTCTTGGACTGTATTAAATTTTTTGGTTTATGTTTTCTGATTGGTTTGTGCCATTGGAGATTTTCTGAGGACAGTTCTTTGTTTGACTTGTAGGTATTCTTCATTTTCACCCTTTATAATAGTTCTAGGCACAATGATCAACTGAAGGTGAGGCACATATTTCACAAAACGATTTAGTTGACATGTATGATGCTTTCACTTTCATGTATGAGATATGGAATCAATTTTACAGCTAGGAGCTAGTAGTCCTGAAGAAGCAGCAAGATGGATTCAATCCTTCCAGGAAGCAGCTTTAAAGGTCTGAGACGAACAGCTTCCTCGTGTTAATGCACATCATAGATTTTTGGCATGATATGAGATTGAGATTTTATTCTATTAATACAGGGTGGTACATACCCTGGCACTGATGTTGCTTGTTCAACGAGCAGATGGCAGTCCTTCAGGTATAACAATGAGCAACCATCCAGCATTGCTATTTAGTATATATATTAAATTTCTGCCTTTTTGCTGTCTGTTCACCTATGCTTGGGCACGATTTGAGTTCTGTGCTAATAGTTTGAAAACTTTAGTTGGATTTGTTTATGATATTTACTACTTACTAGTGATGAGTGTGAGAGGGCTTAATGCTTGTTTTATTATCTGGTATTCTCTCATATTTATACCCTATTATTATATATCAGTTTCTTAGAAGGACTCCTTGCATGCAGATCGAGTGGTTCCAGTAATGCAATTCATAACAATTCTATTGACTGGACACTTTGTTCATCCACAAAGATGGACAGAGTGACATCTGATGTTGTAGCACCGTCACCTTGGACAATCTTTGGCTGTCAGAATGGTAATTACAAAACAAATATTTGTGATTTTTGAGATAGCCGTATCTGTTTGACTAAAACGAAGATGCGATGCAGGTCTTAGATTGTTTAAAGAAGCTAAAGATAGGGATTCTCATGGAAAGGTTGGTAGCTTTTGATTCACCAGTCGATGATCTTCTTGCAATTGCGTTTTTACATTTCTCTCCTCTTTCATTGGCAGTGGGATGACCATCCTGCAATCATGTCTGTGGGTGTCATAGATGGAACTTCGGAAGCCATTTTCCAGACACTTATGTCTCTTGGACCGTCAAGATCCGAGTAAGATGCCCTGTGTTCTGTATTTTCCTTAGATTAAGTTCTTGTATTCTTTTGCAAGAGCGCTTGATTTCAATAGTAGTAGATCTAGTTTTGAAATTCATTAGAACAGACCTCATCATGATTGCCCTTTTGCATTGGATAATTTTTCATGTGCAGTTGGAGCCTTTTTCTCCCTGAATTTGTAATGGAGAATAAATGTCAACTTAAGTTTTGATGCACGAAAGAATAGAAACAATGTAATATTTGCCTTTTGTTCATGCGAACTTCAATTTTTCTAGAAACACTTATAAAGTAGTTTAACAGCTCGAAAAAGCTATAAGAAATATGCACTTTGAAAATGATACCATGTATATATTTGGTATCTGTACTTGGTGCGTTTTAATTCATCCATATTACTTATTAGTTTTCCCCTTGATGCTCTCCAGTGTGTTTTAAAGATTTGCAAAGTTAGAATTATATTCACCTTGCAATGTTTTTTTACTTTTTTTCTGAAATGTTTTCCTTTTCCAAACTCAATGGAACTTTACAAATTGCCTTGCAGATGGGACTTCTGTTTCTACAAGGGTAGTGTGATCGAACATCTTGATGGTCATACTGATATTGTTCACAAGCAGCTATATAGTGATTGGTTACCTTTGTCAGATCCAAACTCCTAATTTTGTCACTGTGTTTTGCAAGATAGAGGTCTCTGTTTATGTATATTCACTAACTCATTATAATTGCAGGGGAATGAAAAGGAGAGATCTCTTGCTGCGACGATATTGGAGAAGAGAAGATGATGGAACATATGGTAGTAATTGCTTTGAGGATATTCTCAAAAGTTTTATTCAGAAGTCACGACAGATCTAGTTAAAATTGCAAACTAACTTCCTTTATTTGATTTTATCACAGTTATTTTGTACCACTCGGTGTTTCACAAGAAGTGCCCCCCACAGAAAAGCTATGTCCGTGCCTGCCTTAAAAGTAATGTATGCCTGAAATATATAAGTAAATGAGAACTTCCTGCATCTTTCTGAGTCCTCTATGTCCTACTATTATACCTAAATAAATACCTTATAGGAAGCATGAACTGTTTTAGCCTTGTAGGTTAAAATTTAGCATACTCCTAGCCTTGTTTCCTAAGTATCGCACACGCACGAAAGAAAAGGACTCTTTCAGGGTTTTTTTTTGTGTTTTTATGTTGAAGCATTGTTTGGCTTCAGTTTGAATACTGCTAATAAATCCATATTCCATCACTTCATTTTGATGTGAGCAATTTTGTCCCTTGTATACCACACAGAAATTTATAGGCTGTGGCATATGATGCACTTTTGAATTTCTACTAAAGGAAAGAGGAAAATACTTATATTAAAAACAGAATAATCGATTGTTAATCTACGAGGGTAATGTTTTGAACATACTTGCAGGTGGTGGATATGTCATATCTCCTCTAAATGAAGGAAAGCACTCGGTTGTAAAACACATGCTTGCAATTGATTGGAAATTCTGGAAATCTTATCTTCAAACTTCTGGAGCCCGATCTATTACCATTCGTATGCTTGAGAGAGTTGCTGGTAATCACATTTTCTGTTATAATTTTGCATGTATATATATTGTGTGTGTTGAGTATTTTATGACTTTTTGTGATCATTTGAGGCATTAATTTGCTAGGAATTTATGTCATGTACTTGCAGCATTAAGAGAGTTATTCAAAGCAAAACAAGGAAAATATCCTTCCACTGATATTTCATCTGGAGAGTGGATACGAAATGTTAGGTTGCAACAGAGTGAAGATGAGAGTGTAGTTGATATGTGCACACATATAGAGGCTGGGAAATCAAAGGAAAATATGAGTGAAGGAATGGAAAAGGCATCTTCAGAGCACTCGAGTCTTGTAGGTCTTAATGATGCTGCCGATGAATTCTTTGATGTTCCAGAGCCATCAGATTATGATCAATCAATAGATGGGTGGGATTCCGACTTTGGTCCTGAAGTATACGCTCAGGTAGCGTTGAAGTAGTTATAATGGAGTTTTTTCATATCTCATAGAGGATGTGAACAACTATAGAGTTTTTTCATTTTTCCTATTCATTTTCTTGTGGCCGTATTACTAGAGTTTTTCTCCACCACATGTTTTTTTGTGTATGTTTTGCTCCAATTTTCTCACACGACCTCTATGTGCCTGAAATATGTAGGATATGCGCCAACCAAAGTTATCAACTGCTGCTGTTTTTGTGAAAAAGTTACATGATCTGGCAGGTGGTACCTGTTTGGATGATCATTATGTATTCTTATATTATAGAAACCAAGAATTTTTAGAAAGATGTTGCTGATGGCTTCCAATTCGTCGTATGTTGCAGTCCAGAAGAGGGGTTACATGGACTTACAAGACATGACGAGAGAAGATGGCATATGCTGCTCCTATGGGAACACTCTTCCCAAGGATCCAACTTGTACATTACCTTGCAGTTGGACAGCAGCAGAACCCTCCACATTTTTAATTCGTGGGGAGAATTACCTAGAAGATCGACAGAAGGTATTAGAAAAAATCAATGGCACAGTGCTGAAGTGTACTACAAAAGTTCAGCTGGTGTGTTCTATGATGGTTTATTGTATGCTGTGTAGCATGATATTGCATGAACTGGCAGTTTATTGTTTGCCCTTCCATGTTTGCCTAGCATGTTTAGGATGCAATAAATTGCAGGGTTTTGTACATATCATATGGTGATCAATTACTAGGCAGACACCCTATTGAATCCACTTTGGCTTTCCTTTTGCGTAGCTCAACTTTAGCTTTCCTTAAATTGCAACTCCAACTTAGAATTGTATCCTTGTTCTCCTTTTCTTCCAGTTTAAGGCAAAGGGCACATTAATGCAAATGGTCGCTGCAGATTGGCTAAGATCTGACAAACGAGAAGATGATCTAGGAGGGCGTCCTGGGGGCATTGTTCAGGTTTTCCCTTATATATGCCATTACTTTTGCATTTTCTATATGTTTCTGGTAAATCGGAAAAAAAAATTTACCAGTGTTTATCCGCAGAAATATGCTGCTCAGGGAGGACCAGAGTTTTTCTTCATTGTAAACATACAGGTACTTTGCTCTATTAGTCTTTTGCTTACATTTAATTCTATCAAGCTGTAATTTTTATCTACATTCTTATTGGTTCCGAAGCATTTAAAAGTAACTGAACTATTTACTGCGATACAGGTGCCAGGTTCAACAACATATACCCTAGCACTATACTATATGATGAATACTCCAGTGGAAGATTCACCCTTGCTGTATAACTTCATCAACGGTGACGACGCATTTAGAAATTCAAGGTTTAAGCTCATTCCATACATATCAAAGGTTGGTACATGCAGCATTATGCAGTTGAGATTGAGAATCTTTGGTTATAACATTAATTGAAGTGGCAAAGCAAGGTCCTGACGTTGAGTTTGTTTTTTGAAGGGGTCGTGGATAGTCAAGCAGAGTGTTGGGAAGAAAGCTTGTCTCATTGGCCAAGCTTTGGAAATTAATTATTTCCGTGGGAAGAACTACTTGGAGGTAAAAAGATATATGAACTGCGTTTATATGGATGTTTCTGCGGATCCTAGCACAATTAACCTGGATAATGAATTTGAGAATTCGTATAATATTGCATAGAGTTAGTTTCACATTTCACTTCTCTTAGCAAGCCCCTCCTCATTTGCAAATAGGAGAGTACAAAAGCATGAGAATTCTGTGTTTGACATTTGCAATACTGAAATTCTGCAACCTATCACTTCAGCTTGGGATTGACATTGGGTCATCGACGGTGGCAAGAGGCGTGGTGAGTCTCGTGCTTGGTTACCTCAACAATCTGGTTATCGAAATGGCATTTTTGATACAGGTAAAATCTAAAAAAATAGCAAGTGTAATTTAAGTTGATAAAAGGTTGTTAAGATTTGTATATATGCATATACACAGGCAAACACAGAAGAGGAGCTGCCGGAGTATCTTCTCGGGACTTGCCGGCTGAACCATCTGGACGCAGCAAAATCTGTTACAGTAAAAGTTTGAATAGTGATTGCGTTATGGCATTGCTGCTGCCTGCTTCAACAGAGTTGCATTCTTTCTTCTTCTTCTTCTTTTCCTATTTATTTTTTAATTATTTAATCAAATGGCCATTTTTCTGACTGATTTCATTGTACCATTGAAATGGAAAACAAGCTGTTGTATAGAAATATGCTACCCTATATTAGTGTGTATTAAAGAATCCAGTTTGAATTTTAATTTTATTTATTTGTTGATTTGATGCCTTATTTTCGTTTCTAAAATTTAGGAAATACTGTCCAAAATAAAACTCGGTTGGTTTTGGGTCAAATTTACAGGTCTGAAGGGTCGCCAATCCAGAAGTATAAAGTATAGAGCACTAAGCAGTACCGAGGTACATACTTTTTCTGCACGTATAATATGTCTCTACTGAAAACAAAGTACAAAGCACATGATATGGAAATCAAATCACAATCTAATAAGCATACAAAAAGATAATATATTTATGATAATTGATTTTACATTTATACTCCCTCACATCGTTGATTCGGAAAATACATTGCTAATCTAATAATTCAAAATGTAAGAGGGGAAAGGTCCAAGTCCCAACTGTGTGGGGACCACAGCAGCATGTGGGCAGAAGGTGGAACTAAATAATTGGGAATGGGCCCCAAATGGCAATACCAAATCAAATCAACCCTACAGGTAATGTGTTCAATCTTTTCTTTTCTTTTTAACCTAATTTAAACCCATTTAGATCTACATTGTCACCAACAAATCATTTTTATTTTTCTAATTAATTTAAACTCCATTACCCCCTTTCCCCCTCTCCTCCCCGCTTTAAATTTACAATTCAAAATATCATTTATTATTTTGTATTCTGGTAGTAAAAGTAGATGTTCATCATCTTTTAAGACTCAAATTCGAGCACCAATAATGCATGCTGTATGTACCGTTTTTGAAAAAACTAAGAAAATTGAACAACGTTACCCTTACATGGCCAGCATATTCAAAAAAAAAATATCATTTATTCCCTCCTACCGTCGGGTTTTTCTTTTGTGTTGTCTTCATCTTGTATAGTTCGAATCTTGATATTCTTGAAAATGTAATAATTCTTTATTTCATAACAAAAAAGAAAAAAAAAAGGGGGAAAAATCCAGAGAGATGAATGAGCTGTGCGTGATTAAAAGGTTAGGGAAAACCGGAGGCGCACAGCCACCTCCCATGTGCGCCTTCTCACATGAACTTTTACTCCCTTTCACTAAATCCCTAAAAGTGCCTCAGATTCAAAAGAATCCTATCCCTTCCTTCTTCTTTCTCTCTCTCATTCTCTCCTCTGATCCAGACACGAAAACAGCGACCTCTCCTTCAATCTCCTCATTCGAACCAGGTCCCCTCTCTCTCTCTCTCTCTTTGCCTTTTTGCCTCATTTTCTGGTTTTGTTTTTTGAATTTTTTGCTTCTTTTTTTTTTTGCTTTCTCTTCCGCATTTCAGTTTACTTTCTGTTTGGTTACTCAGAGAAATGAAGAAAAATGATGCCAACCTTTCCTCTTTGTTTATCATCTACTAACTTTCAACTTTCTTTTCGCTGCATTTCATTTTCTATGTATCCAACCAAACTTTTGTAGTTAAAAATCGCGGATTTCTTTTACATTATTTTCTAGCTGTTATTTTTTAAAAAATGAAAATTGAGATGCTATAACTGGTGTTATTTTGTTCCCTTTTTGTTGATTGTCCAAACCTAGAAGAGAACTTCACCTAAGCAGGGAACTTTAATAATAATGTTATTATTATTGCCTAAATTACTTTAATGACCTTGATTGCTTCAGAATTTTTAAAATTTTACATGATAAAGATGTTACCGCTGAAGATATTGCTGCTTTGTAAAGAAAATATTAATAAAAAGCCGTAATTGTAGGTAGATAAGTCAATTTCCATATGATATAATAACTTTTTTCTGACAGTATTTAACTTTTTTTCCTTTCTATTTTCTGAACAGAAAATTAGAGAAAAAGGCGGAAAAAGTTCTGAAAAATGAATAATTCTTGGTTTGACAAAGGCTTCAATGCGGTTGGGGTCAACGATGATTTCTTTGACGACGTAATAAAGTATTTGGATTTACCATTTGAAGACGTTGAAGGAGCTGAGTGTCATGGTAGTAGAGAAGATGTAAAAAAATTCGATTTGCCTGTGGAAGAGAACGATGACGGTAGTGAAGAGTGGGATTGTAACTTTGAGAACTTAGAGCCTCCACCCACCAATGTTTTGGCCGGCTTGTCTTCTGGATTTTATGGTGATTTTTTCGGTGATAGTTTGGACAAAAGCCTTGCAATTTCAGTGAGTTCCACTTGTTTTCCATTCCATGCTTTTTGATGTGTGGGGTTGTTAATTTAGCATTGTTTTTTTGATAATATTGAATTAATGACCTTTCTAGTGGTGGTTGGAGCTTGTTTGCTAGGAGACATACTAAATCGCATTCATGTTATTATGTTGGAAGACATTAACTTTGTTTTTAAGACATGCTGAGTAGTTGCATATTTTGTGAAGTGTGTGCTCTGCCGGAGCCTGGTTATTTAGCGTGGCAGTTGGAAATGGTTCAAGTGATTGAAACAATAATTAGATGTTGTACTTTGCAAAAGTTTTGTGGTGCAGATGAGTATGAACATGGCACATATCATGTGCGGTGGTGCACCACATGCTATTACACTGTAATACAGCTGTATGGTGTAAGCAGGCAGGCAGGCCCAATCGGTGTCTGTTTTGCCTTGCCAATACATGGATGGGACCACCTGATAATGCTGTTTGTTCATGGTTGTTCTATGATTCATGTTTAATACCAAAGTGGCACTTTTTTCTGATAAATTTCCCAAGAGATTTATGCAATTGTTGTAGCTGATAATTATTCTGTAATGGATGCTGGCCTTTTTGTTACCACTTTCAATTGAATCCTCGTACAACGGAAAAAAGATGAATAACTAATATTTGACAGGCTTTTTCTTTCTTTTCCATCTTTTTTTAATTGTATAGAAGATAGGCTAAATCTTCCTTAATCTCATCATATATGACTCTTCCACTTTGTAGTGTAATGGATCTTCTCAGCTAAACCAACAGTCGAGTAACACCAAAGCAGCCTCCAGCACCAGAAGAAGCGTTACCTTGCACAGAGAGTCTACTGATGTGAAAGGTTCGCCCTGGTTCCAGACTTCCAGTCCAGTATCTGTGCTTGAAAGCAGCAGCTCTTGCTCAGGTGCAAATCCCGCACCTATTAACCCTATCCTAAGTTTCTCGGTGAAGCGAGGTCGAAGCAAAAGCAAGCGCAGACGAGCTTCTACCTTTAACCTTCAGTTGACATTGCCTTCCATATCATCCGCGTCCTTTGCCTCCAGGGGATCTGATTATCAGTTTGGTTCTGAATCAGAATCAGAAAGCCATCTTACACAGAGAAGTGCCAAAAAGAGACAGAAGAAGAAAAAGAACCTGACATTGCTTTCAAGTTCCAGTGAGATCAAGAAATCATCCTCCCAACAGCCTAATGTTATGAAATGTATGCACTGTGAAATTACAGAAACACCACAATGGAGAGAAGGACCAATGGGACCAAAGACCCTTTGCAATGCATGTGGGGTTCGATACAGGTCCGGACGCCTCTTTCCGGAGTACCGTCCTGCCGCAAGTCCTACATTCATTCCGTCATTGCATTCCAACTCTCATAAGAAGGTGGTAGAGATAAGAAAAAAAGGCAAGCTGCCGTTGTCAAACCCCCCAAAATGCGGTTCCGGTAGCAGTAGATGCATTGATCACTATTAATTGAGAAAGGTTGTGGCAGAGAGCATTTCCATTATTGTGTTTTGGTTTTCTTTCCTTGTTTCTCAGTGTGTAGTGTGTACATTGAAGGAATAAGTAGGAAGTTAGATTATTGGAATGTTTGGAAGACAGGAAATATGTTAGTTTAGTAGAAGAGTATTCGGGTTGATTTTTCAAATTTTAGGTTTAACAAGTTTGAGTTTGGTAGTATCAGGTCTCTCACCCTATTCATTTATTCTTGTAGCTCTTAAATGTAATATTTTTCATTTCCTTATATTATTATTATTATTAAAGACATTTTGTTTTCTAGTAGGCAAACTGGGCCAAAACCCAAAAGCACAGCCCTCGACAGATAGGCCCAAATCTTGCCTCATGGGCCTTTACAGCCTTTTCTAGCTTTGGTCTTGGTCTGTCTCTTTAGACTTTAGGCTTAAAAATGTGATGTTTTAGTTAGTTTTGTCAACTTTTCCTTTGCTTTTTTTTTATCTGGTTTTGAGTTTAGATCATTGAAAATGGTTGGCCTGAGAAAATCATGGTCACAAATCCCTAAATTTTAAATCAATATATATACAGAAGAAATATACAATGCATCGGTGGTGGAAAATTTATTTTTTACAAATGTTTAGTTTTTAAGGTTTAGAGTTTAGGATAAGGGTCTTAGTGTTTATGGTTAGATTTTAAGGTTTGAGAATAGATTTTATGGTTTAAGGTTTAGGGTATCTAAAAAGGATACTGAGTCTGATAGTGCATCAAATAATACCCAACAACTAATGGGGTTTGTCCAAATGGTAAGCAGTTTGGTATCGCTTAGGTAGGTCTTGAGTTCGAAATGCTGTGTATGCAAAAAATTCCTGCTAGGAAACTTACCCACCAAAACTAAATGTATGGACTGGGTCAGTTCGAATTTACCCGGTAACCGGAAGTGCAACCAAGAAAATTAATTACCCAACAAAATAGGATTTGATTAATTTATTTCTAAAAATTATAGTCATAAAAACATTAGGAAAGAACGTCTTAAACAGTCTTCAAAACATTTTGTGAAAATTTCACCAAATAATTTATCAAAAAAGGAGTTAATAATAGACACCCTTTCCTTTGTTTAATTCGAGTCTGATTGGAAACAAACCCTGCAAAGTGGGAAAAGAACATTCCGATATATTTGAAACAAATACAAATAGAAAAAGACTTGCAAAACAGATTTTTGTTGGATTGAAATAAGTTTAGACATGGAAAGGAGTTGACAGTTATAGCTAACTGTATATGCTTTCCCACCAAATTATAGGATTTTGTTTTCCTAATTTAACTTATAAAATTCCCTTCGCATGCTTGTTTTATGCCCAATTGATTTGATTCCACAGCGGCCTATTCATAATCTCAAAACCATGACCACGAACATCCGCAGTAATATTGTGGGATCTCTTCCACAAGAGATGTTGTCGGAAATCCTTACGCACGTAGCGTCTAATTCCATCACTGATTTCGTCAATTTCCGATTAAGTTGCAAGGCTTTTCTTGAAGCATCGAACCATGCTTACATCTTCGGAAACGTTTCGTTGGAGAAATTTGACTTCATTCCGCGGACTAAAAGCGAAGAAAATTTTCAGAATTTATGCAAAGCTGCCAACAATCCCGAGGCATTATATAGGAGAGGAATGATCGATTGTTTTAGTCGGAGGAAACCGAAATCCGGTCTGCGTTGGTTGAGGAAAGCGACCGAGAGAGGTCACGTTGAAGCCATATACACCTATGGCATTATCTTAATATGTTTCGGGGGTAAGTTAAGGGAAGAAGGACATCAAGTCGTGAAATCTCTCGGTCTCGTTAAATTTAACAAAACAAGTTTAAGGATTGTCGTCGGTTGTCGTTCGAAAACCGAGAAGGCTTTTAGCAGAATGTGGGTGTACGTCGGGTTACCTAGTCCGAAACAAGTCGACTGCGGTTGCGACCGGGAAAGACCAAAGTGTCGGGGTTCTCGTATGGACCAAGCTTGGCAACCAAGCAACCTCTGCACTTGTTATGATTCTTGTTTTTGGGATCACGAAGCAACTTTGTTTTCTAATTTGGTGGGGAAATATTTAATTCAAAACCACTCGGTCCCTGGTTGGCTCAGTACATGTAAATGATGTAATGTAGCTAATTCGTTAATATAATCGTTCGTTTGGTTAAATCTTTTTTTAACAGCTTAGAGTTTGGTATAACCAGAAAAAATAGCTTTAATACAAGTCGTAATATCAAAATTTATTTAAAATAAATTAAAAATTAACACGTGAAAGTTTAAATAAAATTGAAAACAATGAAAATATAACGTGAATATATTTGTTCGTTAACTGAATCACTATAATATTTATTTATGCAAAATATACAAATAAACACAACTTAAAGACATTTTTCTCTGGATTATGGGTAAGATCTCATGAATGGTACTTTGCTAGAAAATATACGTATGATGCAATCACAGGCTTGGACTATCCGTTTTCAGCATGTTCTACGATTCGGTAACATGGTGGCGGATAACCTTGCCAAGATACATGATTCCACCTCACTCTCAGTACGAATTTTCCATTCAGCTCCTCCTTGCGTGAATGAAATATTATAGGCAGACTCAATCGATATTCTTGATTTACCTGGAGATTAGTTGACCACCATAGCACATGTAAGTTGTCTAGTTATGTTCTTAGCTTTGTTTTTTATTCTTTATAGCTTTAATTATCTTGATTTTTCTCTTAAGTTTTTAATTTTAATTATTTTGGTTTTTCTCTTAAGTTTTTAATTTTTTAACCTCCATCTTGTAATACAACCATGAGTAATCTTTTCCTCCACTTAGGTTTAGGGAGGTTTTTAACTAGGCCTATGTGCGTATCCCTACTTTTACCAAAAAAAAAAAGACATTCTTTTCTAAATCAAATATTACATTAAAATATATAAAAGAAGAAAAAACAATGATTTGGATGAGTGGCGGCGTTATTCCAGCAAATTAAAATTAATTTTGAAAATATGATTTGGCAGGGAAACCCTGACCTGAAAATCAGACTTACAGGAAGAAGAAACAAAACGTTGAATAATAACAACAATTACTAATGAACACTGCTACCCATTACCATTTACCACTGCACAGCCTAATACATCTTTTCGCCGGCATTATTCTGAAACGGCAACCTCTTGATCGACCCTCCAGTAGTTTGAATCGTTGAACTCCATCGCAGCTCCGTCATCATCAGGATTCTCCTTCGGGATAATGTTCCTCTGCAACGGCCCTGCTTCCCCAACTATTCCTTCTTTTAGAGCTTGTTCCATTGCCTTCTCTGTACCTTCCGACTCCACGTCCTCTTCAAACAAAGAGGGCACCGGTGGTGGAGACTTCTCATTTGTATCGCTGCTCGCTGTTCCTTCACTTAAATCCATGGAGTCTAAGGAATCACTCGGAGGTGTGGATTCCACATTTGAGGGGGCGCCAACATCGGTGACCATTGCTTCTGTTTTGCTGGGTACGCTGACATCAGTGCAGTCATCATCAAGAAATGGATTCTTGCTTGAACCACCTGCTTGCAAATCCGAATATTCTCCCCATCCCACCCACTCAGGTAAAGACCTGCCTCCAGACAAATCCTCGCTTTCCGTTGTGTCAAACCTGAATAATCCTGTATCACGAGAAGCATTGGTTTCCTCCCCTTGTGGATTCAAGTCTCCACCACTCATAAAACTGTTAAATCCATTCATGGCATCGGAAGAAGATGTGCTATTCGCGGATTGTTTGTTGTCATTCAACTCACCTTCCTCTCCAACTACCACTTCATCATCACTACTGCTGTTACCATCATTCGCAGAGCCATTCATCACCTCTGTGGGGGATGATGCCGCAGGTGCATTACCGGTTCTGTCATCTTCGAATGCAAACCAGTTCGAATTTGTGAACAGACTGCTCATTAAAACACAAGGGTTGTAATCTCCATTAACATGGCTGCTTTAACAAAACAATAAAACTGTACGTTTATGAAAGCTAACGGAATAGGAGGTTCTTCAACAACACGGCCCATCATGAGCCTCATCAACCAATTACTTCATTACTATGGGTAAAGCTAACAAAACTCACCTTCCTTGTTCATCTCCAAGCCTCAAGGATGATATGACAACCTCAGCAGATTCATCATCAAAGTATACGTCCTGCAAATTGAAAACATATATATACAGTTGATTTGATGCTAAAAAATGGAGAAAATTTTCCCTATTTGTTTGGTTCTGATCTTAACAATAACACATACTCTAGGTTATGTTTACATCAATTTTAACATGCAAATAAAGAAGCCATTGGAAGAACAACCTATTGCCCTCATATAAACAACATAGAAACAATTTCCAATTAATTAAAAGAATTCAGTCACTAACCTCATCATCTCGATCAAGAGCACCATGCTCCTGAAAACAGTTAAATAGAAACAATAAGTAGAGAACCCATGTGGAGTTAAGAGATTGTTAGAAAAAAAACAAACAAACTACATACTTCATTATCATCATTCCCATGTATTCTGTATCCGAAAGCCTGGCTTAGGTTATTTGCTAAAGCGGCAACATCATAATCTCTATCATGAAGATCATCTTCATCACTATCCCTTGTTCTGTCCTGCAATGTTGTTGGGCGGCTGCACATGAAAAGGGAAAATACATGAGACTCTTTAAAAGACTTCTCTGTTTGCTCTCACACCTATGTGGTTTCTGCAAACAGCAATCCTGAGCTATAAAAAGCCATAAATACTTTAAAAGAGAGAAGAACAAGTCACATTTTCTATGTCACTATACGCTATAAATCTGTCACAAGATCAAAGAGTCCATGAGTGTGAGCACCCTTACAAATACCATTCATTCCGTTCACTATTTTTCTTACAAACACATACAGAATCAATAGACAATTGACCTTTTCAATCATGTATCCTACTCATCTGGAAGCAAAGCATATCAGAAGTGAAGCAAGAACGTACCCACAAGCCCATCTATAAACATTTTCAACTGCATTACGCTCTTGCAGAATATTAGCTTGCCATTCATTCCAATCACTATTTTCCTGTACAGAATAATGAACTTGTGTCAGCGAATCACAAAAAGTTATACACCGATGAAAGATGCCACCATTGTGCTAAAGAACACAACTACCAATTATGATGAAATAATTTAGATTTTATCATACCACATAATAAGGTTTTACGCCGATTTTTATCATAACAAAAGTTCTTAAACTACAATAAAAATGCACCCACAGCCTGTGGGATCCTGAGCCCTCATTCAACATTTACAAGTTGTCCACACCTGTAGGCATGCTTGAATGTGGCTATTGCTGCTTCTCAACTGTACAAGTGTATTTGAAATGCGTGTAATGTGTCCAATGTTTCCAACCCGTGGTGCATGTTTTCCAGCAGCAAGTAAAGTGGGCTGTTTAACCAAAAAAGGGGGGATTATGCCAATTGCTTAATCAGGTAGCATTTGTAGTGGCCTCTAGTTATACTGGTCATAATGCCAGTTAGATAGCAACAAGATTAACATCTACCTGATTACCATCACCAGAAAGAATTGGATGTTTGTCAGTTTGGAGAAATTTCCCAATCAAATCACATTCTTGAAGAAGATGATCAACTATAGCATCATTCTTGCTTTCAAGACAAGATAATATTATACTCTCCACGTGATGATGTAATGCATTGTTGTATGGGTACCTGCATAATTTGAAATAAAGAGAATGAATCTTGACCGGCTAACAAAATGAACCAACTTCCTCTGAGACATCAAGCACCTCCTAGATTCAAATTTTCAATAAGCTTCAAGATGACAGTTTTAAGCAAGAGCTTACTCAAAGAAAAGATCAAGAACTCGTCGAATGGTTCCTGAGTTAACCAATTCTTGCTGTGCAGCTTCATTTCCAGTTGTCAACAGCACGGCAATGAACTCCACAATCTGAAATAAATAGCAGAATAATTCAGAAAGAACCCAATAAACTTCCAGGCAAGTCCACACAAACACCAAATAAATCAAAAAGGTATCAAGTATTTCATGTTGCTTGGCAAATAAAACTTATAACAAGATTATAAATGAACCTTTAGACGATGCTTCCCAAGAGGCGGCCTCAATTCTCCATATGTGGTAGGAAAAATCTTTCCATCAGATGACACATTCAAAAGCATGAGCAAGTCTCCTGCAAAAAAAATGCAGTCTTGAACACCATGGCTAAACTTGTTACATGCACCTAGGATATTTGAAAACTATCGCATAAAACTTGCAGCAAAGGAAATCCTCTCACCAAGCTTAGGCAGCATTGCATTTATAGTCTCTGAATTTACAGGGATTGGAGGCTCATACATAAGTTGATTCCGAAAAGAATGCATCAACGGAGAAGTAAATGCTGATCTTTTTGGATCCAACAATGAGATACAAACTGAAAGTGAATTTACAAGGCCAGATTTGGAATATGAATCTTCCAACACATGTCCAAATATACTTGCAACAAAGCTGTACATGAGCATATTCAAAATTACATGTCAAATCACATGAACAATAGAGAATCGAAATGGTGATGCAGGGAGGAGATGAGAAGGAACTAGATCTCACAAACCTGGGAGTAGAGAGTTTGGTGGCTAAAGCTGACGGGGCATTCCTAATTATTGCACATAATGTTTCAGCGGCATTAGCATGAACTTCAGGAGCACACTGGTCATCACAAAAAACAGGTTGTCTGATAGAAATTACAAAGCATCCTATGCCATGCAAATAGTAATACAGGATTATGTCATAATAACAATAAAACAAAAATTTATCACTTACAGATGGACTCAATTTATCCACGATCATTTCCAGCAAATTGCTATCAGCTAACCATTGCATTACATCCAAAAAATTTGGATATACATGATCATCAGCACCTACTAACCGAACCAAAACCTGCAAAAAGGTACATCAAATATCAATGTTCAATACAAACATATTAAATTCCAAACCAAATAAATCCACTATTGCAATAAAAAAATACAGAGATAATATCTGGTACCTCCATGATGGATGTGATTCCTATCAAATCAACCAGTAGGCGGAACACATCTTGATGTACCTGTTAATAATCTGTCTCGGTAAATTCATATAAAAAATATAAAAAAACACCGATAGTTTGTAGTTCATGGATCATATAGCACAAACAAGCCCAATTTTGTCATGCAAGTCATTAGACTCGTACGGTTGTTACATGTACCATGCAGATAACAAAAGACTAGATGAAAATGACTTACAATCCCAAGAATTAATTACACAACTAATTCAGTAAACAAGCTTGCAGGTGACAACAGTTGTAAGTGCATTATGCAAGTCCATGTCAAATAAATCAGTGCAGAGATAAACCAAGGAACAAGGTAGGACTAGGGCATACTCAGATACCCAGCCTGAACTACACTAGTCATCCAGATTTGCAGGTTATTTAATGCACCATCCAACAACACAAAAAATGTATCAACAGATATGCAAGAAGTCCAAGATGTGAAACAGCTTTGCTTACTTGAACGTAGTTCATAAGTGGAACAGTTTTCCGTAGCATAAGGCATACAACAACCTAAAATCCCAAAACAAATTAAACATGTCAACTAGTAATAATAAACCAAAGCAGGAGTCGAAGAAAACATGACATAAAACAGCACACAAACTAATCAGAATATGAAGAAGCAAACCTTACTGAAATAACCAGCTAGCGTGGAACTATGAGATCGGTTTGGTTCCAAGAAGGAGAAAAGTAAGTTCATCAACTACAACATAGAGAAAACCATGAAACAAACAACACAGCAATTTCAATAATTAAAGATAGATAATCATGATTGAAAATGAAACCAATACCTCTTCATCCTCAACTAAAGTCCTCAAAATGACATCAATCTCACATGTAAATATCTCACAGGCAACGAAAGGAAACCTAGACATAACAATTAACTAACCATTAGGAAAGTGAAAAAGTAATATCAGAAAGGTTACAAGGAAATGGAAAGAAGTTTAGCTCCTGATTTTATGAAATGTCATACTTGAAGGCCCGTTTGCTGTCGGCATCCGCTGGACATTCATCGACAATATATCTCAACAACTGCTCAACTTGGGCTCTGTCTCGTAGACTGCATGTAAAAATTGAATACATGATGACCATCAAACAAACTATTGAGCCATTTTAGTAATAGAAAAATTACTTTAAAGTCCAAACAATTGCACCAGACTAGAAAATGATAGGAAAAAGAAGGAAAAGCACAACGTAATGTAGTGGCAAAATTACAAATTGATGAGTCGACTGTTTAAGGCTTTGCACTCTTGGAGTATTTCTTCCTCATCAAGAAGCTCTTCCAAAGTAAAGTTTTCCTTGTCTAATATTGAGTCCACCTACAAAAAAAAAATATCAGTCAATGATAGTACCATAATCCTAGGAAACACAAAATTAATAAATGAGTCAACAATATTCTAAGAATTGCCGGAAACCGTCAATGAACATCGACCTACAAACTAAAATCCAGCTAATAATATCTACATAACTTAACAGGTTTCTTCGAAATGAAATCAAGAGCAGTTATTACTTAATAAGATATATCAGCTTCAAATAAAAGGAACTCAGGTCATTTCCTAACTCAAAAACTAACTTAGAAATCAAAGGGAATTCTTAGAATTGAACAATGAAGTTTTCCAACCATGCGTACAAATCTAAGTCACTGAAACTACTTTGATACGCAATTGACGAAAACATAGATTCCAAATTAAGAAATCTGCGACGAAATAACTAATTCGAACTTAATGAAAAAATAACAAGTTCATTCAATGGAATAAATTAATACCGAAGAAAAGGGGGAAAATCGAAGTATCAAGCAAAGGTTAAAGAAATCAACAATTAAAATAAAATTAACTAAGTAGCATAAAAATAAAATTACTCACAGGAGAAGAAGCGGATAGAGGTGTGAGCTGCCAGAACATGGTGATTGAGGAGATAAGCTGAATAGACCAGTAAACCCTGATATAACCAGTGAATCTAGGGATTGTTGAAGAAACCGCGAGATTCAAGAGTATATGAGAGGAAAATTATATGAAGAAAGAAACCCTAACTTTTATATTATTAAAAAAACGTTCACTACGCCTGAAGATCAACAAGCCCCATAAAAGTACAAAAGAAGAAGAAAACACGTAGAAAATTATATTGTAGCAGACTAGCAGTAGCTGAGGCGATGAAGAACAGTGGCACTCCAAATTTCACAAAACCATGGGGATGATTATATTAGATCTTCATGTATGTATGTATGTATGTTGGATGGAGTTTTGGGACTGCAACTGATCCACAGGTTCAAAAGTAGGAAAAATCTAAACTGGGATTTCAAGTTTTAAAGGTCAGATCTTTGACTTCTTTTCTTTTCTTGAGCATCAGATCTTTGACTTCTTGTTGAATGAAAACTTGATGTAATAAATTCTTCAATCATTTAAGTCTAAAATCCATTGCATTGTTACAATTTATACTTCTATCCCTACGATTTTATCTGCTCAATTAATAAAATTTATTAAAAATAATCAAATTGTAAAAATGACTTAATTAAAGTTTACATTTTAAAGAAATTAATTATTTTAAGGGTAAACTATACTAGTGACCACTGACCACTTCACTAGAATCGTTCTTATTTTGATCACTGAATTAAAGATTTTCTTAATTAGACCACTGAATTAAAGATTTTTCTTATTTAGACCACCGAACTATTAAAGTGATTCCAATTAAACCACCAGTCGTTAAAATCTAATAGAGGAGGTGATATGGCAGTCAACGAAAATTAGTATAATTACATATTTATTTACAATTGGTATAATTAGATTTTAATAGTTTGATAATTTAATTAAAAAAAATTAGTTCAGTTGTCAAAATAAAAACGACTCTGCTGTTAGGTGGGTACCGTTGTATGTTTTTTTAAAGGTCACTAGTGTAGTTTCCCTTATTTAAAATAAGATGATTGTTTATTAATATTATAACATTCTAAATTTATTTTTTATTTTAAGATAAATGTATATTGAATGTCCTTTAACTATGTTAAAATTTTAGTTATTGATATTTCAAAAACTATAAAATTATTATTAAAGTTTTTGAACGATAACAAAATTATGTCTATTTTATCATAAATATATTACGATTTTTTCCATCACATCAATTATAGTTTAGGGCAACTACACTACACTAACGATATACAAAATTATGTATGTTTAATTGGTCTTGACGTGACATATTTTATTTGGCTAACAATAGTTTTTTTCTAACAGTGTTTGGAAAACAGGATAACTGAATTATCGTTCTAAAGTTTAAAAAAGATGAAACCTCCCAAAAAAATTTAGAGATAATTCGATAGAAAATGTATAGTTTAGGGTGGAATCTTGTCTTTAAGCCTAAAAACTATTAATACATAATTATTGTTTTAAGCATGAAAATAAAATTTCCATTTTTTCTGGTTATCTACTGTAATGACATAAGATTATAATCAATGTCATATTTTTATTAAAGTTTTAAAAGTTAAAAAAGTCATTATTAGTTCATGTATTATGTATATGTTACGAAAGTTGTTATTATATTTTAATTTGATCATTTTTATTTCATTTGTTTCTTGGATTTTGAAATTTTCAGCTATGATCTAAACGAAAAATGTTAAATTTATTAGATTAAATTATGTTATTCTCAAAATCTTATGTAGTAAAATATTATCAAATGTGTAATGTCATGTTGGCTTATAATTTTCATATAATACTTGAAAAAAAACATTATCTTAGTTAATGGATTAACCATTATATATATATATATATATATATATATATATTGAATGGTAACCATTATATATTTTTAAAATAAAAATTGAAATTTTTAATCCAAAAACCATAAGACTAATGATAAAATTAGAGAACACAGATCAAATCTACAACTCTAGTATAGTATGTAACTAATGATAGAATTTAACCTAAAATTTAATTATTATTGTTTGGATCTTAAGTAAGGTTTTAAAATTTAAAAATATAAGAATTAAATCCATACAAATGGAATAATAGCATAATATAACCAAAAAAAGGCAATCAAATAAAAGAGACCCGATAAACGTAGGTATCCCCTTAAATTGTAAATACTTTTGTTACATGTCCTATGTTGTAGTTTTCTCTACCTGGTTTATATTTTATGTTAAAAAAATATTGTAGTTTTTTTTTCTTCTAAATTTGAAAGGAAAAAAAAAAGAAAAGGAACCTCAAAATGTGTCACAAATGTTTGTAACACATTTTAGGAGTGCTTGATATACAAAATATAATATTTAAATTTTAGAATAAGAACAAAATTTTGTTTTATTATAACACATTTTAGGAGTGCTTGCAAATTGCAATCAAATGTTTGTAACACATTTTAGGAGTGCTCACCCAACGTACTGTAGAATTGAGTAAGGGACATATGCTGATTCACTATTTTTTTTATAAGAATTGAGGCTTCGTTAAAAATCCCATTTACATTGTTCAGTGCACCGTAAGGTATACCGTTCGACAGCGGAAGGAAGAAAAGAATACCAAATACCTTATTTATAAATTATTAGTAAATATAAACTGATTCACTATTTTAAATTAACCGAAAAGCTTTTAAGTTATCTACTTCGAAAATATTCGTCGTTCGCCTATAAAAAATGATGATTTTTTTTTTTAATTCATGAGGCCCTCGCTCCCTATCATTTCTATTAATATTTTTTGACATGAATTACTTTTTAAATTTTTAAAGAATAAATTTTCCCTTTTTTAACCATAAAACGATTTGTAATATCATCAAGGGCTGGTAACTCATATCACAGGAGGAAATTTTGACAATACCAGGTAATTCAGTCTTATGGTTATTCATTAACCTTAGCGTATTATTTCAGTTTTTATTAATAGTTTTTAGTTTATTTGAGTACAAACAACTGATTGGTAATTAAATTTTTTATTTTTGCTGTTTGACAATACTATTTTAAAAGAGTTGATTGTGCAAAATAAATAAAAAAAACACTGAAAAAGTCAGCGTGACTGATTTGCAAAATAAGATGTTAAATGATGTATTTGACCATATTATTTTCAAAATTATGTCATTGACATAAAACTAATCTAATAATTTGCAAAATAATATTTATGCAATTTTAATTTATTTTTAATAAATTTGTGTAAAATAACTTTTATGTGACGTCTAATGATGAATTAGTGAAATTTTATTTTATTATTCTATTTTTTAGTTATAAATTCTCAAGTATATTTAAGTTAAGAAAATATAACAAAATATTAAAGGGAAGAAAAAAATTATAGTGTTAATATCTTATACAAAGTTAATAATATGTACCAATCTCCGCAAAGTTGATATTTGTAAATATTAAATTTAAGAAAAAATATTTACTAATTTTTTTAAAGAATTTTTTTTTACCAAACAATTTTATCCCAATAAGGACTAAAATATTATAAAACATACATGTAATTAACAACTAAATGTATCATATATTTATTTGTCATTTTACACGTATAAGTTATCAGCTAAATTTTACCACACTTTTATATAAACAGTTAATTAAATCAGTTTCTAAAATCAGCTAATAAAATCAATTGATAAAGCCAACCACTATAATCAACTATGAGCTATTACCCGTTTGCCAAACACACCTAAATTTTTTAGGTTTATATTGTTCTTAAATTATTCGAATTTAAAAGTTGACGTAATAGCTGAGAGCAACAGCAAAAAAAAGAGGGAAAACTACCTAAATCATCACTCAACTTTGGTCATTAGACCTATTTTAGTCACTCAACTTTAAAAACGCTCATTTTCATCACTCAACTTTCAACATTGTGATGTTTTCATCATTCCACCGTTAACTCAGTTAACACCGTTATGACATGGCTTATAAAATTACACGTCAGTTAAAAGAAAATAAACAAAACGACAGTGTTTTGAGAGTAGGGTTAATTTTACCGATTAACCAAAATTAAACCGTTCCTATTCCCCCATTAGACTGAACTTTTGAAAATTTGAGTTGTTCTTTGCGATTTTTTTTGAACGTTAAGAAAATTAGGGCTTGATATTGTGTTAGAGATTTGGGGAACATTTGGGTGCGAGTGGTAATTTGAAAATCGAAGTTGAGGGAACTACTGATTCAATAATGTGGCTGCAAATCCGAGTAATGGATTGTCGTGTATTGCGTGCGAGGGGTATGAAAAGCATGTCATATGGTAAGTTTTTTTTATCTTTTCGATTAAAGCTTGTAAATTTAGGGTTTATTAAATAAAGTAAATTTGTTTAATGGGTACTGATGAGTTGATTGAATAGCAAATTTGTTTTGATTTTGTTGAATAAAGTTACTGAAATTATCGAATTTTTGAGTTTGAAACTTTGAGTTTGAGTATACTGAAATTTAGGGTGTATACTGATGAGTTTATTGAATAAAGTAAATTTAGGGTTAACTCAACTTAGGGTGTATACTGATGAGTTTGTGTTTAGTGGATATACATATACTGAAATTATTGAACAAATTTTGTGTTTAGTGGATATACAGATACTAATGAGTTTGAAACTTTATACTGAAATTATTGAATATATGTATACTGATTTGGTTTGTGAGTTGTTGTGTAACATGAGAATATATTCAAAATTTGGTGGATATATGCATATTGAATTCATTCTGAAATTCAATGTATACTAAATAGGTTCATGGGTTTTTTATATGTTGGTGGGGGACCAGTGGGGTTTTTATATGTTGGTGGGAGACCAGTGGGGATAAGTGTTTTTTATCATTTAATGTGTTAGTTGGGGACCATTAACTATTACAATAATGAACCCCAAATTGTTAAAGTACAAAGTTATTAGTGCAGTCCCTATTTCTTTACACTGTTCGAAATTAAATTAATTTTTTTGTTATAGTTTTACTAATTTCTAAACTTACATGTGAGTCCTAATATATATTTGTTTATTTTTTACAGGTCAAACATCAGAGCATTGTACTATAGCTTTTCATCATGGGGGATTTATTGTAAATCATCCTACTGTGACATATACTGGTAAAAAGATATATTTCTTTGATATGTGTCACATTGACTCTATGTCTATGCTTGAGGTTTATGACATGGTTAAGGAGTTAGGATATGATAGGCCACTGGAAATTTTTTGGCAATCACCAGGTGGTGTTTTAAGTGTCAATGCATTAAAAACTGATTCTGATATGTTATCTATGCTTGCTAGTATGCCTAGGAACAAGTATGCACATGTTTACTTACAAGAAATAGTGGAGGAACACTTACCTGATTCGAATGCTGAAATTTTTGAACATGTGAACATTGTTAATGATGCTGAAATTTCTGAATATGTGGACACTGTTAATGATGCTGGAATTTTTGAACATGTGAACAATGTTAATGATGCTGAAATTTCTGAACATGTGGACACTGTTAATGATGCTGGAATTTTTGAACATGTGGACACTGTTAGAAATGTAGAAACAAATATACCTACTGATGCTGAAACTGTTAAAAATACTGTTAAGAGACTTGATTTTTCTGATAGTGAGGATGATGAAGATACTGACTATGTTGGTTCTGAGAGTGAGCAATCTGACAGCCCCTTTGAAGATAGTGAAAATGATTTAGTTGATGATGATTTAGTTTGTGAGATAAATGTTGGTGTTGGGAGGGATATACCTGGATTTAGGGCAGGTTCAACTGAAGATAGTGATGAGAGAGTAAATTGTGAGGATGAAATTGAATCACTGCACAATCCATCTGATTCTGAAAAGAAAAGGTTCCCTGAGTTTGACAGTACTTTAGACATGAAAAATCCCAGGTTTAGAAAAGGTTTATTATTTTCTGATCAGAAAATTTTTAAAGCAGCTTTAAAACAATATGCAGTGAAAAATAGGTTTAATTTAAGGCTAAAGGTTAATGACACTGCAAGAGTGCAAGCTGTGTGCAAGGATGGGTGCCCATGGATGGTTTGGGCATCTAAAATGCACCCTAAAGATAAGACTAACAGTACATGGCAGATTAAGACATATATTGGAGAGCATAAATGTGTTAGAGATACAAAGAATAGGAACTGTACTTTTAGGTGGTTGACTACAGAGTACTTAGAGAAATTCAAAGTTGACCTAAACTATTCTGCCAAGTCCCTAAAACATGATGTGATGAAAGACCACATGCTTGTAGTTGAAAGGTCTAAATGTATTAGGGCAAAAAACTGGCCTTGGAGATGATTCTTGGGAATCAAGATAAACAATATGCAAGAATCTATGATTACCTTGGAGAATTGAGAGGAACAAATCCTGGGACAACAACCATACTTCATTTAGATAATAGGTTATTTGTCAGAATGTATGTATGTCTACAAGCTTGTAAAGATGGATTTACGGCTGGATGTAGGCCACTGATTTGCTTAGATGGATGTTTTTTAAAAGGCCATTACCAAGGATGGCTTCTGGCAGCAATTGGAATAGATGCAAATGACTGCATCTATCCTTTGGCTTATGCTGTAGTTGAGAGTGAAAATAGAGAGTCCTGGACTTGATTTTTACAGATTTTAGAGACTGACTTGGGGCTCACAAACTCTTTCCATTATACATTCATGTCAGACAAGCAAAAGGTAAATAATTTACTTTTTTATTTTAGATTTTTTTTTTCATTGTATTATAGTGTTTGACTGATATTTTATTGTTTTTTACAGGGTCTAATAGATTCAATTTTAGAGTTGTTTCCTAATTCCAGCAGTCGAACTTGTGTGAGACATTTGTACAACAATTTCAAGCTGCAAAGTCAAAATCAAGGCAAGGCATTAAAAGATGCTTTATGGAAGGCAGCAAGGGCAACATACATGAAAGAGTAGACTGATGCAATGAATGAACTGAAGGCCATGTCAGAACCTGCATTCAACTGGTTGGTGGCTAAAGACCCTAAGAATTGGTTAAAGGCTCATTTCTCAACTAACTGCAAGTCTGACATGCTCTTAAATAACTTGTGTGAGAGCTTTAATAAGGTAAATAAGTTTACTAACCTAACTTGTTTAAATTGAATTTTGCATTAAATAAGTTTACTAACCTAACTTATTTATTGACAGATGATTTTGGAATCAAGGGACAAGTCAATACTCACTATGATGGAGATGATCAGATGCAAAATCATGACAAGAATTGCATCTAAGAAGGAAGTTGCTGAAAAAATAATTAGGACACTTTGTCCAAAAATTCAAAAAAAGCTTGAGAAGATTATTGAACAGTCTATAAGGCATTTTGAACTTCAATTAATTACTTTTTGTTTTGATTATTTATTTACTTTAAATAATTATTGTTTCAACAGTCCAAAAATTAATTGATTTTTTTATCAATGCTGACAGGTGTTGGCCTAGGAATGCAGGTGGACAAAGGTGGGAGGTTTCTGCAGGATTTGAAGACCAACATGTTGTAGACTTAGAAGCTCAAACATGCAGTTGCAGAAAATGGGAACTTACAGGTATATTTTGCATAGTTTTGGTTTATATAATGTACTGGTGTTGAGTGTGTAAAAGTTCTATTATTTACACCCTTTTTAATCCATATTTCTGCTGCATTCAAGCATCATTGCATTGCATTTAGGTTAGTTTACAGCAAAATATCACAAATATATTAAAGGCACAGATTCTACTAAAAAGGGTTGATTTTGCAGGTTGTTGCCATAGTAGACGGAGAAGGCGGGCGAAGGGCAGAGAAGTAGAAGAGCTGAACTGAACAAGCAGACAAAGAGGACGATGCTGCCATGGATCTGCCGTGACAGCATGGGGACAACAGTTTTACGGAGAGGAAAAGCAAAGTGGACCTCGATAGATAGAGAAAATTATGCTCGTCTGTCGTGTGAAAACCATATATTTTTCCAAGCCCCGGATCAAAAGATATGTCAAGCCAAAGCTCGAGGAGAGGAAATCTCATAAAACAAGGAGGCGGCTGAAAAGTAGGATACTTGAAGATTAAAGTCTTTATTAGAATCTTACTTTTAATTAAAGTTGTAATCCTTGTTATCTTAGAATACTTTAGCCCAAAGCTTATATAAGGGCATAGATTTTAACCTAGGAGAGATCATACCCCATAACCGACAACCAAACCCCTCCGCCGTTTACCCGTCGTCGACATGTTCTAAAAACCCCCTAGGGCCACGGGTTGATTTGTAAAGTAGTTGCAAGGGTTGTTTTGTTTTAGGATTTTCCAAGTTCAATAAAATAAACTTCAAGTTCTCTTATTTTGGTTTTAATATCTTGCAAGAGCATCGGGAGAGCAATGTGAGGTTATCTATTTACTTAGCATCAGGAGAGTTAAGTATACGAAAGAAATAAGAGCGAGTTCTCTAGTTTATAGTTGAGCTATCTTGTGCCTAGGGATAGGGCAAGGTTAAGTGGCTAAGGAAGAATTCATACACATCGGTGTTCATCCTTCGATTCACGCCGGGAGGTATCATCAAAGACGTGATCATCGACAGACTTGGACCTAGGGATAGGCCAAGGCAGATCTGGGATTCTTGCCAAACTTGAACGTACTGAGTTGGTGTGTTCGCTGCCGCGACAACCAAAGGACAGCTGCCGCGACAGGTGCTGCCAGCGACAGGCGCGACGACAGAACTGGAGTTCCTAAGCAATACAATACCTGCACTACTGAGCAATTCAATACCAGCCCATTCTCTCTATCTTGATATTCCTACTCTTTTATTTAAGTTTACTTTATTATTCTCGTGACAATTCTCAATTATTTTCTTTACTTCGTGCAGTGAAATAAGGTGAAGCTATTAGCCCAATCCCTGTGGAGACGATATCCGATACTTCGTATCACTTTACTACTTGCGTCGTGTACACTTGCACTACAATTGCGATAGACTCTTTTACACGCAACAACTGGACTGTAAAGTTTTTGCAAATTTTGGTAGTTTCTGCCATTTTGTATTATTTGTGTAAGTGTTTGATAGTTTCTGTCATTCTGTGATTCTTAAGTGAACTGCATCATATGATAAGTAAAGGTTTTATAATGTTGTGATTCTTAAGTGTTTGCTTGGATATAGGAACCATGTGGTCTGTTTATATAATGTTGTGATAAGTAAAGATTTATATAATGTTGTGATTCTTAAGTGTTTGATAGCTTGGATATAGGAATCATATGTAAGTGTTTGATAGTTTCTGCCATTCTGTATTAATGTTGTGATAAGTAAAAGTTTATATAATGTTGTGATAAGTAAAGATTTATATAATGTTGTGATTCTTAAGTGTTTGATAGCTTGGATATATGAATCATATGTAAGTGTTTGATAGTTTCTGCCATTCTGTATTAATGTTGTGATAAGTAAAGGTTTATATAATGGTCTGTTTTAGTGATTCTTGAGTGATTTTAAAATGTCATTCTATCTTGTAGGGATTCCTTGTATACATGTTGCATCTGTAATTTTGCATATTGGAGCTAGACCAGAAGACTTTGTTAATCCTTGCTACAGAAAGGACACTCAACTGGAAATCTATTCTCATATGGTTAAACCAGTTCGAGGTCCAAAACAATGGGTTCATTATCAGACAGATGAACCACTCCTACCCCTTGTAATTCGAAGGCATGTTGGCAGGCCTCAAACAAAAAGAAGAAAAGAGCCTGATGAGCTAGTCAAAAAAACTGGAAAAATGAGTAAGCTTGGAGTTCATATGACTTGTTCAAAATGTGGAAGTAAAGGCCACAACAAAAGATCTTGTAGGGGACAAGTTGGTGGCAATGCAAGGAGTGCAAGGATGGCTCCAAGAAGGAATGCAAGGCCTAGTAGGTCTAATACCTCTGAACCAATGTCTACTGGTCATGTAAAGGTGGCCTCTGAACCAATGCCTACTGGTCATGCAAGGGTGGCTTCAACATCAAGAATGCCTACTGGAAGTGCTAGACCTTCCAAACTACCTGTAAGTTTGGTTAACTAAGTAATATCATTTGTTTTTAAACCTAAAATTCTAATTAATTCTTATCTATCAATGCAGGTTAGGAGACCAACATGTTCCAATTCAGTAAGTTCTACTCATCCTACTAATAACCAACATCATGAACAAGGGAGTCAAAGAACAATGGGACCAGTAATGACTGTCAGATGGATGCCATCACAGCAGAGCAGTGTTCAAGGATCTCAAACACAAGAAAATGTGTCTAACAGGCAGAAGTCTACTTGAAAGGAGACTTGTGGATGTCATTTTGAGATTGTTTAGTTATTTTGTCAAAGAGGCACAAATAGCCTTGTGGAAACTGTTCTAGGCTAGTCTTTTTTTCATCATTTTGTATACCTTTTTGTGGTCTTTTGTTCATCTTTTGTACACCTTTAGTGACAAAATTGACAAAAAACAGTGATATGATCATTATTGTCAAAATATCATTGTTCAACATTTGTAGCCTCTCCCATTTGGGATAATATTAATGGAAATTAAATTTACAGCTTCTACCTTTAGTGAAACAGTTTCTAATTCTTAGATTAGCTTATGAACAATGATTGGTTGAAAACATCTTAAATTATCACACTTGGACATAATTTGTTTCAATTGAGCATAACACTTGAGCATAACACTTTTTTTATAAGAACAACAACAAACATCTTAAATGATCACTTGAGCATAACACTTGGGCATAATTAACAACAAATATTTTTTTCATTGAATAACATCCCATTACAACAAACTCCAACATACATTAACACAATTTTCAGCTTCGAAATCATCACTAACACAATTTTCAGCTTCTTAATCATCACTAACAGTTATGAAATAAATAACTCACTAAAGTAATACATATTAAAGCAAGAATCCAAGCAATCCTCTCATTTCTTCTTCTCCTCTCATTAGTTCTGATCTTCTTTAGGAGACCATTAATAAGAACTTTCACACGTGAATTTATCGGTGGATCATACCACTGGAAAAAAACCACAAGATTTGCGAAATTTTTTACCATAGTTATTACACCCAAAAAATCGCCTTCCTGAATTGTTGTTTGTCCAAGAACTCTTCAACATCGATGGCTTCTCACACCAGCAGATCGGAATTTCATTCCCTTCAGATGACTCCATGTCTTCAACTTCAACCGACTTCTCAGACTTGCCCATCGGTAGTTTTCCCCTTTTTTAAGTGTTGTAAATTTAGAGTTACAGAGGATTTTCACGTGTTTTCCCCTTTAAGTACCCCAAATGTTTTATTTATTTATTTTATTAATCCAACATGGCATAAGAAATTATTTTATTAATCCAACATGGCATAAAAAATTATTAAAATAAGTCATGTCATTGTGGTGTTAACTGAGTTAACGGTGGAATGATGAAAACATCACAATGTTGAAAGTTGAGTGATGAAAATGAGCGTTTTTAAAGTTGAGTGACTAAAATAGGTCTAATGACCAAAGTTGAGTGATGATTTAGGTAGTTTTCCCCCCAAAAAAAAAGACTTGTAAAGCCTCTGCTCTGTCTAATTAACTCTAATTATTTTTTCCACTTTCTTTTAATTCGTATTATTTCCTTTTATTGTCACTTAATTTTCACTTTTTAGAAATAAAAATAAAAACCTGAAGAGATCTCAAAAAAAAAAACCACTTTCTTAATCCCAGATTTATGGCCTAATTCTTCGGGATTCATTAGCAAACTTTCCAGGTAACTGTATTTAAGATTTTCTCATCTAAATTGCGTTATGTTCACTTGCTGAATCTCTGCTTTTATTAGGAAACTCTGAAAATTTGTTATCATTTCTTTTTCATTGATCCGTTGTTGGTAAATATTAGTTTAATTGAAATTTGTTTTCGCTAGTTAATTTAATACTCGTTTGTTGATAAGGTAGATGAACTGATTTTTCAATTATTGAATTTTTTTTTGAACTAATTCTTGTATTGAATTGCGATAGTTTAGCTTTTTTACTCATTTTAAAAAATAATTATTTCGACTGAGTTTCGTTTGATTATAGTGAACACTAGAAGAAAAAGAAAAAGAATATCGGTTATTTGGCAAGTATTGGGAGCTCCGAGCATGAATTGAAGGAGATTTAGTGGAAGAGATGAATGTTAGCCATGCCTCGGTCCATCCAGCGGAAGATCTCCGAACCACGGATGGAGGCGGCGGCGGCGGCGGCGGCCCCAACAACAACGAGGTGCCAAGAGTGAGGATGAAGGACATTCAGGGGATGCCTGGAACGGTAGGAGGGCTAGCTTTGCGGATTTGTCAGTTTGTTTCTGCAGTTTTGGGACTTTGTATTATGGCAGCCACTAGTGATTTTCCATCCGTTACCGCCTTTTGGTAATTCTTTGATTAGTTTACTTTTTTTCAGCTTACTATTAGTTTGGATTTGCTAGTCATGATGAAGACTAAATATTGATTTTTGTGCTATGAATTCTTGATTTGCAAGCTCTAATACTTGTTTGGAAATAATGCTGTAATATTAATGTTAAAACCTTATTTGTGCTCTCAGTTTTAAGATTTTAAAATTTAAGAACTGAATATAGGAAGCGGCTTTAATTGGTTCGTTCATGCATTACATCTTGGTTTTTCTTTCGTTGCGTATGTAGTAATTTACAGCCATCTTGGCTCATTTGTTAACTCACATTGTATTAGTTGGTATATCTATTGAAGGGAAGATTATTTTAATGGAATAATGTTAAAGTCCAGTTTGAAAATTGCATAGAAGTTGTATAATTTAGTGCCTCTTATGTAGGTAAACTTTTTGGATAAGGGAAAGAAACCTAGTTTTCATCAGTTTCAGATATGAAAATTAGCATCTTTCCCTTCACTCATGCTTTATGCTTTTGGTTTGTTTCAAGCTGAATCCACTGGCTGTTAATACTCGGCAATTTGCTAATTTTACATGTTGTTTCACTTGCTAAGTGGCGTCTTAGATTAAACAATCTATGAAATGTCAAACAAATAGAACATTATTTCTTAGAAAATGGCAAGGGCAATGGTAGGAGAGGTCTTATGTCGCACTTTATAGGTGCTCTATTGTCTGCATTTTGATAATAAGGGTTATATAAGAGATAGGTTCTCATGCTCATAACTCTTCAAGGAGGAGAACCTAATTTGGTTTAGACGTCTTCTTTTGCTTTGAAATGAGATTGTAAGTTCTAGATTCTCACAGTTTGATTTTTCTTAATCGATTCTTTACAAGCATGTTTATTATTTAGCTACTATATGCATTACTTGAACTTATTGTCTTTTGGGATTCAGATATGATTAACACATGAAGCAACTAGTATGCATTTGATATTATATTGACTCTTTCATAACAAGCAAATTTTTGTTATTTGCTACATCAGCTACCTTGTTGCTGCCACTGGCTTACAGAGTTTGTGGAGCTTATCACAGGCTATAATTGATGTTTATGCCCTTTTAGTGAGGCGGTCTTTACAAAATAACCGTGTTGTTAGTTTGTTTGCTATTGGTGATGGGGTAAGATGTTTAATTTTTGCCGTTACAAATGAACTTAACATCTATTTGTCTGCATGTCTACCTTTATCACTGCTAGATTTGGTGCATATGCTATGGCCTTAACAACTTGCTATAACTATGCGTTCAGAAGCACTTGCTTTAGTTAAGAGCTCAGTTTTATTATTTTTTTCTTTCCACTGCTTGTTTTATATCTCCCAGCGGTCTTACAGTTTGCTTGTTGCATACAAATCTTCTGACACTCCAGAATCTTTTTCGTCTGCTCATTGTTATGTAGTTTTTGTTGTCTTGATCATATGTTTTCACCTTGCAGATCACATCCACTCTGACATTTGCTGCAGCTTGTGCTTCTGCGGGCATCACCGTCCTTATCAACAGTGATCTTAATAGCTGTGCTCATAACAATTGCATACAATTTGAAAGTGCTACTGCAATGGCCTTCGTTAGCTGGTTTACTGCTTTACCATCATTTATTCTGAACTTTTGGTCACTGGCATCCCGATAAACAGGTAACACGAAAAAATGAAATAGGAAGGATTAACCAGATCTGAAGCATTATTTTTTTATTTCAAGTATATCTCCTCATAGCCTTCTTGGATGCCTTTAAATTGAAATTTTGGTTGTGTTTTTATACTTGTATAGTTTGTATCATAAATCGGTCTGCCAGACGAATATCTGGACTAGGACATTATGAATACCAGTTGCTTCAATAAGCATCTTTTGGAGATTGAATGATCTGATCACATTAATGTAAAGCATGTATATTTTCCAATACTAGATGGTGTGGTTCGAATTTATTACTATTGAGCTTCTCCTCGTTCTTCTGGACCTCTGTTCTTTAGTTGAAAGATCTCTTTCCCTAAGTTCGCAGGGAGCGTGCGGCACCTTAGGCTGCGGCTAAAAAACAGCGGTTTTAAGTTCCAACCTAAATTCTTACCATTGGGTAACATTTTAGGTTGAACCGGGTAAGAATTTAGGTTGGAGCCGAAATTCTTACAAATGTAGTAACATTTTATATTTTTTATCAAAATTCTTACCAATTGGATAACATTTTAGGTTGGAACTGAAATTCTTATGTTGTTCATAACTTGTTAGGTTGCAACCGAAATTCTTGCGAACTGGGTAACATTTCAGGTTGGATATTCTACCTTTGATAAGAATTTAGGTTGGAAACTGTCTTAATTTAGCTGCACCCTAAAAGTTCCGCTAAGTTCGGGCTGAGCTTTTTTACGTCTTCCCTCATTGGTCTAGAGTTACTCAAGGAGTAACTAACAAGTTAAACCAAGTTTGAGTCGAGAGTATTTTAACACCGACATCAGATGATAAAATAGTGAGTAAGATGATGCTTTTTAGTTAAATGTATATATACAAATAAATGGGGACGATTGTTTAATTTCGAAACAAATAACTTACTTTTATTAATTTAAAATTTAAAATTTTTACAAATTAATTAAATCAGAAAAATTGAAGCTCAATACTTAATTCCATTAATTATAAAACTAATAGACCCTAAAAATAATTAAGTTAGATAATTTTGATAGGCACAAGACTTGATTTTAATGGTTTTAAAACTATCACCGACTTAAAACACAATTCGTCGAACACGACATTCGATCTGAGTTCAACTTGAGCATGAAATAAATCAATCCATTTACGATTCTAGTTTTATCAAGCATTAATGTGCACGCTTGAGTACAATATGGTCTGAAGCAAATCATAACACATACAAATATAGTACGAATTATTAAACATAATATATATATATATATATATATATATATATATATATATTATATTTACGTTATTTTCTAACACCAAACAAGCATATTATATATAACATCAACCCTGTAGTCAATTAGTATTGATTAATACAACTCGATGAAACAATATCAGTCATAATACATACAACCATCAATGCCCGGATACATATGTGGGTTAAGCCAAGTAATGGTGCACTAAATTTTTAAAATTATTTTAATAAAATGCAAACCTGAACCGGGTGCCTTCCATATTACAAAAACTTCCCCCCTGTTCTTCGTTTCATTTTAAATGTTCCTCTTTCTGATTTGTTCATCGTTCCATTTTCCAAGGGCAGCAAGGATGGAAGCTTGGTTTTTCGGACATAAATTACAGCGAAATGTTTTTTTTTTCACACAAAAGACCAGTTAACAAACGAGAAGGCGAGGCAATGGACGGTGGTCTCATCAGCTTCAAGGACTTTCCAGGCAAAAGCTTGTTCATATGAAACATGACGTCCCATTGTTGACATGCAGATTCCAGCCGGCAAGCAAGTAAATCCCTGTTATTAAAGTTGAAATCTTTAACTACAGCAGCCCTTTTCTTAACTAGGGCTGACTACTGCATGCAGTTAATATATATGTCCGAAACAAAGAAATGCCATTTTAAGAGCAAGAGGAAGGGGGGGGGGGGGGGGGGAGGTGTGCTTCGGACTCACCTGCTGCATCAGCTTGGCAAAATCGGAACACAATGCCTTGCGTCCAGACTCGTCAAACAATTTATCCAATGTGATGTCTTGTAGAGACACTAGAGTTGTCTCGAGCATGTCAAGCCCAGCTTGATTTGCAAATACGAAAACCGGCTGTGACTGCAAAACCGAACCAGATTACTTGATTTGAACAATTATGAAGAATGCATCTGCTGGATCTGATATATGAGGTTCGAAGATAATCTTCTATTATTCTAGATTTTTCAACAGAATTGTAGCCATACCTTCAACGAACAACACAATACTGCATCTTGATGTTGCCAGAGATTCTTCAATATAGAGTCACTGCCAAGTGATTCAGACCTCAACAACTCCGTCCCTAAATAGTAACTGAGTAAAAACAAATGAAAACGACACATCAGCAACTCGCGGGGAAAAGGATGAATGAGCTGATTCGGTAAACCAAAAAGCAAATGTAGTTTCCAGTGTGGCATGTACTAAAATGTACACAAACCTGTAGCTCCGGCAAATCCAGTGAGCCAGTGTAAGCGCCTCAGGAGAGGATGGAGATAGCTTTGGCCCGACAGCTGGGTTCAATCCAGATGGAGATATGGCCATGGCAACCCTCTGGACAGAAGAAATGACACTACGGACATACTGATGTGCCATGGTTGCAACATTATCCTGAAGGTTGCTTTCAAAGGGAAACTGGAAGGCAATTGTCAACACCGATCGTGTGTTCTGACACAGTGAGGCATCTCCTGCAGCATGATTTGTCGTTGGCCCTACTTCGAGACTAGAAGTCAGATCCAAAGTCTGATTTGTAGTCAATAAATCCTGTGTATCAGACTGAATAGTAACACCATCAGACCAATAAAAGGCTGAATAATAATGTTGATCATGATGGAAAAAAAACTGGGAAAGGTACAGGTGAAAGGCAGTGAAACTTAACTGGTTTTGAGTCCAATGGGATAACACGGAATCCGGAAGGTAGCAAGGGAACATCGTCCGGAAACATCTCATCAATTGGGGCAAAGACAAGCTCCGAACAGGCTCCTACAGCATTCTCATCAATTCCACTACATATCTGCAAAGATGGTAATACGGATAAAGTAAATATATCTACAAACATTTTGGACACATTCGAGAATGTCGAATAAAGCTGCAAATTTGAAGGCAATTCAAATCAACTGAAATCATAATGTAACCATTAGCCGGAAGAACATAAATCTAGCTTTACAAATCTGACTCTCCCAGATAAAGTTGATCCATGTTAAGTAAAGGGCATGTAAAATGTCACAATTACAATAGCAATGAGGATTAATCAACGTGATTAATCAGTATGCAAACTATAGTAAACATATCAAAGATGTTAAAAGAAAGATCAAGAGGTTAATTTTTTTTCTTTCTACGGCAAATGCAATTCCAGATGGATTCAAGCAATAAAAACGTATTATGTTTCCGATTTAACATGTAAACGGACATCAAAAGAAAAGCACCTGCAATAGATGAATGTCCCTTGATACAAAGGTATCTTCTTGCACAAAAGACTGGCCTTCAAGTCTTATTACTTCAAGTAGCTGATACATGACAAACGCAGCATTAGCAAAGCTTCTCGGAGAGATGCGGGACAGTGACACTTTTAGTTAAAAAAAATAAGAGAGTGGAACAGATGTGCATATGACCACATAGAAGATATACCTCCTCATGTTCAATGGTGTGGCCAAGTGGCATGATGATCTGACTCCCCGTAAACCTTGTAGGTCTCATTCCAGGGTAAGCATTTGTTCCAGCCTTCAACGATGCAGCACAATAAGCATCGACATTGAAATCAGCCCACTCCGAGCGATGCTCCCTCAGGAAACGTACAAGCACAGCAGGAGCAACATTCTGACAAAATAATAATAGTAATGATAAGGTAGATAGTCCCATTGTTTCAAAGTGAAAGACATGGTATCGAGAAGGCTTAAACTTGCGAAAACAAAGTTTATCTTTTCAACTAAAACTTATTTGTCACTTGCAATAAGAAAAGAAATGCTATAGGTAATATCGAATATGGAAACTTGCTTATAGAATAAGAAAACAGTTTCTCAATTTTAGGTGCTTTCTAGAGCTTACTTGAAGCAACATGGATGCCTTCGCACACAGAACACCCCCAAGGAACGAAAAAGCACTGGCAGGATTTGAAGTGCTGCTAAAGCTCTTGTTTGAATTGATTGCAATGATCACATCCTCAGTTCCATCACAATTTATTATCGACCATCCATCGTCATTGAATCCATTTATTGCATCATTGAAACCTCTACAAGTAGATGATAGACACAGAAACCTCAATGAAATGCATGACACACCACACAAATACATATGCTGCACAATTCTTTTGCACATTCGAACTCAAAATCCAAATCCAAAAAAAATAGTCCTTTTAACTACCTGCTTAATCTCTGGCTAAAAGTTCTCAGCACGGCTGGTTGTCTGCCGAGACTGTAAACCACCTCACCACTTGTCTCCTGAGCAATCTGTCTGATGTAACGCAGTGACTTTGCAAAGATCAAATAGTCAGTACATTTAGAAATGCCTTTTGAGTCGACCAAAAAGAAAATCAAAAGAACCTCTCAATGTTTCGGTAATTTTAGTGTTAAGAGGACGACCAAACTGAATAGGATTCATAATCAGCAGTGTTAAACCAAATTGTGTGCACATTTACTTGCAAAATTTTATCACCTTACTAAAGAATCTACTCACCGCAATTGTCATTTTCTGAGCAATTACTTTAGATGATTCATAAAGTGGGCGCAGCACCTCTGGCACACTCCATGCCTGCAATAAGGTGTTTACAGATTAAGTCTGCCACCATAGAGGCGTCTAAAGATGTTGTGAAAGTACCTACTCATCAGAAGTTGTACCTCGAGATTCAGGTGGTCAACAATATGGATGATTGACCCTCCACCCTCACAAGGCCTAATTAAATAGCCACTAGGAAGCACTTCAGCTCTCACAAATTGAGCTGCAGCAGCTGCACTTGGGCCAGCACCCGAACCAGAAAGAGACCTCTCACAGACCTTGGAAAATAGAGGGAAGAAAATTAATGAAAAGTAAAACTCCTCGAACCAAACAATCATAGGGACAGTCAAATAAGCAACGGTGATGCACCAAGTACCACACAATGCTATACTTCAACCCCGGCTTTCTTAATTACTCGTATGCAGTGCTGCTTTACATTATTTAAATAAATAACAAATGCAAGATATGCATACCACAAGACTGCCGTTCTCTAAAGTTGTAGTGTATCTTAGAGTCCAAAAGTCCCTTGCAGGAGCCAGCGTAGTCGGAGCAAATGTCTAAAACGGTCCTCAGTTTAGTAATTCCTCGTGAAAAGAGAGTAAACATTCACTTGTATGTAAAAAAATAAATACATAGTAATCATTCTTCTTCACCTGAGTGTATACAAGCTCAATTGTTCCGCCATTGCCAGCTGGAAACATGGTAAAAACTTCAAGGTTCCGGCAGTCCCGAGACCAAGAAGGACGATCTTTAAGAATCTCCGCAATCTATTAACAACAATTTAATAGTGTTGTTCAGATCAAATAAGTCTCATAAGATAACAAAATGTCTAGTCTTTATAATGACATCAGAATCCATACCTTTATAGGTTCTAAACTTACAAGACCACAGGCTCGAGCTGCCACTCCGCTACAACTTTGGGAAATGGCAAATATTCCAACGGAATCCGGACCAGGCTGACAGCAGTTTTAAACAAATAGGGTCACAGACGCTTCTGATTTTTTTAACAGTCAAACGATACCGCTGGACTCGTATAAAAAGACCAAATAAAGGAAAATATCATTGGTATATAAGGCAGTAAGGCACTGACAAACCTTCATCCCAGGCATCTGGACCCAATCGACAGCAGTTCCCGTAGCCTTGGAAAGGAACTCTGCCAAGGTCTCCTCTGCAATGGAGAGGAGTCTGCCAAGACCATAACAAAATTCACAGCATTTATTAGAATATACATATATATAGACACAAACACACACACCCACGCTGCCACGCAGATAGATAGAGATAAAGAGCTAGTTCATTGAAGTTAAAACTAAACTTACCCAGCAGGGCTATTGGCATCTCGCAGTGAGTGCTGAGGAGTGGCGACCAAGGAATTACCGCTTGCATCAGCTGCTGATTCCTGTCAACAATCCCATAATGTCAAAACACATCCAAAGGGACCACATAAAATGCATAATATTTGTTTATAGAAACTCGCCAAAACAGTTCCAAAACACAAACTTTGCAGGAAATGGTATAATTTATAAAAGGAACGTGACAAATAGAGAGAAATAGAGGCAAATATATGTGTGTGTATATATGGACATACAGAGGCAAACACCACAAAGATCTATATAATGCCTAACACCAAAAGATGGCATAAGATGGCATAAAATTCAACTTAAAATGCAAATTAAGGGCATGTGTTTTCACAATAACCATATGGAGAGAGACTAAAAGAAGATATTTACAGTATGCAGTTGTTGCTTCATATACCCATTCTCGCAGACCAGCTGAGACACCTGTTTTTGCAACCGGTCATTCTCCTCCATCAACAGCTTGTTCATTGCTGTTAATTTTCTATTCACACTCTGCAGCCTTGAAGACTCCTTTTTTTGCTTCTCTCGGCACCTGCACGCCTCAATGGCAACCCCATAACTAAAAATTTTCTAACGGGACCCCATTTTTTTTTAAAACCAAAAGGGCAAGATCAAGTTTGCATACCTGCGATTCTGAAACCAAACTTTGATCTGTTTAGGTTCAATGTTGGAAAGAATGGGGCATTCCCTTATTAACTGTTGCCTACGCAAGGAACTAGGCTTGGGGCACTCGGCATAGACTCGTTCCAAAGCTTCAACTTGCTCAGCTGTGTACCGAACGTACTTTCCAGCATCAAGATGTTTGTCCATGCTACTTCCACTGCTGCTCTCCCTATGTTGGGCAACCGCCATAGCCATTTCTTGCTAAAACCAAGATCCAAAGAAACAATCTTTGTTTATATAAGTATATGAGAACTTATAAGACAAAGACACTCAGTGAGAGTAAGTGAAAGAAAGATGGAGGATTTGGCTTCAGAACTGAGATTTCTTTGTTTCTTAGTAAAGTCCGTCCTTTTCTTTGATATATATATGAAACTAAAGAGAGAGAAAGAGAAAGAAGAAGCTAAAATGAATGGGCAAAAAAGCCTAAAATCTTCCCCCCCAAAGATCCAACTTTCAGAAGGATTCCTGAAAGCAGAAACCCAATAAATATTGATCCGAATAGAAAAGAAAACACTGCTAAGGAACAAGGTGGATATGACTGTTGAAAGGCTCTCTCAAAAAAAGAGAGCCCAGAAACAGTAGCATCAGCAAAGAACTGTTTTCTTTTTCAAGAAACGTTAAGAACAACTAAAATGTTAGCCATTTCTGAAGAAGAAGAAGAAGAAAGAACTTTGAAAATAAATAAAAAAAATCTTCAGCTCTTCTCAAAGGGTATTACAAAGAAAGATGATAAATTAAAAAGAGGATTGAAGAGAAAGATGGAGAGAAACGGAAGGGGGGAAAAACAAAAGTTGAAGGAGTTGGGGGAAATCAAATGGAATAAAAAAGAGTTTCATTTGCTCACAAACCGACAAATTTATAGGGGATATCTTTTAATATTAATATTTCAAAACAGTCCCTCTCCCCCATTTGCTTTTACAGACTACAGTCCCTATTGCCTGATTAAAAATTTAAAACAAATTTCAGTACAACATTAAAAAAATGAAATTAAGAGTATTGGTTTTTATTATTGAAATTATAAATATGATAAATATTAAACCAATCATTGTCTATATATTTTGTCTTTATTCAAAAAAATTCAATTTAACATTATGAATTGTCTTTGTCTTTGTCTTTGTATGGTTAGGTGTTTGATTATCAGTATTATCAAACTGATTAAAACATTATTATCTTTGTTTCCCTTTTCTTTGCCTAATTATCCTTTCTATTTTTTTTATTATTAACATATTTCTTAACTTCAATTATTGTAGTTCATGCACCTTTCTCTTAACTTTAATTATCCTGGAACAACAACAATTCCTTTAATATAAAATAAGAACCATTGGGTTTAAATAATGTATGTTGGTACGTGTTTTTCTTAATTCTTGACAAACAATTATATGACTTTTTTTTAATTGTTATATGTCATTTTTAAAGTATATATCATAATAACATTTATCTTACAATTATTTTTTAAGGTGATATTTTTTTTCAAGATCACGTAGATGAATACACATTCCGTCACTTGCACGTTTTATAATTATTGCGATCAATGTTTTTTGAGTATTTTTCATGTAGTTCTATGAGAATATATGTTTTTTTAAGTCTAAAAGACTAAAACAGACGTAGATCATACAAACATAGATGAATAGAGGGGTTGCAGCCTGGAGACGGCGGTTGTCCCCTAAACATTTGAAATTTCTATACGGTTTAATGAATTTTTTTAAAAAAAAATTATTATTTTCTATTGAAATTTTATTTTTGCCCCCTAAATTTTTATAAGTTCGCTCTTACTAAAAATTTATAAGTTCACCTCCTAACTTAAAATCTTATGACCGTCCCTACATACAAATAAAACTGTCTGAACTTAAATTTTTTAAAAATAATAATTTTTCATTTAAACTCTTAGTCTTGTTTAGATTTATGTCAGTTTAATATTAAATCTTCACAAATTTGAGTAAAAATTAAATTGCGCATGAACAGAGACAGGAGTGTGCCCCCATTTTTGATTAAAAAATTAAATGGAATTTTTACCTTCTTGACCCTTAATATTTGAACTCCACCACCTATTTTTTATGACTAATCAGACTTTGTCCCTTTGGTCTTAATTTCTGGTCTCGTTCCTGCGCATGAATGAATACAAGGAAAAGTAAATTTGATAGTTTCATATGAAATGTGATACAAAAGTTAAACTAATATACGCATAATTCAAAAAAAAAGTTGGTCCAAGTGATAAACAGTTTGGTATTGCTTAAGTATGTTTCAAGTCTGAGTCCTTGTGTATGCAAAAAAATCCCCGCAGAAAGATTCACTCACCAAAGCTAGGTGTACGACGCGGGTCGATCAGGATTAATCAAGATAAATTCTTAAAAACCGGAAGGGTAAAAAAAATGTCTCTTGTATATATAATGCCTAAGTTGAAGGCTAGAGCATACATGATTGAAAACAAATCTTTGTTTGGATCTGATAATGGAAAAAGCTTAAGATTCAACCCCACACCCCCACCACCCAAAAAAAAAAAAAAAAACTTTCTTTGACTTTGCACATTGCTTTGCTGGTGCTGCTGCTGTTGCGTCCCAGAAACAAAGCAACCCGCATTAAACATGCCAATGCCTTAACTTTATCTGGACATCATATAAATATGTTTGCAGTAAAACAAAAGCAAACCAACTTTGACTTCCCCCACTCCTTTCATTCTTTGGTGGTGTCGGTAAGTAAAAACAACCCCTTTTTACCCTGTCTTTCAAAACAACATTACCAGTTCATTACAGTAATTTAACTGTGAAGACGAATCTGATCCATGCGGGTGAGTTCTAAATGCACGGCGACGACGGCGACGATGACGATGTTTCGATCTCGAAATAATCTCATGTTTTAGCATGTCTTAATCATGATAGTTAAGACATAGGTTTCGCATTAATGGAAGAAGTGAGAAACATAAGCTTCACGATTCGTACGAATCATCAAATCTGTTCTGTTCCTTTGTCAAAGCCTTTCCTTTTTGCTTTTTTTTTTTCCTGTCGGCTCTATTAACATGTCTATTTGTACACCTATATCCGATCTCTCGTATGAATGCTAAGTGTTTATCTTCACAAGGCTTCCTTTACATGTTTTTTGTACCAAATTTCAGTCAAAAGTTGGATCTACTGGATACGTATCCCCAAAGTTTTATGAACCCAGATTTTATAGAAAAAACCTCTAAATATTCCCGGTGAAAAAATATTTCAGAAGCGAGGTTGTGTGTATGGGTGGAACTAAAAAAATATGAAAGGGACAAAATGAGATTGAACAATTGAGAGGGGTCAAAATGAGATTTTAAAAACTTAAGAGATCATAAAACTTTTTTTACCTTTTTCTAAAGAATTTTTTTTTGACAAATTCTAAATTTAATCCTAATCATACTTAGAGGGAAAGGAAAAGGATGGAAATCATCTGCTCTCAAAGTATGCCCCTATTTGTGCCCCCACTTTAAAATAGTGGGTTTAGGGTTTAGAGTTTGGGGTTTAAGGTTGGGGCTTAGGGTTAGGGTGTAGGGAATTAGGGGTAGAGTGTATTTTTTAGGGTTTAGGGTTTGTGGTTTAGGATATGAAAATTAGGTTTATGGGACAATATTTAATTTTTAAGTATTTTTAGACATTGGCATAGAAAGAGGCATGGTTAGGGGCAGGATATTTTTACCCAAAGGAAAGAGGGATTCTAAAAAAACGAAAGAGAGTACTCTTAGTGAGTTTCAAACTCACAACTTACAAAAATACGAGGGAATAAAAATAAGTAGCTTGACCAATCGGACAATTTTTTTAAAGAGATTAATTCACACTTTTACGTTGAAAAAAAAGCAGTTCACATGGGATATACTTCTTTTGGCTCCTCCTGTGATGTTTGGTTAGTGCATAAAATAATTATTTATATTTTAATACTAAATTGTCATTTTTTTCTATATTTATACCTTGTGTTAAATCGAGGGACAAGTCATAAACTTTGAGTAAAAAAATAAAATCATATAAAATTAACGACCAAAGTTTAAAATGTTATTTTAAAATGATTAAAACTAAATAACTAAAATTTAAGAAATGCCAAAAATATCGGTCATATTTAGTAAAAGAGCTAAAAAGATTAAATTATATTATTAACATACGGAAGGGGCTAAAAAAATTATCCATTTGATCAATGTGGTCAACATTAGGGCTGTTCATTGTCGGGTATTCCAGTTTTGGGTACTTGGTTCATTCGGGTACCACTTTTCCCGACTCATGTCCCGTCCCGTTATATTCGTTACCTGTAAAATTTAGGTACTCAAGTAATCGGGTATCGGGTATCCGCTTCATTTTTTTATTTTTTTAATTATAATTTTTTTTTAAAAAAATCACATATTAAATACAAAAATATTTTTAAAAAAATAAACTTAAAACTTAAAAGTATATAATACAAACATAGAAAGAATTTAGGGATTTAAATTTAGTTTTGGAGTAAAAATATTAAGAAACTCAAAATAAAAATATAATTTGAAATATAAAATATATATATATTAAAAATTGTCTGGTCGGGTACTCAGTAAGGGGAAACTTCTGGCCCGTGTCCCGGAAAAATTATCGGGTCGGGTAATTTTTTAGGAAATTACCCGACATTTTTAAGTTCGGGTCGTCGGGTCAGATATTTTTGAACACTCCTAGTCAAGACCCTTTAGGGGCGGATGCTTTAAGGACCAGTGAGGCCACGGCCCCCAAAATTTTGGAAATCTTAAAATTTGTCCTTAAAATTTTTGAAAATTTTAATTTGGCTCATTCAAGATTTTAAATATTTTTAATTAAATTCTCTCACAAATTTTTAATTTTTTTGTTAAATCACTCAAAAATATTAAAATTTTCGTTTAATCCTCCAAATTTTTAAAAAATTTAAGTTGACTCCCTCAAACTTTTACTCAAAATTTCTGTCACTGATACCCTTACTTATCTTTTTTTCTTGACTTCATCTAACTCATCATATAATTCACCAACACGATAAAAGAAAAGTATACATGATTATTAGTATGTAAGATATCAACCATTTTTTATACATTTTGATGAAAATAATCTTAAATCATATACATATATATCAATTAATTTTTCTGATTATTAGAATCAACGGTTGTTTTGGTAGTTGCAAACAAATGAGAAGAAGAGATGAAAGTATATTTATTTACATAGTCCAATCTCACACAGATGCCAAGTACAATCAATATGAAAAAACCAGTGTCAAAATGTGTATTTGTATTTTGTATATTCTTTTTTGTCAACTTTACTCACATTCTTCCGCTTTGTCCCCCTCCTCCCATGATTGCCATGCCATGGCCCTATGACTATGTCCTCTCCGCATGAACCATTGCTTTACTTTTTATCATAACCAAAATAATAATGCCTTAACCCCCTTTGGGCCCCATTTCTGTCCAATCATGTGGGCCCATCCTGTCTGGCCCCCCATTCCACATCCCCCTTTTTATTGTTTGCTAAACTTATATTACTAAAAATTTGTAAGCCACAAATGGATGAAGATGGCAATGGCATGCTTGGGTGGTTAGAGGTAGTATTGCTCAAGCAATGAACATAATCAATTGGTCCCCCATCCTTATATCTACACATTGGTCTTTATAGATTATATAAGGAAGAATCTAACAAGTGGTCCTATTGAAAAAGCGTATGATGTTCTTCCCAAGAGATTCGGGTTCAAATCGCTTTGTTTATAAAGTATATGTACATTGTCAAAGAGTTAAGAATGTGTATGAACAGATACTACCTTGTAATCGTTTTTAGACTATTCAAAGAAATAGATTATAGGAGAAAAAAACTTAGAAAAATATAGTATATAAATAATATGACAAACCCCTTTTTCATAGTGGTGATTTCTTTGTTAAAGTTTCTCTTAATTTATTAACCACTTGATGTAAAAGTACCATGATTGATCTTTTACCAAGAAGTGTGTGGTGTTTGGAAATTTTCAGCAAAACAATGTAAATATAAACATTTTCCAGTCAATTCACTTTTCTAGAAATAAAAATAATATTTTTTTCTGAATTATATAGAGAAAAGACACTCAGTATACTCTTTTATTTTATTGATTAAAATATTTTAATTTGGTAAGCGATTATTTCTAGATAGCATTGGAAGGGTAAAAATCTCCTGCCCCTTAACCATGCCTCCTTCTATGCTCTCTGCCTAAAAATACTTAAAAATTAAATATTGCCAATAACCCTAATTTTCATATCCTAAATCCCAAACCCTAAACCCTAAAAAATACACCCTATCCCTAATTCCCTACACCCTAACCCTAAGCCCTAACCTTAAACCCCAAACTCTAAACCCTAAACCCACTATTTTAAAGTGTGGGCACAAATGGAGGCATACTTTGGGGGCAGATGATTTCCATCCGCATTGGAATCATATTGTGTACGGTTGTTTTGCATGTTCAAACGAGCAAGTACCCATGTTTTTGGCTCGAGATGTCAACTTCGCAAACTCAGCAAAAATCCAAGCTGACCAGGGAATTTGCTCAAATAAACTGAAGTTAGAGTTGCCCTTGTAATATCCCTCTAAAAACAGTATAACCTTATTTAACTTAAACTGCAAGACTGTAACGTCTAAGAAAACGATAACGACGGTAAAAAGGACAAAACCATAGCTCTTTTCCTATTGCCACAATTTGCACTCTGACTACCATCAGATTTTGAGTTGTTCTAAAACCTCTACTGTCTCGACTTCTTGCAGCGTCTCTGTGGTTTTGCTAGCAGCTTCCTCTGCTTGATCATCTGGTTTGTTGGGCAGGGAAGAAGGGTTGACAGTCGGAACATCTTCATTTCTTACTGGTGGAGCCGCAAATACTGGAACTACTTGCCTGACGGTGACAGGCGGAGCAATACATATGGGTGGAGCTTGCGGCACTTGCATTCGGAGTATAGATGGTGAATGCTGAGAAGGAACTTGTGATGCTGGTGGCTGGAAGGATACTGCAGATGGAGGTGGTTGTGGAGGTGCAGAGAAAACAGGCACTGCAGTTCTTATTGTCACCGGCGGAGCAATGCCATGGCAAGGTGTCCTAAATTGTCGGATGGGGACATAAGGAGCTGCTTCAGGTGTAGGTGCTTGCAATGATGGCAGTACAGGCGGTGTTGCTGACATGGATCGAGTTCGAGGAGCAACCTTGGGGCAGATTAACGAAAGGATTTTAGAGGTGGTAGCAGCAGGCTGTGGACTTGATGGTCTAGGATTCTGTATAGGAAACTTCCTTGTAAATGGTATTGAGGGACTGTAGGAGTTTCCCATAGCCATCCTTTCTTTTACTCGGTAGTTTAGCAGTGCTCGAGCTATGATCATCTGTTCAAGCTCATCATTGTTTTCTGGCTCTGAAGAACTTGCAGTTTCTTTCGCCACTGAAACCACAAAGAAGCAGTTAGCTTGAGACTACCGGTTATCTCTCGTCTCTTCAGAAGAGAATAAGGATATGAAAATTTGTCTAACCCCACAGCAAACTGCATATTACCTATTTCACCATTCCAACATATAAAAAAGGACAACTGAAACATCGACTCACATTGTTTTAGAGATGTCCAAGCTGCCATGGCAGCATTCTTTTCTGCTTGTTTCTTGTTCTTAGCAGGTTCCCCTGTGAAAGTGATTCCAGCCAATTCAACTGTTCCTGTAAAAACAGGTTGGTGTCCAAGGCCTGATCTACATGTTGTATATTGTGGCAATGGAGCTCTAACTCTTTGTGAAATTCCCTGTAAGAGGTTTTTATAAACCCCGGTCTCATCCTACATAATGAAGCCACATCAATATCGACCCCAACAAAGTTACAGACAACTAGAAAAAGACATATTCAAGAAGTTTTGAGATATAAACACAACAAGCCAAAAACAATATATCATTCAGAACCTGTCAATCTCGTAAATACGAAAGCTTCTTATGAAGCAGGTATTATGTCATTGAACTTAATGAGAATCACAGCGATTGAATGAAGGTGCATTAATCTGCACAAGTTCATCCACAGATTTGACCGCGTGAATATGCAAGCTGGATACACACTTCTTTTACTAACTACTTCTACCTAGGTGTGAGAATCGAACATCCTAACTCGGATGAAAACAAGAAATGCGTAAGCAACCTAAAAAGTCATAACACAATCAAAGAGGGCCAAGATAGTTCCAGAAAGTATCATTGAACTTAATGAGAATCACAGTGATTTAAGGAAGGTGCATTAATCTGCACAAGTTCACCCACAGATTTGACCACGTGAAACTGCAAGTTGGATACACACTTCTTTTACAAACTACTTCTACCAGGATGTGAGAATCGAACATCCTAACTCGGATGGAAACAAGAAATGCGTAAGCAACTTAAGAAGTCATAACACAACCAAAGAGGGCCACAAATAGTTCACAAAAGTATCATTGAACTTAATGAGAATCACAGTGATTTAAGGAAGGTGCATTAATCTGCACAAGTTCACCCACAGATTTGACCGCGTGAAAATGCAAGTCGGATACACACATCTTTTACAAACTACTTCCACCGGGATGTGAGAATCGAACATCCGAACTCGGATGGAAACAAGAAATGCGTAAGCAACCTAAAAAGTCACAACACAACCAAAGAGGGCCACAGATAGTAGACAAAAGCATCTCAACCACCGCGATTATAAAAAACGTGTATCATACTTGTCGTTATGCATAATCAGATAGACGTCTGAGCCACCGTTTTAATCGGCTTACTCATATTCAGAGACTTTCAAGTAATCTTAAAGGTGGTAACTTTAGTAAAGAAAAACAATCCGTTTCAATTTAACAAGCAAATGAGTCCCTTAAAAGGAAACCTTGACAATCCAAAATAACTTAACTCCAAAGAACACATTTTTTTCCATGAATGCAATTACACATTTCATAGACTGATTAAAGGTTTTGGGGTTGCACAAACCAGTTCATACAAATACCTCAGTAAACTAAAGATTAGCACCAAATTAAGACACCAAAATTATTATTAAATAATAATTAAAAAGAGAGTAAATTTAGCCTCTTTTTTTACAGTTTTTTTCCTCAGGCAGTCAGCCGTGACAGCAGGGAAAAAAACGCTTTCTATGATTAAGCCATAAGCCATTAATTACACCAACAAAAGCCAGGTTATCAAAGTACAGCTGTTTCTAAAAATATGAGAACAAAATTAAAATGTTGATTCCCCCCACCTAAACAAGTTTAAAAAGGGCACTACTTTTATTAGTTCATTAACCGTTGAAGGACATTCCGGTGATTTCCACTCCCTTCTTCCCCTACAACCACCTGAATTCAAGCACCGGCAATCATGGTTTACTCCAGATAATTCCCTCAAATTTTAGCATGAGGCGCACATAAAAAAAATAAAGGTTTGAATATATCAGAGATAATGTACCATTCTAAATTTAAATTTTGCGAGATTGTATCATATTTTATTAGAAAATCTTAGTTTCTGTCCTAAACTCTGTTTAATTTTATTATTAACTACTGAACAAAGTAAAATAACTTTTATAATCACTTAGTTTATAGTTTATAAATAAAATAGTAAGAATAAAATTTTAAATTTTAAATTTCAAAGTAGGAAAAAACTGTAAAATAATTGAAAAACTTACTAGGACTCTGGCAGCGAGAGAGTGAGAAGGTCCACGAATAGAGAGGGAATGGAGGGCGACTTCGGCGGCGGAGTGTTCGGCTTGACGGAGTGTAGAACAGAAGTGAGGGCTGTCAAAGGTTTCGCCGTTGAAGTTAACGGTGGCTTTGAACCTCGGAGCGTGGTCGGGACCCTCCCTAATGCAGGCGTAGGAAGGAAGATTAAAGCAGCTCCTCTGCGCCAGCTCTTGCAGCTGGTTCTTGTACATCTCTGTCGACTGTCTCTCTCTAAAAAAAACCAAAATTTATTTTCTCACACTGTTTTTTGTGCTTCTTAGTTTTTCTTGACCAGAATTTAAATCTTTTTTTTTCAGGTGGCGAAATGAGAGTCTATGGAGACTGAGTCGGTTGGGATATAAAACGGGTCCGTTAAGATCAAGGTTTTTAGGGGTTATGCATTGGATGAAGAGGAAAAAGACAAGGTGAAATCATTCATGAGATGGGGAACTGGGAAAGAAGGGGGAGGGCTTTGTTTTTCATTTCTTTAGTGAGACAGACGGTTATTTTAATGGGAAGTTATTTATTTACTCTAATTATTATTGTTTGAATTATTATCCTATACACTGGCTGTTAGAAAGCGAAAATTTCTACAAGCGCCTAAGTTTTATGGTTTAGGGTCTTAATTTAGGTGGTAGGGTTTAGGGGTTTAGGTGTAAGGGTTTATAATTTAGGGATAGTGGTTAAAATTTAAAGTTTGGGGTTATAATTCAGAGTTTATAAGTTAAAACCTAAATGTTAACCATATTATCCTAAAAACAAAACTCCAACCTCTAAACCATAAATTATAAACCTAAACCCTAAATTCTAATCATTATCCCTAAATTCTAAGCCCTTACAACTAAACTCCTAAACCCTACACCCTAAATTAAGACTCTAAACCTTAAAGCTAAGGCGCTTGTGGAAACTTTCGGTTTCCACCGCTAGTATATAGGATATAAATCCTTATTGTTTTTAGGGTATAATATGATCGGGTCATTCAATCATGTGTTTGGTTAGAGTTCGAGCCGTTTTTTCAAGTTAAAATTTAATTATTTTAATTAATTTTTTTTCAAAATAAGTTATTTTGTCGTTAAAATTAAAATATGGCGCTTTCATGTAACTTGGTATAACAATAATAAAGTTAAGTACATTGTCTAGTAATAAAGTGGTTGTGTGTGCCAACTATCGCATGTGTCATTTATCAAGTTGTTTAGCAGTAATAAAGAATGCGACAAGTGGTTGGTTCATGTCTCGGAAAAATGTAGTGTCAAATTTTTTAAATATGAAAATTAAATTTATTGAATTGTTTTAAATTGAGACTAAATTGGTATAACATATAAGTTCTGAAGACTAAAGGTTTTATTATATCATTCTATGTTTCAATTTTAACCATAAAATTGATTATTTATAACAAAAAATTTAATTGAGTAATTAAATTGTAACTTTTAAGAGAGAAAAAATGTGACATATTTATAACTAAACACATAATTAAATGACTTGAAGTGTATTTTATACTTTATATTTTAATATTATTGAGTAGTATTAATTTAAGGCTTAATAGTTATTTATCCCTTTACTTTAGCTTAGCTTTTAATTTAGCCCATGCATTATTTTTATCTCATTTTGTCTCTTACTTAACTCATTTCCCGTTGACATTGAAAGTGTAACTCAACAACAAAATATAAATTAAGTATATCTACAGTTTTTAAAAAACTATAAATTTAAAACATATTTAAAAAAAGATTTTAGAAATTTATACATTTTATGAGTTTTTTTAATTTATACATTTTAAGAATTTTTTTATTATATGTGGCATGTCTTGAATCTTGATTGAGTGACGAGATCTTTTTTAGTAACATTATAAGGGATAAAATGACCTAGAATGATAATTTAGGGACAATTTAAGAAAAATAATATGAAACCAAACTATAATTAGTGAAGAATTAAGCCTCAGTTTAAGAAAATTGATTGATAGATTGAATTACTCCTTTTCTTGTTACTTGTCTTGAGGCGAATAAATTGAGAATTACGAAAATAAAAAAATACATTGATAGTATTTTTAATTTATAAATATCACCTTAATTATTATCATTAATGATTTTTACCATTATAATTTAATTACAGTACAATATTTTAATTTTATTTTATTTTAAATTTATATATATATTTATAAATGAAACTACTCAAACTCGAATCATAATATTATAATTATTAAATCAAATATTCTTGGATTTTACCATGGTAATGTAGTGGCCGCCACAATATTTCATTTGAGTTTCAGGTAATTCGTGCTTTTAAATACTCCATCCGTCCCATAATTTTTGTCCTTTATTGACTTTTTTTTGTTAATTTTTTTTTAACTTTGACTCATAATTATTTTAAATGTATTATTGATAAAAACATGAAAAAAATATATTTTAAAAACCTCTAATTGTGTAGTTTTTAAATATATATTTTATAAAAATTAATTATTTAAAATGTTCAATATAATAATAGTCAAATTTTAAAAATTTTAACTTTCAAAAAGCCAACAAGAAACATTTTTTATGGGACGGAGGGAGTAGCTTTAAAGAAAGTTTTCCAACTACTTAAGAAATTAAGTAATTGTTCACCATATTCAACTTTCAAATTATAATTTTTTTTATCAGTTGAGTTACTTGCTGATAATTTTATCGTTGATTATAATTGTGCGATGTGAATTGTGATCGTTAACTTTTTCAATATGATAATTACATGAGAGTTTGGTTGTTTATTTAAACTTTAAAATCTTGATTGTTTCTTGTTTGGAGAACGTTCAAGTGTTTATTTGTAAAAATATACTGAAATTTTAAAATAATTTATATATTAAAAATATAAAAAAAATTAAAGTATTTAAATAAATATTTTTCATAAAATACAGAATGTTTTGTAAAGTCATTGAAAATTTATTAAAAGCAAAAAGGAAATAAAAAAATATATTAAAGAAAGTATAAAATATTAAAAATGTAAAATAAAAATTTAAATAATTCAAACTTTTTACCATACAAGTCTTTGTTTGTTGTCAATATGAGCATATTATTTCTCGAACGCATTTTTCAACGGAATATGCTATGTATCGGAGAAACTATCTTTTATGAGATTACCTCATATAGTTTAAGAATGATTGGATATAGTGTGTTAATATTTTTTAAAAAAATTTATAATTTTAATATGTTAATATTTTTAGAAATATTTTTAAATTTTTTATTGATTCCAATAACTTTTCAACTATTTTATATTTTTAATAATCCATAAAAGTAATTTCAAGTATTAAATAGTTTAATCAATTTTAAAATTTTATTTCTTATATTTTTATATATTTTTCTTAATCATTAAATGAGAACTCAAACTTTCAAAAAAACCAAATCCTTAATTAAAAAAAATCAATCAATTCATCTACCATATCAATACAATATCGATCAATGATGAAAATGTTGATAAAAAAATCTCAACTCATGAAAAATTCCAATTAGATAAAAAAGATTTTTTCTTCTTCAAAATAGATGGATTTTTTTGTTCCTTAAAACTTTTAAATATAAATCATGTGACATGGAATAAATTTATAATATTTAAATAAAAACAAACATATGGAATGTCAAGTCTAAGTTGTAGAATTTTCCTTACATTTTATTGTTGAAACATTAAAAATATTGAATAGAAAAGACAAAAGCCGAGACTTAATCCATATAAAATGAAAAAATATAATTATCTTTAACTATTCAATAAATTAATAATTTTTTTTTTAAATTTTATTTTTGAAGTTGCTACTCTACCGGTAGGCGGTAGCCTCTTCACCTTTAGTAATTGACTTTCTTGAACTCATATGGTTGACAGAATCCTATCCTATCCAAGGATGCAAATTTATAAATTATACATTCGTAGTTATTAAGTTACGGTAAAACCTATATAAATTAATATTGGGTAATGTTCACAAACAATCCCTTTCGTTTGGTGTTTGTTCTAGTTTGGTCACCAGATTTCAAAACAGTTTATTGTGGTCCCTTACGTTAATAATCTGTTTTATTTTAGTCACTCTTCCGTCATTCTCCGTTAGAGGAGTAACGGCCGGCTGACATGCCAATTTTAAAATTAAAAAATTCCACGTGTATAATACACGTGTATTATGTTTATACACATAGACTGCTCTCTCTTTAACCCAGCTGAATCTCTTCCTTCCCCTCTCTTTTACCAAATCCCTCACCTTTACCTACTGTTTTCTTCAGTGTCTGAAAACCCAGATAAAGCTATAAGCTTTGTGGGTGTGTTGAGGTTGAATGCATAATCATTTCCAAACCCTGAATTCTCGTTTCTTTTCATGTTATCTACAAAAAAAAAGTTTATCTATTATTGACAATGGCTATCTGAGCTTCATGTCAATAAGAAACAGGATAAACCTTTCTCATTTCCTGTAGATTAGTGAGGGGTAGTTTGAGCTTCCCCGAACCGTTGCTATAACTCGGCATTAGTAATGGCTCCGTGCAACTGTCTGAAGATGGTTCAGAGGCTGCTTGGGAAGACTGGATCGAGCTTTGCTCCGTATTCGTAATAGCATAAGCACTCACCAAAGAATACGTATATGACCAAGTACAAATGGCTGCTATCTGTGGATGCAGAGTTGAGGGGAAATATGAAGATTCAAGAATATTGCTAGAAAGCATAAATTTGAAGATCGACAAGATTCGAATCCAATATCTTACTGCCATAGATAGTGAAGCATAAGCCTGGGCATTCCTAGAGCAAGTAGATGTATTCGAAAAAGGACTGTTCGGCTCCTCACATAGGGCCGAAATAACAATGAGAGGCAATTTCCCCAAGTTTCCTACACATAAAACATGCAAGTATTTTCATTCACAACACCAGCAGCTACAAGAAAATGTTAAACCGGAAGGAATTAAAAGGCTTGTCGGAGGGCAACCACTACTTACAGAGTAATTCGATTCCAACTACCACGGAATGGGGTATAATTAAATTCATCAGTAGTAGCAAACAAAAAGGAAGAGAAACCGTGTGAGATTACTTCTTTATAAAAGACTCAACCATTGACTTCATTTCCTCCTTTGAACGACGAACCCGAGACTTCTTCCCTCCAGACTCATTGCACTTAGCTAGGGCAAAAGTTTGCCCAACCCACCCACCTTTTATAGCATCCCTGCAATTTCCACAGCAGAAAAACATACAACAACGCTGCATTGCAATCTACATTACCTTTGTGTTCTTCAAGGTATTTGAACATCTTTGGTTTTAGAAATGCTTCAGCTAGGGACTCAACATAAAATGAGTTATGAAAGAACAATATTGACCTGAGATGGTAACTTTTGAAGCGTCGAAAGAGAATGGGTTGATGTGAAACAATTATGCGAACTGCTCGATTATTGAGTGGAGGAAACGAGGGGTCGTCGATGATGCAGAGAATATTTTCTTTCTTTGCTATCGACAAACATAGCTCTCTCATCAGATCATGCATGCGGCAAGTTTCCATCTTTAAGATTGGGCTTCTTCTTCCAACTTGAAGCATGCACCTTTCCAGAAGTTCAACCAACATACGCTCTGCAACATCCTCCTCTGATGAAACAATGTCTTCTGCAAACCATAATTCAATCAACCTATCTGCTTCTATCTCGTAATCTTCTGGGAAAACACTTAAGTAAAGGAAACATGCAAATATTGTTCGTTTCGGGCGAACCTGTCGAACAACATCCGATGACGGCGCCTTGAAGTTGCTTAGGAGTTTTAGTGATTTTGATGAGAATCCAACCAAGAGCTGAGCCAACAAGGAACGTTAGAAGAACGTTGAGGGGCATGAACCATCTTCAAACAAACAGTAAACAGATTGAACAAATTAGCTCCCCCTTTCGACACTTGACCTCCAGGCCGCCTCCGGTCCACGGATTGAGACCGTTTTGGGAGCGGAGAAGGAAACGTCGCTGTCGTTTTGTTCCCCACCGTCGCCGCCGCCGTATTAGTAGAACGAGAAATAAGAGGTGAAGGGAATCTCGCCGCTGATGGCGACGGAGAGGAGACAAATACCGCGAAGGAACCTGCCTACCTCTGGGTTTCTTTTTAAGAGGAGACCCTTGAATTGTAGTGGAACTTGGATTTCCTCCATGTGTATAAACATAATACAAGTGTATTATACACGGTAAAATTTTTTAATTTTAAAATTGCCATGTCAGCTTGCCGTTACTCCTCTAACGGAGAATGACGGAAGAGTGACTAAAATAAAACAGATTATTAACGTAAGGGACCACAATAAGCTGTTTTGAAATCTGGTGACCAAACTAGAACAAACACCAAACGAAAGGGACTGTTTGTGAACATTACCCATTAATATTTGATAAATTAATAATTTCTCTAAAATAAATAAAAAATTTGATCTCGACTTGAGCCTAAGGTCTAAATTAAAAATTTTGGTAAATTAAAAAGATAATAATTTTCCGGAAGACTCTTATATAAATTTATTATCCCTTCAATATTATAAATTAATAATTCTATAAAATTACAAATATAACTAGGACAACTCAGTAAAATATGATTCTATTGTTGTTTGCTTCTTCTTAAAATTTAAATCTACATGTATTTCATCTTTAGCTTTCCTTACTGCATTCAAAAATTCTGATGTTGCATTAAGTTGATTTCCTTACCATACATGAACTTACATTAAGTTTTAGCTAGTAATATGTACAACAATGAACTTTGTTTTTTAGGAGTATGTGTTATATTTAACTAGTCACATTGTACATGAATATCATCTAATTAGTCAATATAATTTATATGTTTTATTCATGAATAATAATGTAGGTTTGTTGAATCAGAAAAAAATCTTTTTAAATTAATAAATTATTAATTTATCGGTTAATTAACACATCTTTAAGTTAATAAAATTACGTGGTCTCGATATTATTAATTTAAAGAGATTTTAATGGAAGGGGTGTGAATTTATGAGGGAGTTAATGGACTTTCCACCAAATTTGTTGAGGCACCACGACTTCATTATCATGAATAATGTAACTACGTCAGTGGGGAACAAACTTTTAATTACCAATAGCAGTAACACTCTCCGTAATTAATGGAGTAATGAAAAGTTAAATGTTTAAATTAGGCTTAATCTTTTAAAGATCATTCATATAAGGGTTCAAATTATTAAAAGTGATCGAATAAAGATTTAACGTTTTTAAATTTGCTTAAACAAGAGCATGTTTTTTTGACTTGTCAAATATAGAGTTTAACATTTCCAAAATTTTTCAAATAAAGACCTAACAATTTTCAAATTTACTCAAATAATCATTAATTTGATTAAAGTTGATAACGTGGTACTATTTTTTTTTTACTCTAAACATTTATCTTTTCTGTTGCTTTTCACCTGGCCTTCAATATTCAAAATTGTAAAATTAATGTTTTATGGAAGAAAAAAAGTCAACTGGATTGTTAAATTTTTGATAACCTTAACGTGGTATATCAGGTATACTTCAATCAAGGGCATATCTACAGTAGGTCAAGGTAGGTCACTTGATCTACCATAAAAAAATTAGATAAACTACATTAGAGGTCATTTAATTATTAATAAAGTAATAATTTAACTATTTAATTATTAAAAATTACAATTAAGTCACTCAATTAAAGTTCTAATTACGCTCGGATCACTCGTATGTTAAAATACAAACAAACATCTAACAAGATTTGGTATAATGATAGTTTTAGTCCTCAAAATTTATAGATTCTACCAATTTAATCCTAATTCAAAACAATTCAATAAATTTAACCTTTAAAACTTAAAAAAGACATCAATTTAGTCATTTTCTTCTCCTAATAGCATGTAAACCCTCGTTAACACTAGAGTACTCCATTTAAAATCATTAATTAATCTAGTACACAAATTTATAAATGTAAATATATTTATAATTTTTAATGTTAAATCTATAATTAGTATCTACGTTAAAATTAAATTCATTAAAATTTATTTAAAATTATTTATGAAAACCTTTGGTTTTAGTTATTGTTACCTCGTAATTTTTTATAAAAGTTAAGGTTTCCGTACAATTATATAGTTTTCTTAATAACTTAATATATTTTTGAATGGCTTCATTATTTTCTTTTTATTTTAAAATAAATTAATAATTAAACTTCTTAAGTTATTGAACAAATTTCTTAAATTCTTAGCAAGTCTGTGTATTTTATTAAAAAAATGAAGTTGATAAAGATTTAGTGATAGAGATTAGTGATCATTCATATAAAAGTGTGGGAAGTCATTTTAGATGATTTCAATTACTTACAAGTAATATAAAATGTTTTGTGTTCAGAGCATTAGCTGTAAAAATTATGTTTTGGAATGATTTGATTCAGGAGAAAATTTTATAGATTAATGTAAAATATTGAATTCCTTTATACATGTGTTTTATTAAAGAGAGTTAATAACTAAATTATAGTGGACTTCTTACATATATATATTTAGGTGTTCTTGAATACTCTTTTGTCATGTCAGTTATGAATATCTTTGGTAATTTTTTTATGACTTATTCAATCTACTCTTATCTTACATACGATTGTATTTATTATCAGTGGGTAAACTACCAAATTTAAATTTCTAGATCCGCCCCTGACTTCAATGATGAATTGAATGTTCTTTTAATATAAACAATTACGAGCTTTTCTTAAAAAAACTAATTAAAAAGTAAATTAAAAGAAAAAATAGTTTACGAAAATATTAGACCCTTATTTGTACAGATTATAAAAATATTAGCTTTTGTTTGATAATTTTGGAAAATTAAATCCTTATTTAAACAAACTTAAAAACGTTAAACTCTTATCCATCAGTTTTGAAAAATTAGATCTTTATATAAAACATGTAAAAGAAGATTAGACTCCTAATAAAAATGACAGCAATGAGTTCGTAAAGATGAAGTTTTCTTTTCAAATAGTTTTTGACCAATCTACAATGGAAAAACAAATAAAATGGGCATTTTCTTAAAATAAGTACTTGTTATTTTGTTTGTTTGAAGAAGTCGGGGGGTTCAATTAATTTTTGCATTAGATGAAACGCCAAACACGGTCTTCTGTTTAAGAGACAGTTCAAATGGTCTCTACGTTTTCAAAAGATGCTCGACTGTTATTTTAGATGTGTGATTTAGGATAATAATAAGGGTATTAAAATTGTCGGAGATTGAATCTAATTTTCTTTACCTCAACGCTATCAATAAATCTGTAACACCCCTTTCCGGCCTGGTAGAGAACCGCGTCGGAGAGCGCTACCGAAAAACAATACGGAGATCGGAGACATAAATCTAAAGTTCAAAAAAAATCATTTCGGATTATTTTATTAATCTCTTTTAAGACTTAACACTTAACTTATTAACAACTTACTCAAATTGGGGTCAATTTTAAACTTTTCAAACTTAGGGACTAAATTGTGATTTTTACAAATTAGGGGTCCTTATCTGAAATTCGTGATATTATACTGAAATTAAACTTACTAGTTATTAGCCTGTAAAATCTCATTACTAACGGATGTCATTTACCTATCTGATTAGACGATACAATATTTTAGTGACCCTTTTGTAATTTGTCTAAAACTATTTTTTTATTCGAACTAACAAATATCTTAAACACTTAAAAAAAAAATATCATATCATGATCATAACATAGCATAACGTATCAAACACATAATATATTGGTACTATTGGATACGCGGATTCCCTGTACACCATATCATGAATCATAAATGAGCCGTAGCCCTGAGCCGTAGCTCCATGTATCCCTTACACTTCCATCCTTTTATCTCCCACATATAGGCCGTAGCCCTGGACTGTAGTCCTCCCTTACATGGTGAGCTCGAATAATCCTATGGCATGCCAATTGTATCCAATGTCCATAAATACACACAATTTCACATAGTCCATGATTTTCAGATCATATCATATCAAATAGCAAGATGAGCCGTAGCTCCATATCAGATAGCATTTCATATTATTTTCATGTACATATAGCATATCATAATCATTTTTGAGCATATCCAAATAATGCAGGGTACTTACCAGATGCAAATAAATTCATAATTAATGCAACGGGGCAGCACCGAGCCTACCCCTGACACGACTATACTCATATATCAAGACATAAAAATATCAGAATGACACCGTGTCACCCGAGACAAATGCATCTACACTCACATATCAGAACATAAAAAAACAATGATCGGAATGACACCGCGTCACCCGAGACAAATGCATCCACACTCACCTCAATCCAAGCTTAGAGACATTTTCCTTATTCTCCAACTTTGTGGTTTCCTTCATTTCTACTCTTTTCTAACCAAACATTAAAGAAATATATCATTTAGTACATTAGACAGCTTGCATTGTCCTCAAAGAAATATTTATATAAAATGTTCTATAACTCAAAATCTGATTTCGTTTGTTTTAAACGAAACTAGACTGAATAACCTTTTAAACCATATAAATTATAGCTTTTAATTCCTCTTATACAATTTATAATGAATTTTTAAAGTCGCTGTTGATGCAGATTTAGGGGCAAACTGTTACCCTGTTTTTATAACATTTACTTACTCAAAAAATCATATCTTTTTACTCACAACTCCAAATAAGGAGTTCTTTACCATTCTAGAAAGCTTATAAACACACCTTTATAACTATGTATGGCATATAATTTTATCATTTCCCTATTAATACAGTTTATTACTTGAACATAAGACATTTTCAGAAACCTAATCTGTCTATGCTTGATTTGTGACTTTAGTGCATTTATAACCTATGTTTCACTACACTATTAATATTGAGCTTTTAACCACGTTTACACTAATCTTATAAAATTATTTTTATAATCCAGCAACCTCAAAAATAGGACATGTAAGTCCTCAATTTATCAATTTCCACAAAACAGTCCCCTTTTTATTCTTTAATAATCTTATATGTGATCTAAATGGATTTAACCTACCAATTGAGACTTAATTCAAGCTTGGCAATTTAATTTCATTCATTTCATGAATCCCCTGTTTCAATCATAAATTTTCAGAATTTATTAACACCATTTTGACCCCTAAACATTTCGAATTTCACAATTTAGTCCAGCAGATTCCAAATTCATTCAGTTTCAGTCCAGTAACTTCTAATAGCAATTCAGAGACTTATACTTAACATTTTCGTGAAATTCTTATCTCTATCTCATGTAAAATTTTGTCCTCTACAACTTTGTAGAAGGACATTTTTTTCAGAAACAACTCTAACATGGCCAAAAATGCAGTTTTCTACAGGACAGTTTACAAATCCGAATTCCTTCTACCCTTATCATTTACCAACCTTTAATTAATCCAATTTCATGCTTAATATATATACTAACATCAAATTAAAGGTAGTTGAGACTCTAATCTCAACTCTAATTTGTTTCACTCACCTTGACAGACCGGTACTTTATTTTTATTTCTTGGACTTGATGGTTGTTCTGAATCGACCTCGTGTATTATGATAATTAATAAAAACCAATTAAAATCAATAAGACAATATCGAATAAATATAAAAAATATTAAGTAGATTCGATACCGAAACTTAGACCAACCAAGAATTTGAGCTTACCCCGACGTCGGCAGAGATTCGATATTACTATACCGAAAATATCGGACCACCAATCAAACATTGGATCGTATAATTATTTCTCTCTCTCACTCGGTCTATCCTATTAATTTTTTTGAACTCTTACTCACTTTGCCGTGAGTGATCAATACCCCTTACCCCTTTTATACTTGAATTGCCGCCCCTCTATTACCCTCTAATTTTTCCACGTATTCTTGCATTGTGGCATGAAATGAGAAATCAATTTCCCTTGCTTAGCCACGTATTGACTATTGTGGCCAATTTTTTTTTTGTCCAAAATGATGACAATATTTTAAGGGCAAATACTCTTAGTCATGTCCACGTGGTGGACTAAATTTTCAACACCAATTTATCATTTTCCACTTAATGACCAAATTTTCACAATTTGTGGCTTTATGCCGTGTAGCCTTGTTATGTGGGAATTGCCTAGCAATTCCTTCATTTTGAAGGAGTTGCAATTCTTTACTTTTTTTTATAATAAAATAATAATAATAATAATCTTTACCTACTCCATTTCATAATAATAATAATAAACTTTACCTACTCCATTTCATAATAAAATAATAATAATAATAATAATAATCTATCATAAATTAACCCGAATAATATTTATTGATTTAGATAGAGTCGAATGAATTATTCAATCGATATAAAATATTCGGTCACCGGAACCTAATTTCTACTAGACCGGTTTTTGGGATGTGACAAAATCACACTATCCAACCAGATCCAATCAAGTTTATTTATTTGTTTATTATTACTATTTAAATGTTAGCAAGTAAATAAGTAAAAATAAAAAAAATAGGTGTTTTCATAATCAAAAGAATTTATTCTATCAATAGAAAAATAGCTTTATGTAGTAGGTCTCGAGTTCAAGACCTTGTGTATATAGAAAATCTCTAATAAGAAACTCACTTACCAAAGTCAGGTGTGCGATGATGGTCAGTCCAAATTAATCAGGGCAAAACTCTGAGAAACCGGAAGCACAACAATAAAAAAACTGCTGAAGAGCAGTTTTTAGAGGAAAAAATGAAGGGTTTCCTTTTTTAAAAAGAAATATAATTGCTGATCGTTCAAACAAGTCCTAAGGAATTATCTTTTAAAAAATGAACAGACAACGGGGAAGCAAAGCCAAAACCAACCTAATAATAAATGCAATGTGTCACGGGGCTAGACTTTAGCTTGGCTAACCGTGCGGGCCTTAGTCGCTTTCTCGGCTGAAACGTCGGCTAAGTCACCCTAAACGCTCTAAGTAAGATAACTTAGAGAAAATGTGGAAACGTATGAGCAGTGATGGCAGAAAAAGAAAAGAGAGAAAAGCTAGAGTGAAATGCTGACTTGTATTACTCTGAAGTGAAGTGTGTAAAATGAAGTGGGGGTGAGCCTCCTTTTATAGCTGCAGCCCCCTACAATCAATGGTTGAGATACATTACAATCAACGGTCCAGATTTGAGCCTATCCTATCTACATCTCTATTTGAATTTAAACTAGAGATAATGTGGGAATTAAATACAATTATCACAAATGATAAGTAAGTTGCCTTATCGGAATTACCATGGTAAATACTTATGCCATTACTATTTACCAAGGTGACTGGGCCAGCTTTCCTGGGTCATCTGGCAAGCCCAAAATGCTGTAGAGATGGTCTTGGACTGCCTTCTTTGCACTTGTCTCGGTCGCGGGCTCGCGGACCGTGACATTCTCCCCCACTTGTTCTAGCGACGCCCTCGTCGCGGGGCTAGAATCAAACTGGTCGGTCTGCTCTCAAAATCTCCATAAGGCCTCGCCTGGTTCCCAACTCGGAATCGGGCACTGATGTCCTCCCACAAGGACTGCTCGCATCGGCTCACACCGTCTAGTAACATCTCGCTCGCCATGTACATCTCCATCGTAAGAGCCCTCTCTTACCGGTTGTGATTTGCCTTGGCTTGGATCCCCTTGATCCCCGATCAAAGTCTTGGTCGCCTCAACATCGAACACTTGACGAACTCTGAAAGGCTTCTTGTGTCCGCGCCAAGTCTTTGAACTACTTGATGGGTTAGGTTTTCTGCTCCCTACACCCAACACAGGCGGCAAATCATGCTGGCAACCACTCGCAGTGAGATGCACATCTCTCGCAACACTGTCAGCAACGTCGTTCACTCTAAAGGACATCAACTCATCTTTGTCCGCGATGCTTGATGCCCCGGGCATTGTCTCTTCTTCTCCCACGAAGTCCAATGCCGCATTCACCTTCCCCAAAGGTGAATCTGCAACAGGTTTCATGTCCCCCACAGGCTCGGGCAACACATGCCCCTCCAAGGTTGTAGTCCCAACAGTTGCCCCTAAAGCGATGCCTCCTTGGCTCGGAGCATCATCGGCAATCTGAATGGCAGTCAACGTCTTGGTTCCCTTCCCTTTGTCTCGACAAATGGGCACAATACATTGCCGTTTGGGATCCAAAATGCAAATAACGTCGGCACAAGGAATGATAAGAGCATCTACACGGTCAAGGAAATTCAGTCCCAAAACGAAATCAAAGTCATCTAGATTGATTACCTTGAATGTTTCCTTGCCCTTCCATTCACCAATCTGCAGCTCAACTTTCCTTGCCTCCCCGACAATCGGAACTTCCTCGAAATTCGCAGTCTTGATCATATTGTTTGATTCTTGAACTGTAAGACCAAGTTTCTCAGCAGCCTTCTTTGACATGAATAGATCTGATGCCCCAGTGTCCATAAGGGCACTCCTCGATCGTCCCGCAACGGTGATGTCCACAAACATCAACCCCTTCTGCTTTCGATCTTTCCGCACCCTGGCAGAATTCAGTATCATCGAACCAAGTCTCGCAGCCTCGCTGCTCTCGGGCATGACATCCTCCTTGGATGGCTTAACTTGATTCTGCTTCTGTTGATACCTCTTCAACTGCGCCTCCACAGTCCCTGGCTTCTTTGCCTTAACACTGGCAATTGCGCCAATCCTCATAGGCGGCTCCTCGTCTGTCGACTCGTCTTCCTCACGACTCTCGACAGCAGCAAGCTTAGTTTTTGTCGGACAGTCCCTCGAGATGTGCCCCTTCTTGTGGCAAAGGTAGCACGTAACTTGTCCCCTCTCGTCCCTCGGTTGACGATGTTGTTCGGGCTTGCCATTCCCACCTGATGGCTTCTTCACGCCCCTTGAAGGCTCGTCATTTCTATCGGATGACTTCTCCTCCTCTCGATCACTATTGTGGTGCTTCGGCTTAGAGTGGTGGTGATGCTTACTACGCCCGATCTCAATGACGGACTCGGCAGCTGTCAAGGCAGCGGAGAGTTTTGTCACACCCCTCCGTTGTAACTCCATCTTTGCCCACGGTTCTAACCCGTCCATGAAAGTAAAGAACCCATCTTCTTCACTCAAACTCGGGACCTGCAAACTCAGTTCCATGAACATTCGGACATGGTACCTCAAAGACTGTGCATCTCTTTGTCTCAGACGCTTCAGCTTCGATCGTGCCTCATCTTCGGCATATTGAGGGTAGAACTGCTCCTTAAACTCATCTTGGAACATCTTCCAAGTATCAATGTAGAACTAAAGTTTTGATATAATAATTGAAAAATAATTTGGACTAATTTAAAAAGTATTTAAAACATTTCCAAAGTCCAAACAAGTTTAGGGATGTCTTTAAAAAGGTTTTTCTTATGTTTTCAAAGGCCATTTTTCACAAAACTGTCCTAGTGTTTCGAAACACCTTAGGGCGTTTCGAAACAGGTGCCTCCAGTAGCCAAAACGTTTCGAAATGTGTTTCGAAACGGGCTCTCTATGGACAACATTTTTGCCCAGCGTTTCGAAACGGGCTAGGCCGTTTCGATACGCCCACGTGGCAATGACCCCAACGGTCATAAACCCCAACGGCTATTTTCCCAACCAACTTTTAAATACAGGCGTTTCGATACGGGACTACAGCGTTTCGATACGAGTTTCGAAACGGCCATGAGGCGTTCCGAAACGGATGCCCTGACAGACTGCAACGGCTCTTTCTACATTGAGAGTGTTTCGAAACGGCTTCGAGCGTTTCTAAACGGGGAGCTACAGAAAGCATTTATGGTGGGAATTAAAGTCCTCAACGGCTCCAATTTGATCCCAACGGCTAGTAACGGCTACAAACTCATTTGGGAGTATAAAAGGGACCTCCAAGCATCAAGAGAAGACTAATGCTTCAATTGTCAATCAACAAATGATCAAAGATTGTCTTAGAGCTTAAATTGTCATTTATTGTATAGACAAACACTAGTGAGCCAAAATTGTCAAATTTGCTTAAGTGTTTTAGGTTTGGGTGAGTGCTTATTTGTGCAAACAAACACCTATTAGAGGGTTTAAGTTTGCTTTATTTATCTCTTTGTAAAAGAGGGTTTTGATCAAGGCTTTGGGTAGAAGCTTGATCGGTTGTAAGGGTTTCCTCCTAATCCTAGAAAAGGGGACGAATCAATTAGTGGATTGATTGTGAAATCCTTAGTGGGGAGCTAAGGTAGTGGATGTAGGTGCTTGTTAGAAGGCCGAACCACTATAAATCATTGTGTCTTTTTACATTCTAGCTTTCACAACCCTTCCACCCAAATATCCACCTCTCCACCACTTGGTGAGCATAATTGGTTGATCGAATCGAGCACCTCACAACCCAACAATTGGTATCAGAGCTTGGCTCAATCGAAGAGGATTAACATCCTATTGAGAAGATCCGGCAAGCTCGATCACTAGTTCATCAACCGGCTCAAATGGCACAATCAATCGACAAACCGCCTTTCTTTGACGGAGACCACTATGCCCATTGGAAGACAAAGATGAAATTGTTCTTGAAGTCAAGAGATTACAAGCTATGGGACATAGTTGAAGATGGTCCGTTCGTGCTTCAAAGAAGTAAAGCGGAGTGGAGTGCCGACGATCGCAAGAAGATGGAGCTAAATTGCAAAGCCTTGCACATTCTATTTTGTGCATTTGGTTCATCCATCTATGAGAAGATGTCTTCTTGTGAGAGTGCCAAGGAGGTATGAGACAAGCTTGAAGTCACATACGAAGGGACAAACGAAGTCAAGGAGACCAAGATTGGGCTCCTAACCTTGGAGTATGAGAACTTCAAAATAGATCCGGAAGAGAACATCGAGAAGATGTTTGATAGGTTCTCCACCATCACCAATGGTCTCAAAGGCTATGGAGAAGCCATCCCGGAGGAGAAGCTTGTTCGAAAGCTCATCTACTCACTTCCCGAGTCTTGGGACTCAAAGAGGACCGCCATCATCGAAGCCAAAAATTTGAAAACTTTGAAGCTTGATGAACTCATGGGGTCACTCCTTACTCATCAAATCATGAAAAAGAATAAAGAGGATGAGAAGAAGAGGGAAGAAATTCGAGCTATGGGAGAGAAGAAAATCAAAGGGCTTGGCATCAATGCTAGTGCCATTGCTCTCAAATCCTCCACTTGCCATCATGTCTACTCAAGTGAAGAGGAGGATGAAGAAGAAGAGATAGTTCATCTCTTCAAGAAGTGTGCCCCGTTCATGAAGAAAGCCTTAAGAGAGCTTGAACGAGAACCTAAGAGGAAGGAGAGAGCAAGCACTTCAAGCCATAAGAAGAAGGCACATTTGGCTGCTTGGAGTGATGAAGACTCCACCGACGATGAACAAGCCAACCTTTGCCTTATGGCCATCGAAGAAGATTCAAGGGTAACTTCTAATTCATCTACTTCATGTTCTTATTCCTTTGATGAATTACAAGATGCCTATGATGATTTGGTTTTAGATTTTAAAAGCCACATTTTGAAAAACAAAAAATTGGCTTCAAAGTTAACAATTCAAAATGATTTGCTTTCTAAAACCAAACTTGAACTTGAAGCAAAACTTGAAGAGTTTGAATTAAAATGTTTTGATTTACAAAAATTGCTTCAAAATGTTCAAGAAGAAAAAGATTTGATTTCCAAAGAGCTTGAAAAGAAAAATAATTTTGGAAAATCAAATTTTTATGTTAGACAATCTAGTTCCCCTAGATTTGTGAATGGAAAATGTTTTAGAAGTGTTTGGGTCCCAAAAGGACTAACCACTTCAACTAAAAAGGATGAAATTGAAAAATGGATTTCTAAGGGGACTAAATTTTGTGCAACTAACGTTTATGGATCCAAAGCAATTTGGATACCAAAAGTTACTTGATTGTCTATTGTAGGTGTGATGGAGATGTTCAACAAGTCAAACATTGAGGGGGAGCTCCATACACACAAGGAAGAACACTTGAAGAAGGAAGGCTTCACATCCTACCTTTGGGTTCAAGTGTTGGTAAAAATCTAGTTGTTTTGCTTTTATTTGTTTTAATTTTTAGTTTATTCAACTAGATGATCATATATGTTGGACTAACATTTCAATGATGCTTTGAGTAAGGGGGAGCCAATTTTAAAACCAAATTCTTACTTTTTTGTCAAATTTTACATCTAGTGTTATTTTTAAGCTTAATGTTTTAAATCTTTTTGATATAACAAAAAGGGGGAGAATGGTTTGAAAAATTGAATTTTCAATTGAATAAGGGGGAGCTTTATTTGAATTAAAATTTTTATTAATCTCTTATTCACATTTTTAAAGTTAAAGGGGGAGAATCCCAAACAATTTTTCAAGTGATTTTATTATATCAAAAAGGGGGAGATTGTAGAACTAAAGTTTTGATATAATAATTGAAAAATAATTTGGACTAATTTAAAAAGTATTTAAAACATTTCCAAAGTCCAAACAAGTTTAGGGATGTCTTTAAAAAGGTTTTTCTTATGTTTTCAAAGGCCATTTTTCACAAAACTGTCCTAGTGTTTCGAAACACCTTAGGGCGTTTCGAAACAGGTGCCTCCAGTAGCCAAAACGTTTCGAAACGTGTTTCGAAACGAGCTCTCTATGGACAGCATTTTTGCCCAGCGTTTCGAAACGGGCTAGGCCGTTTCGATACGCCCACGTGGCAATGACCCCAACGGTCATAAACCCCAACGGCTATTTTCCCAACCAACTTTTAAATGCAGGCGTTTCGATACGGGACTACAGCGTTTCGATACGAGTTTCGAAACGGCCAGGAGGCGTTCCGAAACGGCCAGGAGGCGTTCCGAAACGGATGCCCTGACAGACTGCAACGACTCTTTCTACATTGAGAGTGTTTCGAAACGGCTTCGAGCGTTTCGAAACGGGGAGCTGCAGAATGCATTTATGGTGGGAATTAAAGTCCTCAACGGCTCCAATTTGATCCCAACAGCTAGTAACGGCTACAAACTCATTTGGGAGTATAAAAGGGACCTCCAAGCATCAAGAGAAGACTAATGCTTCAATTGTCAATCAACAAATGATCAAAGATTGTCTTAGAGCTTAAATTGTCATTTATTATATAGACAAACACTAGTGAGCCAAAATTGTCAAATTTGCTCAAGTGTTTTAGGTTTGGGTGAGTGCTTATTTGTGCAAACAAACACCTATTAGAGGGTTTAAGTTTGCTTTATTTATCTCTTTGTAAAAGAGGGTTTTGATCAAGGCTTTGGGTAGAAGCTTGATCGGTTGTAAGGGTTTCCTCCTAATCCTAGAAAAGGGGACGAATCAATTAGTGGATTGATTGTGAAATCCTTAGTGGGGAGCTAAGGTAGTGGATGTAGGTGCTTGTTAGAAGGCCGAACCACTATAAATCATTGTGTCTTTTTACATTCTAGCTTCCACAACCCTTCCACCCAAATATCCACCTCTCCACCACTTGGTGAGCATAATTGGTTGATCGAATCGAGCACCTCACAACCCAACAATCAATGACAGCTTCCCCACGCTTCACATCTTCGCACCTGCGTCGCCACCACGTTTGTGCAAGGTCAATCAAATAAATACTCGCAAAGCTTACCTTTTTAGCATCCTCCACGATGCCTACAGCTTTGAAGTATTGCTCCATTCCCCAAAGAAAGTTCTCCACATCCTGGGCGGATCTCGTCCCTTTGAACTTCTCAGGTTGGGGGATATCACACAAGGCTTTGGGAGTTGCAGTCACAATGCCATTCCCAACTGCAGCCTTCAAAACACGCAACTCAGTCTTGAGCATCTCCACTTCCTCCTTCAGATCACCCGACTCGGAACTCTTCGCCTTGAGCTCCTCAATCTCACTCTTTAGAGCAACCACCGTGGCCTCTAAAGAATCACCACGCTTCAAGAACTTCACATCCATCTCATTCAGAGCCGCTTGAACATCGTCCTTGAGTCCCTCCAATGACTCAAGCTGTCCAAAATTCAACGAACCCAGCCTCTCCAGGTCTAAAGGCTCCAGCTCATCCATCACCACCTTGACTTCCGCCATGGATTCCTCAAGCTTGGTGATCTTCCCCTGGATCGATGTGAACAAGTCCTTCGACGAACCCCTCTTGGATTTGTCAGCCGTGGCGTCAACACCCTTCTTCACTGCAGGAGTCTCTCCATCACGAGCCATCTCGATCAGATCTGCTCAGCTAAACCTTTGCTCTGATGCCACTTGTCACGGGGCTAGACTTTAGCTAGGCTAACCGTGCGGGCCTTAGTCGCTTTCTCGGCTGAAACGTCGGCTAAGTCACCCTAAACGCTCTAAGTAAGATAACTTAGAGAAAATGCGGAAACGTATGAGCAATGATGGTAGAAAAAGAAAAGAGAGAAAAGCTAGAGTGAAATGCTGACTTGTATTACTCTGAAGTGAAGTGTGTAAAATGAAGTGGGGGTGAGCCTCCTTTTATAGCTGCAGCCCCCTACAATCAATGGTTGAGATGCATTACAATCAACGGTCCAGATTTGAGCCTATCCTATCTACATCTCTATTTGAATTTAAACTAGAGATAATGTGGGAATTAAATACAATTATCACAAATGATAAGTAAGTTGCCTTATCGGAATTACCATGGTAAATACTTATGCCTTTACTATTTACCAAGGTGACTGGGCCAGCTTTCCTGGGTCATCTGGCAAGCCCAAAATGCTGTAGAGATGGTCTTGGACTGCCTTCTTTGCACTTGTCTCGGTTGCGGGCTCGCGGACCGTGACAAATGCATGGAAATAATCTGTGTTTGTTTTTCAGGGTGGAAATCGCCTGCCCCTTTTATGCCCCACTTTAAAATAGTGAGTATAGAGTTTAGAGTTTAAGGTTAGGGGTTGTGGTTAGAATTTAGGGAATTAGGGGTAAGATCTATTTTTTAGGGTGTAGGGTTTAGGATTTAGAATGTGAAAATTAAGGTTAGGGTTTAGAATTTAATTTTTAAGTGATTTTTAGTGTGAGGCATAGAAAGAGACATGATTAGGGGCAGAGGATTTTTACCCTGTTTTTCATGAGAAGGCAAGGTCAGGAGATAAATACTCAATAAACATAAGTGTTTAGAGGCAGAAGATTCGACAATACTGAATTGTAGCAGAAAGTGGGTGTTTAGTTTCTGACCTTCAATAAATTCAATTCATAGGATGACCACTGCCTCATTAAAAACGTCTTTGGTTTTATCTCCTTCGTCTTCACTGCTTCGATGAAGGAACCTTTTACAGCTCTCTTTATTACCTGCAGGTACAATGCGTAGTGCACCCTGTAAAACCAACTCCAGAAATTGATTGCAATTACTAGCTACATTCGAAAACTGCAAGTCAAACTCACTTTAGACAGGGATAGTTTTACCTACCTCTCGTAGAAGATGGATTCTTGCAAGACACGCCTCATCAAAACTCGTGCATTCAGTTCACATGCTCCCAAGCTCACCTCACCAATAATGAAGCAATAATCGCGATGCTGAAGTGCTGATGAGAGGATATCAATTGAAGCATTCTTAAATTTACATCACTTCAGATGACACTCGCTAGATGATTTCCGTGAGAAAAATGCAGATCACAAATTACAAAGCGGAATAGAAAACAAATAAAAAAAAGGCTCAAACATGACAAAGAACTACTAGAACAGAGTAATTCTACAACAATGGGGGTGTATAAAACTACTTTTGTCACCTTTATTTATCATCCATACCATACTAATACAAATTCCGCCTCAGTTTGAAACAGAGTACTCAATAATTTAGCTTCTTCCTAGCACATTATGCGTTATTTAAGGTATTGATGAACAAAGAAAAAAAAAGAACCCTCTAAAGGTGAATCATACAGTTGGTAGCTAACAATGGGTATCATGAACATAGCAGGGCAAAAAGTTGCTATGAGTGTGCAAACAACCAAATAGAATACATTTTGTATTACATGATCGACTTATCACCATGAAAAGGGGCTTGCTCCCTGCAAAAAAATCTCATTTTCCACATCTTTTACCCATTGACAAACCCGGTTGCAAGTCTTTATGGCTAGAGCCTGCACATAACATAAATGAAACTTTAAAGTTTCTTTACAGAAAAGTATTCAGAGTGTATTTAAGACAAGACTTTAACTTGAACGCAAATAAATGATTACGCTGAAACAAACCTTGTCTGCAAGGGGATCAAATGCTGCATAGAATTCAAAATCCTGTGTGACCCAGCAGAGTAAAACTGACGGAAAAAAATTTAATCATGTTAACTTTATGAAGGCTGTAAAAGAAAAACCTAGTTCAAAACTCATAAGCAAGTAAGCAACGTTGTCTAATAACAGAGAACACACACACACACACAAAAAGCAAAGTATCAATTGCAGAAAAAGGCATTCAAACAACAAAATGAAACAAAAAATGCAACAATATTAACTTTTCACTAAATAGTTACGGTAAACTACGATGGAGGTCACTTATGTTTTAGTAAGTTTTCATTTACTGACACTGAAGTTTGAAAAGTTATGTTATAGTCACTAATGTTATTGGTTTATCTCAAAATGATCAATCAGTCATTAACTTCCGTTAAATTGATGATGTGGGATGTTTAACAAAAGGGTTAATATCTAATTTTGGCCCTTGAACTATGGTTAAACTATCAATTTAGAACTTTTACAATTTTTGTAATTATATTCTTAAAAAATGGGAAAATTATATTATTTTTAAAATTTTAAATTTATTAAAAAATATATATATTTTTAAAAAAGTATAAAAATTATTTAAAATATAAAATTAAAGAAACATGAATATAAATGTCCTTTAAAAATTATATATATATATATATTTAAAAAATAATTAAACAACCAATAACCCATTTTACACTCTTCAAAGCACTCAATAACTAAAAGTTTTGGTAGATTTCAATATCCCAAATCATTTCTCTTCAATATGCTTAATAAACAACCCAGAATACAGAAAAATTAGCAATTTTGAAACAAATTCAAAATAAAAAAGAAAAACCATTCATATTCCAATTTTGATTACCCATTTATGTAATCAATAAATCCTAAATCTTGGAAAAATCAAAGCTCCACAACTCCACTATTAGTTCAAGGGTCAAATTAGATATTAACTCTTTTGTAAAACATACCACGTCATCAATTTAACCGGAGTAAATGATTGAGTGACCATTTTGTGATAAATCGATAATGTTAGTGACCATAACATAACTTATCAAACTTTGTGATGAAAATGAAAGCTTACTAAAACATAAGTGACCTCCTATTTCGTTCGCCCAATGGTTAATTAGTTATGGTTAATGTTAGGGGAAGAGAGAATTACCATAGTTTGCATCTCTTCTAAACTGAGTTTTATGCGGCCCAAATCCTTTATCGTGCATGGAAGCATACAGTCTTTGGTAAGCTCTATATAATCTGCATGACAGAACCAGTTATCATACTAACCACAATGAAGCAAGATACGATATGCACTCAGTACGAAGAAGATTCAATTGAATTTGTACAAGCTTCAGACCTTTTACCTTTTCTGTTGACAGGGACTGTTAAGTGGTGGTGAGAACTCAGAGGACACATATTGATCCAGGTATATACTGCGATAAATGAAATGCCAAAGTCCAGCAGGACCACCTATGCCTATAAATGATTCCCTAGGCCTCTCAGGAGAATCCGGTGTAAGTGTTTGCTTGCCTAGATGAGGAGCTGGTCCGGATCGAGGCAATGGGTCGGCTGGCAAATCCTCAACATGCATTCCACCGTCTATCATTGACCTTTTAACTTCACTAAGAACATTGGACTTCAGAAGAACCACTTCTATGCGAATCCTATAAAATTTCAGTCAAACTTCTTAACGATCTAGAACAGAAGAAAATGAAAACTAATACTTCTACATACAGAGATAACTTGTACTTCCTCAGTAAGGCATAGGTATTACTTAATATGGCTATATTTCCAACTTGTATGATGGATATGGGTCAGCCTAAATATATGCAGTCAATAGATGTAGAAAATAGGAATTTTATACCAGAAGTTCACTATATCATATGATCAAATTAGGAAAATATAGCTTACCTGCATTCTTTAAGGTGATAGAAGGCATCTGAACTGGTAGTAAGCAACATCAAGTATGTATTGACCTGTCACAAGAAATAAGATTTGTTATCCAGTGCTGTAGGCATGACCAACATAGAGAAAAAAAACATGACATCATTGTATGTCGTAAAAGATGCATAAAGTCAATATGTTATGAAGCAAGTTGTCACTCACATCAAGAAAATGCACATAAGCATACAAAAATGCCATAGGATTATATCTTGGTAAACAAATTGGCGAGAACGATTCTGATGTCCTGCATAAACCATGTAGATCTCATAAGAACAAAAAGCCCACAAAATCATCCGTATAAATACAATGCTAACTCTGCTACATCATCATAGAAGAGAAAAAAAGAGAATACAAGAAATGAAGAGACTCAGAGGGAACTGCACAAAGAATTAGCAGTCAATTAAGTTCAGAACTATCAAGATGTTCATTTCTGCCTATCAATTGTAATATTGAGCTGTTAAGAACCTTCAACATGGCCATGAAACAACAAAAGAACTATTAAACATGTTAATTGCTTATAGGATGTAACAAGTTTCTGAAATGGAACTTCAATTGGTATTGTTAGGGAGACCAAGATAAGGTACAACGGGGAGGAGGTAGTTCATTAGCCAAACAATATTTAGCTAGAATTCTGCATAAACCAAGTGACCACCCAAGTCAGTGCCATTACTGCTTCCAACTACCCTAGTAAGGATGACTATCTAAGGGAAGGTAGAGGTACTGTAACAGAACAATGATGTCCCATGTGCGTCAAGGCATATGCATTTGAATGCTCCAGAGTTGACCAAATATACAGGGATTAAAGACCTACTATTGTTGATTCTACTTACCTAAATGACTCCGATGATAACACAAAGTTTGAAAGTAGCAACATATCATCAGGATGAAGGGAGTCTTTTTGTGCACCAACAAGGCTGATAACCTGACATTGACCTTCAGATTATTAAAATACTCCGAACAGTAAATATACTATTTTATGGAGTTAAACCAGAGAGTGACGATGACAAAAACATTTTTTTGTACTTTCAGAGCAAACTAAGTGAAAAGAGGATGATGGAATTTTACCTTGTGTTTACACATTAGTATAGCAAATAGAACCCCAGAATCAGCAACATCTTGCAATATAGCACTCGCAGCTTGCCTTGTTGCATAAGCAAGTGGAAGACAAGTGTATGCATGAAGAAATGTAGCTGGGTTCCTGAAAGAAGGGAAAAAAATCTTTAGGAGGTGCCCTTCAGGTAGAATATGAAAGAGGAGGAATATTGTATTGTAATTCACATATTATCCTTGTTCTGAATGTAGAACCGATATTTTCAACCAGGGATAAATGTGATAAACTGTTGAACAACCAAAACCAAAAATATCACAATTAACTTAAAATAAGTAAAAACTCAAGTAATTCACATCATTAACTATGCAAGAAAACTCCCCCAACTGATAGAGTATAGACTGGATGAGAGAAGGGAAAACAAGGACAGGATGAAGTGAGGACAAAACCAACATTATTGAACATGCAAGAAAAACCCAATAAAACGCCATATTATCCTTGTTCTGAATGTAGAACCGATATTTTCAACCAGGGATAAATGTGACAAACTGTTGAACAACCAAAACAAAAAATATCACAATTAACTTAAAATAAGTAAAAACTCAAGTAATTCACATCATTAGTTATGCAAGAAAACTCCCCCAACTGATAGACTGGATGAGAGAAGGGAAAACAAGGGCAGGATGAAGTGAGGACAAAACCAACATTATTGAACATGCAAGAAAAACCCAATAAAACGCACCAACTGAACAAGTGAATGAGAGAAGAAAAGACAACATCTGTTCCTCCAAGCAAAGGTGTCATATCAAACTTAGGGTTCTTCTCAAAGCACCTATTTATTGACTTTGTTAAGATAAGTATCAGCTGCAACCATTTCATAACCAAGCAAAAGTGTTAGTAAAAGAAGTACTTTTGGGTGACTTCACATGCAAAAAATGTAAAATAATCTCTAACTGTCCTTGAAAAGGCAGTGGCAACCAAATTCATCTGTGAAGTAGAGATTTGCAAGGGAGACAAGAGATACCTGACCATAAATAAGCTCTAACTGTCCTTTTAATGATTCAAAGGGCTCTTCTGTGCAGCTGATGCAAACTAAATAGATCGGTCCCTTCACAAGAAAGACCACCTAAACAAACAAATATGTCATTGCATATTATATTCAATTGATCAAAAACTAAGATGGGTTCTATAAGATTTAAAAGTAATAAGAAACAGTGGCGGTTTATAAGAAGTTGAGCTTTATTGATGAGGTCAACCACAAAACTTTTCATGTAAGCATGCCTATTTTAAACTAGCATCAAACATTCTGCAATCACATCGTTCACTTTTATTTCAAAAAATAATTACTTGCCAGTAACATGCCTTCCGAATATAAAAACAGTCATTTTGAAGATTGAGATTCCACCACATCTAATTACTAAAATAATTCGCTTAATTTACAAACATAATTTTTTATTGCAGCTTCTCAATGTTTCTTTCGCGGAATTAAAAAAATAGATATTCTTTCAGAGAAATAGAAAATATAACAATACCTGGTGTTTCCCAGCCTTGACTAAGTTGACACGATCTCCTCTGAAAAACAATGAATGAAATATTAAAATTCCTTCAAAGACTAATAAAAAGGAGAAAATAGCCCAAATAACTGCACTTGATAAAGCCAGAATCACTGCTAAAAACTAAGCTAGATGCAGCCAACTCTATGTACCCATTCTCCACGAAGGAAATAATGGCTTGTAGTGTTGCTGAAAAACCAGCTAGCTTATGCTCATCTCCATATCTGGAAGTCAAATATACAATAGATATCAAAATAGGACTTATTTGGAATTAGTTCATATTAAACTCCAGAGATTATGCACCTTCTAATGCTGGCATTTTTAGGAAGTAGTGACTAACCTGGAATATATTGGTTTTCCAGAATTACTCAAAATAAAGAAATGCTTCTTCCTCTTTCTCCAAGAAATTGAAGCATCATCCTGTACTTCACTTATAAATCAAACATGACACCATATACCAAGTATTCTTTAAAATAACTTTTTTCCTTATCAAATGAGTGATGCCCATGGAAGGCAAATGGTACTAACAGTCTAACATTCAAACAGTGAAATTGTTAACCGAATAATTGAGAACTTCACACGCTAAACCAAACTATTTATCTATATTAACAATGAAAAAATAAATGAAATGTCTAACCTCGTCGACGTGGCGTTTACCGGGAACCCAGGAGGAGGCGTGAGAATCGGTTAATCTTCCAAGGGAATCATCGTTCCTCAGTTCCTGAATCTCGTTATCATCGATTTCACTCGCTTCACCAATCCTCGACGGGCTTGTGGCGCTGCTACTCCCTCTCCCACCAGCATATCCACTACTGCTGGGACTTGGTAGCCCTTCTTCGCCAAAAATATCCTGATCCTCCACTCGTAATCGATCGTCATCTTCAGCGACGATGTTGTTTCTCCCCGGATTCAACGATCCATCGGCGATTTCATTCCCGTTTTCACGATGATTACGTTCTAATTCGGCCGGTTCATTCAGAGTCAACAAAACGAACTGTTCATCGACCGGCTTGGGGTCAGAATTAGGGTGAGCAAAGCCATCAGAAACAGAGGAAGATGAGCTGGAAACGGACGACATTATGGTTTACCGTACCAAAATAAATGAAACAAGAGGAGTCTAGGGTTTTGGAATTTGGGGGAAAGACCGGATTACGAAAAGAGGAATTGATTTTAGTTAATAGAGACACACTACTGCGATAAGGGTTTCAGCTTTGCTGCTGCCTACCAGTCGTTTTGCTGCAGTTTTGTTTTGGTTAGTTTGTCTTTGGCTCTTTTCCTTTGCTTTTTCGTTTTTTTTCTCTTGGCGGGGGTCTTGACCGGTTGGTGTGTTGAAGTAAATGTTTGTGACAACAGGCGGAGAGCAGCGAAGGCTTGTGTTGATCCGATCATCTGAGACTGAGTATTTTTTTTTTAGCATATAAGAAGTATTTGTCTTCGATCTTAATTTTAAATATTTAAAATAGTATTTACGCACGAATTAACTTGACTCAGTAGTTAAGAGAATTATTGTTGTTCTTAAAAATTACGGGTTAGAGCACCAACAATTAGAGTAGGGAAATAGTATTCAGATAATTTTACTTCATATTTGTGTTTAATATGATTATGAAAAAAAATTCTTTCACCCACGTTAACTTTTAAAGTTATAGATATAGTTTTTGAACCGTTAGATAAAATTAAATGAACAAGATTAACAATGAAAAGTAAGAAAACTATTACAATAAAAGATAAAATAATAATTTTAATAATTTATTTATTTTCATCTAACAATTTTAAAAAGTGTGATTCTACGCAATATAAATTGATCCTAACATAAAGTTAAATTATTGATATCGTATTGAGCATGCGAGGACGGCCTGATGGTCATAGTACGCTCACTTCCTCTACTCCCTTCTCCTTAGGTCTCGAGTTTAAGACCTCTCAGGAGCGTTGTCTTCACCTAAATTTTTTCGCTTGACTACCTGATTATATAAATGTGTTTGGTAAAATTAATTGATAACTAATAGTTATTTGCTTATTTGAACAAGAAAATATCGTATAAAAATTTAATATATTCGATACTTGTTTAAGTAATTATTGATTGTCAATGTTTGATATTTATAATGGGTCATTTTTGCCCATGTAGTAGACTCAATTTATTAATTTCGTCTTTATGGTATTTTCGCATCAATCTAACCCTTGAAGTTGTTCAATTGCATCACCGTTTGCCCCTTGACTGGCGGAAGCCAACATTGACCGTTACGATGGTGACATGGTAGTTTACAGTGATGTGGAAGAGGGCAAAATTGATTTTTTTTCAAGCGAATTCGGGGGCAAAATTGATTTTTAGCTAAAAATACGAATTTAAAAAAATATTAAAAATCTTAAAATAATATAAAAATAATAAAACATTTAAAAAAGTTTTATTAATATATGACTAAAATAACAAAAATCTAAAAAAAATCTAAAAATAAGTAAACAATATAAAATTAAAATATCATAAGCTATTAAATTATAAATTATTCAAAAATCAAAACTTAAAAATAAATTCTACCCTCTAATCTTAATTTCTAAATTTTAAACCCTAAAAATAGCAAACTATAAATTACAAACCTTAAATCATAAACCCTAATTAAATTTTTTTATCAATATAAAGTGAGTATGAATCATAAAAGTATGTGTATAAATTTAATCAAGTAAATGGTTTAAATTTTAGGGTTTAAGGTTTGTGATTTAGCAATTAGACTTAGAGTGTAGAGTTTAATTTTTTAGTGTTGAGAGATAGGAGCACCAAAAAGGGTAAAAGATTTTTGTCCGGTTGAGAGAATCACATTAACTTTATTTTAAGATTTTTTTTCTTCCATAAATTTTTTGGATAGAAAGAAAATCAAAATCAACCAAATTTTTTAGGAAGATTTTTATATTTTATAAATATTTTAAAATTTAATTATTGAATAATTTATAATTTATTAACTTATGATATTTTAATTTTATAATTTTTACTTATTTTTAAATTTTTAAATTTTTAAATTTTTTTTTAATGATATATTAATACAAAATTATTTTTGTTATTTTTAATGCTATTTTAATATTTTAGTATTTTACTCATACTTTTTTGTCTAAAAATTAATTTTGTCCTCATACTCAACCAAAAATCAATTTTGTCCTCGAACTCGCTTGAAAAATCAATTTTGCCCTTTGCCACGTCACCACCGTAATAGTCAACGATGACTTCCGTCAGTCAATGGGGCAAACAGTGATGCAATTGGAATACTTCAGGGGTTAAATTAATACGAAAATATCATAAGGGTGAAATTGATAAATTGGGACTACTACAGAGGCAAAACTAACCCTTCAACCTTTATAATATATAATAGAATATGAAAAATAGTTTGAGACTATTCTCTAGAGGAAAAATCTTACAGCGCTCGACGAGCACTGATGAGCAACACTAACGACGAGCATGGTCGTCGTTATTGTCGCTACCTCCTACCGTCGTTGGCATTGCCTCCTGCCGTCGTTGTCGTTACCTCTTGCATGGCCGTCGTTCCCCCGCTCCAACCCTAGCTCTATATTTTACCGCCGCACTCCCCGCCGCTCCAACCCTAGCTTAATTTAGTTTCAGATTTCGTAACCATATCCAAATATATTATCCAAATGAATTAATTTACTAACAATTCAATTAAATTGGTTCGGTTTTTTTAACTAACCCCTCATTTGAATAACATTTGAAACAACGGCAAGGTAGCGGCAGCGGCGGCAACAACTTGAATTTTAAATGAACAAAAATTAAAATTTTATAATTTATGGTAGATAGGTATTTTGATTTATATTTAAAAGAAAAAATAAAATAAAATAAAATAATATATTTAAATTAATTTACCTTTTGATTTTTAAATAATTTATAATTATATGGTGAGTCCTTTAGATTTTTATTCTTTATAAATTGAATTAATGGTGCTCATCGATGTTCGTCGAGCGTGACAGACTCATCCTCTCTATAAATAATTCCGAGGCTAATTTATTGATCGTCAATATTTAATTATATCTATAATATATGTTTAGGGAAGGATTATTATAAAAAATATAAAAATTAATTTTATTAATATATATTAATTTTTATTTTCTTTTAACTAACGTCAAGGTTCGAACTCCTATATATATATTATTTTTTTTGTATAGAATTATCTCTCTTTAGATATTAGTTTCTTTTTTTTATATATAGAATAGTTCAAGCATACGTGAGTTATATAGGAAACACCAACTCAGCATCGATTGAGTTAGTACATTTCCCGAAATTACTAAAGCATCCTTCTACGTTTCACATGTTTCATGACTTGCATAAAGGTTAATTGGTCATTAAACTGAAAACCCTGGCTATATCATCTCAACTTTCACCCTTCCATTTCTGAAAACCCTAGCCCACTTTTTTTCCTCCATCAGAGAACAAACCAAACAATGCCGCCTAAGTTCGACCCAACCCAAGTCGTCGACGTCTTCGTCCGCGTCACCGGTGGCGAGGTCGGAGCAGCCAGTTCTCTCGCGCCAAAGATCGGTCCACTGGGTCTCTCTCCCAAAAAGATTGGTGAAGATATCGCCAAAGAAACCGCCAAGGACTGGAAGGGTCTCCGCGTAACTGTCAAACTCACCGTCCAGAACCGTCAGGCTAAAGTCACGGTGGTCCCGTCGGCGGCGGCTCTTGTAATCAAGGCCTTGAAGGAACCGGAGAGGGATAGGAAGAAGACCAAGAACATAAAGCATAACGGGAACATCAGCCTCGATGACGTCATCGAAATTGCCAAGGTAATGAGACCGAGGTCGATGGCTAAGGATTTGAGAGGGACAGTGAAGGAGATACTTGGCACGTGCGTTTCCGTTGGATGTACGGTTGATGGGAAAGACCCTAAGGATTTGCAACAGGAGATTGATGATGGAGATGTTGATGTTCCTTTGGAGTGAGAAAGTTTGTTCTTTTCGTTCGTACGATTGTCCTCTTGTTTGTCATTTTATAAAATGTTCCATTTTGCAATTTTGATCAACTTGCGGATATTTAATTCAGAGGTTTTTTTGAAATCTAATTTAGATAATTTCAAGTACCAAGCTTTCTTTATTTGATTTTTATGTCCATTTAGCTTATATTGCCTACTTTAAATGCTAGTCTTGTCTTGGCGCGAAATGAATGGAAAATCCGTGTTTTGATAGTGTCTTAACTTGGTAAGTAAAATTGAATCGAAAAACCAAGTTTGTAGCGTTTTTATTTGGTAAATAAATGGGAAATGTCCCATATTTGTTGAGTTTCAGTTGTTGAATGCTGAAGGAAGTCAATCACATTGTTTTTTTGTTATCAATGTGCCATATTTTTATCTCCTTTGAATTGCTGTTATTTTGGATGTCTTGGCTAACGATTTGTGTTGCATGGTCTGCTTAGAGGTTGGTTTCTTGATGAATGCTTAACTTGTCAGATTCTGCTTGCTAGTTTTGAGTGTAGAACATAGAACAAGATGTATTTCGTGATGATGGTGCCCAAGAATCATATACTTTTTCCAGTGTAGGTTCACATTTTGATTTCTTTAAAAAGTTTGTGAGCTGCCTATTATTTTCTGTTGTTACGTGCAGCAACCATCACTTGTGGATTCGTATAGCTCTTGTTTTATTTGTTTGGCCTAACTTTGCTTCATTATTAAATGTTTTACGGGTTATTCTTTAACTTTTCATATGCTGAAAGTGTTTTTCTTGATTCATGTTGCATCCTGAATATGTGATGGATGCATATAATGTGCTGACTTACAGTAACATACATGTCTAATTAAAGGCTCTCGTGTTCGTTTGTTTCTAGTCATTTCCTCCTCAGCTTTATATTTTTTTGGTTGCTTTGAATGACAATCGCAGCATTGTGCATAGGGTCTTTTCTGCCTTAAACTTTCATGTAACTGGTTAGAAGTTTGCTCTGAAGGATGATTAAGTTTAGAGATTAAGTGTATTTTGTTGTGGCTTGAGATTCTATTTTTAATCATATAGTGCCTGATTTTGGAAGAATGATAGCATAGCTGTCACTCAATTTATACTTGATTCAGACTCATAATTGTATGAGCATATTGGATATGTATGCTGTTGCTTTAATAGGAGAGTGGTGGTATTTGTAAGTTGTTGCTCATCTACCTGAAAACAGGTGAAAGCCTTGGGATATAGTAGGATCTTTTGATGAATTTTCCCTCAGAACAATTCTCTTTTTGCCTGCCTATTCTTGTATGTTTGTGCTTGTGTTCTGACCCATTTGGGAAGCTTGTTACGTTAATCTCTTTTGGATATCTAATCAGTTGGTGTTTGGAAGATATGTGATTATTTCTTTACGATCATTCATTCTTTTTTGTCATTGTTTCAGTGTTTCCCGTTCCTCATTCTGTAGGTATTATCCAAGTGTTTAGATCTTTTTTGTCATTGTTTTAACGACCATGAAATGAAATTCACTTTTAAAGAAAATGGAAGAGGATGTTGTCTTAGTAGTTTAAGGTGTGTAATTGTGGCACGATTTTGTCATTTAATTTGAGCAGTGCTTTTGGGGGATACCTTAACAAGTGTTCACTGTTTGTAGGGATGATATAATTTTTCGATTCTACAGTGCTTGGTAAGTTGGTATATGTAGGATGATACTCTTTAACATAGAATGGTGGTATCTGTAAGTAGATATTCATTGACCTCCGAACTGGCAAAAAAGAATGTGCCTTGGGATGGTGAAGAACTCCTCAGTCTGCCTGTCCTTTGTGTGTTTGTATTTTTTGATCTTAGCCGTTCAGAAAGCTTGTATTTTTACCCCAAGATCTATGCTAGATATCTAGGCGGTTGGCATGGTGAAGAACTGTGGTTAATTAATTATGATCATTCATTCTTTAACATGGTTTTTACATTTTGTTGGATTTTTAGCTGAATATATCTCAGTCCTCTTACCCTTTCCCGGTTTTGTATATAGCATCTATATGTATGCGTAGACATTGTTTTCAATGCTTTAAGTGTCACTTTTAGAGGAAAGGGAAAGGGATGTTGGCTTTACTTATTTAGATTCCTGATTCTGCCACCTGTTGCGGGGCTATGATTTCCCTTTTGGCTTGTTTGAGTCCACCTTTTCATCATATTGTACTGTCATTTTCATGGTTGATATTTCACTGGCGCAGATTCTGTTGGAGGTGCCATTTATATTCCCCCAACACCAGCGTTGGGAAATCTTTGTTGGTCTTTAGATTTTGAGCATCTAATAATGGAGTTAGCCCAACAAATTTAAGATATATTTTGAAAAAAATACCCATCTTCTTTCTCCCTTTCCTTACCTCACTTTACCATCGTCCACGTGGGTTAGCTCCTTGCCGACCATTAAATAGTTTCATTATCATCTCCGACATGTTTTCTGTATATAAACACAAACATTTTCAACAACTCTTGTGTGCAAAACCAAAATCTGCATTTGCCGGAGTTGTGTTGTGTAACGGACCTTTAGCTAGCTCCCCTCTCTCTTCCTCGGTGATTGCAATTGGAGGAAGAGAAAAGAGAGAAATCTATCTCCCCATTGTTCGTTTTGTTGTTTCGAATATTTTGATTGATCAAGGATGGGTAGAGAGCTGAAGTACATGATGAAACCTTGGATTGAGGCTGCCCCTCCTTCCCTCATCGATTTCCCGTCAAGGGCTTCCAATATTCCGAAACTAGAGACGATCAAAGAAGAGCGAGCTGAGGAAGAATACGATGATGATGATGATGATGAAGACGACAATCGTGGAAGCGATGAATTTATGAAGTGCGATTAGCTTTTTTGGTTATGGTTAGGTTGGAGTTGGCGTCCTGGTTCTTGAAATGAACTTTTTAAGAGACGTAAAATGAAGCACTTAAATGTTGATAATCATGTATTTTAATATTCATCATAGTGTATGTAATAACTTTTGGTTCGTGTAATAAATTATTGTTTCTATGATGTATAGATCAATCAGTCAAATGTAAAAATAAAATGGTTGAGCGATTTCAATGGAAAAAAATGTTTATTTTAAGGGATTTGAGTTCGAATATTTATGTCTGCATATAACTTATAAAATGGTTGAGCGATTTCAATGGAAAAAAATGTTTATTTCAATGGAAATTGTCGTCAAAATTGGAGCTACCGTACTGATAATCTAACACCAAACAAAGTTTATTTATTTTTTACAATTTTTTCATGCATAGATTCATAGAACGTAGGTGAAGGTTAGGCTGAGATTCCCAGAACATAAAAAAGAGTTAGAAACTTTCTAAAACGTGTGGGTTTTGTTAGTATGGTTGGGATTGGGAGAGAAAAGATATTAGTTATAATTGGGATCAAAATAAAATATTAAATTATCTCTAATTAAAATATAATCAAATTGAAATAATGAGTATTAAATTTGTTATTTCTTTTGAATTATGATTAAATTGTTTAAATGCGTAAACGTAGAGGATTAAATGTGATGTGATCTAGAGTGTTTTACTTAAAAGAATCAAAAAAAATTTAAAAAAATCTTGCTAATTGTACCTAAAAGAATCGTTAAATCTCACAAAATTTTAAAAAATAGTCAAAACTCGTAAATTATTGCGTCAAAGGCCCTGTTTGGTAAAGAGAGGTTTGGGCAAAAATTAGAGGTTTGAGGCATAATTAGAGGTTTGACCAGTCAAATCCGTTAATATTGTTGTTTGGTAAATAGCGGATTGAAAGAGCGGATTGGGATGAAAACGCTAATTTTGAAAAGGCTCATAATAGGAGCTTTTTGAGATTAGAGGTTTGATATTATAGTTATAAAGACTCTTTTTCCCTTACCAGTTACCAAAAATCTCAAAATAACCTAAATTAAATATTTTCTCACTCTATTTATAAGCTAATCCTATTTACTTTTTTTCTTTTTATTATCACATATTTATATGTGTATTTAAATTTATTAATTAATTAAATTATATTATATTAAAATAATTATATAAATAATAAATTAATATATAAATCATTTGAATATGTCTAGAAAAATTATATTAAAAATAATTTTATAGATCTAATTAATAATAATTAGATACAAAATATTGATAACTAATAAACTATTCAAACAAGTATTGAATATAAACATGTCCTTATATGTCATTTTACTTGTTTAAATAATCTAACATCTATCGGCTATCAGTTAATTTTACCAAACATTTTTGTACAATCAGCTAATACAATCCGCTGGTTAAATCAGCTAATGCAATCACCTATCAGCTATCAACTAATGCAATCCGCTATCCGCTAATTGCCAAACAGGGCCAAAATCTATCCTTATTACGAGCAAACCGTTTTAGGGCTAACAGTCTCTGCATGTATATAGTGTTGAGAGTTGAGACAATGGGATGATCATCTTTACGGGAGGTTCTGCGGTACTGCGCCTAATATGCGGCTAATATACGGCGTAACCGGCTAGGGAGGTGACTGGTTAAAGATCATGTTTCCGGTAAAAGTTACCGATTATGTTGATCCGAATATCAATATAGTCGGTAGCGCCGAATTTGTTGTTAAGTTGGAGCTGATGGGGACTCGGACATTTGGACTATAACAAAACCGGTAAAATTACCGGTTATGTTGATTCGAATTTCAATATATTCGGTAGCGCCTAATTTGTTGTTTATTTCGAAACTATCCATACTTTATAAATCATTATCGAAACTTTTTGAACAACAATGTAACCGCGGTTGGAAAAAAATATCGAAAATATCGATATTTTTTAAGAGCGTGCGCAAAAGAATCGGTACAATTAAAGATCATGTTTCCGGTAAAAGTTACCGATTATGTTGATCCGAATATCAATATATTCGGTAGCGTCGAATTTGTTGTTAAGTTGGAGCTGATGGGGACTCGGACATTTGGACTATAACAAAACCGGTAAAATTACCGGTTATGTTGATCCGAATTTCAATATATTCGGTAGCGCCTAATTTGTTGTTTATTTCGAAAGTATCCATACTTTATAAATCATTATCGAAACTTTTTGAACACCAATGTAACCGCGGTTGGAAAAAAATATCGAAAATATCGATATTTTTTTAAGAGCGTGCGCAAAAGAATCGGTACAATTAAAGATCATGTTTCCGGTAAAAGTTACCGATTATGTTGATCCGAATATCAATATATTCGGTAGCGCCGGATTTGTTGTTAAGTTGGAGCTGATGGGGACTCGAACATTTGGACTATAACAAAACCGGTAAAATTACCGGTTATGTTGATCCGAATTTCAATATATTCGGTAGCGCCTAATTTGTTGTTTATTTCGAAAGTATCCATACTTTATAAATCATTATTGAAACTTTTTGAACACCAATGTAACCGCGGTTGGAAAAAAATATCGAAAATATCGATATTTTTTTAAGAGCGTGCGCAAAAGAATCGGTACAATTAAAAAAATTCTACATAACCGGTTACATTATTAATTCATATAATGTAACCGGTAAATCTTTACCGGATTTATTGTTTGGTGTCGAAAGAATCGACACAATTCATATTAATTCATAATGATATAACCGGTTAAAAGTATCTACTCTCCCACTCGCCTTTGTATTGCTTGCATTTACAGAAAACCTAAGAGAAGAGAGTATTTGAAATCGAGCCGAGTTTGGTTGCATTTACAGAAAGCCTAATTTGTTGTATCAGAATCGAAAGGAAAGGTTTTGGGTTTGGGGACTTTGAAGTAAAAGGTATGTTGTCGAAACCCTAGTTTTTTGGTAATGTAGTATTGGGTAGTTGGAGATAATGTTTTGGGTTTAGTGATGTTGAAGTAAAATCGGAATTCGGATCGACTCCTCGATATAGGTCGAAATTGTGTAATTATATTTAGGAAAAAAATATCGGAACTTTGTTCTGAAAACTTATCGGTAGAAATTAATAATGTCGGTAGAAATTATATATCGAAACTTTTGTCAGAAAACTGAAGCGAGCGAGATGGGTTCTAAGGATCATGAAGATGTTGTTCAAGATGAGACTGAAATGATTCAAATGGAGGCGGAGAGAGTAGATAGGGAGGAAAATCCGAAGAAACCAAAGGGTGGATTTCTGTACTTCTAGTAAGTAGAAATTGTGAAATGATTAATCTGTAAATTGTAATTGGATGAAAGTATTTAAGAACATTTAAACTTTCCTATCATGACAGTATTGAAGAATGTCAGATGATGAGGGATTGTGGGACTTACACTGTCGGTTCGGTATGTAAATTGAAATTATAGTGAATATATTGGAGGTTGAATATTTTGATTGTTTATGGTTTATGCATAATTTGCAGGTGAGAGACGTGGTGGTGAAAAAATGGTACACGATGAGTGAAACTGAGAAGCAACCATTCAACATGTTGTCCATAAATGCTAGAGAAAACTATGAGGCGAAGAAGAAGAAGAAGAAGGTATTCATTATAGTTGTAAATATTTTGATAAATGATATATAAAAACTCTGACATTATATGAATATTATTTACATAGGAAGTGTCGACTAGGTGTAGCATAAAACGAGTGCACCACATAGTAGAGGAGTTGAAAGCGAAGGATAAATCAAATCTGTTGGAAGAAATGGGGTTTGGATCTCTTATTGGGATTCAGGACCGACCAATTCGGAGGGAATTGTGTCGGTTGTTGATGGGAAATTTTGATTTGCAGAAGTGTGATGTGCGATACGGAGAATATTCATTTCATTTTAGTGTCTGAATTGTTGAAGCCGTATTGGGGCTACAAAATAAAGGCCAGAGTGTGGATGAAGTTATAAACAGGGAGGATTGGAAATTACTTGTGCAGAAGTATGGCCTAACGACTAATGTGTCATTTGCTACACTTGAGGACGAAATAAAAAGTGGCAAGTATGAAGGGGATGATCTGAAGGCCCGGGTACTATTGTACATTGTCGGAGTATTCCTTTGTCCAACGGGTGATTCATCCCCGAGCAAGGATAGTATGAAGTTATTGTGCGACTCCGGGTTTAGAGGTGAATTAAATTGGGCTTCATATGTGTATGACAAATTAATTGATGCAATCAAGACTTTTCAAAAGTCCAAAAACCCCTCATACCTGAAAGGATGCATTGTTGTCTTAGAGGTAAACGAGTTGAATATTGGTATTGGTTTAGAAAACTTTGTAAGTAGTTATTATAGAAAATGATAAAGTTTATAGAAAATGCAGGTTGCATTGTATGATTTTTGGTCAGATTCTTCTTGTGTGCCGACATTCCGAAAAACCGGAGTGGCACGCATCACTGCCTGGGGCAAGGAAGAAGTTGTTCGAGTTATGGCAAAGTTAAAGTTGGAATTACCGAAAAAGAAGGTAAGGGTAATGCTCATATTGTTAGATTACTAAGGACTTAAAAAAGAAAGATGCTCTAATAATGTAGTTTATTTGTGAAGGTTGGCGAGGAGGAAGAGGATGAAGAGGAGGAAGAGGAGAAGGTAGAATATAAGGTGAAAGTGAATGAAGGGGGAAGTAAAATTGACATATTGATTGCTGAGTTGGCGGAGGTTAAAAAACTCGTTTCTGATTGTTTGCAAAGACAATCCAGAATCGAACAGGCTATTGAGAGCTTAAAGGGTGAAGTAGGGGAAAAGTTTAATGGTGTTGTTAAAGAAGTGGTGGAATTGAGGGGTGAGTTAAAGGGGGTGATTGAAACGGTGGAAAAAAAATTGGATGAGGGGATACATTTAAGTCCTGAAATAAACAAAAAGAGGAGTTATGTTGAGGCAAAATATGATGAACTTATAAAAAATGATGAAGAAAATGTAGAAGAATTGAGTAAGAGGGTGGAGGAAAATATAAGAGAGGTCCACCATGAAGATACGAGGACACCGGATCATGCAATACATGTAGAGCTCGATTCAGGGTGTCCTGCACCAAAGAAGCAGAAGACTAAAAAGGTAAAATGAAGAATACAAATGACATCCGTTTTGATTATTGTGTTGTGGCTAATATCTATTGATATATCGTAGGTTACAAAGGTGAAAATACCAAGTGGAATTGATGCCGTGGAGGCTGCGATGTGTGATTATGTATGGAATAGTGGATTGTTAGAACCATCGTAAGTTATATATATTGCTTTGCGAGTGATATTTAAATAAATGTGGGAAAAAATTAATACAAAAAATTGCTTCTATAGAGATGTTATCCTAGATTACGGGCTCGAACACGGCACAGTAGGCGACCTTGGCTGCTTAAAACCCGGGGAATGGCTAATAAGTCCGATTATTAATTTGAAAGGCTGGTTGTTGGGTTACGATTCGATGAGGAAAAGTTCAGCGAAGCGGAAGATTTACTATCTACCATCCGAATTTGTGGTATGTTACGATAGTAAATATAGAAAGATAGTTTTATTCATTGAAATCATACTGTTCACAATACACAGACTCATCTTTTATACATAAACTTAGGGTAAAAACCTACTGTTACTGCATGGCCAGCTCACAACAGAATGCACAGCTGTCATAGCTGGCGTAACAACCTGCTAACAACCCTAACGTCACCAGCTATGGTTAACATGGTAAGTTACAGTTTTACACATTTTCGTGTCCAATTTGTTCATGGCTGGTCAATTAATAGAGATTGTTTTTTAAAATGCAGACCGGGTTGATAATGGACGGTCAAAATGCGCCGAATCTTATAAGCTTCTTTTCTAGAACATTGATGGACCATAATAATTTCACCGATTGTGACATGGTAAGATATTTTTGCGTACATGTTGTTAAGTATGTAAATAATAACAATAAATGTTCTAATATCTTGTGTGACAATTGTTGTAGATCTTCATGCCAATAAACGATTCGAATAATCATTGGTGTCTCTTGGTGTTGGATATGGTTGATCGTGTAGCATCGTTTCTTGATAGTCTACATAGATCTCCCCGGCACAAGACTAGAGTGGAGGAAACCAAGAAAACAGTATGTGTCGATACATTTTGTAATTTATAATGCATAAATTCTTCGTAATCTAATTTTAATTTTTTTTGACGCAGTTGGAATGTTTACATAAATTTAGTGAGGACGAGGCGTTTTGTGCCCAATTTGGGAAGATTAAGGTACCACCGAGGGATTTAAAATTCGTGGTCCGTAAGACGAAGGTGCAAACGAACGGGTATGAAATTTGAGTATTTAATAAGTCAAAAAATTCATTGTGCTTATCTACTATTTGACATTTTGCGTCATTATATTAGACATGATTGCAGAATGTATGTGGTCATGTGGATGGAAGCTATTTCTGAAGGGAGGTCACCGGATGATTTGGTAAGTGGTCCGAAAAGGACTTTATTTTTAATAAATTTTGGCACTGACATTGACTCCTAATTTGAATGTAGGTTATTGGGGATTTTGATCGTCCGAGAGTTTTAAACGATCTCGTAAATCACGATTGTAATAGAAGGAGAGCGAAGTTCACAACTGCTTGCCTGGAACGTATGAAAACATAATTATGTTACCATAATTTTTCCCACTATGTAAATGATGATATCATAGTTAGTTTGTTGTAAATTATGTTAACATATTAGCTTCTTGAAAAAGTGTAGAGACATTCCGTATAAAAAATCCAGAAGAAATCAATACTTATTTTCCTTTATGATGCAATTGTCGATACTCTTGTAAAAATATCGAAACTTTTATACGAAATATATGTATCCTTAGAGTAACAATCCCCGACAAAATCGGAACTTTTTTTCCTTCATTATTAAATTATCGATAACTTTTGACACAGACGGACTGCCATAGCTTAATGGAATTAAAGTTTCGATACTTTTTCTGCCGCTATGAGTAAAAATATCGAAACTTTTATACGAAATATATGTATCCTTAGAGTAACAATCCCCGAGAAAATCGAAACTTTTTTTCCTTCATTATCAAATTATCGAAACATTTTGACACAGACGGACTGCCGTAGCTTACTGGAATTAAAGTTTCGATACCTTTTCTGCCGCTATGAGTAAAAATATCGAAACTTTTATACGAAATATATGTATCCTTAGAGTAACAATCCACGACAAAATCGAAACTTTTTTTCCTTCATTATCAAATTATCGAAACATTTTGACACATACGGACTGCCGTAGCTTACTGGAATTAAAGTTTCGATACCTTTTCTGCCGCTATGAGTAAAAATATCGAAACTTTTATACGAAATATATGTATCCTTAGAGTAACAATCCACGACAAAATCGAAACTTTTTTTCCTTCATTATCAAATTATCGAAACTTTTTTTCCTTCAAATATCAAATTATCGAAACTTTACCGTTTTCATTACTGAAAAAAACAATGTACCCGGAGACATGTCAATGTTTCCGGTAACGATTAAATCGGAAATATAGGCGGGATTTCTATTTAAACCAGCACTAAACTTAAAGGATTTTATCGAAACTATTGCAGAGAACTCTTCAACTCCAACGACGATTACCACCGTTCAGAGAAATTGCACCGTTCAACCTGGGTAAACTCAACACCGACGAGGACGATTTGTACGATCATATTTACAGGTTAGTAAAAGTGATTGATTTTGCGTACTTTATGGTTAGGGTTTTGCACGATTTTGGAGTAACCGTTCCTCTTCTGCATATAACAGTTGTAATGGCACCCAAAAAAGGGGTACCCATAAAAGGGGCACTCAAACGGAAGAGAGGTTCTGCTGCCAAGATAAAGTCATCTTCGAAATCAAGGTCTGCTGGTCAAGTAAGTTCAAGTTCTTCTGAAGAAAATATGTCTTTTGAATCGCAAAACTTTAGAAGCACCGATGAGAAACTTACATATGATAACAATTTCAAAACGAGGAAGATTCGTCCAGAACGTGTTATTGACTTGGACTTCTTCTTCGATGAGAAAAACAAATTTGGGTTTAAAGAAACATTTACAAATTGGGGCTGGCTTGAACTGCTTGGTGTAGAACCAAAATATTACCCCAATCTGGTTAGAGTTTTCTACAGTAATGCAAAATTAGACTTCTAGCCTAGTACGGGAAAAATATTAGGAATTACGACTCATGTCATGGGTAAGGAGATATATATAGATGCGTCATCTATTGCTGCTGGTATAGGAGTGAAGAATGTAGGAGATTCCGATGAACATGTTTTAGAACCTACCATGAAACGTGTTGATCGGAATAGTCCCATTAACCTTGGTGCGGAGGGCAGATTGTTCCACCTTCTTGTCACTTGGTTTCTTCGGCCGTCCGGTGGGAAATTTTCACAAATTCGAGATACTGATTACTGGTGGTTGTCTAAATATGAATCAAGAACCGCTCCAAACATAGCAAAACTGATATATGAGACAATTCTACATATAGTGAAGAAGGGTGCTTCCATTACAACCTCACTACCATATGGATGCATAATTTGCCATATATTGAGGAAGGAAGGAGTGGAATTCAATCTTGACTATCCTCTTCGACTATCCCGGAAGATCGACATGATTACCTTGACAAAAGCGGGATACGATTTTATTGAAAATGTTGGTTGGATAAACAAATGTGTAATTCGAGCGGAACAAGGCAACGACCAAGTGGTGACAGTTGAAGCAGAACCCCACGAGCGGATGCAAGAAGATGAGATCGAAGGGGTGATTACCATGAAGTCAGTGATGGCTTACATGGTTCATTTCCACGAGCATATGGATGCTCGTTTTGGCGATATTAATGACCAAATAGGAAAAATGCGAGCAGATATTTCCTCACTTCGTGCTGACTTCTTCAACTTCCGTAATCAATGGCTTCAAAGCAAATACAAACCCATAGGTAAAATAACCCTTTAAATTTACTATTCACATTCGGTTATTTGACTATTGACATGCTTATAACAGAAGTGGAGAATCTAGTTGTGCATGAAGAGGATGATACGGTGCCTGAAGAGGAGAATGATGAAGAGGTACACAGTTCAGATGATGATGACAGTGAAGACCCCAACAGATATATGATTTCTGTAACAAAGAACAAAAAACTTGTCATTTTTTATGTCAACGGAGTCCTTGCATATTATACAAAACAAACTCCCAGAGGTAATTAAATGTCTGCAAATTTGTTTACGGCTATAAAGAAAACAATAATGTTGATTTTTTTTTTCATGTTGTAGATGTTATACTGAGGCCAGGTGTAGAAGAATTTATGCAATTTTGTTTAGAGAATTTTTTTGTTGGAATATGGTCATCGAAGTTGAGGTTAGCACCGTTATGATTAAAATTGTTAACATTTAACGTTGACCTCTTAAAGATTTTGAAGTTTATCGTGGTAATTGTTCACGATTGCAGGCATAACATTGACCTTGCTCTTAACAAACTACCCGTACAATATGAACGATATATATTCATCTGGGTAAGATGCTTCTTATTTGGCACTGACATTGAATTTGTTATGATTCTTACAAATTTGTGCTTTACAATTTACTATAAACAGGATCAATCAAAGTGCAAAGAGGAAGAGGAATACACCTTCTGCAAAGACTTGCATCAAGTTTGGAATGAGTATCCTCAATTCAAATAGGAGAATACACTGTTGGTGGATGATTCTACCGAGAAAATGAGGCATAATCCAGTGAGTAATATTTTTGACATTCAATTTATTAATAACGTAATATGCTATTATTTTGTTAATTTATGTTTTCTGTATAGGAATACAGCTACATATGTCCGCATCCCTATAACCAATCATCTTGCAACGACAATGCGTTAGGTATGACAGTTACATATGTGACTTATTCCATTGGTTTATTTATATATTGGAGATGTTGACAGTCTGCTAATTTGGCTTATTTTTATATATCCACAGAAAAGGGCGGAAGCATCCGAGAATTTTTCGAAAAGTTGGCGAATGACCATAGTACTGTACCCGAATTTGTTAAAAATAACCCTTTAGACATTTGAATGTTATATCATATTGTTTTATGCATGGGCGGAGCCACCAAGGGGATTGGGGTGTCTGATGACACCCCAAAATTTTTTGGAAATCGTATTTTTCTATATAATTTGTATATGAACAAATTGAAAATTATATAATTCACACCTATTTATAAATAAAATGACACCTCTTTATAAAAAAATTAACCCCTCTTAAATACCGTTCAAAAAATGACACCCCTTAGAAAAAATTCTGCCTCCGCCCCTGGTTGTATGTAGTCACAATGTCTGTTGATCGGTACTTGCTGTATTCCAAATGTCCTCCTTGCCCTGAGACATAAACAAGTGATTGATATTAAAATTAACCATAAACAAACAATTGAAGACAATATGTTGTAGAATAGATAAAGTAACTTACATTACAAGACTCATCTCCGGGGCCGTAGGACCATTCCGCATCGTTGTCAAAAAAGTCAGTCGAGGTAGGTTGTGTACAAGAATCTAGACCCAGCTTTAATTTAGGACACGTTACTCTGTTATGTCCCTCAATGTTGCAGAAAGAGCATTGCCTACTTTTCTTCTGGACCATCTTCTTTTGGACTACTTTTCTCTTTCTTGTTCTTCGTTTAGGGTCGCCAACGCGAACTCTATTATCAACATTTCGTCGTTTACTTGAATCTTTCAAACCGAACGAGTGTTCAAATTCGGCAGTTAGTCTTTTCATCTCATCTCTTGCGGTTATGAAAGATGCATCTGTCTTTGATGCAAAGTAGCATAAACGATTTGACGTTGCACGTAGGGCCGCGAACCGTGCCATTTGCATAGCTTCAGGTGCTACATTGAAGTCAAGGAAACTTGGTGCAGCAGCCTTCGCCTCCTTGGTCCATCGAGTTAGAATCAACGACTTTGGAATACATGTGTAATCCAAGTGCTTCAGAACATGCAGTTGATGGGAACATGGAATTCCTACTGTCTCAAATTTCCTACACGAGCATGTGACGGATTCCGAGACAACATCAACAGATACGTCAAATCTAATGTTCTTTTCCTTGTATTTTGACAGAACAAAATGCATACACTCATCTGATAAGGACTGAATTTGTTCGTCAATCCGGTACAAGGTCTCCTCTTGAAGTTCTTCTTGGAAGATACCAAATGATGCTCGCGTATAAATTTCACCACCATTGCTTTCTAGGTCTTTGAGTTTAGTGATCTGGAAGGGCGTTGTCTGCGAACTTAAGCAATCTGCTTGCAACTCGTTGATACGAATTTTATCAATAGTTTGTTCAATTGTACGAACTACGTCTACATATGTCTTCTTCTGTATCAGGGCACGTCCGAGTGCAGCATTCAAGGACTCGCTTCTTTGTGTGGATCGCAAATTCGCAAAGAAATGACCCGTTTGATATGCTTGAGCCCATAAGTTCCGAGTATTTCCCTTCTCTATCACCCATGGATAGTTTTCAACGTTGAATTCAGAAATCACCCTAGACCATTCACTATCAAATTCGCTGGTTGTCCACCACGAACTCATACATCTATTAAATGCTGTGCTAAATTTGCTGTCAGCAATGTTAGCTTGTACATTGCGAGATAGATGCCAGGAACATAATCTGTGCTTCGCATAAGGGAAAACACATTTGATAGCCCTCTGCATTGCCCTATCCCCATCTGTCACAACTGAAAGAGGCGCTTTATTCATCATGGCTTGTAGAAAATTTCGCAGCACCCACTCGAACGATTAAGTCGTTTCGTCAGCTATAATCGCAGTAGCAAATACTATTGTGCTATGGTGATAATTGACACCGACAATAGGCATAATTGGTCGTGCATAGTAATTACCTTTGTAAGTTGTGTCGAACGCAATAACATCACCGAAGCAAGTGTAATCTGATCTCGATGTTGAATCAGCCCAAATAAGATGCTGCAATGCCCCTGATTCATCTGTGGAGTATGTCATAAAAAACCCCGGATCATCTTCTTTCTTGTAATCAAAGTAAGCAATGAGTGCATTCACATCCCCATTGACAAGCTCCTTTGCTTTACCTCTATCAAGTGCATTGTACAGGTCTTTACTAGTAAATCCAACATTATGAAATCCCCCTGCCTGATTCATGAAATATTTCATTACCTTTGATGTACCTACACCAACATCTTTCAACGCTGTTGCCTCAGCCACATCAGCCTCAGTAACACCTCTATTTGAACGCATAAATGGTGTCATAAAAGGTGTGCACAATGCATGATTATGTTCGTGGAAAGACTTACTTAGAACCCACTGATCTTTTGTTGTTGTTGCTGTGACAACGATTTTGGCCTTGCATCCTGTTCGTGTGAGTGGCGTATGAGATCGTTGACGATTAACAGTTTCGACTTTCGTACACCTAAACCCTTCTTTTGAACAACAAAATTCATGTGTCTTCACATTCCCTTCGCCATCCATCCATGTTGTTCCTCGACGTGCACTAAAACCATGTTTTATTGCGTATGCCTTGTAAAAATTCCATACTTCCTCACGTGAAGAAAAGAGCTGACCTACCAACCGTTCCGAATCATCAACGGTCAACTGTTCGTCTTGCAAATTCCCGCTACCATTAACATCGTTGGATGGAGTATCTTCCATTTTCTTAAACACGATTTTTTGAAGTGGTCCAACCTTTTCCTGTAAATGACTTCTGTTGTCGTTGTGTTGCTTTCATTTTCAGGTAGTAAATTTGGTAGGTTGTGGTGGTTGATGGTTGTTGAAAGCATTAAGAGCATTTATTTCTTCCTTCCTACAAAGTTAACGTGCAATAAATTGTAGTCTATTATCGATACAATTTCCCCGCCTACTGAAAAAGTTTCGATCCTGTTGTAAAATTCCATGATCCGTTACCAAATCTGCGCGAAAATATCGATTCTTCTTGTCCTTCACGATAAAATTTATCGATACTTTCAGAAACAATGAATTCTCATAGGTTACTGTAACTAAAGTTTCGATACAATTATTCCCCTTTCTGAAAATGTTTCGATACTTTTGTTAAATTCCATGATACGTTACCGAATCTGCTCGAAAATATCGATTCTTTCTGTCCTTCACGATAACAATTATCGATACTTTCAGGCACACAGGATTGTCCGAGGTTACTGGAACTAAAGTTTCGATACATTTTTTCAACGTACTTAAAATGTTTCGATCCTGTTGTAAAATTCCATCATAACAACACGAGTCTGATCGATACTTTCTGTCGGTTACTATAAAATTATCGATACTTTCAGGCACAAAGGATTCTCTGAATTTACTTATTAAAGAATACATGTTGAAAGTTTTCTTAAATGAAATGCGAATTAAAGTTTTCATTCCACTTAAATTTACTTATGTGGTGTTTTTTTTTCCTATAAATACCCACGAATTCCACCATCATTTACTCATTCCAAATTCTCTCTAAACACCAAATCTTTTGCTCACCTTATGGCAAAATTTCAGGCAACATTTCATTTTCTCGATACTCATTTTCAGTTAACAATCACCGCCAAAATGTCACTGAAAGATTTAATACAGTTGACAACAATCGAGGTTAGTAAACACGGCGACAAACATATTTCTTCCATGGAATGTCGAATCCCAACACCGTCAGCAAACGAAACGCACTATGTTATGAAGCTTACGAACGAAACAGACGTTCGTAACATGTATGACCGCCTCAATTCCGTCGGAGCTACAGACGTCGATTTACATGTTAAGTTTGACGACGTCAACGCCGGCGAAGGTAGTTCGTCTGCACCCGTACAACCTGATCCGAACACTAAACACTCACAGTCTTCACCGGATGTTGATGCGGCTGCGGACGAGCTACAACTTTTTATGTACAGGCGTCGACAAAGAAAACAACAGCTGATCGAAGAACTAAACCTAAGTTCAGACGTGTCCACTGACTACGATGATTCAGATTAACAATAAACTTCTGAAATTATCTTCCAATTATGTTATATGACGTCTTATTTCATCCTTTATCCCTTACTTGTCCACTGCCTCCAAATAAAGTTTTGATACATTATTCCCCCTTTCTGAAAATGTTTCGATACTGTTGTAAAATTACATGCTACGTTAGCAATTATGGTCGAAATTTTCGATACTTTAATCCTACTTGCAAACAATTATCGATACTTTTAATTCACATATAAATCCCAATTGCATACTGGAACAACAATTTCGATACGATTTACACACTATTAATAAAAAAACCGATACTTTTGAGAGAAGATCAATGTTTCCGGTTCGAATATCGTTCGAAAATATCGATGCTTTTACAAAAATATCGATAATTAACAATAACTTAAGGCTTGCCATAGCTTAATGGGAACAAGATTTTCGATACTTTTTTCCATGTTTTACTGTAATTATCGATACGTTTGCAAAAACATTAATGTTTCCGGTATATTTTTACTGTATTCTTTATTCATTCATTACATCAATGTATCCGGTTTATTATTACTGTTTTCATTATACACTTCTACAACTTTGCATTCCAGTGTTATGTCATTTAACTTGTATCACATGCACCGTTTACTGCTCATCCTGTATAAAGCTGAAACCCATTATCCCCGGAACGAATCTGATTCTTCATTTTCAGTATCGTGTCTTTTCACTTGTATCACGCATGCACCCTTCATGACCTTCATTTATTGGGTAGTTCTCCTAGTTCTACTCATTTATTTCTATAACCCCGGGAAACGAGGAGAAGAACGAATCTGATTCTACATTTTCATTTTCGCGTCTTTCCAACGTATCACATGCACCGTTCTGTTCATGTACCTTCTCCTCATTTATTTCTATAACCCGGGAAACGAGGAGAACAAACGAATCTCTGCCTTTTCAGTCTCAAGCATTATCACTTTCCCTCCCAATCAGAATTTGCCTATAAATTAACAACTCCTCTATTTACTCTTCACAATATCTTCAAATTAATCTACTAAACCCTTTCCTTTACTTTTATAATCAGTTCTCTTTCACAATCTTCTATTCTACAATGAGTTCAAGAAGAAGTTCGGGTAAAAATCCTCAGCCTTTGGCAAAGAGGAAGATTGATTTCGAGACATCATCAAACAGTGATGATGATTTCTATATTGATTCAGTTTCTGATAATGACGAACAACTAAGCCACGAGGCTTTGAAATCCAGCAAATGCTTCAGGAGTTTCTTCGAGGCCTTCGATCGAATGCACTCTGTCAACGACCCTACTACGAAATGGCTGTGTCCAGCATGCCACGGAGGTCCTGGTGCCTTCAAGTCGTTTGGTGGCCTTCAGTCCCTACTCACCCATGCAAAAACCAAAGGAGGAGAAAAGCTGAAAATTCATCGCCTCCTGAGTCAGATGTTGGAGGAGGAATTGCGAAGAAGGGGTACTTCGGCCACTCCTCAACCTCAACGTCCAGCTTCAGGCCAATGGAGTGGTCTGATTAATGATGCTGCTATTCTCCCCCCCCCCCCGCCTTCAAGCAACCAGGAACCTCATCACCAAATACTCTGGCCACCCATGGTGATGATTATGAACACACAGCTTCATAGAGATGGAGATGGGAAGGTAGTTATATAACTTCTCTGAATTATGTTTTCATTAATATTATATTTTAATACTTAACTTGTTTTTTAAATTTTCTGCTTGCTTCAGTGGATTGGTATGGGAAACCAACAGCTTCTCGACCATTTCAGTTCCTATGGTGCTGTTGCCAAGGCTCGCCATTCATACGGTCCAGAAGGCCATCGTGGGATGAGCCTTCTGATTTTTGAGAGCACGTCAAGAGGTTATCTAGATGCTCAACGTCTGCATAACCAGTTTGCTGCCCAAGGTTTCGGGTTAGATGCTTGGCAACGTCATGCTCCATCCCCTCCTTCCAGCCAGCGCCAACTATATGGTTACATGGCTGAAAAAGAAGACATACACATCTTCAACCGCCATCTCCAAGGTTAGAATTCTCTATCATTTTCTTCTTTTATTAATAACAAGATACACTTCTGCTCATACTTATGCAAAAAAAAAATTGTTCATTAGGCAACCAAAAGGTCAAGTTTGAGATGCGACCATATGCACAGATGGTTGGACAGCAAGCTGGTGCTGGAACAAGTTCCATGGGTGGCAGGGGGACTTGAAGGGAGGAGTCTTTTTTTTCTTCTCAATTTCTTTTTTTCTTTCCGTTGCCGTCTAATTTGTTGTTAATCTTTTGCTTTTGTAATCTTTTTCCTTCATTCTAATTCATATAAACGATTTAATAGAAGTATCCATAATTTTTATAAATTTTCCATACTTTTTCGAAAGTATTCATACCTCTGATAGAAGTATCCAAACATTTGATATAAGTATTCATACTTTGCCTGCAAGTAAAAGAAAGTATACATACTTCTAATAAACGTATCGAAACATTTAATATAACTATCCATATGTTTTATTTAAGTATCCATACTATCGACCCACAATTGAACCAGTTCCAATGTTTTTATTAAAATATCGATAATTTTGTATAAGGTATCGATTCTTATTGGCTACCTATTATGTTATCCTACTACCGGATATATTGATAACAAGTTTCGTTAAACTTTTCAAAAGTATGGATACTTTCTAAATCAACATATCCGGTACCGCTTACCGAATACATTATAACAAATTAGACGCTACCGATTTTTTATGTCTGATCGTTAACTTCAAATTACCGGTTACCATTATTTATTCATTTTTTTTACTGTTTTTTACCGGATACATCATTTCATATCAACATATCCGGTACCGCTTTACCGAATACATTATATACCTTATCATGTTTCCAGTAACGCCGTATATTAGCCGTATATTAGGCGGCCGCATATTAGAAAAATCCCATCTTTACTCTTTACCTGCGTAGAAATCTTTCATTTCACAAGTAATTAATGTTGTAGAAATTATGGAAGTGTTAGGTTGGCGTAGCGCTGTCAGCTATTAAAAATAACAGACGAGACGGCACCGTCCAGCCTAGGGGTCACTGTTCAGTGTTAACTGTTAACCCTTCAATCCAAGGAGAATTTGATTTAATAATTGATAATTTCATGATTGAAAAATTATTATTAATGACACGTGGCGTATTTATAGCCACAAATCAAATGCAGAGAAACTGCATAAAATATATGCAGCCACGAGAAAGACCAGAGGCAACGAAATAAATAAATAAATAAATACTTGAAAGTTTATCACTAACTTTTTAAAGGGAATATTTGAGTTTTTTTTTTAATCCTTAGAGAATAATTGAGTTATAATGATATAATATGATATAGATGATGAAATCATGAGGTTAACGTTTGAGAAAAATGCAATTTATCGCTTGGTCGGTCTATATACTTTTTTTAATATCATTTAATATTATACATAATGGCGACACAAAAAATGTTGAATTTATGAATCTAACTAGTGTCTTAGTAAAAAAACGGATGATATTTATGTTAGGAGACACTAGGGCTGGCAACATGTCATATTTGGGTGGGTTGGAGCTTTACTCACCCATCATCCGTATTCCAAATCGTCACTCAACCCACCCACCACCCGCTTGATCATTAATCCAAATCCGCCTCACCCATCAATCGCGAATGAGGCGGGTGGATCGAATCATAAATGAGTTCTATTATTAAAAAATTATAGTTAAAAATATATGTAAAATTTTACTAAAAAATTTAATATTTAATACATTAAATTCAACTATTATTAAAGTTCTAAATTTCCAAATAATCGTACATACAACATAACCTACGTAAACAAAATTCTCATTTTCCAATAATAAACAAAAGCTTAAAAAAGTCTAAGGTTCAATTTTTTTTTAAATTAATATTATACCGATGGATGGGGCGGGTGACGGATCGGATGGTGGGTTGAAAATTTTCACCCGAATCCATCACCCGCCATCCACTTCAAACGGATCAAATCCACATTTTATCGAATTGTTGTCCATTTAGTTGGATTGGGTGAGTCGGATGGGCCACCATCTATGAGTAATTGACGGCCTAGAAGACACGAGTTCAATCACAATATCTACAAGTTGCATCTGCTTTGTCAAAAAATTAAGAATATTTATGAACAAATACTACCTTGTAATCGTCTTTATACAGTCTAACATAATTGAATTTATTAAGATCATTTAAAATTTTCAAACCACTATATATATATATATTGATGACAAAAAAACGGTAGTAGTTTTAGACGTTTTATTCCTGTTGATTTAGGTGAATAATCGTATTTTATGAAAGTGTGAAAGAAAAAAGAAGGATAAAAAGGTTAGAGAAGAAGGTAAATAATGAAGTTATATTCCAGACCTTTCTCTCTTTTTTTGATCAAAATTCCAGACCTTTCTCTTTAACTTTTTTTTGGGTGTTTAAATCTCATGACTGGTAAAAGTGTTAGGCCTTGACTTTGATCAGCAATAATGGGTATTAATAAATTGACAAGGATGTAGATTGAACTTGTTAGATAATAGCAGTGGAGTTTTGGACAGGCGCGACATGAGCGACCGCACAGACTTCAAGAGAGAGGCCTCAAAAATAGGAAATCTAAATTAAATTAAATATTTGTAAAAAATTATAAAATTATATATATATAATTATGTTTATATAAAAAATAATCTAAAACTTAAAACATGCAAAAAGAATGATAATTTTGAAGTGAAAATATTTGGTATTTAGATGTTTATAAGTTAATTTTTTGGTTCTCAAGAGGACAATTTAATAATATTTTTTTGTATTAAAATATTTTTTTGAAAAAACACTTATATCTCTTACTGATTATAAATTAAGAGTCATATTTTAATAAATTACACAGGGCCCTCAAAATCTTTAAACCGCCCCTGAATTATAGAGTATGTTAAAATGCGATTATTGTTGATTTCGGATGATATCTTTGATGAAAGTATAACAATTCACGAGGACATTTAAATAGAAGTACAATAATTTCAAAAAAAATTAAAAAATATTTCTTCTAAAAAAGAGTCACGATCCTATCAATTCCTTCACAATTCCACCATTTATTATACAATCTTTCTAAAATTGTAATTTAAAAAATTGATTGGCATTGATAAATTTGATATTTATAAAACTTCATGTAAATATTTTCCCTTGGATTGTTTGCTTCTTTTGTACCATTAAATGACCCTTTGGATTATCTTGAAGGGTTTCCCCCCTCAAAATAATATATATATATATATGGTCGTTGCAATATTCTTTAATCTAGCTGGTCATGAAATATTATATGTTTATGCATGCACATCGATTCTCAGTCTCATGATTGAGAGGAAAAGGCAGGTAAGAAAAGATCCAAACCCGTCATTTATTTAACAAATATTCAATTTCCTTTTAGGTACGTCCGGATCACATGTCTATCTGGCAAAGCCATCACCACCATAACACTTTTGCTAATTTATTATATAGTTCAGTTTTAATAATTAGTGATATTCATATTCTTATACTACTATTAGTTATTTTCTCTTTACAGGATAACGTAAAATAATAGTTTTATATTGAAGTTACATCATGATCGTTTTAGTTCTTTATTGTTGAATTATTTGAAAATTCTTAGCAAAATGTTTTTCTAATTATGAACATCTCATCTAAATTAGTATTGGACTATTGCAGCAATATTGGAGGTTGTAATTTGAGTATAAAAAAATACTATATATTTATTGAAATTCAAAACTAAATTTATTTATATTTATCTGATTATAAAATTGATTCATAAATTCAATCCCTAATTTTGAGGTTAAACAACTCAAATTTAATTTATTTAAAAGGGTGAATCAAATTTATGTAACATTAATGACACGTCTTGTCTACTAGCCGCTTTCCGCTGTTAAAATTCTTTCAACTCTACTTATTCTCTCCTTTGATTAATCCCTTTGATCGATGGTCGGTAATTAATTTTAGTATTGATTGTCGACCACCGAATCTATTAGTTTTTTTATTTTTTTTATTTTAATTAGAATCTCTTTCTCTGTTCTTGTGACATGTTTTTTCTTTGTCCTTGTGAGATGTCTTTGTTTTTGTTTTATGGTTTGGTTCATTTGTCTTTGTGGCATGTTTCAGTATACCTTAGCGATCGATTGTTGTTCGCACAGAGATTCAATCGGTGTTAATTTTTTATTTATGTTTTGTCAGTGGTCACTTGGAAAGTTATATTCCCACTCGGTTGATGGTTGTTTGCCGGTGAAATCAGTCCTGAGTAGCGGTACTTTTTGCTTAACAGTTTGGATTGCGCACCACTCCTTCTTTCTTTGTCTCATTTGGACAGAGACAAGGAGATTCATGAGGCTGCTAAATTTTGTTGGTAAGTTTATCTCCATATAAATTTTTATTTTTCTTTGTTTTTGGGTTGGAAGAATTTTTTGAGTTGTTTAATCCAAATTTTTTTTGATGCATTGTAATTATATTTTTTTATAAATTTAATAAAAAATTAGTGACTTTTGTTTAAAAAAATAATGGCACGTCTTATTAAATTTTTAAAATTTAACTTATTTTCAATAAAATTTAAAATTGTACGTAATTAATACATCAAATAACCATCGGCTGGTTATCTTCTAATTTGATCTGATTCATGAAAACATATACAATGGCAGATGCAAGCCTGCAATGGTGGAGATATTGAAGAGAAAAAGGAAAGGCCATTTTATAGCAAAGGGTGGGTCCATGCGAACGAAGAAACTCGAAATCAAAGGTGGATTGGATTGGACGGCTAAAATTAAATGTTATAATAATGTATTAATTATACATTAATCATTAATCAAGTCCATTATCATCTTCTCTCTTTCGTTCTCGCCCCCCCCCCCTATAAACCCTCCCTCTCCCGCTCAGCTTTCATCGTCCACAGCTTAATAATTAACTACAAACCCAAAGCTCCAAATCCATTTCTTTCTTTTTTCTTTTGCAAACAAAGAAAATGGCTAAGGATATTGAGACTGCCGCCGCAGAGCACCGTGGAGGGGCAAAGGATTACCAAGATCCACCACCGGCACCATTGATTGATCCTGAAGAGTTAACCAAATGGTCGTTCTATAGAGCAGTGATTGCCGAGTTCATCGCTACACTTCTCTTCTTGTATGTCACGGTGTTGACCGTGATTGGCTACAAGGTCCAAACTGACCCTGCTAAGAACACCGTTGATCCCGACTGCGGTGGCGTCGGTATCCTCGGTATTGCCTGGGCTTTCGGTGGCATGATTTTTATTCTTGTTTACTGCACTGCTGGTATCTCAGGTGAGGAACTCTCTCTCTCTCTTTTTTTCTCGGTAACCAAACAAAAGTTACAGCAACAACAAGATCTGATTAATGAAAAAACAATTGTGTGGTATTATTTATGCAGGAGGACATATCAACCCGGCTGTGACGTTTGGGCTGTTTTTGGCACGCAAGGTGTCACTGATCCGAGCGTTGATGTACATGGTGGCTCAGTGCTTGGGCGCCATCTGTGGGTGTGGGTTGGTCAAGGCTTTCCAGAAGACTTACTACAACACCTACGGCGGTGGCGCGAACGAGGTCGCCCAAGGGTTCAACAAGGGCACCGGATTGGGCGCCGAGATCATCGGTACCTTTGTTCTTGTCTACACCGTCTTCGCCGCCACTGATCCAAAGAGGAATGCAAGAGATTCCCATGTCCCCGTATTGGCACCACTCCCCATCGGATTCGCTGTGTTCATGGTTCACCTCGCCACAATTCCAGTCACCGGCACCGGTATCAACCCTGCTAGGAGCTTTGGAGCCGCCGTCATTTACAACAAAGACAAGGCCTGGGATGATCAAGTACATTACATTTACCCCCCCCCCCCCTCCCCTATATGTATAGTTTTTCCATTTGATTATATAATTGTTGCTGATTCCATTTCATGTGTTGTTTTTCAGTGGATTTTCTGGGTTGGACCATTCGTTGGAGCTGCCATTGCTGCATTCTACCACCAATTCATTCTCAGAGCCGCAGCCATCAAAGCCCTGGGATCTTTCAGGAGCAATGCTTGATTGGATTCAGCTTTTCATTTTCTTGCACACTTCAAGAAATAAATAAATGGAGAACACTGAGTGAGAAGTTGAACTGTAAATAAATACTCCGTTTTATGAACAAGGGGTGTCCTTTTAGTTCCTTCACGTTCCTTGCCTTGAGTGTATTTAATCATCTTTGTATCCCTTCCCCCTTTTTTCCCCATGGTGTTTTTCTTTTCTTTTCTGTTTTTTTAATGAATGATTCTGCTAGTATAATTGTATTAGTTATTCTGCTTCTGCTAGTAAAATTGCCTTGAGTGTATTTAATCACCTAATTCATTCAGGTGATCCGAGTTCGAGCACTAATTTTACACTAGGTGTGGAAATTGTCGGGTACTCAGTTCATCTGAATACTTCAATTTTCGGCCCGTGTCCCGGCCCATCTGATTCGGGTACCCGAAACACCCGGGTACCGCCTATTTTTTAATTCTAATTTTTTTTAAAAAATAACATATAAAATACAAAAATATTTTTAAAAAATTTTAAACTTAAAATTATATAATACAAACATAAAAAGAATTTAAAGATTTAAATTTAGTTTTAAAGTAAAAATATTAAGAAACTTAAAATAAGAATATAATTGAAAATATAAAAAATATATATTAAACATTATCGGGTCGGGTCGAGTACCCGATAACTTAAAAATCCTAGTCCGTGCCCCGAGAAAATTCTCGGGGCGGATTTTTTTAGAGAATTACCTGATATTTTTAAGTTCGGGTCAAATATTTTTACTCACCCCTATTTTGCACGGTGTGTGTACTTTATTAAAAAAAAGACTGAGAAAATTAAACAAATACTACCTCATAAAGTTTAAATTATGAACTTGATGATATGTCTATTTGAACACGTCATTTGTCATATTTAACTCACTATAAATTCTTGACATTAAACTTAAATTTTAATAGTAACATATCATAAATTATGAAATTTATATTTTAGACAATATATATATATATATATATATATATATATTAATTTTTCTCTCTAAAATATTTGATTCGAAACCATTTCTAAATTCAAATGGCTTAAATCATATCACTAAACTTGATTATTATGAAAAGTCTTATAGTTTTTAGTAAGACTTATCGTTTGATATGTTATTATTGTAAAAAAAAATTGTACGCAGGAATGTTTATTTAAACTATAAAATAAAATAAAAAATTTAACCCTAAACTTTAATAACTAAATCTTACACTCTAAATTATAACCATATAATGATATAATTTAAACTCAAACTTTAAATCATAACTAAATCGGTGAGGACACGATATGTTTACCAAATATTAGAGGTTTTCTTTATACTCCTCCTAAGTAAATTGTTTAAGAAAACTTGCTTTCAACTTAGTTTATTATTTTTCTTTACAAAATTCTAATAGTTTTTTTTTTTAAATTCCCCATAGTAAGGTAACAACACATTTTTTTTCACAAGGGAAAATTAAAATCATTATATTTTCACGTTTATTTTTTAAATTTGGTTATAAAATTAAAAAAAGAAAAGCTATAATGGGTAATATTTTTATATAAAAAAATATGAGCAGTGTGGAATCTTCTTCTATTTTCTACAACAATCAACTTTTAAATGACTGTTCAAAAAAAAAAACTTTTAAATGACTAAAAATATAAGTTTGGTAGAAGCATTCTTATCCTCATTCTCTTCAATTATTAAACTAAAGAGCTCAAAATATTAATATTAATAACTCATTTAGACAATGATGTCACAAAAAGAAGTTAGATGAGTTGGATTTGTGGCGGTCGTTATTGGAAATCGGAGATTGAGATGATGTATTTGATTTTTTTAATCAATTGAAGTATTATTTAATATAGTGGCTAAAGACAAATAAATTAACATATTATTAAATGTGTTAGGTTGGTTGGGGTTTGAATTTTTTTTTACTTTCTTTAAAAGAAAAAAAATTGGATGTTTCTCCTACTCCACGTATAAGATTTTAATTAATTAGTGATTTAACTAACCTTGTCATAATGAATGAATTGAGCCAGGTGTTGCAGGACCGCCGTATTCTTTAAAATTTTATATCTTCTTATAATATAGTATTTTTCCTATTTTGAATTCAACAAGTATTTCAGTAAAAAAGCAGATGATGTTCGTTCTAAAAGAAAATTCAAATCGTTCTGTCTGCAAAGTGTATGCGCATTGTCAAAAGATTAAGAATATGTATGAACATATACTATCTTGTAATCCCTTTTAAACCATTAAAAAGTGTTTTTCATATTTTTTACTATTAATTTAACTTTTTTAATTTTATAATTTGATATCTCTAAATTTAATATGTTGTTTAAAAAATCATTAAAACTTACATTCATCAATCATTACCATGTCTTTGTTTTGTCACACTTTTTTCCCAAGGCAAAGCAGGTGAGTATTATTAGTTTTTTTGTCATTATAAATTTAGCGAGAAAGATAAGTTGTAATTTTATTGTTATATTATGATTATATATATATATAATTGAGAGAGAAAATGGTTCAAATTTTGAACTAGTAAAAATTAATGTTATCTAAAAAAAATAATGAGATTGATGACAAAATTTAAATTTTTTTATAATCATTGATATTCAACCTATTAATCGATTAATTTAGATTGAATATTATAAAGTTATTTTACGAAAATAATTTTGTAATTTATTTTTTTATTCAACCTTTGAATTTACATTATATAAACCGTTTGTTAGAGTGATGTCGTGGGATTAGAAATATAGCTCAGCGGAAAGGATAATTAATTTTGCACTAATTACTGTTAGTCCAGAGTATTCTACACTCATCAGCAAACCCTATCAAATATTGACGTTATCTAATATGCAATCAATTGAGCTTTAATATTTTTAAATTTTGCACTAATTATTGTTTCTCCAGAGTTCTATTTCTATACACATCCGAATATATGAATTGCTATACACGCCATGCCGATAATCCGTTGCATTGCAATTGAACTTATCAAACCATTCTTACTATTTGAATCCGGACCATATACGTGACCAGTTGACTGAAAGTTGGGTTCAATATTAAAACCCAAACTTTTTAATAGGGTCCAAAAACAAATAGGCTTGATGATGCAATCCAATTCCAATTGTTAAACAAATAAACACCATAAATGGAATGTTCAATACCCATGCGAGGCAGAGCTCATGAGTTAAATTACAACACAATATTTGAAGTCGATATTTCCTTATTGCTTCTCTCATCTTCTCTGGCTCTTTTGACTATGGGTAATGATGAAGGCAGAGCACCCCATGGCATGGCATTGCTAACGACAATCCCACGGCCTTCTCGCCCTCAGCATATGAATTCTTCCTTGAAAGCAAGGTATCGACTCCGAGCAAATAGTATAGTCGATTAAGTTACTAAAGATTCATATCTCAAAGAACAGGAAGATGAATACAGAATTGATTCTGTTTATGCTATTTCAGGTTAAGCAATCTCATACTAACCGTACTTTTCCGCTTTATCTTAAAAAACGGTAGATGTCGACTGCTTTAAGATTCAAGTTTCCATAACAGGAAAGTCTGCTACAAAGACAGCATTCATGATCCAATGCTGGTCAGACAAAACAATCTTCTTCTAAGAAAGTTCAAAAGATTTAGAGAAATACAGCTGAATACTGTATGCAATGATATGCAGTAACAGACACACTAACAGTAGGCTCTAAATTACTCCAAATCTCTACCATCGACGTGAACTAATGGACTCAATCACCGGCACAAATATCTGGTCCACAGTTTTGTTCCATAGAAGAGCAAACTCCGAGCGAGATTTCTTTCCAAATATCTTCTCCTTCATCTGGAAGAAAAATGAAGTGAACCGATAGAAATTTAATACCGCCCAATGCAAATGATGAAACAAAGTCTTACCTGCAAATGTGAAATCTACTTGTATAACAATTTTAGATAATAAGAGGTTGGGTGCGTGTGTAATTCAATTGTACCCCAAAAAAAAATGTATTCCTATTTCCTACAATTCCACTTGAGATATACTCCAAAACCACATGGGTACGTCTCATATCTAGAACCTAAGGTTTTATACTTTCTTCATTTGAGGTCATATAGAAAGCACAAAGATTTTTGAAGAAAATTGGTGTTCAAAAGGGTGACAATATTGCCAAGCATATTTAATTGTACTAGGATTTCAGCATACTTTGAACCATCAGGCATTAGCAAAAACTTGCAGTTGCATAATAACTTTTATAGAAAGAAGTTGTAAAAGTATAGCAATGGCCTTATCCCTTATAATTTCAAGGGTTATGAATTCCTCAGAAGTTCCAAATATTCTTCAAATACAAAGCATTTTTTTTCTTCATTTCATCAGAAACAGAATAATGACATCACAAAGTAATCAAGAGATTTCTTTTTTCAACTAATTTTTGAAATATACGCTCAAAACTTGATTCTTCTTTTTTAGTAATTATAAGAACTTCAATCTGCTACTTTTTCGAGGGTTTCAGATGGAAAAGCATAAAAGAAAATTCAACGCTAGAAATAAAATAAAATAGGACCTGCGATTGGGCATCGAGTTGAGATTGATGATCCGGAATCGATTCATAGATGCGTTTCCGTTGCTCATATACTACGATCCCTGTCAACGCGGTTCCGAGTGCGGCACCAAGCAAACGCTCCTGCATTTTCATCAATTATCACAAATTAAAAAAAAAAACACAATAAGAACTAGGAAGAAATTCACTCTTTTGTCTTTTTCTTGGATCGGGAACCTGGGCGAGAACGCTGATCATTGTGAGAATTTTGGCTTCGGAATTCCAATTCTGAGAAAATTTTCCGTACTTAATTCAACTTTTTTTAGTTCTCAATGTCCAAAACCATAAAATACAAAGCCCAAATTTGATTTAGGCTTTTCCTCTTCTTCTTTGTAACAAGGGTCATTGTATTTCGAAACCCAGACTCAGACACATTCCAACTAATAAAATTCTTTAGAAAATGATCATTTACAATCATACCTCTTTTTATATTTTGATGGTTAAATTCTATACAATATCTTTCTGTTTTTATTATTTAATCTGTTTATTTGATTACTTAAAATGTACAGTTTCAATATCAAAATAATTTTTTTTATTGATTTTATCAAATAATTTGACGTGTTTTATTTTTTAAACATGTCATGCTGTGATATATGTAAATTTATATGACCGGACAAATATCATACATTTTTTGGGTCTTTTTCTTTAAGTATATGTTTAAAATGTCATTAAGTAACTAGATTTGGCAAAATTGTGTCATTACACGAATATGATATGTTTAAATAAATATTATACTTCAAGATGGAAGTATTGTGGCAATCAAAAGATACTTAAATAATACCCCAGTTCATGTGTACCTTCATTTTTACTTGGAAGTTAAAGATAAATTTGATTCAGGGCTTTGAAATCAAAATTTTGGCAAACCAAAAGCTTAAAAAAAAGGTTGAGAAACATCCTTTTCCTCATTATCCCAAACGTAAAGTATTTAAGTATCAATGTTTCAAACTTTTTAATTCAAATGAGGCTTAAAGTGCCAATCTAGAGGAGACTAAATCTCAAGTTCTATGATTCAGCTGAGCTCTAATATAATATCCAACATACTGAGACAGCTTAAGTTAGAGTAACCTCACAACATACGCCAAGAAAACCTTATCTATATTCCTCCGGAAAACTATAGCCGGTCAGGACAATTTTGTCTGCAAACATCTTTCCGGTCTTGGGCATGACATGCCAATGCAATGTCAAGTTGAATTCTTTGCCACGGAGATTGTTTCCCTAGATAAGGAAAGATTAAAGAAAAGAGAATAAAATTCTCAATTGCAGGAAAGCCCTTATAAACTTGTTTAGATCTATGTGAATAACAAGCAAGCGGCTTCGTCATTATGCGCATACCTGATCAACAAAACGATACTTGTTTGAGGTGTGGATCCAAAACTTTGCATGCTCTTTGGCAGGTATTATAGCATCCCAAAGTGACACCTATAAAATACCATGTGGAAAAATATTCAAGGAGCTAACATATTTTCAGCCTAAAAAAAGAGACAACCCGAGGCATTTAACCTCACCTGATTCAGGGAATTCTTTGGGGTTTCGTACTCAGCTGCTACAAATATGAAAAGCTGTGGATCAACAAGGAAACGGTATTTAAAATCTGCTTCAAGATGACGAGTGATTGTAAGAAAAGAAATGAAAGAAAAAGGGAGGCCTACAAATATCGCCACCACATAAAACTGAAAGCATTCGAATATACCAGAATGAAATTCTTCTCAAAGTACAGTGTGAGAAGGATTATCTCATGCACAGATGACATAAACAACGGACAAAGCAAATGATATGAAGTTCTAAAAATGTAAAACATAAATATCACTGAAAAAACAAACCTGTTTTGTGTTCCATGTAAACAATGTTTGCAGATCAGCCGATATATTCATCGTCAGGCTCACCTACATAAGTCAGAAGCATTTACTTATAACTGTAGCTGAAAAATAAGAGCACTAACCAAGTGAATAGATTAAAAGAAGGGGTGGAGTGGAAGAGGAAAATGATATCCGTTAGCAAGCAGTGACAATATCAAACACAATTTAGTACGTGACAAGAATCGACATTACAAATGAAACATAAGGTAATGGAAACAATACTACCTCATCATTCCCCTGCGGCTGCTTCTGGAACCAGTTTATGTTCATAACCTAAGGTCACACCCAACAAAATAGAAATCAGAGATAAAAACACGAAAAAGAGAACAAATCATTGATATAAACACCTATCCAAACATGCAAATGTGAATAAAGGTAGACCTGGATTTCTGCAGAGGGAGAAGGAGTGTTGAGGTTGTCCGAGAGAGAAGCGATGGCGCACATTATAGCAAGAATTGTCACGGAAAATGTTAGCAGACCATTTAATCTGTACCCAAAAGAATGCATCTTTTCCTCTCTTTTTACTTTGTTCAATCTACTGCTTCTCAGCTTTTAGTTGATTCCAGATCCTCTGTATACTAGTAGAATTTAATCATAATGAACCACAAAAGAGAAATAAAAATCTACCAAAACTTTCCCTAGTACTACTACACATCCCAGTATAATCATTCCAGATTAATCCTTCATAAATCTACGTTAAGATCAACAGCATCATTCATCGCCAAAAGGAAAACCCAACCTTAAAATCAAATCAAACTAGGGTTTGAATTTGTGAAAGGTCAATCAAGATCAACAGGATAAAACTTAATATGGTAAAATCACCTATAGTCAAGATCAACGAAAATGCCCAAGACAAACAAAAATGAGAAATATATATAAAGAAAATTAAAAAAAATGAAAATCAGAAAATGGATACGATAAAACACCATCGCCGAGATATGTATACGAACCAGTCAGTATTCGATGAAAATTAAAAAGGCATTTTGCAAGCAAAAGAAAACTGAAAATAAATTAGAACATTGAATTAGAAATCTGAAATCTAATTGAAAATAAAGCAAACCAGTTCAACGAAAATCAAACAACAAAAGGTAAGCAATTTTTACCCAAAGTGAAGGGAGAGGAAAGGGGAAATGCAGAGAAGACGGTACGAAAATGAAGTAAAACTGAAACAGGGGGTTTGGCAAAGGGTTGTATACGGGTTTTTACGCATTTAATTTTAGGTTAATAATGGGTGAAGTTCACAAATGATCATTAAACTATTATAAAATGTTTATTTTGGTCATTTAATTTTTAAATATTATAAATTGGTGATTAAATGTTATCTTTTTATTATAAAATGATTATTAGATTTTATTTTTTTTACAAAATATTTTTCAAGCTGTTAATGATTCATGATAGGTTAATTGTACCGTTTATCATAATTGATCGGTTAATTTTTATAACGTTATTGAATCGTAACTTAACCGTTAAAAAATGGTTAACCGTTTTAACAACTAACAATTACCATTATTAACGGTTCAGTTACAAGTTAAACATATAACCAATTATAATTTTTTCACATATTTACTGCTTCGTTTTAGAATAATGAAATTATTTCTTCGATAAATATTATATTATAAGAGCGTCTCGAGATCGACATAATCAATATTGTGAACTGAATATCTGTATAAATAATATAACAACGTTTAACCTATAGGTTAACCATAATTTTTAGCAATTCGGTTAACCGAAACCATTTAGTCTTTAGTTAGGTTAATTAATCTGTAAAATATATGATTATATCGGTTAACAGTTATAGTTAATTATACGCACCCTAATTAACTGTGGTTGTAAGGTAACATAACAATTAAAAAATCATATAATAACATAATTTATCCTTCACATTTATACATAATCAATTTAGTTAAAAAATATATAAATATGAAAAATGTTCAATTTTAAATAAATTCATCCAAACCTACTCTCTTTTGGATTTTTTTCTTCAACTAACCCTCCACGTTTATTTCATTACAAATCAGAAAATGTCTAATTTCTAAATTTCAAACAAATTTCTTATAGCAACTAAACACATATTAAAACGGGTTAATGAACTAATTGATGCAGCATGTCATGTTATAATGTTATCGTTAATATTTTTAAAAATTTTAAAATTAATTGATGCAATATGTCATGTTACAATGTTGTCACTTGATATGTAAAATTTCAAGTAAATTTCATAATTCACCCATTTGACCAACATTGACTATTAAATCTAACAATCCTTTTAAACTAATTAATGCAACGTGTCATGTTACAGTGTTGTCACTTGACATCTCTAGAATTTTTTTATTAAATTTTTTTTAAGAGTTATAGAAAATATATAAAAATTATAAAAACAATTTTTTTAAAAATTTGTAAACCTTACCTGAAAGAACTGTAGTGTATCATATGATAATAATATTCTAAAAAAATCGTTAAAAATTAATAGTAAAAAAACTTAATTGATAAAAATTTAGAGTGTAAGAGCGTAATTGAGGTCACAAAAATTTTAAAAAACTTAATTAATTTTTATTCAAAGTTGGGCTTATAACAACCTTAAACCTTTCTTAAAATTGTTTTAGAGTTTATTTATATTGTCTGACGTCACCTCAACAATCAAGGCAAACTGAAAAGCGAAAAATCGACGTCGTTTCAGTGCACTCCTATTCCATGCTATAAATTCTTCTCAGATATCTGCACATTTTCTGATCTCACCTGAGCTTCCCTTTCCGGAAAATGACGTCGATTCGGTGCTTTTTAATTCTCTCCCTCATTTCCATCACCCTATTGTCAACCGTCATTCCTTCCGTTACTACGAACGACGAAGAAGACGATGAGGATCTCCGTTACCTCGAAGAAATTGAAGGCAAAAGCGTCGACTCTTCTCCGCTCCCTGATTCGAGTGATTCAGACGACGACCAATTCCACAGCGATGTGGACAACGATGGAAAAGACGAAGAATCCGAAAGCGAACAAGATTTGCACGACCTCGATCCGGATACGTACAAACTCCCTGAATTCGACGACAAGGACGTAGTCGTTTTAACGGGTGGAAACTTCAGTGATTTCATCGGGAATAACAAGTACGTGATGATTGAATTTTACGCGCCTTGGTGCGGGCATTGCCAGGCGTTGGCTCCGGAATATGCCGCGGCGGCAACGGAGTTGAAAGGAGAAGGAGTTGTGCTGGCCAAGGTGGATGCCACGGAGGCGGAGGAGCTGGCAGAAAAGTACGACGTGCAGGGTTTCCCTACTGTCTACCTCTTTGTCGATGGAGAGCATAAGCCTTATCCTGCCGCTCAAAACAAGTATGTTTCGTATTCAAAAACAGATTTAGGATCACGTCCTTTCGATTATCTATCGCTTTTTTATTTCTAATAAGTGGATTGAATTATGAGGCAGTTTGCTTTTGGTTAATCATATGTCTAGTTTAGAAATGTTGCTACTATTTAGTTTATAATCCGGCTTATTTCTAATTTCTTAACATAATTAATAATTATCTTTGTTTAATCGAAGATTTAAATTGTATTTTAAATGCAAGAGGCTAATAGTTTTGTTCATTGACAATTCAGGGAGGCGATCGTGACCTGGATTAAGAAGAATACAGGACCTGGTGTATTCAACGTTACTACCCTGGACGAAGCTGAACGCATTTTGACTTCTCGATCCAAAGTTGTCTTGGGTTACTTGAACTTTTTGGTGGTATGGTTTATATTTGGTATATTATAATTTGTTGTAGTTTTTTAAGATTTGATTTACTTGAGTGTGCTGTGTGTTATACCTGCTGGTTCAATCACCATTCTTCGATTCGGATTCAAACTTTTGTGAAATATAAGGTTATCGAGTCTCTGTGTCATTGTAATTCATATTTGGCCTACTATTACGACAACAGGGTCCCGAGAGTGACGAGCTTGCTGCCGCTTCAAAACTCTTGGATGATATCAGCGTCTATCAAACTGTGAATCCTGATGTCGCAAAGCTTTTCCACATTGACCCTCAAGTTAAACGTCCAGCTTTGGTCTTGGTTAAAAGGGAGGCTGAAAAAATAAGCCACTTTGGTTAGTTTCTTGACATATGAAATGTTGATTGGAATCTTGATCCCGCTTGCTTTGAGGAACTTACATACACAAAATTTTTAATGCTCTAGATGGTCAGTTTGTCAAGACGGCAATATCTGAGTTTGTAATTTCCAACAAGCTTCCTTTGGTCACGACATTTAACAGGGACAATGCTCCTTCAATTTTTGAAAGCTCAATTAAGAATCACGTATGCATGTTGTATAATTTTGCTTTTCTTTATAGTTCTGAATTTTTTTATATCACAGTCCTTGAATTTATGTGTAATCTTCTTAATACTTGATAATCTTTTTGTTGTAAGCTATTGTTGTTTGGCACGTTAAACATTTCTGAGAAGTTTATCCCTGTATTCCAAGAAGCAGCAAAGCTTTTCAAGGGAAAGGTAATTCCAAATTGTCTATAAAAAACTCTGGTATCTAGTTAACTGATGATAATATATCCCAAGGTTTCTTTACTCCCTTTGATGAGGACTTCACGAGTAGTTACCAAGTATTATTTTGTAAACTTTCTTGCAGCTTATTTCTATTTACGTGCAAGTGGATAATGAAGATACCGGAAGACCTGTTGCAAACTTTTTTGGTGTCGACGGAGATGGTCCTAGAGTAAGTCACTATTATCCATTTTGATCACCCCACTCTGCTAGTTTGTTTTATTTTCTTCGGATTCAAGATGTGGGATGGATGGGAGTAGATTTGATGATGTATACTCTATTCGCATCAAATTTGATAATCACAGTTCATTTATCACACAGATCCTTGCATACTCCGGAACAGATGCTAGGAAGTTTGCCATGGATGGAGATGTGACTTTGGATAACATTAAGGTGCTCTCTGTGTGTGTGTGTTTTAATTTTGTTGGTTGATACTGCTTATGTAAGAGGTAATGGTTTTGAGTATACTTCAATGTTTCTACCTTTCTGTAGGCCTTTGCAGAGGATTTCTTAGAAGACAGGCTTAAACCTTACTATAAGTCAGACCCAATCCCGGAAACTGTAAGCATATTCTTTTTAGTGTGATTGACCTTGTCGAATTTGATTGTAATCTAACTTCCCCAAAATTCTCTGGCACAGAATGATGAAGATGTTAAAGTAGTGGTTGCCAATAGCTTCGATAAAATTGTTCTAGACGAGTCCAAGGATGTTCTTCTTGAGGTATTGTTGTTGTCTAATATGAAATACAGGTTATTTTAATCTTTCTTGACATGAGCTTGTTCTGTTGATGAATGCTCCAAATACCAGATCCATGCACCTTGGTGTGGCCATTGCCGATCATTGGAGCCGATATACAACAAGCTTGGCAAACATCTTAGAGGAATCGACTCTCTGGTTATTGCAAAAATGGATGGGACAACAAATGAACATCCTAGAGCAAGGGTAAAATTTAAATCAATTCGTGCCTCGAGCGATTAAAGCAATAACCTGTTTAATGAAAAAGGATAAGACGTGAATTCTATTTTCAGTATTTTGCACTTAAACCTGGAATGAGACATCGTAGTAAGAAGTTGTTTATGTTTGCAGAAATCGGGGTTCCCCACGATTCTGTTCTTCCCAGCAGGAAACAAGAGTTCCGATCCGGTAAGAACTGTATTCAATTCGGCTTCTATTCATCCACCTATGACATATCCTTTTTTCACTTTCCAAAATATCAAGTGAAAATGTTATAATGCTGGACATTGGCAGATAAAGGTGGACACTGAACGCACTGTGGTGGCATATTACAAGTTCCTCAAGAAACATGCTTCGATCCCTTTTAAGCTCCAAAAACCATTTTCAACTCCAAAACGCAAACCAGCTTCGGATCAGGAAACCAAGTCTTCTGATTCCGAGGAGAGCGACGAGAGCAGCAGTGTTAATACGAAGGATGAGTTGTGAGCTGATCAGGGGGATTCAGGGTGAGCATTTGAATGGCCTCACAAGTCTTATTTGTCTTTTTTTATATATTTTATCAAGAGGTAGAAAGGGAATAGCTAAAAGATAGATTCAAGCCATATTGACTGGAGACAAGGAATCGGAGAATTATCTTGTTTCGAATATCCGACCCAGACCTTTTTGAAGAGGGAATCTGTAATGATTGAACGGCTTTTAGGCATGGTTACCTATGCAAAGAATAAATGGCTCATAATTTCCCCCGTAACTGGTGTTACTAGTTACCATCATGGCCTTGTTCGGTCTTACCGGTGGAAATACCTGATAAATTTTGTTTTGATCCAAGTTTGTTAACTATTTTTTAAAATGAAAGGCCGAACATGCTAAAACATGTGGCGTGCATACGAGAAATTATTAGATAGATTCAGTTTACCATATCATTTATGGTCTATTCAAATTTATTAACATTCACTTTTCTAGCGGTAACTTCCTAATAATTACTTCTTAGTTACATATAAAAAAAGGTGAAGATTCATTTTTAAAAAATGAGATGAAAAAAATTCATTAGATGAGACCATAGTCCATAAATAAGTGAAAGTGTAACCCCTATAAATATTCCCTTTAAAAACAACCCACGGAGCACGGGCCACAATAATTAAATAAAAATATATTCTTTCGGTGTCTCTATTTACACAACGCTAAAAAATATAGAATTTAGGATTTATGTTTAAAGTTTAAGATTATAGCTTATTTAACATATAGGGAATCAAAAAAAGACATGATTTTTGTTCATGGTAAATGATCTCACCATAGCGCACAGAGATGTGAATAAAAATTATATATCTTTTTTGGTGTTCTTATGTATGTTCTAATATTAAAAATGAGTGTAAGGTTAATAGTTAGAGTGTAGAATTTAAAGTTTAAGGTTAGTGGTTAGGGTTTAGATTTTGATATATCAATTTAATTTTTAAAATTTAGAGCTTAATATTTATGATTTAAAATTTATGGGTAGAATGTATAATTTAATTTTTTTAGTGTTAGGTTATAAAAAGGGAAAATATAAAAAGGATTTCGGAAGAAATCCATAAATATTACTTTAGAGTTTGTTTTTTCTCGAGGTATGGTTCTTTCTCTTTTTTTTCGAAATAGTAAAATTATTACAGTACTTTAAAGGCTGGTTCAAGTGACTTCGACTTTGAACAGTATTTTAGGTTGAAAATCCTAAAAATACCCTTAAAGGCAGGTTCGGGAGGCTCCGACTTTGAACATTGTTGAGATTTTTTTTGAAAAAAATAGTGTTCATAATCAGATTCAGCTGAATTCAACTTCTATAGTACTGTAATAAATATAATATTTTGAAAATTAAATTGAGAATGACCATATTTAAAAAAAAATCTTAAAGCTATATTTAAGTAAATTGTCCAAGGATTTTTGTTCGGAGGAAGTTGGGTTGATTTGAGTTATGGAATGACTTTTTCTTTTGCCTGACAAGCTTCACGTGCTTATCACGTGACTGAATGGCTCGGTTTCCAAATATAGTTACCAATAAGGAACGACTATAACAAATTCAATCAAGCCATAATTAGCATTGCATGAACAATAATTTGTTGGACCATCGTTTCTTAGATATCAGCTCATCAGTATATAGAACTTTCATTTTAGATTTTTTAGAATATTAGTTTTAATTTAATAATTAATTATTTATGACTAACAATCTATGACTATCGCCTATGAATTGCATACGTCACATTTAAAGTTTAAATATGTAATTTTAATACTCAAATCATGAGTTTATTCCTCGCATATCCTCTTTATGATGTAAATAAGAAGCAGATTACTTGAACAATGCAAAATTTCCAGATATTATTAACTTATGATTTCTTGGTTCTTCAATATTTTGTCGATTTAAGATAAACTCTTAACAGAGCATTTCACAGCCTTGGAAAACAAGAAACTGCATAAAAAACAGTGTAAAATTGCACGCATGTATTCATTATATACCGTTTTCCAAGCACACTATAACCTAATTCATGGAAGTCTCTTGGGAGATCAACCTCGAAGACTAATATAAACTCGCGGCCTAAGTTCGTTTCCGGTCTCGGAACCGATCTTCTCCATGGACGAGAGCCTATTTGGTTTACATTACAGAAACAACAACCATCGTATAAATAACATAATATAGTGTGACAGCCTCCACTGTCGGGTTTTCGAGTAAGCAACCGGTTCAGTTCCCTGTGGAAGTTACATCATTTTGCTGATTTACTATAGAACCTCTTTGAGTCTGAAGTGAATTAACAGCTCCAGGGGAGTGGACCTGCGGTTGAGTACTCGTTTGCAGACTATGTTGCTGCTGTGACCAAGCCTGCCATCTTATTCTCCATTGAAGGATCTCGACTACGATAGAAGTGCCACTCATCGCAATACCGAATCCGGTAAATGTTGCCAGGAGAATTGATAGAAGTGCCTGTACTTTCACCTGCAGGCAGCAAACATCAAAAGTGTAAAACGGGGCAAATCCAAGGATGAACATTGAATTTACTAATGGAATTATCATAATATATTTGTATACAGAACCCGGGGCTAAAAAATTCTGGCTCGCCGGTTTACGATCGTACAGCCAAGTTGCTTCAAATCCAAGGAAATGGGTGCTAAAATATGTAGACAACCACTTACCACAGAATAAAATATATGAGCAAAGATAACCACCAAAGAAAATTGAACCGATGAGTAAATCCAGACAAATCTCCGCTGCACTGAATACGAAAGATCAAGAGGTTTAAGTCGGAGCATATAGAGAATAACTTAGCAGGAATTTCCCATCTAAACTTTTAAATTCCTATAAAATCTCACAGTAGTGACTGTAATCAGTGTAACAACATTTCCCAGGCTAACCAACATTTATGCTATATATGCAAGCATGTGTGTGTAGGAAACTAGAGCCCGACTCGGCTTCTAACATAAAACGGACAGTGGTGAAACCGAAATGGTGCTTGTAAATATAAAATCTAAACCTATTGCTTCTGACCATGTTCCTATTTCCGGATGGACCTAGACAGATATATCCCACCCCAAAAGAAAAATGAACACAAAAAACATGTTAACCAGACACTGAAGTATTGGAATCTGAACTATAATCGAAGGATGTTTCCGAGCCTACCCATTGTTGATGAAGTCATGGATGAAAGGAGGCCCAGCATACATGAAAATGGAAGAGATATAGCAATAGCTCCAGTACCCATTTTTCCAACCTACAGGTAAACAAACATATATATATATATATATATATATATATATATATATATCATCTATATATACGAAGGATATAAAGTGTAAAACGGGGCGAAAATGAAACTGCTTATCCTACCAGAAGCTGCTCAAGAAAACAAAAGTATGCAAGCATGCTGACAATAACAAGAACAGGGACCTCCTGCCAAACCCTGCAAACGTCAAACTAATAAGTTCAGCAATCATATTTTTATTGGTAACCTAGAAGTTTCAGGAATCATAGGTATATAATTCCATGCATTAACAAACAGTTTTGTTACCTATAGCCGGGAGAATCACCCTGAAGGCCTCTACTTGTTCCGCCATGAACACTTTGGATTCGTAAAAGTGTTACCGGTAGGTTCTGAACCTCTTGCTTGCACACATCACAGGTCTTGTTGCCTTTGATGCTGAACCATTTCACGGCGCAGTCTTTGTGCGCCAAAGCCAGCTCGCCTTTGCAGCTGCATTCCATCTTCAGTGTTTCACCTCCTTCGCATAATTCAACCAGACAAATCCTACAAACAGCATCTTCTTCAGGTATGTCCTCACCATCAGAATCATTGTTATCTGAACATTAAGTTCTCAATAAGACCTTGTCTTGTAATGAAAGTTAATAGATTCCACCAGTACTGAGAGTAATTGTCTTAGAAAATGATTACTGACAGAAGTTCAAGGTTGAGTATCTTTTACATGCTTTATTTTCTTAATAAATGTGTGGATAGTTATAAGTAATCTAAGATTCCATTTCCGATATCAATGGCGTCTTCGAAACCACAAGGACTTTTGAGGGAAACAAAGGGTTCACATTAAGGCCATGGAATACCAGCATAAAATATTGAACATACACATAAAATATATAGAATATAATTATATAGATAGAGGCCATGGAATACCAGCATCAGGTCCCACAGAAGCATTCAAACTTATTTCTCCTTCCTTTACTCGTGGAGTCGAGGGAATCACTCGGAAAAATGAATCCATTCTCCTTAATTGTCCTTCTTTGTCGTCTACAGGAACAGAAAACGAGCGAGATATCTGCAGCAGGTTTCCTTTTTTCTGCAAAGGAACTAATAACATCAAACAGTATGCACTCAAAATACTTGTACGGACTTGACTAACTTCAGAAAGGAGAAACACGGAAAATATTTATAAACAAGTAAGTTCTACTTTACATTAACACAGTTTCGAATGCTCTTCGTTTAACATTAAGGCCACCACTTGTCCGGGTCAATAGATTATATAGATGTTATATTATGCACAGATTCTAGCAATTATATACTATGCCGTATGCCTTATCCTAGGAGTAAATATCACAAAACTTACAATAGAGTTTACAGAGCCACTAAGGCTTCCACTGCTCGTATGTTCCAGGTTCGAATTAGCGATATCAGTTACAGGCAATGACGACGTCCTTTTTATCCTAGGAGTAAATAACTTTGAAAGTGACAATGCCCTTGGGATGGAGGACTTCTCTCTTTGTAAAGTAGAAGAAGATGCTAGAGCTATGGCTGCAACCTTTTCAATATCTAAATTAGCATTTCTCTGCTTCAAGTTTAGTTTTGGTAAGAAATTTTTCAAGGACGATTTCGCTCTAGATGAGGAGGGACCTGGGGACACACTAGCTCTTGCATCGGATGGACTCGGTGTCAAGAGAAAGTTCACTTTCCTGGGAGTCAGGCTCGGTATTGGGGGCATCTTTATTATGACAGACTCTTGAGAGGAGTCTTGGAAAGTGTTTGAGGGTATCTCTAGATGCAGATTGTTTCGCCTCCAATGACGAGAATGAGTTGTATCTTCAGTCATTCCTGTTGAATCTTCAACCTGGGAAGCAAGCAATAACAATTTATCATTATGCAAGAAAAATATACCCTTGGCAGTTTGTAACTAAGATGAAGCTTTGAAGGAAATATTAAGAGAGTAGTATAGAATCATGCAAAGTGAGGCTGGCAAATACTTTGCAATTGTCACATAGACAAGCTCTGTGGTATAGATTCTTAGATTCATGGACGTAAAATGTAGAATTCGTCAAAAATAGTTCGTCTTGTTTTAGGAAAAACGAACCTAAAATCTTGATACACGCTTTCATCCTCCAGCACAAGCTATGATCTAAGGGGCTAATGTCCCAAGAGAGACTACTTCCATACCGGAAGACGACAGGGCAGGGTGGTTAAGCTCATGTTTAACTACTTTTTTCTCGGATTAGTTGTGAAGTTTCAAATTCAGCAATACAAGTTCCTCTTGAACATTAAAAGATCAACAACACAGTTCAGTTGGCCAGCCTAAAGCTAACAAAGTTATGGTCTATTTTCCTGATGAAATACTATTCTTACATCAAGTAGACATGCCTGATCTGCATCTTAGGTGAATTAGACTCGTTCATTCATAGCAGAAGGTATAAGATTAACCAGAGCTCAGCAGGCATAGAGAAAGAGCCAGAACTTCACCCCAAAACATCAGAACAGTAAATTAAAAGTTGTCAGAAGCCATGCAGAGCCCCAAAAAAGATGGTCTTTTTGTTCAAATAGAAAAGAATCCAAAAAACCGAAAGCAATCATTTGGTAGCATTAAAAACCATGGAAGTTCCCTTCAATTCTCCACAATAGCAGTCCTAAATCCAAAAAAGATAGAAATGAAAACTTAAAACAAATAGGCTGGGAAAAAATACCTGTTGAACTGGAAAAGTTCCTTGGTTTGGACCACCTCCAAGATCATGCTCCTCAGTCTCATGTTTCTCTTGATTCCCCATTTTTTTCACCATACCAAAAAAAAAAAAAATACCAATAACCCGACTTGACAGTCTTTTAAACAAATTTCTTTGCACACCCTTTATACAAAAACAAAGGAAATGGAAGAAGATAGGAAAGGGAGTTGTTGTAGGCTTGCTGGTTTATCTTTAAAAGAGTGGGAAATGAAGAATTTAAGTAATCAACGAGTTGAAACAATGTTTCCCATTTAAGGCAAAAGAAAAAGATGGTGGGCTAGCTAAGTAGCTAGGCAATGGATTTCTCACTGTCATACTCTCTCTCTCTTTCTCTCTCCACCACAACAACATCAACAAATGTCACAAATTAACACACTTCTCACTTCATCTACTTGTCTAAATTTCTTACACCAGTGTGCTTATGGACAAAAACCCAATTTTTTTCTTCAATTCTTTGTTTATATATCTACAAGATTGCAACCATTGCTCCACATCTTTCTTTTGTTTTAAAGGTGTTTTAGTACCTCGAATCTCTCCTTAAGCATCACTTTTTTTGTGTGGGGGGGAATTTTCAATTTTGCCATATAGAAGGAAATTATCAATTTATCATATACCATACATCTATCTAGATTCTAGAAATAGAAACTTGTTGCCTAATTAGTAATGTCCATTCATTGGAAACTTGGAAAGTTTATAATTAATGCAATTTGCTTGCTTACTGGATTCATGCACCCCTCAATCAAAATTACACAAATTGACTGGCACTTTTATAATGATCCATGAAATCATCCAAAATCATGCACCAACTGCTATACATTTTTATTAAGGAAGAACCTTGAAGAATAAGATAGAAATTTATAACACAAAAGTGGGTTGAAACTGAATCCTGGGTTCTCAATCTTTAGCCAAGATTTATCCTTTTTCCTTGACAGAAACCAGAATTTCTTTGGGTCTTTTTCCTTTTTGGTTGCTTTTTTTCTTTTCTTTTAAAAAGACATGCAAAAAGGAAGTTGTTAGCTTGAAGAAGGCGAGTGAAACATCGAAACAACAGTGAAAATCAGTGACTCGTCAGTCTTTGTGGCTTTTATTTTATTCAAAAGAAGACATCTGCTTTAGTTCTAAAAGTGGTCTGTCACTATTGTTTCATACTAATCCCTTCAACTTTAGCCTTAGCCTAATCTAATCATACGTTAAGCAATCCATGTAGGTTTTAACATTAAAAAAAACTATCAGAACTGGCAGTTCGACAGGTTTGCTAAAGGTTGAGTTCATGTCCGTAGATGTAAAGGGTTTGAATAATCAGTTATACAGTTGATTCCAAATAACAGGAATAAAAATATGGAAAAGTGCAGTTAAACGTAACAGTGAGGGGAAATGAGGTTTGGGGTTAAATCAGAGTTTTAATTCGCAATCCCGGCGTTATATCGTGGTTTCAGGCAAAAACGACTGAATTGCAGTGATCATGGACCGTTTTTTATCCCAATCGGGGTTTCGAACGGTGACGCAACTGCTATATCACAGTCGTGGTCTGCTTTTTAAATTTAAATGATTGAATCCAAAGGGTAGGGATGGAGGGACCCTAGAGGCTAGAGCTCAAAGGGTAGAAATGAGCGAAGTTGACATGACTTTAAGGCTTTTAATGGCTGCTACTAACCAAGTGCTATCCGTTTGAAAGGAGGAGGAAACGCCACCTCCACACCACTACCCACCGTTTCGCAATTATTTATTCCTTGATATTGCTATGCATGATTGAAGAATGACGATGAAAACACGAAAGTCACATCATTCATATATCTTTTAATTATTGCATGAAGCCGATCATCCTCGCCAGTTCCATTTCCTTCCCCTTAAGTTCTGGATTATAGACTCGGTAGGAGCTCTCTTTTAAGTCTTTGCATAAATTAAAATTGTAGATATTAAAATTTGAAAACCAAATTTGTTAAGAGTTTGTATAATTCAATGAATGAAGTGTTTGATGGCATGGTTGATTTTCTATGTTAACACGAGCCTAATAAAGCTAGTAGGTGCTTGCATTTGGATTAGGCATATGCATGAAAATGAGTCAAAAAGGGTATGAGCTAAGCCCCGTGCTCGGAATCGGAGGTGATTTTGCATGTCGACGTGTTTAGGGTAAAGGATAAGGAAGCACGATTAACAGAGTGAAGAATCAAGAAACTTTTCATAAAGTTAAAGGTAAAGAACAGAACACGTTTCTCGTTCGCTGAGTAGGATTGGATGGGACTTGGGTGTGAACTGCAAATCCAGAAATGGAAAGATAAAAAGGCAAAGCCATATCTCGGCTAATAAGGCTTTGGTTGTGCCGATATTGTATCGCACAAAATCATCGATTCAACTATTCGACTAGAGCGGATAAAAATCATTTGTTCCTTTTTGGTGCACTTTCTATGCCCAACACTAAAAAGTTAAATTTTAAGTTCTAACTCTAAATTCTAAATCCTAAACCTTCTATCTTAAAAATACACCATACCCTAACCTTAAACCTAATTTTTAAGTGTAATGGCATAAATAAGGATAACAAAAAAAGGCAGAAGATTTATATTCGACCGGAGCCTGTCCACTATCTCCCTTATTATGATGTGACTTAATGAGTTAACATTAGCCAACTATTCACTTGCATTTGCATGGGGTATCCTATATCCAACGAATATTCGGACAAATACAAGTAAATAATAAATAATTTTAGATTAAAAAATAAAAAATTAAAACTGTTTCAAGGTCAAACTAGGGCAGAGCCAAGATCATTATTTTGAATATATAGAAAAATATAATTTGTCAAAAAAAAAAGTGGGTATCACAGACACCCGACCCCACCTATGCATGTGGCTCCGCCCATGAGGTCAACAGAAGAGTTATAGCATCATTGAAAAGTCGGATCATGGGCTTCAACTTTCCAAGTTTTGCAGAAGGGTCAGTCGAGAATTACCACAGCAAATCCAAAAGAGCCCAAGGCTTTATTATAATCCAAAAAAGCGACGAATTAGGCTTTCGTTCTATTCTCTATTGGTCTATAAAGCTTCAGATGAGGCAAAAAAAGCATAGCAGTTGCTTAACCTTCAAGCGCAAGTAAAATGGAAAAAAATGGATATGCAGACTGTTTGAAGTAAACAAATGTTAGCGCACAAAGTTCATGTTGTTCTATAAAACAAGGTACCTTCACCAACAAATGTGAAAGTGACTTTGGTTTCTTTACAGAGTCGAGCATGGGAAAGTAGGTGTTACCTTTTGAGTGGCTTATATAGTACAACAGTCACGTATTTGGACTCGAACCTATGGGTCAATCCGAGGGCAACAACAGATTGTGATGCCCATCCTTTCTCTATGAAAAGGTGGTTAAGTACAACATGTTGAGGCTTCGAGGATGATGCGTCATCTTGGTTATCTGTACCGAGGACGGTTAAATGTAGTTGGGATGGAACTACAGCAGGCTCCTTCGCAAAATCTTCTTCTGTTGGAAGTGCCTGACCATAACTGGAATTTGGAGATGCCGGAGCCTCGAACTCAGATACACTATCTAGATTTTCAGGTACATAGTCCTGCAAGGAATAGTGAGAAGTCATTAAAAATATGAAAGCAAAAAAAAGAAAACTAGACAAGAATCACTGGGATCTTCCTTATGGCTAAGAAAAAGAGGGTGAAGTAATAAAATCATTATTGGCATGTTTCAAACAAGAGAGAACCTATGTAGCACACATCTTTGTTATTCCTCCTCGTGTGCTCAAAACAATATACCTTAAACCCCTCTTTTTAGTTTTTAAGCAACGACACATGTTAAATTTGTAAATGTGCAGTTTTGAATGCTAATCATTCATGCTACGACAGCCCAAGAAGCACCATTAAATGAGGTAAAATAAAGTACATGATTCAAAAGTGAGCAAGAGGATATATAAGGAGATACATACGTGAACATCTAGAAGATTACAAACGTGGCCCATTTCATCAGATACAAAAGGCAGATCGGGTGTGTATCTCCATTCACCATCCACAATGAACTTGTAATGGTATATACCAGATGAAAGGACCAAAAGAATTGAGTGGTCCTTACCTGATCTCTGCAGTGTCTTCCTGCAAAAGAATAACAATAGACTCTATCATATGTTGTCCATGGTTGGGTTTTGGACAAAAGAGGAACAGCAGATTTCTTATGCATGAAAATGTGCATATGGAACTATAAACCTACCTTGATCTCCAATTGTCCCAAGAACCTTCCACAGCGACATCATTACCACCATAATTCCATGTAATAATTACAGGGATTCCTTTCTCAGACGGACTATCGGGAACCACAGGAGAATCATGCCGCCAAGTTTGGTTGAAAAAGGAATGACCATCAGCCCTTGGTAAGGGAACCACAGGAACCTAAATATGCACCAAAAATAACCAGCCTATCAGTTGGAAGGCCACTACTCAGATGGACAAAACTCTCTACTTAATAGCTATACCATCAGCATACTTCTCCCTCTCCTCACTTGGCAATCCAAATAACAGACCACGGCATAAACTGATGAATACTTATCAATAAAACATGGTCCTGGACCCAAATTTTTTTAAGAAATAAAAATGACCATCTAACTGGGACAGTAAACTGACAAATCAAAAGAAACTAATTGAAAGAACAATTTACACGAACAGTTACTTTCAAGCAATGCGGATACTCGCCCCTAAAAAATTGAAGCGTCTAAAGTTCCACAAGAATCAAAGAAGGAATTAAAAAAAATGTAAAAGGGCAACAATTCTCATGGGAAAAAAACCAATGTAAACGCCAATGAGATCAGAGATTCCAACAGTAAAGAATATTCTTTTCCATGTTACCAAAAGTTGAATACTTTAGGGGTATCAGCATTGGTTAGTCTTATCAAACACTATTCCTCCTCCTCACCATGTGTCATGTATATGTGTTTAGTTTAGTTCGAACCCATCATCAGCTCAAAAGATGATAATAAAGATTTAGCAACCTCTCTTAGGCGTTACAACATGAGTAAATACAATAACTTTCTCAAACAAATATAAAGAAAAAGCAATGAACTAAACCAAATCAAAGCATGTCATACTAAAAGGATCCGAAGTACAAGACACTTTTCGTTTCAAGCTTTTAACAATTTCTCAAAAAGTAACAAGCCTAAGTGCTTTTAGAAAAATACTAACATCCTCATTGAAGGATTTTTGCAGAATTGCCCAAATAATGACCAAAATACAAGCTCAAACTCTTATCTTCTATGTCTCATTCCATGAAACTATTCACAACTTCTAACTTATTCTTCAGTTAGTTATTTATAATTTACAGCGAAAGTGCAGATCTTGCTAATTCAAATATATTTATTTTACTTTCGAACATTTGACTAATTAAAATTACTAAAAGTACAATAAGTTCAAAGTCCTGCAAATATCATTAAAGTTTTGAAGATGCCAACCTGAGGAGCGAACAAAAGAGGAGATTGAGATCGGCGAGGACTCTGCGGCGGCGTATTCACCATTGAATCAGACGATGGCACGCGAACTCCAACTGCAGCGGCTCCAAGAACTACAGGCTCGCCGCCATTGGATCTTCCCGATAGATCGTCGACACCGCCGTTGGCTCCGTCTTCTTTCCCGTTTGCATTCCCCATGTCTTCAACTTTTTCAATATAATTTTTTTTCAAAGATATCCAAAGAGAAAACGAGGATTAGATTAAAAAGAAAAGATACTTGTTCTGGCAATTGAATGAAAGTAGATATTAAAAGAACACTGTTCTTGGGTTTATTTACGGAGATTGACACTGGGAACGTGTTCTACTGTATGTGCCGGGAAACGGTTGTTCTGATCAAAACCTTGTTCTTTTTATATATATATATAAGTAATAATAATTATTATTATTATCTTCCTTTGGCAGACGAACTATTTGTATAAAACAAAAGGGAAATGTTAGCATAAGACCGTTCCCATTCCCGTCTCGTGCATCCTCTCTTTATATATACTTTTAAACTTGAGATGAAAAAAAAATCACAGACCAGTTTATTTTAGAGGTTAATAATTTAATTTAATATTTAAATTTTATTATTTAAATACTTAATTCTAGTATCTAAATTTTAAATCTTAAATTTTAACTCTAAAATTTAAATTTTAAATGTTTAGACATAATACCCTAAAATACATAATTCTTAATATTAACTTGTTTGTAGATTTTTTCTTTGATTTGCTTTGTCAGGAATTATTTTATATATGCTTCTTTTTGTTATTTTTTGTCTGCCTATATGGTAGTTTATTTGTTTACTTTTTTGTATGATTTGTTTTCTTTGTGACAATATTGTCTGATATTATGACAATTTAGTGTTCAAATAACAAGTATTATCGAGCGTTTCAAGTAACAAGATAATCGGCGGTCAGTTATTTTTCAAATTCCCTTGTAGTAGATTGCCAATGTGCCAAGAACTCGCAGCGAAAAGAATGCTTAATACATAGACCTTTATGCTTAAAGTTTATCTTTGTTGATATTTCATTTGAAAGACGAAACAAATTTTTTTAGGAAGGATTACGCTTAATTTTAGCTTTCACGCTCTTTGATTTTCTTATATTTTTATCTTCATAGATATTAAAGTGTGTTATACTTTGTATTTTTTTAATTAATAAAATTCAATTAAAATTTTTCATTAAAGAAAACTTATTTGTAAATGTTTCTTTTCACCATAATGTATTTAATAATTTTCCGACCTTTGACGTTAAAGAAACTAAAAGCTTTCACAATCGCCTTAGTTTTAGTTTTAGGTTTAGGGGTTTAGTTTATGGGCTTAAGTGTATAGATTTAGAATTTAGGGATAGTGGTTATAATTTAAGGTTTATATGTTAGAATTTAAGGGTTAGAGGTTAGGGTTTAGTTTTTAGGGTATTATGGTGAGAATTTATGTTTTAATCTATAAACCCACAAATCTAAACCACTAAACTATACACCCTAAATTAAGTCCCTAAAACTAAGGCGCTTGTGAAAACTTTTAGTTTCTACCGCCAGTGTATCAAATAATTACCCATTAATGTTAAAAGAGATGAACTCTAAATATTTTTTTATTGAAAAGGTCAACTAAATTTTTTACACATAAATTACTAAAAAAAAATTCAAATTTTGATACACATGTTGTGTAAAACTAATTTTACACAAGATTGTATATTTACACTATAAAACCCAAATCATAAATTCTTAACCTTAACCCTAAAAAACTAAACCCTAACCCTTAAATCATATGTCATAAATTTTAATCACTAACCTTAGATTTTAAACCTACAATCTAAACCCCTAAACTTTAAATCATAAACTAAAACTCTAATCCTTAAAATTAAAAGGCACGTGTAAACTTTAGTTTACACGGCTTGCGTATCAAAAAAAATTTTCCCAAAATAAAAGGTAAAGTTTGTTTGACAAATATTAATCTTAATCTTACCTAAAGGGGTAGAGAAAGGAAAACTCTAAGGTAAAGGAGAAGTGTTCTTACCGAATCTAAAACCCATGACAAATAAAAGGTAAAGTTAAAACAAATTGGTTAAATAAAAGAAGCTAATTAACTTAACTATACTGTATGGTAAAAGTTCCTAACAAATCGGTTAATCTTCGTACCAAAAAATAAATATAACTTAATACATTAAAACAAATACTTAATATTAAATCTTTGAAATTATAAACATAAAAGATAAATTTAGTTTTACCAAACAACAAATAAATTATTTCAAAATTATAAAACATGACTAATATATTAACTATTGAAACATAACAACTTGCACTGCCTTTAAAAGAAAATATGTAACTAATAATCTATAGTTTCAAATCATGTTCTGTTTGTTCCAAAAGAAACTAAACTTGATAACCTTTCAAACCATATAAATTGACATTTTTATACCAAAAACCCTCTGAAAAAGTAATTTACATAAATGAACCCTACCAAAGTTATATAGAAAAATAACCAAAAAATTTGCCATGTAGGGCGTCCTCGCGTTTTGCAAAATGCGATTACAGACCTCACGTGACACCAGAAGCAAGTTTTATTCGATGTAGGCCGGATACACCCTCGCGTTCTAGAAAATGTGAGGTTCCCGAGAAATTGAAGAGTCACATTAACAGATCGCGATAATTACTGTGCAAGGACCTTGCGTTATGCACATAGTGAGTTTCCCTTAACCGTTTAAAATTTATTTTAGGTGATAATTATGTGACTTAGTAAAAATCGAAATCTTAAAAAATAATTATTTGAAAACGGTTCAATATTCGAAAGATGATATTTAACCGTATATAAAATGTAATTTGAACTAATTATTCGAAAGGTCTTAATTTTTTGGAAGTTAATTAATTTTAGTAGATGCAATATTCTAATTATTTTAACAGATCCTAAAGTATTTCATATTTATTAGGATCAATATATTGTCTAGAAGAAGATGTTATTTAAAGGAAAATACAATATTTAAATTTTATTTGTATTTAATGTATGTTATATTTGTAATTAATTATCTCAATCAAAATATTTGTTATTTTTTAATTACATTAAGAAATCTAACTCTTATTAAAACATAATTTGTAATGAATGTAAAATTTTATTTGTATTTAATGTATGTTAAATTTGTAATTAATTATCCCAATCAAAATATTTGTTATTTTTTAATTACAGTAAGAAATTTAAATCTTATTAAAACATAATTTGTAATGAATGTAAAATTTTATTTGTATTTAATGTATGTTATATTTGTAATTAATTATCCCAATCAAAATATTCGTTATTTTTATACTTATAGTAAGAAATCTAAATCTTACTAAAACATAATTTGTAGTGAATGAAAGTAACAAATCAAAATCATATCTAAATAAAAAAAATGGACATCGCGTTTTGCGGATAGCGAGGTCCAGTCAAAGAGTCTGATTCCGTTCATACTGAAATGAATCAAATCGTCGCTAATTCTTAAAGGACCTCGCGTTTTGCAGATAGCGAGGTCCCTTTAACGCCGCTTCGTGTAGGGTGCGAGGATTCCTATAAATAAGATTCATTGTCTCGTCTATTTTCATATCAAATTGTCTGCTCTCTCTTCAATTACTATTCTCCTTTGGTTTTATTTTTAAAGTCTTCCAATTTGTGGTGGTATAGAACGATTATTGGGGCTTGATGACAGACAAATGTAGAATTTTTGGCACGTAGACCCCGTTGTAAGTTTTTTAATTTTTTATTATTTGTTTATTTTTACAAATGTTAATATTCTATGTACTAATTTATGAATTTAAAATTTTATTTTTAAAGAGGTATGAATGCGCATTGCAGTGTTACATCAATTGCACGGGACGACCGCATTCGGATCTTGACAGCTATTTGCACGCGTTCATTTTTAGTCATGTTTTCCACCTATTTGACGGTCCGAAGTTGAACCCTTCGTTGATTAATGAATTACTAGAGAGGTGGAGGCTCGAGACACACACGTTTCATTTTTCCTGGGGTGGGGCAACCATTACCTTGGAAGATGCTGCATTTATTCTCGGTTTATCCGTTGATGACGAGCTTATCACCGGGATTGAGGAGGTAGACTGGGCGGGTGTGTGTGAAGCCTTGCTTAGACTGAGGCCGGCAGAGACCGATTTGGATAGTGGCAAACTCAAAATTAAATTTTTGGATAACAATTTGATCAACCTACCCCACGGCGATGATGATACGAAGATGGTATAATTTTTTATTGTTTATTATTATTTATTCGTGTGAAATTTATATTGAAAAAATTATTTTTTGCAATAGTTTGCTCGTGATCATATTCTACGAGTTATTGGGGTCTTGATGGCAGACAAATCTCACAACAAGGTCCATTTGATGTGGTTGCCTCATCTGGCGAGTCTTGTGGAATCGAGAAACAAATGTTGGGGAGGGGCAGTCTTGGCATTTCTATTTCGGAAGCTGTGCAGAACTGTCGACCCGAGCATACGTGCAATTGGCGGGTGCCTTTGGTTGCTGCAGTGTTGGGCATGGATTCATATGCCATTTTTTAAGCCCGACGCCTTAAAATCCGACCCCATACTAATTCCCACTTGTTCGAAGGTACTAATAAAATTGCCAAAAATTATTTTGTTTTGTTTTTTTAATATAATATTACATTGGATTTTTTTGAATGATAGGTGGTTGGGTCAATTAACACACGTGGGACTACCGGCCAACCAGCGGAATTATCAATTGTTGATCGATAAGAAAAATGGCCCAGATCCACGTTATTTGGTATGTTATTTATTATCTAAATTTATTTAAATCAGAAATTTATTTTTGGAAATCGATTTTATCTAACTGATTTTACATTTTTTTGTAGTTCCTGTGGACGTTGTACGCGAATCTTGAAATTCGAGCATGCATTTCACCTGAAATAATGTTGAGTGAGGCTGTCTGGACAGTGATGGTTCAGCTCATACACTACGAGATAGTGGAGTGACATCCTACAACCGCGTGCTGCGATAATTCAACTATGTCCAAGGGATTCCGAGTGACCCACCGAATTTGGACACATTGCACAAGTTAACCCGGCAATGTAAGATGGAAGTCCATTGGGGCCAGTATCACATGTATTGGGTGAGGTAGTGGATGACCCGTTTCAGTAGACGGCCCCCCCATTTTGGATCTCATTCAGGACTACGATGTTACATTTGACTATATGCAATGGTACCATCTTAATGGCAAGCCGCATCTATTAACCTCGAAGGAGCGAGCACGCGATTTAAATCAGCCTCCCCGAAAATTGTCCTCTAATGCAGCATCCGCTGACACAACGTCCTCCGACGCAACGTGGTACCCGTACGATGGGAGATGGATAAAGGAGAAGAACACATACTCACGGGGCATCGTCATTCAGAGTAGAGCGGGAACCTTCCCATTCATCCACCGAGCCAGAGACACCCCAACCAACACCTACATTCCAACAGTCAACTTTCTCGACATTTCATCCCACGGGGAGTAGTCCATTGTTTTAGCAAATGGGGAGTCCGACTGAAGGTTTTTTCACGAACGTGTTTCGTCCCCTTATTGTGGTTTCCTCAGTTTACTATGCGCCACAACCTTTTGCATATGTGCCTTTATTCTACAATCCGACATAGTTTGGATATTGTGGATCAGACACCGCCGCAGAGCCAATTCTTCATCGGCTCTAGTGCGAGTGGTGGGACTCATCTTTCATAGGGGATGACGCCGATAATGACGACGCCGATAATGATGATGATGCTGATGGTGCAAATGTTCGAAGGAATCCGCGTCGGGAGTGTCGTGCACAGTCGTGCAATATGAGTGGACATAGGGTCACTAGGATGATTGTGTAATTTTTTTATGTAAAATAACATTAGTATCATAATCTAATAACATTATATTATTATATTGTCGTAGATTTTTTTAGTTTTTTAAAAATTTTAATTGCATATAAAATTTGTAATTACAATTATTTATTAATTTATCATGGACCACGCTTTCTGCCAAACACGAGTTTCTATGGTCCGCAGAGATTCCTAACGTGACAGCTGTTCGTAATTTGATGCGGTAAAAGGACCCCGCGCTATGCATAGAGCGAGGTCCAGTGAGATTTCATTTCCGCATCAGGAATCTAACGTCGCGGTAAGAATTGCATAGCGCGAATATTTGCCTATATAAGGCAGAATCGAGGGTAAACAAACCCACCAGCATTTGCTATCACTTCATTCAAATCTGTGTTAGATTAGAAGAGAAGATACAACTATTGATACTGATGGCAACAAATCACATATCAGAAAAATTGTTTTACAAATTAATTTCCCTATATTGTGATATGTTGGTATAAGTAGTTACATTTATACGGTGACTACATTATTTTGGTCGGTTAATAATATTTGGCAATATGTATCTTTCTTGTTTTGGTTCAATATCTACGACAAATCACAATATCAAGGAATGAGTGTTCCTTTTAAAATGTTGGAATCAGTCTTGGACTTTTGTTCGAGGCTGTCGGTAGCTTCTTCATACACCTTTATCATGAAGGCTACATGAATTATACCGCATATAACGTTATTGGTGACAACTGTATCGTGAATGATGATGGTCATCGAATACTCACGAAATTCACGAAGCTTTAGGGCTCCAACAACTAGGACGAACTATGGCGCCATTTGTCTACAACAACGACACATCTCTCAACGGCCATACAAGTCAGACAAACTATTGCATCTCTCTTCTAAATCAATTCATCAAAGACTTCGAAAGATGCTTATTTATCTGCCCACTTCGTCAAAGACTTTAGAAGATGCATACCTCAAGGGGTACAACTGTACAAATTAATTGTAACAAATTAACGTGTTTGTTTATGTAATATTTTACGCGTTTCAATGCGTGTCTGCTATAAATACTATACTTTGAAAAAAAATAAACGACCAGTTTCTAAAATTATATTAACGAAAGTCATATTAACAACACGTACTACAAAATTGTTAATTGACATAAGTACACCAACATTAAATTACATAAACACATCAACATCATCAAAAAACATTACATACAACTCAAGCTCAAGGGCCCCGCCTAAAGAAAACTGTAGACGAGATCCTACCATCAATTCCACATAAGCATTGTCCACAACGTGGTATAATAAATACATTAATGGTTCTAACGATGTCGACAGTCGAAACTTCAATGGTTTCAAATTTTTTCAACGACCATGTGGAACATGTTTCTTCACTTCATTCATCAACTTTTTATATGATAAGTTGTATGGCAGCGAAAGTAATATAGTACTTGAGGACTGAAATGCGATGCCTAGACATGCATCATTGACTATCTGCACATCGTAATATTTCAAAGATGTAATAGTTTCTCGTCTCGATTTATTATATCGATCGAATTATTTACAAATAATATTGAATAGTAGACTAAGAAGAAGAAGAACGAAGAACGAAAATGAATTACGAGAATATACGGAGGCTGTCGTTCTCAATTTATAGGCTTAACGAGCCTCGCTATATGCAGAGCGCGAGGTCCTATTAAAGAAGAATATTGACAAATTTACCAACTTATTCTTAATTTTGACATAATCATCAAAATAATTAGGAAATTAATTAAAACGTTCAAAATAACCTCGCTTTCTACAGTGAGTGAGGTCATTTTTTCGTTTTTTTAATAAAAATATATTACATGATTTTCAAGGGTTATGCGAATGTGACGATTAACTTTCCGGATAAACCCATCAAACATGATTCTCAAACTATTTTACCTTTTTATTCATGTCCAAAATTAAGGTTTGTAACCATTTTCATGGCCATTTTTATACGGTTCAAAAAGTCTGTTATGTGCCAATATCAGTCTCAAATGAAAGATAAGTTCCAATACTAGGCCTCTAACCTAAAATATTACGAAGACTGTTCTAATAATAACCCGAGAAAACACCTCCAACATGCCTACCAAGCCATTTCAACTTCTTAAACAACCGTTGAAAGCATTTTCAACGCGCTTTTAATACAATGTGCAATGTCTCGTACATGCCAATATCAATCTCAAATGGAAGGTAAGTTCTAATACTACGTATCTAAGCTTAAAAATTACCAAAATTGTCGGGCTAATGACACAATAAAATGCCTCGAACATGTCTACACACCCTTGTATTCAAGCCTAGATTTTCGTAGACCTCGTTTTCTTCAAAACGCGATGTCTATTTTAATTTAGACGCGATACTCGCATCCATTAATTTTAAATTTTAGAATATGAAAAGGCGGCACACGTCAGACAAAATTCGTTTTTTGTATCACGCGAGGTCTATAATCGCATTGTGCAAAACGCGAGGACGCTCTACGTGACATATTTGAGGGTCATTTTTCTACATAACTTTGGCATAGGTCATTTTCGTAAATAAGTTTTTTAAAGGTGTTTTTTATGTAAAATTGCCATATAAATTACCTATTCTAATTTTACTCGTACGATTTATGATGAATTTTCGAAGTCACTGTTATTGTTGTTTTTAGAAATAGTCTGTTGTCATTTCTTCTGACCTTTGCTCACTCAAAAAATTAATAATTCCTGATATATAACTCGAAATCGAGAACCGTTTTTTTAAACGAATATAGACTTTCGTATGATTATAGAAATATAAGGCACACTTCCTAGTTTTATATTTGTAGAATTTTTTGGTGATTTTTCAAATTCATTGCTAAAACTTTTTAAAAAACATGCTGCCAGATTTTTATAACCTTTCAACATTCAAATATTCATATTATTTAGAATACATATCGAAATCGACCACCGTGTATTTTAAACAAAACTATATCGAATCACGTTTACAATAATGTATGGACCCATTCTAATTATTTGTATAGAATTTACGAAGAATTTTCAAACTTACTCCAGTCGACCATACTCAGGTGAGATTAGATTTTTGATGAAAATAGGTAAATTACCTTTATGGCCATCAAACTTTGTAAAATACCGAGATTGCTGCAGATATTTTTCGGTGATCCGTACGGTGATTTATATGGGTACGGTTCTGTTATCCTCACTGTTCTAATATAGCAATCCCCGTTTCCATCCCCATTTGAGCTTCAGTAATAAAACTTATCTCGTCTTTGTCCTCGTCCCCGTGAGTGAGAATTTCGATTATTCTCTATATCTATCGGTGCGAATTCTCACGATTTTCGATTATTCCCATCTAATTCTCACTCTTACTCGCATGTCAATATGATTTGAAAAAAAAAGGATATGATTACTCGTGATAAGATATGTTTATATATTAAAAGGCATTAGTTAAAGGCTTAAAGCGTTGGTAATTTATAAAATATAAATGAATCATATGTTTATGGATGATCTTCTAACTTAATTATTTGTTTTTGTTCCTTCTAATTCGCCACGAATCTGTCTTAGTTTTAGATATGGATATATAGAATAATGGGATAATGTCGTGAACTCACGTTTGTCAGATGATCATGACATACGTGTTCAACTTATCTTCTTTTGCATTTTCACATTTCCATTCTTATCTTCCCCTACGCACTATTTTGCCCACAAGTTGACTGTTGATGGCCTCCGGATTAAAATAAGTTATTTTTTTTATATTATCTCATTTTATACGGATTTGAATTCATAAATTTCTTTATATTATAAAAAATACAAAATTTATTAATTGATCAAGTGATCAAATATACTTATTTTATTTTACTTTATAAAAATTCAAATCTTAATATAAGAATATAATATCTCTACTTATCAAAAGAAATATACTAAAGACGATCATTTTTTCTCATATAATATTAAGGTAAGAGAGAAGTTGTATGATTTATCTAAATTCTTTATTTAGTGATGAAATAAGATTTTTTTAAAAAGACATAAATAGTAAATAGTAAGTTTACACTAATCAATTTTTATCTCCAAATATAATAATTAAGGTAAGAGAGAAGTTGTATGATTTATCTCAATTCTTTTTTTAATGACGAAATAAATTTTTTTAAAGATATAAATAGTAAATAGTAAGTTTTCGCTTCAAAAATATTTTCCGATTCCATTAAAATATATATTGTTATAGAAAACAATTAATTTTGTGACTGTTTGCAATTTAAACGTAAAAGTTGATTTTTTTTGCATTTAAAAAAGTTGTGATTTTTTAATATTTTATTTGTTAGCTTACGATATGTTTATTTTATAATTTATAAATTTGTATTTTTTTATTAAAATTAATTATATTATTAATAAATTTTTTATTGATTTTGAAATTTTATATCACCAAATCATGTTGATTTTTAGATAAAAATTATTTTAAAATTTATATATTATCACGAAACACGTACAATCTTTATAAATTCTTTTTTAATAAATATATTTTTAATTTTTATCGTAGTTTAAATTAATATATTTCATATACTATAAACATTAAATTAATATATATTTTTAGCTTACAACGTTATATCTAAGATAATCATTTATTTTCTCAAACGTATATTTTGAAAACAATACTAAACACTTGAGATTTAAATCAACACTTTTAAAAACATTTTTACTCATAATTTTCAAAAATAATACTAAATTAACCCTTAATTACATTGAGCATGCATGTCTCTTTTTATTGTAAACAGTAAATACTGGTTTTTTAAATTTGATAGAATACATAATATATTTGAATTTCTACGAGTTATATATGTCTAAACTATAATTTATGTATTTATATAAAAAAACAAACTTTATTAAACTATAATTTTTGACCGGTTGCTTATCTTTGTTCTCTCATATTTCCGTAGGTCATGGATTCGAAACCTAAAGAGTATATTTTTATATTTCATATATTATAATATAATATATTTAAATGATTTGTCTTTTACTTTTTTTACATTATAATTATATACAATGTGTAACACCCTAAAATCACCCTAGTAGAAAATCACGAATATTTAAAATGAAAGGTGTAAACATTTTGCTAAATCTAATGTGAATTTCAAGATTAAAGTACTAAAATGTATAATTATAAGTATAAGTGACATGTAAATTAATATGGTAACCTAGATTATAAGTTAAAGGAAAATTTTAATAAATTAATATTTACATATGTGTATTAGGTGGGAATATTAAATGTAATGAATATATATATATATATATATATATAATCCTAAGATAATGGAGAATTAGTGGCTGCCACCTTATAAACCAAATTAAAGAGATATTATAATTAAATTAGGTAGTGGAGATGCATGGTGATAAATTAAACCATGTGTCCTTATAATTAGGACAGTCGGCAGCCTTGGATAACATATGTTATTCCATTGCTTCATCTTTCTCCTATCATTAAAGCATCGAAAGAAAATAAGAAGAATTGCATGCATGTTTTTTTTTGTAAAATTCAAGTAAGTATAATTTTGTGCTATTTTGATTAGGGTTATTTTGATGTGTTGATTATGATTTCTTGCTGGAATTAGGATTATAATCAAGTTAATATGTTGTTTGATAGCTGGGTTTAAGAAAATATAGTTGAAATTCTGGAAATTTAAGTAAGAACATGAACTTAGGTTGAAATCTGCCCAGATTAGGATTCATGCACTGCCCTGTTTTGTATTGAAAATTCGAATAGGTTAAAGTTCGAATTAAGAAAACTTTTGTAAATAAAAGTTGTAGATCTGAATGAGTACTATAAGAAAATGTCCTCTTGAGTATGAAAACGACATAGGAAGTGGCTGGAAATTGAATTACAAAAAGACTGCTCAGAATTGAATGAATCTGGAAACTGCTTAGGTTAAATTGTAATTTTGAAAATGTTTAGGGGTTTAATTGATGCCAATAAATTCTGGAAAATTTATTAGAAACAGGAGAGATATTGTAGGAATGAAAAATAAATAATTTAGTTTGAATTATATATCAATTGATAGCTTAAATATCATTAGAACGCATAGAAGATCAAAATGGACTAGTTTGTAAGAATTGATAATTTGAGGACTTATATGCCCTGTTTTCATGGTTTCTGGAACATAATTATTATGTTAATATGTGAAGGTAAATATGTTTAAAATCTCAAGATTTATGGTGTAGTGAAACATAGGTTATAAATACACTAAAGTCACAAATAGGCAGATTATTTTTCTAAAGATACCCTATGTTCAAGTAATAAACTGTATTGATAGCGAAATGATAAAATTATGTTCCATACATGGTTGTAAAGGTGTGTTTATAAGCTTTCCAGAATGGTAAAGAACTCCTTATTTGGAGTTGTGAGTAAAAAGATATGACCAGTTTAGTAGAGGTTACTCAAACTGCCAGTTTAGGGGGCAGATTCACTTTTCTAGGTGATTATGATTAAGTAAATGAATTTATATGTTTGAATTAATTACTAATGGGTATTGTATATGATATTTTATGTATCAAGAGCATATTGGTGAAGAGATATTAGAGGAATCAAGGGGTGATCAAACCAAGAAGAAAGTGAGAGGCATCACCATTAAGGAGACAAACTAGCTTGGAGTATTGTGAGTGTAGTTTTGTTTAAAGTGTTGGGATTAGTATCCTAATCTTGTTATTTTTTTTAGATAACATGAAGAAAGCATGAAATGAATTTAATAATGATTGGTAAAATTTAAAATGATAAGGAAGAAGGATTAAAGGCAAAAATATTGATCTAAGTGTATATTGCTTGTTAGATAAGCATGATTAGCATAAATATGATTAGTTGCTATGATGTGTTGATTACTTGAGCTATGTGAAATGTGACTAAATGATAAGCTTTGCTACTGGTTTTTGATGATCATAAAATGAAAATGATCTCATGTACTTGCTGGAATTTTATATTACTATGATGCTTGATTGATTATATGTATATGCCTATTGAAATGGTTAAATGCCTTTGAAATTATGAATGATTGACAAGTGAATGATCTTGTTAATAAAGAAAGATAAGTAAAGTCCTTGGTATGATTAGTGTCTATAGGTAGAAGGGCATGCCTTAGAGTCGTTGAGCTCCCCTGATCTTTGTTACAGGATGGTGGTTAGTCACCTATAAACCTGATAAGGTGATTAGTCACCTTGATAATTGAATGGTGGTAAGTCACCATTGATGCCTATGCATCCTCTGTTATATGTTGAAATGAGAAATGGATACTTTGAGTATCTAATGTTACATGTTACATGAAGACTTGATTACCTATTTCATTAATCATCCAAGGCAAAACATTTATTAGAACAATGATATATGTTTAAATGAACAAGTTGGGTATTAGCCCTTATGATATGAAATGAATATGTGTACTTGGTTGAGATTCAAAATGAACTATGTTGTGATGTGAAACTATGAAATGTTGCTTCCAAGATGACAATGAGATTACATGTTGTTTGTTGTCCATGTTAGCTTAAATTGTAAAAGTTTGCTGCCCTATTGGTTAGTACATGAGACTAACTAAGTTAACTTGGTTTTTGATGGAACTAGCTAGGTATTTCAATGTGTGCTAAGCCTAGCTAAGTAAACTTCAAAGATTGAATAAGACTTTAAAAGATTGAAACTAGTAAAGTTAGGGCTGCCTCACTAAGTACATTATGTGTACTTATCACTCTCTTTGTTTCCTTCTTCCAAAACAACAGGTCCTTTGATATCAGAAAGTCATCCGTTTTGATTCGAGAGCTTCGCAAGCCAAGAACAAGTATGATATAATCTTGCTTAGACTCCTAGTTGGCGGCATAGTCTAAATTAGTTTGTCATGCATTATGAATCATGTAATTCTTAAGTGTGGTTTGTATAAAACTAAGACATGTTATATTACGTAATGACTTAATAAATGTTTATATAAATATGGATATGATGATATGAATGAACTATGTTTGAAGTTAATCAAGCTTGATATGAATTGAATCTCATATAATTGTAAGTTTGATGAGTTGACATGTATGAATCTGTCTATCAACACAATAGTAACATCGCTCGCTCGTAACCGGGCGAGGGGTGTTACAAAAATTGGTATCAGAGCTTCGGTTTAGTCGATTCTCGGACTAAATCGGGTCTATTGCATCATATAGGTTAAACTATGCCACCTAGGAGTTTTATATCAAACTGCTTGCGATTTGCGCTCTCTAACTTCGATCTTTTCTGAAGTCTTATTAGAATGTCCGAATCACTTTTGGCTCGTGATAATGAAAGTCCTCGGGAATCATCTAACGAGGATGGTAGCGTTAGGATGAAAACCAAAGCTCCGGGACAATCTAATCCTCTCGAGCAAGCGGACCCTCCGAGAAGATTGGAACCGCGAGAACCGACTCCGCCCCCTGAACCTAATCAAACAACTCCGACAATTCCAACTGTTCAAAGTGCTCAGCGGGAATGTCTCCTAAGTATGAAGGAGATGTTCGATCAATTAGTAATGAACATCCGACGAGAACAACCGAATCCGGTGGTTGCTACCCCGAGTCGAGCCCCTATCGACAAGCTCGCACAACATCGAGCAACTACATTCACCGGTGAAAACGAGGAAAAGCAGGAAGAAGTTGAGAATTGGCTAGAAAGAACCACTCAAATCTTAACTCGCCAACTCCAATGTTCGGATGAACATAAACTTGAATGTGCGATTGCACTTCTAGCCGATGAAGCTCTAAGTTGGTGGGAAACCACGACTCTAACTGCCCCTGCCGAGTCAGTTACATGGAAATTCTTTGTTGATGAATTCAAAAAGAAATATATTAACGAACAATACCTTGCTGATCGGAGGAAGAAATTCTTACATCTGAAACAGGCCAATCGGCCGATTGAACAATATGTTGCCGATTTCTGCAAATACTGCAAGTATGGCTCGGAGTACATCAAGACCGAGAAAGATAAATGCAGAATGTTCATCGACGGGCTAAGTGATGAATTGAGTCCGATGTTCACAGCACTTGACATTACGGATTTTCAAATCCTTGTGAATCGGGTTATCGCCACTGAATCTAAGATGCAGAATGCCGAGAAACGAAAGAGTGGATTCCGAACTGATAAGAAGCAAATTCAAGAACTCGAGGATAAAGGATTCATCCGACCTAGCATATCTCCCTGGGGTGCTCCTGTCCTATTCGTGAAAAAGAAGGATGGTACGATGCGGCTTTGTATCGATTACCGGCAACTTAATAAAGTAACCATCAAGAATAAGTATCCGCTACCGAGAATCGAAGATTTGTTCGATCAACTCAAACACGCAGCCGTGTTCTCTAAGATTGATCTTCGGTCTGGTTACTATCAAATGAGGGTAAGAGAAGAAGATGTACCCAAAACAGCTTTCCGAACTCGATATGGACATTACGAATTCTTAGTAATGCCATTCGGTCTAACAAATGCCCCTGCTGCATTCATGGATCTGATGAATCGAGTATTCAAGCCCTATCTTGACAAGTTCGTTGTCGTATTTATCGACGACATCCTTGTTTACTCCCGGAACAAGGAAGAACATGCTGATCATCTTCGGATTGTGCTTCAGACGCTCCGAGATCACCAATTGTTTGCCAAATTCACTAAGTGTGAGTTTTGGTTATCTGAAGTTTCATTCCTCGGACACATCATTTCTGCCGAAGGAATCAAAGTCGAATCCAAGAAAATTCAAGCTATTCTTGATTGGAGACCTCCGAGAAATGTGAGCGAAGTCCGAAGTTTTCTCGGATTAGCCGGCTATTACCGAAGATTTGTGAAAGGATTTTCCACTATTGCAGCACCGTTAACTAAACTCCTTCGAAAGGATGTAATCTTTGAGTGGTCGGAAAAGCAGCAACGAAGCTTCGACCAACTCAAACAAGCTCTAACACATGCCCCAGTCCTTATTCAACCCGAATCGGGTAAAGAATTCATAGTATACAGCGATGCATCACACTCGGGCCTAGGATGTGTTCTGATGCAAGAAGGCAATGTGATTGCATACGCCTCCCGGCAACTGAAGCAACACGAATTGAATTATCCTACTCACGATCTCGAGCTTGCAGCCATTGTGTTCGCACTCAAAATTTGGCGACACTATTTGTACGGTGAAAGATGCAAGCTGTTCACTGATCACAAAAGCCTAAAATATTTACTCACTCAAAAAGATCTGAACCTTAGACAAAGAAGATGGTTAGAGTTGCTCAAAGACTACGATCTGACTATCGATTATCATCCTGGAAAAGCCAATGTTGTTGCCGACGCTCTGAGTCGAAAACCGAACCTCTCTTCTTTGGCTATCAACGCTCATTTCCGGCTATGCAAAGCTCGGAATTATCTGAATGAACTTCAAGTTCAATCTACTCTGATCACCAGGATCAAAGAACTTCAACAAATTGATCCGGAACTTCAGAAAATCAATTCTAAGCTTGAGTCTAATTCTGACTTCTCTGTTAAGTCGAACGGTCTTCTATACTTTAAAGATCGTATATGTGTCCCTAATAACAAAGAATTACAAGATGAAATCCTACAAGAAGCACACCAAAGTTCTTTTTCGATCCACCCTGGATCAGTTAAGATGTACAAGGATCTCAAGCTCTTGTATTGGTGGCCAGGAATGAAAACGGCTATCAATGACTATGTAGCAAAATGTTTGAACTGCCAAAGGGTTAAAGCCGAGCACCAAGTCCCTACTGGTTTACTCCAACCTCTCAAATTTCCGCAATAGAAATAGGAACAGATCACAATGGATTTCGTAACCGGCCTTCCCTGTTCGCCAAGAAAGTGCGATGCTATCTGGGTGATCGTTGATCGTTTCACCAAGTCAGCACACTTTATTCCGGTGAGAATGAATCTCAGTCTTGAAGCCTTAGCTGAATTGTACATCCGAGAAGTAATTCGTTTACATGGAGTTCCGATCTCAATAGTCTCCAATCGAGATCCCCGATTCACAGCTCGATTTTGGAAATCATTACATAAAGCTCTCGGAACCAGACTGAATCTTAGCACAGCTTTCCATCCGCAAAGCGATGGTCAATCTGAACGAGTAATTCAAATTCTCGAAGACATGCTCAGAGCTTGTATCATTGACTTCGGAAAGAACTGGGAGAAATCGCTACCTTTGGTAGAGTTCGCTTACAACAATAGCTTCCAATCTTCGATTCAAATGGCTCCTTTTGAAGCGTTGTATGGTAGAAAATGTCGAACACCTCTGTGTTGGTCTGAACTCGGTGATAATAAAGTTTTGGGACCACAATTGCTTCGGGAAACCGAAGAACAGGTCCAAATCATTCATTCTCGATTGAAGCAAGCTTTTGATCGCCAAAAGTCCTACGCCGATCTGAAACGTAGAGACATTCAACATCAAATCGGAGATAAAGTGTTTCTTAAAGTCTCCCCATGGAAGAAAGTATTCCGATTCGGCAAAAGAGGCAAGCTAAGTCCTCGGTTTATCGGACCATTTGAAGTAGTTGAAAGAATTGGTCCTGTAGCTTATCGACTCGCTCTTCCTCCCGAGTTTGATAAGATACACAATGTCTTCCATGTCTCAATGCTCAGAAGATATCGATCTGATCCGTCTCACGTCCTTGAGCCTGAAGAAGTTGAGCTCAATCCTGATCTTTCATACGAAGAAGAGTCTGTTCAAATCCTTGATCGAGAAGTCAAGAGACTTCGAAATAAAAGTGTTCCTCTCGTCAAAGTTCTTTGGAGAAATCACAACGTCGAAGAAGCGACGTGGGAACCTGAGGACACGATGAAGAAGCAATATCCTCATCTGTTCGATTCAGGTAAAATTCGAGGACGAATTTTCTTTAAGGGGGGAGGAGTTGTAACACCCTAAAATCACCCTAGTAGAAAATCACGAATATTTAAAATGAAAGGTGTAAACATTTTGCTAAATCTAATGTGAATTTCAAGATTAAAGTACTAAAATGTATAATTATAAGTATAAGTGACATGTAAATTAATATGGTAACCTAGATTATAAGTTAAAGGAAAATTTTAATAAATTAATATTTACATATGTGTATTAGGTGGGAATATTAAATGTAATGAATATATATATATATATATATATAATCCTAAGATAATGGAGAATTAGTGGCTGCCACCTTATAAACCAAATTAAAGAGATATTATAATTAAATTAGGTAGTGGAGATGCATGGTGATAAATTAAACCATGTGTCCTTATAATTAGGACAGTCGGCAGCCTTGGATAACATATGTTATTCCATTGCTTCATCTTTCTCCTATCATTAAAGCATCGAAAGAAAATAAGAAGAATTGCATGCATGTTTTTTTTTGTAAAATCCAAGTAAGTATAATTTTGTGCTATTTTGATTAGGGTTATTTTGATGTGTTGATTATGATTTCTTGCTGGAATTAGGATTATAATCAAGTTAATATGTTGTTTGATAGCTGGGTTTAAGAAAATATAGTTGAAATTCTGGAAATTTAAGTAAGAACATGAACTTAGGTTGAAATCTGCCCAGATTAGGATTCATGCACTGCCCTGTTTTGTATTGAAAATTCGAATAGGTTAAAGTTCGAATTAAGAAAACTTTTGTAAATAAAAGTTGTAGATCTGAATGAGTACTATAAGAAAATGTCCTCTTGAGTATGAAAACGACATAGGAAGTGGCTGGAAATTGAATTACAAAAAGACTGCTCAGAATTGAATGAATCTGGAAACTGCTTAGGTTAAATTGTAATTTTGAAAATGTTTAGGGGTTTAATTGATGCCAATAAATTCTGGAAAATTTATTAGAAACAGGAGAGATATTGTAGGAATGAAAAATAAATAATTTAGTTTGAATTATATATCAATTGATAGCTTAAATATCATTAGAACGCATAGAAGATCAAAATGGACTAGTTTGTAAGAATTGATAATTTGAGGACTTATATGCCCTGTTTTCATGGTTTCTGGAACATAATTATTATGTTAATATGTGAAGGTAAATATGTTTAAAATCTCAAGATTTATGGTGTAGTGAAACATAGGTTATAAATACACTAAAGTCACAAATAGGCAGATTATTTTTCTAAAGATACCCTATGTTCAAGTAATAAACTGTATTGATAGCGAAATGATAAAATTATGTTCCATACATGGTTGTAAAGGTGTGTTTATAAGCTTTCCAGAATGGTAAAGAACTCCTTATTTGGAGTTGTGAGTAAAAAGATATGACCAGTTTAGTAGAGGTTACTCAAACTGCCAGTTTAGGGGGCAGATTCACTTTTCTAGGTGATTATGATTAAGTAAATGAATTTATATGTTTGAATTAATTACTAATGAGTATTGTATATGATATTTTATGTATCAAGAGCATATTGGTGAAGAGATATTAGAGGAATCAAGGGGTGATCAAACCAAGAAGAAAGTGAGAGGCATCACCATTAAGGAGACAAACTAGCTTGGAGTATTGTGAGTGTAGTTTTGTTTAAAGTGTTGGGATTAGTATCCTAACCTTGTTATTTTTTTTAGATAACATGAAGAAAGCATGAAATGAATTTAATAATGATTGGTAAAATTTAAAATGATAAGGAAGAAGGATTAAAGGCAAAAATATTGATCTAAGTGTATATTGCTTGTTAGATAAGCATGCTTAGCATAAATATGATTAGTTGCTATGATGTGTTGATTACTTGAGCTATGTGAAATGTGACTAAATGATAAGCTTTGCTACTGGTTTTTGATGATCATAAAATGAAAATGATCTCATGTACTTGCTGGAATTTTATATTACCATGATGCTTGATTGATTATATGTATATGCCTATTGAAATGGTTAAATGCCTTTGAAATTATGAATGATTGACAAGTGAATGATCTTGTTAATAAAGAAAGATAAGTAAAGTCCTTGGTATGATTAGTGTCTATAGGTAGAAGGGCATGCCTTAGAGTCGTTGAGCTCCCCTGATCTTTGTTACAGGATGGTGGTTAGTCACCTATAAACCTGATAAGGTGATTAGTCACCTTGATAATTGAATGGTGGTAAGTCACCATTGATGCCTATGCATCCCCTGTTATATGTTGAAATGAGAAATGGATACTTTGAGTATCTAATGTTACATGTTACATGAAGACTTGATTACCTATTTCATTAATCATCCAAGGCAAAACATTTATTAGAACAATGATATATGTTTAAATGAACAAGTTGGGTATTAGCCCTTATGATATGAAATGAATATGTGTACTTGGTTGAGATTCAAAATGAACTATGTTGTGATGTGAAACTATGAAATGTTGCTTCCAAGATGACAATGAGATTACATGTTGTTTGTTGTCCATGTTAGCTTAAATTGTAAAAGTTTGCTGCCCTATTGGTTAGTACATGAGACTAACTAAGTTAACTTGGCTTTTGATGGAACTAGCTAGGTATTTCAATGTGTGCTAAGCCTAGCTAAGTAAACTTCAAAGATTGAATAAGACTTTAAAAGATTGAAACTAGTAAAGTTAGGGCTGCCTCACTAAGTACATTATGTGTACTTATCACTCTCTTTGTTTCCTTCTTCCAAAACAACAGGTCCTTTGATATCAGAAAGTCATCCGTTTTGATTCGAGAGCTTCGCAAGCCAAGAACAAGTATGATATAATCTTGCTTAGACTTCTAGTTGGTGGCATAGTCTAAATTAGTTTGTCATGCATTATGAATCATGTAATTCTTAAGTGTGGTTTGTATAAAACTAAGACATGTTATATTACGTAATGACTTAATAAATGTTTATATAAATATGGATATGATGATATGAATGAACTATGTTTGAAGTTAATCAAGCTTGATATGAATTGAATCTCATATAATTGTAAGTTTGATGAGTTGACATGTATGAATCTGTCTATCAACACAATAGTAACATCGCTCGCTCGTAACCGGGCGAGGGGTGTTACACAATGTATAACTTTTAATTTTTAAACTTTATTATGTGATAGTAGACATTTAAATTTAAAAACTATAACTTTATGTTATTTTTAAAACCGTATTCTTCAAAAATATATTTTTTTGATAATTTTATTTGAGTATAAAAAATTATTTGTATTCGATTTTAAATTTAGATAAACGTACACACACCTACAAATAAAATTATTTAAACTAAAATTATCAAGATAAAATATATCATTATTTATAGTTGAGACCACTCCTTAAATTCATTTAAAAATATTTAATCACAACTACTATACTAATTACCCTTCAAATATGTCGAATCCATTTTTAATAAAATATTTCAAAGCAATATTTTTTATTTAATTTTAATAGTTATATATTTTAAATGATTTTGTTCAAATAAGGCAAATATACTTATCTATGTTTAGGGTTAGATTCGGTCGTCCAAAACTTTAGAACTCTTTTATGAGCTCGAATTGAAATGACTCGGTACTCTATTTTACTTTTTAAATTTTTTAAGGATTATTATCTTATACATTAGCGGTTAAAATTAAAAAAAATTGATAAGTACTTTAATTTTAAGGTTTAGGAGTTAGTTTATGATATATAGATTTAGAATTTATGGATGATGATTAGAATTTATAATTTAGGGTTAGAATGTATGGTTTAGAGTTTACAATTTAATTTTTAATGAAATATGATGGAAATTTAGGTTTTAATCTATAAACTCTAAACTGTAAATTTCAACCGCTATTTCTAAATTTAAACCTCATACACCTAAACCCTTAAACCATACATTCAACCCTCCGATTGCTAAATTTAAAACTTTTAATTTTCACGTAGCGTATCATATAATTATATTTTTTAAAATATAAAAACAATTATATCATAATCAAATTTTAACTTGTAAATAAAATAATTTTTTATATTAGATGTCATGTACTAACTTCAGCCCTCCGATCTCTTAAATCAAGATTGAATCTTAGAAGCGCGAAACGGAATCTGCAAATCGGTAAACGCTGAAAACCCTAATTCTAAGAGACGAAAGAATCTTTTATTTTTTGGGGCGAGGAAAGTAGAACAAGAAGAAGATGAGGCCAATTTTGATGAAAGGTCATGAAAGGCCATTGACGTTTCTAAAGTACAACAGAGATGGTGATCTTTTGTTCTCATGCGCTAAAGACCATACCCCCACCGTTTGGTTCGCCGACAATGGCGAGCGGCTCGGCACTTATCGTGGTCATAACGGCGCCGTCTGGTGTTGCGATGTCTCGAGTAAGTTATTGTTTTTGCTATTTATTTGTTTTATCGAAGTTTTTGAATTTGAAGTTACATTTTTTTCCGTTTTCGAATTTGCAGGGGATTCGGTGAGGCTTATCACGGGAAGTGCCGATCAAACGGTGAAGCTGTGGAATGTTAAGACGGGAGCTCAATTATATACTTTCAATTTCGGTTCGCCTGCGAGGTCGGTTGATTTCTCTGTAGGGGATAAGCTTGCTGTGATTACTACAGATCCTTTTATGGAATTGACGTCTGCTATCCATGTTAAACGCATTGCTAGAGACCCAACTGAACGTAAGCTTAAAGTGTTCTTTCTTTTTAATCTTTGTTTTATTTAGTATAGCTTTTAAGTGATTGCAGCGGAATCTGTTCATTTGGCTAGGAATTTTGAAACCTTGAGATACTAATTGAAGTGAGCTTATAACTATAAAGATTAAATATTGGGAAAGAAAAAATATGCACTTTTTTGTATATGTATGATTGGGTATAGAGTTTTAGGAAATTCATTTGTTAAAGTAATCAGTACTCGGTAGAATGTAGAATATTTGTAATAGTCTTTCATTGTAGTTTATTTGCTTTTGTTTTTCTTGCATAAAATTTTTACTTGAAGCATATGGTCTTTTGATTTATTTGGTGCCTATATTCCGTTTCATTACATTGTGCCATAATTGTGCAGAGACCGAGGAATCTGTCCTCGTCATCAAGGGCCCTCAAGGAAGAATAAACAGAGCTGTTTGGGGACCCCTCAATAGGACTATCATTAGTGCTGGAGAAGATGCTGTAATCCGTATATGGGATTCTGAGGTAAATTTCTGTTTGTTGTGAATAGTTCTTTTTGGGTATAAGGTTTTGGGGGAAGGTTCTTTTGTTCTATGATGTCGCACAATAGATTGGTTTGGCTTCAATAGTGAAAATATTCCGATATAATATCTTTTTATCACTTCTGAATATTCTTTAAATTAGATCTCTTTTTAATTTTAATTTTTCTTATTCATTGTCCTCTCATCTTTCTTTATGGAATTGGAAGTAGTCTTATCTTTTGGGTTGAATTTTTGTATGTCATTTTGTAGACTGGAAAACTGCTTATGGAATCTGATAAGGATTCAGGCCACAAAAAGACGATCACATCACTTTCAAAATCTGCAGATGGTTCACACTTCCTTACCGGTTCCCTGGATAAATCTGCCCAGGTGATGCACCTTATTAACCTCATAAGCTTCTTGAGCTTGTTTATCCCGTGGTTAATTTTGTCTCTGTCTGATTCTTCTACTGTTTATCTGTAAATGTTTAGCTATGGGACGCAAGAACATTGACTCGTATCAAGACCTATGTTACCGAACGTCCAGTTAATGCTGTTGCAATGTCTCCACTTCTTGACCATGTAAGTGTGAACAAATATGAGCAGCAGAACTTCGTCTGCAATTTCGTTTGCCATCTTTCCTTAATTGGTTGCATTAAAATCCTGGCAAATATTTTTCTTTTCTAATTCTTGAACTTCATCTCATTTCTGAAGAAATAACCTCAGGACTTGAAAGTTGAAACATTTAAACTACTAACACTCATATATTAATGCCTAAAAAGATGTCTAATATTGGAATGCACATGTTCAATCGTCTATATTTAATTGGTGATAGTGAGGGGATGAACTACTGATTTAGCCATCCGCATTCTATACTCAGCAAGCTTTCCTTTTGCTATTACATCTCCCTCTGATCTTTCTTCTGAATGCCTTTTCTTCTTCTAGGTGGTGCTTGGAGGTGGTCAGGACGCATCAGCTGTCACAACGACTGATCATCGTGCTGGGAAGTTTGAAGCTAAATTCTACGACAAGGTTGATTTTATGTTTATCAAAAGTGTTCCTTTAGAAGGTGAAATTTTGTTAAATTTGCAATTTGCCCATATTATCATAATAATGTTTATGGTTGCCTTGTAGATACTTCAAGAAGAAATTGGAGGTGTTAAAGGTCATTTTGGGCCTCTAAATGCCTTGGCGTTTAACCCAGATGGGAAGAGGTATGAAGCACTAAAATACATTTAAAAGTTTTCATAACCTACTTGCATATGAAGCACACTTGCATCGTTTGAACAAAATACATTTAAAAGTCTTCAACCTTTTTTACACGTTTCTTTTGTCATTGAACTTCTAGTTTCTCGAGCGGTGGTGAGGATGGTTACGTTCGATTGCACCATTTCGACCCAGATTATTTCAACATCAAAATTTAATTTTGGAGCAGTTTACAGATGTACCTTGTCCCAGCAAGAGGAGTGGACACAGCCTTTTAATGAAAGAGTGAAGTGATAGATTATTTATCTGCACATAGCCGGCATTTTTGTTCTGCTCTTTCTATGAAGTGGCAAGTTTGAGCTCTATGAATTTTGTTATAACTTCACTAAAGGATATCTTTATTTAACCTATTCCAGTGGAGTTAGAGTCGAAATTTCCAGTTTTGTTCCGCTCTTGGTAGCTCACTTTAGTTTAGAGCTTAACAAAAGTCATTCATGTTTCCCCACTATTGTTGTTTTAAGAAACAACTTTGCTTTTAACATTGTTATTGAACCTAAGAAGACAATATTGAATCTGAACCAACCAATCCGGTGACCCGGTCCTTAGTTTTGGGTCGGTTCATTTATCAAATTGTTCCTACAATTGATTAAAAAACAACCCTGAAATGATCAATGTTTGATGAGAATACCATTGAACAAATTACGAACAAGGTTCAGCAAGAAAGGGCTTGAAAGTCAATAGCAACCCAATAAACTGGATAACGTTTAGCACAAAGAAAACCATTTGATCTCCTGTTTCCAAAAATCAAAGAAGTTCCTTGTTATAAATACATATATGTGTGTGTATATAAACATGATTGGAATTCAACTACAAACCTGGAAGAAAGGAGGCGACTTGTCGCTTTTGTGCCCAAGAAAAGCTACATTTTCATTAAGAAACAAAGCTTCAATACTAACTCGACAGTATTAATCAAGAAAAAGAGAAAGTGATTCTTGTGCATAAACTTCAATGATAAGCAAGGAAATGTCTGTTAAGTGTAAAATTGGATTCATCTTTGGTTTGGTCTTTCTAAGCAAAGAGAAAACGTATCATTGTTTTCTGTTCAAAAAGATTGCAGCCTAAGGTTAATGGAAGATGTTGCACATTCTAAGGATCGAGGAGTAGATCTGTTTTATCATTTTTTAAGGGTGATTATATGAACCAACTCGACAAAGTCCGGATTCCATACTTATCATCATAACATGGTAATTTACCATACTAAGAATTAATTAAGCTTGGAGTTTTGTCAACAGATAAGAAAGTACAACTTGAGGTGTAAACCTACATCTCTCCTAAATCTTGAAAATGTCAACAATATTGAGACTTAAAAGCATTGTTGGTCTGTTAAAATTCACAGTAAGTTAAGTGCTAAAATACAGAAAAAAGGAAGAAAATAATACTTACAGGGCTCCTCCTCCTGCTGGACCAAATGCTTTGAAAACAGACATTGCAGTTATCGAAATGGCATTAGCAGCTCCTCTTTGACTTTGAGGCTGAAATAAATACACAATGTTGAAACCAGAAAGAGGAATGGTTATTGGTGTACATACAAAGAAAGTAAAGTTAATATGAAAATATTATGGGTCAGAGAAACATACCACTGCATCGTTCAGCAATATGAATAATCCAGTAACAAGTGAAACCTACATGGTACCGATGAGTTTGCCTCATGAATCAAAAAGAAAGAAAAAAAACGTTTCGAAGGAAGCATGTCCGGTTCATTTCACTGTATTTAGTTTCACTTACAGATAGAGTATTTCTTAATAAGGATGCAAAATTTATCACCAAATGCAGCACTACCCCCGAAAGCATTGCTATGTAGGGGAAACATGACAGCAATGGAATTGATATTGCCTGAAGATTAAAGAAGAAGAAGAAATTACCATCAACTTGCTATTTTACTGATGTGCCATTGACCAGATGAATGATGATTTAGTATTGGTCAATGAACACGTCGGTATTTATGTAACGACATTAGTTCGTCGGGTTAATTTACTTTATGCAAATAAAATATAGGAACTTGACCATGAATTTTGTTTTTTTTATTTAGGCACCAAACTGTTAAAAATTAAAAGATGGTATTTATGTATGAACCAAAGGAAATACAGTGATGTTGAGGCAAGATTTTTACAGCTGAAAGGCGTGTAACCATGAGCGGCCCAAGGCGCTTTTCAACTGGTGGATACAACAGCAGTTGAAACATTAAAAGGCCAAATCCTGGAAACGATAGGAATCAAGTTATTGGACAAATGCTTTCTTAAAAAAAATCAAATTGCAAATACTTTATAGATAATTATTGCAAACAATGAAGTGTATAGGTATACCAGAGATAGCAAGAACTTCACCAACATCTTGGGATGAAAAGCTTAATCCTCCATATTTTTTATCACTAAGTGCCCAAAGTGAAAATATCTGCAAAGAAATGTTAAAGTGTCTTATGTAAAACACAAAGTCACAAACAACTCCAGTATTCAATATAACACACACACACACATATATATCAAGAATATGTGAAAATGAATCATGATGAATCCTAAACTACGTGGGAAGTTTATACTTCTGTTGGATGATAATAAATAGTGTTTAAGGGATATAACTTACTTCTGAGTAAGCCATCTCTTGAAGTGAGAAAATGCAGTATACTATGATAGTAGACATTAGTGGCCAGTTTTTAAAAAGATTTGGTTTGTGAATCTGTCTGTCTTCAAGTTCTACCACGTCGTCTTTCCGACCAGACTCATTTGAAGAAGTTTCTGAAATATCATACGGATCGGCTGCCTCATTTTCCTTTCCAGCATGCTTGTGTAATGTTTCCTGCATAAAATTACATTACCAAAAAGGAGGGTGAAATAAACAATAGAAATGTTATTTTCTTTGTGATAAAACGCTAACATAAGAAGCATGTAACACAAAGGGATTAAACTTGTCCAAATGCATTTTTTGTTTGAAATGATCAATTAGAATAGGCAAACTGCAGGCAAATGGGTACATATAAACCAATAAACAATCATTAAATGAAAAAAAAAGATGACAAAATGAGTTTGAAACTTACAGGAAGCCATTTGCAGGCAATAAGAACTCCAACAGCATAAACTGATATTATGAGGCATGGTAAGAAGTAGGGAAATCTGCAATTGAGTGCACATCAAAACATCACCACACAAAGGGAAAAGAGAGAAAAGACATGACATACAGATAAAAAATGCAATACAGACTACCTCCCGAAGATGGAGCTTTCCGAGAAAAGATTTGGGTATTTCTCTACAGGCTATGAGGCCATACATGAATTAATAAATATGGTTAGCAGGCAAGAAACATTTCTTTAACAACCTGTGTAAAGAGTGGAGCAATGGAACGTCTCTACCTGTGCAAAGAATCCTCCAATGGCAGGCCCAATAATCAGTCCTATGCCTCTAGATGTACTAACCTGAAAAGCAAAATCTGATATACGTATAATACTGCTGAATCCAGATGATGCACTTAACTACAAGATTGATCATCTTACAACTGAAAGCGCCAAAGCCCGATACTCTTCTCTACACACTTCAGAAGCATAAGCCTAAAAAGAACAACCAAAAAGGTAAAGTATAGAAGTCAGTTAAGGTGGTAAAAAGTAGTTCAAAAGTTGAGTCATTAGCGCTCTCGACTAAGAAACATTCCAGAAATACTTGTGTAAGTATATGTATATGAGTCAAAAAAATGTAGACACGAACACATACCCTTACTGTGCCAAGCAGACTATTGAAGCATCCAAGAAGAAATCTCATGGACAGTGCCATCCAAAAGCTTGTGCTAAGGCCAAAGAGAGTGTTGAATACAACCCTGAAATCCAAAACTTGTGATGATAAAATTACCAATTAACAATCACTTGTGTCAAATGACTTCATTTTCCAAATTATAATAATAAGTTTGCAAGGTAGTTGGTGAAAAAGATACCGACACTGAAAATATCCCTATGAATATAACAGGTTTACGCCCATAGCGATCAGCAACCACACCCCAGAAAAGAGATGTTAAAGCTCGTCCAACCATAAATGAAGACCCTGGTATGAAAAAAGAAAGTAATATTTAATACTAATATGTCATTCTGAAATCCAAGTTACCAGCTTGTAAAAGCTACTGAATGTTGGGATTAGATAGTACCCACAAATCCTGCATAGAAGCCAATGTCTTCCTCTCTTTTTGCAATATGAAAGTCTCTGATCTGCCAACCAAAAACCCCATAGACGTAATGACACTTTTGGTTTCGAGTTTCGACAGTAGCATCTTTAATTATAGCAAACTAACAATAGAAACCAACTTTTCTGGTTTCCAGAGGCAGAAAACATACCATAAAGTAAAGAAAAGGGAACAGTGATGCTATTTGCAAAGCTGAAAATTTGTAATAATAATAAGATAAGATACTAGTGTCAAAACTCACTGACAGCAGGAAAAAAACAACAGGATCAAAAAAGATAGCCATAAGATACAGAAAAGCAAACTATAGGAAGCTAAAATGATTTGATTATTTCCATTCAGGGGCAACCCGAAAGCAATAATCAGTAACACTTCAATCTTACATTAAAAGATTGTGATGATTTGCTATGAGATCATGCTTTTGTAGTGCTTTGATTAAGACAATCATGAGATTTTCGAGCACATGCCTCCACTCTCCGCAATATCATTAACCAGTGCTGGAAAACAGCTTGAACTTCTGTTTTTAACACGTTTATGGATATAATAATGAAGTACTCACCAGTACAGAGGGAGACAATCCAAATAAAAGACAAGAACTTGTAAGGGACTCCAGTTTGTTCTTGTTTGAGACGATCCATCTTACAACCTGGGCAGTTTTCATAGTACTCTACTCTTTCCAACAAAGGAGTTCTGTTCTCTTCCATTTCGCTCACCCCAGAAAAATGGTTTCTTTTGTTGTCTGGGTCCAATTCTCAAACACCTTCTGATCAAATTAGTCCCTCTTTTTTGGAACAAAACGCAGTATTTCAATACCTTTGAAGGTGGGGGTTACTCTGTGCTAGTTTGTTTTTGGGAATCAAGTGTAAGAACTAGTAAGAAGCCACGTTCAGATGATTGTAGCTCGGGAGAAGATTACTGTGAATCTGTGGATTGATGAAATAATTGGTTTGTGCACCATGAGCTCTAGTCTAGACTCACATCCAGATGATTGTCACTCAAGTTGCGTAGCTTGATCAAAGAATACGAGAAAAGACAAAGATGATGAAAATGAAAGTTGGCCTTTTCTCTGTGGTAATGGCCTAATTTTGGAGCGTTCGAGCTTTGGAAGTTTAAAAATCCCGTTATTCGTTTTTCTGCGCAAATGATCTTTTAAGTAATTGAGTGACTTCCGGTCTCGAAATCAACAAGCGGAACCACTCTACTAGCAGTGGTATCGGTAGAAAAGATAATCTTTATTTTAGAAGATTTTGGTTAAATAGGTTTGTCTGCAAGTTATGCCGTATGCGTGCATTGTCGGACAATTAAGAATATGTATGAACAAATACTAGAATTTGGTCATTTGGTAACAGTTTTGTGACAAATAAATGAAAACTGGTACGGTATAATAATAATTTTAGTATCAAAACTAATACATTTTTATCAATTTGATCTTAATTAAAAAAGAATTCAATAAATTTAATCATTCATATTTTAAAAATTCGATATTACGCCTTCCGACCAATTTGTCACATTTCATGCTATTGTTCATCAACTATATAATCAACAAATGTGATAGCTCGATAAACACAATCACTTCACTACTAAAAAGTTGATAGATTAATGAATCAAACTCATTATTACCTTAACATCATCTACTAGCAGACACAATTACTTTACTAAGAAAATTTTTAAATATAAAATGTTAAATTTTGTAAATTATTTCAAAATATGACCAAATTAATAGAATATATAAATTTTTGGTAACTACATTACTATATTATGTTGTTTGTTTTAATTTTAAAGGAAAATGACCTATTTATCATAAAATTTTAATTAATAAATTATTACTGTTCAAAAATAAGGTTCTCACAAGAGTCAAGAGTGCTATTTGTAATTGTTCAGAAATGGCGTATATATTACAAATGTCGTACTATCATTAACCACACGTTTTATCATATAAATAAAGTTTGTAGTTTTCACACGCCCAATTACCGGCATAAGATAAATTATATGAAAAATTAGACATCAAGATTATGATATGTATTAGAAAATTACAGATAGAAGAATAGATACTTAATTTTAAACACAACACAAGACAATTGGAGCATGTCACGAAATATTTGTAATATAAATAGGTCTTTTTTTAATATTAATATAAATAGGTCTTAAATTTTATATAATATGATTTATTAATAAATTCAAACTTCTAGTAATATATAACAATTTAAAATAATATAAATACTGTTAAAAAAAATAAAACAATATAAATAGGTTATAGATATATTAATTACTCCCATTAAATACGGGAAAACAAAATCAAATTTATTAAAAAAAAAACTCAATAAGTGTCACGACTAATTACTAATAATAGAAAAATTCAAAAGGAATATGAACAAGATCATATTAAAGGGTAATAAGAAGGGAAGCCCGGTCCATCTTTTATTGGGTCCGGGTAAAAAGCATGGGCTCAGATCCGACCCTTAAAACCAATCTCAAATTCTCAATAACGAGGCAGATCAAATAAGTGTAAGCCGAGTCCCGCTGTTCTCCCAGAAACCCTAGTTCTTCCCCTGACAAATCAATTTTTCGAATTTCATTATCTCCATGGCCAAGAAGCGAAAGCAACGATCTTCTGCTGTCGCACCCACTAAAACGACAGCGGATCCTCAACCAATCAAAGAAGAAGAGCAACAACATCAAGAATACATACCCGAGGATCCGAAACCTAAAGTAGAAGAGGAACTGCAACTACAGGAAGAGGAAGAGGAAGTTGAAGAAGAAGTAGAAGAGGAGGTTGAAGAAGAAGAGGAAGTGGAAATGGAAGAGGAAGAGGATGAGGAGGAAGAAGAAGAGATCGAAGAAGACGACGATGATGAAGAAGCCGAAAACCAAACCCTAGCTGGAAATGGAGCTCCGAAAGGAACGAGTCAAGAAGAGGAATTGGACGACGAGCCGTTCGAGACACTTCTACAACCGTTTGGGAAAGATCAATTGATTTCCCTTATTAAGAAAGCGGTTGAGAAGCACCCAGAATTCATCTCGTCGGTTCGGGAGCTTGCAGATGTGGACCCGGCTCAACGGAAGATCTTCGTTCACGGTCTCAGTTGGGATACCACTGCTGAAACCCTCACCGCCGAGTTCTCTAAATATGGGGAAATCGAAGAATGCAAAGCGGTTACTGATAGGGTTTCTGGGAAATCCAAGGGTTATGCTTTTATTCTCTTTAAACATCGGAGTGGAGCACGCCGGGCTTTGAAACAGCCCCAGAAGAAGATTGGGAATAGAACCACTTCCTGTCAGTTGGCTTCGCAAGGGCCAGTTCCAGCACCGCCTCCAACCGCGCCGCCTGTGTCTGAGTATACTCAGAGGAAGATTTTTGTTAGTAACGTTTCTGCTGATATGGACCCCGAGAAGTTGCTTGAGTTTTTTAAACAGTTTGGGGAAATTGAGGAAGGTCCGTTGGGGCTTGATAAGCATACAGGGAAACCGAAAGGGTTTGCGCTTTTTGTATACAGGTCGGTTGAGAGTGCAAGGAAGGCGTTAGAGGAGCCACACAAGAATTTTGAAGGTCATATTTTGCATTGCCAGAAGGCCATTGATGGGCCAAAACCTACTAAAGGTGTTTATGCGGCAGGAGTTACTTCTACTGGGCATCATCAGCAGTACCAGCAGCATCAGCAAGGGCAACATCAGAATCAGTCTCGTTACCATCATGCTAAGAAGGGGAAGTATTCTTCTAGTGGATCAGAGACCGGCCATTTGATGGCTCCATCTGGGCCTGCTGCAGTGGGAGTGGGGTTCAACCCTGGAGTTGCTGCTGCAGGGTTGAACCCCGGGGTGGCTCTTACTGCTCCAGCTTTAAATCCAGTGCTTGGACAGGCTTTGACTGCGTTGCTTGCTTCTCAGGGTTCTGGTTTGGGGCTTGGTAATCTTCTTGGAGGGCTCGGTGGTGCTCCTGTGAACCAGGGAGCACCTGGTGCAGGTTATGGGGGTCAGGTTGCAGGAGGCTACGGGAACCAGATGGGAGTACAGGGTGGGTATCAGAACCCACAGATGGGGCAGGGCGGTGCTGGTAGGACTCAGCCCGGTGGTGGTGCTCCTTACATGGGATAGTAGGTAAGCCCTAAGGTAACTGAATATAATCTTTTTTATGGTTTATTTACTTCTTAATTTTTGCATTTGCCTTGTCTTTATGCATAATAGACTTCACAAATGTGAACAAATATAATGTAGTTACATGTTTTGCTGCATAACTAAACATGATCTCCAGTATGGGGGTAGGCTTTGTGTAGGGTCAAGTTTGTTTATTGTGAAGCTGAAAAATGAATTTAGTAGAAATGGGTAGTACATGTTTGCTTTTAGTTTTTGAAGCACATGAAGGTTCGTTGTTAAGTGTCAAGAGTATTTAGCTGTTGGCTCGTAATTCATTTCACCACAAGGTCTTGTATTGTTTAGATGCAGCACAATTGATATGCAACAGCTCTTAGTGTGTTTTACCTTGAAGCTAATTGTTGAATAGTAGTTTTACAAGCTGGCTGTTGTGTTGAGATTGATTAATCCTCTTAAGATGGACAGTGGATTTTATTGGGTCTTAACTTGTCTATTTTCTGATGGTACGTAAGGCTCGTTACCAAAAATTTTATAACTATCTATGTCTTGTTAAATTCTATTTGTAATTTTAGTTACTTCATTCCTAAAATTATGAAACTCTTGCTTTCATCTCACTTTTTTGCATTTTTTCAATGCTGGACTTCAAATTTTAGTTGGTTAAATTATGTTAACAAAAATCTTATCTGGTTTTGCCAAAGGTATGAAAATTCATTTCATCTTTCTCATGGATCTTTTTCCGTAAATCTTTTGTTTTTGAAACTTGTTTTTTTATGATTTTATTCATTGTGCAGATTCTCTCATAGATGCATCAATCATTTTGTTTTCGACTCTGGTGATTCTGAAGTTCAGGAACTCATGCAAACGTGGTCTTTAAATTTGCAACCAAAAGTTGTTACTATTTGCCTATTATAAAGATCAGAGATCTCAAACCTGTATTTTCATTTCTATTTTAGTAGTTTCCCCGTCACTTGTTTTAAACTATTTTGGCTTGAAGATTTGTTTCTTGAAAATTGTTGGGGAACAGGTAGAATTTCCTGGCAGCAGACAGAATGCCTTTTCAGGTTTTCAACTGTGTTACTCAGACGATAACATTTGCGTTTTTTCTCTTAAATTCACTGATGTTTTATGGTGACTATTTCTTATTAATTTAGTTTTATATGAGGCGGCCTTTTTTCTGGGTATTGTTATATTTTCTTTACTTGTGGGTTTTATAAACTTGTTTTTCCTTATTAATTGCTTGGAACTTTTTTCCTCAGTGTATGGTTCCCCCTGTTTAACTCCACATGGAATATGTTTATGTGCTGTTACTTCTGTGATATGCTCTTTAACATAACAGATGATGGAATCATTAACTATAAATATTAGATGAAATGAGATTTCAAACTGCAGGTACAGTGGCTATGTAGTCCCAGCTGCTGCTTTTATGCTTAATGTATTCTTAATAGAAGCGCCTCCAGCTTCTACTAACCTCCCAGCCCCAACCCATGTTTCCTGTCCTCGTGTTTCTCTAATTGGTTGAGAACCTTTGCCTTAGGAAGGGGAACAAATGGAGTTGTCGGTGTTCTTCTGTCGATGACTGATGACTGGTGAAATGGTTTCGTTGTCTCCAATGACAACATTTGTTGATTTCCTAACTGAGTTATTTGTGATGGGGAGATGACTTCGAAGGTCCTAGAACCAGTTGTTTATGTTTATATACATGCATGTTATCCTTAAACGCCCTCGTCGTGTTTGAGGGACTTGTATTCATGGGGGCAAGAATCTGCTGGCAGTTGAGTTGATGGGACAGCCGGACCGGTGGAGCCGAAGAATGTATTCCATCAGGTAGCATTATATGAAGCTAGTCTTGGTTGGCCCTGTCTGAACTTCTCCGGATTTTCCTTGCTTGCCTAAACTGAAATTGCAGCTTCTGGTCATTGTTATTCTTGATGCATGTAAAACAGAATCCTGGATAGATATGCCTTGATGCCGAGCTATGTTTCCAGTGGAAACAATTCCCATTTAGGGGAATGCGGATATGGGGATCAACTTTTGATTAGATGAGAGTTAAAAGGCAGCGTTGTGGGGTGGACGATGGATTTGGAGAGATGAACTGAGTGGAAAATTTTGAATTTTGAGTTAATCGTATCAAATTTTTACAACTATTTCGCTTCTCTAATCGGTTATTGGAGTTATTTGATCATATATTAATATGAATTATGGCGAATAAAAAAATGTATGATTTTGCTTAATGAATATATATTTGTTATTTTTTGGTAATTTAAAATTTTGAGGTATGTATTTGGTTGAAGACATTAAAAAATTATTGTTTTTTAAAGACGGCGAAAGTACCTAAGAAGTCCTCGCATTAAAGAGAGTTGATAAATCAATTAATGGCATTGTTTGGTAAATAATGGTTTAAATCAAAATTAGAGGTTTGAGCTAATATTAAAAGTTAGACTGTAGGTGAATTCTCTAATTTTAAAAATGTTATTAATAGTAATTTTTTAAAATTATATGTTTTGGCACAAGAGTTATAATTTTTATTTTACTTTAATAATTATTAAAAATCTTCAAATGATTTAAATTTAATATTTTTTATTTTAAAATTTCTCACTCATGTATTAAATTTAATATTACATTGAGACATTTATAAGTAATTTTTTTTCATTCTCACATATTTATTTAATTAAATTGTATTAAAAATAATTGTATAAATGATCAATTAATATATATATATATATATATAAATTCTTCAAATATGCTTAGTAATGTTATATTAAAAAATTGTTTTTATAATTAAATTAATATTAATAGATACAAAATATCAATAATTAATAAATTATTTAAACAAATATTGAATATAATCATGTCCTTGTATGTCATTCTGCTTGTTTAAATAATCAAACAGCTATAAACTATCAATTAATTTTACCAAACACTTTTACAGTGCTAATATTAATTTAGTGTATGTACTAATTGAAAGCTACACATAAAGTCGAATTTTAACATTGTTAGATTTTGATTTTTTTATTCGGTCAATCAATTTTCACATTATTATTAAAATAATTTATTTTTTATATTCATATTTTGTAAAAAAATATAAATTTATATATTTATTTTTAAAAAATTTAATTATGAATCTCTAATTTTAAATTTTAAAACATAAATCTTAACTTTTAATTCAACCTATAAATATTAAATTTTAAACCCTACAAACTAAACATGTAGAGTGTAGACTTGAAACTAAATGCTAACCCATAAAATAAAAAAGATTTTTTAAATTATATAATGTGTAGCGAACATTTTTTCTTAAAAATAACATGTCATTTTAAACGAAAATTCTAACATCATTAAAATTTGGTTTTATTTATATTTTTTGTCAACACAGACTAAATTTGGTCTTACTTATATCGTTAACGAAAATTTATGTGTATTATTATTTAAAAAACACATGATACATTAACATATTCATGGGTTAATGTAAATAAAAAAACCAAATTGATAAAAACAAATACTATCCCTTAAAAGGAACCCTTTCTATAGATACATTGAAGTAAAATCATGTTGAAATATAATTTTAATGTGAAAAAGAAAAGGAGAAATAGAATCTGGGCCATTTTAAATATGTAAATAATCTAGGGTTTTTGACAATTACCGATCCAGTTCAGTCATACTGATGATGAACGGTGAACCCACTTGGAATTTGGAAACTACTTCTAGCTAGCTACACTGTTTTTAAGCTGCCTCCTTTAATATACACGCGCTTTTGCGTACTTTGCTTTGTCTTTCTCAAACTTCTCACCATTATCGATCACTGTAGTGTACTCAACTCTTCAAACGCAACCCTGATCTTGTCCAACGCTACTTCTTTTGGCCCTATTGTATCATCCCCAATTGAATTCTGCTTCCGATTCCTTGTGTTTTCTGGCGGCCGGTGAGAGATCATGGTGATGGCTGAGAATGAAGCAGGGGGCTGTGATCGTAAGGAGGTCAAGTCACCGTGGAAGACTCCGGTGGTTGACGCTCGGAAAGTGGCTGATGCTCCTGTTATGGGGACCCAATCTTGGCCTGACCTTGGTGGGACCCAACAAACGCCCGACAAAACTTCGGTCGTTGCTGATGTGTCTGCTCCAGCTCCACCAGTAGAGCAGGCTAGTCACTCATTGTCCCTTTTTTAATCTTGGTTTGAGTTTTTTTTTTCTTCTTTAATAGGTGATCAATCACTTCTGAGTGTAAAATTTGGTTAAAATTGAAAATATTTAGGTGTAATCTGAGTTGGTTTTACTAAAATTAATCTCAAATGGACGACTTGAGTATGTTGAGAACCAATGGTCTATTGCTTTTCTGGTTTCCATTCTTTGATCATTTTGTGCAAGTAAAAAAATGACAATTTGAAACATAATCTCAGATGAAAGATTTTAGTGGACCTTTATGAAATGTAATTTCTTTGAGAAAATCCCCACATAGTTTAGCCGTCTCTGAATCTGGGTCGTATTGAGTGGGGATTTATTTGATTGTTGGTAATTTACTTTTCTGTGTTTTATGAATTTATCCAAACGTGTAAGAAAGAAGATAAAAAATTGAAAGGAAAAAAATTGTTATCTCCGTATAGCTCAATTTAAGTATTTACCATTTTCTGGGTCTTGCAGGGAGCTGCTGGACAGCAAAAACCAAATGGGTCTGGAAACACCAATGCTTCGCATAGATATCCATCAGCACGTCATCAGAAGTCAGGCTCTAAGCGTAATCCTAATGCTGGACCTCGGTTTCCTGTACCCTCACCTTATTATCAACCACAGATGCCACCATTTTTTCTTGCTATGGCACCTCCACCACACGTTATGGTTCCTGGGTATGCTTACCAGCCTGTTCCTGTACCCTTTCCTGGTATAGAACTTCAGATGGTAAAATCCGGTTCTGAGACAACAAAGCATGCCTTTGGTCCCCCTGTTCAAGGTATTGATGCCAGCAGAAATATGCGGCCTTCACGAGGAGATTTCAATGCATTTCCTGCCAACTTCTCTAATAGAAAGCCCAACATGCAAGAAACTGGTGGACATTTTAATCCTCGATCGAATCATCAACAAGCATTTAATCCTAGAGAACCTAATACCATGCAGCAGGGTATTGGGCCTAGACCTTTTGTGAGACCTCCATTCTTTGGTCCATCTCCAGGGTTCATGGCTGGTCCAAATTTCCCTGGTAATATATCTATCCCTGTGGAAGTGTGCCTTCATTCAAAATGCTACAGTATGTTTTATTACATTTACTTTGTTAAGTTTCCTTGTCAATTATGTCTACTGGCAAGGTGTGGCCTGCATTTTATCCACACAGCTTATACTGCTTTCTTGTTTGAGCTCTTGGTTTTATATTATGCCTTTGATAAATGAACTCTGTTTGAAGTTACTTATGTATACCTTCTAGGGGATGTATACTATGTGCCCGTTGCTCCTCCAGGCTCTGTAAGGGGGCCACATCCTCCACGCTTTGTTCAATACCCTATGAATTTAGGGACTGCGAGGTTCCCTCCAGAGACTGTAACTTTGAGGGCCGATATAGTGAAACAAATTGAGTATTATTTCAGGTTAGGGATTCTTTCTATTCTTATTTAATAATTTTGCCTGTACGGTTTTCTATGTGTTTTACTTTTTGCTGCTTTACTGCTGGATGCCATTGTCTAGAATCACTTCTAAATTCTATATTACACCTTCCCAGTCTATGTATCTCTAGTGATGACATTTTTGGGTATTTTGATTTATCTCTTGGTTGGCGGAAATGATTGATCCATCCCTTATGTAAATATTTTCATGTTTGAGTCTACACGTTATTTATGCGGAGATTTAAGATCAGAGATCTTATCAGAAATTGATGGTATAGTATACTATCGAATTTTGAATTTTGTCAACCTGCAAGTTGTATTGATTGCATGCTATTGTGAGTTTTGATAGAAAATCACATTTTTAGCTTTTTGGCATGAGTTTGCGTACTTTAACTGGCACATCCATTGGGAAGTCAAAATATGAACTTTTGATTGTTTATTCTAATTGAATGTCATAAATTTATTTGCTTTTGCAATTATATGTAGAATGTGGGTATGTTTGTATTACTTGTTGACCTCAAACCTTTATTTTGCAGTGATGAAAATCTTCAAAATGATCGTTACCTGATTTCCTTGATGGATGATTTAGGATGGGTTTCAATCTCCAAAATTGCGGACTTTAAAAGGGTATGATGAAAATCTTCAAAATGATCGTTACCTGATTTATTCATGGTTGCTGCATCATTAACTGATTGAATTAGATCTTTTACAATCTTTATCTGCATCTTGAGAAGTTTTAGTTAAAGCATTTGTGTGGTTAACATTTTGAGTCACAGGTTAAGAGAATGAGTACAGACATACAATTCATCCTTGATGCGCTGCTGGATTCTTCTACTATAGAAGTGCAGGTTAGACTTTTCTCTCTCTCTCTCTCTCTCTCTCTCGGGTGTCACTATTTAAAATTTTATTTTAGATTGAAAGTATGCAATCTGGGATCAGGCCAGAGGTTTAATTTTGAGCACAGGATCAAGCTATTTTATAGTATAATTGTTGTGGGTAAATTGACAAGTTATACTGTTTTCCTGTCATTATGATTTGCTTTGATGACCTTGTCTTTACTTGATAATTATTGTTGTAGGGTGATAAGATACGAAGGCATGATGAGTGGTCCAAGTGGGTTCCTGCTAATTTGAAGACAACATTGTCTTCAAATGCTCAGCCTACTCAGGACCAACTTGTAGAGAATGTTATTGATTCCTGTGGAAATGGTGGTGTGAAAGAAGATAATTCAAGGAACACCTCTGAAGAAAATATTAAATTTCCATTGCATGGTGGGAACTTGGAGCATGTTACTCTTGAGGGCAATCCTGTACGAGTAACACATAAAAGTAACAAAAAACATGCAACTGCACAAGTTCCATTAAACGATGAGAAACAAGTGTTTTCTGGTGGAAATCCTGACTTGAACAGGAATTTAATTTCTGATTCCCACACTAAATTATCAGATGTGGATCTATCACAAGTAGTTGATCCTGTAAGGTTCACTGACCTCAGAACTAAAAGTATGGACTTATTAGATGTAACAGTAGAAAATGTTGCTGACCTGTCAAATGATTTCACACACACATTCTTGATGGATGAAGAGCTAGAGCTTGAGCAACAAAATCTAAAGACTCATTCAGCACTTAATAGGTGATTATTTTTTATTTAATTGGCACATCTTGTATATTGTTGAGGTAGAGAAACTTTTACTTCCTGTATGAACACATATTCAATCACTTCTAGATTAATGTTACGTTGAATATCTTAATGGCTTTTTTTTTTAATATAGAATGGATGATGAAGATGATGAGATGGTTGTCAATGATCAGGATGTTCAGAGACTTGTTATTGTTACCCAGGTAATGTGATACTGCCTTGTATGGGTTCTTTGTTTGCCTTATTATGGTTGCATTCAGTGTTTAAAGATCGTATCATTGTAATACTCCATTTATGTACTAAGCGATTTATTATAGCTGGTCTGATATGATGACAAATCAATAGTATCATATCGATTGTTTCATGTCATGAGAAACTGATAAGAATGTCAGACTCCTTTTAAACCAAAGGAAATCCAATTCAACATGAATATATAGAAATTGTTACTTCATCTAAATCGCAGTTATCTCACGGCCATTACATTCATGAAGCATTTGCATGAACAATATGATTCTTCCAGGTTGTGAATTTAATAATTTGTAAACTTGATTCAAGAGGGACAATTCTTCCAGGTTGTGAATTTAATAATTTGTAAACTTGATTCAAGAGGGACAATACTCTTTCTCAAGTGAAATTAAAAGATTTTGTAGAGATTTCTTTTTTTTTAAATGAGAAGCTAGAGAATTAAGAGAGATCGATCCACTCCACTCAAATCCTCTGTTCTAGCATTGGTTTTATTTTTATTCTTAATTGGACCGCTATCCTCTCTTTGTTTCTGGGTCATATGCCCATGAGCATGCATTTTGTTTTGGATCATGTTTCATTCATCTTAAACATGTACTCCTGATGTGCAGAATAGTGGGGCAGATTATGGATCCAAAGCTGGTGCTAAAGATTCAAAATCCATATCCAGTGAGCATGCTGCTGTGATAAATGATGGCCTTTACTTCTACGAGCAGGTTGAAGCACTATCTTCTATAGTTTATTTCACTCTATGCAATGGCACATATCTATAGATTTTTCCTTTTGGTGCTTTTTTCTATATTATTTGAACATGGCTGTTACACAGGAGCTAAAAACTAAACGAGTTAGCCGTAGAAAGAATAACTCCATATGTGAGAATAAAGATGGAAATTCAAGGTCTCCAAGGGATGCACCAGGAGTATCAATTTCCAAAATAGGGGAAAACGCTGCTGGTAGCAGTATTATTGAAGAATCCGGTGGACTGAGTTCTCGGAGGAAGCAAAATAAAGGCTTCTCCAAGCAACATTCATTCCATAAGCAGAGATTTTTCTCCAGCAACTCAAAGAATCATGGAACTACTCGTAATTCAATTGCAATATTATCAGAAAGCCCACCAGCTAATTCTGTCGGATATTTCTTCGGTTCTACTCCTCCTGATAGTCATGGGTTCAGTTCTAGGTAACCATGTCTTCACATATCATGACTAAATGAAGTTCTTTCTAGCTTTTAAGTGCTATAATATAGGTTATTACAGGTTTTGAATACAAGGGAAACCAATAATTTATTTAACTTGACTTTAAGGTTTTCCTGGAGTAATTCATCAAAAGTTCAATTTTTTTACAGCCCTAGGCCATCTTCGAAGTTGAGCTGTTCACCACATGGAACTCTTTCTAGCAGTCCACCAGTTGGCTCCTTGCCGAAGTCATTTCCACCTTTTCAGCATCCAAGTCATCAGGTGTTAGAGGAAAATGGTTTTAAGCAACAGAAGTAAGGGGTGGTGGATTTTTTTTCCCAATATATGTATGCACTTGCAAAGTAAAGTTGGCTAATTCAGTTGTTACGTTCAGGTACCAAAAGTTTCACAAGCGCTGCCTGAATGACAGGAAGAAGCTGGGAATTGGTTGCAGTGAGGTGGACTTTATATTTGAACTTTCTATGTTATTAAGTAGTTTATTACTGTCAATTTTGTTTTGTGCCCTTAGATATATGTTCAGAAGATTTAATCATATTTCCTTTTCTTCAAATATGTTGGTTAGTTTTCTTTAGGTTTATTTCTCTAGATGTATAAACATAGAACTGTTCTTTTATGCAGGAAATGAATTCGCTGTATAGGTTTTGGTCATATTTCCTTAGGGACATGTTTGTCCCCTCTATGTATAATGAATTCCGGAAACTTGCTCTTGAAGATGCGGATGCTAATTACAGTTATGGGATAGAATGCCTTTTCAGATTTTATAGGTAACTTTGGTAAATATGCCCACTTTTGTGGCTGTTTGAAGCACTTCTGGAGTTGTTGACTCTGCTTTTGTTTGAACCCTTTCTTTTTAACCTTAAGAGGTGTAGGTTTTGCTTCTTATTTCTTATCTACACATGCAATACTTAAGTTCTGATTTTTTTTTTAATTTTCCAGTTATGGTTTGGAGAAGAAATATCGAGACGATCTTTACAAGGATTTTGAGCAACTTACCCTTGATTTCTATCATAAAGGCAATCTTTATGGCCTTGAAAAATACTGGTAATTACCATCTTTTCCCTTATCATGGAACATACAGACTACAGTTGGCTGTTTTCAAAATGAGAAGAATCTTTGTCCGAACTTGAGGATTAGTTTAGTAGTATTTTTCTGAATTTAGAATTATCATGTCTGGCAGGGCATTCCATCACTTCCGAGACCAGGGAGAGCCGTTAAAGAAAAATCCAGAATTGGATAGGTTACTTAAGGAAGAATACCGGCGCTTGGAGGATTTCCGCGCCAAAGGAAGGAATAGTAGCACAAGAGAGGACAGCCATTGAATATATAACATATATCATTTGCATTTGACTGCTGGGGAGAGATGGCTTCTGTCTATTACATTGGGGAACCAAACATGCTGCTCACTCCTGCTGAGGTTCTGGATTCTTTATTCCTAAATTCTTTTCCTTGATCATTTTCAGCTCATTTTCCCCGGCATAGTTGTACATACGGGAAACCGGATAACTTTTAAAACAAAAACGAAGGGTGGGGAGTTGTAAACTGTGAAAAATTGAACAATAAGATATTCAAATTTTAAATTTTACATCATCCATCTATTTGCTTTTACCCTAAGCTTTGTTTACAGGTAAGTTCTGCCGTTAGGCAGCTTAAAATTAGGCAGAGGGGTATTATCGGTATTTAGTTCTAATATAAATTCATACACGCGGTAACATAAATGCTTACAGCAATCGTAAGAAAATTGGTAGTTATACAAATGCTTATTAGGGTAAGAATTGTGTTATTACGAAACGCATAACAAATAGAGTATTTATACAATGTTTTACCATAACTATAGAAATGTGTATGAAATTTATAAGATAAAAAAGAACTACACAAATTATTACACTATATCTCTTAATCTAAAACTAACCAAACTTATCATAGGAAATTGTGTAATTACCTAACATCTTAAATGATTGATTTATATGTTACAAAACGCATGAGATATTCGATACTTACACAATATTTCAAAATACCTATTTAAATCTTTACATAAGTTATAAGAGTAAACATAACTACAAATTATATTACCTTATATCTCCTAATCTTAAACCAATCAAACTTATGGTAAGAAATTGTGTAACTACCCTTAAAACGATTTATAAGTTACAAAACACGTGAGATATTCTATATCTACGCAATGTTTCACAATACCTACCTATATCTTTACATAAGTTATAAAAATAAACATAATTACACAAAATATTACCTCATATCTTATTAAACCAACCAATTTATGGCAAGAGATACTTGATGCCTACACAATATTTCACAATACCCACATGTATCTTTACATAAGTTATAAGAATAAACACAACTACACAAAATATTACCTCATATATCTCTTAATCTTAAACCAACCAAACTTATGGTAGGAAATTGTGTTATTACACAAAATTTTAAATGATAACTCTATATGTTATCAAACACATAACAAATGAGTTACCTACAAAATGTCTTACAAAACTACATAAATGTTTTACAAATTTCTACGAAAAATGTAACTACACAAATGCTTACCGGTTGACCTTTTTAACCATGTGCCACTTTTTTTTTTTAAATCCAACGGCCTAGATTTATTTTTAGGGAAAACTACCTTAGTGACCACCCAACTATTTAAATAGACCTATTTTGACAACTCAATTAGAAAAAATTTAAAATTCGACCACTCAACTATTTAAATAGACCTATTTTGACCACCGACCGTTAAAATCTAACGGAACAATGAAGTGGTCGTTAAAGTAAATTTGTATAATTACACATTTGATATTTGTTAATTACATATTATATCAATTTAATCATAATTTTTATAATTACCCAACTTATCATTGATTGTTACGGTCTTTTGCATGTTCGATTGTTACTGGTATGCGGGTTTTCAGTTTTGCTCGTGGGCCGACGAGGAGTTCGGTGGTGGCGACCGTGTGACGCACGGACGACGAAAGCGACCGAAACTGGTGAAAAATAGAAGCACTTGAGATTCTCGATGAATTTTTTATTCAACTTCCATGGCGGACGGCGCAGAAACATCGCGAGTGGAAGGCAGGATTTTCATCACGGGACGACGAGAAACACAAATATAGTGGCGGTGCAAGCCACAGATCAGCAAAGATGGGTGGATGGAGCTCAATCGGAAAGATAGAGAAAGGGATGAGTTTGATGATCCTTTAAATTGATCTCCACGGCAAACGACAGAGCTTCACCGCGAGTGATTTTCAGGGTGTGGACGAGAGAGGACGGCGGTCGAGCTGGAAGAGGCGGTGGAGTCACGGTATGGCGGTGGCCGAGATCGACGAGTGACTGGTGAGGGGAGATGAAAGGTTTTGGGGGAGAATATCTCGATATAATTTTTTTAGATCTAAAATTATATTAATTACAGGATTGTGAGGTTAGCTTAATTTAATTTTGAATAACTGAAGACAATAGTTTAAAAATAATTCGGTGCAAGATTTAATTGAATATCAAGATTGGCATTTGGTTAAGGATCGGGTTCACTTAACAAAGGGGCATATGTTCAATTCTTCCTAGCTGTTAAAATCTTTTTTTTTATTTACTTTCTTTCTTTTATATTTATTTTAAGGTAAATTAAAATTATTATCAAATTAATATAATAAGTAATTAACAAGGACTAAATATGTCTATTTAAATAGTTGAGTTGTCGAATTTTAAATTATTTTAGTTGAGTGGTCAAAACAGGTCGCGACCAAGAGTTGAATGATCACTGGAGTAGTTTTCTCTTATTTTAATCCGATCTTAACGGTTACATCAATATATCGATACTGCCTAATTTTAACGCCTAATTTTAGACTCTCCCATGTTTACATTATGGCTCAAAGTCAAGCAGCAGATTTCTTCCTTAGTCTGGATCTGCAAAAGAAATCCAACTACTTCTAATCAAAATCAATGGCATTTCAGAATCGGAAATATCGTTTTATATGATGTTGATACATGTGTTTATAAGTGATTAGTAGCAAAGATTTCAGCTTTTAAGAGAATAACATCCAAAACCATGTTAAGCTTATTTGTCAATTGCAAAATATTTTATTAATAAACAATCTCAAAATGTATGGACCATGCAAAATTTGTGAGCTACTTAGCCCAGTTCGTCTTATAGCTCTCATCTAGTTTCCTAAGAGTGCAGTGTATATAAACAAGAAATGAAGAAATCTCCACCGACGCAAGGACACCAAAATCCTTTGCTTTATGTCATTCAAAAAATAATGGCTACAGACACTGATTCAATCTCATTAGGACAGGGCAAGTATTGTAGGTTTCAAAGCCTTGAATACCAACAATGGAAAGGTTAACATAAAGTCAACCTGCCTGATGAAAAACACAATACCTGATAACAAAATGAGAGATTAAAAATATCTGTTAAATCATCAACTCAATAACAAAAAGTAAAATAAAAAACAATGCAAATTAAACAAAAGAGTGATGTTTAAATATTATAGCTTACGAAATCTTGACCAAGCCGACCACATGTCACTAGTAATGTGGACCTTGGCCAGTCAACAACCTGATAAGTTTACATAACATTCAAAACACCCAAAAAGTTTTATAATAAAAGGGCCCGAAACTCTTAAAGAGTGTAAAAGTTTTGCCAAATCCAAGAGACTTTACAAAATGCAATGATGGTTCTCAACAGAAGAACATGGAGCTGCGGACATTCTCATTCAATCTGGGAAGCTGAGGGACAGCAATGGCTCCAGGTGCAGTAAGGCCACCATGGCTGGACGATGTCTCCGAAGCATCCTCAAACTTCATAAACTGTCCCAACTGAGATGCTGCCAAGTGAGCGTAGCAAATAGGAGCAACTGCCACCAAATGGAAGTGCAAAGATCAGAAACAATCACATTAAAGAAACAAATGAAGAAGAAAAAAAGGGCAGCAACTCAAGAATATACTCACCGACAGAGATGGCAGTGGTGCTCCTTTGATACCTGCAATTGTCACTAACTGTAAGAAATGCAATAGTGATTACAGCTTAAGCATTAGAGATGAAATGGTGTGAATATGCACTTACACGTAGGACAGAGAATGGACAAGTTCCTGCAGATCATCAGCCGAGAAGCCAACCTGATCCAAGAGAACATGATAATGTGTTGGCCTTGTGGTTCCCTGAACAAAGAAAATATTATATAAACAAACATTAGTCTATATGGAGAATTTGCACAACTACGAGACAACTACAAAATCTTCAGCAACCATGAATAAACTATAACAGATTTCTATAGAACTTACGATCATCCCAGCATGAGCACAGAGATAAAAATCATTGTTCTTCGGGTGGCAAACTTTGTTGTCAATCACAGTTCCTGCATTGATTAAAAAAAGCATCAGTTTCATGTCATAATAACTGCAGTCACAAATGCCATATATCAAATTACGGGTGAGTCTAACCAGGTTGCACATTGTCTGGAGATCCCTGCTGGAAAAACTTAGTATGATGGTTTTTTTGTGCAACAATCACAACAAACCTTGGGTTCCAGCTCTCATCAAGGAACTTGCAAGCCTGTATATATTAGAAACGTTCACAAATTATTATCCTAAGACAACTAATGCAACTTGGTGAAAATAATTTCATTTAGAAAGAGTGTACAGGTTGCACTGAACAAAAGGAACTACATCATACCTCTATAACCTGATCCAGTTCTTTGTTCAAAACCTGATTGAACTGAGACTCGCTGACCCCATCCCTGAATACAACATAAAACAAGGAACAGAAAATCCCAACAATCAGCAAAATCTCTACCCTTGATTTCCCTAAAAATACATTCTTCAACCTATATAAGGTTTGTTCTAATGTGAGAAACAGCATAATCTCAAATAAAAAGAAACCTGAATATGATTATCTGATCGGGCTTCCTCTTCCCAGAACTTGTATAGAAATCCAATAAAGCTTCCCTGATATAAGACAAAAACATGTTGGTACATGAACTACAGAAATTACAATCTACAAGAAAAATCTTTACCAGAAGAACAACATTATTCTGGTCTAATTATCTCCTATTTAGCCCTACAACTTTATGAATGGAACATACCTCATGATACCATCATCTTCCTTGTCAGAAGGTTTGAAAAGAGAATCTATCATTTCAAGCTTTGGAGACTGTGTACGCACAGCTGCCCTGTATCGGGAAATCAACGGCCATTGTCTGGAGCTAACCACCTACAAATAAATGCAATTCGAATAAAAAATTCTAAAACCTGATGCTTACAACAGATGCAAAGTAATGAAATACAACAGTGTAAAGAATTAGATCATCTCTACCGCAGCAATCGACGGGACATCTGACTGCCCGGGTGAGCCATGCGATACATCCATGCCCAGGATGATAGTCGGAAGCTTTGAAACGATAGGTATCGTTCTCTCAATAGTTAACATCGAATTTAGACCACCAAGCTGTGAGCAATTTAAGAAAGAGCTGTTAGCAAATTTACTTGCAAAGAGATGGATAAACCTACTGACATGATTACATAATTTAGAACTGCAACCAGATAACCTGCTTAAAGCAATAGAAAAAAATATTGGGAGAAAAAGCACAAGATCAAACCTTGGCATTTATCTTCAGAAGAAGATTTGTAAGGTATTGATCATTCACTCTATTAGTTGGCGCCATACACTGAGTCACTATACCAAACTCGGAAAGATTTTTCTTTTTCCATGGACCTTAAAAAATTCAATGTTAAATGCAAAGTAATGGCAACAAGCAAACCATGCAAAGTCAATGCATGAACAGAAGAGATTCAGCTCACCGTAGAGATCAGAGTTTTTCCTATCGGGCAGCAGACACAGAAGAAACTGCGGAGCTCCAGGGAGTTTGGACTGTATCATCTCAAACATTTTCTCAACCCTGGCAACAGGTGGGAGGCGTCTATTCTGGCCCATCTCAGAAAATATATCAAATGGTTCAGCAATTTGCTGAAAAAAGAGAGATCAAAAGAAGTCAGCCAACAAGATGAATTCTATTGATTACAACTATACACAAACTAGCAAGCCCTAACAGTCAAAAGAAAAAGTAGATGCTGACGTACAATTCCTTTCATTTCTCCACACCGAATAAGACTTTGCACAATGTTCTTAGGATCACAACGAGCAGAAAAGTTAGCAACAGCCCATCTTTCAATCCTAGATGGCTCCACCAATTTCTACAAAAGCATAGATTGAACTGTTTAGAAATAATAGATAAAACAAATATAATATAAAAAGCTGCAGAACTGCAAAGAGCAATGACCTTGTTGTTAAAATTCCACCGACCATTCCTTGGAAAGAAATCTTCACCATTGCCCACTCTTAACTGAAATCAAAAGATAACCCAATCAGTACAAACATTAATATAAATAAAAACCTCAAACAAACAGCACAAGTGCTAGTAATATAAGGGAATAATTCAGAAGGACAAATAGAATACTTTTACCTTCGGGGATTGTAGGACTCGTGCTTCAATTTGGGTGAAATTAGAGTTTATATTAACGCCACAGGATCGCAGCATGGGTTCAGCACCATAATTACTGGTACGTAAAAGCTGCACAAGAATTTGAAAGACTCATGATGGACAAGTAATAACACAAAAGAAACTAATTCAAAAGCTTCAAAATGAGACCTACATTGGACAATACATTCATCCTTTCCTGTGGCTTCTGCCTTGATTTCTCAACCAGGGATGCTCTTTGCAAGGTGTTAAGAGATTTCGTATAGCGTTGCAAGGACACCAAAGAGCAAAGCTACAGAAGAGCAACAGATACACAACAAAACACAGATCAGAATAAGTTAATGAACATTTAACAAAAGAAAAAAACAGTTCACACAATCAAACCTCAATGGGAATATATGTGGGACGCTTTGGCTTGCCAACATTAATGCATGGTAAATCACCAGAATATTGCAACGGTATGTTACGATGGTTGACAAAATAATCATAAATTGTCATCTCCACTGTCTCTGCTTCGCCATTCTCATTCTTTGTACCTCTCTGCTTCATTGAAAACCTAAATCAAAGCAATAATACAAATAAAAAAAATTACATACTCACAACATGCAAGCAGCAATAACTCAAAATAAAATAAGACATGATTTAGCCAGGTATAAAATTGGGAAACCATACATTTGATCCTTGCATAGTTGCTCACTCAAACCAGTTATCTTGTACTCCTGGTTAGAAGGACGGACTTTTATCCTCAGATTCTTAAGTGCTCTTTTCGCCTATTCAAGGATTCCCATCAATTGAAATTAAATAATAAAAAAACAATACAAGAAAATTCAAAACTACATCCACAAAATAACATGTATTTATTACCTTTGTCCAGTCTAGGGAGTAGGGATCTCTAGCATTCTGATTGGCAATTAAAAAATCCACTACCGGACCAGGTCGAACTATCATTGTAGTTGATACATCTAAAACAGAAAGAAAAGAGTAATTAATCAATATATACAAAACACACAAAGGCATAAGCACTTTGAAAGATTAGAATCAAACCAATATTCAGTGACAGGCCTCCTTGAGTGGCTCTGAAACTCGAATGAAAACCCCTGCATCCAAGGACACCTCCTCCAATGTCTGTAAAATTGTTCTCATTGTCGTGGAAGAAAGACTGGCGAACAAGTAGGCACCCCCTGTGAAAGTGAAGTTAATGTCAGAACAAACATAAAATCCAGCACCAAAACTGAAATTGAAAAAATTATGTGGGGAGAAGTATTTAATCTCACTGTTTTGCAGCATGCTGCCTTAAAATAATATCAAGAACCCTCAGAGCTTCTTGAGAGTTCTCAGATTCTTGTCCACGCAGAGCACTTTGAATTGCTTGCATAGGAATCTTCGCAGCAAAGCTGATTTCCACCTTGAATGTCTTGGAATGATATTGGCGCTTTAATCTCTTCCTCTCTCTCTCATTAGGGCTGCTATTGCCATCCGGGCTTGCATTCCCATTGTTACTGAAAATAAAAGAAACCACAACTTGGAACTGACATTAGAAATTGGAGCAGAATTTATACTAGGAAGCAATATAAAGTGCATTTCTACCTGTTGGATGTAACATCCTCAAGAACAACAGTAAACTCATGCTTGTTATTTGGCAGGGAGCCTATGGTAAATAGGCTCTTCTCTCCATCATAGGCAAAGTTTTTACCAGCCAACTCGCTTGCATAAGTCTCCTGGACTTTATCAATCACTCTTCTACCGACACCCTTAGCTTCCACAGGGCGCCCATCTTCGTAGAAAAGAGAGACCTGTTGAAGAACATACATATATAATTAATGTTTACCAAACATCAAATCAGAATTAATGAAAAGAAAAACACATAGATGCAAACTCCAATTACATACGCTGTAATGGAAGAAGTGGCCATCAGTACTGCCCACTTTCACATTGAAATGATTAGTTAGAACAACTATCTTTTGCCCCTTAGTTCCAATACCCCGCCTGGCCATGGGTAGCCGTGCAACCTTCTTTGGAGCATCAGATTCTGCTTTTATCGGAACCACATCAGGAGGCACAGGTGGTGGTGGAGGAAGAGATTCCGGAGCAGCACCATTTCCTTCTTGCTCTGTGGAACCCATATCCTAATCAAGAAGGAAAATATATATTAGCAAGCATTTAAGAATAGCTAAAACACATACCACATCATAAAAATCATTGCATTATATTGAGAGAAATTAACAAACATGAACCAAGAGGAACACAAATTTAGATGTGCGGGAGCTAAATGAAACAGATAAAGGCATGAATACTGTACAGTCTTTCAAGCACCCAAAGAGAAACAAAACCAAGAATTCCAAACCCACATAATATTTTTTTTAAATATGAGAAAATGTTGAAAAAACATGCAAGCGTAGAGAAGCATAACAAATGTTAAAATAACATCTGAAAAATGAGAATCAGCGCCAAATATTACAAGAACTTTTATATATTACAAAAATTAAAACGATGTAGTAAAAAACAGATATTTGGCATAAAAATCACAACTTTAACCAAGCATACATAAGCATCAGAAGGATTCAACGAAAAAATACCAAAAAGTTACTACCTTTAGCAAATCAGTAGACAGTAAAGTATAGAAATTACAAATATACATGCAAGGAAGCTCAGTGAATCAGGGAAAGGCATGAACACTGTACAGTCTTTCAGGCACCCAAAAAGAAACAAGATCATGAAATCAAAACCCACATAATATTTTTCAAAAGCCTGAGAAAATGTTTAAAAGAAACATGCAAGCCTAGAGAAGCATAACAAATGTTAAAATAACACAAAAAAATTGAGAATCAGCTCCTTTTGTACAATTGGAGTACAAAAATAACACGATGAAGTAAAAAAAACAGACAGATGGCATAAAAATCATAACTTTAACCGAGTATACATCAGCATTAGAAGGATTCAACGAAAAAGTACCAAAAAGTTACTACCTATAACACATCAGGAGACAGTAAAGACTAGAAATTGCAAAGGAAGAGTGAATAAAGAGAGTAAAATACTTATAAACGGAGTTAAAAAACAAATGAAAAAATAACAGCTTTTAAAAATGAGGGACAAAACTCAGAAGAACGACGAAAAAACTTTAAAAACCTTCAAAAACAAGTAAAAAAAAAACAAGATAAATAAGAGACTACTGAAGTCGCAAAACATGATTACGTTGCCAAAAAGCAATTCCTGAAGAAAAACAGGAATCATCAACATAAAAATGAAAACTTTTTAACAAAAAGAAAAGAAAATCTAGGAAAAAACCCCAGATCATACTTAAAATAGAATAAAACCCTTCAAAAAAAACACCCATTCACTTTAGCAGCAATGCAAGTAACAAAACCCCCCATGTTTCTCAAGAAAAAAAACTCAAAAATAAACCAGTAAAGAAACAAAAACCGAAACCAAAATGTATAAGAGATTATACCTGAAATCTGGAGAGTGGAAAGAAAAAAGAAACCCTAAAACTTAAAAAAGACTGTAAAATTGAACGACCCTCCTGTTCTAGCTCACTCTGAAAGCGACTAAAATACACAGGTTACCAACGCCTCGCTTGCCCTCTATTATATTACTCCTCTAATTCGTTTTCGTGGTGTAATTATTTCTCTGCTTCGCGGCCTTAAACGATTACCCTACTCCGCCACATCTCTACCGTTCTTTGTTTTGGTGATTTCATCTTCACCGTTCACTCACTGAAGTTTAGATCACGATAATATCTTAAAAAGGATAACTATTATGTTAAGTTTAGCTTTGTTAGGTATTCTTATGTACTACTTTTCCGCATATTAATTTCTTCATTAAAACCTACAAGAAAAATAATAAATTTGTAATTACATAGAGATGTGTTTATAATAGGAATCGTATCGTTTTTTGAAATATATGAATTTAAAATAAGGTCAAATGGAAATCTTTTATATGATATTTTTATTTCTCTTAATGTAATAAATATTTTTATTGATTCTATTTTGAGCAGTGTATTTATAATAAGTTAATTTTCCTAATTAATAAAGCTTTTTTTAAAATTTTAGATTAATAAGGTAATTAATTAAAATATAATATATTTGTATCGTATTAAAATAGAAATAAATATTTTAATTAATGCATTGTCCTTTTTATGCTCAATGAGAATAATGTACAATTTTCCTCAAAAAACGGGACGTGGATTTAGACTGATCTACAACGCTAGATCAAGGATTGACGGTTTTGGTTGCATCTTGATAATTTATGAGATTGCTTCCATGGGATCATTAGGGGTAAAAGGGGAAAAGTGGGTGTGGGACCACATAGTGATGGTAATGGTTTTACCTTTTAAATATTTTGAATCCATGGTACTATGGTAGTGGGTATGGCTGTGACAAAATTTGATGCGGTGCCGGTGATATTAATTTTTTTTATTTAATATATAATTTTGGAGATAAATATGTAGTAATTATCTTCTACTATTATGATAGCCTTTTAAAGATATTGATTTTTTAATGTTTTAAAATTTTAAAACATTAAATAAAAGTACTTTTTCTCTGTTTTTTATCATTTGCTTTTATATTTTAATTAAAAAACAAATACTGACTGTTTTAATTCCAAGTAACAGTCGACATAACCGCTAAAGGTAGGTACGCAGTCTTTAAAAATAAATGGAAGTTGTTTAATTTGTTTAGACATTCAAAAGTTATCACTTCGAAAATAAACCGCTATAAATTAATAATGAAACTATATTTTTTATATTATTAGGCATTAAAAACACATACAATAAGTTTTTCAACAACAATATAAGAAACAGTTTATTGAAAATTAATCATTTATGTGATTTAATATTTTTAAGTATATCTTATCATTTTAAAAATATTTGTTATATTCTTTCAAATGAAAAATGTGAAAATGAATAATAGATAAAGACTTCTTATCATTTAATAAAGTATATTTCAACACTTTTTTAATTTCTTTTTAAGTACATTATCATTTTTCACTTACGTTACCCAAATAATCTAATTATATTTAGGATAAATATTTAATACACATGCGGTGAAAATTGAAAGTTTCCACAAGCGCCTTAATTTTAAGGTATAGTGAGTTAGTTTAGGGTATATGGTTTAGGGGTTTAGGTGTATGAGGTTGGAATTTAGGGATAGTTATTTCAATTTAAGGTTTAGGGTTATAGTTTAGGGTTTATATGTTAAAACCTAAATCCTCACCATATTACCCTAAAAACTAAAAACTAAATTATAACCCTAAACCTTAAATTAAAACAAATATCCTTAAATTCTAAACCAATACACCTAAACCCTTAAACTCTATACCCTAAACTAACTACATATACCCTAAAACTAAGGCGAATGTAAAAACTTTATGTTTCCACCTCTTGTGTATAGGATATTAATCTTTATATTTAATGGCCATGTTTGGCAATTAGCGGATAGCTGATAGCTGATAGCGGATTACATTAGCTGATAGCTTATTGCATTAGCTGATTTGACTAGCGGATTGTATTAGCTGATTGTATAAAAGTGTTTGGTAAAATTAACTGATAGTTGATAGCTGTTTGATTATTTAAACAAGCAAAATGACATATAAGGACATGATTATATTTAATACTTGTTTGAATAATTTATCAGTTATTAATATTTTGTATCTAATAAATATTAATTAGATTTGTAAAAATTATTTTAATATAAATTTCCTAAACATATTTGAAAGATTTGTATATTAATTTATTATTTATATAGTTATTAAATTTTTTATATGCACATATAAATATGTGATAATAAAAAATAGAATTAACTTACAAATGTCACCATATAAATTAGTAGTAACAACAAATAAGTCCAATATTTAATATGTTATTATTTATATTAAAAATTATTATTATTTAATTTATGTTATTTAGAGATTTTTGGTAATTGTTAAGGGTAAAATAGTCATTACAACTCTAATATCAAACCTCTAATATCAAAAAGCTCATATTAGGAGCTTTTTCAAAATTAACTTTTTCACCCCAATCCGCTCTTTCAATCCGCTATTTACCAAACATCAATATTAGCGGATTTGACTAGTCAAACCTCTAATTATGCCTTAAACCTCTAATTTTTGCCCAAACCGCTATTTACCAAACAGGGCCAATATTTAATTTAAAAAATACAAAACAAAGTTATAATTAAAAATCATTGTCTGATTTTTTTTTGTTTTAAATTTTTAAAACTTCATTCTCATTTCATCAAATTACACTTTAAACTCTGCTTGGTATGGACTACTGAAGCTAGCTAGTGGGCAGTGGCAATGAAATAATAATAATAATCAAATGTACATAAATAACAATTTTTAGTAGTTTCATTCACTCGTGGTCCCTTTTATTTGAGGTTTGTTCCATTTTGGTCATCTAAATTTTAAAAAAATTATTCTTGTTACTTACGTTTTAAATCGTGTCTATTTTGGTCTATTCGTAACCTCCATTAATAAATAATAATAATTTTTTAATTTAACCTCCAAACTTTCAAAACGTTATTTTTCACCATCTTCCCTAAATATTATATATTTCAAACACTTAAACACCTACTTATTAAACACTTAGAATGAACTTCTTTGCACCCTCTAAAGCACTTGTTTTTAGTTCTTAACAATAACTCAATGCTTCATTTGTATACTCCTCAAGATTTGGATGATCATGATCTATTCAACACCTTGTTAACTTTGTTTCCCTTAATATTCAATTGTTTCTTCTTCCTCTTAATCCCCTTCTCTAATTTTAGAGTTAATTTTTCCTTTTATTTCATTGAACAAACCCTCAAGAAATGACTTTGATTTTAGTGTTTTGGAGATTTTAAGGAAGCTCAAAATTGGGGATGTTTTGAGCGAGCTAGTGATTTTTACAGCTCCTATATAAGTTGTTGTAATTGTGGGTGTACTGGTTGGATGGGCATGGAAGCCAAAGTGGGCAAATATGGGCAGAGAAATGTTGATTGATTGTTCCAGTTCTAAGGACCCTGAATCTGCATATTCTTCGTCCACAAGTTTCGATTTCATTTTCAGCTTGAATTCGATCAAGTCTCAGTTGCCTAATTACATCTCTTAAAATTCAAATGATTTGGATCAACAAGATTCCTTTTCTTTGCCACCAACTCTTGATTCTAATTTCAGGTATGTAAATTCACCACTTGATTTTTCTTTTTCCCTCGTTTTTAACTAGATAAAATAACAGTTGGTAGACAATTGGGGTTTGTCTTTGATTTTGCTAATATCTTATTTTATTGTAATTTGAGCAGTTCATCTAGATTTTAGAGTTGCGACGGTAATTTTTTATATGAATTTTGGTTGTTTCAGAGACTACTCCTACTATTACGAGAGATCTAGTTTTACTTTGGTTGCTTCAGATTTTGAGACAAAAAGCATAAGTTGTATGGATATAGGTTTCTCAAGCAAGAGAGATATGACAATGATGAAGATGATTGTATTTTGTATGGTTTCAAAACTAGGTAAATTTTTTTGGAAAGATGTGAAAATTAAGTTTTAAAAGTTTAGGGGTTAAATTAAAAATTATTATTTTTTGTTAACGAAGGTTAACGGTCAATGGATCAAAACAGACACAATTCAAAACGTAAGTGGCAACAATGATCTTTTTTAAATTCAGGCGACCAAAATAGAATAAATCTCAAACAAAAGGGGCCACTGAAGATTACCCTTATTTTAAAGGTAATCTTCAACAATGGTCCCTTTTGTTTGGGGTTTGTTCTATTTTGGTCACCCGAATTAAAAAAATATATCATTCTTGTCACTTATGTTTTAAATTGTGTCTATTTGTGTCCCTTGTCCGTTAATCTCCGTTAATAAAAAATAATTTTTAATTTAACTCTTAAACTTTCAAAACTTTAGTTTTCACCATCTTTCAAAAACTTGAACATTTTATTTCTTCGCCCACCACCTGATCTCGAACCGCCATGTCCAGCCATAATAATTTTCTGTAAACAAAAAATAGATACATGAGTTAAACTGTGAACATCATACAAACAACCAATAATCTCGATTCGATAATTTTAAAGAAACGAATAAAAATAATTTTAGAGAGAAACGGAAGTTTTATGCTAGTTAAAATTTGTGGATCGAAGGAGCTTCCGGGAGCCATCGGGTCCAATGCCCTTGCCAGCCGCCCCTTGGATCCACTCGAGTTGCAAGGTGAAGCAGCAGAGAAATACTTGGGAACATCAAATCCAAGAATCCCAAATGAAACATTAACAAGGTTTCTCGAAGCAACTCAAAGATTCACTCAAAAAGTGAGATTTCTCAGGAATTGACCTATAGAAACTAAATAATTTGATTCAAAAGAACACGATGTATTAAAAATTCCAAAATTGCAACTAATTAGTACGTATTACGAAAGAAAATAAGAAAAAAGTAACCTAATTTTCCACATCCAAGATAATTGAAACCTAAGGATCGTATTAGATTTAAACATCGAGAAATCATTCAAAAAACAAACAATAAAATACAAATTAAAAGCGGATTTTGATAATAAAGCATTGTATTGCGATCATAAACAAGAGATTTAAAGAAGAAGAAAAAACGAAGACAAAGGTTTACCTAGAGGATCGGAGAATACGATGCTAAAGATTTTGCTTTTTTCTTTTGTTCTGCTACTGAAAATTCACTTCGAAACAACAGACTAATGCAATCGTTAAATTTCTTGCAGAAAAAGATTGATCGACACCTTTAAACAATGGAATTAATTTATGTTTAGGAAGTTTAATGCTTTGGGCAGAGTAAATGATGGTGCTGCCGTGCCCAGATTTTTTCCAACCTTGCAGACAAGCTCAGACAGGGTCATTACGTATTACATTTGTTGTGGAACGCAGGTTTAGGAATCAAATGTGGAGAGCTTGTGAGAGGGGGGGTCAATTACTCACGGGTTTTGTGCCAAAAGGCAGTGTTGTAATGGTGCAACTAATCTTTTGGTTGTATAATCCTTGACCAGGTTTTTAATAAAATTGTCTGGGCACTCTTTTCCCCCTATTAGGTTTAGAGGGGGGTTTTTAACGAGGCTCACTTTTCCTTTCAAAAAAAAAAAAGAAAGAGGGTGGGATCGAGTGGTGTGCGGAGAAATAAAATGTTCAAATTTTTGAAGAATATGGTAAAAAAATAAAGTTTTAAAATTTTTTGAGTTAAATTAAAAATTAATTTTTTTATTAACGGAAGTTAACGACTAAAAGACTAATATAAACACAATTCAAAATGTAAGTGGTAAAAATAACTTTTTTAAATTTGGGTGACCAAAATAGAACAAACTCTAAATAAAAGGGATGTTTACTGAACTGAATTGATGATATTACAATAGCAACTGAATTAAATATTTAATATCAAAAGAATGATTGAATTTCATCCATTTAGGTGAAAATCAAGAGCGAATGTTATAAATAGGTGAAAGATATCGATCTAAGAACTTTTATTATTGTTTTCTAAACGATATATTAAACTTAGTATTAGCCTGCATGAGCATGAAAGGGATGTTTCAACAAATTCATATACATATACTAAAGAAACAAATTCATATATATATATATATATATTAATTACTTTTGTTTTCAAAACATATTTTATTTTTTTCGTCTCTTTCAATTCTCGGTTTTTTATTTTTATTAAACTAACCAACCAACGGTGTTCATCGTTAACGATGCCCAATAATATTCGTCGAACGTGATAGACTCATCTATTTTTAAAAATAATTTCTTCAACAAAAAGATAATGTAATTGGTAACAAAATGATAAAATAATTGACATCGATCTAACTAATTCCTTACTCTCTTTTTCTCGTTTGGTTGGTTTAATTTGAAAAATTGGAGCAAAATCAAAATAGATAATATTCTGGTCATGCAATATTTTCTCTCTCTCTCTTGTGACAATGACTACATACTTTTACCTAGAGAGAAAGGTCGACTCTAGGGCAAGAAAATACTTTTGATGGGTCTTTAACCCGAGACTTAAAGAGAAGGGGAATGAAACGGTGAGCAGCTCTAACCAACCGGCTATCAACGCTTGTTTTTTTTTCTATTCAAGATTATTGCATGGATTATATTTTTGATACATAAACTGTGTAAAAAAATTACACAACACTTCATATTTAAGTTATAAAATCTAAAACCTAAATCATTTGTCCTAACACTATAAAACCTAAGACCTTAAGTTCTACACCCTACAACCTAAATCTCTGAACCCTAAACCACATCTTAAACCTCTAAACCTAAAATTGAAAGTTTACACAAGCTTGTATATCAAAATATTTCCTTTATTGTATATATGTTTATTTTTTTTGAAAGCTAAGGTGATTACAAGTAGTATCTATTCTGAATATACTCTCAACTATTTGACAATACACGCTCAATCACCTGCTGGTGCTCGAACCAGTGAGCTCTAAAAACAACAATCGTTCTTTTAACCACTGAGACAAGTTGGTTCGTGCATATATATATTTACTTTATATTTAATTTTTTTATTAGGGTAAAATAACGAAAATACGGTGTTGTATTGTATTTGTATCATTAATGTAAAATATGATAAATATTGTTTTTTAATTTCTCTAGATTGTAAACTGACTGCTATATATTTTTATATTGTTTTAAATAGTTTTAGAAAAGTTAAATATGATAATTTGAATGTTTTATTTTTAACAAAATATGGTATAATTTATTTCAAATATTTAATATTTTTAAGATTAAGTGACAATTAGTTATCTGCTTATTTATCTTATTAAGCATTTTTTGTTTAAAATTTTATATGTAATAAAAAAATTAATAAAAGTATCAAATAAGATTATAAAATTAAATGTCAGTTTTCAGTAAATTAGTTTTTTAAAATAATTTATCAAAAAATACGCTAGTAACACCTAAATATATCTCAATATAAATTTCTGCTACATTTATTACTGGGCATTTATACATACACTTTTCAAGCTATTGGACCATAAACAATTGGGTTTGGTTTAAAAAATGAGACTGTCATGAACCAAACTTAACCTTTCTTACACTGGCTGATTTACTTCGAAGTCACTTAAAATGGGCTCATTGAATTAACTCGTTGGCACTGCACCCATCTCGTTAATATATTTTTTATTCGTCGATATTCGACTCATTGGTCGTTTAATTTGGATCAAATTTTATAGAGGTATAATATGAGGGTTAGGGGTATAATCGAGCTCGAGTAGTGCTGAGCTCGACTCAACTCGTTAAGAACTCGAGCCGAGTTCGAGTTTGAGTCGAGTTCAATCGAGTCGAGTGTTGACTGAGCTTTGACTGAGTCGGACTCTATTAGCTCGCGATCTATCTCGTCTCATTTAAAGCCCTATTAGGAAAAAAATACTTTGATACACAAGTTGTGTAACACAAACTTGTTAATTTTAGGGTTTATGGTGTTAAGAATTCGAGCCGAGTTCGAGTCGAGTGTTAGCCGATCTTTGACCGAGTTGAACTCGAGTAGCTTGCGATCTATCTCGTCTCATTTACAGCGCTAATAAGGGCAGCTCTCTTAACCCAATTTTTTTTATTCACAATGTTAAGATTGAACTCCTAATATTGCTTTAAGAGACCTAATATCTCATCTCACTAAACATCTAAACCAATTGGGTGTCGGTGTTAATATTAATTTCTTAAGTATAATTGAATACAATATTTAGATCACTTTTTATTTAAAAAATATTGAATATTTAAGTATGTCTAGTCTTTTTATTGTTACGTGTATTGCACCAACGATGACATTAACTAAACTTTTAAATTTAAAATTTAATTCCTACTTAAATCATTTGGTGTTGTACTCTCGCATGTAAGATTCAAATTTGTAATTTGCACCTTTATAAAAATTGCAAACTTTTATTAATATCATAAAAATGTATTTTCTAAATTAAGCCATTATATTTTTACTGCACTAAAAAACAAAAATATTATTGTTTAATCATTCTATTTTTATTGCACTAAAAAGTAGTATTGTTATCAATTCATTCATGAGTAAGTCTATGTTAGACGTTAATGGTTTGTTAATATATATATATATATATATATTTTGAATCAAACACTAAATCGTATTAAAATAAGAAGAAGAAATACATAGATAAGCATAACCTAAAATATAAAAATAAACGTAGAAAAGTAAAGAGTACACAAATATGTAGGCCTGTAAACGAATCGAACAAACACGAATGAGGGTGTGTTCATGTTCGTTCATTAACTTTAACCGAACAAATGAACGAACACGAACATAAACGAACACAAAATTTCTTGTTTGTGTTCGTTCATTAAGGAATGTACCTTGTTCGTGTTCGTTCATGTCTGTTCGTTTAAATGATAAACAAACATAAACGAACACAAACAAACATATATAATGTGTTAAATATTTAATATTTTGGGTTAGTTCGATTAATGTAGTTAATTAACCGATTTTAAATCAAATTAATCGATAATTGAAATTTGAAAAAACTCTTAATCATTAACTGAAACCTAAAATTATCTAATAGATTAACCAAATTTCGTTTTGGTTCGGTTGATTAGTTCGGTTTAACCGAACAATGAACACCCCTAGACATATGTGAATAAACTTAAATGAACATAAACGAACACAAACGAACGAATATGTACGAACGAACATAAACGAACAAATTACCGAACGTTCACGAACATAAATGAATGAACAAGCTCTTTGTTAGTGTTCGTTCATTTAATTAAACGGACAAAAAATCTTGTTCATGTTCGTTCATTTAATAAATAAACGAACATAAACAAACTTCCCGCCGAACGATTCACTGAACGTTCGGTTCATTTACAGCCCTACAAACATGAATAACAAAATTAAATATTTTCATAAAATTTTCATCAGTGTTCTTCAAATCTATCACTATAGCGAAATGTTGGATTGCTCACTGGAAGAGCGCAGATCATTGAATTATTCCAATCAACAAAAAGAGAGAAAAACATTTTGATTATCTCCACGAACAACTAACCCACATTATTTTATGCGGTAAGATTCAACAGTAACATACACCGGGTTTTATACGTCTTCAATACCATCGTGTCATAGAGGCAGACAAAAAACGTGCCATAACGACATATGAAAAACAGTCCAAAAGACCGACAAAAAATAAAAAATAAAAAAAAGAAACAAAAATAAAAAAATTAAAAAAATCACCATCGGTAAACGGCCAAAGCCGTCACTATTAACTTAAAAAACTTAAAAACTATTAAAAATCTCAAAAAAAAAACCGTTGCAAAAAAAAAAGTGTGAATAGAAAAAAGTGAGAGTTAATTAATTTACCACATAGAGGATGGTAAAATTATATATTTTTTGTTGATGCGTGTTTGTTTATATCTTTATCTATACTATATGTAAGATAATTATCTGAGTATATATTATGAGTCAGAAAATACTATATTTTTATATATTATATTTAAATAAAACGACTTAAAAATGTTTAAGTATCAAACAAAAGATCAATGGATCCATATAAAATTTCATTGCCACTCCATCGATAATAACTTGTTAAAATAAATTTAAATTTTTTACATAAAATATTTTTATCTTGTTCATAAAAAAACATTTTTTGTATAAAAGAAAAAATTAAACGATATTTTTTAATTGAAAAATATATTTTATTGCTTCGGGAAAAAATAATTATTGCAATTATTTCCATGTGTTGGGAAAATGGGGAAACTCTTCATCTAAGTAGGGATGGGCACGGGTCGGGTCGGGCCGGGTTTTTGGCCCACCCAAACCCGACCCGAAAATATCAACCCTAAACCCGAACCCGACCATATCTTTTAAAAAACCTGACCCGACCCGACCTATATAAAAAAACCAATTTTAGGGACTAAATTGTAAAAAATAATTTTAAGAGACTTAATTGTAAAAAATAATAAATTTAAGGACTAAATTGTAAATAAAAATTAATTTTAAGAACCTAATTATAAAAAATATATAAAAGAGGTATTACTACAAATATCCCTAAAAAATTTAGGGGAAAATTACACTATTAGTCCCGAGTCGGGTCGGGTCGGATTTTTTCACCCTAAAACCCGACCCGACCTCACCATACACAAAAACTCGACCCGACCCGAACCTGATTTGTCGTAAAAATACCTGACCCGATCGAGCCGGGTCGGGTCGGAACCCGTTGGGTCCGGGTACCGTGCCCATCCCTACATATATGTCTATGATTCTATCCCACGTTTGAACCCAATTTGATATTTACTGTCCTCATTTTTACAGTACTTGATTATACTATATTTATTTATTTGCAAAGTAAGCTTGAGTTGATTTTGGTTTAATTGTAGACTTGTAGTATTCAAGTTATTGGGAAAAAATGTTTAAAAAAAGTCATTGAAATTTTGAGATTATAAATTAAAATCTCACGCGCGAAATACACGAGTTTAAATCAAAATAGATTTGACTATTATTTTTTTTAAATTAAAATCTACTAATTTTATTAAACAATAATATATTTGAAATTACAATAAAAGTTTTAACTTAGTAAACAAAACACTTAAATTCATATATAATCATAGTAAACAAAACTAGCGCCTCGAGATCAAAAAAGAACCATACAAGAAAAAGGTAAGAACCTAACTCAAAGACTCGAAATAAAACAAAGATACAAACATCACCAAAATCGACGATGATAGGTAAAACCATCAACAAACAACATAAAAATGCATATTACAATGAAAGTACGTTGACAGTAACGTCATTACCACAACTCAATCGCGAATAAGGAAAAATAGATGTAACCGCGTATCCAAATCCAGTTCGAGGGTCCGAGACAGGGAGATCAACAACATAATGAAAAGAGTGACATTATGATTAGTCGTGGCGTCGTCAGATCCAACCCTAATAGAAAACGAAAAATGAAAAATAAAAAGCGTGACAAAAGACAGAGAAAAACGTACTAGAAGGTAGAGTAAAATCGTGCCACAAGAACAAAATAATTTATTGAAAATTGAAAATAAACGAAACGATAGATCTCGGTGGTTGGTGACCAATATTAAAATTGGTGTCGTCGCCGGTGTTCAAAGGAAAAGAGGAACAAGAGTGAGCGTAGAGATGGGCACGGGTCGGGTCGGGTTTTTGGCCCACCCAAACCCGACCCGAAAGTAAATATCCTATACCCGCACCCGACTCGACTCGAACATATTCTTTAACAAACCTGACCCAAAAATAATTACACTAAACCCGACCCTGACTCGACCCGACCTATATTAAAAAAACTAAAGCACAATACAATTACTAACAACCAATTGATCTAATGAGGTACTAGATTTTTTAAACAATGTTAGGGGTTCGACTTTTAACATTGTGGATGAAGAAAATTGAGTTGAAAAAGTCACTCTTATATTGAGCCTTTGCAAAATCTGATATAAATCAGTCGACCAATGAGTTAAAAACCATTGATTAAGAAGAAGAAAAAACACAATACAACTCAATATATTTGTATTTTAAATTCATACAAAACAAGTTGTTATTAATTTAAATATTAAATAATTTTAAAATTTAATCATAGGATATCATTTGAACTCATAAGAGACAATCAAGCCATTCGTATCGTTTCAAATTGAATCATAAAAAAAACTTTGTATGTTAGACTGGTTTTTTAACTTACAAAATAAAACTTTTTTGAAATCTTGAAATTAATTATCTTTTGCGTGCATCAGTACCATAAAATAAAAGAAAATACTTTGATATTTAGTTTACACAAGTATTTTAATTTTAAGGTTTAGAGATTTAAATTATAGTTTAGGGTTTAAGAGTTTAGGTTGTAGGACATATAATTTAAGGTTTATAATTAGAATTTAGTGTTTAGGGTGTTAGGGCTAGAGATTTAAGTTTTAGATTTTATAGATTAAATATGAAGGGTTGTGTAAATATTTTTACACAGTTTGTATATCAAAATATAATCCTAAAATAAATACATAAGAAATAAAGAAAATACTTTGACACACAAGCCTTTCAATTTTAAGATTTAAGGTTTTAGGTTATGGTTTAGGGGTTTAGTATGTAGGGTATATAATTTAAAGTTTATAATTATAATTTAGAGTTTAGAATTAAAAGTCTAAAATTTTGGGTACTAAAGTTTAAAATTTAAGTTTAAATTTTTATGAAAGTGTTGTATATTTTTTTACACAACTTATATATTAAAATATATAAAAAAAATATACGAATCACCGCGTTAAATAAGTATTATGGAAAAGGAGTTGGACATAGTCAAAAGGTAAGGTCCACCATATAATTATTTTACATATAAAGCCAAATGGTGGAGTTGGTAACATTGCTCAGAAATTTCCAACAGCAAATAGGAAATGAACTGTGATTGAATATAGTATAAGCTGTATTTTCTTTCGAATTTAAATTACAAAAATATTATTTTAATATTGACTGGGCTATTTGAAAACTCGAGTGAATGCAATAAAATTAACCAAACTACAGTTTAGAAATTATATAAAATAAATTTAATATTTTTTTTTTGAAATTTAGGAACTTTTATTAGAAACAAAACACTACTTCGGACCTCGTTAAAAAACCTCCCTACACCTAGATTGGAGGAAAAAGAGTGTCCGAGAGTAATGCGTTACAACCAATTACCATCCAACGTATTTCAACAACAACAAAGCTAAACCCAGAAATACACTACCACAAAGCAGTTAATATTGCTGCGGCAAAACAAAAGAACCAGATGCTGCTACATAGCACGCAATGCAGCAGAGCAATATATCCAAAACAGGCTCATTCCAAGATTGCACACTGCACGTTTCACTTACTGCAACAGACGCAGTTCAAGAACACCAGAGTCAACATTCCAAAGCTAGTCACCCTTCCGCAATCCGCCCATAGCTACAGCAACGTCTCACCAAGTTTCAACCGATCCCCTGTTTGGCTAGACCATCGGCTTCCCCGTTGAATCGTCGGGGGATCCACCTAAAGCACATTCCAAATCTGCTAGCAAAATCCATAAGAACCTGCACTTTATGCCTAATCTGAGGGGGAGGAGTGGTTATATTACTACACCAATCAACCGCCACTTTGCAATCCGATTCCAAGATTAATCGGAATTTCTTTGCCCAAATCAGATTATAGAACAAGGAAGCACCCACAAACATCGCTTCAAGTTCCACCCAAGCAGGAGGAGCGGTCCCCGTCGGTTGCGAGAAGTTCCACAACGACTGCCCATCCGAGTTGCGTAAGAGGCCACCGATGCCGCACTTGGCCGCAGCGGAGCATGCTCCGTCAACATTCAATTTTAGAAAGCCAGTAGGGGGGGATCCAGTTCTCAGAACACATGATTTCCCTTCTACGGTTGGACCACGATGATAACAAAGATAGATCAGCAAATAGAGCCTCGGAGGGAATGTTACATTCGGGATACTTCGCTTTAAACCAGAAAATTATACGATGCTGAATGAGATGGCCGAGTTGTAAGCTATCGAAGCGAACTTTCTTGAAGATGATCTCATTTCTTAGTAACCATACAGACCATAAAATAGCAAAGAGGACCATATTCAACCAAATACATTTGGATATATCTTGTATAACATCCCAGGATTCTAATAAAAGTTGAATGTTGTTAGGGAGAACAGTAACCATACCTGCAACTGCACAGAATTTACTCCAGATCGACCATATACCTGAACATTCTAGAAATAGATGAGCGATTGTTTCCGGAGCTTTGCTGCAGAAAGGGCACTCAAGATTAGGCATGCCCGAAAAGCCTCTCTTAGCTAACTCGGTCTTCACGGGGACTCTACCCCACGTAACTTGTAACCCCCTCATCCCGGTCTAGCCGAATGACCGGTCCGAGTGGGTCACACGGGGAAAACCGAAGCGAAACCCATTAAGGATTCCCCCTCGATTAGCAACCCTATTTTTTTCATTTTAATCTTGTCATAATCAAGCAATAAATTCTAAGAGAGTCCCTATACTTTTACGGTTCGATAAGACTAATTTCCATTTTCCTAATTTCTTTAATTAATCACTTAAACTTTCAAATTGATCATTAAAATTGGTGGATTTCACATCCTACAGATTGTAAATCAATTTATTAACACTCCTTTTAATCCAATTTTACATCTTTAATAATTCACAAATTCTTAATTTTTCTTATTTTCATTTATACACATTTCTGACCACCTAATTTAATTCATTTCTTATTTCCTGTACATAACTCCAAATCGAACACCGTTTGTTCCTAAATTCAATTAACATACCCAATTTTAACATATCAAAAATTCAGGTCGAAACTCCTAGTAGATTATTTTCTACAATTTTACAAAGTTCACTGTCCAGCTAGGAGCATTACTGGACAGTTTTGCATGCTGTTCGAAATGTGTTTCCAGATTTCACTACAATGATCAAAACTCAGATTTATAATTTTTCTACAACTTTAGACATGTCAAAGTAGAATATATCAAAAATTCAGCACGAAATTCCCACTAATTAATTTTCTATAATTTTCTAAAGTTGCATGTTCTTATAACTACTAAATTTGTCCATATTTTCTCTGGAACCCAATTTTCACCAAAAGTTTCGAAACCTTGGGAAGGTTTCGAAACCTTTGACCATAGTTTCTAGCCAATCAAAACACAACCATTACTCATAATTCAATGCTAAATTTCAGTCACCACTCCAATCCATAAACACAATATGTATATACATAGGAAGTCTATGAACATAATTTAGGAAGCAATAAAGCATATACACACATGCAAGAGCACCTGTTTAAGCCAAGGGAGTCATTCAAACATGGTATAATGCATTCATACATAGCATTCCAATTAAAGAGCAATTTATGCATATATGGACATACATAAAATCTCAACAATACCAAAGATACAAATTAACACATAGGAGACTTAGACATATCAACTAAGCAACCTAATCATCCAAAAAGGACATGCCATCACACACAAGCATTAATCAAGGCATGCATCACTCAAGCATTCATTAAGGTATGTATCATAAGTGATATTTACAAATCAAACAAGGCATCTAAGTGCCAAACCAAATCAACACACATCAAAGCATCAAAAACAACAACACCTATCCCATTGCTTTACTATTACAATCTTTCAATTTATAAATCATACATTGAGCTCACCAAAAGCAACACTTGGAGACCTTTCCTTTCCCTTGCCACCCACAAGCTATTTATCTGCATTGTCGAACAAAAGAGAGCGTAAGCATAAAAGCTTAGTGAGGGTAAGCTCATAAAACAAACCTTCGACAATACAGGGTCCAAGCTCGAGCAATTATCATGATGAAATACATGACTTTATCTTCGATCCACATGAACCAAAATGAACATGATGCATGAACATATAATCAACATTATGTCATGCTCAACATCTCATAAGCTCAACTTACAATGATACATATATATCTCAATGCATTAACCAAAACATATATAGCTTCGCATTTGAAATTCACCTTTCATATCACATTGATACACATATCAATTCATTTTAACATGTATGCATAATCTCATATTGGCATATACATACTTTCTCATATTGGCACCTAGCTATGACTCGAATACGCGGATAACATGTTGGAACGCATTTTCCAACATCAACCTTACCTCGGTGGGATTACACTCATCACCGGCCTTGCATGGACGGGATTCCACTCATCGCCACATGCCCTACGGACGGGATTCCACTCATCGCCACGTAGAATATATATAAATTTCCGGTGGAATATTACATCACCGTACTCCTCCTTGGTGCCTTAACGCCACCAAGGCCACGTACGTTTTGACTCAATTAGTGTGCACACTCATCCTGATGATCGATCATTGTACCCAAGCATACTAGTGCCAATATTAATCAAATTCCACAACCTTTGATGTTCAGAGTAATAATATGGCATCTTACTTCATATTAAACTCAACATCAAATATCTCAACAACATGCATATAACAATGCATTAAATCATGCCCCAACATACATGTATATCACATTATACATAATCATCATAATGTCATGTTCAAGAGTAATAATATTGCATCCTACATCATATTAAACTCAAAATCATCATACACAATTTACAATCCAAACCACATGCATAGCAATGCATCAAACCATGCCTCAACAACATGTATAACACATTATACATACACAAATCATCATGAGGCATAACATCAATTAAAGAGATCATCCAATGTCTCTAACTAAAGCTTAAGATTAGGACACCACCCTAATCTTAACTCTAGGTGAGTCTACCAATCTCAACCTAGTCCACATGCTCGAACCAATTGTTCAAAACCATTTAAAATATTTTAACCACTCACCGACTACTCCATTAGCACAAGCCGACAAGCCTACCAAGCATCCAAGTTTCCGGATTCGAGCCCGAAGCTTCACCATTGATTTCTCTTGCTTCTAACCATTCAAAAACAATATATTAACATCAAAATCAGTCACAAACCCAAAGTTTAACATCAACACACAAATCCACTTCAATTCTCACAATTCAAAGCCAAGTTCATTCTTCAATTTCTCATTTTCGTACTTCCACTAAAACCCGTCAAAAATCAGAATTGTAGTCATCCAAAACACTCTTAAACATGTTCAAAACACTGCCCAACTATAGTATAACCATCAACCCCCAATTTCCAACATTAAACACACAATTTAAGCCATAAACAATCCCCAAAATCATCAAATCCGAGCAGCCATGAAAAACAGTCCAAAACTTGTGATTTCAACATATTTAGCACATTCAAACGTTTCCAAAACAACCCCCAACTATTACTCTAACATCAACCATCAAAATACCAACCCGGAATACAATTCAAATGCAATTTACCATGTTGCAAACCATGAACAAATCCCATTTTTATCAAATTCGGGCAGCCCCTAAACCATGTCCAAAAACCATGTTTCCAACATCCATAGCACCCACAAACAATCCCAAATCAACCCCTAACCATAGCACTACCATTGGGCTATCAATTCCCACCTAAAACAACCCCTAAAACTCACTCAAAACCCTCCAAAACTCCATTTTCGTACTCATATTTTACTTAGCAGAAAATCATATTTTTAAACACCCAAATGATATCTAAATGGTTCCAAAACATCCTCCTAGCATACATAAACCATCAACCCTCTAATTACAATCTAAAACTCATCAAAAATTAAGTTTTTGACACCTTAAAAATGGGTCTAAGAATCCACTTCGAATTTTTACCAAAATTCAACCAAATTGATATATGTTACACCTTTTAACACGATTAACTAAAGCCCCAACTCAATTTATCAAAACCAATTGGAAAACCCCCTTAAAAACCCAAATTTTGATATGAACCCTAATTTTCAAAACTCCATAACTTTGAAATCTAAGACTATAGATAGATAGGAAATGGAAAGGAGAGTTCAAATATGTGATTACCTTTCAAAAACCCCTTGAATTGATGAAGTAATTTGATGAATTAAAATTTGGGGGCTTGAGGGATTTTGGGGATGATTCTCACGGGGAGGGGGAAAGAAAAGAATGAAGAAGAGAAATGATTAGGATGATATAAAAAAAATTTAGGATATAAAGTTTTTTTTAAATTACCAAAATATCCCTCCTTTTTATTTTAAACTCAATTTGATTAAAATTAGTTCTACAGACTCAGACCAATTAACCTGACTTACTCCTAACCCCAAAACACGGGTGTTACATAACTTGCCAAACGAAAATCTCCACCTTTGGAGGTGCGAGACCAAGCCAAATGCATTTTTTCCAAACTGTTTTAGTCGAAGATTTGTTGCGAATAGAGTCCCTAAGTGATTTTGACGAGAACCTCCCATCGCTAGAGCCAAACCAACGAACTCCATCCGGATACTCTGCATTCAACGAAACCTGCGAAATAAGTGAAATAAACAAATCCCATTGCTGTAATTCCCAGCTGAACAGCCGTCTCCTTAGAGCGATGGACCAATTCCACTGATCGTCCACCCACGTGCCGAACTCGACGATGCAACCATCTTGGTTCAAGGCCAACGAAAAAATTCTGGGGAATTTTTCTTTCAAAGAAACACTCCCTAACCACTGATCCTGCCAGAATTTAATCTTAATTCCATTCCCGACTTGTAATTTCAGATTCTCTCTAAAGGATATGCTCATCCGATCTGTCTTATTATAGTTTTTCATTATATCATGCCATATCCAAGAATCATTTCTTCTCGACGGCATAATTGGAATGATGCTATTTTTTGATCCAGGAACTCTGGCATTTATCACCCTCCTCCAAAGACTGCAGCATTCATTGCCAAATCGGAAGCTCCATTTGTAGAGTAAAGCTCAGTTTATAGTTTTGAGGTTGTTTATCCCAAGCCCGCCGTCGTCCTTATGATTGCACAGAGACTCCCAATTGATCCAATGAACTCGCGATTTCTCTTCTTTCCCTCCCCATAGAAAATTGGACATCATACTATTCAACCGGACATAAACAGAGGCTGGCATACTAAAAATGGAGATGAAAAAAATCGGTAAGCTGCACAAAACTGCTTTCAACAGTGTTAGCCTCCCACCACTAGACAGAAATTTTGAGGACCAGCCCCCTAATTTGTTCGACATCTTCTGAAAAATGGGATCCCAGAGAGCTGCATTATTTCTTTTAGGACCTAGAGGGAGACCCAAATAGCTTGTAGGAAGAGTGCCCGTGCTGCAACCAATGTCGGATGCCCATTGTTCTAGTGTTTCTGCGTTAACATTAATCCCAAAAACCTTACTCTTGCTTAAATTCAGTTTGAGGCCAAAAGCAAGTTCGAAGACTCTCAAGACCCTTTTCACGTTTGTTAACTGAGTGGCATTTCCTTCGCAAAAAATAAGAAGATCGTCCGCGAATTGTAGATGTGTGATTTCCACGGACTCTTCCCTATTCGAAACCGTGATACCCGAGAATAATTGAGCACCAACTGCTTTTTTGATCATCAAACTGAGAGCCTCGCCTACAAGGTTAAAGAGGAGGGGAGATATAGAACACCCCTGACGAAGACCTCTGGATATAGAGAAAGCTTCGGACGGAGAACCATTAACGAGTACTTGAATGAGAGGGGTCGAAATACATCGCATGATCCAGGCACACCAACGAGATTTGAAACCCATTTTGATCAATACTTTCTTAAGAAAAGACCAACTAACCGTATCGTATGCCTTCTGAAAGTCTATCTTAAAGGCCAACCCTGGTTTGCCTGATCTAGAGACAAAATCAATGACTTCATTAGCCACCAGCGAGCAGTCCAAAATCTGACGGCCTTGGATGAAGGCAAACTGTGTTTCGCCCACAATATCATCCATCACCATACAAAGTCTTTTAGCTAAGACTTTCGAAACTAACTTATACAGGCCACCCACAAGGCTAATTGGTCTATATTCATCTAAGGATGCTGGATTCTTCACTTTCGGGATCAATGTAATGAACGAGTGATTTATGCTCTTACCCCAATCTTTGCCAAGTTAGAAATCCTTGAAGAAAACCATAATGTCATCTTTTAGTTGCGGCCAATACTTCTTAAAGAAATTGAGGTTGAACCCATCCGGACCCGGGGCGCGATTCCCATCCGACGCGAACAGGACCGCTCTTATTTCTTCCTCGCTAAACTTACTTTGCAACATATTGGCTTGGAAAGAAGAGATTTTAGCAAAATCCAGATTGAGTTGTTCCACCTCCAGAGCTGTATCAGAATTATAAATAGCTTCAAAGTGTTCCTTAACTGCCTTTTTCACTAGAAACGGGTCTGATATGTCTGAGCCATTAATTCTAAGAGAGTGAATCATATTCGCTTTTCTCCTAGCCAGCACCGACTGATGAAAATATTTAGAGTTACGATCCCCCTCCGCAAACCATCTAAGTCTTGACTTCTGCAGTATTTCACTTTCTTCCCTCTGATATTGCTTCCACAAGACCAATCGAAGATTCCGAATTTCTTCAGAGGATCCAGCCGAGTATCCATTTTGTATCTGAGCCTCCAGCACTGAAATTTTCTTTTCAATCTCCGTGGAGGTCAAGGAGTTCGAAGCTCTATATTTAGACAACCAAGATTTTGCTGCCAGTTTAGTACTCTTCAAGATATCACTGATCAACAGTCTGGGATTAGAGTTTTTTAGAGATGCTAAATTTGCACAAATTGCCGAATCAAAACCATCTTCATTTAACCAGAAATTAAAACATCTGAAGGGCTTCTCACCCCAATTTGCTTTCTCTACCTCCAAAAGTATTAGATTATGATCCGATAAAGATTTGTCCAAGACCCTCTGAAGCAATCCAGGAAAGGCTAACTCGAACTCGGGGGATATGAGAAATCTATCCAATCTCACATATGTGGGGGGATCCCTGTTATTACACCAGGTGAATTTACCCCCTAGCAACGGCAAATCTCTAACCCCAACGTCATTGACAAAAGAACGAAAAGCATTAATCATTGAAAAATTCCAAGAGAAGCCTAATTTCTCTTCTGGATCCAAAAATAGGTTAAAATCCCCCCCTAAACACCATAGAATCTGTCGAGAGCAAAGGCACCCCTTTAATTCATCAAGAAACGCAGTTTTTTCCGCATCGATGGAAGGGGCGTATATATTAACAAAGCCGCATTGGAAACCAGAATGTATGAATGTTCCAATAATTATAATAAATCTGTCAAAAATCAGTTTTTCCGAGGCTGAGAAAATATCAGGATTCCACATACATACCAGACCGCCAGCCGAACCTGAAGCGGGGGCACAAGCGTAGTCGACACTTGAGGATAACCATACTTTCCGAATTTCAAACTCTTGGACCATATCCACCTTGCTTTCTTGAATAAAAATCAGAAAAGGATTTAGCTTCCTAATAATCTTACTCAGGGCTCTCCTCTTTTCCGGTTTCCTATAACCTCTGATGTTCCACGATAGAATTCCGAAATCCATAAAAATGCAGTAAGCAATCACCCAGATATAGATTTTAAGGAAAGTCAGACTCTCCTAACCACCTCCTCCTCAAGGTCCTTGACCCTTCGAACCACTGCTTCGCGGCCGCCAATGAAAGTGATATCAAGAATGTTGCTCACTGCCCATACCGACTCTGCTTCTAGACCCTTCGTCGAGCCACCGCTTCCATATGAACCCACCGGTTCCTTCGAAGTATTCAAAACCCCTGGTTCCTCAATCGAATCTCTCTCCCATCTTCTAAAGTTCCGACGAGAGCTGGCGCGAAAAATTTTTTTTGGGAGGAGACCCAGGGGATAACCCAAACGCTGGATATCGTCTACATTTGCCTGGGAAGATACGATCACGGGGATAAGAGAACCAGCCCCTTCATAACTGTCGGGCACTATATCCACCGACAGGGATTTTGATTGTCTAGAATATCCTTCCCCAATATGATTATTATTGGGCCTGGAGAGTTGACCCGGGTGGACTTGGGCCAGCTGAATATGATCCTCAACGAAAACCTCCTCAGAAATTAACTTATTTAGACTTATCTGTTGGGCCAACCCAAGAGGGAATCCACCTCTTCTAACCGGTCAGGAGAACTTGACCAAGACTCCACAACAACCGCCTCTCTATCTTCCATATTTCCGTTATAGACACCATTATTCCTCTCGTTATTTTCATCACCAATAAAGTCATCCGATGAAGGGTCTTTATTATTTCCAGTTCCCATGCACGTCCCATTTAAAGCGCCATCTCTTCCACTTCCACGTGTGGAAATGTTATCGCCGTCAACTCAAAAATCATCATCGGCTCCGGCGGGAGTGGACACCGAATCATCCCAAACGTCCGCAAACCTTGTGTCTGGATTGTCTCCGACTGACCCCAATTCAACAGGAGCCGGCTCCCCTATTTTGACCTTCACGATATATGTGGATCCCAGCGACGACATTGTTAACTTGCGAGGTATGAAGGCGGAGGAGGTCGCTCGGATAGTGATGGAGGCAGTGTCCAGTCTTTCCTTACGAAGGGTTTCAGCACAGACATCAACCACCGATCCCCATCTAGCCCCAAGGGCTCTGAAAAAATCCTCGTGCCAACATACCAACGGAATACCTTCAAAGGATAGTTTAAAAAAATAGTGTGGAACTCCCTCCATAGTTAAGGAATCGATGTGCTCGAACCAGTAGGCTAATTCCTCCTTTTTATCGGATAGCACCGTTTCCATCTCAGCAATCGTCTTGAACACAATGACGTAAGTGTTGTTGTCGACACCCCATTTTATCACAAAGACGTCGATACCATCGTTTCCTAGAGCCCTTTGCACAAAGTCTGCTTCGAACGCTTCCTTAATGACCCCCGCCAAACATCGCTTCATCCATTCTGTTTCTTTGGTGGGAAGGTAGAAATTTCTGTTGACCCGATCCGAACCAGTATCATCACCACTCTTATCCACGTTCGCCGGCTCCCTCCTGTGACCGTGAGTACCATTAGAGCCCAAGAGAGTATCCCGATAAGATCGAGCATCATTTTTCGGCCCGGAGGGAGGGGGGAGAGCTGGTGTTTCCATAGTTATGGGCATAGTTATCCTTGTGAACGTGATTGTTCTTAGAGTTGGCTTCCTTGAAACCAGAAGTCTTGCGCCGGAATCTGGCTTGTGAAGCTTTGATTACCCTACCATCTATCGCAGTGTCGTCCAGATTCTTAATGGCATTGAGCATGTCCTCCTTTGATTCAAAAGATACAAAGGCAAACGTAGAGTCAACATATTTAGGTCTGAAGTTCTTCACCGGGATGAAAATTCTCACGACTTTTCCGAAATTCCCAAAAAGTTCCCTAAGGACCGAACGCGGCACTCGTCGACTTAGGTTATCCACAAAGATTGTCCAGTTGAAAACCTCCTTTGATGGTTATCTATTCCTAGAAGTCCTATTGATCTGAGCTCTTCTTCTTCTCACCTCTGTCTAACCTGCTTCCCCACTGAGATCATCTTGATTCTTCCTACTCTGGTCTGCCGCATCTTCCTTCTGGTCGCCCGGAGCACTGGCCGCCGCTCCATTTCTCCTCACTGCGTCCATCTCTGAGAAATCAAATAAATTTAATAATTAATCTCAGTAAAAAAACAGTATTCATTTTATGAGGTTTGTGTTTAATTAATTTTGTTTAAAATTTTTCTTATGAATCCAATAAATGATTTTAATAAAAAAAAAATATGATATTAATTTGAGAAGACCTGAATTTAATGACGGATCCAGGTATAGTGTAGGGTGGGCCTGTACCCACCCTAAACTTTTTAAAATTTACACATTTATCTCAATTTTCTTAATTTTTATAAATTAATCCTTAAATTTTTGTAATATTCAAGGCTTGTGCGGTTGTGTCTACCTTAAAATTCAAAAATTTTATCTGTATACATCTTTAAATATATTTCTGAAACCACCACTGCTCGAGTTCAAATTACACTTTAAGGAACTATTTTAAAATTTTCTTATTTTTATCAATTAACGTGAGATGGGCCTATCGTCGATAGTTATAGAAGACTTTAGTAGTGGCACATTTTGTACGCAAAGTTGACTGAGGACAAAAATTAATCAATTTAGTCAAATAAAGACCAACTCACCTCATGACCAAATCCAACGTTTTCCTCTTCTTTTCCCACCTCCACTAATCTGAAAATGGCTGTTGAGGTCTATCGTGAAGCATACTTTTAGTTTTATTTTTTTTATAACGTTAAAGTTCGGGTATCTAATTCTATAAAAAAAATTATAATATATAAACAATTTATTTAACAAAAGATTTTTCATTAGTGATTTTTATGTTAATTTTATTTTCTTAAAAAGAAAAAGACATAAAAAGAGAGTCCATGTTTTACTCTGCCATTCCCAAAGCCGATTCACTTTGGAAATTTGGTAGAAGTTGTGACTAGAATCTTTAAAAGGGAAAACCTTTTCCCCTCATTTCCATCCCATTTCTTCCTCATCATTAAATACTGGTCCTAACAGAGCAGCTGAAACTAATATCACCCATGGCGGCACCGATCTGGCTATGGGCTTTCGGCTTTTCGCTGGCTCTGATCCCGTCTGCTTTTGGAAACCTCGAGGGAGATGCTCTTTACACCTTGAGAAAAAGTTTAGCCGATCCGGATAACGTACTCCAGAGCTGGGATCCCAACCTTGTTAATCCTTGTACTTGGTTCCACGTCACTTGTAACCAAGATAGCCGAGTCACCCGAGTGTATGCTGATTTCCCCCTCTGTTTTTTTTTTATATATATTTTTGTTGGTTTGCATTTGTTTATCTTTTCTTAGTAAATAAAAGAATTAAATTGTTAAACTGTTATATGATTCGAGGATATGTTAGTTTCCTTGTTTGATAGATAGTAATTTGGTGGCTTAACTTGGCTATCGGTTTATTTAATTGAATTTAATGTCTATTTTGGTGGATAGTAATTTGCTTGGTTTAAAGTTTAAACTGGGTTTGGATTTTTTGTTTTGTTTATTTTACTCTAATTTTCAAATATGGAGCTTATTGAAGTTTTTTCATCTGGAATAAGAACTGTATATGTATTTTGATCTTCTTTTCCCTTTATCATGGAACAGAAGATTGCCTTTTTGCCCTGTTGTTTAGTTTTTATGTCTATTCTTCAATTTGGATCATTAGATATTTTCAGTGTTTGTTTTTTTGGAAGTTTTGAACTAGATGTGCCTATAATTTACATCCCCCTTTGAGACGAACAGGCTTGAATTTATGAGATAAAAAGAAGTACAAGTGATAGTTTTTGTTGGTTTTGATTAAACAATTTTAGTAGTACTTTTCAAATTAGTAAGAGGCGTAGCGTTTGCATGCTTATATGGCTTTTTTAACACTTTCTTTTTTTGAAATTGCGTCCCTTTTGGAATTATGGGATTTTGCCATGCCATCTCAAATGGAATTTGGTTTATGCCTTTGGAGAATTTCCATTCTGTCAAAGGAAACATCGGATTAGGCTGTTATAAGCAGTATTACTTCACGATTTCTTTAACGCGTGTGTTTGAATTTATGGAAGTCTTACCATTGCCTGCCTGAACAAGAACTATATATGTATGTTGGTCTCCATTTCCCTTTATTATGGAATAGAAGATTGCCTTTTTTCGTGGTTTTAGTTTGTCTATTCTTCAATTTGGATCATTAGATATTCTGAGTGTTTGTTTTTGTGGAAGTTTGTAACATTTGACATAAAAAAGAATATACAAGTGGGGTACTTTTTTGTTGGTTTTGATTAAACAATTTTCCTAGTAGTTTCCAAATACAACTTTTTTTAGAATTACCACCTCGGAATTTGGCATATTGCCATGCCATCTGAAATGTTATTTTTTCCCTTTCTTTTTGCAGAGATTTAGGTAATTCCAACCTGTCTGGACATCTGGTACCTGAGATTGGGAAGCTTGAGCATTTGCAGTACCTGTATGTTCTTTCTCCTTTAACCTTTGCCCACTTCTGCCCTTAGTATCTGAATTCTGGTGCTTCCGACATATCTGCATGTGTATAATGTTTACTTGTTGATTATACATTGTCATGCATAAAAAACTTTACTCGCGGCTATCTTCTCTTCCCTGCAGGGAGCTTTACAAAAATAACATCCAAGGGACCATCCCTGCTGAACTTGGGAACTTGAAGAAACTCATCAGTTTGGACTTATATAACAACAACATCTCAGGGACCATTCCTCGGTCACTTGGGAAACTGAAGTCTCTTGTATTCTTGTGAGTGCTCATGTCCAAGAGTTAATCACTTTATGCATGAATAGACTATGGTCAAGCTTTCATTTCTCGACTTAAGAAAACAACTATGAATTACCAGGGCTTAAGTAAATTACAGGTATTAGATAATGGTTATCATCTCTACTGGTGTTCAAAGAGTGCCACCATGATTGCTCCCTTTCTAGTTATTCTCATGTCAAAGACTGCAATGCTAGTAAATTTTTGTTCTTTTTTGTTTTTTACTTATTGTCATTTCATTTTACAGGCGGCTTAATGACAACAAGTTAACTGGACCTATCCCTAGGGAACTTATTGGTGTTTCAACTCTCAAAGTTGTGTATGTATTCCGACTTTAACTACTTTATTTTCATAAAAGACTATTATCTGGGTTTTTGAGAAGCCTTGAACTTATGGTCTTTGAAATTTCACCTTTTTTCTTCAGTGATGTCTCAAACAATGATTTGTGTGGAACAATTCCTACCAGTGGACCATTTGAGCACATTCCTCTGAACAAGTAAGCTTACATTTCATGATCAGTTGCAATTCCTACCAGTGAACCATTTGAGCACATTCCCCTCTTTCTTATTTTTTTTAAAACCCGATTACATTTCATGACCAGTTACTATGATATCAGTTACATACTTACATGTGCAATCCTTAAAGCTGTAAAGATTAAGCTGGATTTCTAACTCGGTAATAATGCTGATTTTGATGTTGGGATAAACTATAAAGAGTGAAGAGTTTCTCTGTGCTTTTGCTACCAGTCTTAGTTATCAATGGACAGCTCTGTAGAAAGATACTGTGTTCCGGATTCCTTTACAACACCATAATGCACTTTAACGAGAGTCTTTTTGGCAAGTAAAACTTATGTTATTTTAGGTGTCCATGATCGACAATCTGCCTATAAATTTCTACTTTTTTCTCGTCTTTAAAGGGCTTTGATGGAATCACTGTTTCATGGACTGTGTCTTAGTAGACACATTGCTAATATTCTAGAGCTATTTGTTTCTTTTGTTTTCCTTGTGCAAAGTCACTGATCTTCATTATTTTTCGAAAATATATAGCTTCGAGAAAAACCCTCGCCTGGAAGGTCCCGAGCTGCTGGGGCTTGCAAGTTACGACACAAATTGCTCGTGAAGTACAGGTTGATGCTATAAAGCTTCGAATTAAATATGTTGTCGCACGGTTTTAAGCATATTATCACACGGTATAACGGGGTTTCTTAAACGCTATCCCTCCTATGTCGGTATGTGTAAATCTATATACCAGCTCGACTATATATACTAGCATCTGTGACTCAGTTATCCTGCCTTTTCTAATATGTTGAAGACAACTAGTATAATAGTATTGGTGAATGTAATGGTAGCAACAAGTCAATTTGTGGTGTGATCCTTTGTTTCCATGGCACTAAAGAATATATATATATATATATATATATATATATATATATATATATATATATATATATATATATATATATATATATATATCTGGACTCCATTGGCTATACGTTCCATTCAATGCCCAATGATTTATGGGTAAGTTTTTCTTTTGGTCATTCAACTATGAAAAATTATAAAATGACCACTAATGCTTTTGAATGTTTTTTATTATATTATCTGTTAAATTGATAACGTGGTAGGTTTTTTAAAATTAGTATAATAAAGCTTCAATATTTATGCATTAAAAGATGAAAAAAAGGAAAGAGAAAAATGTATGAATTTTGTTAATTTGATTTCTCATCAGCCGAATAGAGTTGTACCGATTAAAACTGAATAGAAAATGAACAATTTTTTTTTTATAAAAGACTCTAAATTTTTATTAAATTCATAGAAAAATTAAAATTACAGTACATTCAAGAAAAAGAATATTTGGATTAAACAACCCAAAAAAATCTTTACAACCGAAATACAAAGAAAAATAAAAACTTCTATGGAGATAAGCATACCAACAAAATTTAGCATCCTCTTAAATCTTATTGTCTCTGTCCGAACGAGACGCATAAAAAAGGAAGGAGTGGTGCGCGATCTAAGCTGTCAAGCAAAAAGTACCGCTACCCAGAATTGATTTCATCGGCAAACAACCATCAACCGAGTGGGTATATAACTTTCCAAGTAACCACCAACACTGGCTTTTTTTGAGAGAATGGAGAGAGCGGAGGGAGCGGTAAGTCCAGAAAACGTGGTGAGAGCGGAGAGTGCGGGGGCGGTGCCGGTGGTTGGGTCGGAGAAGGCTGCGAAGACCGTTGTGGATCCTTCTGGAGAGAAGTCAACGGGTTTCAAGGATGATAGGGCCCCCCCCGGAGGAGACAGTTGATCTTGAGGATGACGGTAAGTGGTTTCCGGCCCGGAAGTTCAGGAAAGGACAAGGTTCGAAGGGTGGTAATCATCTGGGTGGGAAGGGTGATACTGGTGCATGGACTATCTTTTTTGATAATTTAAGCAGACGGGTTCCTAGGTCTGCTCTAAGGGAGCTTTGTGGGCATTATGGTAAGGTTTCTAGGGTTTTCATCCCTACGTTGAATTCAAAAGCAAAGTATACTCAGTCAACCTTTGCTTTCGTTACCATGGAAAGTAGAGAGGAGATGTTCAGGGTTATCTCGATGCTGAATAACATCAAGGTTGACGGTAGAATTATATCAGTATCGCAAGCGAAATATCCCAGGAAAGTGGTGGAGCCAATAGGTCCGGCTAAAGGTAAGGGTGTCGATGTTAACAATGACGGTGCTCCTACAGATAGGGTGAATATAAGTCGGGGTCAGATGAAGACGGGTTTGGCTCAGGGCGGGTTTTCGGGATTGGATAAATCCTTCAAAGATGCCCTTCTTCATAACGTGACTCCTTCCTTTCAACAGGCTCCTGCTCCTCGGAGTATGGACTTGGATCGGATTGAGTGTAATGACGGGGAACCTTTTGAAATCGCTAGGCCAAATAAGGCTTCGAATTGGCTTGATTGCTGTATGGTTGGGGTGTTGAAGGAGGCATTTGAATCGGGAGCAGCACAACAGTCGTTTGATTTTGATGGGATACAGGCTTTAATTTGCAAATGGGATCCCAGTTGCAATTCATATATTATTAAATTCAAATCTTCGGAGGATCTAAATGATGCATGGTCTAACAAAAAAGAAGCCATGGAATTTTGGTTTAATCATCTTTGTGCATTGAAGTTGGATAATGTTCCGTACCGGTTTGTTTTTATCAAACTATCCGAAGTGCCGTTGGAATGCTGGTTTGAGGAGTTTTTTTAATCCCTGGGTAATAGATGGGGGAGGTTTGTGGATCTTCAGAAGGCCTCCAAGTCGATGAATCGGTTTGATACTGCCGAAATGATTATTAGAGTGGCTAGTCCGTTGAATATCCCGGAATGGTGCAGGGTGGAGGTTAATGGTGTATCGTACCGAATCAAAGTATCAGTGGGGAAAATCGTGGAGGATCTCGGAACGTTATCGCCTCCCGGCGACGGGGGTAACTTCGCCGACGTTTGGCCAGATAGCCCAGGCTCTTCAAATTCCGGTAAGGATGGATCCGGTCCTAAAGGAAAGGACGGTTCATCTCCTTTGGTAGGCAATCTTGGTGATCCGCATGGTCAGAACATTGATCCCGAGAGGAATGTCGGCGGCCCCACTTTTGGGGAGATGAATGGGAATATTAATCATAGAGAGTCCAACTCCCTAGGCGATTCCAATAATGGTGTTATGGAAGGTTCTGCAGTTCAAGGGGTATCTAATTTTCACAACGGGTCGGGTATCAAGACTCATTCGGGCCATGGAGCGGTGGGTTCTAATTTTCATCGTGGGCCTGATAATATGCTATCCCACGACCCAATTCCAATTGTTGACCCAATCCCCCCTCCACATAATATAGCATTGGTTAATAATATGCATCACGTGTCGGTTAGGGCGGCCCCTGATAGGGGTAATGATATCCTCGGGTGTATCGACGGTTTTCCAGCATCGTCTAAAGATGGCTCGGTTGCTGGGTTTAGCGTTGGGTCGGTGGTGCCAGATTCAATTGCTTCAATCGATCGATCCTTGCCTCAATCGGTGCCGCGGCTGAATTGTAATTTTGGAGGTTTCTTCAGAGCTAGCTGCCGTCGTCAGATCAGAAGTCAGGTTAGAAGTTCAATTGAAAGAAGACCAGGGGGAACAGTTTCTGGTGGTTCGTCGTCCTCCTCTGAGGAGGTGATCTCGCTAGAAAAAATTGAGGCGGAAGCGGTATGGGAAATTAGCAGAATTCTTGACATCAAGTTCAAAGGAGGTAAGGATGCTGTTATCAACAGAGTTATGGAATTGGAACTGGGTATCGAGAATGGGAATTAATGGTGCTTTTTGGGTTGGTTATATAGTTAAATTCTTCTATGATGAATTTGTCTATTCTATCGTGGAATGTAAGAGGAATTAGGCGCAAGGAAAAATTAAGGGCGGTGAGGAAGACTATACTCAGCTCTAAGGCTAGAATTGTATTGATCCAAGAAACAAAATTAGAAGTCTTTAACAGTGGTATTATTCGCAATCTGTGGAACAATATGGACGTCCAGAGTGCCTTTTCTCCGGCCTCTGGATCAGCTGGAGGCTTGTTGTGTCTTTGGGATGATAAATTCTTTTCTGTTTCAGAGATAATTTGTGTCCCCAGGTTTATAGCTTTGGTTGGAGCCCTTGGGTCAATGAAAACCAAGTGTGGTATTATGAATGTATATGGTCCTTCGATCGACTCGGAAAAAAGTGATTTCCTTTCGGAGGTATTGAATTGTATCAAAAGTCGGGATATTCCATGGTGTGTGGGGGGTGATTGGAATCTATTTCTCGATCCGGCGGAGAAAATGGGATTTTCTGTCAATCAGGCCAATATTGCCCTTTTTTCTTCTTTTGTGTTTGATGCTGAATTGATTGATCTTCCTCTATTGGGTGCAAAATTTACTTGGTGCAACAATAGGGAGCCTCCGACCTTCATCCGTCTTGATCGCTTCCTGGTTTCGGCGGAGTTTGAATTGGCTTTCTCTAATATCCGACAATTGGTCCTCGAGAAATCCTTATCCGATCACAATTCTATTGTGTTAATCGAAGATGGCACGGATTGGGGGCCTAAACCTTTTAAGGTCTTTAATCATTGGTACGAGGAGGATGGCTTTATGGAAATGGTTCAATCAACCATATTGAATTTGAAATCTAAAAATCCACACTTGGGAATTGGTGGAATTATTAGAGGTTCGAAATTGGTAATGAAGAAATGGGCTAGTAATTTCTCTGGGAAGGAAGAACAGCGCATTAGTATTTTAGAGAGAGAACTTACTGATTTGGAGGCTCTCTATCAGGGGGATCACAGTAGTCCAAATGTATTTCAGCGTATGAGCCATATTCGGGTACTTTTGTGGAAGGAATATAGAAGAGTGGAATGTTCGTGGCAACAAAAATCTAGGCTTCGCTGGCATAATTTGGGGGATAGAAACACAAGATTCTTCCATCTCGTGGCGGCTGGTCGTAGGAGGATGAATGCGATCAAAGTTCTTAATTCCGAGGGCTTGACTTTGGTGGATCCTTTGGATATTAAAGCTGCTGTGAGAAGTCACTTTTCTAAGCTCTATAATCGGAAACATGCTCTTGAAGTAGAAGATTTTGATTTAGATTTTCCGTCCCTTTCTTCCGATCAGATTGCGTTTTTATCTAGGGAATTCACCAGTGAAGAGGTATGGTCTGCGATTGCTTCGGCTGACTACAACAAAGCCCCCGGTCCGGATGGGTGCAATATTGGATTTTTCAAAAAAATTTGGCCTGCGTTGAAAGATAGTATTATGCAATTCTTCGATAATTTTTTTCAGGGTGAAGATTGGGAGGCGGGTATCAATCACTCCTTTATTACCCTTATACCGAAGGTCTTTTGCCCCTCCTCCCTCGATGAGTTTCGTCCGATCAGTCTCGTGGGAGGCATGTATAAGATTCTCTCAAAGGTGTTAACTGTTAGGCTTCGATCGGTAATTGATTGTCTGATAGGCTCATCTCAATTCGCCTTTATCAAAGGGCGTCAAATTCTTGATTGCTCCCTTGTCGCCAATGAAGTCCTGGATTTTTTATCGAAAGAAAAGAGGAAAGGGATTTCTTTTAAAATTGATTTCCATAAAGCATACGATTCGGTCGATTGGAACTTCTTGCTGTTGGTCCTGAGAAAATGTGGTTTTAATGATCTTTGGTGTAATTGGATTTCGCAGTGTATATCCTCGGCTTCTATTTCGGTCTTGGTGAACGGGGCCCCCACGGAAGCTTTTTCCATGTCCCGAGGCCTTCGGCAAGGGTGTTCGCTCTCACCCCTTCTCTTCAATCTAGTGGGAGAGGCACTTAGTCTTTTGATTAAAAAATCAGTGACGAAAGGGTTTTTTCGGGTGTGGAAGTGGGGAGGGGTGGTGATGCTGTTAATATTTCTCACCTTCAATTCGCCGACGACCTTCTGATCTTTTGTGGAGCGGAGGAACGTCAAATTAAAAATGTAAAGAGAGTTTTGAGGATTTTTGAGCTCGCCTCGGGTCTACAGTTGAATATGTCTAAGAGTCGCATCTTTGGAGTTAATGTGGACTCGGTTTCTCTTGCTTGCTGGGCTAACTCGGTGGGTTGTAGTGTGGGTGCCTTTCCGACCAATTATTTGGGTCTTCCTCTTGGTGCGAAACGGAACTCAGTAGCTCTGTGGGATCCAGTTGTTCTAAAATTTGAGAAACAATTAGATGGCTGGCAAACGCGCTTCTTGTCCTTTGGGGGGCGATTGATTCTGTTGAAGTCCATTCTATCTAGCTTACCGATTTATTTTATCTCTATATTTCGCATGCCAGCTTCGGTCTCGAACAAGCTCAATAGCCTCATGGCTAAATTCCTATGGGGTGGCTCACGAGAGATATCCAAAACTCATTGGGTTAGTTGGGAAGGTGTGTGCGCCCCAAAAGAAAATGGGGGACTCGGCATTGTTGACTTAAAGACGGTTAATAGAGCCTTGTTGGGGAAGTGGTGCTGGCGTTATGGTAATGAGCAAAATGAAGTTTGGCGGAGAGTGATTTCTTTAAAAAATAAGGCCCCCGATAGCCTCCATCCTTCGGATTCCTTGTCGAGACATTCATCGTGGATTTGGAAGGATATTGTCAAGTCTTTCTTGAGCAATGATGTGATGGGGCAAACTTTGCGGTTAAACTTTTCTTTAAAAGTGGGAAATGGGAGATCTATAGCCTTTTGGTCAGACGTTTGGTTGGGCGAGACTGATCTTAAATCTAGATTTCCTCGCCTATTTGCTCTGTCTTGTAGAAAAGAGGGGTGCATTGCTGACTTTGGGTCGAAAAGGAATGGGTTGTGGTCTTGGTCGATTCCTTTGAGGAGAGCTCTTTTTGATTGGGAACGTGAAGGATGGGATGAGTTGATGTCGCTCCTCCGAAATTTTCGTACTAGTACCATTGAGCACGATTGGGTTTGTTGGCTCGGGTCGAGCGATGGATCATTCTCGGTGAAATCCCTGAAAAATATGTTAGCTGATTCTATTCCATCGGATAAATTCTGGAAATCGTTTATTTGGACTGGAAATGCTCCTCCGAAAGTTGAACTCTTTGTTTGGCTTGTTATGAAGGGGCGAGTGGCTGTCAAATGCGAACTTAGAAAAAGGGGAATCAATTCCTTCTCTTCTCTAATGTGCCCTTTGTGTAATTCTGATTTGGAAACCGTCTCTCACCTATTTTTTTCGTGCAGGGTGAGTTGGGGTATTTGGACAGGTTTCTTGGCTAGAATGGATATATCAGCGGTTTTTCAGTTGAGCCCGGCTTGCTTTTTGGAGGAGTGGCAATGTATTGCCCCCTCTTCCAATCGTAAAGTTTGGGGTCTCATTCCTTTCGTGATATTGTGGTCAATATGGCTATTCAGGAACGAAATAATCTTCAAATCCAAGAAGTTGGATGTTATTCAACTAATCTTCGTGGTTAAATATAGGCTTGCTGCTTGGATTAAAAGCAAGTTTAGCAGGTGCAGTGTTCCTTTAGAGGCTATTATGGCTGACTGGGTGCTTGCCATAGACTCTTGTCTTGATGGTTGTTCATTGCCCCGTATCTCGAGTTGGTCTCCTCCTCCTTCGGGGTTCCTAAAGCTGAACGTGGACGGAGCATATGCTGTTTCTTCCGGCAAGTGTGGTATCGGTGGCTTATTGCGGGATGATAATGGCGTGGTACTCTTGGATTTTTCAGAACCTTGTTGCAATGTTCCTCCTGCCGTGGTGGAACTCTTGGCGATCAATGCAGGTATTGAAAAGTGTTTGAGTCTGCGGGAGGCTGATCATGCTAGGCTCATTATCGAGAGTGACTGTAAGGCGGCAGTGGACTGGATCAATGGTGTTACTGCTCCTCCTACGGCGGTCATAGACTTGGTATCGGGGATAGTGGCTTCCGTAAAATGCAGAGCAATGTTCGTTAGATGGATTCCGCGGGTTGAAAATGCCAGGGCCGATGCTCTGGCCAAAGCGGGTATTGGATAATAGGGTTGGGTTTTGTATGTGGTGTTGTAATTGGTAGTGTTACTTTATTTGTGGTTATTTGTAAAATTGTATGGAACTGGTTTCTAAGTTTAATATAATATGGGCACTCTTTTCCCCCGATTAGGATTAGCGGGGGTTTTTAATGAGGCCCCTTACCTTTCAAAAAAAAAAAGTAACCACCAACAAAAACATAAATAAAAAATTAGCGCCAATTGAATCTCTGTGCCAACAACAATCGATCGCTAGGGTATGCTGAAACATGCCACAAAGACAGATGAATCAAACCACAAAATAAAAACAAAGAACAAGGACAAAGGGAAAAGTGTGTCACAAGGACAGTGAAAGAGATTCTTATTAAAATAAAAAACAAGAAAATTAATAGATTCGATAGTCGACAATCAATATTAAAATTAATTGTCGATCACCGATCAAAGGGATTGATCAAAGTAAAAATCGATTAGAGTTCAAAAAATTTGGTAGTGGAGAGCGACTAGAAAATGAAACAATTTTCGGATCGTAAATAATAAAAATAAAATATATAATTAGAGATAAAAAGTGTAAGTTCAATGTAATATATAGTTGAGAAAGAAAAAATGTATGGATTTATCAAATCCGATTCATTGTAGGATTTCAAAATCAAAATTAAATAGGCATGCAACAAATTAATGAGTTCGATAAATAATAATTGGTATTGTAATTTTAAGCATTTTGTTACTTAATTTGCACCGTCTTTGAAATTTAAATTCCCTAACCCCTACCTTAGTATGTCAACAGCTATAAGATGTTTTTTCAAAAGAAAAAAAAATCTCATTATTGAAGTACCAATTGAGTATCAAAATATTAGGGTATACTACATGTTTAGCCACCTAATTTTCAGTAGATTTCTGTTTTGGTTATTCAATTATATATATATATATAACTTGATCATTAAATTTTAGAATTATACTCATTTCGATCACTTAAATATTAATTTTTTAACATGAGCATCAAAACACTATGTTTTGGAGCTTTTATTTAAGAAATCAACTTACAGTTTAACACTTTTTTTCTACGAACAACATCAGTCTCCATCATTGTCTCATTGTTAGCAGTCGTCGTTAGAAATATAATAGTTACAAAAAGATAATCTATTTTCTCTCCTATTTCTTCTTAGTTTAATTTTTCTCGCATTGAAAATACTCAAATCAAAGGTACGGTCTTATCTTAGGTATGATCTGCATCCTTCACATTCTAATCAACATAGAATTGAGATGTATTGTTTTACACCTCCTTCATGACCTTTCGAATGTTCAGTCTCTTAGTGGGTTTTTTGTGTGCAAAAACTTACCAAAAATTATGATCAATATTAAAGAATTAATAACCTAAATGAGTGAATTCAAAAATTCAACGATAGAATTAAATTTACAGTTGAAAGATCAAAACATAAATACATTGAACGTTGAGTGACTAAATATGTAAATTAACCAAAATAACTATAATTGACACAAAGACCACAAAGTAGATTAACAAAAAAAAAACACAAAGTAGATTAACAAAATAGGAAAATTTTATAGTGCTTAACGAGCACCACTATTGACGAGCACCGATAAACTATTTTATAAAATTTTTAGATCTAAAGTACTTAATGCGTAATTATAATTTTTTTAAAATTAAAAGTGTAATTTAATTAAAAAATATTTTTTTAAATTTTAATTTTGTTTTAAACATTATTAATCAAAATAGTCTATCCCCAAATCAAAAAAAATTAGGTCTTTTTCTTTGAAATTAACCCAATTGCCGAAAGCCACTTTCGCCGACAATCGCCGCCGTCGCCGACTAGTTTATGTCTGATTTCTTGTGCTACAAATACCAACTAAATCGAATTTAATTGCAGGCTACATTCTTGGGTGAGATCCTCGGTGCAGTAATCATGGCTAAAAATCATCACAATTTGAAACCCACCATGGAAGAAACGACAATTAAAGTCGTTGTCGAAGGTGTTGAATCGAGGGATGGCCGGATTTTAATCGATAAAAAACATGGAAAAATAGTGAAAATATTGGCGGCGACGACGGCTATCAGCAATTGGCTTAATTTTAAAGGAAAATACATAGATAGATTATTTTGATTAATAATGTTTAAAACAAAATTAAAACTAAAAAATGTATTTTAATTAAATTGCATTTTTTATTTAAAAAAATTATAATTACGGATTAAGTACTTTAAATTTAAAAAATTCATAAATTAGTTTATTGGTGCTCATCGGTGCTCGTCAATAGTGGTGCTTATCAAAGCTCGTCGAGCGTAGAAGAACTATCCAACAAAATAAATCAATCTCTAGCATAGAGAAAAATCGCTAAGATTTCACGATAAAAATTAATCAAACAACTTAATTGATTCGTTAATTAATTTGAAAGTTTATTTGGGTGCAATCTTTTTTAAGTTCAATAACTTTAAACACACCTAAATCATATTCCTTTTATATTGTTTTATTACCTCTCATATTTATCACGGTTGTCATTACTCACTTTTACTTAAAATCTTTTTATAAATTAATTATTAGATGTTATTAGAAAAGTAATGTTACTTAAAAATTTCAAAGTAAAACGATATGAGAATCTAATAAAATATCAAACCAACCAATTCAATCAATAAAATCAAACATCAAAATATTTAAATTATAACATTATTTATGTGGATGTCTATCATGATTAGAACTTTATCTAAGGAGTTTGATTTATTTATTATTAGGAATATTATCTCTATTAATTAGAGTTTAATGTATTATGTACTTCTTATGCCTATAAATAGATGATTCATTGAAGGCATTGTATATGATTCTATTTTTGAGAATAATACAAATCTCCCTCTTTCTCCCATCTCTTTGTTCTTCTTGTTCTTGTTCGTTGTTCTTCGTTATTTTATTCACAACACGTTATCAGCACGATCTCGCTCGCTTAATTACGGTGATTATTGTTGGTGGTTCTCGAAAAGAATTTCAATTTGATATTGGTGACTACATCTATCATATATTCAGCTTACCTTGGAAAGTATGGTATGTTTTATTTATTTATATACTAATATAATGATTGATTTATCATTCTCCAAAAGTTAGTATATTCATATCTATTATTTGGTTATTATTTTAATTTATTATTATTTTATTCATACTTGAAGTAACTCTTGAATTAACGAAAATTAAAATTATCGTCGTACTTCATTAGATGGATTGATAAAGCAAACCGAATTAAAGTCCTCAAGGATTTCGGCTAAATGCTATTGGGTGCACAAATTGGAACATTTTATTACACAGTATATTAGTTTTATTCAAAGTTTTTATTATTCCATTCTAATTTATAATTGATTCAATTCAAGGATTGTGTTGCCATGTGGTTGTTATATATTTGTTTTATCATTATTATTATTATTATTATGGTAATTTATATGAATAAATTCGAGATATAAAATAACTTTATTATTTGTATCAATTACTTTGTATGTGAATCAAAGGCAAAAGGAATACGTTACTTTGATATGTTTATACATTCATCAAAATGTTGTTTGATTTTAACTATGGTTGTTTATAATTTGATCACATCACTTATAGTTATGTTTATTCAACTTGCTCTATGACTACTTTTATACTTTTTGATCTAGTCTCAAATAATTTTTTTTATTCTATTGATAAAAGTCGATGCTTTTAACCGTGTTTTGAGTTTTACATGTATTCAAATGAGTTGGAAAGAGACATGGCGTAAAAAAAAAAGATTATGAGAAGATGCATTGGTTCATTTGCTACGTCATCATTGAGACGAAATTCAATATCGGTAAACTCTATTTTTATTTTTATCTTTTAAAATACAATTTTAAAGTGTGATAAATCATGATGCTTTTGAATTTACAAGGAGATTATTATAAAGTCTATATTTGCTCGAAAGCAATATTTTTTCTTCGTCGAAAAACTCGACCATAGACTTCTCCCAATTTCAAGTTACGAAAATTCTTCTTGATCCAAAAAGTTTTATGGGAGACATTCCTTGAAGTGAATGCAAAGCATGATGTTTATTCCATGCGATTATCAATGATGGGGCATTCCCTGAAGTGAATGCAAGCATGATGTTTATTCCATGCAATTATCAATGATGGGGCATTCCCTGAAGTGAATGCAAGCATGATGTTTATTCCATTCGATTATTGGATCTGTTTCATTCCCTGAAGTGAATGCAAACATGGTAAATCATTATTCAATTAGAGACATAATTTCGATATAATCCAAGTATAATTGGCTGGACATCCCGTTCTGTGAGGCTACTGATCTCAAAGGAGGTTTTTAAATGACCTTGTGGACAGGTTTAACAATGCCGCGTACGATGATTAAATCTTTGTTCTCTGTGATAAGGATATGTGAAAAAGGTTTTAAAGGCCCACTGGCTCTACTCCATTCCTTGAAGTGAATGTGAGATTATATTATGGAAGGAATAAAAAATCACATTAAAAGTTGTGGTCGTGGTCGAGGCTATGAATATACACATGAAAAATATAGTCGTTTTAAGAATACTTCTACCCGCTGGTAGCGAAGTTATAAGAATGACAAGAGTGATAAAGATCATTCTAAGGAAGTGAAATCATTTTACCAATGTGATGTTATAAACCATTGGTTTCGTACTTGTCAAACGCCAAAGTACTATGGACTTTATCCATAATCATGAATGATAAATGAAATAAAATATAAACAAAATTTGTTTATGGCGAAAATAATTATGGCGTTATTGGTCCAACTCAATTGGATATTGTTAATTTTCTCATAACCCTTGAAGGGAATAATTTACCATTTATTTTATTTCCCTTATAACATCTAACAGGAATAATTGGTTTTTTTTATGTTAATTCGTTTTATTTATTATTTATTTATGTTAGTTTGCTTTATGTTTATTTATTTCACATATTATTTATTTACATTTTATGTTAATTTATTATTTGAAGAATATGATTACTTCCGGAATAAAATATACAATGAATTGTGGCTATTTATGCCTAGAATTGTGGCTATTTATGCCTAGCAGATAATGCGAGTACTCATATTGTACTTAAGCATAAGAAATATTTTTCCCATTTAAATGCAAGGGGAAATATGAGTAGTATTTCTCAAAGTACTAAAATATCAATACTTCGGAAGAGCACTTGAAAGTTTATCTCTTATAGATAATCGACTTGATATGATGTGCTATATTTTATATTTTTCATTCCTCGAAGTGAATGATACAAAGTACATATTTTCATTACCTGAAGTAAATGAAACAAAACACATTTTGAAAGGTGCACAATTATGCATTTCTCGATTAAAATGCAAGGGAATAATGTGAGTACTATATCCGAAAGTACTAATATCACAAAAGGCTCTGGTTGAGCAAATATGTTATTGTCAAATGGAACTTTATTCCATATTCACATTGCGTTATACTCGTCAAAGTCATAAAGAGAGCAATATGAGTTCGCAAACTATCCCTTTGGGAATTATAGATAACATATGTTATCAATTGGCATTTGAAATAAGTCAATATGGATATAAGTTCTGGTAGCCAAAAAGCCAGTTGAAAGCTCTAGGAGAGCTATATATTGCTACCAAAAGATCATTTCAATTGAAAGCTCCGAAAGAGCTAAATATATTCCTATTTAAAGGAACAATTTTGATGGTCATACTAAACATGTACGAGTAAGATTGAATTACATGTTATGGTAAACAAGAAGTTTACAAATTCAGAGATATATACACACACATATATAGTTGGCATGATCGGTTAGACCATCCTGATCAATAATGATGCAGAAATTATTGAGATTTGCATGCACATGTATTAAAAGAACCTGTAGTTCTTGTGGTGCTTATTCTCAAAGGAATGGATTAAATTCCACTTATTAAAGAACGTGAAGTTCTTGTGTTGCTTAAAGGAATTGATTAAATTCCACTTACTAAAAGAACATGAAGTTCTTGTGTTGTTTGTTCTCAAATGATATAGATGATCCCACTTACCAAAAGAATTAAAACTTAAAGTTCTTGTACTGAAGTTAAGACTGTATGTCTTGCATATCTGAACGAAATATGGGCCCATATATCCACAAATGTGGAAAGTTTTATATGATTTTAGTAGATGCATCTACATTGTTTTATCGACTTACAACCAGAAGTTTGTGAGATTGATTCTAAAAAGATTTAGATTATGCAGTTAGACTATTTGTCTTGAAAAGCTAGTGGGTTTATATTTTAGGCTATATCAGTTGTTACAAAGCCTATTGATTATGAAAAATATAGTTTAGCAAAATTTCAATTGGATGCCTCCTATTTAATAGCTAAACTATGAGAACAAAAGAGTTATTATTTATATGGTGTTTCCATATAGCAACACTTATACGCATTAAGCCAACGAGTTATAATAAACTCCCCGTTATGATTGGTTTTTGGTCAGAAACCATACATTTCCCATTTTATGATTTTTGAATGTGCGATATGAATTGCTCCACCACAACGCACAAAATGGGTAAATAAAAAGGGTTGAGAATATATATTGAGTACGAGTCTCCTTTTATGTTTAAATTCTTAAACATTAATTGGAGAATCATTTATGACATGATTTTTCTCAACATCAGGGGGAGATAATAATCAGCTGGATAGAGAAAAATGAATTATCATTATCTAGATCCTCGTATATGAACTAGAAGTTCATAAGATAATTCATGTTATTACCTGTCAACTGCTAGACATATTTACTGACGCAATGAGAGTAATTAAGTCTCATATACCAGCTGAAACGCTCTAAGTTTAAATTACATGTTTGAGCGAGAGAATGTAAATCATGTCTGAAGCATGATAGTTGAAATGGTTCCAATGATCAAAATTCTCGTAAATAGAAACTAATATGAGATGGTCATATATTGGAGGTGGGTGCTCTTGAAGAGACCCAAGACATAACAAATAATAAAACTCTAGAAGAGTTTCAGGTACCTGAAATAAAGATTGAAATCTTGAAGAGATCTCGATGAGTTATGTCATTACGAGAATGGAACCAGAAAATTGGAAAGTTGTCGACAACGATTTTACAAACAATTTTACATAAAATACTTCTATAGAAGTAAAGAAAGAAATCGAGGATCTTGTATAAAATCTATCCAGAAGTATATATATTGAATTGGTCTATGTTGAAAGACGCTTTGAACTTCTAAAATAGAAGTATTTGGACCAGCAGTCCAAACACCTAAAGGTGTAATGCAAGTGAGGCACAAATAAGTAGTCGTAAATACGACTTGAACTATGATTTATGAAAAGTTTTAATTACTTCATGATGGATGCAATTACTTTGGCAGTTATGAAATTTTTTTGCATGCGTCTAATTATTTGTGGATCCATATTTATCCTTGAAGGATTTAAAATGCTAGAAGCATTTGGAAATTTCCGAGAAAATTTATTTAGACATGTCTCATGAATATTTTGGCGCATTTGGTATAATCGCCTTAGTGAATACTAATTGAGCAAATACTATAAGAATGATCAGATTTCCTGATGTATTTTATAAAGGAGTTTGGATCAAGATCCATTATGATAATTTTAGAACTCCTGAAGAGCTTCAAATTGGAAACTCGTGAAGTACTTTCAATACAAGTACTTGAATCTTGACATCAAGTTTATCTCGACCTGAAGATCGAGCATTTTTATATATTTCCTTTTGTCTATGAATAGACATAAGCTGAAAGAATCTTAAAGAAGATTCAATATGAATAGAGCATATCTATTGAGTATCCCAATAGTTGTAAGATTGTTGGATGTGAATAAAGATAATTATATCTTTTCTTGGTTTTGAAGCACTATATATTAGTTGGTCAAGCAATATCCATGGATATACAAAGATCATTACATTTAGATCTTCAAACATTCGTTGATGCCTCCTCAAATTTTGTAGAAATAATTGCTATGCACAAGGCAAGCCAAAAATGTGTTTGGCTAAAATCATTGACCCAACATATCCAGAAGATATGTAGATTTACTTTCACAAGATATGATATGAAGCTATTTTGTGTAGAGATAATGCAAGATGTATATCTCAATTGAAAGGCGGATACATCGTGAAACATATTACTCTAATGTTTCATTCCTCAAGATCTTTAGAAAAATAATATTCAAGATTGAATTATGAAGATTCAAAGATCTTCTGTGATGTTTTCATGAGGGGGAGGAAATACGCGTTGCACTCTTTTTCCCTTAACCAAGGTTTTGTCCCAATGGGTTTTCCTGGTAAGGTTTTTAATGAGGCAACATGTTATGCGTATTAAAGATGTGTGTACTCTTCTTCCTTCACTAATGAAATTTTTTTTCCCACTGGGTTTTTATCTTAGTAAGGTTTTAACGAGGCACATTATCTTCATAGACATCCAAGGGGGAGTGTTATGAATATTTATCTATGTGGATGTCTATCATGATTAGAACTTTATCTAAGGAGTTTGATTTATTTATTATTAGGAATATTATCTCTATTAATTAGAGTTTAATGTATTATGTACTTCTTATGCCTATAAATAGATGATTCATTGAAGGCATTATATATGATTCTATTTTTGAGAATAATACAAATCTCCCTCTTTCTCCCATCTCTTTGTTCTTCTTGTTCTTGTTCGTTGTTCTTCGTTATTTTATTCACAACACCTAAATCATATTCCTTTTATATTGTTTTATTACCTCTCATATTTATCACGGTTGTCATTACTCACTTTTACTTAAAATCTTTTTATAAATTAATTATTAGATGTTATTAGAAAAGTAATGTTACTTAAAAATTTCAAAGTAAAACGATATGAGAATCTAATAAAATATCAAACCAACCAATTCAATCAATAAAATCAAACATCAAAATATTTAAATTATAACATTTGAATAAAATAAGTTGTACTAAAAGAGCCACTCTCGTAATAAAATTTTGTATATCTAAACTAATCAATTAAAAAATATTATAAAAAAAAACTAAAACCGAAATCTATTCAATTGGAATTACATTTTAACGTACACAACGGATCTTATCGGCTAAGCCTTCATCTTGGGCTTTGGTTCTGGGCATAAAAAACAGTAAATAAAATAGGGACATATGGTTTACGTGTCCAAATAGCGGTCCACAAGATTACTATTTGTTATTCATCTTTTAACATAAGCAACGGAATAAACTAATACTGTTTACTAAACCAAGTGTTAATTTGTTTGTAGTCCAATCATTTTATTCTCTTTATTTTTATTATATTTTAATTTTACATTATATTATTTTAGGTTTGAGTACAAACAAAAACAAATGTATCTCTAACTTTGTTTGATACAACTGTTTCTTTAAGGGTAAACTATACCATTGACCACCGAACTAATTGGGGATTCTTATTTTGACCACCGAACTAACGAACTCGTCAATCAGACCACCGAACTTATTAAATTAACCTATTTTGACCACCGCCGTTAAAAAAATAACAGAGGACTGACGGAGTGATGACGTGGCAGTTAACTAACTTTTATAAAATTACACATTTAATCCTTCTTATTTACACATTCTTTCAATTTAGTCCTAATTTTAAATTAATAAAATAAATTAATTATTTAATTAAGTGATGACACGTGTCAACACCTTATTGGAGGAATTTAATTATTTATATTTGATTTTAATTATTTAATTTTTATTGGGGCTGGGGGGAATTGAACCTGCAACATGTGGGTTGTAAACCCACACCTTTACCACTACACCACACCTCTCTCAATGATATCATCTGCTCCATTTAATATATATCTTATAATGCAGTAAATGTTAGGGGAAAAAAGTAAAAATGATTGAAAGGGGATTCGAACCTTGACCACTTGGGATGTGTATAATCACACAAACATTCGATTTAAAATATTCGAATATTTTTCTTTTTCATATTTAAATTAATTCGAATCCTTGATTTAAATATTTTAAATCGAATATTTTAAAAATATTTTTTTTCTTTTTCATACTTTAAATATTCGATTTAATTTAAATACTTTAAAATGTATTTAAATCGAATATTTTAAAGTATTTAAATTAAATCGAATATTTAAAGTACGAAAAAGAAAAAATATTTTTAAAATATTCGATATAAAATATTTAAATCAAGTATTCGAATTAATTTAAATATGAAAAAGAAAAATATTCGATTTAATGCATTATAACATATATCAAATATATTAAATCAAGTATATAAAGAAAAAATATTCGAATATTTAAATATTTTAAAGTATTTTAAAAAATATTTTTTAAATATTCGATTTAAAATATTTAAATCAAGGATTCGAATTAATTTAAATATGAAAAAGAAAAATATTCGAATCTTTTAAATCGAATGTTTGTGTGATTATACACATCCCAAGTGGTCAAGGTTCGAATCCCCTTTCAATCATTTTTACTTTTTTCCCCTAACATTTACTGCATTATAAGATATATATTAAATGGAGCAGATGATATCATTGAGAGAGGTGTGGTGCAATGGTAAAGGTGTGGGTTTACAACCCATATGTTGCAGGTTCGATTCCCCCCAGCCCCTTTCTCTCATATTTGCTTAATTTTCCTTCAAACAAGTGGTGACACGTGTCACCACTTGATTGGACGAGGAAAATAAATTTATAAAATCAAATATAAATAATTAAATTTCTCCAATAAGGTGTTGACACGTGTCATCACTTAATTAAATAATTAATTTATTTTATTAATTTAAAATTAGGACTAAATTGAAAGAATGTGTAAATAAGAAGGATTAAATGTGTAATTTTATAAAAGTTAGTTAACTGCCATGTCATCACTCCGTCAGTCCTCTGTTATTTTTTTAACGGCGGTGGTCAAAATAGGTTAATTTAATAAGTTCGGTGGTCTGATTGACGAGTTCTTTAGTTCGGTGGTCAAAATAGGAATCCCCAATTAGTTCGGTGGTCAATGATATAGTTTACCCTTTCTTTAATTATATATATATATATATATATATATATATATATATATATATATATATATATATATATATATATAATATTCCTTCGTCCTCTTAAAGTGGAGAGAATAGTGGACAAGTTATTTTTATTATTATTATATACTCAAACCATTTTATAGGTTCATGCTTTTATAAAGTTTCTTTTCACTAATGAGTTGATATAATAAATTTCTTAAATAAAGTTAAGAATTTAAATATTAATATTATGAATAAAATAAATTAGATTATAAAAATTATCATATAATAAGAATTTGTAAATTTTAATTTAAATTAACCAATCAATGAATCAAATATAGATGATTATACAAAAAAATATTTCTTGCAGTTGTATTTATTATATCAATAGAAGAAATATTATCTGTTTAATAATTAATATATTAATATGAAAATTAATTTTTCAATTATAGGAGATATTTCAAGAGAGTTGAAAAGGAAAGAATTTAAATTCAAAATACTATTCCCATACAGGCTTAAAATAACGGCTGTACCTGTTAAATATTATTAAAAATTAAGGTAATACATTTATTGGAAATAAAGTTTTATTGGCAAGTGTTTAAAAAACAGTTTCTATCATTATTATTTATATTAATATATAGAACTAAAAATATAAAAATAGTCATTAAAATCATAAAAGTATTTTTACATAATAATTATATTCAGACATGTTAAAACACACATAAAAAATAAGTAATTATTACATGCACATGTGTTGAAAACAAAAAATTTCTGAAATCCTTCAATTTTAGGGTTTATGGACTATGTTTAGGCTTTTAATGTGTAGGAGTTTAAGTGTATAAATTTTGAATTTAGGGGTGTGACTATAATTTAAGGTTTATAGGTTAAAACCTAAATTTATTACCCTAAAACTTAAAATTCAACCTCTAAACTATAAACCATAAACTCTAACAATAAACCTTAAATTCTAAGTCCCCACACTTAAACCTATAAACCCAATATTATAAATATAGTCCTTAAACCCTAAAAGTAAGAGCGCTAGTGAAATTTTTTCGTTTTCACCGTTCATACACGAGATATTTTCCTTAAAAAATATCATATTTGTCAAAAGAATCATGATTCAGCCCGTGGGAGTTCATATTTTATTCTTATTAATTAATTAATTCACATGAAAATTTATTATAGTTTTAAAAAATATTTAAACTATAATTTTTTAATTTAATCAAATTAGGCTATTATATTTTTATTGTATATAAATTAAATCACTCATAATGGTGTAGTTAAATAATTCTAACGGATAAAATTAAAAACTAACAATTTTACTTAATACATTTGTCACGCACCGTTGTCAATTATTGTTTCTGACAATTTAATTAATTTTCTATGAGAATTTTATCAAATATTTCATTTACATAATTCGAATGAAAATTAAACGAATTTCCTACAAATTATAATAAAAATATTTAAATTCCCAACTAAACATTTATTTTATAATGATATGTGAAAAATATGTTAAGTTAAAGTGTTCATTTTATTTTTTTCGTTATAATTATCTAATGGTATTAATATAAGTGATTTGATTTTCTTATTAATAAAATTTCAATGATGTAATTTAATTAAGTTAAAGATTTTGTGATCTAAATCAAAGTTGAATTTTAATTTAATGATATATAATGTATATTACTTGAAAGGATGAGTCTGCCACACTTGACGAGCACCGATGAGCGCCACTAACGACAAGCACCGATAAGTACCATTAATTTAATTTATAAAGATTAAAAATCTAAAGGACTCACCATATAATTATAAATTGTTTTAAAATCAAAAGGTAAATTAATTAAAATATATTATTTTATTTTTTATTTTCTTTTAAACATAGATCAAAATACCTATCTACCCCTGAATTACAAAACTCTAATTTTTGTTCATTTGAAACTTAAACTGCCGTCGTGCCGCTACCTCAAGTCGTTGTCGTCGTTGCATCAACTTAAACTTCAACTTACAAAAAGTGTGGTTACATGACAAAGCAAGTTATTACCTTTGTTTATTTAGCCTTTTAATTTCCTTTTGGTTTCGTGATCTCTACTAAAACATTCCAATGACATCTGTCTGTCGTAGTTATTTTTTAACGGTTGAGTTAGCCAGAAACATAAATAAACAATAAATCGAAGAAGACTAGGAGCCAAAACCCTAAATAACATTAGATAGAGGTTAGCGGCAAGAGGCAGCGACAATGACGACAGGAGGAGGCGGTAACAGTGGCGACGACTTAAATTTTAAATGAACAAAAAGTAGGGCTTTGTAATTTAAGTGTGGATAGGTATTTTGATCTATGTTTAAAATAAAATTAAAAATAAAATAATATATTTTAATTAATTTACCTTTTAATTTTTAAATAATTTATAATTAATTTTTAATATTTATAAATTAAATTAATGGTGCTCATCGGTACTCGTCGTTAATGGTACTCATTGAGTGTGACAAAATTTTCCTACTTGAAAAGACGTTTTAATCGGATTTGAACTTCATTTACTTTACTTTATTTATCAACATAAGAATTAAGATGTATTAATTTAAATGAAACGGATACATAACAAACTTAGCAACACTTATATCACCGGACACTCTTAAAGCATCGAGCCAACAACAAATTTAGTAAATAATCAAGACACCATGAACACAAGAAAAATTAACATAGATATATTAAAATAAAATATTGTCGACCAGTTTCAGTAGAAAGTCATCGTAAAAAAAAACTAAGAGCTCCAATGTTGAAAGAACTCTAACAAAGAAGGCTTTCACCATCTAAATGACGATAGTTTTTATCATCATTATAGCTTCACGAAAAATGTGTGTTTTTTGAAAGAGAAAAAAATAAAAACCTAAATAGCATAAACTAAAAAGGTAGTGAAGAGAACATGTTGTCTTCTCGTTGAAGCGTTAAGATAAACGTGAAAATGACGACACTAGAAAGAGAGAGAAGATCAAATCAAACAAAAACAGAGAAAGAAAAAGCAACAAAAACGTACATATTAAGTGGAACGAACATGGAGTGACGTTATCATAAGTCAACACTATTCACGAAAAATGTTTGTGTTTTGAAAGAGAAAAAAATGAATATCTAAATAGCATAAACTAAAAAGGTATTGTGGAGAGCATGTTGTCTTCTTGTTAAAGCGTTAAGATAAACGTGAAAATCACGACACTGGAAAGAGAGAGAAGATCAAATTAAACAAAAACAGAGAAATAAAGAGCAACAAAAACGTACATATTAAGTGAAACGAACATGGAGTGACATTATCACAAGTCAACAGTATCCACCGCCACCAGCTAAAAAAGAAAAAAAATGATAGAAAAATAGTTTCTTTTTCACCTTCCACTGACGTAGGTCAACAGAGAAACCAAAAACCAGCTACACACCACAACTCTTAGAAACATTTGAAATTATCAGAAACACAAAATTGTAAACGAACTTACTCAGAAATATTTTTAAAAAATCGACCATCAAGAAGAAAAAAGCTCTCACAACCAAATAAGTAAAGATAATCGAAATTAAAAAAGTTGAAGAAAGTCCGACGAGACCAGAGTCGTCGGACTTTTTTTTTACATATCAAAATGAAAAAAACAAAAACAAAAAAATGAAATAAATTTTTTGAGATACTTATTTCTTGTATTTTTTTTTTCAATTTACTTTACTTTTCATTTTCTTTATTATTTAATCCAAAGTCTCACTTCCCTATACCTTGATTTTATCACAATTCTTTTGCTCGTAAAAAATATATTTTGCTTTTACAAATCCCAAACTGTAACTCCCATTTTCTCTCTCTATATGCTTTCACAATCACCAAACAGGGAGACAGGCAGCCACCCCCTTCACTACCCGCTCTTCAATAATTCTCTCGTTTAGGATACCATAAAAGTTCCACCTCGCACTACTTTAAAAGGATAAATATTCATTTCCTCCCCATTCTCCCCTTCTCTTTACACCCCTTTCTTCTTCTTTCTTCTCCTCTTCTTTGAGCTTTGTGGACTCGGCCAAAATCTGGGTTTTCTTTCTTTCTTCTCCTTTTTCCTAGTAAGTCTGTCTGGACTTGCTTTTGAGTGGATCTCTATGCGTCTTACTTGATCTTAGTACTTTCTATGGAGTTCTCTGATATGGTGTTTTTATTATTATTGTTGTTGATTTATAGAATTTTGAGGTTTTGGTTTATGTTTTGGTAATTATTTATTATCGATATGAGGTTTTCGTTATTGGTTGATAAAGTTGAGGTTTGATTTTCTGGGTTTTTTTTTTTTGGTTTCTGACTTGGGTTTTAGTTACTGCTTGGTAAAGTTGAGTTTTTTTCCCTCCCCTTAAAACCAAAGCTGGGTTTGGATCGTCTGTTTTGGTGTGTTCTGCCATTTTTTTTTATAAAAAATGTATTTTTATTGAATATATTGAACTATTGATTCTCTTTGAAGCTTGCTATTCTCCTTTTGCGTTTTTTAATTTTTTTTTATTGTTTTGCAAACTTGAAAGCACTAATTGTTTCAGATACAATGAATCTGAGTTTGGTTCTATTTTTCAGTTAAATCGTTCTTTATGCTTTTTTTAATACAAGTACTTGTCCGGAGATCTGACTTTTATCTGACTGTTCCTTAATTTAAGATTTATGAATCAGATTTTGTTTTTTTTTGTGTGTCTCACTGTCTCTTATGTCTCGATACATAAAGAGTATGTAGCTGATCAGCTGATATTGCTTGTAGGCTAGTTGATCTGTTCAATTTTCTTAAAATCATTTTTTTTTCTGTTTTTTGTTTTTGGACTACTTAAATCATCAATGTTTTACATAGGTTTTAGGAAATCAACATTTTTGTTTATATGGTTTTGGTTTTGGTTTATCTGTTTCAATTTTCTTAATTTTATTTTTAAATTGCTGCAGCCATTTCTTTGATATTAAATTTATGTTTAGACTGTCTTGATCAGTTCACCCTTTTATGCTGCTATTTTATCATGGAAATTAACGGCCCTTGCATGGTTTTTGTTAACCAATTTATTTATTTTTATGTACAGGGTTAACTTAGGGCTTAGTTGGAGAAATTTGACTCTGAGATTCCCTCAAGTTTCAGACTTTTCTTGGGGGCCAATCCGATCTTGGAACAATGCTGATGTTTGATGAGATGGCTATTTGCGGAGATATGGATTTCTTATGTGCTCCCCTCGGGGAAAAAGATGTGGCCGTCTCGCAGATGGAAGCGGAGGCCGCAGCTGAGGATGATTATACTGATGATGAGGTTGATGTTGATGAACTCGAGAGGAGGGTGTGGAGGGACAAAATGCGTCTCAAGCGGCTCAAGGAACAGCATAAGGGCAAGGAGGGGGTCGATGTCGCGAAACAGCGTCAGTCCCAAGAACAAGCTAGGAGAAAGAAGATGTCAAGGGCACAGGATGGGATATTGAAGTACATGCTGAAGATGATGGAGGTTTGCAAGGCTCAAGGTTTTGTTTATGGGATTATTCCGGAAAAGGGAAAGCCGGTAACTGGAGCATCCGACAATCTTCGAGAATGGTGGAAGGATAAAGTCCGGTTTGATCGTAATGGTCCTGCTGCTATTGCCAAATACCAGGCAGATAATTCGATTCCTGGCAAGAACGTTGGCTGTAACTCCATCGGCCCGACCCCTCACACCTTGCAAGAACTTCAAGATACAACGCTTGGTTCTCTTTTGTCTGCACTGATGCAACATTGTGATCCCCCTCAGAGGCGGTTTCCTTTAGAGAAAGGTGTTTCCCCACCATGGTGGCCTACTGGCAGCGAGGAATGGTGGCCACAACTCGGATTACCCAAAGATCAAGGTCCTCCTCCTTATAAGAAGCCTCATGACTTGAAGAAAGCTTGGAAAGTCGGGGTTCTCACGGCAGTAATCAAGCATATGTTTCCTGATATTGCCAAGATTCGGAAGCTCGTAAGGCAGTCTAAGTGCTTGCAGGACAAGATGACAGCAAAGGAGAGTGCAACATGGCTTGCTATCATTAACCAGGAGGAGGCTTTGGCACGGGAGCTCTACCCTGATTCCTGCCCTCCTCTGTCCTCAGGTGGAGGAAGTGGGGCTTTTGTTATAAATGACTGCAGTGAGTATGATGTTGAAGGGGCTGAAGTTGTGCCGAACTTTGATGTGCAAGAGCTTAAACCCGGGAATCTCAATGCACCTAACCTCGGTATCGATACAATGAGGACGGTTCAACAACAATCATATCCTATTAAGGGAGTTGTCAATAATCTGGATTTCTTGCGAAAGAGGAAACCGTCTGATGATTTGAACATGATGGAACACAAGATCTACACTTGTGAGTTCCTCCAGTGCCCTTATAATGAACTTCGCTTGGGATTTCATGACAGGACTTCCAGGGACAATCATCAGTTAATTTGTCCGCACAGAAACACTTCCGGACAGTTCGGTGGTTCAAATTTTAACGTGAATGAAGTGAAACCAGTCATTTTCCCTCAACCTTTCGCACCATCCAAGCCAGCTGCACCGTCTATTACATCTGTTACAACACCATATGACAACATATCAGGACTTGGAGTTCCAGAAGATGGGCAGAAAACGATTGGCGAGCTCATGTCAATGTATGAGAACAACATGCAAGGCAACAAGAACATGAATCCTGGAAGCAATTCAGTAACAGAAGGTCAAAATCTGCTTCAGCCGAAAATGCAACAGCAACAGGATGAATTCTTCGGCGGTCAAGGAATCATGATGGATGGAAATTTCTTCGAGGAGTCCAGCATGCCTCGTAACCATCAGATATTCTCGCAAGGGGAAGGGCAGTATGACCGTTTTAAAGTCCCGAATCCTCTGTTCGAGACCAACCACAATAACAACAACAGCTTCCAGTTAATGTATGGTTCTCCATTCGATCTGGCTTCTTTTGATTACAAGGAAGATCTACAAGCAGCTGGGGTGGATACCATGCCGAAGCAGGATGTTCCAATCTGGTTTTGAGTAACAAAGTTGTGGTCACAACCAACTTTCTTGCAGGAAGATTTACCTTTTACTTCCTTTTAAGGTCTTTCTACACAGGCACTAGTTAAAACTTTTCTTTACTTGGTTTTTATGTTTTTGTTCATGCTTAGCGAGTTTAGCAGGTCTTCCTATGGGTTTCCAATAAAAACAAAAGGTCACATATGACATAATCCTGCTACTCATCTTCATAGAATGATACTGTCTCATAAATAAGTTTTATGAGTTGTTTCTGTGATTTTTCTTCCCCTTTTTTTTTACTTGTTTAAACTTTTTATTAGTTTCTACCATTATCATGTTCCGTAGGGATCTGAGTGTGTTTGTCCTGTAATGGGTACATAGTCGACAGATTGTGTTGAATGGGAGCTGTTGTCTTTTAGGGCAGTCCTATCCTTGTTGTTCATCTCATGTGAACTTTAGACCCACAGCAGTTGATGCAAAGAAGATGGTTAAGTTTTAGTAGGATCCTGTCTTTGGTGGGAGATGGAAATGGAACTGGTCTGGTTTTGTGCCAAGCATGCTAGTCTTTGGTGGTGGGGTCAGCTTTCTTTGGCCCTGTTCAAAGTTTTGAGCTTATCGTTTTAATGGTCCCCATTTCCGAAAAAACAAAACAAAAGCCAGGCAATAACAGAGTTCATTTTACCCAAAAGAGAAAAGAATGAAAGGAAAGTGGATAACGATCCAAATCTTGTTGGCACAATAGTGTTGTGTTGCATATATATATATATATATACATAATGTAGTGGATGAGGTTTTATCTGCAAAATGCATCTCCCCTTGATATTTTTGGTATTTCTTACATACAAAGAAAATACATAACCAGATCACATGGGCATGGCATTTGGCTTGAAAAGGTATGACTATAATTTTATTTATATTATACCCAATCTGCTTTAGTTGTCACAGATGAAATGGACCTGAAGCAACTCAGAAAGCAGTTTCATTTTAATTTCTTTGATATAATGTAAAATGATTTTATCTTTACTATAAAGTCTACACTGATTGACTTCATCTAGGTTAGCAGGGATAGATCGAGGGGTTGAAGAGGACGGTCGTCTCTCCTAAAAATTTAATTTGTATATAATTTAATTTTTTTATATATTTTCTATTAAAAATTTTATAAGTTTACTCTTATTATTTTATAAGCCCACCGTTTTAACATAAAGTAATGCTCCGGTCCCTGTAGATTAGGAATATTTTTCAGTTTAATGATGAATCGGTGACAAATGAGGAGCGAAGGGGACTCCAATTTCAGCAGTGAATGTCGTCAAAGATAATACATTTTATGTGTCATTTTTCTTGTGCATTCAAATAGGATTGCAGTTCAAATATCGTACTTTATGTCTTACATTAGAATTGGTTAATTAAAATGGTTATGTCATTTTTCTTGTGCATTCAGGATAAGATTGTAGTCCTAGAATTTGTTTGGACTGGTTCGTTTGTCATGTGTGTCGGCCATTGGATTGGTCAACAACGATGATAATAGTAAAAGACAAGATAAACGAGATATAAAAAATAACAATCAAGAATTTCTAAAGTAAGTGGTTGAAGTTCTCACTTGACATTCTTTTTTCTCCCTTAATTGTGGGTTCGAAATTCATTAGAAGCAAATTCTCCTTCTCAGGTAAAAATTGTTCAATATATATAAAACGACAAACTTTATTTCTTCATTAAAAGAAAATCTCAAAACGGTTTAGAAAATAAAATTATGCAAAGTTTTTATACGTAAAAGTAGGCTAAGTAGCCTAGGAGGGCATACATGGATTTGGGCCAATAATCAATAATCTTATTACCCAAGTCCAATATGTTTCACCCAAATTCATTCCAAGGTTGAGACTGAATCCTCAAATGCTTGCAAAACTCACTAAACTAAACATATGGGCATTAGGTTAGGTGTTAGAAGACGACTTCTTTGAAATCTCTTTCTCCGTTTCTTAATTTCTTCCATTAAACAATTGTTTATATGAAAACTTATTCAAATATCAATAATCCATTATTACATCGTCGTGTAACACATTATATAGTGCATCTTATGAACTGGTCCAAGTCGTGACGAGCATTACCAATTCCAAGGTCTATTTCTTTTTTTTAATATTTGATTTATAATGTTAAAAAGATATTGAATACTTAAATATATTTGATTTTATACTCTCATGTATATTGTATCAACGACAATATCAATCGAACTAAATTCAATCGATAATTTATTTCTAATTTCCTGCTATCAGATCTAAAATCTATTTTTTTGAAGTACGATATTTTTATATATTTTTTTTATTATGATCAATAAAATATTAGTTCAATGATAAAATATAAGTCATTGAATCTTTGATGTCCTATATAATGTAATTTTTTTTTCTAATTATTTAAATATGTATTATTTGTATATATATAACTGTGTTTGTGCCGGTTAAAATTAAAACAAACAAATGACCGAATGAGATATCGGCATGTTTGGTAAAGAGAAGTTTGGGAAAAAAATTAGAGGTTTGACCATTCAAATCCGTTAATATTGTTGTTTGGTGAACAACAAATTGAAAGAACGAATTGAGGTGAAACCGCTAATTTTGAAAAAGCTCATAATAGGAGCTTTTTGATATTAGAGTTATAAAGAGTCTTTTACCCTTACCAGTTACCAAAAATCTCAAAATAACCTAAATTAAATATTTTCTCACTATATTTATAATTTAATCCTATTTATTTTTTCTTTTTATTATCACATATTTATATATGTATTTAAATTTATTAATTAATTAAATTATATTGAAATAATTATATAAATAATAAATTAATATATAAATCATTCGAATATGTTTAAAAAAGTTATATTAAAATAATTTTATAGATCTAATTAATAATAATTAGATACAAAATATTGATGACTAATAAACTATTCAAACAAGTATTGAATATAATCATGTCCTTATATGTCTTTTTGCTTGTTTAAATAATCTAACAGCTATAAACTAATTTTACCAAACACTTTAATACAATCAGCTAATACAATCATCTAGTCAAATCAGCTAATGCAATCAGCTATCAGCTAATGTAATCTGCTATCCACTAATTGTCAAACATGACCGTTATTTTAACAAAAATCTAATATTATTCCGAACTAAAATGATACTCATCTGTCTGCAACAAACCATAAAAAGAATTAAGTAAACCGTATATGTAAATTTATTTAATTGAAAATCTGTCATAATAATATATTCATGTCGCACTATCCTTGCAACCAAACACTCCAACTGTACTAACCATGCTCCAATAAGGCAATAATTACCAGAGATCAACTCCATAATCACAATCCTTTGACACAATCCTGGACGCCGCCGTTAACCTGTCCACCGTTATCTTACACGTCACTTTAACGGTAATTTTCCACGTCTTAACGGACCCCACTTTGATCTTAACTGGCGCTCTCAGCTTCAAACGAAACGGCACCGCTCCCTTGTTTTGCTGGTCGGAAAGAGCCCTGAGCGCCCCGTTTGTTAGTTCAATCGCAGAGCCCTTTAAAGCCGTTTCGAACACCGTTACGTTATTTTTCGGCTGGTAAAAAGACGGCAACGCGCCGTTAGATAGGTTGCTGTCTTCGTAGTAAACTCTAATGGAGCTGCCTTTCTCGTAGTAGATACCAATTTTGTCGTTGGGGTTGTGTGCCCGGACGGTGACGTCGAATTCAGGCGAGATCGGAGATGATGACGTCAAGTTGAATCCCTTGATGGCAACGTTCTCGACGGAGTAATTTGGAGACTCGGGCTTGAAAACGAAGTAAATCACCGCGGCAGCAATGGCCGCAGCGAGGAGTAGGACGATGACGGTAATCAACAAACAGCAACAGCAGCTGCGACAGCTATTCCGACGTTCCTTCCGTTTGGATAGATGCTCATAACGGCGCGCGTTCTCCGGCGGAGGGACGCGATAGATTTGGTCCTTGGGAATTTGGATGACGTAAGTTCCAGGTTGTGGAGCAGGTTTCTCGGGGGACGAAGTTGCTACTTTTGGCATTGGATGTTCGCCAGAAGTGGGTGGGGAATCGGCCGGGTGGACTCGTTCGGCCATCGTGCTGTTAACTCAGTGGACACTACAAGAAACAAAGACATTAATGATAAATATTTTCCCGCGACCTAAACGGTTACATTGCTTTGGCACACTGAATCAACGACTATTCCATCGAACCAAACACGCCATATGCAAGAAAAAGAGAAGCTGTAACAATGGAGGAACATACCTGGAACAAGCTTTTGTCTTGGAGTTCTTGAAGACTCAAAGAAAAAGCAAAAGTCAAAACAAGCTTTTGTTGTGTGTGTATATATTACGAAATGGATTAAGGGGAAGGTAAAGAAATAGTAAAAGATGGATTACAGTTCAGACTTGGATGTCAAAGAAATTAAGCTTTTAAGAGAACGAATATGTCAAGACACGGCGACGGCGTCTCATCTGATGTGATCACGTGGTGGAGATTGGGTTTGGCCGTTTGGGGGTGTACGTGTTTCCTCATTTCTGGGGTTTTATCTGCTGCTCTTCATTCTTCCTCCGTGTGGGAGGATTCAACTTGGGCCAGTTGGCATTGGGCCCCTTCTTTTCCCATTTTCTTTTTGCGGAGGGATAAATAAAGTTAATTCTATTGCATGTCCCCAAATTATTATCCTTATTTTAAATTGATCTCTACATTTTTATTCTCAAACTATGATACTCATTCTAAATTGGTCTTCAAATTTTTAAACGTCTTAATTTCATCCTAAAACTATCAATATATGCTAACCAATCCCATGTTGATAAAATTGCTATAAGAATGTGCACAACCATGTAAATGTTGAAATGTATTATGTAATAATATGATGTGACATAAACGATACTTGGATATTAATTGAAATGTCCAAAAGTTTATGGAATAATTTAGAATGAGGGTCATAGTTTGAGGGTGAAAATAGAATGATTAAAAGTTTGGGAGACTAATTTAGAATGGAGTCATAGTTTGAGGATAAAATTAGACCATTGAAAAATTTAGAGTCTAATTTAAAATAAGTCATAGTTTAAGAACATTGATCAAATGGGTGAATTAATAAAATTTTAGAGTATAAAAGCTTAATTGAATGTAAAAATGTTTAAGCCTTAATTAATTTTTTTCTCTCAAAAGTTCTAGAACTTATGATACCCTTAAATTAAATTTAAAAATGAATAAAATAACCATTTATTATATTTAATATCATGTTACTATTGTAATTGATATATTAATAAAACTTGAAAACTAATCTAAAGGAAAATATCTATTTAGGGTTTTGCTCCGCAATTTTCGGATTTAGGGTGTTGGTCTGCGTAGCCTGATGGAGCCGCATGGGGGGGTCGTCGGAAAATCTCCGGAGAGTGTAGCGCCGATGACGGTGCCTGTGAGTCTTGAGAGGCCAGGACTGCCGTTGGAAGAAGGCGTGGAAAGGGATTCGAAAAGGGGGCGTAGCCTGCTCTCGCAGGAGACGGGGGAGGGAGATAACGCGGATGTTACCGCTGGTGATGTCTGCATGCAAGAGGCAATTGAGAAAGAGGCTGTTGGGGAGGCGCCGGCAAAGGAAAGTTTGACCCCAGTGATCACTAAGCCGTCGTTCCGAGACATGGTGGCTGGGAAGGAGGGTCCGGGTTCTTTGATCGAGGAACTTGACGTGATCCTCACGAAGGAGGATGTTCGAGTCAATCTTGAAGGACCACTGCCAAGGATTGACTTTACGGATCGCGTACATGATTCGATAGATGCGAAGCTAGCATGCTCGATCATTGTGAGATTACTTGGAAAGGTGATTGGATATCGAGCATTACTGGCTAGGGTAAAGGCATTGTGGATGCCGGTAGGAAGGTTAGAACTGGTGGATCTCGACAATGAGTACTATTTGGTACGATTCGAATTGGAGAGCGATTATGATAGGGTGATTTCTGGTGGTCCGTGGGTTATTTATGGTAGTTACCTTACGGTTCAACCGTGGTCACGATCATTCTCTACATCGGAGGCGTATCCTCAGCACATTGTAGTTTGGGCACGCCTTCCGGGACTGCCGTATCGTTACTACACAAAGAGCATGTTTAGGGCGATTGCGGGAATGTTTGGCAATGTGGTTCGGATTGACTATAATACACTGGAAGGGAAGAGGGGCCGTTTTGCAAGGTTTGCTATAGTTGTCGATTTGAATAAGCCACTACTCTCGGGAGTGGTTATCGATGGTTTTCGACAGGATGTAGAATATGAAGGATTACCGCTCATATGTTATAAGTGTGGGAAGTATGGGCATCAAAAAGAGGTGTGTGTGATTGGGGGTAATCCGAAGGTGGGCTCGTCATCTAACTCGTCTCCTAGCGTGGAGGGAGGGGCGAGCGACAAGGAGATATATGGCCCATGGATGCAAGTTCAAACCCGCTGCCGTAAGCCGATGAATGTGACCAATCGAGATAGTAAAGGAGGGGCTGCTAACCGGATTGTGAGTCGATCGATGGGATCACGCTTTAATGCATTGGAGATTGAGGACAATAGCATTGCGGGTGACGTGCGTAGGGAGAATGCTGAGGATCGAAATATGGGGAATGTGTTGAACAAGGGGAAGAGTGTATCGGAGGGTGTGGTACACGACGGGGTAAAGGGTGCAGGGGTGGCACAGGCTGGTACGTCGAATGGACAGAATCGTGACATGGTTGATGTGGTGGTGCATGAGGATAGCACGTGCAAGGAGCAGGCTATGGGGGCTGAGGTTGGAGGTGAGCGCATGGATGTTACGGATGGTAATGGAAAAATCGCATCCGCACAAGAAGTCATAGTTGAGAAATCTTCTCTCGGGGGCGGTAATCATACGGTGGTTCGAGTGTTTGAGAAAGGGGACAAGGAAGTGTTGCGGGATGTGAATGGACGAGGATTAAAAGGAGCGGCACGAAAGCAAGCAATTAAGAATGTACCGAAGAACCCGTTAGCGGCAAAAAATGTGGGCTCTAAGGGGTTGAAAGTTAAGAAAAGGGACGAGCGTGGGCCTCCAAAACCGGTTCTAAAAGAGTGGATAAATAATATGACGGCGGAGCTTGACGCGGCGTCGAATGGTGGACGGGAGGACTGCGGAACGTCGTCATCGAGGGCTGAGAAGGATCATGGTCCGGTGCAATGGCAAGCGAATAAGGCGTTTGAGAATGGTCTGGGCGGGGACATGTCGGCCTAAGGTGTTCTATTTCTTCTCACTTTTTTAATGATTAGAGTCATTTTTTGGAATGTTCAAGGAGCGCTTAGCTCTGATTTTTATCGATGCTTTAAACTGTTGGTGCAAACTCAACGTCCGGATGTGATTGCGTTGTTTGAGCAACGTATTAGTGGTCTGAAGGCGGATAGATTCATTCGGCGGGCGGGTTTCGATTGTTCCTTTAGAGTGGAGGCGAATGGATTCTCATGAGGTATTTGGGTGTTATGGAGGGCTACGGTTAAATTAGATATTGTGGCGGTGTCTTCTCAGTATGTACATGGATGGTGCTACGATGTGTGTAAACGTAAGCGATACTTTATTACGTTTGTGTATGCGAGCCCGAATAGTAGTTAGAGAGTTTTATTATGGAACCAACTTGGTGCTCTTGAACCAACACAGGGGGAACCCTGGATATTAGGGGGTGATTTTAATGCGATCGCGAGTCCATTGGAGAGGGAAGGAGGTTCGGTTAACAGGGTAGGAGTTTGCGAAAGATTTAAAGAATTTTTATTTGATTCCGGTCTGGTAGACATGGGCTTTCACGGGCCGTTTTTCACATGGGAGAGGGGGGATTTGAAGCAAAGACTTGACCGTTGCATTTGTAATGAGACTTGGCTTGCAGAGTATCCGGAATCGGGCAATTTTCATTTACCGAAACTTGAGTCGGATCACTGCCCGATTATGTTGAAGATGGGGGGGAGAGAGTGGAAATCGGGTTTCTAGGCCCTTTCGCTATCTTTCCTCGTGGACGGAACACCCGGAATTTCATAATCTAGTGACCGAGGTATGGAGAGAGGAGAGGTGCGTATTTGACAATGTAATTGAGTTCCAAACAAAAAGCGCGGAATCGAATAAGGAAGTATATGGGCACATAGGCCGCCGGAAAACACTACTTCTTGCTCGTATTCGAGGGATTGAAATTGCTCGGGGCAAGCGGGATTCGGATTTTCTGATAGATTTGGAGAGAGAGTTGAAATTGGAGCTGACAAAGGTGTTGAAGGAGGAGGAGAGCTTGTGGCGACAAAAATCACGGAGCTTTTGGATAGTGGATGGGGATAGGAATACGCGCTTCTTCCACACTAGCACGCTCGTCCGCCGATGACGGAATACAATCCATGCTCTTAAAACTGAAGCCGATAAGTGGTGTTATGACCAACATGATCTACAGTCGCATGCCGTCGATTATTTCTAGAAGCTCTTCACGGCCGGAATACATGACTGCACAGTCACAATGCCGACTGGGAAGTTTTATACTTATACTGCACGTGAGATGGAACCCTTGACGGAAATGGTAACCATGGAAGAGGTACGGCAAGTTGTGTTTGAGATGGATCAGTCAAAGTCTCCAGGTATCGACGGCATTCATGCGGATTTCTACCAGAAGAAATGGGATGTGGTTGGTCAGTCGCTGTTTGAGTTTGTCAAGGGTGTTTTTTAAGGAGCTCCGTTGGATGAACGCCTGAACCAAACCCTCATTGTGTTAATTCCGAAAGTGGAAGTTCCTGAGTTTATTAGTCAATTCCGACCCATTAGTTTGTGTACGGTACTATATAAAATCATTACGAAGACAGTGGTTAACCGGTTGAAGAAGTTCTTACCAAAATGGGTCTCGGCGAACCAGGTTAGCTTTGTTCCAGGGCGTAATATTACTGATAATATTATTTTAGCTCAGGAAATAATTCATTCGATGCGTAACAAGAGTGGTAAGAGGGCTTTTATGGCAATCAAAGTGGATTTGGAGAAAGCGTATGATCGTTTGGAGTGGCACTTCATCGAGGATACTCTAAGAGAAATCGGCTTGCCGGAGACTATGGTTACGCTAATCATGAAATGTGTTAGCTCTGTATCGACGCAAGTTTTATGGAATGGGAATGTTACGGACACTTTTAGGCCGTCACGGGGCATCCGCCAAGGGGACCCTCTATCACCCTACTTATTCGTGCTCTGTATGGAACGCCTAGCTCAAAGTATTGAAGGAAAGTTGGCGACTCGGGAGTGGAAACCGATTAGATTGACAAGGAATGGGACGGGGATATCACACCTCTTCTTCGCCGACGATTTAGTATTGTTTGCGGAGGCGGATATGTCACAAATGAAGGTAATCCATGAGGTTTTATCGGATTTCTGTGCATGTTCCGGACATCGGGTGAGTGTAGCGAAAACTCAGATTTTTTTCTCAAAAAATTGTGCTCCGGATAGGTGTGAGGAGTTGGGTCAGAGATTGGGCTTTGAGGTTGTTAGAGATCTCGGGAAGTATTTGGGCGTGCCGTTATTGCATGCGAGGGTCACAAAGGCCACGTATGCATACCTTCTGGATAATATGGAGAAAAGATTGCCTGGGTGGGTAGCAAACTCATTATCGTTGGCGGGAAGAATAACATTGGCGAAAGCGGTTCTTCAGGCAATCCCATCCTATGTTATGCAAGCTACATTTTTACCGAGAGGGATTTGCCTCGCGATGGAGAAGATTATCCGTCGGTTTGTGTGGGGTGGTAACCGAGAGAAGCGGAGCATCTCCTTAGTTAATTGGGATTCTATGCGAAAGCCGATAGTGGATGGAGGTATGGGTTTTAAGGATTTAGCCACTCAAAACAAAGCCTTTCTTATGAAAGTTGGATTTGAGCTTATAACCCAATCTAGTAAACTTTGGGTAAAGATCATTAAGGAAAAGTATGGGTGGTGCGAGATGGTCCCGGCAAACATTACTAGAAATCGGTGCTCGAGACTTTGGAAGGGTCTAGATTTGGTTTGGGGCGAAGTTCAGAGGAGTGTGTTGTGGAACGTGCGGAATGGTGCACGAACGGATTTTTGGTATGATACGTGGGTGGACATGGAAGGGCCTTTGGTAGAACGTTGCTCCCTATCGTTTACGCCCTACCCGACGCCGGTTGAACGTATGCTAACTTCGGATGGTCATTGGGATTGTCGTTACTTGGAAACTGTTTTACCGGATACGGTTTTAGCTCGGTTAGAGGCAATTCAGCCGCCGAGACCGTGGTTTGGGGAGGATACTCCATGTTACCGGTGGGAAGAGAATAGAAGCTTTACAGTCCGATCGGCGTATAGGATTTTAGCCGGGGAACAAGCTACATCCGGTGATGGCAAATGGAAGGTGGTATGGGATCTCAAACTACCTTTCCGTGTCCGCATGTTCTTGTGGCTTGTAATGAGACGAAGCCTCCTCACAAATGTGGAGAGATGCCGACGCAAGATCGCTATGGACAAGGGCTGCTGCGTTTGTCGGAGAGGGGACGAGGATGTAAACCATGTATTACGTACGTGCGTGGCAGCAAAAGCATTGCGGCAGCAGCTAGTACCAAGGGCTGCACTGCTGGCGTGGGAGATGTTAGAGTTTGAAGAGTGGTTGATGTTTAACCTGAAGAATTTCGGCAAATTTCAGGTTAGGGGATCATCGTGGACCACCCGGTTCGTGGTGGGCTGTTGGTTACTTTGGAAAAGGCGATGTGCGACGTTATTCGCGACGGATGGAGTTGTGCAGGGAGATATCGTGGAGGACTGTATTCGCTTGGCGATTGAATTTGAGAGCACGGCTTCGTGCATTGCCGGTACGCAAACAAGAGTTGTGCGGGAGGGTTCATGGCAGCGGCCGCCGTTGGAGTGGTGTAAACTAAACACTGATGGCTCGGTTAGTGGACAGCACCGTGAGGCAGCGATTGGAGGAGTGATCCGTGATTGGAATGGGGAGTGGATCTTTGGGTTTGCTCGTCGGATAGGTAGCTGCTCGGTATTGTTATCGGAGTTATGGGCAGTGTACGATGGGCTTCTTCATGCATGGCGATTGGGTTTACGGAAGGTTATTGTCGAGTCGGATAATACGGAAGTGGTACGGATCTTGCGGAATGAGTCCTCCGGGTTACGCGGGGATGTAGTGGTGGACATGATTTTCGGACTGCTCTGTCGCACTTGGGAAGTGAAAATTCGACATGTTGGTCGAGAGGGGAATAAGGTTGCGGATCGCCTAGCGCGTTGGTTCGCCGGTCAGCGAAGGGGGGATGCTTGGATGCTTGCGGAGCCGGTGCTGCTGCACGATTTAATGCTTGCGGATAGGGGCACATAACCCCATCTCACAGTGCTGTATTACCAAAATAAAAAATAAAACTTGCAAACTAGTTTAAGCAAATTCATTTTTTAAAATGGTGATATTAATTATTTAGGAAAGACGAAGAAGATTTCAAAAGCTTGGTCTGTCAGAAAAATCAAATGCCGGATTTAAATAAAAAAAGGAGCAGTTATGTTTATGTTTGTCGAGCTAAGAAGAAAAAGAAAACCATAGAAAATTGTAATGTGTATAGTTTGGACCATCTAATTTATTTCAACTTTTTTATTGAAAATAAAATAAAATATTGCAAATCAGCCCTTTTTTTAATGAAATCTAGTAACCATACAACTACAAAAAAAAGTAGTAAATAAACCATAGAAGGCTTGTATTCCATAGAATGAGTCGAATGAAGAATATACCTACTGTTACATTCATGCACAAGGGTTACAAAAGAATGGTTAACCCGCCAGCTACAATGAAGCTTCATTCCTTCCTACTAACCCTATCCGAATGATATTTTCGATACGAATTCCGAACCAGTGCTAGAACTTAGCGACCGGAGACATGAATTCCAACTTATGAAAGTAAAGAACCAATAAATGTGGGGTTAGTAGTTAAGCTACTCGGTTACAACCCCTTTCGTTTACCGTTCTGTAAAACGATGACCGAGAGATCTTCGTAAACTGATTTCATATCGGGCCTCTCTTGTGCCGGTAGGATGCATCTCAGAGCCACCTGTAGCATGGCATAGAGCGTTCTTTGTGTGTCTTCGACTTTATTCCTTTCCAATATCATAGGATCAAAGCAGTCACCGGCACGGTTTTCCGATGCTAACAACCTCACCCAGTCGGTTAGATCAACCATACCTGTGCTCCCTGAGACTATCTCTCCCGAACTTTTTCCTGTTAGAAGCTCCATCAATATGACCCCAAAGGCATATACATCACTTTTTAAGGACGGGCATGGTTTGCTTGAGCTAGCAAACTCTGGGGGGCGATAGCCAAGAGCACCTGCATTTAGAACCTGTTCAGCTGTGCCTGCCGATGTCAGTATCCGATGGAGACTGTAATCAGTGAGGCGTGCAGTCAGATTTGGAGTTTCTAATAAAATGTTTGTCGACTTGAGGTTGCCATGGGGAATTGCTCTCTCATTGTGTAGGTAGTTCAGACATCGAGCCACGTCTATAACAACCCTAAGCCGTTCATCCAGAGACAAGGGCGGCGATTTTCTCGGCTCTGTCTCTGCAGAAGAATTTAAGAAACATTCATTGTGAAACTCAAACTCCATGTGTGTGTGTGTGTGTTTATATATCATGAGAAAAGCAGAAAGAATTCGAGATTAATGGCTTATGTAATAGCATTCCTGCATACAATTCAATCTACAGGATCAAATGGCCTAAATGTAACAAAAAGACAATGCCTTAGTTTAACTGAAAAAGATTCGTTTCAATTATATAAGCAAATATCTAGCATATATTTTACTTCTCTTCAATATTTCTTGCAATCTTGCATATTAATCCAGCTTTAGACTCATCGATTATATTTCTGTAACAAAGTCATTTCAAACTTGATCAGCACGAAACATTCACCTAATATACACAACAATTTGCTTTCTCATCTTACCTTGAAGATAGAATGCCAAACATCGTGCATTTATGTAATTTGATATGATCAACTTCTCATGCTCCTTGGGACCCCAATAATAACCCTGAAGAGAAACTAAATTTGGGTGTTTGATGTACCCGAGTTTCTTCACTTCCCTCGCGAATTCCTTTTTACCTTTTGCTATCCCTTCCTTCAACCATTTGATAGCCAATACATTACCAGAGTCAAGTGTAGCTTTATACAATGTCCCGTGGCAACTCCTTCCAATAATTTCAGCCGGAGCATGTGAAAGTTCGTCTGCGGTCAATGCCTGAGAACCATCAAAGAGATGCAGATCCCCAGCTAGTTTATCAGGAGAACGAACCTTTAGTGCACTCGATCTCTCGAATGGAAATTGCTCTTTCGGCGGAGATGCATTTGAAGGTGACAAGATAGACATGGGAGAAACCAGTCCATCATCTCTTCTTGTGGACTCGAGGTGACCGAGATATTTAGGGTCGTTTAAGATGAATGAACTGTTTCCCTGATCATATGCAGAACCCTTTTTGGTTGATGACAAAAGCTCTCGACGGAAACTAAATGAAGACGAGGATGAGTCCTTGCTTCTGTAAGGTGCTGATGTATGAGAATGGGAATACTCTTCTTGATGTACGGTTTCTTCGCCATTGTTTCTTTTCAGACCTTCATTCGTAGTTTCCTGCCAGTTTTTCCTATAATGAATCATTACACACACAAGAGCTATTATACCAGCACCACCAACCAAGCCTACAATCAAGGCAATTCTGGTGACAGGTTTCAGCTGAGATCTGTGAGCCTTCAGACTCAGGTTGGAAGAACCTTTTGGTGACAATGGAAAAGAACCAAATTTCAGTAAGGAGTTTCCGGGATGGAACGATGAATCGGGAAATCCCCTCAAGTTGTCAGGTACAGCACCAGAGAAATTATTAAAAGACACATTGAATCCTTTGAGTTCATTGGGAAGACTATCAGGGATGCTGCCCTCGAGTTGGTTATTGGATAGGTTAAGAACCTCCAAGTTATGAAACTTGGCGATTTCCGGGGGCAAGCTGCCTGTTAACGAGTTATAAGACAGATCAAGAGTCACCAGGCTAAAATTTTCGGCAGAACTTACAGAAGGCATGTTCTTTATGTCTTGAAGAGGTACCGAACCAGTAAAGTTATTCCCCGAAAGATTGAGACCAGTCAATTTTGTTGAAATGAAGAAGCTGGGAAGGAGAGATCCGTTAAGGCGGTTGAGGCTAAGATCGATGACCTTTAATTCCGGGTATGTACCCAAAATTGCTGGAAGCGCACCTTGTAATGAGTTGTTTGATACCTTTAATGTAGTCAGCCTTAAAAACTGTGAAGTTTGGTTCGGCAAGGTCCCGGTCAGTGAGTTTGAACTCAATTCAATAACTTCCACATAATTCCCCCAACCTTGGATTCTAGACAAGTCCCCTGAGAGCATGTTATTACTGAGGTCTATGACAGCACAATGCCCTATCCTATAGGGCAAGGACCCCGAGAGTTTGTTTGATGATATGTTGAGCTTCTTTAGAGTCGATGAGGTTATACCTCCTACTGGCCCTGTCATGGATGTGAATTCATGAAGAAAAAATCATTAACAAAAAAGTTTTTGAAAATATAATACACTGAACCAAAAGTAATCAGCATATGAAACCTTGAAGAATTGACTTTGAAATACACATCCGACATCGATAAAAAGGACCTACTAACTGAACATACCATACAAGTGAATTAATTTTGTATAAGCGAAACAATGTAAAAGGTAATCATCCAAGATTGCTTACAGTTTTAGGAAGCCAGAAAAAGAAAACATATATTTTCTACCCCAGTTTAGTTCAAGATATGGAGACTACGATATTTTCCGAAAGCTGTAAGAAAGGGAGCAAATGCTATAGCTACAGAGGCATAATGTGACGCTCGATGCACATAACTTAATTAGCAATGCAGGGTGAAATTTATAATATAAAGTAAACTAGGATTCAATAGCACAATACATTGACAGATAAAATAGCTCACTGAAGTTGTGAAATAAAGAGGAAATACCTTCAAGTTGATTAAGGCTGAGATCGAGTTCGGATAAGATCATGGAGCTTTCTTGCAACAGTGCTTTCGGTAGTGATCCTGATAATTGGTTGTTTCCAAGCCGAAGGATCTGCAAAGAGACTATAAAATTGAAAGAAGGTATAGTTCCCACTAACTGATTATTACTAGCATCCAAAACTTCTAAACTGTCGAAATACGGCATTCCATCATGAGCAAAGAGCTCTCCAACCACCAAATTCCGGCTTATATTTAGATACTGAATTGAAGAAACAAAACTGGAGCTTCCAAGTCCCAAGTCTAGTGAACCAGATAACTGATTGCTGCTCAAGTCTACATGCACCACACTTTCCAACTGGGATAAAAGATTCATGATATCCCCAGAAAAGGCATTCGACCGTAAATCTAAATATTTCAACCTCTTAAGGTTGCTAAACCCAGATGGAAATGTGCCTTCGAAACTATTTGAAGAAAGATTCAGAAGAACTAAATCTTTTAAATTGGCAATGCCTGATGGTATAACCCCATGAAAGGCATTAACCGAGAGGTCCAAAAACTCGAGAGACCGAATCGAGTCGATGTTCGAGATGGTCCCTGTCAACTGGTTGCTTGAAATGGATAAATTTCTAAGCAACTTAAGACCAACAATGACAGGGAAACTGAAGTTTCCAGCCAAACCCAAGTCATTTAGAGTGATTGAAGTCACATGGCCTTCATTACAGGTGATGCCAAACCAATTCTTGGGACACCCATCAGATGCCAAGGACTTAGAGTCCCATGAATCAAGAACTTTACCAGAAGGGTCTTTCTCAATGCCTTCCTTGAGCTCCAAAAGTGCTTCAAAATCAGATTGGGCTAATGCAGTCGCTACCAGAAACGATAAAAATACAAAATTGAATCTCTGCATTCCTTCAAAAACAAAGTAGTCAAGCCCCCGCCCCCACAAATCTCAGTGAATATATCAGAATGGAACAGGAGCTATAGAGAGCTTCTACAACAAGTTACAATTCTGAAATGAGCTAAAAGACTACACATAAATGTAGTTTCAGACTGAAAGAATTCAACTTTTTCAACAATGGGATACTTACAAAAGCCAAAGATGCTTCCTTTTCACACTATAAGGGGCCAATGAATCGACTTCAAAACCCAAATAAAGTGAAACAGCTCAAATGCGCCAGAAATATCATAAAAAGAGTCTTCCATAACACGACGGAGCTGAGCCTGAGAGTTAGAGGCAAGAAGATAACGATTGGCAACAAGGAAAGAAGGGACAAACCGTGGGAAAGGGGTAACTAAAAGCCTAAAATTGAGAATCTTGAACCTTAAGTGGCTTGGGAAGTTGCAAGGAAAGTACAACAAAATGCAGTGAGACTGAGATGGGAAGTTATATAAGTAAAGAGAAAGTCAAAGTTGCAGGGAAAGACCAGAGACCGAGGGAAGAAAACCCATGTTAAAGAGTGAGATAAGGGAGCCAGAGAGGGAAGAGAGAGTGTGTGTGTGTGGGATCGAAATATGTTAAATGGTCTGGTTTTTAATGTGGTCGTAAATTGCAGACACATTTAATGAAGAACAATAAAGAAGTAAGAAAACAAAACCATGATTTGCGCTTTGGGTGTTGAATAGTTCTTAAAACCAGATAATCAATTCATTTGAGTTTGAGAGAAGAAGAAAAAAACATAGTAACATGCAGTGAATTGATGAACTAATAGCTGGTCGAGTTGGTGGTGCCTTGTTGTTTGCTTTTGACCTTAGAAAGTTTTTTTTTTATTAATCCCAAGACTTTTGCTTTGTTTTTATGCAGGTGAAATATTTTACTACTAGCTTTCACCTAAGAATCTCCCATTTAATTTTGATCCACCATTAATGATCCATATATTTATTAATTATTACTACTCTTCTTATTTAACCATTAATTTATCAAAAACCCATTCAAATTCACACACACACAAAAAAAAAACTGAATCACTTTGAAGAAATTTAAGGCCCAAATAGTGGACTGATTTGAACCTAATCCAACTATAGAAGAGTTAATATAAAAGATTTATATCTGATACACTGGCGGTAAAAACTAAAAGTTTTCACAAGCGCTTTAATTTTAAGGTTTATGAACTTAATTTTGGGTGTAGGATTTAAAGGTTTAGAATTTAAGGGTTGGTGTTCATGGTTTAGAGATTAGGGTTTAGATTTTAGGGTAATATATTGAGGATTTAGGTTTTAATTTATAAACCACAAATTCTAAACTACTAAACCTAAATCCTAAATCCTATACCCTAAACTCAGTCCCTAAACCTTGAAATTAAGGCGTTTGTAGAAACTAAAACTTTTCACCGCCAATGTATCAAATAATTATCCTAATATAAAACCAATTACTTTGTTATTAAATGGATAATTATTTGATACACTAGCAACGAAAACTTTTAGTTTCCACAATCGCCTTTATTTTAGGGTTTAGAGACTTAGTTTAGGGTGTAGGGTTTAAGTTTAGTAATTTAGAATTTAGTGATTTTGAATAGAATTTAAGGTTTGAGGTTTAAATTTAAGGTTTATAGGCTAAAATATAAACCCTAAACATGTTACCTTAAAACTTAAATCCTAACCTCTAAACCCTAACTCTAAATCTTAAATTCTAATCATTACACCTAAACCCCTAAATCTTTCCCCCTAAATTCCTAAATCTTTCCCCCTAAATTGAGTCCCTAAACCTTAAAACTAAGACGCACGTAAAAACTTTAAATTTTTACCGCCAGTTTATAAGATATAAATCCTTATTAAATAACTACTATACAAACAAACTTCACACCATCTTCCTTTTCTTCTGGTCAAATGGGCTACCATCTTCCCGGCACTCCTTTTGTCCTTTTGAGAAAATGAAATAATTTATATTTACCTTAGAGCTCATCGAACAAATCGTGTGTTTCCTAAAACTGTTTTTAGTGGGAAAAAAATTCAAGGGTTAGCTTGAATTGTATAAATAATTAACCTTTCTTTTCATGATTGAAAAGTTGTGGCTCAATTATTTCCCTTTGCCGAAGTTGTTCAACGGACTTTTGACTCCCTCTCTCTAATAGACAATGACATCCTTTAATGAAAAATGAACACCCTTGAAGGGAGGGTGTGTTTTTCATTGGATAACCATAGCTACTGCACTTACAGACAAAAGTGATGAACAGAAGAAATTCACATATAAAGTGAGGTTATTTAAAGAAAACACAGATGATCTGAGAAACAGGGGGAAAGCTCAGGGCTCAAATTCCCTTCTCTCCGGCCTCGACAAAAAAACGAGGGTAAAAAATGAACGAAGACAATTCATTGTATTTGCAGATCATTCAATTCATATTAGCATTTAATGGCTGTTTATAGGATTGACATATGTAAGTAATCGATTAAGAACCAAACAACGTCGACCATTGCTGACAAAGTGACCACACCATAAACACAGACAAGACTGGCTAGCAAGAAGAGAACGATCTTGTAATCCACTTATGACACAATAAACAGTTTAAATTGGATGATGGGATCATCTAACCAAAACATATGCTCGCAAGATGTTGCAGTCCTCAAAGACCAACGATTTTCCTGTGCACGTTATGTCCATGCAAGCCTTCGTCTCCATCATGATCGTGAAAAATGAGTGTTAAGATCCCTACCAAGCATAGCACCGAACCCACAAGAAGTTTGTCATATCGCTCCACCCAACGAAACTTGAGCTGGCCAGCACCATAGAAGGATAAAGCCACCAGCGAGGTCATCACAGTTATAGTGCTGCAAACCCAATGTCAGCTTATGTTAGCCATGGAGTAAAGCCTGGGTTATATGCTTATAGCAGACTACGCCATCTATACAATATCTTGTCTGATTAACCAGAACTTTAGCAAACCAGTAGATTATTGACACTCAAAATATCTCTGTGAAACACAAACAAGGGCTAGTGAATTCTTACATGCACATAGAACACTTTTCTTGTTAATTTTCCCCAACTTAAATCAGTTTCCATAATATAAAATCATATGCAAAGAAGGCTATTGCTACCAATAAATGTTAGAATTTCAGTGTAGATTACAGGTTGAAGCCGGGGCCGGTTATAGAAAATTATTGCAGGCAGAGGTGAGTATAATGCGAACATCTCAGGTCCAAGAAAAATGGTGGATGCTAATGAAAAATTATGAAAATCAAGCAATTTGTTTTCAAGAAACAAAGTAATTGGCTTAGCACAAAAACACAAGATGATTTATGTCTAAAAGTAGTTCAATAGTCTACTACTGGGTTTCCGATATCTGCCGCCAGTTCTTTATAATAGCACAGATCAGTCTCTATCCTCATTCCCTTGGGTATTCTAAGTATCTGCTAAACATAAACAGAAAGAGCATCACAACTCTCTCATTTTCTAACGTGCCAAGAAAAATAAAATAAAATTAATATGCATGATGAAGGAAAACATCAAAATTAATTGTATGGTACTGAAACCAGTCCAGGGATAACTGAAGACGCTACCAATAGAGAACACATGAAAATAAGCTCTCTTTAGATTACCATCAGTACGAAATGCCAACTGCAAAGTGCGAACTAACTATTATGTACAAAAATCAAATTGAATAAACAATTCACAAAAATTAGAATCCTTTGTAATGTATACCTGAATAGCAGCACTAGGATGGCAAGTATCATCATGGAAGACGAGTTTCCGACAGCTAGAAACACAGGGAGAGTGGTTGCACAAGGAGACAACGCCGGAACAAGGACAAGGCCGGCTACGGCCATTCTCTCCATGGGCTGGTTATGAGAATGAGTGTGTCCACCCTTACCACACAAAAACAACAATATATAGCTAGCGCCAAGAATTATGAGCAAAAGCGAAGCAAGTTTATGCACTGTTTCTTCACCAGCAATTGTGTTCGCCATAGTTATGGCTGCTATACCAAGAACCGAAGTGGATATTACATGCAAAACTGCTCCAAATGCGGCTGCGCATGAACAATAATACAAAGAAAAAGAAGAAAGATCAAAGCAACGCCCAAAAGGAGTTTTAACGCTTAACAGTATTTGGCTCCCTTATGTTTAACTATCTGCGACAAAATTTCTTAGTTTTGCTAAAATTAAAGAAACCCAGAAAGCAAATCCACCGCAAATCAACATATTAGAATCAATTGTGGTATTTAAGCAAGGTAAGATTATGGTCCAAAAAACTAAAGAAACGACAAATTTCTCAACTGTAAATAAAGTGGGTTTTTTTTTTCTCTTCTTCTTAAATCTGGGCGCAGGCATATGCAAATTGGAGATCTAAAAGCATATATAGGCAGATGAAGGGAACTTACTGACGAGAAGGGTACGGGAGAGGGTCCATTTTTGGGCACGGCCGACGATGGAGAATGGAAGCCAATGGGTGGGAATGAAAGAATGAAGAAGAGAAACGGTGGCTATGCCGCCTATCGTTGACAGATCTCCGGCGCCGAAACTCTCCATGAGCGTGTGTTGTTTCAGAGTGAATGGAGATTTAAGAATTTGGGACTTCTATTAGATTCGATTCGACGAATACTTTTCTATATTACATTGTTTGGGTGGAAGAACAATTGGGTTTTTGTTTTGGTGTCCTGTTGAGAAAGAGATCCGAAAATGAAATGAAGATGAGGTAAAAGGAAATCAGAAAAACGATGGGTTTTCGCTGATCAAGTCTTTTCGCACCAAAATTTCCATTGAAACATATTCCGAATTTACATTTTATTTTTTTATAGTAAAAAATGAACATATGAAATTATGATGTAAGCTTCGTTCTCGTCTACTGTTGTCTTCTTTAGTTAATTGAATTTTGATAGCTGAATTTATCTCCAATGTTTAATTTGATTTCTATTTTTTCAAACAAATTTAATTTTAGAGTTCAATTTAATACCTAAATCTTTTGATCTATTAAAACTTGATCTCAAGATTCAATTTAATAAATGAAACTTGACTTTGTTTTCATTTCTGTACATGAATTTAGCTTCTTAGTTTAAATTGACTAAAAATAGTAATAAAACAATTTAAATTTAAAAGTTAAAGGTAAAATGACAAAAAGATGCTCCCAACGTTTGCATATTTTGTCATTTGGCCCCTTATTTTTTTTGGGTCCAAATATGCCCCTAACGTTTGTTTATTTTGTCATTTGGCCCCTTATTCTTTCTTTTGGTCCAAATATACCCCAACGTTTCATTCATAGTCCAAATATGCCTTTGTTGAATGTAAACTGTCAATCAACTAACGGTCAACGGCTTATAAAAAAAAATTAACGTGGCATCAGCAGATCTTAATACGTGACAAGTCCAGTCAGCATCAGCTGTTGAACGTCAATTGACTGACTGTTTTCATATAACATGGGTATATTTAGACCAAATTGAAACGTTGGGGCATATTTGGACTATGAATGAAACATTGGGGGCATATTTGGACAAAAAAAAGAATAGGGGACCAAATGACAAAACAAGCAAACGTTGGGACATCTTTTATTATTTTGCCAAAGTTAAATTCAAGTACCAAATTGAATCTTAAAAATCAAATTTAAGTACCAATTAGACAAAAAATTCAATCACTAAATTAAACCTTGAAATCAAATTTAAATACCTGATTATACCAAAAAAAAAACACTTAAATACCAAACTTTAACTAAATTTAGTTCAAACACTAAGCCAACTGATTGTCGGTGTCAAAAATATCATTTAAACATATATCATATATTAGTCAAACTTTCGTATTCTCTTAGTACATACTGATTTTCACTTCATCAAACAAGTTACCACGTTCTCGTCAATTTCTTAATTTCTCCAGAGCAGCATTAAGAATCTACTAAAAATACTACGAGATTATTTTAAACGAAATCCACTCAATAGTCAATATACTAATACACGAGCCCATAATCAAACACTACAAAGAAAGTTCTGAATTTCAGATTAAATTCTCTTCAACATCAACAATGTTTCAGATACCCAAAAATAGAAACTATCAGAACAAAACCTAGGAAGATAAGCTCCCCCACTAAAGCTTAGTGATCGCCGGGCATGCTCTTTATGATATCAGAGTCACCTGAAAAACACAAACGATATTTACCGCAATCAGAACTTAATAAAGATGTGTACAATAGGTAATACAAAATGTAATCGGCGCTCTTAAATTATACCAGGGTCAACAATGCTAAGACAGCAAACTCTGAAATATTTTCCGCAAGCTGTGCCCAAGTCTACATTGTCTGCCAAAAAAGAACCCCATCATTTACTCATAGAGGAATACTCCTTAAAACCAGTGTTGAATTACTAGAAAACTTCGAACAGAAAAATTATTGCTTCTTTGTCCATTGGTTCAACAATCAGCATTACATATGAAACATGAGATCGATGAACAAGGTTGCTAAGATATTATAGAGATAAAAAACATAGATAATGGATCACATCGATCACTTCATTAAAGGGCTTCGACATAAAGATCCTACCATTTTTATCAATATCTTCAAATACAAAGATTTATGAGCAATAACTAAAGAATTGGAGGATGCAAGGGGGAACAGGCTTATGTTATTCAATATTCAGAGGTGCGTGTTGCACACGGATAAAGTTAATTGATAATGGTAACAATGCCGAGCAACATTGACCTAATCAGCTAATCTTATTGATAATCGGCTTTGTTCAATGTGATACAGAAATTAATCCAACATACATGTACTCATATCATGGCACAAATATGTATTAAAGAGTGTAGCAAGAGCGAGATAGGTTACGGAACGTACTTCCATTGTAGTGGTGAACTCCAACCTTGCACAACATGGCATAATACTCGATCTCCGACTTCCTAAGAGGAGGGCAGTTGTTGGCAATGATAATCAACTTACCTATAAAGAAATTAAAAATTCTATATGAATATCCGTCATCCAAATGCACGATTGATCGACATTAGATCGACATCAGGAATACAACAATCCTATATAAAACAAAATCAACCAAAAACCCTAATGCCCTAATCCTAGTTAAACACTAATTTAATCAATTTGAAATTCATTCAACTTCAATTCACCATCCAAAACAATAAAAAAATTAGAAGGATCCCAGCCTTTTTCATCTAAACTACGAGACTTAAGACGCCAAAATAGTCAATCATTAATCAGATAGCTCGAAATTTTAGAAATCGTAAATCAATGTGCAGAATTATCCAATACCTTTGGAGCTTCTGAGGGATTTGAGGACGGTTTTGTAACCCAAAGTGTATTTCCCACTCTTCATAACAAGAGCCAATCTGTTGTTAATGCTCTCGTGAGTCTTCTTCTGCATTTCATCAAAATCCATTAAATAACATGTTTTCAGAAATATACTAATAAATAAGTGTAAACAAATCAAAAGAAACAAAATGGGAATGGGATTTTACGGTCTTCTTGGCGGCAACCATTTTCGTTGACGGAAGAGCTTCGGTGAGATTGGGGTCGGGAGTGACTGCGGCAGCTGCAAATGGTTCACCACAAGGAAGAAACCCTAAATCCTAAACAAATATATCGATGCCTGACTTAAGGTTTTTAGGGTTGGGCCAACCCAAAATTATCTTTTATGGCCCAAAATTTCAAGTAAAAATTGAAGAGATAAAATTTATCCATAATTTCTGCTCTCTTTTTTTTCTACCTAATCCTAAATTTGTAAACTTCGCCATACATTTCAATCCATTTATAAATTAAAAATTATTTATATATTTGAAAATTAGAAGGAAAATTTTAATAAATGTATAATTTCATGCAAATCAATATAATAACGTAAAGTAAAACTCGAATCTAAACATTTAAACTAAATGTTTGTAACAATAAATTTATTTTGTGTAGTAAGGGTTTTGAATGAAAAATTCAAATTTTATTTACAATTAAAAGAATAAAAATTAAATGAAAATGTATATTTGTTTATTAAATGTTCATGGAATCAAATAGTTCAATATATGTCTAATATAAAATGCACTCATATATTAACATTGTTAAATTTATAACTCATAATGGAATAAACTTTTATTCAACATTGTTGATTAAATATTTAACTCAATATAATTTTAATTTATTTTAGATATATATTTTTCCAGAAAAATAAAAGGAAAAAATGTAGTTTAAATATTGAGTTAAATCGAACATAACTATTTAACCTAATTAAATAAATTAAAATTTAATTAAATAAATTAAAATTATATTGGGTTAAATATTTTATGTTCGATTTTCTTAAAATCACATTTTCTTTTCTTTTTTTTTCGGGCATTAACAATTATTTAAAACATATATTAAATGGTATACCTCATATCTTAAAAATATTCTTGGTTTAGTAGCAAGTACACTCTACTTTTACTCCAAGGGCACTGGTTTGAACTTTGAATCCACCAATACCATTTTTCTTGTTTCTATTTTTTCGGGCATTAACAAGTATTTAAAACATATATTGAATGATGTAACTTATATTACTAAATGTGCTTGGCCTATTTGTAGTTACACTTGACCATCACCTTTAAGAGTAAGGTCGTGAGTTCAATTCCTCTAATAAGGTGGAGCAGATCGGGCGGTGAAAGGATTTGGGTAGCTAAAAGGTCGAGAGAGAGAGAGAGAGAGAGAGAGAGAGAGAGAGAGAGAGAGAGAGAGAGAGAGAGAGAGAGAGAGAGAGAGAGAGAGAGAGAGAGAGAGAGAGAGAGAGAGAGAGAGAGAGAGAGAGAGAGAGAGAGAGAGAGAGAGAGAGAGAGAGAGAGAGAGAGAGAGAGAGAGAGAGAGAGAGAGAGAGAGAGAGAGAGAGAGAGAGAGAGAGAGAGAGAATTTTGATATTATTTATGTTTTGATTTGGGGATCAGGAATAAATGGAAAATAAAATAATTTTTAGTATATTTACTGTGCAAATCACCCCTTTAATTTAAGCCAGTTTTATTTATTTTTTAATAAGATGACATGTGGCGTGTTTTAGTTGGCTCGATAATTTTTTTAGCGGTGTTAGACGGAGGGGCCAAACGAGATAACGATTCATAGTTCAGGGGGCAAAACATCCAAAAAAAAAATTAGGGGTAGTTCGGTATTTTGTATATACTTTAGGGGCCAATGGGGCATTTAAGCCATTTTTTTACAATTGTCGAATTAAAAACTGATTAGACTAGGGGTGGGAATTGTCGGGTACCCGGTTTATCCGGGTACCTCATTAAACGGCCCGTGTCCCGGCCCATTATATTCGGGTACACGGTTCCTATTTTTTTTATTTTAAAATTAAAAAAAATCACATGTTAAACACAAAAATATTTAAAATAAAATTAAACTTAAAACTTAAAAGAATATAATACAAACATAGAAAAATGTAAGGATTTAAACTTAATTTTAGAGTGAAAATATATAGAAACATAAAATAAAAATATAATTTTAAATATTAAATATATATTAAATTTTATCGGGTCGGGTCGGGTACCCGGTAAGGGAAAACTTTCGGCCCGTGTCCCGGCCCATGTCCCGGGAAATTTGCCGGGTCGGGTAATTTTTTTTCGAGAATTACCCGGTATTTTTGTTTCGGGTCGTCGGGTTTTCGGGTCGGGTCAATCGGGTCGGGTATTTTCTCCCACCCCTAGATTAGACCACTTTCTTTCTTTTTTTTTTTGAATAGTTTAAAGGTGATTTACAAATAGAGCTGGCAAACTTGACCCGAGACCCAAAATTCGAACCGAATTACATGAATCGAGACCCGGTTTTGATCCGAACATGATGATTCGAAGTTGACCTGAAACCCAAAATAAACCGAACAGAAACTGACCCAAATTTTTTTGTTGAACCAAAATGGACCCGAACCGATTTGACCCTAACCGAGTGCTACTCGAACCGAAAGATGAACTGAATATCGACCTGATTTTAACCCGAAAATTAAGGTAAAATAAATGAATAATTTATTTTTAATATTATCTATTTTTAACAATATAATAAATAATAAAATGAAGTATGTTTTATTATCTTTTTGTACTATACCATGGAAGAGACCGTTGTTCTTGTCAAAGTTGTGGTATAATAACATTTTATGTCATTTTGGCTAAAAAATAAATCTTAAAAATTAAAATAAACAAAAATATCATTATATTAAATTAATAGACTAAATTAAAAAGATTAGTTAATTTCGACTAAAAGTAAACTTTTAGAGACTAAATATCACTACGGGGAAGGGATTTCTATATCTGAAGTCTAAACCGTAGGATACTTGTGACTAAATTAAATTAAACTAAAACTTAATGTTTAACATTAGTACTAAAATGTAACATTTTAAATGCAACATGGACTAAAAAGTCATTAATTTCTAGCTTAAAAATTGGGGGATTATTTCCTTCTAAAATGTTGTCTTTTCCCTCTCTTTTTTACCAATTGTTTTTCTCTTTTTCTTTTTTCTTAATTTAATTAAGTTTCAATTTAGATTAATTTAATTGAAATTTCATATTTAGTTTTGAAATTTCTTAATTTATTTGGTGGATTAGCTCAATTAGATCTTAAGTTTAATAAATTAATTTATTTCAGACATTATTATTATTATTATTATTATTATTATTATTATTATTATTATTATTATTATTATTATTACATATAATAAACTTTGATTTAATATAATTATACACAAAATTTTGATATGGATCCATGAAACTTTAATTTAAATATTTAATTAAATTCAAATGCATAGATTAACAAGCTGAATCAGAATTAATCTCATACACCAATAACTCTAAACTAAACCATAAATACTAAACCCAACTCAAACTGAATTGACCCAAAAGTTCAAATGTTGACCCGACTCGAAAAAACCGATCCGATTTTGACCCGATGCAATACCCGAACCGGATCCGACTGATCACAGACTCGACCCGAACCTAACTAAATCTGAATCGATTCTAGATAGACCCGAACCGAACGACCTGATTGCCACCTCTATTTACAAAATAGTATTTGTTCATAGATATTCTTAAATCTTTGATAATGCGAGACAAAACAATTTAAACATGTGTCTCTTAAGATGAACATTATTCATTTTTTTTACTAGAACACTTGTTGGGTTCGATTAGACAACTTCCTTTAAAACAACTATAATCGAATCTTAGTGACCAAATTCAGTTCCAATCAGCTGAGGCGGTTATAAGTTATAACTGAATTTTGCTTACAGTTAGGTACTCTTCCGTGACCCGGCTCTGCTCTCGATCGTCAATCTCCGAAGAATTTTTTTTTTATTATAAAAAAACCGTCCGTTTCATTTATCTACTGTTTTATCTTTCTAGGGTTTATTTTCGCCGTCCGTCATGGCGGAAGTCATAAACATGCCGGCCGATTCCTTCGACCGCCGTCGTGATGGCGACCGTAAGGACAACAATAACAACAACAAACAGCCTCCATCGTCTGATGATCCCAACTCCTCTGCTGCATCGCCGCCTCCACCTCGACGGCGCGACCGAGACTCTCGTGAGCGACGGGACCGTGACTACTACGACCGCAATCGCTCTCCTCTACCTCCTCCTCCCAGGGAGAGAGACTACAAGCCTCGTAGCAGCATTAGCCCTCCGCCACCATCGTTGAGTTATCGGGACAGAAGACACTCGCCTCCGCCGCGAAGGTCGCCACCTCATAAGAGGTCTAGGCGCGATGTTAGAGGATACGAAGGGAGAAGAGGGAGTCCTAGAGGAAGATTTGGACCTGGAGATAGAAGGTAATCTTTTATTTTATTTTTAGATTTATCTACGATCAGAATGTAAAATAATAGAGTTTAATTTAGCTATAAAGCAGTTGAACTATTGATTTTAACCGTCTCAGGTATTGTCTTCTGCTTAATGTTATGAAGTCATATGAACTTATTTCTGATTTGTTAAAACTTGGTATTTTGGTTTTAATCTTTGTAAATTCTTTAACTGAAAGACTGATGTTCTATATATGAGTTACATTAAGATCAAATATAGTCAGTAGTTTAGGCATTGTGCTGTATTCGATGTTTGGCCATGACCATGATGTGGTTATTTTGAGTACAAACCACTGCTAACAAAATCCATCAGGCTACTGCTGAACCTGCAAAAGAACCCTAAATATAGGAGACTTAATATGGCCCACTGAGTTAGCTCGTAATTGCTCAACATGCTTTTTGTTGGAATTTTTATGGTCAATGAAGGGTGTTCAAGTCTTGTGCTGGTTTCCTTGATAAATATGCTTACCTACACGTTACTAGTATCCTTTGTTTGTCTTGTTACAATGAACTTTCCTTTCCCTATTAAGGAAAACTATACTGTTATTGCAAAATACTGGACTGCCTGGTGAACATCTGAGACCGACTTTTTGTTTTCTATAATGTTACCTGAGAAAGACCATTGATTCAGTTTCTTCATGTTGCTTTGTATCCAATATATCTTCTACATATGACCATACAATTAATTATTTTGACTCTGGAGTTTTGCCCATGTCCATATTCTAGTCATCAGTTAGGAGGCACTCATATATGATAATTTTCACTTGGCAGTTTTGGTTGTATTCAAATTTTGCTCATGCTGTAAACCACTTTTTATGGTGTAGATTTGGGCATGACTATGGTGGTGGATATGATCGTGAGATGATGGGAAGATCTGGTTACCCTGAAGAAAGGCCTCATGGCTGGTACTCAGGTCGCTCATCCGTTGGCTATCAAGGTGGTTCTTTCTAGAAATTGCTTAAGAACTTTCAAGTTTCGTCTAACTTCAACTATTGCACTTGGAGCACTTTTGATTTGACCATTTTGTGTTTTTATGTCTTTTCCCCCACATATTATTACTATCATTTAAAAGGTTATATGGCAGCTATCGACTCGCATCTTGCAGTTAATTTTTCAGTTTCAGTTGTTAATATAAAATCTTGAGTTATTGTGGTTAGCATCAATAATGTAGATAATTAACTTTTACATATAATTATTTTTTGAAGCTAGCAAATTCTTCTTGTATGAAGAGCTCATCTTCATGTGGTGTGTTATGAACTTATGATAATTGGAGATTGAGAATGGACAAAACTAAAAACTAGTGTTTTGCACTTATGTTTCTTTTCTTGCTTTTATTAGGTTGCGGTGTCAGTTTGGAATGTATTGAAATACATGTCATCAAAGTAACTTAGAGCATCTATGAAATGATGCATAATTGCAGTTAATGATTTATCTATGATGAGTAGATTGATCCCTCTAAAGTTCCATATGGTGATGATGCAGTATTGTACAAAGCAGCAGCAACAAACTTTTTATCCATATTTTCTATTTATGCCGTTTTATTTTAGTTTGCCAAATGATATTGCTTATGCAGATTGGGATTCTGGCCATGGTGATGCTTCCAATTCACGGAGTACTCAAAGGTTAGCTTCCATCTTTACATACTCTTTACTCTTTATTTGGTTGCATTGTTGAAATCATTCAAGTTCTCTTTTAATTGAGGTGACGATCAAAAGTTGTTCTTCTTTATCATTTCATTGCTCAATCTTTACTTATCCTATATAATAATATGACATGATAAGTAATATTTTCAGAGAAGGATTGATGTCATACAAGCAATTCATTCAAGAGCTTGAGGATGATATACTACCAGCTGAAGCTGAGAGGAGGTGCAAATGAGAAATAACATTATCTGTTTGGTTTATCTTGTTTGAAACTTGTGGCTTGAACAAATTGGAATATTAAACTATGACTTATTACTGTGAAGGTACCAAGAATACAAGTCAGAGTATATATCAACCCAAAAACGAGCATTTTTTGATGCACACAAGGACGAGGAATGGTACTTCACATAGTTTACCGAATTCCTGGTTATTTGTTCAGCTCATTGTTCTAATTAAACCTCCTTATGTATTTAGGTTGAAAGACAAATATCATCCAACAAACTTGGTCACTGTTATTGAAAGGTTAGTTGTATATTTCATGATGTTTCAGTTAAGAAATTTGTTTGTTAGCCGATGGATGCCCTCTGCCGTGCATTTTGTCGTGTGATGTAGTTGATGGTTTGGTGTCATTATAACACTATTGTGTTTTTGTTTATTTCTATGTTTTCTTTTTTAGGAGGAATGAACTTGCACGTAAAGTTGCAAAGGAGTTTTTGCTTGATCTGCAGAGTGGAACCTTGGACTTGTAAGATGGAACTTCATGTTCACTTACTTTAGTTGCATGTTCAACCTGGCTCCCTGCATCTTATTTTCCAGCTGCTGACCAATAATTTATATTTGTGATGCAGAAGTCCTGGTGTCAATCCCTTGTTATCAAGTAAATCAGGCCAGACCAGTGATCCTAATTCTGAAGATGAAGCTGACATTGGTAGCAAAAGAAGGAGGCATGGTAAGGGATCTGCAAAAGAAACTGATATCCTTTCCGCGGCTCTAAAGGCTCACCCAATCAGTTCTGAACCCAGAAGAATTCAGATTGACATTGAACAAGCACAGGGTCTTGTACGTAAACTGGATTCCGAAAAAGGAATTGAGGAAAATATATTACAGGTGTCTGACAATGAGAAAATAAATGGAGATAAATCTCATGGTAGTTTGACTGATCCAGTGGTTATTATTCGTGGCTTAACTTCTGTGAAAGGCCTGGAAGGTGTTGAGCTCCTTGATACTCTTATAACTTACTTGTGGCGTGTCCATGGCTTGGATTATTATGGAATGACTGAAACAAGTGACGCTAAGGGTCTTAGGCATGTGAGAGCAGAGGGAAAGAATTCTGATGTTACTAATAACGGATCTGAGTGGGAAAAGAAATTTGACTCACACTGGCAAGAGAGATTGAGGGGTCAAGATCCTTTGGAATTGATGACTGCTAAGGACAAAATAGATGCTGCCGCTGTTGAAGATTTGGATCCTTTTGTCCGGAAGATTAGGGATGAAAAGTATGGTTGGAAGTATGGTTGTGGTGCTAAGGGTTGCACAAAGCTCTTTCATGCTGCAGAGTTCGTGCACAAGCATCTTAAACTTAAGCATCCAGAGCTTGTGATGGAGCTAACGTCTAAAGTTCGTGAGGAGCTTTATTACCAGAATTACATGAAGTAAGTTGTCTCACATGCTGCATATTGTTTTTTTTATCTCAACGATTTGTGTATAAGATATGCATTGTTGCCATTCACAGTGATCCAGATGCACCTGGGGGGACACCTGTTATGCAGCAATCTCTACCGGTATGCAACAGCTGGTGTTTTTTATGTTATGATTTGTGTTTCTGCTTCTGTAATCTCATTTCCCCACCTTTTTATGTTTTTTTTTTCGTGCAGAAGGACAAGCCCCCAAGACGTAAACTGTTAGAAAATCGCTTGAAAGATGAACGCGGTTTACGTAGAGCACGTGATAATCGAGCAAACAGTAGTGATAGATATGATAGGTCTGAGAAACCTCAGTCAAGCGAATTTCCATCCAAAAATGATGGTACTGATGAAGGCAATTGCGATGATCCAATGTTTGATGCTTTTGGTGGTCAAGAGATGCATGTTGCAGCTCCATTTTCTTCTGATATTGCACCTCCGCCAGTATTGATGCCTGTTCCTGGTGCTGGGTAGGTCTATGGTTGTTCTATAAGTAGCTGTAATTAGCTTATTATTTTCTTGAGGTCTTACACGTGTAGTTGCAGTCCTTTGGGTCCCTTCGTTCCAGCTCCGCCCGAACTTGCAATGCAGGTGTTCAGAGAGAAGGGTGGTCCTCCTTTTGAAGGCAATAGTAGAGGGGGACGCCCTGGACCGACCCCCTTTCTTTTGCCTGCTGGCTTCCAACAGGATCCTCGTCGTATAAGAAGGTAAATTTGCTTGGAACTGTTTGAAAACCATTGGGATGTGTGGAAACTATTTTACTTGCAGTACTTAACCTTAATACTTGTCTGCTTGAATACAGAATAAGACAGTTCAGTTCCTGTTTCTAAATTTTGTGATTTCATTAGTTCAAAATATATTTTAATTTTTGTGTTGGGATCTATGTTGTTCCTCTCCTCCAATGGATTTTTTAGAAATGTCATGGGGAACTTGCCAATTATGTATCGGAAGCTGACTCCAGTGTTCCATGTAACTTATGTAATATCAAATGCTGCTCCTCACCTTCTAAAACCTATATCGACATTGCAATATGCTCACGGGTCATCACAGTTCATTCTTTTCCCCTTTTACCCTTGAACTCATTGTTTCTGAGCAGTTCCCTTGAACTAATGTAACCAGGCTATGTTTTAACAATTTATTATTAGTTAGATGAAGTTTTCCTAGGTTATTTTAGTATTGTACGGTGTTTCTCTTCTACAGCCAGATTTGTGAAGCTTACCCTGTTTATTTCATGCAGTTATCAAGACCTAGATGCACCTGAGGATGAAGTCACTGTTATAGACTACAGGAGCTTGTAGGTATTAGAAATGGAGTTATGGCAAGACTGAAACCTATGCATCCGAGGCAGAAAGCTGTTAAATTAATGATCTCAGGTGCCCTTTTTTTACATGATGGATGAAAGATGGAAGATGGAATGGCATAAAGAGAACAAGGAAGCTACTAGTCTACGCATCGCAACTTCAGAAGCCAGCCTTTGTTTGCTTTGCTTCTTTGAACATATCAATATCAACATGAGGAGATTGAAAATGATTCTTTCCCCTTCAATTTTAAAGGTCACTGACAGGTACTCCATGTATTCAACTTTGAAATGCAGGTTGGATTCTTGTGGAAAAACTCAATTAAACCGATCACATGGATTGGTCTTGTACCGATAAATTTGGCTGCCACATGCCTGCCTAAGGCCCTACCATGTTGCAATCCCATTGTGATTTCAACAAGTAATCGGTATTTAGCTACATATCCCAAACAGTTGAACTACAGAAGACAGCATTTGCCAAAAATGAGCTTAGGACAACCCATTTTTAATCATTAGTAACAGTACACTGCATCGGAATGCATTAAGAAAGTGGGGGGTTGCTGGTGGCTTTTCCAACTGATTCATGAAAATCCCAATCTCTCCTTTTCCATCTTTGTTCATTTTGACACAGTGATGGTGAAGCAGCACAATGCTGTCCAGATTAGTAGTGCAAGATAATATGATTGATATGCAAAACGCGTAGAAAACCATCAACTTTCTTTCAAATTAGGAAAAAGTCTTTGTACTTGTCATTTGGTACAAACAGACAGACTGATGAACCAACTGAACAGTGGATTGTTCATCTTTTTCCTTTGGGGAAGATGTAACATCACTAAGATAAGAATACAAGGGAATTTGGCTCCACAAATATATCTTTCATATCTCTTAAAACTCAACCTTCCAATATCCCATGATGTGACTCTTTTTCTTCTTCTTTCAATTTAAAGTCCTAAATTCGTACAGGATACAACACTAGGCCTTCCACATCTAATTTGTTTCCTCTGGCTCAGCAACATTATGTATCAGAGTTGGAATTGGCATCCTCTTCCTTTTCAATATTCTGACACTGAAACAACTTTGCACACAATAAAAAGTAGATGAAATTTAGTGACCCGGCTGTAACTAAGATCCAATACAAATTATCTACCCTCCCACTGTTTATGTCTGGAGGCAACCATCCTGTAGATCTCCTGATCAGACTAACCAGAGCTGTACTGATATAGTAAGCGATGCCGATGACTACGGAAACCATGGCCGTCGCCGTGCTTCTCAACGAAGCCGGGAATTCTTGGTAGTACAATGCAACTTGTCCCGGATAATGAAGTGCGTCGCCCATGCCAACCACAATGAGCTGAGGGAATAGCCACCAGGCATGCATAAGCGGTATATCACCAGGGTGTGCCTCAAGCTGGCTGTCATGGAATATCTGGAGCCGTTTTGCCTCTACTATTGCTGAAATTGCCATGCTTAGGATATTGACCAAGTGGCCTATTCCTACTCGTTTTATCGGTGTTAGAGGCCTGCCAGTCAGTTTCTGCCACGCTGGAAATAAGAGACGATCGAACAGGGCTACGAAGACGGATGAGGACAGTAGTTTCATCACGACAATTGAAGCTGCGGGGACCTCGAAATTGGGACCAAGGTGACAATCCATTGATAGAGCTTGGAGAACTGTTATGGTGGATTGGATTGCCATTGGGGTTTGAAGAAACACACCACTTGACCATAGTGGCCAAAGTCTTATTAGACTTTTCAGATCTTCTACTTGTCGTAAACTGCAGAGCCTCCACGGTCTTGCTATCGATCCATTTGAACCAATGTCTCCTTCGGTTATCATCGCTGCTCGGTTCAAAAACCTACGTCAAAAAAGAATAAATGCCAACTTGATTCGAATTTCATACTTGTTAAATGCCATTTCTTAACTAAGCCATGGTTTATTTGTTCATATGAGACAATATATAAAATTTTGTTCTTTTGCTGCAAATGATGTCAACACTGAATAAAACCCTAAAGAGCTCAACTTCTCGAACAAGGGTTGACCTGAGAACATGCCATTGGGCTCACCACTATATTAGATGTCATGCACCTAAATGATTACAACTTAAACGACCCAAGTTTCACATGTGATGTGGGTATTCATATTTCTTATTATTGGCAATGAATAATGTCAATTTGGAAGTTAAAAGTTTTTACTTGAAACTCCGTTTTGCTCTTGCAAACGTGACCATATTTGCTCCACACGGTCCATGGTAATAACTTTCACTTTTCGATGACAGCACAACCTTCCTTTTCCTCACGGCAGCGACGACAACACGAAGCAGATTCGTAAACGGGCTCCCCCGAGGCTGTTCAGGCCGATAGAACCGATACCCGGACAAGAAAACGACTAAAGAAACGAAGTTAATAACAAAACAGGTGGCGAAACCAAGAGCCCAGCTAAAGCTTTCCACAAAGGCAAGTGCAGTGGAACCTATCATGGAAGCTGCAGAAACAGTGAAACAGAACCAATTGAAGAAAGTTTCTTTATGGTTAGGCTTATCAAGCTGATTTGCTCCCATGGTTGACAGTGTATATTTACTTCCTCCTAACCCTGCAGACGCCATCCATAAACTTAAGTACAGGTATCCGTATTGCAGCTTTGTCGGAGTTATGCACAAGCTCGAACCGATCTCCTCACATCGTGGAGGCCTCAAAGAGTCGATTTTCGCAGTTAAAGTCAGCAGAACCATCCCCTGTAAGAGGCTAAAAAGTTTATCAATGTAATTACATAAAACCAGCAAAGATGAAAAGAATGAAACGTACCAGCGTCGAGATAGAGCACGAAATTGCAACGACAGGAGAAGTTCCCCAGAATGAATCAGCCAGGATTGCTCCAGCGATTGGAAGCAAGTTTATACAGCCTTGGACAAAGTTGGAAATTTGAGTGGCATTAATTCTCTCCACATGGTATTCTGTAACCAGATAAACAATCAGGTTCGCCAACCATCCGAAACCCGACAGCATCACTCCTGTTAGAGACCCTGACAAAACATAAACAAACGTTAGCCCCAACCTGTAACATACAGTTTGATGTCTGAGAAAGAACCTGTAATATATTAAGAGAATGAGAGAGAGACCTATAATGAAGAATAAGGTGATGAAACCACCCTTTTTGGTGGTGGAACTTGACGTTGTAGCTTCATTATCAGCAAGGTGCAGCATGGACACGGTGGTTTCTGCCATCAGTGGCTGTTGTTGTAACACCTTTGAACGTGTGTCACAGATTGCTTGTACTTGTGAAATTTAAGTGGATTGTTGTAATATGTTGATAATTTCCAGTTTGATTGTTGTAATAAGAGCGATTTTTGTCGATCCAAAACCCTCCTGGTTTGATTGTTGTAATATGTTGATAATTTCCAGTTTCGGAATCCCACGCATGAGAACAAACAATGTGGATGAAAATAATGCCCATTTCTAGGGAACACTACCATAACCTGCAGAACCCGGTTGACCTCTGGTTGAATCATCCCCTTTTCATTTAAAAGAAAACTCTGCACCCCAAGAAAACCCTATTTTTACTGCTTCTTCCCAGGATCGCCATCGTTCGACACGTCGCATGTCATTGCCTTGTGGTCCAAGAAAACCCTAATACTATTTTTCTTTAATTAATACATTCGTCCGTACCTTCCATTTTTATTTCATTCTTCTAATATCATTCGAATATATCCGAATTGGAAAACAATTAGACATTAGGCCTCGGGCTTTTTTTTATTCAGAAAATTTACATCTCAATAGTTTTACACTTGTATAACTTGGCACACACTAAAAAGTAGATGAAATTCAGTGCCCCTGCTGTAACTAAGATCCAATACAAGTTATCTAGCCTCCCACTGTTTATATTTCCGGGCAACCATCCTGTAACATTCCTGATTAGATCAATCAGACCTGTACTGACATAGAAGGCAATGCCGACAACTAAAGAAACCATGGCAGTCGCTGTGCTTCGCAATGAGGCCGGGAATTCCTGGTAATACAATGCAGCTTGTCCCGGAAAATGAAGTGCGTCGCCGATGCCTACCACAACGAGCTGAGGGAATAGCCACCAGACTTGCATAGGCACAATGGCACCAGGGTGTGCCTCAAGGTTGTTATCATGGACTGTTTTGAGCCGTTTTGACTCCACCGCTGCTGAAATTGTCATGCTTAGGACATTGATCACGTGGCCTATTCCTATTCGTTGTAGCGGCGTCAAAGGTCTGCCTGTCAGCTTCTGCCATGCCGGAAATAGGAAACGATCAAACAGGGCTACGAAGATGGACGAGGATACTAGGACCACGACTATAATAGATGCTGCAGGGATCTTGAATCTGGAACCGAGGTGTCGGTCCATGGATAGAGCTTGGATCACTGTTATGCTGGATTGGATTGCTATTGGGGTTGTAAGAAATATACCAGTCGACCATATTGGCAAAAGTCTTATCAGAGTTTTCAGATCCTCTACTTGCTGTAAACTGCATAGCTTCCATGGTCTGGCTATTGATCCATCTGAAGCAATGTCTCCTTCGGTTTTCATCGCCGCTCGGTTCAAAAACCTACATCATAAGAGAACACATCTCGACTTGATTCGAGTTCCGTACTTGTTAAATGATTACAACTTAAAAGACCCAAGGTAGAAATCTGAAAGTGTGATGTGAAGAGCATAAAGTGGACCATCATATTTCTTATGCAGGAATTTCAAGTGATCAGATCATGGACTGTGGAAAACCCTCCTTACATTGATGTTACACTTGAAAGTTAAAAAAGATAACATTTTGATGGCAATACTCACTAAATAATTGAACTTTTTCTACATCATAGAAAGCATAGGCTTTAAGGGATGCAATCATTGCAAATGAATAATGTAAATTTTCAAGTTTGAAAGTTTTTACCTGAAACTCTGTTTCGGTGCTGTAGGCAAGACCTTGTTCGTTCCACACTCTTCATGGTAATAATCTTCATGTTTCGATGTTAGCACGACCTTCCTTTTCCTTACAGCGGCGACCAAAACACGAAGCAGACCCGTAAACGGACTCCCTCGAGGCTCATCACGTCTATAGAATCGATGTCCAGCCAAGAAAACGGATAAAGCAACAAAGTTAGCTGCAAAACATATGGCATACCCGAGAGCCCAGCTAATGCTTTCCTCAACATAGACAACTGCAGTGGAACTTATTATAGAAGATGCAAAAACAGTGAAAAAGAACCAATTGAAGAAAGTTTCTTTATCTTTAGGCTTATCGAGTTGATTTGCTCCCATTGTGGCTAGCGTATATCGACTCCCTCCCAACCCTGCAGAGGCCATTGTTATACTTAAACATAGGACTGCAGATTGTAGTTTTGATGGAGTTCGGCACAAGCTCGAACCGGTCTCACACGGTGGAGGTCTCAGAGAGCTTAGTTTTGCTGTTAAAGTCAGCAAAATCATCCCCTGGGAAAAGCTTAAAATTCAGTCAATGAAGTTACTTAAAACTAGCAAAGATTGAAATATGAGAAGATCAGTATACCAGTGTAGAGATAAAGCTAGAAATTGCAACAACAGGGAAAATTCCCAAGAATGAATCAGCAATGATTGCTCCAAGGATCGGAATCAAGTTTATACAACCATGAACAACGTTGGAAATTTGAGTGGCATTAATGCTCTCCACGTTGAATTCCTCGACCAGGTAGACGATCAGGTTCGCCAACCATCCGAAACCGGACAACACCACTCCCGAAAGTGTCCCTGCTCATTGCATCCCCAAACAAAAACACAAACATTAGCCCGACCTGTAACATGCAGTTTGAAGTCGGAGAACAAAACGCGCACCGATCGAACATGTATTGTACTCGACTGTCACACTCACACCCGAGTCTATGTGACATAGACATATAGCTGGAATATAGTAAGAGAGAAAGAGAGAGGGGGGACCTGTAATGAAAAATAAGGTTAAGAAACCACCCTTTTTGCTCCTAGAAGATGACATTTTAGCTTCAATATCAGCAGGGACCAGCATAGATTTAGTGGTTTCTGCCATTGTTGAAGAGTTGTTATGTGGCCTTCAATTTATAGGCAGAGAGAAATGGACCAAATGGTGTTGTGTTATAATAACCTTTGAATGTGGTGGCTCACAAATTGTGTGTGCTTGTGCCTTGTGTCACCCTCTTAGCATCAAGGCCAAAAATTAAGGTAGAAGCCTGCAGCAGATTCAAAGGTTTAGAGTTTGGAATTAAGGTTTAATGTTAGGGTTTAGGATTAGGGTCGAGGGAACTAGGGTATGGTGTATTTTAAGGTTTAGAGTTCAGGGTTTAAAATTTATGGTTAGAGCTAAGAATTTAATTTTTCAGTTCAGGGTATGGTGTATTCTCTAAATATATTGTAATCAAATAGAGTCAAATTAGACATATTTATATCGGACATTTGTAGTTAGAGATAACAAATATGTGAGTTTGGATGGGTTCAGATGGGATGTCATCATATTCAAATTATTTTGAGCTCGAATTTTTTCGAATTCAGATTATTTAAAATTTTGTTTTCAAATACATTGCGAATATATATATTCTAGGCTAGGTGGTTAAAAAGATCTTTAGAAAAATTTAAAAAGAATCATTGCTTTTTAAATAACTTTTTATGCATTTTTAATGATTAAGGACTAAATTTACAACAACTCTAAATACTAGGGAGTTAAAAGGTTATTTTATCTTTTTTATAATTGTGGATGGAAGGACTGTTTTGTTCTTTTTGAAATATATAGAGGACGTTGTATGGGAATTTGGCAATGATATTAAACTATGCATCAACTTTAACTTGGAATGAATTTGACATACAAAATTCAATTTGTTTGTCGAAATTATACAAAATCAATGTCAAATTTTCATTGATATTTGTTACAACGTGAATTTACAGTAAACCAAATACAGAAAAACTGAATACTTTAAAGAGATATCACGCAAATAACATATAAACACATGAGAAATGGAGAAAACACAACAAATTTATTTAGTCTTGTGGATTGTGAAGCTTGCAGGGGACTGACCTCGTTAAAGCTAAAATGAAGGGGCAGACAACTAGCGAAGGCACTTCAAAGATATTGCGGACGGAAAAATAGGATGCCTCGGCCTGAAACCACGACTATTCCGGTTGCTATCTATCGGCAACTGCGAACTTATACATCAAATATTACTCGGACTGGTGCATTTAGAAGATACAAGTATCAATCGAACGGAACAGGATAACTATAATTTATCATTGAGCATAATCTGGATTAAGAGCTAATGCCTCCTTGTAGATCATGTCCTTCATCTGCTCTTCTCCCAACGGTTGCTGCTCAAACTCGAAATTAAATGGCACGGGGCAGACGGGTTCATCAGCTATGTCGTGTAATCTTTCAAGATAAGGATGTGCTAATGCCTCTTCAACTGTCACAGATAAATTACTTTCATGTAAGTAAAATAAAGAATTGATTCATTCAGGCTGAACAGATTGAGTCTCAAGTTATCCTTCAACAAAATCATATAATTTAGTTAACGGATTAAAACTCAAGATCCATAAGAGCATGACGATAAATATCACTCACCAGTAATTCTTCTGGTTGGATCAAATGTCAGCATTCTGTCAATGAGATCAAGAGCCAGTCGATTAACGTGTGGGAAAACATTTGCTAGCGGTTGGCGAGGATGTGCAGGAAGCTGCCTGATGTATCGTCTTGCGTCCTCGTTTCGGAGAAACCCGAGATCAGATTCAGTTGGTGTGCCAAGCAGCTATAAAACAGAAAAGTAAATGGTAAGTATTAATCCAAGAAGAAGAAAAAAACAGAGAACAAGGAAAGAAAGCGCACTAAGATATCCCCAGCTACAAGTACTTTGTATAAATCCAAACTTTAGAAGTATAAATGCTAACAAAATGAAAGGTATAATCTGCAAAGAATCCAAATTAGAGAATTAACTATGACATGTATCTTGAGTAAGAGATTTTTTTCATGGATTCCCCATTGATCAATCTTTCCCCTTGTGGCTTGTTGCAATTCTTGTAAATTTAGAGAATATTACTATGCAGTTAGCTTGCTTATTCAACATTTTCTCAAATCTCAATTTACCTCGGTCAACAAACGCATTTGATGTACATGATCCTTTCCAGGAAACAAAGGCTTTCTATTCATGAGCTCCATAAAAATGCAACCAACGGACCACACATCTATGGCGGCTGTGTAGTAAGAAGAGTTCAGCAACAGCTCGGGCGCCCTATACCATCTTGTGACAACATATTCCGTCATGAACTCATTCTCGGCCGTAGGTCGAGCGAGACCAAAATCACAAATCTTAAGATCACAATTAGCATTGAGCAAGAGGTTGCTGGGTTTCAAGTCTCTATGAATCACATTTGCAGAATGAATGTACTTCAGTCCTCGGAGAATCTGATATAAGAAATACTGCATACGGTAAAATAAAATCAGAATCCGATCAAAATAGATGTGTTTGTAGGCGATCATTATTTATATCTCTGAGTAATACCTGACTATGCTCCTCGGATAAACTCTGATTGGAGCGGATGATTTGGTGAAGATCGGTATCCATAAGCTCTAAGGCGATGTAGACATCAGCAAAATCTCTCCGCAAAGGCGGAGGAATCACATCTCTAATTGCAATAACCTATCATCATTCACATAATCATTACTTTTGCATCTACCGGAGCTCAATATTTCTAAAGAATTCATATGAGCAGATGGAATTATTTCTTAGTCAGGTTTATTAAATGAAGCTCAAAAACATCTAAACAAGGACTAAAATTCAAAACAACAGAAAAAAGAACTTACGTTTTCGTGATCCAAATGTCGGAGGAGCTGAATTTCACGAAGCGTACGCTTAGCGTCCATGTGATTATCGAATGCGTTGGCGATTTTCTTTATCGCTACCATTTCATTCGTCTCCGAGTTCAACACCGAGCTTCAAAAATCCAAAAGAAAGAAAGTTTTAAAATCATGTCGAAAAAAGAAAACGAAATGAAGTAGGAAAAAAGAAAAGAATTAATGTCAACATACCAAACGATGCCGTAGGCTCCACGACCGATCGGCATGATCGGAGGCCGATATTTAGACGTTATCTCAAATGAATTTCCAAAAATACTGTACTGAATAAATTGACCACCGTGCGTATTAATCGCCGGAAACTCTCCGAAGTGGCCGCCTCCCGGAGCAACGTTAGCCATTTTTGTTTTTCTCTTGACTTGCTTCTTTTTTCCTTTGTTTTCTTTTCGTGGAATTAAAAGAAACGTTAGACCTTTATATATAGGAAAAATTAGTAAACTTTTAAGGTGTTTCAGTTAGAGTTTGAGACTTGAGAGAGTTAGGAGCCTCGTGTTTGTTACCAGGAAGGAGGAAGGAAAGAGCAGGAGGAACTGAGGGACGCGATTGATGGAGGGCTGAGATTGTAGCCGCCTCTAGATCTACGGTTGATATTCGATGGGGATGTCAAACGGACTTTATTCGCCTGCTATTACAATTTCGATTTTCTGGAGTTAGAAACTTTAAAGGATTAATTGCAATATATGCCCTTAAACTACGGCTCAAATTCTAAATTGATCCTTAACCTTTAAAAACATTCAAATAAAATTCTTAATATATCAGTATGGTATCAATGAAATCTTTCCGCCGGCCTATCCATTATCTTGGTATAAAATGTCAATTTAAAATTCGATGTGTTACGTGTAGTCTACTTAAAACACGCAAATCAAATTATGAACACATGTATTAATTATGTGGATGATTTTAATCTAATGTATTAAAAATGTCCCTAAAATATGTTTGTCATTGACTTTTTTAAATACGTTGATCCAAGTTGTTTATGCAATTTGCTTTAAAAAGTTATTTATACAATAAATTTATAAATTAATCGACGAGTTGTAAGTGTGTTTCAATGTTAAACCCAAACTAACATTTAACTTCTAAATTGATTGTAATTTAGGGTTCAATCAAAATGCTTAAAAGTTTAAAGATTAATTTAGAATTTAAATTATAATTTGAGTAGGTTTGATTGAATTAACCCAACATTAAAAAGAAAATCAAGGTATCTAAACTTTGTGGAAGAAAGCCTTTCTACGCGCCTCAAATTATTGCCCCAAATTTTGACCGAAATAGCACTTGAAGGTCAAAGTTTTTTTTTTCCTTTTCCGTCCTCCATTTTCCTTCTCGGCTTTCACCCGTGTCACACAGCAAAAAGAAGTCGAGGAAATTTTAGGCGAAACCATGCGGATGAAAGATAAATAATATGTTTGAACAGTGAATTTTTATTCAATTCAACTGATTATAACTTTACATAATGTTGGTATATATACATATAAGCTGCTGTACAACTAAGATGAAATAACCAACTAACAGAAAGAAAACAAATGTAACTAACATCTAACTAATTACAAGGTTTTCTAACTTCTACACTCTCCCTCAAGTTGGAGGTTGAAAGATGCTTTTAACTCCCAACTTGCTCAGTAGATAATGATGTTGTTGAATGCTCAATGCCTTGGTGAAAATATCTGCAAGCTGCTCAGTTGTAGGAGTATATTCTGTTTTGATCAATCCTTGCTGAATTTTGTCTCGAACAAAATGACAATTAATTTCTATGTGTTTTGTTCTCTCATGAAACACTGGATTTGCAGCAATTTGTAATGCAGCCTTGTTGTCACAATACAAATGCACTGGTTTTACATCATGTATTCCCATTTCTTGTAGCAAACTAGTTAGCCAAACAATTTCAGCTGCTACCACAGCCATACTTCTGTATTCAGCCTCTGCAGAAGATCTAGCAACGGTATTTTGCTTCTTGGATTTCCAAGAAATCAAAGATGCTCCCAATTTAACACAATATTCAGTGACAGACTTCCTTGACATAGGACAAGACGCCCAGTCTGAGTCACAATGTGCAGAGAGCTGTAAATCAGTTGAACTTTTGAACAACAAACCTTGACCTGGATCCTTCTTCACATATCTAATGATTCTTAAGGCAACTTCAAAATGAGATTTTTTTCGGTTGTTGCATAAACTGGCTAAGATATTGAACAGCATACACAATATCTGGTCTTGTATGAGTTAAATATATCAGTCTTCCAATCATTCTCTGATATATTGTAACATCATCTAATATAGAATCCAAAGCAGCATTAGCATTATGTTGTCCTTCATCAAACTCTACTGATGTTAACTTTACATTCTGCTCAAGAGGAGTTGATGCAGGCTTAGCTTCCCCTAAACCTGAATCTTCAATTAATTTCAATGCATATTTTCTTTGATTCAATAATATGCCCTCTTTTGACCTTAGGACTTCAAAACCAAGAAAGAACTTCAAAGATCCTAAGTCTTTCATCTTGAAATTCTGATTCAAGATATTTTTTAATTCTGTGATCAATTCATTACTGTTGCCAGTGATCAGTAGATCATCAACATAGATCAACATAACCACAATATGGTTATCATGCCTCTTTGTGAACATGGAATAGTCTGATCTACTTTGTTGATAACCAGCAACCAGTAGTGCCTCTGTTAACTTTAGGTTCCACTATCTTGATGCTTGCTTAAGACCATAAATTGACTTTTGCAGTCTGCAAACATAGTTCCTCCCCGAACTGCAAACACCAGGAGGCAATTCCATGTAGACTTCCTCCAATAAATCACCTTGAAGGAAGGCGTTGTAAACGTCCATTTGATAAAGAGGCCAGTTAAAAGCAGCAGCAACAGCCAAAAGAGTACGAACAGTGACTAGCTTGGCCATAGGTGAAAAAGTCTCACAGTAGTCAATCACCTCCTTTTGACTGTACCCTTTGGCAACCAAGCGTGCCTTATACCTCTCAACAGCACCAGAGGCTTGGAATTTAATCCGAAAAACCCATTTGCAACCAATGGGAGTCTTGTCTCGAGGTAAAGGGACCAAAGACCAAGTATGGTTACTTTCCAAAGCATGAATCTCCTCTTTCATAGCATGAATCCATAAAGGATCTTTAATAGCTTCAGAATAGGATTTTGGCTCAATAGGAATGGAAGTAGAAGAAAGAAAAGATTGAGTAGTAGAAGAAAGATGAGAATAAGAAATAAAATCAGAAATAGGATATGAAGAAGTGGACTGAGTTAAAGAAATGAAATCTTTTAACCAATTAGGTTGCTTAGACAACCTAGTAGACCTCCTAGGTTCAGGATACACAGATTGGGATGAGGATGAAGTAGTGTGTTGTATATCAGGTTGTTGTAAAGGTTGTGAGAAAGAAGGATTAGCAGGTTGTGGTGATGGTTGAGTATCAGGTTGTAGTGATGGTTGAGTAGCAGGGTGTGGTGATGGTTGAGCAGCAGGTGATGATTGAGCATCAGGTTGTGATGAGGGTGAATCTGTTGAAACTGAAGGAATTGAAGCAGGTTGAAGAAGAAAGTCAAAATCATGAGAAGTAGAAACAGGAAAAAAAACTGGAAGAAGAATCCTGAGGAAACTTAAAAGGAAAGACAGACTCATGAAAAATCACATCCCTATTAATGAAAAAAGATTTGGACTGCAAATTAAAAAGGAGATAACCTTTTTGGACAGATGAGTATCCCATAAAAACAGAAGGGGCAGCTCTAGCTGAAAATTTATCAGAAGGATGAGGCAAAGTGGCATAACATAAACAACCAAAAACACGAAGGTGAGAAAGATTAGGCTTATGTTTGTGAAGCAATTCAAAAGGAGAAGACCAGTTAAGAACAGAAGAAGGTAACCTGTTAATCAAGTAACAGGCAGTTTTGACACACTCACCCCAAAACTTTAATGGAACTGTAGAGTGAAAGAATAAAGCCCTAGCAACCTCTAATAAATGTTTGTGTTTACGCTCAGCTACACCATTTTGTTGGGGTGTGGACACACAACTACTCTGATGTATTATACCCTTTGAAGTGAAAAGATCAGTGCAAGCTGAACTAAAGAACTCAGTCCCATTATCACTACGAATTGTTTTAACTTCAACAGAGAAATGAGTATGAACAAAAGCAAGAAACTGTTTAATATAAAGAAGAGTATCAGATTTCAGTCTCAACAGATACACCCAGGTCATTCTGGAATAGTCATCAACAATAGTAAGGAAGAATCTTTGGCCTTGGTGAGTGGAAACCCTATAAGGGCCCCACAAGTCTAGATGAATAAGGTCAAAAGGAGAATTAGATCTAGAGGAACTAATAGGAAATGGCAACCTATGTTGTTTAGCTAAAGGACATATAGAGCAAGGAGAAACAGTAGCAGTTGGCAAAGAACAAGGTAAAGAAAGTTTAGACAATTTAGAGTAACCAGCATGTCCCAAACGGGCATGCCAAAGTTCAGTATTATTAACAGAAAGCATACAAGCAGAAGCATCAACAGAATCAAACTGAAATGAAGAATTTGATAAAATGGAAGAGAAACCAATGAACTTACTGGGAGCTACAAACATATAAAGACTCCCCACCAATTTACCAATCCCCTGAATCCGTCCATTGGAGAGATCCTGAAGGAAGCAGAAATCAGGATAAAAAAGTACAACACAGTGAAGGAATTTAGTTAACTGAGAAATGGATATCAAATTGTGTTTGAAACCAGGAACAAACAAGACATTAGGAACAATGCAACCAGGAAAAAGAGAAATGGAACCAGTGTGAGTGATTGATGCACGTTGACCATTTGGAAGATAAACAAAACGATTAGAAGATTCACATGAAACAGGATTAATCAAACGATGGAAAGTAGAACATATGTGATCTGTGGCCCCAGTGTCCAAGATCCAAGAATGAACTGAGTCATTAGATGAAGGTATACATGCCATATGAACCGAAGCATCTGAAGGAGATGCCTTATGAAGAAGATCCAGGATTTGCTGATATTGCGTCTGAGTGAATACAGGAGCAACAGCAGAGGAAGACATATCAGGAGCAACAGCAGGTAGAGAAGTAGGAGCAACACACGCATCAGAATCAGTAATCATCGCAGCTTGAACCTCGTTCTTCCTCGTGAATTTAAGGTCAGAAGGAAAACCGACCAAACGATAGCATTGATCTTTGCGATGACCTTTAAGCTTGCAGTGATCACAGTAGCCATTGAAACGGCGACGATAAGCAGATCCACCAGAGGCAAACAATACAGTTGAATCAGACAAAGGAGAGACACCACTGAGTTGAAGCCGCTGAGATTCTTCTTGAAGGATCATAGAATAAGCTTGATTCACAGAGGGAAGAGGCTTCATCAACAGAATTTGACTCCGAACAGCAGAGAAAGAGTCATTCAAACCCATTAAAAACTGAAATAGTTTTTGTTGTAAAAGAATCTTCTGATTATCTTGAGAGGCATCACATTCACAAGAGGAAAAAGGCACAAGAACGCTATATTCATCCCAGAGTAACTTCAAGCGTGTAAAGTAGGAAGAAACAGAGAGATCACCTTGAAGCGAGGTTGCAATCTCACGATGGAGGAAGAAGATACGGGAGCCGTCGACCTTGTCGAACCGTTCACGGAGATCCTTCCAAACGACAGCTGCATCAGAAGCGAAGACAATACCCGCGGAGAGCTCCTTGGAAACAGAATTAAGGATCCAAGAGAGAACAAGTGCGTTACAACGATCCCACTGCGATCGAAGCGATTCCTCAAAGGTCTGCCGTTTGCAATCGCCATCAACAAACCCTAATTTATTTTTGGCCAAAAGTGCAAGACGCATAGAACGGCTCCAGAGATTGTAAGTCTCAATTCCTGTGAGCTGATGCGAAACCAGAAGAGAACCCGGCGTATCAGATGGGTGGAGATAGAGGACATGATTAAAATCGACGGTGGTCTCCGCCGGAGGCATAACGCCGAAAAAAGAAAAAGGGGAAAAACGGTTACGATCTGAAAAACGAAGAGAAAACCCAAATGAAAGAAGAAACCGGAAAAAAATGAGCCCAAAAGAAAAGCCCAATAGATCAATAGAAAACCCAAGCGAATGATACCATGTTTGAACAGTGAATTTTTATTCAATTCAACTGATTATAACTTTACATAATGTTGGTACATATACACATAAGCTGCTGTACAACTAAGATGAAATAACCAACTAACAGAAAGAAAACAAATGTAACTAACATCTAACTAATTACAAGATTTTCTAACTTCTACATAATAAGTTTTTTTTTTTTGCTTTAATGGGAGTAGTAATTTTCAATATACTTCACCTTCAAAAATAAGGATATCTGTATACTTCACTATTAATAGTCCTAATTATTGTCTCAAATGTGAATGAAACAAACACCATTCCCGTTGTGGAATTGCTGTTTAGATACCCCACCATTCAGATAGCACAAAACGCCGTATCGACTGACTTTTCATGCTGTTATTATCCACCAAATCCAATTAATATAGTAATTTAGAGAATAAGTTGAAACGTGCATTAAAAGTGTTAAGTCCTCATGTTTTAGAGTTTTGGGAAAGAATACCAAGCCAATCCTACCCATCACTTGCTTTCCTAGTAGTTTACCATTGAGGGAAAAGGTCCCAATTGAGATAGGCTTCAAGTTAACGTAAAGCTAGCATGATATTTTTTTGTTCAAAGTAAAGCTAACATGTTTGGTTTTGCGTATAAAATTCCGATTGAACGTGAAAATATACTTCGATTATCGTGTCAATATGATTAGATTAAAAAATTTAAACGTAATTTTAGACACCAAACATGATTTTAGAAAGAAAAAAAAGATATAAATAACTTTTATATTTCGTCGTAATTTTTACACTATATTTTTACACACAATCATGATTTTTAAGGAAAAAAACTCTCAAATATAAATCAAATTACTTTAAAATCATTCATACACAAAACAATTCCATAAAATCAATCATATATATTTGAATAGAATCAATCCTATTTCAGACAGTGCAACCCGGGACTAATTTTTTTGTAACATAAGGCCAAGCCGAATGCATGGAAACTAGAAACGGAGAAATGACAAAAGATTAACCAATACTACATGTACACCTATTTCGGGTATTTTACTCCAAAGCAGAACAGCATAATCCAGAAGGAAACGACTCAGCAATAGCATTATCCAAAGAGAAAGCAAAGTTAAAAGGAAAAATGAGTAGGCAGTAGGCTTATATGAAAGAAATTGTGTATTATTTAATAAGAAAATACTCGAGTTCCAATGGAAATCTCCACAAACTCTGTTCAACATGTTCAGCAAAATAAAACTGCAAATACCGAGATTCTTCAAGCAACAACTGCCCATTAACTAACTCTTTCGAGATTACAAAACCCAAAACATTTTGTGGAGGCAAGTGCTGTTTGCTTTGTCCCGTTCCGCAACCACCAGCTTATGCATCAGCAAATCTGAAAGATGAAATAGAAACCATCGATACTATAAAAAAGGAGAAGAGTGGAACCATGCACTAACATAATTTAAGTAATAACAATTTAAAACAAATGTTACCCTAGCTCAGAGAGCTTCAGGTGAGCTTCAGCATAGTCGGCAAAGAATGCATCCTCATTCTGCAAATAAGAGAAAAACATCAATAAATAAACAAAATCAAACTTCGCAACCACAGATGTATGAATATTGAGCCATTGAAATGAAGGGAAGAGTTACGTACAGCAGCATATTTATCAACCAATGGACGGAAAGCAGGGTCGGACAGGAGAACTTTGTCAGTTGGCAGCTGAAGAAGGCCTTCCTTCTCCCCGGACAATAGCTCCCTATAAAAATATAACAGGATTAGCATCAACTCAACAGATTTGTAAATTGCACTCTCAACAAATGTAGAAAAATGCAGGACTCATAAAATGAGAAACTCACTTGAAATAAGAGTTGTCAAAGATGAGAGGGTTGGAGGTCCATGGTCCCTCAAATCCAGACCTCTCCTTGTGGCACCTTCCCTATATCAAAAAAACATATAAATAATTAAACCGATACACACAAATAACACATCAAACTCGAACAAAAAATGGGAATTAAAAGTTTATTAACAGACCAGGGTGTGGCCACCAGAAAGAGCAACGATATCCTGGTCACTGAGACCCATTTGAACACCAAAGACCTGTCTCAGGTGATCAGCTCCTGCAGGAAATTAATCACAAGGATTAAATTGAAACCATCAACAAAATCAAAGGAATCAATCTTATTCTCAATAGAAACAAAGCCATTTTCAGAATAAAAAGTATACTAACCCTTGGTAGCATTAGGAAGACGACCCTCAGGTGGTGGGTGAGGCTTGTCCTGGTATTTGTAACAAAAAGAGTAACAGTATTAACAGCTTGAAAGATTAAAAGTTGCTCGAGATTTTGCTCTTAACGATGGAAACTAACTACAGCTTCTATACATGTAATCATTTTACAAAGTAGAAAACCAACTTAAAAGATTTCAACAACTAATCCAAACGACACTAAATACAAAGGTTACCCTCTATCAAAGAAAAACATACATTTGATTTCGATTAAATCAGTTGATATAAACTTAAATTTCCATTCAAGAATCAAGCAAGACTCCAAGGACAAGTCATGAACATATAAAATTGCATTAACATTTCATAAAATTAAAAGTTGCAGAAACAAGGACATGGTAGCAGTTGACTGACCTCTCTCCCGGGGTGGAAGGGAACCTCAGGTCCACCAGTAATCTCAACGGCGACGACACCAGCAAGCTATAAATTACCCAAACAAAAAAGAAAAAGAGAGTGTCAAAATCAATTAAATCATACAAAAAACAAATAAATCAGTAGAAAAAAATCGATTAAAACTAGAACCTGATAGAAGTCAGCGTAGGAGAGGATAGGGAACTGCTCCTTAATCGGCTCCAGAAGTCTGACGGCAATATCAAGGCCGTTGTTAGCAGCATGTGCGAGTTCAGCAGGTTGCTTCATGGTTCCGAATGGACCTCCGGTCTTGGTCTTAACATCAAAAGTTCCAGCTGAGTGCCATCTGTCATCCACAATCACCGTCGAATCCATCAACATTATAAATCTCAGAACCAAAACTGTAGATCAGGCAACAAATAAAAAAGAAGCTTACGCTAGACGGAGCATGAGTGGAGCACAGTTCTTCTCAGCGATGAGACCTCTGAGCTTCTTCTTAGCCTTTTCAACTGCCTTCTGGTATTCCTCGCTCACAGTTGGGTAACACTTCGCCATTTTCTCTGTTTTTTAACGAAAACAGATTTATGTTAGCAAAAATGGGGAAATCCAAATCAAACCAAAGAAAAATTTAAATTCAGATCCGATTTCAAATCGACAATAACCTTTTCGCGCGGTAACCGATAGTAATGGAATGGAGGAAAAATGAAATGCCCTAAAACCACGAAATGGACACGAGCTGAGCACAAGCACACTCAAATGGAAGGGGAAGATATAAAGGAGAGGGAAGAAAGAGAAGGTTCTAGTATATTAATAATAGCCGTTGGATTGATTTATGATCTTGTGGTTGGTGTTTTGTTTTAGGAATTGACGTCCTTGATTTGTGTTGAATATTCGTGATGTGAGGCTGTGCTTGTGGGGTAGGTGGCTGAATAAAGAAATTAATTGCGCTTGTTTATTCTTTTTTGAAGAAGATAACTATAGTCAAAATTTTGTCGGAACGTCGGGTGAGGAAAAAAAACACCCTGCGGAGATCTGAAATGACAGATTTGTCCCTATAACGATGAAAAATGATCTCTTCTTAATCATTGCTTTTTGTATTTTTCTCACATTAATACATTCCATTTCCGACATTAAAATTTCATTAGAATAATCTCTAGCGATGATTGGGCGTATTGATGATTATAAACTTATGAATAATTTTGTTGTAAGAAAATATAAATATCAACTTTCGAAAATTTTGAGCTTTATGAATAATAAAATATATTTTTTATCAAAAAAAAAACATTCAAACTAAAGAGCCATTACATAAGAGAATTTCGACAAATAAAACACAAGCAAGAAGCAAAAATGGTCGAGGCACAAAGGCCAAAACAAACAACATGAACATAAGCCATGATCGTAGATACCGAAAAGAATCAGATATTTTATCCCAAGTGTCTTTCGAAGCAGAAATCGGAGGCACCTAAACAATTTTTCGAAGTAAAAATTAGAGACACCTGAAAGAATCAAATATTTTAACCCAAGTGCTTTAACACCAAACAACCACCTTAGACAATTAGAGATATATGTCATTGAACCCAAGGGCCGAGTAGACATAATCGACTGAGAACATGCCATCAAAACCTTAGATTCATCATGCACCATCTTCTTAATCATTGCTTATAAAAAAAGAAATTATCTATGCACCGTCGTGTATATATTAATTTCTAATAAATATACTCAATATCTTGATTTAACTCTTGAAATTTATAACATGGACAACTAATACCAACAATGATAGATATTGGCAAAAATAATTTAAAGTATTCTATTAAAATAGTTGAAGTATTTGTCCCGAAAATATATATAGTTTTAGAAAAAAAATTACTATTAAATCATTTAAAATGAAATTTTTAAATTTATTGAGAGGTTAATGAAAACTTTTAAAAATAATTTAATTAGAAATGTATAAAAATAAATAAAACCCTGAGTATTAAAATTTTCAAATTAGTTAAATTAAGTTTTTTTTTAAATAAACTAAATACTAATTTTATAAAGTTTTGAGAGGTTAGAGCTTTCTCTGTCCTCTTATTGTTTGTCTCTTATTAGTTATTACTAATGGTATATATTTAATTATAATGACAAAATTTAGTTAATTAATTTGAAATTGTTTTCATTCGTGTCATAATTTCCATTATTATTTACTAACAGTATAACATTTTTATTTTTATTTTCCAATGAAATTATTTCAAGCAATGGATGGTAATCGGTAACACCACAGTTGCCTCATGGGATAGAAAGTAGAAACGGCAAGCAGGGGTGTTTTTGTCGTTTCAATTTTTATTCAGTAACTTTAGGGAAATTTAAAATTTTTAATACCGTGGAATATACTTGTAATACAGTGTGAACACGCAGAGGGAGAGAAGATTCCATCGAAGCAATGATAATAACACTGGGCATTTTACACAAACATTTATCACCCGCTTATTTCCTATTGGTCAAGGGAAACACACATTTTTTGTAGCAGACCAAAAGTTGCAAAAATCCCATGACTCTAGGGGTTCGAGCCTAACCAATAGGTGTCAGCCACGTGGATAGTATTTTATCATGGACTTCCTTTTTCCTTGTGAGGTCTCCGCCGTAGCTTAGGCTCTCCACCCACGTTCGTAGACAAAATAATTTAAATTTATATCTTTAATAATAAACATCATTTATTTTTTCGCTTAGACAATTATTTAGTTCTACGCCACTAACTTTTAATTTAAAAGGAAAAAACTAAGAGATTTTTTCCTAATTAATGTCATTAAAATATGGGTTAATTGCATGTTTGGTGTATGAATTATACTCATTCGTCAATGACATATTTTCTAAAAATATATATTTTAAAATATAGTATCAAAGATTAGTCCTCAATAACACACTATTTTTTAATTTCAACCTTAATATTTAAAAATTAAAAAAAATATTTATTTAAAAAAATTAAAAATATATTCAAAATAATCTTAATTAACGTGGCCTAATATTAAAATTAAAATTAATTTAATTCTAGTATTTTATATTTTTAATTAATATGTGGCCTAATATTAAAATCACACAATATAAATCAAGACTTTTTTTTATCAAGAGACTTACTTCATTAATAAATAAAAGGAAACAAAAGAGAAAGCAGACAAGGCGGTCCCACCACAGTCCACATTCCCCAACAACCTACGAGTGCCGCCATGAGCCATGCAAGGTCATGAGCGTCGGTCCTACAGCTCCCTAAACCAGCAGTCGGTACAGTGTCATCATCCATGCAAGGATAGGCAACCAACTCCTCAACACAAACACAAGCAAGATAAAAAAAAACAGAACACAAAGCAACCGCAAAAGCACAGGAAGACATTAACCGGACATCCGAAAGAAACCAACCGGAAAAACCTAGACGAGTCATAGGACAACTAAAAAATGGACATCTCAGATCCTTCTTCGAGATTGCGACACCGGCCTTGTCTGAGAGCTCTTCCCAGAGACAGGCTTCCGACGAGTCACCGTCGATCCTTATCAAGACAAAAGCCATTATCACCCGATATGGAGGATTGGAAACCATTGAGTTCCCCCCAGTCTAGCTACTCCCGCGTCATGGTAGGTCTGTAACAATACAGAGCAACACCTAAACAAAAACCTTGGATCTGCCTGCTTTCTGTGAGCCTCTGTGATCTGAGGGGAAGGATTAAGTCGTAAAAGGCACCCAAGTCCCTTCCTAACATGGGCTACGTAGGTTACTCGCTTCATGGTGAACTCGGATAACTCCCACTGGAGTTATCCGAAGCCTGGAAAGAATCCTTAAAAGGGTTAGGGTATGCCACTGTCTTCTCCAACGGGACCAAATCTTCCCCATCACTGATAATAATCTCTTCATTGAGAGAGAAGTTGTCGTCAATGCACATTGTCGGAACCCGAGTGATGGTTTTACCAAACGGATCAATTCCCAGCTGGATGAGCCCCGCTTCATCGATCATAACTCTGGTGCACTCCATGGCAAACTTCCTTCTTGTCGCCTTCCTGATCAGCGTAAGCCTCCTGGATCCATAGTTTCTTCCTTTTTTCCTTCGCTCGATGTGTTGAATTATAGCAGAGGATTGAAGGATTGATTCAGGGAACAAAGCCGCCGTAATCATATCTTCAGAGGCTGCTATGTTTCGTTCCGATATAGCCCAGTTTTGGGGACCAATTTGGCAAATTGTATTCGAAACTTGCTCCCAGAGCTCACGTCTTTTTGCCGGACCAAACAGTTCATAGCCATCCTCTTCTCTTTTCCGTTTCTTGTTGGTCGACACTTCCATACGGTCAATACCAACTGCCAGCAGACTTTCCAATGTGTGATTTGAATTTCCTTCAGCTTTCTCGATGATTTGTCCTGGTTCAGATCTCTCCTTGGAGGCAAAGGACGGGTGAATATCTTGAGCAGGCCCTATAAGCATGTTAGCTCATATGTTTCCTTTGTGAAAGGTTGATTCATTGCTTTCCCAAAGAGGAAACAAGGGGTTGACTTTGAGCAAAGGAGATGGGGCGTAGGAGGTTTCCTTGGACGATACATTAAGGTCAAGGAGATTTGGATTATATTGCCCTCTGACAATGCTCCAGTTGGCACTGTCCTTTTCTTTTTTTCCTTTGTCCTGTAGCGTGGACGACCCTGCTGTGGTGGTAGCCGGCTTCGGAGAGGCTACCCCTTGCTGCCTGAATTCGTTGGGGGCTCGTAACCACGGCCCGAATTTCCCAGATAGTTTCACCATGACCAAGTCATTTTTGCATTCACGTTCGACATGTCCCAGACGGCCACATCGGAAGTAAAATCTCGGCAGTGCTTCATACTTAAAGCCAACCTCCATAGCCTTGTATTTTTTCCTGTTTTGAGCGGATCCTCCACTCTGATGGCTACCCGGATGCTGACATTTCCGTTCCAGGCTACCTTTTCGTCGTCGTCTTCCAGCGTTGAGCCATAGTAAACTGGAAACAGTTTTCCAATGCGTCGAACATTATCTTTGGTGGTCAATCCTACTGGTAGATTGATTATTTGAACCCAAAATTCCTCCGTTGAGAAGTCGATTTCTTCCAACGCCTTATCCGGTTGCCATTCTTTCAGTATAAGCAGCGAGTCTTGCACCGACCACGGTTTTTTACCGAGTATGCGATGGCGTTCCTCTGTCGTTTGGAATATAAAGAGGAAGAAGTTTCTTCCTAAGTCGTGGCACTCCAGTCCTTCGCATTTCCATGCTTTTTTCAGAATGACCTTTAATGCCAGGAGTTTGATGGACGATGCAATGAGAGTTTTTTCAGCGTGGAGTTGACCTCGCAGTCTTCGTTGAGTTCAAGCTCGTCGAGGAACTCCTGATTTGGAGGTTTGGGATCTTCATGAGTGTTTGGGAAGTTGGTGTCAACGACCCCTATGCTAAGGCTAACTCCACTATTAGGCATGAAGTTCTGCGGGAATGTGGAGTAAATGCTCCTAGAGGCTTGGAGAGGATGCATGAATTAATGTCCTTGAGTCGAGCGTAAATGCTTCCTTAGACCCAGACAGCAAACAGAAAGGGAGGGTAAGTAGGTTTGTGGGCGAGCAAGAAGGAAAAAGAAAACCTAAGACAGCAGAGGCTCTAAACCACCTCCTTGCCAAGACGATCCTCACCAGACACGACCAAGCTCTCAACCGGAAAGTTGGAGCGAAGGATCAGAGAGATGGGAAACACATTGACTGGGAGAGAGAACTTGCCAGAATTAATTAATTATAAATCAAGACTTATAAACCCATGCAAAGTCAGATTTCATAAAAAAAATATCATCTTCATCCATGACTCTGTAACCCATACTTAGACGGTTGAAACCAAATTATAAATCATATGGTGGGAAATCAAGTATTGAGTAACAAGTTGGATCACTTTTTCTTTTTCAATTGGTCTTAAACGGCAATCGAGGGAAACTAGCTTTTGTCGCTATCGGTTTTGTTGGGTTAAATAAGGAGAATAAGAAAAACAAAAATTTTGAGGGGGGGTTAATCAGACGAAAAAAATATTTGTAAACTTTATTTTTAATACATTTTTACAAATTTTAAAATAAAAATTATTTTTTTAATTTTTAAACCTTAAGGAAAAAATGTATAGAACATGTAAATATTGAGAGTTAAATTTATTGGAGTACTTTTTAAATTAGGATCAAATTGATTAAATATATAAATTTTGAGGACTAAAATTATTATTATATAATGTCACATCATCATCTCTGTTAATTCATAACGGTCAGTGACCATAGTAGAAAAATGTATCATTAGAGACTATTTTTGCGAGAAAAAAAATAGTATGATGACCAAAATAAAAGAGAAGTGACAATTTGGCGGCCAATAGTGTAGTTTATCTTATTTTATATTAGTAGTGTATATCAATAAATGAAATTAATAATGTATATCGATGTATGACATTATTGACAAGTCATCCCTATTAAAAAAACACTATATGTATTCTTATAAAGTACTTTAATATTATTTTAGTAAATAATTTTTTAAATATCATCTTACCGCTAGCTATCAACGTAAATGTTATACATGTGGCATGAATCACTTTGTCTAAGTGCATCTAATGTTAATTTTATGAGGTTCGGATTCGAGCAGTTTTGTCTGTAATATGTGTACATTATTAAAAGATTAAAAAAATATGAACCACTTTAAGACTATTAAAAATTATAAATTAATGTACTCCACAGCTTAACATCTATTTCTAGATACTATGATGGCAATTGTTATCCATTTCTTTGAACCCATTTTTCAAAATTTTGATGATCTCTAGCTACACCAACAAACTATCGATTTTGTTTATGATATAAGAAAATAGTTTTGCAAGTACAAACACAAGTTTCATTTTATACCCTTAAATAAGATAGTACACTCATTTCCTTGTCAACGTTATCACATAATAACTATTTTCAAAAAATATTGAAGATGGAATTGTATAAATTCAATTAAGAATGATGAAAAACCCGAATCAAATTAATTTTTTTAATGTATTAAAAAAGTTATAATACGAAATTATTCAATGTTATCTATTAATGGGGAAAAAAAGAAATAGAGAAAACGGGAAATTGAAGGGAAAACATACAATCACTATTAATAATCACGCACATATATGTATATGATGCATGATGTCCTGTTTTTTATGCATAACACAATTTCAAGGTATTGTGTGGCAAGCCGACGACATTGGAATTAGTCGTCCATTGTTTAAAACAAGAACGGCCCAAATCTAAAAGTGTATTTCGGTCCAAACTTCAAAGTTCTATAAACTAAACAATAACAAAAGGCGAAACTTTTGATTAAAAAAAACTTAAATAAAAAATAAGTGTGTAAAGTATATATTTTTTGAACTTTAAGTGACTAAAATATTTATTTGTAAAAATAGGTGGTTAAATTTTAAAAATATAATTTTAAGTGCTCGAGATTTAATTCTGTTTAAAAAATTCCATTACTCAATAAAAATATGACACATGTCATATTTTAATTTATAATTTCTTTTAATTATTTTTTTGTTTTTAATAATTTAAATATTTTTTAAAAAATTATTAAAATAGTCTTCAAATCCTCAAATTATCAACGATGCCGCCGTCAACGCCAACCTTTCAGTCGCCGGACCCAGCCGACCATTTCCCTCAACGTTTCGTCGTTGAAAATTAGTGAACGGTGTGCCAATCAAACATTGAACGATGAATGTTAAAAACCCGATCGATTGGCACACCGTTCGCCGGTTTTCGGCAACAAAACATTGGGGGAAATGGTCGTATGGGTATGATGACTGAAAAGGTGGGGTCAGCGGCGACGATTGGCGGGACTGATTTGAATATTTTTAAAAATATTGGGATTTTTGTAAAAGTACATTTTATTTTTTTCAAAAAAATAATTAAAAATTAATATTCTTGTCATGTGTCACATTTCAAATGGATAATAATTTTTTTAACATTGGGCGCCTAAAATTATAACTTTTGAAACTTTAGGCACCTGTTTAAAAAAAATACTGTAAGCACTTAAAGTTTAAAATGGGTATACTTTAGAGACTTATTTTTCATTTAAGTCTAAAAAATATATTATAGAACAATTATTTGCACAACAAAGAAATTTTGTTTGACAAACCCATTGAGTGGTCCTAAAAAAATGTGTTGTTCTATTAAGAGATCTAGATTTAAGGGTATTTAAAAATACATAGCTCAATTGATCCAACTCGTTGATCCGACAACCCAAACCCTAAAAATAGGGTATTCTTTTTAAATAATTACTCGACCAACCATTTTATAGGTCAGTCCCAAGGCACAAAAATCCTAAATTTCTTGTACCCGACTACCCAACTAATCGAATGTATTTAAAATTAAAATATTTTTTATTTAATAAATACATATTTTTTATATTAAACTAGTAAAACCTCTTAAATTGAAATCCTTTCTCTCTCGTTTTCACCCAAAAAAAAAAATTTAGTCAACCCCAAAGCACCTTTAACTCTAAGGTAAAGCTCTTGCCCGAGATATCAATTCTCTGCATACTGCCATGGGTTGAATTTAGTGCACTTAACGTCAATCTCCTCACTGCTACTCGAGCTATTTACCAGTGTTTATCATACTTGCCATTGCATTGATATATTAACTTCGAATCATTGTGCGTGTTTTTTAACTGATTAAAATATAATAAAAAGTGTAAATCGAGTACCCAGTATCCGATTAACATGTACCAAATAGTCACGAGCTGAGTACCAAATTTTAACACCTCTATCTAAAATTGAGTAACTTATTGCACAGTACCTACAAATTTTTGAATGACTAAAATTAAATAATATACATTATCATGTAATCACATTAAATGTTAAAAATAAATGTTTGTGTTCTTGATTTTCTTTTTGGGCTGCCCCGAATGCTGAAACTGGCATGGCTGGCCCTTTTGAGCTATTTTTACGGTTGTGTCGGTCCATTAAGCAGACAGGTAATTACCCCCTTACATATTGTTGGTCCAGCAACATATTTCATTACCCACTTAGGAATTCAGTTGTTTTTTTCGTTTGAGACTTGGTAAGGCAGCTGTTTTATTAGGGGATAAATTCTGGTGATTCTACATTTTGGCCAAATTAAGGTTTTAGTTTAATGATTAAGTAAAATTGTGAATACTTTTTCAGTAATTCAATTAAGTTTTCAGTGCTGCTGCTTGCTGTCATTTAGTGTTTTCTTTTATGTCTTAGTATTACATTTGTTTACCCTGTCCGTACACAAAAGAAGAGCAAGTGGTTCAAAATAATAATAATATTATTTTTTTGAACAATTTTTACCTTAGTAGGAAAATTTACTACTAATGTGTTTTGAACTTATAACCTAGGGCAGAAGAGATGGTCTCAGCCGAGAGTTTAATCGCTAGCAATTGTTGACAAAATAATGATATTTTTTTAAACAAAAGAAGGGAGACTGCGTCTACTCTTGCTAGAAATTAATCTCATGACCTAAGAAAGAGGGCGAAAGAAAACGCTTCTGTTGAGTTTAAAACCTAAAACATAAAGGAAGAGAGAAAACATGTGAGAAAGCTCTGTTCACCCGACCATCATTGTTTTCTCAAAACAACGATATTATTAAATACGTTGATTTTATAATATCACTTTGTTCGGTACGTTTATGCATTGATTAATTTTTCACTTCATGCATCGATAATATTAAATCTTTTGGTTTTGATCTAACAATTTATTTTCATATGTTATATTCATAAATTAATATTTTATAGATTTTTACATACCATTTGTAATTTATATTATTTGAATTTGACTTGTTACAGTGGTATTTTAGTATCGGTATGTCTCACAAAGTGTATCATTCGCTGTGGTAGAACTATTCAGTTTGCTACAAATATTGGACACATTTATTATTTCAACCAATTTGATATGGACGTATCATCCTCCGTGACATAGATTACAAACGACAAACAATAAATCAATTTGTTGTAAGGTATATTGTCCTGAATTTCATACCCATGTCTTTAAAGTAAAGTTGTCCATTGGTGGGGTTGCTCTCTGAAATATATATTCCAATTTTTTTTGTTAGAATTTGATCTATTATTTGAAATGTTTTTGTATATTTATAGATAAATATAGAAAAATGTATGATAAATTCAATCGTAAATATTTATATTTTCAATTTCATCTTTAATAATTTTGAGTTAAAATTGACACTTAAACTTTAAATGATAAATTATTTTTTAATTGAAATATTATCATTTTTCTGCATATAAAAAATTAAGGTTTTAGTCAATAATTAAGAAAAATGTTGATTTGATTTTTTTCGATTGAGAGACAACATTTGACTATTTTTAAAAGATTGAAAACTAAAGTTAACTTAAAAAATAATAAGGATTAATTTGACTAAATAGGTAAACATTGAATGTTAAATAACATTTATCATCATTAATTTTTAAATAATCGTTGTTAACTAATAATTCAGATTAGACTAAACAAGCTCAAATAACAAAAATATGACATTGGACATATCAATTTAAGGATTTTTTTTCAATCTTGGTTATGAGTAAATATTTTTTATTTTTCTGTTACAATGTATGAACTAGACAAATCTTATCCTGTTCATAAATTAGAAAAATAAAGTGTTTAAATACTTTTAAACCCACATTTTCGATAACAATCATAGAAATCGATATAAAACAAGTAAAAACCTTTTATTCGGTGCTTGAATTATTACTATGATTTAATACAATAATCTTTACATATAAACTCTAAATTTTATTTCATTAAATTATAAACGTATTTTTAAAAACATCTAAAGATTTAAACACTAAAAAGATCCCAACTACAAACTAAAAGATGAGAGTAAATTTGTTAGAAGTAACAGATTTAATGTGAAGGTAAAGATTCACAGTTCCAACACAAATTTTAAATACAGTTGAAAGTAAAGGTTTCGTGTGAAAGTGACGAATAATATGAAATCGGGTACCCACCAAATATCGAGTCCAAAAAATTGAGATCCAGTCTCAATTTAGATCCCACTGAAATCAGTTTGGAATAATAATTTATCGGATGCAAGACCGGACCAAGTAATCGATTTTTTTGTCCACCCCTAATAATGAAGAGTGATATATATATATATATATATATATATATTTTTTTGATTTGACAAAACAAATGAATGAATGGGGCCCCCATGATATACATACAGCTTTTATGATTGATGTAAAAATTAATATAATAATATTATATATACGTGGCTCTTCTCTAATCAATCATTTTGAGACCCCCACCTCGTAATGCCATCCAATCATGTCTCCACCTTGACTTTTTGATCAAGTGTTGTTTGAACACTACAACATAATATAATAGTTACAGTATCCTCTGAATTTTAATTATATATATATATGATAAAAATATAGGAGTAATATTATTAATAAAACACACTACAATCATATAATTATAAATAATTACATCCAATTCATTTACTTGATGAAATTGATATTGCCAGCGCTATTTAATTTAGTTTAATAATAATAATAATAATATAACTTCAAACTTAATTGGCAAATAATCTTTTGAGGGGTGGTCTAGTCTTTGCACAAATTCCATTCCAAACCGAATTGCCGATTTCATATTTAATGTATTACTTTATTGATTTTATATAATGATCATGTTTGACAATTAGCGGATAAATGATAACGAATTATATTAGCTGATTTGACAAATTCCATTCCAAACCGAATTGCCGATTTCATATTTAATGTATTACTTTATTGATTTTATATAATGGTCATGTTTGACAATTAACGGATAAATGAAAACGAATTATATTAGCTGATTCGACTAGCGAATTGTATTAATTAATTGTATAAAAATATTTGGTAAAATTAACTAATAAGTTACATCTATTTGATTATTTAAAAAAGCAAAATGACATATAAAGACGTAATTACATTAGATACTTGTTTGAATAGATTATTAGTTATCAATATTTGTATATTAATAAGATCATGAAAAATAATTTTTAATATAACATTACTAACCATATTTGAAGGATCTATATATTAATTTATTATTTATATAATTATTTTTAATATAATTTAATTAATTATGGAATTTAAATACAAATATAAATGTGTGAGAATAAAAAAATATTAGTTTACAAATGTCACAATGTAAATACGTGACGGTGAAAAATTAAAATAGAAAAAGTTAAATTTAGGTTATTTGAAGATTTTTGATAATTATTATAGGTAAAGGGGTCTTTAGGACTCTTATGTCAAAATCTTTAATTTTAAAAAGCTCCTATTAGCAGCTTTTTTAAAATTAGAGGTTTCACCCCAATCTGCTAGTCACCAAACATCTAAATTAGGGAATTTGACCGGTCAAACTTCTAATATTATCCCAAGCCTCTAATTTTGGTTTAAACCGCTATTTAGCAAACATGACCATATAATTTAAAATTCTTCTGAAACCCAACAAGTAGCCTTAATAGAAAAACAAATGATGTTGATCTTATAATATTCGGGTTCAATATATTACTTTGTAATTACCTTTAAATTATTTAAAAAAACATTGTGGATATAAATGTTTAATCAAACTTTAAGAGCAATTGGGAAAGCAAAGGCAACAACCTTTCCAACAATTGGTGAAATTCCATTTGTACTTACAATCTCACCTTTTTTGTTCTTCTTTTGGACCAATGGAGCTGTACTTCTTTAGCACAGGTTTGCTAGTGTTACGAGGAATACCACCAACACATTATAATTTGGGGTGGGTGGGTCCAATAATGCTCAAAATATCTTTCCCCTAATGCTTTTAAATCTGAATTACCAACGTGGCATTCACAATGAATTGAGATTTGACTTTTATCATATTTAAATTATGTATTTTTTTTGTTTAATTCAGTTATATGTATACGATTTTCTCGAAATATATTTTAATTATTAGTGTGATTATACTTAAATCCAATTATATATGTTTGAATATGTATTACTTTGCTTTACTTACAAGATATGGCATCATATGAATTTAAAACTTAAAATGGAATATACTTTCTAAATATGGAGGAAGCTGACGAAATCACTAAACAAGGTTCAACAGACCTTAATGCTACAAAAATATGAATCCAATTAGCAGTTTATTGATATTTATATCCAGCAGAGTATGATTTTTTTAGTTCATCAAACAAGTTAGAAACTATTGAGTCCGAAAGTGTAATGAGTCAGTATTTGAATCCTGTCATCGTCGCCTATTTGCTGCAAATATCGAGAGACGAGGCTTAAGGTGGTGCCTGTGGTGGCTTCATCTGCAAATAGATTTGAGGGGTGTTGATGGCGGTCGCCGTTGATGAGGTAAAACAGAGGTTGCGGGTCATTTGATGGAGAGGTTCTGATGGAAGAATGGCAGCAGAAGGGGAGGTAGCCAAGTATGAGAATCCTGATGATGCTGCAGTAGAGAACAGTGGCATTGAGGTAGCACTGGCTTGACTTTGCATTTGCCACGCCCAATTGGGGAAGCCTTGCGGAGGACCGGTTTCAACTCTTGTCACCGCCGCTCTTTCCTGCCAAACAATTCGAGTGATACGTAAGATCAATCTGATAATTCGTTGAAGAGGCAATACAAATCGAAAACAATGTCAATGGTTAATGAGACATCATGTCCATGGAATACAGAGGTAGCCATTGTTTTGATTATTTCAGGTTAGTGTCAGGTTGACTAACATCTTGCTTACAAAAAGCATAAGATCAGATAGAGACTATGTAGTCCCTGAAACTAATTACACACATAATTAACATTCCAGATAATGATTAAAAACGCTTCGAACTAACACATGCTAGACACCATGGTTTGCAACAAAATTATGCAGGATCTATTAAAATGAACAATACATGTGGGTTGGTTTGGGAAGTATTACGAATTGATCGGGATGCGGATATTTGCTGTATTCCATGCAAAAGTCCGAATGATGGAAGGACAGAACAAAGGTTTAAAGACCCAAAAGTAGTGCAATGAGTTTTTTACCTCGCTAGGAAAGTACGCAGGACACGCACTATTCCAGAAAATTGGCTGATCTGAAGTCCCCGCTAGCCCTTTGTGAGCTGAACCCACCGCTGCCGCAGCAGTGTTCGCCACCTGCAAAGTAAATTGTGGAGAATATTAATGATTAATACACCATCCATCTACAACAAGGAGAGGTCAAGAAACGAAACTGTCGTCCAAAAAACAGACTGTGTATGTTTCCTAAATTTAGCAAGCAACATTCTATCCTAATGATTGCAACAGACATCATTATTTACTAGTAGATCGAACAACAATCCTCTCAATGTGGTAAAAGTAAAACATACAAGAGAATTAGATTAGTTCAAAGAAAAAGCTACCCTCAAACTCTTCCCTCCATTTTTGTCGAAAGATCCAGAACAAAAATGGGGATGTCCCTCATTTTCTACGGACTCATTGCCAATGGGTGGAGATATCCCCAGGTTCAGATCAAGGTTGTGACTACTGCCTGCATAAAACCACATTTAAACACAAGTTAACAGAGCACTTTCTTATCAGGCAAATAAATTTGATAGAAGATTATTTGAAACATTAGTCACAGAATAAGAAGCAACCAGTAACAAGTGGTACCTTCCTTACTGGTATCAAGGATCATCTCCCCTTCATATGAACTCGGCTCGAAGTTGGTGACTGCTTCCCTTCCATTGCATTTGATAGCTGCCTTGTCATAAGCCCTGATTTCCAGAAAAAAATCAAAACGTAGACATATGTTGGATGGAACCCAATTGAGGTTGAGAATTGAGGACAATAAATTGAGTATCAGGTACAGTGTAATTCATGATCATTAGGACCTTGCAGCTTCTACTTCACTGTCGAATAGCCCGAGATAAATATACCTGCAAGCAAGCATTGTAGTCCCCACTATAAAACACTACCCCAATTGTTTTTCCTCTTTCAATTTAGGCATCTTAGAATTGTTTTTCCATTCAAAAAGAACCAAAAAACAATCCGAGAATTAATTCTCGGTTTGACGCCAAGAGGCACTCAAACATTTCACATCTTTACTACTAAACCGTAGTAGTATGTTTGATACAAAATTGAAAATTTCAAAAACAATTGTCCTCACTTTTTGCCAAGGAATTGCCCCATCCGAGCTTCCCACCGGCCACATTTGTGCAGCGTCACTCCACGATATTTCGAGCTTCCCCTTGAAAAGCCTGTACTCTGCCGCCTAAGTATGTGCACAAATTCTTCCTTTGTCAACTTCTTCATCTGTTCATCACCAAAAGAAAGAAGGCCACAACTTAACTATCATTCACAGTTCAAACCATTTAGCTTTTATAGTGAGTTTCATTAATCAATATTTTCTATAGCAGGAATCAAATTCCAACCTGTTTCATATCGTCTTCATAATCACTAAGGCTGAAATTGATATCAGCATCAACCCCTCGGAATTTAATAGCCGCTCGATCATAGGCTCTGAATCAAACATACCCAGATTTTAGAAAGAAAAAATTAGGATAAACCTAAGTTAATAAACTAAATTAACAGATTATTTTCCAGTAATTTACCTAGCTGCAGCATGAGCAGTGTCAAATCCACCTAGAAAAATCAAAATTCATTAACATTCCGAAGTGAAAAGAGTAAGAAAACCCTTAATAATAAAGTAGTCAACAAAAAATAAAACAATATTAGCTAATTATATACATACCCAAATATACTTGTTTCCCACAATCCCTGAAAATAAACAGATAAATAAGTAATAAAAAAACTGAGCAAATTTTTCAAAGGAAAATTCAGTTAAAACCACTTCACAAACCAAATCAAAATTCAGTCACACATGTAGCCAATCAGAAATTTCTCTTTAAAATAGAAGAATTTCAAAAGAATGAAAAATTACCAAATATGAGATTCCCATCTTCCAGTTCTTCTATAGAAAGTAACTCCTCGATATTGTGAGCTTCGAGATCGAGGTCCTCGACGGCTTTTCTTCACCGCCGTCTGTTGCGGTTGTCGTTGAGTCACCTGCGGGTGACCCGCTTCTTTTCCCTCGCGCGAAAGATCGATCCATTTGTTGTAGTTAGTACAGTTTCCCGAGCTTTGCCCTTCGGTGCCTCGGAAATCAGCTCCAATTCCCTTCACCGGAAATAGTTCCTTAGTAACCACAACAGGTGCGCCGTTGTTTTCGTTCTCGCTTCCTCCACTCCCGACTTTGAGTATGTCGAAGCTTAGAGTGAACGCGTCTCCGTTGGCGCGTGTGGAGCACGACTCATCCTCATCGTTTAGGATTGACGAATTCGAGGTTTCGGATTCGTCCATTTGGTTTCCAGGACATTCATTGAACTTATCCGTAAACAGAACCACGGAGTCAGAGTCTTGAGTCGACTCAGTCGACGCGACATTGAGATTAAGATCTAGCATTTCGTCTCAACTTCTTGTCGAATTAAGTTTTGAATCACAAATTTTTAAAAATAATTAACTCTGAGCTTCAAAAACAGATCATCGGTCAGCGTTTCTTTTCTTCTTTTTCGCTCTGAAAATAATCAAATCCTACGGCCGTAACCGATTTGATCACGACGCTAGCTCGGAGCTCCAAAAAAAAGGAATTTCAAATATAAGTAAAAACAAATAAACTTCGGTTCTCTTCCGTAAGGCCGAGGAGGATAAGAAAGAAGGGAAAACGGCGTCGTAGGAAGCAAAGTAAGTTCAAAATGAAGCTGGCATTATTGAATTAGTCGGCGGTCAGTTTATAACAGAAAGAGATGGTCGCCGGCTAACAGATTCCACAACGAAGAATTGAGAGAGAAGGCGATGGGTCGTACGAAAAAAAAACATTACAGAATAGAGACTACAATTTTAACGAAGTACAGCAGAATATATATGAACATTTTCTCTCTTTTGGACACCGGATTCTCCGGTTGCCGGTATCTCTGATGTTGTTAATTTTTTCCTGGTTTGACAGAGCTGATGTTAAAAATTGAACAAATACACACTGTGTTTTTTATTGTATGTTTAGGTAAACTATATAAATCATCACTTAATTTTGTGCTCTAACCTATTTTGGCCACTTAATTTTTAATTTGTGCAAATAACTCACTTAATTTTACACATGGAACAAATTTGATCACTCATTCGTTAAGATTAGGACGACGTTATGACATGGAAAAATAAATGATTTAAAATGGTAAAAAAAAACACGTGATAAAACACGTCAGAATGAATTTTGCCTAAATGATTGTGTATTAAGAGTAGATGAGTGAAGTAAAACATTTCATTACCCTCCAAGCACAATAGACAATAAAAAATTAGAGTTTTTAATTATTCTGGATAGAGAAAACACTGAGAATCAAAATTTTTATCGGGTTTGTGGAGAGAGAAAAGATTTTTAAGTGGCTGCGAAATCAGAGGTATGAAAAAGCGAGTGTTACGTTTGAGGAGTATGACAAGCATAACATATGGTAAATTCTTTGATTTCTTTTTCAGTTTGAGAATGAATCTTTTGGGTAAATGTGTGACATTGTGTATATTTTGAGTTTTATGTTCTTCAATCGTTTGAGTATCGATGTGTGCATATGTGAAAAAATAGAATTTTATGTTCGTGAGTTTAATATTTAGGATTTAGGGTTTAGTTTTTTTGAAATATAATTTATTTCTTTTCTTGAATGAGTTGGGTATCAATGTCTGACATGATTTGAACATCAATCTTGAGGGTGTCATAGAAAGTTAGGGTTTTCGAATTTCTTACTTGTTTACATTGAGTGATATGTATTACTTTGTGTACTTGTTTGTATTGAGTAATATGCATTACTGATTAGTGTACTCATTTACTTAGGGTGTGATAAAAAGTAAAGGTGTGAATTTTGTACTTGTTTACTTTTGGTGATATGCATTACTATTAGTGTTTATAAGATAAAGTTTCATTGAATTTTGTCTGTGACTATATGGTGTATACTTGTTTACGATGGTCCTACTTCTAATGCAAGGAACGTTACTCCTACTACATATGTTGCACTAGTAGTCAAAATTTTCAAACTACATGTAACTTTTCTTGACTAATTTTTAAAAAATATATTTCGTTATGTTAAAATAAATTTGAATTAAATTATAAAATTAATATAAGTTACGAGATCAACTAGAAACAATATTGCAAGTCCAAGCTAACACTCGCACACAAAAACATAAAAAAAATTGACTGTAAAATGGATGAATTCTCAACAAAGCTCTACAAATCAAACTAGGAACATTATAGCATGTCCAAGCCAACACTTATATACACAAAGGAGTCAAAACACATAAGGCTCATTAAAGACTGTTAGATAGATGAATTTTCAGTAAAACTTTGTCAACCAAACTCAAACAGAAAAAATTTTGTCCATGAGGCCTAAATGAAAATAAAGAAGTGGCATTAAATCATTGTTGTCATGGTAAATGTCATTTTGAAAACTTATGTCAAATTTAAATGACATTTCTAATCATTTTATTATTGTTATTTTGCATGTGTCATATACTACGTGAGAACATTTGTGGTTATATGCCATATATTATTTTGTTTAAGAAATTTGTAAACAGAAATGATAAAATTGTTGTTTGAACATCTTTTGTAATCTTTATCATTCTGGATATTAATATAAAAGTAAAATACTCTATTAGTACATGAACTATACCCAATTCATCAGTCTAATACATTTACTTATTTCATTCTATCATACATAAACTTACACTGGTGTAAGTTAGTTATAGTTAATTAGTTAGTTAATTGTAGTTCAGTACACCTTACACTGGTATAAGTTAGTCATAGTTAGTTGTAGTTCAACAGAAATTACACCGGTGTAAGTTAGTCATAATTAGTTAGTTGTAGTTCAATAGAAATTACATTGGTGTAAGTTAGTCATAATTAGTTAGTTAGTTAGTTAGTTAGTTAGTTAGATGTAGTTCAGTAGAACTTACACTGGTGTAGGTTAGTAATAGTTAGTTGGTTATAGTTAAGAATAATGTATAACAGTGTAAATATAATAACAACTGAAAGTACTGTTGAATCAACATATAAATAATGTAATAACAAAATATAAGTTAAGGTGATACATCATAGAAACCGTTATATTTTAAAATGAAACAAAATAAGTTGGTCTCATGCCCTAAATCATTCTTCAAATGTCGTTAGATAAAAAATATAATAGCAAAATATGACTGTCATTCTCATTTTGCAAATTCATATACTTTTGTATTTGCTAATTTAGTTATTTTTGCATGCGCTAATAAGTCCAATACACAAATGAGAAAAACTAACTTTATTCATTCATTAATAAACAACAGTGTGCCTTACCTACATTATGCATAACAAACTACTCGTGCTAATTTTTTTCAAACACAAAATACCCATTAAAATCTTACCTTCAACTTCTATCTATGAAGTATGCAAGTTATTACAATAGTACCTACCAGTGTAATAATTCACTAAATTCTTTTATTTTTTCTGTTTGTGTCATTTATCCTGATTTTTTTAGCAGTCTCATCAAAAGAACTTTTTGCACGAGGATAGATTGAGTGTTCATACCATTAAAAATACAATATTTGCGCAACCTTTTTTCATAATTACTACAACTAAAATTTCACCTACCTGGGTTATCGTCCGACAATGATGTGTTCTACACTGTCGGTTTATCACAACTGCAAATTAAAATTCCCTTCGACTCAGACATTGAATTCATATTTTTTTCTTCTTCGTGTCCCTTTTAATTTTTCTTTCGGTTTGAATCTACCAAATTAGGGTTACACGATTTAAACTCAACCACCCTTTTATAAATATAAAAAACATTTTAAATTAATTAATTCCTACGTGGATGAAAACTATTAAATTAATCCACGTCAACAGAAAGTTAACGAAAAAAAGGACGAGTGACCAAATTTGTTCAATGTGTAAAGTTGAGTAAGTTATTTGCACAAATTAAAAGTTAAATGACCAAAATAGGTTTAGGCTCAAAGTTGAGTGGTGATTATGTAGTTTACCCTAATATTTATGATTCTTCTATTAACTATTTCAATAAAAATCTGGTGAAAACTACTGTTTCAATAAAAAATATATATATAATGTTTAACGCTTGTAGGAAACCATAAACAATTCAGTGTGTTTCCAATTAATTATTATCTAGCTTTATTTTTTTATAAGATATTTACTAAGGAGTCCAATAATTAATCGTATGTTAAAAAAAAATTAATACTTTCAAGTTTTGTTGACCACACTTACCAATTTCTATACCTTTATTTAATGTAAATATAAAAATTGAAATTTAATTTTAATTTTAAAAAACACGGTATCTTGTCATAGTAATTGTTTTATTTCAAGCGGTGAATTGGTTAAATTTAACACTAAGTTTTCACTATTTAATTTTAAGAAATTAAATGTACGGGGTTTTTTAAAATTAAATGTAAGGTTAATAATAGTGAAATATTTTAATTTTATAATTAGAGTTTAAATATTGTCACATAATTTAATTTATTTTTTCTAATTCAATAAATCTTACTTGTCATTGTGAAAATTTAACACTTTAGGTTTTAATTAAAATGAAACAAATATACATAAATTCTTACTCAGTTGATAATAATTTGTGTAGTTACACAAATTTTACCTAAAACAAAATCTTACACAAATTTTTACTCAATTTATAAGAATTTATGTAGTTACACAAATTCTTACCTAATTAATAAGAATTTCGATTCTACATAAATTATTACAAATTTATTAAGAATTTATGTAGTGCATGCCTCATTTTAGCCTCTGTGACCTACCAGTTCATGTCTTCCATCTAACAGCTAGGGTTTGCCCACACTCATATGGGTCAGCTAATCCTACGTTCATGGATCATCCAATCCCATTTGTACCGGTTTTAGGGAGATTTTTTTTTGAACTTTTCCCAATTTAAATTAGTAAAACGAAAGGAAATTATTATTTGCTTAAAATGTACCGGTGTTTCCAATATAAAAATCAAAATTGAAAGAACATATTAAATTCTCCTAGAAACTAAATCGATACACCTTTATTATTAATATTATTAAAATAATATAATTTGTTGTGAATGAAAGGGTAGAAACCGTACACGTCGATGGCTGGCCAGCTGTCAATCATTTGCAACTTGCTACCCCACTTGAACTATTGCGGGTGTTCTGTTTCGTTTGTTTTCCGGTTGTACCCTCGCTAATATTTCCAAATTTCGTTTGTACCCCCTGCCGTCCTTCCCCAGCATAAAAAACACGTGGTTAGTATTTTACTCTCTCTTTTTTCTTTTTATCGTTTCTTTGTTTAAGGATGAGTCTGTCACGTTCAACGAGCACCGATGAGTATAATTAATGACTAACACCGATGAGTACTATTAATTTAATTTATAAATATTAAAAATATAAAGGACTTATCGTATAATTATAAATTATTTTAAAAAATAAAAATAAATTATTTAAAATAAATTATTTTATTTTTAATTTTCTTTTAAACATAAATCAAAATACCTATCGCCTTTAAATTATAGGGAAAACTATACCGGTGGTCCCCTAACTATGTCTGTCTTCCTACTTTGGTCCCACAACTTTGTTTTTCGGCAAAAGAGTCCCTTCCGTCACATAGTTTTCCTATTTTGGTCCCCAACGTTAAATAACTAACGGTTTTGCTGACGTGGCATTTTTTAATATTTTTGGTCCCCTAACTATGTCACATAGTTTTCCTATTTTGGTCCCCTAACTATGTCTGTCTTCCTATTTTGGTCCCCGACTTTGATTTAAAAAATATTAAAAAAAATGCCACGTCAGCCTTAAAAAATATTAAAAAATGCCACGTCAGCAAAACCGTTAGTTATTTAACGTCGGGGACCAAAATAGGAAAACTATGTGACGGAAGGGACCCTTTTGCCGAAAAACAAAGTTGTGGGACCAAAGTAGGAAGACAGACATAGTTAGGGGACCACCGGTGTAGTTTACCCTAAATTATAAAACTCTACTTTTTGTTCATTTGAAATTCAAGCAGCTGCCGTCCTGCCGCATCTTTCACTCTCTAATTTTTTCAAAGAACAATGGAAAAGAAACAGCTCTTTTAATAGCTTTCCAATTTCAATCCCCCCACATCGGCATTTATTCAAACATGTTGAAAACAATTAATTCGTTAATTATCAAAATTAGGCTATTCAAAACATGAGAAATCTTAATCGATTAGGGTTTTAAATTTTTTTTACCTTATTCAAATGTTGTTCATCGGTGGAAAATGACAATGACGGAGGAAGCAGCGGTGGCTTGAATTTCAGATGAATAAAAATTATGATTTTGTAATTTTATGGGTAGATAGGTACTTTGATCTATGTTTAAATAAAAATTTAAAATAAAACAATATATTTTAATTAATATACCTTTTGATTATTAAATAATTTATAATCATACAATGAATCTTTTAAAATTTTAATTTTTATAAATTAAAATAATGGTGCTCATCAATACTTGTCGTTAATGGTGCTCGTCGAACGTGGTAAAATTTTCTTTCTTTTTAATTGATAGTTGCGCTTTTCGGTTTTATGTTTTAACTCACGATTCTTGTAACACCCGGGTTTAGGGGTTAGGTGAAAATAATATTTTAATATTATTTGGGCTCGGTTTTATAATTTAAATTATATTTCGGGTTTTGTTTTCAAATTAATTAATTTGGGTTGACCACGTTTTAAGATTTAAACCACAGTTAGTCATGGATTTACCTTCCTTGTAAATGTCCCATTTCATTAAGGGTAAATAAGTCTTTTGAGCCTTAAAAAAATATACCACATGTGAAATAAAACACCCATTCTCTACTATTCACCTCCTTCTTCAAAAACACACCAACGGGAACTTGAGCTCTCTACCCAAATCCAATGTTCCATCACCTTTCCTCCTCATTCCAACTCCGTTTTGAAAGGTAATGGTATTTTTGACTTCCCCTCATCTTCCCCTTCACAAAAGTACTCTTCATTTTCATTTCTATGAAGATTTTAGAAAATAGAATTTTTGAAAGATTGGATTAAAAATAGAAACTTTATGTGGTTAAGTGAAGTATTTTGTTTTGTTATGCTTAGTTATGGTATATAGAAGTCAAAGAGTATCATATGTGGATTTCAAACGATTTTGAACAATTTTCGGAATTGGGTTTCAAAGGGGTTTTTGGAGGGTTTTAAAGTGGTTTTTGGGGTTGGTTAATGTTGGATTTTGGGGGCTGTTGGTAGTATGATATATGAGGGTCACTTTGGGTGATTTTGAAGGTTGTTTGGATGCTTGAAATGAAAGATTTCAGTGGGTTATGTGGGCTGCTCGGAAATTCTGTTTTGGGGTTGATTTTGAGTGTTGAATGCTTGCTAATGTTAATCCGGGTTGGTTCCGATGATGAGTTATTGATTTCGAATGTTTTGTTTGTGTTTGAGATGATTAGAATCGGGTTTGGACATCGGTGAAGCGTCGGAAGTGAATCCGGGAATTTGAAGGTGGTTGCTTGCTTAGTCTTGGAGCTTGGAGGCTTAGGTGAGTGGTTAAATGTTTACTTGGTTTTAAAATAGTTGGTTCAAGTATATGGACTAGGTTGGGCTTGGTAGACCCACCTAGAGTTAGGATTGGGGTGGTAGCCTAATCCTAAACTTGATCTAGAGCCTTTGGATGAACTCATTTATATGGTTGTGTATGTCTCGTATGAAATGTGATATGAATGCTTATGTATATTGTGTTATACATGTGAGATGAGACATGAATTGTGATGCTTGAGACATGCATGATGATGGTTGTTGGTGAGTACGTGCTAAGCACGGAATTGTTTGAAATGAGTAAATATTGGCACTAGTATACTTGAATACAAATGATCGATCATTAGGATGTTAGTGTGTACACATGAGTCAAAAGTCGTGCGTGGCCTTGGTGGCGTTGAGTCACCAAGGAGGAGTACGGGTACGCCCGGAAATTGTATTTAAATATAGTCGGTGATGAGTGGAATCCCATCGACGGGGCGTGAGGATGAGTGGAATCCCCTCTGCGAGACCGATGATGAGTGTAATCCCACCGTGAGGTAATGTGGTTGTTGGATGTGAGTTTCCAACATGTTTATCCGCGTATTTGAGTCATAGCTAGGTGCCAATGTTGGTTGAATAATGTATCAATGTGTTGAGATTAATGATCTTTACTTGGATGTTTGATGTGACTACTTGTGTTGAGGGTTTAGAGCTCGTTGATCATGACATTTACTTGTATATTGCTCATGCATCTTATCTTGTGGCTCTTGTGGATCCTTGATACTTTTGTGTAATGCCTTAGCTAGATCGTGCTCGGACCCTGCAATGTTGAGGTTTGTTTTTAGAGCTTACCCTCACTAAGCATTATTGCTTACGCTCTCTTTGTTCAACATTGCAGATCCTTAGTTCGCGGGTTGCTCGAGCAAGTGGAGGGCCTCCAAGTGTGGTTGTTAGCCTTGAGTGCTTCAAGTATGGATTTTTAATGTTTGGACATGTAATAGTTTGAGCAATGGGACATGTATTGTTGTTGGGTAGTTGTTGGTTGTTAAGAGCATGTGTAGACTCCTTAGTACCTTGCTTTTGTATGGTTTATGTTGCCATGTTGGTTTGTATCTCATGCCTAAATTGCTCTTTTTGAATGTTGGTCATATGCCTAAGAGGTTACCTTTGTGTTGAATGAATGCATGTCTTGTGAGGTCTTGCCTTAGTGTTAGACTTGCCTTAATCTTGTTGAAGCATGCTTTAATTGTTGGGTTACCTTGAGTTTATGTGTCTTATGGTTGGAGGGTGTTTTGGTGGTGTTTTGGGGCACCCTTGTGCCTTAAAACAACTAAAACAAACCTGCAGACAGGGGGCGTTTCGAAACGGGTCACTCTGTTCCGATACGGTTCATTTGCAAATGGCCTGCCGTTTCGAAACGGATGGGGGTCGTTTCGGAACATTTTTGCTACTGGAATTTTGAGAAATTGACGAGATAAAGGCGTTCCGAAACGGGCCCCTGATGTTCCGAAACGGTCAAATCTCGTTGACCACGAGAAATTGACCGTCAAGGTCGTTTCGATACGGGTCTCCCCTGTTTCGAAACGGTCACCTTATGGTTGACCCTGGCCTGTTGACTAAGTCAAGGCGTTTCGGAACACCCTAAAGGCGTTTCGAAACGGCCTACTGTAAAGGTTTAAAATGAGCTGCTTAATGTTTTGCTTGGTCGGAGTACGATACATTGTATGTATCTTCCGCTGTTGTGCTTCACATAGGATTTAACTATGCCTATAGACAAGATAAAAGAAAAAGAAATTTTCTGGGTCGTTAACCGAGGGGAAACCTTAACATGTTTCGCTTCGGTTTTCCCCGTGTGGCCCACTCGGATCGGTCATCCGACCAGACCGGGATGAGGGTGTTACACTTGTTGGTATCAGAGCCTAAGGTTACCGAGACCTTGGGCAGGTAAGTGAGGTAAGTTCAAGTTTTTGATTAATATGCACGGTGTTTGCTTGCTTTGTAGGAATGGTTGCTTGTTTGACAAGTATGTTGCTTGTTTTATTCAAAAGTATGTGTGTGTGAGTCCCATTGCTACTATTACATTGGAAAAATGATTTTTAAGTGAGGGAACGTACTTGAACACTTGGAAGCCTTGCCTTGCTAACCCAACTTGTATGTTTTGTTGTTGTGGTTGTAGTTAATATCTGTGAGAGCGATGTCTAGGCTGAGGGGTAGACCGAGAGTGGTTCGTTAGGAACCACGGGTTGCGGCTCCTGTTGAGCCGGCTGTTGGTGTAGAGGCTCACCTAGAAGGGCCGGTGGCCGCGGGAGTTGGCGCTCCACCACCACCTCCACCACCACCATCTTCTCCACCTGGAGCTGGGGGCGAGGATGGAGCCGGAGGAGATGGACCTCAAGGTGGCCAAGGTCCGGCTGGAATTGATATGACTCCGCTAGTGCAAGCGATAGCGGGAGCATTCCAGGCCGCAGTTGCGGGAGCTCAGGCTGCAGCTCAGCCTAGGTGTGACGATGCTAGTCTACCTTTGGAGAGGCTCCGTAGCTTGGGGGCCGAGGAGTTTAGAGGATCTACTCCAGAGAGATCGGAGTTGTGGTTGGAGAAGACAGTTCGTATCTTGGCTCAGATGGGTTGTGCGGGCGCACGTAGATTGGGTTGTGTGATATCGTTGCTTCAGGGTGATGCCTACACCTGGTGGGTCACCATCACTACCGGGGTTCCAGAAGCCGAGATAGATTGGGATTTCTTTAAGTTTGCTTTCAGAAAGAGGTACTTGGGACCGAGGTACTTGGATGAGAAGAAGCGAGAGTTTATGGCTCTTACTCAGAGAGATGCTTCTGTGACTGATTATGAGATCCGTTTTGTTCGCTTGAGTCAGTATGCTCCAGAGTTAGTTCCTACTGAAGTGGAACGTTGCAACCGATTCCGCTACGGGTTGAATGAAGAGGTTAAGAGGTACACACTAGCTTCTGACTACTCAGACTTTGATGTATTGGTCGCGAGGGCCAAGGATTTGGAACATAGTTTGGGTTCGGCCAAACGATCTGGTGGCTCTAGTTCTGGCAAGAGGCATAACCACTTTGATGGTAGAGATGCCAAGAGACATAGGGGTGGCGGAAATCAGTTTGATCAGAGACGTGGCGGTGGCCACCATGGTAGGGGCCATCAGGGCCATAGAGGAGGAGGGCGCTTGCCCAAGTGTACACGATGTGGGAGACAACACACTGGTGAGTGTTGGGGTAACTTCCATGCTTGTTGGAACTGTGGTTCGAGGGACCACTTTAGGAGGGATTGTCTGCATCAGGCGGCCCAGGCACCGAACATTGCTCAGGCTCCTGCGAGAGCGAATGATTTTCAGAGAGGCCGTGGGCGCGGTCGTGGCTACTTCCAGCCTAGGGCTGATGCACCTAGGGGAGATGCTCAGAGGAACCTTGCTCATGTTGTGGCTGTGCAGCCAGAGGCGGGAGGATCAGCGAGAGTTTATGCTCAGAGAGAGGCCGGGAACGACACCGATGTGATAGCAGGTAATTTCGAGTTACAGTCTATGTCTTTGCTTTCTTTAGTTGATTCGGGTTCTACGCATTCCTACATTTTGAGTGAGCATGCACAGAAGTTAGATATCCCTGTTGAGATCTTAGATGTAGGTATGCATGTTACTAGTTCCTTTGGTGAGACAGTTGTGGTTAGACGTATGTATAGGAGGTGTCCACTGAAGATTCAGGGTCATGTGTTTTCAGTTGATATGATGGAACTTCCTTTCTATGGTTTTGATATTATTCTGGGTATGGACTGGTTGGTTGAGCATCGGGCTAGTGTGGATTTTGAGACGAAGAGGATTTCTTTGAAGCTTTCTGATGACTACGAGGTAGTAGTAGTAGGCGAGAACATTAAGTTCTTGTCTAATATGGTGTCAGCTTTAGAGGCTCATAGGTTGATGGACTCAGGATGTGGGGCTTATTTAGCTTATGTTATGAATCCGGATATGAGTGAAGCTAGACCAAAAGATATCAGAACAGTGTGTGACTTTCCGGATGTGTTTCCTGAAGAGTTGTCGGGTTTGCCTCCTGACAGAGATGTTGAGTTTGTGATTGAGACAGTTTCGGGGTCTAATCCAGTTTCGATAGCTCCGTATCGCATGGCTCTGAAGGAGTTGAAAGAGTTGAAGAGTCAGTTGCAAGAGTTATTAGACCGTGGTTTCATTAGGCCTAGTAGTTCTCCGTGGGGTGCTCCCGTGTTGTTTGTGAAAAAGAAAGATGGTAGTATGCGCATGTGCATTGACTATAGACAGTTGAATCAGTTGACTGTGAAGAACAAGTATCCGTTGCCTCGTATAGATGATTTGTTTGATCAGTTGAGAGGTGCTTCAGTGTTCTCGAAGATAGATTTGAGATCCGGGTACTATCAGTTGAAGGTGAAAGAGTGTGATGTTCCGAAGACAGCTTTTAGGACTAGATATGGTCACTACGAGTTTCTTGTGATGCCGTTTGAGCTCACGAATGCACCTGCAGCATTCATGGACATGATGAACAGAATTTTTAGGGACTACCTAGATCGTTTTGTAGTTGTCTTCATTGATGATATACTTGTGTACTCGAAGACGGAAGAAGAGCATGATGAGCACTTGAGATTTGTTTTACAGAGATTGTTGAGCAATCAGTTGTATGCGAAGCTTAGTAAGTGTGAGTTCTGGATTCGAGAGGTCGTGTTTCTTGGCCATGTTGTTTCGGCCGAAGGTATCCGGGTTGATCTATCGAAGATTGAGGCTATTGTTGAGTGGAAACAACCTAAGTCCGTGACCGAGATTAGGAGTTTCCTAGGATTAGCCGGTTACTATAGGAGGTTTGTTGATGGCTTCTCTAGAGTAGCTGCTCCTTTGACTAAGTTGTTGCAAAAAAGGAGTCAAATTTGAATGGTCAGATGCAAGACAGAAGGCCTTCGAGAAATTGAAAGAAGCTTTGACGAATGCTCCAGTGTTAGTGCAACCTGTTTCAGGTAAGGAGTTTGTGATTTACAGCGATGCTTCCTACGTAGGCTTAGGATGTGTCTTGATGCAAGATAGGAGAGTCGTTGCCTATGCTTCTAGACAGTTGAAGATTCATGAGAAGAACTACCCTACTCATGATATAGAGCTAGCCGCAGTTGTGTTTGCATTGAAGATTTGGCGTCACTATTTGTATGGTGAGAAGTGTATTGTTTACACCGATCACAAGAGCTTGAAGTATTTGATGACACAGAAAGAGTTGAACTTGAGACAGAGAAGATGGCTAGAGTTGCTAAAAGATTATGATTTAACCATCGAGTATCATCCGGGTAAAGCAAATGTAGTAGCCGATGCTTTGAGTAGAAAAGTGGCCGTTGAGTTGAGAGCTATGTTTGCTAGATTGAGTGTGTCCGATGATGGTGGTTTGATCACCGAGTTGCAAGTGAAGCCTTCTTTGATTCAGTTAATTAGAGAGAAGCAGTTGCAAGATGTGAGTTTAGTTCCTCATGTTCAGGACATAGCCGAGGGAAGACCGACCGAGTACAGTTTCAGTGGTGAGAACTTGTTGTGCTTTAGAGATAGAATTGTCGTTCCAGAAGATGTTGAGCTGAGACGTCAGATTCTGAGTGAAGCACATTCGAGTCCCTTTTCTATGCATCCGGGTAGTACCAAAATGTACAGAGATCTGAAGAATGATTACTTCTGGGTTGGTTTGAAGAGAGATGTAGCCGAGTATGTGAGCCGTTGTATGGTTTGTCAGAGAGTGAAGGCAGAACATCAGGTTCCTTCAGGTTTGCTACAGCCTTTGAAGATTCCGGAATGGAAATGGGAGAGGATCACCATGGATTTTGTGTCGGGGTTGCCTTTGTCTCCTTCGAAGAAGAACTCTGTTTGGGTGATTGTGGATAGGTTCACTAAGTGTGCTCACTTCTTAGCAGTGAACACTACGGATTCTTTGGACAAGTTGGCAAACTTGTACATCCGTGAGATTGTGAGACTTCATGGGGTTCCGAAGTCTATTGTTTCAGATAGGGATCCTAGGTTTACTTCGAGGTTCTGGGGTTGCTTGCATAGTGCTCTAGGTAGCTGTTTGCATTTCAGCACGTCTTATCATCCGCAGTCCGATGGGCAGTCAGAGCGAGTGATACAGATTCTAGAAGATATGCTTCGTTGTTGTGTGATTGACTTCTAGGGTTCTTGGGAGAAGCACTTACCGTTGGTTGAGTTTGCTTACAACAACATTTATCAGTCTAGTATTCAGATGGCACCTTATGAGGCTTTGTATGGTAGACGATGTAGGACTCCGATTTGTTGGGCTGAAACAGGTCAGAGATTGTTACCTATGCCAGACTTGCTTAAGGGGACCACCGACAAAGTAAAGTTGATATGTGACCGTTTGAAAGCAGCTTCCGATCGTCAGAAGTCTTATGCAGATTTGAAGAGGAAAGAGGTTGAGTACACAGTGGGTGATAAAGTGTTTCTGAAAGTATCTCCGTGGAAGAAGGTAATGAGATTTGGCCGGAAGGGCAAGTTGAGTCCGAGGTTCATTGGTCCGTATGAGATTGTTGAGCGGATTGGGCATGTAGCTTATCGTTTGAGGTTACCTTCTGAGTTAGAAAAGATCCATGATGTTTTTCATGTGTCTATGCTTAGGAGATATAGATCGGATCCTTCTCATGTGATGCCCGTTGAGGAGATAGAGTTAAATCCAGATTTGTCCTATAATGAAGAGCCCGTTGAGATACTTGCTTCTGATAGCAAGGTGTTGCGTGGCAAGACCATAGAGTTGGTCAAGGTGTTGTGGAGACATAGAGGTGTGGAAGAGGCCACGTGGGAGAGAAAAGCAGATATGGTTGAGCAGTTTCCGTATTTGTTTCCACCAGGTAATTTCGGGGACGAAATTTCCTTAAGTGGGGGAGAGTTGTAACACCCGGGTTTAGGGGTTAGGTGAAAATAATATTTTAATATTATTTGGGCTCGGTTTTATAATTTAAATTATATTTCGGGTTTTGTTTTCAAATTAATTAATTTGGGTTGACCACGTTTTAAGATTTAAACCACAATTAGTCATGGATTTACCTTCCTTGTAAATGTCCCATTTCATTAAGAGTAAATAAGTCTTTTGAGCCTTAAAAAAATAGACCACATGTGAAATAAAACACCCATTCTCTACTATTCACCTCATTCTTCAAAAACACACCAACGGGAACTTGAGCTCTCTACCCAAATCCACTGTTCCATCACCTTTCCTCCTCATTCCAACTCCGTTTTGAAAGGTAATGGTATTTTTGACTTCCCCTCATCTTCCCCTTCACAAAAGTACTCTTCATTTTCATTTCCATGAAGATTTTAGAAAATAGAATTTTTGAAAGATTGGATTAAAAATAGAAACTTTATGTGGTTAAGTGAAGTATTTTGTTTTGTTATGCTTAGTTATGGTATATAGAAGTCAAAGAGTGTATCATATGTGGATTTCAAACGATTTTGAACAATTTTCGGAATTGGGTTTCAAAGGGGTTTTTGGAGGGTTTTAAAGTGGTTTTTGGGGTTGGTTAATGTTGGATTTTGGGGGCTGTTGGTAGTATGATATATGAGGGTTACTTTGGGTGATTTTGAAGGTTGTTTGGATGCTTGAAATGGAAGATTTCAGTGGGTTATGTGGGCTGCTCGGAAATTCTATTTTGGGGTTGATTTTGAGTGTTGAATGCTTGCTAATGTTAATCCGGGTTGGTTCCGATGATGATTTATTGATTTCGAATGTTTTGTTTGTGTTTGAGATGATTAGAATCGGGTTTGGACATCGGTGAAGCGTCAGAAGTGAATCCGGGAATTTGAAGGTGGTTGCTTGCTTAGTCTTGGAGCTTGGAGGCTTAGGTGAGTGGTTAAATGTTTACTTGGTTTTAAAATAGTTGGTTCAAGTATATGGACTAGGTTGGTCTTGGTAGACCCACCTAGAGTTAGGATTGGGGTGGTAGCCCAATCCTAAACTTGATCTAGAGCCTTTGGATGAACTCATTTATATGGTTGTGTATGTCTCGTATGAAATGTGATATGAATGCTTATGTATATTGTGTTATACATGTGAGATGAGACATGAATTGTGATGCTTGAGACATGCATGATGATGGTTGTTGGTGAGTACGTGCTAAGCACGGAATTGTTTGAAATGAGTAAATATTGGCACTAGTATACTTGAATACAAATGATCGATCATTAGGATGTTAGTGTGTACACATGAGTCAAAAGTCGCGCGTGGCCTTGGTGGCGTTGAGTCACCAAGGAGGAGTACGGGTACGCCCAAAAATTGTATTTAAATATAGTCGGTGATGAGTGGAATCCCATCGACGGGGCGTGAGGATGAGTGGAATCCCCTCTGCGGGACCGGTGATGAGTGTAATCCCACCTTGAGGTAATGTGGTTGTTGGATGTGAGTTTCCAACATGTTTATCCGCGTATTTGAGTCATAGCTAGGTGTCAATGTTGGTTGAATAATGTATCAATGTGTTGAGATTAATGATCTTTACTTGGATGTTTGATGTGACTACTTGTGTTGAGGGTTTAGAGCTTGTTGATCATGACATTTACTTGTATATTGCTCATGCATCTTATCTTGTGGCTCTTGTGGATCCTTGATACTTTTGTGTAATGCCTTGGCTAGATCGTACTCGGACCCTGCAATGTTGAGGTTTGTTTTTAGAGCTTACCCTCACTAAGCATTATTGCTTACGCTCTCTTTGTTCAACATTGCAGATCCTTAGTTCGCGGGTTGCTCGAGCAAGTGGAGGGCCTCCGTGTGTGGTTGTTAGCCTTGAGTGCTTCAAGTATGGATTTTTAATGTTTGGACATGTAATAGTTTGAGCAATGGGACATGTATTGTTGTTGGGTAGTTGTTGGTTGTTAAGAGCATGTGTAGACTCCTTAGTACCTTGCTTTTGTATGGTTTATGTTGCCATGTTGATTTGTATCTCATGCCTAAATTGCTCTTTTTGAATGTTGGTCATATGCCTAAGAGGTTACCTTTGTGTTGAATGAATGCATGTCTTGTGAGGTCTTGCCTTAGTGTTAGACTTGCCTTAATCTTGTTGAAGCATGCTTTAATTGTTGGGTTACCTTGAGTTTATGTGTCTTATGGTTGGAGGGTGTTTTGGTGGTGTTTTGGGACACCCTTGTGCCTTAAAACAGCTAAAACGAACCTGCAGACAGGGGGCGTTTCGGAACGGGTCACCCTGTTCCGATACGGTTCCTTTGCAAATGGCCAGCCGTTTCGAAACGGATGGGGGTCGTTTTGGAACATTTTTGCTACTGGAATTTTGAGAAATTGACGAGATAAAGGCGTTTCGAAACGGGCCCCTGATGTTCCGAAACGGTCAAATCTCGTTGACCACGAGAAATTGACCGTCAAGGTCGTTTCGATACGGGTCTCCCCTGTTTCGAAACGGTCACCTTATGGTTGACCCTGGCCTGTTGACTAAGTCAAGGCGTTTCGGAACACCCTAAGGGCGTTTCGAAACGGCCTGCTGTAAAGGTTTAAAATGAGCTGTTTAATGTTTTGCTTGGTCGGAGTACGATACATTGTATGTATCTTCCGCTGTTGTGCTTCACATAGGATTTAACTATGCCTATAGACAAGATAAAATAAAAAGAAATTTTCTGGGTCGTTAACCGAGGGGAAACCTTAACGGGTTTCGCTTCGGTTTTCCCCGTGTGGCCCACTCGGATCGGTCATCCGACCAGACCGGGACGAGGGGGTTACAATTCTAATGAGATATGAATGGACATTTTTATCCTCAGTCAACTGAAAAAAAAAACTTTTTGTTAATTAAACACAAACCTAACGCCTAAGAGTTCACATAACTTTAATTTTATCATTAGTTCTCATTGTTTGAGCAACCTAATATTTAATTAAAAATACATCAAAAACTTATTGAAAGTGTTTAAGTTTTTTTGGTTTAACCGACTTTCTAATTCATTGACCGATTAATTTAGATCAAGTTTTGTAAATATCTAATATGAGAAGACATTCTCAACTCAATATTTTTCATTCACGACGTTAATATTCAAACTCTAACCTTACTTAAAGAATTTAATGTCTTATCCTATTAGACCAACTAAATAACCGTTATAGTAAAGGCATAGACTTCGAAAGAACATCTTCTTAAAATGATATGAAAAAGGTAAACTTGTGTCGCTGAGTTTTCATAAAAAATAGATAGTTGAAATTTTTTACTGTGAAAATCACTTTAGGAAGTTGGAAATTTTGCTCATGGTATCGTAGGAAGCAACATCACATATATAAATTATTAAAAAAAAATCTGTACTATATGTGCTTTCTTCTTTTTAATTGAGATTCATACACGTTTCCTATAATATTATTGCTTCAACTCTTGACCCAGATGGTTTTTTTTATTGCAAATCATTTGAATGGTCAATCGGAATAAACTAATGCATTATATATATATATGTATATATATATATATTAAAAATAATATACAAATTAAATCATAAATATGTTGTTATAATTTGATTGTGATTGACTATTACAGTGTAAAAACAGATAAATTGATAACATCGAAATGTTTAAACTTAATCCATAATAACTCTGGATGGAATCTATAATAATTTTTAGTTTTACAAGAAAGTTAGAAAAAAATTATACTAATACGCCATATAATTTATTTTTTTTATAAAATAGTAAATATATATAGAGAGAGAAAATATTCATGTATTGGCAATAAAAATTTTGCTTTTATAAATGCATTTACTTTAAGGTTTTATGGTGTATATTTTAAGGGTTATGTTTAGAATTTAAATTTCAGTGTTTATAAGTTGTAATTTAGGATTTAATATTTTAGGGTTATAAATTTATATTTAAGTTTTTAAAGTGTGCATGTGTATATATATTGAACCATTCCTTCGTATGGGCCGAGGAGGGAAAATTTGTTCCTGATGGGATTTAAAACCACAATTTAAGAGAAAATGTCAACTGAGAATTTTTAGTCATATAATCTAGAGATTGTTGACTAAACATATATATATAGAAAGAGAGAGAGAATGTGGTCACTTAAGCATCAATGAATTTAAAAAAAAAACTTGATATTTATCCGGCATGATTAATTAATTAGATAGAAATCGTCTGACCCTTAACTATGTCTTTTTTGGTGTTTCACTTTTTAAAAAAGTAGGTTTAAAATTTAAAGTTAGGGTTTAAAGAATTAAAATATGGTATATTTTTTACAGTGTACAATTTAAAATGTAGGATGTGAAATTCAAAGTTAGTGTTTATAATTTAATTTTTAATACTTAACGTGAGACCGGACAAACTTAGCCGAAGATTTTTGTTATGATTAATTGCCTCCTAATCCCTACTCTACGAAGGTACAACTGGGGGTTGATTATTTTAAAATACAAGTTCAACGCATTTGGACATAGCGTACTATATGTTTTAAATAAATGTTTGTTAGGTAATTAAAGGCCTCACACTCAATTTAATTGCAACCAAATCCCCAGTTTCTGAAAGAAAATATAACATCTAAAACTGACATTTCTGTTCATGATAAATTATTTCATAAATTAATATTTTATTTCTTAAAAATATAATCACCATAATAATGCATACTTTTCACGGTATGTATTTAATTTTGCAAAGAATAAAGAATTATTATTATTGTTATCATTTGTAAATTTTATATTGATAAAAAAAATGTAGATCCACATACATGTTTAAGTCGTTAGCTCAAATAAAATGATTAGAATTTGATTAGGGAGCAAACTAAGATGATTGAAAATGTTTATAACAACAAATATCGGCCATCACCCATAAGCGAAGGTAACGCAACCCATGTCCAGACTAATCTAGAATATGGATTTAGATAAACTTACGTCGCACATTTAATTTTAGTGGGTGAATAATTCAGTGAGAATATTCTACATACACAATACCTCGTATTCGATACCTACTTAAGTGATATCAAACTGCTTACAACTTTGACCGATCTCGTTGATTTTATTCCTCTTCATTAATCTCTTGGGTTGAAACTTGAAACTCTATTAAAGCATAAATGACATTTGAAGGTACGTATTAAGGGTAATTAATCATGGGGTTCCTTCGACTTTTTGTTGCCCCGTTCTAGAAGAGCTTAATCATAATATAAATTATATGTCCTCTTTCGATGCCCCTAGTTATGCTCTCATACTAAAAATTAAGTTTAAGGTTTAGGGAATTTGGGGTATGGTTGTTGCGTGTAAAAGTGTCTATCGCAATTGTAGTGCAAGTGTACACGACGCAAGTAGTAAAGTGATACGGAAGTATCGGATATCGTCTCTACAGGGACTGGGCTAATAGCTTCACCTTGAATTACTGCACGAGAGTAAAAGGAATGATTTAAGATTTTGTCACGAGAAATATAAAGAGTACTGGAAAATAGAAGTAAAGTAATCAAGATAGAAAGAATGAGCTGGTATTGAATTGTTCAGTAGTGCAGGTATTGCTAAGTCTAGGAATATCAGCGCTGTCGTCGTTCCCGTCGCGGCAGCACCTGTCGCGGCAGCAGTCCGTTGGTTATCGCGACAGCGATTACCCAACTCAGTACTTCAAGTTTGGCAAGAATCCCTGCTGTGCCTTGGCCTATCCCTAGGTCCAAGTGTGTCGATGATCACGTCTTTGATGATACCTCCCGGCGTGAATCAAAGGATGAATACCGATGTTGTTGAATTCTTCTTTAGCCACTTAACCTCGTCCTATCCCTAGGTCCGAGATAGTTCAACTATAAACTAGAGAACTCGCACTTATCCCTTTCGTATACTTAACTCTCCCGATATTAAGTAAATAAATAACCTCGCAATGCTCTCCCGATACTCTTGCAAGATGTTAATAATCAGAATAAGAGAACTTGAAGTTTATTTTATTGAACTGAAAATTCCTAAAACAAAAGCAACCCTTGCAACTACTTTACAACTCAACTCGTGGCCCTAAGGGGAATTTAGAACATGATGAGAATGAGAAAACGGCTAGGGTTTTGGGAATAAGGCTAGAGATAGGTGATTGTCTTCCTAGGTCGAAATACATGCCCTTATATAGGCTTTGGGTCTAAATTTTCTAAAATAGCAAGAATACAAGTTTAAATTAAAGTACAACTCTAATAAAGACTAAATCTTCAGAGAATCTAGCTTTAACTCGTCCTCCTTCTTGCTTGGGATTTTCTCTCCTTGAACTTTGAGCTTGACATTCCTTTTGATCTAGGGCTTGGAAAAATATACTGGTTTTCCATGACACACGGGCTGGATTTTCTCTTTCTGTCGAGGTCCACTTTGCTTCTTCTCCTCAAAACTGTTGTCGTCCTCTGCTGTCACGGCGGCAACCATGGCAGCATCGTTCTCCTTGAGTGCTCATCCAACTTTTCTGCATCACTGCCCAACGTCTGCCACGACTGCTGCCCTGGATGCTGCCACGACTGCTGCCCTGGATTATAACACCCCTCACCCGGATTAGGGGCAAGGAGCGTTATGTTAACATGTGACGGAATCGTATTAGGCAGCGGAAGTGGGTTAATAATTTTTCGTGTGATATTTTTTTTTCCGAATACATCTATTTTAATTTCTTTTCACATTCGATTATCCCATGGACATACTTCATCATCACACACACACACACACACACACACACACATATATATATATATATATATATATATATATATCATATCCGATAATAACATCCATAGTGTTTTAGTTTCCCTTAATTACATATCAAAATGTAGGGAGATTTCTTATGAATTTATACAATACTAAAGAAATAGTTCATGAACATAACCATCAGGCCAAATTGAACTAACATGCAGAACGCTAGGCCACCCATCACGAGTATGACAAAGACAGGGAAAATCATACTTAAGCTTCGTACGAGTAGAATACAGGTAGAGGTCAACGATGCTAGAACCTGAAATTTAGGGGAAGGAAGGAAGGTTCGAGTGGTAAGTACTTCTCGTACTTAGTGAGGAAACCCTATTCTATTCGGTTTCCAATTTAAACATTATGATCAAACAATTTAATTTCACTTTGCACATTAGCTCATTCGAATGATTCAAGCAATATAATCAATCCACAATTAATAATGCACCATAGAAATCATTCGAATATATACACCAAGGAGTCATGTAATTCTATTCGAATACATGCAAGTGATTACATATCATTCATATCATGAATACACATACAAGTCATGAAACCTGAATTAACTTCCAATTATCAAATTATCACAATTAAAGTTTCATAGCATATCAAGAATAGCAAATCATGAAATTCAATATTTCATTCAAATGATCCAACAACCAATTTCATGAATTTACTTTCAATTTTCAGATTTCATTCCTTAAATTGTTCATTTAATTCATTTAGCAATGCCTTGGATAGTAGAGTATGCTAGGTAATCAAGTCACGTATAACAGAGGTTGTGAATCAAAATTCACCATGTATTAGGTACCACGTACCAAATCGTATCACGTATAACATATCATAATGTCCGCAGACATTAAGCAAGAAGGTACACTTACGTACCACAGTATCGAGTACACTAACGTACCGATTTTCTTATTGAGCTCAGACTCTAGGCTAGCCGTACTACCTAAACAGACTGTACACACCAAGGGCTTTGCATTTAAATCTTTAATTTAATCAGATATATAATCAATCAATTTTTCAGAAATTCTTAATTAATCCCTTCGATTAATTGCTTATAATTCCAATTCCAATAACATGTTATCACACATGATCATATAAACATTTACAAGCTCAATTCACACATTTCAGCTCAGCATTCGAACAATCCAAGCTCATATCATATAATTCAGAATTTCATTTCATAGTTCAATACTCAATTGAACTTGTCAAACATAATTATAACATGTAAGAGTATTGCATACTCACATACTATATCACAACTTCATTGTTTCCACAAGAAATCAATATCACAATAAATTCCAATAATCAGCATGATTAATTCATCCAAAACAGTAAGATTAACCAAATATCAGATTCGGAATCAAACATATCAATCGTCAATTTAATTTCAATCACATATGCAACAAAATCGCATAACACAAGCATAAAATCCAGATTCCATTATTCCTTCTTCCCTTACTAAAATCGAATAATTAATTAGTCCAAATTGCATGCTTATCATAACTTAAAAATCAAATTAAGGCAGTTGGGACTCTAATCCCAACTCTAAAAATCGTTTCACTCACAATTCGCCGAGCTAGTTTTGAATCCGTATGCCCTTCGCCCGATCTGAAGCTGATCCCGGAGTAATCTCTTCTTCTACCCTTTCGCTTCTAGGATCTAAGGCATTCAAGCCAAGCAATTAACAATTTTTCAGAACTCAATTTATGCAATTAGAGACTGAATTTTGCATTTTTATTCAAAACAGTCCCTATACTTTTACGGTTCGATAAGACTAATTTTCATTTTCCTAATTTCTTTAATTAATCACTTAAACTTTCAAATTGATCATTAAAATTGGTGGATTTCACATCCTACAGATTGTTAATCAATTTATTAACATTCCATTTAATCCAATTTTATATCTTTAATAATTCACAAATTCTTAATTTTTTTCTTCTTTTCATTTATACACATTTCTGACCACCTAATTTAATTCATTTCTTATTTCCTGTACACAACTCCAAATCGAACACCGTTTGTTCCTAAATTCAACTAACATACCCAATTTTAACATATCAAAAATTCAGGTCGAAAAACCTAGTAGATTATTTTCTACAATTTTACAAAGTTCACTGTCCAGCTAGGAGCATTACTGAACAGTTTTGCATGCTGTTCGAAATGGGTTTTCAGATTTTACCACAGTCATCAAAACTCCTTTTTACAATTTTTATACCATTTTAGAAATGTCAAAGTATAACATATCAAAATTTCATCACTAAACTCTTACTAGTGAATTTTCTACAATTTTCTAAAGTTCACTGTCCATCTAAGAACAGTGCAGGACAGTTTTACATGCTGTTCGTATTAAGCTTCCAGATTTCACTACAATGATCAAAACTCAGATTTATAATTTTTCTATCACTTTAGACATGTCAAAGTAGAACATATCAAAAATTCATCACGAAATTCCGATTAATTAATTTTATACAATTTTCTAAAGTTGCATGTTCTTATAACTACTAAATCTGTCCATATTTACTCTTGCATGTTCCTAAGCTTTTATCCTTCAAAATTTCTTGAGGTTTCTTGTGTTCTTAAATTTTCCAGCAGCATATCCTTTAGTATCATCACTTTCATGATTTTATAAAGACATTAAGACTACTAATTTTTCCAAGAATTTTATCATATTCGAAAACTATAGAGAGAGAGCTACTTACTTTCGATTTTTCCTTAAATTTTCTAACTCAATTTCTATGCTATGCAACCCTTGTCTTCTTCACCGAAAGCTCCCTGGTTTTCCTCTCAATTTTGTGTTTGTAAGTGTGTGTGTGAATGAACAAAATGTTGCTTAATTTGGTGGGTTAAGTAACCGGCTAAGGAAGTGATGAAGATAATGATTCAAGATAGTGGGATTTGGTTACCTAACCTCCACCAATAATTCCACTAACCTTTTATTTTATTACTATTATTATTATATTATATTATACATGTATATACATAGATGATTATCCCAATGATCCACCGAGTATGTTATATGTATATGTATTAACTTACATTGTTCATTTCATTAAACTTATATACATATAATACATCACATTTTCTTTATACATATTACACATGTATATCTTTTTTTTAATCTATCACTTTATAATTATTCATTTTAATACTTAAATCTTATAATTTCACTAAGCTTAACCAAAATGTTTACACTTTTCTTTTTATTTTCTTATAATTTCTTCTAGGGTATTTTTAGGGTGTTACATGGATGCTATCACGACTGCTGCCCTGGATGCTGTCACGACTGCTGCCCTGGGTGCTGTCACGACTGCTGCCCTGGGTGCTATCACGACTGCTGCCCTGGGTGCTGTCACGACTGCTGCCCTGGATGCTGTCACAGCAGATACCTGCAAAAGTAACCAAATTTAGCAGTATCTGTGCAGTTTTATCTAAATGTGATGTTGATGCAAATCTTAACCTAAAATCCAGTTAAACATGCTTGAGTGCAGCAAAAATAAGGATAAATGATGGGTAAAATATAGAATTTTTATGCATTGATCACACCCCCAAACTCGAATCTTTGCTTGTCCTCAAGCAATTCAGACCTAAAAGATTTTTTTTTGTTTTGGCTTAAAACAGTGAACTTTCCCTTACCCTTCATTCATTCTCTATTGACAACAGCACCTTGTCGTGTAATTTAGAATTTGTCCGGAATCTTGCTATAGTCCTCGTGCAGTGTGTGCATGCTTGTGAACAATTATATGACAAGACTCCCTTAGTTTCACTAGAATATTTCAGCTTCTAACTTGAATTTTTACGCCAAAGTTTATCTTTTTGAAGGCACTTCTTATGCTCCTTTAATTTTTTTAAGATGTTGGATATATGGTTTAAGATTCAGAATTTAGGGTTAGAGCTTAAAAATTATTTTTTAATATTTTCAGTGTTAGGGCATAGAAAGGAGCACCGAAAAAGTACAGAAAATTTTTATCCGCTTAATCAATAATGTTCTATTAGATATTTGTAAGGGTCATATAACAATTTCGTTTTCATTTTGTATTTTCTACCTGCACTTTGAACTTGTTCCGTCTTGTCCTCCTTACCAATATATTATATGGGGCATTTTCTTGACTCTTAGAAGGTGTAATAACAGTTATTGATAAGATTCGATGTGCTTTTTTACGGGGATGTTGGTCTTCAGCGTAAAAATGAGTAGAGTCAGTTGGGATGTGGTTTGTCATTGTTGTAACATCTAAAAATATTGTGGGTTTGTATGTATTTGTTGTGGGCATTAAATCGAGTCAAGTCAAAAAATCTGAATTAGTTGAGTTGATAAGTCCTATTTTATAAGTTAAATTTTATTTGAATTTTTTTTTCAAGATGAATTTATTAAATTCGAGTCGAATTGTTTGAATTTTTGTTCAAATTGTATTGTAAACATTAATAATGTTATGATAGTTTTGGTTCCAAACTAAAAGTTTTTCTATAACCAAATTTGATATATATGTATATATATATTCACGTTTTCACATGTGATATACATATATCAAGCAGAGTTGAGGGACTCGACTTGAATTTAAAAATCAAACCACTAATTACTAAAAAAATCGAGTTATTCGAGTATCGCTCTATAACTTAAACTTTATTTAAATTTTTTCGAACCGAATTTATGAAATCACAATTCAAGTCAAGTCAAATTTTTTCTCATCGAGTCTAGTTTAATTTTACTCACTCTAACCACAATCACTAAAATTAAGTATTATAATTCATCTATAAAAAATGTAGTGTAACTGTAACAAAATCCACGACCTATATACGATATGTTTTCTATTCTATAATCTTGTTTAAAAAATACCGTGTATTTAAAAAAACTTAATTATTAGTTTTGAACTCCAATTGTTAGTCTAAATAATCAATTGAACTTTACTCGATTGTTAACTTTTTTAAGAAAAACATTTATAAAAATATCTTACACTCGACCAATCGGACAGTTTTCCTTTTGAGTGACAAAAATATCGAGTTTACTGTTTAGGTGAAAGTCATGACAAGTTGTTATCATTTCTAAAGGGGCAGTCCAGTCATTTCACTCGTTATAACTTATAACACATGCATAATTCGTGTTCTCTACATGAATATGATAGTATAAAAAGGAACAGCAAATTCTTGAACAAACAAAAATATCATTATTTAGGTTAGTTAGACTCGTACAACTAATAATGTTTTATAGCGAGGATATTTATTTTGATAAACTAACGTTGGATTTTTTATTTACTTCTAAAATATGGTCTAAAATTATACTTTTCTTTTGGTTTAATAGTTAAAAAAGTGACCAATTTATACTATTTGTTTCAGTTTGGTGCCTAATGTTTTATTTTTTCTTAACATTTAGTATTCAATATTTATTTTATCTAGGCCTTTTTCTAACTCATAAATCAAAGTATATTAAACGCTTAAACATTCTCGATCTCACATATTCTTGTATATTGTATCAAAACAATGCCAAACAAGTTATATTATTAAAATTTTTGAAATGTCAATAATAATTCAAATAATATTCGGACGATTTGATTAAATTATAGGGACATTAAACAATTGAATTGGAGAGAAAAAAAGTATATAACTTATGCATCATACATAAATTAATAGCATAATTTAACGTCACAAAGTTCATGATTATTGATTGAGTCAATGTCGAATTTAGAATTTTGAACAAAATATAATATAAAAACTGAATTTACAGTTCAAGCATATTACATGAACCAATTGAATATTTTTACCCAGGGGCGGAGCCAGAAATTTATTTATGGGGTGTCATTTTTTCGAACGGTATTTAAGAGGAATTAATTATTTATAAAGGGGTGTCATTTTATTTGTAATGGGGTGTCAATTACATACATATTTTTTGTTTTTTATATACAAATTATATAGAAAAATACAATTTCCAAAAAAATTTGAGGTGTCAACCGACCCCCCAAAGATCAAGTTAGCCCCGCCCATTTTTTGACCCATATATAAAACATAAAAACTAAAAAGTAGAAACTAGAAAGTCACATAAATTGCACCAAACATGTAACATCAGTGACACTATTAAAAATGTCAATTTTTAATGAAAAGCATACAATAAAATATAGGGTAAACTACACCGGTGGTCCCCTAACTATGTCTGTCTTCCTACTTTGGTCCCACAACTTTGTTTTTCGGTAAAAGAGTCTCTTCCGTCACATAGTTTTCCTATTTTGGTCCCCGACGTTAAATAACTAACGGTTTTGCTGACGTGGCATTTTTTAATATTTTTTAAGGCTGACGTGGCATTTTTTTAATATTTTTTAAATCAAAGTCGGGGACCAAAATAGGAAGACAGACATAGTTAGGGGACCAAAATAGGAAAACTATGTGACATAGTTAGGGGACCAAAAATATTAAAAAATGCCACGTCAGCAAAACCGTTAGTTATTTAACGTTGGGGACCAAAATAGGAAAACTATGTGACGGAAGGGACTCTTTTGCCGAAAAACAAAGTTGTGGGACCAAAGTAGGAAGACAGACATAGTTAGAGGACCACCGGTATAGTTTTCCCTAAAATATAAAGTAAATCAAAGAAAGAATAAAAAAGCACGTGTTTAAGGAAGCAAAACGATAACACAAAAAATAAAATAATTGAGATAGTGAAAAGGAAATATACCAAAAGAAAACGGCTGTTAGTTTATTTTAATAAAAATATATTTCAAGGATTTAAACAAATACTGTATTTTTTATAGTATCATCAATATCTTTTGTTGTTATTATATATTTGACAGATGTAGATTTAAACAAATCTACATTTGCCTTGTTTTTTTATTTATTTGTTTGACACTGTTTTTAAAGGTGGTTCGCTATGCTTTGAATTATAAAAATATATAACAACCATTAATTAAAATAATTAAAATATATAAAATGTTTTACAAATTCAAAAGTCAAATTGAAAATTTGAACAATATTTAAAAATAAATATATTGTCTAATCAACATAATTCTAATTTAAGTGGATGCATAATTCAACAATATTTATTTAAAGCGTACGAAAACAACGATTAAACAAACATTTTTTTGAGGATGTAGAAGGTAATTTTTAAATTTACTAACGTGCCCGATAAATATTGAAACATATTCATAAGGCTGATAGTTTCATAGATTTTTAGAGTTTAAAAGAGATTTTGGGTTTATAGTATATAATTTAGGGTTTAGTGTTTAAAGTTTTAAAGTTGTAGATTTAAATTTTATATTTTAATAATCGGTTGTGTGTTTTTTTACTGTATCAAATATAACCCATGAACATGTTAGTTTAATGATTTCAAACAAATCTATTAATATAAAATGAGTCAAATTTAAAAGATATAAATTACAAATATTAAATTTTATATTCATTCAATGTTAAGTTAGCAAGTAGCAACCTAAGATTCGAAAATTATTTGATACAGCCCCGAGATACGACGTCAGAAATTAATATTATTAATTGAATATTAAAGTACAAATGGGGAAGAGTAAATAAAAAAATTCGAGGAGATTAAGATGCTGAAACAAATGTTAATGTGAATTAATTAGCAGCTGAATCAGAATATAATCTTAACCAGTTTTTGTTTCTTCAGGTTTGATTTGTAACGATTTTAAAAACTTCAAACTGGCTTTGAAAACCGAGCCAAATCCGACAAGCTTTGAGAACTCACCGTTTTTAACTATTTGTTTACTCAACTTGCTGACTCGGTGCTTGGTGTGTATTATTCAATTTTCAAACCAGCTATATACGTAGAAGCCTAGAACACGTTTTTTTTCTTCTTATTTTTATTTTATTTTATAAAGAAGCAATTTTATGATTCTTTGCAAAATAATATGGTTTGGTGGGGGGGGGGGGGGGGGGGCAATCATATTGTATAAAAAAATAGATTTGATTAATGGGGGTACTATAGTAAATATCCATTAAATATTTTATAATTTTAATCTATTGTTAAATGAATTCAATCTGCATCAGCTCTTTAATTAAAACAACAAGGCTAATCCTCAAAGCACACCCTCGAGATCTGCTTTTATTTATTTGTACATATGTTTTAATTGGGTCCACATCCATGAATCCAGGTTTATGGGAAATGAAAAGGGTTTCGCTGCACCGACATCTGTTATTATTTTTTGGGGTAAACTACACCGGTAGTCCCCTAACTATGTCTGTCTTCCTACTTTGGTCCCACAACTTTGTTTTTCGGCAAAAGGGTCCCTTCCGTCACATAGTTTTCCTATTTTGGTCCCCGACGTTAAATAACTAACGGTTTTGCTGACGTGGCATTTTTTAATATTTTTTAAGGCTGACGTGGCATTTTTTTTAATATTTTTTAAATCAAAGTCGGGGACCAAAATAGGAAGACAGACATAGTTAGGGGACCAAAATAGGAAAACTATGTGACATAGTTAGGGGACCAAAAATATTAAAAAATGCCACGTCAGCAAAACCGTTAGTTATTTAACGTTGGGGACCAAAATAGGAAAACTATGTGACGGAAGGGACTCTTTTGCCAAAAAACAAAGTTGTGGGACCAAAGTAGGAAGACAGACATAGTTAGGGGACCACCGGTATAGTTTACCCTATTTTTTGATTGATCCTCTGTTATTCTTTTGGGGGTACAATCTCAGCTTCCAATGCAAAATAAAAACATAAGATCTGATGCATTATGCACATTTTCCTTTGAAGTTAACTTATAATCAAAGACGAAACCTTGGGGCTGTGCCACCGAATTTTTTATATTTTACCTTGGGGCTGTGCCACCGAATTTTTTATATTTTAACCGTAAAATAAGTGTTCAGATTATATTTTTTTTAACTTATATTTTGGGTCAAATAAGCATTTAACGTTTTATTCCGTAACTCATATAAAGTTGGCTGTGACATACATTATTTTTTTTTGTTATCCAATTAGAATCGAACACGTGGAAATATTAAATATTTTTTGAATTATATTTTTTTTAAAATAAATCAGAATTTTTAAAATATCATGAAATTTTTAAATAGGCCCAAAATTCCTAAACCCCAAATCCGGTCACTTTTATCGGCGTTGGTCGCGTTTCCGGTGACGAAATGAAGCGCTCTTCCCTCGCCGAACGACCCACTCACCATTCATCGTCCGTTATGTCGCCGTTCGTCACGAATTATTCGAATGAACCATTCGACGATTTTAGCGTTTCGCACGGCGTCAGTCGATTTTCGACGATGAGGTGATGAGGTAAATGGTCGTGATGGTCCGGCGATGGATGTGATTGGCGTCGGCGTGACAACTGACCGTGAAATTAAGTCAAATCAGGATATGGTTTTTGGTGTTAGGGATTTTAAAATTTGAGGTTATTTTACTTTATTAATTTTTAAATATGATTTAAAAAATTTAAGAAGATGATACGTGTCATATAACAGAAGTTAACGGTAAAAATTAACGAACAAAAATGGCGGGACACCTATTTGAGTAACGTTGGAAACATTAACCATTTATTTAACCCAAAATAAAGTCTAAACACCTAACTAAAAAAATAGTATAATTTGTACGCTTATTTAAAAAAAGGTTAATCATCTACCCAGTTGGTAGATGTAGCATTGCCCAGTTAGGGCGGAGTTCCTACAGGCTACATGAGCCTAGGTTCAGTTGATCGTATTCATGGACAGTGGCACCAGGTCCCAAAATATCTTCTGAAATCAAGCCCGCTAAGCTGCTGCCTTGTAACCAAACATATTATGCCATTGTTCGGGAAATTAACATGTACAGCAATAAATATAAGCATTAATGATTTGATATGTATCCATTTAAGCCTATCCTGGGTTCTTCATATATACAAAGTATATCCGTTTTTTATATGAAACTCAACCCAAGTCCGACCAACGCAGCCCAAGAAGGTGTTTGTTAATGATTCAATACTGTTGCTGGGTTTTTTTTTAGGAAGATTGGAATGGAGGATTGAAGCTGATATAAGCCTGGTATTTGAATTTATTTGAGTGCATTAGATATTGTCTTTAACCAACTAAAATATTTTAGGTTAAGAACATGACGTTTTTGTGAAAGAACTCACCAGGGACTTGGATGCAGGCTTGACAAATTGAAAATGATTTTCTACATCCAAGTAAAATTTACCTATCTTCTTTTTCAAGAAAATTGACTGAGCACTACACCGAAAGCCATATAATTTTTTTTCTTTATATATCTTTCCTTTAATTCAATTTAAAAATCATATGTCAACAATCTCTAGAGCAAGTGACTAAAACTCTGAGTTGATATCCTTCTTTTTCTCCAGGTTGTGGGTTCAAAATCTATATTTGTAAAAACAAGGTTATATTAGAAGTTGGCATAAGTAAAACACACTAGTAAGGGAAGGCGTGTTTCGTTAAAAATCATCATCGAGAGTCATCCCCATACCGCATCTCGAAAAGTAGGGGGAAGGAGGAAGGAGGAGACTGTAGGAGAAAGAAATACTCCTGATGAGTCTTGAACCTGAAACTTAAGAGAAAGAAAAATAGAACGGTGAGGAACTCTGACTAACCGGTCATCAACTTGTGCTGAATTTCGTCAAATACTTGAGGCAGCTAACTTAGGGTTTGGTTATACAATGAAAGTATAAGATGGGAAGGAAACATCAATGCAATTTACCTGCCCGCATGTCTTGCAGTCTTATCCTCTTAGTCCTATAAAAATAAACTCACCGCCACCCTCTTCTATCTGCCTTTACATTTTCACAAACACTTCTCCCCCGCTTCTTATTCTTTTTTCTTTTCTTTTTTTTGCGTTTTCCTTTCTCGCTGTAACTTGTAAAAGTTTGGACTCTGCTCGATCCCTGTTTAGTTAAAGTTCTTTTTTTGTATATCAATTTCGAGAATAAATGTATATCTAAATCTTGTTTCTTACATGAATCCTATGTTCTCCTTGTCTTCTTCTTTCATTTTATTGAATTTCGGTTGTGGCCTTTGCTGTTCAATTTATCATATTTTTTACGTGTTCTTCTATCTTCTTACTCTGTTCCGCTTGCAGAATCATCTGTATCGATAACTATGGCGAATGTCTCGATTGATCCCGAGAGTAAGAAGAAGGTGACCCAATTTCCGCCGAGGAGAGGGCAAGTCAAGGCTCAGATTTTTGAGAGCATCGTCCAGACTGTTGCTTCTGCGGCGTCCAAGGCTAAAGAAGCGGCGGCGAAAAACAAAGGTGAAAGCAGCGATGGAAAGAGCAGTTCCTCAACTCCACCTCAAAGTGGGTATGTGTCTGGTTTATGAACAAGGGTCAAGGGTTACCCTACATTAACTCATGTTTTTTTGTGGGGGTTTGAGCTCTGTACTTTGGACTTTCTGTAAATCTTGAGTTGTGGATTTCATTATTCTGATTTCTGATTTTGGTTTGGTGTTTTTAGGGACGGGCCCATGAATGTTTGAAAAGTAGTTCGAGGTTGGCAACTTTTTTATTTATTTTCCTTAAAATATTAGTGGGATAAGGAGTCTGTTGTCTTGTTCTCATTTGGTGAATCTTTTATTTTTTATTTTTTTATAACCATTCCAACTTATCCATTCTCTTTAGCTGCATTGCTGAATCAAAAGACAAAAAGTGAGCTCAGTGCTTAATTAAAAATAACGAACTCAAATGCTTTTTAAAGAATCTGAAAATGCCCACAAATTTTAGATTAAAATATTTAAAATTGATTCGATTTTTTATAATATTTGGATTCTAAAAATATATCATTTTTATTCGATTTTTTGTAATATTTGGATTCTAAAAATATATCATTTTTATTAAAAACAAAAATATATATTAAAAAATACAAAATTAAGATTTAAATCTAAATTGCTCTTAGACATAAAGAATTTTTTATAAATAATATTTTCATTTCATCCCAGAAAACAAAATATTGCTACAAATACAACTCAACTAAGCAATTTCCTTAAACTAGGTCTCATCCGCTAGGGGTGGCAAAAAAATCCGGTTACCCGATTCTGAATTCGGTTAGATTCAATAGATTTTTATTCGAAATTAGTTTCGGTAAGACTAGGACTGGATCTAAAATTTAGGTCGTGGTTGCGACCGAGACTGGATCCTAATTTTTTAGACCCGATATTCGGTGGGTACCCAATAGAACCAAGACCAAGACCGAGTACTTGTTACTAGTCTTGTACCGAATGTTGTTAAAGTGGTTGGAAACAATTGAATGGGCTCTTTTATTTTTCCTTATCGAACTTTCTGGCGGTCTTGCTTGCAATACATAGAGTTCTTTAGTTTATTCTTTCTCTTTATGTATGAATATTATGAGTATGACTCATTTTAAGACTTCAACCTTCAATCCTACAATATTCTAACTTTGTTAATTAATATTATTATTGATGATTGAAATTTTTTCTCATGCTGCTCAAATTTTATTAATAATAGGCTAATTGACTGAGTACCCGGTATTAGTATTGATTCCCACTAGTACCGGGACTGGTTCCTGAAATCTTAGACCCAATATAATTAAGACCGAAATTGGTTCCAATTTTCAAGAACTGGTGATTACCGTGACCAAGATCAATTCTAGACAAATTAGTCGGGTACCCGGTCTTGCCCACCCGTATCATTCACTAAGCGGTGACATAGGAGCAATTAAACAAACTTTACATCCAAGCAACCTATGACGTACAGTAAGTTTTACTAATCCAAAAATAATATGTGCACTGTTTTTTAATGGTCTAAAATTAATTATAAAATTGTATTTGTTCATACATATAAATATGTTTTAGTTGATTTCCTATGTATCCTGTGCACTTTTAATTGACTTCCTAGTATCCTTTCACAATAAGTTAGTTACACATATGAATACTTTTTTTTTGTAATAAAACGAAATATTTATTTATTCCATATAAATAATGAGTATAATTAATTTATATTTAAACCGCTATGCACATAGATGTAAAATGTCATCTTTGACGAAATTTGGTTGACTTGATCCACAAGAAACTATCAAACTTACGTACCCACTTAGCCAAATCATGCTAGTCAACTCATCTAAGCTTCCCCACCCAAAACTCATACTTCATTACCATATTCATCGTCACTTGGCAACAAATAGGTGAAATGAGTTTTAAATTCTCTTCTAATTTATTATACACTTTATATTTTTTATTGACAATTTAATTTTACATATTTTTTATTTATAATATAAAATTTTAATAGTTTGCACCGCGTCGGTCCTGGTTTTAAATTTTAGGATCAGACGAGAGTGGTGTGAAGGCCATGTGTTATTGTGAAAGAAGGTCAACATCCTGGACCAGGTGCTAGCTGCACTGGGTAACTGCTGCCAAAAGCTCAAAAAACAAAATGGTCGGCTCTATACCTGGCAAATTCCAAGAAAAAAAGGACAATGTAATTTTGGGGCACTTTTAAATCAATATTATTTTTTATTATTTAATTAGAAGAATGAGTGCATCTAAGTTTATTTTAAAAAAACTTATTGTCATTCCAGGTAAAGTAAGCTCGTGCCCTACAAAAAACGAGTTTTAAATTCATGTCATGTAAAAAGTGAGTTTTATGTTAAAAAACGCAGTGAATTAATTTTTTCTTTCTTATTAACTTATTCAACACGAAACTCACGTTCTGTAGAGAGATTATCTTACGTGGACGATTTATGGGTCATTTTTTCAAATAATATTTTTTTTGAATAATTTTTACCTAGATACAGGGGAAGAGGAATTTTGCTCCTACTGGGTCTTAAACCTACAACCTAAAAAAAAGCAGAGTGTCAACTTGAGAGCTTTAATCACTTGCTCTAAATATTGTTGATTTTTCCAAATAATCTTAGATGATGGTTATTTTTTAATTAAATAATAAAAAAGAATATTGATTTAAAACTATATAATTTTGGTACACGTATGTAATTACTAAAATAGTTTGTTATAAAAATGATTTAAAATAAGATTCACTAATTAGTTGAGTAGCTAAAAAAACTCCTATTATCATATTTTAGAGAAATGATTAGATGGACTTAGTTTACCAAGTCATCCGTGACCCCAATCAATAAGATTCATCAATGTCAGAAAAACTTTCAAATAACTATCTATTTTTACATGTAGAAAAAATTCGTTTGAGTATAAATAACATGAATAGACCTTATTGGCTGAGACTACAGATAAGGCGGTAAGCCGGATTCATTTAATAATTTTCCATATTTTATATGGCTTTAAATCCATACATTTACTTAGAAAGTATAACATCTTTCTGTTTATATAAAAAATAACCGTAGTTCTCATTAACTAAATTCCAATTGGTTTTTTTATTAATGTCTTCAATTATTTAGTAATAGTTGACATGTAATTATACTATTTTTAACAGAATCTCATGCTTGAAAAATGAAATCATGGTCCCACCGGTTTCAATGGTCTTAGTAGCACCTGATTGAATTCTCCCTGAAGCATCTAGAAATCAATGTCCAACTCAGCCTAAACCTTAAACTTGGTCTCCAAGTAGAAACTGAAATCTTTCCTTACAAGCTTTGATCTCTTCATATATTCCAGCTTCACTCAAAACTCTTCAAATATCAATCTTTCTCCTTAATCCTTCTTCCTGCTTAAAACAGAACAGACCATATCAAAACAAAACAAAACCCCATTTTTTTTTGCCTGTGAGCAGAGAGTTTCAACAGCCTCCTACTCTGTTTCAATCCCCATGGAGTTCAGTGTCTCAAGCCCCACAAAGAAGCAAAACCGAACTCTGCCGCCCAGGAGAGGCAAAGTTAAGATGAGAATCATAAAGGGTTTCCTCAAATCAGTTACTTCAATGGTGTCGTCCACATCGGCGATGAGCGGAAGCACGAAAGAATCCGGTGCCGGGCTTAGCTCAAGCTCCACAACACCGGCTCCAACCCCGACCAACTACGATTCTGATTGACCATTCATTTGAAATGGTCAAGAATTTTTCATATTTTTGTACAGGATGGCCTGGCCTTATGCAAGGGATTTTAGTTTTCATTTACAGATCCTGTATTGGTTTCGATGTATATAGCGATGCTATGATCCAATTAGTTTTTCATTTCCGTATGTTTAAGCTGTTGGATCATCTTTTACTTTGTGTGTTTGAATGCCTGGATTTTGACTGGAATTTGCTTGAATTGCCTTTACTTTACAGTGGACGGGGACCTAAAAAGAAAAAAAGAAAAAAACCCATTCTTTGGTACTTCGAAATTTTATCAGGAGGATAAACCAATTATATGATGATTGAATCCGGGATTTAATATTAATCGAAATTTGATTTTAATTCTTTGTTTTTTTAATCCAATGTCACACCTTTAATATCAAATAAGCTTAGTTCATTTATTAATTTCATTTATAATTTGTTAAACCCAACACCATGGTCAAGAACTGGCTAAGTCATATGGTTGCACACTCAAAAATAAAGTAATAGTACCGTTCAAAAAGAAAATAAAGTAATAGATTTATTGTCTTATAATTAAAGAGTCATACCAAAGAAAAAAAAGTGGGATGTGATAAATTATTGAAACTAATGTCTTCTAATTTGAAAATTCAAATCAAACTTATTTTGGTTTAAGTCAACTCTTCAAATAAAATAAGATCAATTTAAACTAATTATTGTATAGTTTTATTTTAGAAAAGTAGGAATAGAAAAACAAAACAAATTAATAAAACAAATATGAAGTTTCTAAGTTTTTTATGAGACAGGGTGTCAAAGTGTTGAGACAGTTGTCCTTCTAGAACATAAATTTGGAAATGTGCGCATTTTACATATTTGATAATAAAAAAACAAAATTAAGTATTCTAGAAAGCCAAATATTATATTTATTTCTTTCTCATTAAGAAAAGTTAGTATGGTGATTAGGGGTGTTAACGAGTTGAGCAACTCGTGAGCTGCTCGAATTCGACTCGGTCAAAACTCGATAAACGCTCGACTCGAGTTGACTCGTCTTAAACTCGAACTCGACTCGAGACCTTAACGAGTTGAGTCGAGCAAAGTCTAACTTAACTCGATAAGTTCACGAGCAGCTCGTTAATTTTTTAAAATATTTTTTTAACAATTACTTTAGTTTGATGTACTTGTTGATTGTTACTTTAGTTTTAATATGATAGTTTTGTGAATTTGTGGATTGTTATTTTAGTTTTAAAATGCTAGTTTGCTGTATTTCTAGTTTTTAGTTTGGATTTAGACTTTGAAACTGTTTTATACACTCTTTTTAATATCTTTTTTATTAAATATGTTAATTTGAGTTAGTATTAAGCCTCATATAATATTATTAAATTTTACTTTTGGTTAAGAAAAATAAGGTAATTTTTTAGTGAGCTTAACGAGCAACGAGTCGAGTTGAGCAATAATTTTTTTTAACGAGCACAAGTCGAGCACAACTTTAACGAGCTTAACGAGCAACGAGTCGAGTCGAGCAACAAATTTTTTTAACGAGCACGAGTTGAACACTGCCCAACTCGCGATCGACTCGTTCGATAAGCACTCCTAATGCTGATAACTTAAAATAAGCATGGACACTTTGTTTATTCCATTGAATATTTGTATAATCAGTTATTTCAGATCGAATTATGGAGTAAATTAAATCGAAATATATTAATATTTGACTCGAATACCTTGTGAATTTAATCAAACTTTTCATATCTAGAGTACTTTTTTTTTGTTTTTTGTTTTTTGACAAAAGAGCATTTTGTTTTTTTACCTTCTTAATCTCATCCTACGCCACACATTAATGTTTTACTTTAATAACTTGTGATTTTAATCAAACTTATGAATATATTAATATTTTACTTAAGTCTATTTTCATCCATAAATTGAGAGCTATTAAGTGCTTAAGCACACATTTTTATGTATATCTTACTAATAACATATCAATCGAGCTAAATTTAACCGGATACGTTGATTTTGATATTTCAAAAAATTATTTTTATTTACATATGTTTTTTTAATTAAAATGATATATGATCTATTGAAAAAAAAGCGTTTCATTAGAAACCCAACAAAGTGGTCCGAGTTGAAAATCGGATGATGTTCATCTTATGAAACTCGAGTTTAATCGATTTGTCTGCAAGATGTAGCCATGTAGGTGCATTGTCAAAGGGTTAAGAATCCGTATAAACAAATACTATTTTTGAATCACCTTTAGACTATTAAAAAAACGTTTCATTAGTATTAAGTAAAAAATATGTAAATTAAACGAGTTATTCAATGTATAATTTAAGTAAGGATATAAATCAAACCCAATAAGTGGTCATGTGGAAAAGAGGATGATATTTATTCTAGGAGACTCAAGTTCAAATCGCTTTATCTATAATGTGCATATATATTGTGACATTGTTAAAAAATTAATAAATATGTATGAACAAATATTACCGTCTAATTCATTTAGACTCCACAATTCTCTTCATCTAGGGTTTCTTTTGGATCTGAACATTTACTGGGTTTGTATTTCACTTCGGGGATTTGATCTGTTCTTGTGTTTTGGTTGGACTTTCAGCTCCTCAGGGTTTTGGGCTTGGATTGAGTTTGAAGCAATTGTACTCTTAATTTAACCTAAGAAGAGTTTAAGGTGCGACGTCTTAATTTAAGGTTAAAAAATAGCACAATAGTAATGTTAAAATCATGAAAGGTTATAAAAAAGTATAAATTTTATGTTGGTGATTTTTCGACAAGTTTCAACATTTCAATTGTATGGTAATATTTTAAGTTTCGTATCTCCTAAATTTCAGTTATACCGCTTTTTAATCTTAAATTAAGTCGCCGTACCAAAAACTCGTATTTTAATGTTTATGTTAATGAATATTCGAAGAATGAGAATGAAAAACAAACCTTTAGAAAAGCAACAATTATAAAAGTGTTTGAACTCAACAAGTGTCCTAGTGAAAAAGCGGATGATATTCATCATAGGAGATACAAATTCAAATCGCTTTGTCTACAAGGTGTATGTGCATTATCAAAGGGTTAAGAATATGTATAAACTAGAGATGCCTAAATAACTCGAACCCGAACCAACCCGGTGTGCTCCGATCCGACCCGGTGGGATTTTTAGTCTTGAATTTCGGGGATTGGAGCGGTTTATTTATAGTGTTGAGTCGGGGCGGGGCAAGTTCGGGTATATGCTAGAAATTCCCCACCCCAATATATATTTATAAAAATATCATTATATATAAACACTTTTATGGTTGTTAAGTTAATTTTTTTGTTTGTGCTTATCGTAAAAAAATTAGATGTTGTTCAAGTTTTAACATATCTGATTTTGACGGTCAATGGTTCAGGTTTATTTTTTAAATATGTAATTTTTCATGTGGGTAATTTAAAATTGGTTTTTATTTTATTTTTATATAGGTTTAAAGTTTTTTGAAACTAATTTTTGTGGCCGTAATGGTGGATTGATAAGATCTAACTTTTATCGTCATCGGAGATTAAGATTTTTTTTAAATTTTTTTGGGTCGGATCGGTTCGGGGTCGGGTTTAAGAGTTGGTATATTAAGACGGGGCGGGGCAAATAAACTAATATTTTAATTCGAGGTAGAACGGGATCAAGTTTAAGGGCTTATATATCGGGGTGAGGTCGAGGCGGCCAAAAAACCGGCCCGTCCCGCCTCGTGCCTATCTCTACTATGAACAAATACTATCTTATAATCACTTTTAGACAATAAAAAAACTACGATAGTGTTTAAATTTTAGAGTTTCTTGTTGACTATATAGAATTGTGACGTTTTTTTGTTTGATCAAAACTATGGTACTGTCTTACTTGCTACAAGGGCCATATTTTCCGGCTATTTTCCCGGTAGCCAAACGAAATCTAGAGAAAGCTCAAGTTGAGTCGTTTTTCTTAGAACTTTCCCGTGATATCCAATAGCCAATGGATGGACATAAAAGTCTTTTTCCTCCTTTGATTGGTCCACATTCCCTCCACTGTTTCATTGCGCTTTCATTTTTTCCCCCACAACATTCAAATTTCAAAACTTTCATAACCTACAAACAAAAGCAAACCTCAAATGGCCCCCTTCTGCCTTCCCTTACTTTTCTTCTCCCATAAAAACACGCCCTTTCCCCTTTGTTTTCCACCACTGTTTTTTTTCCAAGGGAAGTGACACAAAAGAACATGGAGAATGGAGAAATGGCGATTGATCTCAGAGGAACACCAACACATGATGGCAGATATGTCCGTTACAACATCTTAGGTAACATCTTCGAAGTTTCTTCCAAGTATGTTCCTCCCATTCGGCCTGTTGGTCGTGGCGCTTACGGTATTGTTTGGTAATATCCCGCTTTCATTCTACTTTTCCGTTCTGGGTTTCCTTTACCTGAGAGTCTAAAGCTGTAGATTCACTGGATTGATTGAGTTTTTGGATTATTTTATTCTTCATTGTTGGGATTTCAGTGCTAAGCAGAAGAGCTAATTAAAAGAGTAGAAAATGGGAATCTTTAGTGCCCTTTTAGATAAATTTCAGAAATGAGATATGGGTTTGTTCCAATTTGATGTTTCAGGAAGTTACAATTTTTACTCTTATAAGTTATAATTGAAATACTTTAGGAATTAATTTGGGTGTTGGTTTTTTTTTCTGGGGTCAATGATTTTGGATCTTGTGATTACTGCAGCTGTGCCACAAATTCTGAGACAAAGGAAGAGGTTGCAATAAAAAAGATTGGGAATGCATTTGATAACAGGATTGATGCTAAAAGAACACTCCGCGAGATCAAGCTCCTTTGTCACATGGATCATGATAATGTGAATCTCTAGATTCATAATTTGTTTGCTTATTATTTTCATGTTATACTATGAAGGAGATATGAAGTGTTGCATTAATACTTTTGCAGGTTATCAAAATCAAGGACATAATACCGCCGCCGGAGAAGGAAATGTTCAATGATGTTTACATTGCGTATGAGCTATTGGATACCGATCTGCATCAAATAATACAGTCTAGCCAGGCTCTCACTGATGATCACTGTCAGGTAGATTATATATAGTTTCTGATGTTACCAGCGTCCTTCATAGTATATCTTGGTCCTAATAGTATCTTGTATTTGATTGTAATGGACGTATCGTGTTATCGCGTAGCACCGGTACTAGTTTAATATAATTGTATACTATTTGAAGTTAGGTTGTGAATTCATATTTGTTGAAGCTATATTGTTTTGCAGTATTTCCTATATCAACTGTTGCGTGGCCTTAAGTACATACACTCGGCGAATGTTTTGCACCGCGACCTAAAGCCTAGCAACCTGCTTCTCAATGCAAACTGCGATCTCAAAATTTGTGACTTTGGTCTTGCAAGAACCACCTCAGAGACAGACTTCATGACCGAGTATGTTGTAACGAGATGGTATAGAGCCCCTGAGTTGCTTCTCAATTGTTCAGAGTATACCGCTGCTATCGATATCTGGTCCGTTGGTTGTATTTTAATGGAAATAATTAGAAGGGAGCCGCTTTTTGCTGGTAAAGATTATGTCCAACAGTTGGGGCTTATTACTCAGGTATTCATCCATTTATTTTCGTTCAAACTCAAAACACAATTCTTTAGTTTCATAGAAGAACACTGAATCAGCATTTTTAGGCATTGTTACAATGGAAGCATGAAGCAGGTTGTAAATTTTTTAGTGGACATCGGATGCATGATTAAAAAACTTGCTTAGACAAATGATTTTCTTTATTGATTATTACATAAAACAGTTACTAGGGTCGCCGGAAGATTCAGATCTCGGATTCCTCGGGAGCGACAATGCTCGAAAGTATGTTAAGCAGCTTCCTCGTTTCCCTAAGCAACCTTTTGCAGAAAAATTTCCAGATGTGTCTCCTGTGGCAATCGACCTTGCTGAAAAAATGCTGGTTTTCGATCCAAGCAAGCGCATCACTGGTAAATTTGGTCAATGGTATTTACAATGGTTGTGTTTTTTCACATTTTCTCTTCTCATTTTTCTTATAAGAAACATCTCTTTTAATACGATGCATGTAAAGTCGACGAAGCACTGAATCACCCATATTTGTCGAGTCTTCATGAGATAAACGAAGAGCCGACTTGTCAATCGCCTTTCATATTCGATTTCGAGCAGATGACCTTGAACGAAGAAGATATTAAAGAGCTGATATGGAGGGAGTCTTTGAACTTCAATCAAGATAAGATGCTGGAATGAAGTCAGTAACAAGTTTCCTAATTTATATTGTTTTGCTTCATTAAAGCCCTGTTTCAAAGGTTGATTGTAATGAAAATGCTTGCATATTGTTCGGGGGGGGGGGGGGGGAACGGAGATAGGTTCTTCCTGGAGGTGTTGAGATTTAAAATGGTGGAAAGAGTTTTTGTTCATGGGTTTATATGGGAGTTTGATGTAGTAATTATATACAGTAGTTCCAAAATTTTGGGTTTGATTGATTTGAGTTATTTTAAATTCGAGTCATTTGGATTTGAATCTTTTCGAATAAGAAGTGCTATTGTTCTTAGACTCATTATGTGTATGGTATTTACTTGTATGTATGTTTTTTATTTATAAAACAGAGATATGTGTAATACACGTTTAAATAATTTCTTAGACTTATGAAAGAAGTTATTTAGCGAGATTCACTAATTGGTCTAGTGATTAAAAATATTTATTTTATTTATTTTGTATGAATTCAAATTTTGATATGAAAGTATAATTTTTTCTATTTAATCAAAAAGAACTTATTTAGCACTTTTTTACTTTTGCACATATAACATATATAAGTATAACTTTGTCCACATGAGTTATTTGTTGTATTGTGTTGAGTTGTGTGGGGCTCGATTCGATCAACAAATGTTGCTCACCAAGAGGTGGAGAGATGGATATTTGGGTGTTAGGGTTTAGGAAGCTAGAATGGAAATGGACCCAATGATTTATAGTGGTTCAACCTTCTAACTAAGGTCTACATCCACTACCTTAGCTCCCCACTAAGGATTTCTCAATCAATCCACTATTGATTCGTCCCCTTTTCTAGGCTTAAGAGGTAACCCTTATACACAATCAAACTTTCTACCCAAAGCCTTGATTGAAACCCTCTATTACAAAGAGAAACAAGAAGCAAACTTAAAACCCTCTAATAAGTGTTTGTTTGCACAATTAAGCACTCACCCAAAACCTAAAACACTTGAGCAAATTTGACAATTTTGGCTCACTATTGTTTGTCTATACAATAAATGACAATTTAAGCTCTAAGACAATTCTTGATCATTTGATGTTTGACAATATGAGCATTAACCTTCTCTTGATGCTTGGATGTCCCTTTTATACTCTCAAATGAGTTTGTAGCCGTTACTAGCCGTTGGGATCAAATTGGAGCCGTTGAGGACTTTAATTCCCACCATAAATGCAGTTCTGCAGCTCCCCGTTTCGAAACGCTCTTTAAGTAGAAAGAGCCGTTGCAGTCTATCAGGGCATCCGTATCGAAACACCCCCTTGCCGTTTCGAAACCCGTATCGAAACGCTATAGGCATGTATCGAAACGCCTGCATTTAAAAGTTAGTTGGGAAAATAGTCGCTGGGTTTATGACCGTTGTGGTCAATGCCACGTATGCGTATCGAAACGGCATAACCCGTTTCGAAACGCTGGGCAAAAGTTCTGTCCATGGAAAGCTCGTTTCGATACAAGTATCGAAACGATTTTGCTACTGGAGCCCCCTGTTTCGAAACGCCCTAAGGTGTTTCGAAACACATGGACAGGTTTGTGAAGTTTGGCTTTGAAAAACATGAAATACCCTTTTAAAAACTTCCCTAAACATAATTTCAAGTTGTTTGGACTTTGGAAATGTTTTAAATACTTTTTAAATCAGTCCAAAACATTTTTCAATTATTATATAAAAACATTAGTTCTACAATCTCCCCCTTTTTGATATAATAAAACTCACTTGAAAAATTGTTTGGGATTCTCCCCCTTTAACTTTAAAAATGTGAATAAGAGATTAAAAATTTTAATTCAAATAAAGCTCCCCTTATTCATTTGAAAATTGAAATTTTCAAATCATTTCTCCCTTTTTTGTTATATCAAAAAGAATTTAAAACATTAAGTTCAAAATAACAATAGAGGTAAAAATTGACAAAAATATGAATTTGATTTTAAAATGGCTCCCCCTTACTCAAAGCATCATTAAAAATGTTAGTCCAACATATATGATCATCTAGTTGAATAAAATAAAAATAAGGGTAAACTACATAAATGACCACCATACTATTAGTAAAGTCGCGATTTGACCACCTTACTTTTTTGTAAGCAATTAAACCATCAAACTATTTAATTGGTTGCAATGTGACCACTAGCCGTTAGAAACTAACGGAAGGAGTGACGTAGCAGTTAGTAAATTGGTATAATTACATATTTGGTCCTTGCTATTTGTATATTTTATCAAGTTAGTCCTAATTTTAATAAATAAAATAATTTCATTATTTAATTAGGCAGCGACACGTGTCGCCACCTTATTTGAAGACTTTATTTATATATTTTTGATTTAATAATTTTTATCACGTGTATTTTATCACGTGTCACCACCTGATTGGAGGAGTAAAATTAAAGCAAGAGACATCTTGCCTTTGATATGATTCGAACTCGGGTTAGCTAGGTGGAGAATGAGCGCGCCTACCCTACCACTAGGCCCATACTATCTTTATGATATTTTGTACAAAATCTAATATATATCTTGATATTTGCTATTGCCAGGAAAAGAAACAAGAAAATGTCTCAATAATTATCTTGGAAAAATCCACCAGTTGCAAGCTCCAATTCAACATGGGTAAACCACCTAGGTGGCTTCCCAAATACAGGTGCCTTATGCTGGCATATTGAACACAACGGAGGAGGGCAAGGAGGAGAGTTTCTCGATAATGCAACTGCTTCTCTCACGTTTCCATTAAATTCAATATCACCCCTAAAGCTTGACATTCCAATTTCAGCTTCTCTATCATGTTTCGAAAATTTCTCCATTAAGGCTTTTGTTGTTGAAGCTTGTGCCCTGAAATTAGCTCGACCAGAAGGTTCTTCGAGGTATTGTGAGGACTGAGAATGAGAAGTAAGATATTCAGTTATCCATGGTTGATACCTTAAACTCACTGAAGATAAGGATACACTTTCATTCTCGGTGTCTGAAATAGACTCGTCAAGATCCTGATTTTCCTTGATGACTAGTGATTCCTCTTTCTTCGAGTCTGCATTTCTTTCTGAGATACAAAAAGGTGAAGTGCCTGGATCAGAGCTAGACAATGAAGAAGTTCTTGCTTCAGTAGTAGTACTAGTGAATGAAGTCCCAAGCTCTGGAATACTAGTTGGAGTGACAACGGGCCCTATAACTCCAATAGAGTCGGATGATCCATTTTTGTTTTTGGAATGCTTTTCAGATGTTTCATATGTCTCGGAATTTAATTGACAAGCTTCGACTTCCTTCTCAGATGCCCCAAACAAATTTAAGCGCAACACTTTTTCCTGAGAATGCTTCATAATCACTATGTTGCACTGCAACTCCTTCATGCAACACTTTTCCTCGTGTTTGAGCTGCCTGAAAAAAATGGAGATACTGCAAGCATAAGCATATACTTTTAGGATAGAACACGAAAGGAAAATAAAGGAAAAAGAAACAAAGCAAACATGATGTTACTTGTCCAATACGACCCAACTAGCTTGAGCTTGCTTAGCTTCTGCAGCTACAGCTCCACATTGTGATCTAGAAACAATTTTTATCTTGACATTAATTTGTGCAATGACATTTAGAATTGAAGCATTAGTAGACAATGACATTTTCTTGTTTCTTTTCCTGGTAATGAGCAAATATTAAGATATACATTAGAATTTGTATAATATATCACAAAGATAGCATTGGCTTAGTGGTAGGCGCGCTCGTTCTCCACCTAGCCAACCCGGGTTTGAATCCTATCAAAGGTAAAGTGTTTCTTGCTTTAATTTTGCTCCTCCAATCTGGTGACATGTGTCACCACCTGATTGGAGGAGCAAAATAAAAATTATTAAATCAAAAATATATAAATAAAGTCTTCAAATAAGGTGGCGACACGTGTCGCCGCCTAATTAAATAATGAAATTATTTTATTTATTAAAATTAGGACTAAATTGATAAAATATACAAATAGCAGGGACCAAATATGTAATTATACCAATTTTACTAACTGCCACATCACTTCTTCCGTTAGTTTCTAACGGCTGGTGGTCACATTGCAACCAATTAAATAGTTTGGTGGTTTAATTGCTTACAAAAAAAGTAAGGTGGTCAAATCGCGACTTTACCAATAGTATGGTGGTCATTTATGTAGTTTACCCTAAAAATAAAACAAATTAAATCAAAACAACTAGAAATTTTACCAACACTTGAACCCAAGGGAGGATGTGAAGCCTTCATTCTTCAAGTGTTCTTCCTTGTGTGCATGGAGCTCCCCCTCAATGTTTGACTTGTTGAACATCTCCATCACACCTAGCAAAAGACAATCAAGTAATTTTTGGTATCCAAATTGCTTTGGATCCATAAACGTTAGTTGCACAAATTTTTGACCCCTTAGGAATCCATTTTTCAATGTCATCCTTTTTAATTGAAGTGGTTAGTCCTTTTGGGACCCAAACACTTCTAAAACATTTACCTTTCATAAATCTAGGGGCACTAGATTGTCTAACATAAAAGTTTGATTTTCCAAAATTGTTTTTCTTTTCAAGTTCTTTGGAAATTAAATCTTTTTCTTCTTGAACTTTTTGAAGCAATTTTTGTAAATCAAAACATTTTAATTCAAGCTCTTCAAGTTTTGCTTCAAGTTCAAGTTTGGTTTTAGAAAGCAAATCATTTTGAATTTTTAACTTTGAAATCAATTTATTGTTTTTCAAAATGTGGCTTTTAAAATCTAAAACCAAATCGTCATAGGCATCTTGTAATTCATCAAAAGAGTAAGAACATGAAGTAGATGAATTAGAAGTTACCCTTGAATCTTCTTCGATGGTCATAAGGAAAAGGTTGGCTTGTTCATCGTCGGTGGAGTCCTCATCACTCCAAGTAGCCACATGTGCCTTCTTCTTATGGCTTGAAGTGCTTGCCCTCTCCTTTCTCTTGGGTTCTCGTTCAAGCTCTCTCAAAGCTTTCTTCATGAACGAGGCACACTTCTTGAAGAGATGGACTATCTATTCACCTTCATCCTCCTCTTCACTAGAATAGACATGATGGCAAGTGGAGGACTTGAGAGCCATGACACTAGCATTGATGTCAAGCCCTTTGATTTTCTTCTCTCCCATAGCTCTAATTTCTTCCATCTTCTTCTCATCCTCTTTATTCTTCTTCATGATTTGATGAGTAAGGAGTGACCCCATAAGTTCATCAAGCTTCAAAGTCTTCAAATTTTTTGCTTCGATGATGGCAGTCCTCTTTGAGTCCCATGACTCGGGAAGTGAGTAGATGAGCTTTCGGACAAGCTTCTCTTCCGGGATGGCTTCTCCATAACCTTTAAGACCATTGGTGATGGTGGAGAACCTATCAAACATCTTCTCGATGTTCTCTTCCGGATCCATCTTGAAGTTCTCATACTCTAAGGTTAGGAGCCCAATCTTGGTCTCCTTGACTTCATCGGTTCCCTCGTATGTGACTTCAAGCTTGTACCATACCTCCTTGGCACTCTCACAAGAAGACATCTTCTCATAGATGGATGGACCAAATGCACAAAATAGAATGTGCAAGGCTTTGCAATTTAGCTTCATCTTCTTGCGATCGTCGGCACTCCACTCCACTTTACTTCTTTGAGGCACGAACGGACCATCTTCAACTACATCTCATAGCTTGTAATCTCTTGATTTGATGAAGAACTTCATCTTTGTCTTCCAATGGGCATAATGAGTTCCGTCAAAGAAAGGCGGTTTGTCGATTGAATGTGCCATTGGGCCGGTTGATGAAAAAGTGGTCGAGCTTGTCGGGTCTTTTCAATAGGATGTGAATCCTCTTCAATTGAGCAAAGCTCTGATACCAATTGTTGAGTTGTGTGAGGCTCGATTCGATCAACCAATGTTGCTCACCAAGAGGTGGAGAGATGGATATTTGGGTGTTAGGGTTTAGGAAGCTAGAATGGAAATGGACACAATAATTTATAGTGGTTCAACCTTCTAACCAAGGTCTACATCCACTACCTTAGCTCCCCACTAAGGATTTCTCAATCAATCCACTATTGATTCGTCCTCTTTTCTAGGCTTAGGAGGTAACCCTTATACACAATCAAGCTTTCTACCCAAAGCCTTGATTGAAACCCTCTCTTACAAAGAGAAACAAGAAGCAAACTTAAAACCCTCTAATAGGTGTTTGTTTGCACAACCAAGCACTCACCCAAAACCTAAAACACTTGAGCAAATTTGACAATTTTGGCTCACTAGTATTTGTCTATACAATAAATGACAATTTAATCTCTAAGACAATTCTTGATCATTTGATGTTTGACAATATGAGCATTAACCTTCTCTTGATGCTTGGAGGTCTCTTTTATACTCTCAAATGAGTTTGTAGTCGTTACTAGCCGTTGGGATCAAATTGGAGCCGTTGAGGACTTTAATTCCCACCATAAATGTAATTCTGCAGCTCCCCGTTTCGAAACGCTCGAAACCGTTTCGAAACGCTATTTAAGTGGAAAGAGCCGTTGCAGTCTGTCAGGGCATCCGTATCGAAACACCCCCTTGCCGTTTCGAAACCCGTATCGAAACGCCTGCATTTAAAAGTTAGTTGGGAAAATAGCCGTTGAGGTTTATGACCGTTGTGGTCAATGCCACGTATGCGTATCGAAACGGCCTAAGGTGTTTCGAAACACTTGGACAGGTTTGTGAAGTTTGGCTTTGAAAAACATGAAAAATCCTTTTAAAAACTTCCATAAACATAATTTCAAGTTGTTTGGACTTTGGAAATGTTTTAAATACTTTTTAAATCAATACAAAACATTTTTCAATTATTATATCAAAACATTAGTTCTACAGATTGATTTGCTCTTTGGTGACTTATGTATATATACATATACATATTTTTGAATATATACGTATACAAGTATATATGCTTAAACTAAAAATAGGTGTCTAAGCATTTTTTAAATTTTAGGTGTTAAAAGTATTATATTGTAAAAATAGGTGTCTGAAGTTTCAAAAATTATAATTTTAGGTGCTTACCGTTAATGGGTGTTAAAAAATCTTTAACGAATCAATGTTTGACACGTGACACTAATTTAACTTTTTTTAATTTTTGAAACAAAAACACAAAAAAGAGCTAAAGGATTTTTATCCTATAATTTAACTTTTTATTTATGGGTCAAACCCTAATCTTCAATTTCAATTAAAAAAATTTAATGAGTTCTTTTTATATCAAATTAATGGGCTCTCCTAAAACAGTTTTTCTAATTGGATTCTCATAACCCAATGATAATAAAATAAGATTATAATATTAATAACAAAACCTAAATCCCTCTTTATTCCTCGTTTTCTCTTTGGGTTTCAAACCCTAAAAGGGTTGTTTTCACGCCGTCGTCATCACACCAGCATCTAGAGCCGCGCGATTTCACCTCATGTCGTCTGCACGCCGTCAATCCCCTCTCCTCAACGTCGACCAATCCTCTCCCTGTAAGTCTCATCAGCTCGCCTCCCTTTACACTCTCACGCTCACCCTTATCGCCCGCCTATAGATTTTTTTAGATTTTACAGTAACGGGAGAAAACAGGGATAGCGGCCCGTTACTACCGTTATTTACCGCTACCCGTTAAATTGCTACCGCAATCCACCGCTACTAGTGTGATTCCGCGTCCCACCGTTGTTTTCGCCGATAGCGGTTTCGGCCGGCGGCGTTACCGCTAAATAGCGGCCGCTAAAGCGGCCGCGGGCCGTTTTTTGAAACCCTGGTTTGTTTTACCTTTGCGTACTTTTAAGATAATGTTGTTTCTTTACAGATGTGAGAAATCAACCTATTTTGATTCACTGCAAGCGTAGAAAGGTAATAGTCCAAATTCAGAAATTATTGTAGAATTATTAGCTTAGCTTGATGAAATAATTATTAGGTATACAATACATTTGTGTGGTTATTCATTGAGTTTTCCTTGAGGGTTTAGGTTGGCAGATAAGATATGTGATCAATTTGTTTATATATATGACTTGTAAGTTGAATGAATTGAATGAAATCAATATGGAAAGAACTATATGGCTTTCCGTTGCTGTGTTGTGCCGATTTTGTCGAGGCATAATAAGTTATATAAATTTTATTTGGATATAAAAACTCAGTGGGCTCTTATTTTTCAGCCAATTGGACTCAAATATGCAATCGGGGGAGAACTCAAGATCTTAATCAGTATGGAATTCCCTTTTGCTTCATCTTTTTCCCTTAGCAGGGTGTTTTCTCTTTGCGGGCTTTTAAGATGAAGTTGTTTCTTTACAGATGCAGTGAATCAAAATTGGATGATTTCTCATAAGCGCGGAAAGGTAATAGTCCAAATTTAGCTATTATTGTAGAATTATTAGCTTAGCTTGATGAAATAATATTAGGTATACGGTACATTTGTGTGATTATTCATTGAGTTTTCCTTGAGGGTTTAGGTTGGCTAATAAGATATGTGATAAATTTGTTTATATATATGAATTGTAAGATGAATGAATTAAATGAACCCAGAAAAACCCCACGCTTATTGCTAAAGCATTTTATCTTTTCAGTAGAATTGGTGATTTGTTTTTCTTCTTTTTTGGTGGTTTGATTTTCTTCTTACCTTTCTTTCTTGACTGTTTGGTTTCTTTGGAAATTAACAGGGCTATTAACTCTCTTTTTTGTTTTTCTTTCAATTTTGCAGATATTTGTGCCCGGAACCTATCTCTAGGAAAATATGAGTTTCTTCGATTTCATAATATCAAGCTTTTCCAGTTCGGGATTGAAGAGAAAACGGTATTTCCCCCCTATGCTTCTATGACAATTATACCAGAGATTTTAAGTTGATCACTATTGGTGTATTTTCATCTTTGAATGTCTAAAGTTACCAGTCTAATACATATTTGTTTCAAAGAATTCTGAAGAATTATTAAAATTCCGATGAGAGTTTTGGGTCGCCATTGGTGAAAAACGATTTAAGTTAAAAGAGTCAGACTGTCCAACCTATTGGAATTTGGTCAAGGATGGAATTCTTTGGTTCTTGGACTTGTTAGTCAATGGTATAAAATTCAGAAACTTTAAAAAAGAATCTTGAACATAGAATAAGAATAAACCATAAATGATTCAAAAAACAAATATAGCTCATCTTAAAATCGAAGATAATTTATTCTTTAAATCTAGGATATGATATTTCTCTCATTAATGGTACTTTTGATTCCCAATGCCTTATTGTTTTCCTTTTTCTTCTCAGGAGCCTCGAGTTTTTACTCTCAAAGTTGCCACGGTATGGTATTCCTAAACTTTGGAACATACCCTTTTCCTGTTGTTTCATCTTTTTCCCGTGCCAAGGTGTTTTACCCTTTTGGACTTTTAAGATAAAGTTGTTTCTTTACAGATGTGAGAAATATCCTATTTTGATCCATTGCATGCGTGGAAAGGTAATAGTCAAAATTCAACAATTATTGTAGAATTATTAGTTTAGCTTGATGAAATGATTATTAGGTATACTGCACATTTATGTGGTTATCCCTCGAGTTTTCCTTGAGGGTTTAGGTTGGCAGATTAGATATGTGATCAATTTGTTTATATATTTGACTTGTGTCTTGTAAGTTGAATGAATTAAATGAAAGCTATATGGAAAGAACTATATGACTTTCCATTGGTGTGTTGTGTTGGTTTTGTTGAGACATGAGAAGTTATATAAATTTTATTTGGATATAAAAACTCAGTGGGCTCTTAGTTTTCGGCGGAAAAGTACTCAAATTGAACTGTTAGTATAGTAATTTTATTTGTGTTGCCTTGTCCGGTAAAAGAATTATGCGACAAGGCAAAGGAAACGTTAATCCAAGAAAGCAACTTCCAGGTTTAGTATGATAGCTGGCTAGTCTCTAATTCCAGGAGACACTGGTCTATATGTGTTTAATTACCAGTGAATTTTGGAATTTGGTGAAGAATGGAATTCTTTAGTTCTTGAACTTGTTAGGTAATGGTATAAAATTCAGAAAACTGTTGATCACGAAGAATATAATAAACCATAAATGATATATATATATATATATATATATATATATACCTCATCTTAAAATCAAAGATACTCAAATTTATTATTTCTGTCATTAACAGTACTTTTGATTCCCAATGGCTTATTGTTTTTCTTTTCTTTTCTTCTCAGGAGCCTCGAGTTGTTACTCTCAAGTCTCAAAGATGCTATCGGGTATAGAATTCATTAACTTTGGAACTGACCCTTTTGCTTCATCTTTTTCCCTTACCAGGATGTTTTATCTTTGCGGACTTTTAAGATAAAGTTGTTTCTTTACAGATGCAGTGGATCAAAATAGGATGATTTCTCACAAGCGCGGAAAGGTAATAGTCCGAATTCAGCAATTATTGTAGAATTATTAGCTTAGCTTGAAGAAAGGAATATTAGGCATACATTACATTTGTGTAGTTATTCATCGAGTTTTCCTTGAGGGTTTAGGTTGGCTTATAAGATATGTGATAAATTTATTTATATATATGACTTGTAAGATGAATGAATTAAATGAATGCTATATCACATCACACGCTTAATTACTCTTTTTGCTGGCAGTTATGGCCGTTGCATATGTTCTCCAAGCGTGGAAAGTCCTAGAAGATCCGTCTAATGATGTTGATGTTGTCCCGACAGAGGGAGTGATCAAATCTGCTTTAATCGAGATATAAGGTCTATCATTCCCCGTGACATTCTATATTTTGCAGTGATGTCATCTTGTGATTGTATCAATCTCGTGTTTAAGTGTTTGTCAAAGGGTGCAGTTGATTTTCTAGTGAAACCTATTCGGAAGAATGAACTTAAAAATCTTTGGCAGCAACTTTGGAGGAGATGCCACAGTGTGAGTTCCTCTAATCTCTGCTTCAAATCCGATGTTGTCTTATGATGTTCAACACCTCCGGTGTTGATTCGGAGATTCAGGTCATTTCTCCATACGGTAATGTCGTACACAATTTCCCAGTAAAGTTTTCTTTAAGCTTATGTTGTTTCAATGGCAGTTTTTTCGCAGTGGAGTTGTAATCTGCTACTGGAAATGCAGGGTTGAAATTGGCCACCCATTGCCGTGTATTATGCGTCTAATCGATTCAAGTCTAATTTGCTCCGGAAATAAGAGCCAGAGAAGCCAGCAAAGGACATGGGCCAACAGATCCTCGAACAAACAGGTAGCTATGAAGTAGTCTACAGCCTAGAACATATTCACATGTTTGGTTTGGAGTGTTTTTTTATCAGTGAGAAGTCATTACCAACACTATTTTTTTTATCAAAATGGTGAGAATATCATTCTCACTTTTTTTTAGAAAAATATTTATCAATTTCGGTAAAATTGAATAATATTATTCCCAAATTTATTAAATATTTTTATTTTTGTATTAGTTTAATATTTAAATGATTGCACATATCGAATTTTTACTTTAACATTTAATGTGTTTTTATCAATATTTTGTTTATTATGTCTAATATTATTTTTAACATATTATCTAAATATCTAGATCAAGATACAAATTTTTTTCGACCGATTTTTTTCTAGAAATTTGTACTTTTCATTTTCAAAAATAATTTTATATTACTTCAAATAAAACTAGAAGTCTAATTCTTTACGTAAAGAGAAGGTGTCATTGTTGAGAGCTGCATTCATTAAACAGCCGAAAATACATAAATATATATATTAAATAATAAATGGTGTCCTGGAAATCCATTTATTTATGTGTGTAAGGCTGGCATCAGACATTTTGTAACACTCAAAAAAAAATATTATAATAATAAAATATCCTACCTACTCCCATTATTTCTCCCCAATAATTATCCCCCCAATTATTTCCCCCTTTATTTTTTCCCAAACACCTGTAGAAACCCCCACCCCCGCGTCAATTTTTCTCTCATCTCTAACAAAATTAGCCACCGCCGATCAACCTTCACCGCGCCGCCGTGAGAGTCACCGCCGGCATCATTAGAAGCGCCACGACGTCGCGACCTCGCCCCTGCCTTCCACGCGCGTTGTCGAGCCGCATATCGCCGGCAAACTCCGTATGAAGCGACTGTGAGAAACCCTAACCGCCGCCGTTTATCTTGATTTCCAGTCGCGGCTGCCGGCCGTTTGAGAAACGGGCACCAGATCCGGACTCCCGAAGCGGTGGGGAGCAAAACCCTAAGGTTTCAAGCTTAACCGACATCGGGAAGACCCTCGTCGGAGTTAAACCATTTTTCGGCGAGATTTATAATCTCGGGGTAAGTTTCGAGTATATTTTTAAGTTAAATCGTTAAATTATCGGGTTATATGAGTTTATAAACTTGTAATCTTTGTTTTTTCGGCAGAAACGACGTGAAAACAATTTTCCGGCGAAATTCCGGCGACCGTCCGGTCACCGTCCGGCGACCTTAAGGTGAGAACCGGTCTGAGTAGACCGAACCGGTCTGAACCGGCTGGACCGGTTGAACCGGTCAACTCGGTCAAACCCGACCCGACCCATTGACCGACCCGACCCGTTGACCCGACCCAGTCAACAGTGACGTTAGCATGATGTCAGCATTGACTTTGACCGCTGACGTCAGCATGACGTCAGCGTTGACCGTTGACCGTTAACCGTTGACTTTGACCAAAAAGTCAAATTTTTTGAAAACTCATATTTTATGTTTTTCGACGTCCTGAGTCTGATTTTGAAGCTCGTTTTGTGAAATTCTAACCCGAAAGCCTCCGAATTGGACTTTGAACTCGAGTCCACTTATGTATTTTAATAATCAATTATGAGTAAGGTGTTTAAAGACTGAAAGTGGAATATTTTTGATGAAGGTATTTAAAGTACCCTGTATTCGGGATGTTGAGGACGTCGCATTCGAGTTCGAGAGTGATCGAACGGAGTATAAGGGTTGACCGATATAGCAAGGATTCAAGGTAATACACTACTACCCCTGGTATGCTTTGAGATCATGTTGGTATTTGTTAATGCATGCATGAAAATGATAAGAAGTGCTGTTAGCCCTAGTTAAGTCAAACTAAATATGAAGTTGAATATGGTAATTTAGATAAGACCGAAATGCTCGAACGAGGAAGATAATAAATCTGAAGTATCTGAAGTTCATTAAGTAATTAATGAGGCAGCTAATCTCCAATTCTGAGCATTAGTGTGAAATGTTTAAATGCGAAAGATACATGGACATGAAATTACGAAAATGCGCTCGAGGTCTGTGAATGACTAAAATACCATTGAAATCAGAAGCGGTCTAGAAATCTACGCTAAATATGGTAAAACAACATAATTCATATGAAATCCTCGAACTACTTGGAAAACTATGGAAAGGTGTTAGGTCATCTTGGATTTGGAATGAATCTTCGACTATAGATTTAGGGAATCTATACCTACCCCTGAATTAAGCGAGTGGCTCAAAATACAGAATAGATTGAAATGACTAAAAGTATTGAAAATACCGTTATGGTTAAAATAATCGGAAGGATGATATTGACTAAAAAGAGTTGAAATATCCTGAGACACCGAGGTTTACAAATGAACTGGAAGGGTTGATAAACCTTCGAGTTTTGAAATGAATGGAGTGATTAGAAGTACCGAAATTTCTTGTATGGCTGAGACACCCCTGAATTTTTAAATAATTGAAATACTATAAATGGTTCAATTGACAGAAATGATGGATATTCCGAGTTTCAGAATAACTGGAATACCCCATTGATTAGAATAAGTAAATTGTCTTAATAAAATTCTAGAAATGTCGATAAAGCTGAAAATGACCGAAATGCCCTTATGAGTTGAAGCATGACCCATGTACGACAATCACTCCTAATATTAATGTAAGGATGGAAGTTTCTCCGCACAATATACAAGTTGACTACTCCGAGGCAAATCTTGTGGTGAAATATGGAAGCAACCGTTCAAATATACGATACAGTTAGAAGGCTTGGTTAGTACTGCAAGGTTGGAATATGTTAGTTCGAATGGTCTGGAGGCTCAATAAACTCTGGAAATCTTAATTCCTATAAATCATAAATTCCTCATGATCGAGCTAAGTTACAAAATCACCCCTCTTATATAAATGACCAAAACGCCCTCGTTGGCCAAGGTAATCAAAATAGCCCCGAACGTATCTGATATAGTGAAAGGTCTTGGCGTAGAAATCTCTAAATGCCTGGTTGGGTACCTGATGAGTAAATATAATTTTTGAGCTATCGTTTACGCTTTGTTGGTATGAATTACCAAAAATGCACGTGTATGATAAAATGAGTAAAATGCCTCTGGTAGGCTGAAATGGCTAAATCACTCATGATATGTCTAAACTCTCAAGATCTTGATGTATCATCCCCTGACTATCTGGTTTGAACCGTTAGTACAAACCCCTCTTTTAATAGAGGTCCCGTTTCAAAGATCCGTTCAATTGTCAAAAGTTAATGTGTTCTCTTCCGTGAATGTCAAGTATCTCCAATGAGTAAATTATTCCACCTAGTGTGTTCCATGTGTGCCACGCGCCTGTTTATGCATACTGTTTTACATGTTATAATACCGATCATGTGCACTTGTTTGACATATGTGAACTCACATGACATGTTTTATAAATAAGCATGCCCGTACTGTATTTATGATATATGCATATGCACCCGATATGGAAAACATACTACATGGATAATGTGTTACTAAAAATACAGTTATTGACTAATGAATTAATGATGATCTGATTCACTGGGGTAATTGGGACATGATATGGAGTTACCTACGGCTCAGCCCTGATCCAGCTGGTAAGACCGTCCCGTTTACGGATCCTAGGCTTCGGCCAGGTCCGCCCGTTTACGGATCCTAGGCTTCGGCCGGGTCCGCCCGTTTACGGATTCTAGGCTTCGGCCAGGTCCGCCCGTTTACGGTTCCTATGCTTCGGCAAGGGCCGCCCGTATTCTAAGGTATTCCTTAGGATGGTACCCTCGCCCAATGGGCTCGGGTTAATGCCTGTACATGATACCGCACTGGGAAAACTATATACTGGAGTATGGTTGGAGGGTAAATAAAGAATTGAAAATGTATTCTATTGCTACTTGAACATATGTATATGATATAAAAAGGTTTACTGCATTGTTACATTTCATGCATTAATGTTGCACTGTTGGAACACACTAGACCTCAAACTCTCTGATTCCTAACTCGTATGCTACTAGCCTATATAATTCCCGACTACTTCTCAAGGTCTGAATAAAGATCAAGTATCGTTATTCTCGAGTATGATGCAACCTCGAAATAGTAGAACAGAAATGGAGGTCGTTACTGCGCGGAACGTCATGAAAATGTTATGCCTACCATATATCTGCATGAACTTATAGCATCTTCTGGTAGTTTTGTATTACTGAGCTTTTCCCAAGCTCACGTTGTTTTTACCATCGCAGGTTAAAGGAATATATCATGAGATAATGATTGACAACAGTGTTCGGAGTTCTCTCGGCGTTGCTTTTGGAGTACGGTACTGTATAGTTAGTGGGCATGTAAGTCATGTATTGTTTTACAGCAGTGTCTGTAAAAATGTTTTCTGAAATTTTGTTATATGTTTAAAGGACATCCCGGAATGATATTTTAAACAGAAGTTGGTTTTATAATTTAATAAGTGTTTTAAAAATGTTTTTATGAGTATTTTTACTGTGGGTCGCTCTTGTGACCCTAATGTGACTTCCTAGGATCTGTTGTAACGCATAGGCGGGTCTAGGGGGTTACACATTTGGGCCTCCTCTGTCGGTGGCAGCGATTTCATACGTTTTACCACCAAAAGTGTATCCACATTAATAAAATGGTAGATTTTCTCAGTCATTATTCATCCTATTCCTACCTGATGGAAACTTCCTTGCAAGGCTTGGCAAATTGGGGGGTCACGCCTATCAGTGGGGACCCTACCTCTACAATACTGAACCTATACATTACGACGGCAACTGTGTATAGGACACTCTGTCACGTATAAGCTGATCCATGCCGATCAACCTTTGTCGCGGCAACGGGAGGTCATGTTCAGTGCCAAAATTACTCGAGAGCTTAAGAGATTATGATCATGGACGGAGCTAGGATGAAACATTGAGATGAGCATGAGTGTATTAAACTTTTAAATTTAAAAATAGAACGGACAAAAAAATTATTTGATTAATGTTTAAATTAAAAAATACCTAAAATGTATTATATCAAAAAAAAGTTGTGAGGGGCAATAGACCCTCTCATCTACTAAATGGCTCTATTCTGAATAAAAATTAGGGAAAACTACACTGGTGGTCTCCAAACTATTACCGTCGTCTTATTTCGGTCTCAAAACTATTTTTTCTGGCAAAATCGTCCCTTCTGTTATATAGTTCTACTGTTTTGGTCCTCTGTCGTTAAAAACTAACAGAATTACTGACGTGGATTTTTTTCTTATTTTTTAAATATTTTTCTTATTTTCTCTCTCCTATATATATTATTTAAATTTTTTATTCAGACTAATGTGGTGGTGACACGTGTCACCACCATACTAAAGAAAATAAATTGAATGTGAGGGGGAGCTGGGATTCAAACCCCTGTCCCCTAACTCTAAAATCATTAAGCTAACCACTGGACTAAACTCCAATGCTAATATGTTTTAGCACAAATTATCTTTAAAGCAATCAAATGAACCCCAAAACCAAAAAAATAGTTGAAACAAATGACTTGCAATAAGATTCGAACCCATATGCCATGGCATAAAAAGGTCAAGCATAAACCAAATGTGCCAAGGAATTATTTCAACTAAAATTTATATTTAACGTATATTAGTTTACCAACAACACATAATAATTTATCAATTGGGTTTGTGTTCGAATATTAACATATACTAAAATTTATATTTAAGGTATATTAATTTATCGATAAAGTTTTGTATTCGAATAAAATATTTAACGTATACTAAAATTTATATTTAATGTATATTCTATTAATTTATCAATAAGGTTTTGTGTTCAAATAAAATATTTAAAATATACTAAAATTTATATTTAAGGTATATTAATTTATCAATAAGATTTTGTATTCGAATAAAATATTTAACGTATACTAAAATTTATATTTAACATATATTCTATTAATTTATCAATAAAGTTTTGTGTTCGAATAAAATATTTAACATATACTAAAATTTATATTTAAGGTATATTAATTTATCAATAAGGTTTTGTATTCGAATAAAATATTTAACTTATACTAAAATTTATATTTAACAAATATTCTATTAATTTATCAATAAGATTTTGTGTTCGAATAAAATATTTAACATATACTAAAATTTATATTTAAGGTATATTAATTTATCAATAAGGTTTTGTATTCGAATAAAATATTTAATGTATACTAAAATTTATATTTAACGTATATTCTATTAATTTACCAATAATGTTTTGTGTTCGAATAAAATATTTAATGCATACTAAAATTTATATTTAACATATATTAATTTATCAATAAAGTTTTGTGTTCGAATCCCTCCCTAGGTTTAATATTTTATTTTGTGTTGTTTGTAAATTATTATACGTTAAATATAAATTTTAGTCGAAATAATTCTTTGGCACATTTGGTTTATGCTTGATCTTTTTATGCCATGGCACATGGGTTTGAATCTTATTGCAAGTCATTTGTTTCAACTATTTCTTTGGTGTTTGGGGTTCATTTGATTGTTTTAAATCTAATTTGTGCTAAAAGATATCAATAATTGGAGTTTGGCCTAATGGTTAACCCATTGGCTTATTGGCTTGGGGACGTGGGGGACGTGGGTTCACCGGTGTATTTTTCCCTAAAAAATTATGTCCTTTTTAGTGCATTTATGTATGTCTCAATATCAATTTATTTTCTTTGTTATGGTAGTGACACGTGTCACCACCACATTAGTCTGAATAAAAAATTTAAATAATATATATATATATAGGATAGAGAAAATAAGAAAAAATAAGAAAAAAAATTCCACGTCAGCAATTTCGTTAGTTTTTAACGACGGGAGACCAAAACAGGAGAACTATGTAACAGAAGGAATGGTTTTGCCAAAAAAATAGTTTTGGGACCAAAATAGGAAGACGATAATAGTTTGGGGACCACCGGTGTAGTTTTCCCTAAAAATTATGTCCTTTTTAGTGCATATATGTATGTCTCAATATCAAAAAAATAAATTTAAAATTAGGGTTGGAGTTTAGTGGTTATGGTGTAAGCTTTAAAGTCTAGGTTTATGATTTAAGATAGATAATTTAGGGTTAAGGTGTAAGATTTAATTTTCTATCGTTGGGGCATATACAAGGATACTAAGGGTAGATAATTTCTATTGCTCTCTTAAAAATTAAAAAAAATGTCATGGAAAAATTATATTATAGGTCCTTCCCGCCATGTCATCTATGAGACCAACCAATCAAATGTATCAATTTTATTAATTTTTTTTCATCTCATCTTTTTACCAAGTGAATCTTCACTCATATATATTGTAAATCAAATTTAAAAGTAATTTTTACCGAGTGAAGATTCATTTGGTAAAAAGATGAGATGAAAAAAATTAATGAAATGAATGCATTTAATTGGTTGGTCCATGGATGACATGGCGGGAAGGACCCATAATATAGTTTCTGGTCTTTGAATATTTTAAAGAATTTCACTTATCTCCTTGAATTTTTGATAATTTTTATTTTTCTGTTTTTTTTTTCAATTTCTACATTAATATATATCTATATATTTTTATATTAAATTAAAATAAATAACCCATATATATATATTTAACTTAAATGGTTATAAAGACAGATGACAAATATATTATCTTCTATAATTACTCAAAATAAAAAAAAAACATACTATTCTTTTAACCAGATAGATAAAGCTGAGAACCCCAAAAGGTGAGCCTGCACTTTGCTATTTGAGTGGGTTGTTCGTCAAAGCCAGCATTTCAATATGAAAAGCATCCTCTGGTATATTTTATAAAATGAATTCCGATTAATAACTTTGTTATTCCAGAATTTGATAATTTTCGGGAATTCTAAGAAAACAACTTAATTTAATGTTAAAAAACTGCTGAAGTGTTGTAACAAGAAATGTTATAAAATATGTGACATTTTAGACTGTGTGGATAATATTTTAAGTTACAATCTTACATGTTACCTATGCTCAACCTAACTAACATGTTATATGTTTTGATAATATTTTCGATTACAATCGTTCATACTATTTTTTAGCTGTAGCATAGCTGAACTACTCGATAATTTCCTCTCGGAGTAATCATGGTGAATATGGTTTACAGGGAAACTACTGGAGCTACACAGACACAAAGTCTCAATACAAACAACATCCACCGACAAATCTGACAGAGACATTAACTTCTTAAACCCAAAAACATGTCCTCCATTGCAGCCACCTTGAAGGATGAGATTATAAATCCCAGAACTTTCATTAATTATATGGTACTGTTTTCTTTTAATTCCTGCTTCTCTTTGTTGTCTTCCCTGATAATCCAGGGATAATTACCTCGAAAAGCAGCTCATTCCTTCATACAAATAAACTGATCAAGTATAGAACAATATATTTTTTTCAGTCAAATTCAATTCAAGATGTCAGAAATGTAATAAAAAATGCAACATAGTAGCACTAGACACAGAAAGAAACAATGGGTTTCTGTTTTAGTTCCCAAAAAGAAGAGATGGAAACGAAAAGGAAAGCGATGCGATGCTAAATACTGCAGACATAAGGAACACTCCATTGAACAAAAATGAGAGTTTTAGGGTTTTCTGAGCCCTGAAACTCAGAAACAGCAATCCAGTTTAACCAACGTACAATATCTAAAATATAACTTCTTTTATAAAAAAAATGGACATTTTATAATCTATGTACCGAATTTGTAACTCTTTCCTTTAACAATGCCGTATTAAAAATTTAAACTTGAACTTTTTTTGGTAGAATAATATACTTTACTATTGTACTCAACCTTAATCGATCCAAAGTAATAACCTTTTACCTAACCCATACAAATAAACCCTAAATCACAACATTGAACCTGTTGAAATGATATATCATTACCACTATGAGCAGTCAAGTCTTTCGGATGATTAACTAATCAGTTCACTACAATTTTCTCTATATTTGACCTACTGTCTTTTTCTCTGATTTTTTTTTGGGCGATCAAAGTCTTTTTCTCTGTTAGGGTTTTCCTTTATTAGCTTTTTTGGATAAATTTTATTAGCTTATTTTTTTATCTGGGGGAATTGTTAGGATTTGGCACAAAGAAGTAAATGACGGTGCTTGCTGGTAAGCAAAAATAATAAATGTAAATGTTCTTGAGTTAATGCTTGCCTACTGAGAGAGGTTTGAGAATGACAAGGAAATAGAGCAAAACACCAAAATACCGGCATTGCTGATGCCTTTGATGACGATCATATTGGTACTTTTTTGAGAAACAAGGCCCACCTAGGGGTGTTCAATCGGTCGGTTCGGTTAACCGACCGAACCGAACTTCCAAAATTTCTTTAACCGAAATTTTTTTTATATTAATTGTTAACCGAAGCGAAAATTTTCGAAATTTTTTAACCAAACCGAAAAAAGTTCGGTTAATTCGGTCGGTTTTCGAATTAACCGAAATTTGTTAGAAAATTTTGGGTAAATCACCCAAATGGTCACTAAACTATTTTAAAATAATCTTTTTGGTCACTAAACTTTCAAAAATTACAAAATAGCCATTAAACTTATCGAACTATTACAAAATAGTCATTAACTTGCACGTTATAAATTATTGATAAATCATTTTGCGCTAATTTGATAAAGTTTAATGATCATTTTATAATATATCAAAAATTTTAATGACTATTTTATAATTTTAAAAAATTCAGTGACTAAAAATAAATATATGAAATATATAATATATAAAATTTTCGGTTAAATCGGTTAATTAACCGATTTCGAACCGAATTAACCGATAACCGAAGTTTGAAAAAATCATTAACCGTTAACCGACCAAACCTAAAATTAACCGACCGATTAACCGAAAAATTTCGGTTCGGTTCGGTTAATTCGGTTTTAACCGAAGTTTGAACACCCCTAGGCCCACCTGATCAGACTATTTTTTTAATCTCGATTTTTATGATTTTGATTCTGACTAATTTAGATTGGTTAATGTCATATACTTAATTTCGGTAAGTCAGTCGCTCAACGAGAATTTTTTGCATACACAAGGTCTCAAACTTAAGACCTATTAAGCGATATTAAGCTGCTTACTACTTAGACCAATCCCAATAATATCTTTTGTTCAAAGTTTATGTATAGTTTTTACATTTATTTTATATAAAAAAATAAATTAGACAATTATTTTAACTTGTTTATATTATAACTTTTAACTAAAAATAACTGTTATACAAATGAAATTAGCATATAACTGTTATACGATTTTTAACTAAAAATTTATACCAGCAAAATCAAATATTATAAACTTTAAATTGTATAAGTACTTCAACAACTAAAATAATTTAAACTTAAATTAGAATTAAAACTAGTTAAAATCCACAAATATTGCATGGAATTATACTAAAAATCTATGTTAAAGGATGAAATAATATACCGTTTCATTACAGAACTTTATTTACCAACTTTTACCCACAAAATGATATTATCTCAAGTTTGTTTTTTTTTATATTGAGAATTACTCACAATTATCTTAAATAATTTATACATGAGTTATGATAAAGTCAGTTGTCAATATGTCATTTGTTATATTTAATTTTATGTTAGTATTAATTGTGTTTAGTTTTTACCGCCATTATATTTGTTCGTATCTTCTTTTTTCGAGTTATTTAGATTGATTTTTTAATCATTTTATATATAATATTATTTTTCATTATTTAGTGGTTAATTTGTACTCTTTAATAATTTCAGAGAAAATGATTAATTTGATTTACCTGTTTTTTAGATTATAATTATGATTATATATTTTTTATTGACTTAAGGGCATTATAAGCCCTTGAACTTTTGGGGATTAATTAATCCCTTGAACTTTTTTTGCACCCAATTAAGCTCTTATACTCTAAAATTTAATCAATTCACCCATTTGACCAACGTTGATTGTTAAATTTAACAGTTCTTTTTACAACAGTTGATGCAACATGTCGTGTTATAGTGTTCTCACTTGGTATTTTCAGGTTTTTTATTTAAAAAATTCTTTTAAAAGTTCAAAAAAATATATAAAAAAAAAAACTTAATTTATAAAAAAAGTTTTTTGAAAAATATATAAATGTCACCTGATAGAACTATGTAGTGTGTCACATGACAATACTATCCCAAGAAAAAAACTGTCAAATTGTGATAGTCAAAACTTTTCTAAGGGTTTAATTGGTTCAATTTATTAGTTCGGGAGCTTAATTGGGTACAAATAAAATTTAAGGACTTAATTAATTATTTTTCAAAAGTTCAAGGGCTTTAAGCAACCTTAAGCCTTTTTTATTTAATAAAACAAACTGCTGGAAAAGCGGATAGAATTAATGTCGGTCCAGATTCCGCCAGCTATTCATATATGACGAAAGCAATCTAAGTTTGTCATCGAATAAATAACATTAAGGTAAAACTACACGGGAGGACACTCAACTATTACTATTTTCATGTTTTGATCACCCAACTAATTTTGTGTCACAATTATCCCTCACATTAAATATCTTTTTTATTTTAGTGTTTCTCCGTTAAAAAATTAATTGTAGTGTTGACGTGATATTTTTTTTAATATTTTTAATCATTTATCTCTCCCGCATTAATTTTGTTTAATTTTATTCAACAAATCATGTGGTGGCACGTGTCTCTACCATATTAATCGAAGAAAAAAAAATAAAAAACAAACAACTTGTGGAGGCTAAGAATCAAACTCATGCCCTCAGCATAAAAGGGCAGTGTAGAAACTAGGGGTGGGAATTGTCGGGTACCCGGGATTCGGGTACCTGGAAAATCGGGTACACAGTTCATCCGGGTACCTCATTAAACGGCCCGTATCCCGGCCCATTATATTCGGGTACCCGGGATTCGGGTACCCGTAAAATTCGGGTACCCGGGTCCTATTTTTTATTTATTTTAAAATTAAAAAAAATCACATGTTAAACACAAAAAATATTTTTAAAAAAATTAAACTTAAAACTTAAAAGAATATAATACAAACATAGAAAAAATGTAGGGATTTAAACTTAATTTTAGAGTGAAAATATTAAGAAACATAAAATAAAAATATAATTTTAAATATAAAATATATATATTAAATTTTATCGGGTTGGGTACCCGATAAGGGAAAACTTTCGGCCCGTGTCCCGAGAAATTTGCCGGGTCGGGTAATTTTTTTCCGAGAATTACCCGGTATTTTTGTTTCGGGTCGTCGGGTTTTCGGGTCGGGTATTTTCTCCCACCCCTAGCAGAAACCAACTATGCTAAACCAAATTTTTGATTTAATTTCACTAACATTTATAATTAACGCATATTAAGTTACCAACAACACAAAATATAATATAAAAGCTAGGGGAGTGATTCAAACACAAGACCTCAATAATAAAAAAATTAAATATTTAACCACTAAAATAAACTAACAAATTGCGATAATTTTAACTTAAATAATATTTAACTAAATTGTATTTAAAATTAAAAATTCAACTATTTTTTTTCTCACTTTGTTCGATAATAACAAAACTAATTATATATTTATTTATTTTTTATAAAATTAATATTAAACTAATAATTTTTAATTATGATAGCATATAAATTTGTAAATTATATTTCATAATTATTTTAAATGACTTAAAATTTGGATCTAAATAATTATTTTTAAATACAATTTATTTATTATAGAATATAAAATCAAATTATTTTAAAAAAATTATTTAGACCCTAATTTTATATCATTTAAAAGTAATAAATAAATATGATTTATAAATTTATATTCTATCATAAATAAATATTATTATATTAATTTTTAAAATGATTTAATATCTAATTTTGTAAAAATAAATAATTATTTAATTAATTTTGTCATCATCAAACAAAGTGAAAAATTAAATCTAATTTGATTTTTAATTTTAATCAAAATTTAATTAAATATAATTTATTAACTTCTTAGTTTAACTTGGTGGTTAAATATTTAAATTTATATCAATGAAGTCTTGTGTTCATGTCACTCCCCTAGCTTTTATATTTTTTGTGTTATCGGTAACCTAATATATGTTAAATATAAATATTAATGGAATTGAATAAAAAAAATTGGGTCTAGCATAGTTGGTTTTTGCGCTACCCTTTTATGTTGTGGGGCGCAGGTTCAATTCTCAATGTACGCAAATTGTTTGGTTTTGATGTGTCATCACCTGATTGATTGAATAAAATTAAACAAAAATAATGTGTGGAGGACGTTAGCGTTGTTGTTAGGTTTTTATGGAAAAGTGACCAAAATACGAAAGGTATCTAATGTAAAGGGCGGTTATGACGAAAATATTAGTTAAATGACAAAAATAAAAAAGTGATAGTTGAATGACCGTCTGTGTAATTTTCCCTAACATTAAAAATAAAATTAATGCTCGGCTCAGCGCTCAGCTCAGCTCTGCTCTGGTTTCACTTCGTGTACTTTTTGTCCTCGGCTTTTTAGGCAAATTTACTTATGTGTTTTGTAATGCACTGACTTATGAGTTATGATTTATGAGTACACAATTGGGCTTTTTGCAATATATATATATATATATATATATATATATATATATTATTTTTTCTTTTTCTTTTATACATTATTTATTAATTTTAGATCATAAACGTAAAAAAATGTAAATTATACATCACACCTTATTAGTTAATTGGACACCAATTTAGTTGAAAATAACTAAAATATCATTTTTAACTAAAATATAATATTATTATAATAAAGTTCTTATCTTTTAATATATTTATATAGTCATTAAATAAAATAATTAAAAGTAATCGCTTAAAATTCGAACATGAGACTTATAGATCTATATATATTTACATTCATTCACATCGTGAATGTAACAAAATCTAATAAATATTACGTTTATAGATTAGTATACATGATAATCTACATAAATAATAGACGTTTTGACTATTATATTTCTAATTTGATTTTTAAGTAGATTTACCTATTAATCCACTCTTCCTAATTTCAACCCTCTACAAATACGAAAAAGCTAATATAGGGTTAATTTAGTTTTTTTACTAATTCCTTTTTATTATATAGATGTTCGAGATTGGATAGAGTACAATTTGACTTAATAGTGTTGGATTCACATTATAATCCTTAGATTTTACCATTGTAAGTAGAGAGGAGGTATTGCATTCATAGGGTTTGAACTCTTTTTCTTATAGCATTGAAATTTTTTTAATAGTATAAAAGTAATTATAATATAGTATATGTTAATAGATATTTTTAATTCTTTAAAATTCAAGTATACAAATATTGCGATTGAACCGGAGTCTTTTAAAATAAATATTATTTAATTTTTTACTTGTACCACTTGTCGAATTCTTATAGCATTGGTATTCAAGGTATATATATTTATAAAAAATTAGATATGCTGACGATAAAAAAAACATTATTTTATATTATACAATGAATGTATATTATTAAACCCTATAGAATTTACTCGTTTACCAACTTTCCGACTCGTGAGACCCACTGTCCTTAATTATGGTTTGGAGACCCACTTGTCTTTTCGTCTTGATTTGGATGTCGCAATTGTTTAGAATTTAGATGTATATAGAGATTTTTAACATTATTTTATAAGTATCTTATTGGTTATTGAATTATTACTGTTTTTCTTTTATATTTCTGCAACTGTTTTTTTTTTTAATTGGAGACCCAAAACACGTATTAAACCCAACAACAATACCCATTCTTGAAAACCAAAGAACCCTTGTAGCCCGCAAGTCAAACCTACGCACACGCCACCCAGAATTTTATCTGAAGTATTAAATTAATATTTTATCTGAAGTTAAAGGCTCAAATTAGAAATTAACCATTTTTGTTAACTCATCACATTACTAATGTCACTGTAGTTAACAACTCAACTCAGTGATCAAATTGTAACAAATTAATAATATAAGTGACTGGAACATAGCTTTTAAAAAATCAGTGGCCCAATAAAAAAAAGCTCAAACAAAAGTTACCTCTGCTGTAATTTCGTTCCTGGGTTTTCCATTTAAATAGGCTCAAATTTCGTTAAATATAGCCACGCATTCACATAGGGCTGTAAATGAGACGAGCCAGATCGCAAGTTATTCGAGCTCGATTCGGTCAAAGTTCAGTCAAAACTCGACTCGAGCTCAAACTCGGCTCGAGTTTTTGACGAGCCGAGCCGAGCTACTTGATACCCGACTCGAAAAGCTCACGAGCTACTCGAAAATATAATATACTAATTTTTTTATTTTTTATAATTTAAAATCTAAATTCTTAAACTTAAAACCCTTAATATAAACCCCAAACATATGTATAAACCCTAAAATTTAAATCCTAAATTCTAAACCCAACAACCTAAACTTCTAAACCTTAAACTAACACCCTAAACCCTAAAATTAACAACCTTGAGTTTACACAACTTGTGTATCGAAGTTTTTCTTCATAGGACTTTAAATGAGACGTGACAGATGAAGAGTTACTCGAGTCCAATGCAGTCAAAGATCAGTCAACACTTGACTCGATTGGGCTCGAATCAAGCTCGAACTCGACTCGAGTTTTAAACGAGCCGAGTCGAGCTCAGATTTCTCAGGCTCGTTAGAAATTACTCAAGCTCGAACTCAACTCGAAATCTTAACGAGCTGAGCCGAACTTAGCACTACTCGAGCTCGACTCGGCTCGTTTACACCCCTACATTCACATGAAGAGAAAACACAATTTTCGTTTTTTTTACTAATTGTAACTTCTTATGCATTTGTGTACTTAGGCTAAAAGTAGACTAATCAAATAAATTAAATGAAATTAATATTCACTTATCTAAAATTTAAACTTAATTTTCTTTGTCAATTATCAAATAAATTCGTCATAGATTTTGTTGAATAGATAAATTCGTCATAGATGAACACAATATGAAATACACTTAAGATATTATAATATATTATACGAAAAACTTATATAGTAAAAATAAAAGGATAACAGTACTTCTATAAAAATATGATTATATCAAAAATATTATTTAAATATATCAAATGTGAGTATGAAATGAATATATGTATGTATGTATCTAATGTTTCACTACCAGCATTCGAAGAGAATAATGTCGGTGAATAACTTCATCAACTAAGGTAATAATAAACCCTAAACAAGTGTCTCCATGGTTTTCTAACGCTGCAAGAGTTTTTTTTTTACTTGTTTTTACTTAACCGACAGTGACATCGATTTTAATGCTAGTTATTAACTGTCGGTGTTTAATATTGATCCTTTTGATAGATGTTTATGGATATAATCAGAATTATGTAGCGAAATAATCTATCCAATAGTTTGATTCGCTCATTATTATTTTTTCACATCGTGAAGCGTCCCGTTTAGTTAAAGACAAAGAGATTCATGATAATTATTTTTTAACTTTTTTGATGATGTACACTAATATCAAAGAAAAAAAATGCTTTTCTTTGCCCCTTTATGTTTCAAAATCTATTTTTACATCAATTTTTTTGATGAACATAATTTCTAAATTTCCATTTTAACTGTGTTATATTTATGATATATTTCATTATTTTTTTTAATAAAACTAATTGTCACCGTAAAAAAAAATAACGACGGTGATACGGTTGGCGAGAAATTGAAGACGCTCTTATTTTTCTTTTCTTTTTAATCATAGCTTTTGATTTAGATGTAGCAAAATATATTAGCTTTCAGACACACTAGTTTCCTCCGTAGGGTTCTTTCCCCGAACTGCATTTCGTGGGAGTTATTAATAGGGTAAATTATGTTCAAGGTCCTTGAATTATCAATGCAATTCAGGAGAAGTCAAAGATATTAAAAGATTGATAGCCAGCCCCAGAGTGCTATACGTTATTTATCAAATTTGGGGCAATTACATGAACAAAAATCCTATATCTTTTTTGATGTCTCTATTCATGTTCTAACTCAATTTATTAAATCACAAATCTTAAACTCTAAAATATAAACTATATATCTTATACTCTAATTTGAAACTTTAAAACTATTTTTTTTAGTGTAGAGACATAAATATGTACACTGAAAAGGACAAAGAATTTATGTTCCAATTACATGTTTAACCAAAGCGATGAAAATATAAACACTCCTCTTTAGTCTTTTGTTTCTCGTCAAAGCGAGTGTATTAATGGTGTAAACCGGTGAGTAATTAACCACATATTGGTGAAACCAAGTTCATAATTTTAGGGCAGTTTGGCCATATCATCAATCTAATGAACTTGAAATGAAATAAACTTTTGACCAAAGGACCAAGATGAAATTTACCCCTTATTACTATCATACTCCTCGTGTACTATTGTTTGAAGGATACATATACTGCTATATATAGATTCTGATGACGTCAAGTCTTAATAAGGGATACCCCACTTGTAAGACATGTTTTTATATGGATAGCCCCACCTTCCAAATAGAAGAATAAATATAAATAAACCACACAGTACGTATATTAACTATGGTGTCCCTAGTTTAGGTACCATGGAACCTATAACATAACTAATCAGAGTCAATAAAGTAAACTCTATATCCATTGCCTCTTTTTAATTCAACTGTGTATAAGTAGCTGGGGAGGAAGATGGGTTTTTTTATTTATTTGTCGAACACGATTTATTATATTTGAATTCAGATTCGAATATTAAAAACATATCTTTTAAGAAGACGACAATATTATACAAAAGCGGCAGTACTTTGCAGGCTGCAATCATATAGTTTGGCTGACGTACCTCATGCTCATGTATGCAAAGGCAGTAGCTTCAGCCTTCAGCAGCGGATCTATATTGAAATTTACTATTGTGTTGTTTCCGACCAAAATCATTAAAACTTTTGCTATTGCCTACGTCTGTATTAATCATTCCAATTTCTCTCTTACATTGTTGTAGTTATGGTTTTTGTTGTTTTCGTGGGTGATGTTGATTTATTACGTCGACAGCAATAATAAACACGGCGATACGCAAAGAAATGCATTCATTTACACCATTTTCCGGCTTCTCTTTTTTGGTTAAGCTCAACTGTGCGCTATATCGAACAGCAACCAACACTTAAATGCCCCATGGCAGGGAAATATCAGCATGACAACCGGCGATTTTTAATTCTCTAACATTGCGTATGTACCACTTGTGTCTCCCTTCTGATCCACCTTTGTCTATTTATACATGTATTTTGGAAACCCTTTTTCCACAAATCCGAATATCCAAGTTTTCGTTCTAATTCGAAAAGACAGGTTTTGTTTTTGTATGATGTCTCCAGCAGGGTCTACTAGGTGGTGTCCAACGCCACAGCAGCTTATGATGCTGAAAGAGATGTATAGGAGTGGGGTTAGAACCCCAAATGCCACTCAAATCCAACAAATCACTTCTCAGCTGTCTTTGTATGGCAAGATCGAAGGCAAGAATGTTTTTTATTGGTTCCAAAACCATAAGGCAAGAGACAGACAAAAGCTTAGAAAGAAACTTTCCAGGCAACTACAACATCAGCAGCAGCTTCTTCACTACTTGGGTTCTCCTGCTGCCTCTCCCAATCTTTTTCCTCAGGTAACCAAAAAGAAGGAGAATGCATTCATTTTACACGACAAACTAATCTCCAGTAATAATATTGTTTAAGATATTAAATTAGGGTTCCTTTAAACGACAGAGAATGTATACATGCATGCACGTAATGGGTTTTATTCTTTTAGTCTGTTTACTATTATCAGCTTTTATTCATTTATAATGTTTTTACCTTTCTTTTCCTACTCTATCTTAGTCTTCTCTTTCGTTGGTTTTTACTTTTTCCCCTCCGGGTAATTTCAGGCGGGGATTCATGAAGCAGCAGCAAAACAAGTGATGAACTATGCATGGAAATTTGATATCCCAGAAAGAATGGACAAGAATAATGACATGATGAGAATCTACGGCGGTGATTTGTTGATGATGGTTGATGTGGGTCCACCTTCTTCATCATCATCATCATCACCATGCTATCCCGTGATCTCCAGGCCACCCCTCAAAACCCTTGAACTTTTCCCACTCACAGCTTCAAATCTCAAGGAAGAGTGCAACGACAAAATCAACAGCACCGACTCTTCCCATTCTCTTTCTTCGGTTTCCTGTAACACCACAGCAGCTAAAATACCCCTAAGCATCGCTTAATCCCATTCGCACCATCTCTGCTTCCTGCTGGGTTGTGACACGGTTTTAGCACTCTCATTTTTTAGATAGATTTGGGTTAATTTGTTTGTCTTTGTTTAATGAACGTGTGGTGAGTTGTAGACTGTTAGAACTTAGAACGACAAGTGATCTAAGTTGTCTAGGGGAATAAAATTACAGCTAGTACTGCTCCTTTCTTACTGTTATATATATTACTATTTCTTATATGTTGTTACCTATTAATAATAGCACCGTGTATCGGGTAAAAATTCTACGCCCCTAATTTTCATCCCAGTATAGTATCTGTTCAACTTTTTTAAGGAGGCACACACAACATGATAACACTAGTGTTCGAACCTAAATCACCAAGATGATGAACATCATCCTTTACCACTGAGACACAAGGGATTGAACGACGCGCTTTGATTTTAAAATTAATTATTATCATAATCTAAAAAGTTTAATTACGTAGGATGAAAGTCATGTTCAGTCAACAACGTTTACTAAAAATATGTTTGACGTGATACACTTTTATCTTACGTGTCTCAAATGGGTATTTCATTGAATCATTGTCGGAGGGAATTATTTCATTAAAAAATAATAAAAAATGTATATTTGGTTAAATTTTCCTTTCATTACACTGTTCTTCAATTCTTTGTTTCTCTTAAAGCTGGCGCGACATGAGATGAAAGCATAATACTAGTACTTGATGGACATGCAATTACATAGAATAAGTGAATAAAAAAATCGATATAATTAATTTATGTTTAAACCGTCAAATGAATAAGTAAATAAAAAAAATCTTTCTTCTATATAAGGATGGGCACGAATTTGATTTTTGGCCCACCTGAACTTGACTCAAAAAATAAATACTATAAACTCTAACCTGACTTGTACGCGTTCTTTAAAAAATTCGACCCGACCTGACCCGAAAATAAATACACTAACCCCGCCTTTGACCCGATCCAACCTATATAAAAAATTAAATTTAGGAGATTTAATTATAACAAATAAATTTAAGGGATTTAATTGTAAAAACTTATAATTTTTAGGACTAAATTGTACATAAAAATTCAATTTTAAGAACCTAATTATAAAAACTATATAAATAAGAGTATTATTATAAATAATCCTAAATTTAAGAGAAAATTACACAATTAGTCTCAGGTTGAGTCGGATATTTTCCACTATAAACTCGAACCGAGTCCCCCTTAATAAAAATCAAACCTAATCAAACCGGATCAGATCGAAATCCGACCGGGTCGAATAAAATACTCATCCCTAACTTATATACTACTAAGCATTCAATCTACATTGTTTTACTACTTTAATGACTACTCGTTTTTTTTAATTGAAATTTGTTAATTTTATTAAATAATGATATATTTAAAATTATAATTAAAGTTTACAATTTAGTGAACAAAATACTTAAAACCAGCCATATTTCTAGTAAATAAAACTAGCGTCTCGAGATCATAAGAAGACCATATAAGGAAAATGTAAGAACCTAACCTAGAGTCTCGAAACAAAAAAAAGATACAAAAGTCACCAAAATCGACGATGATAGATATAATCATTAACAAACAACATAAAAAATGCATATTTCAATGAAGAAAAGTTGACAATAAGGTTATTATCACAACTCAATCGCGAAATAGGAATGTTAGATGTAATCGCGTAGCGAAATCCAGTTCAAGGGTCCGAGATATAGAGACCAAACAACATAATGAAAGAAGTGTCATCTTAATCAGTCGTGGCGTCGTCAAATTAAACCCTAATAAAAAATTAAAAGAAAAAAAGCGTGATAAATGACAGAAAAAAACGTCTTAAAAGATAAAGTAAAATCGTACCGTAAAATATTTTTAAAAAAACTAAAAACAAAACGATAGATTCCGACAATCTACAATCAATATTAAAATTGATATTACTACCGGCGTTAAAGAAAAGAATAAGCAAAAATTAGAAAAGGGAGAGCGGCGCTCAAAACCCTACAATATTGAAAGAGCCTAATGACTAAGCGTTTATTTTATGTTAAAATTAGGTAAAAAGATTCAACCTAATAAATTTAAATTTATTTGGTAGGAAAGAACATTATAAAAATAAAAGAAAACTATAATAAAAAAGAGCATGTAATTGGGACAGTACAATAATAGCAATAGCTTGAAAAGAGCATAACAAATTAATGGGATATTTCCGCTATTAGGGACAAAAAGAAATAACTTCAGCCGAAATGTTTTAATTACTAATTTACTACTATATAAGAGGTAACTTATAAGCAAAGCAAACAACATTGCAGGCAGGGCCGATCTTGAGGGTGGGAAGGAGGGGCTCCCGTCCAGAGCCCAATATTTATATTTTTTAATTATATATAAATATATAACTTTTTAAATTTTAAATATTTATTAATTAATTTTATTATTTTTAATTAAAAAATTATTTAGTCTAAATATTATTGAGTTTTAGTGTCATACTTGTGATTATAATGATAATTTATTTTTTTAATATTTATTATTATGGATTTATTTTTTCAATACTTGTTGTTTGTGGCTCATTTTTTATTACTCGTTATTAAAGACTCAATTTTTTCTTAATATTTGTTATAAGAGGCAAAGTCTTGAATTTTTTTTTTAATATTTGTTATTATGGGTCCAATTTTTTTAATACTTGTTATTTGAGGCCTATTTTTTAAAATACTTGTTATTAGGGATCATTTTTCTTCATATTTGTTATTAGGACATACTCTTAAATTCAATTTTGTCAATTGTTATTAGGGGACTATTCTTAAAATTATTATTTTTTCAATAATTATTATTAGGGGTGTACTCTTAAAATTTATTTTTTTTCAATATTTTTTATTGGGGTCTAATTTTTCAATAATTGTTATTAGAGGCTCAATTTTCTCTCCAATATCTGTCATTAAGGGTTATTCTTAAATTTTATTTTTTTATTATGGACGTACTCGTAAAATTTATTTATTTTTCAATATATGTTATTAGAAACATACTCTTAGAATTCAGTTTTTTTCAACACTTATTATTAAAAACTTAATTTTTTATTTGTCGCGAGCCTCCAAAATCTCAAGACTGACCTTAATTGAATGCATGCAATAATAATTAAAATAACAGCTAAATGTCAACCAAAAGTTAAAAAAAAACAGCATACATTAATTTTTTGTCAATAAATTAAGTATTGATGATTATTTAAAAAATATATTCTTTCAGTCTTATTAAATTTGTCTCTTTTGTGTTTTAAAATTGCTATATTTAAATTGTCTCTTTAAAAGTTTAACTATTTTTACTAGGCATATTTTCCTTTATATACTTTTTTAGTTTTTCAATACAATAAAATTTAACTTTATAAGAATAAAATTGTCATTGTAATCGTTATGCAACACATCTCTTATTTAAATTTTCCGCCTAAAACTAAGCGACAAAATCTAATAAATTAATCGTTATAATGGTCAACAAGGGACAATTTAAGAACTAAAGGAGTACCATATTGTATAAATTTCTTAACAGTAGTGACATTTTCCTGATAAATAAGAAGAACAATAATGTCATCTATTGATAAAATATTTAATAAATTATTAAATTAATTGGAATGGTAAATTACAATTAACAACAATTACTCCAAAAATTCAATGCCTTGCTCGTTATATGAACATATTTAATCTAGAAATTATTAGAACAATTAATGTTATTTGTATAGGTGGCAAATGGGCCATGACCTTCCTAAAATGAAATTTTTGTCCAATGCCATAAGTCCGAGAGCTATTTTTGTTTTAAATAGAAAATAAAAATAACTTAATTAAAATATCGAATTAGAATAAAGGAAAAATATATAAATAGACCCACAAGTCATAGAACATATACAACTTTGTTCCCAAACTATTTTGACTTCACAATTTTAATGGCGATTTTTTAACATAATTAATGATAAAATAAAATTTTGTATTTCATGCAAATTTGTGGTTAAATTTAAACCTGGATACACCCCTGAATGGCACAGGCCGAAAGGTAGGGGAAACTCCTAAAATGGCATAGGAAAAAAGCTTTAGTTTCCACGGTTAAAGTTGTATTTAAAATTATATATGTCGATAGTTTTTTTATTAAATTAAGATATACATATTTATGTCGAGATTCAAATACATACAAAATAAGACAATCCAATAATTTTTTATAATTAATATTCAAATTGTATTTCTCAATATTTAATAACATATTTAAACTGTCAATAAATATTGAAACAAATGCATAAATTTTATGTTGACATTTCCTCCAATTCTTAAGTTATGAGTTTAAAATTCGGTAAACATAATTTCCCATTTTCCTGGATTGTAGGTCTATTAAATTAAAAAAACATATGTAAGCTACCGATTCTCATCTATGGGTTATTGTTTTCACCGTGGTCCTGTTTGGCAATTAGCGGATAGCTGATAGCGGATTACATTAGTTGATAACTAATTGTCTTAACTGATTTGACTAACGAATTATATTAGCTGATTCTATAAAAGTGTTTGGTAAAATTAAGGATAGATGATAGTTGTTAGATTATTTAAACAAATAAAATGACATATAAGGACATGATTATATTCAATACTTATTTGAATAGTTTATTACTTATCAAAATTTTGTATCTAATTAATATTAATTAGATCTATAAAATTATTTTTAATATAACTTTTCTAAACATATTAGAATGATTTATATATTAATTTTTTATTAATATAATTATTTGAATATAATTTAATTAATTTAAATACACATATAAATATGTGATAATAAAAAGAAAAAAATAAATAGGATTAGCTTATAAATAGGGTGAAAAAATATTTAATTTAGGTTATTTTGAAATTTTTGTTAACTGGTAAGGGTAAAAGAGTCTTTACAACTCTAATATCAAAACCTATAATATTAGAAAGCTCATATTATGAGTTTTTTTAAAATTAGCAGTTTCACCTCAATTCGTTGTTCACCAAACAACAATATTAACAGATTTAACCGATCAAACTTCTAATTATGCTTCAAACTTTTAATTTTTGTCCAAACCACTATTTACCAAACAAAGCCTATGATTATTATGAGTTTATTTTTCAATCTTTATAAATATTGCTTTTTGACTTATTTTTCAAATGATTAAATATTGCTTTTTTTATTGGGGGGGGGTAAATCTCATCTTATTTACTATAGTATTTACTGACACGGAAAAAGATAAAAAAAAATTATTGGAAAAAGAAACGAACCGGGGTAAAACGACGTCGAAGAAGCAAGTAGCGCCATGGGGCACTCAGCACTCTCTTCCGTCTTCCTTTCGCGCGAACTCAACTCAACTCAACTCACTGAGTTGAGCACAGTCGAGTCACCATCTTTCTCTTCCACTCTTTCTTTCGTACTTTCTTCTTCTACCTCCCCGCCCTTCTGCCCCTTTTCGTCTTTTCACGTCTAATCCCTATCCAACGTCTCTCATCATTCCACGTCACCACCGTCTTCTTCACCCATTCCCTCCCTCCGTCTCTTTCTCTTTTATTTCTGACTCCCCTTAGGGTTTCTCAGCTTTAACCCAATTCTATGTCCCTTTTTTTTCTCCGGTTAGAAAAAAATTAAGAAATTTCCAAATCTTCAATTCGTCGACTCTCTCAATTTTCTCAGCAGATATTCTTCATAGCCAGGTATTTTTTTCTTTCCTCATTTTAATTTCATTCTTATATTTTATATTGTATTTGTTTTTTATGTTGCTTTTTTAATTTCAATTTTTGAGATTTTCTTTTATTTACTTGTTTCTGTTAGGGCTTTGATGAATTGAGGGTTAGATTTTCGTTTGTTTGTTTGTGTGGTGTTTTATATTATGATGACCGTTGAGAAGAATAACTTCAAGGTTTCACGGTTTGATTCGGAGTTTTCGCCTGGTAGTAGAGAGACGACTGTGTCAAGTGATGAGGATGAGCTTCAACGTCAAAGCTCAGTTGTTGTTTCTGATGGTGATGATGGATTTGATGATGCTGATTCAGGAGCAGGTTCGGACGACTATGATTTATTAGAATTAGGTGAAACGGGGGCTGAATTTTGCCAAGTTGGGATTTCGACTTGTTCCATTCCGTTCGAGTTGTACGATCTTCCTGGATTAGAAGATGTTTTATCTCTTGATGTGTGGAATGAGTGTTTAAGCGACGAGGAGAGATTTAGCCTTACAAAGTTTTTGCCCGACATGGAACTGGATACATTTATGCGGACATTGAATGACCTTCTTAAGGGTGATAATTTTCATTTTGGAAGTCCTATTAAGAAGTTATTTGATATGTTGAAAGGAGGGTTGTGCGAGCCGAGGGTCACACTTTATCGGGAGGGTTTGAATTTCTTTCAGAAGCGGCAGCATTACCATCATTTGAGGAAGAATCACAATAATATGTTGGTTAATCTTTGTCAAATAAGGGACGCTTGGGTTAAATGTAGGGGATATAGTATTGAGGAGCGGCTTCGTGTTTTGAATATTATGAGAAGTCAAAAGAGTTTGATGCATGAGAAATTGGAAGATGAGGACTCTGAATCCTCCAAAAGAGTGGATTTGGGTGATGGATTGTGGAGCAAAAGGGTCAAGGACAGGAAGGCTCCGCAGCAAATGGCTCGGTACTTTGACTATGAGGTTGAACCGAATTTTGAATTCATTTCCCAAGGACAGCTGATGGCTTTGGAACCAGCAAAGTATGGGAAGCTGAATCCAAAAGGTAAACTTAAGACAGGTGGGTCAAAATTTCCTCCTGAAAACGAGTTTGGGAACTGCATTAACCCTGGTTTGGATATGAATTCTGAGCCACATTGTTTTCCAGGAACTCTTCCTCAACAGAAATATAAGCCAGGGGCAGTACACAGGCCTAGGGATTGGATGAGGTTGGATGATGAAGATGAAGACCCAATGTTCGGAACAGGTATTCAACGAGACCGAAATGTTGTGCGTGACAGCAGCATGGGAAAATCTCGTACATTGAGAGCAGGGAAAAAGTATGCCCGTTTAAGAGCGGAAGAATTAGCTAGTGATAGTTCTTTGGCTTTGCCTTTTTCTTCAAAGGAGTTGCTGGCCTATGGTAGGAACAGGAATATGAATCAATTGTCTGAGGCAAAAGTGTTTACTTCAAAACCACCTAACACGAGAACATCCAATGATTTTGCCAAGAAGGCCAAGTATTCTGAAAACCATCTGCAATTTGCAGTCGGGAAACAGAAAAAGTCTTTGAAAGCCCGAAATCCACCCTTTCCGTTGAAAGGGAATCGAGTTGACTTATCTGAAGGCGCTGAAATGTTTTGTCAGAATAGGAACCGAGGAGAAGATTTCTCTTTGGATTCGTCACCTAGGTCTGATGATTGGAATATTAGGAGCAAGAAATGGAAAACAAGGCGAGAGTCTCCTGATCTCGGTTTCAGATCTCAGAAAGTTTCTTCACCAATGATGAATGACCGATTCTTGCAGTCTGGCAGTAGAATGAAATCATCGCAAGAGAAGATTAGAGGGAACTATGTGCAAAATGGAGGACCTTTTATGGCTGTTCCAGAAGGCAGTAGAGCATTTTTTAGAAATGAAGAAACGGAATCTGACTCATCTGTGCAATTTGATGAAGATGAGGATATCAATCCTCTAAAGAGAAGCAAATTGGCATACCCTAGTGACGTCATAAAAGATTTTCAGTTGTCTTCATTGAAGTCTGGGCTAGATTCTAAAAAGACCAAATATTTGATGAAAAATTCAATGGAGGATGGATGGACTGTTGATGGAATCACTCGCCTATCCAAGAAGAGCTCCAGGGAAAATGTGCATGTGCCAGGAGTAGAAACCTATTATTTGAAAGGAAAACGGAAGGGCAATATGCATGAAAGCAGTCCCTCACATTACTCTGCCTCTAGCTTTTTGGACGAGGTTGATAGGAAACAAGTTTACGAGTTGGGCAAAGATGACAAGCTAAAGATTTCCTCGTCAAGGGTCTACCCTACTGAGAAAAGGCAGAAAAGTGAACTCGCCTATGATCAGTCTATGTCTCAGTCAAATTATCTGCGTGATTATCTTGTTGATGAGGAGGATGCTTCACCTGTGACACGACCATTAACAGATGAAAGTAACCCGAGTAGAACTGGGAAGAAAGGCCAGAGCATTGAAGCATATGATCACAATGAAAAATCTGCAGCTTCTTTGCTTAGGTGCAACAAAGTGACAAAGAAAAGGAAGGGGAAGGAGTATGTGGCACATGTCGACGGAAGGAGTGAAGATGGTATCCTGCAGTCTAACCTTCAGCAGCAAACTGACGATTCCCTTTTCTTAAAGAAAAAAGGAAAACGGAAACTGGAGGTTGATACTGGTACTCTTGATATCGAAGCTTCTGAAGGACACGGGGCAGAAGCAGGAGCCTTAGATGTGGAGATGGAAGCCAAACCAAAGAAAAAACCATTTACTTTGATTACCCCAACAGTTCATGCCAGTTTCTCATTCTCAATTATACATCTTCTTTCTGCAGTTCGCTTGGCGATGATTAGTCCACTTCCAGAGGATTCCTTAGAGGTCAGCAAACCTAGAGAGGAGCAGAATGGAAATCAGGAAGGTGGTGTGAATGGGGTTCTTTCTCATGAAAATGCAGTTAGCAATAATTTGGACCATCCTGTGCAAGCAAGTGTGCCTTCTCTAACAGTTCATGAGATTGTTAGTCGTGTAACAGTGAATCCTGGAGATCCATGTATACTTGAGACGCAAGAGCCGCTTCAAGATTTAGTTCGGGGAGTACTGAAAATTTTCTCATCAAAAACAGCACCCTTGGGAGCGAAAGGTTGGAAGGCACTTGTTGCGTATGAAAAATCCACAAAAAGTTGGTCTTGGGTTGGTACTGTTGTGCATAGCTCAAATGATCATGAGACTATTGAGGAGGTGACATCAGCTGAAGCCTGGGGTCTTCCCCACAAAATGCTTGTGAAGTTGGTTGATTCATTTGCAAATTGGCTAAAAAATGGTCAGGAGACTCTTCGACAAATAGGGAGTCTTCCTGCACCACCGCTTGAATTGATGCAAGTCAATTTAGATGAGAAAGAACGGTTTAGAGATCTAAGAGCTCAGAAGAGCCTTAACACCATTAGCCCCAGTTCTGAAGAAGTGAGAGCTTATTTCCGAAGGGAGGAGCTTCTTAGGTATTCTATTCCTGACAGAGCCTTCTCTTACACAGGTGCTGATGGAAAAAAATCAATCGTTGCTCCCTTGCGAAGGTGTGGAGGTAAGCCAACTTCAAAGGCTCGAGATCATTTTATGCTGAAACGTGACCGGCCTCCACATGTTACTATTCTTTGTATTGTGAGAGATGCGGCTTCGAGATTGCCTGGAAGTATTGGAACCCGTGCTGATGTTTGTACTTTGATAAGAGACTCTCAATACATTGTCGAGGACGTTTCTGATGCACAAGTTACTCAGGTTGTTAGTGGGGCCTTAGACCGTTTACATTATGAACGTGATCCTTGTGTACAATTTGATGGAGAGAGGAAATTGTGGGTTTATTTACATAGAGAAAGAGAAGAAGAAGATTTCGAGGATGATGGTACTTCATCTACCAAGAAATGGAAGAGGCAGAAAAAAGATACGGTAGAGCAACCTGATCAAGGAGCTGTAACCGTGGCTTTTCATACAACTGGGGATCAGTCAGGCTTAGATTTGGGCTCCGATCTTAATGCAGAACCTTCGTGCATTGATGGTGATAAAAAGATGGAGACAGATTTTCAAGATCGACAAAACATGGAGCATAATGCTGACACCGATCATGGGCCTGAGCTAGGTAACACACAACATGGTCATCCTGAAAGCAAATCGCCATGTCAAGAAAAATCCAGTAATGAAGAATTTGATGACGAGTCATAGACTTTTCAGGTAGTTTTCCGAAGTTCTATGAAATATTTATGGTGCATAGACTTTTGTTTGCTAGCTGCTTGAAATTATAGAGCACTTTAACCGTTTTCACCACCGTGATATGTGTTATGTTTATTATGAAGATTTTGTAATAATAAATTTTGTTGACACTTGGAAGGCTGCGATTTTCTCCTTTCACAAAGCCTGCAGTTAACCCTGTTACTAGTATGATGAAGGATTCTCTTCTATTTTAAGCTTGTATAATTGCTGCTTCAAATAGAAGAGATCAATATGTTTGCATATTTTGGTCATTGTGCATTTGTGCTAGTCGCCAACTTGATAGTTTCTGATGAAGGGAAAGACGGACATTTTTGCAGGTTGAAGTCCACCGAGGTTAGAAGGTGCAGTTATCAATCCCATTCAAAGGCTTTAGTCTTGTATGTTGGAAGGTTACATCACATGTATAGTGATTTCCAGCCGAAAAGTGTAGATTAGAAAGCAATCTTCTGAGATGTGCTTAAAATACAGGTGGATATTTGCATTTCATACGTATTTTTTTATTTCTTAAATATAGTTTATATATTACTTCTCTGAGCTGATAAAACATGCAAATTTGGATTTTGTAATATGCCGTATTCTGCATTGCCGAGAATTCGATACTTTATGTGGTTATTTTTCATGTACCGTTGCACTTGTTTGGTTGCCACCAACATGTGTTTCACATCTCCATTCCCTACTTTTTCAGATTTTGCTTTCCAAAACAACTTCAACAACTCCACCAACGGAGGCACCTTCAGTTGATCAATCGATGAAACACTCAGGAAGGTTGAATGACCTCTTCCTTGGAGTCGAGCAAGAGGGCTTATGATTTAACAGATTAACGCTCATTATGCATGTTGTTACAGAATAGATCTCTGATTTGTCTGTCTAACCGTAATCGAGCGAGCATGAGTTTTGATGGCTTTTACCATGTATTCATCCTCGAGGCATTTCGCTGTGTTCTCTGTAATTTCTACAATCTTGTGGTAGTGACCACCTTTCAGGTTTATCAGATCATCACAACAAGGAAATATCGTGGAATTCATGTTCCCGCAAGCGTTACGGTCAAGTTGTAATGATTCTGCACAACTTTTTTTCTTTAATAAATTCTTTGTAATATCCAATTTCGTTTTGTTTTGATAAATCAAGATACTCATTGTTGATTGATGTTAGACAACTGTTGTTTGCCGTGTCTACATCTTCAAGAGCAGTGGACACAGCAGTAGAATTTTGATCACGGCGTTAGCATGGATTTAACTGTGAAGGGACGGTAATAACGTCGGGGAAATGTTACCTTAACGGCGTCATATTATAAAAAGGAGAAAGCAAAAGGATAATTATGCTTACTATAAAAATAAGTATCCGGACTATACACAGTGTTCACTTTTTTGTGCCTAAATTATTATTTTTCTTTAAAATAGGTATATAATGTTTTATTTTGTAACTTTTAGGGCATTTATTTTACTATTAAATCTTATAATAAAAATATTTTGAAAATTAAAAAAAACGAATATTGGAAATCAGAGTTCGTAAAATTGCCTCTCAAATTTCCATATATTACCAGATTACCACTTTCTTAAATTTGAGAGGGAAGTTAATTAAGTAGTGACTAATTAAAGATTAAATATTTTTATCAATCGGTTGGTTTAGTAAGATTAAGTGTTAAATCTTTCAATTTAATAGGTTCATAACCTCGAATATTAGTATTATGCACCAAAATTATGATATATAGATTGACTCGTTTTTCTTTGTTTTTGTGGCACATACTCTCCCTGCTTTTGTGTACCTATTTTTTTTCGTTAAACTATTATTTTCTCTTTGTTCATCAAAGCTTTATGGTTAGAGTTGGAGAAGATCTTGAGAATATGAACCTTGCATCTGGGGCAGATGAATGAATTTTAGTGGATGTTAAAGGCTCAGATAGACGACACTTTTTGAATTTTTGTTTTGCGGATTATTTTCTCACAATTAGAGTGATCAATGTTCAACTAATGAAATCCAGTTTAGCCAATGTCCGATACTCCATTGACGAAATTTCCATTTTTAATATTTATAATCATTGATTTCTCTTTCGAAATAATATAATACGATAACTTTTTATTAATATTTAAATTGTATTTCTCAATATTTAATAACATATATAAACTATCAATAAATGTTAAAGCAAATGGTTATACGTCTCGTTTACATCCTCTCAACTAGGGGCGGGAACCGGTCGGTTTGGGGACGGTTTTGCATTACCTATTTCGTCTGTAACATTCACAGGTACGATTTTGAGTAATCCTCGTTACATGTTTTGGTGAATTTCTCGTCTTTATCTCTATACCTATCGGATTCTCACGATTTTCGAAAAAAAAATATCCCTAAAAGTTAAACAAAATTTACTATTTTACTAACCAAAATATATGGTCAATTTCAATTTACATATCATATACTCAATACACTTAAACACATGATTGAAGGGGAACAAAGTTTATGTGTAAAATGAACGGCAAAAATAGAGAGATAAATAGATTATAATTAACAAAAAATGATAAATTACTATAGAGGTCATCAAACTTAATAAGGTTTAAACAAAAGACACAAATATATTGATAATAAGATAAGTAGGTATACATGTAAATGAGAGTTAATTTTATATATTTTAATTTTTTTGTAAAATATCATAGATCTTTATGGATAATTTTCGGAGATCCCTACAATTATTTATACTTTTACGGTTCGGATATAGCAATCTATGTCTCCATCCTCATTTGAGCTTCAGTGATAAAACTTTCTCCGTCCCCATTTTCGTGGGTAAAAAATTCGATTATTTTCTATCTCCATTGATTCGGATTACGTCAATTTTCGAATATTCTTTATCCAATTTCCACCCCTAATCCCAACTCCTTAGGTCTTGAAGTTAATACCCAGAATATTTAGGGCCTGTTTTTGGTTGCGTTTCGCAACCAAAAATCACTTTTTTAAGTGCTTTTAGTTAAAACAGGCTGTTTTTTGTTGCTTTTAAAACTAGCTTTTCCACCCAAACCAAGAAACTGGGTTTTATAGCTTCTTAGGTGGAAAAGCTAGTTTGAAAATAAAATTACTTTTTTACCCTTATTATTTAATTATAATTTATTGTTAAAATAATGTTTATGCATACATAATTGTAAAATAATATATATTTTATAATATTTATACTGAAAATAAAATTGTTTTATTTGTACTTTATTTTATATTTATTATTAATGTGTAAGTGGTATGCCCGTATATAATCTAGAATGTAGTTTATATTTTCAAATTAAATTTTATAAAAAAATAATTTTTTATTATAATTGAAATTGATTTATGAATAAGTCATAACATTAATTAATTTGAACAATCACCCAAATTTACTTTTACTTTTCAATATCATGTCTAAAATAGACATTTTATCTTCTCAAAATCACTTTTTGACCTCAATGACAAACACTAACCAGCTTTTCAAAACTACTTTTCAACAGCTAGTTTGAAAATCACTTTTTTCACCGCACTTTTTAAAAGCAACCACAAACTAAGCCTTAGTTTTCCTTCTCCACGCTAAGTTGTAGGTCTATTAAAAGAACTAACATATACCGACTTTTATCTATGCATTATTGTTTTGGCTATAATTATTATGAGTGTATTTTTTAATTTATTATGGTCTTAGTTGATAATTAGCGGATAACTGATTATTTTAGTGGATAGTTAATTGTATTAATTGATTTGACTAGCTGATTGTATAAAAGTATTTGTAAAATTAACTGATAGATGTTTGATTATTTAAACAAATAAAATAACATACACGGATATGATTATATTTGATACTTATTTAAATAGTTTGTATCTATTAATATTAATTATATTGTGAAAAATATTTTTTAATATAAATTACTAAGCATTTTTGAAGATTTATATATTAATTTATTATTTAAAATAATTATTTTAATACAATTTAATTAATTATTAAATTTAAATACAAATATAAATATGTGAGAATAAAAAGAAAAAGACTTTAAGGCTACTTTTGCCTCTGTAGTAGTTCTAATTTATCGATTTCGCCTCTATGGTATTTTCGCATCAATTTGGCCCCTGGAGTAATTGAATTGCATCACCGTTTGCCCCTTGACTAACACTCTAACCCTAATTTCTAAATCTCAAATCCTAAATCTCAAACCCTAATACTCTCTCTGTCCCACTAAACTATCACATTTGAGTTAAATTTTTTTAAGTTTGACTTCTTATAATTTAAAATTTATTATTGATAAAAATATAAAAAAATACATTTTAAAAACCTTGAATCAAGTAATTTTTAAATATACATTTTATAAATTTTAATTAATTAAAAGTTTTAAATAAATTATAGTCAAAGTTGAATAATTTTGACAAACATGTGACAGTTTAGTGGGACGGAAGGAGTATTTTTTTATCAATCTAAAGTGATTATGAAACATAAAAGTATTCCTAAACCCTAAAAGGTGATGTAATTCGACTACTTCAAGGGTAAAATTGATGCGAAAATACCACAGAGGCAAAATCGATAAATTAAGACTAATACAAGAGCAAAAGTAACCCTTAAGCCATAGAAAAAAAATATAAAAAATATTAGTTTACAAATATCACAATGTAAATACGTGAGAGTGAATAATTAAAATGGCATAATGCCAAAAAAATACTTCCAACATTTGATTGAATAGTCAATTTGACCCCAATTCTTTTTTGAACCAATTTAACCTCCAACGTTTCATTTTGGGTCAAAATGGCCCTTCTGCGAATGAAAATTATTAGTCAACTGACAATAAAACAACTTGAAATGATGTGACAAATTCACGTGGTAGTGCACACCGTGATAGCAGTGTCATATAGACATATATGCTGACTTTACATAACAACATATCGATCAAAAAATGTTTTTATAAAATATAAAATATTTTTTTCTTATGACATGTCATTATGTGAAATTATTTCAAGTTATTTATTATTAGTTGACTTACAGTTTTTATTCATAGAGGGGTCATTTTGGTCCAAAATGAAACATTGTATTAAATTGGTTCAAAAAAAAAAAACAAGGACCAAAATGACTATTCAATCAAACGTTATGAACATTTTTTTGACTTTATGCAAATTAAAATAGAAAATGTTAAATTTAGGATATTTAGAAATTTTTTATAATTGTTAAGGATAAAAAGTCTTTATAACTCTTATGTCAAAACTTCTAATTTAAAAAAGTTACTATCAACAATTTTTTTAAAATTAGAGATTTCACTCAATCTATTATTCCAATCCGTTATTAGCTAAACATCCAAATTAACAGATTTGACTAATCAAACCTCTAATATTAACTCAAACCAGTATTTACTTTTTATAACTATTGTTTTTGGGATTATATGCCTAGTTAGCGGGGTAAAAAAATTAATGTTTTTGGTAAATCTCATCTTATTTACTGAAAAGAAAAAAGATTAAAAAAATCGCTGAAAATGAAACGAACGGGGTAAAACGACGTCGAAGAGGCAAGTAGTGCCCCATTGCACTCTCTTCTGTCTTCCTTTCGGGCGAACTCAACTCAACTCAACTCAACTCAACTCAACTCAACTCAGTGAGTTGAGCACAGCCGAGTCACCATCTTTCTCTTCCACTCTCTTTCTTTCATACTTTCTTCTTCTACCTCCCCGCTCTTCTACCCCTTTTCGTCTTTTCACCTTCAATCCCCATCCGACGTCTCTCATCCTTCCACGTCACCACCGTCTTCTTCACCCATTCCCTTCCTCCGTCTCTTTCTCTTTTATTTTTGACTTCCCTTAGGGTTTCCCAGTTTTAACCAAATTCTATGTCCCTTTTTCCCCCGCTCCTTAATTTTCTCCGAAGAGAAAAAATTTAGTTGTTTTTTCCAAATCTTCAATTCGTCGACTCTCTCAATTTTCTCAGCAGATATTCTTCCAAGCCAGGTATTTTTTCTTTCCTCATTTTAATTTCATTCATATATATTATATCCTATTTGTTTTTTATGTTGCTTTTTTTAATTTTAATTTTTGACAATTTCTTTTATTTACTTGTTTCTGTTAGGGCTTTGATGAATTGAGGGTTAGATTTTGGTTTGTTTGTTTGTGTGGTGTTTTATATTATGATGACCATTGAGAAGAATAACTTCAAGGTTTCACGGTTTGATTCGGAGTTTTCGCCTGGTAGTAGAGAGACGACTGTGTCAAGTGATGAGGATGAGCTTCAACGTCAAAGCTCAGTTGTTGTTTCTGATGGTGATGATGGATTTGATGATGCTGATTCAGGAGCAGGTTCGGACGACTATGATTTATTAGAATTAGGTGAAACTGGGGCTGAATTTTGCCAAGTTGGGATTTCGACTTGTTCCGTTCCCTTCGAGTTGTACGATCTTCCTGGATTAGAAGATGTTTTATCTCTTGATGTGTGGAATGAGTGTTTAAGCGACGAGGAGAGATTTAGCCTTACAAAGTTTTTGCCTGACATGGAACTGGATACATTTATGCGGACATTGAATGACCTTCTTAAGGGTGATAATTTTCATTTTGGAAGTCCTATTAAGAAGTTATTTGATATGTTGAAAGGAGGGTTGTGCGAGCCGAGGGTCACACTTTTTCGGGAGGGTTTGAATTTCTTTCAGAAGCGGCAGCATTACCATCATTTGAGGAAGAATCACAATAATATGTTGGTTAATCTTTGTCAAATAAGGGACGCTTGGGTTAAGTGTAGAGGATATAGTATTGAGGAGCGGCTTCGTGTTTTGAATATTATGAGAAGTCAAAAGAGTTTGATGCATGAGAAATTGGAAGATGAGGACTCTGAATCCTCCAAAAGAGAGGATTTGGGTGATGGATTGTGGAGCAAAAGGGTCAAGGACAGGAAGGCTCCGCAGCAAACGGCTCGGTACTTTGACTATGAGGTTGAACCGAATTTTGAATTCATTTCCCAAGGACAGCTGATGGCTTTGGAACCAGCAAAGTATGGGAAGCTGAATCCAAAAGGTGAACTTAAGACAGGTGGGTCAAAATTTCCTCCTGCAAACGAGTTTGGGAACTCTGTTTACCCTGGTTTGGATATGAATTCTGAGCCACATGGTTTTCCAGGAACTCTTCCTCGACAGAAATATAAGCCAGGGGCAGTACGCAGGCCTAGGGATTGGATGAGGTTGGATGATGAAGCTGAAGACCCAATGTTCGGAACAGATATTCAACGAGACCGAAATGTTGTGCGTGACAGCAGCATGGGAAAATCTGGTTCATTGAGAGCAGGGAAAAAGTATGCCCGTTTAAGAGCGGAAGAACTAGCTAGTGATAGTTCTTTGGCTTTGCCTTATTCTTCAAAGGAGTTGCTGGCCTATGGTAGGAACAGGAATATGAATCAATTGTCGGAGGCAAAAGTGTATACTTCAAAGCCACCTAACACGAGAACATCCAATGATTTTGCCAAGAAGGCCAAGTATTCTGAAAACCTTCCAAAATTTGCAGTCGGGAAACAGAAAAAATCTTTTAAAGGCCGAAATCCACCATTGCCATTGAAAGGGAGTCGAGTTGGCTTATCTGAAGGCGCTGACATATTTTGTCAGAATAAGAACCGAGGAGATGATTTCTCTGTGGATTCGTCACCTGGGTCTGATGATTGGAATATTAGGAGCAAGAAATGGAAAACATGGCGAGAGTCTCCTGATCTCGGTTTTAGATCTCAGAAAGTTTCTTCACCAATGATGAATGACCGATTCTTGCTGTCTGACAGTAGAATGAAATCATTGCAAGAGAAGATTAGAGGGAACTATGTGCAAAATGGAGGACCTTTTATGACTGTTCCAGAAGGCAGTAGAGCATTTTTTAGAAATGAAGAAACAGAATCCGATTCATCTGAGCAATTTGATGAAGATGAGGATATCAATCCTCTAATGAGAAGCAAATCGGCATACCCCAGTGGCGTCATAAAAGATTTTCAGTTGTCTTCATTGAAGTCTGGGCTAGATTCTAAAAAGACCAAATATTTGATGAAAAATTCAATGGAGGATGGATGGACTGTTGATGGAATCACTCGCCTATCCAAGAAGAGCTCCAGGGAAAATGTGCATGCGCCAGGAGTAAAAAGCTATTATTTGAAAGGAAAACGGAAGGGCGATATGCATGAAAGCAGTCCCTTGCATTACTCTGCCTCTAGCGTTTTGGATGAGGTTGATAGGAAACAGGTTTACGAGTTGGGCAAAGATGACAGGTTAAAGATGTCCTCGTCAAGGGTCTACCCTACTGAGAAAAGGCAGAAAGGTGAACTCGCCTATGATCAGTCCATGTCTCAGTCAAATTATCTGCGTGATTATCTTGTTGATGAGGAGGATGCTTCACCTGTGACACGACCATTACCAGATGAAAATAATCTGAGTAGAACTGGGAAGAAAGGCCAGAGCGTTGAAGCATATGATCACCATGAAAAATCTGCTGCTTCTTTGCTTAGGTGCAACAAAGTGACAAAGAAAAGGAAGGGGAAGGAGTATGTGGCACATGTCGACGGAAGGAGTGAAGATGGTATCCTGCAGTCTAACCTTCAGCAGCAAACTGATGATTCCCTTTTCTTAAAGAAGAAAGGAAAACGGAAAGCGGAGGTTGATACTGGTACTCGCGATATCGAAGCTTCTGAAGCACACGGTGCAGAAGCAGGAGCCTTAGATGTGGAGATTGAAGCCAAGCCAAAGAAAAAACCATTTACTTTGATTACTCCCACAGTTCATACCTGTTTCTCATTCTCAATTATACATCTTCTTTCTGCAGTTCGCTTGGCGATGATTAGTCCACTTCCAGAGGATTCTTTAGAGGTCAGCAAACCTAGAGAGGAGCAGAATGGAACTCAGGAAGGTGGTGTGAATGGGGTTCTTTCTCATGAAAATGCAGTTGGCAATAATTTGGACCATCCTGTGCAAGCAAGTGTGCCTTCTCTAACAGTTCATGAGATTGTTAGTCGTGTAACAGTGAATCCTGGAGATCCATGTATCCTTGAGACGCAAGAGCCGCTTCAAGATTTAGTTCGGGGAGTACTGAAAATTTTCTCATCAAAAACAGCACCCTTGGGAGCGAAAGGTTGGAAGGCACTTGTTGCGTATGAAAAATCCACAAAAAGTTGGTCTTGGGTTGGTACTGTTGTGCATAGCTCAAATGATCATGAGACTATTGAGGAGGTGACATCAGCTGATGCCTGGGGTCTTCCCCACAAAATGCTTGTGAAGTTGGTTGATTCATTTGCAAATTGGCTAAAAAATGGTTTGGAGACTCTGCAACAAATAGGGAGTCTTCCTGCACCACCGCTTGAATTGATGCAAGTCAATTTAGATGAGAAAGAAAGGTTTAGAGATCTAAGAGCTCAGAAGAGCCTTAACACCATTAGCCCCAGTTCTGAAGAAGTGAGAGCTTATTTCCAAAGGGAGGAGCTTCTTAGGTATTCTATTCCTGACAGAGCCTTCTCTTACACAGCTGCTGATGGGAAAAAATCAATCGTTGCTCCCTTGCGAAGGTGTGGAGGTAAGCCAACTTCAAAGGCTCGAGATCATTTTATGCTGAAACGTGACCGGCCTCCACATGTTACAATTCTTTGTATTGTGAGAGATGCGGCTTCCAGATTGCCTGGAAGTATTGGCACCCGTGCTGATGTTTGTACTTTGATAAGAGACTCTCAATACATTGTCGAGGACGTTTCTGATGCACAAGTTAATCAGGTTGTTAGTGGGGCATTAGACCGTTTACATTATGAACGTGATCCTTGCGTACAATTCGATGGAGAGAGGAAATTGTGGGTTTATTTACATAGAGAAAGAGAAGAAGAAGATTTCGAGGACGATGGTACTTCATCTACCAAGAAATGGAAGAGGCAGAAAAAAGATACGGTAGAGCAACCTGATCAAGGAGCTGTAACCGTGGCTTTTCATACAACTGGGGATCAGTCAGGCTTAGATTTGGGCTCCGATCTTAATGCAGAACCTTCGTGCATTGATGGTGATAAAAAGATGGAGACAGATTTTCAAGATCGACAAAACATGGAGGATAATGCTGACACCGATCATGGGCCTGAGCTAGGTAACACTCAACATGGTCATCCTGAAAGCAAATCGCCATGTCAAGAAAAATCCAGTAATGAAGAATTTGATGACGAGTCATAGACTTTTCAGGTAGTTTTCCGAAGTTCTATGAAATATTTATGGTGCATAGACTTTAACCATTTTCACCACTTATGAAGATTTTGTAACAATAAATTTTGTTGACACTTGGAAGGCTGCGATTTTCACCTTTCACAAAGCCTGCAGTTAACCCTGTTACTAGTATGATGAAGGATTCTCTTCTATTTTAAGCTTGTATAATTGCAGCTTCAAATAGAAGAGATCAATATGTTTGCATATTTTGGTCATTGTGCATTTGTGGTAGTCGCCAACTTGATAGTTCTGATGAAGGGAAAGACGGACATTTTTGCAGGTTGAAGTCCACCGAAGTTAGAAGGTGCAGTTATCGATCCCATTCAAGGCTTTAGTCTTGTATGTTGGAAGGTTACATCACATGTATAGATGATTTCCAGCCGTAAAGTGTAGATTAGAAAGTGATCTTCTGAGATGTGCTTAAAATACAGGTGGATATTTGCATTTCATACGCATTTTTTTGATTTCTTAAATATAGTTTATATATTACTTCTCTGAGCTGATAAAACATGCAAATTTGGATTTTGTAATATGCCGTATTCTGCATTGCCGAGAATTCGATGCTTTTTGTGCTTATTTTTCATATACCTCCATGGAAATACACTTACTTGGTTTAGCAGGTGGTCCTCATAAATTAGCAAAGTGGATGCAATAAGAGAAGGTAGAAAAGTAAAAGGGACAAAGAATACGATTTTGGCGAGCTTGGATGCATGCATGTCTAACGTCGCAAAGAAACTCACTGTTATTTTAGAAATTGACCTTGCATTATGCACTGCCCTGGAGTGTGCCTGTATAAGAAGTGAATCTAACAATCAGCAGCTTTCAGTTACAGGTTAGCCGAGACACGAATCAATAAATCACAAACCTCGCGTTGCTGTTGTGCTGATGCAGTTAGCTTCTCTTCTTGCTTGTAAAGACTACTTTGAAGGTCATTAAGTAATGCATCAGCTTCAGAAGCAATTCCTTTGAAGAGCTGAAGCATAAACAACTCAATAAGCAGAAGAATTACAAAAGGAAGGTTCACTTAAAAACTAGCTATCTTAATATTGCTTACATCTTCTAGGTCATGTGAGTGCTTAGAAACTTCAGAATTTAGATCACCAAAAATTGATTTGGAGTTCCCATCAAGCTTTAGAGCTATATTGTCCAAAGATTTGATACCCGAATTAGGAATCGTGTAGCTACTTAATCTGAGACGTAATTAATAAAACATATAATTTTCACAGTTGAGACTTGAGAGTTCATGCCCTACATACATTAAATAATGGGACAGTACGTGTAAGTTGTTGAACTGGGTCCATTAAACCTGGAATTCATTCGTCAGATTAGCTCACAAAAAAATGTCATTTTGTTCATTGTTGGCAAGAGCTTTACATCATATTGCGACTGGTCTTTTTTCGATTTCGATAAGATTATTGTTAATGTACAATATAATTATTTGATATAATGATGATTGATGAGCACAACAATTATTCAAATAATGTCATGACTTTAATTTTAAAATTTTATGATGACTCATTATGTTTTTAATTTTCTGATCATACAAATAATTACAAGAAACCATATGTGTCCAAAGGAAATGAATGATAGACGTTCTTAACCATTCCCAGGATTCTCCATGAGCCCACAAACTATAAAGGCACCCTTGAAGCTTGCATGACACCTTGGCCTTGCTTTAATCTTTTCCTTTTTTTGTGGGAAAGAAGAGAGAGTCGTTGGAATGTAAGTTCTAACCCTAAACATTATATATATATATTCCAGTTATTAGTGATCCGGTCTTTGCTTGCTTGTAGAACAGTTGCTTCAATGGGGGTTCCCTCCTTGTTGCTCCATGACCTGCTCTTCATTAGAATGGGAAAAGAAGAGCATGCCATCTAACTCTGAAATGACTGCTCCATGTAAACCCTCAAATTTGCTTCACCACAAAGCATATATCGGTTGGGACTTTGAGGGTCAAAAATTCTGTGCGCACTAAAAAAAATCAAATTTACACCTTAACCCTAAATTCTAAATCTTAAACTCTAAACACTGCGTCTAATACTTTAAACTCTAATCCCAGCTCTTAATCTCAAACCCTAACCACAAATTCTAACTCTAAATTTTAATGATGAAATATAAGGAGAGGCACCGAAAATGAATAGATAATTTCTTTGAGAATGCAACTTGTGAATAATGTCGATCCACGATCAGGGTTGTCCCTGCGGGTGGGCCATAAGGGTGACGACTCATGGCTCACCCCTATCTAGAGCCCACCGTTCATAATTATAAGTGTTTAATTTTTTTATAATATTTATTATTAAGGTTCAATTTTTTAAGGGTAAACTATATAAATGGTCTCTTAACTATGACTCAATTCTTTGTTGAGTCCTTTGACTATGAGAAATTACAAATAAGTCCCTCGACTAATTGCAACTAACAAAACAATTTCTGTTAAAAAATAAACGGTTGATGATGTGACAGTTAATAAAATATGTAAAATAACATATTTAACCCTCAACCTTTACATTTTATTTTAATTTGGTCCTAAACTAACTACCGTCATGAATTTATTAATCTGTAGAATAACCTTTTTTATTCAGCTCTGCAAAATCGTCATAAATTTACTAAAATTTCCAGAAGGGAGTGAAATAAAATAAAAAGGAAAGCTTTAGCTGAAAACGATACAAGATTAGTTATTGTTTGAGCCTTTTAAAGAGATTAACTATCGTTAACAACAATGGAAGTTTTGATTCTTCAACTGTTTTCACTACTCATACAAATGGGGTTGCAGATGTACAACAATGGGGGTTTGTTTTTTTTAGAAGGAAAGAAGATGAAGTTTATAGTTTAAAGGACTAAAATGCTGTAATAATTAAATGTTGAGACCTATTTTTTCAATATTTGTTATTAGACATACTCTTCCAATTCAATTTTCCCCTAATATTTGTTATTTTGGATCCAATTTTTTACAATACTTGTTAACATAGGCCCATTTTTTTCTTCTAATACTTGTTATTAGGAGTCTACTCCTAAAATATATTTTTTAATATTTATTACTATGGGTCTATTTTTTTCTCAATACTTATTATTAAGGTCCAATTTTTCGAATATTGTTAATAGGTACATATTATTAAATTTTAATTTTTTTCTTTACTTGTTTTTAGAGCCTGATTTTTTTTAATAGTTGTTATTAAAAGCTTATTTTTAAAATTTATTTTTTGCAATACTAATTATTAGAGGTTTAACTTTTAAATTCGCACGTACGCCATCAAAATCTGAAGAACGGCACCGTCCACGATTTAGCCTCTCAATCAATCATTTATTACCATACAGGGGCAAAACATAAGGGGGTTTGGTCCCGCCAACTTTTATTACCTCTGCAATCACTTTAAAATTTATAAAATTTTAGTTTGGCTCCCTCAAAATTTTTAATTTCATTTTGGTCCCCTTCATAAATTTTTAATTTTTTTTAATTTCATTTTGATCTCCTTTTATAAATTTCTAGTTCCGCCTTTGTTACCATAAACACAGGCCTGACCCTGGGCAGGGGCAGAAAGGGCGCCCACCCAGGGCCCACAGCTTAAAGAAATTACATGTTTATAATTTTATTCGAATTATATTTGTTTTTAATAGTCTAATTTCTTCAATATTTGTTAATAGAAATTTAAATTTTTTTCAATATTGATTATTAGGGGCCTACTCTTAAAATTTAACTTTTTCTAATAGTTGTTATTAGGGGCCCGTTTTTTTTTTAATATTTGTTATTTTGGGCATACTCTTAAAATTTATTTTTTTTCAATTATTGTTATTAGGGGCCCAAATTTTCAATACTTATTATTATGGACCTACTCTTAAAATTATTAATTTTTCATTACTTTCTATTAGGGATATAGATTTAAATAATAGTATGCAACCGCAACAACGACTGTTACATGACGATAGTGGTAGTGGCGGAGCTAGAATTTTCTTATAGTGAGGTCATGAGTGAAGTATGATGTATTGAGGATTTCTATAGCACTAGAATAAGCATTGTTGACTGCATACTCCAAACAAATTAAGTGGGGTCAAGTCTAATATTTCTTATGAAAAATCTATATTACCTATGCCCCAACAAATCAAGTAGAGTCAATTGCACCCCCAATTTATATGCTACATCCGCTCATGGGTAGCGGCACCATCTAAAACCGCGTTACTTGCAATTTTTATGTCCAGAATAACATATGTTATTAAGAGATTTCACAACCATGATATTTGTAGTGACCGAAATAGCATCTATAATGTCCGCAACCACAATAAAACCTAACATGACTGTAAATACGACGGCAATTGCAATTTAAATTTCTAATTTGAGGCCCATGTTTTATATTCGCCCTGGGCCACCAAAAATCCAGGACCGGCACTGCATAAACACTTTATGTTAAAGGTCCATGGCATAAATCCAAAACTCAACTCAGGTTTAAATAAGAATTCCAATACTAAGTTTGTCCAAATATTGAAATTCAGAAGCTGTTCAACTTCTTTTTTTTTTCATTCTGAAAAATTTGCTTGATTATCCTCTTTTTGCCGCTGATAGATGGTTGGTAAATGTCAGTGTGGGGCTTATGACATATGATAAACTATCAAATACTGTAAAAAAGAAGAAAAAAAATCTTAGTTGGTAGCAAGTTTAAACCATGTAGACAATGTGAGATTGCCCTATTAACGTTGGAATAAGCTCAAAATCATGTCCATTATATGAAACAGCATGTAGTCTGAAAACATATTATAAAGCTTTGACTTGTCTTTGACTGCACTCTCAACTTCTTCTAACAACTGGCTGTGGATCATACTGATGTCTACATTGAAGCTATACATTTTTTATAATCAAAATACTACACACCAAACACCCTCTGCCTTTACTATGTATTTATATACTCTTTTGTATGCTTCAATGAATACATGCTCAACTACTAGTTCAGAGTTCAACCGAAAAGGAAGAGAAACCAGACAATAAAAATGGGAGTTTCTCTTCTTTCATCATTACCAGCATTTCTGGTTTTCTTCTCATTTTTCACTTTCTGTCTACTTGCTGACCCTGTACTTGGGATCACCAGGCACTACAAGTTTGATGTATGAGGTTTTCTTGTCACGATTATCAATCGAATATCTTTAGATTAGGACTTGCAAATTTGATGTATGGATTAACCATTTTGTAGGTCAAGTTGCATAATGTGACACGTTTGTGTCATACAAAGAGCATTGTTTCAGTGAATGGACAATTTCCAGGGCCTCGCATTGTAGCAAGGGAGGGTGATCAGCTTCTTATAAAAGTGGTCAACCATGTGCCCAACAATATTTCTATCCACTGGTATTCAAGTTTACAATTTTTAAAAAATGATCTGGTATGCTTAAAGAGGGAAGGGCCAAATTGCAAGTTGTTATGATGTTTTATTTTCTCGAAACAGGCATGGCATTCGACAGCTTCGAAGTGGGTGGGCAGATGGGCCGGCATATGTGACTCAGTGTCCCATACAAACCGGTCAAAGCTACGTTTACAACTTCACCATTGTAGGCCAAAGAGGGACTCTCTTCTGGCATGCCCATATATCATGGCTAAGAGCCACTGTTTATGGTCCCATTGTCATTCTTCCCAAGCGTGGCGTTCCTTACCCTTTTGCTAAGCCTTACAAGGAAGTTCCCATTATCTTGGGTAATAAAATCATCAATGAACTATTCTAATTACGATTCTACGTTTATTCGAACAACACGAATTAAGGCCCTTTATGATAAATTGCAGGAGAGTGGTTCAATTCAGATACTGAGGCTGTTATTAGCCAGGCACTCCAGACTGGTGGAGGCCCCAATGTCTCGGATGCTTATACCATCAATGGTCTCCCTGGTCCGCTTTATAACTGCTCTGCCAAATGTATAAAACAGCTAAAATTTTGTACTAAACTAAAGATTATAGAGCTATGGGGTTCACTTGTGAGACTAATAATTTTGACAGATACATTCATGCTGAAGGTGAAGCCAGGAAAGACTTACCTTCTGCGATTAATCAATGCGGCACTCAACGATGAGCTCTTCTTCGGCATAGCAAATCACACACTCACAGTTGTTGATGTTGATGCCATTTATGTTAAACCATTTGAGACCGACACACTTCTCATCGCCCCTGGTCAAACCACAAATGTGATCTTAAAGACAAAAACCATATATCCAAATGCGACGTTCTTCATGACTGCTAGACCATATGTCACAGGGCAAGGAACATTCGATAATTCAACCGTTGCCGGTATCTTGGAATACAAGTCACCGCACAATAGCCCTCATTCAAGCGTCTTGATTAAAATGATCCCCTTGTTTAAACCAATCCTACCCGCTTTGAATGACACTTCCTTTGCTACAAATTTCGCGAGTAAACTCCGTAGCCTGGCCAGTGCACAATATCCCGCCAACGTGCCCCAGAAGGTCGATAAGCATTTTTTCTTCACAGTTGGTCTTGGAACCAGCCCATGCCAGCATAACCAAACCTGCCAAGGTCCTAATGGAACCAAATTTGCAGCTTCGTTTGCAATGCCAACTACTGCACTACTCCAAGCTCATTTCTTCGGCCAATCTAACGGAGTTTACACACCGGATTTTCCTAGCAGTCCTATAATTCCATTTAACTATACAGGCACCCCACCTAACAATACTATGGTAAGCAACGGAACAAAGGTAGTAGTGCTTCCTTTTAACACTTCCGTGGAGCTAGTTATGCAGGACACGAGCATTCTTGGAGCAGAAAGCCACCCTCTTCATCTACACGGTTTCAACTTCTTCGTTGTGGGGCAGGGTTTTGGCAATTTCGATCCAAATAAAGACCCTGCAAAGTTCAACCTGATTGACCCTGTTGAAAGGAACACTATTGGTGTGCCATCAGGGGGATGGGTTGCGATTCGTTTTGTAGCGGACAATCCAGGTAAGTTACATGTTGAACATCAATACGATGCACCGAATGCTTGCTTTGAGTTGACGATGATGACAAATGACAACAAGAACCACATGCTTGCAGGGGTATGGTTCATGCATTGCCATCTAGAAGTGCACACCAGCTGGGGCTTGAAGATGGCTTGGATTGTATTGAACGGTGAACTTCCTAATCAGAAACTGCCGCCTCCACCAGCAGATCTTCCTAAATGTTGATCAATATGACTCACTTCTTAGGTTCCATTATAACCTGAAACCTTTTTCTTTTGGCAATTTTTCAACCATTTTGATTTTCTTTGCTTTTGGCATTGACCTAAAGTGGCCGAAATTTATTTTGTAACAATGTTTGTCAATAAAAGAGGTCTCCAATATATATTGGTATTCTTTTGTTCATTCAATCTTTAGCCTCTGAAGCATATCTGTGGATTCTGCAACTTTTCATTCCAATAGAATTGTCTGCAAAAGCCTAACACCTCCATCCCAGTTAAAACGATTGCCAACAAACAACAATGACAAGCAACATTATTCTTGCAATCTGGGGAATGTTTTGTTTCTTTCTCTTACCAGGAAAAGAGCTGCAAGAAAGTCAATTCTGTGGTTCAAGCATGACCGGCCAGCTAGCTTTAGGGTAAACCTTCTTTTTTTCTTTCAATTTCAACGATGTTCCATGATTAGAAACCTAACCAACTAAAACAAGAGCGAGCTGATGAAGTTGACTATATTATTGCCTAGGCTCCTACGGATGGATATGAAGTTGTATTAATCTTGTTTTTTTTCTGACATTGCATGAAAATATTCGCACGACAAGGACTGTAATGTCTTGCCTGCTGAACCTTATCTCAAAAGGGCTAAATATTTGCCACTTCTTTCTCCATTAAACTATATTCGTCAACCTCCCAATTAGCCCCACCAACAAATCTTCTTTAATTGCTGATGTTATTGGGAAATGACCCTTCATGTAGGAAACTCTCCACAAGTTATATATATGTTAATGTGACCCTTTGATTTGATGTAGTAATTGTTTCATTTTCCTCATTTTAATAATGTCGGAATTGAAGAACTTTCAGAGTCAATGCTCTAAACCATAACACTTTTAGTTTAGATGATTTGAAATTCGCTTTTCTCCTACTAATGCTTTTTATTAAAGTTGAAAATCGAACCATACGACTAACTGAGAACTGACATATTGGTTAGGCCTCTGTCTAGCTATAAGTAGATTTTTCTTCTTTGTTTCTGGTTAATCATAAAAACAAAAGCACTTTTTGGCCGATGTATTATCATATTAACCACATACATTGGTTGAAGCTCACCAAATTTTAATAATGGCTGGTTAATTAGTGTCATTTATAGTTGTCAGCTTTGGATGTTTAAAATTTGAAACTAAACCAAGAGTTAATTTTGATTATGTTTGTATATTAAATTAAGTCAATTGATATTAAGTATTTTATATAGTCCGTTAATTTTCAATATAACTATCGATATTCAATTTATTAACCGACTAATTCAAATAAAATACCGTAAAAATTTATATAACAATAAAACCTTACATCCACGTGCCTCTCATAGTCACTCATTGTGGTGGCGAGACTGTTTGGCACTGTTGACCCCATTTCAGATTCCTTACAAGGTCCTTATTTACAGCCGCATTTGACATTTCAATTATCTTTATATAATAAATTCACCTAAAACCGCACGAACCAACTTGCCTCAGTGGTTAAGAGAACGGTTGTTGTTCCTAGAGCTCACGAGTTCGAGCACCAACACTCTACAACAAGGTAATTGAGCATGTATTATTAAATGGTTGAGGGTATATTTAAAATAGATTCTACTTATATTTCACCTTAGCTTTCAAAAAAATAAATTCACCTAAAACCCACCTTCATTTTTTTCATGTTCCTCACAAATAAATCAAGCCTATCAAATTTATGCTTTCAATTGCCTAATGCCTCTCGACTAAGTAAATTTGACCAGTTGGTCAAGTTACTCCTTTTTGTTCTTTTATATTCCCGTAAATCATAGGTTCTAGTCTTCTAGACTCATTAGTAGCACTCCTTACTTCTCTAGAGTCTCCCTTCCCCCCTCTAAATAAAATTATGATGAATATTTTATTGGTACAATAAATAAGAAGATGTGAGGTTAAATATGCTTAAACGTTTAATATCATTTTTTATAGGTAAAAAGAGATTTGGATGGTATCAATATTATATCGAATTGTTTGTTCAAAAATAATTATAAAAAGCATCATTAATCGTGTATGAAAATGTGTGGGAACACTTAGTTTGGTATAGTTCAAGACCTAATAAATATTTTCAGTTTGTTGATGGAATTCGATATTTGGTTCCTTGTTGTTGACCAACCAACAATCGAAACGTCGAGGAATCTTTACTTACTGGGGAGCTCAGTACGTTGCAGAAAAGTGGTCTCCATGGCTATCAACTTCCAAGTGGCTCATGTTTTTCTCCATTTCCAAGTATTTGTATACACAGAGATGATTCCCATTTAACTCATAGACAGTCGTATGATTTTAAGTGAGCGGGTAAACTGTTAGAAAATTACAAAATTTTAAAAATACAAATTTAAATCAACAATAAAAATACAAAAAATATTAAATTATATAAGAATTTAAAATTTTCAAGAAATACGACTGTTCTCTCCAACATTTCATCGGTCCCTCTATGCATGAACCTACTACTATGAGAAGATGATCATCCACTATTGGCTCCCTGCTGCTTTTCGTTGTGGTTCTTTTGGCTTCTCAAGTCATTTCCACTGATTATTTTCAATGGTGTCATCATTGTTGATAGTTTTTATCATTTATTTATAGATAATAATTTAATATACAAACAATATTTTTATACTATTAAGTGATCTTAATATATTGTCATAAAATTTATTTATTTAAATATGAATTAAAAACATATAATAAATTAAATAAATTTTAAAATTAAAAAATCACCATGATATTTTATATAATTTACATTCCTTAATCAGCATTTGGGCCTTGTGTGTTCAGGATAAAATTCGTATGCCCCTTTTCGGTGCTCTTACATATGCTTCAACATTAAAAAATACTACAAAATTAAATTCTAAGCCTAACCTTAAATTCTAAATTTTAAACCCTACACCTTATATCCTAAAAAATACACCATACCCTAAATTCCCTAAACCCTAACCACAACTCTTAACCTAAAATTAGTTTTGAGCATGAGAGCATATGTAAGGGCACCGAAAAGGGGTATAGAATTTACATCCGTGTGTTCATAAGTTATAACAGTATTTTGACCAATTATACCATAAGATATGAGATAACCATATATAACACCCATGTCAGTCATTAGATTTAAATATATTAATTCATGTATTAATATACTTTTTTTTTATTTTAACTTGTTATAATATGCTTTTAGAAAAAATTTAATACATTCATATATTTCTATCATATGTATATTAATTTTTAGTATCACATTTTAATAAATTTCCTTTAATCATATTTAAAACTATCCCATATAGTTTTTTATAGTGTGTATCATATCTTTGATATTTGGAGTTTGACATTTTAACAGAAAAAATACACGGAATTAATATATATATATATATATATATATAATTATCGATATTCAACTATTAATCAATTGATTTATATTAGATGCTACATAATAGTTTATTATGGATGACTCTCTCAACCTAATTTATTATATTTATTATGTTTGATATTTAAGCTTTGGATATTATTTCTAGTATTTAGTCTCACCGTACAAAATCACTTTGTAGATAATATATATTGAATAAAACTATTCTTATCAAATTATGTAAATCGTTACACAATATAAATTAGCGAAGACTACCTAAAATTGAAATTGTGCTTGACATTCTAATGATGATTATGATGATCATAATTATGTTCAGTGATAAACAAAATCATAATTACTACTAATAATATTAATATAAAATCAACCCTAGATAGCCTATTATAAAGTAAGTAACAAACTGTGTAACTATGTGCTTGGCACATGGGTCTGCCTTGTAAAATACTTATAAGTCCATTTCTTTTTCAAGTGGGTGTGGGGTATTTCTCTCTTTCCCCTTTATTTTTTTTCTTTTAAAGTCCATTTCTCTTCAAGTTGGGCAACCTTTTGAGAGGCAATTTTTTTTAAAAATATAATTATTATACAAGTCACCATTTTATGTTATTATGTATTGGAAAAAGTGTAACCATGCAATGAAAAAAATCATTATAAAATAATTCTTAGTCGATACTATAAACAAAAAATTAGAGAAATCGTTGAATATTTGTATGGTTTCAATGGGTTTGATCACTTTTACGAGTGACTATATATTAAGCTAGAAACTCTATAGCTATAGGGTTTGTAAACAAAGTAATAAAGAGTAATGATTTCTTGTCATTTAGGGTGATAGATAGGTAAGGATTTTTTTTGTAATATGCATGTCTCGTTTTACGGGCCATGTTCGAGTTGTGTGGCTGTTCCTTTTAACAATGTTATCTCTAAGGTTCGAATTCGCGTCCACTCCTTTGGAGTGTAATGTGTCTTACCAATGCACCAACGATTGTTGGTGATAGATAAGGATTTTAAAGCCTTTAAAAATAATATTTTTATGCAAATACTTTGCTTTTTAATATTATTTACGAATTTTTTTTCATTCTAACATTCATTTCTAAAACTCAATCGACTTGTATTACGAATTTTCAGGGTTTTTTTTATTCTTAATGGGATTTTTTTTGAAATTTGTTCAATACTGACATTCAAAAATATTAATATTTTACTGAACTCGTCATACCAGTCAGACGAATTCTAAAATTACGTGTTAGATCGAGAATTAATGTTTTTAGGTGTTAAATCCTTAAATAATACTATTAAAAACAAAACATTTGGATGAAAACCCCCTTAAAATTATTGATAATAAATAAAGCCTTTAAAATAACCCCAAAATGAGGAAAAAATAAAACAGAAGATAGAACAATCGTAACTCGGGTTGGTGGTTTGACTCAGAACCTAATACTATAGAGTCGAGTTTATCTTTTTTGAAAATTGGGGCTTGGATTTGAGTTGGGTTTATTTTTTAGGATAAATTCAAGTCTTATTTTTTTAGGATAAATTCTAGTTATTTAGGCATAATTTTTATAACGTCTCTCCCTATTTTTTTTAACTATCTTCGTATTTTGTCGAATAAAAATGAGATAATTATTATAATACCCTCTCTCTGTATTTTTTCAATAAACTCTCTAGTTTACCAAGTAAAAAAAGAAAAAAAATGAATTATTTGTGTCGGGTACTCGGGTCAAGTTGGAAGCAGATTTTTTTACCTAAAATTCGGTTAGATTGAGTGGAACATGATCAAACATTGAATCGAGTTCAAGTGAAAATTTTAATTTTTTGAATCAAATATAGATCGACTAAGAACCAGACTCAACTGAACCAATGGCCATACCCTCTCTTCGATCTCAGGCAACACTTTGTAGGAAGGATATTACGTAACGCTCGGCACATGAACTCATTCAGCTTGGAAGGCAGACCAAAATTCCGTAGCCATTGCCAATTTCATCTTATAAACCCCCTACGATAAAATTGCCAAATCAATTTCAGCTTAAGTTTTTGAATTCCATAAAACAAAAACAGGAGTCAACGCCGAACTCTTATGAAGCTGACGTCATCCTCCATATCAGCAACTTAGCATCCAGCTCTCTTGGCTGATGCTCCTTATTTTATAAGTAACAGCTTTGAAGCCTCTGCTCACTCCATCTTCTCCCCTTTCTTCATCTGTTTAGATTTGATAAGAAATATATATACACACACGCGCGCACATATACTTGAGAGTAAAAAACCTTCAAAATTAAGTCGATTCTATATCCCTCTTGCGTCCACGTGCTATGTCCGGACGCCCCTCCTCTGAGTTTCTCAGCGACTCCCTGACGTCGCCGATAAACTTAGTGTCATGTCCGCTATCTCAACTCACTGTGGCTGAGTCCTACGACTTGGTGAGCGGCAGCAGCAGCAACGAGAGTTACAATTCGCCGAGTTCGCTTCTGAGTTGCTGCACTCAAAAACAGAGTTTCATGCAAAGGAGCATCAGCCTTCAAAACATTGGGCTTCATTGTCACTTTGCCTCAAGCCTTAACGACTTTACTGGCTCCGATTCTAGTGGGGTGAGGAGAGCATTTAGCACCGGTGATTTAGAGCAGGTAATTCAGTTTAGGATCATAGGCAGCTGAAGTAACCCTTTAAAACATTTTCATTTTAATTCAAGTTTAATTTGCTGAATGGATGCGGATAGGGGCAGAAGAGTGGTGGTCGTGGATCGGCGAGTCCATTGTGGAATGAGAGTAATGCGAGTGCCATAATCGAAGGAATGAGCAGAACTTACCGCTACAGTCCTGAGGAAAAGAAACAACGCATTGAAAGATACCGATCCAAAAGAAACCTCAGGAACTTCACCAAGAAGATCAAGGTCTTTACTCTTAACCTTAATTCTAGATTTATAGTAATTATGTTACGTGCATTCATTTCATATCAATCATTTGCTGAAGAATCTGCATACTTTTATCAGTATACATGTAGGAAAACATTGGCAGACAGCAGGCCACGAATCCGAGGACGGTTTGCAAGAAATGACGAAACTGAAAAGAATGTTGCTCAAGTTGAATGGATAGGTGGAGACGAAGAAGATGACAACTGGATCATTTTCCTTGATTCACTCTCTGCAAATCTGATTATTCCTTAGCTAAAATGGATCATCAGTTGGCACTCTTCGATATATTAGCGTGGAAAATTTTAGAATTTTGCTTGTTTTCCTCATAGTTTTTTTATGGTCTCTTTCAGCTTCAAATAGGTGTTTGTAAGTGTGAATGATCACATTGTTTATTATGATAATAATGAATTTCAAAGAGGTGTAGGGTCTTTTTCACGCAATTTTCTTTTGTTTTGATGGTTTATGTGAATCTCAACTTATATATGTCTTTAGTTAAAGGCTGTATTACTCTTTTACAAGGCAACAGAGATGGGAAGGGCGGCCATGCCGGGCCCTGGAAGCGGCTGTGGTTTTCCCACTATATGACCTTTGCATTAGGAAAAGACGTTGAAAATATTAAGTTACTAAGAATCCAAGGGTTCCATTATCCAAAGTATATTAAACAATAAAACAACCAGTATTAAACTCCTAGGCCTTCCTTTTCTTTTCCCCTTTCGATCCATCATTGTCTCTTCTGAGTTGACGTAAATGGACCTTTGCATTAGGGGAACATCGGAGTTTTTGGGGGATTGCAGAATTTTAATGGGATCGAGCAACGGTCGCTAGCAGACATGACGCCCCTGATCGTACGGTTGTAAGCGATTCCGGTGTAGCCCAGCTCCGTCGCTTTGATCAGGGTTTGGCGGCTGAGTTCGCCTCGTTGGGCGGCGTGGAATCGGTGTAAGGAATATTAAGATCGAAAAACCCCATAGGTTCTCAGACAGAAACAGATTAAAAGGTACCGGTTAATGGTGCAGGGTTTAAAGATGAAGACGAGGGATTTACGGCTTTGGGTTTATTAATGAAGAAAACAGAAACGACGGCGTATAAAGATTGGTAAATAATTACACTTGGATCATAAAAGCGACATATTGGCCCAAAACTATTTACAAGGGCTTTCTTATTGGGCTGATGATTGGCAAATAATGGCGCGCTAGTTTTCATTTTTCAGCTCACACAAGAAACACAAAAATGCGCTTCAAAATTACCGCTAAAACAATCCACGTCATTGATCCGCGTGGATGCTTCTCCTCATCCTGACCCTCCATTATAACTCATCGACGGCCACAGTTCATAGCTAAGACCTACCACGGATCACCATCCCTACCCAACTTCTCCTATAAAATCCCCCATCATTTAGTTTCAAAGCGTATAACAATTCAGATTTAGCTATCAACAAGAGTCCAAGATTCGAAGATGTCGGGAAGAGGAAAGGGAGGCAAGGGACTGGGCAAGGGAGGAGCGAAGCGCCACCGTAAGGTCCTCCGCGATAACATCCAGGGCATCACGAAGCCAGCAATTCGGCGTTTGGCTCGTAGGGGAGGAGTCAAGCGTATCAGCGGTCTAATATACGAGGAAACCCGTGGAGTCTTAAAGATCTTCTTGGAGAATGTGATTCGTGATGCTGTTACCTACACCGAACATGCGAGGAGGAAGACCGTGACTGCTATGGATGTGGTTTATGCGCTGAAGAGGCAGGGTAGGACTTTGTACGGGTTTGGGGGTTAGATGATTTAGTAATTAGGTTTTCCAGTAATGTTCTCAGTTGGGGATTTGATGTCATTTTATCAGGAATGTTTGAGCTTAGGATTAGGGTTAGGGATTAATAGAGGTTATAATTTGGGTCATGTTGTTTTCTGTAGTGGTTTGTGATTCCTACTGTGAATTGCAGATTTATAATGACAGTTGAAAGTTCATTTCATTTTGCGTCTTTTAATTGCTCTCTTCACATTGTTTCACCTCTGTTGCCTAAGCAGGAAAATCAAAAGGCCGCGCTGGCATTTTCTGCCTTTGTATGATCCTGTCCCCTCTCAGTCCCCATTTAAATTCAAGGCCAAGGAGAATAATTTTTAAAGCAATTGAAGAAATATCAAGATAGTTTAATCTAAAAACTGAAACTTTATCCCCTTCCTTAAGTACTGGACCTCAAAGCAATAATATCAACCCAAACATCATCATCATCTACAAAAGAAAATTAACAAACTAGAAAACAAGTAAAAAAGATAAAAGCTCAAGTTCTTTCCAAAACCAATCACCAACAAATACTGTCTACATGCCTTCCCAAAACAAGCAAACTTATTGCAGATCGAATGTCTGAAATGGCAGCAATGCATAGGTTCTCCCAACACACTTACCAGTCGACTCCATTACTACCAGAGCCTCCTAATTTTTACTACTTTAAAGTAACAATAGAAACGGGCCTCAAAATTTAATTAGAAGAGACATACATTTTGAGCCATAATAACAAATAAACGAAATAATAATTTGGTTATAATATTAAATAGCGGCCCTTCTTTTCAATTCTTTTTACTACTTATAGTTATAGTTTATTTTTTTTCTTTTAATAGTTAGTATTAGGAGTCTATTTTTTTTTCAATACTTATTATTTGGGGCCTAAATTTTTCAATACCTTTTATTAGAGGCTCAATTTTCCTCCAATACTTATTATTATGAGCTTACTCTTAATTTTTTTTTCAATATTTATTATTTGAGGCCTAATTTTTCTTGATATTTATTATTAGAGATACTCTTCAAATTCATTTTTTTCAATACTTGTTATTTAGGGTCTAATTTTTTCAATACTTGTTATTAGAGGCTCAATTTTCTCAATATTTTGTTATTATGAGTTACTCTTAAAATTCATTTTTTCAATATTTGTTATTAAAGACCAATTTTTTCAATATATGTTATTTGATGCCTAATTTTTCTTGATATTTTTTCTTAGGGACCTACTCTTAAATTTTAATTTTTTCAAATTGTTATTTAGGCTCCAATTTTTTCAATATTTGTTATTTAGGGTTTAATTTTTCAATGCTTGTTATTATAGATTCATTTCCTCCCAACATTTTTTATTAGATGCATACTCTTAAAATTAAAATTTTCAATATTTGTTTAGGGCCTATTTTTAAAATATTTTTTATTATGGTCCTACCATTAAAATTTTATTTTTTTTAAAACTTATTGTTATGGGCCTAATTTTCTAGTTCGCCCAAGGCCTTTAAAATCTCATGACCGGCTCTAATTACTACTCTATAGGAAGCTTCAAGAATGGCTCCATCATGGCTCCATGCGACTAAGGACATAACATATGTTATTGCGGCCACTGAACTCTTGATTTTTTTTTAATACCAAATATTATTGCTAACATAATGGTTGTGTTGGGGAAACCGGGTTATTTCCCACACGAACGTAGCTTCAAATCTGAGCTGAAATGTCGAGATCGAAACTACCGAAATTTGCACAGCGGACAAACCCGTCAACTATTGAATATTGAAACCCAATAATAAGCAAGCGAAATAAATAATGGAGAGAACACACCAAATTTACGAGGTTCGACGAAAATGTCGTCTACTCCTCAGGCACCACCACCGGATGATAACTTCACTAATACCAAAATGGTACAAACAAATGGAATTTCTAAGAATTCCCAAATATGAGAGAAGAGAAACAAATGGGAGAGATGGATGTTGGGATGATTTCAAATGACAAATGCTAGGCCTATTTATAGTTGAGCTTTAAGGACTAAACTTGTAAATAGCCTAAACTTTAGGGACTAAAAATTGATTTTATCAAAACCAATTTTCAACCTTTGCTGCTGGAACATTTTTCTCCATTCGGTGCAGCCAAGCTTGACAAATCCATGCCCACAAAGCTTGACTTTCAAGCCATTATCAACAAATCTCCACCTTGGCTTGAAATTTCACCAAGCTTTTCAAAATTTCTTCTCCCCAAACGTTATCTTTTGTAGTGCCTCCAAATGCGCCCACGAGCGCCATACACCCGAAGGTGCTCAAACTTGCAAGATGTTAATCAAGTTCAAACAATGATTGAACTTGATTGATGTTACCACCTTGGTCAACATATCTGCAGGATTTTCTGCCGTGGCAATCTTCTGAAGTAGAACCTTTCCTTCTTCAAAGATCTCCCGCACAAAGTGATACCTCACGTCGATGTGCTTGGTTCTTGAATGGTAGACTTGATTTTTCGCTAAATGAATAGCACTCTGACTGTCACAATAGAGACTAATGTGACTTTGAACAACTGCCATGTACTCTGCCTCTGTAGTTGACAAAGCCACCGTTGACTGTAAAGTAGACCTCCAACTCACTGGGGCTTTTGCTAGAGTAAACAAATACCCAGTAGTAGACCGACGCTTATCCAAATCACTAGCATAGTCGGAATCAACATATCCAACCACAAACTGACCAAGTTTTTCATCTTGCTCAAACACTAAACCAACATCTACGGTTTGTTGGAGATACCGTAGAATACATTTCACAGCTTGCCAATGTCCTTTTCCAGGATCATGCATATACCTGCTCACAACTCCAACTGCTTGTGAAATGTCAGGCCGCGTACACACCATCGCATACATCAAGCTCCCTACGCATTAGCATATGGAACTTTTGCCATATATTCTCGCTCTTCATCAGTTTTAGGAGATAATTGAGAACTGAGTTTCAAATGAGAAGCAAGTGGGGTACTTACATGTTTTGTGCTTTCATTCATGCCAAAACATTGTAATACCTTTTTCAGATATTGCTTCTGAGTCAAACAAAGCTTGCCTCTCCGTCTGTCTCTACTTATCTCCATGCCGAGAATCTTCTTGGCCTCACCTAGATCTTTCATCTCAAACTCTTGATTCAACTGAGCCTTCAATTTGTCTATCTCTTGTTGACTCTTTGAAGCGATCAGCATATCATCAACATACAAGAGGAGATAAATGAAAGATCCATCTTGTAGCTTTCGCAAATACACGCAATGGTCGTATTTGCTTCTTGTGTACTTCTGCCTCCTCATAAAGCTATCAAATCGCTTATACCACTGCCTCGGAGATTGCTTCAATCCATATAGCGATTTGTTCAGCTTACAAACCCATTTCTTACCACCAGCATCCACATATCCTTCTGGCTGAGTCATATAGATCTCCTCTTCCAAATCACCGTGCAAGAAAGCCGTCTTTACATCGAGTTGAGCTAGCTCCAAATTCAACTATGCTACCAAGGCCAACAATGTTCTAATGGAGGAATGCTTCACAACAGGGGAAAATACTTCGTTGTAGTCGATTCCCTCCTTCTGAGCGTAGCCTTTAGCTACCAACCTTGCCTTGTAGCGAACATCTTTCTTGCTGGAAGATCCGTCTTTCTTTGCAAACACCCACTTGCATCCAATTGCCCTTTTACCTTCTGGTAAATATGCCAAATCCCAGGTGTTGTTCTTCTGGAGAGATTGCATTTCTTCATCTATGGCATTTTTCCACTTGTCACTTTCTAAGCTTTGTATTGCTTCTTGATAAGTGACAGGGATATCATCATCAACAACTGGAAGGGCATAGGCCACTGTATCTGTAAATCGAGCAGGTCTACGAATTTCTCTCCTTGGCCTTGTAACTGCAAGTGGTTCTGGTGTCTCCAATGGTTCTTGGGTTTGAACCTCTTCATCTTCTGATTCCTCCATTGGAGTTGGAGAATCAGTAACATCAATTGCTGGACTAATCACCGTCTCTTGAAACTCCACCTGGTTTCGAGTATACTCCACCTGTTGTGGAGTACTACTTGTCTGAACAGCTCCATTTGTTACCTTCTTCAACATGACAGATTCATCAAAGGTAACATCTCTGCTACAAATTATCTTCTTTGTGTCTAAGCACCAAAGTCGAAATCCCTTCACTCCATGGGTGATTCCCATAAAGAGAGCCTTCTTTGCTCTAGGATCAAGTTTTGACTCCTTCACATGATAATACGCAGTGGATCCAAATACATGTAAGGAATCATAATCTGTAGCGGGTACTCCAGACCATACCTCCAACGGTGTTTTTCCTCCAATCGCCGATGACGGTAGACGATTGATGAGATGGCCAGCATATGTCACAGCCTCAACCCAAAATGGTTTGCCCAACCCAGCATTGGACAACATACATCGAACTTTCTCAAGTAGTGTTCGATTCATACGCTCTGCCACCCCATTCTGCTGTGGTGTATGTCTAACAGTGAAGTGTCGAACAATACCATGCTCCTGGCAAACGTCAAAGAGCGGATCACTTCTATATTTCCCTCCATTGTCCGTCCTAAGTCGTTTGATCTTCTTGCCAGTCTGGTTCTCGATCATATTTTTCCACTTCAGGAAAACTTTGAGCACTTCATCTTTAGACTTCATTGTATACACCCAAACTCTTCTGGAAAAGTCATCAACAAAAGTTACAAAATAGTGTTTTCCTCCCAGCGACGTTGTTTTGGAAGGACCCCACACATCTGAGTGAACATAATCCAAAATACCTTTCGTATTATGGATAGCGGTGCCGAATTTCACTCTCTTCTGCTTTCCCAGAACACAATGCTCACAAAAATTTAACTTGCAAGCCTTTGCACCTTTCAACAATCCTTGCTTTGCCAAAATTTGCAAGGATTTCTCACCAGCGTGTCCCAACATTCATACTATCTCTCCCAAGTCTGGACTTTGACTTTGATCTCCCTCTCATTTTTGGCTTTTGGCTTTTCGAGCGACCTCTTACCACCATGGCCTCCGCTGCATTGTACTTGCTCTCCATCTTGGTTTTCTTTCGGAGCTCGTAACTATACAGAGCAGCAGTTACTTCTTTAAGGGTCACCTCATCCTTTCCATGAAGTAACGTTGTTTCAAGGTGCTCAAATTCATCTGGAAGAGATGACAACAACATTAAAGCCAAATCTTCATCTTTGAAAGTTTCATCCATGCCCAACAGATCTGCCACTAACTCATTGAAAGCAGTGATGTGTTCATTCATATTGGTGCCTGGCTGATAATCAAATCTGAACAATCTTTTCTTCATGTGAAGACGATTCTGAGAGCTTTTCTTTAGGAATTTTTTCCTCCAACGCTTTCCATAGTTTACTTGCAGAAGTCTCATTCTTGTAGGCATACTTCTGCTCCCTGGAAAGACAAGATCGAATCGTACTACACGCCATACGGTTGATTGTTCTCCAATCTTTCTCCATCATATCTACGGGTTTTTCTTCCTCAATGGCAATGTCTAGACCTTGTTGAAATAAAGAGTCTAGCACCTCGCCTTGCCACATGCCGAAGTGACCGGATCCATCGAACAACTCCACCGAGAAGTTTGCATTTGACATTATCCTCCTCACCGGTATAGAGGAAGAGCTTGATGCCCTATCTGATCCGTCTTTTGCCATGGCAACGAATAATATTCAACAGCACAAACTGGATATTGAAACACTGCACCAGGTAAGTTCCTAGGAAAGAGAGGTGGATCACATGGATCGCTTAAATACCCAGTCTTTCCTAGCCAGAACTTTCCTAGACATGCACTGTCACAACACCACACTTCTTTGCAGCAACCGAGCGACCGGGATAGCCTTCACCGAAGCTCTGATACCAATTGTTGGGGAAACCGGGTTATTTCTCACACGAACGTAGCTTCAAATCTGAGCTGAAATGTCGAGATCGAAACTACCGAAATTTGCACAGCGGACAAACCCGTCAACTATTGAATATTGAAACCCAATAATAAGCAAGCGAAATAAATAATGGAGAGAACACACCAAATTTACGAGGTTCGACGAAAATGTCGTCTACTCCTCAGGCACCACCACCGGATGATAACTTCACTAATACCAAAATGGTACAAACAAATGGAATTTCTAAGAATTCCCAAATATGAGAGAAGAGAAACAAATGGGAGAGATGGATGTTGGGATGATTTCAAATGACAAATGCTAGGCCTATTTATAGTTGAGCTTTAAGGACTAAACTTGTAAATAGCCTAAACTTTAGGGACTAAAAATTGATTTTACCAAAACCAATTTTCAACCTTTGCTGCTGGAGCATTTTTCTCCATTCGGTGCAGCCAAGCTTGACAAATCCATGCCCACAAAGCTTGACTTTCAAGCCATTATCAACAGGTTGCGGTTATCACAGTTTCAGACAGTTCTTATACCATTATATAACAGTTGATATTGTGGTTACAAACCGTTATTTAAATCTCTGATCTGCATATCGCATGTTTTGCACTTTCACTTCCATACTCAGATGAACACAATTCCATCAGATTGTATTCAAATGGAGCAAATGCCAAATTGTCAAAATCCCCATTTGGCTCATCATCAATTCCGACCCATGAATCTCTTGGTCAAAACTTGCTGCTACTCAAACTTCAATCTTTGGGCGAATTTTTGTGGCATGTTCCAGCGTAACAATCGTGCTGTAATTGCCTTGTAATTCATTGACCTAAAACAAAAAATTTGCCTAAGAAATCAACTTTGTCTTTTGTCTTATTTGTTTCATTGACTCAAAGCAAGCCAGAAGTTGCCAAGGAAGCAACATGCAGAGACACTGCAACTTGTTCCTTTGCTACAACTACTAATAATGCAGAGAATCAACGCGGCTTTTACAACCCAACATCCACACGTTGAAAGCGCTTCCAAAGTCAATGCTTAGCGTATAAACTCTTCCAAAGTCAACCCCCAATTCCAAGACATGACTATTTGCACCCTCAAAAAATAATGTTTTCCTTTGTTCATCCAAAGTCAACCCCCAACCTTAAATTTCTATGAATTTTAACTTGTCATAAGCAAAAATAACAGGCTACAAAGAAGGTGGTCTATGGAAATAAAAGAATGGATTATAGATATTGGATTTAAACTTCAAAATTTGAATTTTTAACAAGTTTATAATTTGAAATATATTTTTATTAAATTTACAAAGGATCAAATTATTTGTTTGAGTCCGAAGTCTCATCCAAAATTTAAAATGTTTTGATAATGATATCAGTCCAAGTAATCATTCTCCGGAAAATTTAATTGGTGGAGACTGATTCTCATGTTTAGTACATTAAAAAAAATGCAACAATATTTTAATGAATATAATTGTCCTTTAGAAATCATTATCCCTCAAACATGGATACATGGTTTCTTTGAATACAGGTGTATCGTTTTATTGTTTCCCTTTATTTTTTACATTTTAAAATATAAATGTAAAAATTAATTAAAACCTTAAACCAACAATAATTAATCTAGTGGTGTGAAGTGTTAGGTTTATTAAGTAAAGTTCGAAGTTTGAATCCTACATTGTAAATGAAGAAAATTGGTTGGAAGGTTGTTCTCATAATGAGTCTTTGCAAATTCCGATTCAGCTTAGCGAATAAGTATTTTAAATTTTTCAATTCAAAAAAATATTTTAAATTTAACCATATATGTATTAACTTTTATTTTAAATAAATAAACTATTATTAAAAATAAATAGATTTAATTTTTTGATGGTAACACTAGATTTTATTAAAATAAAGAGAAGAAATACACATATAAGCATACCCAAAAATATAAAAATAAAGATAGAAAAGCAAAGAGTATGCAAACATAAATAACAAATTTAAATCTTCTCATAAAATCTTCATCAGTGTTCTTCAAATCTATCACCATAGCGAAATCTTGGAGTGCTAACTGGAAGAGCAAAGAACATTGAATTACTCCAATCAATATAAAGAGAGAAAAACGTCTTGGTTATCTCCGCGAACAACCAACTCACGCTATTTTATGTAGTAAAATTCAACTGTAATATACACCAAGTTGTAGACATCATCAATATCAGTGTGCCACTGAGACAGACAAAGAATGTGCCATAACGGCTGATGAAGATCATGCCAAAACAGTCGACGAAAAACAAAAAACGAGCAAAAGTAATAAAAAATAAAAAAAAAATAAAGAAATCACCGACGGTAGACGGTCAAAATTGTTACCATTAGCTTGAAAAACTTGAAAATTACTAAAAAAATTTTAAGAAAAAGATAACCGTTGCAGAGAAAATATGAGAGTAGAAAAGAGTGGGAGGAAAAGAAAGTTTATTTTTAAAACAAATAGATTTAATTACATGTTAATAACAATCTAACCTTTTGTTATAATAAAGGAAATACAAGAGATATCAACTAGAGTACAAGATCATGATCCGTATTTAGAATTTATGGCTCTTCTTCCCAACAATGTTATTCTTAAAGTTCGAATTTAATTTTTTTATTTAAGATAATAATGTGTCCTGTCATTGCACTCAATCATTGTTAATATTAAATAATATTATTAATTAAACATGTTAAGTAATGACAAAGATATCTCTTAATTTTGATTAATATTTAAATTCGATCTCGCACAATCTCTCCTTTTTTTTAATGCCCCTTTATAAAACCATGCGCTGGCACAACTCACAAGCAACTGGTTATATTTAGAAGTCTAATTATATTCCCACAGCCTTTTTTTTCCCTTTCTTTTTTATTTGTGGGAATATGTTAACCATATGACTCGGTCGTAGTCAACTTATACTAAACAGTTCACTGCCCTATTTAATTATGGCCACTGGTCCCTTTAACTTGCATATCCAAGTCTCAACTCTCAACTCTAGCATGGCTACCTTTCTCTTGTTTCTCATCATAGCAGCTTCTGCATTTTCCACACTTAATGCCGATGGTCAGCTCAATTCTTCTAACTTTCACTTTCTTAATTTTCGTGAATAAAATCAACTATAATCTATAATATATGGTTTTTGCATGCTTTTCTTTGTTGATGTTACAATTAATGTTTATATATGTGTGTGAATTGCAGTGAATATCGATTGTGGAACATCTGAACTTTACAGTTCCGATGACTATTCCATCGGCTGGGTTGGAGACGACAACTACATTCAACATGGCGAGTCCGTAGAGCTACGATCTAGCAGTTCGTTATATCAACCGCTGGCCACTCTACGGGTATTCGCCGACAGGAAGAAAAGCTGTTACAACATTGATTCCAGCAAGGGATCTAAGGTTCTTGTCCGAGCCTATTTCTATTATGGGAATTATGATGGGAAATCATCACCTCCAAGTTTCGACCTACATTTTGATGGGAACCATTGGGCTACGGTGGAGACTTCAATTGACCAATCTGTTTTCTACGAGGTTATTTATGTCACAAAGACGGATACCATCAGTGTATGCGTTGCTCAGACAGCTCCCAACATGTTTCCCTTTATATCGGCCATCGAAGTTCGGGACTTGGACTCGAAAATGTACGCAGATTTAGATTTGAACCGTGCTTTGATGTTGAAGAGGAGGGTTGCTTATGGTACCAAAGCAATCGTTAGGTGTGTTTTGCCTTTCACTTGTGTAAATATTGTTTTTTTTTTTATACTTTGCATTAGCAAATCTCATGCTGCATGTTGTTGTGCTTGTAGGTCTATCGATGATATTTACGACAGAATTTGGGTTCCGGCCGTCAGCGTAGACGGTTTAACGGTGCTTTCAAGTGATGAAATATTAGTTGAAGTTGATTTAGGCGACAGCCCTCCTAGTGCTGTGCTTCTAAATGCATTTTCCACTGACAGCACTTCCTCATCCATTAGATTAGGGACTAATCTTCCCACAACTAAAGTTCCTATTTACATGAACATGTACTTTTCGGAAGTTTCGGTACTCGATTCGACACAAACAAGATCTTTTGAGCTCCAAATAGATGGAACGCCTAGCTCAAAACCCTTTATCCCAGCTTATTTAAAAGCAGGAGAAATGATCCTGACAAACGTGACTGCCTCTTCCAGCAATAATTTCACTTTGGTAGCCACATCTGATTCAACACTGCCTCCTCTTATCAATGCCCTGGAAGTTTTTACAATCAGCGATGAGCTAACTGATGGAACCAACAGTGATGATGGTTGGTATTCAAGACATAAATAACTTGATATTTCTTATATCCCGCGCCTGAAATTTTAAAACTTTTGTTAACCCTTTTTTTTAACTTTTACAATATATTGTAGTGGATGGATTGGTCTCACTGCAGGGACAATTTGATGCACTGGGAGACTGGGGTGGCGACCCTTGTCTTCCTTCACCCTACTCATGGGACTGGATCAATTGCACATCTGATTCCACACCCCGAGTAACAGCATTGTAAGTTTATTAATTTCCAAGCTCAAAATACCTCTCTGGGTTTTCCATGATAGCTTGATCATCATTCATCATTTGGTTTGTTTAATTGTTTTTCAGACATCTCGGTAGCTTTGGTTTATCTGGTCTTCTTCCTGATTTTAGCTCCATGACAAGCCTTGAGATAATGTAAGTTATATATAATCTGCTTCATCTAAAATTGTTTAATCTGGTGTTTGATATTATGTTTTTTGTTTTCATGGCAGAGATATGCACAATAACAGCCTAATCGGGTCTATCCCAGAATTTCTTGGCACCTTGCCTAATCTAAAACAACTGTGAGTTCTCTTGACACTCAGTTGACAGTCTAATTTTATCAGATTTTCCGGGATGCTTAACTGAAAATGTTGGTCCTTGTTCAGGAACTTGGCTGGTAATGGTTTAAGTGGATCAATTCCTTCCTCGATATCAAATAATAAAAAGTTAAAATTAGTGTAAGTAAACGAAATTTCTTCATAAAACATTCATACCAGAAGCTGATTTGCTTATCGAATGGTTTACACTTTTTTCCTTTCTTATTCAGTGTTACAGACAATCCAGATTTGTGTGTCTCTGGTAAATCATGTGAAACAGCGAGTGGTGTAGATACGTTTGATTCCGATGGCTCCTCCGGCAAGAAAAAGAGCAAGTTACCGGTAATCCTTGGTACCACAATTCCAGTTTTTGTACTTCTCTGGGTTATTGCTGGTGTTTGTGCCGTGCTTCATCATAAGAGGAAATCAGCGGCCATTGCAGCCGGGAATGCAGGTTAGTACAAATAATAAGCAAACTTATTTCTTTGTAACATAGCACTTGAAATTCGAATCCGATAGCATTGGTTTTCCGGTGCAAGCAGGAGGAGCCAACAAGCCTTATGGCAACCCACAGGCAGGGCAAATGCAGATGGCAGCTAATAATAATAATAACACAGCCCAAAACATGGTTCATGACTTCATGGTGAACGTCCAAGAGCAGTTGCAGTCAGCTCAAGAGCCTGCTGACCAAAACAATCAACAATAAGGGGTTTATTAATGATTCTGTTAATTACTACATCACCATGATCTTAGACAGCTCAAGTTGTATGCTGGATTGGTTTTTTTTTTTTCCTTTAAAGGAGTTTATGTTTGTGAAAATTATTTGTAAAAGAATAAGATTATATTTTTCAAAAAGATATTGCAGACACAGAGGAACAACTAAAAGATTTAAGTATACTAAGTTTTCAATGCGGTGGTTTTCTAAACATTTCTCTATACAACCTGTTAACTAATTATAAATAGTGTTATCCGTACGTTAAAAATCAAATTATGTAGATTTATTTAATATAAGACGGTCATCAAATTTTGAGAATGAAGTTTCTTTAGTCATTTGGCTAAAAAAAATACCAGATGAATTAATACTTGATTAAAAATACAGTTTTTGTTAGTATTTCATTAAAAATAAAAACTACGAAGAACAGTTCCATTGCTATGTAAAAATGTACAAGAAGATGTGATACATCAAGACTACACTGTTGCAAAGAATTAAATAAATAACATGTTCGACCTTATCAAAACGCACCAGTGGTCTAGTGGTAGAATAGTACCCTGCCACGGTACAGACCCGGGTTCGATTCCCGGCTGGTGCAGTGTAGGAGCAGTGATGAATGCTGCGCTACTTGAGATGGTAGGGTCCATCCTAATTATCCGATAATCGGACGAGTAAATAGCGCATCTGAGCTTCTTCGTTTTCCTTTATTCATAAATAAAATGACACATTTATAAATAAAACATCACTCTTTTATAAGTAATTAACCCTCCTTAAATACTGATACTGTTGGAAAAATGACACATCTCGAATAAATTTCTGGCTTCACCCCTGTTCAGCAGCCAGTGATGGCCTCATCAATGCTTCTCTGCTCATTGTGGTGGAAACAACCCCCTCTCCGGGCTGTCCGGTGGTGCCTAACTCCACTGCGTTGACTTGTCATTGAGTGGATGTTTTCTGTTCCTTAACTATGAAGAAACAAGGGCAAGTATAAATAAATGCTAGGAAAAACAGGTAATCCCACAGGCCACAGCCATCCCGATTATCAAATCCAATCTGTTGCCCTCCGACTGATTATCATTGCTCCTACCTATCCTGTAAACAAATAATAAATGTGAGGAGAAAAGAAGATTTGATTATAGGGCTCGAGTTATAGAATTTTTTTAAATTCTTGAGCTCCGCCTCTAATTACGTACCATTCAGAAGATATGGTTCCCCACTGCCCCCTTCTAGTTGTTGGAAAGCGTTTAACACCTCTAGTCCATTCACTGTTTAACCAAACTTCAATGGGACTCATTACAGGATGCAGTGTGGAACTAGCTCGAATGCTCGATATTCAAAGTACCAACAGAAATGGCATTTTCCCATACGCCATCACACTGCTGATCCACAGTGCTGATTGCATATGCAAGCTTGTTGTTCGCGTTTATATTGAATGCACCAGTTGCTGTTGTACAACAAAAGGTTCAGTGAAGTATAGTTCTAAATGGTCAAGCCAGTTAGTTTTGCTAAATGTGAATGACAAGTTAAGTTTATTTGTTGAACTTGGGGCTAGAACATGACCCTAGCGTTATCAAGTTATATAATATTGTTTGTAGTCTAGGGTACACGTTCAATGTAAGCTGTGAAGTTAGCATGCCTTGACAATGATAATTCTATCATGTCTGATTTTGATCTTTACTCCGGACACAAGGTTAATAGATAGAAGTCCCAAATTTTCTTACCACCAAATACTGGCCCCGTGATTCACAAACGGATCAGATGCTCTGACTATGATTTCATTATTGATAAATTGTGCAGCTAACTCAATGGCTGGTCCGCCAAAAGCCTTTCCATGACGGGACGTACCTTCGCTAAATCTGTTATCTCGGTCATTCCCACTTCATGCAAATGATGATGCTTCCGACCAGCACGTGCAATGATATTGAAAGGTTAGTTTGAAAATTTATCTGGGGGCACTACGCCTAATGGAAATAAAATCTCACTGGTCAACTGGAATTCTGTTTGTCAATCGGTAGATAGAGATGGCCTTGACATAATCCATGCTCATTATCATAATAAGGCTTTCATAATGAAAGTTGGCTACACCTTAATCTCCCAACCGAATTCTTTTTGGGTACATCTACTACACCAAAAATATAGTCTCTGAACCTTGTCCACCTTCCATCCGCCGCTCAACGTGCTCCTCTCTATGGCATGCACTTACCAACATACGGGAGGAGCTGCGTGCAAATCTTGTTTGATCTGTGGGAGATGGCTCGTCCGTCAGACTATGAGACAATGTTTGGATACCATCATTAGTGCGTAACTACACCCTTTATTATGCTTGAGTGATTTGCTGGATGCAAATGGGCACTGGAGTTACATTCACCTATAGTCTTTATTTGTCCCTGAGGCTATCCCTCATATCATGAGCATCAAACCCCTGAAACATATGACTTGGCCGATCGATACATATGGCGATGTAATGCCAATCATACTTTTGACACTGGTTCTGCTTATTGCTTGCTAGCGGAAGTTAATTGGGATGCTAAAATCCCATTATTGATCTTATTCTTTTACAAATAATTTGCACTTTAAAGGGAAAAAATAAATCCAACATACAACTTGAGCTGTCTAAGATCATGGAGATCTAGTAATTAATAGAATCATTAATAAACCCCTTATTGTTGACTGTTTTGGTCAACAGGCTCTTGAGCTGAGTGCAACTGCTCTTGGACGTTGACCATGAAGATCATGAACCATGTTTTGGGCCATATTATTTTTACAAGCCATCTGCATTTCCCCTGTCTGTGGATTTCCATAAGGCTTGTTGGCTCCTCCCCCTGCTTGCACTGCAAAACCATCGAAAATAAATAGGGTGACAAAGTTTCTTAAACAAAGGCTAACACTAAAGTCAATTTGTTAAAGCCAGCTCATTATGATTTAAAATAAAATGTTTTCCGATTCGAATTTCAAATGTTATATTAGAAAGAATCAATTAAGTTCGGTCCAAATTTCTTTTTATAATACATTTGCTTATTATTGTACTAACCTGCATTACCGGCTGCAATGGCTGCTGATTTTCTCTTATGATGAAGCACGGCACAAACACTAGCAATAACCGAGAGAAGTACAAAAATTGGAATTGTGGTACCAAGGATTACCGATAACTTGCTCTTTTTCTTGCCACTGCCCGAGGAGCCACCGGAACCAATGAAAGAAAGAACAAAGTGTGTAACACTTTTACATGATTTATAGGAGACACACAAATCTGGATTGTCTGTGACTCTGAATATTCAGACAATGAAATAAAGAAAAAAGTGTGAATTATTCGATAAGCAAACCAGTTTCTGGTATGAATATTTTACAAAGAAAATCCGTTTACTTACACTAATTTTAACTTTTTATTATTTGATATCGAGGAAGGAATTGATCCACTTAAACCATTACCAGCCAAGTTCCTGAACAAGTACCAACATTTTCAGTTAAGCATCCCGGAAAATCTGATAAAATTAGACTGTGAAGAGAACTCACAGTTGTTTTAGATTAGGCAAGGTGCCAAGAAATTCTGGGATAGACCCGATTAGGCTGTTATTGTGCATATCTCTGCCATCAAAACAAAAAACATAATATCAAACACCAGATTAAACAATTTTAGATGAAGCAGATTGTATACAACTTACATTATCTCGAGGCTTGTCATGGAGCTAAAATCAGGAAGAAGACCAGATAAACCAAAGCTACCGAGATGCCTGAAAAACAATTAAACAAACCAAATGATGAATGATGATCAAGCTATCATGGAAAACCCAGAGAGGTATTTTGAGCTTGGAAATTAATAAACTTACAATGCTGTTACTCGGGGTGTGGAATCAGATGTGCAATTGATCCAGTCCCATGAGTAGGGTGAAGGAAGACAAGGGTCGCCACCCCAGTCTCCCAGTGCATCAAATTGTCCCTGCAGTGAGACCAATCCATCCACTACAATATATTGTAAAAGTTTGAAAAAAAAGTTTAAAAATTTCAGGTGCGGGATATTAGAAATATCAAGTGATTTATGTCTTGAATACCAACCATCATCACTGTTGGTTCCATCAGTTAGCTCATCGCTGACTGCAAAAACTTCCAGGGCATGATGACACTTTTGTTGTGACACTTGCTGCTGCATTTGTTTGATTTTGTTTAGATATTTTGTTGTAATTAATATATGCTTGTTGACTGAAATGGCTACTGCGATTAGATTTGTGGTGAAGCTTATTTCAAGCTAAAATATCAGAAAACATGTTGCTGAATTTAAGGAGTAGTTGTTGACTAACTTTTGTATTGATGTATAAATATTAAAAATGAATGAATCAGACTAAGTTCTTCCTTTCCTGATTTTCTTCTCTACTACTTTGCTCTTTCAAACTTCCAACAAGTGGCATCAGAGCTAAAAATCTGATCTTGGAAGGGCCTGTGAGTGTAAGAGAGAAAAATACAGTGAGCTTATCCTCCATAAAAGACCAAACCTTCTGCTCTATCTTTTGCTATGTCTTCTAGCAGCTTTGGAGTTGGTACTCCTCCATTGTTTGATGGCCAAAATTATCAGTTGTGGGCTGTCAAAATGAAGGCATATCTACGAGGCTCAGATCTCTGGGATGTTGTTGAGACTGGAAATGATCCTCCACCATTAAGAAATAATCCCACCGTGGCACAAATGAAGCACCATGCAGAAGAGTGTGCCAAGAAATTTAAAGCTTTGTCTATTATACATGCTGCAGTCACTGAAACAATTTTCACTCGCATAATGGCGTGTGAAACTGGAAAAGAAGCATGGGATAGACTAAGGGATGAATTTCAAGGAAGTGAGAAGACAAAACAGATGCAGGTTCTTAATCTAAGAAGAGAATATGAGATGCTTAGAATGAAAGAATCTGAGTCGGTTAAAGAATATGCAGATCGACTTATGAAGATAGTGAACCAGATCAGATTGTTTGGTGAAGATCTCCCAGAGAAGAGAGTTGTTGAGAAGGTGCTTGTAAGTTTGCCAGAAAAGTTTGAATCTAAAATTTCCTCCTTGGAAGATTCAAAGGATATATCTCAACTGTCTCTAGCTGAATTAGTCAATTCTCTACAAGCTGTGGAGCAAAGAAAAGCTTATAGACTTGAAGAACCAAGTGAGGTTGCTTTTTTGGCAAAACAAAGAGGGAAGGCTGAAGCAGCTTTTGGAGGAAAGAAGCCAACAGGAGAAAGAAAAGACAAACTGAAAAAGGGTGATCAAGAAAATAAAAGCAAGGGCAGAAAAGGCAAGTTCCAGATTTGCTCACATTGCAACAAGAAAGGCCATTCAAAAAACTATTGTTGGTTCAGGCCTGGTGTCCAATGTAGATCGTGTAAACAGTTTGGCCATGTTGAAAAAGTATGCAAGGCCAAAACTGAGCAACAACCACAACAAGTTCAAGTTGCTGAAAACCTCAAATTGGAGGAGGAAATTGCATTCATGGCACTTCAGCATGAAGAGTGTTGTGTTGCAGCAAACAAGCTTGAAGCTTGGCTAATTGATAGTGGATGTACTCATCACATGACTCCTCACGTAGATTTGTTTAAAGTGCTGGACAAAAGCTACAAATCAAGGGTGAAAATAGGTGATGGAAGCTTTGTCGATGTAAAAGGCAAAGGAGATGCAGCTGTTGAGACTTCTTCAGGTACAAAAATTATTTCAGATGTTTTATTTGTGCCTGAAATTAGTCAAAGTTTTCTTAGTGTTGGCCAATTGCTTGAGAAAAATTACAACTTGCATTTTCATGATCGAGTATGTGATGTGTTTGATAAAAATGGTGTGAAGATGTTGACTGTTAAGATGATTGAAAGAAGTTTCCCAATAAAATGGAAGCAAACTGAAGTGCAAGCTTTCACTTCTATTGCCGACCAATCGAATTTATGGCATAGAAGGTTGGGTCACTTCAATTATTCATCTTTGAAATATATGTCCAGCAAAGGCTTAGTAAAAGATATGCCTGATGTGTGTGAGAACACTGCGGTGTGTGAAGTGTGTCAAAAAGGGAAGCAAACTAAGCTTTCATTCCCTGTAAATCAAGCTTGGAGAGCTTCAGAAAAGCTTCAGCTTGTGCACACTGACTTGTGTGGTCCAATGCGCATATCTTCACTAAATGGGAGCAGATATTTTCTGATATTCATTGATGATTTTAGCAGATGGTGTTGGGTTTTCTTCTTAAAACAAAAAAGTGAAGTTTTTGATGTTTTTCAAAGGTTCAAAGCTAATTCTGAAAATCAGAGTGGAAAGAAAATCAAGACTCTAAGGTCTGATAATGGCGGCGAATATACATCGCGTCAATTTGCAAGCTATCTCCAACAACTTGGCATTCATCACCAGTTGACTGTTGTCTACACGCCACAACAGAACGGAGTTAGCGAGAGGAAGAATAGGACTGTTTTGAACATGGCAAGATGTTTGCTATTTGAGAAGAAGTTTCCAAAGGTTTTTTGGGCAGAGGCTGTCAACACTTCTGTATATTTATTAAACAGGCTCCCTACTAAAGCCTTAGAAGGGAAGACACCTTTTGAAGCTTGGTTTGATGCTACACCTTCAATTGGTCATCTTAGAGTCTTCAGTTGTGTATGCTACATACATGTTCCAGAAGTAAAAAGGGACAAACTAGATGAAAGGGCAACTGTTGGTGTTTTTGTGGGATACAGTTCCAACTCAAAAGGATATAGAGTATATGATGTGAAGACAAAAAAAATTCTTGTTAGCAGAAATTTGAAGTTTGATGAGGATTCTATTTGGAATTGGAACAAGTCCATGGTTGAACACTCCAAACAGATTGTGAATGTTAGCTCTTCACAAGAGCAAGGTGCAACTACTTTTGAAGTTGACATCGATTCAGATGAAGAGATTGGAGTTAGAGGCACAAGGACATGGGATGATATTATTAGTAGATGCAATGTTGCCATTTTAGAACCTGCAAGTTATCAGGAGGCTGCAAAGTTTATTGAATGGAAAGAAGCTATGAAAGAAGAAATAAGGATGATATCCAAGAATGACACTTGGAAATTGGTGGACAAACCAAAGAACAAGAAGGTGATTGGAGTGAAATGGGTATATAGAGTCAAATTAAATTCAGATGGCTCTATTAATAAGCATAAGGCCATACTTGTAGTGAAAGGGTATTCCCTAGAGTTTGGTGTTGATTTTACGGAGACATTTGCACCTGTGGCCAGATTTGATACTATCAGATTGCTCATTGCTTTGGCTGCTCATAAGTCTTGGGAAATATACCAACTAGATGTAAAATCAGCCTTCTTGAATGGATATTTGCAGGAGGAGATTTTCATCGAACAACCTGAAGGGTTTGTGAAAAAAGGTTGTGATGACAAAGTGTATCTTCTCAAAAAGGCCTTGTATGGCTTAAAACAGGCTCCTAGAGCCTGGTACAGCAGAATTGACAAATATTTAACAAGGCTGGGATTTGTTAAAAGCTACACGGAAGCAACCCTTTATGTGAAAGAAACAAAAGGAGATATAATTGTTGTTTCTTTGTACGTTGATGATTTATTGGTTACCGGCAGCAATCAATTATTGATTTGTCAGTTTAAGGAGGAGATGAAAAAAGGTTTCGAGATGAATGATTTGGGGAAAATGTCATATTTTCTTGGTATGGAAATTCTGCAGCTTCAACAAGGAATTTTCATATGCCAAAGGAAGTATGCAATTGAAGTTCTAAAGAAATTTAGAATGGAGAATTGCAAGACAGTGAACACTCCAGCTGTGCAAGGTGAAAAGCTCAGCAAAAATGATCAAGTTAGGATGATCGATGCAGGTCAGTACAGGAGTCTCATTGGGTGCCTGTTATATTTGTCTGCTACTAGACCTGATATCATGTATGCAACAAGTTTACTTTCCAGGTTCATGCACAGTCCAAGTGAAATTCATTATAGAGCTGCAAAGAGGATATTGAGATATATAAAGGGAACAACTGATTTTGGTGTTTTATATGCAAGAAATGCAGAGATAAAATTGGTGGGATTTACTGATAGTGATTGGGCAGGTTCATCTGATGACATGCGAAGTACTTCCGGTTATTGTTTCTCTATTGGTTCGGGCATGATCTGTTGGAGTTCCAAAAAGCAAGAGACTGTGGCACAATCCACAGCAGAAGCAGAATATGTAGCTGCTGCACATGCTGTTAACCAATGCATTTGGTTAAGGAAGTTGTTGCTTGATTTGAAGCATGAACAGGTGAATGCTACTGAAGTGTTGTGTGATAATAAATCCGCTGTTGCCATTGCAAAAAATCCGGTCTTTCATGGAAAGACTAAACATATTAACATCAAATATCACTTCCTTAGAGAAGTTGAGAAAGAAGGTCAAATTCAATTGAAGCATTGCAGCTCAGAGGATCAAGTAGCTGATATATTTACTAAGGGACTGCCAAAAATGAAATTTGAGAAGTTAAGAGAAAGCTTGGGAGTATGTAGCAGCACCAATGTCAAGGAGGAGTGATGACACTTTTGTTGTGACACTTGCTGCTACATTTGTTTGATTTTGTTTAGATATTTTGTTGTAATTAATATATGCTTGTTGACTGAAATGGCTACTGCGATTAGATTTGTGGTGAAGCTTATTTCAAGCTAAAATATCAGGAAACATGTTGCTGAATTTAAGGAGTAGTTGTTGACTAACTTTTGTATTGATGTATAAATATTAAAAATGAATGAATCAGACTAAGTTCTTCCTTTCTTGATTTTCTTCTCTACTGCTTTGCTCTTTCAAACTTCCAACAGGGCATTGATAAGAGGAGGCAGTGTTGAACCAGATGTGGCTACCAAAGTGAAATTATTGCTGGAAGAGGCAGTCACGTTTGTCAGGATCATTTCTCCTGCTTTTAAATAAGCTGGGATAAAGGGTTTTGAGCTAGGCGTTCCATCTATTTGGAGCTCAAAAAGATCTTGTTTGTGTCGAATCGAGTACCGAAACTTCCGAAAAGTACATGTTCATGTAAATAGGAACTTTAGTTCTGGGAAGATTAGTCCCTAATCTAATAGATGAGGAAGTGCTGTCAGTGGAAAATGCATTTAGAAGCACAGCACTAGGAGGGCTGTCGTCTAAACCAACTTCAACTAATATTTCATCACTCGTAAGCACCGTTAAACCGTCTACGCTGACGGCCGGAACCCATATTCTGTCGTAAATATCATCGATAGACCTACAAGCACAACAACATGCAGCATGAGATTTGCTAATGCAAAGTATAAAAAAAAAAACAATATTTACACAAGTGAAAGGCAAAACACACCTAACGATTGCTTTGGTACCATAAGCAACCCTCCTCCTCAACATCAAAGCACGGTTCGAATCTAAATCTGCGTACATTTTCGAGTCCAAGTCCCGAACTTCGATGGCGGATATAAAGGGAAACATGTTGGGAGCTGTCTGAGCAACGCATACACTGATGGTATCCGTCTTTGTGACATAAATAACCTCGTAGAAAACAGATTGGTCAATTGAAGTCTCCACCGTAGCCCAATGGTTCCCATCAAAATGTAGGTCGAAACTTGGAGGTGATGATTTCCCATCATAATTCCCATAATAGAAATAGGCTCGGACAAGAACCTTAGATCCCTTGCTGGAATCAATGTTGTAACAGCTTTTCTTCCTGTCGGCGAATACCCGTAGAGTGGCCAGCGGTTGATATAACGAACTGCTAGATCGTAGCTCTACGGACTCGCCATGTTGGATGTAGTTGTCGTCTCCAACCCAGCCGATGGAATAGTCATCGGAACTGTAAAGTTCAGATGTTCCACAATCGATATTCACTGCAATTCACACACATATATAAACATTAATTGTAACAGCAACAAAGAAAAGCATGCAAAAACCATATATTATAGATTATAGTTGATTTTATTAATGAAAATTAAGAAAGTGAAACTTAGAAGAATTGAGCTGACCATCGGCATTAAGTGTGGAAAATGCAGAAGCTGCTATGATGAGAAATAAGAGAAAGGTAGCCATGCTAAGAGTTAAGAGTTGAGACTTGGATATGCAAGTTAAAGGGACCAGTGGCCATAATTAAATAGAGCAGTGAACTGCTTAGTATAAGTTGACTATGATCGAGTCATGAGGTTAACATATTCCAACAAGTAAAAAAAGAATGACAAAAACAAGGTCGTTAGAATACAGGTATTAAATAGAACCAGTTGATTGCGAGTGGGTTTTTTTAGGGTTATAAACTTATAATGCATTGAAATTTAAAAAAAAAAAATAGGGAAATCAGCCTTGTACAACGATCATGTGTGATCTAAAACTTTTGTTACAGAACAGAAGGAAATTGTTGTGCAAGCCAAATTATTTTCAGAAGTATTGTACGTTTTACCGTGAAAGTGAAGATTAGGGTTGTGTAAAAAACTCGACAAACTGAAACCGAATTTGAAATCCGAAAAAACCAATCCGAAAACATGGTTAACCGAACTAAAAAAAATTAGTTTCCGTAGGTTTTTTTAGAAAAAAAAAATATTATTCTATTTGGATACGGTTCGTAGTTTTGAACAAAAGCAAGTAACCGAACCGACTAGTTGCATATTATATAATATATAAAATATGAATATATATACAATTATATTGGAAAAAATTTAGTCGTTGTTAATTTTTTCTCTTCCCCAAAGATTTTTATTGTCTTGAAAAGTGAAAAAAATTAGTGGTAATTTTTAATATATTTCCCTCAGTTTCATACGTTAATATTTTTTTCTTCAAATATTTCAAAATTCAAACTCTAGCTTATTTTTTACTATGTTATTAGATTTGATATTTTTAATAAGGAAAATTAATAAATCATTACCCGAACCGAACCGAACCGAATATTTCGGTTAACCAGTTTAATAGTTAAGGTTTAGGGTCGAGAATTAAGCAACCCAAATTTACCGGTTATCCGAAATAATTTTCTAACGGTTAACCGAACCAGATTTTGCACACCCCTAATAAAAATGATAGGATTACATATCATCTTTGAATAGTAAATTAATTTATTGAATAAAAAATCAAAGTTAATAGGATTACGTATCATCTTTGAACAATGACTATATTGAAGATGATGGGAAGAGGTTATGTATTCTTCTTCACTCAAATTTTTTTATTCAAAAAATTAATTTACCGTTCAAAGATGATATGTAATCCTATTATCTTCACTTTCACCGTAGAAAGTGTAATATTTTTAAAAATAATTTGGCTTGTTCCATATTTGTGAAGAAAAAAAAAACTTGAGAATAATATTTAAGAAAATTTTTCATATTATTTGTGCTGGAAACAAAACAAATAAGTTAAGTTGTCTTTGTGGTTGGGAGGTTGCCTTTGACTCTAAAATCTTCAAGTAAGGATGGCAAACAGGCGGGGCGGGTGCGGATAACCCCTCCCCCATCCCCATATCCACCTAGAATTTTCATATCCACCACCTACGGTGGGTATAATTTTTGAATCCACACCCGCCCACGCGGCTATATTCTCAAATCCATCCTCACACTCACTACCCAATTAGATACCCATTACTTATCTCGTACCCGCCTGGCAGCAACCATACACATAAAACATAAATTCAAGAACAACCACAAAACATAAATTACAATAAATATCATATAAAATTTTAGGATTTATAAAATAGTTTGTGAAATTAAATCTAAATTCATAATGATCCAAATTTATATGGCGAATAGGATGCGGGGCGGGTAAGGTCTTAAATCCACCACAAACCCACTACCCACGGCGGATATGACTTTTTACATCCACACCCGCCCACTACCCACCAAACTTATACCCATCGCCGCCCTAATTGGGGCGGGTGCGGTGCGGAACCCACAAAATTATATCCGTCTGCTATCCCTAGTTTCAGGTTTAAATTTTATTGAGGGTATAATTTTTCATATTTTTCTCCAGCAAAACAACGTCGTTTTTGACAACTTAGTATCAAAATAGCAACACCAAAATGACGTCGTTGTGGTCTAGCATCTAAGTCATCACGTCGTTAATGAGTTAACGGTACGGTAGAATAAATGAGTCGAAAAATAAAATTCACCGCTAATAGTTTATAATGAAAAAACATGAGAACCACCTCCACCAATTAAATTTTCTGGAGAATGATTACTTGGACTAATATTTTTGTGAAAACATCTTAGATTTTGGATGAGACTTCAAGCTCAACAAATAATTCGACCCTTTAACAAATTTGATAAAATATACTTCAAATTATAAGCGGGTTAAACATTCGAAATTTAATAAATTAGATTGATATAATAGATTAAAAGAAGATGATATCGAATTTGAAGTTTAAATCCAATTCTTTTGCTTCCATAACCTCTTTCTTTGTAGCCAGTTATTTTTGCTTATGATATGTAAAAATTCATAGAAATTTCAGGATTGCCATGTGTTGCGGAATACGATCGTCGGATAGAGTAAAAACGCAACTGATAATTTGAGAAAATAATAATGAAGATAAAAGAGACACAGATTTTACGTGGAAAACCCCTAAATAATATAGGGTAAAAACCACGGACAAAGGTAGAAAAATTTCACTATGAGAAAATAGGAATTACAACTTCTCTCAATCTAACAAGGAGAAAACAATGACAATTCTCTCTTGATAAGAAAGGAGAAAACAACTCTATGAAAACTCTCTAATTTCTCTAGTATTGGGAGGATGTTAGAATGATTTGGGATGTGTAAGAATGGCAAATGGCTAGGCTATTTATAGTTGAGCTTTAGGGACTAACTTATAAATAACCTAAAGTTTAGGGACCAAAATTGTGATTTTCCCATGCCATTTTTCAATCTTGGCTGCACCTGCCAAAATTGAAATTTCCCATTTTCAATTTTGGCTGTGTTAAAGATTAGCTGTTATTAGTTAGTTTAAGTTTGTTATTAAGTTGTTAGACGTTGGGCTTTAAATACTCTATATTGTAATGGGCTGAATAGAAGTATTACCTATCATTCTCAATAATATTTTCAAGAGTTATTTTCTCTGAATTTTCTAATATCCTAATTCCATCTTTCCCCGTTCATCTCCCTTCACTCACAAACCACCGTCAGTAACCATTCCGGCAACCATGTCGCCATTTTCACATGGTATCAATCGCCAACAACGATCCTAACGCCGTGTCTTCCGCCAACGCTGTTCCGTTTTTCTTCTGCCTTTCCATTCAAATCTGCGTTGTTCTATCTCGCGAAATTTTGTTCTATCGGTTTGTTTTCCCGATTCACCAAAGTCAGATCTGATCGTTGCTGGATCTTTTACTGTTGTTCTGCATCGATCTGATTCGCCGTTTTGCCTCTTTCCCGGCGATCTTGATGCCGCCTCCTCAATCAGCGACGCTCATATTTCGGAGGTTTTCTTGTAAAACCAGCGACCGGCCTGACCTTGGGTATAAGGACCTCCCATTTTCCAGCTTTCTCTTTCCTCTTTTGCTTTATGATGTTGCTAAGAACCTTTGCACGTGTGGTGTTTTCACGATCCATAAGATAGGCAGGAATGGCAAGCAACAATCATGGGCCCAGCAGATAGTCTTTTTTGCTGGAGGATTGACCTTGCGGCAGACATTATGAAGGGTTTTGTGATTTTGGGTGAGGAGTTTTGCGGCGGACTTTGTTTGATGCTCGTGCTGCCACTGCTGAAAACCACAGGATTGATCTAATTGATTTGGGTGAGATCTAGGAATTTTTCTTCATGATATCTACAATAAGTATGGCAGAATATGATATCTACTTTGTTAAGGTTCTGCTTACTGTTTCTACATATACGTCCACTGGTTTTAGTTTTGGTAGTTACAATCTGATTTGTGATGTTGCTGGTTGTTCATTCTGTTGCTTCATTTGTATCACTGATTTAGTTGTTCTCATCGAAAGTAGTTGTCTGTTAGCACTTGATGACCGGTAGCTGGTTCGATGACAAAATTTCTGGAACTTGATTACTTGATTTGGCCATTGTTGAGTACATTTGGTGATTGACAGTATGAAGATTTTGTTTTCACTCTGCACCTCATAGGTTTTGATCTAGTATTTTTGACCAATGGTGTGATCTATTCACTGATTTATGCATTGTGACCAATGGTGAATACTCAAATCTGGCTCATTTTGTTTGTTGGCTTTGCATCACTGCTATTGAATATTGGTGATTGGCTTTGTGCATGATGTGTGATAATGTTATTCTGTTGGAGAAAGATTAGGCTTCTGAAGGACTTTCAAAATGAAAGAAAAAATAATGTTAGGACAAAAAGGTGAGTAAAGAAGAACGAAAGGATGAAGAACACCTTCGATTCTCATTAAACCACCAAGTATGAAATACATATTTTGCTTCTGAAGAAATTCCGGATGAAAGCATAATGTTTGAAGATAGAAAGCATTTTCTGTTTCGTGTACAAGCTATACCAGGCCGCTGTGATTGTTCATTTGTTCAAAGAACCAACTCATTGTTGTTTTATAATCTCATCAATAGAAGAAGGAAGAAGAAGAAAAAAGGGTACTCACACTTTCAGCTATTGGTCTGATTCAAGAAATTCAACAGAAGAAAACAAAAATAGAAGCAGGGTGAATGTTAAAGATTAGCTGTTATTAGTTAGTTTAAGTTTGTTATTAAGTTGTTAGACGTTGGGCTTTAAATACTCTATATTGTAATGGGCTGAATAGAAGTATTACCTATCATTCTCAATAATATTTTCAAGAGTTATTTTCTCTGAATTTTCTAATATCCTAATTCCATCTTTCCCCGTTCATCTCCCTTCACTCACAAACCACCGTCAGTAACCATTCCGGCAACCATGTCGCCATTTTCACAGGCTGCCACCACATTGCTTGACTTTCTACAATCTCCCACTTGAAGATTTGATTGGAACAATCATATCTTCACACCATTCTTTCTACCTCGTACTTTCCATGTTGCTTACGTCTCTAACAAGCCACAAGAGGATCGACACCAAGTAAACTTATCAGTGTTGATTGCTTTTGTCATGAAATCTGCTATGTTGTCATCGGTATGGATCTTCTGCATATCTATCGTCCCTTCTTCCACTTTCTCACGAATGAAGTGGTATTGGACCCGAATATGTTTTGTTCTTGAGTGAAAAGCAGGATTCCTTGCAAGATGCAAGGCGCTCTGACTGTCACAAAACAAAGAGACATTCTCTTGTTTGTGCCCGAGCTCCTCCAATAGCATTTTCAACCATATTGCTTCTTTACTGGCTTGTGTAGCTGCTACATATTCTGCCTCCGTTGTTGACGTAGCCACAACCGATTGCAGTTTTGAAACCCAGCTTACAGCTCCACCAGCAAGTGTAAACACATACCCTGTTGTAGATTTGCTTTTATCCAAATCTCCTGCATAGTCAGAATCGACATACCCGCTGATAAGAAAGTCTGATCCCCCGTAACATAATGCAACATTTAAGGTCCCTTTGATGTATCTCAGGATCCTTTTCACAGCATTCCAATGCTCTCTGCCTGGATTCGCCATGTACCGACTAACCACTCCCACTGCTTGTGCAATGTCTGGTCTTGTACAAATCATAGCGAACATTAAACTTCCCACTGCTGATGCATACGGTACTCGAGACATCTCCATCCTCTCTTCTTCACTGCTAGGACTCATACTGGAGGATAATTTAAAGTTAATAGGAAGAGGGGTATGAATTGGCTTACAATCTTGCATGCTGAATCGTGACAAGATCTTTTTCAAGTAATTCTTTTGTGAAAGCCAAATCTTCCTATTACTTCTGTCTCGGTGAATTTGCATCCCTAGAATCTTGTTTGCTGGTCCCAAGTCCTTCATTTCAAATTCCCTAGCCAGTCGTGCCTTTAATTCTTCAATATGATCTTTGTTGGGGCCTGCAACCAACATGTCATCTACATACAACAGCAATATAACAAAGTCGTTTTCACCAAACCTCTTGAAGTAAGCACAAGGGTCTGCATTAAGTCTGTTGTATCCAAGGCTCATGATGAAGGAGTCAAATCTCTTGTACCAACACCTCGGCGCCTGCTTTAAACCGTACAGAGATTTGTTCAACCTACAAACCAAGTTCTTCTTTTCTTTTTCTTCAAAACCTTCAGGCTGGAGCATGTAAATCTCTTCTTCAAGATCTCCATGAAGAAAAGCTGTTTTAACATCTAGCTGCTCTAGATGTAAATTCAATGTAGCACACATTGCCAGGACAACTCGAACCGTTGTTAGTCTAACCACAGGAGAAAAGATTTCATTGAAATCAATACCTTCTTTCTGAGCATATCCTTTGACCACCAGTCTTGCACGATACCTCTCCACTTGATCGTCACCATTTCTCTTGATTTTGAAGACCCATTTGTTACCAATTGGCTTCCTTCCTTGTGGTAGTGGCACAAGTTCCCATGTATTATTTTTATGAAGGGCTTCGATTTCTTCTTGCATTGCCGCCATCCACTGCGAAGCATCTGAGTTGTTCATTGCCTCCTCGAATGTTGATGGCTCACCGTCCTCCGTTAAAAGGCAGTATGCAACATTACCTTCTATAACATAATCTGAGTGCCAATTGGGGCGTCTTCTCACACGATCTGATTGACGAGTTGTTGGAGCTTCAGAATTCTCTGGTTCTGATTCCTCGAGCTCTGGTTCTGCTTCAGAACAATCTCTCTGTTCAAACTCATTTTCAACATGTATCTGTGTAGTCTCTGGCTTTTCTTTATCAGTGCTATCATCTTCTTCTTTTCTTTGTAGCTTATCTTCTACAAAGATAACATCCCTGCTGATAATCACTTTGCGGGCAGTGGGATCCCACAAGCGATACCCCTTTACTCCATCAGCATACCCCAAGAATTTACATTTTCTGGATTTTGGATCCAACTTTGAAATTTCTTGGGCATTGTACATCACGTACACAATACTTCCAAATATATGGAGGTTTGAATAATCAACTGGTTTACCAGTCCACATTTCCATCGGTGTCTTCAACTCAATTGCAGTTGATGGAGCCCGATTCACCAAATAACAGGCGGTATTGACTGCTTCTGCCCAGAAAGCTTTTTCTAGCCCTGCAGCTCTCAACATTGCTCGTGTTCTTTCTAACAGAGTTCTGTTCATCCGCTCTGCCACTCCATTTTGTTGAGGAGTGTATACTGTTGTGAACTGTCTTTTGATGCCTTCTTTTCTGCAGAAGTCATCAAATTCATCACTTGTATATTCACCTCCATTATCTGATCTGAAACACTTGATCTTATTTCCAGAATCAAGTTCCACCCGCGCTTTGAAAACTTTGAAGGTTGAAAACACACATGCCTTCCTCTTGATAGGATACACCCAACATCTCCTAGAGTAGTCATCAATGAAGGAGACAAAATACTTTGCTCCGCCTAGGGATGTAACCGGTGCTTGCCATACATCAGAGTGAACCAATTCTAGAGCAGCCTTGCCTCTAGAATTTGATGTGTTGAATTTTAATCGATGCTGCTTACTTGTAATACAATGTTCACACAAAGGAAGTGATACCTTTGTTAAACCCGGAAGTAGCTTTTGCTCCACAAGGACTTTCATTCCCTGTTCTGACATGTGTCCAAGTTTCCGATGCCATAACATGGTAGAATCTGAACTACATGAGGCAACAGAGGCTTCAGCTTCTAGCAAAGTCTCTCCCTTCAGCATGTACAAATTTGCCGCTATCTTTTCACCTTTCATCACCACAAGCGCTCCATGGAACACCTCCATGATTCCTTTCTGTGTTTCAATCTTGCTTGCATTATTATCCAACAATCCGTAGGATAATAAGTTTTTCTTCAAGCCTTTCACGTGTCGCACATCTCGAACAACTTTGATTGTCCCGTCATACATCTTCAATTTGATGGTTCCAACGCCAACAATTTCCAAGGCATGATTATTGCAGCTGTACACAGATCCTCCTGAGATAGGTTCATAATTATAGAACCATTCTCTTCTTGAGGTCATGTGATATGTGGCTCCCGAGTCAATAAGCCATATGTCTGCAAATCTTTTTCTGCCTTCCATGGTTGTTGCTGCTTCACAACATAGAGCATCTCCATCATCTGAAGTGTTTGCCATATTTCCTTGAGGATTGGAGTTTTTAGGTAAACTCCAACAATCCTTCTTCAAGTGACCCTTCTTTCCACAGTTGTAGCACTTTAAATTCTTCTTACTCCTTGACTTTGATCTACCATGATTGTGACTGCTACTTTGGCCACGTTCTGTTGATCTTCCTCTCATCACCGTTAAGGCCTCTGCTTGTTGCAGATTTCCTTGTCTGTCTTCCTTGTTCTTGCGCCGATTTTCTTCTTCCAGAACAGCAGCTGCAACGTCATCGAAGACTAGATCACTTGTAAGGTTGTTGTTTGTCAAGTTGATGATGAGTTGATCATACGAATCAGGTAGACTTTGAAGCAGAAGTTCAGCACGTTCTTGTGACTCTATTTTATAGCTTAGGGATGTAAGCTGAGAAAATAGAGTATTCAACGTGTTTAAGTGCTCTGTCACTGAAGTAGATTCTGACATCCGAAGAGTGTACAATTTCCTCTTAAGGAAAATTTTATTGTGCAACGATTTGACCTCGTATAATTTTACGAGGTGATCCCAAATCTCCTTGGCCGTCTTCTTCTCCTCGATGCTTGATAGTACTTCATCTGCTAATGCTAAATGAAGGTCTGCAATAGCATTCTCGTCCATCTCATTCCATTTCTTGTTATCTGTAAAATCTGTCGGCCTTTCGCTGATAGCCGCTAGACATCCGTTTTTTCTTAGGATGGCCTTTATCTTCAATTTCCACAGTGAGAAATTTCTCTCATTGAACTTTTCAATATCAAATTTCGTTGCCATAGCTTCTATTTCATATAGCTCCCACTATTTCACCTTTTTGACGTGAATAGTGCCCACCACCTTCAATGAATGAGTAATATCTAACTTACTTTCTTATGATGGAGGATCCACTTTTCAGTGGCAACCAACAGAGAATACGGTAAGTAGATATACGCACCCAAATCTGGCTCTGATACCAATTGTTGCGGAATACGATCGTCGGATAGAGCAAAAACGCAACTGATAATTTGAGAAAATAATAATGAAGATAAAAGAGACACAGATTTTACGTGGAAAACCCCTAAATAATATAGGGTAAAAACCACGGACAAAGGTAGAAGAATTTCACTATGAGAAAATAGGAATTACAACTTCTCTCAATCTAACAAGGAGAAAACAATGACAATTCTCTCTTGATAAGAAAGGAGAAAACAACTCTATGAAAACTCTCTAATTTCTCTAGTATTGGGAGGATGTTAGAATGATTTGGGATGTGTAAGAATGGCAAATGGCTAGGCTATTTATAGTTGAGCTTTAGGGACTAACTTATAAATAACCTAAAGTTTAGGGACCAAAATTGTGATTTTCCCATGCCATTTTTCAATCTTGACTGCACCTGCCAAAATTGAAATTTCCCATTTTCAATTTTGGCTGCCACCACATTGCTTGACTTTCTACACCATGGATGAAGGAAATCATTAATGTTTTTTTAGGGTGCAAATAGTCACGTTTCGAAATAGAGGGTTGACTTTGGAAGAGTTTATACATTAAGCGTTGACTTTGTAAGCGTTTTCAATGTGGGGATGTTGGGTTTTACAAGCAGAGAATTAGACGCGTTGATTCTCTGCATTATTAGTCGGTGTAGCGAAGGAACAAGTTGCAATGTTTCTGCATGTTGCTTCCTCGGCAACTTCGACCTCGCTTTGGGTCAATGAAACAAAACAGACAAAAGAGGGGTAACGTAGTTGTAACATCCTAGACCGTTACAGATTACTCGACCTGACCCGAAGTGTCATATTCGAGCAGTTCGCAAATAGAACACGAGAGTAACTTACAATTTTGCTAAACAGATTGCATTTAAGTGCAGCATTTTATTCATGAGATTAGTTGAGTACTGACTGTATATTTAACTGCAGGATAATTTTGTTGCCCATTTTAGGAAAGAATGAAAATGCGTGGAACCATTGATCGGAACTAGCTCGAATGCTTGATATTCAAAGTACCAACAGAAACGGCATTTTCCCATACGCCATCACGCAGCTGACATACAGGGCTGATTGCATATGCAAGCTTGTTGTTCACATTTATATTGAATGCACGAGTTGCTGTTGTATACCAAGGTTTAGTGAAGTATAGTTCTACATGGTCAAGCCAGTTAGTTCTGTTAAACGTGAATGACAAGTCAAGTTCATCTGTAGGACTTGGAGCTTGAACTGCTTCGGTTACAGTCGTAACCGGTGGCTCGTTAACTGTTTTTTCAACAAGTGAGGCAAATTTTGCTGTCACCGTGTTCGAACCGAGTGGAATCATAGGTTGCCATAGATAGGGTTGTGAACATCACCACTAGCGTTATCAAGTTATTGGAGTTCAAAACCAGGCATGAAATAAGACTGGAGTATAATAATATACTTAGTTAGGAATGCAGAACTGACCACATTGAATTGAACCATGCTGCTAATGAATAGAACATAACCCTAACAGCTTTTTCATCGTCGATTGCTTTAAGTACCTGTTTGTTTGGATTACTAGTATTAGAAAACACAGAAACAGGAAGATACAGATTCAATCAAAATTATATAATATTGTTTGTAGTCTGTACACATTCAATGTAAAAGCTCTGAAGTTGCAAGGGATTGGAATGGGTGCGAGTCCGTAGCAGTTAGCATGCTTCGTTATCCACGTTTTTTTGCTTCTTTTTTTGGTTTACTATCTTTAAAATATTTTTTTGTTAGTATTTCATTAAAAATAAAAACTACGAAGAACAGTTCCATTGCTATGTAAAAATGTACAAGATGTGATGCATCAAGACTACACTGTTGCGGATAATAGCGCATCTGAGCTTCTTTTACCTTGATTTTTTTTCTTTTCCAAATCAAGTTTCTCCGGAACCTTTTGCATTCCAATGATGTTTCTTCTACTATTGGCTTGGCTCCAGTCTCCAGGGACCTCATTTGCCAGGGTAAGTTGATGCATGTGTGGATCTGTGCAAAAAACCATATCCATTTGACATTGAAGAGTTATATTCAGCAGCCAGTGATGGCCTAATCAATGTTTCTCTGCTCTTTGCGGTGGAAACAACCCCCTCTCCGGGCTGTCCGGTGGTGCCTACCTATCCTGTAAACAAATAATAAATGTGAGGGGAAAAGAATATTTGATTATAGGGCTAGAGTTATAGAATTTTCTAAATTCTTTAGCTGCGCCTCTAATTACGTACCATTCGGAAGACATGGTTCCCCACTGCCCCCTTCTAGCTGTTGGAAAGCGTTTATCAACACAGCTATTCCATTCACTGCTTAACCAAACTTCAATGGGACTCATTACAGGATGCAGTGTGGAACTAGCTCGAATGCTCGATATTCAAATTACCAACAGAAACGGCATTTTCCCATACGCCATCACGCAGCTGACATACAGGGCTGATTGCATATGCAAGCTTGTTGTTCACGTTTATATTGAATGCACGAGTTGCTATTGTATACAAAGCTCTACATGGTCAATCCAGTTAGTTTTGCTAAACGTGAATGAGTCAAGTTCATTTGTTGGACTTGGAGCTTGAACTGCTTCGGTTTCAGTCGTAACCGGTTGTGAACATCACCACTAGCGTTATCAAGTTAATGAAGTTCAAAACCAGGCATGAAAACAGAGTGGAATATGATGATATACTTAGTTAGGAATGCAGAACTGGCCACATTGAATTGAACCATGCTGCTAATGAATAGAACATAACCCTAACAGCTTTAAGTACCCTTTGAACTGTTAGTTTGTAGTCTAGGGTACACGTTCAACGTAAGCTGTGAAGTTACATGGGATTAGAATGAGTGCGGGTCCGTAGCCGTTAGCATGCCTCGTTATCCACGTTTTTTGCTTCTTTATGGATTGACAAGCTCATAACAATCGTACATATGATTTTATTTTATTTAAAAAAATCAGTCTACAAATAAAAAATGAATGCATATATTGTTAACATTTAATTATATTAAACCACTCTCAACAACCGAAATTTGTAAGGCTTTCGATCACCTAACTCTTACACTTAAAGGCTTGAAATTTGGTACAATTGATTGATTTACGGGCACATTAAAGCAGCGATTAATAACGGAAAGAACTTAAAATAGTACCATACTTTGGAGTACAATTTTCAACTACAAGTAAAGCTCAAACTAAGAAATTCTTTGTCTACATTCCAAATCAGCTCTTTTATTCTATTCTCAAGGGAGTACAATTTTCAGGCTAGTTAGGGTGGTTGATCAGAGAAGGATAAATAGAGGAAGTTGGGGCACTATAGCAAGTGTTTTTATTCCACCTAAAAGACTAGGCTTGAGCGGAGCCCAAAACCAAAGCTTTTAGTGCCGCCATTTGGCTCTCCAAAATCTCCTTTTTACTCCTTATTCTATCAGATGAACACTCTTGCTCCTGCCACAATCAACAAAGGGAATTAACATGAACCGATGGCCAAAACAAAAAAGATGATGATGCTTGAGATAATGAAGTAGGGAAGTGGAGTACAATTCAAATGCATTGTCAAGCCCGACCAACATTGTAACAATGAAAATTTTATAACTTTACTTACATCACCGGTTGCAGCAGAAATAAGTGCTAAAAGTGTCACTGTTGCTGTTTGGAAATCTGTCAAGATCTTGTATGCTGAATCATCTAGTTTATCCTGAAATAAGAAACAAAAAAAGCATCACATGGCAATATTAAACCATTTAAACCAGAGCCCGATAAGGTGCTATTTTGTGTTCAATGCATGTCTTAGAGATGAAGAGGCATTGTATTTGATGCTAGTCATACTGATGTTTATATTATGACAACCTTCTAATTTGCCAACATCAGATACTAGAGACATAGGCTACTTTGGGTTCAACGCACAAGTCGGTGGAATACAGAATCAACAATATCCCAACAAAGTTTCATATTCTACAAATCCTTCGAATATCTCTAGGCTGTTCAAACCGAAGTAAAAAAGCATATTTGAAAACGAAAATGGACATATATATTGCAAAAAAATGTTCAAATAGAGTAAAAAAGAATGTGTACAAAGGAGAGCTTTATGAACCCATACCTTCAATCGAGTTACAGCAACGGAGATTGCTCTTCCAGGGGCTTGAAGAGCTCTACAGTGAACCTATGAATAGCATCCATATTTGAATTTAGCAAAAGAATGTTAAAAAGATTATTAGAGATTCAGATATAAGTGATCCATAATTGGGTGTTCTATCTACTGACCTGTATGTAAAGTAGGGAAACAACTTTCGGCAGAAGAGAAACCGGATCCGTTTCAGCAGATACTTGAGAAGTCAAATCCTGAAAACAACAAACAAGGACATCAATGAGAAGCTCCTTCATATAAAATTTTGATAGCAAGTGTAATCTTGAATTTTGATAGCAAAGAAAGATGATTATGTACAAGCATGCCCTCACACATGCCACCACAGGCCCAGCCTCGATAATATATTGCTGCAAAGCTTTAACAGCATAAAGGTCTTGCAACAATATGGATACAGTGTGTTTTACAAATCAATAGAATCAAGCAGAGTAAGAATACCTTGCGGTATGAATGCAAAAGAGTCCTTTCCAATTTTTTGTCAAGCTTTTTCAGGAGTAACCCACTGCAAAAATGGAACATAGAATATTAAGTTATTAAGTATATATGGTCAACCCAATTACTAACTTTAGGTAAAAAGGAAAAACCCAAAGCCCACAAAATATGCCATGAAATGTTTAATAGAAAGGACATAACCTCTCCTCAGCCAGGTCTCTCAGTGCAGTCATGAATGTCTCCACCCGCTGATGCATACAAAATCCCAAGTTACAATTCATGGAAGTATATCTTAAAAAAAAGTAGTATAATAGGCAATACACGGAGAGTGTCTGCTCTCCTTAACAAAAATAGAGATAAATACGTTAAGAGAAAGAACACAATGTTTTCAGTGATTACAATCAGAAATAGGTAAGTCCACATAATTCCCGTTTTAATAAACAATAACTGACCTTCCCTTCCAAAGCTTCAACAACTGCCAGGGCCCTTTTTGACTGACTTTCTGGAAGGCTCTTAGCCTGAACAAGCAAAAGGCAGTGTATCAAAACTAATGAGCACACAACTTCCTCCATGTCAGAAATTTAAATGGGTTATGAATCGTTTCATACTATAGCAGTTCTTTCACCAGGGCCAAGGGAAATGCTTTCTGAATTTTGAGAATCTTCAACTTGAGTCCCATTTTTTAATTTGTTGTGTATGTCCTAGATCGGATGAATCACAAACCATTAGACATACTTTTACATCATCAGAATAGGAACATAGGAAGTAAATTAAAAACAAGTGGTACATAAGTCCTACCAGATTATGGAAAAGCATATCAGCTATTGAAGTGGCAACAGTTCTAAGCAAGTGCCTGTGCAAAATAACCTATCAAACAGAAAACACGCATCATAAGCCATTTCATCACCGAAAGCAATCTCATTGAAATAAACCATTGTAGGAAGAACTTACAGAAGTTGATTGGTCATCTTCAAACAAATCTAATGCCTTCTCGTAAAGCTGCATATTTAAGAAAGACTGCAACGAGACAAGATCAGAAAAGAGAGAAGAAATATTAGTTAACTTGAGGTGCAGAATAGGGAAACCAACAACACTTCCAAGAGAAATGGGTACATAATACTAGATAAAAAACCCGAAATATAAACAAAAACAATTGTGATGGAAACCATGCCAACCTCATCAAGTTTCCTTTGCGCATTATCAAGCAAACGTTTCATTTTCTCCACATTTTCTGTGAACAATGTCTTTCTTCTCTCCTTCCAATAATTTATTAGCTTAGGTCTCAAATAGTCAGCCAAATATATAAGTATTGTTTGAGGATCATCAACACCTGACAAACAGACCACCAAATACATCACAAGTCAGATAAAAAGCCAAAATTAATATGCAGTGCTAATTGATGGATAACAACTTATAGACCTTGTTCTTCAAAATCAGGAAGCAGAGCCGCAAGCTTTTGCATTAACCATTCTTCTGAAGGCACATTTTCCTCCTGCGCTTTGATTGAGTCCTTCTTAGCTACTTTTCTTGAATCCGCAACTTGAGAGGAAGATGCATCCTTGCCTTTCTTCTGGTTTTTCTTAGATTTGGTGGGGATGTAATCTTCGTTGTCTGAATCAGCATCAGCTGACACTGCTTTCATTCCAGAGGATTTTCCCTTTTTCTTCTTTGATCCTTTCTCAGTTCCACGTTTTCTGTTACCACTCTCAGTAACAGTTTCAGCTGCATCTGAAGACGTGCTTAAATCATGTCCGCTTTTAGCTTCATTGACCATATGCAAATCATCACCCATCACAACAGTGGAAGACGCTGCATGGCTAAGGGTTTCCATCTCTTTCTCTACACGATCATAGACATCCTAACCAACAAAGACAGAAAATTTTATGAGAATAAGAGGGCATAATATGAATTCAGACTTCATTTAGTATAATCCATATCTATAATTTTACAGCAAATTCGTGCATAGGGAAGTAAGGAATGTTAGGCATAGGGTGTTGGGTGTTAAATCTGGCTAAAAAAAGTTAGCCAGAAGAAGGGGGCAAGCAAAAAATTGAATTCCAAAAATTGCAGTGTTAGATATTTTAAAAAGTTAATCTTGAAGGCTAAATAAGCAAACATGTCAGCATCCCATTACTTATGGACCCTTGGACAAAGAATTTATTCATCCATAACATGTTAAATTTGAAAAGAGAAATTCTCTACCGTCGGATTCAAATGATAAAACTAGTTTTTCTTCCTCCACAAGTTTGCCACAAATCAGAGGGACTGATATTAAGATTTTGCTGTCATGCAAGATACAACAGCTAAAGCTATTAATGACCAAAAAGTCTGATTCCTCATTACCTTTCATTTCAATTAAAATCATGGCAAACTGCATCAATTTGACCGAATATGTCAGTCCCACTTATAAGCTTCATGTCAGAATAAATGTCAGTATAATTACATGCTGTGCATATACAGGAACTTTTTGATATTAGTCAAGAAAAGTGTTACTAGAGGCTGGTTTCTTTAACTAATCTGAAACACTTGATAGAAATCATCTTGGAAGTCCTACCTTCACAAAGCTGCTGCTAAATAAATAGGAATCCCCTACGATTAGTGCCTTATTAACCTGAAAAAGAAAAACATGAAATAAACCTATATGTAATACAAATATAATAAAAATAAGTATAAGATCAAATACCAGAAGGGCCAATAACATGTTACCTTAAGTGCTGACTGAACAGAAGGGCAAAGGGACAAAATCTTAGATGCATCTTGGGCTCCAAAGGATGTGGGCAATAGAGAAACAGAATCAAGCCTGCCGTGTTCAATTCAATTAGACCAGGGATAAACAAATCAAAAAGAAAAATGACCTTGACCCACACAATGCAATAAGATCGTGTTGAAAAACTTCACAAACATGTTTTCACAAATATAATGACATCCTCAGATGTAAATCCCTGAATATTTATGAACAATTAATCCTCAAAAGTTCCATCTCAGGATAAAAGGTTATGTTAAATACCATGAACTGAAAAATTACATGGTCGCAAATTATGAAGACTTATCTGTAGTTCTTACCAGCTACCACGTTCAATTGCATCCTCAATAGCAGCATCCAACATCTCAATCATTGAGGGGTGAACAAATGCTGTAACTAGTGGTATGCCTTCAGGATATCTGGGCTAAATTGGAGAATACAACCAAGATTTTAATTCAATAAAAAACATAATATATTATCCAATTTGGCATAATAACCACACAATATGTTTGTTGTGGTAATAGTTCAACGCAATAAATTACCTGCAAGTACTGAATGGGCTGAGAAATTCCAAGCTTCTGCAGAGAGTCATAGCTGATAAAAGAGTTCTGTAAGCAAAAGAGACAAAATGAGGATACAGTGATGTTTATCTAACATGCAAAGAGAACATAATTTGTGATGCTGATAATATTCAGAATGCTTACAAATATGGTAAACCAAAGAATATGTGCAGTTGCACTTAATAATCTGGAACTGTTGATGGAACGTTACTTTTTAAAAAAGTGATACTTTGAATGCATTCAAATGCATGTTCTATAGCATTAGTAGTTGATTTTATGCAAGAGTGCAATAGACTACCAAGGCCTCAGCATTTGTTTGACTACAGCCTTCTTGAAACAGCCGTAGAAATATGCATTAAAAAAATAACAGACTTCAGAGGTAGAGGGGCAAAATAAATATGTAGAATCAGAACCATCACAAAAATACATAAACTGGCAACTTTGAGAGACGTATCTTCTGAGATGCATGCAATGTCTCTCTATAGGAATCTACATCAAATAAGATTACAAAAAATCCAAAGAGTGAGGCAACATACCTGTGAGTAGAAAGAATCAACACACTCCTTTTGGGCAATAGCAAAAACCTGTTGCATGATCACACTCAACTATTAAAAACTTGAAAAAAGAAAACATTACAATTAACTTGGATTTCTTCAAAAGACAAACTTGCAGACTCCTAAGATTTCCCCATTTCTTTCTTTGGTGTGTTTTCCGAGTTTACCAGGATGAAAGAAAAAGAACAGAAGCAGCTTTACATGTTGACAACTAGCACTACTTGAGTAAGGAAAAAAAACCATTATGAAGTAATTATGTTGCAGTTTAAATCATTGAATTCTTCCATTCAAACCGGTACCTTGAGAAAACTGCAAAGAAGCTGCCTTCCTTATTAATAAAAGTGAGGTTAAAAAGTCACATCTCGCAACTGATTTTGATTTTCAATAACAAATCACAACTAGGCTAGAGAGTAGTATCAATGATGAATGTGAAAGCCATTAGAATTTTTTATTCTATGATGTAAATCCATACAAACATCAAATGAAAAGATCATGTTACATACAGTTGGAGTCCAATGAATTCCTGCACGAAGTGTTCCAAGAACCTCCCCTTCCTTAACCAGCCCATTGAAAAGGGATTGAAAGAATGAGCCTTCAACAGCTATACCGGTGGCTCCTTCCATTTCTTGCAAAAGCTGCTGCAAAGTGCTCCACAATAGAGACAAATTTGTTGGTACTGTGATGCCCCTTGATGCACCGCGAACCATGGCACTGACGCGAGCTATATAAGCAGGTGTATACAATTGCCCACCTTCAAGTCTACCTTTCACCTAAAAAAACAAGCAGGAAAAAAAAACTGTCAAAATAACCTATCCCTGCGTTTTCTCTCAGACAATTAATTTCCGGGAAAATATGCTACCAAAGTCCCGAGGCGAGGTTCCAAGACAGATGCCACCAACTCAGAGCCAACATGTAACTGTGCAGCCAGTTCGGCTAAAGCAATTTGACTGCATTCTTGCAGTCTCTCATTGATTTCTTCAGCAACGGTATCCCAATAAGATTGTGATATAATTTCTCCTTGAATCAACATGAGCCCTGGATCCTCCGAAACGACATGCTGAGCTTGCTTCTCAACGTGATATAAATCCACCCCAATAGTATCCGCAAGATCAATCAAAGAAACACGTCCTAATTTATTCACCTCCCCAGAAATTTCATGCCTTAATTGCTCCTGATACAAACAGATCATCACAATCACAAAATTCAAATTAAGTCACTTGTAATTAATCAAATAAACATGGCTCAACAACAAGATGTTATTCGAAATTTATACAGGAATCACGTTCACTTTCTAACATGTAGATGAGAACCAAACGGCCGTTATAATTCATTGTGCAATCCAGAAATAATCATCACTAGCTAAAAATGCAAGTGTTTTTTTTTTCTTGTTGTGTGTGTTCCGTATTTTCTCCCTAACCAAACATGAGAGAGAGAGAGAGAGAGAGCGTATTACGGGAGTGATATATTCTTTGCCGGAAACAGTATGGAGAAGTTCGAAATCAATGATACGAAGCTCGTGGAGCTTTTGGACCAATTCAACGACGTTCCGTTCCGACAAGCGGATGCTCGATTTCGCCTGCTGTGCGAACTCAAATTGCCTCTGCAATTCCAGCAATTCATCATCCATCTGTCTTTCTCTATAATTCCACTCAACACAAGAAGATCAGCTTTCCTTTAGGGTTTTATTTTGATAATTTTACAAAAATCTTAAAGATATGAAACTGAGAAGTTAACGATGAGATCTTGTTTTGTTTTTCTCCTAAAGCTTTTGGGCCTAGGAAGCCGTAAAACAATACCTTCCTAAACCTCATTTGCTTAATTTGGGCTTTGGATGGAGGCCCGTTGTTTAGTCTCGGAAAATTACTTATTAAAGTTCTTACTTCATAACATTTTGCTTTATTCTTTTTTTTATATTTGGATAATTACAAATTATATTAAGATGTGATGTAATATATAAATTCTGATTTCGTGTAATTACATAAAAAAAAACTAATGTTGTTTTAATTATATACATAAAATTTTGATTTTGATTCAATTGTAAATTTACCTATTTTCATTTATTTTTATATTAAATAAATATAATTATTTGTTCATATAACCTTAATGTAAAAGTACAGTATATCAATAATTGTTTTAGTGGTTTGCAAAAAAATAAAAATAAATTTCACATATATAATTACATAAAATTAAAAATGCATGCATCATGTTTAAACATCAAATGCAAATTCGAATATGCAAACCTGAAAGCAAGTTTACCAGGAGAGAATTTGTTTGTTAAATAGGAGATGTCTGAATTGCCCCCATAAACCTTCTTTCCAGAAAAGCTGGAAAACTGTTTCGAAACATGCAAGTAGGAATCAAGAAATTTATCAGTGCAGCAGAAGAAAACCCCCCTCAATAGAATAAACTCCTCCAATTTTAGAGTTATTGTCTTGTTTCCCCTGACAGGGTGCTATTGAATAAGTATCTATACAAACATAGCCTGTAAATTTCTCGAAACAGTTAAAATGATATTCTAATTACATCACAATTTATGAACTGAACGTTGTTGCCCTGTAAATTCCTCGAAATCTTGAAGAGAGCAGCAGTTGCGAGCTAGCATCAGATGTTCTTCGAAGCTTCAACCATCATCTTGTAGAGTGCAAATCCACCTTGATGGCAGCCAGGCATTTTTGATGCCATCTGCTCTAGTTCAATCTGATCAACAATATGGAATAACATGTTTAAAAACTGAATATTCAACTTTCACGGGACAAAATGGGTTTTATTCGATAGCACAGCCACATGCAGGAAGGAAAGAGACAGGGGCAGAGGTAAGACTTGACAATTTTTGTATTCATGTTGTGTCCATGCTGAATCTTTGACACTTTAACAAGGTTATATACGCTTTAACATGTTCGTCTAATCGTGTCGCATTCATGTTTTAACTTTTTGTGTCGTGTCGTATTGTGCTTTATGTTGTTTTTTAGTTATTCTTCCTCTTCATGTCCATTGTGTGTCTAAAATTGTCTGGTGGCCTAGGTAGAGGGGAGGAAAAGTACTCCAATCAACTTACACTACTACCATAACTTACAAGTGGATTCTTGATGCATGCTAAGCTACAGTCATTGGTGAAGGTTTCACTCAACATCACCGCGAAAACACTAATTAATGAAAATACCAACAAAATGTGCCGCAAACGACGTGTTGCCAAGGTTTGTTAATAACAATAAATAAAACCATAAATTGTGCAAAAAAGAATCAAATTCTATCATTTTAAAAGAAAAGAAGTTCAAAGGAGAAAAACAAGATGGGAATCACCTACCATTGAGACTGTATAAACTTGAGTCGATTCATAGCCATCTTGTGCCTTGGAATATAGTTGATGAATTTCTTTTGATTCGAGACTGCATTTAATAAAGAAAAATATAGCTGGCCTAACATTCAGAACCCTGCGAGATATGCCGATAAAAAGAGGATCTGACTGCAAGTAGGAACAAAAAAAGAAGCCTATATCAAAACACTTTTCAATTATCAAGGACACAACAAGGACCAGCAATATGGTTTCCTTGAACAGAGAAATTCAATCAAGAAACTGGGATGAAAACTATGTTGAAATAACAATTAACTTTCGCCTGTCTCAAGATGTATTTGTGATGGGAATTTTGGAATTTGGGGAAAATGTCATCATTGTCTATGTTATGTGGATTTCTCATGTATTCCAGATTACAATTGACAATTCTCGTATGGGGTATGGGGCATAAATTATAATAGAAAATTTAAAACTTGTGCAACAATAAGAAGGAGCTATTTGGAAGAAATGATTCAAGTACTTTGACAATTCAAACTAAGCACAATTCAGAACCATGAACAAAAAAGAAGCAGCACCAACAACAAAGTGACCCTCACTTACCAGAGATGTAGTTGGTACTCCAATTTCCTCAACAACTTCACGAATAATGCTTTCAAACATCTCTTGGGAAACCTTTTTGTTGACAAGCTCAGAATCTTTAGAGTCCTTGCTGAATTTGTGGGTTTCTATGCCAACTTCTTGAGGCTGTCCAAACAAATTATAAAAAACACCTATGAATGTAGATAAACAAGGTAGTTTAAATTTGTCTACAAAATAAAAGCAGGGTCTTGCAATCGAAAAGTAAGATCTATTGTTTACCATTCAACATGTATTACCTCAGGGTGTCCCCCTGGGAAAACAAAATGCCCAGGAAATTCACCAACATTATTACTCCTTTGCAGCGCGACTATTTTCTTGTCAAATGTCTCCACGATTGCACCATTTCCAAGAGGGCTCGAGGTGTGTTGACACTGTGTCGGGTCATCTGCAGAAAAGTATAGCTAAAGGTCAAGAGATGCAGAATCTCGCACGTAACTGTGTTTGTAAGATCAAAGTTCAAACTTCAGCTAAGTGCTGTCAAGGTGGCAAATAAAAGCGTTTTCTAGCTACAGAATATACAAATTTGTGTTGACTGCTAACGAGGAGAAAGAATCTCATCGACAGTGAATACTGTAAATTTGTATTGGCATACCTTCTGATGCAACCAAGAACTTTTCCCATGAAGGACTCAAGTTTGTACCTACAAAAGTTCTGGTAACAAGATGACGTGGTGAATCATTAATATATTTAAAGAACATCAATAAGATATGATAAAGTAAAAGCTTTTGTGATGCATGCAACGATTTTCATAGAAGCCACAACATGATGCAAAGACCATTATTTTGCAGTTTTGGTTCCCTCCATCTTCAATATCCACTGATATTAATTGCAATTGATCGTAGCAACATACATTACATCCGCAACCACGATAAATATGACACAAATGAAACCACTGCCAAGATCGCAATGTAAATGCATGCATAAATAAATAGAGTTAAAGAGAGACCTATAATCTGTCAATCCAAGGTGGAGGCAAACGCAAGACTCTTGCTCTGATCCATCTCCACTCTTATGACTATATCCTCCATACTGTAAAAAATCATCAACAGTGCCGACAATAATGAAAGCAAATTCTAAGGAAAATTCATCAAAATGAAGTAACTTCGTGAATGCATTCAAGCATGGTCATCTTGGTTCTTGAACTCCAATACAAAAATGGGTCAAATTATCTTTCCCTGCATCTCAAAACAGCGCCCCTAAAAGTTTATATAGGAAAATTAAAAAAAAAGAACGCATAAAGTTAAGAGAGAAACAAGATCAGAGCAGATCATACCCTAAATTTCTTGCCATTGAATAAAGATCCATTTTTCTGAACCCTCTGATCCCATATCTAAGCAAACCAAAGAACATATTAAAGGTAAAAGGCCAAGATTGAACAACTTGAGTTTCAAAAACTTCAAAACTTTAGGTTTACCTCAGAAATGGAATTCTCCAAATTCGTGTCTGAATGAGGAATTCTATCGTAGGATTCGTCGAAAACTACGGACAGCTTCATCCACCGAGACAAACAAATGCAACATTAAAGTAAACCCTAAATTCAAATGCAAAAGGGAACAAATCAAAGAAAGTAAAAACCTGTGGCTGAGACAGACCAAGAGGGCATGAGAATAAAAGCTTGTAAGCAACAGAAGAACCCGCATTACCCACTTCCTTCTCCATTTTGAAGATTCTTTTATGAAAAAATGTCACGACTTCACCAAAGATTCAATCTTTTTCTCTCTTTAGAACACGTTTCAATCTTTTTTTTCATTATAATATATTGGGGGAGAAAAGGGTCAAGGTAAACTTGAAGAATTCCAACAGGATAGTTTCATAGTTGGACTAAAAGAAAAACGAACCTTATATAATTAGATGAAAATGGTCATGGGTATAATTCTGGGCCTCTGGCTAGAGAAAAGGCGGGTCAAAGACTATATGGGTCCATCACCATGAGTCTTTGTTGGACTTTTCCCGCCCGTTGATAATTAAAGTTTTCATAATACAGGCATATACTAATTTTATTGTTATTTAATTTAAGGGATATACTTTGATACATAAACTATGTAAAATAAATTTATGTATTAAAATTTAAATTTCTAGTCTTAAATCTTAAACTTTAAATTTTAACCATACACTTTAAATTTTACACCTTACGTACTAAATCTCAAATCTTAATTTAAAATCTTAAACTCTAAAAATAAATAGCTCATTTAAACTTAGTGTATCAAAGTATTTTCTCTAATTTAATATACATCCAAACGTGTTGTTACTCCTGCCATTGTCACGAGGGAGTCGTGAATTACCCACGTTCGTTGTCTTTATATTCTGATTTGCATCATTTTTAATTTGGGAAGACTACAATTTCACTTATTGAAACAACAATATTTTGTAAGTCGACAAACTGATAAAAAAATTATATTCATTAGCATCTAATTTAAATTTATTAGTTGATTGATTTGAATCATGTGTTGTAAAGGCTCGGTTTAACTAATCGAACTTAATTTCAAAGTATAAAACCCTTAACACTTATCACTTTAGTCGTCGAACAAATATAAATTTATCGAATAATATAAAATTTCTGTCTATTTTTAGTATTTTATATATTTTTTAATATATATTTAGTCAGTTGGTCAAACTGTTCATCTAGACCCGTTAGAAGCACCCTCATTCCTTCCATAGAATCCCCTTCTCCTCCCCTTTAACTAGGATTAGGATTAGAATTAAAATTAGTCAAAAAAAATTAAAATAAAATTTTTAAGGTTTAAAATATTGAATGTCAAATTTTAGAATTTAAGATTAAACTTTTTAATGTTATGACATATGTATAAACCCCTGGACAGGATTTTTTTATCCATTTACCGAGTGAGTATATCTATGATTATTCGATCAAAAAAAGTGTATCTATGATTATTGCTAAATTCAATGTTTTGCATACAGTTTACGTAAAAGGTTTCAATAAACCCATCCCCCAATGCCAAGCAACAGGCACATGAGTCATGACTCGTTTTAACCAAAGATTAACAATAGAAGTTTTCAAATTCATATATATAGTTAGTTTGAGTTGTATGTTTTGTTCTAATTAAAATATATGTGTTTTAGTTTATCTATTATAAAATAAATAGTCTAGTCTTTTTATTATACCTAAAAAGATTATTTTAATTTTTTAGTATAACAAATATTTTAGTTCTTGTATGTTTAAAAAGTAAATATTTTAATTTAAAATTTTTAAATCATAGTTAGTTAAGTTTAATATATTGATTTGAACATTTTTAAGTCATAGTAATTTTAAATTGGAGTAAATTGGTTCACTTTAGAATAAAAAAATGAGAGTGAAATTTTCAAGTTACAATTTAAAAGTGAGTAAATTTTGGAAAATTTTATATATTTTCACATTTTTGAAATTTTAAATATTGTTCATATCTTATCATTTCAATTAAACATTATTCTAACTCCAAATCTAAAAATTAAAAGAAAAATCAATATAATTTTTAATTAAATATTTTTTTTTGAAAAATTATGGTTTGGCTTGTAATTATAGTATTATTGTAAGTGAAAACAATAGAGTTTGGAGTGAAAATAAAAATTTGATTTTGGATTCTTTATTTCATAAGTGTTTAAACATTTTACGTAAAATTCAAAAAAAATGAAAATATTAATACTAGAGTTAAAATGGAGAGGAACCTAAAGAATGTTTACACCAAAATTTAAGTCTATTAATAATATTTTAAATCAAAATGATAATTTCTCAAACATACAAAAAAAAAACTAAAATGATCTTTTAAGCCGTAGGAACTAAAATATTAATTTTTTATGGTAAATGAATTATACAAAATTTCGTTTGAAAGTTGAATTATACATAAGTTGATGAATTGTATATTAAATTTTATGACTACATGTTATCTAGAATCAGTTGGTCTTTAGCTCCTTCCAAACCATTTGCAAAGTTTCATTTTAAAATCATGGGATTTTTTGGCTCTTCCAAATAAAAAAATATTTTTAATTAAATAAAGAGATATTTTTTATTTAAAGCAAATTTCCGATTGAAGCTAAAAACCCACTTTTTACTTGTACTATATTTTATTAACCTACTTACGTTCTCACTCCTTTTTTTTTTTTTTGGGGGGGATCAAATACGTTCTCACTCCTTGGATATCTGCACAATAACACAATTTTATTTCATTAATTTATGGGTAATTTTCATCAGTGGTACCTTTCGTTTAGGGTATGTTTTATTTTGGTCACCAGAATTCAAAAAAGATTATTCTGGTCACTTACGTTTAAAATCGTTTCTTTTTGGTCCCTTGGTCGTTAGTCTCCGTTACTTAAAAAAATTAGTTTATAATTTAACCCCCAAACTTTCAAAATTTTATTTTTCACCATCTTCCCCAAAACTATAAAACTAAAACCCCGGAAAATTAAATCAATGACTAGAATAATCTGGTTATATTCAAAACGAGCAATGTAAAGAGGCTCTAATGTTGTACCTGAATATGTGCAAATTACAAATAGCGCGTACAAGGTCGACATTCTCGACTCTCTTTCATGCATGTTCTTGTCTGAGATCTCTTCAACAAGGACAATCACTTCATGCACACTTTGTAGAACCAATGTTTTGATATAATAATTGAAAAATGTTTTGGACTAATTTGAAAAGAATTTAAAATTTGTTTTTAAGTCCAAAAAACTTGAAATTATGTTTAAGGTATTTTAAGAGGTTTTTGGCAAAGATTTTTCATGTTTTCAATAGCCAAACTTGTGTTTTCAGAGTACCAGTATCGATACGGTTGTACCTGTATCGATACCTTTTTGCCCCAGTTTGGCCACTGTCAAAACCCGTATCGATACAGGCCTTTGCCGTTTCGATACGGAGTGGGGTCGTTTCGATACGCCAGGTAAGCGTACCGATCCCATTTCAACTACCCCAACGGCTATTTCCCAACGACCATTTAAATGTGAACCCGTATCGATACGCCCAGGCTGGCAAGAGCCCAACGGCTAGTTCCTATGAAGGTCGTACCGATACCGTTCCACGCGTATCGATACGGATAGCTGCAGAACAGCATTTATGAAGGGAAATAAAGTCCTCAACGGCTCCAATTCATCCCCAACGACTAGTAACGGCTACAAACTCATTTGGGAGTATAAAAGGGACCTCCAAGCATCAAGAGAAGGCTAATGCTCATATTGTCAAACATCAAATGATCAAAGATTGTCTTTGTACTTAAATTGTCATTTATTGTATAGACAAACACTAGTGAGCCAAAATTGTCAAATTTGCTCAAGTGTTTTAGGTTTTGGGTGAGTGCTTAATTGTGCAAACAAACACCTATTAGAGGGTTTTAAGTTTGCTTTGTTCATCTCTTTGTAAAGAGGGTTTTGATCAAGGCTTTGGGTAGAAGCTTGATCGGTTGTAAGGGTTTTCTCCTAATCCTAGAAAAGGGGACGAATCAATAGTGGATTGATTGAGAAATCCTTAGTGGGGAGCTAAGGTAGTGGATGTAGACCTTGGTTAGAAGGTTGAACCACTATAAATCATTGTGTCAAATCTCTTTTTAGCTTCCACAACCTTTCCACCCAAAAATCCACCTCTCCACCACTTGGTGAGCTAAATCGGTTGATCGAATCGAGCTCCTAAAAACTCAACAATTGGTATCAGAGCTTGGCTCAATCGAAGGGGATTCACATCCTATTGAGAAGATCCGGCAAGCTCGATCATTAGTTCATCAACCGCTCAAATGGCACAATCAATCGACAAACCGCCTTTCTTTGACGGAACCCACTATGCCCATTGGAAGATAAAGATGAAGTTCTTCATCAAATCAAGAGATTACAAGCTATGGGATATAGTTGAAGATGGTCCGTTCGTGCCTCAAAGAATCAAAGCGGAGTGGAGTGCCGACGATCGCAAGAAGATGAAGCTCAATTGCAAGGCCTTGCACATCTTGTTTTGTGCTTTTGGCCCATCCATCTATGAGAAGATGTCTTCTTGTGAGAGTGCCAATGAGGTATGGGACAAGCTTGAAGTCACATACGAAGGGACCGATGAAGTCAAGGAGACCAAGATTGGGCTCCTAACCTTAGAGTATGAAAACTTCAAAATGGATCCGGAAGAGAACATCGAGAAGATGTTTGATAGGTTCTCCACTATCACCAATGGTCTCAAAGGCTATGGAGAAGCCATCCCGAAGGAAAAGCTTGTTCGAAAGCTCATCTACTCACTTCCCGAGTCTTGGGACTCAAAGAGGACCGCCATCATCGAAGCCAAAAATTTGAAGACTTTGAAGCTTGATGAACTCATGGGGTCTCTCCTTACTCATCAAATCATGAAGAAGAACAAATAAGATGAGAAGAAGAGGGAAGAAATTAGAGCTATGGGAGAGAAGAAAATCAAAGGGCTTGGCATCAATGCTAGTGTCATGGCTCTCAAATCCTCCACTTGTCATCATGTCTACTCAAGTGAAGAGGAGGATGAAGATGAAGAGATAGTTCATCTCTTCAAGAAGTGTGCCCCGTTCATGAAGAAAGCCTTGAGAGAGCTTGAACGAGAACCTAAGAGAAAGGAGAGGGCAAGCACTTCAAGCCATAAGAAGAAGGCACATGTGGCTACTTGGAGTGATGAGGACTCCACCGACGATGAACAAGCCAACCTTTGCCTTATGGCCATCGAAGAAGATTCAAGGGTAACTTCTAATTCATCTACTTCATGCTCTTATTCCTTTGATGAATTACAAGATGCCTATGACGATTTGGTTTTAGATTTTAAAAGCCACATTTTGAAAAACAATAAATTGATTTCAAAGGTAAAAATTCAAAATGATTTGCTTTCTAAAACCAAACTTGAACTTGAAGCAAAACTTGAAGAGTTTGAATTAAAATGTTTTGATTTACAAAAATTGCTTCAAAATGTTCAAGAAGAAAAAGATTTGATTTCCAAAGAGCTTGAAAAGAAAAACAATTTTGGAAAATCAAATTTTTATGTTAGACAATCTAGTGCCCCTAGATTTATTAAAGGAAAATGTTTTAGAAGTATTTGGGTCTCAAAAGGACTTAGTACTTCAATTAAAAAGGATGACATTGAAAAATGGATTCCTAAGGGGTCAAAAATTTGTGCTACTAACGTTCATGGATCCAAAGCAATTTGGATACCAAAAATTACTTGATTGTCTATTGTTAGGTGTGATGGAGATGTTCAACAAGTCAAACATAGAGGGGGAGCTCCATGCACACAAGGAAGAACACTTGAAGAAGGAAGGCTTCACATCCTCCCTTGAGTTCAAGTGTTGGTAAAAATCTAGTTGCTTTTGATTTTATTTGTTACTTTCTTTTATGTCAACTAGATGATCATATATGATGGACTAACATTTTTAATGATGCTTTGAGTAAGGGGGAGCCATTTTTAAACCAAATTCTTATTTGTGTCAAAGTTTTTACCTATATTGTTATTTTGAAACTTAATGTTTTAAATTCTTTTTGATATAACAAAAAAGGGGAGAAATGGTTTGAAAAATTGAATTTTCAAACGAATAAGGGGGAGCTTTATTTGATTTCATATCTTTAATCTCTTATTCACATTTTTAAAGATAAAGGGGGAGAATCCCAAACAATTTTTCAAGTTAGTTTTATTATTTCAAAAAGGGGGAGATTGTAGAACTAATGCTTTGATATAATAATTGAAAAATGTTTTGGACTAATTTGAAAAGAATTTAAAACTTGTTTTTAAGTCCAAACAACTTGAAATTATTTTTAAGGTATTTTAAGAGGTTTTTGGCAAAGATTTTTCATGTTTTCAATAGCCAAACTTGTGTTTTCAGAGTACCAGTATCGATACGGTAGTACCCGTACCGATACCTTTTTGCCCCAGTTTGGCCACTGTCAAAACCCGTATCGATACGGGCCTTTGCCGTTTCGATACGGAGTGGGGTCGTTTCGATACGCCAGGTAAGCGTACCGATCCCATTTCAACTACCCCAACGGCTATTTCCCAACGACCATTTAAATGTGAACCCGTACCGATACGCCCAGGCTGGCAAGAGCCCAACGACTAGTTCCTATGAAGGCCGTACCGATACCGTTCCACGCGTATCGATACGGATAGCTGCAGAACAGCATTTATGAAGGGAAATAAAGTCCTCAACGGCTCCAATTCATCCCCAACGACTAGTAACGGCTACAAACTCATTTGGGAGTATAAAAGGGACCTCCAAGCATCAAGAGAAGGCTAATGCTCATATTGTCAAACATCAAATGATCAAAGATTGTCTTTGTACTTAAATTGTCATTTATTGTATAGACAAACACTAGTGAGCCAAAATTGTCAAATTTGCTCAAGTGTTTTAGGTTTTGGGTGAGTGCTTAATTGTGCAAACAAGCACCTATTAGAGGGTTTTAAGTTTGCTTTGTTCATCTCTTTGTAAAGAGGGTTTTGATCAAGGCTTTGGGTAGAAGCTTGATCGGTTGTAAGGGTTTCCTCCTAATCCTAGAAAAGGGGACGAATCAATAGTGGATTGATTGAGAAATCCTTAGTGGGGAGCTAAGGTAGTGGATGTAGACCTTGGTTAGAAGGTTGAACCACTATAAATCATTGTGTCAAATCTCTTTTTAGCTTCCACAACCCTTCCACCCAAAAATCCACCTCTCCACCACTTGGTGAGCTAAATCGGTTGATCGAATCGAGCTCCTAAAAACTCAACACACTTGATCAAAACACCATTCTAAACTAACGTTTATGTTGGAACAACCCTCGTAGATATGTACTCGAAATGTGGCAGCACCATTGATGCTCACAAATCATTTTCCAGCATCTCTTCACTTAATGTGGCAGCATGGACAACTATTATTAATGGGTATGCACACCATGAGCTTGACTCTCAAGCTATCTCACTCTTTGATCATATGTTGGAGAAAGGTGTGGTCCCTAATGGTGCTAGTTTTGTTGGAATTTTGTCTGTCTGTTCCCATGCTGGTCTAGTAAGTGAAGGAACGGAATTGTTCAGGTTGATGGAAAAATGCTACAGTGTGGCCCCAACTATAGAACACTATGCATGTGTGGTTGATCTTCTTGGTCGAGAAGGTCTTCTGCAAGAAGCCGATGAGTTCATTAAAAAGATGCCAGTTGAAGCCGATGAGGTTGTTTGGGGAACTTTACTCCATTCTTGTTGGTACTGGATGGACATGAAAGTCGGTGAGAGGGTAGCAGAAAAGCTGTTCAGTATGAATCCAAATACTATATCTGTATATGCGATTCTATCAAACATATATGCAGTACTTGGGAAATGAGGTGAAAAGTTGGAGGTGAGGCAGAAGTTGATGGACTTGGAAGTGGAAAAGGATCCAGGCTGCAGTTGGATTGAGCTAGACAATAGACTCTTCGTGTTTTAGCTAGACAAATTTTATTTTTTGGGGTTTTAGTTTTATAATTTTGGGGGAAGATGGTGAAAAATAAAATTTTGAAAGTTTGGGGGTTAAATTAGAAATTAATTTTTTTAAGTAACAGAGACTAACGGCCAAGGGACTAAAATAAAAACGATTCTAAACGTAAGTGACCAGAATAATCTTTTTTAAATTATAGTGACCAACATAAAACATACCCTAAACAAAAGAGACCACTGGTGAAAATTACCCATAATTTATTTAGTCGTTTTTAGTCCTTGGATATCTACACAACAGACAAAACACACAAATAATAATAATAATATCGGCTAAATTAAATTACTATACGCGTGCCAATCAGAATCATACAAAAGCCTCTTTGTCCTAATATTATCCACAAGAAAACCCGAGCCTATATACGCCAAAGTGGACGGCGATTCTTTCTCCGCCAAAATAGGATCGGTTCAACGACTCCGCCCACCGTGGCTTGAACTTGGCATAACACTCCCCGAACTTCCGTTCCCAATGAGCATATCCGACCAGTAATTTCCCAAATCATCAGGGGTATATCTGACAACTGACTCAACCCACATTTCTTTCCTCAGGTGCATTCCTCCGTACGTCTCGTAAAACTCCTTGTAGATCGGTGTTATCCGCCTCGCCAACGAGATTTTGATATCGTCTCGGAGTCCCGGGTCGGGTACGACCCAAGAAGTTTGTTTCGTGTACGTTTCTTCAAAAGCCGAATTGAATTTTCTGAAATGCTCTTTGACTTCACCGACTGGGATCTCAGCCGTCGGATTTTCTGGCAGTGATGCAAGCACTTTGCTCCATCCCATTCTCACGTAATTCCAAGCGTACTGTTTCACTTTCAGTTCGAGCTTCGTCACCCACTCGTCACCGAGAAGGATCCTCAGATTCGATTGTCGAACTTTTCCGGCAACGTACTGGTGATTGTTTGCCAAGAACAAATAAGAAAGCGACGCGTCTTTGTACATCGCGGCTTTCCCGTCGAGTTTACAGAGCATGAGGAGGATAAGCCAAGCTAACCGGACTGAAACCGGCGATGAAATGCTCTCCTCATCGTCGGGGCTGCCGAAGAATGGCTCTGGTAAAGGTGACGGAATCGTTAACGGCCAATCTGCGACTATGTCGGAGAGAACCTCGCTGTAATCGGCGAGGAAAGTGAGGTAATTCATGACGTAACGTGTGAGAGGGTGGACCCCTCCGCCGGGAACCGTCGATTTGGATGTATCCTTTTGAATCGCCGTTTCGAAGCTCGTTAACATCTTTCTAACGGCGTCACCTAGCTTGATTAAGGAGTTAATAGCGGTTGATCGGACGACTGAGGTTGATTCAAAGCTGAACATTGAATCAATCTCGGGCCAATGATCGGAAACCGCTTCATATAAATCCAAGAAACGGAACATTTTCTCGGGAGTTCCCTTGCACTTGGCTACATTTTCTGGGAACTCGAACAGAGCCAAAGCTCCTTCTTTCGAAATCTCCGTAAAGCAAGATTCCCCCATAGCAGGGGCAATTGAGAACACTTGATCGCTCAGAATCCTCTCTCCGGAAAACAGCGTTCTAACGGCCGTTTTAACGGCGTGTAACCAGTTCTTGATGTTAGCCTCCAAGACTTCCCAATCCATCTTCTGAATCTTCTGTAAGCTTAACGTCCTGTCAACTCCGAGACTGTAAAGAGCTTCATCGACGAACGATTTCCGAATAATTTTATAACCTTTGATACATTCCTTGGCGTACCCAGCCTTTATCATGACCTCCGCGACGGCTCTTAAATCCTCCATTGCAGCTATCGACACTCGCTGGGATTCTGGGATTGAGTCAGTCTCGTCCGTTGACACGTTCTGAGACTCATATTCTTCAAAATCTGAAAAGCTAGACCTGGAAGCCGGTGGTCCAGAGGATTCTGGGTCAAAATAAAACCGAATAGACTTCAAAATCTGGTAAAACTCGTTCTCGAGCCGTTTCATGGCTGTTTCCATCAGTGTTTGAGCTCGGACAAGCTTGTCGGAAGTTGCTTGATGTGAAACCAAGTACTGCATAGCTTTTTGCAGACCCTTAATGGAAGACAAATACTGTTTCGCTTCTTCTCTACTATTGGAGAAAAGAGAAGACGTGTTATAGAAGGAGTCGTCGGACAAGGAATCCCATTTAGTGATGATAAACTCGGCAGCTTCAATATTTTCTTCCATTAAAGACTCGGAAAAAGTAAGGCGAAGTGGAGAAGCAGGTGGAGTCATCCCGGTGGGAGAAGGTGTTGATTTGAAGATGGTCCTCATTCCTTTTCTTGTTATACAAAATACAAAACAAACTGAATCGATGGAGTTTGATAACCACACAAGGAAACAGGAAGCAAAGAAGTATGTGGGAAGCGAGCGTTTGGGGATATTTGGGGGAGAAAATTGTTGGAAGGAAAGTGCCAAGATATTGGAGTGAAAGGGCGGTTTCAACAGGCAGGGGGAATCAGAAGGTTAAAAGACCTGAGAAGGCGGCAAAGAGATAGCGGTGGGCCGGGGGCAAACTCGGAAATGACAAATTCGTTTTTGGAGTGCTTGCTTTTGTTGCGTCAATAAACTGGTACTTTTAAGAGGCTGATAATGACCCGTTCTTTCATCAAAATTTGAGTCGTAGAGATTAGCCGATAGTTCCAGAGTTCAGACTTCAAACTTAGGACGCTCAACTAGTAGTAGCTCTTCATGGGGAAAAAGAAACTAGTAGTAGCTGTACAGTAAGGGGTAAAAAAGAATTTTTATTAAAAAATCTTAATTGAAAAAATTTAAAACTATAAAATTTTAAGATATTTAAATTTATTTTAAAACTAATATGTTAAATGTCGTAAAAAAATTATTCATTGGAAATTATGCCAACCAATGAATATTTGATATGCTACATATTTATTTTTATTTTTTATTTCTAAAAAACTAAAATTCTATATTCTCACAATAACATATAAAGTCTCTTAACATATTAATGAATAAAATAAAATATTAGTTATTTTTTTATAAATCTTAATTTTAATCTTAATCTTAAGATTAAAAGGTAGGGAAAGAAATGAGGTGTTTCTAATGGGTCCAGTACCCATGACCTAAAAAAATATGAAAGAACAAAAATGAGTTATTTAATCAAGCGGCTAAATATATTTGCTCCCGTTAGTCACTCTTTTTTTAAATAGAAACTAAAAAAATATTTAAAAATTTTGACTTTTTATTACTTAAGCCTAAAAGAAATAGACTAAAAGCTCATGAAATAGAACTTTAATAGGTATCATGGTAGAATGATCAGTTCATCATGTCTGTGATTTTAAATTTGATCTACAGTGCTTATATCAAAATGATTTTAAATTCTACAAAACATTTAAAAAAAATTATAAGGTCATGCTTTGTGTAATTAAACATTTTTATTATTATTACACAACATTATCAAAGTTCCAATAATTTGTATAACTTAATAATGTTTGTTGACTATTAAATAAAATGTTAGCAAAATTCACATAAAATATATACAAAATTATAACAATTTGTGTAATTTTATCTTTATTTTTTTACCTTCCTTAATTTAGAATTTCCCGGACTCAAGATCATTAATTGCTCCTTCAATGCAAACCGTTTATCTATTTTGATCTACATATGAGTTTCATTAATAGGTCGTTGCACATTGCTTGTTCATCAAACAATTCATTTGTCATTACAAAATTAGAAGAATATATATATATAATATAAAATTCTAATTCTAATTCCGTTGGCTCTTGTTAATAAAAAATCGTATTACTAATAAAAAGATTATATCAAATTTATCTTTGTTATATTTGATATTTCTTGATGAGCTGCAATGAAAATGAATGCCGTTTGTTTAATTACATGCATTGCTTTTTTTTTTTAAGTAATTGTTATAAATTTTGTATATTTTGATATATACTTATTTCAATACATAATTATTATCTATTTTGATCTACTTATGACGCGTTTCATCAACGACTTTTTTTGTTGTTGATAAAAGCTAAAGTGATTACAAGTAGTATCTGTTCTAAATATATATTCTCAACCATTTAACAATGAACGCTCAATCACCCTGCTGCAACTGATGGTGCTCGAACCCGTAACCTCTAAAAATGACTTATATATGTAACCGTAACATTAATTCCATATAAAATATAAACTATTTACGGTTTCACAAATAGAATATTAATATGTATTTGTACATATAATTTATCTCTATTATAGTATTTGTTTATAACATATTAATATTATTATAAAATATTTATATATAATTTATCTCCAAAAAATAACATTACTAAACACTCCCTAAATATAAAAACATCAACCAAGTTAAATCGACATCCAAATTTAGTTAAAAAATTTACTTTAGGAACAATAATATGAACATTGGACCATAGGTTTCCTAAATACATGACAGAATTGAGCATTGTTCATTTTAGCTTCTTATTTTCATTTTATCGATTTTTAAGTTCACAACATATTTTTTTTTATCCAAATTTTCGAAATAAGTAATGGCCAGCTGTGGTTACGAAGAAGAAAAGGACAGAAAAACACTCTACGCGTTAATTTTTTTTCAAGATGTTTTTTTTTTAATTTCTGATATACCTCTCATTTGATTGAATAAAAAAATATAATAAATCATTCATATGACTACGATCAAACCTATTTAATAGAAATATTATTCATATTAGGGATTAAAAATATAATGCATTTTAATGACTCATATGATAATCATATTTTCACAATTTAGAAATATAAAATAAAAAGGCACAAGATAGGCACATAAACATGGTGTTTAGGGTTGAAAAAATAGTTCAAACAGGGGCGGAATTTAGCATTAATTATTGAGGGTTTATTTTTAAAATTTTAAATTATAGAGCTCAACAATGAATTATACTAGTTATAAGGGGGAAATAATTTTATCAATATCTGAACTTATTTTTTTAATTTTAAAAAAATTTAAGACCGTCCGTTCATTTCGAGTTCCTCTCCACAACTGAACTAATTAGAAGTTTTGTGGTATACAGTTTTAAAAAATGGATTAAAGTTTAATTTAATTTTAATGACTTTCTATTTTATACAATGGACAAGTAAACATTCTATTATTTAAATAATAAAAATAAACAATATTTATATAAAAGACCCTGAAAATTTATCAAATAAATATTAAAATAAATAAATAATTCTATTTCGTCAAAAATAAAATAAAATTGAAATAAGAAATTAATATAAAAACTAACTAGTGTTGGGTGCATTGGTAGGGCATATTGCACTCCTAAGGATAGGACACCAATTCAAATCTTGGAATTGATATTGTTAGGAGGGGTAGCTTCACACCCCGAACAAGAGCCATAAAACGAACATGCATATTATAAAAGAAAAAATATTTTTTTTAAATGAAATGAAATAAAAAGAACGATTCAAAACATCTAATAAATGTTAGAAAGTAAACGTTAATCCAAGAATAAATAATAATACAAAATAATATTATTTAAACGAACAATACAAAAATAAGAACAATAAATTTGTCAATTATTCGCAAAATAACGATGCTTCCTAAAATTTCAGCTTCCGTCTTTATCAAATTTAAAAGCGTGACCCGAAAATAAATTGAAATGTCACAATCGAAAGTGTCAAAGTTTTACTGTATATTGCCTAATAATTCCAAGTTAGTTTAAACCCTGAAAGAAATATTCAATTGACTTGTTTAATAATTTTATTAAATCATGAAAAAATTAAGAAATTGCAACCATTAATATACATTTTCCTCCCGTTTTTGTAAAATAGATACAATTTGAAGTACTACAAAATCACATATACCAAAATTTGAAGTCTGTGCCAAAAGAAATTCAAGATAAGCATAGGGGCCGACAAAATGAAGTTCGATGTACTTTACTCGGTAGCTTGGGATGGGAGTTTTTTTCTCAAAATTAAGACAAAAAGCCAAACATGGGACATCAAATTGTCAATTTGGTAACCGAAATTTGAATGATACGATGAACTTTCGCAGGGCCGGTCCAGGGATTTTAGTGATCTTATGTAAACTTAAAAATTAAGCTCTAAAATAGAAATTTAAAGTACAATTTGTATTGTGTTTATCGCGGTTGCGGATATAACTGATGTTATCTTTGTCACTATAAGTATTGTGATTGTGAATTTTTTTTAATAATTTACGCTATTATAGACATAACGGTTGCAAAATACCGCGGTTTCAAATGGTGCCACTATGTTCATATAACAGTCGTTGTTGTAGTTGCATACCGTTATTTAAATCTCTATCCCTAATAGCAAGTAATGAAAAATAAATAAATTTTAAGAGTAGGTCTATAGTATCAAGTATTGAGAAAATTTGGGCCATAATGTCAAGTATTGAAAAAATTGAATTTTAAGACTTTATTAATAATAATAAATATTGAAAAAAACGGGGCCCTAATAACAATTATTATTAAAAAATAGATATTAAAAATAGACTTCTAATAATAAATATTAGAAAAACTTAATCCCTATTAAAATATTATAAAATGAATCCCCAATAATAAATATAATTTGAAAGAAAAATACAAATACTATTTAGTTCTCTTTGAGCGGTGGGTCCTAGAAAGGTGCCCTTGTTGCCTTTACTTATGGTCGGGCCTGAACATTTACATGAACAGAGCTATAATCAAATATTGGGAAGGGCAAAAATCTATCAAACCTTTAAATTTAAAAATTAAAAAATATAAAAATCTTATTTTACTCCTATTTAAATTAAAAACAACCTCAAATACAGTTATATATATATATATAAAAAGAGAGGGCAAGAAACAATACCTGGCTCCGTCCCCCTTCACACGTCTACTTGTTAGAGAATGGCGTCAAGCCGGACGGCTTATCACGCATTAAGTTTACCGACCACCTCTTTTTAAAATGAATTTTGTAAACGGATTGGATTACTCATTGATTTGTCAAGAACTATGGTCTGAAAGGACTTCAAGCCTCGATAAAAATTTTGGGCTCAACGTAACCTGATTTCTTTTTTCGGACTTCAATTTTCGTATTAAATATTGAGAAAACGAAGTAAAATTTATTTTAAAGAAATTATATCATAGATTCGGCTCGCCACATCATCTCATAGTCTCAACTGATAAAAATTATATTTTTCATGTTATATTTTTATAAAAGTGAATTTTTAATCATACTTACTGTAAATTAAATTAAGGGTAAACAACACCAAATACCACTTAACTTTATCTTTTGAATCGAACATACCATTGAACTATAAATTGTTACACAAAATACCACTAAACTTTGTTTTTTCTTAAATCCAATCACAAGGCGTTAAATCCTAACGGAACCGTTAAATGTAAAACGACGCCGTTTTGGTATAGTTGTTTGGATGCCTAAGATAGGCCAAAACGACGTCTTTTTGTTAGAAAAAAAAATTAAAAAGACTTTACGTTTGGGGAGGCTACAAACAAAGACCTCTAAGACGAAAGGTTTACACCAAACCACCAAACCAATTTAAATACTTGATTTAATCCTAGTAAAAATAGTATGTAAATGATACTACAGTTGAACTTAAAATTTAATTGTTTAAAAAATCTTAAAATTTGTAAAATATTCAAATCAGTCCCTGAATCCATAAAAATTCCAAAATCATAAATCCTCAAATCGTAATGCTGTCGTCGCCGGCTCCACCCTTTCCATCGCTGGACCCAACTGACTATTTTCCTCACTCGTCGTCGCCGGAAACCAGCGAACTGTGTGCCAGCCGAGCATTGAACGTCGAAAGTGAAATAACCATTCGATTGACACACCGTTCGTCGGTTTCCGACGATAGCAAGTTGGGGGAAATGACATGTTGGTTCCGGCGACATAAGTTTCGGAAAACTGGAATCTATGACTGGATGCTCGGTCTCTAGATTTTGCAGTGGCACCAATTCATAATCAATTGTAAAGATGTTTATGGGCGATTAATCGTACTGGAATGACTTATCGGAATAGTTACTGGAATGATATTTTTGATATTTTATGAACTGTTATCGTCTCGTTTAAATCGGTTATCGCCTAAACGGTTAACCAGTTTATTTTGTACCATTACTCAAATAACCATTAACCGTTTATATTTAGTATTGTAAATAATTAATATATATATATATATATATATATATATATATATTACAACTTAATAAATTTACATTTTCATTTTTCACCAAGTATATAAAAGCCTGCACCAACACTAAACTATATTTTCAGCAAATACACAAGGCATGCCTACAATCCCATAAAAAGAGGAACAATAAATAATAGAACTTATTTTTTCAATATAGAGAGAAGATAATAATTTGGGTAAACTACATAAATAGTCCCCCGACTATGCTCTAATTATCTTTTGCATCCCCCGACTATCAGAAGTTACAAACTGGTCCCCTTACTTAAAAAAATAACAAATTGATCCAGTGCCGTAAAAAATTTAACGGCTGGTGACGTGGTAGTTAACAAAAATTGGCATAATAACACATTTAGTCCTCAACTTTTACATTTTGTTTAACTTTGCCCTAATTCTAAAAAAATGACCCTTAACATTTCAAAATTCTATCAATTTAATCCATTTTTTCTCTCCACACAATCCTAAACAAGCAAATTGGATAGTGACGATGAGGATGTTTACCATGACGATCAACTGGAATTCGATTCCGGGTTCGGAAACGTTATTGTAGTGGATAATCTCCCAGTTGTCCCTCGTGAACTTGTTTGCAATTTCGCCCAATACCCAGCAAGCTCCCTATCTAAATGAGCCGTATTATAAACAATTTCAATCCCATGAAGCCTACAATAATTCATCTTATTCTTTATTGATTTCAACAAATAATGATCTCCAATAGCATTATCACATGGGTTAGGGGGCGACCCAGTAACGAGCAAGATTCGAGCTTTTCCATTAACAAAAGTAGGGAACTCATGGTTTTTTGAAAGCCAAACCTTACGCTGCTGATCCCAGTTCGATATTTTGGGTCCGAGTGTGTAAGTGACATTAGGGTTGATCTCAGCTTCAAGTGGTTCGTCCGGGTCGTTAGGGTCCGAATCGGAACGGATCTCAGCAAGAATCCGGTTGGTTTCTTTGATCAAGTTTTGGTTGACAGCTTCAGCTTCGGAGCTTCCCAAATTGCCAACGCCGATTGTGCCCCGTAGAACGAGAATGGTAACAAAGCCGCAAAGGATAGTGATTTTAATGTTGTTGAAGGTCTTGTGGATCTGCCTCCCACGCGGCATTCCGGCTAACAAACGGGCTCTTCCGCCACCAGAAGCGGCGTTGTTGGTGGTGGGTAAGGCACCGCCGATGGAAGGTCTCTTTTGAGGAGTGAAACTGTCTTGACCCATAAGGATTATTCTGTCAAAAACAAGCAAAAAACAGAGCAGGAAAAGAGATCCAAGTATAGTCTTGTATAAAAAAACAAAACTTTAAATGTGTATCTGAAACTGAGAGTAAACTAAGGTCATCAATGGCGTTTGCATTTGCACTGGCATCAGAGAGATCTGAGTGAGAACTGAGAAGTTAAAACTAAAAGATTGACTTGGAGAAAGTGGGATTGATAGGGTTCAGACAGGGAGATTCAGAAAACATGGAAAGCGGGGGCACTGTCGGCGCCTCTGGGTCTGGGCAACACATCACAATTCACAGCCGATTATCCACTACAATAACGTTTTCGAACCCGAAATCGAATTCCAGTTGATCGTCATGGTAAACATCCTCATCGTCACTATCCAATTTGCTTGTTTAGGATTGTGTGGAGAGAAAAAATGGATTAAATTGATAGAATTTTGAAATGTTAAGGGTCATTTTTTTAGAATTAGGGCAAAGTTAAACAAAGTGTAAAAGTTGAGGACTAAATGTGTTATTATGCCAATTTTTGTTAACTGCCACATCACCAACCGTTAAATTTTTAACGGCACTGGATCAATTTGTTATTTTTTTTAAGTCAGGGGACCAGTTTGTAACTTCTGATAGTCGGGGGATGCAAAAGATAATTAGAGCATAGTCGGGGGACTATTTATGTAGTTTACCCTAATTTTTAAAGAGAACAAACTGAGATTGACCTTAACAAAGAGTCTAAGATGATGTAACCCGTATGAGGGAGTGAGACCGAGAAAGAGTTGAATCGGGAGAGACTGAATGAGGGTAAGGGAGAATCGAGAGATTGGATGAGTTACTGAACCCTAAAAACAAAATAGATTTTTCCTTCTTTTTTTCTTCTTCTTCCTTTTAGGCTAAAAAACTAACCACCAGTAGACATAAATAATACTAATAAATAACTAAATAGTAAATAATTAAATATGACCAAAAGCAAAATTAATTGCACAAATATAATGAAATATTAGTAATAATCAATAAATTAAGTATAATTATAAAATTAATTTTAAATTTTTATAGGTTTTTCGGTTAACCGTTTAGTCAAAACTCGTAATCGTTTTCGTTTTAACTATTAATTTTACTGGTATTATTACTGTACCGTTCCGGCTAATTTTTACCGATACAATTACCTACCATTTAATATGGGTTTTTCAATATTTTCGGTACGTACATCCAAAGTCGGTCCTGGGGCATGTCTAACCGGTTGGCCGCCCAGGGGTCCCATTTTTCCTAATTTTTACTACTTAAAAATTATAATAGAAAAGACCCTGAAATTTAATTATAATATTAGATAGAGATCTTCACTTAATGCCATAAATAACAAGTAAACGAAATAATAATTTGGTTATAATATTAGATAGAAGCCCCTCTTTAAATTTTTTTTTACTACATAAATAGTTATAGTTTTTTTCTTCTTCTAATATTTAGTATTAAGGGTCTAGTTTTTTCAATACTTGTTATTTGGGTCCAAATTTTTTCAATACTTGTTATTAGAGGCTCAATTTCCCCCCTAATATTTGTTATTATGAGCTTACTCTTAATTTTTTTCAATATTTATTATTAGGGGTCTATTTTTTTCAATATTTATTATTTTAGGCCCAATTTTTCTTGATATTTATTATTATGGACATACTCTTTAGATTAATTTTTTTCAATACTTATTATTCGAGGTTCAACTTTTTAATATTTGTTACTAAAAACTCAATTTTCTCAATATTTTATTATTATGAGCTATTTTTAAATCAGTGAACCGGAACATAGTGCATAGGTACTCTTCAAACTTCAACCGGAGTCTGAAAATTAGTCTCCGCTATCTGGTGGTAGTACACAGCCACATTCTTTGCCCCTCGATGAAAACAATCTCATCCGTTCGATTCAACAATAGCGCAAGATCTAAAGCCCCACAACGATGGCGGATGTACGGCTCAACTGCTTCGTACGGTGCGACCAGAACCACAAGATCACTCCCTCCTGCAATCGAGAGTGAAACTGACAAAAGACGCGTCTTGCCAGCCTGGCATTGTCCCGAGCTGGCCCCCACTCCCGTCTTGCCAATATTCTCCCTTATCTCTCTTACCGTCACTCTTCCACATTTCCTTCACAGCCATGCCTCCATCTAAACTTATCCATCTCTTTTTAATTTTAACGGTCACCATCAATCTCTGCGCTGCCGAGTTACCTTCCTTTCGAGAAGCGCCGGCATTTCGAAACGGCAGAGAATGTCCTAGAACGACATGGTCATCCCTCGACAAACAGATTCACAACCCTTCCATCATCCACATCGCCATGACCTTAGACACCGCTTACCTCCGCGGCTCCGTCGCCGGAGTCTACTCCGTCCTCCACCACGCCACGTGTCCCGAGAACATTGTCTTCCATTTCATCACCACGCACAGCCACGGCTCAAAACTCACGCGCGCCATTACCACCACGTTCCCTTACCTCAACTTCCACGTCTACTACTTTAACACTAACCTCGTCAAGGGGAAGATCTCGTCCTCCATCCGACGCGCGTTGGACCAGCCTTTGAATTACGCGCGTATGTTCTTGGCTGATCTGCTCCCAGCTGGAGTCCGCCGGATCATCTACTTTGACTCTGACCTCATCGTCGTCGATGACGTCGTCAATCTATGGAGCATCAATTTGGGAGGACACGTGTTGGGAGCTCCCGAGTACTGTCACGCCAACTTCACCAGCTACTTCACCTCTAAATTCTGGTCGAACCCGGTATTCACGGCGTCGTTAAAAGGGAGATCGAGGGACCCGTGTTACTTCAACACTGGCGTTATGGTGATCGATTTGTGGAAATGGAGAGAAGGGAAATATACAGAGAAATTAGAGAAGTGGATGAGGATTCAGAAACGATATCGTATCTACGAGCTTGGTTCTTTGCCTCCATTTTTGTTAGTATTCGCCGGTGACGTGGAAGGGATGGAGCATCGGTGGAACCAGCACGGGCTCGGCGGTGACAACTTGGAAGGCTTATGCCGGGCTCTGCACCCTGGTCCGGTTAGCTTGTTGCATTGGAGCGGTAAGGGAAAGCCATGGCTGAGGATCGACTCTAAAAAACCGTGTCCGTTGGATTCCTTGTGGGCTCCTTACGATCTGTTTCGTTACCCGTCTTTGTTCTCCGATAGCTAGAAATTTTCGTTGAAGAATGAGGACACGTGTAAAAAAGAAATCACCTTGCAACAATGCTCGGTAGGTGAAAATATGGAGTTACCACAGTACGTGGGCTGTTAACCGCCGTGACTTTTCTGTTTGGTTCATTATCATATACGAAAGTGGAGTTTAAAGGTGTTTTCCATTTTTTGGTTATATTCTTTTGGGTTAATGCTGTCTGGATGAAGACAATATGTAAATAAGTAGATGTGACCTCGTGAGGGTGTGTCGGTTGTATTATTAATATATTGCATAATGGGAATTTTGGATCACAAGATTTTGCTAACATATATATTTATTTCGTGATTGGAAATTTTTTATAGGTACAAGTACTTGTAGAAATTTTGTTTACACTATTGTCTTATTTTTAGGGTTTAGGAATTTTATTTAGGGTTTAGGAATTTTATTTAGGGTTTAAGTATAGTAATTTTGAATTTAGGGGTTGTTGATAGAATTTTGAGTTTATAGTTAAAATTTAAGGTTTATATGTTAAATCCAAATCCCAAACCATAATACCTTAGACCTTAAATTTTAACTATAAACCCTAAATTTTAGCTATAAACCATAAATTATAACACATACACAAAAATTCTTAAACTCTAAACAAAAAAACTAAAGCGTTTGTGAAAATAATTTTTTTTTTTACTTTTTACCGCATGTGTATGAAATAATAATCTATTTTTTCATTAGACTCTCTAAATTATTAAATCAATATCTGGCCATGTTGAATTTGATGAGGGTCCATATTAACAATATTTAATGATGATAAAATCATCGAACTTCCCATTGTATATAAAAAGTAACGTAACAAAATTGAATATTTTTACCTACCCTTGAATTCCAGTTTGTAAGGCATGTTTATTCCTGTAATCTTCCATTCCATTCAACCATGGCGGATGCAAATCATTTATTCATTTTTTTTTGGGTAAAACCATTCATTCATTTATGATAAGATAGAAGTTGTGTAATTACCAATATGTCCCGCACCTAAAAGAAATAAAAAAAAATAGTTGGTGTTTACTCTAGAAAATAAGAATTTCCTTCAATTCTTAATCTTTCAGGAGAAACATTTTGTTCCGCAAAAGCAGGTACCATTTAGCGATCATGAAGTAGGAAATCTTCAACCGAAAGGAGTTCACACCAAAAATGAAATAATCAGACAGACCAAAAATGAAAAAAAAAACCAATTTATTATTATTATTATAGAAAAATAAACGGACAGAGCGCAGAACTTAACTGGAAATAGACAAGGAGAGTTGGGGTATATGGCCATTTGTTTGGTTCATGGACAATGAGCAGAGGAAGATAGAGACGTGAAAAAGAATATGTCATGTGGCTGCCGGGATTCGAGCCCAGGTCTCTACGGCCACAACGTAGAATTCTTACCACTAAACTACAGCCACATCGTTGTTTGTTGGGCCCAAACTACTTTAATTATTATAAAAATAAAAGTTTACCTTTCTAACATTAACTCCCTAGGCTTTCTCTGGGTTCCAAATATGATTTGTAGTTTTTCTAATGAATTTTTTAAATCATACAATTCCAGTCCCCCTGTTCGTTGAAGGTGTCAATCAAATTGAAATTCAACCAACAATTCTCTCACATTTTTAACATATATATATACACACACCAGAGAAAGAAAGAGACCATATCAAAATGCAAACTCTGAACTTGTTGGATAAACTAACTGGATTTAAACTTCAAATTTTAATCTGCTCAAAGTTCATCCTTGAATTGTATGGAATTATTGCACTAAAAAAACATATAGCATTTCTGTAAACAACAGACCTACAGTAATATGCAGAAAGCTCTTTTCCTATGTTTATAAAAAAGACCTACAATAATATGCCTCAGCAGTTGCATATACATCTAATTCCTTTTGTGAACAAAACAAAGAGCATTTTCGTGCTTTACTTAAAGTGTAGTTTCATAATACGTATCCCTTCACAAGAATGCGCCTGCAGATTGTATTTCATAACTTCATTCGGACACGAGTCTTGGCGGTAAGCTTCGGAATGCAGCTTTAACATTGGCAATTTTCTACTTGATTAGAATTAGATGCAGCAACTAGTGCAAAAATTTGATCAGAAGATATTAAGGGATTCCTTTGATGGGACTAGAAGCTTCGTTCTGTGTTTGTTTCGGTTGTGGAGCTGGGGGATTCATTGATAACTTTTTAAATACGTTTTTCGTATACAAGGAGCCAAACACGATGACCTGATAAAGGCATCAATATCATCAGGCTTTTGAAAATCAACAACAAAGTTAAAACAAATGTAGTAGGGACTTACCGCCCCAATCAATTGTTGCCAACTAAGGGGATGGCCAAACCACACACATGACAGCATGATGCTCACCAGCTTAAACAACAGAGTCAGTGGAATTACCATTAATCCGAAATATATCATTAGGAGAAAATGAGACATTGCAACTTTATCGTAGAAACTTTGACTATACCTGTCTTGTGGTCATTATGGCAGCAAATGTGAGGGCACCAAATGTACGGATCGTGTATGAAATGAAGAATTGACTAATTGTAGCTACCTATAGCAGATAATCCCTTTTAAATTTAGGGTCCCAAATTATGTCTTCTCTATAAGTCGGGAAGAGTAAAAGAAAGAACACAAACTCATGATTCTGAAAAAACACTTACAGTAGAAAGTAATACAACATCAAGGAAACAATCATTGTGGCGATAAACAAAATCTATAGCTGAAAGTAAATGTCCCTGTAATATAAGACCTAGACGGTAAAGAAAAAAGAGAGTAAATCACAACCAGTATGCAACACAAAGAAATCTTAAAGATGAAACAGAAGATATTACTAACACTACATTGAAGGAAGTTTTACCTATAAAACTGAGAATACAAGAGCACAACGTTGTATATAATATTTGATTGTGTATTTCCATATCGTATCCTTTGAATAATTTATCTTGGAATGTGCTTGTAAAACCGTCAAACCTGTTAAATATAGAAATGAGCATTTAAAAACTTCTCTCAAAAGTAATCACAATAGCAATGCTAGATGACTTGAGACTATATAGAAATATTTCAGACTAAAAGAGCCTTCATATGAGAGAGCAAATTTTCTCTAATATAAGTGCAATCAATGCAACGAATGCCACTAATAAATCAACAATCGAGAATTTAGAACCTATCATGGATTCATGGTACATATATCACTTTGTATTTTGGAGATCCTATTACAGAAAGGATCAACAAATATCTTTTATGGTGAGGGGAAATAAGTTTCAGATTGATACCCAAGATAACCAACCATCAGAGAAACTCCCCAAGCTGTATTTTCTCTTCCTTTGCTGTAAGGACTAATGTCAGTTCCTGCCTATAGTGAGAGCTGAATTAGTATACGTATAATGAAGTCATAGCATAATCTAAAGCAGCTAATCAGAAATAGAATAAAAAATAAAAAAATGAATCCTTCATCTATAGCGGGGCTTTATATATAGCAGAAACCATCAGATTGAGCAAGTTAAACTAATGTCTATGCATAATATGTGGTTCAATGCCTCTCAATGTTAAATATACAACCTAAATTAGCCGCTTCCATCCCACAATCAAGCTCTATATAAACGATATTAAATCATGCACATGGCAAGGAACACATGAGAGCCATAAACAACCAGAAGGTAAACAACGAACGTTGTTGACAAAGACCAAAATATTACCGGAAATAGTATAAATATTGAACAACCTACAGTCACCAGAAATGCTACCAAATAGTCAAATCCTTTATATGTCTTCTGCATAATGAAAGTTCCCCAAACCTGTATGAAAAGGCAAAGTTGTCAGAAAATTTTGCAGTTTAAAACTATTGACAATGAATAACGGGGGGCTAGCATTAAGCATCTACCGGATGAAATTAAGAGTCCAAACCCATTTGGATAAATAGCATGCATAAGCCGCCATAATTAGTCATGCAAAACTAACTTACCATTACAGGTATCATTTTCGCGCACTTAGCGAGAGTCTGAATGGGAAAACTGACATACTTTAGGGCCTGAACCATAGAAACGTTTTCATTAAAATTATTATACCATAACTGCATAAAGGGCATTTATTCAGAATATCTATATACAAAGACAAATATGAGTAACATAATTGCATTATATGTTGATATAAGATACAGCTTCACCTCATACTGACATGTTGTGGTTAGGATGTTTGATCCTGATATGAGGCAGTACTTATAGACCGGAGCAACAGGATCCAAGGTTTTCTTACTTGCCTATCCCCAAAAAAGAAAAGAAAAAACAGAAGCAAATGAAAATAGTGAAAAATATGTCGGTCAATCTTGCCATTTTTATGATAGATGGTTAATCTCTATGCTATTTCATAAGGTCATAAGGCCCACGGCAAATAAATAAAAACACAAAAAATATTACATACAATCGGAGCACCTTGCAAGTAATAGTTGCATACCAGTAAAAAACCAGCAGAAACAGCAGATGTTGTTATACGGTTGCAGAAAACAAGAAACAACGAGTACTTAAAATATTCCTTATTCACTCCATATGGGACTCTCATAATCTTTTCCTGCATGAAAGTAAACTTCCATCAACACCTCAAAACAAAAGAACGCTTGCAACGAAACCATCTTTAACGAGCAAACAAAACAACACCTGCGGCTTCAAACAAGAGTGAAGACCGGATATTAAAAAGGTATCTACATAATTCTACTTTGGACAAAGATCATGCTTCTAATACAAAATAATCATATCTATTGACAACCAAAGAAGTTGAGACATCAACAGCATAACTACCATTGTCTACATTCTTATTGTTAGTTTAAGGCACCCTTTAACTAGAAAGATCAACCTGCTTGCAGCTGGATTAATACTCGAATCATCAATTCCAGCATATACTTGCTCGCCAAAACAAGAGATTGAACTTACATTTTTGGATGAAATCCATCACCATAGCTAAAACCCGTTCTTTACTTTTCATATGAACTTGCAAAATAGTAGCAAAAAAAGTATTGGGCTTGTATATTGTACAAAAATCTAGACTTTGACTTTCTTTATATAAACAGTTTACATTGTGAAGAAACATTTAAAAGAGAGGGGGATACCCACATGTCCAAGCTTTTGAAGTTCTTTCGAGGTACAAGCGATGCAATTAAGAATCAATACAAAGATTAAAAAAAAACACAAATAAAGAAATACAAATATTTTTTAAGAAAAAAGACGAACCTGTAAAACTCCATAGATAACGAGAGTAATCATGATTCCACTAACGGCGAAAATTCCTTTCCATAAGTTGTTATTCTTCACCCCATTCGTCGTCGGCAAAGGTCCAGCCATTCAGCAGTAAGTCAAAGCAAATTAATTTATCAAATTTCTATTTTTCTAAAAGGAGAAGAGATAATCGCCTAGAAATGTACGGAGGCGATCAAAGAAAAGACTTTTCCCCGGGCACAAGTATAGCAAGGAAGGGAAGGCGAGGGCTTTAAAAGCAGAGGAAGAAGTGGAAAGATAGGACTGAGATAACATAAGAGTTGCCGTTTAAAGCTTTGGGCAGATCGTAGTTTAGTGTCGTTTTAAGCGGCCGAGAGTTTCAGCTGCCGTCTCTATTTTTTTTCCTCTCTCTTTCAGCCTCATGGTGTAAGAAAAAGCTATGCGGCATTTTTGGGGAATCTAAAGAGAGAGAGATGAGAGAAGTTTAAAGGTTCCCCACGTCAGTATCCGTAAAATGGGCTTTAATGGAAGGCGAGTGAGCGCGTGAGAATGAATTCCGGGCCGCCGCCTGTTTCGTTCCTTTTCACTTTCTGGGTCAGGGTCAAAGGCTTAGACTTTGTGATTTAGGGCTGTTATTTGGAGCCCATCAAGTATATATTTATAAACCCTAATTTCCCAGTATACCCGAACGGCTTCTCCGCATCTTACAGGTCTGCTCTCTGCATCTTTCTCCATTTTCCCTAGTTCTTTTTTCTTTCTTTTTAAACTGCTTTTAAATTGGCTTGTGCAATTCGTTTTTTGGTTTAGGGTTTAGAAAGGTTTGAGGCAGCAACAGCAACCAATGGCTCCCAAAGGTATTTCGATTTGGATTTAGTTTCGAACAACTTTGCTTTCACTGTTTTTTTCTTCTTCTTGATTTGCAATGGTTATTCTAGTTCTATCTTGCTTTTGTTATGCGAAATGAGAATCTTAGTTTTCTACTCTATTATTTTGCTTTATGAAGAGCTGGAATGAGCTTAAAATTTTACTTTATTTTGCTTTATGACTTGTGCTTTTTACTCGATTTTCATTTCAGAGTTTGGGAAATTTGGATTCCGTACAAGAGTTTTTAACCCATCTTTGATTAACTAGTACCATGTGAAGTGATATTAACTTGCTGTTTCTCAAGCTAAATGTTTCATTGGGTTGAAGTTTATATTCTTCTGTAGTTTGTAGAATTGACTTAGGTGTGTAAATGAACAGAGTGTTCGACGAACCGTTCGTTTATTAAGCTAAATAAACGAGTATGAACAAAATTTTTATGTTCGTTCAAGCTCGGTTCATTTACACCCCTAAGAATTGTATCTTTGGGTTGCTATAGTTTATAATGGTATTTATAACTCCTTTTCATTAATTATATTGTAGTTGAGAAGAAGGTGGATCCGAAGGCACAGGCCTTGAAGGCTGCAAAGGCAGTGAAATCTGGAGCCACATTTAAGAAGAAGGCAAAGAAGATCCGAACGAAGGTTACATTCCACAGGCCAAGGACCTTGAAGAAGGATAGGAACCCCAAGTACCCGCGCATTAGTGCTCCACCGAGGAACAAACTTGATCATTACCAGATTCTCAAGTTCCCCCTTACAACTGAGTCAGCTATGAAGAAGATTGAAGATAACAACACTTTGGTCTTCATTGTCGACATTCGTGCAGACAAGAAGAAGATAAAGGATGCTGTCAAGAAGATGTATGACATTCAGGCCAAGAAAGTGAACACCTTGATCAGGTAATGTTAACTGTTGTTGCTTTGCTGAGCTGGTTTATATATTTCCAGTAGGTTCCATTTTATAGCACAGGGAGTTCTATTTTATGTTTCACTTGTATGCATATAGTGGCCTGCGGATTCTTCTTAATCGACGTGTTTGTTGTGATTCAGGCCTGATGGTACAAAGAAGGCATATGTTAGGCTGACACCTGACTACGACGCATTGGACGTGGCAAACAAAATTGGTATTATCTAAGCTAGTTGGTTGCTAAATTGTTTCGAGTTTTTTTGCTGTTACACAGTGAAACAGTTGTTTTGAGACATTTAGCAGGAAGATGTAATTTTGCTTTTTAAAGTTGGAATCTTGCAGTACTTCCATTTAATCTTCTGTGGTTAACTTGTAGTGTTTTTTTTAAAAGTATTTGTTCAATATGGATATGTGCTTAAATGTTAGCTTATTGCTTCAAATATAGAGGCCTGATTTCCTTAGTGAACCTTCTTAACTCTTCAAGTGTATTAATGGTTAAGAAACTTTGACAGTATTGGACCTAAATGTAAGAAACATAGAACAGTCATAGTCAGGTAAGAAGTCAACAAATTTACAAGGCTTGGTTAAGCAGTAACAGGTTTGTAAGCTGAAGTGTTCCCCAGTGATTGACAACTGACTCTCAAAAACATGAGAAAATACAACTTTATAATTTATATATATTGGATTTGGGCAAGTATTTATAATTAATATGGTGTTATATTATATATTTAACATAATGTCAAAAAATGTAACTAATGTTTGATTAAAATATAAAATATTTTTTTCTTTAGATGCGCCATTTTGTCAAGTATTTTTAAGTTGTTTATTTTCAGTTGACCAATATTTTTCATATGTAGATATGCTATTTTGACTCAAAATGATGTGTTGGGTTAAATTGATTTAAAAAAACTATCAAGTTATTTTAAGTTGTTTATTGTCAGTTGACTAACATTTTTCATCCGTTGATGGGTCATTTTGACTTAAAAGGTAAGTGTTGGGTTAAATTGATTTAAAAATAATATGAGTCAAAATAACTTTTCAGTTAAACGTTATGCGTATTTTTTAACTTTATGTGTCTTTATATATATGGTTTTTATAGAGATGTGGGACGGCCACTGCCCTTTTGAGCCGTCCATATTAATCAATGCCGAAGAAGACAAATGGCGTTGTTGATGAGAGGATATGTTGTTAGACATTAGTTTAAAGAAATTAGCATTATTGGACAAGATTAATGCAGCCTATAATCCCAAGTATTAAATTCAGCTCCGTTTTTATATATTTAATCTCATCTTATCCGATGGTCGGTCATACGAAAACACCCAAAATCATAAGAGGGAATAAAAATCTCCGCGCTTACATTTCCCATCAAGTCCACATCAACCGTACACGTGGCATTATGGAGCTATCGGACTTTGGAGGCTCTCTTTGATTTAATTATGAGTAAGTTTATATTTAAGTCACTTATTTATTAAAAATTATATTTGGGTCACTCAATTATAGTTAAGGTTACATTTGGGTCACTCAATTATTAAAAGTTATATTTGGATCACTCAATTATATGTAAGATTACATTTTGGTTACCCTCCATATTTAAAAAATACATCAACTTAGTCATTTTCTCTTCTAAATCACTTGTATACCCTCGTTAACACTAGAGTACTTCATTTGAAATCATTAATTAATTTAATACACAAATTGATATATGTTTTTTATATATGAAGGGTGAGTCAAATGTAACATTACCCATAATTGAGTGACCAAAGTGTAACCTTTAATAATTGGGTGACCCAAATGTAGTCTTACCTATAATTGAGTGACCTAAATGTAACTTTAAATAATTAAATAACTCAAATGTAACTCTACCCATAATTGAGTGACCTCCGTTGTAGTTTACCCTTTCTTCTTTTCCTGAGTTTTTTCCCTTCTAATTTGCCGGTTTTAAACCGGCTTGTCCGGTTCATAGTTGTTACATTTGACCCCTGTATGTATATGAGGACCATCGAAAAAAACTAAAGAAAGCAAGAGAGATAAGCGTGGCTTGTCCGGTCCGTCGGTGCCAACATCTCCACTGGGCATGAAACCCTGCTGTCACATTCGGTGCCTTGTTTAGGGGTATTTTCAATTTTGTACTGGATTGCTTAGTTGCTCGGATTTGTGATTGCTTGCTTTTTAAGTTTATATTTTTTAATAATTTTAAAGTGATTATATAGTAGTATATATTTATATTTTTTCTTAATTATTTAATAGTATTCTTTGCAAACAAAAGTTGCTGAAACTTAAAATGAACACTATTATATCTTCTAATTAAACTACTCGTTGAGTTCTAATTAAAATGATGCATATTTTTATATAAATTTAACAAATGACTAATATTTTAAACTCAATATAGGAAATATAAAGTTCAAATCTAATACAATTCGAACGGAATATTTATTTGAGCAGAATAAAAGAACGTTGCATTCCGATTCCAGAAGAGAGAGTAAGGAGTTGTCGACATCAGCCTTTGACAAAAAAACATGTTGCAATTGGGTCCCCTCACATGACTCAAATGCATGTCCATATATATTAATCAAAACTTCAAACAAGTTCAACGTGACTATGCATGGGAACATGTTTCAAACTTGGACCTTTTTGCCGAATTTCTGGACTCCCGACCATGTTTCCCGCTAAGACTTTATGACAGATGCAGCAAGTATTTCATAATTCAAAAAATAATATAAATTAAAATATAACTCTATATATGAAAAACTAATTTACATATTCGCATCCTGCCTCCTTAGATCACCAAAAAGATCTGGCCGCATCTAGTTGCAGATCACACAGCACCGTATAAAACTGTCGCCTTTCCATCTTAATTCACAGCCGTTGGATCACTTGATTGCCTTTCTTGTTTTAGACTTGAAAGAGTTTGGTCATTTGGTGTGGGGCATGACAAGTCAACTCATGTTTTCTTCTTCTTCTTTTTTGTTTTTAATAAATGATTTTATTCGAACTGTTTTGAATATTTATTGAATTATGAAGGTGGGTAGTTCCCCAATGGGTAAAAGGCTGGGTCGTCTGCTTCATTCCATTTAAAAGTGAGGTAGAACGGCACCGTTTCACTTTGCAAATTTAAATCTTGATAGTACGGGTAAAATAAACTAGGAATTTGACATGACAAGTCAACTCATGTTTTCTTCTTCTTCTTAAAAACAATTTTATTCAAACTGTTTTGAATATTTATTGAATTATGGATGTGGGTAGTAGGGGTGTAAACGAGTCGAGTCGAGTTTGAGTAGTGTTTAGCTCGGCTCGTTAAGGTTTCGAGTCGAGTTCGAGCTTGAATAATTTCTAACGAGCCTGAGAAATCTGAGCTCAACTCGGCTCGTTTAGAACTCGAGTCGAGTTCGAGCTTGATTCGAGCTCAATCGAGTCAAGTGTTGACCGATCTTTGACCGCATTGGACTCGAGTAACTCTTCATCTGTCACGTTTCATTTAAAGTCTTACGAAGGAAAAAATTTGATACACAAGTTGTGTAAACTCAAGCTTGTCAATTTTAGGGTTTAGAGGTTTAAGTTGTTGAGTTTAGAATTTAGGATTTTGATTTTAGGGTTTAATACTTATGTTTAGGGTTTTAAGTTTAAGAATTTAGATTTTAAATTATATAAAAAAAATTACTATATTATATTTTTGAGTAGCTCGTGAGCTTTTCGAGTCGGGTATTAAGTAGCTCAACTCAGCTCGTAAAAAACTCGAGTAAAATTCAAGCTCAAATCGAGTCCAATCAAATCAAACTTTGATTGAGTCGAGCTCAAGTATCTCGCGATAGTCTCATCTACAACTCTAGTGGGTAGTTCCCCAATGGGTAAAAGGCTGGGTCGTCTGCTTCATTACATTTAAGGATACTGCACCCCAATGGGTAAAAGTGAGGTAGAACGGCACCGTTTCGCTTTGCAAATTTAAATCTTGATAGTACGGGTAAAATAAACTAGGAATTTGACTGTCGATGCATTTAAGAACTGAAACAAAAACAAGGCTGATTTGTATGGTAGCTGTTGTCTGCCGCATCCCGAGTTTGAAGCTCTTCTCCATTTCACACTCTCTCTTCCATTTCTTCTTTATTCACCTACTCCCTTCTCCATCAGGTAAAGTCACTTTCTTCCCCCCTCCCCCTCTCACAGCATAAGTTCAGCTTCCTCCACTGTGTAATGTCTTATTCTTTTTTTGTTTCCGTTGTTTGGTTTTTCAGATAGGAAGAAGAAGAAAGTGCAATGGCGGTCAGTTCTAGAGGGAAAATGACAGAGTTTGGGGGGATTGTTTCAAGGAAGTGGAATGACAGAGAAATTAGCCCAGAAAGAAACAAAGTCTGGATTGAACCCAAGCCTCACAACAACAACAAGTCTTCCATTACTGAAGGAAAAGTTGCTGTTGTTTACTATTTGTCTAGAAATGGTCAGCTTGAACAACCTCATTTTATGGAAGTCCCTCTCTCTTCTAATGATGGACTTTATCTCAACGGTAAAACTATTAAACCCTTCAATTGTTGCACTTTTCTTTCTGGGTTTTGTCTTATGGAGAAGAAACAACAGAAACTTTTTCTAAACTCCCTTTCTTCCCCCCCGGTTGTTTGGTTTCCTAGAAAACTAAGAGGAGTTCAAAATTTTGAATTTACTTCAACTTTCCAAGAAATGACTTTTGCCAAATGGTGATACCTAGCTGCTGCAGCTTGCAGCTGTCAAAAAGAAAACTTTCTGGTTCCTCTTATTTTTTCTGTTTGGATGCTGAGAAAAGTACTGTTTTCCACTTTCCTTACATTTCTTATATTTTTAATACAATTGGGCTTAAAGAATCTCCTTTTCCTTTTAGATGTAATCAACCGCCTAAACCTACTACGAGGCAAAGGCATGGCTAGTCTATACTCTTGGTCCTGCAAACGGTAATACTCTCACTCATTCCCAGCCATTGATCAGATTACCATCTCCCTTCACCGTCCGATATTAATACTCAAGTTTCGGTTGTTGAAACTCAGGAATTACAAGAACGGATTCGTTTGGCACGACTTAACAGAAAGCGATTTCATATACCCATCTCATGGCCAAGAATACGTTCTCAAAGGATCGGAGATTGTGGACCACACGATCAACTCTCAAGCACTCGACATAACGTCGGCGTCGTCTTTTCGGTTACCGAAACCTCCAGAGTCTCAAAAGTCAAAGAACGAGCATGATTTTCCGTCAACAAGACGGCGGAGGAATCAGTCTTGGAGTTCCATTGATCTCCATGAGTACAAAGTTTATAAGGCTGAGTCGAGTTCCGAGTCAGCCCGGAGATTTGCTGCGGCTGATGCGTCGACTCAGACTGATGATAAGAGGAGAAGAAGAAAACCGGTGGCTAAGGAATCGGAAATCGAAGAGCTGCAAAGTACTGAAAGACAGAGTCATGAGTTTGAGCAGAATCATACTACGGAGCTGAGTAGGGAAGAGATTTCACCCCCACCGTCGGATTCAAGTCCGGAGACATTGGAAACCTTAATGAAAGCCGACCGACGGTTGATATTGGGCAACGGTGGTGGAAACGAAGATAGCTCGAATCGTACGGCTGAGAGTTGCCCGAGTGGGAGGATTAAGGCGTCGTCCGTTTTGATGCAGTTGGTATCGTGCGGTTCGATGTCGTTTAAGGATTGTGGAGCCAGCTCAGAGAAGGACGATCAAGGGTTCTCATTGGTTGGACACTATAAACCGAGAGTACCACGCGGAGCAGGGAATCGTAGCCAGGTGGGGAAAGAAGCAGGGATGGAGAGGGAAATTGGGAGTTTCTCAAGGGTAACATTGGAAGATAAAGAATATTTTAGTGGGAGCTTGATTGAGACAAAGAAAGAGCAGATCCCTAACTTGAAGAGATCTTCTTCTTACAATGCTGATAGGTAATTACTAAAATTAATGCACAAAATTTATTGTGTTATTAATCTTAAGAAACTATAGTTTTGTCAAAGAACCTATGTAATTTTAAGTTTTAACTAGCTAGCCTTGATAGTTTATTAATCAAGCTATTGGTTTAAGGATAAACCAAAGGTAAAATGATGTGAATTGTAGTAGTTTGTAACCTGTTGCAAAGCACCGGCACAGGGAAAATCTAGGAAATGCCCTTTGTTGAAGTGCGTAAATTTTGTCCGTTCACAGATTGGAAGCTTTAGGGGTCAACTTTTGGTTGGTACCTTGGTTTCTGTGGGAATGGCTAAGTGGGTTCATTTTGGTCTTAATTTCGGTGCACTAATGTGGTTTGACCTCGAATTGAATCATCGGAAATGGAATTTTCAACCTGGGTATTATCATCTGCTCTCGATTTTGATGCCATTGTCGGGAAGTTTGTGTTTTGTAATCACGCATGTATTGTGCACTAACAAAGTTGCTACACTGGATATAGATTAAGGTTTATGAAATTAATGGCTCTTAAGTTGGCTTCAAATTCAATTATTAAAACTTGCCTGATTAATTTTTTTACATAATCAACGGGTTGGTTGAAATCGTAAGCTTTTAATATCGTTGTTAGTGATAATAAATCTTTAAATAAAATTAAAGATCTGATTTTGATTTTTTTAAGCAAATTGAATTAATAAGTTTCCGCAAAATATTTTATTACAATATTTAATTTAAAGTATTCAACAAATAAATTTTTATATAGAGAACATGCCACTTAACTGAAGAGTTAAAAACCCAAGTTGAATTGTTGGGCTTCCCCCTTCAACAGTCTGGGTCAACTAGTTGTTGTACGATATTTTTGCCCAATGTGTTTTTGTTTCCGTCAGCCGAACGAAATCCGCGGAAAAGGTAAGGCCGTAAGGCTGACCAAAAAGATAACTAAAATTATAAGACTTGCCTTATTGCGGACCAATGAATTGAGGTTTCCTTTGAAAAAAAGGTAAACTACAACAAAGGTCACTTAATTATAGGTAAAATTATATTTGAGTCACTTAATTATTAAAAGTTACATTTGAGTCACTCAATTATGGGTAAGATTACATTTGGGCCACCCAATTATTAAAGGTTATATTTGGGTCACTCAATTATGAGTAAGGTTACGTTTGGGTCACCCTCCATATATAAAAAAAGTATATTAATTTAGTCAGTTTTTCTTCCAAATCACTTCTATACCCTTGTTAACATTAGAATACTTCATTTGAAATCATTAATTAATCTAATACACAAATTGATATACTTTTTTAAAATATGAAGGGTGACCCAAATGTAACATTGCCCATAATTGAGTGATTGAAATGTAACCTTTAATAATTGGGTGACCCAAATATAACCTTACCCATAATTGAGTGACCCAAATGTAACCTTATCCATAATTGAGTGACCTTTGTTGTAGTTTATCCAAAAAATAATTGAGGTTCACTTGTGCACAAAAATTAAATTGAGGGTGTCCTCTTTAAAAATTTAAAATTTATATATGATTTAGAAAATTTTAATTTTTTTTATATATTTTTATTAAAAATTTATTTTCACCCCTTAAAATTATATAAGTTCACCCCTTTCCTGCACAAAATTTTGCTGCATTTCAAGCGAAAGGTAAACATTATTAAACCACATAACCCGATATACTGTATCAATACAAACATATTTTTTTAATAATATTAACATAGCAGAGAATCGATCTTAGAATCAATATCAACTAAAAATTTAAACACAAAATTTATCACTTCAACCTTCTTTAATCGACAACATATATATTTCAAAAAAAAAAAATCACATTCACGTTCCCAAAATACTTGATATTGGTTCTTACAAAAGATTATTTGAGCGAATTGAGAACAACTTCAAATTCAAATATATTAGTTACATATGTAATTAAAAGATAATAAAATATTATAAACTATCATTTGGTTTAACGAGACGAGATGTTAGATTTTTTGAATAAGATAAAGCTTAAATTCTAACATTGTGATTGGAGCAATATAAATTTATAGGATTATTTTTATATTAGACCCAATGGTGATATCAAGCCGAGCCGAGCTATGAATTTTAGGCTCGAGCTCGGCTCGTTGCTTTTCTCAAATTGCTTTTAAATATTTTTATTGAAGTTTTGAATAATAACATGTGAAAACTGTTTGGGAAAATATAATGTTTATTTTTGAAGTCCACAATTAATCATAGTACATTTTCTAAGTTATACAAGTCCACAAGGAGAATGAGATTTAAATTATTTAACCATGATAATAAGTTAACAACACTGAAACATACAAGTGTATATATATGGTTATGATCCACTTACATGGTGTAAAACTCATTTAATTTTACACTAATCCATTACACTATGTAACTGTATCTTAAACCATATATAATTATTTTGAGCATGTTCACCCAAGCTCAGCTCGACTTGTTAAGGTCTTGAGCTAAGCTTAAGTAGCTTGCGAGCCGGTTAAGCTCATTATCACCACTAATTAGACCTCTACCATATCCGTTCGAATTAGATTAGATACCGGTAATGACACCAAAAATAATTTAATTTTGATTAGTCGTCTTGGTTGCGGTTAGATAAAGATGATTTGTAGTAGTAAGCAAATAAATTTGTTTTATTGCGTGTTAAATCAAATTTGATTTTATTAAAGCATATAAATATGACCAAACTAACCACGAAAGCTACCTTCAGATTCTGACAATATGTAACTGAATTCCACCCCATTTACCACTTCACGAACCTTTAGACCAGGTGGCGTTTTAGTCATTTAATTACAATTCAGCCTTCCATTTCCATTTACCATCCCACATACATAGTAGACCAAGGCATGTTAAAAATCTGTTTACATATATATACCTATATGTGTGTATATATGTCCTCTTAATTTCGAGAGAATCTCTCAAAAAGCCCTCTCTTTTTCTCCCCAGGGAAAATCTGAACATGTTTTTGTAGGTTTTATAAAGAAGAGAAGATTGTCTCTATTCGATTATCCATGTCGTTTGTTTGTGTTGGCACATTGTCTTAAAACAAACCACTTCGAGAGTTGTTTACTTCCCTGTGGATTTTCTCATTCAGGTAACACATGGAACACAAAGCTACTCCGTGTCTTTCTTCTATAGTTATTTGCTTATTACTTGTAACTATTCCTTTCATGTCCTATTATTTCTGTTTCTCTCATGGTTTATGATGTATGATATGGTGTTGTGAATAATGGGTTTTGCTCTTTTTTGGTGAATTCTAACTTAGTTATTGTGATTCTTGTTTTGTTGGAGTTGGTGGGTTTTGTTTTTGGATTCAATTGGGTGCCTTTTTCTGAGATGATGGGTCCTGTAAGAGGGTCAAAGAAGAAAAGGAAGATAGAGAAGAAACCTGACGAAAATGCTTCTGCTTCTTCAGAGATGGAAGGGTCTGTTGATTGGTGGGATTACCTTTCCAGGAGGATGAATGGTAATTTTTCTTCAACAGTTTTACTATATCATATTATTGATGAATATTTGTTCCTTTTTATTATCTTTATTCTGAACTCTTCTTTTTTTGGTTGTGGTGTATTGGTATTTGCTTTAGTTGACAATTCATGGCACCCCAGATATTTAAACTTGATAGGTTTTCAGTTCATGGCTGAGTTCAGTTTTGGAAATTTTGACTGGCTTTACGATTTATATCATGTTCGAGTTAGATACGATTACTAATGCATAGAGGAAATGCATTTGGGACCATATGTGCAGGATCCCTAATCTGACTTCCAAGTCATTTTGTTAACCTAACACTCTTTATCTTTATGTTAATGAAGGGGAGAAGAGGATAAGATAATATTTTTTCTTAATGTTATGATACATTGGAAACTGGATGTTGTGGCACTTGTTAAATTCAAGGAAATAATACATTTAGATGATGCTGTTGGTTCTTTTTACCCTCTTCTTTACAAGGAATCCAGCCTTGGCTTTGTTTGAACATGATAATCATTTGAAGTCAGATAGATAGCTAATGCAGTTGAAAAAATCGATTCTTATCTTACATTTGAAGGTGTGATTGGATTTACTTTGAGCAAAGGTTCAAGTGTAAGATTAATGGGGGACTCTGCTTTATTCTAGATAACTTCTATTGTTTGTGAAAGTGATTGTAGATAATTTGACTATCTGTTTGTAAGTTGAGAGTATTTGCCAATGTAGGTCACACAAACGATCGTTTTCTCATTCTTCTTCCTGGTAGTTGTATTGGTTTTATCCGATTCTTCATCCTTGATCTTGAAGGTTTTTCTATTACGGTTTATGTTAAATGTTTTGTCAATAGGTCTTTTTTGAATATTGTTCTTGTTCTGCCAGAAACATGCCCTCGACGGAATGAATGGTGTTTCCATTTCCTTGAAAACATTATCTTCCACAACGTAACTAGTTCTTATTTCTACAGCCATTATGTGTTTTGATTGACAATGATACGGAGAAAGTAAAGCTGGAGTCATAATCTCCTGAACATGAAAAGTTACTGATAAGATCAAACAAGTTATTCATCAGGTTATTAGGCAGGAACTCTATTCCCTTCATGTTTACTGATTCATGTTCTGCTTTGTGGAGTTCAACCCACAATGCCTTGTAGTATCTTCCAAAATAACAAGGGTTACAACTCGCCTAAATTAATGCTTAATATGTTCTGAAAAATATGTCACTTCTTCATGAAAAAAATGCTATCTCCTAGTGTTAGAGTTACAACCTTGAAATATCTGTGAAAGGCGGCAAATATTGCTGCTGTGAGCCGATCGTTTTGGTATACATGCTCCTTTGGGAAAATAGACATTAGATTGAATTATCACAAGTAAAATGTTACCAATGAAATTTCCACTCCATTGTCAGATTATTGCCTTCTTACTATCCTCCTTCCTCTTCACCCTTATATCTGTTTCCCTTGTTTTCTTTGATTATTTTCTCACTGCATCATTCAAGGGCACATCAGTATTGGTTAATTCGTATATGTAAAGAAAATGACTGAATATTCAAGGGCAATCTTATGTCTCAGTTACCGGCATGTTTCATAGGTTGAAATTATTATTTCTCCCATTTTCAAGCTATATGCAGAATGATGTCTTTTGATTGCTTTTAGCTACAGTTCACGGTATAAGTTAAGAAACTATAGTGTTTGTCAATTAGGAGAGATTAAGAAACAGATGAAATAGTTAAGGGCTTGAGGCAGGTCAAAATAAAAGTATTCTTTGATTGGCAAAGTAATTGCAAATTAAGCTAATGTGTTGTTATTCTCTAACATATCTATGCTTTATTTACTTGTTTAATGTTTCAATTATAAATGTATTTATGCATATCTACTCAATTTTTCCATTCCTATGGCTATATATTGTTCAACGAAAAGGGACTAAAAAGTTTTTCTTTTTTCATTGATTCACTAATCCTGATAGTAGAAATAATGTGTCATAGTTACTAGTGAAATCCTGTATATGTTTCTTACGTGCAACCGTAAACACTGCTTTCTTATTACTGGCTTATTCTCTTCGCAGGTCGTCAATCACCATCAAAAGGTCTCGATAAGTTTAAATCAGTTTTCAGAATTTCCAGGAAAACTTTCAGCTACATATGTTCGCTTGTGAAGGAAGACATGACGGCTAAACCAGGGAGTTTCACATTTTCAAATGGAAAACCTTTGTCTTTCGAGGATCAAGTAGCTGTAGCTTTGAGAAGGCTAAGCTCTGGTGAATCTCTAGTGACAGTTGGTGATTCGTTCGGGCTGCATCGATCTACCGTTTCACAATTGACATGGCGCTTTGTCGAGGCCATGGAAGAAAGGGGTCTTCATCACCTGCAATGGCCTTCCACCAATGCAGAAATGACGGAGATAAAGTCCAAATTCGAAAAGATTCAAGGACTTCCTAACTGCTGCGGTGTGATAGACACCACGCATGTTATGATGTGTTTGCCTTCGGCGGACCCTGCAAGAAAGGTGTGGCTCGATCATGAGAAGAATCACAGCATGGTCCTGCAGGCAATTGTGGACCCTGAAATGAGGTTCAGGGACATCATCACCGGTTGGCCAGGTAAAATAGATGACTGGTTGATGTTTCAGAGTTCGAATTTCTATAAACTGTGTGACAAAGGAGAGAGATTGAATGGGGAAAAGTTTGAGCTCTCTAAAGGATCAGAAATAAGGGAATACATAATAGGAGACTTGGGCTATCCTTTGTTACCCTATCTTGTTATACCTTACAAGGGGAAAGAACTACCGGAAATTAGCGCGGAGTTCAACAAAAGGCATTCGGCGACACGGCTGGTGGCAAGCAGGGCATTGGCAAGGCTGAAAGAAATGTGGAAGATCATCCAAGGGGTGATGTGGAGACCTGACAAACATAAGTTACCAAGGATCATCCTGGTTTGCTGCCTGCTTCACAACATAGTTATCGACTTGGAAGATGACGATGCGCAGGATGAAATGCCACTGTCGTATGACCATGATCCGGGTTACCGACATCGGATTTGCGGATCTTTTGACATCGACGGTGTCCAGCTGAGAGATAAGCTTGCTCTCTACTTGTCTGGGAAATTGCCACCTTAATCTCTGATTCCTGGTTGGTAGCTTCTTGGCACAGAAAAAGGTTAAAAATAGGATCTTTGGCAGACAATCATGTCACTGAAATTGTTGGTTTTCTTTTGTTTGTTTGATTTTAAACTGTACAAGTTGACATTTTTGAAGCAGGCTCCTCAAATTATAAAGAGACGGTTAAGACAAGATGGGAAAAATACTTCTCTCCATGTACGGAAAATTGCGGCAGGGAGTCACGACTCATGCAAGTAACATGGAAATAAAACTCAGTACAAAAAGAGTAGAATTTGTTAGAGAAAATACTTTAACTAAATGGAACAGTTTTAAAATGTTTTTTTTAAGGTAATTACAAGTAGTATATGTTCTGAATATACTCTCAACCATTTGACAATACATGCTCAATCAACCTGCTGCAGCTGTTGGTGTTCGAACCCGTAACCTCTAAGAATAACAACCGTTAAAATATTTATTTCAAAATTAGGTATTTAAAGTATATTACCCTAATCGTCTAAGTACTTTAAATATATAAATATAGTATATAAAAGTGGTATGTACTATGTACTTATTTTGATTTAGGACTTTTTAAAAATAAAATTGCAGTTGAAATGATTATTGTAAGAGTAATGGTAAATGGTTTTGTATTTAAAATTATTAGTTTTGTATTTCATCTTCAACTATTATTTTTAATTAATTTTATTATATAAAGTACAAAAAATATAAAAATCATTAACACAATTATAATAATATTTATTACTTTTAAAATAATTGAATTTCACTAATATTCTATCTAAGTTGGTGTCAAGATATCAAACTCAGATAAACATTTAATTATATTATTATTTATAGACAAATTTAATTAAGAATATTTTTACATAATGCCTACATTTCTCATAACCTAAAGTTTTTAAATAAAAAGATTATATGTTTAAGCAATTTGAATTTATAACCTTCAAAATATTACAACAATAATAATGAATTAGGAACCTGTAACTTTGTTCTTGTAAAGAATGGGCCCAAAATTTTTAAAGTAAATTTGCATTTAAATAGTTAAGTTTCGTTTTATTATTTATTATTTTGATTCTTGAACGTAAGTTCCGTTTTATTTTTAAGAAATGTATGTCATATTATTTTTATTATATTAGAAAATTGAAACATTAAATAAAATATATATCATTAAACAAAAAATTAAATTGATTTTAAAGTAAAAAAAATATTTGAACAAAAATTGTCTTTTGTAAAATTAAAAAAGTGAAAATAAAAAAATGGAATGTTGCAGTGGACTTTACCGTATTTAAACCATTAAAATCTGTACCTAAGCCCCCACCTTACCACCGTCCGTTCAAGAATCAAGATTCTGTTTCATTAAAACAACAAGCCCCGGTAGATCGAAAGAAACTACTCTCACCCTTCGATGAAGTTTAGTTACAATCAATCGACGGTCAAGATCCATCACCCGCACTACACGTGTACGCTGAAGATGAAACTCATCGTGATGTGTGATAAAGCAGTTGTAGCCTAACAATTCTGGATAATTCTTTTCACGAGTAAAGATCCGGTGCTCCTCACTCACAAAAACAAAATCAACTCTTTCGTCCTCTTCGCCGGCAAATTCATCATGAAATAAGCGCCGATCGACCGGTTCCTCGGATTTTCCGGCGGTAAAGCATGGTAAGGATCTTCGAAATTTTAAGGAAATTGAATACTTTCTCTTTGAAATTCTTTTTAGGGTTTAGTTTTCTGTCTATTTCTTGATGTTTATGAAGCTCTTTCTTTTAACTAAAATTTTCAGGGGAAGCTTTGAATTTGGATGATGTAAGCTGGGTTTACACGCTTTGATTGAGAACTAGAGAAGAAGAAGAGAAGAGGGAAGTGTGTAAGCTCTAGTTGAAGTAGCGGGAACTGGAAAGAAATGGTATATCTTTCTAACTTGTTTTAGGACAATAAAGTGGCTGGTTGCTTTTTTTCTTTTTTGTTATTGGATTTTGTTTTACTTGATGAAATGTGCATGTTTAGGTGACATTTTCTGTTCTAATAATCTGTAATAAAAAGAAAATCATACTTTCACTGTGAACACAATAGATTTTTGTATGAAAAAAAGTCTCGCATTTGTTTTAGAATGACTAAGATGCAACCTTTTTGTTACTGTGAAAAAAAGATTGTTTTTTTTTGCTACCCAATTCTTTGTTGGTTAATGAATAACTGAACTCCGAAGTATTACAAACAAGCAACTTCTGAATGATTATTTTTTTTACAGGCTTTTCAGAATAAAAGTTTTTGGATGGCAAAGGGTCCTGCGCATGTTTCTGATGGAGATGCAGCATTTGATAATACTTCTAGGATCGAACCCAAGCGGTCGCATAATTGGTTTGTTGATGCCGAGCCGCAGCTGTTCCCCAACAAGAAGCAAGCTGTACAAGCTGCAGACAACAAATCGAATTCTGGAATTTCTAATTCTAATGTTCCCCCTTGGGAACATGTATCCAGTTTTCAGTCTGTTCCTAGCCAATTTATCGACCGGTTGTTTGGTTCCGAATCTGAAAGGTCTGTCAATTTCAGTGACAGGAACATATCTCCCATAGAAGCAGATGACATGAGACAAAAGGGCATTGAAGATCATTTCGGTGAAGATGCATCTGTTGGTTTGTCGATATCTCCTTCCATTGAAGATCCTGAATCATGCTTCAATTATGGTGGAATTAGAAAAGTAAAGGTCAATCAAGTTAAGGACTCTGATAATGGTATGCATGATCCAAAGGAACATAGTTTTAGTAGGGAAAATAACGGTGACATGACTACAATTGAGTTGTATAACCCTGAAAATGAAAGTAGCTTCATTTCAATGGGGCATGGTTATGATAAACAGTGTGAGAATGTTGCAGTAATGGGCCATACCTATAACAGGGATGATTTGCATATCACAACCGCTACTCCTGCCTACGATAAGGATAATGAAATTCCAATATCGATGGCCAACACTTATGTTAAAGAGGATGCCAATATTCTTTCTTTTGGTGGCTTTCATGAAGAACATGAAATTATGCCGGTGGGCAGACCTCTTGGTAGCTTTGATTCATCATACTGTCAATCTTCCAATCCAACATTAGAAGACACTTCTGGAAAACAGCTGAGTGTATGCGTATCTATGGCTGGTCCAGTTGCAAGTGCAACTCAGACTGCTAAACTAAGACCTGAATCTGCTTCAAGGACTAAACCAGAGTTCAAATCATCAAAGAAAGAAGCTCCAAACAGCTTCCCTTCAAATGTCAGAAGTCTGATATCGACTGGTATGCTTGATGGTGTACCTGTGAAGTATGTTTCCCTGTCGCGTGAGGTAACCGAATAGTTGCTTTCTTCTTCTTTTCTTCTGTCGCACTTGCTTTTTACTTACTGATTCTATCCCTGTATGACTATGTAATAAGGAGCTTCGTGGAGTTATAAAAGGTTCTGGCTATCTTTGTGGGTGTCAATCATGTAACTTTTCTAAGGTAAGCCATACTCTACTTTCTAGATTTGCTTGATAAGGTTTTTGGTTCGTCATCACCGAGTTATGTATGATTGTGCATTAGGTGCTGAATGCATACGAGTTTGAGCGCCATGCTGGTTGCAAAACAAAACATCCAAACAATCACATTTACTTTGACAATGGGAAGACTATCTATCAGATAGTACAAGAATTGAGGAGCACGCCGGAGAGCTTGTTGTTCGATACAATTCAAACCGTGTTTGGTGCACCAATTAATCAGAAGTCCTTTCGCATTTGGAAAGGTAAATTAGATTTGGTTTTAGCTTCAAAGTTGCCTCTTTGCTTTCTCTTACCTTAGATCATGTGGCTGTATGATCATGAACAACCTGCATTATTACTGCCTTAGAGCCCGTTGATGACTAACTTCCCATCTTTCCAGAATCATTTCAAGCAGCTACTCGTGAGCTTCAGCGCATTTATGGGAAAGAAGAACTAAACCTATAGGATGGTATTTTCCAAAATGTATGATAAAGCACAATCTCTCCGGTGAACTATGTGCATAGAAAAAATCAACCTGATTTAGGGTAACTAAATGTAAGAACAATATAAAGATGTTGTATGGCAGAGTTGTGACTTGAATCCTGTTTTTGCCGTTAGGCCTAATTTTGAACTCCTTGCTTCATACAATTTGTCATTTGTAACTAAATGGGCATTAGAAAAATCTCAAGTAAGGATGGTCCATGAATCAACAAATGAACTAGTCTTGCAACAAGTCAGAACCTTGGCTTTGGACATTAAGGAGCCAAAACAAGGTACGTTCGTCCCGCAACACAAATTGTTTACTACAATTATAAATGATCCGATTATGAAAACATACATTCACACCCTAAAACAAAGTTATAAAGAATGACAATAAGAAAGCACAAGCACTCATCATCCAGTCAACACAATTAGTTTTCCCTACTCTCTTTTTCCTTTCTTTTCTTTATCAAAGCTGAACATCCAATACATGCCCCGCCGGATTTGAACCAAGTTTGGTCCCCTTAGGTTGAACCACAGCAAGCCGGTCTTTGTGCAGCTTGGCCAGCCCCAGCTGCCTGGTCAGGTTTGTTGATCTTGATTGTTGTTGAGGGCTGCAACAATAGAAAAGTTATCAATAATATTGCAAAATGGCAATGATTTATGATTATAAGAGCCTAAATTTGTTTTCAACAAGTTATGTGATTTTTATTCGAGATGAGGCAGGCGATGTGAATTACCTCAGCCTTTGAGTCAGTATCCACGAGTCTTTGCTTTATGTCCCTTGCCATTGAAAAGAAAACTTCCTCCACGTTCAGATTTGTCTTTGCACTCTGCATGACAGTTTGTTTTCAGTATATAGTACATCTAATTCAACTAGCAACCACTACCAGCAAGCATGACTTACTGTTTCGAAAAATTTGATTCCATACTCATCAGCAAGTGCTTGTCCCCTGGAGGTCGGTACGGCCTTCAAAAGAGAAAAAAAGGTAGATTGAGATCGGAAAAAAGATGCATCCATCAACAAACGGCAAAAGGAAGAAATGGGGAGGGAGGAAGGTTTGATATTAGTGCTTTTGTATCATAAACACCAACTAAGCAAAAGATGCACAGATCCAACAACACACTTAGACTTGCAGAGCAAATTGGATAAGATGCTAAACGTCTGACAATGTTCACATCAATCCACAAGAAGATAAAACCATGACATCATCGACTAAAATCTTATGGAGAGAAGCTCACCCTTTTGCTTTCATCCATGTCTGCCTTGTTTCCAACCAATATCTTGTTAACATTATCTGATGCATGCTGTTCAATGTTGCGAATCCAATTCCTAATATCTGCGTTGAGAGAGAGCCTCTCTATAAGAGATTTAACATAGAAACCAAGTACTATAACAACTAAAATAACAAAGCAAAGCCTCAAATCTTTACAACTGATTAATAAAAGACAGCAAATATAGCAACGTTGAGAAGAATAAGTGAAAATTCAAGGTCAAAGAATTAGTTGAAACAAAAACAAGAGAACAAGGGATTTACTGTTGAAGGAGGATTCATCTGTGACATCATAGACCAGCAAGATGCCCATGGCTCCACGATAGTAAGCTGTTAATAGGAGGAAAAAAGGTATCAAAGGAAACCATTTGGAGGAATGCAAGATATAGAATAGTTTAACCATTTTACACCTTAAAGATGCCTAGTGCCAAATAGTCATACTTAGTCAACATAGTAGCAGTATCTCTAATTAAGAATTTAAGACTACCCAAAAAGTGACAGCTAACCGAAGAACAGATCTAAGAAGTTAAACGAATGACTTCGGCGGTTAATAGCAGCATGCAATGGAGGATCATAAACAACAGAAGTCACCCATTGCATGTGACCACACACTGATTTCCACTTACAGACTGACCTGATAATCTGGTCTATTAGGCTGGTTCTTTTTCCTGTAGCATGCTTTGTTTTAGACCTTTGGTTGAACTTGCATTTAGCCATTTAGGCTTCTTAAACATGTCAGTTCTTGCTCACACATTCAGCTATTGGATTTTTGCATTTCCTAGTTGGGCATGTCTTTCAACAAAACTAATCCAATTTTCTTTCTACCGATTTGAAAAACATAGAAAAAAATTCAGCTAAAAGAATTATGCTAGCAAAAACACTTACCAGTTGTGATTGTCCGGAACCTCTCCTGCCCAGCTGTATCCCAAATTTGGAGCTTAATTCGTTTACCATCAAGCTCAACGGTTCTTATCTTAAAATCAATACTGCGAGTGTAATAGTCACATTGTGAAACATCGTGAAAGTCAATAAATTTTCATCAAGACAAAATAATCTAGACAAAAGGGTTCCATATGAAATTACTCACCCAATGGTGGTGATAAAGCTGGTTGTAAAGGAACCATCTGAGAACCGTAAAAGTAGGCAACTCTTACCAACACCTAAAAATGTGTATAAACAGAAAATGTTAAAGTCCTGGTAAGATATGAATGCATATAGAATAATCTAAGTTATGAAGGCATCTAAATTTCAAAAGAAGAAAAATAGAATATTTCATGAAAAAGAAATTCATTTTTGGGGCCAAATCTAGGAAGAAACTTGATTTTAAAAAAAATAAAATCAGCAACCCATTAACTGCAAAAACCCATGATTTATCGCAATTACAGTACATAGCTCCTACCTAATCATATACAGAGAAACCGACAGTCAACTAACCAATAACTGCTAAAATCTGCCTCATCGACGTTCTTTAACTCTCAAAATCTAAAACTTAGCTTAAGAGACTCATCGAAAGAAATTTGAAGAAACAAAACTGAGAGAAACGGAATACATTATAATGTGGACTAAATCTAGTATTCTAGTTGCACGCCGAATTATTTCGAGAAAATGCAAGGCAAATAAATCTAAGAGAGTGGAGAAAAATCGGAGAACTCGCAGATCAGTTTGGTGATAGGGAAAACGAGAGATAAAATGAAACTAAACAAAAAAGCGTGGTTTTAGAGATCAACGTACCACTGTCGCCGATCAATAGAAGCTTTATGAGGTAATCGTAATCAGCTCTAGCTCTTGCTGGTGGAGCAGCCATCGAAAACCTGAAAACAGAAAAGAAGAATCGGAATCAAAACTTCACATTTCTACAATCGAATCCACATAATTGAAACAAGAAAAGTACCAGATCGGATATTGAAAAAGAGATTTTTCAAGGAGGAAAAGTCAAATCTTAAAGATAATAAAACTCAAGTTTTACTTCGTTTGGCTGGTTTCTTAAACTAATCTGTTCTATTTAAAAAAAAAATAAAAACAACACAAAACAAAAATTTACCCGCAAAATAGATATTCTCCGAGGAAGATGTGTTGCTAGAATGCGCAGTGTCCGCTTTCCCTGCTTCTTTTCGTGCCCCTTTCTTTCGACTTTCTTTTTCCTTGGATGCGCCGATCACCTACAGCGCATGCTAGCAAATCCACTAATATCAACGCGGAGAGTAATAGTGGGAAAGACTCATGTTTTGGTGATTTCCTTTATAAGGCAGTGAAACAAATTAAAAAAAAAAGATTCCATGTCTTTTCTTGACAAATCACGTAGCGACTGGTGGCAAATGGGCTTTGACGTCTGGCAATTTCCACGTGGCTGATCCTTATTGATGGGATAGCTGGTGAGGGCAATAGGGAACCATGGCTGAAAAAATGAGCTGGCATACAAATCATCCTTAGCCGTTAAATACTTAAATTAACAACTAGCAGCTGGGTTTAGAGAAAAAGATCCAGTGTTTCGATACATAAAAATACTAAACTGCAATTAACCGATCGAAGAACGATCAGACGGCCAAAAAGGAAACAATAAAAATCAAGATGTGGGAACCAAGCCAAGCTGTCCAGTTGGGTTGGACTAGGTCCATCCAATTTTCTGCCTTGTTTGTAAGTAAAAACCAATTTTCTGCCTTGTTTGTTAAGTAAAAACCAAGATTGGACCAGCTCATGTATAGTAACTAAAATAAATTAAATTAAACGAGACTGTCGGGTGAAATGATAAGTTACATGTACTCTTAAAAAAATGTATTCAAATTTTAGAGACGATATTATTGAGAGAAAAAGTTACAGATTCCGAGCATGAACAATGAGACTTCAATACCATGAAAAGTTTTTGATTGAGTCAAATGTTTTCATTTACTTGATCAAAATTGGGGGATATGTTAATTTGTTTATAACAGATTCTCTTTATGGTGACAACACTTATATTGTTTTCTAATAAGACATGAATTATTTGTTCTGTCCTAATTAACCAGAACTTTATACAAACTGACAGCTCATGTATATAACACTACCTGGATACTGGAAATGGAGGCTCTCGACAAATAAATAAAACAGATGGCGATGATTGAGTAGATTACATTTAATACTCCAATGTTCATTATTAGATTCAAATTCAATCATGAATCCCAACCCAGTATTTGTTTGTTTAATTATCCTCGTTATATCATTATTCAGAAATGATTAACTAGTATAATAATGATTATATATGACCTAGTGGCTAATGATATTCATCTTGTCTCATCTTGTACGGACTCGAATAAAAATTAATATCTCTATTTAATAAAAAAATAATGATTATATAAGTTTAGATAGCCTCGAAATAATGATATAATAATATCGGAATTATTGATTTATTAGAGATAACACTCAATAAGTTTTAAAGTCGATTTTAATATCTCTTAACAAATACAATCATTCAAATAGCTAACAAACCCGGGTCTAAAATGAACTGTTTGCATGAACACAAAAAAGTGTAGAGAGTACAGAACATGATGACATGGTGGAATGCAATAGAAATAAGAAAAATAGACATGAGGTTAAAAATACTTTTTTGTTTGATTGAATAATCATTCTGATTTTTTTTTTCGAAGTATTTTAATTCTGAACGTTTCATTTTGAGTTAAAATAATCTCTTCGTTGATAAAAATTGTTAGTCCATTAACAAGTATGGATCGAGGGGGGCTGGCGGGGCGGTCCCCCCTAAAATTTTAAAATTCCTATACTAGTTAAAAAAATTTAGAATTTTTCTATGTATTTTCTATTAAAATCTATTTTTGCCCCCTAAACTTTTATAAGTTCGCCCCCTAGCTTAAAGTTTTGCGTCCGTCTCTGTCCACTAACATTAAATAACTTGAAATGACATGAGAAACCTACATGACAGTGCACACGGATATAATAATGTCATATAGACAGATGTGTTAAGACTTTATAGAATTACACATCAATTAAATTAAAAATAATTTTTATAAAATTGTATAAAATATAAATTATTTTTTTGATGACGTGTCATTCTGTCAAGTTATTTCAAACTGTTTATCGTCAGTTGACTGACAATTTTCATCCACAGAATGATCATTTTAACCTAAAATAAAACGTTAAAGGTTAAAATACTTCTTAAAAAATGATGGCCACAATGATTATTCAGTTAAATGATATCTCATTTTTGGCCTTATGCCTTCCAAATATGATAATTCCTAGAAATTCTTGTTACTGTAACAATCCCCCCACATTCGCCATTATAATCATATTAAAACTAAAGTTGAGAGGACTATATATAAATATATAATATGGGCCATAAAGTTAATGGTTGAAGTATATGCTTGGAAGATGCTTTCCCCCACAAACCTTAAGAATTTCCTTTAAAGCATACTGGACTTTCCTTTTACTCATTATCCACCGTCCCAATCTTGTCTCAGTTCCAATTTTTCCACATGATTGTACCAAGGGCGTTCGGGGTCGACGGTGATGGCAGCATCAACGGTGATGATGAGGATGGGGATGAGCGTAGACACATATGATGACCGTTGATTTGTAGCTGAATATCGATCTGTTGGGCAACTAAACACTCTTTTGGCAGTTCATCAAGAATGGGGATCATTGTGGCTCCTGCGTATAAATTGGCAGGTTTAACAGTTGAGTTACTTTTACAACATTCGAAAGAAACGATTGCTTGCTTTCTTTGTACTTATTTATGGCTGAAACCTGAGCTTAAGAAATGAAACATTAATGGTTGGAACTGGAATTATTAGAGCTTTTTTGCTGGAATTCTTGTTGTTTTATGTTTGATGTACAAAAGCAGCAAGTACAACTACAGTTTTAGCACTGGTATTTGAAGTTTTTTATACTCGAAACTTAACTTTTGATCTTAAAAGTTTGTCATATAGAACCAAAGCAAAGTATTCATATGTAAAGTCATAATTATTGATATTCCACATATAATAAGGGAATCTTTTTGAGTGACATGAATTATTCAAGAATGAAACTATTGCTTTATGGAAAGGAACCAATGAGCTTTTATGAAATGGTTTCATGAGCTTCAACCAATTGTCTCTATGCACCATTGAAAAATAGAAAACCCTAGATATTAAAAGATTTTCCATATTTATTCAAAAAATATTAATACCAGAGACTAATTATGATAAGGGGTGAGTTAGTCATCCACTTTGGAATCTTTATTGAAATTCAATTCATGAAGGGTATCATTTATTGAGTAAGTATTGTGATCATACACTAATAAAAGTTTCAGTTTTTTTTTTCCTAAGGAATGATTTGAAGTCTTTTTCGTTTTTTCTCTTTCAAAAGTATTTGAAGATCTATTGATTCTAACAACTGGTTGCAAAGTTATTCGTTTAGACCTTTCAGTTCATATACGAGGATCTCAAATATGTCGAGTCTTAACCACATGAGGTTGTAGCTATGTTCCAAGGGTTGAGTAGTTCACCTATTAAGAGCAAGGTTTAGAACAAGACTTATTTCAAGAATGAAATATATTTTTCTTAATCTGTTGGGTCAGGTCGGGTCGGAGGTAGATTTTCCCAAAAAAATTGGTTGGATTAGGAGGAAGCTTCTAATTTTTGGGATAGAGTCGGACGGCCAAAAACTCAACTCGTGCCCATCCCTATCTATTCATTTTAATTTGTTTTCTTGGAATGCATATCTTCGAGAGCAGCAATGGCTGAAGCTTCACAAGTGAAACGCACAAACCCATACCCTCTCGATTTTGCAGTCACATGATGAGCAATAACTCGAACTGCTAAAACCCCAACATGTTTCTTTAACCTCATAAAGCACAAAAGCACGTCAAAATGAATAAGTATCCAAAAAAATTACCTTCAATGATTTCGCCATGTTTTACAGAAACATTCTTCAAAACAGTCTCGTTGGTATCATATGAAAGCCCTACAATCAATAAAACTTATCGCAACTCAATTATATAATGGTAAATTAGAAGGCCTTCAACTTGGATAAGGAGGAAAAAGAAGAGTAATTTTTTTTTGAAACCTCCAACGAATAATTTGGAGCAAGAATTGCGAGCCCAGAGTGATCTAGCCATTGGATTTTTACGGAGAACACGAATTGTCCCGTTTATACTCTGCATTACTCTATAATATTCAATCCGGTGTATGGCGGGAGAGAGCTGACAAATGAGGAGTCAACGAGTGAGCCGATAATCAGACTTTGATAAGGATTCAATTCCATCAAACAGTTGGTCTGCAAACTCTAAAACTTGTGACCAGTACAAGATCAGCATGCTAAATTAAAATGACACCGAGAAATGAAGGAAAAAAAAAACAGCAGCAAAAATATCAAGATTCAAGGCTCTACCGTTTCAATGTTTTGCTGCTTTTGAAGAGATTTGGAAGAAGCAAGAGTGTGCTTAGGCTCAAAGCATCAAATTGGGAGAAACAACAGTGAAAAAATAAATAAATAAACAAAATCAATAGCTAAAAAGGAAAATAAATAATAACCAGCCATCTTATTGTCATAAAATTAGTTAAAAAACTATACCATTTCATAAAAAATTCTCCTATACCTGAAGAAATAGAAAGAAAAATACAATGATTAAGTTTTTCACGTCATGTAAGGGTAAATATTGATCATAAATTTTAAAATTACTTTATATCTAGTATCAAGTTATCAACAACTGACTAAGAGAAGAGAGATTTTATCATTTCACATAAACTCTGTGATTATAGGTTATATAAATATTAAGAATTATTGGTTAAGAATCAAATAAAAGATTTGTAGTCTTATGTTTAAGGTTGGATTTGGTTTTACATATTTGGTAAATTGGTAATGCAACAAGTTTAACTAGAAAATATTATTTTTATTTGTAGATTCGTGAAGTATAAAAACAATAAAATATCAATAAATTTCATTTAAAGGAGTTGTGGGAGACTGGGAGGACTTTGTGAGAATACTAAATGATGCTTCAAAGAACCATATTTCTAAGGATGCGATTACGTGGACTAGTTTCTCAAATGGTGTATACAGTTCTAAGTCCTTTTGCACATATGTTTTAACGTGTGGATTGAAAAAGGACTATATTTGAAAACAGGTGTGGGCGAATCTTGTTCCTCCTAAGGCAGAAGCGTTTGCGTGAAAAGTTGTTTATGGGAGAATACTTACTCGTACTGAACTAACAAAACGTGGAGTTTCTTGTTCAGAAAATGTTCTGTGTGCGTTTTGTTGTAAGGATGCTGAACATCTGATCATTTTTTTGTCATTGTAGTTTTATATGGATAATTTGATATAAATAGTAGAGTATTTGGAACCTTAAAATTACGATCCTAAGTAATTTTAGAGATTTTCTTTTGTTATGGGATTGTCAACCAATTAAACAACCTTGCAGGCCAATTTGGAGAATGTTGTTGTTCGATTTTGTATGGACCATATTCAGTAATAAAATATTATTTGCTAAACAGATTTTTGACACAGCACTACTAAGGATCGAACACTGGGCTCAAAGTTTGTGCCGACGTCTATCATCTCCATTCTAGACTTTATTCGTGATCATTGCTCTACATGTATTATTTCTTCAAAATCATGCAGATCTTTTGCAAGATTGTGAGAGGCACATCAAGTGGGTTGATTAAAGTTTAATGTCGATGCGGCAGTCAAAGGTAACTTTGGTAATGCTAGAATTGCGGGTATCCTTTAAGATCACAATGGTAAGTCTCTAGTTCGCTTTTCCAAATCGATTGACTTATCTAACCCAACATTTACAGAGATGTTTGTGATTTTTGAAGCGTGAAGAATTTTCGCCAAATCGAAATAGTTTCGCTCACACTCCCTCTACATTGAATCGGATAGGCAAATAGTTGTCTCTTGGGTCAATCAACCAAGCGTAGCCCCTTCCACGTTCAAGGATATAGCTAATGTATGTAGCTCTTTTTGTCTTAAGAATGGATGAAATGTTATCTTTTGCATATCGAGAGAGCAATGGTGTTGTACACACGTTGGCTCGACAATGAATTGGTAGACAAACAAATTTATGCAGTCTTGAGTAGGGGTGTTCAAATTCGAGTACCCGAAAAACTGGGTACCCGGACCTTAGGGTATTAGGTTTGTCGGCCCGTGTCCCGACCCGTAAATACCGTGTACCCGGTTCTTATTTTTTTATTTATTTTAAAATTAAAAAAAATTAAAAGTTTATAACACATTATCCAAACAAAAAAGTAATAATGATTTGAAGTTTATAACCATAAGAAAGACATTAAAAATATTAATCTCGATCGTGATTTTTTTAATCTCATATTTTTTTAAAGAAACCTACTAATGCATAAATGCAATAGAGATTTAAATATAGTTCTAAAGTAAAAATATTAAGTAATCTAATAAAATAAAAAATAAAAAAATAGGAACCGAGTACAAGAAAAAATCATATTTTTTGACCCAGGCCAAACCCAGGTAAAAAAATTCTGGATAAATACCCGGTTATTTGTGTTCGGGTAGTCGGGTCGGGTAATTTTGAACACCCCTAATCTTGAGTCTTAATTGTTTGGTTTGTCTTTTGTTTTATATAACTACTCGAGTGTTGGGTGAATATTGGGGAGTAGTTTTATAAGGATTTCAATGTATTTGAGTTAAAGTAGTTATTTGTGTGTTGTAAAAGATGTTTGTAATAACGGTTTGTTTTTAATGATAAATAAAATAGGGTACTCTTTTCTAGGGGTGCTTAACGAGTTGAGTAGCTCATGAGCTGCTCGAATTCGACTTGGTCAAAACTCGGTAAATGTTCGACTCGGGTTGACTCGACTCGAATTTAAACTCGAGACCTTAACGAGTTGAGTCGAGCAAAGTCTAACTCGACTCGATAAGTTTGCGAGAAGCTCGTTAATTTTTAAAAATATTTGTGGATTGTTACTTTAGTTTTAATATGTTAGTTTGATGAATTTGTGAATTGTTACTTTAATTTTAATATGCTAGTTTGGTGTATTTGTGGATTGTTAGTTTGGAATTTAGACTTTGAAAGTGTTTTATACACTCTTTTGATAATTTTTGGTTAAATTTGTTAATTTATGTTAATATTAAGCCCCATATAATATTGTTAAATTTTACTTTTAGTTAAAAATAAGGTAAATTTTTTAGTGAGCTTAACGAGCAACGAGTCTAGGGATGGCAATGGATCGGGTTTGGATCGGATTGTATAGAATCCAAGTCCGAATCCGTTACAATCGGACTCGGATATTTTTTTTCGGATTTGGATCGGATTGTTTTTGGATCGGATTTTTTTGGATCGGATTCGGATTTCTTTCAACCGCATTTAGATCGGAGTTTTTGAATTCGGATTAAATTGTCATCCCTAGTCTTGACCCAAGTCTGAGGGGTAGATTCGCGAATTTTATCGTATTTAGGGTATATTGTTTTTTGGCCCTTTAATAATTTTATTTTAGTACAAATCAGTCCATAATTTTGTATATTTAATTTCTTACGCATTTAATTTATGCTATTTAATTCTACACTTGTTTATTTTTATCCCTTATTTGTTGACTACATTTAATTTTTTGTGTTTATTTTTTATGCTTTTAATTTACTTTCTATGTTAATTCATGATTTTAGCATAATATATCATAACTTTATCTATCGATTGCACATTACTTACTATTTCATTCATTAACTTCCTTAATTTTTAGTAATTCATTGATATTTACATTTATTTGTTTCTCCATTGTATTTATTTTATTGTTTGTTTATCTATGACTTGATCTTACATTTATCTTTTTCATATTTATTTATACATGCATATGATATAAATAGATATATTACACTATATTAAGGTTAATTAATATATATAAATCATAATAAATATTATTATTATTTAACTTACATTCTTAACACATTTATATTTTTATTATCAATTTTAATATATATATAAAGTTAATTTTGTTTTTACCATTATTTCAAATTACCTAATATGTACATTTATGTTATCGTTTAAAAAATATATGTAGTTATGTTTCTTTTAATGTATTTAGTTTAACTTTTTACTTTATTTATGTTGTCTTCTTGTTTTAATATAAATATTATATATGATATTTTATTTTAAGGAATTAAAAGTCCTAAATGTTTTGATTCGGGCTTGGATATGAATCGGATGCGTCGGATTCGGATTGGACATGGATTCGGATCGGATCTTGGCATGATCCATATCCAACCCATCTCCTATTAGGACTTGGACATTTTCCTCGGATTCGGATTCGGATTTTTTTTAATCGAATATGGATCGGATAAATTCCTTCGGATCGAATCGGATTCGGATCGGATTCGGATCAAATTGCCATCCCTAAACGAGTCGAGCTTAACGAGCATCGAGTTGAGTTGAGCAACAATTTTTTTAACAAGCACGAGTCGAGTACAATTTTAACGAGCTTAATGAGCAACGAGTCGAGTCGAGCAACAAAATTTTTTAACGAGCACGAGTCGAGCACTGCCCAACTCGCAATCGACTCGCTCGATAAGCACCCTTACTATTTTTTCATATTAAAATTTAGAATAGATTTTAACGAGGCCCATTACATAAAAAATGAATTTCATTTAAAAAACACTAAATCACCTAAGATATTGGAGGAATAAAACCCAAAATAATTTACCCACTTAAATTCGTTATGTACTTGCTTCTTATAGTTTTTTAATTTCTTTATTAATGTAATTTTAGTTGGAAGCATTTGGAATTTCCCACTTAAATACGAGGGCGAAAAATGATATTCGCTCCAAAAGGCGTCTTGAAAATTTAAAAGTGGGAGTCTTAACCAACTCATCTATCCAAACCGCATAATATATACCAATCATCACCCGCCACGTGTCTACCTTTACATCCCGCCTAAAAATTCTCTCTCTCATATGCTTCTTTTCAAGCCGTCGATACAAACTACTAATCCAATGGCTGAAAACTACCACGTCACAAATCCGGGTATTCCCCAATCGTCCAATCAAACTCTTTATTCCCTCGTTATAAATAACAATCACAAGTCACAACTCCACCCATCACCCAATTCACACACATCCAATCGTCAGAGTGCATCTAAATATTTCGTCTTCCCCGTTGTTCGATTTTCATTGTTTACCGTAGTTAATTTCCCATGGCGCCAAAAGCTGAGAAAAAGCCAGCCGAGAAGAAGCCAGCTGAGAAGCCAACGGAGGAGAAGAAGACTACCGTCGGCGAAAAAGCTCCAGCCGAGAAGAAACCAAAGGCTGGGAAGAAGCTTCCCAAGGAAGGTGCGGCTGCCGGAGACAAGAAGAAGAAGAGAGTGAAGAAGAGTGTGGAGACATACAAGATTTACATCTTCAAAGTCCTGAAGCAAGTCCACCCGGACATCGGCATCTCAAGCAAAGCAATGGGAATCATGAACAGTTTCATCAACGATATCTTCGAGAAGTTGGCCCAAGAATCTTCTAGACTCGCAAGGTACAACAAGAAGCCCACTATTACTTCCAGGGAAATCCAAACCGCTGTTAGACTTGTTCTCCCCGGAGAGCTGGCCAAACACGCCGTATCTGAAGGCACTAAGGCCGTTACCAAGTTTACTAGCTCTTGAACATTGAGTGGTGCGGGAAAATGGCTTAATTTTTGTGAATTTGATGGAAATTGAAGAAATTAACTTTGGGGTTTAGGGTCTGTTTGAATTGAAATGTTTACTGTTACAGTGAAAGTTATTGCCCTCTTCTTGAATATTGTCTGTTTATACTTTATATCGTCAGAATTTGTACTGACAAATCAAAATTCTGTAGCTGGTTTTGAGGAACATTGATTGAATACTTTCTTGGCTAAGCTTTCAGTTTCTTTTCATTTGTTTGACGTTTTCTGGTTTCCCAAATTCATAAAAGGGAATTTGTTTCAAGATTTTCAAAAAAGAAAAAGAAAAAAGAATTTGTTGCAAGAGCGGACTAATCTTTTTGCAAGAAACTAATGCCTAAAATTGAGAATTGTTTTATAATATTTGTTGACAAGGCCCAACTGAGTGCTTTGTTTGGCGCAGCTTTTCAAACAAATAGTTTGAATGGAAATATTTGTCCCAACAAATTTTCAGTTTTTCCAAATATCCTAATTGGAGCGCTCTCTTTGATCGTCGGCATAATTTCTCTGTTTGATAATCAAAAACTTTTTAAAAAAAGTTTTGCCGGAGGGGTCTTAAGAAACATCAAATGGATGGGATTCTAGAATTTGTTATGTTATTCTTATATGTATCAATTTTTTTTGAATATATTAGTGTAATTATAAGTTAATATCTGTTAAATTTTTTAACCTTTTAATAACGTACATACAATGTGTATACATGGTGTTTGAATCCGTGTTACCTGGATGAAATACATCATCCTTTACATTTAGTACCACTTTACGGGTTCAAACTATTACCGTCTTTCTATTTTGGTCCCAAAACTATTTTTTTTGGTAAAACCGTCCCTTTTGTTACATAGTTCTCCTGTTTTGGTCCCAAAACTATTTTTTTCTGGCAAAACCGTCCCTTCTGTAACATAGTTCTCCTATTTTGGTCCCTCGTCGTTAAAAACTAACGAAATTGCTGACGTAGAATTTTTTTCTTATTTTTTTTATTTAGACTAATGTTCACCACCACAACAAAGAAAATAAATTCAAAGTGAAAGGGAAGATAGGATTCGAACCCATGTTCTCTATCTCTAAAGTTATTAAGCTAACCACTAAGCTAAACTACAAGTACTGATATGTTTTAGCACAAATTATCTTTAAAGCAATCAAATGAACCTCAAAGAAGTCATTGAGCTCTTTAAGTGCACGATGGACTAGCTTCTCGTTCTTCCAAAGTTTGATTTGTTCTTGAACTATAATGATTAGCTACTTTCCTAGCAAAAATCTTTGTGCTCTCGTCCTCCAAAAATTGCGCATCGCCTAACAGTAACACCACAATACAAATTCAGCTTTTCTATAAAAATTTAGATTGAATTGTTCATTTTCAGCTGTGAAGCCAACAACAAAAAAAATATATTCTTTTTCAGTTCTCTCAAATTGAACTTTAAAATCCAAGTCCAAAAAACAACTCATTCAACAAAAATACCAAAAAAATTGCATCATAAGAAACTATTTAACACAAATTTGGCAGCTTTAATGCAAACCGTTTAATACTAGATTCTCAACAGCTGAATGTTTCACTTAACAATCAAAATTCAGGTTTTTTTTTTTAAAATTCATGAATCATATATGAACTTCGGAACTCGTTTCCAAGAATCTGCAGTTTAGCAAAACAACCAAACTAAAAAAAGCTTCATTACCTTTACAAGAAACTGCATTTAAAAAAAACCCAAAGCTGATAATTTCCGTAATTACTATTGTAAGCAATCAAACCCCAGAAAACTATTGCTTTAAAGATAATTTGTGCTAAAACATATTAGCACTTGGAGTTTAGCCTAGTGGTTAGCTCAATGACTTTAGAACTAGGCGACATGGGTTTGAATCCAAGCTCTCCCCTCACATTGAATTTATTTTCTTTGTTATGAACTAGATAATCTGCATACGTCCAGAAAGAAAGAAAAAAACATCGAACGAGATCATCGCAAACGCCCTCTTTCCTAGAATTGAAGAAGAGAACAACCGCAAATCGTCAAAACAACAGCAATCGACCGAAAAAATCACGAATCAAACGCCATAAAAGGCTTTGATACCATGTTAGAAACTCACTAAATGAAGTGATTGGGGAAGATAAAAAAAGAATCTGAAAGAGATGCTAAACCCTAATGCAATCAGAATAAAAAGGGCAAAGAGAAAGAAAGACGCGAAAGGTTGAGAACGACAGAAAAAGAAAGAGAGAAGCAATCAATTTTTCATTTAACAATTGATAACATGGGCTTACAACTTATCATGAGAGTTGGGCTTTATATAGAACCTAATATCAATAATTCTGTTTTAACAGAATGAACAAATATAACAAACTGGGCTAACAAAGTTATTTTGCCAGCTAACCCATATTCAAGACTTATAAACATTACTCTAACATTGGGGACAGACGAATGTGTATATCTATACGTATACGTAGATTGCATGTATTTTTTTATGAGGTAAATGTAGGGGACAGACGAATGTGTTAAAGCTGGAAGTTGCTTCCTTTCCAACTAAAAAACCAGTGGGACTGAGACAGGAGGGGTAGCCTTTGCCTCAGCTTTTGAGTATGAAATTGAGCGAAAGGCCGTACTGTGTTCAAAATTTGATAGGGAATTAGATTCCATGGCCATCATTAATTAATATCGAATCTTATAAACAAATAATGCACTCATACACATACATGCATCATCATGTTCATGCATGCAAAGCAAAAAAAAAGAAGGGTAAAGGTCAGATTGATTAATAATTAATGGCAATAAAACAAAACTACATGCACGTGGGAGATAAACTGTAATCCCACTCAAGAACTATACCTATAAAGCAATGATATAATATTTATCAAATGTTAACCTTACCTTGGCAGGATATTTCCTATGGATTGACCAAGAGTGTTGCAGGGTCAGTTGTACCTCTAAAATTTTAAAATTATAAATACCTTTTTTTTATTGACAATCTAATTTTGCACCTTTAAAATTTTGTAATTTTATATTTTTAATATAACTTCCTAACTGTTTATATAAAATTCTAAGCCGGTCCCTGATTTTCCCATTTTTTGTTCATATTTCAGTAATACGGAGTAATATATAATCATCTTTGTTGCTTCTTTCCTGCATTCGTAAATCATAGCGAGTATATTAGAAACCGAGATTCCTTATTAAAGGAATAAATACATTAAAGTTTCAGAACAGCAAAAGAAAATTGTTCAAATTTTGAACACAACATTACTAAGAAGGAGAAATCTTAAATCTCCTATATAAACTACAAGATAGAAATGAAATGTTAAAGTAAGATTGATTAATTATTTATCTTGATCCCATCATAATAATGGTGAAAGGGTGATAAGTTTTTCTTGCTCCCATGGATTAATCTCTTTTTGAGCACTAAAACCATTAATAATCGACAACACATGAGGAAATGAGGAAAGAAAGCTTATTGACGAAGGAAAAACACATCCACTCGAAAGTGGAAACCCTAATATGATATGATAAAACAAAAAGGAGAGATGAGAGAATAATAAATAAATAAACAAAAGCCATCTCCTTCCCCCACCCCAATCCCTTTATTTTTCTTTTCTCTTTGCTTTCTTGGCCTCTGGTAATCGCTTCAGCTCAACTTGATTTATATTTCAAAATATAAGAAATTAAGATTGTTAAGTTTCTCTTAGGAGCATTTATTATGCAAAACTTTCTATAAATTTATGTTGATTTCATTAGCGCTTTCGCATAGTTTGTTCCCGAGTAGGTATAGAAGTTAGGGCCGGTAAAATAGGCGGAGCCCAAAAGTATATTGAGATCATTCTCATGTCTAGCTAGGATGGCAACGAGATTAGACCAGCTTTTTTGTTGTCCTGATCTCGATCAATAATTTTATCATAGAAAAACGTTTTAGTAGGTTAATTTATTTTATAACAATTTGGCTGCTTTATTTGTTTTATTATTAGTTTAATTTATTCGAAATATTATTGTAAGTAATAAAAAATTAAAATTCTATACATTTAAAACGCGAGAGCTTTCTTCAACTACCAAATATAAAAATAAATTATATTTTATTTAATATTAAATAAAATATATAAAGAAAAAACCCAACCATTCACTCAACCACCGTTCACCACCCCACTCAACCGAACCTACCACAACCCACCATTACTTGAGAGCTTTCTTCAACTACTAAATATAAAAATAAATTATATTATATTTAATATTAAATAAAATATACAAAGAAAAAATCCAACCATCCCTACAGATTCGGGATGATTTTGTGCCTTTAAACCCAATTTTGAAGAAAATCAATCAAAAAGAAAGAGAAGGAAAGTAGGTGTCGTTTGACAGCAATGACGAACGAAAAAACCCTACATATTAGGGTTTTATTTTTATAAATTTTGTACTTAATAATAAGTAAAATATAATTTATTTCTATTTTAAATTATATTTTATATTTAATAATAATAAAATATGCCAAGTCATACTAAAATATTAATAAAATAACTCAAAATAGGTTAGAAAGTAAAGTTTAGTGAGTCAATTGATCATTTTGAAAGTTGAGTGACCAAAATAAGTTATAGAGCAAAGTTGAGTGATGATTTAAGTATTTTACCCACAATATTATATTCTGATTTTTTAGGATCTTATTTCTAAAAATAATCTTACACTGTCTGAATCAAACGTACTCTCAGTGTCTTAACTAATAATAGCGTGCTTGGATAGAAGTAGACATGGCAAACTTGACCCAAAACCCGAGAACCGAACCGATTTACCTGAACCGAGACGCGAAATCGACCCGAACATGATGACCCAAAATTTGATCTGAACCCGAACCGAAATTGAACATGTTTTTAGTTGAACTGAAATATACTCGAACCGAAGACAACCCGAAATAAATAAAAGATATTAATATAAATAAAGAAAGATGAGATATGAATAGTCGCACAACTCACCAAAAAGTCAAATATATTGGCTTTATAAAGTCATATGTAGGGTGTAAAAACTGACCAACCAAAAATTTTGATTAAAACCGACCGATCTCCCATTGACCTGAACTGAAATAACTGAATCGAAATGACCTGAAGCACAATAAAACCAAAATGAAACTGAATGATACTAGACCCGAAATAACTCAAACCGATTGACCCATTTTCCACTAGAAAGAAGAAATCAAGAAGATTTGTTTTTATTTATATTTTAATAGGTATTTGTAGATTCCTTTTAACCTTTTTTTATTTAATGCACATTGTTCCATTATAAATTAAAATATGGTTTTATTTAACCTATGCATACATGCATTGGTTAAGAGTCATTTAAGAGTTTGAATTAAATATAAGATTTTATTTAGAAAAAAAATCTACTATTCAATGTATTGTATAAAACCTTAAAAGATTCTATCGAAACGACTCTAATTTAATGCATTAGAGTTTAGGATTTATGATTTTATGGTTTAGAGTTTTATGATTTAGGGTTTTATGGTTTATGGTTTAATAATATATTGAATGAGAGTTTTTTCAATAGAATCTTTTAGGGTTTTATAATACATTGAATGATAGAGTTTTCCCCCTAATAGAATCTATATTTAATGCAAGCTCTTAAATGACTTTTAACCTACGCATGTATGCATAGGTTAAACAAAGCATTGAAATATTATTTTATGGGTTATATTTTGATAAACAACCTGTGTAAAAAAAATTACACAACCATTCTATAAAATTTAAAACCTAAATCCAATTCCTAACACCCTAAAACCTAAACATTAAATCCTAAATTCTAAATTCTAACTATAAATCTTAAATTCTACACCTTACATACAAAACCCTAGACCTTAACCTAAAATTCTAAACCTTAAGATTATTTTCTTATTTTATTTAATTTTAATATACATGTTTTATATTTTATATAAGAGGAGTCTCAGAAAACTCAAAAACTTATTAATTGGCTTTAGTATAATTACTTCATTTTCATTTTATTATTAAATCAGGTTCAAGTAAATTATTTTATCCTCCTAAAAAATGTCAAGGAAATCGTTTATCATTTTATCATTATACTAAATTTGAAAGTGTTTGGTCGATAAAATGCCTTCCATTTATTAAATTACGTTTGCCCATGGCCAATCATTGAATAGAGTTTATTTTCCTTTTTCGGTGTCTCTATTTATGCCCCGTCCTAAAAATTAGGTTTAGAGTTTATGGTTTAAGGTTTGTGGTTATGGTTTAAAGAATTTAGGACAATGTGTATTCTTTAGAGTATAGAGTGTAGGGTGTAGGATTTAGAATTTAGGGTTAGGGCATATAATTTTACTTTTTAGTGTTGAGGAATAGAAAAAAGGCACCGAAAAAGAGCATAAGATTTTTATCCCCAATCATTATACCTCATGGCTAGATACGCACAAGCTTCCCCTACGCCACTACACGTCTTCACTGCTCGAACAAAAATCATCAACCCTATTTTCGTATTTTTTTAATGTCCTAACACTAAAAATTAAAATTTTAAGCTATATCTTAAATTTTAAATCTCAAACCATACACCCTAAAAATACATCATACCCTAAGTTCCCTAAACCTTACTTATGAACTCTAAAATCTAACCTTAAACTCTAAACCTTAATTTTAATTTGAGGGCATAACTAGATATCCAAAATAGTAGAGGATTTCTATTCTTCCAGCTCCTCCAGATTTTATCTTGCATGCTCGATCTCATGGATTGTATTGGCCCTGGGAGCTAATTTGTTTTAGTTCTATCTCTCATTTTCTATTAAAAAGAATAAAAAGCCTCCGTTTTTATGCTTTTATTTATATTTTATATTAAAAAAATTAAATTTAGGTTTTTAGAGTTTAAAATTAGAATTTAAAGGATCAAGAACTAAGTGTGTTATTTAAGGTTTAAAGTTTAAAATTGAAAATTAAGATATAAAATTCAACTTTTTTTTCTAATTGAATATAGAAATGAACATTGTAAAATAACACAAATTTTTGTTGTTTAATTATGTTGGCTCTGATTATCTCTTTTCGATGTTTCACGTGGTACATTCAATTCTCGCAGGTGTTTTTATGGTGAATCACATGGGTAAGCCATTATCCTTTTTTTTTAACAAAGTCTTTATTATGTATAGATGCTTTGATGTTATGTGCGGTCTTGTGTGTCTGCTTAGACCCTGTTTAGCATTATTTATCAAAAATGTTTTGGGGCCAAAAATACTTTTGGAAGCAGAAACAGTACTAAACAATTAATTTTGGGAGAAAAAATTATTTTTAAAAAGTGCTTTTCAACTCAAATTTTTAGAAAAATATGTATTTTTTAATAAAATATTTTTAGCTTTTGCATTTAAAAAGTACTTTTAAGAGTAAACTACAATTTTAACATTTATTTGTTATTATGTTTATTTTTAATTTATAACTTTATAATTTTTTATGAAAACATAATTATATAATTAATAAATTATTTTTTTGTGGAAAAATTGTATATATTTATTTTTATATATTTTTTTAAATAAAATATTTTAAATTTATTATATTTTCATGGAACACATACAATTGTTAGAAAAATATGTATTTTTTAATAAAATATTTTTTATATTTTTATAATAATTTAAGCTGATTTATATCATATACTATGATATTAAATAATTTGAATATATATATATACATACATATATATAACTTACGATATCATTTTTAGAATGATCATTTATCTTTTTAAAAACACTTTTTTGACATCAATATTAGTGTGTGTGTTTGGATGGGCATTTGGAGGCACAAAATCCCAAATCAACAGGAAAATGTGCCTCGAACGCCGTGCCAATATGTTTGAATTCAAAAAATTCAAAATCTATTTTGGACCTTACACGTGATTCTGAGAAAAACAAGGTAAAAGTAATTTTTATGTTTCGTCATGATTTTGACACTATACTTTTATACGAACGTGATTTTTAAGAAAAAAAGTCTTCATCAGAACACAAAAGTCTTGTTTTTTTTTTTTTTTGGATCAAAACACAAAAGTCTTGTTTCACTGCATCACGTAACATGCTATTTGAATGCTTGCTGTACTTCTATAGTACTAGTTATATAAAAAAATCAATTAGCTGATAGCATTATTAGTTGTACTTAAATTTTAAAGGTTTAAGGGTGTAATAAAATCAATTAGCTGATAGCTTGTAAATAAATAATTTATTCATCTAAAGAGACACTTAGAGATTAAAATTTTAAAATCATTGTGTAAGGTAGTATTATCTTATTTTCTTTTCTGTCGACATAGTGAAAGTTTTCATCCTTTACTTGTGGATATTTCTCGTTTGAGTTTTTCACGTAAATCTTTTTTTTTTGTTCCATTTTTTTGTTCGTTTTTGGTATTTCTTTGCTATAACAAACTTGTATTAAAGCCTCTGTTTGCTCTTTCTAGTTACGTTGCTGACAAAAATGAAGTATGATATTTACTATTGGATCACAACATTAAATTCTGGTTGTAGTAGATGAAGGTTTGAGATGTCCTCACACACTTGAATTTAGATGTGTTGATCGAATGGTCGAATACCAAAAAAATATTGTATAAATCAGAAAGTCGTATCTCAAATCCACTTAAACTTATCACAACATGTTTTAAATGATGTGATGAAAGAAAAAACATTTACTTCTCTACGGATGAGATTAGAGCAACTTTACGTGAAGAAACTTATTTGTCCTTCAAAGACACCAGATTAGTGTTAATAATTGTGCTAAATTATGCATATAAATGTGTTGCAAGCATTGATACTTGTAAGGCCACTCAACCAGCCCCGATGGATTACTTCATTATTGCTGCCACTATCTTCTCTGCCTTTGGTTTTTGCAGCTTCATTGTCTATCTTGTTCACGTTCTGTGGCTCAACGGAGAGAACCGGCGACTGTTTCTCCGAAGGCAAGGGATCGAAGGTCCCTTGCCCGCTCTACTTTTGGGCAACGTTCCTCAAATGAAGCGGATGCTTCCCTCCCCAAACATGCTTCCCTCTCAACATCGTTTAATGAATCTCTTTCCTTATTTTACGCAGTGGACTAAACGATACGGTATCTGTAGTCTGTACTTCATAGCCTGAATCCTTGTTCATTTGTCACAATGAATTATCCACTTATAAAACGTGATTCTGGAATTTGAATCCCACAGGTCAGTCCTTCTTGTTTGCACTTGGGAGGTCACAGTTCATGTATGTAGCTGACACTTATTTCGTAAGAGAAATCAGCAGCTTTACGTCTTTGGATATGGGGAAACCTGCTTACCTACAGAAAGATCGAGGAGCTTTGCTAGGGAAGGGCCTTATCACTACAAATGGCACAGCCTGGTATTATCAGAGAAAAACCATTGCTCCCCATCTTTTCATGGACAAGGTCAAGGTACAAAGGTTTAAGCTTTGTATTTAAATACGAGACATTATCCACTTATTGTACGAATAAAATGTGGGCGTAGGATATGACAGAGCTAATGGTGGAGTCCGGTGGGGAACTGGTGAAGACATGGGGGAATATAATTGAAGCTAATGACGGGGTTGCAGACATCAGAGTGGATGAATATGTAAGAAGCTTTACTTCTTATGTCATTTCGAAAGTGGCGTTCGGAGATGAGTGGGAAAAGGGCATGCAAATATTTCCAAAATCTCTAGCTCTCATCAATGCAATGAGCTCACCAACAATACTAAGTGGTATCCCTTTCTACAGGTAGTTTGTTGTTTACTGTATTCACAGCAATTTGAGTTCAAAAATGTCTTGTTCATTCTTTATTTTTGGACCACATGTTAGATATGTTCCCACTAAAAACAATAGAGAGATTTGGAGGCTTGAGAAGGAGATTCATTCGATAATAATGGGGATAGTAAAGAAGCACACTGAGAGAGATGAGACCGCCTGTAAAGACTTGTTGCAGGTGATGATTGAAGGCTCAAAAGGTAATGTTGAGCCATCTATAACAGCTGATGAGTTCATAGTCGACAACTGCAAGGACATCTGCATTCCAGCCTCCGAAGTTACTGCGGTTTCCGCGATATGGGGCCTGATGTTGTTGGCTTCACATCCCGAATGGCAAACGCGTATTCGTGCTGAGGTCTCAGAAGTGTGCAAGGGTGGCGTGCTGAATTACGACATGCTTCACAAGATGAAAGCGGTACGTGATGTGACTAAGGCCTATGGCTATCAATTCTTGCTTCGAACTTGAAACCAAAAATTGTCTACCTCTTTGTTGCAGCTAAAAATGGTGGTTCTGGAGGTGTTGCGACTTTATCCGGTAACAGCATTCGTTTCAAGGCAAGCCTTGCAAAATATCAAGTTGGGAGACGTGGAAATCCCCAAAGGGGTTAATATTTGGTTATGGTTGCTGGAATTGCACACTGATCCTAAATTCTGGGGACCTGATTCAGAAAAGTTCAATCCCGAGAGGTTTGCCAAAGGCATTTCCAGAGCATGCAAAAGTTCTCAAGCCTACATTCCTTTCGGTTTAGGGGCTCGAGTGTGTCCGGGGCAAAGCCTTGCCATGACTGAAATGCAGGTGTTGTTTGCACTCATAGTATCCAACTTCAGCCTCACCATCGCTACAAGCTATCGCCACTCGCCGCAATACGCATTGCTGATCGAGCCGGAATTTGGTGTAAATCTCCTTATTCGAAAGATATGAGCTCCATCTGCTCATCCTATCAGTAATGCTCACAATAAGCTACACCATTATAATAAGTCGGTTTTCTTATAATCTTTTGTATTGTACCCCGTGGCACGGCCGTGCAATTACCTACAGAGTTGATGCATTATTAGTGTAAAAATGTTCTATAAATAATGTTCAGATTATTTCAAGTATATCATATATATTTGAATTATAATAATAAAAATAATAAAAATAATTGTCACGGTCCGTTTGCGTGATAAGCAAGACCGTGACGAGATGCTTGCTGGTTGTGCTTAATGCAGGATGCGGGATAGCAATAAGAGTGTAGTACGTGCCGTACAGCCGTTCGGTCATGGGGACGGACGTGCTGGTTAGGTACCACACTGGTCGGGAGCTGTCCTCGCTTCCCTGATGAGCCCATAGGAAGGCGAAACCAGTAAGCATCGAGGTGAAAAAGGCTGAGCCTGGGGCGTGTGAGAGCCCTGGGTTGCCGCACGGGGAGATGCCCCTGCGCCAAGACTTTGACCCCGTGACATAAGCATACTCTAAATAATATATTAATAATTTGAAATGATTTTAAGAGTAATTGGATTGGGGCTTATAACCGAGATGAACTGGATCTAGTGTGACCAAGCCCATAAAATACTGAGTCCTAAACCCAACCATACTCTAGGCCCAGCCGATCATCGAATGGCGACGATAAATCATTGTTAACAACTCCGTTCTCCTCGTTCACAGATTTACAGCCTCCAAAGCAAAGAGAAACAGTGGTAGAGTAAGAATCAGAAGAGAAAAGAAGGAAAAGAAGATGAAGAGGTGGTTCGATCCATGGCCTGTTTTCTTCAAGAGAGAGTTCAACCGGACCTGGCCGTTCCTCGTTGGTTTCGCTGTAACCGGAGCCATCATCACCAAGTTCTCCCTTGGTCTCACCGGTAACATCTTTTCCTTTCCATCTCTACAATACGTTGTTTTATACGCCCTTGTATACGTATAAGCATACTGTTCTTATCTTTTATTAATCACTTTTTTTTTTTTTTTTTGCAGAGGAAGATGCCAAGAACTCGCCTTTCGCTCAGAAGCACAAGAGGTAAACAAGCCCTAGATTCGGATTCCGTGATCTTTCTTTTTATAAAAAAAATAATAATAATTGATTGAACAAAGGATCGGATTAGTGTTTGGCTCCTTCAAAGTGATTTTAGGGGATTTGCTGGGTTTTTAAATTATTTCGTGACTGGGATCTGATAGTGGTATTTATGGTGACATTATTTTGATAATTGCAATATGTTTAATGTTTACTTGTCTTCAAAGTTGTGGAAGTGCATCATTTCGCCCACGTACATCATGCAGATAAACTGTTGAACATCGAAGAAATCTTGTATTTTCTTATAGATAATCATGATATTTTTATTAACAAACAAAATTCATGGCATCAATATGCTCGCCGTAAGGAACAGAAAATTAAAATAGCAGCTCAAAATTCCCATATTCAATGGTTATGGTTTCTTCTTTTTTGTTGTGTATGTTGTAATAAAGATCAATGTGATAATGTTCTCGCCAGCAGTGTGGATTGATCACTGTTTTGAGATTCCTAGCCTCAATCGGAAATCTTCCATCATTAGCGGAAGTCCGTCCCGCAACGTCACTTGCGGCGCCCAATTTAGCAATTCTTTCGCCTTTGTGATGTCGGGTTTTCTCTGCCGTGGATCATCTGGAGTGTTCTCCACCATATTTATCTCCACCTTAGGATTAATAAGCTGCACCATATGCAAAACAGAATTTGAGAGAGAAGAAAAAAGAACATGTGATTTCATGACACCATAAGGGTGGAGATAATGCTGAACTCACCTCCTTAACTGTCTCGGCGAGCTCGAGCATTGTAAATTCACCTAAAACAGCACAAAAAGCATCTAAAATCAGAAAAACATGACACCAGCCATGAGCCAAAAAAACCTATATCACAGTGATAGTTGGAGGACCTGGGTTCCCAATATTGATAGGACCAGTGCTCTTCCCCTCCATGAGACGAGTAAGGCCGTCAACCTACACATATATACAAATACTCTAATTTATTCAGGTAGAGGGAATTAAAGCTAGCCAAGAGTTTAACAGCTTCTGCATACCATATCGGCGACGTAACAGAAGCTGCGAGTTTGAGACCCGGGTTTCTGAACTGTCAATGGTTCACCACTACAGAGTGCAAAAGGAGGGTAATGAAATTGCTAACAACAATACAGGACATTAAAAGAAAATATTTACCGAAGTGCTTGAGCTATGAAATTGCTGACAACACGGCCATCATCGATGTTCATCCGCGGCCCATATGTGTTGAAGATTCTAGCAATGCGAATCTCTAGGGTAAATGATTAAAGGATTATGTCAAGAACAATAATTATAGGGTAACTTTGTATAGGTAAACCAAGGAAATTATACCTATCCCATGTTGCCTATGATAATCAAACATTAGGGTCTCAGCCACACGCTTCCCTTCATCATAGCAGCTTCGAACCCCTATAAGACAAAGGAGCCATTCAGTGCCAAAGTAGTGCTCTCAGACTTGAATTGAAGAAACTTACCGATTGGATTAACATTGCCCCAGTATGTTTCTGGTTGTGGATGGATAAGGGGATCTCCATATACCTCTGAAGTTGATGTGAGCAAGATCCTGTGCCGCAAAATCCGAATTAAGCGGAGCCGGTGTAAATAAATTTATAATGAACAACATCCCCTAACCTTGCTCCAACTCGCTTGGCAAGTCCCAGCATGTTTAGTGTGCCAATGACATTTGTCTTTATTGTCTATGGAAATGTAAGATTTAAGATTTAAGAAATGTTCACAAATTTTCAAAAAAACAATGGAACACACTAAAACCGACCTTCACAGGATTGTATTTGTAGAAAATTGGAGAAGCCGGGCACGCAAGGTGGTAAATCTGATCAACCTCAACAAACAACGGCTGGGTAACATCTGCCAAGAAGAAAAAATCTGACTAAATTACCAGCATAATTTTTACATCAGCCAATGAACTTATCTCATAAGATTCAGAAAAGTTCATAAAAATGCAAAATTTCTCAAAATTTCAGTTCAAGTCTAAGCGCAGATGGTTAGAAACCATAAAAAGTTACCATGACGAATAAGCTCAAATCTTGGATGATCTATCCACTTTCTAAGATTGTCCTTTGATCCAGTGAAGAAATTATCAACGACAATCACCTAGTATAATCATGTAGAACATAATAATCTTAGTACATGGGTCAAATACTCGTATTAATTTAATGTGAAAAGAAAATTTACCAACCTCATTTTTCTCATTTTGCATTAATTTGTCAACTAAGTGAGAACCAATAAAACCAGCTCCTCCGGTAACCAAGATCCTCATGTTGGCCTGTCGATAACCAAAGGCTACGCTCAAAACAAATGTTTCAACAGTTTATAGTTCACAAACAAAAGCTACCACCCAGATGCAGAAAACATCACGGTCACCTGCTATTAATTAACACAAATAAACAGAAAGGTGTTTAGTATCAAATTAAATGACAAAAAAACACCTGAAAAAACTTAGAAAAGCGCAATGGAGATGGCAAAGGTGGTGGCTTTGAGGTTGTTTGCTGTTCCTCATTGGATGAATCTGTCGCCATTGTTCGGATCTCGCGTTTTAACTCAATAACCTGCTAAAGAAGGGGACTTGATTGAGGAAAAAGGACCCAAAAAAACAACTGAAAGATATAATTTTTTTTCATGGATTAGAAGGGGGGAAAGTTCTGGTTTTTTAGATGAGAGATTAAAATAGAAGACCTGATTAAGAATTCGAGGCAATAATCAAACAATACTATTGAAGTGAGGTCGATCTCTTACATACACAAAAATAGCCTTACTTATAGCCTAAAGAATGGTTCAATAATTCGAAACCTCATCCCCCCAAATAAAATTTCAAAAAAAAGAGGCAAATTTGTTAAATCGGAAAGCCTTCAAGATTAGAAAAGCGAAAGCTTTCAATGATGGATACTCGGTAACAACCATAGAAAATCACAGATCACACACAAAACTGAATCAAAACCCCAGTTTTTATTTATCTTTTGATTTTCGATCTTGATTACCTAAAACAAACGCGATTGAAGGATGGGGATTTGGTTTTTTGAGATTAGAGAATCGAGAGATTAGGAATGGGTTAATCAATAATTAGTCTGGTTAAGTAAGTGAATTTAAAGTGTGTTTGAGGGGCATAATTGAGGGAGATTAGTATAAATTATAATTATCAGAATAATTAATGGCGGATTCTTTGCGTTCGCGTTTTCAAGACAGAAATACGACATGTCTTTTCTTTTTACGTGAGTCGTGAGCTGTCCCTCTTGTAAGTTGTAACTTGAAAGCTTGCGTACGTATCTGGTTGCTGCCACGTGTACAAGTCAACGTGAAAGTGTCTAATGTAGCACAAAATGAAAAATATTTTTAAGAATGATTTATTTCGAAATATGAGGTTACTGGAAACATTTTCGAGAATTAGCGGGCAGAATTTGATATTATATACTATTTAGACAAATAAATTAAGAAAAAATATAATAAATTGTATTTTTTAGAGAATTAAAACATAATTTTATATTATTTTTTTTATTTTTCTATAATTTTGTGGGACATGGCCTTCACTAGTCTCAGAGTTCTGCCATTGCTAGAGGAGTTCATGGTAAGTTAACCGTACCATTTAACATAAATAGTTGGTTAACTGTTATAACAATTTTTAAACCGCAACTTACCATTAAGAAACGATTAACTATTAAATTTTTAAACAGTTAACCGTTATAGCAGTTAACCGCTATAACGATTAACCGCAACTTAATGGTTCAATTACAGGTCAACTTGTAACCTATTATAATTTTTTTTGAAAAGCTAAGGTGCTTACATGTAGTACATGTTCTAAATTTACTCTCAATCATTTGACAATGTATGCTCAATCACCCTGCTGCAGCTGCTGGTGCTCGAACTCGTGACCCGAACAACAACCTATTATAATTGTTTTTAGGATAAATATTTTATACACGTACGGTGGAAACTAAAAGTTTCCACAAGCGCCTTAGTTTTAGGGCATATGGAGTTATATTAGGGTATAAAGTTTAGGGGTTTAGGTGTAGGGGTTAGAATTTAGGGATAATTGTTTCAATTTAAGGCTTAGGGTTATAATTTAGGGTTTATAGATTAAAATCTAAATCATCACCATATTACCCTAAAACTAAACCCTAGCCTATAAACCCTACATTATAATCATAAACCTTAAATTGAAACAACTATCCCTAAATTCTAAACCCCTACACCTAAAACCCTAAACCCTATATCATAAACTAACTCCTTGTACCCTAAAATTAAGGCGTTTGTGGAAACTGGAAGTTTCCACCGCCAGTGTATAAGATATTAATCATTGTTTTTAAATGTTCACTAATTTATTTGAGAATAATGAAATTATATATCTGATAAATGTTATATTAAAATTTTTAGACAAAAAATATTTAAATAAATAATTTCTAACCACAAACTTTATTTTTTGTCTAAATAATTTCATAACGGTTAACCATCATTTTTAACGGTTGGATAACTATAACCATTTAAATTTTAACAGTAAGTTAATTAACCGATAAAATTTAACAATTATATCAGTTAATGATTACGGTTTATTTTGCACACCCCTACTTAGAATCTTATATATTATAAATTTTTCTTAATTTTTAAGAAATTTTACACAGAGAGTACATTTAACAATAATTTTATTGTTTCCATGCACTTTTATTTGTAAATTACTTGACATGATTAAGTTAATAAAATAAATAAATTCTGTTAACACAATTATTCAAATTAATGTTTAATATTTAGTTTACATTATCCGAGAAGTAGGTGGCAATAGCATTTTCATCAAAATTTTCAAATAATAATCACATTGATGATACTACTTTACCGCATTTCAAAAATGTATAAAAATTAGAACGAATAAAAATCTAGCATTTAGAGAATTAAGGAGAAGCCTGAGAGAAGAACTGAAGATTAGAACATTAGGCCTTTGTCAGAGAGGGAAGAAAGTTTTCAATAAATCTGTTCTACATACAACTTTACTTTTTCGCCATCAATTGCTCTCTTCTACCAAGAAATAAAAGAGGGATTCACTTTGCATAGAGTTAGAAGAGATAATTGCTCGTTACTGATGACAAAAATTAAGAAATAAAAGAGGGATTCACTAGTGTGCATGGTCCTCTTTATGTGCCATTAAAGATGATGGTGACAAAGGCTTCAGAGACTTATCAAATTTTAATGTGGCTCTATTAACAAAACAAGCTTGGTGTATTCTTGACAATTTCAATTTCTTATAGCAAAGGTTTTTATATTCAGATATTTTTCCAATACAAATTTTCTCAATTCGATATTTGGTGCCAATTCATCTTATACTTGGCATAGTGTTTGAAGTGCAAAAGGGCTCATAGAGAAGGGCTTAAAGTGGAGTATAGAGGATCAGACTCATGTTTTTATTTTAGAGGATTTTTAACTGTCGAAACAAGTTGATAGACTTATTAAATCTCCAAGAGTTGCTGGTTTGTACACTCTCAAAGATCTTATGCTATAGTGCTCGAATGCATGAAATGTGAAACTAATCACAAACATGTTCAACCAGCAAAATGCTGCTGTAATTCTCAGCATCAACTTGCCAGATTCCCAGCTTCATGACAAGCTTGTCTGGAGAGGAAAGCAAATCCGCCTGTACACAGTTTGCATTGGCTACATGATGCTACTTAATCAAAGCCACACAACATTAGCAGAAAAGAGAATATTTAAGTAAGTTTGGAATATATAGTGCCCTTCCAAGGTCAAAATTTTCGTATGAAAATCTCTATGAAATTACTTGCCTACTTTATTAAATCTATACCTGAAAATAATTGCAACTGATACTACATATCTTCATTGTAATAATGAGCTTAGAGCATGTGTTTCGAGACTGTTTCTTTTCTCAATAAAAATGTCATATGTTAGGTGACATTAACCAGTAAATGTGGGCCTTATATCTTATTTTGAATAGCTTTCATGGTTATTTAAAAATGATAAGACTTACAGTTTAGAGACATTAGCATATACAATATGGGTAATATAATTTACGAGAAACAAACTATTGCATGAAGGTAAGAGACAAAGTGTGGATCATATAATTATTTTCATTGAGGGTTACTCACTAGAATACAAGGCCTCTTTGGACAAGTTTGTTAGTGCTCCTCCAGCTACTGTGGTTCATTGGACTCCTGCTCTAAGAGATTAGGTAAAGTTAAATGTTGACTCTTGTTGTGTACTTGTGTACCTGCAGAAAAAATAGCTTTTTCAAGATTTATTATCAGGGATAATGTGGGGTTTACAATGGGATATGTAATTCAATTCTAACCCAATTTTATCTCTGTATTTTTATCAAAGGCTAGGACAGCTAAGCATGGACTCATCTTTGCAGCTGATTTAGGGTTTCAAAATCTAATTGTAAAAATTGACTCAAGAACCCTATTTCAAAACATTGAAGAAATAAAAGATGATTCATCAGATATTCATATTGTAATTGCTGATAAAAAACACATTGCTCTTCAATTTTTTAGTTGTAGATTCAACTTCTCTTCGCGAACTAGTAATAAAGTAGCTCATGCATTCACGTTTCTTGAGAGGATGCGTGCTGATAGATTCTGAGTAGAAGAAGCGCCACACCAGGTTTTGCAGATTATCGAGGATGACTGAGCTTATGTTTTTTCAATTTGATGCGGTGAAGGTTTTGATTTTTAGGGTGTAATTTGATTTGATTTTTCTTGAAGGAACCCATATCCCCTTAGCTCGACAACTTAGTGTTTGTGTCGTTTTGTCTTTAGATATATAGTGTGTCTTTGTGTTGTTTTTTTAGATCAAAGTTTGTTTGTCTATTGCTTTTTATTTGAGTTTGTCTGTTTGTCTTTGTGTTTCTTTCATTAATACAAAACGACGTTGTTTTCAAAAAAATGTGAAAAAATAATAAATATGTAAAAATATAGATTTTGATATAATAAATTAAAAAAATAGACTAAATTGAAATGAATTTAAAATATGCTTTAAGACAAAACAACTTGAAAATAAGTTTGAGGATGTTTAAAAAAGATTTTTGAAGTGTTTTAAAACGTTTTTAAGTAGCTAAATATGTGATTTTAATGTACCTATTTCGATACAAGCATACTTGTATCAATAGATTTTTGAAACTGCCAAAATGTGTTTCGATACAGGCCTTAGCCGTATCGAAAAAGCAAGGGTCGTTTCGAAACAGACGTTCGTATTTCGATACACTTACGTGGCAGACACCCCAACAGTCAAAACCCCCAACGATTATTTCTCAACATTCTTTTGAATTGCAGGCGTTTCGACACGAGACCAAGCGTTTCGATACAATCTGTGGTGTTTCGAAACATGATGCTGAATCAGACCCAACAACTAGTTCTGAAGAAGGCGTTTTGATTATACTCGTGTATTGTCTAAATCCTTGTGTCTATTGTCTAAATTTTGTTTCCCACAAAATCACCCAAAATTCAACTTCTCCACCACTTGACAAGCTAAATCGATTGAAGAAATCGAGCCTATCAAGCCTAACAAAATATGTGATTGCACAATAAAGAGAAACACTTATATTTATGTAAAAAACAGATAAACCATAAATATATGAGGAGAAAATTATGAATCTCGAAAAAATGAATGCACGAGGATTGTTCCTTATCACGATTTATGTGTTATTAAACTCTATATTCTAATACTAAGTTAAGTTATATATTTATAGTTGATTGTAAAATAATTAGATTTAAACTGAATTTCATGTTTTAAAACAAAATATAATTGTAGAAATAGAAATATGTTCAAACACTAACTTTTAAAACGCATCCACCTCGTATCTGAATTTAAAAATAATTTAATAAATTTAACCAATAATATTTAAATTTTTTAATATCACCATCATGAGACACCCTTCGACTATTTATCACAATTTTAGGAACGATTTGACAATGATATATATGATAACTTGACAAACATAATCAATTTATTATTGAACAATTGACAAACTAATAGAACCTTTTTATTATTGTCTTCTAATATACATAAACACTTCACTTATGAGTTTTTTAAATTATAATAAGTAAATTCATTGGATTATTTTCAATTAAAACTAAATTTGTTGAATTATTTTAAATTAATATCTTTTGAGAACTAAAGCTAGTTTTTTAACTGAATGCATAAATTGTTATTTTTAGAATAAATTTAAAAATTTTGTTACGAAACTTATGGAGTAATTTTTTTTGATAAAATTATCAAAACTTATAATTAAGTGATCTTTTGTTAGAAAATTTTGATGGACTAAATTATTAGTTTTAGGAAAAATGACATTTACTATCGAACTTTTAGTGATTAAATTGTTATTTTTAAAAAATAACATATTTATTATTAAATCTATAATATTTCTAATTGTTAATTTTAATATATAAGTATTTACTAAATATATAATGGATTAATATCCTATACACTGGCGGTAGAAATTTTTTGTTTCCACAAGCGCCTCAATTATAGGGTTTAGGGTTAGGGCATATGGTTTAGAGTTTAGGGGTTTTAGTGTAAATGTTTAGAATTTAGGGTTCATGTTTAGAATTTAGAATTTAGGGTTAGAATTTAGGGTTTAGGGTTAGGGTTTAGTTTTAGGGTAATATGGGTAGGGATTTAGGTTTTAACCTATAAACCCTAAATTTTAACCCTAAACCTAAAATTCTATCAACAATCTCTAAATTTAAAACTACTACACTTATATCCCTAAATTTTAAACCCTAAACGGAGTCCCTAAACCCTAAAATTAAGACGCTTGTGTAAAAAAGTTTCCACAAGCGCTTGTGTATAAAACAATTAACCATATATTATTAGGTGACCTATATTTTATTGGATTATTATCCTATACACCGGCGGTGGAAAATTTTTCTTTCCACAAGTGCCTCAATTATAGGGTTTAGGGTTAGGGTTTAGGGTTTAGGATTTAATGTTTAGGGGTTTTGGTATAGATGTTTAGAATTTAGGGTTCATGTTTAGATTTTAGGATTTATAGTAAGAATTTAAGGTTTAGGGTTAGGGTTTAAGTTTTAGGGTAATATAGGTAGGGATTTAGGTTTTAACCTATAAACCCTAAAATTTAACCCTAAATCTAGAATTCTATCAACAATTCCTAAATTCAAAACTACTACACTTATACCCCTAAACTTTAAACCCTAAATGGAATCCCTAACCCCTAAAATTAAGACGCTTGTGTAAAAAAAATTCCACAAGCGCTTGTGTATAGAATTATTACCCTATTTTATTTTAGGGTAGACGAAATGATATGTTAATATGTTATTTTGAGAGTGCACCGTTTCACTTTTTTAATTTTAATTTTAATTTTTGATTGTATTTAGACTTTTATTTATTCATTAAAGCTAGAGGGTTTCTTTCCAAAAAAAAATAGAAATATATATCGAGAATTTCGAAATTCAAATGATGGGTGATGGTGCGCCTGCGCCACTTTACTATTTTCTGATACTTCCTGTTTTCACTATTCACCGTCTCCTTTTCAGAGATTCGCGTTCGTCCCAGCCCCTTAGTAAAAATAAACAAGTTAATTATTACATTATGGCATGTTTCACATGACTGAACTGAGTCACTCAGGGGCCCAAATTTTTTTTCTCTTATTTACAGTAATTGCCATTAAACGCTGTTCATCCTTATCACTTGTTCGAATAAACATTCAAAAATCGAACAACTTTCTCTTCTTTCTAAAATAAAAGATGATGAAAAGTCCCCCCAAAAAAAGAACACATGGAAAACGAAGAATAACATTGATTTCGTCTAAACAATAACAGTTGCAGCTCAACTTCTTCAACACCATTAATGTTTCAATACCAACATAGAAACACAAACCAAACCTCTAACATTGCACTACAAATTTATTTACTAGTCTTAAAAAACTAGTGACAGAAGATAACCTTAAGCTCACGTGGGGAAGAACAGTCGTGCATGAGCGAAGGGCTATCATGGGCATAAGTAAACGTGGCGGGACAAGCGTGCTTGAAAAACTGCGTAAAGGTGTTAGCCCTACAGGTTTGAGGGCTATTGTAATGGTTTCTACAACAAAGCTCGTCGGTTCCAAAGGCGGCACATCCACTCTTACAACCCACCACCGGACCATGACCCGGCGGCGACCTATGCTGTAGCTTTTCGGGACACGTGGCCAGAATATTAGCCCTGCACCCAACGACGGGGCAAAGGCCTTTGCCTTCGTGTGGGGTCACTGTCATGGGGACGTTAAAACCGTCCACGAGGCTGACTTCGTAGGAAGAGAGGTCTCTGTGGCCACCGTGGTGGAGGCTGAACTGCGCCAGTGTGACGGGGGTGGCTCCACCGAGGCCGTTGCACTCAATGCGGTTGCCACAATCTCCGGTTTGGCAGGAGAAATGTTCGTTGGAGTAGGTGCAGCCTGTTCGAGCCCAGATACGACCGGACCAGTGGGTTGTGGGTGCGGGGAAGGAACGGTGGGTTAGGGTGTGAAGGGCGAAGCCGCCTCGTTCAAGGACAGGTTGGCCGGCGTTAGGCTGGATAGCGGGATAAATGGTGAAAGGACAGTTGTTAACGACTGTTAAAATGAGACCGGGTTGAGTAGCTAAACCAGAGCTGCATAAAACGAAAATGGTAGCTAGAACCAACAAAGAAGAAGCCATTTTTGAAACGACTCAAGGGATGGATTTTCAGCAAGTTTTGGCTTGGTTCTTATAGAAAGTGAAGAAGAGAAGTGTAGTTTTGCAGAAAGACTGAAATGCCCTTTCTCCATTTTGGGGGTTTTTTCAAGTTTTTAATATTATAAACAATTTTATGAGTGTGCCGAGTGGCAGAGTGCAGAAAAATGTCAGAAACCAGAGGATAGAGACGACAGACTGAGACCAACTTTTTTTTCCTAAAGTTTTTAACTTTTTTTCATTGTGAACTCAATCTTCTTTTTTTTTAGCTACTTTGAACTCAAATCTTCCCATTATTATAATCGGAATATTATCTAGAAAGAGAGAGAAGATTTATATTAGCGTATAGTCCGAGGTGGAATGGTACAGTAGTTAAGACAAAAACACGTTGAAAAAAAGAAGAAGAAAAAAATGTAAACATGCAACAAGCTAACTAGCTAAGCGCTAAAGAAACCAACATCGTGTACGAGATCCTTGTCGGTTGGTTTGTATAAAATAAAGGTTTAAAGCTCCTTTTTAACTTAAAAAAAACAAGTCAATTAAAATTTAAATTTTTTTGCACCTATTTAATCTTTTTATATATTTTTTTTTGATAATAAGAGAAATATTGATAAGTGCCTCGTTAAAAACCCCCTAATCTAGATGGGGAAAAGAGTACACTTAAACAATATTAATAACAAGGACAACAACCATCAAATTTAAAAACCTGTATAGAAACACAGTAGCAGCAAAACACCATCTCACAAATTAAGCTGCATTAGCTCACGAAGGTAAACTTGTGAAACAGCAGCAGGGGGTGACGTGAACATCACAGTATCGAATGAGTCATGCTCAACACAATGAGCCAGCAGATCCGCAAGCTGATTCCTCTCACGCGCAACGTGACAAAATTCCACCCTCCAATCTCGCATCAGCAGAAGACGAATGTGAATAATAATAGAAGAAGAGGGGGGGCAACCGGTATCATTTTTAACCAAGGTAACAGCAGCTAAGTTATCCAACTCCACCTCTACAAAACGATATCCGAGCTGCCAAGCAAGCTGTAATCCCTCCAGTACACCCCATAGTTCCGCCTCCAACACCGAACAAATGTCAATTGACTAATATTGACGGTTAAATCTAATAAATATTTTAACCAAAACTTTGTTTCTTTTAATATTTTTTAAGAATGAAATTTTATTTTGTAAACTTCAGTTTTACGGTACTTTTAATTATAACGGAGTTTAGCTCTAACTAGAGACAGAGCTACTTGCAGGCCCAAGGGGCCCAAGTCCCTGTAGCAAGTTTGAAACATTTAATAATTTTTGGTTTAATTGCAATTTGACCCCTATAAAAAAGAAATATATAAAAAAATATAAAAGTTATTAAACATTTGTTTAAGTAGGAGCTGAATTAAAGAAAAAATGGTCGTTGACAAATTAGCGAGTTTGGCTCAAAGTGGTCCCGAAAGGAATTTGATTTTTAATAGCCCACCAGCTGAAGTGTTGCACTTGCTTGCATATGATATTGCTTAAGATTTCTTGTTAAGTTGGCGTGTTTTAAGTCTTTAATCTTGTAAGTAACACCGTGTGTACTCTTTTCCCCCATTTAGGTGTAGAGAGTTTTTAACGAGGCACGTGGTGTTACACCATCTCTTATATATCAAAAAAGAAAAAGAAAAAATGGGTTTATGCCTTCAAATTTTCTGGTCTAATAATAATTTAGGTACCTATAAATTTAAATATTATACAAATTAAGATTTGCACCCTGAATTTTGAGTTTAAATACTTAATAAGCCCTTGTATTTTTAAATTTAAAATTTTGGCTTCTCCTAATATTCGTTGGTTACACCGAAATTTAAAATTTTGGCCTCTCCTACTATTTGGTTACACCGAAATGAAGTTGTGTTTAAGGGAGTTAGTCCATCTGGAAATACAATGTTCGAAGTATTTGTGGTAAGAATGGCTTTGTGGTGTAAAACAAAATGGAATAATTGTCGGTCTACGGTGTCGGATTTATGTAACATGCCTGGTGCGTTTAAAGAATTAATCCATGTAGAAAATTTTAGCGTTTTCCAAAGCTATTGGATATATGGATGTATCTACTGCTGAATTACTTGCCATAGTCGAAGTTGTAAGGTTATTTGGTTCTTTTCCAAAATTTGGTTAGCGTTTTCCAAATCTGTAAGATACTTTCAAGAAGTTCATCCTGGAAACTAAACAAGCAAGTAATGGGGTTAAGTGGTCTTTGGAGAGCATTTGCAGAGAAGCTAACTTCAGTGCCGACATACTCGCAAAGAAGGGTATTCACAGAAAGAAAGACTTGGTGGCGGTATATCCAACGGTTGCAAGGGCTTAATTTCATGAGGGGCTTCAGCAGGGTTGTATCTTCCTGTTGGAGCGTCTGGCCTACATTACCTAAAGATGGGAGTCATGAGTCGTGCTGGCTAGATGCAAGCTGTGTATATTCTGGTTCCAGGCGGGTCAACCTGTACTATGGTGAGAGGACAATCAAAGGTGACATCAAAACTAGGGGGGAAAAGCTGCTGATCTGGGTGTTTACATTTTATTTGGCAAGTGTAATTTTTGCTGTGTATAAGTGGACAAGTTATTAGATGGCTGTTCGAGTCATTAACTGTGTAATTAAACATTTACATTGAGCACTCTTTTTCCTCCATAGGTTTTAAGGAGATTTTTTAACGAGACCAAAGTTCTTGCTCTTGATTAATAAATTACATTTCAAAAAAAAATATTCGTTTATGGCTCCGTCTCTAACTCTAACAAAACTTTTCTTTCGGGAGTTTCAACACAAATGCTAATTCGAGCAAAGTCCATATACTCCAAAACTATATAGTCTATATTATTGAACTGTACAGTAATAATATAAAGTTTTCTAGCAAAATATTTACTTAAAAAATACTAAATCAGTAGTCAGTCACAACTCACATGTTTTTAACCATTTTTTTTAAAGAAAACCAGTGGGTGTCGGGTTTTTATTTATTACAAATATCAAGTAGGTATTTTAAAAACTTAGATTGTTTTTGTTTATGAATCCTAATTTTAATTTTAATTCGAGAGGAAAATAATACTTTAAAAAAATAGAGTACTCTTAATGGGTCTAAAACTCAAAACTTAAAGAAATATGTGAAAACAAAGATAAATAACTTGGTCAACCGAACAAATGTGCTTGTTCGAAGAAAAAAACCAGTTATTATCATTATTAAAAAATGGTATAAAGAAATGGAGTCCCCAGCTATTTCAGATATAAATACATTTTAGTGCGTGAAAGTAAATTATATTGTACTAAAATTTGAGTCACGTTGTGAATATAATATTAGTTTTTTAATATTAATGTTTAGAGATGATTATATGTTTTTTTCTGAGAGAAAATTAAATTAATATTAGCAAGAAGAGAAAAAAATGGAACGGAGAGGGGCGTCCAGGGGAGGTGCTTCTGGGGGAGCAGCGTTCAGTGCAGTTTTTCCGGCGTTATCATCGGAGAACGGTAACCTGAAAGAGAAGACATCCAGTGAGGAGGTTTCTTGGTCCATTTTCGTGGACAATCTCAGCAGGCGAGTAACGCGAACAGCTCTAAAGGACATCTTCAGTCAGCATGGGAGGGTGGTGCGACTGTTCATTCCGATGTTTAATAGGAAGGCGAGGTACAGGGATACTACATTCGCTTTTGTTACAGTCTCGAGTAGGAGGGAGTTGGAAACTTGCGTCAAAAAATTAGATAACTTGTTGTTAGATGGGAAGAAGATTAGGGTTTCAGAGGCGAAATATCCGCGCAGAAGGGTAGACTCCCTCACGAAGATGGGGATTAATCAAAGAGTTAGAACAGATTCGAGGTTTGGTGCGACGGCGCCTGCTACTACAGTCAGGAGAGTTGCTAGCCGGGTTGATGGTCGTTCGTACAAAGATGTAGTGATTGGCAATTCAGTGGAGGTAGATGGTAAGAAGGTCGTTTTGGAACTTCCGATCATTCTGTTGCAGGAAGACGTAGTTAGAGAAACCGGTAGGGATGAATTCCCGGTAAAGGATACTACTTGGATGGCCAGATGTTTGGTTGGAATAATTAAAAGAGATTTCGAAGTGGAGCTGGTGCAGAAGGGGTTGAAAAGCGATAATATTGAAGCGAAGGTGGTGCGTTGGGGTAGCAATCCAAAGTTGGTTATCATCTCGTTTGAATCGGCAGAATTATTGGAGAGCTGCTGGAGATCGAAAAAGGAAGAACTTATTTTTTGGTTTGAATATATAGATCATCTTCTGTTGAATGACGTCCCGCAACTTTTCAGCAAAATTACACTGGTTGGTGTTCCATTATCGTGCTGGTTTGAGGATTTTTTCGCATGGATAGGGAACCGGTGGGGTACTTTCGTTGGGATTTCTGAAGCCACAAAGAAGAAATCTAGATTGGACAAAGCAACCCTGATTCTAAGATTGGTAAATCCTTTGGATGTGCCAAAATTCTTTCGAGTTAGGACGATGGGTTCCACTTTTCAAGTTGATGTGGAGACATGTCCTCCCGTTGGGGTGCAAGTGGAATATGGTTGTGGTAGTTATGGTTCTCAAGCGGATGACTGGTTCAATGATGGAGAGATGTATTGTAATTCGGAGAAAAATGAGGATGATCGGCCGGCGTTCTCTGGTCACTCACCGGTGAGGGATCAGACAGATTTGGGAGGGAGGAGATGTGGCTCCTCGAATTCCAGAACCTGCATGTTTAATGAGACTCCTATTCCCCAAGAGGTGGGGGAAAACAAAGGATTGTCGGACACTAATCATCTGGGGGCAGGGGGGATGGTCCAGCTGGACACTAACGAGAAGGTCGTTGTGGGCTCGGGCGGTTTGAATATAATTGGGCCTGAGGTTAATATTGGGCTGAGTGGGGTTTCAGGGTCTGGGGGTGTTGACCCAAAATATTGTAACCCACCAGTGGTTATCTCGTTGGAAAATCCAGTTTCCAGAGATGAAAACGATACAAACATTCCCAACGGTTTAGCCCCCCACATGCAAAATTTGATGTCGTTCCAGATAGCTTTGAGGGAATTGATTGTGTAGAAGAAAGAAGAGAAGTTTGCGACTTCACAAATGGTGGTCAGATTGGAGCCGACGGTCAAGTCGTGGGAGAGAGTTTTTTCAGAGCTAGTGTGAGGAGGGAAATCAGAAGTAGAATAAGGGAATCTTTAGAAGATGGGGTTTCAGACAATGAGGAACCTGTGACTCGGCTGGGTTCGGCCTCAGTTAACAATCAGATTGTGGAAGAAGCAGAAGCAGTGTTTGAAGTCAGCAATCTTCTGGGTTTTTCTTTCATTGGAGGAAAGGAGACGGTGATGAAGAGGGTAAGCGAATTAGAAAAGGAACTGAGGAGTAGCAATTGAGTTGGTTTCGTCATCTCAGGTAATAATCTTTGTTTAGATGAATCTGTCAATTTTAACATGGAATGTGCGTGGGATTCGGAAAGCTGAGAAATCTCGGATGGTTAGGAATGCGATTATTGAATGTAAACCAATAATGGTATTAATTCAGGAGACAAAGTTAGAAGCTTGTAACCAACGACTAATTCGGAAATTGTGGAACTCAGATTTGGTAGAGTTTGATTTTGCACCGGCTTTAGGCTCGGCTGGTGGTTTACTATGTTTGTGGAACAGGGAGTTTTTCAAGTTGGAGTCGAAGACGATCTCTAGTAGAATGGTTGTACTGCGGGGTGAAATTCCGGATAGGAAATTGAAGTGTGGTTTTATAAATGTCTATGGACCAAGTTTGGATACAGATAAAGAAGACTTTTTAAAAGAGTTGCTGCAGATAATTCAAGAAAGAGACCTTGCGTGGTGCATAGGGGGAGATTTCAATATGTTCTTGTCAAGCGAAGAGAAATGGGGGTTCTCCTATAATCCTTCGATTGTTAATCTATTCAATCATTTTGTTTTCGAGGCGGGACTTAAAGATCTTCCGCTGATTGGGGGTAGCTACACGTGGTGCAATAATCGGTGTCCTCCTACGTATGTGCGATTGGATCGGTTTCTGATCTCAGTAGAATTCGATTTTGCTTTCCCGGACATTGCCCAAGTATTGAAGGGGAGAGCTATTTCGGACCACAATGCTGTCTGGTTGGGGGAAGAAAGAATAAATTGGGGCCCTCGCCCTTTCCGTTGCCTAAACTGCTGGTATAAGGATGAAGATTTTGTGTCGCTATTGATAAATACCTTGGGTAATATAAAATCCAAAAACCCATCCTTAAAAGTGGGGAGCATCCTGAAATGTGTGAAGAGTTCTATCAAGGAATGGTCTAAAAAGGAAGAAAACATTCCAGGCAAAATGATAGGTAAATTGGAAAATGAAATCTCAGTGTTGGAAGACAAGCAGCGGTCGGGGATATTTGATTTGGAGACATCTCGCGAGCTGGCCAAACTAAGATCGAAGCTGTGGAGTGAATATCGGAAGGAGGAAAGTGCATGGTTGCAAAAGTCGAGGTTACGGTGGTTTAAAGAAGGGGATAGGAACACCAAATACTTTCATTCGATTGCCACAAGTCGAAGGAGATCTAATGCAATTAGAGGAATTAAAAGAAATGGAGTTGTTCTTACGGATCCGGAGGCTATTAAAGATTTTGTTAGAGATCATTTTGAGGCTGCCTACAATAAGCAGTCGGCTATCGAGGTGATGGGTATGGAGCTGAACTTTAATAGAATTTCGAAAGATCAATCCTCTCTCCTTGAAAGGCACTTCTCGGAAAGCGAAGTTTGGGATGCAGTTTCGTCGATGGACAGTAACAAGGCCCCGGGCCCGGATGGTTTCAATCCAGGTTTCTTCAAGAGTTTCTGGCCGCAATTAAAAGGAGATATCATGAGATTTTTCGCTGATTTCTACTATGGCCGCGATTGGGAGTTAGGTACGAATCATTCTTTCATCACCTTAATTCCCAAGATAGCAAACCCGAAATCACTAGATGAATTCCGTCCGATAAGTTTGGTAGGAGGTCTGTACAAAATTTTGTCAAAAGTGCTGGCCAAAAGACTTCGTATGTGCATGAGCTGCATCATTGGTGATACACAGTATGCGTTTATCCAGGGTCGGCAATTGTTTGATTGCTCGTTAGTAGCAAATGAGACGGTAGATTTCGCTTATAAATCTGGAAAACAGGGGGTGGTGTTTAAAATTGACTTTCATAAAGCGTATGACTCCGTATCGTGGGATTTTTTGATTAAAATTCTGAGGGCATGTGGCTTGGGGGATAGATGGGGCAAATGGATGTTGAAATGTATTTCCTCGGCGCAGATTTCAGTGCTAGTAAATGGGGTTTCGACAAAGGCTTTCGGTATTTCTAGAGGGCTAAGGCAGGGGTGTTCTCTTTCCCCGTTCCTATTTAATTTTGTTGGCGAAGCACTTAATCGCATGTTACAGAAGGCGGTGGACAGTGGACTTTTCCAGGGCTTCTGTGTGGGTTCAGGCGACAATAAAGTTCAAGTTTCTCATCTACAGTATGCAGATGACTTGATTATCTTCTGCGGAGATTCGGGCATGCAGGTAAAAAATATAAAAAGGGTGTTACGTGTATTTGAATTAGCGTCTGGACTGAAATTGAATCTGAAGAAAAGCAAACTAATGGGAGTTAATATTGATAAACCAAGATTGGAAAGTTGGGCTCGAGACGTAGGTTGTTTAGTGGAGGATCTTCCTACTAAATATCTAGGACTACCTCTAGGGGCTAGAAGGAATTCCCCTGCACTATGGGAGCCGGTCTTATCTAAAGTTTCTCAACGACTAGAGGGTTGGCAGCCGAGGTTACTATCGATGGGCGGTAGACTTACGCTAATTAAATCTGTCCTTTCAAGTTTACCGATATTCTATTTATCTATGTTTAAAATGCCTTCCGCGGTGGTAAATAAACTTAATAGCTTGATGGCGAGATTTTTTTGGGGAGGTGACGCGGAGAAGACGAAATTGCATTGGATACGATGGGATATCATTTGTAAAGCGGTAAATGAGGGTGGTTTGGGAGTTGTAGATCTAAGTTTATTAAATCGTGCCTTATTATGCAAATGGTATTGGAGGTTCGGAAATGAACGTAACAACTTGTGGCGAAGAGTGGTTGATGCCAAATCCTATGGGAACCGTAAAGACATTCTGCCAGCAAATAACTTCACTTCTAAAGTGTCTTGGCAATGGAAAGGTATAATCAATTCTTGCTTAAAATTGGACACTGTTGGAATGGCTTTCAATTCCAATCTGAAACTTAAAGTGGGGGACGGCAGGAACATAAAATTTTGGTTGGATGCTTGGTTAGACGATAGACCTCTTAAGGAGGTTTTTCCTCGTCTTTATGCTCTAGCAAGTAACAGTCACGGCATGATTAAAGAGTTCGGCAGGAAAATAAATGGTCGATGGGAGTGGCAAATCTCGCTTCGAAGGGATCTGTTTGAACGGGAAATACCATTGTGGAACAATCTGATTTCGAAACTCAATAGTTTCAACTCAGGAAGCTGTGAGCTCGATTGGGTGTGTTGGGAAGGGGGTGGAGATGGCAGTTTCACTGTGAAAGCGCTTAAAGCTCTTGCGGGAGGGAATGCACAAACGTCCAAGTTCTGGAAAGACTTTATTTGGCTGGGGTTTGCGCCTCCCAAAGTAGAAATCTTCGTGTGGTTAGTAATGCATGGGAGAATACCGGTCAAACTGGAGCTATTTAAAAGAGGTGTTCCGAACATAAACAACACGGATTGTCCGTTATGTGGCTGCTGTTCCGAAGGGGTAAATCACCTTTTTTTTACCTGCGATGTTAGCTGGAAATTGTGGATAGAATTTTGTGGGATCTTTCATATTCAAACCGTCTTCACAGGGGATCCGAAGGAATTCTTGGAAGCGTGACACGGATTAGTAGTGAAAGGATTCAGTTCGTTATGGTCGGTAATTCCGTTTGCAATCATTTGGTCAGTCTGGTTGTATAGGAATGAAGTGGTATTTCAAGCTAAAAGTATGGATAGCCTTCAACTAAAATACTTAGTTAAGGTGAGGATTATCGCTTGGTTGAAAGCGAAATTCGAAGACTGTTTAATCAGTCATGAATCTTTGTTGGCTGATATTTCCTTGGCTTCTAATTCGAATCTGTTACCAGGCGAGATTAGGGGGAAGATGTGCTGGGTTCCGCCTCCGGTTGGGTTCGTTAAATGGAACGTCGACGGGGCTTTTTCGAAGGCGAGTGGTCGAGGGGGAGTAGGGGGAATCCTGAGAGATTCGAACAGCATTGTTTTGGACCAATTTTCGGACGGCTTCCATGGGGACGCTCCAGCCCTAAACGAATTTAGGGCGGTCAAAGTGGCTTGGGAGCGGTTTTTATCTTCGCCTACGTCGAGTAAGTGCAATTTAATTTTAGAGTTGGATTGTAAGTTGGTAGTAAACTGGTTGAAGGGGTTGGCTGTTCCGCCGGTCTATGTTGCTGGAGAGATCGAAAATATGGGAAGGGAACTTAGCAATCGCGGAGTGAAGGTGAATTGGGTTCCTCGGGAACTTAATGTCGCGGCGGATGTGTTAGCTAAAGCGGGGATTGGCTGATGGTTTAGATTAATGGTTGTAAGAGTGTTCAGATTTTGGATTTATAATCTTTAGTTTATCTTGCTGGGATTATATTTGTAATATGTCGAGATACTTTTGGTTATATCAATAAAAGTCGGACACTCTTTTCCCCCTATTAGGTCTAGAGGGGGTTTTTAACGAGGTCCGTTTTACCTTTCAAAAAAAATTAATATTAGCAAGTAACTATTTTTAGGATTTTATTATTCTAAGATTTAATTTCTTTAATTGTATGGAATGTAATTACCACATTAATAGTGTCACTTATATATTCTACTTCATATCAGTTTGATTTGTGATTATATCGTTACACAAGTTTAAATTTTAGAACAATTATATATTAAAAAATGAAGAGTGTAAACTAAAAATCTTTAGAATATATGATTAAAATATCATTACACAAGTTTAAATTTTAGAACAATTATATGTTACAAAAATGAAGAGTGTAAGCCAACAATCTCTAGAGCATATGATTAAAAACTTTCAATCAGGGATGAAGACATTAACAGCCATTTCCAATTTTTTTGGCATAATTATATTTTAGGCTTTTTAGTTTAAATGTAAGTAAATAAAGTCTTTACCCCACCTAATTTTTAGAATTTATAGGCTTAATAGGTTATTGCCACTCCCGGTTCTTGACCTTAGTTATGTCTCTGCTCTCAATTGACACCCTCCCTCTCTCCTAGATTGTGGGTTCAAAATCCTGTATGAGTAAAATTCTCTTTCCCTCTCTCCTAAAATAAAAATTGTTATAAGTAAAAGATAGTCTAATTACATGTATAATTATATATTTTTTCACTCCTCCCCTTAAAAAATGAAAAATGTAAGGCCCACTATCACACCAAATTCAATTAGCCCCATAATTTACGATTATTGTTCAAATATATTACATATCTATAATTACACACAATTACACTCAAATTTAATTACATGACAGCTTTTGAGTAAGCACACATGGCTAGTTGTTTAAGCTACACATTTTTTTCTCTCTCTCTTATATTATGGGTTTGAGACCCACTAATAACACCCCATTTCTTCTATTAAAGTCCCATTTCCCGTCCCTTTTAAATAAAATTGGAATTAAGATTAAAAAAATTACATGGTAGCTTTTCAAGCATACCGTTCGAGTGAATATTAATTTTTAATGAGGTAATTAATACATGCAAAAAAAATTGAATGGATAAAATTTTTCATTAAATATATCATTATTTCCCACCGGGTGCTTGGATTAACTTACATGAATTATATCAAATTTGATTAAGGTATTATATTATGAATTTTGGGAATGCAACAACATTATATAATTGATGAGAGAGTCTCATTCTTGTTGTCGTTACCTGAATCGACGAGATTAGAAGAAAATGCTTCATCTTAAAGAAATCAAAGAAAATTTAAAAATTATAGTAATTTTTTTCACAAAAAACTAGAAAGTTATTGCGCCATTTTACAATATATAAAAACAGACGACTTATCGTAATCACGTTAAGTATTTAACGATAAATTGTTCAAAATAAGAACAAATTGAAAATTTAATGATTAAATTGATAAAAATAAAAAGAATTAATGAGCGAAATAGAAGTAATAGGAACGTTGAGGGTAACAAATTGTAATCTACCCGATAATTTTTAAAAATACTTATAGGCCTATTTTGGATCATAAATCACTGGAGTTTACCTTGGGCCTGAGGAATAAGATATGGGCCTTTTCCCGCGAGTTTGAAATATCGTGCTCTTCCAAAAAATAAAAGAGGAAACAACACCAACTCCAAGGAAATACGTAAGTATTATAGTTTAAATTTAAGATTTAAGTTTGAGTTTAAAGTTCGAAATTGAAATTCTTAATTATAAATATTTTAATTTTAGATTTTTTACTATTATAGTTTAAATACTATGTAAGTAAATACTTAATTATGCTTTGCGAAGCAAAGAAAGAAAGCTACCAATGGATTATTCAGTCCAACCCTAAATGGTATAGCAAAATTCCTGTAACCAATCAGAATAATCGAACCCGCCAAAAGGAAAAGGTAGTTTAACGGTTAAGAAATCTTTGGCACGTGTGGTCCACACGTTACTCTAGAATTTAAAATCGAAAGCTCTGGAACTCCCCAGACACAAGCTTAGTAGTTGACAGTTGACACCCTCTAAAAAGGGGAGCGGGAGAAAGAAATTAAATAGATATTTTGGCAGTGGTATTCTTGATCTGACGGTTGAAATTATACGATCAGAACTTTCCAGAAAACAAACTTTCATCCTGTTTCTCATCGAAACGAAATTAGTTAAAGATTTCTCTAAGTCCCTCAAGATTCCTGATCTTTTTTTATACTCAATTTCGAATTTTGTTTGGAGTTTCAATGGCTGGCAAAGGCGAAGGTCCAGCGATTGGTATCGATCTCGGTACGACGTACTCGTGCGTCGGTGTTTGGCAACATGATCGTGTGGAGATCATAGCTAATGATCATGTTGAAAGTCAATGCACCGAAAGTGCATTAATAGCTTAGGTCGGTGTAGGTGGAAAATTTTCAACAATTGCTGCAGACTTTGTTGAAATTTTGGCATGGTATAATCACAATTTTGGTCCCTAAACTTTAGGTTATTTATAAGTCAGTCCCTAAAGCTCAACTATAAATAGCCTAGCCATTTGTCATTCTTACACATCCCAAATCATTCTAACCTCCTCCCAATACTAGAGAAATTAGAGAGTTTTCATAGAGTTGTTTTCTCCTTTTTATCAAGAGAGAATTGTCATTGTTTTCTCCTTGTTAGATTGAGAGAAGTTGTAATTCCTATTTTCTCATAGTGAAATTCTTCTACCTTGTCCGTGGTTTTTTACCCTATATTATTTAGGGGTTTTCCACGTAAAATCTGTGTCTCTTTTATCTTCATTATTATTTTCTCAAATTATCAGTTGCGTTTTTGCTCTATCCGACGATCGTATTCCGCAACAATTGGTATCAGAGCCAGATTTAGGTGCGTATATCTACTTACCGTATTCTCTGTTGGTTGCCACTGAAAAGTGGATCCTCCATCATAAGAAAGTAAGTTAGATATTACTCATTCATTGAAGGTGGTGGGCACTATTCACGTCAAAAAGGTGAAATAGTGGGAGCTATCTGAAATAGAAGCTATGGCAACGAAATTTGATATTGAAAAGTTCAATGGGAGAAATTTCTCACTGTGGAAATTGAAGATAAAGGCCATCCTAAGAAAAAACGGATGTCTAGCGGCTATCAGCGAAAGGCCGGCAGATTTTACGGATAACAAGAAATGGAATGAGATGGACGAGAATGCTATTGCAGACCTTCATTTAGCATTAGCAGATGAAGTATTATCAAGCATTGAGGAGAAGAAGACAGCCAAGGAGATTTGGGATCACCTCGCAAAATTATACGAGGTCAAATCGTTGCACAATAAAATTTTCCTTAAGAGGAAATTGTACACTCTTCGAATGTCAGAATCTACTTCAGTGACAGAGCACTTAAACACGTTGAATACTCTATTTTCTCAGCTTACATCCCTAAGCTATAAAATAGAGTCACAAGAACGTGCTGAACTTCTACTTCAAAGTCTACCTGATTCGTATGATCAACTCATCATCAACTTGACAAACAACAACCTTACAAGTGATCTAGTCTTCGATGACGTTGCAGCTGCTGTTCTGGAAGAAGAAAATCGGCGCAAGAACAAGGAAGACAGACAAGGAAATCTGCAACAAGCAGAGGCCTTAATGGTGATGAGAGGAAGATCAACAGAACGTGGCCAAAGTAGCAGTCACAATCATGGTAGATCAAAATCAAGGAGTAAGAAGAATTTAAAGTGCTACAACTGCGGAAAGAAGGGTCACATGAAGAAGGATTGTTGGAGTTTACCTAAAAACTCCAATCCTCAAGGAAATATGGCAAACACTTCAGATGATGGAGATGCTCTCTGTTGTGAAGCAGCAACAGCCATGGAAGGCAGAAAAAGATTTGCAGACATATGGCTTATTGACTCGGGAGCCACATATCACATGACCTCAAGAAGAGAATGGTTCTATAATTATGAACCTATCTCAGGAGGATCTGTGTACAGCTGCAATAATCATGCCTTGGAAATTGTTGGCGTTGGAACCATCAAATTGAAGATGTATGACGGGACAACCAAAGTTGTTCGAGATGTGCGACACGTGAAAGGCTTGAAGAAAAACTTATTATCCTACGGATTGTTGGATAATAATGCAAGCAAGATTGAAACACGGAAAGGAATCATGAAGGTGTTCCATGGAGCGCTTGTGGTGATGAAAGGTGAAAAGATAGCTGCAAATTTGTACATGCTGAAGGGAGAGACCTTGCTAGAAGCTGAAGCCTCTGTTGCCTCATGTAGTTCAGATTCTACCATGTTATGGCATCGGAAACTTGGACACATGTCAGAACAGGGAATGAAAGTCCTTGTGGAGCAAAAGCTACTTCCGGGTTTAACAAATGTATCACTTCCTTTGTGTGAACATTGTATTACAAGTAAGCAGCATCGATTAAAATTCAACACATCAAATTCTAGAGGCAAGGCTGTTCTAGAATTGGTTCACTCTGATGTATGGCAAGCACCGGTTACATCCCTAGGCGGAGCAAAGTATTTTGTCTCCTTCATTGATGACTACTCTAGGAGATGTTGGGTGTATCCTATCAAGAGGAAGGCAGATGTGTTTTCAACCTTCAAAGTTTTCAAAGCGCGGGTGGAACTTGATTCTGGAAATAAGATCAAGTGTTTCAGATCAGATAATGGAGGTGAATATACAAGTGATGAATTTGATGACTTCTGCAGAAAAGAAGGCATCAAAAGACAGTTCACAACCATATACACTCCTCAACAAAATGAAGTGGCAGAGCGGATGAACAGAACTCTGTTAGAAAGAACACGAGCAATGTTGAGAGCTGCAGGGCTAGAAAAAGCTTTCTGGGCAGAAGCAGTCAATACCGCCTGTTATTTGGTGAATCGGGCTCCGTCAACTGCAATTGAGTTGAAGACACCGATGGAAATGTGGACTGGTAAACCAGTTGATTATTCAAACCTCCATATATTTGGAAGTATTGTGTACGTGATGTACAATGCCCAAGAAATTTCAAAGTTGGATCCAAAATCCAGAAAATGTAAATTCTTGGGGTATGCTGATGGAGTAAAGGGGTATCGCTTGTGGGATCCCACTGCCCGCAAAGTGATTATCAGCAGGGATGTTATCTTTGTAGAAGATAAGCTACAAAGAAAAGAAGAAGATGATAGCACTGATAAAGAAAAGCCAGAGACTACACAGATAAATGTTGAAAATGAGTTTGAACAGAGAGATTGTTCTGAAGCAGAACCAGAGCTCGAGGAATCAGAACCAGAGAATTCTGAAGCTCCAACAACTCGTCAATCAGATCGTGTGAGAAGACGTCCCAATTGGCACTCAGATTATGTTATAGAAGGTAATGTTGCATACTGCCTTTTAACGGAGGACGGTGAGCCATCATCATTCGATGAAGCAATAAACAACTCAGATGCTTCACAGTGGATGGCGGCAATGCAAGAAGAAATCGAAGCCCTTCATAAAAATAATACATGGGAACTTGTGCCACTACCACAAGGAAGGAAGCCAATTGGTAACAAATGGGTCTTCAAAATCAAGAGAAATGGTGACGATCAAGTGGAGAGGTATCGTGCAAGACTGGTGGTCAAAGGATATGCTCAGAAAGAAGGTATTGATTTCAATGAAATCTTTTCTCCTGTGGTTAGACTAACAACGGTTCGAGTTGTCCTGGCAATGTGTGCTACATTGAATTTACATCTAGAGCAGCTAGATGTTAAAACAGCTTTTCTTCATGGAGATCTTGAAGAAGAGATTTACATGCTCCAGCCTGAAGGTTTTGAAGAAAAAGAAAAGAAGAACTTGGTTTGTAGGTTGAACAAATCTCTGTACGGTTTAAAGCAGGCGCCGAGGTGTTGGTACAAGAGATTTGACTCCTTCATCATGAGCCTTGGATACAACAGACTTAATGCAGACCCTTGTGCTTACTTCAAGAGGTTTGGTGAAAACGAATTTGTTATATTGCTGTTGTATGTAGATGACATGTTGGTTGCAGGCCCCAACAAAGATCATATTGAAGAATTAAAGGCACGACTGGCTAGGGAATTTGAAATGAAGGACTTGGGACCAGCAAACAAGATTCTAGGGATGCAAATTCACCGAGACAGAAGTAGTATGAAGATTTGGCTTTCACAAAAGAATTACTTGAAAAAGATCTTGTCACGATTCAGCATGCAAGATTGTAAGCCAATTTATACCCCTCTTCATATTAACTTTAAATTATCCTTCAGTATGAGTCCTAGCAGTGAAGAAGAGAGGATGGAGATGTCTCGAGTACCGTATGCATCAGCAGTGGGAAGTTTAATGTTCGCTATGATTTGTACAAGACCAGACATTGCACAAGCAGTGGGAGTGGTTAGTCGGTACATGGCGAATCCAGGCAGAGAGCATTGGAATGCTGTGAAAAGGATCCTGAGATACATCAAAGGGACCTTAAATGTTGCATTATGTTACGGGGGATCAGACTTTCTTATCAGCGGGTATGTCGATTCTGACTATGCAGGAGATTTGGATAAAAGCAAATCTACAACAGGGTATGTGTTTACAGTTGCTGGTGGAGCTGTAAGCTGGGTTTCAAAACTGCAATCGGTTGTGGCTACGTCAACAACGGAGGCAGAATATGTAGCAGCTACACAAGCCAGTAAAGAAGCAATATGGTTGAAAATGCTATTGGAGGAGCTCGGGCACAAACAAGAGAATGTCTCTTTGTTTTGTGACAGTCAGAGCGCCTTGCATCTTGCAAGGAATCCTGCTTTTCACTCAAGAACAAAACACATTCGGGTCCAATACCACTTCATTCGTGAGAAAGTGGAAAAAGGGACGATATATATGCAGAAGATCCATACCGATGACAACATAGCAGATTTCATGACAAAAGCAATCAACACTGATAAGTTTACTTGGTGTCGATCCTCTTGTGGCTTGTTAGAGACGTAAGCAACATGGAAAGTACGAGGTAGAAAGAATGGTGTGAAGATATGATTGTTCCAATCAAATCTTCAAGTGGGAGATTGTTGAAAGTCAATGCACCGAAAGTGCATTAATAGCTTAGGTCGGTGTAGGTGGAAAATTTTCAACAATTGCTGCAGACTTTGTTGAAATTTTGGCATGGTATAATCACAATTTTGGTCCCTAAACTTTAGGTTATTTATAAGTCAGTCCCTAAAGCTCAACTATAAATAGCCTAGCCATTTGTCATTCTTACACATCCCAAATCATTCTAACCTCCTCCCAATACTAGAGAAATTAGAGAGTTTTCATAGAGTTGTTTTCTCCTTTTTATCAAGAGAGAATTGTCATTGTTTTCTCCTTGTTAGATTGAGAGAAGTTGTAATTCCTATTTTCTCATAGTGAAATTCTTCTACCTTGTCCGTGGTTTTTTACCCTATATTATTTAGGGGTTTTCCACGTAAAATCTGTGTCTCTTTTATCTTCATTATTATTTTCTCAAATTATCAGTTGCGTTTTTACTCTATCCGACGATCGTATTCCGCAACAGATCAGGGGAACAGAACAACGCCATCTTACGTTGCTTTTACAGATACCGAACGTTTGATTGGCGACGCTGCTAAGAACCAGGTCGCCATGAATCCTACCAATACTGTTTTTGGTAAGTTCTTAGCTTTCTTTAGCATTAATTTAGTTCTTCGAATGTCATTCCATTTTAACGTTTTGCTGCATTTTTAGAACCATTATTATTATTGTTGTCGTCGTCGTCGTCAAAGCTTATGTATACTCTGCGCATTCGTTTTGAAAATTAGTATAGATTTTGATATTTTACTGTTTGCGGTTAATATTTAATAATGGAATGTAGCTGAGATTTTCTTCTCATGGTTTAATCGATTAATGCTTGTTTTCTTTAGTAAAATTGAGTTTTAACTCGTAATTTTCAAGGTTTTAAATGATCTATTAGACTGTGGCGTGCATTTTTGCCAATTACTGATTGGCGTTGCTGTATTGTTTTTTTAGATGCTAAGCGTTTGATCGGTAGAAGATTCAGCGACGCGTCGGTCCAAAGCGATATGAAATTGTGGCCATTTAAGGTTATTCCTGGGCCTGCAGACAAGCCGATGATCGTAGTCTCATACAAAGGCGAAGAGAAGCAATTCTCTGCTGAAGAAATCTCCTCCATGGTCCTGATGAAGATGAAAGAGATTGCCGAGGCTTATCTCGGGTCAACCATTAAAAACGCGGTCGTTACTGTTCCGGCTTACTTCAATGACTCTCAGCGTCAAGCCACGAAAGACGCTGGTGTCATTGCTGGCCTCAACGTCATGCGTATAATCAACGAGCCAACTGCTGCAGCCATTGCCTACGGACTTGACAAAAAGGCGGGTAGTTCAGGAGAAAAGAATGTGCTTATTTTTGACCTTGGTGGTGGTACTTTTGATGTCTCATTGTTGACAATTGAAGAAGGGATCTTCGAAGTGAAGGCTACTGCTGGAGACACCCATTTGGGAGGTGAAGATTTTGACAACAGAATGGTGAATCATTTTGTGCAGGAGTTTAAGAGGAAGCACAAGAAGGATATCAGTGGGAACCCAAGAGCTTTGAGAAGGTTGAGAACAGCTTGTGAAAGAGCTAAGAGGACATTGTCTTCAACTGCTCAGACTACAATTGAGATTGATTCTCTGTACGAGGGGATTGATTTTTACACCACAATTACCCGAGCTCGATTCGAGGAGTTGAATATGGATCTTTTTAGGAAATGTATGGAGCCGGTCGAGAAATGCTTGAGAGATGCAAAGATGGACAAAAGCAGTGTTCATGATGTGGTTCTTGTTGGCGGGTCTACTAGGATTCCAAAAGTTCAGCAATTGTTGCAGGACTTTTTCAATGGTAAAGAGCTTTGCAAGAGCATTAACCCCGATGAAGCTGTTGCTTATGGAGCTGCTGTACAAGCTGCGATCTTGAGTGGTGAGGGTAACGAAAAGGTTCAAGATTTGCTGCTTTTGGATGTCACTCCACTCTCCCTCGGTTTGGAAACCGCCGGTGGAGTCATGACTGTGTTGATTCCAAGAAATACCACAATCCCAACCAAAAAGGAACAAGTTTTCTCCACTTACTCGGATAACCAACCTGGAGTTTTGATTCAGGTTTACGAGGGTGAGAGAACAAGAACCAAGGACAACAATTTGCTTGGGAAGTTTGAGCTTTCTGGCATTCCTCCGGCGCCTCGTGGTGTCCCTCAAATCACTGTCTGCTTTGACATTGATGCCAATGGTATTTTGAATGTCTCTGCCGAGGATAAAACCACCGGACAGAAGAACAAGATCACCATTACCAATGATAAGGGTAGGTTATCCAAGGAAGAGATTGAGAAGATGGTGCAAGAAGCAGAGAAATACAAGTCCGAGGATGAGGAGCTGAAGAAGAAAGTCGAGGCCAAGAACGCCCTCGAAAATTACGCTTATAACATGAGGAACACCATCAAGGATGAAAAGATCAGTTCCAAACTTCCAGCTGCTGATAAGAAGAAGATCGAGGATGCGATTGAGCAGGCTATCCAGTGGCTTGATGGAAACCAATTGGGTGAGGCAGACGAGTTTGAGGACAAGATGAAGGAGCTGGAAAGCATTTGCAACCCGATCATTGCCAAGATGTACCAGGGAGGTGGTGGAGATATGGGTGCCGGAGCCATGGATGATGATGGCCCTTCTGTTGGTGCTGGATCTGGTGCTGGTCCAAAGATTGAGGAGGTGGATTAAGTTAAGGGGTCTCTGTTATGAGTGTTGGATTTTGTTATTTTACCTTCACCTCTTCTTAAAAAGAGTTTGTGTAGTAATTCTCTGTTCCCGGTGCGCCAACCACCGGAGTTTGAAACTATCAGATATGCTTGAATAGACCATTTGCTCTTTTCGTTTTTAGCTTTCACTTCTATTTGCAGCGCTGCCATTTTCACTTTTTTTGCATAATTTCGAGACTTGTTCCAGTTTCATCACCCTATGCTTCTAGTTTAGCATCGGCAGAGTCCGAATCCTGTTTGGTAAAGGTATTTCCCTTGTGAACTCTTCCGGAGGACAATGCTCAGGCAATGTATTATGTTCTGTAATATTAAAAAACAGTTTAAAGTGTGCTTAAACTCAATCTGGCCACGAATAGGTATGTTTCAATATGAGACCTCATTCACATTTTTCATCAAGTAAAAGTTGACAGGAGGTGAAAACAAAAGAACAACTATTAACGCGGAAAAGGGTTTTTATATTTCACATCATTCATAAAATATATATATAAAAAAACACAGCTAGATTCCCATGGATGACGGGTGTATTATTCTTTGGCTATTGTCTTGTAATCCAGTTAAGGTTTACGTGGAGGCTGATGCAATCGCACACCCATTTTTTGGTCTTTCTTTTGGCAATCTTTTCATTTTTCTATGATTTTCTTTTCAAAACCTTGGGCTGTCCATGTGAGCTGCTTATTGCCATTTTCCACACACTTCAAAGCTAATATGCTTTTGTATTTGTACAAAGAATTTGCCCATACCCTCAATCATATGGGGTAACTTTTATTTGCTTTTAACTGTTACAATCTGTCTTCAGTTCACCTTACACAATCTCATTATTTTCCTTTCATTTTATTTGTTTCCACAATATCACGTTTGGATATATAAGGTAATTTCCCTTCCCCTGATGCTTTTACCCCAAAGAATCTTAGCCCGTGATATATAAGGTAAAAGTTCTGGCATGATTTAAAAGTCTTTCTTTTCTTTACATTTTCTCTATATATGATACAAAGCTGAGAGGGAGGAAATCTTGTTTAGTCTTTAGATTATATTTTCTGGAGATATGAAGTGAATTTCCAAGAAAAGATGAAATCTTTCAGTGGATTAGGGATTGGTTTGAGTTTGGTTTTTGGTTGTCTTGTTTTGGCTCTTATTGCCGAGCTTTACTATTTGCTTTGGTGGAAGAAGAGAATTGTTAACTCTGAAGTTGAATACGATTACACCAGCTACGCAAAGGAGCTCGTCCAACTCTTCTGCCGGAAGAAATCATCAGCTTCGGTACATGCACCCACCATCATCGCCAACAGCAACCGAGACACCAGTGGCGTGGAGCCAGACCTCGAACTTGGGTCGACCAAGGGTTTGCGGCTAAAGGGTTTTGGAGAAGAGGGTGTTGAATCAGAGCTGATGAGGCTCCACAATCTGGCTGGTCCACCTAGATTCCTCTTCACCATCAAAGAGGAGACCAAGGAAGATTTGGAGTCTGAAGATAAAGGGTCAAGAAGAAGGAATTTGAATGATGTTGTACTACATATCGACACTCCTTTTCACAGCCCTTTGTCTTCTCCGCCATTGAAGTCGCCTCTGGGTTCTTATTATATGCCCCAAGGATTCAATCCTCTGTTTGAATCTTCGACTGATGCCGAGTTAAATAAGCTGAGATCTTCACCTCCTCCGAAATTCAAGTTCTTGAGGGATGCAGAAGAGAAACTTTTAAGAAGGTTGATGTTAGAAGCTGAGGAAAGGGTACAAAGAAACGGCGATTGCTTTCAAGATTCTGGTGTTAAACCTGTTAACAATGCAACGGAAGGGGCAATAATTGAAGGGTCTTTCCTTAAATTCATTGTTGGTAAGAACAGGGAACCTCTCCGGTATTTACCACAGTACCCTTCAAGTTCTTCTCAGGTGCTGCCATTGGCTTCTTCTCCTACAACATTCAGACCACAAGACAAGAACGACATTCTGCATCAGATTCCTGTTAGATGAGTTTCTTTTTTTTTTCAATTTATTCTTTTAATCTACCGATTCATCCCGAATTAAGACAAATTGACAAGTTCTAATATTGATGTTTAGGATGTTGGTTTTTGGTTAGTTCAGAGTGGGTGGCAATCTGGTTTTGCCCCCATCTTCCATGTCCCCTGAGTCTCACTTAAACTAAAACTACCATTCCTTCATCTTCTCCACTGTTCTACATTTCTTAGTGTAAATTCTTAGCCAGCAATATGAAAGTGATTAAAGTTTTTCAGACAAAGTTTAAGGCATGTATTTTCATGAGTTAATGATATGTCGAAATGGTGTACAGCTAATCTTTTTTGTTTTCCCCCGATTCAAACACTTGGACTTGGAACCCTGTCTGATTACACAGTTTGTCCTTTTGTTAATCAAAAGGAAGCAAACACGCATGGTGTAAACTAAAGCTTTCCCACTATCTTAAACCACCTCTCCTGCCCAATGAATGATTAGCACAAATTCAATCATTGTATTAATTAAAATGACCCCATTGTTGTAAAACGATTAAAAAAACATTTTTTGTATTTAAATTATAAAACAAATATGTGGTTTGAATTTTTGCTTGCCTTGAAAGGAGGAGGGTCTAATAAATCAACAAAAACTGCCAAAGTCGATAGACTGAGGGAGTTGTCCTAAACAGCAGAAAATTCCATTGTTTACCACGCGATTTGGCTGAAAACTTGCCCCCACCTTGACTAAGACTTATGTTTTTCAAAATTTGAATCCTTAAAAGTGAACTCTGCTGCAACGGACAGTATTTGAAATGGATAAAGTAAAGAGATTGAAGGAATTCAAGCAATAGGTGGAGAGACCAAACCAGTGAAACCAGCTCGGTTTCTGTTGGCTTTCATTCCCTTTAAAACTTGAAAGACATGTTTTGTTTAGTGGGGTTTGCCCATTTCAGCAAACCAGCTCGGTTCGTTGATTCAAGCTTCTACGCTACTGTAGGACCAGGATCATGACTCGCCTATTGTCAAATTCGAATCTAGCTGGAAAGGGAAAAAACAGTAAAAATTGGCTTGCTATTTATTCGATTAAAACGGGAATAATTTATATATATAGGATTAACCTTCACCGGCCTACAGCAGGGCGGCCAATAAGATTGCGGAACAAAGAAGCAGAAAAGAGTAAATGAATAGTGGTGGTAAATTTTACAAACAGACAAGACAAGTGAGGACTGTATTTCGCAACATAATATTATAGTTAGGATTAATATCCTATACACTGGTGGTAGAAAGTTTCCACAAGCGTCTTAATTTTAAGGTATAGAGAGTTAGTTTAAGTTATAGGTTTAGGGGTTTAGGTTTAGGAAATTAGAATTTAGGGATAGTTGTTTCAATTTAAGGTTTAGGATGATAATTTAAGGTTTATAGGTTAGGGTTTAGGGTTTAGGGCAATATGATGAGGATTTAGGTTTTAACATATAAACCTTAAATTATAACCCTAAACCTTAAATTGAAACAACTATCCCTAAATTCTAACCCCATATACCTAAACCCCTAAACCATATACCCTAAACTAACTCCCTATAGCCTAAAAGTAAGGCGTTTGTAGAAATTTTTAGTTTCTACTGCCTGTGTATAGTATATTTATCCTTATAATTAAGATTGAATAATGATGCTCCGTGATTTTCTCTCAACAATTTCTTCGGTTGAGCATTTGTAGTCCTTTATTCTGTTCTTAAAAAAATATTGGGTAAACTACAACAAACGTTACTCAATTATGGGTAAGGTTACATTTAGGTCACTTAATTATTAAAAATTACATTTGGGTCACTCAATTATGGGTAAGGTTACGTTTGGGTCACCTAATTATTAAAGGTTACATTTGGATCACTCAATTATGGGCAATGTTACATTTGTGTCACCCTTCATATTTAAAAAAAAGTATATCAATTTGTGTATTAGATTAATTAATGATTTCAAATGAAGTATTCTAATGTTAATAAGGGTATACAAGTGATTTGGAAGAAAAAAATGACTAAATTGATGTACTTTTTTAAATATGAAGAATGACTCAAACATAACTTTACCCATAATTGAGTGACAAAAATGTAACATTTAATAATTGGGTGGCCCAAATGTAACATTACCCATAACTGAGTGACCCAAATGTAACCTTACCCATAATTAAGTGACTTCCGTTGTAGTTTATCCAAAAACATTTCATGCAATGCAAGTATGCAACCACGGTGAAAAAATTATTTTCCACAAGCTAGCTTAATTTAGCATTTAAAGATTTACTTTAAGGTTTAGGGTTTAAATGTTTAGGTTGTAGAGTTTAAGGTTAAAATTTATAGATTAAATGTTATGATTTATGATTTTAAAGTTAAATATTCAGATTTTAATTTTCTTGAGGGAATTTAGGGTTGCTCGTGGAGCATTTCTTTTTGGGTAAACTACACTAGTAGTCACCGAACTTTTAGGGCGCTTTCAATAAGGTCACTAAACTTTTAAAACTTTCATTACAGTCACCCAACTTTTAATTCGCTTTTAATAAGGTCACTGCCGTCAACCACCGTTAAAAAACTGACGTGGCATGTTAAATGTAAGGGTAAAATACATTGTTAGTCACTAAACTTTTAAGAGGCTTTCAATATGGTCACCGAACTTTTAAAACTTTCATTACCATCACTCAACTTTTAATTCGCTTTCATTACCGTTAAAAAAAAGCTTATGTGACACGTTAAGTTTAAAAATAAACTTTTTCCCATCCTATTTTATCTCCATGTCTTATTTTTTTTCCATCCAAACATGTCTATCTTTTAGATACATTAATATTTTCCTTTGAACTCCTCATTATCCAGTGCATGACTCAGTAAATGTCGGGCCTGAAGCATAAAGAGGATTTTTATGAGCAAAATTTTAGTTATTTCTTTATCATTCCATCATCGGATGTCTCCCAATATTTTTCTTGTTCTCACACATGTCGCATGCATGTCTAGATACATTAATATTTTCCTTGATGTGTTACTAGAGAAGTAATGACCTTCACAAAAAAATTACAATTTGATTCATATGGAAGAAATAGACATATTTAGATGGAAGAAAATAAGAGGGGAGAGAAAATATGATGGGAAAACGTTTATTTTTAAACTTAATATGTCACATCAGCTTTTTTTAACGGTAATGAAAGCGAATTAAAAGTTGAGTGATAGTAATGAAATTTTTAAAAGTTCAGTGACCATATTGAAAGCCTCTTAAAAGTTCAGTGACTAATAGTGTATTTTACCCTTACATTTAACATGCCACGTCAGCTTTTTTTAAACGGTGGTTGACGGCAGTGACCTTATTGAAAGCGAATTAAAAGTTGAGTGACTGTAATCAAAGTTTTAAAAGTTCGGTGACCTTATTGAAAGCGGCCTAAAAGTTCAGTGACTACCAATGTAGTTTACCCTTTCTTTTTTCAACTGTAAATGCATGGAATAATAAGCTATAAACATTAATATCGTATTACTTTATTTCCTATGTATGAATGGTATGGGAGTGAAGGGAGATAGCAAAACATTTTTTTTGAACATATTTTAGATTTGTTTTCAAAATAATTTTTTTTACAATAATAACTAGATTTTATTAATAACTATAAAAATATCTCAAATACAAAGTATCCAAAAGTGACAATAATAAAATTTAGTCTAAAAAATCTCAAACAAATCCAATAATGCAAAGAAAAATAAATACTTTTATAGGTTTGCTCCACTACCCAGGTATGACTACATCGACAAACAACCATCAACCGAGTGGAGATCTATCTTTCTATGAACACCGACAGAATAAAAATAAAAAATTAGCGCCGTGAAGATCTCTATAATAGCATCAAACGACCGCTAAAGTATGCTGAAATCAAGCCAAATGACAAATGAAGCAAACCACAAAAATAAATAAAAAATGTACCATAAGAACAGATAAAATACGTGCCACAATGACAGGAATTCTTATTAAAAATATATATAAATATAAAAATATAAAAATAATAAACTCGATGATCGATAACTAGTAGTAAAACTGGTTATTGATCATCGGCCAAGAAAGCATAAATGGAAGAGACGGCGCTGGGCAAAGAAAGCTAAAAGATAAACCTAAAAGTAGATTGTGAGTTCGTTAATTGACAACACCCTTGTAATTGGTAACATCCTTATAATTTTATCATGCTTCCGATCCAAAATCCCTCCCTTATTATTAGTTTTAATGTATTATTATATTTTTTAATTTTGACTAAATTATTTTCGAAATAAAAATGAATTTCCATCTTTTCTTAAAATGAATTTATTAATATTCAATTCGCTTTTTATTAATTTTCTTGAACCAAACTCGTTTAAAAATATGCGCACAAGCCCATAAAGGTAATTGTTCTGGGCTATAAAAGCTGGAATAAATAACCCAACTACTTTATTTTCGATCTAGACCCGACCCAGTTGCATACTTACATAAAAAGAAAGAAAAATGGCCTGAAGGCCGGGGCCGATCGTTCCATTCTTCACTGTTACTTGTTTGCCAATCTAGGCCCCGTTTTCTTTTCTCGTTGTCGTTTCTTTCTGCTTTAATTTTTATTTAAAAATAAAATATATTGTGTAGATATTAAAAAAATGTTTAAGAGACAGTCTAGATTCAAGTCAAAATATGTTAAGTTTCCAGGGCATATTTCAAGTCAAAAAAATAAAATAGGTTAAACGTTTGCAAGGGTTGGTAGCTATATGAATTATGAACCATAGTATTAAATTGCGGACACAACACAATGTAACAGTCGCATCTTAACGGTTTTGATGGTTTCCGCGACACTGCAAACTGCAACCGCATCTAAAATTATAGTTATATTTTAGAAAAAAATCATGTCGCAATATCTACGACCACAACCACAATTTAATACTATGATATGAACTACTGATATAGAAGGATCTTTCATGTTCATCAATTTCGCAGAGATTGTTAAAATGCAGTATTTATTTGAAAGAATGGGGGGGGGGGGATTTTTGTTAAAAGCAGAAAGCAAAAAAGCCGAAACTTAATTTGCTTTAGCCGTAGGGAGTGGGGAAAAGCAAACTTCCCCTCCTTATCCCTTTTACTTTATCAGAACAGATTGGAGTTTGGATTGCACAGCACACTCCAACTCTGATTTCCCAAAAATGGCTGCTTCAATCTCATTGGCACTTATATACAGCTGATATGACCTCAATCATTCAGATTTTGGACTCAAATTGCTTTGAAATCATGTTTTTGGCTCATTGTCTATGACCATGTTTTGGCTCATTGTCTATGGGAAAAGTTATTGCCTGACCTTATTAACACAGAGAACCAAATGAAGAACACAAAGGACAACTCTCGGCTAGCTACTCAAATTTTCCCTGCATATTTCCATATGATCAATGTTTATATGTTCCAAACCCTATAAATGAAGAAGAAAAAGAACATTGGGAACTGTATGTAGCTTAGCTTAGCTTCTCTTTCGGAGCTAAAAGGCAATGCCTTGCCTTAAAATTAGTGATAGTGTAACTGTAGCATCTTCTTCTTCTTGTCAGATTTTGCATGTGCAATTATTATCAAGTAAAAGTTTCTGTCGATGAAATGGTGGGTTTGATTAGCCGGAGCTGGTGTTTTTGTGAGGGGGTCCAAATCCAAAACTAAACTCAACGCGCTGCCACATGTATGAGTTTTGACAGAGCAGATAAGGTCATGTATCTCTCTTTTCTGCAATTTTACTTTGGATTGTGACTGCAATTTAATGCTAGACTCTACAGTAAAGTTGGGGACAGACGAATGTGTATATCTATACGTATACGTAGATTGCATGTATTATTTTATGAGGTAAATGTTGGGGACAGACGAATGTGTTAAAGCTGGAAGTTGCTTCCTTTCCAACTATAAAACCAGTGGGACTGGGACAGGAGGGGTAGCCTTTGCTTTGCCTCAGCTTTTGAGCATGAAATTGAGCGAAAGGCCGTACTGTGTTCAAAATTTGATAGGGAATTAGATTCCATGGCCATCATTAATTAATATCGAATCTTATAAACAAATAATGCACTCATACACATACATGCATCATCATGTTCATGCATGCAAAGCAAAAAAAAAGAAGGGTAAAGGTCAGATTGATTAATAATTAATGGCAATAAAACAAAACTACATGCACGTGGGAGATAAACTGTAATCCCACTCAAGAACTATACCTATAAAGCAATGATATAATATTTATCAAATGTTAACCTTACCTTGGCAGGATATTTCCTATGGATTGACCAAGAGTGTTGCAGGGTCAGTTGTACCTCTAAAATTTTAAAATTATAAATAACTTTTTTTTTATTGACAATCTAATTTTGCACCTTTAAAATTTTGTAATTTTATATTTTTAATATAACTTCCTAACTGTTTATATAAAATTCTAAGCCGGTCCCTGATTTTCCCATTTTTTGTTCATATTTCAGTAATACGGAGTAATATATAATCATCTTTGTTGCTTCTTTGCTGCATTCGTAAATCATAGTGAGTATATTAGAAACCGAGATTCCTTATTAAAGGAATAAATACATTAAAGTTTCAGAACAACAAAAGAAAATTATTCAAACAGCTTGAGTTTAGCCAGCCTGCAGCCTTAAACAACAAGGCTGAGGGAAACTAGGCTAATGTCGGTGCTTAATTATGAATGTATATTTTTTTTGTAAGCTGCCCAAAAGCAGTAAAAGTGATAGTATTAAATATATAATTAATTTTTTTATATTCAAAAGTTTATCATGTTTTTAAGGAGAAGGGAAAGTTTATGGTGAATTTGAATCCGTAAATGAGTCGGATACCTATGATTGAACTAAAAATATCAAAATATTAGCCAATATTTATAACTCTTAGGTTAAGAGTGCGACTTTATGGTTCAAAAAATTAGGGTTCAAATTTTGAACACGACATTACTAAAAAGGAAAAATCTTAAATCTCCGATATAAACTACAAGATAGAAATGAAATGTTAAAGTAAGATTGATTAATTATTTATCCTGATCCCATCATAATAATGGTGAAAGGGTGATAATTTTTTCTTGCTCCCATGGATTAATCTCTTTTTGAGCACTAAAACCATTAATAATCGACAACACATGAGGAAATGAGGAAAGAAAGCTTATTGGCGAAGAAAAAACGCATCCACTCGAAAGTCGAAACCCTAATATGATATGATAAAACAAAAAGGAGAGATGAGAGAATAATGAAGGAATAATAAATAAATAAACAAAAGCCATCTCCTTCCCCCACCCCAATCCCTTTATCTTTCTTTTCTCTTTGCTTTCTTGGCCTCTGGTAATCTCTTAGTGCGATTCTCCACCTTATTTTTGCTAAAGAACCTATCAACCTTTTGTAAAAGAAAAAGAAAGAAAATTTAAGTATGGTTTTCCCATCTGTTCCAGTTTATTTAGATCCTCCCAATTGGCAGCAGGTAAGTGTTTTTTGTTCTCTTTTCTTTTTCTTCATCGATTTCTATCCACAGCTTATGCACCCAAGAAAAAAGCTAATTGAAAAAAGATAAATATTCGTATTCCTTTGTGGTTTTTTGCTGAATATACCTAGTGTTTTCTTTGTTGTGTTTTTCAGCAGCTTAATCATCAAGTAGATGGCAGTGAAAATCCTCAGCTTCCACCTCTTCCTACGCCTCCTGACCATCATGTTGGAGCTGGTGGTGCTGGTTCGATGGCCGATCGAGCCAGGCTAGCCAAGGCTCCACAACCAGAGGCGCCACTGAAATGTCCACGGTGTGAGTCCACCAACACCAAGTTCTGCTACTTCAATAACTACAGCCTAACACAGCCGCGCCACTTTTGCAAGACTTGTCGGCGGTATTGGACTAGAGGAGGAGCTCTTAGGAGTGTCCCCGTGGGTGGAGGATGCCGAAGAAACAAGAAGAAGAAAAGCAGCAGCTCAACACTCTCAGCTTCTGCCGAGAGGCAAAGTGGTCCAAATTCAACCAATGCTGTCATTCACTCTGAAACCACTGCTCATCTGCCGCATCAAACACCTCATTTACCTTTTATGGCTTCTCTACAAAGCTTTTCTCAGTATCCTCTAGGGAATATTGGCCTAAACTTTGGTGGAATCCAAGATCAGATAGGGCCAACAAGTGGCTCTAGTGGGCAAGCTGATATGGGGTTTCAGATAGGAGCTAACTCAGACATGAGCAATGCAATTTTATCAGCAAGATCAGGGAACCATCACCAGTTCCCGTTCTTTGAGCCAACTAATGGTTTATATCCATTACAAAGTGAGTATATGGAAGCATCACCTTCAATGGTTGGAGAAAGTCAGCTTCTTCGTTCGACGAATTCAAGCTCTAGGGTTACTCAGCAAGCTCCAGTGAAAGTGGAAAACAGCAACCAAGGGCTGAATCTATCAAGATCACTGATGGGTGTTTCGGATCAGAATAATAAGTATTGGGGAGGAGGAAACAGTTGGACAGATTTATCAGGCCTCAAGTAAAGTAATCATCTCTTAATTATAGCTTTAGTTTCAATCTTTCTCGATAGACAGCAGCTTAAAGCTGATCTTTGAAGCTTCAGCTGCTTCAGTCCAGCTTTAATCACAGATGATAGTTGACATAAAGTTGTTTCATACTATATATTTTGGGGTCTTATTAAACTGTGTTTGGTTTTTTTGTTTGCATGGGCCTGTTTACAGATTTGTTCTATCTTTTTGTGTTTGAACTTTGTAGTTATGGGGTTCCTTGTCTGACATGAATGGTGTAAGCTCATTCCTCTGTGAAATATCCTTTATGGTATCTTCGTTCTCTTGTTCCTTTTTCTTCTTTCATTACCATTTTACAAAGGATGCTCTTTCCTGCAGATTATCACCCACATTTCAACAGAATATTCATTATAGGAGAATAAGCAAGAAATTTTGGTTCCTATATATTTTTTCCCTAGCTGAACAAGAAAGTTGATGAAGTAACACGATATAATATTATCAGATGCATGCACTTGCAAGTTACAAATCCCTTTGGCTTTCAGTCACGAATTTTCAATTCACCATTTGAGGTTAAGAATCTGTCCGGCATGTTTATTGGCTTAGAACCGATATTTCATGTATCTTGAACTTGTTTATTGCCAAATATCGATTCCATCTTGGATGCTTTGTCCATTTCCATTCTTTTTATACAAGTACGTGCTTGGACTAAAACCACTTGTTTAGCCTAGCCAGGGAACCTGTTTATCTGCATGGATTCCGTCTGGTCTTTTTATTATACTAATTTTGCAAGTAGAAGCATTAATTGAATGGGAGTTTAAATTTTTCAAGTTAAAGTTAAGACAAAGAATCCAAGAAAAACGCTAAACTCAAGCAATTCAATGTTGAACCAAAGTTGATTCGAGTATTCTAGCTATCTAGAAGCTTTATAGAAAGAATAATAGTAATGCTTTCTTTCTTTCAAGTATATGGGATGGTCAAAAGAAGTCTATCTGTTTTGTTTCTCCTTTTCTTTTTTAAGCTTCAAATGAGATCCCAGAGATGCAAGATTAGAGATCGGCACGGGTCGGGTCGGGTCGGGTTTTTGGCCCACCCGACACCGCCCCAAAAATACATATTCTATATCCGCACTCGACCTGACCCGAACATATCCTTTAAAAAACTCGACCCGACCCGAAAATAAATACTTTGTATTCGCACCCGACCCGAAAATAAATACTCTGTACTCGCACCCGACACGACCTATAGAAAAAAATAATTTTTAGGGGCCTAATTGTAAAAAAAATAATTTTAAAGGATTGTAAATAAAATTTAATTTTAAGGACCTAATTTTAATATATATATATAGGGACTATTATTATAAATATTTCTAAAAAAAAATTTAAAAAAAAATACACAATTAGACTCGGGTCGGGTCGAGTAGGATATTTTTTACCCTAAATCCGTACCCGACCCGACCACAACCTTAATAAAAACCCGATCCAACCCGAACACGATTTTTTTATTAAAAACTCCGACCTATCGGGTCGGGTCGAGTAGGATATTTTTTACCCTAAATCCTAACCCGACCCGACCACAACCTTAATAAAAACCCGATCCGACTCGAACACGATTTTTTCATTAAAAATTCCAACCGATCGGGTCGGGTCAAAACCTGGCCGGGTCGGATAGAATGCCCATCCCTATAGCAAGATCTTCCGGTAATAATAATTACACGGTAAAACACAAAGTAATATTGTAGAATTAGATTTAGAACTCAGAACTCAAAGACTAGGGCATGAATCAAGGGGGGAAACCTTTGCTTTTTTGCAAGAACCAAGACACTGTCATGCAACAACGAATAAAGCAAACCTGTGCCTGTCTTCATTTAGGACAGAAAATAGAAACAAGTAAAATCCCTTTGATGACGAAAATGTGCGGATCAAAGCAACAATATGTTTGGGTGGGAAATGAGGGATTGTTTGGTGGGGATCTGTGCCTGTGGTACGATGAATAGTAATGAAAGGAGGTGGCAGGCCCAAGTTCCGAGGTTAAATATTGTGTACATACCTAGTAGAATATGGGGGAAATTCTAGCACAATTCACTCTATTATTAATAACTTTACTGGTTTTATAAGTCCAATCGATAATTGATTATAATGACACATTGTACCCATAAATTATTTAAATCTGAAATTTTTTAAAATAATATTATTTATTTTTCTATTAGAATTATTTGATTGGTTCTGATCTCTATGTATTTTAATTTGAAGAATACTTATTAAAATAAAATAAAACAGAAGTTCAAATATATAAAAAGATTTAAATAAACGAAAAGAAAATGAAAAAGTTGTACAAGAAAATAACAAGATCATGGCGAGGAATGAACGTCAGCTTCCTGAAAGGGTTAATCTTCAAATAAGTGTCTAAATTATATATTTTTAAATAATTATTTAAATTTTATTTTTGGCCGATTAGATGCTTAATGTTTTTTTCTGTGATCAAAATAGATGTCTCACCGTAACGGACGTTAATTTTTTAATGTTATCCAATGAAAGTTGTACACGTGGCAGTATTAAACATTTTCTTAATTTTATTTTTTTTAAAAATAAAAATATTTTTTTAAAAAATTCTTGAAATTTTTAAATAGTCCCCGAATTCGATCACTCCCACCGGTGTTGGTCACATTTTCAGCGTCGGAATGAAGCGTCCTCTCCTCCCCGAATGACCTACACACCGTTCATCGTCCATTATGTCGTTGTTCGTCGTAAATTATTCAAATAAATCATTCGACGATTTTGGTGTTTCACACGACGTTGGTCGATTTTCAGCGACGAGGTGGTGGGGTAAATGGTTGTGGTGGTCCGGCGACGGTCGGCGGCGTGACAATCGACGACGAAATCATGTCAAATCGAGATTTGGGTCTTAGGTGTTAGGGATTTTAAAATTTGGGATTATTTTGTGAAATTTAGAGTTATTTTATTTTATTATTTTTTATTTATTTTTAAATATAATTTTAAAAAATTAAGAAGAAGACACATGTCAGATAATAAAAGTTAACGGTAAAAATTAATAGATATTAATGACAAAGCACTTATTTGTGTAATGTTGAAAACATTAGGCACCTATTTAGTCCAAAACAAAATTTAGACACCTAAATAAAAATTGTATAATTTAAATACTTATTTAACTGTTAAACCTTCTTGAAAGGTGGCTAGCGCCTCACCTTCTTAAACAACCAAAGAGAAAACGTAGGGAGAACCCCCCCCCCCCCTAAATTTTGATTAAAAACGTTTTTGATTTTATTGACATTTAAAAATGACCAACCTTATAATTTAATTATATTATCTTAATATTATTTGAATTTAGTTTAAATTTTAAAATTTTAAAAGGAGTAAAAGTAAAATTGACCAAATTAGAGTATAATGACAAAATCTATAAATTATAGACAAGTTAATGAACTAATGATGGAATTTTACCTTAAGAATTAGTACTCGACATTAGAGTACTTGAATTCAAATTCTAACAAATATGGTCTTTTTTATTAAAGTTCTTTCACAACTTGAATCCAAGGCAAGTACGTTTTTCTTTAGTAATTCTTCCACTTCCACTAACACTTACAGAAGCTTCCTTAACGTAAATGCATGTATCCTGTCTGAAACACGATTAAAATCAGAAACCTATTTTAATCTAACATAAATCAGAGTGTCTGAAGAAAAAAACACAGCTGCTTCGAGCGAAATGAACATGAATGTGGCAAAACATAGAATGAAGTTGAAGGTTGACAAGTTTGCACCCTTTTTGGTTACATATGTATCACTAATGACTAAGGGTGACAAGTTTGATTCGAATACGAAAACATCTCTCGTATTAAAACTGAGGATGATTACAGTCGTAGCATATGTTATAATAGTACTAGGTGACATACATGTCAAATTACAACTCGGCCCTCTTCTTTCCTTTCGGTTTCTTTTTTCTTTTCTTTTCAGAACTTTGATGGTTCTATGAATAATGTATTCTTCCACACACAAACAAATGAATAACTTACAGGTTTGATAGGCCATCTTTCATCTCTGAAGCAAAGTTGCCTCCTTCAATACAGGAAATTAAACAAGGTGGGAAAAAAAAAGGAACAAAAATTAAGGCAAAGCAAACCTCATCTATCAACGGCATATGCCACGGAGGGTGGCTGTGGTTGTTGAGTCTCAGACTGAGACTGGGACTGATGAGCATTGGCCTCAGCTTGCGCCTGCACCAGCTTTTGCTGCTCAATGAACCTGCTCATGCGCTCAAGCAATTGAGCAGCCTTCCGCTTGCCCCTATCTGTACCATTTTGTGCCAAGTCTAACAAAGGGGCCATCACTCCTAGTTCCTGGGCCTCTGCTAAATGTTGTTGGTCTCCAGAACAGAGGTGAACCAAAACTGCAGCTGCATTCTCTCTATTCCTTGGAGATCCATTACCAATAACATCTACCAAAACTGGCACTGCCTCTGCTGCTCCTATGGCAGACTTACCTTCCGGATGGCTGGAGAGTATTGCAAGTATGGCCAATGCCTCGTCCACCATTCCACCTCCAGGTTCTGTCAACAAACGCATTAATGTTGGCACAACTCCGGCTCTCACTGCTTTTCCCTTGTTCCCTTGATATATGCACAGATTGAAAAGAGCTGTTGCTGCATCCTTTTTGCCCCTTTGTGTGCCTTCACTTAGCAGTGTCACTAGCGGAGGGATTGCTCCCGAGGCACCAATTGTCACCTTATTTTCATCCACTACCGAAAGGCTGAAGAGAGCAGCCGCTGAATTCTCTCTAGCTTCCATGCTCCCCTTCTTAAGTACCTGCACTATACCGGGAACTGCTCCAAAGGATATGATACTTCCTTTGTTATCTTCACAAATGGAAAGGTTAAGAAGTGCTGTTACAGCATGTTCTTGGGTCCGTGAATCAGGTGTTGAAAGGAGGGTGACAAGGAGAGGTATGGCCCCAGCTTCAGCAATGGCCACACGATTATCTGCATTTCGTTTGGCAAGAAGACGGATTTCACCTGCAGCCATTCTTTGGTCTTCAGGACTGCAGGATGCAAGCTTACGAAGGAGAATTTCAATCTTGGTATGCTCTGCAGGTGAGCAGGCAGATGTGGTTTTATTGGGTCGAGAACTACTGGGCCTTTTGGGTGGTTCAATGCCATTTGCCTCACACCATTGAGCTATTAGACTACGCAGTACATAATTGGGCGTAAGGGCACGGCTACTGAGGGTCTGTTGTGTCTTTGGACAAGTTCCGTGACCTTGCTCCAGCCATTTCTCAATACAAGAACGTTCATAAGTCTACAGAAGAAAATAATGAAACCTGTTAAAAATATAGCACAAAGGTAATCATAAACAAGACTTACGGCTCTGCATATATGTGCAGTTGTCCAAAGTAGGTATTTTAAAACATAAGGTTCTTATAAAACCCTTTTATTTATCTTGAAGACCAGTTACTCCAAGCACTTATAAATATAGAACAAATATATGACTAGGACCCTTTCAAGAACTAGCCCTTGGCCAAATACATTAATGGCATGAGAATGCAATATCAAGCAAATCTGAGCATTTACTGACAAGTAAAGCAGGGAGAGTCCAAGGCTGGAAATGATTAAAAATTTAAAAGAAAAGAAAATATTGGTCTATCATGAGAAAGAAATCTATAACAAATATACCTGCCCTGTTGAAACAATGACAGGATCCTTCATCAACTCCAAGGATATTGGACAGCGGAAATCATCTGGTATAACTGGAGTCTTGTGATTTCCATCAGTGGTCACTTGACCACTACTACTACTAGGAGGAGGATTCTTTTCCCTCACAGAAGAATCCAAATTAGGATTCTCAGTCTGTACAAAATCCTTGATTTTCCTTAATAAGTTTGACATTTTCTCAAATGCTTCCCCAGGATCTCCACAACTGGCAGAAACCATCTCATGTAGAGCTAGTGATTCTTGCGTAAGTTCAGCTATCCCCACCAATTGTAACTTCTCAGCCAATCTCCGTAGTACATCTGGATCTGCTGCTGCATCACTACTCTTGTCGTACAGTGATAATAAATCCTCATATACTTCAACATCTGCAGCATCAACCCTTCCTTTAGCTCTCCTGAACTGAGCTAGAACAAGCTCCACCTAAACAAAGAAATATTCAACACGTAAAGGCTTTTTTTATAAACAAAATGATGTAAGTAGTTAAGTAACCTAAAGTTGCTTTAGGGCTTTCAAACACTAGTTGAATAGTGTTAAGAGCAGAAAAGTAGTAATTTTTGTTGCTATGATTGTGCATCTCCATGTTTATTTCTATCCATACCATCTTTGGTTCCTCAAATCATATGCAACTCCATTAAAACTCAAACATAATTATAGAGATAGCTTGAGGAACTTTCTTCCATGTCTAAGATGGCTGGAATTCAAGTCTGACAAAGAAAAAGGAAGAATCCACAGTGAACATTTTTGAAGAATGTTTCTACTGAAAGAGCTATACCTGTTCCTTAACTTCATCTGATATGTCAAGATTCTGATAGGGTATTCCGCTCAAAGCTTGCTCCACCCGAGCTGTCACTTCATGAAATTTATGCATAATCTGATCTCTCTCCAAAACCTATAAGCAGGAGAAAAAAAGTTTATCAGTCAATAGCCAAATGCAGCGGCAGCGCAACAGATTACCGTTGTGGGCTAAAAATTTTCACTTAAAGCAGAACCTGAGTTTCAAACAGTCAATTTTAGAAATAAATAGATCTACCAAAAAAATTGCAATGTACAATAATACTGATTCAAGCAAAGATTATAGAAATGCCTTCTGTGGTGGTTATAAGCTCATGGCCACCATCTCTAATTATACAGTAAGCAACTATTATAATAATACAATCATTGGCCATTTTAAAAGTGTTTTTGAGACACTAATTTCTTTTGTAGGCAAGAATGTCAATCTTAATAACAACCTAAAGTGCACACAGTGTTGTAATACGATTCCAGACTGGCATAAAGCTTGGAAATCCAAACCAAAACCAATTACTATGACAACCCAATTAAGTATAATTGCTTGTGCCGAAACACTCAAAAATTTTAGCACTAAACAAGAAACTTAGGAGCCGTATATATATCGGGGATGCCACTAACCATCTCCAGGCTCCCATCCCTTAGTATCTCTCCCTCATCCTCCATCATTCACTCTCAATTTTACAACCTCAAAAGAACCCCCTGAAACGAAGCAGGCCCTAGTCTACTATGGATATGAAAACAAATCACAATCAGAATGAAAGAATCAATCCCGTCCTGTGGTAAAACTTACTCAATTTTCACAGGCTTCCAAGTTCCAAGCATAGTATGTTGGCAATTACAGTTAGGATGATGGCACCGCTTAGGTTCAAAACCTTATATTATAAGCATAATAATATAGGCTGAGTTGAGCATGTAAAACATGATAGAACGTAATCCCTAAATGATAAATCATAGTTGGAAGTTGGAACTAATGGAAACAAAAGAGGATCAAGAAGGTTACATTAAATGAATGATTCAGATTTTTTGACAACAATCCAGACACAAAGGGACAATCCTAAAATTTAATCAACAACGTTATGTCATTTTTTAAGATAAAATTTGTCGCAGGAGTAAGTATTCTGATTTAGCTTTGTATTTATCGATGAGTATGACGCTTGAAAATCTTTGAGATGAGAATTTGTCGTTTGAATCTGCAAAAGGAACCTTAAAAATAATAAATTGGATTGTGTGGTTTTTCCTTCATTTTTTCATTGAATTAATTAAAACATAGAAAGATATGTAGCAGTAAATATCATACTAGAATTTCAATATCCGATTACCTTCAGTTAGATTAAGCTAAATTTAAGCGTAATATTTTATCGATTGATTTTAGATAATAATATGGTAAGGAATATTTTGATTATCTGCACACACTTAACAAACTAGTTTCCCAGCATTTTTTCTAAGCAGCCAAACAGATCCGAAAGAATTCGAATAACAATACTCACACACCAGGTAAATCTTGCTGCCTTCACTGCCGAATCTGAGCATCTCCTTAGCCGAAATCAAAGCTTCTTTCAACGAGACCAACGCTTTAACAGTTTCTTCAGGGATTTGCTCTTTGCTCTCTCTAATCTCCTCGAACATTGGCGTCAGCAGCTTCAGTCTCCTAGAGAGATTGCAAAACTCCTTCTTAACGGCGCATCTGTAATCGCCGATTGGAACTATTTGGTTCACCGCATCGATCAAGCTCTGCACAAGCTCTCCTTTCACTTCTTCCATTCTGAAATCTAGATCTTGCTTAAACGCAGCGTTTTCAAACTTGAAGACTCTGATTCGAAGGCAGACTCAGCTAAGTTTTCGAAAGCTAAAACGAGGAAGTATTCGTCTCCATAAGAGAGAAGACTTTGACGGGATATAGAAGATATAGTTTTTATGCATACTCCTTGGACCTTTTCCTTCCCCAGCTCGGCTTAGTTACCTGAACCGGACCGGATTGAAAGAGGAAACCGAAGTGCGGATAGGGATTAGAACTAGAAAGTAGAAATAGACTCGTATCGTATGGTTTGCCGAGTTAGGCTCGGCTCGGTTTGGCCAGGGTTAATTAACGCCGGTCGGCTCGCAGTCAGTGAAAAGGAGTTCAATCTTTTTTACAGATCGCTAACTTTTGCGATTTGCTTTTGGTGGTTCTACTGTATTACTATTAATTAGCAGGGTTGATTACTTTTGTTTTTTGTTTTTTTACTTTTATCGCTCAATTTTGAAAATAAAATTTTAATTATTTATATTATTAAATAAATATAAGATAATCACTTGTTAAAATTTTCATTTACATCGAATTTTATAATAAATGAATTTTTTTATGAATATAATAAAAGAATAATGAGATGTTAAGATTAAAAAAAGACATGCGGCATTATCTCTTGGTCGGACATTACCAACTAGTACATACACCAAACGATAACGCGTACAAATAGACTGTATTATTGTAATGGGCAACGAGAAATTGATGTGGATGGTGGTGGATCACATTTGTACATTTATGTCTTGAAAGTTTGTTTAGCCTAATTTGTCGAGTTGGCTTATTCTTTCATACTCTATTAATTAATAAACCATTTGCTTCACAACACTTGAATTAATGCACGGGATTGGCTACTTGGATAAGAACAATTCTACTTTTTATTCTATAATTCATGGGATGGATGTGCAAACATTATCCCAATATGTACATTTTTTTAAACTAGGTAGTTTCGTTATAAATATATTATTAAGAGAGTATGAGAATTACAACATGTACTCTTTTTCCTCCATTAGGTGTAGGGAGGTTTTTTAATGAGACATGATGTAGGCGCTTTTTCTCTTTTCTAATCGAAAAAAAAGTATGAGAATTAGGGTAAACTAAACTCGCCGAGTGGTCCGAATAAAAGAGAATATTGTTATTTTTAGAAAATTCAAATTTAATATATATAGGGTGTATTTTTCAAAGAGCTCAAAGTAAATAACATGTACTACATAAAATCAACTAATCACATGTACTATCGTATAATTATGTCAATATATATAAGATAAAGTAATCACATTAACTAATTTTTCCTAAAATCAACATTAAAAAATCCCCCTAAAATTACCCAAGCACACAAAATAACTTAACATTAAAAAAGGTTTAATAGGCAAATGGGTGCCTAAACTATGCTCTTTTTTCTAGTTAGGTGCCCAAAAAATAGTTCGGGCCAAATTGGGACCTAAAGTTTCATTCCGTGACCCATTTAAGGTTTGCCGTTAATTTTTTTTATTAAAGGACACGTGTTATCTCCTGAAAATTCCAAAAATTATATTAAAAATAAATAAAATTAATAAAACAAAATAAAAATATATCATAAAATTTTCAAATATTCCCAAAACAGTCCCCAAACCCGACCACTCTCGCCGGCGACGGAATGAAGCGCCCTCCCCTCACTGAACAACCCACACGTCATTCGTCGCTCCTCTTGTAGTCGTGAATCGTTCGAAAGAATCATTTGACAATTTCGTCGATTCGCACGTCGTCGGTCGATTTTCAGCGACAGGATAGTAAGGTAAATGGTTGTCATGGTTGGGCGATCGATGTAGTGGGCGGCAGCGTGGCAATCAGCGGCGGAATCGGCCTAAATCAAGATTTAGGTTTTGGGGTTTAGCGAATTTGGAATTTGGGAGTTGTTTTGTAAAATCTGATAAATTTAGATTTTTTTTAAAAAAAATAATTAGTTTTATTTATTTTTAATATAATTTTAAATTTTTCTGGAGGTGACACATGACATTTAACGATGAAAATTAAATGAGTCACATAATAAAATTTTAGGTCCCAAATTAGCCCGAAAAATAATTTGGGCACCTAATTGAAAAAATTGCATAGTTTAAGTATTTATTTGACGTTGAACCCTTAAAAAAGTTAACATCATAATGAATAATCTCTATTTAGTCACTTTCAAAATATATGAGATAGTTGCTATGATATGTAAATCCGGTAACTTGCACAAATATCTGTTTAAGTGTTAACATGATAATGTTGTAGAGTTTTTTTATTTCAAGGTTCGGCATAGTTATTGTTTTTATTTAATGATTTATGGTGATTTTCATTACATTATTGTGACAAAATTAAAATATTTTTGCTGAAGTGATGTCATAAACATATATTCTGGTTGACTTTTCCTTTATTTGCCTGAAATTGACATGTAATATGGTTGATTTTTCTTTTGTTTACGTGAAATTGTATGTAGTTTGACCGACTTTATTTTTTACGGTAGAAAATATAAAAAAAATCGAAAATTAAGAAAAAAATACAATAGATCCCTGGCCTTTAATACAAGTGACTTGATTCCATTTCCAGTGGATGTCCAATCGGCTCAGCTCTCTCCGGTAGTTACCACTAACAACCAAGCCGTTCTATGGGGATAAGGCGATAAGCTAAGGAAAAAAGTTAATGTCCTTTAGTTAGTGGGGTCCATCCGAACAGGGGATCGAGAACCGCGGCACATGGTCTATGTGGAGGCAAGGATGTGGTCCGACGTGGCACGATCTGTTTCCGATGGGTAATAAAAGATTAAAATCCTCTTTCCTTTTTTATCAATTTAACCATCAATTTCATTTTTTCTACTTTTTGATAAGTTAACTATTTTGATGATAAAACTGTTTAAATTGAGATTTTTTTAGAATAAATATTATTTTTTATTGGGATCATTTTCTCGATCTATGATGTCTGAACTATTAATCAACTAATTAAGACATAAAATTATAAAAATTTATCGACGAGTCTATTGACCTAATTTATTTTATTAATTAAAATAGCGGAAAAAAATTAATGACATAAAAAAAATTCCAACACATGAAACAACTGAAAATAACTACTCGGAAACAATCGCAAAATGAAAAACTAAAAGTAAACCAACGAATCAATGAAACATAAAAGCAATAACAATAAATTAGTTAATGTTGAAATTTTTCGACTGCATCAACAGATTCAACGCATGATAACTTTATAGTGTCGTGATTCCAACACTCTTGCCCTATAGAACATCTTAATGAAGCATGACATAAGAACAGTAATGCACGACCAATAGAGCAGAACTCAAGATGCATGACGGGCGATATTAATACGGAAATTTATTTATAACATTAAAATTTGAATAATTAATACTGTTTATTTTTTTATTTCAGTCTATTAAAGTAATTTGATTAATTAATATAATATATAAATTGATTTTTTTAATAAAATAAACTGATTTTTATAGATATACAGATGAATAATTAAAATTTTAAAATATAATAAATTTAATCTTAACAGGATAATAAATCAAATTAGGGATCTCATTGTCCATCGTAGAACCCGTTAAATCCAAGTATCCACCGTCTATCCGAGCGCGGGTGGACACTGGAAGATGGGGTCCAAGTCCAACACAGTGACCGAGGTGCACGTGACGCGCCGCAAGTACAGCTCAGATTTGTAGTACACGTGAACTTGATTTTTATCCAAGTTCAGCTCAATAATTAAATTTCATTACTTCCATCCTACTATTAGTGTCGCATGTTAATTTTTTAAGAAATTTTAAGAAAAAAAATTATATAAGATATGTGGTATAAAATAATTTAAATGATAAATTTGCCATCAGAAAGTTAATTTTTAGTTTTGTTGAGAAACAAAAAAAATGTGTCTTATAAAAGTTGTTTAATTTTTTAAAGTGACATTTTGACTGAGACAATTTTAAAATCCAAATGTGACATCTTTACTCGGACAGAGTAATATTTAATTTTTTAAAAAATATTATTTGAAAAGTATATGAATAATCGCAAATTAAGTAACTTACTTTGTCATTTATCAATAAATAATAATTCAGATGTACCAGAAATAGTAGTAATAATCCAGATGTACCAAATTGACCCGTTTTTATTTTATTGAACACCTTTGTCATATGATTCAAAAGCCCATTCAACCCGACAATGCTGAATTTTTGTCCAATTGTTTGTTAGAATTTTTTTCATATTTCTTACATGACATTAACGTTGCTAATATAACCGAAAGAAAAAAAAAACAGTTTCAAATTTCAATGTCTCTCTGTATTTTATTGGTACCAAATTCGTTGTAATTATCTTGGTACAAAACAAAATCTGTGATTATCCTAATAAGTCATGTGTTTTTTATTAGACAAATATTAAATTTGTACATGAGCTTTGATTTAATATGCAATGTTATACATAAGCTTTTAATTTAGTGCAATTATGTATACAGAATTTTAATTTTTATTCAACTATACATATCTAATTTTTATTTTGAATTAATTGTACATATTTAAACAAATGCATTCGTTTATTTTAGATTAATATTACTATCTGTAAAATGATATTACATTGATAATTATAATAGTAATTTATAAAAAATTCACGTATGACATTACTCATTTAATAAAATTAATGTGTATTTTTAATATTTATCCTTTATTATTAAAGTTATGGACGCAAGAATAGAAGAATACAGTTAAAATTATATATATTTTTTGAAGATTTGTATTTTTATAAAAAATAAATTAAAGTATTAATCTTTTGGACTTGTCCATTTTAATAAAGTATTAATCGTTGAACACCACTAACGCTGAACACTGTTGAACACTATTAAATTAATTAATAAAAATTGAAAATTTTAAAGATTGGGCTTATAATTAAAATTATTTCAAAAGAAAATTAATTATATTTTTTATATTATTTTTAATTGATATATTAGAGTCAAATATATCAAAATTTCCATAATATCAAAAACCCTAAATCTAACTCCTTTATTTCCCTTCCTCCGCCGCCGCCCCTCCGCCGCCGGTGCTACCACTCTCATCATTGAATGCACATCGAACAAAGGTTATTCACTTTTCAGCATCAAAGCACCAAAGAATACTCTTTGTTCGATATATTGGAAGCGAACAATGACTTTGTTTCCAGTGGTGTCTGTTAGCATTAAAAACTTTAGAAATTGGAAGCGGGCAATAACATTAAGTCTGGTATTAATAAAGTTTTTAATTCTAAGTTCTTAAATTGGTTCCAATATATCGATCGAACTCAATTAACACCGGCGGAGGGGACGGTGGCGGTGGAAGGAAAATAAGAGGGTTGGATTTAGGGTTTTTGATATTAGGAAAATTTTGGTATATTTGATTCTAATATATCAATTAAAAATAATATAAAAAAATATAATTAATTTTCTTTTGAAATGATTTTAATTATAAATCTAATCCATAAATTTTTTAATATTTATTAATTAATTTAATAATGTTCAGCAATATTTATCGTTAATACTTAATAGTGTTCAACGGTGTTCGTCGCACGTGATAGACTCATCCGTCAAAATCCTACATACTGCGTGAAGGTAATGCTCCTGAGGGGGTCTTTAAACCCAAAACCTAAGGAGAAAGGAATGAAGCAGGTGAGCGTGCTCTAACCACCAGGCCGTCCTCGCATGTTTCCTTTAATTATTTATTAACCATCACAATTTCTTAAAATTCCATTAAAGAGGAAAGAAGAGGAAGAAGTAAAATAGGTAGACAGCGTCGATTGGGCTGATACAGATAGATCATAATAAAACAATAAAAACAAAGGCGACAGCCCAGGCCATGCTCATGCTCAGAAGAACCCAAGGCTCGAGGCAAAACCCTAGCCTAGCAACCAACAAGCCAGCTCGGGAGAGGAGCTGCCGCTCACCTTCATCAGAAACCGATTCTCGGCAAAAATTCAAGATTCTGAAACTTTGGAGTGGCATTAATTTTTTTTGATTAAAAAGTCAGTTAAGTTTTATTAATGAAGGGAAGAGAAACTAACAAAGCAATTATTACAAATAAAAGAAAAATAAAGAAGGAAACTAAAGAAATTCCAAACGACAGTAGAGAAAGAAGAAAAGGAAAATATCAGGACTCAACCGACCCATCTTCCATCTGAAGCAAAAACCACTCTGAAGAACACGATGGTAGACAAAACAGGGGAAACGTTCTCAATAAACTGATCGAAGAAAGAAAATCCCTCTTACGCTACACCGATTAACGAGTCACGGTGGATCCCTGAACCGACGGTCCTCATCGGCAACATGCAAAACCCTAGGCGGGGCGTCCTCCAACCAGAACCGATCGTGGGGTAAACTCTGGCCCTCCATCGCCATTGCATGTGCAGCACGGTTCTGGAGACGGCCGCAGAAGAGGAAGACACAAGAATCCAAGCTTTGAGCGGCAACGCGTATATCCCCGGTGAGCATCCCTATCTCTGAAAAATCAGATTCGCGAGACACTAATTTTTTAATCACGGTCTTGGAATCGCTCTCAATTTCAATCGACCTGAAACCAATTTCTTGTGCAAATTGTAGCCCTTGAAGAACCGCAACGGCTTCAGCCTGAAAGGCACTCGGTATCCTGAGATTGCGCCGTACACCCGAGCCAACAACGAAGCCCTCCTCATCTCGGATAACAAACCCAGAAATAGACTAGTTCGTTGGAGTGGCATTAATTACTTTAACTGGTTCTATTTGAAATTTATACTCCTTTTACTTTTAAGATGCGTAGTTTCTTAAAAAAAATATTATACTCATTCCGCGCTTTTTTTTGTTCGATAACGGAAAAATTATTATCACGTGACTCATATACCGAAAAGCATGTGATTTTTTAATTAGTTAATTTTATTCAAACACACAAACAAGCATTACATCTTCCATCATTTTATAGGGAAAGAAAACACACAAACAACCATTTGCTTATTTTGAAATGTTTTAAAGCAGTAATAGATTAGCCAGAAATGTCAATGGTTTTGACCTCAGGCTTCTTCTCTTCTTCCTTGGGGACAGTCACAGTCAAGACCCCATTTTCCATGCTAGCCTTCACCTCATCCATCTTCGCGTTCTCAGGCAGCCTGAACCGCCTCAGGAACTTGCCACTGCTACGCTCAATGCGATGCCATTTGTCGTTTTTCTCTTCTTTCTCCACTAATCTGCAGAATCCTCCCTTCTTCAACCTCCACTTTCACTTCCTCTTTCTTGAGCCCCGGAAGGCCAGCTTTGAAAACGTGAGCTTGGGGCGTTTCTTTCCAGTCGACCATGGCTGAAGTTTCACGTGCAGAGTTGAGGAAGACGCCGTCCAAAGGGTCCCAAATGTCTAGAGAAAATGGATCCAAGACATTGGTTCTTCGACCACCGAAAAGGCTAGGAATGAGTTGGGACATCCTGCAAAACTATGAACAAGAGATTAAAACACAAGTGGAAAATGTATACAGATTGCTGAGGATGGTTTTGAAGCTTCGATTCTTCTTCACTATGGAATTTGGTTGAGATCAGAATGGTTTATATAGAAGTGATCCAAAGTGAAAGAGGCTTCTGGTTTTTGATATCTTGAAGGGAAAATAATTATAGTTTATTAGTTGCAAGAGTTTTCTGGTAGTTTCATGGCCTTTCTCCCACCATATTATTCATATGCCTAACTTTAGCAAAAGTATAATAATTCAAATAAATGCTCTCTAATAGATAATATAATATACTATATTCTTTATGATATTCTACAAGCTTCACTAGCACTCACTACTCAATAAAATATATATTTTCTTAAAAACTCCGAATTCTAATTATTTTTTATAATATACATATTTTTATGATATAGAAAGCAAATATTATCGTTAGTTACATAAAAAATTTCTTTTCCTTTTTCAGTGTTTTTTATGTCTATCGTTAATAAATTAAATTTTCAACAATAATTTTAAATTTTAAATATTAATCCCTAAACTATAAATCATACCCACCCCTTAAACTTTAATTTTAAACTCTAAACTTAATTTTTAAATATGAAGACATAAATAGGGTCACAAAAAAGACAGAAAATCTCTATTTCACACTAAAAGTACTAAAAATAAATAGAAATCCTCTACCGCTTTGGGTAGGGATGTAAAAACAGGTCAACAGTTGAGTTTCAGGTCGGGCTCTGTCAGGTCGGGTCAAATCGGTTACAGGTCATTTCGGGTCATTTTTTGTTTTGACTCGATTCGGTTCGGGTTCGGGTTCATTTCGGGTCGGGTTCATTTCAGGTCGGGTTCAATTCAGGTCGGGTTCATTTCGAGTCGGGTTCATTTCAGGTCGGGTTCATTTCAGGTCGGTTCATTTCAAGTCGGGTCAAAACGGTTAATTGACAGGCTGATTTCAGGTCGGTTTCGTTTCAGGTCGGGTTCATTTCAGGTCGGTTTCGTTTCAGGTCGGGTTCATTTCAGTTCGGTTTCGTTTCAGGTCGGTTTCGTTTCAGGTCGGGTTCATTTCAGGTCGGTTTCGTTTCAGGTCGGGTTCGTTTCAGGTCGGTTTCGTTTCAGGTCGGGTTCTTTTCAGGTCGGTTTTATTTCAGGTCGGGTTCATTTCAGGTCGGTTTCGTTTCAGGTCGGGTTCATTTCAGGTCGGGTTCCTTCGGGTTTATGGTTTATTGTGTTATGTGTATTATATATATTGACGGATTATGATTTTTATTTTTACGGTTTAGGGTTTATGGTTTATGGTTAGGGGATTACGTATATGTGATATATATATATATAGTTAGGACTATTAGATTTATTTTTAGGGTTTAGGGTCTAGGGTTTGGGGTTTGGGGTTTAGGGTTTGGGGTTTAGGATTTACTGATCTTAAATTAATACAAATACGCCTACATTAATTATATATATAATGATGGATTATGATTTTTAAGGTTTAGGGTTTAGGGTTTAGGGTTTAGGGTTTAGGGTTTACTGATCTTAAATTAATACAAACATGCCTACATTATTTATATATATATATTGATGGATTATGGTTTTTAGGGTTTAGGGTTTAGGGTTTAGGGTTTACTGATCTTAAATTAATACAAACATACCTACATGTATTATATATATTGATGGATTATGGTTTTTAGGGTTTAGGGTTTAGGGTTTAATGATCTTAAATTAATACAAACATGCCTACATTAATTATATATATATTGATGGATTATGGTTTTTAGGGTTTAGGGTTTAGGGTTTACTGATCTTAAATTAATACAAACATACCTACATTAATTATATATATATTGATGGATTATGGTTTTTTAGGGTTTATGGTTTAGGGTTTAGGGTTTATGTTTTAGGGTTTAGGGTTTATTGATCTTAAATTAATACAAACATACCTACATGTATTATATATATATATATTGATGGATTATGATTTTTAGGGTTTAGAGTTTAGGGTTTAGGGTTAGGGTTTATTGTTCATAAAATGATATGTACATACGTACATGTAATATATATATTGATGGATTATGGTTTTTGTTTTTAGTGTTTAGTGTTTAGCGTTTAGGGTTTAGGGTTTAGGGTTTATTGGTTAGGGCTTTAGGGATTATTATTATTATTATTATTATTATTATTATATACTTAAATACAATTATTATTATTATTATTATTATTATTATATATTTACTATGCTTATTATTATTATTATTATTAATTTTAATTATTATTATTATTAGTTTTTATTATTATTATTATTATTATTATTATTATTATTATTATTATTATTATGATTAGTAATATTATTATTATTATTACTATTATTATTATTGTTATTATTATTATTATTATATACTTAAATACAATTATTATTATTATTATTATATATTTACTATGCTTATTATTATTATTAGTTTTATTATTATTATTATTATTATTATTTGTAATTAAATGTATAGGGTTTAGGGTTTAGGATTAGGGACTATGGTTCATTGATTAAATATTAGGGTTTAGGGTTTAACCCCCTAATGTCTAATTCTAAACCCTAAGCATTAAACCTTAAAGCATAAGTAATTAACCCTAACCACTAAACCCTCGATCTAGGATTACGGACTATGAGCTATAGATTAAATATTAGGGTTTTATGGTTTAGAGGGTAGTGGTTATTGTTTAGGGTTTAGGATTAGGGACTATGGTTCATTGATTAAATATTAGGGTTTAAGGTTTAAACCCCTAATGACTAATTCTAAACCCTAAGCATTAAATCCTAAAGCATAAGTAATTAACCCTAACCACTAAACCCTCGATCTAGGATTACGGACTATGAGCTACAGATTAAATATTAGGATTTTATGGTTTAGAGGGTAGTGGTTATTGTTTAGGGTTTAGGATTATGGACTATGGTTCATTGATTAAATATTAGGGTTTGGTGTGTAAACCCCTAATGTCTAATTCTAAACCCTAAGCATTAAACCCTAAAGCATAAGTAATTAACCCTAACCACTAAACCCTCGATCTAGGATTACGGACTATGAGCTATAGATTAAATATTAGGGTTTTATGGTTTAAACCCCTAATGTCTAATTCTAAACCCTAAGCATTAAACCCTAAAGCATAAGTAATTAACCCTAACCACTAAATCATCGATCTAGGATTACGGACTATGAGCTATAGATTAAATATTAGGATTTTATAGTTTAGAGGGTAGTGGTTATTGTTTAGGGTTTAGGATTAGGGACTATGGTTCATTGATTAAATATTAGGGCTTCATCGGCGACACCAACCTCAACCACCATGCGTGGTGGCGCCTGCTTATCTCCAATTTTTCTTTACATTAGCTGGGAATACATTTAATGTTGAAAATGGCCTCTGACATCCGTTTAATTGTTTCGTCTGTTTGCACGTGATGATGATAGGTGAGAGGACAATGGCCGTACGGTGGCAGCGTGATTTTTGGCGACGAGTCCACGTAGACGGAGGGAAGATGGTGGCTGTTGATCGTGCCACGTGGCGGCCATCGATGAAGGAAGTCCAAAAGTCTCTCTCGGTCAGATTTGATTTGATCCGTTGGATCAAATTTAATCCAACGGCTGAGAACGCTTGGAGATAGACGGCCCAGATGACTCCTGAAAGATGACGTGGTGCGTGGGAGCTGAAGGTTATTTTCGTAAATAACTATTTTAAAAAAATTATATAATAATGCCTGGCTCTTCTTGTCGCCTTTTTCCAAAAAAAAAGTATACAGATTTAGTTTAATAACTTTTAACTAAATTTAGTTAAGTATAAAAAATTAATTTTATAATAGTTATTCATTCAACTTAAGTAGATTAAGTAGTTTATCAGAATTTAGAAAGACAATTTGATTTACTAATGTTTAATTATTTAACTTAAAATGAATGCAAGTTAATTAAATTTATTTTTAATCTTAAGTTAAGTTAATTTAATAACTAACTTAACTTCAATTAAAATGAATGTAAGTTAATTATTTAGCATTAATTTATTCCTATAATAAAAAATTTAAGTCATCTTATTTTAATTAAGAATATAGATTTAATTTAATAATTTTTATTCATTTAACTTAATTTTATTAAGTATAAAATTTTAATTTAATAATGGTTATTCATTCCACTTAAGTTAATTAAGTATAATAGTTTATCTTTGAAGTTATTTTAAAATAATAGTCAAGTTAATTAGAAATACAATTTATTAATACTTAGAATTGTTATTAATTCAATTTATCTTTTAATTGAAGTTAAGTTAGTTAATTTATTAATACTTGAAATTATTATTAATTTTAAAATTTTTCAATACTTGACATTATTTTATATTCATTAAATATAACTTCTTTAAATGTCAGATAATTATCATTATTAGCAAATCAAATAATAGTATTAGTTCAGGTTAATATCAGTTCAGGTCAATATCAGTTCAGGTCAATATCAGTTCAGGTCAATAACAGTTCAGATCAATATCAGTTCAGGTCAAGAACAGTTCAGGTCAATAACAGTTCAGGTTCAAAACAGGTCGGGTTCAAAACAGGTCGGGTTCAAAATAGGTCGGGTCCAAACAGGTCGGGTTAAATCGGTTATCTGGCAGGTTAGTCTCGAGTTCGGGTTCGTTTCGGTCGGGTGCAGGTCGGGTTCGGTTACTACAGTAACAAGTCAATTTCGGGTTCGGGTTCACTTCGGTCGGGTGCAGTTCGGGTTCGGTTTATACAGTTACAGGTCAAATTCGGGTTCAGGTTCGTTTCGGTCGGGTGCAGGTCGGGTTCGGTCTTTGAATTCTCGGGTTAAACCAGGTTCTGACTCGATCGGGTTTCAGGCAGGTTACCAGGTCGGGTCAGTTTTTCACACCCCTAGCTTTGGGTGCTCCTACCTATGTTCCAACACTAAAAACTAGAGTATAGGGTGTAAGGTTGAATTTAGAGTTCAAGTTTATAGTTAAAAATTTAGGGTGCATTATTTAATTTTTAGGGTTTAAAATTTAAAAATTAAAAATTAAAGTTGAAGTATAGGATTTATTTTTTTTGTGTGTTGGACATAAATAAAGACACTAAGAGGATTTTTGTTATTTTTTATACGTTCTCCTGGGTTGTTAGGTGGCCCAAAATAGAAAGACTAGCCAGCGGCCCTATGAGATAACAAATAGGATGTGGTCAAGGCCTCAAAGGTGTTTCAGTTAGAATTCAGACCTTATATCATTAGGCACTGATTCTAGGATCTGAAGCCATAAGCCCAATTTTGCACCTTATGTCTGGTTGACTGGTTCTTCATGTTAAAGGTTTCGAGACTGAGTTGCGTATATGAGTGTTGTTTGGATTAATATTTAATGTAATGGTAATTAATGTTTTTTTATATATTATTAATAGAATAAATAGTATCATAAAATTTTGAAATTAATTTATTTAAATTAAATCATAATTATGTATTAATATATGTTTCATAAGGAGTGCATAAAATTATACTTTGTTAATGCGTACATGAAAATCGTAACTTTTGAATTTTTCTAGATACAAAAATGAAATTAAAACATATATTTAAGCTTCATCCCTGTCATCATGCATAAGAGGTGATGAAAATAACATGTATTTTTGGATCTTCCTATGATAAAAGTTAAAACATAAACATAAAGAATGAATTAGCTGTTGTCGTACTACACATCTGTGCCAACAACCGCATCAATTTTGGAAAACTTAACAGAAAAATACGACAGCAATCAAAACCAAACACTCGTGTTGTCGTGGAAAAAGTTAAAATTAATAGTAAAATTCAACCAAAGGATGCTTAACCTTTTACCAAACAAACCAACAAAAAATCAAACTCTTTTACCCTCCAAACTTGTTATCATCTTGATTACCACGACTGTTATGTGTAAGATCATGCATTATATATATTCGAATATCTGAACTTATTTGATCTCATTTTTTAGAGATGAATGTATGAACTCAATTGAACTAATTCGACCATCTCTCTTGATGATTTTAATTTAGCTTTAGCACTATCAAGTATCAACAACCTTTAAAACTAGTAGTAACATAGACTTTTCTTTTATAATCGTCGATATCTAATCCATAATATCTCATATTTCTTTACAAAAAAAATAATGTCTCGTGCTTGATTTATTCAAATCATCAATAATGCACTTAAATTTTCCTAAACCGATTTGATTAATCTATCTTTATCACTGGTCTTCTCCGTTGAAAAAAAGAAGATTAAAACAATGAAACCGTTTGCTTGAAGGAACCATTCATATATATGGACCCCCTTGATGAATCATACATTATAATTTGGAAATTTTCAAATTTGAATCGAAAGTCAAAGCAGTGGTTAGGTTTTGCGAACTCTTTAAAAAATAGAGCTCAGGGGAGTAAAATATCTAAAGATGTTAGGAGTTAATAATTTTATTTTATTTTTGATAAAAATAATTTTATTTTCAAGGGAGTATTATATCAGGAAACTCATAGATAATAGTTTGAATTCATTAGGGTTCTGCCAGTGTAGCTTTCAACGCATGATCTGATAGGAAAAACAAAAGGATGATTATGAACATAAAATACGGACAGAATTGTAATTCTAAGAGCACGGATTATAAAATTGTATGGGGTATAAAATTAGATTATCAATAGAAAATACAAAAAATACTTAAGTTACATGAGAATTTACTATGTAGATAGTAAAATTACTGATCGGTTGAATTTGAATGGTGTATTATGTTTTAATAATAAAAATATTTAAATATGACAACAATAAAGTTCTAGTGGTCAGAGGGTATTTTCTCTTCTCTATATCGAGTTGAATATCTAATGTAATAAAAAAACGTTTAAATAAAAGATATTTTGAATAATGTATATATTGATATTCTTTTGACATTTAGAATGATGCATATTTGAATAGGTAAAGCTGCCTAACTCCAAAATAATAAATCAATCGATGTGAACAAATTGACCGGCTAGCCGTGAGAACACCTCAATTTGATGGCAGACATGGGCAATATGGTATATTTAATGTCTGTTTAATTTTATTTTCAATAATTAATCAATTAAAAATAGGATGACATGGCTAGATTTATGGTAGGGAGCATGACATTTCTAGATCCAGTAGTTAATTAATTTATATTTTACTCAAAGTTCAAGTTGGGATGTCTCCTTGGCTCATAAACATACATTCATATTATATACACCGGTATTATGTAAATTATATGTATTCTCTTTAATTGTACGCATATTAAAGTCATTTAAATGTATATTGTTTTATTGCACGAATCAACTTACTTCAGTGATTAAGAGAACAATTTTTATTTTTAGAAGTCACGGGTTCGAGCACCAACAGCTGCAGCAGGGTGATTGAGCATACATTGTCAAATAATTGAGAGTATATTCAGAAAAGATACTACTTGTAATCACCTTAACTAAAAAAAAGTATATTGTCCTATCTTCATCGATGGTAGGCAAAAGGTCACCATCCCCCTTCAAGCCCAAAAGAAACATTTGTTTCAAACATCAAACCAAACACACACACACATACAAAATATTTAGTCAAATAAACTTATTTGTCTATATAATAATAGAGATCTGAATTCAACGAGTGGCTCTGGTAAAAAAGATTATGATGTTTATTCTAGGAGACCAGATTCAAGTACTTATGTATGCAAGGTGTGCGTACATTGTAAAAGAGGTAAATATAAATATGTGCTACCATATAATCACACTAATATATTAAAAAATAATAGTAGAGAGATTCAATTTAAAGAAAAAATAATAGAGAAATTAATTTGAACCGTTTTTTATAATATAAGAGACTTCCATGCAAAATATAGAGGGAAGTAATTTTCAGGTTCTCCTAGTACTTGTAAGTAACTAGCTAGTATCTAATTTATTGGGTGAATAGTCTAGACTTAATACTGTAAAAGATTATTAAAGGGTCATATTTCATTTTAATTTGTTCAATTTACAATATTATTATTTAAATTCTTAACCTTGTTCAAGGGATCTAGTGTCTTATTTCACTAAACTAATTGGTTGGTGGTGAGGATTCTACGAGAACAATGAATGTATTTCTTTTGTTTAACCACATGCATCCGACTCGTTGGCCGACTAATTCAAACCAAGTTTTACTAGGTCCAATATGAGGGCGATCCTCCTAGTTTAATTTTCTCCATTTACAATATTATGATTCGAACTTCTAATTTTACTTAAAAGATTTAGTATCTCATCCCGCAAGACTTGTTATTTGTCACGAACACTTTTGCATTTGTTTCCATCAATGATTCAAAAAGTTGTCAAGACGGTTGAAGTGGAAATAAACCTCGCAATTTTATGGATAAAATTCTTTTGCCCCTTTTCGGTGTCCTTTTTTATGCTCCAATATTTAAAAAAAAATAAACTTTAAGTTTTAACCCTAAATTTTAAATCTTAAACCTTACACCTTATACCCTAAAAATACACTCTACCCTAAATTTTATAAACTCTAACCACAACTCCTAGCCTTAAATCCTTAACCCTTAACCTAATTTTTAGCGTGGGACATAAATAGGACAAAAAAAAATTACATATAATTTCTATTCCAATTATATCTATCACGGTTCATAAAACTACTCCTTTTGTTTCACTTAACCTTATAATAAAAGAAAGAGAATTTGATGCCATTTGTTAACAAGTTGGCTTGGTCGCTAATTATCTTGAGCATTACAAAGTTCTGAGATTGATGCTTTGATCAATGCATGGTTATTGGTTAATACTTTGCTTCGGTTTCCAAATGCTTGGTTAAATTAAACAAGTTTTATGCTCTCATATGGAACATCTCTTTGAAGATGATTGTTTTTATTATTACAAATATGCAATTCTAATCCTGGATTAAATTTTGAATTCTCCCAAATTTTATTCAAATATTTTTTTTGGGTAACTTCAATGTTTGTTTTAAAGTGTAAGTCTGGGTTTTGTGATTTTTCCAAAAATATTTTCTCTAAAGTTTTAATTTAAATCATCTCCTTGATAGTGTGCATTATCATCATATTTAACATTTATTGGTATTATGCACTATATTATTATTGGAAAATATTTTGATACACAATTCGTGTAATCCTTACAATTTTAAGATTTAAGGATTAAAGTTTAGGAGACTTAGGAGGGTAGTTTTCACCATTTAAAACTTAGAGTTTGTGTTCGAAATTTAAATTTAAATTTTAAGATTTAGACTTAAAATAAATAATTTATGAAGAATTAAATAAATTTTACTCAATAGATGTATTAAAAAATATTATTATTATTATTATTGATATCAAATTTCCTTTTATGATACTTCCATAAAAAAATACTCAAAGGATAAAAAAATAAAATCCCTTTCTTGGAATGTTTTCTTTAGACTACTTTTGCTTTTTTTGGCGAAAAAGGAATGCTTAAACTATACAAAATGTACATTCCTTTATAGAAATTAGGCTTTACGCCAAAATCTTAAAATAATGGATTTTTAAACTTTAATTTACTATACACAAACTTTCATTCTTTTAGTGTTGGCTTTTTTTTGTGTGGGTAAAACGACGTCGTATTAGAGTCTTTAGACACTGTCGCTGTCTCTCTGGTAAAATGATAATGGGAGGAAATTGACTTGATTCTGACCAGTAGACCAAAGTGACAGTGAGTAAAAGTTAAAAAAATTACAACAAGGGTATTTTAGGTAAGACAACCGTAACTCTGAATCACACGCTCTGCAATTTTACTGTCTAAACGTTTCACTTTGATTGATCAACTGATTTATCATTTCACCCTTTGCAATCGTACGGCTAATGCCCACTGACAAAAGTAATCCACGGCTGAGATTTTCCATTTGGATTTTCTATACAAGAATCTAATTTACCCCGAAAAGCAAATACTATATCTAATCTGATAACTGCCGACAACTGCGTCCCGGCAGCTGACACGGGCAGCTCTCATCGGGCAGCTAAAAACTCCCAACATTTATATAAAAAAAAACTGAAAATTGAAAGGTTAAATTTCACAACAAAGTCACTCAATTATCAATGAGATACAAAAAGATCATTCAATTAAAAAAAAAACAATTACTCAATAAGAAAATATATATATAAAAAATTCTATCAAAACCCTCTAATGTCCATTTATTTTTAAAGTCCTAATGCTTATTTTAATGATCAATTAATTGAATAATATATTTATATATTTTTTTAAAAAATAAGTAACCATTTATAATTTTACTAATAACTAAGTGGCCTGTAATATAATTTTCTCAAACTCGAATTACTCGCTTTTAGCCTTTTTAAAGACGACTACTTGAATGTGAACATTTTTTTTGCTAAACTAAGAGAGAGGCCAGACAACCACCCACCCACCATCACCACCCACCGGAGGACGTCGCCGACGACGGTGGTGAAAGGGTAGAAGAAAGTGCAAGGCCCTTTTTTCTATCTTGAAAATGGGTCAAGGGCTGAGTTGTGGAGCGAGTCAAGAGAATGTATTGTTTAGTGCAGTTCAAGTTGGAGACCTTGAAACTGTGGAAGCTCTATTAAAGAGAGAATCACATCTTTTACATCATAGAACTGTTTATGATCGCCACTCTGCTCTTCATATAGCTGCTTCTTATGGCCAGATCGAGGTGGGTTATCGTTTTGCAAGTTTTTGAAGATAGCCTTTTGGATTAAGTTTTCTTCTTTTTAACCTCATTTCCTTTGGTTTTGAGCTGTTGGGTCCATATTTGGTTTTTCATTCACTTGATGCGAAGATGATTTCTTTTCTTTTCGGGGTAGATTTTGGCAATGCTTTTGGAGAAATCCGTGAACCCGGATGTAGTGAATCGTCAAAAGCAGGTCATTTTTTTCTCTCTAAAGCTTTGGGTTTTTTTTTGGTTTATATATTTTCTTTACCTTTTTTTTTATCCTTTTGAATGCTTTTAGACTCCACTTATGCTCGCTGCAATGCATGGGAAGATCTCTTGCGTGAAGAAGCTCATTGAAGCTGGGGCAAATGTGAGCCATTTTTCCTTTTTAAGGTTACGGTTTAATGCCTTATGCGTATTGGAAATATAATTTGAATTGAATGATCTGTTATATGTTTTTCAGATCTTAAAGTTTGATTCCATTCACGGAAGAACTTGCTTGCACTATGCAGCATACTACGGTCACTCCGATTGCCTTCAAGCGATCCTCTCTGCCGCTCAATCCAGCCCTGTTGCTGTTTCATGGTGTGTGTGTGTGTTTGTTTTCTCTCAATCAGGATTGTTTAACTATTTTTCCCCAATCTATTTTGAATTAATTTAGGCCATTGATCTCAGTTTTTAGTTAATCTTATAAGTTTGGATCGGCTTTGATATCAGGGGATATGCACGTTTTGTGAATATAAGAGATGGCAAGGGAGCTACTCCCTTGCACTTAGCAGCTCGTCAAAGGCGGCCTGAGTGCGTACATATCCTGTTAGACAATGGTGCTCTCGTTTGTGCCTCAACCGGTGGATATGTGTAATAATTCCTGCAAAGTTCTTGATTATAATTGTTTCCGTTATTGTTTTTCTCAGGCTTTTAAAGATAGAAATGATAGGTTTTTATTTTCTTCAGTTGTCCTGGAAGCACACCTCTTCATTTGGCTGCTAGAGGGGGGTCTCTCGATTGCGTCCGCAAGTTGCTGGCATGGGGTGCGGATCGTATTCAAAGAGATGCATCCGGGTATGGTCTGATTTCATTTACGTATATAGATATCTAAGCTTTTACATTGTCAACGATCTTTTGCTCTTGATGTTCGGAAAAGCATGGCAAGAGATTCCTGAGTTATTCTCATTATATTGCCCCTAATTTCAATTTTCATATGTTCACAGGAGAATACCCTATGTAGTTGCTTTAAAGCACAAACATGGAGCATGTGCAGCTCTGCTAAATCCTTCATCAGCCGAACCTATTGTCTGGCCTGCACCTTTAAAGTTCATCAGCGAGCTTAACGAGGAAGCAAAAACACTTTTAGAACAAGCCTTAATGGAGGCAAATCGGGAAAGGGAAAAGAACATCCTCAAGGGAACAACTTACTTACTTCCTTCACCCTCACATTCTGATTCCGGGTTGGATGACAATATTTCCGAGGTAAAATGTTGGATGCCTTCCTTAAATTGTTTTCTTGCACATTTCTAATTTCAACCAAATCCAGTTCACTATAGTCCGGTTTTTGTTCAAAGTCAGTTTTCCTTGTCATTAGTTAAGACTACGATGTGATGCTATTCCAGTGCTCTTGACCCTAGGTTTCAGCTGCGGTCCTCGCATCCCAGTAGTTCGCCCCCCCCCCCCCCCCCATCGAATTGAGATGCCTTTCAAAGTCTTGAATTTCATGGTCTAGTAATTCACAGCATAAACTTTTTTACTTTAGAATGCTCTAAAACCTATATTAGATCACCATAATCCATTCTTGGTTTGACCCTACGATTTAGCCACTGGCTGCTAGGTTTTTGTTATGTGAATAATTTGTGAAGGACTGGATTTTCCTTTAGCACGTGAACTATTTATAACAATCAACAGTTGCTGTAATGGAGCTGATAATATTTGCGGGGAAATATTCGATGTAGGCTAGTGATCCCGAACTATGCTGCATATGCTTTGAACAAATCTGCACAATTGAAGTTAAAGACTGCGGTCACCAGATGTGTGCACAATGCACACTGGCACTATGCTGCCACAACAAGCCAAACCCCACAACTGCAAGTCTAACACCCCCGGTATGCCCCTTTTGCCGCAGCACCATTGTCCGTTTGGTGGTAGCCAAGATAAAGAATCACGACGTCGAAGATGTTAGTTCCTCGAAGCTGAGAAAACAAAGGAAGTCTAGGAATTTCAGTGAAGGAAGCAGCAGCTTCAAGAGCCTGTCTGCGGTTGGTTCATTTAGCAAGATTGGTGGCCGAGGCTCCGGAAGGATTGCTGCTGAAAATGAATGGATGGATAAGCCTTGAAGAAGAAAAACATGGCACTTGGAAGTATACCAAATTGTGTCAATCAAGGACATCCCCTTTCACATAATGAGAAGAAAAATCAAGCAATCATGGCCAGTGGTGGACCCATATTTGTTATATATATTAGATAGAGGGGAGGTCCATTTGATTATGTAGATTTTGAGGGAAAATAAGTAAAAGAAATGAGTTGCAGGTTGAAGTTGATAAGTTTGATGAAAGCTTCATTGGTTCATATATTTGTTGTAATCTTTTGTTTGCTCTACACTAATATGGCATTGTTCTTGATAGTGTATTTAGATGCCTGTATTAATATTGAAAAAAAATATACCAAAAATGAAAGAATTATTTTCTTCTAAAAGGTGACTTGCACCATTTTCCAATGGCTGCTTTCCAATTCCCACTTGGAAAGGTCAAAGGATGTATAGTCTTACTCTTAATGTGATCATGATTCTATTTTTTTAACCGGCGGTATTTAACCCATTGTTTGACTAATTTAGATTCGGTACTGTAAAAACTCGTCTCACTTTGCTTCATTTATAACGTAAAGATTTAAACCCTGACTTTACTTAATAAATCTAAAGCAAATCATCTAAAACATAGATTACGGTAATTTTAGATTATTTCGAATAAAATTTTAAATTTAATTTATGATTTATTAATTAAATTTTGGATTGGATGGGGGAAATTGAGGTAGATAATAATGGTAGGGTCAAATGAGTAAAGGGAAGGGAAATTGGAAAATGAATGAATGGGACAGAATAGAAAGGGTCCATTTTGGTAAATATTTTGTTTTTATTCTTGTGTCTTCTCTGGACAAGTACCAATGTACCAACTTGTTTTATTATGGGCCATGGATTCACGGATGATGATGATGAATGGCATGACCCATGGCCATAGTCAACCAACTCCATTCATCTTTTTTTAATAAATAAAATTTGAAAATTCCCTTTGTAAAGTAAGAATAATTGAATTTAGAACCATTATTGACTCAATATTATTAAAATATCAAAAATATCTTGGGAAAAGATAGTATTAAAGTCATTGTCATTGACACCTTCACACTTTTTGCTAATTAAAGTCTAAACCCCTAATAATTCTGAAAAACATAACCATCTCCCTTTCAGTTAATTGTTGAGTATTCAATTTCACTACGTTTCTCATGCCTTTCTCACCCCTAATAATTCTGAAACTGGTCAAAACAGTGAGAATTAATGAGTGACTTGATTGTAAATTTCTGAAATTGAATATATTTTTTAAAAAATAAAATATTATACATCACAAAGTCATCGAATATTTAGTGATTTAGTGACATGTTTATGACAATTAATTAATTGAATGACTTCTGCTGCAATTTACCCAATGAATAAACTAACCAAAAGCTAACGTCCAGGACAATGTCAAATGTCTTTCAGAAAATTACTTTAATACCCAACTTGCAAACAATTAACTATGTGCTTCAAGAGTGAAGACATCAAAAAAGAGAGAGAAGAAAATGGAACTTTTGTGACCACAAAACTGGGGAAACTTTTATAACCCATATAATGTTAGCTTTTCTTATTTCAAAAAAAAAAATATTAGCTTTTTCCGTTCACATTTGAATTTATTTTTCGATTATTTGAGGACTCTGACGTAAAAAAATATTTAAAAGTTTTTAGTCACGCGTTTAAATTTTAGATATTGAGTTTTAGTTATTTTATTTGAATATTGTATAAATTATAAATAGATAATAACTCCCCTAAAATAATATTTACTATTCTTAATAAATGAAATAACTTTTATCTTTAGTCATTTATCATATTAAATTATTTAATTTTACATTTTTTAGACCATTAGATAAAAATAAGTAAATAACTGAAATTATATTTTTATTCATAAAATTATAAATTTAAAAACTTTACATAACAAGAGGACCTAACACTACATAGGAATAAAATTCGATACACATGCTGTGCAAAATTTATTTTATACAAACATACATATTTATATTATAAAATTTAAATATTAAAATTTTAACCTTAAATCTTAAAAAATTAAATCATAAAGCTTAAATTTAAAATACTGACGTTAAATTCTAAATTATTAAAGTCTGTGTATCAATTTTTTTTCTTTATATATATTCTTTAGGCTTTTAACTAGAAGGGGGCAAAAGATACGGGCCTCAAGGAGCCCACTGAAGTGCCGTTTTCACTGTCATGACCCAAAAGAAAGCCATATCTTCATTATTTGTGTCTGTATTGTTTATTCTTTTAGGAGATATAAGAATTCGAAATCATATATTTTTACGAAATCTCAATGAATGTTTTCCAGCATCAAAGCTATGATATTTCCATTATAATAAAATGGTACAATTCCTTAACATGCACATAAATTGCTAGCAGTGAATGATCATTTCATTAGAAAGAGTCCCATTTTATTTATATTCCGAAATCGAATTCAGACATTTAAATCGACATTTACATAAATGGATTCAGATAACGGATATTAAACGATGTCTATCTGTATATGCTGTGAATCAACAACTAGTAGCGGTTTTAACATTCAAACCTAAAATTATCCGAATCCGTAATCCGATTTGTTACCCCTAATCCTATTCCTATCAAACATACTCAAATTCTCCCCAGTTTAAGGTGCAATAGAGAGTTTCTACCCAGTTGTTCCTTCTGGTTGGTAGGCAATAATCAGAAAATTTATTGAAAAAATGGGTGCTGCTGCCTGCTATCACCAAAACTACCAAAGGATGATGTATTCATTTACTCTCCAATTCCAAAAAGTAGTTGGCAGTTATGAGAAATATGGGCAAATCTTTAGTGAAGATGGGGCCAAAAAGCTATAGAAACTAGTTGAAAGGCAAGCATTTTTGTTCAGAAACCATCCCAAATTCCCCACATTGATTTGTTTAAGCAAAAAGGAACAGATGCTCAACTAGTGTTTGCCAACACCACTGGGATTTTTAAATCAAAGAAACAACAGAGAGTGGTAGTGGGCGATAATGGCGAACAAAACCCGGTTTTCAGAAAGAATGATTGCAATTTATTAGTAGAAAATTACAATTTCTATGATGGTTATGTAATCAACATGAACCAGCTTTTACACCTTTATACACCCCCTCACCACTCACTACATTTTCATAACTACGTTCCTCGAACCGTTCGAGGAACTTCATCGCTATGTTACACAGCTGATCGGGGTTTAAAACTGCAAAAACGAAACGCCAGACTTTCTTCGGCAGGTTTCCTATATCTTCCATCTATATGTTTCTTTTTCTAACTTATACACAAGATCTCCATATTCTTCCCTCTAAAGAGATCACTATGATGGATACATCATCATGGTACCGCCGTCTATCCCCTTGAGGTATTTCGAGTAACTCGTGAAAGTCCATGCCTGCAATAATCAACACCAAGTATGTTAAACTTTGTTTCATGGGAAAATGGGGAGCAGAGATTAGGGATAAGGACTGATAATTCGATACGGTACCAGCTTTCTTTGCAGCACGGAACAGAACTTCCTCCACAAGATGCTGAGCGGGGTCTCCTTCAGGTTGCATTGTGATGAAAAGTTCAACTTCAGATACGGCCTCCTCGTTTGTTAAGTACTGATAGAGCCCATCGGAAGATAATACCAAAAATCGGTCTTTGGGATCTAATCTGTGGTGGTGGAGAGATGGCACACTAGTGATATATGGAGAAGTTCCTTTGTAATCTATTCTGAACATCTCTAGAAGTGCATCGTTCCATTTAGGCTGCAGAAGATCGAAGAGAAATCGGATACAGAATTTTCTAATGCAAACAAACTTCCAAAAGCAAATGCTAATCCATCCATTAAAATTTGAAATAGTTCGATTTAAACCGATCATACGATCTCTCTTTATTATGCAAATGATCTCAGCTCTCATAGTCATTGTTTATTTTTTCACAGAGAAGGAACACAAAAGGTCTATTTCTATGTATGCTAATCATCTTATTGCAGAATATCATTTGGCTCTTCTCTTCTGAAAAGCCACATTCTCCGTACCAGCAGCTTGAATTTAGGCCTTATTTGCAGAACTATTTCTATGTATGCAAACTCGAAGCTGATAAATTTGCAGAATTATGATGCTCCAAAAATTTCATTTCTCAAACATCAACCTAATTGAGCATATTAATGTATATAGCTTAAGAAGTTGAAGAATAATTACCTGTTTGAGAAATCCAGCCCCAAAAGCTCGAGTGACCTTCAAAGAACCTTTAACCCGGTCATTCATCACTGCATAAGCATCATCCGGATGTTCATTTATTATTCTTTGAACTTCCTGGAATGAAATTAAGAACATCAATCTCAATCCATCAATGATAAAAAAAGGGATATATGAATCACATCATTTTGTTCTAAAAGACTGGTGCATGAAATTTTACCTCTTCTACACTGGTGCTATGATCCACACTAAGCTGAAAAGCAGTTAAATCAGGAATTGAGCTCAACTTATCTCCATCAAAACCTTCAAGATCATGCAATGTTTCTTCATTAATCCTCTCTAAGTCCTGTTGAACCTTTCCCAACCCGTAATCCGGCTCCGCCTTTTGCGCCAAAACCGCCCTACTATCCCCGACATTCATCACATACACATCTTCACCTTTCATCAACATAACAAGCACACAAGAACCCATCAAAGCCAACTCTGGATTCTCCATTAACATTTTATCAGCAATATCCAAATAAGACTCCTCTGTTTTCTTCAAAGCCTGAGACAGAGCTTTCAAAACATCACCATGATCAATCAATGATCTTGATCCGTCAGACTTGTTTCTATTCAATTGTTCCTTCAATTTCCTATCAAGTTCTAATCTTTCCCTATCCCATTCACATTTCCACTTCCTTTGATTCTCTTCCCACTTCTTCGCCCCACCTTTATACATCCTTACCTTCTTCTTTTTCAAACTCGAATTAGAGTAGAAATTAACATCTTGTTTCTCACAGGGGTAGTTCTCCTGCTCGATACACCGGGAACAAGAATCACCGGAGCAACGGCTAGCCGATTCGGGTTCCAGGGTCCGGTTTTCCTCAGGGGAAGATGCAGGGGCTTGTTCAGGCCCATCATCCCATAACAACCCCTTGAGTTCTTTACGAACATTGGAGTAGAGATTTGATAACAAGAAATCGGGAGCATCAGGACCGTTGAATCCATCATAAATACCAACGAAAACCCATCCACGATCCTCCGAAACGACGACGTGTACGCGGTCCTCACCGGCTTTCCCCTGTGCCCATTGAAGGTTTTGACTTTCCACTGATTCATCATCGTCTAAACTACCATCGCTGCTCAAATTCAAACTACTGACCGTTAGGTTCTCATTTTGATGATTGATCAGGTTCTTATCAGAACCGATTACCCATTCGGATTCTTTAACCGAAACGACGCCTTTAATTGGAGCGAGTACGGAATTTTGGCGGCGGGACACTTTTGATATTGCTCTTTGGAGAACCCGAATTAAAGACCCTTTTCTCGATCTTGATTTAAAAGGAAAATCTCCATGAGAAAAGCTTCGTATAAACTGATCGGAAAAGCCTTTATCGAGTGGACCCGAAAATATCCCGCGGTTGTAGCTATTAGTGCTAGTAACATTATCGAGAGGACCCGACATGAACCCTCTCTCAATAGGACCCGACATGAATCCTCTTTCTAAAGGACCCGAACCCGGAACGAGGCTAGCCGAGAACGGACCCGAAGAGTTTATCAGATTCTTGGGAATCGGTTGCAGAGGGATCGATGAAAACGAGGTAGAGCTCTCGAAAGCCGCAGCTCGATCGAAGCAGCTGCTGTTGTAAGAGACGTACGGGTCCACCAGCGCAGTCGAAAGCGGCGTGTATGTGTTGGCGCTAATGGAGGCTCCCGAGATCGTGCCGAAAGTGGTGGTAGATTCCTCGGAATGGACCTTGGATGAATAAAGACGGATCGTATCGGGTCTCACGTAGCAGAAAGAGTGGCCGAGTCCTTCGTCCAGAGGATCAGTCAGCAACGATGATATTTCTTTCCTGCGACGAGCATCTTCTCCTCCGCCGCCGGCGGTGAGACACACACTTAACTTGCCGCCCATAACTAAGAAAACATAAAAAATATATATGAAAGAGCTTTCCTTTTTTTCTCAGTTGTTATTTTTGCTCTTAAATTTTCAGGGGAAGACGAAGAGGATGAGAGGGGCGTTGACTTTTGTTAAAGGAAAGGCGGAGGCTTTTCACAAGGAAGAAAAATCACACTTCTTCCGTTCCATTCCTCTTTATTTTAGTATTTTTTTGGGTGAGTGGTGGGGAGGCGTTGACTATGAAGCAGGATTAAGTAAAAATAAAAAGGGTAAACAACAGTATTGGTCAATAAGATATTCATACTTTTTTATTTTGCTCTTCAAATTATTCTTTTAACAAAATCATCACTAATACTACGTTCTTTCTTTTATTTTGATTACTGACCGACCGTTAAAAAATTAATGGTGTTGTTGAGTGTGCTTTTTTATTTACCATGTAATTTCACTCTACAGGTCAGTTGTTTAAATCTCATTTTTTAAATTTTTTATTTGAACCAATGGCATAGTGGCATGTGTCACCACTCATTGGTGGATAAAATCAAAGAGAAAAAATCATCCTTCAGCATGCTAGCTAAGATTCGAACCTAAAATCCCAACTAGCACTCCCATGGTTGATTTTTTCCCCTTTGATTTTATCTACCAATAAGTGGCAACACATTTCACCGTGTCATTGGTTCAAATAAAAAAATTTAAAATTATATTTAAACAACTAATGATTAGAAAGAAAATGACATAACAAATAAAAATATACATGTCAACAATTTCGTTAATTTTTTAAAGACCGGGGATTAAAATAAAAAAAAGTAGTGACAATTTTAACAAAAATAATAATTTGATACCCTAAATGGAAAACATAAATAATTAAATTATCATTGATATTATTTACCCAAATAAAAAAACTCAATTGGTATTCACGGAATAAACTGATTGATTTCGAGTTTGGTCATAAAAAAATTCTAACATGGCCTGATTTGTCTAAGCGCGACTGTCTCCCGCAAGAAAAACAGTCATTGAATAGGCCTTGAAAAGCGTGCCGCCTTCACCGTTGGATCAAGCACAAGAACATTGATAGAAGCAACTGTCGACTGACTGTAGATTAAGCCCCATTTGTCAACGCCAATCGCCAGGTTTCCCCGAGTACAATGCGCGTCTCAGCCTTTGACTTTTTATGTTTTGTTTTCATATTTATAACTAAAATTTTAACAAAGACAAAGAAAATAATTTTTATTAAAAAATACAATAAATTAAATACACTCAAATCATAACTAAAAAAATGCTTGAAGAAAACTGTTAAAGAAAGGGAAAATTAAATATGTGATCAAATGACGTGAGAAAAAAAAGAGTGAATATTTTCAACTAGACGTTTTATATATTGTATCGACAAAATAAACACTATTTCATAAAAAGATTTAATCGCATTAGACTATTAACTTTGAATTCATCAAAAAGTACAATCTAATGATAGCTACACAAATATCAGACTACCATAAAGATAAATAAAAAACCATGCTACAAAACATATGAAAATCATGTCATAGACACACAACATGCGAACAAACGCAATAATAAATAAAATTAGTGTTTACTAACCCTAGATGAGATATGTATGTAATATGAAATTCATTGATCTATATTGTTGCTATTTTTTATAATATTAATTAAAATACTTTTCTTCTCATAAGTAGCTTTATTTTACACAAATCACGTTGTTTGAAAATGCGATTTATGTCGATCTTTTTAATGTTCTCTATTCTGATTAGTGATAAAATTAAATAGGATTTATAGGTCTTATATAGTAAAATTATTATTTAACTTTTCAAAAATATGTAATTAGTTCCTTTAAATTTAAAAATTTTAAACAATCGTTCAATAGAATAATATTGCTTTCTGCCACTATTTCCGATTATGAAAGTATTTTTTTTTAGTTTGAAAAAAATCGTATTTTGTATGTATGATGGGATAATTGTGAAATGCAAATGAATAGATTACAGATAAAGAATGGGAAAAGCTTGATTTCCACTTGCATTAACATAATAATATCCGAAGCCCAAACAATTCAAAGCCATCATTATTCAACATTTGAAAATTGAAAGTGGAGCAAAACTGGGTGAATATGCCATCGTCACCACTCACCATACCCCACAATCCAAATGCTTCACCTACCCCACATCTAGGGGTGAGTAAAACTCGACTCGACTCAAAAAAATTGAATAATTCGACTCGATATGAAAATATTCGACTCGTCTTGAGTCGACTCGAAATTTCATAGACTCGACTCGTAAAAATTTCAAATAAAGTTTGAGTTGTAAAATAGAAATTCGTATAACTCGAAATTTTTAGTAATTAGTAAATTTATTTTTAAGTTCAAGACGAGTCCCTCAATTATTAATGATATATACATACCGATATATAAAAATATGAAAAAATATTGCCACAAATAAAAAAATATATGAAGATATATATATATATGCATATCTTATATGATTAGAGAAAGCCGTTTAAATTAGAATCAAAACGTACTATAACATGATAAATAATTACAATTAAATTTTTATAGGAACTCGAAAATTCGACTCGACTCGAATCGAAAAAATTTCAAATAAAGTTTGAGTTATAAAATATAACTCGTCAACTGAAATAACTCAATTTTTTTTTAACTCGACTCGATCAAACGCTCACCCCTACCCACAACGTCTTTGCCATCTCCATTTCACTCTAATTCCATTGTCAAATAATCATTATATTATTCACACTTATCAAAATATTTAAAACTTGTGTGAAAACGGAAATGGAAACTTATTAGCAGAAAAAGTACTGATATTTCATATAACAAATAATATTCAAAAATTTAATATAGTGCATGTCTATTTTATTGTTTATATTTGAAATTTGTGACTATTTTTTTTTTTAAAAATGAAATGAAAATTGACTTGAATTATAATGTTTGAACGGTTTATAAATTATAAGTTTGCAAATCATGGCTAACCTATCAAACTAAATTGAATTGAAATTGTTTTTATTTAATTTATAATTAATTTCACTAAATGTATAATGAAAAATAAGTATTTTATACTTAACAATATTATAGATGAACCATTAATTATTTTTATTTACTTAAAAAATTATTTAAAAAACTATTTATGGAAAACCTTAAAATTTTACTAATTAATGTTTAAAAGTCTTGAAATAATAATATTTTGTCAGAATAAAATACAAAATTTAAAAATCCAATGATAATGTTTAAAAAATTGAAACCAAAATTAATCAAATAAATACCGATGTACTATTAAAAACTTATCAAATCGTATACAACTCTAATTGACATTATTATATAAAAACCTTTTATAAATAATTATTTATGTAAATGACGCTAAGCCAATGTTATTTAGAAAAATGACCCCAAATATCAAATCGTCCACGTAAAGGTGACATCGCGTTCTGCAAAAAAAAACGAATTTCAAAACTCACTTTATATAGAAAGCGAGTTCCATGTTAAAAAACACGGGAAATTAATTTTTTTCTTTTTTACCAACTTACTCAACATGAAACGCGCGTTTTGTAGAAAGCGAGGTTCGAACTCGCTTTATGTAGAAAGCAAGTTCACCCTACGTGAACGATTTGAGGGCATTTTTCTAAATAACATTGTCTAGGGTCATTTTAATAAATAATTATTTAAAGAAGTTTTTTTATATAATAATGCCACTCTATCTCGTATCAAATAATTTCTTAAATTGGATGCTTTGATGGAGGTAAAATATCAATTGGTCAATCGAAAGGGCCATTAGTACCGAACTAAACGTTGACATCCATATAATATCCAATAGTGGGATTGGGTACAATTTATCCCATGGATACGTGTGTGGTATAAAATACATGCATTCGGCTTTTTAAGGCAAAAGAAATCCAAAAACAACCGAATTACCTAGAAATGAAATATGTATAAAAGCAAAACAAATGGAAGGTATTCGGGTTTATTTTGTTGGTATGGGCCTATGGACCTTTAATATTGGCCCATTTTTCAGATGGCGAGTTTGAGATTGTTGGATTAGGTAGTAGTTGTTTAGTTAATTAAAAGCGTCTTATGTGGGCCAGATGGTTACCCAAGTAGAAAAGGCTGTTAAATCATCATTTAATTTGTAGGGGATAATATTTTGATTATAAAATACTGTTTGATAATTAAATATTTGAAAATTTAAAATGCAATATTGAATTTTCAAAAGAAATATTAAATTTAAAAATTCATTTAGCAATAACAATATTAAAAATATAGCATCAAGATCTATTAATCGGTTGAATAGTTAATAATACTTATGTTATCTTATCTTGTATGAGTTTAAATTTTAATATCTGTCTTTAGAATGCAAAATTTTTTTGTTTAATAAAAAAATATACATAACTATTGACCAACAGTGATTGAAACAAAATAAGCTGTTAGAAACGATCTAACAATAAATATTTACGAAATTTAAATTAAATTTATCAATCAATAAATTAAATAACGATAATATAAAAATACAAAAATCAGATTAATCAAGTCTTTGTTTCTTTAAAATTAGACCTCGGAAAATTTGTGTGTGACTGCGATTTCCTCAGGGTCTTACGACTTCCAGAAGGTGGGGAACCCCGTATAGACGTCCTTCCCCTATTCAAAAATTGAAACCCTTTGGTTGAATACTCAGTCCAGTCCAGACTTTGAAAACCATCTCAAAACTTGGACTAAACAGACAACGTCAACCTTGCACCAAATACCTTTACAAATAGTATAATCAGTATTCCCAGATTTTTCAGGTTGTAGGCAGCCACATGAATGTATAAAATCTTCTAATCGTTTTGAGATTTACTATTTGGTCGAGTATTTCGTGTTGTTTTATTTTATATGAATTCATCGAATAATTTTTTCCCGCCGGTGGATTTTGCAAACTCTAGTTTAGGTCAATTCTCGAGGTTCTAGAATGAACAATTCGGCGGTGCATTTCTTTGACAAGCAATTGAATAATCAGCAGACTTGCTGCATTCATTCAATGTTTGAATTGTTTTTCCCTAACAAGACTTCTGGTCAAACAGTAATCTTAAACTTTTCATATTTAAAGCAACGCTCTGCTGCAACATGATCTATCTGCACTGGGTAGTTCTGCGGTGCGGCAGCCTAATATGCGGCTAATATACGGCGTTACCGAAAACATCATTAAGAAATACCGGAAACATGGATTGATATACCGGAAACATGATAAAATATACTGGAAACATGGATTTCAAAAGTATGGATACTTTCGAAATCAACATATTCAAAAGTATGGATACTTTCGAAAGTATGGATACTTTCGAAATCAACATATCCAAAAGTATCGATACTTTCGAAATCTATGTTTCCGGTATATCTTATCATGTTTCCGGTATATCAATCCATGTTTCCGGTATTTCTTAATGATGTTTCCGGTAACGCCGTATATTAGCCGCATATTAGGCTGCCGCACCGTAGAAAAATCCATCTGCACTTGATAATATAATTTTGCTTTCAAATACTTGGAAGGGTAAACTACAACGGAGGTCACTCAATTATGGATAATGTTATATTTGGATCACTTAATTATTAAAAGTAACGTTTGGGTTACTCAATTATGAGTAAGGTTACATTTGGGTCACCTAATTATTAAATGTTACATTTGGATCACTCAATTATGAGTAAAGTTACATTTGGGTCACCATTAATATTTAAAAAAAGTATATCAATCTGTGTATTAGATTGATTAATGATTTCAAATGAAGTACTCTAATGTTAACAAGGGTATACAAGTGATTTAGAAGAAAAAATGACTGAATTGATGTACTTTTTTAAATATAAAGGGTGACCCAAACGTAATCTTACCCATAATTGAGTGACCCAAATGTAACCTTTAATAATTGGGTGACTCAAATGTAATCTTACTTATAATTGAGTGATCCAAATATAACCTTTAATAATTGGGTGACCCAAATGTAATCTTACCCATAATTGAGTGACCCAAATGCAATTTCTAATAATTGGGTGACCTAAATGTAACCTTACCTATAATTGAGTGACTTCATTGTAATTTACCCTACTTGGAACTGGTATTTGCTGACTGACCGTACAAACAAGTTCCTTTGGTATAATATTCTCCATATTGCGTATTCCTCTATTTTATTGCATATTTAATCTGATGGATATAAAAAAGCTTTGAACCAGTCATATACTAATGATAACAACACCTTGTTTTTTCTCGGTATCTTCAAAGATAAATTCACGGGATATCGACAGAAACAACTCAAAATTATTGTTAGATATCTTCAAAGTTCACAACAGCATTACATGATACTGCCATAATAGTTTATGAAAACCCCCATCTCTTTTCTATTCTATTTTTCTTATATACTCATGTATAGGATAAATATTTCGTGTACTGACGGTGAAAACGAAAAAAATATTCATAAATGCATTAATTTTAGGGTTTATGTATCTAATTTAGGGTTTATGGGTTTAAATTTTAAGGTTTGTGGTTTGAATATAGAATTTAGAATTAGAATTCAAAGTTTATATATTAGGGTTTATGTTTAGGATAATATAGTTAAAAATTTAAGTTTTAACCTACAAATTCTAAATTCTAACCACAACACTTAAATTCTAAACCCATAACCACTAAACATTTTAACCCTAAATTAAATTCTTAAAGCCTAAAATTAAGGTGCTTGTGAAAATATTTTGCTTTAATGCCGGTGTGTGGTATAATTACTCATATATATGGTGAATACTTGATACACTGCCAATTTTAAAAAATTACACAAAATGCTATTTTAAGCCAAAATTTAAAATCTAAATTTCTACTCCTAAAACTCTAACCCTAAATCTAAACCCTAAATTCTAAACCAAGTCACATAAATTATCAACCTTTAAACCTCTAGATAACCCCGCTTGTAAAAACTTCGTTTTACACTACCATTTTATAGGACAATAATCTATATATACATATATATTAAAAACATAAAATTTTCATTATTATAAACATCATTTCTTAGTTCTTACCAGTTTAAAACTTTTGAAACAGTATTTTATGTTGAAAATCAAGAGCAGCCAAAATTGAAAATGGAAAATTTCAATTTTGGTAGGTGCAGCAAATGGAGAAAAATTCCAGCAGTAAAGGTTGAAAATATGGAATGGGGAAATTGATTTTTGGTCCCTAAACTTTAGGTTATTTATAAGTTAGTCTCTAAAGCTCAACTATAAATAGCCTAGCCATTTGCCATTCTTACACATCCCAAATCATTCTAACCTCCTCCCAATACTAGAGAAATTAGAGAGTTTTCATAGAGTTGTTTTCTCCTTTTTATCAAGAGAGAATTGTCATTGTTTTCTCCTTGTTAGATTGAGAGAAGTTGTAATTCCTATTTTCTCATAGTGAAATTCTTCTACCTTTGTCCGTGGTTTTTACCCTATATTATTTAGGGGTTTTCCACGTAAAATTTGTGTCTCCTTTATCTTCATTGTTATTTTCTCAAATTATCAGTTGCGTTTTTGCTCTATCCGACGATCGTATTCTGCAACAATTGGCATCAGAGCCAGATTTGGGTGCGTATATCTACTTACCGTATTCTCTGTTGGTTGCCACTGAAAAGTGGATCCTCCATCATAAGAAAGTAAGTTAGATATTACTCATTCATTGAAGGTGGTGGGCACTATTCACGTCAAAAAGGTGAAATAGTGGGAGCTATCTGAAATAGAAGCTATGGCAACGAAATTTGATATTGAAAAGTTCAATGGGAGAAATTTCTCACTGTGGAAATTGAAGATAAAGGCCATCCTAAGAAAAAACGGATGTCTAGCGGCTATCAACGAAAGGTCGGCAGATTTTACGGATAACAAGAAATGGAATGAGATGGACGAGAATGCTATTGCAGACCTTCATTTAGCATTAGCAGATGAAGTACTATCAAGCATCGAGGAGAAGAAGACAGCCAAGGAGATTTGGGATCACCTCGCAAAATTATACGAGGTCAAATCGTTGCACAATAAAATTTTCCTTAAGAGGAAATTGTACACTCTTCGGATGTCAGAATCTACTTCAGTGACAGAGCACTTAAACACGTTGAATACTCTATTTTCTCAGCTTACATCCCTAAGCTATAAAATAGAGTCACAAGAACGTGCTGAACTTCTGCTTCAAAGTCTACCTGATTCGTATGATCAACTCATCATCAACTTGACGAACAACAACCTTACAAGTGATCTAGTCTTCGATGACGTTGCAGCTGCTGTTCTGGAAGAAGAAAATCGGCGCAAGAACAAGGAAGACAGACAAGGAAATCTGCAACAAGCAGAGGTCTTAACGGTGATGAGAGGAAGATCAACAAAACGTGGCCAAAGTAGCAGTCACAATCATGGTAGATCAAAGTTAAGGAGTAAGAAGAATTTAAAGTGCTACAACTGCGGAAAGAAGGGTCACTTGAAGAAGGATTGTTGGAGTTTACCTAAAAACTCCAATCCTCAAGGAAATATGGCAAACACTTCAGATGATGGAGATGCTCTCTGTTGTGAAGCAGCAACAGCCATGGAAGGCAGAAAAAGATTTGCAGACATATGGCTTATTGACTCAGGAGCCACATATCACATGACCTCAAGAAGAGAATGGTTCTATAATTATGAACCTATCTCAGGAGGATCTGTGTACAGCTGCAATAATCATGCCTTGGAAATTGTTGGCGTTGGAACCATCAAATTGAAGATGTATGACGGGACAACCAAAGTTGTTCGAGATGTGCGACACGTGAAAGGCTTGAAGAAAAACTTATTATCCTACGGATTGTTGGATAATAATGCAAGCAAGATTGAAACACAGAAAGGAATCATGAAGGTGTTCCATGGAGCGCTTGTGGTGATGAAAGGTGAAAAGATAGCTGCAAATTTATACATGCTGAAGGGAGAGACTTTGCTAGAAGCTGAAGCCTCTGTTGCCTCATGTAGTTCAGATTCTACCATGTTATGGCATCGGAAACTTGGACACATGTCAGAACAGGGAATGAAAGTCCTTGTGGAGCAAAAGCTACTTCCGGGTTTAACAAAGGTATCACTTCCTTTGTGTGAACATTGTATTACAAGTAAGCAGCATCGATTAAAATTCAACACATCAAATTCTAGAGGCAAGGTTGTTCTAGAATTGGTTCATTCTGATGTATGGCAAGCACCGGTTACATCCCTAGGCAGAGCAAAATATTTTGTCTCGTTCATTGATGACTACTCTAGGAGATGTTGGGTGTATCCTATCAAGAAGAAGGCAGATGTGTTTTCAACCTTTAAAGTTTTCAAAGCGCGGGTGGAACTTGATTCTGGAAATAAAATCAAGTGTTTCAGATCAGATAATGGAGGTGAATATACAAGTGATGAATTTGATGACTTCTGCAGAAAAGAAGGCATCAAAAGACAGTTCACAACAGTATACACTCCTCAACAAAATGGAGTGGCAGAGCGGATGAACAGAACTCTGTTAGAAAGAACACGAGCAATGTTGAGAGCTGCAGGGCTAGAAAAAAGCTTTCTGGGCAGAAGCAGTCAATACCGCCTGTTATTTGGTGAATCGGGCTCCGTCAACTGCAATTGAGTTGAAGACACCGATGGAAATGTGGACTGGTAAACCAGTTGATTATTCAAACCTCCATATATTTGGAAGTATTGTGTACGTGATGTACAGTGCCCAAGAAATTTCAAAGTTGGATCCAAAATCCAGAAAATGTAAATTCTTGGGGTATGCTGATGGAGTAAAGGGGTATCGCTTGTGGGATCCCACTGCCCGCAAAGTGATTATCAGCAGGGATGTTATCTTTGTAGAAGATAAGCTACAAAGAAAAGAAGTAGATGATAGCACTGATAAAGAAAAGCCAGAGACTACACAGATAAATGTTGAAAATGAGTTTGAACAGAGAGATTGTTCTGAAGCAGAACCAGAGCTCGAGGAATCAGAACCAGAGAATTCTGAAGCTCCAACAACTCGTCAATCAGATCGTGTGAGAAGACGCCCCAATTGGCACTCAGATTATGTTATAGAAGGTAATGTTGCATACTGCCTTTTAACGGAGGACGGTGAGCCATCATCATTCGAGGAGGCAATGAATAACTCAGATGCTTCGTAGTGGATGGCGGCAATGCAAGAAGAAATCGAAGCCCTTCATAAAAATAATACATGGGAACTTGTGCCACTACCACAAGGAAGGAAGCCAATTGGTAACAAATGGGTCTTCAAAATCAAGAGAAATGGTGACGATCAAGTGGAGAGGTATCGTGCAAGACTGGTGGTCAAAGGATATGCTCAGAAAGAAGGTATTGATTTCAATGAAATCTTTTCTCCTGTGGTTAGACTAACAACGGTTCGTGTTGTCCTGGCAATGTGTGCTACATTGAATTTACATCTAGAGCAGCTAGATGTTAAAACAGCTTTTCTTCATGGAGATCTTGAAGAAGAGATTTACATGCTCCAGCCTGAAGATTTTGAAGAAAAAGAAAAGAAGAACTTGGTTTGTAGGTTGAACAAATCTCTGTACGGTTTAAAGCAGGCGCCGAGGTGTTGGTACAAGAGATTTGACTCCTTCATCATGAGCCTTGGATACAACAGACTTAATGCAGACCCTTGTGCTTACTTCAAGAGGTTTGGTGAAAACGACTTTGTTATATTGCTGTTGTATGTAGATGACATGTTGGTTGCAGGCCCCAACAAAGATCATATTAAAGAATTAAAGGCACGACTGGCTAGGGAATTTGAAATGAAGGACTTGGGACCAGCAAACAAGATTCTAGGGATGCAAATTCACCGAGACAGAAGTAGTAGGAAGATTTGGCTTTCACAAAAGAATTACTTGAAAAAGATCTTGTCACGATTCAGCATGCAAGATTGTAAGCCAATTTCTACCCCTCTTCCTATTAACTTTAAATTATCCTCCAGTATGAGTCCTAGCAGTGAAGAAGAGAGGATGGAGATGTCTCGAGTACCGTATGCATCAGCAGTGGGAAGTTTAATGTTCGCTATGATTTGTACAAGACCAGACATTGCACAAGCAGTGGGAGTGGTTAGTCGGTACATGGCGAATCCAGGCAGAGAGCATTAGAATGCTGTGAAAAGGATCCTGAGATACATCAAAGGGACCTTAAATGTTGCATTATGTTACGGGGGATCAGACTTTCTTATCAGCGGGTATGTCGATTCTGACTATGCAGGAGATTTGGATAAAAGCAAATCTACAACAGGGTATGTGTTTACAGTTGCTGGTGGAGCTGTAAGCTGGGTTTCAAAACTGCAATCGGTTGTGGCTACGTCAACAACGGAGGCAGAATATGTAGCAGCTACACAAGCCAGTAAAGAAGCAATATGGTTGAAAATGCTATTGGAGGAGCTCGGGCACAAACAAGAGAATGTCTCTTTGTTTTGTGACAGTCAGAGCGCCTTGCATCTTGCAAGGAATCCTGCTTTTCACTCAAGAACAAAACACATTCGGGTCCAATACCACTTCATTCGTGAGAAAGTGGAAGAAGGGACGATAGATATGCAGAAGATCCATACCGATGACAACATAACAGATTTCATGACAAAAGCAATCAACACTGATAAGTTTACTTGGTGTCGATCCTCTTGTGGCTTGTTAGAGACGTAAGCAACATGGAAAGTACGAGGTAGAAAGAATGGTGTGAAGATATGATTATTCCAAATCAAATCTTCAAGTGGGAGATTGTTGAAAATCAAGAGCAGCCAAAATTGAAAATGGAAAATTTCAATTTTGGTAGGTGCAGCAAATGGAGAAAAATTCCAGCAGTAAAGGTTGAAAATATGGAATGGGGAAATTGATTTTTGGTCCCTAAACTTTAGGTTATTTATAAGTTAGTCTCTAAAGCTCAACTATAAATAGCCTAGCCATTTGCCATTCTTACACATCCCAAATCATTCTAACCTCCTCCCAATACTAGAGAAATTAGAGAGTTTTCATAGAGTTGTTTTCTCCTTTTTATCAAGAGAGAATTGTCATTGTTTTCTCCTTGTTAGATTGAGAGAAGTTGTAATTCCTATTTTCTCATAGTGAAATTCTTCTACCTTTGTCCGTGGTTTTTACCCTATATTATTTAGGGGTTTTCCACGTAAAATTTGTGTCTCCTTTATCTTCATTGTTATTTTCTCAAATTATCAGTTGCGTTTTTGCTCTATCCGACGATCGTATTCCGCAACATTTTATCTTAACCTTAATCAACCACCACAACAGCCTAACCTACAACCTCAGTCCTTTTCTTCTTACTATTAGTAGTTGGTGAAATATACTAGATATTTGCAGGACTTGGTAACCTGCAGAAAGTGGGAATTCAACATCTTATCAATAATTCTGTGTTTTAATATTCATTAATATTGTTTGGTCAGCTGATGTTAGCCCATTGCTTACTTCGTCTACTTAACCCTTTTTTGTTGTTGGCCAATGTGTGTATAATTAGACTTGTCCTTGCCTAAAACCATAATAGTGGACCAGTCTTGGCGGGTAAAATGAACCTTCGTTTAACCAACTTTGGCGTCTAAGCACTATTTCTTCCCCTTTTGTCTTCTTAGAATTTGTACTACGGCTAACGACCTTCTTCTTCTTTCTCCGCTGTGGAGATTAAAGAAACCCTGTTTTCTGCCTTCATATCTCTTTGGGTTTGAAGGAAATCCAGAGTTGTTTGTTACTTCAGGTAAACTTTTTAAGGTTCTAATGTTTCTTGTTTCATCTCTTTCTCTGTCTGTTGTTGTGTTTCAAAAATTTTAAAGGCGGCTGTTTTCTCACCCCGAAGTTCCCTTAATGAGGTTGACCCTTTCTTGTTGATCTTCTGCTCTAGAAATTTATGTTAAAAATTTCCAAATTCAGGCAGATTAAACACTCAAGGACATTTGTTTTCCATCAGAAGCTTAATTCCTTTTTTTTCTGATTTATCAGATTTTAAGGAATCAATTTGTAGTTGTGGTGTGTTCAAGATGGGAAGGGAAGTTCATGAACAGTCTGATGATGTTGAATTTGAGAATTATCCTCCAGGTTGCATGGGGGGCATATTCAATGTTCTTGATTTCCATAATTGGTATAATGTCAAAAAGATGCTCCCACACAAAAAGTTCAACAGAGGAAGACGTGGCAGATGTAAGAAAATCTCACCCCTTTATCAATTTCTTATTAACAGAAAATTTCCTACTACCAAAGATTTGTAGGATTTCTATTTTGGTGTGTTTGTATGTGCAAATTGACAGCAAAAATGCTAGATTTGTATGGTTCAATCTTTTTTCTTTCCAAATTGCAGGCTGTGCAAATCCACAAACTATTTCCATGGAACGTGAACCTGTTGAATCCCAAAGATTATTAGACGCTGAGGCTGAAACTATCCAAGTAAGCTGACACAATATTCATTGATTTTCACGTATAAATATTAGATATGGTGATGAACAGAATACTAAATGACTGGCCTAATTTGACAGGTTCAACATCAACCAAGGAAAACAGGATCAACCAACAAAAGGTCTGGCAAAGCGCGAACAGAAGGGTTTAGTAAAGAAAACGATAATAAACATTGGATTTTGGGGCATTCTGCAAAGTCTCAGTTGCAGCAAACTGATTCAACCCATCATCTGGAACCTTCGGGTTTCGGTCTAGGTTGGATGAATCCGATTATTCTTGTCGGCAAGCGAGGTGACACCTCCGATATGACCTCAACAAAGAGTAAAAAGCATGATGTCCATGAAAGAAAGGATGTAAACCAACACTTTGAAGATAAAGGGGATTATGGAAAGCATGCTAATAATAGAAGGGGAACCCGAAATCCGAAGCCAGCGTCTATAAAGCTTGACAAACAAGTTTCATACAATCAGGTTGAGGCTGTGGATGTTTTGGAGATATTTAAGGTAAACAAGGATTTATTCCTAGATATTCTTCAGGATCCTGAGGTTGGTATTTCACATCATTTTCCTGGAAAGCAAACTTCCAAGGTGGTAAAATTAACAAAATCAGGCTCATTTCCGATGCCCGATTCACCTCGCAGTGGCTATCTTAGGTCTAGAACACTTGAGCACAAGCAGAAGGAAGTTTGGTCCTTCCGAAGGGGAGAAAAATTCGTCGCGGGTGCTCAATTATCCAAGTCAAAGGCCTTGGCTAGAACCGACGATCGTTTTCGGAGCATCGTAAAAGAAGAAGCAAGCTCTTCATCCCAGGCATCTGATTCCCAAAGGTGGAACCATTTAGTTATGAATCGTCTCAAGGATATTAAGCAGAGAATAAAGCAGGCCCTCAAGGAAAGGAGAAAGAGTATTAACCATACAAGGGCCAATGTGCTCACCCTCCAGGTATCTTCAAGAGATACATTGTCCACAAATGAGAGAGAGGCATCCGAAAGCTCGGGAAAGACGGCCAGTAGTTGTCCTCCGAACAATGCCGATGATCACGATATCGAAAATAGTAGACTCAGAAGGATGATAAGAACAAAGTCTATAAATGAGTCAGTAGATAGATACACTCAGTTGTTTCAGCATAGTGCAAGCAAAGAAGCCAATCTGAATCACTCAAGGAGCTTAAAGTTGAGCAATGAAGATAAAGTTCCATCAAGAGGGAACAATGCTCCCAAGTTTTTCAGGAGGATTTCATCCTTATCTGATCTTGAATCCTTTTGCTCCCTTCTATATGAGGTGTCTTGTGACGCTCTTTCGTCGGAGATCCCAATCCGGAGTATCCAAGATAATGAAACAGACAAGGAAACCGGTGCTCGTAAAGAACCGAAACCAATTAGTTTCCCTGAAGATATTGAAAAATCTGAACTAGTAGAAGCTGTTATAGAGGCTGAATTGCAGGAAAACACATGGGAAGGATCGAATAACCGTGGCTCAACCGGTTTATCAGCGGATATAAGTGGTGAACAAATTGCTAAACCATGTGAGTTCAATGAAGATGCAGTTGAGCTGACGCAACCAACTTCAGATTTAAGTGACATTCCAATGCCAGAAGGTAAATGTCTATAATATGAACTTGCACATCAATGTAGTCAAGATTCAACCAATGAACAATGAATACATCTTTTTCTTCTGTTCTTGATTCATTGTTGATGTGGCTGCTAACTCTTTTGGCCAAACTTTTATCAGGTTTAGCCAACGAAGCAGAGTTTTTTCCGAAAGAAAGGCGCAGAATAAGCCAGGGAAGTGTTGATTATAAAACCATGGGAAACAGCAGCCGATTCCTATTCTTTGAACCAGACAGGGAGGCTGATCCTTGGTACATTTACGTCAAAGACATCCTGGAGCTCTCAGGTTTCACACAAGATGAGGGCAGACAAATATGGTTCTCACCGGACCAACCATTGGACCCATCAATGTTCAAGGAATTGGAGACTCTATTGCACCCTGAAGTCGAATCCACCATCGATGAACTCGGAAGCAACTGTAATCACCAACTGGTTTTCAATCTCGTCGACGAGGCATTACTCGAGATCGGTGAGAAATCGTCTGTGTATTTCCCCAAGCCCTTCTCTTTCAACACTGGCATTAGCTTGAAGCTGAAGAGAAACAATGTTGTTGAAGAAGTGTGGAACAATGTTAGCAAAAACCTGGCCTCACAACCAGAACATGACCAGTCATTGGATGATATTGTAGCTGGAGATTTGAACAAAAACGCCTGGATGAACCTTCAAGCCGAGTCAGAAGTGGTGGCACTTGAGATGGAAGATTTAGTTTTTGATGAGCTTTTAGATGAACTTCTTTGTTTTTGACACAAGTAATTTAGGCCAAATATTACCGCTTCTCCCCCACAATACATGAATCTTGATCGTTCATAAAATGTGGGTTCTTGATTAAAATTCATGTTCATGTACGAATAAACAAGATTTCCTAGTTGTAGGATATACGGTGCCTTGAAATTGAATTGGTCAGACTTGTACATAAAATTTGTGTGATTTTATTATTAAGGCTTAATATAAAAATAAGTAACCAAACTCAGACTGTTGGCGGAAAATATTTTTGCAAAATTGTTCAAATTCAAACCGTTGGCGGAAAATATTTTTGCAACTGCAACATGGATTACTAGTAGCGTGACTACTAGATGGATTGGAAGAAGGCGAAAATATCTCATGATAAGGTACAGTGGCAAAAACTTATCTGATTTCTCAACCACATCCCAAAGTATTCTATCTTCTCATGGATGATCATCCTAAATAGAGTTCCCATCAAGGATAGACTACTGCAGTGGGGTACTGTCTATACATTTCAGTGTGTTCTTTGTGATATCGGTTCAAAAACTAGGGACCACCTTTTCTCATAATGCCCTTATTCACTGGCACTGTGGAGAAAGATATTGTGTGCATGTGGGATGGTTCATCAACCACGCCAGTGAGAGAAAAACCTTCAATGGGCTGTCACTAATTGGAAGGGTAAATCCCTTCTTACTACGATTTTAAAGTTAGCATGGACAGGTCATCTTTATACCATATGGGAAGAACGCAATGCAAGAACTTTTAGAAGAGTCTCTCGCTTTAGCGACGAACTTTTTGATACTTTAAAATACACCATTAGTATACGACTGTATAGATTCAAAACATATAGACATAATAGTGATAGTAGACGCCTTTGTACAGTTTGGGGGATCGATTGAGTTAGGTCCTCCTATTACTTGATTCTTGATGTACTTTGTAGCAGCTCGCTGCTTCCGGATAAATACAACACACCATTTATCTAAAAAAAAAATTTAAATTATATATTTAATATGTTTTTATATAAAATAAGTGATTAAAAAATATTTAATATGTCAATGTATATTTTATTTCGTATTTCAATCTGATAATAAATCTAATAGTTTAATCGTTAAATGTATCAAGACACAAAATATACTAATCTAATATTATGTGACACAATTTTAATTAAACTTTTTAATACATGTTCAGTTTATGTATTTTAATAAAAAAAAGTTTAATTAGAAAACAGTTTATACTTGAACGAACTAAAAAAATATAGTTTTAAGTTTTTTTTTTTACTTTAAACCTTCTATTTTTTCATAATTTTTGAATAAAAAATTATATTTTCCCCAATAATTTAGAGAGGATAGAGTTTAAATCGTAAATAAAAGAGTATGTATATTACTTAACCACTAGAAGTCTAGAACCATAGAGAAATTGAAAAATGTATATAACTTAAAAATAATATTATAAATATTAAAATTTGAGTCCTAAATTAAAGTATTTTCCCTTAAACTATTTAATAGACAACACAAATTTTGATATATTTTTTTTGAGCACACAAATTTTGATATTAAACATCTTGTTAAACTGCCCTATTTTTTTTTTCCCGAAACGTCGAAAAGTACTTTCGGCTCTTTCCTCGTCTCAATGTCATACCCGGTTCAACCCTCCACAACCGATTTACCTTACCATCCGCTCCTTAAACCCGGAGCTTTTATCGACGCCAACGACCAAAACCAATCGCCTGAGCCACCAGAGTCTCGTAATGGTTCGACTCCGAACGGCGCTAAGTCCGAGACGCCGGCACAAGGCTCGGACATCTCGTCGTCCTCGGCTGAGCCTAAGGGGAAGCGGCGCGTGGTGCCTCCGGAGACTTGGTTGCCAGCTGGATGGTTGATCGAAGATAGGGTTCGGAGCTCCGGTGCAACAGCTGGACTGGTTGATAAGGTTAAATCTCAGCTCTAGCAGTATTTCTTTTGCTCTCAAGTTTAACCTTAGCGTGTTTATAATTTAATTTTATTGAATTTCCTTTTGCTGCTTGAAGTGTCAGTCTAGCCATTAAAATCGATGCATAGAGACTAGAGAAAATTAGCGTGTTCATAGATTTGCCAAATTTGATTTAAAAAGAAAATCTCAATGCATTTCCAGCTTAATACATTTGCTTAGTATCAGAATTACAATAATCCTTATGGTATGGATCCTTTGAACTCTTATTTAGGTGAATAAATATCCTCCACCCCTTTTTATGCCCCTATATATGATTTAGGGTTGGAGTTTAGGGTTTAGGATTTAGAAATTAGGGTTAGAGTGTAGGATTTAGTTTTTTAGTCTTGGTGAATAGATAAGGGCACCAAAAAGAGAGGCAGCGGATTTTTATTCTATTTAGGTAGCCATGGACTATAAGTTTACCTGCATATGGAAAGGTTAAAATTTGCATAAACACACATATAAGAGTTTTTTTGTCTTGGTTCTGTCACTGAAACAGGATGCATTGCTAAAATCTGATGAATGAATGTAGCAAATATGCTTTAGAGAGTTGTCGAAAACTCTGGAAATGAGAAATTTTCATTTCGTTAATGGTGTTTTTTGGGTTGAGATTAGTTTATTTTGTTGCATCTGTAATACGTTTCTTGTTCGTAATTGATATAACCTATTGCTGTATGAGATAATCGACAATGCAATGATAATATAACATACATGATAATATTTCTTGTGCAGTATTATGTTGATCCATCCTCGGGCCGAAAATTCAGATCGAAGAAAGAAGTGCTCCACTATCTAGAAACTGGAATGCCCCCGCCTAAAAAGAAGAAAGGAGCAGAGACTTCTGGCAGTGAAGATGTTGTAAGACCGAAATGAAAAGCTTGTTGTTTGAAGATGCTGAACATTAACTCAGCTCTTTATTTCTTAGTTCTTAATCCTCACTTTTGGCGTGTTCTTAAATTGTGTTTTGCAGGGTACAGGGAACTCTGGAGGCAACAAAAAGAAGAAACCTGATAAAAAGCCAAAGCCTTTGAACTTTGATTTCATTAACGTGCCGCGGAAAGTTGATTGGTTGTTGACGAATGCCTCTGAAGACCGCTGGACTCCCTTCCTTGGGGATGACCAAGTGGCTAAACCTACTAGACAAGATTGGGCTGCTGCGTTTGCATCCCTAATTGCCAGCAAAAACGGTTAAGCAATGTATTGAAGATGTTCGATACCTGATTAATCCGATGGTTTTATACTGATCAGCAGTGGTAGGCCTTTTTTTGTTCCATCTCCAATTGTTTTTGTTTCAGCTCTAATTGACTTATGCCTTGTCATCTTTTGATCGGACAAACAGGCGAGCTCAGACAAGAGTTGGGACCGTTCTTGTTCTAGGTTATAAGTTTGTTATACACTAATGTATTCATTTTTTGTTAGCTTTTCCTCTGTTTATATTGTAATTGTAGCTAGACCTACACGTTCCTTTCTAAGTTGTTTTGTTGTTTTGTGTCAGTTTTTAGATGATCACATGCCGAGCTTTGTTTTTGTTTTTGTTTTTGTTTTTGTTTTGGGTTTCTTGTGTATTTCATTTCGTCTTGTTTCAGCAATGCATTTCTCATTACAAGTAAAACATGTGCGTCCACTTTGCTTTCAGTAATGATTTTTAGATATCAGACTGAGGAAAACAATTTGATCACCATGAAATAGACATGGCAAACTTGACCCGAGAGCTGAATTGATTTACCCGATCCGAGACCCGATATAGATCATGCTTGGGTTAAACTTGACTCGAATCTGAACTAAAATCGAACTGAATCAAAACCGACTCGAGTTTAGTTAAATCGAAAATCAACCTGGATTGAAATTAACCAAAATCGAAAACAACTCGAATTGAAAGCAACTCAAATTTAATTTCCTTAAATATGTATGTTTTATTCTCATTTTGTATTATATTACTAATTAACAACTACCTTTAGTATTAGTTTAATATCATTTTTTTCGCCTTTAAAAGATCATCTTCATATATTGACTCAAATTGAAAGTCGACCGATTCGATGTAGAAATGACCCGAAAAATAAACGATCCGATATTAACTCGATCTGACCTGAAAAGTCAATTGATCTGATATAGACCCGACCTAAAATAACACACAGCTGAACTAAATCCAAATTAAACACGATCCGAATCGAACCTAAACCGAAAACAAACCGAACCGAAAATTAACCCGACATGAAGTGATCCGATCTAAACAATTCAATTGCCACCTCTACTAAAATCAAATGCTGTGAACAAAGTTCGTTGAAGTTTTAACTTTTAAACTTCAATGGCTATTTGATTTTTCCCCAATTAAGGTGCAGGCAATCTATATTCAAAAGTTATTCCTTTTTGCTAGGAAAAAAACTTGTTTGAATCTAGTTCAAGATCTTGAACAAATCGAATTGGTGTATCCTAATCTTTAATCTTAGTTGCCTATAGAAGCCATTTGTTTTTCCAGTTATGTTATGCGGTATGGATTTTTCTTTTTGTAATGGAAAAATGAACTGGAGTAACATGCATACGATTTAAAATTTTAAGTTAAATTAAATAAAAATAATTGAACACCAAACTGACACAATTTTTTTAATAGACAGATAGAGAGAGATTAATTCAAGAGCATCGTTAAAAACTCCCCTAATTATAATTGAAGGAAAAGAGTACTTATGAAAAAAATCTTAAGGTTCACAACATATCATAAAGCATAACAATAACAGAACATAATTAAACGAACGCAACTGGAATCACAAATCAGCTACATCAACAGCCAACAAGAAAGTGACTTCCTCTGGTGGCTGAGTGTAGCAGATCTCACCCACAGCGCAGCCTCAAGCCATAACTGCAAGACAGTCAACAACAGATTTGCTTCTCTACCAATCTTCACAACCTGCACCCTAATCCTTAACACAAGAAAACTATAATTTAAAGCTAAAAATTCACCCTTCAGAACATGTGCCACGGCGGCAATATCTATTTTAAGGATGACCCTACGATAACCAAGACGCCAAGAGTGAAACAACGCATTATGTGCAACCTAAAATTTCAATACAAGAACCGAACAAGATCTTAAACTCCTAGATGAACTAACACAATTCTAGAGACTAGAAATCAATATATCATTTATATCTACAATTTTAATATTAAAAGTTAAATTTACTAGAAAAAATTACATTCATAAACTAAACATTATAATTATACATTCTAACTAAATAAATAGATATCATTTATATTAATGTGTTAGTAAAAAATATATGTTCATATTAAAATACATGAGTTCAATTATTTTATCTGCAAGTTGTGTGCATTTCAAAGGGTTAATTTTTTTATATTAATGTGTCAAATTAGTTATAAAATTATTATTAAAAATAATTTTTTATTTTTTAATAATTTAAAGGTAATTATAAGGTATTATTTGTTTGTAAAGTGTTAAGCGAAAGCAATTAAACATTGAAAAATGAAAATGGCATTACAGTACTTTCCCACTATATTAAAAAGACGGGCGACAGCCCATGGTTATTGTCTAGTTGTATCATTACTTTTTGTAGTGTTTGATTTCTTATTTCTCTCTCAACACTCGTTTTCATCGCCAAAAGAAAAACCCTAAGCAAAAATGGCTCGCAAATTCTTCATCGGCGGCAACTGGAAATGCGTATGTATTTTCATCTATTGTTTATACTATAAATCAAACGATCTATGTATCTGTTATCGTGCCGCGTTCTCCATTCAGTGATCTGATTCTTTATGTATTAATATTCGGCCTTGAAAACGTTGTTAGATCTTTTTCATTTTGTTCAAATACTTAGCTCTTAAGTTTTGAATGGCTCTTAAGTTTTTAGATCTGGTTTAGTAAAATCTGTTGTGATTGCTACATATTCATAAATTGATAACAATTCCCTAATTCTCCGTTTGGAAACATGGATCTAAGAATTTAGATTTGCATTTCATTGGCTATATAAATGGTAAGAATGGATTGATAAATAGTTCAGATTCAGTATAATATATAGTTGAAAAGTATAAAAATTTTGATTTATCAAATTCAAAAATATACTAGGAATTTCAAATTCACTTCTAAATCGACATCTAACAAATCCATGGATTTGAGAAATAATCATGAATGCTATATTTCTAAGTATTTTATTATTCAATTTACACTATTGATGAACTTCGATTTGTTGCAGAATGGTACAACTGAGGAGGTTAAGAAGATTGTTACGACATTGAATGAAGCTGAAGTTCCGTCCGAGGATGTTGTTGGTTAGTTTCTTTTTATCTGTCCAAAATTTAATTCATGTCTTAACATCTTTGATTCATTCATTTGAAAGATTTACAGAGTGCGAATTTATGTTGTGACAGAGGTTGTTGTGAGCCCTCCATTTGTGTTTCTTAACTTCGTGAAAAGTCTTTTGCGGGCTGATTTTCATGTTGCTGCCCAAAACTGCTGGGTTCGAAAAGGTGGTGCTTTTACCGGAGAAATTAGGTATGGGTTTTTCATCTGGTGTCTCTTTTTTACAGATCTTGATTTCAATCTGTTATCGTTTACGTATTTGGCAGCTCACTTTATGTTCTACTCTTTGAACAGTGCTGAGATGCTTGTTAATCTGAGCATTCCATGGGTTATTATTGGTCACTCTGAAAGAAGGGCTCTCTTGAATGAGTCCAATGAGGTAAAATACTTAGACCAATTTCAAGGCCTGTTTTTGTTGTTTCTTTAATGAATCAAGCCATTATTTCTATTATTTATTCACTTCATGGTTATTTGTTTATTTCAACACTATTCTCTGTAGTTCGTTGGAGACAAAGTAGCGTATGCTCTTTCTCAAGGCTTGAAAGTGATTGCCTGTATCGGAGAGACTCTTGAAGAGCGAGAATCTGGCTCTACCATGGCTGTTGTTGCTGCACAAACCAAAGCAATTGCTGGTACTCTCTTTTAAAATATAAAAGGCCAAAGCAATTAGTTGCAGTCTTTATTGTACCACGTTGGATTAGGGTTTTGCAGTGTCTTCATTTTTAATATAATTTCCCTAATCATTATCGGTCCTTTGCAGAAAAAGTAACAAACTGGGACCGTGTTGTTTTGGCTTATGAACCTGTTTGGGCCATTGGTACCGGGAAAGTTGCAACCCCTGCTCAGGCTCAAGATGTAAGCTTGAGTTTTATGCATATATAATGTTAGGAGTTTTCACTTTTGCATTTCATGTGTTTTTATGGTTTTTTCCTCCCATGAAAGTTGCTTGGTATTATCTAAGCTTGTGTTTGCTCTAAGCATTGCTTTTAACTTGTTCCCGGCGAAATCATATCCTCTTCTTTTTCACTTAGAAATGTTGGATTGTATGTTTCAGGTTCATTGTGATTTGAGGAAATGGCTTCGTGAGAATGTTAGTGCTGATGTTGCTGAATCGACTAGAATTATATATGGAGGTATTTTTACTTATTCCTTTACTGTGATCTGTGTTGGCGTGTAAAAATGTGATGTAACTGTGGTTGTTAACTACTGCTACTCTTCTGAAAATCTAGAACCTTGCTTTACCTCTCTGTAAACTTTTCTAGTTTCAACTTTTGATGCTCGGGTATAGTGTTGCTAAGCCTAGCCCTAAACCAGAAATTGATTTCACATCAATTACAATATAAAATGTAGGTTCTGTAAACGGAGCAAACTGCAAGGAATTGGCTGTTCAACCTGATGTCGATGGCTTTTTGGTCGGTGGAGCTTCTCTGAAGGTTAGTGATTTTCTTTCTTTTCTTGTGCCTCTGGTGTTTTGCCTTCAAATCTCCATATCCACTGTGATTCTTAACTCGCATTTTTTTTATGTTTCTTCCAACAGCCTGAGTTTGTCGATATCATCAAGTCTGCAACTGAGAAAAAGAATTAGAAGCTCAGAGACAGGAATTTAAGGTAAAACAAGAACCAACTTCTGGGAAACTTGAGTTTTTGTAGTTGTGATATTTCCTTGGAACCTAATGTCTGTCGGAAATTTCCGAGTGTAATAAGCGAAATTTAACTGTGGTTTTTGTGGGGTTTGAGGCATAGATCCTCATTTTGGACGTTAACTGAACTTACCTCCCTTTTTCCTTGTTTTCTTCTGATATTTATATTTGCATTTGAATGGCCTATCCATGTACGGGTGCATGTGAAATGTTAACCTGCGTCTATTACGGATGCAAACAGAAGGTTGCTACAGCCTACAGGTGATACTTAAAATATTATCCAAAATATTTAATTTAGGTATATATCTAAAATGTTAGAATTTAGTTACACTAATTATTATATATTTAAAATGTTACAAATATTGAAACAAATCAAGTCGATACCATTTTAAGTAAATATATAACAATTTGATTGTTAAATTTATCAATTAATTGTATTTGTTGTACATAAAGCTTGAGATTAATTTGATATCCTTATCATATAGGTTGAGAATCTCACCATTTTAATGATTTAAAGTTGTTTATATAAAATATGCTTTTAATTGTTTTTAATTTTTTCCAAAGTCGGCATGTGTGACTTATATGAATAAGAAATTAATTCCAAACAAAGTTTTTCTAAGGTATCCTTTCCACGGTACAATTCTGCTCACGGTCGCGGCTATAGCACCTAAAGAGCCGAGTGTAGTTAAGAAGCTAAGTTGGTGGGCAACCACACCCACACGTGACACGTGGATAGTCTTTCTAAAGTGTCCCATGTTTGATAAAAGGTCAAAATAATTGATCAATTTGCAGGTGAGAGTTGTTGGGTTAAGTTATAATTTTTTTTAATACATTAATTATTATTATATTATAAATTAAACATATAATTAATGAGGAGTCAACAAGATTGCATTTTGGTGACCAAAAAGGTCTTCAAATCAAACGGCTGTTATCTGCGCAAGCAATATAGAAGAAGATCGAACATCGTTTGGGCATAACTCAAAGAAAGCAAAAGCTGTCGGTTAGGTACCTGTCACGGTATGTTTGGTTTCCGAGATCTGAAAAAATCCCGGAAAATAATAAAGGAACACATAAAATATTTGTATGCAAATTTGTTTTTTGAAAAATAAAAAAATCACAAAGAGCACATAATATTTGTATGGATAATTCAAAGCTTTACAAACAAAATTGGCCCATTTTTTATCTTCGTCCACTAAAAATAGATGCGCTTTGCATGAAATAATCAATCATAATGCTAGTGAGATGTATTTGCTCAAAAAAATGTTAGCTGTCGTCTGTCGGGGTAATATTGAGATTTCAAATGTATAGATTTGAATTTTATCATTAATAAATATTGATTATTAATTTAGATTTATTTTAATTATCAATTTGTCTGTATTTTATAGTGATTAATTTTGGTTATAGTTATTGTTTCAAATTATAAAATTCGAGAGAACTAAAGCTAAACTTTTACTCACAATAAGCTTAAATTAAACTTTATTTTTTTTGAAGAGGCTAAATATGTAATTAATCCAATTTAGTAAGGGGTCAAGGACCTTGCGCTGCCTTTGTTGTCCTTTGCATGTAATGTAACTTTGAAAAAATATTAGCCTCTCTAAAAACTCTCTCAATTCTCTCTAACAAAACTTCATATATGCGTTGTTTTTTTCTGAACCGTCGGCGGTTCGGTTAGGTTCCTTTTTAGCAAAATAAGTTTTGTTTATTTATGGTAGGTCGCATGACTTTACCGATGACAGATGGCGTCGCTCTTAAGATTGTTTTTCGTCTCTTGTATCGGCATTTTGAGAGGAACAATTTTCTAAGTGAACGATAGCCGATGCTCGCTTGGACGGTTGATCTCGTTGCAGTCTCGGAGTTTCGACAGCGCCTTCACCGTTGATGTTTTGTTATCTTTAGTCCTCCGTGACTGTTTTGTTTTATATTTTTTTGTTCTTTCCTCTCTTTTCTTCTGTGTCGGGCTTTTGCCTTGTTTTCTTGCATGTTTGGCGTTTTATCGAAGAGAATTTGCTCCCATCGGTGGCCTGATGGTCGATCTGGCTTCACCTCGTTTTCTCGCGACTTCAGCCTTCGCTCTTTCTTGATTTGGTTGTGTTGCTACTGTCGGTCGTCCTCACTGCATCATGTTCACCGCTGAGATGTTTCGGTGCCCCCGGAAAGACATGCAGTTTCAGGCTCTTGGATGTTGGCGTTTCGTTTTTGTTCTCGGCTCTTTTTTCTGTTTGTTTGTAATTCTGTTCTTTTTTCTGTTTGAGTTATTGTGGTTGTTGTCTGTGCTTCTGGCCTTGTCCAGACTTCGTTTTTTTTTTTTTTTGGCTCTGTTGGCCGTATTTTTCTTCAACTTGTTGGTCGTGTTCTTTTCTTTCTCATGTAATCGTTTTGTGCTTTTGTATTTTTACTTTTTGTTAATGTTATTTTCCTTTGTTCAAAAAGAAAAACTTTTAAAAAATAAAATATTATGTTATTTTTTAAAGATTGTTATTATAAAATATTTCTTTCATTGTTTAATAAATGTCGATTTTTTGATAAATTAAATTAATACTATTTGCTATGATATATATTTATGAACTTTAAAATAATTTTTTGAAATAACTAAAAAATATCACCGTCCATACATCAACATCATGTCGTCGGCCTCTAAAAGATTAAATTTATTATTTGTGTTATAATAAAGTATAACAATTTGATTCTTATACATTTAACTACTAAGTTACTTGATTTTATAGTAAAACAACAGTAAAAGTACTGTGCCAGTCCCTGCACTAGAAGTGAATTGTATTTTAGTCCTACTAGAAATGGGCAAATCGGTCCTCTACGATTCGTGTTAAGCAAATCATACATTCTGTTCAATTTTCAGTCTTCTTTTCTAGTATTGAACATTGACATGAAAATTCCTGTTAGATTTCAATTCCACTTGGATCGTAGAGAGAAAATCTAATAGAGGGAGTGACCTGCACAACAAGAATTGTAGAGACTAATTTGTCCATTTTTTCAGTAGAGAGACAAAAATGCAACCCATTCTCTAGTACAAGGACTGGTGCGGTACTTTTACCCCAATATAAATTTTGAGATGACTTGTTTAAGGAAAGAAATAATGCAACCAAATCTTAACTTTATTAATAATGATTTGGAATCCAGCCAGAAACATCCTCCTCAAAAACTCTGCATCACCGACTTTTTTTTAATTTTTATTAAAATAAATAAATAAATTCTTCTTCAAGTGCAATTATTTTCCAAAATTCAGAAGAAATGACATAAAAGGTTTTGTCTTTTAACATATCGCCCGCCGTCCAACTTGGAAACATTCAAGCAAAAGTGATTGATGCATGAAGATTTCGATCACCCTGCCATGGAGTTTCCAGTAATTAACCTATTCCATTTTACTTGGATAAGTAACTATATTATTTCAAATTTTCAATCCTTTAATAAATTATATGATTTGTAGGTAAAACTGCTTAAACTCGAATCTAAAAATAATAATATTGTTATTTTTTCACTAGACAACACATTTGACTCATTTCAATTCTTTATTTTAAGCATTAATATCCTATACACTGGCTGTCGGTGAAAACTGAAAGTTTCCACAAGTTCCTTAGTTTTAGGGTGTTTCAATTTAAGGTTTAGGGTTATTATTTAGGGTTTATAGGTTAGAGTTTATTTTTTAGGGTAATATGGTGAGGATTTAGGTTTTAACCTATAAACTCTAAATTATAACCCTAAATCTTAAATTGAAACAATTATACCTAAATTCTAACACCTACACCTAAACCCTTAAGCCCTATATCCTAAATTAAATCTCTATGCCCTAAAACTAATGTACTTGTGGAAAGTTTCAGTTTTCACCACGTATGTATAAAATACTTCTCTTTATTTTAAATATCTTTATATGGTATATATATTCAAATATGAATTGATAGAAAACCCAGAGTACCGATTGGTCCTTTCCATGAGGGGTAGGGGCAATCTGAAGATTAATAGCCAAAAGAATCGAAGTAGGATATTTACAGATTGCCCCATCCAAGTACTATTATCCATTAAAAAATGAGGTTTTCATTTTTGAGTAGTTTATGTTCATGGATTTTGAGTATTCAACACAGTACGTTGAAAGCTACAAGGATAGAAGAAGTCATCTGGTGTGAGAAAGCTCAGGGATAGAAGCTAAAGCCAGTGTCATAGAAATAATCTGACGGCTGACAAATGATGGGAGTGCCCTGTGAAAGGCTTATCTTTATCTGGCTACAAAGCTTTACAGATAGATACTACGTATAAAAACTGTAGGCTTAGAAAGGACAAAGGAGGGACCGGGCCGCCATTAATGCAATTCTTCCCACCTTCCTCAAAAACTCCCCTTTCTTTCCCGACCCATCATCATATTCATTGTTCACGTTCTACTTGGCTACTTGTCTTTATTACTATCCACGAAAAATTAAAGCTTTGGCTGCAAACATTCACAATTCCCTCTCTCTGAAAACCCTTCTCATCTCTCAAGTCCTATCTGTTTCGTTTAATCTAATTCTGCGTTGGGTTAGGCTGTTTTACACAGAAGAAGCTCTGTTGTTTTTTAACCTTGGCTAGCTTGGCTTCTCGTTTTATAGGTAATTTTTTTTCTTTCTTCTTCTTCTTATGCTTGGTGTTGTAATGTAAAGTGATCGTTTTTAGGGTGCTTTGTTTTGGTAGAAGGGATAAAGCTCTAGTTTTTAGGATGTAGATCTGCTTCATTTCGTTGTTGAATTATGGTTTCTTATAACCAAAGCGTTCATTTTTTTCTGTGTTTTAAGATCTTCAGAAGGAGAGCTGCAAAGGGTGGTTTTTGTTTCCAGAACTTGATTTGATGGGGATTTGCTTAAGTGCTAGAATTAATGAGAGCCCAAGTAACACAGGTAGTTTGAGTTTCTAAAAACAGCAATTTTCCTTTCCCTTCTTACGAGCATCATTATCATATTATGTTGATTTTGTTTTTAATTGCTTTGGACTTTTGATTGGCTTAGAAAAGTAATTTGATGTTTTCCTTTCCATCTTTTTTGGCCATCTTTCCTTTTATGTGGTCACCTCTTTAGGGATTCTGGTTGTTATGGTTTGAACTTTTAAGCTGCATTTTTCTGTCAAATTTCCTGGTTTTCATTAATTTGGTTAACATTTTTGTTTGCTTTGAAATGTTAGAAGATTGAGTTTTTACTACATGACTGTAGGCACTCTACTTGTAAAACTGGATTGTCTCGATTAACTAATGCCCGCTTTACATCTTTGAACAGGATGGCTGAGTTCGAAGTATGTCAGTGGCGATGGGAAAGATACGAGCAGTACAAGCAGCAAAGTCTTGTCATTTTCGGCACCCCTGACTCCGAGGAGTGAGGGTGAGATTTTACAGTCCTCCAATTTGAAGAGTTTCAGTTTTGCTGATCTCAAAATGGCCACTAGGAATTTTCGTCCCGATAGTGTGCTCGGAGAAGGCGGTTTTGGCTCGGTGTTTAAGGGGTGGATTGATGAAAATTCATTAACTGCTGCTAAGCCTGGAACTGGGACTGTCATTGCTGTGAAAAGGCTTAACCAGGAAGGATTCCAAGGTCATAGGGAGTGGCTGGTGAGTCCGCCTTCACCTCACCTCATCCTTCTTTTGGTGTATGGTGACAACCAATATTTTGCAATTTTAAAATGATGTTTCAAGATCGAGGGGCGGAGATTCACTGCATGTTTTGTTTTTCAATCTTATAGGCAGAGGTGAATTATCTGGGACAGCTTCATCATCCTCATCTTGTGAAATTGTTTGGATATTGCTTAGAGGATGAACACCGTCTTTTGGTGTACGAATTCATGCCTCGTGGCAGCTTGGAGAATCATTTATTCAGAAGTAAGTTATTTTTCTGCCATTTTCTCATGAAATTGAACAATTTAGTTTTCATCCTCAAATTTATATTCTTTTTTACCAGGAGGTTCTTATTTCCAACCTCTTTCATGGAGCCTTCGAATGAAGGTTGCTCTTGGTGCAGCAAAAGGGCTTGCCTTTCTTCACAATGCCGAAACAAAAGTGATATATCGAGACTTCAAAACTTCCAACATCTTGCTTGATTCAGTATGTGACTTGTTAAGCCAACTTTATTGTTTCGTTTGATAATTTTCTGGATTAAAAAAAAACGTCTTTCATCGACACCTCTGTGAACCTTTTATTCTGATGTCATTGCAGAACTATAATGCAAAGCTTTCTGATTTCGGGTTGGCCAAAGATGGACCAACAGGTGATAAGAGCCATGTTTCTACTAGAGTCATGGGGACCTATGGATATGCTGCTCCAGAGTATCTAGCCACAGGTACTTACTGATATCGTTTTGGAGTGCTCCATTTAGTTTGCCTAATCGGTTCTTGTTGGCTTTGGTAGACCCGAGGAGTCGGGACTTTGACAGTGCTTATATATCTAGGCCCTAAACCCTAAACTTTCCACTTGTTCTCAAACTGTAGGTCATTTGACAGCCAGGAGTGATGTCTATAGTTTTGGAGTCGTGCTGCTAGAGATGTTATCTGGCCGCAGAGCAGTTGACAAGAATCGACCGTCCGGAGAACATAATCTGGTGGAATGGGCCAGACCTTACCTGGGGAACAAACGTAAAATATTCCGTGTCCTAGATAACCGCCTTGAAGGCCAGTATTCAATGGAAGCAGCCTTCAAGGCTGCTACCCTTGCTTTGCGATGCTTGTCTGCTGAAGCCAAATTCAGACCGCGCATGAATGAGGTTGTAACGGCGTTAGAGCAGCTACAGGAGTTGGGTGAATCTGGAACTAATCAGAACAATGCTAGCAAGGCACCCCGTATACGCAGGCGAAGTACCGGTGATGCTAACAATGGAAGGGGTGTCGCCGCATACCCTCGGCCGTCTGCCTCCCCTCTTTATGCCTGATAACACAGCATGAAAGCTGTTTCCCTTTTGAGGTATATTTCAGGTGGTTTCATAACAATCTTCACAGGTCTGTACAGTTCTCGTTTTAGCTAATGTAATCAAAACCAATCTGACAAAATTTCAAGTTCAAACCCATAACAAGGGGAATGTGTGCAATGCTGCAAGTCTTTCGAGATTATCGAGTGTCGTTTGTTACAATTGGGAGCCAAGTTGTGAGAAATGGTGTGGCTTTTGGGGATGATAAAAGGAGCATTTGAATAGTAGAGTTTGCTTGTTTTAGCTGGGAAAAATGGACTATGGGTTACTTCTGTATATTAAAATCAAAGCCCTGCAATAATATCTATATGTTCTTCTTCAGACCATCTGCAACAAAGAACAGGTTGCTGTTTCTGAAATACAAGTCAAAGAATCAAATGGTAGGTGAAGTTTAATTTAATTGAAAATTTTGCTTTCAATTGGCTTGTAAGTTGAGACTTTCTAGCTGTTTTAGGTAATTTGTTGGACTTAGTATATCATTTCCAGCAAAATAATAGGTGAAAATTCAGGCAGTGGATTTGTCAAAACATGTGCTATTGCTTGTATAGACTGGTGTTTTTAATTATTATAAATAATATTAGGAAATTTATTGAATAATCTTCATTAGACCATTTCAAATTTCTCTATATACTGTGATGTCCGAAAAGTCTATTGCTAAGAAAATATCTGATTCGACTAATCAATTCATTAAACAGTGGAGTTGGAGATGAATTAAAACAGTATCAATATATATTCATTCTACTATGATAATGCATCCATTCAACAGTATGATTGGCTTCTATATTTCTCTTTACCGGTTGCGATCGATCTGAAAAAGCTCGTCGTCACCAAGTCCTCACCATCCCGGGTGTCCAATTTCTCCAATCGAGCTTCCCGATTGATCTGTTTCTTAAACTGATTATTTCTCGGATATCGAGAACCTTCTTCAGGTAATTGTGCCCTTGCTTGGTAGACTCGGCCCCGATATCAACTCTGCTTTCCTCCCTTACATCTTCATTTCCACTTACCGATTGCGAGGCACCATCATCTTGAGACAGAGTCTCACTGATAATGTTGCCTAGCATCTCTACCACTTCGCCCATTCTAGGACGGGACTTTGGGTTTTTCATTAAACATTTGTTCGCCAAGGATGCTAGTTTCCGCGCGGATTTGATGCAATTCTGTCCTTCAAGGCGAGAGTCTATGATGAGGTGAAATTTCTTTGGATCAGATACATAAGGTCTCGCCCATTCGAGGAGTTTCTGCTCGCTTCGAGGTAGGTTTCTTTCTAGTGCTCGCCTTCCGGTGATGAGCTCGTATAGAACCACCCCGAAGCTCCAAACATCACTCTTAGCAGTTAGCCTACCGGTTTGCACATACTCCGGGGCAGCATAACCTACTGTGCCGACAACCTTATAAAGGTTTTCGAAGCAGTAAAAGCAGCAATTAGAATCCATGAATCCATGAAGCAGTAAAAGGCATCTCAACATGATAGTCTACTACTTAAGTTCTGCAATAACTAAATCTAAATCGGATATAGTACTCTGGTTTTATAGCTTAAACAAAGGCGATTAACCTACAGCTGTAGAAACATGGCCAAATCCTTCAGAAGGTCCTTGTCTAGCCAACCCAAAGTCTGAGAGCTTCGCATTGAAGTCGTCGTCTAAAAGAATATTCGACGCCTTAAAATCTCGAAATATTAACTGCACAATCATAAAAGCAAACTGAAATCATGAAGGGAAACACAAATTGCACAGTTGAGCGATTTTCAAGCCAGAACACACACATGACACATACCTGAAAATCCATTTGTTCATGCAGGTAAGCCAAACCCCGGGCGGCGTCTTGAGCGATTTTCAACCTTGTCAACCACAGCAATGGCAAGGACAATGGCATCCGGGCCAAGAGATGATCTTCCAAGCTTTTGTTAGGCATAAGTTCATAGACCAAAAGTCTCTGAATCCCTCTCTCGTCGTCCTCCGCGCAATATCCCACTAATTTTACGAGATTCGGGTGCTTAACTACGCCCAAAAGGCTCACTTCATTGATCCATTCCTTATGCCCCTGCATACTAGCAAAGCTAAGGAGATTCAACTATGATTCAGACTTTAATAATAACAATCTTAATTTATACAACTACATTGTTATGCAGTTCATAAGCAAGATTAAGCTTCTCATAATTATGGATTATGCAGTTAAATTGACCACATCAAACAGATATATGTAAAATGGGAAAGCAAAGAGGAATGAGAGTGGAGTATGCCTGGAAACCGTGACGATTGAGCTGTTTGATGGCAACATCTAGCTTTAAATCACGACCGTCGTTAGTTTCATCAGGAACCTTAACGACACCTCTGTAAACGCATCCGAATCCGCCTTCACCGATCAAAAGCGCTCTACTGAACCCGCGCGTAGCTGATTTCAGCTCGGCGAATGTGAAAGCCCGCAGATCGTTAGCTCGACGGTGAGTCAGGAACTCGTAGAAACCACCCACGGTCGAGTAGTCGGATGCCAAGTCCCTGGTCGACTCGGAGTCGAACTCGGAACGACTCATACCGACGCTGCTCGACGCCACGCTAAATGACCTCGTCCACGTCACCTTCGACGACACCCTCGAAACGGCAGCGCCGCCATCGTCTCGCCTCTCCCCGTTTGTAAAATGAAAACACTTCATAACTAAAAGAAATGCAGAGATTCGAAAAACGAGAGAGATTATGCGGTTAATTCCAAATGGGAGGGGATGAGGCAGATTATGCCAAAAGTTTCAAACTTTGGGGTTGGGTTTTGTGTTGTTGTTTGGAATTGGCATGGATTAAATGAGAAACCAAAGTGGAAGAAATCACGAGGGAGATGGCAGAAAGTGGGGACGAGACCAAGAGATGCACAGAACTGTAAGGATCAGACAGTACAATAGAGAAAAGGCCCCATTTTCCATTGAAGTCTGAAGGGATTTGAATGGAATTTCCGCTGCTGCTTTTTTTTTTCTTTTTCAGAGTTGGACTTTGTAGGGTCAAACATTTTGCATCGGAATTTGATTATCTTAACCATTTCCCCCAAATCTATACTTGCAAAACTTATTTTTTTTAACAAAAAAATAAATGTTTTGAACAAAAAAAAACAAAAAACTAAATGTAGAATTAATATAGAAAGATTCGATTATTATCGTAGCCTTTTTATAATTATGACGATAAATTAAATTGTGCTTTCATAATGTAAGATTCTTTAATAAATTATGTAAATTATATTTATAGTGCTTTGTAAATATTTTTCTAAATTTATTCATGAAATTATGATTAAAATTTAATCTATAAATGGAATAAATATATAAAAACAATAAAATATTTAATATGATGTTGAAGAACCCTGCCTTCACAAAGCGCTAATTTCATCACAGCTCAGGAAATGCACCAGCCAGGAATCGAAACCGAGTCTGTACCTATTTTACTACTAAACCACTGGTGTTTCTTTGTAAATCCGCAAAAGATGCACGCGTGAGTTAAAAATAAATATGCTCTCTTAAGTTTGAAGGGGGTTTAAGACTTAAAAATTTAAATATATGGTCTAATACTTGCCTACTCGCTCTTATTAGGAATAATTTCGCCGATCAAGGTTCATTGTGGGTGGCATGGATATGAGAATATGTCTTAAAAAATACAAGTTTTTGGAGTGTTAAGGTCAAGCATAACTTCAGCTGAATTATAAAAAAGCTTTTGAAGTTACGATACACTGTGAATTCTCTATTTACATCACACCCTAATTGGTTAATGGTCAAGCCTAGCTAGATTTGAGAAATGATTCGTGAAAAAAAAATCAATGTACCTTGGCACAGGCTAACATGGTTTTCTCTCCACATACCAAACGGGCCATAGTCAGTTGGATGACATTTTTTGATCGCCTTCCCACGTATGATAGATTGCAAAAAATAAGACTACCAGTAGCTAATGCTTACCTACTATGTAGTTCAAATGCTGAGCCACGAGACCATCTCTTCTTTGAATATCCATTCAGGAATGTTTGGTTGTGCACTTTGTAATTTTGTGACATCTTTCGGTTTCCTTTAGACTGATCTGGCGAGCTTGTTTGAGCCACTACTAGTCTTAAAGACAGGTTTCTTCTCTCTACAATTCTCAAACTCTCCTGAAATGCTTTTATTTACAGTATATGGCTGGAACGAAATGTTCGTCACTTTAGAGGGAGCTCTCAATCCAGCTCATATATTGTTTCAGTCATTATGAACACTGTTCGCATACGATTGCAACACAAAAGTATAGATAAATCCCTTACGGTCAATGCCTCTTTGTATAGCTTAGAACCTATGGTAGTTTTATATTTTCGGGTTGTAAAAAAATACTTTTGTACATGATAGCAGTCTTCTACTATATTGGACAAATATACACCACATTTATTCAAAAAAAATGTTTAATATGAAAAATAAAATATATTAAAAATATTTGATATTAAAATTTTTTAATTCATTGAGTGGTTAAGGATGTCATTCTCTCTCTTTTTGTGTGGGTTTAAATTTTTATTTTATAAAAAAATATTTTTAATCGTTTTAGTTTTAAACAAATATATGATGCTTGTTCACGCTAAATTAATTTTATAATAATTCTCCCCAAAAAATGTAAATTGAAGGGGTCAAATCCGGCAACATAGTTGGGTTAAAGACACCTGTAATCATTTCAATTTGTTCATTTTTTAAGAAATACATGTGTTTTGGATCGATTGGGTTATTTGTCACTAATTAAAAGTTTATGACTATTTTTGCAATTGAATTGAGCCACTTTGGCTGCCCCATTTTGATTTCAAGAACCAAAACATGTCTGAAACTTGTGGGAGTTGCAATTTGCTGGCAAATTAAAGCTAAAAAATGATTTTTTAATATAAAGTTTTATTTTATGCAATTCTATTTATTTAAATATTATTTCTCTTATTTAGAATTTAAAGTTTAAACTTAGAGTTCAATTTGCAGTTTGTCATTTTTTTTGTTTAAATTGAAATATTATATTCTTGATGTAAATTTTGATATTCAATCTCATACAATATATCAAATAACAAAAATATCTTTAATTACTTTACCAAATAATGAATTTCATTTTACAGTTTGTCGTCTACATTTGTTTCAATGACATATGTCGAAACCATTAAACACGCCATTTAATTGAAAATGATTATCACGAAAAATTATTCCACAGGGAAGAATTATGTTTGTGTGGAAAGGTGGTCCCCATTTAGAGCAAATTTTATTCTTTCTTTTCAAATAATGAAAGGGGTTTTTGTTTAGAGTTCTATTTTGGTATATAAGTTTTATTTAATTAATTATATTTTGAATTTTAATTCTAAGCTATTAATGTTGAATTTTAAATTTTATATCATAAAACATAATTCTTAAACTTTAAATCATAAATTAAACACTAATTTTTTATATAACATTGTGTAAACCTTAAATCTTTTTAAATAAAATAAGCTTTAAATCTTAAAATTGACGAATTTTTTATTTAAACTGTAATTTATACAACATGTGTACTAAACTATTTTTTATTTAAAACGTTTTACTATGGTTTAGGGGTCATATGTCTACTGTTTTTAAACAAAATTAAAAAAAAATAACCATTGTAATAAGACGTGTCTTTCAAATCAGATTTTAAAACAATGAAAAAAAATCTTTGGCTTTTGATATATTGATATAAATTATCAAAATTTATTTAACTTGTCTTCCGACAGAGGCCTTGGTGTAGAATGAATTTTATTTATTTGGTTTGTTTGTTTTTTCATTTTATTTAATACTCGTCAGTTGTTTTTATATGTTATTCGTATATTTTTTAATAGTCTAAAGTTGGTTAATTAAAAGGTAATATCTATTCGTAGATATTCTCAATATTATTCGTATGTATGTGTTGTATATTCTTTGATTACTGTTATGACACGTTCTCCATAAATTTGATAAGTTAACGAGTGAACTTAAACAACACGATATGCTTATATATTGATTTAAAGAAATCATGATGCGGTTGGAATTGACATCAAAACTTTTGCCTAAAATTGTTGGTTTTTTTTAAAACAGTTTCATCTCATTTGACATTTGGATGTAATTATGTGATGAGCTCTTCACATGAATACTTCTATATTAAGTTATCAGTTGAAAATATTATTTACATTATTTTACACGTATGCACATGAATCTATTAGTAACACTCACTAACAAGAGACATTTATAATAATTCAATTTCACCTAAAGTGGGAGCTCAATCAATTGTTGGACACAATTTTACTTGATTTTATTATAACTTTACGTTTGTTTAAACAGAGTAAAAAAATGTAAAAGATAATACAATACATTTTACTTAACGGTTATCATTTAGGAAAATATAATATATAATGAATCTGTTCATTATTTAAGCTGGTTTTTGAAGGCAAACTTATGTTCACCTCCCGGCCCATACTATATCTTTATGGAATAAAATTGGGTTGCTTTAATAACTTACATTCTTTAAGTTAGTTTTGCACCAAATCTGTTATTTGTTTGGTTGAAAGTTTAGGGCTAGTTTAGCATTGCTTTTGAAAATTAATTTTTAAAAGTGCTGTTAGAAAAAGATTTTGAAAAGAGATTTTAAAAAGTTTGTTGTAAAATTTTAGTGTTTATCATTGCTGTCAAAAAATGTTTTAAGAAGATAAATGATCATTTTAGACATGATATTGTAAGTTATATATTTTTAAATTCTCTAATGTTATAATATATGAAATATATCAACTTAAATTATTATAAAAATATAAAAAAATATTAATAAATATATTTTTAACAATTATACGTGTTTCATGAAAATATAACAAATTTAAAATATTTTATTTAAAAAACTTGACATGAATAAATATATATCATTTTAAAATTAAAAAAATAATTATTAATTATATAATTATATTATAAATTTATAAATTATAAATAAACACAATAGCAAATGAAGGTTAAAATTGTAATTTAGCTCTCAAAATTATTTTTACAACCGCAAAAGCTAAAAAATTTAACTTTTGCGTTTGGCTTGAAAATTACTTTTCAAAAGTAGATTTTTCTACAAAAGCTAGTTGTTTAGCACACCTAGCTGTTTATCTACACTGATTCATTCCCTTTCTCCGTTCCTATCAACCGAACAGGGAGAGTTTTCTATTTTGATTCTCTATTTGGTTTGTTCTTGTTTGATTCATTTAGCTGTTAATACTCAGAAGACATCTGGGATTTACGTTTGTAGATGCTTAATACGTACGGTTTTGTATATATGTTTCGAGTATCAGGTTTTTGATTGCTAAGAGTTTAGGTACTTGTTAGACTTTATTAGGAATATTGTTTAGTGAGTCAGTTAGAAAGTTGGTTTTATCGAACAACTGTATTTTTTTTAACCGTTTCTTTATTTTTACCGTGTATAAATGTTGACCTTGGGTCAAACCTAGTTTGTTGACTTTTATCTTTGAATCGTAAATGAAATTTCCAATTTACTTTTGTTCCTCATTTCTTCTAAAACTCTAGAGTAACCAAAATCTCTCAATCCAAATTTACGAAATCAATTCTTGATATGGTATCAGTTGATTCTTTGTATCCGCGTTCCTCTGAAACGTTGGACGGCCGGTCTGTTCGCACCGATGACCCGAACAACGAGTTTTATGTTCATTCCAACGAGAATCCTTCTCTCGTTTTGACGTCGGCTCCTCTCACCGGCAACAGTTATCATGGCTGGGCTCGTTCGATGAAGATGGCCCTCATCTCGAAGAATAAGTTCCAGTTCGTGGATGGCACGATTCAAGAACCCAGCAAAGACGATTCGTCATATGCTGCCTGGGTCAAATGTAACAACCTGGTCTTGTCCTGGTTGCAGCGTGCATTAAGCATCGAGATTGCGCAGAGCGTTATCTGGATTGATAACGCGAGTGAGCTGTGGTCTGATTTGTTCGACCGATTTAGCCAAGGGGATCTTGTTCGAGTTTCAGATCTGTTGCAAGAGTTTTACTCTCATCAACAAGGTTCGTCTTCTGTCACGGCTTATCACACCCAGCTCAAGGTATTGTGGGATGAAATCTCAAATCTTAGGCCTTTAATTTCTTGTTCTTGTGATGCTAGTAAATGTAGGAAACAAAACTTTATTCTTAGGTTTTTAAGAGGGTTGAATGAGAACTTTTATGTTCATAAGTCCCAAATTCTTATGATGAAGCCTTTACCGTCGATAAATGAGATATTTGCTTTAGTTCTTCAACATGAGCGAACCCTAGGATCTATTCCTAATTGTGATTCTGCTGTCTTCTTAGCTGGGAGGGTTAATTCTCAAAATGCTAATAGGTTTTCTTCGCAAAAACCTCTTGTTTCAAATTCCAGCTTTGATAACAAAAAATTTTACAATCATTCTGGAACCAAGAAAACTGTTTGTTCCTTTTGTGGAATTTCTGGTCATACCATAGATAAGTGCTATCGCAAACATGGGTTTTCCCCTGGGTATTATTGAACCAAAGAAATGTCTTACTGCAGCAGTGAAGTCCATACCAACAATGTAAATAGTACTCTTTGTGCGCTTGGGGAATTCTCTAAGGATATGGCTGCCCAAGGGCATGATATAGATGACTTTCATTCAAGGGACTTAGTTGGAAAATATCTCCGTGATAATGGAGACCTGAAGACTGTTTCGGACAAAGAAGACTAAGATCAAAGAAAGGCCTCGAAATTGCTGACAACCTTAACCAAGAACCTAGTGCTTAAGGAAATGGAGTCCAAGTTTACTGAGGTAAAAATGTCCTTTAGGACATTAACTGATGAGAAGGATGAGGTGACCAAAGCTTATAATGAACGTATGCTACAATATTTAGTTTCTAAAATGATTTAAATTCAATAAATGCTGTTCTAGTTGCTTATTTGGATTGTGCTACTGCCGTGTAATATGTAGAGTCTAAGAGGATGCAGCAGAATGCTCATGACCATTTGAAGAAGATTTCCTTGGAGCACGAGAGGTTCGCTCGGCAAATTTTCTGATGAGAAAGCAAAACTAGAGCAGTGTGAGAAGGAGTTGCTTGAACGAGAGGCTCAAAATGAGGCTGAGACAATAAACTTCAGCAAAAAAAAGCTGATGGTATGTGTAATACCTCTTTGGGTTCTTTTTCTTTCTTTTTTTAATCGAATCTAATTGCCATGTTTAGCTAAACCATTACCTGTTGAAATCAGCTAACTTCAAAGTTCTACCTTTTGTTTCCTTTTGTCATTTGCAATGGTAAAATAGAATTATTAGGAGTATCAGCTTTAGTATAAAACAGTGATCAAAATATTTGTATAATATCCTGAGCTCTTTTTCGTCTGCAGTATGAGAGAGCAACCTTGGAGCAAAAGAAGGCCGATGAAAGAATCTTAAGATTGGCAGAAGAGCAGCAGGTATGTTTCTAGTCCTCACATTGAATATTTGTATAATATAGTTACTTTTTTTTCATTTCGAGCACATAAACTTGATTTTTTTTAATCATGGTTGTAATCACAGGAACATATTTATTTGAATTATTGGTAAGATATGGAGTCGGATAGACTGATTTCTTTGTTTCAGGGTTTGAAAGATATTTCCGCCAATGCTCGTGCTTCTATTGGTGTCAAGAGAATGGGAGAGGTGGACATCAAACCCTTCAGGATTGCAACTTTTATGTACAAACTCAGATTCAACAATACTATACAAATATAGACAAATTTGTGTTTTTTACATTCCTTGTGTTGGGCTTTGAAATTAGTCTGATTTTTCATATGATAATTAATAATCCATGGGCTAGAAAATGCGTATGGGCCACTGATGTAAACATATATATAAACTTGAAATTGATAGAATTATAATATTACTAAATCATTTTATAATTAATAATTTGGTTATTTTTTTAAATAGTATTAAGGTGATTATAATATAGTATATGTTTATGCATATTCTTAACCTTCTAACAATGCACATACATTTTGCAGATAAAGTCATTAAACCCGAGCCTCCTAAGATAAATATTATCTGCTTTTTCGTTGGTTATTCTAAACCTAAACAGCCATGTTACCATTATCATAGCACAAATAATTAGGGGAAGGATGATTAATGTTAAAGTTTTAACCAAGGGGGGCCACTAGCCAAACCTAAAACAGGATCAAGGAATCCAAAGTCCCAGCCCAAACCTAAAAAAGAATCCAAAGATATTTCTCTCTAAAACCAACAAAAAGGGAAGGGGGGAAAGTGGAGAAAGAGCAACCTCTTCCTAACCTACAGAGTGTAGGAGAGTGGATTCTGTTTTATTATTAAAATTTAAGAAATAGTTTTAATAGGAAAAGGGATGTTTTTAGTAGAATTCAAATTAAAATAATTTTATCTGTGAAGTGTACTCAAACTTTATTAACATTATGAGAATATAGTCAAAATACTAAAAAAAATATTCATATTTATTATTATTTTTATCATATTCAACATTATAAAAGATTCAAAAGAAGAAAAAAATACATTGCAGAAAGAAAAGCCAGCCCCATTAAGGAATTTGTAAAATTGGCCCACACCCCATGTGGTATAGTTTTGTTGCGAGCAAATTTTGCAAATGCAATTTGGCCCTTGATTGACGTGACCACCAAATATAAATTATATGGAATTATTGTCACTTTACTTGAAAGAAATACAATTTAATGTATTTTAACTTTCCCTTGCATTCGAAGAGAAATGAAAGAATTTTTTAGTAATATGCATGTATATTTTGCGGTTTATGTCAGTAGTACGAGACTGTCCTTTTAACAATGTCGTTTTTAATAAAAGATTTTTTTCTTCTAATAAGTGCAAAATTATATCTTTGTACTAATTCCATCTCTTTCAATCATGGGTATTCAACGAAATTCCAATAGAACAATTAATTGGTTCAAATTTATGTTTCTATTTTACGAATAACTGTAAGATTCCATTAATCCCACTAAGTGCTTGTACAAAATACTATTGCTCCGTTGCTTTGCTTCAACGCACTCAAAATAGGTACGGGAAGCTTCATTTTACACAAGAACCTTCAAATATATACCAATATGGGAATATCCTGAATTCGAGCATGGTTAATTTAATTTATTAAGGATTTAAAAATATGAACAATTTGAACAATATATAAATAATTTCAAATAACAATCAACAAGCACGAGGAACAAACCAAATATATATTACAACTCAACTATATAAAAAGTTACTACAATATGCTTGACAAATACTATATAATGATATTATATTATACTAGTAAAACCAAATTTTACCGCGGGCTACATTTGAGCAGCCACGTCAGTCTTTTAGAGGGCCCGTAATGGTTAAAGGTCGGAACCATACAAAGGGTAAAAATGAAAAATGGATTATAGCGGGAGAGTTTCTAATCTTTTTGTTTTTCTCTTTTTAACTTCTAAACGTTTTAATTCCTTGGGTTAATAACTTCTTCTTCTTTTGCAATTTGGTCCTTCCTCCAAATCATCAGAAAGAACAAATAAAATCAAACTCTGAAATTCTTGCCGGTGAATGTTTGACCAAACTGCCAATGGGCGGGAACGATGTTCCAGGAGGTGGAAGTGCGCCTGTCACTGCCTGTGACCCTGAACGAGAGTGACTGACCAACTAGAACGGAGTTTGATTGCCAGTTCTGTCCCCAGTTCCGGCTCATGCTCATCCAACCGGTCCTCGATCCTTTTACGCTAACCTTCACGATATCCCCTGCGCCCGCCACGTTGGAGATCAGAACCAAGTTGAAGTAACGGAAGCCGTTAATCGTGAACCTGATTCCTCCCCTCTTCCGGCATGGCACCCTACGTAAAAACAAATGTAGTGAGTTTCAACTTTCAAGCCTAGAAACAGAGTTGAAGGGAACAGAGAATATACCTGCGGTAAGAAACGGGGACGATTCCGGCACGGTACTCGGCAATCTTAAGGAACATGGGCATGGCGAGGTCAAAGTGAGGGCGGGGAGGGTTGCACCAGCCGCCATTGTCGTTTGGGAGAGCGTAATTTGGTGGGCAGAAGTTGGTTGCTGTGATGAGGATGGAAGGGCTTCCTGAATGGCACCATTGTGGATCACTGGCGCATTTCAACTCGAAGCAAGCACCGCAGCTTAACCCATTGTTGAACAATGCTGTGCTCAGCGCCGCCGTGTTAACTCCGTAGCCTTGGCTGTACAAGTTCCCATAGCCACAAGCTCCTCCTGCAAATCATCAAATAGTTTTGGGTGTTTTTCATTTTAAAAGACAAAAAGCTTTTGAAGCATGATCTGAAAAGGGGGGGAGAAAGAAGGTACCCATGGTGCCAGAGGCATCAGAGCCGCCATAGAAGGTAGCATGGGCATTTTGCCATGCACCGCCGGAGTAAACGCCTGGAATTCTTGCTTCACCCATCCACATTGAGGATATCAAACCCACAATAATGCATACTACACTCACGGAATCCATTTCTTTTTCCTTCTCCAACTACTTCGGGATAAACCACAAAACTCTAAAAACCAACTCGTTTTTTTTCTTCCAGGAAAGAAAAAGTGAAACTTGAGAGAGTTAAGGGAGAGGGGAGGAAGGGAGGGGAACTTAAATAGATGGAACTAAGCCTTTAAATTTTGAAATATATTTAAATAGAATTATTTTTTATTTAGGAGAGAATTATGTAATTTAAATGTAATAATTTGTAACTAAAAATTTTGTTCGATAGCGAATTTTATTTTTTTAAAACTATTTGAAAGTGCAGTTCTATTGCAAAATGAAAAAAAAAGCGTTTTATTTCATAATAATATCCAAAAATTCCCCCAAAAAAAGAAGCGTGATCAACTGCTGTGATTTGAGAACAAGTGGGCCACGACAAAAGGATTTGGATTTTGGATGGTATGAGCTAGACCCACTCAGATTAAATGTAAACCAACCAGAAGACACTCAAGATTGTAAATTTGTACTCCCAAAAAATTAAAAGTAAAAAAACCCTTAAATTATATATATATATATACATATATATTACATTAAATACCTAATTTATTATTTTTAATCAATATAAGACTTTAAACTATTATATGTAATCACTTTAAGTTCTATTATTTCTTAATTATAATTTTTTTCGACCAATGAACCATGTACTTGTTTTAATTAAAAAATAATTTAAATATTTAAATTGATTATATATAGTAGCTGTAGCTTAAAAATTTATTTTAACCAAAAAATAATTTAAATATTTAAAGTATAAAAAGTATAATTTAGAAGAGTACAGCTTTTAGTTTAAACGAAAAAAATATTCAAAAAATTTACTAATTAACTTAGTGACTAGAAATGTATATGTCATCTTATTTTATATAAATTCAAATTTCGATATAAAAATATAATATTTTTTAATAAAAAAATCAAAAAGAAAAAGCATCCAACGTGTGGACTGCACTCACTTAACCCCGCAATTATCGGCCTTATTAGACGAAATCTCGAGCCACTCCCGCCCACACTTGATTCCTACTCCCCATGTCGTGCTTTCGTTTTCTTCTAATTAAATTTATTAATTCTTACTATTTTCTTTTTTGATCAAGTTATTATTTCAATCAACGTACATGTTAGCTACGAGACAATGTTAATTTTTTAACATTCAATGTATAAAATATATATTTTCAGATTATATTTTACTTATAAATTAAATGATATTAAACGTTTAAATATGTTTGAATAAAATGAACGCATTAGGTTATATCTTATTTAAAATTGGGTTTTATTATATAACATAATAAGTTATAGCTTCCGAATTCAATATTTATAATTTTTGATAAGTAAACATAAATATATCTAAAAGCTGATGACTTGACTTTCTTATATACTGTTGACCAGAAGAGCAAATGGACAAAGCTCAATCTGTTATATATCTAAAAAATTGGCATGTATGCTTATTTAACAAATTAGCCCGAGTGAAGTGTGGCCCAATTTCAACACTATTTTGCTCAATTTACATTTATTAACCAAAACATTCACACTCAATTCATTAAACATTATTAATTTTGTATTTTTCTTCTTGTTGTTTTTTAACATTTTTGTTAGAATCTCTCGTTTTGTCGATTAAAACTCCTAATTCATCAGATTTATATATAATGAGATTTAAAGTCCGACGATCTTTAAAACCTATTTACCATTAAACTAAAATTTTATTCACTACACTCAATTTAGAACATACGTATTACATCGAGGGATCCTTACCTAACTATTAGTAAATTTATGTCTCAACCGTAGACATTAATGTTAAATAATCACAGTGAGAAGAAGAAAAAGAGTGGGAAATCAACAAAGTTTTGGCATTGCTACATATATAAATTGACCTATATGGGTCCAATATATTAACTAACACCATGATGTTTTAGGTGGGACTTTGGTATACATATTATACAGGGGACATGCCACTTTAGCTGACTTTGACTTCCGATTTCCAGGTTGATATCTTTGAATTTTATTGACCATGGTTTATATTGCCTTGGTCCTGGGTTAATTAGTGGCTTTTATATTTGACCAATTGGAACTTACCATTATATATATTATAGATGTCGACAGTTCGAATTCCCATTTGAACAAACCTATATATATTCAACAACAGCTTGAGATCATTTATATATTAGGATAAAAATGAAAAAGAAAATAAAGAAATCATATATAGTGTGGGTCGGGGCGGAGCCAAGATTAAATATTATAAGGGGCTAAAATATTTAATTTTAATAATTACAATGATTTATTACATATTTAAACTCAAAATTTAAAAGGTGGTGCTTAATTTGTCTAATATTTAAACTTATAAGTTATAACGATCAAGGTTGACTATTAGGGGAGAACCACGAGCGACTGTTTAAGGGCCCAACGAGCCTATGGCCCCTAAAAATTAATTTATTCTTATTTTTTAAAATTTATTTTTAATTTATCAAATGAATAAATTAATTCTCTTTTTCAAATCTTAAAATTTAATTTTATTTTGTCAAATTTAACCCTCACCTTATTCTTCTCCGATATAACAATAAAAATATAAATAATACAATATTCTTCATTTTTTTTATTTATTGTTTAAAATCAAACTCTATATTATACCCACAATTCAATCTCTTCATTTTTTTAACAAAATAATGAAATTAAAGTATTTGATAATGTTCATTAATGAAATATTAAATTAATTGTTCAAAATAATGAGATATATTTTTGCTATAGAGTCCATTTTTTAGTCGCTCGGGTCTCGAAAATGTCTGAGACGATCCTAATAAAGACCTAAATTGTTATTAGACTAAGAAATTTAAAAACACTGACACGTTCTTCTTTGGTTCAACCATACTTGATTAAATATTTAATAAATTATTGTAGTTTTTAATTTAAATATTCATTTTCGCAAGGGTCAAAATAGTATTAGACCAAAATTTATCTAATGCAAAAAATTTAACAGGGGCCATGCCCGTTTGCACCTAACATATCCTCGCCATTGGTGGAGTAAAAATCGTCTGCCCTCTAACCATGCCTCCATTTATGCCTCCTGTTAAAAACACTTAAAAATTAAATTAGGAACCCTAACCCTAAATTCTAGATCCTAAACCCTACACCTTACACTAAATTCCGTGTACCCTAACTCTAGGCCTTAATCCTAAACTCTAAACCTTAAATCCTAAAACCCTAATTTTATTGTGGAGGCATAAATGAAGGCATGATTCAGAGGTAGACGATTTCCACCCGCTAGTGTGTGTGCATGTATACATATTCCATTATGCAAATCCTTCAAGATTTGTGTCCTACAATTATTTCGAGTTTCAATAACACTATCATCTTACATGTATTTTTCGTTTCATTTTATAAAGGATAAAGTGGTGTACGTAGTGATACCGTTACCACAAATCCAATAATAAAAATATAAATTAAAATAGAATAATATCCCTTGCTTTTCCTAAAAAACGAAGAACTTACATTTTTTTGTATATACCAATATACGGAATTGATTTGTTGTGTGGATACGGTTTGGATTAGAAATTAGGAAGATTCGTGTTTATCTTATCCAATAATATTTTGTATAAATAATGTACGACCACATGGAGTATTTATTTGAAAAGGGCATTGGAAGAAGGGGATATATTTCACAATATCAGGTGCATTTTGTCACGTATAGACGAGAAACAAAGGCCTTAACATGTGGGGTATAGGGGCCTTGGTAAAGGGACAAAACTAATGGTTTTGCCACCCCACAGTGCTTATCGTCGTCTACCACTCTACGCTTCTTTCGCTCCATGAAATCTTTTCCGGAGATGGAAGTAGTGAGTTTAATTTAGTGTTATTTTTTTATATAATTTTTAAAATTTCGTATTTAAAGAGAAAATTTTACATACTTATTTAATAAAGATTTAGACTCTATTCTTAATTTTTTAGATTCACTACTAATGTTCTATTGTACAAAATATACCTGCCTTCTTTTATTTTCACCACGATTATCCACCTTTAGTTATTTGTACAGATAACAATATGAATAGATCTTTAATAATCTTACTTTTGTTTTTGTATTACCAATTTCATTTTTAACTATTTAAACTCATTCAATATGTTTTCAACAACATAAATAAAAAATTTGTCGTTGATTTAGGGTTGTAAACGAGCCGAGTTGAGCTCGAATATCATTAAGCTTGATTCGAACTTGAAATGTTCAAGGCTAAACTCGACTCGAAAGTTGGTGAGCTTAAAATTATCAAGCTTGATTGAAGCTCGAGCTCGACTCGAAAGCGCACGAGCTCAAAGTTATCAAGCTCGAATTGAACTAGAAAACAAAAATTAGAGCTTGAGCTCGAATAAAACCCTAATTAATTTACTAACCATTATTCCCAAAAACTATCAACCATTGTTAACCTAACCTAACCCTAAATTTGAAACCAAGCTCTAAACATTGAATTAACCCCAAAATCCAAAATTAAATCCTAATTAATTAATGTAATATAATATATTATAATTTTGAGTAGTTCGCTAGTCTTTCGAGTCGAGTATCGAGTAACTCGTCGTAGCTCGTTAAAAACTCAAGCCAAACTTTAACTGAGTCGAGGTCGCGTAGCTCGCGATCTATCTCATTTCATTTGCATACCTACGTTGATATCCTCTTGTGTCCCAAAACAACTAATGATGTCACAAATACTCTTTCCAAAACACACATCATTGCTTAAAGAAGTATAATGAAGTTGATAATTAGTGTTCCCTAAGTTAAGCTGGCATGCATGGGATCATTAAAGCTCGTGCCTGGTCTTTGTCAAACCGTTGGCTAGATCATAAGATGTAGGGACCATTCATATATAATTTCCCCCTTCCTAAATCAAGCAACCGGTGGAACTTTGCATGCCTTGAAGGAGAAAAATTATTAGATAGATATGGCTCACCATGTTATTTGTGAACTTATCCAATAATATTTTTCATGTCAATTTTTAAGGTAAATTTTCACTTTTTTTATATGTAAAAAAACTGGGTAGTTATTTGAAAGTTAAAACGAGGTGAATGATCTTTTTTTTAAATAAAGTGGATAAATTTTATTACGATAAATTTTATTAGTTAGCGTAACGAATAATATGGTGAGCCAGATTCATCTAATAATTTCTCCTTGAGGGATAGTTTTCAGCTTTACGCCATCTTTCTCCTCTATGGGAATATATAATAAAGCTTTCGAAATGTTTCTCAAGCAAGCAAAAATGGTATCATATCTTTCATCTTTTTTTTTTCTTCTTCCCATATGTATATTGGACTCTCCTTTTTCTTTTCAAGGCAATGAGTAATGATTGATTCTTTGCAATCTTCTAGTCTTTCTATTGTGTAGTAAGAGCAACTACCCTAACTACTAACTTAACTACCTACCAATCCACATGGGGTTGACCCAATTAGACTTAAGTTAATACTCGTGACCTATCTTGCAAAAAAAAATAATAATAATACTCGTGACCTATTTAACTATTGAATACCATGATGTATTAAACAAAAAAAATAATTACCTATCATAAAATACATATCAATAGAGGAAGTAAGAAACAAAGATTAGACCAAAAAAATTGAATTTAAAAATTATAAGTACTTATTAAGTATTTAAAATTAAAATTTGAAGGTAAAATTTAATTTATCTCATATTTAAATTTATATAGACTTAAATTATTATTGGATCAAAATAATTGATGGCACAAGCTCACATTTCTTTAATTCTAGCCCCACTTGATTTGATTTTTAATAAGTCATTGTAACTTTTTTAATAGTACCTACAACCTAGAGGAGGGAGAAGGATGAAATGCTTTTACCAGGTACTGAACTCAAGACCTAAGGAGAGGAGAAAATGTCAACGAGAGATTTTAACCACTTGTATTTTAACAAAGGTTGAATTACTATTATACTAAAATTTATCAGATCTTTAAAAATCTGCTACTGCTATTGCTACTACTACTTTACGACTTTACCCTAGCTACATCAACCTGAAACATTCTACTCTTTTTTTGAGGAAATCGGTACAAGGTATTTACCATGTTAGGTAGAATTATTTATTTATTTATTCATGCAAGCTAAAAGTGCAGAAATCGTGAAAGAGAATATTAATTTTACGTTTTATAAACTAAATATAACAAAATACTTGAGGGTAGTTTTGAATTTAATCTGCTATTGAATTTATAAGAGATGAGCTCTTCACATCTATTTTTCTTGTTGAGAAATCCTTTCATTAAAAGTTTCGCCATTTTTGAAAATTATATGCTGAAAACTCTAAAATATGAAAACCCAGTTTTATAAATAGAATAGGTCAAATATGAGGAGCAGGAGAGGGTCCTAATGATTTTGGGTTCGGCCTCAGGTCTTGTAATATGCCAAATCAGTCCAAATTCAACCCCTCCCTTTTTGGGTTCAAATTCATATCATAGGGATAAATGGCCCAAACTATGCAAGTTATTTTCAATTTAGATGAATGGAATTTAAGTCAATGGGTTGAATACGAGTGTGTATCTTTTAAATGGAATATTATGTTATATATTGGCGGTGAAAAAGTTCACAAGTAGATTATTTGAGGATTTAGAGTTTTAGTTTAGAGTTTATGGGTTAAGGTTGTAGGGGTTTAGAATAGGTTCAAGGTTAAATTTTAAGATTTATGGTTTAAAGATTATAAGTTTAGATTTTATATTTTAGCTTGAAAATATGTATGTTTGTGTTATTTTTTACACTGACATTGTATCAAATATTCACTATTTTTTTAAAATGAACACATCCCGCTGCTATGTTAATTTTTTATTTACATCGATTGAACTATAGTTTAGGGGTCAAATTGGATATTAATCAATTTTGTTAACGTTCCACCTCATCAATCTAACAAGGTGACCATTTTGTGATTTATCTATATATTTAGTGACCAAAGCGAAAATTCATCCAAATCTAGTGACTATGGGTGTAGTTTATCCACTCACCCGACTTTAGCAACTTTGATGTAAACGAGGACCCAACCCAATACATTAGAGTTTAGACCAATTTTCATATTTTTTTAATCATTTTTTAATTAAAGCAACATGTACGTAATCTAACTAAAACTATAACTATTTAATATATTGACGCTGAAGTTTATTTTGTTTACAAACAACTTCAATTCATCATGTGTCTTTTACAAAATACAAAGGATAAAATTGATCAAATTAAAATATAATACATTAAATTTACCATATATACTAACCATAGAAGTTGACTGTTATTTATATTGATCACCACAATCGGTGACTATTGATTGTGAAAATCTCATAATTCAGATTTGATCCAATAAGATTAATGGTCTGGATCGGAAATCTTTTGATCCAACGGTAGCAAATCAGCCCTCAAATTTTCTTTCCATGAAGTTGATCTCCTTCAATTCACAGTGACTAAGAACAAGCTAACTAATTTTCATATTTCCCGGCAAAGGTATATATAAATAGAAACTTTCCTTTAATAACATACAATTCAATGGACCCAAAGCCTCAAAATTCCTTCACTGCTTCCCAAGCAAATCCCTTTAATGACTTTCCAGATTCTTTCACCCTTTTCTGCGCATATTTTTGTTCTGTAATATATATACAAACATATATGAGTAAAATAAGTTTTGCATTAATCATATTATTAGTATGAGCAGTGAAACGTTAATGGAGAAACCGGCGAGCGGGAAGTGTCGATGCAGAACCCAATCCTGGTACATTGTCTTCATCTCGTTCCTTCTATGGTTCACGCTGTACATGATTTATTTGTATTCTACGTCTGTAACATTTAGCAAGAGGGATTATAGTTTAGCAGTCAGCAATGATACCGCTGTTTTAGATTCGTCCGAGTCTTTTCTTGTTAGAGATGACGAAACTGAGGATTCTTCTCGTGTCGGAGATGTTAATGTTGTAGATAATGTTGAAGATGAGAATGATACGGATTCCAAAACTGAGGAAAAACCTGTTGAGGAGTTGTCTGAGGATGAGGAAGTTTATCGGGCGATTAAGTCGTTGTTGGTTGAAGATCAGAATGAAATTGAACCTGAAGAGACCGAGACGAATTCCGGCAAAAGGAAGGAAAATGGTGTGACCGAACAAAAGAAAGGGACAGAAAATGTTGCAGAACTTGGGGATGACAATGCCGAGAATCAAGAGAAAAGAAAAGAAGAAACGGCTAAAGGAAAAGGGACTGCAAATGTTGCAGAACTTAAAAGGGAAGACAATGCCGAGGATCAAGATCAAGAGAAAAGAAACGAAGAACAAACGGCCAAACGAAAAGAGGCTGCAAATCATTTAGAAAAACTGAGGGGTGAGTATGTCGAAGATCGAGCGGCTAAAGGAAAAGGGACTGCAAATGATGAGGATCAAGGGAAAAGAAAGGAAGATCGTGCCACCGAACAAAAAGAGACTGCAGATCATTTAGAACAACTGAGGGGAGAATACATCAAAGATCGAGCGGCTAACGGAAAAGGGACTGCAAATGTTTTGGAACGGCGAAGGGAGGACAATGCTGATGATCAAGGGAAAAGAGACAAGGCAAAACGAAAAGGGACTGCAAATGTTTCGCGACAACATAAAGCAGACAATGCTGAGGAACAACCTGTTGAAAAGTTGCCGATTGTAAAGAGTCAAACTGAGAGGACAAGGCAATCAAGGAGAGAAACCAGGAATAAACCTGTGGATTTATCTGATCCTGTCAAGGAGAAAAGGATCGAGAAAGCTGTTGTGGAACCGAGAAGAGCAAGAGCTAGACCGGATCAATGTTCAGGACGGTATATATATATCCATAATCTTCCCAGGAAATTTAACCAAGATTTACTCGATACCTGCCGGTCACTTAGTTTCTGGACGGATATGTGCGAATGTGCATCAAATCTAGGCCTAGGTGCTCCTCTTCCTGCTGATGACAAGCTTTATTCAAGAACAGGCTGGTTTAATACAAACCAGTTTTTGTTAGAAGTCATTTTCCACAACAGGATGAAGCAGTACAGGTGCTTAACTAAAGATCCATCGGTTGCTTCAGCGATCTATGTTCCGTATTATGCCGGCCTTGATGTCGGTCGTTACCTTTGGGATCCTGATGGGTTTATGAGAGACTACGATGCAGTTAATATTGTCAAGTGGCTTGCATCTAGACCTGAATGGAAAAGAATGTGGGGTAGAGATCATTTCCTGGTTGCAGGAAGGATTAATTGGGATTTCAGGAGAAACCCCAAAAACGAGTCTGATTGGGGCAATGAGCTTCTGAATATCGACGAAGCAAGGAACATGACGACGTTGGTACTTGAGTCAAGTCCGTGGAACTACAACGACTTTGCCATACCATATCCAACGTACTTCCATCCTTCAAGAGACAGTGAAGTGTTTCAGTGGCAGAACAGGATGAGAAGACTGAGAAGGCGATTCTTGTTCTCTTTTGCAGGTGCACGAAGGCCTCATCGCCACGAATCCATCCGCAACGAACTCATCGATCAATGTCTTGCTACGAGAAGGAGATGCAGGTTCCTCGAATGTGATAAAACACGGAAGTGCCACAAGCCAGCTTACGTGTTGAAATTATTCCAAAGTTCCATCTTCTGTTTACAACCTCCAGGGGATTCCTACACTAGGAGATCGATATTTGATTCGATCGTAGCTGGTTGTATCCCAGTTTTCTTCCATCCAGGTTCAGCTTATGTTCAATATATATGGCATTTCCCCAAGGATTACAGCAAATACTCGGTGTTTATACCGGAAAGCGATGTCAAGTCCGGGAAAGCCAACATCGAAAGAATATTGCAAAGAATTTCTAGAGAAAGAAGAGCAGCTATGAGGGATGAAGTCATAAACATGATTCCATCGGTGATATATGCAGATCCATCATCAAGATTGAGGCAAACTGAAGATGCATTTGATCTAACGGTTAAGGGTGTTCTTGACAGAATTGAGAGAGTGAGGAATCAAATGAAGGAAGGGAAAATAGTGAATTATGAATTTGATGAAGAAGAGTCTTGGAAGTACTTTGCATGTGGGAAACTTGGCCCCCATGAATGGGATGTTTACTTCTCCAGAAAAATTGGTAAACATGCCCTTTGACTTTGATCCCTTTTTTTTAATTTAAAGGATGAATGTTGAATAGGAAGAAGTATTAGCAAATGAAACTAGATGAAGACTTGAAGAGACATATGAGTAATTTGTTTTACGTATTGTAAATAGCAAATGAAACTGCTACATTCTGGGGGATATTTATGAAAGTAAAACTGAAATCAAAGCATGTACATAACATGATAAAAGAAAAAAAACTAAGCTTCATGGTCTGCAAAATTGATATGTTGTGCAATGAAAAGTGAAAGGCAACTATAGGCATTCCCCAAGTAAGAAAGTTTCTAATTGTTTTCGGGAATAATGAATTGTTACTCATCTAAAGATTTGAATCCTTGAAATGTGACTTACAAACAGAGGGCAGCCAAATTGATGATAAACTTCATATCAAAAGTGTGCCAAGCTGTATACAAGAATCCACGCCAACTGAATAGGAAAAGAGGGTTTAATTAGCTATAAACATAGGGAAACTTCTTCTGTGAATATTATGTAATGCTGGCATTTGAACATGAAAGATATTTAAGTACCAGAAAAAGAGTTATTGAAGCAAAAAGCCCTTCTTGTAGAAGAGCTGCATGACCCCCAAATTCTTCCTCATCAATCTTCAGTATCATTGCATAATATCCATATATAATACCAGTGGATATGGCCAGAAAACTGAAAGCAAATAACAATAAATAATTAACTAGAAGTTCAGCAAAGAATACTAATTACATGTATAGAAAAAGGCAAGGACAAGGACAATGCCAAATACTAATCGTATCTGCTAATTGAACAAACACTAAGTTGATATCAAGACATTCAAGATAACTGAAGTTGGCAGCATAAACCCGTTGACAATGACATGATAAACCGAAAACTGGAAAATGGCATGGCAGTTTAAAAATCTTGGCACATGAAGAGAACACCACATTCCTTTCAAATTTTCAAAGAAATGGCTAGGTAGAAACATATATATTTAACTTATCAATTTCAAAACACCAATGATAGATATTGCATTCAAAATTGTTAATCCCTCCTAGGAAACATACATCAAAACCAAGGGACTGTACATGCTGCATGAAGTAAAGCAAGCAGAGTTTAATCATGAAACTCCAATGGTGAAAGGGGCAATCCATTTAGCAAATTGTGCCACCATAGAGAATAGCTGTTCCAGACTTCCAGTTATCTACTAAAACACACGACTTATCCTCGTCAACCTGATAGCTTAAGAGAATGTTCGAATCCTTATTTACACCCAGCTCAATAGCTAAGAATTATTAGTTATTCATCCACAGCCAGTCTAAGATTTTGTAAACCTCTAATCACCGTAAATCAATAGCATAGTTCCGGCCAATTACACGAGAGTAAATTCCAAAAGCCCAATACACAAGGCTCCTGATATATGCAGTCATACCAAGTGCATACCTCCCATCACAATATGGCATCTACATAACTAGTGAGATTCACCAAACTTTACTCGGTGCAGATTCAACAATCGGATACAAATCCGAAGCATTGCAATTTACTAATGTGATGTATGCAACATGAGTCTGAGAACTTACATGAAGATCCAAATGCCTCCAACCACCGGGATTGCTCCCCATAATAAACCGCAGAAAAGAGCTACAACCTGTCGAATCCAATGCAATACATCTCCTAATTGATCCTGCTCCAAAAATCAACCAAAACTCATCATAATTTTATTTTTCAAAAAATTACCCAATTCAAGTTCATTCCCGATAATCCAATTAAACCCCCATTTAAGAGGAAAACAGAAACACATTAAACTAAACTACTTCCAGAACAAAATAAGCTCAATTAAGAGCACAATTAAAGTACAAACGACTATAATTACAGTTCACTGTTAGAGTATCTGACTCTAATTACTAGTAAAACTTTAAAATAAAGTCAACAGAACTAACGAATGAAAAAGAAAAGCAGAAGATTAACCTTGTCCCAAGAAGACTCTGGATCTAATAACTTGGCGAACTTGAACGGAGAGAAGTGACCGTTTTCGTGTTGCTGATGTTGCTGTTCATTCAATTTACCTGATTTCGCTTCTTTCATATTCAATCTCTTTTTTTTTTCTCTAAAAAAGAGAGTTACAAATATAGTACAAGTAAAACAAAGAACTCAGTATTTAAAGAAAAAAAAATCAGACTATTGTGCGACACAAATTATATATGTAAAAATAACTCTGTATATATATTATTCAATGAAAAAAAATCGACTCACAATTTCTCATTACTGTAAAAGTTCAAGATATAAATGTATACGTATTAAATCAAACTATTGTAAATAAAATCAATAGGTTACTCTAAGTAGTAAGCAGTTTGATATCGTTTAACTAAGTATTGAGTTCAACGTCTGTTGTATGTTGAAAATTTTTATAGAAGACTCATCCACCAAAGTTGATTGTGCGACACGAATCGATCCAAATTAGTCCGGACAAAACCTTAAAGAACCAAAAGGTGAACCAAAAAATTATTGTGATAGAGCTAAATAAATTACAAATATACATGTTTTTAAATCAAGATATTTTGTATACGAGTAATGATTTTTATTTTGAGGAAATATATTTGGCCGATTAGTAAATTTATTCATCTTTATTTTTTATGTTTAGGAGTGAAGTTAGAAATTAAAAGTTAAAGGGGTTGAAAAAAGTAAAAGTATAAAAAGCCCATGAACTTCTGAAAAAAAACGAATTAGGTCCCTAAACTTTTTTCACCCAATTAAGGCCTTGAATCAAGGAGTTGAATCAATTAAGCCCTCGAACCAGTTTTGACCATTAAATTTCGATAGTCTTTTTTTGGATTTGTTAGTGCAGTGCGCTGTGTCATAGTGTCTGTTTAAAAGTTAAAAAAACGTATAAAATATAAAAATATCTTTTGAAGAAATCTGTAAATGAACATGATAGAAACTGTATTAGGATATTTATTTTGATATAATAATCGAAAAATAATTTTGAACTAAATTGAAAAGATTTCAAAAATATTTTTAAGTCCAAACAACTTGAAAATATGTTTGAAGAGTTTTCAAAAGGTTTTGGAAGGTTTCAAAATGTTTTAAAGTAGCCAAACTTGAGTTTTTAACAATCTCGTACCAATACGATATACACCGTATCGATACAGTTTAGAGTTTCAGCTACAATATTTTTCTAGAACCGAAAAATCATACCGGTACAAGCTTACACGTACCGATACGCGCAGGGTCGTACCGATACGCTATGTTTTCAAAACCCCCACGGTTATTTCCATGACAGGTCGTATCGATACACCCCATAGGCGTATCGATACTCGAAGCCTGAAACGCGCATAATGACTATAATGACTAGTAGGCGTACTGATACGGGTAACCCGCGTATCGATACGGGCTATACCAGAATTGTAATTTCAACATGAAAATTAGTTTTCAACAGTCTATTTGATCCCCAACGATCTCCAACGGCCACAAGCTTGTTCTTAACTATATTATGAAAGCTAGAACACTTGAAGAAGAGAGAAAACATATCCAAGCAAAATGATCAAGAGAATTTAAGTCTAAATTTTATTTCTTCATTTCTCTTGTACATAGTTTAGAGAGTGCTTAAATTGTAGATCTTTGTACACTCTTGTGAGCTTCAATTTGTGTAAACACCCACCTAATGAGGTACTTAATTTACCAAACAAATCCCTTGTAGAAGGAGAGGTTCTAGTTTAGCCTTAGACAAAAACTAGAATGGTTCTATCTTAGCCACTAAAAGATAGGGTTGTAAAGATTGTCTCCTTAGCCTAAAAAAGGGACGAATTCATAGTGAATTGAGAAATCTTTAGTGATGTGCTAAGGTAGTGGATGTAGGCTTTGGTTAGAAAGCTGAACCACTTTAAAATTTTTGTGCAAATTGTCCATCTTTATTTTGATTTTTAGCCAATTCTTCAAAGAAGCAAAATCAATCCTCTTGACGAATTTCGGTGATCGATTCAAGTGTGCTACAAGCGTAACAAACTCTAGTATATCATGTGTCAGTAATATCTAAAGAAAATAATTGTCAAGATATAATAGTCAAAGGGCTTAATTAATTCAATTTATGGTTCAAGAGCTTAATTTAGTGCAAAAAAAATCAGGGGCTTAATTATTTTTTTCAAAAGTTCAATGGCTTCTTACATCTAAGCCTAAAAATAACAGAAGATTGAAAAACGTCATCAATAAAATTCGATTCACTAACTTCATGTAAAATAAACTTAATTTTATGTAGACACTTTACAACTAAGACAACACTCACTCTATAATATTAAAACAAGTAAAATAAATTATAATTTAAAATTCTACGAAGACTAAACTAAAAATAAATAAATAGATTGTAAGGATGGACCAAGGGGCTTGGCCGTGTGGCTTCACCCATGCTTATGTTTCTTTAGTTATTGGGTACTAGACTTACTACATTTTGGATACAAAATAATGAATTTTATTTTGAGCAAAGCACTTTGGTCAGTTGACCAGTCTATTAATTTATGTTTTTTTTTTATATTTCTTTAGGCCATGAGTTTTAAATTTATTAGGAGCACTTTCTTCCTTTTTCTAGAATTTCATTCCCTTCTCCTTTAAGCAAAATTATGATTAAAATTATGGTTTATTAGAAAAATTATTTGTTTTATTTAAAACTTCACAAAATAAAAATCTTGCTAAAAATTGTAGATTAAACCAAAGTTAAAATTATCATTTCTAACTGAATTAATCGAGTTAATTTAAACACTGAATTTCATCATAAGTTTTTTTTTAATAATTAACGATATTCAACTTATGATTAACCAATTTGGATTAAATACTGCACAAATTTATAACGGAGAATTTCAATGCTTGTTTGATATTTGTCCCCAAAATAATGCTGATTTGAGTAAACAAGACGGGCGGGGATGTCACATCGATGGTTGAGATGGGCCAAGTCCAGCCCAAGTTTCTAGAATGATGTCTGCCCATTCTGGAAGCGTGAAGCACAAACGGCAAAGTTCGTAGTTTTGAGTTTTGACTTTGACAGAAAAATTCAAAAATCTTTCACTCTGGACTGACCACGTTATTCACGAGAGCGTGAGATTTTTATAAAAATGAATTATCTTATGCAAATACAGTACAATTTTTTTATTTTTACAAGTGTTTTAAATTTTAAATTCCAATGTTTTAATTTAAGGTATAAAATTTAGGAAGGTTAGTGTATGAAGTTTAGAATTTAATATTTAGAGTTAGAATTTAAAGTTTATGATTAAAAATTTCGCCTGAATTTTTATCAATAACCGTTAAATTTAAAATTATTACACTCAAACCTTTAAAATTTAAATCTTAAATGGAGTATTTAAACCATAAAACTATGGCCTAAACTTTGTTCTACATATGCTTGTGCATGTTATAGTTACGTATAAAAATACTTTGAATTCCACCTCTTGTCATCCATGTTTTACTAAAATTACATTTCCTATCCTCCTCCCCTTCTTCTTCACTCCCAAACATTTTCTCAATTCTCAAAATCTGAATTCCCTTTTCTATTTTCGTCACTTTGCTTTGATTCGCTGAATAAGCAACAATTCAATTGAGCATTTAAGTTTACTTTTCGAACAAATTAAAAAAAAAGGAATTTAAAGAAATGGGAAGTCCAAAGAAGGATCAGAATAAAGGATTTTTCGCAGCGATGACCTCGGGTTTATCTTTGTTTGGAAACGCCATGCACAGATCTGTCAACGGGTACATTTCCTTTTTCGAATTTTCAGAATAGATAGTTGGCGGTTCCAATTATACGATCATTTCTTTTAAAAATTTCTAAATTTGTTCCATGATTTGTTAGTTGAACTGATTTGACATCATTAATTAGTTAATTATTTCATTGGAATATACATCGGTTTTTAACCAATATTACCGCTGTTCGTCTGGAAATACTTGTTAATTTTAGGTTGATAAAGAGCGGGGAAATTGTGGCAATTAATATGATGTTTTTTAGTTCATTTGAATACATAAAATTTCAAATTAAATAGGTTTAATTAAATTGTGATCTCCCCTCTTTTTTGTTTTAAGTAAAATTTGAACAGCAAAAAAGTCGGTTTTGGACTTGATTGCTTGTTTAAGATTCCTGGTTGGTTGGTAACTGATCAATAACTTCATCATGGCTGTTAAAGACTGTTGATTGAATAAATCTTGAATGCCTAGGTTACTAGGTTATGAAGGGGTAGAAGTCATAAATCCAGAAGGAGGAAAAGAAGATGCTGAGGAGGAAGCTCAGAGAGGAAGATGGAAGCAGGAGGTATATATCTTTATAACTGGGTTTTTTTGGATCTCTGTTTTATAGACCAATTATTAGCAATGGTTGAGTTACTTTCATTTTGCCAATGTTTATTTGAGTATTAAACTGAGGTTTTATTTCAAAATTAATATTTGGAGATGGAATTTGGAAACAAATAGTTCTTTGTACTTGTAATTTGAGCCACGGAGATGAAGACACATATTCTTTAATTTTACTAGTTAGAGAAACTGATATTTTGACTACTCTCTTCTTTTTATCAATGCTGCTAGGAGCGAGAGAGCTACTGGAAACTGATGCACAAATATATAGGTTCAGATGTTACGTCAATGGTGACACTTCCTGTCCTCATATTTGAACCAATGACTATGCTTCAGAAAATGGCAGAGGTTTGTTTTACCTGGAAGAGATTTGTTACTTTGTATGCAGCATTTTTCTTATTCAATATATGATGTGCTATTGCTTTTGCAGTTGATGGAATACTCCTACTTGTTGAACCAAGCAGACGAATGTGAGGACCCCTATCTCCGGCTGGTATATGCATGTGAGTATGCTTCATTAACTTTATTAATTAATGCAGCAAGTTCTAGTTTGTAATTAATGGGATTCAATCCTGTACAGCATCATGGGCTATATCTGTGTACTATGCCTACCAACGTACATGGAAACCTTTTAATCCTATTATTGGGGAAACCTATGAGATGGTTAACCATGGAGGGATAACATTCATTTCTGAACAGGTGACTTTCAAGTTATTTGATTATTTTAAGCACGATTTATTTCATTTTTATATATCTGTGCATGATATGCCTTCATTTCCACTCTCTTTCATGTTCTGAAAGCAACAGTGTCATGTATGTTCAGTTTTGTCAATTTGAGCTCATCCAAAGGTTACTTCATTCGTTATATTATCATTTCAGGTCAGTCATCATCCTCCAATGAGTGCTGGGCATGCTGAAAATGAACATTTTACTTATGATGTCACATCAAAGTTAAAGACAAAATTTTTGGGGAATTCTCTTGATGTTTATCCTGTTGGAAGGTAATATTAGTGCTGCATTCTGTGAACTATATTTCCACTTATGCCTTCTTGTTTCTCTGGTATGGATATGGTTAATATCTGTTGAAAGGTAATACTCATGTTGGTTATTCTTTGCAGAACACGTGTTTCTCTTAAAAGGGATGGGGTGGTTTTGGATTTGGTGCCTCCTCCCACCAAGGTTAACAATCTGATTTTTGGACGAACTTGGGTTGATTCCCCAGGAGAGATGATCATGACGAATTTGACAACTGGGGACAAAGTTGTGTTATATTTTCAACCATGTGGCTGGTTTGGGTATTCTCCATAATACTTATTTTTTAGCCTAGTTTAAACATTTGCTTTTTTTGTCATTCATATGCAGTGTACCTTCATATGTTTTTTTTTTTTCATTCATATATGTTTGCGTTTTAAATGGGTGCTCTGAGATGAAATTTGATTTGAGTGTTTGACATGCATCATGTTGTATTCCCATGTGTGCAGAAGTGTACCTTCATATGTTTTTTTTTTGTCATCTATTCTTGTTCTGTCTAACTCTGATGAGGCTCTATGTGTGCAGAAGTGCACTCTATATTACTTAATTTGTGCAAGTCATACCAATCAGATGCATATGTTTTATGTAATTTGATCAGTCGATTTCTCCCTAAATTTGTTTCCATGGTTGTCTTTGTGTTTCTAATATGCTCAACTTTACACCAGTTGCATCTGGCTAGTGATTAGTGTTGAATTGAAGATTGATTTATGGCATTATTTCATGGCAGAGCTGGTCGTTATGAAGTGGATGGTTATGTTTATAATGCTGCTGAGGAACCAAAAATATTGATGACAGGGAAGTGGAATGAGTCAATGAGCTATCAGCCATGTGATATGGAAGGGGAACCTCTTCAGGGCACAGAATTGAAAGAGGTTCTTGTTATTTACCTATTCTTTATAATGTTGAATGGATGCATCTTTTTCTTACTCTTCGCTACTTATGGACTATGGCTTCAGGTTTTAGTTTTCCTCAGAATGTACATATCTATGATGGTGGCTAGCCATCTTATCTATTGCATCTATCCTTGAAATATATCTTGATGCTTTTCATTCAAATATTTGGTCGGTTGTCTTTTTTTTTTGTCAAAGCCTTTGAGTCTTCATGCATTTATTACCTAACTATTATATGCGCAAAGTGCAGCCCTTCTGTTTTTGTGGTTGTCTGATAATTTGGCCTTACATTCAACAAGACTAATCACATTTATGACTTCTTTATTGATTTTGGTCTGCAGGTTTGGCATGTTGCTGATACTCCGGAAAACGACAAATTTCAGTTCACATATTTTGCGCATAAAATAAACAGCTTTGACACTGCCCCTAAAAAATTGTTAGCATCTGACTCTCGCCTGCGGCCTGATAGATTTGCACTTGAGAAGGGTGATTTATCCAAGGCTGGTGCTGAGAAGAGCAGGTCTCTCTCTCTCTCTCTCTCACATGTAACAGAAAATTCTGCTCCAAGGTTTTTGCATACATCCAAAATGTCTAAAATGAAGTTGTCAACTTCTGAAATGCAATGGAAGAATCTGTAGCAATTACTATGTGTCTCCCTCTTGCATGATATGATGGATACCGGAAACTAGGTCTTAAATTCTAACCATGCACTATCCTTATTTAATCTCACCTTGTCAATGCGATTTAGAATACAAACCTCGCTTGCTATGGTGATGCAACAATACTTTCAGATATAGTTTTAATGCCGATACCTTGATCAACAGTTGCATAAACTTCCTTAAGGGTTGTAGTTTTGAGGATTTTGAAGGATAAACTCTCCATCTTGATTGACCAACAACAAATGTTCAAAGAAAACAAAATATAGTGGGGGCTCTTCAATAGGAAGTTTCTTTCTTTTTGTACATTGATCGGAAGATGATAAACTTTATTCTTTTTTTTCCTCTTCGACCACTTAATTTTTCTTGTATGGTTAAATTAAAAGGAAATGCTAATGTTAACTTGCCTCATAGTTTCAGAATCTCAAATCTTCCTTGCAATGTCAAGATAATTTAATTTGTACCTTTTGCTAATTTTTCCAGGTTGGAAGAGAGGCAGAGAGCAGAAAAGAGGACACGGGATGCAAAGGGCCATCAGTTTACCCCTAGATGGTTTGATTTGACAGATGAGGTCTCAGCCACGCCTTGGGGTGACTTGGAAATCTATTGCTACAATGGCAAATACACTGAGCATCGGGCTACTGTAGATAGCTCAGACAGCAACGACATGGTTGACATTGCTTCAATTGAGTTCAACCCATGGCAGTATGGTAACTTATCAACCCAATAGGTATATATATATATACCTTTTAAACTTTGCAGTTAGTAACACGTCGGTGTCATATGTTAGAAGTAATATGTTGTTGGCACTTGGCATGTATGCGTTGGTTGTTCCCCATTCCGAAATCCCATCCTAATCATCCCTAGGGAAATTTGTAACTGTTTCTGAACACTTTTCTTTCTCCAAATTTCTCAAGAAACTGTGTTTTCATGGCCAGGGCGGACAACAGCTTAGAATAGATGGATGGAAAGGAATTCTCTTTTGTCGAGTTCTACTTTCCAAGGTGGTAACTGTTTTCAAAATTTCATAGTAATCTTGCTGATTTACATATCTCATATCTGTATATATTTACAATCATGTGATACTTCTACCATATGGCATTTTGAAGTGTCTACAGTTCCCAGTCGCTGGTATTGTGTTGTTTTCTTTAGTAATGACATGATGATACAGCAACTTTACTCATTACTTGGCTTTTTCCATAGTTGTTTCTGTTGATGTTTTAAACAAATTGCATGCTGTAATTTGCCATCATCCAAGATTCGATTCCAATCTCACAAGTCGGTCGACAAATGTTAGTAATAACTTCGAATATGTGTGTGGACTCGTCTAGTATCAGTAGATACGATGGATGTGCACATTTAGCTTGTTGCTCCAATGCATTTGCCTGCTCATGCAGAATCATTTGAATTCAAGTGCTTTTAACCCCAAATGCTATAAGATCAAAATCTTTCATGTAGTTTCAAGTGTTCCGAAAAGCTGGTCCGACATTGTTTAAATTGAATGTGTTTCTTTTTACAGTATTTTTATTTAATGAAATCCAGTTGAATCCTATTATATCAGATGATACATAACAAATAGGAAGAAATAATGTGCAGTAGAAGAATTTTTAAATTTTATTTTATGAAGCATACAGGTTAAATTGTCGAATTTTGAATTTAACAGAGACTTAAAAGGTATTTAAGTTAAATAAAACCAGATTCAGAGTTTAACTTATATAATAACCCATCAAGTATTAAAACAGAATTGAAAAGTTGAGGTTTAACTTGATTAGTTTCAAAAATAGTAGAGACTTGTTAACTAATTAGATCATAAAAGTTGCATGTAAGATTTAAGTTAATTAACTTCAAAATATAATTAGATCATAAAAATATAATTACATAATCAATTATCGGTTGATTTAATAAGATGATGTACTAAATCTTTTAAGTACGGTCGAATTATGTATAAATGGATTAAATTGAATTGTGTAAAATTTAGGGGGTCTTTCAATGGAAAGATCTCATTCATGATTGGAAGGATACCGAGACAAGTAACAACCCATTAGACTCCTAAATCCTAATTCTGAATTTGCTTTCTTTTTTTCTTGCCTGTTTTGGGAAGAAAGCTTTTCTTCAATTAAATATATATAAAAAACAGTTTGGTTTGTAAGAAAAAGCCACTAAAATATTTCTGAGATCCGTCTTAGTATTTTTAAACTGAATTTATTTTTATAAAAAAATATGATTAATCGAATTAAATTTTTAATTTTTAAATCATATGATCTTAACAAATTTCGACATTTTATATATCTTTGATGAAAAATTTCCCTTTTCTCTCTCTAATTTATGTGTTTGGAACAGAAAAAGCTGCAAAAACAAAAGTTGTGATTCAATGTGAGCAAAGGCTCACACCATTTTCATTGGCCTTATTCATTGAGCTTTGGTCATTGCTTTTACGTCAAGAAATGCAGAGTTCCTTCAACTCCAAACTCCCCTCCCCTTTTGCATTCTCTTCCTACAAAAAAGATATTTCAGCGGCTAATGGTATTAAATGACCAAAAACTAAAAAATAAAGACACATGATAACATTATAATATTAGGACGTCGAATTATCCTTTTTTTTATTATTTATCTATTTATTTTTAAATAATTCGTGGGACCCATTTAAATCTATTTTTTTCTTAGGACGTCGAATTAGGTCCCTAATTCTTAATTTGATTAATAATCAAACCCTGTATACTCAAATTTCTTTCAACTGGACCCCTACTTGAGATAAAAATCGTTAGCGTAAAGTACACAAATGGTCACTAAACTATTTCCCCAAAAATAAAATGGTCATCAAACTTTTAAAAATTACATAATGGGCATTAAACTTTAATTTTTGTTACAAAATGGTAACTAAGCTGTTAACCGTCGTTAATGGATGATGTGTCAGACAATAAAATTTGAATAATAGTACATTTAACCCTTTATATTTGTATATTCAATCAATTTAACCCTAACTCAAAAACTTAGAAAATTTGGGGGGGCTAACTTCATAATTTTCTCATACTTTTCACCTTCCCCACACTTTCCTCATCAGCCGCATCTTTCCCCCCACTTTTCACCTCCTCTAATCCACTCACTGTCGACCTTTTTCATTGGGGTTTCATGTAGGACGATGGGAGTTTCATGTTTGACTGATGCACAAATAATAAAGAGAATGAAAATGCAATCTTGAGAGTATTAAAATGGCGAATGCCTTTTTTTTTTTGGGTGAAATAATGTGTTCTTTTTTCACCCTTCTCTCCTCACACATTCAATCGATGTTTGATGTGGTTTCTAGCTCCAAAACGAGAGATTACGTTTGACACTATTGAGCTTTTAGACCACAATTTTCCCAGCCGAAAGCAGTTCGTTCGGCTTCCATTTTCAGTGCAAACGTAATTTCAAGGGAAGAAAAATCAATAATTACCCCCAACAATTAAACAATTGTTTGATTGAATATATAAATATAAAAGGTTAAGTGTGCTATTATTCAAATTTTATTGACTGTCACTTCACCTATTTAATGGTGGTTAACAGTTCAGTTACCACTTTGTAACAAAAACTAAAGTCTAATGCCCATTATATAATTTTTAAAATTTTGGTGACCATTTTATTTTTTAAAAATAATTTAGTAACTATTTGTGTACTTTACCCATATCGTTAATTAGGCCTTTAAATTTAAATTTTTATCATTTTAGTTATATGCACTTTAGTGGTGCATGACATTCATAGTAAAAAGTTTTATTAGATTTTTCATCAAAAAAATTCCCTTGGATTAGATATTATTTGTTAATATATTAACATCCATCAAATTAATTATAAAATTACTCTTGGTAAGTTCATTAATAAAACATCTTATTTTACATAGGCTTCCATTAGTGTAAAAGAAAGAACGAAAAAATTAAGATTCTCAGTCTAGTTTGTTACACCTACTATAAATTCTTTTTAAATAGCTCAATGATTAATCACATTTCCTAATTAACCGCTTTCTCTTATCTTGCACCAATTTTCTTTGGCCAACAACTTCTTGCACCAAAAATAAAATGTTTTTTTTTAGCAAAAACACTTATGTGGGGTCCACCCGTGGTGTAGGACCCGCCACGAATCCCATCCCTTATCCTCGAATTTAACGGACGTTTTCCCTCCTTGGCTTTCCGGATTCAGCACGCAAACCACGCCGTCAAAGTTGAGAATTTGACGGGAATTCCTATTTCACCGTCAGAAGTCCGCTTGCGCCATTTCGATTAAAAAATCAGCCACAACGTTGTCGATAACACGAACCAAAAAGCGACCAATGGCCTGCCTTCCTTTAACCACGTAGGATGGATTATTTTGCTTTTTTTTCCTACGTGTTTTTGTTTTTTAAAAATACGCCCACAAATCTCTCAAAAAATTCGGCTAATACAATATTTATATTATACTTATGTTTAAAATATAAATATATTTTTATTCTGTTAATTTTAATGATAGAAATTTAAAATATAAAGCGTATACTTAAATAGTTAGATTTGTTTATATATTTAAAAAATCACAAAAAGGATAAATAAATACATAGAAATATATGGTTCAGATCTGTTGCCCACGTGATAATTAGCTGCTTCCTCTTTCTTACGATCTCGCAGGAATATGTTAAAAAAAGAGAGAATATTCTTGTAAATATAATTCTAATGCTCAAAATTTTAAGTAAGGTCGAGCCAAAAGTTTTCAAAATTTTGCAGAATAATTTACTAATTACTATAACATAATTACTTTTTACTAAAAAATAAAATCTAAGTGGACAGGTCAATAGACTACCAAACAATAATTATTAAAAAATCGATCCCAAAAAATAGAATATAAATATAAATATAAATATAAATAAATCACTCTTTTTGTGACCCGTCGGTTTTCTCGATGCTGTGACTGTGTCATAGCCGCTGGATTTAAGTTTTTCTCCACGTGTCAAAATCCGAGAGGAACAAAAAACACTGGTGTGTCATCCGATAAGGGAGAGCAGGTCTTTAGGTGGTTCCTTGCTACCGATGAAGTTTATGGTGGTTACCGATAGGTCCGGTAACCAGGGGTCAATGGTATAAGACCTGGGGTTTAAGCAAAACAAAAATTGGGTGATTTTCAGAGGGTTTTGGCGATCAGAGAGAAGGAAGAAAAAAAGGATTCCTACAAATTATTTTCTTTTTCGGTGAGAAAAATAAATTGTCAATTTTCAGGGAAAACCACGACTGGCTTTTGTTTCAAGAACACAGAGAAGATTTCCCCTTTGTTTTCTGGGGGAGAAATATGGGGTAGGAAATAGAAGTGAGTCTTGTTCTTTTTTCTCTTCTTTTTTTTCTCCGCCTGGGAAGATAATTTTCATTTTTGTTACTTCTTTCTGCGATCTTACGTTTGGTTATGGATTTCATTTTTTTAGTGAAAAGATCATAGTTTAGAGGTAAGAATTTTCTTTTTTCTTGATTTTCCTTCCCCCAAAAGTTTTCGTGTCTCTTGTGATTGGTTGCCTAGAAATGGTGTGAAAGTAGAAGGAAAATTCGATTTCCGTGGTAATCCAAGGACAAAGTTTTTAACTGATCAGAGTTGTAATATTTTTTTTTTAACCTTACAACTTTAAAGCAATGAAATGCCTGTTCCTTTTCTCCTCTGTTTTCAGCTTTCTTTTTAAAATTCTTAAAGTTTGTCACTTTTTAACGTTAAATTCTTGTGCTTGTCGATGAATTTGGGTTATAAGGCATCCGATCTGGATTTTTTGGACAATTTATTGGAAAAGCCTAGGAGATGATCAAAGATTCCCTTTTTAACAGTCTTTTTTCCTCAAGATAGATATTTTCTCCAGGGTTTTAGATCTCTTCTTAAAGCAAATTTGATCTAAATTACAAAGAATTTATGGGGTTGACGTCTGAGTTGTTTATTTGGTTTTGAATTCTTTGTGCCGGGGTTTTGTTGTGGTTTAAGGGTTTTCCTTTGTAACTTAAATTTGCTAATTTCCCTTTACTTTCTATCCAGCTCTCTTTTGAATTTGCAATTTTTTGCTGTTTTCATCAGAGAATTCGAAAAAAACTAAGAAAAAGAACTTTATGGTTTTATGCATCTGATCTTTGATGTATAAGTATCTGTTTGATTTTTTTTTGAAACAAAGAGTTTCATAGACCCTTTGAGGTAGAGGGTTGAGTATGGATTTTTCATTTCCGATCAGATTATGTGGATCTTTTTTAAGTTACTTTTTTAATAGTTGGATGGGAAAATTGGGAGTGGTATATGAATTTTTGCTATGTCTTTATTATGTTTATTTTCTTATAGAAGGGAAATTTTCTTTTCTTTGTTTTTTTTTTCATGCCTTGAATCTCGTTTTCTGTAGTGCAACTTATTTCTAAAATGGTAATGTTTTTTTGTTATACAGTCAGTCTCTGGGAAATTGATTCAAGAATGCTGTGAGTATGGTTCTATGCATATGATGTGTTCGATGTGGTGCTATAATTGAGACATGGTGTTGCAGAAGAGGTTGGACTATGGATTCAGTGGCTATCAGGTGCCTGCTATTCCTCGAGCAACCAGATCAGCCAGGGTAATATATTTAAGTGTGGTAGCGTGTATTACATATTTGCTTGCAAATATTCTGATCTATTTTAAATCGCTACTGTTACTTCTTTTTATAGAAAAGAGTTCCATTTAGAAAGAGAGATGAAGGCAGCCAGATAAGTGCATTTGATTTGCTGGCCACTGTAGCTGGAAAGTTATTGCTAGATAAAGAAAGTGCTCCTGCTTTGAATGATACATGGAGTGTTGAAGATCAGTCTGCAGTTGAAACAAATACCGTAAAAGAGGAAAGGGGGGATGGAAATCTGTCATTGAAGCTAGAAACTTGCAATCAAGATAGTGCTGATGCTGAATTCTTTGCTTCTGAACTTGTTCCACAAACTAGTGACCCAAAATATAGTTCTAAGGAATCCCCTAGTCTTCGGAATGGTGCCCTCGTAGCAACTTCCAATTGCTTAGAAAGATTTGATGATCAGAAGTTGATGAATGGCAAAATCAAAAATGAAATGGGAGGTTTGGCTTGTAATGTAGAGACTGGTCCCTCCGTCTGTGCGAGATTTGGTGATTGTATTAAACCAGTGTCTGAAAATAAAGTGTCCACGGATGAGGAACTGGATAGAACTGATAAGGTTTTGATAAAAGGGGCTGATAAATGCCACTTAGAGGATGCACTGGTCTCGGATGTTAAACCCCCTGCTCTAGTTAGTTCAGACATTAGTATTAAGGCACGTTCATATGAGGACCATGATCCTCTTGTTTCTTTTCCCACAAAACGGGATGATGTAGATGTAGTTAGTAGAGATGATGATGAAAAATCTTCAGGGTGTACTCACCCTAGCCCCCCAAGAGAACCATTTAGGTCAACCCCTCATATTGGAGACCGAAGAATAAGGAAGGTTCTGGCTTCTAAATACTGGAAAGTAGCTCCAAGATCAAAGAATGTGACATATTCCCATTATGGTATGTGGCTTCTTGTAATCAAATTCATTACAATTTTGAGTATATCATCTGGTACCATATGTAGGATGCTTACAAGTGTGTCATTTTAATTAAATGGATATCTTGATCCTTCAGATGAGTATTTGAAGTCTGGTCACTGCAATAGGAGTGCTTATAAACGCGTAAGATCTGGAAAGAACTATCCTTTCAAAAAAAGGAAATTCTTTTACTGTAGCACAGAGTCGAATTCGGATGGAGGAACCAGCAGTGAGGGCATTTCTGATTCACCTGGGAAGAACAACAACAGAAATAGTTCCTTTCTATATTCAAAGATGCATGGAGGTGACTTAAATAGTTCTCATCTCTAACTATTACTTTCAATTCTTTGTGTTTATTGATAACATCAGCATTTTGCTTATTGGTTCTAAATCTTTTCCAGTCACCGGTGAATCATCTTCACCAGCAAACCAACACAAATCTTTCAACTCCAGGGATTCCCACGGTATGAGAGCCTTTGATGGAGTGATTCATATGTAACTCTTTTCACTTGATTGGTGTTTGTCATTCAAAGAGGTTCTTACATCAAGATGTCTTTCCGTTTACTCAGTGAAGCTCAGGATCAAATCTTTCAGGGTGCCGGAATTGTTTATTGAAATTCCAGAATCTGCAACTGTTGGTTCTTTGAAGGTATAATGATCTATGAATCTGATCATTGTGGTAGAACATTTGACTGTTGTCCGAAATTTGACAGCAGAGTGCTTAGAGATATTTCTTGGATTTCTTTTCGCTACATTTGGACCTTGAAGAATTATGTCTGTTCTATTAGTATCACTATCTGCATTTGTATTTCTTTCTTAGAGCATCATCTTACGTCAACCCGTGATGGATACTTGGTCAGTATCTGTCATAAATTGTTATTCCACTGTCTCGTCTCATCTACTGGCTGGCTTGGTCGTTACATTCCCTCTAATGATGTGAAATTGATCTGTAGAGGACTGTAATGGAGGCAGTGACGACCATACTTGGAGATGGATTATGTGTTGGTGTACTTCTTCAAGGAAAGAAGGTTAGGGATGACAATAAAACTCTGCTGCAGACAGGAATTTCTTGTGATAATCAGATGGATGCTCTGGGTTTTAGCCTGGAGCCTAACCCTTCTCATACTTCCCCTTCATTATGCCCTGGAGGTTCTCCCTTAAAACTTCCCCGAGACACTCCTCTACCTCTCGCTAGGTAATAAAAATAGTTTTACAAGTTCAGCAGATATCTACTTGTATGTGATGGTTTAAGTATGGTCTCATTTTGTTGTTTTCTAGACTTAAACATATAGAAAAGAAGTCTTTTTTTAACTAAATGGTTTCTTTTTATTTTTGGAAAAAAGGATAATGTTGCTATCACTGGCAACTATTAAAATCTTGATCTTCTAGGATCTACCTTTTTCTTCTAAATGCTTCCTTGAAGAGTAGGCTTGACTTTTTGTCTGAAAAACACTATTCTCATTCAAGAGCTGTTAGCCTTGAAGAGGTGGCTGACTTTTTGTCTCATTCAAGATTCTTATTCATATCTCTCTCAAATACTCTTAACCATCGGATCAAATAAGAGTTATTTGGTTACTCTGCAGATTCAGTTTATGATTTACTACTGTTTTTGCCAGGTATCCTACAAATCCTTGTTTAGTTAATCAGGTTACTTGTGATCCCTCACCTGAGCCTCACATGCCTAATTTGGGGAACCTTATTGAAAGCAATAATGGTTGTGCATCCTCACCTACTGACATGTTTGACAAAAGCACAACTGAATCTAAAGCATTGGTAGCTGTACCTGCTATGAGCATGGAGACATTAGCTGTGGTTCCAGTTCATAAGAAATCCAAGCAATCTGAAGTTGCACAGCGAAGAATTCGTCGACCTTTCTCTATTACTGAAGTTGAAGCCTTGGTTCAAGCCGTTGAGAAACTTGGAACCGGAAGGTACGTTTGAGCCTAACAAAGAAACGCTGCTTCTTTGCTAATTTTCAATCGATTCATCATGATACCCTATCAGAATTTTGCATGAATGCTTGCTCTCGCGAAAAGAATGTAACCAGAATTCAGAAGATACTCTGAATGCTGTTTTCTTTGCCACTCGTTCTTTGTGTGGTTAAACATACGGTTATCCTTTTAATGGCTTTATTAATTTGCAGGTGGCGTGATGTTAAATTAAGAGCTTTTGATAACGCGAAGCATCGCACTTATGTTGATTTGAAGGTAAGTCCAAACTCTACTTCCATAAAGCTACTGCAAAAGTGTTTCTGTCCTTATTTTGGGATAATCTCTTGACCTGCTGAGTGCTGATGAATCTGCTTCCTACTTGTATCTTGTTTATCATACTTCCATGCCTTTTATAGGATCATTTGTTGGCTTCCTAAGGTTATTTGTTTAAATCTTTTGTTTTAAAATTCAAAAGGTCAGGTTTACAGCTCGGACTACCAGAGAACATAGTTGCTTATACAACAGGTTAATGATTAGTGGTTTTTACAAGATGATAAAACTTTGTAGCTTTATCTGTAAGATAACTACACTACAAGATATCTTTTGAATCTTAATATTGCCGCTTTTGGCCTTTCAGTTGGAAAAGGGAGACAAACAACGTAACGTTGTTTCTTAGCCATCTTGATAGGTAGATCGAAAACATTTTCATGTGGTTGTGATGGTATTTATTGGGCTCGTGTAGGATAAGTGGAAAACTCTACTGCACACAGCAAGAATATCCCCACAGCAAAGGCGGGGAGAGCCGGTGCCCCAAGAACTCTTGGACAGGGTCCTAAATGCACACACCTACTGGTCTCGGCAGCAAGCCAAGCAGCCAGAGAGCTGCCTTCTCTATCATAACTCTACTATGATAGCTAGTAGCCGACGCGATGTTGACGAAAAAATCTTAGGTTGATGATGGGTTTAGTACACATTGTCCTTTTATTTCTTGTATTTGTATTATGATTATGTAAAAAAAAAGTTATGCCAAGGATGAAATATAAGTAGTAAGAAATCTATGTAATCTTTTATGGTCTGCTCTGACAATAAGGATACTGGCTGGCCCCTTGTGTAAATGGTTGAAATAAAAGCTTGCTACTTGGTAGCTGAATTAAGTCTCATAATATTTTTGCCTGGCCTATCCACATGCCAACTTGCAATGTCATTAATGTCACCCTCACTCTCTTTCACAAAAAGCTATTCTTGCATTATTTGAGTTTGAAATTGCTTTAAACAATGAAGGCAAATTGAAAGAAGATTCCTACTTTTTATTGCTGAAATTAGGATTTTGTTTTAAAGAAAAGTAATATTTGTGGACTGGGTTTTTGAATGAAGTTATTCTATTTATGGATTATTTTATTTTGTAAATAAATCCATGCATTATTCGGATTAATTATCATTCACCAAATTCATTAATAGTTTTGTTTTAGAAAATTATATCATTTACTATCAATGAAAAATATTACGTAACATAAATTATTAATGCATCAAATTTTACATAATATAAAGCACATTTGATACTATTCAAAAAAATAAAACATATTTGATACGATTATTTATTTGAAAAAAATAAACGAATATTATACGAATAAATCAGTTATCGGGTTTGAGCCCAGGGAATTAGTTAAAGCATTAAAAACCCCATTCTCAAAACATAGTGTGGCCCTTGGGCTTTTCAACTCAAACAATTAATATGGTTTTCAAAGCCCTATAGAAATTCGCCGAAAAGGTTACTTTACTTTTGATTTTTAATATATATGAATATGACTATATGAGTAGCCGCCTAGGTTTTTTTTTCTTCTCTTTCTGGATCTTTAATTGTAGGATAAACTATATTAATGACCACCGAACTATGGGGTTGGTGTCGATTTGACCACTATATTTTCAATTGTGTTAAATATATCACATAACTATTTAATTGGTTCCAATATAGCCACCTGCCGTTAAAAAACGAAAAAGTTAACGGGACTGTTAAAATAATTGGTGTAATTACACATTTAGTCTCCTTTATTTATACAATCGTTTAATTTACTCCTAATTTTAATCTAATAAAATATATTAATTATTTGAGGAATTTATCTATTTTTATTAGATTTATTAAATTTATTTTCCTTCCCCAATCAGGTGGTGACACGTGTCACCACCAATTGGAGTAAGAAAAATCAAATAATTAAAGCTGGCCACAAGGGGACTCGAACCTGCGTCATAAGGGTTTAAAAGCAATGCTCTTGCCACTGAACTATGTATTTTTTTTGGTATATAGAATACCAAATATATTATATCTGATATACTACAAACACGAGCGAAGAAATTTTTTTTTCTTTTCGTTTCTTTCAGCCTAATACATTCAATGTCTCCCCCTCTCCCAACAACTGTTGAATAATTAATACGGTAATGCAGAAATGTTTCTGTCTGTTATTTTTACCATTATTCTCTTGTTTTCACAACTTATTTTGCATGGTTGCATGAACTGGCTAGTTGTTGGCTTGTTTCTGATATAATATTACATTCAGTTTCCTTGTTTGTGCACTACACAATCTGTTCATGCACAACCTAATATTTCAGTACATCAAACTGTTTTTTTTATAATAAGAGGTATTATTTCTGAATGTCATCTTTTTAATTCAGCTCTGATATGTAGTCTCCAAAATCATAGCTGAGGATTCTGCCTGGACATTTGCAAAAGAGAAGGAGCTTGACTTGATTGTCATAAACCCGGCAATGGTGATTGGTCCTCTTTTGCAGCCAACACTTAACACGAGTGCTGCAGCAGTTTTAAGCTTAATTAAAGGTAAATTTCCAGGCTACTATTTGCCTTCTCATCTTGAACATGCCATTTGCTTTGAGGATCAATATTATTTACCCTGGTGAAAATAAAAAGAAAAAAACTACATTCTTTAATGATCTTCTGAAATACACACTTAACCCTGTATGCCTCTTTATAGGAATAAAAAGTACCCTTCCAAAGGAAAAACCAATAATAAGGCCTTCTAATCAATTCCTCATGCATGAAATTTGTGTATTAGTACTGTAATAGTATCCCTAATAAAAAATGGTAGAAGTTTACATCCTAGAACTACAGTTATTATAACCATGTTAACTTCTAATTCTTTGACTCACCAACATCTTTCTTGTCATCCAGAAGTACTACATCACCCACTTCATAAATCTGAACATGTGAAAGTTTCTAAAAATGAGTACAAAATAAAAGCAGGGTGATCATATACTCATAAATTAAGATGAATGAAGTAAAACTTGAGAAGCAAAACAAGAAAATAATGGTAAAATAACAGACATGAACATTTCTGCATTACCGTATTAATTATTCAACAGCTGTTGGGAGAGGGGGAGACATTGAATGTATTAGGCTGAAAGAAACGAAAAGAAAAAATCTCTCATTCGCTCGTGTTGGTATTCTATATACCAAAAAAATGTGTAGTTCAATGGCAAGAGCATTGCTTTCAAACCCTTATGACGCAGGTTCGAGTCCCCTTGTGGCCATCTTCAATTATTTGATTTTTCTTACTCCAATTGGTGGTGACACGTGTCACCACCTGATTGGGGAAGGAAAATAAATTTAATAAAAATATAGATAAATCCCTCAAATAAGGTGGTGACACGTGTCACCACCTAATTAAATAATTAAATATATTTTATTAGATTAAAATTAGGAGTAAATTAAATGATTGTATAAATAAAGGGGACTAAATGTGTAATTACACCAATTATTTTAACAGTCCCGTTAACTTTTTCGTTTTTTTTAACTGCAGGTGGCTACATTGGAACCAATTAAATAGTTATGTGGTACATTTAACACAATTGAAAATATAGTGGTCAAATCGACACCAACCCCATAGTTCGGTGGTCATTAGTATAGTTTACCCTTAATTGTAAAAAAATTACTCAACCTTTGGTCAATTAATAGGGTTTTTTTTTGAGTTATTTAACTAGTGTTTATCCACATATTATATTCTTTTTTAATTTTGTTGTATTTTCTTGTTATCAAATAGAAGAGACTCGAGAGATACGCCCTAAACAACTGTAAGCTTTCTGGAGGGTTTTCTTGCATGCTTAATCCCTTTTAATTAGGGATGGGCACGGGTCGGGTAGGGTCGGGTTTTTAGCCTATCCGGACCTGACCCGAAAATAAATACCCTAAATCTGCACCTGACCCGATAATATTCTTTAAAAAATCTGACACGACCCTAAAATAAATATACTAAATCCGACCGATCCGACTTATATAAAATAAATTAATTTTAGGGACTTAATTGTAAAAATAATAATTTTAAGGGACTTAATTGTAAAAAATTATAATTTAAAGGACTTAAATATAAATAAAAAATTAATTTTAAGAATTTAATTATAAAATATATATATAAAGAGGGGTATTATTATAAATATACTTAAAAAATTTAGGGAAAAATTATACTATTAGTCCCAAGTCGGGTCAGATATTTTCCACCCTAAACCCGAACCCAACCCGAACTCAATTTTTTCATTAAAAAATTTGACCCGATCAAGTCGGGTCGGGTCAGAACCCGTCGGGTCCGGATAAAAATGCTCATCCCTACTTTTAATCCATCCTATTTGCGACGACATTAGGTTCCCTAAACATGTGTATAATTTATAAACCTGACATGTTGTTCGACTGAATTACTGATAAAATGATAAATTATTTATATTACATGTTTAATTGATGTTAATCGTGAATTTGATGACAAATTATCGACAAAACTTAGGGTGCATTAATAAATGAAAATAAGAAAAAATATTAATCAAGTTATAATGATGTCTAACCCCACAACTTTATCAAACGCAATAATTTTGTTGTCACAGTTTTTTCTGCCTTTTTTATACATTTTTTTCTTATTCTTTTGCTTCGTGGCTATAAACTTATAATAAAGCTGAAATCTTTAAGGAAACTGATATGCCACATTCACATGATTAGAACCGAAAACAATAATGAAAACATTACTACGATTGAGAAATTTAATTACTATATTTTTTTACATTAATATGTAACATATTGAGTGATTAATCTGAATCGAATACTACAAAAATCTATGAATGAGAGCGACTCTCACAGTTTAATTTATTCCATTTACAATGTCAATGTTTAAATTTCTGACCTTGCTTAAGATATCTAGTGTCTGATCCCACCAATTGTTAGTTAATTACTATTTATTACATCTATAGTTGTTAAGATTATGTCCCACAACATGTATAAGATAAACCGATTTAAATCGGTGGTAGTGGTAATCGGATCAATCAGATCTTAGCAAAACTATATAAGAGTAAAATCATACAGCGTATTGAAAGAGCGAATTGGAGTGAAACCGCTAATTTTAAAAAAGCTCATAATAGGAGCTTTTTGAGATTAGAGGTTTGATATTAGAGTTGTAAAGACTCTTTAACCCTTGCAAGTTACAAAAATCTCAAAATAATCTAAATTAAATATTTTCTCACCCTATTTATAATCTAATCCTATTCACTTTTTTCTTTTTATTATCACATATTTATATGTATTTAAATTTATTAATTAATTAAATATATTAAAATAATTATATAAATAATAAATTAATATATAAATCATTTGAATATGTTTAGAAAAATTATATTAAAAATAATTTTATAGATCTAATTAATAATAATTAGATATAAAATATTGATAACTAATAAACTATTCAAACAAATATTGAATATAAACATGTCCTTATGTGTCATTTTATTTGTTTAAATAATCTAATAACTATCAGCTATCAGTTAATTTTACCAAACATTTTTATACAATTAGCTAATACAATCCGCTAGTCAAATCAGCTAATACAATTCGCTATCCGCTAATTACCAAACATGGCCAAATACAAACTTTCTAGCCTTTTCAAGTTCAATTAACCTAGAAATACCATTGTTTTATAATAATGAAGGGAGTGGAATCTTATGTGGTCTGATTTCTGATGTAGAAATGATTCAAGGCAATAGAATTCAAAGTCAATTAAATACCCTTCCTTTAATAACTCCGTTGAATGTCTGTCCAGCTTGTTATTACCAGGCGGCTGTTGGGTCTGGTCTAAGTCTTACCTAGGACTTTCAAAGAAGGTTCCGATCATTATTGTTGTGTAGTAAAACCAGAGCCCTGGGTCGTCATTCTCTACCAACATGGCTCAGAATCCTGTTAATGGAGCCGAATCAGACAACCATCTCGTTCATGTTGTTTCATCGTCTTTAGGTTCAGATGGGGATTCCCCATATGGTAATGAAAACACCGATTTTTCCTATGCCGTGTTGAACTTCATAAATGATGTGCTCATGGAAGAAGATGTCGAGGGTAGACCCTGCATGTTGCAGGACTGTTTGGCTCTCCAAGCTGCGGAGAAAGCTTTCTACGATGTTCTAACTCAGGAATACGATCAACGTGGCTCTGAATCCGATTCCTCGGTGATGCAAGAGAAAGGGGAGACGCGTACGGAATCACAGAAGAGATCAATGGGGCGTGAATGTAGGGAATCCTCGGAAGAAACGAGGAAAAGCAAGCATTTGGCAATGGCGGCTGAAGAATCGAACGAGGAAGAACACATGTTCGACGAGGTTTTTCTTATTAAGACAGGGAATGGTGTGTCCTTGCCGTCGTGTCCTCTTTATGAAGCATCACAAAATCGAGCAGCCAAGATTAAAAGAACCCCTGCAAAGAAACAAGCTGGTAATGGAAAGGAATTGGTGGATTTGTGGAGTCTCCTAAGCCAATGTGCACAAGCTGTTGCCGTTTATGACCAAAGGACTGCAACCGAGCTGCTCGGTAAGATCAGGCACTACTCTTCTCCTTTTGGTGATGGAACCGAGAGGTTGGCTCATTACTTTGCCAAGGGTCTCGAAATACGCTTAAGTGGCACCAGGGCACCTCTATTTTCCCACATTTCGATGAATACCACATTGGCTGCCGATGTCTTAAAAGCCAGCATTTTATATGTTTCAGTTTGCCCTTTCAGGAGGATGTCCAATTTGTTTTCGAATCGAAACATTGCAAAGCTAGCAGAGAAGGCAACAACAGTCCATGTTATCGATTTCGGCATTGCCTATGGCTTTCAATGGCCTTGCCTTATCCAGCGTCTCTCAACAAGGAAAGGTGGGCCGCCTAAGCTTCGCATAACGGGGATTGACTTCCCCCAGCCTGGTTTCCGGCCTGCAGAAAGAATTGAAGCTACAGGTCGTCGTTTAAGAAGATGTTGTGAGAATGTTAATGTCCCATTTGAGTTCAATGCGGTAGCAAAAAAATGGGAAACGATCCGAGTCGAGGAGTTAAAGATCGAAAGAGACGAGTTGATTGTGGTTAACTGTATGTACAGGCTAAGGAATCTCCCCGATGATTCAGTCATGTTCAACAGTCCAAGGAACATGGTGTTAAAGGTGATCAAGAAAATCAATCCAAAACTTTTCATCCATGGAGTCGTGAATGGTAGCTACAATGTTCCATTCTTTTTGCATCGATTCCGAGAGGCGTTCTACCACTTCTCAGCAATGTTCGACATCCTGGAAGCCAATGTAGCAGGCGAAGATCCAGATAGGCTGGTGATTGAAAGAGAAATGTTTGGAAGGGATGCCATTAATGTTATTGCATGTGAAGGGATGGAGAGAATTGACAGACCAGAAACATACAAGCAGTGGCAGCTGAGGAACCAGAAAGCTGGTTTCAGGCAGCTTCCATTAGAGCAAAAGATAATGAAGAGAGTAAGGAGTGTGTTGAAATCAAACTACCATAAGGATTTTGATATTGAGGTGGATGGGCAATGGATGCTTCAAGGATGGAAAGGGAGAGTAAGCCATGCACTTTCTTGCTGGAAACCTGTCCAGGAGTAATCTGCTTTGATTCTTCTCTTTCGATCAACATTTCTGTATTGCCAAACTTCAAAATGTACAAGTCTGGAAATCTTATAACCCATATGAAATCAACAATCATATTGGATGCATAATAATGTGAAAGGCTTGTAGCATATCAGAATTCAGAACGAAATCTAAAAAATTGCTGAAGAAAAAACAATGTTTAGTATAGTTAGAGATTTCATAAACATCCTGGACAAACTGAAAAGGAAGGAGTGGGTAATCAACATCCTCTGGACCTCAAGGGAAGCCAATATGCCTGCAGATATGCTTGCTAAGACTGCAACTTCTCTTTCATACTCCCCCGCCCGAGTTATTGCTTTCCTTAGATAGAACTCTACCATTTTCTAAGACCATGGTTTTGTTTTAGCTCTATCTTTCCAATTTAAAAAGAAAAAAAAAGAGCTATAGAATGTTAAAAGGATTTTGTTTTAAAGACGTGTGGACTGGATTTTGAATGAAATTGTGGATTAAGTTCTTTTTACATAAATTCATACCTCATTCCGATTATTTATTAGAAAAATATTTCATGCACTAACGGTAGAAATAAAAAAATTTCCACACATAGCCTTAGTTTTAGTGTTTATAGATCCAATTTAGGGTTTATATGTTAGAGATTTAAGTGTAGGGATTTAGAATTTAGAGTTTATGTTAGAATTAGGTTTTAGATGTTATGGTTTGGGTTATAGAGTAATATGCTTAGGGAATTAGGTTTTAACCTATTAAAAGTAAATTTTAAACCTAAACTATAAATTCTAACCAAAGTTTCTAATCCGGAATTCTTTTTTTTATTTTCACCACTTGTGCATAGAATGATCACCTTTATTTATCATTAACCAAATTCATTAATAGTTTTGATTAAGAAGACTATATCATTCCCTATCAATTTTAATCGTATCCTTTATATTCTATAAAACAAACAATTTTAAGAAAATATTTTATGCATTGACAGTGATTTTTTTCCTCATGATATTATATTTTTTAGAGTTTAAGATTATGTTTTTAGTATTTGTGGTTAAGTTTTAAGGTTTGGGAATATATTTTATATTCTAAGTATTATAAATTAAGGTTCAGAGGACAAAGCCTCTAAACGAATAAAGCAGTTATTGGGAATTAGTCCAAGCATTAAAAAGCCCATTCTCAAACACCATATTTTCACCAAGACTGCCCTTCAATCTGTCAAAGGTAGTAATGACTGGATTGGGCTAGGCTTCATTTTGAGGACAGTCAACCCTTTCCCCATGGGCTGATCATTTGCTTAAACAACTTAATACCCACAAATTGGATTGGAAAATAAACCTATCAAGAAAAAGGAACAAATGGTAAAATTACCCTATTTTCATTTCATGAAGCCCAATATAAAAATATTGATTTCATAGGATATTTACAGACAAACCACAAGAAATGAACATTATTTGCTATGTAATTTTTATTATAGTTTTTTTAAGTGAACGGAAGTCTAAAGTGCAAAAATTTTCATAGTTGAGAAGTTTACTTTACTCGCCATATCCATAAAAGAAAAAAAAACAAAATAAATAAGGGGAGAAATCTAAAGGACTTAAGCAAAAGAAATTAAAAAACCGATGTAAAAATAAAAAGTAATTAAGAGGAGTAAAGTCCAGTTCTTTAACTGAGAGTAAGATTTTACTTGTAGTGTATATAAATTGTAATTTGAAAATGAAACAATTTACAGATATTAAGGAAAAATAAATATTTACAGACATAAACAATAAATGTCAAAATTTTAAGACAAAAACTATAACTTAAAGTGGCATTGAATCTAAAGTGTTGAGGTGTCAGTTGCAGATTGATGTTTCTGGAACACAAGATAAACAAAAAATAAAAAGCTTTCACCTTGCATCAGTCGGTTATCACTTGGTCAATTATCCCGGATATTTTAGGAAATGTAACAGTAAAATACTATCAGCCCAAAGCAAAAAAGAAAAATTAAAACAAGGCTTTACTCCCCACTCTATTTAATTCTAGCCTCTCTAATGGTAAAAAAAGAAGAGAAAACCCTAAAAGGGTTCTTGTAAGAACCAATAGCCGCCGATGGATTTTATCTTAACCGTTAACTATTTCTCTATATATTTCGAGCTTCTTTTCACTCGCTTCTTTGATCTCTACTTCAAAAACAAAGCTTCATCCTTCCATCGCCTATGTTATTTGTAATTCCTGTTATTTTTTGTTTTACTTGGAAAATATGATGCTGTTATCTGTTCTTTGTTAGATTAATTTTATGATAGAAAAAACTTGTAGAAAAAGTTTGGGGTGCTTTTAGTTTTCTTGTTAATTGGGTTTTTGCTGAGTTTAGGCTGACCAAAGTTTTGATCTTTTAAGCGTTTGGTAGCTTAAAGTTAACATCTTTGGAGTTTAGGTGTATTTTGTAGTCTGTAGAAAAAGATTTAGAATTGGGGTTTAGCTTACGATAGTTGATTTTGGGTAGAGGACCAATGATAGGAACTGGTAAAGGATCATTTGCCGATGATATGGAGTCGGAGATGGCCTTATTGCTTCGCGAACAGCGGAGTAAGCAAGAGGCCGATGATCTCGAACGAGAGCTAAACTTGTACAGAAGTGGCTCTGCACCTCCTACCGTGGAGGGTTCACTGAGTGCAGTCGGCGGGTTGTTTGGGAGTGGAGCCACTATTCCTGTTGGTACTGGAGGTGGTAGTGGGGTTACTGCCTTTTCAGCTCTTGTAGGAGCTAAAAATGGAAATAGTTTTGCATCCGAGGAAGAGCTAAGGTCTGATCCAGCTTATCATTCATACTATTACTCAAATGTGAATCTCAACCCGAGGCTCCCACCTCCTTTGCTTTCCAAGGAGGATTGGAAGTTTGCACAGAGGTTGAAAGGAGGGAGTTCAGTGATAGGTGGGATTGGAGATAGGAGGAAAGTGAATAGGGCTGATAATGGTAGCAGTAGGTCGTTGTTTTCAATGCCACCAGGGTTTGATGCCAGGAAACAAGAGAATGAAGCAGATGCAGAGAAAGTGCACAGCTCAGCAAACTGGGGTGGTGATGGACTGATTGGTTTGTCCGGTGTAGGACTTGGAAGCAAACAGAAAAGCCTCGCTGAAATTTTTCAGGTTTAATGTTTAATCATTAATGCCACTTGTTCTAAGTTTTATTTATTTATTTATTTTTAGTTTTGTGTGGTCACTCCGTTTTGTTGCTGAAAAATGGTTGTAATTGTTTCTTTAGCTTGTGTTCTTTAGCCATCTAATCTAAGTTTCAGCAGTCAATGTGGTTGATCTTATAGTTTCACAGGTCAATTCTTTCAAGTCTGTGGTTAGCATTTATGTTTGATTGGTCTCGAGATTTGTATTTTCATGTGGTCGCAAAATGATCATATGTATGACATACAATTATTTGCCTTTCTACTGAGTTCTAAGGTAGTTATATTACTGTGTTGAACTTAGTGGGGATGTTTTTTAATCAACATTTCTTCTTGTTCACAAATTGGTAGCTTGTTTGTAAGTGCATCATAGACTTCACAATGCTACTCAAAATCTATTTCATATGTAGTTTTTACTCTTCCCATGATTTAATATCATAGACTACAAAACTCTACTCAAAGTTTCTGGAACTTCTTTTTTCTTTTCTTGCTGCAGTGATTTAATATTTATCATTGTTGCAGGCTGATTTGGGACATCCTGCTCCTGTCACAAGGATACCATCACGTCCTGCTAGTCGAAATGCTTTTGATGAGAACTTTGAGAATTTAGGTTCTGCTGAATCTGATCTGGCTCAGTTGCGGCATGAACTGGCTTCTGCAGATGCTTTAAGGTCAAGCGTGAGTGTCCAAGGTTCGTCAGCCGTCCATACTGTTGCTCCACCTTCTTCGTACACTTATGCTGCTGCAGTAGGTGCTTCCTTGTCTAGGAGTACAACTCCTGATCCCCAACTTGTTGCTAGGGCTCCTAGTCCTTGTTTGACACCAATTGGAGGAGGTAGAGTCGGTAACTCGGATAAAAGAAACATGAATAGTCCAAGCATGTTTGGTGGTGTTACATCTGGTGTCAATGAGTCTGCAGATCTGACAGTTGCTTTGTCAGGGATGACCTTGTCATCAAATGGTGCACCAAATGAAGATAATCAGTTACCACCCCAGACTGAACAAGATGCTGAAACTCACCAAAATTATTTGTTTGGTGGTGATGGAATGATCGGTTTGTCTGGTGTAGGACTTGGAAGCACACAGAAAAGCCTCGATGAAAATTTTCAGGTTTAATGTTTAATCATTATGCCACTTGTTCTAAGTTTCAGCAGTCAATGTGGTTGATCTTATAGTTTCATGGGTCAATTCTTTTAAGTCTGTGGTTAGCTTTTATGTTTGAGTGGTCTCGATATCTGTATTTTCATGTAGGCGCAAAACAATCATATATATGACATACAATTAATTGCCTTTCTACTGATTCCTAAGGTAGATATATTACTTTGTGTTAAACTTAGTAGGGAACTAGGGATGTCTTTTAATCAAAATTCCTTGTTCACAAATTGGTAACTTGTTTATAGTGCATCATAGACTTCACAACGCTACTCATAATCTATCTCATATGCAGTTTTTACTCTTTCTTTGATTTAATATCATAGACTACAAAACGTTACTCAAAATTCCTGGAACGTTGCAGGCTGATTTGGGACACTCTGCTCCTGTCACAAGGATACCATCTCGCCCTGCTAGTCGAAATGCTTTTGATGAGAACTTTGAGAATTTAGGTTCTGCTGAATCCGATCTGGCTCATTTGCAGCATGAACTAGCTTCTGCAGAAGCTTTAAGGCAAGCTGAGTTCCGGAAATCTTCTGCGTCCTCAAACAATTCTTTCTTGAAAGGATCTCCTACTTCCACTCTCAATGGTGGGGGCAGCTTATCTACTCAGTTTCAGCATGGTGGTGATGCAAATTCATCATTTCCAAACTATGGATTAAGTGGTTATTCTTTAAACCCTGGTTTGGCCTCTATGATGGCTAGCCAACTTGGAACAGGCAATCTGCCAGGTGCATCAGCTATACCGGTCCCTGGGATGGACTCCAGAGTTTTTGGGGGAGGTTTGGGTTCTGGACAGAACATTTCAAGTGCTGCATCTGAGTTGCATAATCTTGGTAGAGTTGGAGGACAAATCGCTGGGAATGCTCTGCAGGCACCTTATGTTGATCCAATGTATCTTCAGTATTTGAGGACATCTGATTATGCTGCGGCACTGCTTGCAGGTTTTAATGATCCCTCTATGGATAGGAATTTTCTTAGTGATTCCTACATGAACTTGCTTGAGCTGCAAAAGGCTTATTTTGGGGCTGTGCTATCACCTCAGAAATCTCAGTATGGTGTTCCATTGGGTGCTAAATCTGGTAATACTAATCTTCATGGTTTTCATGGAAATTCCACCTTTGGAGCTGACATGTCGTATCCTGGAAGCCCCTTAGCAAATTATGCTATTCCAACCTCTCCAGTTGGACTTGGTAGTCCTATCAGACACACTGACCTGAACATGCGGTTTCATTCTGGGACGAGGAATCTTGCTGGGAGTGTCACAGGATATGCAGGATATAACCTGGCTGAGAGCTTTCCCTTCTCCCTACTTGAAGAGTTTAAGAGCAATAAAACAAAATGTTTTGAACTTTCAGAAATTGCCGGTCATGTTGTTGAGTTCAGGTATGATATTATCCCACATCATGTTTTATGTTGCATATTGTTGTCCTGACACTTTTATTCTTCTTATGAACAGTGCGGATCAGTATGGCAGCCGTTTTATTCAGCAAAAACTTGAAACTGCTACAACTGAAGAGAAAAATATGATTTATGAGGAAATCATGCCTCAAGCTCTTGCTTTGATGACTGATGTGTTTGGTAATTATGTCATTCAAAAGGTATTTGCCTCTTAATCCATTACACATCTGCTTAGTTGTATATTTTAATGGTTTATTTACCTAGTAAATCTGTATCTGCCTACAGTTTTTTGAACACGGACTTCCAGCTCAGAGAAGAGAACTTGCCTGCAAGCTTTTAGGTCATGTTTTAACACTCAGTCTTCAAATGTATGGTTGTCGAGTGATTCAGAAGGTATATGGTTTCTGTTCTTCTACACTTCATTTCATAACCATTGAGTTTCATGTTGAACTTCTCCGGTTGATTCTTTTCATTGATCAAGCTTCCTCATAATTGTTTTCCAGTTTCTTTCTAAGTAAGATCAGCACAATTTTATACTTGATTAAATGAAAAAGTTCACATCGGTCAAGCTATGCATTCCATTTTATATAAAAATTCTATAAATCCTATTTTAATGTTTATTTTTGTAAATATGTGCTAACATTGCTTCAATCATGGTAATTGTGCTTAACTTTGTTATCACCTTATCTTGGTTTTTATATAGACTTGCTAAAAGCACTCATGCTATTTGAATGGTTACACGGAGAATACCGCCCAGCATTCTGACAATTATGTATATGCTTTGTTTAACATTCAAGGCCATAGAGGTTGTCGAACTGGATCAGAAGATTAGCATGGTTCATGAGCTTGACGGCAGTGTTATGCGCTGTGTACGAGACCAAAATGGCAACCATGTGATCCAGAAATGTATCGAATGTGTTCCTGAGGAAAATATCCAATTTATAGTCACGACATTTTTTGATCAAGTTGTGACGCTTTCCACTCATCCATATGGGTGCCGAGTTATACAGGTTCAGTGTCCTTTTATTTATATTATATACAATATAGACCACTAGAACTGTTCCATCTAAATGAGCAATGTGTTTTTGTATTATTATCACTAGTTCCCTACTACTCATGCAGAGAATATTGGAGCACTGCAAGGACCCAAAAACTCAAAGTAAGGTTATGGATGAGATTTTAGGATCTGTTAGTCTGTTGGCCCAAGACCAGTATGGCAATTATGTCATCCAGGTTTGTCACTCTTTTTTTGAACTTGTAGTTTGTATATTATGTTGGGGCAAAAGTGATTTACCGAATCTGCTCGGGGTTTTCACTCTTGCATTCATGTCTATTAAAATACTGTCCACAATTGTTGTTACATTTGTTTATTTTTTTAAGTGTATACCTGCAATTTTTTATTTATTATTAAGCATCTCTATGGTGTTTGTTGTACTGATTGATGCATTAACTGACCTCTACAGCACGTACTGGAGCATGGAAAACCTCATGAGCGCTCAATCATAATTAAGGAGCTAGCTGGGAAGATTGTCCAGATGAGTCAGCAGAAGTTTGCATCTAACGTTGTCGAGAAGTGCTTAACTTTTGGTGGTTCTGCTGAACGTCAGCTATTGGTGAATGAAATGCTTGGCTCTACTGATGAGAATGAGCCCCTTCAGGTTTGTTGTTTCTGCATATACTCTGTTTTAAGTCCCCGTGTTAGAAAAAAATGCTCTAAATAACTTCACCCAGTTTGTAAATAGTTGGAGAAAAGCCATGCACCACAATGCCTTTATTTGTAACTTGGTTTGGCTGATTATAGCCTTGCATACATTCATATCATAATTTCGGTGTGTATTTTGCTTGTGGGATCACCTTTCATGCACGGTTGGGTATGTTAGTAAAGTTTACCAGTAACTAAAATTTTACATATCATGTAGAATTTCCTGGCATCCATTTCATCTTTACTGATAGGTGTTTGTCCATCCCAGGCAATGATGAAAGATCAGTTTGCGAACTACGTTGTACAGAAAGTGCTAGAGACTTGTGATGACCAGCAACGAGAGCTGATCCTCTCTCGAATTAAGGTCCATTTAAACGCATTGAAGAAGTACACATACGGGAAGCATATTGTTGCACGTGTAGAGAAACTTGTTGCCGCTGGAGGTACTGATTCTTGTCTTTCACGGTTACTTATATCGAATATAAACTTTCTTTCTTCTGGAGTTGGCTTTCATCTCTTAACACTGGTGATTTTGCATTACTTTCAGAGAGGAGAATTGCTGCTCAGTCTCAGCAGTCGTGTTAAGTCGGTGTAGGGAAAGAAACATGTTTGTACTAACAGAATCTATGTGAAGTTTTCCCCTCTTCCTTTCTTCTTCCCCATAATATCTAAAGAGCCATGGTTCACCTATCTGCTTAGACAGGTAAGAGCTGTACGAAAATAATCTTGTTCCTTGCCTTGTATCGAAAAACATGTACATTGTGTAGCTCTTAAGGTTTATGTATAATCCTTTTTTTCTTGGCTTCCCTTGAAAAGTTTTTAAAGTTTTTTCCCCCCCGGATAAAATGGTGTTTTTATTCATCCGAAGTGCCTCCACTGTGCAAATAAAAAAATATAAACAAAAGATATACCCATACAAAATGAAACCGACAGTCTATACAAACTATAACAGATCTCATTCAACACTCAACTTCCTACACTAATAATTTCAACACAATATCAGAAACCTGCCTTGAAGAATTACCATGTAATTTACCATTTCATTCTTGCTAAATGTAGTAAAGAAAGTCATGCCAAACTTTCAATGTCTTTCCCTTTTCAGAATTCTGAACCCAACTCACCATATCCACCAAGCTCTAGACACTAACATGAATATGACAAGCATGCAACATCCTCGAGACCTGCTTCGAAAAAGTACACTAACCAGAAAGATGATCTCTCGTTTCCAGTCCATTCACACGACAACATGACACCCCCAATGAATCATTCTATTTTTTGTTGGTAATCTGTCTTGGATCACAAACTATGAAACAGATGAAGATAGAGGGACTGGTCATCCTCCCAAATTACCCTAAACTAAGGCATTTTCTCATTTCTATACGTATTTTCCACACCTTTCTTACTTTATAATCACCTCCAAACTAGGAACCCGTGGAATGATTTCAGTGGTAAAGGATGATGTATCTCATCCAGGTTACCTGAGTTTGAGCACCATGTGTGCATGTGTGTGGGGGTTATTAAAGAGTTAAGAAAATTTAAATATATACTATCTTGTAATCAGACCAACATATTAAAAAAATATAATCCTCTGCAAACTTCCAACGTTTTGAAAGTTTCAGTTAGACCTTTATTTTTTTTCTAAATAAAATTCTCAACGAGTTTTAAAACCCTTTATTACTTTCAATTATGGCCCTTTTAGAACTTTTATTATGTCTCCTAAAATATTTGAAAATTTACTTGGATTTTTAAAATTCTTTTTGATCTCTCGAAACCATCAAATATATTGATTAGATCGTCAACTTTTTTTAAAGAAAAATTAATTGGGTTATCTAAATTTTTTTCAAGATCTATCATTGTTTAATTGGTTGGAGATTTAAAATGTTCAAAATTACATTAAAGTTTTGCAACATAATTTTTTTAATACAGGTTTTACAACATAAACTAAATGCAATCTTGACATATTTTTATAATCTTTGAAATAAGAAACGAACTACTTGAGATCTTACAAGTTGCAAAGATCAAGGAAAAGATTGAAATCCCACTTAAAGACTCGAACGGAAGATAATACTAACAACACCAACAGTAGATAATGAAGGATAAAAATCATCAATACTAACATTATAAAATACATATAACACTCAAAGCACGTTGACAAAATGAATATTACCACAATTCAATCACGAACAATAAACGGTAATTGTAAACACGTATAACGGTGGGGCGGCTAAGCTATGCATAACGAGGATTGACTTCTCCCAACCAGGTTTCTGGCCTGTAGAAAGAATCGAAGCGACAAGTCGTCGTTTAAGAAGATGTTGTGAGAATGTTAATGTCCCGTTTGAGTTCAATGCCATAGCAAAAAGATGGGAAATGATTCCGAGTCAAGTTAAAGATTGAAAGAGACGAGTTAAAGCTGATCAAGAAAACCAATCCAAATCTTTTCATCCATGGAGTTGTCAATTGTACTTGCAATGTTCCGTTCTTTTTCAATCGATTCCGAGTAGCATTCTACCGCTTCTCAGAAATGTTCGACATCCTGGAAGCCAATGTACCTGGCGAAGAACCAGATAGGTTGCTGATTGAAAGAGAAATGTTTGGAAGGGTTGCGATTAATGTTATCGCGTGTGAAGGGATGGAGAGAATTGACAGACCAGAAACATACGAGCAGTGGCAGCTGAGGAACCAGAAAGCTGGTTTCAGGCAGCTTCCATTAGAGCACAAGATAATGAACAGACAAGGACAGTGTTAAAATCAAACTACCACAAGGATTTTGATATTAAGGGGGGTGGCCGGGAGTAATCTGCTTTGATTCTTCTCTTTCGATTATATATATATATATATATATGAACATTTCTGTAATGCCAAGGAAATCTGTGTCATGAAAGTAAAATAGCATGCTTGAAACTTTAAAATGTACAAGTCTGAAAATCTCTTAAACGAACAATTCTTAAAATTAAGAAGCTGATCTTTTAATAATACTGACATCAAAGTTACACATTGAGTTTTGGGAACATGAAAAATAAATCTAATGTACTCGCTATGTTGAAGACAATTTAAAAATTATGATCACCGATTAGGCTTTGGTGGCCTGAGAACATTCCAGTCAAGCTTCTCACGCTTTGACTGCTTTTTGGAGGAGGCTTTGCTGCTGCTCGGTGCCGAGTGACTGGCATCACCATTTTTTGGTGGTTTATTCGGATAAGCTGGTTCAGATACTATGTTGGAATGTTTTCTCTTAAGGTCACCATTACCTTCATGTTCATCCATGCCAACTTTTGAGCAGTCGGTCGCTTCAGATGCAGATCCATTCTCACTGTTGCAATCCAAAGACAAAAAGTCAATAAAATTATGCATCTTGTGCAAACATGAGCTCAATGAGAACTAAACATACATCTGACTATTTTTTCCATTACAGGCCTCTTGCGAACTAACCATTTGGATCAGAATCTTTCATTTCTTAAAGACTTTTATAAGTACAACACAAAACTGCAACAGGATTTTCCAAAGCTTTCAGGAATAACAAGAACATTAACACCGGTTCTGTGAAAAAAGAAAAAGAATACCCACCTAGACAAATTTCTTCCACCAGAGGCATCTGGCCAACACACATTTGATGCTGCTTCATTCAGTTTCTACCAAGACAAGGCTTTCAAATGAGGACAAAAGCAACAAGAGAACCAACATTAAAGGAAAAGTCATTGGTACTCACATCAATCGAAGGATTGAAACTTCGAAATGACATCCGCCCAACAGTTGCTCCGGGACGAGGATCCCCTTCCATAACGACGACACTGAATGTTTGCAAACGTAAAGAAAAATTGTAGTTAAAACATACTGAAATTAGGACTGTTCACAAGCAAGCAGATCCCACACGTAGTTACATCCTAGCAAATCTATTTTCCAAAAGATCCCTCCTTTCTTTATATTCAGGGCACTAAAATAATTGTCCTGCAGAAGAATTTAATAATTAAGGATCAATCCGATGGCCGGCTTTGAAAGAATATTAAACTTCCAGGAAACAAAAACTATCAATTGTTCGATCTTTCTCTTTCCTTTAAGTAAAAGTTCATGGAAATTTAAAAGGCTTGTAGCATATCATAATTAAATCTAAAAATTGCTGAAGAGAAAACAATGTTTAACATAGTTTAGAGATTTAAGATAATTCAAAAACAAAGGGTGGAAATTTAAGTACCATTTTCTAGTAATATTACTAATCCCTTCAGGTTTAACCACTTCTTCCTTTATCACTTTCTCCTCTCTCTGAGCTGCCCTTTGCATGAACTATTATTACATGAAATAGAATAAAACAACAGAACTCAAACAAGTTAAAAAAATACCAACTTGAATAAAAAACGAAATCCAGGTGAATTAAAACAATGCCTATTCAAATAACCCTATAAACGAAAGCAAGACACAAATATCAAGGGGGGAGTACAAAGAAAGAGAAGAAGTTTCGTGCGCTTAGATTACCTTCAAGCCCCTCAAAGTACTGGAGAGCTCTCGCTTCGCCATTTAAGGAACCAAAATTTCCTTCAGTGTCGAATAAAGACCACGGAATTAAGATTATTCGAATTGCCTATTTTCTCTTTTACGTTGCAAGAAGGGAAAAAAAACAATTCCAGTATGGTGTTTTTGAAACAGGGAAATCGGAGGAAAAGGAAAACGCGGGGTTGAGGTTAGGGTTAGGGTTAGGGCTAGGGGAACACACTTTTTTTATGTAATTGTGTTTTCATCGGAGTTAATTTTAGGGCTTTAAATTTTCTCATTAATTGAAACTTTGGGTCAGAAGCACAAATTGGCCCAATGTAAATGAGCCATTGGTGGATTCAAGTTTTAGAAGGCCGGCCCGATGATGAATGCGTTATTATTTGATATAATATCCAATAAAAATTTTTTTTTTTGAATATGCTGGTGTGATGCAAGGGTAGCATCTGTTCAACTTTCTTTTAGCCTTTTTTTCAACGAAGGCACACACAGCATGCAATACTGGTGCTCGATCCCGGGTCCCAAGGGATGATCAACATCTACCTTTGCCACCAGGACACAAGGGGATGAGCAATATCCAATAAAAATTGAGCTGACAACATATATTTTTTGTTCTAATTAAATATTTTTTATAAGGGCTCTAAATAAATAATTAATTACATAGAAAAAAGAATTATGTGAATAACTCTCATATCTGCGACATAATTTGATAGTTATTATTTGATATATTATCAATGTAAATTTTTTACACAAACATTATTATTTTAAATTTAAAATCTAAATCTTTTATCTCTAACAATTTGAATCCTTAAATTTTAAATTTTAAACATAAACATTTCACCCCTAAAATTACCCCATTTGTGGAGTAATTTTATTCCAAGGATAATAATCCTAAGTTTATTGGACATACAAAAACTTATTTTACGTTTCCCCCCTTCAAGAAATAGAGCACACAAATGAACCAAAAAGAAAAAAACAACACATGAAGAATAGTACAAAAAGAATTGTAACTAAAATATGTTTTATTTCATAATTATAAAAAATAATGCACAAAAAATACAACGTTAAACAGCAGCCAAGGGATTGTATAAAACAGTTGTGGGTAGAAAAAGCAATTTATTAAGTCAAATGTACAAAATCAGGACAATCCCAATGACCGATCAAGTTGGGACAACCTGAGGAACAAGGGGTGCGGATCCCTCATCATCTGCAGCTCCACCCTCCGGAGATTGTGTGCTCTTAGTTTCCTCATCTTCAAACCCTTGCTTAAATCTGTCATAGTTTGTAAGTTCGCTCGATTTAAATGGTCGTTCACCCAAAATTTGAACCAGATCATCTTGGTGAAGAACTTCCTTCTCGAGCAACAATTCAGCAACTTCAGCTACTTGATCTTTATGTTCCTCTATAAGTTGCACCGTTTTTTCGTATGCCTTGGTTACCCACTCACGCACTTCACCATCGATGATAGTGCCAGTCTTATTGCTATAGGGCTTCGACATCTCAAACCCATCTTCCCTCGGAGGGAAAGAGAGGAGACCTACCTTGTCACTAAAGCCATAAACTGCCACCTGGGCATAGGTCATCTTAGTCACCTTTTCCAAGTCATTTTGTGCACCAGTTGATATCTTTCCCAACAAAACCTGAATCATGGGGGAAAATTAGTTTAGATACATACATGTCATAACTAAAATACTTGATTTAATTTGCGGGTTCTAGTTTGTGCCTCTGTGTTGGAATATTTGGTATTTATATAACATGACAAAAAAACCCAAAAGGGAGCATTCAAGTAATTATTTCGTTGGATTACTGTTTCTATTTGCACCCAACCATACATGGAATAAGAAATTTCAAATTTACCTGTTCGGCTGCTCGGCCACCAAGGGTCATGCATGTCATATCAAAAAGCTGCTCTTTTGTCATGAGAAGGTTTTCATTTGGAACGTACTGGGCAAATCCAAGTGCTGCTGTACCACGTGGAACAATTGTCACTTTCAAGAGGGGTTCAGCATGTTCCAAGAACCAGCCTGCAACAGCATGACCTGATTCATGATAAGCAACTGTCTTCCGCTCGAGTTTACTGATTACCTGATTGAAACCCAGAAGAATCTGGTTATTAAGGTGAATAGAAGAAACTTGGAGACATAAAATAATGATGTAAAGTTATCTATCAATACTCTGGGTATAACATGTAACGCAATAATCACCATCTCACACTAATGACTGATAAAAAGGCAATGTTTAACTGAAAAAAGTTGTAGGTTCTAATTTCAATATTATCAAGGATAATAGATAATCACAGAAAAGAAAAACAACTACAAGACAATTACCCTGTTCTTCTTCTCAAGACCACCAATGATCCTGTCTATAGCAGCCTCAAAATGGTCCATTGTAACCTGTGCCCCTTCATTCCTCGCAGCAATTAGTGCAGCTTCATTACAAACATTTGCAATGTCTGCTCCAGCAAAGCCAGGAGTGAGAGCTGCAAGTCTCTGAGAGTAATATGATGGCTCATGATCAAGCTTTATCTTTCTCAAGTAGACCAGGAATATTTGCTCACGGCCTTTAATATCAGGTTTATCTATTGAAATCTGACGATCAAATCGCCCTGGCCTCAATAAAGCTTTGTCTAAGATATCAGGCCTATTGGTACCAGCAAGCACAACGACTCCCGAAGTAGTTCCAAATCCATCCATTTCTACAAGCAATTGATTAAGCGTACTTTCACGCTCATCATTAGAACCTGAGAAACCGCCACGACCTCTTGCTCGACCAATCGCATCAATCTCATCAATAAATACTATACTAGGAGCACACTGCCTTGCTTCTTGAAACAAGTTCCTCACCCTTGATGGTCCAACACCAACAAACATCTCCATGAAATCAGAACCTGATATTGATAGAAAAGGTACACCTGACTCACCAGCAGTTGCTTTTGCTAGGAGGGTCTTTCCTGTACCTGGAGGACCCACCAACAGAGCACCTTTTGGAATTTTAGCTCCTAGGTCCTCGTATTTCTTTGGGTTCTTAAGGAAGTGCACAAATTCCATGATCTCTTGTTTTGCCTCATCACAGCCAGCAACATCTTTGAAATAGACCTACACAGACCAGAAACAGAAGAGATACGAAAATAACGACTGAGTACCTTCTCATATTCTAGCAACACAAAGAAAAACCAGGCCCATCAGTTTAAAGACAAAGGAAACTGGAAATTTTCTGATTCTGGTTTTACTTTTTATGTACCATGACTCAAACAGAAAACTAACCTTATTCTTGGAATTTTTATCCACTTTGGTTATATGAGCTTTTCCTATGTTGAAAATTCCACGGCCACCCTTACCACCACCTCCACCAACACCCAGTCCACCTTGCATTCTCCGGCCCATATACATAAGGGTTCCAAGAAGTAATAATGTGGGTGCAAACCTCAGCAACTCCTGGTACCATATCACACCAGAGGCATATGTCACAGGAACATAATCATGGGGGTCAATCCCTAAAGCTTCTTGGGCTTCTTCCAGCTTCTCTTCAAAAGACTCAACACTTCCAATAGTGAAGAAGCATTTGTATTCACCTCCATGTCCTCTGACAGAAGTACCATTAGCAGGACCTTGGAGAATATCATCGCTTGTTTGATTGTACGGTGTGTTCCTCACATACACTTTTGCAACTGACTTATTAGAAACAACTATATGGTCAACTAAACCTGGTTCCAGAAACTTGTTCTTGAACTCTTGGAAACTAATCTGCAAGAAAGATTTCCATAGCACACCAATCGAAGCATAGAAAATAGAGAAACTTTGCTTATATTTAAAAACCAAACAAATGTGGAAGAGAGAATACAATTTCCAAACCAGCAATGGCCAGTGCGGACTCTGTATACATTTTAGTTCATTTGATTTCTTTATCAACCTAATACCGAATTCTAGATCCAGATTTCAAACCCAAATAAGACTCACTACGGCGCACTAACTAGTTACCTTGAACCGTGGATGGCATGGAATGCTAAAAACGGGGAGAATCCACCCAATCAGAGATGAACATGCTTTAAAATATGAATCACTTGTAAAAGAGCAAAATGCTTAATGCAGCCAAAAAGTTAACGCTAGTAAATACAAAGGGAAAAAGGAGGCTTTTATCGTATGATTATACAAATGACTCAATATTCTAGTAATATATATTTTCTAACCTCAAATCATAAGAGTCCTGAAGCATTGAAAATAAATCACTGTCACATCAAGGTAAAAACTATCCCACTTAAATATGCAGAAAACAAATAAGGTCAAATATTTTGGGAATTGCTTACTTGTTGCTGCTCAGCAGTCCAGGGAAACATAGAAAGAAACAATGCAAGCACTAACAAAGGTGTAACCAAATTTTGAAAAAGCCTCACGAAAGTTTCCTGAAAGTTCCATTGGTCATCTGTGTTGGGATCCTCTGAAATTGAGAAAAAAGAAAAAGTAAAAAATGTTAAAGCTCTATACAAGCTATCTTGCAGGCAATTTCAGAGCATATTCATAGACAATACTTAAATACATTAAAATAGAAAAATAAAGGTAGACACGGTGTTATAATTCAGTAAGCAACCTTCACAATGTATACGCCTACAGGGTTAAGAAAATCATCCTGCAAGAGAAGATTTCAAAACCCTATCTTCCAACTTCTCACGTCACATGATTGCATGAGGGAAAGATCACATATAATTAAGCCTTAAAAGATAAGTCTACAATCACCTAGAGCTTTTAAGAAAACGGCACCGCACTTCATTTTACTCAATGCTAACTGTTGCTATCAGAAAGGATGTCAAACCGATAACTTTGTAGCGTCTATGCCAATTGATATTGATAGCATAGAAAAACTGACAAGAAATAGAGGCAGAGGAGGATATATACTCACCTTTGGAGTCAGATTTTTGGTCATTTTGCTTTGGAATTTCCTTCTTTTCCTTCGGGGAAAAGTTTTCATAATCTGCAAATAGTAGAAGACATGAACAAAAAGTAAAACTTATAAGTTCAAGCCAACTCAAATATCCAAAATTTCTAAAACCATTCTTCATTAACTCCTCAAACTTTTTTTTCAATGTACAAATTACAATGCCTAAACTACCTATACCCCCTACCCCTTAAATTGAAGGCAATTGCACTTAAGCACACTCAAACCCACGGCCTCATGGGTGTTTCAACAACAACTGTGCATTTCGTCTAGACTAAAATGCTAAAACCTAAGATTTGATAACAGTACATTTCGTCTAGAAGAAAATAAACTTTATTGCATTTCACTCAACTCAAATTACTCAAGATAATTCAATTTTGCTAATAATAATAATGTAACACTCATTAACACTAGCTAACAAATTATATAAGCTTGAAAATTCGAAATTAAAAGGGTTGTATTTGGCTTACTCTTCTTCTTTGGGGCTTCACTTGAGAAAAAGCGACGGATTCTAGGGTTAGCAAGAACGAAATTTAAATCTGACAAATAAGCCTTTGAAGTAAAGTCCTTTGAAACTCCTATTGAAGCTAAATATCCTCTCAAATACCCCGTTTCCCCAAATAATCGATCTACGTTTCCGCTCAAACGCGGCAAGCTCGGCGAGCTTCCACCGGTAAAGCCACCTCCACCGCCACGAAACAACAACTTCTAATTTTCAGAAAACAGATAAATAACCGTAAAAGTAAGAAATTGAACTGAGAAAAAAAATATAATAAGAAAAAGAAATACTTACCCTCGAATGAGAAGATCGGGAATATGAACGGCCAAGCTTAGAAAATATCATAATTCGATGGTTGAAAGAAGGTAAAAAAATCAAGAAAGAAATTGGGAAAAAATAGATTGAAATAGAAGAAATACTCTAGCAAACAGCGTCAGCGTTTTGGGGGGTTGGATTTTAAAGTCGATAAAAGAAAATGCATTTGTGTGGGGGAACCGGGAAAGGAATATGATAGAATTAGATACTAATAGGGCGAGCCTGGCCTGGGCGCTAAATATTGATATGGTTATAATCAGATATGAACGGAATTTATGGGTATGGTCGTGGGTTTGTATAGAGAGGAGCAAATGGGTAGGTTCGTTTCTTTTACATTTTCTTGGCAGCAGAACGATGGTGCGGCTAAAAAGGGACAACATATTTTTTTTTATTGATTGGGTAAAAATTAATAATTTAGATTATTACATAAATTTTTACCCATTAATTAAAAAATTATGTCTAAATTTTACCAATTTAGTAAGAATTTAATTTGATCAAAAAAAAATAGTAAGAATTTAAGTTAGATTTTGTATTAGACAATAATTTATATTATAACCTAAACTCTTACCAACTAAGAGTTTGTGTTGAAGGTCGTCTTAATTTAGTCGCACCCTAAGGTGCCGCACGACAGAACCTCCATATTATTATAACATTTAAAATGTATTATTTTAAGTGCGTTTAAAAATGTATTATTTTTATTAATAATTAATTAGTTAATTTAGTGAAATGAGACGAGGTTTTACAATTTTCAAATGCAATGAGGATTTAAAAATCAATGTTATAAATAAAATAAATTAAATTAGAATGATCCCAAGTATTTAAAATATTTATTTAAATTAATTAATCAATAAATCAAATACGATTATATAAAAATTTCGCACGTTTTTATGTAATACAAAATGTATTTAAATACCGTAATTCTTTTCTAGGTTGTAGAATTTTAATTTCGAAACAAAAGGTTTATGAAAATAACTCGTAAACATATTTTTTATTTTCGCAAACTCACTCCAAAAATTTGTTTATGATCAACTTACAATAAAAAAATATATTCATTTTAATATATTATAAAATATGTTGTGAATAAAATAACGAAGAACAACGAACAAAAACAAGAAGAACAAGGAGATGAGAGAAAGAGGGAGGTTTGTATTATTCTCAAATATAGACTTATATACAATGCCTTCAATGAATCATCTATTTATAGGCATAAGAAGTACATAATACATTAAACTCTAATTCATAGAGATAATATTCATAATAATAAATAAATCAAACTCATTTGATAAAGTTCTAATCATGATAGACATCCACATAGATAAATATTCATAACACTTCCCATTGGATGTCTATGAAGATAATGTGCCTCGTTAAAACCTTACTAAGATAAAAACACAATGGAAAAAAAATTCTTTAGTGAAGGAAAAAGAGTACACACATCTTTGATACGCATAACATGTTGCCTCATTAAAAACCTTACCAGGAAAATCCATTGGGACAAAACCTCGGTTAAAGGAAAAAGAGTGCAACGCGTATTTACTCCCCCTCATGCAAACATCACAGGAGATCTTTGAATCTTCATAATTTAATCTTGAATATCATTTTTCTAAAGATCGTGAGGGATGAAACTTTAGAGTAATATGTTCCATGATGTATCCACTTTCAAACTGAGATAAACATCTTGCATTATCTTCACACAAGATAGCTTTTATCATATCTTGTAAAAGTAAATCCACATATCTTTTGGATATGTTGGGTCAATGGTCTTAGCCAAACACATTTTTTTGGCTTGCCTCGTGCATAACAATTATTTCTACGACATTTGAGGAGACATCAACGAATGTTTGAAGATCTAAATGTAATGATCTTTGTATAATCATAGATATTTCTTGACCAACTAATATATAGTGCTTCAAGACCAAGAAAAATATAATTATCTTTATTCACATCCAACAATCTTACAACTATTGGGATACTCAATAGATATGTTCTATTCATATTGAATCTTCTTTAAAATTCTTTCAGCTTATGTCTATTCATAGACAAAAGAAATATATAAAAATGTTCGATCTTCAGGTCGAGATAAACTTGATGTCAAGATTCAAGTACTTGTATTGAAAGTACTTCATGAGTTTCCAATTTGAAGCTCTTTAGGAGTTCTAAAATTATCATAATGGATCTTGATCCAAACTCCTTTATAAAATACATAAGAAAATCTGATCATTCTTATAGTATTTTTTCAATTAGTATTCACTAAGGCGATTATACCAAATGCGCCAAAATATTCATGAGACATGTCTAAATAAATTTCTTCAGAAATTTCCAAATGCTTATAGCATTTTAGATCCTTCAAGGATAAATATGGATCCACAAATAATTAGACGCATGTAAAATTTTCATAACTGCCAAAGTAATTGCATCCACCATGAAGTAATTAAAACTTTTCATAAATCATAGTTCAAGTCGTATTTACGACTACTTATTTGTGCCTCACTTGCATTACACCTTTAGGTGTTTGGACTGCTGGTCCAAATGCTTCTATTTTAGAAGTTCAAAGCGTCTTTCAACATCGGCCAATTCAATATCTATACTTCTGGATAGATTTTATACAAGATCCTCGATTTCTTTCTTTACTTCTATAGAAGTATTTTATGTAAAATTGTTTGTAAAATCGTTGTCGACAACTTTCCAATTTTCTAGTTTCATTCTCGTAATGACATAACTCATCGAGATCTCTTCAAGATTTCAATCTTTATTTCAGGTACCTGAAACTCTTATAGAGTTTTATTATTTGTTATGTCTTGGGTCTCTTCAGGAGCACCCGCCTCCAATATATGACCATCTCATATTACTTTCTATTTACGAGAATTTTGATCATTGGAACCATTTCAGCTATCATGCTTCAGGCATGATTTACATTCTCTCGCTCTAACATGTAATTTAAACTTAGAGCATTTTAGCTGGTATATGAGACTTAATTACTTTCATTGGGTCAGTAAATATGTCTGGCAGTTGACATGTAATAACATGAATTATCTTATGAACTTCTAGTTCATATACGAGGATCTAGATAACGATAATTCATTTTCCTCTATCCAGCTGATTATTATCTCCCCCTGATGTTGAGAAAAATCATGTCATAAATCATAAAATGGGAGACTCGTACTCAATATATATTCTCAACCCTTTTTATTTACCCATTTTGTGCATTGTGGTGGAGCAATTCATATCGCACATTCAAAAAATCATAAAATGGGAAATGTATGGTTTCTGACCAAAAACCAATCATAACGGGGAGTTTATTATAACTCGTTGGCTTGATGCGTATAAGTGTTGCTATATGGAAACACCATATAAATAATAACTCTTTTGTTCTCGTAGTTTAGCTATTAAATATGAGACATCCAATTGAAATTTTGCTAAACTATATTTTTCATAATCAATAAGCTTTGTAATAACTGATATAGCCTAAAATATAAACCTACTAGCTTTTCAAGACGAATAGTCTAACTGCATAATCTGAATCTTTTAGAATCAATCTCACAAACTTCTGGTTGTAAGTCAATAAAACAATGTAGATGCATCTACTAAAATCATATAAAACTTTCCACATTTGTGGATATATGGGCCCATATTTCGTTCAGATATGCAAAGACATACAGTCTTAACTTCAGTACAAGAACTTTAAGTTCTAATTCTTTTGGTAAGTGGGATCATCTATATCCTTTGAGAACAAACAACACAAAAACTTCAGGTTCTTTTAGTAAGTGGAATTTAATCAATTCCTTTAAGCAACACAAGAACTTCACGTTCTTTAATAAGTGGAATTTAATACATTCCTTTGAGAATAAGCACCACAAGAACTACAAGTTCTTTTAATACACGTGCATGTAAATCTCAATAATTTCTGCACCATTATTGATCATGATGGTCTAACCGATCATGCCAACTATATATATGTGTATATATCTCTGAATTTGTAAACTCCTTGTTTACCATAACATGTAATTCAATCTCACTCGTACATGTCTAGTACGACCATCAAAATTGTTCCTTTAAATAGGAATATATTTAGCTCTTTCGAAGCTTTCAATTGAAATTATCTTTTGGTAGCAATATATAGCTCTCATAGGGCTTTCAACTGACTTTTTGGCTACCATAACTTATATTCATATTGGCTTATTTCAAATGCCAATTGATAACATATGTTATCTATAATTCTCAAAGGGATAGTTTGCGAACTCATATTGTTCTCTTTATGACTTTGACGAGTATAACGCAATGTGAATATGGAATAAAGTTCCATTTGACAATAACATATTTGCTCAACCAGAGCCTTTTGTGATATTAGTACTTCCGGATATAGTACTCACATTATTCCCTTGCATTTTAATCAAGAAATGCATAATTGTGCACTTTTCAAAATGTGCTTTGTTTCATTTACTTCAGGTAATGAAAATATGTACTTTGTATCATTCACTTCGAGGAATGAAAAATATAAAATATAGCACATCATATCAAGTCGATTATCTATCAGAGATAAACTTTCAAGTGCTCTTCCGAAGTATTGATATTTTAGTACTTTGAGAAATACTACTCATATTTCCCCTTACATTTAAATGGGAAAAATATTTCTTATGATTAAGTACAATATGAGTACTTGCATTATCTGCTAGGCATAAATAGCCACAATTCTAGGCATAAATAGCCACAATTCTAGGCATAAATAGCCACAATTCATTGTATATTTTATTCCGGAAGTAATCATATTCTTCAAATAATAAATTAACATAAAGCGTAAATAAATAATATGTGAAATAAATAAACATAAAGCAAACTAACATAAATAAATAATAAATAAAACGAATTAACATAAAATAAATAAAATAAATAAAAAAAACCCAATTATTCCTGTTAGAGGTTACAAGGGAAATAAAATAAATGGTAAATTATTCCCTTCAAGGGTTATGAGAAAATTAACAATATCCAATTGAGTTGGACCAATAACGCCATAATTATTTTCGCCATAAACAAATTTTGTTTATATTTTATTTCATTTATCATTCATGATTATGGATAAAGTCCATAATACTTTGGCGTTTAACAAGTACGAAACCAATGGTTTATAACATCACATTGGTAAAAGGATTTCACTTCCTTAGGATGATCTTTATCACTCTTGTCATCCTTATAACTTTGCTACCAGCGGGTAGAAGTATTCTTAAAACGACTATATTTTTCATGTGTATATTCATAGCCTCGACCACGACCACAACTTTTAATGTGATTTTTTATTCCTTCCATAATACAATCTCACATTCACTTCAGGGAATGGAGTAGAGCCAGTGGGCCTTTAAAACCTTTTTCACATATCCTTATCACAGAGAACAAAGATTTAATCCTCGTACGCGGCATTATTAAACCTGTCCACAAGGTCCTTTAAAACCTCCTTTGAGACCAGTAGCCTCGCAGAACGGGATGTCCAGCCAATTATACTTGGATTATATCGAAATTATGTCTCTAATTGAATAATGATTTACCATGTTTGCATTCACTTCAGGGAATGAAACAGTTCCAATAATTGCATGGAATAAACATCATGCTTACATTCACTTTAGGGAATGCCCCATCATTGATAATCGCATGGAATAAATATCATGCTTTGCATTCACTTCAGGGAATGCCTCCCATAAAACTTTTTAGATCAAGACGAATTTCGTAACTTGAAATTGGGAGAAGTCTATGGTCGAGTTTTTCGATGAAGAAAAAATATTGCTTTCGAGCAAATATAGACTTTATAATAATCTTCTTGTAAATTCAAAAGCATCATGATTTATCGCACTTTAAAATTGTATTTTAAAAGATAAAAATAAAAATAGAGTTTACCGATATTGAATTTCGTCTCAAAGACAATGATGACGTAGCAAATGAACCAATGCATCTTCTCATAATCTTTTTTTTACGCCATATCTCTTTCCAACTCATTTGAATACATGTAAAACTCAAAACACGGTTAAAAGCATCGACTTTTATCAATAGAATAAAAAAATTATTTGAGACTAGATCAAAAAGTATAAAAGTAGTCATAGATCAAGTTGAATAAACATAACTATAAGTGATGTGATCAAATTATAAACAACCATAGTTAAAATCAAACGACATTTTGATGAATGAATAAACACATCAAAGTAACGTATTCCTTTTGCCTTTGATTCACATACAAAGTAATTGATACAAATAATAAAGTTATTTTATATCTCGAATTTATTCATATAAATTACCATAATAATAATGATAAAACAAATATATAACAACCACATGGCAACACAATTCTTGAATTGAATCAATTATAAATTAGAATGGAATAATAAAAACTTTGAATAAAACTAATATACTGTGTAATAAAATGTTCCAATTTGTGCGCCCAATAGCATTTAGCCGAAATCCTTGAGGGCTTTAATTCGGTTTGCTTTATCAATCCATCTAATGAAGTACGACGATAATTTTAATTTTCGTTAATTCAAGAGTTACTTCAAGTATGAATAAAATAATAATAAATTAAAATAATAACCAAATAATAGATATGAATATACTAACTTTTGGAGAATGATAAATCAATCATTATATTAGTATATAAATAAGTAAAACATACCATACTTTCCAAGGTAAGCTGAATATATCATATATGTAGTCACCAATATCAAATTGAAATTCTTTTCGAGAACCACCAACAATAATCACAGTAATTAAGCGAGCGAGATCGTGCTGATAAACTGTTGTGAATAAAATAACGAAGAACAACGAACAAGAACAAGAAGAACAAAGAGATGAGAGAAAGAGGGAGGTTTGTATTATTCTCAAATATAGACTTATATACAATGCCTTCAATGAATCATCTATTTATAGGCATAAGAAGTACATAATACATTAAACTCTAATTCATAGAGATAATATTCCTAATAATAAATAAATCAAACTCATTTGATAAAGTTCTAATCATGATAGACATCCACATAGATAAATATTCATAACAAAATATGTATTTTTCTATTGATTATGAAATTTTAGGAAAAAAATTAAAGGATTTTTAATATCATGCATGGATTTTTAATTTAAATTCCATCATATGGGAAATTTATTCGAATATATTCATTTATTAATAGCTTAAATTTATTTATAGAAAATTCAGCCAATGGGCATTGGTATACCGAAGAAAACATGTTGGGCCATTGTGAATAGATTCCTAAGTTAGTAATTGGGCCGACGATCTGTCTTTACCAGCTATAATCTGTGAATTGTCGATGGCCGCAGAAGAGATTTCTTCATTTTATCTTTAAAGAAAACAACAAATGTTTCACCGTAGATTTCCATAATAGTTTGTTTTGCACCTTCATTTGTTCAAACAATCCATGGAAACTGCCTCAGTGCTGTTGCAGTCGAGAGCTATCCCTTTCGGCTTCAATTTGAAAGGCAACCAAATAATTTCTTGCAGGCATTTCAACAAACAGTTTCAAAGCAAGGGCTTTTGTTCTCAACAGAGCCTCAAGCCTATCCATAACCCATCAAGTTTCAGTCTTTTACCGTCACCACTTCGGAAAACAACAAGAACCCAGTTTTTGTCTCCTCTCAAATGCTCATTTTCCGACATTCCAAGCTCAGATTCTCGAAACCCTTTGCTTGAACCCTTCAAAAACCTCTCTTTTGATTCTGTCAAATCAACACTTTCTGAGTTAACGCCTATAAAGATTGTCAAATGGGTTGCTATTGTTTCCCTTGGAATTGCAGCTACCAAATGGACTGTTAATCTGGTTTTCAACCCTTTCTTTTGGATGTACTTCAGCTGGAGTTGGTTGTTCTGGCCATGGTTTGTAGCTATAGCCCTTGCTTTATATGGTTTGTATGCTTTTCGGAAGCATTCGATTGGTGAGGCTAGCATTGTAGAGCAGCTTGCAATTGTTACTTCAGTATTCACTTGGCTAACTCTAGTACCCCCAGCTTATTTCAATGGCTATCTTGAAGGTTGGCCCTTTGTCTTCTTCTTTGTATACCACTATTTCTTTTTCTTCAATGTTACTGTAAGAAAACGATTGTATGGAGATTATTATGCCCGTCCACATGATCCTAAGTGGGATGTGAACCCTCCCAAATGGTATCGCCTTTTGTTCTGTGTTGGAGTCATGGTTGGGCATTGGCTTGCTGCGTTTGAAGCACCGGAGCTGCATAGAATCCCAGGAGGATGGAGCAACGTTGGAATGTGGATACTGATCGTGGTAACTCTTTTGATGCAATATAATTCAACATTGTATCTTGCAAAGTATTCAGAGAAGGTAGCGGTCCCAACTGCTGTTGTCCAATTTGGGCCATACAGATGGGTTCGGCATCCGATATACGCATCTACGATGCTTTTATTTGCAACTTACTGCCTTGCACTTAGGGCACCTCTTAGCTTGTTATTCGTTGTATCAGTTTGTTTGATGTATTATGAGCAGAAAGCAAAATTGGAGGAGGTTTTGATGATAGAGACTTTTGGAGAGAGTTACTCGGGGTATGCGAGTAAAGTTAGGTGCAAATTCATACCTTTTATTTACTAGCGGCAAACAGGTATTCAATTGTTAATTAAGCAATGTATTGGAATCATTAAACTGTTTGAGCTTTGGGGTTAGGGAAGTGCTAAATGTGCTCGCTGAATATTTGTTGCTTTTTCGGTGACATATTGGGTGAATCTCTCTTTGTTTATTAATGATATGGTTTTCCCCCCCTAACTTCTTGAATAAAATGAATTGGTCTATTGATTATGGTTATTGGGTGATTTTTTTTCTAACTTTTGCCAAGATTGCGAGCTATCTGACTCGGTATTCGTTATGGACAAATCGCACCTTATTATCTTGTTTCTTTCAGAATGTTCAGTGAGCTCTTGTGTCTTTCAAAATGTGTTCTGCAAGGTTTCATGTGGTTCTGCGTTCAATGGGTTCACAAACTTAATTTGCATGAAATTCACCACATTTAGAAATTGAAATTAGTTTTGTTCAATATCCTGGTTGCATGCATATGTGAGTTACACAGAACGAGTAAGATTTACTAAAACTTAGGATGGGCTTGAATGATGATAGTTTTTAGGGTACACCTTTGGTTCTGTCTTTTATTTATAACGTTTAATTGGTGGTTCGAAATGTTGTTTAATACTCTGTGTATATAGTTAGCCAAATCCACTGATAGATTTAGTTTCCATTGGTGGGGTTTCAAATGTGCAACCATCTGTAATTTCTCTTTTGTTTTGAGTTTGATGGAGGGACCTCCTCTTGTTGTGCTCAGCCACCGGCTTTTACATCTTTTCTTATCTCTCGCAATTTGCAGTGATGGCGGCGAACACCATGTGAGATGAAGGCAAAAACGAATGCTTGAACCAGCAACTGATATCGGCCCTAAAGCCTTCTGAATTGAAGGTATCGGCCAAAGAGTAGTGAATTGAAGGTATCAATATAACTGTTTTTTTTTTTCACATTTTGAAGGGCAGAGATTTGTTATCCATAAGGCTTTGTTCAATGTCTTGTAATTGAACCCTGTTGAATAGTGAATGCCCTGCAGAAAATTTTTCTACATATTTGAAGTCCGAATTTCAGTATCTGTAATCCATTCTTCTATCGTTTAGATTACGATTTCTTTAGCCCGAATGAACAAAGTTTTGATTTTTATCACTCCAGAACCCAGATATCTAAGTGCTCATGTTGGCTTTATTTTTATGGGGGTGATCTTTACAGGCAAACCTCGTATAGACACCGGAAAGGGACCGTAATAACATAATGAGCAATTCTCATTTTGTATTATTTTTAAATTATTTTATTGTCAAGTCTAAACAAACCAGAACCTTTACGAGCCGCAGATCATGGTACAACGATTTTAAGCCCCGCGCACCGGAGCTTAGGCCCGTGCCTTATAACTTGAAGATCTTAATGGGGCCTGGGAATTAACAACTGACAAATCCATTATTACATAAAGGCTTAAACTAAAAAAAATTTCTTAAACTATGATTTTTCTTTTACATTTTAGTATGGGTGTGGAAAATAAATAATAACCGATAATCAGTATAATTGTTATATTTTATAGGTTAATTAATTTAACTATTAAAGTTAAACGGTTTTAGTTAACTAATGTTAAAAATGATGGTTAATGATTAATTGTTATTAAATTATTTTATACATAAAACGGGTAATTACAAGATAGTAAACAAAACGATTTGAACTTGAGTCTTCTAAGATGTACATCATCTATTTTTTTACGGAGACCACTTATTGAGTTCAAACTATTATATATAATTATTTTAAGTTTAAACATCGTTTTGAGATAAAAGAAGTACGACTCTCCCGTCGACTTAGATCTCGAAAGATTTAGTGGCAAATTGTTGTATCCTATGTTCTCTTTTATTTTCGAAAAAAGAACTCGACACTTACCTCTCCAAACAAATTTCTTTTTCAATATCTCCAAACAATTCATATCGTTAATTTTATCTCTGTTCTTATCTAAGACTTCCAACAAATAATAATAAATAAATAAGTAAAATGAAAATGTATGTACTTTAGAAAAGAACTCGTGGCTAATATACAAACTTAAAAATTGTACGATGAAATAAATAATAATAATCGGTCGTGACTTTGTGTTGTGAGCTACATTCGAACCAGTGGTACAAAGGAATTCCCGCGCTTGAACCGACCAAGATTGGCGCCATGGTTTAAACCGAACTAAGAACCCCCTTCTCGTCACTCGAAAGCTCGCCACTTGCCTTTCCACATAGGCAAAAGTGCAACCATTACGTGACACGTGGTTATTCAACTTGCTTATCTGTAACTATCTTATCCACAAAACCCCAGCAGCTTCCCGAACCACCCACACTTTTTTCGACCTACACTGTTTATATATAGACCTTGAAATAATCAGATCAAGCTATTCAAATCTTTAAGAATAAGAAGAAGAAACAACGTTTTAAGTTTGGAAAAATGGAGTCGTACGAGGATCTGGTGACGTTAATGCAAGAAGAGCAAGACGGTTGGTCGACGCCGACACGCAGGGAGTGTCGAATACCCGCTGTGAAATCGTGTCCGCCCCCGCCGTCGAGGAAGAAGACCTTTACGTTTGGGAAGAAAAGGGCGGAGCCGCCGAAGAATGGGTATTTTCAACCTCCCGATCTCGAGATGATTTTCTCAATGGGAACTAGAAGGCAAGGTTGTGCTTAATCAGCCTAACGTTAATACTTTAATGTCCGTAATTAAACTTAAGTGTGATGTATGAATGAACTATGAACAATTATTCTATACACGGCAGTGTAAAGTTTTTTTAATCCAAGCATACCTAACCCAAAATTAAAATCTAAAAATTAAAATTTTTAACCTTAAAACTTTAAATATTAAATCTTAAATTCTAAACTTTAAATTTCAACCATAAACTTTAAATTCTATATCTTACTGTTTAAACTCATAACCTCTGACACCCTAAATTAAAATTTTAAATTTTTAAACTAACTCGTCAGTAAAAATTAAAGTTTATAGAATAATAATCCACAAACCGTTTGATGTTTAGTGTCGGCATTTTTTCCATAAATGATTTGAAGTTTGAACAGAAACTCGGCCTATCTAGCCCAAGCTCCAACTATCAAAGTTGTGAATGCTACAGAAGAAACTGGGAAGTGAAGTGGGTCGTTTGTTTTTTGATTAATATGAGCCGAATAGGCACACTATTCCTTGATTTTCTTATCAATTTGATTGTTTTTTTTACAAATAATTCCAATTCTCTGTTGTTAGTTACAACTCTCAAATTTACATACGTATCATTGATTTATTTCGATAAAAGTGTTCGTAATTACGATTCAAATTAATATTTCATTTTTTACATTTCTACAAAACTAAATATACGTGCTCATTCCCTTGTGTCCTATTGGCAAAGGTTGATGTTCATTATCCCTTGGGACCCAGGATCGAGCACCAGTATTACATGTTGTGTGTGCCTTCCTTGACAAAAAGCTAAAAAGAAAGTTGAACAGATGCCTACGGTTAAGAAAAAATTATAAACTAACCTGTAATCAAGACTATTAATTTTTTTACATTACATCACAATATACTTTGAAGTACAAAGTTTATGTTTGTATTAAATTACAAAATTAAAGTTTATACAACACATTATACATTGACTTTGCAAACGTTCATGCATAGTTTTCACTTTTGAGATTTAATCATATTAATTAAAATAATTATTTGATACACTAATATGAATTATTTTTACTCTATAAATGAGAAAAAAACTATCACATGCCTTCTATTGATATATTAAATAAATAGATAAATAAATAGGTTTTCACTTCGTTCTTCCACTCTATTGCTTCGTTTCGTAGGAAAACTAATCTTATCTCTGATCTTAAGCTCAATGGTGCTTCTGTGTCGGATCCCTCTGCTATCCGTAATGGGATTTTTGAATTCTTTTCTAATGCCTACAATACCACCACAGCTTTGGAAGTCCAGGATATTAAGCTTGAGTTCAAAAGAATTTTCGAAGATCAAAGCTCTTTATTGGAACAAAATTTCTCCGCAGCTGAAATTTGGGAAGCTCTTGATTCTTCAAGTAAAGGTAGGGCTCCAGGGCCGGATGGTTTCACGATGGACTACTTCAAAACTTTCTGGTCAGTTTTAAAACCCGTCATAATGCAGTTTTTCGATGCATTTTTTCATGGAAAGGATTGGAATCAGGGATAAATTACTCCTTCATTACGCTCATTCCTAAAAAATGTGGTGCGAACTCATTGGACGAGTACATGCCTATCAGCTTGGTGGGCGGCCTGTACAAAATTTTGTCCAAAGTTCTGTCCAACCGTCTCCGTCGGTGTATGGATTCTATTATTAGTGAGAGCCAGTTTGCATTCATTCCGGGTCGTCATATACTCGATTGTTCCTTTATAGCCAATGAAGCTATAGACTATCTCCAGAAGAAAGGTCGTAAAGGGGTAGTCTTCAAAGTCGATTTTAAAAGAGCTTATGATACATAGATTGGGGTTTTTTACTTAGAATTCTGAAGGAGTTTGGTTTTGGTGAGAAATGGATTTCCTGGATTTCGAAATGCATAACAACAGCTTCCATATCGGTCTTGGTAAATGACTATGTTGGAGCCCACCAACTTCTCTCTCTCCCTTTCTCTACTTTTCTAGAGAATACTATAGCATTATTATAATAATATATATAGGTAAAATATCTCAATTCTACACCGACATTGAAGGGCTATAAATAGGTGATGTAAGTGAGTGTAGTGTGTGTAAGTTGAGAGGTGGAGTCAGTGGTGCAAGTGGGGGTTATTGCAACTTGCAAGTGTGGGGTTAGTAAAGTTGAAAAAGAAATGAAAGGAAAAGTGTGAGTGACGTGCATCAAAGTGAGATTGAGTGAAAAATATGTGGTGTGCAAAGTTGAGAGAAACAAATGAGTGGTGTGTGTTAGCAAGTAAGGAGTGGCGTGAGATTGAGGAAAAGTGTGGAGTGTGTGCAAGTGCGAGTCTAGAGAAAAATAGGTACGTACTTGTAATTTATTGTGTGTATTAATAAAAGTGTTATTTCTTTGTAATTAGAAGTTTTCCGGTTAAGCCTTAATTTATGTATTTCTTTGGTGCACCTGAATTGGTTATTATAATGGTCGGCTATGCCACCTAAGTCATATGGTCGGCTCTGCCGCCTGAATAGTATATGGTCGGTTCTACCGCCTAATTGATGTATGGTCGGCACTGCCGCCTAAATTGTGCACTAAGAAATTAAATATAAAAAGGCTAACTGACTCAGGGAGTTGGTTTAGTGTTAGTGGTCAGTCTTAGGTCCTCCATAGTGGGTGTGTTGGGTCCGTCGGGTTTCCAACAATTGGTATCAGAGCGGGCGGTCCGAGACCGTTACTAGTAGAGAAAGCTTCGGTAAGCGTTGGACGCTTACATTGGTCGGTGCATCAGTTCGTTGAGGGAAGATTCTGTCAAAATACAGTCAGGGACTGTAAAGTTTCGGTAAGCGTTGGACGCTTACATTAGTCGACGTTGCATCAAGGTGCTAAGGGGAGACTCTGCCGGAATACAGTCAGGGACTGTGAAGCTATTGGTTTGGAACCAAGCTTAGTGGACGCCGGGCGTCAGTCAGCATGGCAGACTTTGGAAGCACAAGCAACGGGATTATGAAGCTCAATAACCACAACTACGGTTATTGGGAGACATGCATAGAATCCTACCTACAAGGTCAGGACTTGTGGGAAATAGTCGCAGGCACCGACACAACTCCTCCACCGAAGGAGAATGCCGAAGCCATGAGAAAATGGAAGATCAAGGCTGGGAGAGCTTTATATATATTGAAGACCACAATCGAGGAGGACCTATTGGAGCATATTCGTGATGAGAAGACACCAAAGGCAGCCTGGGAAACTTTGGCGAAATTATTTTCAAAGAAGAATGAAGCACGCCTTCAACTCTTGGAAAATGAGCTCGCGGGCATCTCACAAGGAAGCCTATCTATTGCTCAGTATTTCAACAAGGTGAAATCTATATGCCGTGAGATATCTCAACTTGCACCAGATGAGAAGGTTAGCGAGGCAAGGATGAAAAGAATCATCATCCATGGCCTAGGACCCGAGTACAATGGGTTTATCTCCGCTGTGAGGGGATGGCCTACTCAACCATCTCTAGTGGAGTTGGAGAACCTGTTGGCTAACAAGGAGGAATTAGCCAAACAGATGAGTGGCGTAACCATAAAAGACGAAGAGGAGGCACTCTTCACCTACAAGAAGAAAGGTACGTCACGAAGACGAGGAGTGACGGAAGGAGGCAAACTCTATCCAAGAGATAGAAGTAACATTTCAGGGGGAGTTCGACGTAGAAAAGAAGACTATCACCAACAGTACGAGAAGAACGATAGAAGACAAAATAGTGAATGCTTCAACTGTGGAAGAAAGGGTCACTTTGCTCGAGATTGTAGATTACCCATGAAGGAGAGTCATGAATGCTTCAATTGTGGCAAGAAGGGCCACTTTGCTCAAAATTGCAGAGTGCCCAGGAGACAAACTTTCCAAGGAAACATGGCCACCACAAAAGAGGAGAAGAGAGAGGCCATGTTGGAAACTTCCATCAGCAAAGAAGAATGGGATGCAGAAGCTGGACTCTCTATTGGAGTGGAACAAGAAGAGTTTGAAGAAGACATGGAGGCACCAACTCTCGTTGCAACTACAAATACAAAATACAAGGATGAAGAGTTGGAAGAAGACATAGAGAAACCATCTCTTGCAACAATTATGGAGTCAAAAATTGATTACGAGGAGGATTGGATCGTCGACTCTGGATGCTCCAATGATGAGAGATGTTGTGATCCAACCAATTGCAAATACTACACCTCAAGGAATGTGGTGCTTGATGAAGCCTATTCCTGGTGGTCACATCAGCAGAACGAACTTTTGGAATCTCACGGTTTAGAAGAGATTTCAGAAGATAAAAAAGAAGAAGAAGAAGAACAAGCATCAGATCCAGGTGAAGAAAGAGAAAGTTCACCCTCAAAAGATAAATGTTTATGGAAGACGATTGTACATCAACCCACATCTGAGGAGCTTCGTCCAAGCCAAGTGGAAGTCGACGAGCTTCGAGAAGAAATTTCAGAAGTCCTAAATGAGGCTACATGCGAGTGTTCACAATATTGTGAGACTTTTTCTAGTGAAATTCTTACCCTCAAAGAAGAGAACGCAACTCTAAGGGAAGAGCTTAAGACTGTACGTGGGGAATTGGAAGATATGAAGGAAGAGATAGTGTTTCTCAGGAAGGCACTAGCTCATGACGGGGGAGCTGCATCATCCGTCCCAATTCCAACTTATTCGAGAATAGAAGTTTCTAAAGCCAAGTCTTATAAAGGGGATGAGAACGCGAAGGATGTAGATGACTTTCCGTGGAGTTTGGAACAATACATCCAAGCTACAAACGTCGTAGATGGTGCTAAGAAGATCAACCATGCAAGGAAGATCGATCATGCATTACATTATTTAGAAGATTCAACGTTGCTATGGTTGTGGCGTAAGCATGGCAAAATGAAGAAAGGAGTTTGCTCCGTTGCTATTTCTGAATCCCTCGCCAAATTTAAGAAACGCGTGAACTCCAAGAAAAAGGGAAACAAAGGCCATAATGCGGGAAGAAATAAATCACACAAAAGGCGAAGATTAAAGCTAGCATACAAGGAAGAAGCCTTCAAGGGAAAGAGAGATGACAAAGGAGAAAGAGAGCAAGTTACTCAACAACAAGGAGATATGAGTATGAAGTCTCACCATATCCTCAACTCTATCAAAGCCAATGACGAGGTGCCTACGTTTGAAAAGAAAGAATTGTTGTTCAAGCAAGTGAAGATTGGAGGACAACCGGTACGTGTCTTAGTCGACAATGGAGCAACAAACAAGTTTATCAAGGAGATCTTTGAAAGAGAGATCAAGACGAGGCCATCAAAGATAGATGAACAACTTGCAGATATATTCACAAAAAGTATGAGTAGACCGAAGTTTGAGAATTCAGAGAAGCACTTGATATGATCTGCAAATCATCTATAGAGAGAAGTTGTTGAGGGGGAGTGTTGGAGCCCACCAACTTCTCTCTCTCCCTTTCTCTACTTTTCTAGAGAATACTATAGCATTATTATAATAATATATATAGGTAAAATATCTCAATTCTACACCGACATTGAAGGGCTATAAATAGGTGATGTAAGTGAGTGTAGTGTGTGTAAGTTGAGAGGTGGAGTCAGTGGTGCAAGTGGGGGTTAGTGCAACTTGCAAGTGTGGGGTTAGTAAAGTTGAAAAAGAAATGAAAGGAAAAGTGTGAGTGACGTGCAGCAAAGTGAGATTGAGTGAAAAATATGTGGTGTGCAAAGTTGAGAGAAACAAATGAGTGGTGTGTGTTAGCAAGTAAGGAGTGGCGTGAGATTGAGGAAAAGTGTGGAGTGTGTGCAAGTGCGAGTCTAGAGAAAAATAGGTACGTACTTGTAATTTATTGTGTGTATTAATAAAAGTGTTATTTCTTTGTAATTAGAAGTTTTCCGGTTAAGCCTTAATTTATGTATTTCTTTGGTGCACCTGAATTGGTTATTATAATGGTCGGCTATGCCACCTAAGTTATATGGTCGGCTCTGCCGCCTGAATAGTATATGGTCGGTTCTACCGCCTCATTGATGTATGGTCGACACTGCCGCCTAAATTGTGCACTAAGAAATTAAATATAAAAAGGCTAACTGACTCAGGGAGTTGGTTTAGTGTTAGTGGTCAGTCTTAGGTCCTCCATAGTGGGTGTGTTGGGTCCGTCGGGTTTCCAACAGGCTATTCCTCGGAACGCTTTGCTTTGGCTCGGGGGCTGCGGCAAGGTTGTTTTTTATCCCCCTTACTTTTTAATATTGTTGGGGAGGTACTACATCTGATGATAGAAAAGGCAGTGCATTCGGGTCTGTTTTGTGGCTTTGAGATTGGGAATGGTGACAACAAATTATCCATTTCTCACCTTCAATTTGCCGATGATCTGATCATGTTCAGTGGTGCGTCGGAGGGTAACATTAAGAATATGAAGAGGGTGCTAAGACTTTTCGAGATTGCATCGGGGTTGCAGATCAATTTGTCCAAGTGTAGAATATTTGGAATTAATGTGACATACAATGAATGTTTGAATTGGGCTAAGGTGATTGGTTGCGAGGTGGGACAGTTTCCCTCTGAGTACCTCGGCATTCCTTTAGGCCCCAAGCGCAACTCAGTGGCCTTGTGGGATCCGATTGTGAAGAAAATGCACGAGGCGTTGGCTAGCTGGAAAGCTTCGAAATTATCCTTCAGTGGACAGCTTGTTATGATCAAATCGATACTATCCTCCATTCCTATCTACTTCATGTCTATTTTTGTTATTCCTTGTTCGGTGGTGTTTTTGTTGAATAGGCTCATGGCTAATTTCCTATGGGGAGGCTCGTGCAACCAAAGGAAAATTCATTGGTTGAAATGGCATTTGGTATGTCAACCGATCTCATTGGGAGGTCTGGGCATTAGAGATATTACTTTCCAGAACCGCGCATTGCTTTGCAAGTGAATTTAGAAATTTTCGTCGGAACACAATAGTTTATGGAAAAAAACTATTTGCGCAAAGTATAATTTGGACATGCTAGCTCTTCTACCGCTGGATGGAAGTTCTAGTTCTCATTCAGGTATTTGAAGTGGGATTTTAAAATCTTTCTACAACAATGACAATTTAGGTGTGTGCTTCAGAGAGAATCTAGCTATCCAAGTGGGGGATGGCAAGTCAGTGCTTTTCTGGTCAGATGTGTGGTTAGGGAATGCACCACTTTCGGTTCTGTTCCCCAGAATATTTGCGCTCTCAGTGAACAAATCAGGCAGAGTTGCTGACTTTGGCATAAGAACTAAGGAGGGTTGGAGATGGGAAGTCTCTCTGCGTAGGAGCATCTTCGATTGGGAGCTGACTCAATGGGACTCCTTTATGTCAATGTTAAATGAGTTCAAATCAGCAAAGTTGGATGCAGATTGCCTTCTCTGGAGAGGAGCGGGCGACGGTTGCTTCTCAGTGGGAGCTTGCTACAAAACTTTCATTTCGGATTCAAGATCTTCGAATTTCTGGTTTCAATTCGTTTGGCAGGGTCTGGTTCCTCCAAAAGTGGACTTTTTCCTATGGCAGGTTGTTCAAAACAAAATTCCAGTAAAATATGAACTCCTTAAAAGAGGTATGTCTTCAATATCTGACTTTCGATGCCCTCTATGCAACGAATGGCCTGAAACTGTCTATCATCTTCTATTTTCTTGTCGAATTACATGGAGTATTTGGATGCAATTCGCTGCTTATTGGAACCTTTGTTGGGTGATGCCGAAAGAAGGGGCTGCTACGTTAGATTGCTGGTACAATTTAAGGCCTGGCACTGCCAATGGTGAGCTTTGGAACATGATTCCTAGTGCTATCGTTTGGTCCGTCTGGTTGGGTCGAAATGAAATGGTTTTCAACGCTGGGTTATTGGATGTTAAGAACTTGATCTTCCTCACTAAGCATAGACTGGCAATCTGGTTCAAAGCTAGGAACCCGTCCATTGTAATCTCAATTGACGATATCATATGCAACCCTTCGATCACAGATGGTATTTCGGTAGGGATTTTAAGATCTGATGCTAGTGTAGTGTGGCGCCCGCCTCCGGAAGGCTTCATGACACTTAATGTGGACGGGGCTATGAGCTTGGACGGCCGTTTATGAGGTATTGGTGGTATCCTCAGGGACCATACGGGTGCTCAGGTGGCCGCTTTTTCTGAGAGGTGCGGATCTGGTCCTCCTATTATGGCTGAGTTGGAAGCCATGCGGAAAGGGTTGGAAGTGTTTTTCAAGCTGGAGGCTAGTAAGAAGGCTAGGCTTATCGTTGAATCAGATAGCAAGGTGCTGATTAGCTGGATTACGAAGCCTTGTCTTTGTCCGATGATGTTCAAAACTCAGATTTTGGAGATCAATCGACTTGGAATCTCTTATGGCTGTGTGTTCAGATTCATTCCTAGGGGTGTAAACACTGCTACGGACTCTCTGGCGAAGGCAAGTATTGGTTAAAATTTAGTAGGGGATCCTGAGGATAGGCGAAGAGGGTCTCTATTAACTCATGGTGTCGGGTATGCTGTTAAGCCATGTTTTTTGGGCTTACGGATTGTAAAATAGATGGTTCCATCTCCGACTACACCGAGGTGCTCTTTTTCTTCGTTAGGCTTTAGGGAGGTTTTTAACGAGGCCTCGGGGTAGTCTCTTGTATGTTTTGTTATCGCAATAAATCATACATATTTTCTATCAAAAAAAAATAGATAAATCATATGATAGTTTTTTAACAGTGTAAAAGTGATTACAAAGTAATATTTGTTCATACATATTTTTAATCATTTAACAATGTACATACACTTTGTGATTTGAACATGTATCTCGAAAATAAGGATACTTATTGAGTTCAATTATATGATAATTTTTTAATTTTACTGGTGGAGTTAATTTATTTTTTAGTTTCGCCAATTAACAACATTGTTATAGACAATGAGACACAAAATTTAATTTTATATTAAGGGGTGAACTTATATAGTTTTAAGGGCGAAAACAAATTTTAATAAAAAATATATATATAATTTTGATTTTTAATAAAAAATACACAATTTTTTAAAAACCACATATAAACTTTCAAGGGGCGATCGTGTCAGCCCTCGGTTAAAGAAAAGATGCTAAATTCAAATGAATAACTTAAATGAGAGAGATTTAAATCGGTTAGCAACCAAAAGTGGACAAAGATCAACTCTAAAGGGAATTAAAAGAGTTGGCAACGATCATTATCCCTTTTTGTATCCATTAATTATGGTCTCACTAAAGGGAGGTGCTGCAGGTGGTCCTCTGAACCCATCTTAATCTTTGTCTATCTAAATATCGTTCATATTTGAATCCGTACTCTCGGTTTTCAACATTTTATGATTGCAACAAATTATGATCTATTTGAAAAATCCCTAAAATGTGTGGAGAGAAAGTGTCCAAGTCGCCTTGCTACCTTTGAAAGTCTTACAAATTTCATAATCTTTTGAATGTTTAGATCTTATCGTTTAACAAATTACAACATGAGAAAGGGTAAAATACACCACACACACAAATGTATATGACATCAAAGGTTTCAACCTGCCTGCTAATAGATACTTATTATTTTCTCATAAGGTACAAAAATAGAATAAGAATTTAATTTAATTTAATTTTGTGGATTTACAAATAAGGAAGTTAGGGTTCAAATTTCTGATAAAGAATGTAAATGCTATTTACATAAGTAAGATTCTTAAAAAAATACAGAAATATGTCAAATAAGAGGGTGCCTTGTATAAATGTAAAATATTTTTTTTATCCACCGGTGTCCGACTTATTGGTTGACTAATCCAGATCATGTTTGGTAGATACTCATTATGGGGTCACCTCCCTACTCAATTTTCTCCATTCACAATGACATGATTCGAACCCGTTACTTTGTTTAAGAGACATAGCCCCTTATCTCGTTAAATCACTATTCGATGGTAAACGTAAAATGTTATTAAACTCCAGGTAGGCCGACCAAAACTGGGTGCGAATATGTAAAGCTAGCTAGGTACTGGTTGGTGTACGCAAGAATCCCATGGGAAGTGCATTTTGCTGGTTGAAATCTGGGAGTTGGAATGTTGACGAAGAAATTCCTCCCATCCGCATGAAAGGCTTCTTGACTTAATTTTAGACCACATTAAAAGAACCCATAAGTGTTACTAACAATTAGTTGTTTTAACGGGATGAAACATTAAATTCGTTAATCATAAGTAAGATTAAGAGTTCGAACACTAGCGTTATGAATGGAGCATTTGGGTTGAGGGTCACCCCATAAAAAACCTTTGTAATACCTGATTCGGATTAGTCAACCAATATTGAAAAATGACATTAAACCAAAAAAAAGAAAAGAATTAATGGTGTTGAGCTTTTATAATTTGTGCTTATAGAATCATCTATTTGATACTCTCATCACGATATAACCAAAAGAACTTAATTAGCCATTATCTTATTAAAAAGTTTAAAACACAGTTGTTTATTAGACAACTGTAGTTGTAGTGGGCTAGGAATGGATGACTCAAGAATTGGTATTCTGGTACAGGAGATTACATTGTGTATAAAGCAACCCGATTGTTTCATCTTTCTTACTTTCCCCTTAGCCCTTCTTCTTTTTCTGTTTCTTTCCATTGATTCATCCCTTTAGGGTTTTCCATCAAAGGGTTTTTAGGGTTTTCTCAGCACTTTGCATGGGGGGGAGATCTCATCGAGGCTATGAAGAACAGTCAGTGTTTGCAGGTGAGGCATCATCAAGATTCTCAAGGTTTAGCAGAGGCCTCTCTTTTTCTTGAGAAATGAGAATCTTGATGATGCTGCATCAGCAAACGCATTGGCTTCTCTTTACAAAGGAAGATTGATTGTTTCCAGCAGTTTGATCAAGGTGATATGTAATTTTTCTTTACCATTGAGTTTAGCTTTAGTTGATTGAGGCAGTTTTGTTTCCCCCTTTTTATGTACCAACAAGTTTACTTCAGGATGTTCCACTACGGAAGATTCAGTGAGGAAGAGCAAAGGAAAGATCTGGATCTATCTGCTGTTTCATGTTTCTTTCTATGGAACAATACAGGTCTCAGTATGAAATACTATATATGTGTGTATACATCTTCATGCAAAATAAACATCAATAAAGATAGGTATTATGCTATCCGTTAAATGGTTATTGCATAAGATCATAATATATTAACTTGGTTATTGTCAAGTTTAATCATCATAGAATATCCGTAATACTCGGTCATCTTATAATCCCAATCCTAGTATTTTCTTTATATTTTTCTATTGATAATTTAATTCTTTATTCTCTAAAACTTCTAATGTAATTTCGTAAGAATTTACACTTCCTGATATAAAATATCTTGGTTTGTCCCTGCATGCATGTCGTGTATATGCATACACTAGTGTGTGTGCACACACACACACGTAATCATGTATATATGTAAATGAATACATTTGTGAACTTCGACATGCATGCTAACCTCAGAGTTAAATCAATAGCAACAAATTGAAAGATTTCAGCATTTGTTTGAAAATAATAAGGACAATCTCAACATGTTATCAAGATCCCGTGGAGTATATATTTGAATATAAATATAAAATATAAAATATTATATATATATATATATATATATAATCGAGTATATACACATATCAAATATATATTTATATCATTTTTATATCCGTATAACATATTTTTTTATCTATAAATGAACTAAAATCATAGTTATTAGTTCCAAAGTAGAAGCACACAGATTTCTTAATGTATGCACCGAAAACTAATATTATTTTTTTAATAAAAAACGAGAATTTATTTGATAAAAAGAAAGGGACCAAGTAGTAGTACAAGTAAGATTCAACATCCAAGTGAGACAAGAAGCATGCATCCATGAGAGTATACGAAAAGTAAAACCATGTTGGCAAACAGCAAAACACCGATAATTAAGGTACACAGTTTTGCCTTTTGTGGTTGCTTAGTGCACATCTTCTTGTGCTATACACGCGTAGTTAAGTTCTAATTATCATTGTTTAATTATTGCAATAAAGAAGAGAAAACAACCTCAATAATTTCGAGTTTAAAATTGAAAAACAAAAAATTACTTAAGTTGTAATTATTATTGTTTTAAAAAATACAATTTAAGTGAAGTATGCATACATGACTAATACAAGTGTTTTTGTGTGAACCCGAAATTTAGTTTAAATGTTTAGTTAATGAAATTACTTTTAAATATGAATTTATTATTTTTCAAGGTGATAGTCTGTAACCTGAACTGAATAGAATTATTATCGTTCTGCTTTCCAAATGTGACAGTTCGACTACGTTAACCGACTTCCGGCCTATTAGCCTCTGCACCGTCTTGTATAAGCTCCTGTCTAAGGTGATCGTGCGGCGCTTAAAGCACATTTGGCCGCAATTCATTGATCAGAATCAAACCAGTTTCATTTCTGGTCGCAATATTACATAAAACATAATCATTAATCAGGAAGTTGTGCACTCTATAAAGCAATCAAAGAGCAAGAATGGTTGGATGGCGATCAAAATCGACCTCGAAAAGGCTTTTGATCGTGTCCGTTGAAGCTTCATATCGGACACCATGGCTGCCGCGAGACTTCCTATGGATATTCGTCGTATTATTATGAATTCTATTTCATCTTCTAGTTTCCAGATTCAATGAAATGGTAGTTTATCTCAGCCCTTTATTCCGAGCAGAGGCGTCCGACAAGGGGACCCTATTTCGTCGTACCTTTTTGTCCTTGTTATGGAACGGTTGGGTCACTTGATAAAACATGCAGTTGCTAATGGTTCATGGCTGCCATTTCGGATTAAAAGGGAAGGCATTCCGTTTTCGCATTTGTTCTTTGCGGATGATCTCATCCTTTATGCGAAGGCTACCTGGTTGAAATTATTGCCGCTGAGTCTATTTAGCAATTTCTTCCAACTTCCGCTCCAGGATTGGCTGCATTCTAATCTGGCATCGTTGATACTGATTTCTGATTGGGATCTTCCTTGGTCGACTCTTTTTGCTTCAACAGTTTGGCAGTTGTGGAAAAATCGCAACCCGGTCGAGGTATTACGCTGAAGCAACTAATACGCAGGTTTCCCCACCTGCTGGGCCATCCTTGCCCGCTAATTGGCAACGTCGACCAGACGAAATGTGGGTATGTTTAAATACTGATGGCGCTGTCTCTCCTGTAACAGCAATTGGATCTGTCGGAAGGGTCTTCCGTACACATGATGGTTCATGGATTCTCGGTTTTAACAAGATGTTAGGGGTTGTGCAACCTCTATTCGAGGAATTATGGGCGATCTTACTTGGTTTACGATTGGCCTAGGAGAATGGTTTTAACTATCTCTTAATACAATCGGATTGCAGAGAAGCTATCAATCTTGTGAATGATCCCAACGCTGGCAATAATTTGAATGCTCTTGTTCCTACAATTCATAGGATACGGTGCTCCGGATGGACAACCGAAGCTCAATGGATCACGCGTAATGGTAACAAACCGACGGATTGTATCGCGAAGCTCGCTTCACCCAACTGCTATATCCTGTCCACTTTTCACGATCCTCTTGCTCAATTGTTTCCTTTGTTAGAGCTTGATATGCAGCTCACAGTGTAATTTGTCTTTGGTTTCTATCTTCTTAATCCGAAAAAATATGGATTTATTATCAATACATTGACACTGAAAATTAAAAGTATCTGTAAGTACCTTTTTAGGGTTTAGTAATTTAGTTTGATTTAGATGTTTAGGTTCAGAGATAGTGGCTAGACTTTAGAGTTAGAATTTAGGATTTATAGGTTATGGTTTAGGGTAATATGATGATGGATTTAGGTTTTAACATATAAACTCTAAATTCCAACCATAAACCCTAAATTCTAATCAACATCCCTAATTTTAAACCCCTAAACCTTACCCCCAAACTAAATCTCTAAACCCTTAAATTAAGTCATTTGTAGAAACTATAAACTTTTAGTTTTCACGTGTATGAAATAATTACTTATAAAATATTATACATAATTTTTTATACACAAACCATTCAAAGAAAATTTACATAAACTTGAATATTTACTTAAAAAACTAAATTCATAATCGTAAACTTAAACTTTAAATTCTAATAATAAACCTTCAAATTAAACTCTTAATTCCTAAATAAAAAGAGCACAACACGTGTATCGAAGAATTTTCCTAAAGCTTAATGTCAAATTTTAATATCTGTAATTTTTTTTATTTACTGATTTAAAAAAAATACCATTTCAAATGGCCCAAAGCCATTAGAGTACTTCTGAATCATTGTGGACCTAAACTCCACCAAGCAATTATATGTGGACTCCTACCGGTGTTAACTGTTAAACATGTCACATTTTGTATTACCAAGCTTTTGTAACTTTGAACAAAATTCACACCAAATAAAATAATAATTAATTCATACCTGGATTTCCTTGTAATTAAAAAAAAAGCCCTCAGAAAGATGATGTATGTAGACAGTGAACAAACAATGTGAAAATGTGCAACAAGTTTCCATGGGTTTATATTCATGGAGGCTTTGAGACATAAATTTATGACTTTTTGACCTGTTTTATCTTTTTAATCCATTTGTGGTACAAAAAGGGGTCCCATAATGTTTTTTTTAAATGAAAATGAAAAATTGAAGGGTGTTTAACAGGCTTTCTTCTGCCCATTCTTATGCAGCTCACATGTCTTCATGTGGGACTCCAAATGCTGATATTCTCAATCCCACGTGATCAATTAGCAATTTAAAAAAAAAAAAAAATTTGCTAAACCCTAAAAATAGACTAAAACAAAAACAAGTTTGAAAAAGATGCATTGTATTGCATCCACAACACACCATGTGATTTGATTTTGACTCATCCTTACAATATGTTGACCAATCAAATCTAATCATCTAACATATATGATTAAAAAGAAAGGAAGGTAAAGTAAAAGAGAAAGGGAATTAGATCAGTAATTTTAGATATCATATAGTAAAAGAATATATATGATGTATTTAATAAATATAAATTTCAAATAAATAATAAGATGATAGTTAGGATTAATATGATCAGCACCCAATATTCTTCCATATGTATTGTTTTTTAATCTTTACTCTCTCTCTTTTAGTTACAAGTGTGTTCATACATTTTAATCTTTACCTTTAAACATCTAATTTTCACTAAAATAGTTTTTTTTTTTTAGATTTCTAATAGCAATATGGACAACAATTAAAAGCCAACATTTAGGGACGGACGCATAATTTTATGTTAAGGAAGACTGCCACCTCCAGCACCATTTTGGGTCCATCCCTACCGGTATTAGTTTGAAAACATATGAAAACAAAGACTTAAACTTGCATTATAAAAAAATATTGAGCAGTCAAATTGTCTCGTTAACAAAATATGTTGTTTCTCCAATTTCTTCAGATTCCAACACCTTTTTAATTTTTTTGTTATAGTCTTGTGGACAGTCAATACCACATTTTAAGGAAAATTAATCAAAGTTCAATGCAATTTGCAAACACTGTATACTCTGTAATTAGACCAAAAACAACCTCAAAAAGCAAAAAATTGAATCCTTTTTAGTTCTTTGAGTACAAGAACGGCACTTTTAAGATTACTGTATATGTATAGTAATATATTCAACCAATGCATTGAAATAAATTTGAAAGAGTGTTCTAAGAACACTCATTAACGAAAAGATTTGCAATATAATAAATGTGATGAATAGTAAAGTGAATGATGTTTGTGATAGAAAGTTTTTAAGATTAGAAATCTTGTTTGAGTTGGAAAATCTTTGCAGGTTGTCCCCATACCAGAAGAAACATTATTGCAGAGATCAATTTCGAGGACATATTATTATATTGAAGAATAATCATTTATATATAAATATATTTGAAATTTCAAACTTATGTTTGCTGATTCAAAAGGTTGCATGTGCATGTGAATCCCTAATTCCCATATATAATTTTGTGCTTTTAATTTAGCTGTTGTGATCCTTGATATAAATAACAATTGCTTCTGACCAAGATTTCAAGTTGAAAAGCACCAAAGTTTTTTATGAGTTTATGTGTTGGTCGGTGGGACATATTCAGCAGAATTCAACTGTTGTTTTCATCTATAAGAAAGGAAAAAAGTGTGAGACTCTATATACATAAACACTTGTTTTTATAAATTTCTAATTTCGATAAAGAGGTTCTCAAAACCGAATTTTCGAACATGCATCAATCGAATGAATCAAATGTTCGAGTGCTAAATATAAGAGAATGAAGCAGAAAGTGGTGGAGGCAGTATATTCTTTATCACAAGATTGTGGTCATGGATTGAAATCCTCTTGTAATCATGTCTGTTCACTAGGGAGAATTTTATAAAAAATAAAAAGGATAAAGGCTCTTTGCTTTACCTAAAATTGTGGAAGAAGAAGTGACAATATCTATTGACATCAAAAATGAAATCAGACCAGAAAAAGTTGGATTGCTACAGATTCTCTGCTTCACTGCTGTAATTGCTCTGCTTACAGTTTTTCGATTCAACGGAGAATCTGTGCAGCTAAGAATTCATATGATAACTTATGCAATAACTTGAGAGGCTAATAGTGAACTATATGATAATAGGAAACTTAATGAATAAACTCTTGAATTTGTAATATGGTGGTTGGAAGAGGTCCATAATGACAGAAGTATCAGATGGTACTGGAATTATGTCTCGAACGCGTGCTTCGATACTTAAATCAACGTAAAATCAAAGTGTTTTTAAGGACTAAGAATAAGCAATGAATGGTGGTGGAGTCCAGTATGAAGAAGTGGTACAACTACAGGTAGGGAATGCATATGTGAAATTTAAGCCTCAAACATGAAACTGGGGAGAGAAGACCAAAGGAGCCCCTCAACATTTATAGTTTGTGGGACACTATCAAGAATCAAAATGGCACTGTAAAAAAGTGTAAGTTCCATTCACAAACTTACAAAAGAAAATTATTTGAAAAATTTTAACCTCAAACCCTGTCAACAAAGGGACACAATCCTTATCACAAGAAGCAGCTAACAATAATGTGACCCCACACCACCACCCCCTCCTTCCCCTTTTGTTCTTCTCTCTCACTCTCATGTGTGTGTTCTTTTGTGATGTAAACTTAAAATACTGACATTATTATGGAGCCCCGTACGACAATAGTGTCTAGAAAAAAAGAAATGATGGACCTCCAAGAGTGAGGAGATTGAGAAATCAGGCAAAATCTTATGTATGAGCAAAGAATGAGGACTTCACAAATCCTCATACAGCCGACCAATTTTGTAGTGCCAGGCCAGCAACTATGGTCCAGTCCCTATAATATAACATGCAAAACACAGTTCTAAAATCCTAGGGAGAGTTGAGAATTGACACTTTTAAAATGCTAAATAAACATTTGATCAAATCAAACTTACAAACCTCGAGCTCTAAGGAGGAAGGCCTTACTTTACTATATATATGACAACAGATAGCCCCACAACTGTCTGCAGCCCTGAGAATCCTTCTCAGTCAAATTTCCCTCTCAACTTCTCTTTTTTCATTGTTCATCTCTCTCACGCGCAGACAAAGAGGTTATCAGGTTTAAGTTAAAGAGATCAAACTCTGAGGGAACTGACTCTATCCCATTATTGCTAGTGTTGCAGCTTCCAAGCTTATTACATGGATGAGAAGTGGAAGCTATCAAAGAAGGAAGCTTCAGGCACCGCCCATTGTTCAAGTTCTTCAAAGTTCTCACTTCCAAGGAGTTTCTCAACCAAGAGTGTTTCTTCCAAGTCTCCCCTTCTTAGGAGTTCCTCACAGAAGAACTCATGTTCTTCTTCTTCATCATCATCATCGACTAAATGTCCACTACCAAGAAGTTTTTCACAGAAGACATCCATTTCGCGTAAATGTAGTAGCATGGCCAAGGAACAGAAGGCGAGATTTTACATTATGAGGCGATGTGTTGCCATGCTTGTTTGCTGGCATAAACATGGAGATTCTTGAAGGAAAATAAGAAGAAGAAGAAGAAGAAGACATCAGTGGAGAATGGAGATGATCATATATAGATCAGTAGGGATTCCTTTTCCTTTTCTCCACTTCGTTTATGCAAGAAGGTTCTTGGATTTGTTTGTCTTGAACTTATGGATTTTTCACATCCATTGCATCAAGTTACAGATAAATTTCAGAGTTTTTTCTTGCTTACCTTCATTTTCTAATTAGTTCAGTTTGTAATTATAAAATGAGAAGAACTACAAGTTTTATAGTTGTAAGAAAAGACTATATCAACAAATATATTTCTTTCAAATCCTACACTAGCAGAGTCTTTTTGTTTCTTTTCCTAATCATTTCCCTCTGTGATTTCCTTTTTGTTTTTCCCCTTGAGATCTTCATCAAAGCAGATCTCAAAATCAGGAGGTCTACTTAAATTTGATCCTTTTTGGAGTGGCTTTTGGCTGGTAATTTTCTCAATTTTGTTCCTATTTTCTTTCTTTTCTTGTGTGTTGATTGATGACACAGAGATTCCTTTCACCTGTTGCTGCTACCAATATAATAATAGGAAATCACTGGCTACTGGATCTGCATTGGGAATGGGAAACCATCTTTTTACTTACCCTTTCAGAAAAAGAGGCAGGAAATGTGTATTCTGCTAAAGATGGAAGGGAAAAACCTTGGATTGATCTTTAAATTATGGTCTGGGTCGTTTTCTTTTTGTTCAAGTTCAACCCTGAAACTGGTTTTTTGATGAGTAGCTAAAACTTACTTGGCCAGATCTTACAATACAGGTTAGTGCAAGAAGTAAGAACTTCTACTAGCAGTAAATGAAGAAATGATGCTTCGACTAGGGTGTTTCATGTTCGTTTCAAACACGAGTATGTTTAATTTTTCTCTCTAAGCTTTTCAGGCATTTGGAGGGTCCAAATTCGAAAAACGATTACTTCAAAGGTAGACAAACTATGAATGATAAGCATGAGAATCAGTGAAAAACATTTCTTTCAAAACTTAATTGGAAGGTGCAGCAAATCCTGACTGCCAGGTCTTCTTAACCGAGGAAACAAATTACAAGGAGTATTTTTAAACTCAAAAACACACTTAAACCAAGAATTGTGTCTGAGATGCATGTATTATACTCATTTAATCATGTTGTTCCATCATGCTTGCATCAGTCAGTTCCAGCCTTCACCAAATAGTAGCATCCTTTTTTTAGCTAAAATGTCTGAGAGTCTATCTATATTTTATTAACACCCTCATTACTTCAAAACAAGGGGATACAACTGCTATGATTGACAGAAAATTTCTAAGTTTTTCAAAGTTCTAATCACAGTAAAGAAATTCCAATGAAGCTCTCCAAAGCTTAAATTTAGGTGCAAATGTTGGATACGGTCAAACACAGAGATATGTTTGTCTGATAACAATAGACTAATATGTTTTTCATTAGGTTCCTAACTTCCTTGCATTGCACCATTTGTAGCAACTTCATCTTCAGCAATACTTACTAATACACTGATTCATCAATCAACACTACTATTTTGCATCTATGGATGTTCCTTTCCCTTTAATTAATTAAGGTTTTAAATGAAAAGTCAACCATTACATTAATGATGTTTTTTTTATAACCACGGATATATGACTCATTGGTCGAGTAATCCAGATCGGATTTTGCAGAGGCTCATTATGGGGCGACCCTACCAACCCAGTTTTCTCCATTTATTATGCCAGGATTCTAATCTCTTGCCTTGCTTAAGGACCTAAGCTCGACCCAGAAGTGATTACTATGAGTAAACCACCATTGACAGAGCTGGAAGCAATTGACATTTAATATAACAATATAACTTAAAAGTGCTTTTGACTCCTGAGCCTTATATTGTTAGTCTATGAAGGAGAGAAGACTAGTATAAGTAACTATGATGATCAAACAAGATTTCAACCAATTTCAAAATCTAGAAACAACAAATTTAAAATCTTATGCATTTTATCAGAGATATAAGCAAAAAACAAAAACCAGAACAACATAATCTAAAGTGGAAAAGCAAACTTGGTATACAAATGGAAATTAGTGAAGAATATAAGAAATTGCTTGCTGCATACCTTATGAACAAGGCGCCTCCAAACTGTTTGATTTTATGAGGTAGAAAGATAGATTGGCTACTGCAGAATCAACAGTAATCTCGACGATGGGATATCTAAGAAAATGCAAGGATTTGGCTAGATATTTTCTGCAGGATGAAACAACAAGAAATCAGCTCAAATTTCCCATTTCCAGAAACTCAAAATCTCGTGGAAGCATTCAGAATATATACCCATTTCAAGGATTTACCCAAAATAGGAATAAAGCAGGGAGATTGGAAATCAATGATAGAAATGAATTGTTGGGAGAATAAGAAAATAGTAAGTCCAACACTGCTCTCTTTGGTTACCCAGTAGGCAAAACAGCAACTTTTGCCTTAAAGTCTGGATTCAAACATTATTATCAATTTGATCATCATCATCAAACTCCACAAAAAAGATGTCTTTTCAGATACAGAATCATAAGTTACTGTCAAATAAAACTATTAAGATGTCATAAATTTTCCCTAGTTCTATTATTCTCAGATGTGAAAGAAAGATGGTCACTTTCCTGTTTGATCACTGGTCACTTAAGAAGCAGCAAATGAACAAGTTACACGCTAGGTCAGCTGATGCTCCATCAATCTATGATGTGTCTCATTCTCATTGCCAATGCCAACCTTTATTTTCTTTACTAATTTAGTACTACACCTGCTTTAAACGAGACTGGCATCAGAGGTTGTAAACTTATATCAGATGGTTTTTCTGTTTTGGTATAAAATTGATGTTTCAAACCACAGGTCAAGTGAGATGGTAAGAGTCTCTCCTATTTTAACCAGCGTCGAAGGTTTGATCCTCACCCTGGGAATGAAGCAGCTTTAAAACTTGCGACTTGTGAGGGCTCGCTCCGGTGGATACCTTGGGAAATACATTTCTAATGCAAATCCTTGTAATCTTATTGATGAACAACCCTGTGTTGTATACATTTTTTTATTATTATTCATATGATGAAATAACAAAACACACTCCAATGCAGACAGTTTTTGATATTATATACTATAGTAATTGATTACAAAGGAACAAACTTGTATATAAACAGGGTTGCAATATCAGTCCCAGATCATAACAACTGCTATAACTGCAACACCAAGAAGCACAGCAAGAAACTTGAAGGAAGGAGTGTCAAAGTAACATTTTTCTTGTGGTTTAAAGCCTTTAGCAATGAGATGATTGATGGCAACATAAATGAAAACCCCGCAAGCAAGTCCCATTGAGATAGCGTAAACCCAATCAGCCGCATGACCTTGAGTAGTTGCATCAATGGCAATGCCGATCCCTACACCTAAGGGGCTAGAAACCGCGAAGGCAAAAGAGTAAGCACAGGTCAACAAAAATGGCCGCTTCGGTAACATCCTCAGCAGTGCAATCCCCATAGCAATGGCTGCAAAGATTTTGTGCAGTGAAATTGTCCAAAGATTCCTCCACGCATCTCCCTTGGTAGCTGCAAAAAAATTGTGCATTACGAACAGTGCTTCTTTGTTGATTGAAAGGTATATATATATATATATATGTATAGTAACTTACCTGCAACACCAACGGCAATGCCCTCGAAAACTGAGTGAAAACACAAGGCGAGAATAAGCAGCAAAGTATCACCAAAGGACGTTGCTTTAAAGAAAACTGGATTATTCGAATCAATTCCTATATCTTTGGAATGCTCTTCATCGGCTGTTCTTCCTTCTTCCACTTGCACTCTAATGTCTCTTTTAGAACTTGATGTAACACTGACGATTATGCAATCACCAAGCATGGTGAGAAGATATCCCACCGATGCCAGCATGAAGGCGAAAGGGTAAGTTTTGGTTGTGAGTTCACCGAAAGTTTCATTAGAATCGCTCAAGAAATGAATCAAAGAGGTTGCCAGAAAAACCCCACCGGCAAACTGTGTGCCTAAGAGGAGAAAACTTTCGTTCCATCGATAGAAATAAGGAGAGACTCCGCCTGCAAAAGTGGTGAGTAGAAGAATGATCAAACACCATATTTTCACCAAGACTAAGCCCTTCTCATGCAAGTTTACATGGTCACCGCCGTCCCCTTCGTGATCGTCTCCCCCATGGCCTTTCGTTACGGAGAACTGCAAGAGAAGAAGAAGAAGAAGAATGGACAAGGACGTTGACTTGAGCTCTGCAATTATAGCCATGGATGGAGCTGATGGATATCTTTCCCAAATCCCAGGTCTAAACATGGAAAAGATAAAATAATTTATAGACCTGGACATGCTCGCCACTTCTGAGTTTGCAGTACAGCATTGACTTTACAAAGATTGTAGTGGTATTGTACTACACAAAGGAAGGATCAATAACTTGTTTTATCTGGTTAGTTTGGCAGGCGTACCGCGTACGTCATTCCCATGCCACTCTGTCGAAGGCGGCAATAACTGGATTGTGATAAAAATCCTCTATCTTTTCGGTACCATTATATATGTACAGATTAAAAAATATTAAAAAAATAAATTTTAAGTTTTAACCTTAAATTTTAAACCCTGTAATTCATCCTTTAAAAAAATATATCTTACCCAAAAAAATTTAAATCTTAAACTTAAATTCTAAATTTAATTTTTAGTGTAAAAGCATAAACAGAAACACTGAAAAGGACAGAAGATTTCCACTCATTTTTAAGACAGTCAAATTAACCCTTTCCCCGTCAGCCGATCATATGCTTAAACAACTTAATACTCGGCGGTTGGGTAATAGGTATTGTTTGTTTTAGTCCAAATTTTTTATTCATCATATGTCACATGTGATCCTTAGAGGTCGAGGTGTTATGTGGTAATTAAAATTACGTAAGAGATTATCATGTGTTGATTAATGAATAATATCAGCTTATAAAACCCGAAGAACTCCCCGGTCCCCATTGAACAAGCATATTAATTAATAATTAGGAGGGGCGGATCTATGTTATTAGTAAGAGTGTTAAAAAATATCCGATTCGAATGACCCGACTTATTAACCCGCTGACTCAATAAAAAAAATTCGGGTAATTTTATAAATTTTTTTACCTCTCAGAGTCGAGTACTCGGCCTGCCAATTCTCGGATCGGTCTTGGGTTATAAAATTTTTAAATTTTCGGGTACCCGAGCACCCGGATGTATTTAAAGTATTTTTTATACTCAATAAATACATATTTTTTATATTAAATTAATAAACACGTATTTTTATATTAAAAAATACATATTTTTATATTTAAAAAATATATATTTTTATATTTAGATATTCAATTACCCGATTTTGCAGGTACCCGATCAATACGACTGAAACACGTGCCGACTAAACTACTATTCGAAGATCCGAGTACCTGAATTTGAACACCCCTAATTATGAGTGGAAAGGCTTTTGCCTCTTCAGCTCAACATTTTTTCTTCTTTACCTTTTATTCATATATATATTTAAAATATGGACAGATTATAAATTAGATTTATATTCAATATACATGCGATGTGATGAAAAATAAAAGTTTTTATAAGTATTTTTAGTTTTAAGGTTTATGGATTTAGTTTAGGGTTTAGATATTAGAGGTTAGGGTTCAAATTAGGACTATAAGTTAGAATTTAGAGTTTATATATTAGAATTAGTGGTTATAATTTAGGTCTTAGGATAATATGACCCTAGATTCTAATCAAAATCTATAAATTATAAACCCTTAAATCGTACACCCTAAACTGAATATAAAAACCCTAAAATTTTAAAAAATAAAAAGTTTTAGTTTTCATTACCGCTATGTGAAATAATTAACCTTATAAATTTATTTTATTTTCAAATATTTATATTTTATTCTCCAATCCCAACTCGGATTTTGTTTTTGTATTTTAATATCAAAACTAGTATCAATATAGCGGATTGAGTGCGAGAAAGTATATGGTGTTCGAAATTATCTTTGGGGATTAATAAAATTTTAGAAATTCCATTAAAAAATTGACTTTTGGTCCTTTAATTTTATTTTTTGAAAAAAACTTAAATTTGACCCTAAAATATATTTAAATTCTCATTAAGTTTTTATTCTTTAAATATTTTTAAATAAATTATCTTTTAATTTTATAATTATTTTTACTAAGTCTCTAGCTTTTTAAAAAAATTAATTAGACCTCCAAAATTTAAATTAATCTTTCAAATTTTTTAAAAATTTCAGGGTGCGTTTGGTTCTAGAAAATACAACCCATTTTAATTTTATTTTTTTTTGAAAAACAAAAAATATTGAAGAAAACATGTTTGGTTGCAAAATTTAAAAATATTTTTTAGAAAATAAAAACAAAAATGATTGAAAATGTGAAAACATAAAAAAGATGGTTTAACCATTTTCATTAAAATATTTTAGAAAAGTGGAAAAGATGAAAAGGTTTTAAAATTTAATTCTATTTAACACGGGTTTAGAATTCTTCTAATGTCAATTTTAAAATTTTGGTTCAATTAATCATATTTTATTTTACTATAAGAATCTTTTCTAATAATTATATTTTAATTTAATTATTTAACGAGTAACTATTTGTTTATTTTTAGTTTGAAAAATTAGATACCAAATACATTTTCACTTTTCTTATATTTTTGAAAAGAAATTTTTTATTTCTATTAATCAAATGTGTTTTCTAATTTTTGGGAAATTAAAAATAAAAACTAATTTGTGAAAATAAAAATAAAAAATATTATGTAGAACCAAACGATCTTTTAGTTTATAATTCTAAAACTTTTAAAATTTCAACTTGCGTTATTAAGATCCGCTCCTGAAGAACATTCGTCGTAATATAACTATTCATAATAACACCATAAATTTATAATTTATGCGCTAAGGTAGGATAAGTAGAATAAAAGAAAGTATCTTGGGTGGAATAAATAAAGCCATCAAGCGATCCAAAAGGAACAAATGATAAACCTACCCTCATTTTTATTTCGTAAAATCCAATATAAAAACATCGACTCAATTGGATATCTACGGACAATCCACATGAAATGAACATTATTTGTTATGTAATTTTTATGATACTAGTTTCTTATAAGTGTACGGAAGTCTAAAGTGCAAACAGTTTCCATATCCAGATAAGAACAGAAAAGCAAAGCAAATAAATTCAGGGGGAAAAATCTAAAGGACTTAATAATGTAATAGAAAAAATACAATGTAAAAATAAAAAGTAATGAAAGGAGTAAAGTTCAGTTATTTAACTAAGAGTAAGATTTTACATGTAATGTATATAAATCGTAATTTGAAAATGAAATAACGTACAGATACTTTAAAAATAAATATTTACAGACATAAATCATAAATGTCAAAATTTTAAGACAGAAATTATAACTTAAAGTGGCATCGAATTTAAAGTGTCGAGGTGTCAGTTTCAGATTGCTGTTTCTGGAACACAAGATAAACAAAAAATAAAAAGTTTTTCACCTCAGTCGGTTAACACTTGGTAAATTATCCCCAAATTTAGGAAAGATAACAGTAAAATACTATAAGCCCAAAGCAATAGAAAAATTAAAAGAAGTCCCTTTTTTTTGTTACTCTCCGCTCTATTTAATTCTAACCTCTCTAATTGTAAAAAAAAAAAAAAACCCTAAGGGTTCTTGTAAGAACCAATAGTCGCCGGCGGATTTGATCTTAACCGTTAACTATTTCTCTGTATATTTCGAGCTTCTTTTCACTCCTTTCTTTGATCTCTGCTTCAAAAACAAAGCTTTCTCCTTCCATCGCTATGTTACTTTATTTTTAATTCCTGTTGTTTTTTTTTTGTTTTACTTGGAAATCATGGTGCTGTTATCTGGATTGGGTAGGAGACCAATGATAAGAACTGGTGAAGGATCATTTGTCGATGATATGGAGTCGGAGATGGCGTTATTGCTTCGCGAACAGCGGAGTAAGCAAGACGCTGATGATCTTGAACGAGAGCTAAACTTGTACAGAAGTGGCTCTGCGCCTCCTACCGTGGAGGGTTCACTGAGTGCAGTTGGCGGGTTGTTTGGGGGTGGAGCCACTGTTGCTGCTGGTACTGGAGGTGGTAGTGGGGTTTCTGCTTTTCCAGCTCTTGTAGGAGCTAAAAATGGAAATGGTTTTGCATCCGAGGAAGAGCTAAGGTCTGATCCAGCTTATCATTCATATTATTACTCAAATGTGAATCTCAACCCGAGGCTCCCACCTCCTTTGCTTTCCAAGGAGGATTGGAAGTTTGCACAAAGGTTGAAAGGTGGGAGTTCAGTGATAGGTGGGATTGGAGATAGGAGGAAAGTGAATAGGGCTGATAGTGGTAGCAGTAGGTCGTTGTTTTCAATGCCACCAGGGTTTGATGCCAGGAAACAAGAGAATGAAGTAGATGCAGAGAAAGTGCACAGCTCAGCAAACTGGGGTGGTGATGGACTGATTGGTTTGTCCGGGGTAGGACTTGGAAGCAAACAGAAAAGCCTCGCTGAAATTTTCCAGGTTCAATGTTTAATCATTAATGTCACTTGTTCTAAGTTTCAGCAGTCAATGTGGTTAATCTTTTAAGTCTATGGTTAGCTTTTATGTTTGAATGGTCTCGAGATTTGTATATTCATGTAGGCGCAACATGATCATATATATGACATACAATTAATTGCCTTTCTACTGATTCCTAAGGTAGTTATATTACTGTGGTTAAACTTAGTAGGGATATTTTTTAATCAAAATTTCTTCTTGTTCAAAAATTGGCAGCTTGTTTATAGTGCATCATAGACTTCACAACGCTACTCAAAATCTATCTCATATGTAGTTTTTAGTTTTTACTCTTCCCTTGATTTAATATCATAGACTACAAAACAGTAATCAAAATTTCTAGAACTTTTTTTGGGTTGCTGCAGTGATTTAATATTTATCATCGTTGCAGGCTGATTTGGGACACTCTGCGTCTGTCACAAGGATACCATCCCGCCCTGCTAGTCGAAATGCTTTTGATGAGAACTTTGAGAATTTAGGTTCTGCTGAATCTGAACTGGCTCATTTGCGGCATGAACTGGCTTCTGCAGATGCTTTAAGGTCAAGTGTGAGTGTCCAAGGTTCGTCTGCTGTCCATAGCGCTGCTCTACGTTCTTCGTACAGTTATGCTGCTGCAGTAGGTACTTCCTTGTCTAGGAGCACAACTCCTGATCCCCAACTTCTTGCTAGGGCTCCTAGTCCTTGTTTAACACCAATTGGAGGAGGAAGAGTCGGTAACTCGGATAAAAGAAACATGAATAGTCCAAGCACTTTTGGTGGTGTTACATCTGGTGCCAATGAGTCTGCAGATCTGGCAGTTGCTTTGTCAGGCATGGCCCTGTCATCAAATGGTGCACCAGATGAAGATAATCAGTTACCATCCCAGACTGAACAAGATGCTGAAACTCACCAAAATTATTTGTTTGGTTTGCAAGATGATCAGAATTATATCAAACAGCAGGCATACTTGAAGAAGGTTGAATCTGGTCATTTAGATATGCCTTCTGCTAACAGTAGTAGGCAAGCTGAGTTCCAGAAATCTTCTGCGTCCTCAAACAATTCTTTCTTGAAAGGATCTCCTACTTCCACTCTCAATGGCGGGGGCAGCTTATCTACTCAGTTTCAGCATGGTGGTGGTGCAAATTCATCAATTCCAAACTATGGATTAAGTGGTTATTCTTTAAACCCTGGTTTGGCCTCTATGATGGCTAGCCAACTTGGAACAGGCAATCTGCCAGGTGCATCAGCTATACCGGTCCCTGGGATGGACTCCAGAGTGTTTGGGGGAGGTTTGGGTTCTGGACAGAACATTTCAAGTCCTGCATCTGAGTTGCATAATCTTGGTAGAGTTGGAGGTCAAATAGCTGGGAATGCTCTGCAGGCACCTTATGTTGATCCTATGTATCTTCAGTATTTGAGGACATCTGATTATGCTGCGGCACAGCTTGCAGGTTTTAATGATCCCTCTATGGATAGGAGCTTTCTTAGTGATTCCTACATGAACTTGCTTGAGCTGCAAAAGGCATATTTTGGGGCTCTGCTATCACCTCAGAAATCTCAGTATGGTGTTCCATTGGGTGCTAAATCTGGTAGTTCTAATCTCCATGGTTTTCATGGAAGTTCCACCTTTGGAGCTGACATGTCGTATCCTGGAAGCCCCTTGGCAAATTATGGTATTCCAAACTCTCCGGTTGGACTTGGTAGTCCTATCAGACACACTGACCTGAATATGCGATTTCATTCCGGGACGAGGAATCTTGCTGGGAGCGTCACGGGATATGCAGGATATAACATGGCTGAGAGCTTTCCGTCCTCCCTACTTGAAGAGTTTAAGAGCAATAAAACAAAATGTTTTGAACTTTCAGAAATTGCTGGTCATGTTGTTGAGTTCAGGTATGATATTATCCTACATCATGTTTTGTGTTGCATATTGTTGTCCTGACATTTTTATTCTTCTTATGAATAGTGCGGATCAGTATGGCAGCCGTTTTATTCAGCAAAAACTTGAAACTGCTACAACTGAAGAGAAAAATATGATCTATGAGGAAATCATGCCTCAAGCTCTTGCTTTGATGACTGATGTGTTTGGTAATTATGTCATTCAAAAGGTATTTGCCTCTTAATCCATTACACATCTGCTTAGTTGCATATTTTAACGGTTTATTTACCTAGTAAATCTGTATCTGCCTACAGTTTTTTGAACATGGACTTCCAGCTCAGAGAAGAGAACTTGCTTGCAAGCTTTTAGGTCATGTTTTAACACTCAGTCTTCAAATGTATGGTTGTCGAGTGATTCAGAAGGTATATGGTTTCTGTTCTTCTATACTTAATTTCATAATGATTGAATTGCATGTTGAACTTCTCCGGTTGATTCTTTTCATTGATCAAGCTTCCTCATAATTGTTTTGCAGTTTCTTTCTAAATAAGATCAGCTCAATTTTATACTTGATTAAATGAAAAAGTTCACATCAGTCGAGCTATGCTTTCCAATTTATATAAAAATACTGTAAATCCTTTTTAATGTTTATTTTTGTAAATATGTGCTAACAATGCTTCAATCATGGTAATTGTGCTTAACTTTGTTATCGCCTTATTTTGGTTTTTATATAGACTTGCTAAAAGCACTCATGCTATTTGAATGGTTACACGGAGAATACCGCCCAGCATTCTGACAATTATGTATATGCTTTGTTTAACATTCAAGGCCATAGAGGTTGTCGAACTGGATCAGAAGATTAGCATGGTTCATGAGCTTGACGGCAGTGTTATGCGTTGTGTACGAGACCAAAATGGCAACCATGTGATCCAGAAATGTATCGAATGTGTTCCTGAGGAAAATATCCAATTTATAGTCACAACATTTTTTGATCAAGTTGTGACGCTTTCCACTCATCCATATGGGTGCCGAGTTATACAGGTTCAGTGTCCTTTTATATATATTATAGATAATATAGACCACTAGAACTGTTCCATGTAAATGAGCAATGTGTTTTTGTATTATTATCGCTAGTTCCCTGCCACTCGTGCAGAGAATATTGGAGCACTGCAAGGACCCAAAAACTCAAAGTAAGGTTATGGATGAGATTTTAGGATCTGTTAGTCTGTTGGCCCAAGACCAGTATGGCAATTATGTCATCCAGGTTTGTCATTCTCTTTTCGAACTTGTAGTTTGTATATTATAGGAATAGGATCTGTTGAGGCAAAAGTGATATACTGAATCTGCTCGGGGGTTTTCACTCTTTTGCATTCATGTCTATTTTGTTTTTGTTTATTTTTGTTACAGTGTGTCCCTGCAATGTTTTTTTATTATTATTAAGCATCTATATGGTATTTGTACTGATTGATGCATTAACTGACCTCTACAGCACGTACTGGAGCATGGAAAACCTCATGAGCGCTCAATCATAATTAAGGAGCTAGCTGGGAAGATTGTCCAGATGAGTCAGCAGAAGTTTGCATCTAATGTTGTTGAGAAGTGCTTAACTTTTGGTGGTTCTGCTGAACGTCAGCTATTGGTGAATGAAATGCTTGGCTCTACTGATGAGAATGAGCCCCTTCAGGTTTGTTGTTTCTGCTGATATATATTTTTGAATAGATATACTCTGGTTTTAAGTCCTGGTGTTCGAAAACAACCTCGTTTGTAAATCATTGGAGAAAAGGCACGTACCTTTCGTGCACTGTCGGGAATGTTAGTAAAGTTTATAAGAATTCTTAAAATTTTACATATAATGTAGAATTTCCCGGCACCCATTTCATCTTTACTGATAGCTCTGTTTGTCCATCCCAGGCAATGATGAAAGATCAGTTTGCGAACTACGTTGTACAGAAAGTGCTAGAGACTTGTGATGACCAGCAACGAGAGCTGATCCTCTCTCGAATTAAGGTCCATTTAAACGCATTGAAGAAGTACACTTATGGGAAGCATATTGTTGCACGTGTAGAGAAACTTGTTGCCGCTGGAGGTACTGATTCTTGTCTTTCATGGTTACTTATCAGTTCATATATGTGAGTCTATTCATGTAATGCCTCTCAGTAGAGCAGTTTTCGCTTCCTTCCAAAGTTGGCTTGCTTAGGCCGAAGTCTCTTAACACGCGATTTTGCATTGCTTTCAGAGAGGAGAATGGCTGCTCAGTCCCTGCACCCGTCTTGAGTCAGTGTAGGGAAAGAGAGATGTTTAACAGAATCTTTGTGAAGCTTTCCCCTCTTCCGTTCTTCCCCATAATATCTAACGGGTTAGAGCTGTACGAAATAATGGTGTTCCTTGCCTTGTATCGAAAAAACCTGTACATTGTGTAGTAGAGCTTAAGGTTTATTTTACATAGAAATCGAGCAAAGGCTGAGAGTTCCAAAAATAATTCAAAACTTTTTGATGGCGTGGTAGAAAAGTACAAAATACTCAATGTCAAATTTGAATCATGATCGAGTTCACAGTGCGCACACGCTTCTGCTTGATCGAGACAAACTTAGGCCGTGACGCCACAGCAAGGACAACTAGTACTGAATTTGCTTAGTAAGAGGGGCCGAAATAAATACACAACGTATTAATCAAGAACCAACAATTACTTGTGATCTCTTCACTTTTACATAACCGGATGAAAAATATAACGAGACTAGAAAATATTATTTCAATCAAGAATGCCGATTAAACGGTATGCCTAGTTCCGCTCGTCTCAAAGCAAAATTTGACCTAAATCTCATTTTAATATCTTTCTCCGAATCTGAAGAACACAGCACCGGCTCCGGTGTTATGGTCAACAGCATACTCGGCTCTCACTTGACCTAGCTTGACACCAACACCGTATGACGAACCCTGACCCATTCGCCTGTATACCTCAGTTGGGTTCCCTTTTACATCCTTTGAACTTCCTAGATCATTCCCATGCTCTGCAAATGCATAAACATGTGTATTTCTCACAGGTATTCTTATCTCGACTCCGAGCTGCAGGTAACACCAGAAAAATAAGATTAGCCATTTCATAGCTCTGATGGGTTTTTTTCTTTTTATACTCAGAATCCTCCCCTTTAGCTCACACTTCCCGTGAGATACACCATAAGTGACGAACTATAAGATAAAGAAAAGACTAGGAAAGCATTATTACCTCAAGAATGTTTCTGGCTGCACCTAATTCGCCCATGTTATAACCTCTCACGGAATATGGCCCCCCGAGAGTAAAGGCATCATAACTTGGAAGGTCACCCACACAGCCTCCATAATGGCCGTGAAGGACTAGAACAGGTGGTGGGGGTTTATCAGCGCCTTCTTCCACTTGCTTTAGTTGGAGAAATCTAGTTAGTGTTAGTTGGTGGCGGTTAAAGAATGGGAACTTGCTGCCAATGCCAAGTCCTTGGTCCACCTGCATTGAGTAAACAAATGCCGGCAATAAGTTTAAGCAAACTCCAAATATATTTATGAATAAACCACTTTTGTAACTAATGGTAGGAAATAGTTTACAATAATAGAGCATTTTGGTTATCAACAGGGAAAGGCTAAAATGCTAGAAAGCTAATGAGAACGGCTTTGTTATCTATCTTAGAACAAATCTTATAGATTAAGGCCCATTTACCAGCATGTTTCAAGCAAATGTTATACTATCAAAGCTGTCACCTCATTCCCAATATTGAACAATATCAGCCAAGGCAGACTACCTAGTTCACTCAAAAGATTTACAGTTTAAAGAAATGGGCTAACCTGAAACACATTCCTCTCACCAACTATAGCTCCATTTATGAACTTAGTATTATCACGTGTGATATTTGCCTGTAGAAATGCCATTCGATCAACACCAGTGCCACTGAGAGTAGTCGGAGGTCCATCTGTGCTGATGCCACCACTTGGCAGCACTCTCTGACCGTTTGGAGCAATATGACTGCTTTCATCTCGTGTTGTTATCTCTTCCATCACAAGTCCATAATTGAATTTACTTTGACGGGTGAAATTCTGCCAGAGGTATATCAATCACAATTGATTCTCAGGTACATAAAATGATAAAATCCAAAACTCACTTCAGGATCTGTCATAAATGTAGCAGATTACCTCGGTAATGTTAGCTTTAAGACCAGCTCTGTCAACCCATATTGGTGGGACTTCATCAACTCCCGGACCACCAGTGAAAACCGGGCTTAGTTTCCGGCTGTTGAAGCAGCTAGCACGAAGAGCTCGGTTGCGCGGATTATAAACACCATCTAAATAAGGACGCACATATTCTAGCTTGAAAGAAAGATCATCCTGAAGAAAAGAATAACAAGAACATCTTAGGATTAAATTTTTACAATAATCACTGGTGAAATAGTCATTGAAAGAATCATGAATGAGAGACAGCGCAACATGCATGTTCAGAAAAAATCACCTGAGGATTTAAAAAGTTACTGGTGGTCAATGAACCAAGAATGGACCTGTTAAGACCTTTGAGATTTCGGTGCTCAAAAGAGACAGTTCCACCAGGTTGAAATGTAGCCTGAACAAAAACAGAAAACATAGTATGCAAACAATACAAGTCAGAGCTTTTAAGTTTAAGCCACAATATCTTATCATCTACAATAAGAATCGCAGAGTACAGAAAATATAACAAGATTCACATACCAATGTGGGACGCCCCCCACATCCAGGTACAATACTCCACTCGGTACTGACTTCAGCTGATTTTTGATCCAGCTCTTTGAGCTTTATCTCAACAATGATGCCTCCCTCATTCTTCTCATCAGGTCGGGGGTTCACTTCGATATTTGAAAACAAAGCCAGCGAGTTTATGTTCCTCAGGGCTTGTTTCCCTGCTTCAATATTAAAAACATTGCCTGGTCGAAGCTGTAAATCAAAAGCACGGAAATAAATAACACAACTAATCACCATTAAGAGTGAAACTAGTTGCTTTAACCAGGAACCAAAAATAAAGTATTTCAGAAACCAAATATATGAAACCAGACATTTCAATCAAATATAGTAAACAATCCACAAATTCTCTTATCTGATTATTTACAGCTACTTCTGAATATAGAAAACAATCAAATATATAATGCTTCAATTTCAAGAGCTCTAAAATTAGAATGCAAAATGTGGCTGTTCATTAGTTTCTAAGAAACTACACTTAAAACAAAAACCAGGAAATGGCCAGCTGCCAGCAACCTACCTGTCTAGGCAACTCTCTCCTGACGACGGGAAGCTGGGTGTTCCCTTCGACAACATTCCCAAGCTTATCCTGGAATTGAATCACAAGCTGCGTAATGTCTCCTTCTACAACCTCACAGACAACTTCCTTAGTATTCAAGTTACCGAAGTTGACAACCTGAGCACAAGCATACCCTTCATCATGATACCATTTCTGAACCCTATCCCTTATCTTCTGCAACAACCTAGCACTCACTTTCCCTTGATCCCTCAAAATCTGCAACACTTCTCTATGCACTTGCATTGGCAACAGACAAGGCTTAGCTCTCTCAATCCTTCTCTTATAATCCTTCTCTTGGCTCTTATAATACTCCAATTTCTCCCTATCTGTCATATCAGCATCCATTTCAATAGGCTTGGATTGAGCCATGAGCCCCACATTTATACACCTAAACCTCTCAGCTGATTGCCAAGTGCTTTCCGTAAAAGAAATGGTTAATCCCAATGTTCCATCTGGGTTAGTTTTCCCTTCCATATCAACTTTCTCAAACATTCCGCAAGTGGCTAAAGTTTCAAGCTCCTTTTGTAACTGGGTTTTTGTGTAGATCCCTCCTGGTCTCAACGAAACCATTTCAAAGAAGGAATCTTCAGTTCCTACCGTGGTCCATCGCCGTCGGTCGAAAAATAAAATATCTGAAAGCTTGTACTTTTTGAACCCACTCAGCTTGTTGAGTTGGACAACTATGTTGGCAGGTAATCCATGAGAATCCCATTCTTGGGTTTGGTTATTATCGTCCGCAATTGCTGGAGAAGGCGAAAAGAGCTTTTCCCAAAAGTCACCGCTGCCCCCATCACCGCCACCTGAACCGCCGCCTCCGCTCCCGCCAGAATTCCCCCCGCCGCCTCCACCGAGAAGGGTGGAAACGGGAGCGATGCGGATAAGGAGAGTGGCAGCGGAAGCGAAGCCGAGCGCGAGAGGTTTGGAGAGGGAAGTGGGCTTTCGGGGTTCAGGGAGGATGCATTGTATGGTGGCGGGGCGAGGGGAAGCGCGTGAGGAAGGACATTGGCGGCGCGTGGAAGAGGGGAGGAGGTGGGAATGGGCAGCCAAAGAATGCATGTCTTTTCAAGGTTTTCCGATGGGTTTTAGAAAGTGGTTTAGCGAGAGCGGTAGAAAGTAAGGCAATCGTAATGGTAAAGAGTGAAGGGGTGTCGTTAACTGAAGTGCTCAGCTTCAGCCTTCACGTTATGAGCTTCAGCACTAGCCAATTATGGTTGAACTGAACCCTCAGGGATCATTCAGATCGGGCGACATCTACAATGTTTCCAGTTGTCTCAACATGGCATCGGCGAAGCTATTTCCCCCCTTTTTACTGCGAAATTTCATGGATGAATCAAGTTTTACGGGCCAATTTAGTTGGGTTTAAAACAGGCTTGAATTTACCCGTTACAACTATAAATTTTAAAATCAAGAATTATATATATGTAAAAAATTTCAGTCAAAAAAATTATCTATCAAAATTAAATGTACAATATAAGTCGATCCGTATTAATCATGGTAAAGTCATAAAAAATTAAAGGATAACAAAACAAAACCATGCTTGAATTTAGATTGGAAGTGTATTTTCATATTTAATTAAAGGGTTATGCTATTCACAGCCCTAAGGACGGTCAATAAAAACACTATAGAATTTTGTAATTAATATTTTTTACTTTTTAAAGAAATATAGTAGAATGTAGTTAATTACATTCTTAAAATGTTGTGTTTCATTAATTTAAATTTTTTAATTTAATTAAACAATAAAACTCCAAATTTTAAACCACAAACCCTAAATTCAAACTCCAAGCCTCAAACTTAAACCCTAAATTCTAACCCTCAAACCCTAAACATCAAACCATAAAACCATGAAACTTAAACAATAAGTCATAAACCTTAAATCCTGACCCTAAATCCAAATCTCAGCCCTAAACCCTAAACAATAAACCATTTTAAGTGAATATTAATTACATTAAACAACCTAAAATTAATTAAACATAATTTTTTAAGAATGTATTTAATTACATTTTACTAAATTTCATTACAAAACAGAACAAGCATTAATTACAAAGCAAAACAAGCATTAATTATAAGAATCTATAGAGTTCTTATTGATAACTTGATTTAGATTTTAATAGAATATTTAAAAATTTATTCAATTAGTTACCTAAACTTGAGTTTTTGGTTTAAATTAGTATTTAAACTTGAATTTTGATCTAAATTAATAATCATAATAAATGGTTTATTTAAACCATGAAGTCAAATTCAAGTATTAATTTAAATATAAAAGCCAAAATTTGATGCTTAATTGAACGAAAAGTTTAAATACTAATTAAGCAACCAGGTTTCAATACCAAAATAGATATATTCACCTAGTACAGAAACAATTGCCAAGGATTTCCGTATAATAAATAGACACATAGACTAGATTAGGAAGATGTTTATTCTAAATTTAATGTTTTGACAGTGACAAAAATGCATTGAAAAAAACTCTTAATTCAACGGTCCATGCATTTGACACATCACATGTACATGTACATATACCTAAATCAAAACCTCAATTAAAAAGAAAGAATTGCAAACTATAGTTACATTATCCGAAATTACGCGAGCGATTTACATTAGCATATTTAAATCTTAATGATTTTTTTGAATATTTATATATTTAAAATATTTATACACATTTAAATATGTATCAAACAATATGAGTATATGAAAAAATAAAGATCTGATTATTTTACTAATATAGTCTACCAAGTCAATAGTCATACTTGTTGTTTTTAAGGAAATCTATGCTACGTTTATAACACGACATTATGCTGTATTCTCGAAATGATAACAGTCCCGCTCGAGGAAATTGTATGTATATTAATCTTTTCATACCCAGTCAATAGTCATACTAATTGTATGTATTCTCTAAATGATAACAATGATTACAATGTAATATATATTTATTTATATTTTTTTAATTTGTTAACAGAGTATATATATTTTATAGATAAAGTTATATGAATTTAGATCTTCTAAGCAATGGCGGAGTCATAATTCTCATATTGTAAGAGTCAGGGAAATTCTTATACTACTATACAATAATTATTGTTGACCTCATATCTCAACAAATTAAATAGGGTCAATTTTCTGCCTAAACAATGCGGGGTCAATTTTAATATGGCATAATGCCAAAAAATACCTATAACGTTTGATTGAATAGTAATTTTATTATTTTTTTCTCTTTTTTGAATCATTTTAGCCCTAAATGTTTTGGGTAAAAATCTCCTGCCCCCTAACCATGCCTCCTTCTATGCCCCCTGCCTAAAAATACTTAAAAATTAAATTTTGCCCCATAACCCTAATTTTCATATCCTAAACCTCAAACCCTAAACCCTAAAAAATACACCCTACCTCTAATTCCCTACATCCTAACCCTAAGCCCCAACCTTAAACCTCAAACCCCAAACTCTAAACCCACTATTTTAAAGTGGGGGCACAAATGGGGGCATACTTTGGGGGCAGATGATTTCCATCCAAATGTTTTATCTTGAGTTAAAGTGACCCTCTACGGATGAAAACTGCTAGTCAACTAACGAGAAACAACTTGGAATTAGGGGTGACAACGGGGCGGATCGGGGACGGTTTTGCACTCTCCACTCCGTCCCCAACACTTGCGGGTACGGTTTTGGGGAATCCCCATTAAACATTTCGGGGATTTTTTCGTCCCCATACCCGTCCCTTACGGATCCCCGCGGTTTTCGGTTAATCCTCATACCCAAAAAATATAAATTAATTTATAAAACAAATACTCAAGATTAAATCTCCAAAATTACAAACATAAAAGATAAATTTAGTTTTATCAAACAACAAACAAATAATTTCAAAACTATAAAACATGACTTAAATATTAACCGTTTGAAACATGGCATCTTGAACTACCTTTAAAAGAAAATATGTGATTAATAATTTATAATTTCAAATAATGGTATGTTTGTTCTAAAAGAAACTAGATTCGATAATTTTTCCAATCATATAAATTACTTCTTCTAATTTTACTCGTACGACTTATGGTGAATTTTCGAAGTCACTGTTATTGTTGTTTTTAGAAACAATCTGTTGTCTTTTCTTCTAACATTTGCTCACTCAAAAATTAATAATTCCTAATATGTAACTCGAAATCAATAACTGTTTGTTTTAAACAAATCTAGACTTTCGTGTGATTATATAAATATAACGCTCACTTCCTAATTTAACTTGTAGAATTTTTGGTGATTTTTTCAAGTTATTACTAAAACTTTTTTAAGAAATATGCTGCCAAATTTTTATGACCTTTCAACATTCAAATATTCATATAATTTAGAGTACATATCTAAATCAATCACCGTGTATTTTAAACAAAATTAGACTAAATCATGTTTACAAATTACAACAATGTATAGAGAACATTCTAATTATTTGTATAGAATTTACAAAGAATTTTCAAACTTACTCTAGCCGGCCATGCTCAGGTGAGAATAGATTGTTGATGAAACATAGGTAAATTACCCTTATGGCCATCAAACTTCGTAAAATATCAGGATCCCTACGGATATTTTTGGGATTCTTGCGGATCCCCACGGTGATTTATACGGGTACAGTTCGGTTATTCCTACGGTTCGAATATAGCAATCCCCGTCCTCATCCCCATTTGAGCTCCGGTTATAAAACTTCCCCCATCCCCGTCCCCATGGGTAAGGATTTCGGTTATTCCCCATGCCCATCGGTTCGGATCCCCACGGTTTTCGGTTATTCCCCACCCGATTGCCACCCCAACTTGAAATGACTTGACAAAATAACATGTTAGCAGAAAAAATAATTTTATATTTTATATGATTTTATAAAATTATTTTTTGACTAATGTAACGTTTTTTCAAGTCAACACCTTTGTCTATATTACACTGCCACATAGGTTTGCCACATCATTTCAAGCCATTTACCGTTAGTTAACTAACATTTTTCATCTATAGAGGGGTCATTTTGATCTAAAATGAAACGATGGGGGTTAAATTGGTTCAAAAAAAGAAATGAGCCAAAATGACTATTTAATCGAACGTTAGGGGAATTTTTTTGGCTTTATGCCTTTTAATATTTCCTTTGAAAACTATGATACAATTCTAATATTTTTCATACAGTATGTACTTTTTAATAGAGTCAGTAGTACCGTAATATTTTCATATAGGCCCGTCCATACTTTTAGGATAAATGTCATCTTTTCTTTTACTAGGATCTTTCGTTGAGTTCCTTCCTTTAATTTTTTTTTAAACGTAGAGAATATTTGTTTCATAAATGATTCGAACTTTATTTTTATAATAAAAAATGTGAACATTAAAGATTAGATAATCCTATATAACCTCTTTTTAATTTTACTTTTTACGAACATTTATGTACAATGTGATGTTTGAAAATATATGAAAAGAAGTTAAAAAAAAGTACACGATTTATGCCAAGGAAATGAAGATATCATAGTCAAAACTTTTATGCAAAGTAATTAAGCTTGGCATTGCAGAAACGGGTTGACTTACTCCATGAAAGAATTTTATAAAGTAACTTTAAGATCCAATAATCTACAGAAAATTAACTTTTAAAACTCCAAATCATTGACTGCTTATTATTCTTCACAAAATTCATTTGATAAATTGCAGCAAGTTGTCGCACCAGGAAATAAATTAGAACGTAATATATAGCACTGCAGACTGCGGACGAAGCTTTTCAATATTCTCGCAATGGCTGCTGCTGCTTTTACATCATTTCATTTATGGCTGTTCTCATGCCTGGCTGTGATTTCCATCGCCAACGCTCAAGATCCCGGCCTATTCGTCTATAACCATGGCTTCCGTCACGCTAATTTGCAACTTGATGGGAGTGCCATAATCCGCTCCAATGGTCTATTGCAGCTCACCAACACTTCAACACTGCAAATCGGCCATGCTTTCTACCCATCTCCTATGAACTTCACCCCTTCTTCTTCATCAACTTCAGCTCGGTCTCTTTCGTTCTCCACAAACTTTGTGATTGCCATTGTTCCTGGATCGAAACAAGCTAGTGGCCATGGCATCGCTTTTGTCATAGCAGAGTCAATGGATTTCAGCCATGCTGCTGCCATCCAATATCTAGGACTGGTTAATGAGTCAACCAAATGGAATTCCTCAAATCATTTCTTTGCGGTGGAGTTTGATACCGTTTCCAGTATTGACATGGGTGATATAGATGACAATCATGTAGGAATCGATCTGAATGGCGTGAGATCGAACAAACAAGTTACAGCAGAATATTTTTCCAATAAAGAAAGGAAGAATATAAGCTTGGACCTCAAAAGTGGACATCCTATACAGGTGTGGATAGACTACGATGGCCAAGAACAACTACTCGATGTAACTTTGGCACCAGACAACTGCCCGAAACCGAACCAGCCTCTCTTGTCGACATCAACCGATCTCTCTGATATTCTAATGGATACCATGTATGTTGGTTTCTCAGCTGCAACAGGTTCACTTCAAGGTACTAGTAGTAGCCATTATATTCTGGGATGGAGCTTCAACAGAAGTGGAGAAGCTCAAAGCCTTGATTTTTCCCAGCTTCCAAAACTTCCCAAGATTGGTGGAGGAAGAAATACGGTTCGATTGCTTTCAATCCTTGCAGCGGTCGTTTTGCTGTTAATAATCATTGGAACAGCATATGTTTACAGGAGGAAGAAATATGAAGAAGTAAAAGAAGACTGGGAAAAGGAATACGGCCCCCAAAGGTTCTCTTACAAGACACTGTACATAGCAACCAAAGGTTTCAAAGACAAACAACTTCTGGGATCCGGAGGTTTCGGGAAAGTTTATAAAGGTACACTTCCTTATACAAATAAACAGATCGCAGTGAAGAAAGTATCGCATGAATCAAGTCAAGGGATGAAGGAGTTTGTGTCAGAGATTGTTAGCATGGGGAGGCTAAGGCATAAGAATTTGGTGCGGCTTCTCGGCTACTGCAGACGTAAGAAAGAGCTCCTTTTGGTGTATGATCATATGGAAAATGGCAGCCTCGACAAGCTCCTTTTCAGCGACGACAAACCGACCCTTAATTGGTTTCAAAGGTTTGAAATCATGAGAGGGGTGGCATCGGCTCTTCTTTATCTCCATGAAGACTGGGAACAAGTTGTTCTTCATCGAGACATCAAAGCCAGCAATGTTCTTTTAGATTCCAATCTAAATGGACGGCTCGGGGATTTCGGTCTTGCCAGATTGTACGATCGTGATGGTGATCCACAAACGACTCGTCTGGTCGGGACTTTAGGATATATGGATCCGGAACTCACCCGAACCGGAAAGGCTACTAAAACTACGGATGTGTTTGCATTTGGAGCTTTTCTGCTAGAGGTGGCTTGCGGGAGGAAGCCATTTGATCCTAGTAGACCACCCCAAGAGATTTTTCTTGTCGAGTTAGTGAAAAGGTGCTGGAAAAGGGATGCCATTATCGATGCCATTGATCCAAGATTACGAGGCAATTGCGTGGTGGAGGAGATGGAGAAAGTTCTGAAACTAGGCCTACTTTGTTCCAACCCAAAACCAGAATTTCGACCCACCATTAAACAAGTGGTGCAGTATTTGGATGGCGATGCTAGTTTGCCCGATATACCACTCGACAGTAGAGCCCAGAATATACCATCTTCAGTCCTTGAAACCTTAACTCAGAGTACTGAAATCAACATATCTAGAGCAAATAACTTAGCATATGATTGTATAATTTCATTTGCTTCATCAGCTGGGCAGGGTATTTCTCTGAATACCTTGTCCAGTACAGAGTCAGTTCTTCATACAGGTCGTTGAATGTTCTAATGGAAATGTTTGTACAAAGTTATATAGTTTGTTCCTTTTTTTTCAATTTTAAAATCTGATTTTCTTTCATTGTTTTTCTCTCCGAGTTAATAATATAACACTAATTCTGTTGTTACATGTCTCCACCTTGCAATAACAATAAGAGAATTAAGGCTTAATTTTAATACTAGAATGTTTTAAAAAAACATTTATAACTAAAATATAAGATCTAAATGGATTAATTCATATGCATTTTTTCTTTTCTATTTTGGGTTTTCTTGACATATGTAAGAAAGGTCTAAACAAGGGATAAAAATCCTCTGTCCCTTTTCGGTACCCATATTTATGTCCAACACTAAAAAACACAACAAAATTAAATTTCAAGCCCTAACCTTAAATTTTAAATCCTAAGCCCTACACCTTGTACCCTAAAAAATACACCTACCATAAATTCCCTAAACCCTAATCATAATCTCTAACCTAAAATCCTAAACTTAATTTTGAGTGTAGAAACATAAGTAGAGACACCGAAAAGGGGTCCATCCCTAAACAAGATCCAAGAACTATCGGTAGATTACAAATTTTATAAGAAAAATTGTAAGAAAACGATTAAATTTGTGGTAAATTGTACAAAAGGTCACTTTGGTTCATTGTCCTTCTATTTTGGGCACTTAATTTTTAGAAGTTACATTGTGACTACTTACATTATCGATTAATCACGAAATGATCACTCGGACATTAAACTCTTGCTACTTTGATGAGTGTGTTGCGTTAACAAAAAGGGTTAATTCTTAATTTGACCCTTGACTTCAGCCAAAATATGAAGTTTGTACCATTTACAATTTTTTGACTATAACTCTAAGAAACTTTTAAAAAAATCTAAAAATTGCAGATACTTTTAATTTGAAAAATTCAAATAAATATGTAAAAACTATATAGAAATATGTATAAAATTCTTAAAGTTATATTAAATATGCATAAAACACAATTGTTCTATTTATTTTGTTTGACGAAAGGAAAACAAAGATCTTTATGTTAAGAAATTTCCATTATTATTATTATTATTATTATTATTATTATTATTATTATTATTATTCACATATTTGTTGAATATATATATATAATAAATAATTTATTTTTTGAGATCTTAATTGGCATAGTGAAAATGGATGCTCATCCGCTTCAGTCCTTGTGTGAACTTGAATCCTAACAACCGCTTTACGAATATTATTGTAACATAATAAAAATAATTCATTTTTCTCACGGGTATTGATTTTGGGTTAAAGGTGTTTAGTAAGGCATTTTCTTTTCTATTTTGAGTTTTTATTCTTTTGTTAATAATGTATTCTGGTAAATTAATTTTTAGTAATAGATATTCATTCATACCATAAAAAAATTTAAATATATATATATATATATATATATATATTTATCTTAATTTTAGTCAGCAAAAAAATATATAAAAACGATACATCATCATTTAGTTAAATTTATGAGTTTAGACATTCTAGATAATCAGTTCTTTGATAACCCATCGAATATGGTGGTTCTTTTATTAGCCAATGATTGTAATGGCTATGGGCGGACTCATTAGTTGATTTAATATACTCTCTTTTCACCCAAAAATAACATAATAATAAAATTTTTAAATAATTTACAGAGATTAGTTTACTTATTTTTTCAATTGAAGCATTAAAATATTAATTCAAAGTATATTATAATGGCTGTCGGGATATTTCGTTTCTCAAAGGAAATTTTTTGATTTTTTGTATTCTAAGGTGGCTTAAAGTGCTCACTTATATATTATGTGAACTGAACAAAACTGAAAGATTTTTTGAAGCTGTTCTCGTTCTGCCGAGTTATATTGACCTTAATTAAGAAGGTGGTTAGTATACAATTTAGTAAGAAATGAGTTGTTGTATAAATTGTAGTTCTAAGTAATTGTCCCTTAAATCTTATATCTATCTATATGAAGAAGAAATTATGATTTTTTTTTGGTATGAATGGTAGTATGGTACTCCCAGCTTGGAATACTTAAATATAATTAGAATTTATTTTAATTTGAGTAAATATATTCGATCAATTTAATAAATATTTTGTTTTTAATTCTATTCATTTATTATTTTTACTCGGCTTGACAAGGTTGTGATAGCCATGGGGTGCATGTAATGTCTCCAGAAATGACTTGTTAAAAGAATTTGTCAACAATGGATGAAATTATCAATGTCTTGATGGCTACCCGTATAAATTAACGTCTGTTGCTCTACTTATCTTAAATAAGATAAAAGTTTCTTACTTTTTTAAAAATCATTATCTGCTAATTAAATCAAAATTCAGAAATTTCTACACAAGAAATAAAATCTCATTTCATTTTTCATTATTTATGCAATTATGTGCCTCTCGAACAGTGGTTATAAAATTCGTCATGTCTTTTCGACAAAATCTCTTAAAAAACTCACATAAAAAAGAAAATTTTATCTAAGAGACTGAACGCATTCTCTACAAGCCTCCGAAAAAAATCTAAAGGAACTTATCGAGAACACAAGACTAATACCTAATCAATGTTCAAATGGCAATTGATCCTAAAATGTTTTTTTAGGCCCCCAATTCCCTATTTTTCTAAGAAAACATTGTTTTTTTATAAAAAAACTTCTTTTATACATTTTAAAAATATTATTTTACATAGCGCTTAGTTTTTCATTTGCTTTAGAGTAAACTATTTAAATGACCACTCAACTATATGATTGGTCTTGATTTAACTACTATACTTACAATTGTGGCAATATGATCACTCAATTATATAAGTGGTCCTAATGTGACCACTTCCGTTAAACCCTAACTGAAGAGTGACATGACAATTACTAAAAATTTGTATAATTACATATTTCGTCTTCATTACTTATACATTCTATCAATTTAATCTTAATTTTAATTTAATAAAACAAATTAAACATTCAATTAGGTGGTGACACATGTAAGGCAGAGGACTTAATTGATAGAATCTATAATTTATTTTAATTCTCATTATAATTTTAAATATTTACTTTTTTAAAATAAAACTAACCGCTTTTATCAAAAAAATATTATACCATTCAATATTTAAATCAGACAATGAATATAAATATAAACCATAGACGAGACAGATTGAGTTTTAAAAATATAATTTTTCTTGATCAAATAAAATGTAAATTCCTCATTCGCGGATTTATGAAAACTTTCGAGAGTCCATGGCAGGCAGACCAAGTCGACGTTAACAACGGCAATGTATTGCAATCTCGATTCTCAAACATGTGACAGCCACGCTTGAGGAAATTGTGTGAAAATGGTAACTACCAATTGTTGGAATTTTCTAAACGCCATCGTTTGTTTGATAATTTCTTTTTAAGAATTTTCGCTAATTGAAAAAGTTGTGAAGCTAAAAGAAATAATAATTGAATATAACCACCTCTTGTATCTATTTCAAATATCCGCATGTATTTGATAATTGAGGAAGCTTTGTATTCTTTTAACAATGGCTGCTGCTTTTGCATCGGTTCGTTTACGGCTGTTTTCATGCTTGGCTGTGATTTCCATGGCCGAAGCTCAAGTTCCAGGCCCATTCATTTATACTAATGGCTTCAGCCATGCTAATCTCCAACTTGATGGGAGTGCCGAAATCCGCACCACTGGTCTGTTGCAGCTCACCAACACTTCAAGACTGCTAACCGGCCATGCTTTCCACCCTTCTCCTATAAACTTCAACACTTCTTCGAGTTCAGCTCGATCTCTTTCGTTCTCGACCAACTTCGTATTCGCCATGGTTCCTGAATCGGGAGGAGCTAGCGGCCATGGCGTTGCCTTTGTCATCTCACAAACTACGGATTTCAGCAACGCTGATGCAGTCCAATATCTGGGACTGGTTAATCAGTCAACCAATGGGAATCCCTCCAACCATTTCATCGCTGTCGAGTTTGATACTATTTTCAGCATTGACATGGGTGATATAGATGGCAATCATGTAGGAATCAATCTGAACGGCGTGATATCGAACCAATCCATTGCATCAGCTTATTTTTCCAATGAAGAAATGAAGAATATAAGCTTGGACCTCAAAAATGGACGTCCTATACAGGTGTGGATAGACTACGATGGCCGAGACCAACTACTCAATGTAACTTTGGCACCAGTCACCAGAGAACATCCCGAAACCGAACCAGCGTCTCTTGTCGACATCAATCGATCTCTCTGATATTCTAATGGATACCATGTATGTTGGTTTCTCTGCTGCAACAGGTACAATTGAAAGCTGCAGCCAATATATTATGGGATGGAGCTTCAACAGAAGTGGAGAAGCACAAAGCCTTGATTTATCCCAGCTTCCAAAACTTCCCAAGATTGGTGGAGCAAGAAATTGGGTTCGATTGATTTCCATCATTGTGGCTGTTTTGTTGCTGTTATTAATCATTGGAACAACATATGTTTACAGGAGGAAGAAATATGAGGAAGTACATGAAGACTGGGAAAAGGAATATGGACCTCATAGGTTCTCTTACAAGACACTGTACATAGCAACCAGAGGTTTCAAAGACAAACAACTTCTGGGATCCGGAGGTTTCGGGAAAGTTTATAAAGGTACACTTCCTTATACAAATGAACAAATTGCAGTGAAGAAAGTATCTCATGAATCAGATCAAGGGATGAAGGAGTTTGTGTCAGAGATTGTTAGCATGGGAAGGCTACGGCATAAGAATTTGGTGCGTCTTCTCGGCTACTGCAGACGTGAAAAAGAGCTCCTTTTGGTGTATGAACTTATGGAAAATGGCAGCCTCGACAAGTTCCTTTTCAGCGATGAGAAACCAACCCTTAATTGGTTTCAAAGGTTTGAAATTATAAGAGGGGTGGCATCGGCTATTCTTTATCTCCATGAAGAAGGGGAACAAGTTGTTCTGCATCGAGACATCAAAGCCAGCAACGTTCTTTTAGACTCCAATCTAAATGGACGGCTCGGGGATTTCGGTCTTGCCAGACTACACGACCGCGACAGTGATCTACAAACGACCCGTCTGGTGGGAACTTTAGGATATATGGACCCCGAACTCACCCGAACCGGAAGGGCTACTAAAGCCGCGGATGTGTTTGCTTTGGGGGCTTTTCTGCTGGAGGTGGCTTGCGGGAGGAAGCCATTTGATCCTAGTAGACCATCCCAAGAGATTTCTCTAGTTGATTTAGTCAAGAGGTGTTTCATAAATGGAGCCATTGTTGATGCTACTGATCCCAGATTACAAGGCAATTATGTGGCGAATGAGGTGGAGAAAGTTCTGAAACTAGGCCTGCTTTGTTCCAACACCGAACCAGATTTGAGACCCACCATTAAAGAAGTGGTGCAGTACCTGGAAGGCAATGTTAGTTTGCCAGACAGTAGAGCCCAAAATACACCATTTTCTGTCCATGAAACCTTTGGTCGGAGTACTGAAATCAACACCTCTATAGCAAATAGCATAGCATCTGATAGTGTAATTTCGCTTTCTTCATCATTAGGGAATGGTCTTTCTCTGATTTCCTTGTCCAGCACAGATTCAGTTCTTCATATAGGTAACTGAGGAGTTGTAATGGAAATGTTGTACGTAGTTATAGTTTGTTACTTTTCTTCCATTTTTAGAATTGATTTGAATAGATATATGTATAATTTAAGGTTAATGGACCAGCCAGGGAGAAATAATAGTGTCTTTTTTTTTTTTTTAAAGCAATAGTTAAGGACTTACTTGGAGGCTGCAATGGATTGCTAATCAATTTTCAACATACATTAAAATCTTTATAAATTAACACTCTTTAAATTAATAAATTTTATTAAATAATAAATTTTTCCGGTCTCGACTTGGGCCAATGTAAAAAATCATCAAATTCGATAAGATAATAATATAATAAATTTTTGGAGATCCCTTTATAAATATAAAGGTCCCATCAAAACTATAAATTAATAATTCACAAATATTACAATTACTTTGATCAAAAAAATATTACAATTACTACTTTGGTAACTTGTTAAAATATGAATTTATTGTAGTCTGTTTCTTTTTAAAATTCAAATCTAATTCAATTCCATCTCTAACTTTTCTAAATGCACCCACAAGTTCCGGCGTTGAGGTCTCAATCCAAAATTCTTTTTAAAATATTTGCTGAATTGAGAGATTTTCTTTTAATTAATAAATTATTAATTTATCGATATAATATCTCTCTAAATTAATAAAATTTCATGATCTAAGGGTATTAATTTATAGATGTTTTACTGTATTATAACAACTTTTAATTCATGAATTCATAGGCATATTATGCAAATCAACAATTTCAACCCCTTCAGATTTGGGAGCATTTCTTGACGGTCAAAGTACCCACCAAGTCCCCTATTATAAGATTATATCAATTTAATCCCTTTCTTATTAAGTGGACTAATTTATCAAATTAGCCATTCTATTATAAAGATTGGTTCAAATATGGCTAAATTTATCAATATACAGTTGCATGTCCTAATCAAGGTTGCAAAACATCTACTTCAAGTAGTCTGGGAGTATTTATTGGCATAAGAAAAGTGTCCTCCATTTTCTTGGGTTAATAAGATAAGGATTGTTGATAGACAAAAAATTGGCATAATGATATTTTTTGAAAGAAAAAAGAGAGAGGCATTTAACTCTTTTTTTCATTTTTTCTTTAAATTTTATTTTTTCAAATTGAATCAATTGATGAAAATTATAATAGGTTTTTAATAATATATATTTCATATTTTTTATGGTTTTTGTAGTTTGTATAAATTTTTAATAATTTAAACATATTTTATTTTTAAGATAATTTTTGAGTTTTTTTAGCAAAATAAAATAATTAAAACATTAGCATTGACAAAAAAATAAAATAGTTGACGTTTTCGTAAGTTGGTTTAATTTGTTAAAAAGAATTTAGAATCAATAGTGAGAAAAAAATAAAGACTAAAATGTATTTTTAACTGTGGGAAAATGTCATAAGACCTTAAAAGGTTTTATAAAAATTGAAAGAAAATGGGTGATTTTTTTTCAATATATCAGTTTGCATGTCTCAATCGGCAACCAAGGTTGCAAAATGTCTATTAATATTTAATAGTATTCTAAGAGTATTTATTGACATATAAAATGTCTAAATTATGAGCAATTAAAATTCAATTCTATTTGAAAAAAATAGCTTAGTTTATATTTGAAATATAATTATTCGAGAAACTCGAATAGTTTAAATAGTTGAATTTTTATTTGTACTTAACTCAATTTATTATATTCAATTTGATTATGTAAAATTTTAAATTAAATTTGTACTTAAGATTTTTGAATTCTTTTGCTCTACTTGACTTTATATAATTCAATACTCACCCTAAATATAATCAAATCAATATTATCGCGTGTTCTAACAAATTCTCAAAATTGCAAATCCAAACGGATATATAGTAATATTTCCTTGAACGACTAAATTTTTTTGAATTTATATCATATACACTGGCGGTAGAAACTGAAAGTTTCCACAAGCTCCTTAGTTTTAAGGTTTATGATCTTATTTTAGGGTAAGGTTTAGGGGTTTAGTTGTAAGAGTTTAGAATTTAGGAATATTGGTAAGAATTTAGAGTTTATGGTTATAATTCAGTGTTTAGATGTTGAGATTTTATTTTTAGGGTAATAAAGTTATGATTTAGATTTTAACTTATAAACCTTGAATTATAACCATAAACTTTAAATTCTTAGCACTATCCCTAAATTATAAACATCTACACCTAAAACCCTACACCCTAAACTAAAATCCTAAACCCTAAAACTAAGGCGCTAGTGGAAACTTTCAGTTTCTACCGCCAGTGTATAGGATAATAATCCAAAATATTTTTGTATAATTACTAATATCTAATTTATTTGTTGACTAACTTAGATCATACACTATAGATGCTTATATGAAGACAATCACTCAAATTCAATTTGTTTTATTCACAACTCAAAATTCAAACATTTGATCTTGTTAAGAGACTTAAAATTATATTTTCACTAAATCAATTCATAGTTGATAAATTACTAAAAATTTATTTTTTTGAATAATTGATTACAAGGTAATATTTGTTTATACATATTCTTAATTCTTTAATAATGGGCATACACCTTGTAGACCAAACAATTTGAACTTGTGTCTCTTAAAATAAACATCATTCACTTTTTTATTGGGATACTTATTGGGTTCACATTTTAAATTTATAACCATATATTTAATGTATTAATAATATAGAATTAATACATGTTAATGAATTTAACGATAACAATGTTATTAAAAATATTTAAAATCAAATTCTCTTAACTTTATTTCTGATTATATGGTATCTTTGATGTATTGATGACGATTAAAAATATACATAGACAATTCAAAAAAATTAAATATTATTATTTTAATAAATATTTGTTTTATTCACCCAAAAAAATTCCATACAAACCAACATCATACCCCTATTCAAATATTAAAAAAAACACAAAAACCCCTCAAACTATAACAACAAAGCTAGAATCCCCATTCACAAAAATAAAGAGGAGTTCAAGTCAATTAACTTAGTACATCTACTAAGCCTCATTTGAACATTTTGTTTAATCAGAGAGAAAATAATTATAACTTGTCTAGATTTCTTATCATGCACTCGTCAATCGTCATTACGTTCTTGCCACATATAATATGCCAAGCTTTCTCATGTCAAACAGAGAATAGTGGCGAGCAGCGTTTCCCCTTACCATATTGCTGGATTCATACCAAAAGTTTCATCCATCCATTAAAAGAGATAACAATCCCACACGCTAGAAAAATAGAGTCGCGAACTTAAGCTGCAAAGGAACAATCCCAAAATAAATGGTCACGGGTCTCCATGCCATTTTCACAAAGCAAACAAGCAACATCAACATAAAAACGCCAAAACAACGTCTTACACTTCGTAGGTAATTGATCCTGAACCATCAACCAAAAATTAAATATTAATTTTTCTGAAATCAATATAAATAAATATGTATATTTCCTATTCGAAAAATGTATTCTATTCATAAAAAGATAAGTATCTTTCTTTTGTATACTCGTGTAAAAAAATACTCCCTTTGTTCCATTAAATTTGTTTTCTTTGTTGACTTTTTTTGATTAAATATTTTTAAATTTTGACTCATTAATATTTAAAATTTATTATTGATAAAATTATATTTTATAAACCTTTAATAAAGTAGTTTTAAAATATATATTTTATAAAATTTAATTGTTTAAAATATTTAAAATAATCATGGTCAAAGTTTAAAAAATTTGACTTTTAAAAAGTTAATAAGGGACAAAATTAATGGGACAGAGGGAGTTTATAAGATAATTTGAACAAATATATGATATCAATATATTAAATTTAACCAACAAGGGTTGGGTGCATTCGTAAGGCACATTGCACTCCCAAGGAGAGGACGTGAGTTCAAACCTTGGAGACGACATTGTTGGGAGGGGCAGCCACGCACCCCGAACATGTACCGTAAGACAGACATGCATATTATCAAAAAAAAAATATTAAATTTAATGTTTATTCATATAAAAGGTGATAATTTTATTTTGGGTATAAAATTTAGGGAAATGTAAGGAATGAATATAGACTTTCAGTGAAAAATAAAATGTTATTCTTCAAAAAATAGATTCGAAAAGTTTTATCTCCAAAATGTACGTGAATTTTGTTAATTATTAAAATTAAACCGACATTACCATAAAATCACATGAAGAATATTAAAAAATATTAAAATATATACAAAGATATTTTGTATAGGAAAAAACTTTGATACACAAGATGTGTAAACTTTAGTTTGTACAAACTTGTTAGATTTAGGGTTTATATTGTAGGGTTTAAAATTTAGGATTTATAATTAGAATTCGAATTTAAATTTTAGGATTTTATGTTTAATAATTTATAATTTAAATTGTAAAGAAAGGTTATGTAATATTTTATTTATACCGCTTGTGTTTCAAAATATACCCTTTTGTATAATATATGACAAGGAAAAAGCATTATTAAAATGGAATTATGCAAGTGAAATAGGCCCCATTTGAAATAAATGGATTAATTACCGTCTAATGACAAGCCGCCCTTAGCTCTTCAACATATGCTTATGTCATTACTCTTTGATTACCAACCCTATATTTATTTAAATTTAATTAATTATTTAAAAGATAGGAGTAATAAATTTGAATAAATGCTGTTTTTATTTGGAATAAAAAGGGTCCATGACAACAACAATGGGTAATAATGTAAAATGAGGTAAGGGTTCTTTTGGCTGCGTTAAGGAAGATACTTATTCTAAGTTAAACTCAATTTAAGATTTAATGAGATTAATTAGAATCAAAGTTTTGAAAGTGAAGTCAAGGTGCATTTGAACGATCCAATGCTCTTTAAAGGTTTTAGGGCCCGTTCAGCCATGCTGGTAAAATATCATTTGCAGTGAAAAAACTAACGTTAAAGAAGCTGAAAAATCTAACTTTTTTTAAAAACGGACGTTTGAAATCAAATTCAAACACAAAAATGCGATAAAAAAGAACAAATGTAAAATATTTAGTAGGACTTTTTTGTTTGGCTGCCGATTTTGCTCCAAACGCTACCCAAAAAGCGTTGTTGAACGAGACCTTAATTTTTCAATCAAGAATTTGTCTCAATTAAAGGTTATGTAATTCAAAGTTGTTAATTTCCATACCATTATTGCAGATTACAACTGATACCTACTTATTTATTTTATACTTATTTAAACCCAATATTATTGGAGATTTAAGTAAAAACCCAAATTACCCCCGGAAACTTCGAAGAGTCAATGGCATGCAGATCAAGTCCATGACCGTTTTATAACAACGGCAATGTGTTGTAATCTCGAACATGCAACAGTCACGGTCGAGGAATTTGTATGAATTTTTGCTAAAAAAAACACTATATATTCTCAGACATTTGTATATAGTGTGATCCTTAATTAAAATATATTAAATGTACACTGGGTTTTCGGGTATTTCGATAATATATAATACTATCTTTATTGAATCGTTCAACCCTACAATCATTGACTGATTTTTTGTTCTTCTGACAAATTCATTTGACTTCTTCTGCTTGACCGATTAATATGCAAGTTGTTGATCTATGGAAATAAATAAATAAATAGAAAGTTAAGGGTCTGTTCGCACTGCAAACGAAACATTGCATTCTTTTCACAATGGCTGCTGCTCTTACATCGTTTCGTTTATGGCTGCTTTCTTGCATGGCTGTGATTTCCATGGCCGAGGCTCAACATCCAGACCAGTTCATTTATACTAATGGTTTCAGCCATGCTAATCTCCAACTTGCTGGGAATGCCGAAATCCGCCCCAGTGGTCTGTTGCAGCTCACTAACACTTCAAGACTGCTAACCGGCCATGCTTTCTACCCTTCTCCTATAAACTTCAACACTTCTTCAAGTTCAGCTCGATCTCTTTCGTTCTCGACCAACTTCGTAATCGCCATCGTTCCTGAATCGAAAGAAGCTAGTAGCGGCCATGGCGTTGCCTTTGTCATCTCACGGTCTACGGATTTCAGCCACGCTGATGCAATCCAATATCTGGGACTGGTTAATGAGTCAACCAATGGGGATCCCTCCAACCATTTCGTCGCTGTCGAGTTTGATACTATCTTCAGTCTTGGCACAGATACTATAGATGGCAATCATGTGGGAATCGATCTGAATGGCGTGAAATCGTATCAATCCATTGCATCAGCTTATTTTTCCAATGAAGAAAGGAAGAATATAAGCTTGGACCTCAAAAATGGACGTCCTATACAGGTGTGGATAGACTACGATGGCCGAGGCCAACTACTCGATGTAACTTTGGCACCAGAGAACAGCCCGAAACCGAACCAGCCTCTTTTGTCGACATCAATCGATCTCTCTGATATTCTAATGGATACCATGTATGTTGGTTTCTCTGCTGCAACAGGTTCACTTGAAAGCTGTAGACATTATATTATGGGATGGAGCTTCAACAGAAGTGGAGAAGCACAAAGCCTTGATTTGTCCGAGCTTCCAAAGCTTCCCAGAAATGGTGGACGAATAAATACAGTTCTATTGATTTCCATCATTGCAGCTGCTTTGCTGCTGTTAATAATCGTTGGAACAACAACATATGTTTACAGGAGGAAGAAATATGAGGAAGTACATGAAGACTGGGAAAAGGAATATGGACCTCATAGGTTCTCCTACAAGACACTGTATATAGCAACCAAAGGTTTCAAAGACAAGCAACTTCTGGGATTCGGAGGTTTCGGGAAAGTTTATAAAGGTACACTTCCTTATACAAATGAACAAATTGCAGTGAAGAAAGTATCCCATGAATCAAGTCAAGGGATGAAGGAGTTTGTCTCAGAGATTGTTAGCATGGGAAGGCTACGGCATAAGAATTTGGTACGACTTCTCGGCTACTGCAGACGTAAGAAAGAGCTCCTTTTGGTGTATGAACTTATGGAAAATGGCAGCCTCGACCAGTTCCTTTTCAGTGTTGACAAACCAACCCTTAATTGGTTTCAAAGGTTTGAAATCATAAGAGGAGTGGCATCGGCTCTTCTTTATCTCCATGAAGAAGGGGAACAAGTTGTTCTGCACCGAGACATCAAAGCCAGCAACGTTCTTTTAGATTCCAATCTAAATGGACGGCTCGGGGATTTCGGTCTTGCCAGACTACACGACCGTGACAGTGATCTACAAACGACCCGTCTCGTGGGAACTTTTGGATACATGGATCCCGAACTCACCCGAACCGGAAAGGCTACTAAAGCTGCTGATGTATTTGCTTTCGGGGCTTTTCTGCTAGAGGTGGCTTGTGGGAGGAAGCCAGTTGAACATAATGTAGCACTGGAAGACATTTTTCTAGTTGATGTAGTCAAGAGTTGCTTCAAAAGAGATGCCATAGTTGATGCTAGCGATCCAAGGTTACAAGGCAATTACGTGGTGGAGGAGATGGAGAAAGTTCTGAAACTAGGCCTGCTTTGTTCAAACCCCAGACCAGATTTTCGACCCACCATTAAACAAGTGGTGCAGTATCTGGAAGGCAATGGCAGTTTGCCTGATATACCACTTGATAGTAATAGTAAACCCCAAAATATACCATTTTCTATCCTTGAAACGTTGTCTCAGAGTACTACTGAAATTAATATCTCTATAGAAACTAACTTGGAATTTGATAGTGTAACTGTTGGGGAAACCGGGTTATTTCCCACACGAACGTAGCTTCAAATCTGAGCTGAAATGTCGAGATCGAAACTACCGAAATTTGCACAGCGGACAAACCCGTCAACTATTGAATATTGAAACCCAATGGAAAAACCCAATAATAAGCAAGCGAAATAAATAATGGAGAGAACACACCGAATTTACGAGGTTCGACGAAAAAATGTCGTCTACTCCTCGGGCACCACCACCGGATGATAACTTCACTAATACCAAAATGGTACAAACAAATGGAATTCCTAAGAATTCCCAAATATGAGAGAAGAGAAACAAATGGGAGAGATGGATGTTGGGATGAATTCAAATGGCAAATGCTAGGCCTATTTATAGTTGAGCTTTAAGGACTAAACCTATAAATAGCCTAAAGTTTAGGGACCAAAAATTAATTTTCCCATACCACTTTTCCAACCACATTTTGCCAACTAATTTTCCACCCAATATTTGGTGCTTTCGGTGGCTTTTTGGTTGGCAATTTCCAGCCACTTTCAACAAATCTCCACCTTGGCTTGAAATTTCACCAAGCTTTTCAAAATTTCTTCTCCCCAAACGTTATCTTTTGTAGTGCCTCCAAATGCGCCCACGAGCGCCATACACCCGAAGGTGCTCAAACTTGCAAGATGTTAATCGAGTTCAAACAATGATTGAACTTGATTGATGTTACCACCTTGGTCAACATATCTGCAGGATTTTCTGCTGTCGCAATCTTCTGAAGTAGAATCTTTCCTTCTTCAAAGATCTCCCGCACAAAGTGATACCTCACGTCGATGTGCTTGGTTCTTGAATGGTAGACTTGATTTTTCGCTAAATGAATAGCACTCTGACTGTCACAATAGAGACTAATGTGACTTTGAACAACTCCCAAGTCTTCCAACAATCCGTTAAGCCAAATCGCCTCCTTAACAGCCTCTGCAACTGCCATGTACTCTGCCTCTGTAGTTGACAAAGCCACCGTTGACTGTAAAGTAGACCTCCAACTAACTGGGGCTTTTGCTAAAGCAAACTAATACCCAGTAGTAGACCGACGCTTGTCCAAATCACCAGCATAGTCGGAATCAACATATCCAACCACAAACTGACCAAGTGTTTCATCTTGCTCAAACACTAAACCAACATCTACGGTTTGTTGGAGATACCGTAGAATCCATTTCACAGCTTGCCAATGTCCTTTTCCAGGATCATGCATGTACCTGCTCACAACTCCAACTGCTTGTGAAATGTCAGGCCTCGTACACACCATCGCATACATCAAGCTCCCTACTGCATTAGCATATGGAACTTTTGCCATATATTCTCGCTCTTCATCAGTTTTAGGAGATAATTGAGAACTGAGTTTCAAATGAGAAGCAAGTGGGGTACTTACATGTTTTGTGCTTTCATTCATGTCAAAACATTGTAATACCTTTTTCAGATATTGCTTCTGAGTCAAACAAAGCTTGCCTCTCCGTCTGTCTCTACTTATCTCCATGCCGAGAATCTTCTTGGCCTCACCTAGATCTTTCATCTCAAACTCTTGATTCAACTGAGCCTTCAATTTGTCTATCTCTTGTTGACTCTTTGAAGCGATCAGCATATCATCAACATACAAGAGAAGATAAATGAAAGATCCATCTTGTAGCTTTCGCAAATACACGCAATGGTCGTATTTGCTTCTTGTGTACTTCTGCCTCCTCATAAAGCTATCAAATCGCTTGTACCACTGCCTCGGAGATTGCTTCAATCCATATAGCGATTTGTTCAGCTTACAAACCCATTTCTTACCACCAGCATCTACATATCCTTCTGGCTGAGTCATATAGATCTCCTCTTCCAAATCACCGTGCAAGAAAGCCGTCTTTACATCGAGTTGAGCTAGCTCCAAATTCAACTGTGCTACCAAGGCCAACAATGTTCTAATGGAGGAATGCTTCACAACAGGGGAAAATACTTCGTTGTAGTCGATTCCCTCCTTCTGAGCGTAGCCTTTAGCTACCAACCTTGCCTTGTAGCGAACATCTTTCTTGCTGGGAGATCCGTCTTTCTTTGCAAACACCCACTTGCATCCAATTGCCCTTTTACCTTCTGGTAAATATGCCAAATCCCAGGTGTTGTTCTTCTGGAGAGATTGCATTTCTTCATCCATGGCACTTTTCCACTTGTCACTTTCTAAGCTTTGCATTGCTTCTTGATAAGTGACAGGGATATCATCATCAACAACTGGAAGGGCATAGGCCACTGTATCTGTAAATCGAGCAGGTCTACGAATTTCTCTCCTTGGCCTTGTAACTGCAAGTGGTTCTGGTGTCTCCAATGGTTCTTGGGTTTGAACCTCTTCATCTTCTGATTCCTCCATTGGAGTTGGAGAATCAGTAACATCAATTGCTGGACTAATCACCGTCTCTTGAAACTCCACCTGGTTTGGAGTATACTCCACCTGTTGTGGAGTACTACTTGTCTGAACAGCTCTATTTGTTACCTTCTTCAACATGACAGATTCATCAAAGGTAACATCTCTGCTACAAATTATCTTCTTTGTGTCTAAGCACCAAAGTCGAAATCCCTTCACTCCATGAGTGATTCCCATGAAGATAGCCTTCTTTGCTCTAGGATCAAGTTTTGACTCCTTCACATGATAATACGCAGTGGATCCAAATACATGTAAGGAATCATAATCTGTAGCGGGTACCCCAGACCATACCTCCAACGGTGTTTTTCCTCCAATCGCCGATGACGGTAGACGATTGATGAGATGGCCAGCATATGTCACAGCCTCAGCCCAAAATGGTTTGCCCAACCCAGCATTGGACAACATACATCGAACTTTCTCAAGTAGTGTTCGATTCATACGCTCTGCCACCCCATTCTGCTGTGGTGTATGTCTAACAGTGAAGTGTCGAACAATACCATGCTCCTGGCAAACGTCAAAGAGCGGATCACTTCTATATTCCCCTCCATTGTCCGTCCTAAGCCGTTTGATCTTCTTGCCAGTCTGGTTCTCAATCATATTTTTCCACTTCAGGAAAACCTTGAGCACTTCATCTTTAGACTTCATTGTATACACCCAAACTCTTCTGGAAAAGTCATCAACAAAAGTAACAAAATAGTGTTTTCCTCCCAACGACGTTGTTTTGGAAGGACCCCACACATCTGAGTGAACATAATCCAAAATACCTTTCGTATTATGGATAGCGGTGCCGAATTTCACTCTCTTCTGCTTTCCCAGAACACAATGCTCACAAAAATTTAACTTGCAAGCCTTTGCACCTTTCAACAATCCTTGCTTTGCCAAAATTTGCAAGGATTTCTCACCAGCGTGTCCCAACCGTATGTGCCACAACTGAGAAGAATCCAATTTGTCTCCACCGGAAGCTGCTGCTACTGCTCCAATAACTGTACTACCTTGGTAGTAATACAAGTTATTTTTCCTGATGCCCTTCATTATCACGAGTGCGCCTGATGTGACTTTCAAAATTCCATCTCTCATAGTGACAATCGAGCCTTTGGATTCCAAAGCTCCCAACGAGATGAGATTTTTCTTCAAACTAGGCACGTATCGGACATCAGTCAAAACTCTGGTTGATCCATCTTGATTCTTCAATCGGATTGAACCTATCCCAATCGTTTTACAGGCGTTGTCATTGCCCATATAAACAACTCCTCCATTTAGTTCTACTAAATCGAAGAACCACTCCCGATTAGGGGACATATGATAGGTACAACCCGAATCCAATATCCACTCATCTGAGCGGAATGATGACGATGAAGCAACCAGTGATATTTCAGAGTCACTAGTATCATGCTCTGCAACACATGCATCTGGAGCAGCTTTTCCTTTCTTCTTCAGCTTCGGGCAATCTTTCTTCCAATGACCTTTCTCATGACAAAAGGCACATTCATCTTTCCCAAGTCTGGACTTTGACTTTGATCTTCCTCTCATTTTTGGCTTTTGGCTTTTCGAGCGACCTCTTACCACCATGGCCTCCGCTGCATTGTACTTGCTCTCCATCTTGGTTTTCTTTCTGAGCTCGTAACTATACAGAGCAGCAGTTACTTCTTTAAGGGTCACCTCATCCTTTCCGTGAAGTAACGTTGTTTCAAGGTGCTCAAATTCATCTGGAAGAGATGACAACAACATTAAAGCCAAATCTTCATCTTTGAAAGTTTCATCCATGCCTAACAGATCTGCCACTAACTCATTGAAGGCAGTGATGTGTTCATTCATATTGGTGCCTGGTTGATAATCAAATCTGAACAATCTTTTCTTCATGTGAAGACGATTCTGAGAGCTTTTCTTTAGGAATTTTTCCTCCAACGCTTTCCACAGTTTGCTTGCAGAAGTCTCGTTCTTGTAGGCATACTTCTGCTCCCTGGAAAGACAAGATCGAATCGTACTGCACGCCATACGATTGATTGTTCTCCAATCTTTCTCCACCATATCTACGGGTTTTTCTTCCTCAATGGCAATGTCTAGACCTTGTTGAAATAAAGAGTCTAGCACCTCGCCTTGCCACATGCCGAAGTGACCGGATCCATCGAACAACTCCACCGAGAAGTTTGCATTTGTCATTATCCTCCTCACCGGTATAGAGGAAGAGCTTGATGCCCTATCTGATCCGTCTTTTGCCATGGCAACAAATAATATTCAACAGCACAAACTGGATATTGAAACACTGCACCAGGTAAGTTCCCAGGAAGAGAGGTGGATCACACGGATCGCTTAAATACCCAGTCTTTCCTAGCCAGAACTTTCCTAGACATGCACTGTCACAACACCACACTTCTAACCGAGCAACCGGGATAGCCTTCACCGAAGCTCTGATGCCAATTGTTGGGGAAACCGGGTTATTTCCCACACGAACGTAGCTTCAAATCTGAGCTGAAATGTCGAGATCGAAACTACCGAAATTTGCACAGCGGACAAACCCGTCAACTATTGAATATTGAAACCCAATGGAAAAACCCAATAATAAGCAAGCGAAATAAATAATGGAGAGAACACACCGAATTTACGAGGTTCGACGAAAAAATGTCGTCTACTCCTCGGGCACCACCACCGGATGATAACTTCACTAATACCAAAATGGTACAAACAAATGGAATTCCTAAGAATTCCCAAATATGAGAGAAGAGAAACAAATGGGAGAGATGGATGTTGGGATGAATTCAAATGGCAAATGCTAGGCCTATTTATAGTTGAGCTTTAAGGACTAAACCTATAAATAGCCTAAAGTTTAGGGACCAAAAATTAATTTTCCCATACCACTTTTCCAACCACATTTTGCCAACTAATTTTCCACCCAATATTTGGTGCTTTCGGTGGCTTTTTGGTTGGCAATTTCCAGCCACTTTCAACAGTAACCTCGCTTTCTTCATCATTAGGGAGGGGTCTTTCTCTGAATTCCTTGTCCAGTACCAGTACAGATTCAGTTCTTCATATAGGTCGGTGAGGTTTTTAATGTAAATGTTGTACACAGTTGTAACCTGTTCTCTTTTTTTTTTTTTCAATTTTTAGAACTGATATGATGTTTCAGGGTTAGTAATAGAACACCAATTTTGTTGATACATATGTTGTCACTTTGCAAGAACAACGAAAGTAGGCGTTAGAATCAATGTAAGCACTTGAAAAGAAATGAAATGAAAGATTAGAACAAATTATCCTTACTGTGCGTATGATATATCATATATGTGTGGTTTTGAAAACAGAACAGGAACAAAGAAGTGAGGACAAGCCGCCCATACAATCTGGCAAGACCGAAATCTCTGAGAAAAAGTTTTTACATAAATGCTGAAATTCTCTGAGAAAAAGATGTCAGACTCAGACCTTGAGCTCAAGGATTTGAAACTAATGACGTCTTATATCCTCGATTTCACGCGCGCCTTTGAGTGGAGTAGACAGGGTAAACAACCGTAACAATTGACCAATAACAAGAGCGAAGACTCGTGACGAAAGCGTCACAAAATCGAGTGAGAGCGAATATCATGCTTGAAAAGAGGTTGGAACATTAATTTTACATCGGAAAGTAAAAAAAAATCTTGTAATATATAAGCGGTTGCGTTACACATCATATCAGACATGTCTTTTGAGAAGATGATAATAGCCCACGGGCGAACCTAAAAATTAGGCCTTAATAATAACGAGGGGTGGGCAAAAACCCCGATTACTCGGTCCCAGACCCGGTGGATTTCTACCCGAAATTAGTTCTGGTGGGACCGAGACTAGATCAAAAATTTAGGTCCCAGTTACAACCGTGACTGGATCCTAGTTTTTTGAGCTCGGTACCCAGTGGGTACCCAATGGGACCGGGACCAGTATCAGGTACCCGGTACTTGTCTGGTACCGAATGGCTTTGAAGAGGTTGAAAATAACTGAAGACGCTCCTTTATTTCTATTTATGTATGAATATTATGAGTATGACTCGTTTTAAGACTTTAACCTTCAAGCCTTACAATATTCTGACTTTGTTATTTAATATTATTATTGATGGTTGGAATTTTTTTCCCTACTGCTCAAAGTTTATTAATAATAGACTAATTGACCGGGTACCCGGTCTTGCCCACCCCTGATAATAACTATTGGAAATTTTGAAAGTAGATTCTTAATAAAAAAGTATTACAAAAAATGAGACTCTAAAAACAAGTAATGGGAAAAAAATAAATTTTAATAGTTTGTACCTATTAACAAATATTAAAAAAAATTGGGCCCTAGTAACAATTATTGGTGAAAAATTAGACTCCTAATAAAAATATTGACAAAAATTATATTTTAATAGTAGACCCTTAACAACAAGCATTAGAAAAAATTGGGCCCTTAATAATAAATATTACAAAAAATGGACTCATAATAACAAATATTGAAAAAGAATGAATTTTAAGAGTATTATGCCTAATAACAAATATTAAAAAAATAACCCCTAATAATAAATATTAAAAAAATAAATTTTAATAATAAACTCCTAGAAACAAATATTTATAATTATGAACTGTAAGCTCTATATAGGAGTGGGCCCTGGGCCGTCGCCCTTATAGCCCAATCCCAGTAACGGCCCTGGTGCCTTCCAACTTTTAGGATGACTGCTCAATGTAGGTCATGAATTGCTTTGTATTATCTTAACGACATTTCTTCCGCTGGATTATAAATCGCTTAGATTAAAATGAGAGATAATGATACTAATGTCTCTTTTATTTTAGCAAAGCTGTAACCTGTAAATATAATAATTGTACTTTTCAAATGTTTAATGTGTCTTCTACACTTTGTTTCCTTCTAAAATATTAATGAATCTAAAGCTGTTAATTCAATTGTTTTTGTGATGAGGTATGTGAACCATTAAAAAAATTATCACGTGACATTTTAGAAGAAAAAAAAAGCAGCAAAATTCAATATAAACACATCCGAATATATTGACCATTTTTTTTATAAAAGCAGAGGATCATTAAAATTTGTGTAATGTATACAACATGTATATTAAATAAGTTTACATAAACATATACCTAAATAAAACCTCTAACCGGTTAAAAACCATAAATTGTACATAATAATCAGAATTAGATGAGCGTTTAATATTTATGATTTTTTATATGGTTATAAAAATATTTTTATACTTGTATTTAAGTATATAAATGTTTTAGAAAATATAGAATCCTCTACTTTACCAACATTTTTTTAATTCTATGATATCAAGCATATAACCATAGAAAAAATGAAACATGTGAGTTTTAAGAAGTAAGAAAATAAATGAAATTTGGGGAGGTGTTTTCCACATTTTTTAAAATGAAATATCCCTTCAGCTATCCAATTAGTCTTTTAATTTTTAAAAGAAGCATTCAGGCTGAATAAAGGTATACAAATCAAGAATAAAAATTCTCCGCTTCTAATTATGCTTCTTTCTATACACTACATTGAAAAACACTGAAAAATTAAATTTTAAACTCTAACCTTAAATTTTACATCTTAAATAATCTTAAATTTCACATTCTAAACTCTAAATCTTACACTCTAAAAATACATTTTATCCCTAATTTTTTAAACCCTAACTATAAATTCTAATCCTAAACTATTTTTTTTAAGTAGGGACATTAAGCATAGTCAAAGGTTTTTATTTCCAATATTGTGCCGACACCTAATTATTTGTTTTTAGTTTTTAGTTTTTATATAAGGCCAAAAAGGATAGGAAACTAAAGCAAAAATCTAAATTCCCCAGACGCGGTTGGTTGAAACTTTCCAGAGTCAATGGCAAGTTCATGCTACTTTTATAACAACGGCATCGCGTTGTAATCTCGACCATGCACCAGTCACGTTTTGAGGAAAATTGTATGAAAATGCTACTTCGAATTGTTTGACTTTATAACTTTCTAAACGTTGAGAATACATCATTTATTTATTTATTAAAATTGAGAAATTTGATTTTATTAGAATAGGGAATTACAATAAGAACAACCCAATCATTGAATTTTTTTAGAGATTTAAGTCTACCAAAAAATTTTATATAAATAAAATAATAATGCGAAAACTTAAAAGTGCAAAGAAAATTAGATATCTTCTTTTATTAGAGTATATCATTATAGAAACTCAATAACCGTTGACAAAATTTATTGTCTCTAACGCTTAAGAAGTGATGTAGGAGTGATAAGAGAAACAAACAATCTTACAGGTTGTTTCACTAAACAAATTTGAATGCATTGACAAACATTTATTAAACAAATTTGAATGCATTGACAAACAACCACAAAAGGGGATCAAACTACTAGAGACCGCGGACAATCGCAAAGTAGAGATAAGCATCGTCAAAAACTCTAAATAAACACAAATTTACTAGAAAAGTAGACGAAAGACGTGTCATAAGGTAGAAAAATGTCACAATACAAAAAAAAAAGTGTGTGTCACAACTCACAAAACAGATAAAATAAAGGCCACAAAATGCGTGAATAGTAGGAACTCAAAACAAAAAAATTCTTATCAAACAACTTGAAAAAAATCAACAAAAAAATAAAAACTTAACTTTTAAACGTTAATCATATATTTGAAATTTTAAATCTTACTAACTAAATTTAAAAACTTTAAATTTTAAGATAAAATCTTAAATAAAAAAGAATTGTATAATCTAAAGGTCAAACGATGTGTATTAAAATTTTATTTATTTTATAATACTATTTTATTAATCATTTGAAATTGAAGATAAAATGATTATTGATTCTATTGAAAATTTTCATTTGATATATGATGCAAGTTGTTGGGCTCCGTTGGATTTTTAGGCTAAATGAAAGTAAACATCTAGAATATAAGGAATGTTGGAAAATATTTGAGAATATAAGTCATTTTCTACGGTACACGGGGACCTCACCTTCTGCATATGACGAAGGTTAAGAAAAAAATAGTAAAAGATTAGACCTCGCCACCTACGCATGGTGAGGTTTGAGAAAAAATTATTAAAAATTTAAACCTCGCTACAAGCACATGACAAGGTCTCCTCGTGTACTGTAGAAAATGTCCATGTCCTTAAATATTCTTCATCATCCCTACATTTCAAAATTTTATTTTTATTTGGATTATTCTCCAAGTTTCTCCCAAGTTGTTGCCCCTTGAAATAAATAAAAAGGCGAACATGTGAAGCAGGTTAACTTACCACTAAGGAGTATTTTTCATTCTTCTAACGATGGCTGCTGCTTTCACATCGTTTCATTTATGGCTGTTTTCTTGCCTGGCTCTGGTTTCCATGGCCAAGGCTCAAGATCCTGACCAATTCATTTTTACTAATGGCTTCCGTCGTGCTAATCTCCACCTTGATGGGAGTGCCGAAATCCGCTCCAGTGGTCTATTGCGGCTCACTAATTCTTCAGTACTACAAACCGCCCATGCTTTCTACCCTTCTCCTATAAACTTCAACCATTCTTCTTCCTCAACTTCACTTCCATCTTATTCCTTCTCCACCAATTTCGTGATTGCCATCGTCCCCGGACCAAACGAGGCTTCTGGCCATGGCCTTGCCTTTGTCATCGCAGAGTCTATGGATTTCAGCCAAGCTGCTGCAGTCCAATATCTAGGACTGGTTAATGAAGCAACCAATGGAAATTCCTCAAATCAGTTCTTTGCGGTCGAGTTTGATACCGTCTCCAGCATTGACATGGGTGATATAGATGGAGATCATGTAGGAATCGATCTGAATGGCGTGAGATCCAACATACAAGTTACAGCAGAATATTTTTCCAATGAAGAAAGGATGAATACAAGCTTGGACCTCAAAGCTGGACATCCTATACAGGTGTGGATAGACTATGATGGCCGAGACCAACAACTCAATGTAACTTTGGCACCAGAGAACACCCCGAAACCGAACCGGCCTCTCTTGTCGACAACAATCGATCTCTCTGATATTCTAATGGGTACCATGTATGTTGGTTTCTCTGCTGCAACAGGTTCACGTCAAGGTACTAGTAGTAGCCATTATATTCTGGGATGGAGCTTCAACAGAAGTGGAGAAGCTCAAAGCCTTGATTTTTCCCAGCTTCCAAAACTTCCCAAGATTAGTGGAGGAAGAAATAAGGTTCGATTGATTTCGATCCTTGCAGCGGTTGTTTTGCTGTTAATAATCATTGGAGCAGCATATGTTTACAGGAGGAAGAAATATGAGGAAGTACGTGAAGACTGGGAAAAGGAGTACGGACCCCAAAGGTTCTCCTACAAGACACTCTACATAGCAACCAAAGGTTTCAAAGACAAACAACTTCTGGGATTCGGAGGTTTCGGGAAAGTTTATAAAGGTAAACTTCCTTATACAAATGAACAAATTGCAGTGAAGAAAGTATCACACAAATCAGATCAAGGGATGAAGGAGTTTGTATCCGAGATTGTTAGCATGGGAAGGCTAAGGCATAAGAATTTGGTGCGGCTTCTTGGGTACTGCAGACGTAAAAAAGAGCTCCTTTTGGTCTATGAACTTATGGAAAATGGCAGCCTCGAGAAGCTCCTTTTCAGTGTTAACAGACCGACCCTTAATTGGTTTCAAAGGTTTGAAATCATAAGAGGAGTGGCATCGGCTCTTCTTTATCTCCATGAAGAAGGGGAACAAGTTGTTCTGCATCGAGACATCAAAGCCAGCAATGTTCTTTTAGACTCTACACTAAACGGACGGCTCGGAGATTTCGGTCTTGCCAGATTGTATGATCGTGATGGTGATCCGCAAACGACTCGTCTAGTAGGAACATTAGGATACATGGATCCAGAACTCACTCGTATCGGAAGGGCAACTAAAGCTTCCGATGTGTTTTCTTTCGGAGCTTTTCTGCTAGAGGTTGCTTGCGGGAGGAAGCCATTTGATCCTAATAAACCACCGGAAGACATTTTTCTAGTTGATGTAGTCAACAGGTCCTTTAAAAGAGATGCCATTGTTGATGTTAGCGATCCCAAGTTACAAGGCAATTACGTGGTGGAGGAAATGGAGAAAGTTCTGAAACTAGGCCTGCTTTGTTCCAACACCAAATCAGATTTTCGACCCACCATTAAAGAAGTGGTGCAGTATCTGGAAGGCAATGCTAATTTGCCTGATATACCACTTGATAGTAATAGTATAGCCCAAAATATACCATCTTCAATACTTGAAACCTTACCTCAGAGTGCAGAAATTAACATGTCTACAGCAAATAACTTATCATCTGGTAGTATGATTTCGTTTTCTTCATCGGTAGGGAAGGGCCTTTCTCTGAATTCCTTGTCCAGTATAGATTCAGTTCTTCATATAGGTCGTTGACTCTTGTAAAGGGGAATGTTTGAATAAATATAAGCTCTTCAAATGAAAGGAAAGATCAGATAAAACTGCAGTTTAATTGTTTTGTAATCCAAATTCGTTATACTTTCCTCAGTGTTTTGATGACTTTGTTGGTTTTTAGGGTTATTGATTAACAGCAATTATAAAAAAAAAAAAAAAACTTATCTACTCTTAGGTCTTAATCAAGAAAATGAAAGGTAGACATTTCTTGAATTCAATCGTCAAATCTGGCAGCTGACGATTTATAAACGATTAAGTAAATCCTTTGTTTAGACTTTCATTTTGGTGACAACATTTTTATTTTTCCTTATAGACGTGAGATTGAACCATAACATTTGACATTAAATTAAGCTTAACATTTCCGCAACAGATTTGTTAATTTCATTCATTGTTGTTTTTTTAATACATGTACTATTTTCGTATTGAATACGAATACATGTATTGTTAAAATTATTTACCTCAGCTTTATTATTAGCTATCTCCCATTTTCATTTTTAACTGTTGTTTCAGTTTAGAAACAAAAGCTATTATGTTTTGTTTGTTTGTTTGTTGCAGTTAATAAGGGAAACATGTATTTTTCACGCTTCATATGGGAAAACGGTAAGTGTCAGTTTGACTACAACTGTTCCTTGTTTTATGAAAAAGATTATTAGCCGCTAAAACAATCCAACCCATAAATAAATAAATTATCAGTAAGTGACCGTTGCCCATCAGTTCATAACTGCCTGTTCCTGATAAAACGAGCCCATGTTTCCCGGTTCCCAAAGGCAAGTCCTTTGATTCATTTATATCTTCACCTTCTTTATCGTTTCTCTGCAATCTGCCATTTTCATCAAATTCTGTGGAAAGTTTCAATGGAGGAGGGTAAGAAACAAGTTGCAGGAGTGGGAAACAAAAAAGAAGGGAAGCCACCCACCAGGCTACAAATGCATGCGCCTGCATCCCTCGAGCTTGATCAGGTGAAAGCTGATTTTGGGACTCCTAAACCTGCTGCTGCTGCTGCAACTCCAATTCCCCTGCTGACACCGCTCGCTTCACCCAATCTATTCCCTCAGACTGATGAATTCGTGTTTCCGACCGATGATAGCCATAGGAGGGCTGCTGCAGCAATACCGTTCCCAACTGCATTTGCCTGGAAAGAACAAGCTGGGGCGGGACATGTGGAGGTTTCCACTCTGTTCGCTTTGTTTCAAAACCGATGTGTTATTGTCAATGATGCACAGTGATGCCTTTTGTTTTGCATTTATACATCATATACATATCCATATCTGTATGTGTTTTTCCCAACTTGAAAGGTTGATGTTCCTAAACTATAGTGTCTCCAAGTGTGGGGATCTTTCTTCATAGTCTAATACCATGATAAGTTGAGTGATTTGCTTTGTAAGAAATACCCATTATTTTCAGAAAATATATGATTGTTTCAATGTAATGCTACGCACACAGTCAAAATTAGAGAAGTTTCAAACAATGTAATCTCTATGCCTTGCCACTACAAGTATCGTCTGTATTTTTTTTTTCATCCAAAAGCAAGCAAAGTAGGAAAGAATTATAGTATAAACGAAATTAGGTATTCCAATGCAGAAAATTTTTAGAACTTCACGAAGCATCTTAGGCTCTAGGTCGTTTATGTACAATACGACAATAATCCAACCAAAGTCTCAAGGAAGGCATTAAACATAAAGAATCCCATGCCCTTCCCCCCATCAAGTTCAGTTCTCACTTAGATATCAATTAAAGAAAGTTTATGAAACACCACTTGACTCGCTCTTTTTAAAGCAACTGCTGCGACATAACATTTCTCTAACAAAATCAGAAGTCGAATTCTCCTGTTGCCTGCAAAAAATAAAAATAAAACTTGGATTTAGGAACAGTAACCAAAAGTCAGAGCATCGAAGTGTAAATAACATGCCACTGCCACATATTATCAGCTAAGAAGTACACCTTGTTAAAGAGGATGTCCTTATTGTTTATATGCATGATGCCATCCTTCAGCGTGCATTTCCATCTGCTCTTTGTACGAGTCACCTAATAAAAATAATTAACATCTTTGTTTATTGGCTGCATAGGAGAGAAATGAGACTGCCAAAACTTGTATAGATACAAATGACGGAGGCAATGTGAAGCATTGATCGATGCTGCAAAATAGCTAAATTCACCTTGTCAAACTGAGCCAAAACTAGATGCTGCGTGTTCAGCTCCTCCTGGTCCACGTCATCAAAATCGTCGTCGTCGTCATCTTCATTCAACGGTTCGTCGTCGTCATCATCTACTGTATCATTTTGAGCAACAGGGGCAGGAGTGGCAGCCTGAAGGTCTGTCAAGGAAACAAGGAAAGTCCGTCAACCAAGACACAAGGTGTCTAGATGAGACATAGAGGGGGCGGAAGGGGGAGATACAGTCAAAAGATGCAATAAGCAGCTCATCCATTCAGATTACCATTTGGAGCCGGTGTGTTTGCTACATTGTAGTCTTCATTGACAACTCCTTGATAATTGTAAATCTTCAAGGTGAGGGAAGAAAATAAAAAGGCAAGAGCTGTAAGTTAGTGAACTCTCCAATCATATATTAAGAAACAAAGAGAAATGCCCATTCCAAACCACAAGCATAAAGGTAACACTAAGTTGCAGAATTTGCAAGCCAAGACTAGGAATTGACCCGATACTTACATTGGGAGTAGAAAGCATATCTTCATATGGATCAGGAATTGGTCCATCTAGTTGTGGAATCTTTGATGATGAAGTAGCTAAGTGTGCTAAGATCTTGCCTTTAGCATTGGTTGCTGAGTTATGTCTACCCAACAAATTACAAGCTTGATTTCCCTGAAAGCTTAGAACTACGTGATTAAGAAAGGTGCACAACAAATCCAAACTCACGTGTTTCATCAATGATTTAGCATAAAAGTACCCTTCTGGAATAGCAAAGTCTCATTATAAATATTTACCAAATTATAGCTCAGAGCTTGAACTACGTTTGCTTTTGCATTTTTAATAAGAAAAGAGAAATAACAGCTTGTCTCAAGCAGATCTAACAATATCGGATAAAAGAATGTTGGCTAACAGGTGGAGGGATCGTTATAAGCGAGGAAGCCAACATCAGCTTATCATAATGACCTCAATTAGAATGATAATGTTTCCTTATAAAATATTCATCTTATAGCTCGGAACTTGAACTAAGTTGGCTTTCCCATTTTTAATAAGATAAAGGTGGTCAAAAAAGAAAAGAATCTGGGACAAAAATGTATTAGATTGTCTGAAGCAGATCTCACAGTAATGCATAAAAAATTAGGCTAAAAGGTGAGGAGATAATTACAAATGGAGAAATGCCATCTCATCCTATCACACTAGCTCAGAGCCTCAGAGACCCATCACATACCAACTGCCAAGACCTTTAACCTTTGAGAGCGTTCTGGGTCAACCAAAAGACACTAAAAAAACTCATCCTTTTAATCTTTGAGAATGTTCTTTACTGTTCAGAAAACAGTTAATGACTGCTACGTGCTAACGGAAAACATGTACCTAAACAGAATTGCCATAACCCCAATACAATTCAGAAACAGAACTTCCATGAAGATCTTGATTTGTATTCAAGCACTAGTTATCAAATTATCACTCCGTTATTCTCCGTTTATACAAAACGATACTAGTCAAATACCAAAGAACAAATATTACACCAAAAGAACATAAAGCCATCGCACAGAAGAACAGTGAGTAGTACAAATGAACCAGATTAATCTTACAATTTTCATTTCAATATATTATTATTTCACCATATATAACAATGAAAACGAACACAGATTTGTAAATAAACTACACAAAGGACAACTAACCTCTGTCTTTGAAACTTCAAATGTAGCATCTCCAGCTCCATCTTGTTGGGGTATATATCCACCACCACCATTATTATACTGTGTAGGAAAATCCTCACGTTTTCTCTTTCCAGGAGGCATCATAAAGAAGTCCTGATATTTCCTCCAATATTAAAATTAATCACCGACAGTAACCACAGTTCATTTCAACACGAGAACAAGGATTTTTGAAGGGCATATTCACAGAATATTCAGACGTCATTATGCAGTGGTAACGTTACTCAAATAGGAGTTACCTGTGTCAGGGGTTGATTTGAGGTTCCTCTGTCCGCCTCATCCCGCCCTTCCACATAAGCTACAAGAAAATAGCATTTATTGTTAACAAACCATGTGCGTTCAAACTGATTGCTCGTTCAACGTTATACTAACCGACATTAACATCAACACTTAGTGGGGTCCTTTGATTTGACCAAGGAGAAGGAGATTGCTGTGGAATGAAAAACAAAAGGAGTATATCAGTAATAAATCTACAACAAGCCAAACAGCAACTTTTTTCTTTAGTGGCAAGTAGAATATTACAACTATAGAACAATGTTACCTAAAGGAAAGTGACAGTTAAAGTGCATTTCATACCATATAAGGGCTTGGCCTTCCACCTTTTGCATCAGCATTAGTACCGCTATCATTCACCGGAGTGGGATAATCACTACTTCCAGTAGGGATGTTATACATAGAGCCATCTGCACTTCCCGGCAATGGTGTAGGCAGAGGTGTTTGCAAAGGAGTCTACGCAATTAAAAACACCTCATCAAAAAATCACAACATAATATTATCACCGCAACTAAAACTCATAAAAGTGGTCAAAATAGAGCTTTGTTACCGGAGGGAAAAGCATATCAGCTGTAGGAGTTTCGTACTCCTCAGTCCCCTGGTATGGGACATTGAGATCGTGCACCGGAGTAATTGGGCCACCGGGAGCAGGTTGCTTCTGACCTGAAGACCTTTCGATTGGACCAACGATTGCTCCCGCTTGCATCATCTTCATCTCCCAAAGCTAAAACCCAATATCCCACACAATCAATTCAACCAGATCAGTTTCTGTCCGATAAGATTAATAACAAACCCTAACTTTTTCAATCAGATCAAATCTACACATATAAAGAGTCCCGAAACCTACTAATCTCTAAAACAACGAATATAACCCTGAAAATTAAAAAAATAAATCAAATAAAAAAGGAAATGGAGAAGCCTTTTTACTCCTTGGAGTTCATTGAGGACACTTTCGCCTGGTCCACCGTTGTTGATAAACTCGTCGCGAACCTTGTTAATGACGTCTTCGATGACGTGGATGTAAACCGCGCTCGTTGTCGACGACGTCATTTTTTTTTGCCGAATCGTCTATCTAGCTCCTCGGATTCTTCTTCTTTTCTGACAAAGAACTGAAATCTTGGACTCTTTCTATATTTTTCCTGGTAAAATCTATTAGGAGAACGGGCAAATAATCAAGGGAAGCGAGGGGGTGAAAATCTTGACGGACGGAGTGAAATTAAAGAAAGGGAAGCTAGGGTTTGGACATCGGAGAATCGGAGCTTAACGGAAAGAAAGAGGGAAAAGATAGAGAGTTTAGGGGCGGACGAGAAAAGGAGATTAAAAGGGTGGAATATAAATAGGTTTGCATCCGTTTATAAGGAGTGTACCCACGTGGAGTATATAACTCGAGAGCTCGTTCAGTTTTGTTTTCAATTTCCTGTTGTCGTATGCCTTCTTCTAGAACTACGCTAAGCTCAATACCGGCGCTTATGATCAGATAAAAGAGTTTTAGTATATAGTTAGATTTTATAACATCATACCCTTAGCGAATTAATAGATTTTGAGTAATTTTAAAAAAATATATATTATATGAGTAAGTCGGCCAAACTGTTCATAATTAAGTATAAATATATAATTAAATATAATTAGGACTTTATTAATTATAATATTTATTTTTGATAGAGATTAGAGCTAAATTCTTCAAGGTTATCGCCTATGAATCATACTATTATTATGTTTCCTATAATGGCTGTATTTTATTTTAATTCTATAAAGAGAGTTGTTGCTTTCAATCTTGGACTGAAACGAAGAAGGAAAATCCCTGGCAATTTTTGGCCCAATTATAAGCCTTCAACGCAACCCAACACAGACAAATCTAATCCCACAAACCCAATTTCCACTGAAATTCAGGCCTGCCTGAATATTACATCATATCAAATTTTTTTAACAAACACTATCTACTTATATTTAGAGAGGAAAAAAAATTCTAGAAGAATGAAAGATCTTGAACCCGAAACTTAAAAAGAAGAAAAATAGAGCGGTGAGCAGTTCTAAGTTCTAACCAACGAGCCATCAACTCTGGCTCAACATCATATCAATTTTAGTTTCACATTTCCCAATCTTTGTTTAATATTTTAAGGACTAATATCATATACACTGGCGGTAGAAACTGAAAGTTTTCACAAGCGCATTAATTTTAGTGTATATGGAGTTAGTTTAGGGTATAAGATTTAGGTGTACGGGGTTAAAATTTAGGGATAGCTGTTTCAACTTAAGGTTTAGGGTTTATAGGTTAAAACCTAAATCCTCACCATATTACCCTAAAAACTAAACTCTAACATATAAACCCTAAATTATAACCACTCACCATAGTACCTTAAAAACTAAACACTAACCTATAAACCCTAAATTATAATCATAATGTAACACCCCCTTCCCGGCCTGGTAGAGAACCGGGTCGGAGAGCGCTACCGGAAAACAATGCGGTGATCGGAGACATAAATTCAAAGTTCAAAAATCATTTTAGCGTATTTTGTTAATCTCTTTTAAGACTTAACACTCAACTTATTAACAACTTACTCAATTGGGGTCAATTTTAAACTTTTTCAAACTTTAGGGACTAAATTGTAATTTTCACAAATTAAAGGTCTTTATCTGAAATTCGTGAAAATATACTGAAAATAAACTTACTAGTTATTAGCCTGTAAAACCTCATTACTATCGGAGGTCATTTATCAACCTGATTAGACGATGCAATATTTAGTGACTATTTTGTAAAATATTCAAATCTATTTCTTTTTATTATCTTACTAAAATTATTTACAAATTTAAATGAGTCTAACAACTTACAAAAATCTTAGAGTCCTTTCTAATCATTTTTATTAGAAAATTATTCGTATCTATCATTATTATTGTTCTAACATTTATTTAATAGGACTTTTCTAGATTACTAAAATAAAACCACATTATTAAATTACAAAACACAATTTATACAAAAGTTGGATCATATGCCACTTTACTAGGAGTTCATGAAAGATATCATACATATAAGGTAGAGATGTGACTTGCAACTGCACCACACGATCAAAGGTTGGAAATCTATCAGGGTCCTGAAAATGCATGAGACACGTATGTTAGGCTTACATAGCCTAGTGAGGTAGTCATGATAGCAAATTGACAATAATATGAATGTCATGATTAAATATAAATTTAATCTAACTTATTTGCATGCTTCTATAACAGTATAAGCATAACATGATCAGATATCCATATCACTAACATAACATAATATAATCATATATCTTATCATAAACATGTCATGGTATAACATATCGAACACATATTATATTGGTACCATTGGATACGCGGATTCCCTGTACACCATATCATGAATCAGTAATGAGCCGTAGCCCTGAGCCGTAGCTCCATATATCCCTTACACTTCCATCCTTTTATCTCCCACATATAGGCCGTAGCCCTGGACCGTAGTCCTCCCTTACATGGTGAGCTCGAATATTCCTATGGCATGCCAATTGTATCCAATGTCCATAAATACACACAATTTCACATAGTCCATGATTTTCAGATCATATCATATCAAATAGCAAGATGAGCCGTAGCTCCATATCAGATAGCATTTCATATTATTTTCATGTACATATAGCATATCATAATCATTTTTGAGCATATCCAAATAATGCAGGGTACTTACCAGATGCAGATAAATTCATAATTAATGCAACGGGAAGGCACCGAGCCTACCCCTGACACGACTATACTCCCATATCAGAACATAAAAAAAAAATATCGGAATGACACCGTGTCACCCGAGACAAATGCATCTACACTCACCTTGACAGACCGGTGCTTTATTTTTATTTATTGGGCTTGAAAGTTGATCTGAATTGACCTCGTGTACTACGATAAAAATTAATTAAAATAATAAGACAATATCGAATATATATAAAAATATTAATCAAACTCGATACCGAAACTTAAACTAACTAGAGATTTGAGCTTACCCCGACGTTGGCAGAGATTCGATATTACTATATCGAAAATATCGAACCACCAAACTAATACTGAACCACCTAATTATTTTCCTGTCTTCCTTTCACTAATTCCTTCATTTCTTCGTGTATTCCTTGCAGAGTTTCCCCCCTCTATTTATACATAATTTGGTATCAATGGCTTTACTACTAATGGTCCTTATTATTTCTACGTGGGGTGGGTGGCATGATTGGTTTCTTTATTGCCTTTTATAATGGCAATTTGCACATTGATTATTTTAAATGGCCTAGTGGCCTTATGTGGTCTTTGAGAATTGCCTTTAAACATTTTACCTACTCTACTTCCGGGTGACTCGCGACATTGACGTGGGTCCCACTTATATATTATTTTTAATAATAATAATAATAATAATAATAATAATAATAAACTATCATAAATTAATTCGAATACTATTTATTGGTTCAGATAAGATCGAATAAATTATTTAAAATATTCGGTCACTGGAACCTAATTTCGACTAGACCGGTTTTTGGGATGTGACAACTCTCCCCCCCTTAGAAAAGAATTCGTCCTCGAATTCTTACCTGTAGCTTCGGATTGTTCATCCGAGCACTCTTCGGGATCAGAATCTTCTAGAAATGAAGAATTCACCTTTCCTATATATATTTTTTTTTGCGACATTGTCCTTCATGTCGTTGTTGACAAAAATTGCACTTAAAAATTCTCATGTCTTGATTTCTTTTCAGACTTTATTAAATTTACTAACTTTCCGAGCTCTCTTCGCTACTTCCATAGCTTTGACTCTATTTACGAGATCTTGGAAATTTTTAATGTATAACGCTGTAAACATGGGTCGTAACTCATCGTTAAGCCCTACGATAAACATCTGACACTTATGTACTTATTATGGAATTCTTTCAAGAAAAATTCTCAACTTACGGTTTTCTCGGAGACGGTAAGGACAGTAGTCTCCCATCACTATAAGGCTTCAACGCAAGAGCGCATTCAAGCTTATGTTCATCCGAACATCTTATTTGCTTATCAAAAATCCTTAAAGTATTGTCTAACTAATACTCGGCTATTTTGGGATCATCTATGTCCCGACCAGTAAAGGTGTAAGCTCAGTATTGCAATAACTTATCGATTAGGGTTCGAAGAGGTTACGCAACAGGTGGCGTAGGTTGCATGACTTGACTAGCCTTTAACACATAAATTGCTGAAACATATCAGCCATGTTCTAATAACATTCTGCCTGAGCTGTAGGAGCTTCAGGCTCTACACTTCGAACAAGAGGGTTCTGAGAATTCAGAGGATTTCCTTCTTGCACCTACTCGCCATAAGTCGAGGAGATAGCAACAGACTCATTATTATAAGCTTCGTTAGTTCGAGACACATATCTATTTTATAAAAGAGATCGGATCAGTTGACAAGTCACAATACTTAACAGATTAACTCCTAGGTGGCAAAGTAACATAACATACAACACAAACATACTTAAGTTTAGTCCAGAACCGACTAAACTCTAGCTCTGATACCACTACTGTAACACCCCCTTCCCGGCCTGGTAGAGAACCGGGTCGGAGAGCGCTACCGGAAAACAATGCGGTGATCGGAGACATAAATTCAAAGTTCAAAAATCATTTTAGCGTATTTTGTTAATCTCTTTTAAGACTTAACACTCAACTTATTAACAACTTACTCAATTGGGGTCAATTTTAAACTTTTTCAAACTTTAGGGACTAAATTGTAATTTTCACAAATTAAAGGTCTTTATCTGAAATTCGTGAAAATATACTGAAAATAAACTTACTAGTTATTAGCCTGTAAAACCTCATTACTATCGGAGGTCATTTATCAACCTGATTAGACGATGCAATATTTAGTGACTATTTTGTAAAATATTCAAATCTATTTCTTTTTATTATCTTACTAAAATTATTTACAAATTTAAATGAGTCTAACAACTTACAAAAATCTTAGAGTCCTTTCTAATCATTTTTATTAGAAAATTATTCGTATCTATCATTATTATTGTTCTAACATTTATTTAATAGGACTTTTCTAGATTACTAAAATAAAACCACATTATTAAATTACAAAACACAATTTATACAAAAGTTGGATCATATGCCACTTTACTAGGAGTTCATGAAAGATATCATACATATAAGGTAGAGATGTGACTTGCAACTGCACCACACGATCAAAGGTTGGAAATCTATCAGGGTCCTGAAAATGCATGAGACACGTATGTTAGGCTTACATAGCCTAGTGAGGTAGTCATGATAGTAAATTGACAATAATATGAATGTCATGATTAAATATAAATTTAATCTAACTTATTTGCATGCTTCTATAACAGTATAAGCATAACATGATCAGATATCCATATCACTAACATAACATAATATAATCATATATCTTATCATAAACATGTCATGGTATAACATATCGAACACATATTATATTGGTACCATTGGATACGCGGATTCCCTGTACACCATATCATGAATCAGTAATGAGCCGTAGCCCTGAGCCGTAGCTCCATATATCCCTTACACTTCCATCCTTTTATCTCCCACATATAGGCCGTAGCCCTGGACCGTAGTCCTCCCTTACATGGTGAGCTCGAATATTCCTATGGCATGCCAATTGTATCCAATGTCCATAAATACACACAATTTCACATAGTCCATGATTTTCAGATCATATCATATCAAATAGCAAGATGAGCCGTAGCTCCATATCAGATAGCATTTCATATTATTTTCATGTACATATAGCATATCATAATCATTTTTGAGCATATCCAAATAATGCAGGGTACTTACCAGATGCAGATAAATTCATAATTAATGCAACGGGAAGGCACCGAGCCTACCCCTGACACGACTATACTCCCATATCAGAACATAAAAAAAAAATATCGGAATGACACCGTGTCACCCGAGACAAATGCATCTACACTCACCTTGACAGACCGGTGCTTTATTTTTATTTATTGGGCTTGAAAGTTGATCTGAATTGACCTCGTGTACTACGATAAAAATTAATTAAAATAATAAGACAGTATCGAATATATATAAAAATATTAATCAAACTCGATACCGAAACTTAAACTAACTAGAGATTTGAGCTTACCCCGACGTTGGCAGAGATTCGATATTACTATATCGAAAATATCGAACCACCAAACTAATACTGAACCACCTAATTATTTTCCTGTCTTCCTTTCACTAATTCCTTCATTTCTTCGTGTATTCCTTGCAGAGTTTCCCCCCTCTATTTATACATAATTTGGTATCAATGGCTTTACTACTAATGGTCCTTATTATTTCTACGTGGGGTGGGTGGCATGATTGGTTTCTTTATTGCCTTTTATAATGGCAATTTGCACATTGATTATTTTAAATGGCCTAGTGGCCTTATGTGGTCTTTGAGAATTGCCTTTAAACATTTTACCTACTCCACTTCCGGGTGACTCGCGACATTGACGTGGGTCCCACTTATATATTATTTTTAATAATAATAATAATAATAATAATAATAAACTATCATAAATTAATTCGAATACTATTTATTGGTTCAGATAAGATCGAATAAATTATTTAAAATATTCGGTCACTGGAACCTAATTTCGACTAGACCGGTTTTTGGGATGTGACACATAAACCTTAAGTTGAAACAACTATCCCTAAATTTTGACCCCGTACACCTAAACCCCTAAATCTTATACACTAAACTAACTCCATATACCCTAAAATTAAGGCGTTTATAGAAACTTTCAGTTATCACTGTGTATATAATATTTATCCATTTTAAAAATGTGTTTTTGTTTTCATCACCGTGTTGCTGCTTTGGTCTATTAAGAGAGTTTGATCCAAGCCCCCTAAGGCCTTAGCAGTTAGCACATGGTTCAGCAATGACACAACTCTCTTCATGTCTCGTTAACACCCAAACCCCATTAGCCTCTTGTTTTAAACCCCAACTTAACACCAATCTGATCGTCCCTTTCAAATCCATAACTTCCTCTTCACTTCGATACAAATGTCCCATTCTGAATCAGATCCAAACCATGGCGCTGGGTAACATAAAATCTAACAACAGATGGTCACTCCAAGGCATGGCAGCCCTGGTAACTGGCGGCACACGTGGAATTGGGTAAAAACAAGGATTTCCCCCGTTTTTTTTTTACTTGAAAAGGCTTGGCCTTTTAGTTTTCATGTAATGTAAAAATGAAAACTTTGAGGTTTTTCTTGAACTGGATTCTTTTTCTCTTTTTTTGTTAGACGTGCCATTGTGGAGGAATTGGCGGGACTTGGAGCAACAGTGCACACATGTTCTCGTAATGAAAATGAGCTTGATCAGTGCTTGGTAGAATGGAAAAGTTTGGGATTTGAAGTTTCTGGTTCTATCTGCGATGTGTCCATTAGAGCACAAAGAGAGAGCTTGATGGAAAAGGTTTCATCATTGTTTGATCGCAAGCTCAACATCCTCGTGAGCTCCTCTCTTTACTCATTTGAATGTATCTATTGTGTTTGTTTATTTGCCTGTGAGAGGGTTATAGCAATATAGGCTAACAGGGCTTGTTTCTTAGGTTCAGTTTTTGCTATTGCTTGAAACGGATAAATCCCCCCTATATGTTAAGACTAAAATGTTGTTTTTTTACAGGTTAACAATGTTGGGACAAACATAAGGAAACCAATGGTAGATTTGACAGCTGAAGAAGTTTCAACCCTTTTGGCAACCAATTTTGAATCTGTTTTCAACTTGTGCCAACTTGCTTATCCGCTTCTCAAAGCATCAGGATCAGGAAGTGTTGTATTCACCTCTTCAGTGTCTGGATTTGTTTCACTCAAGTCCATGTCACTTCAGGGAGCAACTAAAGGTAGTACACATTTAAGAAGATAAATTTCACTGAAAATGCTTGATATGTGAAGCCACATTCTATAATCAAATGGTTATTTTCTTTTGTTTCACTTGGGTGTTGTGGTGTATTTTGATGCCTAGGAGCTATCAACCAACTCACAAAGAACTTGGCTTGTGAGTGGGCAAAGGATAACATAAGGAGTAATGCTGTTGCACCTTGGTACATCAGAACTTCCATGGTGGAACAAGTAATTTCCTGATTACATTTTCACAATGATGGTGTTGATTATCGTAGTGGTCGGCAATGACTTCATTCGCCGACATATTAGCTTACATGCTTGTCAATAGCATATGCTCTATCGGCCTGATTTAGGAAGTGAAAACTGATGCATTAGAATCTCTGTGTAGAAATCATAGTATCAAAACCTTTTTGAGCTTTCCAAATAATCTTTCATTTCATTGATCAGACTATTTTTTTCCAGGTACTCAGCAACAAGGAATATTTAGAGGAGGTGTATTCTCGAACCCCTCTTCGACGACTTGGTGACCCGACTGAGGTTTCATCCTTGGTAGCATTCCTGTGCATGCCTGCATCATCTTACATAACCGGTCAGATAATCTGTGTTGATGGTGGCATGTCAGTAAATGGTTTCTACCCAAAAGATTACTAGAAAATTGCTAGTTAGCCAACCATGCCTTGGTGTTGCTTATTCTTATCTCTCTATCTTCCTATATTATATGACAAGCCAGCCACTTTTTTAAAATTAAAGAAGTTTCACAAGGTTTTGATTTTCCATTAGATTTAGTTGGCAATCCCCTGCTGAGATCCTTTCATGTTTGAAGTTCTCCCCTGCGAAACATTTTTGTTTTCCTTGTGTGTTCTCACTTTGGATTTTATCCATTATTGTGTAATCCATATGGCATGAATAATTCTAATTTTTTAAGGAAAATTCTACTACGTGTGACGAACACCGCTGAACACCATTAAATTAATTAATAAAAATTTAAAATTTTAAGGACCGTCATACAATTAATAATTATTTTTAAAAATTCAATTAAATTATTTTTATATATTAAAATTTTATTTTTTTAATAAGGGTAAACTATATATTTAGTACCTCGTATATTTTCGTATTTTTATTGAACTTTTATTATTTAAATATTATTTCAATTTGACCCTATTCTTTATAAAAAATAATTTAACCCTCAACCTAAAACCCTAAACTATTAAACCTAAAACCCTTAAACTCTTAAACCTATACCCTAAACCATATACCATTAAAAATAATTTCTTCATCATTGATTCAATTTAATTCAATGAATTGTTGAATTCTTCTAAAAATTCAATTAAATTATTTTTTGTATATATATTTTTTTTAAATTTATATTATATTAGAAATATAATAACCGATATTAACAAGTGCCTCATTAAAAAACCTCCCTAAACCTATATGGAGGAAAAAGAGTGCAACTTGCTAATAGGGAATAGTGTCCCACAATATGAGCATATCGACCACAATTACAAACAACCAACTCACAACAAATAAAAAGGAACAAACCTACATCAACATGAGTCTGCTTCCTTTCCACGCGCACACAAAACAACATTCGTCTTTACCCAAAACCAATCCTTGCAACTCCTTATGCCCTTTTTAGCAAGTTTGTCCGCAGTTACGTTTGCTTCTCTAGGAATCCATTCAATCGACCAATCTATTCCCGCACACAATTGCACACATTCAGCCACCGTTTCCGCGAAAGGTAGAGGGGCGAATGAAGGTTTCCGTAGCCAATCACAACATAAGGAAGAGTCAGTTTCCAACATCAGCAACACTGGTTGCTCCAAATTCAATTTTTTGAACAACAATATCGCCTCTTTAATAGCCAATAACTCCGCCGAAGTTGTATCAATGACCTCAATTGACTTAGAGAACATTGCGAGCGACACATTATTACCATTTCTTAAAATACCACCAATACCCGCCTCTCCGAAACCACCCGTCACGGCCCCGTCAACATTAAATTTGACAGCGTTGAGTGGGGGGTTCGTCCATACACACCTGTTCCTCCCATGCTTTTTAAGTACTCCAACTTTCAGAATCGTAGGATCTTGTAGAATTGAATCCGCCGAAACAAATGAGTCTGGCCACTTATAGCGACACCACCAGCCTAGTCTAACAAACATGCTTTGTATATATCAAAATTAATTAAACTCGAATCTCCTAGAATCTCCTAGAATTAACAAACATGCTTTGTCATCACAATTAATCATAATTAATTCAATTCAATATTGATGAATTGAATCGATGATGGTGAAACTATTCAACTCTAATATTACAGTGCAATATACAAACATAGATATTACTGCTGCCACAACCACTTCTTTCAATTTGTTATATAAATCTAACCTCAGTACCCTTCTATGTTATTCTGACTCTTCATTTCCCTTGAAATACCCATGTCCGGCACCCTTATTTGACGCAAAGGAATGCAGGGTTATGATCCTTCAAGGATCATTTTTTCATGTGTAAAATAATACATTGTTAGCTTGCACGACTACAAATTGATTGATCGAGCAACCTACTAACGATTGGATTGCTTTTTTTGTTGCAGTCATGTTGCTGGCTTTATTTACATCACTGAATTCAGAGATTAGAACTTTGAGCTTTGATAATCACTTTAATTATAGCTTCTTTTACGTTTTGAGTCGCAATTTGTGGATTGCAGGAAGAAAATTACATACCTTGCACCATCAACTGGGGAATTGTCGAGCAAATATCTTATTATGGGGACCTTGACTTGGCTTGAAACTTAAAACATTCTTTTGATCAAATTATAGTTTCTTATTTTATTTGGTAATTTGGGTAAAATTTTATGTGGATATATGTAGGGATGGCAACAAGGCGGGTCGAATTTTCGACAGTCCCGACCCCGACCTGAATATTGAAAGAGCATACCAGATCCTGCCCCGCCTCGGCATTTAAAAAGATTTTACCCGCCCCGGCCCCGACCTAGTGTAAGATGAAGACCCGACCCGTACCGACTCGATTTTCTAATCTATCAATTTTCCCCCAGATTTTCTCGCAGCAATACAATATTTTCTCACCAACCAAACAGTTAAATTCTGAAAATAATACAAAATTATGGGTTGATTTTTTAAACTGGATACCCAACATTTTTATTGTGAAGCAAGATCCATTCAACACCAAAATCCACTCAAATCTCAAATCTCAATATTAAAGAAGAACATCGAGATCTGCAAAAAATACTTGAAATACACCAAAACCTACTCAAGATCTAATAAAAAAATATTTTTTTTTTCAAGTGGGTATGCTTCAAATCGAAATATTAGAGAAGAGAAAAAAATAGGTATTCAAAATATTATAGATAACCTGCAACATTAACATGAAATTTGAAGAATAAAGAGCAAAAAATGAATATTGCAGAAAACAAGATATGAAAAGGAGAACAAAAAGGATAAAAAAAGAGAGGAATATGAGAGGAGGCAGAAATAAGAAATGGACTGAAATTTTGACCTAATATTTGATGTATATAATGGCACATCTGTAAATATAATAAAATTTTACCTAAATATCTCGGGTAAATTTTAAGCCTAAACCTGAACTCGCCCCGACCCCAGCTCTAAAAATTTAAACCCCGCCCCGAACCCGACTTTACATTAAAAAAATCCGCCCCTATATGGTCGGCTCGGATCGGAACCGATCAAGTTCGGGTTAAATTATCATCCCTAGATATACGAAACATAATGAGCTCTAGCCTTTTAAGCAAACACATTAATTGAATTTTTTTAATTAAGTTCTTATTTTATTAGTAATAGAATATTATAATATAAGTAGGTGTATGGTAACCACAATTATGAACTCAAAAGCAAGAATTATTGCATCCAAACATGAAAGAAAATGAAAAGAAATAGATGTATACTATTTGTAGAATAATAAAATTAAACAGGACAAAGAAAAAGAACAAAAAATGAAAGAAACAAAGAATCCCATCCTGTTTTCTCTCTGCTGGGCATTGTAGGTGATTCACCACCAAATGCATCAGGAACGGAGTTACAATTAAATTTCAAAAAAAGTAAATTGTACAAAAACTTTAAAGGTATTTAAACCATTAATTTGAAGAGACAAAATTTTAATTTAATTGGTATCTAAATTCATAGGACCAACAATTAAATAAACAAAAAGAATTTGGCTACCCCATGTTCCACATGAAACCTTACAAATAATAATGTGATCCATAGTTTGACCAATGTAAATATGTAATAGAATACATATATATGTATGTATGTATGTATGTATGTATGTATGCTTTTAAAGGATGTGAAAGTGATGAAAGGTGGTGTGCAGGACCACAATAAGACTACCATAAAAAAGATGATAGTAATAGAAAATGACAGAGTTGAGAAACTAGATGCAAAAAATTTGAATAAAAATTCTCTACCTCTTCTTCTGATGTTTCTATTTATGTCACAACACTAAAAATAAAATCTAGGGTTGAAGTTTATGTATATAGTTTAGGATTTAGTGTAAAATTAATTTTTAGGGTTTAAGATTTAAGAATTACAGTTAGAATGTAGGGGTTTAATTTTTAAGGATGGAACATAGATAAAAACATTAAAAAAAGTAGAGGATTTTTGTTTAAGAAATTCATGGAGTTTAAATTGATTTTTTTATTTTTTTAAACCTTGATTACTTATTATATAATTATTTATATTAAATTATAAATAAATTCTTTTTTTCTTTCTTTTTAACATTAAAACCCTTATAAAAGCGCATTGTCATCCGGTGATGATAATTGTAATATATTTTTTTATTAAATAAATATTAAATATTTTTAATTATTTTTTAATTAATTGGTACGATTATAAGATATTATTTGTTCTTTAATCATAGTTATCGTTTAGATAATTGCTCGAATAAAATCAGCTTGGGATAACAACATTCCTTTTTCTATTAGAATCGTTCGATGAGTTCCATTTTCTTAATTTATATTTGATGTATTAATGCTATATAATTTCATGTACCATCAATAAACTAAATTATCATTTATTTACAACAATGAGTTAAATCTAATTTATTAATAATAATGTTATAAAAAAGTTGTTTACTAACAAATTCCACCATCTTCTCCTTGTTTTCCAGCAAATTTGCCGAATCTAAGGAGCATTAATTGTTTATAAAATTATGTAAACTTTTTTTAATGGCCACTGGCATATATAAACGAAAGCCAACATGTCATCGAACTTCGTAGTGCAGTGTATATATTAACAGAAATACTGGTTACATTAGTGGATAGCTGATAGTATTAGTTGATAACGGATAGTTGATAACATTAGTTAATTTGACTAGCTGATTGTAACACCCCTAAAATATTAGCTTATAAAAAAAATAATAAATGATTTTGGGTTGTAGGGTTTGAACCCTTGACCTTTGGAATCATAAACCCAAGCCTTAGCCATCAGGGCTATGGCTACGCATGTTGAGAATCTACCATAATTTATTGTTAAGTTATATCTGAAGGGGTATAACGAAAATAAATAAAATAGAACTAAACCCCATCCATAATTAATGCCCATCCTAGATCCAAAACATATCAGATTTCAGAGGTCTTTGGTCTAAAAAAAAAAAAATTCATCTCCCCAAACCGAAAACATGGCTGCCGCACCTCACCGCCTCACTGCTCTGCCATGCGCGACACCGCCGCCACCGGTGTGTGCGCCGACTGGCCCCGAGCTCAGCGTCGTCAACCACGCGCGACGTCTGCCGGCCGTTGTGGTATAAAACGGGTCTGGAATTTTGAAGGGTTCGACAGCCATCGTTTTCCCCTTTTCCGGCCGTTCCCGACGGCGGCTCACCTCACCGTGGGCACCAGTGAGCTCCTCGTGTCCTGATCTACAAAACCCATGTGAGTCATCTTTGATTGGCCGTCGTTTTGCCCCTCGTCGGAGTAGAGTAGGTTTCCGGCGAGATTCGGATTTTAAGGTAAGATCCGGCTAATTTTCGGCGAGTTTTCGACATTTTGGTTCGAGTGTTGTGGTATATAGCTGAAACGTTATTTTTGTGCAGGTGAATCGGACGAATCCGACATTTTCCGGCGAGATTCCGGTCGCCGCCGGCGATGATCACCGTTTAGGTAATAACCCGTTAACCCGACCCAAAACTGTTAATCCAACCCGACCCACTCTGCCCATATCTGACTCGACTGAGTCAACTCGCCCGAGTTGACTCAGTGAGTTAAACCATCGAGTTGACCCGTCCGACCGACCCGTCCGACCCGACCCGTCCGAGTTGACTCACCCGAGTTGACTCGCCCGAGTTGACTCGCCCGAGTTAACTCAGTTGTCTTGACCCAGTTGACTGCTGACGTCATGCTGACGTCAGCGTTGACTTCTGCTGATGTCATGCTGACGTCAGCGTTGACTTTGACTTTGACCAAAAAGTCAAATTTTTCGAAAAGCCCTATTTTATGTTTTTTCGACGTCCTGAGTCCGATTTTGAAGCCCGTTTTGTGAAATTCTAACCCGAAAGCCTCCGAATTGAACCTTAAACTCGAGTCCACTTATGTATTTTAATAATCAATATTGAGTAAGGTGTTTAAAGTCTGAATTGTGAATCTATGTTGATGAAGGTATCAAGTATCCTTGAATTTGAGTTATAGGAAGGCGTCGAATATTGGAATTGAGTGCGATCGAATGAGGTGTCATGAATCAACCGGTATACCTCGGAACTAAGGTAATACCTTACTACCCCTTGTATGCTTTATGCACATGTTAATATCCGGTTAAAGCATGCATGATTGTGATGAAGTGTATCTGTGAACTCTGTTTAAGCTGAATTCGATACGAAAATTAAATATCAGAATCAGTAAGATCAAAGTATTCAGATAAGATTTTAAATAGAATTCAGTTAAGAATATTAATAGACTGGGAGTATCAAAAGTGCTAATAGTAATAAATAATACAGCTTAATCTGAAACTCTATCAATGATGTCTAAGAACCAATGTTCAGAATGTGGAGTATGAGATGTTAGATATAAAATTACGAAAATACCCTTAAAACATAAGTTTGACTAAACTACTCCTCTGATAAAGGATACGACCTAAAATCTGCATTCGACTCAATCATGCAATGCGTGTGATACAAACTTTGAGAAATCCCTAAATCTCTGTATAACACATGAATAAGAATTTTCTGGAAGTATTGTTGAAATTCTAAGTCGACCCTTATGATTGTAACACGTGATTTTGATGAGAATGATCGTAATGACCAAAAAGATGGTAATGCCCCCGAGCACCGAAATGTCTGATTAATTGGAACGGAGATATACCCTCAAGTTCTGTAATAATTGAATCGTCTGTAAAGGGCCGGAGAGTTAGGATGCATTAATCTCGTTTGAGTACGTGAGTGTAGGAGGTACCAATTGATAGATTTATCTCAGTCTAAAATATTTGAAATACCCTCTTGAGTTAATCAGTAACTATGTATTTGATGAAATTCTGGATTTGTTAATAAGACTAAAATAACTGAAAGGTCATGATAGCCTAAATAAACGGAACATCACTGAAAATATCTGATAACTTAAAAGACGTTAACTTAGAAATTCTTGAATGTCTGGATAGAAAGCTAATGAGCAAATATGATATCCGAGTTCTGTGAACCATTGCTTTCAATGTTGGTATAATTACCAGAATGTCTATGAATGTCAAAATGACCATAATGCCCTTGTTTACTTAAAGGATTAAAGTACCCATAATATATCTGAACTTTCTAAGGTCTTGAAGTATCACCTTCTGAATATATGGGTTAAACCGTTAGTATGAACCCCCTTTTTAAGAGGAGCCACGTTTCAGAAATCAGTTCAAGTTGTCAAGAGTTCAATATGTCTCATTCAGTAAATGCCAAACATCTCCCAGAAATGATCTGTCCCACCTAGTGTGTTCCATGTGTGCTACATTCTGTTTATACGGATTATATATTGATTTGATCATGAATGATATTGCGTATGTTTGCTCAGTTGTTTACTTGCTATATGGTTGCTTGACCTATGATGGTACAATCTGTTCGCATGATGAATACTGAAATGTCTGTTCTGCAATAGTATGCCTATTTATCTGTTAAAAGCATGAATTTCTGTTTCTGATACTCTGAATAAAATATCTGTCACATATATTCTGTTAACTATGTCTGGAAATCTGAACACTGATTCTGTTTGGGGTATACTGTTGGGATATGATATGAAGTGTCTTCGGCTCAGCCCTGATCCAGCTGGTAAGACCGTCCTGTTTACGGATCCTAGGCTTCGGCTAGGTCCGTCCCGTTTTCAGTTCCTATGCTTCGGCAAGGGCCGCCCGTATTCTAAGGTATTCCTTAGGATGGTACCCTGCCCAATGGGCTTGGGTTAATGCCAGTTTATGATACAGTTCTGGGGGACTACATATTGGTGTGCTGGTTGGAGGGTAGTCATTAGTAAACGCATACATGCATCCGAGCATTTGCATATAATCTGTTATGTGTTCATATGATATGATGTTAAGTACTTATGTATGTTGATTTGCAACTTATTAAAACACACTAGGCTTCATGGTTTAATTTCTCCAATCTGCCACTCTGTTGACTCTCTGAACAATAAGCTCTCTCTCTCAGTACTCAATAACATAGAAAGAACAAACTTTGTTGAGTGGATCACACGAATGGTAATAACCAAGAGGGGGGGTGAATTGGAATTTTAACGATGTTGTAACGGAAATTGCAACTTAAAAAAATATTGACACGGGAATTTAGAGTGGTTCAAGTTCACCAACCGAACTCTACATCCACTACCTTAGTCTCACCAAGGATTTCCAACAATTTCCACTAAATTGTTCGTCCCCTTTTTCCAGGACAAGGAGGCAACCTTTACAATTTCGGTTAATTTTTCTACCCAAAAATTAACCCAATCTTCACACAATAGAACAAAGAAATTTGGTGGCTAATAAGGTATCTCTCAATACAAATGATAGCCCAATATCAAGCACTCAACCCAATTGAACAAAATAGAAATGAAGGATACAATTGGGATTTCTAGACAAAGTAGGATTTTTGCACAAATGCTTGGATTTGATGTTTTGATATCTTCTTGAGGTTCAATCTTCTGTTGCTGGAGCTTCTTGGGGTCTTTTTATAGCCTCTTGATGATTTCCAACCGTTGTGAGTGTTGACTTTAAGATTATAGCCGTTGGGATGCTTTTTCTCCACTTTCTTGCACTTTTCCAGCTATGAGTATCGGTACTCAATAGTGGGGTATCGATACCTGTCTCACAAGAAAATAGCCGTTGTGTACAAATAATAAAGGGGTATCGATACGCGTTCTTGGCGTATCGGTACTGGGTATCGAAACAGCACAGGCTGTATCGATACCTTTTTCTCGACATAGCTCACTGTCAAATGTGGTATCGATACTAGGGTTAGGGGTATCGATACTGGTTTAGTGACCGTTTAAAAATCTCAACGGTTATATTTTTTAAACCGACTTTGAAATTAATAATTATAAAATGGTATCGATACTGGTTTATCCGTATCGATACTGATTTCATAGCGTTTCGATACTGGGGTTTGTTGTATCGATACGTGTTCCGGCAGTGGCAAATTTTGCTAAAAAAGGTATCGATACTCCTTCATGGGTATCGATACTGGTCGACGTTTTTCAATATTTTTGCCTTGGAACACTTAGAAAATATTTGAGTTTGAGTTCTAATAAATCAGTTTAAAGTCTTTGGAGTTTCAAAAACTTATTAAGGGATTTGTACAAACAATTTTAAGTTCTTCAATTTGATCCTTAAAGATCTAGGTATATCAAAATCAAACATAGGTTTTACAATCTCCCCCTTTTTGATATAACAAAACCAAAACTTAAAATTTTTGACAACTTTTGAAAATTAACTCCCCCTTAATATAAGCTTGATATTTCAATTTAGTTAAGACCAAAGAAATTTCTCAAAATCAAAATTCTTAACTCCCCCTTGATGTAAGTTTGATAAAACAAAAAAAAAAATTTGAAGTTTGTTTGTGAGCTATTTCTTCTCCCCCTTTTTGTTAGATCAAAAAAATTGTGAGAGCATAATGTGCATCAAATATCAAGAGTATAAAGATAAGCAACATAATCTTATTGTATCATAAAACGAGAAATCCAAATCATAAGCAAACCTAAATCCTAAATAATCAAAGCATAGGTAATAATCTTAATAATAATCTTAATCCTAAGAACATAAAACATAGGTGCATAAAAAAATCCTAAATGATATGATATGATATGCAAGGATAGAAGTCTAGGCATTATCTTCATCGTCTTCATCATCGTCATCTTCATCTCCCAAAGGGTCATTGTTCCTCATGCTATTACGCCATTCATCGTGGAAAGCGGCAATGGAAATATTCGAGGAGTTTTGCTTGCTTTCGAGGGATGTAAGGCGATTCTCCATACCCGTCATCCTCGTATCAAATGTAGTTTCTATAGAGGTAAGACGAGTATTCAACCCGGTGAATTGTTCATTTAGATATGTCATGAGATTATCCATATTGGGTTGTGGGACTTGAGGAGCTTGAGGAGCTTGAGGAGCTTGTTGTTCTAAGGCGGCGGCGGTCTCGGGTGGAAGCTCGGTAAGACGTAGCCAATTTCCATTAAAATAATGAAATTTGCTTCGAGCAAGAGAATGTTCGTCGATAGGATCGGTAAGAGTAGAAGCAAGATCAAACGAACAATCAATATCCTTTTGAACAAAGTAATAGCTTAAGGCCGTACCATAGATAAAGGATGTGATGAGAGGAGTTTCACGTTGTTGAACATGATAAGCAATCTCATTGAACATGATGCGAGCAAGATTTGGGCGTTTTCGTTGACGGAAACTTCGAATCCAAAAATCATCTAATAGACGGATGGTGGAATATTTGCCTCCGGAGGGACGAAGCCACCATGATACCATCAAATGTAGGATTCGATCATGAGCATTGAGGACGGTTACGGAACCGCTAAGAACATGCCCTAAGGCATTCTCATTATCTTCACCTTCATCCTCCAATTTAAAAACCTCACAAATAGACTTGACATCAAGAACTATTTGTTTCCCCATAAGATAAGATCGAATGGCAATGACTTCTCCATTACGATAAATGCATTTAGCATTAGAAAAGAAAATCAAAACCAAAAGCCGATAATAAATACCCGGAATAGTGAGAAAATGCATGAAATTCCAAAGACGAAGAAGCGGAAGATATTCAAACTTGAAGCGCTCGGAGTCGAGAAAGGGGATGGATACGATCCTCTCCGCACGAATTTTGTAGTTTTCAAATTGGCAGAAATAAGGAAGACCATCGGAATTCTCAAAAGATTGGTTGTAGATAGTAGCATAATCCGGACGAGCAACCGATCCGGGAGTTGAAGAGTCTCCGGCAAGAAGAACTCTTTGACGTTTCCTTGAATGCTCTTTTGGTGCCATAGATAATAGAAACTTTGAAGAGAAAATTTTGAGAGAGAGCAAAAAGCTTTGATTCAAGGGTTTCTTTTGATTTTTGGTGAAGAATATGAAGGAGAAGAGACCTTTATATAGCCAAAAACGTTTAGGGTTAATAGGATATTAAAGAGTTTTAATTTTGGTAAAATTAGATCTCATTAAAAGCCTATTTAATGCCATCAGCGCGAAAGGGTATCGATACTCCTTAGTGGGTATCGATACGGGGATAGAATTGTCTTTCCACAAATTTGACCGTTGAAGGAGGTATCGATACTAATTAGATGGTATCGATACAGGGATAGAATTGTCTTTTCTCAATTCTGACCGTTGGAAGAGGGTATCGATACGCATGAGGCGGTATCGATACTCATGAAGCAATGAGAAATTCTGGGAAATTGAAATGAAGAACAAGTATCGATACCCATTGGGCAGTATCGATACCTTATGCCCAGAATTTTGCCTATTTGGTTAAAAATAACCAAAGACATGAATTTAACATCTCTTAAAAGTATGCAAATGATGAATGAACAGATCTAAGCATATTTTAACAGAAACATACTCCCCCTAACTCTATGCATGGAAGAAATTGGGAGACTAAACACATAAACATGGTAATTTCACAAAATCAAGCACATTTAATTCTAAAAAGAGGTCCTAAGGGTCAAGATAGGCTAGTTAGACCCAACTCTCTCCTAAGGGACCAAAAACGCTCTTTATCTAATGGTTTTGTGAAAATGTCCGCTAATTGATTTAAGGTGTCTACATACTCTATAGCCACATCTTTCTTAAGGACATGATCTCTAATGAAATGATGCCTTATTTCTATATGTTTGGTTCTAGAGTGTTGGATGGGATTTTTTGTTAAACATATTGCACTTGTATTATCACATTTAAGGGGTATGGTTTCTATTTTTACACCATAATCTAAGAGTTGTTGCTTCATCCAAAGGACTTGAGCACAACAACTCCCTAAGGATATATACTCGGCTTCGGTGGTAGATAAAGCTACACTATTTTGTTTCTTAGAGAACCAAGATATGAGCATACTACCTAAGAATTGACAAGTTCCCGAAGTACTTTTCCTATCGATTTTGCAACCCCCATAATCCGCATCCGAGTAAGCATGAAGGTTGAAGGTTGAGACTCTAGGATACCAAAGGCCTAAACAAGGAGTGTCTCTAAGGTATCTAAAGATTCTCTTAACGGCTATAAGGTGAGACTCTTTAGGACTAGCTTGAAACCTAGCACACAAGCAAACACTAAACAGTATATCCGGTCTACTTGCGGTAAGGTAAAGCAAAGATCCAATCATAGAGCGATAAAGCTTAGAGTCAACACACTTACCTCCTTCATCTTTGTCAAGCTTTGTAGATGAGCTCATAGGAGTGGCTTGAGGCTTTGTGTTCTCCAAGCCAAACTTGTTGAGCATATCCTTTATGTATTTTGCTTGATTTATGAAGGTGTCATCCTTCATTTGTTTGATTTGGAGTCCCAAAAAGAATGAGAGCTCCCCCATCATGCTCATCTCAAATTCACCTTGCATTAACTTAGCAAACTCTTGACAATAACATTCATTAGTAGAACCAAAAATAATATCATCAACATAGATTTGAACTACTAAGATGTCATTTTTATACATTTTTATAAAGAGTGTAGTGTCCACCTTACCTTTTTCAAATCCTTTTTCAATCAAAAAATTTGAAAGCCTTTCATACCAAGCTCTAGGAGCTTGTTTTAAACCATAAAGTGCTTTGGTAAGTTTGAAAACATGATTTGGAAATTTTGAATCTTCAAAACCCGGTGGTTGTTCTACATACACTTCTTCATTTATAAAACCATTTAAAAATGCGCTTTTAACGTCCATTTGAAAAAGCTTGAAATTATGATAACATGCATATGCAAGCAACATCCTAATGGCTTCCATTCTAGCTACGGGTGCATAGGTTTCATCAAAATCTATTCCCTCCTCTTGAGTGTAACCTTGTGCTACAAGTCTAGCTTTATTTCTCACAATGTTACCACTCTCATCTAGTTTGTTCCTAAAGACCCATTTAGTTCCTATTGTAGATTGATTACTAGGCCTATCAACTAATGTCCAAACATTACTTCTCTCAAATTGATTTAACTCTTCTTGCATAGCCATAATCCAAAAATCATCTTCCAATGCTTCTTTGATATTTTTAGGCTCTATGCATGAGATAAATGCAATATGATTCATTAATCTAAGAGAAGAACGAGTGGTTACCCCCTTGGATGGATCACCCAAGATTTCACCATCTTTGACATAGTTCAACTCCCTTGGATAGCTAACTTCCTTTTCCTCAATAGCCAAGTCCTTCAAGGCTTCAAGAGGTGGATCTTGTGTGTCTTCTTCTTTTGGTTGAATCTCATCCTTCTTTGAAGTTTGACCTCCATCAAAGGTATTTATGATTCCTACATTATCATCATCACAAGAATCCTTCCTAGGAAGGGGATTATCATCGAATACAACATGAATAGATTCTTCTACAACTAAAGTTCTTTTGTTAAATACTCGATAGGCTTTAGAGGTTAAAGAGTAACCTATAAAAATAGCTTCATCACTTTTTGCATCAAATTTACCTAAATTATCTTTTCCATTATTTAAAACAAAACATTTACATCCAAAAGGGTGGAAGTAGCTAATATTAGGCTTTTTAGATTTTAAAATCTCATAAGGTGTTTTCTTTAAAATCGGCCTAATGGTTACTCGATTTATAATATAACAAGCTGTGTTTGTTGCTTCCGCCCAAAAATATTTTGGTAAATTATTTTCGCAAAGCATAGTTCTAGCCATTTCTTGTAAAGTTCTATTTTTCCTCTCAACTACCCCATTTTGTTGAGGAGTTCGAGGAGCTGAAAAATTATGGCTAATACCATTTTCATTTAAAAAATCTTCAAATCCTAAATTTTGAAATTCGGTTCCATGATCACTTCTAATATGTGAAATTTTAAGCTCAAGATCATTTTGAATTAATTTTGAAAATGTGATGAATTTTTCCAAAGCCTCATCCTTAGTACTTAAAAAGAGAACCCAAGTGAATCTAGAAAAATCATCAATTAATACAAAAGCATATGATTTGCCACCCAAGCTCATAGTCCTAATTGGCCCAAATAAATCCATATGGATTAGTTGTAAACATCTACTAGTAGAAATGTCATTAATGGATTTAAAGGAAGATCTATGTTGTTTACCCTTTGAGCATGCATCACAAATTTTATCGTTCGAAAATTTTATCTTGGGTAAACCTTTAACTAGGTTTAGAGAGACTAGTTTTTCTAAAACACTTGTGCTAGCATGTCCTAGCTTCCTATGCCACAACCATGCATCATTTTCGTTTTGAGCAACTAAGCATGCATGAGATGTATGAATGTCATCTAGATGCACCATGTATATATTTCCTATGCGATGACCTATGAGCATAATATTATTAGTTTTAATGTCTACAATTTTACAACCGGTTTTATCAAATATAACATTAAAACCTTTATCACATAGTTGACTTATGCTCAATAAATTATGTTTAAGACCATTGACATATAAGACATTTTCAATGAGAGTAGTAGAGTGATTACCAATGGAGCCAATACCTTCAATGTGGCCTTTGGAGTTGTCACCAAATGTTACTACTCCTCCACTTTTTGGCTTTAGATCCATGAGTCGACTCTTGTCTCCGGTCATGTGTCTCGAGCATCCACTATCAAGGTACCAAGAGTTTTGACTTTGTGCTTTGGCCTTGAAGCAATGCTCCCCCTACAAACAAAGATATTTAAACTTTTGTTTTTGGTACCCAAATCATTTTGGGTCCATGTGTGTTAGTTCCTAAAACTTTGGTTCCCTTAGGAATCCAAGGTGACATAGCATTAATATTATTAGATTTAACAAGCTCCTTAGGAACCCATACATTTCTAATTCTTTTAACTTTACTATGTCTAGGATAGTTATTTTGTTTGTAGTAGTTAGTCTTTTTCTTATATTGGTGTGTTCTAGAGGATTCTCCTATGTCATGTTTGACACTACCATTATTTTTTAAAGACTTTTTGAGCTCATTTAGCTCACTTAACACCTTTTGGTGTTCACAATTATTTTGGGATAAAAGATTATTAAGATCGATATTTTCTTTTTGAAAGAATTTGAGTTCATCTTCTAATCCTAATATCTTTTTCTCAATTTTAGAATTAGTTTGAGTAAGTGAGTCATTTTTCTCTTTTAATTCTAGAATAATTTTTCTATTCCTAATAACCGACTCCTTATACTTCTCAACTAATTCATCATATACCTCTTGTAACTCATCATAGGCATCATTTAATTCTTCATATGAATAATCTAAAGTAGATGAGTTAGAGGTTACCAAGGAGGAATCTTCCTCAAGTGCCATGAGACAAAGGTTCGCCACTTCTTGTTCGTCATCCTCCGATGACTCCTCATCACTCCAAGTAGCAAGCTTGGCTTTGAGCTTTTTCTTATTCTCAAAGCCCTTCTTCTTGAGTTGAGGGCACTCCGAACGTATGTGGCCGGGTTGTCCGCACTCGAAGCAAGTGATTGGATCCCTTCCTTCTTCTTTGTTCTTGCTTTTGAAGTCCATCTTCCTTTGGATTTTTCTTCCTCGGTTGGACCTCATAAGGCGTGAGAATCGTTTGGCTATCATAGCCAATTCTTCAAGTTCATCCTCATCACTAGATGAACTTTCATCAAGTTGGGAAGTTTTAGCCTTGAGAGCTATTCCCATTTTCTTCTTTTTCTCCCCTTCAAGCTTCTCCATTCTTTTTTCTTCTTTCTTTCTTTCATCTTCTCTTCCTTGCTTCATGATCTCGTGAGTAAGGAGAGAGCCTACAAGTTCATCAAGCTTTAGAGTTTTTAAATTCTTTGCTTCGATGATTGCGGTTCTCTTCCCATCCCAAGATTCGGGAAGTGAATAGAGTAGCTTTCGGACAAGTTTGTCTTCCGGTATAACTTCTCCATAGCCCTTTAGACCATTTACAATTGTGGAGAATCGATCAAACATCTTTGACACCGTCTCATCGAATTCCATTTTGAAATTTTCATAACTAAGATTGAGAATTCCAATCTTAGTTTCTTTGACATCGTTGGTGCCTTCATAGGTGGTTTCAAGAGTGTCCCACACTTCTTTGGCACTTTCAATTGATGAGACCTTTGAGTAGATGTCCGGACCGAAAGCACAAAATAGCATGTGAAGAGCTTTATCATTTACTTGGATCTTTTTCCTCTCCTCTTCACTCATTTCCGTTCTTCTTTTAAGCACCATCTTGCCATCAACATCTTGCTTCAATGGGATATATGGTCCATCCTCAATGACATCCCACACAAGGTAGTCACTTGATTTAATAAATAGACGCATTTTATTTTTCCAAAATGAGTAGTTCTCACCATTGAAGAAAGGAGGCTTTGTGGTGGATTGTGAGTCGTACATGCCGGGAGCGGAGGTTGATGCCATCTCTTGATATTTTGATGATGATCACACTTCTTCCAAGGATCTCCTCTTGCGGTTGTTAATCCTCAAAGAGTTAAGCTCTGATGCCAATTGTTGAGTGGATCACACGAATGGTAATAACCAAGAGGGGGGGTGAATTGGAATTTTAACGATGTTGTAACGGAAATTGCAACTTAAAAAAATATTGACACGGGAATTTAGAGTGGTTCAAGTTCACCAACCGAACTCTACATCCACTACCTTAGTCTCACCAAGGATTTCCAACAATTTCCACTAAATTGTTCGTCCCCTTTTTCCAGGACAAGGAGGCAACCTTTACAATTTCGGTTAATTTTTCTACCCAAAAATTAACCCAATCTTCACACAATAGAACAAAGAAATTTGGTGGCTAATAAGGTATCTCTCAATACAAATGATAGCCCAATATCAAGCACTCAACCCAATTGAACAAAATAGAAATGAAGGATACAATTGGGATTTCTAGACAAAGTAGGATTTTTGCACAAATGCTTGGATTTGATGTTTTGATATCTTCTTGAGGTTCAATCTTCTGTTGCTGGAGCTTCTTGGGGTCTTTTTATAGCCTCTTGATGATTTCCAACCGTTGTGAGTGTTGACTTTAAGATTATAGCCGTTGGGATGCTTTTTCTCCACTTTCTTGCACTTTTCCAGCTATGAGTATCGGTACTCAATAGTGGGGTATCGATACCTGTCTCACAAGAAAATAGCCGTTGTGTACAAATAATAAAGGGGTATCGATACGCGTTCTTGGCGTATCGGTACTGGGTATCGAAACAGCACAGGCTGTATCGATACCTTTTTCTCGACATAGCTCACTGTCAAATGTGGTATCGATACTAGGGTTAGGGGTATCGATACTGGTTTAGTGACCGTTTAAAAATCTCAACGGTTATATTTTTTAAACCGACTTTGAAATTAATAATTATAAAATGGTATCGATACTGGTTTATCCGTATCGATACTGATTTCATAGCGTTTCGATACTGGGGTTTGTTGTATCGATACGTGTTCCGGCAGTGGCAAATTTTGCTAAAAAAGGTATCGATACTCCTTCATGGGTATCGATACTGGTCGACGTTTTTCAATATTTTTGCCTTGGAACACTTAGAAAATATTTGAGTTTGAGTTCTAATAAATCAGTTTAAAGTCTTTGGAGTTTCAAAAACTTATTAAGGGATTTGTACAAACAATTTTAAGTTCTTCAATTTGATCCTTAAAGATCTAGGTATATCAAAATCAAACATAGGTTTTACAAACTTTGTAGTCTTCAAGAATAGTGCTTCACTAAATCAGCGAAACATAAATGGAGACAAGTATTGCCTGGAACATCATAAAAATGTTATGCCTACCGTATGTCTGCATGAACTTATAGCATCATTTGGTAGTTTTGTATTACTGAGCTTTCCCAAGCTCATGTTGTTTTTACCATCTCAGGATAAAAGATCAAACAAGATGCACCTATCAACGTCGGTATGGGAGTTTCTTCGGCTTATCAGGGAGTATGGTATTTGTGTAACTAGGGGGCATGTGTGTCGTGTTTGAATTATACAAATGAGTCTAAAACTTATTTTCTGTAACTGGTATCATGATTGTTTTATCGTTTTAAATGATTTCTGAAATTGTATTTTAAATCAGATATTTTTTATGGTTTTAAATGTTTAACCATATGTTTATTTGAAATCTTAATGTGGGTCGCTCTTGTGACCCTAATGTGACTTCCTAGGATCCGTCGTAACGCATAGGCGGGTCTAGGGGGTTACACTGATTGTATAAAAGTGTTTGGTAAAATTAGCTGATAGCTGTTAGCCGTTTGATTATTTGAACAAACAAAATGACATATAAGGACATGATTATATTTGATACTTGTTTGAATAATTTATTAGTTATTATCATTTTGTATATATTAATATTAATTAAATTATAGAAATTAATTTTTAATATCATTACTGAGCATATATGAGAATGTACATATTAATTTTTTACTTGTGAAATTAATTTTTAGTATAATTTTAATAATTATTAAATTTAGATATATATATTAAATTTTATCTATAAAATTATATTTTGAATATAATTTATTATTTATTAAATTTATATATATTTATTAATTTACATATTAATTTATTATTTATGTAATTATTTTTTAAATTTTATTAGTTAATCAAGTTTATGTTATTTAGAGAAAATTTTTATAATTATCAAGGACAAAATAGTCTTTACAAGTTCTTTAACTCAAAAAGCTCCTAAAATAAACTTTTTTAAAATAAGAGGTTTCACCTCAATCCGCTTTTACAATACTCAATTTACCAAACATCTTAATTAGCAGATTTAACTAGCTAAACCTCTAAAAAATACTTCAAACATCTAATTTTAGATCAAAAAGTTGTTTACCAAACAGAAGCTATTTGTCGCATAAGACAAGCAGCCACCTAATGGCTTTGCATATATAAACTACTCATCCTCCATAGTTTCTCATCAAGCTGTTGACTCTCGACACACAAGACAGACAGAGAGACAGACAAGGATTCATGGCAAAGGATTCAACTTCAAGTTTAGGCCAATGGTCTCTCAACGGGACAACTGCTCTTGTCACCGGTGGCACCAAAGGAATCGGGTAACCCTCTTTCTCTATATAAGATATGATCTGTTTGATCAGTTGAAATGTTTACGTTTCTGCAACACCGGTACATGGTGTTATATAGGTTGGCTATTGTGGAAGAGCTGGCAACGTTGGGGGCAACAGTTTACACCTGCTGCCGCAACCAAGATCAGCTGAATGAGTGCTTGCAACAATGGAAGATGAAGGGTTTACAAGTTTTCGGTTCGGTCTGTGATGTAACCTCTCCGGCTGAAAGGGAAACTCTGATGAACAAAGTTTCCTCCATGTTTAATGCCAAACTTAACATCCTTGTAAGCTAAATTTCCTTTACCCAAATTCAGAATCTAGGACTTGTTTAAAGTTATTTAATAAGTTCTAATTGTGTTGACCAGAAACAAGTTTTTTCATTAGCTGAAGTTTTGTAGATAAATAATGTTGGGACGAACATTTGGAAACCAACGGAGAAATATGAAAGCGGGGAACTGTCGAGTATTTTGAGTACCAATTTCGAATCGGCGTTCAACTTCTGCCAACTTGCTTATCCCCTTCTCAAAGCATCGGGGCGTGGAAGCATTGTTTTTGTTTCTTCCGTTGCAGGTGTATTCTCATGCAATGTTGGGTCCATCTATGGATCAACTAAAGGTAAATACTACATACTACATTGGTATAGATGTATCTTGGTTGAATTCAAACCCTTTATCTGTAACTAGAAACATGTTCAAACAGGGGCAATGAACGAACTGACAAAGGAACTGGCATGTGAGTGGGCAAAAGACAACATCAGGACAAATTGTGTTGCTCCATGGTTCATTAGAACCCCATTTGCCGAACCCGTAATGTCTTAATTTATTCGGAAATATTGGATCAAAAGAAAAACATTGAAATGTCAAGTGTTTTGTTTGCAGCTTCTGAGAAGCAGTAAGTTCAGGGAAGCTGTCATCGCTCGAACACCACTGGGAAGACTTGGAGAACCGGAAGAGGTTGCCCATTTGGTCGCTTTCCTTTGTTTTCCAGCATCATCTTTCATAACGGGACAAATTATTTGTGCCGATGGTGGCTTGACAGCAAATGGGTTTTTCTTTCCACGCTCAGATCTTTGACAGCTAAACCAGATCATTAAACACCGATCGGGTTGTTGGGTTTTGTTTTGTCAATGGTCTCCGATCATCATTGAATAAAATAAAATAAATTGATGACGGATTCTGTCAACTATTAAATCATTTACATGCTCTATTATTTCACTTGATTCATTACTTTACCCGGCAAATGTTGTCAAGGATGATTTAAAATTTGTGGGTGCAATTCAGTATATCTTGTATTTTTATATTATTTAACCATTATAAATTGATGACGAATTCAAGATACAATTAACCTTCTTTCTTCTGTTAAATCTCTCAAACCTTGAAATTTAAAGTCACTGGTTTTAGTTTTACAAGACATAATAATATTATGCTTAATCTCTCACTCTTTCCACTTGGGATGATTCGGAAAAAACAATCCCTCTTCGCCATCTCCATATATAATCATAAGGGAAAAACCCCCTTAAAATTACCACTAATCACTCAAATGAAATAATAACTTATTCCCATAAGCTCAGTTTCAGAACAATACTGTCAAAGACTCCAACTCGCGTAACACAGTTGAGTCCATCAAGAACAATCTGACGAATTTTCTGATATTTTCCTATTTCGTGCGACGTTTTTTTTCTCAAGAGAGTGACAGAAAAAGAGAGATTGTTTTTCGAGAAACTGAGAGAAAAAAATGAACTATTAGGAGAAAAAATTTCTTAATTTCTGAGTTTAAAATTCAGAGTGGAGGTTATTATTATAAGGTTTCGAATCGATCCAAAAAGGAAGGCTAATTGAATCTCGAATCAATCTAAATACTAGAAAATAAAAAGATGAAAGTGTTATTCAACTAAATGCTAACTCTATTTTGAAATATTATTAATTATATGTTAAGGTGTATAACATTAGTAGTGTGTAGCGGTATGTGTCACTCGTTTTAGAATTTTTTTCATAATATAATTAGATGTTTGCAGGGACACAACTAAGATTTGGGGTTGAGACAAAACATAAATATTTCAAAATATGAGATAAATTTATAAATAAATCATTTTTTTTAAAAATATATATATAATACGACAAAAGTTAAAAAATAAAAATAAAGCGTGAGGTACAATTACTCATCTCCACCCCTTAATGGCTCGGTCATCGGATGAACAATAATCATAATAATAAACTCAAAAACAAGAATCAATGCATCTAAACATGAAACAAAATGAAAAGAAATAGATATATTATTTGTGGAACAATAAAACTAAAAAAGACAAAGGAAAAGAACAAAAAAATGAAAGAAACAAAGAATTTCATTTTGTTTTCTCTCTGCTGGGCATTGAAGGTGATTCATCACCAAACGCGATTATTAAAAGGGTAAACTAAATTAGTGACCACCAAATTATTTGGTGTATTTATTTTGATCACCGAACTATATAACTCGTCAATTAGACCATTAATATTATTAAATTTACCTATTTTGACTTCAAAAGCAAGAATTAATGCATCTAAACATGAAAGAAAATGAAAAGAAATAAATATATTATTTGTGGAACAATAAAATTAAAAAAAAAACAAAGGAAAAGAAAAAAAAAAGATGAAAGAAACAAAGAATTTCATTTTGTTTTCTATCTGTTGGGCGTTGAAGGTGATTCATCACCAACGCGATTATTAAAAGGGTAAATTGCTTTAGTGACCACCAAATTATTTTGGTGTATTTATTTTGATCACTAAACTATGTAACTCGTCAATTAGATCATCAAACTTATTAAATTTACCTATTTTGACCATCGCCGTTAAAAAATTAACGGATGGGTGGCAGTTAACGGATAATATTTGTAAAATTACACATTTAGTCTTTGTTATTTATTTATTATTAAAACTGGTCATAATTTTAATTTAATTTTTTTAAAAAATAATCAACCAATCGAATAACGACACATGGTGCGTCATTTTATTTAGTTTAATAAATTTAATCAACCAATCAGGTGTTAAGGTGAGATTGGTGAAAAACAAAAGGAAAAAAGTGAGCTAAGTGGGATTAGAACCCACACCAATAGGCTGAAAAGTAAGCACCCAAACCACTGGGTTTCATTCTTGTGAAATCTTTGTAACATTATTTATTTAAGCCATACTCTTTGTGGAAATTAAAGAGAGTAAATATAATGTGAGGGAATTCGAATCCAATTTTAATAAAAAAATAAAAATGGTGCTTGATCGTTGGACCATAGTTAATATTTGATTAAAAATAATGAAATATTATTTATTAATGACACTATATTTAATAAATTTAAATTACTTTTTTATTAAATCGATATTAATAGCATATAAAATATACCACAACAACATACTTAACCTATTTATATCAATGAATTTTAATAATCAAATTATTATAATATTAAAAATGGGAAATATTATCAGGTATTTAATTTATTAATGAAACCAAATTTTATTGCAGTATAAAATAATAATGTTATTATTAATATTCTATTTAATAATAAATTCATTAATAAATAATATTCCATCATTTTAAATCAAATATTAACTATAGTCCAACAATCAAGCATCATTATTATTATTTTATTAAAACCGAATTCGAATTTCCTCCCACTATATTTCCTCTCTTTATTTTTTTCAAAGAGTATGGCCTAAATAAATAATATCACAAAGCTTTCACAAGAATTAAGTGATGGCTTAGTCGTTTGGGAGCTTGCCTTCCAACCTATTACCGTGTGTTCAAATCCCATCAGCTCACTTTCTTTCATTTAAACCTTTCTTTTGTTTTTCACCAATCTAACCAACTAGGTGTCTCGTGTCGTTATATGATTGAATATTTTTTTAAATTTAAATCAAAATTATGACCAAATTAATATAAAAAGTAAATAACAAGAATCAAATGTATAATTTTACAAATTTTTATTAACTGCCACATCACCCTTCCGTTAGTTTTTTAATAGCAGTGGTCAAAATAGGTGAATTTAATAAGTTTAATGGCCTGATTGACAAGTTGCTTAGTTCGGTGGTCAAAATAGGTAAGCTCAAATAGTTCGGTGATCACTGGAGTAGTTTACCCTTATTAAAATGCAAAAGCATTTTTGAGGGAGAATTTTCAATTTATTATTGATCCGCCGGTAGGACAGAGTTGAGATTAAATTTTTAAAAAAAGTAAGTTGTATAATAGCTTAAAATTTATTTAAAGATTTGTCAAATTTATTGGTTGTTGTGAAAGGGTGTTGCGGAATAAAAGTAAGTTGTGTAATAGCTTAAAAGGTATTTAAAAAGTATAATAGCATTTAAAGCTTGTTGTGAAGGGGTGCTGCAGGATTACTCAGGTACACAGCCTCATAAATTTATCAAATTTATTGGTTGTTGTTCGGCTCTAGAGGCTGAACTTTGGGGCATTTATTCAGGACTCTATATTGCATGGGAGTTAGGTCATCGCCACATTATGGTTGAGTCGAATTGTTTGGATGCTATCAAATTGATTCAACAGGATATTCTTATTAGTAGCTCGATTGCGCTTACGTGGTATATTAAAGATTTGTGTAGGAAGGATTGGAATGTTTCATGCCATTATATCCCTCAAAGTGGTACTAGAGTTGCCGATTCTTTGACAAAGATGGCGAGTGTTGCAAGTCTTAATTTGATTTCTTTTTATTCATTTCCTTTGTTTCTCACCAATCTAACTAATTAGATGGTGACACGTCTCACTATCTGGTTGATTAATTAAATCTATTAGACTAAATAAATTAAAAATAAAATGAAATGCCATGTGTCGTCATTCGATTGTTTGATTAATTTTTTTAATTAAATTAAAATTATGACCAAATTGATATAAAAAGTAAATAACAAGGACCAAATGTGTAATTTTACAAATTTCTGTTAACTGTCACGTCACCCATCCGTTAGTTTTTTAACGGCGATGGTCAAAATAGGTGAATTTAATAAGTTTGGTGGTCTGATTGACAAGTTGCTTAGTTCGGTGGTCAAAATAGGTAAGCTCAAATAGTTTGGTGGTCACTGGAGTAGTTTACCCTTATTAAAATGCAAAAGCATTTTTGAGGGAGGATTTTCAATTTGTTATTGATCGACCGATTAAGACAGAGTTAAAATTAAATTTCAAAAAAAGTAAGTTGTATAATAGCTTAAAAGGTATTTAAAGATTTGTCAAATCTATTGATTTTTGTCGAAGGGTGCTGCAGAATAAAAATAAGCTGTGTAATAGCTTAAAAGGTATTTAAAAAGTATAATAGCATTTAAAGCTTGTTGTGAAAGGGTGTTGCGTGATCACTCGGATACATAGCTCCATAAATTTATCAAACTTATTGATTGTTGTTCAGCTTTGGAGGCTGAACTTTGAAACATTTATTCAGGACTCTTTATTGCATGGGAGTTAGGTCATCAGCACATCATGGTTGAGTCGGATTGTTTGGACGCTATTAAGTTGATTCAACAAGATGTTCCTATTGGTGGCTCAATTGTGCTTACGTGGTATATTAAAAATTTGTATAGGAAGGATTGGAATGTTTCGTGCCATTATATTCCTCGAAGTGGTAATAGAGTTGTCGATTCTTTAGCAAATATGGTGAGTGCTGCGGGTCTTAATTTGATTTCCTTTGGTGATCCACCGTTGCCTATTGTTCACCTCTTACGAGAAGATTTGTTGGTTTTTATTGTTTTGATTTAGTGTTCTCGCGTTGTAAATTGGTATCATGTGTACTCTTTTTCTTTCGTTAAGTTTAGGGAGATTTTTTTAATGAGACACGTAATAACAATGCCTCTTATTTATAAAAAAAAGTATTTAAAGAGGGACGCACCACATGAATGATAGGAGGGGTAACTGTCCCTATTTTTGAACGATTTAATTGTTTTAGGCCATTGATAATTTTAAAATCATTATAATTAAGTCTTTAATCATCCTAATTTTTTTTGGTTTATGATTTTAGTAAGTCTTAACCTCATATTTTTTCTGGTTTAATCACTTTTTAAGATCTTTTATATTTATGATTTAGTTACTTTTAAAATTTTATTTATTTAAAAATTAATCAACTTACCCTTCGTAGTTCAGTCATAACTGTATCTCTATAGTTAAACAGATAGTTTGAGGGGGATAAAAATTTATTTTAATTAATAATTAAATGTATAGACCAAAAATTAAATAAACAAAAAGAATTGGGTTACCCCATGTTTTACACGAATTCATTCCTGGGCTCATCAGTTTGTAGATTTAGGAGTTTGATGTCTTGCTATTTTATATAAAAAACCTATTTTAAAAGTTATTTATAAAAATATCTTCATTCAAAGTTATTTTAAAATTAATAAAATTTAGTCTTAATGTCTTTTATATTTATGATTTAATTACTTTTAAAACTTTATTTATTTAAAAATTAGTTAACTTGCCTTTTGTAGTTCAGTCATAACTGTATCTCTATAGTTAAACAGATAGTTTGAGGGGGATAAAAATTTATTTTAATTAATATTTAAATGTATAGACCAAAAATTAAAGAAACAAAAAGAATTGGGTTACCCCATGTTTTACATGAATTCATTCTTGGGCTCGTCAGTTTGTAGATTTAGGAGTTTGATGTCTGGCTATTTTATATAAAAAAACTTATTTTAAAAGTTATTTATAAAAATGACCTTCACTCAAAGTTATTCTAAAAAATAATCTTCAAATCGTTCACTTAGGATGATTTCACTTTTCGCAAAAAGCGAGTTTCAAACTTGTTTTTCACATAAAGTGAGTTTAATGTTAAATAAGTTGGTAAAAAATTTAATTTTTCGCGTTTTTTTAACATAAAACTCACTTTTCTGTGAAAAACGAATTTGAAACTCGCTTTTTCTAAAAAGCAAAGTTGCCTACGTGACGATTTACAGTTATTTTTTTAAATAATTTTAGGTGATGGTCAAAATTTTAAATAGCTATTTAAAATAAATTTTTAAGATAAAAATGCCATGAGGTTCTCATTTGAAAATTTCCCCCAAAGTACATCTCCTATGGTCTTTGTCATAATAAAACCAGTGGTTGAATGGAAAGGAAGAAGTAAAGGAAGATGAAGATTGTAACACAAAGTGTGGAGGAAGAGACGAAAGAAAAAGAAACTAAAGACGTCGGCAAGAACACGGAGTTAGCAAAAACATGTATCTTAAGTATGAGAAATTATTAAATACACTAGCCAGCGTAAAACAAATCACAAGTTGGTTAAATTTAAGGTTTAAAAAATTAATTTTATGTGTTTTTTAACATAAAACTCACTTTCTGTGAAAAACGAGTTTGAAACTCGTTTTTTCTAAAAAGCAAAGTCGCCTACGTGACGATTTACGATTATTTTTCTAAATAATTTTAGGTGATGGTCAAAATTTTAAATAGCTATTTAAAATAGATTTTTAAGGAATGATCAAATTAAAACATCAAAGTAATTCCTTCAAATTTAGATGAAGGGCCACAGCGGGGAGAAGAATTTTTGTTCCAAAGAAAGGCATGGAGTTTCTGAATCTAGTAAGGAAAACTGGGTGGTTTTTGTAGATAATCTCAGCAAAAGGGTACAAGGGGGGCTTTATGGGAGCTATTCAGTATCCATGGAGATGTTGTTCAAGTTTTCATTCCTTTTGTTAACAAGAAACCAAGCTATAGGGACTGCACTTTTGCTTTTGTCCACTTTGCGGATCAAAAAGGTATGCTAAGAGAAATAGAAAAGATCAACCGATCAACAATTGACGGGAGAAAGGTTTTGGTTTCCAAGTCTAAGTTTCAACGTGGATATAAGGGGAGATCTTATCAAAGCAAGGCACAGGAAAATTCAGAAGGATTGACAAAGAATGGGTCAGATACAGATAAATCGAGGGTTAGACATACTAAAGCGGGTTCCAGGGTGAGGGACGGCAGAACCTTCAAAGAGGTCTTTCTAGGTGGTGCATATGGTCCGGCTTCACAAAATTCTGAGCCAATAGATAATGCTCCTGCTAAAGGAGAAAATGAAGGTGTCGGTAATAAAGAGAAGCATAAAATACCTAGCGTCAACCTAGATTGGATTCATAACTCGATTATGGGTATTATTAAGGATGGTTTCGAGATGGATTTCGTGTAGAGGGCCTTAGCCAGTGATGGTATGACGGTGAAGATCGCGAAATGGGGATGCACACCAAATTCATGCTTGGTCTCTTTCGGATCGAAGGAGGAAAAGGTGGAAGCATGGCAAAATAAAATGGATGAGCTCTCTTTCTGGTTCACAACTATCGACGAAGATGTTATGATCAACGACATCCCGATGATGTATTGTTCCATTTCACTCACATGCATTCCCATTCATAGTTGGTCGGAGGAATTTTTTACTTTCTTGGCAAATAGATGGGGTTCTCTGGTTAAGATTAATGATGAAACTAAGAGAAAGAGGGATCTCTCAACGACGAAAATGACCATTATGGTTCCTAGCCAGTTTGACCTTCTAGTTTTCTTTAAGTTCAAGGTTAATGGATATCAATTTAGAGTTCGGGTGAAAACTGGATATCCTAGAATAGAGGCTCATGAATTTCCTGAAACCAGCGGAGGCTTCGTAGAAGAAGATGATGGCGGCGAAGTACAATGGGAATGAATAGGGGAAGAGGACAACCGGCATGACCCGGTTTGGCCTTCGTCGGAATATGAAGTCGAAGAGATGGTTGGGGCAGATCAGACCGTTCACGGATGTCAATCGTCTCTTGGAATCCCAAGTGGGAACATTCCCAATCATCATGGCAATTATGTCTTCTCACAAAAAAAACCACGTCTTCTAATCAGCGGGACCCACCTATTTTGGGAAATGGCGGCGCCAGGGTTGAGGAAGTTAATTCATCCATGGGCGTGGAAGTAGAACAACAGGTTTTGGTCAATCAACCTGTTGGGCCAGGCGATATCCCAGTTACGGGCCTAGCCACTTTGGAGGCAAGGGGCTGCGACCCAGTTTCCTCAGATTCGGGTGTCTGTGTAAGAGCCCAGCCTCAGGGCGAAGGTTTTGTCCATACCTCAATCCACACCCTGGCATCTTCCAAGTCTTCCCCCTCTCTTTCAATCTCCAAAGAATTTGTCCAGGACACATACGAAGAAACTTCCATTTTCACTCACCTAGTTCCAAATTGTGAAGGTGCCGCTGCTATGGAATTGGGGCGTGAAATGGGACTCGCCGTTAATTTGCGCCTTGTGGAAGATTTATCATTTAAAAGGAACATTGATTTTTTCCAGGCGAGCCACAGATGCGAAGTTAGAAGACAAATTCGGGACTCTATCGAAAATTCCAACGGCATGTTGCATGAGGGATCATGTAATTCTTTGGGTTCTATTCATTTGAGCTATATCGAAGAAGCACTACATGTATGGGGTGTTAGCAATATTTTGGGGGTATCTTTCAAAGGAGGGAAGGAAGCCTTTGTGGAAAAGGTCAGAGCCATAGAGGAGAGGAATTGAGTAATTTTTTTTTGTTACGACTTTGTATTGGGTCATTATGATTTGTTGTATGGAACTGAAGATCATTTCATGGAATATTCGTGGGCTTGGAAAATTGGAGAAATCTAGAGCGGTTCGAAATTTGATCATAGGTAATAAACCACAAGTCTTTTTTATTCAAGAAACTAAGATAAGAGAATTTTCGCCTACTCTCTTGCGTCGTATGGGTTGTGACAGGGAGTTCGATTACATTCATTCTCCGGCAGAAGGTTCTTCAGGGGGCTTCTAAGCGCCTGAGATCCACGTTTTTTTTGTTAAATCTAATTCTTACAGCACAAGAAGGTTCATCATCATTTTTGGCATATTCAGAGGTATTAACAGTGAATGTGGGTTGATAAACGTCTATAGACCTTCAGTGGATTCTGAAAAAGCTGAGTTCTTCAAGGAATTATTAGGGGTGATGCGATTGCACAAAATGATGTGGTGTCTTGGGGGGACTTCAATGCCATAACTTGCAGCGAAGAGAAACAAGGGCTGTCGTGGAATTACTTGGTGATGGAAGCATTTCGCTCTTTTATTCACGAAGCCAGTCTTGTTGATCTTCCATTGATAGGCGGAGCATATACTTGGTCAAACAACAGGGATCCCCCAACTTATGTCCGGTTAGACAGATTTCTGATAGACAATGATTTTCTCAAGCTATTTCCAAATGTTAATCATTTCCTATTGTCGAAGGCCATCTCGGACCATAACGCGATTTCGTTAGAGAATAAGGCTTTCAAGTGGGGGCAGAAACCGTTCAGATTTTACAACTATTTAATGTCTGAAGCCAGCTTCGATGAGATGGTGGCCATCAAAATTTCAGACTTTCATCGATGCAATCGTAGTTCGGGGCCATGCAGCCTTCACAAATCAGTATAGGGAGCTGTTAAAAAATGGTGTTTGAATCACAAGCAGAAGCTTACTCTAAATACGGCAGATTTGGAGAATCAAACTGCACACTTGGAAAATAAGCTTCAACAGGGTATGGCATCTTCTTCGACCAGCAAAGAAATTTTGGATTTGAAAAACAAACTTTGGATGCAACTGAGGAGGGAAGAGAGCATTTGTATGCAACATTCTAGATTGAAATGGTCCCAAGAAGGGGATAAAAATACATGATTCTTTCACACTTGTGCTTCGATGAGGAGAGAAGTTAATACGATCTTTTCGATCAATCACAATGGAGAATTAATCTCGGATTTCCCGACAATTAAAGCCTGCATATCAGACCACTTTGCTAAGTCTTTCAATGACAGAAATACATTAGATGTAGTGGACCTGAACTTAGATTTCATGAAACTCAGTGGCAATCAAGCTGCTAATCTTGAAAGGGAGTTCACGGAGGCAGAAATACGAGGAGCAATCGATTCTTTTGATGGTTCTCGGGCGCCGGGTCCAGGCGGGTTTAACATGTCTTTCTTCAAAAAGTATTGGCCACTTCTCAGAGGCGATATCCTGAAATTTTTTCAAGACTTCTTCGCGGGCCGCGATTGGGAAAAGGACATCAATCACTCCTTCATCTCACTCATTCCTAAGAAGGCGAATTCAGAGACTATTGCTGATTACCGTCCTATCAGTCTCGTGGGAGGCTTATACAAAATCCTGTCGAAAGTTCTATCACTCTTATCAGTCACTCTCAATTTGCTTTTATTCCTGGTCGGCACATCATAGATTTTTCTTTTATAGCAAATGAAGGCATCGATTACATGAGAAAAACGGGGCTGAAAGGCGTCATGTTTAACGTTGATTTCAGAAAGGCTTTTGATTCAGCTGACTGGATGTTTTTATTAAGAGTAATGATGGAAATGAGATTCGGTGGTATTTGGTGTGATTGGATATACAAATGTATTTCGATGGCAACCATTTCGGTATTGGTCAATGGTGTTCCCACCCCGAAATTTACCATGGCCAAAGGGTTGAGGCATGACTGCTCTTTATTGCCTCTTCTCTTCAATATTGTAGGAGAAACACTGCACTTAATGATTGAAAAGGCAGTCTCTTGTGGCTTATTTTCTGGATGGATAATTGGTAGAGGCGACGTCACCTTCAATCTAAATCACTTACAATTTGCAGACGATATAACTATTTTTTGCGGCTCCTCCCTTAGAGAAGTAGAAAATGTTAGAAGGATTCTTAGGGTGTTCAAAGTTGCTTCTGGGCTGTAATTAAACCTTTCTAAGAGCTGCATTTTTGGAGTCAATGTCGAAGACAATTTGATGGATCTATGGGCGTCCAAGATTAGTTGTTCGAAGAGGAACTTTCTGACTATGTACCTAGGACTCCAACTAGGTTCAAAATCCAACTCTGCCTCACTCTGGGATCCCATTGTAGAGATGTTCTATGCTCATTTTCCCAAATGGAAGGCGAATCAATTATCGATTGGTGGTCGACTAATTCTAATCAAATCAGTCTTATCGGTGCTTCCGTTATACTACTTGTCTTTGTTTAGTATGCCGGTTGGAGTAATGAACAAACTCAATAGCATCATGGCTAGTTTTCTGTGGGGTGATACTGAGATTAGTAAGAAGACTCACTGGATAAATTGGGGCTCAATTTGTCAACCTTTAGACGCAGGAGGTCTAAACGTGAAGAATCTCGAGATCCAAAACAAAGCGCTACTTGGGAAATGGATCTGGAAATTCGCTAATGATACAAATAGTTTATGGAAAAAGATGATATGTAGTAAATACAACGTTGCATTGTCCTCTATTCTAATTGATGAAAAAGCTCATAGGCTTTCGTCTTGGATGTGGAAGGGAGTCAGCAATTTGGCTATTGCAAATGACAGTGTGTCACATCCCAAAAACCGGTCTAGTCGGAATTAAGTTCTGGTGACTGAATATTTTTATCGATTAAATAATTTATTCGATTTTATCTTGAATATTCGGGGTAATTTATCATAGTTTATTATTATTATTATTATTATTAAAAAAAAGGAGGATTATACGGCATACCCACCACATTGCAAATGGAAGTCAAGTCATGAAAGCAATTTGGACTAAAAAACCAATTAAGGTGGAATTGCCACCATTTGTGGCTAGGATTGATTTGAAGGCTGGCCAAATTAGTTTATAAGGGGGGGCAAGGGTATTGAAGCATTCACGGCAGATCAACCTAATTTAATTAGGTAAAGCATATATAATTGTAATCTAGTGGAAACACCATATAATAATTAATGAATAAAAAAATATGTAAATTAGGTAAAGCATATATAATTGTAATCTAGTGGAAACACCATTAGAATTAAGATAATGAGTATAATTGAAAGTGGCAACACCATTAGCTTAAAATAATGAGAAAAAAAGAAGAAGAAGCAAATTCACTAAATGTGGCCATAAATTAAAGGGTGAATAGGAAATGGAGGGAAGGGTGCCGGCCATGTTTAGTATAAATAGGGGAGGGGGGAATTGAATGGAGCATTGGAAAATTTAGGAAGAAACAAAGGATGCAGTCCAATGTTCGATTGGTAGTCCGATATTTTCGATATAGTAATATCGAATTTCTACCGATGACGGGGTAAGCTCAAATCTCTAGTTAGTTTAAGTTTCGGTATCGAGTTTGATTAATATTTATATATATATATATTCGATACTGTCTTATCGATTTTAATTAATTTTTATCATAGTACACGAGGTCGATTCAGAACAACCGTCAAGCCCAAGAAATAAAAATAAAGTACCGGTCTGTCAAGGTGAGTGAAATAGAGTTGAGATTAGAGTCTCAACTACCTTTAATTTAATGTTAGTATATTTATTAAGCATGAAATTGGATTAATTAAAGGTTGGTAAAAGATAAGGGTAGAAAGAATAAAGAAATTCGGAATTATAAACTGTCCTGTAGAAAACTACATTTTTGAGCATGTTAGAGTCATTTCTGGAAAAAGTGTTCTTCTACAAAGTTGTAGATGACAAAATTTTACATAGAATAGAGGTATGATTTGCTCAAAAATGTTAAGTATAGGTCTCTGAATTTCTATTAGAAGTTACGGGACTGAAACTGAATAAAATTGGAAATCTGCTGGGCAAAATTGTGAAATTCGAAATGTTTAGGGGGCCAAATGGTGTTAATAAATTCTGAAAATTTATGATTAGAACAGGGGATTCATGAAATGAATTAAATTAAATGGCCAAGCTTGAATTAAGTCTCAATTGGTAGGTTAAAACCAATTAGATCACATATAGAATTATTAAAGAATAAAAAGGGGACTGTTTTGTGAAAATTGATAAATTAAGGACTTACATGTCCTATTTTTGAGGTTGCTGGATTATAAGAATAATGTTATAATATTAGTGTAAACGTGGTCAAAAGCTCAAGATTAATAGTATAGTGAAACATAGGTTATAAATGCACTAAAGTCACATATTAAGCATAGACAGATTAGGTTTCTGAAAATGCTTTATGTTCTAGTAATAAACTGTATTAATAGAGAATTGATAAAATTATGTGCCATACATGATTTTAAAGGTGTGTTTATAAGCTTTCTAGAATAGTAAAGAACTCCTTATTTGGAGTTGTGAGTAAAAAGATGTGAATTTTTGAGTAAGTAAAGGTCATAAAAACAGGGTAACAGTTTGCCCCTAAATCTGCATCAACAGCGACTTTAGAAATTCATTATAAATTTTATAAGAAGAATTAAAAGTTATAATTTATATGGTTTAAAAATTTATTAAGTCTAGTTTCGTTTAAAACAAACGAAATCAGATTTTGAGTTATAGAACATTTTATATAAATATTTCTTTGAGGACAATGCAAGCTGCCTAATGTACTAAATGATATATTTCTTTAATGTTTGGTTAGAAAAGAGTAGAAATGAAGGAAACCACAAAGTTGGAGAATAAGGAAAATGTCTCTAAGCTTGGATTGAGGTGAGTGTGGATGCATTTGTCTCGGGTGACACGGTGTCATTCCGATTTTTGTTTCTATGTTCTGATATGTGAGTGTAGTTGTGTCAAGGGATAGGCTCGGTGCCTTCCCGTTGCATTATTTATGATTATGTTTGCATTTGTTAAGGGCTCACGTAGAGCAACTATGCTCGAATGGCAAATTTGATAAGTGCCTTGCATATGTTTGAATATGACTATGAAATGCTACATGATATGGAGCTACGGCTCATCTTGTTATTTCATATGATATGATATGATATGAAAATTATGGACTATGTGAATTTCTGTGTATCTATGGACGTTGGATACAATTGGCATGCCATAGGGTTATTCGAGCTCAACATGTAAGGGAGGACTACGGTCCAGGGCTACGGCCTATATGTGGGAGATAAAAGGATGGAAGTGTAAGGGATACATGGAGCTACGGCTCAGGGCTACGGCTCATTTATGATTCATGATATGGTGTACAGGGAATCCGCGTATCCAATGGTACCAATATATTATGTGTTTGATACGTTATGCTATGTTATGATCATGATATGATATTATGTTTTGTTATGAATATATATGGAGCTACGAATCAGGGCTAAGGCTCATTTATGATACATGATATGGTGTACAGGGAATCCGCGTATCCAATGGTACCAATATATTATGTGTTTGATACGTTATGCTATGTTATGCTCATGATATGATATTATGCTTTGTTATGAATATGAAGTATGCCATGTTATTGCATTATGATCATTTTTGGAAGCATGTTACATGTCATAACATGTTCATTCATTGTCATTGGCTACCTCACTTAGACTATGTAAGTCTAATGCATTCATTGCATAACATTTCAGGTTAAGGAAAGTAACAGATCGAGATCGAGATTAGTTGGAAGGTTGGCAAGTCACTACAATTAAAGAGTAATGTGTTTTGTCCTTATGAACTCCTAGTATGGTGGCAAAGTAGTTAAAGTAATTATACTAATCTTGTGGGCCTACTATTATGAAATTTTGCATATGTTTTGTATAAGGTTTTAAAAGCTATATTGACTATTGAGTTAGTAATAAAATTGACATAATTGGTATTAAAATATTGATTAAAGGACTCTAAGATTTTTGTGAGTTGTTAGGCTCATTTAAATATGTAAAGAATTTTAGTAAGATAATTCAAAAAGAAATAGATTTGAATACTTTACAAAATAGTCACTAAACATTACATCGTCTAATCAGATAGGTAAATGACCTCCGTTAGTAATGAGATTTTACAGGCTAATAATTAGTAAGTTTAATTTCAGTATAATATCACGAATTTTAGATAAGGACCCCTAATTTGTAAAAATTACAATTTAGTCCCTAAGTTTAAAAAAGTAAAAAAAATTGACCCCAATTTGAGTAAGTTGTTAATAAGTTAAGTGTTAAGTCTTAAAAGAGATTAGTAAAATAATCCGAAATAATTTTTGAACTTTGGATTTATGTCTCCGATCTCCGCATCGTTTCCGGTAGCACTCTCCGACCCGGTTCTCTACCAGGCCGGGAAGGGGGTGTTACACAGTGTGGGATCAGTCATAAAGGAAAACTTGAGATTGCAAGTGGGTGACGGCTCCTCCATCAACTTTTGGTCCGATGTGTGGCTTGGAGAGGCCCCTCTTCAATGCTCCTTCCTGAGAATCTTCGCCTTAGCTCGCAATAAATCAGGTAAGGTTTCGGAATTTGGTAAAAAGGAAAATGGTGGTTGGATTTGAGATATCTCACTTCGAAGGTCACCTTTCGATTGGGAAATTAGGCAATGGGAAGATTTTATCAAATGCTTGAATAGTGCATGTGCTGCAAGCTTCTCCAAGGATTGCCTCGTTTGGAGAGGATCCGGTGACGGTGTATACTCTGCAAACTCTTATTATAAGCTTTGTACCAAACCAACCTCATCCGACACGTTCTAGAAAAGATGCATTTGGAATGGTTTAGCTCCTCCACGTGTCGAATTTTTCATCTGGCAAGTGGTTCTAAAAAGGGTAGCTGTTAGGCAGGAATTAGTCAGAAGAGGATCAAACATGATTACTGATGTAAGTTGCCCCTTTTGTGCTAGTGAGCAAGAATCGGTAGAGCATTTATTCCTGCAGTGTAGAGTGGCTTGGAAATTATGGATGAAGGTGTTGGCATGGTGGGATTTAGTTTCAGTTCTGCCGCAAAACATACATTCTTTGTTGGATGGTTGGTTCTCTCAAACTCCTTCAAGAAGCAAGGACTCTATTTGGTTCTTAATTCCGACAGCCTTAATATGTACACTATGGTTGGTGTGCAATGAAATTATTTTCTGGGAGAGAAGCCTCGAAGAGGTTCAAATCCTTTTCCTGTTTAAATATCGATTAACTTGCTTGTTTTCTGCTAAGTACCCAGATACAAAGCTAGTGAGAGGCGATATTTTCAATAACTCAGTGGTGGCTGATAAGCACGTTCATGCTGTAACCAAGAAATCAAGGGATCATTCTTGGCGCCCTCCACCGATAGGATTTTTCAAGATCAACGTGGACGGTGCGATGAAAGCTGACTTGAGTAGAGGAGGAATTGGTGGAATAGCAAGAAATCACAAAGGCGAACCTCTTTTCACGTTCTCCGACCGGTGCGGTCCGGGTCCCCCGATCAGTGCCGAGTTAGTAGTTACTGGCCATTAAACAAGGCTTAACTATTATGTTGATGAGTCCACAATGCTCAAGTGACCGCCCTATTATTGAATGCGATTGTTCAAACGCAATCGAATGGATTAATGATGTAAGCAAGTGCCTAGGGATTTTTAAGGATATTGTTGCTGAGATAATAATGCTGGGTGAGACAAGAATTTGCGTTTATCGGTTCATCTCTATGGTGGTGAATGTCGAAGCAGACATGCTGGCTAAGGAGGGCATAGGATAGTAAGTTTGGGGGATAATGGTTCGACAAAGGTAATAACGGTTTTTTGTTGTGGAGCTCTTTTGCTTTCTAGACTAGTAATTGGGTTGGCATTGTAAGGTGAATTTTCTTATTATAACTGGACGACAATGTATCTTTACCTCTATATTATTAATAAACGGGCACTCTTTTCCCTCTTCCGCTACTCGACGAATCACTTCAGTGGTGAGTCGGTATGAGGGGGGTTTTTAACGAGGCCATTATTTTATCAAAAAAAATATATTTTTAAGATAAAAATGCCTTGAGGTTCTCATTTGAAAATTTCTCCCATAGTACATCTCCTATGGTCTTTGTCATAATAAAACTGGTGGTTGGATGGAAAGGAAGAAGTAAAGGAAGAGGAAGATTGTAACACAAAGTGCGGAGGAAGAGACGAAAGAAAAAGAAGGAAAAGACATCGACAAGAACACAGAGTTAGCAAAGACATGTATTTTAAGTATGAGAAATTATTAAATACACTAGCCATCGTACAACAAATTACAAGCTGGTTAAATTTAAGGTTAAAAAAATTAATTTTCCGCGTTTTTTAACATAAAACTCACTTTCTGTGAAAAACGAGTTTAAAAATCATTTTTTTAAGTAAAGTCGCCTACGTGACGATTTACGATTATTTTTCTAAATAATTTTAGGTGATGGTCAAAATTTTAAATAGCTATTTAAAATGAATTTTTAAGATAAAAATGCCTTGAGGTTCTCATTTGGAAATTTCCCGAGAGTACATCTCCTATGGTCTTTGTCATATTAAAACCTGTGGTTGGATGAAAAGGAAAAAGTAAAGGAAGAGGAAGATTGTAACACAAAGTGTGGAGGAAGAAACGAAAGAAAAAAAAGAAAAGACGTCGACAAGAACACAGAGTTAGCAAAGACATGTACTTTAAGTATGAGAAATTATTAAATACACTAGCCAGCGTAAAACAAATCACAAGCTGGTTAAATTTAAGGTTAAAAAATTAATTTAAAGACTCGAATTTATAAATTTAGTTTAAGAGCTTAAAATTTATGGTTATTAATTAGAATTTAAAATTTATGGTTAAGTGATTTTATGGATTTAGAAATTATCTTTTTAGGATTATTACCGCATATACCGGCGGTGAAAACTAAAGTTTTCACAAATGTGTTAGTTTATGGATTTAAGGTTTAGATTGTAGGGTATAGAATTTAAGGTTTTATGATTTGAATTTAGGGTATAATGTTAGAGATTTTAACTTTAGATTTTAGCCTTCCATTATGCATGTCTGTGTAAAAAAAAGGAAAATTATATATTTAGTACTCTAATTATGCCCGTGTTACTATTTTGGTACCCAACTATTATTTTTGGTAAAATGGTACTTGACGTTACGTTTTTTGTTTTCTTTTGAAACCTCTACCGTTTAAAATTAACGAAAACGGTGACGTGGCTCGTGTTGATAATAGTTTTGGTCCAAAACCTATAAAATCTATCAATTTAAACATTATTTTAATTTTGAGATTAAAATTATAAATTCTTCATTTTTCTTCTTCTAGTCAAACACTTTTTTGGGTTTTGGAGTTTAAAAAACATGTTAGAGACAATCAAAATTTTAGGATTTGTGGATCAATGAGGGGCTAATGCGGGGTCTATTGGAGGACCCAAACCCCACGATCAGGATACCGACGAGAATACGAGAGGGCGATAAAGGGATGAGATAAGATTCCCTAAAATTAAGATGATGTTTTAAATTGATGGATTTTAGACTAAATTGATAATATATATAAGTATTTTAGACTAAAACTATGATTATATCAAGTCATTTTATCATTTTCGTTAATTTTTTAACAGTCGAGGTATCAAAATAGAACAAAAATATAACTTAGGTACCATTTTACCAAAAAAATAGTTTAAGTACTAATTCAATAACACGAGCATAATTGAGATATTAAATATGTAGTTTTCACTTAAAGAAAATTACACCTCCCTTGTGTATAGGGTAATTGTTGTTTTTAACTTTAAAACCCTTATAAAAGCACATTGTCATCCGGTGATGATAATCCTCCATAGTTCTCATCAAGTTGTTGACTCTCGACAGACAGACAGACAGACGAGGATTCATGGCAAAGGATTCAACTTCAAGTTTAGGCCAATGGTGTCTCAACGGAACAACTGCTCTTGTCACCGGTGGCACCAAAGGAATTGGGTAACCCACTTTCTCTATATTAGTATAAGATATGACCTGTTTGATCAGTTGAAAATTGAAATGTTTATGTTTCTGCAATTCTGGTACATTGTGTTACAGGTTGGCTATTGTGGAAGAACTGGCAGCGCTGGGGGCAACAGTTTACACCTGCTGCCGCAACCAAGATCAGTTGAATGAATGCTTGCAACTATGGAAGATGAAGGGGTTTCAAGTTTTCGGTTCGGTCTGCGACGCAACCTCTCCGGCTCAAAGGGAAACTCTGATGAACAAAGTTTCCTCCATGTTTAATGCCAAACTCAACATCCTTGTGCGCTAAAATTCTTTCACCCAAATTCATTTAAATTTAAACAATCTAGGACTTGTTTAAAGTAATTTAATAATTTCTAATTGTGTTGACGTTCGGTTAACTCGTGACACCGAAAAAACCGGTTACTGTAGACCAGAAACAAGTTTTTTCATTAGCTGAAGTTTTGTAGATAAATAATGTTGGGACGAACGTTTGGAAACCAACGGAGAAATATACAAGTGGGGAACTGTCGACCATGTTGAGTACCAATTTCGAATCGGCATTCAACTTCTGCCAACTTGCTTATCCCCTTCTCAAAGCATCGGGGTGTGGAAGCATTGTTTTTGTTTCTTCCGTTGCTGGTGTATTCTCACTCAATGTTGGATCCATCTATGGATCAACTAAAGGTAAATACTAGATTGGTATAGATGTATCTTGGTTGAATTCAAACCCTTTATCTGTAACTAGAAACATGTTCAAACAGGGGCAATTAACGAACTGACAAAGGAACTGGCATGTGAGTGGGCAAAAGACAACATCAGGACAAATTGTGTTGCCCCATGGTTCATTAGAACCCCACTTGCCGAACCCGTAATGTCCTAATTTATTCGGAAATATTGGATCAAAAGATAAACATTGAAATGTCAAGTGTTTTGTTTGCAGGTTCTGAGTAGCAGTAAGTTCAGGGAAGCTGTCATCGCTCGAACACCACTGGGGCGACTTGGAGAACCGGAAGAGGTTGCCCATTTGGTCGCTTTCCTTTGTCTTCCAGCATCATCTTTCATAACGGGACAAATTATTTGTGCCGATGGCGGGTTGACAGCAAATGGGTTTTTCTTCCCACGCTCAGATCTTTGACAGCTAAACAAGATCATTAAACACCGATCGGGTTGCTGGGTTTTGTTAATGGTCTCCGATCATCATTGAATAAAATAAAGGGTAAACTATACTAATGACCACCGAACTATGAGGTTGGTGTCGATTTGACCACTATATTTTCAATTGTGTTAAATATACCACATAACTATTTAATTAGTTCCAATGTAGCCACCTGCCGTTAAATCCTAACGGAAGGATGATATGGCAGTTAAAAACAAATTAGTATAATTATACATTTAATCCCTATTATTTAGGCATTCTATCAATTTAGTCATAATTTTTATTTAATAAAAAACAATTAATTATTTAATTAAGTGATGCCATGTGTCACCACCTCATTGGAGGACTTTAACTATTTATATTTGAGTTAATAATTTTATTTTACCCTCCAATGAGGTGGTGACACGTGGCATCACCCATTGAAGGAAGAAAATAAATTTAACTCTACAATGAGAGTAGTAGGGTTCGAACTAGGGTCCTCTTGGTAATAAGTGTACATATTTACCATCAAGCCAAACACACTGTTGTGATTTATTTTACAACATTTATTATTTATCCTTAGTTGCAGTTTGCTTCAGCTTGCTCCAGATCAGCAATATCCTTAGTTAAGTTTGAACTTCAAATTAGTTCTTCCAATCTTCCAATCTTCCTACTAAGGACATCATAAACTGATAAAACAAACAACACAAATACACTGAAAATTTGATTCAAACCCACTATGCTTACAGAAAATCAGTGTCTGATACAACCACCAAAAATATGTGATCAATCTCCAATAGCAATTTCACTAATTTACATATATATAAATATATATATTTATACATCTATAGATTCAAGCTTGCTGATCTGGAGCAAGCTGAAGCAAACCGCTTTGATGATTTCCTATCCCATTTGATGTGCTGCTGTTGTGCCCTTGTTTAAGAATGGCGAGAAGTCGAGATGCGTGGGGTCTATGGTATGTTCTACATATCATGCTAAAATCTCATTTCCCCCATAATTTTGAATGTCTTACAATGCAATGTGATGTTTGGAGTATGGTTTCTTGATGTCATAATCTTGGCAATTCATACTCGTGAACTTTTGCAGGTCCAGAGAAGACTAAAACAAGCCCTCTACCATCACAGTTTATAGAATCATGAGTAAAACTACTGATAGAGGTAGACAATATCTTCTTGGGAGCTTGAATAAAAGCTGAATATAGAAGACAACACTATCAAATTGAAATCGTACTAAAAGCTTGTTTCCCTGTGTTTGAATCTACATATGTATAAATATATATATATATATATATATATATATATATTTATATATATGTAAATTAGTGAAATTGTTATTGGAGATTGAGCGCATGTTTTTGTGGTTGTATCAGACACTGATTTTCTGTAAGCATAGTGGGTTTGAATCAAATTTTCAGTGTATTTGTGTTGTTTGTTTTATCAGTTTATGGTGTCCTTGGTAGGAAGATTGGAAGATTGAAAGAACTAATTCGAAGTTCAAACTTAACTAAGGATATTGTTGATCTGGAGCAAGCTGAAGCAAACTGCAACTAAGGGTAAATAATAAATGTTGTAAAACAAATCACAATAGTGTGTTTGGCTTAATGGTAAACAAGTGCATTTTTTACCAAGAGGACCCTGGTTCGAACCCTACTACTCTTATTGTGAAGTTAAATTTATTTTCTTCCTTCAATGGGTGATGCCACGTGTCACCACCTCATTGGAAGGTAAAATAAAATTATTAACTCAAATATAAATAGTTAAAGTCCTCGAATGAGGTGGTGACACGTGGCATCACTTAATTAAATAATTAATTATTTTATTAAATAAAAATTATGACTAAATTGATAGAATGCCTAAATAATAGGGATTAAATGTGTAATTATACCAATTTGTTTTTAACTGCCACATCATCCTTCTGTTAGGATTTAACGGCATGTGGCTACATTGGAACCATTTAAATAGTTATGTGGTATATTTAACACAATTAAAAATATATTGGTCAAATCGACACTAACCCCATAATTCGGTGGTCATTAGTATAGTTTACCTTAAAATAAAATACTTGCTGTCTTATTTCACTTGATTCATTACCGGACTCGATTTTACACGGCAAATGAAATAAAAAGGAAATTGAAAATTACACACTCAAGGACACTCGGAGCGATAATATATCAGTTAGAGTAGATATGTTAAAAAAAAACAACTAAAATAACACATACACATGGTAAACAAAGTAAATTAAACCTGAATCTTTTTAGATGAACATCTTCTTTTACACTAGTATTACTCGTTAAATTTTAATATAGCATGATTACTTTTAAAACAGTAACTTAATTTATATTTTTATATGAAAGATATTATAGTATTTTAGTAATAAAAATCATATTTTGACATGAACTTTTTTATATATAACATGTAATAATAATTTTTAATAGGAGTGAAAAATTAAAATGACTAAACTATAAACAATTTAAAAGTTCAGTCATTAGATTGAAAATTTTAAAAATTAAGTGACTAAAATAGAAGTGAAAAGATAGTTGAGTGAATACGGTATAGTTACCTTTAATATAATGTATAAAACACGTAATAGGATAATTATTTGATACACTCGCGGTGGAAACTTTTTAGTTTCTATAACCGCCTTAGTTTTAGGGTTTAGGGACTCAATTTATGGCGTGAGGTTTAGGGGTTTAGATTTAATAGTTTAGAATTTAGTGATTGTGAATAAAATTTAAGGTTTGTGGTTAGAATTTATAGTTTATACCCTCGACACATTACCCTAAAACCTAAAGCCTAACATCTAAACCTTAAATCTTAACCCTAAGTCATAAATTCTAAATCCCTACACCTAAACCCCTAAACTCTACACTCTAAACTAAATCTCTTAACTCTAAACCAATACAGTTGTACAATCAGTGTATTGGATATAAATCTTATATAAGAAAGTAACATGAGATAAAATAATATAAAAAAATTAATTAACATCGACGCTCAAAATTTAATTATGAATAAGGCTCAAGTTCAAGTACATATTAACTATAAATAATAATTAATTCTACCGAACTTAAGTTATGCCGTATTCATTCTTTTCCTATCGGTTTAATATTTTTTTTGATTAAATGAAAAGAAATTATACTTTCATGTCGAGATTTGAACTTATACAAAATAAGTAATAGATTTTTTCGTACAAAAGTGAGTAATTTTCAGTTTAAAGATTTTAATCTAAATCATCAATTTATCAATTTTTCACACATACAACGATGAAAAAAAAGCGTTCTAACTTAACTTTAAATAAAAATCGAAAACTTAAATTCAATTTCATTGAACTCAAAATTAAATTGAAAAATAATTAAAAAAATTGATAAGTTACGATTTAAATTCATTGATTTTAAAACTATTAATCAGTAAAGAACATTTTATCAGAAATTTTGGAAGGAAACTGACAGATGTAAACTGAGCTTAAAACTCGGATCACATAAAAAATTAAGGGTAAATTACATACATGACCACCATATTATTGGTAAAGTCGCGATTTAACCACCTTACTTTTTTTTCGAAGCAATAAAACTACCAAATTATTTAATTGGTTGCAATGTGACCACCGGCCGTTAAAAACTAACGGAAGGAGTGACGTGGCAGTTAATAAAATTGGTATAATTACACATTTAGTCTCTGCTGTTTGTACATTTTATCAATTTGGTCCTAATTTTAATAAATAAAATAATTTTATTATTTAATTAGGCTACGACACGTGTCGCCGTATTATTGAAGGATTTTATTTATATATTTTTAATTTAATAAATTTTATTTTGCTCCTCCAATCAGGTGGTGACACGTGTCACCAGATTGAAGGAGCAAAATTAAAGAAATAAACACTTTACCCCCAATAATTCATCGATGCTTTACCAAATGGGTGGGAGGAGTACGCATGGCGGAGGATTAATAAAGGAGTGCTTCCGTGAGTGCTGTTATTCGTGAATGAAGCATTTCAAATAGTTGCTTTTGTGTAGTGTAGCATTGTTAACATAAATAAAGTTAAGAATGAAATGTATTTTATACTGATTATTTTCATAACATCCTAAAGAATGAAGTGAATGGAGCAACCTGGTTCCTTCGACCCAGCCGGGGAAGGGCTCTTTGTAAGTGCTGGTGATGATGGTGGGGCGAAGGATGACAGTGGGTATAATGCCTTTCAATTCGAGCAAACAAAAAACTAACATGTATATTGGATTTTTATAATGAATCACAAGGATTGCTTTGGCTTAGTGATAAGTGTGCTCACTCTCAACCCAGTTAACCTGAGTTCGAATCCTATTGGGTGCAAAGTGCTTATTTCTTTAATTTTGCTCCTTCAATCTGGTGACACGTGTCACCACTTGATTGGAGGAGCAAAATAAAAAGTATTAAATTAAAAATATATAAATAAAATCCTCCAATAATACGACGACATGTGTCGTAGCCTAATTAAATAATTAAATTATTTTATTTATTAAAATTAGGACCAAATTGATAAAATGTACAAATAGCAGGGACTAAATGTATAATTATACCAATTTTATTAACTGCCACGTCACTCCTTCCGTTAGTTTTTAACGACTGGTGGTCACATTGCAACCAATTAAATAATTTGGTGGTTTTATTGTTTCGAAAAAAAGTAAGGTGGTCAAATCACGACTTTACTAATAGTAAGATGGTCATGTATGTAGTTTACCCAAAAATTAATGTCACAAGTAATCATAAAGGAATAGATGTTAAAACTGGAATCCTGTGGCTGTAAATTAAGGAAGCAAAACCCCAAAACCCTTAACCCCCCCCCCCCCCCCCGGCGGTGCTTTGCGATGTTGCTAGATATAAATAATATGCAAGGTCTGAACCGCAAAACATGCAATCAAAGGTGGTACAAAGGTTTACAGGAGTCCTTTAATTTATAATTTAAAAACTATTTTTATTTTAGTAAAAAATATATTACATGCTCTCTTTAAAGTTATTTATTTTTTTCTTATAATTAATTAAACTAAAATTTATTATTTTCTCTCTACAAATATTTAATTCAACTCGTTCTGAACATATATAATCGTTCACCTCGCACATATCTAAAATCCTGCTGTATGCAATCCCTAAACCATGCATTCCTCCATCATTTCATCAAACTTTTCCTTCCATTTCCATCAAACCAAACACCCTTCTTTCTCACCTGCCCACTTTTTCATATTTCCTACTCCCCTACACGTTTCATCATCTTATTTCCACGTAGTCATCTCCCTTTAAACCTTTTAGCCACGCGTCACTACTCTTTGTTCTCCTAAAGAGAAAAGCCTCTTCTGTGCATGGTTTTTTCTTTTGCCTCCCTTGAGGAAAGTGCTTGTTTGTGCCTGTGGAGTCTCAACTTTGAATCCCAAAGAAAATGTTCCAAGCCAATGCCATGACACTAAACCCAACCTAATTAACCACACACTCCTACTCTTAACTCAACTCTAGTTAAATCCCTCTCTCCCCTACCAACAATCACGTGCCAACTTTACCTTCTATTTCCTTCAATGCCTAACCTCTCTTCAGTTATTGCAAGTTTTGCTTCATTTTACGCGTGTACCCTTCACTCACTTGTGGTCTCCACCCTACCTTACTCCACTTCACACGTTGTCCAATCTACATTTCCCACGCCTCCTGCACAATCCTGTTTCTGCTGCCTTGGCCAATCTTTCAAATTTAAAGTCAAGTGATCCGGGTCGGGTTTAGACACGTGTCCTATATTCAGATCCAAAGGGGTCTTTAGATTTATAATATTCTACACAGGCGTCAAATATATAGACATTTGGACCCACAAGTCAAAATCAGCAACCGATACGTGAATGAATATGATTGGGCCACGACTCCTTAGGTGGAATAAAGTTGGAATTTTGAGCGAGACAAAAAAATCATGCACGATCTCGTAGTTCATGATCAGGACACGTGGATTGCATCCCCGATTTATTTAAAAATAAATATCTTTTTTTTTATTTCTCTCTCATCCCTAAACGAGTTCAAAATGGAAAGAGGAAAAAATAGTAAAAAAGCATACCTTGGGGAGGACCACATGCGTGTCAGGAAAGGAAGTTGCTTCGTAGAGCGCTGTTGAAATCTGATTGGATCACGTAAGAAGGTGTTGTTAAAGGAAACACGTGGTGGATTTGAAACAGAAGAGAGATGTGAGATCAGCGGTGGAGATGAGCTTCTTTCCAAATTAGAGTACTACCTGTTTTTCTGGTCTGCCCGAGAAGACATCGGGCAGTCTGGCCGTGGCAACCCAAAGAAAGAGCTTCTTCCCGAACCGAAAGCTTCTCCATTTCAAAATTTCAATTTAAACGCTTCTGTGGATAGCGCAGCAGTCTTTTTCTATTTCATTTTCGTATTCAATTTTAAGTTGATTTTTTTGTGTGGAAAATAGTAAAAAGCGTAATCAAGAATAAAAGATTACTGTTTTGATATCAATAATGGTGTGGTCTTAGTTATTCTTATGGCGGAGATCTGTTGCAGGGTGTTGAGCGAAGGAGAAGCAACGATACCGTACGAGCCGAGTTCACGTGCAGCAAGGAGACGTAGAATGGAGATTAGACGAATTAAAATGGTGGACGTGGCTTCATCGGAAGCTGAAAACAGCCGGAAACGCAAGAAGATGCAAGTTTACGCGACATCATTTTTTCTAGACTGTGATAACGCTAAAGGGAATTCTGCTTCCGATGAGGAGAGGGAGAAACGAACGGTTAAACATAAAAATGGAAGATCGGAAACTAACGGAACGATAGTGAGAAGTCAGTCGAGTTCCTCGCTTTTCATACCTGTAACCGATTCAGATTTACATCCTAAGTTCGGCGTCGCTTCGGTTTGTGGAAGGAGAAGAGACATGGAAGACGCCGTCGCTATTCATCCGTCTTTCCACCGCCAAGACCATGACTCTGCCGCCAGTGGCTTCCATTATTTTGGCGTGTACGACGGTCACGGTTGCTCTCATGTACGAGCCTTAAACTTTTAAAAGTTGAAAATAAAAATATTCAAATGGTACTAATGCTATTCTCTTCATTTTAGAAGAAATTGAATATTGTTTGGCGGTTTTTGTTGTCAGGTGGCAATAAGGTGCAGAGAGCGGTTACACGAGCTGGTGAAAGAAGAGCTGGCCGGTGAGAAGGAATGGAAAGGTGCAATGGAACGTAGCTTCACGCGCATGGATAAGGAAGTGATCAAGTGGAACGAGAGCATGGAGGGTGCTAATTGCCGATGCGAGTTACAGTCTCCCGAGTGTGATGCCGTTGGATCTACCGCCGTTGTCGCTATCGTAACGCCTGATAAAGTAGTTGTTGCTAACTGTGGTGATTCGAGAGCTGTTTTGTGTCGTAACGGCAAACCCGTTCCTTTATCGTCTGATCACAAGGTTAACACGCACGGTAGTTAACTTAGCAGCTTAAAGCCTGAGAAATTCTGCCACTATATAACAACATGTTTCTAGTTAGCCAAACAACTTGCTTTAAGAAGTATGATTTTCTCGGAAAATGTTTTCTACTCCATCTAATTTCTAGGCAGCCGAACATCTTAACGTAGAACATGTATTAAGTGCACTTTTCTCCATGCAAGTCATGCGGAAACAAGCTCATCTGAATCTGATGGTTGGGATTTATTTTGGCTGTTTAAACAACTAGATTTTGAATTAGGAGCATCTTTTATTATACCATGACAAATAAGTAAATAGACCTCGTTTTTTTTCTCTCCCCTGCATGTAAACAGCCGGATCGTCCGGATGAGCTGAATCGGATCCAAGAAGCGGGAGGTCGGGTCATTTTCTGGGATGGTCCTCGAGTTCTGGGAGTCCTCGCGATGTCCAGAGCTATAGGTAAAACTAAAAACACTGAAGTGAACTTTCATTCTTTTTAATATCCTTATTCCTTCCCTGCTCACTTGAAGCATTGTCTACGGCACAGGTGATAACTACTTGAAACCCTACGTGAGCTGTGAGCCGGAGGTTACGGTTACTGAGCGGACGGCGGAGGACGAAGTTTTGATTCTGGCGAGTGACGGTTTATGGGACGTTGTTTCAAATGATACTGCATGCGGGGTGGCGCGCATGTGTTTAAGGGGAGGGAAGTGTGATTTAAACGCGCTGCTGTCCTCGCCGGAAGGAGAGGCGGTCGAAGGGACAGGGTCAATGATGGGAGGAGAGATCTCGGACAAGGCCTGCGCTGACGCGTCCATGCTGTTGACAAAGCTGGCGTTGGCTAGGCATAGCACGGATAATGTTAGCGTAGTCGTGGTGGATCTAAGGAGAGCCACGTAGTAGGCGTTTGAAATGTCAATGTTTTTTTCTCTCTCTATTCTCTTTGCTTTGTTTCATCGGGAGTGAAACAAAAAAGGGTATTTCTCTAAATTTAGTTATCTCTTTCTTAAGGGTAATGGGGAGGGATTGAAAATAGTGGGGGTGAAGATTTGAATGCGAAAAATCTAGTAGAAGAAAAAGGAACATTAGACATCAGTTATTTTGTTGCTTAATTTTCAAGTAATCTCAGTCTAAATGGTAAATGTCAGTCGTAATTTCTTGATTTGATATATTCAGTTCGTTGTTTTACAAATATTTTGTAGTCTCAAATTAGGGTCGAACGGAAATTTAAATAACTCAAAAATTTTAATAATTAGTTGATTAAATTTTATATTAAAATCGAGTTTATCAATTTTGCATGATATATTATGTATGTTACATGTGAAAATATGAATATATATATATATCGTATATGTATATAGAAAGTCATTAAAATTAAAATCAATCTCTAAGTATATGCCTATAAAAATATATATGTGCATAACTATGTATATGCATGTGGTGTGAAAATATATATGTATAGTTAAATTTTTACAAAAAATTGAAAATTTGATTCGACTCGTCACGAATTTTATAAACTCGACTCGATTTATTTTTTTTTATAAATAAAGTTAAATCATAAAATATAACTTACAAACTCAAATAATTCGAAATATTTTGATTCGAATCGATCGAACACTTAACTCTATTTTAAAAGGTTCATGCAGGAAAGGAAAATATAGTTCGACAAACGATCAATCTATTTATCTAATTTCCTCTATTTAGGAATTTGATTTATCGTTCAAGTGATATCTAATATTGAGATAAGACAAAGGGAGCACAGTGTCTGATAGTAAACAACGTATTAGTGACCTGATTGGACCTAAATAGAGAAATTAGAGAGCAGTGTAGCTTAGTAAGTGAATAGAGATTAGAATGGAATGCTAGGATTGCAAATTCTGGAAAATTGGTTTCCCATTTTTTATTTTACTTTTCATATATAGATCTTTGAGGACATCTGACATGAAAATTTAAAATATCTTAAGTACAAAAAAATATCTATGATAAAAAAGTACAAAAATATATCAAAAAAATGGATTGTAAATTAAAAAAAAAAACCACCGAAAGTTAATCCAAATGGTAAACTGCTTGGTAACCCTTGAGCAGAGGCGGAACATCGTGGCGTCTACGGGAATGTGGCCCCGCCAACTTGCTAATTTCTTTAGGAAAAAAAGGTAAAATTAATGTTGTAATCCTTCAATTTTTATAAAATTTTATTTTAGCCCCCCTCAAAACTTTTAGTCTCATTTTAGTCCCCTCTTTTACAAATTTTTAGTTCTGCTCCTGCCCTTGAGACCTCCTTAAACAAGTCCCGAATATGATGCTTTGTGTGTGCAGAAAATCCTTGATAGGAGACTCACCTACCGAAATTAAATGTGCGAAGTTGAGTCGGTCTAGATTAATCAAGCAAATCTTTTTCTTACTTTCTTTGGTCTCCGTTATTAGAGTTTGATCTTAAGGCCCTTGGGTTTGATATCTATTTCCTTTTGTGTTTCATCAATACTGAATAGGGTGAAACACCTGTACACTTCAGACTTTATCGATCCCTGGATTTATAAAAGTTTGCATGCTTAAAAATGATCAAAACCGTGTGAGATTGGAATGTGCTAATAGATCAGAGAGGGAGAAGAAACCAAAAAGAAAACGTTTCTCTGTTTTATTTTAGAAATGACAAAAGTTGAACACAAGAATATTTCCTTCACTAAAAGATGCCCATTGCATTATGTTGACGGGTCCTTTAATTTCTTTTATCATAAGACCATTAACAAAGATGCATTGTCATTAACAGAATACTTTTTCCTTTTATTATTAGAGGCACGTACAACACGTTAAAAGTCTTTGTTATATTGAAATGTATTTAAATATGGAGTATATGATTATATCATAGTTACAACTTACAAATATAAGTAGTAACATGATTACATTTATTCATTATATATGTATAGTTCCAACTCCCAAACTTTAGGGGTTGTTTCACGTACAGCTTTAGGACGCCTCGTTGAGGATGATACATTATGGTACGGTGGTGGCTAAGTATGGGGGAGAATAGCCACCTGATGGTGGAACTGGAGGGTATTGAGATGGTGGTCCATAGCTAGAAGGTGGTGGATGAGTCTGAATGGGTGGCGAGTATTGCCTTGGTGGTGGATGACTCTGAGTAGGCGGCGAGTATTGCCTTGGTGGTGGATGACTTTGAGTAGGCGGCGAGTATTGTCTCGGTGGTGGATGACTTTGAATGGGCGGTGAGTATTGTCTTGGTGGTGGATGACTATGAAATGGAGGCGAGTATTGCCTTGGTGGTGGATGAACTTCGGTTGGTGGCGGATGAATTTGAGTTGGTGGTGGATGAGCTCGAGTGGGTGGCGGATATCTGAATGGTGGTCGATGAGCTTGAGTGGGTGGCGGATGAGTTTGAACGGGTGGCGAGTATTGTCTTGGTGGCGGATGAGTTTGAACGGGTGGCGAGTATTGTCTTGGTGGTGGATGAGCTTGAATGGGCGGTGGGTGTGTTTGAACGGGTGGCGAGTATTGTCTTGGTGGTGGATGAGCTTGAATGGGTGGCGGATGAGTTTGAACGGGTGGCGAGTATTCCCTTGGCGGTGGATGAGTTTGAGTGGGTGGCGAATATTGTGTTGGGGGTGGATGAGATTGATGAATAGGTGGCGGATGTTGTCTGGGTGGTGAATATCTGGACGGTGGCGGATGGCTTAGAGTTGGAGGAGTGTGATGGCTAGGTGGTGGGTGTTGAGTAGGAGGCGAATGGCCATGTGAAGGTGGTGGATATCGTACAAATGGTGGAGTTTGAGGAGGCTGACGCCCACGATAGGGCGGGGAATAGGCAGCAGAAGGAGGAGGAAACGAGTACAAGGGTGGTGAGTCACCATGGTCTAAACCACCTTTGAAGAATGCAGATTGAAGAGCAGTGGCATAGCGAGGTGTAGGATCATGATTTTGCCTCTCATATACATTTGAAAAGGATGGAAACGAGAGGGCGCTGCTTTGATCTGGGACCACCACCAATAATAATATAATATGTGGAAGCAGAGCAAACAGCTTCATTTTAAGCATATGGAAGTGTGTTTTTGGTGCAGTGAAAGAGTGGCAAACTCACTGCATATATAGCCTCTGAAACTTGCATTGTCCTTGTAAATTAAGCTGCAGCCTTTTCTTATATTCACACACACTCAAGCTCAATTAGGACATTGCATTTTTAAGTTTTGTGTACCGCCCATACTGCACCCAACCGACATGCAAATGAAATGAGCGGTAAAGTCATCGCGTCATTCGGTTGACTGTTGGAGGAGGAAACGCTAGGCGTCGGTTTGAGGTTCATCTGCTGACATATTACGGACCAAAATACGCAGCAATGCATGCTTTTCTGATGCAATGCAACAAATCTATCTCTACCAAACTTCTTATTTAACCTTTCAGGTTTGAAGCGGAACAAAAATTTTGTCCCCTTTTTGTTGTTATTGTATATGCCCAATACTAAAAATTAAATTTTACAATCTAAACTTAAAATTTAAACTTTAAACACTTTTTTATGAATAAACCTTAAACACTAAGGCTTCTTTTAGGGCTGCACTGTGGAGAATCGTAGTATGATGAAAAACAGAAATGAAATGATGCAGAAAAAGAAAGGTGAAGAAGATGAACTGAAAGAGAGAAAAGGAAATGAAAAGAATCGAAGAAAATTGAAAGAAATTGAGAGAAGAATATTATTTGAGAAGAATTACAATAAATGTTACATATCCAAATAACAAGGGCTAAGCCCAGTACTTATAGCCCAAGATCTAGGATAACAGAGTCCATAACAAAATAACTAACCCATAACAGAATTAGTTGGGCTGTGAAGCTGAGCAGTTAATAACGGCTCTTCATACTTCAACATTCTTCTGGTTCTTTTCCTTCTTTGCTCGATGAAAATATCATCTTATTATTCTCCTCGTTTCTTCATTCTTCTAGATCACTAAGAGAGCAAACCCTCAACTTGGACCTGAGTAGATGAAACTGAGTGGAGGATATAGGTTTAGTCAAAATATCAGCATTTTGATCAGCTGAAGGAACAAAATTGACCACCAGTTGACCTGCAAGAACCTTTTCACGTACAAAGTGGAGGTCAATTTCAACATGCTTGATACGTGCATGGTGAGTAGGATTAGCAGCCATAGACACGGTGAAAGTGTTGTCACACCAGACAACAGGCTTTCCGGTTAAAGCAACCCCAAGTTCAGTCAACAATTGCTCAACCCAGACTAATTCTGACACAGAATTGGCAAGACTTCGATATTCAGCCTCTGATGTTGACCGAGAGACAACTGCATGTTTCTTAGAACACCAGGTAATAGGATTATTGCCAAGATAGATGCAATACCCAGTGGTTGATCTTCTATCATCTACTGATGCAGCCCAATCAGCGTCAGCAAAACAGACAAGACTGTAATCTTTAACAGAAGTAAAGGACAAACCATAATCAACAGAACCTTTTAAGTATCGAAGTATACGTTTGACTGCTTTCCATTGAGTAACAGAAGGCTTGTTCATGTATTGACTGACCTTATTGACTGCATAAGCAAGGTCAGGCCTAGTGAGACACATGTACTGTAATCCACCAATGATGCTTCTATACAAATGAATATCTTCAAAAAGAGCACTATCATTTGCTTTCAGCTTAGGAGCAAGAACCATTGGTGTAGGAGTGGTGGAACAATCAGCCATATTTGCTCTAAGGAGCAAATCCAGAGCATATCTTTTCTGAGTAAGAAGAAGGCCATCAGCAACAGGACTGACCTCTATCCCCAAAAAATAATCAAGATGACCAAGGTCCTTGAGAGAAAACTCAGCAATGATCTGAGAGATGATAGCATCAACAGATGAAGGACAACTACCAGTGATAACAATGTCATCCACATACACCATTAGCAACACTGTGTGACTGACATCTCTTTTAATAAAGAGAGAAAAATCTGCCTTAGAAGCAGTGAAACTCAGCCGAGAGATAAGAAATGATTTGAAAGTATCAAACCAGGCACATGGGGCTTGACGCAATCCATATAGAGCTTTCTTCAATCGACATACAAGTTGTTCACCATGCTGACCTTGCTGCTCAAAACCAGGGGGCTGACTCATGTAGATTTCTTCAGTTAACTCCCCATTTAGGAAGGCATTATTAATGTCGATTTGTCGAAGAGACCAACCTTCCATAACAGCAACAGCAAAAACAGTTCTGATGGTTGCAGCACGAACCACATGACTGAATGTCTCATAAAAATCACTCCCTACAGACTGTGAGAATCCTTTTGCAACAAGACGGGCCTTCAGCCTATCAACTGACCCATCTGGTTTTTTCTTGATTCTGAATAACCACTTGCAGCCAACTGGTTTGCGTGTAGGAGGAAGAGAGCAAAGTTCCCAGGTACCATTTGTTAAGAGAGCAGAGTACTCAGCAAGTACAGCATCTTTCCAGGCAGGATCCAACAATGCTTCATGGACATCAGAAGGAACTGAAGAAACATCTTCAGCAAGAAATGCTTTAGGCTTGAAAATACCAGCCTTTCCTCGAGTTACCATAGAATGAACATTATTTGGGGCATAGGAGGTGTTGATAGTAGAAGAAATAGGAGGTGAATGGAGAGATGAATGGGAAGTGGAAGAGAAAGATGGAGATGTTGTAGGAGAAGAAGAGATGTGAGGCATGTCAATAGTGGGTTCATTTGAAGTAAGAAAAATTAGAGAGGAAACTGATGGAAAGAAATCTGAAAGGAAAGTAGATGGACCAGGATTGGAAGACAAAAGATGGGATGGAGAATCAAAAGCAGAATGACTAGGTGATACAGGATGAACAAAAGTATCAGACACAATAGGAGAATGAGAAGGAGAAACAGTATGACTAGGTGACACAGACTTAAAAGGTAAACCATACTCAACATTTGTTATAGGTGAACCAGACTCAACATCTGTTACAGGGAAATCAGACTCAACATCTGGCACAGGTAGAACAGACTCAACATTTGTTACAGGTGAACCAGACTCAACATTTGTTACAGGTGATGATGGAATGGAAGTAGGACTATGAGATGCAACATGAATAGGAGAAGAATGATCAACAAATGCAGAATGTAATGTATCTTGAAAAGTTTGTAAAGTAGATATAGACTGTTTAGTGATAGAGGGAAACTCAAAAGGAAATTGAATAGATTTATGCTCATGAACACTTTTTGTAGACTTAGACAAGCCATCAATAGAATTAAACTCAGGATAACTAGAGGAAGAATAAGGAAAAATATTTTTATCAAACCTAACATGCCGAGATATGTAGACTCTACCATTTGAATCAAGGCATTTATACCCTTTATGAACAGGAGAATAACCTATGAAAACACAGTGAGCTGATCTAAACTGAATTTTATTATGATTATAAGGCCTAAGAAATGGAAAACACAGACACCCAAATGTTCTTAAGAAACTGTAATCAGGGGACTTATTAAAAAGTTTTGCATAAGGAGAAGTACCTGCCAGAGCACGAGAAGGCAACCTATTGATCAGAAAGATGGCACTGGAGAAGGCTTCACTCCAATATTGAAGGGGCATGGAAGCCTGGGCCAACATGGACAAGCCAACCTCTACAACTTGTCTATGCTTTCTTTCTACAAGCCCATTTTGTTCAGATGTGTGTGGGCATAACATTCTGTGAACAATTCCATGAACTTTCAAGTATGGATCAAGTCCAATAAACTCACCACCACAACCAGTCTGCAAAACCTTAAGCTTAGTACCTAATTGTCTTTCAGCTTGTATGTGAAATTGTTGAAAAGCTTCTCGAACACCAGATTTTTGTTTTAAAAAATAAATCTAAGTATATCTAGTGAAGGCATCAGTAAAAGCTACATAGTATTAAAAACCACTAGAATAAAGAGGAGAAGGACCCCAAACATCAGCAGCTACAAGTTCTAAAGGTTGAGTATAAGTTGTGGTAGAAGACTGAAAGGGAAGCTTATGAGACTTACCCAACTGACATGCTTTACACAGAATTAAATCTTTATTCAAACAAACAGGAATATTACAACTATGCAAAGCTTTTAGTAAAATATCCTTGGCAGGATGCCCAAGTCGATTATGCCACACAGAAAGAGGCACATTATTTGCAGAAATGATATGAGCAGAAGCAGATGAACAATGATTAAAAGGAACAGCAGCAGATGACAAAGCAATGTTATTCTTAGAAGGGAAAACAGCAGTAGGACCAACATGCAACTTGTACAAACCATTATCTTCATGACCAGTAAGCAAAACTTTGCCTGACTTCAAGTCTTTAACTTGACAGTGCCTTGGATAGAATTCAAGGAGCACTTGATTGTCTTGTGTGAACTTAGACACATACAGCAAATTCTTAGTAATATGAGGAACAAATAATAAATTTCTTAAGTGTAAAGGCTTGGATTTTGAAAGAAAGACAGACTGTCCAGAACTATGAATATGAGGAGTGGCACCATTATCAACTTTAACACTACCTGCAGCTGGATGATTTGAGCCTGCTTGAAGGTTGTTGAGTTCATTTGTGAGGTGATGAGTGGCATCTGAGTCTGGATACCAGGCATTGTCAGCTACAACATCTGGTGTGGCTATAAAGGCTTGAGGAGGTAGTGAAGACTGAGAAACTGAAGGGCATAGAAATGAAGGAAAAGACTGAGAGTAGACAGCTAGTTGAACAAAATTTGAAGCTGGCTGTGGTTGAGAAAGCCCTGGTGGAACAAAGCCACAGAAAGATGATCCATATGCTACTGGATGTCTGACCTGAGAAAGAAAAGGGGAAGCAAATGTCTGAGGTATGGGTAGAACATGAGAGCAATAAACAGAAGGGTGTGGCATAACAACTCCAGTGTTAAAGGAACAAGTGTTAGCTTGAACAGATCCAGACTGTGGTCCTCTGGGAGTAGCACTCTGAGCAGGTCTAGAAGACTCATTTTTAAAACCCATGTCAAAACGATAATAACACCTCTCAACTAAATGACCAAACCTTCCACACAATTGACACTGAGGTCTTCCAGAGTTATAAGGGAACCTACCCCTGCCTCGACCCCTAAAAGAGTTGTTACTAGCAGAATTAGAAGAATTATATCCAGCACTAGGAGCACCATAACCAGTGTTGGAAGGGGTAAACTCAGTATTATGAATGGTAACATCATTGACATCATCAAGAGTATTATCAGACTGATCAGACTGATGCAAATCAACATGAGCACATGCAGTAGACTGACTCAAGGAACTCAGTTGTCTGGCTTCAGCATCAAGAAGAATGGTACGAACAACATTTAGATCAGAGGGAGTAGGAGTAGCAGTGATTACAGTGATAACTGACTCAAATTCAAGTGGAAGACCATTTAAAATGGCAGTGACATGCTCATGTTGAGAAATGACCTCCCCACAGCTAGCTAGACTATCACAAATGGTCTTAACTTTCATTAGAAACTTATCCATACTTAAATCCCCTTTCTTCTGAGAATGAAGAAGCCTTCTATAGGACATAAGACGAGATGTAGTTTTCCAACTAAAGAGTCTATTAAGTGTGTTCCAGATTTCAGAGGATGTATTGTGACCTATTAGATGTGGAAGAACATCCTCACTAAGTGTAGATAACAGCCAGGATGCAAGAGCACCATCATGTTCCTCATAAAGCTCAAACACAGGATTCAGGCTAACACTACCATCTCGAGTTATGTACTGAGCAGGCCATGTAACTTTATGTAGAACTAGTGTTTTGATATAATAATTGAAAAATGTTTTGGACTAATTTGAAAAGAATTTAAAACTTTGTCTTAAGTCCAAACAACTTGAATTTATGTTTGGGGGATTTTAAAAGGTTTTTGGCAAAGCTTTTCATGATTTAAAACAACCAAACTCAAGTTTTCAAGCTACCCGTATCGATATGGTTGTACCCGTACCGATACCGTTTTGCCCCAGTTTGGTCACTGCCAAAACCCGTATCGAAACAGGCTTGGCCGTTTCGATACGGATCGGGATCGTTTCGATACGCCTGGTAAGCGTACCGATCCCCTTTCCAACAACCCCAACGGCTATTTCCCAACGGTCATTTAAAAGTGAACCCGTCCTGATACGCCCTCAAGCGTATCGATACGACCAGGCTGGCAAGAGCCCAACGGCTAGTTTCTGATGAAGGCCGTACCGATACGGATCCAAGCGTATCGATACGGAAGGCTGCAGAACAGCATTAATGAAAGGAAATAAAGTCCTCAACGGCTCCAAATCATCCCCAACGGCTAGTAACGGCCATAAACTCAATTGAGACTATAAATTGAAGGCTGGAACACTTGAAGAAGGTTAGAGACTACATCCAAGCAATATGATCAAGAGAATTAGAGTCTAAGTCTTTATTTTACTATTCTCTTGTATATAGTCTTTAGAGAGAGTGCTTAATTGTAAATCCTTGTACTCTTGTGAGCCCAAATTGTGTAAACACCAACCTTGTGAGGTATTTAGTTTACCCAAACAAATCCCTTGTAAAAGGAGAGGTTCTAGTTTAGCCTTGAGAGAAAAACTAGAGTTGGTTCTATCTTAGCCAAGTCCAAAAGATAGGGTTGTAACGGTTTCCTCCTAAACCGGGAAAAGGGGACGAATTCATTGTTGAGTGAATTGGGAAATCCTTAGTGGTGTGCTAAGGTAGTGGATGTAGGTGCTTGTTAGAAGACCGAACCACTCTAAAATCATTGTGTCATTTGTCTACATTTGTTTCGATTTTAGCTAATTCAACCACCAATAAAAAACAACCCTCATTGACGATTTCGTTGATCGATTCGAGCGTGCTAAAAACCCAACACTTTACTATCAATAAACTTTTGTAGCCTGTGTGTTTTAATTGTCAGAAGGACTTGTTGATGCCATAGCAGATAATTGCTCTCATCTAAGGTTATATTGATTTTTTGGTGGAAAACAGACGAGTAGAGAGAGATGACTCAGTGTTTGTGTTTGTACTAACACTATGAGTTTGAGGGGAGGTTGCAGTGGTTTGGACATTAATAGTTTCACCAGTGGTATTCTCAGGCTCAACCATTGAGAACGGATGACAGATCAACAAACAAAATTGCCAAAGAAGTCACAATAACAGCAGATGACACAACAAATAGCAGATCTCAACAACACTGCAAATCTCAACAAACAGAAGAACGCAAACTTCAACAAATAGCAGAAGTTGAATCGTAACCAATAGAAAAAATCAACAGCAGATTCACAACTAGCGGATGACAAATCACAAGGACCAAATGTAGACAATGCCAATATAGCAAACAATATATGCTGAAGATGAAAGAGCACAACAGATGAACATAGGTAGATACTAATTTTGCCAAATTAGGGCACCGCTCAACAAGCAAAAGTCGAAACGAAACGAAATCGAAACAAAGATTCAACAATCAGAAGACAAATTGTAGGCTCAGCAAACATATCTCAACAGCAACGATAAAAGAGGAACGAACTCACCAAAGAATCGTGCAAAGCGAATCAAGGATCTCAAAAACTGAGGTCAGATCAGTGCTGGAACTTACTGGAAGGCTGAAGTGTGAAGTCGGACGCCGGCAGCTACTCCGATGACCGAGAGACGAAGCTCTGATACCATGTGGAGAATTGTAGTATAATGAAAAACAGAAATGAAATGATGCAGAAAAAGAAAGGTGAAGAAGATGAACTGAAAGAGAGAAAAGGAAATTAAAAGAATCGAAGAAAATTGAAAGAAATTGAAAGAAGGATATTATTTGAGAAGAATTACAATATTTGTTACATATCCAAATAACAAGGGCTAGGCCCAGTACTTATAGCCCAAGATCTAGGATAATAGAGTCCATAACAGAGTCCATAACAAAATAACTAACCCATAACAGAATTAGTTGGGCTGTGAAGCTGAGCTGTCAATAACGGCTCTTCATACTTTAACATGCACTAGGTAAATGACTGTTGGCCAAAAGCTAAAAATTTTAACTGCCTCGAAACGTCCATTTGGGCGCTAAAATAGAGAGCAAATGCCCGTTAAAAGCCAAATCAGTGATTGTTTCGGGTTGTGGCCGATAACGGCCGTTGAAGACAGCAACCCAACAAAAAACGCAGCTTAAAATTATATTAGATTGATATTATTTGGTGTCACTTGTTCTATTTAAAAACAAAAAAAATGAATTTTTATATTTTAAAATAATAATAGTGTACTTTTATCTTTTCATATATAATTTTTAAAATAAAATTACTAAAATCAAATCTACATTATTTAGATCCATAATTTTTAAAATTTTCTTCAACATTTTTTTCTATAAAAGCCTTTTTACCATTTTAGACATGTTCGTGAGTATTTTTTTTTCAACAAAGGTTGTTTTATTAGTAGCATAAACATGTATTATGTACTTCATTAAAAATTTCTCTAATATTAAATAAAGAAAAATAGTACAATACAACCAAACAATAGTCAATACAAACTGACACTAAATAAACCACCTTTGACAATCAAAATATCAATTTTACCATTTAAAATATCGATTAAAATTGATACAAATTGCTTTATAATTATAGATAAATTCGAGATACTAATAGCAATTTTGCTTTGGCATGTTGGGTGATGTTTTATGGTCATTTAAGTAATATCCAGGCAAACAAACTAATTTAACTATGAAATGAATCTAATCTATGATCCAATTAAGGTGAAGTCTTTAAACTATGTTTTTGTTCCATTAAAAATGCAACTTATTTGGACCAAACACTTGGCAGTATTAAATATCACTCTACCCAACTTAAACATTATATATCATTGAGACAGATGACTTGCGTCTAATGCGCATGCTTACCGGGCGGCCACTTGATTTTATTCCCCATTAGCCTTACCTGGACAGCACGTTAGAGTTTGTTATGCTTACGACCGCTATTTGTTCATAGAACAACTTGGGGCCCCTTTCCTTCTAATATCAGCTTCCCACCTAAAATTCCAGGTTACCATTTTCTGAGGGAACACATGTTGAGATTTGACAAAAACCAGGCCTTTCCATTCTATTGCTGCTAACAAATGTATGGTTTGCTCAAAACATCACAAGATTTCTTATCACAATTAAGTAAATGAATATGCGCGTCTCTCAGCCAAAACTTGACAAAAACCAGATAGGGTCCACTTCCTAGCAAATACTTTTTACCTTCTCAATATAATCTCCCCCTTTTAAGTAGAACAGCATCCTTTCTTAGTGTTTCCCGATGTATCGTTGATATTAATGGTAGTTCCTTGGCCGGGAATTGCGGTACTAGCTTCTGCTTCCTGGGCTGCCAACGCCTTTTTGCTTATGATATGATAGATCTCATTCAATACAGTATGGAATGCCTTCTCAATGTTGGTTGCTTCTAGCGCCGATGTCTCGAGAAAAGAAAGACCTTCCCTCTCTGCCATAGCACGGCCATCCTCCTCAGAAACAGCTCTGAGATGATTCAAATCAGATTTATTACCGACCATCATGATGACAATGTTAGAATCTGCATGGTCCCTCAATTCGCGAAGCCACCTTTGAACATTATCAAAGGTTTGCCTCTTCGTTATGTCATAGACCAGAAGTGCACCAACAGCTCCTCTGTAGTAAGCACTAGTGATAGCTCGATATCTCTCCTGACCTGCCGTATCCCAAATCTGTGCCTTAACAGTCTTTCCCTCAACCTTTATCAAGGAAAACAATAGCAAAATATGAACCAACAATATATATATACACACACACATACTTCCTAATATTACAAATGGGAATAAAACAGCATAAGAACCACTTGGATTAGTACAATCATGGAGACAAAGAAAGATTGCAGACAAGATGTTTACTTGTTTTCTAGAGAAGGCACCATTTAAGCTTACTATATATAGTAATATCTTACCCAATATATTCGAAATGATGATTAAAGTCAACAACCACTTCATTTAAAACAGTATTTGTTGCTTTAATAATATATTAACCGACCTTAAAGGATGGAGAATTGTTATGAATCATAACCATTTGATTAACAAATTTTTAATCCTTCATACTAAGGCTGTAAATGAGACGAGACAGACCACGAGCTACTCGAGCTTGACTCGATCAAAGCTCGGTCAAAGCTCGACTCGATTGGACTCGACTCGAGCTCGAACTCGGCTCGAGTTCATGACGACTCGAGTCGAGCTACTTGATACCCAACTCGAAAAGCTCACGAGCTACTCGAAAATATAATATACTAAATTTTTTTATTTTTTATAATTTAAAATCTAAATTCTTAAACTTAAAACCATAAATATAAAACCTAAACATAAGTATTAAACCCTAAAAATCTAAATCCTAAATTCTAAACCCAACAACCTAAACCTTTAAACCCTAAACTAACACTCTAAACCCTAAAATTAACAAGCATGAGTTTACACAACTTGTGTATCAAAGTTTTTTCTTCATAGGACTTTAAATGAGACGTGACAGATGAAGAGTTACTCGAGTCCAATGCAGTCAAAGATCGATCAATACTTGACTCGATTGGGCTCGAATCAAGCTCGAACTCGACTCGAAATCTTAACGAGCCGAGCCGAGCTTAGCACTACTCGAGCTCGACTCGGCTCGTTTACACCCCTACTTCATACCAAGCAAAGTCTAAAGAACCCCTTGAATTGATCAACTTCCGAAAAACCCGAACACATCTTACATGTAATCAGTTCCTAAAAACAGAAACAGAACAATCCCTTGACTCAACCCTTTGATTTCAGGCTTTCAGTGTATAACTTAAATCACCTTTGAAGATCATCACTATCCGGTAATATTTCCTCTCACCTTACTACAAATCACTCAAAATGAACTTCCAAGGTACAACTTAAATCACCATTGACAATCATCACTATCCGGTAACCCTTTCTCCCACCTTACTACAAATCATTCAAAATGAACTTCCAATTTACAATCATAGCAAAGAGAGACGGTCATCGGATTCGTTAGACAATATCGATTAAGATGACTTTCTATTTACTATTCACAGTCAACTTAAACATGCGAAAACTTCCAGAACTAAATCAGATCAGAAGTATACACACACATCAAACAAAGGCGAATAGAATTTTCGTAAAACAAATCGTTTCTTGCAGTATAAAAGAGAAGAAACTAAAAAAAACATACATGAAAATGGATAAAAGAGAAGTCGAATGAATAGATGAAAAACCTGGAGGGTTCTAGTAGCGAACTCGACGCCGATAGTGGATTTAGATTCCAAACAAAACTCGTTTCTAGTGAACCTAGAGAGAATATTTGATTTTCCAACTCCAGAATCACCGATCAACACAATCTTGAAAAGGTAATCATATTCGTGATCTACTCTGTGCGCCATTGCCCACTTTTTTCTATATTCTTTATCTCTTCTCTCTCAAACCTGGAAGATCCAAAAAAAAAACAATCGATTCGAAAGAAACCAAAAAAGAACAAAGAAACAAAGAACAGATAGAAAGATCTTGAAACGATTGAACTTACCCGACGTGGATAGATCGAGGAAGAGAAAAATATCAAATTGAAAAACAAAAACAGATGATTTTGGAGGAATTGTAATGAAAAATATCGGCGTAAAAAGAAAGAGATATTGAAAAAAGGGGGAAAAGGTGTAAAATCTTTACGAAAGGAAACAGAAAAAACAACGACGAGCGGAGAAAGGCGGAAGAATGTCGGTACATGAGGCTTTGATTTTGATGATTTTCTATTTTATAGTTTAGTAAATGGTCACTGAATTTTGGTCAATTATTTAATTTAGTAAGTAGATTTTTAGTTGTTTTAATATTATCATTAAACTTTTAATTTTGTTTCAATTTCATCACTGAGCTGTTATCAGCCATCTTGTAAGTAACGTCCCAGTTAGAAAAAATGTATAATAACACATTTAATCCTCCATATTTACACAAATAATTAATTTAGTCCTAGTTTTAAAAAAATAACTTCAATATTTACAAATCATTTCAATTTAGTCATAATTTTAATTAGAAATAATTTAATATTTATTGCACAAAAACAAGACAACAACCAAAATGTGCAATAAGCAAGACCATTGAGCTAAGATCTGTTGGTTGTTTAAAGTTAACATGTTTTAATTATATCTTAATTTCTGTCTCTTCAAAGGCTTCTCATCATCTTCATCTTCTTCAAAGGCTTCTGATGAGCATGACCACTGAGCCAACATTGGCTCATATAAATATACTGACATTACAACGATTAAAAACGAAAAAAAGAGTGGAAATATTCAACATATCATGAACTTGATTGAAAACAATAAAGTTGAAAGCTGGAAATTCAAAAGCAACATGAAAAAATAAATAAAATAGAGTTAAAGAAAGTTACCTACGATTCGCGATGGAGGCTAAATAATTCAAGATTCAATAGACATTTTCTTTGTTATTAACAGAAAGGTGAGTCTTTTTTCTGGTTCTGGTGAGTAATGTGTGAAAAGGGAGGACCACCAGTGATCTGATTATGGAGAGTTCAATGCAGAAGGTTGCTGGTGTGGTGGTGAGGACTAAAGAATTTGCGTTGAGGCGTTGTTGCTGTTTTTGCTATCGCCGACCCGTCGCTGGTGAAAGACTGATAAAAGAAGGAAGATTAGAGAGTTGAAAATGGAAGGAATTTTGGGGACCTTGGCTCAACGGTCATGCTTATTGCACATTCTGGTTGTTGCTTATTCTGGGTTCGAGTCTCTTTAGAGGCAATTTTCATTGTTTAGTTTTTAACCAATCGGACGGTGACACGTGTCACCATCTGATTGGTGCAATAAATATTAAATTATTTCTAATTAAAAATAGGACCAAATTGAAACGATTTGTAAATATTAGGGTTAGATTTTTTTAAATTAGGACCAAATTAATTACCTGTGTAAATGTGAATGATTAAATGTGTTATTATACCTTTTTAACTGAGACGTTAGTTACTTAACGGCTCATTGGCCAAATTGAAGTAAAATTAAAAGTTTAATGATAACATTGAAACAATTGAAACTTTAATGACCAAATTGAATAATTGACTAAAGTTCAATGACTATTTAAGTAAGGTTCATGATTGATTTTTTCCTGCTGCTGCGTTCCTTGCCTACTTGTCGTGGCCACAACGTAGAGGTTACGTTTCGCTTGCCTTGACAAGACCCATCTCGATTGGAGTGGGAGTATGCTTCCGAAAGGAGCTCTCATGCGAGTTTCGAGCGTTTTTCTATTGTCTCAAGCTTTGGATGGACGTTGTTGGATCTTTGTTGTTCTTCCCGTTATTCGATTGTTGTTTAATGCTATCCTTGGTTAGCATCTTGCGTAGGTTAGGTTTCTTATGTGTTTGTTGGTTCCCTGATACTTATGGCTGGTGGGTATGTCTTCTTTTATTCTGGTTTGTTCGGGGCCTTTATATGTAATTTGTTTGCTCATTGTACGTGCTGGGGTTTTTTCCCGTTTTAATCTAAGTCTCTTTCTTATGGATCAAAAAAACAACCTCACCTTTTTTTTTTGTTTCATATCCAAAACGCACCGTTCTCTTTTCTTGGACTTGAGAGTTTTTTTCTTCGCCTAAACCCTTTCCCTTCTCGTACTCTACCAGCTCTAATGGCAACTCGCGCCTTTTCAAAATCAAAGTTCCCAATTTTAACGTCAATCCTCCTTCGAAACCTCACAAAAAACAGTATAACGAGATCCCCGCTTCTTCTGAAACCTCAAATTCCACCTCTACTATCCGATTTCCATAAATCCATTTCAGGGTTTAAGCAATATCATGATGGGAGACCGAGAGGTCCCCTTTGGAAAGGCAAGAAGCTGATAGGCAAAGAAGCCCTTTTTGTAATATTGGGTTTAAAGAGATTTAAGGATGATGAAGATAAACTTCAGAAATTTATCAAAACCCATGTCTTAAGGCTGTTGAAGATGGATTTGATTGCGGTTCTTTCAGAGCTTGAACGCCAAGAGGAGACTTCTCTGGCTGCAAAGGTACTCGCATTTTCAATTCTATTAATCCTTTTTTAATTTTTCTTATTTGGGTTTTTCCTAAATCTTTTGGATTCTTCGTTTTTGTATGAGTTAAAGAGTGAAATGAGAATGCTTTTATTTTGTTCGATCAAATGCTCGAAATAGATTTTGATGTTTTCTCGGTGAGCATTGAATTTCCGGGCCATTAGCTTGAGATTCGTAATGGCTTTTTGCATTGAAATGATATATTTCTTTTGCGTGAACTAATATTATATAGTTATAACATCTTCTGCTTGGTATTTGTATCTTGTTGAATTTCCAGGTTTTTGAGGTGATTCAAAAGCAGGACTGGTATAAACCTGACGCCTTCCTGTATAAGGACTTGATTATTGCATTAGCGAAATGCAGGAAAATGGATGAAGCAATGAAGTTATGGGAATCTATGAGAAAGGAAAATTTGTTCCCTGATTCGCAGACATACACCGAGATCATTAGGGGATTCCTGAGGGACGGATCTCCTGCCGATGCAATGAACATATATGAGGATATGATAAAATCTCCGGATCCACCAGAGGAGTTGCCATTCAGGATTTTACTAAAAGGGCTTCTCCCACACCCTCTTTTAAGGAACAAAGTTAAGAAAGATTTCGAGGAGCTCTTTCCAGAAAAGCATGCTTACGATCCCCCAGAAGAAATTTTTGGCAGATGCTGAGGTTTGCAGCCGGGACCTTTGCTCTTTCCAGTTCTTGAGTTTTCTTTCTTTCATAATCTGTGATAATGAATTAGCATTTAGTGTAGTTTGGTTCTAATTCATAAAGAAAGGTTTATATGTGCAAGCAGCTTAACTTAATCAGGTTAACCATGAAACAATCAACTTGAACCGACTTGGGTTTGGCATCAGCCATTACCTCCGTTGAACTTGTGCACTCAAATGCATTGCTTATTAGGCTAATCTATCCATATGGCTCTGTGTCCTAGTTTTCGGCTGCATGGATCATCATGATTATCATGTTCTTTATCTGTTTTTGTGAGAACCAAGACTTGTAATTGTAAAGTTTAATCAAATAGTTTTCGTTATTTCATGATTAATTTAATTGCTTGATGCAATCAATCATTTGCTAGTAATGCAGTTTTCAAACCAACAAATGCTCTAAAGGGATTGCACTGATATTACATGACATGTATTTCCTTCTTTGATTCAATCTTCATTTTTTTCAGGCTTCAGATGAGAGCAATGTCTTCGTGTTGTCTGTGTCATTAAGGAGTTCTCCCACCTTAGACTGTGATGGTACCTTAAAAGATGTCTTAGAGCATGTCAACATGACCCAAAGTTGTCCATGATTTACGGCTAGATGCGCTTAGAAGACATTTGCAGGATATTGGCTCCTTCTTTAAGGCCTAACAGTTTATGCTTACTTTTGTGTTAGTATTATAATTGTGTTTAAGATATTTTATATTTATAGAAATTTTGACTAATAATTCTGATTATATATCTTTTGAAACTTAAGTAATTGTGTGATGTTCATGTTATCTTTCATGTCATGTTTTAATTATTTTTCTGTGTTGTATTTATATCATGTAAACTTGAATGTTTAATAATGTCAATATACTTTCTCTTAGAGATCTACTAATTGACCGAGTAGTCAAGGGTGCTCTTATGTTATCCCGTCTTATATGGATTCGAATTCCCACAGTTACCTGAAAATGTAAATATCTGTACGTAATAAAAAAATATACTTCCTCTTAACCGCTTTTCTTTTCCACTAGCAGGTTGCCTAAACAAATGATAGCCAATTAATTGCCATGTTGCTGTTAAATAAATAAATGATTTTCCTTCATCAGATAAATGTAGTGTGTTTTAAGCTAATACCATTAGTACCATAACAAGGTGCACGAATTTTGATTTTACAGGCTCCGTTCGGCGGAGCTTACAAAACTCAGGTTTTCGTTGAAGACTCAGCGTTAGAGAGGCTGAAAATTTTAACCTTTTCAAAACGGGCATTTGAGACCAAAATCAGGCACAAAACACAGTGAAGAAACGCAAACATAGGGTGTTCGGCGGAACTTTTCCGTTCGATAGTTGGTTTTCCTCCAAACGTGTTGCCGAACGAGCCCTTTGTCAACTTTGGAGCAAAATATAGTTTTCTAACAGAGTTCACATAGCAATTAAAAAAACGAATAAACCTAATTGGCAAAGTTTCCTTTTCATAATTAAGATATCTTATACGTTTAAATTATTGTCAAGAAAAGTACTTTTTTGAGGCTAATGCATTTTTAAAGTTTAAACTTGGATTTTTTTTTCTTAAGAATGCAATGTGCATTACAATTACAACTAATATTTGTTTTTAACTGTTGAAGATTGTTAGATGTTGCTGTTAGCTGCTGTTAAAGGTTGTTAGTCAGCTGTTGAGCTGTTAGCTTTCAGTTAGGGTTATTAGTTAGTTGGTTAACCTAATTCTATGAAAGTTAGCATACGATGCATGTACATGAAGATCAATGTAGTCTTTGTAGTCCTTATATATAAGGATAGTGTACATACATACATGATGAAATATATGAATGGAAATAAGTTTCCAAGATAATCTTCTTTCTAAATGACTTTCCAATATGGTATCAATCGCCGGAGAAGCTTGAGCTTGTAACGAGTTCTTCAAGCTTGATGTATCCTGAAAAGTCTTCCGCGTTTCTGTTTTTTCTTTGCTCTCTGTTCGTTGTGCTGCCATGTTCACCAACAAGAAAATCAGTGTTGTTCTGGATGAAATGAATTACCTGTTGTGGAAGCAGCAGGTGTTGCTGACTGTTAGGAGTCATAAGCTGGAGAAGCTCTTGACTGGGAAGATGACGGTTCCACCTGAGAACATTACTGCTGCCGATGGAACGTCTTCTCCAAATGATGCTTATGAGGATTATGTTGCGCAGGACAATGCGTTAGCATCGTGGTTGCTATCCACGGTAAGTTCGAATCTTCTTGCTCAGTTCGTTAGAGCTGAAACAACTGCTGGGGTATGGAAAACGGTTCAAGAATTTTTCTCTAATCGTTCGACTACCTCTGTTATGGGTTTACACTATAAACTTCGATCTTTCAGGAAGGGTGATGAATCCATGCGTGTTTATCTTACGCAAATTAAAGAAGTTTGTGATGCTTTAGTTTCTTGCAATAGTAAAATTTCAGATGTTGAACAGATTGCAAGTATTCTCAATGATTTACCAAAAGATTATCAACCTTTTGTTGCTGTTATTACATCGAGTAAAGATCTGGTTCCTGTTGATCGAGTGAGGTCTTTGTTAATTGATGCTGAAGCTCAGATTGCAGGGTTTAATGCTCGAAGCAATCTTGATTTGCCCTTCAGTGCAAATGTAGCCCAAGCAGCTGGTGGCGGTTTCAATTCTCGTGGTTCAGCCCCAGCTCGTGGTACAAACTCTCGAGGTGGTTATGGCAACTCTCGAGGTGGGTATGGCTACAGAGGTGCTGGTGGTCGAATGAGTGGAAGAGGTCGTGGTGGTCGTACTAAAATTCAATGCCAAATCTGTGGCAAGATTGGTCATCTGGCCACTCGTTGTTGGTATCGCTTTGATGAGGAATTTCAAGCTGAGGGTGATCAAGAAGGTCAGGCTTCTGGACAGGTTCAGTTGGGAGCGTTTGATGAATCAGAAGAGGCTGATGAGGGTCAAGATTCACCTCAGATCAATGTTGCCACAACTTCTCGAAATACATGGGTGGTTGACTCTGGTGCAACACACCATGTCACTCCTGATTCTGCCAATCTTTTGAGGTCTTCGAGTTATAATGGTCCAGGTAAGATCATTGTTGGAAATGGTATTAAGCTAGATATTAAACATCTTGGTTATTCAATTATTCCTTCTGCTTCTTCATCTCGCAAGTTGTTTCTATCTGATTTGTTGCATGTACCCTGTGTTACTAAGAATCTCCTCTCGGTCTCTAAGTTTGCTAGAGACAACGGAGTGTTCTTTGAGTTCCATGCCTCTACTTGCTCGGTTCGTGATGAAAGCTCAGGAGAAGTTTTTCTTCAAGGTGTTGAGAAAGATGGCTTGTATCAGTTTGCTACTGAGTTGATTTCTTCATTTACTAATGTTGATTGTAATGTTGTTCATAGTGAAGATGGCCCTAGTAATAAGATTGGTAGCAGCTATGAGCTTTGGCATAGGCGTCTTGGGCATCCTGCTCATGAAAGCCTTGTGCAAATTTGTAATGAAACAAATGTAAAGTTTGCTTCCAGTTTCAATAAAACAGAATTACCTGTTTGTGTAGCTTGTCGTGTAGGGAAGAGTCATAAACTTCCTTTTCCTTCTTCTACAACAGTGTATTCTCAACCATTTCAATTGATTTTCTCTGATCTATGGGGACCTACACACATTTCATCTAATGGGTTCAAGTATTACATCACCTTTGTTGATGCATTCACAAGATATACATGGTTGTATATGTTGCGAGACAAGAGTCAAGCTATTCAAGCTTTTGAGTTGTTCTCTAAGCTGGTTCAGAATCAGTTTGGGTCACATATTAAAGAATTCCAATCTGACTGGGGTTGTGAGTACATGTCTTTGTCTCAAGTGCTGGCTAAGGAAGGCATTCGCCATAGAGTATCTTGTCCACATACCTCGGAGCAAAATGGGACAGTTGAACGCAAGCACAGGCATGTCATTGAGCTAGCCTTAGTGTTGTTGGCACAGTCATCTTTGCCTTTGAGTTATTGGTCATTTGCTGTATGCACAGCTGTGCATCTCATCAACAGAATGCCTACTAAGGTGTTGCAAAATAAGTCACCATATGAATGCTTATTTCTGAAGAAACCTGACTATGGCAGCTTAAAGGTTTTTGGTTGTAGGTGTTTCCCTCATCTAAGAATGTTCCAGACACACAAGCTTGCATTTCGATCACAAGAATGCACTTTCTTAGGGTATAGTTGTCAGCATAAGGGGTATCTGTGCTTGGCTCCAAATGGGAAAATCTATGTCTCACGACATGTGATTTTTGATGAATTGTTTTTTCCTTTTGCAGTTAAGAAAGATGTTAAAAGTGCTCCAGTGGTGCAAAAGGTTCGATCGGGTGCGTTGCCTATTGTTGTTCCTACGTGTGGTGCCAGTAGGAATCGAACTCGTGTCGAAGATCAGACTGAAACTCAAGTTGGTCCTGCTAACCCTACTACAACAACAAGTGTATCTGCACCTGTACCTGAAGTTGAAGCAAGCTTATCAAATCCTGCTGATGCTGCAGGGCCTGAAGCTGCTAATCACAATGAAGAGGTTCCTGAACCACAGTTTTCCTCGAATGATTCAAGGCAAAATGATAGTGGTCGAGATGGAGGCGGTATTGTGGGTGATTCTGGTACATCACCACATGAGGTATCACATGAAATACCGTATGAGGGTCAACATGAAATAACAAATGAAGGTTCGCAGCAAGTGTCAACTAATATGGACCAGGGAGAAAATTCTCACGAGGGCCTTGGTGCTTCACAACTTGAGGATACAGAGGTTGAAAATATTCCAGATGTGGCTGAGGTCAACAATGGCCATCCAATGATAACCAGGAGTAAAAATGGGATCTTCAGACCAAAGGTGTTCAATGTTGAAGAGGTGGAGCCTCTGAATATCCAGGAAGCTTTGAAGTCTTCTGAGTGGACATGTGCTGTTCGTGCTGAGTTGGATGCCTTGAATAACAATGGAACGTGGTCTTTGGTTAAGTTGCCCGAGGGTCAGTCCACAGTTGGCTGCAAATGGATTTTCAGGCTTAGACGCAACCCTGATGGTACAATTTCCAAGCACAAAGCAAGGTTAGTTGCTAAGGGCTTCTCTCAAATACCTGGCCAAGATTTTAGAAACACTTTCAGTCCAGTTGTTCGAATGACTACTGTGAATGTTGTGCTATCCCTTGCTGTGTCAAATGATTGGGCTCTACGGCAAGTCGACATAAATAATGCCTTCTTGAACGGTGACCTTGATGAGAATGTTTACATGGACCAGCCACCAGGCTTCGAGGAGACTGCACCAGATGGTTCCAGGTTAGTTTGCAAGTTACAACGTGCACTCTATGGGCTAAGACAGGCACCTCGCAATTGGCATAAGAAGCTTAAAAATTTTGTGTTGGCCATTGGTTTTGTTGAATCAAAAGCAGATGCATCACTTTTTGTGCTTAAGCATGAAACTGGTTATACCTATATGTCGGTATATGTGGATGATATAATTTTGACAGGGCATTCGACTGTTGAAATAGAAAAGATCATTGTTTTACTTGGTGAGAGGTTTGCCTTGAAGGATTTAGGTCACTTGAATTTCTTTCTTGGCCTAGAAGTTGTTCGAGGGTCTGATTACTTGGTCTTGAACCAACAAAAGTATTTGCGTGATCTCTTGGTTCGAGCTAATATGCACAAAGCTAATGCAGTTCCTACACCTATGGTTAGTAATGTTGTGCTAGATAAAGTGTCAGGTAGCCCTATCGAAGATGCAAAACACTACAGGAGCATTGTTGGAGCTCTTTTATATGCTTGTCACACAAGGCCTGATATAGCCTTTAGTGTGAACAAACTGGCTCAGTTCATGCATGAGCCCAGGGAACATCACTTGGTTGCTGTTAAACGTGTGTTACGCTATATCAGTGGTACCTTAGACTATGGTTTGGTGTATAGGAAGTCTTCAGTTCATGCTTGTCATATTGCAGCCTTTGCAGATGCAGATTGGGGAGCAAATGTTTGTGATCGAAGATCTGTATCAGGTTCTTGTGTCTATCTTGGTGACAATCTGATTTCTTGGAGTTCTCGAAAACAGAAAATTGTTGCAAGGTCTACAACATAGGCTGAATATAGGAGAATTGCTGATGTTACAGCAGAAGTTTGCTGGGTTGTGTCTCTTCTTGAAGAAATGGGCTATGCCAAAATCAGGGTTCCTGAGGTTTGGAACGACAATACTAGTGCTATTGCCATTAGTGAAAATCCTGTGTGTAACGCCCCGGTTTAGGGGCTAGGTGAAAATAATATTTTAATATTATCTCGGGTTTCGATTTTAATATTTTATTTATTAAAGTAATGGTTTGGGCCTAGGGTTTTAAGATTTGGACCAATTTTAAATTGAGCCCAAAAGCCATGGATGGCACCTATTGTGGTTTCCCTTTTTCTTTAAGGGCATTTTGGTCTTTGAACATTAAAGTTTAAACAATAATAAATAAAGGATGATTATCATCTTCTTCCTCTCCCTTCCATTTGTTTTCTAACGTGAAGAACATCTCTCCCTCCCCAAATACTATTTCATCTCCTCTCTCCTTCGTTTTGGCTCGGTTTTGAAAGGTAATTACGTTTTTGACTTGCTCTCAACTTCCTCTCTTCAAAAGTATAAGTAGTTTTCATTTTCATCCATGTTTTAGAATTTGGATTTTTGGGAGATTTGAATGAAAATGGTTGTTTTGTGGTGTTTAACTTGAGATTTTGATTTAACAGTGATAGATATGAAGTTTATGAAACAAACGGTTCAACATATATGATTTTTGAAGAGTTTTGTTAAGTTTCCCGATTTTGTGTTTTGGAGGGTTTTTAGGAGGGTTTTTAGTTGAGTTTTGAGTGTGGTTTGTGTTGGAAATTGAGGGTTGATGATAGGGTATTGGTTGGGGGTCGTTTTGGAAGCAATTAGAAGTGTTAAATGTGTTGGAATCATCGGTTTTGGACTGTGCTAAAGGGCTGCTCGGGAATGACTTTTTGGTGGTTGTTCTTGGTTTGAAAAACAAGTGTTTGATGTTTGAATTTCATTCCGGGTTGCTATGTTGTGTTGTGGACTGATTTGAGGTTAATTTACTTGTGTTGATATGATTAGGAGCAAGAAATTTCGTTGGTAAAGTCTCGGGATCGATATCGGAAGTCATGGAGGTTTGAGTCGGCTTTGCTTGAATTGCTTAAGGAAGTGAGGTGAGTGGTTAATGTTTTAATTTGATTTCAAAGATTGGTTCAAGCATATGGTTGCGAAAATGTTTTTAAGTATCATCTTGGTTCAAAGTTGGTTTTGAAGAGTTTAGTTATTCAAGAGTAAATCGTGGTGAATTGTCTCTTTAATTTCCCCTTTTTACTGTTTGTTTTCATTACTTGTGGTGATGAATTGTTATGTATGAAATTCCAATATATTTGGGAGGAAGCATGTTGCTTCTTATCATATCGTTGATTTTGTGTGGTGGTAATTATGGTGTTGTTATATGCCTTGTGAGATAAGTGTAAGTTGGTGCAGGTTGTGCACGGAAATGATGGGTAAGACCCTTTGTGGTTGGTATGGTTGTTTGTAGTAAGTTGGTACAGGTTGTGCACGGAAATGGTGAGTAAGACCATTTGTGGTTGGTAAGGTTGTTTGTAGCAATTTGGTGCCTAATTGTGGATTTTGTTGTAGCTTGTGTGGTTGTGCATGATATAGTGAGTACATGTTGTGGGAATGGTGATTTGTGTGTTGTGTTGCATGGTTGTCGTTGCTCTGGTGATGTGTAGTCCCGCCAGTAGCAAAAGTATAAGACTCTGGTGATGTGTAGTCCCACCGGTAGTCACTGGTTGGGTATTCCTTTGATGTGTAGTCCCATTGGAAACCCACTAGTTGAAACGGTGATGTGTAGTCCCACCGTACTTGTATGCTAGTTATATTTGTGTAAAGCATGTGTGTTGTCGTTGCTCCGGTGATGTGTAGTCCCGCCGGTAGCAAGTGTTATAAGACTCCGGTGATGTGTAGTCCCACCGGTAGTCACTAGTTGGGTAGTTCCTTTGATGTGTAGTCCCATTGGAAATCCACTAGTTAAAACGGTGATGTGTAGTCCCACCGTAAGTGAAAGTTTGGTTATGTTTGTGCATACCATGAAGTGAAATGTTTATGTTGTTGACCTTTGGTTGAACTTGTATGTATCAAATGAATTAGGTTGTTGGATGACTTGTATGTGTGTTGGCCTTTACTTTTAAAGGAAACTTTGAACTCTGCATTGTTGTTGTTATGTTTTAGAGCTCTGCTCACTAAGCTTTATGCTTACGCTCTCCTTTTTCCGACAATGCAGATCTTTAGCTTGGAGTTAGCAAGGAGCAGGAAAAGGGCGTCCAAGCGTGTGGTAGTTTGCTCAAGTATGGTTTATTAAATAAAGTAGTAGTCTAGCAATGGGAAATGCTACGTGTTTTAGGAGCTTGTATCTAGACTCCTTTGTGTTGGCTTTATGTTGTTAATGCCTCATGTTGATGGATTTGTAAATCATGTTTATGTTGATGCCTAATTGTTTGTTTGGGAGGCTTATAGCCAGTCCTTGGATGTTTGTGTTGCTTTGGTATTTGGATGTCGTTGTTGGCTTGGTTCGTGGGTGCCTTGTTCGATTGTAAATATTGTCTATGTTATATGCCATGAATGTCTACATGTTTTGGTTGCTAAGGCATGATATCTTAAGTGCTTGAGTGACCATATATGCATAAATTGCTCTTTTGTTAGAATGCTATGTATGAATGCTTTAATCCATGTTTGAGTGATTCCTCTGGCTTAAATATGTGTGCTTACATGTTTGTATATGCTTAGGTGAGTCGAGAATTGCATCTAGAGTCATGTTTGAGGTCGTTCAGCTTAAAATTGCGGACTTGCAGTGCAGGGCGTATCGATACGCTAAGGGCTGTATCGATACGGCCTTGCTCATAGAGAACACAAAATTTGCTGGGCATATCGATACGTGGGGTGTATCGATACGGTCCCAACTCTCTGGAATTCTGAGGAATTGTACAGTGCATGGCGTATCGATACGGTGTCCAAGCGTATCGATACGGTCCAACCTAGTTGACCAAAGTGGTGTTGACCGAGAAGGGCGTATCGATACGCTTAAGGGCTGTATCGATACGGTCTTCTTATGTTGACTGTAGGGTGTTGACCTTGGTCAGGCGTATCGATACCCTATGAAGGCGTATCGATACGACCTGCTTAAAAAGGCTAAATGAGTTGTTTTAGGGTGCTGTTTTGGTTGGTCGTTGCTATGGAGTTGTGTTTCCGCTGTCGTGTATCACATAGGACTTAATAAGGCATTTAGACAAGATAAATTGAAAAAAAAAATAGGGTTGCTAACCGAGGGGGAACCTTAATAGGTTTCGCTTCGGTTTTCCCCGTGTGGCCCACTCGGATCGGTCATCCGTCCAGACCGGGACGAGGGGGTTACATTTAGTGGTATCAGAGCGTAAGGTTACCGAGACCTTGGGCAGGTAAGTGAGGTAAGTTTGATGTGTTATGCTGTTGTTGTGTCTCGGTGAATATTTTGCCATTTATGCTTGATGTTTGCTTGTTAGTACGGTGTTTGAAAGCATGTGCAAGCTTGATGGTTGTGTTGAGGCGTAGTGTCGAGTTCCCATTGCTACTATTACTTATTTGAAAAGATTTTTGTAAAGGAGTATACTTGAGCATCTTGGACCCTTGCTCTTGCTAACCCTGAATATTCTTGTTTGTGTGTTTTGTTTATTATTGTATTGTTGTCTTTGGGAAGATTGAGGCCGAGGTGTAGGCCTGGAGTTTGTAATCATGAATCCGAGGTTTTTGAGGATGTAAATGACGAGTGAGTTCATCGCCTTAGTTCAGAGCAGTACGACAGTACCCTAGTTGGTGGTACAGTTTGTTTGTTTGGGTCAGCGTGTCTGTGAACTGGTTTCTGCTGAGAGAGAGCAATGTGACCGATCTTGATATGAGTTGGTAATAGAAGTAAAGACCTATGAGTTGGTCTCGGAATGATGTCGATGTCGTGGCAAGTAATTCGTCGATACAGTCATTGAGCTTGTTTTTCTGATTGATTCTGGATCTACGCGTCTGTGTATTTTGAGTGAGCATGCGAAGTTGTTGAATCTACCTTGTGGGGTACTAAGGATAGGTGTTAGTGTTACTAGTTCCTTCGAGGATACTATTGTGGTCGGAAAGATGTACAAGGGGTGTCTGTTGATGGTTCAGTGGCACGTGTTTTCAGTTGGTGCGGTAGAATTGCTTTTTACGGTTTTGATGTGAAGCTGTGCATGAATTGGCTTGTATAACCTAGAGTTAGGATAGACTTTGAGACAAATGGAAGTTTTCTTAAAGCTTACGGATGACTATGAGATTGTAATGGTAGGTGGAATGTGGATTTCGTATCGAATGTTGAACCATCCTTAGAGGTCAAAGATTGAATTGAGTTTGGTTGACAGGTTTGCCTAAAAGATGTGATGGATTTAATTTTTGAGTGAGGATTAGACCGCAGAATGTTAGAATAGTTGATGTTTTCCTAAAGGTGTTGGCAAGAATTACTCGATTTGTCTCTTGTTAGGGAAGAAGAGTTTGTTATTGATACCGTCTCCGAGTTTGCTTATGTTTTGTTTGCTTTGTATCTCATGATTCTCAACCAACTTGAGAGTGTTGAAGAATCAACTTCGAGTTTGTTAGACCTTAGTTTCATTTGGTTTAGTATATCATTTTAGAATGTGACAGTGTAACTTGTGAAGAAGAGAGATGACACTACGAGAATGTGGTTAGATTGCAGACAGTTGAGACAATTGATAGTGAGTAGTTAGTATCTGTTTCCAAACATCAGTGATTTGTTGACCAGTTGAGGGGTGTTTAAGTCTTTACAAGGTTAATTTGAGATCCGATTACTACCAGTTGATAGTGAGAGAGGTTGATGTACCGAATGAAGCTTTCGGGGTAGATGTGATCACTTAGAGTTTTGGGATTATGTCGTTTGTTTGACTAAGTGTGTTAATTACTCTTATAGAGATGTTGAGCAGAATGTTTTCCTAAGTCCTGAATTAGTTGTGGAAGTTCTCTGGGATGATATGTGGAAATATTCACGTACCGAAGAAGACCATGACAAGCCTTGAAGTTAAGGTTGTGGATCCTTTTTGAGAATCAGTTGTATGCCAAGTTGAGCAAGTATGGACTCTGAGTTGAGGAAGATGTTTCCCTAGGTCATGTAGATCAGTCGAGTATATTAGTGCAAACCTCAATTGGGCATAAGAAGATATGAGTTGGAAGAAATTAAAGTCAGTGACATGTATCTATAGTTTCTAGGTCAAGCGCTGTTACTATCGAAGGTTTGTAAATGATCTTTTGAAGATAGCTGCCCCTTTGATAGATTGCTACAGAAGAACGTTCAGTTTATGTGTTAGATATGAGACGTTGAGCCCTTTAGAAACTGAAAGAAACTTCGAAGAGAGTTAATGTAGTGACCGATGTCCCGAGTTAAATTTGTTGTTAGATTAGTAGCCGAGTTGCGAGTTGTGTTTGCCGGATTCAGTTTATCGTTGATAGTGGTTCTGTGGTTGAGTTTCATGTTATGCTTGCTCTGAGTCAGATACTTAGAGAGAAATAGTTGTAAGACAGGTTCTTGGCACCTTACGTGCAAGAAGTATCAGAAAGAAAACCTTCAGAATACAGTTCAGAGACGATATAGTTTGTATTTTTAGAGACAGAATAGTTGTGCCGATAGTCATAGTGTTTTGAGAGGTATTGTTTTGGCCGGAGTACATGGCAGTTCTTGTGTATTGCATCCGAATAGTGTGAAGACATATTGTAGGTTGAAGATGAGTACTCGTGGATTGAGTTGATGGATAATGTGGTTCAGTATGAGAATAAGTGTGCAATTTGTCAGTGTGCCAAGACCGAGCATCAGTTTCTTCTAGTTTGTTACATTCAGGGGAAATTCGTATTGAAAGTGGGTAATAGATTCGAGAGATCTTGTGTATGATTCGCCTCCTATTTCCTCAGTGAGAATTTAGTTGAGTAATCAATGTTAGTTGCACTGTATGTGGTCCTTTATACATGTTCAAGCTACTTGTACCTTGAATAAGATGGCGGAGTTGTGCCTTAGCAAGATTGTGAGTTGTACATTGTCGTGAGATCGATAATGGCCGATAGAGCTTTGAGTTTTGACTAAAATTTTGAAGTCGTCTGCATAGTGTTTGGTTGTATGTTGAGGTCTAATGATCAGTCAGAGAAAGTTATGGGTTAGGTAATCAAACATTGTTGTATGAGATGGTGAATCGGGTTAGTCCGGTTGTTTGTTTGTTGTAGTTACCACCATAGTGAGAAGGAAGTATGTAATGTGTTCTGTGTATCTATGATTCAGAAGTGTGAATCAATTTTGTCCCGTGTTATGTTGTTAAAGAGTTTGAGTTGAGTTTAAAATGGTCATACATTGAAGGACCCGTTGAGATCTTGGCATCAGATAGTTAATGTCGTGTGGTAAGTCTACAGAGTTGGAGAGTATGTTGTAGTAAGAGAGAAAGTGTGGAGGAGCATGTGTTAGTGACTCTTTCTGTCTAATAAATTTCGAGGACGAAATTCCTTAAGTGGGGGAGAGTTGTAACGCCCCGGTTTAGGGGCTAGGTGAAAATAATATTTTAATATTATCTCGGGTTTCGATTTTAATATTTTATTTATTAAAGTAATGGTTTGGGCCTAGGGTTTTAAGATTTGGACCAATTTTAAATTGAGCCCAAAAGCCATGGATGGCACCTATTGTGGTTTCCCTTTTTCTTTAAGGGCATTTTGGTCTTTGAACATTAAAGTTTAAACAATAATAAATAAAGGATGATTATCATCTTCTTCCTCTCCCTTCCATTTGTTTTCTAACGTGAAGAACATCTCTCCCTCCCCAAATACTATTTCATCTCCTCTCTCCTTCGTTTTGGCTCGGTTTTGAAAGGTAATTACGTTTTTGACTTGCTCTCAACTTCCTCTCTTCAAAAGTATAAGTAGTTTTCATTTTCATCCATGTTTTAGAATTTGGATTTTTGGGAGATTTGAATGAAAATGGTTGTTTTGTGGTGTTTAACTTGAGATTTTGATTTAACAGTGATAGATATGAAGTTTATGAAACAAACGGTTCAACATATATGATTTTTGAAGAGTTTTGTTAAGTTTCCCGATTTTGTGTTTTGGAGGGTTTTTAGGAGGGTTTTTAGTTGAGTTTTGAGTGTGGTTTGTGTTGGAAATTGAGGGTTGATGATATGGTATTGGTTGGGGGTCGTTTTGGAAGCAATTAGAAGTGTTAAATGTGTTGGAATCATCGGTTTTGGACTGTACTAAAGGGCTGCTCGGGAATAACTTTTTGGTGGTTGTTCTTGGTTTGAAAAACAAGTGTTTGATGTTTGAATTTCATTCCGGGTTGCTATGTTGTGTTGTGGACTGATTTGAGGTTAATTTACTTGTGTTGATATGATTAGGAGCAAGAAATTTCGTTGGTAAAGTCTCGGGATCGATATCGGAAGTCATGGAGGTTTGAGTCGGCTTTGCTTGAATTGCTTAAGGAAGTGAGGTGAGTGGTTAATGTTTTAATTTGATTTCAAAGATTGGTTCAAGCATATGGTTGCGAAAATGTTTTTAAGTATCATCTTGGTTCAAAGTTGGTTTTGAAGAGTTTAGTTATTCAAGAGTAAATCGTGGTGAATTGTCTCTTTAATTTCCCCTTTTTACTGTTTGTTTTCATTACTTGTGGTGATGAATTGTTATGTATGAAATTCCAATATATTTGGGAGGAAGCATGTTGCTTCTTATCATATCGTTGATTTTGTGTGGTGGTAATTATGGTGTTGTTATATGCCTTGTGAGATAAGTGTAAGTTGGTGCAGGTTGTGCACAGAAATGATGGGTAAGACCCTTTGTGGTTGGTATGGTTGTTTGTAGTAAGTTGGTACAGGTTGTGCACGGAAATGGTGAGTAAGACCATTTGTGGTTGGTAAGGTTGTTTGTAGCAATTTGGTGCCTAATTGTGGATTTTGTTGTAGCTTGTGTGGTTGTGCATGATATAGTGAGTACATGTTGTGGGAATGGTGATTTGTGTGTTGTGTTGCATGGTTGTCGTTGCTCTGGTGATGTGTAGTCCCGCCAGTAGCAAAAGTATAAGACTCTGGTGATGTGTAGTCCCACCGGTAGTCACTGGTTGGGTATTCCTTTGATGTGTAGTCCCATTGGAAACCCACTAGTTGAAACGGTGATGTGTAGTCCCACCGTACTTGTATGCTAGTTATATTTGTGTAAAGCATGTGTGTTGTCGTTGCTCCGGTGATGTGTAGTCCCGCCGGTAGCAAGTGTTATAAGACTCCGGTGATGTGTAGTCCCACCGGTAGTCACTAGTTGGGTAGTTCCTTTGATGTGTAGTCCCATTGGAAATCCACTAGTTAAAACGGTGATGTGTAGTCCCACCGTAAGTGAAAGTTTGGTTATGTTTGTGCATACCATGAAGTGAAATGTTTATGTTGTTGACCTTTGGTTGAACTTGTATGTATCAAATGAATTAGGTTGTTGGATGACTTGTATGTGTGTTGGCCTTTACTTTTAAAGGAAACTTTGAACTCTGCATTGTTGTTGTTATGTTTTAGAGCTCTGCTCACTAAGCTTTATGCTTACGCTCTCCTTTTTCCGACAATGCAGATCTTTAGCTTGGAGTTAGCAAGGAGCAGGAAAAGGGCGTCCAAGCGTGTGGTAGTTTGCTCAAGTATGGTTTATTAAATAAAGTAGTAGTCTAGCAATGGGAAATGCTACGTGTTTTAGGAGCTTGTATCTAGACTCCTTTGTGTTGGCTTTATGTTGTTAATGCCTCATGTTGATGGATTTGTAAATCATGTTTATGTTGATGCCTAATTGTTTGTTTGGGAGGCTTATAGCCAGTCCTTGGATGTTTGTGTTGCTTTGGTATTTGGATGTCGTTGTTGGCTTGGTTCGTGGGTGCCTTGTTCGATTGTAAATATTGTCTATGTTATATGCCATGAATGTCTACATGTTTTGGTTGCTAAGGCATGATATCTTAAGTGCTTGAGTGACCATATATGCATAAATTGCTCTTTTGTTATAATGCTATGTATGAATGCTTTAATCCATGTTTGAGTGATTCCTCTGGCTTAAATATGTGTGCTTACATGTTTGTATATGCTTAGGTGAGTCGAGAATTGCATCTAGAGTCATGTTTGAGGTCGTTCAGCTTAAAATTGTGGACTTGCAGTGCAGGGCGTATCGATACGCTAAGGGCTGTATCGATACGGCCTTGCTCATAGAGAACACAAAATTTGCTGGGCGTATCGATACGTGGGGTGTATCGATACGGTCCCAACTCTCTGGAATTCTGAGGAATTGTAGAGTGCATGGCGTATCGATACGGTGTCCAAGCGTATCGATACGGTCCAACCTAGTTGACCAAAGTGGTGTTGACCGAGAAGGGCGTATCGATACGCTTAAGGGCTGTATCGATACGGTCTTCTTATGTTGACTGTAGGGTGTTGACCTTGGTCAGGCGTATCGATACCCTATGAAGGCGTATCGATACGACCTGCTTAAAAAGGCTAAATGAGTTGTTTTAAGGTGCTGTTTTGGTTGGTCGTTGCTATGGAGTTGTGTTTCCGCTGTCGTGTATCACATAGGACTTAATAAGGCATTTAGACAAGATAAATTGAAAAAAAAAATAGGGTTGCTAACCGAGGGGGAACCTTAATGGGTTTCGCTTCGGTTTTCCCCGTGTGGCCCACTCGGATCGGTCATCCGTCCAGACCGGGACGAGGGGGTTACACTGTGTATCACTCACGTGTTAAACATGTCGATCTAGATGTACATTTTGTTCGAGAAAGAATAGCAGCTGGTAAAATTTGTATTGGTTACATTCCAGCTGCATGTCAAGTAGCTGATGGACTAACTAAACCCTTAACTCGATCCTACTTTGAAGAGTTTAGACAACGACTTCAAGTGATGCCCAGAAGCAGTGTTGCTACTATTCAAGACAATTCAACAAAGGCAGAGAACAGGGAGAGTGTTGAAGTTTGAAGCTGCAGATGCAAAGAGCAGGGAGGATGTTGAAGATTGTTAGTTGTTGCTGTTAGCTGCTGTTAAAGGTTGTTAGTCAGCTGTTGAGCTGTTAGCTTTCAGTTAGGGTTATTAGTTAGTTAGTTAACCTAATTCTATGAAAGTTAGCATACGATGCATGTACATGAAGATCAATGTAGTCTTTGTAGTCCTTATATATAAGGATAGTGTACATACATACATGATGAAATATATGAATGGAAATAAGTTTCCAAGATAATCTTCTTTCTAAATGACTTTCCAATATTAACGATAAAAAAAAAATCTTTGTTTAATCAGAATAAGTCCATTTTTAACGAATGTAATAGGTAGAGTTTATTCGTTCAAACATGTTGGAAGAAATTACAAATAAAATGATCCCTTTCAACATGATGACCAGACCTAAGATTCAAGCTCTCATCGACCGGGATTCCAGCATGCCATCTCATCCATAACTTGGCAAGATGAAAGCATCTGTTTCTGATATTTTTGCCAAGAAAATTCGGTCAAAGTTCAAACCAGCACTGGGCAACTTGTTGAGCTGACACATCAACTTTATCTCTATGAATATTCTACCTCATTTTAGACACCAACTATGCTCTTAATCACATGTAATTTGCAAATCGGAACCCCACTTCTCATGATATCTCAAAACCCCCAATCGGAAAAGCGACTGCACAAATATGGATAAGGGATATTTTATTCCCAATGGGAAATCTGGACCCTTTTCTTAATTAATGATACACAGCTAAAAAGTAGGCCAGAAAAGGCAAAGGCTGTTTGGTCATGGATTTTAGTAATCTTCTTCTTCATCACAAAATACAAACAATGTGATTTCGTTTTGTTGTTTAAAGTATAGATGAAATGATACGTTCATTCCAATGCTATTTCAGTATTCCAAAGAGAATAATTAAAGATACAACCTTATCTAGTTATCTTGTTGCCATGTGGTCAAAATAACAGAGCTTTCTTTTTCACTGCAGAAGAAGCTAATTTTCATTCGAATCTCAATAATTACAATTTTTCACTCTATATCCAGCATCTGCCTCCTTTGTAAAAAGGGAAATCATTGGCTGGAGATGAAGGGACATTATTCATTAGAAAAAGGAAATGGACAAGGTTAACCAGGGTTTGTTTTTGACCCTATAGAGCCAAGAGATGCTACATTTATCCAATAGAGTACATCTTTTAATTTTAAAAGAAAAAGAAGAGAAATTTTTACCATGAGTATAGTAATATATGGTATACTATTCTGAGAGACAATTTGAGATTGAGATACATCCCTCCCGTATACTGTGATCTTCACGTGCACTGCTGGATTTCCCTTTGTATTTTCTCTGCAAATCTTATCTGTTTTCCTGGAAGGTGTTGGTACACTGAATTTGATTACTTTCTTCTGCCTTTATTTGACTAGGGAATTCAGTGGTTTTCACAGAGAAGAAGAAGAAGAAGAAGAAGAAAAAGCAATGGAAAGTAAGAGGCCAGTTGGTTCTTCTTCCTCGTTCACTGCTGATCTTTTTGGCTCCAAGGAGTCGTCGTCGTCATCGAAAGGGATTTTCAGTTCTATTTTTCCACATCCATCTTCGGTATAATACATAGTTTTCTTTTTATATTGGTGATTGCATTTGTTATGTTTTTAATTCTTTTCTGTTCATTTCTAGGCTCACTTTATGTAAAAATACCAAGTTTTCTTGTGTTTTAAGAAAGCTTGAATAGGTTAGTTCTTGTCTAAACAGGGTAGGATTTTAACATACAAATCACAAGTCTTTAAATTGAAGCTTTGAAAAGTACAATTTGAAATTCATGTCCTACATATATTTATTTATATTTATAGGTTTTAAAAATTAAACTTATATATGCATCCTGGTTATATACTTTGTCTTAAATTTCAGGGTGGAGGGAGGATTTCCTCAGTCTCCAAGGTGTTAGAATCTTGGCCAAAACAGCCTTTAGAAGGTTCAGCTTGGAAACATGGAATGCAAGGTACTATCATTTTTTTCTTTAAAACTCTTGCATATGTTTACTGCTACTCTCGAACCACTGATTCATGGACCGGTAATATCGATCGAATCCGCCTAACTTGAGTTCATCTCCTGATAACATTAATGTCTGGTTATTGTTTTTCTTTGAAATTTATATATGTAGCTCCACTGCCTAACAAGGAAGAAAGGGCGGAACCATGCCATTTGAGTTCATCTCTTTACTATGGTGGCCAAGATTTATATTCCCATTCCTCGACTGCCCAAACTTCTACACCATATCCATCTGTGACTGTGAGTCTTGGCATATCAAATTCTGATCTAAAAACTAGTTTCTGATATACATATGGAAGTAATTTATACGTATATATTTTTGTGTATGACTATGAACATAGTTTAAGAAAGATGGGGGAGAAGATGACCCTAATGGAAACAACTCAATGGATGCTTCTAGAGGGAATTGGTGGCAAGGTACTCGTATTGATCTATTTGAAAGTTTCAAATTCATATTCAATTAGTACCCATTTCTCAAACACTAGTCTTGGAATTTTTGCAGGTTCGCTTTATTATTAGAGCCTGGTTTTCCCATGCAATTGAATTCTCCAAGGTAATGGGATGAAATGTTATTACATTTCTCTGAACAAACTTGTGATGTTTTCAGTTGAGTGTCTTACACTTTGTTAATCTTGACATTTTGCAGGAACACATAAAAGCAAGCAAATAATCATGGAAGAACATGAAGCATGAATAAGTTTCTGCCCTTGGGATTACAAATCCTTTCAGTAATATTATACTATATAATTTGTATGTGCAAATGAAACTTGACAAGTTCTTCATTACATCATAAACTATGCTTTGAGATAAGTGATGGAAACACTTAAAATATATGGAGAATGGTATGTCTTTGTTGAATCAGTTTGGTCCGGTTTTTTTTTACTATCAAGAACAGCCACAAATTACGAAAAACAGGGAACAAACATAGGCTCGATCTCATGCACAACACAGGCAAGAACAAGCCGAAAATCAACAAGGAAAACCAAGCAAAACAAGAAGGCGCAACAAGCCTTGAACATAAAACGAAAGGACAATAAACCCAACGAAAATTAAAACCGGGCAAGAGGAGGACCCGGCAGCCACCATAGAACCAAGCAGACGCTACACCGAGACAATGAAAGTTTTGACTCTAACTACGCTCAAGCGAGAGCTCCATCCGGAGGCAGATTTCCTCGTCCATACTGGATAAGGTTCTTGGTCCGGTTTTTATTATTTTATTGGCACTGTCATAAATCTCTGCAGCTATATGATTTGATGGACATTCATACCCTAAAAAAAAGCCTAATCCATTTCGGCTTGTGTTTACGTTAGAGGCGGCCCAAAATCTTTAGAAAAAGCCCAATTGAACTTAATACGCTAAGGCCGAGAATTAAAATCTGATCATCACCTTTCCTTATTGAAAACTAAATTTAAACGCACCAAATCTTCCCAACCAAAACATCCTTTCATAATTGATGGCCAAAAAGGAAAATCTCCCTTCATTCTCACCTACTCCAATTAATACATAAAACCTAAAATAAAGAGGGAAAAAATCACAAAACAAAACCAATTGATTCAAATCTTTGTTTTGGATAAAAATGGTTCTGTTCATACTCTTGGATTAATTAACTTCATCAGTCAAACGTAATTAACCCTTCTTTTGTTTGCAGAAACAACCCCTCAAAACCCCAAATTTGTTTGCATCTGAATTTTAAAATTTGAATATAAAATATTCATAAGAAGCAAAAGATGTCTTTTTTAAAAAAATTAACTCAGAGTGCAACTCCCTAACAAATGGCAGGTGAGGTGAGTTTGCAGAATTCGACAAGTCTACAGTCCTACCTGCAAGAACCAACACATAATACAAAATGAAAAAACAACATTATACAAGTCTTTCTTTGCACAACATGTCTTGTTTTTATCTTAAAAAGAACCCCAAGTTCCCATATTTCCATTCCTTGATACAATCATAGGTTAAAAGGTGTCCCTCAGGCTCAGGATCCTCTCTTTATTTCTCTCTCTTTCTTTTTTTTCAGTGTTCATGTGGTATAGATCAGGTAATAATTGTACCTTGTCGAACCAGCGACATCCATAATAGCAAATCACCAAGCCACTCAACTCAACTCACCTGATTTGTCTCGGTGTCCACTTTAAACTTAAAAGAGTTTTTCAGTTTCATTTAATGATGGCTGTTGACCTACACGAATACGAGTTATTGCTTCCTTCTCAGCCTTTCACTCCTCAAGAAGATCACCTCGGATCCGAGTTGAGTTCAACTATTGGGTCTGATCAGCTGAGTTCAAGCTCCACAGAGAGCAGCCAAGAAGAAGACGATAATTACATTGGTGAGTTGAGTCGCCAGATGGCTCAGTACATGTTTCCTGATGAAGATAAACCAGAAAAGGTGTTCCATTCCATCCTCTTGATCATGTTAATACCAAAGATTCTATGGTTTCTTTTTTTACTTTTAAAAACTGATCTCTCTTTTCCTTTCCATTTTCTGTCGTTTTTAGCCATGGGATTTGTCTGGTTCACCAGAATCAACGCTGTGGTCACGGTTTGGTTCGAACCTTGATATTCCTATTGGACCATCGAGGGTGCCATCTCCTCCATTGACACCCATGGTTGAGAATTTTGAAAAGATGAAGATAAATGAAGAAACGGCAAGATATAATAACCAAGGTGAGCGATTTTCAACTACATCCAATTCAATCCAAGTATCTGGCGGGAACCTGAATGCTGGATTTCAATCAAAGAAAGCACTTATCGATGATCAAATAAGAGGAAACCAAGTAAGAATCAATATCATCACATTTTTTATCATTTAGACTTCATTTACAAATGAAGCTTCTCTGATTTTTCTTCATATAATTCACAGCTTTACATGAAGCAAACGGAACGAAAGTTACAAAACACAAGGACTAAGCATTATCATCAAAGCAAAGGAAGAGTCTTTGGTGGGTATAATTCTTATAATCCCTGGTATAACCTGCAGCAGCAGCAGCAGCAGCAGCAAGCCGGTTCTCACACGAGGGGGGTTTTCCTCAACGCATCCGGTTCAAGAAATGGTTCTTGTGGAACCGGGGTGTTCTTGCCTCGTGGAATAGGGGGGACCCCCCCTACCGAGTCACGCAAGAAACAAGGTTCCAAAAAAAGTACTCCTTTCTTAGCTCTTTTTGGTTCTCAAAAGTAATATTGAAAGGTTACTTTTGGGGTCGCCTACTCGCCTTAGGATGTAGGCAAAAAGTTTGGTTGGATTTGTTGGGGGAGTGGTTAAATGTTCAGTGGACTATCAACTATCCCATTTTCCAAATTCTGGTTAGGATTTAGGACATGTTACTATGTCTGGTTTCGAGAGATTTGACTATAGATTCCATTTCCCCAGCAAATCTCCCCTCCATTGCTAGTGTCCAAGATTTCTTTGTGAATTTTCTTTTGGAATTTTGGGGTCAGATATTTTATACCTGGTTTTTGTTTTCTGTTTTGAACAGGAAGTGCCACGGTTCTGATTCCTGCAAGGGTAGTTCAGGCACTGAAGCTCCACTTTGAGAAAACAGGTGTTCCAACAAGGCCCAACAACAGTGGTTTCCCTCTACAACACGGTAGCTAGACCTAGACTGATCCAACACCAAGAAAATTCTATCATCTTTATAGCTTTCGGCATCTGTCTTCATCACTTGGTAATCTAATTTTGAAAACAAATCTAACCCTTTTTTATATTATTATTCCATACAGATGCTTGTGTAAGTGGGAGGAATAATAGCAGCATGCATGCACTGCACAAGGGCCAGTCCAAGACAGTGCCGGCCATGAACCGTCAAGAAATGAGTCTATGTCTACCACAAGAATGGACATATTAAAATAACAGCCCTGTCTCTAGCACATGGGGTTGTTTGTTCCTATCAATTAAAGCTTAGATGTATTTCACACCGGAATAAAAGGGGAGAAAACAAAAATAAAAACGGACGGTGGTGAAAATATATGGAATCTGGGGTTAAGAATATGTACTTCAGTTTTTAGCCATTTTATTTAGATGGGAAAACAAAAATAAATTTGCTGTGAAAATGAAGGGTACAGTCTATGTACCTTCTCTTTGTAAGCTTATTGAAGATGTCTTTTGTAAATAAAAATATTAGGCTTTGTGCCCTTTTCATAAATGTTGTGTACAAGTTTGTTGTGCTTTAAAAATGAAGTTTAATGAATCTCTACTGCTCTAGGAGGAGCGTGGGGGCAACAACAACAACTGTCATAGCCCAGACCCAGAAGCCGAATTCGTACCTCGCACTCAAATCTGAAACCCTAAACCATTTCTATCTCAATAAGCTTGAAAATTGCTTTCAAGTTTCTTGGATGAAAAAGACTGAACTTCTGCCCTTAGCCATTGTTAGGTGCTTAACTGATAAGGCAGGGTGGTTCTGTTGATTTGCCAGCCCCCCCACAAGGTTTTGTCATTCGTGCACCCTTTTGTACTTTCCATTTCCAAGATCTAATGTCTGGTTCCAAATTTTGTGTATATGCATGTATTGAAGTGATTCAATCTTTAAAATTCTGATGAGGGTGGTCGATTTTTGTTCCCTTTAAACATGTGAACTTTGAAACCACTTAATTTGGCAACATGAGGATAAGATCCGGTGCTATATTTTGCAATAATGAAAGTGTTTGATCAAACATTCATATTGCTTTTCTTCTTTCTTCTTTTCTATTCCCCCCTTCCCAAGTTCTTTGAATTCTTAAGGCGTGCAATTTGTAGTGTAATTGTTGGATCATTATGCCCCAAATATTCTTTGCAAATTGATAATGATTTGACTTTTTATTTAAAGTTTAAATATCTAAAGCGGGTGTATTTCAATACCGGTACCTTTAATTTTCTTTAACAACTGATAAAATTTATCTTTGATGACAGAAAATTTTACTTAACAACAAATTTTAGGGGTTTTAGATGATTAATCGTACGATGTATAGAGTAGTGAGCGAGGAAATGTCTTGGAGAGTTAAAAATAAACGTAGATCCGAAATTTTTTGAATAGGTCAATCTTTCAAACAATTGTTGAATTCAAGTACAGACAAAAAGTAACATGACAAATTGAAACATCATTATAATCAGAGAAAAAAAAATATAAGTGATTTTCGTAATAGCAACAATCGAAATGAAAACAATATAAACTGGGAAAATGAGATTGTGGAAGAGCAATAAAAATATCGTGCTACTAGACGAAATGTAAAGTGTCAAACCTTAGATGCCAATACTCTTGAACTCTTGTAGCCGAAAACATTATTAGATTACGTTCTAACCGAAATAGAATGGGACACATAAAATTTTATGTGAGCCAACAAAGACCGTCTTGTAAGGTTAAATATTCTTGAGTGACCGATAACGAAATATGATGGAGGATGAAATAAAACTCATCATGAATAAAATAGAACACAAAACCGTATATGACCTAATAAAATCGAGTTAGACTAATTTGGAGAATTTTAATCCGACCTTCATTATAATTTAAAAAAAAAAACGAATATTTCACTGAAAATTAATTATACAAAGTATAAATCTTAATATAGGAAACATATTTAAAACAATAAATTTAACTATTCAAACCGGTGCAAAAACCAGACCCGAATTTACTTAAATAAAATTTTCAAAATATGAAGTCCAAAACAATCTATAGAATATCTCTAATTTTATCTAGGCTTGAAAATTAGACTAGGGCCCAAGTTGAACAGCATTACAATCCAGCCCATTCAAGCTGATTCTATAATGTTCGTGAATTTACTTGATTTCAGTCCCAAAAGGAAAAAAGAAAACAGAAGAAAGCTGAAGAAATTACTAGATTCCTCACCAAATTGTTATAAATACCCAACACGTCGTGGCTACTCAACAACAAGAAGATAGATTCGAATTCTCCAAAACAATCAGCGTCGAAAACTTCTGATTTTCCATTTGTTCAGCTTTTGTGTTCCGATTGTGCAAGAGAAATGGCGATGATCCCAAGTTTCTTCGGCAACCGAGGGAGCAGCGTCTTCGATCCTTTCTCACTCGATGTCTGGGATCCATTCAAGGATTTCCCTTTCTCTTCTTCACTTACGACACGTTCCCCTGAAACCTCTGCTTTTGTCAACACCCGCATCGACTGGAAGGAAACCCCAGAAGCTCACGTCTTTAAGGCTGATCTTCCGGGGCTTAAGAAAGAAGAAGTGAAAGTCGAGGTTGAAGATGACAGAGTGCTTCAAATCAGCGGCGAGAGGAAAATAGAAAAGGAAGACAAGAATGATACTTGGCACCGTGTGGAGCGGAGCAGTGGGAAGTTTTCGAGGAGGTTCAGGTTACCGGAGAATGTGAAGATGGATCAAATTAAGGCTTCCATGGAGAATGGGGTTCTTACCGTTACTGTTCCTAAAGTGGAAGTGAAGAAGCCTGATGTCAAAGCTATCGACATTTCTGGTTAAAAACTGAAAGGGTTTGAACTTTGAAGGGGTTCTTGTTGTTAATGTGCTGAAGTCTGTTTGCTTGTCTTCAAGTTTGGCATGTCTTGTCTCTACGTTTTTACTGTGTATTGTTCCAGATGAATAATCAAAAACTTACATTTCCTGTTGGTGAATGATGTTATAATTAGGGTCTGGCTTGTAAAACTATCAGGTTTTTATTAATAAATGTATATTGTTCTTTCATTCTCTTTCTGGAGTCTTCTTCTCTGTTGAAAATTTAATCAAATTCTACGGGTGATCCCTGTAATTAACTCAAGTTTTAAACATGAAGTCCCACTTAATAACTTTAGTCAACTTTATCATTTTCTTAAAACAAACTGTAAAAGCAAAAGAAAACAAAAAAATCGGAGGAAAAAAAAACTTCTCCCTCGTTTTGCAATTCCTAGGTGCTTTGAATTCGCTGGCCCCTGCGTTGCCGGACATCGGCATGTCCACCCTCAGCCTTTCCCTAAGAGATACTTTTTTTAGAGTTATATTTCCTACTCTCTCTACATTTATCACAAATGTAAGTATAAATATAGAAGATAATCTACAATATTTGATTTTTTTTTTTCATTTCTAAACTTATAAATTAATTTCAAGAGTGAAGGGGAGACATCCAATTCCAGAAACAAATCTTGTTTGTTGAAATGTTTATGGCTTGTTCTCACCAAAGTAGGCTCTCTTTTGGTTGCCTAGGTGGAGAGCTATCTGCTTAAAAGTTAATCTGTGTGGAATGTTCCTATTAAAAGTTCTGTTAGCTGGGCTTGGAAGAAGCTACTGAAGTTGCGAATTGTGTTTCCTCAACTTGGTGGCATGAGAGACAAGTTTCAAGCAAGAATTGTTCCGGAGGAGATTCGTCCTAAACGAGAAAATGCGGCATGGGCGAACATGTTTGGGGGTCGCTCCTTCATTGCATGGTTACAGATTACCAACTAAATGTAGGATGTTCACTAGGGGGACAATTGGCCCATGTTGCTTTTATACAGAGAGTGAAGATTCAAGTGATCATTTGTTTGCTATCTGAGATTTTTTAGATTAGTTTGGGAAGAAATTCTGCATAAATATGGCTTGAGGGCTCATTGTAATTCGTGGCAGGAGGTGCTTGATTTGTTGCAGCAGTATAGAAAAGGGAAATCTTTATTTGTTGTGGTGCTTCGGTTAGTTTTGGGTGCATTTCTTTATTATATATGGCAAGAAAAGAATGAGAGATTGCATGGAAAACATCCACAACAAGCTAAACTTATTTCTTTGAGATTCTTTGGATAATAAAGCTCACTTATCCAAACAAAAAATTGAACTTATAAATTAAAATATATTACACAATTAAATACATTTGAATTTTAATCATTTAATATAAAAGAATTAAGTGGTGAGTACAAGAGCGAAGCCAAGAATTAAAAGTTGAAAGGAACGAAAATAAAAGAAAAGTTTAAGAGTATAAAATGCCCTTGATTTTTTGGAGAAAAAATCAATTAAGCCCCTAAATTTTTTTGCACCCAATTAAATTATTAGACCAAAAATTTGAATCAATTAAGCCCTTGAACCAATTTTGACCATTAATTTTTGATTATTTTTTCTGGATATGTTGGTAATGGTACAATGTATTTTCTCACATTGTCTCGACTTGACATTTTCAAAAAACTTATTTTATGTAAAAAATTATTTAAACGTTCTAAAAGTGTATAAAATATAATTTTTTGAAGAAATCTGTAAATGCAACATGATAGAATTGTAGTGTATCATGTGCCAATAATACCTAAAGAAAGAATTGTAAAAATTTAATGATTAAAATTAGTCAAATGACTTAATTAATTCAACTTAATTGACTGCAAAAAAATAAGTTCAGTGGCTTAATTAATTTTCTCAAAAGTTCAAGGATTTCTTACACCTAAGCCTAAAAAGAATAAAATACTGAAAAACATCGTCAATATGATTGATTCACTAATTTTATGTAAACTAAACTTAATTTCATGTACACATTTTACCACTAAGACACTGCTTATTTTATAGTATTAAAACAAAAAATATAAATTAAAATTTAAAATTTTACAATGGGCTAAATTAAAAAAAAAAAATGTACTGTGAGGATGGATCACGGGGACCTGCCCCTGCGGGCCTTCATATGTGTGAGTAACTGTAATTTTACTTTGAAAGATTTTGAAATTATAAACGAAACATATTGCTTATAATGATGCAATTGCTTCCGCCCGAAGTAATGAAAAGAAAATATCTAAAAGAAAATCAAGAAAGGAGAGGAAAGGAAGAAAGTTGTTTCGATTATTCTATATATAACTTTCGACACTATTAAACGATTAGGGATCGATTAGCGTTGGAAAATTTGTCGATGATTTCACCGCAAACAGTTTGTAGAATGACACTTTCTATTAATCAGCAGAATTCTTTTTCTTGTTGCAGCCTTTGTCTTTGCTGCTAGATTTTACTTCAGAACCTCATTCGTTGCTAACGCCATGAATTTTTTCTTTCTCTTGATCAAAAAGAATCAACCCAAATCCTTTTCTTGGCTTCATTAATTGATTTGTTATTGCTTTATAAAAGATTACTTTGGAACATTAAAAGAAAATATCAGAAGTGAAAAGTGACTAATCAGAGTTTCTGAAGGAAAAGCTAGCAGCAAAAACAATGGTTACAACAAGAAAAAAGATCTGCCGATCAACAGAAAATATCATTTTACGAGTTGTTTGCGTTCTAGGATAAGTTGAATGTGTTATTGAAAACGGCGGGAACCATCACCGCCATGGCCGATGGGTGGCGTCAATCGATCCCAATTCCTGTATACTCATTGCAGGGCAAACTGTAGGGCTGCTTGTTGGGATATTAGGCCCCGTATACTCATTGCAGGCAGCTAATTAGGCTTTTAAGTACCATTGGGCCAGTTCGTACAATGTTCTTAAAGGTAATGAAGTTTGAGGTTAAGCGTTGGATTGGGTTTTTCTAATTTTTATACATATTTGTTCATCAGTCAGAATATGTTCCGGTGATCAAAGGGAAAAAGACTCTAAGAAAGCTTACATGAAAGAAAAAGGATAGAACTTTGCACTTTTAGAAAACGTATTGGAGAAATTTATTCGGAATACATTCACGAAAAACTAAAGTAGGAGGTTTTTTAAAACTCTCATACAGTCATACGCACATACATATGACTGTGTGTATACATTCATACAAATACATATATTTATTCGGAATATATACGTACACTCACTTATGAAAGTAGCTATCTTTAGAGTTAGCCAGAAATGTGGATAGCCTTAACATCAGGCTTTGTGACTTGCAGCTTTGGAACGGTGACAGTGAGCACACCGTTCTCCATGGAAGCCTTGATCTGATCCATCTTAGCATTCTGGGGCAGCCTGAACCTCCTCATGAACTTCCCACTGCTACGTTCAACGCGATGCCATGTGTCCTTCTTGTCTTCCTTCTCCACGTTCCTCTCTCCGCTAATCTGAAGCACTCTATCATCTTCCACCTCCACTTTCACTTCTTCTTTCTTGAGCCCCGGAACATCGGCCTTGAACACGTGCGCTTCCGGGGTTTCTTTCCAGTCGATTCGGGTGTTCACGAAAGCCGAGGTCTCTGGGGTTTGTGTGGTGAGCGAAGAAGACATAGGGAAGTCCCTGAAAGGATCCCATATGTCCAGAGAGAAAGGATCAAAGACGTTGCTGCGTCGGTTGCCAAAGAAGCTTGGAATCAAAGACATTTTCAGCAGAGAAAACTACTTTGTTTGGGAATATTGAGAGAGCTGACTTGGTTTTTCTATGCTTTGCTTGTTTGAGTACTTGAAGCAGCTGAAATGGGGTTTTTATAGGCCTTGAGGAGAATTCTAGGACATTATAGACGCATCATATATTTTCTGGGACATTCCTGAATCTTCATATTCTATATGGGCTTTATACATAGTCGTTGGGCTCGGATAGGCAAAACCTAAAACTGTACAAGAACATGCCACTTGTTCACACCAGCTATGCCGCGTTGTATTACTTTGTCAACCGACCCGGTGTCTGTTTTCACTTTTCAGTCAACTAGAAGAAAAAAAATATTGTTTTTGAAATGATAAATCGACAGGATGAGACGTAGGTCTCCAGCTGAAATGAAACGCTTTCATTGATTAAAAAGACACAAAGACAAAAACATAATCCCAATACAGACTACAGAGCAAACCTAATCTTTGGACTTGGGAATTTTTGTACCCACACTTGTTCACGTGTTTCTTAATATCCAAGTTTTGTACAGATTCACGTGTTTCTTAATTTCTTGGGGAGGATTATTTACAAGACTTGCCCAACTCGTTGAACCGTACAAATGGCGACGATCCTTGTCTTTCCACACTGCTTTTCTGCAGGCAATAAAAATGAAAAGATGGTGAAAGAAAGGAGGATGAAGGTGCTTCGATATTGGAACACACATGGGCCACTGTCGGTGATTTTTCTTTTCAAATGCTGGCGTCACTCTACTGACATATATTATTGTAGAATATTCAGGGATTCACGTGAAGATGATCATGGTCTGCAATCAGAAAATGCGCCATCGCCATCATCCTCGATCCCAACTTCATCTACGGTAATCATAAAATACGTTTAATTATCACAATCATTGTTTAATTAGTATAAACCATTTATTACCATGTTGTCTCATTAGTCAATAAGACATTAGCTTAATGCTAACGAGATTTTGAGATCTAATGTTTAAGTTTTATCAGTTTAAACCTCAATTCAGTTTTTTTATTATGATTTTGAATTTTATTTAAATTTATTTTTATCATGTTTTGCAATATTTATAAAGTTAAATGATTGTTTTATAACGATTGGTATATTAATTTAAGGGAAAATATTTATGCGCCGGTGATGAAAAAATTATTTATTTACGAACGTTTTGCTTTAGGGTTTAAAATTTAGTCTTAGAATTAAAATTTTAATAATTGATGTTAGATTTTATGATTTGAAAATAAATTTTATAATTTAAATTTAGAATTTAAGGTGTAAAATTTAAAAATTAGAGTTTAGAGTCATTAAAACAACATGATGCAGTTTTAAAATTTTTCTTGTAAAACAAATAAATTAATGACAGTACATCAAGTAATTGCTGTTCATTTTGTATATTTTGAAAGTTTAATAATTTAAAAAACCGTTTTAAAATAGTTTAATTTATCATTTCAAAATTTTACGAAACATTTAATGAAAAATATCCATTATACTTAGAGGCTTACAGAGGGGTGATTCGTGATCATGATGGACGTTGGCTTAGAGGCTTTGCTAAAATTTTGGAATTTGCTCGGTTATCAAAACCGAAATATGGGGAATATAGATCGGTCTCCACTGTGCTATAGAGTTGGGTTTGCGTGCAGGTATAGACTTATAGTAGAGCCAAATTTTTTAAACGTTTTAATTTTATCTCCAAATTATTAGTATATGCGCATCATATCTTATGTTAATAAAATTATTATAAAAATTTGTTTATTGTCATGAAACACTAAAGTGTAGTATGTAAAAATATTGTAACACCCCCTTCCCGGCCTGGTAGAGAACCGGGTCGGAGAGCGCTACCGGAAACGATGCGGAGATCGGAGACATAAATTCAAAGTTCAAAAATCATTTCGTAATATTTTATTAATCTCTTTTAAGACTTAACACTCAACTTATTAACAACTTACTCAATTGGGGTCAATTTTAAACTTTTTCAAACTTAGGGACTAAATTGTAATTTTCACAAATTAAAGGTCTTTATCTGAAATTCGTGAAAATATACTGAAATTAAACTTACTAGTTATTAGCCTGTAAAACCTCATTACTATCGGAGGTTATTTATCTACCTGATTAGACGATGCAATATTTAGTGACTATTTTGTAAAATATTCAAATCTATTCCTTTTTATTATCTTACTAAAATTCTTTACATATTTAAATGAGCCTAACAACTTAAAAAAATCTTAGAGTCCTTTCTAATCATTTTTATTAGAAAATTATTCGTATCTATCATTATTATTATTCTAACATTTATTTAATGGGACTTTTCTAGATTACTAAAATAAAACCACATTATTAAATTACAAAACACAATTTATACAAAAGTTGGATCATATGCCACTTTACTAGGAGTTCATGAAAGATATCATACATATAAGGTAGAGATGTGACTTGCAACTGCACCACACGATCAAAGGTTGGAAGTCTATCAGGGTCCTGAAAATGCATGAGACACGTATGTTAGGCTTACATAGCCTAGTGAGGTAGTCATGATAGTAAATTGACAATAATATGAATGTCATGATTAAATATAAATTTAATCTAACTTATTTGCATGCTTCTATAACAGTATAAGCATAACATGATCAGATATCCATATCACTAACATAACATAATATAATCATATATCTTATCATAAACATGTCATGGTATAACATATCGAACACATATTATATTGGTACCATTGGATACGCGGATTCCCTGTACACCATATCATGTATCATAATTGAGCCGTAGCCCTGAGCCGTAGCTCCATGTATCCCTTACACTTTCATCCTTTTATCTCCCACATATAGGCCGTAGCCCTGGACCGTAGTCCTCCCTTACATGGTGAGCTCAAATATTCCTATGGCATGCCAATTGTATCCAACGTCCATAAATACACACAAATTCACATAATCTATGATTTTCAGATCATATCAAATCAAATAGCAAGATGAGCCGTAGCTCCATATCAGATAATATTTCATATTATTTTCATATACATGTAGCATATTATAATCATTTTTAAGCATATCAAAATAATGCAGGGTACTTATCAGATGCAAATAAATTCATAATTAATGCAATAGGAAGGCACCGAGCCTACCCCTGACACGACTATACCCACATATCAGAACATAAAAATATCGGAATGACACCGTGTCACCCGAGACAAATGCATCTACACTCACCTTGACAGACCGGTGCTTTATTTTTATTTATTGGGCTTGAAAGTTGATCTGAATTGACCTCGTGTACTACGATAAAAATTAATTAAAATATAAGACAGTATCGAATATATATAAATATTAATCAAACCTGATACCGAAACTTAAACTAACTAGAGATTTGAGCTTACCCCGTCGTCGGCAAAAATTCGATATTACTATATCGAAAATATCGGACTACCAATCAAACATTGGATCGTATCCTACTAAATTTTTTTTTCTTCTTCAATTGCCGTGTAAATCATCAATCTCCCCCCCCCCCCTTTTATACTAATTTGGGCATCTACTATTACACCCACTATATTTGTTTTTATTCAATAATTCTAATAATGGTTTAGTGGCCAATTAAAAAAATAAACAAGTGGCTACTTTAATGACAATTTGCAAGCCACCAACGCCACTTGCTTCTTTTTCCTTTATTTTTTTTAATAATAATAATAATAATAATAATAATAATAATAATAATAAACTATCATAATTTAATTCGAATACTCAAGATAAGATCGAATAAATTATTTAATCGATAAAAATATATTCGGTCACCGGAACTTAATTCCGACTAGACCGGTTTTTGGGGTATGACAAATATAATGTGGTATAGACGGTAATTTGATGATGAAAGTAGAATATTCAAGTAGTTGAGGACTAATTTAAAATGAGGATCATTGTTTGGGGATGAAAATGAAACATCCAAAGTTTGGGGGGGACTAAATTAGAGTGGGAGCTATATTTTGATAATGAAATTGAAAGATTTAAATGTTTAAAGATAAAATTAGAATTAAGGTGATAAATTAGGGACGTATAATACAATTAACTCTAATTATTATTATGTGTATTTTAATTTTTTTCCTCTTAACTAAATTTTAATTTTTTAACAAGACATGTATTAATAATTGTTTAAAGAGTTTAAGGACAAGTGTAGAGGGAGACAATCAGAACCGTGAAGAGGTCACATATATCCTGCTCGAGTTGATTTGCAACTCATCGGACGGTTCATCCTATCAATCGTGGACCCTACGTATAACTTAGAATATGTATCTAATCTAGAGTGGGGCCATATTTGTCAAAATAAAAATTTAGAGTGGGGCCAGTATATGATATTTTTTTTAATAAAGATAAAAATACGTATATATGAGACTCGTTAAAAATCTCCTTAAACTTAAGTGAAGGGGTAAAAAAAGTATATGATCAAATTAAACACCTCTTTTATCATTATATTCAAGTACGTAATACAGTAATACAAACCTTAGAGTGGGGACCACCTGAACAGAACCCTCCCCGTCCCGCGTCTTTCTGACCTGATCATCTGATGTGACCACTTATTTATTAAAATCTTTCATTTTCAACCGTCCGATCAAAAAATAATTAATTCGTCCGAAAACACTAATACAAACAATTCCTCCCTAACCCCCCTTCCCTTTCAGTTTGACTCTCACTTTGCTACTCCATCAGTCCATCTGCATGCAAAACAAACAAACAAACAAATACAATAAAATAGTAGAAAAGAAAAGAAATGAAATGAGCTCCAGCCATTGAATAAATAAATAAAAAGTTTTTCTTTTTAGCTTTCCTTTATGGCCTTCTCTGAGTTCTCTCCATGCTTGAAATTTTTGTAACAAAAAAAAAAAAACTAAAGAGGGATTAGGAATTTGGGATTCTCCTTTCACTTCTGAAAGTTCACTTTTTATACGAAAAGACTCGTCATTGCTTTGAGCGTTTCACGGTTTAATTTCGCCAGTTTTCTTTGTAGTCCTCACTGGCCAATACACCGCCGACACGACGTTCTTCTTCATCATCTTCATCAAGGCGTTCACGTTTTCCGTCATTGACCGCTGTTTCCTTCTGTATTTCCTGTAGCCAGACTGGTATTTTTCTTCCTCCCACAATCACTCGGCCCGGAAAGTTTTGAATGCTTGAAACAAGGATTTCTTCTTTTTATTTTCTTCTTCCACGTATGAAATCTAACCACGGAGTAAACTGTACTTTTCATAAAACAGACAGAAATTGTGTTTAATAATTTGATGTTGTGAACCAGGTTTCGAAATTTGAATTGAAAAATGATTGCGCCTGTTCTTTTGCTCAAGCTTGATGCGAACTTGTCGTTTCCATTAAACATAAGTGGATTTGATGATGACTCTTCATATTTATATGAAGAATTGCTTTCAGTGTCTTTTGTTTTATTTGTTCTTATGGACCACTCACTCTCGATTTCTTTGCAAACTACATAAATCAAGATTGTATGGTTTCGTTTTCAATCTTATCTTCACCATCTCCTATTAGTTTGTGAACTTTGAGCTCTGAAAAAGTTGAGACTTTAACGATTTTGGGAATCCGTTGGCGGAAGTTCTCAGTTGAGGTGTATTTTGCAGTAAATTTGTTGGTTTGGAAGTGATTTGAGGGTTTTAGATGTGTTTATTGAGAATTAGTACTCACTAGATAATCTGGTCATTACAAATTTTGATATTTGCACCTGTTAGTATTATAATCATTATAGAAAGACAAAGAAAAAGAAAGCTTTTATGTTGAAAACTATTTAGTTATTAAATGGTAATGACTAGCTGAAAATATTGATACAACTGAGATTTTTTCTTGTGGATATTCACAATGGCTTAATGGTTAAGACTTAAATGAAGCAATGCTTGCTGCTTCAGGACTTATGTTCCATTGGTTGCCAAACTTTACTTGTTTCGAGAACCTTATGCTACTATGCATGTGAATGTGATACACTAGTTGTTTTCAATTTCTGATATGACTAATATTTTTTTCCAATGTTTGTTTTCATCTCCAGAGTGGCCGGCATCAATTTGAACAGAGTCAAAAGTGTGCAACTAAGAGGATCTGAAGTGATTAAGACCTAAGTATATGGAGCTCCATTTAGGGCTAAGGAGGAATTCAAGAGATTAATCCTTTGGAATTTCTGTAAACACAACGTTTCCCCAAGCAAGTCATAGGGAAAATATGCAAGGCAGATTTAAACCTGAAAAGCCTTATTTGTCATATGCTGATCTTCATCATAAGATTCTGAGAGGTGGAAAAGAGGTGTCAGTTGATTCTTCATTGAAGCACAAAAAACAACATGCTGATGCTGATATCAAGGCAAATGAAGATGAAGATGAGCTTGTGAAGTATATGTCAAATCTACCAAGTTACCTGGAGAGAGGAGCAAAACCGCAAGAAAAAGTTTTAGATGTTGGTGTCCTTCAGTTGGGGAGCCTCCATAAACAGATCTTATATAGCTCTTCACCCAGCAGCAGCACATCTTCCTCGTTTTCAACAGATGAATCATCAGCACATTCAAGCAGAGGTCACAGTTGGTCTCCTGCCCGTCAAAGGTTACAACGTCCTTCCCTGCGATCTCATTCCATGTCTGCCCCTGTAGAAGGTCATTTGCCATTTGACAGAACTTCTAGGGAAAGTGTTGGGAAGTTTCAAGAACTCAAGGCTTCTGAGAGCATCAGCTTTGCGGCTCAGGGAAAATTCATGAGGGAAGATAAATCATTTTGCAAAACTAATCCACGAATGAAGCTTGAAAAATGCAAGAGAAGAGAAATAGTCCCAAAGATTAGTTCAGCAAGTTCAACGGTGCCTAATGGGGTAAAAGATAATGTGGCAACATATGACAAGGTGAAAATGAAGAACCAAGTCGGTGAACTTATGAAGAAAGCCGAGAAGTTTCAAGAAGTTATTCCAAACGTGGATAAACTAAATGTCACTGAAAAAAGAAACACAGTTATCCTCCTTTTGCCAAGAGATTTGCCCAAAATGAATCATTCAGGAGCAGGTGACCTTTCTAATTTGACAACAAATTCTATTGCAGAAGTAGCAGAACCTACTCAGAGGACCTTCCTGGAAACATCTAAAGAGGTTCAACATGCAGCAGTCAGCTCCAATTTCCATCGTTCGGGCTCATTGCCTTGTAAGCTTGTTAGCAGTAGACATTTACAAATTAAAGTGATGGGTTTTGATGCAAGTGGTAACAATATTCCATCAGAAAGATCTCGTTCTCTACCTCGTGCGACAAGGATTGAAAGTAATTCTCCCATAAGCAGAAATCCTGAGGAGAGAAAGTCAAATGCAAGACCCGTAAAGCCTTCTGCAAATGAGGCTTGCAAAGAATTAGACCCAAAAGGAAGCAAGGTTGCATATGAAAAAGTACGAAGCACTTCACCATTCCGTCGTTTTAGCTTCAGCATGGGTAAGGCAGGCAAAGTTTCTGGGACCAAAGAGGATTCTTCTATGCCTCAGGCAGGCTTAACATGTAGTTCTGGCAAAACTGGTTTACAAAATCCTCAGAATCCTGTTTCTTCTGGTGTTGGTACTTCTTGTGATGACAAACTCAATGCTAAAAGCAGAGGCAGGTCCAGCCCTTTGAGAAGATTATTAGACCCGCTTCTGAAACCAAAGGCAGTTAATTGTCGCAATTTTACCTACCAATTACAGGAACCAATATTACCAGAAGGTGCCTGTAAATTGTCTGAACAGCTTAGACATTCAGCCTTGCCAGTGCAGTCGGCCAAGGTGGAATCAGATACAACAAGCCTTTGCACAAGCAATGTAAATGATTCAGCACAGAACAAAAAGTGTGGATCTTCAGCAGTTCAAGCACTTCTCAGAGTTCAAGTTAAGAATGGGTTGCCTCTGTTCACGTTCGCTGTTGATAATGAGAGTGACATTCTTGCAGCTACGGTGAAGATGTTAAGTGCCTCAGGGAAGGGTGATTATGGTTGCATTTACACGTTCTTTGCTATCCAAGAAGTCAGAAAAAAGAATGGAAGGTGGATAAATCAGGGCAAAAGCAAGGGAAAAGGTCAGGATTATGTCCCTAGTGTTGTTGCCCAGATGAAGGTCTCTGGTTCTGAGTTTTCTCATTTGTCTAGGCCAAGCTATGTGGATCAATTTAGCATCAGAGAATTTGTTCTTCTTACCATGGATGTAGGACAGGCAAATCCACAAGCATCCGATTTCCAGTCTAGTGATGAGCAGGCAGCTATCGTTGTCAAGATCCCAAAGAGGAACAGAAAATTTTCAATCAGAGACGGGTATCTGATCGATAAGCGTAACAACTTGGCTGAGGCTACATCGAAAGAGCATCAACCAGAGGTGAAACATGAATTTGATTATGGAAAAAATGGTCCTTTTGTGGCTGGTGACATTAGTGCTATGGTCATACTTCCGAGTGGTGTACATAGCTTGCCAAATAAAGGTGAACCTTCATCACTGATCCAACGATGGAGATCAGGCGGAGCATGCGATTGTGGTGGTTGGGATTTAGGTTGCAAACTTGGGGTTCTTTCTAATAAGAGCCAATTCAGTCAGGGGTCTAGTTTTGAACTTTTCTTTCAGGTATGATTGTTGATCTTATGTTAATTAAACAAACATTCCCACTGTATTATATTGAAAATGTCAACTGAATTCTCTCTACGTTCTAATTATAACCAACAGGGAGGAGCTCAAGACAAGAAACCTTTTTTCAGCTTGTCCCCTTTCAAGGACGGGATCTATTCAGTTGAGTTCAATTCTTCTCTTTCACTTATGCAAGCATTTTCCATTTGTATAGCAGTTTGGGACAGTAGGAAACACTCCGAGCTTTCAGAATCAGATCCGGTTGCCACATCTGAAGAAAGAACTTTGGGGAAAACCATACTAAATGAAAGAATAAATGCTTCTATTCCTAATCCTATAGAAGGTGAGACTGCTGCTAGATACGTCCAATATCCACTTGTTTCTCCAGTTGGAAGGGTCTAGTTTGACACTATGAATGATATGATGTAATTAAGTGAAAGATAGAATTCTATACATTCCTGTTTTTCTTTTTTGGTTGGGCTATGCTCAGTTAGGTGTCCATCACCGGTAAGGTTCTCGCTCAACGGAGAAAAAGAAGTGATGAACAAGGTTTGCTTGTAATGGTAGCGACCGGTTCCCTGCGAGCTTTGGATCTTTGTATTTTGATTTACTTTTGACAACAGAAGCAATATCAGTTGTAGTATGAGCAAAATATTTTGATTAATGTAAGTTTGCATGTAAATGAAGCGATTACATATGCTTTTCTCCTAACCCATGAACTTCAACATGCTTGATAGTTATGTTGCATTTATAGATGTCCTAAGTTATCCAATTAACAAAACAGTCATAGAATTGGGTGTAGTTTTTTTCATTCTTATTGAATCAAAAGATGGTACAATCATAATTCAAATCGGATACCGTAAGGTCTCCATTTTGAGGATGGTCCTTCTAACTCAATTACTCATAGTGTTAAAGACTCAAATCCCTGATTTTGTTTAAAAAATTTAGTGTCTCGTTATGTAAATAGAATTTCATTTCGATACTTAATGAACAATGATGCAACTACTCTTACCCATCTTCAGAAGGAATCGGGGGTATTCAAGCATATTCTCCACAATCTTCAACTTTTATTTTATATGGAATACCATATGTTGTAGTGATAAAAAAATATATAAACTTTTCCCTAAGGTCTAAAAACATTGAGTGCTATTCCGATGGGCATTCCACATGGAACAGCATCCTCAAAGCAAACAATGTTGAAGCATGCTATCTAGCTAGATATTTCACAATTAAAAAAAAAAGAGGTAATTTCAAATTTCATACATTGTTGATGAAAATCAATGAACCAAGAATCTGCTCAGCACCAAAATCTTTATTGTATGGCAAGTAATACAAAACTGTAGTTTCAAAAAACATTCATGTTGTAAGCTTAATTTCAGTTCCACTCCACCTCCGGCAACCAGCAGGACCAGCCATGCTTTTACATGTAAAACAGAATATAGAATGGAAAATGACAGTATCTTATTACATCGGAGGCCGACCGCCAGCACTCAACATCTGGCCAACCATACTATTCACCTACAAAAATAATAAAACTAGTGTGAGAATCAAACATCAGCCATCAACTAAGAAAATAAAATGCAAAAGATAGAACACATCTAAAGAAAACTCATCATCAGTATTTTGAATATTTGAGTAGTAGTTTGACACAAACGCAGAGAAAATTACAAGAACTTACTTCAATCATACACACTCACACACACATAAATATATGAATACTTTGAAACCTAAACCTGCTTACCTGCCAATATTTTGAAACACAGCGATCGATGCAACTATTTTCACCCATGTTTAGCTCGGCTTCCTTGTACCTAAAGCAGAAAGATATTATCGTTGACGCCATTTCCTCGGGGAAAAAGAACATGTATATCGTGTGTAAATCTCTTAAATAGATTGACTGACACAACAAGAAAGGTGGGATACGGGCAGTTCATACCTTTTGTCAACACACTTGTTGAAACATGTCTGTGCAAGCCTGAATCAAAACCATAAAACCAGCTGAACTCAGGAACTCAAGTATTGGTGATAAAACTTGAAAGTAGAGAAAAAAGTGTCACACTATCAGGCCACAAAGGTCCTCTCATTCAAATTCTGAGCTCTGAAATTTTCATTCCTTGGAAGATATATCAAGCATACAAGGAATTTAATAGGTGAAACATAATTTACATGCCTTTCTGATCGCAATTTTTTTTCTTTTTTTCTTATTCTGAAAGAATCTGCTAGCAATCTTGACATTAATTGATTAACTTAAAGATGTAGTACTATACATATTAATACTTAGCAATTCTCTCTTACCTGTTAAAGAGTTCTACCCTATATTCCATCTCTGTTTCAGCCATGCCAAATGCCTGCCAAGTTATCAAAACACGAACTTCAAATCACCCACAGCACAAGAATGGGGGAAACCCCGTAAATTACAATCTTTTAATCAAAACCCAAATCGAAATGTCTCAAGAACATTTCCAATTAGTTAATAAGAAACGGCGAAACACCTAATACATTGAGACTAGAGATCGAAAACTACTTAAAAGGTCCAAATGCAGCAAAACAAAAAAGCCAAATTAATCAGCGGAAAAGATCCAACTTTTTCTTCAATGCTGATAATCATGAACAGAAGAGGAAAACAAAGTATAAAATAGTTAACCTGCTCTTTGTCAATTCCAGCTGGGGTATTGGGTGCAGCCATTGGAACCCTGAGCACCAAACAAGATCGATCAAAAACTAAACATAAATATGAGGGGTAATACCGATATTAGAGAAAGAAAAGAGTTTTATAAAACCTTACTTGCAAGATCTTCCTCTGTTAGGGTTTAAGCCTTAAGGATTCGCCGAAAACAAGGAGAAATGGCAAAAGAAACCTGCTCAGTTAGTCTTTTAATAGATTCGTTAAATTCGATATCGAATTAGGGTTTTAGAGGTAAATCTAATTCCAAGGTCTAACTTCGATCCACGGGACTTAAGATTTACTTTATCTTTATGCTTAAAAACTGAAATATGTTTTTAATTGAGTTTAGAGTGTCAAAATCAATTCTCCATTTAATAATTAATAAAATATATATAAATTTTAATAAAAAATTACTTTTATTAATTTTTAAATTTAACTTTTATTTTTCCAACAATACTTTTTGACAGCATGTTTAAAATAAATATTTTATCTTTTAACATTATTTTTTACAATAATACTAAACTTTTAAACCTATTTCTTTTACAGTTACTTTTCTACCGCAATTTTTATACTTATTCTCGCTATTGCTTAATATATGATTATATATTAAAATATTAAAATTTATGTTAAAAAATTTAAGGAAAAATACATAAATAATTCGGCTATATTTAATCTGGCATGTTCTTTTTGCGAGAAGAAAATTAGAATATGGGCGTGAAGGAAAACTGTCTATTTTCTTTTCATTTAGGATACAATACATAAATGATCATTAAACTATCCTTAAAAATATAAAATGATCATTAAAATTTTAAAAGTTACAAAATAATTAAATAATAGTTGAATGACGTGTCAGTTACAAAAATTTGAATAATAACACATTTAATTTTTCATATTTACACATTCAATCAATTTAGTTTTAATTTAACTCTTATTATTGATGCCTAAATTGATTGAATGTATAAATATTAAAGATTAATTGTGTTGTTATACAAAATTTTGCAACGGTCATGTCACCCGGTTAAAAACAGTTAACGGCTCAATAATCATTTTGCAACAAAAACTAAAGTTCTATTATATAACTTTTGAAAATTTGAAAATTATTTTATTTTTTAAAAATAGTTTGGTGACCATTTGTGTATTTTACCCTTTCATTTATCGTCTTCTCAATCTTGTCTTTGTTAAATTTTATTGTTTTGGTCTCTGTTTCTGCAGATTTTCGGCTCAAAAAATAAGGTTGCTTTTATTTTAAAGAACTGGTTTTTATTAAATAATGTAACAATTATATTCTAAAAAAAATGTTAAAGTGAATTCTCTTCAACGTGGGTTAAAATTTTGTATTCAATAAAGCTTCCAGCTTTGTTGAATCTGATCACAGCCCGATTGTGCTTCTTCTTAAAGGGAGGCCAAGAAAATATAGGAGGGATTTTAAGTTTGAGTCTAAATGACCAAGACAAGATTATGTTCTTGGTGGGTTCAAAGAGTTATGAAATGTGTCTCAACCTCTTCCCTGACATCAATGATTAATGGGGGAGCGGAAATCAGAGTTTAAACCTCAAGGAGATCTTCTTTCTCTGTTTCTTTTTATCATGATTGCCAATGTCTTGTCTTCAGTGATTTAAAAAGAGCTTAAAAATAAAAATTTAACAGGATTTCGAATTGGAAGGAGATGTCCAATTTTGAGTCACCTTTTGTTTGTCAATGACTAGCAGATTGACAGAATTGTGAATGTATTCTTAAGATTCTTGAAAGGTTCAGAGGCGCAACAGAATAAACTGTTAACTTTGATAAGTCTTCAGTCTTCTTTTCACCAGTTATTAGCCTTCTTTTTCAAAGACATTTGTGAAACATCTTAGGCGTCCAGTAAGTACTTGGGGTTGTCGTCACTTTGGGGTAAAGGTAAGAAAGAAGCACTCAAATTCATTCTTGAACGGGTGCGAAGTAAGCTCATATCCTCAGCAGGAAGAGAAACTCTAATAAAATCTGTGGCAGCTGCGATTCCTACTTATATTATGTTGTGCTTTCTTCTCCAATTACTTTATGCAAAAATCTTAATAATCTTGTGGGTCGGTTCGGGTGGAGAAATTCGACAAAACCTAGAAGCGGTATTCATTGGGTCCGATGGGACAAATTGGTGGAAAAAAAAGATCTTTCGAGGACTTCTACTTCTTCAATCGAGCTTTGATTGTCAAATAGAATGTAGGAAACGAAAAAAACATCTTTATTTGGGAGGATCGATGGATTCCCTCAAAGACCAAATTTCTCTATTTTTCCTGTTAGAGTTACTGTTGATGGAGCGAATAAGTGTGTTCCTACTTCTTCGGTTAATACTGCTAAGGCATAGCATGCAGATTGAAACTTTGTTGAAGCAATACAACTTGGATGGGATAGGATCATTGTCTAAACCCTAACCCTAATTTTCATATCCTAAACCCTAAACCCTAAAAAATATACCTCACCCTTAATTCTCTCTACACCCTAAGCCTATGCATCAACTTTAAACCCTAAACCTACCATTTTAAAATTAAAACATAGTTAGAGGGTAGACGATTTTCATACTGAATATTAGTTCGCGGTTCAATATTTCCTCTCTTAAGTTTTTAAGAGTGGATATCAGTACGTTAGGTGGACTCAGTTTTTTCTTTTATGAACTGAAGGTGAGGTCAGATTGATTTATAGAAAGCAAGAAAATAGATCGATTCGAAACTTGAAAACAGGGGTACATAGTCTACGTTTCACTTAAAAGACCAAGCAGGCATAATAAGCAAGAAAATATCCAGAAATGCAACAACAGTTACACCAAAAACAAACGACTAATTCTTTCACACCAAAAAACAAACTGAAGGTGAGGTTTCAAATTGCCAAAATGGCAATAACTATCCTCATTCATCATCATATTCCTGTTCCTGTTCCTCATCCTCGTACTCTTCATCATCGGCTGTTGCGTCTTGGTACTGCTGATACTCCGAGACCAGATCATTCATGTTGCTCTCGGCTTCAGTGAACTCCATCTCATCCATGCCCTCCCCTGTGTACCAATGCAAGAAAGCCTTCCTCCTAAACATAGCTGTAAACTGCTCACTCACACGCCTGAACATCTCCTGGATGGATGTTGAATTGCCAATAAATGTTGACGCCATCTTAAGGCCAGTGGGCGGGATGTCACAAACTGTCGACTTCACGTTGTTCGGGATCCACTCAACAAAGTATGAGGAGTTCTTGTTCTGAACATTGAGCATTTGCTCATCTACTTCCTTTGTGCTCATTTTACCACGGAACATGGCTGATGCGGTCAAGTAACGACCGTGCCGTGGATCAGCAGCACACATCATGTTCTTTGCATCCCACATTTGCTGAGTGAGCTCGGGAACTGTCAGAGCACGGTACTGTTGGGATCCTCTGGAAGTGAGTGGAGCAAAACCCACCATGAAAAAGTGAAGCCGGGGGAATGGGATAAGATTCACAGCAAGTTTCCTGAGATCAGAGTTGAGCTGGCCAGGGAATCGCAAGCAGCATGTAACGCCAGACATTGTTGCAGATATCAAATGGTTCAAATCGCCAACTGTGATAAGATCAAAAGGAAAATAACTTAGATATAAGAGTTCTAAAAATCCCAAAACATATCTTATTTCTAAAATCTAAACTAGTTAGTATAGGAAAATCCCACAGTAGCAAAGAATTAACAGATCCAAACATCAAAATATCATGTAAATTACAGATCTAAACTCTGAGGCGTGACATTTAACATAATAACTACTACATCAAACTATAGTTAACAATCTAAGCAAAAGATAAGAACAAATCAGGGGAAAACTTACAGCTGGGAGTGGTGAGCTTAAGTGTACGGAAACAGATGTCGTACAAGGCCTCGTTGTCAAGAACCATACACTCATCAGCATTTTCAACCAGCTGGTGAACAGACAAAGTAGCATTGTAAGGCTCCACGACTGTATCAGAGACCTTAGGAGATGGGAAGACCGAGAAGGTCAGCATCATCCTATCTGGGTATTCCTCCCTTATCTTCGAAATCAACAGTGTTCCCATTCCAGATCCAGTTCCTCCTCCCAAGGAATGACAAACCTGAAACCCTAAAAAAACAGAAGAAAAAAATAGTTCAACGCCAGTTAATACACAAGAAGAAGTTAAATCGCTCAGATCCGGCGTAAATAGATTACAAAAGACAGTTTACCTTGAAGACAATCACAGTTCTCAGCCTCTTTACGAACAACATCAAGTACAGAGTCGATTAACTCAGCACCTTCAGTGTAATGGCCTTTAGCCCAGTTGTTACCAGCACCGGACTGACCAAAAACGAAGTTATCTGGCCTAAAGATCTGACCGACGGGACCAGATCTGATACTGTCCATGGTTCCAGGTTCAAGATCCATGAGAACAGCACGAGGCACGAATCTACCACAACTGGCTTCATTGTAGTAGACATTGATGCGCTCAAGTTGGAGATCTAAGTCCCCTTGGTAACGACCGGTTGGATCAATGCCGTGCTCGGCGCAAACAACTTCCCAGAACTTGGCCCCGATTTGGTTGCCGCATTGGCCACCTTGAATGTGAAGGATCTCACGCATTTTCGTTTAGGGGAAAAGAGAAACAGGAACGAAGAGAAAGGAGAACAGTGAGATAAGGAGGCAAACTGTGAAATGAAAGGATTCCTTGGGGATGTTTTTATTTATATTTCAAAGAGCGGTGAGATTGGTGAGATTGGATTTTTTTTTTTTTTACTTTTTTAAAATATTACTGTTTTGAAATTTGAATCAATAGTTACGAGGCAGTGGCTGACAAAATGTTAACGGCTGGAAGAATAACAAAAGAGTAACGGCTAAGTTAAACTAAAAAGAATTCAAAAATGCAGAGACAGCTGGATACGATTGTCGGCTAGTTTAGTCTAGTCTAGTCTAGTGTTAGACAATAATAGCTCTCACGTTACGCTAATATCACATCCACCGGTATGTTAAACATCACATCAAATAGTTTATAAAATAATTAAGGGCAAATTAATCGGGCTTTTCTAAAAACAAATGGCTTAAAAGCCAACTAAATACAAATCAGCATCTATACCACGGTATCGATACCCCTTGGTGAAATAGTATATTAAAAAAGGAATATACCTTTTTTTCTTACAAAATTGTTACAATTTGTGTACATTTTGTACTCATTTGTATATATGCACATTGTGTAATATTTTTGTGTACGTACACATTTTGTATAACAAATGTACCAATTTTTTTATGTCTGTCAAACCAGCATCGATACCACCTTTAGGTGGTTTCGATGCCCCTTGTTATTATTGTACCAAATTGTGTTTCCTTTAACAAGTTGTGTACATACACATTTTGTATAAATGTACCTTTTTGTACTAATTAGTGTATATACACAAATCTTTGTTATTATTGTACCAAATTGTGTATGTACACAATTTCTTACCATGTAACATTTTGTGTATATACATTTTTGTGTTACAAACTTGTAAAGATTTTATGTACATGATTTGTAATAAATATGTACCGCTTTTTACCCAGTAAACATTGCATCTTTGTAATAAAAAAGGTATATGCATTCTTCTATTACAAAATTGTACCAATTTGTGTACCGCTTTATGTACAATTTGTGTACCGTTTTTTACATCTGCTGTTTTTAGCCTGTATTTAAAGGTTGTTCCCTAGAATCCCCCAAATTAATCACTAACCATCAAACTATAGGGCGTACATTTTTTAACCACCAAGTTATTGAAGATTACTAAAATATTAAATTGACTTATTTTGACTGCCCCCGTAAGGAAAAATAATGTGATAGTTAACAAAATTTTGTAAAATTACATATTTGGACTCTATTATTTACCTATTATATTAATTTAATCATAACTTTTCTTAATTTTAATTTAGTTTAGGATAAACTATCAAGCGACCACCGAACTATAGGAGCGTACCTATTTTGACAATCGAACTACTAAACTCGTCAATCAGACCACTAAACTTATTAAATTTACCTATTTTAATCACCTCTGTTAAAAAATTTGTAAAATTGACAGAAGCATAACAGTAACGGAGGGGTAACGGTGTATTAATTAATCAACATACAATAATAAAAACGAATTTAAATTTTAAAATTTTGTTGTTAATATGAGCATACGCAACAACAATAGCAATGAAAAAGGTTTGTGTATACAAAATTTTGTTGTTAATATGAGCTCCGTCCTGATTATCGAACTTCATTTCATTTAGATGGTGGTGGTACTGCATCAAAATATGGTTTTAAAATTCCATAAAAGGTATTGGCACTAGACGGTGTTAGTGTTAACAAATATTTTATAAATTTATATTTAGCATTTATGGACCCACCAAGGAAAAGTTGGGAAATTACAAGACAAGGATGTGTCAAATAAATATCCATCCCCCAACAGATAAACAAGATTTACATATTTCTTGAATTCATGCCTTCCTCGACTGATATAGTTGCATTCCTCGGCCCAGCTCAGCTCAGCTCAGTTCAGCCCCCTTCTCTCCAATTTATCAAAAACAAATCATACTCTACAACACAGCCAAAAACACTTGAAAACAGCTATTAGCATTCCACTAAACCATATACTTGTTACCGGGCACTAGAACTAGGACTGTAAATGAGACGAGACAGATCACGAGCTCGAGTAGCTCGACTCAGTCAAAGCTTGACTCGATTGGACTCGACTTGAGCTCGAACTCGGTTTCGGTTCTTGACGAGCCGAGCTAATTGATACTCGACTCGGAAAGCTCACGAGCTACTTGAAAATATAATATACTAAAATTTTTATAATTTAAAATCTAAATTCTTAAAACCCTAAATATAAACCCTAAACATAAATATTAAACCCTAAAATCTAAATTTTAAATTCTAAACCCAATAGCCTAAACCTCTAAACCCTAAACTAACACCATAAACCCTAAAATTAACAAGCTTAAGTTTACACAACTTGTGTATCAAATTTTTTTTTCATAAGACTTTAAAATGAGACGTGACAAATGAAGAGTTACTCGAGTCCAATGCAGTCAAAGATCGGTCAACACTTAACTCGATTGGGCTCGAATCAAACTCGAACTTGACCCGAGTTTTAAATGAGCCGAGACGAGCTTAGATTTCTCAAGCTCGTTAAAAACTACTCGAGCTAATTTACACCCCTAACTGGAACCGTAGGTTGGTTCCAGGTAGTTTAATTAACCAAACGACAATGTCCTCAAACACAAATTATATCAACCGTTAAAGAGAGATTTCACTAAATGCTATTGCTATACACAAAGTCATTAAGAGGGATCAACTAATATAAACTACAAGAGGAAAAACGCTGATCCTGATCTGATTACGACACAAATTTAACCTTCTATTTATTTGACTCCTCTAATTAATTGAGAGTTGAGTTCAAATACCCTAAAAGACGGAGATTAGAATAAAATATAAATGTAAAGCAACATGCCCTTGGTGTTTTTTTTTTATGGCAAAACCAGGTATGCCGTTAGAAAAAAGAGAATAAATTACGCTAAGTTTGGTCCACTTTATGTATCTCTAAATATAAAGCTACTTGGAATCCCTAATCCCATTTTGATTAGAGAACAAAGGGCTGCTGTTACTAAAGTGTTGAGATTCCCAGGACGCACTATTCTTGTAAAGTGAAACGACACATCAGCCTTCTTTCTTACAGCATTGTTATTAATTTATTATATGGATTTGGTTTCCCAGTCAGTACCCACGGTTTGACCCTACATTTATTGCAATGGTTGTTGTTCCCGAGATTTCAAGCAACTACAATCCAAATTTGAGCCAATATTTTGAGTCTTCGGTCGTAAAATCAACAATAAGCCTCTCTCAAACATAACCATGTAACCCCAACCCACCACCAATTAAGTCTTGTACACTGCTGTCTCATTTGGCTACAAAAGTATTATCGTAAGGAGTATTAAAATAGTTTATTGCAGCATAAAGAAAAATTAGTAAAAATCTTAACTTGAAATCAGAAAGACCTTCAAATAAACAAAATATTTCTAACTTTGTTCAAACTAAATCGTGAGTGGTTAGAAATTAGTAAAAGTTTGTTTATTGCTAGCTCGTCACGTGCTAAAACACGAGAAAAAACAACAACTACAAAACTTAGCATAAATGCCTATTTAAACTTAAACACGTACTATAAAATCTAAATCTCTATCCCTAAACCCTAAAATTGACAAGCTTGTGTAACCTTTTGTTTACACAACTTTGTGTATCAAAGTATTTTCCAATTATTATTACCCAAAATAATGTTTGATTACTTAGAATGTCTCAGGCATGACTAAGCAACTGAACATAGAAATAACGAGTTTCCTCATTTTAATAAAATTGAAATCATAAATTAATGGGAGAGACTTCTATAGGGTTGGAAGATTACTTAGAATATCTTAGGCATGACTAAGCAACATATAACATAGAAACTATTGAGTTCCACAATTTAATCAAGTCATAAGTCAAATCAGACGGATCCCCGAACATGCGCTATAAGAAAATAAAGGACAGCCATTGTAAGCAGCAACATAATTTATTAGATCCTATTATCGAATATAACAAGACTAGTACTTTCTTATCTAAGCAAAAGTTATTTAGGTTCAACGGCCACAAGCATGGAAAGAAGAATACTAGCAAACTTAACATCCCAAACAGAAGTCATACTTGACACAAAAGATAGTAGGCCTCTTGTTGTTTCATCCTAACAGAGACAACACCCGTAGACAACCCTTGGCACAAAGCAAGTACATCCTACCATGCAAAGTTTTACTTGGACTCCAGGTTTAAGCTTCAAATCCCTTTCCCAAATGGATGAGGCACTTTCAAACTAAAATGGAGGGGTAGTAGTCAACAACCTAGCTTAATCGGAGGATTCAACAAAGCGCCTTGTGCCAACATGTCCTAAACTGATACACTGGTTACTGGTCAAGCAAACAATTCTAAATTTTCACTAATTAAAATAATGAAAAATAAGCAATTCTAATAAAAATTTTGTGGAATAACTTAAACTCCAACTAAATTTTTTGTCATCATCTAAATTATAAAAGAACTTTTTTCTTCTTTTAAGTAATTCTAGAATATTTTGTGAAACTTTAAATCCAACTAACATTTTTATCAGCATCTAAGTTCTAAATTCTAATATCTCGAAGACTACCAGAAGTTTTTTTTTCAAAACATAAAAGATTGCTTAGAAAATAGAAAAAAAAATCAGCGTGACAATAATGCAACAAATATTATATGAGCAGTTAACCAATTTCGAAGAAAAAAAATATCGCAAAGAAAAAGTTTGCAGCCACACTGAACAGTCTTACCACATCTAAAAAGATGAGAGTCAAAACCTTCCCACTGAAGTTTCAGCCATTATGTTGTCTGCTTCGCCCAAAAAAATAGAGGTCGGATGAAAAAATCTATTATAGAAAAAAGAAATTCCACCAGTATAAAAATCAATTCTACCGAGTTTAAAAGAATTGTGATAGCATTAAGGATCTGCTTGGTATGGAGGATGGAAAAATTGTTAATCTAATGATTAAGTTACAGAGTAGAAAAGTAGTAATGAATCTTAACCAATTGGTTAATAAATTTTCCATCCTCACTCTTTTCTATCCTCCATACCAAGCAGAGCCTAAGCATTGGACCTGAAAATTACTAAAAGATAACTAAACGAAGTTATTTTAGTGTTAGAAAAGAACGGAATCAAAAATATAAATGACAATAAGTTGGATAAAAAAAATTCTTGGGATTCCAGCTAGAAGAAACATAAATTCTTTATGGAAGTGATATTGAACTATAATAGTATCATGAATTCAGAGGATGGAAACAAATCAACCTAAGCTCACCCTTGCTGGCTGTGAGCTGTCCAATATTCTTATCCAGGACTCCAGGAGATTATTCATTATGCCAAGAATGCTTAACCTTCACCAAGCAATTATCACCTAACTAGTAACTAGGTCTTCAAAAGTTCAAACTTCAAAGGGTACCATATAAAGCTACCAAGTAAATAAGTCAACTATCTTTGAAATCTGCTTCTATTTTTGAATTTCAATTGAACCTCGCATGTCCGACTTTGATGTCCATTTCATATCTCATCAACTGATCAGTCGCATAAATCCTCAAATTGGTTTTTATAACCCAACTTCGCAAGATTATAGAGATCACATGCTTTGGCCCCGTAGATATAGCAATCTACAGCACAGTTTAATAAGCAATCCTAGTTACAAATGCGGCAAGGAACTAGTAATAGCCATAATCCCTAAAATGCTGCATTATTGTTTTTTTTTTTAATTAAGAAGGTTCTATTATTCAACCGTAACCAGGTCAACATGTCCAACAATTTTTAACATAAACTGGTGTGCCTAATATTTAATCAGATGGCTACAACCGTTTAATTACAAAAAATTAACATTGAGCACTAAAATTTAGGTAAAACCATAGCCCTTGAAGTTTACAAAATCTAAGAAGCATGTTTCCAGAAAACTAAATTTCAAAAGTAACTAATAGATTAGTCATAGAAAACATAGAAAGTCACATTTAGACTATTTACAGCAATTTAAGAACAATTTTCCATGTACACTTCACCACATAATGTACAGTTGTGCTGCCGGCTAAAGCAGACTCAAAATACTATTTTCATGTTTTAAAATTCCCAGTAAAACTTATGTTTTCTTCCTTTGAATATACAAGGGATAAGGGACAAGAAGAGTTGATATATCAAAAGCATCTGATCAATAAAAAGATGGTTGGATAGATGCCATTGTATTACTAAAAGCATTTTTCTTATAGAAGACAAAGGTTGCATGATGATTCAGGAAGGAAACAATTAACTTAAGTTAAAGTCACGGTGTCACAAATGACTGATCCTAAAATAAAATAAGAAAATTTGGGACTGTAATTAATTGAAGAAAGCATGCAAAAGCTTATGTATTGAGTATATACATGATTCTACCTAAAAGTCCTAGGGATTAGAAAACACAGTAAACATGCAAATAGATAACTAGTTCAAAACATCCTGATATAGTAAAAACATTAACATGGCAAAATATTAAAGATCTAAAAGCAAGAGCAATATTAAAAAAAAAACTTAACTGCCAACGAACATACATTTAGATACTAAAATATAACTATTTCAAAACATAAAAAAGTTCTAAAAGCAAAATTAATATTTTTAAAAACAGAAAACCAACAAACTTAACTGCCAATGAACTTCAATTCCAAAACCATCTCCGTTAACATGGTAGCACCTGATTTGACAGGACCACGACCCAAAGTAGAAAAGAGGCATTGAAGGGTGAATCGCCTACATCACTAAGTGCCAAATACCAAACCAACAAATTCAACCCCAAACCAGCAAGGGAACAACCACAATCTATGGGACAGCACATATCAATACTCAATGCTTATTTGAACGACCTTCAAACTTTGCATTCTTTGGTTTGCTTGAATCATTGTGTGTGGAGTGATCACCGGAGGTTCTACAAAATAAAGCAGCACAGGAAACAGATTTTGTAAGAACATCAAAGTGTGATTCCACCATGCGCAATGTGGGAACATTAAACTTACAGTTTCTGTTTCTTTGCATTTTGTTTGATGGTAACAACCATATCCATAGCCATTTTCTGGTGCTCCCTTGTTTGTGAGTGCAGCTCCAAGCCTTCAACTGTTTCACAGTCCATCTTACAAATGCGGCACCAACCCATGCTCACTGGTTTTCTCTTTCTCAAATTTTCAAATGAATCCATATCACCCTGAAAACACCAAGAGTCAAAAGTAGGAAAGGAGCAGAAACATGTGGAATTCAATGATATATAATTCCAAGCACACTAGACTTCTTTTACATAGAAATATGATGAATGAGAAGTTTTTTTCTTACATAATTGGGGGGGGGGGGGGGGGGAGAGAACAAAATCAACACTTAACTGTATAGACTCCACCATCAGTAGGAAATTCTCGAAGTGAAAAGCTGCTTCTGAATCCTGGCTCACCAAGTCGTGGGTGACGGAAGTTTCCAGGCCCACCAAATTCTCCCATTCGTTCATGGCTGGAAAATTCACCAAAGCCAACAGGCTCACCCATCCGCAAATGACCATGCATGTTATGATGACCCAAAGGCTCACCCCTTCTGAAGTGTGGAGGTCGAATGTCTGGACCAATTACATCAAAACCCCTCAAATTCTCCATGTGATTAGAACTCTCAAATCCACCTCCATGCAGATGCCCAGGCAAACCTGAAATCCTATCATTGAAACGGCGTTCCCTGCCATCTATCTCATCACCAGGATACCCTCCAAATCGTTGTGGGGATATGCCTGGATATTCTCTGCCAGGACTTCTGGAAACAAAACCATCCATACGATGCCTACCATAGCTAGGAACTGGTCCATGGAAATCAGGTCTTCCTAGAGCATCTTCAGGAAGACCAACTGGTCTTTCTCCTGCATCATTAGGATAATATGGCGGCAAGAATCGAGAAGGACCAGAACCAATCGTGGGATCAAAATTCAATCCATGAGACTCCTTCTCATGAGCCCTTGGTCCCATATCCATACCATAACCATGAGGACCTCTATCAAAGGGTCTGGATGAGTTGAAGTAGCTCCCAAATTTCGGAACAGGCTCAGCATCTATATGAGAGGGCCTAGGAAATTGTTTAAGATCTTCATCAAATTGTCCTTGACCACCAACACGATGAGCACGATCCAAAGGGAATGGATTCAAATGCACATCTTGCACAGGCCTTAACCTTTCACCATGCAAGCTTAAGGCCCTAGAATCCAGCCGTCTATTATCAGCATGATAGTCCATGTTTGCAGAATGTTGCTGAACTGAATGACCTTCGGGACCATATGATGGTGCACCATGAGAATCAAAAGCATTAAGAGGTGGTGTAGCAAATGGTGGGCGAGTAAGAGTTTCACCTTGAGACATCCTAGGAGCACCAGAAACAGGAGGGCCTGGATTATAAGGACCTTGAGGGCCATAATTACTTGGACCTCTACCAAAGGAACCAGGAGCTAAATTTTCAGGTGGAACCGAAGTATGCCCTCGGCCTTGAGGCCTAAATTGATTGGGAGGATGTCCTGCTGTTTGCGCATGAGAAGGCATTCCAGGCGGAGGCGCTGGCAACACTGTAGAAGCAGCAGGTCTCTGAAGGTTATCATTAGAACCGTAAGGCATCTGTAGGGGTTGGTGCCTTCCCTGATCAACGATCGGACCTGGACGAGAAGGCTGCAGAAAGCCTCCAGGTTGCCCCTGACTAGATGGAGGTAGTCCCCTAAATCCATTGCCAGTAAGATCTTTAGGAGTAACCTGATCTTGATGTAGAATTTTTTCTTTCTGCAGTTTTCCATTCTGTTCTTCACCAAACTTAGCCTCCTGCAGTGGGGAAGTTTTCAGCAAAGGTCCATCCTTAATTTTATTCCCTTCTACATTGTGCTCAGCATTGTCAGCCTCTTTCTGGTCCTCAATGCCCTCACCCTTGACTGTATTTGTTTCCTTAATAGATGATACAAACCCACTACGATTATCTCCAACATTTTCTGTAAGTTTTTCATCTACAGATTTCAAATCGGCATTGAACTGTGAAGTAGTATCACTGACATTACCTTCCTTCTTGGCATTTCCCTGGGGGGATGAATCTGCTTGTTGTTCAGCCATATTTTTGTCAGTACCAAGATCTCCAGGAACCTCAGAAATTGGTTGTGAATTTACCCCTGATTGGTTGTTGACCCTGGGCACATTATTCTGATAAGAAGATTGCTGGTTTGCACCAGATTGCATAGGCTTAACCAGCACACCAGCTGACGACTGTGGATATGGCTGTGATTGTACACTATGACTTGGAGTCATAGGTCTCCCAACAAGATTATGAGATGGATGGGGATGGACAGCATGAGATCCTACAAAATTTGGCTGAGGTTGTGGATAGGCAAGATGAGGTGGCTGGAATGATGGAGGGGGGCCTGGAGGGCGTGATTGAGACTGCAACGACGGTTGTTGATGTGCAAAAGGACCTTGCTGATGCATTTGAGGCTGAGGCAAGCCTACCGGTTGGGTAGACAGAGGTTGTTGCTGTGCATACTGCTGAGACATGGATGATGTAGGGAGCTGCATAACTGGACGTTGTTGAACTGAAACTGCAGGTTGAAGAGGAGGATTAACTTGCTGCAGCACAGGACCTGGTAAAGGTAACAAAGCAGGCTGCTGTTGGTTTGGCATTGCAGCATGAGATTGAGCTGGGCGCATCTGAGATTGCTGAGTGTATGAATTCTGAATTTCAGCGGGATGTTGCTGTAGATTAAGGCCACCTTGAGCATGCATATGTGAAGGATTTTGTGGTGTTACCAGCTGCATTTGCTGGGGAGGTTGTGATGGTGGATAAGACAGATGACCGGTCACAGCATGGGCAGCAGGGTGCTGCATTTGAGGCATTGAATTTGGTTGAGGATGGGGCAGAGGCTGAGGCTGAGGCTGAAGCTGCACCTGTGGCTGAGCTTGTGACTGTGTTTGAGCTTGAGGAGCAGGATGAAGCTGGGGTTGGGGCTGTTGAATCTGGAAATGAGGCTGCGAATACTGAGGCATTTGCCCATGTTGCAGAGCAGGCTGAATAGTTTGGACCTGCTGATGAGGCTGAGATTGAGGAAATGGCTGAACCTGAGGCTGGGGATGGCCCTGGGCTGTTGGGTAGGTTTGTGATGCAATTAGAGAATGTGGTGGCATCGTAAGGTGACTTTGCTGTTGTTGGTTAATTTGTGGCTGGTTTTGAGGTTGAGCAGTAACAGGAGCCTGAACAGATGGTTGTGTTTGAGGCTGGGCCTGTGGTTGTGGCTGTACCTGAGACTGAACCTGTGGCTGAGCCTGAGGCTGAGGCTGCTGGTAAACTGGATGCTGGCCAGCCACTTGTGATGCATTAACCTGTGAAGGCTGCTGCTGATATTGTGCAACTGCCTGTTGTTGGTAAGGGTAGTATTGCTGATAATATGGACCATATCCAGGATACTGCTGATAGTACTGCTGATACTGTTGCTGCTGTTGTTGATACCACTGTTCTGAAGTGACCACAGCAGGCTGGGAGACAGCTTGGGATAGGGGATTTGGGTTGGCCTGCTGATTGGGGTTCTGTACAGGTAAACTGGAAGTTGTAGTTTGAGATGTCTGGGCCTGAGAAGTAGCTGTTCCCGACTGAGAAACAATCTGGGTCTGATCAGCAGCAGCTGTGGTGCCTGAGGCTGCAGCTGGCTGACCATCATCATTTTGCTGTGATTGAGACTGCACATTCTGCCATTCAAAGCATGTACAAAAATTTAAAAAAAATACACAAGCGCTACATAAAATGAGGTCTGGCATGAATACAACGAATCAAATCACTCACAGGGCAATTTTGTGCATGCTCTTGAACCTGACGATGCACAATTTGAATGCCACACCTATTACATACAACAGGAGAATTGCCAAATGCACACCCAGAACAATGAGATGTACATTCAGAAAGCGGACCCTGCCATGTGCAGCCACTTCTATGGTATAGGCAATGAACCATGATTTTCCCAATGGTTTCAGCAAGCGACTTATTTGACTCAACAAGCGGCTGTAATTTAAAGGCGAAAAAGGTAAATAAGAAAACAACTATCCTCGGAATACAATAAGAACCAGCACTCTGAAAGACGCTTACCTTAGAATCCGCTTCTGTTACCAAGTAACCATCATAAGGACAAGCTCGAGTAGTGTTCACAACATAGGTCAAACATGGTTTGCAGTAAAGATGGGTGCATTGCGACTGTAAAGCTTCATTCGGGTAGACAAGTAGACGACAAACGGGACAGAAGTACTCTCCGGCAAGTGATTGAATATTCAGTATGCATTCATTATCAAATCCCATTCTGTCTAATATGTATTCCTTCAATTCCCAAGGAGCATCAATTTAATCAGCCTTTAAAAACAAAAGGAAAGGAAAAATCACCATTTCCAGACTAGCAGCATAGCTATTAACAAAACATTAATGCAGTTAAGATGAGGAACGAAACAATCAAAATCAACGAATTGCGAGCAGAGCGTCAAAACTAAAACTTTAAAATATAGAGTTTACCTGACTATGAGAAAACAAAATTCCAACATGCAAAACAAAATCATACCAAAGAAATGAAAAAAGAAATCTTGTTTATTTTTCATTTTCGCACACTTTACCAGGAGCTAACAGTGGGTGGAAGAAGATCGAAAGCCTGGAATTTTATGCAAGATTTCGCTTCAACACTCTTTAAACCCTAATTCGAATCACACCTGCAGATCATCGAAAATGAATAAATCAATAAATAATTTTAGGGTCTTGGAAAAAGTACTAGATGATAATAAAAAATAAGGTAGGTTGAATCAAACAAGAGTTATTTAAAGAATTTATCAGAATCTTACGGCCAGAGAAGGCGAGGCGAGGCAGCGGAGAGAGCAAGGCGGCAGAAAAAACCTTAGTTATATAGAAAGTTTAACAAGAAAAATAAGGTCAAAATACGTAAATAGTCCTCCAGTTTATGGGATATCTTTTTTAATCCTTCTACAGTGAAAAGTTATAAAAACCAGTCTCCTACTTTAAAACAATAATACGTTTATCCTTTTCTGTTATAATTTGATTCTAGTCCTAAAAAATCAATCATCATTATTTTAAAATTATACCAATTCAATCCTTCTTCTTTCTCATTTTCATTATAATTATCTCATCAACATCATTGTTCATTCATTCTCGTAATCAGCCGCCATCGTTATACAACTAATAATAACACCAATATATGCATAACGTAGATAGCTTTGTTGTAAATGAATGAAGAAAATAATGCAGAACGGCACAATAATTTCATCAATACTAGCAGATAAATGTTCACAGCGTTTGCATAAAGAGAATATAGTTTGTCACTAGTAAACTTAAATCGGCTAAACTAAGGACATTGCCTAAGTTTTGGTTCATTGTTTGTCTAAGTGCTGCATAATGACACTAATTCTTCCAAGTTCTAATTGATCTTTGTTGCAACATGAAATTTCTCCGTTTATAGTGAAGGCAATTTGTTATTTTATAAAGTTGGGTGATCATTTTATAACTTTCTTAATTAGGGGATTAACAAAAAGTATCCTATAACCGGGTGACTATTTGCATAATTATCCCAAAAAATAAGGCATAGATGTGGTTTTGCAACTAACGGGTGTTTTTCTTTTTTGGTTTCACACGTTCTAAAAGAGAATCAATCTGAAAGTTGTATATCTAGGATTTACTTGACATAAAATAAGGTTACATTTTGGATAAAAATTATTTTTATAATTAAATTCAAATACATTATTTATTTATATTAATTTGTTTGGATTCAGATTTGATTAATTGAAATTTTAAATCTTTTTAACCAAATTTAAGCTAATTTCCATTTAAAGATTAGATGAACTTCTTCTGAATTGAGTGTGTCTAAAAGATTAAAAATTTAAAACAATTCGATTCAAATCTTAAATAAGAGATTTGCAGCCCAAGACTCGTCTCTGGCTGGTAGCCTGGTACATTGAAATTAACAAAAATCTCTCCTTTTTTTAGTGTTCTTGTTTATACTTGTACGTTCAAAAATTAAGTTTATGATTAGGATTAATGTTTAAAGTTAAAGACATTTGGTGCTTCAAGGGGGCTTTTAGGAACAATTCGGCGTTCCACTGGTTCATAAAATGCTTTTGCAGTGGCACGAGAAAATAAAAGCACAAAGCTATATGCACAGGTATGGCATTGCACCAGGGCGGTTCTGAAGACAAACTGATTGTCACCGTATTCGACAACGGAGTAGCCTTTGTAAATGAAACATTCATGTACTTCAATGCAAACGTTAATGAGACCAGACTGTTCATCTCTATGATTGTAGCTTCTTCTGGCACAATAAAGCTGTCCTAATAAATCATGTTTTCTACAGTACAATTCAAAGGGAGAAGGGCTTCATAGTTTGAATCCTCGACGGACATGATGTCTCGTAAGGGTATCGGATGTCTTACAAGACTTTATCTACCGTGGTGTTTTGCCTTAGAACAATACTTGCAGTCCCAATATCATCAGCTCATGCATAAAGAAATACACAATTGTCGGTTCAAACTCATGTAACAGTGACTGAGTTAAACAAGGAAGCCGAAAATGCTGAAATGGATAAGGGATTTGTAGTAATAACAATCCCCAGATTCTTAAAGAGCAAAATGCTCAGGTTACATACAGCTCAAAAGCAAAGGAGGGACCTAAATAATCCAAACATCAGCTCAGTCAAACAACAATCCCCTGAAGTTCTTCCCAGTGATGTCAGGAAACAGCATCAGCAAGCTAAACTGAACTCCCCTACTGTAAATCCTGAAACCTATCAAAAACATATACGACAAGTCTATGTCCTAGCCAGTAGCCACTAGGTAAACCCTAGCCTTCACAACAGAACCATGTCCTAGCTTGAACCCTGGGCTAACCGGGAATCCCACGATCTGACCGGCAGGCACTCGTCCAACTGAAATCTTGCCCACGCTTTCCATATATTGTGGATGAAACTCTGCTCCCCGACTAGCTTCGAATTGGCTCGGTACTGGGTCAAGTGAGAATGCAAGCAAATGAAGCAACCAAATTGCCTTGGCCAGCCCCAGGAACTCCCCGTAAAACTGACCCCTGGGATGATTTCCAGCCATGACTTGGTTGCGCTGCTCCAAGTCTCCGAACAAGGATTCCTCCATCTTGGGATGGACGATGGCAAGGTACTTTTTGGAGCAGAACTTGCCGAAGTTGCACGTAGGCAATATCCCGAGAAGTTCGACCGGGTCCATTGCTTTCATGTCACGGTATTGAGTGAAACACTCCCCATGGTACTGGTCGGGATTAAGCAAGGAAGAGAGGCTGTCATCCATGTAGAACGTCTCGTGGTCGAACCCTTGGAATATTTTGCGACAGACATATGACTCTAGCGCATACTTGGCATGGTGATTTGCAATGACAGATGGAGTTATCATCGTCGTGGTATAATTGGCGTTATCGGGAGCAGCGGTTGCGGCTACAATGGATCGGACAGCCGCTGCAATATCCCAACGAGCCTCGCGCATGAGGGAAAGGAGGAGAGATGTGAAGGACTTTGATGCCTCCTTCACCTGACTCATTGTAGCCTCAAACAGATCTGGTGTTGGTGCTGCTGCTGCAAGTACTGTCACCAGGAACAAGCAAAAATTTCAAAACTCATATGATATTGTATTGATGTTCTAAAATCGAAACTATGTTATTCGGACACTAATATGGTTAAGTTTTTCTAATATTCAAACATGAATTATGAATATACTTCAGGAAAATTAAAGAATTTTTAAACATGAAAGAGGAATAGTCGGTTTGACTAACTTACTTATGACGTGGCATAATACTATTGGTTAGCAACAATATTTCCAACTTTGTTTGCATGTTGTCAGAATGTAAAATTACTGATATGACCCTAACTTCATCAAAAGAGAAACAAATATAGAATGTAAAACAGCGTTCGAAACAGTAGTTGGAACTTGGAAAAGGTAATTTCACAGCGAATTACCTTGACTGCAGCTGACTTTCCTCTTGGAAAGGCTCCGTCCTTTCTTTCCGCCATTGGAAAGGCAAGTAACAGTGTTGAGCTTCTCTTTCAGGTTCTCGATCTCCACCATCTTAATCTTCACTTCCATCTTCAAGTCATCCATCGCCGCCTCGTACGGCGCCACCACCTCCCTCAGCATAGCCACGTTTCCTTTCCCGACACCACCGCCACGTGTTCCCCTCCTAAACCTTTCCCTCAACACCCCAAGCTTCCTCAGCTCACCCACCACCGCAACGTCAGCCACCCTCATCCTCTCTGGGTCCCACGGACAATGCGCCTCCTGCAACCTTACGTAAGCCCTCTTCATTTCCACCACCGCCTCGAAAACCTCCTCCATTAACATCACCATTCCCTTCGTTTTCTCTCCGTTACCGTTCCAAACCCTCGTTATTCTCCCCGATTTCCCCACGTCCTTCACTCCATCTTCTTTCTCTTCACCCTCGCTCGAATTATTATACTCGTAGTATTCCTCTTCGTCCGGGTCCTCCTCAATATTAACGGCGTGAGACAGGGTGTCAACATCGTCGGAATCTTGCCTGCCGGCGGCGAGCGGGTGCAACAAGCAAGAAGCTGCAACGCGTTGTATCAGATCCGAAAAGTTGGATACTTTGGTCGTCATTTCTCCTTTCTTCTTCGCCTTCACCGCTGCCCCCTTTCTGAAACAACCAAAATGAGATGAGCAGCGAACTCAGTGAGTTGCAAAAAAAAAAAAAAAGAAGCTTTCGACTTTCGAGTCTTTTCAAGCAAAGTTGGAAACTTTCGTATCAAATGATGATGCGCAGGATAAAACGTAACGCCACCTTAGTTGAAGATAACAAAAACCAACTACCAATACAAGGAAAATGAGTCATTTTTAATGATATACTATAAAGGGAAGCAGACCTGGAAAGGTGAGAATTATCAGATCTTAAAGAGAATCTTGACGATGACTGGTTCTGAAACGGAGCGGAGTGCCAAAAGTCAAGGTCTTTGGCTTCAGTTTCCAGGCTATCCCGGCTGCCTTTCTTCTTCCTGCTAGCACAACACAAAAAATCAAGCCATTGTTTAAGCTTTTTCACCGTGTACTTGGTTCACACGTGCGATTGGTCTAGATTTTATTAACCAAAATGGCCTTTGAGACACGTGCATGGTGTAGAGTTTTATTGTGATGTATGTATGTGTACGTAGGAGAGGTCCCCTAAGGAAGATGAAGAAAAACAAACACAGACATTGCTTTTGAGTTTTGACATCTAACTATATGATTTGTCTTTGTAAATACAAATTCATCCAAGTTGGAAGAAAATGTTAGTGCTGTAAAATATCTGAATCTCTGTATATATATATATATATTGTTTATAATTAAGAAATAAAGAAAAGCTAAGGTCTACACGGCTCCCTTATCCGAAAAAAAAAACTATATATTTATTTGTTTGCAAATTGGATTTAAATAATTACATCTAAATTCCGCTCAAAATTGATTTAATTATCAAATTTTATGAACAATCCAATGATAATAAATTTGTCAGGCTTCACTGTCTTTGTAAACTTGGTCGTACCGCAGGTATTAGGGACGAAGCTACAGCTTCAATGGGAGGGGCTGTGGCCTCTCCGGTAGGGGAATTTTTTTTTTATCCTTTGATTTTTTATATTTTTCTTGAAAAAATTAGGATAATTGTGAATTTGCCCCCTCCCACCTTTTAAAATTTATGTTTTGTCCTCCATAACTTCAAATCCTAGCTCCGTCCCTGGCAGATATGAAAATCAAATCACCAATAACCCATTACAAGACATTTCATGACAAATTAATTAATTGTCACAAGTTGTTGATGTTTTGCAACTTTGCTTTTATATTACGTCATGATTGATGCTATAGAACAAAAAAACATTTGGCAATCGAATTTTATATATCATGGAATGGAAATTTTGTTTTATGAACTCGTTCGTGATATTATTTATTATCTCTATTTATTAAAAATTAGTTAATTAGTCTTTTTTATATTATTATTATATTTATAATCAACTTGTATGTAATTACTTATTCTTTATTTACATGGCATAAAAAAGTAAAATTTATCTTTAGAAAAAAATAATAATAAATTATTTTCTATTGTAAGGAACCATAAATAAGATGATGACCCTAGACCATATAATAATTTTTTCGTGGAACTAAACGTGTGATATGAAAAGGGACTGCATCATCTCTTACCATTTAAAAGATTGTATTGTAGGGTTTTGTTTAGGGTTCCACATTATAATCTATCCAACTTTTTAAATTAAGTTTGTATAATTATTTATATATTTGATACACAAGTTGTGTAAAAATAACTACACGGTATTTAAACTATAAAATTTAAAACTTAAATCTTTACCCCTAAACCTATCAACTTTAAATTCTACACTATGCACACTAAACCCCTAAATCATAACTTAAAAGTCTAAACCCTAAAATTAAAAAACAACATAAGCTTGTGTAACAAAGTACTTTCCTTGTACAATTTTATCTAAATTAAATTCTCAAAGTTTTTACAACTTCATCCATCCACCATCTTCTCTCATGGTTTACTTTCTATCAAGAGTTACAATTTCACAATAATGACAATATCCATCATTTAATATGAGCGTATTAGCAAAATCCCAACAAAATTTGCTTATCACTTCTCTCAATGAATGTGATATGTGTGAACCATTTAGTTTTGAGGTCATTTGTTGGTGTATTTGCTGGTCATTCTATTTCGTTTGAAGTTTTTTTTTATCCTCGAATAAAATAGAATCCATTGAGCAAAAAAGCGAAAACTACAATTAGGAAAATGTATGTAAAGAGAAAAGTTGGTGAATGTAAACTGACAATATAAACTTGGAAATATGGAAGAAAATTGCATGAAAACAATGGTTAATTAATTAAAAAGAGAAAAAATAAATAAAGAAATACCTTGAGAAACTTGGACGCATGGAACAAAGTAAGCTGCTTGGAAGCATTGTCTCGCTCTGATACACAAACCAACACTAGCACAGCTAAAGGCAAAGGCTAAGCAATAGAAAAAGAAGATACCATGAAAAACAAAGGAGGCGCCGAGAGATATTCGAATGCTATATATCGACACACGGGAATATTTTATTCGTTAGAAGCTTGGATATTTAAAGACTTTTTGAAAAAGGCTACGTACTACTTATGGAGTACTTGGTATAATTTAGACACCCATACATTTAGGGGTAGATTGGGTTAACCGACCGAACCGAATTACTCTCATTAACTAATTTTTTTTGTTTTAACAGTTAATCGAACCGATTTTTTTGAAAATTTTTAACCGGACTGAAAAAAATCGGTTAATTTGGTCGGTTTCGAATTAACCAAAATTTATTATAAAATTTTGGGTTATAACACAAATGGACACTAAACTATTCTAAAATGATATTTTTAGTCACTGAACTTTCAGAAGTTACAAAACAAATCATTAAACTTATCGAACTACTACAAATGGTCATCGACTCATTACACATTATAAATTATTGATAAATTTTTAAAAGTTTAATGAACATTTTGTAATAAATCAATAAATGTAATGATCATTTTGTGCTAGTTTAATAAAGTTTAATGACCATTTTATAATATATCAAAACATAATGATCATTTTATAACTTTTGAAAGTTTAGTGTACAAAAATAAATATATGTAATATATATAATATTTAATACATAATAAATTCATTTAATTAACCAGTTTTGAGTCGAATTAACCAATAACCGGATTTTGAAAAAACTATTAACCGTCAATCGATCTTACCTAAAATTAACCGAAAAAATTTAGGCTCAATCGGTTAATTCGATTAAAACCGAATAATATACACCCTGCATACATTCAATATTGAATTTTGTCACTAAAATCATTCATGTAACATGTATTTTGTTTTGAAACTTTTATAGTCCTTGTCTCAATCGGGGTCTACTAAATTTGGAACATTTCCTAATTGGTGTAAAACCCATGCATCAATTATTAAACATGTGAAAAGAAAAATGTTCTTTATAACCCTTTCTTTGATTCCTAAATAGAAAAGATTGATTTTGACATATATACATGATTTTGCGTTTCAGTGCTTTGCTGGGATGTGTTGCCTTTCTCTTGTTTCTTTCTTTTATTCTTGAGAATGAAACTTTTTATCATTTAATATATTATTATTATTATTTTAAATGAGACAGCATTTACTTTAATGCACCAGGATATTTTTCCTCAACTTTATTGAAGATCACTTTAAACACTGTCTCATCGTACTTTTTCATGTTGTTTTTTTCTATAATTTATGTAACATTTATTTTTGTCCGGACTTATAAATCAAAAGAGAAGAAGAAGATATTTTGAGAAATGGGGCTTTGATATTTTTTTATCGAGACAGAGAGAGAGACGAGGTGTGTGCCTACATGTCTTGGCTTTTTCTTTCTTTGAATTTGCATGTTGTTTCGAAAGCAACAATAAATGTAAACGAACAGAGACTATTTCCATATGAAACGTCACTTTCGAATAGAATTTAAACTAGTCGAAACAACAATGTGACAATATTCGAATCAATTTCAATACGATATGATCATTTTTAATTTGTAAAATACAATATGATCATATGTACATAAAAGAGCGGGAGAGGCTCTTGGCCTAATAATATTTTAAGCTCGTCTCAATTAACTTAAGTCGATTAGAATTTTGTCCCCTTTAAAATTTCAGGTTGTTTTGAATTATATAATTTAACTTTTTAATACTATTTAATTTTAGCTCTTTCAGTGCACGTGTCTGTATATAGATAGATAGATAGACGTAAATACAAGCATAGTACATATAACAGAAAACTAGGATGGTTTTGTGGTTGTCGTCGTCATCCGTCCGTATATGCACGAAAACCTAGTCTACACACATGATTGGTGATACTAAGGATACTTAAGATGCTTGCTGCTGGTTCATTTTCCTCTCGGATTGTTGGTAAAATGCCAGGGGAGAATTTATTCTCATGTACCGTATACAGACCCCATTTTGGAAATGACCCATGTGAATTATTGAAACTTTTCATCAACTTGTCAACTCCATGGATGGGCTGAGGTTTCTAATTACATTACATATTTTTTTCTCCGAGTTATTTTGAGTTCCAAACTCAGATAAACGAAATGACTCACGGGATGGACGCCGGTGGTGTTTTATTGGCTTCCGCAACAAGTAAAAAGAATATGCGCTTGCCCTGATCAGATAGGAGATATGTTTTTTTACCTTACCGAATTCTGGGTTAGCTTGCACTATTTTGCATCGATTATATTCATACTTCCTTTTTATTCGAATTATTGTTTGAGTATTTTGGATTGAATAAGTTAGAAGTTCATTGTAAGGTGATATTCTCGATTCAATTTACATTATTTACAATATTAAAATATTTATAATATTATTTAAGGATTATAGCACTTAATCCATCTCGATCAACATATAATTAATTAGTTCAAAACTTTTGTTTATTAATTATAAGCCCCAAGATGGTTCCACTTTACCACTTCCTCTTGTCCCAATTAAATTTTCGCAAATCTAGTCTTCCAATATAGATCAATTGCCTTGAGATCTTAAATGCGTTCATAGAATACCGTGTTTATTAATAAAAAATTACTCGAAAAGACCAATGGGTTAGTTCAAGTGGTAAACAGCTTGGTATCGCTTAAGCAAGTCTCAGGTTCGAGGCGTTGTGTATGCAGAAAATCCCCGTTGGGAGACTCACCCACCAAAACCAGGTGTGCGACGCGGGTCGGTCTGGATTAGTTAGGACCAGACCCTGGAAATCAGAGGGCAACCAAAAAAAAGATTACTCGAAAAGAATTCTGTATAAATTAAGTTAATTATGTTGACTCGTAATAATAGAGTTAAAAATTCAATGAAATCTTAAAATGGAGATTCATTTAGCAAAATTAACCGACAATCAATTGATATAGCGAGATGAGACGTTAGATCCTTAAGTAAGGTTTGAATTATGGTATTGTAAGTCGAAAAATTAAATTGGGAGATGTATATATTTGACATCTGTAAAATTCGATCTGGATTGGTTGACTAATGAGTTGGATACTAATAATTAAATCGAACAATAAAATAAATTTAGCAAAATTCAAACCAATTTGTAATAATTGAATTTTTAATTGATTTATTGTTTTTTAAATTATTTTTAAAATCTTTAACATCTAGACTTAGTATTATAGGGGTAAAATACGTAAAACATCATTGAACTTTGGTCTCTGACTTATTTTGGTCACTAAAGTTTTAAAACGTTCAATTTACTCATTGATTTTTTTTCATCACTCTACCGTTAACTCTCTAATACCGTTACAACTGACCATAATATGTGAAACTTCAATGACCATAATAGGTCAGAGAGCAAAGTTTAGTGATGATTTACGTATTTTACCCATTAACTATTGTTATTATTATTATTATGGGTAAATTACACCGCTTGTCACTTAATTTTCTTCTCACTTATTTTTGGTCATTGAAGTTTAAAGCTTTTCCATTTAATCACTCATTTTTTCTCTGACATATTTTATTAATATTTTAATATCATGTCAGATTTAAAATAAAAAAAAAACAAAATCTTTAAATCATAATCTCAATCCCAAACCTCAAATCAAAAGAAAACTCAAAAGCTTAAACGACACCTCCTTTCCGGCCACCTTACATCCGCATGCACTGAGCTTACAGACTGATAAAATTACATTGATTACGACTCAATGGTGACTCAATCAACGAGTAAAATGATGCCCTTCCAGCTCGTTGATTCACTGTCACATATCTTGGAAATTGATTGAATTGAACATTCCTTGGTTGTTCAGGTAATTCTGAGATTTTATCCAAAGTTTGATTCCAAAACAAAAACAAAAACCAGTAGAACAAATTAGAAGAACAAAAGAAAAACCAATGGATCTTGACTGATCCATGAACCAATCAATCCAAAAATAAAAAGGAGCAAATCCCAGCATCACAAATCCAAAAACAAGTCTGGGTTTCCGAAGATGGAAGTTTTGGTGAAACCTGGAACATGGGGTACAGTGAAAATGTAAGCTAATGAAGAAGTAACGTAAAAAAACTTAGGTTTTCAAAGATGAAAACTTTTGGAAGTCTTGGGGAAATGAGGTTTCAGTAAACAAAGAGAGTAAAACTTGAACTGAAAATGAGAGACGCGAAAAAATATGTGAAATGAAAAAATGACAAAATCTGCAAATGGAGGAAGGGTGGTCGGAAAGGAAAGGGTATTTAGGGTTTAAAGATTTTTTTATTTTAAATCTGATTTGATATTAAAAAATTAATAAAATATGTCATGTTATAAGAAAAATATTAATAAAATAAACTACATCATCCAAGCGTGATTAAATAAGAGCAATTCGAAAGTTGAGTAATTAAATTGAAATTTTTTAAATTTTAATGACCAAAATAAAAGTGAAAAAAAGTTGTGATAAATGGTATAGTTTACCCTTATTTTATTCCATATCAAAACGGTCTTAGAGAGTTAGCGGAGGAGTGATGAAAAATAATCAATACATAAAGGTCAGTGAGTAAATTGAATGTTTAGGGACTTTAGTAACCAAAATAGGTCAGAGACCAAAGTTCAGTTTACATATTTTACCCTTAAAATAAATTAATGTTTTAGATCTATTAAATATTTTTCATGGAATTAGTTGCATAATTTGCTTTCTAGATCATTGAACTTAAAATTAATTTCATTAAGTCACAAAACCATTTTATTTTATCAAATTATATTTTTAAAATAAAATAAATTGTTTTTACTTTTTAAATGTAATTCTATGGGAAAACTAATTTAGCGTGTCTAGCTTTTTGTGTGTGTTAATTTATTAATAGTATGTAATTTAATAAATTTAAAGGTTTACAACATAAATAAAAATTGATGTTACGTTTAAGGACTTAAAACATAAATTATCCAGTTTGATTACAAATTTAAATTTAATACTGTTTATTCATTTTAATAACTGCCAATTTGCTTTGTCTGCTCCTGCAAAGTCCAATCTCTAACCTTTGATCGATCGAAGCATCAAACAAACAAAAAAATAACCTGATTGAATTGCCGATAACCGGCTAAAACTTTGGGATTTGAACCGTCTGATCTCTCATGGTGTTTTCTTCTGGCCGTCTAATCTAACTATCTAAGCTAGAGAGCTAAGAAAAATCGACATGGAAAAAGCCAAGGAATTCCTGGAGCTAAACAAAGAAGAAGCAGACCGCGTTTCACGACTCACTATTCACCCTCACCGAGTCGGCGTCGACGGCAGCTTCTATGAAGATTTCTCCGTACGTGGCATCCGTGTCGATCGGGTGGAGCCTGGCTTCGTTTCCTGCACCTTCAAGGTCCCTCCTCGCCTCACCGTAAGCTATCCCAAAACCCTCCCATCTCAAATTCCGTAAAATTAGAATTATATGAAATCTGGATTCACTTTGTTTGGCAATAAATTAACCAACGTTGGCAGGATAAAAGTGGAAATTTAGCCATAGGTGCTGTTGCAAATCTTGTCGATGAAGTTGGGGCGACTATTGTTCAGGTCGAAGGTCTTAGTCTTACCATGAATGTTTCAGTCGACATGTCCATCTCCTTTCTCGGAACTGCTAAGCTCAATGTAAGAATAATCTATTGTTTCTTCTTTTAGACAGGGTTATTGGCTGTTAGAGAATTTAATTCTAGGTTCCTTTTTCCTTTTCAATACGATTCTGAATCTGACCTCGAAGGCGATTTGCAGGATGAGTTAGAGATTGTTTCAAAGGTATTAGGAAGAAGGGGAAGTTATGCAGGAGCAATTGTTGTGGTTAGAAACAAAGAGACAGGGGAGTTGATTGCTGAAGGTCGCCATTCATTGTTTGCGAAACAAGGTAGCAAACTCTAGCTCCATTCCCTTTGTTTGTGAAAGAAAATCGCCCCGGGCCACTGGTGTTTTACTACTGCTACGTATTGAACTGCTTCCTTGCAAGTATATTATGTGATTTTTGACCTAATAAAACATTCTGTTTGGGCAATTCTTGTTCAAGTTTCTTCAACTTTTGTCATTTGTTTTTTCAATAGTTACTTTACATGATACCATTGGGAAAGACAGACACTGGAACTCAAATGCCAGTTCTGTTATTCTGCCTCATACGAATGAATTAGTTACTTATTTCTCAAGAGTTTGGATACCAGAGATTAATATAAGAGACCGTATTCATACATGATAAGGGGGGTATTCAGTAATTCTTCTTTAGCAGGGAGAAAATAATTTACAGTTGCTTCAACAAGCCAACCTATATAATCACTCAACGAAGAGTCCCCGCCGCCCTTTTATATGTGTACCATTTTGCAATCCAGGCATAAACGCCTAAATTCAACACGCTCAAAGCTGCCAGGAGCCAGAAGAAGTAATCAATGTGACCATGATTTAGGTTGTCCGGTATCCACCCGGGTTTCCCATCCTTAGCAGTCACATTGCTAACAATGGTTACAAGCAAAGAGCTCAAGTAGCTGCCGAGAGCGCCGGTGGCGAGTGATGATGCAGAGCAGAAACTCCTCATCGCATCGGGTGCTTGGTCATAGAAAAACTCCAACTGTCCGATGAATGTGAAGACCTCTGTACACCCTATGAGGAAATACTGTGGAACTTGCCAAAAGATTGTCATTGGCATTTCCTTTAGCTCATAGTAGTTATGCTTTTTGATCATTTGCAGTCTTTCATGCTCCAAAATAGCTGCTACTACCATGGGAAATATCGATATGAAGAGACCAATTCCCATCCGCTGAAGTTGAGTTAAGCCGTTCTTGTGACCGGTGAATTTTCTCATCACCGGGACAATGATTCTGTCATAGATTGGCACCCAAAAGATCACACTGAGAGTGTCAAAGATGGAAAGTGAAGCCGGTGGGATGTGGAAGTTCGAGTGACCAACACGAGTATCCATTCTTTCACCTTGCAACACAAATAAAGTACCCATCTGAATGTAAACAGTAGAAAAAATGATCCCAGAGGCCCATAAGGGGAGCAGCCGAATTATAGCTTTCAGCTCCTCAACCTGTGTAACTGTGCAAAGTCTCCATGGATTTCCTGAGCCCTTTAGTCGGTCTGTTTCGATTTCCACTGCCACTTTGTCGAAGAAACTGAAAGTTACAGTGATCAAGAGTAAGAAACTAAAACAACAGTCTGAATATGCAACGAAGAGATTTAAGATTAAAGTCCAGTCACTGACCTGAGATCATTTGTATGGTCAATCTTGCGGCTTCCTTTGATATTGGATTCTTTATCTCCTGTCTCATGTAAAAGAGACTTATCTGCAGGTACTGCAACTTCAAATTTCCTGATGGATGCCGCCAATACCTGAAACAGGCGTGTGAGAGGGCTTCCTCCAGGCTTTTGGTTTAGGTACAAACGAGTACCTTAAAAGAAAACGCACACCGCTATTGCCATGGCTATAGCAGGGATGCCGAAACCCCACCCCCAGCTCACATTATCTTGTACTCAAACCAGCACAGAAGCTGCGATAAGAGCACCAATGTTTATGGAAAGATAGAACCAGTTGAAGAATGAACTATTGTGTTTCTTCTCCTTTTCATCCTTGTCATCAAACTGATCGGCTCCATATGATGAAACACAAGGCTTGATTCCTCCTGTTCCTAGTGCTATCAAGTAAAGCGCTAGAAAGGCCATCGCGCTTTGTGTATCTGTTGGATTGCAGTTATCGTCTGCAGAGCATCTTGGCCTCATGCCGTGGACAAATGCAGACAAAGCTAAAAGCGTCATCCCCTGTGCAAAAGGTAAACTTTTCTCGTCTCGCGCAACTAGATATAGATCGATTTTTTGAAGAACTTGGTAATACCGGACTAAATAACAGGTACAAGGTGAGCAAAACTTACAATGATATAGATGATTGAAAAACAGGCAATTAATGGGGTAATGTAGCATGTTCCACCCCAAATCTGGTTATTAGTAGCTGCGACCCAAGTACGTTGGTTTAGCCGATGCTTGAAGTAGAGCACCAGATTGGTGCTCATCCCAGAGTATGCCAGTCTTTCACAGCCTTCATTTCCTTCATATAAAATGCTAAAGTAAGCATCAAACGTACATCTCCAATCACAAAATTTCAACAAATAGGTTTGGTGATTACCTATGATAAATGGGCAAGCTCTCCAGGTTCCAGTTTTCTTCTTTTCATCCGGATTTCCCCTGTAATCCACTGTCCCATCTTTTGTATAAATATCATCTTCTTCCATTGTTTTTTCCAGAAAAAAATTCTAATTACAGGAAAACACAGAACTTAAGATTGGAGTCTATATTATGAAGGAATCATAGCTGTAATTAGCAAACAAACTCCAGTGGATGACTTGATATATAGATGTGAAAACTCTGTATAAAGTTCCAATTGAAGACTTTTCTTGCTTTGATGATATGAGGTGTGGGGGCCCTTGGAATGTGAAAGATTCTAAATTTGAAGGACTCCATGAAGCAGAACTCAAGTCCAGGTTTTCGGTTTCACTAGACAAACATATTTGACAGATGCAAAAATGGTCCATATGATGGGCACATTTGTTTGAATAATTATTAGTCTAGTGGACTGTTCTTAGTCCAAACAAATTAACGCTTGGAGTTGAAGTTTGTAGCTTGAAGAAAATGAAAGAAGGGAGACGTACATCTCCAGATGTTTCTACTTGGATTGAAAATCAGTAATCAATTACAAATACGTTTGTTTGAAATATTTATCAACTAATCAGAGTGGCGCAGCGGAAGCGTGGTGGGCCCATAACCCACAGGTCCTAGGATCGAAACCTGGCTCTGATATTGTAGAGTGGCTTCCTGATATTTTTTTCACATATCTTTCAACTTTTTGGTATTTAATCTAGTGGACCTAATCTGGGCTCGGATTTATTTTTTTTATTCTGAGAATAATGGGCTTTCTGTTAAATTTAGTTTTTTTTATCTAATTGATACTGCGTATAAATCCTGTTGGGGTTATAGTGTGTAAACACAAACTTATTTCATCAAAAATTAATTATTTAAAAATGGAAATAGAATCCTTTAATTAAAACAGGTCATAAGAAATGTAATGTTGTCCTTTAAAGCCATTTTTCCTTAAAAATTGAATTATGTCGCATTATCACCAATAATAACCTTAAGAAAAGTATGAATGACCTATTCTTAGTGTAATTAAAACATATTATTTTGCTATGTTATTTTATAACCTATCCAATGCTTATAAGAAAAGTATGGTCTCTATTAGCTATCCTCCATCATTGCTCATGGTAGAGTTCCTAGCTAGTTTATTGACATAGAATAGGTCTATTTTTTGAGGATTTAGCTCATTCAACAATATGATAGGATCATTCCAATATTAAAAAAATTAAAATAAGAAATATATTCATATCAAACATATATTCGTATCTGACATTCATGTTAAATTGTCAAAAAGTTAAAACTATGTTAACTTTGTACAAAAGAAGATCAAACTTTCCTCAAACATCTATTAAAAAAATCCTTGAACATACATATAAGAATACTTCTTTAAGTGTATATTCCATATTTTTTTTGCCCTCGTCATTATTTAATTTTTAAACATTGAACTTAATTTTCAAGTCTTAATATGATCGACCAATTAATACTTCAAATATCCATTAATATTCTTCAATCTGGATTAAAGCTCAAGTACAATTTGTCACAAGTTTGAGTTTTTCGTTGATTAGCAACCAAACTGGATTTTTGACGAGGTACATATTTCAGGTCTAAAGCCTTGCCAATTTTACTCACTTTAATGTGTGATGTAATCTTGATGACATGAAAAGGGTTATTCCCATTTCTTCACCGTCGGCCTTCACATCAACCCATGTCTTCCATGTGTTAATAAATTAAAAAAAATTAATTCAGTTTCAATAAATTTAACAATTTAAATTATGTAAATGTTAAAAATTCAGAGACGATGTCATTTTTAAATAAACTACGTCAAATGTCATATTTATAATTAAGGAAAATTTTACGACGTGCGACGAACACCGCTGAACACCACTAATGCTAAACACCGTTGAACACTATTAAATTACTTAATAAAGATTGAAAATTTCAAGGACTCAACATACAATTAATAATTATTTTTAAAAAATTCAATTAAATTATTTTATATATATTAATTTTTTAATTTTTTAATAAGAGTAAACTACATATTTAGTACATCACCTATTTTCGTATTTCTATTAAACCCTTATTATTTAAATATTATTTCAATTTGACCCTATTTTTATAAAAAATAATTTAACCCTTAACCCTCAACCTAAAACCCTAAGCTATAAATCTTAGACCCACAAACTTTTTTTGAAAAGTAAACAGCTGGTTCTAAAATTAAGCTTCTCTACGGAAGAACAATTAGTAAATGAATGACACAATTAAGTGCTGCATAACTTTAGAAAACAATGGCTTATGTTCAAAAATTAATAAATTTTATATCCCTAGAAAGAGTGATATAATTAATTTAAGGCTTAAGAGTTCGAGAAGCCCCTAAACTTTTTTAAAAAAAATTAATTAAGTCCTTAAAGTTTTTTTGCACTCAATGTCACCCTCAAACCCAAAAAATTAATCAATCTCACTCTTTGACTAACAGTATTCGTCATTGACCAACGGTTCCGTTAAATTTGATTTACTTAACTTGTTTTCTATGTCATGTCATCCGTTAATTATCTGCCCAAAAGTACTCACCGATCCAATCATCAAATCAAAGAACAATGGTAAATGGTGATGAGTCTTTGTTTCTCACGAACGAAGTTTCTGCGTTTTCCTCCCATCAACCACGAAAATCTACACCATCAAATTTCAAATCCAACAAAAGTAATGAACTCCCCCATAGATGAACCTAGATCAATGAATAAGGGAAAATAGTTCAGCATACTACTAGAGTAAAATGGACCCAAAGCCAATTTATATTGTAACTTAACAAAAAAAATATTAAACATTGCTAATAGAAAGTTGTGTTGCTTAGGGGTAAAAAACTAACCTCGTATTTAGGAATAAAAATTGTGGGAAATAGGGATTTATAATGGTAAATGGTTTAGGGTATAGGTTTAAGAGTTAAATTATTTTTTTATAAAAAATATGGCTAAATTAAAATAATATTTAAATAATGACGGTTCAATAAAAATACAAAAATAGGTGAGGTACTAAAAATGTAGTTTACCTTTATTAAAAAAATTCAAAAATTCAATATATATATATATATAATTTAATTAATTTTTTAAAATTATTATTAATTGTATATTGAGTCCTTGAAATTTTTAATTTTTATTAATTAATTTAATGGTGTTCAGCGTTAGTGATATTTAACAATATTCATCGCACGTGTTAGACTCATCCTATAATTAAAATTTTAAAATAGAAACAGGCAAATGGAGCAATAAGAAGTCATGATTGAAACATTTCCTTCACAGTTCAAAATCTCTTAACGTCAAAACCAAAAAATCCCTTTTAATTAATGATTATATAAAAGTTTGTTTCAAACGATTGTCAACTGATCAGAGTGGCGCAGCGGAAGCGTGGTGGGCCCATAATCCACAGGTCCCAGGATCGAAACCTGGCTCTGATATTTTTCGGAGTTGCTTTTTATAATTTTCCACTTTTCTTTCAACATTTTGGTATTTAATCTAGTGGACCTAATTTGGGCTCGGATTTATTTTAGTGGGCCTTCCGTTAATTTTAGATTTTATCACCTTCAAGAATTTCAAGGTTTTTGGATAACGCGATTTATTCTTACATCTTGCTTCCATAAGCAGTTTAGCTTACCAAGCCCAACAATCCTCCTTGTTTCTAATCTACTAGTTTAAAGGTTGGGGTCAGGCCTCAGGGATTCCGAATAGTAAACCAAACATTTTAATTGTAATTTTTTTGGATTAAATATTATATTTTCAAAGTAAATGTCGAGATTTGAACTCATGCAATATAGAAGCAATATGAGCATTCTCGGCCACTCGGTCAATTAATGAATCTTTATAGTTTCTTTTTTAATAGTCTTAAAGTGATTAAATACACACATCTTACAAACTTTGTTTATTGACCGAGTCTCTTAAGATAACATCATCCTCTTGAGTTCATTTTAATTGTGATTTCTCGATTCTCATACTTCATTCTTTAGACTTTTACTATTTATTTTACTTTTAAATTGCACACTTGACATTTTCTAAACGGTTTAGTTAAAATTTTCATACAATTTATTAAACGGTTTAGTTAATTTTTTCATATAATTTATATTAATTTGACAAATCAAGAAAGATTAAATACAAGGACCAAAGTGATTTGAGTGGTGAAATTAGAGGGTCAAAAAAATCTTTTTTGCAAAAAAAAACATTTAAAATTTTGTTACAAATTTAACATCTAAATCTAATGTCAATACAGAAAATTACATAATTTGGAATTAAATTAATTATTCAGAGATTCACTAATTAATATAATAGCTAAAGATGTTCATATTATTTTTATTTTATATGAGTTTAAAATTCGATATAAAAATATAATATTTCTATTTAATAAAAAATAATAATTGACCGCTCACATTCTTCAAATTTACGACCATAGTAAGGGGGAAAAGGGTATTTACCTTTGTAAATGTATGTAATGGTCGCAATACGATTTTTTGTTGTTGTTAATATGTATAGATGTCTTACAGAGATTTAGAATGCGAGGTTACTTTTTTTAGTAATATCATTTTTAAAAATTAAATTTACGTATTCCTTTTAAAAGTACAATATTTCTACAAATGCACTTATTACATGTTGATTTCAATACAAAATTAGTAATCAGAACATATGGAGAAATTATATCATAAGTGATTCCCACCACGTTATCCATGGGACCAACCACTAGAAACCACTCACTTTATCATTTTTTTTCATGTCATTAGTTTAATAATAGAATAACTTTCAAAAAACAGTTTTTAAAATGACATGGAAAAACTTTAGTGAAGATTTATTGGTTGGAAAAAATGACATGAAAAAATCATGGTGAAATAAGTAGTTTTTATTGGTTGGTCTCATAGATAACGTGATTAGAATTACCCATAATATAATTTTTCGTACATATGAAACAAAAGAAAATTATAGCAAGTTGAAACCGGACACGGGCACTTGCACTGCCACTTTGTCTGAGTTATTGACTTTTAGGAAAGGAGGAATCTTTCCTTTAATGGAAAACAAAAAACTGTTGGTGTCTTCAATTATTATTTTTTATTATTTTTTGAATTTCATGCATTTGCTGTCGCTTTCTCCCCCTTAGCCTCACCACTCCATTATTGTTGCTCCCATTCCCATCCCTCCCAAAGGGTCAATGATCCCTTTCCTTCTTTGTTTTCTTCAATTTTAAGGGCACTACATTTATTATTTATTAGAATTCAATTTGGTTTCTACTTTTCAAATAAGGGAAAACTACATATCTTAGTATCCAACTATGCTTGCATTACTATTTTTTACATCAACTATTATTTTTTGCAAAATAATACATAAAGTTACATATTTTTATCAAAAATAATAGTTTAAGTACCAAAACAATAACGCGGACATAATTATAATATTAAATATATAGTTTTCCCTTTAAATAGTAACAATACTACTATTTATTAATTAATCAATGTGTCGAAATTTCTTATTCATTAGAGCCCAAAATTTGGTACAACTCATTTTGAAATATTGAACAGTGAAACAGAGCAGAGAATCAGCCAACTACTTGTATTATATTATAATTGTGAGATCGGGAACGTTTTCCTTTTAGCTGAATTAATATTTCTGCTGTTTCCAACACTGTGTAAACAGTATTTAGATTGAAATAAGTTGGCTCTATTATATATATGTAAAGATTTTTCATAATTCACATTCGGATCCGATATTTTTAACATTCTAATTCTATTTTTGAGAACATGTGATAGAAGCAACTTTAAAACGAAGATTTTCATAATGATCCTTTAATTTGTTGAATAATTATGAATGCTCATCAATTTTTATTCATTATAATTTGAATCTCAACATTTACATTGAAAAATTAAAATTTAATCTATTATAACAAAAAATAGGTTTTTATAAATTTATAATTTGATCAGACTTTTTAGTATTCTAATTCGATTATAAGATAGTATTTTTGTCCAATTTCATATTTGGACATGGGCGGAAGTAACAAATGACTAGGAGGCCATGACCCCCAAAAATTTTGGAAAATAGATTTGACCCTGTAAATTTTAAAAAAGTTTAATTTGGCCCCTCATTAAAAAAATCATAATAAGCTTCAAAATTTTAAATATTTTTAATAAATGCCCTCTCATTATTTTTAAAAGTTCTTATTAAATCTCTAAAAATTATTAAAAAAGTTTAATTAACCCCCCCCCCCTAAATTAAAAAAAAAATAGCCCCCAAACTCTTACCCAAATTTCCGCCCTTGTATTTAAATAAATTCACATACAATTGTAGAGTATGGCGCTCGAACCTAAATCACGTAGAAAATATGTCACACAACTAGGATCACTTTCAAATTTAATTCGACTTAACACATGCTAATTTTGATTTAAACAATAAGTTTGTTCTAAGATTTCATGGAAACTAATATCAACTATTATATTATTATTATTATTATTATTATTATTATTATTATTATTATTATTATTATTATTATTTAGTGTGTCATTGATTAATCGAATCCTAATTTAGTTGGAAAATAATAAAGATCTTTATTTTTTTTTGAAGCTTAATGTATATTACCTTTTATGTGAATTGATAAAAAAAAAGTGTATAATTCTTCTTGGTAATTTGGTATCTTAGTTTATAAAATAATTGTTTATAAATTTTAATTATATTGTTTTAATAATATAATTATTTTTAATAAATTTCACATAAATAAAGTAATTATTATTTATACGTACATACGTGTCTCACATATTATTATTATTATTATTATTATTTGTGGCATTGTTGACATTTTACAGCATCGAATGTGAATATTGAAATGGTAAATTGTTATGTTGTTGACAATTCCAAGGACACGTTTTCTGGCTGGAATTTGGTGCCAGATTCGAGGTGCCGACGACAATAAAGGCAGATTATGGGGTCCCGGCCCTACTCAAGTAGGCGTAGCCACCCAAATTTGTAACGTCTTACTCCTCCCATTTCTTTCTCACTACATCTTAATTTCCTCGTAATTTCGAATAAAAATTAAATTTAACTAACGGTTTTAGTGAGAAAAAAAATATGATGTTAATTTTAAGAGATTTTAATTTAAGCATTTGTGTGTAAAAGGTGTGTACTTTGTCAAAAAAATAAAAAAAAATATAAACATATACTACTATGCAATCACAAAAAAAAAATAAAGTATATTTTATAGCAAAACGTTTACCAAAAAAAAAATAGTATCTACTAACGGTAGTGGATATCTTACTCAAACAAAAAAATGAAAGATTTACTTTTATGTATTTTTATTATCTAATGGTAAATTTAAGAAATTTATTAGTTATATTTATATTTATTGAATATGTTGGTGTGATACAAGAGTAGCATCTGTTTAATTTCCTTAGTCTCTTTTAATAAGGCACACACATCGTGTAAAATTGGTGCTCGAATTCGGGTCACCTGAAGAAATTACATCATCTTTTACCACTAAAACAATAAGGGGTGAGTTATATTTTAATTTTTTTTAAACATACTTAAAATAACATATGATATTATCTAAACATTATTTGTACAAATATTTTGTTCACTAACAGTATATTAAATCTTTATAGTAATATACATAATTCACAAAATTTATATATAATATTCATTGTTAAGTCTTGGGTAATCAAACTCTTTTGCGAACTGAACAGTGGCCAATAGCATGATCAACTGACGTTGATGTTATAAAAACTTGTTTACATTTGTCTTGACTATTTATGGTTTGAAATCTTATAGTTTAATGATTATTATATCACAATATCTTAGCATAATTATTTGATATATTTTTATTATATATGATGGATTGTATATCCTTGCTATTTTATGGTTATAATCTCTAGTGTTTTTGAAGATATCTATTATTAACGTTTCTGCATACACAAGACCTCGAATTTTATATCTGCTTAAACAATACGAAGATGCTTACCACTTAAACTAATTCTGATGATATTTTTTATCATTATAGTTTTAATATTATTGAAACTGGACTAATCGATCAGACCGAAAACTAACAACATATCCAGTCTAAAACACTCAATTGAACTGTTGATATATTGTTCTGTCTTGAACCGATTAAAGAAACGAAAATTGGTACAACCAAATTAAGTGAGGAAAAAGATATTTATACAGATTTAGAATGATGTCGATTTGGTATTAACTTTTTTAAAATGACGTTGTTTTGAGGTCATTTACAAATGCTCAAAACATAAATAATTTTAAAAATGAGTAATTAACTTAATTTTTTAATATGACCATTGAATTTTTATTATAACCATAAAAGATATCACGATTACAACGCATCCATAAAGAAAAATAATGAGGCTAATCTACCCAAATTTCTTACAAACCAAAAACAAAGAAAAGTGAAAAACTTCTATGAAAATAAGCAGACCATCAAAATTCAGAAGCTTCTTGAATCTCATTGTCTCTATCTAATCGGGACTCATAACTGATGAAAAGGAGTGGTGAGCGATCCAAACTATCAGGCAGAATGTTCCGCTACCCAGGACTGATTACATCGGCAAACAACCATCAACCGGGTGGGGATCTAACTTTTCGTGACCACCGACAAAATCATAATCAGGAAGTAGCGCTGTTAAAACCTCTATGCGAGCAACGATCGACCGCTAAGGTATGTTGAATCATGTCACAAAGGACAGATGAAACAAAGTCACAAAAACAAAAACAAAAAAAACAAGTCACAAGGACAGAAGAAAACGCGTGTCACAATGACATAGAAAACGCGTGCCATAAATGCATAGATTCTTATTAAAAAGTAAAAAAAAAAAAACAAAATAATAAATACCGGCGATCGACAATCAATAGCTAGGTGATTGTCGATCGTCGACTAAGCAAAAAAGCTAAAAAAAACTTATAAACAGCGCATGATTATTAAAAAGAAAAAAATTAGGGTTATTGGCTGCTACCACAAATGAAATTTTAATTAACTTAAAAATTTTAAAGGAAGGGGAAATGAGTGATGAAAAAAATATATTTAAAAAGTTTAAACTTCAATGCAATTATTTACAATTTGTTAATGATGTTTGATAGACAGGAGAAAAAATAACTGTAAGGGTGAAAGAGTAAATATGATGACATATGGACTTTAAAGAATAATAGAGATAGATCGATGAGAAAAGCATGTGGGTGTCATTCAAATATTTATTCAACCACGTTGGAGTTCCTTGATGGAATTCCATTGCTATATAAATATATGCTTCATAAATTATCCCAAAATAATATATATATATGCCATTAATTTTTGTAAAGTTTTGAACTTTTTTAATAGTAATATTATCAAAATAACCTATATAAAAAGTTGAAATACACTTTTTATAATATTATATTTTAAGTGCTTTAGTATTCTCTTTGGACCCCCATAACTTACCCTAATCATTGTATTTAATTCAATATTATCTTATGAGCAAACGTTGATGGCAGGTTGGTCAGAGTTGTTTACTTGTTCTATTTCCCTTCCCCTTAAGTTCTGGATTCAAGACTCGACAGGAGCATTCTTTTTTTTAGAGTTTTTCCCTCCCCACTAGATAACATTTATTAAAAAATTAATATTATCTCATACATGTTAAATCAATTAAATGTGACCTCTAAAAAATATTTATAATGGATTGAAAAAATATATACATCATTTAAGAATATTATGTCAATTTTTTAAAAATAATATTATATAATTTAATTAAATCTCACTCTCCATTTAACTACTTGCTCCCTTTTTCTTATATGATACAGAAATATAGTATTTTTTTTTTTCATTTTTTGACGCGCATGGGATTTTGTGCTATTTTTAATGTATATGATTAAAATGCACTGCATTATGGTACACAAATTTGTACAACGCTTTTTCCAATGTCTGTCCATTTTTTAGCAGTATTGTTCATCTATCGAACTCATTATAAAATATTTACCAAACCCTAAATAGGATAAACCTCAACTAAGTAACATATATTAATATATTCGTAAATAAAAATATTTTATATATTTTACAACTAAAAATATAAATAGAAATTACAGCTAAAGCCAAAGTTTTACAAATTTCCAATCGCTTAATAAAATTGTCAATATTTAACTGAGTTAACATCTTGATTGTTTTTATAGTATTGTAAATGAAATCATTTGGTTGGAGACTTAGAGTTAAACTACAAATGAAAAAATAATGTAATTTTTTAAGGGTTTTATTTTGATGTACAAGCTGTGTAAATTTTTTTTACACAACCTTTTTATAAAATTTAAAATTTAAATCACAAACCCTAGCAACCTAAAACTTAAACCCTAAGCCCTAAACCCTAAACTCTAAATTCTAACCATAAATCTTAAATTATATACCCTACATAGTAAACCCCTAAACCCTAACCTAAAATCTTAAACCCTAAACCCTAAAATTAAAGTTTACACAAGCTTGTGCATCAAAGTATTTTTCATTTTTTAAACAGTAAATTTTAAATCTATAAACTTAACCTTATTTGATTTTTTACTTGTATAAATGTATAAATATTAAATTAATAAGTTTAATAATATAATAACTTTTTTAACCGATTCATATAATATAGGAGGTATAATGCTTAAAAATGTCCTTAACGTTTGACTGAATTGTCATTTTTGCCCCTATTTTTTGAAGTAATTTAGCCTTCAACGTTTTATTTTGGGTCAAAATGACCTTTATGAGGATGAATTCAACCGGCGATAAAACAACTTGATATGACTTGGTAGAATGACACGTCAAAAGAAAAAAAAATATTTTATACAATTTTATAATATTATTTTTGATTGATGAGTCATTTTGTAAAGTTAGTATATTTCTGTATATGACACTGTTATCGCAACGAGCATTGCTATGTAAGTTTTTTATATCATTTCAAGCCATTTACCATTGGCTGACTAATAATTTTTATCCACAAATAGACTATTTTGACCTAAAATAAAACGTTAAAAACTAAATTATTTTAAAAAATATATATGTCAAAATGAAAATTTAGTCAAACCTTAGCTATATTTTTTTGGCATTGTGCCAAATGCCAATATAAGACTAAATTGAACTATCTAATAATAAATTAATTTAATCCAATCCCTACAATAAAGAGACGTGACAGATACTTTCACTAGTCAAATAATCCAGCGTTGAACTCTACTCTAAATATTCTTAAACAATTTAATCATTCTTTTCCTATCATTTGTTTATTCTTTGAGAAAGGTACAACTTAGTCGACGAATAAATAGTAAAAGCTTTATTTTAAACCAAATTTTGTAGAAGTATTTTTTATTACATAAATTGAATTAGTTCATAAATATACTTATTTTTATACTGTACATAAATTATTAATATATTTAAAGTAATATATTAGTAGAACTCAACGAGTGCTTCAACAAAAAAATATAGCGATATAGCTTTGACTAACTTTGTAATGCATAGAAAAATATTAAATTATAATTTCCGTAAAATTATTAAAAATGCACCAATAATAATACAAAGATTAATATCAATTACATATAAGAATCAATCGATATTCTTGATTAACATTAATACGCAACTCCGGTAAGAGTTATTCTTACAATCAGTTGAATGCATCTGTCATAAGGGGTTAATTTAATGGTCGGTTAATCGTATTATTTAACCTAAATAGTAAGTTAATCGTTACAACGATTATTAAATTTTGTTAATTTTAACACAATTGTTAGGAAATGATTAACTGCTATTTTTTAACGGTTCAGTTATATATTAATCATAATCTATTAGTATAACATTTTCACATGTTCACTGCTTATTTTAAGAATAATGAAACCATTTTTCCCTTGAATATTATTTTAAGGATAAGGATCTTTGTATTAAACCCAAACCCTCGTTACACATAGTAGGAATATTTTATCACCAGATTAACAAATTATTGACTACATTAAGATTTTAATTATAATAAATATCTACAGATTCCTTTTTGTGTTATAAAAATTAAAAAGCACGGGTAAAGTTTTGTCGGTAAATAAGTATTCAAAATAACTTCAAAAGTTTAATTAAATCCCTCTAATCGAAGGGTCAAGTCCTACTTTGTTTTACCAAACGACCGTCGGTAAAGTTTGACAAAAACATTAGCGGTGGAGCGGTTGGGCACGTCCGAAGGGGACCGCTTTGTTTGTATTGGTTGAGGCTCGTAGGAGAGGGAAAACAAAACAAATGAGCAAAGTGAGCACAAACGGGATGTTAGCGCGTTAACCACGTGCCTCTTCGAGGTGACAAGTGAGCTTTTTGTTCAACTATATAAATCTAAGACAAAACTCTCACTTAAACTAATAAATTAAAAAAAGTTAATTGGATTATTTTCATCCTAAATCCAATAAAAAAGTAACACATTTCATTTTTTTAAAAGTGCATTGCACGCACCGAGAACGAGAGTGGGGGAGGTATTATTCATTTTCGGTACTAATTCCAATAGCCAACATTGTTAAAGAGCGATCGGAGGCGGTGGTTGGTTGGGTTGGCCGAAGGGCGAGCTTAGAAAAATACTCTAAACACCAACAACTAATTAATTTAGTAAAATAAAGTGTTAAAATTTTTAAAAAATGTTAAATATTTAAATTTTGTCGTTGTGAATGAAATAAATTAAATTATGAGTATTTTCCTCATCTTTACAACATCTGATCGAGATAAATCAACCAATAAACTGTATTACCTATAGTTATAAAAAAAATTAATATCCTATACACATGCGGTGGAAACTAAAAGTTTCTACAAACGCTTTAGTTTTAAGGTATAGAAAGTTAATTTAGGGCATATGGTTTAGGGGTTTAGTTGTAGGGATTTAGAATTTAGGGATAGTTGTTTCAATTTAAGGTTTAGGGTTATAATTTAGGGTTTATAGGTTAGAGTTTAGTTTTTAGGGTAATATGGTGATGATTTAGGTTTTAACCTATAAACCCTAAACCTTAAATTAAAACAACTATCCCTAAATTCTAACCCTCTACACCTAAACCCTAAACCCCTAAACCTTATACCCTAAACTAATTCCCTATACCATAAAACTAAGGCGCTTATGGAAACTTTCAGTTTCCACCGCCGCATGTGTATAAAATATTTATCCTTAAAAATTTACCCGAGATAAGTTGCAACTAATCTTATGCGGTTGCTCCTACCAGTTACGCTTTCTTAGCCTCCTACGTGGATCCATCCCATTGGTCCAGTCGTGACCTAGGCTACTTACGATTTGGCCTACCATTATGGTCCTGATGAACCAATCATTGAATCCCACGAGTCGTGATCAGATCGGGGGACCCAGCTCCTCCCCCTCCTTGAGATGGTAACCTGTACAATTATGTAGGGGTGACTGCCCAATCAAAGAGTTGTAACCGTCCGAGGGCCCACTACATCAAGTTGCCCGCATGTAATTTTTACCGTTGATCTGGACCGTTCTTTTGGCGGCTACCCCATTTCTCACTTCTTCTCTCTCTCTCCCCAAAGATTTTAACAGATGCATTCCTTCAAGCTGGGCGGTAGCTTTGCTTTTTCTTTTCTTTTAGCTTACAACTCTTCTCACTTTATTTATTTTCTTCTTCTCTTTTCTTTGTTGTTAATTTCTCAAGGAAAAAGAAGAAAAGAACATGTCTTTTTCTCAGCTTTCACCCTCCAAATTGGGTTTTTGTTTCCAGCCTTTTTTTTGTTCCTTGGATTCTGCTGTCAACTTCTTCCTTTTTCCCTAGTTGGGTTATCGAGGAAGTTGAAGCTCAGTGTTAGTTGTTTCAGTTATTATTACTCTACAAAAGAGAGAAAAGAAAAGAAAGATTGTAGTAATTATTTTCTCAGCTATGTTATAAGTAAATATAGAGTGTTGATTTCCTTCAAAAAGTTTTTCTGGGTATTTGCTCTTTTACAGTTTGTTCTGTTGTTAGTATTGGAAAGTTCACCGTTTCAGATCTTAATCGTGGGTTTGTGGTGTTGGTGTTAGGGTTTTGATTAGTGTTTTTACTTTGAAATTCTTAATTTTTTTGAAAGTGGGTATTTTCTAGATTCCTCAAGGATTGCCTACAAACTAAAAAAAAAGTATTCTGATTCCTTGCAAATGCTCTCTGATTTAACGCTGATATTTTTCCTTTGATACCCTATCAACTCTGTATTTTCCCAATAGTTTCTCGCTCTGTTTTAACTCTCGTCGAATGCTACTCTAACCGGAATTCCATTCTTCTGAAACGATCGGTGAATTGGGAATTCGCTTGGTATTCTTTGTTGGTTAAATTTGATGTTATGAAGTGGGAAATGGAAATTCTGTCGCCAACATCTTATATCTCCAGCACAAATTGGTTTGCTGAAGAGAGTAAGAGCACGAAATGGACATCAGCAGAGAACAAGATGTTCGAGAATGCCTTGGCGGTGTACGATAAAGATACGCCTGACCGATGGCAGAAAGTGGCTGCGATGATCCCGGGGAAGACGGTCGGAGATGTAATCAAGCAATATAGAGAATTAGAAGCTGATGTTAGCAGTATAGAAGCAGGGCTGGTCCCAATTCCTGGATATAGCACCTCTCCATTCACATTGGATTGGGTGAATAGCCATGGCTGTGATGGATTGAAACACTCATATGGACTCGGTGGAAAGAGATCTTCATCAGGCAGGCCTGGAGATCATGAGAGGAAAAAAGGGGTTCCTTGGACAGAAGAGGAGCATAAGTAAGTTTAAATGCTGTTCATTTAAAAGTTATACTAATTTATGACAAATTATAATTGTGCTAATTCTTTTATGATCGTTCTGTTTGTATCAGCAGTATTTTCTGTTTAAGAAATCAATTGTGAAGATTCTAGTTGTTTGAGTAATAATTTGCTTTTGGTTTCTTTGTATTTATCTTCCATTTTATTGACAAGAATTGATGTTCATGGAATTTTCACAGATTGTTTCTAATGGGGCTGAAAAAGTATGGCAAAGGGGATTGGAGAAATATAGCTCGCAATTTCGTTGTCACTCGAACGCCAACTCAGGTGGCTAGTCACGCACAGAAGTATTTCATCAGGCAGCTTTCAGGAGGGAAGGACAAGAGAAGAGCTAGCATTCATGACATAACAACGGTCAATCTCAACGACATGAGAACTCCTTCCCCGGACAATAAGGGAACTCCTTCACCCGAGCAGTCTTCGGTGCTCCCTCAGCAGCCAAATTCTGCTGCCATGTCCAGAACAAACTTTCAATGGAATCCGCCTTGCGGTGGGGCAACAATGGCTTTCAATTCAACACAAGGAAGTATGCTAATGTCTTCTCCTTATGGGGTTCCCTCCTATGGATTGAAAATGCAGGGGCAGAGTCTGCATAGAAGTGCCGCACACGAGTCCTATTTTGGACCTCAAAATTTGGTTTTTCAGATGCAATCAGCCGAACAATACCCTCAAGACCACCTATTCTGAGTTTCTCCTGGATAGATAAGCCATGCCATCTTCCAGTTGGTTGTTATAGCTGTCTTAGTGCTTTTATGGTCTTATTATCTGTATATTATCAAGAACTTGAGCTTATGCCATAGCATTCAACCAAGAGGTGATAGGATTGACTTTTGCTAGAAATTTCAGACTATGAAATGTGAAACTCCGAGGGAAGATTCTTAAACATGGATTTCCCTTGTATTTAAGATTCTGTAGTTGAATCTGATTGTCCCTTGATCAAATTGCTATGCTATTTGGTAATAGTGACGAGCTTATCCGGACTGCATCGACAGATCAACACGCAGGATATGTGTTACTGATAAAGTTGTCTTAGAGTCTAGGAATATGATTTGAAGCATGAGAGAAGAATACACTACTTTTGTACTATTATTTGGAACCTTAAAAGGCTCAAAGATAAGATCAGAGTGCACCACCATACATGCATCTGCCAGTAGGGTTCGAATTGCAGGCACACACGGAGAATGAAGCAGTAGAATAAGCATCTACAACCAGAAGTTCGAAGCTTAGACAGCTCTAGGCATGACAAAGTGGTTGTAAACTTTTGGCAGTTCCATGTTGTAAATCTTAGTAATTTGATTCAAGACCAATGATTCCAAGTTTCCAACAGAAAAAACTTCAAATTTTTCTGCTATTGCAAGAATCATAACTCTATAGGTTAAAAACGTTTTGAAGCATCCCCATGTAGGGTCTACATTTCTAGGTAAAGCCTCAACCTTTTTACAATGGCTGCACCAGCACACTTTTGAACTGGTTTGGTTGGATCTCGGTTCATATTGGCTGAGTCACAGGGCATTTGAGACTATTGCAGCAAACCCATTTTCCAAATACCCCAAAATGGCCTACTTGAGACTGTTCTTGACCATCAAAACCTTACTCGAGGCTGACTCTGAAATCCACTAACTTGAGCATCATATTCTTCAATGCGCCCCTTTTTCATTCCTCATGAGATCTTTGTTGAGAGATCCTCTTGTGAAAAAGAAGATTCCTCCTTGTAAGTATATATTATTGGTTACACCAACAGAATATGGTATTCAAAAGCAAGATTCAGGTTAGATTTCCCTGTTGGTTTCCTTGTTTATTTATATAAATTTGCAGTACAACCCTTTCTAAGTGTGTTTGTTTAAGATATCTCTCTCCTTCAACCTTGTTAACAATGGTGGCAAGTCCATGATTTTGTGATACTAAGTGCACGTCTGCAATCAAGTTGATGAATATGATAAAGGGTTCCACTTGCTTTTAAATCTTAAGCTCAAATTGTGAACTCTTTAATGGAGACAAACTACAAAGCTTTTCATTGGATATAAAAAAAAGAGATTGTTTTTCTCTTTATCAGTAGACCCACAATTTTGTTCTGAAATTTATGAACCAGCTTTTGATACCATTGACCTTAAATTTCTTTCATAAAATAAGGGTTAAGTGCTGATTTGTATCATTTAATAAGACAAATGGTTTTGAATCAATTATGGCTTCGACACTTCATCACAAAAGTAATTGATGTAATTCAACTTGATTTTCTCAATGACCATATGATTATGGATTAATATTTGATACACTGTCAGTATAAAAAAAACTTTACATAAATATGTCTATTTCCAAGCCTAAATATAAAATCTAAAATTATAATCTTAAAACCCTAAAAATCTAACCATAAACCTCAAACCGTAAATTATAACCATGAATCCTAAATTTTAAACCCTTTCAACTTAATTTTCTCAATTTTTTTTTTGTTGAACAAATATGATTATTACATTTTTTACTTCTCTTTCTCTGTGCACATTGATACACCGCACTGACATGCAGGAATAGGTTTGGCCATATTTGTTGATTGCCGGTTTAATCATGTGACTATTAATATGTAGGCCATTGCACATTTGCACCAAGCTCTTGCATATCTTTACTTCCATTATTTGTTTGTATTTTGACTTAAACGACAAAGGGTAAATACAAGGAGTTTCAAATTTTTTGTGCTATTCCCATTCCTTATTTTGCCTTCTCCTCAGTAGCCATTTAGTATTTTGTTATTATTATCTTCCTTTTTAGCTCAAGTTATAGATGATTTATACACTTACATTTTGTAAGAGTTTTAAAAAATAGTTATAAAAAAATTACACATTCCTTCTTATTTAAACTATAAAATTTAAAATTTAAATTTTAAATCTTAAACCAGGTCAAGTCGAAAGACATCGAATTTGTGTGTGTGTTTTACTTTGCAAGGCAACCACACAAAGTTGGGGGCATATTGTATATTCAGTCCCATATATGAAGCAAATAATACAGGGAACAATGACCAATATGGTCATATCAAGTAGCTAGCCTTTTGAAGGTAGCTTGTCAAAACTAGCCAGAATAGTCTTAAAAAACAAAGAAGGCATCTACACAACTTTATTCTTATTTTTTTTATCAGCATCTTAACAAGTTACGACCACATATATATTATGTCATAATTTGACACTTTCGGTTATCTAACATTATTCTGATTCTTCTCTTATAATGCTTCTGGTTGGGAAAGAAAAAAACTGGTGTTTGGAACTGAAGTTCTATCTGCAACTGATTGGGGAAGAGGTTATTTTCTATGAAATTCTTCAATGGCTTAAAAAAGATTCGAAATTGATCTAATTTTGGGGTCTTTCGACACATTTCGAAGAAGAAAAAGTATGCAAAATTGATGCAATCAAAAGGTTACAAAGACTGCATATCTGTTCCCAGTGAAACAAATTAGAACACAACAATGTGTTTTGAGGGTATCTTTAGGACAATAGAAAATGATAAAGCAGAAAGGACATATATATGCCATTCAGAACATTAGTCATTAGAATTATTGGATGGAGCCTGGGATTTTAGTTGAGAATCTGAGGGGGAGGGGGGCATCAGTTCTTGTCCTGAGATTTCTTAGATAAGACTCCAAAATACCCATTTTTTTATGGATCAATTTCATCCTCAGAAATAAATCCATGCATGTTAAGATATCAAGCTTGATTTATGCTAGTGAAAACACCATAAATCACTATCAAGAAAAAGGAGAGACAGGCCCCTAGACATGATGACTGACATAATTGTGACATGGGAAACTGTGAGAGATTGAAGTGCCACAACAATGTGGTTGAATTCATACATGGGGCAAGACTTTCAAAGAGACAAAGACAGTCCAAAAAAGGAAAAACCAAATGATGAAATTCACCAAGGGACCATATGTCTATGCCTTGATTATTAAAAAAGAAGAGAGCATTGGCACTGCTGACCTGGGCCATGAAAATCATTTACTCTGTAGTTTTCTCCTTGCTGCATGTCAATCCAAAGCCAAGGGGAAACAAAGGATCAAATGAATTGTCTCCATTGTTGATGGGTAGCTGTTTGGTTGTCCTAAACCATGTCATTGGCAATCGCCCCTCAAATTCGTAGTCTCCAAAAACTACATCGGTTATTCCCCTTCCTTCAGTTCCTGGTAGCCAGGCAGCAATCAGAGCATCCATTTTTTCCAAAAGCCATGGCTCTATAAGCAAAGGTCTTCCAGATATCAGGATCACCAATGTGGGGATTCTGTCAGCAATAGTGCTTATTAATTCACTTCCATTTAAGGGGATTACTAGCTCTGAATTGTCTCCGGCAGACTCTGCATATGGTTCTTCACCAACAGCTACAACGGCAAAAGAGAAGTTGGACTCAGCCAAGGTGTTTGGTGAAGGATACTTTTCATAAATCACCTCTGTTTCTTCTCCCATTACTTCTCTGAATGCATCCAAGATTGATGTGCCTAGAAAGAAATAAATCCAACATTCAGATTACTATAGCCTAAGTAATATTTATATGTATGCTTTAGACAATTTTCGATTCAATAATGTGGCTTTAAAACATGATGCCAGATGACTAGTTAACAAATTATCAATAAGTTGAGGTGGAGAGGGAACAATTTAAATATGGCTGGTGGGGTTTGGTAGGGGAAGAAAACATGGTTGGTTTTATATAACTGCTTACCAATTGTAATCCTGCCACTGCTTCCTTGCCAGTAACGTGTCCAACCTCCGCACTGGTATCCGAGATCATCAGCATGTGTTCCAGCAATAAGAACTCTTTTTGCATTTTTCTTCAATGGAAGGAAAGGTTTTCCAGGATTCTTTTCATTCTTCAATAGAACTAAGGACTTGCGAACAGCTTCACGGGCTAGTTCCCGGTGCAGCTGCAGGAAATCATAGAGGTGACAGTGAATCTATAAACTTGGGTGTAAAATCAACTAAGAATTTTATAAGCAGAGTGGCATTAGTTCAGACATTCAATATCTAGAGCAAAAGAAAGCAATAACATGTGCACACAAATGCAGCCAGTTAATACTCTAGATAACAATGATTCCTAATGGCTTATTGCTTTAGATAGCTGGAGAGGTGGTGATCGAAGGTTTGGGCCAAAGTGCTCAATAATAGGATCTCTTTACAGTTTACACCTATTACTATAAGGTTTTTGAGCACCCTGTGAGCCAGTATTTTCATCATTGCATCCTCTTCAAACTTTTCCTCCTTATTCTATGATCCATGATTCTTATAGGTAAATATGTTTATGACATTTTTCTTCGTCAGAAGAACACAAACATTAAACAAATTCTTTAGAACAAGAAAACAATCAATTATGTTCATTTCTTGTGCGGCGAGTCATTGGAATTCGGAGAAAATTTGTATACTCCAAGAACATATCAAATATGATTGACGTTAACAGATTGAATGCTGAATTGAACACATACTACCTTGCAGCCAACTGTATCTAGCAAAGATCTGTCAGAGAAGGGATATTCAAAAAGAGCAGCAACAAACTTGACTCTCAGTATTCTTTCAACAGCATCATCTATCCTGGACATTTTTATCTCTCCCGATTCAACCAAGGATGTCAAATCCTCAATAAATTGCTTATATCTATAAGGAACCATTACCTGCATACATGCTTTAGTCAGATGAGAGTAAATAAAGGTATGAATCCAAAACAGAAGCCTTTATGCCTTGAACCAAATTATACCATGTCAATTCCGGCATTAATGGCAGTATAAACACAATGACGATAGTTTGAGCCTCTTGGTTCGCTAAGTCTGTCAAGTGCTTTCCAATCCGAAATCAGAAACCCCTGCCACAGAGATTTCACAAAAGCTTGACTAGCTATAAATCAAATTTCCCTATGCATGCAAATGCCACATTTCAATAAAAAAAACAACGGTTACTGCAGAGTGGCTAACAGCAGCCGAAATGCTAAATTCTCATCAAGTACATTTTATGCACACTTTCACTAGAGAAGTGAAACTGAAAATAGTATATGCCTTTCAGGATATATTGCATATAAGATGTCTACCTTGAAACCTAGTTTGTCTTTCAAAATTTCTGTCAAGAGGAAATGTTGAGCATGAAGTTTACAACCATTCCAACTAGAATAAGATGCCATAACTGTTGAAACTCCTTGATTAAGACAATCAAGGTAAGGTGCCATGTGGATCCTCTCTAAATCATCATATGATGATATATTATTTCCCTCATTTATACCATTTTCTGTACCACCATCTCCAACAAAATGCTTGGCACATGCAATAATATTGTGTCTGGAATCAAATAAGTAAATCATTAAGTTCTAACCATATCCTATGTGTTAGACGAATGCTAAACAGGAATTTTATCAGAAATATATAGTAAGTTATAGGTAGAAAACCAAAGTAAAACGGTGACTAAAGAAGCTGACAAATTCTTATGAAACTGTAAAACCCACACAGTATATCATAAAGTGCTTCATTGCTCATATTTTAATGGCTTTTGTTGACTGGATATTTTTAGATTATCTTTTTTTCAAACAAGCCTTCAACTATAAACTTTAGCAAGATTTATAATGAAAATCTTATTTTTCTGAACTAATCAGTTGAAAATGAGTAGGCAAAACCTGCCAGCTACAAAAGGATAGCCCTTCGGATGTCTTACAGGTGGCTGTCCCTGTAAACCTGTAATGATGGAAGTCATCTTTCTAACAATGTTAGTATCTTCACTAAAACTCTCATAGCATCTTCCCCATCTAGGATCTCTGCATACCTGTCTTGATCCAATCAAACAAACTGCTCAGACAAATTGGTTTCTAAAGTAAACTTAAGAATGTAATGAACTGATAAATTGCAACTAGAACACTGGCTGGACACCGATTACCAAATATCCGTTTAAGACACAAAAACCAGCATCTGGTTCATATGATTTTCAATTAGAACAAGATTGATTATTGAAGTGTTCAGTTATGCAACAAGACTGAAACTCCTGAAGGCTAAAACATGACTATCACTACTTATTAGAAATAACTTAGACAACTGAAAGCAAATATGACATTACATGGTTGTCAAAGAAGCTAAAGCAATTTAAAGCCGGATAAAGCTTCCTTTACCTTTATAATTCCACAAAATGGACAAAAGAAGTTTGATTTCCATTATAAAGTAAATTATTGGCATTCTATTCGATTTCGTATCAGAGGTCAATTTAACCAGAGCAATCACTTCAAGAAAAAGACGATTTTACCGGTTACTTTTATATTCACTTACAGCGACACAGGGAGCAAAGTTGAAATGAATGCCACTTGCCCTAACTTCAAGAGCTACTGCAGCCCCTATCCTTTGAGCCAGATCTGCATCTCTGTTACATATTTGAAACACTAATTAGAAATTTAGCAAATATTAATACCATATATTTAGTATGCTCTCCAAGTTTCTGCAAAGTGACAAATCTAGTTTCTTTTAGTTCATAATTCAAATTTGGGGTTAAAGTAAAGATGAAGCTTACCCTGTGGCTCCAAGGCCAATATTGTGAGGAAATATAGTGGCACCATAGAATCTGTTATTACCATGAACCGCATCAATCCCATAAGCAAGCGGTATTCCAAGCCTCGAATCAAGTGCTGCCTGCTGAAACCTGTCAACGGTTTCGGCCCAATCTGATGGCATTACTTTCTCTAGAGGCGCTTTCCCTGCACCACTGACCATACTCCCTACAAAACCGTCCACCAACAATTGCTTCAAAAGGAAAACATAGCCTTAGAAGCAAATGCGTTAACTGTTAAGGTTCATGTCAGGGATCTAAATAGCAACTACAATGCGATTCATTATATCTGTAACTATGATAAGACCAATCTGTAACGGCTATTTAAATCACTAATGCTACATTTGGTTACATAACTATTAACACAAGGAAAAACTTCATTATTACATAAGTTCTAAAATAATTTGTCATAACATAAAAGAAGAATTAGTGTAAATCTAACTTGAAATTAGAAAGGTGGGGTAAATACTCAAGTAAAAAATAATAACTATTCAAAATAAGTCATATATATATATATATATAAACTCATAATTTCACCTGTTTTTTAGATTGTTGGATGGGAAAATTGATGCCGAGATCATCTCTTTACTTTTTTTTTCTTCAAGTGATAACTTTCACCTACTCTTAATGCCAGTCATTCCTTTCACACTCCAACAATCCAAAAAACGTGTAAAACTTAAAAATTCTTAGGCTGTGTAAACGGATCATATGAGAAAATATTCCATGCGGGGAAAATCCTAGTCAAGTTAAATTGGGATTTTGAGCAAGATGTAGAATTTAGACTGTACCGATGGAGAGGTTCCTGACATCGTCAAGAGTAGCAACACAGAGCTCGATTTGGGTCATTTGACCAATCTTTTCTTGCAGGGTCATCCGAGAAACAAGGTCTTTGATTCGATCTTCTATCGGCGCGTTTGGGTTCTTGTAAACGCAACTCATCGCCTCCGCTTTGTTCATCTCCGCTGCTGACTGCTACAATGGAAGTGGAAAAGGAAGCAGATAAGAAGAAATGTTTCATTGCTTTTGTATAGTAGTCGGGACGATTCTTCATTAAAAAAATGGTTGAATTGTGGAAAATGGCAACGAATTTTCGCAAAGGCCAATGGAAGTTTGGTCATTCCAATTCTCGCTGTAAAGTAATAAAATAATGGAGTATCTTAATATTTAAACAAATGTAAAGCGGGAAATCGACAAATGGTGGTAGTTATAAATACAGGGGAAAACGATTTGGTCCATGAAAAGATAATTTCTACTATATAAGTTTAAAACCAAAATCTTTTCTCAAATGTTCTTCCCATTACCTTACTACATAGCAGATAAACTGTCTGACTCTGTACTATTTTATTACCGGATACACAAATGGCAGAAACAAGAATGATCAAAAGAGCTATACAAACTAATTAAGGTTTTATTGGTTTTGTTTGTCCTGATTCTCGAGTTGGATCGAAGCTTTTGGTCTTTCAATGTCGCTAGATTTATAAAACCTTTTCCAGAACCAGTGTTTCTTCCATACCCTTTCAACCATTTCATCTATGGGGATCCCCTTGGTTTCAGGGAGCATTGCCGCTACGAAAACGATCATGGTCACGAGCCAGGCCGCGAAGAAGAAGTAAATGTAGGCTTGCATGGTACAAAGCATGGAGAGGAATGCTTGTGCGATTAAGAATGTGCAAAACATATTGGTGGCGACGGCGAGGAAAAAGCCTCCGGATCGAGTCTCCAACGGGAAGACTTCGCTTGATATTAGCCAACCTAAAGGACCCCATGACCAGGCAAATCCATTCACATATAAGCAGATTAATCCCACCACTAGTTTGGCCGTCCCACTAGGTACTTTGCTTGTTTCCGTCAGGTATGTTTTCAGAAGACCACCAATTGCACACTGCAAAGAAACACAAAAAAGGCCTAATTCAAGGGTTGTTCTTCGTTTTGTTCATAATATTATATATCTGGAGTGGTTTAAGAGATTTTTTACCTGTGCAACCAAACAAATTAAAGCTCCCATAATGAGTAGTTTCTTCCTTCCAGCTATATCCACACTGAAGACGGCGATGAGTGTCGACAACGAATTGACAGTGCCGGTTATAACAGCCGACAATAGCGATGCATTGGAACCGAACCCCATGGTTTGGAACAACACCGGTGCGTAAAACATGACCACGTTGATCCCTGTAAACTGCTGGAACACATGAATGATGGTGCCACAGATCACTGGTGGAACACTAGGCCTTTTCGTTAGTTCCCTGAAAGGGTGTTTGATTTTATTGGCAATTTCGGTTGCACGAACGATCTCTTCAAACTCTTTCTCCACATCGTCTACGCCTCTGATTCTCTTTAGAGTTTTTAACCCCCTTTCTTTCTTTCCTCTTTCTATTAGACTTGCCGGTGTCTCCACAATCATGAAAGATCCGACAAGCAGGATTATGGCTGGCACGGCGGCACCGCCCAACGATATCCGCCAACCATACTGTTTTATATTCGATGTGAAATAGTTAACCAAGTTTGCTATCAAGATGCCGATAGTGATGAGCAACTGGAAGCAAACATTGAGTCCTCCTCTGTATTTTGCCGGTGCAATTTCTGTAATGAACAGTGGGACTGCCTGTTTCAAACATGATAATTCCATAACCATAAGACCTCTGAATACTCCATAATTTATGCTGAAAAATGAAAGCTTTGTTTCTTTGTATGGGATTAAAGGGAAGATTGTTTCAATTACCTGGTTTCCACATCCTACACCAGCACCAAGGAAAAGCCTTCCAAGGATTAACATACCGAGTTTCTTGGCCGTCAAGTTAAGAATAGCTCCAATGAAGAAGAAGATAGAGGCAGCTTGCATGGTTGGTTTTCGACCAAATTTCTTGCACATAAAGGAGGCTGCACAACTGGCCACGATTGCGGCTAAGTAGAGGGACGATGTGAAGAGCTGAAGATATTCGTCGGCAAATTTGCAGTAGTTGTTTTCGTGGGCGTGGTGCTTTTTAATGTATACATTGGGGAAGAACTTCATCAGGAATTCGTCCATTCCTGTCACTCCTCCTGTACATGTATAGCATAATTAGTTAGCAATTTTGTGGCGTTTAATGAAGAATGAAATTGCGTCTTTTCCGACGTTTTTATTAGGTATCCTCGCTATATCTTCTACAATAGCGACGTTTTGAAGCGTAGTCGTCGCTAAAATTAAAAAAAAACTGAAACATACAGTCTGCAGTGACTTTAATAGTTAAGACACCTGAAATTCCAATATCGTAGCCAAACATTAAACCACCAAAGGCAGCTATGGCTGTGCAAATAAGGACTTGGCCGGTGAGCTTCGCCGGAAAGTCTTGGTTACTCCCGGAATCAGCTGCGATTACACCTCCCGCCATGATTAAAAAACACTAAAAGCTTTACTTTTTAACTAAATTAAGGTTTTAACGAGTAAAATAGTTTCTAAGCTGAGATAAAGCTAGACAAAGTATTGAAAATGAAGAACATTGTGCGATTATTTATAGTTAACTGTAACAAGATTAATCTAGTCAGAAGAAGATTAAAAAACACTAAAAACGTTACTTTTTAACTATAAATGCGGATGATGTGTTTGGTCTTTTAATTATTGTTAAGAGTTCGGTGTTGTGAATAAAATAAGTTGGATTTAGAAGATCTTTCCGTAATGAACTTACGAGTATCTCATCCGAATTGATCGGTTGATCAATCAAATATTAGTGATTATACTAAAATGATGATAATAATAAATTAATTGTAATTAAGATATCCAGTTACAAATTATAAAATAAAAATATTCAATTTGCCCAAAGATTTTGGATTTGACCCACTTATCCAAATCTTAACAAACTGTGCTAAATGTTTAATATTAGAAACTGTTTTCTTTACAGCTTGAAGTCTAATTCTAACTTTCTAAGCAGCTGGTTAGTGAGTGTCCTCTTAATTTAATTGACTTCTTAATTTTAATTTTTTTAACAATTTATATAAGAGTCGGGTTCAATAAGTTAAATAAGAACAAATACTACCGTGTAATCAAATTTTGCTTAAAAAATTTATAATAATATCCTAGATACATAGGGGATATGATAATGTAAATTTTTTAGATTTACACTGATTTTTTTAATCAGAATTTAAATTTATGATAAAACAACATCATTATAAATTCAGGAGTTTTTTTACCTTCATTAAATATTACACAATATTGTTCCAATAGTAAGTTTTTTATGTTGCCCAAGTCTATATGTATGAATATCAAGTACGAGTATATATTTAATATAGAGATGTCAAAAAAATATGTATGGAGAAATTATTATATGAACTCGGCTCATCACGTCATTTATAGTTCACATTCACTAAAAATCATCCAACTATTTTTTTTTCTATGTCACTAGTCCATTTATAATCAACTTTTATGTAATCACCCACCCCTATTTACATGACATAAAAAGGTAAAAAATTCATCTTTGGAAAGAAATGACATAGAAGAAAAGAAATTATGTGGCTGTTTTTTTTGTTACATGCATGTCTGTCTTACGGTCCATGTTCGGGGTGCAAGGTTGTCCCTCCAACAATGTTGTCTCCAAAGTTTGAACTCAGACCCTCTCCTTGAGAGTGTAATGTGCCTTACTAATGCACCTAACACTTGTTGGTATGTGACTATTTTTTACTGGATGAGACCATAGTTGACCTGGTGGGTCGGGACCATGAGTATGTGTTGGATACATGTGTCAGACATGGATTTTTCGATAAAAATGACGAAATGTAGGTTCAAACTAAAACCATAAAAACTAAAACGCGTGGGTCCTGAATAACATTTCAAGCTCTCCAGTCGTCGAGCATTGTCACAGTGGAGAAATCTCCCAGGTGTTTCTTAGGTAAAATAAAAATGAAAAAATTTATTTCCTCTCAACTGTAACATTCAGTTCATGATGCAATGAAACTAGAACATCAACTTCTCTTCAAGGTAAATGGAATCATTGCTTTTTTAATAATAATAATAATAATTGACTATATATCTGCAGTTCTAGTTTATATGTATATCCTACTTTTGTCCATATGTTCAAGATTTACAGTATCTGACTGCTTTACCTAACTGTTTGCTGTCCCCGAACTGATGGTTTCTAGATGTATCAATATTGTGCATTTTGCCTTATTTTGCCACTTCATCGCCATCATTTTCCTTGGTGTTGACAGCCTCGACTTCAGATTCTTTCAGTTTTGATGCTTCCATGGCAATCGCATGGTCTACCGACATTCCCGTTGCAGTATTATCTACACCCGAGATGCTTTCACCAATGGCCTCGAGATTATCCTCCTTTTTTCCCAATGCACCTGAGAGACTTTCTTGACTACTCGAATTCTGTACATCTCCACTATTTATAATGTCCTTCAAGCTGTTACTTTCTCCTCTTGAAGTTGATAGCCCAGCATTGGCATCAGCTTCGGCTAATGTTCTTGATTCATGTTCGGTATCTTTAACAGATCCTGCACTAGTTGCCCCACTGGTCATTGATGGTTCCATGATAGCCTTTTGCATGTCTGATATGTGGGGCTCACCTCCATGATCAAGAACATGGGTCGAGCTCTTATTGGTTAAGGACTCATTCACATTGCAATTACGGTCAACTTCTGCTGCAGACTTCAGAGAAAGGTTCCAACCCAATGTCAGTAAAGGATGAACAACCAGTATAACTTGTTGATCATTAAGTAGAGCTAAATAGTTGGGAATAGAAGAACATTTTGTTGGTTTTGATAGAGTTTAACCAGAAATGTGCTTCATTAGTTTACAGGATAGCTAGTTTCTATTACGGAAAAAAAGGGGAGCCGTTAGGTGAAATATAAATGAGAAACAATGACGTAATGTATAAGTTACTAAAAACACAAAATGAAAAGATAATGTATTGTTTTTGCAATTGAGTGCCAAGATTAAGAAGTGGGATTACCTTTTCTGTCACCGTTGTTTTAGGATCATCTGATTTTAATCCTCCAAGATGCTCATTAGAATCAGGATTACTTTCACCAGATGATTTTGATAGTTCTTTAGCATCCTTTGGACTCGTTGAAGTTTTTGATTCATCTTTACTGGAATTTATAGAAGAATCTTCCTTGCCATGTGTGCCTTCTAGGACAAGTTCATTCATATCATGGACAGTGCTACCGTCAGGAGTCTTCTTTGTTGTGTCAGACGATCCCTGTTCAAGTTTAGGTAAATATGTGAGTCAAAACGTGCTGAAAGTGTATTTTAAGATTACTATATACACATGCATACGAGTGTAAGGTGAAGATAATAGAGGAGTAGGAACAAAAGAAAATGGAAAAAAATTACTTATTTCCAGATTTGAATTTCATAAACTTCAAACGTTATATATGATTTCACGATCTTTTAAACGCATTAAAATATGAAAATGAGTTACTGATACTCTCATACAGACCTCTGATGTTCCAGAGTTGCAATTACTGGATGAGTGATCTACTGAATTCTCAACCAACTGCTGTGAAATTTGGAGCATGTTAAAAGTTGAGTTCTCATGTGGTTGGTTTCTTGCTGAATTGTACCTCTCTATGTCTTCCATAACAGCATTAGGTGCACCCCCATTATGATACTCGGTTAAGTTTCGAGTATCTTCTCCAATATTCTTTGAAGGTTGGCCTCTGCTTTGAACTGCATTTGGTGAATCTACAGTGTCATGCTTAGTTAAGTTATGGGTATCTTCTTCAATATATTTTGAAGCTTGGCTTTCCTCCATCTTCTTTTCAGAGTCCATAGTTCTTTTAGAATCATAAGATGTTTCCATATCGCCATGCTTGTACTTGCAGGAATCTAAATTGATTGCCTCATCTGGTTTTCTCATCTCTCCTAAAGCCGCAGGTTCAATGAATCCTTGGGCTCCATCGTCTCTGGTTTCAGATGATTTGGACTCTAAAGTGATAACATCTCCTCTAGTCATCACCTTCGCATTACAAATGATGTTCAACTCTTCTGTAGGCTTCTGTTGAGGATCAATTAATTGCTGCGGAATGATAAAATTTACAGTAGGAGATATTAAGGTAAAACAAAAGTCCTAACGTCCACAAAGGAGATATTAAGTTGCAAACACAGAAGCCTAAATAATAACTGGATATGATTTGTTGCATTCATTCATATATCGGAAGGATCATAGCCCGGTATCAATGTCAAAAACATGTTTCAAAGAACATAGTTACTTTAGGAAAAATTAAGAGTTCGGGCAATATAGTTTATACTCGCAATACCTCAGAACAGTAGTGAAATTACTGACCTCTGGCTTCTGGAAACAAGGCTCAGGAGGTGAATGAGCCACTGAGTTCTCAGTTAACTGCACGGTTTTCCCCAGATCTTCAGGTGATAATTTGTCTGAAACATTTTCTCCACCACTTCTTATGACATCTTCATGAGTTTCACGGTTAATATTTGCTGGATAGGAGTCACAGTCTTCAGTTGTATCTAACCTTGAAGATAGTGAACTTTCGTTATTCAAAATTTGCACAGCTTCCTGTTCAGATGGAGAGATTGATGCAATTGGCTCCTCAGGTTTCTTGTTTAAAACAGAAAGCTTTACTTCAACGGAATCCTCTTCAATAATATCATCTAATTCTCTCAGTTTCTCTCGATTTGCTTCTTTTGTTAAGTTAAAGGAACCTCTCCACAATCCTTCACCATCAGAATTAATATCCCTTCCAACATCCCCATCATATGTAACTTCACCTTCAACAGGTGAAACTGTTCCATCGGTTGATAATGTAGCTGAACCAACTTCTGAGACCTCAACTTGCAGGTCAGAAGCTAAGGAACAGTTTCGAGTATGATCCTGTTGCCTATCTGTATTGTTAAACAAATTAAACTCGGTCCTACTTGGAGATGGGCTGGAATCATATGGGGGTTTGCTCATAGCTCTCCTCCACTTGGGAGGAATTGAAAGATAAAGAGCCTTTCGGACTTGATTAGCACATAGACTCAGAGGTCTAGTTGTCTGATCTAAGCCCGATTCAGAGTCATCAGATGAAGATGGTGAGTGGCAGGAATCATTGTTTTTTGTTGAAACTATATCCATTCTTACTTCACTTCCACTCAGATCACGAGGGTTTTCATTATTTTCTTCTATTTCAGTTTTATCATTAACAGATTCTCTAATCTTTTCAGTTTTCTCTTCCGGTGAGTTCATTGCCTCATTGTGATTTAACTCTTGTACCTCAATAAGATCAATTTCACTCCCAAAACCAATGGAATTATGCCGGAGGGGACCTCCTTCATCATCTGAGAAAAGGGCGAGTGTTAAATAATTCCACCAGATAATAACACTCTTCAAAAAGAAAGAAAATTTTCTTTCCATACATAATTTGCAGTAGACTGCAGAATCAAATTATTGTCCTAAACGTGTCCACTCCCTTTAGCTAGTTTAAAATCTTCAAGTCCTTGTTTTTAACTATGAATATCAAGGATTTTTTAACTAATAAAAAATGGATATGGACAACATAAAAATGCTGAAATTTTTATCTTTTGCTTACCTGGTGACCTTCTGAATCTATCGACTGCAGGATCTCCTGCAAGCCTTTTCTCAGCACCATAGTAGGGATTAAACTGATTGTTAGGATCTGGAGAGGTATCGAACGTAAACAAAGGTCCATGACAGAAGCTCTCATGCCTGCAGAAAAGCATTTCCTTTTGGTTAGCTGGCATGAATTCTTTCAGAGAACTATCAGCCGAGAGATTTGGTTTTTCTTCAAATGGATCATAAGGTAGGTCAAATAGATTCTGTTTAGGCAGCAAGATGGAAGGGGCAGAACCAGGCATTTGTAACCCTTCGTCATTGGCACTATTCGAAGCACCAAGAATGTTGTTTTTAACTATTAGAATGGGAGCAATTTGACTATGGGGAGCAATGCCCTTGTCCATCAGGGTTTTCTCAATTGCCATTTTGAACATCTTTCTTGCTCTACGTTTTGAAATTAAACTTTCCAGCCTTTCGTTTCTTTCGGACTCGGTTAACCCGAGATCCATTAGATTCTTCTCATCTTCCTTCGTCCATTCGACACCCTTATTCCTATCTTCCTGCACCTCTTTGTCCTCAGCATTTTTCCTTTCTTCCAGTCTTTCTACATCAACTACACCATCATCAGGAATTTTCCCTGATGGCAATCTGAAGCTATCACCCGACATGCTACGAGGTTTCGATGTCTCATTATCAAAGAGCGAATTTGTGTCATTAGGCGCTTGATCATTTCGAGTCTTGTCCTGGGAAGAACTCTCTCCAAGTTCCATATCAGAACTCCCGTTCGCATCTATGACCAACTTTGAATTTGCTTCCGACAAACTTGATTTACCGGGCAGAACATCACATATACTTCTCGAAGAAAACAAGTTCATATGTGGACTGTCGTCCCTATCCCATTCTTGGAGCTCCATTCGAGCATTTCTTCGAACACTTTTCTGGTGTCGTAACAAAGGGACCTTTAATCTATTTACATGCGGAGATGGTTTCTCCTCGTTTGATCTAGTTACATGCGGAGATGGTTTCTCCACACTGTCTTGTTTCTTAACCGTTTGGACTTCAGGATGTTTGGTTTTCCAATAAAATCTGATGGAAACCGCAGTGCAGATAAGAATCGGGGAAACATACATCAAAATGTAGAAAAAAGAAGGAAAATATATGTACACGAAGAAAACAAAGATGACAAAACCCGACACAACTGGATATTTTCTTACAAATTTATAACTACAACTTCCAGAAAATCTAATGATTTTCCAGACAAAAAGTCGAATACCCTTTGCATCAAAACCCATTTCTTTTCTATTTTACTACCTAAATTTTCAGAAATCAAACCGATAAATTTAACAACAAAACTGGGCATAAATAATCAACAATAAGTGTCCATATCCCCCACTCAAAGTTGAAGAATTTCAGCTCAAACTTGAATTTCCAACATAATGAAAAAAACGATATTTTTCTTTATTTTTGTGTTCAGTAAAAAAAAGGAAAATTGTAAAAGAAAGGTGAGGAGTGATTTTGGATTTCTAATCCTCCATTTCAGAACTTCCTTTGCCGTTTTCATTTATCCGTTTCCCTTAATTTATGGGATAATATAGGACAACATTGAAAACAAGCATAAGCAAGGGAATATGGATGTTAATATTGTTGTCTAATTACTCAATGCCACCTGTACTTGTGTTCTAGTTTCAATTTTGATCTTAAAACATATCATTTCATGAATGTGTTAATTATGACTCACTTTGATGTATTTTTTTTGATCAAAATGATAATTTGGACAAGAAATTTAAATAAAAAGTATTACAGTATAACTTAAAAAGACATTATAGTATAATCCATGGGTTAAACGTTGTGGTTTCAAAAATATCATAAATTTGAGAAATTTTAAATTAGGTGATAATAAAATTGATTATTCTCTCTAACAATAAATTATTAAGTAATTACCAGATAATATTAGTTCGTATTTTTTTCTCAACCCTCTAATGAAGTATACACACATTTACAAACAAAGCTGCTTAAACACTGATCTACTAGAATAAACGTCTTCTTTTTTACTAAAATCATTTGTTAGTTAAAAATTATTTTATTATCAATTCCTTACAAACTTAAAACTTTTTTTAAATCAAAATTCATTAGTTTTATTGAACAATGATATTTCCAAAATACAATAAAAGTTTACATCATAGTAAACAAAAACACTTAATCTAGACATTTTCTTATAATAATTAAAACAAGAAACTAATGTCTCAAGATTATAAGAGAACTATACAAAAAATAGACAAACAAAGAATCATAAAGATCAACAATCAATATTAAAATTAATATCGCTGGAGAAAAACAAAAGAAAACAATAAAACTTAAAAGAAGACACAAATAGAAATATGTTATGCTACTTAGGTTTTATTTATATGGTAAATTGGTCTCATACAAACCAAAAGTATGCAATATACATATTTTAAAACTACAAGTATAATATTAATTCTGTCATTAGCATAGTCCCCTCTCTTTCAAGTATAATATTAATTCTGTCATTAGCATAGTCCCCTCTCTTTCAAAACTAAAAGTATGCAATGTGCATATTTCAAAACTCATAACTATAATCTCTAAATCTTATAATTTAAATATTTTTAAAAGATAAAATTTTCACCACCAATATATAAAAATTTTCTTAATATTAATATATTTTTAGACTTGGGTCGATAATTGATGCGCTTTTAGATTGTATTATTATTTTGAGGAAAACCGTGATGGCGGGACTAGTATAAACTATAACTATGAGATAAACCCAAAGTAAAGTAATAAAATAAAATTTAATAGGGTAAACTATAACGGAGGTCACTCAATTATGGCTAAGGTTATATTTGGGTCACTAAATTATTAAAAGTTACATTTGAGTCACTCAATTATGGGTAAGGTTAATTCAAGTCACCCAATTATTAAAAGTTACACTTGGGTCACTCAAATATGGGTAAGGTTACATTTGAGTCACCCTTCATATTTAAAATATATATATCAATTTATGTATTAGATTAATTAATGATTTAAAATGAAATACTCTAGTGTTAACAAGAACATACAAAGTGATTTGGAAGGGAAATGATGAAATTGATGTATTTTTTAAATATGAAGGGTGACCCAAATGTAACCTTACTCATAAATTGAGTGACCCAAATGCAACCTTTAATGATTGGGTGACCCAAATATAACCTTACCCATAATTGAGTAACCTAAGTGTAACTTTTAATAATTGGTTACCAAAATACAACCTTACTCATAATTGAGTGGCCCCTGTTATAGTTTACCCAATTTAATAATAAGCTAATTTTTACTAAAATTGATTGGACTCTAACCCATCTATCCAAAATTAAAGCCCAAAATAATAAAAACCTATTTTTCCCCCAAAGCTACGGCCCTTATGAAACCAAGCGTGTGGTTACCAAACAGCGCCGAACATATGGTCACCGCTCTTCCAATCCACTCATTCCACGTGTTACGTATTATGTAATCCTAAAAAACGCCCAATCTTTTTACTCCCTTTTGCTCCTGTCCTGCTAACCCCGCAACGGTTAAATCCCACCGTTTCCTCTAATCCAACGGCTCAAATTCTCCCACCATTATCTATTAATCTCTCCCGCAAAGTCTCACACTGTTTTTCTCTCCCTCTCTATATGAAATTTTCTCGTATAAATAATTCCTATTTTCAATTTAGATTTTGAAACATTTTTTCTAGGGTTTCCCAGATGTCATTGATTGAATTTCTACGACCGACGACGATAACAATTCAAAGTAAGTGTAGCGGAAATTCACACTGTAATCTTCTTTATATACATGGCTTAAACTTGTGCACCAATCGGTTTAAGGTTTCGTTTCAAAACACGAATCGTTTCGTCCCCGATTCAATCACTTTCCCTCTACGTAACGTCGTCGTTCCGGGGAACCACGAAAGATTCAATCTTTATGGAGGGGGTAGATTAAGGTTCAAGGAAAGCAAAATTTTGGCTAATTGTACAGATAACAGCGGTTCGAAGGGTAGCTCCAGTGAGAAAAATGAGAGCGAAGATGGGCAAGGAGTGAAGCAGAATACGACAAATTCGGGCGGTTCTACCAATCAGAGACGAGAAAAGAGCGGGAAAACCGGGCTTTGGTGGTCCAAAGGAAAGAAATGGCAGTGGCAACCGATAATTCAAGCTCAAGAAATTGGTGTTTTGCTTTTACAATTAGGTATTGTTATGTTCGTTATGCGGTTGCTCCGACCTGGGATTCCATTACCCGGGTCCGAGCCCAGGACTCCGACAACTTTCATTAGCGTTCCTTACAGTGATTTTTTGAATAAGATTAATAGTAATCAAGTTCAAAAGGTAGAGGTTGATGGGGTTCATGTAATGTTTAAACTGAAGAATGAAGGGAATGCTCAAGAGAGTGAAATTGGCGGTGTTAGTAATAATGAGTTTCAGGATTCGGAGTCCTTGTTGAGGAGCATGGTGCCCACTAAGAGAATTGTATATACAACCATACGGCCTGGTGATATCAAGACTCCATATGAAAAGATGCTGGAAAATGATGTGGAGTTTGGGTCTCCTGATAAGCGGCCTGGTGGCTTCAACTCTGCATTGGTAAGTTGTATTATTTTCTTTGTTGTTATTAATTTGAGTGAATCTAGTTTAATTTCCTTGTCTTTGAAGCTTTTGAGTATGGTTAATGGTAACTGTTTGAATTCTCTTGGTTCTGTTGGGGATATGGTTTACTGTCATAAGCTGCCTGCTAGATAGTATGTAATTTAAGTTTTAGTTATGGGTATCTTCTTCGCCTTCATTTGCCTTATCTCAAGTAGTAATCTGATGTGCCCTCTACTATTTGAAATTTTATTCCCTCTTGAGGTTCCGATTATAATTTGGGAAAAAATATATCTTTAATTACTGAAAAGTTGACAGACTAGAATAAAATAAATAGAGATTCCTGAAACCAAATATAGCCAGGGGTATCAGTTTGCTCAGGTTAGCTTGCTCAATGATGACTGGTGGAGGGCAGTTCTCAGATAGATACTAACCTTATCATGATTTTTTCTAATTCACTTGCTAATATACATCTGAAACACGTAATTTTATATATTTGACTTCCTATCTTTTGCAGATAGCTTTGTTCTATGTTGCTGTCCTTGCGGGACTTCTCCACCGATTCCCTGTGAGCTTTTCTCAGGTTTGGATTTTCTTGCAAGTTTTATGAGTACCTTGCCTATGTTGCATTGATAGGTTCTGATTTGAATAATGCATCATGCAGCATACAGCTGGTCAGATTAGGAATCGCAAGGTTGGAGGTCCTGGGATTTCAAAAGTGCCTGAACAAGGTGAAATAGTCACTTTTTCTGATGTTGCTGGTGTTGATGAGGCCAAGGAGGAGCTAGAAGAAATTGTGGTACATTAAATATTCCTGTGCTTCATATGCTACCAGCAGCTGATATTTTGTAGTAATTGCTCTTATGAATTCAAGCTGTTGTCTTTATATGTTTACGTTTGCTGCCCAGGAATTTCTTAGGAATCCAGACAGATACATACGGCTTGGTGCTCGTCCTCCTCGAGGAGTTCTCCTGGTGAGTTGATATGAAAACTTTACTTCCTGATGATGGTAAAACTTTTGTTCTATAGAAGCAATGAATTACTTGCAAAACTATATTAATCCTCAGAAACTGTGTTGGATTTACTGGATCTGTCTCTTATTCTTTAGTTTACTTTCTCCGCTGAAAGGTTTTGGCCCTGTAACACCTTCTACTTTATCTCTTGTTATGATAAGCTCTAAATGTTTATATATGGAATTCATCATATTCAGTGTCTCCACACAATCCTTATACACAAGGAGCATATGATGGTTTCTTTGCAACTTTCTTATAAAAATGGAAATAATGTTGTTTTTATGGTTTTATTTGTGTTATAGGTGGGTCTTCCTGGTACAGGTAAGACTCTTCTAGCAAAAGCTGTGGCTGGTGAAGCAGAAGTTCCATTCATAAGTTGTTCTGCCAGTGAGTTTGTAGAGTTGTATGTTGGCATGGGTGCATCTCGAGTTAGAGATCTCTTTGCACGAGCAAAGAAGGAAGCACCATCTATAATTTTTATTGATGAGGTCAGTCTATGGGTTTTATCATTTTGTTGGAACAATCTGTCCTTGTAGTTTTCCAGTAGAATTTTCTGACACCGTTCATCATGCACAGATAGATGCTGTGGCTAAAAGTCGTGATGGTAAATATCGCATTGTTAGTAATGATGAAAGAGAACAAACCTTGAATCAATTACTCACTGTAAGTTACCTGCATCATAGTCTTTCTGCTGCATAGTCCTTTTGGTCCAGTGGCCATACACCTCTGAAGCCTGGAACTACATTGTAGGAGATGGATGGATTTGACAGCAATTCTGCTGTGATTGTTCTTGGAGCTACAAATCGTTCTGATGTCTTGGACCCTGCCCTTCGGCGACCTGGGAGATTTGATCGTATTGTTATGGTTTGTGTGGTGCATTGTATTTTAGTTAACTCTCTAGATGTTGGAATCTGTTATATAAACCAGTTCCTTTGCTATCTCGAAGATATCATGTCTCCTGTGATTTCCAGGTGGAGACTCCTGACAGGATTGGAAGAGAAGCTATCTTGAAAGTACATGTTTCTAAGAAGGAGATTCCCCTTGGAGAGGATGTTGATCTTGGTGACCTTGCTTCTATGACTACTGGTTTTACTGGGTATTTTCTCTTTTATCATATTCAAATGACACTCCTTCCCCTTCCTCTGTTGTTGATACTGCGGAAATAACTATGTCATCTTTTATATTTTGCAGGGCTGACCTTGCGAATATAGTAAATGAAGCTGCCTTGCTTGCTGGAAGAAATAACAAAGTTGTTGTAGAGAGAATTGATTTCATTCAGGCAGTAGAGCGATCGATAGCTGTAACTCTCTCTCTATCTTTCTCTCCTAGCACAGTTTGCTGTCATTTGAATTATTCGCATTCATGTTTTTAGACTGTTCCCGTCTCCCATGTTTTGAGAATTTGTATAACATTTTCCTTGCCATGAAAGGTGAGTATTAACTGTTACATCTTCTATCCAGTGATGCTATGATGTTATGCAATTTTCTCTTTCTTGTTCTCGGCTTTAATTATTGGTTCTACTGTATGCAACACATATTTTAATAGTTACTAGAAATATATCTTATTATGATTATATTATACTTCGTATATTATACTAAATATATCTAAATACTAAGTATTTCTAAGCGAGTCTAGATATCTAATAAGTGCAAGGAATGTAGAGTTAAATAAGGACTTGCCCATCTTTCTAAACCATAAGAATGCAAAATCCAATTGATAACTAACCTACTTTGATCTACTCAATTCCTTCTTACACATTTGGCTCACAATATGTGTAGTTATACTAGGCGAGGCCATTATGATTAGACATTGGAAGCAAGTTGAGTGACAGAAAGAATTAAATTTTGTAGGGCATAGAGAAGAAAACAGCCAAGTTGAAGGGAAGTGAGAAGGCTGTTGTTGCAAGGCATGAAGCTGGCCATGCATTGGTAGGTACGGCTGTAGCAAACCTTCTTCCTGGACAACCACGCGTTGAGGTAAATTATCACAATATTTACTGAATGTTATCAGTTTATTTCTTTATTTATATGTCCTTGTTAGCTCAGTATGAAATGTGGAATGATAGAAGAAAATTGTGAAATTTAAGTGGAATCTGAATCTGTGGCTGTGTAGGATTTTACTTAGAAGACTGCATGCACTGTCATGCCGTGTACCATAGATGGTGACAGTGCGATCATTTTTATGCGGTTGTTATTTAGGATAGATATTTACTCTTCATCGTCTTCCATTTGTGTTTGCAGAAACTGAGCATATTGCCAAGATCTGGAGGAGCACTTGGCTTTACTTATATTCCTCCTACCAACGAGGATAGATATTTACTCTTCATTGACGAATTACGTGGTCGTTTGGTTACTCTTCTTGGTGGACGTGCTGCAGAGGAAGTTGTGTACTCTGGTCGTGTTTCTACTGGTGCGCTTGACGATATTAGGCGGGCAACAGATATGGCATACAAGGCAGTAGCTGAATATGGTCTTAATCAAACTGTAGGTCCTCTGTCTTTAGCTACAGTGTCTGGTGGAGGCATGGATGAATCTGGGGGTGGAATTCCTTGGGGACGTGATCAGGTCTATTTTTACTCTCTAATGAATTTAGTTATCCTTTTTTGTTAACAATTCCTACACTATCTATATCGAAGACTAATCCAGAGTGAAACATACAGGGACATCTAGTTGATCTTGTTCAAAGAGAGGTGAAAGCATTATTACAGTCTGCGCTAGAAGTAGCCCTTTCTGTTGTACGTGCTAATCCAACTGTTTTAGAAGGGCTTGGTGCTCACCTGGAAGGTAATCTACTGTTTTTGTGTTAGAAATGAAAAAAAAAAACACATATTTTTTCATATTCTAGTGTACCATAACATCCGCAATCCTAAACAGTTTGAATCTAGTTGTGAAGTAGATGTTCTGTATCTTTAAAAGGGGGAAAGAGAACAAATTATTTCCTTTACTTTTTATTCAGAAAATGAGAAAGTTGAAGGTGAAGAGCTTCAAGAATGGTTGAAATTGGTTGTTGCACCGGAGGAGCTAACGGTGTTCATCAAAGGCAAGCAAGAATCTATTCTGCCGGTGCAAGCGGGCTCTGGATAAGCAGTTCTGCTCATTTCGTGCCAACATATTGATTATAACATGGTGTCAACTGCAGCTTTCTTCAGGCCTTGGACCATGTCAATGAGCCGGGTTAAATTTTTGGCAAGGTGTGAATTTCGGCTTTTATTTTCGACACTGCCATGTATATTCATTGTTTTTATTCTGACAACACTACCAGAAAGAAGTGGTAAAGCCAAAGATATATTTCCTTGAGATTGCTTTCAAGCTTGTCCCCACCATCCAAGACATTGTGTATATATCCAGGTTGGTCTCCGGTGTCTGGCGTGTTGTACATTGAGTATGTTTTATTGCCTCAATGGAAAAAAGGTATGGGATTTGGCAAGTGTAACAGTAATTTGAGTTGTACAAGTATAGTTTTTTTGTAAAATATAATATTATCGCACATAGAACATGTTGCGTTCAAAAATGTTACTCCAGTTCACAATAGTTTTCCCAACTTGGCGTTCAAAAATGTTTTGGAACCACAAACCACGTTTAACCCACGTTCAAAAATATAATCAAATCATTCATTCATTTAGTTGTAAGATTATTATTAAATATATAGACTGTGTAAAAAAATACACATTTATTCATATTTAAACTATGAAATTTAAATTAAATCTTAAATTCTAAATTAAAAAACTTAATTTTAAAATAATTAGATTTGTGACATAATCTGTGTACCAAATAATTTTTTTAATTATGAATAATTTATTAATTTAAGGATTAATATCCTATACACTGACGGTGTTCAGTTTTCACAAGTGTCTTAGTTTTAGGGTATAAAGTTTAGAGGTTTAGGTGTAAGGGTTTAGAATTTAATAATTTGATTATGATTTTTTTTTAATTTAATGATTAGTTATCAACGTTGACTTAATAGAATAATAATAGGAAGAGACACTAAATCTGTTTAAGCAAAGCCAAAATTTTAAAACCTGAAAGGAAAAAATTAGGTATTTTACTGATAAGTAGCTGATTGAGTTGGGTGTATTTTACCCAATATTTACTTGTTCGGTAATCAGTAGCTTTAGGAAAAAGTTGAGCTTCCTGATCAAGATTTCGGAACCCTTGAAATTGACGACCCAGTTTGCTATTAGGGTTCCTTTAAAATAATCAAATTTCAACAATCTTTGATCAATGACAAGCGAGCAGAACAAAATCTATCACGAAAGGCAAAGATTACAATTTTGCCTCTTGCATTCTCTTAACAATCTCTTCCAGGTACTTCTCTCCCACCCTCCCCCTCTTTTATTTTTCTAGTATGTTATTCCTAATGGGTTTTCATTAATAATTTGTAATCTTTTGTTATAATTCAGCAAAAGGGTGCATTTACCCGAGCAAGTTTGAATTCAGTAGCAGAAAGACTCGTTCTTGATGACCCAGAAAAGGAAATTTGGACACCCTTTTCTTTAGTCTTCAAGCCTCACCACAATTCACTTACTGGAAACTATGATATAAATGTTTTAATTGCTGCGCTTGAAGGGAGAGGGAAGACTGTGATTTGGCATGATGGTCGAAATGGAGCATCAAGTATCGATCTTGATGATGGATTGTTGATGGGAATTGTGGTTAATGTTCCTGTTAGACGGTACGCTGGGCTTTGGAAAAGTAGGCATTGGATTGCTGTGAGGAAGATTGATGGAGTTTGGTACAATTTGGATAGTGATCTTCAGGCACCTCAGAATTATAAGGATTGTGAAGAAGTCAGGGAATTCTTGGATTTTATCATCAGTCATGATGGGCAGGTTTTGCTTGTGAAAAATGAAAATAGACAATGAGTTTTCTTTGTTCTGAATTGTTTGGAAATTGGGATGTGAATATTGAAAAGCTATGTAATCTTTTTATACTCTTGAAAGATAAGATGCAATTTACTGAAGAATTCAGTTTATTGATCTGTTTATGTTTTTTGGCTGAACATCAGTTGGAATTTGACTAATTGACTCTGTTTAATCTTTCAGGTTGCTAGTTTCTCCTAATGTGGCTTATACTCATTGTTTGGTTCTCTGCTAGTTGCCACATAGTGCTTCAAATCTGACGTGTTTTTGCCAATGAACAATCCATGTTACCGATTGAAATAGGAAAGGGTAGCCTACAAATGCTTAGCAAACAAGAAAAGGAAAATGAAATGAAATAAAGGATGTGCCTAGAGAATATGGTAGTATATGTTTTAAACTCTAGTTAGTGTCTTAAATTGTCCATTCATATGCCTTCCCTATTTTGGTTAACCTATGATCCCCATCACATGGACTTTCAGCCTTTCTTATATTTCCTCTATCACATCATTTGAGGTTACTGGTATTTGGTAGTTTCTGCAGTAAGTTTTTAGCCTTTGGTTGAGTGGTTAAGAACCCTTTTCTTTTTCGTAGTTTCGGATAAAGGGAAGGGGTAGCAGATTTTAGGATTCAAAGTTCAAACTCGAGATGGCTTTCACCTTCTCCAGATCAACCTGGTTTGGTAGTCACTAGAGCTTGATAGAATCCTCTTGTGCAGGCATATTTTGGTTTAACTTTCCTTGACAAATGATCTAACACCATTATAACTGAATAGGTTTTATGACATTTGATTTCGGAGTGGACCGGAAATCATGACTGCACTTTGCATCTTGTGGAGATTTACCTTAATCAGATACTTCTGAACTCCAAACTAAGTGAAAAGTTCAAAAAGGAAACAGAGTAGGAAGAATCTATGTTAGTCCAGCTTTCGGCACAGCATTTATCCATTGGTTAGGCTGTCGTTTTAGATTCCCTTGTCTTGAACTCAATCTGGATTAACTTCAAAAGTGCATATGCAAAATTGTACACGTAAATTTCCTTTCAAGTATTCAATCAAAAGTGAAATTGACACTTTTTTACGTGTCAAAAATTATAATTACTACCATCTCTGAATAAAAACTTACAATCAATTGCTTGTAGGTGAAGATACCTATGCTGAATAAAAAGCTTTTTTTAAAAGAAATCACAAAAAATATAAGAATTAACACTTCAACATTTCTTTTGGCATTTAAGATAATTATAATACTAGATTGTAATCACGGTGCAGCTTTAGTCACCTCTAATCAAACTATATCCTTAATGAATTATGCGTGTCTTGTCTAGTGGAGTTGGGATATTGAAGCCTGTTGTGTCTTTAGCACAGCTGGTTTTCTGTGACTGTATTTTTCTTTGACATCTATTTTGTTTAGATTCAGTCAGTCCAATGCAATTGATGAGACATTTAAACTTTTTATGGAAATTTTTGTGGATATTAAGATTCAAACTTCATATCTATGGATACCAAAAAAGTTATGTCACCTACAACTTCTTTTTTCAAAAGGGAAGAATTAAACTTAATGAAAATAGCAGAAGGGCCCCTTTTAGAGAAGGATAATCAAAGAAAAGTGAAAGGAGGCTACCCTAACTTGTGCTTTGTTTTTAAAAAAAAAATTATTTTATATATTATTTTCCTTTCATCTAAAGCTTATTGCTAAGTGCCAACTTCTCTGAACATTTTTTTAATGAATTCCATGATTTGTTGTTGGTTCTAGTTTTAGTTTATAGTCCCCCCGTGTGAATATAAGAATTCCAGGTCCCCCATCAAATACAGAAGACAATGATGGCTATTCGTCTTTCATTTGTAGCCTTGCATAGAGGGGCTTCTTTTTAACTTTTGTCATCATGATGTATGTGTTTTGAAAACCAAAAAGAATGATTCACTGATTTTTAAATGCACAGATACATAGATACATTTCTGATGCGAAATGGTGGTGGATTTTCAAGTTTCCATGGAGAAATGGGCATGGAAGTAAGTAGATTCATGTTCTCAATATTTTGGACAACCTGACATGCTTTTGCAACCAGCTGCTGGTTGAAAACTCTACTTCAGATGCAACATTTGTTGTTTCGCTATATCCTACTCTTAAACTTAATGTGAGTTTTAGATACGAATATATATTTGACACGAGTACTTAAGGTGTTACGTTCCCCTACCCCGTATATTTAAACATGTTTTGTAGGGCATATAAAAGAGAACAATAAAGCATATTTCAGATTGTATCCCATTTCAGAAAATTACAAAAGGTAAGTCCATGATTTGGGTTTTGATTACAAAAACCTCTTCACACTATTGAGTGTTGGGTCATTTATTCTTAACTTTTTTTATAAAATTTCTCTCTTTTCTTTTTAATTTCTTTTCCCTCCTTGACTTGACCTTTAGCTAACTGTTTCAGCTTTCTCTCCTTTTATATATTGGTCAAGCTCTCCCATCCATCCACACCTCGCTTTCCATCTGAGTTTATCTGCAACTCTATAACTATTACCCTTTGCTCTCTCAAAGTTCAGCTAATTGAAGAACATGGCAACTCAAGGGACCAACAAAGTCAGTCAGAAAAGGGGAACCAACAAGCCAATTGGCTCAGTTATGCAGAAGTCTAATACTACCATGGCTGCAGGGAAAGTAACGGTTACCAGGAGTTGTGGCTACATGAGATGTAGAACATCGGAATTTATGCCGGTAAGGTTTCTCAAACATCTTGGCGGCAAAGCAGCAAAAGGTTTACATGTGGTGTCCATGAGAATTAGGCCTTCCCCTAAGGTTTCTTCTTCCTCTTCTTCACTAGGAAGATCGAAACCAATTGTAACCCCTTCTGATTCTCATAGAAATGCTGCCATCGAAGACTGCATCGAATTCATCAACTCTTCTGCTTCTTTGCCTAGATCAAACTCTGTTTCTGCTATATAATTCTCATTGAACTTAATGGTCATAATTGGCCATAAAACATGGTGTGATTGTGAAAATGGAGTATCCTGTTCCTAGTGGCTTATATGTACATTATCTTTTTCGTTTTAGAAAATGGAGTATCCTGTATTATCCTTTTGGTTTGGTTTCTCCTACTGTGTACATTCTGTTGGTGGTGCAATATTTCAAACAGGCTTACCAGCAAACTTGTTGCGTCTCATAGGTTTCCAAATTAGTTCTATTCTAGCTATATTTTATTTGTTTTTACCATTTTTTCTACCAAAAAATTTCTAAACCTTAAAGTTGTCACAATATTCAAAGAGGACAACATGGTATGTTTTCCTATCCACATTATATTAGAATTCTTAGCTTTTTGGCACAGACTCGGCTGAGAAGGCCTAGATATGTTTTCTTCAGGGTAAATAGCTGATGGACAACATGTGAACATTCGTGTACTATCCCTTATTGGTCCCGAAGAGACTAGGTAACCCGAAAGACAAAAATCGACTTGCCAAATAGTGTGACGTTCATCCGCATTGTTTATCATTTGGTGCCGAACAATCGCACCCTATTTATCCATCTTGTTCACTACCAAAGCTTGATTTGAACCCCATGATAAAACAATGACATGTTTGGAATTTGGATTTGACATCCTTTTGCTAAAACAAATAACCTCTACACAGCAAGATCCAAGCTAATCTGATGTTCAATCATACGACAGAGATGAGTTAGGAACCAGATGCAATTGAATGTAATAAGATCAGGTTCATGTATTAGAATAGAAGCTGACAGTGTCATCTTCAATTCTATGACAACTACAGTCTACAGATGTTAAACAAATGTCCCCAAATAGTGTACTAATCCATAGATATGCTCAACCCCCAAGCAGTTGGCAGTTTCAATCTGTAAAATTCTTGTCATACACGGCCACTTTTTTTGCAGAAAAATGAATCATATAATAAACAGTAAATCAAACATTCAAATGTTTTAAATCAGAGAAACATAAATTCAAAACCTAAACTGTTATGAGCCTGCAATTCTACTTTCATTTACTAGGTACACAAGTGTCTTAGTTCATTACCAGTGAAATGGCCAAATTCAGAAACCACAAACAAGTAACTAATAAATGAATTAGTGGTTTATAAAGACTTAAGTAGTGTGCAATGAAGGAAATTATATTAATAACAGCTTAGTGTTCAAGAATGAAGAAAGGTTTCACAATATTTGAAGATACAAAACATGAACTAATTCCAAACCAAGATTGAAACTTCCCCCACAGGATGAATTATACTAGTATCTTTTCATTTCTTGGTAAAAAGACCTCCAAGTCCAAAGCCACCACCATTGCCATTGCCCTTCTTCTTCTGAGGGATTGAAACAGTGTTCTTCCGACCAGTGGTAGTGCCACCACCACCACCGTTCTTGTCTTCAACTTTCTTGAGGAGAGGGTCAGTTTCGTAAAACTGGTCTTCCTTGGTCAAGTTCCCAAGAATCCAATCAAAAATCCCTTTCTCTTCTTTGCTTCCACCTGCACCTTTTGCAGCTGTTGCATAAAGCCTTGTTGTTGAAGGAACAAAGGAAAATATAGGCAGAGAAGCCATTGTTGTGGCCTAGCTTAGAAACAGCTCTTTCTTTTTCTTCCTCCTAACGAAATGATTGATGATGCACAATGTACAAGTATAGATTTATGGGGGTAGTGTTTGCAGTGAATTTTGGACCGTTGGATTGAGATTTTAAGATATATGGGTGTGAAAATATTGGTGTGGGGGTGTTTGTACCACGAGCTCTCCACAAGTGTATTATCTTCATTACTGAATTTTCAAAATGTAATTATATTTTTCATTATTATTCTCTTTGTGTGTGTGTGTTTTTTTTTTCTTGTTGGAAACATAAGGGGTGAGAGTTTTTCTTAGCAGATATGGATATGGGGTTTCACACGTGGCAAATTGATCACCTTAAGGAAATGATTATTGAAAGATAATTCAAATTGAATAAGCAAAAAATATTATTAATTTTTATAATTTACAATTTTCCAATTAGATTGACATTATTTAATTTAGTGAGATTAAACTTTTATATTTTATACAAAACTTTATTAATTATAATACTTAAATCTTTAAATAGAAGACAATTATTTATAAATATATTTAAACCTTTGAATATAATTTATAAATATTAAAGTCGTAACTAAATATTGATATTTGAATCCATACAAAATGAGAAAACATGAACATCATGTATCACTTAATCAATTAGTGGATATTTACTTATCGAAAAATTATTAGATGAGTCTGGCTCACAACGTCATCATTGGTCTCATTCAATGAAATTTTTTCATTTCATCTTTTTCCAAGGTGAATCTTCACCTCTATTTTACACGTAACTAAGGAATAGATAGTTACTTAAAAATTACAGTGAAATAGGTGAATGTTATTAGATGAACAATGGATGACGTGGTGAATAATTCTCCAACTTATCATCATTTTAAATATACTAAACGCAATAAATTTTTGATACATGTATGAAAAATTATAAAAATTTAGACAAATTTATGTATTTACTCTTTAGAAAATAAAACTAAAACCATAAGCATTAAATCATAAATTATAAATTTAAATCTTTAATTTTAAATTTTAAATTATAAATCCATAAAATAAAATTCAAAACTATAATCTCTAACTAAATTCATAATCCTAAATCACTCTGGACTATACAAAAGTACTAAAAAGTCAAATAATCAAATTTCTTTCGAACAAAGGAATCCCATTTATTGGTTATTTGCAGTTTCCCCCCCCCCCCTTGACTTTGTTTTCTTACCCCAAAAGTTTCCTAGTCTGGGAACAACTCACTCAAATGGAGTCAAAAATATAGCTCGGGGTTTCGTTTTCTTAACAACATATGTATGCGTAGGCTTTGTACCAAATACCCATTTCTCTGAGTGTGGGTAAACTGTCTCTAACCACTTCTTTTCTTTGGAAGATTAGGGTCACCAAGCATGACTTCACACTACAACGGCTTTCATCAACTTATGCTTAAACAAGCCAATCGCCATGCTAATTTAGTTTAAGCATCCGGTTGGCGATTCAATAAATTAGTCCAGTTCCAATTGTTTGCATGATTTTCGTGTATTTCCCAACAACTCTGCCTAAACCTTTCTCCTTTTCATCACTTTATATGCAACTTCTTTCTTATCATTCTCTTTCAAAACTTAACTTCTGTAATATCCCATGGAAGCCCTTCATTTGGTGTTCAGCTTAGCTGCTGCAGTATTTGCTTACTCCATCTGGTTCCATTTCCTTGCCAGGAAGTTAACCGGTCCAAGAGTATGGCCTCTAGTCGGTAGCCTGCCGCTTCTTTTCATGAACCGGAGGAGAATCCATGATTGGATTGCTAGTAACCTTCGAGCCACAGGTGGTTCAGCCACTTACCAGACTTGCACCATTGCTCTTCCTTTCTTGGCTCGCAAGCAAGGGTTCTATACCGTCACTTGTCACCCCAAAAACATCGAGCATATTCTTCGGACTCGGTTCGATAATTACCCCAAGGGGCCTCATTGGCAAGCTGCGTTTCATGATCTGTTGGGGCAGGGGATCTTCAATAGTGATGGAGAGACGTGGCTGATTCAAAGGAAAACAGCTGCGCTTGAGTTCACAACCAGGACACTCAGGCAAGCCATGGCTCGGTGGGTGAATAGGACCATCAAGAACCGGCTGTGGTGTATTTTGGACAAGGCAGCCAATGGGAAGGAATCGGTGGACTTGCAAGACTTGTTGCTTCGGTTAACGTTTGACAACATATGTGGTCTTACATTTGGTAAGGATCCACAAACACTTTCTCCTGATTTGCCTGAAAATACATTCGCTACGGCTTTCGACACTGCCACCGAAACAACTCTGCATAGGCTTCTTTACCCTGGTTTTCTATGGAGATCGGAGAAGATTTTGGGGATTGGAGCCGAGAAAAGATTGAAGAGTAGCCTAAAAATCGTTGAAAACTACATGAACGGCGCCATTGAAGCAAGAAAAGAAGCTCCATCGGATGATTTGCTATCCCGTTTCCTGAAGAAAAGAGACGTTAAGGGCAACCTCTTCACAAGCGATGTTCTCCAACGCATTGCTCTAAACTTCGTCCTCGCCGGAAGGGACACCTCTTCGGTAGCCCTCAGCTGGTTCTTCTGGCTCATCATGAACCACCCGGAGGTTGAACAAAAGATCATCAACGAAATATCAACGGTTCTCAAAGACACACGTGGTCCAGATCACAAGAAATGGCTCCAAGAGCCTCTAGTGTTTGACGAAGCTGATAAATTGGTATATCTCAAAGCAGCATTAGCTGAAACGCTTCGTTTATACCCCTCGGTTCCCCAGGACTTCAAGTACGTCGTCCAAGACGATGTCTTACCGGACGGCACATTCGTGCCCGCCGGCTCGACAGTAACGTATTCGATATATTCGATGGGAAGAATGAAGAGTATATGGGGAGAAGGTTGCATGGAGTTTAGGCCTGAAAGGTGGCTATCTCCGGACGGTGACAAATTCGAGCCACCGAAGGATGGTTACAAGTTCGTGGCATTCAACGCTGGACCAAGGACTTGTTTGGGGAAAGACTTGGCGTACTTGCAAATGAAGTCGGTGGCCTCAGCTGTGCTGCTGCGTTACCGTCTTTCTCTGGTTCCTGGACACAGGGTGGAGCAGAAGATGTCTCTCACACTGTTTATGAAGAATGGCCTTCAAGTTTACTTGCAACCCCGTGAACTTGCATAGACATGGATTCGTTAAGTTTGATTTGTTTGGGTGTTGAATTGTTGGATACGTATACTGATTTGTTATTCAAAAGAGTAATGTAATTGTATTGTTTATATTCCATATCACATCATATGGGTGATCATATTATTATTTAATAATTTCAATAAAAGTCAAACCTTTAATTATCAATAATATTTTTATATAAATTTTTTAAAGAATATCATCTAAATTTTATTAATCACAATAAAAGATAACACAATACAATGTATCAAAAAGAGAAAAAAAAATCACTAAAAATATTTTACAACTGTGTAAAGAAAAGCAGACACTTCTATCGAAATTAACATACTAAAATTCAAAAATCTTCCCAATTTTTTTGTCTCTATCCAAACGAGACGCTTTAAAATGTGAAAAAAGAATAGAATCCCCTTGTCTCTATCCAAACAATTCGCTTTAAAATGGTGAAAAAGGAGTGGCGAGCGAACCAAGCTATCAGACAGATTGCTCCGCTGCCCAGGTCTGATTACATCTGCAACCAACCATCAATCGAGTGGGGATTTATCTTTCTAAGACCACCGACATAATCAAAATCAGAGTTTAGCGCCGTGAAGATCTCTGTACGAGTACCAACCGGCCGACAAAGTATGTTGGAATCATGTCATAATGACATATGAAACGAACCACAAAACAAAACAAAACGTGTCACAATGATAGAGGAAACGCGTGCCACAATGGCAGAAATTCGTTATTATTGTTAAAACGCGTGTCATTGTTGTTATTATTGTTTGTATAAATTTCCTTGTCTCTTTGAAAAAAGGAACGAATTTAAACTAGATTGCTAATGGGTTTGTCAAAATTCGTACTTAGGTTTATTTTTGAATATGTATTTAATACAAATATTTCTAATTTTTGAATTTTGTAAACCAACGTTTTCCTCACCCTTGATAAGGATTTTGGATTTCATTTCTTGTTCTTTTTCCTTACTTCTTGTACTTGAATTGGGTTTGTCAAAATTCGTACTTAGGTTTATCTAGTTTTGTTTGTGGGCTAATGGGTGTTTCGGATTAAGAAAGTAAGATCCATTATGTTTAGACTTTTGCTGTTTTGGGCTCTTACTTATTAGGTTATATTTAAAACACAATACATAGTTATCTCAATTCTACTTATAAAAATTTTGAACAAAAAAAAAATCTACTTATAAAATTAATTCTTTTACTAATGTCAATATGTCATTATTAAACTGGTAGGGCAGATTATCTTGTATTGTATGTAACAATAAAGTTTAATTTTTTTGATTGAATTTTTGTTCGGTCAATATGATTATTATTGTAATATTTAAATTGATGTATGTTTGAATTCGTTCAACATATATTATCTTTCGATCTACAAATTTGGAGGATTTTGATAGTTTAACAAGGCAGGTCACTCTCTTTGTGGGTCATTTGGCATCAATCCATACCAACAAAACTACCACCATTAAGAGCTGCACTATTATATTCCATTATTCAACTCATTAATCAAATGACCATACTCTATAAATGAACTCAATACTTACACCTATAATACTCTACCACATCACCTTTTGCTTATCCATGGACTCTTCAATTAATTCACATTTAAAGCTTCGATTTTGAAAGAAAAAAAAACTTTTATTATAAGTCAAGACTTTCAACGTTATTTTTCAAGAAAGATATAATGTTGTAAATACAATAATTTGAATTTTTTTATTTATTATTTCAAATTCATTGATGAATAAAACATTTTATATTATTGAAATTTTTAAGAATTGTAAATAAAATCACCGTTTTCAAAAGAGAAATATAGTCCGAAAGGTGATGGGAAATGGGCATTAATGGCAACTCCACGTGTTACCCAACCATTGGATTAGAAACTGGGGTGAAAGATAAATAGATGTATGACATGTAGTTCCTTATTTTTCTGGCCAAAACTCAACTAATTTAATTTTTTATATATAAACCAATAATTCTCGGTTTATTTGACGAAATGAGGTGTTAGACCATTAAGTAATGTTAAAATTTTAAAATTTGATGTGTGAATGAAATAAAGTAGATTAAAAAGATCATCTCACAATAAAATTTTATAGTATTAATTTAAATTAGTCGATTAAATAATTTGAGTGTCAATGATTATAATAAAAAATAAAATTTTAAATATTTCATGCGCATCTCCAAAGGAGCTTTTGTTCCAATGATTTTATACAAACAATAATAACAACAATGAATTGGGTGACCTCTATTGTTAGCCATACAGGGGGATCTTGAGGACAAACTCCATGCCCAAGAAAAAAAAGAGAGAGGCATAAATGGTGGATAAAGGAAAAGAAAATTGCATACTTTTTGTTTCTTTTTCCTTTTTATGTATTTTAATCTACGCACCATCTTTTAATTTTTATCTAATTTTGTATGTATGATAAGAGTTTGGAAATATTTTTTTTTAAATTGTGAACAAAGTTTAATTTAACCAACATTTATTCTTTTCTTATGCTAAAAATTGTATTCTGGTTTTTTATCGACCAGTTTTCTTGATTTAAAGCAGATAACTTTTATATATTCCAATATTAATTGTGATGTTATATAGATTTCATTGTACAAATAATTTATATTATATATACTTGGAAATATTTATGTTAATTTTCTACATGTGTATAAAGTTACCTATAGATGAGGGGCTGATCAAGTGATGACTAATACCGATAAATTTAATTTTAAGACTTAATTTGATATTTATATTTATTATTTAATTAAATATCTAATTTTAACTTTACGGATTAATCCAGTGTTTGAAATTTTTTTGTTCTAACTAAGTATTTGAATTTAACTTGACTTTTGGTTTAAATATGTATTTATGATTTTTAATCAATTTGAATTCGAAAAATTAAGTTATGATGCGTAAATTTAATTAAAATTTTAATGCAAAATTAATTCTCGAAACCAAATTCAATTATCTAATTAGAAATATATCTACCGAATAAAATCTCGAAATTAAATTCATAAATCAAGATGTATATTACCATGATATAAATTTGGACGGGAGATAGAGCAAAGGGTCACATCAGAAAAATGTATCGGCCAAAGAGAGGATCATATGGACCCACCTTGATAGCATGAATATAATATTGCATGTGTATGGAAGATCATGTGGCCCAGATCACTCTCATCATCATCATCACCACCGTGATCAATATTCTATGTTCGAGTTTCCAACTTAGCCCAGGGAAGATTTCAAAACTAAATCAGAGAAATTGATTAAGATTCAAAGCGGTAATTTATTTTTAGGTGATTCTTAGCGGTATTTTTTTTTTAATTTCCGGTTTGAGTCACCTAAATTCATCCAGACAAAACTAAATCAGAAAAATTACTATGGGTGAAATAGGTAATTTATTCCTAATGACTGAATATAATTTTTATAACATTAGTTTAGCTTAATATCCGTTATTTTAAAAAAATATTTAATATTGTACTTGTGTAAAATAATTTTATCATAATTTATATATATTTATAATACATATTTTATACAATATTTAAAATTTAAAATTTCAAGTAAAAATACAACATCTTGTCATGGAGTCATTATGTTCTTCCCAAAAGACATATCTGATAGGATGTGCAGAGCCACCGCTCGTTAATTCCCTCGTCACGAGCTAGCCACGATTGTGATGGACCATTGTCAGGGTTGTTCACCATGCCTACCCCACTCATAGGCGCTCGGCGTGAAATTGGACAGTCAAAAAATCACTCTATTATCGCTCGTTACGAGACCATTACTCTATTTCCAATAGACATGTCTAATAGGATGTGCAGAGCCACCGCTTATATATCTCAAAACCTCATTTTTTCTTTCCGATATGAGATTATTGTCTCCGCTTCTTTCCAGACGTTACAATATATATATATATATATATGTGTGTGTGTGTGTGTCCCCAATATTAGTTATTACTTAGGCTTAAGGGTTCAATCAGCTCTTAAACTTTTATTTTAAAAAATAAATTAAGCTTCTAAAGTTTTTTGCACTCAATTAAGCCCTCAAACTCAAGAAGAAAAAAACCAATTTGGTAATTTGACCAACATTGACTGTTAACTTTAACGGTTTATTTTTTAAAAAAAGATTCTTTTGACACGTGTTGCAATAAGATAATGCCACTTATCATTCTCATGAATTTTAAAATTTCATTTTTTTTAAATATCTAAGAACTGAAAAAATCTAGTTTTTTTAAAATTCTGGAAATTTATAAAAAGTATTTTAAAAATATAAAAATTAAAATTTCAAATTTATTTGAAAATAATAATTTTATATAAATTAAAAAATAAATATTATTATACAAGTATAAAAAAAATTTGAAAAAAAAACAAAAACAATAAAATTTATTTTGATTTTTAAAATATATTTAAAACTATATTTTAACGAATATTAAAAAACAAAATATTAAAAAATATTTTTAAAAATATAAAACAATAAAAGTAATTTTGATTTTTTTATAATTGTATAATAATAGTTTTTAATAATTTTAATATTTTATTCTGTTAAAAATATTTTAATATTTTGAAAATTTATTATTTATTATTGTTAAATAAATTTTGAAATTAATTTTTATATAATTTTAAATAATTAAAAAATCAGAATTTTTCTGTTTTTATATATTTTTAAAAAATTAAAATTCAAAAATTCCTAGAAACGACAAGTGGCATTATCATGTTGCGACATATGTTAAAAATATTTTAAAAAGCCGTTGAAGTTGAGGGTTAAGGTTGGTCAAAGGGCTAAATTAAACTTTTTTCTTGAGTTTGAGGGCTTAAATATTTTTTTTTTGTAAAAATTAAAGACTTAATTTTTTTTTGCAAAAATTTAGAGGCTTATTAAACCTTTAAACCTACTTTTTATAATTAGGGTCATGGAGTTCAATTGATCAGTTACTTTGTTTTCTCTTTTGTTTGTGTGGCGAATAAATAAAGTGAATTAGACTTTATTACTCCATCTTTTTGTTCCAGGAAAAAGACAATTAGTCAACGTGAAAGTGCACTAATTCCTGGAAAATAAAATACATCACTGGGAAAATTAGGAAAAAGTAAACTTAAAACTATGTGCTAGGGTTCAGGAAAGATATGGATATTATAGATGTATTATAAATTATTATTGTTTGTATTTATTATACATTTTTTATGATTATTAACCTTACTGTATTATATTTTTACAGTGTAATTACTAAATCTATTTTCTCTTTAGGATTGATTTTAAGGTTCGGTTGAAGGAAAGAATCAACCTTTTTTGTACAGTATAAATCAGATTCCAATATCTTAAATTATCATGACACGTAGATTATGCGATCTGAGTCAAGTTCAGAATATTTTTTACAGAGATTAAATTTAAAATGTTCTAAGATTCTTTTATGGGTTTTTTTTACAGTAGGTATTGGATTTTGTCCCTGAAATGTAAAAAGTTAAAATAAAATAATCCAACTGCCAATATTGTCCTATACATTTAAATTTGGTTTCAGGTTAATGTCGAAAAAAAACATGAAGGATAAAGAAGAGGAAATGGACAAAATCACGTGTTAAAGTTGTTTCAGACAATACAATGCATGTTCAATAATTTATGAAAGACACAACACAGCAAAAACTTGCAACTCAAGCCCTCCAAATCCACTAAGGAAAATTCTACAACGTGCGACGAACATCGATGAACACCACTAATGATGAACATCGATGAACATCATTAAATTAATTAATAAAGATTTAAAATTTTAAGGACTCATCATACAATTAATAATTATTTAAAAAATTCAATTAAATTATTTTTTATAAATATTAAAATTTTATTTTTTTAATAAGGGTAAACTATATATTTAGTACCTCACTTATTTTCGTATTTCTATTGAACCCTCATTATTTAAATATTATTTTAATTTGACCATATTCTTTATAAAAAAATAATTTAACCCTTAACCTAAAACCCTAAACTATTAGACCTTAAACCCTTAAACTCTTAAACATATACCCTAAACCATATACCATTAAAAATAATTTCACCATCATCGATTCAATTCAATGAATCGTTGAATTCTTCTAAAAATTTTAATTAAATTATTTTTTATATATATCAAAATTAATTAAACTCGAATCTCCTAGAGTTAACGCTATCATCTTATTTGAGATGAAGATAAACTCGAATCTCCTTCATCCAATATCCTCTCAAAAATATCAATCGCTTCCTCAGCATACCCACTATCGTTTCATGAAATTCGATGATTGATGGTTATGTTCGTAGTGGGTAAAGTTAATTAAATTTCTGAACATCAACTTCACATGAACATTACTCAAAGCACCCAAATCTAACAACAGAACAAGGAAAAGCAACATTCAAACCTTACTTCCCGATGAGACATTCTTCTTAGGCCTAAATGTCTCTTCTGATTTATGCATAAAGAAAAAATAAAAACAAAGATCAGTACCACGATTCAAAAAACACAGAATCGAGAAAATTTAAACAAACAAAAAAGATATTTGGGTAATTGAAATGAAGCGAACCTGCTGCCGAGGCCGAAGAGACTCATCAAAAAAAGGAGATTCGAGTTTAATTAATTTTGATATATATAAAAAATAATTTAATTAAATTTTTTTAGAAGAATTCAACGATTCATTGAATTGAATTGAATCGATGATGGTGAAATTATTTTTAATGGTATATGGTTTAGGGTATATGTTTAAGAGTTTAAGGGTTTAAGGTTTAATAGTTTAGGGTTTTAGGTTAAGGGTTAAAATTATTTTTTTTTATAAAGAATAGGGTCAAATTGAAATAATTTTTAAATAATGAGGTTTCAATAGAAATACGGAAATAAGTGAGGTATTAAATATATAGTTTACCCTTATTAAAAAATAAAATTATAATATTTATAAAAATAATTTAATTGAGTTTTTAAAATAATTATTAATTGTATGATGAATCCTTAAAATTTTAAATCTTTATTAATTAATTTAATGATGTTCATCGATGTTCATCATTAGTGGTGTTCATCGACGTTCGTCGCACGTGGTAGACTCATCCATCCACTAATAACTGTTGTGTGCAAGTAAAAATATAAAAAAATCAAAACTGGTGGTTACAAATACGATGTAAATATTATATAATAAAAAAATTAAAACATTTGCTGTAAAATATGATAGGAGTATAGGACATAAGAATTTGATATTAATAAAACACAAATATGTAAAAATTATAAAATATACTCTGAATGTATGCACGTGATAAGGCGGGTCTATGTGATGACTCATTACCAGGAATTTTCGATATATATTTAAATATTGCATGAATTTTAAGAGTTTCACGGCTCAGCAGCTCAAGTACAATTAGGGCCGCCCTCATCACATGCAAAAAAATAATAATCATATTTTCCCTGCTGGCAATTTACGATTTTATGAAGAAAAAAGTATGATGTTTATTTCAAAAGACTCAGATTTAATTAATTTTGTATGTATAATATATATATATATATTAAAAAATTAAAAAAATATAAATGGATACTATTTTATAATAACTTAAAATTATTAAAATAAACAAATAAATAACTTTAAAGCTGTTGTTTACAAATTATACCAATTAATTTGTGCCCAAGTCAATTAGCTTGTTGTCGGTTACACGGCTGAATGTGTCTAAACTAATTTAGCTATCGACATTGTGTTATTAATTTATTTGGGGTCCAATAATGGTGTAGAAAAGAGAGGTACCTATTTAACTAGTATTTATTGAACCCAGCAAGTTCAATGGAAAAATGGATAATGTTTATCTTAAGACACTCGAGTTTAATCGCAATCTTTATAAGGTGTGTAAGCATTGTTAAATGTTTAAAAATATATGTGAACAAATATTGCATTGTAATCACCTTTAGATTATTTAAAAAAATAGTATTTGTTATAAATTCTTTTTTATTTATAAATATTTAAGAAAATAGCCATGATTATTACTCTAAATAATACACATACAGTTGAAGTAGTAAAAGAGTTTATCAGTTTTAAGGGAAAAAATGAAATGCTTATTTCTTCGTAAAATAAATTAATTAGATATGAGTTGAAGGGTTAAAACTAGATTAATATCTAACTAAATTTTATTACAATTATGATCGTGGATAAAAAATAGTTTATGTTAATATATATATATATATATATGATATAGAATTCATGTAATCTTATTAAACACATTATTTATTTAAATAAATGATTTTTAGTTGTTTTATATACATATTATAAAAATAAAAAATATTTATTTATTTTTCTTAATTGAATTGAAACTGCATCCATCTTTAACACAAATTCAATCAAAGTATTAAGTAAGAAAACATGGACTCCTTTTGGATCAATAAAAGTTAAGTCATTTAACTTACATTTTACAGGATTATTTACATAATAAAAATACTATATGTAATAATTTCACTTTTTTTTTATGAAATCAGAGCTTCTTGTACGATGTCGGTAGATGCTGGCCCATGACACAATTATTCTAATAGGAATCATTCTTGAACAAGAAGGATTAGTTTTCTTGAAAAAACAAATGCGGCCATTTGATACAAGTATTGAATTAAATATTGAAATCGTGTTAAATTGAGATAAACAAATATGTAGTATAATTAAACTTAAATATCGAATTCAACTAGTGATTCTAATGAAAAAATAATGTTGTTTATCTTAAGAGACTCGAGTTCAAGCAGTTTTGTATGTAAGGTGTATATATTTTATCAAATAATTAAGAAAATATGAATATATATACTACCAGTTTGTAACCACCTTAAAACTATTTGGAATATAATTAAACTTAAATACATATATTAATTTATCCATTGATAAATTTTGGGGGTTTTTTTATCCTTCTAAATTTTAAAATTGGTTTATACATTTAGGGTAAGAAATCTTACTATTTTATTTAAATTACAACAAATAATTACTTATAAGAATATTATAATACAAAAAATTCTATAGTGAAAACGGGGGACAAAAATATGTCTTTCTTTCTATGGCCTTACATTAAAAATTAAATTCTAATTATTAATTTTAAATTTTTAACATTAAACCGTAAACCTTAAAAAAAACAACATGTTTCTAAATCTTTATACTCTAACCTTAAATCATACACTTAATGTTTTAGTGTGAAACATAAAAAGAGACAAGCGAGAGAGATGGTATTATACGGCAATGTTTGAACCAAAAAAATTATATGGCAATGTGGCATGAAGTTGCGTTACACCTACTGAAACATATCTTTATTCCTCTAAGCCCCCACTCTTACAAAATAATCTTCATTTTCCTTTTTCTTTTCATCTTTCCCTCCAACACCTCCCTCTCTGTTAGCAAACGCAATTGACTGCTTGATGGCCTGAAAAAACTACATCCAGAAAGCTTTCTCCCCCCAGCTCAAGATTTGCTATCAAAGCTCCCAGTGTGTTTATCAATGGAGAAAAGCAATATTGGGTCATTCTTCAATAAGTTCCTTTCTCTCTTCGTCCTTCTTCTCCACCTTGGCTGCTTCGTTTTCACCGCCGCTAAAGACCACCAAAAGCCAACCAAGAAACGCAAACCCTCACCTCTTTCTCCTAATTCTCACAAGCACCGCAAAGCTCTTTCCTCCACCTGGACTTTCCTCAAACGCGTTTTTTCTAAAGCCAACTGCAAATACACCATCCAAGCAACCACCCCGGCGTTAACCTCTGCAAGAAACTCTCAACACTCCCTTGTCTCCTTGGTTATCTCGCCTGAAACTCATTTATCAGATTCAAACATCGCTCATCCACGTCATCAAATACAACCTGGGTCTTCTCCAGAATCCGACATCTCATCGGACTCGCCGTTGTTTTTCCCTCTACGTAATGATATCTTCCCATGCACAGCTTGCGGTGAGATTTTCCAGAAACCCCATTTTCTCGAACAACACCAAGCGACCAAGCACGCCGTATCCGAACTCGCAGATGGGGATTCAGGCAACAACATTGTTCGGATCATATTCAAAACCGGTTGGACCGACAAAGTCAAGAACCCTGAAATCCACCGTATTTTGAAGATCCATAACAGCCCAAAGATTCTAACGAGGTTCGAAGAATACAGGGAGCTCGTCAAAGCGAAAGCCGCGAGGAACGGTGCGATAGGGAGGCGAGACGAGAGGTGCATAGCTGATGGGAACGAGCTGTTGAGATTTAACTGCTCAACCTTCGTGTGTGATTTGGGACTTAACGGGAGCTCAAGCATTTGTAATCAACAGTACTGCAGCATTTGTGGGATAATTAAGTCGGGTTTTTCTCCAAAAATGGATGGAATCTCCACGCTATCCACGAGCTGGAGAGCGCACATGGCGATCCCGGAGGATATAGAGGAAGAATTCAAGTTCATGAACGTGAAACGGGCCATGCTTGTCTGTCGGGTCGTGGCGGGCCGGGTTGGGTCAGAAGGGGAAGAAATAGACAAGGAAGCCGGTGGGTTTGACTCGGTGGTCGGAAGGGGAGGGAGTGGCGCATATCCCAAGCTTGACGAGGAAGAGCTGTCGGTCTTCAATCCAAGGGCGGTGCTGCCTTGCTTTATCATTGTGTACACTGTTTAAGTGTGAGAATGTATGTGATCTTTTCCTCACTTATTATTTTCTCAACCTCTATATATATATATATATATATATATATATATATAGTTTTTAATCTTATTTAATTACTTAGGGACTGGGGGATAGTGAAAATTTTGTGAGGATGTTTGTTGGTGATGATGATGGTTAATTTATGGCGTGTTTTACAGGTTTTTCTACCTTTGTGTGTGTGAGGCTGTGACCAAAAGAAATGGGTTTACAGCTAAAATTAACCATATGATCATGGTGAAACTAGGTAAACTGAGACTCTGATGTAAATATCTTGTGTTTGAATAAGAGATTAGTATTTCCCCCCTTCTTTACAATTTAAGAAATTCACCTAAATAAACTAGGAATACCAAATCTTTTGTCTCTTAACAACAATTATATGATTTAATTGGATAATATCCAAATTTATGGATTCATACCCAAATTCAAATTGTTGAGTATTTTTTTTGAATGTTCTAAACGTGATTTACTATGTAGTATATGTTCATATATATTCTTAAATCTTTAACAATGAGCAGACACCTTATAGAAAAAAACGATTTAAACTCATGTTTCCTAAGATGAACATCACCTTCTTTTTTACCGGAACACTTATTAGGTTGAGCAAAATTTTATATATTTATGTAGGATGAGCAAAATATATACGGAAGGGATGCACTTATCGGGTGTTATTTTTTAATTTATAAAATATTATCCTTTTAAAGTATTTGTATAAATTAATTAAATTAAATCTTCGAATTCTATATCTCAATAACATACCTTTTATTCTCTATATGTTTTTTTAGTAAATTAAATTTTAAGTTCTAACTTTAAATTCTAAATCTTAAATCCTATCCCCTAAAAAATACACTCTACCCCAAATTCTTTAAACCCTAAACCTAATTTTTAGTATAAAAACATAGATAAAGACACCAAAAAAGTACACGATTTTTATTCAATAAAATAATGTCATTCTAATTGTAGTATTCATTTTTGTTTTTCCAATTTATGTATTGTTATAATTCTACTTGTAAATAATAAAAAAAACTTGATGAACAAATCCTGATATACAACAAATAGTGATGATGTGGTTTCAATTCAATCATTCAACCCATTGAATTTGAAGACAAAACAATAGGTTGGCAGAAACAACTGGGGTCATGCTATATAAACTATGGGCACCGATTGATTCCATATTTCTAGCAAAAGTTAAAGCAAGGAGTTATGGCCCAGTACTGTGTTCTGCGTTTTTCTTCTCCTTTGGTCCTACACTTTTTATATAAAATTTTAAAGGAAAGCACTAATAAGTTCATTTGGACCCATCAAAAGTTTTTAGACAATATTAGTTAAGGAATGGTTATTGATTGAATTCTAAAAAAAATGTTATTTTTTAATTACATGTATCTGATTTATTGGTCAATTAATTCGAAACAGATTTTACAAAGACTTAATATGGGGCGATCGTCCCAACCTAGCTTTCACCATATATAATGTTAGGATTTGAACTTCTGACTTTACTTAATAAAACTAGCATTTCATCTTACTAGACCAACGGGTTGTTGGTTGAAAAAATTGTACTAACATTTATGATTGAATAATAGTTTAGTTGATATTATAATATTTAAAAAGTGTAAGTTTAAATATAAGTATTTTTAATTTAAAAATTAAAAGCTACAAATAATTTAAATATTATACTTTGTATAAAAAAAATATTAGTTACTGAGTTTTGGGCCTCCATAATTTTAACAAAAGTTATCATCCTGTTAAGTTACTATGTCTAACAAATTAAGAGTTTTAATATATTGAGAGACCAGTGAGTCCAATAGATTCTTTAGAAGTATATAGTCTATCGGTGTGTGTGTATATTAGTATATATAAGTAAATGAGAAAATATAGTGTTTAATGTTTGTAATGTATTTTATGACAAAAAAAAAGTAATGTATTTACAGTTTTACCGTGTCTAATCAATTGAATTTGAGTTTTTGAGTGGGATAATTTTAATATTATTTAAAAAAAAGTGTAATGAAAAATATTTGGTTCGAGCATGGCGGAGCCGCCTAATATTATAGGTGATCAGATGACGCTTTAATTTTTTTTTTGGAAAAATTAATTTTTATATAAAAATATTTAAAATAAATAAATAAGGACTCATTTATAAATAATTGACACCACTTACGTATAATTCAAAAAAAAAATGATAGCTGCCCGCATACATAATTTTCTACTCTCCCATGGGTTCGAGGTTTAGCATTATTATTATAATGTAATTTCTGAGAAGATATATGATCCAGTCAAGATGTCGTAAACTAAAAATTATATGGCCTTGTTTGGTAAACAGTATTTTGAGTTAAAACTAGAGGTTTAAAGTTTTTTGTAGAGGTTTGACCAGTCAAATTAGAGGTTTAAAGCTTTTTTTAGATGTTTGATAAATAGAGAATTGTAATAGCGGATTGAAGTGAAACATCTCATTTTAAAAAACTCATTTTAGAAGTTTTTTGAGTTAGAAGTTTGGATAAAAGACTTGTAAAGACTATTTTGTCATTGACAATTATAAAGTTCCTTAAATAACATAAATTTAAATTGCTAATAAAATTAAAAACTAATTTCATAAATGAGATGTTAAGCGAGAAATTGTTAAGCGAGAAATTGCTAATAAAATTAAAAATTAATAACATAATAAGCGAGAAATTGTTAAGCAACACTCTGCTTCTTAGCACGCTCTCTGCTTCTTAGCACGCTCTTTTCTTCTTTCCTGGCTTTCTATTTTGTTCCTTTGCTGATCTATTTCAGTGCTTCTCTTCTGGTTGTGGTTTTTTCTATCTCCATGGATCCAATTGTGAAAGATACCTTGGCCAACCTGTCTTTAGAAGATGACGAAGATAATGAGATTCAGGCTGAGGGGGATAATCTTCCCCAAGGAGTTTCTTTTGCAAACTGTTTTGTTGGCTGCTTTCTTACTGACAGTGTTATACATTTCCAGTCTATGAGAGCCACCCTCGCAAATGTATGGCGCCCCTTAGGAGGTATTTCAATTTCAGATCTGGGGAATGGGCGCTATTTGTTCCGCCTATATCATGTGGCGGACATGGACAGAATCGAAGGAGGCGGTCCATGGAATTTCAACTCGCACTTGTTGATACTCCATAGAATTCGAGAAGGGGATGATCCACATTCGGTTCCTCTGGTTACTGTAAATTTCTGGATTTATGTTCATGATGTGCCGCCTGGATACTTATCGGAAGGTTTTGCACGTCAGATGGGGAATTTTATTGGGACTTTTGTGTCCTATGATTCTACGGCCGTTCATCTCGGGTATAAAGGAATCATGAAGATTCGTGTAGCTATGGACTCGCGTAAACCCCTTAAGCGTCGAAAGAAGTTATCCCTTCGTGGAGGTGCATCCCATTATGTTCGGTTTGAGTACGAGAAGGTCCCTTTGTTTTGTTTTGTTTGCGGAAAGATGGGCCATGGAGAGTCACTGTGTCCGATTCGACTAACTGTGCCGCCGGAGAAAATATGTTTCGGATGGGACTTATCACTTCGAGCTCCCTCCCGGCGGTTCTCATCCCTTCCCCAGAGCAGGTGGCTCCGGGAAGATTCCACAAATCAATTTCCGGATTCTGGTCCGGCAAGAAATCAGGGGGTGTTGAAAAGCTTCCCTAATTTACAAGGGACAAATCAGGGAGTTCCCATAAATAGTTTTTTAGCCACAGTTAAGGAAAATATTCCTCCCAGACAAGATTCCTTTTATTCAGCCAATCTATCTGCAGCAATGATTGCAAATGATGACGTAATTATGGTGCAAAATGGGGAGGAAAATCTGGAACCATGCGCAGAAGGTTCGAAACGCCCTCGTACGTTGCTTTCTTCTCCAAATGTTTCTGGTTCGGATTCTTTGGAGACAACCACTTCCACATCGGTAGGCCTTGTTCTACAGGCCGGCCGCTCGCAATGAAAACACTCAGCTGGAACGTTCGGGGCTTGGGTGGGTCTCGAACGCAACAACGTCTCCGGCACATGCTGAGAGATATCAACCCCTCTGTAATTTTTCTTGTTGAAACGAAATTACAGAGTTCTAGGATGGAAAAATTTCGCAAATCGCGTGGCTTTGTAAATGGTATTGATGTTAGCTCTAATGGAAGAAGTGGGGGTTTATCCCTTGCTTGGAAGAGAGATTGCAAAGTGTCTCTAAGATCTTTCTCTGATAGTCATATAGATGTGTTATTTGATGAAGATAATGATGGGGTTAGCTGGAGATGTACTGGCTTCTACGGTGCACCTCAAGAGCAGAATCGAAGACAATCTTGGAACCTCCTTCGTCTTTTGAATGATTCACCTTCTATCCCCTGGTTGGTGATAGGGGATTTCAATGAACTACTCTTTTCACATGAAAAGCGAGGGGGTAGGTTACGAAGTGCTAGACAGATGGATGACTTCCGTGAAGCCCTCAACGAATGTTCGCTGGAAGATATTGGTTTTCAAGGTCAATGGTTCACATGGGAATGGGGAAGATTGCAATCCAACAATATCCGTGAAAGATTGGATAGAGGTGTTGCAAACCAACTTTGGTGTGATCTCTTTCCGCATTATACCCTTGAACACCTTGGTCATTCTTTTTTGGACCATTGTCCACTCTTGTTGTCATCAAATATGGGGCAGAATATTGGAGGGCGTGCTTTCCATTTCCGCTTCGAAGCTTCTTGGCTGCTGGAGGACACATGTGAGGCTGAGGTTACTCGGCTTTGGAATTCTGCTTCGGTATCAGTACCTGATCGGCTACATACTGTAAGTGTAGGCCTTGATTCTTGGTTTAGACGAATCAAAAAAGCAAAGAATATAAAGATGAAGGACTTGAAGAAGAGGTTGAACGAGTTGAATGAGTTACAACCTTCTGATTCAGTTTTGGGGGACATTTTGGATACTAAAATTGCTCTCAATTTAGAGATGGATCGAGAAGAACTTTATTGGGAGCAGAGGGCACGAGCGAATTGGTTGAAACATGGTGACCGAAACACTAGATTTTTTCATCGTTTCGCAACTTCGAGACATCGGAGAAATCGCATTAATAAGCTTATCGGAGATGGTGGCATTCAGGTGGATACGGAGAAGGAAATTAGCGAGTTGGCTACTAGTTATTTTGAGAGTCTTTTCACCTCTCAAGCTACCATTGATCCTGCTATGGTCTTAGAAGGAATAAGCCCTTGCATTACCCCTGAAATGAATAAGGCTCTACTGGCAGATTTTACTAGCGAGGAAATTCTGATCGCTTTACAGGCTATGAGTCCGTTGAAAGCAAGTGGTGAAGATGGTTTGGGCGCTGTTTTCTACCAGCGCTTTTGGCACATAATTGGAGCATAAGTTAGTAAATATTGCATTGACATTTTGAAAGGGGTTCAACCCATTAGCCGGATTAATTCTACCTATGTGGTATTGATTCCTAAGATTACTAATCCGACCACTATGACCCATTTTAGGCCCATTAGCCTGTGTAACGTGCTCGTTAAGATGGTGACAAAAGTCTTGGCTAATCGCTTACAATCCTTCATACACCTCTGCATCGATGAAGCCCAAAGTGCCTTCCTCCCCGGTAGGCTCATCTCGGATAACGTCATTGCAGCTTATGAAATACTCCACTCTTACAAGCAGAAGCGTTCTGGTCGAAAGGGCTCTTTTGCCTTAAAGTTGGATATGGCTAAAGCTTATGACCGTGTGGAATGGTCTTTTTTGGTGGCTGTAATGAAAAAGTTGGGTTTTGCTCAGCAGTGGACTGATTTACTAATGAGTTGTATTTCGACAGTGAGTTACTCCATCGTTATTAATGGGAAAGTGGGTGATGCTTTTGTGCCTACAAGGGGTTTGCGCCAAGGCGACCCGATCAGTCCGTACCTTTTCTTATTGTGTAGTGAAGGCTTATCTTCCCTCTTACGAACTGCGAGTATCTCCGGATCTCTTCAAGGGGCACGTATTGCCCGAGGAGCACCGCTGGTTACTCATTTACTATTTGCGGACGACAGTATTATCTTTGGGGAAGCGAGTAGTTCGGCGGCAACTAATTTGAAGAATATTCTGCACACTTACTCCCAATGCTCAGGTCAGCTTATTAATTTCGAGAAATCTAGTCTATTTTTTAGCTCTAATGTTTCGAATATGAGAAAGGGTGAAGTTTGCAGTATTTTGAATGCTCCTGTATTAGATAATCTGGACAAATATTTGGGCTTGCCGTCTATGATTGGAAGAAATAAGAGGGCAGCTCTTGCGGGTTTGAAGGATAGATTTAAGGGCAGCACTGATCATTGGAACACTAGGCTTCTATCCTTAGGAGGCAAGGAGGTTTACATCAAATCAGTACTCCAGGCTATTCCTTTGTACACTATGGCATGTTTTTTACTTCCTTCATCTCTTTGCAAGGAACTCGAAGCAGTAATGGCTAAATATTGGTGGGGTCAATCTCCATCTAAAAGTGGCATTCACTGGTGTACATGGCAAGCATTATGTCTCCCTAAATTTGAAGGTGGGATGGGGTTTAGGGATTTAGGCAAGTTCAACCTTGCTTTGCTTGCAAAACAAGGTTGGAGACTCCTCTCTAACCCTAGCTCTCTTGTTGCTCGCCTTCTCCGAGCTAAGTACTATCCTAGATCGGATTTTATGCACTCTTCTCTCGGTTCTAACCCATCTTATGTGTGACGTAGTATATGGTGCTCTAGAAGGGTGTTGGAGTCAGACATCTACTGGAAGGTTGATAGGGGTCATGGTCTATCTATTTGGGATGAGGTGTGGTTACCTACATCACCTCCTCGGAAAGTCTCTACCCCTCGGATAGTTAATCTTCACTAGGTGTCTGAATTAATTGATCATAATCTAAGGCAGTGGCGGTCAGATTTTATTGCTGCTAACTTCAATCAGCAGGATTATGATAACATCACAGCCATTAAATTATCTACAAACGGAGGAGCGGATGTTTTAACTTGCAACCAGGAAAAAGATGGCCACTACTCAGTCCGAAGTGGCTATAGAGTTCTCCTAAATGAGTCTGTTGATCCTTCTCTTCATAAGTTTTATGATAGGTTATGGAGAATTTCATGTCCAGCTAAGATTAAGATTCTGTTATGGAAGTTCAGCAGAAATTTTGTGCCAACAAGACATAATTTAAGCATCAAAAGAGTAACCACAAATGTTTTATGTCCTAGGTGCCAGCTATTCAGAGAAGATATCAACCATGTTAGCCATTTGTGTAGTTTTGCTAAAGCTATTTGGTCAGACTTCAATTTCAGGTGGCCCTCAAACATTGACCAGTTGGATTTCTGTGAATGGCTTTCCTGGCTATTCGACAAATACGAGTCTAACATGTATACTCAAATTGCAGTCATTATTTGGTCCTTATGATTTTCTCGAAATAAAATCATTCATGAAGGCCAATATCAAAACATACACAGTATTACAACTTTTGTGAGAAGCTACCTGATTGAGCTAGGGGCTCTGTCAACCTCTCTGTCTCATCCACATACTCGAGAGCAGGTACACTGGTCTCCTCCACAATTCCCTTTTGTAAAGTTGAATTTTGATGCGAGCTACTCTTCTGCGTCAAAGAAATCGTGGTCAGGGTGTGTCATAAGGGACAGTGAAGCTCAAATTCTGGGGTCAGCTTTCAAAACAAATACTGATGTACTATCAGCTTTCGAAGCAGAAGCATTATCCGCATTACAGGGTATAAAATTTGCAAAAGATCTGGGGTTTTCGAACCTGATAGTCGAGGGCGATTCTCGGTCAATAATTAAGAAATTGGCTTCCCCCTCTGTTGACCTTTCGGTGATTAGCCATCTGATATGTGACGCCCAAAACGCCGCTCGAAGCTTCAACACCTGTCGGTTCACCTTCATCGGACGAAATGGCAACATCGCGGCGCATGCAATGGCGGATTACGGTCGAAGGGAGGATACCCATGAAGGTTTTTGGGTCGAAGATGCACCAGCAACCGTCCTCCAAGTTTCCGATGAAGACCGGCGATCTCTGGCTCATCGATGAATTTTTTGCCCCTTCCAATCAGCATTTTGGGGTTTTCTCATGAAGCACCTTTTTTCCTCTCTTGAATCTGGGTGATGCGCGTAATTTTCCTCCGATTTAGCCTCCAGATTTCATCCGTCGGATCGTCTTTTGTTTTCTTTGCCTCTTCAGTTTTTTTTCCCCTTTCGTTTTTTCTTTGTTTTGCCCCGACCGCTTTTCATTTTGTCTGAACTTTGGAAGACTTTCAGTCTCCTTTTGTCTTTATTTTTTAGTATCAATAAAAGGCAAAGGACGGTACCGTTTTATCAAAAAAAATAATTCATAAATAAAAAAATAATATAAAAATTAATAAATACATATAAATCTAATAACTAATAAAATTATATTTAAAATGTAAGTTCATAAATAAGAAATTAATATATTCGTCTAAATTTAATAATTATTAAAATTATATTAGAAAGATAATTTCACTAATAAAAAATAGGGTAAAGTACACAGACAGTCACTAAACTATACCCGAAAAAACAAAATGGTAACCAAACTTTCAAAAATCACAAAATGGCAATTAAACTTTATGTTTTATAACAAAACGGTAACTAGACGTTAAATTCCGTTAAGTTTCTGTTAAAACTTTGGTATAATAACATATTTAGTCCTTCAACTTTATACAGTCAATTAATTTAGTCCTAATTTGAAACAATTCACTAAATTTAGCCCTTTTTATTTAAGCATTCTTTCAAATTGGTCATTTAAGCAAAATTTCAAAGTATGGTAACATGATAAATAATTACAATTAAATTCTTATAGGAACTCGAAAACTCGACTCGACTTGGCTCGAATCGAAAAAATTCAAATAAAGTTTGAGTTGTAAAATATGACGCGTCAACTCGAATAACTCGAAATTTTTTGACTCGACTCGATCAAACGCCCACCTCTATCTTAAGATATGACGTGTCAACTTGAATAACTCGAAATATTCTTATATTTTAAATCATTTTTTCTTTTAATCGAATATTTTTTAAAATATAATATTTAATATTTTCATATTTAAATCACATCGAATATTTAATAACTACTTTAAATATTTGATTTAATTTAAAAATATTCGATTGAAAAGAAAAAATTGATTTAAAATATTCGAATATTTAATTAAATTTTTATAGGAACTCGAAAACTCGACTCGACTTGATTCGATTCGAATAAAAAAATTTCAAATAAAGTTTGAGTTGTAAAATATGATGCTTCAACTCGAATAACTCAAAAATTTTGTACTCAACTCGATCGAACGCTCACCTCTATCTTAAGATATGACGCGTCAACTCGAATATTCAAATATTTTAAATCATTTTTTTTTCTTTTAAATCACATTGAATATTTAATAAATACTTTAAATATTTGATTTAATTTAAAAATATTCTATTTAAAAGAAAAAATTAATTTAAAATATTCGAATATTTAAAGTAGTTATTAAATATTGGAATATTTAAAAGAAAAATATTTAATGTAGTTATTAAATATTCGAATATTTTAAATCTATTGTTTTTTTAAATCGAATATTTAAAGAAGTTATTAAATATTCGATGTGATTTAAATATGAAAATATTAAATATTCTATTTTAAAAAATATTCAATTTAAAAGAAAAAATGATTTAAAATATTCGAATATTTCGAGTTATTCGAGTTGATGCGTCATATCTTAAGATAGAAGTGAGCGTTCGATCGGGTTGAGTAAAAAAAAATTCGAGTTATTCGAGTTGACGCGTCATATTTTACAACTCAAACCTTATTTGAAATTTTTTCGATTCGAAACGGGTCAATTCGAGTTTTCGTGTTCCTATAAAAATTTAATTAATCATTCGAATATTTTAAATCAATTTTTTTCTTTTAAATTGAATGTTTTTAAATTAAATCGAATATTTAAAGTAGTTATTAAATATTCGATGTGATTTAAATATGAAACATTAAATGCTCTATTTTAAAAATATTCGATTTAAAAGAAAAAATAATTTAAAATATTCGAATATTTCGAGTTATTCGAGTTAACACGTCATATCTTAAGATAGAGGTGAGCGTTCGATCAAGTCGAGTAAAAAAATTTCGAGTTATTCAAGTTGACACATCATATTTTACAACTCAAACTTTATTTGAAATTTTTTCGATTCGAGTCGAGTCGAGTTTTCAAGTTCCTATAAAATTTAATTGTAATTATTTATCATGTTACCATACTTTGAAATTTTGCTTTAAGGGCCAAATTGAAAGAATGCATAAATAACGAGGGCTAAATTTAGTAAATTATTTCGAATTAGGACTAAATTTATTGACTGTATAAATATGAAGGACTAAATGTGTTATTATACCAAAGTTTTAACAGAAACTTAACGGAATTTAACGTCTAGTTACCGTTTTGTTATAAAACATAAAGTTTAATTGTCATTTTGTGATTTTTGAAAGTTTGGTTACCATTTTGTTTTTTCGGGTATAGTTTAGTGACCGTCTGTGTACTTTACCCTAAAAAATAATATATACATTCTTCATATATGCTCAGTAATGATATAAAAAAAAATTAATTTTCATAATCTAGTTAATATTAATAGATACAAAATGTTAATAAATAATAAATTATTCAAACAAATATTGAATACATTCATGTCGTTATATGTCATTTTGCTTGAGCAAATAATCAAACTATCAGTTATCTTAATTTTACAACACTTTTATATAATCAGCTAATGCAATCATCTAGTCAAATCAACTAATGTTGTAATCTGCTATCCGCTAATTGTCAAACATGACATACATCTAAATAATATTTGAATATTTTAATAATATAAGATATGAAATATATCAACTTAAATAATTATATCAATAAAAAATATTTTTATTGAAAAACAGATAAATTTGTAATGATTGTTTGTGTTTAAGATAATTTTCCATGAAAACGTATTTTAATTTAAAATGATTTTTACCTAAAAATAAAATTGACAGTGAAATTTAAAATTTTCAAACTCAAAAATAATTTGTTAAACGTATACTTATATGTCAATAAAAGCATAAATATATATACGACAAAAGAAATTCATCGTAAAATAACTAATGAAAATTAAAAATATAGGTTTATTTACATAAAAATTTGAAAACACAGGTTAAACTACAAAGGTACTTTTAAAATATAAAATTACAAGCCATTCTTAGCTGAATACTCCCATAACGATCAAGCATTGAAGCTAACTAATTATTGGGCTTGAAGCGGAGAATCCGCGAAACCGACTCACCAATTACGGATGAAAATCATTTCCTCTCAAAGTATGCCCCCATTTGTACCTATTTTAAAATAGTGGGTTTAGGGTTTAAGGTTGAGGCTTAGGGTTAGGGTGTAGGGAATTAAGGGTAGGGTGTATTTTTTAGGGTTTAGAGTTTAGGGTTTAGGATATGAAAATTAGGGTTATGAGATAAGATTTAATTTGTAAGTATTTTAGGCAGGGGCATAGAAGGAGGCATGGGTAGGGGCAGGAAATTTTTACTCACCAATTACTATTGTTTCATTCGTTCCATTAAATGTCATTTATTAATTTTAATGTTAAAATTGGTTAAACTTTCATCATAATTATTTTAAATCATTAAATTTTATAAAATACTACATATATTAAATAATTATTTAATTCAAAATTTTTAAAATGTATTTTTTAAATTTTATAAATAACATATCCTAAACAATAAAAAGTCAATAAAAAATAACTACAAAAATTGAATAAATGAAAAATTTATTGAGAGAAAGAAATTATTATTTCATCGTAAACTGATAACAATTATCAAACAATAGCATCCAAACAAGTTTTCATAGTCTAAACTAATTCAAACGTGGGTAATGGATGTGGAAACCCAAAGGAGCATTATTATGGAACTGACTTTAATTAAAATAAAAAACACTCCAAACAACAAAACATGTTGCTACCGGCAGAATCGAGAGGAAGAAACCATCTCAATCAAGTCCATATCTTTTCTTCCAACTGAAGAAGCTTGCTCAGACAACGACAGGTCCATGTTCATGTTAGTGTCACCGTAGCCACCGGAAAATAACGCGGTAGGCGCTCCATTTAACAGACGAGACAGATAGAGGTCCGAATACAGATAGGTGGTTCGAGGCTCTTTTTCTTCATGGCTAGTGGAGAACAAGTTTGGGTTTATAACAGCAGCTGGATTAGACCACTGCTGAGAAACACCATTTAGGTTGTCAATGTTTGAAGATGGTTGAATATTTATGTTATCATTGTTTGCAAAGAAGTTTTGCATGAACTGGAGTTCTTCATCGTGTGTTTGAGCAATAAAAGGCTGAGAATCATCGGAATATTCGGGGACAGAATATCTGATTTCGCTAGACAAGTCTTCAGAGATTGTGATGCTGGAAGGGGTGGTGGAATTGGTGCAGTTGTTGGATGGGGTAATGGCGGTGGCGGTAACGGTGGCGGATCGGTTGTTGGTGCTAAGATTTTGGCTTGTGATGTAGTCTTGAAGAATTGATGATTGGGATTTGATGTTTTTATTATTACTATTTTGTTTGATTTTTTTCCTAGAGTTTTGTCTTCTTTTTGTAGCGTTCCAGTGATTTTTTATGGCGTTTTCAGTTCTTCCGGGGATGAACTTTGCAATCTCCGCCCATCGATTTCCAATCTTGGCATGAGCTTCCACTAATATTCTCTCTTCTTCTTCGCTCCATATATCTTTCTGAAACCAAACATACCATGCAGAAATTTGCATTAAACTATAAAAAGTAATGAAAAAAGTTTTCTCAACGAAACTGCCTAATAAAACGCATAAAACAAAACCCCAAACATGAACAAGGAAATGTATATCCTCAAATTTTAGATCCTTCCATGCCCTAAATCTGCGTCGACAAAGCATGCATAGATTTTCAGACAAAACCAGTTAAGACAACGTCCTAATAATAAAAAGAATTAAGTAATAAAGATTGAGAAGGAGAAACCTTGATATCAGGGCGCAAATGATTATGCCATCTCTCTCGGCACTGTTTTCCGGCTCTACCAACCAAACCCTCAGCTACCTGTGCCCATTTCCTCACTCCATATTGCTTCACCAATCTTATCAGTTTCCTATATAATTAGTATATATCAACCAAAAATAAAACCCTATAATATTTTAGTATCATCAATTTTCACACAGTTAAGAAGGAAACAAAACAAAGCCCGACTCTTTAAATAAAAGGAATAGAGGAAAAGATGAATAAACTAAAACAATGCATCACCTGTCCTCTTCTTCTGTCCACTGACCCTTAATCAAAGCTGAAGAAGCGATTTTCTTGTTTCTTTTCCCGACACCTTTAGGGAAACTCTTCATTGAAACTTTCAGTGTTTCTTCTTTCATTTCCATGTTAGGGTTTTCATCTTCCGTCGAAGCATGGCTGTCGCCGTCTACATAAACCCCATCAACGAAGCTTTCTTCCAAGTTACGTCCCGATGAAACCCCGGCAAGATAGCCGCCGATTGCATCATTGGAGAAGGGGAAACCACGAAGCAATCCATGAGTAGTTGAACCGAGTGTTGTTCTTTTTCTGATATTAACGTTGTTTTGCGTTGAATAGGGCCTATGATGGGAAGAGTGGTTTTGACCCCATAAAAACCTTTCTATAGCCGATAATGGAGGAGTAGGTTTATATAAAGATGACTTATTATTATTGCGCGCTGAATTCCCACGTCCAAAAGCTCCTCCTTTACCTCGTACTCCTTCCATGAAAACAGACCTAAACAAGTTTAGAAAAGGAAAGTGTTTTTTTTAATTGTTTCTAATGTCTATTTGTAAGAAAACCCCATAACAAAAGCTTAAGACGGTAGAGAATTCAGCTTATAGTTATAGCAAGGCTTGGAAAAACGCACATGTTGATGAGCTGGTGATCTGTAATCCAACGACTGAGAATTGCTGCTGGGTGTAACTCCTGAGCTTCTTCTCTCAGACAAAATTATTGAATGGAGAGAGGTGGAGAGATTAGTGGGTTCGTTATTAAACCGAAAATTAATTACGTAATAATTACTTAATTAATCATTATTTTCTTTAAATTTTGAAAACATATAAACTAGATTGTAAAGCATGGGGTAAACCCTACTATTGCCATTATTATATGTTCTTATGAGACGTACGATTCTAATCCTAAAAGTTTAGACATTTAGGCCTGTGCAATTGAGAAATGGAAATGGCTGCACGTTACGGCTGAGAAATTTAAGACACTGTGGGATTGATCATTGAGCAGCAACATATAAGGGACGACGGGGTGCATGCGGCGGCGCCGGGGACGACTTGCTGCAAACTTCTCCACATTTCTTTCTTAATTAGTAATTATTCCTTTTTGTCATTAGTGTATACAAGGTAGGTTTTCAGGTTTTCTCTTACTAGTTGTACATATATTTATTGGATTTATTTTGTGAGAAATCCCCAAACTTTCATTTGACCTTTTTACTGAAATTCAAATGTAAATTTGGTCCTTGAATTTTTTTGATGGATACAATTTGGCCCTTGAGTTTGACTTTATATTATAATTTGACCCCTAATTACTTTGACTTTGATTTGTAACTTGGTCACTAGATTTTTTTATTATAAATTTATCATTAATTAAATATTTGAATTTTCATTATTTGAAATATACAAAAATAACTTTGGGTCGAATTGCAACTCAAAATCAAAGTCAAGGTCAAATTGTAAAAAAAAAAATCAAAGACCAAATTGAATATTGAAACTAAAGTCAGGGGAGAAAAAGTATATTAACCAACTAAATTACTATGCATCATAAAAACAAATAAATAACATAAATTATATTATTAATGGGTAAAAAATATATAAATATAACCCCTTTAAATAATTATGAAGTAATCAATATTGCAAAAAAAAAAGGCAAGTAATTTTACCAGTATAGAAAAGGTATAGGCCAGTTCAACTTACCGCAGAAGGCCAGAATGTATCTGGGTGATCAAAGTTTTACTTATACGCAACTTTTAGCAATCACGAGCTTTGGATACTAATCTATGGCGAGTAATCATGGTGCACAGGTAGGAAAGGTATGAAACATGAGAAAGCAGCCATGAAGAATATCATCGAATTGAATCATCAATGAAACAAGAAATCATCTCAAAATAACAACATTCGTGTATCGCAGATGAAAATTTTCCACTGAAAACAGATATTAGTAAAGGTTAAACACGTATCCGCGTTCTTATTTATCTGACCTGACCTTCATGATAAGATATCTCGCCATGTCGATGGGATGATGAATTCCTGTTGTAGCCTGACCGTTTCTCATCACCTCTCTTATCACGATCTTCTCTTGGATAAGATTCTGATCCATTCGTTAAGGATCTTTTTTCTCCTCTCCTGTCATGACCTTCATTAGGCCTTGGCTCAAAATCATCATCACCATGCCTTCTTGACCTACTTTCATCCCTCCTATCTTCTTTTAACCTAGTCCCATATTCACCATCATCACCATGCCTTCTCGATCTCTTTTCATCCTTTCTATGACGATCCTCTACTGACCTTGGCTCAAAGTCGCCATCATTGTGCCTTCTAGATCTTTTTTCTCCCCTTTTGTACCAATCATCATCATTATGCTGGCTTGATCTCCTATCTTCACCTCCTTTATCATCTTCTCTCGATGTTGGTCCAACATCTTTACCACCGTACATTCTAGATCTCTTTCCTTCTATACCATCACTTTTCTCTGAGGCCTTCTCATCACCCCTTGCTGACCGAAAACCTTCTTGAACTAAACGCTCCTGCATGCCAAATCTTTTTTCACTCTTTTCTGAACCCTCAAATTTGTCATTTCCCCATCTTGAACTTTTATCCTGAGGACCCCAACCAGTGTTTGCAGCTCTCTGGGAACAAAACATAGAAATATATAAATAAGACAAACATAAAAGACTGGGCATAAGCACAGAGCTTATGATATGTTTAAAACACCAGCCTTCGCAAGATGGAGAAAGATAGCAAAAAATGAAGAATAATAGAGGAAAAACATATTCTTTTCCCAAAAATAAAAAACTACAAAATTAACAGAGCATTGCACAATTAATCTATGTTGCTAGGACTCTTCATTGTTCTTCAAGTATCTGTCCGAAACATGCATATGAGGATATGACCTTCAAGGGTTCTCCAAATACAGGAGAAAACTTAGATAGCAATTAATTGGACAACAGCATCATTGCATTCAGATGGGAAATAATTGACATATGGTACCAAAGTCTATTAGCATATCACCATGCAAATTTAATGATTTATGAACTATGTGCTGAGATCCATAGAATAAAAGAACAAAACCATTACTTCATTCAACTCAAATTTAAAATAGCACATAGATCATATGTTTGGAACCATGACATAATTTGGTCAATTCAGTTTGTTATAACATACATAGATTATTGGATAAACAACCCAAGGCAAAAAAGGTAAGGAAATTTTACTATTTAGCATGAGCCATGCATTCTTTCAATTCATCTGGACCTTGAACAATGCTCGTTCATGATTATTGTGATACAGCCATCCAAGTTAGTTAAATGTATCGAAAAGCAATGCTAAGTGGAAATGAATCTTACTTGCTCATCATGGGAAAATTTACATCCTGCGCCACGGGTACATTCACCTCTCTGGAAAGCATAACAAACCCCTCGGGCCTCCCTCTTCTTTTGTTCTTCCTCTTCATCTTCTTCTTCTTTCTTCTTATACTTTTCAGCATGATCGACCCTTATAATTCGACCCAAAATCTGTGCCCCGTTAATGTTATCTTCAATGCCAAAAAAATACCTTAATTACATCATTTTCCTCATTAATATATATCAGAATCGAACAGTTGAAGATAGATAAATGCTAACCTACAGCAAGAATTGTACTTCTCTGATCCTCATAAGCAAGAAATGCAAAGCCTTTCGATTTTCCAGTACCCTTATCTCTAACAAGATTGACGTCTACAACTTCTCCATATCTGAGAATAAATAAATAAATATTCAAGTCAAGATGCTGATGAGGTAAATTTAAACCAGTAAAGAAATCCAAAGCGGGGAAAATGAAAGGAAACTTGAGAAAGAAAACGTACTGGGCAAAAACAGCGAGGAGATCACCTTCGGTGAGGTCATACGGTAGACCACCGACAAAGACATAAGCGGAATCTTTGTACTTGGCATGCCAAGATGCTTCCTCCGATATTCCTAAATCTGCTTCTTTTGCGTTGATGTTCTGTAATCGCTTCACTAGCGTTAATGGGTTCATGGTTCCCCCTTTTCAACCAAAAACCCTAATTTCGAATTAGAATTTTAGCAAAACATTGGGGTTTTGTTTTTACCTTGTTTTGTAAATGGAGTTAATTCTTGCCGTTGAGACGAGACGATGAAAAAAGAGGGGTTAACTATACCATTGACATTGACATTGACCACCGAACTCGTCAATCAGACCACCGAATTAACGAACTCGTCAATCAGACCACCGAACTTATAAAATTAATTTATTTTGACCACCGCAGTTATAAATTTAACGGTGGAGTGACGGAACTGCCACGTGTCAGCTAACGAGAAAATTTTAAAATTACACATTTGGTCCCTGCTATTTACACATTCTTTAAATTTAGTCCTAATTTTAAAATAATAAATTATTTACATTCTTTCAATTTAGTCCTAATTTAAAATTAATAAAATAATAAATTATTTAATTAAGTAGTAACACGTGTCACCACCTGATTGGAGAAGAAAAACAAAGTCAAGCATACATGCCATCCAGAGGAATCGAACCTGGGTGGTGCAAGTGCAAAGGCAATGGCTAGGCTACTACACCAAGCACAACTTTGTGCTTTAAATCACCAAACTTAATATATAGCTCTTATTGGTTTCTACATTTATAAGCCAAAAGCTCAAACCCTAAACACTAATTTCACATATATAACCCTAAACCTTAAACCCTAAATATTTCAAATTAATTTTACACTAAACATTTCAAATTAAATTCACATATATAAACCCTAAATATTTCAAATTAATTTTACACTAAACATTTTAAATTAATTTTATACTAGGGTTTAGGGTTTATATATGTGAATTTAATTTGAAATGTTTAGTGTAAAATTAATTTGAAATATTTAGGGTTTAAGGTTTAGGGTTATATAAGTGAAATTAGTGTTTAGGGTTTGAGCTTTCGGCTTATAAATGTAGAAACCAATAAGAACTATATATTAAGTTAGGTGATTTAAAGCACAAAGTTGTGCTTGGTGCAGTGGCTTAGCCACTGCCTTTGCACTTGCACCACCCAGGTTTGATTCCCCTGGATGACATGTATGCTTGACTTTGTTTTTCTCCTCTAAACAGGTGGTGACACATGTCACCACTTGATTGGAGGAGGAAAATAAATTAATAAAATTAAATCTAAATAATTAAAGTCCTCCAATAAGGTGTTGACACGTGTCACTACCTAATTAAATAATTTATTATTTTATTAATTTAAAATTAAGGCTAAATTAAAAGAATGTGTAAATAACATGGACCAAATGTGTAATTTTAAAATTTTCCCGTTAGCTGCCACGTGGCATTTCCGTCACTTCACCGTTAGGTTTTTAACGGCGGTGGTTAAAATAGGTTGATTTTATAAGTTCGGTGGTCTGATTGACGTTTTTTATAGTTCGGTGGTCCAAATAGGTATCCCCAATTTATTTAGTGGTCAGTGGTGTAATTTTCCCTTAAGATTTTAGGCCTAATGAATCATTCTGAGTCTGAGCGGCCCAAGTTATTAGCCCATTAGCTACCAATAATTTGGCTTATTATGTAAATTGGTACCTAAACTTGATAATTTATTTTAAATTGATATTTGAAACTATATTGTCTCAAATTGATATATGAATTCATATTGGTACCTAAAATTTTAAAAATTATCAAATTGATTGATGACATTGGTATGTTATTTCAACATTCAATTAAATTGTGACATGTGACATTTAATAACATCATTTTAGCTGATAACAACTTAACTGGGTGTTAAGATGCCAAGTTAACACAAACAACAATTAAAAAAAATTAAAATTCAAGTTATGTTTTAGAAAAATGCCAAATTCAGAAATCAATTCATAAAATAAGTTTATAGTTTTTAGCTCATTTTTCATGTGTTTATTATGAGTTTTTATTTATTTAAAAAACATGGTTAATAAATTCAACGAGTGATTTTAATAATAAAAAAATGACGATGTTCAAGTAGGGTTCAACCGGTCTTGTTTGTAAAATATATACTATTAAAAGATTAAAAAAATACGAACAAATATTAATTTATAATCACTATCATCAAATCACAATTCACCACTTTATTTCCAAAAAAATAACAGTAGCCTTTTCTTTTACTTATTTACTTCATCTAAACTTACAACAACCAATCATTTTCGAGACATTTCAATGAAAATAATAAAAAAATCAGTTATGATCTAAGAAACATAAAATACACAACACATGAACATGGGTGATAATTAATGAAGTAGCAGTCTAGGATGGCATGAAGTTGTGTTTATGAATATTAAAGAGAGTTCAAGTAAGTGTATATCCAATCAAACACAAACACGTGCCCAAAATCTTTTCTTCTTTAAGAGCGTGATTGAGAAAGGAAAAAGGTTGAAGGTTTCAGATTTTTGGGTAAACAAACTATTTGGTACCCATATATTCCTATATTTCTGTTTTAGTCACCAAATTGATTTTTTTAACAAAATAACATTTAACATTACGTTTTGTTTTTATTTAAGTATTCTTTACTAAAAGTTAACAAAAAAGCTGACATGTCAATTATTATTAAAATAAATAAATAAATAACATGTCAATTTTGCTATTAATTTATAACGGTGGAATATTAAAATAAAAAATACGTAATGATAAGTATCATTTTGTTTAAATAATTAGAAAAAAATAAAAAGGTTAAAGTTGTTTTTCTTACCATTATGCTTGCAATCTTGAAATCAAAGAGCAGGCGGGAGTGGGAAGTGGGAACCAACAGCCGGTCACTCCCCTCCCTCTCCTACCTTTTTTTATTTTCTTTCCTTTCGTTTTCAAGTTTCAACAGATAAAAAAAGCTTCCACTTTTGAAGATGGTGGGTCCCCGGTTAGCTGGAAGATAAAGCCAAGCTTCTCTTTCTCCTCACCCTCTCGGCTTCAACCTTCTCCAACCGGCCAAACCCCCTATATATATTTTAATATATAAGTAATGTTAAATCTTCAGTTTTAAACTCTAATCACAACATTCTCTTGTTTTATTCTTGCTTTAGTATTTCTAAACCTTCTATTCAACTTTCCGTTTGATCAGTTCCAGGTCTGTTTTTTTCTTCTTTTTTCTTCAAATTATTGCTTTGAGTTTTTCTTTTATCAACATTTCAGATCTAACTGTATCTCTGCTTTGCAGATTTGTAATTTTCTTACCAAGTAATGAGAGATAATGGCTTTTTACAGTAAAGACGTTGATCCAGTCTTCCATGGAGCAGGGGCTAAACCGTATGTTCTTTACTCTTACCTGTAATTTATCTTTGTTTTGATTCTCGTGTTTATCTTTTTTTTTTGTGCGTCTGTGTTTATTCAGAGGTTTAGAAATCTGGTGTATCGAGAAACTGCGGCTGGTTCCAGTTCCAAAATCATCGATTGGAAAATTCTACTCTGGAAGTGCATATGTCGTTTTAAGTGTATGTTTGAGCGTTTTATCTCTCTCCTTTGGTCAAATTAGTGAAATGGAGTATATGACAATTGTTTATAGATTCAAACAAGATTTTACATATTTGAATTTTGGTTGTTTTCCGAGACAGACAAGTGTGCTAAAAAGTGGGCCTACACAGCACGACATACATTATTGGCTTGGAAATGATGCAAACGAGGTTATTATTGTTTTTTCCTTGCACTATTGTCTTTCATTTCATGGACATGATAATGTTCAGGATTTTTATTGAATTTTAAATTTAATAGTTTCTTTAACATCAAGCATGCTAATGTATTGACAAGAAAATGAATGAATATGCCAAATATTTCTGAATGATGGCAGTTGTTTGTTTAGATAACACTCCAATTTGAGCTTTATGATTGAAATTCAATGGAAGCATTATTTTAGGGGGAAAAAACAGAAAATTATTGAAATTCTCTAGTAAGTTTTTGTTAATTGTATCAACTGTACAAATATGCAGTCGAGTGCACTTCAATGATATTTCAATAAAGTGAAACACAAAATTATCAAGTATATATGCATTAATCATAATGTATAAGTTTTCTATATAAAGTCTAGAAAAAAACTGATCTACCATACGCAGTATTATTTATTACTGGGTGCTTTGCGGCTGGCTTATGTATTGACAGGTAGACTCAGCCTTGGCATCAGACAAAGCGCTGGAACTAGATGCAGCGCTAGGGTCTTGTGCCGTTCAGTATAGAGAAGTTCAAGGCCAAGAAACAGAGAAATTTCTATCATATTTTAAGCCTTGTATTATTCCAGCTGAAGGAGTATACACTTCACAGCAAGGGACCTTGAATGGGGATACATATCAAGTTACCTTGTTAACATGCAAGGGAGATCATGTTGTTCATGTTAAAGAAGTAAGTTGTATTTTGAAGTTTGAGAAATGATCTGCGAGGCTTTAATATTCTCAACATAACAGGCAAGATGAAAATAAAAAGAAGATACCTTAGATACAAAGACTTTAGAAACAATTAATAAAAGTTTAATACAAGGTCCAATTTGATGATAAACATGAACTCGTTATCTAAATCTTTAAAATCATCATTTGTCATGCTTGCTGGGCAGGTTCCTTTTTCTCGGTCGTCCCTGAATCACAATGATGTATTCATTCTTGACACAGCATCAAAAATTTACCTCTTTTGTGGTTGCAACTCTAGCATCCAAGAAAGGGCTAAAGCCTTGGAGGTTGTTCAGTACATTAAAGAGAATAAGCACACTGGAAAATGTGACGTGGCAACTATAGGTTGGAAATTTCCTTTTAACCCTGCTCCTAGTAAAAGTTATTGCAGTTATTCAATGGTTCCTTGTTGCAGAGGATGGAAAATTGGTTGGTGATTCCGATGTCGGTGAATTCTGGAGTTTATTTGGCGGTTATGCACCGATTCCCCGGGACTCAGCTTTGGGCGGTCCACAACAAGTTGATAGTCCTGTAATATTATACTGGTGAGTTTGGCTTTTTTCTAATATATATCCTTGTGAATTTGTTTTCTGAATATTTTTAAGCTCCTATTAGCATTCTGAAATAAGTTTATGTTGCATATGTAAAAGTGAATTGATGTGGTATACCTGTTGGTGATTACCTCAAATATTTTATAAATAACTGCTCTTTTCTAGCTGTTCAACTAATGAGATTATTATTGATTGAATCAACTTGTCCTGTTAGTTTCTGGGTGATACCAAATTACCAATCATGTTATGCTTCTTCTCTTTCTTTGTTGTAATTTTTTTTTTTGTTTCTTCTTTTAAATGAAATAAGTTACCTTTATTCAGTGACAATTTAAGGTCTTTCATCAACAGGATAAATCTTCAGGGTAAACTATCTCAAATCGGAAGTGATTCATTGGACAAAGATATGCTTGAGAAAGACAAGTGTTATATGCTAGATTGTGGTGCTGAAGTTTTTGTCTGGATGGGGAGAATTACCTTAATAACTGAACGAAAGACGTCAATTTCTGCTACAGAGGCAAGGATTATTTCTTCTGCTTCTTGCCCAACCCTTCCATCCCACTTTTTCTTCACACACATGTAGACATACATAACGAAAAAATAAGTTAGATTGAGAATCATGAGGGGGATCAATGAAGTTATTCATGCAATTAGAAATAGTTCAACTCTCACAATTTAGACACCTAGGCGGCTAGGCATGCATCTATAAATGAAATTACTGCATACCTTTTTCATTGGACAAAGATATGCTTGAATATTGCTACATCACTTTATGGCTCCCTCAGGCTAGGTAAAACCCAAGTGAGAAGATTTCTAGTGGTAAATAATTGTTTTCATTCCCTTTAAGATGGACATATATGGATACCATGTTCCATCTTTCTGTTAAACTTCGATCTTCCGAATCCACATTCGTAGGTTTCTATCTTTTCTGAATTTACTGTCTATGGTTTTACAAGATTTTCTCTCATTTAGAGAAGTTCCTAATAAAGCATAAATTATATGAGGATATTAGTGAATGTTAGGAGAATCTGTGATATTTAAAATGGAAGAATTTGTTGAAGCTAGGAGAACCTTAACTACAATCTTTCTCATTAAATTCCTGCCTATTCTTTTACAGGATTTCCTCAGAAAACAAGACAGGTCAAATGGGACCCACTTAACATTTTTAACTGAGGGATTAGAAACTTCGATTTTTAAATCCTACTTCAACAGTTGGCCTCAAACTGTGGACACCAAGCTGTATGATGAAGGGCGAGAAAAAGTGGCAGGTTTTTACCTATTGCAACAAATTAGTTGGAAAGGGATAAAGAAAGAAAGAAACGGGGAAAAAATAAGAGAAGGGAATCAGTTGTACACTGCTTATTTTATCACTCAAGGATTTCGCTTGTTTTCTCTTTTCAGCAATATTCAAGCATCAGGGTTATGAAGTGAAGGAGCTTCCTGAAGAAGACATCCAATCTTATATAAATTGCAGAGGCACACTAAAAGTAGCTTCAATTGCACAAAATAGACTTTTAAACCTTTACTGTCTCATATTTGTTTTAATTCAATGCTGTAACATATCAGGTTTGGCGAGTTGAGGATCACGAACTGTTTCCAATTCCAGCTTCAGAACAGACAAAGCTCTACAGTGGGGATTGCTATATTGTGCAGTATACATATCCTGGAAATGAAAGGGATGAGAGTTTATTTTGTGCATGGATTGGTCATGGAAGTGTACTGGTAAATTTAATTTTTATATTTTTAATTAAAATCTTAAGCTTTTGTCTGGTAAACCTGGATATGCTTGAGATAGAGGCATTACGATCCACCCTGATCCAGCATCCCACGTTTGGAATCCTAGACATGTAAAATCTATCAAAATATCTGCTGATAAGTCCACAGTCATGCAAAAGTATTATTCTTTTTTATAGAAATCCTGTATGTTTATTTCAATGTCTTCGATGCCAATGTTGGATCAGGATTTTTCATGAATCACAAGTCCATGAACAATTAGAAGAGCTTATGTTGCAAATCTTATAGGTGATACCTTGCTTGAAGTGTTAAAGGTTTTGCTGCCCTTACTGGGCAGTTATTTGACTAATAAAATATTTATTTGGAAGTTCTATAAAGTTTTCTTGAGAAACTAAGTCTAGCATGTAAATATTATCATTGTTGAAGTGCAATCATAAACAAAGGCTCTAAATACAATTTCATTGCTAAGGCATTAGAGGAATAGAAAAGAAAATATATCAGTCAATTTCTAATTAGAAATTATCATGTCGAATCAACACCAACATGGATTTTTCTTCTTTACTAAGTTGTATTTTTCTTGTTTGGACTAAGACCTGGCTCTTAATTTCATGTGATACTATTTCTTATGCAATTATAGCATCCCGTGCTGCATTTCAGTAAGTTTAACATGCATTTAATCAGCTTCTCCTTTTTGATTATCTGTTTGATCTTGCAGGAAGATAGAGCTGGTGCTATCTTCCATATGAATGCTATTGTTGATTCAGCTAGAGGGGATCCAGTAATGGCAAGTTTTATTTTTCCTTTTTCCAACACTTGTGCAGTTGTAGTATTTGTTGTCTTGATTTGGCTAACCTGATGAGACAAGTGGAGTTAGGGATATCTTGGATAGAAAGGGATATTCAAGAATTTATCAAGTTGAAGTCATTTTCAATATTCCTACATAACTTGTTTCTATCTGATTATATTTTTCTTTTTGAGAGGAAACTAATATTTTACTCATTAATGGCGTTGAAAATGACGAGCTTGATCGTGCAGATAAGTTCTATTGTGAAATTTGATTTTGCTTTCTGTGATCAGCTGAATGGGTCTTTTTTGCTTTTTTTCTATTGATTGTTTATTTTCATGAATTTATGAGTATTAGCTATTATGAGTATATGTATAATGCTAACATCTTTTGCATCTCTTGAAAAATGATGTTTCACTAGGTTTATTTAACCAAATAAATAAGTTTCATGTTTCATTTTCAGGCTCAGATTGCTCAAAATAAGGAGCCACTTCAGTTTTTCCTTATTTTCCAGACATTAATTGTCTATAAGGTTGGTTTTTCTCAAGACTCTTTTACCTTCCATTCCTTCCAATATAAACTAAATTTTGAGTAAATCTACTTATAAATAAGGAGACCCTCTAATACTCAATCTTGCCTTTCTTTTGATAATATAAAGGGAGGTATTAGTGCAGGATACAAGAAGTTTATTGCTGAAACAGGTATTGATGATGATACTTATGATGAGAAAAAGACGGCTCTTTTTCGAGTTCAAGGAACGAGTCCAGAAAACATGCAAGCTATCCAGGTCGATCATGTAAGTTGAAGATCTAACACTCATCCTATAACAGTTCTGTCTCTCTCTTTGACACCCACCCACAGACACCAGACAATCACATGCCTGCTTTATTCTATCTTCTTTCTGCTGATAACCATAAGTCATGTTTTTGTTTGAGGGCCAGGACCATTGTCCTTGTCCTTTTCAAATGCTACTAATAATAAGAGCCTCCTCAACACTCTTTAGCGTCCTGTTGCCAATTTGAAAATTACTATTTCTTTATACGAGAAAATACACTTCCAAGTTCCAAGTTATAAAATATCAGCTATAAGTTTATCCAAATTGAAGTACCTGCTGAGCAACGTACGTTGCCTTGATATAACAAATATCAATTAGTTAGTTGCCTCCATTTTAATTTTCAACTTGTTGTTTACTGATATAATTTATATGCTTACATTGGAGCAAAAGTTCATATTCAATGGTTAAATCGAGCTAAAAGATTGATTAGTTTTCCTCTTGAGAAAGCTTTGAACTTTTAAGCAGAATGATTAGTTTTGTTCAGGTTTTCTTGATTTTTAGCATGCTAGAAACAGTTTAGCTATTTTGTGATTTATTATAAATCTTGTGCAAATTTTGGATTCTGCATTATCTGGAGTCACTCTCTGCGCCTATTCTGTCCTTCAGCATCAAAATGATCCTCTACATTATGATTTGTTAAACTAAATCTTTTCAGGTTTCAAGCTCCCTGAATTCATCCTACTGTTACATACTGCAAAGTGGAAATTCTGTCTTCACTTGGATTGGGAGTCTCACCTCGAGCAAAGACCATGACCTTCTTGATAGAATGATCGAACTGATTAATGTATGCAGTTATGTTATTCGGACTGGATATTGTTTAGATATTGTAATTATTTTGCTATTTTTGCACTAAACCTTTTGCTGGTTGTTAATGAAGACATTGCTACAGATTTATATTGGGAATTCCCCATTGTTGTTTTGTGGGCCTAACTCATCGTAATTGATGGTCTGTTTCATTGATGCCATTCACAGCCAGCATGGCAACCCGTATCAGTGAGGGAAGGAAGCGAACCAGATAGTTTCTGGAGTTCACTTGGTGGAAAGACAGAGTATCCAAGAGAAAAAGAGATGAAAAAATTTATAGAAGATCCACATTTGTTTAAGTTGATTTGTACTGAAGGTAAGCAAATTATCCTCTCTTTTTTGTTGTTCTCTGGAAGGATAATTTGCTTCTTCCTTGGTTCAGAAGTTTTCCGGCTGTAAATTGCTGCAAAACACATCTGACAGTTATGGTTCTTGTGCCGCTTGGTTTGGTTTCCCTTTTCAGGTGATTTCAAGGTACATCTTGGTTGGATCTCTTGCCCTGCATACATTTCATAGTTAAGCACCTTTGGATGCAATGCAAATGTAGATTTTAACAGAGATGTATTGAAGTTTAGGCTAGCTAAAGGAAATGCCTATTTTTGAACCCATTAGAATGTCAAGAGGATTGTATTTATGTGAAATATGGTTCCACCGACTTTCTTGAAAGGAAGATCTCTATGCTCAAATAATACTTAGAACATATAATGGAAAAAGTTGGGATTATATTCAATTTTTCTTTATAAAAATCTAAATTAAAAAAACTATCAAGCTATAAAATAACTCATTTGGTTGTCTTGATTTACTTTGGCTTGGTTTGGTTCCAGGTTAAAGAGATATACAGCTTCACTCAAGACGATTTAACCACTGAAGATGTACTAGTTCTAGACTGCCATAAAGAAATATATGTTTGGATTGGACGCCACTCAACTATTAAGTCAAAGCAAGAAGCCCTTAACTTTGGTCTGGTAAATTATATGTCTATACTCTCTCTGAGCTTATTTTCTTAAAGTTTTTTTTCATGGTGTCATGGATTATTTGTAGCATGGAATACTGATATCATGATGTTAAAGTTTTATAAATGCAATATGCACATATTTTATACTCTTTGTTTCATTCTATGCTCTCATATTTGTATTCTTGACTGGCAGAAATTCCTTCAAACAGACATTCTGGAAGAACAACTTTCTTTGGAGACTCCTATATATGTTGTTACAGAAGGCCATGAACCACCATTTTTCACGTGTTTTTTTGAATGGGATCCCTCGAAGGCAAATGTAAGTGGGACACCTGCCTTAGTAAAAGTATCTGCTATAAGTTCCTTTCAGATGATATTGATGAATTTTCAGTGTCTTGGCCAAACCATATTTTTATTTAATTTATTGTTTTCTAATCAATTCTTCGCTCAACCTGGTTATTTCCTTCCATTTACTTTCGCTTCCTATCATATAATATCCTAGTTTTGCTATCTGGGAACTTATTGTTTGATTGGAACCCTCACGATTTAGTTATGCAATTTGGCTGCAAGAACACATTTAGTTTGAAGTTTTAATTTACCGTCTCGCAGATGCATGGCAATTCATTTGAGCGGAAGCTTGCTACCTTGAAGGGAAAAACATCAAGTGGATCTGTAAGTCCCTGTCACTAAGCTTTAATTAGATGCATTTGTATGAGAACTTATATATTAGGTTCATTATGTTGGCGTTCTTTTTGACTTAATGTAGATTCTCCCGCTTGTCTTTTTCTGATTTTCTGTTGATCATGGTCACACCAAGATTTGCATAAACAGGGAAGCAACTAAATATTGTGTCTGGTTGTCGGGCGTTTTCCATCCTGCCTATTAACAGTTTCCAAAATTCTTATCTAATTGTTAACCAAAGGAAAAAATATTAGTGTGTCACTTCTTTTCCTTTGGGTAAGCTATGATTTCATTTGTCCAAAAAAGTAGAACCTGCAACAAAAGGGTACAACCGTTAAAAGCAGAACATGGGAATTAACTAAAAATCTCCTGATCAATGTTCCAACAGTGGCTAAGACCATTAGGACTTTCTCTTTACTGATGTAGTTGTAACAGCTACCACTTCATAATTTCTGGAATAGATGCAAATGTTTGACAAAATATCATTTTGTTCGTGGTACACTTCGTGGTGACATATCCTGAATTACTGATGTTATGTGCTAAGTGACATAATATGTAATTTATTCTCCAACCTTTAAAAAGGATGGAAATCGTCTACCCCTAACTATGCCCCATTGGTGCCTCCATTTTAAAATAGCGGGTTTAGGGTTTGTGGTTTAAGGTTGGAGCTTAGGGTTAGGGTGTAGGGAATTAGGGGTAGGGTGTATTTTTAGGGTTTAGGGTTTAGAATATGGAAATTAGGGTTAGGGCTTAGAATTTAATTTTTAGGTGTTTTTTAGTAGGGGGCATATAAGGAGGCATGGTTAGGGGGCAGAAGCTTTTTACTCTAAAAATGTATTGTTTCTTGGCACTCCCAACAGACCTTTAGTCTTGTGAGGCCTAGATGCAGGTCACATTACCTATAGGGTGGTCCAACAAATATACGAGACTATTAACAAATTGTTCTCATTGATGGCCAAACTCACCTTTGCTTCAAGTAGAAGATACCTTTTCTTTGCTGGAGACTTATCAGGCTACCCCATCCCCAGTATTCTATACTTAATTCTTTGACAAATCTATCTTCATGCAATTCCATTTAGGCACCATCAAGAAATACATTGAAACCGCGCTCCAGGGAGGCTACCCCTGATGGTTTAAGAAGCAGATCTAGCAGTTCGAATGGATGGGAAAGAGGTTTTTCTCCAGCATCCACAATATCAGGTTCACATTTGAAGTTTTCCGACAACCACAATGTATCCAGCCCAACTCCAGTTGCCAGGAAGCTCTTTACGGAATCCTCTCCTTATCAAGGTGCTTAGAAGCTTTCTGTTTATTCTTTAAGAATGTGCCTATATTTGGTAATGCTATCACATAATTTCAAAATCCGGAACAGAGGAAAAATTAATGCATCTGGCATTATGATGATGGTCTGTTCTCCTAGTTTTAAGCACTCAGTAAGTCGCATTCTCACTGAACTGACCAAACAAAGCTTGATTATGACCTCTACCCTATTGAATCAACAACTTGGAAAGTTAATTCAGAGAATCTTAGTTTGAATCATGAGGAACCTGCACTAAGCGGGGTGATTTTGAGACACACTTGCATGGTTAGATTTGGGTCTGATGACTTAATTTGCAAACTTGCAATGCACATTATATCGGGATACACGTTATATTTTAAAAAAAAAATTAAATCAATTTTGTACAGATTCTCCAGGAGTAGAGTCGACCTTTCCTTCAACGAATGAAAACTCAAACCAGATTGATGCAAGTGAGACAAGTGCAAATTCAATAATATATCCTTATCAAAGATTGACAGTGTCGTCACCTGAACCAGTTTCAGGCATAGATGTGACCAAAAGAGAGGTAAGAGCTAAAGTTTAGAGCTTTATAATCTTGCTTCACCTAGTGTTCAAGTTTAGAGCTAAAGTTTAGAGCTTTATGAACTTCAAAGTTTGATATTTTGCTTTGATACTGCAATTTTTAAATTATTGATGAAGCTAAGAACCAAAATTATTGATTTAAATTCGTTTTTCGCACCATGACAATCTATTTATCACTAGCTCGCTGCCTTCGGTTTCATCTGCCTATCCTTTGCAATGCATGTGAAATTTGTTGCATTTTCCTGTAGGCATACTTGTCTGAGGAAGAGTTTGCAGAAAAATTTGGCATGCCTAAGGGAGCCTTCTATAAGCTACCTAAATGGAGACAAAACAAGCTCAAGACGACGGTCGGTCTTTTTTAATCCGCGAAGAACTCCTGCTTGAGTAAGTCCTTTTTATTAGATGCAATGCTTAAAACCCTTACCGGCCAGTTATGTTCCAAAACTTACATCTAATCTCTAGTCAGTTCCCTGAGCTCTGTTTATGCCTCTTCTGGAAAAAAAAATCAAAGTAATGAACACTGGTTTGCTATAGTTTTTGAAACCATATAAGTTTGATCCTATGTTTCTTGTAGTTTGTTACTAAATTGTACCGGGAAACCGGTTATTGAAGCTGTTTTTTTCCGACAACGATAACGATCCATGGTTTTCCCCCCTTTGAAAGCTACTCGGTGAAATTATATTTCAGTTAAATCTAATGAACTTGTAACGATTAACAAGGTTAGAGTAAATCTGAAGCTATTATTTCATGTCTTACTTTCTAACCCACCACCGGGGTGATAATCAAGGAAGCCCAAACTTCCATGAAATCAGATTACCGGCGAAACCCCAGATATTTGCCACGAGGTAGTCGTACAATTCGTTATGATGGATGCCATGGTATTATAGCCGGAAAGCATATGCCATGGTATTATAGCCGGAAAGCATTTACATTTCAGAATGGCAAGTATGATGTTTAGATAGTTATACAAGTCATGCTTATACAGGCAATAATGATGGGTGCCCTGGACCTGGTATTAAAGCAATCACCTAACATGCACATCGCAAGGAACAAATACAGGGTCTGGGACAATCAGAGGCAATCTATCAATGTACATGAACAGCCTCTTACAATCCTCCCTCAATATCGATGATAAATCAGCAATCTCACTCTTTTCCGTGTAAATCCAAAGGTCGCACGAGTTGACCCTTTTGAGACTGTCCTGGCAAAACGGACATGACTGAGACCGGCCGTGCCTGAAATCAATAGGAAAATGAAACAGAACAAGATCACTTACAAAGGAAGAGTGGAACTCGAATCGTGAACCTATAGCAGAAAGTAGTACAGTTGGGAGTAGTACTCGGAGAAAGGAATGACTTACCAATCCCGATAACACTTCAAACACAGAGAATGACTACAGTTAGGCAAAACAACCATGCCGTTCATCTCCATGCAAATTCCACACTCTTCTTCCCTTTCCAAGTTAATTTCAGAGAGTTTCCCCCTTTCAGATTCATTCTTCTTTCGGTACCTCATCGTACACACTTCTTTTTGTTTCCTGCCTCCCAAACTGTTAATGCCTCGTTCAAGTTGCAACAGAGAAGGAAATATAACCGCTGTTCAAGAAAGACAAGCTAGTGAGCCTGATTTCGCTTCAATGAACTTTACTCGTTGTCAGCACAAACTAGAGAGAGACCGGGATCAAGAATAAGCATTTCAAGTAAAAAATTCGATTTCTCAGACAACTCACTGACCATAAAATTCTCTGATGCTGGCTTTCCTCTCGTAAACTGACATGGTGGTTTTGCCATCGGAGTATGTCTGCATCATTACATGACATTGCATTACAAGTATCAGGTAACGGATTAAAATTTCGATAGCAAAGGGCAAAAAAAGAAAAGGGGCAAAGACTTGGGAGACTTGGAGGTGTTATGCAAAACAAAATCGAACAATTAGAAGAGCAAAAGACAAGGTATCCGGAAATTGTATGGTGAAAAGAAGCATACCATATAAATAAGTATTCGGAGCAAACCAAGAGCACTGGCTAGTTGACAATCAGTCCACTGAACAAGGAAAAGGAAAAACTGAGCTGCGGGACTGTAGGAGAGTCTCATTTGCAGACGTGCTCCATCTTTCTCCCTTGGATAATCTAAAGCCCTGAAATCGGATACAGGTTTAACAATCAAGCATGCCAATAATAAAGCAAAAAACGAATATTCATAACTTCACAGTTCGTCCAGGACCCAAATAAAATAGAAATTTGTAAAGCTTAGATCATTAGAATCAAGGGATACCCTCCTCGTTGTTGGCTTAGAACGATTCATTTGTTTTTGTTTATGCCTTGGGAAAACACAATTGAGAAAACGCTTCCTTCATAACCCCGTACAAAGTTTTGACTAAACATTTTAAACCCAGAAGTTTTTATTCAAAGTTTGGCCTTTGTTTGAGTAGCTATGGTTCACTTTTAGAAGGAAAAAAGTGCAAGTCAAACAGCAGTTATCAGAATTCACATATAAATTAACAGAAAAAAACCCATAAATTATTATTTATATATATATATCAAACAGAAAACAAAACAAAACGAAATCAAATCAAACAAAAAATATATAGAGGGAAAGAAACATACAGTGTATTGGCGTGTTGAATATCAGCTTCGAGCGCTTTCAGTGAATCCTTAAAAAGTTAAAAGATGACTTTGCCATGACCGGGTATTTTCCCGGAAAATTATTCCCATCAAACAAACAAGCGCGCGCACAAAAATAAGGCAGCTAAAGTGAAACTCCCAAAAGAAAAAGAAAAAAACCTTCAAACTTCAAAATAGAACCCCAATCAACCGACAGGAAAGCGAAAAAATAAAGAGAGAAATGAAATGGTATTGTTGTAATTTCGACAAGAGCCTCGTAACTAGCGAAACACGGTCAGTTACGTCTTTAAGCAAACCGAGAACTTAGAAGGCGGGTCCTGAAATTACGATCCTATCCCTAATTGAAGCAAGCATAATCCTGTAATGGATTTTTTTATATATAATAATGTCAGGCTTTTCGTCATATCCTGTAATAGATTTGAAAGGCCGATGACGTGGAAGAAAGAAGCAAGATGGAATGATCCAAAATGGATCCTGCTGGTTACGTGGCATAGTGTTATTGGATCCATAACCGAATATAGTGTAATTGTCAGTAGGGAATCTATTGAACCTGATCGCAGCGCTTACTTTTTTTTAGCTTTTTTTTTTCTTTTCGCCATGGATTTAGGCTTTGTTTTTTGTTGTGTTTGGAGGGTCAAACTAACTTTTTTTTACTTAAAAAATTCTAAAAGTAATTAAAAACACTCAACTTTTAAGTGTCAAAACCTTAGTTTGCCCACTATTTTAGCTTTTCAAACCTTGGTTTGCCAAAAGCTAGTTTTTCTAGCTTTTGTAAAACCTTAGTTTGCCCACTACAACCAAAAAACAAAGCCTAAGTTTTTATTGATAATAATTACTATTTACATTATAATGTAACAGTGGATGTTGCTGAGGAATTTAATGATCTTTAAAGATTGTTTAACTTTATCGACTTCATAGATTACTCTAAATATTGTAGGTAATTATTGACCAATGACATTTTAATCTTGATTAATGTTTGTGCTATGCCATTATAAACTAAACATCAGATGCAAAAACCTTATTATAAGGAATCACAGAAACAGAGTTTATTTACAAACACTTTTTCAAATGATTCATGAGGTTTGGTTGGTTGATTTCTTCTCATATACTTAACTTGAAAATGGCCTCACTTTTTCTTCTTCTTAATAATAAAAAAGGAAACCAATTAGTTTTTCAAGCATTGGGAACATGGATGATCGGCAATGCCGTCCTCCGCCCTAGGCAGGGCCACCGGCTAGGCCGAGATTCCAGATGATGGTTCGACTCCCAGCTTCACATCGGTTTGTTCTAACAACCAAATTTTGCAATTAGTTGGTGCTTACTAACGAGAAAGGGGGAATAGTTTAAGTTAACTTACCGAACGGGGCCGGAATTTTATGAACAAAGAAGCATGCAGCAATGGCAGCATAACAAAGGCAAAGGACTATTCCTTTCATGTAATGTGAAGTTCCATCCTGAGAAAATAAGAGAATGAATATATTTATAGAAATAAAACAAAGAAAGTGAGCCGGGGAAAAAACCTGCAAAGTGAAGGCTACAACAAGGATTGTTAAGGCAAGACAAGCAGTTTCAAGAAGATTGAAATCAAGGTCCATTTGGACTCTCATTATCCACCCAACCACAACACATAAGGGAACCTGAAATTTATACATAATTAATTAGTACTAATTTCATTAGAGATCAAGTTTATATATAATTAAAGCTGTTTTGGCTTCCTAAATATCTTACAGCAAACATAGATATTTGAGTTGCAGAACCTAAAGCAACACCCAGAGCTATATCCTGAAAAAAGAAGTTCCACAATTGATAAAACAATCCGATTCTAAAACGATGGATAAAGTTTAATTCAATGCCAAATGCTTACCAGTTTATTCTTAAAAGCAAAAATGATAGCTCCAGCATGTTCAGCAGCATTCCCCACAATTGGGATCAAGATTATGCTGATAAAGCTAATAGAAATGCCCCAAGATTCTGATGCAGCCTGACAGGATTCAATATTGTAGGAATTTACTTAAAAAAATGATGGGAACTGGAAACTGGAAAGGGTATAATGTTTGTACCTCAATTGTGCCCACCACATATTCAGATAACAAAGCTATGATCAGAGTCATGCCAACCAACCAGCTAAATCCACTCCAAAATCCTAGCACTGCCTTTTCTTCCTCTTCTTCTTCTTCTACATCTTCCTGCACATATACATATGTTTTTAACTATGCAGACAACGAAGAAAAGGGGCAGACAAATTCAATTCCTGTTAATAATCACCTCGTGAGCGTCGAAAATCTGCCTGTGAGTTTTAAGCTGGAAGATGATGTAGCCAATATAGGCCACAAGCATAACAATGCTACTTGCTCTCGACAGCTGCAGTGTAGACTCGGCAACCAAAACACCTGGCGCTGCTGCATACTTGAACATCAATGGCAACATGTGGCAAAGCAATCCCAGCAACAGCAGCAACGAGTTCACATCTGCTTGCTTCTGCATTTATTTCATTTCAGAAGCTCAGAATTTTACTTAATTAACCCAAACTTTCTCAAACTTTATATTATGTCTTACTCTGTCATATCTTTGCTCCTTTTTGAGGTTGGCTAAGCCTCCACAAAGGAGAGAGGAGCCAAGAACAAGGAGGAGATTTGAGAGAATGGAGCCCAAAAGAGAGTACTTGAGAACATGTATTTTGCTTTTGTAGAGAGCAAATAAAGCTATTATCAGCTCCGTTGCATTCCCACAAGTTGCATTCAGTAACCCTCCAACTGCAACAAAATATATCAACCAACCCCCCATCTCCATTCTCAATATTTTAAACAATTTCGAAAAAAGTACCTGTCGGACCGGTGTAGTATGCGATCTGTCTGAATTTTTCAAGAAAAAAAATGGGTTTTTAATACAAAAAAAAAGGGTTTTTAAAACATATACAGAATGAAAAGGAGAACAATGACTTACTCGGTGAGGAAGCTGACACGCTCGGCAAGCGGCGTAAGTCCGAGCAAACTCAAAGCAAATATCCAATGCTATTCAAATCACGTTTGAACATCGGATTATGATTGCTATTTTTAAATTATGGGTTTCAACTTTCAAGGAATCGGAAACATGGTTTAAGTACTTACTCTCTCAAACTTGTAGAAATCAGCAGCAATGGCTAAAGGGATGGCGGGGAAGAGAACAGCAAGCTTTGTACCGAGAATGACCACCTGCAGATTAGCTAAGAACTGTCGGAGCATCTGGAACCGGACTTTCGAAACCAGCAATGGGTCGGATTTTTTGCGCAAAAGTGAACTGGACATGTTTTGAGCTGTCCGAATCCCATTATTCCATGATTCTTTAGCCATAGCAGCCTTCTTAGAATCCCCTCCGCTCTCCATACGAGAATACTCACCTGCCGGTTCCATTGATATCCGAACAAATTCGATGTGAAGAAGAAGAAGAAGAAGAAAGAAAGAAAGTGAGATTATAAACTTTATGGTTTATTTTCTCTTCCAAACATTAATTAATAAAGCAAAGGTTGCAAGGTTTTTGTTGTGTTTTTATATGCACATGGGAAGGTTGTTCATCGACGTTGTTGGAAAGAACTGAAACTGTACCGTTTCATTTCCGGATGTGCAGCTTCCTGGAATTTTCACACTTGTTTGTTTTCATTATTATTGCAGTTGCAGGAGATTTTAGACTCCCAACGTAGTATTAATGTATGTGAAGTGTCTGGCTAGCTGTTGCAAATTTAATAGTTCTGCACATCTTGCTTCAAACAAAAGCTGGTTCAATTACCATTTATAATCGAATTATTAATATTAAATAGATGTATTATAGGTTTTGAATAATTAATAATATGAAATGTTTAGTGAACATAATATAATTAATATTAAATAGATGTATTATAGATGTATTATAGATGTATTATAGGTTTTGTCTCCACTCTCACATTTTCTCTGCAACATAGTTATTTTTTCTTAAAAGTTTGCAAGTAGTTTTTAAGTTTTTTCAAGCCAATGGTGGCGGCTTTGACCGTCTACCAGCCGTAATTTATTTTATTGTTTGTTTTGTTCTATTTTGTTTTTTTGTTTTCTTTCTTTTGTTCCTTTCTTTGTTTTCTTTTTTTACCTTTATCGGCTGTTTGGCCTGCTCTTCGTTTGCCGCTTGGCACGTTCTTTGTCTGCCGCTTGGCACGTTCTTTGTCTGCCTCTATGGCATGTTGATATTGAAGACGTCTTCAACCTGGTGAATGCTACAGTTGAATCTTACCGCACGATCTTGCATGGATTGGTTGTTTATGGAGTTAACCAAGACGTTTTCTCTCTTTTTGTTAATTGGAGTAATTCAACGATTTGCGCTCTACCAGTGAGCACTCCAAGATTTCGCTATGGCGGTAGATTTAAAGAACACCGATGAAGATCTTATGAGAAGATTTAATTTTGATGTTCATGTTTGTATACCCTTTGTTCTTCTACGTTTATCTTTTAGGGGTATGTTTATCTTGTACTTCTTCTCATTATCTTAATGAAGTTTAGTGTTTATTAAAAAAAATAGTAATAAGAAATAGAAGATGGAATTCAAATGAATTAAAATCATAGGTTCGAATAAATATATATCTCATGTGATAATATATATCTCAAATGAACTAAAAAAAATTAGCATCTCTTAAGTATATCTTGAGTATGAGATCTTGTGTATGTAAAAATAAAATAAAAAACTTTCGCTGAGAAACTCATCCACTAAAGTGAGATGTGCAACACGGATCAATCTGGATTAGTCAAGACAAAGCTCCGGGGATTGAGAGTAAAAAAAAGTGTATGACCCTATTTGGCAATTAGCGGATAGTTGATGGCTGGTAGCGGATTACATTAGCTGATAGTTGATAGCTGATAGCATTAGCTAATTTGACTAGCGGGTTGCATTAACTGATTATATAGAAGTGTTGGGTAAAATTAACTGATAGCTGATAGTTGTTTGATTATTTGAACAAGCAAAATGACATATAAGGACATGATTATATTCAATACTTGTTTGAATAATTTATCAGTTATTAAAATTTTGTATCTATTAATATTAATTGGATTATAAAATTTATTTTTTAATATCATTACTATATGAAGGATGTACATATTATTTTTTATTTTTTAAATTTTCTTTTTAGTATAATTTTAATAATTATTAAATTTAATTGTACATGTCAATTTCTTATTTTTAATAAAATCATAATTAGTTGTCGATAAAAAAGTTAATTTCTTATTTAATAAATTATTATCTAGTTTTATTAGTTATTCAAATTTATGTTATTTTGAAAAAGACTATAATTATTCAGGATAAAATAGTATTTACAAATACTTGTAAATACTATAACTTAAATCTATGTGTGTATTTACAAGTATTTACTAAAAAAATAGTATTTACAAGTATTTTATTTAAATTTATAACTCAAAAAAGTCTCAAAATAAGCTTTTTCAAAATGAGAGATTTCACCTCAATCTATTATTACAATCCGATATTTATCAAACATTTAAATTAATAAATTTAACTGATCAAACTTTTAAAAATCTTCAAACTTTTAATTTTGACTTAAAAAACTGTTGTACAAACGGAGTGTATATCTCTGCTATTTTCTCACGCCAATATATATCGTTCAAACTTGTCACGCAGATGGCACGACACTGATATTGGGATAATTTCAGGTGTAGTATTTTGTGTGGTTGCACGTGTAAATAGTTTTACACTATAGCTCTCATCTAAATCTTATAATTAATTTTTTTTAGGATCTCTAATTGTTTTCCTTTCTGTATAAATTCCATGCCGAATGAAATTAAACATAAATTTTGTGTAAAGATAAAAAGAGAAGGAAATTTCCCTTTGGGGTACTATTAGATATATGCCACATTCAATTTGCTATCATGTTTGTACTAACTTGGATTATTTTGCCTGGTAAAAGTTGTACAAATGAAGCCTTTCTTTTTTTCCGGAAATAGATAGAATTTTAGAATCACGACGATTCAAATATAAATTATAACCCCCTTTCAGATAAATCTGTAACTAAAATATATATGGTATTATATAATCTAGTTTATGATATTGAAAACTTCCTCGATAATTTATAAATCAAAATTGAAAAACATTGTAAAACTATTAGTTTTTGGTCATGGACAATTGAGTGGGAAGTTACGGGTTTTGGGTTTTTCTAAGCTTGGGGTGTTCTAACGTGAACAGAGGATGCTTTTTTAGTAAAATCACTCATATTTAATTTATTAAATTGCTAGTTTAAATCATATATTATAGAGACTTGTTATAGGGTGATTCTCTAAAAAAATTTGTGACGTTGTTTAAAGAATCTAGTCTCATCACACTAAACCAACTAGTTAGATGATATAATGCACACACATTGCAAAAAGAGGGACAATTGAATTGACAAAGGTCAGATGATGTCGTCACTTATATTAGGTTAGGGTCAGTTGAACCCCTATTTAATGCTATTAATCGACATAGTAAAATACAATGATGAGTTTATTAAGTAATATCAGTGGAATCCTTAGGGGTGTAAACGAGCCGAGTCGAGCTCGAGTAGTGCTGAGCTCGACTCGAGCTCGAAAAGCTCGAAGCTGAGCTCGACTCGACTCGAAAGCTCGCGAGCTCAAAATTATTGAGCTCAAGCTCGAACTCGAAATCAAAAATAAAACTCGAACTCGAACTCGAAAAGCTCGAACTCGAAAAATCGAAAGGCTCGAATTCCAAAAGCTCGAAAAGCTCGAATTTCAAAAGCTCGAAAAGCTCGAACTCGAAAAGCTCGAACTCGAAATATTCTCAAACTTATGTAGGAGCTCGATTCAAGATTGAAAATCTCAAATATTATGTCTATTATTACTAGAATATTTTTTTTAAAAAATTAAATAACTTAAAACTAAATTTTATTAATCAATTATTTTTAAAAATAAAAAATATATATTTAAATATTATTTTTTCGAGTAGCTCATGAGCTTTTCGAGTCGAGTATCGAGTAGCTCGACTCGGCTCGTTAAGAACTCGAGTCGAGTTCGAATTCGAGTCGAGTCCAATCGAGTCGAGCTTTGACCGAGCTTTGACCGAGTCGATCTCGAGTAGCTTGCGATCTGTCTCGTATCATTTACAGCCCTAGAAATCCTCACCTAAATTAAATAAATTGGATTAAAAAATAAATTCTCATAATAAAATTTTACAATGCTCGATCTGAATTAATCAATTAAGGAATAAAAACTTTTTGCCATATAAAAATTTATTCAGTTTTACTCATGCCATTAGATCATATAGGTGTTACTTAAGTGGGCAACGACAATTAACTTCAATTAAGATATTTATTATCTATCTAAAAAGTTGAGCGATTCAATGCCTGTTTGTTAATGGTTTCAAAACAACCTGGGAAACAATTTAACAAATTGGATTCGAGCACCAGTAATGCATGATGTATGTACCGCCTTTGAAAAGACTAAAAAAATTGAACAAGTACTACTTTACATCACACCAACATATTCAAAAAATTAGATAACTTTTAACTTTTAAGTATACATTAATATTTAACGTTTACTAATAAAATGCTAATCAACATCCAATGGTATTTTTATATTCACTGGTTAAAAAATCAACGGTATTTAACTATTTGTTGAATGGATCCAACGGCCTGATAGAAAAGGGTTTTCAGATGACGATACGCGTAAATTCGTTAACATCGGCAGTCGGGTTGTTGGCATTCCACGCGCGTTCAGGTGAAGGTGCAGGTCACGTACAGCTGGAGCCGTTTTCTTGAAACCTTTGGCTTTGTTGGCAGATATTTATTTTTTCATTAATTTATTTCGAGATTGTAAAGTGTCTCAAGAAATAAAATAATCGCGCGACGAACACACATTTTTTAAACTTCACATCCTCTGTCACAACTCTCTTATCCACAGACCAATCGTATTTTCCTCATGAAACATTCAGCCATACTCTGTAGCCAAATAACTGGACTGTCATTCATTCCCATCACAGACAAATAACCGCCTCTTCTGATTGGATGCTTCCGCCGCTGCGTTTCTTTCGTACCCCAAGATATAAATCTTGATATTTTGATTTCTTCAAACCCTAAAAACAAAAGAAACAAGGAAAAGAGAAAGATCGTTAAACTAAAGAAAAAGAAATTGTTGCTGATATATAAAACAAGGACGGATTGAAACTTCATTTACGGTGGAGGCTGCCATGGCCGGCACCTGCAGGAACAAAAACAAGCGTTTCAACACCGGAGCCAAGAAGGCGAACGGAGCCGACGACGGAGATGAAGATGATACGGAAGGCGAGGAGTGTGACGTGGTTGTCTGGGATACGCTAAGCAACAGTTTCAAGAAGGCACAGGCCGTGTTGGATCAGAACCGGGAACTCATCAAGAAAGTGAACGAGAATCACCAGTCGAAGATTCCGGATAATCTCGTTAAGAACGTCGGATTGATACGGGAGATCAACGGGAATATCTCAAAGGTTATCAAGATTTATTCCGATTTGTCGGTCAACTTCTCGGAATCTGTTCGTCAACGCAAAAGGACCGGGAACGAGAAGGTGGAAAACATGCGCTCTTGAACTGAATTCGAGTAATTATCCCCAAAACCAACAGCTTTCGCCAGTGTGTCGTTTGCTCAATAAAAAAGTTTCAGCTTCAGGTGCTGTTTAAGGTTTTACGAGTCAAGCTGTCCTCTGTTTTTATTAGTCACATGTGAACTGAACTCTGATGTACCATGTTTTCACATTTAAGGTGAATGTTATGCTGATGGTGGTTGTGCTGAACATTTTGTGTGTTTGTTATATTTTATAGCTGCGGGACTTCCTTGTCTGCCCTGTAATCTTGCCGGCAGACAGATGAATACGAGGTATTTTTCTCTGTTTGCATTTTTGTATGTTTAGCCAAGGTATTTTTCATACAAAAGACTAATCTTTCGGGTTCATGTCTGCCCCTCCCAGCAATGCCATTTCTAAGGTTTGAATGTGGGATTTTTAAGTGAGTGTGTATCATGCCTTACCATTGCACCTGGTATTTGTTGGTCCTTGTTTACATCTTTGTCTTAGTATTTGTTTGCAAAGCTCAATTTACATTCTTGGTAAGCTTTGATTCTTCTACCATTGTGAAGAGTTTTCATACACTGGAGGTGAATCTCTGGTGCATGCATTTGGAATTGCTAGTTAGGTGGCAGTGGCAGATAGAGGGTTGATGGTAAAGACATCAGTGGCACCGGCCAAGGTGGGAGTAATGGCTATAATGTACTAGGCCGGCTTGGTGTTTTTGCTTATGGATGCTGCTGGCTTCTACGGTGCTTTCCAGTGAAATCATGACTGTTTTGTAAGTGATGGAAGATTGGTTTATGGTAGGTACTAGGCAGTTGTATGGATGGTTATGTGGTGCATTTTGATGTCAAGGAAGGTAACAACTAAGTCCATTGGATAATTCCTGTGAAGATAATTGACTTTATGGAAGTTTAAGATGGTTGCTGCTCAAGTCATGGTATAGTTTGGTTTGGGGCTATTGATTAAGGTGGAAGCTAAACGTGTGCTGCCTGTGAGGCGATATTGGGGCGTTTTTCTTCTGGAAGTGTTTACTCCACAGTCCACAACCTATTCACTTCTCCAATTTCAGAATGCTAGAACATGCTACTGCATGTTTTTGTTATCTAGGTTCCTGCTTCTTTGACTTTTGTTTCTCTTCGTCTTCTCCTTCCGCTAGTTAATTGAATGTACTGATTCATTCTTCAGAAAGTGAACCTTTGGCTGTTTTAGGATGTCATTGTAGGATCTCAATAGTCAATAGATGTTTCCCACTTCGCTCTGAACAATTCTAGTAGTTCTTATTGGTTTTACACGAATACATATATGGTTGCCGTTTTGGTCGCATCTTTGTGTCTTTTTTAATAGAAAAATCAGATGATGAATTGATGGACGATTATTTTGAGCCACCAATTCAATCCACAGCACCATCCTGATCTCATGGTGATGTTTAACCTTTTATAATAAGCTACTGCATTTCTTTGATCAAGTAATCTCTCTGTATTCCCATCATTGTTTTCATATTTGATTTGTATAGGATTTTAAATCATGCTGCCAAGCTTCTCAGCATTTTCATCTACAGAAGCAGGTCGGCAATTATATAACTCTCGGTATCTGCAGATAAATGCAGCACACTGTGTTCTGCTCTGTTTGGTGGTATGAAGGATGAAAATGAACGACGGTGGAAATTTTTTTAATCTAATGTTTAAGCTACAGAATAAGAAAGTTTTTATAAATAGTAACCATTTGGCTAATAAATTTTTCTATCCTTCGTACTAAGCAAAGCCTTAATGCCATTAAACATGTATAATGTATTTCTTTTCCGCTTGAAAAATAGAGGTAAGAAAGGGAGAGATTGAGAAAGGCGAGGATTGATTTGCTTGAAATGATAGCAGAAAAATGCACCAATGCCAAGATTTTGATAAGTTGAGAACGTTTCGGTAACACCTTTCCGTTATATTTGCCTCCTTTGGCGTTCTCAATGAACTCGAGTCTAGAAATGCCAGATTATTCTCTATATAGGTACACTTGGTTTGTGTTGGTGGCTTCAGTTTAAATGTATTTAACATTTAATTGACAAGATCGATTCTTCATTTGCTTGCTTCATGTTTACAATGTTATTGCAGACCCTGGAATTATTGAAGAGTAGGTTTAAATAGCTATTTGAATGTTTTGGTAGCTTGCCAGTTTTGACGGGTAATTGTTGAACCATCTCACTTGATAGAGGGATTTGTTTGCAGTGGAGTGAGGACGGCTAATTGTTCCCGTAAAAAAGAATCAAAATCCTGTTCACAAATATTTATTGAGCTTGGTAAATGAACAAAAATCAACCTATGAATAATTCTGTTTGCAGGGTTCGATCTTTGGACCCTAAATGTATGTCATAAATAAATCTTACGTCGGTCCCTGCCGTTGTCTGCAACTATAACACCCATTCTAGACAACACCTTTCCAAATACATGTTTGCCATCTACTCTTTTCGACTAAAATTGTGAGCCGTTTGTGCCAGGACCTACATTTGTAAAAGGGGGAAAAAACTTAGTAAGCTTTTTAATGAGTGAAAACAAGACCACTTTTTTGAAAAGAAAAACACACGAAGAAATTATTCTCTTATAAACAATACGTTAAACAGGTAAGAATTAAGAAAGCAAAACGTGTATTGGTCGGCAGCACATCTACAAAGCTATGCTTTCAACGAACTACCATTCCTAAGGCCGCATGAAACAACAAAGGACTAATGTCTAATGACAGCTTCAATCATAACCAACAATCTCTGCTTCAAATTCTTCAATCTTCTAAGTCACTCGAAGAGGGAAAGGGAAAAAAAACTCCTCTGTTTTCCCTAACTTTATTATTGCTTCATCTTTACTACTACCATTACTCTGAAATAGGCCCTGTTTTTAAGTTTAAAAATGGAACATTCACCTCCTCCTCAGACCATGAATCACACGGATGGTTCATAACCTGTTAAAATCACATGGATGATGGACCTGAATGAACATACATCACTTGATCAAAAAGAGAGAGAATAAAAACATACATGAAAAGCACCAAAAAAATTACTCACATGGAGAAAGAAAAAAGAGCTCAGTAACGCTACTGACTCTTCAGTCAGAGATGATCAGAGATATTGAAGAACCCTGGCCTTCACAAAGCGCTAATTTCATCACAGCTCGGGAAGTGCACCAGCCGGGAATCGAATTAAAGCTGAAAATAATCTAATTTATTATTTATTTTAAATGTCAATCCTTTTAGATGATTATATGAAAGGTGGTGTTACAGTTTGATAATAATAAAAAAGATGGTGTTACAGATACAGAGTATAAAGAAGTGAATTAAAGTGAAAACTATAATAGTAAGAAAAAAGGATCTAAACGAAATTCTACTAAGATTTTTTTAAACAAATTTAGTCTATTTTATAATTGAACCAATTTTTTTTATCTCTCTGCCTTTCAAAGTGTATGTTCTCAATCAAGTTTTTTGTTAATTAATTCCAACATTGAAGAAGATCATCTGCAAATCCGAAAACCACTATCCTTTATTCCAATTGAGAAGCTGACTTACTGCCTATGTAAAATCTCTAAATTTAGCACTTTCTGTAGGTAGCCTAATGAAAATCTAGGTTCAATATTAATATGTAATTTATACATTTTAAAATGCTTCTTCTCTGTGCCTATGTCCTATTAGCATTCCTTGGGCAGACTTACAGTTCAAATCAATTCCTAATAATACATACTTTACAATTGTATATTATTTCTTTGAAATGCATTGGGCCGCAAATATGAAAAATAAAGGCAGCAAATATTTATATGCTTCATTGCTTCCTGTGTTCAAACAAAGTCATGCACTAGATTTCAGACACAAAAAACGTGTCATTGTACAATCTCATGTCCAGTTGGATCTTTGTCTCCTTCTTTCTGCTTATTCTTTTAATAATTGATTTCAATTTTCATGAACCAAAAACATAGATTAACAACAATAATAATAATGGTATAAATTTTGATGACTAAGCATCGATATTCCAAACTATACCTTTTATATTTTTTATAAATTAAATATCAAAGTCAAAATAGAATTAAATTCATATCCATTTCAATAGAAGATACTTGGCCATCTCATTTAGGAGATGGACCGATGGTAGGTAGAGTTAGTTAAAGTTAGGGGAAAAAACTCCATTGACCTTTGATTTCTCCTATAATAATATGGTAATTTCGCTGACATATATACAAGTTATAATTTCTCAACAATACGAAATAAATCCATTAAAAAGGAAAAGGACAAGTTGATCGATTCAAAGTAAACTTCCACTAAACTTATAACAATTTGTTAGATTAGAATTAGTCAAGGGTTAAAATAAATCATATTTAGACATAATGTTTGTTTATTTCCATTAAACTTCCACTTAAACTATTATTTCTTAAATACCCTTCTTAAATAAGTCTAAACTAAGAGTAGATTTAACGAAAAATAATAAATAAAGTTTGATCATAAACACCTCTAGTAAACTTGGAGTTCAAATTTGTAAAATAATAATTAAAATTAAGGACATTAGCAAGAGTAAAGTGTCTTGCTTTTTAAAATGGTGATTGGGTATTTTTTTACTACGAATATTTCTAATCGTTAATTATTCAACTAATTAAATCTTAAAATTTAATAATTAGAATAAATAATGTGACGTTTATTTGGTGGTGTGACATAATAAATCAATTTGTGGGCTTTAAATATTTTGCTGCAATATATTTTTTTAAATATGCTGGTGCGATGCAAGGGTAACATATGTTCAACTTTCTTAGTCTTTTCAAAGACGACACACACAACATGCATTACTGGTGCTCGAACCCGGATCTCAAGGGATGATGAACATCTACTTTTGCCACCAGAACACAAGAGGATGAGCAATATTTTGCTGCAATCAATATTAAACCATTGAATATAAGTTCTTATACCTCAATCTTTCACCTTTAAATTAATGTACTTTTTCAAAATAAAAATAAAAATAAATTAACCGTACCTAACTTTAACACATCTATTTTCAAAATTAAATATTTTAAACGTTTAATTTATTTTTTAAGAAAAATTTTACAATACTCGACGAACACCGCTAAACATCACTAACGTTGAACACCATTAAATTGATTAATAAAGTTTAAAAGTTTTAAGGACTCAACATATAATTATAAATTTTATTTTAAATAATTTTTTAATTAAATTATTTTCCATATATATTATATTTTTAATCTTTTTTAAAAAAATAATTGGATCAAATACTAATTTTAGTCAATTTAAAAATAAAAACCTTAAACTGAAACCCGAAACCATAAACTAAAACCAAAAACCTGAAACATGAACCTAAACCCTAAATTATAAACTCTAAATTTGAATATTGATTTGGGTTTTAAGGATTTAGGGTTTATGGTCTATGGTTTCAAATTTTGGATTTTATGTTTAGGGTTTAGAGTTTTTTATTTTCTAAATTAACTAAGGTTGATATTTGATCTAATTATTTAAAAAAGATTAATATATATATATATAATAATTTAATTAAAATTTTATTTTAAATAATTTATAATTATATATTGAGTCTTTCAGATTTGTAATCTTTATAAATTAATTTAATAGTGTTCAACAGTGTTCGTCAAGCGTGATAGATTATTTTTAATATATTTTTTTAGTAATTTGCTGTTGAATTTGTGGCAAGCTTAGTGGGCACCAATTAACAAATTGAATTTGTCAAGTTTAGGTGCAGCAAATGAAGAAAATTCCAGCAGTAAAGGTTGAAAATGTGGAATGGGGAAATTGATTTTTGGTCCCTAAACTTTAGGTTATTTATAAGTTAGTCCCTAAAGCTCAACTATAAATAGCCTAGCCATTTGCCATTCTTACACATCCCAAATCATTCTAACCTCCTCCCAATACTAGAGAAATTAGAGAGTTTTCATAGAGTTGTTTTCTCCTTTTTATCAAGAGAGAATTGTCATTGTTTTCTCCTTGTTAGATTGAGAGAAGTTGTAATTCCTATTTTCTCATAGTGAAATTCTTCTACCTTTGTCCGTGGTTTTTACCCTATATTATTTAGGGGTTTTCCACGTAAAATCCGTGTCTTATTTATCTTCATTGTTATTTTCTCAAATTATCAGTTGCGTTTTGCTCTATCCGACGACCGTATTCCGCAACAATTGGTATCAGAGCCAGATTTGGGTGCGTATATCTACTTACCGTATTCTCTGTTGGTTGCCACTGAAAAGTGGATCCTCCATCATAAGAAAGTAAGTTAGATATTACTCATTCATTGAAGGTGGTGGGCATTATTCACGTCAAAAAGGTGAAATAGTGGGAGCTATCTGAAATAGAAGCTATGGCAACGAAATTTGATATTGAAAAGTTCAATGGGAGAAATTTCTCACTGTGGAAATTGAAGATAAAGGCCATCTTAAGAAAAAACGGATGTCTAGCGGCTATCAGCGAAAGGCCGGCAGATTTTACGGATAACAAGAAATGGAATGAGATGGACGAGAATGCTATTGCAGACCTTCATTTAGCATTAGCAGATGAAGTACTATCAAGCATCGAGGAGAAGAAGACAGCCAAGGAGATTTGGGATCACCTCGCAAAATTATACGAGGTCAAATCGTTGCACAATAAAATTTTCCTTAAGAGGAAATTGTACACTCTTCGGATGTCAGAATCTACTTCAGTGACAGAGCACTTAAACACGTTGAATACTCTATTTTCTCAGCTTACATCCCTAAGCTATAAAATAGAGTCACAAGAACGTGCTGAACTTCTACTTCAAAGTCTACCTGATTCGTATGATCAACTCATCATCAACTTGACAAACAACAACCTTACAAGTGATCTAGTCTTCGATGACGTTGCAGCTGCTGTTCTGGAAGAAGAAAATCGGCGCAAGAACAAGGAAGACAGACAAGGAAATCTGCAACAAGCAGAGGCCTTAACGGTGATGAGAGGAAGATCAACAGAACGTGGCCAAAGTAGCAGTCACAATCAAGGTAGATCAAAGTCAAGGAGTAAGAAGAATTTAAAGTGCTACAACTGTGGAAAGAAGGGTCACATGAAGAAGGATTGTTGGAGTTTACCTAAAAACTCCAATCCTCAAGGAAATATGGCAAACACTTCAGATGAAGGAGATGCTCTATGTTGTGAAGCAGCAACAGCCATGGAAGGCAGAAAAAGATTTGCAGACATATGGCTTATTGACTCGGGAGCCACATATCACATGACCTCAAGAAAAGAATGGTTCTATAATTATGAACCTATCTCAGGAGGATCTGTGTACAGCTGCAATAATCATGCCTTGGAAATTGTTGGCGTTGGAACCATCAAATTGAAGATGTATGACGGGACAACCAAAGTTTTTCGAGATGTGCGACACGTGAAAGGCTTGAAGAAAAACTTATTATCCTACGGATTGTTGGATAATAATGCAAGCAAGATTGAAACACAGAAAGGAATCATGAAGGTGTTCCATGGAGCGCTTGTGGTGATGAAAGGTGAAAAGATAGCAGCAAATTTGTACATGCTGAAGGGAGAGACTTTGCTAGAAACTGAAGCCTCTGTTGCCTCATGTAGTTCAGATTCTACCATGTTATGGCATCGGAAACTTGGACACATGTCAGAACAGGGAATGAAAGTCCTTGTGGAGCAAAAACTACTTCCGGGTTTAACAAAGGTATCACTTTCTTTGTGTGAACATTGTATTACAAGTAAGCAGCATCGATTAAAATTCAACACATCAAATTCTAGAGGCAAGGCTGTTCTAGAATTGGTTCATTCTGATGTATGGCAAGAACCGGTTACATCCCTAGGCGGAGCAAAGTATTTTGTCTCCTTCATTGATGACTACTCTAGGAGATGTTGGGTGTATCCTATCAAGAGGAAGGCAGATGTGTTTTCAACCTTCAAAGTTTTCAAAGCGCGGGTGGAACTTGATTCTGGAAATAAGATCAAGTGTTTCAGATCAGATAATGGAGGTGAATATACAAGTGATGAATTTGATGACTTTTGCAGAAAAGAAGGCATCAAAAGACAGTTCACAACAGTATACACTCCTCAACAAAATGGAGTGGCAGAGCGGATGAACAGAACTCTGTTAGAAAGAACACGAGCAATGTTGAGAGCTGCAGGGCTAGAAAAAGCTTTCTGGGCAGAAGCAGTCAATACCGCCTGTTATTTGGTGAATCGGGCTCCATCAACTGCAATTGAGTTGAAGACACCGATGGAAATGTGGACTGGTAAACCAGTTGATTATTCAAATCTCCATATATTTGGAAGTATTGTGTACGTGATGTACAATGCCCAAGAAATTTCAAAGTTGGATCCAAAATCCAGAAAATGTAAATTCTTGGGGTATGCTGATGGAGTAAAGGGGTATCGCTTGTGGGATCCCACTGCCCGCAAAGTGATTATCAGCAGGGATGTTATCTTTGTAGAAGATAAGCTACAAAGAAAAGAAGAAGATGATAGCACTGATAAAGAAAAGCCAGAGACTACACAGATATATGTTGAAAATGAGTTTGAACAGAGAGATTGTTCTGAAGCAGAACCAGAGCTCGAGGAATCAGAACCAGAGAATTCTGAAGCTCCAACAACTCGTCAATCAGATCGTGTGAGAAGACGCCCCAATTGGCACTCAGATTATGTTATAGAAGGTAATGTTGCATACTGCCTTTTAACGGAGGACGGTGAACCATCAACATTCGAGGAGGCAATGAACAACTTAGATGCTTCGCAGTGGATGGCGGCAATGCAAGAAGAAATCGAAGCCCTTCATAAAAATAATACATGGGAACTTGTGCCACTACCACAAGGAAGGAAGCCAATTGGTAACAAATGGGTCTTCAAAATCAAGAGAAATGGTGACGATCAAGTGGAGAGGTATCGTGCAAGATTGGTGGTCAAAGGATATGCTCAGAAAGAAGGTATTGATTTCAATGAAATCTTTTCTCCTGTGGTTAGACTAACAACGGTTCGAGTTGTCCTGGCAATGTGTGCTACATTGAATTTACATCTAGAGCAGCTAGATGTTAAAACAGCTTTTCTTCATGGAGATCTTGAAGAAGAGATTTACATGCTCCAGCCTGAAGGTTTTGAAGAAAAAGAAAAGAAGAACTTGGTTTGTAGGTTGAACAAATCTCTGTACGGTTTAAAGCAGGCGCCGAGGTGTTGGTACAAGAGATTTGACTCCTTCATCATGAGCCTTGGATACAACAGACTTAATGCAGACCCTTGTGCTTACTTCAAGAGGTTTGGTGAAAACGAATTTGTTATATTGCTGTTGTATGTAGATGACATGTTGGTTGCAGGCCCCAACAAAGATCATATTGAAGAATTAAAGGCACGACTGGCTAGGGAATTTGAAATGAAGGACTTGGGACCAGCAAACAAGATTCTAGGGATGCAAATTCACCGAGATAGAAGTAGTAGGAAGATTTGGCTTTCACAAAAGAATTACTTGAAAAAGATCTTGTCACGATTCAGCATGCAAGATTGTAAGCCAATTTATACCCCTCTTCCTATTAACTTTAAATTATCCTCCAGTATGAGTCCTAGCAGTGAAGAAGAGAGGATGGAGATGTCTCGAGTACCGTATGCATCAGCAGTGGGAAGTTTAATGTTCGCTATGATTTGTACAAGACCAGACATTGCACAAGCAGTGGGAGTGGTTAGTCGGTACATGGCGAATCCAGGTAGAGAGCATTGGAATGCTGTGAAAAGGATCCTGAGATACATCAAAGGGACCTTAAATGTTGCATTATGTTACGGGGGATCAGACTTTCTTATCAGCGGGTATGTCGATTCTGACTATGCAGGAGATTTGGATAAAAGCAAATCTACAACAGGGTATGTGTTTACAGTTGCTGGTGGAGCTGTAAGCTGGGTTTCAAAACTGCAATCGGTTGTGGCTACGTCAACAACGGAGGCAGAATATGTAGCAGCTACACAAGCCAGTAAAGAAGCAATATGGTTGAAAATGCTATTGGAGGAGCTCGAGCACAAACAAGAGAATGTCTCTTTATTTTGTGACAGTCAGAGCGCCTTGCATCTTGCAAGGAATCCTGCTTTTCACTCAAGAACAAAACACATTCGGGTCCAATACCACTTCATTCGTGAGAAAGTGGAAGAAGGGACGATAGATATGCAGAAGATCCATACCGATGACAACATAGCAGATTCCATGACAAAAGCAATCAACACTGATAAGTTTACTTGGTGTCGATCCTCTTGTGGCTTGTTAGAGACGTAAGCAACATGGAAAGTACGAGGTAGAAAGAATGGTGTGAAGATATGATTGTTCCAATCAAATCTTCAAGTGGGAGATTGTTGAATTTGTGGCTTGAAAAGTCAAGCTTAGTGGGCACCAATTAACAAATTGAATTTGTCAAGTTTAGGTGCAGCAAATGAAGAAAATTCCAGCAATAAAGGTTGAAAATGTGGAATGGGGAAATTGATTTTTGGTCCCTAAACTTTAGGTTATTTATAAGTTAGTCCCTAAAGCTCAACTATAAATAGCCTAGCCATTTGTCATTCTTACACATCCCAAATCATTCTAACCCCCTCCCAATACTAGAGAAATTAGAGAGTTTTCATAGAGTTGTTTTCTCCTTTTTATCAAGAGAGAATTGTCATTGTTTTCTCCTTGTTAGATTGAGAGAAGTTGTAATTCCTATTTTCTCATAGTGAAATTCTTCTACCTTTGTCCGTGGTTTTTACCCTATATTATTTAGGGGTTTTCACGTAAAATCCGTGTCTCATTTATCTTCATTGTTATTTTCTCAAATTATCAGTTGCGTTTTGCTCTATCCGACGACCGTATTCCGCAACATTTGCGTCATGTTTTATTTTACATTTTTAGTGTCGGTTAATTATATAGATATAGTATAAAATATGTTTTACATATTGAAAAATTATGAAATCTAAGGAAAGCCGTTAGATACTTAGATTCTATCCTAGATAGTAGGGATGTTGTTGGGCGTGGAGTAATGGGAATGGAAACTGAGCGAAAGTTGCGCTCCATCAACTCTTCATTGCTTGGTTTTAACTAATTAAACTATTGAAATCATGTTTAGTTTAATTAATCTCTTAATTTTAAAGTCTTCTGTTAAATTACCGAGAAGATTCTCAAAATTTTCAATTATTATTTCTGTTCGATACAAATTTCAGTTAATTCATTTTTTTGTTGAAATAATCAGTTAATTCAATTTTAAACTTAAACAAAATGGTAAATATATGATTAAACACAACTATAATTCGAAGTATCATTTAGAAGTACAAGTTATTTCTGTTTATTACAAGTGTATTCAATATATCTAAATAATTATTATAATTTATAAAACTTATAAATGTAATATATTCAAACATAAACTAAGAATATTATGATAATTTAAATTATAAATTTAAAATATTATGTATAAAAATGAAACCTAAAATCTTAAAGTTGTTGATATCTCAACATTGCAATTAAATTAATATCTCATCAATCAAATTTAAAAACAATTAAATTAATAAGAATGCTATAATATATATTATGGTTTAATTTTAATTTAATTTGGTTAGTGATTATTACTCGATTTAATATTTTAACTAAATTAACAAAAGAAACATCCATTGCATTTCCAATATAAACATACAGAAACAAACAAAAACAACTAAAAAAACTGAACCAAACCCACATTGGAATTCTAATAATGCAGATCCTAAATCTATATAAATGCCCCAGACAACCAAACAATGTCAAGTTCAAACCATTTGGATCAACAATCATTTCCTTCATTTTCCGATCAATCGGAAAAAGAAGAAGAAGAAGAGTTGATCCATGGGAACTTATAGGATGTGCGGGTGCTTTACTAGGAAGTTCAAATTCATTGAGGCGCCAACACCGCCGGATGTTAAAGCTGCATTCGACAAGTACGCCGAAGGCGGGAATCAAATGACGGCGGAGCAGTTGCGTAGGTTCTTGGTGGAAGTGCAGGGGCAGAGCGGAGCGACGGTTTCCGATGCGGAGGAGATTGCGCTGCAGGTTCTGCAGAAACGACATCATATGGCGAAATTCAGAAGACACGCATTGACTCTCGATGAGTTCTTCCAGTACTTGTTTTCTGCAGATCTAAACCCGCCAATCGATACAAAGGTGACCTGTCTTTTAATTTACGATAAAATTTTCATTGTTTCTATAATGCTCTGTTTTTTTCTCTTCCTTTGGCTCTAAAAACTATCATCATTATCATTAATGGGATCTTGTTAACTTGTTATAGACTTGATTTTGAAGCTGATGGAGGTATATCAAAAATTAGTTTTTGATGTTTCTTGTTGAAAAATATGTTCTCTTAATGCAAAGTGAAATGGTTTTTTTTTTTATATAATTTTGATCCAATAAGTGGGATAATTTTACAATTTTAGACAAGAGGATTGAAGAATGTTCATAATCTTTTGTCCTGCTTGATTATTGCTTGCATCCTTTTTAGTGTATGTACAGGGGCGGAGCTACTGTATATATACTTTTTTTTCATATTTGTTCCCTATATATATATTTTTTAAATTTAGTTTATTTTTAAATTTTTCCCCGCCATTTTTAAACATTTATATTTTATCCCAATCTTAAATTCTGACTTTATCCCTGTGTATGTATGGGTGTGGATTATGAGATCATTCTTTTTTGATAATTAGTACGAACTATGAATTCAGGTCCACCATGACATGACAGCTCCTTTATCCCATTATTTCGTATTCACTGGACACAATTCATACTTAACTGGAAATCAGCTCAGCAGTGACTGTAGCGATGTCCCCATCATAAAGGCACTGAAGAGAGGTGTAAGAGTGGTGGAGCTTGATCTATGGCCTAATTCCACAAAAGATGATGTGCATGTTCTACACGGAAGGTAAATTACTTTTAATTTCTTTGTTTTTGGATTGTGATGTAACTTGGTATAAATACTTTTCAATGTGGGAATGTCTATGTACAACAGTGCTAAATGGTAATGGTGATATCTCAGAAATCATTGATTCATGGGGCGAAATGCATACTTTTCCAGCATAGATTTGATAAGTAATTGAATATTAACCTGTCTCATCCCTATAGGTTACTGTTAATGCTTAGCATTTAGGCCAATTTAGTATTTTTTTTGAAAATTGCGGTGGAAAAGTGCAAAGGAAAATCAATAATCCAAGATTAGATATTTTTCCTTCTTTATCCGCAACCCGTTACGTTCTGGGATGGACCGAAGGGACAGTCACCCCCTAAAACTTGAAATTCCTATAGGACTTGGAAATTTTTTAAAAAATTTCAATGTATTTTTTATTAAAAATATATTTTCGTTTTCTCCTATATTTTTATAAATCTGCCCCCTAAAAATTTATAAGTTTATCCCCTAACCTAAAGTCCTGCGTACGTCCCTGGTTACGTATGATTTTACACTTGCATCTACAGTCGGTTCATGTTTCGGTTCGTTTTGTGTTGCTTATACTTCTTGAAAAGTCATTGCTGTTTATGATTATAGGACTTTGACGGCTCCGGTGGAACTCATGAAATGTTTAAATTCCATTAAAGAACATGCTTTTAGTGCATCCGCGTATCCTGTTATAATTACTCTTGAAGACCACCTGACTCCAAAGCTTCAGGCAAAAGTTGCTCAGGTATTTAATAGCTTATACACTTCTTTATCTTTCACCCTCCAGTTATGCTTGGAAGTCGAACCACCTTTGATTGATGGGGAAAATAATTTCATTGTAGATGGTTACTGAAACGTTTGGGAAAATGCTGTTTTGCCCTCAATCTGAATGTTTAAAAGAATTCCCTTCACTGAAGGATCTGAAGTATCGGATCATTATTTCAACCAAACCTCCCAAAGAGTACCTTGAAGCTCAGACTAACAAGGACAAAGAAAAGGAAAAGGAGAAGGAAAAGGATTCAGATGACGATGTTTGGGGAAAAGAACCAGCAGAGCTTGCTGCCGATCAAGAAGATGACAAGGTATGTTTTGAAATGAATTGAATTATAACATTGGTTTCATTTGATTTAAACCTAGTACACATCTTTTATTTGGATTCTTCTACAGGTGCACCTACATAGCTGTATCATCTTCAAATCATTGTGTAACTTTTATGGTTCTCACAATGTAGTTTCCTTTATGGTTGCAGACTGATAGTGATGCAAGTGAGAACAATCAGGATGATGAAGATACAGATGCATCTGAACCCGAGTTTAACTCTTCAAGAGCCCTTGGTTACAAGAGTCTTATTGCCATTCATGCTGGGAAACCCACGGGAGGGTTGAAGAAGGCACTAAAAGTTGACCCTGATAAAGTTAGGCGCCTTAGTCTGAGTGAACAGGCACTTGAAAAGGCTACAATGTCTTATGGGACAGATGTTGTGAGGTAATTATTTGCATTAGTCTCAAACCATAGACATTCCCTGTTTGATGCGGTGAATATGCAAAAAAGTAACTGGTTTTTCTGCTTTATTATTTAACTTTTCCCTAATTCATCTATATCAATGTATTTAGATTCACCCAGAAGAATTTCCTTAGAATATATCCCAAGGGTACTCGGTTTAACTCCTCAAACTACAAGCCACAGATTGGTTGGATGCATGGAGCTCAAATGATTGCCTTTAACATGCAGGTTTTGTTTCTCTACTTATTTCAGTTGCCCTATTCCTTTAATATTAAAATGCCGTAGACTGAAATTAGTGCACTCTTGCCTCAAGTTGCTGGATAAACTTCAAAACATAGTTTTATGCTGAAAGTACATAATACTATTCCTGAAGCTGATCTTCAACATTGAATTTCACAAACTCGAGCAAATTGAACTAGGCCATACTATTAATACTATGAGCTTTTCTTCAATGTCCTTTATCCTTCTTGATTGGAATGCAAAGTTTGTTGTTATGACCCCAAATTTTTATAAAAATCCAACTAACAAAGTTGTGGTGTAATTGCAGGGATATGGTAGATATCTTTGGCAAATGCATGGGATGTTTAGAGCTAATGGAGGCTGTGGTTATGTGAAAAAACCCGATTTTCTGATGAATGTCTATGCGAACGGCCAGGTTTTCGATCCACGAGCTAAGTTACCGATCAAGAAAAGATTAAGGGTAAACACGATTCGATATTGAACAGATTCCCATCCTTCTCATCCTCCTTTTATTGAATCCTCTATGGTCTACCTGACAGGTGAGAGTCTACATGGGAGATGGATGGAACTTGGATTTCAAGAAAACACACTTCGACACGTATTCGCCGCCCGATTTCTATACAAAGGTAAGACGATTTTCACCAGTAGCCGGAGATGCAAATGGCTGCTTCATGAATATAATACTGAATTTTTAATGCAGGTTGGCATAGCAGGAGTGCCAGCTGATGAAACAATGAAGAAAACAAAGACGAAAGAAGACAACTGGAAGCCCGTTTGGGATGAAGAGTTTATATTTCCACTGACTGTTCCCGAATTGGCCTTGCTCCGAGTCGAGGTCCACGAATATGACATGTCCGAGAAGGATGACTTCGCCGGTCAGACTTGTTTGCCGGTCTCTGAATTGAAGCAGGGGATTCGAACAGTTCCCCTCTTTGATCGGAAAGGAGAGAAGTTAAACTCTTCAAGACTTCTAATGCGATTTGATTTTATCTGAGACTACAAAGTATAAAGACAGATGTTAATTTTATTACATGTATTTAGTCTGGTTCGCGGTCTACCTGTTTTGCTCCATACGTTTGAAGCCATTTTCAGCTCCATGTACTCTGCCTGCCCAAAAAATACTATTCTGTTCCCATTTTCATTTGTCCTGAAGTCAAATATTTGACATTCAGCACATATTTTGACACGAATATATGAAAGAACTTGAAAAAATTAAATATATTCGTCTTGATACATAATCATACCCGAATAAAAGTAAATTAAAAGTTCAGTGACTATAACGAAAATTTTAAAAATTTGATGATCATATTAAAAACACCCTAAAAATTTAAGAAGTACTAATATAATTTATTCTTAAAATAATGAATCGAGTTTAATGATTATTTTTGTTTTTGTTTTCTATTGGCTTCTATAGAAAGAGATTCTGGTAGTGATTTTTAATACTACTCTATACTCTTAACGAAGATCAAACTTTCAATTACTGTTCACTGAATTTTTATTTGAAATATTTTTTTGTTATTTTAACTTTTATACGCGTCAATACTAATGTTGTCTCTAAGGTTTGAACTCGTATCCTCTCTTTAGGAGTACAACATGTCTTACCAATGCATCCTACACTTGTTAGTTAGTGATGTACAAAAATTTAATTGAATGTGTTTATTTACATAATTGTTATTTTTCTTAAATTTAAAAGCTTAACCAAAGATGTCAAAATGAAGACTATAAGTCTATCTATCTTATCTTTCAACCAAGATTACTGCACTGAATCTTATCTTTAGGACCAAGCCTAAGTTAATGTTTTTGGTAATAAAAATGAACTGTTCAGGGTAATTATTCCATGCCCAAGCGTATGTGAAAAATTTATTTACACAAGTACATGAGTAGAATTTAAAGGTTTAAGTGTAGTAGTTTTGAATTTAGGAGTTGTTGACAGAATTTCGAGTTTATAGTTAAAATTTAGAGTTTATAGGTTAAAAACTAAATCCCTAACCATATTAGCCTAAACCTTAAATTCTTAAACTCTAAAATCTAAACACCTACACTAAAATCTCTAAACTGAAATCTTAAACCCTAAAATTTCCACCATCATTGTATGGGATAATAATCTCCTATCAGTACACTTTGTTTTTATAATTAATGTTTCAGATATAGATGCTTTGATCAAATTTTTTCCAGCTCAATAATCCACAAATCATGGATTCTCCAAATAAAATAGCCATGAGAAATCCTTTACCTTGCCTGGTTAGAGAATATAAAAATCTGGGTTTCAAGCAAATTTCTTGCTTTTGCTAAGATTAAAAGCATCGGGTCCCCCACTTCATTCTTTGCTCTTCCTCTGACCCTTTAAAAATTCACCCTTTTTAATCCAACGACAAGCAATCTCTTCCCTTGGCATCAAGTAAAAAGCTACAACGTGATAAATAAGCCATTTAATGAATGAGCTGATACATAATGGAATATGAACTGTTCCAGCTTCCTTACACTCATTGTTTCAGCACATATTCTCACTTTATTGGAACGCCATTCCTGTCTTACATATAGACACACAGAAAACTGATCAAAGCTGTGAAAAGAGAGATGCCGAAGCAGAATTTCAAGGTGTGTTGGTGTTGGAGGAGAATATTCAAGACAAGGGTAGTTGAGCCACCTCGAGACGTCGAGAATGCCTTCCATCTCTTCGCACCGAACGGAACGATGTCGGTCGATGACCTTCTCAAGTTTCTGATCGAACACCAAGGTGAAACGAAGGCTACCAAGGAGGACGCTCAGGCCATTTTCGATAGTCTCAAGCACCTCAATATCTTCCATAGGAGGGGCATCCATTTAGAAGCCTTCTTTAGATATCTACTTGGTGATCATAACCTTGCTCACCCTCCATCTTCACAGGTAACTCTGGCTTTCTCTTCTTTTTGCAGCAGATATAATTGAATTGACATTCAATGCATTAGTTCATAATATATATTATATATATATATATAGTGCCTCCATTGAAGTATTTCAATTAAACACTTCATCATTGTAGGTGCACCATGACATGAATGCACCATTGTCACATTATTTCCTATTCACGGGCCATAACTCATACTTGACTGGGAACCAAGTAAGCAGTGCCAGCAGCGTAGAACCGATTAAAGATGCCCTGCTTCGAGGGGTACGAGTGATTGAATTGGATCTATGGCCGAATTCCAAGGGAAACGATGTCGAAGTTCTCCATGGCGGGTATGAATATCTTTTATTTCCCTGGTAAAGTAGTTAATTTAGACTTTTGAATTCTTAAAAAACTTGTAGGACTCTCACTTCTCCTGTGGATCTCCAAAAATGTTTGCAAGCAATCAAGGAGAATGCATTTCATGCTTCAGAATATCCTGTTGTGATCACTTTTGAAGACCACTTGAATGCAAATCTTCAGAAAATGGTGGCAAAGGTGAGCTAATAGTAATGGTAGTAACTAGTAATATGGGATTTCACCACTACTAAGCTTGAAACGTGCTTCTTTTTTTTCTCTAATAATTTTGATTTTCTTTAGATGGTCATAGACACTTTCGGAGATACGCTCTACCGGTGCGAAGCAGAAAATGTCGAGCAATTTCCTTCACCAGAATCATTGAAGAAAAAGGTTGTGATCTCCACCAAGCCCCCAAAAGAGTACCTAGAAGAAAATGCAGGAGAAGTTTCAGAAAATGAGATGGGAAGAGTAAGAAATGAATGTCAAACTAGTAGCTATAGATTATGTTTCAATGACAAAATGTTGAGTATAATTTGCTTTCCTATTTGTCATTTATGATTCGGAAGCGTCCATCGGATTTAGAGCATGTTCCGGATGAAGACGAAGAGAAGGCTGTGCCTCAATACAGGCAACTAATTGCCATTCATGCAGGGAAGCTCAAAGGTGGACTAGATAACTGGCTGAGTGATGATCCTAAGAAAGTACGGCGGCTTAGCTTGAGTGAACAAGAGCTCGAAAATGCCACTAAAACTCATGGAACTAAGATTGTCAGGTATATCAGTTACTTTATACTTCATAAATAAACTACTTATAAAAGAGTATTGGTGACATTTTAGTTATGCAAATTTTCTCTAGGTTCACTCAACGGAATTTGCTGAGGGTGTTTCCTAAAGGCACACGGGTCGACTCTTCGAATTACAATCCGTTTGTCGGGTGGATGCATGGAGCTCAAATGGTTGCATTTAACATGCAGGGGCATGGAAAGCACTTATGGATAATGCAAGGAATGTTTAAAGCCAATGGTGGATGCGGCTATGTGAAAAAGCCCGACTTTTTGTTGCAGAGGGGTCCGGACGATGAGGTTTTTGATCCTAATGCGCCGCTGGACGTCAAGACCGTTATGAGGGTGGATCAACATTGCCCTGCTTATGACTCTGCACAATGTGATTCTTCATTTTGTAAATCTTCAATGGCTGAAATGTGTGACGTTTTCCTATGCAGGTAAAAGTTATATTGGGGGAAGGTTGGCATCAGGACTTCCACCACACGGCATTCGATCGATATTCCCCGCCGGACTTCTATACGAGAGTGAGACAATTAAAATTCCATATGAAGCATACTGATAATGAAGTAGATATGCAGTTTTTGGTGACTAAATTTATGTACGTGCAGATTGGAATAGCCGGTGTGCCGGCGGATAAGGATGTAAAGCAAACATCAACGATAGAAGATGAATGGTTACCTGTGTGGGAGGAGGAGTTTGAATTCCAAATTCGAGTTCCGGAATTAGCTGTGCTTCGGATTCAAGTCTTGGAATATGACACAACGGGGAGACCTGATTTCGGAGGCCAAGCATGTTTCCCTGTACCAGAGTTGAGAAGTGGGATTAGGAACGTTCCGTTATTCGACAAGAAGGGAAATAAATACAAGCATGTGAGGCTTCTACTCAGCATTAGCTTTGAACGCCCTTATGATCTCTGATTACGGTTCATGTTTGTAATGCCATTGGCATGCTTAAATAATGGTCAGCAACACATATAAAATCAACTCAGAAATCTTGTTGCTAACTACTAACTCTTTTGGTCGAAAGTTCGGGAGCGAAACTAAAAATTTATAAAGAGAGGACCATAATGAGATTAAAATTTTTGAAGAGGCAAAAATAAAATTTTAAAAAGATTAAAGGTATTATAAAACTAATTTTACTTTTTGGTAGCTGGCAGACGTGGTTGTTATTGAGAATTATTTATTACTAACCAACAATCTTCAAATTAATTTATTACTAACCACAACTTCAATTAATTTTATTAACAACACATATTAGATTGTTAGTTAGACATTAATTTTTCTATATAATTATTAATGTTGAATTTATTAATCTATTAAATTTAATTTAAAAGAACAATTTTATCATCTAATATCTATGAAAAAAATACATTTTTAACAAACGAGCCATTAAAAATTTACAATGTGGTAATGTAATAGTGCAAGTGGTATGTAATTTATGACGTATATTATCACCTTTAATTTTTTTAATCACGTCATCTAACTATATCATCAATCTAACTATATCATCAACCTTTTTAATTATTTTTTTATAGTCAAATGATAGTTTTGATTGCCCACCATGTTTAAAATCGATAGTTAGTTCTTATATTTAAATTTGGCTTGACTTTTATTTTTATAAGTCATTACTTAATTCAAATAGTTAATACATTAACTATCATGATTAAAATGTTGATATAATTTCTTTTAAATAATTCTTTTTAACTTATTGTGTTGATATGATTTTGTTTGTGCGTTGGAAGAATAAGAGTATGTTCGGATGAAAAAAAATTATATATTATATTTAAAAATGTTAGCATTTTAGAACTTATCACATTAAAATAAGGGCTGAGTTGAGTATTGATCGAGCTTTAACGAATATTATTTATAGAAATATTATTTAAAAATAGGATAAATTACACCATAACTCGTACTTGACCGGGAATCAGTTCAGCAGTAAGAGCTGTGTTGAACCCATCAAACATGCTCTGGTTAGAGGTGTCAGAGTAATTGAGTTGGATTTGTGGCCGGATTCCAACGGAAACGATGTGAAAGTTTGTCATGGAAGGTAAAAACAAACCCAGTTTTTCTTTTGTAAGTAAATTACTAAATTCATTAATCTGAAATGAAAGTGGTCAGGTTTTATAAGATTGATTAAAAACTATGTGAAACTTGTAGGACTCTGACTTCTTCTGTGGGTCTACAAAAATGTCTGCAATCAGTTAAGGAGAATGCATTTAAAGTTTCAGAATACCCTGTTGTGATCACGTTTGAAGATCACCTGAATCCAAATCTTCAGCAAAAAGTGGCAAAGGTGAGCTTATAATGATAGTTTCACACCATGGAAGTTTTACTAATACTAACTTTGAAATGTTCCTTTTTTATCTTTAGATGGTTAGAGAAACTTTCGGAGACATGCTCTACACTAACGAGACAGAAAATTTAGAGCATTTTCTTTCACCTGAATCGTTGAAGAAAAAGGTTTTGATTTCAACAAAACCTCCAAAGGTGTACCAAAACATCCAAGGGGAAGAAGTTCCAGAAAATGGAAGTGGAACTGTGACAAATGAAGGCCAAAGAAGTAGCCAGGTGCCTTAGGGTTAAAGTTTCATTAACGTTATGTTGAGAATGATTGCTTGCCTAATGCTCATTTATGATTTTGTTAGATCAATCCACCAGAAGATGGGGAACATATTCCGGACGAAGACGAGGAGAAAGTTGTGCCTGAATACAGGCACATAATTGCCATACATGCAGGGAAGCTGAAAGGTGGATTAGAGAATTGGCTGAGTGACGATCCTACGAAAGCCAGGCGGCTCAGCTTGAGTGAGCAAGAGCTTGAAAACGCTGTAAAAACACATGGAACCAAAACTGTCAAGTATGCATAACAGCCTTTGTTTAAATACTAATGATAAATATTGAGATTTTAGTTATCAAATTTATTGTATTCTTTCTAAAGGTTCACTCAAAGGAATTTGCTGAGAGTGTATCCCAAAGGTGCCCGTGTGGACTCTTCTAATTACAATCCTTTCGTTGGATGGATGCATGGAGCTCAAATGGTTGCATTTAATATGCAAGTAAGACAATTCCAGGGCCAATTGAGACCCTTTTAAGGAATTCTCCTTAATTATTTCCCTACCAATCTTGAACTGTTCTTATCCTGGTTTCTCTTCTGACAGGGACATGGAAAGCACCTATGGATAATGCAAGGAATGTTTAAAGCCAATGGTGGATGCGGCTATGTGAAAAAGCCCGACTTTTTGTTGCAGAGGGGTCCGAACGATGAGGTTTTTGATCCTAGTGCGCCGCTGGACGTCAAGACCGTTATGAGGGTTGATCGATATTGCCCTACTTATGACTGCACAATGTGATTCTTCATTTTGTCAATCTTCAATAGCTGAAATCTTGACTCTTTTTTCTTTACAGGTAAAAGTTATCCTAGGGGAAGGTTGGCATCAGGATTTCCCCCACACCGCATTCGATTACTGTTCCCCACCGGACTTTAAGACAAGAGTGAGACGATTAAAGTACCATATGTAACATACTGATAATGAAGTGCATATGCTGTTTTTGGTGACTCATTTATCTTTCTGCAGATTGGAATTGCTGGTGTTGCAGCTGATAAGGTTGTAAAGGAAACAGCAACCATAGACGATGACTGGTTACCTGTATGGAACAAGGAGTTCGAATTCCAATTAAGAGTTCCAGAATTAGCTGTGCTTCGGATTAAAGTTCTCGAGTCTGATACAGGAGGTTCTGATTTCGGAGGCCAAGCATGTTTGCCTGTATCGGAGTTGAGAACCGGGATTAGAGCAGTTCCATTACATGACAAAAAAGGGAACAAGTACAAGCATGTAAGGCTTCTATTGAGCATCAAATTTGAGCTATAGATCTTGTACCATTTGATTTGTCTCCTAGATCATGCCATTGATGTGAAAATAGTACCCTTTCTTTTTCTGAAAGAGACAATAATTCTTATTATTACCATTAAAAAATTAATAGATTGCAGATGCAAATCTTAACACCTAAAGAATTTCATATGAATTACAGTTATGAAAAGAACTGAAAAAAGAATTTGCATGAACTCTTCTAAAAGCTCAATCTGAAAGAGTAGAAATTGTTCTAGAGAATAATTGTTTCAACTTTATTTCGATTCTGAAAAAAGAAAATGCAGATACTATTCTGTTGCTTGATAATCTCATTGAGTGGTTCAATCAAATATTACTTTCTTTAAGCAAAATCTAAAAAGGTTTTTCATGGATTGTTTTTCTATCTCTTATAGTTTGAGAGAATTTTTTTAAAGGAAAAAGTTTGTTCCAAATTGTAAAGTTCATGAAACCCAGGATTTCAGTATTTTATTTGGAGAAGCATTTTTCACTTTTAAGCTTCAGAATTTAAAATCCAACAGGGACCTGCTGTTCCCCTTTTATCTAAAGAATATACCATTTTATCGAATAATATATCTTTGCTTTTTTGCTTTACATATTAACAGAGTTGAATTATTCATCTACTTGATTGTAGTTATTAAAAAAACCAAATCATAATTAGAATAAGGGTAAACTACATAAATGACCACCATACTATTAGTAAAGTCGCGATTTGATCACCTTACTTTTTTTCTAAGCAATTAAACCACCAAATTATTAAATTGGTTGCAATGTGACCACCAGCCGTTAAAAACTAACGGGAGGAGTGACGTGGCAGTTAATAAAATTAGTATAATTACACATTTGATCCCCTCTATTTGTAGATTTTATCAATTTGGTCCTAATTTTAATAAATAAAATAATTTTATTATTTAATAAGGTTACGACACGTGTCACCATATTATTGGAGGACTTTATTTATATATTTTTAATTTAATAATTTTTATTTTGTTCCTCCAATCAGGTGGTGACACGTGTCACCAGATTGAAGGAGCAAAACTAAATAAAGAAGCACATTACTACCAATAAGGTTCAAACCCAAGTCTATTGGGTTGAGAGTGAGCACAGCTACCACTAGGCTAAAGCTATCCTTGTAATGCATTGTTCAAAATCTAATATATATCTTAGTTTTGGTCTAAGATAAATATATATGGAGTGCAATGGAGTGCTTTTGATCTACTTACTGACACAAACTTCTACCTTGCTGTTTCTACAACATTGCCTATTCGTAACTCACAAGCAAAATCCAAAAATTCGTGTTCTTTTCGCAAAGTCCAAGCTGTTTTGTTTTTTCTTTATAAAACCAAACCTCGTATATTATTAACCCTAGTTTCTCAGAGAGTCTCCACTCTCCACCACATCTGTCTGCTCAAAGAAACCGTGATGGAGATTACAGGTCAGTTTGGGTTGATCTGGGAGCAAACGAGGGCGCCGTTTCTGGTGCCGGTGTTGAAAGTCATGGTGGTTTTGTGCTTGGCGATGTCTTTAATGCTTTTTGTGGAAAGGGTTTACATGGGAATTGTGATAGCGTTTATCACAATCCACTCTTGCCTTTCCACCCATTTGGAAATGGTGCCTTTGGGAACCCATTCTTGGAGAAGAATTCACCTTCCTGTATTGTTCATTAAATCAAACATTAGTTCAAGACTTAAAAAAATTCGTGTCCAAATTTGTAGTTTAGATTTTAGAGCATGTTCTTAGTTCTTACTTGAAGCCAAGAGGGAACATTGCTGCGGTATCCGGTGGCCAAAACGACCGAGTCGATGTCGAGCACCAATGTCCAGCACCGGAGTTTTCCCTTGGCTGTCCTTGAGTTCCAATGGTCCAATTGATGGCCTTTTCAGACCATATTTCTCGATGTTTCCCAGCACCAACCAGGACAATATCAACAATAGCTTGTCGACAAGCCAAAGGGGCAGCCATTAGAATCCAATCAAATGTTTATATCCGAATTTGCTTGATGAGTTGACTCACCGAGCTGCGAACCACCATGGAAGGTGAAGCATTGTGGTTTGCGAGATCCTTGTGATGCATTGAGCAAAACTAAGATATATATTAGATTTTGAACAATGCATCACATTGACAGCTTTGGCCTAGTGGTAGTTGTGCTCACTCTCAACCTAGTAGACTTGGGTTTGAACCCTATTGGAAGCAAGGTGCTTATTTATTTAGTTTTGCTCCTTCAATCTACAATAATACGGTGACACGTGTCGTAACCTAATTAAATAATAAAATTATTTTATTTATTAAAATTAGGACCAAATTGATAGAATCTACAAACAGAGGGGACCAAATGTGTAATTATACCAATTTTATTAACTGCCACGTCACTCCTCCCGTTAGTTTTTAACGGCTGATGGTCACATTGCAACCAATTTAATAATTTGGTGGTTTAATTACTTAAAAAAAAAGTAAGGTGGTCAAATCGCGACTTTACCAATAGTATGGTGCTCATTTATGTAGTTTACCCTTAGAATAAATAGTTTAAAAAGTGAGAAAATATACACTCTCACCACTAAAACATTTTCTCTGTATCAATTTTTTATAACTTTTTTAGTTTTTTTATTTGACTTGTTTTCGGCTATAAATTTATCGTCGATTGATTTTGTAAATAAATAAATTTCATCAGTTTGACGAGTATTTGTGTTGTTTTCTCTTTTTTATTTTTGTTTTTAGTTTTCTGTACTTTATTTTAAAGAAAATATTTTGATTTTTTTTGTTAATTTCTTGTCTGCATTTATGGTAGTTTATATGTACAATTTTTGCAGTTTTATCTCTACAGTTTCGCAATTTTTGTAATTTCGCAGTTTTACTCTGTCCCAGTCACATATATATCTATTTTCATAGCACTTATCTCTTTTGAGATGGTTGGTGGTCTTATCAATGTTTGATGTCTTTTCATAGTTGTTTTGTCGATGTGTCTGGTGCTTGCAGCGAAGAGTATTGAAGATTTTTTGAAATATTCTAGTCAAAGTTTTACGGTTACTTGATTTTTTATGAAGTTTTTGTACAGTTTCTATGGAATGAAGGATTTTATTTTAAGTTTTCATATTTTTTAGTATTTTATATACTCTATGCTTCTGTTACTTAAGGTATGATTAGTTTGTAGTCTTTTCTCTTGAAATGAAATTCAATAATTGTTATTTGTTTAAAAAAATAAATCATAAAATAATAGAAATAAACTGCTTTAGCTATAAAATAACTATCATCTATCCAAATTTTAATTATTAAGAATTTAATTATAAAAGTTTAACCCCTTGCATCACACCAGCATATTCAAAAAAATTAATTATAAAAATATTTTATAGCGTTTTAAATTTAATAATTTGAATTATATCTTGAAGTAATAAATTTCATACTATGTGCATTACGCTATTCACAAATTGACATTTAAATTGTGATACATTCAATTTTATATATTATAAATGATGCATAAATTTTATTTTATTTTTCTTAAATTAACCCATGATTCTCATCCAAAAAAATAACTTTCAATTCACTAGAATTTGACAAATTGTGACATAACACAAAAGTCATAAACATTGGCATGTGTCATCTAATAATATTATTGTTAACTGTTGTAGACTGGCGATTGACCTAGGGAAATACTAACGTAGAAAATAAAATTTAAATACTAATCTCTTATAATAATTTTTTGATGTACTGAATTTAGAATTGATATAATTTTGGATCAATTTGTCAATTAGATATTTATTATATGAATTGGAATTGAATTTAACCAAATTCATGACGAAGATATGTTAGGCCCACAAACCGACCCGTTAAATCTTTCATTTTTTCTCTCTCCAAAACATTCCATTTTCTCCAACAATGAGAAGGAAAGGTATCATTTTAAGTGATCAAAAGCTATGATATATTATTTGGGTTGGTCTAAGTGATAAATAGTTTAATATTATTTAAGTAGGTTTCGAGTTTGAGACATTATATATAAGAAATTTTTATTAAAATTAAGTGTACGACGCAAATTAGTTTAAATTAGTCGATACAAAACCTAAAAATCAAAAGCGCAAAAAAAAGAGAGCCATGATCTGATCGTTAAAGTTAGAAGCACAAACAAGGAAAGAAATGAGGAATCCATTGCTTGCTAGCTAATTGCTTGTCTACCCCATTTTTCATCCCTTGAATTTTAGTGCCTTCAATTATTCACTTTTGAATTTGATGACGATTTACAGTTATCTCATAAAACATTTTAAATTTATTATATATTAAAGGTAAATCTTATATTTTTTTAATGAGGTTGCGAGTTGCGACACAAACCCCACTCATCAACGACCTCCGTCCCCAAAAATAATATTTTGTTTTTATACAATTTAATCATTTTTATATATTTGATTTACCTCATTAGTTAATCATTGGAATTTGAGTGACTGTTAGAGATGTTTTAAATTATATTTTTATAGTAATAAACATTTCGTAAATTTGAATATATATGTATTTCTCTATTGGTGAAAAGTGTACACAAAGAAATAGGGAATGAGGATGTTATATTTGCAAATCTTTCCTTAATCCAAAATTATTTTGTTTAGCCTCTTCCCGTTGATGAATTGATTGAAAATATGGGAATTAACATTTTTTGTGTGACTAAAAAGTAAAAACCCTAACATCTCTCATGTATAGAAATGGCAAAAACAAGATCCCGGATTGTTTGTTGTTTGGTCTGGCCTCAAAAGAGAACAAATAGAATGGTGAACATCAACATTATTATCATTATTATTTTTTAATATTAAAAAAACATTGTTTTTTTTTAAATGGTGTCCCTCCAATGAGTCCCAATTCAAGCAAAAGGCTACTTTATGCAGAAAGTGAAAGATTCAGCAAAATGCATCTTTGATTTTCTCTCCCCTGTTGTTTACTAATTATATGAACACAAAACTTAGATTTTTTTTTATCGAAGAAACTTTAAATATATTGATGTTTGCATTTAGTGAACTTATTATAATTAAAATTACCTGGTCCTACATTATGTCACGGTCCGTTTGCGTGATAGGCAAGACCGTGACGAGATGCTTGCTGGTCGTGCTTAAGTCGGGATGCGGGATAGCATTAGGAGTGTAGTATGTGTCGTACATCCGTTCCTGGGGACGGGCGTGCTGGTTAGGCACCACATTGGTCGGGAGCTGTCCTCGCTTCCCTGATGAGCCCGTGGGAGGGCGAAACCAGTAAGCATCGAGCGGATAAGGCTGAGCCCCGGGCTGGTAAGAGCCCTGGGTTGCCGCACGGGGGCTATGTCCCTGCCACAAGACTCTGACCCCGTGACAATTACACCCACCTAGTTTTGTATTATATTTATAATGTTTTTTTTCTTCTTTTTAGTGTAGTTGTGTTGTTTTGCTTAATAGGTTTTTTCACTTTTTTTAATGAAAATACGAATTTTATTATGTTTTAGTAACATATTTGTTAGGATTAGATTTGATGTTGTCTCTCAAATGGGTGTTTATTTTGTTGTCTTGGTTATTTATGTATGATTTGGACTCGATTTTTTCATATTGACAAGTGTTTACAATCATCTTGAGTTGTGATAGAGTCGGTTGTCAATGTATCGTTGTTATCATATTCATTTTTACGTCAATGTTGAAGAAGTTTATTATTCTTTGTTGATGGTGATGTTTGTTTGTATTTTTTTTTTCCCGAATTGTTTGGTTGTATTTTTTAACCATTTTCTATGTAGTCATATTTTAATTAGTTAATCACTATTTTATGCTCTTCTATTATTTTTCTTAGAAACAATTGGTTAATGCGAATAATTTTCTAGTTTTTTTTAATAGTTAATGACTAATTTGTGTTCTTCTATTATTTTTTTGAATAAGAATAATTTGCCTAGTTAACAATAAATACTGGAAATAGTTAATTATTTATAAAAGAAGCTCTCATCATTTTATAATCACAATAATAATGTAGTAATTGTGAACTGCTTGAATTACTTATAGTTTTTGCAAAGTCGGTTATACAAAATTTAAATATCATAGCGGATTTTAACAAACTTGTCACATCAATCACAATTTGTTGGTTATTTCAACAAGTATTAATGCAATTTGTTCTAAATTCGAAATTAGTTTCCACAAAATATATAGGTTTTTTTGTTTCAATATTCCCCTTTTCGAATATAATGGGGAAAATAACCCCCAAACTTTCATATTGGGAAAAATACCCCTCTTTCATGCCATGTAGGACGAATTCGCGTCCTGTAAATAGCGAATTCAAGATTCGCGTTTTGCAGGACGCGAATCTCTGTGCCGTTTCAGTGGAAAAGGGAATTCGCGTCCTGCAAAACGCGAATTCCACGATATTATCCCCAAATTATCGCGATTTGGAGTAAATACGAACGGTTGGGAAAATAGAATTCGCGTTCTGTAGAACGCGAATTCACTTTATTATGTTGAATTCGCTTCCTGCAGAACGCGAATTCGGTTCAAATTCGCAGCCCCCAGGCAGCGATTTCTCTATAAAAGGGGAGGTTTGGGAGAGAATGCTCTTCATTCTCTCCCAAAAATTTGAAGAGTTTGTTCTATATTTTAAGCAAGTGTGATAATGGCGGGTTTCCTGAGATTAGAAGATGGCCACGTAAGCAATTATCGTCGAAATAATGTAAGTTTTTTTATTCGAGTATGTTAATAGTATTTATTTTTAGACTAGCGAAATTAGTTAAATTCGAACATATCTTTAGAATTTATATTTAGACTAAGAAAATTAGTTAGATTCGAATATATTAAAAATAATTTTTTTAGACTACGAATGTTAGTTAAATACGAATATTTCTTTAGATTTTAGATTTAGAGTAACAAAATTAGTTAAATTCGAATATGTATTTAGAATTTATATTTAGACTAAGAAATTTTGTAAAATTTGAATATGTTAATAATATTTATTTTTAGACTAAAAATGTTAGGTAAAATTGAATATTTGTTATTTAGATTTTAGATTTAGAGTAACAAATAAGTTAAATTGAATATGTGTTTTTATTTTATTTTTAGAATAAGAAAATTAGTTAAATTCGAATATGTTAATACTATTTATTTTTAGAGTAAGATAATTAGTTAAATTCGAATATATTGTTGGTGTTGACTTATAGAATAAAAATTAATAAAATTAGTTAAATTCGAATATATTGTACACTATAAAAAATTTTGACATAATATGTGATTGTTAATATGTGTGTGTCTTTAATTATTTGTAGAATGGAGAAGAACGTCGGTTAGAGGTTTACATCACTAAGATTAGGGCGGGTCCGGATCCTGATCTAGCCGATTACATAGCCGACGCCGGATTTGGGCATGTGGCGAAGCTTCATGGAGGGGGTGCGAAATTAGACGTTGATTTAATCAACGCGCTTGTGGAGAGGTGGAGGCCAGAGACACATACATTTCACTTACCATGTGGTGAGGCGACCATCACATTAGAAGATGTGTCGTATATTCTTGGCCTGCCTGTAGATGGGGAGGCTATCACTGGTGCCGCCAGTGATGATTGGGAGGGCTTGTGTATGGACTTGTTAGGAGATAAGCCCGAAAAACTACAGGGCGGATGTGTGACGCTGAGGTGGTTGCGTACGCAGTTCGCTAATTTGCCTGCTGGAGCCAATGAAGATGTGAAGAAGGTAAAAGAAATAATTTTTTATTAGTAGTAATAAAATTATAAAATTGGTTATATTTTAATATTTTTTTCTTTATATTTTAGGCATATGCTCGGGCGTATATCTTACAGATCCTAGGGGGAATTTTGGTGGCCGACAAAACTCGCAACAAAGTTCACATGTTGTGGTTGCGGCACTTGCGAGATTTTGAAGAGGCTGGTAAATTAAGTTGGGGTTCGGCAGTACTTGCATTTATGTATAGGGAGTTGTGCAAGGCTGCGAGTTCTGATCGACACGACATCGGAGGATGTCTTTTGCTACTCCAGTCTTGGGCGTGGTTTAGAATGCCATTTTTACGCCCTGACTTGTCCGCGCCAGCTGACTATTCCTATCCACTATGTTTGAGGTATGTTTTATAAATTGGTTATTTTCCTAATATATATTTTTTTAAATATTAAAAGTATGTTTTGATGTTATGTAGGTGGTTTCATGCTCTAACTCATGTTGGGATTCCGACTATGATGCATTCTATTAGGCAGAGTATTGACACGAAAGCTGCAAATGAGGTAAATATTTTAATTTTTATATTAAGTTGAAGTTTGATATGAATATAGTTTAATTTAGTTGTTTTAATTATTTCTATATTTAATTTACAGTTTTTGTGGACCCCGTACTCTGAATCGGAAATCAACGACTGTCTGCCTAATTTTGAGCCTGGGACAGTTTCCGCTTGGACGGCCGTGGTACCTCTCATCTGGTACGCTGTAGTTGAGTGGCATCCGGTAGATCGCGTCCAACGCCAGTTCGGGCGTCTGCAAACAATTCCGATAGATCCGCCTAATTTGGATGACTTACATAAGATCACCCGACAAGGAAAACTTGAGGTATAATAATTAAATTTGATTTAATAGTTATTTATTTATACTTACTTTACAATTTAAAAACAATAATTTTGTTGATGTTTTGTGGTAGGTGGACTGGTCGGTGAAACATGTGCAGTGGATTGCACAGTGGCAGTATAGGCATCAGCGGCAGGCACTGAATGAGTACCGAATGTTTGATGAGCCTATGGTGAGTGCTGATTACTTTGCATGGTTCTTTGGTAATGGGAAACTGTATCTTCTCACTCCGGAGGAACAAGCAGCTGTGTATGAGCCTGTTCAGCGCAACCGCCCCCGGACTCAGCGTACGAGGGGAGCAGGTGGATCGCAACATCGAAGGGGAGCAGGTGCTTCATCCTCCAGAGCTACCGATCCGATTCGCCCCCAGGGCCCCACCCAGTTGATGATTCGGCCGAGGCCTCCGAGTCCGACGGAAGGCTTTTTCACTCCTACTGTGGGGATGATGGGTGGATCATCGATGCCGACTGGCGGATCTTCGAGTTCCACTGCTCCCTCTGCTTTTTCCCCATACCCGTTTCATGCTAGGCCTTATGATAGTTCGGGCCCCGGGTTCGTTCAGCACACACCTCCACAGTCGTTGTTCTTATCTAGTGGGCCTGTCGGCCCAAGTGGTACTGCTGGAGATGACATTGACGATGAGCCCGATCATGGTCCTCAACAGGATCCGGTTCACCGTGGACGACGTAATCCAGCTCGAGTTCGACATCCACCAGACTGTGGGACCGGCGGACATAGGGGGTAGTTATATTTATTTTTCTATCTTTTTCGAATATAGTTCGTGCAAACTATTTCAGTTGTTTTTTTCATGAGTATGTATGAGCTATTATGTTTTTCTATGTTTTTTTCATGTTAGTTATTTATAAGTAAACCCAAGATAAATAACTTTCATCAAAAGCGCTAAATCGAAAGCACAAAATACAAGTACGCAAGATAAATAACTTTCATCAAAAGCGGTAAATCAAAAGCACTACATCGAAAGCACCGAATTCACAAATTACAAGTACGCAAGATAAATAACTTACATAACTTAATCAAAATTAAATTACTAATCGTAGTCGGTACTTATGTCAGACGTTAAGTTTAGTTCCTCAATTATTTGTTCTTTCTCCTGCCGTCTCTGATAAATTTTTAAGAACACGTCATTCTCGTCTGGAGTAGCTAACTCATTCTCGTCTTCGCCAGCTAACGCATTCTCGTCTTGGACAGCTACAACATTTGTTGAAGAACTTGATCCGTCATCAAATTTCACGCTAAGCTCGATGTTTGTTCCCCCAGCAAGTTTGTATGCCCGAAACATCTTTCGCATAGCTTTCTTATCTGACAGTGTGAGCATATAATGTTCCTCGGGGCCGGGCTCATTGACTGGTACTTTCACTTGCAAAGCCTCTATTTTTGCGCTGGTCGACTCTTTAACTCGTTTGGAGACCAACTCAAATAATTCATTTCTTGTGATCGTTTCAGTAAAAGATGTGTAGAAGTATGTTCCACGATAAAATACAGTAGCTGAATATCGAGCCATTTTATCTTTCAGAAATGTAGAAATGCAAGAAAACCGGGGAAGATAGAAAAGTAATAAGTTTGATGGGATGTTAAGGCAGAAATACAGCCTATTTATACAGATGGTTATAGGCATGCGTTTCACCATAATGCATTTGTCAGCCCAAAGCCCGGCTTTTACAGAGCAATAATTTTAGAATTCGCGTTTTGCAAAACGCGAATACAATAATTCGTACTGAATTCGCGTTTTGTAGAACGCGAATTCTATAGATTCCAAAAGAATTCGCGTTTTACAAAACGCGAATTCAGTACGAATAATTGTATTCGCGTTTTGGAAAACGCGAATTCTAAAATTATTACTCTACTTTACAGGCTTTACCGGGCTTTGGGCTGACAACTCAAAAATTATTGCTACAGAATTGCCCAATGCTTTACGAGACAGATTTCTATTTATAATTGAGGGGTGCAGAATTTCTAGATGCACCCAAACAAAACTTAAGAATCACAAAAGCTCTTCGATTTTCAGAAATGGCACCGAGAATTCAAGCTATAGTATACTACGATGGTCAGATGGTCCCCGATTCATACATTGGGATCATATTTCAATCTGAAAATACTGTTACGATCAACATTCCGAGACGATCAACGTTCCAGTCGCTGAGGACCTTAATATCCAGGAAGGTTCCCAATCGCTCCGGAAGGGAGTTGCAGTCTTTGAAGTATCGATGTCCAACGTCGATAGAGCCACTGTATTACACAATATTCGATGTGGAAGACGACAGTTCTGTAGAAATGATGATAGATACACATAGCCAGTACTCAATGGGATGGGCCATGGAGCTATTTGTAACATTTGCTGAAGTTCACGTTGCAGCTCAAAACGTGGTACCAAATTGGTTACGAGGAAATCTCGAGTTCAATCCAAATGCTATTAGTCCGACATCGAGTTTACGACGTGACTTCAACCTTCTTCAAACAAGAACCGATGAAGCTTCATCGTCTTCGTCTTCGCGGCAACGACGTTCTTCCGTTCCAAGGTTCGAATTTGACCTTAACTTGCCACCAACCCAAGAGTCGTCATACAGTCCATACGTTCCAAACTATGATGATTTCTCTACGGGGCGCCACTCAACACACATTCCATACACGGCGTCTTCAACGTACAATGAACAGTTTAACCCGTTCGATGATTTCTCTACCGGGCGCCACTCAACATACATCCCAAGTCACCGAAATGTGGATGATATGTTCTTAGCGGGGAGACATTCAACCGCCGCTACTGTCGATCCGGTTATGACTTCAGAACCTGTTCACGCACAGGTTTATGATGATGCAGAACTTTTCCAGTTTGATGATGCGCTTTCTGATGAAGAGCCGCGTACAGAGGTTGGGCCTGATGGTGACGAGATGGGTCTATTTCCTTCTGATCCATCTGACATTGACGAGCCGGTGGAATCAGAGGAGAGCGCAGAAAACTCTTCTGAGGATGATGAGGATGATGATGTTCGTTCGACGCAACTGCATGGACCAACCAGTTGCGCAACATATTACGACCCACCTTCGCACTTCACAACAGTGGATATGGATGGCTTCTTCGATACTGAATTCCCAGAACATCCACAATTAGACCAGTTCAACCAATGGAATGTGGGTTCGACTGAGCTACATGAAGGAATGGTCTTCAGGACAAAAAAGCTCGCGGAGGCTGCCATCAAGCATTACAACATTCAGCGCTCAGTTACGTCCACCGTTTGGAAGACCGAGGCCAGGAAATATATTGCAGAGTGTCCTCACAAGTCCGCCGGATGTACATGGAGGGTTCGTGTGTCGCAATTGAAAAGGCTGCATAACCTGTGGAAAATAACGAGATATACAGGGCCTCATACATGCTCCGTTGGGAGCCTCAGCCAAGACCATCCTAACTTGGATGTACACGTGCTTTCCGATGCAATCCTTCCACTCGTGAAAGCAAACCCACGTGTATCTGTGCCAGTGTGTATAGCTGCCATCAAATCCATTTACAAGTACACCGTCAATTACGATAAGGCATGGTATGCTAGATCTCGAGCCATCGAAACATTGTACGGGCAATGGGAGCTATCATACAACGATCTGCGATCATGGCTTCAAGTTATGCAGGAATACAATCCAGGGACAATTGTGGAATTGGAGACTGTTCCGAAGTACTACAATGATCGAGTTATACCAGGGGAGGTAGAATTTCATCGCCTTTTCTGGACGTTCCCCCAATGCATAAAAGCTTTCCGTCACTGCAAACCTATGCTCCAGATCGACGGTACATTTTTATATGGCAGATACACGCAGATATTGCTAATTGCAGTTGCCCAGGATGGCAACAGAAAATGTATCCCAGTTGCTTTTGCGATTGTTGAAAAGGAAAATATCCCTTCTTGGGAGTTTTTCCTTTACAACCTCCGTAAGTATGTCATGCGCCGGGTTTTGCGTACACGTGAAGATGGCCTAGCTATTATTTCAGATAGAGGCGCGGGGATTTGGGGAGCAATTCAACGTTTGGGAGATTCATGGAAACCCCCATACATACATCACCGGTATTGTTTGCGGCATATAGCAGCAAACTACTATCAGAAGTTCAAGAACGAAGATGAACGTATAATGGTTCTCCGTATGGGTATGCAACCATTCCATTTTGTTATCCAACGTCCACCAATTTCATATTATTACCAATTAACTATTTTGCATGTCTTTTTCAACAGGCAACGCACACAGAGTTAATCAAGTGGAAGAGTTGCTGGAGGAGTTGCAATTGAGGAATCCATTCGAGTATAACTATCTTATGGAGATACCGAAGGAGAAATGGTTGCGATGTTATGACGGGGGTCGTCGATGCGGCCATATGACAACAAACTTGGCTGAGGCGATTAATTCGTCACTTAAGGGAACGCGCCATTTACCTATCACGTCCGTTGTCAAAGCAACATATTACCGATTGGCAACCCTTTTCGCAACCCTCGGCAAACAAGCAATGAACTGGATGGCAGCTGGCCGCATATTTAATCCAGATCTCGCCGACAAAATCCAAGCGTCCATTGCGCATGCTAACTCGATGGGTGCGTTGTGCTTCTCTCGTCGGGAACACATCTTTGAGGTCACACAATTTTCTGAACCTCTACAAGGAATAATGCAATACACCTACGTGGTTGATTTGCAAAAACGAACGTGCGATTGCGGGGAGTTCCAGACGTTCAAGTTCCCGTGTTCGCATGCTTTCGCAGCATGTGCATCGGTTCATTTTGATGCAACGACACTCATTGATCCGGTCTACAGGCTCGAAACCGTTTTCAAGGTTTACCGAAACGAGTTCCCTCCGATCGGAAATGCACGTGATTGTCGTATAATCAGCAACGAACCAAAGATATGCCCAGATCCCTCCCTGCGACGAAAGAAAAAAGGCCGGCCACCATCAACGAGGATTCACTGTGCCGAAGATATGGTTCCGAGAGAAAAGACCGGACAACCTAGGAGGTGCAGTAAATGTGGGAACACTGGACATGATATTAGGAAATGCCCTCTTAGGACCGGCCCCCGAATTAACTAGATCAACCATTGTGTAGTCTTTTCTGATTTGTAATCTTCTATTATCTGGTAATTTAATAAATCTTATGGATTTAAACATGCCTATACGATAATGTTAGAGGGGTTTTTTAACGAGGCACTTTAAATTTCAAAAAAAAAACATGCCTATGGACACATTTTTTGCTTCAAAAATGTTACTTTGATAGCATTTTTAACACAATTTTCTCACATTTTCGGACACCGTCTTCCTCGGAACTTTAGCACCACTGCAAAATTAAGGTGCACATCTTTGTCTCCAAACTTAGGAAAAACCAAAAAAAAGTTCGAAACACACCCTAAAATGCATTTAAACATGCCTATACGATAATGTTTCCTTTTAAAACATTGTTACTTGCTCATTTCCAGGCCATTTTCACACATATTAGGATATTATATACGCTCGTATCTTCACACCATCTTAAAGATATGTTTCAATACGACACTGTTATAGTTCAAAAATTTTAATCGGGTACCCCGATAATCCTTTATTCGATCACAAATATTGCTACCTAAACATCTTATATTGGTTTCAATTCATTTTCATGATGAATTTCTCGTGTGGGGGCAGCAATAAATCGTTGAATTCGCGTTTTGCAAAACGCGAATTCACTTTCCACTGAAACGGCACAGGAATTCGCGTCCTGCAAAACGCGAATCTTGAATTCGCTTTCTACAGGACGCGAATTCGTCCTACATGGCATGAAAGGGGGGTATTTTTCCCAATATGAAAGTTTGGGGGTTATTTTCCCCAATAAATTTCCAAAGGGGAATATTCAAACCATAACCCCAAATATATAAACAAATACTACTTATTCATGGATGAGCTAGACCTATCAATATATGAGGTGAAAGTATAATACGTAAGATTTAATATATTAACTTTTCTATATAATTTAAAATACAATATAAAACGAAAAGTACTAAAATATAATATATGTATTTAAACTATATAATATAAATAATTAATGTATTGACATCTGTAAAAGTATAAAATATTTGAATATAACAAAATGGTATAAGAACATTTGAACACTATAATTTAAATGATTTTTTTTCAAAGGATATGAAATTAGGTTAGGTAAGTCCAAAATCCGAATAAGGTGTGACGAGGCGGAACAGTGAGTTCCTTTGGCGATTGAGAGGGTGGAGAGCCGATAGCGACTGGGGATTGGCTGAGGCTGAGCATCAATCACCATCTAAACTATAGATGAGTGAGAAATTAAATATATCAACCCACCAGGTCAATTTTCTTTTTACTTATAAGTATCGTTGTAAGTGAGATTTTATGTTTGGAAGTATAAACTCTTAAAAGAATTATATTAAAATTTTAAAGGTACGAAATTTAAAAAATTTAAGGATGTAAAATTAAATTATTAGTAAAAAGTATAAAGAAAATATCTGAATTATATGAAAATTTAAAAACTATAAAGGTGTGGCCCGTGATCGTACACTCTCATTCTATCTCTAATCATACGAGGTTATAATTTAATGACAAGATTGAGGTACTGAATATTTTAAGGTCTCAATTTCGAGTTTAAATTCAGATTTATTTTAATTTAATTGTGTTGTATTATTTACTTCTAGTTACATATGTCTGGTTTATGTTTAATTTGGTTATAGTTATCCTAGTGGCGGAACATACAATAGACTAGGGGACCATGACCCCCTCAACTTTCTTGGGAAATTAAAATTTGACCTAAAATTCTTACTCAAAAAAAAATTGACCTAAAATTTAAAATAATGTCTTTCGAAATTTTTAAAAATTCATATTAAAGTTTAATTTTTAAATATTTTAATTACATCCCGCATTTTTTCAAAGTTGTTTATTAAATTCATCAAAAATATTAAAAAATTTAGTTAAACTCTCAAATGTTTAAAATTTTAGTTTAAGCCTTCAAATTTTTAAAAATTTAAGTCACCCAAAGCTTTTACTCCAAGTTCCGCCACGGTAGTTATCGGATGTATTTAATAATATTTGCAATTTTTTTGAATAAATCATTCATGTATGTTTAATTTAGATTTAAAATTTGTTTTTTATTCATATATTTGTTATTGAATTTGAAATAAAATATATATTTGACATTATAATAGTAAAAGTAAATAAAAACAATTTGATTCAAGTAATCATAATTTCTTTTCATTTATAAATCTACAATTAAACCAAAACCAAATATATTGGATTTTGTATTAAAATAAAAAACTTAATTGAGTTCAATAAAAAAAAAGCAGGACAAATACTATATAATTCAAATAATTTTTCAGAACCCTGCGCCTCTCAACTGGTAATGGTAGTGCACATGTTCATATAAGGAACATAGACACACACAACTTGTAGGCCCACTTTCACGTTGAACTTCTAAAACAATACTAAAATGGTTGACTTATTGTAATATTCCACTGCCTAACTAAGCAATTTTTTTTTACCACTACTAACAATGGAAAGGTTCCTTTTGGAAGAAGTATGGAATTATTTAGTAAACAATATGAATATGTTTTTTTACGATAGACAAACAAATTGGAAATCAGTTATTTTTAAGTAAAAAAAGTATGCTTTAATTATTGAATTAAACATTCGTCTGTATTTTTGTAATCATTCCATAATAAAAAATACATTATACATTAAATATTTATAAAATGCGTACAACTTTTGCCTACGGGCCAAACTGACATATTGAATTATTGAGTTTTGGGATTACACAAAATTAATTATTGAGTTCCATTTTTCATCAAAATTGAGTTTCCAATAATATGATAAAAAAAATTGAGTTTCCAATAAAATAAAGTCTTTAACTATAAAATATGTGCTCAAACTTTGTAACTTTTTGTAATATGTGCTTAAAATATTTTTTGGCTAAATTAGATGTTTATCGTTTTATTTTTTCTTGTTTCAAAGTCAATTTGTCAAAAAAATTATCACCAAATTATAGCTTAACACGTAGCCTTTTTTTCTAAAAACCACTAAAAATAAAATAAATTAAAATCTTAATTTTTTTAAAAATATAAACAATTTCAAATCCCTAAAACTCCAATCCCTAATTTTTAAAATTGGCGTCATTGCCATCGTCGATAGCCTCGTCAAACCTCACCACCGTCATTGCGGGAGTCCTTGTACATTTTCCCTAACCACCCATCGTCGATAACCAACGGGAGGTGTGTTAATCGGACGACGAACATGAAAGGCTCCAACCGTTCGGCGTCCGATTGGCACGCTTCCCGCCGATTACCAACGATGGGTAGTTGGAGGAAATAGGTGGGGGATTCCGTCGACGGCGGTAGTAAGGTTATGTGAGGCTATTGGCGGCGACAATGATGCTAATTTTGGAAATTGGGGTTTGAATTTGAGACTATTTAAATTTTTTTGAGAAGTTTCATTTTTTAAAAAAAATATTTGTTTGAAAAAAAAACAAATAAAAAACATGTGTTAAATTTTTATTGGGTGTTAATTTTTGTAATGGGTTACCTTAAAAATAATAATAAAATGAAATGTTAGTCACTTATTTTAAACAAAAAAGTGTTAGATACTTATTTTAGCCAAAAAAATATTGTAAACATTTATTGTAATAAAAAGGCAAAATGTAAGCATTTATTTTATAGTTAAGATTAAAATAAACAAAAAAATACGTCCAATCAAATCAAAAGAAACTTTTTCTATCACCTCTTTGGAGTTATCCCCTAAAGAGAAGCGATTATCTACGTCCACACTTTATAAACCCAATCTACGTGTAATTATCCTTTTGGTCTGTAAATAAAAAGAGTAAATGACCATGCCGCCCTCACCAATCATGCACGTGACAATATGGACCTTTCACCTATAAATGAAGGGGGACCCACACTTTGTACTCTAGTTGATGTCCCATATAAAATTGACACGTTAGCGAGGAATGGCTTGGCATTTGGCAGTGCCACCTTTAATTAAATTAAACCCAACTCTTCCACTTAAATCAATTCCCACCAAACGGATGGATCGAGGGGCTGGAGGGACAATCGCCCCTAAAAATTTGATACTCTTATATGACTTAATTTTTTTAAGAAAATTTATTATGTATTCTTTATTAAAAATTTATTTTTGCCTACCTAAAAAATTATAGGTTCATCTCTTAACCTAAAGTCTTGCGTCCGTTCCTGCACCTAATTTCATATAATTCATGGCTTCATCTAAATAAAACACAACAATGTTCATATAATTATTTATTTGTATATAATTTCCATTTAATTATTATAAAATAATTATTAAACTATTTAATTTTTATGAAATAAATATTTAATATTTTAAATATAATAAAAAATATTGAATTATTTAATTGTTACAAAATAATTTATTATTATAAATTATACTGCAATTTTTATAATTAAGACATTTCAGATGAAGGAATACAAAAATTGTTCCAAAAAATATTTCAAAATTAAATGAATTAAAAGTTTCTTTTATAAAAACGTTTTAAATAAAAAATAATTAAAGATTTCTTTCAATAAATGTTTCTGTAAACAAATAAAATCACATCTAATATCTTAATGTTCATTTTGTAATAGAATTTATAGTTTAATATTCATTTTATAAAATTGAGAAGTTGTTTTAAAATAATTTGATGCCAAATTGTAAACTTTACCACGTGACATAATGATGGAAAAGAAAAGCACTTTGATCTCCAAATGTGTGGATACGGGGACATAAAGATATTACACGATGAGCGGCCTTGAATGCCTCACCAAACCAAAATATCTTAGATATATGTATGGATGCATGTATGACCTCATTTTTTAGCACATTGGTTTTGAAATCATTTTTTTTTACGAACAATATATTAATTTATTACTCTCATTTGTCAAATTTTAAGAAATTGTTATCTATCCGTATAAAAACATATGATTTTATAAAAAAAAAATATATATTTTTATAATAAAAAGATAAAAAAATTGTAAAAAATTGAACTTGATATTAATCTTTAAACAAAATTTCAATATTTAATATTTGGACGAGTCTACCACATTCGATGAGCACGTCTGAACACCACTAACGATGAATATCGTTGAACACTATTAAATTAATTAATAAGGATTAAAAATCTAAAGAATTCAACATATAATTATAAATTATTTAAAATAAAATATTAAATTATTTTCAATATATATAAGATTGTTTAATCTTTTTTAAACAATTGGATCAAATATCAACCTTAGTTAATTTTAAAAATAAAAACCCTAAATCCTAAACCTAAAACCCTAAGTCCTAAGCTATAAATCTATAAATCTAAAACCTCAAACCCTAAACCCTAATCTAAAATACTAAAACAATAACCCTAAACGCTAAATATAAAAACCCTAAACCCTACATTTGAATATTGAGTTTAAGATTTAAGATTTAAGATTTTATTTTTTGAAATTTTATCCGTATACTAGACCGAATATGCATTTCATTCTTATCATTTTACATATAAAATGAAATCCAAATTCAAATGATCAAATGTTGGAGCATTAAGTTATTTGAGAAATATAAACAAAAAAATACCTTTCTCAGGAAGTAGCTATTTTGACTGAGTTGCTTACAATTATTATTAAGGTTTTTATTCAATCTTAGTTGCATGTTTTCAGATTTATTGTGAGACGATTTTGATTATTTTTGAGGTTTGTGTTTTGGGTTTAAGATTTAGTGTTTATGATTTATAATTTATGATTTAGGGTTTGAGGTTTAGTGGTTGGTGTTTGATTCAATTATTTAAAAAAGATTAACAAAAATTATATATAGAAAATAATTTAATTAATATTTTATTTTAAATAATTTATAATTATATGTTTAGTACTTAAAATTTTTAATTTTTATTAATTATTTTAATAATATTCAGCGCTATTCATCATTAATAATGTCCAGCGATGTTCTTCGAACGTAATAAAATTTTCCTTAATATTTTTATCATTTCATCCTCCCATAATACGAATTAAAAGGAAATAACAGTGATAGATGAGAGGAGATGAATTCAAAAATAAGGAAAGGTGCCTATCGTGGAAAAAAGTAATAAAATTGCATAATAATAAATGTTGGGCCTTTTCTTTTCCATGACCGCGACCCGCAGGGTTACACATGTGGCGGACATTACTGAAGTGAATTGTACCATCCATAATTTTAATTTTATTCTACTTTCTTCTCAATAATATATTTCATCTTTTTACTTTCTAAATTTAATAAAAATATTTTGTCTTAATTTATTCATATTGATTGTCGTCGCACATTTAATTTTAGTGGGTGAATCGTCCTACGAAAATTTTCTACATACACGAAATTTCAAACTCGTTATCCACTAAAGCGATACCAAACTGCTGGATTGGACCATCCATAATTTTAATTTTACTCTACTTTCTTCTCAATAATATATTTCATTTTTTTACTTTCTAAATTTAATAAAAATATTTTCTCCTAACTTATTCGGATTGATTGATGTCGCACATTTAGTTTTAGTGGGTAAATCGTCCTACAAATATTTTCTACATACACGAGACTTCAAACTCGTTATCCACTAAAACGATACCAAACTGCTTACCACTTACATTACATCGACCGTTAACATATCTTTAGTTTTTTAACATTTTATTTCAATTACCATATATTATTTGTCATTTTTATATTTAAATTAAACAAACTCTGAATCACCTAAGGTAACAAGGCCATCTATTGCTGTTTTTTTTTCATTTAATTTTGTTTGCTATCTTCTTCTTCCCCTGCGGAAATAGGAAAGCTGGTTTCAAGGCTCAAAGCTATCTGGAAAGTGACTCCACTGCTCCTTTCTTTGCCCCATTTGCTTCGGTGGACATGGCGTCTACCTTCTTAAAAACTAACCCCAAATCATCTACACAGTATAATAACACTTTTACTATCTGATAAATAGTAAATACCAACAAGAAGAAAACGAATATTATGATTTATTTTTTACGAGTAAATAAGAATAGTAAATAGGAAAAAAATGGCGAGAATATCTTTCTTGTGAGTGAAGGAGAATCTATGCTCACCATCTGTTTGTTCCTTTTCCGCTGACATGACCCCACTTACAGTCCCCCCACAGTACACACAGTAAACCAACAAAAGCGCATTGTTTCTCTTCCTCTCGGCTCTCCCCCTCCTTCCAAGCTCCACGCTTCCCCTATACAATACATTATTTCAAAAAGTTTTTGAAGTGAACACTCCTGCAGAATACTATTGGTTTAATTACGAATCAGACTTAAGGACCCACAATACTTATTGGCTGCTGTTATGTAAAATTAAATGTTTAAAAACCTAAAGAAAGTTTCATTTATACCCTTTAGTTCTTAACTTCAACTCTCCCTTTCTTTTCCCTTTCCCCTTCAGTCTTCTGCTAAAATCCCGGAATTGTTCACTAAAACAACTCTTGAATTAAAACCCTTCCTTTTGATTTGGAGAAAATTCTTGTGGGTTTTAGTTAGTTTTTGGAAAGGACTCCATTTCTGATATTATCAAGATATTTTTGTTTTGTGTTTCCACCACTTACCCATGCCTTGTTTCTTTTTAGTTTTTTTAGCTGGGAGTGTGAGGACCCTTTGAAGTTTAAACACATCAATAGAGGTATCCTTTTTTAAGCTTTTCAATCTTGTCTTCATTATGTTGGAGATTAACATCTGGGTTTATCTTTATTTTACTTCGTTTTTATTGATTTTGATCTTAGCAAAGCAGTGTTTTGTAGTTTATTGCCTAGTTTACAATTAATATTTGTTTCTTTCCTTGTGTAGTTTTTCTTTTTTGTGCTGGCCGGCGATGCCGACGTCGGTAGCCGCCGCTCGGCAATTCTTAACAGAAGAAGCGACACGTGCTTTAGATGAGGCTGTGGCCGTAGCGCGTCGAAGGAGCCATGCACAAACGACATCACTACACGCAGTGTCGGCGCTGCTTTCCTTACCGTCATCCACTCTCCGAGAAGCATGTACGCGAGCACGTAGCAGCGCGTACCCGTCCCGGCTTCAATTCCGTGCGTTAGAACTTTGCGTCGGAGTTTCACTCGACCGTTTACCTTCATCGAAGTCCGTCGAAGACCCTCCGATCTCCAACTCACTGATGGCGGCAATCAAACGGTCGCAAGCCAGTCAACGGCGTCATCCAGAAAGTTATCATTTACAACAGTTACACAGTAGCAATAATAATAACGCTAACGCCACCGGTTGCTCCCAAACACAGTCAATTTTGAAGGTTGAGCTTAGATACTTCATTTTATCTATTCTCGATGATCCGATTGTTAGTCGAGTTTTCGGGGAAGCAGGGTTTCGGAGCTGTGACATAAAGTTAGCATTAGTTCGCCCCCCGGTAACCCAAGTTTCTTCTCGGTTTTCACGTGCCCATTGCCCGCCTATATTCCTGTGTAACTTAACGGATTCAGTTTCTGGCCAGGTCGGGTATAATTTGCTGTTTCCCGGCCAAGAGGACGGGGTTGATGATAATTGTAAGAGAATCAGTGAAGTTATGGCTAAAAAGAGCGGGAAAAGTCCATTGCTTGTTGGGGTTTGTGCTCTAGAAGCTTTGAGGGCATTTACAGAGAGTTTAACAAAGGGGAAATCTGGCATCTTGGATGGTGATTTGGCTGGATTGATTGTGATGTCGATTGAAAAGGAGATTAATGAGCTTGTTAACGAGGGAAATGAGGAAAAAATGGGGTTAAAGTTGAAGGAAGTGGAAGCTACTTTGGAGAAGTGTAATGGGTCTGGAGGAGGAGGGGGAGTGGTTTTACATTTTGGGGATTTAAAAGGCTTGATTTTGGATGGGGTCTTAGGTGATTTTGTTAGTCCTTTGGTTCTGAAATTAGCAGGTTTAATGGAAGTTTATAGAAGGAGATTATGGTTGATGGGAGCAGTAGATAGTGTTGAAACATATAGGAAGTTTTGTGATAAGTTTACCAATATAGAAAAAGATTGGGATTTGCAATTGTTGCCTATCACTTCTTCCAAGACTTCTTTTGATGGGGCTTACCCCAAATCCAGGTGGGTATTTTATATGGATTTGAAACTATGTTTTTGTTCTTAAAAAGGTTCTGCTGTCAGCTGCTTTTACCCACCTCATATTCTTGTGATTCCTGCGAGTACATACATTGAATAAAATAATTGTGGTGTAGTACTACTACTTGTTAAAAAAAAGGTTTCATTTCCCATGGTTTTGTCTTCTCTTAAGATAAAGGCTATCAAAAATAAATATTTGACCATATCAAATTCAGGGTATCAGGTGGTGGATGTTTTATGTCCTTTTAATGCAGAGTTGCAGATGTCTGGAGGAACAGTATTCGAATATAATGTCTTAATACTGTATTAAGTTCTTATGTCTCCAGGTTTTGGAGGGCCTTGTTTTTATGTCTTGCTTCTTTTTGGATGAATGATATTCCCATTTATCCAAAAATGAAAAAAAAACATGTGTGAATATTGCCTATGTACTTTAGCTACTAACAATTTTCCACTCATTTGATCTACAGCTTGATGAGGTCATTTGTTCCATTTGGTGGCTTATTTCCTACACCATCAGATTTGAAGAGTCCTTTAAGTAGCCGAAACCAATCTGTTCCTCGATGTAACCTTTGCAATGAGAAGTATGAACAAGAAGTTGATGCCGTTAAGAAGGCGGGGTCGACGGTTTCAGTTGCTGATAAGTATTCAGAGAACTTACCTTCTTGGTTACGAATGGCAGCTGTTGACACAAGCAAAGGAGAGGATGTGGCAAAGGTGAGTTGGCACTTTAGATTTTGAAATCTTCGGTTCGTGCAAGAATTTTATCCATTCTAATTGTTTTTTAAGAATGTGCTTCGTCATTCAGTGCAGACTAATGCTGGTGAATCCATGTTAAGTGCTAAAGTTTTGGGGTTGCAGAAAAAATGGAATGATATTTGCCAACGTCTCCACCGCACTCCGACGTTCCCCAAGTTAGATATTAACCCCACCATGTCTCAAGTTCCAATTGTTGAGGGCCCTCAGTTTTCCACAGACCAGAAGCAAAGAAGTGGTGGAGATCTGTCTATTAGAAGTACTGCATCGATATCATGTACTTCTGAAGGTAGGAATATGAATTTCCACTCCGGGTTACATATGGATGTTCCAAGCCTAACTCAGCAAACTGATAAAGATGTGCCTTGGTTCCATCACCCTCGGCAAAGTCTGAGCTCTTGTTCTGGACGTGCACACACAGCATCTTCATTTGTGCCTCTGATCACCACAGATTTAAAGTTGGGAACAATATATGCATCAACCAGTCAGGAATCGAACACCACAAAATTGCTAAATCATAAAGAACATCTTCAGCGCTTCTCAGGCTCTGTGTCTGCTGAATTTGATGCAAATAGCGAGACCACTTCATATCAGTTTGCACAATCTTCGTCATGCTCCGGTCCTACATCAGGAGAGCAGTTTGATCTAGGAGATTACAAGTCGATTAGGAAAGTTCTTGCTGAAAAAGTTGGCTGGCAAGATGATGCTGTCAATTCTGTCAGCCAAGCTGTATCCCAATTAAGGCACAGGTATCGAAGCTCTCGTGGCATAAATTGTAAAGGAGATAATTGGCTAACTTTCCTTGGTCCGGACAGAGTCGGGAAAAAAAGAATTGCTTCAGCACTTGCTGAGGTACTATTTGGCAGCCAGGAATGCTTCGTTTCCTTGGATTTGAGCTCACAAGACAAAGTTGGCCACTCAAACTCGATCTTTGAATGCGAAGTGTTGAACTGTTATGATGTGATGTCTAGAGGGAAAACAGTGTCCGACTTGATTGCCGAGGAGCTAAGAAAGAAACCCCATTCTGTTGTCTTGCTTGAAAATGTTGATAAGGCTGATTATGGTGTCCAAAATAGTTTGGACCTGGCTATTAGAACCGGTAAATTTCCAGATTCGCGTGGAAGAGAAATAGGCATCCACAATATGGTTTTTATTACAACGTCGTCCATCACAAAAGGTAATATAAATGTCATCTGTGAGAAGAAAGGCATGAAATTCACAGAGGAAAGAATACTTGGAGCCAAAAACTGGCAAATGCAGATCCTAGTTAGCTATGCATCTGATGATGCAGGCAAAAGCAGCGACCCCGTAAAAGAAGCTTCCACTTATACACCTGCTAATAAAAGAAAGCTGATCGATGCTGTTGAGTTGTCCGAGCTAGAAAAAACAGACGCACAAGAACGAGAACACAAAGTGCCAAGATCTTGTCTGGACTTAAACTTTCCTGTGGAGGAGGCAGATGAGGACGAGTCAAGAAGTGAATCGCTGTCTGAAAGCTCAGAAAGTTGGTTGGAAGAATTGTTTAGCCAAGTATCTAAAAAGATACATTTCAAGCCATTCGATTTCGATGGACTTGCCAATAAAATTGTGAAGGAAATCAGCATACAATGTCAAAGGACAGTTGGAACTGAGGTTGCATTGGAGATTGGTGAAGAAGTAATGGTACAAATGCTTGCTGCTGCCTGGTTTTCAGACAAAAAGGGAGCCTTAGAAGATTGGGTTGCAGAAGTGCTTGGAAGAAGCTTTGCTGAGGCTGGGCAAAAATACAATCTCAGCCCTCAATCTGTTGTGAAACTGGTTGCATGTGAAGGTACTGTTGTGAAGGAACAAGCTCCTGAAATACGTCTTCCTGCAAGAATTAACCTCAACTAATGCTCTACTCTTCTCTTTTTGACGATGTAATTAAATGCATAATGCAGCTTCTAAGTTATCTAAAAGCCTTGTTTGTCGAGCATTCTTTTGGGGTATTATTTTTGTGTTGTATACAAACGAAGCCGAAGAATGTATATTGTATAACGCTCTCGTTGTCCAAACACTTCCTTCAATATACCTGTCATATTAATCGTCCAAACGTAATCTTACCCATAATACGGTATGCAATTCTTTAGACCGTTTCTGCAATCATTTTTAACTGAAGATTTTTGGACCTTAATAGCTACAGAGATTTATTATGAAAGTGATTATGATTAGAAGCAACATATACGCTCAATTAGCCGTTTTTATTTAATAATTATTTTAACTAATTTCAATACTATCTTTTCCACATTGCATAGTCTACTTTTTGGGATACATAAAATAAGAGCAGAGGGAATGAGCGGTGGTTAGTTCATTTGATTACCATTTTATTCGAATATAATATATTAATTATATTTATATTTAAATAAATGTATACATAATTATAAATTAAATTATTGGAACTCATATTAACCGGATTACACTAAGCTACGTTTAGCATTATTTTTAAATCAACTTTTGGGGTTAAAAGTTAGTTTGGAGGTAGAAACAATACTAAATATTTAGCCTTTGAAAAAAAATTATTTTTGAAAAGTGTTTTTAACTCAAACCTAAAACTTAATTTTTTTAACTTTTTGTTATTGTAAAAGTACTTTTGGGGAGTCAAATTACAATTTTAACATTTATTTGTTATTGTGTTTATTTATAAAATTTATAATTTTTTTACAAAAATATAATTAATAATTATTTTTAGTTTAAAAATAATATATATTTGTTCATGTCAAATTTTTAAATAAAATATTTAAAGTTTATTATATTTTTATAGAATACGTACAATTGTTAAAAAAATATATTTATTAATAAAAATATTTTTATATTTTTATAATAATTTAAGCTGATATATTATAACATTAAAGAATTTGGATATTATATATATATAACTTACAATATTATATCTATAATGGTCATTTACCTTCTTCAAAATATTTTTTTACAGTAATACTAAACACTTAAATTTTAAACTTAAAAATTCATAAACACTTTTAAAAACGGTTTTTTAAACTAACTTTTCGACTACATTTTTCAAAACAATGCTAAATGGCCCTAAATTTATTTTTTTAATTTATTTATTTTGATCAAAGCTTATATTTACTTGGGAAAACTACACTGGTGGTCCCCAAACTATTACCGTTCTCCTATTTTGGTCCCCAAACTATGTTTTTCGGCAAAATCGTCCCTTCTATTACATAGTTCTCCTGCTTTGGTCCCCGACGTTGTGATAAGGTTTTTTCTGAAAACCACTAAATGGGGCCTTATCACCATTTTCTTTTTGAAATTGGTTTTATTTAAAAAGGGAGGAATTCGTGTTTTGGAAAACTGTAAAAATTTAGAGTCGCCACCGGCCACTGAGGTAGGCCAGACACCACAAAACCAGAGATTCATTTTAAAACGGGTTTGGGAGTTGGTTACGTGTGGGGTAGGATTAGCACCCCCATTACGCCCAGAAATCGGTACCAAATAACTTGTTGCCTTTTGATCGATAGAAATTATTTAAAGACTAAAGTGATTTTAATAAAGTATTCTCGAATGAAAATGTGACTTAAATAGCACGAGCTTTATTGAATAGTGGCATTTAGAATTAATTAGACATTTAATTAAAAGGATGACGGTACACCGGACTATAGACTAAACCGATATCAAATAAGGTTGACTGTCGTGTTAGTTTAAGGTTCGGATCTCGTACGTCACATTTATGCATGATGTGAGCATTTAGGAATGATGACATGATATTTCCATTTTTAATTATTGCTTACCTAGAGACGATGAGAATTAACCCAAATATTTGGTCCATGTCCATTAAGCTTGGATTGTTTTGACACAAATACCGAGGTTAATAGATAGCCCTCTTTTGTATAGTTTAAATTAATTAATTCAAAATATATCAGTCTTATGACTGACAATTTAAAAATGCTCACAAAAAGACTTTAAATTAAACATGTAAAAGCCTACTAAAGATCTAACCTAAAAAAGGCTCAAATTATGGAAGTTTAATTAGTGACCTAATTATTAACTATGTGAATCTAATATTTAACCCTAATTAATTGTCCCTTAAAAAAACTAAAAAAAACTATAGTAAATTATGAAATTAATATTAATTCGATCCGAATGGTGAGATTAATTTTACCTCTAAAATTATTAAGAAATGTTCGATTAATTTAATAAATTTAATATTTACCCAAATAAGGACAAATTTAAATTCATAAATTAATTCGAACTCTAATTCTAACTACAACTCTAAAAGACTAATTAAAATTGATTTAAGAATCGTGCCCCTATTAGACGAGCACACGACGCTAATTAATTAGATCAATTTTCCTATTTAATCTAAACCTTAAAAGCCTAATTTAATATTAAATTTTAACGAAAATAAATTAAAACAATAAATAAATACAATAAAAAAGAACCATAAATAGAGCATAATATTAGAATATAAACATTAAAACTAGATATAAAACAACATGACTGAAATTTTATTAAATCATAAAAGAGAAATACAAATAAAAACATACTTGACTTGGAGCATAGACGAAAGACCCGATCGACTCGCACCCCGACTCCAAAAATAAATCGGATTAAAAAAGGTCTCCCGTCGAATGCTAAATCGAACCAACTAGAAACGGACTCCCGGCCCTCTCCCCCAAAATAGGGGCATGGTTCGAATGCCCCAAAATTAGGGTGCATTCGGCGTGCTCTGTGTGTGTCTAAATGGCAGCCCCCACCCCTATTTATAGTGGGGGGCGAGGGGAAAGGAGGCAACGTGGCCCTTTGGTGGCCACGTGATTTTTTTTTTTGCTTTTGCCTTTTTTTTTGCTTTTTTTTTTACTTTTTTTTCTTTTTTAATATTATTACAACCCAGATAAAATATAAAAAAAAAGTCTACCCCGGACAAAATTAGTGATTACATTTGCCCCTCTTTGCTTATACTTGTGGAACAAGAATAAAGCAAAGATCATAAGCACTAATTTTGTCCAACTTCCATGTTTGGGGTGATTTGCTCCTCCGAAGCGGCAGAAACAGGGTGGGTATCGTCGGCATGTCCTCACTGCACGGTCAAAGGACAAAGTCGATTCATTCTTCCTATGCGGTACAGAATAAACTTCAAATAGCACGCTTTCCCGGAGCGGTGAAAGCAAACTGGGCAGGCCTTCTGGCTCTTCTGTCTAGGGATCCTTGAACTCTTTTGCTCTCAGATCGTTGGCATGTCCTCCCTACACGGTCAAAGGATAAAGTCGATTTATTCTTCCTACGCGGTACAGAATGAACTTCAAATTGCGTACTTTCTCGGAGCGGCGAAAGCTAACTTGACAACGTTGGCATGTCCTCCTTGAGCGGCAAAGGACATAGCTGATTCATTCTCCCTAAGCGGCAAAAAATAATCTTCCAATAGCTTAGACAACGCTGGCATGTCCTTCCTGAGCGGCAAAGGACGTAGCTGATTCATTCTCCCTGAGCGGCAAAGAACGAACCTTCAATATCTTAGACAACGCTGACATGTCCTCCCTGAGCGGCAAAGGACGTAGCTGATTCATTCTCCCTGAGCGTCAAAGAACGAAACTTCAATAGCTTAGACAACGCTGGCATATCCTCCCTGAGCGGCAAAGGACGTTGCTGATTCATTCTCCCTGAGCGGCAAAGAACGAACCTTCAATAGCTTAGACAACGCTGGCATGTCCTCCTTGAGCGGCAAAGGACGTAGTTGATTCATTCTCCCTGAGCGGCAAAGAATAAACCTTCAATAGCTTAGACAACGCTGGCATGTCATCCCTGAGCGGCAAAGGACGTTGCTGATTCATTCTCCCTGAGCGGCAAAGAACAAACCTTCAATAGCTTAGACAACGTTGGCATGTCCTCCCTGAGCGGCAAAGGACATAGCTGATTCATTATCCCTGAGCGACAAATAATGAACCTTCAATAGCTTTAGACAACGCTGGCATGTCCTCCCTGAGCGACAAAGGACATAGTTGATTCATTCTCCCTGAGCGGAAAAGAATAAACCTTCAATAACTTGTTTTCTCGTGGTGGCAAGAATAAACTGAGCAGGCCTTCTGGCTCTTTTGCTCGGAAATCCTTGAGCTCTTTTGCTCTTAGATTCTGATGCGGCGAGTCTGAAATTCTTCGCCTGAAGCTACGTTTGCTCTTCCGAAGCGGCAAGAACAAAGTCGTTAGCGTTGGTATGTCCTCCCTGAATGGCAAAGGACAAAGTCGATTCATTCTTCCTAAGCGGTAAAGAATGACCTTCCAATAGCGTACTTTCCCGGAGTGGCGAAAGCAAACTGAGCAGGCCTTCTGGCTCTTCTGCCCGGAAATCCTTGAGCTCTTTTGCCTTTAGATTCTAAAGTTGTGAGTTTCTTTTCTCTTATTCTTCTTCTTCTTCTTCTTCTTCTTCTTCTTCTTCTTCTTCTTTCTCTCATCTTCTTCTTCTTTTTTCTTATTTTCTTCTTTCTTCGTTTTTCTTCTTCTTCTTCTTCTTCTTCTTCTTTCTTTCTCATCATCTTCTTTTTCTCGTTTTTTTATCTCATTCTTCTTCTTCTTTTTTCTCAACTTCTCCTTTCTCTTTTCTTTTTCTTTTTTTCTTCTTTCTTCCTTCTTCTTCTTCATGTTCTTCTTTCTTTTTTCTCTTCTTCTTCTTTCTTCCTTATTCTTCTTTCTTTTTTCTCTTCTTCTTCTTTTTCTTCTTCTTCTTCTTTCTCATCTTTTCCTTTTTCTTCTCATTCTTCTTCTTCCTCATCATCTTCTTCTTTTTCTTTTTTTTCTTTTTTCTTCTTATCCTTCTTTCTTCACTTCTCCATCTTTCTTTCTCATTTTTCTCTTTATTTCTATTCTTCTTCTTCTTCTCGTTCTTTCTTTATCTTATCATCTTCTTCTTTTTCTCGTTCTATCTCATCTCATCTCCTTCTTCTTCTTCTTCTTTCTCAACTTCTCCTTTCTCTCGTCTTCTTCTTTTTTTTTTCTTATTTTCTTTCTTTCTTCCTTTTTCTTTTTCTTATTCTTTTTTTCTCTTATTCTTATTCTTATTCTTCTTTTTCTTTATCTCTTTCTTTTTTCTTCTTTTTCTTCTTCTTCTTCCGCTTCTTCTTTTCTTCTTTCTTTCCTCGCTTTTCTTTTTCTTCTTTCTTTTTCTTTCCTTTTTATTTTCTTTGCTTTCTCTTCTCTCTCTCTCTCACTTCTTCTTTTTCTCTTTCTCTCTTTTTCGTCATTTCTTCTTCCTTTCTTTCTTCTTTTCTTTCTTCTTTCTCATTTTCTTCTTTTTCATTTTCCTTTTCATTTTCCTTTTTATTCTTTTTTTCTTTTTCTTCTTTATTCTTTTTTTCTTTTTCCATCATTTTTTCTTCTTTCCTTTTTCCTCTTTTTATCTTCTTTATCTTTTCTCTCCTTTTCTTTCTTCTCTTTTCTCTTTCTCTCTTCTTATTTCCTCTCTTTTTTTCTCTTTTCTCTCTTTTTTTCCTTTTTTCCTTTCTTTTCTTTCTCTTTTTCTCTTATTCTTTTCTCTCTCTTCTCTATTTCCTTTTCCTTTTCTTTTATTTCTCTTTTTCTTTCTCTTTTTCTTTTTCCTTTTCTTTTATTTATCTTTCTTCTCGTTCTCTTTCTCATTCTTTTCTTCTTTTTTCCTTTCTCATCTTTTTTGTTTTTTCTTTTTTTCCTCTCCTTTTCTTCTTCTCTCTCTCATTTCCTTTTATTCTTTTTCTATTTTTCTTTTCTTTCTTCTTCTTCTTCTTCTCTCTTTTTCTTCTTTCTTCTTTTTTTCCCGTTCTTTCTTTTTCTTCTTTCTTCTTTTTTTCCCTTTCTTTCTTTTCTCTTTCTCTTTCCTTATTTCCTCTCATTCTTTTTTTTTCTCTCATTTTTTCTCTCTCACTTTCTCTCTTTTCTCTCTTTCTTTTTCCTTTTCTTAAGAACCAGGAAACCAGTCGAATGACTCTTGGTTCTTATGAGATCTATTTCTTCTCTTGTGAAGTGGTAGATCCTTCTCTTTATCAACCTTCAAATGCCTGTTTAAAAATAAACAAGTGCTATGATGGTATGAGTTAGCATGCTCCTAACATAAGGATGTCTAACTATCAATGATGCATGAGCACATTTCATGATGCAATGATGCATATGGTCATGAGAATACAAAGATGCATGAATTTTGTCATTATTCTCTAAGGCTGGTGGTCACCATCTTGGGACTTCAACCACTTATCAATCTTGTGTCTTGATAAAACTTGTCCCCCAACTTGTGTTGCTTATTCCCTGAGTCCAATGGCCTGAATCGCAATCAGAATCATTAGCCCGGTACCTTCAAGCTGTATGCCATCTCTCACTGATTTGAAATCCTGTGTGTAAAGCCCTAGTTGCCCCTACGGACAAAGATGCCCCAATGGTCCTTTATCATCGTAGTGCCTCTCAATTTTGGGTCTCACTACCGACGATGTATTTATCTCTGAAGTAATACAAGGAAATCTCTTTGTTTAAAAATATGTCAATTCACTGGTCGTCATTCTAATGAAGAGTAGGTTTTCAAATTAAGATACAGAACCTTGAAACCAAAAGTCTAATTAAAAGAAAAATAGAATAGGATGCCCCGGATATCAAATGCAAGAGCATGTCAGATTCAGCTTTCTGGTGATCTCTTCAAGCATAGCTTGCGCCTTTGAATGTTGTGGCGATATTTGAAGTTATGAAACTCCACCTAATCGCTCGGTTCATCCTCATGATTAAGGTATTTGCTAGATCAGCTCGATTACCATTCCTTCTAGTTCTCATCATGTTTATGATTACCATTGATTTCATGTCGGTGTCCTCAAGGATTCCTTTTCAGGACCTATTCAATTTGTTCATTTATTTCTTTTTCTTAGGGGAATTCAACTCATCACAATCCTTTGGCTCGAGAATAAAGATGGAGCATACAACGATACCCTGAGTTACTCGACATGGTCACGATTTTGAAAATATTACCATCACCCATGAAGCGAAGAGACTCAGGCTTCAGCGGAGTGCCCCTAAAATTCCACACTCGTATCTGAAAATTCTTATTACCAGGTTTCAGAAATTGGAGTGCTTTTTGTTAATGCCTATTGCCAGGCTCTGAAATTAAAACCATTTATTTTGTTTTAAAACAGTCTATTTTCACTTTTCTCTTTTTTTCTTTGGTACATTTAAGCAACTTTATTTGGGTTCTCTTAGGAGATTTCCTTATCATCGAACATCATCGAAGGAATAATAATCTTGCTTCTCTCGCTTTTCCGACCAGAGCAGACAGAGTGGGAAATCTTGCTTCATCGTTATCACAACATTTAGTCGATATCTTTCATTAGAATCAATATAACATCAAGCACGTGATATCCGAGGACCTATGAAGGTGAGGAGGGATATACATATATGATTTCAAGGTCATTTTATGTTAAGGAAAATACATTTTCATTATAATGAAAATCTGCAAACAAAACAAGTGCCCTCACAAAAAGATCATTACTATCTTCGGGCAAATGATAGCAATGTTTGTTCCATGCATTACTTCAACAGAAAATACGACATGAATGAAAACTCAAACATACGAGGTCCTAACAACCCGGGAAACAACACCTCCCCAAAAGTCGCACTCATCATGCTTTCTTTTCAAAACTTTAAAAAATCGTTCTCGATCAGTCATTGAACTTTGTTTTTCAGTGCCCCACAATTCTCCGTGGTGTGGCCTATGCTTCCTACATGGTAGTCGCATACGGCACTAACATCATAACCTTTAAGATAGGGAGGATCCTTTGGTTTGGACTGAACTGGAGTCAGAAGCTTCTTCTTAAATAGCATTGGGAGCAAATCGATATACGTCATAGGGATCGGGTGAAGAACCTTTGGCGGCTTTGCAGACCATGATGCTTGATTATGGAAGCGATCATGAAACTGGTTGTTCGAGTGAGAGCCCACCATATGAACTTGGGATTCATGCCCCTTGTGGGCGATTGTGCTATAGGGATCCACTATCTTTCCTTTTTTGATAGCATCCTCAATACGTTCTCTCGTCATGACCATGTCCGCAAAGCTATTAGCGGGATTGCTGATCAAGCGATCATACAAGACTCCTTTCAGAGTGTCCACAAATAAGGGAATGATTTCACCTTCCGAAAGTGGGGGCTGCACCTGAGCTGCTACGTCTCGCCAACGCCGGGCATACTCACGGATACTCTCACTGTGCTTTTGTTCCATCCCTTGTAGCATGAGCCGATTCGGAGTCATATCAGTTACATGATTATATTGACCGATGAAGGCTTTTAAAGGATCTTTCCATGACTTGATGTCGGCTTGACTAAGTTGAGTATACCAACGTGTCGCGGAACCAGCTAAACTGTCTTGAAAACAGTGAATGAGTAGCTTCTCATCTTTTACAAAAGCTGCCATCCTCCGGCAATACATAGTAATGTGTGCTAAGGGGCAAGTAGTTCTGTCGTACTTCTCAAAATCGGGAACTTTGAATTTTGGCGGAAGGACTAAATCTGTTACAAGACTCAAATCGTTGGCATCATTCCTTTGCTCATCCGTCCCTTGCAAGGTCTTGAATCTTTCTTCAAAGAAACGGAATCTCTCCTCATGTTTCTCTTCCATCTCGGCCTTAATCCTTTCCACTTCATTCTCATATCCTGCCCCTAAGCCAATGGGCTGATTCGTTGAGGTTCCCCATGGTGGCTAATAGTAGTTCCAACAGCAGTGTTGGTGTAGATTCCCGCATAAATTCTTTTTTCGGGATTTGGGACTTCTGATTGATCTTTCACATGGGATGCATCACCCTTGTATCCTTCTTCGGAAACTCCTTCCTCACCTTTCATCTTCAATAACAGGTCGGTCATCTGAGCAATAGCGGAAGCTTACGACTGTGTGATCTGATCACTGATATTCTTACTGACCACATCTAAACAAGTTTCGAGGTCTTTCTACCCCCTCTCTACCTTGGCCAATCTCTCATCCATTGCTCGGGAATGCAAACGGGTGGTGTATGAATGAGGAATGATTGCAAATTAATCTTTCACTTTCTGTCATGATATTTCTTGCAATTAATTCCATGATTGATTAATGTATGCAATGTATCATATGCATGAAGATGAGATAACTTAAAAACAAGTATGCAAGGAATAATGCATGTGTTGTATGTACAACAATGATAGGTGATTAAAGGTAATCAAACAAACATGTACAATTGAATGCAAAAGTGCATTAAACATTAATTGCATGAATGCAATGTGTCGTATGTACAACAGAAATGCATGGCTAAAGGTAATTAAACAAAATGCATAATTGAAATGCAAAAAACAACACTGAGTTCGACAAATATCCTCGTTAAACAACTCATCAATGGGAACCTTGGTCCGTTACAATAATCGGATGAAACCTACTACATGCAGTTCTTAAGCTGGCGTCTAGGCCGACGATTTTCTTCAAGACTCACTCAATCCATTCTTCTTTCTTGAAATGATCTTTTGCTAGGAATCGGGCGTTCTCTCATATCCTCGTTAACAAGTAGGCCAACTCTCAGTCCTGCTCCTAAGTGGTATAAGCAACAAATTATGATTAATCCACTGTCGATATTGGTACTCTTGACATGCCCTTTGAAAGGGTCCCACTGAGCCTAACCTTCAAAGCGCATCGGGGTGAGGTCAGAATTCCCTCTGACTTGAAGTATTTTTCCTTATTCTAGGTTGAGACTTGATTGTCGACTCAAGGCAGCGAGGTGCCCGAGAAACTTTCGATCTTGCCCCGGAAAGCTTGGTTGCTGCTCGGTGTGGTTCTCGCTAATTTCCTTGCAAGACTTGGTATTTCCCAACTATTGTAGTTAAATCAAAGCTGCCGACCGTGGAACACATGTAGGTTGAACTCCAAAATTCGAAGTAATGATCACTTTCCTGGGACATCTGACAAATAAGTGAGGTGGTCTTTTTTGTCTTTGAAAGCCTTTCTTGTCTCGGGACCCCAACCATGTAGTTTCTCTCCTTGTGGCTACATTTTCGTCGAGGTCCTCCTCACTATTGTTACAGACCGTATTTCCCAATAATCAAGTCTTTAATTTCAGACAATTTCCAACTCAATGTGCTCTTTATGCAACGATGAAATATGCAAGATAAGATAAAAGGGGAAGAAAAACAAAGGCGTTTGTCACATGATGAATATAAATTAATAGTCAAGCAATGAAATTCAAACATTAACGAAAAAAAAGAAGCGTGGAAACAATCAACTAGCAAGAAAAAAAACTAGACACTTTAAACTTTAGGGCTATTCGCATGGCTCTAGTGGGGTAGGTTTCTACATTCCCACTCATTAGTTCGGTTCTAGCAAAGGGTACCCGAACCTATCTTATCACCTACTAAGGCAATAAAAACCCCAATTCTGGCCCATTACAGGCTTGAGAATTGGTTTCGGTTCGAGGGAAAGCACGACCTAATGACGTGGAGGGCTACTTACGTGTCAAAAGGCGTAGATTCCGAAAGTGAATTACCGACCCGTAGAGGGATACTCACGTGGGTATGGGCGTTTCACTCGCACTTAAAAATGGTAGCTCGGGTATAGAGCTTGATGATCATGATGCAACACATGTCGGTGACTCCTTTGAAATTAAATGAGAAATTAATTCGAATGCCATAAATTTTTAAAGCCCCAAATGTAACACACCCTTCCCGGCCTGGTAGAGAACCGAGTCGGAGAGTGCTACTGAAAAAAAAACGAAGATCGGAGACATAAATCCAAAGTTTAAAAAAATCATTTCGGAGTATTTTATTAATCTCTTTTAAGACTTAACACTTAACTTATTAACAACTTACTCAAATTGGGGTCAATTTTAAACTTTTTCAAACTTAGGGATTAAATTTTAATTTTTACAAATTAGGGGTCCTTATCTGAAATTCGTGATATTATACTAAAATTAAACTTACGAATTATTAGCTTGTAAAATCTCATTACTAACGGAGGTCATTTACCTATCTGATTAGACGATGTAATGTTTAATGACTATTTTGTAAAATATTCAAATTTATTTTTTTTGAATTATCTTACTAAAATTCTTTACATATTTAAATGAGCCTAACAACTCACAAAAATCTTAGAGTCCTTTCTAATCCTTTTTACTAGATTATTACTCATATCTATCAATATTATTATTCCAACATTTATTTAATTGGACTTTTCTAGATTACTAGAACAAAACCACATTATTAAATTACAAAACACGATTTATACAAAAGTTGGATCATATGCCACTTTACTAGGATTTCGCGAAAGATATCATACATATAAGGTAGAAATGTGACTTGCAACTGCACCACACGATCAGAGGTTGGAAATCTATCAGGGTCCTGAAAATGCATGAGACACACATGTTAGGCTTACATAGCCTAGTGAGGTAGTCATGACAGTGAATTGACAATAATATGAGTGTCATGATTAAATATAAATTAATCTAACTTATTTGCATACTTTTATAACTGTATAAGCATAACATGATCAGATATCCATATCACAGGCATAACATAATATAATCATATATCTTATCATGAGCATGGCATGGTATAACGTATCGAACACATATTATATTGGTACCATTGGATACGCGGATTCCCTCTACACCATATCATGAATCATAAATGAGCCGTAGCCCTGATCCGTAGCTCCATATATCCCTTACACTTTCATCCTTTTATCTCCCACATATAGGCCGTAGTCCTGGACCGTAGTCCTCCCTTACATGGTGAGCTCGTGTCACATCCCAAAAACTGGTCTAGTCGGAATTAAGTTCCAGTGACCGAATATTTTTATCGATTAAATAATTTATTCGATCTCATCTGAACCAATAAATATTATTCAGGTTAATTTATGATAATTTATTATTATTATTATTATTATTATTAAAAAAGAGAGACATAAAATGGTAGATTGCCGTGCAAAGGATTGCACTACGCAATCCACTAATACAAATTGTTAATTATGAGAACCACTCAAGGCCACTAGGCCATTTAAAATTTGGGTGGCAATTGCCACTATGCGTGGCAAGCAAAAAGGATGGAAATTTTTAGTATAAATAGGTGGGAATGCACACACAAAAATAAGGAGAAAAATAAGGAGAGAAATAATACGATTCAATATTAAAGTGGTGGTCCAAGATTTTCGATATAGTAATATCGAATCTCTGTCGACGTCGGGGTAAGCTTAAATCCTTGGTTGGTTTAGGTTTCGGTATCGAGTTTGATTAATATTTTTATTTTTATTTGATATTGTCTTATCGATTTTAATTAATTTTTATCGTAGTACACGAGGTCGAATCAGAACAACCATCAAGTCCAAGAAATAAAAATAAAGCACTGGTCTGTCAAGGTGAGTGTAGATGCATTTGTCTCGGGTGACACGGTGTCATTCCGATCTTTGTTTTTTTTATGTTCTGATATGTGAGTATAGTCGTGTCAGTGGGTAGGCTCGGTGCTGCCCCGTTGCATTAATTATGAATTTATCTGCATCTGGTAAGTACCCTGCATTATTTGGATATGCTCAAAAATAATTATGATATGCTACATGTATATGAAAATAATATGAAATGCTATCTGATATGGAGCTACGACTCATCTTGCTATTTAATATGATATGATCTGAAAATCATGGACTATGTGAATTTGTGTATTTATGGACATTGGATACAATTGGCATGCCATAGGAATATTCGAGCTCACCATGTAAGGGAGGACTACAGTCTAGGGCTACGGCCTATATATGGGAGATAAAAGGATGATAGTGTAAGGGATACATGGAGCTACGGCTCAGGGCTACGGCTTATTTATGATTCATGATATGGTGTATAGGGAATCCGCGTATCAAATGGTACCAATATAATATGTGTTCGATATGTTATACCATGCCATGCTCATGATAAGATATATGATTATATTATGTTATGCCTGTAATATTGATATCTGATCATATTTATATTTAATCATGACACTCATATTATTGTCAATTCACTGTCATGACTACCTCACTAGGCTATGTAAGCCTAACATATGTGTCTCATGCATTTTTAGGACCATGATAGATTTCCAACCTCTGGTCGTGTGGTGCAGTTGCAAGTCACATCTCTACCTTATATGTATGATATCTTTCGCGAACTCCTAGTAAAGTGGCATATGATTCAACTTTTGTATAAATCGTGTTTTGTAATTTAGTAATGTGGTTTTATTCTAGTAATCTAGAAAAGTCCTATTAAATAAATGTTGGATTAATAATAATGATATATATGAGTAATAATCTAGTAAAAAGGATTAGAAAGGACTCTAAGATTTTTGTGAGTTGTTAGGCTCATTTAAATATGTAAAGAATTTTATTAAGATAATCCAAAAAGAAATAGATTTGAATAATTTACAAAATAGTCACTAAACATTGCATCGTTTAATCAGGTAGGTAAATGACCTCCGTTAGTAATGAGATTTTACAGGCTAATAACTAGTAAGTTTAATTTTAGTATATTATCATGAATTTCAGATAAGGACCCCTAAATTGTAAAATTTACAAATTAGTTCCTAAGTTTGAAAAAGTTTAAAATTGACCTCAATTTGAATAAGTTGTTAATAAGTTAAGTGTTAAGTCTTAAAAGAGATTAATAAAATACTACGAAATGATTATTGAACTTTGAAATAAGTTCATATCTCTAATTATGTTTTTCGGTAACATTGTCCGACCCGGTTCTCTACCAGGCCGGGAAGGGGGTGTTACATTTGTGGTATCAGAGCTAGAGTTTAGTCGATTCTAGGACTAACCAGGTATTCATTAACGAGTCTATGTCTCATATGCCACTTAGGAGTTGATTAAATATGTATTTTGTGACTTGCAACTTACACAATTTAATTCTTATGTGTGACTAGACCCAAAATGACCGCTCCTACTAATAGGAAAGAAACAGATAAGCCCGATCATGGTTCCTCCTCAACTCGAGGGGAAAATGCGAGGCCGGAGCCAAGGGCCAAACAAGTGGCTCAGAATGATCCACCCCATCTTCCGCCTATGTTACCGGCTCAACAAGAATATTTCATGTCTATGGCTGACATGATAAAACAAGTAGTGGTGTCTCTTCGACAATAAGCACCTTCCTCATCTGCTGAAGCTGCTCAGCAGATCTCTCGAGCTCCAATAGATAAGCTCAAACATTATCAAGTTTATACATTTACTGGCCAAGATCTGGATAATCCTGAAATCGTAGAATATTGGCTAGAAAATACTTTGAAAGTAATCAACAAGCAACTAAAGTGCCCTGAGGAGCATAAGTTGAAGTGTGCCTTAGCCCTGATTGCAGATGAAGCACAAAGCTAGTGGAACACTGTAACTCTCACTGTACCCGAACATAAAGTAACCTGGGACTTTTTCCTCCGGGAGTTTCATAAAAAGTATATTAGTGAGCATTACCTCGCTGAAAGACGTAAAAAGTTCCTCCTTTTGAAGCAAGGAGGAAGGCCAGTAGAGCAGTAAATTCATGATTTCTGCAAGTACGCTAGATATGGTACTGATATTATCCACACTGAAAAAGAAAAATGTAGAATGTTTATAGATAGCCTCTGAGATGAATTACGTCATCTTTTTGTTGCTCTGGAAATCGAGGATTTTAAAATTCTGGTGAATCGAGCCGTTGCAACCGAAGCTTCTTAAAGAGCCTCGGAAAGAAGGAAGGGAAACCAAGCTCGACCTGATAAAAGATTCCAAGAAGATTTCAAACCTCCTATATCTCAAAAAAGAGGAAGACAGTGGGACCAAAGGTCATCTGCCAATCAACAGCTACCTAGCTCTAATTATGTATCGCAATTTCCGTCTGGTGGGACCACTGTTACGCGTACAATCTCAATAAACAGTACAGGAGGCTCTGCCAAAAGTTCTCAGAACCCTCAGTGTAATTTTTGTCAAAAGAGACATTTGGGACAGTGCCGTAAGCAGTCAGGTTCTTGTTACCTGTGCGGAGAATCTGGTCATTTCATCCGACAATGCCCCCAAAATCCACAAGCCCCTACCTCTATAGCCTCCCAAAACGTTCCAGTAAAAGGGAGGGGAATAAATCAAGCACCGTCTGGTTCTTCCGGAAGGCCCTGTAACAATAATGCTCCTTCAGCTAGCCGAAATCCAAAGACCTCAGCCCAGATGTACCACGTTCGAGGCCGCGAACAAGAAGACAACCCTGATGTTGTTGCAGGTATGGTGGAGTTAGGTTCTGAATTTGTTTATGCTTTGATAGATCCATGCTCCACGCATTTCTTTGTTAGTGAACTTTTGATTGAAAAATATGCCTTAAAATGTGAGCATGTTGCTTCCGAAGTACTTGTGTCAAACCCATTAGGAGATAGTGTAACAATCCAAAAGATCTGTAGATCTTGTCCCCTAAAAATCCAAGGAATTCCTTTTCCGGCCAATTTGATGGCCTTACCCTTTAATGAGTTCGACCTCATCCTTGGCCTAGATTGGCTAGCTGAACATCAAGCATGTGTAGATTGTTCTAAAAAGCAATTATATCTTCATGGACTAGGTAGAGAAAGCATCACCTTAATGAAATCTAAATATCAGAGTAGTCTTATGTGTGCCTTAGAATCTATGAAGGAACTGAAGCCTGAAGATATACTCATAGTAAGAGATTTTCTTGACGTATTCCCCGAAGAACTTCCGGGACTCCCTCCTACACGTGAAATTGAGTTTGGGATAGAAGTTCAACCCGGAACTACTCCAGTTTCTATCGCTCCATACAGGATGGATCCAATGAAGTTAAAGGAGTTGAAGGCCTAAATCTAATACCTTGAAAGTAAGGGGTTTATTCGACCGAGTTCCTCACCCTGGGGAGTACCGGTTTTATTTGTGAAGAAGAAAGAAGGATCGATGCTCTTATGCATCGACTATCGACAACTGGATAAAGTAACAATAAAAAATAAGTACTTGTTTCCCAGAATAGACGACCTATTTGATCAACTAAAAGGTGCTTCTGTCTTTTCTAAGATAGACCTCTGATCTGTTTACTATCAACTGCTCGTGAAGGAATCAGATGTTTCAAAAACAGCTTTCCGAACCAGATATGGTCATTATGAATTCTTGGTGATGCCTTTTGGGCTCACAAATGCTCATGCAGCCTTTATGGATTTGATGAACCGAATATTTCGACCTTATCTTGATAAATTTGTCGTTGTCTTCATAGATGACATTTTGATCTATTCGAAAGATTCTGTTACTCACGAAGAACATCTTCGGATTGTACTCCAAACCCTCCGTGAAAAATAGCTCTATGCCAAATTTAGTAAATGCGAGTTTTGGCTGACCGAAGTATCTTTTCTCGGTCATATGATATCTTCCGTGGGAATTCAGGTGGACCCAAAGAAGATTCAAGCCATTCTCGAATGGATACCCCTGAAGAACGTGGGAGAAATTCATAGTTTCCTGGGTCTTGCAGGATACTACCGTAGGTTCGTTAAGGGGTTCTCTTTGATTGCTGCACCCCTAACAAAGCTTCTCCGTAAAGACATTCCTTTCATGTGGACAATGGACCAACAACGGAGTTTTGATCAGCTTAAACAAGTCCTCACCCACGCTCATGTCCTAGTACAGCCAGAGCCAGGAAAAGATTTCACAGTATACAGTGATGCATCCCATCAAAGACTGGGCTGTGTCTTGATGCAAGAAGGTAAAGTTATAGCCTATGCCTCACGTCAACTCAAACCGCATGAGCTTAACTATCCAACTCATGACCTTGAGCTAGCTGCGGTTGTGTTCGCACTAAAAATCTGGCGACATTACCTCTATGGTGAAAAATGTTATCTTTATACTGACCACAAAAGCCTTAAATACCTTTTGACCCAAAAAAGAATTAAACCTTCGTCAGCGCCGTTGGATGGAGGTTTTGAAAGATTATGATTTGGTAATTGATTACCATCCCGGTAAAGCCAATGTGGTGGCTGACGCCCTTAGCCGGAAGCCAACTTCTTCTCTTAGATGTTTAAACGCTCACTTTCGGCTCAAGAAGCGTGACAAGTTATTAGCCGAGTTAAGGGTACAATCGACCATTGTGTCCCAGATTAAAGCACTCCAAGAAAATGATGAGGAGATGCAACTTATATTATCCCGAATCAAGGATGAACCAGACCCTAATTTTGCCATAAATTCCGAAGGCTTGTTATGCTTTCGTAATCGTATATGTGTTCCAGACAATGATGATCTTCGGAACCAAATTCTGTGTGAAGCACATGCTAGCCCTTTTTCTATTCACCCCGGAGCTGTTAAGATGTACAAGGATCTAAAAGAGATCTACTGGTGGTCTGGTATGAAAAGTGAAATCACGGATTACGTAGCAAGGTGTTTGACTTGTCAACGGGTTAAAGCCGAACATAAAGTGCCTACAAGACTCCTTCAACCCAATGAGCTGCTACAGTGGAAGTGGAAATGTATCACTATGGATTTTGTAAGCGGGTTACCTCCGACTCCAAAGAAAAACAACGCAATTTGGGTCATCGTAGATCAATTTACTAAGTCAGCTCACTTTCTTCCTGTAAGAATGGACTTCAGTTTATCCAAGCTAGCATAGTTGTATATTCGTGAAGTTATACGCTTGCACGGAGTTCTAATATCAATTATTTCTGATCGAGACCCACGGTTTGCATCTCAATTTTGGAGAACCTTGCAGGAGGCATTGGGAACTAGAGTACATCTCAGTACTGCTTTCCATCCCCAAACCGATGGCCAATCTGAAAGGGTTATTCAGGTAACCTTGTTATTTTCTTTCTTTAAACATGATCTAGGTATCCTATACCAATTACGATCTTCCTTGTAGATCCTGGAAGATATGCTCCGAGCCTGCATTATTGACTTTGGGAAAAATTGGGAGAAATCCCTACCCTTAGTGGAATTTTCCTACAACAATAGCTATCAGTCGTCTATTCAGATGGCTCCTTTTGAAGCATTGTATGGAAGAAAATGTAGAACTCCTCTGTATTGGTCCGAACTTGGAGAAAACAAAGTGTTGGGACCACAATTGCTCAGAGAAACAGAAGAGAAAGTTCAAATCATTCACTATCGGTTGAAACAAGCTTTTGATAGACAAAAAGCCTACGCTGATCTGAAACGAAGAGACATTCAGCATAATGTGGGAGACAAAGTCTTTCTTAAAGTCTCTCCATGGAAGAAAGTATTTCGGTTTAGAAAGAGGGGAAAGCTCAGTCCTCGCTTTATTGGACCTTTTGAAATTACTGAAAGAATTGGCCCAGTGGCTTATCGACTTGCACTTCCCAGCGAGTTCGATAAAATCCACAATGTCTTCCATGTGTCAATGCTCAAAAAGTATAGATCCGATCCATCTCATATCTTAGAGCCGGAAGAATTAGAGTTGAATCCTGACTTGTCTTACGAAGAGGAACCAATTCAGATTCTGGATAGAGAAATCAAAAGACTCAGAAACAAAAATGTTGCATTGGTTAAAGTATTGTGGAGAAATCACAAGAGGGAAGAGGCAACATGGGAACCTGAGGACACGATGAAAAAGCAATATCCTCATCTGTTCGATTCAGGTAAAAAAATTCGAGGACGAATTTTCTTAAGGGGGTGAGTTGTCATATCCCAAAAACTGGTCTAGTCGGAATTAAGTTCCGGTGACCGAATATTTTTATCGATTAAATAATTTATTCGATCTCATCTGAACCAATAAATATTATTTAAGTTAATTTATAATAGTTTATTATTATTATTATTAAAAAAAGAGAGACATAAAATGGTGGATTGCTGTGCAAAGGATTGCACTAGGCAATCCACTAATACAAATTGTTAATTATGAGAACCACTCAAGGCCACTAGGCTATTTAAAATTTGGGTGGCAATTGCCACTATGCGTGGCAAGCAAAAAGGATGGAAATTTTTAGTATAAATAGGTGGGAATGCACACACAAAAATAAGGAGAAAAATTAGGAGAGAAATAATACGATTTAATATTAAAGTGATGGTCCGAGATTTTCGATATAGTAATATCGAATCTCTGCCGACGTCGGGGTAAGCTTAAATCCTTAGTTGGTTTAGGTTTCGGTATCAAGTCTGATTAATATTTTTATTTTTATTCGATATTGTCTTATCGATTTTAATTAATTTTTATCGTAGTACACGAGGTCGAATCAGAACAACCGTCAAGTCCAAGAAATAAAAATAAAGCACCGGTCTGTCAAGGTGAGTGTAGATGCATTTGTCTCGGGTGACACGGTGTCATTCCGATCTTTGTTTTTTTTTATGTTCTGATATGTGAGTATAGTCGTGTCAGTGGTAGGCTCGGTGCTGCCCCGTTGCATTAATTATGAATTTTTCTGCATCTGGTAAGTACCCTGCATTATTTGGATATGCTCAAAAATGATTATGATATGCTACATGTATATGAAAATAATATGAAATACTATCTAATATGGAGCTACGGCTCATCTTGCTATTTAATATGATATGATCTGAAAATCATGGACTATGTGAATTTGTGTATTTATGGACATTGGATACAATTGGCATGCCATAGGAATATTCGAGCTCACCATGTAAGGGGGGACTACGGTCTAGGGCTACGGCCTATATATGGGAGATAAAAGGATGACAGTGTAAGGGATACATGGAGCTACGGCTTAGGGCTACGGCTCATTTATGATTCATGATATGGTGTACAGGGAATCCGCTTATCCAATAGTACCAATATAATATGTGTTCGATATGTTATACCATGTCATGCTCATGATAAGATATATGATTATATTATGTTATGCATGTGATATGGATATCTGATCATGTTATGCTTATATTGTTATAGAAGCGTGCAAATAAGTTAGATTTATTTATATTTAATCATGACACTCATATTATTTTCAATTAACTGTCATGACTACCTCACTAGGCTATGTAAGCCTAACATATGTGTCTCATGCATTTTTAGGACCCTGATAGATTTCCAACCTCTGATCGTGTGGTGCAGTTGCAAGTCACATCTCAACCTTATATGTATGATATCTTTCGCGAACTCCTAGTAAAGTGGCATATGATCCAACTTTTGTATAAATCGTATTTTGTAATTTAGTAATGTGGTTTTGTTCTAGTAATCTAGAAAAGTCCTATTAAATAAATGTTGGATTAATAATAATGATAGATATGAGTAATAATCTAGTAAAAAGGATTAGAAAGGACTCTAAGATTTTTTTGAGTTGTTAGGCTCATTTAAATATGTAAAGAATTTTATTAAGATAATCCAAAAAGAAATAGATTTGAATAATTTACAAAATAGTCACTAAACATTGCATCGTTTAATCAGGTAGGTAAATGACCTCCGTTAGTAATGAGATTTTACAGGCTAATAACTAGTAAGTTTAATTTCAGTATATTATCATGAATTTCAGATAAGGACCCATAAATTGTAAAATTTACAATTTAGTCCCTAAGTTTGAAAAATTTTAAATTGACCTCAATTTGAGTAAGTTGCTAATAAGTTAAGTGTTAAGTCTTAAAAGAGATTAATAAAATACTACGAAATGATTATTGAACTTTGAAATAAGTTCTGATCTCTAATTATGTTTTCCGGTAACATTGTCTGACCCGGTTCTCTACCAGGCCGGGAAGGAGGTGTTACAGCTCGAATATTCCTATGGCATGCCAATTGTATCCAATGTCCATAAATACACACAAATTCACATAGTCCATGATTTTCATATCATATCATATCAAATAGCAAGATGAGCCGTAGCTCCATATCTGATAGCATTTCATATTATTTTCATATACATGTAGCATATCATAATCATTTTTGAGCATATCCAAATAATGCAGGGTACTTACTAGATACATATAAATTCATAATTAATGCAACGGGGCAGCACCGAGCCTACCCCTGACACGACTATACTCTCATATCAGAACATAAAAAAAACAAAGATCGGAATGACACCGTGTCACCCGAGACAAATGCATCTACACTCACCTTGACAGACCGGTGCTTTATTTTTATTTCTTGGACTTGACGGTTGTTCTGATTCGACCTCGTGTACTACGATAAAAATTAATTAAAATCGATAAGACAATATCAAATAAAAATAAAAATATTAATCAGACTCGATACCAAAACCTAAACCAACCAAGGATTTAAACTTACCCCGACGTCGGCAGAGATTCGATATTACTATATCGAAAATCTCAGACCACTACTTTAATATTGAATCGTATTATTTCTCTCCTAATTTTTCTCCTTATTTTTGTATGTGCATTCCCACCTATTTATACTAAAAATTTCCATCCTTTTTGCTTGCCACGCATAGTGGCAATTGCCACCCAAATTTTAAATGGCCTAGTGGCCTTGAGTGGTTCTCATAATTAACAATTTGTATTAGTGGGTTGCCTAGTGCAATCCTTTGCACGACAATCCACCATTTTATGTCTCTTTTTTTAATAATAATAAGAATAATAAACTATCATAAATTAACCCGAATAATATTTATTAGTTCAGATGAGATCGAATAAATTATTTAATCGATAAAAATATTCGGTCACCGGAACTTAATTTCGACTAGACCGGTTTTTGGGATGTGACAACTCACCCCTCATTAAGAAAATTCATCCTCGAATTTTTTTACCTGAATCGAACAGATGAGGATATTGCTTTTTCATCGTGTCCTCGGGTTCCCATGTTGCATCTTCCCTCTTGTGATTTCTCCACAAGACTTTAACCAATGCAACATTTTTCTTTTCTGAGTCTTTTGATTTCTCTATCCGGAATCTGAATTGGTTCCTCTTTGTAAGACAAGTCAGGATTCAGCTCTAATTCTTCCAGCTCTAAGATATGAGATAGATCGGATCTATACTTTCTGAGCATTGACACATGAAAGATATTGTGGATTTTATCGAACTCGCTGGGAAGTGCAAGTCGATAAGCCACTGGGCCAATTCTTTCAGTAATTTCAAAAGGTCCAATAAAGCGAGGACTGAGCTTTCCCCTCTTTCCAAACCGAAATACTTTCTTCTATGGAGAGACTTTAAGAAAGACTTTGTCTCCCACATTATGCTGAATGTCTCTTCGTTTCAGATCAGCGTAGGCTTTTTGCCTATCAAAAGCTTGTTTCAATCGAGAGTGAATGATTTGAACTTTCTCTTCTGTTTCTCTGAGCAATTGTGGTCCCAAAACTTTGTTTTCACCAAGTTCGGACCAACACAGAGGAGTTCTGTATTTTCTGCCATACAATACTTCAAAAGGAGCCATCTGAATAGACGACTGATAGCTATTGTTGTAGGAAAATTCCACTAAGGGTAGGGATTTCTCCTAATTTTTCCCAAAGTCAATAATGCAGGCTCGGAGCATATCTTCCAGGATCTACAAGGAAGATCGTAATTGGTATAGGATACCTAGCTCATGTTTAAAGAAAGAAAATAACGAGGTTACCTGAATAACCCTTTCAGATTTGCCATCAGTTTGGGGATGGAAAGCAGTACTGAGATGTACTCTAGTTCCTAATGCCTTCTGCAAGGTTCTCCAAAATCGAGATGCAAACCGTGGGTCTCGATCAGAAATAATTGATATTGGAACTCCGTGCAAGCGTATAACTTCACGAATATACAACTCTGCTAGCTTGGATAAACTGAAGTCCATTCTTACAGGAAGAAAGTGAGCTGACTTAGTAAATCGATCTACAATGACCCAAATTGCGTTGTTTTTCTTTAGAGTCGGAGGTAATCCGCTTACAAAATCCATAGTGATACGTTCCCACTTCCACTATGGCAGCTCAATGGGTTGAAGGAGTCCCGTAGGCACTTTATGTTCGGCTTTAACCCGTTGACAAGTCAAACACCTTGCTACGTAATCCATGATTTCACTTTTCATACCAGACCACCAGTAGATCTCTTTTAGATCCTTATACATCTTAACAGCTCCGAGGTGAATAGAAAAAGGGCTAGCATGTGCTTCACACAGGATCTGGTTCCGAAGCTCATCATTGTCTAGAACACATATACGATTACGAAAGCATAACAAGCCTTCAGAATTTATGGCAAAATTAGGGTCTGGTTCATCTTTGATTCGGGCTAATATAGGTTGCAACTCCTCATCATTTTCTTGGAGTGCTTTAATCCGGGACACAATAGTCGATTTTACCCTTAGCTCGGCTAACAACTTGCCACGCTTCTTGAGCCGAAAGTGAACGTTTAAACATCTTAGAGAAGAAGTGGGCTTCCGGATAAGGGCGTCAGACACCACATTGGCTTTACCGGGATGGTAATCAATTACTAAATCATAATCTTTCAAAAGCTCTACCCAACGGTGCTGACGAAGGTTTAATTCTTTTTGGGTCAAATGGTATTTCAGGCTTTTGTGGTCAGTATAAAGATAACACTTTTCACCATAGAGGTAATGTCGCCAGATCTTTAGTGCGAACACAACCGCAGCTAGCTCAAGGTCATGAGTTGGATAATTAAGCTCATGCGGTTTGAGTTGACGTGAGGCATAGGCTATAACTTTACCTTCTTGTATCAAGACACAGCCCAGTCCTTGATGGGATGCATCACTGTATACTGTGAAATCTTTTCATGGCTCCGGCTGTACTAGGACAGGAGCATGGGTGAAGACTTGTTTAAGCTGATCAAAACTTCGTTGTTGGTCCACTGTCCACATGAAAGGAATGTCTTTACGGAGAAGCTTCGTTAGTGGTGCAACAATCCAGGAGAACCCCTTAGTGAACCTACAGTACTATCCTGCAAGACCTAGGAAACTACGAATTTCTCCCACGTTCTTCGGGGGTATCAATTCGAGAATGGCTTGAATCTACTTTGGGTCCACCTGAATTCTTGCGGAAGATATCACATGACCGAGAAAAGATACTTCGGGCAGCCAAAACTCGCATTTACTAAATTTGGCATAGAGCTATTTTTCACGGAGGGTTTGGAGTACAATCCGAAGATGTTCTTCGTGAGTAACATAATCTTTCGAATAGATCAAAATGTCGTCTATGAAGACAACAACAAATTTATCAAGATAAGGTCGAAATATTCGATTTATCAAATCCATAAAAGCTGCAGGAGCATTTGTGAGCCCAAAAGGCATCACCAAGAATTCATAATTACCATATCTGGTTCGGAAGGCTATTTTTGAAACATCTGATTCCTTCACGAGCATTTGATAGTAACCAGATCGGAGGTCTATCTTAAAAAAGACAGAAGCACCTTTTAGTTGATCAAATAGGTCGTCTATTCTGGGAAGCGGGTACTTATTTTTTATTGTTACTTTATTCAGTTGTCGATAGTCGATGCATAAGCGCATCGATCCATCTTTCTTCTTCACAAATAAAACTGGTGTTCCCCAAGGTGAGGAACTCGGTCGAATAAACCCCTTACTTTCAAGGTCTTGGATTTGGGCCTTCAACTCCTTTAACTCCCTTAGAGCCATCCTGTATGGAGCGATAGAAATTGGAGTAGTTCCGGGTTGAACTTCTATCCCAAACTCAACTTCAAGTGTAGGAGGGAGTCCCGGAAGTTCTTTGGGGAATACGTCAGGAAAATCTCTTACTATGGGCATATCTTCAGGCTTCAGTTCCTTCGTAGATTCTAAGGCACACATAAGACTACTCTGATATTTAGATTTCATTAAGGTAATGCTTTCTCTACCTAGTCCACGGAGATATATTTTTTTAGAACAATCTACCCATGCTTGATGTTCAGTGTTGAGTGTGTAAAAGTTCTATTATTTACACTCTTTTTAACCCATATTTCTGCTGCATTCAAGCATCATTGCATTGCATTTAGGTTAGTTTTCAGCAAAACATCACAAAAGGATTAAAAGCACGGATTCTACTAAAAGATGGCTATTTTTGCAGGTATCTGCCATAGTAGACGTTGAAGGCAGGTGCAGGGCAGAGAAGCAGGAAAGCTGAACTGGACAAGCAGACGAAGAAGATGAAGCTGCCATGGACCTGTCGTGACAGCAGCCTTATGAAGAGGAAAAGTAAAGTGGACCTCGATAGATAGAGAAAAATCTGCTCGTCTGTCGTGTGAAAGCCAAATATTTTTCCAAGCCCCGGATCAAAAGATATGTCAAGCCAAAGCTCAAGGAGAGGAAATTCCTAGAAACAAGGATGGCGGCTGAAAAGTAGGAATCCTTAGAGATTAAGCATTCATTAGAATCTTACTTTTCATTAAAGTTGTAATCCTTGTTAACTTAGAATACTTGAGCCCAAAGCTTATATAAGGGCATAGATTTAACCTAGGAGAGATCATACCCCATAACCGACAACCAAAACCCCTCTGTCGTTTACCCGTCACCGACATGTTCTAAATTCCCCCTAGGGCTACGGGTTGTTTTGTAAAGTAGTTGCAAGGGTTGTTTTGTTTTAGGATTTTCCAAGTTCAATAAAATAAACTTCAAGTTCTCTTATTTTGGTTTTAATATCTTGCAAGAGCATCGGGAGAGCATTGTGAGGTTATCTATTTACTTAGCATCGGGAGAGTTAAGTATACAAAAGAAATAAGAGCGAGTTCTCTAGTTTATAGTTGAACTATCTTGTGCCTAGGGATAGGGCAAGGTTAAGTGGCTAAAGAAGAATTCATACACATCGGTGTTCATCCTTCGATTCACGCCGGGAGGTATCATCAAAGACGTGATCATCGATAGACTTGGACCTAGGGATAGGCCAAGGCAGATCTGGGATTCTTGCCAAACTTGGAGTACGGAGTTGGTGTGTTTGCTGCCGCGACGATCAACAGACAGCTGCCGCGACAGGTGCTGTCGGCGACATGCGCGACGACAGAACTGGAGTTCCTAAGCAATTCAATACCTGTACTAATGAGCAATTCAATACCAGCCCATTCTCTCTATCTTGATTACTTTACTCTTTTATTTACGTTTTCTTCAATACTTTCGTGACAACTTTCTCAAACATCTTATTTACTTTTGTGCAGTGAATTTAGGTGAAGCTATTAGCCCAATCCCTGTGGAGACGATATTCGATACTTCGTATCACTTTACTACTTGCGTCGTGTACACTTGCACCACAATTGCGATAGACTCTTTTACACGCAACATTCAGCTAGCCAATCTAGGCCAAGGATAAGGTCGAACTCATTAAAGGGTAAGGCCGTCAAATTGGCCGGAAAAGGAATTCCTTGGATTTTTAGGGGACAAGATCTACAGATCTTTTAGATTGTTACACTATCTCCTAATGGGTTTGACACAAGTACTTCGGAAGCAACATGCTCACATTTTAAGGCATATTTTTCAATCAAAAGTTCACTAACAAAGGAATGCGTGGAGCCTGGATCTATCAAAGCATAAACAAATTCAGAACCTAACTCCACCATACCTGCAACAATATCAGGGTCATCTTCTTGTTCGCGGCCTCGAACGTGGTACATCTGGGCTGAGGTCTTTGGATTCCGGCTAGCTGAATGAGTATTATTGTTACGGGCCTTCCGGAAGAACCAGACGGTGCTTGATTTATTCCCCTCCCTTTTACTGGAATGTTCTGGGAGGCTATAGAGGTAGGGGCTTGTGGATTTTGGGGGCATTGTCGGATGAAATGACCAGATTCTCAGCACAGGTAACAAGAACCTGACTGCTTACGGCACTGTCCCAAATGTCTCTTTTGACAAAAATTACACTGAGGGTTCTGAGAACTTTTGGCAGAGCCTCTCGTACTGTTTATTGAGGTTGTACGCGTAACAGTGGTCCCACCAGATGGAAATTGAGATACATAATTAGAGCTAAGTAGCTGTTGATTGGCAGATGACCTTTGGTCCCACTGTCTTCCTCTTTTTTGAGATATAGGAGGTTTGGAATCTTCTCGGAATCTTTTATCAGGTCGAGCTTGGTTTCCCTTCCTTCTTTCCGAGGCTCTTTGAGAAGCTTCGATTGCAACGGCTCGATTCACCATAATTTGAAAATCCTCGATTTCCAGAGCAACAAAAAGAGGATGTAATTCATCGCAGAGGTCATCTATGAACATTCTACATTTTTCTTTTTCAGTGTGGATAATATCAGTACCATATCTAGCATACTTGCAGAAATCATGAATGTAATGCTCTACTGGCCTTCCTCCTTGCTTCAAATGGAGGAACTTTTTACGTCTTTCAGCGAGGTAATGCTCACTAATATACTTTTTATGAAACTCCTGGAGGAAAAGTCCCAGGTTACTTTATGTTCGGGTACAGTGAGAGTTACAGTGTTCCACCAGCTTTGTGCTTCATCTGCAATCAGGGCTAAGGCACACTCCAACTTATGCTCCTCGGGGCACTTTAGTTGCTTGTTGATTACTTTCAAAGTATTTTCTAGACAATATTCTGCGATTTCAGGATTATCCAGATCTTGGCCAGTAAATGTATAAACTTGATAACGTTTGAGCTTATCTATTGGAGCTCGAGAGATCTGCTGAGCAGCTTCAGCAGATGAGGAAGGTGGTTTTTGTCGAAGAGACACCACTACTTGTTTTATCATGTCGGCCATAGACATGAAATATTCTTGTTGAGCCGGTAACATAGGCGGAAAATGGGGTGGATCATTCTGAGCCACTTGTTTGGCCCTTGGCTCCGGCCTCACATTTTCCCCTCGAGTGGAGGAAGAATCATGATCGGGCTTATCTGTTTCTTTCCTATTAGTAGGAGCGGTTATTTTGGGTCTAGTCACACATAAGAATTAAATCGTGTAAGTTGCAAGTCACAAAATACATATTTAATCAACTCCTAAGTGGCATATGAGACATAGACTCGTTAACGAATGTCTGGTTAGTCCTAGAATCGACTAAACCTAGGCTCTGATACCACAAATGTAACACCCCCTTCCCGGCCTGGTAGAGAACCGAGTCGGAGAGTGCTACTGAAAAACAAAACGGAGATCAGAGACATAAATCCAAAGTTAAAAAAAATCATTTCAGAGTATTTTATTAATCTCTTTTAAGACTTAACACTTAACTTATTAACAACTTACTCAAATTAGGGTCAATTTTAAACTTTTTCAAACTTAAGGATTAAATTGTAATTTTTACAAATTAGAGGTCCTTATCTGAAATTTGTGATATTATACTGAAATTAAACTTACTAATTATTAGCTTGTAAAATCTCATTACTAACGGAGGTCATTTACCTATCTGATTAGACGATGTAATGTTTAATGACTATTTTGTAAAATATTCAAATCTATTTCTTTTTGAATTATCTTACTAAAATTCTTTACATATTTAAATGAGCCTAACAACTCACAAAAACCTTAGAGTCCTTTCTAATCCTTTTTACTAGATTTTTACGCATATCTATCAATATTATTATTCCAACATTTATTTAATTGGACTTTACTAGATTACTAGAACAAAACCACATTATTAAATTATAAAACACAATTTATACAAAAGTTGGATCATATGCCACTTTACTAGGAGTTTGCGAAAGATATCATACATATAAGGTAGAGATGTGACTTGCAACTGCACCACACGATCAGAGGTTGAAAATCTATTAGGGTCCTGAAAATGCATGAGACACACATGTTAGGCTTACATAGCCTAGTGAGGTAGTCATGACAGTGAATTTACAATAATATGAGTGTCATGATTAAATATAAATTAATCTAACTTATTTGCATGCTTTTATAACAGTATAAGCATAACATGATTAGATATCCGTATCACAGGCATAACATAATATAATCATATATCTTATCATGAGCATGGCATGGTATAACGTATCGAACACATATTATATTGGTACCATTGGATACGCGGATTCTCTATACACCATATCATGAATCATAAATGAGCCGTAGCCCTGAGCCGTAGCTCCATATATCCCTTACACTTCCATTCTTTTATCTCCCACATATAGGTCGTAGCCCTGGACCGTAGTCCTCCCTTACATGGTGAGCTCGAATATTCCTATGACATGCCAATTGTATCCAATGTCCATAAATACACACAAATTCACATAGTCCATGATTTTAAGATCATATCATATCAAATAGCAAGATGAGTCGTAGCTCCATATCAAATAGCATTTCATATTATTTTCATATACATGTAGCATATCATAATCATTTTTGAGCATATCCAAATAATGCAGGGTACTTACCAGATGCAGATAAATTCATAATTAATGCAACGGGGCAGCACCGAGCCTACCCCTGACACGACTATACTCTCATATCAGAACATAAAAAAAACAAAGATCGGAATGACACCGTGTCACCCGAGACAAATGCATCTACACTCACCTTGACAGACTGGTGCTTTATTTTTATTTCTTGGACTTGACGGTTGTTCTGATTCGACCTCGTGTACTACGATAAAAATTAATTAAAATCGATAGACAATATCGAATAAAAATAAAAATATTAATCAGACTTGATACCGAAACCTAAACCAACCAAGGATTTAAGCTTACCCTGACGTCGGCAGAGATTCGATATTACTATATCGAAAATATCGGACCACCACTTTAATATTGAATCGTATTATTTCTCTCCTTATTTTTTTGTGTGCATTCCCACCTATTTATACTAAAAATTTCCATCCTTTTTGCTTGCCACGCATAGGGGCAATTGCCACCCAAATTTTATATGGCCTAGTGGCCTTGAGTGGTTCTCATAATTAACAATTTGTATTAGTGGATTGCCTAGTGCAATCCTTTGCACGGCAATCCACCATTTTTTTAATATTAATAATAATAATAAACTATCATAAATTAACCCGAATAATATTTATTGGTTCAGATGAGATCGAATAAATTATTTAATCGATAAAAATGTTCGATCACCGGAACTTAATTCCGACTAGACCGGTTTTTGGGATGTGACACATTCAACTTAAGTCGTATTTTCATAAATGAACAAACTTATTAGCTTCACTTCGAAATTTAAATATTTTTTATGATTAAATGGCAACAAGCGTTTTATTGGCTTAACTCTCTTTTTTTGTTTTGTAAAAACAAAAATTTGTCCCCAGCGGAGTCGCCAAGCTGTGATAAGGTTTTTTCTGAAAACCGCTAAATGGGGCCTTATCACCATTTTTTTGAAATTGGTTTTATTTAAAAAGGGAGGAATTCGTGTTTTGAAAAACTGTAAAAACTTGGAGTCGCCACCGGCCACTAAGGTAGGCCAGACACCACAAAACCAGAGATTCATTTTAAAACGGGTTCGGGAGTCGGTTACGTGTGGGGTAGGATTAGCACTCCCATCACGCCCGGAAATCGGTACCAAATAACTTGTTGCCTTTTGATCGATAAAAATTATTTAAAGACTAAAGTGATTTTAATAAAGTATTCTCGAATGAAAATGTGACTTAAATAGCACGAGCTTTATTGAATAGTGGCATTTAGAATTAATTAGACATTTAATTAAAAGGATGACGGTACACCGGACCATAGACTAAACCGACATCAAATAAGGCTGACTGTCGTGTTAGTTTAAGGTTCGGATCTCGTACGTCACCTTTATGCATGATGTGAGCATTTAGGAATGATGACATGATATTTCCATTTTTAATTATTGCTTACCTAGAGACGATGAGAATTAACCCAAATATTTGGTCCATGTCCATTAAGCTTGGACTGTTTTGACACAAATACTGAGGTTAATAGATACCCCTCTTTTGTATAGTTTAAATTAATTAATTCAAAATATATCAGTCTTATGACTGACAATTTAAAAATGCATGTCACAAAAAGACTTTAAATTAAACATGCAAAAGCCTACTAAAGATCTAACCTAAAAAGGCTCAAATTATGAAAGTTTAATTAGTGACCTAATTATTAACTATGTGAATCTAATATTTAACCATAATTAATTGTCCCTTAAAAAAACTAAAAAAAACTATAGTAAATTATGAAATTAATATTAATTTGATCCGAATGGTGAGATTAATTTTACCCCTAAAATTATTAAGAAATGTTCGATTAATTTAATAAATTTAATATTTACCCAAATAAGGACAAATTTAAATTCATAAATTAATTTGAACTCTAATTCTAACTACAACTCTAAAAGACTAATTAAAATTAATTTAAGAATCGTGCCCCTATTAGATGAGCACACGACGCTAATTAATTAGATCAATTTTCCTATTTAATCTAAACCTTAAAAGCCTAATTTAATATTAAATTTTAACGAAAATAAATTAAAACAATAAATAAATACAATAAAAAAGAACCATAAATAGAGCATAATATTAGAATACAAACATTAAAACTAGATATAAAACAACATGACTGAAATTTTATTAAATCATAAAAGTGAAATACAAATAAAAACATTGACTTGGAGCATAGACGAAAGACCCCGATCGACTCGCACCTCGACTCCAAAAATAAATCGGACCAAAAAAAGTCTCCCGTCGAATGTTAAATCGAACAACTAGAACCGGGACTCCCGGCCCTCAATAGTCCTAGACCGTCTCCCTCAAAATAGGGGCATGGTTCGAATGCCCCAAAATTAGGGTGCATTCGGCGTGCTCTGTGTGTGTCTAAATGGCAGCCCCCCACCCCTATTTATAGTGGGGGTGAGAGGAAAGGAGGCAACGTGGCCCTTTGGTGGCCACGTGATTTTTTTTTGCTTTTGCCCTTCTTTTTTTTTTCTTTCTCTTTTTTTCTTTTTTTTTTAACTTTTTTTTTTAATATTATTACAACCCAGATAAAATATAAAAAAATAAGTCTACTTCGGACAAAATTAGTGATTACAGACGTTAAATAGCTAACGGTTTTACTGACGTGGCATTTTTTTAAATATTTTTTTAATAATTTCTCTCTCCTCTTAAAAAATGCCACGTCAACAAAACCGTTAACTATTTAACGTCGGGACTAAAACAGAAGAACTATGTAACAGAAGGAATGATTTTGCCGAAATTCATAGTTTGGAGACCAAAATAGAAAAATAGTAATAGTTTGGAGACCACCGGTATAGTTTTTCCTATTTATTTAAACCTCGCCTTGTGGTTCAAGGACAATTCTGACTTTACATTCTTTCTCATGAAATGGACTTTGGTTTTTAATTGGGTTGGGTCCCATTCCTACAGAGGTGGGGTCCTTTATTGCAGGACTTTTCTCTCCTTCATGTTTAGTAGTCAAACTCCTTTTTTTTGGGTAAAGTATATAGATGGTCACTGAACTTTGGTACAAAAAACAAAATGGTAACTAAACTTTCAAAAATCACAAAATGACAATTAAATTTTATGTTTTATAACAAAATGGTAACTAGACCTTAAATGTCGTTAAGTGGCTGTTATAAACTTTGGTATAATAATACATTTAGTCCTTTATATTTATACATTCAATTAATTTAGTCTTAATTCGAAACAATTCACTAAATTTAGCCCTTGTTATTTACGCATTCTTTCAATTTGGTCCTTAAAGCAAAATTCAAAAGTATGGTAACATGATAAATAATTACAATTAAATTTTTATAGGAACTCGAAAACTCGATTCGAATCAAAAAAATTTCAAATAAAGTTTGAGTTGTAAAATATGACGTGTCAACTCGAATAACTCGAAATTTTTTTACTCGACTCGATCGAACGCTCATCTCTATCTTAAGATATGACGCGTCAACTCGAATAACTCGAAATATTCGAATATTTTAAATTATTTTTTCCTTTTAAATCGAATATTTTTTAAAATAGAATATTTAATATTTTCATATTCAAATCATATCGAATATTTAATAACAACTTTAAATATTCGATTTAAAAGAAAAAATGATTTAAAATATTCGAATATTTAATTAAATTTTTATAGGAACTCAAAAACTCGACTCGACTCGAATCGAAAAAATTTCAAATAAAGTTTGAGTTATAAAATATGACGCGTAAACTTGAATAACTCGAAATTTTTTGACTCGACTCGATCGAACGCTCACCTCTATCTTAAGATATGACGCGTCAACTCGAATAACTTGAAATATTTGAATATTTTAAATCATTTTTTTCTTTTAAATCCAATATTTTTTAAAATAGAATATTTAATATTTTCATATTCAAATCACATCGAATATTTGATAACTAATTTAAATATTCAATTTAATTTAAAAATATTCGATTTAAAAGAAAAAAATTGATTTAAAATATTCGAATATTTAATTAAATTTTTGTAAGAAATCGAAAACTCAACTCGAATCGAAAAAATTTCAAATAAAGTTTGAGTTGTAAAATATGATGCGTCAACTCGAATAACTCGAAATTTTTTTGGCTCGACTCGATCTAATGCTCACCTCTATCTTAAGATATGACGCGTCAACTCGAAATATTCGAATATTTTAAATCATTTTTTCTTTTAAATCACATCGAATATTTAATAACTACTTTAAATATTCGATTTAATTTAAAAATATTTGATTTACAAGAAAATTTTGATTTAAAATATTCGAATATTTAATAAATATTTAAAATAGTTATTAAATATTCGAATATTTTGTAACGCCCGGGTTTAGGGGTCGGGTGAAAATAATATTTTAATATTATTTTGGGTTCGGTTTTGCAATTTAAATAATAAAATATTTTTATGGGCCTCGGGATTTCAAAATGTTTAAGGCTATGTTGGGCCTATCTCTTAAGTCCAAATTCATGGGCTTTAAGAGATGTGGGTTTGGCCATTCATTAATGGCATTTGTATAATATTTGGTCTTTACAAATATAACCCATTTAAAAATATTATATTATAATTCAAATAAACCCAAAGCTTCATCTTCTTCTTCTTCAAAGCACAAAATCAACGACAATGGGAGCCTTTCTCTCCATTTCACTATTTCATCCCATTTCTCCCTCATTTTGGCTCGATTTTGAAAGGTAAATATATTTTTGACTTGGTCTTGTCTTCCTCTTCATGTTGGTACCAATATTCCTCATTATTGTTCATGATTTTGAAATTGAAAGTTTTAGGGTTTTGTTTAAAAATGAGAACTTTATGGGTTTTTACTAAAGATTTTGATTTGTTATTGTTAGATATGATATCTATGAATCAAATGGTCCAATATATGTAATTTTTAAAGTGTTTTCTAAGGATTTCCGAAATTGGGTTTTGGTGGGGTTTCAGGAAGGTTTTTAGTTGAGTTTTGGATATGGTTTGTGTTGGAAATTGAGGGTGGATGTTAGGGTAATGGTTGGGGGCTGTTTTGGGAGCATTTAGATGTGTTAAAAAGGTTGAAATCATGAGTTTTGGTTGGGATTTGAGGGCTGCTCGGGGGCTAGTGTTTTGGAGGTTGTACATAGCTTGAATTAATGTGCTTGTTGCTTGAATTGTATTCCGGGTTGGTCTTTTGATGTTGGGCTGATTTGAGGATTATTTGAATTGTGTTTGAGGTTGTATAGAAGCGGAAATTTGTGTTGGGGAAGCTTCGGGAAGAAATCCGGAAATTTGAGGGAGGTTGCTTGCTTGGCTTGAAGCTTGGAAGCTTAGGTGAGTGGTTAAATATTTTAAATGGTTTTCAAGTGTTGGTTCAAGCATGTGAACTAGGTTGGGATTGGTAGACCCACCTAGAGTTGGGATTAGGGTGGTAGCCTAATCCCAAACTTTAGTTAAAGACCTTGGTTGATCTTTAAAGTGTTGAATTATGCCTCATGTTTAATCATGCTTATGGTGGTTATGCTTATGTTGTTATACATGTATGTGGAGGCATGGCTTAATGCATTGTTACATGCATGTTGATGATAAATGTGATAGAGATATACTTATGTATGAAATATGATGTGATGTTTGTGTTATTGAGATGCACGTAGTGTTGACATGTGTAATGATGTTATGAGGTGAATGTATGATCTGAGGATCATGGTGAGTACATGCTAGGCATGGAAATATGGTTTGTGCATGACGGTGAGTCATGGTGAGTACGTGCTAAGCACGGAAGTTGTTATGGATTGATATTGTGATAGATTAATGAAAGGTGTAGTATTGGCACTAGTATACTTGGGTACAAATGATCGATCATTAGGATGTTAGTGTGTACACATGAGTCAAAAGTCGCGCGTGGCCTTGGTGGCGTTGAGTCACCAAGGAGGAGTACGGGTACGCCCGGAAATTGTATTTATATTAGTCGATGATGAGTGGAATCCCATCGACGGGGCGTGAGGATGAGTGGAATCCCCTCCGCATGAAACGGGGCGTGAGGATGAGTGGAATCCCCTCCGCATGAACGGTGATGAGTGTAATCCCACCGTCAGGTAATGGTTGTGTTGTTGGATGTGAGTTCCAACGGTTATCCGTGTATTCGAGATATAGCTAGGTGCCAATACGGATCGTAGTTTATGTTACCAATATGTGGTTAATTGTGAACCAATGTGATTTGGGATGTGTTGCTAACATGGTTTAATATATGCGATATCATATGTTGTGGGTTTAAACATGTTGAGCATGGCATGATATTGATTATATGTTCATGCATCATTTAGAATTATGGCTCGTGTGGACCGGAGGTAAGAACATGCATTTTATCTTGGTTGTAGCTCGCGCTTGGACCCTGCATTGTCGAGGTTTGTTTTTAAAGAGCTCACCCTCACTAAGCTTTTATGCTTACGCTCTCTTTTGTTCGACAATGCAGATATATAGCTTGTGGGTGGCAAAGGCAAGGGAAGGTCTCCAAGTGTTGCTTTTGGTGAGCTCAATGTATGAATTTTAAGTAATGGAATGTAATAGTTAAGCAATGGGATAGGAATTGTTGATTCGAGTCTTGATGTATGTCTATGGTTGACTTGATTTGTAAGCATGATATATCTTGCCAAATGCTAGTACGACGGATGTCTTATGAATGCTTAAGTTGCTTTGAATGGCATGTGAACTCATTTGATATGTATGATGCTTATTGGTTCTTTTTAATGTCTTCAAGCATGCTTGTATGAAAGGCTCTTAATGTGTAATTTGCCATGTTAGAAAGATTGTCCAAATCCATGCTTGTATGTGTTTGAGTATGTTAAATCTAGGATGTATGCCTCTAGACTTTGTTTGATGGTTTTGTGTGCCTTTAGGGGTCCTATGGGACCTTTAGACTTGTCAAAACACCCCTAAATCTGTAATTCAAAGGTTACAAACTGCCAGCGTTTCGAAACGGGAGGGATCGTTTCGGAACGGGTAGGCTTCAGGGACCCCGTATCGGAACGCGTTTCGATACGGTATGGCCTTTGGAACCCCTGTTCCGAAACGCGTATCGGAACGTTTTGGCTACTGGAATTCTGAGAAATTCACGAGATGAAGGTGTTTCGAAACGGGTGTAAAGGTTTCGAAACGGTCAAAATCTCGTTGACCACGGGATATTGACCGTCGTGGGCGTTTCGAAACGGTTGACCACCGTTTCGATACGACCCCTTGTAAAGGCTCTAGAACAGTTGACCTGGTCAAGGCGTTTCGATACGCCTCAAGGGCGTTTCGAAACGGCTTGTTTAAAAGATTAAAATTGGGCTGTCTAACTGTTGTTTTGGGTTCGAATGTTTGTCTCATGTATTATATTCCGTTGTTTGATCACATAGGGTTTAATATCCATTTAGACAAGATTTTAATGAAAAGAAAATAAATAGGGTTGCTAACCGAGGGGGAACCTTAATGAGTTTCGCTTCAGTTTTCCCCGTGTGGCCCACTCGGATCGGTCAAGCGCCCAGACCGGGACGAGGGGGTTACATATTTTCAATCATTTTTTCTTTTAAATCGAATATTTTTAAATTGAATTGAATATTTAAAGTATTTATTAAATATTTGATGTGATTTAAATATTCTATTTTAAAAAATATTCGATTTAAAAGGAAAAAATGATTTAAAATATTCGAATATTTCGAGTTATTCGAGTTGACGCGTCATTTCTTAAGATAGAGATGAGCGTTCGATCGAGTCGAGTCAAAAAATTTCGAGTTATCCGAGTTGACTCGTCATATTTCACAACTCAAACTTTATTTGAATTTTTTTTATTCGAATCGAGTTTTCGAGTTCCTATAAAAATTTAATTGTAATTATTTATCATGTTATCATACTTTGGAATTTTGCTTTAAGGACCAAATTGAAAGAATGCGTAAATAACAAGGGCTAAATTTAGTGAATTGTTTCGAATTAAGACTAAATTAATTGAATGTATAAATATGAAGGACTAAATGTGTTATTATACCAAAGTTTATAACAGCCACTTAACGGCATTTAACGTCTAGTTACCATTTTGTTATAAAACATAAAGTTTAATTGTCATTTTGTGATTTTTGAAAGTTTGGTTACCATTTTGTTTTTTGTACCAAAGTTCAGTGACCATCTGTGTACTTTACCTTTTTTTTAAACATGCTTACATTATTAATATATTTGAATTTTACAATTTAAGAGTTTTATCTTGAGAAAAATGAGCTTCAATCATGAAAAATATTGTGCATTCCCGTCGTGTATTAACGCACCTTTTTTTTTTTTGATTTTTTCTATTTAATCAAAGTTTAATTAATTAATTAATTAATTGAACTTTAATTAAATAAATTTTATTTTTTACTTAGTCCCACTTCGATTATTAGACTAGTATATACAACGCAAATTAATGCTGGAATTTAGCTGCAAATAATCTTGAATCATACAATTTAGATAGACAGATACTATCCCCAAAGACATAAGCCCAAAATTTAAAATATTATTATCCCATATTATACTGTAGAATTTTTTAATTTTTACAATCGTATCAATTTTAGAGTTTAAGGGTAATATTATTAGTAATTTATATTTTAATATATAAATCTTAAATTTTAACTGTAAACTTAAAATTATATCAGTAACTCATAAATTTAAAACTACTACATTTAAACTCATAAAACTTTAAATTAAATTCTTAAACACTATAATTTAAGATGCTTGTATAAACATAATTTTCATAATCGCTTGTTCATGAAATAATAATCATTCATCGTAAAATTGCGATAATAATGTTTACCAAAAAATTGCCATAATAATTATATTTCTCGTTTTATTATCTTTATATATTTTATTTTGTAATAAATTGAATTGGCAGAAAAAAAGTCCCAACATGATGACAGACAAGCGCTCCTTCTAGAACGTGTCGAAACGATAATTCCTCGATAGCACCAACCAATTTTGTCTTCTAAAAACACTAATCAATATGATGAACGCAATTTAACTCGAGATAATTTTTATTTTTATTTTAAGTTGATTTATTTAAAATATTTGAGTCGTTTTTTAAATTTGCAGTCAAATCCGAATTTTGTTAACTCAAGAAATGGAGTCCATCGATTGTGATTTAATTTTTGGTTTTCGTATTTATTCAATTATTGGTTCATGATCATAAAAAATCTATTTAATTTTTTTATGAAAGCTAGAGTGATTACAAGTTCATATATTCCTAACCATTTGACAATAAAAGCTCAATCTCGCTGCTACATCTGTTGGTGCTCGAACTCGTAACCTCTAAGAACAACAATTGTTTCCCTAACCACTGAGACATGTTAGTTTATGTAAAAATCTATTCAATTTTAATTTCTCTCTTTAAAACAAATGTAATCTTTTTATAACTTAGTCCATTGATTTTATATGATTCCATAATTTCTCAAATTCTTTTTATTTTAAGTCATTTTTCACAAAATTTGCCCACTATGACTATAGACTATTATTTAGCAATAATTCATATTTTTAATAACAAACTTATTCTTTTAGAGTTTATTCTCTCAACTTTACAATTTATTCTGTTTGGTCATTCAACTGCGTTTTTGTAAATTTTTACTTCCAATCAATTATATACTCCCGTCAATAATTTTATCTTGAATAATTCATTATTTAGAAATAACATTACAAATAAATTTTACAGTTTAAACGAGATTAATAATATTATATGCACTTATACTTGCGAAAAGTTAAGAAAGAATATATATGTATATATTTATATGATTAGAGAAAGTAATTTAAATTGGAACAAATTTGTGTCATAAAACTATTAATAATTACAATTGAATTTGAAAATAAACTAGAATAGTTCGACTCGAATTTTAGAAGCTTCACTAAAAAAAGCTAAAATAAAATTTGAGTAAATTGAATTTTTTTTACCCAATTTGAGTAGATTAGATTGAATATTCTCCCCTGAATTATCCAATATTTATTCCCACATCCTTCACAGACAAGTAAGCTCCACGCCGTACGCCGTCCTTAATTGAACATGTCACAGTCGGTTAACTTTATCAGAAACCACTTACGAGTCGGCTTTAAAATAACATTGCTGACGGTGCAGGTACGTCCACGTCATCCACTTAGGGCCAAAAGATGCAGGAATCGTGACGAATCCGGATTCTTCAAAATCGAGGGGCCGTTTCCACACATAATATTAAAAAACAAACACGTGTCAGTTTATTATTTGAAAGCAGGTATATATTAAGCGCTCCTTCCGTGGACCCCTCCCCACGTAAACATTTCTCACAAAGATAGAAGAAAAAGGAAAATTTGAGTTTAATTTGCAATTTCATGTGCATTTGCATTTGAATTTGATGTGTCATGGGTCTCAATTCTTTTAGAGGGAAAAAAGAGGCGCATTCTTATTTAATAATATTATTATAAGAATAGAGTATTTAAAAAAGAAAAAAATATCCAATATTTAAAATATTTAATTCCATAAGATTGTTGAAGCTTATTATATCTCATTTTTAAATTATTATTATTTTCTGAATTTAAGTATGTAGTTTAAGGTTGAGATAAAAAAAAAAAGTCCAATTTTTTTTTTCATTTCTCGCTTTCCCTCTCTCTTTTAAGCTCGGGTTTGAACTTTCAAGTTAAAAACACACAAAGGTTGTTTTTTCCTTTCTTTCTCCTAAAGAGGCATTCTGGGTTTCTGTTCTTGCTGTCAACATTTTGTGTTTCAAAGGTATGTTCTTCTTTTATGTTTCTGTTTTGTTCATGTTCTGCTATCTGGGTGAGAAAATATGTGAAAAAGATTGAAACTTTGAAGTGTTTTTGATTGTTGGGGGGTTGTTATTTCTCGTGTTTTAGTACCATTTTTTGGATATTAGACTGGAGTGTTTCTGTATGTGCAGTTAATTTTTCTTATCAAGTTTTTTGTAACTGCCTTTCTGTTTCTTTTTTTTTGGTTTTTTAAATTCTCAGATGAGTTTATTTGGTATGTAGTTAATGGTTGTGGTTTTTAATGATCAGATCCTTATCTAAAAAAAATTGAATGCTTTAAAGAAAAATTTATGATGCTTTTGGTTGATTTCATAAACAGTGGGATTTCAACCTTGTTTCTCTCTCTTTCGGTGTGGCTTGTTTTTAATTATAATCTCGATTTTGCAGAGAAGAAGAGAAATTTTCATGTGCAGTGGTCCGAAGAGGAAGCCAACTCAAAGTGGTTTATGTTGAAAATGGCTTTGAAATTTCAAAGCAAAATGTCAACAAAGTAGGCACCAATTGACAAATTGAATTTGTCAAGTTTAGCTGCATCAAATGGAAAAAAATGATGCAGCAAATGTTGAAATTACCAATGGAAAAATTGATTTTTAAGGACTAAACTTGTAAATAGCCTAAAGTTTATGGACCAAAAAATCAATTTCCCCAATAATAATTTCAACATTTGCTGCATCATTTTCTCCATTTGCTGCACCTAAACTTGACAAATTCAATTTGTTAATTGGTGCCTACTTTGTTGACATTTTGCTTTAAAATTTCAAAGCCATTTTCAACAAATCTCCACCTTGGCTTGAAATTTCACCAAGCTTTTCAAAAATTTTTTATCCCCAAACGTTTTTTTTGTTGTGCCTCCAAATGTGCTTACGAGCGCCATACACCCGAAGGTGCTCAAACTTACAAGATGTTAATCAAGTTCAAACAATGATTGAACTCGATTGATGTTACCACCTTGGTCAACATATCTGCAGAATTTTTTGTCGTCGCAATCTTCTGAAGTAGAATCTTTTCTTCTTCAAAGATCTCCCGCACAAAGTGATACCTCACGTCGATGTGCTTGGTTCTTGAATGGTAGATGTAGAACTAATGTTTTGATATAATAATTGAAAAATATTTTGGACTAATTTGAAAAGAATTTAAAACATGTTTTTAAGTCCAAACAACTTGAAAATTTTGTTTCGAATGATTTCTAACTTTAGCCGATCTTTTTTAAAACATGTATGATTCGTTTTTGCACTAAAGCTGTTTTTTCAGTCTCCAAAGCAAAAAGGATCGATCCCTTGGTTGGCAGATTTGTTCCAATTTCTGCTTCCAGCCTCCAAGTGCAAAAGGATCGATCCCCTGGTTTATAGGATCGATCCCTTCACTGTAACGGTCATATTTTTTGAAAAAGGATCGATCCTCTGGTTTATGGGATCGATCTCTCGTGTTATAAATGCTGAACCTTTTGTAGGTAACGACTATTTTGCATCCCCAACGGCTATGACTCATCCCCAACGGCTACAAACTCAATTGGGAGTATAAAAGGGACCTCCAAGCATCAAGATTGAGCAAGAGTTTCAATTGTTACAACATTATGAGTGAAAAACTTGTCTAGAGCTTTAATTGTTCATTTCTTGCTTAGACAACACTTGTGAGCTTACATTGTTAAATTTGCTCAAGTGTTTAGGTTTTAGGTGAGTGCTTAGAATTGCAAACAAATACCTTTTAGAAGGATTTCTAGTTTGCTAAGTCTTTCTTTGTAAAGAGAGTGTTCCTTCAAGCTTTGGGTAGAAAGCTTCGAGGGTTGTAACGGTTTCCTCCTAAGCCGAGAAAAGAGGACGAAATTCTTAGTGAATTTGTTGGAAATCCTTAGTGGGGAGCTAAGGTAGTGGATGTAGACCTTGGTTGGAAGGTTGAACCACTATAAATCCTTGTGTCAAATTGCCAATTTTTCACCTTCCACTAAAACACCCAATTATCCAACTTCTCCACACTTGGCGAGCAAGAACGGTTGATCGAATTGAGTACCGAAAAACCCAACAATTGGTATTAGAGCTTGGCTCAATCGAAGGGGATTCACATCCTATTGAGAAGATCCGACAAGCTCGATCAACATTTTACCAACCGGCTCAAATGGCGCAATCCATCAACATACTGTCTTTTTTCGACGGAGATCACTATGCCCATTGGAAGCCAAAGATGAAATTCTTCTTGAAGTCAAATGATTACAAACTATGGGACATAGTTGAAGATGGTCCGTTCGTGCCTCAAAGAAGCAAAGCGGAATGGAGTGCCGACGATCGCAAGAAGATAGAGCTTAATTGCAAAGCCTTGCACATGCTCTTTTGTGCTTTTGGCCCAACTATCTATGAGAAGATGTCTTCTTGTGAGAGTGCCAAGGAGGTATGGGACAAGCTTGAAGTCACATACGAAGGAACCGACGAAGTCAAGGAGACCAAGATTGGGCTCCTAACCTTAGAGTATGAGAACTTCAAGATGGATCCGAAAGAGAACATCGAGAAGATGTTTGATAGGTTCTCCACCATCACTAATGGTCTTAAAGGTTATGGAGAAGCCATCCCGGAAGAGAAGCTTGTCCGAAAGCTCATCTACTCCCTTCCCGAGTCATGGGACTCAAAGAGGACCGCCATCATCTAAGCCAAGAATCTCAAAACCTTGAAGCTTGATGAACTCATGGGGTCATTTCTCACTCACCAAATAATGAAGAAAAACAAAGAAGAGGAGAAGAAGAAGGAAGAGATTAGAGCGATGGGGAAGAAGAAAATCATGGAGCTAGGTATCAATGCTAGTGTCTTAGCTCTCAAATCCTCCACATGCCATCATGTAGATTCAAGTGAGGAGGAAAGTGAAGATGAAGAGATGGCCTATCTCTTCAACAAATTTGCTCGGTTCATGAAGAGCAAAATGGAAAAATCCAAGCATGAATCGATGAAGAAGATGAAGGACTCCCACAAATCCAAAAAGAAGAGATCATCTTCAAAACAAGCATACGTGGCCACATGGAGTGATGAAGACTCCACCGATGATGAAGTAGCCCACCTATGCTTAATGGCCCTCAATGAGGGGGAGGTAACTTCTAACTCATCTATTTCAAATTCTTATACATTTGATGAGTTACAAAATGCCTATGATGATTTGCTTTTGGAATTCAAGGCATCATTTTCTAAAAACAAAAAGTTGATTTCAAAAATAAAAATTGAAAATGATTTGCTTTCCAAAACAAATCTTGAACTTGAAGCAAGATTAAAAGACTTTGAACAAAAATGTTTTGATTTACAAAATTTGCTTCTCAAAGTTCAAAAAGAAAAAGATTTGATTTCCAATGAACTTGAAAAGAAAAATAGTTTTGAAAAATCAAACTTTTATGTAAGACAATCTAGTGCCCCTAGATTTTTGAATGAAAAATGTTTTAGAAGTGTTTGGGTCCCAAAAGGACTAACCACTTCAACTAAAAAAGATGAAATTGAAAAATAGATTCCTGATGAGACTAAATTTTGTGCTACTAATGTCTATGGATCCAAAGCAATTTGGATACAAAAAATTACTTGATTGTCTTTTGCTAGGTGTGATAGAGAGTGATCAACAAGTCAAAAATTGAGGGGGAGCTCCATGCACACAAAGGAAGAACACTTGAAGAAGGAAGGCTTCACATCCTCCCTTGAGTTCAAGTGTGGTAAAATCTAGTTGCTTTATTGTTTATTTGATTTATTTTCTTTTATGTCAACTAGATATTCATATATGTTGAACTAATATTCTCATGATGCTTTGAGTAAGGGGGAGCCAAATTTTAAAACAAAATTTTTAATTGAATCAAAATTTTTAAACCTCCATTGTTATTTTGAGCTTAAAGTATTTTAAATTCTTTTTGATATAACAAAAAGGGGGAGAGTTTGGTTTGAAAAATTGTATTTTCAAATGAATAAGGGGCAGCTACTTACTTTTTAGATTTTCATCTCTTATTCACATTTTTAAAGTTAAAGGGGGAGAATCCCAAGCAATTTTTCAAGTAAGTTTTATTATATCAAAAAGGGGGAGATTGTAGAACTAATGTTTTGATATAATAATTGAAAAATATTTTGGACTAATTTGAAAAGAATTTAAAACATGTCTTTAAGTCCAAACAACTTGAAAATTTTGTTTCGAATGATTTCTAACTTTAGCCGATCTTTTTCAAAACATGTATGATCCGTTTTTGCACTAAAGTTGTTTTTTCAGTCTCCAAGGCAAAAAGGATCGTTCCCCTGATAAAAGGGATCGATCCCTTGGTTGGCAGATTTGTTCCAATTTCTGCTTCCAGCCTCCAAGTGCAAAAGGATCGATCCCCTGGTTTATAGGATCGATCCCTTCACTGTAACGGTCATATTTTTTGAAAAAGGATCGATCCCCTGGTTTATGGGATCGATCTCTCGTGTTATAAATGCTGAACCTTTTGTAGGTAACGGCTATTTTGCATCCCCAACGGCTATGACTCATCCCCAACGGCCATAAACTGCTACAAACTCAATTGGGAGTATAAAAGGGACCTCCAAGCATCAAGATTGAGCAAGAGCTTCAATTGTTACAACATTATGAGTGAAAAACTTGTCTAGAGCTTTAATTGTTCATTTCTTGCTTAGACAACACTTGTGAGCTTACATTGTTAAATTTGCTCAAGTGTTTAGGTTTTGGGTGAGTGCTTAGAATTGCAAACAAACACCTTTTAGAGGGATTTCTAGTTTGCTAAGTCTTTCTTTGTAAAGAGAGTGTTCCTTCAAGCTTTGGGTAGAAAGCTTCGAGGGTTGTAACGGTTTCCTCCTAAGCCGAGAAAATGGGACGAAATTCTTAGTGAATTTGTTGGAAATCCTTAGTGGGGAGCTAAGGTAGTGGATGTAGACCTTGGTTAGAAGGTTGAACCACTATAAATCCTTGTGTCAAATTGCCAATTTTCACCTTCCACTAAAACACCCAATTATCCAATTTCTCCACACTTGGCGAGCAAGAACGGTTGATCGAATCGAGCACCGAAAAACCCAACAGTTGACTTGATTTTTCGCTAAATGAATAACACTCTGACTGTCACAATAGAGACTAATGTGACTTTGAACAACTTCCAAGTCTTTCAACAATCCGTTAAGCCAAATTGCCTCCTTAACAGCCTCTGCAACTGCCATGTACTCTGCCTCTGTAGTTGACAAAGCCACCGTTGACTGTAAAGTAGACCTCTAACTCACTGGGGCTTTTGCTAGAGTAAACAAATACCCAGTAGTAGACCGACGCTTATCCAAATCACCAGCATAGTCGGAATTAACATATCCAACCACAAACTGACCAAGTGTTTCATCTTGCTCAAACACTAAACCAACATCTACGGTTTGTTGGAGATACCGTAGAATCTATTTCACAGCTTGCCAATGTCCTTTTCCAGGATCATGCATGTACCTGCTCACAACTCCAACTGCTTGTGAAATGTCAGTCCGCGTACACACCATCGCATACATCAAGCTCCCTACTGCATTAGCATATGGAACTTTTGCCATGTATTCTCGCTCTTCATCAATTTTAGGAGATAATTGAGAACTGAGTTTCAAATGAGAAGCAAGTGGGGTACTTACATGTTTTGTGCTTTCATTCATGCCAAAACATTGTACTCCCTCCGTCTCAGTGTAGGAGTCACATGTTGACTTTTCACGGAGTTTAAGAAAAAAAAAATTTATTAGATATGCAATAAAAAATATTTAAAATGACACATCTATCCTTAAAGAGCTGGACTATATTTTTGGTGGGAAATCAATTAAAGTTCAGCGCCAAAATCCTTTCATTTCCACGCAGAAAATCAAAATTTTTGCCTTAATTGTTGTTACCAAAATTTCTCAAAATTTAATTCAAATTGTTGGCACCAACATTTCCGCCTTAACTTTTGGCACCCAAATTTTACTCACTATTTTTGAAATTTTATAAATCCCTATAATTTCTCTTTAAAACTGTTAATATACCAATTCTGTTTTTTCTTACCCTGTTTTCATAATCGTAAACACTTTTTGAATTCATCTCATCCATTTCACAATGGATTCAAATAGTATCAGTACTTCAATGGAGTGTTCAACGATAAATACAGATCGAAGACAATCAACAAAGCGACTGACTACAGAGCAACGACAAGCATTATTCGAGGCTTTGTTAAAGCAGAGCAGTGATGGAAAGTTGAAGAAAGGTACTATAAGTCGAACTGCAAATCTATTTTCAGTTTCAACAAGAACTGTGATGAGGTTATGGAATCAAGCAAAAATATTTGTGGAACAAGGTATTGTATTTGATGTTGGCAGCATGTATCAACGAAAGAGTTTTTCAAAAAGGAAGATTTCTATTGATCTTGATCGTATATTGGAAATTTCACTTCGTAGAAGGACAAATATTCGTTCAATGGCTAAAGCTCTAAATTTGTCAAAGTCGACTCTTCATCGCCGAATTAAAGAAGGTGTCATTAAGCCACATACCAATGCTATTAAACCTCATTTGACTGATGCAAACAAAAGGGCCAGATTACAATTTTGCTTATCGATGATCATACCAGGTACTCTCAACACAAACTATTTGTTTGCTGACATGTTTAATGTAGTGCATATTGATGAAAAATGGTTTTATATGTCAAAAACATCAGAGAGATATTATCTTCACCCACAAGAAGTTGAGCCTTATCGTACTTGTAAAAGCAAACGGTTCATTACTAAAGTGATGTTTTTAGCTGCAGTTGCTAGGCCACGTTTTGATGAATTTTTTAGTTGTGTATTTTCTGGAAAGGTAGGAATTTTTCCATTTGTTTATAAGGCACCAGCAAGGAGAAATAGTAAAAATAGGCAAGCTGGAACTTTAGAGACCAAACCTATTCTATCAGTGACTACAGATGTCACTAGAGCTTGTTTGATTGATCAAGTACTGCCAGCAATTAGAGCTAAATGGCCTGATTTTAATGACAGAAAAATTTTCATTCAGCAAGACAATGCAAAGCCTCATATTAACATTGATGATGAACAATTTCTTCAAGTTGCAAGTGTTGATGGATTTGATTTTCAACTGGTTTTTCAGCCTTCAAATAGTCCCGACTTGAATGTATTAGATCTTGGATTTTTTAGAGCTATACAATCTTTGCAACATCAAGAATCTCCAACAACAATTGATGAATTAGTGGTTGCTGTAGAAAAATCTTTTAATGAGTTGTCACCTGAGAGTTTGAACAATGTATTTTTAACATTACAATCTTGTATGGTTGAGATTATGAAGGATAAAGGAGGGAATAATTATAGGTTGCCACATATGGGTAAGAAAAGTTTGGGAAAAAATGGAGAACTTCCGATCTAACTTCATTGTGATCAAGATATTGTAGAAGAAGCTTCCCTGCATTTACAAAGTCTACACCAAATGCGTTGAATGTCATGGCTTTATGGATAGTATTTTGAAATTTTTTGTTAAGTCGGGAATTTCTTTTTGTAAATCTGGATTGTATATGGGTTAAGTAAATATTGTAGTGGTGTTTAGGTTATTAGATTAATATAAAATAATTATGCATAACTTTTGTAAAGCACTGTGTAATGAAAATTTTAAACATGGTGGTGTTAAGGCTTGAAAATCTAACATTTCCCCTATATTTAAGTGAGATACAAATTGTTTTTTTTTTAATTTTTGTAGTTGTACTTTTTGTGTAAACATCATTTAACAATTTGATAATGATTCATTTCATGTTTTAATTTTAAGATTTGTACATTAAAATCATTCTTCGTTGCTATGAATGATTTATTTAGTTAACTTTTCAATCCAAAATTATTTTATCTGATACACCAACATGTTTTCAATCCTCAATAATAATTTCATTAATATATATATATATATATATATATATATATATTAATTTCATTAATTTGATGGTAATGTTATTAATTTCACTAATTTATGAGTAATAATCTTTTAAATTTGATCTTAAATATTTTTATTAGTAGTGATTTTAACACCAAAGCATACAAAGGGTAGAAGAGGAATACAACTTTTAAAAGTTGTTTAGTTTTTCAATGTGACAGTTTGACTGGGACAATTTAAAAACTCAAAAGTGACATTAATACTGGGACAGAGGGAGTAATACCTTTTTCAGATATTGCTTCTGAGTTAAACAAAGCTTGCCTCTCCGTCTGTCTCTACTTATCTCCATGTCGAGAATCTTCTTGGCCTCACCTAGATCTTTCATCTCAAACTCTTGATTCAACTGAGCCTTCAATTTGTCTATCTCTTGTTGACTCTTTGAAGCGATCAGCATATCAACATACAAGATGAGAAATGAAAGATCCATCTTGTAGCTTTCGCAAATACACGCAATGGTCGTATTTGCTTTTTGTGTACTTCTGCCTCCTCATAAAGCTATCAAATCGCTTGTACCACTGCTTCGGAGATTGCTTCAATCCATATAGCGATTTGTTCAGCTTACAAACTCATTTCTTACCACCAACATCTACATATCCTTCTGGCTGAGTCATATAGATCTCCTCTTCCAAATTACCGTGCAAGAAAGCTGTCTTTACATCGAGTTGAGCTAGCTCTAAATTCAACTGTGCTACCAAGGCCAACAATATTCTAATAGAGGAATGCTTCACAACAGGGGAAAATACTTCGTTGTAGTCGATTCCCTCCTTCTAAGCATAGCCTTTAGCTACCAACTTTGCCTTGTAGCGAACATCTTTCTTGCTGGGAGATCCGTCTTTCTTTGCAAACACCCACTTGCATCCAATTGCCCTTTTACTTTTTGGTAAATATGCCAAATCCAGGTGTTGTTCTTCTAGAGAGATTGCATTTCTTCATCCATGGCACTTTTCCACTTGTCACTTTCTAAGCTTTGCATTGCTTCTTGATAAGTGACAGGGATATCATCATCAACAACTGGAAGGGCATAGACCACTGTATCTGTAAATCGAGCAGGTCTACGAATTTCTCTCCTTGGCCTTGTAAATGCAAGTGGTTCTAGTGTCTCCAATGGTTCTTGGGTTTGAACCTCTTCATCTTCTGATTCCTCCATTGGAGTTGGAGAATCAGTAACATCAATTGCTGGACTAATCACCGTCTCTTGAAACTCCACCTGGTTTGGAGTATACTCCACCTGTTGTAGAGTACTACTTGTCTGAACAGCTCCATTTGTTACCTTCGTCAACATAACAGATTCATGAAAGGTAACATCTCTGCTACAAATAATCTTCTTGTGTACTTCTGCCTCCTCATAAAGCTATCAAATCGCTTGTACCACTGCCTCAGAGATTGTTTCAATTCATATAGCGATTTGTTCAGCTTACAAACCCATTTCTTACCACCAGCATCTACATATCCTTCTTGGCCTCACCTAGATCTTTCATCTCAAACTCTTGATTCAACTGAGCCTTCAATTTGTCTATCTCTTGTTGACTCTTTGAAGCGATCAGCATATCATCAACATACAAGATGAGATAAATGAAAGATCCATCTTGTAGCTTTCGCAAATACACGAAATGGTCGTATTTGCTTCTTGTGTACTTCTTCCTTCTAAAGAAAAGCTCTCAGAATCATCTTCACATGAAGAAAAGATTGTTCAGATTTGATTATCAGCCAGGCACCAGTATGAATGAACGCATCACTGCCTTCAATGAGTTAGTGACAGATCTGTTGGGCATGGATGAAACTTTCAAAGATGAAAATTTGGCTCTAATGTTGTTGTCATCTCTTCCAGATGAATTTGAGCACCTTGAAACAACGTTACTTCATGGAAAGGATGAGGTGACCCTTAAAGAAGTAACTGTTGCTCTGTATAGTTACGAGCTCAGAAAGAAAACCAAGATGGAGAGCAAGTACAATGCAGCGGATGCCATGGTGGTAAGAGGTCGCTCGAAAAGCCAAAAGCCAAAAAATGAGAGGGAGATCAAAGTCAAAGTCCAGACTTGGGAAAGATGAATGTGCCTTTTGTCACGAGAAATGTCATTGGAAGAAAGATTGCCCGAAGCTGAAGAAGAAAGGAAAAGTCGCTCCAGATGCATGTGTTGCAGAGCATGATACTAGTGACTCTGAAATATCACTGGTTGCTTCATCATCATCATCATTTCGCTCAGACGAGTGTATATTGGATTCGGGTTGTACCTATCATATGTCCCCTAATCGGGAGTGGTTCTTCGATTTAGTAGAACTAAATGGAGGAGTTATTTATATGGGCAATGACAACGTCTGTAAAACGATTGGGATAGGTTCAATCCGATTGAAGAATCAAGATGGATCAACCAGAGTTTTGGCTGATGTCCGATACGTGCCTACTTTGAAGAAAAATCTCATCTCGTTGGGAGCTTTGGAATCAAAAGGCTCGATTGTCACTATGAGAGATGGAATTTTGAAAGTCACATCAGGCGCACTCGTGATAATGAAGGGCATCAGGAAAAATAACTTGTATTACTACCAAGGTAGTAAAGTTATTGGAGCAGTAGCAGCAGCTTCCGGTGGAGACAAATTGGATTCTACTCAGTTGTGGCTAGGGGTGGGAGTAAATACCCGACTCGATTGACCCGACCCGAAAACTCGACTACCCGAAAAAAAAAATACCGGGTAATTCCCGGAAAAAAATTACCCGACCGGGCCGGGTACCCGACCCGGCAAATTTCCCGGGACACGGGCCGAGAGTTTTCCCTTACCGGGTACCCGACCCGACCCGATAAAATTTAATATATATTTTTTATATTTAAAATTATATTTTTATTTTATGTTTCTTAATATTTTCACTCTAAAATTAAGTTTAAATCCCTATATTTTTCTATGTTTGTATTATATTCTTTTAAGTTTTAAGTTTAATTTTTTTAAAAATAATTTTGTGTTTAACATATGATTTTTTTAATTTTAAAATAAAAAAGTAAAAAAAATAAAAAAATATATGAACCGGGTACCCGGTACCCGATTACCCGGGTACCCGAATTTTACGGGTACTCGAATCCCGGGTACCCGAATTTAATGGGCCGGGACACGGGCCGTTTAAAGAGGTACCCGGACGAACCGGGTACCCGATTTTCTAGGTACCCGAATCCCGGGTACCCGACAATTCCCACCCCTAGTTGTGGTACATGCGGTTGGGACACGCTGGTGAGAAATCCTTGCAAATTTTGGCAAAGCAAGGATTGTTGAAAGGTGCAAAGGCTTGCAAGTTAAATTTTTGTGAGCATTGTGTTCTGGGAAAGCAGAAGAGAGTGAAATTCGGCACCGCTATCCATAATACGAAAGGTATTTTGGATTATGTTCACTCAGATGTGTGGGGTCCTTCCAAAACAACGTCGCTGAGAGGAAAACACTATTTTGTAACTTTTGTTGATGACTTTTCCAGAAGAGTTTGGGTGTATACAATGAAGTCTAAAGTTGAAGTGCTCAAAGTTTTCCTGAAGCGGAAAAATATGATCGAGAACCAGACTGGCAAGAAGATCAAACGGCTTAGGACGGACAATGGAGGGGAATATAGAAGTGATCCGCTCTTTGACGTTTGTCAGGAGCATGGTATTGTTCGACACTTCACTGTTAGACATACACTACAGCAGAATGGGGTGGCAGAGCGTATGAATCGAACACTACTTGAGAAAGTTCGATGTATGTTGTCCAATGCTGGGTTGGGCAAACCATTTTGGGCTGAGGCTGTGACATATGCTGGTCATCTCATAAATCGTTTACCGTCATCAGCGATTGGAGGAAAAACACATTTGGAGGTATGGTCTGGAGTACCCGCTACAGATTATGATTCCTTACATGTATTTGGATCCATTGCGTATTATCATGTGAAGGAGTCAAAACTTGATCCTAGAGCAAAGAAGGCTATCTTTATGGGAATCACTCATGGAGTGAAGGGATTTCGACTTTGGTGCTTAGACACAAAGAAGATAATTTGTAGCAGAGATGTTACCTTTGATGAATATGTCATGTTGAAGAAGGTAACAAATGGAGCTATTTAGACAAGTAGTACTCCACAACAGGTGGAGTATACTCCAAACCAGGTGAAGTTTCAAGAGACGGTGATTAGTCCAGCAATTGATGTTATTGATTCTCCAACTCCAATGGAGGAATCAGAAGATGAAGAGGTTCAAACCCAAGAACCATTGGAGACACCAGAACCACTTGCAGTTACAAGGCCAAAGAGAGAAATTCGTAGACCTGCTGGATTTACAGATATAGTGGCCTATGCCCTTCCAGTTGTTGATAACGTTTGGTGAAAATTTTGAAAATTTTGGTAAAATTTCAAGCCAAGGTGGAGATTTGTTGAAAATGGCTTTGAAATTTCAAAGCAAAATGTCAACAAAGTAGGCAACAATTGACAAATTGAATTTGTCAAGTTTAGGTGCAGCAAATGGAGAAAAATGATGCAGCAAATGTTGAAATTACCAATGGGGAAATTGATTTTTTGGTCCCTAAACTTTAGGCTATTTACAAGTTTAGTCCTTAAAGCTCAACTATAAATAGGCCTAACCTTTGCCATTTGAAACCATCCCAACATCCATCTCTCCCATTTGTTTCTCTTCTCTCATATTTGGGAATTCTTAGGAATTTCATTTGTTTGTACCATTTTGGTATTAGTGAAGTTATCATCAGGTGGTGGTGCCCGAGGAGTAGACGACATTTTCGTCGAACCTCGTAAATTCGGTGTGTTCTCTCTATTATTTATTTCGCTTGCTTATTATTGAGTTTTTCCATTAGGTTTCAATATTCAATAGTTGATGGGTTTGTCCGCTGTGCAAAATTTCAGTAGTTTCGATCTCAACATTTCAGAAATAACCCGGTTTCCCCAACAGTTTAATCATGGAGGGTGAGTCTCTTCAAAAAGATGGGTTTCCTCAAAAGTTCTCGGTTTTGTTGGAATTGTCGGCTTCAAATGATTTGATTGCCTTTAAAATTGTTGTTGAAGAAGAGGGTTATGGTATTGATGAGCCAAGCTTGTGGTACGGAAGGCGGTTGGGTTAGAAGAAGATGGGATTTGAAGAAAGGACACCTCTTTTGATTGCTTCCTTGTTTGGGAGCAAGGATGTGGTGAATTATATTTTTGAAAGTGGACGTGTTGATGTTAACAGGGCTTGTGGTTCGGATGGGGCCACGGCTCTCTACTGTGCTGCTGCGGGTGGCTCCTTTGATTCAGCTGAGGTTGTCAAAACCTTGCTTGATGCTTCTGCTGATTCTGATTCTCTTGATGCTAATGGAAACCGTCCTGGTGATTTGATTGCTTTGGTTTGTAACTCGGCTTTTGACTTGAGGAAGAAGGTGTTGGAGTCTTTGTTGAACGGAAGTGGCAGTGTTAGTGAGATAGACGGCTTGATTGTTTGGCTAGGAAATGAAAAAGGAGGGATAGAGGAACAAGAGAATGTGATGCTCCGAGTTTTGAAAGATGGGACTGAGAAGAAAGAGTATCCGGTTGATCTTACTCTTCCGGACATTAAGAACAGGAATATATGGCACGGATGAGTTTAGAATGTATACCTTCAAGGTCAAGCCTTGTTCGAGGGCCTACTCTCATGATTGGACTGAGTGCCCCTTTGTTCATCCTGGGGAGAATACAAGGAGGCGAGATCCTAGGAAATATCATTATACCTGTGTCCCTTGCCCTGAATTTCGTAAGGGATCATGCAGGCAAGGTGATAACTGCGAGTATGCTCATGGTATTTTCGAGTGCTGGCTTCATCCTGCTCAGTACCGAACTCGTTTATGCAAGGATGAGACTAATTGCCCGAGGAGGGTCTGTTTCTTTGCACACAAGCCTGAGGAGCTTCGTCCCTTGTATGCTTCAACAGGTTCAGCAGTGCCTTCCCCGAGATCTTACTCGGCTTCTGGTTCCTCCCTAGACATGGGTTCCATGAGCCCACTTGCACTTGGCTCCCTATCTGTTATGATACCTCCAACATCAACGCCGCCCTTGACCCCAACTGGTACCTCTTCTCCAATGGGTGGATCAATGTGGCCAAATCAGTCCAATATCATACCTCCTACCTTGCAGCTTCCTGGTAGTAGGTTGAAAACTGCTATTAGTGCTCGGGATATGGATTTAGACATGGAAATATTGGGGCTGGAAAGCCATCGTCGCCGCCAGCAGCAGCAGTTAATCGATGAGATGTCCGGCCTTTCCTCTCCAACCAGCTGGAACAATTCCGCAGCGTATTCTGCCTCTGGTGATCGATCCGGTGAACGAAACAGGTTCGGAGGGGTGAAGCCGACTAACCTTGATGATATTTTTGGATCTCTTGATCCTAGTATTATGCCGCAAATACAAGGACTCTCACTTGATGGCGCAGCATCTCAGATGCAATCTCCCACAGGAGTTCATATGCGCCAGAATAATATTCAGCAGCACCGCACTAGCTACCCAACAAATCTGCCATCCTCTCCTGGGAGAGCATCTCCATCCTTTGGGATTGATCCATCTGGGCCATCTGTGGTTGCAGTTTTTAGTTCAAGGTTAGCTGCCTTTGCAAAGAGGAGCCAGAGCTTTGTCGAGCGTACTGCTGTTAACCGTCATTCAGGGTTTTCTTCACCGTCTTCTTCTGCAAGTGTGATGCCCTCTAACCTGTCAGATTGGGGTTCACCTGATGGCAAACTAGACTGGGGCATACAAGGAGAAGAGCTAAATAAACTAAGAAAATCGGATTCCTTCGGGTTCCGAAGTAGCGGAAGCAATTTGGGAAATGCAGCACGCCCTATATCCTTTACTCCCGATGAGCCTGATGTGTCTTGGGTGCAGTCTCTGGTGGTGGACCCTCTTCCTGCCGGGCAGTTAAGTTTTGCCGAAGAGCAGCAGTGTCACCGCAATAACGGAGGTGCTGAAATGCTCTCTGCCTGGGTGGAGCAGTTGTACATGGAACAGAAACAGATGGTGGCCTAAAAGCAAAGCTAGCCCCACCATTATCTCCCAAGTTAACCTTTAACTAATTTATTTTTGCCCGTTTTTTTATCAATGTTCAGCGCTTATAGTTGGAATGAAATGGACCAGGACAGAATACAAGGTGAGCAGAGAACAAAAGGTTTCTGCCATAACTGCTCTTAGGTTCTAAAGAATAATTATATGTTATTCTTTTTAGTCACATGATTCAGTTTGCTTCCAAAGCCGAAGAGGGTAGAGTTAGGCCGATGTTCAAGGTTATATTCATTTGAATTTGCAGTGCACTGATTCTTTATTTAGTATATTTTCAGTTGCTGGGGGGGCTTGTTCTTGTTCACAATTTATGTACCTAAAAACTACTGCTTGATTTGATTAATATATATATTTTCTGTTAAAACTTGATTATCCTTTTCCATGTTCTGTTAGTGTTGAATCATAATGCAGATTGAACTTGACATGCTTTCTACCTTTAGGTTTATAAAATGGAAATTGATGTCATACAGCTTGTGCTTTCTTAAAACACCATGAACTTTAAGAGTTTTGTTTCTTTACACAAAGCACATAATTGATGGATGTTTTGTTCTGAATTCTGATTCCCTCCACTGTAATAATTCTTTCTATCTTTACAATGACATTTAGCTCACAAGACAAAGTTGGCCACTCAAACTCGATTTTTGAATGCAAAGAGTTGAACTGTTATGATGTGATGTCTAGAGGGAAAACAGTGTCCGACTTGATTGCCGAGGAGCTAAGAAAGAAACCCCATTCTGTTGTCTTGCTTGAAAATGTTGATAAGGCTGATTATGGTGTCCAAAATAGTTTGGACCTGGCTATTAGAACCGGTAAATTTCCAGATTCACGTGGAAGAGAAATAGGCACCCACAATATGGTTTTTATTACAACGTCATCCATCACAAAAGGTAATATAAATGTCATCTGTGAGAAGAAAGGCATGAAATTCACAGAGTAAAGAATACTTGGAGCCAAAAACTGGCAAATGCAGATCCTAGTTAGCTCTGCATCTGATGATGCATGCAAAAGCAGCGACACGGGGGTCAAGGTTACTACCGTAAAAGAAGCTTCCACTTATACACCTGCTAATAAAAGAAAGCTGATCGATGTTGTTGAGTTGTCCGAGCTAGAAAAAACAGACACACAAGAACGAGAACACAAAGTGCCTAGATCTTGTCTGGACTTAAACTTTCCTGTGGAGGAGGCAGATGAGGATGAGTCAAGAAGTGAGTCGCTTTCTGAAAGCTCAGAAAGTTGGTTGGAAGAATTGTTTAGCCAAGTATCTAAAAAGATACATTTCAAGCCATTCGATTTCGATGGACTTGCCAATGAAATTGTGAAGGAAATCAGCTTACAATGTCAAAGGACAGTTGGAACTGAGGTTGCATTGGAGATTGGTGAAGAAGTAATGGTACAAATGCTTGCTGCTGCCTGGTTTTCAGACAAAAAGGGAGCCTTAGAAGATTGGGTTGCAGAAGTGCTTGGAAGAAGCTTTGCTGAGGCTGGGCAAAAATACAATCTCAGCCCTCAATCTGTTGTGAAACTGGTTGCATGTGAAGGTACTGTTGTGAAGGAACAAGCTCCTGGAATACGTCTTCCTGCAAGAATTAACCTCAACTAATGCTCTACTCTTCTCTTTTTGAGTATGTAATTAAATGCATAATGCAGCTTCTAAGTTATCTAAAAGCCTTGTTTGTCAAGCATTCTTTTGGGGTATTATTTTTGTGTTGTATACAAAGGAAGCCGAAGAATGTATAACGCTCTCGTTGTCCAAACACTTCCTTCAATATACCTCTCATATTCATCATCCAAACGTAACCTTACCCATATTCATTATCCAAACGTAACCTTACCCATAATACGCTATGCAATTCTTTAGACCATTTCTGCAATCATTTTTAACTGAAGATTTTTGGACCTTAATGGCTACTGAGTTTTATTATGAAAGTGATTATGACTAGAATCAACATATACGCTCAATTAGCCGTTTAATTTAATAATTATTTTAACTAATTTCAATACTATCTTTTCCACATTGCATAGTCTACTTTTTGGGATACATAAAATAAGAGCAGAGGGAATGGACGGTGGTTAGTTCATTTGATTACCATTTTATTCGAATATAAGATATTAATTGTATTTATATTTATATTTAAATAAATTTATACATAATTATAAATTAAACTATTAGAACTAAGTTCAACCGGATTACACTAAGGCTCCGTTTAATATTGCTTTTTAAATTAGTTTTTGGGTTAAAAGTTTGGAGGCAGAAGCAATACTAAACATTTAGCTTTTGAAAAAAAAAACTGCTTTTGAAAAGTGTTTTTTTAACCCAAACGCAAAAGTTAATTTTTTTAGTTTTTTGTTGTTGTAAAAGTACTTTTGGGAGTCAAAATACAATTTTAACCTTCATTTGTTATTGTGTTTATTTATAATTTATAAATTTATAATTTTTTTACGAAAATATAATTTATAATTATTTTTTAGTTTAAAAATAATATATATTTATTCATGTCAAGTTTTTTAAATAAAATATTTAAAATTTATTATATTTTCATAGAACGCGTACAATTGTTAAAAAATATATTTATTAGTAAAAATATTTTTATATTTTATAATAATTTAACCTCATATATTATAACATTAAAGAATTTAAATATCATTATATATATAACTTACAATATTATATTTAAAATAATTATTTACCTTCTTAAAAAGTATTTTTTGACAGTAATATTAAACATTTAAATTTTAAACTCAAAAATTCAGAAACACTTCTAAACACTGCTTTTTAAACTAGTTTTTTTCCCTATACTTAAAAAGTATTCTTTGGATTCATCGACACCATCTTCTTGTGGTGTTGCCGCGATGGTCAATAGCGTAGGTAGGTGGGATGTGGATTTGTTAAGGTTACTTCTTCCTGAGGATTGTGTCCTTAGAATTTTAACCTTTATTCCGCCTTCGGATATGCTTGGTCCGGATCGGCTTGGTTGGAAAGGGGAGGCGAATTTTCTCTTTTCAGTTCGATCTGCGTATAAATCTCTCAGCCAACAGTCTGAGGAACCGAACGTTGTGTGGAAATGCTTGTGGCGTTGTCCGGTACCGCAAAGGATTCGATCCTTCCTTTGGCTTGCCTTCAAAGGGACGCTCTTTACAAATGAGGAACGTGTAAGACGACATATGGCATCCAACAATTGCTGTGATTGGTGTGGGAGGGATGTTGAGAGTGTACTGCATGTTCTGCGTGATTGTACACATGCTAGTCGCGTTTGGTTACAGCTGTGCAGTCCGGATGATTGGGGTGACTTTTGGACACAATCTTGTGAGAGCTGGATTCATGCAAACATAACCGGGAAAGGTGTGTGTGGGGATGACAGTTGGAAGGTGTTGTTCGCGGTAGTGTGTTGGAAGTTGTGGTCGCGGAGGAATAGTAGATTATTTGATTGTGAGTGGGTTGAGAAGGCTGATTTTGTCGAGGAGGCGCGTCGGTTTGCTCAGCTCATTTTGGATGGCCGTGAGGAGCGTAGTAGAGTTGTGTTGAACCCGGCTCGGTCGGAGGGTGTGGTGATGCGTTGGGTGCCACCGGAACCGGGTTGGGTAAAGGTGAATGTTGATGCGGCAAGGAACATTTCCAACGGTTTGGCAACGATAGGGGGGGCTATCCGAGGCGACCAAGGCGAATGGTTGGTCGGTTTTCATCGTTTTTTAGGACGGTGTGACATTGTCACGGCTGAATTATGGGCAATTAAAGAAGGACTTGGTTATGCTCGGGAGTTTGGGATTGATAAGGTTGTCATTGAATCGGATTGTGCCGAGGCAGTTCGGATGGTGCAAGGTAGGGGGACTTCTAATAAAGAGAATGCGCTGCTTTCGGACATCAAAGAAAGATTGCGGGGGAATTGGGAAGTTGTGGTGAGACACATTGATCGTTCGGCAAACACTGTGGCCGATAGGATTGCGGCGAAATCGATGGACGGCGACCTTGCTGAGGAATTGTTAACTGTTGAACCAGAAGATTTGCGACGATGGTTGGCCAACGATTGGATGCACAGGATGGTGTAATCCGGAGGGGCTGGGGCAAATGTGGAATGATGTGTTGATTCGCCGGTTGTGGCGTGGATTTGTGTGGTTCATATGTAGCTACATTCGAGTGCACTCTTTTTCCTCCAATTAGGCTTAGGGAGGTTTTTTAACGAGGCACGAGAATGTAGCGAGTTCTCTTTTTAATCAAAAAAAAAATCTAAACTGGCCGTAAATTTATTTAAACCTCGCCTTGTGGTTCAAGAAGGACAATTCTGACTTTACATTCCTTCTCATGGAATGGACTTTGGTTTTTAATTGGGTTGGGTCCCATTCTTACAGAGGTGGGGTCCTTTATTGCAGGACTTTTCTCTCCTTCATGTTTAGTAGTCAAACTCCTCTTTCTTTCTTTTTTTTTAAACATGCTTACATTATTAATATTTGAATTTTACAATTTAAGAGTTTTATCTTGAAAAAAATGAGCTTCAATAATGAAAAATATTGTGCATTCCCATCGTGGTATTGTCGCACCTTCTTTTCTTTCATTTTTTATTTAATCAAAGTTTAATTAATTAATTAATTAATTAATTGAACTTTTGTAACACCCGTGTTTTGGGGTTAGGAGTTAGTCGGGTTAATTGGTTCGAGTCAGTAAAATTTATTTTAATCAAATTGACCTTAGTGTGAGCAAATTGAGTTTAGAAAGAAAGGGAGGGATCATTTTGGTAATTAAACCAAAATAAAAATAATGACAACTTTATAAGTTATCATCTTTCTCATTTTCTTCTTCTTCACCGTAAACCATCTCCAAAATTTCTCCCAAACCCTCTTTACTATTTGCTTTGATTTCTTCATCAAATCAAGGGCGTTTTTGAAGGTAATTACATATTTGAACTCTCCTCTTCATCCTCTACGTTTACATAGCTTTATATTTCGAAACTACCCACTTTTGTAATTTTCAAGTTTAATGAAAATTTGAGTTTTTGTTGAGCTTTTCAATTGATTTTGATAAATTGAGTTGGGGTTTTGTTTAATCATATTAAAATACACATAATATGTTAAAATGAGTAATTTTGGATAAAAATCCGAAATGGGTATTTATGGCCATTTTTGAATAGTCTAAAACTTGAATTTTGGTGAGTTTTAGAGTTAGGTTGAAGGGCTGATGCTATATGTATGTTAGGAAAGTGTTTTGGGACCATTTAGGTGTCATTTGGATGTTTGAAAATGGTATTTTCTGCTGGGTAAAATAGGAGTACGAAAATGGAAATTTTTGTGGATTTTTAGGAAGGTTTGTAGATGAGTTTTTGGTATGAATTATGTTGGAATTTGAGGATTTATGTTAGAGTAATAGTTGGGGGTTGTTTTGGAAGTGTTTGAATGTGTTAAATATGTTGAAATCACAAGTTTTGGACTGTTTTTCATGGCTGCTCAGATTTGGTGATTTTGGGGATTGTTCATGGCTTAAATTGTGTGTTTAATGTTGGAAATTGGGGGTTGATGGATATACTATAGTTGGGCAGTGTTTTGAACATGTTTAAGAGTGTTTTGGATGACTACAATTCTGATTTTTGACGGGTTTTTGTGGAAGTACGAAAATGAGAAATTGAAGAATGAACTTGGCTTTGAATTGTGAGAATTGAAGTGGATTTGTGTGTTGATGTTAAACTTTGGGTTTGTGACTGATTTTGAGGTTAATATATTGTTTTTGAATGGTTAGAAGCAAGAGAAATCAATGGTGAAGCTTCGGGCTCGAATCCGGAAACTTGGATGCTTGGTAGGCTTGTTGGCTTGTGCTAAGGAAGTAGTCGGTGAGTGGTTAAAATATTTTAAATGGTTTTGAGCAATTGGTTCGAGCATGTGGACTAGGTTGAGATTGGTAGACTCACCTAGAGTTAGGATTAGGGTGGTAGCCTAATCCTAAACTTTAGTTAGAGACATTGGATGATCTCTTTAATTGATGTTATGCCTCATGATGATTTGTGTTATGATGATTATGTATAATGTGTTATACATGTTGTTGAGGCATGATTTGATACATGGCTATGCATGTGGTTTGGATTGTAAATTGTGTATGATGATGTTGAGTTTAATATGATGTAAGATGCCATATTATTACTCTTGAACATGACATTATGATAATATGTTGTTGAGATATTTGATGTTGAGCCTAATATGATGTAAGATGCCATATTATGACTCTTGAACATCAAAGGTTGTGGAATTTGATTAATTGGCACTAGTATGCTTGGGTACAATGATCGATCATCAGGATGAGTGTGCACACTAATTGAGTCAAAACGTGCGTGGCCTTGGTGGCGTTAAGGCACCAAGGAGGAGTACGGTGATGTAATATTCCACCGGAAATTTATATATATTCTACGTGATGATGAGTGGAATCCCATCCGTAGGGCATGTGGAAATGCGTTCCACATGCAAGGCCGGTGATGAGTGTAATCCCACCGAGGTAAGGTTGATGTTGGAAAATGCGTTCCAACATGTTATCCGCGTATTCGAGTCATAACTAGGTGCCAATATGAGAAAGTATGTTTATGCCAATATGAGATTATGCATACATGCTTAATATGAATTGATATGTGTATCAATGTGATATGAAATGTGAATTTCAAATGTGAAGTGATATATGATTTGGTTAATGCATTGAGGTATATATACATATCGTTGTAAGTTGAGATTATGAGATGTTGAGCATGACATAATGTTGATTATATGTTCATGCATCATGTTCATTTTGGTTCATGTGGATCGAAGATAAAGTCATGTATTTCATCATGATAATTGCTCGAGCTTGGACCCTGTATTGTCGAAGGTTTGTTTTATGAGCTTACCCTCACTAAGCTTTTATGCTTACGCTCTCTTTTGTTCGACAATGCAGATAAATAGCTTGTGGGTGGCAAGGGAAAGGAAAGGTCTCCAAGTGTTGCTTTTGGTGAGCTCAATGTATGATTTATAAATTGAAAGATTGTAATAGTAAAGCAATGGGATAGGTGTTGTTGTTTTTGATGCTTTGATGTGTGTTGATTTGGTTTGGCACTTAGATGCCTTGTTTGATTTGTAAATATCACTTATGATACATACCTTGATGAATGCTTGAGTGATGCATGCCTTGATGAATGCTTGTGTGTGATGGCATGTCCTTTTTGGATGATTAGGTTGCTTAGTTGATATGTCTAAGTCTCCTATGTGTTAATTTGTATCTTTGGTATTGTTGAGATTTTATGTATGTCCATATATGCATAAATTGCTCTTTAATTGGAATGCTATGTATGAATGCATTATACCATGTTTGAGTGATTTCCTTGGCTTAAATAGGTGTTCTTGCATGTTTGTATATGCTTTATTGCTTCCTAAAATATGTTTTAAACGATTCTAACTTTAGCCGATCTTTTTCAAAACATCTATGATCCGTTTTTGCACTAAAGTTGTTTTTCCAGTCTCCAAGGCAAAAAGGATCGATCCCCTGGAAAAAGGGATCGATCCCTTTGTTGGCAGAATCATTTCAATTTCTGCTTCCAGCCTCCAAGTGCAAAAGGATCGATCCCCTGGTTTATGGGATCGATCCCTTGTGTTATAAATGTTGAATTTTTGTAGCTAACGACTATTTTGCATCCCCTACGGCCATAAACGGCTAGAAACTCATTCCACACTATATAAACACATAGGTACTAAGATACCTTTAGTCAAGATTAAGATTGGGCTGTTTGAATGTGGTTTGGGGTTTGAATGTTTGTCTCGTGTGATATGTTCCGCTGTTTGATCACTTAAGATTTAAAAAGAAAAAAAAATAGGGTTGCTAACCGAGGGGGAACCTTAACGGGTTTCGCTTCGGTTTTCCCCGTGTGACCCACTCGGACCAGTCATCCGGCTAGACCGGGATGAGGGGGTTACATTTGTTGGCATCAGAGCTTAAGGTTTCCGAAACCTTGGGCAGGTAAGTGAAGTAAGTTGTGTTTTATGATTGATATGCACGGTGTTTGCTTATCATGTAAGCATGTTGCTTGTTATTCGAGTATGCTATAATGAATGATTGCTTGCTTTGTAAGTATGATTGCTTGTATGACAAGTATGTTGGTTATTTGTTTAAAAGTATGTTGCTCGTTACCCGTGTATGCGGTGATGTGTGATTGTTTGATGGAGAAGGTATGTTGTTTGATCGTATGCATATGTTTGCTTGTTTAGCAAGTATGCCTTGTAATATGCATGATTGAGCATGTATGTGTGTTGAGTTGCTTGAAGCATGTTGAGTAGAGTCCCATTGCTTCTATTACATCGGAAAAAGAGAATTTAAGTGAGGTAATCATACTTGAGCCACTTGGACCTTTTCCTTTGCTAACCCAGTTTGTATGTTAATGTGTTGTTGTTGTTAGTTTACTGCTTTTTGGTAAGTTTGAGGCCAAGGCGTGGACTGTGAATCGGTAAGTGGAAACTGTGGGTTCTGAAAATGTGAATGATGTTGAGGGAGTCCATCATCTTGGTTAGGGAGGTGTGGTTGTACCGGACTTGAGGTACAATTTGTTTGACTGAGTTAGTGTGTATGTGGGTTGGTTCCTGTTGATGAGGAACGATGTGATCGGTTCTGGTGTTAGTAGTGAAAGAAGTGACGACTTATGAGTGGGAGTCAGAGTATTATCGATGATATAGTAGGTAAGCCCTTGGTACAGTTTTGAGCTTGTTCCCTTCTGATTAATTCTGAGTCTGCACTTCTGTATATTGTTAGCAAGCATGCAAGTTTGAATGTGCCGATGAGGTGTCAGAGGTAGGTATGAGTACCTTAGTTCTTTGGGGCGAGATCAGGGTAAGGGTTTCGTTTGTGTAATCTGAAATTCAGAAATGCTAGTTGGTGATCGTTGGGATTCAGCCTATGGTTTTCATACAAGACAGCCGTTCAGTGTCCGTGAGTGAAAATCAATTTGTGTGATTGGGCCAGTGTGCGTCTGAGTTGTCTTTCAGTTAGAAGGAGAGATGAAGTTATTTCCGATATAGTTGAGCCGAGAAGGAAGTCTTGAGCTTTGAATTCAGATTGTTTGGTAGTGGGATGTTTTGAGTCGTCCGACCGATGTTATAGAACAAGTTCAAGCGTGATTGTTTGTTTGTGATTAGAACTGCATTTTGAAGTTTCGAAATGCTCTAAAAACAGTCTAGAAGAGTCAGATTTTGTTGAAGAACTAGTCCTTTTTGGAGACAGTGGTGATCAGAAAGATGTACATAAGTGTTTGTTGGTGGTTCGGAGTTACTAGTTTCTAGTAGATGTGAAGTGATCGTCTTCCTACAGTTTTGAGGTACGTTTTGACAAGGTTTGGCTTGAAGAGCACAAAGTTAGTGTATACGTTGAGACAAAGAGAGAGTTGCCTTGAAGTTGCAGATTTCTGTGTGACTGTAGTAGTAGGTGAGGAGGTGAACTTATTGTCGAATGTTAATCCAGCTGTGGAGGTCGAAGATTTACTGAGTTTAGATGGCAGGCTTGTTTACCAAGTGTAATGAATTTGAGTTTGAATGAAGATTAGACCGCAGAAGGTTAAAATGGTTTGTGATTCTTCCTAGAAGTGTTTAGAAGAAATGCCCAGTTTGTCTCTTGACAGAGAAGAAGAGTTTATTATTGATGTTGTCTCCGAGTTTGCTCGTGTTTTAGTTTGCTCTGTATCATATGGTTTCTGACAGAATTGAGAATGTTGAAGAATTAACTACGAGAACTGTTAGGCATTAGATTCATTAGGCCTAGTGCATCATCTTAGAGTTCTACAGCACAATTTGTGAAGAAGTTAGAGTGGCAATGCGAGGATGTGTTTAGATTCAGACAATCGAAACAAGTGACAGAAAAAAAAAATTGCATCCATCTCCGAATGTCAGTGATTGGTTGATCAGTTAGTGTGTGCACCAATATTTTCGAGGATTAATTTGAGATCCAATTATTAACAATTGGAAGTGAGAGAAATTGAAGTAAAGAATATAGCTTTTGAGGTAATATATGATCACTTTGAGTTCTGAGTTATGCCGTTTTGTTTAACTACTGTATTAGTTACTTTCATAGAGATGTTGAACAGAATATTTTCCTGAGTTTCTTGATCAGTTGTAGTAGCTCTTCTGGATGTCACATGAGTATGTTCAAGTACCGAGAAAGACCATGACAAGCTATGGAGTTAGTGTTGTAGATCCTATTAGAGAATCAGTGGTATGCCAAGATGAGCAAACGTGAACTCCGAGTTAAGAAAGATGTTCTCCTAGGACATATAGTTCAGCCGAGTGTGTTAGAGTAAATCCCAAGTAGGCAGAAGAAGATATGAGTTGAAAAAAAAACTTGAACCATAGTGATGTGTTACATGTAGAGTTAGGTCGTGTACTTATGCAAGACAGAAGTTGTGGCTTGTTCATTAAGATAGTTGGAAGACCGTGGGAAGAGTTATTTGATATATGACATAGAGTTAACTACAGTTGTAATTGCCTCGAAGATTTGGAGACAAGCTTGTGCGGTAAGAAATGCACAGTGGGTATGTACATATCATCGGAACCTGAAAAATTTGAAGACTTAGGAATGGTTGAAACTTGAACAACATAAGTTGTTAGAATTGCTTGAAAACTGCAATATTGAGATTGGGTACTATCTGAAGAGAGTCTAAGTGGTAACCGATGTTCCGAGTTATTTTGTTGTCAGATTTGTGGTTGAGTTGCGAGATGTAATTGCCGAATTCAGTTTACCGAATGATAACAGTTTCGTGGCTGAGTTTCATGTTAAACCTACTTTGAGTCAGATACTTGAAGAGAAACAGTTGCAAGACAGATTCTTGGCACCTCACTTGCAAGACATAGTAGAAGGAAGACCTTCAGAATACAGTTCAGAGATGATAGAGTTTGTGTTGTTAGAGATAGAATAGTTGTGCCGATTGACATAGTGCTTTGAGACGTATTGTTTCGGCCGATGCACACGGTAGTTCATTTGTATAGCATCTGAGTAGTATGAATACGTATCGTGGGTTGAAGATGAATACTTCGGGATTGAGATGATGGGTGATGTGGTTCAGCATGAGGGTAAGTGTATAATTTGCCAGTATGTTAAGACCGGACGTCATTCTTCTTCTAGTTTATTATATCCGTGGAAGGTTCTTAATGAAAGTGGGTAATAGAGATCCGAGGTTTCAACTAGATTATTTTTGAAGACATCTGCATAGTGTTTGGTTACTTGTTGAAGTCAGATGATCTGTCAGAGAAAGTTATGGGACAGATGTTCAAAATAGTGTTGTATGAGATTATGAATCGGGCTAGTCCTGTTGTTTATCTGTTGCGGTTACCACCAGAGTTAGAAAGAGATTTGTGATGAGTCTGTGTATTTACAATTCGAAAGTGTGTGTCAAATCTGTTCCATGCTATGTTGAAGAAGAGATTGAGTTGAGTTTGAAATTTGATATGCCTTGAAGAACCAGTTGAGATCTCAGTGACGGATAGCAAATGTTGTGTGGCGAGTCTACCGAGTTGGTTAGTATGTTGTAGTGAGAGAGGAATGTGTGGAGGAGCATGTTTCAGTGACTCTTCCTGTTCGACGAATTTCGAGGACGAAATTTCTTAAGTGGGGGAGAGTTGTAACACCCGTGTTTTGGGGTTAGGAGTTAGTCGGGTTAATTGGTTCGAGTCAGTAAAATTTATTTTAATCAAATTGACCTTAGTGTGAGCAAATTGAGTTTAGAAAGAAAGGGAGGGATCATTTTGGTAATTAAACCAAAATAAAAATAATGACAACTTTATAAGTTATCATCTTTCTCATTTTCTTCTTCTTCACCGTAAACCATCTCCAAAATTTCTCCCAAACCCTCTTTACTATTTGCTTTGATTTCTTCATCAAATCAAGGGCGTTTTTGAAGGTAATTACATATTTGAACTCTCCTCTTCATCCTCTACGTTTACATAGCTTTATATTTCGAAACTACCCACTTTTGTAATTTTCAAGTTTAATGAAAATTTGAGTTTTTGTTGAGCTTTTCAATTGATTTTGATAAATTGAGTTGGGGTTTTGTTTAATCATATTAAAATACACATAATATGTTAAAATGAGTAATTTTGGATAAAAATCCGAAATGGGTATTTATGGCCATTTTTGAATAGTCTAAAACTTGAATTTTGGTGAGTTTTAGAGTTAGGTTGAAGGGCTGATGCTATATGTATGTTAGGAAAGTGTTTTGGGACCATTTAGGTGTCATTTGGATGTTTGAAAATGGTATTTTCTGCTGGGTAAAATAGGAGTACGAAAATGGAAATTTTTGTGGATTTTTAGGAAGGTTTGTATATGAGTTTTTGGTATGAATTATGTTGGAATTTGAGGATTTATGTTAGAGTAATAGTTGGGGGTTGTTTTGGAAGTGTTTGAATGTGTTAAATATGTTGAAATCACAAGTTTTGGACTGTTTTTCATGGCTGCTCAGATTTGGTGATTTTGGGGATTGTTCATGGCTTAAATTGTGTGTTTAATGTTGGAAATTGGGGGTTGATGGATATACTATAGTTGGGCAGTGTTTTGAACATGTTTAAGAGTGTTTTGGATGACTACAATTCTGATTTTTGACGGGTTTTTGTGGAAGTACGAAAATGAGAAATTGAAGAATGAACTTGGCTTTGAATTGTGAGAATTGAAGTGGATTTGTGTGTTGATGTTAAACTTTGGGTTTGTGACTGATTTTGAGGTTAATATATTGTTTTTGAATGGTTAGAAGCAAGAGAAATCAATGGTGAAGCTTCGGGCTCGAATCCGGAAACTTGGATGCTTGGTAGGCTTGTTGGCTTGTGCTAAGGAAGTAGTCGGTGAGTGGTTAAAATATTTTAAATGGTTTTGAGCAATTGGTTCGAGCATGTGGACTAGGTTGAGATTGGTAGACTCACCTAGAGTTAGGATTAGGGTGGTAGCCTAATCCTAAACTTTAGTTAGAGACATTGGATGATCTCTTTAATTGATGTTATGCCTCATGATGATTTGTGTTATGATGATTATGTATAATGTGTTATACATGTTGTTGAGGCATGGTTTGATACATGGCTATGCATGTGGTTTGGATTGTAAATTGTGTATGATGATGTTGAGTTTAATATGATGTAAGATGTCATATTATTACTCTTGAACATGACATTATGATAATATGTTGTTGAGATATTTGATGTTGAGCTTAATATGATGTAAGATGCCATATTATGACTCTTGAACATCAAAGGTTGTGGAATTTGATTAATTGGCACTAGTATGCTTGGGTACAATGATCGATCATCAGGATGAGTGTGCACACTAATTGAGTCAAAACGTGCGTGGCCTTGGTGGCGTTAAGGCACCAAGGAGGAGTACGGTGATGTAATATTCCACCGGAAATTTATATATATTCTACGTGATGATGAGTGGAATCCCATCCGTAGGGCATGTGGAAATGCGTTCCACATGCAAGGCCGGTGATGAGTGTAATCCCACCGAGGTAAGGTTGATGTTGGAAAATGCGTTCCAACATGTTATCCGCGTATTCGAGTCATAACTAGGTGCCAATATGAGAAAGTATGTTTATGCCAATATGAGATTATGCATACATGCTAATATGAATTGATATGTGTATCAATGTGATATGAAATGTGAATTTCAAATGTGAAGTGATATATGATTTGGTTAATGCATTGAGGTATATATACATATCGTTGTAAGTTGAGATTATGAGATGTTGAGCATGACATAATGTTGATTATATGTTCATGCATCATGTTCATTTTGGTTCATGTGGATCGAAGATAAAGTCATGTATTTCATCATGATAATTGCTCGAGCTTGGACCCTGTATTGTCGAAGGTTTGTTTTATGAGCTTACCCTCACTAAGCTTTTATGCTTACGCTCTCTTTTGTTCGACAATGCAGATAAATAGCTTGTGGGTGGCAAGGGAAAGGAAAGGTCTCCAAGTGTTGCTTTTGGTGAGCTCAATGTATGATTTATAAATTGAAAGATTGTAATAGTAAAGCAATGGGATAGGTGTTGTTGTTTTTGATGCTTTGATGTGTGTTGATTTGGTTTGGCACTTAGATGCCTTGTTTGATTTGTAAATATCACTTATGATACATACCTTGATGAATGCTTGAGTGATGCATGCCTTGATGAATGCTTGTGTGTGATGGCATGTCCTTTTTGGATGATTAGGTTGCTTAGTTGATATGTCTAAGTCTCCTATGTGTTAATTTGTATCTTTGGTATTGTTGAGATTTTATGTATGTCCATATATGCATAAATTGCTCTTTAATTGGAATGCTATGTATGAATGCATTATACCATGTTTGAATGATTTCCTTGGCTTAAATAGGTGTTCTTGCATGTTTGTATATGCTTTATTGCTTCCTAAAATATGTTTTAAACGATTCTAACTTTAGCCGATCTTTTTCAAAACATCTATGATCCGTTTTTGCACTAAAGTTGTTTTTCCAGTCTCCAAGGCAAAAAGGATCGATCCCCTGGAAAAAGGGATCGATCCCTTTGTTGGCAGAATCATTTCAATTTCTGCTTCCAGCCTCCAAGTGCAAAAGGATCGATCCCCTGGTTTATGGGATCGATCCCTTGTGTTATAAATGTTGAATTTTTGTAGCTAACGACTATTTTGCATCCCCTACGGCCATAAACGGCTAGAAACTCATTCCACACTATATAAACACATAGGTACTAAGATACCTTTAGTCAAGATTAAGATTGGGCTGTTTGAATGTGGTTTGGGGTTTGAATGTTTGTCTCGTGTGATATGTTCCGCTGTTTGATCACTTAAGATTTAAAAAGAAAAAAAAAATAGGGTTGCTAACCGAGGGGGAACCTTAACGGGTTTCGCTTCGGTTTTCCCCGTGTGACCCACTCGGACCAGTCATCCGGCTAGACCGGGATGAGGGGGTTACAACTTTGATTAAATAAATTTTATTTTTTACTTAGTCCCACTTCAATTATCAGACTAGTATATACAACGCAAATTAATGCTGGAATTTAGCTGCATATAATCTTGAATCATACAATTTAGATGGACAGATACTATCCCCCAAGACATAAGCCCAAAATTTCACCTTTTCATAAAAAAGATTATTATACCATGTTATGCGGTGGAAACTTTTTATTTTTATAAGTTTTAATTCTAGAGTTATAGTTTTAGTGTAAAGGTTTTAGTGCGGAGTTTAGAATTTAGATTTTAGGATAATATTATTAATAATTTAAATTTTAAAATATAAACCCTAAATTTTAACCATAAATTTAAAATTCTATTAGTAGCCCATAAATTCAAAACTACTACATTTAAACTCATAAAATCTTAAATTAAATTTCAAAACACTACAATTTAAAATACTTATATAAACATAATTTTCACATATGCTTGTGCATAAAATAATCATTTATCATAAAATTACCATAATAATATTTACCCAAAAAAATTGCCATATTTCTCGTTTTATTTAAATTTATATATTTTATTTTGTGTTAAATTGAATTGGCAGAAAAAAGTTCCAACATGATGACAGACAAGCGCTCCTTCTAGAACGTGTCGAAACGCTAATTCCTCGATAGCACCAACCAATTTTGTCTTCTAAAAACACTAATCAATATGATGAACGCAATTTAACTCGAGATATTTTTTTATTTTAATTTTAAGTTGATTTATTTAAAATATTTGAGTCGTTTTTTAAGTTTGCAGTCAAATCCGAATTTTGTTAACTCAAAAAATGAATTCCATCGATTGTGATTTAATTTTTGGTTTTCTTATTTATTCAATTCTTAGTTCATTTCAATTCTCATGTCCAATCTTTATTAAATTAAAATTATATGCTCCTAACAATCATATAAAATCTATTCAATTTTAATTTCTCTCTTTAAAATAAATATAATCTTTTTGTAATTCAGTCCATTGATTTTATATGATTCCATAATTTCTCAATTTCATTTTATTTTAAGTCAATTTTCACAAATTTTGCCCCCACTATGACTATAGACTATTATTTAACTATAATTCATATTTTTAATAACAAACTTATTCTTTTAGAATTTATTCTCTCAACTTTACAATTTATTCAGTTTGGTCATAAACTGTGTTTTTGGAAATTTTTGCTTCCAATCAATTATATACTATCGTCAATAATTTTATCTTGAATAATTCATTCTTTAGAAATAACATTATAAATAAATTTTACAGTTTGAACGAGATGTTAATAGTATTATACGCACTTATACTTACGAAAAGGTAATAAGGAATATATGCGTATATATTTATATGATTAGAGAAAGTAATTTAAATTAGAACAAATTTGTGTCATAATATTATTAATAATTACAATTGAATTTAAAAATAAATTCGAACAGTTCGACTCGAATTTTATAAATTTGACTAAAAAAACTAAAATAAAATTTGAGTCGTATAACAAAATTCATCAACTTGACTAACTTGAATTTTTTTACCCAATTCGACTAGATTCGATTGAATATTCTCCCTTGAATTATCCAATATTTATTCCCACATCCTTCACAGACAAGTAAGCTCCACGCCGTACGCTGTCCTTAATTGAACATGTCACAGTCGGTTAACTTTATCAGAAACCACTTACGAGTCGGCTTTAAAATAACATTGCTGACGGTGCAGGTACGTCCACGTCATCCACTTAGGGCCAAAAGATGCAGGAATCGTGACGAATCCGGATTCTTCAAAATCGAGGGGCCGTTTCCACACATAATATTAAAAAAACAAACACGTGTCAGTTTATCATTTGAAAGCAGGTATATATTAAGCGCTCCTTCCGTGGACCCCTCCCCACGTAAACATTTCCCACAAAGATAGAAGAAAAAGGAAATTTTGAGTTTAATTTGCAATTTCATGTGCATTTGCATTTGCATTTGCATTTGAATTTGATGGGTCATGGGTCTCAATTCTTTTAGAGGAAAAGAAAGAGGCGCATTCTTCTTTAATAATATTATTATAAGAATAGAGTATTTAAAAAAGAAAAAAAATATCCAATATTTAAAATATTTAATTCCATAAGATTGTTGAAGATTATTATATCTCATTTTTAAATTATTATTATTTTCTGAATTTAAGTATGTAGTTTAAGGTTGAGATAAAAAAAAAGGTCCAACTTTTTTTTTTCATTTCTCGCTTTCCCTCTCTCTTTTAAGCTCGGGTTTGAACTTTCAAGTTAAAAACACACAAAGGTTGTTTTTTCCTTTCTTTCTCCTAAAGAGGCATTCTGGGTTTCTGTTCTTGCTGTCAACATTTTGTGTTTCAAAGGTATGTTCTTCTTTTATGTTTCTGTTTTGTTCATGTTCTGCTATCTTGGTGAGAAAATATGTGAAAAAGGTTGAAACTTTGAAGTGTTTTTGATTGTTGGGGGTTGTTATTTCTCGTGTTTTAGTACCATTTTTTGGATATTAGACTGGAGTGTTTCTGTATGTGCAGTTAATTTTTCTTATCAAGTTTTTTGTAACTGCCTTTCTGTTTCTTTTTTTGGTTTTTTAAATTCTCGGATGAGTTTATTTGGTATGTAGTTAATGGTTGTGGTTTTTAATGATCAGATCCTTATCTAAAAAAAATTGAATGCTTTAAAGAAAAATTTATGATGATTTCATAAACAGTGGGATTTCAACCTTGTTTCTCTCTCTTTCTGTGCGTCTTGTTTTTAATTATATTCTCGATTTTGCAGAGAAGAAGAGAAATTTCCATGTGCAGTGGTCCGAAGAGGAAGCCAACTCAAAGTGGTTTAATCATGGAGGGTGAGTCTCGTAAAGAAGATGGGGTTCCTCAAAAGTTCTCGGTTTTGTTGGAATTGTCGGCTTCGAATGATTTGATTGCCTTTAAAACTGCTGTTGAAGAAGAGGGTTATGGTATTGATGAGCCAAGCTTGTGGTACGGAAGGCGGTTGGGTTCGAAGAAGATGGGATTTGAAGAAAGGACACCTCTTTTGATTGCTTCCTTGTTTGGGAGCAAGGATGTGGTGAATTATATTGTTGAAAGTGGACGTGTTGATGTTAACAGGGCTTGTGGTTCGGATGGGGCCACGGCTCTCCACTGTGCTGCTGCTGGTGGCTCCTTTGATTCAGCTGAGGTTGTCAAAACCTTGCTTGATGCTTCTGCTGATTCTGATTCTGATTCTCTTGACGCTAATGGAAACCGTCCTGGTGATTTGATTGCTTTGGTTTGTAACTCGGCTTTCGACTTGAGGAAGAAGGTGTTGGAGTCTTTGTTGAACGGAAGTGGCAGTGTTAGTGAGATAGACGGCTTGATTGTTCGGTTAGGAAATGAAAAGGGAGGGATAGAGGAACAAGAGAATGTGATGCCCCGAGTTTCGAAAGATGGGACTGAGAAGAAAGAGTATCCGGTTGATCTTACTCTTCCGGACATTAAGAATGGAATATATGGCACGGATGAGTTTAGAATGTATACCTTCAAGGTCAAGCCTTGTTCGAGAGCCTACTCTCATGATTGGACTGAGTGCCCCTTTGTTCATCCTGGGGAGAATGCAAGGAGGCGAGATCCTAGGAAATATCATTATAGCTGTGTCCCTTGCCCTGAATTTCGTAAGGGATCATGCAGGCAAGGTGATAACTGCGAGTATGCTCATGGTATTTTCGAGTGCTGGCTTCATCCTGCTCAGTACCGAACTCGTTTATGCAAGGATGAGACTAATTGCCCGAGGAGGGTCTGTTTCTTTGCACACAAGCCTGAGGAGCTTCGTCCCTTGTATGCTTCAACAGGTTCAGCAGTGCCTTCCCCGAGATCTTACTCGGCTTCTGGTTCCTCCCTAGACATGGGTTCCATGAGCCCACTTGCACTTGGCTCCCTATCTGTTATGATACCTCCAACATCAACGCCGCCCTTGACCCCAACTGGTACCTCTTCTCCAATGGGTGGATCAATGTGGCCAAATCAGTCCAATATCATACCTCCTACCTTGCAGCTTCCTGGTAGTAGGTTGAAAACTGCTATTAGTGCTCGGGATATGGATTTAGACATGGAAATATTGGGGCTGGAAAGCCATCGTCGCCGCCAGCAGCAGCAGTTAATCGATGAGATGTCCGGCCTTTCCTCTCCAACCAGCTGGAACAATTCCGCAGCGTATTCTGCCTCTGGTGATCGATCCGGTGAACGAAACAGGTTCGGAGGGGTGAAGCCGACTAACCTTGATGATATTTTTGGATCTCTTGATCCTAGTATTATGCCGCAAATACAAGGACTCTCACTTGATGGCGCAGCATCTCAGATGCAATCTCCCACGGGAGTTCATACGCGCCAGAATAATATTCAGCAGCACCGCACTAGCTACCCAACAAATCTGCCATCCTCTCCTGGGAGAGCATCTCCATCCTTTGGGATTGATCCATCTGGGCCATCTGTGGCTGCAGTTTTTAGTTCAAGGTCAGCTGCCTTTGCAAAGAGGAGCCAGAGCTTTGTCGAGCGTACTGCTGTTAACCGTCATTCAGGGTTTTCTTCACCGTCTTCTTCTGCAAGTGTGATGCCCTCTAACCTGTCAGATTGGGGTTCACCTGATGGCAAACTAGACTGGGGCATACAAGGAGAAGAGCTAAATAAACTAAGAAAATCGGATTCCTTCGGGTTCCGAAGTAGCGGAAGCAATTTGGGAAATGCAGCACGCCCTATATCCTTTACTCCCGATGAGCCTGATGTGTCTTGGGTGCAGTCTCTGGTGGTGGACCCTCTTCCTGCCGGGCAGTTAAGTTTTGCCGAAGAGCAGCAGTGTCACCGCAATAACGGAGGTGCTGAAATGCTCTCTGCCTGGGTGGAGCAGTTGTACATGGAACAGAAACAGATGGTGGCCTAAAAGCAAAGCTAGCCCCACCATTATCTCCCAAGTTAACCTTTAACTAATTTATTTTTGCCCGTTTTTTTATCAATGTTCAGCGCTTATAGTTGGAATGAAATGGACCAGGACAGAATACAAGGTGAGCAGAGAACAAAAGGTTTCTGCCATAACTGCTCTTAGGTTCTAAAGAATAATTATATGTTATTCTTTTTAGTCACATGATTCAGTTTGCTTCCAAAGCCGAAGAGGGTAGAGTTAGGCCGATGTTCAAGGTTATATTCATTTGAATTTGCAGTGCACTGATTCTTTATTTAGTATATTTTCAGTTGCTGGGGGGGCTTGTTCTTGTTCACAATTTATGTACCTAAAAACTACTGCTTGATTTGATTAATATATATATTTTCTGTTAAAACTTGATTATCCTTTTCCATGTTCTGTTAGTGTTGAATCATAATGCAGATTGAACTTGACATGCTTTCTACCTTTAGGTTTATAAAATGGAAATTGATGTCATACAGCTTGTGCTTTCTTAAAACACCATGAACTTTAAGAGTTTTGTTTCTTTACACAAAGCACATAATTGATGGATGTTTTGTTCTGAATTCTGATTCCCTCCACTGTAATAATTCTTTCTATCTTTACAATGTCAAAAAGTGAGGTTGATTGGTTCCATGATCCAAAGTGGGTGTAATTGTTTGAGCACTTAGAAAAGAAAAGGGCAGTCATGCTTGGGTTTAGGCTATTCCCCATTTCAATTAGCTTTTCTTATTGGGTAATCTTGGTAGTGGAACAGACAATGGATGTTTTGCTTCTTGTTCCCAAAATACTATAATGTTTTTGTTTCTTGCAGATGCAGAAACCGGATAATAATAAAAAATATCATAATCTTAAACATCTCAATCCCAGATTCCACTCCATAACAGGTCCTGCAGCCGGCGCTGCCTGCAATGTGAATATTTAATTATGGTTTAGGGACAGTAATCTCCTTGATTAATTTGTAATTAAATAAAACAGCAAACCATTAGTTCAAGGACTCTGACTAACTTCTTAAATAATACTTTAGTACTAGTATGAATTGATTTTGGATAATTTCCAGAAAGTTTTAAATGGTTATTTTTTGCTGTCAGACACATCTTCCATGTCAAGGAATTTAAATTTAAACCATATTTAGTTGAGAAATTGGACCAAGAATTGACAGAAAACTTTGAAAATAGATGCTACCAAGTTGTATATCTTTGACTATAGAATTCTGCAGTTGGAAAAATATACAAGGGTAAACTCACAATTGCCCTCCCTGCCCAATTGACATCCTTAATCAAGAGTAAACTAACATTTTCTTTTTATTAAATATAAATATTTATATTTTTAAAACAAATTACGAGATTTGAATTCATACAAAATAAAAAAAATAAAATATTCTTAACCACTTAATCAGTCTTATAAACTCACTTTATTTAAGTAACTTAACCACTAAACCGCTAAACCAACCGATTGTTAATTCTAAGTTCCATGCTTCATAAACCATAAGCCCCGACACCAAAAAAGAACTCGAAGCTTTTCGCTGGAATTGGACTCTAAGTTCAGCAAGAATAAGCTAAGTTGCAGGCCGGTGGTCCGTTCTAACAAATAAAGGGAAGATCTGTTGGGCTTTAAGTTGGGCCAATTCAATAACATGTTGTCAGTTTTAAGCCCAAAACGACGTTACTGACCTGAACTTTTCTCATAAAATTAACTCTTTGACAAAACATATTCTAACTTTAATAAATTTACATAAAATGAAGTATAAAGAAATTAAACATAAATGAAATATTATAACTAAGAAAAATGTTAATATTCCACGTGCACAAAAAGTATGTTCAAAATTAAAATTTCAAATAATGCGTGTAAAGCCAATATCCATCCTAATTCCTATAAAAAATCTAAAGTTTCAACATCAACTCTAATTCCAAAGCTCAAAAGGAAAAAAGATCACATGGCTTTGAAGACAAGGATAGGAACAAATGTAGAGGTCCAAAATGTGTAGCAGGCCAGTACTCAGGACCATTATTATTATATATATATAAGACCCGTTTACACAGTGTAAAACTTTTTAAGTTTTACATATTTTTTGGACCGTTGGATGAGTGAAACGAATGGATGAGATTAACAGTAAATATGTGAATATTATCACTTGAAAAAAGAGAGAGTAATGAGTTAATTTAAGCCATCCATTCCCCCATCTAATGATCCAAAAAACGTGTGTATATATATATAAATATGATATGAAGGTTCAAGAAGAAGATGACATTGATGATGAGTTGCCATTGACCGGGATGATAATGCACAAAAATGAAAGAATTGGGCAGGCAATCGGCATCACACTTTTAACAGGCTCCATCACCTAATACATACAAATAAATATTAAATATACATAATCCGGACCCCCCCTGGTCCAACACAACATTACTTGTTTTTATTCGATTTGCTGAGAATATAATTTGTTTTCATCGTTCGTTTGGTTGTGCCACTGCCAACTTTCTGTGTCTACAGCAACTATCGGTCCTGGATCTTTTCATTTTATTTAAAACTTGTAAATTTTCCAACCAGACAGGCAGGCAGGCAAGAATATGGGAAGAGCAAATGGGGGACATGAGCCTCAGCCTGCCTCAGAACAATCATTTTATAGCCTTTCGCATTCAGCCATTTCCCCACCGGGATGGAGAAACAGGTCAGCCATTACCGTTTTTGATCGCATTCCTCACCTGCTATACATATATATCATACGTTAAAATTTAAATCCTCATCATATTACACTAAAAACTAAACCCTAAATTATAATCTTAAATCTTAACTTGAAACAACTATCCCTAAATTCTAAACCCTGCCACTAAACTCCTAAATATTATACCCTAAACTAACTCTTTATACACTAATATTAAGGCGTTTGTGAAAACTTTCAGTTTCTACCGCTAATGTATATGATATTAACCCTGAAAGTAATTGTGAGTTGTGAATCATTTTCGTTGGGAATGTCATAAAGTTTACAGTATTAATTTAAAATAAGATAGGGCCCACACATTTTATTTAATTTTGGTTTTACGGAATCAGTCAGCCAGGACATAGATAGACACGTTTCATGAAGAATCCAAGCGGGGCCCTACGCACGTACCCAGAATAATTTAACTTCTTCATCCGGACAAAACCAAAAAAAAAAACTCCCCCCTGGCCCCTGTGTACAATTACAATTTACAAATACAGTCTCTCTCTCCTTCAGCCGCTGTTGAATCATTCATACATGAATCAAACAAAGCCAAAAAAGGCATGCTTCAAATGTGCAACCTTGAATCCTACCCTCCCGTCTTCCGCCATCCCAGCGCTTCTCCTCCCCAACTCACCACCGCCAACTCCATGGAAGATTCATCTTCGTCTTCATCAGTCCCTATTCCCGTGGTGGATCTTCAGAGGCTCAGCCAGGAAACCCTCGGGGAAGCTTGCAAAGAATGGGGTGTTTTCCGTTTGGTGAACCATGGGATTCCTGCCAGCCTTTTGAGCAAACTGGAGGAGCATGTGAGGGTGTTGTTCTCGCTATCCTTCGAGTCCAAACAAGCCCTAGTGAGCAACCCATTGTCTTACTTCTGGGGCACCCCTGTCCTAACCCCATCCGGGGATGCCCTAAGGGGTGCCTTGAATTTGAATTGGTTGGAGGGCATCAATGTTCCGCTGAGTCAACTCCCGCTGTTCCAGTCTGAGGATTCAAGGCTTGAAGATTTCAGGTATATATTTGCTTCTTGTGTATGTGTATTTCACTATTTCTTCAGATTTGTGTTGCTTCTGTGTCGATGAAGTGACCGAGTGATTGGACTGTCCCAGATTTGTTCTGCAACAAAAGGAGATTGCAAGGTCAGCATCAATAACTTTTGGACCTCTGCCTTGCAGTCTCATAAACCAATAGTAGACCTTTGATTTCCCATACCCCGAATTGGGATATATTCTATATTTACTACAAAACTACTTTGAAATCCGATTATTAGATTATGAATATGAATCAACGGGCTTATATTATAAAGTTTTCAACAAAGATTTTCCATGGCCAACTTAATTATCATAAATTGATGATGTCCTAGCCCCTAGGCACACTGTTTCTTTGCTTTGTGAAATTTGTGGAGATTAGAGAATGCTAATCGTAGTATGAAAAAGAAATCATGAAATCACACCATATGTTTAATATATATAAAAGTAGACTTATGAACATGGTTGTAATGAAAATAAATATAACATTTTTTTTTACAAATCTTAATCTAATCCTAATCATACTTAGAGGGGAGGGGTGAGGGGGACTTTAGGGGAATGAAAGGAATGCTCTTAGTGGATAATACGAGGGAACAAAGATGAGCAGCTTGGTCAACCGACCAAATATAGCTGCTCACTTTTTATTTTTTTAAAATTACATAGTAAGTACCCAGAGTCATCATAATAAAAAAAATAGAAAATTCACTTATTTTGACCTTGTTAAAATTTTTATTTTAATTTAATCTCAATAGGGGAAAACTCTAAGGAGGAAACTAACCAAAAGAAAGCTTTCATGTGCCCACATAAGTTTAGATATTTTAGGTATGGATGAGCAGAATTTGATTCATTTAGAAAATTTATTACTTTTAATTTTGAATTATTCGAGTTAATTGAAATTTTTAGTTTGAATTTAGGGTTTGAGTCAAGTTTGAAATTGTAAAGCTTAAATAATAGAAAAAATGAAACGATATCGTTTTAATCTTTAGTCAAATAATTTGATTATTTTGTTATTTGATTTATGATTTTATTGTTTTTAACCCCTTTTTCATTCTAAGTTCATATTTTGACCAAATTTAAATCACATACTCATCAATCAGCTAAAAATACTTGTGATAATTAATTTCCACTTTTTGACAACAATTTTTTATTTTTTTTTAATTTAGTCCCTTAACTTTTTATTTTATTCAATTTGATTCTATAACCGCAAATTCCTTGCTATTGTCAATTCATTGACTCCTTTCTACTCCCATCAATATTTTGTCATAAAAAATCATTATTTCAAAACAATATTATATATATAATGTAAGTTTAGATTGTATTTGATTTATTAAATAATATTATAAATCTTACTTATACATGCAAAAAATAATACGAAAAAATATATGTATATCGTATATGGTTTTAGAGAGTTATTTTAATTAGAACCAAGCAATACATAACATTATAAAAACGGGTCTAAGTTTCATGTTAACAAATGTGGCAGAATATCCTAAAGGGGAGATTACTGAAGAGGTGTATTGCTCTCGAGTTTTAATTATCTTCTAAGTTTGGCTTACTGCTCTATTTGGATAATTGGGGAAAGATTCCTACATCTTATTTTATGTCTGAATTTTCAAGTGTTTCAGTTTAAAAAAATCTTGATTTGTTATACATTTCTCTCCCAGCATGATCTAACTTCTGTAATAGGAAATATGTATTTTTGTCTAACTTTTTTTATAAAAAAAAATTCACTAGGCATTTTCTGGAAGAATATGGAAGGCACCTTTCGAGAATTGCTACAACCTTGTTTGAAGCAATGGTGAAGAACCTGAATCTGTGTCCTAAACAATCCGAGTCTAGTTTAGATAAATCGAGTGGATTCATTCGCCTTTACCGGTACCCACCGAGGTCCGTGGTCGACGAGGCCTGCGGCATGATGGAACACACTGATAGCTCACTGCTCTCCATTGTGCACCAGGACCAAGTCGGGGGACTCGAGATTTTCAAGGACAATAAATGGCTCCTGGTTAACCCAATTTCAGACACCCTACTAGTCCATATCGGAGACATGATGCAGGTCAATCTTCAATCTTGTTTATCAAATTTATTCATTTTTTTCTCTTTTCTTTTATGTTAATGAATATGTTTTGTTTGTGGCACTGGCATGCATATAATATAGGCTATAAGCGACGACCAATACAGGAGTGTGAAACATAGAGTGAGCGTGAACAAGCAGGAGGAGCGGGTCTCCATCTGCTACTTTGTGTTCCCGGCAAAAGGCAGCGTCGTCCGCAGCTCTAAATACAAACCTTTTACTTACACCGAGTTCCAGCAACAAGTGCAGAACGACACCAAGACTCTAGGTTATAAAGTTGGTCTGCAAAGATTCAGGCTTAATGCACCTGTTTAATATAATCACCACTTTGTTATCAGATTACGCAGCCTAGCTCTTACTTTCTTGTACTTGATTTCTTCTACTAGGGAAAAACGTGATTAAGAGTTCCCAACAAAAATATGCAGTCCGCAGTTTGAAATGGAAAAAGAAATTTTGTAAATTGTCTAATTAAGTTACATTAAACCATGATTTCATCTGTTCTGTAAAACAAAATGGCTGGATGCTTAGCTGATACAAATTTGTGGATTATTGGATAGGCGGCCAAAAACCCTAGAAAATAAATACCGAATAAAAATACTATGCACTTTTTCGGTGCCTTTCTATGCTCCAATACTAAAAAATTAAATTTTAAGTCAGGAACCTAAATCCTAAATTTTAAACACTAAATTTTAACCCTAAAAAATACATCATACATCAAATTCCCTAGACTCTAACCTTAAACCCTAAATACTAAACTCTGAACTTAATTTTTAGTGTAAGGACATAAATAGAAATACAAAGAAGAGACAAATAATTTCTATTCATAAATATTACTCCGTTAACATAAAAAATAGCTATTGATCATTTATTTTTAGTTACAGCTAAAACCCAATAAATGTCAAATCATGAAGCAACAAAGGAAGGGTTGTACGATGAATAATTCGAGTCGGCTCTATCATCCATTAGATAAATAACGTTATCTAGACTGCCGGGAAGAAAAAAACAAGACATAGATCTAATGTTATCTTTGTGAATTAGAAAAACTTTGTCAATAATAAATTTGTAAGTAATGTATTGAATCATAGATCTAAATTCATTTATTTTTTTACTACTGAGTGGACGTGTCACATAAAATAAAGATATATCACATCTTGTTATCATGTTTTTAAATAGGATTAATTATTAGAATAATCACTTATGTTTCTTACAAGTACAGAGTTAGTCACTGATTCTGAAAAATGACTAATAAGATCACTTACATTTTCGGGGTGTAAACTTTTGGTCACTTAGCCGTTTGTTCCCGTTAAACGTTGGCGGCTTGCTAATCTGGCAGTAGAAAAATAAAGGTAAAATATTGCAATGGCCACTTACGTTTATCCCATGTACATTTTTGTCCTCGATTTTAAAAATTAAACGTTATGGTCACTGCTAAAAAGGTTTATTTTTAATTTCATCCTTGAATTTTTAAAGATTCATTTTCAACCCTAAATTTAGTCAAAATTCTAATTTTTCATCTTCCCTTTTTGTCTTCTTCAAAATCTGATATCCCCCCAAATTAAGTCAAAATTCTAATTTTTCTTCTATTTGTAGTACCTTGATTTCATAATGAGAAGCTTAAAGTCTTGAATTAGATCCTTAAAAGCTAATTTCATCAAATTATCCCCCCAAAATATCAATTTTTTTCACCAAAAAAACCCATATAATTCTAATTTTCAAAACCTAGTTTTTCCCATCAAAATAAAGATACTTAAATTCTCAAAACACCAAAAAAAATCAATTCAAGATTCTTCACGATCAGGCTAGTTACAGCCTTAAGGTTCCTGCTGATGAGTTTTAATCAAGACATCGACGCTACGACGTCATTCTTCACGGCGATTTTCGCTTACTTGATGACGTTGAAGAGGGAGGCCTGGCTTACTTATGTTACCCTCACCCCTGTTGTTATTGGGGTGATCATTGCCAATGGAGTATGTATTTTGCTAATTTATGTTTAAATCTCTGACTTTATTCATTTTGGGGTTAGGAATTGAAAATAGATTGTTGGGTTGCTTTTATTCTTTTGGTTTGATTAGATTTTAATTAAATTTTACTTTAATTTTGTTAAAATTTGTATACTAAAAATGGTATATATATATATATATATATCAATTTTAGAGAATTTATTAAGGATTTAGTAGTAATTTAAAAATTGATTTGCTTTAGCTTATTCAAGATTTTAATTTTGTTGATATAAAAAAAATTCTAATCTTGTTATGTTTTTACATTCTATTGGAAATTAGCTCATTTTCTACGTGTGTGTGTGTGGGAGTTTATGGAGAATTTGAATGAAATGTGAAAAGGATTTGCTTTAGTTTTAGGGTTGAAAAATGAATTTTTAAAAATTTAAGGGTAAAATTAAAAATAAACCTTTTTAGTAGTGACCATAACGTTTAATTTTTAAAATCAGGGACAAAAAATGTACATGAGATAAACGTAAGTGGCTATTGCTATAGTTTACCCTTATTTTTTGTAGTGCCATATCAGCAAGTCGTCAACGTTTAACGACAACAAACGGCTGAGTGATCAAAAGTTTACACCCCGAAAACGTAAGTGACCTTACTGGTCGTTTTACAGAATCAGTGACCAACGTTGTACTGAAGGGAACATAAGTGACTATTTCAGTAGTTAACCGTTTTAAATATGTTTATATAAGAACCAACTAATGGTTCGAGTATAAAAAAAAATAATATTCATCTTATCAAGTTTAAATTCAAATAATTTTATCTCTAAAGAATAAAAAATATGACTATTAAAAAATATTTACGATAATATAGCATACATTTACCCTACATAACACGTCCATTTAATATAATAAAAGGTAACTGTAATTAATTATGGAGAAATGAATTTAGGAAACGGTGTCATCCATAAAAGAAATCAAATTTTTTTCATCGTACTTATTTGTCATTGGAAAGGATGGGTGGGGGGTCATAAAATGATGAAATTGTGACCTACAACTATTTGTCGTTAAAACAAATGTCCAAAGCGTTACTGCTTTTTTGCTTTTTAAAATTTTGCAGATATATTGAATTATATTTTGTTCCCTCCTGTCAATGATTTTAAACAAAATCCATCTTAAATGGAAATATTAGGATAAAAAAATTTTGTACTCTTCGGTGCTCTTACAAATGCCCTACCACTAAAAAATACTACAAAATTAAATTTTAAGCCTTAACCTTAAATTCTAAATTTTAAACCCTATGCCCTAAGAAATACACCCTACCTTAAGTTTCCTTAACTCTAACCTAAAACCCTAAATTCTAAACCTAATTTTGAACGTAAGGGTATAAGTAGGGCACCCAAAAGTAACAGAGAATTTTCACCCTACCTTTGTCACGTGGGAAGCCATCCATCACCTGTCGACATATATATGAAACTTGAAATGAGCATTTTGACTACTTCAATGTATATTGTAAACCCTATTTGAAAATACTAATCGTGACCAAAGAACATGCATCTTGCTGCTTCATTTTCTCAAATCGATAACCTTGGATGGCAATGGCATGTTGCTGAGAGGAGTCTGGGCATCATAAGCCGAGAGATGGACTCCCAGGGCAGCCCTGCCTGCCTGATGGATCAAGGTTGTTCTTCCAGGCAGCATCCCACTCAACAGCTTTAGCAGTGCTGCACGCCACAATAGCTCCTCCAAAGTTAAAAACCATAATCATGTAAGACCACTTCAGAAATCACTTGAGGGAAGAACCTCTCAAAAATCATCCTGTAGTAGTATGCTTCTTTTGTTGTCGGCGTGATGGACAGTGCCCAAATAGTCTGCAACCTCCCTTGCAGCCTTCAGATCGGGTGAACCCTGCAGAGAAATCAATAAACAAAAATCTAAGACCAATTGAATCCTTTAAAGCTACATATCAAGGTGTCATCCTATGCCATAGAACTTACTGTAAAGCATAGACAAGGATAGTAAACAAAGATACTCAGCTTTCATTTAATTCTCGCTGATTTACAAGAGAGGCAAAGCTCTCTATTTATACACAAAGCAGACAGCTAACGAGAGGCTAAGCAACAAACCCTAACCTCCTAACAACCATAACAAACTAACGTTATTAACTGCATACAACGTAACTAAATATGAACAGCTATAGCTATCATTCACCCTGCTTCCTGTCACCTGGAAACACTTCCTGTTGAGCCACCACCGACAGTTGCCGTCGAAGAAGAGCAAAACGAGCTAAAGGTAATGGCTTGGTAAGCACATCAGCAAGTTGACTGTCAGAAGGAATATAGTTAACTTGTAGGTGACCTTCTGCGACCTTTTCACGAACATAATGAAGATCCAGTTCAAAGTGTTTGGTCTTGGCATGAAGCACGGGGTTGGCTGCCATAGCGACGGCGCTTGTGTTGTCGCACCATACACAGGGAAGCTGAGCTTGAAATACGCTCAATTCAGAGAACACCGCTGTAACCCAGGTAGTTTCAGCAGCTGCATCTGCTAAACTACGATACTCCGCCTCCGCCGTCGATCGAGTAACCGCCCGTTGCTTTTTCGAGCTCCAAGAAAGAAGATGACCACCATTGAAGACGCAGTGACCAGAGATGGACCGTCGATCATCGACATCCCCTCCCCAGTCTGCATCGGAGTAAACTGTAAGCTGATAACCACCAGGCATCCCTGCAGCAAGTTGACTAGGAAACCACAGCCCAAAATCCGAAGTGCCCCTAAGATAACGAAGAACACGTTTGACAGCAGCCCAATGTTCAGTCGTGGGTGTTTGCAGAAACTGTGCCGTCTTGTTGACTGCAAGAGAAATATCAGGGCGAGTGTGCGAAATATACTGAAGTGCTCCCACAGTGCTTCTATAAAGCTGCACATTATCCAGAGGATCACCACTGTGCTTAGAAAGTTTGAGAGAGGAGGCCATAGGAGTCGTAGCAAAGTTGGAATCAACCAAATTAACCTTCTGAAGCAGCTCACCAATAAACTTCCGCTGGGTGAGAAATAAGCCACCATCCGAGCGAACAACCTCTATCCCAAGAAAGAAATGTAGATGCCCTAGGTCTTTAAGTGAAAATTTGTCGTTGAGAGCTGCAATAGTAGCATCAATTTGAGCCTGTGAACTGCCAGTTAACATTATGTCATCGACATACACAACGAGATACACCACTTCCTTGTCCTGCACGCGAACAAACAAAGAAGGATCGGCACGAGAAGACTGAAATCCAAGCTCATAGAGAAAGTCACGAAGCTTGAGAAACCAGTTGCGGGGCGCCTGTCGAAGACCGTACAACGCCTTTCGCAACTTGCAAACCAACTGACCACTGTGCACAGATGCTTGCTCAAAACCAGGAACCTGCTGCATATAAACATCCTCTGTAAGGTCGCCTTTAAGAAAGGCATTGTTGACGTCAACCTGCCTTATGTCCCAACGAGATGTAACTGCTAAGGAAATGAGGACGTTGACTGTGGTAAATCGAACCACTGGGCTGAACGTGTCGAGGAAGTCGAATCCAGGCACCTGAGAGAAGCCCTTAGCCACAAGACGAGCTTTCAACCTCTCCACCGTACCATCAGCTTTAAGCTTGATTTTGAAGAGCCACTTACATCCTATGGCCCTTCTTCCTACAGGTAATTCAACAATGTCCCAGGTCCCATTGGTCAATAAAGCCTCATACTCAAGCATTACTGCAGCTCTCCAGTTTGGATCCGCAAGTGCTTCATCAATATTATCAGGCACTTTCTGAAGCTGAACATGATACACTTTGGGTTTGACAATGCCATTTTTGCGTCTTGTAACCATGGGATGAACATTGATGACGCCCATGGGTCGTTGAGATGAAGACGAGATATTTGAGGGAACGGACAACATAGTATCACCAGCATCGTTATGTAATGAACCAGACGTATCCTGCAGATTAGAAGTGCCAGCTGGTTGCTCTTCACACTGTATAGGAACACCAACCGAAACTAACGGCTCACCAAAACCAATTTCCTCAGCATTCTCCTGCTGTTGAGATGGAGTTGTGTCAACCTCCAAGTGCATGGAATGTCCTGACCCCACATTACGCACAAGATCCACTTGCTCCACATTATCATCATGCACCCTAGGAGACTCAATATTGCAACCCACATCTTCCTCATGTGTGAAACTGGCATGTTGAACATCCTCAGGTGAAGCTGTAGCCCTAGAGAAGGTAGAACCAGATGTATTAGAACTCGAGTGCACATGCTGTGAAGCAACCAAAGGAACAGGATTAGAATGAAAGTCAGAAGAACTAGCAGCCTTTGACTTAATAGAGGGAGATGCAAATGGAAATATATCCTCATTGAAAATCACACTACGTGACACAAAGACCCGGCCAGAGGAATCCATGCATTGGTAGCCTTTATGCAGTGGACTATACCCAAGGAACGTGCATGGCTTGGAGCGAAAATCGAACTTGTGGACATTAAAGGGCCGGAGATGCGGAAAACACTGGCATCCAAATACCTTTAAGAATGAATAATCAGGATCTCTAGCATGCAATTTGTAGAAAGGTGAAACACCATCAAGATTACGTGTGGGCATACGATTAATAAGAAAAACTGCTGACAGAACAGCATACGACCAATAGGTCAAAGGCAACTGAGACTGAACAAGGAGAGTGAGAGCAGTCTCCACAACATGACGATGCTTCCGTTCGACCACCCCATTCTGCTGGGAAGTGTGGGGACAAGACCGACGCAATTGAATACCAGATTGAGCAGCAACACGTTCTAAAAAACGAAACTCTCCTCCATTATCCGATTGTATAGCAAGAATGGAAAGATCAAATTGAGTCTTAACAACCATTGAGAACATGCTAAAGGCAACAGAAACCTCACTTTTATTCCTTAAAAGATACAACCATGTGTTGCGGCTATACATGTCAACAAAGCTTACAAAATATCGAAAGCCATTCGAACTAACAGGGGCAGGTCCCCAGACATCGACCTCAACAAGCTCAAATGGTCGAGTATAGACAGTGGAAGAAGAAACAAAAGGCAACACACGACTCTTGCCCATTTGACAGGCTTGACAAGAATGAGAATCAACAATTAAAGAATTTTTAACAACTTTCTTAACCACATCAGCTGCAGGATGTCCCAATCGTCTGTGCCACAAGATGTATTCATCTGAACTGGAAACTGAAGCATGGACCATAGCACCAGCAGAGGATAAGCCACTTCCTGGAGTACAAGTGAAACTGTACAGTCCTTCATCAAGACCACCTTCCAAGAGAATTTCCTTAGTGCAAGCATCCTTAACACAACAAGAAGAAGCATGAAACTCAAAAAACACTCGATTATCTTTAGCAAATTTTGCAACAGACAAAAGATTCTTTGTTATTTGCGGCACATGTAACACTTGATCTAAGCATAACATTCGTTTAGAGGCAGGTAAATAAGAGTCACCAATAGCATTTATGTTCAAAGCAGACCCATCCCCCAAATGAACCATACCTTTACCCTTGTAAGAGGACTTGTGCTGAAGAGCAGCCGAATCTCCTGCTACATGATGCATAGAACCAGAGTCGGGAAACCACTTGGTGCGAGCCATCGGTCCATTGGCCATCAGAGCATTAACTTGAACATTTGATTCATCAGACTCAGCATCATCACTGGGATAAGGATTGTAGGAATCTTCATTTCCACGCGAGCAACAAGAACAATTGTTAGCCTGAGCCTTAACAGCAGGCTTGGATTGCTGAGCTGACACCCCTTTAAAGTTTTGATCAAACTGTTTCCAGCAACGGTCAACTAAATGACCCAACTTCCCACACAACTGGCACTGAATCTTGGGTCGACCCTTGAACCGATTATTGGTGGCAGAAGAATTAGATTGCGTCACTACAGCAGGCTCTTCTTGATCCTCAGAAGCTGAAGATGATGATTTCTGGGTATAACGTGTGTAGTTAATACCAGTTGGGAACCTGGATGTGTCTTCCAAACGAGACTCAGCATCGATCAATATGGTGACCACATTATCAACTGTATACGCTTCTTTACTTGCAGTAATTGCAGCGACCGAGGGCTCAAATTCTGGGGGCAAGCCATTCAAGATTGTGGCTATCTGTTCAAGATCAGATATGGAACTGCCACAAGTCGCAAGAAAATCACAAGATTCTTTAATAGACATGGTGTAATCTTGCATAGATTGACTGCCTTTCTTCATGGATCTCAGACGACAATGAAGATTCATGAGCTTAGTAGTAGACAACTTTGAGTAATGTTTGGTCACAGAACTCCAAATAGCAGCAGTGGATTCTGAACCAACAAGACGAGGAAGAATATTTGGACTTACAGTGGACAACAACCAAGACGCCAACGAGCTATCTTGCTTCACAAACTGGAGGTACTGCGGATTAAGAATCTGCTCCCCTGCACGATTGCGAGCCAACTTGGAGGGTTTTGCAAAAGAACCATCAAGATAACCTTCTAACCCAAGGCCACGGATGGTTAACACAACCTGCTGTTTCCACAGCAGATAATTCGATTCATTTAAGCAAACATTCACTCTTTTGTTAGAGAACACTGGTATTTCTGAAAGAAGATCATCAGAAATATCATCAAGAATATCTTCTGGTGGAGCCATGAGAAAGAAGAAGAAGAACGAGAAGTTCTTTTATCAAACTCACAAGAAACACTCAAAGAAGAAACAAGAGCGAGAAACTTGAGAGAAACAACTCTGCACAAGCACGAAAAGATGAACAAGAAGGATAACTACCTAGTAACTGATACCATGTAAAGCATAGACAAGGATAGTAAACAAAGATACTCAGCTTTCATTTAATTCTCACTGATTTACAAGAGAGGCAAAGCTCTCTATTTATACACAAAGCAGACAGCTAACGAGAGGCTAAGCAACAAACCCTAACCTCCTAACAACCATAACAAACTAACGTTATTAACTGCATACAACGTAACTGAATATGAACAGCTATAGCTATCACTTACCTCTAGGCAACCACAGAAAGAATGGAGCTGACTTCCCCAGTGTTTGGCAGCCTTGGTCCAGCCAAGTACCGAGCCGTGATAGAAGCAACTAACGACGAATCAAGGCCACCGGATAGCAAAACTGCGAAAGGGACATCGGTCATCAACCTTTTGGTCACAGCCTATAAATATGTTACATATAACCCGTTGGCCGTAAGAACATGTTTCTCTGTTTAATGTAGCAAGTGTCAAATGTTTACTAACAATAGGAGGCTTTTCTAGAATTGAAAAAAATAATAAAGTTTTACATGTTTTAATGATTTGTTATTTAAGTGAAAACATATGATAAGTATGTTTATATTAAATATTCATCTAATAATATATATATTTTGAATGATTATAAGGAAGAGAAAATCGTTGAGTTGAGATGCAAAGAAGGTATGGGCAGAAGAATCATGAAATTATTTTGGCTATCAAGACACCGTCCATGCTCCCAATTTCTAAGAATAAGATGTCAGAGATGCCATTTCTACCCTATCATCATCATCATCATCATCATCATCATCATCATCATCATCATAGTAATAATAATCCAATCAATAATACTTGGATAAGCATACCGTCAAAATTTAAAAGTTTTTATGAATCTCATTATCTCTATCCAACTGAGATGCATAACGGGTGAAAAATGAGTGGTGAGCGACTCAAACTATCATGAAGAAAGTTCTGCTACCCAGGACTGATTACATCGGCAACCAACCATCAATCGAGTGGAGATCCATCTTTGCAAGACCACTTATATAACCATAATCAGATATTAGCGCCGTCACAAGAACAGAAAAAAACGCGTGGCACAAAGGACATATGAAAACAAACTACAAAAAAAAATGTGTCACAAGAACAGAAAAAAACGCGTGGCACAAAGGCAAAAATTCTTATTAAAATATAAAAACAAAAAATAAGAAAATAAAAAACACCGACGATTGACAACTAAAAAATATAAAAAAATAATTGATTGCTGATCACCAGCTAATGCAAAAAAAAATATAAAAAGTGCAGCGGCTGCTTAGCTATGTGAGAAAAAAATTATTAAAAAACTAATATTGATTAAAATATTAAGTTTCATTCATCGTCTGCAATTTATTCTAATTTTATTTTTCTGTTACAAAAAAAAATCTTATTAACTAGTAGTATATATAGCACATCCAAATTAGCGAAAAGAAAACCTTTGGATTGGAAATTAAATTATGAGAGAAATTAATGAAAGCCATATACAGAATCAGTATAATTTGTGGATCATTAAAAGTGAAAGCCAAAAAAATAATCATAATAAAATCAATGATTTAGACATAACAAAACTCAAACACCATTGAAAATGCAGCAATTATAGTTTTGATGACATAAGGTTGAAGACTGCCGCACCAAAAAAATCCCAAAGGTTCGAATTTAACAAATATTCAAACAAGCAATTCTAATTTGTCCGAATATATTTCGATTAACAGTTTATTTGTGTATTATAATCAACAGATTTAAGCCTAACCTAACCATTACAGCCCATGTCATCTGTATGAGTGTACTAAAGGCCCAATTTAGTTGTGTTCCCACTACCAACCCAATGCTCTGAAAGCTGAACATTAAAATATGAAGACATTAGGTGAGCCCGTGGAGACCCAATGTTGCTTCACTAATTTATTCATGTTCTAACCAATAGGTCATGCAGGGGCACGTTCCCCCACGTGTATCACCACCCATTTCCACACTTTCAATTTTTTAACCCATATGACTGGTGGTTTCGATTTTACTTAATTAATTAGTATTAATAAATTTAAGCTTAAATCAATTAGCACATAAATTAAATTATCAATAGCATTAAGCTTGCTTCGAGTGAGAGATTAGACATTATGTTGTCAGCTGAGATGTAAGCAAAGACCCCACCCCCCAAATTACAATTTAAAAAATACCATTCGAATCCGTAGAGTGGTCCTAGTGATAAAAGATGATGTATTTCATTCAGGTGACCCGAGTTCGAACACTATGCGTACACGGTGTGTGTACGTTATTAAAGGGCTTAAAATTAAACAGATACTACCTTTTAATTACATCAGCATATTCAAAAAAATATCATTCAATACAGGTATTACATGGTGCAGGTATTACATGGGTTGAAAACAACTTGCGGCCATGTTTTTGCTAATTATACAAAGTCAAAGAATGTGAGATTGTGAGGTCTGATTCACGTATCAAGAGTGTTTATGGTTAGTTAACCGTCTTGTTTAGTGTAAATGATCAGTTAATTGTTATAGTGATTATTGAATTTAGTTAATTGTAACTTAATCGTTAAGAATCGGTTAACTGCTAGCGATTAATCATTAAGACAAGTTAACTAATGATTCGGTTATAAGTTAACCTATAAATTATTACAAATTTTGTTCACTTCTTATTTTTGAGAATAATGAAACTATCTTTTCAATAAACATTATGTTAAAATGTTCATAAAAATGCTTAAATAAAAATTTTAAACACTACCTTCATACTTAATTAAAAAAGTATTTACATACTACAAAATTTTAACACAATCAAAGTTCAGGACATAGAAATACACTAAAGTTTTAAAGACAGATTATAAACTAACATAAAACAAACATAATGTAAATAAAACTTCTAATAGTTAGTACCACAAGCCACAAAAGTTAATTCTATGATTAAATAATTCAAGGTCTTCACCAATTTTCTTTAAACTAAAATATGACTCATAATTATAATTGTTTGTTGGTTGAGTGTTAAAATCTTCATTCTTATATTTCAAACATGAAACAAGTTAGTATAAGAATTATGATGTAATAGTAGCAAATTGAGAATGAAAATAATTATAAATTGGATTACAAAATAGGATTTAAAAATTAGAAAAGAGGGTTTGTAGGTTGAAGTTTTAGTTGAAAGTATTTATTTTTAAAAATATATAATTTAATAACAGTTAACTGTTTGTCAAAATTCATAACCATAATCATAATCATTAACTACCATTTTTAGCGGTTCAGTTTACTAAAATCATTTAACTTTAATGATTCAGTTAATTAATTTATAAAAAGTAATAATTATACTGGTTAATTATCACGGTTAATTATGCACACCCCTAATTAACGCTCTTTATTAACGGAAATTGACGTGCGGCAACTGGGATGAATTAGATTAAGCATTTTATCTTTTTGCTTAATACATATTCTGTAGCCAGTATTTGATGGACTGTACACTGTAGATTAGTTAACAAGATTGATCTGATAGCTACTCATTTTGTTGCTTCTCTGGTGGATTATATACACAAAATCCTTGAATCCAAGATTATTTAATTATCTTTAAACCTCTGTGATTCCATTCATACATACAGAATTTGGATAAACTATATGTCACCTCAAAATCATAAAATGTGAATACTGCAGAACAGCCTGGAAATAGAACAAAAACAAAGAAGAAGAAGATGCTGAATTTTTTTAGAAGAGTTACAATAATTGGCTTAGTAATTAATGACGTTCATATTTTTCCATCTTGTACGGGTTCGAATCCTAACATAATAACGGATAGAATGGTTAAGCTTGCTCAGAGAAAAGATCTACTGGGTCATCATGTTTATCACACACAGAAATTGGATAAACCTGAATTCAGATCGATCTTCCTCAAAATAGAAAGTCATCCTAAAGATATAACAGCCAAGTCAACATCAATCATATAAACTCCACTCAAGTTGAATATAGTGTTTGTTTAATGGAATTGAATATAATATTATGTATGTATTTTTTTATCAAGTCCATGGGCATGGTTGATGTTGCTATGTTACTAGTAGCATCTGAAATAATAAAGAAAAAAAAAACAATGGCTGGCAGCGTCAGATTCTTTATACGATTCCTTTCACACCAAGAAATGACGTGAAAGAGGTCTAGATTTCAATTTAATAAGTTTATAAATATATAGAGCTACACCTCTCACGATCCAGCAGTTCATACGAACCAATGGATGCATCAAAAAACTACCCTCTGCAGCTCCCGAACCAATTTGAACTCTATGATTTCATCGATGATCCGAATTTCGATCAGTTCATCGATCTAATACGCGGAGAAAGTGAAGGTGCCATCGCCGGATACGATTACGATCTTATCGATGGTAGCTTTGTTGGTGATAGGCAGATCAGTTCGATTCCCGGGGATACTTTCGGCCTTGATGCTTCAAGCACCATTGTGTCGGATCCCAACTCTGTTTTCGATCCATTGGAAAATTTTTATGGAGAAATGATGAAGGGTGGGGAGGAAGATAACGGCGAGGAGCACTCGTCCGGGACAACCACCACGACCGCAACCACTAGCACTACGACAACAAAGAATACAAGGGTTGATCGGTCGAGAACATTGATCTCGGAGCGGAGGAGGAGGGGTCGGATGAAGGAGAAGCTCTATGCCTTGCGATCCCTGGTTCCTAACATAACAAAGGTATGTGTTATATTATAACTTATATCAGTCGTAAAAATATTTTCGATCGCATTGCATTCATCGCTTTAAATTTCCTTTTCCGGTTAGTGCAGATGGATAAGGCTTCCATTATTGGAGATGCTGTATTGTATGTGCAAGACCTACAAATGCAGGCTAAGAAGCTAAAAGCCGAGATTGCTGGACTTGAAGCAACATTGGCAGGATCCGACAGGTACTACCAAGAATCAGTTGATAACCCTGTTAAGATTCCGGTTGCAAGAAACAACAGCCATCCAATTTGCAAGAAGATAATGCAGGTAATAATTAATAAAGATATAAACAATAACAATCCCTTTCTTCATTGGAAAATGAAAACAATTAATGGTTTAATGCAGATTAACATGTTCCAAGTTGAAGAAAGAGAGTTTTACGTGAGATTGATATGCAACAAAGGTGAAGGGGTTGCAACATCACTTTACAAAGCCCTCGAGTCCCTCACTAACTTCAAAGTTCAAAATTCCAATTTGGCCACTGCTTCCGACAGATATGTATTAACATTTACCCTAAATGTGAGTGTTATGTTACTCGGATTCAGGTGTGCGTATCATATAAGGATTTGTTTTCGATACGGATTTTATTTTCGTGTACGAGTAACATAGCTGATTCTTGTTACATAAAACTGCAGTGTAGAGTTTGTGAGCAGTCGATGAACTTGCCAAACCTGAAGTTATGGGTCAGCGGGGCTCTTCTGAACCAAGGATTTGAGTTTACATCACCTTTGTCTCCCTGTTAATGATCTCCAAAACCAAGGGTTTTAACACTCTACCGGTAGATTACACAGTTTGTAACGGTAGTTTTCTTACAAGTTTCAATGTTCTGTGGCATTCAGATCCTGCCTGAAAGACAAATTTGTACTGATATTCGTGCACCGGTGTCTTGTTTCCGCAAACTGTTCTGATCATTTTTAATGAATAATCTGCGGGTTTTAATTTATTTTCATTGTTTTTTGAATAAACAATCTAAAATATATATGAAACATAAAATTAAAAAATTAGTGTAACTTAACCCAAGAATAATTATGTTTTAATTTATGGCTAGTTTGTTGCCTACTTGTGATCCAATATCGCTGACCTGCTCTAAATATTATAAAGTTTACTTTTTAAAATGATTAAGTAATATATAAATTTGCAAATGAGGCATTGGTTTTCTTTTAATGGCAAGATTGAGTCGCGAGAATTTTTAGATTTTATATTTTGAATTTTATTGTCACTAGTTTTTTTTGAGGTAAATTTTCGTTCAAATTTTATTTTTATTTTAATTTTGTCATATTAAATTTTTTAGATTTATATTAATTTAGAATTAGATATATTGATTCTATTAATACCAATTGATATAGTGAGACGAAACACTAAATTTCTTAAATAATATTTAAAGTTTGAATTTTATTGTTACGAATAGGATAAGTTAGATTGGTTGGGTTTAAAATTTTTCTATTTAATCCGATTTTATTATAAAAAAAAGCCTAAAGTGGCAAACAAGTGCTCAAATTATACTTTTTTATATGTGCCTAAAGTATTTTTCGGGCCAAACAAGTGTCTTAACATTTTCAACGTTACTCAAATAGGTGTTCGCCGTCAACGTCTGTTAATTTTCACTGTTAAGTGACACGTGTCAGCTTCATAAAATTCTGAAATTATATTTAAAAATTAATAAAACAAAATATTTTTTATTTCACAAAATATTCCAAATTTGAAATTCCTAACACCCCAAAACTCAAATCTCGATTAGACTTGATTTCGCCGCCGCCCACCACATCCATCGTCGGACCATCACGACCATTTACTCTCTACCTCGTCACCAAAAATCGACTGACGCCGTGTGAAACGCTGAAATCGTCAAATTTTTATTCGAATAATTCGCGACAAACGACAGCATAGCGGACAATAAACGGTATGTGGGTCGTTCGACGAGGGGATGTCGCATCAGTCTGCCGCCGAAAACGCAACCAACGCCGGTGGTAGTAATCGAATTTTGGGTTTAGGGATTTGAGGACTATTTTAAAAGATTCTGATATTTTTTTTTAAAAAAAATAATATTTAATACTGTCACGTGTCATGTTTTTATAGGCTAACGAATTTCTTTTACGGACAGTCACGTCGAACACCTATTTTAGTAACATTGAAAATATTAACACTTATTTGACCCAAAAAAATACTTTAAACACATCTAAAAAGTATATATAATTTGAATACTTATTTTCTACTTAACTAAAAAAAACACTGTCAAATAATAATTCAGGGGGAGAAAACAGGTCCAATCCGTGCAAACCTGCATTGTCCTCAATCCCAAACAAGATATAAGCAAGCCCAATACATTGTAGTTAAATCCCAGGAGCCACGACAACCCCGGATCAATTATCTGCATCGTAATCTTCACTCTTCAGTCACCAAAATGCAAGCTGCAGCAATAGTAGCCATGGCAGCCCACGCCATTCTCACGATAACCCCATCTCCCCACACTCTCCTTCCTCCACTGTCAACTAACCCTTCAGACCCACAAGTTGTTCAATCCACATTTCCCGGTCTTTCTCTCCACCTCCCTCGCCAATCCCTTTCCATTGCTGTCGCTGCCCCCAAGCAGCAATTTTCCCTGCTTGCTGTATCCAAGAAAGCTGTCGCGGTTCTTAAAGGTAATTCCAAAGTTGAAGGCGTTGTCACCTTGACCCAACAAGATGATGGTCAGTTTTCTTTTCAATATTTTATAATTACCTTTTTTTTCTCATTCATCTGTTGCTCAGGTTTTTGGCTTTGTAGCTTTTTATTGGGGGATTCGTTTTTTGGGGATTTCAATTGGTTGTTTGAGGAGAAGAAGCGAAAGAAAGTTCAGATCTTTCTTAAATATAATTTTTGTTGTTGATGAATTCATTTCCAACTTTGATGCTTTGAGGTTGTATAGAATTATGGTAAGGGTGTGCTTTATTCTGGATCAATATTATTTTTTCAATTTCCAATGCCAGATTTCTAGAGCCAACGCTAGCACAATTTTCCTCTGTTTTCCTCAGGCTGTTATATTTTTGTCAATCAAGTGTTGCTGTCATCTGTGAATGCTTACTTATTTCCACTGTAAATAGGTCCTACAACTGTGAATGTCCGAGTTACTGGTCTCACTCCAGGGCTTCACGGGTTCCACCTTGTAAGTGTTTTTAGCTTTAGCTGCTCATTCTCAGTGGAATTCAGCACATTAAAGTTCTTTGAAATCTATGATTTTAATCTTTCCTTTTGTAGCACGAGTATGGTGACACAACAAATGGATGCATGTCTACAGGTATAACTTATTACATTTGAATCTCATTCTTTAGGGTCTTGTTGTGTTAGAGTTCATGTGTATATAACTTTTTCTATGTTTTGAAAATTTTATTTTAGGATCACATTTTAATCCTAACAGTATGACTCATGGTGCTCCTGAGGATGAAGTACGCCATGCGGGTGACCTGGGAAACATAGTTGCCAATGCTGATGGTAAAGCATTCTTTTGTTTTCTAAATCATCTTTGCAGAATTAAATTCATTCCTTGCTTAATGTTTGACTGGCGACACAGGAGTGGCAGAGGCAACAATCGTGGACAAGCAGGTGCTGTTTAAAACCCATGCTTCTTTTTGTGCAAGTCTAAATCCATGCCTATCCCTTGTGTGCCTTTGCTTGCATAAATTCCTTTTCGGTGTGAGAGGGCTCTCACGCCTTTGTAGCAACTAAATTTTGACTTTCACGTGCAGATACCACTGAGCGGCCCAAATGCAGTCATTGGAAGAGCATTTGTCGTTCATGAGGTTGAGGACGACCTTGGAAAGGGTAATTATTTAGTTGGCTTACAATTCTCACCTTTGCATTGTGAGGGAACTTCCCCCATTAGTTGTACTTTAATTTAGTCGGAGAAGGGAGACTTATAGCGGTTAGTTATGTTGTTAGAATGGTAGGTTTTGGTCGTAAAAATGAATTTCTTTTGGTTTAAGTTTACATATGTGGCATCATAGATGATGCAATGCAATTCTGATTCCAAAACTTTGTATTTTCTTCCAACTCTCATTTTTCTTATATTGCTATTTGCTTATGCATCTGCAGGTGGACATGAACTTAGTCTAACCACTGGCAATGCAGGTGGAAGATTGGCATGTGGTATGTGTTCAAGCTCTTTAATCTATATGCCTATATCTATATGTTCTCAGAGCAGACAAGAAGTCCATACTTTTTCCAAACGCATCTCTGATTTCTTTTTCTCGCATCTATGTTTGAGCATAAACATGTTTTGCTTGATTGTTCTTTGGTTATTTTAGCTAAGCAGAAACATGCTTTAGTAACTTGGGAGGACTCTGCAGTCTGCTGCTTGTTCTACCAGTTTCCCAAGGCTTTCATTTTATGTGCAGTCTCTTAGAGGTGTAGACTGTAGACAACTGCTATAAGGACTAGTGGACATAATTCCGATCGATTTACTTTGTCCCAATTTAGTACCTTAGCATTTAGTTGGAGACTAACGACTCAATAGCATACGGAAAGGGAAAGGGAAAGGGAAAGGGATGTTTAATAATTCATGTGGGAGGGTTTCGATATTGGACCTTGCAATGCCGGTATCAGTTAGGTGTTCTCCGGTTGTGCCTACAGATTCAGATAATCGTTGACATGCACGTCTGAAAATTCTTCTCAGGCATATAACATTATCTTCTTCATATCCAAAGCTGGCTTCACGGCAAACATTATATTGAAACACTCATGTTTACTTGTTTTGGTAATGTATATGCAGGTGTTGTTGGCTTGACTCCAATATAACTCTTTTTATGAAACCAGCTTAGTCTTCTGCCACTTTGGACAAGATATTATCGTATTTGGGCCTCTGTTTCTAATCAGATGGTCCGACCACCAGGCCTCGCACTGGCAGCCTGTATCTCAAAACTCTCCTAATTAATTCATGGAGTATTATAAATAAATTAAAGTTGGACCCTGGTTTAAGTTAATTTCCATTCTTGTTGTCCTCTTTACTTTCAATTTATTTATTTGCCCTGTAGTGTAAATTTGGTCATGGTTACATCATTTTCGCAACAGTTAGTCTTTAATCAAACTAACAAATAAGTCAATCTTAAATTTAGCTCATTTAAGATTAAAATATAAATAAATTATGTTAAGTTTTTACTTATCATTTTTTTCTTCAAATACCACTTGAGAAAAAAAAAGAATGATTTAATGTCACATCTATGTTAGTTGCTGATTAGATTTTTACTATTAATTACTTCATCTAATTCCAAAGAAATGATTTATTCCCTAATAGCCTTAGACTTTGTTTATAAGATGATACACTAAATTATATAGTACGAGTAAAATAAATTAAACTGAACATGTCAACTATCTTTGGCAGGTCCCATCTAAGTTTAAACTTTTTAATATGGGTGGTCCTGGGATTAATGCTATATTTGACTTTATATTAAAGAAAATTATTTAAAATGTGGTATACTATTAGCTGAGTTGGTTATGCTGAAATATACAATGCATCACATTTATTAAATATTCAGTATGCAAAATGATGAGATTTAATGGGAAGGGTAGTGAGAGCAAGTACACCGCAGCAAGTAATGCTAATGAGTTGAGAGATGGTTAGGTTTATAGATTTTTTTTTGTCCTCCCGGTTTCCGTGAGTTTTACCCTAATAAATTCGGAAAGATATGTGTCGTACATTTAACTTTGGTTGGTAGTCTCTCATTGAGAATTTTCTATGTACTTAAGGTCTCGAACTCGAAACCTGCTTAAGCGATATCAAATTGCTTATCACTTTGATTAACTCCTATTAGTTAGGTTTGTTAAACTTTAATGCTTGATTAGTGGGGAGAGTTCAAGGCTTAAATGAGGAGGCAATTGTGAGATGCAAGTAAGAAAACAGAGTGTAAAAGAGTAGTGAAGCCTAATCTAAGGGATAGAGTTGGCATAAAGTCATTGTTCTTAGTGTAAAGGACTTTGATTTTGATAGCTACCGCTGCCCTTAATTTTTATTTTAATTTTAAATTTCGGCTTCACCCATTAGTTATGACTTCCCAAAGTGGTTCTCAAAAGCATCATATCTGCTATTACAAGTCACCCCTAGCTAGCAAACAAAGTTACAAGTCCATTTGAAAAAGAGTTTTTTTTTTTTAAATTATAAAACTGTCCTCTAACAACCGGTTTAGACCAGTATGAGCCGGATTAATGTTGCTGTTTATATTTAACATAATATAAAACATAATACTAATACACAAATTATTTCCGAGTGAGAATTAAATTGTAATTTGGCTTAAAATGAGATGTACATCAAATAAGCTTTCGACTTACATCAGAAATAATTTTCGATTAATCCTTTTCAAGGATGATGCTTATAAATAAGTCAATTACTTCTTTCTGACATAAGGATCGGGTAATTATTTTATATTAAAAGAATAAAATAATATTAAACATTTAAATTTAAACATCGAAAAGAACAAATATCTGATTTAATTAAAATATTGGTAACAGTCACTCCCACTATTGAATTGCCCCATACTTGATTAATTATAAATTTCACAATATTTTATTAACTACTTTGAAAAACATACTATAAAAAATCTAATTACATTTGAAGTTAAATCCGTTTAACCTTGAAGATAAAATTATCTTTTAACATTTTTTGAATTTACTTAAAAGAAGTATTTACGTGTTAAAAAGGATGATCAAAGAATTGCGGCTGTGCGTGTGCGTACGTTACTTTACGTGCCTCGCGTAACTAACATCATCAAGAATCAACCCCTTTTGCTACATCATATACATTGATCCTTTTCTCTTTTTCTTCTTCTTCTTCTTTTTCTTTATTTCTTTATCTAAGACGATAATTGAGATTATTGTCCCAATTTAATAATTCTCCTTAAATAATGGTTTCATTATTATATATATGTATGATGTTGATAAGTTTTTGAAAGTTAAAGATTCTAAATTATAATGATTTAGATGTGTAACGTTTTTTCTCATGTGAATTAATTAAATAAGAGTCTAGAGATAATTGAATTATTATTAGTAAACTTTGAAAAGAATGATAAGAAATGTGGATATAATACTAAAAGTGAAATACTGTAGAATGAATGGCACCCAAAGACCCCTCAAATTAGGGGAAGGGATACCAAAATGAAAATGAAGACAAATTGTTTCTGTTGGACGAGCCAAGGCCATGAGAATTAGGCATTCGTCAACGAATACCAAACGTGACCCAAACAAAAAAAGCACGTGCTGTTACTAATTTTGCACCTACACATTCTATTTCTCTGTTTAACTAACATGAATTAATGCTAGGATTTCCATTTGGTGTTACACCTAACTTAAATTCACTTGGGTTTTAAATTTTAATTTAATCTGTATAAAAATATTTGGGGTTTAAAGAGAAAAATTACTTATATTAATATAAAAATAAGTGAGTTTTATATACCTTCTTAAGTTTTTTTTAAGATTTAAAATTTACATTATAGAAATATGGAATTAACTCTAAAATTCACACGCATAATGAGTACAATAATATTAATAAATTCAACAATTGTATTATTAAAATATTAATCGTAGAAAAAAATTATGGAAGAGTGTAAAACTAAGTAATTTTGTATTGGTATAAGCAGATCATATTCCTATTGAAAAATATGTAGAAAAATCGATTTATTTATTTTTACAATTTTTTAATGTTTAATTTAGATGTAAATTAAATATTACTAACTTTTTTTTAATATATTGGTGTGATACAAGAATAGCATCTGTTAAATTTAAAAGATTACCACTCTATTAATTGATCATGGTATCTTAAATGTAGAACTTGAAATTTAAGCAAAACCCATTAAAAGTTTAATGATTGAATCTGGTATTTCAATTGTATATAACATGTGGATGTGTTGAGGCCTGAGGGAAAGTTATGTTAATTATTTTATATACGTGTGTATATATATGTGGTGGGCGAAAATTAAATAAAAAAAAGCGAAAAATAGTCACAGAAGGCATGTGTTAACATGCTTTTATGAGTTGAGAAAGACACGTCCACTGTTGAGGAAGAGCCCACTTGAGTTCACCATATCTATGTATGCAATTGCAAGCTTTATAGTTTGACGGTTGATGAGTTGTGTCCCTTTCTTTTCTTGTTGGATTGGCTACTGCCACCCTAATCCTGCCTTTTCAGTTTTTCCCACAAGCTTTTCATGAGAAACACATACGGGTAGCGGTAGGATGGCCAGGGGTCAGGTTTTTGGTCGATCTGTAATTTATTTAAAAATTTAACACATCCATTAAAATTTGACTCGATAATTTATGATATTTAATCTGATTTAAGTTTGGTCTGAATTTTAGAGTAAAAACTCAAACTCAACTCAACATAAATAAAAAATTATCAATTTTTATTATTATTCTATAAAATGGGGATCTTAAAAGTGAATCATATCCCATATGTATAAGGATAAGATTCATTTACACACTGTAAAAGATTTTAAGTTTTACACGATTTTTGAATTGTTGGATTGGTGAAACGGATTGCTGAGAATAACAGTAGAATATGTGAAGATTGTCACTTAAAAAAATAAAAATTTAATCACAGTCATTAATTTCCTCCTTCCAACAATTCAAAAAACGTGTAAAATTTAAAAACTATATAAACTTGGCTGCCAAACTGTGTGCGAGAAAGTTAACACCAACTGAATTGAACTGTGTACGCTTTTGCCCTCCTTTTCAGCACCCTATTCAACCCCACCTAATTCTCAACTCTAATCTTTACCTACACTTATCTTCTCCTCCCTAACCCTAAGACAGTACCGAAGATCTTAGTTAATCACGGCTTAATTTATATGAAGTTTAATATTGGGCTAATCTACCTTTTGATTCTTGATTTTGACTTTGATCTGTAATTTGATTTTTGATTTTTTGGGTTTAATTTGACACTGATTTTGGATTTGATCTACAAACTATCCCTTGGCTTTTTGGTATTGAATTACAATTTGACCCCTGAATTTTTTGGATGCAATTTGACATCTGATTTTGGCATTTTTGTGCAATTGACTCATGATTTTTTTGTACAATTTTAAAATAATGATATAAAATTTTAATTGAAGATAAATTTATACTAAAATATTAGGACCCAAATTACACATTGAAGTTAAAGTCATGAGTCAAAATATACATTAATCCTTTAATGTTTGATGTATTGAATATTGACAGTATACAACAACAATTGATCAAGTAACGATACATCATACAATTTTAAAATTAACCACTTAACTTTTTTTTCTAATGATGTAACATCATTCAATTTACCGGTAGTATATAAAATTATATACGAGTAAAATTTAAGATAATTGGTCGCAATTAATGAAATTATTTCAATTAATATCGAAAGGGTATAATTTATATAATATCGTCTTTACCATTTTAGTTTCAAATTCAATACCAACTTCCATTCAAAAAAATTCAATACCAACTCCAAATAATTATTTTACGATTAAAAAATACAACTAAATTAAGGAATAAAAGAAGAATTCTGGGTGAAATTGTTGATTTTTTTTTTGTTATTGGTCTATTAATGATGAATAAAAAAATTAAAAGTTAAAATAAACTATTTTCTTCCTAGTAGTAATAACACCTTTGAAAGTTAGAAACCAAAACAAATGGTGATGGTAACTAATAACTATTCACGGGCAGGGACGGAACTACCTAGTAACGGGAGGGACCAGTGCCTTTTTTTTTGTTTATTGACAATTTTAGTCCTTGATAATTTAAATCTTGTCAAATTCCTTCCAAATTTTGAGTTAAATATTTAAAGGGTCCTTATTAATTTTAAAATAATCTAATCCTAACTCCTAAGTCATACCATGTTCACATGCTGCTTTCTTAATACTACAAAAGTTTTGAATATATAAAGGAAAATATACCAACAACTCTTATCATCCATTCTCTCTATATAAAAATCCCATTACTCTCTCCCTCTTTGCTTCATACGTTTGTTTTCTGTAGCTCCTAGTTGGTTACTTTGTTAGCTCATCTGGTTTAATTTGATTTTTAGATATGCAAGCTCAAGAGGATTTTGATCATCAAGCCTTGATCATCAAAGCCAAGCGTACCAAGCGTCAGAGATCGTCGTCCTCGTTCGGTGTCGCCGTGACTTCTAGCTCGTCAAGTGCTTGCGGCGGTGGACTGGCAGAGGAATACAACTCGATATCGTCTCCGGTGACATCCGGTGAGATTTACGAGAGCACCGAGGAAGAAGAAGACATGGCTAATTGCTTGATCATGTTAGCACAAAGTGATGGTCCGAAAGGGAGCGATATTGGAGAGAAATTGGAGATGGTTACAGCGACGACAAACAAGGGTGGAGCTTATGCGTACGAGTGTAAAACTTGTAACCGATCATTCCCATCGTTCCAAGCACTGGGAGGGCACAGGGCAAGCCACAAGAAGCCCAAGGGAGCCATGGCGGATGAGAAAAAACCACTTGTTTCAGCCGTCAAAGATCATGATGTTGATGACGCTGATCAATTCAACAGAGAAAACCCTGCACTTCTTGCTTTACAAGTAAGAAACAACAACAGCAGCAAGGGTAATTTCCATGGGAACAAGGGTAATAAGATTCACGAGTGTTCAATCTGTGGCTCGGAATTCTCGTCCGGTCAAGCCCTCGGAGGCCACATGAGACGGCACAGGGCGGCGGTGGCTGCAAGCAATCAAGCAACCGTGAGTGTTGACACGAGTAACAGTCCAATTGAGTCAAGAAACGGCGATGGAATCAAGCCTAGAAACATTCTATCACTGGATCTTAATCTTCCTGCACCAGAAGATGATCTACGGGATTCCAAGTTCCAATTCGGAGCACCCCAACAAGCTATTGTTTTCCCCACACCAGCTTTGGTAGATTGCCATTACTAAATTTAAAAAAAAAAAACAAGAATCAATGTGAATCATATATTTCAATTCAATATTATTTACAATTATCAATTTTATTCTTTGATTTTTTTTATGATCTACTCGTTGGTAGTAAGTGGTTAGTGTTCATGGTTGCCCTCCATTCACGAAAAGTGGGTGATGGAAGCATATTTTTCTAGTATAATAAAATCGAATTCTAAAAATAAAATAAATTAAAATCCGAATTATTTTATTTTCAAAAAGTGGAAAAGAAGGTAAATACACACAAGAAATATGGCATTGGCTATCTAGGGTTTGGCACCACCACCACCACAACCTAAAGTCCTGGATTAGGTTTTCTTTTTTTTCTTTTTTTTTCTTTTTGGGTTTTCATTAATAAAGCTAAAAATACTCATATTCCTTCACTCTCTCTCACTACATGCCACAGTCTGTTTCATTAAATGACAGAAAATAAATGGAGTTGTGAACTGCCCAACTTATATACTTCACTACATTTATTATCCTTCATTATTCTATATTTTTTATTTTATATATTTATCATTATTGTTGAAATTATATGTATTAGCAGTAAAAATCATAATTAGAAATAATTAGAGAAGCTGGTACTAAAAAAGCAAGTGGAAATGAAGTACCACACACCTAATTAACCAACTGCAATATCCCTTAGTTTGCAAGTCACTTAATTGAACTCACATTATCACCCATGGTCAATTTTCATTGCTATTTAATCTAATTATTTCACATGTTTTTTTTCTTTTTTTAAAAAAAAATAATAAGTAAATATCTTGAATAACATGACATGTGAAAAGGCATGCCCTTATAAAGAAAGGAAGGGAAGGGAGGGGGGGCTTAATTAATTTAATTTACTCACACATACTCACTTCACTAGTTGTGTATAAATGGAGTTTGTTAAGTGCACGTTTAGGTGAATGTTGGTGAGCAAATCATGTGGACAGTTTGCGTGAGATCATGTCCAAATATAAAGAGAATTAGATAGAAAGATCATATTTTTTTGACATTGCCACGTGTTGTTGTCTTGTAATTGGTGGAAGAGTTTGAGAACAACTAAACTTTTAAAATTTATGGAAGAGAATTTAATTAAAAACATTCAAATTTTTTAAAGCTTAATATAAAATTTAAAAATTTTAAGGGGTCAAATTAATTTATTAGAAAACTTTAGGGACTAAATTCTAATTTTCTAAAATCTTGTGGGGCCATGATCCCGCTAGTCTCTCTTGTCTTCTGCAACTGATTATAAATATATATAATAAGTTTATTTATACACATTGTTACGATTTAAACTTATAGACTTTCCGTTTGGATGACAACGCCCGTTTAAGTAGAAGCTGAAAAATTCAACTTTTGCGAAACGCTCGTTTGAAACCAAATTAGGCAGAAAAAATTCGTTTGAAGCGCTTGGAGTAATCAATCAGTATTACTTCTCCGTTCGACAATCAAACGCTCATTAAAGAAAATATTGCTGAATAGACCTTTAGTAAACAAGATGAATTGAACTTAAATCTTCTCGGAAAGGGTCATGTGTCCAACTCCCATATCAAACTTAGAAGTTTCTCCCTCTTTCAGTTGCTTACTCAACTACTCAAACTTATTACCTAAATTAGCTTTGTTTTATGTAGAGAAAATAACACGATTACATCCAATAACAATTTTCCAATATTTTTCGCTTAGGCTTATTACTTATATTTATTTGCTAAATATAATACCACTCAAAATTCGAAACCTAAACTACTAAAAATAGGTTTTAAAATCTCATTGGAACCGACTAATGGTATGGTAGCCCATGACCATGACCGATGGGGTGGTGGGGTTCCAATAAAGTTACATGTGGACCGTTGATGATGCCTGTATATCTCTTAAAGCAGCGTGGCCTTCAGCTTCACTGCTGGATGGCTATCCAAATCTGTTGGCTTTCAGCTTTTGTGCTTCTCTCTTTGTCTTTTTTGGTCAAGTTATCATGAAAGTGACCAAACCTTCAAGGTTTTGGCTAACTTTGACAACTATACAAGCCAATAATATTATAGAATATGCTTCGGTGTACTCTCTTGGTAGCTGTTCAAGTTTGTTGTAAATACTAGTATTATGTAAAAGCTATAGATTCAAATCATTTGCTTCAATTCGATCATTTTAAGTCCCTATAAATTATTTACACTTTCTAATGTTTGAGTCAAGACTAAAAGTTCGAAAAGTATAATGACTAAACTTGATCATAAATAAACACCCTAAACAAACTTCTATCAACTCACTTGTTCACTCAACTTTCACAAACTATGTTTTTGAGTTAAAAATTAAATTAAGGGTTCGATTTAGATGAGCTCGATCATAAAAGACAGACTAGGCGATAAAAACATATTTCCAGCAGGTAAAAAAAATAGATCCGAAACAATATAGCTGGTGTGGTTAGTCTTTCACTTTTGGTGAGATGTTGCCTACCTAATGTGCTTCATACTGATTTTTGTTTTGGTTTAGTTAGGTTTCTGCAATGGTTATGGTAGTTACCAAATGAAAAGTATGTGAATGGAAAAGACAATTTATATCAATATCATCTACTTGTAAGTTTACCCTTCATGCGGATTAAGGCACGTAATTAAATTATTTTAAGTCAAAATTATGCTTTATTAAGGGGGAAGTATACTCAGTACCCCCCCCCCCTTCTCTAGTTAATTACTTGCCGAGCTATACTAGTGAGTAGTGACTCATGTCATGAGGCATTTAATTTCACTTAAATTTCCGTAATATATGCAAAGATGAAGGCCCCTGATAATGACAGGGGACTGCCACAAATTGCAAATGTTCAAACAAGAATAACATTTACAGGGGCATCCAGTTGCTGTAGTGTAGTGGTTATCACGTCAGTCTTACACACTGAAGGTCCCCAGTTCGAAACTGGGCAGCAACATATTTTAATTTAATCATTTTTCTGAACCCTGTAAATATAAAAGATGTTTCAGATAAAATTAAGCAACAATCCCATAATATTACTTTTCATCGTCTCAAGCTAATGCATGTTCTACACACACAAAAATCACAGACTGACGCACATTTTAACCGGCACCGTTTTGAAGCTGCCCCCAATCTTGTACCTCCTGCAATCACAAAAATTGTGAAACTTTTGACTCCGTTTGGGATCATAGAAAACCTATCCTGAAAACCGAATCGGACTTTATGATATGATTGCTCAACTGTTTTAAGTAGAATGGTCAAGGTGTTGACAAGGGAAGTGCCTTCTCTTCCTATGTTTTACTACTTTACAGATATGTACTCAACCCAGGTATGTTCCTTTCCGAGTTTTATTTTCTTTTTCATGTATTTGTAGAATCTTTCAAAGAATCGGAGTAACATAGTTGTCAACGTCGGTCTAAATTACTCGTCCGAGAAAGGTACCCAATGTTATGATCAGATTCAGAAGCTCACTTACCCTAGACTGATGCAAATGGCTGACAAAGCTGGCTGTCCATTTTCAGAGAGGAACTTATCTTCAGTTGGCGTAAACATTAACTCTGATTCGAGCAGTAACTTCAGGGTGGAGCTTCAGCTCTGCAATATATTCTCCTGTTTCCCTGATCTCTGGAAGAGAAACAATTCTCTTGTCCACATCCCTACAGATCAACACACGAGTAGTCGAAAAATTAAGCAACCATAGCTAAGTATGAAGGCGGATCAGACATCTACAAATCTTTAAAGTTTAAATATCAATCCAAATCTTCCTATTTAAATAGCAATATCTGTTGGATATTCGAATAACTAAACTGTATCCACTAAGGATAGTAAATATAATATCCCAATCTGCAAAAGAAATGTATATGGGAATCCATAATTGGAAGGCTGTTCATCCAGCTATAAGTACATGTAGAAATCAAACTTAATATTATTACTAAAGGTGTGACACTGAAACTTTTATAGTGTCACAATTCACTGACAAAATGCAAATGATTTGTGTTTTCATAACTATTGGCAGAACCAAACTAAATTTATGTATCGGTCTGTCAGTTTTAATTGTTCGCTGTAACTGCAAATGCAGACTGCATCATGAACAATAGGGGGCCATATTCATAAACTAAGGCAAAAAACTTGAATTCATATTTAGTGCAAATTAATTTTGTGAACAAATTGCAGAGTTATGATGCTTGTTAACAACTAAACCCCTCAAAGATTATACGACCGATACCTTTGAAGCTGTGCCTTGATAATGTCTACAAGATCTTGAGCAGTAACACTGACAAAAACAAGTGAATGTCAGAGTCAAATATGATAACTGAAAAACTAAAATATGAACTGCTTAGCGTGGTTTCGGATCCTACTCACCTTCCAAAAATTTGCTTTCCTTTTCCACCTTTTCGCTTCACCTTAAAAGCTCCAACAGTTTCGAATATTAGAGCAAGTTGTTGTGCCTCTTCTTTTACCTGGAGTTATCCAAGATCATATAACAAGATTCATGAGTCCACGGACATGAATATAAGTTAACATATTACCGCGGTAAAACCATAAACAACAAGCTAGGAAACAGCCATAAAACACCATGTGGAAACGGCATTAGCATAATTTCTTCATTGTATACCGGCTTGGAGCAAATGAATCTAGCTTTCAATTAAAGTGAACAATGAACACTCAACACCATAAGAAGCACTTTCCGGTATTACTCCGTACCATCGGAGCAAACACGAGCATGCTAAGACGAGTTTCTTTTCAATCAAGGAAGGTTCAATTTTGACATAGCGAACTTGCTTTCATTCTCAAATCATTAAGATGTTCAGTGGCTTAATGGGAATAGATGACCACAATGATATTTGCTAATTGCTAACATCAAAATATCAAAACATGAGTCACCGAATTTACCCGTAGCTTCTCTGCTTCAATTCTTTCATCCTCCATTTTCATTTCCCTGTGGGGAAAAAGCATTAACTATCCCAAATCAAATGTACATTAACCATTCAATTTCTTAATTGAATACTATTGTAAAAGCAAGAAAAGGCAATAAAAATTCAAAATAAAATTGAAAATTGAAGAAAGAAAAGAGATTGAGGTTAAAAATTACTTAAGCAAAGCAGAGGTGATAATCTGGGCTTTTCCCATAGGCAAAAGATAATTCCTGAAATACCCAGCTTTCACGTCCAAAAGCTGCCCTTTTTTCCCCAGGTATTCCACATCCTCCTTCAATAGTATCTGAAACCCAACATTAACAAGAACCAATCAGTCAAATTACTAAACAAACAAAAAAAATAAAACCAGATTTCAACTAGGTAAGAAACAATTTGCTTTACCTTTCGAGTCTTTTTAGCTTTCTTCTGGGCAAAAACCACGAAAACCCTGTTTCTGTCTGCTACTTTTGTTGCCTCATTTTGGGTTCCTCCAAAGCTGTGAAGCCATGACAGCGTGGATGCTGCTGTAACTGTAGCGGTAGCCATTGCCACTGTCCTAGAAAAAACTCGGTGTGTTTTATCTTTGTTCTGTACCTCCCTTTGGTATCTTATCTGCTACGCAGTTGAATGTCACTCTTAGCAACCGTTTTGTGTTTTACAATCGGTCGTTTTGAAACAATCTGGTAAATAGTAGTAATTTCCTGTGGAGTATCTTATTTCCAACGGGTTATGAACATCTTTTTCTTTTTGTCCAAACTACATTTGTTTGTTTTTCTCTCTCTTTCTCTCCAAAATTCTCGCTTTTTTTCTATATAAGTGTCTTTTTTATTCAAAAACAAGTAATACCTTTGATAACTTGTTGAAATTTTTTCATTGAATCTGTTATGTTTGGTATATAAATTCAATTATTTCAACAATTTTAAAGTTGTTTGTCATAACATAAAGCATATATAGTATAAATCTATAAGGTTGAAATTTGATTAACAAATAAAAAATTTATTAAACAGTAATTCATATTCAAAATAAACAATATTCATTATTTAAAAAAAAAACAATATTCAGTACATTTCTTTATTAAATCTAAACTTGAAAATTACCAAATAGTGTTTGTTTATTACTTAAACAAAACATATCATAATAGTTTATCTTTTAGGATAGTCTACCACGCTCGACGAACATCATTAAACACTACTAATGTTGAACATTGTTGAATATTATTAAATTAATTAATAAAAATTAAAATTTTTAAAAGTTCGACATAATTATAAATTATTTAAAATAAAATTTCAATTAAATTATTTTTCATATATATATTATATTTTTAATATTTTTTTAAATAATTGGATCAAATACCAATTTTAGTCAATTTAAAAAATAAAAAACCACAAACCCTAACTCATAAACCTAAAATCCTAAACCCTAATCGATATTGGTAGCCAAGGTCTTTACTACAGGGAAGCCCTCTCAAAATCCTTCATTTTCTTGGAAGCACAAAGGTCAGGGAAATTCCCTCCTAATAATAGATTAAAATGGAGGGAAAATTCCGCTCTTGAGTATGGAAAAAGATGCAAATGCAATCAATTCTATTCCTTTCCCGTTTCCACTTCCATTTCTAATCTTTTGACTATTTACATTTGCATGTTAATTATAAAATCAACAAGTAGACTTTGTCGGAGACAATGTGAAGTATGGCAATGGGTTGCCAATGGCCTTTACCGTCACCACTCTCGCATGGTCGGCTCTTGCTTGCAGAGAAGAGCTTCAATCTGCTGGGGAACTAGAAAATGTTCTCGAGGCTATTAGTTGAGGCACTGATTATTTTATAAAATGCATTTTTAATAAAAATGTTTGTTCAGTTTTACGGTTTTAGGGTTTGGGTGTAAGATTTTTATTTTTTAAATTGATTAAGGTTGGTATTTGATCCAATTATTTAAAAAAATTAAAAATATAATATATGAAAAATAATTTAATTAAAACTTTACTTTAAACCATTTATAATTGTATGTTGAGTCATTGAGATTTTTAATCTTTATTAATCAATTTAATAGTGTTCAACGTTAGTGGTGTTCAGCAGTGTTCGTCGCACGTTGTAGAATTTTCCTATCTTTTAATGCGTCTAATAACACATGCCATCTTGCAATTCTATATATTTAATTTTAGGGTAAACTACATAAATGACCACTATACTATAGATTTGGATTTTATTTGACCATTATACTTTTAATTGCAGCAATTAAACCACTGAACTATTAAATTGGACTCTATATGACCACCAACTGTTAAAATCTAACGGAGAGGCTGATTTGACAGTTAATTTTTTTTGTATAATTACACATTTGGTCTTTATTACTTATACATTTTATTAATTTGGTCCTAATTTTAATTTAATAAAATAAATTAATTATTCAATTAGACGGTGACACATGTCACTACCTCTTTAGATAACTTTAACTATTTATATTTAATTTAATAATTTTATGTTTTCCTCCAATGAGTCATCAAAGGAAAAAAACGAAGAAAACAACAAAGGATTCGAACCAGCAACCTCATGGATAAAAAAGCATTGATTTACCAATGTGACAAGTGTACTAATGTGATCTAAGGTATGAAATATATTATATGTCTTAATTTGTTATTAATGGCAGGAAAAAAGAAATAAACAGAGGTTAAGGGAACTCGAACATAACATACTCAAGATGCATAAAAACATCTAAATCACCAAAATAAATCTAATAATTAAATTAAAGTTTACACACAAGTATTTTTAAACTAAATTTAATATAGTTTTTTTCCACAATTATTTTTATATCATTAAATTATTTTTTAACATAATTAATAATTTTATATTTTATTGAATTTTTAATTAAATTATTATGTACATTAAATTATATTAAAAGTTTAAAAATTAAAAATATATTAAAAACCATTTAATGAATCTAAACTCACGAACATAATTTGAATTAATTGATATTATTTTAAAATTTTAAATTTTAATATAATTTCATATATATAATAATTAAATTAAATTTTATTAGAAAATATTAAGATTATTAATTAAGTTAAAAATATATATTCGTTAATTATATATGTAAAATTATAAAATTAAATGTGAAAAATATTAAATTTAGTTTTAAAATTAAAAAAAAATCTTAAAATCATTTTTTTAAATCAACCATTAACTATAATTTAGAGGCTTTATTTTAAGGGTTTTTTGGTGATATAAAAAAATCTTAAAATCATTTTTATTTTAATTTAATTATTAAATTTATTTTATTGATTTAGATATTTTTATGCATCTCAATTCTCAAGTATGTTATGTTCGAGTTCTCTTAAACCTTATTTATTTATTTTTATCCTGCCATTAACAATAAATGAAGACATATAATATATTTCATACATTAAATCACATAAAAGCACTTAGCATAGTGGTAAACCAACACCTTTTCATATTCAAAAGGACGTTGGTTTAAATCCTGCTAGGTGCAGATTGTTGTTCTCTTCCTTTGATGAGGTGGTGACACGAGTCACCATCTCATTGGAGGAGAAAAATCAAATTATTAAATTAAATATAAATAGCTAAAGTCCTTTAATGAGCCATCTAATTGAGTAATTAATTTATTTTATTAAATTAAATTTATGACCAAATTGATAGAATCTATAAGTAAAAGTGACCAAATGTGTCATTATATAAATTTTCTTTTAACTGCCACATCAGCCTCTTCGTTAGATTTTAACGGTTGGTGGTCATATTGAGTCCATTTTAATAGTTGAATGGTCTAATTGCTTCAGTTAGAAGTATAGTTGTCAAATCGAGTCTAAAACTATAGTATATTGGTCAATTATGTAGTTTACCCTTAATTTTATTATTTTGAGGGTAAACTACATAAATAACCATCATACTATTAGAAAAGTCGCGATTTGACCACCTTACTTTTTTTCGAAACAATTAAATTAGATGCAATTTGACCACCAACTATTAGAGGTTAACGGAAGGGTGATGTGGCAGTTAAAAAATAAGGGTATAATTACACATTTGATCCTTGTTACTTATACACTCTATTATAGATCAATGGAGGACAGCGCCAGCGGGAAAAAGAGTAGAGGGAAAGATGCGATAGAGTTGATTAGGAATAGGGGTTGGACGTTATTCGTGAGCAATTTATCGGCACAGATTCATTGGAAGGGGTTGTGGCAGGTATTTGATCGGCATGGACAGGTTCTAGATGTTTTTATTCCAAAGAAGAAATCGCGTATGGGTGAGCGATTTGGTTTTGTGCGAATGAAATCGAGAGTGGAGGCAAAACGAGTGCGTGATAGATTGAATGGCGTATGGATTTATGGGGCAAGGTTATCGATATCCTTTACACATGAATCATTGGGTTGGAGTGAGGAGAGAAAAAGGCACATTGACAGTGGGAAATTGGCGTCGATCGAAAATATAGATCGGACAGAGGAAATGAATACTAGATTTGACGACGGGAGTAAGGAGAAAAAGGAGGAAGGGGATATCGGAATTATTGATGATTGTAAATGGGAAACGTTGCGGAATTGCACGGTAGGTTGGAGTCGACAACCTAAGGGATTAGCGTCATTGGCAAAGGAATTACAAGCGGCGGGACTGAAAAATTTGTCGATCATGCGTATTGCTGGGTCCATATTATTACTCATATTTGTTGATGCGGTGGAAAGAGATAAATGCCTTAAGGAGGGGAAGTTACTGAAGTGGTTTCGTGCAATTAAAATGTGGACACCAACGATTGATAGGGGTGATCGCAGGGCGTGGTTAGCGATTCGTGGAATCCCCATACATACATGGTCGAAAGAGTCTTTTGAGAGAATAGTGGCAAGGTGGGGACGATTAATTAGATGTGAGGATTTGGTGACGGATCCGACATCGTTTGAGAGAGGTGAGGTGATGGTGGAGACGGAGCATGTCGAGCAGATTACGAGAATAGTGGATTTTCAAGTTGGACAACACACGTACAAGGTGTGTGTGCTTGAATTTGAGCCGATGTTTGATGATATAAGCTGTCGACAATGTATGGAGGGGACAGATTCTGAACGATGTGAGGAGGAGGTATTAGTGGCGGGTAAGGACGGGGGCGGGGATACTCCTATGCGAGAAGGGGTGTTAAGGGACGACGATAATAAAGCATATGCGAGTGCTAAGGGGCAGGATAAGGAGTTGGAATATAGTACCTCGAAGGAGATTTCATCCAATGAGTTGCCGGTGCAATCGATAAGATGGATGTCGGACGAAGAAGTAGGTGTAGTACAAAGAGAGAATGACTCGACGGGGGACATTCGGGATAGATTGGAGGGACAAGATGTGTGTTTGGTCGAGTGTCCGATCCGGGTGGATGTGGGGGCGAAATTGGAGCAGTGTCAACCCGTAATAGTGGAAGTAGTGAAAAACAATGGTATAGGGGATTGCGGGAAAGAGGCAGCAGAGTGCAAGTGGGACTCTAAGTCTTGCAAAGAGATTAGAACAAAAAGTGATAAGGGTAATATGCGATATGTCAGAGGGAATGATGTGCATAAGGCGAGAGAGCATTCGGATGAGATAGAGGGACAATTACAGCATTTTCAAGAAGCAAGGGCGACGGTACAATTGTGCAAATTGATCAGAGTTGAAACCATTGGAAACGAGGAGGGCATTGTGAAGGATATTGCCGACTTATTGCAGCGGCAAGAACACCGTAAATAGCAATTGAAGATGAGGGTGTTGTCGTGGAACGTTTGGGGTTTGGGGGCGAGTTCGAAGTGTAGAGCGGTACAAAAATTATTGCGACAACATCAAGGGGAGATGGTGTTTATTCAAGAGACAAAGCTGGAGGTGGTTACAGATCAATTAGTGAAAAGGATGTGGCATACAGACAATTTTGAGTTTTTGTATGCGGCGGCGAGTGGTCGATCAGGCGAATTATTGGTGATTTGGGAGGCGACGAGGTTTCATTTGGAGGTGGCAGAGGTGAAGCAAAATTTTATTGCATTATGGGGTAGATGGGTGCTCGGCGATTGGAGTTGTGGGTTGATAAATGTGTATGCGTCGTGCACATTGGATGGACAGTGGGGATTGTGGGAGTGCCTATTATTAGAAACGCAAAAACGTACGATAACATGGTATATCGCGGGTGATTTCAACGTTGTCAAAGCAGTTGAGGAAAGACGGTGCTGCCAAGGATCGCAACAAGGTATGGTAGCTTTCGTTTCGTTTATTGAGGATGTGGGTTTGATTGACGTGAAGGTAGTAGGGAAGAATTTTACTTGGTTTGGGTCGGGAAACAAGTGTAGTATATTAGATCGGTTTCTCGTTAGTGGAGAATGGGTGGACAAATTTGCGGGGTTGATACAACGTATATTATGTAAGGGTTTATCGGATCATGCGACGATAAAACTTGCGTGTGAGGAGGTGGATTGGGGTCATAGGCCTTTTTGATTCCTTAATTGCTGGCTGGAAAAGAAGGCATATGTGTAGGTAATGGAACAAGAATGGGCAAAATTGTCGAAACAAAGTGGTAATGGACAGCCGTTATCTATGCTTGAGAAGCTTGATGGTTTGCGCAGATTTTTGCGAGTTTGGAATCAATCTTCTTTTGGGAGTGTGGAGTAGAAAATTAAAGCGACCTCGTTACTAATTGAAGAATTGGATAGTAAAATGGGACAAAGGGAATTATCAAACGTGGAATTGGGCGAGAGGCGAAATTTACAAGCGGAGTTATGAAAGTTGTAGCGGTTTCGTGAGTCTATTTGGAGAGAAAAATCACGAGCAATTTGGTTGAAAGAAGGAGATCAGAACACGAAATTCTTTCAAAGAGCAGCGAAAATAAGGGGGATGCGGAACAATATTGTTGGTTTATGGGTGAAGGGTCGTTGGATATCGAAGTTGGATCGTCTTAAACGGTGCGTTGCGGCTAAATTTAGAGAGCATTTTTGTCACACCCCAAAACCCGGTCTAGTTGAAATTAGGTTAGAAATTTAATTATTCGGGTTAAATCGTAATGGTTTATTATTATTATTATTATTATTATTATTATAAAAAGAAGAAAGAGAAGATGACGTGGCAATTCCTTCAAATTGAAGGAATTGCCCACATGAGGGCCACGCCTAAGCCACGCGGCCAAAGCAATTGGGGTGTGGCAATTTGCCACAAATTTGGGCAATGAAAATTGGCCACAATAGCCACTACGTGTCCTTAAATTAAGGGTATGAGAAATCCAATTGGATTTCGATAAGGGGGAGGGGCAGCAAGTATATATAGATATGTGGGGGATGGGGCGCAAGAAAAAGAAAATATGGAGAGGCTCGGTGAAGAAGAGAATTAAAGAGGAAAAATTAGTAAGGTTCAATATTGAACTAGTGTTCAATAAATTTTGATATAACGATAGCGAATCTCTGCTAACTTTAAGGTAAGCTCGAACCTTTGGTTAGTTTAATATTCAGTATCGAATTCAGTTAGTATCTCCGTATTTATTCGATACTGTCTTATTGATTTTAATTAGTTCTTATTAATTATCGTAGTACACGAGATCGATTCGGAACAACCGTCAAGCCCAAGAAATAAAAATAAAGCACAGGTCTGTCACGGTGAGTGTAGTCGGAGTCTCAAGAGTTGGCTAGGTGCCATCTCGAATCATTGGTTATTGATTTGTTAACCATTTTGTTGAAGGTCATTGCATAAAAATCATATTGAAAGCTTTACTTGGTAAGTTTGATTAAGTATTGCATATCGAGCATTAAATATTGCTAGTGAAACTTTGATATATGTCTACCGCTATTGAATTACTGTTATTGATATTGATGTGTAAATATTGCTATTGAAATATCGTTATTGAACTATTGAGTATTGAACCTTGGATTCGAGAGTATTGGATACAATTGGCATGCCATAGAATTCATGAGCTCATTGGTACGGGTATTGGGCTTCGGCCATTGGTGCGGTGGAGGGATGTGTTGTGTCAATTGGTGCGGCGGAGGGATTATGACACGACCATTATTGTTGGTAATGTGGTGGAATTCGCGTATCCAAATACTGTTGAATCGGTCCAAGGAAAAATATTGATTATTGATATTGTTTTTGTTATGATTGGATAACATGTCTTTCATTTATAATATGTATATAGATTGCTTATGTGAAATGTGCCATTAAATATGCTATTGAAGTATGCAGCATTGCATAACATGCTCATTCATTGTTATTGGCTACCTCACTTAGACTATGTAAGTCTAATGCATTCATTTGCATAACATTTCAGGTTAAGGAAAGTAACGAATCGAGATCGAGATTAGTTGGAAGATTGGCAAGTCACTACAAGTAAAGAGTAATGTGTTTTGTCCTTATAAACTCCTAGTATGGTGGCAAAGTAGTTAAAGTAATTATACTAGTCTTGTGGCCCTACTATTGAGTCAATGTTGCCTATGTTTTGTATAAGGTTTTAAAACTATAATGACTTTTGAGTTAGTGATAAAAATTGTCATATTTGGCACTAAAATATTGATTAAAAGTTTAAAATTTATGTCTCCGGTCTCCGTTATGTTTTTCGGTAGCGCTCTCCGACCCGGTTCTTTACCAGGCCGGGAAGGGGGTGTTACAATTTTGCACGCCAACAACAACATGGTTCGTTGGGTGTGACACTAGTTCGGCCTCGACTTGGTGAGACACAATGCAGGGGCCTTGAGCTGCCCTTTGTCGAGAAAGAGGTCCGGTTAGCTATATGGAGTTGTGATGGCAGCAAAGCTCCGGGCCCGGATGGGTACACGTTTGAGTTCTATCGCAAGTGCTGGGATTTTGTTAAAAATGATGTGATGTTAATGTTTCAAGAATTCTATTCGATGGGGTACCTACCAAAGGGTAGCAATTATGCTCACATAGTTCTCATACCAAAGAAGGAGTGGGCGAGCGAGGTGTGTGAGTTTAGGCCCATTTGTTTGCTGAATTCGGTTTATAAAATTTTCGCGAAGGTGCTGGCGAATCGATTTCAGAAGGTGCTTGCTGAATTGATTAGTGAGACTCAAACGACGTTCATTAAAGGGCGTCAAATTATAGATGGGGTTTTACTTGTGAATGAAGTGGTACATTCGTTGAAAAAGGTGAAGAAGGGTCCGGGGGTGTGTTATTGAAATTAGACTTTGCCAAGGCGTATGATTGTTTGAATTGGGATTTTTTGGATGACATTTTAGATAGGATGGGGTGCGGGCAGCGATGGAGACGTTGGATTAGGGAATGTGTCACTACGGCGAGGTTAGCGGTCTTGATAAATGGAAGCGCGACGAAGTTCTTCCCGATGGAACGGGGTGTGCGACAGGGGGATCCGTTATCGCCATTGCTTTTTGTGGTAGTGGCAGAAACGTTACATTGCTTATTAGCACGAGCAATGGAGAGGGTGATTAAGGGAGTGAAGGTGACTTCAGATTTTTGCTTATCGCATCTGCAATTCGCGGATGATACTTTGATGTTTTTGAATGGAACTGTGGAAGAAGCGATTCAAATTAAACGCATATTGATGGGTTTTCAATATGGATCGGGGCTTCAAATTAATTTTTCCAAATCGTGTGTATTTGCGATTGGTGTGGAGCAGAGTGTGGTGGAGGAGATGGCGCGAGTGTTGGGTTGTGAGGTGGGAAAATTGCCTTTCCGGTACTTGGGAATGCCTATTGGGATGAATCCGATGAGGATGACGATGTGGGAGCCGGTGATTCAAAAGGTGCGTAGTAAATTGGCGGGATGGAAGAAACGATCTTTATCATTTGCAGCGCGATTGATGTTGGTAAATTCAGTACTTGCCTCATTGCCTGTATATTACATAAGTGTGTTCGCGGCACCGAATGGGGTTATAGCGAAAATTGATCAAATTCGCCGTGCATTCCTATGGTGCAATGTGGATCTAAAAAGAAAAATGAGCCGCGTTAATTGGAAAAAGGTATGTCGGCCAAATGCTGTAGGGGGATTGGGTGTGGTGGATTTAGAGTTGCGCAATATAGAGCTTTTAGCTAAATGGACTTGGAGATATGCGAGGGATAAAAATTCACTTTGGCGAGAGTTAATTATCTCCAAGTATGGTGAACAGGTTATATCTTGGCGGATTAATTGTGAGTATATACATCGGATGTCCACAATTTGGAAACAAATTGTGTTGGTGTCGAAACATGATAGTGTGGCCGGTTACTTGGATGTTAATAGATTTTATTGGGTGGTGGGAGATGGGAGGAGTGTGCTATTTTGGTTCGATACGTGGTGTAGGAGCCAACCGTTGAAACTTATATTCCCACGATTATTTCGTTTGGCGAGTAATAAAACCAGCACTGTGGTTGAATATTCGCGAGAGGGCAGCTTTGTACATGATGTGTGGGTGAATTTTTTTGGGCGTGAGTTGCGGTTGTTCGAACAACAAATGTTGGTTGAGTTGAGGGATATGGTACGAGGCTGGTGGCTAAGAGAGGGGTGCGCGGATAGACTTGTGTGGTGCCCAAATTCTAGGGGTGAATTTTCGACGAGCAAACTAATGAGTTTAATGACGGGTTTGGGTGTTGATGGGGGAAATGGAGGCGTTTTTGGTTTGGAAAGTAGATGTACCACCGAAGGTACAATGTTTCCTTTGGTTTGCGCTTCTTGATCGGTTACCGACGCTTTGCTTCTTGCGAGATCGCGGAGTTCCTTTGGTGAATAATGCAGTGAATTGTATGTGGTGTGAAGAGGGGGAGGATGAGCTGACTCATATTTTGTTGCATTGTGAGTGCATAAAGAATATATGGGATAGTTTTTTCCAATGGTGGGGTGGAATTGGTCCGTCCGAGGACGATACAGGAGTTCATTAGACAATGTTATGAGGGATTATTTCGGGGTTTGGTACGATGATGGTGGATTTCGGGGTGTGCGACATTGTTATGGTCCGTATGGTTGGCTCGAAACGATGTTATTTTCCGACAGCGGAAATTGGGAACACATGAGGTGGTGTTTTTAATTAAGTTGAGAGCATTACATTGGGTTAAAGTCACAACGGAAGGACAAATGGTGGATGAGGCAGCGTGGTGGTCATGTCCGAGGCAGTGTATACCGATGGGAGCAGGCGTGCGATTGAGGCCGCTGTCGATTTTGGCTCCACCGTACGCGGACACGGTAAAATTCAATGTGGACGGGGCGGCGAGAGGCAAGCTGGGGCCAGCAGGATGTGGGGGAGTGTTACGTGATGCGGAAGGCAAGATTTTAGCTTTATTCGCGGGACCGTTAGGGGTGATGGATTCGAATAAAGCGGAGGTATGTGCGATAGCGGCGGCTTTGGGGTTCCTTTTAGAGGTAAATTGTGACGCCCTTGGTGTGATCATCGAGTCCGATTCAATAGTGGCGTTGTCATGGGTGGAGAATCGGGAAATGAGGCCATGGAAACTTTGGTCGTGGTTCCGTATGATTGACGATGCGTGTAAGTTGTTACCGAGGGTGTGCTTTCGACATGTCCTTCGTGAAGCTAATAGTCTAGCGGATACGTTGGCGAAGGGAGGGGTGACGTTATTGGAGTGGCGTAGAGTGAGCTGCTGAAGGGTGCGGATGAGGAGAGTGGGTGCGGGGGTTTGGATGGCTGTGCAGTATTTTGTTGGGACGTGCTTGGGGGTTTTGGGCAGCAATGTTGCTGGTTTACACTGTGACATAGAAGGTGTTTTGTGGAGGGTGGGTTGCGCTAGAGGGTTGATGTTGCTGAGCGATAGGATGCAGATGGGAATGCATGGTGGCGTTGGAAGTTGTGGGGTGTGCTAGGGAGGGGTGGCTATGACATTTGGTGACTTTTTGTTTGGGCGTTGCTATCGGTTAACATTTATACGACGTACTCTTTTCCTCAATTAGGTTGTAGGGAGATTTTTAATGAGGCGCGTGTAGATGTTGGTTGTATGATTTGGCGTTTAATAAAATCATACTTTCCTGATAAAAAAAAAATTGATCCTAATTTTAAATTTAAAAATAAATTAATTATTTAATTATTTGGTGACACATGACACCTCCTTATTGGAGAATTTTAATTATTTTTAATTAATTAATTGAAATCAAAGAATTGGGGTGGGGGATTTCAACCATGGTGGGATTAGTGAAAAGAAACTAGGCTTGCCACTAGGCCAAACTTATTTTTGTGATATGAAGTACTACATATAATATATGTTTATATTCATATTAATGCCTGGAAAAATTGAAAATAACAAAATTGGGCATAAGGGAATTCTGATGGTATTGTGAATATAGTATACTCGAGTAAATTATGTGTATTGTGAATATAGTATACTCGAGTAAATTATGTTTTATTTTTTAAAGTATAAAAAAACACATTCTGATGGTATAGATGGACAAACCGTTGCGTTGTATGAGCATGTGAACTCTGATGGTATTGTGAATATAGTATAGTCGAGTAAATTATGTGTATTGTGAATATAGTATTCTCGAGTAAATTATGTTGTATTTTTTAAAGTTTAAAAAAAAACACATTCTGATGGTATAGATAGACAAACCGTTGCGTTGTAGGAGCATGTGAACTCTGACAGTATTGTGAATATAGTATACTTGAATAAATTATATTTTATTTTTTAAAGTATATAAAAAAATACATTCTGATGGTATAGATGGACAAACCGTTGCATCGTAGGAGCATGCGAACTCTTGACCTCTAAAATTTATAACTTTTTAATTTTTTTAAAATGGCATTATGACACTTTTAAAATTTTAATTTTTTATTATATTTAAAATAATTGTAATAATTCTAACAAAATCCTCTTTTTTTTTAAATTCTCATTATTTCATTTTCTCAAATTAGTTTAGATATTCAATTATTTAAAAAATTACGTAGACAATAATTTTATTTTAAATATTTTTTACTTAACGGAGGGGAAGGAGAAATATGATAACCTATAACTTAGAGGGAGATAATTGAGGAAGGATCTCAATTGAGTGGCTTACCTAAACATCAAAACTTTGTTGACATAGACAAAAGTTTTTAATATTATGTTTGATGTATTTATAGTATTTTATTTGTTTTTAAATACTTTAGTGGTTTTGTAAAATAATTAATGTGTACTTTTTTTCTAATTAATGTTAGAATAATTTTTAGTGAGACACATAAAAATATTTATATTATGAAATTCTCTAATGGGATCATGTGCTTTGATAAAAAAAAATACATCGGTGATTTCCTCAAAATCAATGTGTAATCAGAAAATATAATCACATGGGCTTGGATTTTAATCGTAGCGTGGATTGGGTGGTTCACATTTTCAAATTTCAACATTCATTCACCCGCGAAACACACTAATTCAGCCAAAAAGTTGACAATTTGGAAACCCCGCTTAAATTCTTAAAGTTCAAATCAAATCCAATCCTCTCCGTCCAATCACATCATTTTAAATCCAACGGTGCCTACTTGAAACGTCATCGATCCATGTGAAATAATACCCACCAATAAGATCTCGTACTCTGCCCTATTTATAATAAATTCACATACCTCTTCTTCATCAATCCCATTCAGTTACAAAGATTTCATATCTTTTCTTTGGTCAAGTTCTCCAACACCAAATTAACAATGGCACCAAAAGCTGAGAAGAAGCCCGCCGAGAAGAAGCCAGCGGAAGAGAAAAAGGCCGAGAAGGCACCCGCCGAGAAGAAGCCTAGAGCCGAGAAGAAACTGCCCAAGGAAGCCGGCGACAAGAAGAAGAAGCGAGCCAAGAAGAGCGTGGAAACCTACAAGATCTACATCTTCAAGGTTCTGAAACAAGTCCACCCTGATATCGGGATCTCGAGCAAGGCCATGGGGATTATGAACAGTTTCATAAACGACATTTTCGAGAAGCTTGCTCAGGAATCTTCCAGGCTTGCTCGTTACAACAAGAAGCCCACCATTACGTCTCGGGAGATTCAGACGGCCGTGAGGTTGGTTCTGCCTGGGGAGTTGGCTAAGCACGCAGTGTCTGAAGGGACTAAGGCTGTTACCAAGTTTACCAGTTCTTAGAGTTGGGGAAATCTTGTGGTCTTGTAAAATTAGTTGTCTTTAATGTTGTTTCGTCTATGTTTATTTTCCTTGTAGTTCCTGAGCTTAAAGTGAAATATAAATATATGTTTAATTAGTTATTTCTGCCTTTTTATGTGTTTTCAAATTTGTCTTGCAAATTCGAACTCATATCTCTAGTCTGCGCCATTGATCCAAAATTGTAATACCCCTAATTTAATGTGAAAATGAAAAGAAAAAAAAATATAAGGAATGGATTGAGAGTTGTGGGAATCGAACCCACAACCTCCTGAATTTTCAGCTGGGTGCCCAGCCAATTGAGCTAGGTAAACTCTTGGTTTAGAATCACCCCAACTGAATTTTGTTTAGATCCGAAATTTGTATATTAATTAAATAATACAAATATCCTACTTAACCCACTATCTGGCATGATTAAAAGGGGATTAAATCTCATCTGATTGGGATCAATTATTTCCTATTATTGATACCCATCAGATATATATTTTTCCCTCTTTCCTAATCGTCGATCACCGCCGTTCTCTTCCACCGCCGCACCGTGAACGACACCGCCCGTACCAGGAGAACCGTCGCACCGTCCCGGTCTCAGCCCAGCCCTTCACGCGCGCCGCCGAGCTCTCCTCCGTCGCAGCCGTGCCGTCGAAAGGGGTTAAATCGAAGGGTTTATAAACCCTACCACCGCTGCCATCGAGTTAGGTGGGTGACGGTCAGGGGTCGGTCGGGCTTTGGGTGCGTCGTCGCCGGCCTGTGGCGGTCGGGCCGTGGCCGTCGTGGGTTCACGGGTTGCGTCGGGGTTTCAGGCGCCGTCGGGAGGGGGTGGTTGTTAGGGTTAGGGTTTGTTGATTTGGGGATTTTGTATATGAACCGAACCGGTTCAGGGAGAGATGAACCGGCCGGCTGAGGATTTACCGAACCGGTCTGTGGGTTTATAAGAGGCTGACGTCATGCTGACGTCAGCGATGACGTCAGCACAGTCATCACAGTCATGCTGACGTCAGCGATGACGTCATCACAGTCATGCTGACGTCAGCGTTGACTTCGGGTTGACTTTTTCGACCGAGCCCACCTTTATGTTTTTCAACGTTCCGGTTCCGTTGCCGCTGTCCGTTTCGTCAAATTCGAACCCGAAGTGCCGTTTTGAATCAATTTTATATGTTGAGCTCAGATTGTTAGTAAAGTGTTACATCGGAAGTTAACTCAGATATTTTCGTGTTCAGGTGACGTGGACTCGGATCCCGAGATTTTACCTCCTCCACCGCCAGACAGACCTCCGGTGGCACAATCTTCGAGATCTGATAGAACTGATTCTGTCCGACCTTCCGCTAGAGCTAAGCGTGGGAGACGTCATTATCGACGTTGACTATTTAGCTGCCTAAGGTGTGTTCTCTGTTTGTGCTACATTTATGTGTTACATGATTTTGTGAATCCGTATGAGAAATACTTGTATGCTCTTTTGCACTGTTATTTGATGAATATTGCATGACTCACTTGTATGTCATTCTGCTCTGTTATCTGATAAATAATGTATACTCGGATACTATGATCATGTTATGTAACACATATCGGAATCGGATTGTTATGTACATGCATCTTAGTTATTTAACAAGATTGCATTCGGACTCGGAAATCGGATTACATGTCATATCATTGGGTTGGGATATTGTACGGAGGAAGCTCAGCGACTTCATCCTTCGGGTTGAACTTCGCTTCGGATCAGTAGTTCCATCCTTCGGGATGAGTTCTACTTCAGACATGGTGATGAGGTGTAGAGTGGTTCAGGGGAACTTCACTCTTCGGACGGTGATGTAGATGGGTGCATGTCATATTATGGCATCCGTATGTATTGTTTGTACTATCTCGGAATATCTGTTAATTTTTGACGGTGATATAATTGTTTACTTGACATCTGTTATGCACCTTAGAGACACACTGAGCTTTATAGCTGACTCCCCCTTAGTATCTGTTTCAGATTTCCAGACTTAGGTTTCGGTACTTGGAGGACTACATACGAACAGTATTTGATATTATCCATCAGTATGTTTCGTTTCAGACTTATTAAATGATTTAAGTATTTTCAGTATTTGGTTGTAAACGTGGACTTTGGACATTTATTACTATTTGGATTTGATAACTATTTTGAATATGCTTGTTTTAAAACGAAACAGTAAACGATAATTATTTTAATTGAATAATAGTTTCGGTACAGTTTTTCATAAATGACCTTACTTGAGGGGAAAGTTTCCAATTCGCCAAATTCAATTTATTTCAAAACCCTAGATCAAAATTGGGGGTTACATTTAGTGGTATCAGAGCCTAGGTTACACCCCTCGGCCTGTGAGACTCGATGGAAATTTGATTTTAAAGTTTTCGAAAAAATTGCAAGCATCATAAATGTTTTCGGAAATTATGAGATTTTCAGATAAATGTCCAGATTTAAAATATATATATATATACATATATATATATACATGTTTTAATCAAAGTCTCCAAGTACCAATTTTGATTTAGGACTCTTCTTTTGTAGATAGACTACTATGCCACCCCGCAAGAGTTCTAGAATTATGACTGGCCGAGGTCGAGGCCGTGGACGAGGTCGTACCACTGCCCATACGGTTGATGTTAATTCCCCTGAACAGTTTCCACCACATCAGGAGGACCCACAACCTGAACAGGTTGAGGTGCGACAAGAGGTTCATACGAGTGGTCAACAGACCAACCAACCTGATCAGCAGACTCATAGTGAGGGTCCCCGTGCAGCCGGCAACAGTGAGACTGCTGGAGTGGATGTTGCTGCAGTACATTTGGAGCTACTGGAGTATCTTCGACAGGGTTCTAGAAGACCCATATCTGCTGAGTTTTTGTCTGCTGGCATGTCGATGTTTGACGGTAAGACCAAGGCAGATCCAGCTGATGCTGAGTATTGGCTGAAGAAATTACAGCAACTATTTGATGAGATGGACTACCCTGAAGACAGAAAATTAAAAGCTGCTGTATCTTTATTGAAGGGTGAACCCTTAAACTGGTGGGAGGCTGAGAAGACTGTCATTTCTGCTAGTCGGATATCTTGGGATCATTTCCGTCAGGCCTTCCGGGACAGATATGTTGGAGCTGAGTACCTAGCCCAGTGTCGCAAGGATTTTATAAACTTGAAGCAAAATGATATGACTGTGAATCAGTATGAAATTGAATTTCTAAGACTGGTACAGTATGTCCCTGGGTTAGTTACCACAGAGGAAGAGAAATGCAGCTGGTTTCTGAAAGGTTTGCGACCTACGATCAAGACGGGTGTATCTTTGCATATGGATAAAGAATACAAGGATATTACCTTACGAGCTAGGACTGCTGAACGTAATGAGGCGGAGTTGAGACAAGCTGAGTCTCATGGTATGGATCGGGGTAAGAGGCAGTCAACCTCGACAGTTCAGCATGGTCAAGATAACCAGACCAGAAAAAGGGCAAGAGATGAGAGTAACTACCAGAGTTATTCCAGAGCTAGACCAACGAATATTTCTGTACCGACTTCTAGTGTTGGGGGATCGTCTAACACGCGGGGGCTACCACAGTGTTCTTACTGCAAGAAATGGCATTCTGGGGAGTGTAGAAGACAGTCCGGGGCATGTTTTCGATGTGGGTCTTTTGATCATATTTTCAAAGATTGTCCTCAAGCACCTTCGTCAACTCATACTCCGTCACAGGCATCAGTACAGACTCCTGCTAGGAGTAAAGGTAGAGGTAGATCCGATTTTACAGGATCTGCTGGTAGAGATAGGCCAGTTCAGAGTGGAGGACCAGCTGGATCTGGGGTGAGACAGCCAGGTTTGGTTTATACTACCAGGAGACATGAGGATCGTGATGAGCCAGATGTTATTGCTGGTACATTTTCTATCCACTCTATTCCATATTTTGCTTTATTAGATAATGGTTCTACCCATTCATATGTTGCAAGTTCGGTATCAAGAGTACTTAAAATTCCAGTTGAGAATATCGGAAACTCGATTTCCGTTTATAGTCCAGTCGGTGATCAGGTCAAGGTTACTAAGGTGTACAAAAATTGCCCTTTGGAGATTCAAGGGAAAATATTCTCCGCCGATTTGATGGAGTTACCTTTTAAAGAGTTCGACCTTATTCTCGGAATGGACTGGTTATCTACTCATCGAGTCCATTTAGATTGTGAGAAGAAAAGGGCGACTCTGAAAACCTCAGATGGGGGCGAAGTGGTTATGGTTGGAGAGCGTAGAGGCTATATGACCAATGTTGTTTCGGCTCTCAAAGCAGAAAGGATGATTCGACATGGGGCTACTGCTTACCTTGCTTATATTCTTGACTCGAGGCAGTCAGATTCTGGTTTGGATAAGATTCCGGTGGTTAGGGATTTTCCAGATGTTTTTCCGGAGGAATTGCCAGGAGTACCGTCAAGGCGTGACGAGATTGAATTTGCCATTGATGTATATCCGGGTACAGCTCCTGTATCTATGGCTCCTTACAGGATGGCTCCGAAAGAGCTTAAGGAATTAAAGATTCAATTGCAGGAGTTGTTGGATAGGGGCTTCATCCGACCAAGTGTTTCTCCTTGGGGAGCCCCTGTTTTGTTTGTAAAGAAGAAGGACGGATCACTTCGACTTTGTATTAATTATCGGAAGCTAAACAAGCTGACGATTAAAAACAAATACCCACTTCCCCGTATTGATGATTTGTTCGACCAATTTCGGGGAGCTACGGTATTTTCTAAGATAGACCTGAGATCGGGTTATTACCAACTCAAGGTTAAGGATTCTGATGTATTCAAGACCGCTTTTCGGACTCGTTATGGTCATTACGAGTTTCTGGTGATGCCGTTTGGATTAACTAATGCCCCTGCAGCTTTTATGGATATGATGAATAGGGTATTCCAACCATATCTAGACCAGTTCGTAGTTGTGTTCATTGACGACATACTGGTTTATTCTAAATCGGAGGCAGAACATGAGGAACATCTCCGGATTGTTCTACAGACTTTGCGTGAAAAGCAGTTGTATGCAAAGTTTAGTAAATGTGAATTCTGGTTAACCGAGGTTATCTTCTTGGGACACGTGGTATCTGCTAAAGGTATTCAGGTGGATCCAAAGAAGATTGAGGCTATTTTGGGTTGGAAGCAGCCCAAGAATGTGCATGAGATTCGAAGTTTCTTGGGTTTAGCTGGCTACTATAGGAGGTTTGTGGAAGATTTCTCAATTATTGCAGCACCTCTGACTAAACTTCTGAGGAAGGATATTCCATTTGTCTGGACTGAGGCTCAACAGACCAGTTTTGATAAACTTAAGACCGTGTTGACTGAAGCACCTGTTCTAATTCAGCCTGAGCCTGGGAAGGCCTATACGGTATACAGTGATGCCTCTTACACGGGATTGGGATGTGTCCTAATGCAGGAAAGAAAGGTAGTGGCTTATGCATCTCGTTAGTTGAAAGTGCATGAGTGTAACTACCCCACCCATGATTTAGAACTTGCTGCAGTGATTTTTGCTCTAAAAATATGGAGACACTATCTCTACGGAGAAAAGTGCTATATCTTCACCGATCACAAGAGTCTAAAATACCTTCTTACGCAGAAAGAGTTGAATCTTAGACAGCGTCGCTGGTTGGAGCTTCTTAAGGATTATGACTGTGAGATAGAGTATCACCCGGGAAAGGCGAACGTGGTTGCCGATGCCTTGAGTCGTAATGCTATCTCAGATTTGAGATCCTTGTTTGCTCGGATGAGTTTGTTTGAAAACGGTAATTTGATGGCAGAACTTCGTGTCATTCCTACGCTGATATCGGATATTCGAGCAGAACAACCTACAGATCCTTTTCTTATGCATGGTATTAGAGAGGTTTCTGAAGGTACATCTGTAGATTATACTATCGATCAGGATGGCGTTTTGTGTTTCCGAGGCCGGTACTGTATTCCGAGGAAATCTGGGTTGAAACAGGTTATTCTTCGCGAGGCACATGATAGCCCTTATTCTATGCATCCTGGCGGTGATAAGATGTACAAGAACCTTCGCCAGAGGTACTGGTGGAAAGGTCTTAAGCGGGATGTAGTCGGATTTGTGTCTAAGTGTATGACTTGTCAAAGAGTCAAGGCAGAGCATCAGCGTCCACCTGGGCTGCTTCAGCACATTGAGATTCCTCAGTGGAAATGGGAGCGAGTGACTATGGATTTTGTCAGTGGTCTTCCGATGACTCCGTCCAAGAAGGACTCTGTCTGGGTCATAGTGGACCGTTTGACTAAGTCTGCTCATTTCATTCCGGTTCGAGTCAATTATCCTTTGAATAAGTTGGCTCGGCTTTATATTTCTGAGATCGTTCGACTTCATGGAGTACCACTATCGATTATTTCTGATCGTGATCCGAGATTTACAGCGAAGTTCTGGAAGGCACTTCACTCTTCTTTGGGAACCCGGTTGAACTTTAGTACATCTTACCATCCGCAGACTGACGGGCAATCTGAGCGTGTAATTCAAATTCTTGAGGACATGTTGAGAGGCTGTGTTCTTAATTATAGTGGTAGTTGGGAGGATTTCTTGCCGCTCGCAGAATTTGCATATAATAACAGCTACCAGTCCAGTATCAAAATGGCACCATATGAGGCTCTGTATGGGCGCAGGTGTAGATCACCGATTGGATGGACTGAACTTAATGAACGTAGACTGATGGGACCAAATCTAGTCCGTGAGGCCGAACAGACAGTCAGATTGATTCGAGACCGGCTTAAAGTTGCTTTTGATAGGCAAAAATCATACGCCGACTTGAAACGTCGAAATCTTGAGTTTGAGGTTGGTGATGAGGTTTTCCTGAAAGTATCTCCGTGGAGGAAGGTACTTCGGTTTGGTCGGAAGGGCAAATTGAGTCCTCGTTATATTGGCCCTTATCGGATTCTTCGTCGAGTTGGACCTGTTGCTTATCAACTCGAATTACCACCAGAGCTTCGGCGTATTCATGATGTTTTCCATGTTTCTGTATTGAGACGCTATCATGCTGATCCGTCTCATGTTTTACCTGTGGAAGAGATTGAGATTCGTCCTGATCTGCGCTTTGAGGAGGAGCCTATTGAAATTCTTGCTCAGGAAAAGAAAGTTCTCAGAAGAAAGACCATTAAGATGGTCAAAGTCTTATGGAGTGGTCGCAGTCATGACGAGGCTACCTGGGAGCCCAAAAATGTCATCAAAGCTCAATATCCGCATTTGTTTACTTCAGGTAAATTTCGAGGACGAAATTTCTTTTTAGGAGGGGAGAATTGTAATACCCCTAATTTAATGTGAAAATGAAAAGAAAAAAAAATATAAAGAATGGATTGAGAGTTGTGGGAATCGAACCCACAACCTCCTGAATTTTCAGCTGGGTGCCCAGCCAATTGAGCTAGGTAAGCTCTTGGTCTAGAATCACCCCAACTGAATTTTGTTTAGATCCGAAATTTGTATATTAATTAAATAATACAAATATCCTACCTAACCCACTATCTGGCATGATTAAAAGGGGATTAAATCTCATCTGATTGGGATCAATTATTTCCCATTATTGATACCCATCAGATATATATTTTTCCCTCTTTCCTAATCGTCGATCACCGCCGTTCTCTTCCACCGCCGCACCGTGAACGACACCGCCCGTACCAGGAGAACCGTCGCACCGTCCCGGTCTCAGCCCAGCCCTTCACGCGCGCCGCTGAGCTCTCCTCCGTCGCAGCCGTGCCGTCGAAAGGGGTTAAATCGAAGGGTTTATAAACCCTACCACCGCTGCCATCGAGTTAGGTGGGTGACGGTCAGGGGTCGGTCGGGCTTTGGGTGCGTCGTCGCCGGCCTGTGGCGGTCGGGCCGTGGCCGTCGTGGGTTCACGGGTTGCGTCGGGGTTTCAGGCGCCGTCGGGAGGGGGTGGTTGTTAGGGTTAGGGTTTGTTGATTTGGGGATTTTGTATATGAACCGAACCGGTTCAGGGAGAGATGAACCGGCCGGCTGAGGATTTACCGAACCGGTCTGTGGGTTTATAAGAGGCTGACGTCATGCTGACGTCAGCGATGATGTCAGCATAGTCATCACAGTCATGCTGACGTCAGCGATGACGTCATCACAGTCATCACAGTCATGCTGACGTCAGCGATGACGTCAACGCTGACGTCAGCGTTGACTTCGGGTTGACTTTTTCGACCGAGCCCACCTTTATGTTTTTCAACGTTCCGGTTCCGTTGCCGCTGTCCGTTTCGTCAAATTCGAACCCGAAGTGCCGTTTTGAATCAATTTTATATGTTGAGCTCAGATTGTTAGTAAAGTGTTACATCGGAAGTTAACTCAGATATTTTCGTGTTCAGGTGACGTGGACTCGGATCCCGAGATTTTACCTCCTCCACCGCCAGACAGACCTCCGGTGGCACAATCTTCGAGATCTGATAGAACTGATTCTGTCCGACCTTCCGCTAGAGCTAAGCGTGGGAGACGTCATTATCGACGTTGACTATTTAGCTGCCTAAGGTGTGTTCTCTGTTTGTGCTACATTTATGTGTTACATGATTTTGTGAATCCGTATGAGAAATACTTGTATGCTCTTTTGCACTGTTATTTGATGAATATTGCATGACTCACTTGTATGTCATTCTGCTCTGTTATCTGATAAATAATGTATACTCGGATACTATGATCATGTTATGTAACACATATCGGAATCGGATTGTTATGTACATGCATCTTAGTTATTTAACAAGATTGCATTCGGACTCGGAAATCGGATTACATGTCATATCATTGGGTTGGGATATTGTACGGAGGAAGCTCAGCGACTTCATCCTTCGGGTTGAACTTCGCTTCGGATCAGTAGTTCCATCCTTCGGGATGAGTTCTACTTCAGACATGGTGATGAGGTGTAGAGTGGTTCAGGGGAACTTCACTCTTCGGACGGTGATGTAGATGGGTGCATGTCATATTATGGCATCCGTATGTATTGTTTGTACTATCTCGGAATATCTGTTAATTTTTGACGGTGATATAATTGTTTACTTGACATCTGTTATGCACCTTAGAGACACACTGAGCTTTATAGCTGACTCCCCCTTAGTATCTGTTTCAGATTTCCAGACTTAGGTTTCGGTACTTGGAGGACTACATACGAACAGTATTTGATATTATCCATCAGTATGTTTCGTTTCAGACTTATTAAATGATTTAAGTATTTTCAGTATTTGGTTGTAAACGTGGACTTTGGACATTTATTACTATTTGGATTTGATAACTATTTTGAATATGCTTGTTTTAAAACGAAACAGTAAACGATAATTATTTTAATTGAATAATAGTTTCGGTACAGTTTTTCATAAATGACCTTACTTGAGGGGAAAGTTTCCAATTCGCCAAATTCAATTTATTTCAAAACCCTAGATCAAAATTGGGGGTTACATTTAGTGGTATCAGAGCCTAGGTTACACCCCTCGGCCTGTGAGACTCGATGGAAATTTGATTTTAAAGTTTTCGAAAAAATTGCAAGCATCATAAATGTTTTCGGAAATTATGAGATTTTCAGATAAATGTCCAGATTTAAAATATATATATATATACATATATATATATACATGTTTTAATCAAAGTCTCCAAGTACCAATTTTGATTTAGGACTCTTCTTTTGTAGATAGACTACTATGCCACCCCGCAAGAGTTCTAGAATTATGACTGGCCGAGGTCGAGGCCGTGGACGAGGTCGTACCACTGCCCATACGGTTGATGTTAATTCCCCTGAACAGTTTCCACCACATCAGGAGGACCCACAACCTGAACAGGTTGAGGTGCGACAAGAGGTTCATACGAGTGGTCAACAGACCAACCAACCTGATCAGCAGACTCATAGTGAGGGTCCCCGTGCAGCCGGCAACAGTGAGACTGCTGGAGTGGATGTTGCTGCAGTACATTTGGAGCTACTGGAGTATCTTCGACAGGGTTCTAGAAGACCCATATCTGCTGAGTTTTTGTCTGCTGGCATGTCGATGTTTGACGGTAAGACCAAGGCAGATCCAGCTGATGCTGAGTATTGGCTGAAGAAATTACAGCAACTATTTGATGAGATGGACTACCCTGAAGACAGAAAATTAAAAGCTGCTGTATCTTTATTGAAGGGTGAAGCCTTAAACTGGTGGGAGGCTGAGAAGACTGTCATTTCTGCTAGTCGGATATCTTGGGATCATTTCCGTCAGGCCTTCCGGGACAGATATGTTGGAGCTGAGTACCTAGCCCAGTGTCGCAAGGATTTTATAAACTTGAAGCAAAATGATATGACTGTGAATCAGTATGAAATTGAATTTCTAAGACTGGTACAGTATGTCCCTGGGTTAGTTACCACAGAGGAAGAGAAATGCAGCTGGTTTCTGAAAGGTTTGCGACCTACGATCAAGACGGGTGTATCTTTGCATATGGATAAAGAATACAAGGATATTACCTTACGAGCTAGGACTGCTGAACGTAATGAGGCGGAGTTGAGACAAGCTGAGTCTCATGGTATGGATCGGGGTAAGAGGCAGTCAACCTCGACAGTTCAGCATGGTCAAGATAACCAGACCAGAAAAAGGGCAAGAGATGAGAGTAACTACCAGAGTTATTCCAGAGCTAGACCAACGAATATTTCTGTACCGACTTCTAGTGTTGGGGGATCGTCTAACACGCGGGGGCTACCACAGTGTTCTTACTGCAAGAAATGGCATTCTGGGGAGTGTAGAAGACAGTCCGGGGCATGTTTTCGATGTGGGTCTTTTGATCATATTTTCAAAGATTGTCCTCAAGCACCTTCGTCAACTCATACTCCGTCACAGGCATCAGTACAGACTCCTGCTAGGAGTAAAGGTAGAGGTAGATCCGATTTTACAGGATCTGCTGGTAGAGATAGGCCAGTTCAGAGTGGAGGACCAGCTGGATCTGGGGTGAGACAGCCAGGTTTGGTTTATACTACCAGGAGACATGAGGATCGTGATGAGCCAGATGTTATTGCTGGTACATTTTCTATCCACTCTATTCCATATTTTGCTTTATTAGATAATGGTTCTACCCATTCATATGTTGCAAGTTCGGTATCAAGAGTACTTAAAATTCCAGTTGAGAATATCGGAAACTCGATTTCCGTTTATAGTCCAGTCGGTGATCAGGTCAAGGTTACTAAGGTGTACAAAAATTGCCCTTTGGAGATTCAAGGGAAAATATTCTCCGCCGATTTGATGGAGTTACCTTTTAAAGAGTTCGACCTTATTCTCGGAATGGACTGGTTATCTACTCATCGAGTCCATTTAGATTGTGAGAAGAAAAGGGCGACTCTGAAAACCTCAGATGGGGGCGAAGTGGTTATGGTTGGAGAGCGTAGAGGCTATATGACCAATGTTGTTTCGGCTCTCAAAGCAGAAAGGATGATTCGACATGGGGCTACTGCTTACCTTGCTTATATTCTTGACTCGAGGCAGTCAGATTCTGGTTTGGATAAGATTCCGGTGGTTAGGGATTTTCCAGATGTTTTTCCGGAGGAATTGCCAGGAGTACCGTCAAGGCGTGACGAGATTGAATTTGCCATTGATGTATATCCGGGTACAGCTCCTGTATCTATGGCTCCTTACAGGATGGCTCCGAAAGAGCTTAAGGAATTAAAGATTCAATTGCAGGAGTTGTTGGATAGGGGCTTCATCCGACCAAGTGTTTCTCCTTGGGGAGCCCCTGTTTTGTTTGTAAAGAAGAAGGACGGATCACTTCGACTTTGTATTAATTATCGGAAGCTAAACAAGCTGACGATTAAAAACAAATACCCACTTCCCCGTATTGATGTGAGTTCCAACCTGTTCACAACATATGTAAACACATATGTAAACACATATAAGCATCCAAGTAGAAATTACATTCTACAACACATTGATATACATATCAATCAATATTGGCACCTAGCTATGACCTGAATACGCGGATAAACCCGTTGGAACTCACATCCAACAACTACTTTACCTCACGGTGGGATTACACTCATCACCGGTCTCGCGGAGGGGATTCCACTCATCCTCATGCCCCGTCGATGGGATTCCACTCATCATCGACTATATAAATACAATTTCCGGGCGTACCCGTACTCCTCCTTGGTGACTCAACGCCACCAAGGCCACGCGCGAATTTAGACTCATGTGTGCACACTAACATCCTAATGATCGATCATTTGTACTCAAGCATACTAGTGCCAACATTTAACTCATTCCACATTATTTATTTCAATCAATTCCGTGCTTAGCACGTACTCACCATGATCACAATCATGAACCATTTCCATGCATGCCATAAGCATAACAAATCATGCCTCATCTCACATGTATAACACATTATACATACATCAATCATATCACAAGTCATACGAGGCATAAACATCCAAATACAAGTTCATCCAATTGCTCTAGATCAAGTTTAGGATTAGGCTACCACCCTAATCCTAACTTTAGGTGGGTCTACCAAGCCCGACCTAGTCCACATACTCGAACCAACCATTTAAAAACCATGTAAAACGTTTAACCACTCACCTAAGCTTCCAAGCTCCAAGCCAAGCAAGCAACCACCCTCACGTTCCCGGATTTCCTCTCGATGCTTCACCAACACAAGTTCCCGCTTCTAAACAACCTCAATCACAATTCAAACAATCTCAAATCAGCCCAACATCAAAAGACCAACTCGGAACACAATTCGAATACAATTTACAATGTTGTAAGCCATGAACAAACCCCATATTTAGCAATCTCGGGCAGCCCCAATACCTCTTCCAAATTCCATGTTTCCAACACCCATTGCACCCACAAATGATCCCAAATCAACCCCTAACCATAGTACTACCATTGGACTATCAATTCCCACCTAAAACAACCCCCAAAACCCTCCAAAAACCCCATTTATACCCAATTTCGGGAATTACTCAAAATCAAGCAAAATTAACATATGTTGTACCATTTGACTCCTATACTTCATAACTAATCATATTAAATCAAAACATTAAGCTTAACAACATAAAGTTTCCATTTTTAATCAAAATCTTCAAACTCCATTTTCCAAAACTTCAATGAAAATGAAAACAAATGGTACTTTTAAAGAGAGGGAGTTGAGGAGAAGTCAAAAACGGTATTACCTTTCAAAAATGAGTTGAAATGGATGAGCTTTTTGATGGAATATTGATGAAGAGGAGAGAGCTCTATTTACACGTTGGGGAGGTTTGGGGAAGAGAATGAATAGTAAAAAGATGATAGGAAGAGGGGATTTAAATTAAAAGATGTGCAAATTACCAAAAGGCCATTAATGAATGGCTATCTTCTTTCCTCTTTAAAAACTCTCCAGTTTACAATTCTTTCAATTTGATCCAATTTCAAATATTTATTTTTGGAACCCGATTATAAACCCGAGCCCAAATAATATTAAAATATTATTTTCACATAACCCCTAAACCCGGGTGTTACAAATGTGAAAACGAATTTTTAAGTCCTCAAACCTCTCTATATGTTTTAAACAATATGCCTAAGTTAAAAACGAAATTTATCAAATGTTTTCTAAGTGTTCTTAAAGCCGAAACAATGATTTTCGAGTCACCGTTTCGAAACGGCCTTAGGCGTTTCGAAACAGTTTTGAAACTGTGTGTCATTGTTTCAGAACGGGTATCGAAACGATTTCAACACTGCCAACCCGTGTTTCGAAACGAGTCTCGAAACGGCTCAAAAACATTGAGGCACCGTATCGAAACGATAACAAGTGTTTCGAAACTGTAGTCAATCTGATTTGAAAATTATGACCGTTGAATGTTTTTAATTGATTTTAAACAAGTCTTTAAAGCGTATCGAAACGATCTCATCCCGTTTTGATACGGTACTTGACAGTGGCAAAATGTTTCAAAACGGGTTTCGAAACGGCTTCTTAGCGTATCGAAACGGGGTAAGCTTGTTTCGATACGAGCTCTTTAATGCACCCCAACGTCTCTTTCTATTTTGGTCTGTTTCAAAACATTTGATAAAAGGGACCTCTAAAACCTTCAGCAACAACTATTGATCCTAAAGCAAACATCCAAACATCAAATCCAAGCATTTGTGCCTAAATCCCATTATTGTCTTGTAACCCCAATTGTATTTTTCATTCTTATCATTTCAATTGGGTTGAGTGCTTGTAATTGGGCTATATTGTGTATTGAGAGATACTTGTTTTAGCCAACAACTTCTTTGTTTCAATTGTGTGAGGATTGGGTCAAATTTTGAGTAGAAAATTTGACCGAAAATTGTAAGGGTTACCTCCTTAACCTAGAAAAGGGGAATGACAATTAGTGAAATTGTTGCAAATCCTTAGTGAAGCTAAGGTAGTGGATGTAGAGTTCATTTGGAACTTGAACCACTCTAAAATTTCTTGTCTACCAATTTTATTTGCAAATTCCACCACCAAGAACTTTAAAAATTCAATTCACCCCCTCTTGGTTTATTTCGATCATTCGATCCACTCAACATTAATCTCTAACTTTATTCAAATGGTAAACTAATTTTTATAGTCATTAGCCATAGATGTTGTTATATTTTGATCACAAAACTATTAGTTTTGTTAATTAGGCCACACATTTATGTAAATTGTATCAATAAAGCCATTAACCATTATAATTTCATAGAGATGGTAACGCGACACAATATACCAATTTGATTCAAATTTTAATTCAATTCAATTATCCAATCAAATAATATCACATGTCACATTTTATTGACCAATATTTTAATTTTATTTAATAAAATTATTTTCTTCTAATATGATGATTTGGTTTGGGGAAAATAAATTCTTTCAAAAACAATAAAGTAGAGTTTCAACTTTCAAACTCGGGGGAGATAAAGAGAAAAGGTATGCCAACCATTGAATTACAGCCACAGCTTAATATACAATTTACAACAATTTGCATATATCTTAAACTATATTTTATTGTTGAAAAATGAAGAAAAAATACCAGAAAAAAATTAAACAGATTACGGTAAAACCAATTTCAATAAGAAAATGAATAGAGTATTCACGTTTGAGAAAACCGCACAGCTCAGGAGCCCGATACCATGGAGTTGCAAAATAATCCTTGCAAAATAAATGGTAATCAGATGCGAATGATAACCAGCACTGTGTGAATAATGGGAGTAATAAATAGCAGAGAAGTTCAGACGACAAGAAGTCAAGAACGAACACTTAGGCCGGACAAAAATTTTCGTTCTTTTTTATGTTCTTTTTATTTTTTAATATAATAAATTATTAAAAAAATTAAATTTTAAATTTTAAATCTTACATTCTAATTCTAATTCTCTATACTTTAATTTTAAATCTAAATTTTATTTTAGTGTAGAGTATAAATAGAAATATTAAAATGGATAGAGAATTTAGGTCTCATTTTGTACGAAAGAGAAAATATATTAAGATTCGAATCCTCTCCGTCCAATCCCATCTTCTTAAATCCAACGGTTCCTTCTTGATACGTCATCGATCCTTGTGAAATAATATCCACCAATCAGATATTGCACTCTGCCCTATTTATAATAAATTCACATCCCTCTTCCTCATCAATTCCACATTTCTAATCTTTTCTTTGTTCAAGTTCTCTAAAATCAAATTATCAATGGCACCGAAAGCCGAGAAGAAGCCTGCCGAGAAGAAGCCAGCGGAAGAGAAAAAGGCCGAGAAGGCACCCGCCGAGAAGAAGCCTAGAGCCGAGAAGAAACTGCCCAAGGAAGCCGGCGACAAGAAGAAGAAGCGAGCCAAGAAGAGCGTGGAAACCTACAAGATCTACATCTTCAAGGTTCTGAAACAAGTCCACCCTGATATAGGGATTTCGAGCAAGGCCATGGGGATTATGAACAGTTTCATCAACGACATTTTCGAGAAGCTTGCTCAGGAATCTTCCAGGCTTGCTCGTTACAACAAGAAGCCCACCATTACGTCTCGGGAGATTCAGACGGCTGTGAGGTTGGTTCTGCCCGGGGAGTTGGCTAAGCACGCTGTGTCTGAAGGGACTAAGGCTGTTACCAAGTTTACTAGTTCTTAGATTTGGGGAAATCTGGTTTCCTTTGGATGCTTCGTCTATGTTTTTTTTTGTAATTCCCGAGCTTAAAGTGAAATATAAACATATGTTCAATTAGATATTTCTGCATTTTTATGTGTTTTCAAATTTGTTTGGCAAGTTCATTAACTCTTTCTTTCTGTAGTAGAGATTCTTTTAACTAACATTTGGTGCAAAAGTTTTATCATAAAAAGAAAAGGTCTTGATTTGACTGTAGCCGGAATCATTTGATTATTTGGATTTTGAAATAAAATTTCAATTCTACTGTTTTTTTTTTGTTTTTTTTTTGGGGTTGGGATTTCTCAGTTCTCTATACAATTAATTAGAAAATGCTAACAGTTTTACACATAATTTTGGTAGCGGATTCTTGACAAATCCTGCATTTCTCAGATACCAAGTCCCTCAGTTTGGCTTCAGTGGCTTTGATCTCGTGTGATTTCTTTTCAAGCTCCTTTCTCAAGGCGTCTTCATCGGCCCTTAAACATTCAACCGTCTGTTTCAAGTTGTTGCAGTCCCTGCGTGCCTTGAGACCAAAGTAACCTTGAGCAACTGTCTTCAAATATTCCATGGCAAATTCCACATCAAATTTGCTGCGTTTTGCATCCATGATAGGGTCTCTCAACTTCCATATAATCTCTTCCGTAACTAGTTCAAGTTCGAGAGACCGATCACTCATCTCTTTTATGGCAGCACAAAGCAAAACTAATATATTCTGAACAGCGTGAACACTGTATTTGCTTTTCCTGGTAATATCACCATGCACGTTGAAGATGTTTTGAGCGGTGGAGACTAGAGGCGTTGGGATTCTATACTTGCCAACGATTTCCCGGTCTCCCTCCAATAAGTCATCAAAGCTATCGAGGTCGTCCGAGTTGCTCACAACGTTGTCGTCCGTAAGTCTTTGGATAAGTTGATCTACTACCACATCAGAATACTGCAACTCTGGCATTGTCCCAATCTGATAAGTGATATGTACATTATATGTTAGTGAAAAGAAAAAAATATAAACCAACTACTACAGCACTGAAAAAGCCAAGTGGTACCCGGAGACTAGCAGGTCCAGGAGATTCCTGTTGCTGTTGCTCCTCTCGTCGGTTTCGACTATTTAACTCGGTCTCCATGTCGGGGAATTTATTCAACATGTACTCCATTTTGTCAATGCCACCAAACTTAGACATCATTCCCTGGAATCGATTGAAATTTTCCACTTGTTCTTCAAACATCTCCTTTTGCTGAAACATATCAGAGGCAGCCGTTGTTTTAGCAGAGCCACAATGTTCCCTAACAAAGTCACCAACGGGGGAGAAATATACCTGTCGACTACCAGGAGATTGCGGAAAGGGAAAGGATTCCAGTTGCTCTTGGTTATCTAATTTTTGCTTAAGCCGCTGTAACTCCATCTCCATTTCCTTGAATTTCTCCACTATGGACTCTGTTTCCTGAATTCCCAACTTCGATTTCATTTCATTTAGTTTACGGGATTCTGCCACCATATCCTTCAATTTATGCAACATTATGGATCCCATGTTCTCATTTCCTCCGTGCTTGGGTTTCATAAGTTCCGGTCTGTGGGACGTGCCCTCCGATTCCTTGTCCTTCACGTCAATTAAACTAGAATGAGGAATGTGAAGAATTTCAAGCTTTAATTAATAAAAGCAGAGAAAATCACAGCAGATTGAATTTGAGGAATCGAAATTTACCTGCTTTGGTTGCAGTCTAAGTAACTCAGAGTTGATGCGAATACTGTGGTTAATAAATGACAGCATTTGGACAATTCCCCCAAATCTGGAAACTATTGCCATCAGTTTATCGTACTGTAGCTTCATCCTCCTCAGCTGATTCAACTCCATCTTCATTAGCAAACAGAAAACAAAAATTTACCAATACTGTAGAATAAGAAATTGGAGGTACTGAAGTGAACACGCAGATTTTAGTTTACCTTAAGCTCTGCCCGATACCTTTTATCAGCTTCACTTTTTTTCTTGGCTCTTTCAGCTTGCTGCTCTTGTGTGAGGATTAAGGGTTCGCGGCCCTTTCGCTTCTTTCCATTCCAGCCTTTAGATGATGTTTTCTCAGCTTTTCCCACCAGTTCATTTAAAGCTTGACCAGCATGATCTTGTTGGTTTGCCTCTGGTTCAGAGCAGCACCAAGCTCCATTTTCGACCTCTATTTGCGAGTTACTATGAGAACTGAACTGCTGATGCAACTCGTTGACTCCATCTCCTAGCGATGACATCGGTGTTCGATACAGTTCCCAATTCGGAAACGGGTCAATTAATCCGAATCCCAACCCAGGGTTCAATAGATTTTCATCATCAAAAAGCTTCATAAACATCTCATGGGACATATTCTCGGCATCTGGCGGCGTGACTAAAATATCAGACGTCCAGTTATAATCCGACAGTTGACTGTGTGCCACGGAACCGGTGTTAGAGTTGAACTGCTGCTGCTGATCAGCAAAAGAAATTTCGTCGGTGACTGAACTCACCGGCTGTGTGAACTCGTTCAAGTTTTCTTGGCCCCGTAGTGTTGACATGGCTATCTGCGGTCACGGAATCGGTCCCCTTTTGGTTTGAATTCGATTCAGATAGTAAACTGCATTAAGACCAATCCCAGAGGCGTAGAATAGTGTCTGAATTCTGCTTCGGCTATATTGGATTCGATGAAATGAGACAAGAGTTTCATATTATGAGTAGATGGTTGACACTTGACATTAGTTCAATCTTTTTCTTTTAACAATATAAAAAGTGACTAATACATAAAATTTAACTTTTATTTATGCATCTGTTAACAAAATAAAGTTTTTCAATTTAAACATAAATCCAAACCATTAAAATATACAAATAATATTAAATTTTGTCACATCTATAATTTAATATAAATTTATACGGACATTTTATTTTTAGTGACAAATTAAAAAGGTATATTAAAAAAAAGTAACAAACTAAAAAGCAGTTTAAAGTAGGTGGTTAAGATCTCACTAGACACTTTTCTTTAACCCTAAGTTGTGGGTTCAAGATCCAGTAAGAGTAAAATTTTCCTTCCTCTTCTTTAGGTGAAAATTGTTAAAAAAATTTAATTAATTTTCAACCAATGTTTGTATTTCAGGCAAAATGAGAAGCAGAGACTCAAGGGAGGGCTGTTGAGCGGTGGGAACGCGTAATATGTAAAAAAATTAATTAAATAGAATATCTATGAGTAAGTACATTTGTCGATGAAAAATTAGCATTAAAATATTTATTAGCAAGTACATTTAGTCAGTTGGTCAAATTATTTTTTTGGATAATTGGTGTAATATTATTATCCAAAGAAGCAGTATGAAAACTGCTACAATCAACCCCTATACCAGGCCCTGGCCACCTTACAATATTCCCCAGGCAATACAAATATCCCTATTTACAGTATCTAATCTAGCATTTGTATACTGTACTCTGTTACAAACATTCTCCTTTATACAATCAATCAAAAAATCAACAGTTCTAGAACTACCTCGAAAACATCTCCAATTTCGTTCAGTCCACACGTGGTATATGAAAGCTTGCCAGGCTAGTTTAAGAACAAAGACGAGAAGGGATTTTCCTTTGAGCTGCTGAATATTCCACCGCAGTTCATCATTCCAGCTAGAAACATCTCGATGCAAGCCACAAAGCTGAAGCACGTCTGCCCAGACTCTTCTCGAATAAGCACAGGAGAAAAAGATGTGTTCTCGTGTTTCCAATTCCACCATACAGTTTATACACACACCATTGTCCACTGTTATCCCCATCCGATTCAATCGATCCTTAGTAGGGAGGCGATTGAGCACAGCCAACCACGCAATGAAAGCATGTTTAGGAATGTGATTGGGAAATCAAATCACCTTGTGCCACTCAACATGCGGTGCGGACTCACGAATCTCAGCCCAAATAGATCTTGTTGTAGAAATGTTGCCAGCCGTAAGTATAGAATGAGCCATGCCTCGAAGCTTAAGCATCCTCCTTACGCACCAACTAAAATGAGGTTTACAATCCAAGAGCCAGAAATCAGCTCCTCGAAATACATATTCTCTTAGCCAAGCAATCCATAGTGTGTCACACCCCATGAGATACTTTTTCATCAACTGGATAATACACGCTTTGTTCCACCATTTTTTTAGATCATAAATTTTTGATTAGGTACGAACACCATCTTTCTTCTTATAGAATTTTCGTTTCCCTTCTTTTTTTCTAAATATGATTAAAATTAAAATTTATTTAAAAAATTATGACCAACCATTTTTTTGAATAGAAATCTATGACCAACCTCTTTCTAAGATGAACCGCTGGTGGACATCGACTTCTATTTATCACTTGATAATTTTTAGTACCAACGAGGTTGATCCAAGTGATAAGTAATTTGGTATCGTTTAAGCATGTATCGAGTTTAAAATCTTGTGTATGTAAAAAAAATTCGTTGAAAGATTCACCCACTAAATCAAATGTGCGACGAGGTCGTTCGAGTTAGTCAGGATAAAGCTATGAAAAACTGAGAGAGCAACAAAAAATGTCTTAGATTGTTAATGTATTTCATATCATTTATAGGGCGTGCAAAAAAATTTGATTCGATATGTATTTTTATTTTTGGATAATTCGAATCAAATATTCAAAAATTTCGAATCGAATACAGATAGCTAATTCTGATTGAATATATGATTATCTGAAAATTTAATTTTTTCATAGATATGAATCTTGTTATATTTGATATTTTTACTTGTTATATATTAAAAATTGAAATTTCAATGAATACAAATCTTGTTATATTCAGTCGAAAACTTAAAATTTTCATGAATAAAACCGTCAAATTAAAAAAAATATTTAAATCAAATCATAAATTTTAATATCCAAACCAAAAATCCCATATCTAAAATCTTATTTTTTTTAAATCGAATACAAATCATTAAATTGCTAATCCAAAATTTTCGAATAACCGAAGTGCACACCGCTAAATAATTTTACTTTTCATAGTCCGCACTTTGATTGGTTGCCTTGTGTTACTGTCAGTGCTTGGATTTGTTTGTCGCGCGATTTTATGGACTTTTGCGAGAAAAACGCGCGGCAGTGTGAGTTCCGGGACTTGGCCACTTCTTTAATCATTGATAAATAGTTTAACTTCACCCACATTCCGCGCGAATAGGGAAAAAAGGAAATGAGGTATTTTTCTTACTTCATTATTTTCATCTCGTCTAATAATATATAAATTTATATTTAATATACTGACAGTAAATTTTTTATTAGTAATTTAAAGTTTGTAGTTAAAATTTTAAGTTTTTATTTAAAATATTATGATTAGAGATTTAAATTTTAATATATAAATTTTAAATTTAAAGCCTCTAAATTTAATTTTATAAACTCTAAATTAAATCTCTAAACCATAAAATTAAAATTCATGTCGAAACTTTTTCTACCGCATGTGTGGTAAAATGTCTGACGAGACTTATATCTTAGGCACATGTTCAAGGCCGTTGACTCCACAAACTTATTCTTTTGATTCATGTACAAATTTGAATAAATGGAATATAATAAGTTTTTTTTTGAATCTAGATTATATTCAACAGTGAAAGCAATACAAAAGAATTACACCTTTTACAAGATAAATATAATGCAGAACAAAATAATAAAATTTTAAAGGTATGAAAAACGTTAAAATACCAAACCTAACACTGTCAGAAGAAATCTTCTGAAATAAAAATCCAGAAAAACTATAACTTTGCCTTGAGTGCTCTTTGAATATAACAAAAATTCTTCTGCTACTTGTTCTTGGCATGTCGGCACAACCACAAAAGGGAATCATAGCATGTATAGAACGACCTCCTTCGTTGAAAAGCGCTCGTTGATACTCGTCACTCGAACGCGTAACTGTTAAAAGACAGACTACTGTCACAAAGACAGACAAAAACTGCTAAAAAGCAGACGAAATAACTGCCACCAAGCAGACAAAAGAACTACCATAAAAGCAGATTTGAATAAGAATCCGACAAAGTAGAACGAAAACAAGAAATAAACTTGAAAAACGAAATATTCATCGAAAAATATGAATTTTATTTATGTACAGAACCAGCAGAACGGCCAAAGGCCGCCGCCGGTAAAAAAAAAACGATAAAGAAAAAGAAAGACTTAGAGAAATTTTATAACCGCCTCAGAGTAAATGAAGAAGTGGAGAAGTGGAAATATAATAAGTTTTTTAAATACCTGTTTACTTCACTTGAATTTAAAAAATATTCTTATACAAGTATGGTTATTTGATTTCAAAATTTTAATTGAATTATACGCGAATAAAAATGGAATATTATCCTGAACTTTTTTAACTCATCAAATTGGCCATGAATTCAACATACGTCCTTATACTATAATTAAAAAGAATATGTGTCCAATTTTTGTTTATATCGCGAGGAAGACAATGGCTGGCGGCAGAGTCTTAAGTTGGGATTAAATGGCCGAAAGACAGATGGAGAATTTTTTTTTGTCAAACAAGGAAGGATGTTGACAGCTTAGGTTAGGAGGGCCTATTCGAAAATTTTAAAAATTTTAGGTCTCTAATTTATAATTTTTAAAATTTAATGAGAAATTTTAAAAAGTTTAAGTAGAAACTTAATTAAAAATATTAAAAATATAATAATATTTTTAAATTTTAGAGGGATTAAAAATTAATTTGCCAAATATTAGGGGGCCAAGGCACAACATGTTTTAACGAGGGCCCGCCCCTGTTGTCAAAGCTGCTTGTCTTCTTCTTTCCACTAATTCGTTTTTTTGTCCCTGTAAAAAGATTAATTAGAAAACAGTAACTTTAAGAAAAGGCATTCGCGCGGTTGTGTGCGTTACTTGCTCGCTTCCATCGATTTTCTACAGTTAATATTGCAAAAAAATCTCATAATATTCGATTGAATAATTATTTTGATTTATAAATATTTTTTGAAGTAATTTAATTTAAAATTTTTATTTTAAATTAAAATAGTCTCTCTGTGAATGAAAATTGTTAATCAACTAAGGGTAAAGATCTTAAAATAATATGACAAACCTACATAGCAGTGCATGTCGACATGATAATGTCATATAAAATTATTTTTTCTACCGATAAGTTGTTATGTCAAATCAATTCAAATTGTTGAGAGCTAAATTACTTTATATATATATATATATAAGTTAAAGTAATTATTCATCAGCAAAAAACATTAAATAATAGGATAAATTAAACCGTTAACAAATCAAATTATAAGTGTCCTTGTATTTTGACCACGATTATATTTTTGAAAATGGGATAGTTAACGTGATGCTCGTTTGATGGGTAAGAGTAACAAATTTAATTCTCGATGTTTATATTTTTCTATTAATTTAGTTCTTATTTTTAAGATAAATACATCAATTGTCATCCCACTTTTTAAAGTGATTTCGTTTTAATAGTTGTAGTTAAAAATACTTTCAAGTTAAAAAGCTGATATCTTAATAATGATGTTGAAAAATTCTTTTATTTTAGTTACCATACAAATAAAAAAAGGATAATGTGGATCGCTAAAGTTGTGAATCAAACTTGAAATCCTTGTTAAGCGGTCCAACGCATAACTACAATATAAAAAATACGTAAAAAATTATAGAAAAAAACTTTGAATAACATGGACATTAAGCATATAATTAAATTAAAACCAATTAGTATTATAATATTATAAATATTAATAATTAAAATTAAACAAAAAGTAGATCAATTCAAATTTTATAAACTTGACTCAACACAAACATATTTTATATTTATAAAATTTGAGTTATTAAAAAAACTCAACAACACAACTAAATTAAAATTTTTTATTTAACTCAACTCAAGTTTATAAATTTTTGAATTTAATCATCAAAATGGAGTAAAATAGATGACAAAACTACATCAAGTACAAAACGAAAATGAAAACACATGAAATTCCATATGATGCAAAACATTAACTTACTAAAACTAATATAAATATAAATTTTATTTTGATACATAAGCTATGTAAATTTATTTTACACAATTATTCTATAAAATTTAAAACCAAAATCTCAAACCCTAGCACCGTAAAATATAATCCCTAAACTCTAAATTCCAGCCATAAACCTTAAATTCTACACCCTACATACTAAACCCCTAAACCCTAACCCTATCCCTAAACTCTAAACACTAAAGTTTAGACAAGCTTGTGTACCAAAATATTTTCCGATAAACATATAACACTTAATATTCATGCAAAAAAAAAATAACAGCCCATCCATGATAAGAAAGTAAGATGCAGAGTACCAATGACATTAGGTGGACAGATAAAGAAACAAACTAGAAAGAAGCAAGCCTGACCTGGAATTCCACAAAGTAGAGAACTAAAATACAAAACAATCCACGGATTCCACAACACCAAATTGTTTAATAAGAGAATAAACACTCACAAAGTACTTTGGTTTTCACCCATCTTTTGGATACTAAACACTTGTATAATTACTTAGCAAGCATGCTTTACTGGGACTGATTCTCCTGTTGTTGCTGATAGTTGAGGGGCCTCCTGAAGAGCATGATGTGTGGTTCAGGGCGATGAATCGCATAATGGACCCAACCGCGACTCTGTTGTACTCCGATGGCACGCCATTCGTTCTACAAAAGGGCAACAAAATCAGAATCACTGCAAACCTAGATAAACCGCAAAACACTAATGGACATGCAATAACAGCATCAATACTTTTAGCTCCAAAACAAAGTAATGCTTTGAAAACCATAGTTCATTCATCAAAACCATACTTCAAAACCATGGAAATTGATACAAATCAACCTTGTACTATTAGACCAGATTCATATATTCAAGAAATCTGAAGTTATGCAAATGGTTAAGGAACAACTAGTCATGCTCCTCTACAACACAAACTTTATAGAACAAGAATCGTAAAACAATCCGTATGCTTTCTTAGATACTTCGATAAGATGGAAAATTGGTACGAAACACACAGGTAGTGAAGGCAGCGAGTTGCTCAATTGCGAGCCAGTTATTTACATTTGCATAAATAATCAACATTCAAACACAGAACTCGTAAATTATGATTATTAGTAATCAATTTCCTGATTGGACAGCCAACAACGCTAACTATTTCTGATTAAAATCATAAGGAATTATTAAACTAAAAAGACTCTACAGTGAATTTTAAAAGATAAACAAAAATGCTTTAAAAAGTAGTGTAAAACCCTAACAAAACAAACATACTTCAGAGAGGAGGCGATTCTTGGGGAGAAGTTTGGCCACTTCAGGAGGAAGAACAACATGCCTGTACAACAAAAGGAGAAAAAAATAAATCAAAACTTGACATTCTGAAATTTCGAGCAGAATGATGAAAAGATTAAACCTAGCAAAAATCAAGACGAAATTAACTTCGACCTGTACTCATAAGTATCATCGAAGTATTTCTCAGAGTATTGAATCTGCCCCATTTTTCGGTTTTACTGCAAAGGAAACAATACGAAAATCACTTTATTTATTGACTTCTTTTTCTAAATTTAGTGTCAATTTTGGATCTGGAAAAACGAAAGAACATGAGGAAATCAATGAATCAGGCACCAAAGATTATACAACCTTTCATGAAACTAAAACAAAAACGGAATTATTTACTAAAAATAAAGAGGGAAAAAAAAGGGAGCGGACCTTGGAGGGAGAGCGAAAGGAAGATTTAGAGGAGAGAATTACTTGGGATTCTATTATATTAAAGAGAGTGGCAAAGGCGTAATACATATATATTTAGCGGAGGGAAGGGCAAAGGGTATACTGAAATTTCCGATAATTATGTAATTGTTTATTAAAATAATTTTGAACTTCAAATTTTAAAATTGTCCCGCTAGAATTCAGATGAAGTCATAATATTCATTATGATTAAAACTTTATCTCTGTTTATCAAATAGAAATTTAATGTACTTGGAATTTTATAAGATAATTAATTGTACATATTTCATATTAAAAATAAATACGAGTTTTTCTCTTTTCTCTCATCTATTTAATTTTTTTAACTTTATTTATGATATTTTTCTTATTTTTGTCGTGTTTATGGTTCAAATGGTATTATCTCCTCCTCCACCCATAATAAACAAGGGTAAACTACAATGGAGGTCACTTAATTATAGGTAAGATTATATTTGGGTCACCTAATTATTAAAAGTTACAGTTGAGTCACTCAATTATGGGTAAGGTTACATTTGGGTCGCTCAATTATGGGTAAGGTTATATTTGAGTCGCTCAATTAAGGGTAAGTTTATATTTGGGTCACCCTTCATATTTAAAAAAGGGATAACTATATTTTTAGTACCCCGCCTTTACCTGTTTTCCTATTTTGGCACCCTACCTATTTTTTGGCAAAATAATATCTAACGTTACGTTTTGTTTCTATTTTGATAACATGCCGTTAAAAAATTAATGAAAGGTTGACTAGGAGAGAGAAAATCACACGTGGCATGATGCCATATCATTTTATCTCTCCTAGTCAACATGCCACGTGCGATTTTCTCTCTCCTAGTCAGCCTTCTGTTAATTTTTTAACGGCGTGGTACCAAAATAGAAACAAAACATAACGTTAGACACTATTTTGCCAAAAAAAAGGTAGGGTACCAAAATAGAAAAACCGGTAAATGTGGGGTACTAAAAATGTAGTTATCCCTTTAAAAAAGTACATCAATTTAGTCTTTTTTTCTTCCAAATCACTTGTATACCCCCGTCAACATTAGATTACTTCATTTGAATTCATTAATTAATCTAATACACAAATTGATATATATTTTTTTAATATGAAGGGTGACCCAAATGTAACCTTACCCATAATTGAGTGATCCAAATGTAACCTTTAATAATTGGGTGACCCAAATGTAACCTTTAATAATTGGGTGACCCAAATGTAAACTTACCCATAATTAAGTGACTCAAATGTAACTTTTAATAATTGAGTGGCCTAAATGTAACCTTATTTATAATTAAGTGACATCCCTTATAGTTTACCCAATAAACAAATACTATGAGATTTTAATTTGGGCAAGTAGCCCATTCTACTTTTATTACATAAAGTTAACCCAACCCATTCAGCAAATTTTTAAAATTCATGTTTGGAAGGCCCAAAAACAAATCTCTTCACATTTCTAACCAATGATAGGAAATTGCATGGTTGGAAAATGGCAACTGAATTCGAATGCTCGCACTGTCACACATATCAACTTGAATACAAAGAAAAGCCATCATTTTAGCATCAGTCAGCAAAATAACTTGATTTCTTCTCTTCTTTTTTTTTGTTTCGTGGGTTGCAACTTGCATGGGGTTCCAGCTCTCAGCAATACAATAAAATAAACATTTATTTTGAAAGCTGCAAAATCAATAACAATATGGACTCTGAAGTAGCAGATCAAATATAACTTGTTTATCATGGTTTTTTGCCTGTTGAATTCTGACACAATACAGAACCAAAATCACAAATGCAAAGAACACAAACCATTGCTTGTTCCATACAACATGCACTAAGAAAACATGAAAAGAGAAAGAAAGAAAAGTAAACAATAAACACATGACGCAGAGAAATGAAACTGCCAAAGGATTGAAGTTGCCCTGTGGAAGAAACCAGTACTTACAGTGAAATCTGACGACTGCAGTTCAAAAACCCAGTTTCTTCAATATAAGAGATCATCTTCTTCAATTGAAAAAGTGCATGCCAAAGGATTGTAGTTGCCCTGTGGGGGGAAAGGCTTCTGGATTCCCCAAACTTCTGACCTTACATATATATTTATACTCTGCCACCTCCCACCGAGCTGAAAAGACTGGTCAGGTTCTTTGGGCGGGGGTGGCACCATGACTAGGTGAAACCATTGGCGATCTTGGAATACCTCATCACAGGCATATTCTTGAATGGCTTTACAAAAGACGAAAACGAATTCAGATGTTGAGATTCAAGTTTTAAACTCATTGAGCTGAAGTTGGGATTTCTATTTGAAATGTGGTTTTCTTCTTCCTTTTTATCTAAAAAGGAAATGACAGCATCTTCCAAGGTATATGCGGCGACCAACTCCATTGCCCCACATTTGATGACCACAACTTTTCCTGCCTTACCAATAAAATAGTACTATATATGCTTCAACTTTGGAGCCCTCCCACGCGCTGTACGCATTGTTGGATCAAATTCATCTTGCTTATAAAATGGACTAAAGCATATATGTTGTTTTTCTTTGTTATTGGAAAAGGAGGGGGAAAGGGAAGATGCCAAGTAGAAGTTCCATCTGATTAATGGCGCGATGCATGGTTTTGAATTAAAATTATAATCACGTTTTTACATCTCATGTGCAGATCACTAGAGAAATGAATGGACAAAAACATTGGAGGCGATGAAAAAAAGATTACACGATACATGATTACAACTTTATATTACAAAGTAAACAACATAGTCCCTAACTCTTAAACTACTAATTTGATTAGTTCTTACAAATAATCTGACATAAGTGACTTTTAAAAAGTTTTCGATTTCAATTACAATATTTACAATCTTTTCTTCTATCCCAATATGCAACTTTTATTTAAAAAGATGTCTTGTTTTATTTGAATGTGACATTTATAGTATGGAGTGTGTAATAAGTTTTCATGCTTCATGAAATGAATTTGTCCTCCTCTTTTGAGTTGTTGTATCCATATTCTTATGATAAAGTAGCAGTAAGTCTGGATTAAAAATTACTTATATGCGAAGGAAGTATCGTGGTGTAAAGTAAGAGTCTTAAGTTTTCCTAAAGACCACTTCGAAATTCAGATAGGGAAGAAAGTAAGCCAGCTCTGCAGGTAAAGACCAAAGTCTGTTATAAGATATGGGTATGAAGTAGAAATCTTCAAAGATAGGGTTAGTTACTTAGTTAATGTCTCGTTCAAGATTTAGAAAAGTTTTGGAGTTAATTGCATCACACATCCCCAAACTATGTTTCTCATTCTAAATTGATCCTTAAATATTTAAACATTTCAATTTCACCCTCAAATCATAACTTTCATTCTAAATTGGTCTCCAAACTTTTGTATATCCCATTTTTATCCCCAAATTATGGCCCTCATTCTAAATTGGTCCCCAAACTTTTGAATGTTCCAATTTCATCCATAAATATCATTTATTTCAAATCATATTAGTATATAATACATATAAGTGTTTCATGACAAGTAACAATTTTTATAATAGTTTTATTAACATGAAATATGATTAACATATACTAATAATTTCGAGACGAAATCAGAACGTTCAAATAGTTTTAGGACAAATTTAGAATGAGAGTCATAGTTTGAGGATGAAAATGGAATGCCCAAAATTTTGGGACTAATTTATAATGAAAGTTATAGTTTAAGGATTAAATTAAAATATTTAAAATTTTAAGGACCAATTTAAAATAAGAGTCATAATTTGAGGATGTATGGTACAATTAAATCAAAGTTTTGATAGAAACATAAGTTTTGAATATTAGGTTCGTTTAAAATACAAGATGGTGTCGGACTTAACGTTTAAGACCCGAGCTAGACCCGATTCGTTTCTAAGTTTGTACTGATATGCATTAGTATCGGAACACAAACTAGTGACAGTGACATCCTTTACATCTTACACGTGCATGCCTGCCAAATGCCTAGGGCGAATCGATAATAAATGGGATAAATCTCAATACTTATTATATAATTATAAATTATTTAAAATAAAATTTTAATTAAATTATTTTTCATATATTTTTTTTATTTTTTTAATAATTAGATAAATACTTATCTTAGTCGGTTAAAAAACTCCTAACCCCTAAACCCAAAATTGTAAACCCCAACACATAAATTATAAACCTTAAATTCTAACCCTTAAACACAAAATCTAAAAACTGAAAACTAAAACTTGAAACCTTAAACCCTGAATCCTAAAATCCCAAATCCAATATTTGAATTTAGGGTTTAGGGGTTTAAGTTTACTGTTTATAATTTAGGATTTAGGGTTTTTATTTTTTAAATTGACTAAGGTTGATATTTGATCTAATTATTTTTTAAAAAATATTAAAAATATAATATAAATAAAAAATAATTTAATTAAATTTTTACTTTAATTAATTTAAAATATATTAATCAATTTAATGGTATTTAACGATAATTATCGCTAGTGATATATAACGGTGTTCATTGAGCGTGATAGAATTTTCCTAACAAATAAATGCTATGAATCGCAGTAGAGAAAGTGTAAGGTTTGGTATAAGGGAGAACCCAAGCAGATGAGAGCTCGGCCCAGACAAGAAGAGAGGCTTTGTAGAAAATGCAACAATACAGATGAGAACTGAGCTCAGCCCAGACAACACGTGGATAAGCAAATAAGCAATGGTCTTAGAAACTAGAAAGTCCCGTAGTGTCCGAATACCAACAAATTTTAAGATACATTGTCCCGACTCCCGAGACCTCCAGATTTCTGGGATCTTATTGATCTAATTGAAGTGGCAATCTATTCATAACAGCATTTAAACAAATCTTAGTCGGTAAAGTTTCTAAACATCAGCAATTTGCATTACTCTTTAAGCTTTTTCTCCTTTTTCTTTTCGGTCGAGAAATATTATATACTATATTGTTTAAGGCTAAGCCAGAGAAGACTAGCATATGGTATCAAACTCAAAACTGATACTCTATTTATAAAAGCATATTGGTCCAAAAGGATTAGCCACGAGAAATAAAAGCAGAATAAAGATATTTATAGGCCAGGTTAATTTGAAATCAAATAAAAAAAGTTCTACTTAGAAGTTGCAGGTTTGCAGCAATGAATCTTACGACATTTGAAGCAGAAGAAAAGAACATGACATGAATCTTTTAGATATCTTGAGTTTCACCCAAGAAACCTTGTAAGAGAATTGGCAAAAGTAAAAGGGAAATTAAAGAACAAAACAGGAAAAGCAATTCAACATTCTCTTGTTTACATATATATTTAAGTTCATTAGGCAAAATATTCTCCAACTTTTTACCTGTATAAAACAACATTCAGCATTCCCCGGAGTTCAGAGTTCATATCCAACTATTGTCCCGCAAAAACAATGCCGGCAAGTAATACAGGCGTTCCGGCAGCAGCTACACAACAACAGCCAACAAGACGTTTCAGCCTGGTAAGATGTGTAGCCACTTGCTTGCTAGCCCTCATTGTTCTTGTTGGTCTAGCCGTGTTGATCACTTGGCTAGTCATTAACCCCAAAAAGTGGGTTTACACACTTGAAAATGGTTCAGTCCAGAATTTCAACCTAACCAACAACCATCTCAATGCCACATTCGATTTCGTTCTTAGGGCACATAACCCCAACAGAAGAGTCTCTGTCTACTATGACTACATCGAGTGCACGGTGACGTACGAAGATCAAACCATCGTGTTCAATACGATCGATCCCTTCTTCCAGCCTCATAGGAATGTCAGCCGAGTCAAATCGAAACTGGTGGCTCTACATTCAGAGATGTCGCCATCAACATCTAAAGATCTCATGATTGAAAAAACATCAAGGGAGATTCAAGTTGATGTTCGTTTTAAGACAAGGATTCGGCTTAAGGTAGGCATATGGAAGTCTAATCATCGTACGCTACGGATCGTTTGTTACTCGGCGACAGTTCAATTATCTCGGTATAAACATTTTGACAAGGTACCATGTGAAACAGAACTTTAGTTCAGAGTGATTTTTTTACAACAATGATCCCCCCTCTGGTTTTATTTGTGTGTTTCCAATTATCTCTTACATGTCTCAACTGGTGTCCTAGGGCTGCCATTTTATGTCTCCCATGCTATTGTATTTGTTTTCTTCTTTGATTAATATGGTGTGAAAATTGTTGTTTCTTGTTTACCTGCCACTGCTATCACAAGAATTCCAGTATGTATAAAAGATTAATATTGATTGATGTATACCAACAAGAATTTAAATGGGTCAAATTACACTATTAGTTCATATACTCTGATTTGGTGGTTTTTAGTCCCCAAACTTTAATACATATTCCCAATTTACCTGCAGAAACAGGTCTTGGTCTAGTTTGTTGGTTTAGCCCATAACTTAAATGGGCTGTCTTATCACTGACTTATGATCAATGGCTTCTTTTCATATGGGGGCAGAAACACTTATTCATTTGTTCAAAAAGTGATTTTATTATGCCCAACACTAAAAAATATTAAAAAAATTAAATTTTTTTTGAAAGATAAATTAATTTTATTAATAAAGTTTCAAACAAACTTAACCTAAATTGTGAGCCTCATTAAAAATCTCTCTAAACCTAAACAGGGGAAAAGAGTACAACACAACTAGGAATGAGATACAAAAGAAACAACCATTCACACCAAAAAAACCTCACCTGCAACGCCCATATCCTAACATCTCAGCTCGACACCCCTTCTACAACTATACTACAAATTACTCCCAATTCTCTTCAGTACAACAAATTTAAACAACATCCTATCAATTCCAGCAGCAATAGTTAAAGCATACAAAGTCAAGCAAAACACCCACATTTTTCACAATTCATCACCTAACAAACGCAATGAAACTAGAGCTAACAAGATAATAAGTCATAACTACGGTTCCTTGAAACAAATGCAAATTGCACCATACCAATAGCCGGTTCAATCGAACGGTTTCAACAAAAGTTTCTCACCAACGTCATTGATAAATTAGAGCATTACCAATCCATTTGGCTTTCACTAGAAAACTTGCCTTCACAACCCATTTGGCTTTCACGAATTAGTCCAAAGTAGTTTTTAATGTTACAGCTTCTCCCTCGCCTCCTAATCCTTCTCATAAATCTTTGCACTTGTATTTTCGTGGCTCGATCACGCCTTTTTCTTTCACCAACCCAAAGTACATCATCTTGAAGAAAGCCAATGACTTAACCTTATCGAAGAGAATCCGAGAAGTCTCTTCCACTCCTTTGAGGCTTGACTCCGACGCTGAGGGATGAACTTTCACCTGGTTTAAGAATTTATCTCCATTGATGTAGCTATGATTTTCAACCAAAGCATTCGCATTATGATCAAACGGAAGATGGCCAATATCATCACCTTCTGAAAATAAAGACTCCTCCCAATATGAACATGGACTAAAAGAAGGTTCAAACTCAGAAACACACACCTTAAACAATTTATTACCCACTTTAAGATCAAAGGATTCATCCACTCTAGAAGTACAAGTGGTAATAATTTGAAAACGAGCTCTATCAAAAGAACTTGGATTCAAAGTCTTATCATCAATCGATATTAAGTCTCCCCATTTTCCAGCAATGCTTCGGAATGTCTTTGGACACCATGCGATTGCAGGAACCCCAAAGCAAGATAACCAGGCTCGTCGGCTGCTGCACTCAATATCTTCCGACCACACTTCTACCTTTTCAAACCATTTCTCCAAAATTAATTTCTGCTCAGAATAGACTTTCTTTAAGCTCTCTTCATCCTCAAAAATGATTAAAACTATTGATCCGCTAAGGCTCATAATCGTCGACCCCCTCAAACCATCGTTATGTAAATTTTTTGCAAGCTCTTTGGTCGACATAAATTTCTTGCACCAACCAACTAAGCTATCCCTTAGGACCAAGGATTTTTCATTATCAATAAAGCCTTCAACAGGAACCGCCTCTTTGTCCCCAAATATGGTTTTCAGCAGTTGTCCATTACAAGGTTTCTTCCTCCAAAAAGAGCGTCGCGGCTGGAACCTCGCAATGAAAACTTGTATTTTATTTCCTTGGATTCTAAAACCGTCAAGACTGTCAATAGCTTTGTGAGCATCCTCTTTCCGGGAAAAACGTACAAATTCGAATCTGCTTCCCCCCATGCTTCTCTTTTTCGGAATGAACGAATCTAAAACCACTCCATAATTGTCAAAGATTAACCACAGACCTTTGTAATGTAGATTCTCCGGCAGATTGAAGACGATTAGTGTGGTGCAGCTTTCCCCAAAGTTCCTGTTCACCTGAGACGCCTGAAATTCTCTCATATTTTTTTATTTAAAAAAATTAAATTTTAAACTTTAATTATAAATTTTAAATCTTAAACCCTACACCCTAAAAATACATCATACCTTAAATTCTCTAATCTTAAACCTTAAACCCTAAACTTAATTTTTAGTGTGGCATAAATAAGGTCATCGAAAAAGGTGAGAATTTTTATTATGAAAGCCAGAAAGTAGGTATTATTAAGTAAACATCATTTCAATCCATTAGTTTCAAGATTAACTTTGACGCCAAGGGAGGAAAGTTTATCTACAAAAACTGCAGTACTCCATACCAAATTACACACACTTTAAGAGCTTACACCTACAGATGAACCCAAGGATTTATAGCATTGAAAGCTTCATTTAAGTTTGATGTGTTGTTCCACCTAATCTTCATTAAATGATCACACGATTATGATAAACTCTTCATCAAATGGAGTAGGTAAAACAGTACTAATATCCCATCTCTATAAAGGAAAAGCATTCCATTGGCCGTGGCGGATACAGAAATATATTTGAGGATGAGCACATATAAAATTTCAAAATTTCAGGGTGGACACAAATCACAAATATTATAAAAATTTAAGGACTAATTCAAAAAAAAATTAAAGGCAAATATATATACTTTAAAAAGTTCAAGGTAAGCACAGGCCCACCCTATATTATATGTACATCTGCCAGTGCCACACGCCACCCCACTCTAACATATGAACAATGCAGAAATATCTGAACCCCACAATTTCTCATCTGCAAAAATATCTGATATTGATAGAAACTTTTTCAACCAATGTCATTAGTTTGCGCTTGATCAATGTTCAAACGTTGTTTTAAACACATATACTTAGCCTCAACCCAGTAATTTGTTGATCATTAATCCGTGATTAGCAAAAAGAAGTGGATTCACTGCTCGTCTCATGATTTCTAAATTACTCATTAATAACTGGTCAAATTGTAAGACTTTCAGCTACATTTTACTGACAAACAATCAAAAACCAGCAGTGGAAGACAAGATATACCTCCTTTTTCTGACAAAAGCGTTGCCCTAAGGAAAAGGGTATGGACTATGGTTCATTTTTTGTGGGGTATTGTCCCCTCAAAAAAGAATGGGGGGTTGGGTTGGGGTTTTTTTTTTTTTTTTTGCTGATCATGTATAGGCAAACGGTGTCCTACCATTATAAAACTCGACAGAGGTGATATTAAGTAAGGGCATGTGCCCTTAAAGCTGTCAATTCTGATAACCAAACTTGAGTGCCTTTCGGACTAGACCCCTCCCTTTCTCCCCAAATATTGACGGTTTCTGCATGGCATCTTGCTAAGGAAACCAAGACACAAGGGCTAAACTAAACTAAAGTGCATGGACATGGCCGGAGCCTGAATGACAGATGACCTAAGGGCTAAACTAAAGAGCTAGACAAGGGCATGTGCCCTTAAAACTCATCCTTTTTATCTCTTTGGTATTTGCTTGTCCGTTGTTGTTATTGTTTCACTGTTCTCAGTGTCAAGTGAAATGAACTTAACCGAAACATTTCTTATAGTTATAGCTCAGTCCCATCTAATAATAAACAATTATGTAAACTCCCACATTTTTACAGCAATTTATTTAGCTTTTTGTCTCTTGTTTTCTATCCCTTTGCTATCTTTTTCCATCTTCTCATTTCTGTTTGATTTGGATAACCAATAATGGCATCATATCTTGTTTTTGATAAGCTTGAGAAGATATTTTTTTAAGAATATTAATTTCGTATTTGCCAAAATTGTCATTACATTTTTTTTTCAAATGAAAAAAAAAGCAAGCTTAATTTCATAGGTGTAGTGTCAACATGACTGTACATGCATTTATAACAACGTTTTAACATGATATTGAATTGTTGACATGAGCAGTGAGCACGTGGGCATGATTTTGAACATTTTTTCTTTGAAAATAACAATTTAAAGAAATGAAGATTAAATTTCACAACCACAGTCGAAACCAAGATCAATTATCAAGAGGGACCAAATTACTTTACTTTATATTTATAACGCTAATTATTTAAACTCGAAATTTATAAAAGACAAAATTTAATTCGTATCAGAACTAAATTATTATTATACCAGTAAAATTAAGAGCCAAACCCCAAACTCTAATTTCACCCTTGACCCTACCAAACTTATATGTTAGGTACTAAATTAATGAAGTGTGAAATTCTTTTCGCTTAGGGTTCATGAATCAAATAGTTAAAATTTTAAAATTGAAGTTCATAATGCATTATAGTATAAGAAACTATAGCATTGTCATTAATTAAAAAGGAAAACGTGGAAAGGACTAAGGGTACAAAGTCCTCAATAATATTATATATATGCATATGTAGGGAAATGAGCTTTCCACGTGACTATTTGGGGGTGAAGATTAGATTCATGTAACATGTTGATGTAGTCGGAACATGATGGGCAAAGAAACATATGATCTTCTCGGCCATTAGAGGACCATGCCTGTATTTTGTAAGTACATATGGTGCCATTAAGGAAGAGGTAAGCCAAAGCTGTTGGGTTTACCTAAACAAGGGATTTACAATGGCAAATACTATATTTATTTTAATCTTAGTTTTTTTAGTTCAATTTAATCCTAAATTTAAATAGGGTAAACTACTGCGGTGGTCACTTATGTTTCCCTTTAGTACAAAGTTGGTCACCGATTTTGAAAAATGACCGGTAAGGTCACTTACGTTTTCGGGGCGTAAACTTTTGGTCACCAGCCGTTTAATGCCGTTAAACTTTAACGGTTTTTTGATCTGGTAATTGAAAAAAATAAGGGTAATTTACTGCAATGGCCCCAAAATTCCTGAAATTTCAGAAAACCCCCAAATTCATAAATTCCTAAACCCTTAAATACCTAAATCTCTCAATCTGGTCACTATTGCCGTCGTTGGCCACAATTTCGGCGACGGAATGGGGCGTCCTCCCTTCTCCCAAACACCCATGCACCAATCGTCGTCGTTCAATTGTCGCTTGTTGCAAATCGATCGAATGATATTTTCAAATATTTCAACCTTCGTTCGACATTTTGCACAACTCCGATTAATTTTTGGCAGCGGCGTGGTAGGGTAAACGATCATGATGGTCCGACGACGGATGTGGTGGGCGGCGGCGTTACAATCGGCGACGGAATCGACTTAAATCGCGGTTTAAGTTTTGGTGAGTTAGGGATTTTGAATATGGGGGTTATTTTGTGAATTTTGAAAATTTAGGGATTTTTTTAACTGCCAGATCAAAAATTCGTCAAAATTTAACGGCATTAAATGGTTGGGTGACCAAAAGTTTATGTCCCGAAAACGTAAGTGACCTTACTGGTCGTTTTTCAAAATCGGTGACCAACTCTGTACTGGGGGAAAACATAAGTGACCACCGCAGTAGTTTACCCATTTAAATATTATATGGTTTACATTTAGTTGGAGGTGGGTTGTTTAATAGGATTCCTGTGGGATTTTGGAGGTACAAGCAACCCCCACGAAGGTGGATGGATGCAGGCCACACAAAGAAGTGACCGACAACTTGATCATTTTATTTTATTTTATAAGTTTGCAATTTGTTGAGTATATAACCAACATAAAAAAAAATCTCATGTACATTTTTAGTTTTTTTTATGCGTCGACACAAAAAATTAAATTATGAATTTTGGCTCGAAATTTAAATTTTAAAACTTAAAAATATATTATACTCTAATTTTATAAATTTTAATCATAAATATTAACCTTAAACTTTAAATTTTAACTCTAAACTTAATTTTATAATATGGACACATAAATAAAAAACACCAAAAAAGATAAAAAGGGTTTTTATTCGAATCGACATTAACCTTATTAATTGCTCTTTCACAATCATGTTTAATCATGAATATATAATTCAACACCGCCGAGGATTTCGCCAATTGCCGGTAGAGTTAGAGTCAACCCATTTTCTCAAACTCTTTTTTATTTAATAATGATTGGCCAGAACAAGCCTCCCAATTTTCATGCATGAACGGCGTGTATTTATATTAATATTTCATTAGGTTTTATTTTTATTATTTTAATTAATAAAATAGATTTTCGGGTCAATCTGGATCTAGTACGTTTCTTGAATACTCCGATTAAAAACGATACATATAAAATTTACATATAGAGTTTAGGGGTAAATTTGAATTTGACTATATTTTAACATATTATTTATAAAATTAAATTTTGTATCAATATATCAAATGATTATTATCTCATACAAAGTCGGTGTAATTTTTTTTCCACCAATACCTCAATTTTAAGATTTAGAGTTTTAATTTAAAGCATAGAGTTTAGAAATTTTAGTGTAAGGATTTAAAATGTATTTTTTTTTTTAGAATTTAAAGTTTATGGTTAGAATTTAAGTTCGAACTAACTCACAAAACGCTGTTACGCACCATAAATAGACAAAAATTTTATAGTTCAAACTTAACATTCAGATTGAGCGATGAACCACCTTGATTATTGCAACAAACAACGGGTTCATGTTTATGAATTAAAATTTTAACTACACACTTGTTGTAAAAGCCTTGAATTGAATATATTTTAATCTAAACAATGACATTGCACTAATTAACATGCAACCAACTTTAATTAGACACACCCAATCATGATAATAAAAAGGGATGGCTTTAGTTAATCGACATAGTTGGATAGTTATAGTCATAGGAAATTTAGTAATAATTACTTAGCTTTTTGGTAAGCCTGCGTCCCAGATTTTGAATTAGCCTTTTAACCATTTGTTTCTTTAAAAATTCATCATTTCATTTAAACTTACCAAATTTTGTCAACTTGTTTCCGGAAATTTATAGCTCAATAGTAACACCTTATCTCCCTGTGTTGTTACAACCTAATGTTTGATGCCAACACTTTTTATTGGTATTTTCTACTGAAATCAAGTTTTCTTTATTAGGTAGTATTTCGAATATAATTTTATTGATTTAACTATCAGTTGGTTTAATAGAACAGTGTGTTGAATTATTTTAAATAACATTCAAAGTTCAAAATTCAAATCTTAAATTTGTGTAAGTTGGATTGAGAGAACCGTCCTCATAATAAAACTTTACAACATTCAATCCGAATTAATTAACCAATAAATCAAATATTAGTGGTTATAAAAAAAACTTTGCTCAAACCAATACTTTCAATATATTTATTTATTTTTTCTTCTTGGCGTTTGTTTGATTTTTTTGAACGTTTATTTAATTATAAGTTTTTAAATTTGTAACTCATTCTTTTTAAATGCGGCATTTTTTTTATAAAAATAACTTTATAGATGCTCTAAAACTATTTCTTAAGGTCATTATTTTCCATGTCTTATAAAAGTTCTCAAAATATAAAATATTATTCTAAATTATAATTTAATTGACTAATAATCCCGTTAGAATTATTATAATAAATTTAAATAAAATTTTATTTTATAATATAATTACTGATGCAATTATTAATATTAGGTATCATATTATCAGACAGAATAATAATACCAATGTCGCACTATTCAATTTTGAAATCAAAATAAATACGAGACAATTTAGTACCTAACATAATATTAACCTAACCTTTTCTGGAATTATGGGATAATTACACGTTTACTAAATTTCCACAACAAGAAATTTCTTAAAACCACACATTGTACCACTGAGTACGACTTTACCTTTTCATGGAAAAGAGGTACTCCATTTTGAATTGCCGTTAACGCCACAACATTCCGGTCATCCCACGGTAGTTGAAATTCCATCATTGCCCTTCTGCTACCTTTATTTTGAAATTTCGTAACCCAAACAAAATTCCATGTTCCAGAAATCACGAAGAAAACCCCGCGTCGTTTTCTCCGGTTAAATCCAAGATTTGGGAACATTTTCGTAATTAGCCCCACGAGAGAAAGGTCTCCACCCACGTGTCAATCTCCTATTCATCCTTTTCCATTGATTCTAAGACGTTAGTGTTACGGCGGTTTTTTTAATCGGCGGTTCGGATTCTAACCTGAAAAGTTTTAAAAACAACAAGAAAGCAATTACTACATAAAAATAAAAATGACGTGTCCCATCCTTTTTTTAATTTAATTTATTATTCATAATAAATTCTCATCTTCCCTGCTCTTGAATCTCTCTCTCTCTCTCTCTCTGTTACTTCTCTTCACATTCTCCATTTCTCTCTCTCTTAGGTTTCGTTTCTTTTACTTCAAAATCAAAGAACTCAAAGCTTCTCCGGTACGATTTTTCCTCTCTTTTTTTCAATTTTGATTATTCGCTCTTTAATTGGTGCCCCTTTTCCGGCTTGTAGTTGTTTCGATCTTCGTTATCATTTGAATATGTATTTGGTAATGTTATTTCGTTTCTCTTGTTTGGTTGTTCAGAAGTGTGATGAAAAGAAGAGAAAGTTAACTATGAATTTCTCAGAAATTGTAAACGGTTAATTTTTTCCGTTTTTTTTTTGATTTTTTTTGCGACTGTAAAGATTGAGATTCGGAAATTTTCGTTGTGTTTTCACGTTTTAGTAGCTGATAAACAAGGGATTAACCGAATAAATTAGCTCAGCTTACTGCTTTTGGGCGTGTTTGCTGGAGGTTTTTGTAAATAATATCCAGATTTATTTGATGAAATATTAACCAGTCACTAATGGCACTTGTTAAGGTCATATACTTATAATTTTTGTTCAACTTAGTAAAAGTAATGTGTTTAATACAATTTTTTTATACCAAAATGATAAATTAATAATCCTGATGTCTATAGGTAGTGGTTAAGCGGATCCTTTATTTAATTATATTTTCCTTCCTCATTTTGGTGAAACATGACATTGAGGAAATCGGATATCAAGATTCAGGAGTGTTGCAATTTATGAAAATAAGTTAGAAAAAAACTGAATTTTTTTGTTGTTGCTGCAGAGTTTTTGGAGTTTGTATAAACGTGATGGCAATGAAAAAGCTGATAAATGATGAAAAAGGTGAAAAATAACTAGTTTTAGGTGTTTTTGATGTTTTGAGAGGGGATTGTCTGCTACATAGCATTTTATCCTACACAGATGCAGTTTTTAGGCATTTGAAGTAGATGGGTTGAAAGGGTTTGATAATATAGATTTTGGAGCAATATGGCTATTGCTGGTCTACACAATATTTCTGTGCTTGAAAATTCCTTCCTAAGGGAGTCTCAGTCTCAAACCTCGGGAAGTTGGGGAAATGGTAGCACCCGGGCATCCTCACTCCTGCAGATGTGGCGGGAGCTTGAAGATGAGCATGTGGTGAGTCATGCTCAAGAGAGGGCTAGTGAAAGAATGCTCCAACCAAGGAGTGATGACCTCTCAGTGACTGATCTTTCTGATAGCCGAAATAGTGAACATAGTGGTGTTTCAGATGATGTGAGCGTGAGTGAGAATGAGTTTGGACAATGGTTGCCAGATCGATTTGGGTTGCAGAATGTGAATGGGGATTCAAATAATCTTAATTGTGAACATTCGTCTGATTTGGGCGAAGTTGAAAGGGAAAGGGTAAGACAAATTTTTCAGGAGTGGATGAACAGTGGTTGCAGGGATCATACATCTAATGTTTCCCGTAGAAACAACAATTCAAGATCCCAGTGGCTTGGAGAAACTGAGCAAGAGAGGGTCAGAATTATAAGGGAGTGGGTGCAAATGAACAGCCAGCAGAGAGGTGCTTGTGTTGATAGTAGAGAAGAACAAGCTGCTGATGTTGGTGGTCAAATTGAACAAGTTCTTGATGGATTGGTGGTTAACCAGAATGAAGGCCGGACTGAGCATGTGCGTAGGGGAATTCGTAAATTATGTGGCCGGCATGCACTGCTTGATATGCTAAAAAAGGCCGAGAGAGAAAGGCAAACTGAGCTCCAGGGGTTGTTGGAGCATCGGGCTGTATCAAATTTTGCCCATCGCAACCGCATTCAGGTAGATGCATATACAGTCTAGCCATTTTAGGTGTTTATTGCCTTTATTTGTTCACATGTTGTCCGTGTTTTTTCAAGTTTGCAGATAAAGACACCCCTTCCCACCTATATTTAAGGTAGGGGTTAATCTGGTAGTTTCGGTGTTACAAATTCACATAATGGAGATGCTTCTTAGTTCTTACATGTTATTGAGAGCTATAAGGACTGTTCTCTAGCACAAAAGTACACTGTACATCCAATGAGGTTGTTAGTTGCCTTATATTTTTCCATGTAGCTTAAAAGTCATTCTTTTAAGCATAAGAATTTATCTAACAGTGTTAGATGTCTAATTATTGATTTATAATTATACTTGCCTGTTAAAATTCTTGAAATTGACTTTACTGCAACTATAACATTCATACTAAAAAGAGAAAGTCCCTATTATCATGCTAACCAGTGTTGATATTAAATGCAAGAAAGAATACTGATTTTGAACTAAGAGCAAAATTAAGATCACATGTCAAGTAGAGAATGCTAGCATATCTGTCTCAACAATTTGCCTTGTTTTAGTCTTCCTATTTGATTGATGTTTACCATTGTAGCTTGCAGCTTGTTCTGGAAATTAAACGCTCTGCATATAATAGTTTTGTAACTCTCAAAAGCAATTGGGCTACCCATTACATTAATTATTGTCTTCTAAAATACTGTAAAAAAATCCTAACAACGTTTATGGATCTTCTATAAATGTCATTGTTGTTTGAAGGCAACTGTAGTGTTTCGTAGCTTGTGTTGGTAGCTTTAATTCAATTGACTTAATGCGTCCTAATGCTAATTGTTAACCTTCTTTCTTTTGCCATTAAACCAAACATGGATTGCTTTTACTGGCATTCATTTATCTCCATATGCCTTGTTTTTTTATGCAGTCATTGCTGAGGGGTAGATTCCTGAGAAATGGCAGGATGGGCGAATGTAACAGATCTACCTCTATTGCAGCCAGCGAATTAGGCTTATTGAGACAAAAGCAAACTGTATCTGGTCTAAGGTACTTTACTCTTTATTTCATATAAACAGAACAGTTCATCTGATGCTGTGTTATAGTTCCACACTTTTTGCATTCTGTAAACATCTTCCATAGACTTTATTTTAGCAGAACTTCAAGGAATCAAATTTTCTACTGTTTAGTAAATTGAGCTCAGTATTTCCAGAAAAACAGTATCTGTAATTTCTCTCTGATGCTTATTATCGTCATTTTCATAAAATCAAAGCTGCATTCAGATGAATGAATTTGAAAGAAGGGATGGATCTCAAATTTAAATTGGCGTTTTCGCTAAAGCTTAAAATAATATCCCTTCTGTCTAATTCAAATAATTCATCAAGATTCTTGCAATAAAGAGGTTCTGACTAACATTGAAGTTGTGGAAATTAGTAATACTATCAGTGATGTATTGTGCAATGTGATAACGAGGTCGAGACTGTAAATGCTAGTACTTTGCACACGTCTCCAGTTAAATATTCAAGTTCTCACATAAAGACGTGATGAATTCAGCATGTTATGATATGACATTGGTGTGACTGCTTGATTGTGACATGGAGTTCAAGTTTTCAACTTTCAATTCATAAAAACATCTTTTAGCGGAGCAGGTGAAAGCCTCCTGCATCTCTCCTCCCCATACCTTTCATATTACTGATCCTTGTGTACTACTAGGCTTCCCTTTTTCAAACATGACATGAGTATAGCACAACTGCTACATGAAAAGTTGCAATAATTTGGTAGTGCATATACATTTCAACGATCGTGTCTAAATTTGCAGTACCCGCTTGTGGTCCTATGCTTTTAGCTGTGATATCTGTTTAATTGTGATTTTTTTTCTTTTCCTCATAGCGGGTGGTTTGTTTGCTAATTTAAACTTGGGACCTTTCTGAAATAGCTTAACTATACTTGCTTAGAGAAACTTTTTGGATGCTTTATTGGTGGAAGCTACAATGTTGAATTAAAATAATGTCATAATATTTAAGCGATACCATTTTTACCATTCAATTGTAATATTTTGCAACCCTTGCCTTTTGTTTCAGGGAAGGATTTTTCTCCAGACTGGATAATTCTGGTTATGGTCCTGCCAGCAGTAATCGATCTGATACATCATCTAATGCTGACTCTAATGCTAATAGAAATGAGCAAAACCAACTAAATAACTCACAGGAAACCACAGATGAAATAAATGAAAACCCTGAACATGAGAACGGGCAAACAGATAACCGAAGGTTGTTGGATGATAGAACTGATTTAGAGGATGATGTTGTTGAAGATGTAAATTGGCCGGAAACCTCTGCTCGGGTAGAAGAGTGGCGGGAACGAGTTTCTGAGAGTGTTGCTAGAGACTGGCAGTGGTCTTTCGGTGATGAGTCCAATGAGAGCAGAGATGTTAGTGGAGAAACCTTGGATGTGGACTGGCAAGAAAATCTTGCTAATGAGTCATCCCTTGAAACTTTTCCGAATGAAGGTGGGGAATATACTAATGTACAAGAAGCTGGTGCAGTTTCTTCTGAACATTCTTCCGAAGATGGAAGAAGTGGGACCTATGGGTTAATGAATGACATAGGAAATTTGCAATGGAATCCAGTAGCACGGATTGACGAGCAAGAATCTTCTTCTCAAGTTGAACAATGGCAAGAGGAGGAGCAGGACACTGTGGGAGCTGACTGGCAGGAAGCTAGTGTCGAGTATAATGAATTCGTGAATGGTAATGAAGAAGCCTCTGACATGCACCATGAGGATGGAGGCTTGCGTGAAACTACACAGGATTGGTTGGAGGGATCTTACAATCTAGAACCTGTTACCATTGCAAGAACAGATACATTTTATTTTCCTGATGATGATAACGTACGCAGTATGGAACTGAGGGAACTGTTAAGCAGGTATGAGTTTTATTTACTGTTGGGCTTATATGATTAGATTTTTCTAATTCGGTATTTTTCTAACCCATGTTACTTTAAATGCTGTAGGAGAAGTGTGTCTACTCTTCTTCGTAGTGGTTTCCGTGAGAGTCTTGACCAGTTGGTACAATCATATGTGGAAAGGCAAAATCACGCTTCTGTCGATTGGGAGCTAAATGAAACATCTCCTACTCCTGTGTCTCTTGAGCAAGATGTGGAACAGCAAAGCGGGGATCAGAATGATAGCCACGGGGATGCTGAGACGACTCCACTTTCTCTTCCTTCACCCAGGATGCCACCTATGCAACCACTCTGGGACCAGGATTCACACCATTTTAATTGGGCACCACATGATGCTCATCAACGCTTTGGCATTGTATGTCATTTCTTCTTATTTGCATTTTGATTTTGTTGTTGATTTTCTTCTGAAAACTGATTAATATATTATCCTAATTTTTTAGGCACTTATGAGCAAAATCCATTATTTTTCTGAAAGAATATTGTTCATCTGTATGTTACAATATTTGATATAAAACTGTTATTTAATATAATTTATGAGCTTAAATCTGTTCAACTACTCTTCTTTTTGTGTCCATTTTCATTTAATTGTGCTGCTAATTTGGTGCAGGAGTGGGAGGTCATTAATGATATGAGGATCGACATGGCTAGGCTGCAGCAAAGGATGAATAATATGCAGACGATGCTGGAGGCCTGCATGGATATGCAACTTGAATTACAGCGGTCGATAAGACAAGAAGTTTCTGCTGCCCTTAACCGCTCTGCTGGTTCACAAGGTTTTCCTTTTACTTCCATATCAACTCACTTGGGTGATATTTCCTTCTGGGTTTCTCCGGGAAAGTGCATTATCGTAAAGAGAGACTACTTGTGATTATTCCCATTGATCATTTAAGAAACTGAAGTGCAGATTTTTCTTTGTAATGGGATATAATTTTCTTATTCTTGCTTGTTAATCATTGTGATGTTCTATTACAGGGATGATTGATGACAACTTGCCGAAGGATGTTTCTAACTGGGAAAATGTCAGGAAAGGAATTTGTTGTATATGTTGCGAAGGCAATATCGACTCATTACTGTACAGGTAAAATCTTCAAGTTTCATATAAATTTTTGAGGCCTTCAGTTTTTTGTTTTCCTCATTCCTGTATCATATTGTTACAGATGTGGGCACATGTGCACATGCTCAAAATGTGCCAATGAGCTGGTCCATGGTGAAGGAAAATGTCCAATGTGTCGAGCACCGGTAGTCGAGGTCATCCGTGCTTACTCAATCCTTTAAAATCAACAATATTTATATATTTAATAAACAGAACCAAAAGAAAAATAGAAAAACCATAGAATTTTTTCATCTGTTTTTTTTTTTTTGCTCTTGATCACTCCAGATATCTTATTTTCCTCCCATTTCTTTATTTTCGCCTTTCTTGGACCCCTTCCCCTGCCGTGATTTGATGAGTACATAAATTGAGTGTATGGTTGAAACAGAGAATTCATCTTGTTGGATTCATTATATAATACTAATTTGAGTGTAAAATCATTAATTATATGATTAATGCAATGATTGTTGGACTGCGTTACTTATTTTGGAGGTTTTGTTTTCTGGGGAAAATTGCTTCGGTAGAGAGATCGTTTCCCCCCATTTTGTATAATAAGTGGAAAAAAACAAAAAAAAAAAAACAATTAAGAATGATAGAAGGGAATAAGTACAAAGATTTTGCTTTCTTTAACGAGATTCTCTAAATGCCAAATCGCTCCACTTGTATTGTGTGGCTAAAGAAAGGAACTTAACAACAAATTAAAAATAATTAATAATATAACAATCTCGAAGCCCCTAGATTTACCTCGAAAAACAGTGTCAAGTAAATAATTAAAAAGATTTATGTACTAAAATTTTATTAACATCTGTTGCTTGTCAGTCGCATTGGGACTTGTAACTTGTAAGTAAGCATCAAGAGCTCAATGTTCGTCGCAGCATGGGTCGTTGCTCTAAACTTGAACAGCTACTCGCTCTCCTCATCCTTGATATCGTTTCCACCACCGTACACGTGTCACCGTTATCAACCGTTGATGGCTGACTGACACACCGATCATTCCTCTCCTGCATTACACGCAATCCACCGCCACCGCCACCGTTGATGCTCTCGAACAACCTGGTCCCTCTACAGACGGGACAGGAGACGTGAGAAGAAAGCCACGTGTCGATACATTCGACGTGGAAAACATGTTTGCAATGCGGTATCGTTTTAAGACACTGCTTATCTTCAAACTCGCTGAGACAAATGGGGCAATCTATCTGGTACTTGGGATTCCCATGGTAAGAATATACCGGCAAAGATCGAATGGCTGTTGGGTCAAGTCCTTTGCGTGAAGCCGAGATACGGTGAAGATCAGAGGAGAACGGAAACGAGTTAAGTGGACCACCACGGTAACGCCTCCTACGAGAGAGATGCGCTGTTGGGTCTTCAGATAAACGACGGATATAAATGGAGAAAAAGCCCATGAAGAAGAGAGCTGTGAGGAGAACGAGTACGGTGAGAGGCATGGAGGAGTCAAAAGGAGGACTGTACTGAGGTGGCTTTTTGGATGAAGACGGTGGAGATGAGGTGGCGTTGGGGAGCTGGAGCGGCGGTAACGAGGTTGTGGCGGAGTAGGGAGAGTCATAGAAGAGGAAGAGTTTCCGATTGTAGGGTTTCATTTCAAGTCGAGATAATTGAGGTCAGCTCAGCTCAGATTTTGTTTTTATTGGTTCTTTTGGAGTGAAAGGGAAGCTTACATATTAATAAATCATTATATAAGGTGGACGGTCGGATTCATCGAGGATTAAGGATATAACAATAAATAGTTATAGTAGTAGTAATAAGAAAAATTAGACGCCCCTGTCATGATTTAAATTATTTTATATGTTATTGATTTATTCTTTACTAAGAAATTGATTCTCTATTTCTTTGATTGTTCTATAAATATTTTATTTTACACTAACTAAATACTTTATATAAAATAAGAGTTTTATTTTGATGCACAAGCTGTGTAATTTTTTTTACACAACCCTTTTATAAAATTTAAAATTTAAATCACAAACCCTAGCAATCTAAAACCTAAACCCTAAGCCCTAAACTCTAAATTCTAACCATAAACCTTAAATTATATACCCTACATACTAAACCCTAACCTAAAATCTTAAACCCTAAACCCTAAAATTAAAGGGCTTGTGTAAACTTTAGTTTACACAACCTTGTGCTATTTTCCATAAAATAATATTACTTTAAAAAGATTAAACTAACATACTTCTACTTCTTTCCTTTCGCTAAGATTCGCACAAAGTTCCATCCTTTTTTATTTTTAATTTCAATGCTAATAATTTCTCTATTTAACTAGAACAAGAGGAGGAGAACGTTTCATATTTTCTTCCGCTTGATGTAAAACATTCAGCAAGATGGTTAACACTTTGATGATTGTAATATTAAACATTGATGGGATGATTATATAACTAAAATATAATATAAAATAATATTAATATGAATTCATATAAATGCAATTATAACTCAAATACTCCATATATAATATGGTGCGAAAAACAAATTATTAGAATAACATAATCTCTATACTAAAAAAATAAACTAGAACAATAGCCTGCATATTTAGCTGGTTGGTTAAGTTACTCATCTTTGTTTTTTTATGTTCCCTTAGGTAGTAAGAACACTATTTTTTTTCTCTCTAGAGTCTTCTCTTCCTTCCTCTCTAAATAAGATTAAAATTAGAATTTGTCAAAAAAAATAGTTAAAACAAAAATTCTACTAATTATAGAAATTAATTAATGATCCCAAACTTGAGGATCGAAAAAGGGTTGATGAGAGAGCTGTATTATTCTTTTGTTAGGATGCTTATTAAGAGCACCTAATCAAAGTAACCTCCAAGCAAACTTATAAAAGAAACTGTAAAAATCTGTTAATTTCAATTCAAGATTGTTATGGAAGTCAGTTTAATAGTATTTTTTAAGGTAGTATATGTTTATGCACCTAGTAAATAAAACGATTTAAACCAAAATCTCTCAAGATGAACATTATATTGTTTTTCACCAAAATCACTAAGTTTTGGTAAAATATAATTTCTTTGGGGATCGAGTCTTAACTCGGTTAATATGATTGTTATTCTAATATGTAGAAGAACATAGATTAGAATATGCTTAAGCACGTGTGATAATCCATTTTTGAGATTTCTAAAGTCTAGACTCTGGATAGTCTAAAAATTATAGAATTAACTGGCTTTTGGTTATTTTCTTTTTGACGATTGGTTTACTATTTTTTCTTTTTCAAATCAAACCAATAAAATGCATAAAATCGTGATTGATTAAGTCAACAATGGATCTTTTAGTACGAACCCAAAACTGAACCATTTAATATTAAAGTCTTCTAAAAGAAAATAATGGATTTCAAAGTCGATGTTGAAATATAAATATTCATGTGAATTTCTTTTAATGATATGTTCCAGCCATGGCCAATGCAATATTTAGAAGTTGTAAGATATGTACATGATGAAGTTAAGTAGTTGGAAACGTCCACAGACAATCATGTACAAGGCGACGGGAATACAACAATCCGAGGCTTCCTGGAAAATCACATCTGTACTTAACAAATTGCTAAAGGTCGGACGCACTGGCGAATCTAGAATATTTTTGGAGGGTGGGTAAGTCATAAAATTTTAAAATTTTAAGGTGGAGACAAGTTATAAAATTTAAAGATTAATTCATAAAAATTAAAAAAATTAAAACTAAATGTATAAATTTTAAAAAGTTTAGGGTAGGCACAGGCCCACCCAAGTATATATGTGGCTCCGCCACTGGTCGGGCGAGTTTTGCAACCTAAAAGTAGAGCCAACATCCATCCTACATCTGCCCTATTACTAATCACTCCATTAATTGACATTAAACAACAAAGTAAAATTAGTCTAATTTAGGTTATAATTTTAATATATGTTCATTAATCTTAGTCATTTAGTAATAGTTTAGTATATTACATTGCATGATGGCAATGCGTTGCTTCATAATCAAATATGAAGATTATTGGAAAGGCATAGTCAAAAACATTGTAAAAGGAATAAGCATCCGACATACATCATGCACGCTTTCAAGGTACATCAGTTGGCGTTTTGAAAGATTGCAAAAACAGTCCTAACCCTAACTCTCCCTCTCCTATCAATACAAACCAAGAAACGATAAAAGGATTTCTCTATACAAATCAGAATCCTAGGCGTCGCTCCATATCGTAACAAATAGAATGGGAAAAAACTGTGATCTTTTAGAGACGACTTATTCGATATCTTTCCAAACTACAGGCACAACATCGGCCCCAGAAAATCCAACCCAGGGCCCAGGTTTAGGGTGTTCATAATTGGCCCAATGAGTACCTAAAGGCCTAATAAACTCGTAATACAAGTTAATAAAACGAAAAAAATGATGAAACATGGTAATACTATAGTCGTCCCTGGCCAGTGCTTACATGCTAGTATTTTTCTAGAGTACTGCTGCTACAGTCTTGTCCTTCATTTGTCATTTCTTTCGGCACTTTTGCAAAAGTTCCATCGCAACCCAGGACTAAATTATAAAAAAATTCACTCTCGCAGTGAAAATGGATGAAAAGAAAATAATGTCATACTAATATGGTGTCACGTCTGATAAGAAGCGAGGTCATTAACCTCACATCAAAAAAGAAAAGGAGGGTCTTGGGATATATATATAAACAGTGGCACTGTACATCCTATCAGATAATCTTTTGGGAAGATGGTAATGAACCCGTGACAATAGCATCTTATAATGCGATTAATTTAGACTTAAAAGAACATATAAAAAGTTACACGTGTGATGTATTATCACGTTATGATTCTGAAACTTTTGGCAACAGAACGTACCAAATGAACAGTTTGATAACATGGGCAAGGGCAAACCATAGCAAAGACAGAACTGAGCATAAGAGATGGCAAAACAGCTTGTCCTTATTAGGGTTTGTGCTAACCCTATAGCTAGTTAATTAATTCTTATCTGTTATTAAATGGGTAAAACATATTAATATATAAACATATAGTACACGACTAAATTAATATAGTTTTCTTGGTATGTTGTGCGACTCTAAATTATTACCTATAAAGTTAAAAAAATTGTACCATCAATATATAAAAAAATGGAATTCTACGTATATGATGTATAGAAAAAGTTGATGTAGCTAGCTAACCTATATTTGCTAATCGATTATATGGGCGACCCTAAGTTGTTGAAAATTACATCACCTTTTGCTACATGTAAGCTATGTAATTGCCTATAATTAGACTCCACAACAACATAGTAACAGGAATTTCCTACAAACACGCATTGATTTATTTTTAAATTGAAGAATATTTTAAAATAGTAATTGAACATTTTTTTAACATTTAGGGTAGTTTGGTTCACGGAAAAGATTATTACTAGTGGTAATAATTTTTTTCGAAATGACATTCTTTTGTTTGGTTTGAGAGTATTCCATATATGGGGTAATAATCTTTTTTTTTTAATAGTGACACTATTCTCCTAAACGGTGATAATATCATTCTCACCAATTTCTTAGGTATTTTTTAATTTCTACCCTTTTGGACTATATTGTCCCTAAATTAATGAATTTTGTTCATATAAATTCTTTATTTGAATTTTTAATTAGATAATTAATTATTTACGGTGTAAATTAAATAAATATTTTTGCTCAATATTAATTTAATATTTAAATATTGTTAGACATATTTAAATATTGTTTTAGTATTTAATGTATTTTTATTAATATTATATTTATGATGTTTATAGGTTATATGTTGGATTGCATACAACATATTGCTTGAGAATTAATAAGACAGTAGTTTGTGTTTTTAATTTATAAGATGTTTATCATATTATAAAACATTTTAGTATGTTAAATTTAAGATCTAAAATTTTTATCATTATTTTGCAACTTTTAGATTTATTTTATTATTTACTTTAATTTATTTGACAATCTGTCATACGTAATAAAAATTAAGAAATAGAACATATTAAACGTTTACCATTTAAAAATTCACAAAATTATTTTAATATAGAGTAATGAAGATATGCGAATATAAAATATATTTTTAATTTTTTAATGTAATAATTATATTAATAATGTGATAAATATATAGTTGGAGCAAATTTTAGATAGTATAACAAAAATAGTTTTATAACTTGTAGATATTTTTAACTCAATATTGAAAGTTTAACCTGTTAAAAAGAAAATATAAAACCTGAATAATTTGGTAAATTTTACTTATAGGTAATCTTATATTCCTCCAACCAAATACAATAATCTTATATTTATGCCTAATAAACCAAACAAGGTAATGTAACATACCCAAGGTAATGTTACATTCCGGGAATCTCATTCCCAAAGGTAATCTTACATTACGTTAACCAAACGCACCATTAGGGTAGAGTATCATACTATTCAGATTCTTTCTCACCCATAAATTAGAAGATATCTGACACTTAAAACATGTTTGATTCCACATCTTCAGTATATTGTACTAACAATAATGTAAATCAGAAGGATATGTTGCAACTTTAGAGGCTCGTTTGCGAAAAAAAATCTGCTAAAAAATTAATTTTTTTAAAGATTCATTATTGTTAGTATATAAATTTATACACCGATATTTCACTAAATAAAAATTGGAAAAGGAAACATGTATGAGAAATTCATTGACATTGAAAACAACAAATTAAGTGGACATTGTTATAATCCCTTTTCCCTCCCCCATAGTTTCAACAAATTAATTGACAATCTTTTTCCACTTACCCTTATATAATTGAAGTTTTCATATGCAAATTTTGATCAACAGATGAAGGGTTGATACTTGATATTAGTAAGAAACTAAAGTCGAAACGGAATTACTTTACATGGTGTGAGATTTATAGATTTGAAGCTAATTCAATATTATATTCCCTCAAGCACTCCTACATCTCCTCTTGAAACCGGGAGAGCCACCACCAAAAGTAAACGTCTCGGAGTTTGATCGGAAAAACGACTCTACCTCGTCCCTTCTCGTGGTCTCAAAGAACTGTAACTCTGATCGCTTCCTCTTGAGCACGAAATTCGGTCTCGCTTTCTTCTTCGGCGTCGGCGGGCAGCTTCGAATGGTGGGTATTTTCTGATCACTCGACGTTGGCGTTTTGCACTCTTCTTTTTCCTTTGCAGGTGCCAAACCTCCTCCTCCTCCTTCTTCTTCGACTTGTTGCAGAGTTTCTTGAAGAATATTTTCATGGTGATCGGTGGACATGGAGCTGATGATGAAGGTAATTAACTCTATAGAAAAAGATAGGTTATATTGGGCTGAGAGATTTTTTTAAAGATTTGCGGCCCCTTGTTTCTTTCTTATATAAGTATATATTTTTTTGAAACAACATATATAATATATGTATATGTGTACGTTTGTATATATATGTAGATGTAGTGTAATGTCTACTCAAATTTGGCACCTTCATTTGTTTTGTATTTTACTTTTTCACGCCTTGTAGAGTGTAGACGGTAGACCCTTTCTTCCACGTAATTTCTACCTTTGGAATCAACCATTGAAGCTTCTCTCTAATCACGACAAAGCTGTGATCTTATTGTAATGAATGTTCCACTAAGAGTTACTGCAATGAGAGGAAAACTTGTAGTATTCATGGATCCCGAAAACCTGGGATGAATATCGTCTACCTCTAACTATATTTTTATTGGTGTTTCTATTTTAAAATAGTAGGTTTAGGATTTAAGGTTGAAGCTTAGGGATAAGGTGTAGGGAATTAGGGGTAGAGTGTATTTTTTAGAGTTTAGGGTTTAAGGTTAAGGCTTAGGGTGTATGAAATTAAGGGTAGGGTGTATTTTTTTAGGATATGAAAACTAGAGTTAAAACTTAGAATTTAATTTTTAGATATTTTTTTAGTAGAAAACATATAAGGAGGCATGGTTAGGGGGCAAAAAATTTTTACTCGAAAATCTATGGTTTTAAATTAACATGTAACAATAATTATCATATAATACTTCAACTATACATGCACATGTAACAATAATTATGGTCAACACGGTTTTAAATACCGATTTTGGTATTAACATTTCATGCATTTTAATAACAAGAAAAATCTATTTCCGTAGTGAGAAATAATGTTGAAAGAACCCAACAAGTGTCTTAGTGAAAAAATGGATGATGTTTATTTTAGGAGGTGCATGTGCAAATCGTTTTGTTTATAAAATGTATTCGCATTATCAAAGAGTTAAGAATATGTATGAACAAATATTACCTTATAATTATTTTTAAATCTTTAAAAAAATAATGTTGAAAGTATATACAATGAAAATTTAAGAAATATATGTATATATTGAATTTCAAATTTTGAATTTAATATGTTGACCCATTTTTATATTTGCAAATCACTAACCGTTTTGAGGGGATTGTGATTTGGAAAATAATCTTAGGATCGAAAGCTTTCTCTACGTTAAAGCGAGTATCGATCAAGTCAAGTAAAAGAAATTTGAGTTAGTTAAGTTAAAGCGTTTTATTTTATAATTCAGATTTTAGTTTAAAAAAATTGAGTCAAGTTGTTTGACTTTTTATTCAAATTTAATTATAAATATTTATAATATTATGGTATTAATTAATTTTAATTTAAAAGGGTTTAAACCACATATAATATACATGCATATTTCTTCGTATTTTTTCATATGCAATATACATATATCACGCAAGACGAATTCATTAATTACTGAAAATTTCGAGTTATACAAGTCTCATTCAATAACTCTATAACTCAAACTTTATTTAAATTTTCTTAAATAAAATTTAGTTAATGCAGTTACAATTACGATTCAAATTAAATTTAAGTTAAATCGATAAATATTATTTTACTAGGTCGGAGTTAAATTTTACTCGCCCTTATTCTCCGCATGTCATATCAATGTATCTTTCTTGCGCTTGTCTGCATGCACACAACAACGGGCATAGGATACCGTTTCGGACTTGGAAAATAATTCCACCCCTGACAAAGACATATATACAACTCCCTGTCACGTTATCATCTCGCTCCATTTCTACATATCTTATACTCCTATCAATCATATCTCATCACCTCATCTCATTAATGGGAAATCACACTCAGTATGTCGAAGAGCCGACGAGGTGATCGTCGTCTTAAAAATTTACTTCCGTTTTTTTTTTAATTTTATAAATTCGTCCTTTTAACATAAAGTCATACGCCCTCCTGATAACACTCGTAATTTATGGATCTGAAACTATAAAAAAATTGTTATTTTTCTCCGTTGGTCACCGTAAAAACTAAAGAAAGAAACAAGCAAAAAGAAAAAAACATATATGTATACAGTATAGTCTATAGAGGCTATTGAGAAGGGGTTAGAAGGGCAAAGGGTACTCATAACTAAGAAGTTTCCTTCACTCTTTGTTAACATTTTGGTTGTGGTCCGTTCTTTTTTACTACTAAATTGTACCAAAAATTTGAAGGATACACAAGATTGTGTTGAATTTAGTTACTTGCCACTGTGATGGATGGGAATAGGGATGCAGCCAAATCCGGAAGTTGAGGCAATTGGTCCCAAAAGGGAAGACCCCTCGCTAAATTCTAAATCCTCTATTCTATCCTTGTATCTTTTCATTCGCCTTTTATTGTTGTTATTTCCTCAGCCTAGGTGTAAGCTTTAAAAGGCATCTTTCCAAAAGACCCGAGCCATCACCAAGATAGATATCCCTATTAACTTAAAAACTTACCCCCATATTATAAGATTTATATTTTTTAATTAATTAGAGAGATATTTATGTTCTCAAGATAAATGTTAAGATTCGAACTTATATAAAGTGAAACAACATGAACATTCTCGGTCACTCGCTCAATTAGCAGATCTCTATAAGATTTATAACTTTAAACATGAACAACTGACCTCAATTCTACCACAACCCACTTCTTTTGCACTAATTTTAGTTTTAGATATGTTCTACTTTTGGGCCTAAACTCACTTGTTAGACCCCGACTTCGGAATTTTATTATCAGGAGGCGACGGTTATAACAAACGTAGAATGAATGATTATAATACACATAATATAATATTATATACGTTTATAAAATTTCCCATAATTCTTAAAATTGTACTTTATTTTCTTTTCTTTACCAGTTCTAAAGAAAGTTATCAGCATTTTAACATTTTTAATAGGATAAATATATGTATATTTTGATATCTATGAACTTAATTTTTTATTCAAATTGATATCTTAACTTAATTTGTTGGTACAAATAATACTTGCAATTTTTAATCAATTTAAACCAAGACCATGCACCCATTTGAACCCCTATGTCAAGTCCAAGTACCTGATTCGTATCAAAAATAGCTTAGATATCAAACTGAACCTTTAAGTCAAGTTCAAGTGCAAAGTTGAATAAAAAAATTATCTACTAAATTGAATCTTAATACCAAATTCAGGTACCAAAATGTATATTAACCCTATTTAACATGGCAACATTTCAAGTCAATGAGTCTTAACTAAAAAAATAGGCCCATTATTACTTAACATCACGTGTTACTTCAAGATGGCATTTAAGAGAAACACAAGTATTACAGAGACATTCGAAGATATACAACCTTAATTGCACTCAGTGTAATAAAAAGGGAATCAAGAAACACCATTGGATATACATAATTTTGTTACAAAGAACAAAAAAAAAGATGTTTTTTTTTTCTCAGTGTGTGAAACTTTACATTTTAATTTCAAGGTTGACTACATACCAGCTCACTCAATCTTTTCCAGAACTTCCAACCTGGTTTTTCTTTTCCAACCTTTCATTGAAGCAACAAGGTTTATCAACCCCACAATCTGATTCTTGCTGTATTCCTGCATTGCCAATGTTATTATTTTCAGGTTTCTATGACAAACAAGTGAAAAATAATAATAAAAGCCGGTAATTGTATAGCAAGAACATTTCTTACGGGGTGAGCTCGTGCCCAGTGTACATATTCAGTTTCGGGGAGATAATAAGCCTGTTAAGAGAATGACTGAACTTAATTCTCCATATACATATCAAAATGAATGAGGAATCAATTTTTGCATTGGTTTCAGAATCGACCATGTTAACAATGGAGTTAATTTACCTTGATGAAAGCCTCAACAATCTGTAACTTTGGCTTCACGTTCAAGGAGACAAAATGTTGTAGGCCATTGATTAAAACCTGAATGGGGAAAGTAAAAAAGGTTACTTACCAAAACAGATAGACATGCAAGATGATCACAATAAACATGTTGAATTTTCTTGTTGAAATTTAAATCAACACCTGAAGGTCTAATGACATGAGAGCTCGTCCTTCATCGGTGCATCGCTTCACTCGGGATAGACCTTCAATAAGAGTTTCCGCAACAATTTCGAGTCCATAGTCCAAGAGGAGGTCTTGAACCTAATCGGAAAACAAAGAGTAAATCATTTCACATTTTTAATGGTAGCTGTATTTATTATAGGTCAAAAAGCAAAGACATCATAATAATGAACACGAATGAACACATTAGACATCAGCCATATTCTGTAAACAAATAAGATACTGACTATACATTTATTTTTGTGTTTTATTAATGACAACCTCATCTGAAATTAATTAACATTATATTATAGATTTCAAGTAACAATGATCATTTTCCAATCTAGTTATATATTTTCTTCTCTTCCCTTTTTCATGACACTTATTTTAACCATTCTTCATTAGAAAATTAATCTCTGCTCCGAACATGTACAACTATTCGAAGGGCAGTTCATCAGAGATGGCAAAATTAGCTCCAAATGAAACTGATTTCTTTTGTTTTCTCGAACAGTGGGCATGAAGAGGGTTTGCTCAGCTTCAACATGCTTACTATATGAAATTACCATTTTACACTTGCACATATATAACCATTAAATGGTAGAAAATATAAAAATGATATACAAAAATTCCTAAATTCTTTTATAGTTTATATTCTATGTTTAAACAATTGTGGAAATATTTTATTTTTTATGCTTAATTTTTTTTAAATGTGCTTGTATATTATCTTGCCTCTAAAAAATATAGAATATTAGAAAAAACTAGCAAAAATCAAACAGAGGCGGGGGCATATGGATGTATCCAACTGTAGAGTGGTGATGAATTGGGCAACATCCGCCTCTGCCCCACACCATTGTCATCCCTAAGTTCATCCAGCATCAATGAAAAGCAATAGACAAACAATATCGCATTGATTATTTCTGATATCTAGCTAAATTTAACAGGATGGAGGTTCATCTTACCTCTTTCTGAATTCCCCCATGAGCAAGCCTTGTTTTGTAGTGCTTAAATTCTCCCAACAACAAATCCACATACCTATTCATTAAACAAATCACATCGAAGAACTTAACAAGTTGAGGTCATGGATCTATTTACGCAAAGATAATAACAAGATCAACGGTCAAATATGAGAACACAGACAAAAAAAATAATGACTTGTAAAGAAAGAGGACAAGAGCAAGAGAACAAACCCATTGTGCTCCATGCCAAGCTCTTTCAATTCCCATTTTGCATTAGCAATTCGATCAACGTACCTGCCAAAAATTCAGATTTTATTATGTGAATAGCCTAGTCAATGGACAGGAAAATTAATGGCATGCTAGTAAATTCTTTTTGCTTTCAGCCAATCAATCACATAACAAAAACTAATCATTGTTACAGATCTTCTACAAGGTTTTCAACTGTCAAACGGACTTCTGCCATGGAAATGGAGGGAAAGAGGACGTAGAGGGTTAGTTATAGAAATTATATGGCTTTAGGGTGCCTGAAGCCCTTTCACTTTCTTTTTTTAAAAAATAAGACCCTGATATTTTTTTTGCACCCAATTGAACCCTTTGACCAATTTTGACCATTAAGTCTTAACATAATTTTGAGATATTTCTACGATGTGGCACACTATGATTCTGCCACATGGCATTTAAAGATTTTTTAAAATATATAGTGTTTTTATAATTTTTAGAAGTTCTTTCTTTACATTTTTTGAATAAAAATTAAAAAAAATCCGGATATGCCATGTAACAACATCGTGATGCAACACGTGACACCAACTGAGCCACAACAAAAAACCACTAGATTTAACAATCAACATTGGTCAAAGGGGGATAGTTGATGAATTTTTTAGGTACATGGGCTTAATTGGGTGCAAAAGTTCAACGACTTAATTGATTTTTTTTAAAGCTCGAGGGATTTCGGCACCCTTAAGCTAAATTATACACACACATATATATATGCCAAAAACTTGACACATGTTATAACTTGAATTGGCTTGGCAAGTGAAATTAAATTCTACCATCTTATCCAAGTCAGTTAGACACTGCAAATTATAGTCACTAATAACTGGTTTTGATGGATTGATAGATAACCTCCAATCATCAAATTTAACAAGAACGGATGGCCAAGACCCAGTAGGAGCAAAATTCCTCTTCCCCCTTCCCCTAGGTAGAAATTGTTCAAAAAAAAAAAGAACAGATGGCCAAGTGTCTTTAGGCTACCTTGAAAATTTAATACCATGTCATGACATTTTTGTTTACTCTCCTTCCCATTTCCCCCAACTCAGCATTTTGGAAATTTCAACTGTGTCATCACTTCTTTTTTTATTTTTTTTACTTCAGATTATTATTTGTTCCTTGGTTCAATGAAATTAAAAGAGGGATTTTGTTCAGGAAAAAAAACTATTTCAGCAAGTTGGGTAACCATGCGGTTGAGTGGAGGAAAACATAAAACCTAGAATCAGTCCTAGCATTCACAAGGCGCACACATGAATGAATTAATATCAACCACTAAAATCATTAGCAACAAACAATTATCCCCTTATGCCCTTTCTTTTAGTTGCATTTTTTCCCCAAATTTTTACATAAAGAAAAAACAAAATCATAGATAAAAATGTGCAAACATCAAAAACTGTATCACTAAATCAATCACAATGATTTCATTGAGAGAAGACAAATCATGTTTTTTTTCATAAAACTTAAGTTTATTTTTTTATAATCCTTCAAAAAAGATCCTTAAAACGACTATTTGCTTTTGTGTTGACATGCACTCCAGTTTATATTTCACTCTTAAAAGAAAAACGCAAGTATCACAACAATAACATTTTTGAATGAGGAACTCAATATAATGATCTTACCCGTTAATGTGGAGCAGTATTCTTGCAGTTGTCCTATGTATGTGCTCTATAAGATCTGGCACAGCATCCACCTGGCAGTAACCCAGAAAGTAAACTTAATATCATATTATCAGAAAAAGTAAAATTCAAATATACATAAAATAGGATACACTTGATATGAAAAAAGCATACTAAATTGAAAAACAATAATGAATTTTATAAATAAAAATATAAAACATGTTCCACGTAAAGCAGGTAAAAGTAATATATGTGTGTGTATCCAAAAGGAGGGAGACAGCTTAAACTTGCTGCTTTTCCTTGTGTAACAGTAGCTTAGCTTATGCAATGTAGGTTATTGCATGGGCAATAAACAGGGTTGATTGGCAAGTGCAAGGACTTGAGAGGTATAAATGCTTATACAGATAGTAGAACTGATAATTTGGTCCATCTAATTTTTTAGCTTTAATGAGGAAAGCAATAAGAGGGCCTTTGACAGGGAAGTGCACTGCTACCCTCATGAAAGCTCCAATAATTATTGGGAGTAACGGTTTTATCTGTTTGAAGAAAAAAATACCAGCTTTCTTCAAGAGTCAAGCCCCACTGCTTCCAGTTTGTTGTCATTTTATACCAATTAAAGAAATTACTTGAATTACAGACCATAAGTTAGAGCAACTTGATAGTGCTAACATATTAATCTAGCACACGATAGTGTGAAAGGTGTTCAAGAAATACAAACCAACTGCTTGAAAATACTATGATGAGTTCTATATATTGGAAAAGGTTTAACGTATCAAATTGATAAAGCAACAAAATGGGAATTTATTAAATTTACTCTGACATACCTTAAAAACTTGGAAGATTCAGTAAAATTACCCCTATCCCTATCTATATCTACAAAGCATTGATAATCTGCATTTCTACGAAAGGTGGAACTAAAATCCATCCCACATACTACTTCGACCATTTATTTTATAATATACGTATACTTTCAAATAACTCGAAGCAGAAATCAGGCTATCCATTGTGAAAGAAGAGAGGACAAAGTGTTTCATGTTATAAATAACTATTCTGGTTTTATTCAGAGATTGCACTAAACCATAAGTCACAAGGTTGATTTTTTGCAATTTCTTAACACACTTCAAAAGAAATAAATAAATGAGAAACACACCAGGTGCACAAAGAAATCTTCAACTACAGCTGTATTACTCTTCAGTAGCAACGATTGGAAATTAGTTCTAGATCTATGCAATATCCGAGCTACAAGGGCTATGGTATCAGCACCTGCACATCTTTCCTGCAATGTAAGTGTTATGTTATTTATGGGCACATAAATCACCAAACACTTCATTCCTGTTTTATAAACAAAATCCACATAAATCATATTACTTTGAAGAAATCAAGAAACCAAAAGGCATTTAACATAGAGATTATCTTTGATGAGCCGGTGCAGGGCATTTTTATGAATAATGCCACATTTAACAAACAAAAATCTTCATTCCTTAGTTAACATCACAATGAGAAATACAAATACAAAAATTAAGTGGCTGATGAGAGAACAAGAAATCTGCATTGGGTGATTTTCCCCATCAAATCTAAGAAGAAAAAGAACTTGGTAAAAAAAATATTATGGTCATCCTACAAATCAGTAAATACCTTATCCAAAGAAAATTACTCCATACCTTTAGACCAAAGGAGGTGCTTGCTGGAGAACCAAAATTTGTATTTTGAGGAGCAGTGGGTGTCAAATCTGCATGTCCAGTTGGAGATGAGAAGGATCCTGAAGTTTTTATCCACTCTTCACAATCTTGTGTTATTCTCGATAAGGCAGTCTTTAACCGATCTAGGAATAACAAAAGAAAAAACACAAGTTAAAGACATATCAATTGATATGTAAATTCCCAACATGTATTGAATGAAAATTAACTTACAATTAAGAGAGTCAGTTGAAGCCTTTCCACTTGAATTCATGTTTTGCAGACCAAATGTTTCAAATATATAATGGAAAAACATCTCAAATAACTGGCATATGCCCTGCAACAATGTACTGAATCAGGAAAAATAATTTAGAGGGAAAAGGAAAAATAGTGTTCAGATTGTATGCACATAGAGCTTAAAAACAGAGAGGTTTAAGCAGTACACACCTTAAAAAACTCGATATTTACTACTTCAAGTTTCTGCATCAATCTTGCATACTTATCCATCGACCTAGTGTGTAAAAGTCAGATAACAGGTCAATTGCATTCACTTGTAAGAAATTAAACAAAATTCAGCTCTTACTAGAGAAATCCATTTTCTTTCTGAATCGTAAGCATCTAACCTTAGAACACAAAGAGATGATCCGGTTTGTGCTGTAAAATCATCAGTATGAAAAGAGTAACCTCTTGAAAGGATGGGTTTTGAAATTCGACTAGGGAGTTGACTATCCTCATCAATAAAGTCAGCAAGCAAATCCTCATTTTCCTCTTCTGAGATGGAATTGGAGCCATTGATATGATTCTCATCGTCATTGAGTGGAGAAACATCACCATGAATATTATCAGCATTTCCCTCAAATAACCCATAGGTTGCTCCATTAAGTGGGGAGGAATTCTGGGTCTCTTTGTAACTGCAGCTTACTTTTAGCAAAAATGGGTTTCCATTTCTAAGCCATGGAGAAAACCCACTCTTCTTGGCATCTGTGGCAACTTTGTTGGCTGATATGTCAGTGTGAAGGACCCTAGAATTAGAAGACCTTCCACCAGATGCAGCCATTAAGGGTGCTCCATCACCAACCAGCCCAGCAAAACTAATTATTTGTGCTGCCTCTGGTGGCAATGTAAGCCAGGTTTCCCTCTCCAAAACCATTTTAAGTGCCTGGAAATGAAACAAAAAATAAGCCACAGCTCCGTTTTAACAGCATTGCGGATATAGGCAGAAGTTACTGGAATTATGCACAGAAATAATAGTAACAATTTTAATATGCTACAATAAACGTAAATATTGATACCCCCCCCCCCCCATAAAACCGCTCCATGTTCCATTTCTATCCAAAGTTTTATGGAAGTTGGTGCAAATCAATTAAAGTATCAAGTCATTACAAAATAATGATGATGGTGATGCAAGAAGAAGCCAACAAATCTCGCATTATGAATTGCGTAATTTTTATAACAGTGCAGAAAAGAAACTAGAAGCCCATGACTAGCTATAACTAAATGGTAACCCCACCCTGTCTCCAAAGAAAGCTTGCAACTTCAAAGGCTAACTCCCCCAAAACCAATAAAAACAACAAAAGTAACCATCATGAACAATAAGTGTGAAGAGCAACTTACAGAAACATTTTGCCGATGAAATGCAGCAAAATAATTTCCACAAACACCCTTCAATTTCTGCCTGAAGTCAAAAGCCTCGACTCCACAGAAGGCTTCCCCAGCCAAGATGAAAGTGTAAAGATCTTCATAGTTTTTCAAAAATTGATGAATGCTTGTAGAAGCAGCAGCTGAAGCAGACAGCAACACTGATACTCGACTAGACATAAGTTGCCAAAGATTCTTACGTCCCCTCTGAAGGGTTTGTGACACAAAAGTTATGCCTTCTTTCCTTAACTGATACCACGGAGACTCACTGCTTGACGTAGCACCATCACCATTTCTACCCTCAGAAACTGGTTCACCAGATCCAGAATCCATCCTTTCAGATGCATCAGACGAGGACGAGACTGTTGTAGACTCCTTTATGGAAGATGAATCTGATCTCTGGTCTACAGATTCAGATAGAGAAAACAGTTAACCCATTAGGAGTTGCAAGGATTATTTTAGAAACTGAATCAGTCTGCAGAAACCTTTACAGCATTCAGAAAAGATGTTACCTTCCATCAATTTGGCACTTGTTATTGAGCACTCTAAAACCTGCAACAAGATCAAAATATTTCAAAATAATAAATAAATAAACCAAAAGAGACAGAGCCCTCCCCCCTTTCCCCAAACAACCAGGACGGAAACCAGGAACACACAAGAAGCCATGGAATTACCACAGCACCCAGAAAGATTTCATATAAATATGCATACATCACAAATTTATATACCATAAATTGATTCAAACTGATGCCTCAGAAGAAAACCTATATGAAAAGGAAAAACCATGGGATTCAAATCACAAACTTGCACAACTTCAACACTAACTTAGCTCCCCCAAATAAGTTAATGAACTATATTTCTTGGCCTCAGATACTTTATATTTCACAGCAATGAAAAGTTGGAGAGCATCACTTACAACAAATATTCTACAGAAACAAGTGAGAAGCAGTAAGATTAAAATTGACCTTATTCTCTGGCTGAAAGGCCATGATTTCATGATAAGAGCACATTAGTTTGAACAGGAACGTCAGTGTTCTTAATAAACACTGTCTAAACTTAGATTCAGGTATCTGATGGCATAGATCACTGTAGGTAAGTCTGAGATCAAATAAAAAATAAGTTAGAAACCATAGCATTAAATCAAGTACTAGCACATCAGTTGATGGAAAGAACACGTAAGTTTAGAATGCATACCTGCTGTTTTGCATATGTACATCTTGGTCCTGCAAAAGTTTATCAATCATTTAAATAAGTTAGCCTATCATATGAGGTAGAAATTACATAGGCATCATGAGGTGAGAGTAAAAGGTAGAAAGGACCAAGGATAAATTCAAAAGGAAACAAACTCAACAAAAGTGAGATGCAGATGAAGGCTCAAACAAGAAACCTATGATTAGTACCCATTCATCTATGGTTGTCTGTCCACAATGGTCAAACGTGTATATTTAAGTTTCCTTCTCCCTAATGAGCAGCTAATATACATCTGTACTCTTTTATTAGACACAGTCCAAAATTTACCATCCAACTCAACTAAATTTGAATTTGCATTGATATAATTAACTAGAATAGTCCCACTGTGACCTCCACCTCCTTTCCTAGCCAGTGCATCTGTGCATAAGTACACTGATAAATTGTATACACTAAAGGCCTCAAACCTAGAATGACAGGACAAAATTATCAACGGCTGCATTAAAATAATTCCTATGAGTAGGTAAAACAGTCTATTACAGTTGTAAACAGTATAAAATCAATATTACCTCATGCAGAACAATACTCTTCAACACAGAGTGAGTTTCTGAGATAACTTCTTGCATAAAAAAACTTTGTATCTTTTCAGCAAGACCAGAGACATCTCCAATTAAAGCATAAGCGTCAACCACCTGAAGCATTGCAAATATACAAACCTCACTTTTCAAACGGTATCAAAAATCACTAACTTGCAGTTTTTCTCTCTAAAGAATAAGACAAATGTCAATAAACTTGACAAAGCCTAGGACTTAGACCATACAATGAAAAGAATCTTCTAATTGCAAGACAGCCCACAAATCCAACCCAGAGAGAAAGAGATAGTTGGAAATTTTGACAGAAAAAATAAACTACTAGATAAGAATTTAACATTTTCTAAATTAGGCTAAAATTAAACATGTGCCGTGGACAAAAAATGATAAGCTCAGTAAATATAATGAGAACTATATGATACTTATCCTAGACCAGAAAATGCAATTCTCAAGCAAAACTACATAACCTTGACCAAATGGCCAAAAACATATCTGAATTCCATCAAAGACCATAGAGCAAATCAGTTTTTAACGCACAAGAAACAGAACAAAGAACTGTAGTAGTCTGCATACAAAGTTAGCTGTTAGAAACAGAAAACAAGGAAGCACTAAACCAGTCGAAAACATAAATCCAGCAGATATCCTGGTCTGCCTCCCTAGTGTTCTATGCAGACAACTAAAATGTAGTAATTTAATGAAAGGTGCAAACAATGATACATCATCCATTTGATAAAACAAACTGACCACAAATGAACTGGTGAGAAGGCAGCCTCAGCATGTTTGTATACACTTGAAAAAAAATTATACAATTTAACAATAATACTTTAACAGGTATCAAGAACAAGGGGAAGAGAATAAATAACTGACAGTTAAATAGCTTTCTTCTTTAAACTCCTGGCAAACTCCTAACAAGAGAGAATCCAGTTTTTGAAGAGTCCTTCCTAGCCAAACCTGCATCAGTATTTAAAATTTTGAAAAGAAAGCTTACTTCAAATTGTAATCCAAAATAAACCATAACCAATTGATAAGAATGAGCAGAGCAAAAGAAGTGGCATCACAACTTAACTTATAGCTTTCATAAGCTCTTAATATAATTGACAACCGAAATTAAGAGAGGAAGACCAAAAGGGAGAACAATTTTTGTACGAAATACAAAACCATTACATAATAGAACTTTAATGCGCACCTCAACTCCACGGCTCATCTCTTGTATTGCTGAGAGCTCTGAGAAACTATCTAGTATTTGTAAATACTCAGATAGTACTTGAAATGCCTGCGCAATATCTTATACAAAGTGACTCTTTTGAGATATAATCATGACAAAGTAAATTGAGGAGAAAAAAGAAACTGAAGAATCACATAGGTATTTTAACTTACGGGGAACTCACCTTGCAGAAACTACCTTCCTCAACAAGAGATTCAAGAGCTACTTGCATGTCACGTGCATGAAGAAGCTCAGCAAGTACTGGAAGCAAGTGCTACAATGAGAAAATTGAAGCTTATGAAAACATTATACTTTCGTCCAGAAATCCAAAAGATATTATGAAGAAAAAAGCCATAAGATGTAAAAATATAGCCGCAGTCAAAGGTAGGCATTGCTAAGGTGAGTATGAAAGAGAATTTACCATAAGAGCCTGTTTTTTCTTAGAATCAGTATTCACAACAAGGTCCCTTGAAACCTCATTCATTGATGAGTTTAGATGCCTTCTGCCATTCTGCAAACAACAAAATCTCTAATGAGATACAGATTCAGTAGCAACATAACAGTCATACAGTTAATATCTACTGTAATAAATAGAATCACCACAAACTGGGAAAAAGAAGAATAAGCTGACTTTTCCACATGAAGTTCTTTAAAATATCATACACGAAACTATGTTACCAAGCAAATGCTTACCCTACAGATGACATTTGCAATCTTCAAGTCTTTCTCCAATTCCCTGACCAAATGCATACCCTTCACTGGCCAAAAGCAAGTATCAAAACCTCGTTTAAAGAAAAGACAATGTATTTTGATATTCTTTAAATCATCACCATAGCACACACAATAAAAACTAAGTAAGAATCATAAGACGACACATCTTTTAACCATTCACAGAAATGCATAATATATATTTTGATACAGGCACCAAAAAACTCCATCTTTAATGAATAACTAGTGTCAGGGGACTAAATTAAGTAAAATATATACATAAAATCTTGATGTCTAGAGATTAGATAAAGAATTCAGATGATGCAAAAACACACTTCTCATTGATAGGTAGAGGAGCTCAACTTGTACACCTATACAATAAAATCAGATGATGCATAAATAGAGGTTTATAGCAGAGAAAACACAAGAAATCTCACTAGAAAACTTACCCATTACTTCATGATGCTCCATGACATTGCGGGATAAATGTTCTGCTACTCTATCCAATTGAGCTAATCTAAGTGTGGCCTACAAGGAGATGGAGACGAATGGCTAAATAGATAATCTTAATGAAAAATCCAGAAAAAGAACAAAGCTGTCTGATGGCAATCCATTAGAAACCTCAGGAGCGTAAAAAACACCATCACAAAACAATGGAGAACACATAACACCCCCTCTATAACTTTTTCACCAGCTTCTCATTTAGAAACTTATCATGTAATTCTCATCACAAGTGAAATTCATCTCCCATATTTAACATATGTTGTATGATTTTATAGATTTCCAGACAAAAAGACATTTTTATCAATGTGCTGACATCCATTAAGATAACCAATAGAATCATAAATTTCATCAAAGCCATAACGAACAGTCTTGAGTATACCTCCCTATTTTTATAACTTTTGGCTCCACAATTGCTTAGTCAAGCTTAGGCAGTTCATAAAACCCAAATATCTTTTGTTATGATCAGATGTCTTTATTATATCCCCTAATCATTACCAGTGTGTTTACACTAATAATGATAAGCAAAGAACAGAGTCAGGAAACCATAACATATCCATTGCTTGTAACAGGAACTTGCTAACAAGAATACCAGAAAAAAATGATAAATTATTTTCTCACAATTAGAACAAAAGGCTTGGGAGATCTAAATATTGTAGAGGATTGTAGTTAAACCATATTGGTTGGGGGGGGGGGGGGGGGGGGGGGATCAATCATCAATGTTGCCAAGAGAGGAAAATATAAAGCATTAAAGTCTAGTATTCTACAACATAGATAATCGAGGTGCCCAAATGGAAGAAGACAAATAACAGAATTTAAAAAAACAAATGTACTTAAAAAACTAAAATAAGAAAACTAAGCCAAAATAATACCTGTTTCTCAAAATATTCTAGTTCATTTTCTTCAGAAGGGATATGCTCCAGGACATGTTTTATTGGATCAAATTCCTGCCATAGATTGAAAAAATAAATATACAGGAACACAAATAATAATAACATCAATGACATGTTTCAGTAGAATCTAAAATAAGTGCTAAACACTAGTCTTTCTGTTTTCTTCAGAATTCAAAATCTCGTATTGAAAATAAATAAGTAAATAAAAAACAAGAAACAGCATGCAGACCATAACAAAACAGACCTTTCTCATCCCTTGAAGCACAGCATATAATTTAGAATATGATTACTATAGACAGAATGGAAATGGTGAAGAAGAAAGACATTAATAAAGAAATATTGACAAGAATAAAGGTCAAAACAACAAAAAATAGCAATAGAAACTACTCCTTTATGTTCAGCTTAATTATTTAGATGACTAAAAGAAGTTGAATTTATAAACAAAACTTCACTGATTTTTATTGCACTATAGACAACAGTTCTCAAATTATAATTTACATGCCTGCAATACACCTACGCACAAAAAAAAAAAATCCAAGAAATACCTCCTCATAGAATTCTTCCTCTATCTCTTCCACTATTTGACTCTGAGGTTTGCTTCCATATATTGACATCAGTTCTTCAGAACTCGATGGAAGACTATATCGCTGACTAGCTGGCAATCCTGAAAGAGCACGAGCAACAGCAGCTGCTGCTGCAGCTCGAGCTGGAACCTGTATAAGATGAAAAAGAACATATGGATCAAAATTTCACAAATCATGACTCATTTGATATCGGGAATAATCAGGAGAATCAATCATACTATACAAAAGAGCAGAGATATAGTTCTAGGAGGAACATATAAACCACAAAACCCAGCAAACTTTTGGCTATAAAAACATAAAAATCTATATACCTAGTTCCATCTACTGCTATGTTTTTTATGGAGACCATTTGGTAATAACTTTCAATACCTAACATTTGCCTCCCAAAACCAAAAGACGGATATCAAAAGTAAACATTTCTCAAGATTTAAAAATTTAAATGTAGTTTCGTCCAGCACAGAACACATGATTTCAATTTTATATTGAACAATTATCTAAGAATTCAGTTGCATTCTATGTTCATTGAGCACCTACTTCTTCTTTATAGCAGTTTTTTTGAGGGAAGAGAAAGTAACAACCAAACAAAGCCTTAATCATTTAAAATGCAGCATTTCTAGCAAGTCCAGTGACAAAACTAATTTCACTTCAAATCAAATCTAACTAAACTTCATCAAAGAAACACTAATTTATAACTAGTATCCAATTTCTCAAAACTTATCAAATGCAGTGGATTAAGCCTAAATAAAGAATTCTAGCAAAAGAAAGACCTCGATAAACAAAACATTCAATTTAGTAAGTCTTGAGCTACATTACTTACCTCAGGCCGATCAGAAGATGAAACAGAAGGCAAGAGACCAAGTGATCGCGCGGAACGCACGGAGCTGAGGAGTTTTTCCCCAACCTTGGACAAATCCATTCCACCTCCTTGGGATAACAAAAAAGGAACCAAGAAGAAAACCCTAGAGCTCTCAAATCCACCGTCGCTTAGATCGCCAACGCCGCCATTCAACAAAAACGGATTCCCTAAAACGCTGCCGAACGGGAACAGATTCGACTGCTGCATTTCATTTCAACTCCAGATCAAAAACATACATCACCGTTTTGAAAAAGCCTTTTTTCCGTTTGCCTTTAATTTCCACGGATCTGCTTTCTTTTTTCTGTTCCTTTAACGGGATCGGTTGGGAAGTAAATGAAATTTTGGGAGTGAAGTTTATTAGATTAGATTTGTTAATTTTTCGTTAGGGGACTATTTGGTAGAAAATTCGTCGGTACGGTAGATGACAAAATAATAAGAAATATGGCGCTTTTGTTGATTTTTGGGGATTTTTTATAGACTTTTGGAGATTAATTTTTAGGGAGGGAAGTTTATAGATTAGATTTGTAGAGGCGTGACTCGGAGAGTGAGCATTTTCCTTGCCATTTTTTTTTTTTTTTTTTTTTTTGCTTTTACAAACTTCCTGTTACTTCATTTCTCATTAACTTTGTTTTCATTGATTAATTTAAGCTTAGGATGTTTCAAGCCTTGACTTTTGAAAAAATAAATTGAATCCATTCATAAAATTTTTACACTTGATGAAATATATCAATTCAATTTATCAATATTGCTCATCCCCTTGTGTTCTGGTGGTAAAGGTAGATGTTCATCATCTTTTGGGATCCGGGATTGAGCACCAGTATTGCATGATGTGTGTGCCTTCGTTAAAAAAAGGCTAACAGAAAGTTGAACAGATGCTACCCTTGCATCACACAAGCATATTCTAAAAAAATTGATCAATATTAACCATTAATTTTTATTCGTTTTTTTTATATATTACTGTCACATAATACACCACAGTTTTGTTATGTTACATTTATAAATTTTTTAGAATTTTTTTTATATTTTTATAAGTATTTTAGAATTTTTAGAATTTTTAAAGAATTTTTAAATAAAAATAAAAAATATTATATTTGATGGTAAACGTTGGTCAAGGGATAAATTGATGAGATTTTAAAATATAAGAATTTAATTGAGTAATATTTTAAAGATATAAAAATGGAGAACGTCAGGAGGCAGGAGGAGCCGAATCGTCCAGAGCAGAAGGGGGCCGGAGATTCTCATCGGAGACAGGAAGAGTGGGTCGCTTTCGTCGATAACTTAAGTAGAAGAGTATCAAGGGGTGCATTGAGAGAATTTTTCAATCATTACGGAGAAGTTAGGAGAGTTGTTATTCCTTACGAGAATAGGAAACCGCGTTATAGAGAGTGTACATTTGCTTTCGTCCATTTTGCAGATGAGAAGGGGATGAGGAGAGCTATCGATCGAGTTAACAATTCTAAGATAGACAACAGAATTGTGTTAGTATCCAAGGCGAGATTTCAGAAACGAAAAAGAATGGTGGGAGGTCAAGAAGCTAGAAAGGAGGCTGAAAAAAGCGACAGAGGTTCGGGTAGGAACTTTAATTCTCAGGGGAGGAGACAACCACAGAGATTCAGGGATGACAGATCCTTTAAGGATGCTCTTCTGTCGGAGTCGAGACCGGCGGATGTCTCATCTTCCGGGAAGGTTCCCCGACAGTCGGAGGAGGAAAACAAGAATTCGGATGATGGTTTTGAGGAAGTTATAATTCCCAGTGTTAAATTGGATTGGATTCGGAGATCGGTAATGGGAATTTTAAAGCCAAATTTTGACATGGACTTTGTGGAGAGAGCGTTAGGAAGCGACGGCATGCAAGTGAAAATTGCAAAGTGGGGATGGGCGGAAAATGCTTGCTTAGTTTCGTTTAATTCAACAGAGAAAAAAGTGGAGGCTTGGAGGGAGAAGAATGAGGAGTTATCTTTCTGGTTCTCCAACATTCACGAGGAAATTATATGTGATGGGATTCCACTTATGTATGTCTCTGTTAGCATTGCTGGCATTCCAATCCATTGCTGGTCGGTGGAATTCTTTGAAGTATTGGCAAATAGATGGGGTAAGCTAGTAAGCATCAATGAAGAGACGAAGTAGAAAACGGATCTTACAATGGCCAGGTTCGTTATTCGGGCCCCTAATCACCTGGTCATTCCGGCATTCATTAGCTTTGTGGTGAATGGATTTAGGTTCAGAGCTCGCATTTTCACGGGCTCCGGGATAGGAGCTCAAGGGGAGGGTGTGGCATGGCAGAGGGAGGTTGGGGAGGAAGAGATGAACTTTGAGGAGGGTAACCATCGGTGGTCGGAACAGACGGAGCAGGGCGACCGGAATAGGGAAGGTCGATCGTCACAGGAAGATGTTCTAGGAGCTGATAATTCACAGCCACCAAATATGGGGAATTCCCAAAATGCAGTGGGAAACACGCCTGGGGGCCCTCCCAATGATGGGAATAATGAGGCGATTATGGAACCAACACATCATATTGATCCTTTGAATCCGCACGTGGCTGCTAACGTGGAGTGCTTGGGGGTGGAGGTTGAGCCGGCTGAAAATTTATCGGGCCCTATTTTGGGCCAAGTGTTAAAATCAGGTGGGCCTATGTCTGGGGAAGAGCCATTGGAGGTTCCAGAGTTTCAGACTGGTGGAGAGGAGTTATTAAGAGAGGCTAGATCAGAAGTGATGCCACGGGGAATTGGAAATACATCCAGGAACTCAGTCGAAACCATAAATTCTTTTCCCCTTGCGGGGAGGAGATTGTTCAAGATACGTTTGAAACTGAGTGTGTGGGGGCTATAACGAACCGAAACAACGGCACAAGGGTGGATCTTCCTCTAAAACCGATATCGAGGATCAGTGGAAGTTCGTGTCGGGAGGAGGTGATGATGGATGTGGGAGGGTTGAATTTCCTCAAGGCAGGTCACCGTCGAATCATTAGGCGTCAGGTCAGAGATTCGATTGAAGGTACCGCTGGTGGGTCGGAGAGCGCTGGGACCAACTCGATGAGTTCATTCCATCTCAGTTATGTAGAGGAAGCTCTGCATGTGTAGGGAGTGAGCAACATGTTAGGGGTTTCTTTCAAGGGGGACAAGAAGCCTTCGTGAAGAAAGTCAGGGAAATTGAAGGGAGTTGTTGATAAGAGGGAAGCAGGTAATTATTTCTGGTTATAGGATAAATAATTTTATGGATTTGAAAATTGTTTCATGGAATATTAGGGGGATGGGAAGGCCAGAGAAAGTTAGGGCTATTAGACGGGTAATTAAAGATAAAAAACCTCAGGTCATTTTTATTCAAGAATCGAAGTTAGCTGACATATCACCAGCGGTAGTTAGGCGTATGGGTTGTGATAGAGATTATGAATGCATATGGTCCCCAGCTGTTGGAGCTTCGGGTGGAATAATAAGCATTTGGAATCCGTCTGTGTTTTCTAAATCGGGTGAAGTAGTGACAAGGAGATTCACGGTTTTGCTGGGAAAATTCAGAGGGGGTAATGTCGAATGTGGCTTTATTAATGTCTATGGACCATCAAATGAGGAGGAGAAGAAGGGGTTCTTTCAGGATATCCTAGAAGTAATGCGAAAACATTCCGTGGCATGGTGCTTAGGCGGGAATTTCAACGCCATTACTGGTATTGAGGAAAAGAAGGGATTATCGTGGAATTATTCATCTATGGAACTGTTCAGGGGATTTATTCAGGCAGCATGTTTAATAGACTTGCCACTAATTGGGGGCGAGTACACTTGGTCAAATAATCGGGAATCGCCGACATTCGTCCGTCTAGACAGATTTTTAGTAGACAACGAGTTTGTTAAAGAATTTCCGAGCTTGAATCAATTTCTATTATCTAAAGCCATCTCAGACCACAATGCTATATATCTGGAAAATAGGAGTATTAATTGGGGGAGGAAACCGTTTCGATTCTACAATTACTTGTTGTCAGAGGAGGGGTTTGAGGAACGGGTTAATGAAAAACTGGGCAGCTTTCATCGTGGCAACAAGCAAGGTGGGATATGTAGCATGTTGAACATGGCCAGAAACATTGCAAAATCATGGTGTGCATCATTGTCGAAGAACAAATATGATGATTCCACTGCTATTGAACAGCGTATTGCAGCGATTGAAGTGAGACAACAGAGGGGTCAGGCGACGGCAGCGGACGGAGCGGAGCTAGTTGAACTTAGGAAGAAATTATGGCACATTTTGAGAAGGGAAGAAAGCATTTGGCTGCAGCACTCGCGCTTGAAATGGTTTCTTGAGGGAGACAAAAACACTCATTATTTTCACTCGGTCGCGTCGATGAGGAAGAAGGCGAACAATATTCTGATGCTAAAGTCCAAAGGAAAGGAGGTGTCGAGTCCTGCAGAGATCAAATGCTTGATTCATAAACATTTTAAAGAAGCTTTCAACCAGTGTAATACGCTGGAAATTGAGGATATGGATGTGCATTTTAAAAACATCAGCTTTGATCAAGCATCGCATCTCGAACGCGATTTCTCAGAGGAGGAGGTGTGGGGGGCAATCAGTTCGTTTGACAGTTCACGTGCGCCAGGCCCTGATGGGTTCAACATGGGATTTTTTAAGAAATTTTGGCCAAAGATGAAAGGGCAGATTATGCATTTTTTCCAAAATTTTTACAGTGGTATTGAATGGGAGAAGGAGATCAACTATTCCTATATATCGCTCATCCCTAAAATGCTAATCCGGAAGTTATCGAAGATTTTCGTCCGATAAGTCTAGTTGGAGGTGTATACAAAATCTTGTCTGAAGTACTTTCGCTACGACTTCGAGGTTTGATGGATTTAATAGTTAGCAAATCACAGTTCGCGTTTATTCTCGGGAGGCATTTAACGGATTGTTCTTTTCTTGCGAACGAAGGAATTGACTATTTGAGAAAGAAGAATTTGAAGGGGGCGATGTTTAAAATTGATTTTCAGCGCGCTTATGATTCGATTGATTGGTCCTTCTTGATGTTTGTGATGAGGAAAATGGGGTTCGGTGAGAGGTGGTGCGATTGGATATTAAAGTGTATCTCGACGGCATCCATATCGATTCTCGTTAATGGCTCGTCTACGCCACAATTTTCTGTGGCTAAAGGGCTAAGGCAAGGATGTTCTTTATCGCCTTTGCTTTTTAATCTCGTGGGAGAAGCATTACACTTGTTGCTAGAGAAAGGGATTGGAGTAGGTTTGTTCTCCGGTTGGCAAATCGGGAGGGGAGAAAATATTTATACTCTTGGGCACCTTCAATTTGCTGACGATCTTACAATTTTTTGTGGTGCGTCGATTAGGGAAGTGGAAAATGTGAGAAGAACATTAAGGGTGTTCGAAGTGGCATCCGGTTTAAGACTGAATTTGAAGAAAAGTAGTCTCTTCGGGGTGAATATCGAAGACAAGGAGCTGGTTTCGTGGGCAAAACAGATTAACTGTCAAGTTGGGCAATTTCCAACAGTGTACCTAGGATTGCCACTTGGTCCAAAATCGAATTCGCTTGCTTTGTGGGAACCAGTTATAGAGAGATGTTATAGTCATTTAGCGACATGGAAAGCAAAACATCTATCTACTAGTGGAAGATTGGTCCTTATCAGATCGGTTCTTACAGCTCTTCCTTCTTTTTTCATGTCTCTATACCGAATGCCCGTGGAAGTATTGAAAAATATCAACAGTATAATGGCGGACTTCTTGTGGGGGGACACGATAAATGGTAAGAGAATTCACTGGGCTAATTGGCAATCTATTTGCAAACCATTACAGTCGGGAGGTTTAAATGTAAAAAATTTGGCGTTTCAGAACAAGACATTGCTAGGGAAATGGATATGGAAGTTCGCGAATGACACTAACTTCCCGTGGCGGGAGATGATATGTTGTAAGTATAATATCATCCCTACGACCCTCATTGCGCATGATAAATGTCCTAGAACGGCTTCATGGCAGTGTAAGAGCGTGCTAAAGACGACCTGTGGGGAGGACGAATTTGGTTTCAGGTTCCGTAACAACATGCGACAGCAGGTTGGTGATGGTAAAAGAATATATTTTTGGTCGGATGTATGGACTGGGACTGCTCCCTTGCGAGAAGCTTTCCCCCGTATATATGCCCTTGCAAGGAACAAGGAGGGTAAGATAGCCGAGATGGGATGCAAAGTGAATAATAAGTGGGTGTGGAATGTCCTTTTGCGCAGGGATCCTTTTGATTGGGAAGTAGCTCAGTGGCATGATTTTCTTGCAAGCATTAGCAACGTTAGCTCGGAAGGTTTTGTTCGAGACTGTTTGGTGTGGGAGGGTGCTGGTGACGGCATTTTTTCGGTGAAGTCGTGTTACAATCTTTATATTGGATGTGGCCAGGATGATAATTTCTGGAAAGTTTGTATCTGGAACGGTCTTGCTCCTCCGCGCGTCGAGTTCTTCATGTGGCAAGTGGCTCGGAAGAAATTAGCGGTGAAAGGGGAATTGTTGAAAAGAGGGTTGAGGGTGTCGGAAGATGGTTCTTGTCCATTTTGCAAGTTGGCTTTTGAGACGACGGATCATCTTTTCATCTCATGCCATGTTTCGTGGAGAATCTGGATGTCAATGGTATCTTGGTGGGAGTTGAGCATGGCTTTGCCTGGTGATTTTTGTTCGCTGCTAAGGTTGTGGTTCGAAAATCCTCCCACAAAAGACAGAAGATCAATTTGGTTCTTTATTCCGGCGGCGGTTACGTGGACATTGTGGTTGTTTAGGAATGACATTATCTTTAAGGGCAACAAACTGGATGCTTTACAAATTGAATTTATTGTTAAATGCAGGTTGGTAGGGTGGTTTTTTGCCAAATTTCAGGAGGTGCAGGTGGCGCGGGCGGATGCCTTGAATAATTTGAGAGCATCGGAGAATTTTGCTCCGAAGTCGAAGCAGTGCGCCCCGAAGGTTACTTGGTGTCCTCCGGTAGAGGGCTTCTTTCGGATTAATGTGGATGGAGCCATGAAGGCGGATAAGTCAGCTGGTGGAATATGGGGTATAGCGTGGGATCATGAAGGAAAGGTGGTATTTCAGTTTTCGGAGCGCTGCGGCTCGGGTCCTCCGATACTGGCTGAACTTCTGGCGATCAAGAGAGCATTGCAAGTTTTTATCTCGTCTCCGGAATGTAGGGAGGGGAGGCCAGTGGTGGAAAGTGATTACGCGATGGCGGTATCTTGGATACAAGACCCGGTGAGTTGCCTAAACATTTTTAAGGTCTTGGCGATGGACATCAAGAGCTTGGGGGAACGGAGAGGTGGTATGTTTAGAATTATTCCCAGACGCTGCAATGGCCAAGCTGACGCTTTGGCTAAAGCTGGTATTGGCTAATGTTAGAGCCTCCCGGAATGTTATCTATTACGATATAGGGTGGTGGACAAGGGAGGGGCTCGAGGTAGTGTTTTAAAGGGTGTATTTTGTTTGATTGGTTTTGTATTTGAACTATGGTTTGAATGAATAAATTGGCACTCTTTTCCCCCTTCCGCTATTGTTCGATCTCAATTGGATCGAAGGATATGAGGGGGGTTTTTAACGAGGCCACCTATTATAAAAAAAAAGAATTTAATTGAGTGCAAAAATAGTTCAAGAATTTAATTAATTTCTTTTCAAAAATTTAAGGGCCTATGATGCCATTAAGCCATTAATTTATTTGAATATAAATAAGGTTTTTAATTAAATATTAAACTTGATAATGTTAAATTATAGTTTCGAATAACTATATATATTTTCTTGGTTACAAAAATAATTATAATCTTTTATTTTTTATTTAATAATATTTTCGAAAATCAAATGGACCCTAAATATTTTATAACTTTTTCGTTGTACGCTTTATTATTATTATTATTGTTGTTGTTATCTGTCAAGGTTAGATTTGTTATCATCAATTCATTAACTGAACTTTTGGTACTAAACTTGGTTTAAAGATCTGATTTGGTATAATGCGAAAAAAAAACGATTTGGTACCTTAAATTTTTTTGGGGCGGATAAAATTGACTTTAAATTTAAATTTGTTAATTGAATTGTTTTTTCTAATTAGACACGTAAACCTGACTTTTTAGTTTAGATTAATATCTAAACATATTCCTCAAAAAAATATCTAAACTTATTTTTTTATTTAAATCGGTACTTACGAATTTGAACCAAACAAAATAAATTCAAATACCTAATTGCACCCAAAAAATTAAATACCAAACTAGATATTGAAACCAAATTTAAGTACTTAATTAAATAAAAAGAACTTAAATGCCAAATTAAAACTTACCGAAATATATATCAACTCTTTTGAATTACCCCTAACCTCTTTATTGACGGGCCAAAGGGCCCGATTGGTAAATAACAAAAATAGATACTACATACTTTCTAAATTTTAATTAAGAAATATGGAGAAGCCCATCTCCAAATAGTTTAGACAAACGAATCAGAGCCAACTGAGGATGTCTTTCGGAACAACAAAAACAATAAAGCTTTTGACCAACATACAGAAACGGAGTATTCTGGGAAATTCTAAAATACGCAACTTAGGGTAAATCTAAAATAGGCAGAATTTGTGTAATTACATAAATTCTTATTATTTTTGTAAGAATTTGTGTAATTATATAAATTCTTTTCAATTTGATAAAATTTTTGTAGATTTTACTTTAAGCAATAATTTGTGTATTTACACAAATTTTTATATTATAACCTAAATTCTTATTATTTAATAAAAATTTATATAATTTATAAGAATTTGTCTACTAGTTTAGTAAGAATTTATGTAAACCGAATCATGTCAAATCTGAATCGGTAGACATGATAGATTATTATGACCTGACCTACCCAATTAGGCAGATTCAGGTGTGTAGGTGAAAGTGGAAAGAGTGGGACTTTGGTATGGTGGCTTCAGTTGACATAATAGTAAGATGTGTAGGGGAAAAACGTGGGTAGGCTTTATCTAATTGCTTATTGATTTGGACCATTTTCCATATTACTTCAAAATCATCACAATGTGTGTATACAGTATATACATACATGCATACAATTTTGTATAATTTTGAACAGATCCCCCATTTAGGTCCACTCACAAGCAAACACAAATGGCAGATGGATTGTTCAGTCAAAACTGAAATAACTAGCTACCCATTATCGTTACTTCTTCTCTCAAGGTCAGCTTGTTTTAGCACTTGACAAAACTTGATTTCACATGGCCTTTCAGGAATAAAATTGGATAAAAATCATCTGTCTTTTTTTGGTACTCTTATTTATGTCCTAATACTAAAAAATATTACAAAATTAAATTTTAAATCTTAAATCCTACCCTCTACCTTAAATTCTCTAAACCCTAACCATAAAACCGAAAAAGGGCAGATGATTTCCATCCAATAAAATTTACATTTTAGTGGATGGTGTTGCATTGAAATGTAGCCAACATCACTCTATATTTTATTTGAAAATAAAAGTATTTTAAAAATGCATGCATTATAGTTGTATTATAATTAATTTTAATATACTTGTTATTGCTACAAATAAGTAAAATTAATAATAACGATAATGAGAACTTTTCTAAATACTACTGGACTATTTTTGAAATCTAACAATATAAACCTACAGATAAACCTAAAACAAATTGTTATTTTAACATTTAAATAATTTTTATTAAAATATTGTTATTATTTTGCTTTCATCATCATTGAATTATAAAAATAAAGTTACCCATAATAGATGAAAGATAACAATTAAGTATGACATACTATTAGTGTCTTAATTTTTGTATAACTGGAAGAGGAACAAGATTCAAAACTCTGATTAAAAAGTATTAATGCCACTTAATCATTAAAGTAATATATTAATACTCTTTTTTATTTAGGTTTAAAGAAACTTTGAGCGAGACACTCAATACAGATCTTGAGTTTCTATATTTTAGACCCTTAAATAAAATCACATCTACCGAACAAAAAAATTATGAAATTAAAAATCTCCGATATCGAATAATTTATCTAATATGTATAATATGTTTCAACAAATATGACGTCATAGGATTTAACGTGGGGTCTGCTAATGATTTCAAACTTTGATTAGTTAATTATAAAGAGACAAGCAGAGCTATAATCCATGTGATTTTGTTTTCTTCTTCTTTTTTTCATAAAGTATTTTAGCATAAGCACATCCCCGCATAAACATACAGTCAGCCACCACTGATTTATATGTATTATATAAATTAATGTCCATTTTCTTTTATATACGCTTTAAATTTATGATGAACAAATATTTTATCGGTCGAGTTTATTTTAGGCATTTTTTAAGAAAAAAAGTTGTGTTGCTGAATTAATCACGTACTGATTAGTTTATGTAGAGTGAATCAATTTGGATATGGGAATTTTATATGTAATTAAAAGATTTGATAGTGTGAGATCCGATAATTAGTTTAGTAGTTAAAGATATTCATATTGTCTCATTTTATATGAGTTCGAATCTCGATATATAAATATAATATTGGCTTACAGTGGGGTTTTTAACATGTGCGAGGTGAGCGACCGCACATGACCCCTAAGAAAGGAGAGTCCCAACTAAGTTGAATTAAATGTTTATAAGGAAAAAAATAAAAGATTTTGATTTAATAAATTACAAGAAAAAATAAAAAATAATTTTAAAGATGGCCGCATAATATATTTTTTTATTAAGATAAAAATATCTTTTAAAAAACCTTATATATTTTTAAGATTATAAATTAAAGGATCTCGTTCTAATAAATTGTACAATATCTTGTAAACCTTTAGCGAGGAGAATAAAAAAGAAAAATTATCTAATATACATGTTTATAATATTACGAATTTTATTTATAAAAACACCAATCAAAGGATTAAATGTACAATTCAACAAATGCACTACAAATGCACTGTTCAAAATTCGACGACCAAAATTTTAAGAAACAATATAAAAGTCTCAATATGAATTGGGATTTATGTCATCAATGGTGTCTCATATTTTTTTAATATTAAAATAATCGAATGTCTCCTTCCTTTTCTCTTTGTTTCCACGTGATTCACAGAAGACAAAGTAGTAAATACTCTTTCTGATGTTATTCGCACTCGAGTTATTAGGTCTGTAAGCGAACCGAACGAAGGTATGTTCATGTTTGTTCGTTTAATTTTAACCGAACAAATGAACGAACACGAACAACTTAACAAACATAATTTTTTGTTCGTGTTTGTTTGTTAAGGAATGTAGCTTGTTCGTGTTCATTTGTTTAAATGATAAACGAACGTAATCGAACACAAACGAACAAACATAAAAAGACACATGTGAATATATTTAAACAAACATAAACGAATGAAACATATGTGAATAATTTTTTTAATATAACACTTAAGTTATGAAAAATAATAAATATAAATGGATATATATGAATAAATTTAAACGAACATAAATGAACGGATTACGAACGTTCACGAACGTAAATGAATGAACGACCCATTTGTTTATGTTCGTTCATTTAATTAAACGAACAAAAAATCTTGTTCATGTTCGTTCGTTTAATAAATAAACGAATATAAACGAACTTTCCGCCGAACAATTTACAAACAGTTCGCTGAACGTTTGGTTCGTTTACGACCCTCTGAGTTACTGTTATACATTAATACTTTTCTTTTACCCCAAGTGTATATTTTTATACTTACAAATATATTAAACTTGTATCATTCATGTCTGACATATGAGCAGACTACATATTGAGCACATTATTTATAAATCTCACTGTATATAATTTAATTAGCTGTAACAACCAAACTCCGACACAGTATAAATAGAATGCTCCTCTTGAACTAGAACATAGCTCAAGAAAAGTGAAAAACAACTCCAAACCTTCCATTCTTGCAGATAAACAAAGTCCATGGACTTGGCGAGACGCTCATTTCATCATCAAACATTGCTTTTGTTTTCCTTAATTTGCTTATCCCATGTCTCCGGAACACAGTTCAGCTTCCCAAGGCTGGGAGCACTTCGAAGAACAATCCGAAATAGACCCGAAGCCGAATCCGAATCGATTTCTTCTGTTTCCAAAGATTTCAAGACCCTTTTTTACAGCCAAACACTTGATCACTTCAACTACAAACCCGAAAGTTTCACCAGATTTCCTCAAAGATATGTAATCAATTCTAAATACTGGGGCGGTCCAAACACTAGTTCACCAATCTTGGTGTATTTCGGTGCCGAAGAGTCATTGGATTATGATTTATTCGGCATTGGTTTTCTCAGAGATAATGCCCCTCGTTTCAAGGCTTTGCAGGTATATATAGAGGTAAGATTATGATTTCCCTAGTTTATATTTATCTTCTGTTTTGGAGGCTTTATTTTTCTCAGAAACCATGACATTGTAATCTTTGCAGCATCGGTTCTATGGAAAATCCGTTCCATTTGGATCAATGGAAGAAGCTCTGAGAAACGCCAGTATCAGGGGCTATTTCACCTCAGCTCAAGCAATTGCAGATTATGCTGCTGTTATTCTTCATATCAAGAAAACACTTTCCGCAAAGGATTCTCCGGTGATTGTCATCGGAGGATCATACGGCGGAAGTACGTTAACATGAATTCCGGTTCTTTTAATCTAAGAACATATTAATAATTTTCATATATATAATGTTTTTGCAGTGCTGGCTGCATGGTTTCGGCTGAAATATCCACATGTTGCTCTTGGAGCCCTTGCATCCTCAGCTCCAATTCTTTACTTTGATGACCTTGCACCACAAGTTGGTTACTACGCAATTGTGACTAAGGATTTCAAAGTAAACAAACTTCAGAATTCTAATTGGCTGATTTGATTCTCTTTTTGACTATAAAGTATAAACCATTTCCCTTTTTTTAAACATAGTTTCAACTTGTTCTATAATGGACAGGAAACTAGTGAAAGTTGCTATGAAACTATCCGGAAATCATGGGACGAAATTGATAAAGTTGCTTCAGAGTTTAATGGTCTTTCAATCCTCAGCAAGAGGTTCAAAACTTGCAAGTAAGTGAACTAGTCGATATGCCATGTTTAATATTATTATAAGGCACTAATAGGCATAGCTAATCTATTTGCTTTTGTATCTTCTTATCCAGAAAATTGAAGAGAAGTTTCGATCTTAAAGACTATTTAGATTCAATATATTCTGAAGTAGCTCAATATGATTATCCCCCAACTTATCCCCTTAATATCGTCTGCCATGGCATCGATGGAGCTCCAAAGGGGACCGATACACTTGGCCGAATAGTCGCCGGTGTTGTTGCTTATATGGGAAATAAATCATGCTATGACATGGAGGAATTCAACCATCCAACTGATGAAACATATATGGGTTGGAGATGGCAGGTGAGAGGTTACTATAGCTGGTTCTTAATCAGAGTTGCAGATGTTGAGATTCGAATCTGAAGTTTTTTTTTAGTATAAAATAATAACAATATTAGTAGGGCTAGGTTGCTAGTATGAAATATTATTGGATGTTAATGCCACTAAACTTTCTTTCACCATGATTGCATGCAATTCCCAATGAGATCATTTTACATGGGATTTGACCTCTTTACAGACATGTAGTGAGATGGTGATGCCTATAGGCCATGAGCACAGTGCTTCAATGTTCCCACCATCGCCATTCAATCTAAACAAGTTCATAAGGAAGTGCAAGAGCTTATTTGGTGTCCAACCTCGCCCACATTGGGTGACAACTTACTATGGAGGCCATGTTTGTGTTCTTTAATCTCCTTCCCCAACCATCACATACATTCATTAATCCATAAACCTAAGCCTTAAAAGTCTCTTATCATCGTCGTTCGACAGGATTTAAAGTTGATTCTCCATAGGTTCGGCAGCAACATCATTTTCTCTAATGGCCTCAGAGATCCTTACAGCAGCGGCGGGTACCGAAACAAAATTTCATATAATTCATCAGCACAATCTGATTCTGCAGATTACTTGCATTCAATCATATATAACTTAAATGTCAAATATTCGAATCTTATCTTCAGGGTATTGGAGAACATATCAGAGAGTGTTGTTGCTGTATATACAGTGAATGGTACTTTATATTCCATCTCTTACAATATAAGTAAACGGCTGCATGTTTCTTAGTTCCTGACTTCTGTCACATCAAAACATGCACTAACATGGATCTGTTGAACCCTTTTTTCTTGCAGGATCTCATTGCTTGGATCTTTTACCAGAAATGAAAACTGATCCACCATGGTTGATCAAGCAACGAAAAACCGAAGTTCAGATAATCAAGAGCTGGATCTTAAAGTATTACACTGATCTGATCGAGTTCAGAGATAGAACATGAATCTTATCATAAATATGAGCTGCCCCAAATTAATCTTAAGAGAATAAATTAACTTTAAGTACCCTTGTCAAAGTTGTTTAAACTATATATATATATATATATATATATATATATATATATGCCTATATGTTGAATAGGGAAAATGATGTACTGTAAGGATAGTTTATGATGAACAGACTACTGCCATTTTAGCATAGTCCAGGAATGAGATAATATTAATTATGAGCATGATTATCAGATCCCACTATTACAAGGATTCCACACAACAATAATGGCAGATCAGAAATCTTATACATTTTTACTCAGATTGGTTTTGTGATTTGTGAGGGGAATTTGGAAAGGATTGTCAGCACTTTGAGAAACAGAGATTCATAATCAAGTATTAACAATGACTAATTAATTGAGGACAAAAGGATAAGAAAACAAGGCAGAAAATTGTTGATAGAACCTAGTATCTTTTTAGGTGGTATGCTACCCTATAAAAGGACCACTACAAGTAAATTATATGTTGGTAGGCCAATAAGGGCACTTAACCCAATCCATCCAATACTCAGAAAGTGGAGTCCCCAGCAGTCAACTATAATAACTTCCACTCAATTGATTCCTTTTTGCAATCTTTGAGAGAGGAAAAGAAAAGGAACTGCAGAAAGTGTGAGCAAAGCAAAGCATCTGATAAAACTCTGAGAGATAAGTGGGTGAGTTAAAGAACAAATATAAAAAAAAAACAAGGCATATGAATGAGGTTTCTGTAATGATGATGGCAGATATGGGGAAATGGGAGCACATTTGGGTGAGTGAAAGATGGCCCTCCATTAGAGATAGTGATTGCTGCTCATCTGAGCTACAAAAAGGCATTTCAGTGGTGCACTTGCACTTGCAGGCGTGGCCATTACTCATCCTTTCATCTTTTGGAACTTTCTTCTTCTTCTTTTTTCCCATAAGCTTTCTCGAGTCTCAAGTATATTACATGTAACATGAATCTGGATCCGAAAGGACTCGGGCCTCCCTTCTGGTTTAAAACTCGAAAGAACGATCTAATTCACTGATAGTATATAATATAAGTACATTAAATGTTAGTCCTTTTAATCAATGATGATTTCATTTTGCTACACAAAGAAAAGGAAGCACTTGGCTTTGGTATAATCATCATTAATTCAACACAGTTTCAAACTGTTTGCAAAGAAAACAGTAGTGAAATGGTTTTTGATGTTGGCACAAATTCACATTTTCCTTAAAAAAGGTAAATTTTGTCATGGTTATAGACAATATATAGCCATTTATGATTGTAGATGGAAAAATTCAATTATTCAATAATTGTTAGTTTTATTGACTATAGAGAAAATACAACAAAATTACAAAAAGTGACTACAAAAATTAGTTCATTGTTCGTGGGAGTTTCTAGTGTTATCTCCAGTTCTGAAAGAACCTTTTAGAGAATGAACTTAAATTTCTGGGTGATGTGCTAGCTCATACAAATATGATCCCATTCTCCTTGATGGTGTCGAGGACTATTCCTAGCTTACCTTCAATCCTCTCACCCTTTCTAGGCTCATAAGACATTGCATAGACATCGGCTTCCTTTGATCGTTCAGCAATAAGTTTCCCGATTATTCTGCACGCGTTGTGATCCGTGAGTGAAGCCAGATCGTTTCTAAGATCCTTGGCATTCGTGGTTGCGACTGATATCACTTTGCTTGTACCCCGATGCATCACTTTTGCATGAATAAATTTCTTCGAAAAGAAAACATTTAGTAGAAATGGCCTCATATACATATCAGTCCTTTGTTTCCATGATTTCCTGTTGGGTTGCTTTGCAAGTTCGCCACGTGATCTCCTGGTCCAGGCAGCTTGAACAAAAGAAACCTAAAGATAAATGTCAAACAAAATTAACTTACTAAATCAAAGCAAAGACCTTCCCAACCATCAACTTGGAAGCTAAAATTTGAACAATTTGGGGTATCCCTCTTAAAAGGTACACTGGTGCATAAAGAGTGACTAAAATTATCATTCAGAAACCCCAACCCCATGGAACATCTAGAAGAATGATGAGAGGAGATTTTGATCCTACATAAACACACACACACACACACACACATATATATATATATATGCCATACGACTTTGCTATTAAAATTCAGCAATTGACTGTTAAGTGTTAACTGCCCCCTGTGAACAAGCTGGTAAACAGAGAAACAAACCACAAAGCAAGATGTCATCTCATTTCAACCATCAAAACAGAAGCACCATGAATGATATTATTCTACTCCAGAGATTGAAGGTTAAGACTTTATGATATTTTCATCATAAACTGTGTCTAATAACCATCATTTGCTTCGAGATAAATCTCCACGATGCAAAAAAAACTGTTTAAAATCTTCAATGCCTAGGCATATTCAATACAAACAATAATGTTCCGATTTCTAAATTATGAAACTTTAAGTTCATCAGACATCATAGAATTTCATTTAGAAGAGTATATCAACAAAAGGGCAACGCAAGCAAACTGGATTCAGTAAACAATAGAAGGACAGTCGCCGAGACAACATTTTACAAATGACAAATCAAATTACATATTTACTAGCTCAGCTCCGACAGAATTATACTCTTGAACTCCTAATTTCACTATACTGAACTGCTAATCACTCTGATTTCTTGACATTTCTCAGTTGCTACACAGAGAATTATGACTCAAATTATTACAATAACAATAATATATGGAGAAACACTTTTATTTCCTTTTGAAATGTTTCCCCTAGCGTTGATTCCTCCATGGAAAACATATACAATCTGACAAATAGAATAATGAAATATCATCAACCAAGCATGCTAGTCTATTACAATTTCCATCAAGTAAACAATTAAACTCAACCTTTCCAGGTTTACCGTTAAACATAAAAAGACCCATTGCGTAATCCGAATTTCTTTCCCGGGAACTAAACACAGTAACGTTTGAACAAAGAAAGAATACCTTGTGCATAGATGGAGCAGGAGGGAGTGTGAATGAATTAATGGAGATGTTGATACAGGGAAACGAAGAGGCCCATGACAGTGAGTTGAGTTTGCTGGAGCGTTCCGAGTGAGTCGGGAATGAGTTGAGGGACCGCGTTGGTAAGGCTGAAGAAGATATTATCGACGCCATTTTTGGTCTTTTTCTTTCCTTCTGTTTTCCTCCGGGTTTTGCATCTAAAATAGTAAAAACAAACACTCGGCTCAGACTGTGGACCATACTTTAATAGAAAAGCCCGACTGGACCATTTTATTGAAATATACTCTTTTTTTCTTTATTATTTATAGTCGTGCTTTTCCGAAAAAATGTTTGACGATATTTATTTTTGTCTTACATGATAATTTAATCAATACTTTTTTAAAAAATAATTGATTTTGGTAATAAAAAAATACAATTGGACACTGACGACTTTTAAAAGTTTTAAAATAAAGTAGGTTCTCTTTTATAATTGTTACTGAATTACTTTTTAATAAAATATATGTTTAAAATTTTATTTTTGACTGAAATAAGTGTTTAAAATTTATTTTTTATTTGTTTTAAAGCCGATTAAAGCATCTATTTTGACAAAAAAAAATTAAGACACCCTATTGCAGGAAAGAGACATAGCTTCGACACTTATTTTATAATTAAGCCAAAAAAATTAAGTGAAATAATGCATTTAGAAAATAAAAATATTGTTGTTTGAATTATAAGTGTAATGCAAAACTTTAAAAGATTGTAATATTGTTACCTTCTAAGTCTAAAAATATTTTTTTGTTCTTTATTTTTAAATTTTTTATATTTATTCACAATTTTAAATTTTCGACTTCAATTTTTTAATTTGTCATACTTCAATTTTCAATTTTTTATCAAAATATAACCTTATTTTACTCGAATTCGCTAGTGTAATTACTTCAAATTTTCTGAAATTTCCGTATTGATCATTGTAAATTCATTTTCCTTTCAATTTGGTCTTTGTGGTGTAAAAAGAACCCACAAGGCGTGATTTGAAAAAAATATAATTTTAATCTCACATTCAAAAGGTGTGGCTTACAGTAGGGGTGAGCGTTCGATCGAGTCGAGTCAAAAAATTTTGAGTTATTCGAGTTGACGAGTCATATTTTACAACTTAAAATTTATTTGAAATTTTTTCGATTCGAGTTTAAGAAATTCGAGTCGAGTCGAGTCCAGTTTTCGAGCTCCTATAAAAATTTAACTGTAATTATTTATTATGTTATAGTAGGGTTTGATTCCAATTTAAACTCCTTTCTCTAATCATATAAGATACGCACATATATATTTTTTCACATGTGACAATATTTCTTCATATTTTTATATATCAGTATGTATATATCATAAAAAATAGAGGGACTCGTCTCGAACTTAAAAATAAATCCACTAATTACTAAAAATTTCGAGTTATTCATTTTACAACTCAAACTTTATTTGATTTTTTTTCGAGTTATTCGAGTTTATGAAATTTCGAGTCGAGTCAAGACGAGTCGAGTATTTTTGCCTAGAGTCGAGTCGAATTATTCGGTTTTTTCGAGTCGAGTCGAGTTTTGCTCACCCCTAGCTTACAGAGAGCAACTTTCATATAAACCAGAGAAGTTTTTAGAATTTATTAACTGAACTATCACGTAAGTCAAAATACGCTTCATTTAAAATATGTTTTTAAAAAATATGGTTGATAAGAACAAATTCAAATGCCAACTAAATACTTACAATAAAATTATTCATCTTTATTCCCTTATATTTTTTTTAGTTATGAGTTCTAAACTCACTATGAGCATTTTTTTTAAATATGAGTATTTTCTTTCATTCTCTCGGGTAGGATTAAGATTTTATTTAATTTTTTTTGACAATAAGATGTTATTTAAAATTTGTGAAAGAAAATTATGACGATTCACATGTTGCATTGGTGTTTAGCATGTTTACATGGGTCTTGAATCTAAATTGTTTGGAACCAGACATATACTATTTGGGTCCGACTATTTCTTTTGAAGCCCAAACTACTTGGGCCGAAGTTAAAAAAAGCCTCCCAAACCAAACAATCCCTAAAAAGGAAACCTTAAAAATATATTTTTTTGAAGTTAAAACCCTAAAATTCTAATAAACACAATCGGGCGGCAATTTGCCTATAAATTCATCTCAACACCACAGTCTTGTCCGCCTCCTCGGAAAGGGTTTTAGTCTATTTCTATATAGCGCATTCCTCCTCCTAAAACCCTAGATATCTCCTACCAAAACCCTTAAGCCTCTTTTCTATGGAGTTCTGGGGTAAGCTCCTCTCTCGTTTCATATTTTAATGTTTTCGGCTTATGCTTTCTTTTCTCATCTTCTTTGTTGTTGATATTTTCTTTATTTGTTTGTTGGCCCTTCCTCTGCTTTTAGAAGCTAATAGTTGTTTTCTGGAAGTTTTGATCTTGTTTTTTCTTGGATTTTTTGTTATCTTTTTCACTGTCGAATGCCAATACATGGTAGCAATATGATTTCAGAATAAGTTTTAGTAATTTCTTATACATTTATGCTTCTTAGAATGATTTCGCACATGGAAGTTGAAGTATTTCGGCTTCACTTCATCTCTTTATCATTGAATGGAAGCTTTATAAAAAATGATAATTTACCTCAGATTTATATAGAATGTTTGAAGACCTGTACATTTGCTGATATTTTGTTTTCTTAGTTTGGAAAAAATAAATTTCATCATCTTTTTTGTTACCATTAGGTATTGAAGTTAAGGCTGGACAACCTTTCAAAGCATTACCTGGTGACGGTTACATAATCCATCTTTCCCAGGTTCGAAGTTATTTTGATTGTTAAATTGATATTGTTATATATGGTAGGTTTTTCATCTTCTTAACGTTGTGTGTGTTTTAGGCATCACTTGGTGAGTCAAAGAACAAGGCAGAATCTGTTCCGCTCTATGTGAATGTTGGTGGGAAGAAACTTGTTCTTGGAACTCTTTCCCATCAGAATTTCCCCCAATTGAACTTTGATCTAGTATTTGACGCGGAGTTTGAGCTTTCTCACAACTGGAAAAATGGGAGCGTCTATTTTCTTGGTTACAAAACTTTTGTGCCAGAGGAAGGATATCCTTTTATTACTTACTATTAGTTGGTTTATTTTTCTTTTAATTACCATACTTTTGTTTTTTAATAATTCTATAGTGTTCTTGTTCAATATTGTGTTTCCTTGACTTTTCATGGTCTCTTCTGTTGCCACTGATGACTTTGGTGAGGCCTCAAATAAAATTTGTCCTACTTGCATTTATTTTTCGTCTTGATAAGTTATTTATCATGTGTGTTATTTGTATTTACAGATATATCTAGTGATGATGAAAGTAGCGAGGAGGAGCTTCCTGTGGCTGATGCTGAAAATGGTAATTTCTCTTTCTGTACTGAGATTTATATCAATGGTTGAAGTTTTGATTATTTCGTATTTCAAATGTTTAATGATTTCTTACATTTCAGGAAAAGCCAAGGCTAATGCTGCTAAGAAAATAGAGGTTCTTAAACAAGCTGTCAAGATAGCAGAATCTAACAAGAAAACTGAGGATGAAGACAGTGATGATTCTGAGGATGAAGATGATTCTGATGATGAAGATGATTCTGCTGAGGTTTCATTTCATGACTTGGCCTAAAATTTTAATTCATTCATTTTGCTAATTTAAGTTCTTTGGCCCTGAATCTGATATATGGTCTCCTTGGTCTATGAATTTTTTGTTGTCTGTTTTTTGTTTCGTATTATCTTTGCCGATACTGGATGTTTATATTATTTTTATGAACAGTCTATGGAAGGAAGTTCAGATGAGGAGGATGAAGAAACACCTAAGAAGGTAACTTTAATTGAAGATGTCAAATTATCTTCTGAATTGTTGAATCTGATGTGATTTCCTTAGTTGTAATTCATGTTTTCTTCTTTTCAAGGTTGAGTCAAGCAAGAAGAGACCTGCTGAAGCTGCAACCCCTGCTTCTAAAAAGGCTAAATCTGCAGTTTCACCTCAGAAGACAGGTCATTCTCGTTGAACTCTTCAAAATCTGCAGTATCACATATAGTTTCTGCCACCTATTCATTTTACACAATCTGATTATCTTTGCTTGCAATTGCAGATGGTAAGAAGGGTGGTCATACAGCAACACCTCATCCAGCGAAGCAGGCTGGGAAAAATTCGGCAAAAACTCCAAAGTCGTTCGGGGGTGGTCCAGGATCTAATAAGAAGGCAAAGCATGGTGGCAAGTGAGGTCGGTTTTACATGCTCAATTGTGCATGTTTAAATTTTGGAAGAGGCATCTTTTGTCTTGTGGCATTGGTAGACAAGGGATTTAAGGTTTAAAAATATTTTTGCGGGGGTGTTTCCCTTTAATGTTTTGGTATTTTCGGATAATATTTTGTTATGGGGTGTAGTGTTTGCTTCGATTCTTGTCTGTTTTCGGTTTACATGGGTGGTCATTAAAATCAAACGTTTATGTTTCTATTTAAAGGAAAATTTTAAATTTTATTGAAGTTTTGATTTTTATCTTCTGTATCGGTTGGTCTAATTGAAGAAGAAGAATATTACTAAGTACAAGTAAACATTTCTTTACTTCATTAAAACTAATGGCATATTAAAAAAATTGTACCTTTACAATCGTCTATTGTAGCCCATCGGTTACCCAAAATGAAAAGTAATCGTCGCCTGAGAGATTCGAACTCTCGCGGGTATAACCCATGTACTTAGCAGGCACACGCCTTAACCACTCGGCCAAAGCGACAGGTTGAACACTGTGTGATAATCATCTTATTAATTCTATGTTATATTGTCTCTAGGAATAAGATTCACTCATATGCGGTGGTTCTACAGATGGGGAAAAATTTGGGTTCAAGCGGTCCGAGTTTGAGTTTAGGGTAAAATTTTCTCATTTGACTTCTAGTATATATATATATATATATTATATTTACTATTTTATTATTTTTTTCGGAATATTTAGTGTTAAGGTCACAAAACCCAGCGCATCCTAAACGCCACAGCCCACTGTAAAAGTTTGGTGTTCCAAAATCACTTGCACATTGACCGGGGCGAGGACAATAAAATTAGCTACAATAAATTGAAAACTTTATATAGGTAAAAACTTTGGTACACAAACTTTTTAGTTTTGAATGTTAAAATTTTAGTTTAGGTTTAGAGTTTAAAATTTTAATTATTATTATTTTTTTAAAAATCACTAAATTTTAACTCTAACCATCCAATAACAATTAATAAAGTTCCAAAATCAATCCATTAATTGATCGAGTCAACTTGTGTGGGTCTGAATTCCAATGTTGAGCATCAAAGCAAGCATTTCGTGAGAACATCACTAAAATGACGAAACATTATTTGCATAAACACAACAAAACTATGATAAATATATTTAACTGTTGATTCTTCTAAAATTAAAATGAATTTATAAAATATGAGCGTGACTGCGTGAGAGGATCAAATAATTTAGAAGTACAACTAACCCACGCCAGAAGAACTAAGAACCAATAACAGCTTTCCTTTACTAGTATAATTGTATACCCCGACATGGCGTAATTCAAACTTGGATATATGTATAATTCGAACACAATAGCATTTTGAAGTATTGAGAAATCTATTGTTCTCAAAGATATTCTCCGGATAATACCATACGGGCAACAGCTGCCTGAGCTGGTGTGAGCTAATTATCTATCTGCACAGGTAGTATGACCAAAAAAATAGCATACAAGAAAAGCCAAGGATCAAAGGTATATTTAAGATTTCCTATAAAGAAAAAAAAAAGAATTGGAAGTTTTTCGAACAAGCACATTTTAGTGTGGTCTAAACGATTTACTGCTTCAGGATGCAACAGGTTTTGCCAAGGATTTCTTAGGCCTCCGCGTACGTCCTGTGTTGGTAGGTAAGGGTCGATTCAAGCAAGTCCCAAAGCGATGTCTTCGGGTTCCAACCTAATGCAGTGTCGGACACCATAATGAGATGAAAACTCAGATTCTCATATGCCACAGGAACTAAAGATCTAGAGAATAATCAAGGAAGCAAGACGATACCAAGTTGTCTATTTATTAAGGTCATGTCTGGAATTCTCTTGTCACTATCATCATATCCCTCACTATAAAATTCCTTGGAGCTGACATCAATTGTTGGTGACTCCAGAGCAGGTTCTCCACTAACCTTTGTGTAGACCTGAAGAGTCAGAAAGCAAACAATTATAAATTACACATAATACGAATAGTAGAAACTAATATCTTCAATAACGTGTTTCACCTTGGTCATCACTTCAGCAAGTTGCCTCACTGTGACTTCATTATTTGGGTTGCCAACATTGAAAATATGACCATTGGCTCTGTGTGGATTTTCCTGTACAGAAGACGCTACTAGTTTAGTTACTATGTGGCCAGGTTTGGAGAAGGGGAAGGGGAGAGGGTGATGTTAAGTAAGGTAAGGAAGATGTAGAGAGGAGTGTTAGTACACACGATCATCAAGAGAACGGCGTCAATAGCATCCTTAATGTAAACAAAAGTTCTCTGAGATTGACCACCATCCACAAGCTTTAGTGGCTCACGGCGTAAGAGATTCTAACCAGGAAAATGAAGAACCATCATTAAAACCAAGACTCTCAATGAAGTGAATAGAGAAATTAGATAGCATTCTAGGCCATTCTCCAGAACTGTGGAAAAAGGTTCTCAACTAACATTACTAAAGCATGCCAGAACTCTTGGAACACCCTCACTTGGACCATCAATACCTGGGATGAAATCCATCCTAGGTCCAATCCAGTTAAAAGGTCTCACAATGGAGAAATCAAGGCCATTCTCTGCCCCCTCAGCTGCAATGGATAAGGAATAAGTCAATAAAATTATGTTAGAAGAATCTCAATAGGTGCCAGATCATCAGACACGATGCTAACCATAAATGAGCCTCTCAATCAACTGCTTAGCACATGCATATGACCATCTTTGCTTCTCGATTGAACCAAAAATGCAAGGTGGGGTATCTTCCTTGAGAACATAGTACGCAGGATCCTATCAAATCAATCATAAAAAGAATAACCATGTAATGTAACAAAGATAGGAATATGAAAGGAGGTGAAAATAGCACAAATGGGGATTTGAAAGTTTTAAGGAGAAAAGAATGGTGTATTAGATAAATTTCAATATAACCAAGAGCTTCGTGATGTGCAAACTAGGCACCAAAAAGAAAAGAAACAGCTAGCTTAAGAGAACAAAATATACCAATTAGTACAAGTAAAAATAAACCAAAATAAGATAGTTCCTGCAGTCATCGTTATATTGTAAAGATGCTTAACAAACAAGAGCAGAGAGAGATATTCAACAAAACCTATAAACCACAAAAGAGCATATCAACAACCAGCACATACACTGTATCTTTTGAGACCGGTTTAACCTCCTATTCATATGATTTAACCTCCTATTTATCAATTAGCAGGTTCGCATCGCCAGCAGGGAATTCTTGGAATAACAAAAGCTTTCGAACAAGTGAAATCCAGTCGACAAAAATGGCTAATGGTTAGGATCAGTTCTGAACTGCTTATGAAAGTGGTAAGTTCTGAAGGGAGGAATATAAAATCTAATCTTAGGCTACTCACGGTCTTGTTGCTTCAGAGATTCTGAGGTTTTGGCTGGTTCTATTTGGGAGTTTTGTTGTTGATTCTCTTCTGCTAGCACCTCTTCTCCCATATTGCCGCCGAAATTTAAGTTTTGAGAAAGAGGAGCTCAGAATCGCGAGTGTGGCCAGTAAACAAAAATGGCCAACTTAAGAGCATAAACCAATCATGGATGAATCCGTGATAAACAGATTAATACTTGATAACCCATTCCAATACTGCAGAAAATTGTTATTACATTGACCTAAACAATCACATACCCCCAACCCTTCCAACTTTTTAAAGGGAATTGACCAATGTTTGCCGATTATATGAAACCAAAACCCGGAAAACTGTAAAAATTGGAGGACATTTACTATGAAGTAAGAAGCATTATAAATCAACTAACCACCGTCCAAATATCTAGATTTTGTCAGTTAAACCCTCGTATCCTACCATTTCAATTCAATACCAAATTTAAAAAATCCTTTTTCGTAAATATTAATATCAATATCAAAGAACGGAGGTCAAATTGTACAACCCATTCCTGTACTTTGGTCAACAGTGGATTTAGTCGCTCTACCATAATCTATGAAACCGATACACAAGTTGTAATACCCCTATTTTTTATATGAAAATTTTGAAAGAAAAAAAAATGGATAAGTTGAGAGTTGTGGGAATTGAACTCACAACCTCATGCTTTCTCAGCTGGATGCCCAGCCAATTGAGCTAGGTAAGCTCTTGGCCCCAATTGAGTTTTATTTAGATTCGAAATTATTATAATAATTAAATAATACAAATATCTCAACCACCCCACTATCTGATAAGATTATATACGGATCAATTATTTTCCCCAATTCCATCTGCAGAACCCATCTTTCTTTATTTTTTTTTCATCCCTAAACGAACCGGCCACCACCGTCCTCTTTCACCGCCGCGCCGTGGACAACACCGCCGGTACCAGAAGAACCGCCGTCCCCTTCTCGTTCGAGCCATACCAACCACGCGCTTAACCGCCGTCCGAATCACCGGTAATCGACGTTGAAGGTTCGTGATATAGAGGGTTACCTAGTCGCCGTTTCGGTTGCGTTTTTCGGCGCCATTCGGCGACGGCTCCTTGCGCCACCACCACCGGTGGGTTACCTCTCCCGTCCGAACAAAACCCACCCTCCAGTGACCATCGTGGTCGCCGGTGGCTCACGAATTTGGTCGGGGAAGGGAGCCGTCGGGGTTAGGGTGAAATTAGGGTTAGGTTTAATTAAATTGGGGATTTATTTTCGGGTGGACCGAACCGGTCTGGGATGAACCGGCCGGCTGAGGATTAACCGAACCGGTCTGTGGGTTTATAAGAGGCTGACGTCATGCTGACGTCAGCGATGACGTCATCACAGTCATCACAGTCATGCTGACGTCAGCGATGACGTCAGCGATGACGTCATCACAGTCATCACAGTCATGCTGACGTCAGCGATGACGTCAGCGTTGACTTCGGGTTGACTTTTTCGACCGAGCCCACCTTTATGTTTTTCAACGTTCCGGTTCCGTTGCCATTGTCCGTTTCGTCAAATTCGAACCCGAAGTGCCGTTTTGGATCAATTTTATATGTTGAGCTCAGATTGTTAGTAAAGTGTTACATCGGAAGTTAACTCAGATATTTTCGTGTTCAGGTGACGTGGACTCGGATCCCGAGATTTTACCTCCTCCATCGCCAGACAGACCTCCGGTGGCACAATCTTCGAGATCTGATAGTAAGATATTTATTAAGCAAATTATTCGGATATGGCATAGTAGGAAATCTTACATAGTGTCCTGTATTTTTAGGAACTGATTCTGTCCGACCTTCCGCTAGAGCTAAGCATGGGAGACGTCATTATCGACGTTGACTATTTAGCTGCCTAAGGTGTGTTCTCTGTTTGTGCTACATTTATGTGTTACATGATTTTGTGAATCCGTATGAGAAATACTTGTATGCTCTTTGCACTGTTATTTGATGAATATTGCATGACTCACTTGTATGTCATTCTGCTCTGTTATCTGATAAATAATGTATACTCGGATACTATGACCATGTTATGTAACACATATCGAAATCGGATTGTTATGTACATGCATCTTAGTTATTTAACAAGATTGCATTCGGACTCGGAAATCGGATTACATGTCATATCATTGGGTTGGGATATTGTACGGAGGAAGCTCAGCGACTTCATCCTTCGGGTTGATCTTCGCTTCGGATCAGTAGTTCCATCCTTCGGGATGAGTTCTACTTCGGACATGGTGATGAGGTGTAGAGTGGTTCAGGGGAACTTCACTCTTCGGACGGTGATGTAGATGGGTGCATGTCATATTATGGCATCCGTATGTATTGTTTGTACTATCTCGGAATATCTGTTAATTTTTGACGGTGATATAATTGTTTGCTTGACATCTGTTATGCACCTTAGAGACACACTGAGCTTTATAGCTGACTCCCCCTTAGTATCTGTTTCAGATTTCCAGACTTAGGTTTCGGTACTTGGAGGACTACATACGATCAATATTTGATATTATCTATCAGTATGTTTCGTTTCCGGACTTATTAAATGATTTAAGTATTTTCAGTATTTGGTTGTAAACGTGGACTTTGGACATTTATTACTATTGAGATTTGATAACTATTTTGAGTATGCTTGTTTTAAAATGAAACAGTAAACGATAACTATTATAATTGAATAATAGTTTCGGTACAGTTTTTCATAAATGACCTTACTTGAGGGGAAAGTTTCCAATTCGCCAAATTCAATTTATTTCAAAACCCTAGATCAAAATTGGGGGTTACATTTAGTGGTATCAGAGCCTAGGTTACACCCCTCGGCCTGTGAGACTCGATGGAAATTTGATTTTAAAGTTTTCAAAAAATTGCAAGCATCATAAATGTTTTCGGAAATTATGAGATTTTCAGATAAATGTCCAGATTTAAAATATATATATATACATATATATATATACATGTTTTAATCAAAGTCTCCAAGTACCAATTTTGACTTAGGACTCTTCTTTTGTAGATAGACTACTATGCCACCCCGCAAGAGTTCTAGAATTATGACTGGCCGAGGTCGAGGCCGTGGACGAGGTCGTACCACTGCCCATACGGTTGACGTTAATTCCCCTGAACAGTTTCCACCACATCAGGAGGACCCACAACCTGAACAGGTTGAGGTGCGACAAGAGGTTCATACGAGTGGTCAACCGACCAACCAACCTGATCAGCAGACTCATAGTGAGGGTCCCCGTACAGCCGGCAACAGTGAGACTGCTGGAGTGGATGTTGCTGCAGTACATTTGGAGCTACTGGAGTATCTTCGACATGGTTCTAGAAGACCCATATCTGCTGAGTTTTTGTCTGCTGGCATGTCGATGTTTGACGGTAAGACTGCGGCAGATCCAGCTGATGCTGAGTATTGGCTGAAGAAATTACAGCAACTATTTGATGAGATGGACTACCCTGCAGACAGAAAATTAAAAGCTGCTGTATCTTTATTGAAGGGTGAAGCCTTAAACTGGTGGGAGGCTGAGAAGACTGTCATTTCTGCTAGTCGGATATCTTGGGATCATTTCCGTCAGGCCTTCCGGGACAGATATGTTGGAGCTGAGTACCTAGCCCAGTGTCGCGAGGATTTTATAAACTTGAAGCAAAATGATATGACTGTGAATCAGTATGAAATTGAATTTCTAAGACTGGTACAGTATGTCCCTGGGTTAGTTACCACAGAGGAAGAGAAATGCAGCTGGTTTCTGAAAGGTTTGCGACCTACGATCAAGACGGGTGTATCTTTGCATATGGATAAAGAATACAAGGATATTACCTTACGAGCTAGGACTGCTGAACGTAATGAGGCGGAGTTGAGACAAGCTGAGTCTCATGGTATGGATCGGGGTAAGAGGCAGTCAACCTCGACAGTTCAGCATGGTCAAGATAACCAGACCAGAAAAAGGGCAAGAGATGAGAGTAACTACCAGAGTTATTCCAGAGCTAGACCAACGAATATTTCTGTACCGACTTCTAGTGTTGGGGGATCGTCTAACACGCGGGGGCTACCACAGTGTTCTTACTGCAAGATATGGCATTCTGGGGAGTGTAGAAGACAGTCCGGGGCATGTTTTCGATGTGGGTCTTTTGATCATATTTTCAAAGATTGTCCTCAAGCACCTTCGTCAACTCATACTCCGTCACAGGCATCAGTACAGACTCCTGCTAGGAGTAAAGGTAGAGGTAGATCCGATTTTACAGGATCTGCTGGTAGAGATAGGCCAGCTCAGAGTGGAGGACCAGCTGGATCTGGGGTGAGACAGCCAGGTTTGGTTTATGCTACCAGGAGACATGAGGATCGTGATGAGCCAGATGTTATTGCTGGTACATTTTCTATCCACTCTATTCCATATTTTGCTTTATTAGATAATGGTTCTACCCATTCATATGTTGCAAGTTCGGTATCTAGAGTACTTAAAATTCCAGTTGAGAATATCGGAAACTCGATTTCCGTTTATAGTCCAGTCGGTGATCAGGTCAAGGTTACTAAGGTGTACAAAAATTGCCCTTTGGAGATTCAAGGGAAAATATTCTCCGCCGATTTGATGGAGTTACCTTTTAAAGAGTTCGACCTTATTCTCGGAATGGACTGGCTATCTACTCATCGAGTCCATTTAGATTGTGAGAAGAAAAGGGCGACTCTGAAAACCTCAGATGGGGGCGAAGTGGTTATGGTTGGAGAGCGTAGAGGCTATATGACCAATGTTGTTTCGGCTCTCAAAGCAGAAAGGATGATTCGACATGGGGCTACTGCTTACCTTGCTTATATTCTTGACTCGAGGCAGTCAGATTCTGGTTTGGATAAGATTCCGGTGGTTAGGGATTTTCCAGATATTTTTCCGGAGGAATTGCCAGGAGTACCGTCAAGGCGTGACGAGATTGAATTTGCCATTGATGTATATCCGGGTACAGCTCCTGTATCTATGGCTCCTTACAGGATGGCTCCGAAAGAGCTTAAGGAATTAAAGATTCAATTGCAGGAGTTGTTGGATAGGGGCTTCATCCGACCAAGTGTTTCTCCTTGGGGAGCCCCTGTTTTGTTTGTAAAGAAGAAGGACGGATCACTTCGACTTTGTATTGATTATCGGAAGCTAAACAAGCTGACGATTAAAAACAAATACCCACTTCCCCGTATTGATGATTTGTTCGACCAATTTCGGGGAGCTACGGTATTTTCTAAGATAGACCTGAGATCGGGTTATTACCAACTCAAGGTTAAGGATTCTGATGTATTCAAGACCGCTTTTCGGACTCGTTATGGTCATTACGAGTTTCTGGTGATGTCGTTTGGATTAACTAATGCCCCTGCAGCTTTTATGGATATGATGAATAGGGTATTCCAACCATATCTAGACCAGTTCGTAGTTGTGTTCATTGACGACATACTAGTTTATTCTAAATCGGAGGCAGAACATGAAGAACATCTCCGGATTGTTCTACAGACTTTGCGTGAAAAGCAGTTGTATGCAAAGTTTAGTAAATGTGAATTCTGGTTAACCGAGGTTATCTTCTTGGGACACGTGGTATCTGCTAAAGGTATTCAGGTGGATCCAAAGAAGATTGAGGCTATTTTGGGTTGGAAGCAGCCCAAGAATGTGCATGAGATTCGAAGTTTCTTGGGTTATCTGGCTACTATAGGAGGTTTGTGGAAGATTTCTCAATTATTGCAGCACCTCTGACTAAACTTCTGAGGAAGGATATTCCATTTGTCTGGACTGAGGCTCAACGGACCAGTTTTGATAAACTTAAGACCGTGTTGACTGAAGCACCTGTTCTAATTCAGCCTGAGCCTGGGAAGGCCTATACGGTATACAGTGATGCCTCTTACACGGGATTGGGATGTGTCCTAATGCAGGAAAGAAAGGTAGTGGCTTATGCATCTCGTCAGTTGAAAGTGCATGAGTGTAACTACCCCACCCATGATTTAGAACTTGCTGCGGTGATTTTTGCTCTAAAAATATGGAGACACTATCTCTACGGAGAAAAGTGCTATATCTTCACCGATCACAAGAGTCTAAAATACCTTCTTACGCAGAAAGAGTTGAATCTTAGACAGCGTCGCTGGTTGGAGCTTCTTAAGGATTATGACTGTGAGATAGAGTATCACCCGGGAAAGGCGAACGTGGTTGCCGATGCCTTGAGTCGTAATGCTATCTCAGATTTGAGATCCTTGTTTGCTCGGATGAGTTTGTTTGAAAACGGTAATTTGATGGCAGAACTTCGTGTCATTCCTACGCTGATATCGGATATTCGAGCAGAACAACCTACAGATCCTTTTCTTATGCATCGTATTAGAGAGGTTTCTGAAGGTACATCTGTAGATTATACTATCGATCAGGATGGCGTTTTGTGTTTCCGAGGCCGGTACTGTATTCCGAGGAAATCTGGGTTGAAACAGGTTATTCTTCGCGAGGCACATGATAGCCCTTATTCTATGCATCCTGGCGGTGATAAGATGTACAAGAACCTTCGCCAGAGGTACTGGTGGAAAGGTCTTAAGCGGGATGTAGTCGGATTTGTGTCTAAGTGTATGACTTGTCAAAGAGTCAAGGCAGAGCATCAGCGTCCACCTGGGCTGCTTCAGCACATTGAGATTCCTCAGTGGAAATGGGAGCGAGTGACTATGGATTTTGTCAGTGGTCTTCCGATGACTCCGTCCAAGAAGGACTCTGTCTGGGTCATAGTGGACCGTTTGACTAAGTCTGCTCATTTCATTCCGGTTCGAGTCAATTATCCTTTGAATAAGTTGGCTCGGCTTTATATTTCTGAGATCGTTCGACTTCATGGAGTACCACTATCGATTATTTCTGATCGTGATCCGAGATTTACAGCGAAGTTCTGGAAGGCACTTCACTTTTCTTTGGGAACCCGGTTAAACTTTAGTACATCTTACCATCCGCAGACTGACGGGCAATCGGAGCGTGTAATTCAAATTCTTGAGGACATGTTGAGAGGCTGTGTTCTTAATTATAGTGGTAGTTGGGAGGATTTCTTGCCGCTTGCAGAATTTGCATATAATAACAGCTACCAGTCCAGTATCAAAATGGCACCATATGAGGCTCTGTATGGGCGCAGGTGTAGATCACCGATTGGATGGACTGAACTTAATGAACGTAGACTGTTGGGACCAAATCTAGTCCGTGAGGCCGAACAGACAGTCAGATTGATTCGAGACCGGCTTAAAGTTGCTTTTGATAGACAAAAATCTTACGCCGACTTGAAACGTCGTAATCTTGAGTTTAAGGTTGGTGATGAGGTTTTCCTGAAAGTATCTCCGTGGAGAAAGGTACTTCGGTTTGGTCGGAAGGGAAAATTGAGTCCTCGTTATATTGGTCCTTATCGGATTCTTCGTCGAGTTGGACTTGTTGCTTATCAACTCGAATTACCACCAGAGCTTCAGCGTATTCATGATGTTTTTCATGTTTCTGTATTGAAACGCTATCATGCTGATCCGTCTCATGTTTTACCTGTGGAAGAGATTGAAATTCGTCCTGATCTATGCTTTGAGGAGGAGCCTATTGAGATTCTTGCTCAGGATAAGAAGGTTCTCAGAAGGAAGACCATCAAGATGGTCAAAGTTTTGTGGAGCGGTCGCAATCATGACGAGGCTACTTGGGAATCCACATTTATTTACTTCAGGTAAATTTCGAGGACGAAATTTTTTTTTAGGAGGGGAGAATTGTAATACCCCTATTTTTTATATGAAAATTTTGAAAGAAAAAAAAAATGGATAAGTTGAGAGTTGTGGGAATTGAACTCACAACCTCATGCTTTCTCAGCTGGGTGCCCAGCCAATTGAGCTAGGTAAGCTCTTGGTCTTGAATCACCCCAATTGAGTTTTATTTAGATTCGAAATTATTATAATAATTAAATAATACAAATATCTCAACCACCCCACTATCTGATAAGATTATATACGGATCAATTATTTTCCCCAATTCCATCTGCAGAACCCATCTTTCTTTATTTTTTTTTCATCCCTAAACGAACCGGCCACCACCGTCCTCTTTCACCGCCGCGCCGTGGACAACACCGCCGGTACCAGAAGAACCGCCGTCCCCTTCTCGTTCGAGCCATACCAACCACGCGCTCAACCGCCGTCCGAATCACCGGTAATCGACGTTGAAGGTTCGTGATATAGAGGGTTACCTAGTCGCCGTTTCGGTTGCGTTTTTCGGCGCCGTTCGGCGACGGCTCCTTGCGCCACCACCACCGGTGGGTTACCTCTCCCGTCCGAACAAAACCCACCCTCCAGTGACCATCGTGGTCGCCGGTGGCTCACGAATTTGGTCGGGGAAGGGAGCCGTCGGGGTTAGGGTGAAATTAGGGTTAGGTTTAATTAAATTGGGGATTTATTTTCGGGTGGACCGAACCGGTCTGGGATGAACCGGCCGGCTGAGGATTAACCGAACCGGTCTGTGGGTTTATAAGAGGCTGACGTCATGCTGACGTCAGCGATGACGTCATCACAGTCATGCTGACGTCAGCGATGACGTCAGCGTTGACTTCGGGTTGACTTTTTCGACCGAGCCCACCTTTATGTTTTTCAACGTTCCGGTTCCGTTGCCGTTGTCCGTTTCGTCAAATTCGAACCCGAAGTGCCGTTTTGGATCAATTTTATATGTTGAGCTCAGATTGTTAGTAAAGTGTTACATCGGAAGTTAACTCAGATATTTTCGTGTTCAGGTGACGTGGACTCGGATCCCGAGATTTTACCTCCTCCACCGCCAGACAGACCTCCGGTGGCACAATCTTCGAGATCTGATAGTAAGATATTTATTAAGCAAATTATTCGAATATGGCATAGTAGGAAATCTTACATAGTGTCCTGTATTTTTAGGAACTGATTCTGTCCGACCTTCCGCTAGAGCTAAGCGTGGGAGACGTCATTATCGACGTTGACTATTTAGCTGCCTAAGGTGTGTTCTCTGTTTGTGCTACATTTATGTGTTACATGATTTTGTGAATCCGTATGAGAAATACTTGTATGCTCTTTGCACTGTTATTTGATGAATATTGCATGACTCACTTGTATGTCATTCTGCTCTGTTATCTGATAAATAATGTATACTCGGATACTATGATCATGTTATGTAACACATATCGAAATCGGATTGTTATGTACATGCATCTTAGTTATTTAACAAGATTGCATTCGGACTCGGAAATCGGATTACATGTCATATCATTGGGTTGGGATATTGTACGGAGGAAGCTCAGCGACTTCATCCTTCGGGTTGATCTTCGCTTCGGATCAGTAGTTCCATCCTTCGGGATGAGTTCTACTTCGGACATGGTGATGAGGTGTAGAGTGGTTCAGGGGAACTTCACTCTTCGGACGGTGATGTAGATGGGTGCATGTCATATTATGGCATCCGTATGTATTGTTTGTACTATCTCGGAATATCTGTTAATTTTTGACGGTGATATAATTGTTTGCTTGACATCTGTTATGCACCTTAGAGACACACTGAGCTTTATAGCTGACTCCCCCTTAGTATCTGTTTCAGATTTCCAGACTTAGGTTTCGGTACTTGGAGGACTACATACGATCAGTATTTGATATTATCTATCAGTATGTTTCGTTTCCGGACTTATTAAATGATTTAAGTATTTTCAGTATTTGGTTGTAAACGTGGACTTTGGACATTTATTACTATTGAGATTTGATAACTATTTTGAGTATGCTTGTTTTAAAATGAAACAGTAAACGATAACTATTATAATTGAATAATAGTTTCGGTACAGTTTTTCATAAATGACCTTACTTGAGGGGAAAGTTTCCAATTCGCCAAATTCAATTTATTTCAAAACCCTAGATCAAAATTGGGGGTTACACAAGTCGCTCTATTAAAAGCAAAGCATAGCTCATAGATACAAAGTCTCTCTCTGAATTGATTCTCAGTTAAGTAATTAAAAAAGAGAAAGCGAAAGGTTACCTTACGGAGAGGAGAATCTTTAGGGAGAAAGCTTCCAATTGTTTTGCCATAGACTTAACAAGTGGAGAAGTGGATGAGACGCTTGTTGTTCTCTGAACAGTATTTCACCTGTCAAACCACAACTTCAAATTCAACTTCAATCTGTAACATGGCCAGTAACAATCAAATCTCTCCTCACTCACATTCACATCAACCAAACTAAACACGAAAACTAAAAATGAGAAGAAAAAATGAAACCGCTATAACACATATGCTTACCACTGGGAGTGCATCAATAAAATTGCTGTAAATCGTGTCAAGAGGACGAGTATTATAATCTGCCGGAGTACATATCGCAGCAAGATTTATCGTCTACATTGTCACTAAAACAATACAAAACCAAATCAATTGCCATAAATCTACCGAGGACTGTTTGTAAATAGAAAAAAATCAGATACTTAAGTTAATAGCCTTTAAACAACAATGAAAGCGAATTAGCCCAATGGAAAACATAAATCACACAGAAAAACACTAATTGAGCCAGATGAGTCCATAGTATTAAAATGCGGCCGCGACGCGACGTAATGGCCGCATCGTAACGTTTTTAGAGGTCTCCGCGACACCGCGACCCGCAACCGCATTAAAAATTATAGTTATTTTAAAAAAAAAATCACGCCGTAACAGCCGCAACCGCGACGTTACAATCGCATCCGCAACCGCAAATTTAATACTATGGCCAGATCTAACATATCAAACACTCGAAACAAAGTATTTCATCGAGTAACAAAGATAAATATCAGACGAGCCGCGATCTCCTTGTTTCAAAAAAAAAAAACTCCAATAATGACAAAAGAGAGAGAGCAAGAAATTACGAGATCTGCCATCTTGATGAGGCCTTCGAGCCTAGAATCGTGCTTGATGTTAAGTCGGTGGAACTGGATACGGCCAGCCCAAGGAAGAGAGTCATGCTCAAGTAGGTGTCTGATCTTGTCATTTTAAACGTCCAAGGCAAGCACCTTGTGCGGTGTCTCCGCCATCAGTTTGTCGCAAATGTGAGAGCCAATGAAGCCTCCGGCTCCAATCATGCATATCGTCATCGGCTTTATAGGCCTGCCGTCCAGTTCAATTCTCGTTGCCATTTGAAACTACGCCGGTTATTTGTGATCTTTGATAAAGCTGGAAGTGACAAAGGAAGAAAGAGATCATATAAATTGCTTATAGTGCGGGTAGAGGAATGTCGTTATCTGTATATGTATATTTGTGGAAACCGGAAATAGGGAAGATGCGATGGCTGTTTTCAACACTGGGCAGAATTAAAGCGTACTCGCGCGTGTAGAGACTGGTTGTACTCGAATTCATTGATGCACACGTGGAAGCCTCGAAGGAATGCAGCCTTATCAGCAAGGGCTTTGTTCAGGATGAAGCTTACTATTATTTTTTTGTTTTGTTGAAATGAAGTAGAACTAGGGAAATATCAAGGGTTACTATTCTTGTTTTCTAGAATATTTATATTCCAACCTCGTGTTTCACAAAATTAAAATAAAACTTATTTTATTAATTTTGACTCCAGATTAATATCATTAAAGAATATAGATGAATTAGGATATAATGTAAGGGTTATTATTCTATATATAAGTGTTTGCGGAAAATTTGTTTAGGGGTAGGAATTTTGTTTATAGTTTAGTAGAAGAGTTCTGAATCATGTGTTGTGATTAAAATTTAAGATTTATAAATTAAAATTTAAATATCTAATTATATTACTCTAGAAATTAAAGTTTAGGCCTTTAAAACTTTACACTTAAACCCTTAAACCACAAATGAGATCCATAAACCCTAAAACTAAATAACTTATGATAATTTTTTTGTTTTCACCGCTAGTGCATAAGATATTTTCTCATGATATAAATATAAAATAGTGAAATGATAAATAAACGATAACGCATAAAATAATATGAATACGTAGTGAACATACAATTCTTTTATATATTGACGGTATAGAAAAATATTTCATAACTAGAATTGTAATTTATAGTATTATCGTGTGTAGTTATTTTTATCATTTACTTGTTTAATATAATTAAACGATGAATATATGGCAATATTTTTTAAAATATTATTTAAAATCTTAGTTAATAAGGTTGAAAAGCTTACATTTGAAAGTTAATAGTAGGGATGGGCATTTTACTCGACCCGGTTGGATTTTTTCATAAAAAATTTGGGTTCGGGTCGGATCTGGTTTTTAAGGGGTGAAATCGGGTCGGGTTTGGGGTGGAAAAAACCCGATCCGACCCGGGACTAATAGTGTAATTTTTTTTAAATTTTTTAGGGATATTCACAATAATGCTCACTTTTTATATATTTTTTACAATGAGGTCATTAAAATTACTTTTTTTACAATCAGGTCCCTAAAGTTTTTTTACAATTAGGTGCCTAAAATTTATTTTTTTACAATTAAGTCCCTAAAATTTATTATTTTTTAATAGCTCGGGTCGGGTCGAGTTTGAGTATATAATTTTCTGATCGGTCGAGTTTTTTTCAAATATGAGGTCGGGTCAGATCCGGATTTGAAGTATATATTTTCGGGCCGGGTTTGGGTAGGCCAAAAACCCGACCCGACTCATGCACATCTCTAGTTAATAGCTTGGTGGAATCAAAAACTTATGTTGGAGTTGGTGGATCTGTGTGTAATGTATGGTGGGTATGTGCAGTGTGCTGAACTTTTTAAAATTTATTCATTTAACTTTAATTTTTTGTTTTTATGAACCGGTCCTTAAAGTATTTTTAATTTTTATGATATGTGTTATTATAAAATTTTGAGATTTTATGTACGCTCAGTCTCACCTTTAACAAAATTTCGCTATCACAGTCACATGCAAGGAGAAGGAACTTTGTCTAAAATGGATTGAAGGGATAATTTCGGGTCATGGAGGCAACATTGATTTGAGTAAAAGCATTTGCAATTTGGAAAACAACGATTGTTTTAATCCCCCATCAATGCAGACCGACGAGGGTGTCTCAACCTGTTTAGTTTCAGTCTTACGCGTGCTGCCCATTGTGGTTAAAAATTACTGATTCTGTACTTTATTTCCGGATGGAAATCCTCTGTCCATTTTTGGTGCTTCTACATATGCTTCTACGTTCAAAATTAAGTTTAAGGTTAAAGGTTGTGGTTAGGGTTTATGGAATTTAGGGTAGGGTGTATTTTCTAGGGTATAGGGTGTATGATTTAGGATTTAAAATTTAGGATTAGGGCTTGAAATTTAATTTTATAATATTTTTTAGTATTGAGACATATGTAGAAACACCAAAAAGGGCATACCTATTGATGTTGCATTACTGATTTGTTATTGCCAGTATCCATGTATTGATATAGTTTTTTTAATTAATTGTAGAAGTGTTATATTTTCATACCGGAATTCGAATACATTTATGATTGAGCAATATGAGCATCAGATTCTTGCCAATGATTGCTTCGACAGAAACCGAAATGGAAGATACACCGGCCGAAGGTGGCACATGATGGCAAACTTACCACACCAAAGAAAGAAAGGGAAAGGAAACCATAGCTTGCAACTCCAAAGCAAGCCAAGGAAAAGAAACCGAGCCTTGCAGCTTCAAGTCTGCAAAGCAAGCCAAGAAAAAGAAACCGATGCTTGCACCTGCTTTCCCTGTAAGATATATAATATGAACACTATGCTGGCCTCTCCATGTCTTTTGGATTGACCTTACTACGACGCCGTTCTAAGCTGCCTTTTGCTTTCTGTGCTTTTGACCTTTTTGAAGACAAATGCTTATAAATTTATAATATTTGAGAGCAATGAACAATTTCCATTCAAAACTGGAGTCAAACTTTGAACATGCCACATTGTTTCCTAACCTGAAACTTTCATACCCCAGAGGTTGACATCTAATCTGATTCTATACTTGTCTTTTTTTATTATTATTATACTTCAATTAAAATACCCACGTTTCAACATCCACTAATTTCAGCTATAAACATATGAGAAAAAAAGTTGAATTAAATATTAATTTGGATTTTTCATTTTCAAAATAACATTTTTAAAAGACTAAATTTATTAGCATCATTTAATATCCGACCAATACTACTACTGAATTAATAAACCTGTCACCAGACCTTAACATTGTGCAATCTGAATTCACCGTCCACAAATTACATGCACACCAAACTATTGATCTCGATCCTCTCATTTTTACCAAATCCTTGCATACAAACAGTAAAAAGGGATTTCACTTTTACTTTGTTTCGAGTATTTTATTATTTACCTCGACTTCCCTTTCTTCTTCGAAACCACTGCGGCAGCTGTTGATCTCTGTGGTCGCTTCATCCACGGCTCCAAAACCGAGTCTCGATACCTGAGTGGCAAAACCTGACTCCGCCCTCTCTTTGATCGAACCACCGGCGCCGCCGGATACTCAGTTTCCTCGAACCCTTCTTCTTCAACGTTAACCGAGCTGTCTTTATCCCTTTCCATTGACCCGCCGCCGCCGCTTTTTTCAACCTCTTCGACTTCCTTTCCCTTTCCATTCATATAATAATCCCTGTATGCAATCATCTCCGCCGCTTCTATTAACAAATCCAATGAATCATTAAACGCCGCCGCCGTTTTAACTTCCCCGTCAGTGCCGCTTTTGAACTCTTCTATTTTTTGAATATCCGTGACTTCAGAAGAAGCGTCCGTCGCTGTGGCTGAACCTGTTTTGTCTTCAATGAAGCTATTCTCGGCTAAACAGTCCGATTTTTCTTCACTCTCCTCGCCATCGTCGAGAAAAGAAGCTAATCTTAAGTTCAGATCAATATCAAACCCTCTCTTCTTGAAAGAGATCGAGTTGTTTTCACAGGGCGGTGGGACATTTGAAATTAAATGAAGAATCTTTTCGAGACAAGCTTGAGCTTTGGAGCGTGATCTTCCATAGCGTGCGTTAGTGAAGCGAGAATCTCTTTCCTGATTATTGCAGTACAAAGAAGCCATTTTTTGGAGTCAAAACAACAGATCTTCAAACTTTCTCTTCTTTTCGCATCTCGCAAGGCTTTTTGCTAAAATTCTCCGAGAAAAATGAATAGCGAGTATAAATGAGAGAGAAAGACAGAGACACGCACCAAAAATAAAAATAAAGAAAAGCTAAAGCATAGCCGATAATCTTTCGGTTACTATAGTACTACTAGTATTTATGTTTCTATAGCTACGAAATAATATAAAAAAATAAGGAGAAAATTGAAATGGTGAAAATTAAAGGAGAGACAAATAGGAAAATTGAAAAAGAAACATTGATGTATTTAGTAGCAATGATAGGAAAACTAAAATAAAAAATATTTTTTCTGACAGAGTTAAAATATATGTATATATAATTAAATTTTAAAAACACATGTTTTAAACTAATGATTAATATCCTATACACTCGCGGTGGAAACTGAAAGTTTCCACAAACACCTTAGTTTTAGGGTATAGGCTTTAGAGGTTAAAAAGATTAGTTTAAAACATGTGTTTTTAAAATTTAATTATATATACATATATTTTGAAAGATCCGTGAAAGATTTAAACATATATGAAAATGAATATATATTTAAATATTATTTCAATTTGACCCTATTCTCTTAAACCTAAACCCCTATACTTTGAAAGATCCGTGAAGGATTTAAGCATGTCGTTTAACCCTATCTTTCTCTTTCTTTACACAAATCTAAATCTAAATCTCAATTCTCAAAGGGCCCTATAAAAAAAAGAATGAATAGAGGAGATTGTGGGAAAATATGGAGGCTGACTTGATTAAGGTGAATGATAGAAAACAATCGTTGTATGAAAACGACGAGTTTTCAACTAATTTTGATTCTACCTAAGTATAGCAGTAGGACTACAATCATAATTAGACAATTTGTAATGAGAAGAAATTGAAGTAAAAAAAGTTCCACCGACTCGGGTTACTGGATTCAGAGTCCAATGTACTGACCACTAGACCATGGAACCTTATTGATTGAGAGATTTATTTTTAAGTTAATGTATATCTGCAATGAGACTATCAAACAACCGTGCTCTTTTTTATATATATACAATGAAACAAAAGTAATATCCCTACAAAGCACTGCTTAATCCTCCGCATACTGCAATATTTCCACATTCATTCAAGTTCGACATGAATGATAATATATTAGGTGAAGCTAATTTTTAAAGAATAGGGTTTAAGGTTTTATAGTTTAGGGTTTATGAGAATTGAGTATATTTGATTCGAATTTATTAAAAAATTATAAACTGATTTCTATTTTTTAAGAGATTGATTTTGTTAGGGTTTAGGAGAATTGAATATATTTAATTCTAACCTATTAAAAAAATATTATAAAGTAACTATTAAATTTGATTTTTATTTTTAAGAGATAATTTTAATTATAATTTTAGTCCTTTAGATTTTTAAAATTTTTAAAAAAATTAATGGTGTTCATCGGTGTTCATCGTTAGTGGTGTTCATCAATGTTCGTCGCCCGTTATAGAATTTTCCTTAGGTGCATGGGTTAAAATTTAGGGATATTTGTTTCAATTTAAGGTTTAGGGTTTATGGGTTAAGGTTTAGTTTTAGGGTAATATGGTGAGGATTTAGGTTTTAACCTACAAACCCTAAATTATAACCTTGAACCTTAAATTGAAACAATTATCCTTGAATTCTAACCTCATACACCTAAACCCCTAAACTCTATACCCTAAACTAACTCTTTATACCCTAAAACTAAGGCGCTTGTAGAAACTTTCAATTTTTATTGCCTGTGTATAGAATATTTATCCTTAAACTAATTGTTATTTCTTAAAATTTTAATTTAGATTAATTTATTTTTGATAGAATATTTATACCAGTGTATTTTTTTTTTACAAAAACATGCATATTTTAAAACTAAAATCTTAAATTTAAACTAGTAATTTTAAGAAAGAGAGAGAAGAATTGCGTATCTATTTTTTTTATTTAACAACAATTTAAGTCTTTATTACTATATTATTAGATAAATTAAATTTTATTTTAAATTTTTTAAATTTAAAATACTTAATAAACTCTAATATTTTTGTAAGTAGCAAATGGGAATAAAAGTCGTCACCAGGTTTACGGCCTTGGCCTGAGACGTTTCTCGTGTCGTGTTTTAACAAATAGGAAATGGTGTCCTCTTGAAAGCTTGTTTTGTGTGATCTTTTTGTCTTCTTTCATTTCAGAAAAGCATGGTTTCTTTTAGAAGGAAAACTATTATCTTTATTTTTATCATTAACCATATCAACTTTTTATGAATAGTCTGTTCTTAATTTCATGATCTCAATAATTAGATGATGACCGTGAGGATGCATACATTGATAGATAATTAGATACGCAATTCCTCTATTTTCTAATTCTACTGATGCAGGTTAGCAAGTAAGGGTTTTGGGATTAAAAAAACGGTAAAATTATTGTATGATTTGCCTAAAAATTTAGAGATTATTAATTTTTTAAAGAGTTAATATCATTAATTGTTATTTTATTTTTTCAATAAAATCTATTAGAATGTAATTAATTATATTCTTAAAATATTAAACGTCATTGATGCAGAGTGTTTAATGTAATTAATAATAATGTAAAAGAGTTTAGGTGTGAGTTTATGATTCATAACTTTAGGGTTTAGGGTTTATTGTTTTAGGGTTTTAGTGTTGTGTTATGGTTTTATGGTTTATAGTTTATGGTTTATGGTTAAGGTTTAGGATTAATGTATGATTTATAGGTTTTAATGGTTATGATTTATGGTTTAGTGTTTAGAGTTTGGGGTTAAGATTAAAGTTTAGAATTTAGGGCTTAGAGTTATGGTTAAGGTAGAGTTTAGTTATATTAAACACCATAAATTAATGATATTTAATTTTTAGGAATATAATTAATTACATTCTAATAGATTCCATTGAAAAATAGAATAACTATTAATGATAGAAATCTATTAGTTCTTATACACAACCCTTAGGGTTGCGTATAGCAAAACTCATTATTAAAAAGGGTTACATAAAATCTTTGACATTTTAAATTTTAAAATTGAATTCTAATTTCTCTGAATAAAATTGTTTGATTCGATTTAAAACAGTAATATATAATATTTATATTTTATGATTGTAATTTAAGATGATAGAACACTTTATTGAACCCAACAAGTGGTCTCAGTGAAAAATAGAATGTTTTTCATCTTAGGAGGCCCGAGTTCAACCAGTTTTATCCGTAAAGGTTATATTCCTTATCAAAGTGTTAAGAAAAAAAGCACAAACAAATATAATATTTTATTAAATTTTTCAAAAGAACAATTAAACATTAACATTGTTTTACATAAAATTACCCTGACAGTTAAAAATGTATCATTTTTATATATAAAAAAACCAAAATTATACTCAAATAATCATTCTCCCTTTAAATTTATGTTAGTATCTTTTTCATTCTAATATCTAATTTCAATATGATTAATATCTATGTTAATCTCAATAGCATTTCAGTTCAAGGCAAGAATATTTTAACAACCGTTAATTTCATTTTTTTTAGTCAAGCTTTAAAGCTAATGATACTATTCCGTGTAACATTCTAGATTTTATTAGGTACAAATTAATTATTTGAGATGCGGGTACAATGGCCGTATAGACATAGTGTTTATCTTTGCGAGATATTTTATTTTGAGTCTAATCCCTAATAAATAAAAGAAATTATTTTCTCCGAGTGTTTATTTGCTATTTTTATAATGAAATTTTGTCCCTCAACCCTTCGAACAATTTTAAAAATATTTTGTAAAGAGCATACAATTTTAAGCGATGGTGGTATAGTTCATCTCAATCGGATTAGACTATAAAAATGACATGACTTTACCATGTAAAATAAATAAAAAATATTATAATTAAAAGGGATAAATCATCTCACTTGAAAAAATAATAATGTATTACGTGTTAGACTGTTAATCACTTATCGTCAATCAATATTCGTTATTCAATTGTGTAATTAATAAATTATTAAACGAACTAATAATTAAGATGTAAAATTAATAATAAAAATTATTGAAATATCAAATTTTTGAGTGACTAAATCACTATTTATCCCGAAAATAAACCAATGTTTTAACCTATTTTTTTTAAAGAAAAAGAATATCTTATAAAATGAAAAGGCAAAATGACAAAAGATGTCTCAATGTTTGCATGTTTTGTCATTTGACCCCTATTCCTTTTTGGTCCAAATATGCCCCCAACGTTTGCTTGTTTTATCATTTGTCCCCCTATTCTTTCTTTTGGTCCAAATATGCCCTCAACATTTCATTCATAGTCCAAATATGCTCCTGTTAGATGTAAACTGTCAATCAACGGCTTATAAAAAAATTTGACGTGGCATCAGCAGATCTTAATACGTGGCAAGTCCAGTCAACATCAACTGTTGGACGTCAGTTGACTGACAATTTTCATCTAATGGGGTATATTTGGACCAAATTGAAATGTTGGGGGCATATTTGGATTACGAATGAAACGTTGGGGACATATTTAGACCAAAAGAAAGAATAAGGGGGCCAAATGACAAAACAAGTAAACGTTGGGGGCATATTTAGACTAAAAAAAGAATAGGGGCCAAATCGTAGTGTACTTTCTATTAGAATCTAATGGGCTTGCTTTGGTGGACTTTATGGTCCATCGTGTTAAATAAAGCCCACGAACCAACCCAAAGCAACGGCCCAATTCATTGGTTTACTAGGAACCAGGGTTTTGCAGAGGCTTTTCATTTTACCTGGATTCCAAATCCCAATCGAGAGAACAAAGAAATGGCAGCTACAATTGCATCAAAATCTTCAGTTCTTCGTCCATTTTTCCGAACAGCAACAACTACAAGAGCCAAAATCTCGTTTTCAGCTCCAAATCCTTCACTTCGATCCAATTTCACTCTCCACCAGACCCGAATTTCTCCTTTCTCTCTGTCTCGGTACCTTTCGTCTTTTCTTGATTCCTTTTATGTTAATTTGTTAATAGAATAATGGGTTTTTCTTTTTCTTTTTTCCTTTCTGTATGAGCTCTTTTGATTTCTGATTTTCTTCTGTAGGTTGGTTCGACGAGAATTAAGCACTCTTCAACCATTTCACAGTGCGGTTGCATCGGCCTGCCTTGTTTCCAAGCTTCCGTGTAATGCCAATAGTTGTGTTGAAGGTATCTTCAGTGTTTTTCTTTTTCTTACATCTTGGTTGCTTACTGAACATGACTTGATTGGATTAGATACTTTAATCTGAAAACTTTAAGCTCCAAGCTAAATTGTTTCGACATCTGGTTGAACTGCTCTTCATTTCACATTATATGTCACTAATGCTTTCTGGAGATCATACAATATGAACTAGAGTTTAGATTTAGGTAGCAGTGTTTGCTTACATTCTTATGTACTTTATGACACTCAGCAGTCAGCAGCATTTTTCGTCGATGCAAACCCTGTAAAATTTTAAACAATGTTTCATATATTCCAAAGCTCAGCCTATTAGTTCTTTAGAAGTAATGGGGGGGCGGTGCATTCATGATTTTGTTGTTTGGATTGAGCTTTATGTATAATTATTGTTAAACTAGAAGATAGTTAATCGGTTTATTCGGTATCTTTAGTGTAATTAGCAGGCATTTCATCTCCTCAAGCTACAAACCCGGTGAACGAAGTGAAAGTTTTTAGTCTGGTTTGGTAAATGTTGTCATAGCATAGGTAGATAACTAGAATTTTTGGAAGCAAAAGAGTAAAAGGTCAGGCAATGTATACATATACTGTCTATATAATAAATATTGCCATTATTTTCAAATCATTTTGCAGGTAATGAAAATCGTTGTTAGTTATGTGTATAAATATGTGTATGACTTTTATCAATGATATTTGTTCTCGCGGACTGCAGGTCGATTTGCAAATTATCTCAGTCCCATCTAGTAGCAAGCATTTGTAGTGGTTGGGCTTATTCCTCTCAACCTAGTGATGCTGCTTACTTCATTTCACGAGTCAGAGCTCAGCTTTTCAATTGATCAGTTGCTGAATGTGCTTATTTACCCACCTTTACTTGTTAGGCGGTTTTAAGCGACTTTTGTATTTCTTCTCCATAGTTTGTGATGATTTTAGTTTACATTCACTGGATGGTCCCTTTTTCTAAAACTTTGTACTGATATCATCAGAATAGTTAGAGAAATAAATCCGTAATGGCATCCAGTTTTGACTACTGTTACAGTTATGCTGATGAATGGTGGTAATGCTTCAAATTGGTCCATAAAAATGAAATAAATGTAGCTGTTGCCACCGTTTATGTCTATTATTTGCGTCGTTACATGTTAAAAGTAACCGGATAACACTGTATAGATGTTCGTCTCTGAATTGAGGACAGTGTACTTGTTTTTAAAGCTTGGTCATTTATTTGGAAGTTTGATTGGATCATTTCTGTTAGTTCTGGTATTTTCTCTCTTTCTCTAAGTTTGATTAGGATTGAAAGGAAGCTGCTTGAGATTATCTTTCGTGCTGGTTCGGCTGAAGTGCTTGACAGACTTTCTTCAACAATGACTTACCTGGTACTATACTAGACAATTTATTTTGTGTTATGTCGTTTTATAATAGGCTTGTAGAGCTTTGGTACTATAGGAAAGAGATGGAAAGGGCTACCCCTATTATAGGGATAGTTGCAAAAATAAAGGACTTCAATCCAATCTCATGTCGGTATTGAATTGTCCTACCTAACTGCATCAATGCCCTTTTTGCATAAGTTCATACATATTGCGACAAGCAGAACTCTATCTGAAAAAAGAGAAAGCAGAGTTGCCCTAAAGTTCAGTGGATGATGAATCATCTTGCATTTGAATTTTTTTTTGGCTAAGCCATGTACCTGCATTTCTCTTTTGGGGTTACATATTGAATTATTATTAATAATTGAGAGTTTAGATGGCATATACAGAAGATTTGAAGCATTGACTGCCTTGGTATTAAAAGCGCGCCTGAGGCGCGAGGCGAGCGAGGCGTTAAGGAAAACGCATCCGAGGGCTGAGGCGAAGCGATATACAAGATGCGCGCGCCTCCGGTTGATTTTGCCTGAGCGTGAGGCGACGCCTCTTGTCACCAAGGCCTGTTTAAAAAAAAAAACATGTGTTTTCCCCCAAAATTTCCCCCAAAAATCACAACAAACACAGCCAGTCTTCCCCAAATTGCTCCGCCTCCCCCCAAATTCCAGCCAACCTTCAACCCTAGCCACTGTTGCCGGCAAAGCGCATCCACCGACGTCTCTTCTCTTCTTTTCTTTTGTCTATTTGAATCGGTTCAAATTAGGGATACAGACAAATTGTTTGAGACAATGTTTATTTGAATGGGTATTGTTCACACTTTACAGCCTCGAATTGTTTTATAAAACTAGAATTCATATTCGGGAATGCAGTAGGACATTGGTTTTATAAAACTAAAATTCAATCTTGAAATACATTATTGTTGGTTATTATTTGATTTTCATGTTGCTTTCTTATATAACTTTATTTAATTTGAGACTTAAGTATAAATTTAACTAGAAAATATATTTATCTTTTAGCATTTATAATATAATTATTATGTTTTTAAGTACAAAATATGTTATACGGTTAATTTATAATTTTTTTTAAAAAAATGACGTCTCGCCTACGAAAGGCGAGCGCCTTCGACTCGCGTCTCGACTCCAAGGACCTTTTGCGCCTCGCGCTTTTTAAAACCAAGTTGACTGCGTACATATGTACATCTGTAGGAGAATATGGATTTTTATACAAGAACATGTAGGAAACGTGACCAATGAGAGAAAATATTGGTGCAAGAAATTGACATGTAATTTTAAGTATTTCGACACTTTCTGAGAAACTACCGAAGTACATATCAGGTTCATATATTATATCCATGAGCTGGCTTAGTTAACCAAAGTAGGTTTTTGTAATTTCGTCCAAGTTTTCCTTCTCTCTGGCATTCCCGGAATTAGTAAAGCATGCATGCAATTGCAAAGTCAATTAGTAAAGTTTATAAGGTAGCTCCAAAATATTCATGAGCTCGAGCTGTTTCTAACCTTGCATGCATGTTCTTTTTCTTTTTCAGTATTTTGTTTAAACTTTTTTAAAGCACTCAAACCACATGATCTTTTATGTTAAACAAGTAATCAGCTCCAATTAAAACAATCAAAATTACTTTACTGTTTGACAGTTCAAAAGCACCAACCTTGTCTAGTTTTCCACCATATTCATATATATATATATATATATATATATCAAGCCAAAAAGAGAGACCCATCCCTCTAAATCTTCAGATCTTGCTTTCTCTCTCGTGAATCCTTCAAAAGAAACCAACTTTTGATAATCTTTAATGTTTTGTTATTTAGCTGCAATATGAGAGACATCGTTTCTTGTTTTAGTGAAAACGCAGTAAATGTTTCTCAACCCCCACGTTCTAGCTATTCAGGCAAACCTTGTACCTCTCCGACACCGACACCGACTCCGAGTCTAGTCCCTTCGGTCCTGAACGCAGTCGCTGCCATTTACAAGGTCGTTCTTTCAACCCACAAACAACTCTTCATCAAACTCACTTGGTGCAAGAATCAAACCGGTCAAACCCTTAGCATAAACTTGAACGATGGCCCTTTGCCGTGTTTCAAGCTCAACACCAATTTGAGGTTCTTCAGGAAGATGAAAGGCAACAAAGTGATCGAATCCGATCATTCCAAGATCGAAATCTTTTGGGATCTTTCATCTGCAAAGTATAATGCAGGACCTGAACCGGTTCATGGATTCTACGTCATACTCATGGTTGATTCAGAGATAGGCCTTATGCTAGGTGATATGGCTGAAGAAGAAATCAACAACAAGTTCAAAACTACAATCCCGGTCGCTAAAACCTCCCTCATTTCTCGACAAGAACATTGTTCAGGCAATACCCTTTATTTCACCAAGGCTCAATTCAACGAAACAGGCATTCCACATGATATTTTGATAAGATGCAGCGGAGAACATGAAGGCCTAAAGCATCCGGTTTTATTGGTTTGCATCGACGACAAGACGGTGATTCGGATCAAGAGGCTGCAATGGAATTTCAGAGGAAACCAGACGATATTTGTTGATGGATTGTTAATTGATTTGATGTGGGATGTGCATGACTGGCTTTTCAACCCGGCTGCCGGTTCAGCCGTCTTCATGTTTAGGACAAGAAGTGAACTCGATAGCCGGCTTTGGTTGGAGGAGGAGACGGTGGTGCAGACAGATGAAGATAGAGTTGAATTCTCGTGGTTGATTTATGCATGTAAGAACATATAAGAAACTGACTCATGTTCACGATTTGCTAATTTACTTCAATTTTTCTATTCTTTGTCCAATTTTCAATTGCCCCCTTCCCACTTGAAAGGGATACTTAATTCTTTGATCATACGAAGAAAATAAAATAACCTGAGCAACCAGTTGGTCTAGTAGGATGAGACACTAGTAAGGTTGAAGATTTAAATCCTGACATTGTGAATGAAGTAAATTAGGTTGGGAGGGTCGACTTATAATGGACCTTTGCAATATGCGATCTGGATTAGTCAGCCAATGAGTTGGATACCGATAGTTAAACTAAAAAAAAAATTTAGATTTTGAAGAATGTAAATGTAGATTTGGATATAGTGAAAGATATCAAAGAAGATTGCTTTTGGCCCTAAAAAGGAGAAAATAAAGCTGCTAATCTCCTGATAATGATCGGTAACCGTTTGTTATCAAAATGATAGCAGTCCATTATGTCCAAGGACCCCTCCCTCTTTAGCAGTAAGTAGTAACCATGGTCCCCTAGGTGCTTTAGAATTAATACGTGGTCCTCAAGCAATAGAAGCAAAACTTTTGCCAAGGACACTTGGGGCTCAGTTTAACTAGAAATGGCACTATAATTTTAGGCATTTAAGTACCCTTTATTCAGGCCCTTCATTGGACCATTGAAGCCAAGGAAATAAATGGCATCCTTCGGATTGAGAGTAACATTAATTCTTTGGCTGGCTCTATATATCTTCGGCGTCTAAAATATTAAAAAAATAAAATTTAAAATATTATTTACTTTCAAAAACATATTTTCACGGCAAGTTTCAAAACTTATGATGAGTTTCGAAACTTACCATCAACCTAACATGTATATAAAAAAATAAAACATGTTAGGTTGTAACATGAAAATGTTAACTAAATATTTTTCGTGATAAATTCTGAAATTTGTCTCTGAGTTTTGAAACTTACCATCAACTTAAAATATTCTAAAAAATATAACATTTCGATTGTATAGGTAATTTTTAAGTTTCGTATTTTTTAATATTTTAATTGTGCCAAACACCCTATTCAAAAGTAAAAGAGACAACTTGATTTATGGTACATAAAAGCGAAAGTTGGGGCAATCACAAAACCGCCAAGGGTGAAGAGATATACATCCCATCTCGATTACTGGGGTTGTACTTCGACTCTCGAGGCCCACAAAACTGTGAACGTTGAGGTTTACGTTGAAACATGAAAGGTTTTGTTTTTTGAAACTCAAACTGGCGCTAAATTAGTAGTAGATTTTGAATTTATTTTCTTTAGTTGTTGAGAATAATTGATTAGATTAAAGCCAATACCATCTTTCCATATTCGTACGATTAAAGTCAGACATGGTTAGGGACAAATTTACATGGGTGGGGAGGTGTAATTGCCCTCTACCTTGAAGATTTTTTTATTATTTTTGTCTCTTTATTTAAATTTTTAAAAAATTAGTTTATTTATAAATTTTTCTCCCACTTTCAAACATTTATAGTGTGCCCCCCAACCTTAAATCTTGGCTCCGTCCCTGGTCATGGTCGAATTTGCAAGTATTTGGTTTTCCACCACAAATTCATTTTCTCCTCTGATGATTTCACCTAATAAGATTTTTTGTTTGTTTGAACCTACTTAACAACGTTTTATGTTTATATGAATTTTACTGCATTATTATTTTATATTATATAGATTTTAAGACATTCGAACATTATGTCATATTTTATTTTGAATTATTTTTTGTTGCCCTTTTAATTTTTAAATTTTCGTCATAACTAATCTAAATCGACTTGTGTCGCACATAGTCTTCTAGCGAAAACTTTCTATATACACAATTTATGTAATTTCTTTCTTTTATTAAAAAAATGATGAAACTTTGAACTAACTATGAGATCCATTACTCAATACCAAAATGGAGGGGAGAGCTCAGGAGAGGAGAACTCAAGAGACAAGACGGAAACCGGCGGCGGGAGAAGGTTGTTTATCGGAAACAGAGGCTGGAAAAGAGACGTCAGGGTGGAAGACGATATTCGTCAACAATCTAAGCAAACGGGTTCATCGTTCGACACTTAGAGAACTGTTGAGCCACTATGGAAAGGTGTTGAGGGTCTTCATTCCAGGAATAAATAACAGACCAAGATATAGAGAAAGCACCTTTGCTTTTGTAACAGTTGGGAGTAGGAGGGACATGGATCGTATCATCGAAAAGTTCGATAATACGCCTATTGATGGGATTACTGTCAAGGTCACTGAAGCGAGGTTTCCCAATCCCAGAGGGGGCAAGGTTCTTCCCAACAACAGGACATGGAGTGAGAGGTGGGGGATGAACGACTCTTTTCGGAAGGGGGATGCTCCGGTAGGCACATCACGGAGAGGTGGCAAAAATACTGCCCATGCCGTTAACAAACAATGGGCGGAAAGGGTTCCCGGTAAGTCATATAGGGAGGCACTACTTAATAGGAACGGAACAAGTGAACAGGGGAAGATGCATGGAGATAAGTCGTCAGAGGCACAGGAAACCAGTGTACTGGATATCAACATCACGCCTTCAAATTTGACATGGATGCACCTTTGCCTTGTCGGGGTTATTAAACCCAACTTTGAGGTTGGTTTCGTGCAGCAAGCCCTAGCACATGAGGGGATTAAGGTGAAGATTTCAAGATGGGTGCACGACATGGAACTCCACATTATAAGGTTCCAGTCGGAGGAAGACATGAAAGTCGCGCTAGAATCAAGGAAAAAAGCACTTGGGTTCTGGTTTGTACATTTGGCTCCATTATTGGTGGATGGTATCCCCTCACAATTTGTGTCGGTTCTATTGAAGGGAGTTCCTTTAGCATGTTGGCACATGGATTTCTTCAAATCCCTTGGACAGAAATGAGGTACATTTGTCGGGATGGATAAACCCACGGAGCATATGGAGAGATTTGATGTGGCGAGAATTTGGGTTAGAACACCTAGTCGGAGGGTGTTCCCGAAATCGGTTTTGGTAACAGCTTTAGGGGTGAAATATAATATATCGGTTTCTTTTGGTGAACCGGAGGAGTTTCAGACAGATGTGGGGAGTGAGGATGTTGAAGCTGAGAATGAAGACGTTGGTACAGGTTTTGAATTCGAGGGTGTAGGTCGGAGTCTGGAACAGGAGCGGGAAGAGCATCCTTCGAATGGTGTTACCGGTGGAGTTTCCGGTGACGCTTCAGTGTCCGATACTGACACGACACCCGAGGATGATTTAAATGACATTAGGAACTCTGATTTCCAAGGTGCAGGTTTTTGTAAATCCCAGGATTCTGGAACGCCCTTGGAAGACTTTCCTAGTTTATCGGGGGGTCCACAGAATTTCCTTTCCAATCCACATGTCAATGTGACCGGGTTTGGGAACCCAATTGTGGATCCGGTGTTGGGGATTGGATCAGAAAATTTGGGCCAAGCCATTTTGGAGGACCCGTTAATCAGTAGCCCAGAGAAGTTAGCCCCAAATATTCCACTATGTCAAGAACAGTCTCTTTCACAGAATGGCGGTATGGAGAGACCGGCCCAATCTTTAAACGGTGGTAATCCGGGGTCTTTCTCAATCTCAACCAACCAAAATACTCCAAGTGATGAAGGGGAGATGGTGCCAGACAGTTTCGATGGGAAGAGATCTGTGAGCTATGGTAGTTCATCTTCTTTTAAATTTCAGGAGAGTCAATATAGAGTGCAGAATCAGACCGGGTCCATTTCAAGGAATAATAAAGAAACCAGATTCTTGCTGAGGAAACGGATTAGGGAGTCTTTGGAAGAACCGAAGGTTTCCGGGGAGACAAATGGGAAGAACGATTCGAGCAGAGGAGTTGAACTAGCATTCGAAGAAGCGGAAGGGGTTTGGATGGTAAGTAATCTTCTAGAATTTTCATTTGCTGGGGGGAAGGAAGCGGTGACAAGGCGAGTGATAGAATTAGAAGAGAATGGCAGGAAGGGCTATTAGGAATTTCGGGAGGTCATCAAGGTCCTAATACTCCATTGATTGTAATGAATTTTATAGCGATAACATGGAATATACGGGGAATTAGAAAACGAGAGAAGATCTGTGCTCTCAACAAGCTGATTAGGAAGGAAAAGCCCATGATTCTTATGATACAGGAAACCAAGATGGAATGTTTAGATCGGCAGCTATTGAAGAAGGTTTGGAAAGGGGAAGATGTTGATTCGATTTACTCTCCGGCCATTGGATCCGCCGGTGGATTACTTCTCATGTGGAGGAAGGATTTTATCCAAGTCAGTGACAGGTTTTCTTTTCAAAGGTTCACTGCAATAATAGGTAATGTAACACAAAAGAATTCTAGATGCGGATTTTTGAATGTATATGGCCCTAGCATCGATTCGGAGAAGGATTTCTTCTTCAAGGACGTGCTCAATTTCTTGAAAAATTGGGATATCCCGTGGTGTATCGGGGGTGACTTCAACGCATTCCTTTGTACGGAGGAGAAGTTGGGATTTTCAATCAACCGAACTGTTATGGATTTATTCAATTCATTTGTATTTGAAGCAGGTCTACTGGATTTACCAATGCTGGGAGGCAGTTACACTTGGTGCAACAATAGAGAGGAGCCTACTTTTGTGAGGCTTGATCGCTTTCTTGTTTCGGAAAATTTCAGTCTTATCTTTCCAGACTTAACCCAGAAGTTGATGGAAAAGTCATTGTCCGATCACAATGTTGTCTCTCTTTTCAATAGGAAGATTGAGTGGGGAGTGAAACCATTTAAATGCTTCAATTTTTGGCTAGAGGTGGATACTTTCAGGGAGGATGTGGTGACAGCAATTCAAAAACTGAAAACAGACAAGCCAAAGGCTTCAATTGGGGCGATTCTGCGTATTGCGAAAGGGGCGGCCAAGGGTTGGTTAACCACAAGGAAGGTCAAGCAACGTTTGTCGATCGAAGAGATAGAAAGGATTATTTCCAGTATTGAAGTGCAGATTCAAAGGAGAGGGCCTTCTGCTGGTTTACAAACGGATTGGTTGAAATGGAAAGAGGAATTGTGAAAGGAGTACAGGATTGAAGAAAGCTGCTGGTTACAAAAGTCTAGAGCAAAGTGGCATGGGGAAGGTGACAGGAACACGCGTTTTTTCCATGCAGTGGCCTCGATGAGGAAAAAACGTAATGAGCTTAAGGGTCTTAAAGCGAATGGTAAGTTGATAGAGGATCCAGTTTCGCTAAAAACGTTGGTTTGTAGTCATTTCAGAACAGCCTACAACACGAATAAGACACTTAAGTTGGACGATCTTAAGTTAGAATTCAAGCGCATCAGCAACATTCAAGCTAGGGAGTTGGAATCTGGGTTTTCGGAGGAGGAAATTTGGCTCGCCCTTAAATCATCGGATGGCAATAAGGCTCCGGGCCCCGACGGATTCAACCTTAATTTTTTTAAGAAGTTCTGGAAAATTTTGAAGATGGACATAATGAGGTTTTTTGAAGATGTATACAATGGTAAGTCTTGGGAGGAGGGCACGAATCATTCATTTATAACTCTTATCCCGAAGGTGAGCAATCCGGAATGCCTTGACGATTTTCGACCCATTAGTTTGGTGGGAGGGATGTACAAGTTGCTGTCGAAGGTGCTAGCGCGAAGGCTACGAACAGTGCTGAACTCTATTATAGGGGAAAGCCAATTCGCCTTTATTCAAGGTAGACAGATTTTGGATTGTTCCCTCATTGCGAATGAGACGATCGATTTTATAAGGAGGAAGGGGAGGAGCGGTGTAGCCTTCAAAATAGATTTTCAAAAGGCGTACGATACTATCGATTGGGAGTTTCTATTCCTAATCTTAAAGAAATGTGGGTTTGGTAGGAAGTGGCGGAATTGGATCAAAAAATGTGTTTCAACAGCAACAATTTCGGTATTAGTGAATGGTGCACCAACGGAGTCTTTTTCCATATCCAGAGGCCTTCGTCAAGGCTGTTCGTTATCTCCCTTGCTCTTTAACCTTGTTGGCGAGGCATTGAGTCTAGCCATCATAAAAGCCGAGAACATAGGCCTATTTTCAGGCTTCGGGATTGGAAGGAAAGAAGGTGGAACTAAAATAACTCATCTGCAATTCGCGGATGACTTATTGATTTTCTGCGGGGGTGAAGAAAGGCAAGTGCGCAACGTGAAAAGAGTACTTAGGGTGTTTGAGATGGCGTCCGGTTTAAAACTAAATCTGAAGAAATGCAGGTTGTTTGGTATTAATCTGAAAAATGAGTATTTAACATGCTGGGCTGAAAAAATTGGGTGTTCGACAAGCTCGCTGCCGACAGAATATCTTGGTTTACCGCTTGGGGTGAGAAAGAATAATTTGGCGATATGGGAGCCGGTGCTGGAAAAATTTCAAAGATGGTTAGAGGGATGGAAATCGAAGTTGCTGTCGATAGGGGGGAGAGTGGTGCTGATCAAATCAATTTTATCGAGTTTACCCATTTACTTCATGTCTTTATTTAGATTACCTGCGTCGGTCGAAACCCGACTTAACAGTCTCATGGCAAGGTTCCTTTGGGGCGGAGACGCTGATAAGAAGGGAGTGCACTGGATTGACTGGGGGAAAGTTTGCTGTCCGAAATCATGTGGCGGGCTTGGTATTAATAACATCTCAACCATGAATAGGGCCTTGCTTGGGAAGTGGCATTGGAGATATGGGAATGAACCAGAGAGCTATTGGAGGCGTATCATGGATTGCCTCAATTCGAATCAACTCCACGGTTCGATTCTCCCTGCTCATAATTCGAAAGATGTGTCTTGGATTTGGGCGGACATTATGAAATCTGTTCAAAAAGACGATGCAGCTGGGAGGTGTTTGCGAGAAAACTTGAGACTACAAGTCGGAAATGGACAAAGAATCAAATTTTGGTCAGACATTTGGTTGGAGGACCGAGCACTTCGGGAGGTGTATCCGAGAATTTATACTGTGGCGATTAACAAAGTTGGTTGTATCGCGGATTTCGGTTGCAAGGGCGAGACTAGGTGGGAATGGTGTATTACTTTGAGACGACCTTTATACGAATGGGAAGTCCCTCAATGGGAAGCGCTGATGGCTAAACTTAACAACTTCAGAGGTAGCATCGCAGAGGAGGATTGGGTAATGTTGAATGGGTCGGGGGACGGTTGCTTCTCCACGAAAGCAGTGCGGAAGATGTTGAATTTTAACTCTCCAAAGAATCTACTATGGGACAAGCAGATTTGGATTGGGATAGCACCCCCTAAGGTGGAAATTTTTATGTGGAGAGCACTATGGGGGAGGCTTCCTGTCAGAGTCGAATTGGGGAAAAGAGGTATTGGTTCGTTTAATGATTTTGCTTGCCCGGTCTGTCGTGAAAGTCTAGAAACAGTGAATCATCTTTTTATACACTGCCGTGTGGTTTGGTTGGTTTGGATGTATTTCTGCAATTTGATAGGTGTTGCAACTGTGTTCCCCAATAACATGGAGTCTCTAGTGGAATTGTGGGGTAATTTGTGTCTAGCAGCAGATGGGAACTGGTGGCTAGTGGTTCCCTTTGCAGTACTTTGGACGGTGTGGCTGATGCGCAACGACATCGTCTTCAACGATAGCATCCTAGATGTTTCGCAGCTTCTTTTCCTCACTAAATTCAGACTAGCTTGGTGGTTAAAAAGCAAAGGATCGATTGCGGAAATATCTATCGATTCCCTCATGGCAGATATGAGGTTGGCAAATAGGTTATGGAAAACTAAGAGGTTAAAGCATCGTGTTTCCAAGTGGATTCCACCCCCATTGGGGTTCCTGAAGATGAATATTGACGGGGTCGAAGCTGAAGATAGAAATGGCTGTGGTATTGGGGGGATTCTGAGGGATCACATGGAATTTAGGCACTTGGTTTATTCGGAAGCAATTGAATTCCAACCGCTGGCGATTGCTGTTCTTATTTCTTTGAAGAGGGGAATTGAGTTGATTTTGGAATCATCCAGGTTTGATCAACGTCGAGTAATTGTGGAATTGGATTGTGAGATGACGGCAGATTGGATTTTTGGGAGGATCTCAACGCCGACAGCTTTTGTTTCAATCGTTAACAGGATAAAGGGGTTGATCTCGGAGGAAGGTTGGGTAATTCGACTGATTCCAAGGCATTGCAATACGGTGGCTGATCGCTTGGCAAAAGAAGGGATAGGGTAGAGGTACTTTTTTATGAGTTCCCCTATTGAGCTGATTTGTATTTTACAGGAACGTTGGTTTGTCCCTTTGTTCCAGGGGGACTGTCATGTATTTTTTATCAATTCGTAATAAAATTTAAAGGCACTCTTTTCCCCCTACTTAGGTTTAGAGGGGGTTTTTAACGAGGCCTGATTCCATTTCAAAAAAAAAAAACTATGAGATCCATTTGAAAACGATCGTGTGTTTTAAAAGTTAAAAGTTATAAATAAATAAATAAAACGTCGTTGCCTTGGGATCAATCTTCTCCACCTTTTTTTATTTCTTCAATTTAGTCGGCAATTTACCAATCATTTACCCACCCAAAAATGCTTTAATTCTTCAACTCCTTTCCTTTCACATCATTTACCCAATAAAATCATGTTTTAGTGGGGAGTTCACCAACTCTTACCAAATTTACATATAAGAAAATTTATATAAAATTTATCATAATTTAAGATATAATCACCGGTATCTGGTTTATTGATCAATTAATTCGAATCAATTTTACAAATATTCATTATAAGACAATTTTTTCAACCCAATTTTCTCCTAATCCGGATCAAAATTCATCACAATTTCTTATATAAAAATACATACAATTCACATAATTGAACAAATCCAAAATAAAATTGGATCAACCAATACACCATAAAAATGTTTGGTCATGAAACTAAGTTCTAAGACTTTTTTTTTACTTACTGAAATTGATTGCAAAAGTCAGAATTGGTGCATGAACAATGGCGATAAAGACGCTTCAAAATTATTTGTATGTAGATAATAAGAGGTTATATCCATTGATCAGCAAAAACTTTAGTTACCTTCTCCTGAAATTTCATTAGTTTTAATTCTATTTGATTAGTTTTTAAAAAAGTTTGGGCCTAGTTAAAAACTCCTTTCTAATAAAGGGAAAATAGTACCGACTAATATATATTATTAATGATAATAGAAGAATATTATTTTATTTTAAGTTTCTATATAGAGCTTGTATCAAAACATTAATGAATTTGAACCCAACAAGTGTGTCCGTAGAAAAACGGATCATGTTTATTTTAGGAGATACATGTTCAAGTCACTTTGTATGTATGTACATTATAATAATTAAAAATATGTATGAACATATATTATATCGTAATCCTTTTTAGACCATTCAAAATATTAATAAAATTGTTAAAGCAACCTTATTAAAAAAATCAATTGACTAGTCTTAGTGGTACAGTGTGGGATATTCCTTCTAAATGAATCGAACTCGAATAGCGTAGTCTACAATTGTATTTGAGTTTATCTAAATATAAAATGTATTAGATTGTAAAAAAAAAACTATATGTACAAAAACAATAAACTATGCACATAGTTCTTTGACTCTTTGATGCTTTTTAGTTGAGTCTTCCGAATATAATATTTTATAATATAGTCATTTGAATTATCGAAATTTACAAAATGATCGCCTGCTGTGAACTTAAAAGTGGAGAGATTGTGGAGCGAAGCAAAGGGGGCAGGAATGGTGGCAAATGATCGCCTCACTTTATAATTTTTGCTTTAGATAAGATAGATTGATATTTTTGAAATAAACATTTTTTTTTGTTTTTTCCCTTCTCAAAATATTTTTTTATTAGTTTTAAAATTATTATAAAAATATACTTTTCCCCCGATTATAGTATATAGTAATACCAATTCTAATATACATATTCCGATATTCATGCATGAGTTCATTTCCTAGGCAGTTTTTTGGGCCATCAAACAGGTACATAGGCCTAAAGCCTTTGCAATTTCTACTAACAACGAATGAAAAAGACATTGCAGTTAATGTAGCGTTGAGATAAAAGATAATACAAACACATTAAAAAACACTTATAAAATAACAGATTTGGGGTAATATATCAATTTATTCATGATATTAAATATTCCATGATATAAGTAAATGTATATATGTATATAAAGGCAGTTTATTAGCTAGGCGGCAACGACGAAATTATGTTGTTCGAGGACGATGGTGATCGACATCTATAAATTCTTTCGCAGCCTCGATTATACGGATTCGATGGAGGTGGTAGGCATTCATCTCCTTTGCATCTGGGTGAATGATCTCCTGATTCTAGAGGTGGATACTTGATTGTTCGTGTTTCTGTTCTTACGTTGTCAATCAAGGATGAGCTCACCACTATTGCACATATCCAAACAACCATGATTTTCTTTCCCATTGACGTTGACATATTCCAACAATTTCAAACAAAACCAAACCAATTAAATCGATTTTGTAATCTTAATGCATGTTAAGGTCTATGCAAGTCTCTCTTATATATACACTAACATTTTTCACCGTTTCCTTAATGAAATTGTACTAATAACAATAAATTTATGGTATTATATTGTAACATCCTAAAACCAGGGTAGGAAGTTCGAGTATTAAATTCTGGGGTTTAAATTTGAATTAGAACTGAATGTTTAGACCAAATTGCAAGGTATAGAGGTTTAAGGGCTTTATTTTTGGAAATCTGAAAGTTTGGTGATATGGGTGATAATTACCCACCTTTTTCGGTGACCGTTCTCTTCCCTGTTTAATCTATCGTTTAGGGTGTTAATTAAGGGTAAAAATCACCCGCTCCATTTATGCCTCATGTTAAAAAAATATTTAAAAATTAAATTATAAATCTTAACTCTAAATTTCAATTTCTAAATTCTACGCCCTACACACTAAAAAATATATCCTACCTTAAATTCCTTAAACCTTAAACCCTAAATTTTAAACCTCTGACTTTTATTGTGATGGTATAAATGGAGATATAATTAAGAGGTAGTCAATTTACATCCGTTAATTAAAAGGCATTTAATATGTATTAAATTGGAATAAATTTAACATTGAATATGTATTAAAGTGTTTAATTAGTCGGCTAGTGCCAATGGTTAAACTAAAAAAATGGAATAAATATTTGATCGAGGAGTAACTGAATGTTAAAATATAGGGTAAACTATACTAATGACCACCGAACTATGGAGTTGGTGTCGATTTGACCACTATATTTTCAATTGTGTTAAATATACCACATAACTATTTAATTGGTTCCAATGTAGCCACCTGCCGTTAAAAAAATAAAAAAGTTAAAATAATTGGTATAATTACACATTTAGTCCCCTTTATTTATACAATCATTCAATTTAGTCCTAATTTTAATCTAATAAAATAAATTAATTATTCAATTTATCTATTTTTATTAGATTTATTAAATTTATTTTACTTCCTCAATCAGGTGGTGACACGTGTCATTACAATGGCTATAAGAAGAGCCAATTTATCCACCTCGGTCGGCATTACAATGGCTTCGTTGTTTGAAGGAAGTCGAGCACTCCAGCTAGATCTTTCAACTAAAGGTTTGCTAGGAAGCAAATCAAAGAATTTGCTAACCAACTTTTCTGTATCAGAGAGATTTTTATCATTGGCTGTCATATTTACCAAGCAACCTTCCCTGAAAAGTAAAGATTTACGGATCTTTTCAAGAGATGATAAAATTCCAGCCTAGTCATTATCGACTTTCTCTTCCAACGCTCGAAGAAATTTCAGGTAACTGAAAAAAAAACAGAATGAGTATGATAAGGAATTGCATGGCAAGGTAAAATGCAGGATAGGCATGAGGAAGAAAACACATAATGGAATCTATGAAGACTACCTAACGCCCTCCATTTGATCAGAAATCCAACTGGCAACATTTAACTTCGCATTCATCCTACATTCTGCAATTCCTTTACCAAATATTCTCATTCGATTCTGGAAATGAGCACAATCCATTGGTTTAAATTAAGGTTTCAGTCCTTGTATCTCCCAGATAACCCTTAAAAAGAATCAAAATATATACCCTCATTATTCTTTTGCTTTCGGACACAATCTGCTTGAACCGTTGTTGGTCCGTAAATTGTATTTCTTGAAGAACACAATTAATCTACAGTTGAGTGACATGAAAAAACTTTTAGATCAATTGAAAGACAAGATTTTCAAAGAAAAAAAACTATGATCAGAACACTTTAATCTACAATTTATTGTACTGTTACTGGGATGTAAACAGAAAATCTGTAGGGAATACAAGATATCTATTCATAAAATGAGATACACACACATATACCAGATTAAATAGGTCATCGGCACGCCTAGACTTTGATTCGCCTCGAACAATTATATGGCTGGAGGGATCCTCCTTGCCTGGTATAGATGATGTAAATGGATAAACTGATATTCCTCCAATTTTACTTCCAATCAACTGATTGAGTTGCACAAAGGTCAAGTCTTCTGTACCCATCTCCAGTAAGGATTTACTGACCAAAAAAATATTCAATTCTCTTTCTCCAATCGGATAACACGTATACGACATATATTATATTTGGTATTTCATATATTAGAAACAAGCTTGGCTTAGTGGCAAAAGTGTTGCTATTTCTCCATAATAACCCAGGTTTAATTCCCCTTGAGGCCATTTTTCACTATTTCATTTTTCTTACTCCAATTGGTGGTGACACGTGTCACCACCTAATTGAATAATTAATTTATTTTATTAGATTAAAATTAGGACTAAATTGAATGATTGTATAAATAAAGGGGACTAAATGTATAATTATACTAATTATTTTAACAGTCCCTCGTTTTTTTTAAAAGCAGGTGGCTACATTGGAACCAATTAAATAGTTATGTGGTATATTTAACACAATTAAAAATATAGTGGTCAAATCGACATCAACCCCATAGTTTTGTGGTTATTAGTATAGTTTACCCTAAAATATAAGAAGGAAAGGTGTTGAAGGCCGAAGGGGATTAGATCAGAATAAAAGAAAAAAACTTTTTTTTTCATTACTCAGTAGAAACCAAAACGCCCTTAAATCTGCCGCCGCCTTCAACATCACCGCCATTGCTTCCAGCCGACCGCAATCTTTTCGGGCAGCCTCAGCCAGCGTCACGTCGTTCAATCCCTTGGACTAATGAACCCAGGGCACTATCCCTTTCAAACCTCAGATGGTACAGTGGGGATGATGTATTTGAATTGAATCTGAGCTTGGACTGTACCAGGCTTTTCGTAATTATCATTCTGGGTTTTTTAGCCCCACACCTCTGCTACAGTGCTACTGCTACATAAGCCGTGCACCCTTGTATTTATTCCCTGCACCAAGGCAGACATGTCGGTCAGCCTCAGCCAAGCTCTTCATTTTGTTTAAATTTATTTGGTAAATGAATAGTACTATTTTGTTTTTTATATTTTTTTTGAAAGAAAAAAAATTGAGTTTAATGTACTTAAGCAATGTTTTTTGTATGGCCAATTCGTATCAATATTATTTTTTTAATATGCTGATGTGATGTAAGGGTAGTATCTGTTCAATTATTTAGGTCTTTTTAAAGATGACACACACAATATACATTATTGGTGTTCGAACCTGAATATCTTAATGAACATCTATCTTTACTACCAGGACACAAGGAGATGAGTTCGTATCGATGTTATTTTATTTAAACTTGACCGATTTGAATCTTTGAGTCACATGGAAAAGTCCAACAATAAACACTGATAGAAAAATGAAAGAGAAAAGAGTTCAATCGATTTCACTCCCATATTTGAAAAAGTAAGTTCATTGAAAAGTGACTGATTAAACAATATTATTTAAACTTATTATTTGGATTTAAATGAGTATGAATATTTTGAAAATTATTAGTTCGAATGACAAAAGATGCTCCAAACGTTTGTATTTTTGTCATTTAGCCTCCTATTTTTTTTTGTCCAAATATGCCTCTAATGTTTTAGTTTAGTCTAAATATGCCCCCGTTAGATGGAAACTACCAGTCAACTGACGGTCAACGGATGATGCTGACTGTACTTGTCACGTGTTAAGATTTACTGATGTATCAGCATTATATTCAGGGACAGAGCTAGAATTTGAAGTTAGTGGGGGCAAAACATAAATTTTGAAAGGTGAGGGGGGCAAATTTACAATTATCCCAATTTTTTCAGGAAAAATATAAGGAATCAAAGGTAAAAAAAAAATTCCCCCTACCGGGGGGGCCACAGCCCCTCCCATTGGAGCTGTGCCTCCGTCCCTGATTATATTTACCATGTATCGTCATCAAATTCGATCACATATCAGCATGATAGTCTACCATGTGTCACCATAAAGAATGATATAACCATTTTTTTTAAATCTAACGTTGCATATGTCACGTTAGCATATCGTAACACGTGGCAAGTCCAATCAACATCAACCTCGTGACAGTTTTCATCCAACGAAAGATATATTTGGACCAAATTAAAACGATCGGGATATATCTGAACTAAAAAAAGAATAGGAGACTAAATAACAAAACATGCAAACGTTGGATATTTTTTTTATTTTGCCAAAATATTACTGTGTCATAAGATCTTAAATGGAACTATTATGAGTTATGACCAACATTTCATGTGCAAAAGGCAAAGGCAAAGCTGACAATGAGCTGAGGACAATTTTTACAGTGCGGTGCAGCAAAGAAAATGGTTGACCTGTGGGTCTCACCGCCATGCAAATCTGTACCTCTCCATATATTGAAATGCATATCTTGTCCAACAAAGGAAAGACTAAGGACTCTGAGTCTGACCCCTTTAGGTCATGGTTGGTAATACAAACGGTGAAAATTTGTGGGTGAGACTGTTGAAGTTGACACCCAAAAAAACTTTGGGTTTTGTGTATAAATCTGTGGGGTTTGCTCCAAACATTTTATAAACCCTCAAAGCTTGAAAAGGGTTGTTTTGAGTGTGTAGTAATGGGAGGGTTCAAGCATCTTGTTGTTGTGAAGTTCAAGGAAGATGTGGCGGTGGAGGAGATTTTGAAAGGCATGGAAAAGCTGGTTTCTGAGGTTGATGCTGTCAAGTGTTTCGAATGGTGAGCTTTTCTTACTCTAATCTCAATCATTTACATCATTTTGCATGCTTGTAAATTGTAATATATACTTTAAGATTTGATTATGATGTTTGTATAAGAACTGAATCTGTTCCTACAGGGGACAGGACATAGAAAGTGAAGAGATGCTTAGACAAGGATTCACTCATGTCTTCTTGATGACATTCGAAAAGAAAGAAGATTACACTGCATTTACCACCCATCCCACTCATGTTGAATTTTCTGCAACCTTTGTTGCAGCCATTGACAAGTTTGTGGTGCTTGATTTTCCATCTGTTGTTGCAAAATCTCCGGCCTGATCCTGCACCATCTCTTTCAACAATAAAACCCCAAAAAAGGAAGTTCAAGAATTCGAGTATTTGTTATGCTTAATCTCTCTTTTGTTTGCATCTCTATGTTTTCTGCCATTGTTGCCAATTCCCAAATAATCATAACTTCAATTATTGTCTATTGACAAGTATTCGAGTATTATTTAGGCGGACAAAAATCCTTTGCCTATTTTTGGTACTCTTTTTATACTCAACATTAATAACCATTAAAAATTAAATTATAAATTTTAATCTTAAATTTTAAATCTTAAATTTTATGGACCAAAATACGTACAACACTCTTACGGCCATGTCGTTGCTAGTGGAAATTGCAAGGCTTTCGGCTTATGTAATGAGTTTTAGATAACAATTTGACAAGGTATACACTCTTTAATAAAAACGATTTGAACCCAAAATTCTTAGGATGACATAATTATTTTCTCCCACTTAAACTGCTTAATGAGTTCTATTATTATATTCTATTCAAATCTAAACAATTCCTAAATTCAATGATAAGATAAAGTAACTATTATATTTCGTTCGGATCAATGTAATCATGTTAATGGATGTTGCCTACTAAAATTAACACAATCTTCCAAACTTTGTATATCCGAAATTAGAAAGTGAAAGTCAATCAGTGTTGCTATCTTCGAAAGGAAAAAGTTGGAAAGAAATGGTAATAATAATTTTCTGATATCTTCAAATACCGTTATAGTAAAAATCTCTACTGTCATCAATATCATAATATATATAGAAATAAAATTCTATGTGTATATTATTTCTATTTTATTTGCATTATCCAACTTACATAAGATTAGGGGTGTGCATTATTCGGTTTTAACTGAATTAATCGACTGAATTAATTTTTTCTTAATTAATTCGGTCGGATAATTTTAAGTAGGTTCGGTTAACGGTTAAATTTTTTTTAGAGAAATTCAGTTATCGATTAATTCGGTTCGAAATCGGTCAATTAACCAAATTAGCCGAAATTATTATATATTAAATATTATATATATATATTTATTTTTTGTCATTGAACTTTTAAAAATTATAAAATGATCATCAATTTTTTTCATATATTATAAAATGGTCATTAAACTTTTATCAAATTAGCATAAAATGAAAGTTTAGTGACTAAAAAGACATTTTAGCATAATTTAATGATCAACTGTGTAATTTACCCAAAATTTTATAACAAATTTCGGTTAATTCGTTTGGTTAATTCGAAAACCGAACGAATTAACCGAAATAATTCCGGTTCTGTTAATTCGGTTATGACTAATTCGGTTCAGCCACCGACCGAATTAACCGAATGCACGCCCCTACATAAGATAGTCTTGTATAGGTCTTAAGAAGCACCAAGTACAAGAATTTGATTTCCTACTAATCGTACTGTTTTGTTGATTCGAATTAATTGGTTAGGTTTTGCTTAATAATTGTGGGAATATGTCAACTTCAATGAGAAAGATCATAGTTGTTTGTATATATGCAATGGTGGTGAGCTCATTGTTGATTGGCAACACAAAGGAGCAGAAACACCAACAATCAAGTATCCGCCTATAAATGTCTGCAGCTAGGAAGAACGCTACAAGAATCGCCATCTTTAAAGCACTATGAGAGTCAATCCGTTTCAACTTATTTATTCAAACATTTGCATTTATGAGCTTAGGCCTTATACAGACTCCTTGTTGTTGTTGTAGTTCCTTTTTCCTGGAAATGAAATGTTGGTTTAATGATCTTGTTTTCAGTAATTGTAGGCATTCTCATGTTTCAAATCATAGTTTCCATGTTTTTTTAGTTTAGTTTTCACATAGTATACCTGCTTGTCCAGGTCTTTATACTGGGATTTGGAAATATTGGATTTGAGTTGGCAAAGCGCTTGAAACCATTTGGTGTTAAAGTTATTGCTACAAAAAGGAGCTGGTCCTCAAATTCGGAAGTTCTTACCCCAAAAGGTATAGAAGATTTATCAAGTAAATAGTAAAGCTCAGCTGCAATGGCATTTTCATTCATTATGGTCTCCAACATTCAGCTTTTCCGAGTCGAAACGGGGTCATTGATGGTTTGATTGACAAGAAAGGCATTCATGGAGATGTTTATGAGTTTGCAAGCAATGCCGATATAGTTGCCTGTTGCCTGAGTTTGAACAAAGAAACAGTAGGGCTTCTCTTTTCCTTCTTTACTTGATATATCAGCTTTCAAAACTAAGCACATTCTCCAATCAAATTTCATTCAATTGGGATATTTCACATTTTCAGGTTGGCATTGTGAACCAGTCCTTCTTATCTTCAATGAAAAAGGTTTGTTTCGAATGCACTCCGAAATTCTGGAGAGAACTGTCATAGTTTGTCTTTTAGGTGCAATCATATCTATGAAAACAGGAAACTAAACAACATAAATCTTTTGTTCGAAATGCATGTTTATGCTAATAGTAGTGTGATTTCAGGGAGCCCTTTTGGTGAATGTTGCTCGAGGAGGTCTTCTAGACTACGAGGCAGTTGTGCATCATCTCGAATCGGGACACTTGGGAGGCTTAGGAACTGATGTTGCATGGACAGAACCATTTGATCCTGATGACCCCATTTTGAAATTCAAGAATGTTATACTGACACCTCATGTTGCCGGGGTTACCGAACATTCTTACAGAATCATGGCGAAGGTATATACATCTTATCTGTAGTTTTAGATTTTTAAAAGTAACATGAATTTCACTTTTCACTGCAAAGATGAATTGTAAAATTTATCAACTAAAGCAGGGGTTTCATTTCATCATCTTCATCATTATGATTGCTTGTTTCACATGTGGATTTCAACATCATCATCGTTATGATTTGCTAATTTCAGGTTGTTGGTGATGTTGCCTTGCAACTTCATGCTGGAAACCCTTTCACAGGGATAGAGTTAGTCAATTAGTTGACTCAGAACCGAACCTACCAATGAGACCATTTTAAGTTCTGTCAATCGTGTGAAACTTGATATTCTGATTATCAAAATAAACCATTTTTCTGAATTAGATTTACACTTTATATGTATGTATATATACATAAAGATAGCCCAGGATAAGAAAACTCACTGTTAAAAAGGAAGCCAAAAAATATCTTCCTTTTTCTCATATTAGATAAGCCCTAGAAAACTAGAACATATCAAACTCCATATGGTCTTCAGTGCCCTGCAATTCGTTACCTTTGGAGCTGTCTTTTTTCTGCAAGGCTGGGGTTGGCACACAGATGCTGGTCTCGCAGAACGTTGGCATCTCAGGTGGTATCGTGCATCGTATCAGAGCCCAATTTAGGCCTTCAAAGAAAGGATGCTGCTTGATCTCAGCAGCTCCTTTCGCTGATCCTAACCGATTCTCAGGTCCCTTAACTAAAAGCCCTCTTATCAGATCTCTTGCATGAAAACTAACCATAGGGCTGCTAGGAAACCTGAGGCTATGTGAAACCACATTGGACAGTGTTTCATCGTTTTCCGAACCCTTGAAAGGCGTTTTGCCATACAAAAGCTCGAACAGAAAGATTCCGAACGTCCACCAATCAACAGCATTCCCATGACCTTCACCTTTGATGATTTCTGGAGCAAGGTATTCATGTGTCCCAACAAATGAATTTGATCGGGCACTGGTTGGCTCCACTACAAGCTGGGGCAAGGGGCTATTCTGAGTAGCTAGATCGGATTTTATCCTCCTTGACTTGGAAGCAAGTGATAGAAGCCTAGGAGTGAAGCATGGAACTTGAAAGGATGGATTGAGGCAGAAAGGCTCAATACAGCTGGACTCGGAGCACGAACTTGACATCTTCTCTCCAGGCTCAGCAACGGGTGAAGCAGATTTAAGCAGCACTGGATTAGCATCACTTTGGAGTGACAAGTCAAAATCCGTGAGCATGATGTGACCGTCTTCTCTAACCAAGATATTCTCTGGTTTTAGATCTCGATATACAACACCAAACATGTGTAGGTACTCCAACGCAAGGAGGACTTCAGCACCATAAAACCTGCATGAATGAAAAGCAGAAGTACGAAGAATTCAGATTCATATGTACTTCCTATAAATTTCCACTTAAAATCTATAATGCGTTAACTTGAGTGGAAATTTTCAATCGTGTTTTGAGGTGCATGAGTTTTTCATGATGAGAACTGCCTTTTTTCCCCTTCTTTCCCTTTCCCTTTTGGCTTTATGTTGAAGTTACCGACGAGTAAATGACACAAATAATGAGTACCAAGATGCTTAGATCTTTTACACACAAAAAAACGGGACAGCATCTTCTCTTGCCAATTTTCTTGTATGTCCTACTGGTGCATAATCAAAAACAGATAAAATTAAGAACAATGTACAATGAACACTAAAGATTCCTGTCAACACAGTCTAGAAGCATATTCTAACATCATCAAAGAGATAGATGTTACCTTACTGCATGTTCAGAGAAACTCCTGCCAGGTTGCTTCTGTCGTAACACGTGCAAATCTCCACCTGGACAATACTCCATAACCAAGCAAGAAAGTTGTTCTGTTGCAAAATAGGCATATAGTGTGGGGAGAAAAGGATGATCCAGCATTTGCATAATCTCCTTTTCTGTTTGTGCCCTAGGAATCTTCTTGAGGCTCAACAAAAATTCATTGTTCATCACTTTCAAAGCAAATAAGCAGTTTGTACCGGTTAGCTCAGCAAGATAAACGGTTCCAATATCCCCACAACCAAGTTTCTTGAGAAGCTTGAAGTGCTTCAAACTCAAGATTCTATGCTGCTTCCGAATGGAGCGAATAGCTTCCCACCTCAAATCTTTTGACATGTGAGGTCTGCTACCAATCTGACTAGAACTAATGATATTGCTTTCTTCACTAGTGATCGTGCTACTACTATACTGCCCAATGCTACTTTTCGAGCTCTGGGAAAACTCTCCCTTTTCCCTTGATCTTGATCTGTCATCAGCTTTGAACAACAATGCTTTGGATTTGTTACTACAGTGTGTACTCGAAATTGGTTTGAAACTTGTACCCACCATGCTTGAGTTAACTTCAATGCTGCAACTTGTACTGCTGGAAACTCGAGAAACTTTCATGTTTTCCTTTCTTCCATTTCCTGAAGGCTTCTGTATTTGGCTATCTGAATAACTAGTACTTGGGCTGCTGAAACAACCATTACAGGAATTGGAACGGCTGGCAGTGGTAGTTGATTCCATTTCAAGACTGGCTTGATTAGACCCGAATTTTCGCAAATAGATTTCACCTTACCAGCAGCACTAGAAACAGGAGGAGGATAATCAGCAAGCAACTTCCCCTTTGGCTCCTTATCTGTCGAAGGAGTTTCAACACAAATCGGGATAGAGGAACAACCACTATCCGTGGCTTCCTCAGCAGCATGATTAACCGCAGAAGAATCTATAGAATTTAGTTTTTTAAGTTCAGCTTTTGATACTTCTTTTTTAGACTCCGTGCCCAAAGAAACAATCTGATCTGGGGCCAGAAATCTGGTGGTTGCCTTTTCTGTTGCATTATCTGAAGGACTGGAATTTTGGTTTAAAATCTCCATGTTTGACACTCGCAAAGATTCAGGGATCTTTTCCAAAGAATTGGATGTAATCTTTTCAGGGACAAGTGAAATTTCCACTAGATTCCCTTTCCCTTCATTCAGGGGAACTCCATATCCATTTTCTTCAACTACTACATCCCTGTACAACCTTCTTATAGTTCCTGCTTCCGAGACCCCTGATGAACCTGCTGGTTTCGATAACCGCTTCTTCATAGCAGCCATCTCAGATGCCTGAGAGATAGACAACCCTCTAAGTGCCTGCTTCAAACTCACAGGTTCAGAAATTCCAATTCCCGAAGCATGAGAAGAACCGACTCTAACCGGTCTTTTCATTGCACGCTTCCATAAAGCATTTCTACCAATTTCCCTTGAGAAACCAGAAACCCTGGATGATGTCCTACCATCGATTGCTTCGAACAGACAGTTAATGTCATCCACAATGGAATACTTATTTCCTGATTTTGGCCTATAGTAAATCTTACCAGGCTCTCCCGTTTTCATTTCAGCATCTATTTCATCAGTCGATTCGACGATTTCAGAAGTACTAGTCCCTACATTCATCTCTTCTAAAATTCAGCACAAAGACTAATACAACAAGAAATCAAGGGAACTATATAATCTGCAGACTTATCTCTAACCTATTTCGGAAGAAGTGCCTCGATCACAATGAATGAGTACAAATGAGCAATAAAACAGTCTCACTTATCCCTCAAGGTAACCTTGGATCATAATGATTATCGGGTTTAGATAGCCGATCGAAACCCCAATTTTTAACTTGAAAACACAGTATTCAAATTCCACAATGTATCACAAAGTTTGAGAGAAATTGAGGTCATAAACAAAACCTGTCATTGAAGTAGAAAGGTCCTGCACAGTTCCATGAAAGGGTGTGAGTAATTAATTGACAAGCGACTAAAACTTCATCAAATAAATTGCCATAAGTACTACAGGGTTCCTTTTCCCACTTCCTTTTCGAAATTAAAGAAGCTATATTAGCTATACAACAACCGACTTAAAGTCTACGTTTGAATTTTACTGAAATCCCTTGTTTATTACAAGCTTTGAACATTGAGTTTCAACTGAAATCCCAATCCCATATCAGGGCTTTTGGCTTGAAGAAAACAACCAACTACCATGTGCAAACACCAAATTTTCAGATCCTAAAAGGAGCATAAAAGGTTAAGCTTTCAAATCCAAAAAGCAGAGCTTTAAAGAATCAAATAACTTTACCTCTCAAAAACTGGCGGGACTCGGGAGCAATATAAAAGATACTAAACTCAGATTTTTTTTTCTTTTCATAGAAGAAGAATTTGAACAAAAAAGTAAGAGTTAAAACTCGAAAAAACCCAAAACAGATAAAGAGAAAATTATCAAAGGGGTACCTATGGCTATGGAACTGAGAAATACGTAGAACCCAGAGAAGGGTTACCTTTGAAGATGCCAGACAAGAAAAAGAATGAAAGGCCGAAAATTTGGGAAATTATAGAAAGAGAAAGGCCATAATTAAGGGTTTAGACAAAGGGAAGGAAAAGAGAGGGAAAGTTAGATATGCAACTCACGAGAAGTTTCACCTTGTTCACTCACAAGTCACAACTACGAGCTACTGCTTCTCTAGAATTTATTTCAACTCTGTAATGGCGGAAAATTAAAATAAAACCGTGTTATTATAAATAAAAACTTGTTCTTTCGAGTTTAACTTTAATTTTCACTTATATATATTGAGGGGAAATGGAAAAATAGTGACCATGAATTTTCATTGTACAACAAACTGATTGTAGAAGAAGAAAACAAAAAACAAAAGAACATCTGTGCATGGAATCCGAAATGTAGTAGCATATATGTTAGTATATGGGTGGCATGCATCTGGATTCCGAAGAAGCAATACGATTGTCCACAATCCGACAAGAATATATGCAAAATCAATCAAACTCCAATTCTGTGCAGGTTCTTTTCAACAATACATAGTCAAAGCTTCTGTTGCCCCTTTTCGCTTACTTATAAAGTTGAAAGCCTTTGCTACCTACTACTGCTAATGCTTTTGCACTTCAATAATTTATATTTGTCCTTTTTGCAGTGAATTTTTTTTATATGATGGTGTGATATAAGGATAACATATGTTTAACTTTTTAAATTTTTTTAATAAGGCTCACATACCATGCAGAATTGGTACTCGAACCCGAATAACCTGGATGAATTACATCATCTTTTATCACTGGAACAAGAAGAGATGAGCATTCATAGTAAACAATTAAATGGTAAGATGATTTTGATTACAATGCAATAAAATTAAATGAAAACCAAATAGAGAAACATGACAATTTTGAGCTTTTTTTTCTTTCAAGGAATCCACAAAACTTTTTATAGCAGTCTCAATACTATGATCCCATAATATAGTTACGTATGTCGATAAAGAAGTGACAAATTTGAAATTAAAAGCAATAATGGACCAACAAGTTGAATCGAAGACTCGGCTTTGGGTCTACGATCACAGAGGTACCCAGAACATTAAACAAGGCCTTTGAAGTTTGGCCCACTCAATAAATGTTGGCGACAAATCCGATTCAATAAAATATGTAGTTATTGAGTATTTTTTTGACAAAAATATATTTATTGATTATTGTTGGTACAATATGCGGTATTGGTATAGTTCTGTACTTTTTTGTGATTTTATTTATAATTTCATACTAAAAATTAGGTTTATGATTAGGGTTTAAAAAAATTAGGGCAAGTTGTATTTTAGGGTGCATAATATAAGGTTTAAGATTTAGAATTTAGGGTCACAGCTTAAAATTTAATTTTTTAGTGGCGGAGCATAGAAAAGGGCACCGATTTTTGTCCGCATTGATGAATAAAAATCCTTTGCCTTTTTGATGTCCCTACTTATGCCTCCACACTAAAAATTAGGTTTAGTGTAAGTTGTATTTTTATGATATAAGGTTTAAAATTTAGGGTTATGACTTATAATTTTAATTTTTTAGTGGTGACTGGTGAGTCACCAAAAAAGACACCGAAAAAGGACTTGGAATTTAAATTATAAAATCGACTTGACTAAAATATTTAAATAATATATAGTTTATAAGTTAAAAAATTATAATTAATCCAAAAAAAATCTAAATTAAAATCTAATTTTATTAAATAATTTGAAGTATTTTATAATATAAAAATAACTATTTTATATTTAAAAATAATTAATGAAATTCATATTATCGTATAGGAATTATTAATTATTTTTCATTTACTTGAAATATTAATCACTGAAATTATCAATTTTAAATGAACTGAATCATCAAATATTTCATTGGTTAAAACCTACTCAATCCATGCAAAAATAATATTTGTACTTTTTTATATGTTCAAGTAATTGATTAACATGCCCACTCAAGCTTAAATATAAATATACACCCAACCATTAGTTATAAAATCTTTAAAGAACTACTAAAAACCCCCTGCATTGAACAGGTACCATTTGAACTTCACATCCATAAAACATAACTTGCCTTAATCCAAAAATTCAAAATTGAAACTGAATTGTTTAATTTTCTTGGATTAAATTTTCCAAAGAAAACTCAAAAGATCAGAGAACAAAGCCCAACTAAGAGAGTAACAAACATACAAAACCATATACCGCTCTAAATATAAAAGTAACAACGGCATAAGAGAAGCCTTGGTATTAGCATTACTTTCTTAATCGAAGAGGCTGAAACCCATATCCTGCATCAGAAAGGAAATTAAGTTAGTAAAGAACACATGAACAAAGTCAAATACGAGCAGCAAATTCGTGCGTAAAAGTTAAAACAATCATTACATCATCAGACTCTTCCTTCTCTTCGACCTTCTCCTCTTTCTTGGCCTCCGCAGCCGGTGCAGCATTGCCGCCACCGCCACCAGATGTAGGAGCAGCAACGGTGGAAGCACCACCACCTGAAGGAACTGAAGCCAACTTCTCCCTTCCAGATGCAATTAGCTCGGTGATGTCTTTGCCTTTGACTTGGGACAATAGCAACTCTATCCTATCATCATCAGCCTCAGCTCCAACTACAACATTCAAAGTAAAAGAAAAAGTTAAGTAATTCCTGCCTAAATGATCAACTTTCTACGATTGTAAATTCATGACTTGAATTCGAAATCTATGTTTTTATACCTTTGATGTATATAATCATATTGAATCTTACCAAATTTATATGCATTCTTTCACAATTTACAGCAAATGAAATAAAGATTCAATTTCAAGATTCATGTTTCAAAATAATTCTAGGAGAATTTAGTTCCAGTTCCTTAAATTCCATTACAGTTTTAATACTTCAAGATTCAATTCCAAGATTCATGTTTCAAAATAATTCGAGTAGAATTTAGTTCCAGTTCCTTAAATTCCATTACAGTTTTAATACTTCAAGATTCAATTTCAAGATTCATGTTTCAAAATAATTCTACTAGAATTTAGTTCCAGTTCCTTAAATTTCAACATATTAACAAATCATAGCTGAATTAAACATGGATCAACGGAGTGAATATCATTGGAGCAAAGATAAAAGTTAAAAAATATAGTAAATCAAGATAACAAGAAAGTGAGAAAGATACCAGATCCGAGAATATCCTTCAGATCGCCGGCAGAAGGGCTAAGGTTCCCTCCCAAGACGGCAAGCAAATAGGCAGCGACCACCTTCATTTTCTACTCGACCAAGAAAACCTTAGAGCCAGAAGGGAAAAGCAGCCGTGGGGAAAGAACGCTAGGGTTTCCAGAGAAAGAAATGAAGATATATACTCCGATGTCGCTAGGGTTTTTTGTTTTCTTCGATGGCTGTCTAATTTCAATCGTGGCCGTCCATTTTAAGCTAGTTCCTATTACGGAAAATGCCCGAAGTCAAAGGGACAAGAGGCCCAAATAGATAAATGGGTCGAAGCCCATAAATCAAGGGCATTTGGGTCATTTGGATTCTCATAACAAAAGCGCGGGAAAACGCTTTATCCCTCCCTCATCCCCCCTTCAGCTTTCATTACCTGAGATTTCCTTTGATAAACAGCTTTTCTTTTCTCTTTTTGAAGGAAGGTAGGGAACTTCTCTTGAAATAATTAAGATTAGTCACTTTTTTATTTACTAACTAGTTATACGTTACTAGAGAAATCGAAAACACCACCGCACAAAATGAATGGCGGAGACCGACGGCTGGACCGGCGAGACCTTCGGAGATCGAAGAAGCAGAAAAGTCTAATCCGCACTGCAGAAGAGGAGCTCGAGTCCAAGCTTGGATTTGATCTATTCTCTGAAGGCGATAAACGTCTCGGATGGTTACTTACTTTTGCTTCGGTAATACAATTAAACAAAATGAGATTAAAATTTCATAGTATTGCTAGGAAAAAAATGAATCTCATAATTTTTGAATTTGCAGTCATCTTTGGAGGATTCGGATGCAGGAAAAGTATATAGTTGCGTCGATCTTTATTTTGTTTCTCAGGTAAAAATAGAACTTCTCGTTCGTTGATTAAATTCATTTTGAAAAATGTTTATGTTTTGAGCTTAAATTTTAAATTGAAATGTAGGATGGTTCTTGTTTTAAGTCAAAGTTCAAATTCCGACCTTACTTTTATGCTGCCGCAAAGGTACATAATATATATTTCTTCTCATTGTACTGTTTCCCCCCTATGAACTAATCTGTAGATGCTAATTCTTTGATGATAATGTTGAGTGATTGTGTTCTGACAGAACAAAGCAGAAATGGATGTGGAAGCCTATTTGAGACGACGTTATGAAAGTCAAATTGCAGATATTGAAATTGTGGAGAAGGAAGATCTTAATCTTGTGAGCTATTTTGCCCCCTGTACCATTGAACTTGGCTTCATAAATAAAAATAGTCCTTAATATAAAAATATAATGACGTCTGACCAGTTTCTTTGCCGGTTAGTCTGATTTTGTTATCTCATTTCTTGGTCTAGTTGTGGTCAGAGTTTAATAAAGGATGCATTAGATGCCCTGCCCTTTTTGATTACTCTTTTCAGTTTTTCATCTTTTGAATTATGTTGTGTTGTTGTGATCTGTTGCTTTTATTTGGTGCAGGCATATTGCTATTATATTGTTAACCACTTTCCCATAATTCAAGTTCATTTATTTAAATAATTGACATATTATTGCCTCAATATACTTTTACTAGCTGTTTATTTTGGTGTATCATCCTGCTTATCTGAATCACTAAATATTTTGTGAATCATTATGTTTTTTCATGCTTGATCCGGATAACTTTTATTACATTTGTATTTCTCCAAACAATTGGGTTCTGATTGTTTCATGTGCTTATGGACAGAAAAACCATTTGTCTGGTCTACACAAACGATATCTAAAAATATCTTTTGATACTGTTCAACAATTGATGGACGTGAAGAGAGATCTAGTGCATGTTGTTGAAAGAAACCAGACGAAATTTGATGCTGCTGAAGCATATGAGTCGATATTAATGGGCAACAGGTAAGGTTTATGGTCCTTCAGCAAGTTCAGCTTGGCTTTTTGTGTAGGCCTATTAGTTAATAGAACAATACCCGTCTCTCTTTCAGCAGCTCGTAGTTTTTGCATTCTGTTCACCATGTACTTATGGGAATTCCATCTGTGTTTTGATAGCATAGTTGTGCTTGCCTTGCAGAGAACAAAGACCGCTAGATCTTTTAGATCTTCTGGTTGATCTCCGTGAATATGATGTTCCCTACCATGTTCGTTTTGCCATTGACAATGGTAATTTCCTTTTCCATTCTTCAGTTCTTGTAACTTATTCCTGTTAGTTTAAATCATTTCCATAGTTAGATTGCACCTATGCCCTCTCTAATTCAGAGGATTTTATGGAACACAGACGTGAGAAGTGGGCAGTGGTATGATGTCAGTGTATCTAGTACTGGAGTCATGCTAGAGAAGAGGACTGATCTTCTGCAACGTGCTGAAGTACGTGTTTGTGCATTTGATATCGAAACGACAAAGCTCCCTTTGAAATTTCCAGATGCTGAGTATGATTCAATCATGATGATATCATACATGGTTGACGGACAAGGATACCTGATTATTAACAGAGAGGTACACATGATGCCTTTTTATTACATTATTCATTTGTATGTTTATTTGGTCCTAAAGGTTTCCTGACTCATGTTTGTAATATGTACTGCTTAGTTGTTTGTATTCTTTGGTGATTTATGGTTAACTTTATGTGTTTCTGTTACTCATCTACTTCTTTCTATTTATTTTGCGCAATCTTTCACTTTCGGGTTTATTATCTATTTTCCCTCTAGTTGTTACCACATTAAATGCGTTTTAGAAATAGTATTCTAACCAAGCTTTTCCTTTCAACGTAGTACCTGATTTTTAACTTGTCCGCAGTGTGTAGGGCAAGACATAGAGGACTTAGAGTATACTCCTAAACCAGAATTTCAAGGATTTTTCAAAGTCACAAATGTGAAAAATGAGGTAGCAGAAGTTTCACGCGTCCTTATGGGGGCTTGGGATACCGACTTTCCTTAACTATTTATTTTGATGTTTCTTTCAGGTAGATCTTCTACGGCTGTGGTTTACCCACATGCAAGAGGTCAAGCCTGGTATTTTTGTTACATATAACGGTGATTATTTTGACTGGCCATTCATAGAAAGAAGAGCTGAATATCATGGAATTAAAATGAGTGATGTATGTATTCTCAACATCAGTTCATTTACTCAAACTTTTAAAGAAAAATGCCCTGTCACTCTTTTTTGTGATTTTTGCAGGAGCTAGGGTTTCAATGTGACAAGAATCAGGGAGAATGTCGAGCCAAATTTGCCTGCCATTTAGATTGTTTTGCTTGGGTCAAACGTGATAGTTATCTCCCTCAGGGGAGCCAAGGCCTCAAGGTGCAGTTATGTAATTTGAGTTATTTTGTTTGTTATATGTAGTTTGTATTTTTTTAGTAATTCTTTTTGTTGAATTGAAGGTAATTTTCTCTGTCTCTGAACTAATGACAATATCTTCATAAGTTTTTTCAAGGACTAAAATGGCTAATATAGTCATATAGAAACATCAACGGGTAATCTTAATTTTAATATTACATGCTGCCTCATATTGATATCGTTATTGGTAGGTGATACATACATTATTCATTAAACCAATAATCTCTTTAATTCATGGTACTTATTGTTCATGCCTTACTGAGAGACGGATAATGCTATGATGTTACAACAGCATATGCAGGTTTTGACCACATTATTTTCTAAATACATTGAATTTAATGTATGCATAATTATTAGTTCACTTTCACATGACACATTCAATCCTTAAATTAATGTTTTGGGCAATTAATTTGCAGGATAAAATTAAGATTTCTCAGTCATGTGAAGAAATACAATGATTTTTCTTAAAAAATGAAAAAGTGCATTATGTTTAGTTTTGTTGGGTAGAAGTCATGCAGCTAAATATTCATGTTCTAAAGAATATCTAAGGCATTAAACCTCCAGATCTTTTGTTCTTTGAGCAATGAATTATAAATTTATTAGTTATATTAAAGTTTAGTACAGGTATAATGATTTCAGTTCTGCAATTAAACTTGATCTTATATGTTTCATGACCTTTCTTGTGATAATATGTTAGGCTGTTACAAAGGCAAAGTTGGGTTATGATCCACTGGAGGTGAATCCAGAGGATATGGTTCGATTTGCAATGGAAAAGCCCCAGGTATAAGTGGCTAAAAATGTATCTGCCGTTTTCTTTCTTGTTTTGGATTTTATAAGTTAAGATGGTTACAAATGATGTGGGAACTGAAGGGTAGAATGGGAAAATTTTGCAGAAGTGACCTTATCCGCTTGCTACTTTAGGATGAATGAATTTATGAACATGATAGTTCTTGTCAAACTGCTATGATGTGGGTGTAGTATCATATAATATTGGTATTAATGACATATCCTGTCATTCATTAAGTCTTTGGCAAGCATCTTTTAGGCACAGAGTTTGCCTACTCTGCATGTCCTTTCTAGAATTCTTCTCACTTAATTTCTGTTTGGATTGCTGGCAATATTATGACAGATGATGGCCTCCTATTCTGTTTCTGATGCTGTTGCAACTTATTACTTGTACATGACCTATGTTCATCCCTTTATTTTCTCTCTGGCTACTATTATTCCCATGTCACCTGATGAGGTTTTGCGCAAAGGAAGTGGGACACTGTGTGAAATGCTTCTGATGGTTCAGGTAGTTTTAGTGAATATCTGTACTAAACTTTGTTGCTTCTTCATTGAACAAAAGTGTTCCTATTTTTCAACTTTTTAATATGATATTGCATTTTCACAGGCCTACAAGGCAAATGTTATCTGCCCTAACAAACACCAATCAGACACTGAGAAGTTTTATAAGAATCACCTTCTCGAGAGTGAGACCTATATCGGTGGCCATGTGGAATGCCTTGAAAGTGGTGTTTTCAGATCTGATATTCCAACTAGCTTTAAGCTTGATCCATCTGGCTATGAGGTATGTTGTCTTCAAGGGTCTTTTATTTTTCTATTGTTGATCATAGTACCTTTGAATTAGTTGTATATAGTGTAGGATCAGGCTTGACATAAGATATTTCTGTTTCTGTAGTACAATGGCAACAGATTATCACTAAAAACTATTGAGCGGCTAATACACACCCACAATTTCTGGCCAGAGTTACCATGTATATTGAACTTCTACTATTGAGTGGTGCAATTATATTTTACATTATTCATGTAAAATAATTATGGAAACTCATGGACTTGAAATTGTTGGAAGTCATAAGTGTAGAAAAGTGGAATGTGCAGAGAAGAAAGGTTATTTCTCTGTATTTCTTGATCTATTTTATTGATAAAAGTAGCACCTATTTATAGGTTACAAACAAAGAGAGCCTAATATAGGAAAAATTACACAAAACCAGCAGCTACAATTCTGCACCTATTTATTGATAAATTCCTAAATATCTGCACCTATCTTCTGTTTGAAAGAAGTGTTTGTCTCTATCTTTGATGCCATATTGCCATGTGTTTGAGTTGGTGAATACATTATGTTATCTTCTGGCAAAATCTTAGTGTGAATGCACTAACATAATCTGCATGATTCAATTGTCATATGCTCACGAACCTGGATTCTTAATACATGAGATGTAACTTTATGAATCTTATTGGCTAACATTTGTCTACTTTGAATCCAGCAACTGGTCAGTAATCTTGACCGGGATCTACAATATGCTATTATTGTTGAGGGGAAGATGGACTTGGAATCTGTCTTGAACTATGATGAAGTAAAGAATGAAATATTAGAAAAGGTGAAGATATTTTTTTGGTTGAGCCTGATGTCCATGTTTCTGATTGCTGCCTTTATACTCATGCTGCAACTTCCAACTTACATTTTGCTTAAAATTATTCTTCCTTACTGTTTCTTCAAAGTTAACTTTTGCATATTAGTATTTTCAAGGTCTCTTTTTGATTTATAATCATGTATGCAGTCAAATTTTGTAAACTGATTAATTTATATTCTGTATTATATTCGAGACTTCATATTCTCATTACAAAAACATTGGTTTCTTTTCTAATTTTTTTCTGAATATTTTAAAGGCTTGCAGTTTATACTTTACATATAATCAGGGTACGATAATTTAATTTGTCTATTATTTCTTTTTATGCAGCTTGTGAAGTTACGAGATGAACCTATCCGTGATGAATGCCCTCTAATTTATCATTTGGATGTTGCTGCAATGTACCCAAATATTATTTTGACAAATAGGCTTCAGGTTTGCTATCAATAAATTGCATTTGGTGCATCATGATGATAATGTTAATGTTTTTCATTAATTTTTGGGTTTATTGAGCTTTTTTAATTTTGGTTTCATGGAAATAATTGATTTGTGCATACATATGAGCTATTTATTGACATGACATAATAGCATAAACATGCTGACCTACAGTGTTAAATGTTTGAACTAAATATTGTGTGCTTACACAAGTTCATTTCTCTTTAACACTAAGTGCTTCTTATATGAGATATTGTTCTCTTTTCATTTAAAAAGGATATTTTTCCTATAGAAGTTTCTTATCTACTAACACACAATGATGTGTTTCTTGTCGAATTCCAGCCACCTTCAATAGTTACAGATGAGGTCTGTACCGCATGTGATTTCAATCGTCTGGACAAGACTTGCCTCCGGAAACTTGAATGGGTTTGGCGTGGAGAGACATTCATGGCGAAGAAAAGGTTTGCTTCTCTTACTTTGTGGCTTTTAGAATTTGCAGAATTTAACTGACACCTGTACATGAAAATGATTCTCAATGTTTTCAGTGATTATTACCACTTGAAGAAGCAAATTGAGTCTGAATTTTTTGATGGCACGGATAGTCAGCTGTCAAAATCGTTTCTTGATCTGCCTAAACTAGAACAGCAATCCAGGCTGAAAGACCGCTTGAAAAAATATTCTCAGAAGGTAAGATAGTGTTGTTTCTACGTGCATGTTTGCTTGAGTAATAGTTCACATAATAGGCTTTGGTGTCTTTTATAGGTATATAGACGGGTATTGGACAAGCCAGTCACTGAACTTCGAGAAGCAGGGATCTGTATGCGTGAAAATCCTTTTTATGTTGACACAGTTCGCAGGTAAACCATTATATTTTCCTATCATACATTCGTATGCTAAATTTGACCACTACATAATCATTTATGTTTTGTTACTTGTACAATCTATGTTGATATCTAGTGCTTTTTTTCCTTGTTCTTTCCGGGCGATGATATGTAGTGCTTCTCGTCTTGGATTGATTATAATTACTGTATAAGTCACCTGTAATTATTATTCAGTTCTTCTAATTGCAAGAAGTCGACTTATTAAAGCGACCTTGAATAAATTGGTTTCTTACTAAATCATATTTCCTTTAACCACGTTCAAGCTTTCGAGATAGAAGGTACGAGTACAAAGGACTTAATAAAGTCTGGAAAGGGAAGCTGTCTGAAGCCAAGGCTGGTGGAAACCCTATGAAGATCCAAGAAGCACAAGTATGCTAAATGTTCTTCAATTTGTCTCCCAATTTGATATGATCAAATAAACTTCTTATGGTTTTTACGTTTCTTCTGAATATTTTTCAGGACATGGTAGTGCTTTATGATTCCTTACAACTTGCCCATAAGTGTATTCTGAACTCATTCTATGGATATGTCATGCGCAAGTAAGTTGCAACTTTTCTTTCTTTTTCCTTTTGGGTGGGGTGTGGATAGGCTTCAAAACTTCCATTTACTTCTAAATTCACACAATTTGGACATGGTTGTCTACTTGTTCTGAATATAGTATTAAGAAAAAAGAACATACCTTTCATGCATAGAGTAATGTTCTAAATGTGTCTGCTGCAGAGGTGCAAGATGGTACTCGATGGAAATGGCTGGTGTAGTTACATATACTGGTGCTAAAATCATTCAGAATGCTCGCTTACTTGTTGAAAAAATTGGGAAACCACTTGAATTAGACACAGATGGTATCTGGTGTGCACTTCCCGGGTCTTTTCCAGAAAACTTTACTTTTAAAACTAAGTAAGCTATACTCCAGAATTTCTCATTGTATTTAAAGATGAATTGAAATATGATTCTAGATTTCATATTTGGAGAGAATATGTTGCTTCTTTTTCATGATTTATTTAAAGATTCTGATCATCTGCACAATATGTTTGTTAGAGACTTGAAGAAGAAGCTGACTATCTCTTATCCATGTGTTATGCTTAATGTTGATGTGGCAAGAAATAATACAAATGATCAGTATCAGGTTTCCATGGAGCTTTGTTCTATATCTATGTTCAAACTGTTTTCTTCCAAATGCATTTTGGCAGTTTTGGTATTTTGAGAGAATTTTATTTTTTGTTAACTTCCTAAGTAATGTTTTTTGACAGACACTTGTGGATCCTGTCAATAAAACATATGCAACTCATAGTGAATGCTCAATTGAGTTTGAAGTAGATGGCCCATATAAGGTACTACTGAAAACCAAGTTCTAGTTCAATGTTAAATTTTGCTATACTTTTCTGAGGGCTCAACTTGGTTTTGATATAGGCAATGATTATACCTGCCTCTAAGGAAGAAGGAATATTAATTAAGAAACGGTATGCTGTTTTTAACGATGATGGAACCCTTGCGGAACTTAAAGGTTTTGAGATAAAGCGTAGAGGTGAGCTGAAACTCATCAAAGTTTTCCAGGTATCCACTCTCTTCAATATGCCCTGTTTACAGTATGCATCTTGAGATGGTTTTTTCTGATATAACAAAAACTAATGCTTCAACCATTTGAACTATGAGTTTTAGGTATTTAGTTCTTGCACTTCATCATATTATGTTTATTTATTGGAGCAGTACGTGGCATATATGTTTGTGTGCGTATTATCAAAGACGATTCTATATAACTTATGTAATAAGCTTAAGATAAAGGAGAATTTTCAATTCTTTGTATTTGAATCCTTTGGGTCTTAGAAAACTCAATAAATGTTTTCTTGTATCTTTTGTTTAGCTTAGATACATGCCCGACAATGGATGAGTACATATATTTTACTTGCTTATTCTCTTATTTAAAATTTGATTTTTATTTTGAACTGTTTGTATTATGTTAATTATTGTGTATATTGTTATTTTTATATTCTCAGATTTAAGACTTCTCTGCTCCAACTTGGCATTTTCTGGATGTGAATTACTTTCTCTTTTGCAGGCAGAGCTTTTTGATAAGTTCCTTAATGGATCCACCTTAGAGGAATGTTACTCAGCTGTCGCTATTGTTGCAAATCGCTGGCTTGATCTTCTTGATGTATGAAAAAATTTATTGAGCAGTTTAAGCTAAAATTTGGTCTCCCATCATCATATTTTTACCCTTTTACCCATGTATTTATTTATTATAAATTTAGTGGGCCAAGCAACTTGTTTTATTTAAAATATTATTTACTTTCCTCACAGAGTCAAGGAAAGGATATTGCGGATAGTGAGTTGTTGGGTTACATATCGGAATCTAGTACAATGAGCAAGTCTTTAGCAGATTATGGTGAGCAAAAGTCATGTGCAGTGACCACCGCAAGGCGTCTTGCTGATTTTCTTGGTGATGCTATGGTTAAAGATAAAGGACTGCACTGCCAGTATATAGTGGCATGTGAACCAAGAGTAAGTGCTATTATTTTGTATGTGATAATATGATGAATCTTTTCATTTGGTGCATTGGATCTCATATAATTCTGTAGAAGCACCGATGTCAAAACTTCAAGTATAAGATCATGCTTAATTTTGACATGGAGAGACAACCAGAGTTAGTTTACAATGCGGAAAGAAAAATAGGAACATAGTCAACAATCGCATTTGGTTGTCAGCTCATGGAAGAGAGTCATTATTAGGACACCTTTCTATTTCTTGACACTGCCCTATCAAGAGAATTCTTTTTCATACCATCCAAAGTTTTAAATCATGCTAACCAAGCATGCAAGGACCTGGTATTTGAAAGTCCGTAGCCACTTTTCCATGAAAAAAGCAACCATAAACCAAACTTCACTGCAAATTTGTTAAAACTCTCCATTTTCTCCTAATCTGGAAAGCTTGCAGCAATCATTTCAGAAGCCACATTGATCCAAATACTCGACTAATTCAGTTCTGACTTCCATTAAAGAATTTGTGTACTTGCAACTAGTTTATTCATGTTGTGGGGGGTCTGATATTTTCTTCTTATGTTCTTACTTCTAGGTGTTTAACTATCTTGTTTATAGTCAACACCATGCACTTGATAGATTTTTATTTTATTTTATTCCTGGAATGTTTTTGTTTTGAAGAATTCATAATATTAATGTGAGCAGGGTACACCTGTCAGTGAACGTGCTATTCCTGTTGCTATATTTGAAACTGATACTGGTTAGTTCTGTTATTTTTAACTTCAATTGGTTGTTCTCTTTTTAGTATACTAAATGAAATAACTAACTGCTTCTAATTTACAGAAATAATGAAGTTCTATCTACGCAAGTGGTGCAAAACTTCTTCAGATGTTGGCATACGTTCTATTGTTGATTGGTTGTACTACAAGCAACGGCTTAGCTCAGCGATTCAGAAAATTATAACTATACCTGCCGCAATGCAAAAGGTTCCGTTATTTGTTTAGTATCACTTGCCAAAATAATCTCTCCATTTGTGGCCTGCTAAAATTAGTTGGATTTTTTAGGTTACAAATCCTGTCCCTAGGGTAGCTCATCCTGATTGGCTGCATAAAAGGATTCGTGAGAAGGAGGATAAATTCCGTCAAAGGAAGTTGGTTGATATCTTTGGCTCATCAGTTGTTCGCACCACTGACATGGTAGGAGATCTAGAAGACTTCCAAAACAAAAAGGGAAATTCTGAGAAGGGACCTATACCAATTGTTCGGTGTTATGAAGTCAATAAGGATCAAGGTCCAACCGAGGCAGCTGTCCAAGCCAATACAAAACAACATCAAACTAACTATAGAGGAAGTGAGAAACAGTTATCATCAATATTGCAGCCAAATGTTCAATCCACTGAAAATATTGACAGAAATGTCGATTATCAAGGATGGCTTGAACTGAAGAAGAGGAAATGGAAGGATAATCTGGAAAAGAGGAAGAGGCAAAGGTAGCTATTTTGTTGCTTATGGATATAGGCTATTTTATTAATTCCATTGAGCTCCCGTGTACAATCTGTAAATTTTTGGAGGAAATAGATCATAGGTACTATGTTTATGTCACACATCACATCTTTTCTCATTATGTGATTCCATTAAAAGAGACTAGATACTAGAACTTTTCTAATGCAATGTTGGTCCAATAGAGATGCATGCTTGTTGCTTCTTCTATCTATAAGGGCTGAATTGTATGGTTTAACCAAAACTTCCATTTAGTATCACATATTCCTTTGATTATATGTATATAGAAAGGTACAACTTTGTTTTTAACATGTTTAATTTAAGCAAAGTCATAATTCTAATCATTGGTTGGATGTTGCACATCGAACTCATTAAATGCAATCTTGTTTAATAACTTTCAAGCATGCATTCTAGTTTCTGTTGTCTTTGTCTAGGATTGTGGCAATTGTAGTGTATGTATCAAAAAGTTTTTAATGTTGTAATATATTTTTATAAAGTGTCATTTTCTTTGGTAGGTTGAGTACTCTACGAACATCCCATCACGCCAGTCGCACTTCTGAGATGCCAGGTGCAGTAGAAAACCATAAAGATGCCTCTGGAAGAACTGGTGTTAGTTCATATTTTAGAAGACATGAAGTATCGCTAACAAATTCCTATTGGCAGGTAGTTTAGTTTTCTTCTTGGAGAAAATGCAGCTGGAATGCACTTGATCACTTTATCTTCCTTTATGTTTCAGATTGTACAGCTAATTCCAGGTTCACAGAATGGCCAATTTTTTGCTTGGGTTGTTGTTGAAGGAATTATGCTTAAGGTTCCTATAACTGTCCCTAGAGTGTTTTATTTGAACTCTAAAGCAACTATATCAGAAAATTTTCCTGGAAGACGGGTAAACAAGACTCTGCCTCATGGAAGGCAGAGCTATAACCTATTTGAGGCAAGTATTTTGATGTTTCCTTATTTAATGTTATATCGTCTCTCCCTTTATTTATTTTACCTCTATATGATTTTTGAGATTATCTTTTTTTGCTCATTTTTCCCCGATTTTAATAGGTTATAATTGATGAAGATCAATTTAAGAGGGAGAGCAAGAAGCTTGCTGCTCTTCTTGCTGATCCAGAAATTGAGGTGAGCAAGTTATGTCCATGTATATGAATCATTTTGGGGCACGGTGCAGGATATATATGCTTTGACTTCTTTTGTTGAATCTTCTTATGTTGTTTATATGTTGGTTGTTTTCATTGTGTTAGTGAACTTTGAATTCATGCTGTACTTTTAACTTTTTATTTAGTGATTAAGACCCATTTACCATTTTGTGTTGTCTTTTTTTCCCCTTTTAACCAAATAATGACTTGTTAAAATGTATATTCTCTTTTGTATCTACTTTTGTTTCATGTTCTTGCTTATCAAAGGTAGCCTAAGGTGCCTGTTGTCTTGTCATCACTATTCTTAAACCACCTTCCAAGAAAATAAACAATTTATTCCATGGGCCGAAGACTTTTAATGTATTTTGCATTGCTTATAGGTCATAACAATGTTCCTTTGATAATATTGCTCCTTCCCTTGCTAATACCATGTTGGTTATCATACACATTATGTTTATATGTTCAAGTAGGCTTTGGTAAACTTGAAGAGTAATTTGCATTGATGAGTATGTTACTATTAAGAATCTAGTTAGCAGTGGATAGCAATACATTATGTTACAGAATTTTATATGCCAACATCTAGCATTGTGATTGCGACAGAAGGCCCTTTAAGGTATGTCAACAATTTCCGGTCTAAACAAATAATTACAAATTGTAGAATTGTATGAAATTCTCTCTCTATTATTCACAAGAAAACTTAGAATATATACACATAGTTGACTCTCTGATAAAGGAAACTAAATATTCTCTAATAACTATAGAGATGTTATTCTAAGGAATATCTATAAAGGTCTACATGCCATAACTAACAGATACAGACTTTAGTACATAGAATATTTCCATTCTAACTAGTATTAACCTACACTCCCCCTCAAACTGGTGTGTATATGTTGTATACACCTAGTTTGGATGCAAAACCATCAAAAATTACTCTTGGAAGTGCTTTGGTGAAGATATCAGCAATCTGATTAGTAGTAGGAATGTAGTTAAGCTTCACAGTCCCATTATTAGCCTTCTCAAAGATGAAATGTCTATCTATTTCGATATGTTTGGTTCTATCATGCTGCACCGGATTTTTAGCAATACTTATTGCTGATTGACTGTCACTGTAAATATCCAGTTCTGATTTTTCACCCAGTTCTAACTCAGTGATGAGTTTTTTAATCCACATCCCTTCACAAATTCCAAGGGCCATTGCTCTAAACTCTGCCTCTGCGCTGCTTCTAGATATCACAGACTGCTTCTTGCTTCTCCACGTGACCAAATTGCCCCATACAAATGTACAATAGCCACTTACTGACCTTCTATCTGTTAATTCACCTGCCCAACTTGAATCTGTGTAAACCTTTACTGTTCTGTCCTGGTTTTTTCTGAAAATGAGTCCAGAGCCTGGTGTGAATTTTAAATACCTCAAGATCCTATTTACCGCTTCCATGTGTTCTTCTCGAGGATCACTCATGTATTGACTTACTATGTTCACTGAATAGGCAAGATCAGGTCTTGTGAGTGATAGATAAATTAATTTCCCTACCAAACGTTGGTAAGATTCTTTGTTCACTGGATTCCCAAGTCTATCTTTACTGAATTTCAGACCTGGTTCCATTGGAGTGTTAGCTGGTCTACACTCAAGCATCTTGGTCTCTGCAAGTAGATCTAAAATATATTTTCTTTGGTTAATGACTAACCCTTCTTTAGATCTAGCTACCTCCATTCCCAAGAAGTATCTAAGATTCCCCAAATCCTTTGTCTCAAACTCCTTTGCTAGAGCAATCTTTAGTCTTTCTATCTCCTCTGTATCATTTCCTGTGATAACCATATCATCGACATACACAATTAGGAGAGTCATTTTACCATTTGGCGTAATCTTTCTGAACAAGGTATGATCTGCTTGGCTTTGTTTGAAATCATTTTGAACCATGGCTCTAGTAAATCTGTCAAACCATGCTCTTGGAGATTGTTTCAATCCGTACAAGGATTTATTCAGTTTGCATACGGTCCCTCTTGTTGTGCTTTCCTTTAAACCTGGTGGAATTTCCATGTATACTTCCTCCTCGAGGTTCCCATTGAGAAAAGCATTTTTGATGTCCAACTGATGCAACTCCCAGTCTTTGTTAACAGCCACTGAGAGTAACACTCTGATGGTGTTTAACTTAGCAACTGGTGCAAACGTTTCTTGATAATCCACTCCATATGACTGAGTGAATCCTTTCGCTACAAGCCTCGCCTTATATCTTTCAATATCTCCATTGGAATGATACTTGACTGTGAAAACCCACTTACACCCAACCACCTTTTTTCCTTCTGGTAGACTGGTTAGACTCCAGGTATTATTCTTCTGCAGTGCTGTGACTTCATCCTCAACTGCTTTCCTCCACTCAGGACTTTTGAAAGCTTCTTCCACTGTCCTTGGAATTTGCACTTTGTCAATGCTGGCTGTAAAAGCTTTCAAACCAGATAACAATTTTCCATAGGCCACAAATCTATTAATTGGATGAGCAGTACATTTCCTTACCCCTTTCGAATAGCAATAGGAAAATCATCCAAATCAGCAATAATAGATTCTTGAGGGATACTATTACCTCCTGTTTCCACGGTAGTAGGGCTCAAAGCTAGCTCTTGGCAAGTGTTAGGCTGACTAACAACTTCAGGAAGTGTTCTTTTCTTTCTTGTATAAACGCTGAATTGTTTATCTGTAAGTTGAGGAGTTATAAGGTCTGGAGAGGTGTGTGGGACAGATTTAAGAGTTGGAGGAGGTGTAGTATAAGGGCTAGACATTTTTGACAAAGGAGAAGGTATGTCCGCTGGATTACTAGTGTTAGTAATCTCAGCTTCATTTGAAGGAACAAGTTGTTGGGAAGAATCAGAACTAGTGATTTCAGCATCGAGAGTTGGCAACGCTGGATTACTAGTGTTAGTAATCTCAGCTTCATTTGAAGGAACAAGTTGTTGGGAAGAATCAGAACTAGTGATTTCAGCATCGAGAGTTGGCAACATAAGCAAGGGTTGTGAAACTGATGGGGACTGAAATTCTCTGTATGTATCCCCCTGAATAGCAGTCCCTGAAAAATAAGGCTGATGCTCAAAGAAAGTAACGTCAAACGAGATATAGGTTTTTCTGGTTGTGGGAGAGTAACATTTGTAACCCTTCTGACTCGAGGAGTACCCAATAAAAACACATTTTAAGGACCTAGCATCAAGTTTACCTCTATTAGGGGCTTGCACATGAACAAAGGCTGTACAGCCAAAGACACGAAAAGGAAGAGCAGAAGAGAGGGGTTTAAAGTGAGGAAAAAGTTGGAAAAGAGTTTCAGTAGGAACCTTAAAACCAAGAGTTTTGCTAGGCATCCGGTTAATGAGGTAGGTGGCAGTTAGAAGGGCATCCCCCCAAAGATACTTAGGAGCATTGGCTGAAAACAAAAGAGAGCGGGTGACTTCAAGGAGATGACGATTTTTTCTCTCAGCCACACCGTTCTGCTGAGGTGTGTTAACACAAGAAAGATGAAAAATTCCCTTTTCCCGGAAAAAACTCCCAAGAGATTTGCTAAGATACTCACTCCCATTGTCACTCTTCAAAATTTTAATAGGGGTAGCAAATTGAGTGTGGACCATTTGATAAAAATCTTTAAAGATGCGCTCAATGTCAGATTTATCTTTCATCAAGAATGTCCAAGTTGTCCTAGAAAAATCATCTATGAAGGACACAAACCACCTAGAACCAGCAATACTCTGAACCTTAGAAGGGCCCCAAATGTCACTGTGTATAATCGAAAAAGGAGAAGTAGGCTTAAAGTGGGAAGGCACATAAGATTGCCGAGTGTGTTTAGCCATTTGACAGATTTCACATGTAAAAGAAGAAGGATCTTTATTGATAAATAATGTAGGTAACAATCTCTTAAGATAAGAAAAATTGGGATGTCCCAATCGAAAATGCCACATCATTATCTCATTGGAAAGTAAATTTGAAGGGAAAACAGAGGTATGGAGACCACTGGAACAAGAAGAAGGTGAGGAGGACAAAGCATCAAGGACATATAAGCCATTAGACAACCTAGCATTGCCAATCACCATTTTTGAACCCTGCTCCTGAAAAACACAACCAGTAAGACCAAAGTGAACATCACAGATTCCATCATTAATCAACTGTCCAACCGATAACAAATTGCATTTGAGATTAGGGACATAAAGAACTGAAGTAAGTAGAATTTTATCACTCAATCGAATGGAACCCTTGCCAAGCAATGTTGAGAAAGAACCATCAGCAATCTTAATGGAGGAATTAGAGTTGGAGCTCGAAAAAAAATGAAACAGACTGAAATTTCCTGTCATATGGTCAGAAGCACCAGAATCGACTATCCAACTAGAAGAGGATACTGAAGACAGGGATGGAAGACTACCTTCAGTTGTTGTCAAAGCAGTAGTGGTAGGAGGAGCAGAGAGGCGACTAAAGAGGTGCTGAAGTTCAGCAATCTGTTCAGGACTAAAATTGCTGGGCAGTGTGTCAGAAGTTGCAACATAAGCTTCTTTCAAAGGTCGAGATTTAGGATTTTTCCATTGGGACCAAGGAAGGTAATTATTGCCATTTAGTTTGTAGGATGTTATCGCAGAATAAGAATGTTCTGACATTGGAATATCAAAAGAACCATGGTTGGGGAGAAAACTGACTTCAGAATCAGATTCCATGGAGATTTAGAGATTTGATCGGAAAAAAAATGGAGAGGATCGACCTAATCTGATACCATGTAGAATTGTATGAAATTCTCTCTCTATTATTCACAAGAAAAATTAGAATATATACACATAGTTGACTCTCTGATAAAGGAAACTAAATATTCTCTAATAACTATAGAGATGTTATTCTAAGGAATATCTATAAAGGTCTACATGCCATAACTAACAGATACAGACTTTAGTACATAGAATATTTCCATTCTAACTAGTATTAACCTACACAAATGAAACTTTTCGTTAGGCAAAGAGGTTCTTAAAATAGTTTTGATAGTTCCCTTTCATTTCTTTTCTGATTTTGAGCTGCATAGAACAAATAAATGACATGCACAACAAGCTTTCTACTTTGAAACTTCATCTGAGAGAAGGATTGAAAGTAAATAATAACACTTTTGCATATTGTGGTTTTTCATTTTTGCCCTTGAAACCTGTTATCTCTATGCCATAAAGCTGAACCAACAATGAGCTAGATGTTGCTTGAATTTTTTTTGTACTCTTATAATCTCTAGTATGTTTGTTGGATGCCTAGTTAAATGGCTTTATTGTCGTTATCTCTAGTTGATTAGAAAGTATTTCTTTGATTAGGGGATTTATGAAAGGAAGATTCCACTGGAGTTTAATGCTATTCTTCAGCTTGGTTGTGTTTGCAAAGTAGATAAAACCACCAAGAAACGAAATGCCCAGGATGATTGGAGTCTGAGTGAATTGCACATGAAAACTACAACAGAATGTGCTTATCTGGAGCAGGCAATCTCTTTCTTTTACCTGTATCATAGGTAATTACAGTTCGTTGTTTCTTAGAATGAGGCTTTATTATAATAAGAGGAAATGTTGATTTAGTAGTTTGACTTTGACTGTGACATGCCTTGGTAATTTTACTTATTCAGAAAGCATAAAATTCACCATTATTTTGAAGTTTAAATTTTTTAGATGTTCTACCACCTAGAGGCAAAATAATAATATGTATGAGCCAAAGAACTAAAAATTTTCAAGATTTTATACATTGTGTTGTAAGTCTTGATGCCAAACAATTCCTTGTCAGACCACATATATATCCCTTATTATTGTGATCTGCAGAACATATTTATTCCTTGTAGTATAGCTGCCTGTTTTTTTAAACAGAGAAAATTTGCAGTAATGAACATACCTACACCTTTTTGTATGCAGACTTTTACCAACTTTTCAATTCTAAATATCTTTTATTCTATGATTTTGGATAGTCTACAGTTGAACCTTTTAAATATCTTTTATTCTATGATTTTGGATAGTCTGTAGTTGAACCGTTTAATTAGGAAAAATCCAATATCAAATCGTCTTGAGCTTCTTTTTCATTCTGCTTGTTGTCTTACATTGTTGATTTTGCTTCTTCAGTATTTGTGAAGGCCGTGCCATATACGCTGCCTATTTTTCTTCATCAGGAGCAGTGTATGTGGTAGTAGTTAATCCTCACCATGAAAATGAAAGTATATCACCACATATCCTCGAGAAATATTTTCGTGAAGCTTGCCAGGCTTTGTCTATTGAACCACCAGCTCGTAATGGTATTTCTTTCAAGGCAAGTTTATATTTTTTACTGTAGCTTTACTGATTTATCTCCCGGTTATTTTGTCTCTTATATTTATGTTATTTTTGTATTTACTTTTCTCAGGTGAACTATGTTGAAAATGTCAAGGAAGCTGAAAAGAGTTTACAAAGAGCTATAAGTGAACACAGGTGTTGCATCATACTAATTATGTTTTACCTATGACTTTTCACCAAAAATACAATTTTTATTTTTAATTATTTTCTCCTAGAGGCTTGTTCTGATATATATATATATATATATATATATGTCCCTAATCCTAAAATCTAAACCATAAACCCTACTAAGTAAAACCCTAAACCATATCCCTAATCATTTTCTGGTTTTACTTGTTTCTTTTGTTTAAGAAAGCCTGCATCAATGTACTACTATGTTTCTTGACAGGCATGAACATCAAGGACCTATTCTTGCGGTCATTGAATGCCCAAATACGCAAATCATGAAGTCAGGCATACGAGCTCTAGAAGATTTCCCTTGTGTGAGCATACCTTCAAATGCTCGTGATAATGATTATCAGGTAGCTGAGCTGTGGTTGAATAACTACTTGATTTGCTATTTTTCTTTGGATTTACTAATGCAGTGACACTGTCTATGTCTAAACACATTTTTTGCTTAATTTTCATGATCAAGCCTCTTGTATGGCAACAAACAGCTGCAAAAATAGGGATGCAGAGGTGTTCTGCATCATCTCAGTGGTTGAGTGAGAGGATCTCTCTCTCAAGATATGCACATGTAATACTTTTACCTCCATGTCTGCCTTACCTATTTTTAAATATTCCTGCTTGCTAACCTGGACACTAACGTTTTAAATTTAATTGGACAGGTACCCTTGGGCAATTTTGAACCTGATTGGCTATTATATACAGCAGACGTCTTCTATTCTAGAGCTTTGCGTGATCAGCAACAGGTTTTTCTATGGGTGCTCTTGATAGTTTAAATGTTAATATTCATGGAATTTTATTTCTACTGAACTTTTCCTTTTGGGTTAGGTGATACTTATACTATAGCTATGATAACTGGTTGATGTCTTAGGCAAACCAAAGCCTCTTCCATTTTGTAACCTTGTGTCTTTTTGTAATTTGCATGTTTCATAGCAGCTTTCTCATTGAGACCAAATCAAATATTTATTTCTTAGGTACTTTGGATATCTGATGACGGTGTTCCTGACCTAGGAGGCATTGGTGAAGAAGATACATGTTTTGCTGATGAGGTTAGTTTTACTCATGTTTAGGTGTGTAGCGGGGTCATAATCTTTGCCTTTTGGGGCGCTCTAATGAATTTGTGGCAGATTATTGTTAGTCTCTGGGACAAGATTTAATTCCACTTGTAACCAGAGTACCAGACAGTGGCTCCCCTTTTAATATTATGTGAAATTTCTCTGTAATGTAATGTTGGTTCATCTAAATTGTTTTTGATGACTTTTATTTATTTATTTATTTTGAGGGGGTGGAGTGCTAATTTTATTCAGTGAACTTACTTTTTGGCTACTTTCAAATAGGTTTGTCAACCTGTTATCACATACCCTGGAGCGTATCGGAAAGTTTCTGTGGAGCTAAAGGTCCGTAACATCTATATTGCTTGCTTCTTTTGTTTTTCGTATAAGTTGCACCGTGTTAGTAGGGTGGCATAGTCTAGTTGTCAATCAAGGTGATTGTAAATAAGCAAGTTTATTTTCTGTGTTCAGATTCATAACCTGGCTGTTGATGCTCTTATTAAAAGCAACCAAGTGAATGAAATGGAAGGAGGAGCTTTATTAGGATTTGAGCAAGACGTGCATTCTGGAAATGAACAGTGTGGTTTTGACGAGGCTACTGCATCTGCGGCTGCATTTCGAGTCATGAAACAACTTATACAGAGGTGCCTTGCTGATGCAGTCTCCTCAGGAAATGTGTTTGCTGATGCAATTCTGCAACATCTTTATCGGTGGCTTTGCAGGTAACGCCCCCCCCCCCCCCCCCCTTTTTTTTCCTTTCACCATTGTTTCAGATGATGATATATTTCTCATTCCATACAGCCCTCAGTCAAAGCTTCATGATCCAGCTCTTCACCGCATACTACACAAGGTATGTACCATTTGGATACAGAGAAATCTTTTTGTTCATCAGTAAAAATATTTACTGGTGGGGAAATTGGATTAAAATGTCACTCTCCCCTCTTAACCTTGGTTTCTGTGTGCTTGATCAAGTTCTTTATAATAAGTTGCAATGACCTTGTTACAATTAAAACCTGCTTTATTTATCACCTATTCATAACTGCTTTGTGATGGTTATTCTTGGAAACACGTGGTATTTCTTCTGGTTTGTGATTCCGTTCTTCATAACTGCTTTGTGATAGTTATTCTTGGAAACACGTGGTATTTCTTCTGGTTTGTGATTCCGTTCTTCATACTGCTTTGTGATAGTTATTCTTGGAAAATGTTGTAATTCTTCTGCTTTGTGATTTTATTCTTCATAAATGTCTGCTTTGTTTCTAACATCTGCAGGTCATGCAAAAGGTGTTTGCTTTGCTGTTGGCTGAATTCCGCAAATTGGGTGCAACAATTATATTTGCAGACTTCTCAAAGGTTATCATTGACACGGGAAAATATGATATAACAGCAGCTAAAGATTATTGTAATAGCTTGCTGAAAGCTTTGCAGGATAGGTTGGTGTTTGCCTAGAAACTTCTTATTAGAATTCAATTTTTTAAATTTTTTGGTACATATATTTATATATTTAAAATTTTTGCTGTGGATTGGTAGAGAGCTATTTGAATGGATTGAGCTTGAGCCGATTCACTTCTGGCATTCCTTGCTATTTATGGATCAGGTATGATTTCTTTTTACGGTTTAGTAATTTCGTTACAGCACACAAGATCACTGTATGCTGTAATAATATATGATTAGAGCTACTTTTTTAGAAATTATATCTTGAAAATATAGCCTTAATAAAATTTCAATGTCTTGAGTCTCTGAACCCGATTAGTGTGAATTCTCCACTAGATTGTATTTGTTGTACCTGTATTTCTCAAAGTGATACAATATTGGCTGGAGTTGCCACCATAGCATGGTTGTCCTATAACTTGCATTGCTCAGGATTCACTGTATTTCTGATGCCTTCGGTTGTATTGGTTTACTTTTCCAACACGATCCCAAGTTCTGGAATAGAAAAACCGACTAATGAAATGATTCAAGTGCTTTTGAATCATATTGGTCTACTCATTCATGTAAATTTATGACGAGGTTGCTTTACCTTTGATAGTATAACCATGGGGGAATCTTGGCGGAATCTAATGAAAATTCACAAGAAAATTCAGAAGTGGATATTGTTTCAAACTGGAATATTGCTCAGTATTTACCCGAGAAGATTCAGGTATGCTAGCTTCTGTACCCATTTCCCCTCCATCTTATATACATTGAATATAGGAATATCATAATTATTAATATAGTTTACTTTCTCTGTGTCTACAATACCATACAAACCTCTGTTGCATTTGTTCTTCACTTGATTATCCTGTGGTCTTTTGGCAGGACCATTTTGTTTTAATTGTCTCCGAGTTTTTGCATACTCCCTGGAAATATGCACAGGAGCAAGCTGCAAATAGAGCATCCTCGCGGGATGGCAGCTTATGTACTCCATCAATCACTATAACAGCTGCCGAGAGTTTTGAAGCCCATATTGTAAAATATCTCAAAGATCAGGTTTGAATCGAGAATATAGCGGTCAAATGTTGTTTAATGCCTTGACTTCTTGTTTCTTGTAGTTTCTCAATCAGATTAATTTGCGTGCATGCTCTACAGATTAGCTCCTACTTCACAGAAAAACTTCTAGGAATTGTTCGTGATATTGTGCTTCATATGAAAGGGTTGAGCAGATCTGGAGAAGTTGATCAACAAAGTGCGCATAAGGTTCCTCACAAAGCAGATGCTGCACTGGAGTTTATTAAGCATGTTTGTGCCGTTCTGGCCCTTGACCACAGTGTTCAGCATGATGTTCTGGTAACAGCACTTGCTAATTAGCTTGCTTCTACAATTTTTAATCATGTGAATTAACTCAATTAATACCGTCATACGGATAGTAATATCTTTGTTCATGTATCCTTTATACAGGTATTAAGAAAGAATCTACTGAAATATGCTCACGTCAAGGAGTTTGCTCCAGAAGCCGAGTTTCATGATCCTTGTCCTTCTTTCATCTTACCCAATGTGATTTGCAGGTATAGAAACGACGCTAGATATCTTCATATTTGGTTACACTCATCTAGATAGGACTATTTAATCGCTTTTAATGGTTAATGTCGATGGGTGGTTGCTTGAGTTTGATGTTTCGGATGGAAAGGTGTTTATCATGAAATTTTCTCAAGGGTACATGTTGAACATGCTTGAGAACGTTCTTGATATTGACTTGGATATCCGAAATCTTATCAATCTGGCAAAAATTTACTGTTTTTGAAACATGTTGCTGATTTTGCATAATCTTTTGGCAGCTATTGCAACGATTGTAGAGACCTGGATTTATGCCGGGACTCGGCGTTACTGGCCGACGAGTGGTGTTGCGCTGTCCCCCAGTGTGGGCAGCCGTACGATCGGGAGGTGATGGAGAATGCACTTCTGCAAATCGTACGACAAAGAGAGAAACTGTATCATCTGCAAGATCTAGTGTGCTGTAGGTGCAGACAGGTGAAAGCAGCACATTTAGCGGAACAATGTGGGTGTGCAGGCTCATATAGATGCAAAGAAGGCGTAACCGAGTTCCGCAGCAAAATGCAGATATTCTTGAACGTAGCCATTCGTAAAAAGTTCCAACTCCTCCAGGAGTGTACCTCATGGATCTTACAAGTCAACTAGCAGTCAACCCTTGCGTTTTTAATATAAATCTTTGAAAATGTACATATATTATTATTAGATCTGTTTGCTAAAAATGTATGAATACGAAATGAAACGTAGCTTAAGGTTCGGTGTCCTCTATATTAATGAAATTTTGCAGACAGCTCCAGAATGGCGACGCTTTCCTATCTTGAAGGAATGAGTTTCCGAATATAAATCATCTGTCACTTATTAATGCTCCTATTTATGCTTCTATACTAAAAAATAAGTTTAAGGTTTAGGATTTAAAGTTATGGTTTAGAGAATTTGAGATATGGTGTAGAGTTTAAGATTTAGAATTTAGAATTTAGGGTTTATAGTTAGGGTTTAGGGAATTTGACATAGAAATGAGCACATAAAAAGGGGGCAAGCTTAATGTAAGGCATGGTGCGATGATTATTGTGCGACACCAACCGAAAATGTTATAAGACACAGAACACGAAATTGAAAATATTATATTTTTTTATAATATTTTAAGTTGGTGGTTTAGTATTAAAATTTAACTTCGTGTATCGATACTTATTGTTTTTGTTAACATTTAAGGTTTTGTAAGTATTAAAATTTATTTTCAAGTATCAAATATTGTTGTGAGACAACCGAAAATGTTAAAAAAAATATAACACAATTTTGTGTTTTATATTTTATAATATTTTTTTGTTAGTACCGCACCGTAAACTTACCCCTAAAATGAGCAAAGGATTTTTGTCGAGTCTCTATGCTTTTGTTTTTGCATCATTTGACAAAGGCATTTTCGTAGGGCTTTTCTAAAAACAGGCGGCTTAAATACCAACTAAATACCAACCTTTAATTTAGGCCATTGGATAAAGCCACTTTTATAGTGACCGTTAGATTAAAAATAAATAAATAAAAAGTTACCCGGTAAACCGGTAACCTTTATGTTTTCGTCTCCATCTTTCACAAAAGCACTGGTTCTTCTTCACCAACGCTTCATTTCTTTTTTCTTTACCCTTTTCTACTTCTCTTCTCAGAAATCTCTTGAATAATTCTCATTTTGAGGAAAAAAAATGGAATCTAAAGTTATAAGAGAAGAAACGATGGGGTCTTCGGTGAATTCTAACTCGCATGGGAACCTGGACGAGCAGATTGCGCTGCTAAAGAAAACAAAAAACCCCTCCCGCCATTGACGCGTCTGTCCATTTTTCTTGAGCACGACCTAAAAAATTGCAGAGGTTTTTTTAAGTTAATTAAGAAAAAAAAACCCATCATTGGAAGTCTGCAGAAGAACATAAATAGCCCAAGAAAAATCCTCGAAAAAAAATGATCCGTAGATGAAAGGAAAATCAAAGAACAGAAATGTACTAATTTTTTCATGTTTGTCATACTAGCATCGATACCACCTAAAGGTGGTATCGATACCCCCTTAGTGAAATAACATATTTTTCATGTCAGCCAAACCAGCATCAATACCACCTAAAGGTGGTATGGAAGCCCCCTTGGTAAAATAGCATATTAAAAAAGGTATATACTTTTTTCTCTTACAAAATTGTTACAATTTGTGTACATTTTGTACTCATTTGTGTCTATGCACATTGTGTAATATTTTGTGTATATACACATTTTGTATAACAAATGTACTAATTTTTTCATGTATGCCAAATCAGCATCGATACCACCTAAAGGTGGTATCGATGCCCCTTGGTGCACATTTCGTAATATTTTGTGTACATACACATTTTGTATAACAAATATACCAATTTTTTCATGTTTGCCATACCAGCATCGATACCACTTAAAGGTGGTATCGATGCCCCCTTGGTGAAATAGCTTTTTTTTTCATGTCTGTCAAACCAGCATCCATACCACCTAAAGGTGGTATGGATGCCCCCCTGGTAAAATAGTTTTTTTTTTTCATGTATGCCAAACCAGCATCGATACCACCTAAAGGTGGTATGGATGCCCCCTTGGTGAAATAGTAGGGGTGGGAATTGTCGGGTACCCGGTTTATTCCGGTTTCTTTTTTTTAATTCTAAAATTAAAAAAATCACATGTTAAACACAAAAATATTTTAAAAAAAAAAATTAAACTTAAAAGAATATAATCCAAACATAGAAAAAATATAGAGATTTAAACTTAATTTTAGAGTGAAAATATTAAGAAATATAAAATAAAAATATAATTTTAAATAAAAATATATATATTAATTTTTATCGGGTCGGGTACCCGGCCCGACCGGGTAATTTTTTTTCCTGAAATTACCCGACATTTTAGGTTCGAGTCGTCGGGTCAATCGGGTCGGGTCAATCGGGTCGGGTATTTTTTCCCACCCCTATGAAATAGCATATTAAAAAATATATTTTTTTCTCTTACAAAATTGTTACAATTGTGTACATTTTGTACTCATTTGTATATATACGCATTTCCTTACAAGTACATGAGCCATTTTGAACCTTGGAGAAATTGTATAATAAAAAAGGTATATACCATTTTCTCTTAAAAAGTTGTATCATTTTGTTTATATTGGCTACTAATAAGTGTATATACACAAATCCTAATGAAACTTGTACCAAAGTATGCTTTTGGGTAAGAAATTGTGTATGTACACATTTCCTTACAAGTACTAGAGTCATTTTGAACTTTCGTGAAACTGTGTAATAAAAAAGGTATATACCGTTTTCTCTTACAAATTTATACAAATTTGTGTAGATTTGCTACTAATATGTGTATATACACAAATCCTTATAAAACTTGTACCAAAATATGTTTTTTGCGTAAGAAATTATGTATGTACACATTTCTGTACAAGTGCAAGAGCCATTTTGAACCTTCGTAAAACTGTGTAATAAAAAAGGTATATACCATTTTCTCTTACAAATTTGTACTAAATTGTGTAGATTTGCTACTAATATGTGTATATACACAAATCTTTATAAAACTTGTACCAAAATATGTTTTTGCGTAAGAAATTATGTATGTACACATTTCTGTACAAGTACAAGAGCCATTTGAACTTTCATGAAACTTTATAATAAAAAAGGTATATACCGTTTTCTTTTACAAATTTGTACCAATTTGTGTATATTTGTTGTAACAATTTGTGTACCGCTTTTTACCCGGTAAACAGGTTTGTTGTTTTTTAGCCTGTATTTAAAGGTTGTTCCCTAGAACTCCCCATTTTCGTAAGCCAAACATCAAACATGAAGAGTAGGAGCGTGACACGTATATTTTAGAAGCTATCTTGGTTGTGGAAAAATTATACAATATATTTTTACAATATCGGTCATTATCTAACTAGTAAAAACTCAACATAAAAGGATTATTAACATTACTAATAAAAATCTATCAACTTTAAATGTGAAAAACACATTAAATCAAGATAAAGAAAAAATATATTTTAACCATGACCATAATTTAAAACAAATAAAATTCCGTTTTGAATTAGAATAATGATATATATCTAACTAAATGGAGTGAGTCATGGAATACAACTTCGGTGATGAAAAAGGCATGGTTACCGAAGTCCTCATGCGGATGCCAATTCTAAGTGGAGTTTCTAAATCGAGTCCGCAATCTGCATGGATCAGGATCAGCCCCAGCACCGACAGTCAAGAACCATGGAGCTGAAGTTTACCTGCAATTATTAGTAAGGAAGTAATATCCAATTTGAAGTTGTTTATTGGAACCCTATCTCCTACATAGGTGCATGCACGGATGGACCGAGGGGTGCTGGTGGGCAACCGTCCCCCCTAAAATTTTAAAAATTATATATGATTTAGAAAAAAGTTAGAATTTTTTTATATATTTTTTATTAAAAATTTATTTTCGCCCCCTAAACTTTTATAAGTTTGCCCCTCTAGAAATTTATAGGTTCGCTCCCTAACCTAAAGTTCTGGGTCTGGGTGCATGCATGAATTGTTTAAACCGAATGCTACATTTCTTGGGAAAAAACAAAGTATTTACTTGGCCTAATGCCATCCATACAAATTTTACTATAAAAGTGAAGAAATTAGACTGCCACCACTTCGACTCTTACGTGTCTCAGAACCCTAGATGCTTTTAATAAAAAGGTAAACATCTGTTTAGCGTCTTAATTAAAAAAGCAAACATGTGAAAATTGAGAGTTTATCCGGTTTTTAAAGTGGGGTGGGAACATTTTCTCCATGACTGAAGTTCAAAAATAAGAAAGGCAACCGTTGGCAAAAACGAAACCACTCGTTTAGCTTTTTGCTTTTTGTTGGATTTGATTTCTTTAGCATTCAACTCCACATATATCGGATGATTTCTATATATCTAAGTGCAAATAATAAATAACATTTCCCAAGATGCTTTTAATAAAATTATTTGTTTAACATATACATACATTTAAAAAAATCTATCATTCGATATATTACAAGATTTCATTAAAAAAAATCTCTATCATTCGATGTATTACAAAATTCTAAAAATATTCCATTGAAAAAACTTTTATTCAATGTATTACTAAAACCTAAAGTCTAAAACCTTGGACTTCAATACCATAAACTCTACACCCTGCATTATAATCCTAAACCATAAACTATAGTCACTAAAACTATAAACCATAAACCCTAAAATTCTATAACCCTAATACATTAAATGAAAGTTTTTTCAATAGAATCATTTAGAGATTTATAATACATTGAATGATAGAATTTTTAACAGAATCTTGTATTTAATTCAAGCTCTTAAATGACCCTTAACCTATGCATACATGCATAAAAACAAAATAACCAAAAAAATTCTTTGGAAAAATTCGGAAAAAGCTTGATTTAAATTCCCTCGATCAAAAGAATTAAACAATTTTATATTCTCACTTATTGAGATTTAGACTTTATTTGGTATTAAGAATGGAAAAAAGGAGAAAAATAATTAATCTACAAAATAAAAAAAGTGATTATGAATATTAACTATTTAATTAAAAAAACTGTTATCCTCTTTATTTTTTATCTTTCGTATTAAATAAAATTTTAATTCGATTGACACCTTTAAAGATCGAAAATTTAAATGTGTTCAAGAAAAAATATATTCTATTTTTATGAAGAAAAAAAATAAGTTCAATATGCTAATGGCATGGGGAGCCCTTAACTATTACAATCACCGTGTAAAATATGTAAAATCGCGTCTGAAAGACTACTAAAAGTTTGACACTCTAAGTTTTCAATACATACTAATTTCATGATACTATCAATAAGTTTATTACATTTTCGGAAAATATGTTTGAAGGTGACCTCCTATTTAAGTTTTATTAATAGCTTAAATATTTGTATAAAAAAACTTTACACTTTGATACACGATGTAGTTGTAATTATTAAAAATATTCAAAATAAAATAAGTTATAGAATATGAAAAAAGTTTCAGTTTTTGATCTTAAAATCATTTTCTTAAAAATCGTATTTAATTTATCTTATTTGGATTAAAAACAAAATAAATAAATATATATATATATACATTTTTAAAAAGGATAAATATTCTATACACAGGCAGGGGAAACTGAATGTTTCCACAAGCGCCTTAGTTTTAGGGTATGAGGAGTTAGTTTAGGGTTTAGGTGCAGGGGGTTAGAATTTAGGGATTGTAACACCCGGGTTTAGGGGTTAGGTGGAAATAATATTTTAATATTATTTTGGGCTCAGGTTCATAAATAAAATGATCCTTTAAAATTTCGGGTTTCAAAATAAACAATTTGAATGGGACCAAAATGATTTAGACTCAAAACTGAAGAGCTATTTTAAAGACAAGGATAACCATTCATTAATGGCCTTTTGGGTAATTTACCCATCATCAAATTTAAACCCCCTTTTTCCTATCATCTTTCCACTATTCACTCTCTTCTTCATTTCCTCCCAACGTGAAAGAGCTCTTCTTCCCCTCATTACTATTCCATCCAAAAAGTTTCTCCATTTCAACTCCAATTTGAAAGGTAATAACGTTTTTGACCTCTCCTCAACTCCCTCTCTCTAAAAGTACCATTTATTTTCATTTTCATTGAAGTTTTGAAAATGGGTTTTTCAAAGGATTTGATTAAAAATGGTGCCTTTGTGTAGCTAAACTTAATATTCTGATTTATTATGCTTAGTTATGGTATATAGAAGTCAAATGGTATGATATATGTGAATTTCAAATGATTTTGGGGAATTTTCGGAGTTGGGTTTTAAGAGGGTTTTTGGAGGGTTTTAAAGTGTCTTTTGGGGCTGTTTTGGGTGGAATCTTGAGGGCTAATGTTTAAGTGATGTTTGAAGGTTGTTTTGAGTGTATTAGATGGCAATTTGGATATTGGAATTGGGAGTTATTTGCTGGGTTTTGTGGCTGCACGAAAATGGGGAGTTTGAGAGGGTTCTTGGCTTAAAATGTTGAGCTTAATGTTTGAATTGTGTTCCGGGTTAGTTTCGTTGACAAGATATTGATTGTGGATGTTTTGTTTGTGTTTGGGATTGATTAGAATCAAGTTTGGGCATCGGTGAAGCATCGGAAGTGAATCCGGGGAGTTGAAGGTTGTTGCTTGCTTGGTCTTGAGCTTGGAAGCTTAGGTGAGTGGTTAAACGTTTTACTTGGTTTTAAAATAGTTGGTTCGAGTATATGGACTAGGTTGGGCTTGGTAGACCCACCTAGAGTTAGGATTGGGGTGGTAGCCTAATCCTAAACTTGATCTAGAGCCTTTGGATGAACTCTTTTGTATGGTTGTGTATGTCTCGTATGAAATGTGATATGAATGCTTATGTATATTGTGTTATACATGTGAGGTGAAAAATGACTTGTGATGCTTGAGACATGCATAATGATGGTTGTTGGTGAGTACGTGCTAAGCACGGAATTGATTGAAATGAGTAATGTGAAGTGAGTAAATATTGGCACTAGTATACTTGAATACAAATGATCGATCATTAGGATGTTAGTGTGTACACATGAGTCAAAAGTCGCGTGTGGCCTTGGTGGCGTTGAGTCACCAAGGAGGAGTACGGGTACGCCTGGAAATTGTATTTAAATATAGTCGGTGATGAGTGGAATCCCATCGACGGGGCGTGAGGATGAGTGGAATCCCCTCCGCGAGACCGGTGATGAGTGTAATCCCACCGTCAGGTAATGGTTGTGTTGTTGGATGTGAGTTCCAACGGTTATCCGCGTATTTGAGTCATAGCTAGGTGCCAATGTTGATTGATAATTGTATCAATGTGTTGTGATAAATGATTCTTATTTGGATGCTTGATGTGGCTACTTATGTTGAGGAATTTAGAGCTTGTTGATCATGACATTTACTTGTATATATTGCTCATGCATCTCATCTTGTGGCTCTTGTGGATCCTTGGTATGTTTGTGTAATGCCTTGGCTAGATCGTGCTCGGACCCTGCAATGTTGAGGTTTGTTTTTGAAGCTTACCCTCACTAAGCATCATTGCTTACGCTCTCTTTGTTCAACATTGCAGATCCTTAGTACGTGGGTTGCTTGCGCAAGTGGAAGGCTCCAAGTGTGGTTGTTAGCCTTAAGTGCTTCAAGTATGGATTTTTAATGTTTGGACATGTAATAGTTTGAGCAATGGGACATGTATGATTTTGTTGGGTAGTTGTTGGTTGTTAGGAGCATGTGTAGACTCCTTAGTACCTTGCTTTTGTATGGTTTATGTTGCCATGTTGGTTTGTATCTCATGCCTAAATTGCTCTTTTGAATGTTGGTTATATGCCTATGAGGTTAACTTTGATGTTGAATGAATGCATGCCTTGTGAGGTCTTGCCTTAGTGTTAGACATGTCTTAACCTAGTCAAAGCATGCTAGTATGGTTGGGGTGCCTTGAGTTCTATTTGTATGGTGTGGTGCGGTGTTTTGGTGGTGTTTTGGGGCACCCTTGTGCCTTGAAACAGCCAAAACGAGTCTGCAGACAGGGGGCGTTTCGGAACGGGTCCCCCTGTTCCGATACGGATCCTATGCAAATGGCATGTCGTTTCGAAACGGATGAGGGTCGTTTCGGAACGTTTTTGCTACTGGAATTTTGAGAAATTGGCGAGATGAAGGCGTTCCGAAACGGGCCTTTGAAGTTTCGAAACGGTCAAATCTCGTTGACCACGAGATATTGACCGTCAAGGTCGTTTCGATACGGGTCTTCCCTGTTTCGGAACGGTCACCCTAAGGTTGACCCTGGCCTGTTGACTAAGTCAAGGCGTTTCGGAACACCCTAAGGGCGTTTCGAAACGGCCTGCTGTAAAGGTGTAAAATGAGCTGTTTAATGTTTTGGTTGGTCGGTGTATGTTTCAATGTTTGTTTTTCCCGCTGCTGTGCTTCACATAGGTTTTAATTATGCCTATAGACAAGATAAAATAAAAAGAAAATTTTAGGGTCGTTAACCGAGGGGAAACCTTCACGGGTTTCGCTTCGGTTTTCCCCGTGTGGCCCACTTGGACCGGTCATCCGACCAGACCGGGACGAGGGGGTTACACTTGTTGGTATCAGAGCCTAAGGTTACCGAGACCTTGGGCAGGTAAGTGAGGTAAGTTCAAGTTTTTGATTAATGTGCACGGTGTTTGCTTGCTTTGTAAGAATAGTTGCTTGTTTGACAAGTATGTTGGTTGTTTTATTTCAAAAGTATGTGTGTGTGAGTCCCATTGCTACTATTACATTGGAAAAATGATTTTTAAGTGAGGGAACGTACTTGAACACTTGGAAGCCTTGCCTTGCTAACCCAACTTGTATGTTTTGTTGTTGTGGTTGTAGTTGATATCTGTGAGAGCGATGTCTAGACCGAGAGGTAGACCGAGAGTGGTTCGTCAGGAACCACAGGTTGCGGCTCCTGTTGAGCCGGCTGTTGGTGTGGAGGCTCACCTGGAAGGGCCGGTGGCCGCGGGAGTTGGCGCTCCACCACCACCTCCTCCACCTGGAGCTGGAGGTGAAGATGGAGCCGGAGGAGATGGACCTCAAGGTGGCCAAGGTGGCCAAGGTCCAGCTGGAATTGATATGACTCCGCTAGTGCAAGCGATAGCGGGAGCTTTCCAGGCCGCAGTTGCGGGAGCTCAGGCTGCAGCTCAGCCTAGGTGTGATGATGCTAGTCTACCTTTGGAGAGGCTCCGTAGCTTGGGAGCCGAGGAGTTTAGAGGATCTACTCTAGAGAGATCGGAGTTGTGGTTGGAGAAGACGGTTCGTATCTTGGCTCAGATGGGTTGTGCGGGCGCACGTAGATTGGGCTGTGTGATATCGTTGCTTCAGGGTGATGCCTACACCTGGTGGGTCACCATCACTACCGGGGTTCCTGAGACTGAGATAGATTGGGATTTCTTTGAGTTTGCTTTCAGGAAGAGGTACTTGGGACCGAGGTACTTAGATGAGAAGAAGCGAGAGTTCATGGCTCTTACTCAGGGAGATGCTTCTGTGACTGACTATGAGATTCGCTTTGTTCGCTTGAGTCAGTATGCTCCAGAGTTAGTTCCTACTGAAGTGGAACGCTGTAACCGATTCCGCTATGGATTGAATGAAGAGGTTAAGAGGTACACGTTGGCTTCTGACTACTCAGACTTTGATGTGTTGGTCGCGAGGGCCAAGGATTTAGAGCATAGTTTGGGTTCGGCCAAACGAGCTGGTGGTTCTAGTTCTGGCAAGAGGCATAACCACTTTGATGGTAGAGATGCCAAGAGGCACAGAGGTGGCGGACATCAGTTTGATCAGAGACGTGGCGGTGGCCACCATGGTAGAGGCCATCAGGGTCATAGAGGAGGAGGGCGCTTGCCCGAGTGTACCAGTTGTGGGAGACAGCACACTGGTGAGTGTTGGGGTAACTTTCATGCTTGTTGGAACTGTGGTTCGAGGGACCACTTTAGGAGGGATTGTCCGCATCAGGCGGCTCAGGCACCGAACATTGCTCAGGCTCCTGCGAGAGCGAATGATTTTCAGAGAGGCCGTGGGCGCGGTCGTGGCTACTTCCAGCCTAGGGCTGATGCACCTAGGGGAAATGCTCAGAGGAACCTTGCTCATGTTGTGGTTGTGCAGCCAGAGGCGGGAGGACCAACGAGAGTTTATGCTCAGAGAGAGGCCGGGAACGACACCGATGTGATAGCAGGTAATTTCGAGTTACAGTCTATGTCTTTGCTTTCTTTGGTTGATTCGGGTTCTACGCATTCCTACATTTTGAGTGAGCATGCACAGAAGTTAGATATCCCTGTTGAGATCTTAGATGTAGGTATGCATGTTACTAGTTCTTTTGGTGAGACAGTCGTGGTTAGACGTATGTATAGGAGGTGTCCACTGAAGATTCAGGGTCATGTGTTCTCAATTGATATGATGGAACTTCCTTTCTATGGTTTTGATATTATTCTGGGTATAGACTGGTTGGTGGAGCATCGGGCTAGCGTGGATTTTGAGACAAAGAGAATTTCTTTGAAACTTTCTGATGACTACGAGGTAGTAGTAGTAGGCGAGAACATTAAGTTCTTGTCTAATGTGGTGTCAGCTTTAGAGGCTCATAGGTTGATGGACTCGGGATGTGGGGCTTATTTAGCTTATGTTATGAATCCGGATATGAGTGAAGCTAGACCGAAGGATATCAGAACGGTGTGTGACTTTCCATATGTGTTTCCTGAAGAGCTGTCGGGTTTGCCTCCTGACAGAGATGTTGAGTTTGTGATTGAGACAGTTTCAGGGTCTAATCCAGTTTCGATAGCACCGTATCGTATGGCTCCGAAAGAGTTGAAAGAATTGAAGAGTCAGTTGCAAGAATTATTAGACCGTGGTTTCATTAGGCCTAGTAGTTCTCCGTGGGGTGCTCCCGTGTTATTTGTGAAAAAGAAAGATGGTAGTATGCGCATGTGCATTGACTATAGACAGTTGAATCAGATGACTGTGAAGAACAAGTATCCGTTGCCTCGTATAGATGATTTGTTTGATCAGTTGAGAGGTGCTTCAGTGTTCTCGAAGATAGATTTGAGATCCGGGTACTATCAGTTGAAAGTGAAAGAGTGTGACGTTCCAAAGACAGCTTTTAGGACTAGATATGGTCACTATGAGTTTCTTGTGATGCCGTTTGGGCTCACGAATGCACCAGCAGCATTCATGGACATGATGAACAAAATTTTTAGGGACTATCTAGATCGTTTTGTAGTTGTCTTCATTGATGATATACTTGTGTACTCGAAGACAGAAGAAGAGCATGATGAGCACTTGAGATTTGTTCTACAGAGATTGTTGAGCAATCAGTTGTATGCGAAGCTTAGTAAGTGTGAGTTCTGGATTCGAGAGGTTGTGTTTCTTGGCCACGTTGTTTCGACCGAAGGTATCCGTGTTGATCCATCGAAGATTGAGGCTATTGTTGAGTGGAAACAACCTAAGTCTGTGACCGAGATTAGGAGTTTCCTAGGATTAGCCGGTTACTATAGGAGGTTTGTTGATGGCTTCTCTAGAGTAGCTGCTCCTTTGACTAAATTGTTGCAAAAGGGAGTTAAGTTTGAATGGTCAGATGCAAGACAGAAGGCTTTTGAGAAATTGAAAGAAGCTTTGACGAATGCTCCAGTGTTAGTGCAACCTGTTTCAGGTAAGGAGTTTGTGATTTACAGTGATGTTTCCTACGTAGGCTTAGGATGTGTTCTAATGCAAGATAGGAGAGTTGTTGCTTATGCTTCTAGACAGTTGAAGATTCATGAGAAGAACTATCCTACTCATGACATAGAGCTAGCCGCAGTCGTGTTTGCATTGAAGATTTGGCGTCATTATTTGTATGGTGAGAAGTGTATTGTTTACACCGATCACAAGAGCTTGAAGTATCTGATGACACAGAAAGAGTTGAACTTGAGACAGAGAAGGTGGTTAGAGTTGCTAAAGGATTATGATTTGACCATTGAGTACCATCCGGGTAAAGCAAATGTAGTAGCCGATGCTTTGAGTAGAAAAGTGACCGTTGAGCTGAGAGCTATGTTTGCTAGATTGAGTGTGTCCGATGATGGTGGTTTGATCACCGAGTTGCAAGTGAAGCCTTCCTTGATTCAGTTGATTAGAGAGAAACAGTTGCAAAATGCGAGCCTAGTTCCTCATGTTCAAGACATAGCCGAAGGAAGACCGACTGAGTATAGTTTCAGTGGTGAGAGCTTGTTGTGCTTTAGAGATAAAATTGTTGTACCGAAAGATGTTGAGTTGAGACGTCAGATTTTGAGCGAAGCACATTCGAGTCCCTTTTCTATACACCCGGGTAGTACCAAAATGTACAGAGATTTGAAGAATGATTACTTCTGGGTTGGTTTGAAGAGAGATGTAGCCGAATATGTGAGCCGTTGTATGGTTTGTCAGAGAGTGAAGGCAGAACATCAGGTTCCTTCAGGTTTGCTACAGCCTTTGAAGATTCCGGAATGGAAATGGGAGAGGATCACCATGGACTTTGTATCGGGGTTGCCCTTGTCTCCTTCGAAGAAGAACTCAGTTTGGGTGATTGTTGATAGGTTCACTAAGTGTGCTCACTTCTTAGCAGTGAACACTACGGATTCTTTAGACAAGTTGGCGAACTTGTACATCCGTGAGATTGTGAGACTTTATGGAGTTCCGAAGTCTATTGTTTCAGATAGGGATCCTAGATTTACTTCGAGATTCTGGGGTTGCTTGCATAGTGCTTTAGGTAGCCGTTTGCATTTCAGCACATCGTATCATTCTCAGTCCGATGGGCAGTCAGAGCGAGTGATACAGATTCTAGAGGATATGCTTCGTTGTTGTGTGATTGACTTCCAGGGTTCTTGGGAGAAGCACTTACCGTTGGTTGAGTTTGCTTACAACAACAGTTATCAGTCTAGCATTCAGATGGCACCTTATGAGGCTTTGTATGGTAGACGGTGTAGGACTCCGATTTGTTGGGCTGAGACAGGTCAGAGGTTGTTACCTATGCCAGACTTGTTTAAGGGAACCACAGAGAAATTGAAGTTGATATGTGACCGCTTGAAAGCAGCTTCCGATCGTCAGAAGTCTTATGCAGATTTGAAGAGGAAAGAGGTTGAGTACTCAGTGGGTGAGAAAGTGTTTCTGAAAGTATCTCCGTGGAAGAAGGTAATGAGATTTGGCCGGAAGGGCAAGTTGAGTCCAAGGTTCATTGGTCCGTATGAGGTTGTTGAGCGGATTGGGCCTGTAGCTTATCGTTTGAGGTTACCTTCGGAGTTAGAAAAGATCCATGATGTCTTTCATGTGTCTATGCTTAGGAGATATAGATCGGATCCTTCTCATGTGATGCCCGTTGAGGAGATAGAGTTAAATCCAAATTTGTCCTATAATGAAGAGCCCGTTGAGATACTTGCTTCTGATAGCAAGGTGTTGCGTGGCAAGACCATAGAGTTGGTCAAGGTGTTGTGGAGGCATAGAGGTGTGGAAGAGGCCACGTGGGAGAGAAAGGCGGATATGGTTGAGCAGTTTCCGTATCTGTTTCCACCAGGTAATTTCGGGGACGAAATTCCTTAAGTGGGGGAGAGTTGTAACACCCGGGTTTAGGGGTTAGGTGGAAATAATATTTTAATATTATTTTGGGCTCGGGTTCATAAATAAAATGATCCTTTAAAATTTCGGGTTTCAAAATAAACAATTTGAATGGGACCAAAATGATTTAGACTCAAAACTGAAGAGCTATTTTAAAGACAAGGATAACCATTCATTAATGGCCTTTTGGGTAATTTACCCATCATCAAATTTAAACCCCCTTTTTCCTATCATCTTTCCACTATTCACTCTCTTCTTCATTTCCTCCCAACGTGAAAGAGCTCTTCTTCCCCTCATTACTATTCCATCCAAAAAGCTTCTCCATTTCAACTCCAATTTGAAAGGTAATAACGTTTTTGACCTCTCCTCAACTCTCTCTCTCTAAAAGTACCATTTATTTTCATTTTCATTGAAGTTTTGAAAATGGGTTTTTCAAAGGATTTGATTAAAAATGGTGCCTTTGTGTAGCTAAACTTAATATTCTGATTTATTATGCTTAGTTATGGTATATAGAAGTCAAATGGTATGATATATGTGAATTTCAAATGATTTTGGGGAATTTTTGGAGTTGGGTTTTAAGAGGGTTTTTGGAGGGTTTTAAAGTGTCTTTTGGGGCTGTTTTGGGTGGAATCTTGAGGGCTGATGTTTAAGTGATGTTTGAAGGTTGTTTTGAGTGTATTAGATGGCAATTTGGATATTGGAATTGGGAGTTATTTGCTGGGTTTTGTGGCTGCACGAAAATGGGGAGTTTGAGAGGGTTCTTGGCTTGAAATGTTGAGCTTAATGTTTGAATTGTGTTCCAGGTTAGTTTCGTTGACAAGATATTGATTGTGGATGTTTTGTTTGTGTTTGGGATTGATTAGAATCAAGTTTGGGCATCGGTGAAGCATCGGAAGTGAATCCGGGGAGTTGAAGGTTGTTGCTTGCTTGGTCTTGAGCTTGGAAGCTTAGGTGAGTGGTTAAACGTTTTATTTGGTTTTAAAATAGTTGGTTCGAGTATATGGACTAGGTTGGGCTTGGTAGACCCACCTAGAGTTAGGATTGGGGTGGTAGCCTATTCCTAAACTTGATCTAGAGCCTTTGGATGAACTCTTTTGTATGGTTGTGTATGTCTCGTATGAAATGTGATATGAATGCTTATGTATATTGTGTTATACATGTGAGGTGAAAAATGACTTGTGATGCTTGAGACATGCATAATGATGGTTGTTGGTGAGTACGTGCTAAGCACGGAATTGATTGAAATGAGTAATGTGAAGTGAGTAAATATTGGCACTAGTATACTTGAATACAAATGATCGATCATTAGGATGTTAGTGTGTACACATGAGTCAAAAGTCGCGCGTGGCCTTGGTGGCGTTGAGTCACCAAGGAGGAGTACGGGTACGCCTGGAAATTGTATTTAAATATAGTCGGTGATGAGTGGAATCCCATCGACGGGGCGTGAGGATGAGTGGAATCCCCTCCGCGAGACCGGTGATGAGTGTAATCCCACCGTCAGTTAATGGTTGTGTTGTTGGATGTGAGTTCCAACGGTTATCCGCGTATTTGAGTCATAGCTAGGTGCCAATGTTGATTGATAATTGTATCAATGTGTTGTGATAAATGATTCTTATTTGGATGCTTGATGTGGCTACTTATGTTGAGGAATTTAGAGCTTGTTGATCATGACATTTACTTGTATATATTGCTCATGCATCTCATCTTGTGGCTCTTGTGGATCCTTGGTATGTTTGTGTAATGCCTTGGCTAGATCGTGCTCGGACCCTGCAATGTTGAGGTTTGTTTTTGGAGCTTACCCTCACTAAGCATCATTGCTTACGCTCTCTTTGTTCAACATTGCAGATCCTTAGTTCGTGGGTTGCTTGCGCAAGTGGAAGGCTCCAAGTGTGGTTGTTAGCCTTAAGTGCTTCAAGTATGGATTTTTAATGTTTGGACATGTAATAGTTTGAGCAATGGGACATGTATGATTTTGTTGGGTAGTTGTTGGTTGTTAGGAGCATGTGTAGACTCCTTAGTACCTTGCTTTTGTATGGTTTATGTTGCCATGTTGGTTTGTATCTCATGCCTAAATTGCTCTTTTGAATGTTGGTTATATGCCTATGAGGTTAACTTTGATGTTGAATGAATGCATGCCTTGTGAGGTCTTGCCTTAGTGTTAGACATGTCTTAACCTAGTCAAAGCATGCTAGTATGGTTGGGGTGCCTTGAGTTCTATTTGTATGGTGTGGTGCGGTGTTTTGGTGGTGTTTTGGGGCACCCTTGTGCCTTGAAACAGCCAAAACGAGTCTGCAGACAGGGGGCGTTTCGGAACGGGTCCCCCTGTTCCGATACAGATCCTTTGCAAATGGCCTGCCGTTTCGAAACGGATGAGGGTCGTTTCGGAACGTTTTTGCTACTGGAATTTTGAGAAATTGGCGAGATGAAGGCGTTCCGAAATGGGCCTTTGAAGTTTCGAAACGGTCAAATCTCGTTGACCACGAGATATTGACCGTCAAGGTCGTTTCGATACGGGTCTCCCCTGTTTCGGAACGGTCACCCTAAGGTTGACCCTGGCCTGTTGACTAAGTCAAGGCGTTTCGGAACACCCTAAGGGCGTTTCGAAACGGCCTGCTGTAAAGGTGTAAAATGAGCTGTTTAATGTTTTGGTTGGTCGGTGTATGTTTCAATGTTTGTTTTTCCCGCTGATGTGCTTCACATAGGTTTTAATTATGCCTATAGACAAGATAAAATAAAAAGAAAATTTTAGGGTCGTTAACCGAGGGGAAACCTTCACGGGTTTCGCTTCGGTTTTCCCCGTGTGGCCCACTTGGACCGGTCATCCGACCAGACCGGGACGAGGGGGTTACAGGGATAGTTGTTTTAATTTAAGGATTAAGGTTATAATTTAGGGTTTATAGGTTAAAACCTAAATTCTCACCATATTACCCTACAAACTAAACTCTAACCTATAAACCATAAATTATAACCCTAAACCTTAAATTGAAACAACTATCCCTAAATTTTAAACCCCTACATCTAAACCCCTAAACCCTATACCCTAAACTAACTCCCTATACCCTAAACTAAGGCGCTTGTGGAAACTTTCAGTTTCCACCGCCAGTGTATAGGATATTAATCCTTTTAAAAAAAGGCTTTCTAATTATCATTAGAATGTTGAGCAAAAGTTGATATAACTCAAGTTATTTGATTTTTTGAGTTAGAGTCAAGTTTAATTTTATAATTGAAATAAACCCAATTATAATTTGGTATAAATATCCGGTGAATCTTTGTCGATTTCAAACTTGCACAAATTAGTCAGCTTAACAAAAAAAAATTAAAAATACCATTTTTTATAAAAAAAAATTATAAAATCTATAAAAACAATTTAAGTAATTTTTAAATGATAAATTTGAGACTTTAAACAAATAAATTATAAAAATCAATTTTAATATATTGCCTTGTTTTTTTTTTGTTATAAACATCGAATCAACCAATAGGTCAACTAATTTGAATCAAATAGTGCAAAGGTTTATTACGAAAACACTTCTTATAAATTAATTTATTTTATTTATAATGTTAGTATTTGATCGTTTGAAGTTGTTTGATTGCAAAGTAATTTTGAGGCGTTAATTGCATTAAATGAGGTGATAATGAAAACGTGTGGTGGCACAAGTTATGTGCATGACATGAAAACATAGGAGAAAACGAAAGGTTGTGGACCAGCTCAGTTGTTCCTTATGGAGCAAGCAGATATGAGATTGTGTGTGGAACGTGGGAGATTTGGTATTACAAAACGTGGATAAACATGTTCAAAAATCAAAACCACACATTCTACTCTACCTAATGAAAAATTATTATGCAATGCCGACCCACGTCATTTATAGTTCTATCTATAAAAAATTAGCGGCAAAATGACAAAAGATGCCCCCAACGTTTGCATGTTTGGTCATTTGGCCCCCTATTCTTTTTTTTGGTCCAAAGATACCCCCAACGTTTGCTTTTTTTGTCATTTGACCCCCTATTCTTTCTTTTGGTCCAAATATGCCCCCAACGTTTCATTCATAGTCCAAATATGCCCCTGCTGAATGTAAACTGTCAATCAACTGACGGTCAACAGCTTATAAAAAATTTTTGACGTGGCATCAGCAGATCTTAATACGCGGCAAGTCCAGTCAGCATCAGCTGTTGAACGTCAGTTGTCTGACAGTTTCCATCTAACAGGGGCATATTTGGACCAAATTGAAACGTTGGGGGCGTATTTGGACTACGAATGAAACGTTAGGGGTATATTTGGACCAAAAAAAAGAATAGGGGGCCAAATGACAAAAAAAGCAAACGTTGGGGGCATCTTTGGACCAAAAAAAAGAATAGGGGGCCAAATGACAAAACATGCAAACGTTGGGGGCATCTTTTGTCATTTTGCCAAAATTAGCCAATTAATTTTTTTCCATGCTACTTTTTAAAAGGTTAACATTTATTTTTTTTATGTCATAAAAATAATGAGTGAGTAATTACATACTTACATAAAAGTTGATTATAAATAGATTAATGACATGAAAAAAAATTAGTTGAGTGATTTGTAGTGGATGAAAACTATAAATGACGTGGTTAGCCGGGTCTATAAAATAATTTCTCCTATTATATGTTCTCTCTTTTTGACATTGTTGGTTAGTTTAGGTGGTGACTGGTCAGACAATGTTCGAAAGCAAGCAGGTGGGGAAAAGAAAACATTATCCCAAATAGGAACGGGTCGGACTTGGATATCCTATATTGTTTTTTTAATATTTAATAATTTATTGTTAATATTAAGTTCAAATATTATTTTTGTTGCAATTAAATTCGTTAGATGTATGAAGGCAACAATGAATTTAATAGGTTCATTAGGAAGGCCATGAGAAAAAGTCAGTTGAGTATTCATAGAATAATTTTATTTAGTTATGGATTGAGAGCAAATGCTTTTGTTTTCAAAAATATAAGTATAGATGTAAATAGGATTATTCAAAAAATTTGCTATCACAATTTAATACCATGCACCCACCACAATTAAGTGTGCAATGTGGGTCGGTCAGATTAATCATGACAAATTTTTAAAAAAATAAAAAATTGAAAGAACAACAAGTCCACTACTGCTATAACGTCAAATAAGATGTTTTTACATAATTTTACGAGGTGAAGATAGACGGAAAACTGAGTCTTGGTATAGCTTTTGTTAGTTTTAGACATTGTCTTATCTAGTCTATTATGCCTATCGACAGCTTTCTTGAAGATAATATCTTCAACCAGCCAAGGAAAATCGTCAAACACAATCTTGCCTACAGATTTTCTACGACTCATCTTAGTCAAAACATGTACAATTTCATTCTAAATCAATAGAGTGTTATTCTTTATTAAAAAAAAGTCCGTATCTATTAATTTATTATCTTAAATTAGTTACATTTTGATAATTATCTTAAATTAATGGCTTAACCGTCAAATAGGTGCACAAATTATGCCCTTTTTTCCAGTTAGATGCTCAAACTATTATTTGGGCCAAATTGAGACCTAATGTTTCATTCTGTGATCGAATAGGTGCCAACCGTTAATTTTCACCGTTAAATGGCATGTGTCACCTCAAGAAAAATCTAAAATTATATTAAAAATAAATTAAATTAATTAATTTTCAAAAAATCTCTAAATTTTCTAGATTTTACAAAACAACCCCAAATTCTAAAATCCCTAAACCCCCAAAACCTAAATCCTGATTTGGACCGATTGCCACACCGTCGCCCACCACATCGGTCGTCGGACTATCCCAACCATTTTCCCCACTATTCCGTTGTCGGAAATCGACCGACGTCGTGCAAATTGACGGAATTGTCGAATGATTATTTCGAACGATTCGCGACGAACGGCGATAGGAGGGGCGACGAACGACGTGAGGGTTGTTCGGCGAGAGAATGACGCTTCATTCCATCGCCGGTAACGCGGCCGCCGCTGGTGGGAGTGGTTGGATTTGAGGTGTATATAGATTTTGGGACTGTTTTGGGAATATTTGAAAATTTTAGGATATATTTTTATTTTATTTTATTTTATTTTATTAATTTAATTTATTTTAATATAATTTTAGATTTTTCTGGAGGTGACATGTGTCCTTTAACAGAAAAAATTAATGGTGAACCTTAAATAGGTCACGGAATAAAACTTTAAGTCTTAATTTAACCCGAAAAATAGTTTAGTCATTTAACTGGAGAAAAAAACATAATTTAAACATTTAACCGAAAAAACATGGTTTATACATTTATTTGGCTATTAAGCCTAAATTACCGTCTCTTGTTAAAAAAGAGAGTAGGAAAAGGATTTTATACGTTTAGCAGCAAATCTCCTTTTGCGTCTGCTAAAGGCGAACTCCACACTGTCATCGTCTGCGGCAATCCAAGAGTCATACAAGCCCATGGCCGACATGAATGCCCCTTACTTTTCTACTTTTTCTAATGTAGTACATCTATGTATTTTATTTTTTTAAAACAAAGGCCAGCATTCATAGCAAAAACAGAAGATACAACAACATAATAAAAACAATGATACAAGGAAAGAGGAAGAGAACAAACACAGTCACGAAAAAAAACAAGAAAGACAAATAAAAAATAAAGGGTACGGAAACAACATGAAACAAATAATGCAAAAAAAAAAAACACAACAAACAAGACGACATCAAACACCTCAGATTGACCGGGGAAATCCACATCCGACGAGGGAGAGCTGAGAAACACCATGTCAACATCTATTTTTTGATTAATACGATACGTATTTAATGATTTTGATCAGGGACGAAGCTAGGATCGAACATTGGGAGGGGCAAAGGTCTATTAAGCCTTTAAATTTACAATTTGGGAGGGGCAAAAGACGACCTTATTTGACTATTATTTAAAGTAAAAAAGACCTCAAATGCTATTATACCAAAATAATTGAGAGGGGCAAGAGCCCCTCTCAAACTATACCTACCTCGGTCCCTGGTTTTAATTATGTCACGCAACATCAATATCCAACACAAATATAAAGTATATAATATTTTTTTGACGAGAAGATTTATAATATTTTAAAAAAACAAATGAAAGTTTACATGAAATTTTTTATATTATGATGTAATTATATAATACTATTTATTCTTTATTTATAATCTTTTAAATAGACATACGTCGTACAAATTACATTATTTGAATTCAGATTATCAATAATACTCCTTTCGTCCCATAGAAAATATTCTTTATTGACTTTTTGAAAGTTAAATTTTTTAAACTTTGACTATTATTATATTGAATATTTTAAATAATTAAATTTTGTAATATATATATATTTGAAAATTACTTGATTAGAGGTTTTTAAAATATATTTTTTTATATTTTTATCAATGATACATTTTAAATAATTAAGTCAAAGTTGAAAAAATTTGACAAAAAAATCAATAAGAAACAAAAATTATGGGATGGAAGGAGTATTATTTTTCTACTATTAAAACTATGCAATTGGTTTTCAACCTCACATGAGTCTTAAATGAGAGGTTGAAAGCTTGGAAAATGAAAAGGACCGTCCAATTCGGCTGTTTCCCTTTCTCAAGTAAATGGGCCCATTGTTTATTTTGCGCACGCGCTATTCATGCAACAAACAATATTTTCTCGCGTGTCGAACGGCTAGAGAAAATACAAATTAGTAAAATCTACGACTTTAGCAATTAAAATAAAATCAAAAGCTTGGTTTTTTTTTTGGCTTAAACAAAAAAAATCAAAAGCTTGTTTTTTTTTTCCTTTTTAGTCCCCCAATACCATTAGTTTTATAAAATAAGCATTGACCAACCCGATGTTTACTAGTACTATAAAAGAGATAAAATTCGTATGTCCCTTTTCGATGCCCCTATATATGCCCAAATACTAAAAAAACACTACAAAATTAAATTTTAAGCTTTAACCTTAAATTTTAAATACTAAACCGTACACCTTATACCTTAAAAAATATATCATACCCTAAATTCTTTAAACCCTAACCACAACCCCTAACCTAAAACTCTAAACCCTAAAGTTAATTTTGAGCATAAGGCATATGTAGGGGCGTCGAAAAGGGTAGAGGATTTCTTTCCCTATAAAAGCCATCATCTCTCTTCATTCCATTCATCACCTCATTTACCCATACTACCATTGTTTAAGCTTTCTTTAATTTATTTCGGTTTCTTCAATGGTTTCGGGACTTCACTCGTGGTTTTCCTCCATGTGCACTGCTTTCTGCATCACGTTCTTCTGTTTCACCCTCTTGTTTTCTTTCTTTTCACTGTTGATCTTCGTTTTGAGGTTGAAGGTCGGGTGTACTTGTGAAATCTGCCAGGCTTATCTCACTTCAAGTTGGACCAAAGAATTCGACAACCTTTGCGATTGGTTCACTCACCTCCTTCAAAAATCTGCAACCGGAACGATCCGTATCCATGTTCTCGGCAACACCATCACTGCAAACCCTGAAAACGTCGAGCACATTCTCAGAACCAGATTTGAAAACTACCCGAAAGGGAAACCTTTCGCTGCTATCCTCGGTGATCTTCTTGGCAAAGGCATTTTCAACGTCGATGGTGATTCATGGAAGTTTCAAAGGAAAATGGCTAGCCTTGAGCTCGGTAGCATTTCCATAAGAAAACACGCGTTTGATATCGTCAACTCGGAGATTCAATCCAGGCTTCTCCCTCTTCTGTCATCGGTTTCTATTGAGCAACGGGTTTTAGATTTACAAGACGTGTTTAGAAGGTTTTCATTCGATAATATCTGTAAATTCTCGTTCGGGTTAGACCCCGGTTGCCTCGAGTTGTCGTTGCCGGTTTCGGAGTTCGCCGAAGCTTTCGATTTAGCATCTAAGTTATCGGCTCAACGAGCGCTTGAATCGTCACCTTTGATATGGAAACTCAAAAGGGCGTTGAATTTAGGCACGGAGAAACAGCTTAAACAAGCCATTAAAATGGTGGATGAGTTGGCTCAAGAGATGATCAACCAAAGGCGGGAAAAGGGTTTTTCCGACAGCAACGATCTTTTGTCAAGATTCATGGGAACAATCAATGACGACAAGTACCTCAGAGACATTGTCGTGAGTTTCCTGTTGGCTGGTCGGGACACGGTTGCCTCAGGTTTAACGAGCTTCTTCTGGTTGTTGTCTCAACATCCGGAAGTTGAGTCGGCCATTCGAGACGAGCTCGAAAGGGTAGTAGGATCGAGCGACGATTACCACCAACAATTAGCAACCTTCGACCAACTGCGCGACATGCATTATTTACACGCGGCATTGTACGAAAGCTTGAGATTGTTCCCACCCATCCAATTCGACTCAAAGTTTGCTTTTGAAGATGACATTTTGCCGGACTTCACCTTTGTGAGGAAAGGGACAAGGGTGACCTACCATCCATATGCAATGGGTCGGATGGAGCGGGTTTGGGGCCCGGATTGTCTCGAATACAAGCCGGGTAGATGGTTGAAAAACGGTAGGTATGTCCCTGAAAACCTGTTCAAGTACCCGGTTTTCCAAGCTGGGGAAAGGGTTTGTTTAGGGAAGGAGATGGCATTGGTGGAGATGAAATGTGTGGTTCTGGCCATAATCAGCCGGTTCAATATCCGGGCTCTCAATCCGAATCAAGCACCGAGGTTCGCTCCCGGTCTCACCGCCAACGTCAGAGGTGGCTTACCGGTTATAGTCCTGGAAAATGGAAAGATTCATGACTTGTGTTGAATGTATTTCCGATTGCATGGTATTTATTGTAGTTGCATACGTATTTTATACTATCACAGTGTACATGTTAGTTTTCACTTGTAGAGAGGAGAACAAAAATCATAAAATTTTGGGATTTTAGTACGAGGACCAAACATATTTTCTACATATATTTGTGTATGTAATTAGATATGTTTTTTTCTTAATACTGAAGTGTATAAATTTAAATTGTCGTTGTCTGAAATACGAATAAAACAACAAAACAATTAATATTCAAATCCACAATTAACATGAAGTTCAAATCGGATCTTTTACCAAATATTTTTCGAATATAAATTATATGTCTCTTTTTGGTGCAACCCAACATTAAAAAAATGTTTTAAGATTTAAGATTGAAGTTTGTGATTTAGGTTGATTTAAATTTTAAGATTTAGAATTTAACATTTAAGTGTAGGCTTTAGTTTTTTAATATTAGAGTATATATAGACCAAAAGAAAAGAAAAACAGATGATTCTTGTTCGCATTTTCCCTTCCATTAAAAAAACGTAGTAATGATTTTCAAGTTAAAACATTATTCAGCCGATCTTAATAACACTTGTTCATAGAGCTTACTAATTACGAGAAATAAAGGCATGATTAATGCAATTATACGAAAATAGTATAAATTTTATCTACATTTATTTTATATTTAAATATGAAATACTACATACTAGACTATTCAGGCTTTAAAAAAAATTAATAATGGATCGTACCATGTTATAATCTAGTTGACAATTAGATGTTAAATGTTAATTTTCACAAGATCGAATAGAGAGAAACATAGATTCTAAATGTATGCTAGGGGTGGGGATTGATATATTGCTATTGTGAGTAACAATTAAGTTTAAGTTAAGGTAATTTATAAGAAAACAATTAAAAGAAAAGTTTAAGAGAAAGTTGTGTGTGCATAGATGGAACGAGGGGTTAGAGAGGACGATCGTTCCCCTAAAAATTTAAACTTCGTATGTAATTTTAAAAAGTTTTATCTATTTTTTATTAAAATTTATTTTTGTCTCTTCAAATTTTATTAGTTCACCTTTAAAATTTTATAAGTTCGTTTCCTTTAACGTAAAATTTTTAGTCCGTCCGTGCATGTGTATTGGTTTGCCGAGTTAGCATATATAGTGGAAGTTCACATGTAATAATAATAATAATAATAATAATAATAATAATAATAATAATAATAATATCGCCCACCATGAGGGGTTAGCGACGGCGGAGAAGGTCGGCCGCCGCCCACGATTTGATTTTCATTTTGGGGCTAAGAGGTCACATGCAAAGATACAATAGGCGATAACCGATAAGTAAGGGTCTAGTGTCTAAACCTCTTTTAATATTTATATTTATATTATAAAATTTTGGACAAAATTAATCTTTTGACTTAATAAACCCAAGAAAAAACATTAAAAGTATATACTTATTAAGATTATATTAATAACTAAAACATTAAAGAGTTTAATGGTAAAAAATCACAGAAAAAATTAAAATATCAATCAAATCTTCATGAAAAATTTACACTCAAGTGAATTATAATTAAATTTTAATTAATCGAGCTCTTTCATAAACATTAACTACATTGACTGTTAATTTTTTATGACAAAACCAACAGACTAAGATGGTGACATGTGTCATCTATAAGGACTTAATTCATTATTTTATTTAATGTTAAGGGATTAATTGAATTCAAATTTTAAAAATTATATAAAGAAATAAAATATTTAAAAAATAAAATCATTTAAATTATAAAATGATAGAAAGTTATGAGAAAAAAATATCTAAATAAATTATAAAAATATATAATGTATAACTATAAGTTATTTAAATTATATAAAAATGTATATAAATTAATATTTCCTTAATAACTCATTGGGAAGTCTTGTTTCATATATCTTAAAATACCTTGCTATGGGTATTCGAAAATAAAAGAAAACTGATTTTTATATATATCTTAACATATGCCTCAGATTTTATTTATTATTTTCTTTTACAATACATTAATTAGACATGCCAAATTATTGTCGAGACTTGAATAATTTAAGTAAATAGTACTACTATTAGTTAACATTTTAAATAAATAAATAAAATTACGAGTTTCCCCACCCACATGCATAGTGGACAAACCATAAACTTTGTTATTTATATATATTTCTGTTCTAGTGGCCTTTATTTATTATTTAAATTTCTATATTTTATATGAGAGTTCAATTTTGAGTTTGACGCTAATGAAAGGCCAGATAGAAGATAGAAGATACATAACAGTTGACACCGACGGTTGGATTATTATTATACGGAATATTATTTAATTACAGAAATAAATAATAATGATGGTGAAAAAAATTCATGGAACGCAGCAGAGAATTTCAGTTTACATTATATTAGTTTACTTTATCATATATAAATATTATATAATTAATGTAATATTAAAAAAATATTGGTTAGTAAAAGATTCCTGGTGGAAATTCCCAATTCAATGATCGATTATAATTTAGGTGACATTACCAGAAACAATAATTAAAATAATTATAGAATATGATTCCGAATGACTCAACATTATTGCTATTGCTTCCAATTCAAAGGAAAGCTACGACGAAATTAAATCTATAAATTAATAATTAGCCGTAATTATTTTTAATGTTTGTAATGTGATTCTTTTGTAATTCTTTCATTTTCAATATAATTTAGTATATTTTTCTTGTTAAAAAACCGACTAAGATATGAAATAATAATATTAGTAATTTTTTATAAGAAATTAATAAGTGTTATGTGGCCTAAGGTATTTATAAAAATAAAAAATATACTTATATGTTAGTTTTGTTTCAATAAAAAAATTAAAAATAGTTTTTTTTGACAAAGAAAAATAAGTAGTGGTAATATATGGAGCCTTTTTTTAATCTCGCAACCTGAATAAAAAAACATCAAATATTTTATTTATTTTTAAAGTATCAATTAAAGACGATTGTCAATTTTTTAATCTATTTTTGAAAACACCATTAATATCTTAATTAATTCTTCATTACAGAATCTTTACTAGTACCTAACCTATTATGTATGGTAAATGATTAATAAAATTAATAATGATTACCTTTAATTTAATTTTATTGAAAATAACAAATTAAGTAATTTTATAATGTTTTGAATAAAAAATTGTAAAAGAACCTTAAAGAAATATAAATATGGGCAGTTGGCAGTTAAGATTCATGTTAACCGGTTTGGCCGCTTTCGTGTAGAAGGAAATTTAACCAAAAACTTCCAATAAAACAAATCGATATATTTTTCTGAAATTATAGGATTTATTGTTATTAGAAAAATAGTTAAGCTACCAACAATCGGTTGGACTATTGAAATGAAATATTAGATTTTTTAAGTAATGTTTGAGGTTCGTATTTTGATATTGTGAATGAAATAATTAGGTTAAGAGAATCGCACTCATAATTAATTTTTACGATACTCAATTCAAATTAATCTGTTAATAAATTTAATAGCGATAGTTAAAAAAAATAGCTAATACAAAAACCTTTGACATATTTAATCCTTGTATTATTAAATACCATGATGTTATTAAGATAGTATATTTGTTATTTTTCTTTTGACAAATCATAATTCGAATCATATTCCTACTTAGAAGGAGGGGAAGAGGAGACTCTAAAAGAATGAAGGAGGTGTTCTTAATGGGTCTAAAACCAATAACCTAAAAAAAATAAGCGAACAAAAATGAAAAACTTGGTCAACCGACCAAATGTATTTACTCAGTATATTTATTATTCTCCATTATATAAATCTGAATACAATTTACATTCATTCGTTTTTCATGTTTAAAATCATCACTTAAAAAAAGATTACTTTGGGATATTTCGGTGCAGAAATGCAAAGCACGAGAAACGTTACAAAATTGGCGTTTAACTTCAACATGGACTGCACGATAGAATTGTTGAAACTAAACTTTTCGGCTGCTGCATCCACGATCCATTATAAAAACGTACCAAAGATTTTATATTAGGGGACAAATTTATAAAATTTTAAAAATATAAACTTATAAAATTTCAAAAGAACGAAAATAGATTTTTTAATAAAAAATATAATAAATTAAAAATTCTAAATCATATATGAATTCGAAATTTTTAGAGGACGATTGCCCCCTTCACCCCTTAGTTCATTCTTATCTATGGGCATCCTCAACTAAGAGGTTGAACCATGCTTTCTTTTCTTTTTAATACTATAATATAAATATTTGATACAATAACACGAGATTTATTAGTTTTACATACGATGCACTTGAAAATGTTTTTAAGAATAATTATTGTTGCAACATCTAAGAGTTATGACTTAATGTTTTTAAGAATAATTATCTTTGATTTAGGGATTCGAGTATATCTTTTTAGGCGTTATAATTTGTACATTAAATAAAAGTGCGATAACTTGTATTAGTTTTTGTATATCTCAAGAAATACATATCGTAGAGTCTAATATACTATCACGAACCGTACATAGTATCTTTTTAGGTAAAGCTATTTTCTCTGTATCTCAATCGTATGTTTTATTCCTACCAGAGATAGTAATAACTAATAAAGTTGACAAATCTGTATGTATCCGCATATTTCTTCAAATACGTGTATCAACACGTTTCAGTTTAAAGGCAAATAGTTTTTTGGAAGAAAAAAAAAGAAATTATTAGACAAATATGGCTCACTACGTCATCCGTGGTCCCAGCTAATAAAGTTCATTCATTTAATTTTAACTTTCAAATAACCATTCATTTTTATTGACAAAGAAAGAGGTAGAAATTCACCTTTAAAAGAAATAGATAAATAAATATTACTGGCTGAGATTATAAATGACTTAATAAGCCGAGTCTATCTAATAATTTTTCGAAAAGAACACGTATGGATGTGAAACATGGGATAAGATTGCATGATTTGCACGTTTTAAACAAGTGAAGGAAGAAACATAAAGCTGTTGGTCCAAGGAAGCAGTGAAAAGCACCATCTTTTTAGCGTTGTGAGAGATGTTAATTGCGGCTTGAGGCCAACGATGTGAATGTCCATCCATATTTGTCAGGCTTGTGTTTTTCACATCATGCGTATTAAAATAATTTTTAAATCTAATTATATGCGAACATTGTTTGAATATATTAGGAAAATTATTTAATACACATATTGTGTGAACTAAGTTTTATACAGTTTTATTTATTTTAAAAGTTACTCCATGAGTTTATTTTAGAATTTAAAGTTTAAAATTGAAGATTTAAAGTTTATGAATTGTGTAGATATTTTATGAATTTTTTTATTAAAAATATGTCTCGATCCTTTTGTTTTCTTCTTAATTAAGAGTTCTTATCCTTCAAAGTTCTTGAAAACTTTACCCTTTTCCCTTAAATTAATCATCACTTAAAAACAAAATAATTACGCCGCTTATTTTGATATATTTGTGGTTGATTCATATCGTGTTCTTCAACTATCGGTGCTTTGATGGGATTGACAATGAATTTTAATCAGAATTTTATTCCAATTTCAATGTTCGTCCTTTTTGACATTAACAGTGGCACGGTCAAGAATTTTGCACACGTTCTTCACAATTTCTTATGCTTTCTTATCTTTTTTCCGAATATATTAATCGGATATTAAAGATAACGCTTATAAAATAATTGTAATTAAATCCACGTAATAGCTTACATAATTCAATTACAGGGTCAACCTCCACGTATGAATTCATGGATATAGCTTACGTAATTCATGAGTGAGCGTCCACGCAATATAAAAATGATGATTAGTAACAAACATATATATATATATATATGGGTTAGGATCAAGTTACACTATGTAAAACTCAACTAGTTTTACACTAATTTATGGCCATTAGATTGGTTAAATGAATGGATGAGATTAACTCCTTACTTTTTTTCCCAAGTGATAATCTTTCCATATCCTACTTTTAATCTCATCCATTCATTTCACTCATCCAATGGCTATGGATTAGTGTAAAACTAAATGAGTTTTACATAGTGTAACTTGATCCCATCCCTATATATATATATATATATATATATAAGAGAAAAGTCTGATAAATAAGTTGTGTAAACTATCAAATTTATTAAATTTAGGATTTAAAATTAGTTTAGAGTTTAAAATTTCAGATTTATAATTAGAATTTTAAGATTAAAAATTTTAATTTTAAATTTTAAAAAATGATTACGTAAATATCATATATCAAAATATAACTCATTATAAATAATTTAAATATCGTATAAAAAAACATAATATTGCAATTCAGTGTTGTTTTTAGGTAGGGTAAGTAATGTCTTTTTAGAAAATAGTGTTTAATAAATTATTCATGAACAGTTCGTAAATTGTTCATTACGCTATACAGTCTTTTTTAACGGTCAAAATATATCTTTTCTTTACAAGCTTGTGCGAGAAGGGTCTTAATAGATACGAAAGAATGGAGGCTAAGATGATTTGTTTATTAAATGTTTAAAGCAAAAGGGTTATAATTTATAAATCAGATCTAATTCAATATAATTGGTTCACGGAATTCGTTTAAAACATAATGTCAAATAGATTTAACTTTAAATCCCCAACAATTATATTCCTTTTCAAACTACACTCTATTTTATATAAAAAAATATTGGTAAGTTGAATGGATAATAATATTTATATATTAAAAAAAACTTGAGAGTTCTGCAACAAGACATTTCATTATCCCATAGGCGTAGGGCATTTGTGGTTAGAGGCGACAAACGGGTTATTTCGGTTTCGGTTATTTCAGATTTAATATTTTTGATTTAGATTCAGTTTCGGTTCGGTTCGGTTTTAGTTCGGGTCTATTGTGTTTCGGGTCATTTCGGTTCGGTTATTTTTGGTTCAATGAGAGATCAGTCGATTTTAATCAAATTTTTAGGTTGGTCAGATTTTTACACCCTATATATGACTTTATAAAGTCAATATATTTGACATTTTAGTGACTTGTGAGGCTGTTCATATTTTATCTTTCTTTATTTCTATTAATTGAGTCCATTCGGTTCGGGTCCATTCAGTTCGGGTCTATTCGATTCAAGTCTATTCGGTTCAACTAAATTCGGTTCAATTTCGGTTTGGTTTATTTCGAGTTTCGGATCAGATTTCAGGTCAATTTTGGGTTGATTTTTGGTTTCGGTTCGGGTCTCAGGTCAAATTTGTCAGATCTATTTGTGGTGTTCATCAGAAAATAAGGCCCTTGGCCATTTTCAAAGCTGACATAATTGCACAAAACCAAAGAAAAGAAACTCGAAACATGCTACACCATACATATCAAAATCTATATGATACATATTATGGGTTAGTATCTATACAAGTATATAAATACTTTAAAAATTATTACGAGACATTAAATTAAAAATAATATGAATATAAAATTTCCCCAAAGCCGGTATCCCCTAACCACTCGACCAACATGATAAAATAAATAGGTGGGAAGCAATGCAGCAATGGCCGAGGCTCCAAATGATACCTGAAAGTTCAAAAGCATTTAAAAAACACATGCCATCAAGTTTAGATGAAAAAAGACCGCAACTTGTATTCAAGTACTTGAACCCAATTTTTCAGAGTAATGTTCTTTACACAGTAAAAAGGACAAGCCATGAACCAAGTGTCAAAACGTTCTTTGCATCTGAATACAGGAAAGGGGAAGTCAAGTCACCTTCCCCGCTTGACGAAGTTAAATAGAAACAATTCATTGGATAATCGAGCGGTTATTAAGAAAATACAAATCACAGTGATTGCACTCACAACTGGGGTGTAGATCAAACTGGTGCTTTCATCAAAGCCATCAGCCCTCTTCTCCAAACTCGTTTGTAAATCTTTCATGGACCTCAAGATCTGATTTGCTTACCGTTGGCCTCTGTCTTGCAAGCACCTTATCAAAATCTGATCTCGAAATAGGTGGTGGAAGTATCTGCATGATTATTAATCAATAAAAACGAACTTTCAATTACTTCAATCAGTGGTGGTGTTTATCAAGCAACTCCATACCTGTGCTGCAAGTCCTTTGGAAGCCAATTCCTGCATGGTAATTTGGACAGCACCCGGTTGCTTTGGTCCACATGGCATCCACATGTCATCAGGTGTCTTGTAGAAAAACATTGCATCTTGGGTTTTACGGACAGGTTCGAAAAGTACATCCTTAACCTGTCTAGACATAAAACACAAGTTAGTTAATATTGGTCCTTCATATTAGGATTCATTTTTAAGAGAGAAATTGGAGAAAGGAGAATAAGAGAAGATGATTAAGCATCTGACATAGATTTTGCACTTACACAAACAGATATATCTGACCCTGAAAACCCCTCTGTTCGCCGAGCTAAGCTTTCAAAATCACTTTCAGTCAAGTTGTGAGGAGTATCACCTAAATGCACCTGTTGCAATTTATTTTTACCAAAACAAGGAAACCATGTTAAAGAAACAAAAGTAACTGAATGATTTTATAGTGCGAAGGAAGACAAAACAAGAAAACAACCAATAATTTTTCTTTCTTTTTCCCCCATATTCAAAGGATATCAGGGATAAGATCTAGTACCTTGAACATATGTTGTCGAGCCTTCAAATCAGGGAGAGGAATGTAAATACGCTTATCAAAACGGCGGCGGATGGCCTAGAAGAACAATTGATTAGTAAAAGAAATCCATCTCAGCTGATTCAAGATGAATATATGCTGATATTATCCTTCACCTGATCAAGTGCATAGGGAGTATTTGTTGCTGCAAGCACTAGGACTTTCTGATCATTATTTCCGACACCCTAAAACATAAAAATAACAAGATAAAAATTCCATTCATTAAGCTTGAAAACTTGGATGGAAACAAGTATCTACTTGTCACAATATAGCACAGGCATAAATTAAATATGTACACCGTGTAATACAAATAGGGGCAATAAGGGAAGTGTCTCAAAAAGAGAGAGAAAAAGGATGCAGATGCCAGCATGCTGCAGAATACAGCAACAAAAATATCTTACATAATTATATAAGATTAAGAAGAAAACTTGCATTATCCTAAAACCCCAAGGTTATTTCCTAATATTGCATGTCGTTTGTAAATGGGTTGAATCATGAATCGTCTTCAAATTTTTTCTTTCATGTTATGACTTGTATAAAAAAAATGAATGTTTAATCATCTAGGGGAAAAAGTTCTTCGGACTTGTAAAAAACTTTATAATAGAAAAATCCTTTTGGGGCTAGTATTAAATATTTATGAACTGCAAACTTTTTTTTATGAACTGCAAACTAGCCTTTCGGAAAACTTAAATTAAATAAAGACCAAAGAATTTACACCAAGTCCTGAAGATAAAAATGAAAACCGTTTAGAGATTGTAAGACTATAATTCATGTGGAAATAATATCTTGGAAACCCTTGGACAAAGCAATCTTAACTTATTCTTAGCACATTCACCCACTGACAAGTACCTGCATCTGTACAAGAAGTTCAGTTTTGATACGTCTTGATGCTTCACTCTCGTTGCCCTCGCCTCGTTGACCACACAAGGAATCTATTTCATCAACGAATATGATGGAAGGGGCACTATCACGAGCCATCTGAAAAAGGTTTGAAACCAGCTTTTCACTTTCTCCCATCCACTTTGAGACAAGGTCTGATGAAGAAACACTAGCAGAAAAAGGAGGGGGAAAGGGATTAAGTTTTAAAAGGGAAACAAGCAGAAACCTTGCAAACATGCACATAAACGGAACAAATGTATATAGAAAATTAACTACCGCAAAAAAACGTTTGAAAATATAATTAATGTGATTAAAAAAAGTAAAGTTATTTTAATATATGGGAGGATTTGGCTGATGAATGCCCATAGGGAACTCTTTAAGGTAAGTTAATATTCTATTTATAGTGAGTGTTTCATTAGATGTGGTAGTTGCCAGTTTACATGTTGGTTCTCTATGCATCAAAAGAAAATATTGCATAATAGGGTAACCTTGAACGGTAATCTTAGGGATCTTGTTAGCAAAATTTATATTAGAAGCAACAATATTAACGAATGAAAGCCTAGGTTTACAATATCAACACCAAACACTTGAAGAAAACACAATTATCATGTCTTTATATCTGACAAAGGGGACAAGATAATGAACTTTAAGACCAATTGTTGCACACAAGATAAATTGATAAGTATCAAGTCATTATAGGTGACAGAGTGTCAGTATTAAATTAAGGAATGAAGAGCAAGTATGAAAAGAATTGACAGGTAGTGACTGCATGCCTAACTGAATAACACAGAAAACAGTACAACTGCTAACATATCTTAGGTTACATTAGATTTTCCAACAATCATCCTTACTGCCCGATATAAACTGTTTTACAGGGAATCACAAATCACATAAAGCATCTTTTTAAAACTCCCAGATGCTCTGCACTACACCATGAACCCTTAAATTATGTGCAATGAAATCATAATAGAAGACCTTCACATCAATGGATGTAATACATTGTAATTGTATGGCTACAATAACTGTACAAGGCAAAGCTCATTCCAGGAGAAAACACCGAAAAAATCCTTATCATTATTATCTCAAGGGTTACTACTACTTTTGTTGTACTTCAAATAACTACTATTACTAGTTGACATGGTAAAATTTTGAGGTAATATGTCAATGCCGTTATCTTGTTGGACTTGGGGCAGGAAAAAAAAACCCCCAAGTTTCAAGAGGTTAAAGTAAATTAAGGTAAAGTGAAAGACATGACACTTCAATGTGATCCGAATTACAATAGAAGAGTTCGAAAGAGTAAGCCTGGTTGCCAAAATTCTCAACAAAAGCAAAATTGGGATTTATTTGAGTTTGAAAGCCTTATTAGAGAAATTCTCAGCAGCAACAAAATTAGAATTTATTGGTGAGTTGTTTTTATGTGCACATAAAGAGGTTAAATAAATTGGTTTACCTAAAAAATGTAGAGTCTGCTTCAGTAGCAACAGCCTTGGCTAAGTATGACTTCCCAGTCCCAGGTGGCCCATACAAAAGAAAAGCTCTCCATGGCCTTCTCTTTCCTAAAAGTAGAACAAGTAATGTTGAAAAGAGAGTGAGTAGAACGGTTGGAAAAGCCGCTAAAAGGGGAATGTAGATTAGGCTCAGCTAAAAGAAGGCGGAGTCTTTATCCTTGCAAACAACAGTTTCTGAATTGACACTAACAGAGACAGCAAGCAGATCTTAGTAACATGATAGTTGATACCGAAGGCTGTTCCTCACATTTAGGTTTTGCATGATGTTGAGCACTAAGATAATGATGATAAGAACGTTTACCAAATAAGCATGATCATCTTAATAATATCAACACAAAATCATGTCTGTATCATTAAAATACATCTAATTTAAAGAGTCCCAACCCCCAAGAGTCTGTCATTATTCTTCACGGGTAACATTCTGCAAAATGAAAAATAAGGTAATCTTAAGTCGCCAATTGAAGTTACTAGCATCGGGTTAATGCTACTAACTTGAATTGACGACTTCAAGATTACTCTTGGGGGCTGGGAGCTCTTTTTAAATGATATCACATACGAGAAAGAATAAAATTCTAAACAGTTCCATAATCAACATTCAACCGGTTCTACTATGCACTGCAAATTGTTAAAATCAAGCAAAAGACACTAAATTTATAGCTTAAAATAAAAATCATCCAGTAGCAAAGCCTGTAAAGAAAAAAAACCCACAAAACCATTAAATTCCTTGATAGTTCAACAATCAATCATTGGCCCGTTCTATTATCCACGAAAAAATAACTAAACTCAGCTAAAGTCACCAATTATTTAGACATATACCTGAAACCAGGCTAAAAAAAGCCAATAAAAAATCCAGAAAAAGAAAAAAAGAACTAACCAGTAAAAAACTGAGGAAACTTGACCGGCAAAATAACAGCTTCTTGCAAAGCCTGCTTAGCGCTTTCTAACCCAGCGACATCATTCCACTTCACATTAGGTTTTTCCCTAATAATAGCCGAATTAAGCCCAGCTCTCAACTTGGCCTGTTCCGGATCCTCCCCGTCACCGCCTTCTCCTCCGCCACTACCATCCTTGGGTTTGCTTTTGGGACGCGTGGCAACAGCAGCATCCCCATTAGAAGCCGGTCCTGGCCCACCTTCATCAAGAACAGCGCGGATCTCCTCGGCACGGCGTAAATACTCGGTGAATTTCTGGGTGATTGCTTCTCTGATTTTGGGGTTCTTCTCGTATTTCAAATGAGTCTTGAAATACTCGAGCGCGTTCATGTATAAAGGGAACGCTTTGCTGTAGTTCCCTGCATTGTCTTCTTGTACCGCTTGCTTCACGTACTCTATCGCTTGTTCTTTGAAATTGCTATACATATTTTTACCCAACTTTTATTCTTTTTCAATGGAATTGCATGGGATCGATTGAAAATTGATTTTTTCTTTTCTTTTCCAAACGGGTTTTTGGAGATTTGGAGAGAAAAGGAAAAGAAAAGAAAGGAAAAGAAAGATCGAACGAGAGAGAGGAAAGACGAAGGAAGGTAGAGAAAGATTCAATTTTTGATCGTCAAACAACTGGCAAGAGCGTGTTGAATATATTGTTTATTCATTTTGGCAACGGAAATATTAATTAGTATAATTTTTTTAATTGTTTTAAATTTTACGATTTAAAATCTAAAATTTGATTTTTTTTTCATACAAATTAAAATTAAGAAAAATAAAACGTCACCACTATAATTAAAATTGGTCTAATTACATAAGTAAATATTTTTAAATTCTTAGGGAAAGATGGGAATTTAAATTATGCAATTATACAATAATGATTTATGTATAAACAGTAACTTGAATTATATATATGGTTAAGTATTGACTCGAATTATATTTGATAATTAAGTTTATTTAATACCTAAATGTTTATATTAAACAATATATCTTACTGACTAAGTTTTACGGTCTAAAATTTATTAGTGGTCAAATATTTAGCTTTATAAAGATAGAGTTGGAATAAAACACCACTTTTAAAAAATAATGAAAAATAAAGGGTAACTTTGAAAAACAATTTTTTAATAGTGATACTTAGATAAAACACCAGAGGTTATAATATTTAAAAAAAGTTACCTCAAGAAAATTTGGGAAGGAAATAAAGAAAAAAAAGTCTAAAATGGAAATTTGATTAATAAAATATTAAAAAATAAATTATCAAAGAAAAAAAGTCTAAAATGAAAATTTGATTAATAAACGGGCTGGGGTTTATTTTATTACAATTCTTAACGCCGCAAGCAAAGCCCATTTTCCTTCACGGCGCGGGGTTTTAAGCTGTTAGCTTGGCGGCGGGGAAAGAAAGGGTGAAAAAACGAAAAGAATGGGAAAGAGAGACAAGAAACAAAAGCACCAACAAAGAACAAGTCATAGAGGTGCAGCCTCGTATTACACTGTCCAACATGATGATGATTACGAAGATGAAAGCTTCAGCTTTCAACAGCCGTCTCAAGATTCTGAAGAACAAGATGAAGAACCAGAAGAAGAGGAAGAAGAAAATGACCCAAACCCATCAATTGAAATGCCATCAAAGTTCCTTCTTTACCAACAATCCGTACAGGTTATAATCACCCCCAAAGTTTGAATTTTTTCCTTTTATGTTATTGCCGACAGAACTTTATGAAGTGGGTAGATAAGAAGAGTTTATAAAATGGGAAGTTAAAAAGTTTTGTCTTGCTTTAGTTGGGGATGTAAAATTCAACACAGAGTAGCTGATTAATGTGTTAGGTAATGTGAAGATTGGATCTTTCTAATTATTTGATGTTTGTTATTAATTACATGTTTTTATTAAAATAATTGTTTGTTGAATGCAGTCACCGAAAGGAGATATAAGCTATTTGCAGAAGTTCTTTTTGATGTATGTGGGTGGAAGATTGCCTTTGCATCTTCAAGAAGATTTCTGTGGCACTGCACTTCTTAGGTATGTTTCCCACTTGTTAGCAGCATCCTTTTTATAGTTAATGCTGTAAATTAACCAAACTAATTAAGAGACGTGTGAATAAGTCAATTCGGCCATTGATTTTTCTCATTTCACCCCTAGTTTGTAGATGGTATTTCAGTTTTCATTTTGTAACCATTGCTTGCTTTATAGCTTTTGAATCTAAGCCTATGCTGCTGGAATCTCATCGAAAAATGTATGTTGCTGAACATGATAGTAAAACATGTCACTGTCTATATGGTTTATGTTTGGATATAAGGCAAAGGCAAGACTGATTCCAGAAGTGCCTCTCGATCTCCTTTATATGGATGATGTAGTTTGGTTAATGGATGAAACTGTAACTTTGATTGCCAATAAATTTGATAATCTGTCAGGTCATTCGTAGCCAGTACAAACTGGTATCGTGTACTCTCTTTCTAATATAGTTAGCAATTCACATTGAAAAGTGCAGACTAGTAAGTACTGAGAATTTACTCTGGTTGACAGTACAGAGTGGCTTCGAAGTGATCCTAGGCGGACAGCTGTAGGATTGGATCTCGACCTCGAGGCATTGCAGTGGTGCCTAGAGAACAACATCAACAAAGTTGGGGCTGACGGGTATTCCAGAATATCCCTCTTTCATGGGAATGTATTGAATCCTCATGAGGCAAGATTAGTTGGCTTCAAGCCCCAGGAGCCAATAAGGAACATTCAGTTGGAGGAAAGTGATTATAATTCCGAGATTGCTGCAACAGAACCTAACATGCTTGAGGGCTCTACCGCTTCAACGAATGAAGAGTCCATTGAGGCAGATGCTAAAATACCTGCAAGAGACATTATATGTGCTTTTAATTACAGCTGCTGTTGTCTCCATAAACGTGCGGAACTTGTTTTGTATTTCAAGCATGTTCTTGAAGCCTTGTCAAAAAAGGGTGGTATATTTGTGATGGATTTATACGGTGGCACATCGTCCGAGCAGTCATTGAGACTTCAAAGGAGATTTCCCAATTTTACGGTATAATCTTTCTGCCCATATAAACATGCTAATGCGAAGTACTGTTTAAAGATTTCATATAAAAAATGGTACATTGGGTCCGGCTTTCTGTTTTATATTCAAGTATAGAGTATTTAACTTCCCTTGTGTAAGAAAAGGGTTATATGTTTTACTTCAATTTCTGGTTTTTTTTCATTTTTTCATAAGTGTAGGCCATTGATACGGATATCTCATGTTATGAGATCCATACCGTAACATTTAAGGCAATATGTGCAGTATACTTGGGAGCAAGCTGAATTCGACATCATCGAACGCAAAACCAGGATTAGTCTCCACTTTCATCTTTCAAAGCAGCAGAAGAAACTTCGCCATGCATTTTCATACAGCTGGAGGCTGTAAGTTCTGTTGAATTCCTGTTTTGTTTTCTTGTTTATGATTGACACATTGCTGTCTGGTTTGCCCTTTTCAGTTCAGTAACTTCCCCTCGAATTTGATAAGATAGTAGCTTAAATGTCCAGGTGGTCATTGCCAGAGATTAGAGACTGTTTAGAAGAGTCTGGATTTCAATCTGTCCATTTCTGGCTTCGAAAGATGCCGGACACGAATGAAAACAGAAGCACGGAAGGATTTGGAATCGGGAGAGATGTGAAGTATGAAGAGGTAAATACTTTCCAACAAGAAGATGCTTGGAATGCGTATATTGTTGCCGCAACATAATAGACCCTTCAATCCTATCTTTTTCAACGGACCAACTGTCGATATGCTTGAGTAGGAGAGGCAGGCAGCGTTTGACACCACACGACAGCTTGTTTTCATGGTTGTAAAACTGGCGTTTTCTCATATTATTGTACTTCCGGTCTTTCACGGCAGCACATTATTCGATGAATTATTCTGTCACGTTCCATAGATTTGGAATCATATACTCGGTAACTCGAACTAATACTCTTAACATCTAGCAAAAGAACCCCTAAATTCGACTCATTTGCATCTACAAGGAAACCAGACGGGAGTGTTGCATCTTCAATTAGTGAGGTGTAATGTCCTTCTTGCTTCTTTTATTTCCATTTTAAGAACATTTTCCCCAACCTCTTTACATATTAATGCTTGCGTAACCAGAAAGTAATAGGTATCAGAGCCTTGAAGCTTAAGGGTCAGTGTTGATGTTTGGAGATCGTTCATGCTACCTAAGATCTAGATTTTGGACGGTCCGGATGTTTCTTGATAGTTAATATTTAGATGGTGTGGATATTTCTTGTTAATCAAGTCATTTGAAAATCTTTGGAAACGAAGAGTAAGATTTATGGTAATCTGTTATGGAAGTTTGGCTAGATTGGGTTTTACGTCGTTGGACACTGCTAGGCCTAACACGTGTCTGGAGGAGAAGTGATAGGATTTTTTATTATTATTTTCTTTTTGGTAGAAAATTATGCATGTTCTTTGCCGGTCTGTCTATATGATGTAAATATAACATAAAAGTACGTCATTAATAGATACAAACATTATATTAATATTAATATGGTTTATAATTTATATTACAGTTAAATAAATATATTATTTAAAGTACGTCATTTTTATCTAAATTTATAAAAATGGACACATTATATTGATTAAACATAATTTAAATATCAAGATAAAAATTGTATACTTTTAATATTTACTTGACAATACTTTAAATATTTAAATAAAAAAATATGTTATACTTTAAGTATTTAAATAAAAATGGTAAACTTTAAATACTTACTATAATATAAGACCTATTAATAGATACAGACATACTATGCCCATTGAAAGGACAATGGTTTAAGATTTCTCCATTGTCATTTATTTATTATTAATTTATTATGAGAGAAAACGGGACCCACTTCCAGGGCAATGTTACGTCATTATGTCTCGATTAGGCCGTCTCGATTTGGAGCCAAATTGGATTCCCAACTTAACTCTGAATTAAGAATAATAGTAATAATAATAAACATTTATATTTTTTTAAAAATATCATAAAACAAAGCAGAGGACAAAATTAACGTAGCTTAACGGCTAAGTATATTATATTTATATAGTTTCTCAGGAACCATTAGCCACCCGAAATTATGGCTGTTTCGATTTATGTTTTTTTTCCTGGTAAAATTCAATGCACACCGTTTATTTAATTTTAACGCGTAGTATTTATTTTATTTATTGGACAACAAAATAAAGAAGCCCCGAGAAAAAGAAAAAGAAAGTGTGTGGAATCTTCGACCAAATCCCTCCCCTCCCCTTTCTTTCTTTTCTTCCCCCACATAAAAGGGCGGTTCCTTTCCCTTCCCTTTCCCCGTTTACTTTTTCTTTCTTCTTTTCTATTCTGATTGCAAGAAGATTTCGGTTTCGTATTTTCCTCTGAAACTCTCGTCTCAGGTGATTTTCCTGTCGATCTTTTTTATTCTTTTTTGTTGAATCTATGGCTTTTTATTTGTTTTTATTGTGTTGAATGTTTTTTTTTCTATATATATGTAGGAGATTGAAAAAGATATGGCGGAAGAACACAGATGTCAAGCACCGCAATTATGTGCAAACAACTGCGGATTCTTTGGAAGCCCAGCGACTCACAATCTTTGTTCTAAATGTTATCGCGATCTTCAGCTCAAGGAACAGCAATCTTCCTCTGCCAAACAAGCCTTTAATCAAACATTCGTTCCATCGTTGCCATCGTCGTCATCGGCCGAATCTACGTTGTCAATTTCCTTAGCGGCGGCGAAGGAGGAACCGTCGGCGGAAACAAATCAAACGACGGTGGTGGAAGAGGAGGTTCAGGTGAGGCCAAACAGGTGCTTGAGTTGCAAGAAACGCGTGGGGCTCACGGGGTTCAAGTGCAGGTGTGGGATGTTTTTTTGCGGGATCCATAGGTACCCTGAACAACATGCTTGTACTTTTGATTTCAAAGGGATGGGAAAACAACAAATCGCCAAGGCTAATCCTCTTATCAAGGGTGAGAAGCTTCGAAAAATTTAAATAAAAAGTTGTTTGAAGAAAAAGAAAAGGGGGAGGGGTTTCTTTTGTGATTGTGTCTGTCAAAATTTCAGAATTTGGGTCGTCGATCAACTGATGAAATTTAGATTGATCATTGGGCATCGCCGGCCGATGGCCGGTCAACTAGTGGAAAGTGTTTTAGACGGTGGTTGTTATTATTCCCTATATAAATGGTACTATTCTATTTTTATGTTTCTTAAAATATATATGGCCATGTTGGTTGTTGCATTGAATTATACAGTATATATCTAGTATCTCAACTTGATCAAATAAATAAATAATAATAATAATAATATACTTTTTTATACAAAATTAATAAATGACCTTTTTAATTATTTGTTAAACAATGTATTTTAAATATTATTTTATCTAATAAAAAATAAATGATTTCTTTTTTTTTTTGAATTACAAAGAATAGCAGCCTAATTACAAAAATAAATGATTTCTTTAATGAGACTTGTGAAGAATAAAATAAAGTATACATTTTGCGCCTACCACCTTTATAAAGCCCCTCTCCAAATTACAACTTAGCTTGCTTTTATCTGGCGCCGTTGTTCTCTTGACTACCAACCCCCCGTCACCAAAAAGTTTAGTAAATATATCCTCAGCATTCTTCATATTAAACTTGTAGGCCTTACCACCGTCGATATCGTCGCCACTAAATTCATTGAAGCTCGATAATTCAATCGATTGAAGCCCTTCTTTATCGTAGAGGTCATAGATTTGACGCTTCTGCGGGTCACTGAGGACGTCTTAAGCTTCAAAAATCTGCTTGAATTTGGCCACCGCTTCATTTTTGTTGACGGGGTTCTTGTCTGGGTGCCACCTCATGACTAGTCGTTTGTAGGACTCACTTCTAGTAATCGCCAGAATGCTATGAGGAGGTGATAACGATGGAGGCGACGAAAGAAGAGTGGGTATAAGCAGGGATGAAATGTTGGCAGGAAAAAAATGTTTTTATAATTAAATATTAATAAAAATAATTTATTTTTATTTTAAATTATTTTTTATATTTAATAATAATAAAATATATCATGTCATACCAAAATACTAATAAAATAATTTAAAATAAGTCAGAAAGTAAAGTTCAATGAGTAAATTAAACGTTTTAAAAGTTCAGTGACCAAAAATAGGTCAAAAAAAGTAAAGCTGAATAATAATTTAAGTATTTTACCCTTTGATATAAAATATTTAAGGTCCTAAAACTTTAATCCTATGTAACAATGGTCATGAAATGAAACCAACCGACTTCTGTTTCATAACATACAATGAAAATAGTGAAAATAACTATTTTAAATAAGCTTGCCTAAGTGGTTAAGGAAACAATTGTTGTTCCTAGAGGTCACAGGTTCGAGCACCAGCAGTTGCAGCAGGGTCATTGAGCATATATTGTTGAGAGTATATTTAAGAACAAATACTATTTGTAATCACCTTAGCTTTCCAAAAAAAAACTAATTTTATTTTGTGAATGTAATACTTTTCTATTTAATAAAAAGAATAGTAAAAAAACTTGTAGTAACATTTTCAAGCCAAATTATTCTATAAAATAACATAAAACTCGCCTTAAATAAATTTTAATAAATATATGTTTATTAAAAAATATATAATTCAAGGGAACATATTTCGAAACACTGATGATGAAAATTTTATTTTTTTATTATTTTAAGTTAGAAATTTATAATTTATAATTTTTGGTTAAAGTTTATAATTTTAAAATTTAAAATTAGACATGAAGTTGTTTTTCTACTCCATCAAATATTAACCTAATCCCACACAGCCCCCCAAAAAATGTACCCAAGCTTTACCCAACTTGTAATCTTGTATTGTCCTGCAATCATGTATCCAGAATGGGCTGAGAAGAGCAACACAAGATTTCCACTCACCTAACCTTTGCTCTCTTATTCCATCAGAAGCCTATATTCTAGGGTTTGCAATTTCTTAAAACTTCCCTTTGTTTCATTACTCCAATTCCTTTACTTTTTTGTGGTGTCTGTCTTAGTTTTAGTATTGTCTAAGAAGAGAGTTATCTCGTATTAAAAGAATGGGTAAACTATCTGTTTGACCACCAATCTATTGGGAAAGTTTTAAAATGACCACCATAGAAAAAAACGCGTCATTTGACTACCCAAACTATTAAAATGGGATCAATTTGGCCACCGACCGTTAAGAGGCTAAAGGAAGGTGACGTGGCAGTTAAAAAATTAAAGGTATAATCACACATTTGGTCCTTATTATTTACACATATTTTCAATTTAGTCCTAATTTATATTAATAAAATAAATAAATTAAATAATTAGATAGTGACACGTGTCAACACCTTATTGGAGGACTTTAATTATTTATATTTGATTTAATTAATTTATTTCCCTCCTCCAATCAGGTGGTGACACGTGTTACCACCTGTTTAAAGGAGAAAATATGACTTCATGAAAATGCCTGTAACCCCATCGTCCCGGTCTGGCCGGATGATCGGTCCGAGAGAGCCACACGGGGAAAACCGAAGCGAAACCCAAAGGATTCCCCCTCGATTAGCAACCCTATTTTTTTTCTTTATATATTAATCTTGCCTAGATGAATATTAAGTCCTATGTGATTCACAACAGCGGAAAACATTCAAAAGAAAAACACATTCGAGCCACGGCCATGCATAACAGTCAATTTTAAGCTTATAAGGCAGGCAGTATCGATACCCTTGACAGGGGTATCGATACCCCCTTTCTAGGTCAACCCAAGAAGTCAACACGAGAAGACCGTATCGATACCCTTACCAGGGGTATCGATACCCTCTCCCTCGGTCAACCTTCCTTGGTCAACAGATAGATCCGTATCGATACTCGGGAACCCCGTATCGATACGCTCTACTCTCACTCAGAAATCCAAATTCCAGTAACTTTGGAGGGTATCGATACCCTAAGGGTATCGATACCCAAGGCAAAATCTGAGGCCTTTGGGCAAGAGAGTATCGATACCCTAGCTAGGGGTATCGATACCCCCTGCACTGCAATTCCTCAAATTCAACCTAAACGACCCCAAAACGACTCTAAATGCATTTCTCGACTCACCTAAGCATATACAACCATGTAAGCACACATATTTAAGCCAAAGGAATCAACCATACATGAGTTAAGGCATTCATACATAACATTCTAATGAGAGAGCAATTTAGGCCATAATATGCATACTCAAAGGCTCAAATGGCCATAAAGCCACAAGTCAAACAAAAGAGGTTTGCACTCAGCATAAGGCAACCTAAAACATCCTAAGGTATGCCATCATACACACCAACATTCATCAAAGTATAACATGCTTACAATCCATGATCAATCCAAAACAACATCATATTAAAGGAGTCATACAAGGCTCATACAAACACACCCTATTGCCACATTGCTTAACTACTACAAAATTAACCATACTTGAGCAACAACTTGGAAAGCCCTTCTTGCCTTGCCTCGAGCTAACACCACGCTAATGATCTGCATTGTTGAACATAGAGAGCGTAAGCTATAAGCTTAGTGAGGGTGCTCTAAAACGAAAAACATCAACAATGCAGGGTTCAAGCATGTTAATCCTAGTCTTACATACATCAAGCATAGGCATAAAATCAAGTAGACCTAGCTAGTCTTTCAAGTGGCATATATGGTCTCTCAATCCTAACAAGCTTGAACATCAATATTAATCATCATGCAACAACACCATATACCACAACCACATATCACCATCATATATCACAATACATGAACAAGTTTAATTGGCCACTTTAATTACCCCGATTGTGCGGATTTAAACCTCAACAACACTTTACCTCGGTGGGATTACACTCATCACCGGACCTTGCATGTGCGGGATTCCACTCATCGCCACATGCCCTACGGATGGGATTCCACTCATCATCCCGTAGAAATAAATAAAAGCTTCCGGTGGAATGTTACATCACCGTACTCCTCCTTGATGACTTAACGCCATCAAGGCCACGTACGTTTTGACTCAATTTGTGTGCACACTATCCTAATGATCGATCATTTACAACCGGTAATTAATTAGTGCCAATTTTCAACATCAATCACATGTCATCAACCACACTCATGCTCATCACATATATCCGCAACATGGTATATATACACATGCATCATATAGTCACAAGTACAAGAGCATAGTCATTAAGCACATAACATTTAAGGATATCAAAAGCTAAGCTATCAACTTGAATTAAATGAAAGTGGCCTACCAAGCACACTTTACACACACACACTACTCATGCTCGAACCAAACTTTAAAACAAGTTAAGACCACTCACCGCCCTTCCTTAGCAACTCGAAACAATCCTCCTATGCACTCGGATTCGGTCCCAAAGCCTCTTCCACGCTTCCACTTGCTTCTAGCCAAACAAAACATACACATTACTTCCCAATTCAATGCTAAACTCAACCATCAACATACTTTGCTAACACAACCCAAATCCCACAATTTCTCAAATCTCCTAATCTCCTAAAATCCCAATTTTCGTACTCCAACAACCCTTGGCTGAAAACTCAATTTCCAAACATCCAAATGACTTCCAAAACACCCCAAATCACCCTCCTAACATAGGTAGACCATCAGCCCTTCAATTTCAACATAAAACCCACCAAAAACTCAAGTTTTAATACTTTAAAATCTACCTCAAGAACAAGCTACGAATTCTCACCCAAATTCAATCAATTTGATATATGTTACTCATTATAACATGATTAACTAAAACCCCAACTCAATTTATCAAAACCAATTAGAAAACCCCTTAAAAATTCAAACTTTAATATAAACCCTAATTTTCAAAACCCCATATTTTTGAAATCTAAGACAAAGGATAGATAGAGATTGAAGAGGAGATTAAGAAAATGTAATTACCTCTTAAATTGGTGTTGAAAATCAAGTAGTAAGGTCAATGGAATAGTAACAAAGTTTGAAAGGGTTTAGAAATGGTGGGGGAGTTTCTAACGTGAAAGGGGGAGGAAAGAGGGAGGAAGACAACTTTTTTTATTAAAGTGGTCTTGCTTTTCAAAACTTTTGGGTAAAATTACAACCCTAGTCCCTTCCCTTTTTCCAAAACTCAATTAGGCCATTATTTGAAATTGAATTGTTTTAATTAAGTTTTATTTGACTCGAACTATAACCCGGCTAACTCCTAGGCCCAAAACACGGGTGTTACAACTCTCTCCCACTTAAGGAATTTCGTCCCCGAAATTACCTGACTGAAAGAGATATGGAAACTGCTTTTCCATATCCTCCTTCCTCTCCCAAGTGGCCTCGTCCACACCTCTACGTCGCCACCGCACCTTTACTAACTCAATCGATCTACCCCTCAACACTTTACTGTCAGAAGCTAAGATCTCCACTGGCTCTTCTTCATAAGTCAAATCCGGATTCAACTCAATTTCTTCTACGGGCATAACGTGTGATGGATCGGACCTATACTTGCGAAGCATCGACACATGGAACACATCATGTATCTTCTCAAGCTCGGATGGCAAACGCAACTGATAAGCAACCGGACCAACCCTTTTCACAATCTCATACGGTCCTATGTACCTCGGACTCAATTTCCCTTTTCGGCCAAATCTCATCACCTTTTTCCACGGAGACACCTTCAAGAATACCTTCTCACCCACTGAGAACTCAACTTCCTTCCTCTTCAAATCGGCATAGGACTTCTGCCTATCCGAAGCAGCCTTCAAACGGTCGCAAATCAATTTTATCTTGTCGGTTGTCCCCTTGAGCAAATCCGGCATAGGTAACAGTTTCTGTCCTACCTCGGCCCAACACACTGGAGTTCTACACTTACGGCCATACAAGGCCTCATATGGAGCCATCTGAATGCTCGACTGAAAACTGTTATTGTACGCAAACTCTACTAGAGGCAAATGCTTCTCCCAAGTACCCTGAAAGTCAATGATACAACAACGCAGCATATCCTCTAAGATCTGAATAACCCTCTCTGACTGACCATCTGACTGAGGATGATAAGAAGTGCTGAAGTTCAAACGGGTACCCAAAGCTGTATGCAGACTCTCCCAAAATCTAGAAGTAAACCGAGGATCCCTATCTGACACAATGGACTTCGGCACACCATGTAGCCTCACAATCTCACCAATGTACAAATCGGCCAATCTATCTAAAGTGTAGGTAGTGTTGACTGCCAAGAAGTGAGCACACTTCGTAAAACGATCTACTATCACCCAAACTGAGTTCTTCTTCGTAAGAGTCAAAGGCAAACCCGAAACAAAATCCATGGTGATGTTCTCCCATTTCCATTCCGGAATTCTCAACGGCTGTAACAAACCTGAGGGAACCTGATGTTCCGCCTTCACTCTCTGACACACTAAACACTTACTCACAAAGTCGGCTACATCTCTCTTCAAGCCAACCCAAAAGTACTCATTCTTCAAATCACGGTACATCTTCGTACTTCCAGGATGCATAGCAAACGGACTACTGTGGGCTTCAGTCAAGATCGTACGTCTCAAGTCACTGTCTTCTGGCACAACTATTCTATCTTTGAAACACAGAACCCCATCAGTGCTGAAACTGTAGTCTGAAGATCTACCCTCGGCTATATCTTGCACGTGAGGTGCCAAAGATCTATCTAAGAGTTGTTTCTCTCGAATCAACTGACCTAGAGTGGGTCTAACCTGAAGCTCGGCTACTAAGCCGCCATCTCCGGACAAACTCAATCTAGCAAACATAGCTCTCAAGTCCACGACCACCTTCCTACTCAATGCATCGGCCACTACATTGGCCTTACCCGGATGGTACTCAATAGTAAGATCGTAGTCTTTTAGTAGCTCTAACCACCTACGCTGTCTGAGATTCAAATCTCGCTGAGTCATAATGTACTTCAAACTCTTGTGGTCGGTGTATACTGTGCATTTCTCACCATACAAATAATGCCTCCAAATCTTCAGAGCAAACACAACTGCAGCTAACTCTATGTCATGGGTCGGATAGTTGCGCTCATGGGTCTTCAACTGTCTTGAGGCATAAGCCACTACTCTTTTGTCTTGCATCAGAACACATCCTAACCCTACATAAGAAGCATCACTGTAGACTACATAGTCCTTCCCGGACTCAGGCTGAATCAAAATCGGAGCTTGGGTCAAAGCTTCTTTCAATTTCTCAAAGGCTCTCTGTCTTGCATCTGTCCACTCAAACTGAACACTCTTCTGAAGTAACTGTGTCAATGGAGCGGCTAACTTAGAGAAACCCTCTACAAATCTTCTATAGTATCCGGCTAAACCTAGGAAGCTACGTACCTCTGTCACAGACTTCGGTTGCTTCCACTCAACAATAGCTTCAATCTTCTTCGGATCAACTCTAATGCCTTCAGCCGACACTACATGTCCTAAGAAGACTACCTCTCGGATCCAGAATTCGCACTTGCTGAGCTTCGCATACAACTGATGATCTAGCAAAGTCTTCAAAACAAGTCTCAAATGTCGGTCATGGTCTTCTTCAGTTCGCGAGTACACCAAAATGTCATCAATAAATATAACCACAAACTGATCTAAATACTGATGAAAAATCCTATTCATCATGTCCATGAAAGCTGCCGGTGCATTAGTCAACCCAAAAGGCATGACTAAGAACTCATAATGACCGTACCTAGTCCTAAAGGTCGTCTTCGGTACATCAACCTCTCTAACCTTTAGCTGGTAGTAACCTGATCTCAAATCAATCTTCGAAAAGACCGATGCTTCTCTCAACTGATCAAACAAGTCATCAATTCTAGGCAACGAATATTTATTCTTCACTGTCAACTGACTTAACTGCCTGTAGTCTATACACATTCTCATACTTCCATCTTTCTTCTTCACAAACAAAACTGGTGCACCCCAAGGTGAAGAACTAGGCCTGATAAAACCTCTATCTGTCAATTCTTGCAATAGAGTCTTCAACTCTTTTAATTCTTTCGGTGTCATACGATACGGAGCAATCGAAACAGGAGCTGAATCAGAATAAGTCTCAATGCTGAACTCTACCTCTCTATCTGGTGGTAACCCTGGCAACTCTTCCGGAAATACACTAGGGAAGTCACATACTGCCCGGATGTCCTGAGGTCTAACCTCACTCATGTTAGGGTTCATCACATACGCTAAGTATGCTTCACACCCCAACTCAACTAATCTCTTAGCCTCTAACACTGAAACCACATTGGATAAGAACTTCACGTTCTCACCCACCACAACAATCTCATAGTCATCTGTGAGCCTCAAAGAAATCCGCTTAGTTTCAAAATCTATCCTAGCTCTATGCTCCGTGAGCCAATCCATACCCAGAATCACATCGAAACCATAGAAAGGAAGTTCCATCATATCCACTGGAAACACGTGTCCCTGAACCATCAACGGACACCTTCGGTACATCTTCCTAACTACTACCGTGTCCCCAAAGGAACTAGTAACACTAACTCCTACCTCTAACAATTCACAAGGTAAATTCAAAGACTGTGCATGCTCACTCAATATGTACGAATGTGTAGACCCAGAGTCAATCAAAGAAAGCAAACCCAAAGACTGTATCGAGAAGTTACCTGCGATCACATCGGTGTCATGCTGCTCCCCGCGTTGAGCGTAAACCCTAGCCTGTCCTCCGCCCTCCGGCTGGACTGCAACCACATGGGCTAAGTTTCTCTGACCATCGTTCCTTGGCTGGAAATTACCTCTACCGCGCCCGCGGCCTCTCTGAAAATCATTGGCTCTAGCAGGAGCCTGAGCTGGTGCCTGTCCCACCTGGTGTGGACAGTCACGTCTAATGTGGTCTTTAGCACCACAACTCCAACAGGAATGATAATTTCCCCAACACTCTCCGGTGTGGTTCCTCCCGCAAGTAGCACATGTGGGCAACTTCCCACCAGCCCTCTGACCCTGATGGCCCTTACCGTGGTTACCGCCACCACGCCTATGATCATACTGATGTCTGTTGTCTCGATGCCTCTTGGCATCACCTCTATCGAAGTTGCTGGACCTCTTTCCCGAACTAGATCCACCTGACCGCCTGGTCAAACTCAAACTGTGCTCCAAGTCCTTGGCCCTCGAGACCAAGACATCGAAATCAGTGTAGTCTGAAGCTAGAGTATAAGTCTTGATTTCTTCATTCAGCCCATAACGGAAGCGGTTACAACGCTCCACCTCAGTAGGTACAAGCTCGGGTGCATACTGACTCAGTCTAACAAATCTGATCTCATAATCGGTCACAGACATACTCCCCTGAAGCAATGCCATAAACTCTCTCTTCCTCTCATCGAGGTATCGCGGACCCAGATACTTCTTCCAGAATGCTGTCTCAAAGAACTCCCATGTGATCTCGGCCTCATACATCCCCGAAGTAACGGTGACCCACCAGGTGTAGGCATCACCCTGAAGTAGCGACTCAACGCATCCCAACTTGCGCTCACCAGTGCATCCCATCTGAGCCAGAATACGGACAGTCTTCTCAAACCATAGCTCTGACCTCTCCGGAGTAGCACCTCTGAACTCTTCGGCCCCAAGGCCCCGAAGTCTCTCTAAAGGTAACCCAGTGCCCTCACCCTGATGGTGTGCTGCATGACCTCCAGCTAAAGCAGCCTGAAATGCCCCGGCTATCGCTTGAACCAATGGAGCTAAGTCAATCCCGGCCGGTCCTTGGCCACCTTGGCCACCTTGGCCTCCTTGTGGTCCCTCTCTTTCGGCCCCGGCCTCACCTCCCACTCCCGGTGGAGGAGGTGGTGGTGGAGGTGGTGGAGGAGCTCCAACTCCAACCACAGGCTCTCCCACTTGAGCCTCAACCCTAACTACTGGCTCTACTCCTGGAGCCTCTGCCCGTGGTTCCGGTCGAACCATCCTAGGCCTCCCACGTGGTCTCATGGTTCAACTAGCAAGGTAAACTACAACAAGAAACAGATAAGGATTACGTTAGTCAAGGCAAATGTCCAACAGTGCTCAAGTATTCCTCTTTCCAAAAATCTTTTTAAATTAAGTAATAGTAGCAATGGGCACACACTCTACACCAGACACAACAGTTCATGCATTCAGAACAGCATACGATCAAGCAAGCATCAAGGGCTCATGGCAAAACATGCATCGAACAACATAAGCATTTAACACATTAAGCTTACCTCACTTACCTGCCTGAGGTCTCGGTAACCTCAGGCTCTGATACTAACAAATGTAACCCCCTCGTCCCGGTCTGGCCGGATGACCGGTCCGAGAGAGCCACACGGGGAAAACCGAAGCGAAACCCAAAGGATTCCCCCTCGGTTAGCAACCCTATTTTTTTCTTTATATATTAATCTTGCCTAGATGAATATTAAGTCCTATGTGATTCACAACAGCGGAAAACATTCAAAAGAAAAACACATTCGAGCCACGGCCATGCATAACAGTCAATTTTAAGCTTATAAGGCAGGCAGTATCGATACCCTTGACAGGGGTATCGATACCCCCTTTCTAGGTCAACCCAAGAAGTCAACACGAGAAGACCGTATCGATACCCTTACCAGGGGTATCGATACCCTCTCCCTCGGTCAACCTTCCTTGGTCAACAGATAGATTCGTATCGATACTCGGGAACCCCGTATCGATACGCTCTACTCTCACTCAGAAATCCAAATTCCAGTAACTTTGGAGGGTATCGATACCCTTAGGGTATCGATACCCAAGGCAAAATCTGAGGCCTTTGGGCAAGAGAGTATCGATACCCTAGCTAGGGGTATCGATACCTTCTGCACTGCAATTCCTCAAATTCAACCTAAACGACCCCAAAACGACTCTAAATGCATTTCTCGACTCACCTAAGCATATACAACCATGTAAGCACACATATTTAAGCCAAAGGAATCAACCATACATGAGTTAAGGCATTCATACATAACATTCTAATGAGAGAGCAATTTAGGCCATAATATGCATACTCAAAGGCTCAAATGGCCATAAAGCCACAAGTCAAACAAAAGAGGTTTGCACTCAGCATAAGGCAACCTAAAACATCCTAAGGCATGCCATCATACACACCAACATTCATCAAAGTATAACATGCTTACAATCCATGATCAATCCAAAACAACATCATATTAAAGGAGTCATACAAGGCTCATACAAACACACCCTATTGCCACATTGCTTAACTACTACAAAATTAACCATACTTGAGCAACAACTTGGAAAGCCCTTCTTGCCTTGCCTCGAGCTAACACCACGCTAATGATCTGCATTGTTGAACATAGAGAGCATAAGCTATAAGCTTAGTGAGGGTGCTCTAAAACGAAAAACATCAACAATGCAGGGTTCAAGCATGTTAATCCTAGTCTTACATACATCAAGCATAGGCATAAAATCAAGTAGACCTAGCTAGTCTTTCAAGTGGCATATATGGTCTCTCAATCCTAACAAGCTTGAACATCAATATTAATCATCATGCAACAACACCATATACCACAACCACATATCACCATCATATATCACAATACATGAACAAGTTTAATTGGCCACTTTAATTACCCCGATTGTGCGGATTTAAACCTCAACAACACTTTACCTCGGTGGGATTACACTCATCACCGGACCTTGCATGTGCGGGATTCCACTCATCGCCACATGCCCTACGGATGGGATTCCACTCATCATCCCGTAGAAATAAATAAAAGCTTCCGGTAGAATGTTACATCACCGTACTCCTCCTTGATGACTTAACGCCATCAAGGCCACGTACGTTTTGACTCAATTTGTGTGCACACTATCCTAATGATCGATCATTTACAACCGGTAATTAATTAGTGCCAATTTTCAACATCAATCACATGTCATCAACCACACTCATGCTCATCACATATATCCGCAACATGGTATATATACACATGCATCATATAGTCACAAGTACAAGAGCATAGTCATTAAGCACATAACATTTAAGGATATCAAAAGCTAAGCTATCAACTTGAATTAAATGAAAGTGGCCTACCAAGCACACTTTACACACACACACTACTCATGCTCGAACCAAACTTTAAAACAAGTTAAGACCACTCACCGCCCTTCCTTAGCAACTCGAAACAATCCTCCTATGCACTCGGATTCGGTCCCAAAGCCTCTTCCACGCTTCCACTTGCTTCTAGCCAAACAAAACATACACATTACTTCCCAATTCAATGCTAAACTCAACCATCAACATACTTTGCTAACACAACCCAAATTCCACAATTTCTCAAATCTCCTAATCTCCTAAAATCCCAATTTTCGTACTCCAACAACCCTTGGCTGAAAACTCAATTTCCAAACATCCAAATGACTTCCAAAACACCCCAAATCACCCTCCTAACATAGGTAGACCATCAGCCCTTCAATTTCAACATAAAACCCACCAAAAACTCAAGTTTTAATACTTTAAAATCTACCTCAAGAACAAGCTACAAATTCTCACCCAAATTCAATCAATTTGATATATGTTACTCATTATAACATGATTAACTAAAACCCCAACTCAATTTATCAAAACCAATTAGAAAACCCCTTAAAAATTCAAACTTTAATATAAACCCTAATTTTCAAAACCCCATATTTTTGAAATCTAAGACAAAGGATAGATAGAGATTGAAGAGGAGATTAAGAAAATGTAATTACCTCTTAAATTGGTGTTGAAAATCAAGTAGTAAGGTCAATGGAATAGTAACAAAGTTTGAAAGGGTTTAGAAATGGTGGGGGAGTTTCTAACGTGAAAGGGGGGAGGAAAGAGGGAGGAAGACAACTTTTTTTATTAAAGTGGTCTTGCTTTTCAAAACTTTTGGGTAAAATTACAACCCTAGTCCCTTCCCTTTTTCCAAAACTCAATTAGGCCATTATTTGAAATTGAATTGTTTTAATTAAGTTTTATTTGACTCGAACTATAACCCGGCTAACTCCTAGGCCCAAAACACGGGTGTTACAATGCCTAACATGGGAATCGAACCAGGCACTCATGTTTGAGTGACAGCGGTATAACCACTGCACCAAACTCAATCTTATGCTCGAATCTACTCAATTAGATCTTACATTAAGATGTTGGATTGGATGGATCTTCACCTTTTCCTCTCTCTTTTTTAAACACCCTTCTCTTTCTTCTTTATTTTCAACCCCCCCAAATCCACCATTGTTGTTTCCAAAACCATTCTACGGTCGCTATGGAGGCTGCCGGTGAGGTTTTACGGTCTGGGTCTTCTCAGGAGTTGCATGTTCTTGCCGTGGATGATAGTTATGTGGATCGTAAGGTTATTGAGAAGCTGCTGAAGATTTCTTCTTGTAAAGGTATGTAGTATGTGCTGATTGGGTTTTGATTTCCTCGTATTGTTTTTGGATCAAAATTTGATTTTGAGGACTGGGTTTGGTTTCTTTGATTTGAGTGCAGTGACGGCTGTGGAGAGTGGGGCAAGAGCTTTACAGTTTCTTGGTTTGGATGGAGAAAAAGGGGCTCTGGGTTTCAATGTGAGTTGTTTTATCTGTTTGGTTGCTGAGAAAATATGATGGGTGGAGTTTTGGGGGATGATTGTATGGTGTTTGTTAAAATGTCTGGCTTTGGTGTTTGATGGGATTTTGTTACAGGGTTTGAGCATAAGACATATATATCTAATTGAGTAGATTCAAGCATAAGATTGAGTTTGGTGCAGTGGTTATACCGCTGCCACTCAAACATGAGTGCCTGGGTTTGATTCCCATGTCAGGCATTTTCTTGAAGTCATATTTTCTCCTTTAAACAGGTGGTGACACGTGTCACCACCTGATTGGAGGAGGGAAATAAATTAATTAAATCAAATATAAATAATTAAAGTCCTCCAATAAGGTGTTGACACGTGTCACTATCTAATTATTTAATTTATTTATTTTATTAATATAAATTAGGACTAAATTGAAAAAAATGTGTAAATAATAAGGACAAAATGTGTGATTATACCTTTAATTTTTTAACTGCCACGTCACCTTCTGTTAGCCTCTTAACGGCCGGTAGCCAAATTGATCCCATTTTAATAGTTTGGGTAGTCAAATGATGCGTTGTTTTCTATGGTGGTCATTTTAAAACTTTCCCAATAGATTGGTGGTCAAACAGATAGTTTACCCTAAAAAAAATTATGAATTTTCAAGTTATCAAACACTGCACTCTTCCATTTTTAGCTTCCACCTGCAATTTACATTCCACTTTGTTCTGATATTTCCCGCTCCAAATATTTCGTTTTTTTCCCTCTTTTCATTCTGGGTTTTATTTGTTCTTTCACGGGAAAGATTTGATTATTTTGTTCTACATTGTGTTTAAGCCCCTCTTCTCTATTTGGGATGCCAAAATCTACTGAACCTGAAGGTGGGTCTGAATCTGATGCAAATTTATTCAAGATCGGCACTTTTTTCCTTTTCTGGCCGTATCTAACAAACCCCATTTACCGTCCTGCCAATGTAATTGTTCCCATGAAGAGATCAGTGAGACCCTTGATAAGCATTCTATTGCTTGTTGCATTGACTGCAACCTTAGGCTGTCGGATTGCCGGTGACCGCAGCCGAGCATTCACTGTTTCAACTCAGTCGGAGTCAAGCAGGGCCCTAATCCAACCCCCACCAATCCAAAATTTCAACTCCACTTTGCTTAAGTTTGCATCTATTGATTTAGGTGAAGAAAAATCCAAGCTTGAAATAAAGCGGATGTTGGAAATGGACTTTGATAGTCAAGGACGGCATAGGAACTTTGGAACTCCGAGGAGGTTCAATCGTCATGATGTCAAATCCAGAAGCTCTAATGGATTATCGGTAATGCTCAGGTCCCCTAAATTTTATCGGTACAGGTTAGATTTTAGGAGGATTTTACAGCTTTGGGCAAGAAAAAAGATGTTTCAACCTGATATTATGATGGATTTAGTTAGATTAGTGAAGGTTCCCATTGATATCCACCATGGTTTTATGAGTTCTGATAAAAAGTATAAATCTTGTGCTGTTGTGGGGAATAGTGGGATATTATTGAAAAGTGATTATGGGCCATTGATTGATGGCCATGAGATTGTGATTAGATTGAATAATGCTAGAACCGAGAAGTTTGAAAAGAGTGTGGGATCAAAAACAAGTATTTCCTTTGTAAATAGCAATATACTGCATCTTTGTGCTAGGAAGGAAGGTTGTTTTTGCCATCCCTATGGAGGGAATGTTCCTATGATTATGTACATTTGTCAACCAGTTCATTTCATGGACTATTTGGTCTGCAATTCGTCTCACAAGGCACCTTTATTGATTACAGATCCACGTTTCGATATCTTATGTGCTAGGATAGTGAAGTATTATTCGGCCAAACGATTCGTAGAGGAGACAGGGAAGGCATTGGAAGAATGGGGGTCTGCTCATGATGGCTCTATGTTCCATTACTCCTCTGGAATGCAAGCTGTTATGCTAGCATTGGGAATGTGCGACAAAGTTAGTATATTTGGCTTTGGCAAATCAACTTCTGCTAAGCATCACTATCATACTAACCAGAAGTCCGAGCTACGGTTGCATGACTACAAGGCAGAGTATGCGTTCTATCACGATCTGGTTAAGAATCCGCAGGCAATACCATTCATTTCAGATAAGTTCAGGTTCCCTCCTGTGGTGATCTATCGATGATTTTGTCGGGATATGCATTCTATCCATGATCTGATAAAGAAGCTATTGGCAGTACCATTTGTTTTGGACTTGTTCTTTTGGTCCAGATTAAATTGTTGTACTCGTGTTGTATCAGCTAGTTTTCCACCGAGATTGTGAAAAGGAAACACTATTGCTGAAGATCTATGTTTCATACTCTGGCCCTAACTATCAAAGGTAGTTTAGGGTCATTTTTAAGTGTAAAATTGGAACCGAGAATATCAAGGAAGTTGTGAGCATTTTTCGTTTGTTGAAACTGATATTCGAATTCAATTGAGAGCAACATAAGTAAATCATGTATGTATATTTTTTCACCTTGAATACTTTTATGAATCTACAGCTTCTAGCTTTTAATATGTTTCAATATAAGGTTCTTAAGCATGCCTTATTTAGATGAACTGCCTTTGTGAATTGTGATTGCAACAGGCAAGGCGTAATTACATGCATGTTCATTTGATTTTTTTGGGCCTTGCTTTTCCGTTTTAACAAGGAAATATGATTGAGACTTTGCTTAAAAAAGACTATGAAGTGCCTTTGCCTTCTTTTATATGTTGTATAGAACTAATCGACTCCAGGTTTTAGATGGTCGGATCCAAGTATATATTTAAAGACCAAAGCAAATGCAGTAGAATGTAAAGTTCGAATGTAAGCAATATTTGTTTTACTCTTGTTTAGAGGCAAAGACTTAACCTTACATGGTTAGGTAGGGTATCTGGAAAACTTGGTTGAACCAAACCCCCAACTTGAACCAGCCAAAAAAGAAAACGAAAACAGATTTAGATATAAGGGAAGTTCTACTAAGATTCTGTTACCGTCTCTCATCATCAGAGATGTTTGAGGTGAATATGTACAACAAAATCCATCAACATCCGCCATATGATAGTACCATCTTTACCACCATCACATGTACCAAAAGCCAAGTGATAAAACTATACAAAAAGGACCCCCCTTTTGACCTTCGCCTCCTTTAATCCTCGGTTTCGATCACTGCATCTTTTTCTTCAAACTTCACTCCCACCAAGAACTTCATGCTCACCTGTTGTCGAAAAACATGACAAACATAATTTTAGCAGAGTTCTGAATGGATTACTGTTAAAAGAAGATATTGAGACTAACCTGTTTGGGATCATAGACCGTGTACTCATTATATTCCAGAGGGCTATTCTTGTGTTCTGAAGGGATCAATCGACCACAGGGGACTTTGATATCATCTTTCCAGTCGATGAACTCTGATTCGTCTGGTTTCTTTCTCCCCAATCCCCTCACACAAACTTTCTTCTCTTCGAATTGCTTCGTATCCTGTGTTGTTTAGTTAAGTGAGGAACAACATTTCATGAAAGGATTCAGGATTAAGGTGGTGATAGAATGAAGTAGGCATGGGAGTTATACCTCAGGTGGATTCGTAAGCTCGATAATTTCTTCTCCTTGTGAAAAGACAGCAAGAACCAAGAAGCCCTCGGGCCGGTCTACAGCAGTGAAGCCATACTTCGCAGCTTCTGCAGCAGCATCAGAACAAACAATGCCCTTCCCGAACTGTAAAAATAACTTGAACTTTTAATGATATGAATAGGATTTAGGCCTTAATGTGATGAAAAACTATAGCTGGATGTTTATTTTTACCATGTATCCTGGAACTGGTAGAGAGCAGCTAGCTGGGAGGAAGCCTTTATGCAAATGCCTTAACAGGTTCGAGCTTCGAGTACCTAGAATTCAAATACAAGAATGATCACTCATGCACACTTGCAGAAGAGAAATTCCCTATGGATGGATGAGACTTACCGCACCACAGGAGTCTTTTGTTTGGTAGCTTTTTTACTTCATCAAAAGAGGGGCCTTCCTTCGTTTCCACACTGAAGATGTTCTCAACTGAAATCCCATATTCCTTCCCAAAATTCACCAAATATATAATGCATTGTTAGCTAGTCGAAGAAGAATAAAAACTACGCCAAAGTATGCAAAACCTGGGGGTGCGGCTTACAGTGTCTGCAACTTTGATAGGTTCATAAGTTTTTTCCACATAATTGAGGATCATCTTGTAGTCATCTGAATCTTTCTCCAGTGGAGAAATCGAGCATCCTATTCTCTTGTATCTATCGGACAATGGGTCATCAAGGGTATCATCTCCCATGTGTCCAATAACATGGGAGGCCACAGCAATATCTCGAACACACTCGAATGATGCTGCACACTAGAAAATTCAAGCCATGGTTTAGTAACAAGAAAAATAGGAGTTAAAAAGGGTGTGTATTTATATCGCGCATCCGGGTTTTACATGATCAGCAAGTTCTTGATAATCCCTGAAGATGAAGGGCCTGGTGGAATGCATCAGGGTGAACCATGTTTGGCTAAAGTCTGACCACACCGCCTCTGCTTTAGGTCCGGATTCCTTCATTGATTTCACTTTTTCTACAAACTCTAGTAGAACCTCCTCACCTGGTTAAATCCATAATATTATAGATATGAAAATAAATAAAAGAGGAAGAAGTTAACCAGAAGGGTGAGAGATTTTGTTCTTGCATTTTTTCAAATGAATATTAGAGAGCATCCCCATTGGTAAATCAGGGGCATCTAAATCCATCTCCATCAGTGCATACCTGTCCAGTGAAGCATACGACTGGTTAAATCATATAGCCGTAAAAGAAATGGATTAATCGCCATGGTTGAAAGAAGCATACTTGTAAATCTCCTGACTGCAAATAACCTTCATGAAGTTCGCAACCATTGGTTCAAGTTTACAATGTGCTGCTGCAACACCTAGCTGCCGAAGGCCGAGTCCTCCACATCTCACATCCACTCCATCATCCTTATGGATACAAGGAAACCAATTAGAAATAAATATCATGTGAAAAAAACAGATTCAATAATATGGATAGAACCATAGAAACAAGAGATTTTTACCATGTCTATAGGATAAAATTTCAGAGGCTTCTTCTGAAACTTCTTCTCCCTTTCCCATGGCTCAAATTCATTTCCTGTTACCTCCTCAAAGAGCCTAACAAACTCCTTCACAGCACCGTCTTCGTCCTTCGATTCCTCGAGCCGCTCCTGGGCATTTGGATCATCACCTACTCTCCCTTTCTTGTAGTACAAGTGGAGGCTACCGTCTGGTATCTTGATAAGTTGCATAATACAATACCTATACAAATGAAGCTTGGGAATCAGTAACTGCAATGGAGCTACGGTAGTATCAATAAAAGAACTCGCTGCATTACTCATTAATGGATCGTCCTAGGTCGCAGAGTGAAAAGGCACAGTTGTATAATATCCCATCTTTCTCAAAGATTTGACCACCTTGTTCTTGCAATCCGGTATCCTTGTAGACTCCTCTTTTCCCATAGAGCTTGAGCTGCGAGCAATTAAATCACAGAATTGAGACCAACCATCTAGTTCTTTTAAAAAAAAGTACTCCAATTTCTATGAGGTGAAATGGCATACTTCTGAAAATGATTCAAGTGCTGATTCATCAGGAACTTGTTTATCACATGGAATTCCTTTGCCATCAACAGAAGAATCTGTAACTATGTCATAAGCTTCTAATGGCTGTGCTTCTTGTTTCTCAATGCTGTCAAGTAACCAAGATTCACTCACCACTCGTACCCCTCTTTCCCTGAAATGTTCCATCCATTGTCATTCAACTAAGACTTTCAAACCCTATAACTTCTCAATGTCACAATGATTCTCACACATGTACTCACATTGCTTCCATCAGTTTGGATGAGCCGCCGCGCTCTCGTTCAGCGGGAGGAGCAACCAAGCAAGTTATACCTGCCCCAGAGTTTTACAAAGTTAACATAAAGGCATAATAAAAGTAAACACTTTGCAATGGTGAAAACAATTACCAATGATTGAGTTGGAGACTTTCCCTCCATGTTTTTCTATCTTGGATTTCCAGAATTGCTGCATTAGAAGAGTTGCAAAATGAAGGGTTTAGCCCTTCTCAATCAAAGAAAAAAGGTTTAAAGGCTCAGCAATATCTAAACTGAAGCATTTTCACATACATGTGTGCGACTAAGACGGCCCATCAGGGAAATCATCATTCCTAAGAAAGGTTTGTCAGTAACTCCTACATACCGGTGAGGCCGGATGCTTGGATCCTGGTACTTCTTCAGCAACTATAGGAAGAAGCAATGGTAGAGCTTAGTGAACTTCACTGAAATTCGTAACATAAAACCAATGAGATTAATCAGCGAAATTACATCAGCAACAGGTGAATTCAGGGCAGAATCAGGCAATTTGGGTGGTTCTTGCTTCCTTGCTGGACTTCTTGTTTTGTATACACAAGAAGACCACTCGCTATATGTTCCCTTGCAAGAATAACGGTTGCCATCAAACTCCAAATCACCATTGCAGATTTGGCACTTCTCCAGTGGTCCATAAAACAACATATCAAGGCTGCCAACAGGAAAAAAAAAAGAGAGAAGATTTTAAAGCTCTGGGTGTGAGTGATTTCATTGATGAATTATCCGCATGAAAATAGACTAACCATTTGATGGCAACTGAAGCATCAGAACCAGATGAATCCTGGCCATTGGACTCAAGAATTTCTCTCATTTGTGCAATAGACAAGTGCTCTCTGACAGATTTACAGAACTCTTCAAACTCGTTAGCTACATCAAATGTAGCTTTTTCCTCATGCTGATCATTACCAATCTCAACCTTGGGTTTCTTTGGAGATTCCTTTCCTTCATTACTTTTCAACTGCTCTGCCTTTTGCTTTCTTGTCATGATCTTCTCTTCATCACCATGTCCATGTCCATGTCCATGAGCATGAGCATGAGACCTTGTTTCATGAAGCTTCACAAATCAAAATAAAATTAAAGCCTATATATGCATTAGAACTATCATTATGAAACCTCAAAAACAATAAATCTGCTACAAACCTTCATGATTTTCCTCCTCTGTGAAAGAAACTAGAGTTTTAGTATGGATTTTCGTACCAAAAATAAAAAGCCTTAATGGGGCAGTGTTTTCTAACACCGGCAATCTTGTACTATATAACGACGCATTGACATAGATGGAATTCTTTCAAGTCTCTAAGCTGTTCTGTCTTCCCAAGAACAAAACATCTGTTCACATGCGGAGGGGCTCAACGCCACGTGTCCAAATGGGTGTTTCTCGCAGCCTAAACCTTTGACGGGTGGTAATCTAAACTGTAATGATTCAACAGGTACTTTTTTGGCTTTTGTCTCACTCTTCTCTATCACATGCAATTACTAAGGTATACGGTATATATCTAATCCTTTTCAGATTCAATGTTTTTTTTCCTTGTACTACTTGGCAGCTCCTTATCCTCCTGGACTGACACCTGGAATTTGCGAGGTGGGAGACCCAAAATGCTGCATCAAGGCTATTTTCCCACGAGCTTGTTGTTGGAGGCCTATGTTGCCCGTATTTCAGATTATCAAGGTTTCAACCTTCCCAGCTGATTAATTCTTGATCTGCATCTGCTGTAGGATACTGATTTGAAATAGACCTCCAACTTTTCTTTTTATATCTCAAATAAAAAATTGTTGCTTTAAAGGGTAAGAATTCCTTTAATTTTTTTTTAAAAAATGATGAAGTTTTTTACATTTAATTAAGTTATTAAAACAGTAAATTAAATCAATTAAACATTTCAATCAACATTAATAATTAAATTTAATTAACTTTTGGATCTAATGGTACACCACTTAGTGCCAAAGTATTGTCGGTTCATATTTTTAAGTTTTTTTTTAAAAACTCAATAAAAATCTTAAAAATTTTCTAAAAAAAGTTATTTAGTATATAAATATAAAAATAATTATTTGATACACCGCGGTGTAAACTTTTAATTTTTAAGAACTCTTTAGAGTTTATGTTTAGTAATTTAAAATTTAGTGTTGGAATAGAAACAAAATTATAATAGCACTAAATGCAGCGTTTCAAGGTCAACTCACCTCACTATAAGTAAAACGACGCGTTTAAAGCAGCAATAAAGAACGAATCGGAAGTCTTTCAGTTTAACAGCTTCCGTTCCATTCCCGGCTCTGACTCTGAGTTTCCAGCTTTGGGAAGAAATGAGTAAAATGGAAGCTTTTAAACGCAATCTAATAATTATATCACTGCTGTTAACAAATCTAAGATCCATTGCATCGTCACCAGACAATCACCGCTACGATGTAGGAGATCACGTCCCTTTATTTGTCAACAAAGTTGGTCCCCTCAACAATCCCAGGTACCCAGAACAATGAAAACTCAATCTTTACTTCAAGTTTCAATTTTTTCTTGGGGTTTTAGATTGTTATGTCTTTCTAAGAAATGGGCATTGTTTAAATTGATGTGGGGATCGATACATTTTGACGAGTCAGCGTTTGATTTTCATTTTGTTAAGTCAACTGTCTGTAAAAGAATTTTGGGTTATGAAAGTGTAGTAGTTACTTTGCACAAGGATGTTGAAGGATAAGATCTGTACTATAATGAGGCGACGACCCTGTTATTTTCAAATCCCTTTAAGGGATTTTAGAGATTTAATGGTTAAAATAACTAAATACATTGCCATTTTGAAGAACACAAGACTGATAATTGAAAGTTTATTAATAATTCAAGAATGTTGAACTTTTATGCACATAGCCGCTTTGTGTTAGATTGGTTATCTTATAATTGCTACTGGGGTAGAACTAGAACTTATACTAGAGTGACTCCTTAGAATATGCTGCCTCGGGAGAGAATAAATGATTATGGTTCTAGGTTACCTTTTTGTTCTTAGCAGAAGTTAACGGCCAGTTTTACTTGAACTGCCAATTTCCATTTCCTTTCTGGCTACTATGTCCTTCTGGTCTTATGTTTTATTCCCAAATTGTTATTGTATTGCAGTGAGACTTACCAATACTATGAATTGCCATTCTGCCGTCCAGGTTAGCAACAATCATCAGAATTACTTCTTCTTAAGTTTGATATTGTGCATTCATAACTACTTGTGTATGTATAAACTTTGAATGAAGTGAAATTAGTATTTGTTAACATTCAGTTAAATTTTACAGTTTTAATATTGAAGATTGCTTAAAATAAAACTATCCAACATTTACTGTGGATGAAGCTTTTAAAACAAGTCTTTCTAGATCCTTGGCTCTGGGATCTTATAGTTACATTTTGGAGCTCACAATATTATCACTTTAATGTTCTCTTTCTATGCCTCTGCCTCCGCCTCTGTCTCTTCAGTTTTCTTTTATTGTTTTTTTTTTCTTTGCCAAAAGTTAATGGTAGCATCGAGCTTTCATCTCTCCCTAATTTTGGGCTTGTGGAGTTTGGAGTTGTACTAGTAAATTCACACTTTGTGGCTTGCAGATCCTGTAATGCAAAAGAAGGAGTCCCTTGGGGAAGTTATGAGTGGTGATCGTTTGACTAGTGCACTATATAAGTTGAACTTCCGGGAGAACAAAGTTCTAGAGACATTGTGTCACAAGAAGCTTGAAGGAGATGGTGTTGCAAAATTTAGAGATGCTGTCATTAATGATTTTTACTTTCAGATGTACTATGATGATCTGCCATTTTGGGGTTTTGTTGGGAAAATTGAAGACTACAGTTGGACACTTGAAGACAAGTCACCCAAGTATTTTCTGTTCAAACATGTACAGTTTGACGTACTTTATAATGGAAACCATGTTATTGAAGTGCATGCAATTGGTGATCCAAATCGGGTTGTTGATATAACAGAAGATGTTGTGATTGATGTTGAATTCACTTATTCAGTCACGTGGAATACCACGTCAGCTGCCTTTGATACCAGAATGGATAGATATTCAAGGGCTTCATCCCTCCCAATCCACCAGAAAATTCACTGGTTTTCATTCATCAACTCATTTATCACTATTACACTATTGATAGGATTACTTGCCTTGCTTTTCATGCGGCGTCTGAAGAATGACTTGAGAACGTAATTTGCCTTATTTTATTGTTGACAATGTCAACTTGTTTTAAACCTATAGTATTTCTTTTTTTATACTTTGAGGCTAAGGTTCAGTGCATGAATAGCAGGTTTTCAACTGGAGATGACGAAGAAGAAGACAAGGAGGTTGGTTGGAAATATATTCATGGTGACGTATTTAGATATCCACAAAATAAGACCTTGTTTTGTGCTGTCATGGGCATGGGTACTCAACTGCTAACATTGTAAGCTACTCACTATTTTTCTCCTATCTGTTAATATCTTGTTTGTAATTACTAGCTGGCATCTGATAAGTACAACAAGAATAATAAACAAAATCTTCTCCACTTCGTGGGGGTTGGCAGTTGGCTAATGACATATGATTGGTATGATGATTGATACGTGCATGGGAATCAACTGCCTTTTGCTGGTTAATGGCATAATTAAACTAAACCTTGTTCACCTTCATATTCTTCATTTCCTCTTCCTTTTGCATTCTTTTTCCAGTTGCCTTCTGTTTCAACAACTAATTTATGCTTTCATATTGGACACCTTCACTATGGAGTCAGTATTACATATTTATGATATTTCAAAAGAATTGCTGTTGTAGGATGTAGTTTCAAATCAAATTAGATTCAAAAGCTCGGCCTTTCTTGATTTGTGTGGTTTTATGCTACGTTTACATACTCTCAATATCAAAGATTAAGATTTCTTCTTAACACTGTTGCGTTTCAGAGTCTGCTGCTTATTTGTGTTGGTATGTCTTGGTATCCTCTATCCGTACAATCATGGAACAATTTGCACTGCGCTTGTCATTTTATATTCTCTGACATCTGTAGTTGCTGGTTACACTACGGCTTCCTTCCACTGTCAGATTGCTGAAACTGGATGGGTAATGTTTTTAATTTAATTTAATGTCACACACACTGAAGGAACCTTTTTGTTTGTTTGTTAAATAAGAGAGTCAATTTTCAGGAAAGGAGTGTCCTCCTGGCTGGAATCATGTACACTGGTCCCTTGTTTGTGATAGGTTCCATCCTTAATGTGGTTGCTGTATCTTATGGCGCAACTGCCGCACTCCCATTTGGCACTATCATGGTTATTGTTCTCATATACACTTTTCTCACCATTCCATTGCTTGTGTTGGGTGGGGTGATTGGATACCTCTTTAGGTCTGAATTTCAGTCACCTTGTGCTACGAAAAGATACCCGAGGGAGATTCCTCCATTGGCATGGTACCGGAAAACTCCTTGTCAGATGTTTCTTGGGGGTTTCTTACCTTTTAGTGCTATTGTCCTCGAGTTACAACATTTATATGCGAGCTTGTGGGGATACCGGATATTCACTCTTCCCAGCATTTTGTTTATCATGTTCATCGTCCTCATCCTGCTCACTGCGATATTAAGTATTGGTTTGACATATATTCAGCTATCTGTGGAAGATCATCAATGGTGGTGGAGGTATGTTCCCTTGCAATTTTCTATACACGGAAATTTAATGCTCATGAATATGCACACTGAACTATGGGCATGTTAATGAAGGTCGGTATTTAGGCTTCTTTACTTTATATATGTAGGAACCTTCATGGTAATATGAAATCTTACAGATCAAGATGTTGATATGCAATTTTTTATTGCTGCCTACCTTCACATATTTAGGACCTACGTCACTCCGACTCTTCATGTTTTCCTGAAATATCCATGTCCAAGACATACTCTAACATGGGTATGAGAAAATGATTTTCTATGGACCCTCCAAATCATGGAAATCTTGGAAAATTTTGAACATGTCTGTTTTGATACCCATGTTTGATACTTACACCCGAGTCCAAGTAACATAGTTTAGAACTGATAAGTGTTTAAAATTGGCTGCAAAATTTCAATCTGCTGGCTCTTTTAAGTTATCCTTTCTTCAATAACAGCCACCCTGTACAAAAATAAATGAATAAATATATACAAGCTTTGTTGGATTTTGTTGCATCGATTTAGAGCCTAGGAGCAAAAAGATAAGTGGGTTTTATCTTTTATGAATAACTAATAATGCTGTTTATTGTTCTAAGTAATGCTTTGTTTATCCTAATTCCCCCTGCATTGCCATAACATTTCGAACACTTGGGATGTTTTTTCTTGATGCAGATCTGTGTTGTGTGGGGGCTCGACCTCTATTTTTATGTTTGCTTATTGTATCTACTTCTACGCGAGGTCAAGCATGAGTGGCTTATTGCAATTTTCATTCGTTATCGGCTACAGTGCCTGCATGTGCTATGCATTTTTCTTGATGCTTGGCACAGTAGGCTTCCGTTCTTCCCTGATGTTTGTTCGTTACATTTACCGAGCTGTTAAGAGTGAATGATTCTGCCTCTTCATGTTCATGGTAATGGCTTTACCTCCTTGTCTTTCTGCCATCACCGGAAACCCCTTATCCCGCCTACCATATTGTTAAAAATCAAGAAAGAAGGGGAAGGCATGGAAAGAATGTGAGAACGTGATATGAACAAAAAAAATCATGTTTGGCATGAGAGAAAATCATAGTTATCTTTTGATGCAATTTTCTTCTTTTTTTCAAGGCTAATAATTGTTTGCGGTTAGGAAAACATTTGTGTGTACATTATCCACAGGTTATCATCTTAATGTTGAAGAAAGAATTAAAACTTTGTTTCCCTTTAATGGAAAGCAAGCATGTCCTATATATGCAGAAGCCTTTGTGGAAATTGGAAAACAAAAAAAAAAATATTAAAATAAATAAACAAATAAATATCATCTAAGAGGACCTATAATGTTGTCATGTATCAAACTTTTGTGGAAATTGGAAACAACAAAAAAAAATATTAAAATAAATAAACAAATAAAGGTGGTAGTAATTATTTGATAGACGGTGGAAATTAAAAGTTTTCACAAATGACTTAGTTTTGGGGTTTATGGACTTAGTTTAGGGTGTATAGTTTAGGGGTTTTTGGTGTATGAGTTTTGAATTTAGGGATTATGGTTGAAATTTATAGTTAAGGGTTAGAATTTAGGGTTTATAGATTAAAACTTAAATCCTTGCCATATTACCATAAAAATTAAACCCTAAATTTTAACCTTAAACCCTAAATTTTAAATTCTTACACCCACACCACTAAATCCTACACCCTAAACTAAGCACATAAACATTAAAACTAAAGCATTTGTGGAAACTTTTAGTTTCCACCGCTAATGTATAAGTTAATTTGAGAAATTTTAGAGTTCAAATGTAGAAAGAAAATATCTGAACTGAGTTTAGAGTATGTCCACATCTTTCCTCAAGTAGAAAATCAAACATGTTTTGTGGAGACAGTTTTCCACCTCAAAAAGTATTGTAAAAATCCAATACACCAACCCCATTGGAGGGCCCTATGCATTATTATTCGTTGTCCACCACCTTTCAACCTTCACCAAGGCATAATTAATAAGAATAAATCAAAGCCAAAATCTTCCCAATTCAAACTCTTTCAAAGCCACACGATTGTAAGACTCTAAGCTTTAATGACACGTTTGTCTACGAAAACCATAGAAACCCATCATTTGGTGACGTGCACTTCAATTCCCCCACACCCCTATTTTTCTGCACCCAAAGCCATCCCTTTATATTATATATAACCCTTTCAAAACTCTCTCCTATTTGAACACCATTCATCGTCATCAAGCTGCAGCTGCAACTACAACAACATGTCTAGCATTAGTTCCAGTCCCCGGAATCATAATCCGTCGAAACCCGTTGCCCTCCGTCGTGTTCCGAATTTGTCCATCAACTCCAACAACATGCATGGTTTAGGACATGAAGATGACAAGTCTTATAGTTGCAGTAACGGCAGTGTTTTACAAGGATCAGCTTTGGTTCCTAGAGGGCATTGCAGTGATGGAAACGAGAAGGATTCGGGACGTGAAAGGCTTAAAAGACACAGAGAAGCGGTTGCAGGTAGAGTTTCAATACCGGACAAATGGGGTGAAGAAGAGTTGCTTAAAGACTGGATGGATTGTTCTTCGTTTGATTCATTGTTAGCTCCCAGTGGACTTGCTTCAGCTCGTAAAGCGCTTATGGCCGAGGGAAGACGAAGTAGTTCGCAACGATTGATGAGGATCGGAAGTATGTGTTGAATAGTTATTTCATGTTGATTTTTTTATATTATTGCGGCAACAACTTTTATCTGTTTTGGTTCATAAAGTCTGTAAATCTCAAGAACTAGCCACTGTTTTTAGGTACAAATAAAAGTAGATCTGATAAAATGTTTATGCAGTTTTCAACATTTCCACTCTATCAACCCATCAATGCTGAGATCTGATTATGTGTGTATGTATGCGTATGTGTGTATGTATGCGTATCGATTAAGATCCGAGTGAATCATTTATAGACTAGTAGCTTCTAGGATATATAATTGAAGCCATGTTTTCTGCAGGCAATATCATGGATATATAAAAACCAAACATCAGATTATCAAAAAACTTGCAGCAGTTTGATCTATTTTCTTTATGTCTACTAAAGGCTAATAAAGTTCTTTCAGTACATACACTTGGATTTTCTTATATTGGATGTATATTGATTATTCTATTGGCCTTAAAATGAACCATACCATCCCCTTTTGTTCTTCAGGCTGACCACCATTGATCTTCATGAGCTTAAACCTCTACATATGCAGTCTTCTGATTTCTAAACACTGTTTTGCCTTTTCTGTTCAAACCCTTTTCTTTCCTGTACATCCAATAGAAGAAATTAATACAATTCTCAAACATTTTTCCAACATAAAAGGAATTGGAGGGTTATAATCTCTTTCCAGCCTCTTCTCATTCATAGTACAGAAATATTTTGGTTTTCAAGATATTGATCACATTTCCATAAGTTTTTTAACATAAATTCGGTACCTTGGGAAGAACTGCATCTTCCTGAATTCACATGCAAGATAAGATACGCCAATTAGTCATATAGATAGAAATTAAGTAAGAAAGAAGCATATTTTCTCCCTATCTTGTCAAAAAATATTAGGTCTCTCACCAGGGAAAGTAATTTCTTCAAATATGTATTCTCATTTCTCAGTTGCTCCACTTTTTCTTCCAGAAACCTTGTATGCTCCTATAAAATAAGGAATGGAGATCATATAGATATCAATTAATATGCTTGGCTCGAGATTTAGCCTCGAGGATCGATATGCAGTTCCGGGATCGGTTCTACTATCTATCTATATATGTATGTATGTATGTATACCTGAGACTTGGCTCGAGATTTTGCAGCTGAAATTCTGTTTTTGATCTTATTCATTCTCTTCCTTTGCTGAGCCTCTCCCATGGTTTCTTGCATTTTGTTTCTCCCTTTAATGTCAACATGCATTTGAGGTGCATAAGGGAACCCTAGTGGATTCACTAAACACCCTCCATTGCTCATCATGGTATTCTGAATATTTTGACCATTTAAGAAAGAAGAAGATCCAGTTTCAACATTTCTCATGACATTATGAGTGTTCTGCTGGTATGGCACCATTGTTGCAGGTTGCAGTTGGAATTTGCTGCTTTCTTGCAGCTGCTCATCTTCTGGGTTTTCAGCTTTGACATCATTCATTAACAGAGACATTATTTCATCAGAATCCAGTGATCCAGCCAGTATAGTAGCCCAGTCTAATGAATTATCACCCATTTTTCTGTTTTAATCAGATAAATTCAGGCAGATTTCATCTGCAAATAGAGACGGGAGGTTAATAATCTGAAACTCTCTCAATGATTAATTTAAAGAAGTAACAAAAAAATAATGATTTTACTAGGAAAAAAGAAGAAAACTAGGCTAATAACAAAACACTGAGATCATTGCTGTTTTGTATACTATGGCACATAGGTTTATGTTACAGAAATTCGAACCGAGTGCGGATATGAGTACCTGTTCAATATCTGTAGGTCTAATTTTTTCCCAAAGATAATCTTTTAAGGAAAACAAGCAGTATGACACTGATATTGAACATTAAACATTTTTATAATTCTGTAAAAACAGCTTTGAATCAATCACAAGATTTTAAGGGGGAAAAGAGAAATTAATTAAACTTACATGATCATATTCTTGCAGAAGCTAAAGGGCTGAAAATGTCACTGATATATATATGTATATACACACTGCACACACATATACATACATACATATATATATACACGAGTCTAAGTTGTAGCAGAAACGCTTTCAGGAGGAAAAAGGAGAAGGAGATAAGAGCAACAATGTCTGCAATTAAAGTTGCAGGCCTTATTTATTAAGGAATCAACAAAAGATATCTAAGAAAGTTGCAGAGCACCAAGGTTAGGTTGCCAAATGTAACAGAGAAAATCTGGTTTTATCACATTAAATGATGGTAATTATTCCTAGTAAAAATGCAGGTGAGTCAAACAAATCTTTGGTGATTCTATCAACATGTTATACTTCTTTCAACATATAGAAAAAATTGTGAATACTCGTAAGCAATTTGTCTACACGATGTGTATGCGTTTTTAAAAGGCTAAAAATAAAGAATATATACTATCATGTAATTATACCAAAATGTTAAAATAAATATAAAATAAAGAATATGACAGGTCTCTGAAAATTATGAATGGTTATGTCGATATACATATTTTTCCAATAGTAAAAATATCTTTATTTTAAATGATGATTGTCGTTTATAAATTGAATTTAACGGTATGTAACAAACAAATATAATTCTTTAATTGAATAATTTGTCAAAGATAAAAAAATATCATTACTTTAAGTGGCGTTTGTCGTTTTATAAATTAAATTTAATGGTGTTTCATGTGTCAAATATGCAAGAAACAAATGTAATTCTTCAATTGAATAATTAGTCAAATATAAAAAATATATTTACTTTAAATGACGATTGTCGTTTATGAATTAAATTTGATGGTGTTTCACATGTCAAATGTGCAAAAACAAATGTAATTCTTCAACTGAATAATTTGTCAAATATAAAAATTATCTTTACTTTAAATGACGATTTTCGTTTATGAATTAAATTTGATGGTGTTTCACATGTCAAATGTGCAAAAAATAAGTGTAATTCTTCAACTGAATAATTTGTCAAATATAAAAAATATTTTAATTTAAACGACGATTGTCGTTTATAAATTAAATTTGATGGTATTTTACATTTAAATATGGAATAAACAGATGTAATTCTTTAGTTGAATAATTTGTCAGAAAAGATCTTTACTTTAAATGACATTGTCGTTTATAAATTGAATTTAATGGTGTTTCACATGTCAAATATGCAAGAAACAGATATAAAACGACAATTGTCGTTTATAAATTGAATTTAACGATGTTTTACATGTCAAATATGCAAGAAACAAATATCATTCTTTATTTAAATAATTTGTCAAATATAAAAAAACATATTTACTTCAAAAGACAATTGTCGTCTATAAATTAATTTTGATGATGTTTCACATGTCAAATAAGCGAGAAACAAATGTAATTCTTTAATTGAATAATTTGTAAAAGATAAAATACCTTTACTTTAATTATCTATAAATTGAATTTGATGATGTTTTATATGTGAAATATACAAAAAAACAGATATAATTTTATAATTAAATAATTTATCAAAAATAAATTTCACATATTAAATACGTAAAATATTTATAAGATTATATCAGAAAATATCACTAACATAGATTAATCAGTTTACTTCGACAAATGGTGGATTTGGTGAGAACTTTCAGATAATTAGAAGATGTATAACAAATTTAAAGTGAAAAAAAATAATTGAGTCAAGATCCATAACCATGACCAATACAAGGAGACTAATCATACAAGTACGTGTTTGGGCTGAATCAATCTAGTACTAATCTGAGTCGGGTTAAACTCACGGAAACCAAGACTCAGCCCAAATGAATTTGGGCTGTATATATATATATATCCTCAAAAGTCACGAGCGGCTAGGGTTTTTCTTCTCCGGTAGGCGATAGCTTTGCACTCATCTTTTTCTCGCTAAACCCTCCCTTATTGTAGCTACTGTTCACTCTCTGATCTAACTTTTCAATAACTTGGTAACGTTGTTTTGCAGGTAAAATTTCATAGTTTTCTTCGTGGGAAGAACTGAGTTTCAGAGATGAGGTAATTTTAATTTTTGCCGTTGATTATTGATTTTCTGGACCCGTATTAGAAGCTTTTGGATCCTTTTTTCAATCTTTGCTTTACAGGGTAATTCTGATCAGTGAAAAGATTAGCTACTGATTCAGAAATGAAGGCATTTTAATTTTTCTACTGATTATTGATTTTGCTGGACTCGAATTAGAAGAGTTTGGATCTTTCCTTGTGTTTTATAGGATTATCTGTTGGGTACTTCCATCTGTGAAATATTTGGAAATGGCGTTATTAGGTGTACTTAGTTTTTACTCATATTGGACCCTCAATGTTTTCTCTCTTTGATTAGATTGGTTTTGTGACACAATTTTCTTTGTGGTAAAATTTGAGCTTTGACTGTAATTTCTAAGTTGTCAATTTTGGATAATCATTATTTGGTAGGGGAACTACCGCTGTTCCTGGATTTTGTAGTTTAGTTAAAAGAATTGGCTTGAACTATGTATTGTTTTGGAGTGATTATTTTGTGATTGTGAGTTGTTTATGTTGCCTGCATTAATCTTTTGTTATACTAATTTTTGAATCCTCTGTTATTTTGTTGTTTATGGTTTTCTTTGCTTAAAGATTTCGGATTTCTTATTTACAGTAAGCTTCAGAGTGATGCTCTTAGGGAAGCTATTTCAACAATTGTAGCTCACTCCAAGGAGAAACAACGCAAATTTACGGAGACTATTGAACTCCAGATCGGTCTGAAAAACTATGATCCCCAGAAGGACAAGCGATTCAGTGGATCTGTGAAGCTGCCACACATTCCACGACCCAAGATGAAGATTTGCATGCTTGGAGATGCTCAACATGTTGAAGAGGTGATTTTCAGCTTTCTTAGGTGAAATTTTGTTTGTTTAATTTCTTAGAAGATTGCTTTGTTTCTGGAATCAGGTATAGTATGTGCTTCATGCTTGGAATATACTAATAATATTTGAATGGTCATTTTTGCTTGCAGTAAACTTTTTGTTTTTAACGGTTTAATTTGTAATGCAGGCCGAGAAGATTGGTTTGGATTATATGGATGTAGAAGCATTGAAGAAACTAAACAAGAATAAGAAGTTAGTGAAGAAGCTTGCCAAGAAGTATCATTCTTTTTTGGCTTCTGAATCTGTCATCAAGCAAATCCCTCGTCTTTTGGGTCCTGGTCTAAACAAAGCAGGCAAGTATCGTATAACGGTGTCGTAATTGACATGTTTTCAGCAATATTTGTATTGCACTCTCATGGCATTTTTAGGAAGTCCTCGGTTCCTACTCATTTTGCATTTGTCGGTCATGATTTATGAATTTTGACCTTACATTGTTGAAGTTATGCACAAATGCAGGGAAATTCCCAACCCTTGTTACTCACCAGGAATCCCTAGAGTCCAAGGTGAACGAGACCAAGGCAATGGTTAAGTTCCAGCTGAAGAAGGTTCTTTGCATGGGTGTTGCGGTTGGGAATGTTGCTATGGAGGAGAAGCAGATATTCCAGAATGTGCAAATGAGTGTCAATTTCCTTGTTTCGTTATTGAAGAAAAACTGGCAAAATGTGAGTTTTCGTATCTTTGTTGCATGTTCAGGTTGCTTGCTTCATCATATTATATATAATGTATATGTATATATGGGATTTTGACATTATTTTCACTATGTTGTATATGTAATCTGATTGAATTTGGAATCTGTGTTGATTGCAGGTGAGGTGCCTCTACCTGAAGAGCTCCATGGGCCCTTCTAACAGGATATTTTGAGTTGCTTCTGTTATGTACGGAGTGAAAGTAGTGGGATTAAATCAGTTTTTTGTTTACCAAGAATTTTAAAAATTTCATGTTTTGTTTTATTGTTGGAATCCTTAGAGATGCTATGAATTTGAGACATTTGATGTTTCAGTTTGCCTATCAACTGTTTTTTCTATTAATGTTAAATCATCATCCTCTTCTCGTGATCCAAAAGGAAAACATCAATTTAAGCTTAAGATTTTTAAATTTAGGCCCTTAAAATGTTGCATCCGTCCTAACTAGTACATGGGTGTACTTAAAAGTAGATAATATATGCCCCAGTCCCTTATACTTAAGATTTTTAAATTTTGGCCCTTAAAATTTCTAAAAATATTTATTTGGTCCTCACAAGATTTTAAAAAACTAATTTTAAGCTTCTAAATTTCGGATTTTTTTAATTAAATTTTCTTTTGCAGTTTTTAAAATTCTTATAAATAATTGAAAATTTTAATTAAGCGCTTAAATTTTTTTAAAAAGTTTAAGTTGATCGCTTAACCAACTGCTTAAAACCGACCTAAGCTCGGTTGGCAGAGCGGATGGCTGTAATTGTCTGGCCCATTATTTAGGCGCCGACCAAAACCGAAGCCGCCAACTTTAAACCTGAATCATCTTTCTCAATGTATGAAGTCAACAGATCATTAGAAAACAGTCACTGTTCTTAGGTTTTCAAGACTCAAAAGCTAAGATCCCTGTGTTCCTGTAAGCCCCCTTCCTCTTTGTTTCTTTCCCCTTTTTGTTAATATCTGCATGTGCTTTTTTATCTCTACGTCCTTTTCTTTCTGATCTCTTTTATGGTCGGAAACTCGGAATACTTGTATATGATATCTGGGTCTTTACCTTTTTTTGTTCTTATTTTGCCTCTTCTAAGTTTGGTTTTTCCGGTTCAATGGCCTTTTCTATTTCTTTTTTTATTATTGAAATTTAATAGAAGTATGATATTTCTTTTCCTTTTATTGGCTACAACGAAAAATTTTCAATTCTTGATTTGGAAAAGTTTGAATCTTGAAACTCAGAGAATAAAGGGTGATTTTTTAAAAAAGTTTCAGTTCATGAATTTGGAAAAGTTTGAATCTTGAAACTCGGAGATTAAAGGGTGATTTTTTAAAAGTTTCAGTTCTTGAATTTTCTTTTTTATCATTGAAATTTAATAGAAGTATGATATTGCTTTCCCTTCTATTGGCTACAACGAAAATCTTCAATTCTTGATTTGGAAAAGTTTGAATCTTGGAACTCAGAGAATAAAAGTTGATTGTTTTAGACACCTGAGAAAAAAAGTTGAATAATTTATGGGTCATTAGTGCATCTTGGATGCTTTCCTACTCTATTTTGTCTGACATGTTAAATTCTTGTCTTTGTATCTATTGACAACTCCTAGAACGTGGCCCTGGCTATTGAATTTTATGCTCTGCTCAAACGGAGGCATAGCAAAAAAAAAAAATTGGTTTCTAAATTATATAATTAGACCAAGATTGCAATAACAGCTCTACTTTGGTTTGCTTACAGTGCATTTTAATTCATTTAGTCTTTGTTCTAAAGATTCTTGGCTTCTGATTCTTCTATTATGTTTGAAAGATGGAGCAAATCAACATTGCATTGCATAAAAGATTGGTAGGGAAACCAAAAAATACATGGTTGGAGTTGATAAATAATTATTTGAAACTATCAGAACTTGTAAAGATTATAGTGATGGATAGGAATGATCTGAGGAGGATTTGTGTGCCCTACATAAATATTTCCTTGTTATTGTACTTGAACCCTTATCGGTGGGATTAAGTATCATTGGTTCAGTTTTGGTCTTATTATGAAGGTACACCATTAACCTTTCATGTCCAATATGTTCATTTTTAAGAATTTTGTGTCAATTTCTTTTTGAATTATGGAGCCTCGAGTGAAGAATAGGGAGCCCTTAGCTAGTCTATTCTGATAGTGCCCCATACATTAATTGTCTTGTTAATACTGAAATGGATGATATGTTTCATTTTTCCATTTATAGTATTAACAGGTTACAAGTTCACTCTTATACAATCAAGAATTTTTTCAGGTATTTAGAAGAGCGTAAAAACAGCTAACCGTAGATAAACTTGTGTGTCATACAATCTTCTTGAAACTGATGTTATGGCTTCTCATGGTCCTTGAATCAACAGTCTGAACATTAGCTCACTGGTCCCCATCTCTTTTTGCTCGTTATTGTTCTTTATTTAGCTTTGATGGTTGCCACCTTTTTGGCATTGTCAGTAGCAGGGTCATCCTGCTTGACTCCTGGATGACTGTGATGTCCAATTTATTTGTGTATATATAATATAATCATCAGTGAAGTTTAAATATCTCACAAATATTACTTTGATTCAGGAGTGAAGATGGTATCTTTGAGTCTTTCCTCCCGGTCCCCTTGCATTGTTAAAGCTGCAATTCCCAATCAATCTACAGGTGCTATCGTCAAAGTCCCAGAAACTCTTGGATCTGTTAAGATGTTGGATTTCTTATTTTCAGTAAGCTTCAGAGTGATGCCCTTAGAGAAGCTCTTTCAACAATCGTAGCTCAGTCCAAGGAGAAACAACACAAATTTACCGAGACTATTAAACTCCAGATTGGTCTGAAAAACAATGATCCCCAAAAGGACAAGCGTTTCAGTGGATCTGTGAAGCTTCCATACATTTCACGACCCAAGATGAAGATTTGCATGCTTGGAGATGCTCAACACGTTGAAGAGTTGATTTTTCAGCTTTCTTAGGTGAAATTTCTTTTGTTTATATTTCTTAGTAGATTGCTTTATTTCTGGAATCAGATATAGGTTGTGCTCCATGCTTATAATATACTTCTAGTATTTGAATGGTCATTTTTGCAGTGAACCTTTTGTTTTAAATGATTTAATTTGTAATGCATGCCGAGAAGATTGGTTTGGAATTGGATTATATGGATGTAGAAGCATTGAAGAAACTAAACAAGAATAAAAAATTAGTGAAGAATCTTTCCAAGAAGTATCATCAAGCAAATCCCTCGTCTTTTGGGTCCAGGGTCCTGGTCTAAGCAAAGCATGCTTATTTGTATTGCACTCCTATGGCATTTTAGGAAGTCCTAACTTCAACTCATTTTGCATTTGTCAGTCATGATTTATGAATTTTGACCTTACATTGCTGATGCAGGGAAATTCCCAACCCTTGTTACTCACCAGGAGTCCCTACAGTCCAAGGTGAATGAGACCAAGGCAATGGTTAAGTTCCAGCTGAAGAAGGTTCTTTGCATGGGTGTTGTGGTTGGGAATGTTGCTATGGAGGAGAAGCAAGTATTCCAAAATGTGCAAATGAGTGTCAATTTCCTTGTTTCATTATTGAAGAAAAACTGGCAAAATGTGAGTTTTCGTATCTTTGGCATATGTTCTTTTGCTCGGTCATCATCTTATATATAATGTTTATGTATATATGTGATTTTGGCATTATTTTTGTGATGTTGAATATGCAATTTGATTGAATTTGGAATCTGTGTTGATTGCAGGTGAAGTGCCTCTACCTGGAGAGCTCCATGGGCCCTTCAAACAGGATATTTTGTGTTGCTTCTGTTATGTACGGAGTGAAAGTAGTGGGATTAATACTAAATCAGTGTTTTGTTTTACCCAGAATGTTAAAAATTTTATGTTTTGTTTTATTGTTCGAATCCCTAGAGATGTTATGAATTTGAGACATTTGAAGTTTTCAAGTTGCATTATGTTGCGAGTCTTGACAAACTTACCCATGCTTTGGCAGGTTTGACCTTCTGATAGGTTTCCTTTATGAGTTTTCATTTAATAGGTGATTATAGTGGACATTTGGTATGTTGTGATTTGCCAAGCTGGTGTCGGCTCTGAATAGACTATAATATCAGGCGGGAGTTCTAAAAGATAATAGAGTGAACTGACTTATCGGCTATAGCAGGAACATTGGTTTGGCCATCTTTGATGGGTTAACGCTGGCTTGGGCTGCAGGTTATAAAAACATATTTCTGGGGTGCGACAACCTTAGCCGTGACAACATGTTGAATGATGTCTCCCAGGATTCAAGGAACCTTGGCCTTGTGAGAAGTATTTGTGGACTTTGCCAGATGCAATGGTCGGTGCTCATCAAACACATTTAAGAGGAGCCAATGTTACAGCAGACCTGATGGTAAGATTGTCGAACAACAATCAAGGGCTCGCATGCTATCAACATCCACCGAGGGAAGTTTGTAAGACCCTATAACCTGTCCTTTTGTGTTTTAGGACTTAGTCCTCCGTGGTTTTACCCCAAAAAAATGTTGGACAGTGGAATTATTAGAATGCATGAAAGTAGAACCTTTGTTGGAAACTGATACTCTAAACATTTGGTGCGCAAATTTTATATTGTAATCAGGTGTCTCATAAGATTCATCGTATAGGGTTTCATCTTCCTTGAAAATTCTGCATCTGTCCCTTGATGCAGAAAGAAATTCAATTGCCATTTCAGATCAGCAATATTGTTTCTCGAGTTGAACCTGTGTGATAATCCATTTATGGCTACATCCAAGAAGTCGCATTAAACCGTCTTTACTTGACCAAGAACATCTCAGTCTCTTTAATCGTTTCCTAAGGATATCCATTCAACAGGATCGAGATATTGTGATTGTAAAATGCATATAAAGGTGTGATTTTGTCGTTTTTATTTTGCTGGCATGTCAGACCTTTTACCCTTTTGAATTAAAAGTGCTGTCATTTTGCTGTTCTTTCTCATTTAAGTTTGGTGCATGTTTACAACGAATGGGCATTGCTCATAAATTTGTACAGTGACTGTAGGATAGAGTATAGCAGAAGAGCTAAGTCTGACTTCTCTGTTTCTATGAAGTAAGTGCCTCTCAAATTCTTCAGTCCATCCTGTCCTTGAAAATTTTAACATTATAATCTCCTTGAAAATTCCCCAAGGATTTCCATTGAAAAAAGGAACTGGTTGAAAGTGCTTAAAAATGCAGAGAATGCTGTGATTTTGCCATTCTTGTACTTGCTCTGTTCTGTTATATTTATGAACATTTATACCTACAGCCTAGGATTGAAAAAAAAAAGAAGAAAAAAGCTGGAGGAAAAAATCAATTGCAATTCAGATCAATGATCTCCATTCTTGAACCTGTATGATGAAATCACATTAAGACTTCTATACTTGGCAAAGGAGTTCCTCGACATCCCCATAGGCTGGTTTGCTAGGAAAATTTTTCCATAAGAATATCCGCTTAAAATAAAAGCTTGCTCAAAGTGCTTGTAAAATACATAAAATGCTATGATTTTGCCTTCATTGTTGGCAGTTTGTACCTTTTTACCGTTTTGAACTAACTCTCTTTTGAGAACATGCTATGGTTGGTGTTGTTCACTAGTTGCTAATCTCTCTTTTAAGAACATGCTATGGTTAGTGTTGTTCACATTTGGTTGCAAAGCTGAATTATGAATGCTACAATTGTAAACATTGGTTGTTCATAGTTGATGTAACTTTTGTGTCAGAATTTTAACGTTCTTAGTATTTTGTTGGCACAAACTATAGAACAGTACATTGTTCTGTTTTCGGATTTTGAGTGAAAATAAATTAACCTTCATTGTTGACAATGAATTAACTTTGTTGTTTATAAATTGGAAACATAAAGAACATCTTGTACAGAACAAGAAAAATTTGATTGTATTATGATAAACGCCCTTGTACTCTAGGTCCTGTGATTCCATGGTACAAAATAACACATGCTGTGTGTATTTGATGACACTTTATATGATAACAGTCATTTTCTTTTCTCTGCTTATCTGAGTCTCCCTATATTTTAGGAATAAAAATTCTATTATATTACAAATTATTTCGGTAAGAGATTGCATGGAATTTAGTTTGCAGTTCATGCAAAGACATGTTAAGGGTACTAGGAGATGGGCAATACAATGATAAAGCATAAAGTTAAATGGTTTAGGAAAGCTGTACTGACAGCTGATCATTACAATCAAGAAAAAGCAATTTCATGGTGGCTGCGGAAGAGGAAGAAAAAGCAATTTCATGGTGGCTGCGGAAGAGGAAAAAAAAGCAATTTCATGGTGGCTGCGGAAGAGGAAAAGAAAGCAATTTCATGGTGGTGCCAGTTTCAGTCTCAGTTGAAGGAGGAGAGGCTGCGGAAAAGGAAGAAAACATATGTTTGGAATGCAATGTAAATTTTGTCTACCATCCATAACTACCTTTGTTTCCTCAACATATTAAATTTTCCTCCTCCTATTCCTCATAATATTAGATGTTTTCCTCCTCTGATTTCTCATCATCCTTTCACAGGATATGGCAATCCTGAGACCATTGGAAATTGTGATGTTAAGCACATCACCCTGACGATGCAAGAATCACCTTCATCAGCTACATACAATTCTCACCACGAAAGAGCTTTGACTGGTAAGTATTTCTGGTAAATCACTGATCCAATATAAGATGTAATTGCTAGGAGCAGGGTAGTATCTTGGATTGAACAGTACATGACTTGAATAATCTTCATGACTTGAACCATCCTGGTACTGACTTTAGGAACTTGAAGCAGCATGATATGGAGAAAAAGACATTAAAATGCCAAATGAGTGAACATTTGATACTAGGGGAGTAGCACAATTTCATATTTATAGGGCTATTTGAGACCAGCTATTGATAACCATATATATCTTGTAAGTTCAAAAAGGCAGTTAATTTTGGCATTGATGCATCTTCCATATTTGGATTATTTACTTATAATATGCTGATATTAAAAATGTTAATATTATAATATAATTTTCTATATATGGATTTCTTCCATATATATCTGATGATTTTAAGAATTCAAATATCAGGATATACCTTCTATACATGAATAAACCAAGAACACCAGAAATTATTTTATGGAAGAAATCCATATATAGAAAAATATATTGTAATATTAACATTTTTAATATAATTTTTTACAAGGAAATAATCTAAATATGGAAAATGTATAAGTGCCAAGATTAATTGCCTTTTTTGACTTAAAAGATAGATATGGTCATGAATAGTTGACTCAAACAACCGTGTAAATGTGAGGTTATGCTACCCACCTAGTATCAAAGTTCCACTCCTTTGGCATTACAATGGCCACCTTCTTCCTATCATACTGATACTAGTTCCTAAAGTAAAAAATATGATATGCATTGTTTTAATCGGTGGAGACCATGGATGATGTGATAGGAGAGGTCCATAAATAATATTTTTTTCTGTGAAAAAAAAAAGAATACCAAGAACAAGCATTTGTTGTACGTCTGTCTTTCAAATATGGTATGTTTCTTGTGGTTCAGATTACCATATGGCCCAAAATATTTAAGCACAAGACTATAAGGCTGAGGCATAAAAATGACAAGTCATAAACATATATGACTAATAGCTGGAATAGACCAGCTGGACTGTCCTTAAACATAATTTCATTTTATTTTATTTGGGAACACAGCTTTGTTCCTGATCTGAGCTCTCAAACTTAATTTATGCAGCGTTGAGAATGCCTATGTCCTTAAAATAATTAATTTTTTACATGATATGAACTGTATGCCTTCGTGAGACTACCAAACTGGAAAACAGGATCTAAAGGGAAGGTGGTGATATCTCCTTGGTATTGTAGTTAAATGGGCCTCATGAAAGTTTACGTAGGGTTTGAAATCCTAATATTAACATCTAAGGACGAGGACACTTTATCCCTATCGGACAAGTCCCTTTTATTTGCAGCAACTGATGAAAGTAAACAGAACTGATGGTTTCTATCTTTCAAGGCACTAATTGGAAATGACGCAAGTTTTGTCTTTCCTTTCAACAGTCTTTATCTTTCTAAGACATGCTCAGATTTCATTGTTTTGTACCATCAAAGAATTGATTAAATACATAATTATGACACCATCATTGTCTGACTATCTAGTTGAATGTGAATCTGCTTTGGAGAACTCTATTAATCAAAAAGCAGAGAGTGGAAAGACAACCAATTTTAGGGAAATAGTAATGAGTTAGAGGTGGAGATTTGACTGTATTGTATTTTTCTTCTTTAAAGAAGAAGTACAAAGTTTGGATCAGTCTATTCTCCTGTTTATTGTCGGTGTACTTTCATAAGCTAGGTCGAGGTTCATAAAAGAGTAAGTTTAGTTTGACTGACCTTGTTGGATCAAGACTGTTAGTTCAGTTGGTTGATTCAATCTGAGACTATGCAGACTATTTGCCTGCGGTAGACCCTTCTTACAGCACGGAATTTCTTGAAAGCTAGAAGATTTATCTATGATCTTAAAAGATTGAAGTAAAGGCTGCTTATTGAGAAATAAGAACTCGTAAAATTCTACTATGGTTTTTGGTAGATAAGTGGCCGCATATTTTTCTGAGACGCGGACCTATATCTTATTTATAGAGCCAGACATAACTCTTATGGACATTTGGCATCTTCGGATTGGTACTAACACGTCACCGTTTATAAATTATTTTAATCACGTGTACTTGCTTTGTTCACATGATCAATAGGTTCACACGCTTTAGGTAATTGGTGCAATGATTCGGTTAAGCGGTTTGCATACCATAAGGTTCAATCTATGTAATTACACTTTTATTACTATATTGACAGCTATAGGTGTTATTGGGCCATTGGTACGTCTGCCTCATGCTCATTTTCAAGTTGTATCATGTTGAGCCGGTCTTGACAAACTTACCCATGCTTTGGCAGGTTTGACTGTCTGATAGGTTTTCTTTATGAATTTTCATTAAATAGGTGATTATAGTGGACATTTGGTATGTATATGTTGTGATTTTCCAAGTTGGTGCTCTAAATAGACTATTATATCAGGTGGGAGTTCTAAGAGATAATAGAGGGAGCCGACTTCTTGGCTATAGCAGGAACATTGGTTTGTGTTTAGTAACCAATGCTGAACTGTGGGCTATATATCTTTGATGGGTTAACGCTGGCTTGGGATGCAGGTTATAAAAACATATTTTCTGGGGTGCGACAACCTTATCTGTTACGAACATGTTGAATGTTGTTTCTCAGGATTCAAGGAACCTTGGCCTTGTGAGAAGTATTTGTGAACTTTGCCAGATGCAATGGTCGGTGCCCATCAAACACATATATCAAGGGATCACATGCTACTATCAGCATCCACCGAGGGAAGTTTGGAAGACCCTATAAGATGATACTCTTGGCCAAACATATGATAGGTTTTGCATTATGTAACCTGTCCTTTTGTATTTTAGGACTTAGCCCTCCTAAAAAAATGTTGGACAGTGGAATTATTAGAATGCATGGAAGTAGAACCTTTGTAGGAAACTGATACTCTAAACATTTGGTGCCCAGATTCTATATTGTAATCAGGTGTCTCAGAAGATTCTTCATATAGGGTTTCATCTTCCTTGAAAATTGTGAACTGTTCCTTGATGCAGAAGAGTGAAGACCAATCTTTTCCATTATCTTTTTGTCCTTGAACGCGCTGTGCCCTACTAAATTTATTAACCTTTATACCAACAGCGTAGGATGTAAGAATGGTGGAGAAAGAAATTCAATTGCCATTTCAGATCAGCAATATTGTTTATTGAGTTGAACCTGTATATGTGATAATCCGTTCTTGGCTACATCCAAGAAGTCGCATTAAGCCGTCTTTACTTCTGTAATCGTTCCCTAAGGATGTCCATTCAAGGTGCTTGTAAAATGCATATGAAGGCGTGGTTTGGTCGTTTTTATTTTGCTGGCATTTCAGACGTTTTACCCTTTTGAGTTAAAAGTGCTGTCATTTTTATATTCTCTCTTTCTCATTTAATTTTGGTGCATGCTTTGAATTTTGATCGACATTGTTCACATAGGGTAGGCTAAAGCTTACCGGAATAGTAGGGTAGGCTAAACCTTATTGGATGGTATGTTCTACGCTTTGTAATAATTTCTTCAAAGCTTACTTTAACTACCTTTTTTATTTCAGATCAGCAATATTGTTTCTCGAGTTGAACCTGTGTGATAATCCGTTTATGGCTACATCCAAGAAGTCGCATTAAGCCGTCTTTACTTGACCAAGAACAGCTCAAAGTCTCTTTAATCGTTTCCTAAGGATATCCATTCAACAGGATCAAGATCATTGTGATTGTAAAATGCATATAAAGGTGTGATTTTGTCGTTTTTATTTTGCTGGCTTGTCAGACCTTTTACCCTTTTGAATTAAAAGTGCTGTCATTTTGCTATTCTTTCTCATTTAAGTTCGGTGCATGTTTACAAAGAATGGGCATTGCTCATAAATTTGTACAGTGACTGTAGGGTAGAGTATAGCAGAAGAGCCAAGTCTGACTTCTCTGTTTCTATGAAGTAAGTGCCTCTCAAATTCTTCAGTCCATCCTGTCCTTGAAAATTTTAACATTATAATCTCCTTGAAAATTCCCCAAGGATTTCCATTGAAAAAGGAGCTGGTTCAAAGTGCTTAAAAATGCAGAGAATGCTGTGATTTGCCATTCTTGTACGTGCTCTCTTCTGTTATATTTATGAACATTTATACCTACAGCTTAGGATTGAAAAAAAAGAAGAAAAAAGCTGGAGGAAAAAATCAATTGCAATTCAGATCAATGATCTCCATTCTTGAACCTGTATGATGAACTGTATCCGGCCAAATTCAGGAAATCACATTAAGACTTCTTTAAATGGCAAAGGAATTCCTCGACATCCCCGTAGGCTGGTTTGCTAGGAAAATTGTACCATAAGAATATCCGTTGAAAATAAGAGCTTGCTCAAAGAGCTTGTAAAATCAGAAAGTGCATTTTGCCTTCATTGTTGGCAGTTTGTACCTTTTTACCGTTTTGAACTAACCTCAAGGTGTTCACTAGTTGCTAATCTCTCTTTTGGGAACATGCTATGGTTGGTGTTGTTCAAATTTGGTTGCAAAGTTGAATTATGAATGTTGTTATTAGATTTGCTCGTTCAGGGTATTTTTAATTGTAAACATTAGTTGTTAATAGTTGAGATAACTTTTGTGTCAGAATTTTCACGTATTTAGTATTTTGTTGGCACAAACTATAGAACTGTACATTGTTTTGTTTTTGGATTTTGAGTGAAAATGAATTAACCTTCATTGTTGAAAACGAATTAACCTTGTTGTTTATGAAATTGACAACATAAAGAACATCTTGTACAGAAAAAGAAATATTTGATTGTATTATGATAATCCTCTTGTACTCAAGGTCCTGAGATTCCATGATACAAAATAACTCATCCTGTGTGTATTTGATGACACTTCAAATGATAGTCATTTTCTTCTCTGTTTATCTGAGTTTCCCTATATTTTAGGAATAAATATTCTATTATATTTCTAATTATTTTGCTAAGAGATTACATGGAATTTAGTTTGCAGTTAATACAAAGACATGTTAAGGGTACTAGGAGATGGACAATACAATGTTAAAGCCTAAAGTTAAATTGTTTAGGAAAGCTGTACCGACAGCTCATCAGTCCAATCAAGAAGAAGCAATTTCATGGCAGCTTTGTAACCTCTGGTCAGTTTCAGTCTAAGTTGTAGGAGGAAGAGTCTGCGGAAGAGGAAGAAAAGATATGTTTGGAATGCAATGGAAATTGTCTACCATCCATAACTTCCTCTGTTTCCTCAACATATTAGATCTTTTCCTCCTCCTATTCCTCATAATATTAGATGTTTTCTTCCTCTGATTCCTCATCATCTTTTCACAGGATATGGCAATCCTGAGACCATTGGAAACTGTGATGTTAGGAACATCTCCCTAACGATTCAAGAATCACCTTCATCAGCTACATACAATTCTCACCATGAAAGAGCTTTGACTGGTAAGTATTTCTGGTAAATCACTGATCCAATATGAGATGTAATTGCTAGGAGCAGGCTAGTATCTTGGATTGAACAGTACATGACTTGAATTATCTTCATGACTTGAATCATCTTGGTACTGACTTTAGGAACTTGAAGCAGCATGATAGGAAGAAAAAGACATTGAAATGCCAAAGGAGTGAACATTTGATACTAGGGGAGTAGCACAATTTCACATTTATAGGGCTATTTTAGACCAGCTATTGATAACCATACATATCTTGCAAGTCCAAAAAGGCAGGTAATTTTGGCATTTATACATTTTCCATATTTAAATTATTTCCTTGTAAAAAATTATATTAAAAATGTTAATATTATAATATATTTTTCTATATATGGATTTCTTCCTTATATATCTGATGATTTTAAGAATTCAAATATCAGGATATACCTTATATACATGAATAAACCAAGAACACCAGAAATTATTTTATGGAAGAAATCCATATATAGAAAAATATATTGTAATATTAACATTTTTAATATAATTTTTTACAAGGAAATAATCTAAATATGGAAAATGTATAAATGCCAAGATTAATTGCCTTTTTTGACTTAAAAGATATATATGGTCATGAATAGTTGGACTCAAACAACCATGTAAATGTGAGGTTATGCTACTCACCTAGTATCAAGGTTCCACTCCTTTGGCATTACAATGACCACCTTCTTCCTATCATACTGATACTAGTTCCTAAAGTAAAAAATATGATATGCATTGTTTTAATTGGTGGTGACCATGGATGATGTGATGATAGGAGAGGTCCATAAAATAATATTTTTTGTCAAAAAAAAAGAATACCAAGAACAAGCATTTGTTGTACTTCCGTCTTTCAAATATGGTATGTTTCTTGTGGTCCAGATTACATACCATATGGCCCAAAATATTTAAGCACAAGACTATAAGGCTGAGGCATAAAAATGACAAGTCATAAACATATATGACTAATAGCTGGAATAGACCAGCTGGACTGTCCTTAAACATAATTTCATTTTATTTTATTTGGGAACACAGCTTTGTTCCTGATCTGAGCTCTCAAACTTAACTTATGCAGCGTTGAGAATGCCTATGTCCTTAAAATAATTAGTTTTTTACATGATATGAACTGTATGCCTATTCGTGAGACTACCAAACTGGAAAACAGGATCTAAAGGGAAGGTGGTGATATCTCCTTGGTATTGTAGTTAAATGGACCTCATGAAAGCTTATATGTAGGGTTTGAAATCCTAATATTAACATCTAAGGACGAGGACACTTTATCCCTATCGGACAAGTCCCTTTTATTTGCAGCAACTGATGAAAGTAAACAAAACTGATGGTTTCTATCTTTCAAGGCACTAATTGGAAATGACACAAGTTTTGTCTTTCCTTTTAACAGTCTTTATCTTTCTAAGACATGCTCAGATTTCATTGTTTTGTACCATCAAAGAATTGATTAAATACATAATCATGACACCATCATTGTCTGACAATCTAGTTGAATGTGAATCTGTTTTGGAGAACTCTATTAATCAAAAAGCAGAGTGGAAAGACAACCAATTATAGGGAAATAGTAATGAGTTAGAGGTGGAGATTTGACTGTATTGTATTTTTCTTCTTTAAAGAAGAAGTACAAAGTTTGGATCAGACTATTCTCCTGTTTATTGATTTGTCGGTGTACTTTCATAAGCTAGGTCGAGGTTCATAAAAGAGTAAGTTTAGTTTGACTGACCTTGTTGGATCAAGACTATTAGTTCAGTTGGTTGATTCAATCTGGGACTATGCAGCCCAGTCATAGTAGTATTTTACTATTTGCCTGCGGTAGACCCCTCGATTGATATCTTACAGCACGGAATTTCTTGAAAGCTGGAAGATTTATCAATGATCTTAAAAGATTGAAGTAAAGGTTGCTTATTGAGAAATAAGAACAGTTAAAATTCTAGTATGGTTTTTGGTAGATAAGTGGCCGCGCATTTTTCAGAGACACGGACCTATATCTTATTTATAGAGCCAGACATAACTCTTATGGACATTTGGCATCTTCGGATTGGTGCTAAAACGTCACTGTTTATAAATTATTTTAATCACGTGTACTTGCTTTGTTTACATGATCAAAAGGTTCACACGCTTTAGGTAATTGGTGCAATGACTCGGTTATGTGGTTTGCATACAGTAAGGTTCAATCTATGTAATTACACTTTTATTACTATATTGACAGCTATAGGTGTTATTGGGCCATCGGTACGTCTGCCTCATGCTCATTTTCAAGTTGTATTATGTTGAGCCGGTCTTGACAAACTTACCCATGCTTTGGCAGGTTTGACTGTCTGATAGGTTTCCTTTATGAGTTTTCATTAAGTAGGTGATTATAGTGGACATTTGGTATGTTGTGATTTTCGTAGTTGGTGCTCTAAATAGACTATAATATCAGTTGGGAGTTAATAGAGGGAACTGACTTCTTGGCTATAGCAGGAACATTGGTTTGTGTTTAGTAACCAATGCTGAACTGTGGGCTATATCTTTGATGGGTTAACGCTGGCTTGGGATGCAGGTTATAAAAACATATTTTCTGGGGTGCGACAACCTTATATTACGAACATGTTGAATGTTGTTTCTCAGGATTCAAGGAACCTTGGCCTTGTGAGAAGTATTTGTGAACTTTGCCAGATGCAATTGGTCGGTGCACATCAAACACATATCAAGGGATCACATGCTACTGGTCGAAAATATGATAGGTTTTGCATTATGTAACCTGTCCTTTTGTATTTTAGGACTTAGTCCTCCTAAAAGAATGTTGGACAGTGGAATTATTAGAACCTTTGTAGGAAACTGATACTCTAAACATTTGGTGCCCGGATTTTATAGTCCTTGAAAATTGTAGGGCACAGCACGCTTCCTTGAAAATTGTGTACTGTTTCTTGATGCAGAAGAGTGAAGACCAATCTTTTCCCTCATCTTTTTGTCCTTGAACGTGCTGTGCCCTGCTAAATTTATAAACCTTTATACCAACAGCATAGGATGTAAGAATGGTGGAGAAAGAAATTCAATTGCCATTTCAGATCAGCAATATTGTTTATCGAGTTGAACCTGTGTGATAATCCGTTTTTGGCTACATCCAAGAAGTCGCTTTAAGAATGTCATTCAACCGGATCGAGTTCAAGGTGCTTGTAAGCATATAAAGGCGTGGTTTGGTCGTTTTTATTTTGCTGGTATTTCAGACCTATTACCCTTTTTTGATCAAAGAGAAATAATTCATTTCATGCAAACTTATAAGTATAACCGCAAGGGAGGGGGCAAATAAGGTCCCCATAGAGTTTGACATTTAATTTTCCTAGCGAATTTAGCTAGGCAATCCGCAGCCTGGTTACAAGATCGAGGGACAAAGGAAAAGGAGCAAGAGTCGTAAGATTTTACTTGAGCTCTGATATCTTCTTCCACTGCTGAAGATACCCAATCAGAGAGGGAACCCGTATAGAGCCTTCGAATGACGGCTTGACAATCTTCCTCGATGATAATATTCAAGAAACCATTCATGGAATAGATACCTGACTTAGTCGAATAGTCCCCATTCTTCGTTCCTGCCCATATGAGTGTATCTTTGATACTTGGCCCTCCAAATGAAATATCCAGGATCGCTTTGGCCTCATCTGGTGAAAAAATATCCTCAATTCTAGATTTATCCCAAAAAATTTTATCCGAATTCATGAGGCTGCAAACAGAGGGAAAGGGGCGGCTTGGTAGGGGCTGGGTAGAGACTCTAAACTTAAGAAGATTTGAGATCCAATTATCATCCCACGTCGAAATGCATCTACCGTTTTCGACACGCCACAAAGAGCCCTCTCTAATAACTTCAATCCCTTCCCTTATACTTGCTCAAGCCCATGAAGGATTTGTGCTCTTGGAAGAATCAAAAATATTTTCGTTCGGGTAATAGATCCCACGGAGAGTCTGAGCCAGAAGAGAGTTCGGATGCTTCACCAGTTTTCATGCGACCTTCGGGCTCTATTAAAAGTTCTAAGATTCGGAAGCCCAAGCCCCCTGATCCTTCGAGTGGCATAAGTCTTTTCAATTTATGCAATGAATACTTTTCTCCTTGTTTCCGTAGTTACTCCACCAGAACTTTGCTATAAGCGAGCTGAGCTCATCACAAAAAGTAATAAGTAGGAGAAAACATTGCATGTCGTAAGTAGGGATTGCCTGAGCAACGACTTTAATTAGAACTTCCTTCCCGGCCTGATTTAAGAATTTGGCTCTCCATCCCCTGAGCCTGTTCTGGACTCATTCCTTAATGAACGCTAAGGCCTCTTTTTTGCTTCTCCCCAAAAAGAAGGTAGGCCAAAATATTTATTGTTCTCCTCCATTGGTCGGAATCTCAGAACATTGGACAGGTGAAGCATGAGATTATTACTAACATTGGGTGAAAAACCAACCGAAGATTTCTGGAAATTGACCGTCTGGCGTGTAGAATGTTGGAAAAGAGTAAGGACTCGCAAGACAACTTCACAATTCATCGTATTCGCCCCAGAAAATATAAGACAATCATCCGCAAACAACAGGTGGCTAAAAACCGGGCACCGTCTCTTAATTCTAAGGCCTTCAAACCTGGCCAACTTTACCTCCTTTTTCAAAATCCACGACAGGATACTTGAGATAAAAGTGAATAGGAAGGGGGACAACAGGTCTCCTTGTCTCAAACCCCTACCAGCTGAAAATTCCCCAATTTTCTCCCCATTTAGGACCAGGGAGGATGAGGTGGGGGAGACACATTCCATAACTCTAGCAACCCACCACTCACAGAAACCCAATTTGTTCATAAGAAAGCGCAGAAGATCTCAATCTACTTTATCGTAGGCTTTCTCAAGATCAATTTTCAAGGACATAATCCCCTTATTCCCCTTTTTTGCCCGTTTGATTGCTTGGAATGCCTCATTTGCGAGAATAATGTTGTCATGGATAGATCTGACTTTTACAAAAGCTGACTGATGGTGAGAGATGATGTCCGGGAGAAATTTTTCAGTCTCGTCGCAAAGATCTTAGTAATGACTTTAAACGAAAAATTACAAAGACTAATCGGTATAAAGTGGGAGACTTCAGATGGGTTTGGTTTCTTAGGGATAAGAATGATATTAGTTTTATTAATCTCATAGTCCAGTGCTCCTTCACTGAAAAAGGCTGAAACCATCCCAATGAGATCACCTTTGATAGTTTCCCAGAAAGCTTGGTAGAAACTTTTGGGGAAGCCGTCAGGTCCAGGCGCTTTAGACGCACCCATATCAAAGATTACCTTCTTTATCTCCTCTTCGGACACTTTTTTGCTCAGCTCGAAATTCATCTCATCGGTTAGCAATTGGGGAATGTACAATCTGAGATCTTGGAACTCGATAGAGTGATCCTTAGAGAACAGGTTCTGGAAGTATTGATGCAAGTAACTTGTAATGTCCGCAGGTTCCTCCATCCAGACTCCATCATCTTTTCAATCTAACAATGGAATTGGTTCTTCGATGTTGGATGGTTGTTGCGTGAAAAAATTTAGTATTTTTGTCTCCTCATTTTATCCAGTTGACTCTGAAACGTTGATGCCAATACCTCTCCTCTCTCTCCCATTCAGAATCAAACTCCTTCTTCATCCGTTTATACTCTTCTAGCTCCGAGCTAGTGAGTTTCCTCCCCTGAAGTTGTTTAATCCCGGTAATCAACGCCCTCTTTTTTTATTTTGTATATTCGTTTTTGTTTTACTCCACCTTATGAGAGCCTTTCTGGTGCTACGAATTTTTCTCCCAAAAATAGAGGCGGCTCTCTCACCGAAGGGAGCTTGCCAGCCATCGGATACAGTTTGAGGGCAATCCTCTTCCAAAAGCCATTTGTTTTCGAACTTGAAACTCTTCTTGTATTTCCTGAAAAGGCCCTTAGTGAGCAGGATAATGGGAGCATGGTCAGAGGCAATATCGATATCCATTACCCTCAAAGCTTTGGGAAAAGCCAGGCTCCATTCAGCGAAACATAGCACGCGGTCCAATTTTTCAAGGATGAAATTATCACCGCTTCTTTGGTTGAACCAAGTGAAGTTGCCTCCCTTAATAGGAAGTTCGATTAGGCCTGATGAGTCAACAAAATGAAAGAAGCATTTGGTTTCCTCGGGATTGAAAGGGTTTCACCCTTTCTTTTCCTCTTGTCGAATCACCGTATTGGAATCTCCCATTATAATTCAACTTTCATTTGGTGACCTTCGGAGTTGAGTTAACCCCTTCCAAAACGCTTGCCTTTCATCTCTATATGGAGGGTCGTAAATGAAGGTTCTAAACCAATCGTCTCTGTTCTGAGAGACCACTTCTGTGTCAATAAAGTTCTTGGTATGATTGAGAATATTGATGGTTACGTCATCAGACCACCAAAGGACAAGCCCGCCCGCTGTACCTCTTGGCTCCACATAGAAAGATGATTACATTTTCATCTTCATCTTAATTTTCTCTCGATATCTTTTCTTTTGCTTAGTTTCATTGAGAAAGGTGATATCCTGTCTATGCTTAGTCATAAAATTTCGGAGGGCTCTAACTGTCATTTTCAAACCTTTTACCCTTTTAAATTAAAAGTGCTGTCATTTTGATATTCTCTCAATTTTGATGCATGCTTTGAATTTTGATAGACATTGTTCACATAGGGTATGCTAAAGTTTATTGGAAGGTATGTTCTACTCATTGTAATAATTTCTTCAAAGCTTATACTTGATCTATCTTATTTTTTATTAAATTAAAGAGATCTTACATTTTTATATCAGAATTTAAACTTGTACAAGGTGGGCTTAAGTTTATTGGAAGGTATGTTCTACGCATTGTAATAATTTCTTCAAAGCTTATACTTCTTATTTTTTAGATATCGTATTTTTATTTATTAATTTTAATTTGATACATATATTTTTTAGTTCTAAAGATAAATGTCAAATTTCAAATCAAACTCAAACAAGATAACATGAGAAGGCTAGTAAACCGACCTTTGCTCAGTAATGGTTTGGCCCATAATTTTGGTCTAACAAAACTTCAAATCATGGGCCATGGTCGTAGGGTAGTTTTGGAACGTGGAGGCCCCGCTTTTAGCTTATTAAAAAAATAAGCCTTTGCCTTTGCCTGCCAACAAATGCCAAAAGCTGAAACCCCCCATAGATACCAAAAGCCGAAGCCGCCCACCTGAACCATCTTTCTCAATATATAAAGCCAACAGATCATTAGAAAATATTCATTCTTATTAGGTTTTCAGGACTCTAAAGCTTAGATCCCATCATTTTCTCCGCTCCCCGTCTCCTTCAGTAAGCTCCCTTTTTCCTTTGTTTCTTTATCTACCCCTTTCTTTAATATCTGCATGTCTATCTTGATCTCTAAATCTAAGATCTTTTTTTTTGTGATCTCTAAAGTTTGGGTTTTCCGGTTGAATGGTATTTTCTTTTTCTTTTTTTATCATTGAATTTTTTTTAAAAAAGTATGATATTGCTTTTCCTTTTATTGGCTTCAATGAAAAAAATTTCAGTTCTTGATTTTGAAAAGTTTGAATCTTGAAACTCAAAGAGAATAAAAGGTGATTTTTTAGATATCTGAGAAAAGTTGAATCATTTCTGTGGGTTAAGTCATTAGTGCATCTTGGATGCTTTCCTACTCTGTTTTGTCTGACATGGTATATTGACAACGCCTAAAATGTGGTCCTGGATTTAGACTTCTATGCTGCTCAAATGGAGGCATAGAAAAAAATGGGTTTATAAATTATATAATTAGACCAAGATTGTAATTACAGCTCTACTTTGGTTTGCTCACAGTGCATTTCAGTTTATTTAATCTTCGTTCTAAAGATTCTTGGCTTCTAATCCTAATATTATGTTTGAAAGATTGGAAGAGAAACCAAAAAATACATGGTTGGAGTTGATAAATAATTATTTGAAACTATCAGAACTTGTAAAGATGATAGTGATGGATTGGAGGATTTGTGTGCCCTACATAAGTATTTCTGTCTTTGTTCTTGTAGTTGAACCCTTATATATGGGATTAAGTATCATCGGCTCGGTTTTGGTCTTATTATGAAGGTACCGCATAAAAAATTTCATGTTCAATTTTAAGAATATTGTGTTAATTTGTTTGAAGTATGGAGCCTCGAGTGAAGAGCAGGGAGCCCTTAGCTAGTCTCTTCTCATAGTGCTCCAGACATTAATTGTCTAGTTAATACTAAAAATGGATGATAAGTTTCATTTTTCCATCTAGAGTATTAACAGTTTACAAGTTCACTCTTATACTATCAAGAATTTTTACAGGTATTTAGAAGAGTGTAAAAACAGCTAACCATAGATAAGCTTGTGTCATATAATCTTCTTGAAACTGATATTATGGTTTCTCACGGTCCCTGAATCAACAGTCTGAACATTAGCTCGCTGGTCCCCATCTGTTTTTGCTTGTTATTGTTATTGTTATTTGTTTAGCTTTGTTCGTTGCCACCTTTACGGCATTGTCAGTCCTGCTCGACTTCTGGATGACTGCTATGTCTTTATATATAATAATCATCAGTAAAGTTTAAGTATCTTACAAATTTTACTTTGATTCAGGAGTGAAGATGGCATCTTTGAGTCTTACCACCCCTTGCATTGTTAAAGCTGCAATTCCCAATCGATCTACAGGTGCTATCGTCAAAGCCCCAACATCTCTTGGATCTGTTAAGAGCATCTCTAAATCTTTTGGCTTGAAATGTTCCTCCAATCACAGAACCTCAATGGCAACCTACAAGATTAAGCTTGTAGGACCAAAGGGTGAGGTGAATGAGTTCGAAGCCACCGATGATCAGTACATTTTGGATGCAGCTGAGGAGGCAGGAGTTGAATTGCCATACTCTTGCAGGGCTGGAGCTTGCTGCACGTGTGTTGGGAAGATGGTTTCAGGTTCCGTGGATCAATCCGACGGCTCTTTCCTTGATGATAAACAAATTGAGGATGGTTATGTGCTAACTTGTGTTTCGTACCCAACCTCGGACTGCGAGATTCACACCCACAAGGAAAATGAGCTGTACTGAGTGATTTGTGGTCTGGATTGAGTAGGGTCCCAGGTTGTTTGTCTGTGAACTCTTGTCTAAATTTGCTGCCAATGAGGGTAAATGTGCATGCCCTTTATAAAGTGTTTTTTTGCTGAATTATGTCATATCAGCATAGGATTTGAATCACATCTGTGGATTTGCCATGGTTGAAGATGGAGCCCTGTCCTATGGAACTGCCAATGCTCTCTCTAATAACATGAGTTTGTTTATTTGAAATCGAATACATTTAATTATAAATCAAATCCTATTTATATAGTTTCAGTCAATATTCTCATATTCAATTATTATCCCTATGAGTGAGACTGCAAACACTTCATTCTCTTTTATATGGTGACAAAATGCCTTTGCCGTTTATGTCCGTACGTCTCAATTTCATCACATTATATTTATTTAGAGGTGAATTTATTTTTCACAAGTAAATTTATTAATTTAAGGCTTAGAGGTTAAATTTCAAAATTTATAGTTTAGGATTTAGGGTTAAAGATTTATATTTTATATTGTGAATTTTTTTGACAAATTTTAATTTAACTTATATTCATATTTCTATTTAGAGGAGAGGGGGAGAAGAGACTTTAAGGGGAATGAAGAGGATATTACTAGTGGGTTTAGACCTACTAAAACTCATGACCTAAAAGAATTTGGCTGTTTGTTAATGAATATTATTATTTGTGTATCAAATAAGCATATTTATGTATAGAATTATATTATTTGTGTATCGAATATTAATCTAATTAAAATTATTATTTAACACAATTGTGGTGGGATTTTTTTTACAAGCATGTTAAACTTGGGGGTTAAAGTTAGAATTTAAAATTCAGAATTAATATATAAGATTTTGATTTCATGTTTTCTTATTTAAAAAAAAAACAGAGTACGTTGGTGAATAGAGCGAGCAGATAGAGGGAGAGAGCGTTTTGGTGGCGGATGGTAAGTCGTCGCTGAAAGTGTTGGGTGGCTGCCTGTTCTCCTCTTGCTTTTGGTTCTTCTCACTTTCTCAGGTCCATACTATTACTCATCGTTCTCAAGTTCCAACTAAAGGATCCTTTTGCCAATTTTAAATATGATAATATGTTGTATGCTCAAGTTGACACTGTTTTATTCAGCAATAAAAGCAATGGGGCATACGGATATTGACATATGTTTTTGTTCTTAATTTGCTGCTTAAATAACAATATTCTGCAGTTGGCTATGGCATGCAGCATACATCAACTCATAAACCATCAAAGTTGTTAATCCCTCTTTCTTTAAGTAGCAATGTGATCCATTTGCATGTGAACATGGATGGAATTGGATAGTAATGCACTGCACCAAAGAGCCGAAGCCTCATATTAGTTGATCTGTGCCAAACCATGCACTTGACCTCCATCAGCCTCATGGGGGGTTTAAAATCACATATGAATGTACTGTCTTCAACTCATATTCTTTTGTTTTAACATTGATTATCGAGTAAAAGTTAAAGTAAAGTGGTGGCTTCCAGCCTCATGAGCATGCCATTTCAATTCCGCATAGCCAATCGATAGGATATTAACCAATTTATTTGGTTAGACAATCTCTTACCTGAAAAAATTCAAAGACCAATTGTCTTATCCTACATGAAATATTAACCCATCTCTCTCTTGTTTCGGTTCTCTTAAAGTATTTGGGTCCAACACTCGTATTCAACATATTTTAGTAATGGGTATTGGATATGATTCTTCAAATATTCTCAAAATACATGAAAAAAATTATATATACTTGTATCTGTCACACTCAAGTCCGAGTAAAATAGGTCTTAACCTACTAACAACAGTGAATATCAATCAGGTTTCTTACATATGATCTCAATGTTAGACTTTGCATCCATGTAAATTTTAGAACACTGAAAGAACACCAATTTTATCCTAAGGAGAACATGATGAAAACAATAGCTGAACTATATGAGCCAACAAACATGGATTTGATGTTTTTTTTTATATACTATCTATTATATTTGGTTTCCATTATAACATATGATTGATTGATGGGTTGGTTGGTTGGTTGGTTGGTTGGTTGGTTGGTTAGTTGGATTTAGGGTAAATTATATCAGTGACCACCGAATTAATTGGGATATTTTTTTAACCATTGAACTATCGAACTCGTCAATCACACCACCAAACTTATTCAATTGACCTATTTTGACCTGTCGTTAAAAAATTAAAAGAGAAGTGACGTGGTAGTTAACGAAAATTTATAAAATTACACATTTAGTCCATGTTATTTACTTATTAAATCAATTTGATCCTAATTTTATTTTAATTAAATAAAATCAATAAACCAATCAAATGATGACACGTGTCATCAGTCAATTTAATAAATTTACTCAAATTTTAATTTATTTTAATTAATATTTAATATATTTTCCCCTCTAACCAAGTGGTGACACGTGTCACCATCTGGTTAAAAGAAAATTAACAAATTTGGAAGGATTGCATTGGGTGAATTAAACCTGGAACAAATAGGTTTTAAACTCACACCTTTACCATTGTACCAAGCCTCTCTCAATAATATGAATCGCACCATTTTATATGCATATGTTATAATGCAGTAAATGTTAGGGGGAAAAGAAGTAAAAATTGTGAGAGAATCACTGCACTTACGATCTAACTAATTGTGAGAGAATCAATAGATTCTTTTTCAAATCTGATTTTTTATGTTCTTTATTCGATTTATATTCTTGATTTGGTAATGTATTTGCTTGAAAATCATTTTTTGTCATGGTTGTAGGAGTCTACACATTGCATATAGGAGAAATTATATCATGGGACCTTCCTACCACGTCATCCATAGGACCAACCAATTAAATGCATCCATTTCATTAATTTTTTTCATCTTATCTTTTTACCAAGTGAATCTTCATTTGGTAAAAAGATGAGATAAAAAAAATTAATGAAATAGATGCATTTAATTGGTTGGTCTCATAGATGACGTTGTGAGAATAACCTATAATATAATTTCTCCGCATATAGGTTTAGACTTTAAATTAAGGGCATCGTGGTATAACCGTCTAGGTAACGCGAAACCTAAGAGATTAAATGAAAGAGTATATAGACAAATAAATCCTTTATGGCACGTGTTTAATTAAAGAATTCAAGGGGAAGTAGACTACTCAAGAATTTCACATTTCATTGATGTCCTAATTTCTACTTTTGAATTTTATATTGAATAAAGAATTAATAAAACCGAAGTGATTGTAAATATTGCTCTGTACAGATCAAATCAAGCCTATTATAACAAATGAACTGATAATCGAAATAATATCTAAACCTAAATTAGAATGGATATATTCGACTCGAACTTAAGGCTCGAGGTCCGTAAAGCCTCATTCTTTTAAAAGCATAATCAACGTCTCTATTAGATTTAAGATTTCTAACATGGACAAAATATTAGATTGAATTTTAATTTCATAAGTTTAAATGTAATCATAGATAAATTGTATTTATAATCTACTTTAGATAAAAGTAAGGAATAATGTAATAAAATTTAATTTTATTCGTTGGATTTGTTTATAAAAACAACTGAAAAGGGGCTACCCGAGGGGGCCAGAGTTGGGTGGGCCGAATCCATTAACAAACTGGAAGCCTCGAAATCAATGGCGGGAAACAAAACCCTCTCTCTGTTTTTGTCCCTGACTTTGCACTTGCCTCCGCAAATCAATTTTCCTGGGATAAAATTAAAAGGGTGAGAGAGGGAAATGGAGAAAGTGGTATCGGAGACGGAAGAGCTGCCGAAGGCGATCGTGCGACGGGTGGTGAAGGAGAAGCTGTCGGAGTGTTCACCGGATTACGATTTTAACGTTCACAAAGATGCCCTCCTCGCTTTCAGTGAAAGCGCCCGCATCTTCATCCATTACCTTTCCGCCACGTAAGTCAAACAAAACAAAATCCCCAAATGCTTGATGTTATGATTTATTTAGGGTTTATTGGTGAATCAGGGCGAATGATATATGCAAGGAATCGAGGAGGCAAACAATGAACGCGGAGGATGTGTTTAAAGCACTTGAAGAAATTGAATTCTCGGAATTCGTTAAACCCCTTAGGGCTTCCCTTGCTGGTTAGTTTAGCTTCTCTGGGAATGGTTGAATACTCACTCTGTTTTTCTCTTTGGTTTTAGGATAAATGAACAATGGAAAACGATTGATGGGTGGGTGGGTGGGGTTTATTGATTTGTTGCAGAGTTCAGGAAGAAGAATGCTGAGAAAAAAGGTGGAGCACCCAAGGAAAACGAGGCTAATAAAAAGAAGAGAAAATTAGATGATTCATCTGCCAAAAATGGAACCAAAACCAAGCAAAAGAAACAGGATACTGATAAAGAAGAGCAAGAAGAAGAAGAAGAAAAAGAAGAAGAGGTAGAGGTAGAGGTAGAAGAACAGGAAGAAGAAGAAGAAGATAATCATGAAAGTGAGTAATTAAGCTTACTGTTGTTAAACTGGGAATTGTAATCCCCCATTGAATGTTTCTTTATATTTTCCATTCCCTTTTGAGATGGATTGCAACTTTGTTTTATTTTGAAATTTATGTACCTTAGCTAACTTTAATGGATTTAATGGTTGGATTTTAACTCAAAACCCAATTCGTTAAGCAAGAAAAAGAAAACAAAAACACAATAATAGATGCTAAAATGTTTGTGCTTTAATCATTAATAAGGAAATGAGCATAACAGCATAATCAAATGAAGTATATCTGTTTCATGGACACTCATTTTGATCACAGTTTGGTTTATAACAGTCGCTGATCACTGCTGGGGAAGGAGTACCATAAAAATAACCTAATAAAAGCAATCAATAGGGGCGATACCACCGGCTATCGTTGCTGTGCTTTCCCCTGTTTGAACTGCCACCATCTTTACTATTTCTCTGATGTAGAGGTGGGCTTAGAGGTTGAGCTTCCGGTTGTTGCCTGTGTTAATAATGATAAATTGTTTTAATTCATTAGGTATTCCTACTATAATATCAAAATAACAGAATGTCACTGAAGAACTATAATATCATCCGGAAAACAAAGAGGATAAAGAACCAGGAAAAATGAAATAAAACCTTTTTTCTGTTTATTGAATTTGATGAATCATATTTTGACATTCAGATAATCAGAACCTTAAATAAAATGCCACCTAATTCAATGTCATTTTATATGAGAATGTTTTTATGGAAATAACTTTTAAAAGTTCAGAATATTGAAAAGAAAATACAGATACTGAACTTACAGGACATATCCGATTCGGCCATCAGGTAGAAGCATTGGCATCATTGACATGCCAGTTGGAGTTGGTGCCCTCCCATACATTAGTTGCTGTAGGTGACAAATTTTATATCAGATTAAATCTCGGTGACTCATAAAACAAGTAAACATAACGATAATAAAGAGATTAAGAGCATTCCATTACATCTTGACTGGCACCACAAAGCTCAAAACACGCAGTTCATTACATCTTAAACTATATCCACTGATCAAAATTAGGCATTCAGCATGTGGGAATTGGAGGTAAAATTTCAAGCTATCTGTTTATCTGATTCTTCAAGCACTCATCGCCATCCTATTGGAAACAAGATACAGGTCTCTAAATATTTTCTAAGCCAGGAGAACCTAGAAAACTATAATTTTAAATGTACTTCTCTTTGGAGGAAAAAGAAAAACCTCTACCTGAAAGCAAAGCCAAACTAAAACAAGACCGATACTTACAAAAACACGTTACTTTTAATTATAAAAGCCAAATATAGGACCACGTCCAATATATCTTCCAAAGAACCTACTTCACTGAAACCTTATGATTCTTCAAAAAGCCAAATTCGGTCATAAGCCATATCACAAGATTGACTATTTAACAAGGATATCACCGACATGCACAGGTCAAATGCAGAGGTTGAAAATGAAGACTAATAATTACCTGCAGGGTATTGAGAAAAAATAATGAAGATAGAAGCAGTCAAACATGCAACAGAACATGCAGAGATCTCACCTGTGCAAGGCCTGGAACACCATATCCTGAACCTAGCGCACCATAGGCACCCCCAACGAGACCATAGCCAATGTGAGGTGGATAATTAGGAAGAAAACCTGATGTCTGAGAACTTGACCCCCGGTGAGGACTCTTTTGATCTGTTAGAGGCTTTGCAAGAGAACATTCCACAACTTGTCCTGAAAAACAGAATAATGACATTCAGAATTAGATATTAGTAAACAAAAATGCTAGAAGGATAAGAATAAAGTAATCACCATCCAGTTCATATTTTTCTGAGCTATCCAGAGCTTTCATAGCACAAGATCTCTCTGCAAAATGAACAAAAGCAATTCTATTTCTCTCTTGTCCAGGTTTTGCTGGAGGTAGAACCACTTTTGTTATCTTTCCATGATGTTCAAATAGCTTCTTTAACTGATCTTCCTTGACATCCTTTGGCAAATTCTTTACATAAAGTGCCTTCACCTGCATAAGACAGGTTAACTTCAAATTAACAATTCCAAAATATGGTTAGGAAGACACAGCAAAATAAATTGCAATCAAGGTGATGAGCACCAGAAAGGAAAACTGATTCATCTACGAGGAAATATTTGGCTTAGGAAAAGAGTGGCCCATGTAACATATCCATGAAAACAGGGAGAAAAATCATGCAATGATATAGAGTAGTAAGAAATTTAACAGTTTTCAGAGCTATCAAAGATAAGGGACAGCTCAGTGCAAGAGAGTCCTGCATAATGGGTTTGGAAGGGGCCAGATGTACACAGCTTATACGCACTTGCAAAGAGGCTGTTTCTGTTACTTGAACCCATGACCTCCAAGGCAAAATGAAGCAACCTAACCCGTTGTGCCAACTTCCAACACCCATCCCCTAACAAAAGATATGAGAAAGGAAAACTACTTTGACAATTTTCCCCATGCCTCCCTAACAGACACACATCTTTTCTCCTTACACTGAAAGACAATCAATGGCCCTCAGTTGGGCAGAATCAAATAGGTAAGGTAATTGCTTCATATGAGATGAATCTAAGTTACCAATGCACATGATGATACACATTAAAATGCATACAAGTCAGCTTCACCTTAAAAGAATGGGATATGGAAGAAAAACATCCCCAGTGAGAGCAACTTAATGATACCTGAGAAGCAGCAGAAGAATCAGCAGTTTTGGGATCAGCCCAGCTCACAGTTGGAGCATTATCACCAATCCTGAATTCTTGTTTCATCATCTTTTGCCTTGAATACTCAGCACATGCATTGTTATAGTACTCAACAAAGGCAAAGCCCCTGTTGTTATTACTTAAGTTCTTCATATCCTGCAAGCACATAATGGATACAGCAGACTACATTACTGCTAAACAGCCCTTTTGAATCAACAGTAAACAGTAGTCTCTCCAATACAAGAGACTACAATAGAAAAGCACTGGTTCATTAAACTAACCTTCACCAATTCCAAACCAGTAACTCCGGGCCCAACCTCTGACAAAACCTTCCTTAACTGTTCCTCTCTCCAGCTTCTAGGAATATTACCGATAAACAATTGATTCTTTGATTGGGATGTAGAACATTTAATTTTTCTACCCTGAGGGCGAGAGATTCAGCAACCAAAGAAACATATTTGAAAATATCAAACCTAAGAATGCTGTTGTTAGAAATAAAGAGAAAATGGGGATGCACTAATCTCTAAATTTTTTAGCTCATATGCATCGCATCTAAAATTCTGTAAGTTCCTTTCATGTTAAGATGCAATACTTATTAGTTTGGGCAATGTTAAGTATACATGATGCATAAGAAGACTCGTCACCTTAAATTCTGCATTATTTAGCTCTTCAATGGCTTTAGAGGCCAATTCTACGCTTCTAAAGGTCACAAATGCAAAGCCCTTGTTTTCACTTGGATCTTTACCTTTCATAATCCGAACCTGTCATCATAGAGTGTGATGTAAGTCTTTATCTCAAGTAGAAAACAAAATATTCCTCACAGAACGCATAAAAGCACACCTCAGTAACTTCTCCGACAGATTCACAAAAGCCTTTCAAATCCTCCTGAGAAACATCATGTGGAATGCCTCCAATATAAACTTCAGAACCATGAGGAGGGCGAGCAAGAAGATCAGCATGCTTCCTATTCTCATCCCCATCTTCAACTTTAGTCTCAGAAACATCAGCCCTCTTAGCATTTTCAACATTCTGATCTTCTTCTTCTTCTTCTTCCACCTCCTCTTCTATCTCTTCCTCTTCTTCCACCTCCTCTTCTACCTCCACTTCTTCATACTCCACCTCTTCTTCCATGGTCTCCTCAGGATCACTGTCCTCATCAAGATCAACCCTCTCATCAGACTCAACAAGTTGTTCAGGCTCACTCTGTCCTTCAGATTCCACTGACTCGGCAGCAGTAAGTGCCTTTGGCCTTGGCATTTTAGGAATATATATAAACAGGCTTGAAAGGCAGTTCTGAAGAAGGCACAGAGGCCAGAAGAATTCAAGGAAAGAAATATACACATATTGAGAGGAGGAAAATGATAGCTACGAGGAGTTTCAGATAATGTATTTCAATTGAACCCGTGTCAATAGATAGTACCCAAAGGTGGTTGCAAGGTTAAAGATTTCCACCTAAGGAATAATAAAGCAGTATATTTCAAAAGAAAGGCAAAAGAAATTTCTGAATGATAATAAAGAGGCTTACAAAGTGGTGCAAATTATCAAGGAATGTGCTTGCTCAAATCAGAAAAAGTCACAAGGCTGCGGTCCAAAACAAATGGCATATTTAAGTTCAATCCAGCTTCATTGAAAATGCAAAGCAAAATGACAAAACAAAATTAAAACGTATAAGCAGGCATGATTCATTCAGATAAACAAAATAAAAATAATTTAAAAAATGAGATCACTATAGAAAGGGAAAATCAAGCAATGGTAACCGAGAACCAAAAGTAATAAAAGCTCCAGAACAAAATACACCATTCCTCCACCCCAAACCCCCAATTATAACTTAACATATAAGAACTGAGATTCTTTCAGATTCATAGTCTATTCAAAAGGAACAAGTTGATTCTACCATCAGGCATCAACATAAACGAGTTTTATGACAGTTCACTTACTCTCTAGAATGCAATTTTGTCTTTGTACAACTAAATAAAGCTAGTATCACAATGTTGCGTTAAACAAATTTTGCTTCTAACACCCAATTTACAAATAATCTTAACATGCCCACGAGACAAGCAGACAACTTATTGTCCATATTTCCATGTTTGACCCACAAACAAACTGAAGAAACAACAGTGATTTTTCCTCCCCCACTTTTCTTCCTCAATATGACCAGGAACTAGATAATGGGTTAGGTAACTAGTGCCTATGGGTTCTGGCTAAGAGTTATTTTACTACAATTTCAGGATTTTTGTTAATTACATTACATGGGGGAGATTCATTGATTAGCAAGCAGTGGTTACATAAAAGACTTGATTTTCTGAAGACCCAAAACCAAATCTAAGATCAGCTTCGGTATACTAATTAAGAACTTACGCATGCACACACATTCTCTTCCCTAGCAAAACCTGACATTTCTTTGCAGACAACTTGTGGCATTTTTCAACAAATCTTTACAGAAAAGAATGTAAACAAATACATAGCTTCATCTAGCAAACATTTTCGCAACTAAAATACCCAGTTCCTTTTTACAACATGCTGATTTCCTCATTTTGAGAGATTTTTTTTACCAACCAAAACATTAAATTAATCCAGTATAGAACTATTAATCCCACTAAAAGTTCAAGCATATAGTTAAAAAAAATTGACAGCCCCATTGGAGTTCACCAATATAATCAGCTACGAATTAAACGAAAAGCGCGAAAAAAGATAACCCACAATGAAAATATGTGAATGTATATATATTATTTCTCTGGAGAAGCAATCAGAAAAAGGAAGATTTCAATAAATGGGTTTGGGAGAAAATACCAGAGTTGTAGATGGGAGGGTAAAATATCTAAGAAAGAAACCTTCGATAGTTGAGAGAGCAGGGGCCTAAGATTTACGGTGTGAACTACGAAGTTTGGAAGCAACTGAAAATAGAAAAAAGGCCTACGGGCGGATCTTGATATTATGTATATTATAATAAGGGTTAATTATTTTAGTTTCATCGTCAGTGTATAGAATTTTAAAATTTTTATATTTAAAATCTTAATAATTTGTTTTAAAAAAAAATAAAAAGTCTAATCAAATTTGTTAAAGAACTTGAAATAATTAATAATATTTTTTAAAAAGAAAATAAAGACTTAATAAAAATTTAAAGAGTCAAATTATATTGTCTCATTGTATGTGATGTACCGTTAAAATTAAAATCGACGGTCTATTATATATAAACCATAATTATAATATAATATAATATATATTATAATTGTATTTATTTTAAATAATAATTAAAACTTAATAGATTATAGTTGTATTAGTAAAATAAAAGAAATCGATTAAAAAATAAAAAATGGAAGCTGATACGAGAGAATTAATCCTCTCACATCATTCGGAAGAACATCAAGAAAATGCACATCAAAATTTGCAGAGCTTGTCAATTTAATCAGGCGATCTGCTACCCAATTACTAGTACGAAACACATATTGAAATCGAATAATTCACGACCTCTAACCAAAATCATGAATGAAATAAACACATCCGAAAAAACCAATCCGCTCACATCATTGGAGGAACATCAAAAAAATGCACATAACTATTTTGACATAATTTTAACAGTTTACAATATTTAAAAAAAACTTACTATATTTTATTTAATTAAAATAATAATATATATTTATTTGTTAACTTTATTATATAGTAATAAGTAAATAAATGAATTTCTTACAATTGAATTCTAATTAGTTTACTGATTTGTAAATTTGTCGGCCAATGGAATTGTAAATTAAAACCATAAACTAATTGGGTGAGACTGGTTGAACAACCTTTTTAATTAATCCCTTTTTTTTACATTTCCCCAAAAAATGCAAACAATAGAATGGTATTGAATTCTATCCATATCGTATTGTTTGTGTTAAATCATTAAAATCACCCCCATTTTTTTTACAAAAAAAAATATAATTTGTCTACATAAACATACGGATCATCTTATGACTTGTATATCCATATTGTCGTCTACATATTTTCATTTGTCACGATCATATTTAAGATATTGTGCCATGTTCTGTATCACATTTTATATTTTCAAACTCAATATCTAATATCCAATATCTAATGAAAAATAAATAAATGAACACAACAGTTCTCTAAACATTTGAAGCAAAAGTTCCACGGAAGTACAAATTGTCATTAGTACTTGCACTGTAATTTAATCAATTTTAGATTTTATATTTTATCAAATTTTACTCAAACGGTAAAAAACGGACTTAAAATGGTTAAATTAGAGAACATAAACTAAATGCAAAACTTACGAATAGTACAATAATTAGTATCAAAATTTGATTTATTAGATTTAATGATTATTATTTGATTAAGAGCGGAATTTCAAAATTGGAGAAGTACAGAGTAAAAGTAACCAAAATTTGAGCATAATGACTAAATCCACAACTTTAGTACACTAATTAATGGAAGAATTTAACCCAAATTAAAAACTCTAATTCATCATAAAACTCATTGTCTTTCATTCTCACAAAACATGAACAAGAAAAATATAATAAAATGCTACACCAACTAGCACCACATGATTCATCTGTATTTGGTGTTCTAACAAATAAACAAAAAATGGTTTTTCAAAGCCTACATTTATGTTTCACAAATTAAACTGGCAATGCCTAACTACAACCATTTAGTTTGGGGTGTCATGGAATTTGCTAAGGAACAAGGAAATGACACAATGATCTATATTACTGGTCTTTTCACTTTCTCTAAAGTACTCATGTTCGGCACCTATAAATGACATATTAGGACAGTAGTATGAGGTATGATCCTTCAAGTATTGAAAAAGCTTAGGGAAAAACTGAACATACCCTGTATAAACGTGTACCCTTATCCGACACCCCTTTCGAGTCCGGTTAACATAAACAATGACAACAACCACTCATTTCGGAAATGGTGTATGAGACACCCTTACCTTCTTTAACCAAACAGAGCTGAACTACAAAAGGCAGGTAGTCCATGTCAGCATTTAGCCATTTCTTGTCTGCTGATTCGTCTGCCTCAAGCAAAATGTATATTTCTACTTGCCCTGGGTTCCAATTACAGAAATGGTTCAAAATCTTTCTATTTGATGTACTCCAACACACTTTGAGTGATATCTTCAAGGAAAGATACAAAGCCCGTGACACTGGTTAGGCCACTTCCGTCAACATCCTGCTCCTCGATAAGATAGTCCTCAAACACCGTGGCATCGTCATGTCCTCCCCGGATAAACACAAGTTTGGGAGTAATACAGCGGTCTTGTTTCAGTTTGTTAATTGTAGATCGCAACAAACCTGATAAGAATGATTTTTGCCTCAGGAGAAATCACAGCTAATAAACTTCCAGTTCGACTCTTAAGAATCAACTTCTAAGAGGGGGAAGCACTGACAAATGATAAAATAACTTACAGTCATGGGGTGGAGGAAAAGGAAGGCTAGGGTCTGCTGTAGATGAGTAAAAGACAATTAGAGTGGTAAATGCATCAAGGAAAAATATAGGACTTCCGCTGGTAATCAGAGCAGCACGACTCAATGAGTGCCGGGGATAGGCTTGTTTATCTGGTGTTGAATATGATGTCAGCATGGGGTAGATGGCACGGTGAAGAGAACTTGGTTCCAATGCACTGCACCATACATATGGGAGAAACATTTCGGAGTTATAGTTATCATCTATCGAGGTAAAAGGCATAAGAGTCTTAAAAGATAATCAAACATCCATGAACGAGGACAAAATAAAACTAAAACGTGACTTCAGCTAAACTTCCAAAATAAGCTGCTAGGATAAGTTTACAGTTATTGATATTAAAGATGGCTTCAAGACTCAATCTTCCAATAATTAAGTGAATTTAAAGGCTTAGAAGCCTGTGCTGTGCCTTCGAAAGATTCAACAGCCACCTAGTGTGCCTATGGTTCATCTTGAATCTGTTGATTATTAAGAGATTGTGACATAAGAATATAACCTATCCAAAAATTTAAGCATCGTGTACCTGAAAAGACATTGCATATAAATCCGGTAGTCCGGGTGAACACCTTCTTCGTGGAAGCGAAGAAGGGGATTTCGAAGCAAGGCAAAAACCAAGCGAGGCAAAAGTTGCAGTTGTGGGCATTGCGAGAAGGCAACATCAATCTGAGAAGTGATTGAACTACTTCCATTCTTGTATTGGATAAGATTAAAAGCTTCATTATATTGAGCTGTGAGGATTACTAGCCAATCGTGAAGCAACATCCTGCCCTCTCTAACTCCTTGCTCCAAAGAGGCTAATATAACCTTTAGAAAATAATTATGTATATAAATTACTAGATGATACTCGGAAATAAAATGCATACGCACACATCTAGAAGACATGGAAAGAGAAAAGGCAAACCTTGTGAACAAGTAAAGATAGCACTGCTTCAGGATCAACACTATCATAAAGTTCATCAAGATTCTGAGCTGTTCCATACTGCAGAGTTCGTATTCTAAGTCGTCGCTTAAGAGAATGCTCGCCTCTGCATAAATGTTGAGATCTTATCAAGCTAATCCCAAAAATAGCTCCATAAAGCAAATCATCAATTGATTATGCTTAATAATTTGGAACTCAAGAAGATTTTGATATGAATGATAATATATCAGTCTAGGTCCTTGACATGCAGATGAGCCTATAGTTATTTGTGTTGTCAAGAATGAAACAGTTCACAATTCAATTGAAAATCTAAAGACTGACGAGAGCAATGTAAGAACAGAATGTCCAACAAACCTAATAGAGGAAACCACTCCTGAGCTAGAGAGTTCCTCAGGGGGCACGACAACAGTGTACTGGAATGCAATTTGCACCATGGGTAATTGAGAAGAATGTCTGCAAAGGAAAAAGAAAGAAATTAAAAGATCTGATTTTATAATGGTAATGCTCCACAAATTTTTATCAACAAAAAAGGTAGCACAACCAGATACTACTCAAAGAGAGTATGTTTCAAGCATTTAGGTAATCTCAACTGGTCCAGGCAAGAATTAATATAATGAAATAACAAAATATAAATCAGTAACTATTTACATATTACAAAGCTCAGCTTAAGATTTCCTCACATGATAAGAGAAGAGAGACTTGAGAAAGATTCCTAACCAAGCAAAATGGATATCTTTATTGAATCTTGAGAACTTAAAGAAAGTGGAATACTAAGATATAAGGTTCTACACCAGATGAAGTCCTTGCAATATACTGCAAGATATAAAGATTACAGAATGCATGTCCATCAAATTCAACAATCAACAACACTAGTATATTTGTTTTGTTCCGCTCAAAGAAGCTGGAATGAGTAATTTATACCTGGAAAATCCAACATTGTTGGCAAAATCAAAATCATAAGCATATGTTGCAAAAGAATCACAACAAATAATGTGCTGAACATTTTCATATTGAGGATCTGGGAAGAAGTGACCATACTGCAAAAAGAGGGATTAAAAGAAGTGAGAAAGCAAGAACTGTTAGATAATATTTCCCCAGTAAGAAAATTTGAAAGAAGAAAGAGGTAAACTTACAGAATGGCCAGACTTGAATTCCGTAGATGTCCTCAATCTTAGTACACAATTAAAAGCATACGGTCGACTTAGCATTCGATAGCTGCAAAGCAACATCAATGATCAATCACAAACTGAAATGGAGTATCCATATCGTTAACTCAAGTAGATATGAAGTGTCAGAATAAACACATGCACTGTTATCTTAAAAAAAGGAGGGGGGAATAAATTATAAGTGTATCTGGACTAAAAGAAAATATAGCAAATAATTATTATAATATCATTTTGTTATGCCATTAACCAATACAATATCATTTTAGCCCATTAAAACCCCATGAAAGAATTAGAGATCATAGTACTAACATGTCCTGAGGAAGTGTTGAATCGTCTGTATTTGAATACAAGAACAAAGAGCCACCACTTTCTATGCTAAGAAATTTAAGAGATGCCAAATCTGTATACTCATCTGTAACAGCAAAAATGTCCACGCACACACCTGCTTGAACAGCAACAGCAGCCTGTAAAATACGTCAATGCTACATTTTCCAATCCACAAAACAAAAGGTGAGATAAAAAGAAGTCAATAAATCTACCAGATCTTTGTAGAATGGTGTCTGCTCAGGAAGCAAAGCACGGTCTGCATCTTCTCCCTTACTAGCATATTGTTCACCATACCTTCTTGTATCTAGTTGCCCAGGTCCATAATCAGGAGGACCAGAGAGAAAGGCAAAAACTCTAGCTGCAGGTGAGTTCAGAGAAGAGAACAGAATGTAGCGAATTATTTAGAAATATATGCGGAGATTAAATAAATTTGCAAAATAAGAAAAACTCTTATGGTTTCTCTCGCACCTAATGCAAAAGTATTTCCATATTCTGACCCAAGGTAATTGCATAATGCTTCCATTGCCACCCCAAAACCACGACCACCCATCAACACACCACCCAACACTTGACCTGCCCCGGGGGCTCTCTCCCATGATGTAGTTGGTCTGAGAGTTTCAAGTGCAGAAGTGATACGATCCTTACAAGTTTCAACCTGTATAGGTTATTGATTTTAGAATATCAGTACGCAACAATAAAAAAGTACATGATTTGATTTACATAAATGTGGATACACTACAATATCATAAGTGAAAGACTCAAACAACAAAGGTTATCTCAGATGCAAACAGATATATCTAAGCACTCCCCTCCCTAATTCTATTCTCACAAAATAACCATTCAATCGCCAAATATCACATTCAGAAAATCAAAACATGTCGCATGTACCATGAGAGGCAACGGCTGAGAATAAAAAATGAAGGAAACAAGAATTTAAGAATACATACTGGAGCCAGAAATTGTAACAGAGGCATGACATCTTCAAGCTCAATTGGTAAGGTACCCTCTATCTCCTGAGGGACAAAAACATTTTTTACAATAGGTATAGGTCCTTGAACATCATATAACCCTATTTTGTGACTGAAGGTTGCTAGGCCAAAAAGTGACCCAGGTGCAAGAGCTGCAACAGAAATGAAAATGAAGGGAAAAAGTCAACCTTTGGGGGGCAGAAGAAAGGAATCAGTGAATCATTTTATTCAGAAAAAAAAAGAACCTTCCAATGTCGCTTGCAATGCACTTTTAGTAAGCTCCAAAAATTCTTCTGAAGCTATAAATAGAAAAGAATATGTATTATAAGCATATATAGGTTAAAATATAGAAAAATGGACATAAAGCGGTATTGATCATGCATTACATCTGCCAAAACATTAAGGGAAGACCTGAGCTAGAGAACGAGTATGTTATTAACTCGATACCTTTTTTTCTTTTTTTTTTCTGAACATCCTTCTTGGAGCAACACAAACACTCATATTTTTCACACACACCAAATGCAAAATAAAAACAGATAAGCAAAATGAAATCTTACTTAACTCTCAAATGTCAATAACTACTCAGCATCCTCATATTCATATTTACTACTGTACATGAATGGATTGGACTCCACATATGAAGTATGAGGATCAAGAACTAAAATTAGAACTCTCGTACTTTTCAAGTCCTAAATTGGTCTTAAGTATATAATTGTCAATTTTATGAAACTCGGTTCATCCAAAGAATTAGTATGACGAAAAAGAAACTGGAATGAATCTCAACTAAAAGACCTATTTTTACCCTAGAAATCAGTATCAATAATGAATCTAACTGAAGTTCAAATAAATATAATTGCCATGTACAAAAAAAAGCAATTAAAATTAATAACACCAAAATGAAAATCTAACAAAGTAAACGAGGATCTCACACGACAAATCAACAGCGGCAACATAAACCGGACGAGCGTGCAACATTTCGTCCTCCGTTCCTTCCACTAAATAGAAACACGAAAAAAGAAAATTTTCAGTATCCCTCACTTTCTTCCTCATTTTTTTATCTCAGCAACCAAGTGACACTTACAAGGCAACTCGAGATCGATAAACGACGACATCATTTCGGCACACGACTGAGGATGAGAGTATCTGGCGATGGCTTGAGCAGAGAGACCGTTGAGTGTGCCGCAAAGAGAACAATTCCAGGCCCATTGGTCGAGATCACAATAGGTGTTGAAGTAAGCGTAGCAATTCTCGCATCGAGGTAATAGATGGCCATCCGATCCATAGGCCGGCGCTTGATCGTTCTCATCTTTGGAGGCGAACGGTGTAACGGTTAATCCCCATGGAACGCCGGAAGCTTCTTGGGAGTCGGAGTCAGTCGGAAATCTTGACACCGTCGCACGAACCGCCATAGTTTTTTTATATATATTTATCGGAAAATAGTGATATACTGAATTTTACTAGTTAAGACTAGTCTATAGGTGAAATGGTGAAAGATTTCGTGTTGCGCTTGCGTGTATATTCGTGGATATAGCCAATAAGAAACTTAAAATATGCCACGTTGGATTTTGTTAATGACATGGCGGATCTTTTTTTCTTTTCCCTTTCTTTAAGAATTAGTCCGTGTTATGAAATACTCCATATAATTGACAATAAACAGAATAACCTTTTTGGCCTTCCATCTTTACCATTACCATTTACCAATTTAGTCATATTAGTCCTTTTTTATCTTTTTAATCCTCAAACTTTTATATTTATCAAATTGACCTAAATATTATGAAACAACAACATATTGTTAAGTCGAAGTTAGTTATTTTATCATTAATGGCTAATGTAAGTTATTTTAATTTTTTATCACGTTACTAAAAATATTAAAAATAAATAAATTTTGTAAAAGAAAGTTGATATTAGTATTTCAATAAGGACAAATAGTTGTTTTTATTGTTTGGACGGCGTGATAAAAAGTGACAAAATAATTAACATCATATTAATGACATTGTTATTTCTACGTTACATTTGGGTCAGCTTGAAAAAAAAATAAAACTTTAAAAAGAACTGCAATAAAAATTTAAAAATTGAAATGACTAAATTGATAAAGTTAGGGTCAATAAGATCATTATACACTTTATATATACGAGTTAAGATCAACTTACACAATGTAAAACTCTTTAAGTTTTACACGTTTCAAGTGATAATCTTCACATATTTACTGTTAATCTCATCCATTCGTTTTCACTCATCTAACGGTCCAAAAAACGTGTAAATTTTAAGTTTTACACTGTATAAACAGATCCTATCTCTCTCTATATTTAAAATTATTATATTAACCATACAAAAAGGTTAGGTGTTTAACTTATAGGGTGTAGTTACTATACAGTACCATGGTACATGAACAACCCGTTCCATAGAAAAACTAGTTTATTATGTTATTTATCAAAAGTATTGACCATGAACAAAGTCTAATAGTTTTGTATTAGTTTAACATCATTTTCTAGCTTAATGTGAAAATGGGTGCAGAAAGAACAATTAGTTCCTCAAATTCATGAAAAAAGCCATTCAGAAAACCCACAGCCTGGAATTGTAGCATGTAATCAGAAGAGAAAACAACATAAACTGTTTATAAAAGTTTGGCTTATTTTTCAACTACTATGTGCGACAGAGCATGGGGCAAGTGTTCCTGGCATGTTCCACTTTCAAAATCTGATGCATTAAACCTCATTCATGGACTTCTTGCTTCTTCTCTTTAGACATGAAATACCATCCCAGAGCACCAGCAAAGGTCACAACACCAGCGAGAACCCCATAGTTCCGATACTTATCGGTTGATACTTTCTCAGTAGATGCTCCAGTTGTTGATGTAGAGCTACTAGGCTTAGTGTCGTTCACGCTACCACCTGAACCTGCATCAGGCTTCTCCTCTGGTTTGGGTCCCTGAACATTTCAACCTTCCGTTGAATACTTGACCATTATTTGTAACAAAAATAACTTGAATTTTGTTTGTTTGCACGTGGCATGTTATCGTGATTGAAAAGGGGAAAGGATAACTAACAAACACCTCAAGCATTGAACTATTACATGACCTTATTACTCAGTATAACCTAGCACAGAAGTAGCACAGAAAACAAGTCCAATCTTTAGCACAAAGGCAACTAATATAGTTTTTATGACAATATGACATGAGAGGAAAAAACCACCAGCATTTACTTAAACAAAGAGAGTCCACTGTGGGATTATAAAATGAAGCATACGGCACTTTGCAGGCAATGCATAGTGGCAAGTGTTTGTGCACGTATATCAGTTGTAAAATATTTTGTGGACTAAAAAGTTGATCAAATAAGCATTGAAAGATAAAGGAAAAAACAGTAAGAACCCTCCTAATCATCTAATCCACATTCCACACCACCGAAAATTTAGGTAAGGACGTATAACGTATCAATGTTGGCATACCTTGCGTGCAAGTTTCTCCAATTTCTCTTGCTCAGTTTTCTGCAATAATACTTTTTTTGTTAGAACACTAACAAAGTAACAACATAGGAAAAAATAATGTACATAGTCACAGGACAAAAATGTTATGGTGCCAGTGACTGTCAAAATCCTTGGATATTCCTTGTCCTAGAGAAGGATTACAAGCAATGTAACTTATTGATAACCCCAAGTGAACAAAATGCTAGAAAAGAGGAAAACTAATAGGCCTACGCGCGCGCGCGCACACACACACACACACAAATATGCAGGAAACAATGAATTAAACTTTAAACAGAAATGACTATCAGAATGTTAACACATCTGAACCTTGCGCTCACACCAAAATAACACACAAATGATAACTGACGGAAACATATTGAAAGAATGCATACCTTGATGTAAACATTTTCTGCAGCTTTTTCCTCCTCACCGAGTACCTTCCCAGACCCACTCGAGAACCTACGCGATACGGATCTAAAGGCCATTCTGGTTGCCATTGCCATAGTAGTTGTAGTTGACTATAATACCTACAACCGGCAGACCAGAAACAATCAATCAGGTAACCCAACATATAGAACCAACTATCCCGGATTACCACCATCAGAGTCAATTTCTTCCAAATCAAAGGAAAACTACATAACCCCAATCCTTAAAATTTGAAAATGACACCAGCTTCAAACTATGAAATCAAGCATCAACATCAGCTATCCAGCTTCAAATAAGGGTATCAAGTATCAGCATTATGTTATTGAAAGCGTCAATATAATTTCCTAAAACAAAGAAAACCCTCATGCTTCAAAGACCTCAGTGATTAAACCATGTATGTCCTAAATACACAAGAAATTCATCATTTACAATCATCTTAAACTAAAACCCAATTTAATAACCCCCAAAAAATGAAACCTCTTTCCCATTTCATTCTTTCATTTCCAGTTTCCCATTCATTTCACTGAATCCTAAAGTAGACCAATAACGACTAAAACCAAATATTAAATGGAGAGCATAAGCAAATAACTTTGGATCGAAAGCAAATTCCCATAACTTCAATGGGATCAACTAGAAAGGAAAAATGCGTCGAGAAATTTCTTACCGAGCAGCTGAAGCAGCGAAAGAGAAAAAGAAATTGTTGTGGAAAATGGAAAGACGAGGTTGCTGCCTGCTGGTTGAGTGAGATTGTATAGGCCATAGGGTTTGTAGGACATGGGCCCCGTTTTAGATTGGTTCCTACGGAAGGAAGCCTTCGGCCCGTTTGATTCCATGGAGAGTTCCACACTAATCTATGATTCCAAGATTTGTGTAGAAATTGTATTTTGACTCTTAGAGTATGTATGAAATTATTGTTTCTTAAATAATTTAATTGTATTTTGACTCTTAGAGTATGTAATAATTAAAGGGTTTATTCTATGGGTGCTTAACGAGTTGAGCAGCTCGTGAGCTGCTCAAACTCGACTCGGTCAAAATTCAGTAAACGGTCTATTTAGGTTGACTCGAACTCGACTCGAGATCTTAACGAGTTGAGCCGAGCAAAGTCTAACTCGACTCGATAAGTTCGCGAGCAGTTTGTTAATTTTTTAAAATATCTTTTTAATAATTACTTTAATTTGATGTACTTGTGGATTATTACTTTAGTTTTAATATGATAGTTTTGTGAATTAGTAGATTGTTATTTTAGTTTTAAAATGCTAGTTTGGTGTATTTGTGGATTGTTAGTTTGGATTTGGACTTTGAAAGTGTTTTATACACTCTTTTGATATTTTTTGGTTAAATTTGTTAATTTATGTTAGTATTAAGCCTCATATAGTATTATTAAATTTTACTTTTAGTTAAAAATAAAATATTTTTTTAGTGAGCTTAACGAGCAACGAGTCGAGTCGAGCAACAAAAATTTTTAACGAGCACGAGTCGAGCACTGCCCAACTCGCGATCGACTCGCTCGATAAGCACCTCTAATTAATACTCATTTTAGTTATTGTACTTTTAATAATTTTCTAAACTTTTTGACTTTTTATTTTTTAGTCAGCTTGATCTCTTAATTTTCAATTCGTTGTCATTTAAATTTCTAAACATTTTTTTAAAATAATGCGACTTAATCAAATTTTATCGCATGTAAGGAAAAAAAAGCATTCCCTACACGTGACAAAAATTAATTATTTCATGCTATAGTTATTTTATAAAATGTTAAAAGATTAAAGTGATAACAAATTGAAAGTTGAGATGTTAAATTATCTAAAAAATAAAAAATGAAAATTTTTCTAAAATCAAGAAACATATCATTTTATGTATTAAGTTATAATTAAATTAAGATAGTACTTTATTAAGAAATAAAAATATAGGGGATCGAAAAGACTAAGAAAGTTGAACAGATGCTACCATTGCATCGCACCAGCATATTAAAAAAATATATATATATAGGGGATCAAGTTCGACTTTAAATCAAGATTAAGGCAAAAAATGAAATTATATCTCCATATTATTACAAACCCTATTAATTTATTTCTAAACTATAAATTAAATTCATCACACTTTTAATATAGATGAATGAATTTTTTTAGAAAATATACATTTGTAAAAAATATTTTAATAAATTATCAAGAATGGAGTAATAAAAACTATATTCAAATCCGTGTCTTATGTGCAATTTTCCAAATAATAATTTTCAAATTTTATTAAAATTAATAAAAATATAAAAGCAAAAAAAAAACACTCTAATAGACATAGTAAATTTTAATTTATTTTAAAATTTTCAATTAAATCAATATTCGATTAACATGCTATACTGACTAAACTAAAAAAATTATAATAAATAATAAAAAGGATGAGATGTAATATAAAACCACTGCAATTCTACACACATATATACACACACTCATGTCATATTCAAAAGCATAAAGAAAAAAAGCTTATACAATAAGCAGAGGAATAGAACTAGATAATACTAAAGCCAAGCAGCTTGAGCCAACACGGTTGATGGTGCCACTGTTAGACCCATGGTGACGGTGGTCACGGTTATGGTTCATGGCACCTGCTGTATAAACTGGAATCTGTGCTCCCGATCCTCTTCCGTTGTCCCCACCTCCTCCGCTGGCGGCACCGGCAGCTGCATCCCCTCCGCCACCACCGTGGGCGCCAGCAGCTGCGCCATCACCATGCTTTTCCACAACTTCAATCTCGTGCTTACCTCCCGGTTCAGTCGAGATTGAGAATGGCTTTGCCTCCATGGCTTTGCCTTACCAGGTGAAACAATCAACTGTATATGAGAAAACTAAAGCAACAGGAGAATATATATATATATATATATATATATATATATATATATATATATAATATGTGTGTGTACCTGCTGCAACCATGGGAAGTGTTGGAAGAAGATGAAGGTGAAGGGAGAGCAGCAAAAAGAAGAGAGTTGGTGGGAATCTCGGGTGCTTGAAACACATGTTGAACCCGGTTTCTGAGCTGTAGCAAATGAAAGCATAGGGTAGGTTTGCAAATTTATATGTTCCATCAAATATATCCAATACTATAAACTCATATGTATTGAGTTGGCTGCAGGAACGGACGCAGTACTTTAAATTAGGAGATCGAATTTATAAATTTTTAAGGGGTAAAAATAAATTTTAATATAATAAGATAAATATTCTATACACAGACGGTGGAAACTGAAAGTTTCTACAAGCCCCTTTAGGATGTAAGGAGTTAGTTTAAGGTATAGAGTTTAGGGGTTTAAGTATAGGGGTTAGAATTTAAGGATAATTGTTTCAATTTATGGTTTAGGGTTATAATTTAGGGTTTATAAGTTAAAACCTAAATCCTCGCCATATTACCCTAAAAACTAAACTCTGACCTATAAACTCTAAATTATAACCTTAAACCTTAAATTGAAACAATTATCCATAAATTCTAAACACCTACACATAAACCCCTAAACCCTATACCCTAAACTAACTCCATATACCCTAAAACTAAGGTGCTTGTGAAAACTTTCAGTTTCCACCGCCAGTATATAGATATTAATCCAATAGAATATACATAAAAAAAATTTAAAAAATCAACTCATATAAAAATTTTAAAATTTTAAGGGGAACGACTGTCCCGCCAGCACCTCGGTCCATCCCAGGTGGGCTGTAATTGTTTAGAATAAACCAGCCCACTTGCTTCCAGCAGAAAGCATCGTTTTTTCCTTTACAAAAAGTAAATGGCCACATATTATTATTCTTCGTCTTGTTTATCCTCACCTACACTCGTTAGTGCATGTTTGGACCGACTTTCCATTTGATTTTCAGCAAACCAATTTACTTTTTTGAACAAAGATGGTATTTCTTTCTTTATATAATCGAGCAAAACATAAAAGATCAGAGCCCCTTGAATTTCTTAATAAGGTTGGCCTCTTTCAGCTGGCTCCTCTCAATATATCTTTATTTGTTTGTTTTTGTAAATTATTAGTATACTATTTAAAAAAATTATATGAAAGTATAAAAAAATGAAAATATATTTATTAACAATATGAGTATAGATATTATGTCTATATAGACACGTGGAGAGCTATATATCTCACACTTGCCCTGCATGCATATAGACGGGTCTTTGTTTGAAGGAATTAAAGTTTTTTTTTTCTTTCTAAAATTTAGTCTTTGTTTTAAAATGGAAAGATAGAGCAGAATATATCATGTTATCTCTAAACCACAACCTGCAAAAAAAACTTGATTTAAGATCTTAAATATATAATTCGAATCTTACTGAGCATAAATATAAATATTATGTGCTAATTTTTTTAAAATTTAATTTGATTTAAGCTTATAAAATAGATTATTAAATATGCAATATGAACTCAAATAAAAATATACTTGCTGCTCAGGGCAAAGCAGATACTATGATTTATATTTTTATTCACTAAATAAATTTGTCGTTGCACTGGATATGCACCTTCTAGAAATTTGCAGGGGAAAGAAAAACAAGTCTTACTATGAAATTTATTTTGGCAAAATGACAAAAAATGACTCCAACGTTTGTATGTTTTGTCATTTAGTTTTATATTCTTTTTTGGCTCAAACATATTTCTAACGTTTTAATTTGGTCCAATATACTCCCGTTGGATAGAAACTGTCATGGTCAACGGTTGATGCTGACCGGACTTGTCATGTGTTACGATATGCTGATGTGTCACAGTCAACGTTTCAATTATGGTGACACATGGCATACTATCATGCTGACACGTAGTTGATTCTAATGACAATACATGACAAATATAATGCTGACACATCAACAGATTTTAACACATGGCAAGTCCAGTCAGCATCAGCTGTTGACCATCATTTGACTGACAATTTCCATTCAACGGGGGCAAATTTGGACCAAATTAAAACGTTGGGGGCATATTTGGACCAAATTGAAACGTTAAGAGCATATTTGGACCAAATTAAAATGTTGGAGGCATATTTGGACCAAAACAAAAAAGAATGAGAGGGTCAAATAACAAAATATGTAAACGTTGGAGCATCTTTTATCATTTTGTCATCTATTTTTTTTACAACTTTATAAACTTTACCTCGTAACATAAAATTTTGCGTTCATCCTGTGAGCCGTTGATGTTCTTACTAATCCACAAGGAGAGATTAGAAAACCACGCCGTGTTGTTCAAAACAAACCCTGCCCTTCCTTCGGCCTTTTGGGTTGTTTTGCCTTTCTTTCTTTCTTTCTTTCATTTTTCCCTGTAAATGAAACAATACCTAAATCCAAAGGTATTCCTACAGTTTTGGGTATGTCCTGTTGTAGGGCGAATCTAACATTATTATGTTTAGCCCAAACATGGTATATTATTATGAGAACCTATTCTTAGTAGTTGGGAATTATTACTATTTATGACACTGGAATTTGAGCATGCCCAATTCTGCTTTTTTTTTTTTCGAATGTCATCTTATAATTAAAAGATATCGATATAAACCAACAAGGGTTAGGTGCATTAGTAAGGCATATTGCACTCTCAAGGAGAGGACGTGAATTTTAATCTTGGAGACGACATTGTTGGGAGGGGCAGCCACGCACCCCAAATATGGACCGTAAGACGGACATGCATATTATAAAAATATTGATATAAGTGTATAGTGACAAACAAAAAAATGAAATTCAAAGTTTTTTTTAAAATTTTTCTTAACATCCTATACTAAATAACTTTATTTTGATCTCACACATTCATTTAAAATGGTGAAATTATTATATATCGATTTATTTAGGTTATTTTATCGTACTAAACATTAATTAGATGTTGAATTTTCAGATTATTTTTTAAAAATAGTGAAATTATTATATATCAATTTTTTTAAAATTACATTTAAGTCACCCAATTTTAATAGCAAAGTAAATCCCTGCCTTAAATCCAAAAAGTAAGAATATAAAGAAAGAAGCGGGAAATTATTGGGCAGAGAGAAATGGTTGCACCTAATTGGGTAGAGAGATTTGAAGAAAAAAAATGGGTGGAGGTGCTGAATGGGCCCAACTGAATCCAGCAGTACAACAAAGAGAAAATGTAATGCAAAATAAATACTGAGTACATGTATTTATTGGAATCAGATAGTGTCATCAACCTCCTGCAACTGGAGGGACACCTACCCTACAATATTTACTATAACCCTTACCTTGTCGTATGGGTACCCCAGTTGCCCTCTCCCATCCAAATTCTAGCCAAGTACCCTATGTTTAATTTATGATATGTAAAGGTTAATTTGAATTTCAAATTTCTTTTTTTTGCCTTTATAACTACATTATTTGTACCATAGATTATAACGATAGGTTACATACAAATATACAATTGCGGAACACAGTAAAGATTTGTGGAGTTATGATTCTTTAAAATCAAGTATCAAGATATGTGATTAGATATATGCCAATGAATATTTATAGTTTAATAAAAATTTAATATTTTATATTCAAATTCGAAATAAATATATGTTTGAACGAAAAATTATTAGATGGACTCGGCTCACCATGACTCATCCAATAACATCTATTCATTTCAGCGTAACTTCCAAGTAATCACCCACTCCTTGATTACATGTAATAAAGAGGTGAAGATTCACTTTAAAAAAATGAGATAACATTTTTTCATTGGATGAGACCATAGATGACGTGGTGATCCAAGCCCATCTAGTAATTTTTCATGTTTGAACACATGTTTTTAGCAATTGATTTTTTATTAGTGTAAATTTTATCATCCCCATTTTAATATTAGAATTCAACCTTTTTAAATTGATTTTTTTAATATTATGAAATCACACATATATAGGATAATTAGTTTCAGGGTTTATTGTTAGGTTTTAGGATTTAGAGGTTAGTGGTTTAGGTTTAATGTTTTAGAATTATGGGTTGTGGTTAGAACATAGAGTTTGGGATTAAATTTTAGAGTTTATATGTTAAAATGTAAATTCTTAATCATATTATCTTACAAATATAAACCCTAATCTATAAATCCTAAACTCTAATTATAATACATAAATTCCAATCCCCTAAACTTAAACTATTAACCTCTAAATCCTAAAGCTTAAGCGACAGTGAAAACTTTTTGTTCCACCGCCTATTGAATATATATATATATAAGGATAGGATCAAGTTACGTGATGTAAAACTCATTGAGTTTTACACTAATTCATAGCCATTGGATTAGAGAAATTGATGGATGAGATTAACAATAAAAAATGTGAAGATTATCACTTGAAAAAAAAAGATAATGAAATAATTTGAGCCTTTAATTACCATCATCCAACGATCCAAAAACTATGTAAAAATAATTAAGTTTTACACAATGTAAGTTGATCATAACCTATATATATATATATATATATATATATATATATATGATCGGTGTAGATACTAAAACTAGACCTATTTGGATGTAAAAAAACGTACTTAAATAAATATCTTCCTCCTAAGCTAAAAAGTAAAATTAGGGTTTTACATTTCTTCCACCACAATTAAGTTGCAAGGCAAAAACCCAACCTACCATTGTACGGATTTATTAAATTCACATAAAACTTTATTATAATCCATCAGTATATACGCATATTTACACACCCAGCTCGGAATATGATGATATGTATTTTCTATATATTTTTAAATTTTCCTACATCTACGAAGCATTTATTCCTCTCAACATCCATATTTTTCTGCTTGAATGCTGTTTTCTCCAACTTTTTAAATCCCATATCCTTCTTTAGGTTCCAATCGCATTCATAGCCAAAACAATATCAGATTGCAAGTTGAGAGACAAAAACGCCTATATTTTTAGTTGGGCTTTTATTAAATGCTTAATTTTGGTTGTTTGATGTTACATTACATGTAGGACAATCTTCAAGGATTAAAAACGAAACATTCGAATCAACTGATCCAAAATTGTTTAAATTTAATTAAGGTTTTGAATTCGTAATATTAGAAATACAACATCATTTAATATTTGATGAAAGAATTTTGATTTAATCAAGATTTTTTTTAATAAATATAAGTTTGTATATTATGTAGAGATAGAGGATAATGACACTTGCTTAGGCCACCGAAAGAGAAAACATAAGTCAATTAATAAGTGCCATTTGTGTCGAATCTAATTCATAATAGCTCAAATTAATTGTGGTTGGGATTATATCTTATAGAAAACACAAAATCATGACCAAGTATTTCACAGATGATACACACACGTTTACAAACTATATTTTATATAGAATATGTAACAAAAATCTTAGATAAAGGAACCACACTATCATCTTAGATCTTAGGTTATTTAATATTTTTTGGTAATATACATGTCCGTTTTATGGTTTATGTTCGAGGTACAAAATTGTCACTCTTAATAATATCATTTTTAAAGTTTGAACTCGTGTCTTTTCCTTGGAAGTGTAATATATCTTACCAATGTACCCAACACTGATTTGTTATTTAATTTTTTTTAAATATAGTTGGAAAATATGATTATACAACTAGAAGCATGTAATAAATACAACGCAACATACTTAATACGATTAACCATCCATCCATGATTCAAATTCCATGAAATTTGTAATATATTTTAAAAAAATACATCTAAACAACTATAAGATTATGTTTTTGAAAATCTTGTCGATATGTGAAAAACAGAAACTGTTTGAAAATTTGATTAATCCTTTGGGTATTCACAACAAGAGATGAGAATTCTTTTCTAAATCCGACAAGTTTTTATCTAACTTGATTGGGTCTATTTTTTTAATAGGGAATTAGAATATATATTTTTTATTAAAATTCCTAGGTATATTTATTACTTTATCTTATAATTGTTTTTATAAAATATATTAATATTTTTTATTAAATTTTTCAGACTCGAGTGGATATAGGTTGGATTTTTTTTGTTAAAATTTCTCGAATCAAATTCAAACTATATTTACATTATATCAAGTCGAGTCAGATTAAATTATGTTAAAAATAATATAAAATTAAAATCAAATTCAGTGTTTTAATTTTTCAATCGAATTCGGACGGCTAAAAATCTGTCTCATCCATCCCATTGTCAAGTCTATCCACGATAGGGATGAACCTAGAGGGAGCTGTAGGGGTAGTCGCCCCCCTAAAAATTTGAAATTCACATATGATTTTAAATTTTTTTAAAAAAATATATATGTATTTTCTATTAAAAATCTATTTCAGCCCCCAAAATTTTATAAATTCGCTCCCTTAAAATTTTATATGTTCGCCATTCTTAACATAAAATCATGCGTATATCTTATGTTTGTCCTTGATCTACAAGAAACATTGAGTATTGAGAGTAATTTATCAAAATTATTAATGTGGTTGTTCCAAGAAAATAGGTAGAGGCTTAAAATATTGGTGTTATCGAAAAGTTGTCCAAATTTACATTTCCAACTTACTACAACCCAAAATAAAAGAAGATAAGGAGGTTCTCGTGTTAGTTCGTTACTTACCTTAGTGCAGTAAATTAACACCAACTACCTACTCAGCCCCATTAAATATGTTCTTAGCTAATCCCTCCCCTTTGCATTTATAAGCTACTTTCTCCCTTCATTCTTCATCCTCAAAACAAAACTTCAAATTTCTTACAAGAAATGGCACTTCGTGTAGTAATCACAGCAGCACTGGTCTTGGTCTTGGCTCTTGCCAGGGTTCAACTCTCAACTTGCCATGTCCTCGATGCCAAAATCTCTTGCCTTGACTGCAAACATTATTATGACTTCTCAGGTTCGTATATAGCAGACCGCTATTTGAATCCCTTGTTTAAAATCCGTACATAATACGGGGTGCTATCTTTTTTAATATGCAGGCATCAACGTTGCAGTGAAGTGTGACAAAGTGAAGAAACTAGCCACCGCAACCGCCGGAGAAGATGGTGTTTTCAAAGTGGAGCTTCCGGTAGCCACCCCGAAGGGTAATCCACCGACATCTCTCGACTGCCTCGCCAAGATCCTCGGTGGGCCGAACCAGCTGTACGGTAAGAACCAGAACATGGTGTCCAAGGTTGTGAAGGTGAGCCATGGTGGCGTGGACTCTTACACCATTTCCACTCCACTTGCTTTCTCAACTTCCTGCCCTTCGGCCTCCGTCGATGCTAAATCGTGTGGAGTCCGTTCGTCGAAGACCGTCGATCTGCCGCTACCGCCGGAGTGGGGACTTGCTCCGTCGAGCTATTATGTTCCTTTCTTCCCCATCATCGGTATCCCTTGATGTTGCATCTCGGTAGGTTCCTCTATGTGTAATAGTAGTGATTAATAACATAAGTACGTGGGAGAAAGACTATTATATATGTTTATATAGTTCTTTGCTGTTATATAATTATATAGTTTATGAGTGCAGGCTGTTGTAATATTTTAAGAATTTCCATTAATTATGTTTATTTAGGAGTGGAGAGCATGATGTAATCTTTGTTTCTTGTTTAATAATAGCATATAGCAGTTCATACTATAAATTCATGGCTTTTCACTATTTATTAAGCATATTTGGGGTTTCTGTTTTTTACTAGCTATTTCAAATTTAAATCTTAATTAATATAATATATTAAAGAACGTGAGATTAAGCACGCTTAAATATTCAATGTCCTTTTATTTATGAGTGAGAAGTGATTTAAATAGTATTCATATTATACACTCAATGTTAAAAAACTTGAAAATTTTAAATAAAAAATAAAATTTCAAGGTCTAATTGAACATTAAGTCAAAAATTAAATAAATAAGAAAAACGCATTGAAAAACATAGAACGTTATAAAAGAAAATATTTCGCTCTCCAATCTAATGAGATGTGCCAATCCAAATCTCTCTGATGAGACAGGACTGATTCGTTATTAATTATATTACTATTCTTTGGTTGACTTTAGTAGTCGTCTCATGATCTTTTCCATTTCTTATTTCGACATCTACATTAAAATTGGTTACCATAAAAAAGTATTCATAATTCGATTAAAATCAAATTAATCGACCGAATCAAAATTCGGATCTATCTACGGAGTTGTGGGATCAAGCTGTAAAATAAATATAAACATAAGCCATTTGTTAATTCACTTTGGATTATACGAAAACAAATTAAACTGAATCCGTATTCAATTTCATTGGATCAGATAAAAGAATGTCATTTCACAAACTTTCTCATGACATATTCAGTCCCATTCTCACAAGTTTCTTGCACATATATATACTTGGCAGTATTTCATTTCATTTCCCCCCTTTTCGGTGGATTTGAAGGGTTTCTTTAAAGTTGTTTCGGGGATAGAAATTAATTGCAGATATCAAGGGTTGGTTGCTTATTTAAGGTTGTAAGGATTCCGATATCTTTTTTTTTCCTGTACCTGAGGGATAGAAATTTCAAAATTGTTCGATAGCTGGATCTGGATGGCTATTGGAAGTGTAAAAGAGATGGAGACTTTTACCTACTGCTATATTGCAAGTTGCAACTATCGTATCAAATCAATCAGTATACTATTTATCCAGTTTTATAGGGGTGAGTATGCGGTACCGCTAAAAAAAAGCAAAATCAAAATGTTATAAAACATAAAACTTAAAATGTTATCATACAATCGAAATATTATAAAAAAGTATAATATTTTACGTTAGTGGTAAGTTTCGAAACTTTTGATAAAACTCAAAATTAAGTTTCAAAACTTGTTAAGAAACCACAAACCTAAAATGTTACTTTTTTATAACATTTCGATTGTGAAATAACCATTTAGGTTAGTGATAAGTTTCGAAACTTATCATAAAATTTAAAAATAAGGTTTAAAATTTTTTTATAAGCCACTAACCTAAAATGTTACTGTAGCCGTAATCGTGCTACTCAGGACATTATTGGTTTGTAGCTTTTTGCACTGTTGTAACTTGTAAGTCGTGATAATTTTATTGTTCTTTTAATGACACCATATGATATTATTTTTCTCTTCTAATAAAAATAAGGGAGTGTTCCTAGTAGGTTTATAACATTTCATTTCAGTTATGTATTTTTTAACATTTTGGTTGTGCCCATTTATAAACCTTATATATGTGTGTATGTGTGTGTGAGATTGATGGTGAAAATCTTCAATTTATTTATTTTTTTGTTATTATTATCTAAGGGTATATATTACCCATATGTGTTCGTGGAATATAACGGTTTCAGTGTAAATCAGTAGTTCCAATTAATTATAAGAAAATTATTTGATACACCTAAAATTTTAACACTACAACTTTATTTATTTGAATATTGTTTGTTTTATCAAGGTTTTATGATTTTAGATTCTAGTGTTATACTCAGTGCTTAGAGTTTAAAATTTAAAATTTAAGGTTTTAATGCATAGTATTGAAATGTATTACTTTTTGATACACGGACCATGGAAAGAAAATTTTACACAGCCCTCCTCCTTTGAACTATAAAATCTTAAACTCTAAACTCATTCTAAACAAATCCTAAATTTTAAACCATAAATCATAAAACTCTAAATTATAAACTAAACCCCTAAAACCTAAAATAGTCAAACTTGAATAAACTAAAATTTACACAACATTTGTATCAAATATATTTTTTTGATTAAATAGAAAACCATTACATTCTCATATCGTGATTCGAACACATACAAAATGAGAGATATAAGCATCTTTAGCCACTAGGTCAATAAGTGGATCTCTATATCAAATAATTTTTATTGTTCAAACTATTTATTTTTCCTAAAGTATACCTAAAATATTTACTCAACATATATATTCACATACAAATATCAAAATATAACTGACAAACACATTTGGTCGATTGACAAACATATATATTTACTCAGCATCTTTGTTTCCTCATTTTCTTTAGGTCATGAGTTCTAAACCTACTAGGAACACTTCCTTTACTTCTCTAGAGTCCCTCCTTCCCCTCTCCTCTAGATAAAAATAGAATTAGATTTAAGATTTGTCAAAAAGTTTCAAAATATAACCTTCCAAATATATTGAAAATACATATAAATGTGACAAATGTGATATATCTAACTAAATACTAAACATGCATGTCGCCTGTCGATCCCCTACGTATTATTCTAGCCAAAAGAAAACTAACATTGCCAATAACAATAGAATACAGTGTTGGGCGGATTTTAGCAAATCTTTTCTTGCGCATTGCGCCCAAAATTGATCCCATTTTAAGTGATCCCTCGTGATAGTAAAACTAAAACAAAACTAAGGAACCTCATGTGATTTTTTTAGTTCAAGGTTTACATCGGAAAACATTTCGTACAGATGCATTCGCATACGGTGTTCTACTTAAGTGATCAAGCTGTTTTTACCTTTCGAGAAGGGGGCCGGCGAAATAAACTGATTAGATCGTCAAGACCCTGTAGAAAAGCATTGTCATTAAACTAGCATCCCTTAAAAAAGAAACTGTGATTCTAAATACAGCAAATAAACGGAGAATGTTCAGTGGTTTAAGATCTGCTTAATGAGTGAATAGAGTTTTACCCTAGTTGTGATGACAAGAAAGCAGAAGAGCACTATCAAATATGACCCCAACACGAGAAGTAACAGCAAGTCAAATGTTACACTAGCAACCTGCGACAATACGATCGAATCGATCATTTTATGTCATAGAAAACAACGACAAATGATTCGCAGAAATTAATTCTGCCTACCTGATAAGGTGATAAGGAGTTAATTCAAACTATAGTAAATACCTGATAGATGTTAAGCCTTGCGCTAGTTGAATCATAGAAAGTGAACATCCCTTCAAGAATCTCATGTTGTATGTTTACTTCGTCAGTATGATCGGCTAACTCCTGCCAAAGAGTGAAACGGGAAACAATCGGACTTGAAAGTTACAGAGCGCATAGCAAGTCATTCTAGGTTTTGCTTTGTTTGGTAGAGTTGAAAGAAAATAAAACACATATGTCTCACATTTTCTTTCCAACTTGGAATGATTTGTTTTTACACATGAGGATGGGAAATGACCATCCCTCTCATTTTCTTTCATATCAAGCACACTCAAAATTTATTTTCTTCTACTTTTCCATTCCATTTTCCCGCTCAACCAAGCAAAACCTAAAAGTTTTCGAGTGATGCAACCTGGGATGAAATAGACTGGCTTTTTTCCTCTTTAGTTTTGCTTCTGAATTGTACATGCAAAAAAGCAAAGTATTTCTTTATTCTAACTCCCAATTGGAAAATATGTTATCCTAGACACGTGACATTCCCCGTATCTTAAATATCAAATATTTGATTCTTTGAACCTAGTTCAACTCTAAGGAAAACCAACTCGATTCTTAAAGTGTACATCATCATCTTAAAGAAAGAAACAGAAACATAAAGAAGATCAAGAAAAGAAATAGAAGATAAACCTTCCTCAATGCCATGACAAAAGGGTCATCCTTTGAAAGAAATGGAGCCACTCGAGGTGTTCGTGATAAAAGATCCAGCCAAGATTGCACATAAGCAGGATTGACAGCCAAACTACCACCATCTGCAAAAATTTGGACATTTTTTCCCTGGTGCCCATAGATGTGCCTCTGCACATAATGGTGACAATTTTAAAATAAAAAGTACATGATCATGCAAAAGCAATGATTAAACCTTAATGCCTTTGCAACAAGTTAGCAACTATCTAAATACTCTTAGTCTCTTACTATGCATATAAAATAATAATAGAAAAAAAAACAGCAAGATAAAGCCTTTGCTAACTAGTTGGGCCTTTGCCTAAAAACTCCAAAAGACTAAATTGCGTCAAGAACCAGCATACATGCAAATGCTTCCTCCAGTGAGAGTTGTAATTTCTTTTTCCTAGGCATTAATATGCACCGGGAGAAATTTTCACTTCTATGCCTTTACACATGCAAATCCATTACACACGACAAGAGCATCACATGATAAGTTATTCATGTCACCATCTCATTTGGAACTGCTTTGGTAGAGATAAGACACAGATGTCATTGACCACAGTCAACACATTGCCTTCCAAAAGGTAGCAGGTTCCCATAAATATTGCAAGATATGTTTCCATTTTTTATGCTTTCTCATAAAAATTGGAGGGGCAAACTCATTTTATCACAAGAATGGCATTCAAAAACATTAAATTGATACACTCGTAGATCATTTGATCTTACCGCAAGACTTTCTGCAACTAACTTCACACCTCTAGTGATTGCTGTTTCATTCACGATTTGTCTGCAAAATAGTTAAACTCTCAGTAACTGGTCCCAAACACAAAGGCATACTTTGGCCATTGGATAATAAGGGCTTGCGTCTGAAAATACTACCTGCTATCAAACAGACCTCCAGTGCCTTCTAGCAGTTCAGGAGCAACAGAAATTTCAGAAAGAGTGGCTGCAGTAACTCTTAGTCTTGAGAACTGTTCATGCTCCCAAGCTACCTACAGCAATCAACAGTTTTAATACTCAGATCTAAACAGCAGAAATTCAAGAACGCAGGAACCTTACATCTATCCTCAGAATGTTTACGTAAATAGATGTACTGCTCCTTCATGTGTAATGTAATTTGGTAAAGTCGTATGTTATCAATCAATAGCAAAAGGTTCAGATTTAGCAGATTAATTTCAAGAATAAGTTGACCATTGCCAGAAAAGATGTTCTGAGAAAGATAGGCCGCAGGATCATAAAGGGCAAAGAGGTTATCATCAATTTTGGCAAACCATAAAAACATTGAAACATATACATATATCAACTCACTCGAGGATTGGAGTTGTTTATTTTCTTGTGCTTCAAGCCAACTTTGATATCCAGCTCCTCTGCCACATTAGAGAAACCCTTCAATAAAACCATGTATCAGATTCTGAACAATCGAAAGAAAATACCATATAATGCATTCAAGACCTATTATTCTAGATGTTACCAGGTTACCTCAAAAATTTGCTTGATGTAGGCATTCTCTGGAGGCTTAGACACATGAACCCACAATTCATTATCCCAAGAACCAATACTATTTAAGCAAATAGCATAGTCAATACTCTCACGTAAACGTTGATCAAAACTCCGAAGCCACTGCACAGAATATGATACTTATATGACCAAAGCAACCAAAATGATGGCAAAAGTAACTAGAAAGATGTACAAGCCACTGAAAGAGATGATAAAAATTCATTAAATCAAGGAAAATGAATCACCTTCTGAGTTCCGTTGTAGTTATATGGTCCACCAGATGTCAGGCCAAAAAGTAAATTATACCTTCCTCTTGTCTTGGGATTTGAATACAGAAGAGAGAATAACCTAGCTATTTCAAGAAGCGCCACAATGCCACTCCCATTGCTGTCACTTCCCACTGATAATGCCTACACATTTAAAATAATTTATGGCACCTTCATTTGGATCATTGAAGCTGATTTTCTTTAGTGAAAATTAATAAAATACGTACAGGAGCAGCCCCAAAAGTATCATAAGATGCCACAATAGCAATGGTTGGAAGTTGATTCGTATCTCCATCAGCTTTCAATCCAGACAACCACCCCTGTTATCACAGCAGAATTAGCAAAGTGAAAACTTCTTCTAGAAAATACCATTAATAGCAATATTCAAAATTCCCTAGATTATAGCAATAAAACTAGCTCAAGAAAAATAAAACATGCCAATATCTGTCATCAAAATACCTTTCCAAGACAAAAATATAATATGAAGATGGGGCAAGCAACAAGTGAAAATGATGCCCTGTAACTTTCAAGAAGCAATCACATATTTTCTTTGTTTTCCAGTCAGAAAGCAATAAGGTTCTTTCTTGTAAATCACAACTAGTATTCTTTCTTATGATAAAAGCAAAACCAAAACCAAGTGACTGTATTATGTATGCTACATGTCTCTTATTACTGTATAGCAGCAGCAGCTAGAAAACAAGCCATGTGATTTTTCTCTACTGTGTAATCAGTTACAACTCTTTTTGTTCACTTAGAAAAGTAAAATTTGACACACACCTGAATATTCGTGATGGTGGGAGATGCAACTTTCTTTGGTTCAGGTGTTGGGATAACAAGCTTGTATCTGCATTTTTTCCACAAGTGGATTGATTATGAAAAATGACAACAAAGACTATTTTCTTACCAATTTCAACATCAAAATGAACGAGAAAATACACAAGGACTAATAAAATATTCACCATAGAGGTAGACCCACATTTACTTACAAGTTCACAACCATGGTAAAGAAATAACAAGGACGAAAATAAGCACAGCTGTTGTAAGATTAATGTAGAAATGTAAATGAATAAAACAAGTGCACCGTTTATTTGGGCATTGAGCTGGACAATTATCATTCTACACTATTTTGAGAAATAAAACGAGTTTACATGTGATACATTTTCTCCCTCATTCAAAACAGGTAAGCCTGCTTCCTAGTATCAAATGGGCATCCTTATAAAACACTTGAACAGACAATGTCAATTTTAATTAAAAAAAAAAACTATAAACTGACCCTCCTGTAGTTGCAGTAGCAGGTTGACCAATCGCATCATTCTTCTTGATATCCGCCAAGACAGTATCAATTTCATCATTCTCAAAAGTAAAATAAACAGGATACTGCAAGAATTAGCAATCGAAAAAAAGGTTAGCTCAAATCCTGTTTATAAGCATTGGTGTTGAATCACATATTTCAGGCATGTTTTGAGAAGCAATTTCAAGGTATCCACTTAAGACAGAAGAAACATGGTGCAAGAAATTGGAATCCAAGTCTTATAGTTAAGCTAATAAAAAAAGATTAGATATGGAGAAACATTAAATTTGATTCAGTCTCAGTCAACATAAACAAAATAACACTCCAACCAACAAAATATAATCCTTGTAAATTTTAAGTTAAAAGGCCTCAGATCTTAATGAAAATAAGTTCAACGAATGAGGAAAGCTTCGGTTACCAAAAAACTAAATTAACATGGAAAATTACGTAGGGACTGATCCCTGCATACTACTATACTCACAGGTAAATTTGCATAAAGGTAAATTTTAACCATAAGAATTATAATCTCTACTATACTCACAGGTAAATTTGCATGTATCAGTAACCGTTCGAGCTCTGCCAACACGTGCTTTAACTTCTCCTTTTCATGAACTTGCTTGTTCCCTCCATTTCCAGAGTTAAATATTTCAGGCAGCAAAAATAGCAATCCTCCTAACGGCTTTTTCTGGTTAATATATTCTGCCAATTACCAAAAGAAAAGGTTTAACAAATTGTTTTCAAAAAAAAAAAAACAAAAGCTGAGAAACTAAATTGTTGAGATGAAAGTGAACCTCGGACGAAAGTGATGTTTAGTTCACGTAGAGGAATGATGAGGACGGTTCTGGAAAGATCAACGCCAGGAGGGAAATGCAAGGAGGCGGCATGGTGGTTGAGGGCAGCGAAGCGAGATCCGAAAGCGGAACCGGACATGTCGTATTGGATAAGACGGTACACGTCGATGGCGGCGGCGGCATCGCATAGTTCGACGCAAGCTACTAAAATGAAGAGTAGAGCGACCACCGAGTACATCGATTCTTGCATCTCCCGGTGACCGCCACCGGAGTTCTTAGAAAGCGCCATGGTAATAGAGATTGGATCTAGGTTGTGCAGAGAATGAAAAGAGAGATTTGGGTTAAGTAATTGTTTAATGGACTGGAGCTGATTCCATTTCCAAGTTGCTGTTTGTCAGAATTCAGATTAGCTTGGACTTAAAATAACACATCCTTTATTATTGGGACTGCTTAATAAGTTCGAATAATTAATCTTTTAACAAATATTTTTTACTGCATGTCGTAAGATGAAGTTATTAATTCAACAAAACTAAATAAAAAAAATATTTTTTAGTTACAAATTAAATATATCAATTGGTAGTATTGAAATTAATAATTTTTTCTTTGAAAGGATGGAATTAATAGTTAAGATCTTAAAATTAAATAATTAATTTAATTTGTGCTGAGAACTTGTAATAAATAAATATATATAAATCAGGCTTCATTATATTTTTCTTCTATTTACGATGGTTTTAACATTAAATTATTTAACTTTTATTCAACTCTTCGGTTATAATAAATAATGGTTATTATTACGAAAAAGTGCATGGATTTCGATTGTCGGATGTGGTATATGTAATTGAAAGATTATTAAAATATATGTTAATATACATATCACTTTGATAATTTCTTTTTCAAGTCTAGATAGTAAAAACAGTTCAAAAGTGCCAAGTTGACTTTTCAATTTTTGTCTAAATTGTCTAGGATAAATATATGGGTTAGGATCAACTTACACTGTGTAAAACAAGTTTTACACGTTTTTTGGATCGTTGGATGGGGGAAATGGATGGTTGAGATTAACTCTGTGTTCTTAATTCCCAAGTGATAATCTTCACATATTTTACTGTTAATCTCATCCATCCGTTTCACTCATCCAACGATCCAAAAAACGTGTAAAACTAAATGAGTTTTACACCATGTAACTTGATCTCATCCCTAAATATATATTTTGGTATTTAAATTAATCGATGTGCTATTTATTTACTGTCTACATTTTTGTTCAATTAAGTATATATTAATCTTGTCTTTAATAGTTATCTAAAAAAATTGCTTTTAAGTTTCGGTTTGGTAGCTAAATGTCACGCCCCACCAGGTCGTGACCCAGCCAACCGAGGGGCACACCCGCAAGGGTGCACCGAGAAGCACCAAGGTGCCCCACCTAGGTGCGCTGCGCGCGCCCGAGGAGTCCCACCCGGGTGCTCTAAGGCCAACAAGAAGAAAATTAGATGTCTTAGAGATTTTAAGGCCAAGGTTGATCCAAAGAAGGATCTAGAACAACCCAGGGTGCTCCAAACGTTTCCACACATGTCCAATGGGTTCCAGAAGGTTCCACAACCATCTAGGCTCATCCAGAGGAACCTAGAAGACCCGGGACAAGTCGGGAAAGCACAAGACAAGTCTCGAAGGCTCGGGACAACTCCGGACATCTCCGAAACATTCTAGAAGGCTATAGATAAGTGTAGATCTATAGGAGCAACTCTAGAACATTCTAGAATACCTTAGAATGCTATAGATGTATATAGATAAGTAGAGACTTATCTAGAGAAATCTGGGCACCTTAGATATTTTGGGAGGCAAACTCCTAGCCGTTGGATCAAATAGATCCTAACCGTCCATTGAGGAGGTGAATGTCTATAAATAGGGCTACCTCCCTCATTTGTAAACAACCTAAGAAGTCATTCAAGCTCTCTTGTAAAGTTCTCTTGTAAAGCTTCCGTTGCTTAATACAAGGTCTTTTCCTTGTAAACTCTTTTGCTCCTTGTGTTTGCCATCGCGTTGCGAGATTAAGGCTTGCTAACATCGTGCCGAGAGTGTTAGCGCCGCACGGATCGAGCTTGAAGAATTAAGTCCGTGACATAAATTTTTTTTATCCAATTAAGTCATTAAACTTAACTTGTTAAGACCTAAACTTCAATGTTCGGTCCAAATTAATATTTATAATAAATGATTTTTTTGAAAGCATAATAAATGACTTTTGATTCATGAAGTTAAAAATATATATCATTTTAAACTTAAAAGACAAATTCAAGTACCTAATTAAACCAAATAAAACTTTAAATACTTAATTGAATCTTAAAAGTAAATTTGGATATATAATTGGACAAAAAAAACTTTAGATAACAAATTTTATCTTGGAGTTAAGTTCAAGATTAAAAAATATACAACCACTCGAATCTAATGAGCAGAAAAGATGGTGTACAGCTAGGGGTGTTCAATCGGTTCGGTTAACCGACCGAACCGAACTTTCAAAATTTCATTAACTGAATTTTTTTTTATATTAACCGTTAACCGAACCGAAAATTTTCGAAAATTTTTAACCGAACCGAAAAAAGTTTGATTAATTCGTCGGTTTTCGAATTAACCGAAATTTGTTAGAAAAATTTGGGTAAATCACCCAAATGGTCACTAAACTATTTTAAAATAATCTTTTTGGTCACTAAACTTTCAAAAATTATAAAATAACCATTAAACTTATCGAACTATTACAAAATAGTCATTAACTTGTACGTTATAAATTATTGATAAATCATTTTGTGCTAATTTGATAAAGTTTAATGACCATTTTATAATATATCAAAAAATTTAATGACTATTTTATAATTTTTAAAAATTATGTGACTAAAAATAAATATATGAAATATATAATATAAAAATTTCGGTTAAATCGGTTAATTAACCGATTTCGAACCGAATTAACCGATAACCGAAGTTTGAAAAAATTATTAACCGTTAACCGACCAAACCTAAAATTAACCGACCGATTAACCAGAAAAAGTTCGGTTTGGTTCGGTTAATTCGATTTTAACCGAAGTTTGAACACCCCTATGTACAACTAATAATTTATATGAAGAGATATTACATTGTAACCATCACTAATAAAAAAAATTATACGGCCACTTAGGGGTGTAAACGAGCCGAGTCGAGCTCGAGTAGTGCTAAGCTCAACTCGGCTCGGCTCGTTAAGATTTCGAGTCGAGTTCGAGTTTGAGTAATTTCTAACGAGCCTGAGAAATATGAGCTCGACTCGGCTCGTTTAGAACTCGAGTGGAGTTTGAGCTTGATTCGAGCCCAATCGAGTCAAGTGTTGACCGATCTTTGACTGCATTGGACTCAGGTAACTCTTTATCTGTCACGTCTCATTTAAAGTCATATGAAGAAAAAAACTTTGATACACAAGTTGTGTAAACTCAAGTTTGTTAATTTTAGGGTTTATGGTGTTAGTTTAGGGTTTAAAGGTTTAGGTTGTTGGGTTTAGGATTTAGGATTTAGATTTTAGGGTTTAATACTTATGTTTATGGTTTATATTTAGGGTTTTAAGTTTAAGAATTTAGATTTTAAATTATAAAAAAAATTAGTATATTATATTTTCGAGTAGCTCGTGAGCTCTTCGAGTCGGGTATCAAGTAGCCCGGCTCGATTCGGCTCGTCAAGAACTCGAGTTAAGTTCGTTCGAGCTTGGTTCGAGCTTGAGTCGAGCTCTAATAGCTCGCGATCTGTCTCGTCTCATTTACAGCCATACCACCACCCTTGTCAATATTAGTAAAATCCACGTGGCACCTTAAAAATGAGGGAGCATAGGAAGGAGTTAGGCCGGGAAAGTAGAGGATCCGAATTCCAAATTCATATACACGGTGCTGAAAGTTGGAGAAGGGTTTAAAGAAAAGCCTCTCCCATTTTTCTCCACCAGAAAACAAAAGAGAAGGGAAAATAACTGAAAAATCGGAGAAAGAAAATGAAGATAGAAGAGGTTCAATCAACGGCCAAAAAGCAAAGAATCGCTACGCACACACACATCAAAGGCCTTGGTCTCGATGTAATCACACCCTTGCTCTTTCTTTCTGTTTTTAATTTTTCAGCTTCAATACTTCGAATTTTTCTTTGGTTCCTGCAAATAGGGCTGTAACTGTGTGCATTTTGAAGTTATCATTTTTATTTATACCATGGGAAGTTCACCTTTCTCCCTTAAAAACTTTTCTGGGTTTAGGATTTTAAGCTTAAAAGGTTTACTTTTTGTTAGGTTTTTCGGTTCTGCTTTATGTATACTTTTAGTTTTGAAGTGGATAAAAGTATAGTTAAATTTCATTTAATGTTCGAAATTGGAGATAATGAATTTAGTCGATTCACAATTGGTGGACTATGGAAATTGGAGAATTAGCTAAGTGTTGAACGCAAGGGCCGTTATCAATTTCTCTCTCTCTCTCTTATACACTGTAAACTTTAAGGCTTTGCTTGGTTGGATGAAAATAGTGGAAATAAAATAAATTTTGAGTGTGATTGGTAGGAAAGAAAATGAGAAAATGAGAGGATGATCATTTTCCATCATGTGTAAAAACAAATCTTTCCAATTTGAAAGTAGAAGAGAGAAAATGCCAGTTAGTTCAAAATATGTATTTTTTCAAACCTTAATTTTCTTTCAACTTTTTTACCCCTTTAATATTCTATCATACCATTTTTTTTGCACTCTACCGAGCAAAGCCTTAGATGGGGTTTTCACTATGAAAAGAAATTCACTAATTAGCTAACATACTCTTTACCATATCTTTCTCTTTTATTTGCTTATGGTTTTACTAGGGAAAATGTGATCTCTGTGCCTCTCATTTTTAACCAAGTTTTAATCTTTTATGGACTTCTCTTTTCCTTTGTTTGTCAGGCCACTGGAAATGCGATTCCTTTGGCTGCAGGTTTTGTGGGGCAAGCAGAGGCAAGAGAAGCAGCTGGTCTTGTGGTGGATATGATAAAGCAGAAAAAGATGGCTGGCCGAGCACTTTTGTTGGCTGGGCCTCCCGGTACTGGGAAAACAGCTTTGGCACTTGGAATATCCCAAGAGCTTGGGAGCAAGGTTTTCATTACTTTTTCCTGTTTATTTTCCGAATCTCCTTGAACTTTTGCCATTGTTACTTTACTAGAATTCAAGTTTTTGGATGGACTGTCAGGTTTGGTATATAGACACTCCTCTTCCTTATTTGCAGGTTCCATTCTGCCCAATGGTTGGATCTGAAGTATACTCTTCAGAAGTAAAGAAAACTGAGGTTCTGATGGAAAATTTCCGACGTGCTATTGGTCTACGAATGAAGGAAAATAAGGAGGTCTATGAGGGAGAGGCAAGTTAGAGCTGGTGATATCTATTTGTTCCTGGTTTTATGTGATTGTTTCCTCTATGGATTGTCGGGATAGCTGAAGAGCCTGATGCCTAGTTGGTCTTGTTTCAGGTTACTGAACTTTCTCCTGAAGAAACAGAGAGTGTAACTGGTGGTTACGGTAAAAGCATCAGCCATGTAATTATTGGATTGAAAACTGTTAAAGGGACAAAACAACTGAAGCTAGACCCTACAATTTATGATGCCTTGATCAAGGAAAAGGTAAGCTTTTAAGTTTCCCTGCTTTGCTACATGGAAAATATATATATTGTTGAAGTTTTTATTCTTCTGACTTCTTGTAAACCGTACGAGACACCATACAATGTTAGATTATTCATCTCCTTCCTCTAGGGACTTTGAAACATTTAGGTTGTCATCTGTCTGTGGGTTTAGCTTCAATTTGATATTTAGTGGGCTTTCTAATACGACTGGCAGGTAGCTGTTGGAGATGTTATATATATTGAAGCTAATAGTGGAGCAGTCAAAAGGGTGGGCAGAAGTGATGCTTTTGCGACAGAGTTTGACCTTGAAGCAGAAGAATATGTTCCACTTCCAAAAGGAGAGGTTCACAAAAAGAAGGAGATAGTGCAGGTTTGTCTCCATCGAGCTTAGGCTTATTGGTATTCCTCATACCATCATGCTGTAGTATATTGTTATTGGCCTTAGTGTCTTCTTTCTGCTTATGCTTCATATGATGGCCATGGACATTTGTCAAATTTGGTAACTTTTGTTTGTAAATATTAAAGGACCAGTTTTATTTTGTAGCATGTGGTATATATATTATGAACTCTTGATTGCATTTGAGAGGTGAGTATTTGCTTTCTGAAATTTCTCACCAAGGATTTGTCTATTACCAACTATTGGTCCGCTTAAATCTGTAATAACTCTATTAAAGCGAAAGGAAATTTTTTTAAAAAAATTTGATGCCTTCTACATTTACCTGAATTGTTAGAACAGAAGTCAAGCATACTCCTATTTGCTTTTTTGGTTCTAAATTTATTTGTTTTGGACCCACATAAATAATTTATTTTTATCTTCATCACTAGGATGTAACACTCCATGATCTGGATGCTGCCAATGCACGGCCGCAAGGCGGGCAGGACATACTGTCTCTAATGGGTCAGATGATGAAGCCCAGGAAGACAGAAATAACTGACAAATTACGACAAGAAATAAACAAGGTATTATTTTCCAAAAAAAGGTCGAGGTCCATTTTATGATGATTTTTGTAGACAATCAGAGTCAATGTTGCGATTCTGTTGGCAATACATTGATATTATTACTTGAAATCTTCAGTTTAAGAGTAGAAGTCTCTTCAGCTATGCGCCGATTTAATCCTATTACTAGTATGAATCCGGTTATGATCAGCTCCGTAGAATCTATCAATATAGTACATGGTTAGACTTTTAGAGTCAGATGCATTGTTTGTTCAGTTTGGAAACAATCTTATGTGGATTTGACTTCAACTGCTATGCCCAATTGTTTGTTAGAAAGATGACTTGTTTTTTTAATTGTAATAATGTTGTTTGTGACAGGTAGTAAACCGGTACATTGATGAAGGTGTGGCAGAGCTTGTCCCAGGAGTTCTATTCATTGACGAGGTCTCATCCTTCTCTGTAGTTGAGCTGTTTTAGTATATGATAATTGATAAATGTCCTTAGATGCATGGATGCAATGTATGTTTCTATGTGAGTACGTGTGCACATACATGTAGATCTAAAGATACATTCTTAGGTCTTGACCTGTGCACATGCTGAAAGCAGATTTACAGCTCACACATACCTATGTTCTCTAAATCATGGTTTTCAGGTGCATATGCTGGACATGGAGTGCTTTTCATACTTGAACCGTGCTTTAGAGAGCTCGCTATCTCCAATAGTAATTTTTGCTACAAATCGAGGCATATGTAATGTAAGGTAATTGAAATCTATTTTGTCAAAAATTTTGAAATATCCGCCGAACTTCTTTTAATTACATGTAAAAGGAAGGTTTTTTTTTTTTTTTTTGAATATGCTGGTGTGATGCAAGGGTAGCATCTGTTCAACTTTCTTAGTCTTTTCAAAGACGACACACACAACATGGCATTACTGGTGCTCGAACCCGGGTCCCAAGGGATGATAAACATCTACCTTGTAAAAGGAAGTTTTATAAATGCAAATTGCATATAAGCTTACTGCTAAATGATATTGCATGCCGTGACCATAGCTGCATCCTTTCTGCACTATAGTAGTTACAGTCATTTTTAATGAGGTTTAGTCTTTGTGATGAATGACGGTTGATGAAACTAGAAAAACTAAATCTCGTTGGGCAAGGTAGATATTGCCTATGCGACTTGGGACAGTCCACTTGCTTTGGGTTATGCTAGCTAGTTTCTCATTCCAACTATGATCGGTTATTATATGGCTTAAAGCACTCTTTCTCCCCTCTTTCTGTAACATAATTTTATAGCGTAGACTGCTTCTCTGGAAATTGCTTTCTTTCTGCTTAAGAGTGTAACCCGTAACCTATGTGCTTTTTTGTGTGCGTATAGAGGGTTCGCATGGTTTTACATGTTCAATTTCCAGGCATGCAATTTAAGAAGCAGAATATTAGATCTCTTCTGCAAGATGATTTTTTGGCCCTTGTTATATTTTCTATTTAAGTTTCACCTATCTTACAAATTCTCATTATGCATAGCTGAATTGTTTGGTTCTGGTCTCTAAAAAAATGGATGCACTTTTGCAGGGGGACAGATATGAATAGTCCTCATGGCATACCGGTTGACTTATTGGACAGATTGGTGATTATCCGTACACAGATTTACGGTCCTGCTGAAATGATACAGGTTAAAGACATGTTCATATGCGCTTGACTAGCATAACTTTGTTACGTGTACCGTGCATCGGATGGCAGCATAACTATGTTTTCACGTATCCACAGATTTTAGCAATCCGTGCACAGGTGGAAGAATTGGTTGTGGATGAAGAAAGTCTGGCACTGCTAGGAGAGATTGGACAGAGCACGTCATTAAGGTCAGGCTTAAACTCTAATTTTACTCTAGTAATATCAGTTGCAGTTCACCATCTTAAGCATTACCTAAATGTTTCCGTTTCGTCAGACATGCGGTTCAGCTGTTATCTCCTGCTAGCATCGTGGCAAAAATGAACGGAGGAGACAGCATTTGCAAGGTAATTTAATATCGAACGCAGCTGTTTTGTTTACAAATTACAATCACCGGCAGAAATAAATGTGTTCTTTCATTAACTTATTCATAGGCGGATCTTGAGGAAGTAAGCAAGCTATACATAGATGCCAAGTCTTCTGCAAAAATTCTTCAAGAGCAGCAGGAAAAATACATTTCGTAATTATCTTCAATTTTTGTTGTGCATTCTCATGTTATTCACTCCGGGGAAGTGTCGAAAACCGATATTCGCCTATCATTGACGACTTTAAATTTATATATATTTTTATATATTTATGTGTTGAGACCAAAGGAGCTGACAAATGTTAACCGGCGATTAAGGTAACATTAAACACAATAAACGTATATAAGTTATAAATTAGATTTTTTTATTTGAACAAATCACTGTAATTTGTCACTTTGGATGAATATAAAGCATGAATTTATATAAAAAGTGTTATAAATTATTAGATTACTTCGTGATTAGATAATGAAAGAAATTTTAATGGGTCATGGGCCTCATGGCCACTTGACTTCAACCTTCGATAAAACAAAATGGATTCACGAACATGGTGTAACTCCTTAAATTCAGCTCAGAAGAAATGGGCCGAATCTAGAAAGTCTTGTTTGAAAATTTGTCTCTCTTAAATACTTTTAAAGTACAAAATGAATTGGTTAATAATAGAAATTTTAGGGTTTCTAATTAGAAATTTTAAAATTAAGATTTTCAATTTAGGGAAAATTTTTGGGTGTCGAACATGTAGCCTAACACTTTCAAAATGTTTTGTCCCTACCTTCACATTTTCAATAGGTTTAAATGATTCGAAGCTAGATTAAATTTTAATTATTTATTTGAAGTAATTTAATTATATTAAAATGTGCCGGGATTATATTAAATTATGGTTTAGACTATAAAATCATAAATAGTTTAGATTTGTATAGAAAATATTTTTTTTCCCTTTGAATAATGTGTAAAGAAAATAAAGCATAATTCAAAGCGGTTATATTTTCGGTGGATAAAAATTCAAGCTAAGAGAAGTAGCCGTTGAAATCTGTACCTCGAAAACAGTGTTTTGCGCGAGTCAAATAAAGAGACAGACAACAACAACGCAATTGCAATGGTACGCCATTCATAATCCCACCTTGCTTCTTACCTTTTGTACCACAAAACACAAACACCATTCAATTTACGCCGCCCCCGCCCCCCGGTACCCATTCCCTTTCATCGTATACCACAATGTCACCAGTGGCGGATCCAAAAATATTTTTTAAGGTAAATACAAATTAAAAAAAATTTGAGGGTGAACACAAGTCATAAAAATTAAGGATTAGTTTATAAATTTTTAAAAAATTAAAGGCAAATGTATGAACTTTAAAAAATTCATGGAGGGCACGAACCCACCCAAACTAACATTTGCATCCGCCATTGACTATCACTATATGTTTTTACCGTTATCTTAATTTCTTACATTACAATTTAGCTTTCGTTGTCATCGTAACATTAACATTTAATCATTTATTGTGATTTTGAACGAACCAATTTGTCTCAGTGGTTAAGTGAATAATTGTTATTCCTAAAAGTCACGGATTCGAACACCACTAGCTGCAGTAGGGTGATTGGGCATACATTGTCAAATAGTTAAAAGTATATTCAGAACAAATACCAATTGTAATCACCATAGCTTTTAAAAAAATTTAGTGTGATTTTTTTTTAGGGAGTACTATTTTTACTTGCATTTGGAGCATGTAAAAATTCAGACAGTGCTGGATATAAACAATTTGAGCCGTTGCCCAGGGTCCCTACATCTCCTTCCAATGAATTTCATATTTTTCTTTTCTTTTTATTCATTGATTGACTGCGAAAGTTAGAGATGTATGGCCCACAATTATTACTCTCCTATTCTCCCGAATTCAATTATTTGTAAACTACGCCTTATTTGGTATTTTTCTCATGAACCCATGTTTTTTCCCTCATCGATCCCTCCAATTGTTTCACTGCCCTCTCTACTATTTGCAATTTAGGTTGTTTAATATAATATCAAAGGAAAATTTTGCCACGCTCAACGACGAGCACCGATGAGTACTACTAACAATAAGTATCGATGAGCATTATTAATTTATTTATAAAAATTAAAAATTTAAAGGACTCACCATATAATTATAAATTAGTTAAAAATTAAAAGGTAAATTAATTAAAATATATTATTTTATTTTTCTTATAAACATAGATTAAAATATCTATCTGCCCCTTAATTACAAAACCCTAATTGTTGTTCATTTGAAGTTTAAGCCGCCACCGCCGCCGTCGTTCCCCACCGATGAACAACATTTGAATAGCGTGAATTAATTCATGAATTTAAGCCATTTAAAATCCAATTAACTTAGGATATACACTAAGGTTGGGGCAGATTGAAAAAAAAAACTATTCGAATTAAAAACATATAAATGGTTGTTGTTTCCCGCCGGACATGGATTTTAAACACCATCCTGCTTTTTAGTATACAAAAATGAAAAGTCATTAGTAAAAGAAGTAGATTTTTTTCATTATGGTAAAAAGCATGAATTAGGGTTTAACAAAAATTAGTATACAAAAATGGTTGCCGTTCCCCGCGGCAGGGCAGCGAATTTTTATTCGAATGAATTTTTTATTTAAAAAGAAGTAGATTTTTAAAAGTATGGATTTTTCATTTTGGTAAAAAAATATAAATAGTTGCCGTTCGCCGCGGCATGACAGTGGCGACGGCAGCGACGACGACAACTACAACAACAACTTAAATTTTAAGTGAACAAAAATTAGTGTTTTGTAATTTAAGGGTAGATAGTTATTTTGATTTATGTTTAAAAAATTAAAAATAAAATAATATGTTTTAATTATTACCTTTTGATTTTTAAATAATTTATAATTATACGGTGAATACTTTAAATTTTTTAATTTTTATAAATTAAATTAATGGTGCTCATCGGTGCTCGTCGTTAATGGTACTCATCGATGTTCGTCGTTAGTAATACTCATCGGTGCTAGTCAAGCGTGACAGACTCATCCAATACGAAATTCCTATTGCTTTATATATTTCACGCTATTACTTCATTCTCGTTCCTTGATTTTTATTTGTCAGTTCAGTATTACATGTGATATTATTATTATTATATTTTAAAATATAAATTTTAATATGTTTAAATATATAAACTCTTTCGGTTATAAAAAATATTCAATGCTAACATTAGTAGATAAATGTTTACTTTTTAAAATTACTATAAATTTAATGCTCAATGTTTTCTTCTTTTGAGCGGGAATTATAAAATATGCTATTACTAGTACTTTTAACACACACAAAAAACATACTAGTAATAAATATAAAATAATTGCAAAAAACAATGATTTTCATTGTGGTTGTTAATACGAGCAGGCAAAAATTATTATTATATTTATGTGCGATTCAAATTTACAAGATATCTTAAATGGTTAATTTTATATCTTATATTTATTTTGAAATAAAATTATTATCATAGTTTCAAATGTGAACCTATTTAATATAAAATTCTACGATACAAATATCATTTACTTTATTAATGACACATACTTATATAACTGTAGTGCATCAAATATTATTTTTTAATTTAAATATATATATTTGATATCTGTATTATATTTCTAGATTGATAAAAAATTAATTACTCAAACCCAATCATTTAAGAATAACAATCCTTCCTTTTTTTTCACAAAAAAAAACTTTATAAATCTACTTTAAATTGATCATTGAACTTTAATTTCACCTATTATTCTAATATTATTATTAACAATTTTAATTTTTAATGCTATAATAATATAAAATTTTGTTACAAATTAATTGAGAATATTAATAGAAATAAAGAACATTTTGACTGACAACTAATTGATCTAATGAAATTGAGCATTAAATTCTTTAAGTAAAATTAAAAGTTTAAATTTTGACACTGTGAAAATAATGATTGAGTTGAAAAAATCATTTTTATAATGAATCTCTATTGTATCATGTTTAGATTAGTCAATCATTAAATTAAAAATATGTGATTAAAAAATAAAGAACATTCCGGGTGAGATTAGAGAGGAGGCAGTCAAAGTCAAGATTTTCACAGCACCCTTTCCCACGTCTTAAGCCACGTCCCTCCCTCCCTTCGTCACTTTATTTTTAGTTTTTTTTTTTTTAAATATCCTCTGCCTTTCTTTCCCTCTCAAGTTTTCTGAAACAAAGCCAGAAAGAAAGAAAAAAAAAACCATCAAAATCTTTCACTTTCTCTCTCACTCAAATAGCATTCCCCATTTTTGTTTTGTTTGCTTTTTTTTTTCCTGTAAAAAAATCATCAAGAAGAAGAATCTTTGATTGTCCACTTTCTTTGCAATTCTTTGATGAATTCAAGGCAATAAGTTAGGGACTTGCCAACAAAGAAAACCTGCTCATTTGTTTCTTTCATCATCTTTTTCCCCCCACCTTGCTCCCTCGACCTCTCATTTTAAAAACTTTCCATTTCTTTTTTAAAAAGAAATCTTCAATTCAAATCTTGATTATTTACTCAAAATTCCCAACAGATCCTTTACCATTATTCCCAGTATATTTTGCTTGTAAATTACTTTGGGTCATCAAGTTTCAGGCTTTGAGGCGAAATTATCGTCAAAAAAAATAATTTTATGTATAAAACTTACAATGTCATGGCAACCACAACAAAACGGAGAGGGAAAAGGTAAAAGGGTATGTAAGATTAGGAAACGAGGTTGTTCATCGTCTTCTTCATCATCTTTGATCAAAAAATACAGATTCAAGCGTGCGATTTTGGTGCCAAAAAAAGCAAGTTCAACGACCACCCCTGTTCCTACACCTTTAGCAATCCCGAGTGCTGAATTTCCCACCACTGGTTCTCCAAAGAGTGTTTCCTAAACCAAAGAAGCCTCTGTTTCTGCTAGAAAACTTGCCGCCACTTTCTGGGAGATCAATAAAAAGGAAGAGTTGGAGAGGAAAGATAGGAGGAGAAAAGCGCCCAGAGTTGCGAAAATGGCTCACATTTTGCCGCCGAGTTTTTCTGATCCGTCTTATAGTCCTATTTCAGAGGTGGGATTCGTATGTTTTTTTAAATGAAGATTGGATTTTTTTGTGGAAAAAAAGGAATAAAATCTGACTGGAAGTTTTGGTTTTTTTTTTTTACAGAAAATGGATCGACCCAGAATCAAATCTCATAAGAGAAGACCTTCGGCTGTTTCTCAAAAGCTTGAATCAACTGAGTATAAGTTGGGGAGATTGGACTCTGTTTGCAATGCCGGTCTAATGGAGGTGATGAAACAATTATGATAACTGATTTTCTCGTTTACTAAAATTTCAGGTTTCTTTAAGTTTTTTCCCTCTCAAAAATGGCTTTTTCTTCAAGATTTGCAACCGGGAATTCATGTTTTAAGGTTCTCAATTGCTAATCAACAATTTGGGTGTGCTTCAAAATCTGCATTTTTATAGTTTATTTTTAGAACAATTTGGGGAATTCATGTTTTATATTTATGATGATTGAGAATTTACTGCAATAAACTTGGAGTTGAATCCTTATGGTGCAGGTTGAAACTCATTCTAAAGGTAAAAATCATGCTGGATGCATAACTGGGATCGGAACTCGTTTAAAGGACATCCGGAATGGCCTTACCACTTCGAAAGAACTCTTAAAAGTTTTGAATCATGTATGTGGTCTCGAAGAGCGGCATTCGTCGACCATGTCCCTTATATCTGCCCTACGTGTTGAGCTCGATCGAGCTCGCACCGAAGTTGATCATTTGATCCGTGATCATCGATCTAATTGCAACGAAACGGAGTACCTCATGAGGCATTTTGCAGAAGAAAAGGCTGCTTGGAAGAGAAAGGAGCGCGACAGAATCCGAGATGCCATAGCATGCGTAGCAGAAGAGCTTGAGGTGGAGAAGAAACTACGGAGGCAAACGGAGAGATTGAACAAGAAGCTTGGGAAAGAATTGGCAGATACAAAGGCATCTCTGTCGAAGGCAACGAAGGAGCTTGAGAGTGAGAAGACGGCAAAGAAGATATTGGAGCAAGTCTGTGATGAGTTTGCTAAAGGAATCGGAGAAGACCGAGCCAAGGCAGAAGAATTGAAAAGAGAGACGGCTAAGGTGAGGGAAGAAGTGGAGAAGGAGAGGGAAATGCTTCAGTTTGCCGATGTCTTACGAGAGGAGCGAGTGCATATGAAGCTTTTAGAGGCTAAACATCATTTCGAGGAGAAGACTGCAGTTGTCGAGAAGCTGAGAAATGAACTTGAGGCATACTTAGGAACCAAAATCGACGAAGAAAATGGCGATGGTTCTCCGAATTTGCGGAAGATCAAAGAGCTCGAAGCTTATTTGAAGAATATCGATATCGGAATTTGTCAAGCAGCCAAGAATGATGTCGATAAAGGTGAAGTTATGGTAAATGGAGGAGAAGAGTGTGAGGCAGATGGTTCAGCTGATAGTGATCTTCATTCCATTGAATTAAACATGGACAACAATGACAATAGCTACAAGTGGAGCTATGCTTGCGGAACTCATGTTGAATGTGAACCGAATAGGATTCCGATCGTAAAAGAAACGAAATCTCGGTCCGAGGAACTTTTGTGGGGAAACATTTGCTTAGGAAGAGGAAGTTCAGACTCCACAGATTGGGATTCTGAAGATGAAATCAGAAGATACAGGTCAGTGAAGAGTCTTAGAGATCACATATTATTATCTAGTAACAAAATAGCACACGTCGGAAGCTTTTCGAGTCCAACCCGGCAATGGAGCCATGGCAGCAATGGCTCACCGGTGTTGAAGTGGGGCGAATCGAAGCAGCCTAAGGCAGTTGTCACCGGAGGCGAAGGGCGAACTTCGACGAGCTAAGAAAAGATAAGCTTTGTTGTTACATTTTGGTTCGTCATTTGTTTATGTTCATCAATTCCCAAACTTGAACCAGACTGTATGAATCTGTTACAAGAGTACACAGTTCTGGAAAATCTCAATTTATTTGTATATTTTGGGGTCAAATTCTGACTTATCAAGATTCAAAGTTCAAAGATGGTGTGACCAAACCACCACTCAATTACTATGTTTTTTTAAAAGGAATTAAAAGAATAATGTAGTGTTATTTGTCAATAATTTTCAACATGTTATTTGGCGTTATATATACATACGCAGGAAGTCGGCATCAACCATGTGAGTTAATCCCTGTCAAATACTGTTGATTGAATCTCTCGGACAACAAATCCAACCACTCACATGGGTTGTGTAATAACTCAGTATTGTCGTTTTCCCTAAGTTTCTCGTCATCTCTCTATTCTCCAGGTCGGCCCCCAACGTGTTGTTTTTCCAAGTCTTGTCCTGAATTATTAGACTAATAAATATTGAACTTTAGCTTTTGGTTCAATTAAGATATTAGGATGCTAAATTGATATGATATTTTTTTAAATTGTTAACCAGTTATCAGTCAATAAGTTACTCTATATCATCAATTACCATTTACGATAGGATCGATATTTAAAATAGTTGTATTTTACTTGTATTTCTTCTTTTTAAATTAATTTTTCACTAAACTCATATAAAATGATGTTCTTAATGCTTTGATTTTCTCTGACATCCGTCTAATAGTTTCAACGTACAATGTTTGTTTTTTTAGAAAGAATGTGTCTTACCACTTGAACAAATTCTTAAATTCGAGAAAGCCTTCAAATCCCAAAAAAAATTACAGGTTTTGTATTTAATTCACGAGTTTTAAATTGGGATTTATATCTTATATACCTTAGTTTTAAGATTTAAGGTTTTAATTTAGGGTGTAGGGTTTATGAATTTAGGTGTAGGGTTTAGAATTTAGGGATAGGAAGTTGATTTTGTTTTTAAGGTAATACAGTTATGTTTTAGGTTTTTAACTTATAAACCCTCAATTATAACCCTAAACTCTAAATACTTACCATTATCTCTAAATCTTAAACCTCTACACCTAAACCCCTAAACCCTAAAACTAAAGCACTTGTGAAAACTTTTAGTTTTCATTACCATTGTATATGATAATAGTCCTTTAAATTATTTTAAAAATCTAAAAAGATAAAATAATAAAAAGCTACGAGACAAGTTTATCGATATTTAAGGTAGACACAAAAGACATAGGAAAACGGTGGATGATGACTAAATATTGGTGAAAAAAATGACTCAATGAATTCACTAAAGTTTATTGACCAAGTCGATACCATATCAATACTTAAATTGAAGCGTTTTAAATTTTAGTGATAAAATTGATAGAGTCTAAAGTATAGTGACTAACGGTGCTGTTTACCCTATATTTAATTCAGACTAAACTTTGCATGTGATCGAGATTAAAATATAATAAAAGAATGTTGCACGAGTGTAAAGAGAGAAAGTCCAAAACCACGTGGGACGCCATGTGACGACCGCGGTCCGTACCAATTGTCAATCACTTGGACCCCAAGTTTCATATTTGATACTCCACAATCAGACATCTCTCTCCCTTCCCATTAAACCCAAAAGGCAAAGCAGAGCACTCCATTCATTTCCCCCGAGCCGAAAGTTAACCAAAAGCAAAAACGAAAAAAGATCCTAATCTACTTACCAGGCATAGAAAAAAAAAAGACTTTATTAATGTTTTAAACAAAACAAGAAGAACAAGTTTTGGTTTGCTTGGGTGGTGGGTGATGGCAGGTGAAGGAGTTTCAAGGGAAACCCAGATTTCTATAGAAGCTTCTTCAATGTTTCCTGGCTTTAAATTTTCTCCAACTGATGTTGAATTGATTTCTTATTAGCTCGACGGCTATGACAAATGTGTTGAGGTCGTTCCCCAGATTGAAATATGCAGACATGAGCCTTGGGAGTTGCCAGGTTCTCTGTCTCGTTCCCCAGATTTGAACTTTTCTTTTAAGTTCCCTACAATGTACTTTGTTCTTTTATGTTTGATACTGTAACCTTGTCATACAAAATAAAATTGATGTAGCATGAAGAATGGGACCTTAATTTGCAAGTGGAAGTAGGGATTTGTTAATTGCAAAGAAGCCTAGCAGCTGTTAAGTGTAGGATCTGTTCTACTTTTTTGCCTTGGAGATTTGGTATCTTTGTCACATAAATTTAGGTAATTTGTCTTCATTGGATTGTCCTTTTGATGCTGCAGATCATTGTTTACAATCCAGTAGAGTTGTCTTTTTGATTCACATATTTTTTTCTTGGTCTGATTTCCCAGACAAATCTGTCATAAAGTCGGATGATGAGTGGTTCTTCTTCTGCGCTCGTGGAAGAAAGTACCCGAATGGTTCACAAAGTAGACGTGTCAAGTCGGGTTCTAATGTGATTGGTACGAAGAGGACTCTGGTGTTCCACACGGGTCGTGCACCAAAAGGGGACCATGCACGAATACTGCATGGATGGAAAGTCCCAGGTGATTTATCCTCATAATTATTAACATATAACGGTTTCAATCTAGGAATACTTATTTAAGCTGTTTTTTCATATATTCAGAAGTTCGTATCCCTGCACCAATGTCCGGATTTGCTAGACATAGATGTTGAATAAAAGTACTTTAGAGAAATTTTCCAGTTGTTTCTCAAATTGGAAACTGTATGCAAGTAGACTAGTTGAGTGATCTACTAACAATAAAAGGTAATTAATCGGAAGAGTAAGGTTGCCCTGGCTCGTATTAGGGAGGCATATATTACAGGTTCACGTTTGTAGTCGAGCCGGGTCAATTTCTGAAGAGTAAGGTTGCCCTGGCTCGTATTAGGGAGGCATATATTACATGTTCGTATCGCCTATGATCGCGAGCACTTCCAATGCCTATGACAAGAGAATGAACCCCGTGTATCCAATTTCCAGGGCACGGCAAACCGGAGAATCAAATTGAGGATGCCTAAAGCAGACTAATTTCTGGCTGCCAATGCATCAGCGGAGTCGGAACGTGGTGTCGGAGAGATCTCAATCCAGAAACTAAGTCCTCTGAAATCCGGGGGTTAAAAAATATTTATGTTTGACATTTTTTTTATAAAAATTAGTACAATTAAATTGACACACACGTTATAAGCAGAGCAATTGAACTCAAATCTTCTAACATAAAGACTATCCGTTTTTTTTACTGGGTTCAGCACTTATAACTTATATATATAGTTAGCACTAAGCAGTTACATTAATGTGCAATTCGTGCATATAAGTAATGAAGTAATGACGATCTTTGATCAAAGTATGTAAATGTGGGCCCAGAGAGGTTTGGGTTCGAATTGGCCCAAAATGTAATTTATTTTCGATTAATATTAATATCGTGTCTGGCAAATTGAAACAGTGGGTAAAAGTATTCTGTTAATATTAGATCCTCATCCTCTATTACATTGTGACCAAAAAAAGGGCCCTCTATTACATTTTGGTTATGTACCGAGCACAAAGATATTTTATATATATATTTGATAAAAAATATTTTATATATATTTAAAAAAAAATCACCATATTTATAACAATTTAAATAAATAAAATAATATTATTTTTTTATTCTTTAAAATATGATCGTGTTCATTTATTTATTTTAGCACCGGATAAATCTCATGTGCATTTTATAATAAAATTATCTAAATCTGAGTCGTATAAAAATATCATATCTTTATTTATTAAGACCATTCTTAATTTATTATAGTTTAATCGGAACACAATAATAAAATAAATTAAATATAATGATCCAAGTTAAATTATAAAATATAGGGTGACATATTATCCTATTTAAAAAGAATTATTATTCTATATATTGGCGGCGTAAACTTCAGCTACAAGTACTTTAATTTTAGGGTTTAGGGTTTAGGGTTTAGGGTTTAGGTGTAGGGATTTAGAATTTAATAATAGTGGTAAGAATTTAAAGTTTAGGGTTATAATTCAAGATTTATAAGTCAAAACTTAAATCTTAATTATATTAACTTCTAAACCCTAAATTTTAAACCTAACCCTAAATTTTAACTGTCATCCTTAAATTTTAAATTTCTACACGTAAATCTCTAAACCCTACATCCTAAACTAAAACCCTCACTAAATCGTTTGCAAAAACAAAAAATTAAGGTACTTAAAGTTTATGAACTTTAAAAAAAATTTAACTAAACTTTTGATTTTTTATACCCAATTAAACCTCGAAGTAATAAATTGTATCAATTAAGCTCTTTCACTAATGTTAATTCTGAGTGCTCTAAGATTTTTAAGCGGTGGAAGTGTGTTAAACACGAAAAACTAATGGAAAAAATTCTTTATGAAACTCTTTAATTTTGCGCCATTAACAGTTGCTTTATTGTCTGTTTAGGGAAAAGGAAAATCAAACTAAAAGAGAATCCAAAATAAATAACCTCAGCTTCACAATCACAAGTCACTTACACTCTCATGGATTCAGGAGTTTCTTATCAACTTTAATTTGTAAGTTTTTCTCACTTTTTTTTCTCTTCAATTCATCACCTATTTTCATTGCCGATAGTAGAATTAGGTTCATCTGTCCGTTGTTAGGGAAATTCAGGGAAAAACGAAATGCCGTTAACTGAGATTTTTTTTGTTGTTGCTAATTTGGGATTCTTATAAATGATTAATTTCACTTCCCATAGGTATATGTATGATAGAAACAGTAGAAATGGAATTTCTTCTTTGACTTGATTTGTCCTTAGATTTCTCAGCACCCAACCAAAAAGTTGAGGCTTTTGAGCTGAAATTGACGGTTAAGAGTTACTCGAGGTATTCATCTAAAAAACCCCCCCAAATTGATTAATTGCATATTACGTGATTACATTAAGTGGGTGTTTAGTTCATGGAATGTAAGATTACCTTTGGGAATAGGATTACTGAAATGTAAGATCACTTGGCACATTAATGAGAATGTTTATGATTTGGTTCTAATGAATTCTTAATTTGATCTTTGTTAAATGCTATTACAGGTTTTATAAAAGAGTTGCATGGCGATTTCAAGACCCATGTTACTTGTTTTCCTATTGCTTATACTCGTAATGACCTCCCAGTTTGAGTGGAGACAACAATTTGTAGATCTTGACATGACCCCTAGCGTCACCCCGAAGCAGCAACAAATTTCGAGGAGGGAAGAAGCTGTGAAAGAAAAGGTAACAAGTTTTTACATTTTTTCTGATTTCTTAGTTAAATTTTTCAACTTTATCTGTTGTGGATGGAAAACAGTTGAATAATGAAGTTGCATTCAGATGCACACATTTTTTTGTTGGTATATTAAATGTATAGTACTATAGTTGTTAATACGTGTTTAATTCCAAAACCTTTTCTTTCTGTATTTATTTTCTTATCAGCTTGCTGATGTTAGTTTATTCTAGTGCGGGAAGTTAGTTCACGCAAAATTAAAAGTTTTTTACTTCCTTATTTAGCAATGGATATCCGCTTGTGTTTTGTTTGAGTTTTATCTTTATACTCAAGATTTATTTTGTCTAAGACATGGTGTAGTTATCACTATACACGGCATTGACTTTTCTTCTCTGAAAAACTTGTTTTATTAATGTTCAAGATCATTTGTTCCATTATATCCTTAATGATTACTTCCATTCCATGTTAAGGGGCTTCTGCAGCTATTATAGTAAATAAGTTTTTGGAAATTTTGCTGTTAGTTATTGCTTTCCTGCTGATGTTTGCATCTTTCCATCAAGAGAACCTTTTATCATTAGCGATTAAAGAGTGTACTATGGTACTAACTCTTATCTTCAAAACTCGAAATAGTTCTCGTGGAAAGCTTTTGTATTTGACAGAAACTTATGCCTATTGAGCTTGTTCTGTTTGTCTATGACAAAGTTTTTGCTTCTTGTTGGATAGTCTTAATTTCACGTGGAAACTAATTATGGTGTCCTAGTCCCACGTATTCACATTATCTTAGAAGGAGCACTGCTATTTCATTTTTTATATGCCACAGGGAAAGAAGCAAATCATAATAAAGTTGTGTTTTTGGTATGACACTCGTCTTTTGCCAGCTATTTAACTTGTGATTAACTTCTAATTGAGAACTTTAACTAATTGCAGATCATCTTATCACAAGAGAAGAACATTCAGAGACTTAAGGAACTTGTGCAGAATCTTCAGCAGCAACTATGGCAGTGCAAGGGCAATAACAAGTCAAATGACACTATTAACCGTTAACTGAACATGTTTTTGAGCTAGAGAGGCAGCAAATCTTGGAGGACTAGGCTATGATTGATGCCTCATTACATATGTTCTGATTGCAGTGTGTTGAAGTTGTAAAATGCTTGTTTACCATGTAAGTGCAAGTTGAATTTCTGTTTGTTGTAAGTTATATGACTTTTCTTTTAAACCCTTCTTTACCTATCCAGCTCTTTCAAAAGGAAGTAGTTAAGCTTTGCACAAGATAGATTGTCCATCATAAAATCCATTGTGATTGCAACGTGGCTGCACTTTGATGCAGCTGCTTTGACACTGAGTCACTGACTAATCTTTTGATGTTATTAATTTGTATTAGAATTATGATCAGCACCCTTTAGCTGATTGAGATAGAAGAAAACCATAATGAGCTAGATTCACGATGTGAGATGGTTGGCTTGATATGGCTATGTTAAATGATAATAAGTTGTTACTTTTCTTTGCCAATAACTAACAGAAATCTTTACCACCCTCAAGGGTTCACTATCATAAAATGTTCGCTTGTTTGTCCTCCCCCTATTCAATTTCTGTGACAGTGTTGTACAGAGGAAGATTTCCTAAGACAAGGCCCAAGGGTAAGGGTGCTATGGGAGATTTTCTTGGAGAACATTCCCGAAATTGGTCTACTTGCATGTTACATGAATATGTAAGTTGGCATCAAATTTTCATTTCTCATGTATTGATTAGAGAATTTGTATTACATAAAGCTGAACAAATGCATCTAATCTGATCTTTCTCATAAACTGGTTTAGTAATGATTTAGATTTTAGACGACAAAAATGTGTATATCATCGATGTATAATGTATTTTTGAGTTCTCTTCTGTCTATTGTATGCATCAGGGTATGAATACAAACTCCATGTACTCTGAGTTGCATCCTTGCCATGATTTAGATTGTCAACTGCATGTGCTGTGTTTTAATTTCAACAGTCTGGTACAAAATTTATTGCTCTCTCAGTTCTCTGTAGCCTCTTCATTGCAGTACGAATCCGAAGAGAAATACGATTCGTCGGTTATTTATGTAGGTCTGGTAACACAACTTACTACTCTGGGTTCTTTCTAGGCTGAAAGTAATGCAAGGCAAGTACACTTCTCTCTTAGTGTACCGAACTTGGCAATCTGTGCATTTGTGTGGTGGTGATTATCATATTTTTAAAGTCGAACACAAGAGTCGAGTTCTTTTTAACTAGAGAATGAAGAACTTTTTCATTTATATGATTGATTTGTAGGCAATGAAGTTGATAAAAACAAGTAGGATGACCAGATTGGTATTGGTGTCAACAATTTTGGCCATTACTTGGAAAGGGTTTCATATGTCTTAATGCATGATGGTAATGCTTGTGACTTTGTAAGCTAAAATTTAATACATTCACATGGAATATATATATATATTGATTCTTCTTTATAATCAAATAGTTTGATTTAACTCTAAACCCTAAAATCTACATTACTAATTTTAAAATTTAAATTAAACCCCTAAACCTTAAATTTGTCCCACTTGTACAAAACATTTTTTTCCTGCCAGTGCATGAAATATTTTGCTATATAAACTTTTTTTAGGTGGATATAATATTGATTCTTCTTTATATTCAAATAGGGAGGCTTTGAAACACATAAATATTGTTAGACTGATTAACCTTGGATTGATAGCTATGCATCTTGAGTTAATTCATGATAGCAACTAATCTCAAACAAATCATCTTCATGTCTACCATTTAATTTTCTAAGAAAATTTGCAGTCAAATCACAAGAAAAAAATAAAATTATAAAACATTTAGGGTTATAGAAATAAATCCAGAAAGTAGGTGAAATTTGGTTTTCTTAATTTGTAAATGTTGGCCCTTGGCCTGGGTTGGGAGTTGGAATTAGGGTGGATTGTCAAGCAGGAAAGATATGTATTAATTATAAATTAATTGCGAGATTTGAATATTTGAATTGAAGCTGGTCAAATTTTATAGGTGATGAACCGAGTTAAAAAGCACGTTGATTTTTCAGCTTTCGGATTGGGTTAACACCAAATTTTCAATACGATTAATTTCTACTTTAAAATTGGGAGAAAGACTTGCACAAGCAATATATATAATTTGCAAAGTTTTTTTTTAATATATATATAATCATTCAAAATAAACTGAAATTAAAGAAAGTAAATATGAAGCTATGGCAGGCATTTGAAAAATAAAGGAATAAAGAGAGAATTGAGTTCAATTAATTTCACCATATTAATTTAGCAAAAAAATCACCATATTAAATTATTATCTAAAAATAACCTTTTATTTTACTTTTTTTTCCTTCCGTTTTCAGGGCTTTGCCTTGATTAATCTGGATTGAACTATGTCGCACACTTAACTTTGGTGGGTGAGTCTTTCAGCGGTAGGGGTGAACAAAACTCAACTCGAAAAAATTGAATTTTTGACTCGACTTGACTTGAAAATTTTTCAAATAAAGTTTGAGTTGTAAAATAGAAATTTGAATAACTTGAAATTTTTAATAATTAGTGGATTGATTTTTAAGTTAGAGTTGAATCCCTCACTTTTTTCTGATTTATATATACCGATATAAAAAAATGAAGAAATATATGTCACATATGAAAAAATATGAAGATATATATATATATATATAATTAGAGAAATTCGTTTAAATTAGAATCAAATCGACTATAACATGATAAATAATTACAATTAAATTTGTATAGGAACTCGAAAACTCGACTCGAATTGAAAAAAAATCAAATAAAGTTTGAGTTTTAAAATATGACGCGTCGACTCAAATAACTCAATTTTTTTTGACTCAACTCGATTGAACATTCACCCCAACCCAGCGAGAATTTTTTGCATACACAAGTACTCGAACTCAAGACATACTTAAGCGATATCAAATTGCTTACTACTTGGACCCCGTTGATAACCTTTATTTTACTTTTTAAAAACATTGTGAATAATATTTTACATTTTTGTGTGTGTATATATATATATATATTATTTAGTGGGTTTACACATTTATGGAGCATCATTATGAATAAAATCAATATTCTTGATGTTTCACCTAACAATTTAAATTTGCCTATCGAAACGAATTAAATATATTTAATTACAAGGGGACGTGTTTTAGCAATTAAAAATTAAACTACAACTTAAATGTTTTCGACTCAAGTTCTAATCCTAACTAAGAAATGGTTGAATTTCTTCATTGACATGTTTATCACTGATTTTTTAACTATTAGTTAACAGAGTTTTAAATTTATTTTGTTATTCATCCAAAAAATATTTTATTAAATATTTATAAAATCAATGTATTACTAAAATCTATAACATTAGTCGTCATTTTTCAATCACATATTATAAGGAATGCATTTAAATTTTTTAAAACAAATCATTAGCAAATTATATATCTTGATTGGATTCAAAGGAAAAAAAACATAAAAAAAAACACAAAATGAAAATAATTTATATAAACACTAACAAAATAGCACACATGCTAATAACAAAGGAGTACAGTGATTAATTTTTTTTAAATCTTATTAATATGATTCCCTTTTCTCAACTTGTAATGAATTTCACGCATATTAAATATTATTTTAAAGATTTTGATTTGTTAATGTAAAATTGATTAATTTAGAAGTTGATGTTATCGTAAAAATGTAGATTATTTATTACGTCAAGAAGGCGAAAGCAACTACCAGCTTGGCTTTGTGCGCAAGTGTTCACAGGTAAAAATTATTTACTTGGTTTCAAATTTCATATGGAATATTTGTGAGTTTAACCTAGTTTTTCCATGAAATATATATTTCATTTTTTATTACGACTTTTATGTACAAGTTGTGTGAATTTACAAAACTTTTTTAATTATAAAATTTAAAATGTAAATATTCAATCTTAAACTCTAAACTAAATTATTAAACCTTAAATCTTACATGTTTGTGTAAACTAAAGTTTACCCATTTATATATCATAACATCGTGATGATGATAAGTCATGTTTAAACAAAGACAGGGGTATGTGGGTTGTCGGCGGGGCAGTTTCCCCTCAACCTTCATTTTTTTACTTTTATTCTTATATATAAACTATTTTAAAAATAAATTATTTACGAATTTATTTTTTATTTTTAAATATTTATATTTTACCTTCAAATCTTACGTAACGATTCGTCTGTCCAAATATAGGAAATATTGCAATTAATGAGAATTACTGCCACCAACCCCTCCGGCGAATTCATTGAAGGCAGTATTTAGTATTTTACAACAAATCTTGTCCTGCCAACAAACCTCCATGTTTTCCCCTATACTTTGTGTGCTTTCTTTTCCTAATTTAGCAAATCTTCTATGCTGATCGTTTTATAAAATACACGGCGTATTTATTGAATTTAGGTTTAACCGGTTGATTTATACAACCATCTTCAAAAAAAAAAAATGGTAGGTTCGAAAAGTCGAACCCCAATATTATAATTTATTTTCTAATTTTAGAGAAGTCTTATTATATAAATTTTAAATAAAAAATGATACACAAACTCTGTTTATACAAATTTAATAAATTTATAATTTATGTGTTTAGACTTTTAGTTAAGGGTTTAGAACTTATGAATTAAAGTTGTAGTGTTTAGAATATAGAGTTTATGATCTAAGATTTAAAGTTTGTGATCTAAAAGTGATTACAATATAATATTTATTCATACAAATTCTTTAAGCCTTTGACAATGCACATATCTCGTGGACAAAGTAAATTTAACTCGGATCTCTTAAAAAGAACATCATCCTCTTTTTTATTAGAACCACTCGTAGTCGTTGAGTTCTTAAATATAAATAGTTGTGTAAATTTTTTTACAATATCAAAATATAACTCTTTGAAATATTTATGTTGTTTCATCACGTATTAATTAACGGTATCATTCATCCTATTTTCCCCCGATATGGATAAAAATACTCTGCCCCTTTTCGGTGTTCCTACTTATGCCCCAACACTAAAAAACACAATAAAATTAAATTTCAAGCCCTAACCTTAAATTCTAAATCCTAAACCCTATACTATATACCCTGAAAAATACACGCTACCCTAAATTTTCTAATCCCTAACCATAACCCTAACCTAAAACTATAAACTCTAAACCTAATTTTGAGTGTAGAGGCATGAGTATGGGCACTGAAAAAGATAGAGGATTTCCATCCCCGTATATCATTGCATATATAATGGGTGTAAACTCGCGGTCCCAAAAGAAAAGCAGGTTGCATGAAATCCAGTCAATCTGTGTGCCTTTGTTCTTCCAATTCCCTCACCTTTTCCAATCTGGTATACTATTTCCTTTTCTTTTTATAGCAAACTGACGGTCTCTTTTTGTATATGATCATATATTATTATCAAAGCAGGTCTGAAAATATATGCATAAACAATGAGTCGAAAAGCCAACAGCCCAAAGGTGGAGCTGAAGCTCAAGTTATCACCACCGCCTACTCCAGGTGCGTCTAACCAGCAAGTTATCGTGTCGCCAAACACGTCGGTCTCGTCGTCGTCGGAAATGTCGCCAGAAAGCTCGTGCGTGTCTTCGGAGCCGCCGATGCGGAACCCGAATAATCCGGAAGGAACGTCGATGATGGTGGTGGGATGTCCTCGGTGCCTCATGTATGTGATGCTATCGCAGGTGAATCCCAAGTGCCCCAAATGCAAGAGCACCGTCTTGCTTGAATTTGATAACCAAGGCAACGCCAAAAATTAAAAGGAACTCAGAAAACATCCGCAATCCTTTTTCTCTGTGTTTTCTTTTTCCCCGTACAACGGCCTGTTTTTGATTCTTTTTCCTCTCCGGTTAGTTTAATTTAAGGTTTCTAAAGTCAAATAAACTTATTTATTTCGTTTTGTTACATATTCGTATCGGATATCGACATAACTATTTCTTTTATACATATCAATTTAAATTGCGATAAACTTATAATCAATTGTTTTTGTGTCAAATGAAGTATAATTTAAAGTTTATCCTTTAAAGTTTGTATCAATTTTATTACTAGCAATGGTTGTTATGGGCAGTTGAATTCTATTATACATATAAATTATTTTAGGGTTATATTTTGAAATGATATGTAAAGAGTATTACACAACTATTCTTTAAAATTTTAAACTTGAGTTACTAAATTATAAATTCTAAAACCTATAACATAACTCTTTAAATTCTAAACCATAAGCTCCAAAATCTAAACCTATAACAAACTTGTATATCAAATTTTTTTCAAAATTTTAAGGCCTGATACTAAAAAATGCCAATTATATATACTATTAAAAATGTGAAATAAATAATTATTTTTAATTTAATAGTAAATAATATTTTTAAAATATTATTTTCTAATGATCCAAATTTGAGCAGCATAATACGTAAATATGCATAAATTTATCAAACTTTTAAACATCTCAAAAATAGTATTAATTTTTTCACTCTCTTGATTATAAGTTGAAAGTCGGTTCTTTTACTGTTTTCCCCTATGGATAAATAAGTAATTACAAAAAAATCCATATAAACATTTTTATTAATAATATTTTATTATAATTATAACATATAATAAATCATTTTAGTTGTAACAAGTGTCAAACTGTCAATGTTACATCTTGCACGCTTTAGTTTTATTTTTATATGATACTTCATGCACCGATATGTTTCAACATTTTTAACATATAACTTATTCCAAATTTATTATAAAACATCTAGGACTATATTCCTTGGAAAATATCACATGAATATCAGCATTCAGCAATCAACAAGCTCTGCTAATGGTCACCTGAATCTCTTGTCATTTCATCACATTTCACTTTCGGTGGAAAGCATATCCTAGCTAGAATGCCACCAGCAAATTCAATGGATCACTCGAGCTCGGCGCCTCCCCCTTCAAGACGATATCGGTCATGGTGTATTGCATGATTGAATGCATTACAGCAAGTTCAGCCCTTGCATAGTTCTGGTATGTTGCTTCACAAAAACAGCCTTGTCAACCACTGAACATGATGTACAAGTTACATTATATGACCCTCCCGGTGCCGGTCGATCAAAATAAGATGCTCTAGCTGGTGCAATGAAAGCAAAAATAGTTGGAATTATATACATAGAATAAGTCAGACAAAATATGACCCCTTATTTACTACACCATCACGTAGATCACTTGTAATACTTAGCTGTACAGTGACTGTAAGTATCGGGAAGCCAAGTAATCTTCTGTTTTGCATATGCAAAGAAATGTCTTCAGTTCCCGGTAGGATTAGCGGAGGGCACTTCAGTTGCATTTAGTGGAGGTGTTTGGGGATGTGGTGTGCTAACAGCAGCCATACCATAGTCTTCACGAAGTGTATCGAACTCGTTCCATTCGACCAAAGCTTTAGGTAGAGAGTCATGGAATGCAAAATAATGAGCAAGAGAAAATAAATATTAATCAAATCTCAGTAGAGGATACATTCAGTCGGCCACATGTCAGTTATGCTAACACTAGGATCTGATAAAAGCCAATAATCAGCATCATTCTGCAAAAGAAATCAAATAAATATCAGAGGGCAAGCCCCCTTTAGTATACAATCAACAAACTCATAAGCTCAAGGTCCGAGGACACTATGTTTGTGAACTTACATCAACATCTGAGGGAACGATCTTCAAGATCCCATTCATGAAGTCCTGAGAGGCATTAAGATCTGAGCAGATTCTATTTGTATCTTGGCCCTGCATTTCAGTCTCCTTCCTTCTGCTCTCCTCTGTTACCATCGTCGTTGCTGGGTTCTCATTCAAACCTGAAGTTGACGGATTGTTTTGAGGTGGATCTACACCTTGTATCTCTTCAAATTTCTCCTCAAATTGACTACGATAGCAGAGAGAAAAGGAGGGAAATCATCAGGAAAGTTAGCTACTAGCCTACTATACAGTGTTCAGATGGAAAATTAACCTTAGCATAAATTGTTTTGGCACGCGAAAGGAAAACTTTTAAGCAACAAGAAGCATCAGTACCTGACAAGATAAACATCTATAGGACCCATTGAGCTTCTGAGGACAATTCTGTATCTCCTTTGGGGATAGTCAACAGCCTGATATAAAAGGAAAAGGATGCAATTGCGATTGAACGTACAAACATAAACCACATATTAATTCTTCAAGCCTTTGAGTTTACCTCATCAGGATCGGGGACTTCCAGAGTTGTTCCATGTGGAGCTTTAATAGCTATCAGTGTTTCATTCTAAACAAAGGCAATGGAACATATAGTTACAAGCAGAAAGTAGAAAGCATTCCTAGCATAGCAATGCCAGGTGACCTTAAATTGACTGACTCAAAAGTCAAAAGCAATGAATAGACCTGGAAGCACAGTAAGCTCTTGATATCTTCCTTGGTGACAAAAAGCCACCTGGGAAAGAAGAAATGAGTTGCTCTGCTGGAATCGTGAAGAGATGTAAAAGTAATACAATATTAAGTGGGTAGGTGATGTTTTACTTTTGATTATTTTCATCGTCACTGAGGTCCCTCAATCTTCCTTGCATTTCTCTGTACAATATGGAAATCTCAGCAGCAATCCAGAGAATCAAATCAACTTAACTGAGATACAACAGCAAGGGCATTGCAGCTTAACCTTATTCGTTCATCTAATCTACGTTCCTCAATAGAAAGGTCCTCAACCTCTGCCTGCAAGAATGTTACCATTACGAAGTTTTCGGTTTTCACTACAAACTAAGCTGATGAAGAACGGTCCATCACTTCAACGTATTGGAATTGCTACTTGCTAGTAATAAAAATTTAACAGAATATGATTCAACTAAGCTTTATCACACGTGCTAAAGTATTCAAATAACATGCCACTATAACTTCAAAATTTATAAAAAAAAACAAAAACAAAAGGAAAAGAGAGGCCAAGAAAGACAAGACAAAGAAAAAGGTATAAAACTGCAATGGGTAGTGATAAATATGCCATTGCTTTTGATAGAAGTCTGTGTCAAAAATTAAAGCTGCAAAGAAGATTGTTCTCGGTAGCCTAAGCTAGAAAGTAAAGGGCCATTGATGGATTGGATCCATAGTTACATTGCATATTGTTTAAACTAGAAATTATTGATAATGTCTTCTCAAATTTCAACTGAAGAGGCACCTTCATTGTAGATAATTAGCATTTAAAATAAAGATTAGATTGTAAATTACATAAAGTTAGGAAATTATATTCCCAAATATTTAGCTGCTAACATTTAGGGATTTAGCAATAATATAGTTGCTGATTTTATGTAATTTTCCTAGATTAGTCTCCTTTTGTAACCTATAAATAGGTACTACTTTATCAATAAAAGAGATTAAGAAATACAGAGAAATAATCTTTCTTCTCTGCACATACCACTTTTCTACATGGTATCAGATTAGGTTTTAGATCCTAAAATTTGCGAGATGTATACATCTTCTGCAATCAGTTCAGAAAATATTTCAGATGATGTATTTCAACCTTTAAAAAAATTCCAGCAGCCCACTGCTGTTGGCAATTTCCAGCCTTACAACAAATTTCAGCAGCTCAATGTTGTTGATAACTTCCAGCCATCTTCAACCTTCCAGCAGCCCATTGATGCTGATAACCTACAGCCACATTCATCCTTTCAGCAAACCAATGTGACTTCTAAGACTCATGGAGGTAGTACAATTTTTACAAATTTGGCTGATAATAATTGCACATCATGGATTGTGGATTCAGGGGCATCAGATCACATGACAGGAGATGTGACGTTGTTTCAGAAGTTTCAGAAATTAAATTTTCCCTCTCACATAAAGACTGCAGATGGCTCTTTATCACCCACTGAAGGGAGTGGTTCAATTCGAGTTTCTGAAAACATTGAATTATTGAATGTGTTATATGTGCCTAATTTAGCTTGCAATCTTCTCTCTGTCAGTAAACTCTCTACTGATTTCCGCTGCACTATTAAATTTTCTCCACATGTTTGTGAATTTCAGGCTATGGACTCGGGGAAGGTGATTGGAAGTGCTAGGTTGTGTGGTGGCCTCTACATTCTTCAAGGCCAACCATCTCTACATAGACAAGCCAACTCAAGTTGTTCTCAACCAAACTTTTTTCCTAATCACGGTTCTAATTCTTCTCCAAATGTTTTATTATGACATTACAGACTAGGACATCCTAATTTTCAGTACCTTGCCAAAATGTTTCCTCATTTATTTCAAAATACAAGTCCAAATTTTTTTACTTGTGAAATCTGTCCACTTGCTAAACACACAAAAAATTCATACCCTCCATCCAAATACAAATCCTCTCATCCCTTTTCCATTGTTCACAGTGACATTTGGGGCCCTTCGAGAGTGAAAAACATAGATGGTTCTAGGTGGTTCATTACTTTTATAGATGATCACTCTAGACTCACTTGGACTTTTTTAATGAAAGAAAAATCTGAAACTGAGAGTGTGTTTAGAAGATTTCAGAACCTGATTGAGACTCAGTTTAAAACAAAAATTCAGATTTTTCACACTGATAATGGCAGTGAGTATTTCACTAGAACTCTAGGATCCTATTTTAAGGAGAAAGGAATTCTTCATATTAGCTCTTGTGTTGATTCTCCTCAACAGAATGGGGTTGCCGAGAGAAAAAATAGGCACCTTTTAGAGGTAGCAAGGTCATTATTATTTTTCACAAATGTTCCTAAATTCTTTTGGGGGGAAGCCATTCTTACAGCCACATACCTTATAAATAGGTTGCCTAGTAAACCCTTGCAATTTAAGGTACCTCGAGATGTTTTTCTTCATCATTTTTCTAATTTTCAGCCACTTTCTTCCAATCTGCCATTAAAAGTCTTCGGGTGTACCGTTTTTTGTCCATATTTATCCTCATTCTCGGTCTAAACTTGATCCTCGAGCTCTTAAGTGCATTTTCTTAGGATATTCTTCCACTAAGAAGGGCTACAAGTGTTACTCACCTGTCACTAAAAGAACCTATACCACCATGGATGTTACTTTCTTGGAAAACAATCCTTTTTACTCCAAGGCTGAAATTCAGGGGGAGAGTGTAAGAAAACCTCAGCTTTTTGATGATTTTCAGTTTATTGATGATTTTCAGCCTTTTATAGCTCAACCTATCATACCTATATCTTCTCCTTCAAAACCCATACTTCCTTCAGAACCTACAGTTCAACCCTTCATAACTATAACTTCTCCTTCAGAACCTATACCATCTTCAGGACCCACACAATCTCCAGTTCCTAGCTCACCACAAACTCCTCAAAAGACCCAACCTGAGCAATTTGAGAAGAGGGAACTTAGTGTCTATAAAAGGAGACAAAAGCCTATTAAAGAGACCAACATACAACCTGGAGACTGCCGAGAACTGGAACTCAGCCCTACAGCCTCAGAACACTTGGAAGGTATGGGAATTTCTCAAAATACAGCTCCTATTCCTATTATTGATACTGTTGATTTGCCCATTGCTCAAAGGAAAGGTGTGAGAAAGTGCACTAACCATCCAATTCAAAGGTTTGTAGCATATGAAAAACTAAATCCTTCATTCAAGGCTTTTACTGCAAATGTTGACAGAATCTTTGTCCCTAAAACAATAGAAGAAGCTTTAGAAGATCCTCAATGGAAGATGGCAGTTGATGAAGAGATTAGTGCACTTGAAGGTAATAAAACATGGACTCTTGTCGATTTACCACCAGGTAAAAAACCAGTAGGTTGTAAATGGATTTTTACAGTGAAGTACAATTCTGATGGTAGTGTGGAGAGATTTAAGGCTAGACTTGTGGCCAAAGGATTTACACAATCCTATGGAATAGATTATGAAGAAACTTTTGCTCCTGTTGCAAAACTAAATTCAGTTCGAGTGTTGTTATCTTTGGCAGCAAATAAAGATTGGGAACTTCATCAACTGGACATTAAGAATGCATTCTTGAATGGGATTCTGGAAGAAGAGGTCTATATGAAAATTCCTCCAGGTATGAAACTACATCGTAATGATCAAAAGGTTTGTAAATTGGAAAAATCTTTATATGGATTAAAACAATCTCCAAGGGCATGGTTTGATAAATTTACTAGAGTCATTCTTAAAAATGGGTACAAGCAATGTCAAACTGATCACACTTTGTTTGTAAAAACAGCTCCATGTGGAAAAAAGGCAATTCTAATTGTTTATGTAGACGATATTATCATTACAAGAGATGATGTTTATGAGATAGAACAACTAAAGAAGATACTGGCCTTTGAATTCGAAACCAAGGATCTTGGAAATCTCAAATACTTCTTGGGAATGGAGGTAGCAAGATCCAAGATGGGCATTGTTATTAATCAGAGAAAATATGTTTTAGATTTACTTGAAGAAACTGGAATGATGGGTTGTAAGCCAGCAGAAACTCCTATGGAGATCAACTTGAAGTTAAGGAAAGATGAGTTAGGAATTCCTGTTAACAAGGAACAGTACCAAAGACTTGTGGGGAAATTAATTTATTTGTCACTTACACGACCAGATATAGCATTTTCTGTCAGCATTGTAAGCCAATACATGTGTGACCCGAGAGAGGAGCACCTTGATGCAGTCTACAGAATTCTAAGGTATCTAAAAATGACTCCTGGCCATGGTTTGATTTTCAGAAAGAATGAAGACAGAACAGTAAAAATCTTTACTGATTCAAGTTGGGCTGGAGAGTTAACAGACCGAAGGTCAACTAGTGGATATTGCTCCTTTGTTTGGGAAAATTTGGTGACATGGAGAAGTAAAAAACAGTCAGTTGTGTCAAGAAGCAGTGCTGAGGCAGAATATAGAGCTCTTGCTTTGGGAATTTGCGAGGGAATATGGCTTAAGAGACTTTTGGCAGAACTGGGACTTGATAGTTGCAGTCAATTTGAATTGCAAACTGATAGCCAATCAGCTATTAGTATTGCTAAAAATCCAGTCCAACATGACAGGACAAAGCACGTGGAGATCGATAGACACTTCATTTCAGAAAAGGTCAACAATGGAGTGGTTAAACTTAACTTTGTCTCTACAAAGAAGCAGCTAGCCGATGTACTCACCAAGGCACTACCAAGAGTTACCTTTGACGAATTCATATCCAAGCTGGGACTCTACAATATATACTCACCAGCTTGAGGGGGAGTGTAGATAATTAGCATTTAAAATAAAGATTAGATTGTAAATTACATAAAGTTAGGAAATTATATTCCCAAATATTTAGCTGCTAACATTTAGGGATTTAGCAATAATATAGTTGCTGATTTTATGTAATTTTCCTAGATTAGTCTCCTTTTGTAACCTATAAATAGGTACTACTTTATCAATAAAAGAGATCAAGAAATACAGAGAAATAATCTTTCTTCTCTGCACATACCACTTTTCTACATTCATCATTTGGGATGGAAATAAAAGACATGTTGGATTTCACAGTTCAAAATGCAATAAAACAAACCAGCAGGAAAAGAGTGAACTAGTACATGTACAAGTGCCCCAAAGAAAAAAAACAGGTAACATTAATTTATTTTTTCAGTAAATAAAAACACTAACGCATATCTGTCAAAGAATCTGCATTTCAACTAATCATTCATCTAGAATTAAAAGAATTGTACCTGCAAATTCGCAGCAAATTCGCATCATTCATCAAGAATACCATCTTCAGCTTGCTTAATCAAATTGATGAACTTCTTTGTCAATAACCCTTAGTTAAATTCAAATGACATTATCAGTCTTAACATTCACTTAATAACTAATAAACTTCTTTTAGAATAATTTGAAAATTAATACCAAAAAATTACATAAGGTATAAACTACCTAAGGAGCTGTCATATCGACAGGGACCTGCAGGAGTGAGATTATTGCCATCAGAACCTGAAAATTTTCTGAAGTTTCATCAATATCTATATCAACTTTTTTTCCTTTAGTTTCAATAGAACTAGTCCAAAAGATGATTTTGCCAGTAACCTGAGGATCTGCAGCCTGCAGGTGCACAAAAGAATCACACACATCACCTTAGGTTTAGAAATAGAATAAAATACTACTAACCAAAATTTGAAGCATGAATTTGAGGGCCCAGTTTACTACTTTTTGCTAGCCTTGATGTTTTTTGAGCTTTTCCCCCTATTCGTGATACAGGTGTCTGGAGGGGGCTGCTAACCACTTCAGTGTACCCTTGAGGCATTACCCACTCACCGGACTCAACTTCTCGATCTGCTAAATCACTCTTCCTCTTTAACTAATACCACAGAATGTTTTCAAATTGCAATTAGAAACATATGTCCCTCTTACATTCAACACACATGTTGTAAGAACTATCTAAGGCGGAGCCAACTAGGCCAAACAGCCAAATCTTGAAGCTTAAATTATTTAGCATTTAGCAGAGAATAATTCTTTGGAGTGAAGAAATGAAGCAAATATACTACAGCATTGTTACATGATGAATCTACTAATGCTGGGGGACAGTAAAAGGCTTAAAAATGAAGCAAATATCTATTGTTTAAACAACTGAAACTTTTTGAACTTTTACTCCTCACAACACCATTGAACCAATCAGCATTGCCAATAGAAGAAACGAAAAATAAAATAAAATCACGAAATGTTAAAGTGGGCTGTTACCTGCCCATGGGGGAAGTCTTCTCTAGCTTCTTGTTTAAGCTGGATTAGCATGAAGCTACAATGTCGTATTTAATTCTACTACAGCATACATCATGAATTCATGAACAAAACAAGAAACTGAAGGCGGCCAAATATACTTATAGTAAGAAAAAAAAACCCTACAAAAAGCCAGCAATTGACTTGAATATATCCATCCAGCAGTTGCCTCTAGGCTTTGGAAAGATAATGTCCGTCTGTTTTTTGGCCTTCTTGTTTTGTTATCTAGTTCAATCTCTGTATTTCTTTTTCTTCTTTGATTCTTTAATAAATCAAATTTCCTGACTTTATGTTTTTTTATATTAATACAACCTTGCCAAATCGAACCTAATACCTATTAAGGCTACAAATAATCCAATAGTAAACCAGTTTCATAAAACCCGCCAAAATTCGCAATTACAAACACACGAACAAAACCCCCCAATCAATTATATTATGGACTTTCTCACCACATCCCTCGTGATCCTAACCAATAAAAACTAAATTTTCAACCACAAAATTTTCATACGTCAATTCTAATTCCAGATTCTGAAGATCAAAATTCATAATAGTCACTCTCCAGATCACATCCAAAGCAGATCTCAACCAACTCCCACGGTCAACAACACCAATAAAACCATTAAATTGGAAAATTGAAACGGAGGGAAAAGAGACCTACGGGCGACTTAACGACTATGGCTTCGGGTTCTTGATCGACGCTGCAGCGAGGTTCAGTTGACGCAAAGCGATGATAGTTGCCTCCGGAAGCCATAAACGGCGGCTTCATATAGCAAGGTAGCTCTCGTTTCAGTGGGTGTTGAATTTGCCGCGGATGATGTTGTTCCCGCGGAATTTTGGCCTTTTTTCGAGAGATGTTTCGGGAAAAAAGATAAGCAAAAAAAGGGGGGGGGGGTTAAGGAATTATTGGAAAAAAGTATATAGTCTCTTTTTTGTTCGAAATCTTTCTTCCTCTTTTTTCTAAGGTGGGAATTGAGGACAGATCTAATGTTTGAAGAGAAGGAAAATTAAAAGAGCGGGAGATGGAAAATGTATAATTAAAAAAAAAAGACCGAAGGTGACGATATTATTTTTTTAATAGAAAGATGACGATATTATTAGAACTTAGAAGAAGTAATTTCATATTTTGAACATAAATTATAAAATAATTATATATATTATTAAAAAAATACCGAAGGTGTGAAGGGAAGGTTGGAATTTTGGTTCGGATATAGATGAGAAGGAGTTACAAACTTACAATCCATTTAATTTAATTAAATAATAAATCATGAAATTGTTTTTTAAAATTCATAATTACATGATAAAAATCCCGCCATCAAATGAATAAACGTTTCCTTACGACGAGTTTTTTCCTTACGATATAGATGGGAAGTAGTTACAAACTTACAATCACTTATTTTTTAAAATTATTTTGTATTTAACCATTTTGAAATTGTTAAGTCCTTAGGTTAACTATCTTTAAAAAAATAAGTCCTTATTTGAGCATTAAATTACTGAATAACAGCAAACATTAACGAAATGGTTCAAATAATCATTGATTCGGTTTTTTTTTTTAAGGACAACACAATGCTAATATAAAATAATTGAAAATTCATTTTTAAAAATATTATTGTAAAAATGTTAGATCATTTTTTTTAACACATTCTAAAATATTAGGTCCTTGAGATCTTCTAATTAATCAAGTGATTAAGAATGTTCATGTTGTTTCTATTTTATATGGGTGAATATCTATACTTAATAAAAAAATATTATATCCTTTTTTATTAATAAAAAATTTATAACTTTGTTTGGTAAATAGCTTTTTGAACTAAAATTAGAGGTTTGAAGATTTTTAGAGGTTTGACCAGTCAAATCCGCTAATTTAGATGTTTGGTAAATAACGGATTGGGGTGAAACCTTTCATTTAAAAAAAAGTTCTTTTTAGGAGCTTTTTAAGTTAGAGTTTGAATAAAATACTTGTAAAGACTATTTTGTCATTGAGATTTGTAATTTTTTTTAAATAATATAAATTTGAATAACTAATAAAACTAAAAAAAATATTTTTTAAATAAGAGATTATTTTTTATCAGTAAGTAAGTATAATTTTATTGAAAATAAGAAATTAACATATAGATTAACATATATATTTAAATTTAATAATTATTAAAATTATACTAAAAATGTTGCGGAATGCGGTCGTCGAATAGAGCAAAAACGCAACTGATAATTTGAGAAAATAATAATGAAGATAAAAGAGACACAGATTTTACGTGGAAAACCCCTAAATAATATATGGTAAAAACCACGGACAAAGGTAGAAGAATTTCACTATGAGAAAATAGGAATTACAACTTCTCTCAATCTAACAAGGAGAAAACAATGACAATTCTCTCTTGATAAAAAGGAGAAAACAACTCTATGAAAACTCTCTAATTTCTCTAGTATTGAGAGGAGGTTAGAATGATTTGGGATGTGTAAGAATGGCAAATGGCTAGGCTATTTATAGTTGAGCTTTAGGGACTAACTTATAAATAACCTAAAGTTTAGGGACCAAAATTGTGATTTTCCCATGCCATTTTTCAATCTTGGCTGCACCTGCCAAAATTGAAATTTTCCATTTTCAATTTTGGCTGCAGCATTGCTTGACTTTCTACAATCTCCCACTTGAAGATTTGATTGGAACAATCATATCTTCACACCATTCTTTCTACCTCGTATTTTCCATGTTGCTTACGTCTCTAACAAGCCACAAGAGGATCGACACCAAGTAAACTTATCAGTGTTGATTGCTTTTGTCATGAAATCTGCTATGTTGTCATCGGTATGGATCTTCTGCATATCTATCGTCCCTTCTTCCACTTTCTCACGAATGAAGTGGTATTGGACCCGAATGTGTTTTGTTCTTGAGTGAAAAGCAGGATTCCTTGCAAGATGCAAGGCGCTCTGACTGTCACAAAACAAAGAGACATTCTCTTGTTTGTGCCCGAGCTCCTCCAATAGCATTTTCAACCATATTGCTTCTTTACTGGCTTGTGTAGCTGCTACATATTCTGCCTCCGTTGTTGACGTAGCCACAACTGATTGCAGTTTTGAAACCCAGCTTACAGCTCCACCAGCAAGTGTAAACACATACCCTGTTGTAGATTTGCTTTTATCCAAATCTCCTGCATAGTCAGAATCGACATACCCGCTGATAAGAAAGTCTGATCCCCCGTAACATAATGCAACATTTAAGGTCCCTTTGATGTATCTCAGGATCCTTTTCACAGCATTCCAATGCTCTCTGCCTGGATTCGCCATGTACCGACTAACCACTCCCACTGCTTGTGCAATGTCTGGTCTTGTACAAATCATAGCGAACATTAAACTTCCCACTGCTGATGCATACGGTACTCGAGACATCTCCATCCTCTCTTCTTCACTGCTAGGACTCATACTGGAGGATAATTTAAAGTTAATAGGAAGAGGGGTATAAATTGGCTTACAATCTTGCATGCTGAATCGTGACAAGATCTTTTTCAAGTAATTCTTTTGTGAAAGCCAAATCTTCCTACTACTTCTGTCTCGGTGAATTTGCATCCCTAGAATCTTGTTTGCTGGTCACAAGTCCTTCATTTCAAATTCCCTAGCCAGTCGTGCCTTTAATTCTTCAATATGATCTTTGTTGGGGCCTGCAACCAACATGTCATCTACATACAACAGCAATATAACAAATTCGTTTTCACCAAACCTCTTGAAGTAAGCACAAGGGTCTGCATTAAGTCTGTTGTATCCAAGGCTCATGATGAAGGAGTCAAATCTCTTGTACCAACACCTCGGCGCCTGCTTTAAACCGTACAGAGATTTGTTCAACCTACAAACCAAGTTCTTCTTTTCTTTTTCTTCAAAACCTTCAGGCTGGAGCATGTAAATCTCTTCTTCAAGATCTCCATGAAGAAAAGCTGTTTTAACATCTAGCTGCTCTAGATGTAAATTCAATGTAGCACACATTGCCAGGACAACTCGAACCGTTGTTAGTCTAACCACAGGAGAAAAGATTTCATTGAAATCAATACCTTCTTTCTGAGCATATCCTTTGACCACCAGTCTTGCACGATACCTCTCCACTTGATCGTCACCATTTCTCTTGATTTTGAAGACCCATTTGTTACCAATTGGCTTCCTTCCTTGTGGTAGTGGCACAAGTTCCCATGTATTATTTTTATGAAGGGCTTCGATTTCTTCTTGCATTGCCGCCATCCACTGCGAAGCATCTGAGTTGTTCATTGCCTCCTCGAATGTTGATGGCTCACCGTCCTCCGTTAAAAGGCAGTATGCAACATTACCTTCTATAACATAATCTGAGTGCCAATTGGGACGTCTTCTCACACGATCTGATTGACGAGTTGTTGGAGCTTCAGAATTCTCTGGTTCTGATTCCTCGAGCTCTGGTTCTGCTTCAGAACAATCTCTCTGTTCAAACTCATTTTCAACATGTATCTGTGTAGTCTCTGGCTTTTCTTTATTAGTGCTATCATCTTCTTCTTTTCTTTGTAGCTTATCTTCTACAAAGATAACATCCCTGCTGATAATCACTTTGCGGGCAGTGGGATCCCACAAGCGATACCCCTTTACTCCATCAGCATACCCCAAGAATTTACATTTTCTGGATTTTGGATCCAACTTTGAAATTTCTTGGGCATTGTACATCACGTACACAATACTTCCAAATATATGGAGGTTTGAATAATCAACTGGTTTACCAGTCCACATTTCCATCGGTGTCTTCAGCTCAATTGCAGTTGATGGAGCCCGATTCACCAAATAACAGGCGGTATTGACTGCTTCTGCCCAGAAAGCTTTTTCTAGCCCTGCAGCTCTCAACATTGCTCGTGTTCTTTCTAACAGAGTTCTGTTCATCCGCTCTGCCACTCCATTTTGTTGAGGAGTGTATACTGTTGTGAACTGTCTTTTGATGCCTTCTTTTCTGCAGAAGCCATCAAATTCATCACTTGTATATTCACCTCCATTATCTGATCTGAAACACTTGATTTTATTTCCAGAATCAAGTTCCACCCGCGCTTTGAAAACTTTGAAGGTTGAAAACACATCTGCCTTCCTCTTGATAGGATACACCCAACATCTCCTAGAGTAGTCATCAATGAAGGAGACAAAATACTTTGCTCCGCCTAGGGATGTAACCGGTGCTTGCCATACATCAGAATGAACCAATTCTAGAACAGCCTTGCCTCTAGAATTTGATGTGTTGAATTTTAATCGATGCTGCTTACTTGTAATACAATGTTCACACAAAGGAAGTGATACCTTTGTTAAACCCGGAAGTAGCTTTTGCTCCACAAGGACTTTCATTCCCTGTTCTGACATGTGCCCAAGTTTCCGATGCCATAACATGGTAGAATCTGAACTACATGAGGCAACAGAGGCTTCAGCTTCTAGCAAAGTCTCTCCCTTCAGCATGTACAAATTTGCAGCTATCTTTTCACCTTTCATCACCACAAGCGCTCCATGGAACACCTTCATGATTCCTTTCTGTGTTTCAATTTTGCTTGCATTATTATCCAACAATCCGTAGGATAATAAGTTTTTCTTCAAGCCTTTCACGTGTCGCACATCTTGAACAACTTTGATTGTCCCGTCATACATCTTCAGTTTGATGGTTCCAACGCCAACAATCTCCAAGGCATGATCATTGCAGCTGTACACAGATCCTCCTGAGATAGGTTCATAATTATAGAACCATTCTCTTCTTGAGGTCATGTGATATGTGGCTCCCGAGTCAATAAGCCATATGTCTGCAAATCTTTTTCTGCCTTCCATGGCTGTTGCTGCTTCACAACAGAGAGCATCTCCATCATCTGAAGTGTTTGCCATATTTCCTTGAGGATTGGAGTTTTTAGGTAAACTCCAACAATCCTTCTTCATGTGACCCTTCTTTCCACAATTGTAGCACTTTAAATTTTTCTTACTCCTTGACTTTGATCTACCATGATTGTGACTGCTACTTTGGCCACGTTCTGTTGATCTTCCTCTCATCACCGTTAAGGCCTCTGCTTGTTGCAGATTTCCTTGTCTGTCTTCCTTGTTCTTGCGCCGATTTTCTTCTTCCAGAACAGCAGCTGCAACGTCATCGAAGACTAGATCACTTGTAAAGTTGTTGTTTGTCAAGTTGATGATGAGTTGATCATATGAATCAGGTAGACTTTGAAGTAGAAGTTCAGCACGTTCTTGTGACTCTATTTTATAGCTTAGGGATGTAAGCTGAGAAAATAGAGTACTCAACGTGTTTAAGTGCTCTGTCACTGAAGTAGATTCTGACATCCGAAGAGTGTACAATTTCCTCTTAAGGAAAATTTTATTGTGCAACGATTTGACCTCGTATAATTTTACGAGGTGATCCCAAATCTCCTTGGCTGTCTCCTTCTCCTCGATGCTTGATAGTACTTCATCTGCTAATGCTAAATGAAGGTCTGCAATAGCATTCTCGTCCATCTCATTCCATTTCTTGTTATCCGTAAAATCTGCCGGCCTTTCGCTGATAGCCGCTAGACATCCGTTTTTTCTTAGGATGGCCTTTATCTTCAATTTCCACAGTGAGAAATTTCTCCCATTGAACTTTTCAATATCAAATTTCGTTGCCATAGCTTCTATTTCAGATAGCTCCCACTATTTCACCTTTTTGACGTGAATAATGCCCACCACCTTCAATGAATGAGTAATATCTAACTTACTTTCTTATGATGGAGGATCCACTTTTCAGTGGCAACCAACAGAGAATACGGTAAGTAGATATACACACCCAAATCTGGCTCTGATACCAATTGTTGCGGAATGCGGTCGTCGAATAGAGCAAAAACGCAACTGATAATTTGAGAAAATAATAATGAAGATAAAAGAGACACAGATTTTACGTGGAAAACCCCTAAATAATATAGGGTAAAAATCACGGACAAAGGTAGAAGAATTTCACTATGAGAAAATAGGAATTACAACTTCTCTCAATCTAACAAGGAGAAAACAATGACAATTCTCTCTTGATAAAAAGGAGAAAACAACTCTATGAAAACTCTCTAATTTCTCTAGTATTGAGAGGAGGTTAGAATGATTTGGGATGTGTAAGAATGGCAAATGGCTAGGCTATTTATAGTTGAGCTTTAGGGACTAACTTATAAATAACCTAAAGTTTAGGGACCAAAATTGTGATTTTCCCATGCCATTTTTCAATCTTGGCTGCACCTGCCAAAATTGAAATTTTCCATTTTCAATTTTGGCTGCAGCATTGCTTGACTTTCTACAAAAAAGAGAATTTCACAAATTAAAAAAATAATATATACAAACTTTTGTATATGCTTAATAATGATATTAAAAAATTAATTTTAATAATCCAATTAATATTAATAGATATAAAATATTAATAACTAATAAATTATTTAAACGGATATTGAATATAACCATGTCATTATATGTCATTTCGCTTGTTCAAATAATCAAACATCTATCAGTTATCAGTTAATTTTACCAAATACTTTTATACAATCAGCTAATGCAATTCGCTAGTCAAGTCAGCTAATGTTATTCGCTAGTCAAATAAGCTAATATTATTCGCTAGTCAAATCAGCTAATACTATAAGCTATCTGCTATCAGTTAATATAATGACCTTGTTTGGTAAAGAGAGGTTTGGGCAAAAACTAGAGGTTTGAGGCATAATTAGAGGTTTGACCAGTCAAATCTGTTAAAATTGTTGTTTGGTAAACAGCGGATTGAAAGAGCGGATTGGGGTGAAACTGCTAATTTTGAAAAAGCTCATAATATGAGCTTTTTGAGATTAGAGGTTTGATATTAGAGTTGTAAAGACTCTTTTACCCTTACCAGTTACCAAAAGTCTCAAAATAACCTACATTAAGTATTTTTTCACCCTATTTATAAGCTAATCTTATTTACTTTTTTATTATCACATATTTATATATGTATTTAAATTTATTAATTAATTATATTATATTAAAATAATTATATAAATAATAAATTAATATATAATTATTTGAATATGTTTATAAAAGTTATATTAAAAATAATTTTATAGATCTAATTAATAATAATTAGATACAAAATATTGATAACTAATAAACTATTCAAACAAGTATTGAATATAATCATGTCCTTATATGTCATTTTGCTTGTTTAAATAATCTAACAGCTTTCAGCTATTAGTTAATTTTACCAAACACTTTTATACAATCAGCTAATACAATCCGCTAGTCAAATCAACTAATTGCATTAGCTATCAGCTATCAATTAATATAATTCGCTATCCGCTAATTACCAAACATGGCCAATATATTATTAACTATAAGCTATCTGCTAATTGCCAAAGAAGAATATATCAGTGTTTTTTGAAATATTAAACCATTAGCATATTTGGAAAATTTTTACCTTTAATCAGTTGTCTTTAAATATTAAACCTCGTGTTCGTGTAAGTAACCTTTAAATGCTTAAACTCCCATTCAAGTGTTTTAATTTTTTATCACCTATATTAACTTATTATAGTACAATTAATCACTCATAATTTTTACATAAATGATAATTTAGCATTTTTATGTTTTTAAGCTAAATTTAATGTTTCATCTTTTTGGTAAAATAAGTGTGGCTTCTACGAAAATAACAAATGATTTTTAAATTTTCATAATATTAACGTAACAACTTGTATAATAGGCCAAGCCTGGGAGCCTTGATACCCCAAGGTTATGGGAAATTTAAATTACACCCTTTAAATATTTTGGAAACTTTAATTAGTGCCCTTTAAAATTGTTAGAAATTCACATTAAACCTTATTTTTCTTGAACATTTTTAATTAACTCCCCAAATTGTTACAATTTTCATTAAGTCTATTATATTTTTTGAAAATTTTAATTAGACCTCAAAATTTTTAATTTTTTTTGATTAAACCTCCAAACTATCGTATTAAGATTCGCCCTTACTTCGTATAATAATCAAATAAAAATTTGGATATGTCATCGTAGGCTAAAGATTCCACATTCTTTTATTTTAGGGATTAAACATTGAATTTAGAGTTTAAGTAGCCTAATAATCGGCACCGGTAATTTATTAATAACCTGAAATTTCCCAAAATTTGACCATTATAAAATTACACCAAAAATAATTTTTAAAATTATTATCGATTTTTTTAAATCATATATAATTACGCGGGGTAATGGATTAAGACATAAACTCCCGGCTAACGTTTGGATTTGGATCCAAAATTGCCCGGGGAACCAAACTTTAGTTCAGAAATTGACGAAGCACGGTCTGCAGCTTAGGGTTCCACCGTCGCAGCAGAAAAAGCCGGCGACAAGACCGCCGTTGCCTCTCCCTCTCGGCTTCCGCAAAGACGACAACGACGACGTGGAGAGAGATTTCTCTGCAAGCAAGCAATCAAGAAGAAATCTCTCAAGAATGTCAGATTCACTTCGATTCCCTTCTTTTCATATTTTCGTTAGAGTTACTTACATGACTTGACTGATTTTTAAATCTTTTACTTTCTCTTTAAAGATCGAGAAGCAACATAAGAAAGCGTTAGAGGAAAGATCCTTCGGTGTTTGATTACGACGGAGTTTCCGGTGAGATGAAAGAGAAGGCTGTTCGTCCTGCATTCAAGAATCAAGATCTTTATACCAAACGTATATCAAAGACATAAAATCTTTATACCGAATCTTCATTATACAAAATAAAAACTTTATTCCGTTTATTTATTTACTTTTTATATAAATCAAAGACATTATGTAATCTCTGATGAGAATGCTGGACTAATCTCTGATGAGAATGCTGGTTATTCTTGCAGCCAAAATACTTTCATAATTTAATTTGGAAACAGAGCAACGTAAATGGGAGCAGGAGGTGGTATATGAGAGGAAGCTTGTGAAAGAGAGAAGTAAAGAGGATAAGTTTGTGAGCAGTGCCTACAAGAAAAAACTTGCTGAACAGGCAAAATGGATGGAAGAAGAGTGCTTATGTCAACTTCGAGAGGAGAAAGATTATGTAAGTTGAGCCTTTTCTTCAACTTCATGTAATGTTACTTGTCACTTGTTTGCTCAGAGTTCGGTTCGAGTACATTTACACAAGCACATAATATTCCACGGTTTCCACCAATAAGTATGATCTTGGCGGTGTGTATGTTATAAACAGAACGTGCACAGAGAATAAAAGAAAATGACAGAGAGAATAGAATGAAGGAGGAAAGGGAAATAGGCAATATTGCTTTTGAATTTTACTTGTCCTTTTACAAAACTCATAAGAGAAATATATATGCCAACTCTAACGTAAGACAAAATCGGTTAAGGCTCGTGGTGGTTTTCTCTCCCTGGTCCCCTTGCGTATGACTGGTGGCACGTGGCTGGGTTGATTCTGAGGCTCTGGCTCGTCTGTTGCACCGTCCCTTGATCCTGCTCCTAATGCTGGACATTCCCTTGCCTTGCTCATGACATTACCCTCCTCTGGGTTTAGAACCTTGTCCTCAAGGTTCGCAGTACTCTGGGATACATCAGATTCTTCAAGGTTCGTTGCAATATGGGATAAATCAGGTTCTTCCCAGTTTTCTAGCAATGGTAATGGGGTGATTTGCTGCAGTGGATGCCCCTTACATAACTTCAATTGCGAAACATGAAAAACAGGGTGAATTCGAGTGGAATCCGGAAGTTCTAACTTGTAAGCAACCGAACCAACTCGTTTCTGAATGCGATAAGGGCCGAAGAATCTAGGACTGAGTTTTTGTTGCTTCTTCAACCTCAACGACAGTTGGCGATAAGGCTGTAGTCGAACAAAGGCCCATTCTCCTTCCTTGAATTCCACCTCCCTTCGATGCTTATCCGCCTGATGCTTCATTCGAGTCTGGGCGCGCATTAGGTTCTGTTTCAACTCTCGCAACAACAAGTCACGCTCTCTCAAATCATTATCCAACTGTGTGTTGCTGGAGCTTCCTTCCATATAGCTCATGATGGTCGGAGGCTCTCGCCCATACAAGGCTTTGAATGGGGTCATGCTCGCCGATGCTTGATACGCCGTGTTATACCAATACTCCGCCCACGCTAAGTAGCTTTCCCACTTGTTTGGATCGTCTCCCGCGACGCAACGCAAATACATTTCCAAACAGCGATTTAAAGCCTCGGTTTGCCCATCCGTTTGAGGGTGATAGGCCGAGCTCATGCACAATTCCGTTCCTTGTAGCCGTGCCATCTCAGACTACAGTTCACTCACAAAGATTCGGTCTCGGTCACTCACTATGGATCGAGGAAATCCATGTAACTTAACTACCCCTTGCACCATAATCTTCGCAATCAGCTTACTGTCAAACTGTCTTGGTAAGGCAAAAAAGTGTCCATATTTCGTTAGGCGATCCACCACCACCATGATCGCTTCCTTACCCTTGGACTGCGGCAATCCAGTGATAAAATCCATCGATATGTCCTCGAACACTTGCTCGGGAATAGGAAGTGGCTGCAGAAGCCCTGCCGGTGCTAGACTGTCGCTCTTCATTCGTTGGCAGACTTGACAATTTCCCACGAACTGTTGTACCTCCTTTCGTAAACCCTTCCAATAGAAATTAGTGGAGAGACGATTTAAGGTTCGCTGAATTCCTGCGTGTCCCCCAACGACGGAGCTGTGGAATTCTCTGAGTAACATAGCTCGCAAGGCTGACTCTTTTGGCACCACTATCCTCCCCTTATACAAAATAAGTCCATCTTGAATCACGTACCCTGGTTGCTCATTACCTTGACTCAACTGTTCCTTAAGCCTGCTCATTTCAGGGTCATTTTCAGTGGCCACCCGAATATCGTCCACAATTCCAAACATTGGCCGAGACATAGCCATCAAACTCGCCTCCTCACTTAAACTAGTTTTCCTTGACAGAGCATCCGCCACGGAGTTGAGCTTGCTCGGTCGATATCGTATCTCAAAGTCGTATCCAATCAACTTCGAAAGCCATTTCTGCTGTTCAGGAGTCTGAATTGTCTGTTGAGTCAGCTCCCTTAAGGATTTTTGGTCAGTTACAATCACAAATCTTCTCCCCAATAAGTATTGCCGCCATTTTCCCACTGCTTGTGTAATAGCGTACATCTCCCGATGGTACGTGGAAGCCCCTTGCATTCGAGGACTAAGTTTTTGGCTGTAATAAGCGATTGGTCGATCTCCCTGAGTCAACACGGCCCCTATACCCACTCCTGAAGCATCTGTTTCCACCACGAAGTCCTTGGTGAAATCGGGCAGTCCCAACACTGGTGCTGAGCATAGCTTTCCTTTCAATGAATGGAAAGCTTCCCGAGCCTGATCAGTCCATTCGAAGGCTTCTCCCTTGCGCAACAAATCTGTTAGGGGTGAAGCCAAGGTCGCAAAGCCTTGAATGAACTTGCGGTAATACCCTGCTAGGCCGAGAAATCCCCTAACTTCCTTGGTAGTGGTCGGCTCGGGCCATAATTGAATCGCCTCCACCTTGCTTGGGTCCACTGCCAGCCCTTCCCTAGACACAATATGGCCTAAATACTCAACAGTTCTTTGCCCGAACAAGCACTTTGCTCTCTTGGCCACAAACCCGTGATCCCTTAGAACCTCCAAAACCATCCTCACGTGTGTCAAATGATCAAACCAGTCACGACTAAAAATCAGAATGTCATCTAGGAAAATTAACACAAACTTTCGCAGATACGGTCGGAAAATGTCATTCATGGTGGACTGGAAGGTAGAGGGAGCGTTGGTCAACCCGAACGGCATCACCCGAAATTCATAATGGCCTTCATGTGTGCGAAAGGCTGTCTTGTGCACGTCTTCAGCTCTAACCCGGATTTGGTGATAGCCTGCAAGTAAATCTAACTTAGAGAAGAACTGAGATGCCCCCAACTCATCGAACAACTCATCAACAGTAGGTATTGGGTACTTATCTTTGATGGTAATGGCGTTCAAGGCTCGGTAGTCTACACAAAATCTCCATGAGCCGTCTTTTTTCTTTACCAGTAGCACCGGTGAGGAGAAGGGACTGCTGCTGCGTTGTATCAATTGACCGTCGAGCATACATTGGACCTGTCGTTCGATCTCGCCTTTCTGAAAATGTGGGTAACGATAAGGCCTCACATTTACTGGTTTGCTTGTGGGGAATAAGTGGATCGAGTGGTCTGATTTTCTCTCTGGGGGTAAGCCATTCGTTGCCTCAAACACCATCTTAAATTCATCCAGCAATTTTTGCATTTCTTCTTGTTCCACCCCCAACGTGGGACTTGCTATCTGTTCCATCTGTAAATGATACATTTCTGCCACTGCCCCGATCTCTCCCATCCTTCGTATCGACTGAAGTTGCACTAACTGGGGTCCTGCATCAGTCTCGCCTTGCCAGCGATGGGGAGTGTTATTCTGTCGAAACTCAAAGGTAAGCTGGGAAAAATCCATGGTGACTGGTCCAAGAGTTGCCATCCATGCTACCCCCAATACCATCTCGGTTCCTTCCAACGGCAAGACGTAGAAATCGGTGATCAATTCGGTGTTCTGCACTTTCACTTTCAAATCCCTCACGCAACCTTCGTTCCTGAGCTTTTCTCCGTTTCCCACCAACACTCGAAAATTCGGCGCGGCGACGACCGGTAACCCCAAGTGCTTGGCTACCCTCGATTGAACGAAGTTGTGGGTGCTGCCCCCATCTATCAAGATTCTCACCGTTCGCCCTTGGATTTCACCCTTAACCCTCAAAGTGTTGGGCGCGTAGCACCCTGCAAGGGCGTTGAAGGACACCAAGGATTGCTCACGTCGTCCAGATTCTACCAGACCTTCTTCTTCGCCACTCAAATCCTCTTCTTGGCTATCTAATCTGCCCTCCCCACCTTCATCATCCAATAAGAACAATTGGGGGTCCTTACATTTGTGCCCGGGCACGAACTTAGCATCGCAGTAGTAACACAACCCTTTCTCGCGTCGGGCTTGAGCTTCAGCGGCCGAAATCCTCCTTGGTTGTAGATGGCTCGTGTTGGTGTTCTTGATGGTTGGTTCCGTTGGGGGGGTCGTCCTGGCATTCCTCGAGGACTAACAGAGAGCGTGGGAGGTGTGGGAAGTAAGGGACTTGGTTTAGATCCCGTGGCTCGTCCCCATAGTTTCTTGTTCTCGTTGAATCGAGCCTCGTGGAAACGGGCCAATGCCATAGCCTCGTTCATGGACGTGGGTCGTTGGCCCAACACCTCACCCTTAATTTCTGAGCGCAACCCAGAGATGAAGCACTGCGTCAAGAACTCCTCAGGCAGGTTAGTCGTTCGTAGAACCATATCTTCAAAGCGCGTTTGGTATTCCTCCACTGTCGCCGTCTGAGTTAGCTTAGTCAGTTGCCCTTCCGGCGATTCAATTTCCGTCACCGCAAACCTCTTTCTGATCGCCTCAACCAAATGGTTCCATCCAGCCAACTGTCTTCGCCGCTGCATCCATCGGAACCACTTTTTTGCTACGCCGTCCATCCGGAACGACGCCATGGTCACCCGGTGGTGGTCCTCGGTCCCGTAGAAGTCGAAGAAATCCTGCGCGGAGGCTACCCATTCCTCCGGATCTTGCCCGGTAAAGAGAGGCAACTCAACGAACACTGGTTTTGGCGGAAACGGAAAATCATCGTCTGTCTCAGTTTTCATTTTGGCCTTGCCTCGATTCATTGCTGGTTCACCTATCGCCGGCTCGGAGTGAGTCGTACGTCCCAGTTGCAACGAAATCTCCGCCAGTCGGCGCATCACCTCCTGGAAATCTTGTTGCGTTTTTGCGTTTGCGAGCTTCTGTTCTTCAACATGGTTCTGCAGCGAAGTCAACACTTGGTCATGACGAGTAGCGGTGTCCTGTAAGGACTTAATGGAGTCCGCGTGATTCACCATTTTTTTTTTCTCTCAACGAAAGCACCAAATGTTATAAACAGAACGTGCACAGAGAATAAAAGAAAATGACAGAGAGAATAGAATGAAGGAGGAAAGGGAAATAGACAATATTGCTTTTGAATTTTACTTGTCCTTTTACAAAACTCATAAGAGAAATATATATGCCAACTCTAACGTAAGACAAAATCGGTTAAGGCTCGTGGTGGTTTTCTCTCCCTGGTCCCCTTGCGTATGATTGGTGGCACGTGGCTGGGTTGATTCTGAGGCTCTGGCTCGTCTGTTGCACCGTCCCTTGATCCTGCTCCTAATGCTGGACATTCCCTTGCCTTGCTCATGACAGTGTAGCATAGCGGTTGCAGCTTTAGATCTTTTGGTTCATGTGTATTGCAGGATGGAAATCGTCTACCCTTTAATTATGCCCCCATTGGTGCCTCCACTTTAAAATAGCGGTTTTAGGGTTTGGGGTTTGGAGTTTAAGGTTAGGGCTTAGGGTTAGGGTGTAGGAAATTAGGGGTATGGTGCATTTTTTAGGGTTCAGGATATAAAAATTAGTGTTAGGGCTTAGAATTTGATTTTTAAGTGTTTTTTTAGTAGACCTCGTATAATGAGGCATGGTTAGGTGCAGGAGATTTTTACTCTGTATTGCATTAATTAGTTGTTTTAGGTGATTTTACTTATAATGAGAATGCCTTTTGGAACTAGTCTTTTCCCTGCTCCATCTATGTGACATGTGAATCTACCCCATTTCATCTGTAAGGAGTTAAACCAGATAATCATTTTTTTACACCAATTGATAAGATAAATAATTGCTGAAGTGATAGAATGTTTTCAACCTTGTTTTCCTCTATAAGCATCCCAGGCAAAGTGAGTGAGAATTTTGATATTTACTGGGAATTCATGGTTCAGTTTCTTTATTCATTCCTTTATGACAGATCAACAAAGGTACTGAATGCAGGTTTGTTACATGTCTAATCTTTCTGAATAATTAGAGCAATGTCATACTTCCCATACGGTGTTTATTGCCCCTCTTTCATTTTCCCCCTTTCCTGTCTAATTTCTTAAGCAAATCGTGTAAGGGGAATAATTTGCTCTCTTCTCCCTTCTTTCTATCCTGTTCTGTATTCAGGGATGGACCTAGAGGGGGCAGTCGACCCCCTAAAATTTTGAAATTCATATATGATTTAGAAATATTTTAAATTTTTTTATGTATTTTCTATTGAAATCTATTTTCACCCCCTAAAATATTATAAGTTTGCCCCCACTTAAAATTTTATAAGTTCGCCTCTCCTAACATAAAATTCTGCGTCGGTCCCTGCCTATATTCCATCCATTGTATTTCTGACAGAATTCCTCTTCATGTTGTTTCACTATTCACCTATGAGACTATGACTACAAATAAAATAAACTCTCTCATTCCAGCTTTTACATCAGTCCATCCCTTGGTATTAAAAAGCGCGCCTCAGGCACGCGAGGCGAAGAAGAAAATGCCTCGGAGGGTTGAGGCGAAGCGAAGTACATGATGCGCGCGCCTCCGGTTGCTTCTGCCTGAGGCTTGAGGCGAGCGAGGCGTGATTTATAAAATAAAAACAAGTGTTTTTATATTTTTATAGAATATACCTTATATTTTACGATAAACAAAATTCAGCCTCTCTCTAGTCTCCAAATTGCTCTGCCTCTCCCCAAATTCCACCATCGCCGGCAAGCCCAGCGGACCCAGCCGCCGCCAAGCCCAGCCACCGTCGCGACTTGCGGGTGGGGAATTTGGATTTGCAGAAACAATGTTTGTAATTTGGATTGTTTGCCGACTGCCATTGTTTTTTATTTCTTTTATTTGAACTATGCTTGATATGGTTGTTTTCTTATATCTCTTTATTTAATTTGAGACTTAAGTACATATTTAAGTAGGAAATATTTTCATCTTTAAGCATTTATAATAAAAGTATCATATTTTTAAGTACAAAATATGTTATATAGTTAATTTATAAATTTTTAGGAAAAAAGGGCGCCTCGCCTACAAAATGCGCTCGCCTTCGCTTCTCGCCTCGCGCCTCGACTTTAGAGACCTTTGGCGCCTCGGAGCGCATCACGCTTTTTAAAACCAAGGTCCATCCTCACATAATCACATTTCATTTTTTCCTCTTTCAGTGCAATAGTGCATATGAAAATCTGAAACCTTCATAGTACTTTCTATCATTCTATGCTTTAGATGTTATTTTGTTTGCCTAGGTGCATGTTTAATTTTTTGTCTTCATATATTGCAAATGTAACTGGTTTATCTTGATTCTAGTATTCTACTCCAATTGAACTGTTTCAATCTTCACCTTTTTACCTCTTATACGCCAATACTGGTTCAGGTTTTGATTTGAAAGTGAATTATCTAGGAAAATATTTATTGGAGGTTTAGGTTCACTGTCATTTTATAACCTTGAAGCCTCTTATTGACCATTGAATTAGTAGAGAAACATTTGTTTGTGTTAGAAACATTATACCTCAAAATTGAATCATAATCTAGGACAAAACATCCATGATAAGGTGGTCCTTTTTCCATTATGATTTTCTTTTTTATGCTGCCATATTTTATAACGACATTGAACTCAAAGTTGAAAACACCGATTTACGATGAATGAATGGCAATACTTTCTTAGACATGTTCTGATTCTTCTTCCTTTTTTTTAATATAGAACAATCATAAATGCAAGAAGCATTAGCTTGAAGGGCATGTCTTTCTTAACTTTCAACTTAAGTTTCACAAGGAAAAATGTTGTTCATGTGCATCCATGTGTCTAGTACTGGTTGCTTCAGTATAACTCCTTGATTTTCGATGCTTTAACATTCCTGATTTTGATGGCCATTTTGCTGTTTTAAAGGTTACCAAGAAGAATGATTTGAGTGATTTTTACTTCAACATTGGTAAAAATGTTGCATTTGGGGCAAATAAAGTTGGGCCAGGGAAGCCTTAGAAGAAAGATGTATCCAACAGAGTTAAGCCATTGCCCAACTCAAATGCTCCCGAGTCTTTCGGGACAACTGACCATAGTCGAGATGTAACAAGTTGTCCAGAAAACCATGAATCGTATTACCGATGATCCACTTTCAGACACTGCTGTGCAAGAGAACGCTTCAGAGAAACAAATACCAGTTGATCAACCCAAGTATGACCATCATAAAAGAGGTGAATATGCAGTTGCTGCAGCGAGATAACGTTTTCTGGCACGCAAGACTGCTAAACAGCAATGACTGGTCAGTTATCTCTCTCTAAATGTGGATCTATAATTACATTGGGGGGAGACTAAAATATTAAAAGACTTCTTTCTTTCTTTTTGGTTATATATTACATATTTAAAAACAAGTTCAGAAAACTTCCCAGTTTATCTAGGATTATTATTTCACGCATTGATTGTAGGACAAAATTATTCTACAAACTGGTTGTATAGTTGTCATGTATCCTTATTAATGTTTTATTTTTTAAATACAATTACATGACAACCATATAATTCTGCTCATGAAATATATTTTTTCTCAGTCAATGCATGAAATAGTTTACCTTTTATCTAACTATACAAAGCAATAGGTTAGAATCTGAAAATAAATATAAAATTGCAAATTGTGGAACTCAAAGTTTGACTTGGTGGGTAATATATGATATATCAGTTGATTATATGAACTTATCGGGTTGGTGCTATCTTAAATTTGTAGTTAAAAATGATTTTGTTTTAATTTATGAGTACTTTAGAGCTTATAGATTTCCATGTTGGGTGGATTATGGATTATATGATAAAGTATTTTATATTTATATGTTAATATTTTGTATAATCTGTATTAATTGAGTCACAAATATCACTTTCCATAGTCTGGATTCGTTCTATAACCACGTGATTTTGTTGCATACAAAACATAGTAGTATTATACAGTACACAGAGACAGAGAGTGATTAAAGCCAGCTAAAGCCTGCGTCACATTCCCCTCTCACGGAATTATTCTGAAGTTTCAATATCCCATTCACTTGCCGCAGCACATGCACCCATGATATTCAATTCACTGTTCTTCCACAGTTTCCCCCCAATCTAACTCACGCACACAGTTGAGCCAAATTTAACATCCAAACCTAACGCCAGTCGCCAGCCATCAAACTTTGTTCGCTTATATTATTAAAGCGATCTCATTCGTCTCTCCCTCCAATAAAAAAAGAATCTTCAACAAAAATCTCTTTTTTGCTGCCCGAAAAAAAAGGGGGTGCAAAACCATGCCTTCTCATGCTTGTGTTCTCCGTTTCTTATCTCTTTTGCTCTGTATTTCCCCCATCATCGCCTCTGCTCTGCATTTGCCACTCCAAGTCACACGGTTCGATGCCAATGACCCATCTCCAGATCCGTACCAGATCCTCAGCCACCTTGTCTCTTCCTCTTTAGCAAGAGCTCATCGCCTGAAAAACCCCCGACCCGGCGGCGGCGGCGGCAACAACACCGCCACCCCACTCTTTTCCCACAGTTATGGAGGTTACTCCATTTCTCTCAGCTTCGGTACTCCGCCTCAAATCCTCCCTTTTGTCATGGACACCGGCAGTGACTTCGTTTGGTTCCCTTGTACCCATCGCTATGTCTGCAAAAAGTGCTCCTTTTCGTCTTCTTCCTTAAGTAACACTACCATCCCGTCTTTTATCCCTAAATTATCTTCTTCTTCCAGGCTTGTCGGCTGCCGGAACCCAAAATGTTCATGGGTCCACCACAGCAACCAGACCCAATGCGACGAATGCCAAAACAGCCCCAATCCCCAAAACTGCACTCAGGTCTGTCCCCCTTACTTCATCCTCTATGGCTCGGGAACCACGGCGGGGGTTGCACTGTCGGAAACGCTGAATCTTGGTGACAGAACTGTCTCCAATTTCTTAGTCGGATGCTCTGTTTTCTCTTCCCGACAACCCGCCGGCATTGCCGGTTTCGGCCGTGGCCTGCCTTCTTTACCTTCTCAACTTAAGCTACATAAATTCTCTTACTGTCTCATCTCCCGCCGTTTCGACGACTCTCCTAGTAGCAGCACTTTGATACTGGATAGTACCTCCGATTTCGATCGGAAAACGAACGGTTTAATCTACACACCGTTTCTCAAAAACCCCGTTGTCGAAGGCAAAGAAGCTTTCCAGGTTTATTACTACGTTTTTTTAAGGAAGATAACAGTTGGTGGTCGCCGCGTTAAGGTTCCTTACAAGCTTCTTTCGCCCGGAAAAGGCGGTGATGGCGGCACCATCGTGGATTCTGGCTCGACTTTCACTTTCATGGCTCGCGAGATATTCGTGCCCTTAGCTCTAGAATTCGTGAAGCAGGTTAAGAATTACAGTCGAGCTCGTGACGTTGAGGTCTTAACGGGGTTGATGCCCTGTTTTAATGTTAGCGACGGGGGGAAACCAGTGGAGTTCCCTGAGTTGAGGTTTCATTTTAAAGGCGGCGCGGAGATGGCGCTGCCGCTGGAGAATTATTTCGCGGTGGTTGGAGATGGGGTGGCATGTTTGACGGTGGTGACAGATGGCGGTGTCGGTGGAGGAAAGGCTGAAGTGGGGCATAGTGGACCAGCTGTAGTGTTGGGGAGTTTTCAGATGCAGAATTATTACGTGGAATATGATCTGAGGAATGAGAGGCTAGGGTTAAAACCACAGTTATGTATATAGTGAAAAATCAATATGTTCCATTATTCATCTTCAAATGTTTCTTTTTTTTTCAATTTTAGGATGAGATGTTTGTTTCTTGGGAAAATTGGGGGAAGGGAATTAGGGTCGGTAATATTTTATATATTTTTTAAACTTTTTATTCATCTTCATTTCATATCATGATAGTAATGTTGAGGGTGTAGGATACATGATAGCTAATTATTGTATGTTGTTCCTTTTTTAAATAAAGGCACTTTGATGTTGAAATCATTAAATGATAGAAAGGTAGCTCATAATCCGGATTGGGTTGGATCCATTAATATTTAATATTCATTATTTGATGCTCATCTTCTTGTGTAAGGTAGATGTTTATCATCTTTTGGGACCCGGGTTCGAGCACTAGTAATGCTATGCTGTGTGTGTCGTCTTTGAAAAGACTAAGAAAGTTGAACAGATGCTACCCTTGCATCACACCAGCATATTAAAAAAAAATATATTCATTATTTGATACATTTGTTATTTTTATATTAACCCCATATATTAGGTTTATGAGATGATTGTGTCGCTTATTCCATGGTGTTTAGCGCTATGGCTATGGTAGTTTTATAATTAGGCTTATGTAGACGAGATTTTGCTCGCGTTGTTCTTTGTATTGGTATTCCGATAGTTATTTTTTTATTTAGGTTTAAGAGGTTTTTAACTAGGCCTATGGATGTAAATCATCTGCCCCCAAAGTATGCCCCCATTTGTGCCCCCACTTTAAAATAGTGGGTTTAGGGTTTAGAGTTTGGGGTTTAAGGTTGGGGCTTAGGGTTAGAGCGTAGGGAATTAGGGGTATGGTGTATTTTTTAGGGTTTGGGGTTTAGGATATAAAAATTAGGGTTATGAGGCAATATTTAATTTTTAAGTTAATATTTAATTCTTTTCTATAAAAAAATTTCTATAAATGATGATTAAAAGTTAATATTAAAGAAAGAGTGATTGAGTTCTTATGGGAAAATGGACACCTTGAACTCTTACTTTTCCCTTTTGGAGTGGGCAGAGTGTATTGCATTTTTGTTTTACTAATAAAAATAATACACGAGATTTTAAGTTTAATAGTATGTATTCTGAATTTGATCCCTTCTTCAATACATTTTGTTTGTTTCTTTCTAAAAGCAAACAAGAACCAAAGTAGCTTAGTATTCAATACCTGCTGCTAGTCCACAATTCTGCAAACACTTATTGTATATTTTAATATTAATTAAGTACATATAATACTGAATTGAAGTTGTTTGTATAAAAAAATCATTATTAATATATTAAATGAGAATTTTTTTTGATATACAAGCTTATTAAATTTAAAATTAGGGAGTTAGTTTAAGGTTTTAAGTTTTAGAGTTAGATATTTAAATTTTAAAGATTATAAATTTTATTATGCATATTGTGTATTAAAATATAACTCATTAAATAATGTGAAAATTATTCCATACACATTATGCACACTTTTTTTTTGTTTTAGTAATTAGAGATAAAACTCTAGAATTTAAGATTTAAGGATTAAGATTATATTTTAATTTTAAAAAGGGTAATATGCATGGTTGCATTTTTTATAAAAATATATGAATTAAAAATTACTAATAACAAATCATACTTGCTAATAACTTATATCGAAACTTCACCTAGTAAATTAGGTAATTAAACTAAGGGTATTATTTGATACACTAATACACTATTAGTGGGACGTTTTTTCTCCACAAGCAGGCTTTTGAAGCTTTTACATGTTCTTTTTAAGGGTTTTAAGTCATAACTCTTAAACTTTAAACTGTAAAATTTATTTTTAAACTTTAAAATATAATTATAAACATAAAATTTTAAATTATAAACCTTAAAAATTTGACGCTTGTGAAAACTAAGTGCATAGAATATTTTCTCTAATACTAAGGTTGGGATTGGGTTAAATTGGAAGCAGTTGAGCTTCAAGGAGAGGGTTGGTGGAGTGCAGTACAGAGGATCTAAGAATGGAAGAGAAGATTGCAAAATTGAAACCTGCAAACCCTACGCCAACTCTTTTCCCAACAACGGCCTGGGCCCATCATTAGCACGAAATGGAACAAAAATCATTCAATAATTATGGTAAATCATAAAAATAAAAAGTAAATTCCCGTTGGAGAATACTTTTACGGCCTCTAGAAGGCATATTTGTTTTTGATATGATGATGGGCGGATTTGACAGGAAAAACCAAACAAGTAAAACATTTGGATGCGTTAATGTTGAATACCAAATTGGCTGAAGTGGCGCTGACGTCTAAATCTCATAATTGCCAAACCCAATACTGGGCTTTGCTTTGCTTATCTCTGTCAAAAGGTTTTGGGCTTAGCTCATCTGTTTGAAGTTTCTAAGAAACCCAAAACTCACTACTTTTCTTGGAATAAATAATCTAAATTTAACTTTTTTTTAGCATACAATTCAATATTATATATATATATATATCTTATCCAAATTTCTTCTCACTCATAAATTGAATGATATTAAACATTTAAGTATGCTCAAAATTATTTTTTTTTTATGTTCTACTAACGGCATGTCAATCGAACTAAATTTAATCAACATTATTTTTCTTTGGCATAAAGTCAAAAATAACCCCTAACGTTTCATATTTTGGTCATTTTAGCCATATCCCTTTTTTGACCATTACAACCGCCTAATGTTTCATTTTTCGTTCAAATTTCACCATTGTTGGATGAAAACTGTTAGTCAACTAACAGTCAACGCCTGAAGCTGACATGACATGTCTGCAGCGCATAGGGAGATGACGTGGCACTACCACGTGGCATTTTTGCTGATGTGGCATTTAAAAAAAATAAAAATTTATTTATTTATTTATTAAAGAAAATATTTTTTAAAATATTTTTAACCAATCACCACATCAGCAAAGTGCAACGTGGCAGTGTCAGGCCATCTCCCCATGCCCTGCAGACATGCCACGTCAGCCTCAGGCGTTGACTAACAGTTTTCTTTAAACAAGAGTGAAATTTGAACGAAAAATAAAACGTTAGGTGATTGTTTGCACCAAAACAAGGATAGGACTAAAATGACCAAAAAGTGAAACGTTGGGAGTTATTTTTGATCTTTTACCTTTTTCTTTTACGAAAGAAACAGTCGTAAGTTATAGAAAAATGATGATAGATGTTATGATTGTAACCTCAAATTCATTGGATATCAGTTATCAGCCGCTGCATAATCGAATTGCATCAAATTCTTAATTCTTTTTGACAATATATATCATGGATAAATTTATTCATTGGACAAACTACTTTGTAAGATATATTGTATTCTTGAAAAAAAAATTAACTTCGAACTTTAAAAACGATATTGTTAGGATAAAAAATTAAAAAAATGTATATTTAAACTATCACTCGTGCTATTCAGGATGTGGTCCGGAGAGATTGGCGTGTCTCGATTCTTGCTATCCCTAGAAAGTGCAAATGTGCAATCAAGTTGCAGATGCTTTGGCAAAACATGCAAGTCTCTCGACTCTCGACTTAGTTCTTTTGGATTCTGTCCCGACTTTTGTTGTTGATCTATTACGCGAGGACTTAGTTCCTCGTAGGATGTAATCCTCACGTGTTTTGTATATCTTATCATGTGCACTCTTTTTCCTCCATTAGGTTTAGGTTTTTTTTTTAATGAGACACATAATGACGATGCCCTTTTTTATAAAAAAAATTAAGAAAATTGAATAGAAATTGTTATAAGACGAAGTTAAACAATAATTAAGCTTCAATTTGATCAAAATCAAGACCAAATCTAAATTATAGCAGATGTGTATGGATTAGTGCACAACATTGCATCTACCATGTGGAGTTTCACATTTTATTATTCCTTTTCAAGAATTAAGAAACATGTAATGTAAAAGCACACAAATCTTGTCCTATAATTCCCAACAACAACAAAAAACTTGTCTCATCTTAGTTAAGAGAGACGTCAACGGTGCAGGTTTGAACAAGTTGATACTTCATAGCCGAACCAACTTGGATTCCCTTGGTTCGATCAGAAAATGATATATAAGCCGGACAATTGGCGTTTATCTGATACCGACCCGAAACCCAAGTCCCCACCTTCCATTTCAATTCCCCGTAAACCTTGACGTTAAGCAGCACCATGCCGGTGTTCAAGTCCTGGCTCAACCCTTGTTCGAGAAACGGAGCCACCGGCACAGCATTGCCGTACAAGAACGGGGACCAAACGGTGACGTCGAGGTGGCCCTGGTAGGTTCTGGGTAGCAGCGTGGGCAGAGTTATCTGCTGGTTATGGTAAGATGCGAAGATGTCGAGTTTTTGGTAGAAAATGCCGATCTTGTCGTTGGGGTTGTGGGATGATAAAGTGATTTGCATGTTGGAAGTGAGGAGGTTTGGAGCTGTGAGGTTGAAAGCGTAAATGGTGACATCTTGGAGGATGAAGCGGGGCTTGTCGGGGTGGAGGATTGCCCATACGAGGAAAACGACTATGCCGAAAACCACGAAGAACCCGACAATGGCTATCGTTATACGCTTGGCTCGCTGCTCGTCGTCTTCGTGGTGGCCGCAGTCCTTGGCCGTCATGGTTGTGGCGAGCTGCCGCTGCTTTTGGTGGTGGTGGTGACAGGATCTCTAGCTGGGAAAAATGAGGAGAGATGGGAAAGGTTTTGGGGTGATAGCAAAATATGAACTGAGATGAGACTTGGATATATATAGAATTGGAAAAATTATTGTATGGTCCCGGACCACCACGTCATCCATGGTCCCTCCCACTAAAAATCAGCCACATAATTTGTTTTTTTCCATGTCATTTTTTTCCAAAGATGAATCTTCATATTTTTAAGCCATGTAAATAGGGAGTGGGTGGTTACATAGAAGTTGATTGTAAATAAAATAATTACATGGAAAAAAGTAAATTATGTGGCTTATTTTTAGTGGATAGGGACCATGGATGACGTGGTGGTCCGGGACCATGTAATAATTTCTCATAGAATTGAGTGCTCACCATTAATCACTCCACAGAATGTTAACCAACTCATTCGGTTATGTCTCTTTTCAGTGCTTTTATTTATATTTAATCATTAAAAAAATTAACTTCAGGGTTTATGAATAAAATTTAAAATTATAACTTTAATTAGAGTTTAAATTATTGGGCGTAGGGTTTATTTTTAGAAGGTGAGATTAGAATTTAGATTATCGAGTTAAGGTTTATAATAAATATAAATAAATTGTCTAATTGGAAATCTTTTTGATGTATGGAATTGGGGTGGGTGAGTTTATAATGAGTGTTTGTTTGGTGCAACCTTAGCTTGGGGTGCAGTCCTGCCAGGCGATTGTCCCTTTGATCAGGTCGCACCAAAAATTTGGGTAGTTTTACCTTACGGTGCGGCACCAATTAAAAATGTTATAAGATTTGAAATATGAAACTGAAAATGTTATACGATTTGATAATATTTTCGGTACTTATAAAAATTTAAAATGTTATCAGAAGCGATAGTTTAGATACTTACCATCAAACAATGTAACATTTTTAATTTCGTGTTCTAAATTTTATAATATTTTCAGTTGATGTCGTACTGTAACTGCACTGTATGTAGACACGCCCTAAAATTTCATCAACTTTTGGAACCAAATATATGAAATGGGATTGCTTATTATATTTACCTTACTACACTACTCTTTGCAGTGGCGAAACTAGAGAGGCAATCCCCTCCCAATTTCTTTTAATATCGACTTAGATTTTCTAAATTAAATTTTGTTTTTTTTTCAAAAGAAATATGTTTAAATTTTATTAAATCTCTAATAATTATAAATTAAACATATTAATTCATACCAATATTTAATTATAGTTCGTCCTAATTCCTTAGCTCTTTTCTTGATTAATTAAGTGTTACTCTTTTCAAAGCTAAAAAGTGATGCTAAGAAATCAAGTATAATTAGTTAATTACGAAGAACCAAAAGATGGTTGAAATGTGAAGCAAAGGTTAAGTCTAATTATTAACGAGTTATATCATGATAATTTTTTTTTAAAGTTAGATATAATACTTTTTAACATTGAAATTGCACTGTTTAATTTTGTTGTTTTTTTTCATGCTCCAACACTAAAAATTACATTCTAAGTCTTAATTCTAAATTTTAAATCTTAAACCTAAAAAATCATCATACTCACAATTTTTTAAACCATAATCTTAAACTCTAACTCTAACCCTAAACAATAAGCTTATTTTTTGTATGAAGGCATAAATAGGAGCACCCAAAAAGATAAAGAATTTATGTTCGTTTAATATATATTTATATCTATGGATTATAAAAAATATATATAAATTTTATTAGATAAATGGTTTTGGAAATTATTTGATATAGAAAACGTGTAAAATTTAGACTTCATAATCTTATCTCTTTCAATTTAAATCTTACGCCTTAAAAAAGACATGATATTAAAATAGACAATGTTGTGTAGTTTCAATTGTATATCGTATGTCATGAGCGTAGCCACATGTACAAATGGGGTGTCTGTTGACACCTAATATTTTTTGAAAATCGTATTTTTTTATATAATTTGTATATAAAAAATTAAAAATATAAAAAATTAAAATCTCTTTATAAATAAAATGACACTCATTTATAAATAATTAACTCCTCTTAATCATCGTTCAAAAAGATGACACCCCTTAAAACTCTAGCGCCACTCTTGCCATTATAATCCATTTTCTTTTCTCTTTAGTTCTTGATTCATCGGCGGTGAAGTCAGTTCTAGTGTTTGTCGCCACCATCTGTAGTTCTTTTTCCTTATTTTTTATATCAAGCTCATATTTTCTTTTATATATCGTTGTTTTTCTAGCATTATCTGCATTGTAGCATGTTTTTTCTTCTGTATTGTGGCACGTTTCTGTCATATAGCACGCTATTGTCTACCGTTGCGATAAATCTACGTTCGTGGATATATTTCTGGCTTATATAAATTTCTGGCTCCGTCCCTGCTATCTGTGTATCAAATAATTTTCAAATGATTATTACGATAAACAAAGAAGCAAAAGTCGAAACGGTTAGAATACGGTGGTTGAAAGAAAAGGGATGAAAACAAGTAGAAAATGTTTTGATTAGGCTTCACGTCAAAGGGAAACATGTAGGGCAATATGATATTGCTTCGCTTTATTTGGTAATTCATCCAACTTTGTATGAAGTGGTGAAAAGCAGAAAGAATATGCAATGCTTTTCCTAAAGCAATAAAACACAGGAATATGCATTCACAATGCTTTAGCCTTTATCACAAAACACTGAAAGAGTAGGTTACAGTACTGCTCCTTCTTTTATCCTTTATCCTCTTGGTTTTATTCCAATAATTACATACGCACTCTGTTTTCGGATATGGTTTATTGGCTTATGGATTTGCATGTTTCAATTATGATATACAATAAAAAAAAAACTAAAGCTTGAGAATTAGAAAAAAGAAATTATAAGTATTGAGATTCGAACTCTAAATTTATGTGATATGACTTTTCAAAGTGATTATATATATAAAAAAACTAGTTAATTGGGATGAATTATGTATTCTTATATAAAATTGTTATTAAATTAAGGATTTGTATCCCATACATGTGCCTTAATTTTAGGGTTTAAGGTTTCAGCTTAGAGTTTAAGGGTTTTGGTGTATGAGTTTAGAATTTAAGGTTCATGGTTAGGAATTTTGGTTTTAACATAAAGTCAAACTTTTATCAGTAGTCCCTAAATTCTAAACTACTACACTTAAACTCCTAAACTCTAAACAGAGTCCATAAACCCTAAAACTGAGGCGCTTGTGTAAACAAAGTTTTCACAAGCGTTTGTGCATGGAATAATTACCCATAAATTAATGCAGACGTAATACATGAATTATCTTCTTCTTCTTCTTTTTGAAAGCTAAGGTGATTACAAGTAGTATATGTTTTGAATATACTCTCAATCATTTGACAATACATGCTCAATCACCCTGCTACAGCTACTGGTGCTCGAACCCGTGATTTCTAAGAACAACAAAAATAAATATTCTAGATATAAAAGGGATATGGTATTACAAAAGCAAAAAAGTAGTGGAGAATAAGTGATCCGTGAACTAGAATCTTATCGTTTTCATGGGTGATTGATTCTAAAGTCTGAAAACTAATTCAGTCATGAAAATTGAGTGTTGGTATATTCTTGTCATTAATTCAGTTTATTAATATAAACATCAATATTCGGTTAATTAATAAACTTGACTAATATTGGATTTCAATTGTATAGTCTTGGACTATTCTTTGGGCTGCAAACCGTCTTGGCTCAATAAATATTCTACCCGCAATCTTTTAGCCATTAAAAATTGGGTTCCATGAAAAAAAAAATAGTGGATTAGATCGCGATAATTATAAAAAATAGATTCATTAAATAAAAAAATATTTTGATATACAAGTGTTTTAATTTTAGGTTTTAGACTTTAAGAATGTACCGATGAATAAAATTTTACTGACAGTTGTTATAACGGCACGGTGGATTCAACTAGGGGTGTAAACGAGCCAAGTCGAGTTCGAGTAGTGTTGAGTTCGACTTGACTCGTTAAGATTTTGAGTCGAGTTCGAGCTTGAATAATTTGTATCGAGCCTGAGAAATCTAAGCTCGATTCGGCTCGTTAAGAACTCGAGTCGAGTTCGAGCTTTATTCGAGCCCAATCGAGTCAAGTGTTGACCGATCTTTGAACGTGTTGGACTCGAGTATCTCGCCATTCGTCGCGTCTCATTTAAAGCTCTATCAAGAAAAAACTTTAATACACAAGTTGTTTAAACTCAAGCTTGTTAATTTTAGGGTTTAAGGGCGTTAATTTAGGGTGTAGAGGTTTAGGTGGTTGGGTTTAGAATTTAGGATTTTTATTTTAAAGTTTTAAGTTTAGGAATTTAAATTTTAAATTATAAAAAAATAGTATATTATATTTTCGAGCTTTTCGAGTCGAGTATCAAGTAGCTCGGCTTGGCTCGTTAAGAATTCGAGTTCGAGTCGAGTCCAACCAAGTCGAGCTTTGACCGAACCGGGCTCAAATAGCTCGCAATTTGTATCGTCTCATTTACAGCCCTAGATTCAACCAACCAACAACAATTGCAATTGCACAACATTTGTCTGAACAAGTTTACTTTGTATTCTCAACTGTTGCACTGAAGGAATTACAGAAACACAAGTGAAAGGACAATATCTGCTTTGTTCTTCTAAAAATTCATATGGGAGTGAAAGGACATAAGAATGGTTAACTAAGAAGCCAACACTTACAACAGCAATGTGAAAAAAACTAAGCTTACCCCAGAAATAATACTTCATCAAGTGCTGAACATGTAGTTCGAGTTGACATGTTCAAACTCGACAACCTCGAATATTCGGAAAAAGAAAGAGAGTGATTCATGAATTCCATGGACAATCCTCAATCATCATTCCTTTCATACTCTTGGCTAACCATATAGCTGTCTCCCTAGGGGACACCTTGTCTTTCCCAAAAGGCTTCAAAACAACTGATAGCTCCTCCAATCTCTTCTGTTGCAGTAACTCTGCAGACAATTCTAGTAGTCCTTCAAGTGCCTCTGCCCTTTGCCTATCAGACTTGACATCCAATGTTTCTTTTTCCGGTGCCTCCTCTTCCTTTTCCGATGAGGAAATGGAGTTTCTAACATCTGTTTCCTTAGCACCTGCATAATCCAAAGTGCTTGATTTTGAGCTTAAAGCTTCAGAGCAACTTGATGACATAAGGTTTACTGGTCTAGTCATGTTTCTCATGTCCAATTCATCTCTCACAACATTTACGAAATTCCCAACATCCGCATCCGATTCCGTTTTTTCCATCACCGGTTGCTCGCTGCCAACACGGAAGCTACTGTGCCTTATGACATGTATAACATCATCAAAAACAGGAGGACAAGAGGTCACTGTTGGTTTTTCAATTGTAGGGCTAGGCTCATTTGTTCTTTTGTCTGGCAGTGAATTCTTCTGGCTAGATAAAATTGGCGTGGCAAGGCAAGGCATATTTCCTGCAACGGATGAGAGAAGTTCCGTTACAGTGAACTTGTCATCACTGCCGGATGCGGAAGAAAGATTTGAATGGAGCATCATACTCGGTCTGTTTGCCAGAGTTTCCTCCTTCATCGTAGGCCTGAGAACGGGGCAATCTTCACCAGTAGTTGGTCCACTTCTAGGGGTATCCCTGCTACTTGTACTGCTAATAAGGGCATCGTCCCTGCTACTTGAGCTGCTTATGGGAACACCACCCGAGCTGCTTAACATTCTTATAGGGTCATCGCCGCTGCTACTAGACCTCCTGATCAGGACGTCATCCCTACAACTAGGGTCACTTATATGGATATCATCCCTATTATTTATTTCGCTTGAAGGAGCATCATCGATATTACTTGCATGGACTACTGGAGCATCTTTCCTACTAAATATCCAGCTTACAGCGGAATCATCTTTATGAACAAATGTTTCTTCAGAAACAAGGCCTGGAAGGTCCATGTGGGCACTCGGACTCAATTTTGCATCAACTGAAGTAAAATGAAGATCCTCGGTTGGATCGGGCTCTTCGCTTGAACACATTATTGATTTATGATCATACCCGTCGTCTTCTCTCAAAAGAACCTCAGGCCTGTCTGGTTTCAGAACAGGCGAGCTGTATGGTGGATGTGATTCTGAGCTCTTTGTGTGGGTGGTTTTGTCATGATCATGCACATGTTCTGTCATGTCGATGAAAGAGGTTGTTGCATCATCACACATCTCAAATGGTTGAATCGAGATTGAAGATGAAGCAGAATTGCTACCATCTGTTTGCAACCCCTTGGTACCTCCCGTTAGAGCTATCTCAGGTATTACCATCCTAAAAGAATTTTTAAGGCAACCATTGGGCAGTTCACGAGGAATGATCTCACGCTCCTGCGTTATCTCGGGAGATCCTAACTTTGGTACGTTACTTGCTACATTTGAAACATCACTTTCAGCATGCTTCATTCTTCCGGTAATAGATGATCGTCTTGAAACATTGGAAAGAGTTCTTTGTATTTGCTTGGGAGGTAGTACATCTTCAGCGACATGCTTGCCAGGTGCAGGATGGGGAATCCCCTCGTGTCGAGGTTTGGCCTTTGGGGAGGATTCAGTTAAAGGTAACTGGATAGAAGAATCTTGCAAAATAAGTGAGGAAATTGATAACGAAAGATTGAAATAGAATCACTTAGTGGCAGTCTTACCTGGTGCTTCAAATGGTGTGATCCCAGTTTCCTTTTTGCGGAAGCTAATGGTGATTTTGCTGAAGCCGCAGTTGGTGTATCTGCATTAGGCTTTGAACCCAGAGTGGGAGCAGGGGGTTTGAGAACTTTGGGAGACGCTTCTACGTTACTTCTTTGAGTCAATCCACCTGCAGCTTTTGTACGGCTGCCTCTGATTGGAGAACCATTTTCTCTTAGTTTCCCTTCTTTCAAAGCCATCATTATACTTTTGATGATTTTTGGTTTTTGCTTTGATTGAACATTTGATCCCTGTTCAGCATAAGACGGTTTCGGAATTCCTTTTTTATCAACTTTGCCTGTGCAAACAATGGGGCCATTCTCTCCTTCACTTGGCAGGTGCTTCTCAGTTCTTCCTTCTTCATCATTAGAAATCGAATCTGTGTCAGTGGCCTTGCTATTGCTATTTGAAACCAATGTGGCAGTGTTTCTGTCACTTGAAAGCAAACTATCTTTATCACTACATGAGCTATTACTATTCTGACTTTCAGCCATATTTTTCCTATTATCACGAGATTCACGACCAAGGGAAATATGCTTATTCATGGAGCAATTTGTCGAAGGGTAGCTGAAGCATGGACGATACTGATCAACATATGGCTGTAAATAAGGGTGCTTCAAAAGCTCTGATGCCTAATCAAGATGAAAATTCAAATTGTTACGTTGAAGTCTTGCATACGTAGAATTCTTAGAGTTGTGCCGAAAGAAACTCTTACACTTGGTCGATGCTCTGGATTCTTTCTTAGCATGCCCTTGATAAGTGTTTTCCTGTATGTGTGTAACATTAAACAAATTAACTATCATGCACTGAGAAGCTGATTAATTGGCAGAGGATAAAGCATTAATCATGTTTAGTGTTACTATTTTGAGCTTTATAATTTATATAAATGGTTTAAAAAGAAAAGACTAAGAACTTGATTAAGATATCTTGACTTTGTCCATACATAGTATATAAAATATCATGGGGGCTACTCGGTCATCATGCAAACAAGCAACGGTGAGCTCTAAAATGCACAAAAGACTTACAAGGATGGAGAGTAACAAGAAGGCACAGGGCCAATAGAGGAACGATTTATCTTGCTTATCAACCCCGCCATGTCCTAGAACAGGAAGTTTTGATAAAAGTTAATTGAATCAAAATTGTATAATTTACATGGTTAGTGGAAAGCATAAAATTCAGTTGCAGAAAACCTCTCAAAGGATGTTAAATTAAACCAGAATACAAGAAGCAAATTCGACCAAAAGAAATGAGAGAGTTTACAAAAGCTTTAAAAGCAGGGCGATGAGCAGCCATCTCATACATACAGCACCCTGTTCAACAAGAAGCAGTTTATAAGGAGGGAAAAAAAGACTTATCCGTGTCAAATATGTATTTAGGAAAAGACATACCCAGAGACCAGATATCAGACTTGAAACCATATGGAATATCTGCAAGCAGTTCAGGACACATGTAATAGGGAGTTCCAACCACCTGAACCATGTATAAAACAACAATTAGCTTGCAATGAAGCTACAAATAATTAGCACATTCTTGTATAAGGAAGAATTAATACAAATAAAGATATCAAATGTATATAAATGACTGAAAAAGGTCCAAGTATAGTAGGTCGTCAATAAAAGGACCTGAGAACACCTAGTTATAGCCTAGTGATTGTTGACATTACCCCCACCGTTGGAGGTTCACGATTCATATTTCAACTCCCTGCTCCCAAGTCGCTTTGTCCAGACGTACCAAGTATTAGAATTGGGGGTTGAGGAGTACAAATCTAACCAAATAGATACTGTAGTCTTCGGACATGTATGACCGATACGGCATATCCTTTTGAAACTTTTAGCTTCTTTTATGTTTAACTAATAATGCAAGCCCTTCAAAAATACATTTCCCCTACCGTTAAAAGTGATTATCTATGTTAATCTGGCTGATCAGATTATAATTTTTCACTTGACTATTATTAACAATTTATTCTCGGCGGCTAACATTAAAATTATTACCATGTTTAACTGCAAGCTGTGGCACACGGTATCATATTAACAAATTATATTAATTTTGTACTGTATCAGTTCCATAACAAGTGGAGCATTTTATGAATCATAAAGTACCATGCTTCAACGGACGACTTTTACCATAAAATGTACAGGGAATTTGAGGTATCAGCAAACAGAACACAAAGATTAACGAGGCTCTATTTTGAGTTTAGTAGCATAAGCATAACGTAGAAAAAAGAACCCAAGAATCTTTTCCATACTTGGAGATGGTTGAAAAAGATTAAAGACAAGAAGCATATAAAAAAAGTATTTCATTACATGGTACATACCGAGGAAGCCAAATCATCTGCCTTTAGAGTTTTGGCAAGTCCAAAATCCCCTAAACCAGTTCAGACAAGAAATTTAGGATAACAATATGCAATCAGGTAGAATATCTGATATAGCTCAAGGATGAAATGCGAAAGAGAGAACTTGTAAGAAAACAGGAAGAGAAGGGAAAAGATGAACTCACCAAGGCGGACATCTTGATCTTTGGTAAGAAAAATATTGGAACACTGACGAGATAGTGCCAAAGTCAGCCCATAAATCATTAAGATGCTATAAAGACTAGTCTAAATTTAAAAACATACCTTTAGGTCACGATGCAGAACAAAATTGGAATGCAGATACTCAACAGCCAGAAGAAGCTGTGCAAACCACTTGCAGAGTTTCTGCACAACGTTTACAATTATGGGTGTCAACTTGCAAGGCATAACTCAAGAAGAAACTAACTTGTAAAATCAGCAAAGACAAATAGATTACCTCCTCGGGGAAATAGACCCCATTCGACTTTTTCATCAATTCAGCCCTGTTAGTTAGTAAAGAAGAACAAAAGAAACAATATTGGCACATTTCAAAAATTGCAGAAATTGAAGAACAAAAAGCTCTGAACCAAAGTTCAGCATATAAGCTTAGAAACTCACATATCTCCACCTTCACAGTATCCAATAACAATGCAAACATAGCAACCCTGCATAAAAAAGGCAGCCAAATACTCAACAAGCTATTAGTAAAATTGGAATTTGATTCGAGAATCCAACATAAAACAACAACAAAAAGTAGTATCGTATGATCGCATCTTACTTTCTCAACCCAAGCTTCCTTAAATTCAACAATGTAAGGATGCTGAACTCGCGCTATGAGTGCCATCTACATTCCACAAAATTCAAGCAAAATTAAAATCGGAAAACGTAAAACTGTCTAGTATTACAGATTAAATTAATTAAACAAATTAAACTAACTTCTTGATGTGCCGATTTCCTGCAACGCTCCGTTTGCCGCGCCAATCTGATCTTCTTCAATACATACCTGGAAATTATAGAAATAAATACCAAAAATTCAACACACACACACACACATTATCAAAAATTCAAAAAAAAAAGTGAGAAATTAGAAAATTACTTCTTATTCTCTGATTTGTGGCGAACGAGAATGGCAGCGCCGAAAGCGCCACGGCCGATCTGTTCCATGATCTCGTAATGCTCCATTCGGGACTCCATTTCTTTTAACTCTTTACTTTATCTTTTTCCTTCAAATCAAAATAACGAATAAAAAGAACAATCGAAACGAGATGAAGAAGCGAAAATCATCATTCGTCAAAGCCGTCGTCTACGATCTTCTCCTCCATTTTCCATTACTCTTGAGTTCTCTGAAGCTTAATTTTTCACTTGACTTTTATAGCAGGAAAGGAAACAAAGGAGAACCAAGTTTAAGCTGTTTTTTTTCAGTTACGAGTTTTGTAAAGAGTGGGATAGAGGTGGTTAAATAAGTAAACAACACGGTTAGTAGTTAACCAAAAGGGACAACTTAATTAATTCTTTCCTTAATTATTAAAAAACAATTTAATAATTATTATTCAATTCTGTTAGATAAAATGATCGAGCCTAATTGAGATCTATTAATTATACGAATGATCAAGAATGTTTATATTGTTTTATTATCAAATTTTTGATATTTTTTCAGTAATTATATTTTTATATAATATATTTTCTTTTATTCCAATAGATCAATCTAATTAACATAAAAATATTATTCCCTGTCTTACTTCATATTGGATGTAAAATATTTTATTTATATTTATTTTTGAATAAAAAATTATTCCCTCTCTTTTTTATTTATCATGATATTTTTTTATCATGTGCTATTATTATTTTATATCGAGTGGATTTTAATGGGTAAAGTAGTTGGCGTGAATGGTCCACAATTTAAGTGCTCTGCTCCCTTCCCAAAAACTTTATTGTACTCGCCATCTTTCTTACTTGCATACAAAAAGTGAACAACAAAAGGTTGATTTTTTTTAGATTTCATTTAGCTGAAGATCAATTTTATTTTGCCATTATATTCGAGGATAAGTCGGTAATTGAATAATTGTAAATTAGTATTTAGATTATTCATTTTGAAGATAAATAAAATTTAGGGTAAAATGTCATTTTTACCTTTGTAGTAGACATAATTTATCGATTTCGTTCTTATAGTATTTTCGTATCAATTTAGCCCATAAAGTAGTCCAATTGCGTCACTGTTTGCCCCTTGACTAATGGAAGCCAACGTTGATTGTTACGGTGGTGACGTGGCAATTTAGGATGACGTGACGGAAGATAAAATTAATTTTTTAAGCGAGTTCGAAGGCAAAATTAATTTCTGGTTTAGTACGAGGGAAAAATTTATTTTTAGGTAAAAATTTCAAGTGTGCAAAAATCTAAATGTTTAGGGAATCGGGACTAGGGGTGATAACGAGCCGAGCAGAGCCCGAGCCTGGCCATGCTCGTGCTCTGCTCGGCTCGGAAACAGTGTAATTAGGCTCAGCTCGGGCTCGAGGCTCGTCGAGCTCGGCTCGAAAATAATACTATTGGGCTCGGATCGAAATGAAAAATTTTGCTATAGTTTTTTTTATAAAAGATTCGTTAAAAGTTCATTTCATAACCAACACTAAAACGAAATTTAATGACCGGAAAGGGGGAAAAGTGTCAAAAATTAGATTAATCTAAATAACCAATAAATATTCTTATAATACAAACATATAATTAAAGAAAATACAAAATCAAACAACAACCAACTAAAGAAAATACCCAATTTATTTTAGTTAATTTACTTTTTAGTAGATTTTTCCTAATCTATTTTATTTCTTTTATTTTGCTAAATATATTACTTTTAGTGCATATGTAGATTATGAGCCTGTTCACGAGCTTCTCGAGCTGAGACTCGGCTCGGCTTGTAAAGGTTTCGAGCTGAGACTCGGCTCGGCTTGTAAAGGTTTTGAGCTGAGCCCGAGTCGAGCTCACTCAAACTGAGCTTTGACCGAGTCGAGCCCGAGTAGCTCGCGAGCCGGCCAGGCTCATTATCACCCCTAATCGGGACCCTCCTATATTTTTTGTTATTTGAATATTATATTACATTTCTTGTCCTCTATCCATAATTTTTTTATTTAAAATGTTCATGTCTTATTCTATTGTTGTTATTCTGACCGTATTTCGTTACAGACACAATATACGAATAGTATATTTAATAAGAAATTGAAATAAAATAAGTTGACTTCAACAAGTTGCGAAATCCGAAAGAGTTGATAAATCCAAAGTAATGATTAGTGTATTATATACCTTAGCATTGAACAAAAAAAAGAATAGCAAAAGCATTTTCTTCTCTAAATTAAAAAAAAAAAAGAGGAAAATAAATAATTGTGAGAACTTGTGTTTATATATCATTATAAAAAGGGGGGAACGCGGAGCAATGTTTCAGCACCCTGCAGCTTTCCCTTTCCCGCCCCATATTTGTAATGCGCGGGGTTGAAGGATGTCTTAGATGGCGCTTTTCCATTGCTCCACCCAGCTCTGGATTATTCCTATCCGCCCTGCGCTAATATGCTGCTACGGGAAACGACGCAGACATCTTGGGTCCCGACCCCACCACCAGGGCCGGCTAACGGCATGAGCAGCCCGAGCACTTACTCAGGCCCCCCACCGTCAGGGGTCTCTTAAATACGTTGTTTCATGATCCAAATGTTAAAGTTTTAGATAAACTAGATTTTTTAAAATAAATTTGTCAATAAACCAAAGGGAAAATAAATATTTGTTTGAAACTTTTTCATAATACGGGCCCTACCTTTTCATCAGTTGTCATTTGTTTATTACTTTTACCGCTTCTACTATTGACATTGGGTGGTAGGTATATACAATCCTTCGTATTTAAGCTATAAAATATGAAATTCAAAGAATTATATTTATGCTATGTGGAAAAAATTACAGAACCTTGCATATTTAAGCTATAAAATCTAAAGAGTTATATTTCGATAAACAAGTTGTCTAAATTTTTTTACACAACCCTTATATTAAATTTAAAACCTAAATCTCAAACACGTAGCACCCTAAAACCTAAACTCTAAATTTTAACCATAAACCTTAAATTATACACCATGTACACTAAATTCATAAACCCTAAATTAAAACCCTACACCGTAAAATTAAAAGGCTTGTGTAAATTAAAGTTTACGCAAACTTGTGTATCAAAGGATTTTCCAAATCTAAATCCCTAATGTTAACACTTTAAAACTTAAACCATAAATTTTAACCATAAACATTAAGTTCTACACCCTACAAAATAAAATCATAAACCCTAAATCACAACCTAAATCTCTAAACCTTAAAATTAAAAAACTTGTGTATCAAAATATTTTTCGTTATAAATTTTAAACTTATAAAACTTATTTAAAACAGAAAACAACTGATTATAAACAAACGATATCATATTAAAAAACGAGAAAGAATTAATTCAACTTACATTTAAAAAGTAAATAAATTATAATATAATTGAAGATTGGTCTTAAAATGTTTTAAATTCTAAGATATTTTGTTTTTATTTAATCTTTATTAATTGAATAGTGAAAAAATATTAAATATATTTTCGTTCTATAGGAGTCTATTTTTGAGTTTTCACTTCCGGACTCAAAAATATGGAGACGACCCTGCCCACCTCCTTCCCTCTCTCATTCGAATATATTTTTTAAACCTTTTCCAATTATATTATAGATAATAAATCAAACAAAAATTATTACTATCAATCATATTAAAATTAGAAATTAATAAATTTATAAGTAATACAGTTATATTATAGATAATAAATTAAACATTTTTTTAATTTAAATCATTTAAAATGAGGTTTAAGATTTTATCTTTAACCACTTATATTATATTTAATTAGATATTTTTATGTAAAAAATGCTTATAATTAATAGCGACATGTCTTTAATCACTTTAACTTTCATAAAAAAAAATAGCGACATGTTATTTGCCCTAGTTAATGAACAGAATCCTATGTCTATTAAGTATGTTCTTTTTTATGCCTCACACTAAAAAATATTAAAAATTAAATTCTAAAACCTACTCTTAAATTTCACATCCTAAAGCTTACACCTTAAAAATATACCATACTTTTAATTTTTTTAAAACTAGCTATAAACCCTAACTTTAAATATAATTTTTAAAATTACTTTTTTAAAGTAAAAGCACCAAAAATATATATAATTAAAAAGTAGGTGATTGTTGTCTATATTTCTACTTATCTAGCTAGTTGTCTTTTTAGGTTGGCAATTAATTAGTAGCATTCAAATTAAACACATAAACGATAGGATTCATATTAAGGGGTCGTTTGGTTCACGGAATGTAAGATTACCTTTGAGAATGAGATTACCGGAATGTTACATTACTTAACATATTACCCGGAATGTTGTATTACCTTGTTTGATTTGTTTGGCAGGAATGTAAGATTACATTGTTTGGTTGAAGGAGTATAAGAAAGAAAAAATGCATGTTTTACCAAATTGTCCTTGAAATATATTTTCTTTTTTAACCAACTGAAGTTTTAAGATTAAAGTCAAAATATTTACGCAAAAGTTCATAGAAAATATAAAAAATATATATAATATGAAAATCTTTTTATAAAAATTGATCCTAAATAATAAATGTAATAAAACATATACCAATAATAAAATTTGAGTCAAACACATATATAAAAAAATCGAAATAAAATAAAAATGTGATATATTTTTATTTTATATTTATCATATTATTTTATAATAAGTATTAAAACCCTAAACCACTAAAAAAATAAAATAAATTTATACTTGTATAATTATATAAAAAAGGAAAGATCATTTTGAAATAACTATATTTTTAGTATTCTTGTCCAAAGGGAAGGAAATTGTCTAATACCTAAGAAAATGGAGGGAATGACATTCCTGAGAAAAGACCCAAAAATAGCTACTGTTGGGAATACTTCATTACCCCTGGGAGGGAATGCTCTTGAACCAAACGTGGGTATGTGATTCCGGAAAAAATTATTCCCCTGGTAATGATATTTTCCACGAACCAAACGCCCCATAAATGCCACTTGTTGTTGAGATTGGAGTTTAACTTGAGCAATGATAAGTTGTAAAAGTTTGTGGTTTACACGTGTCACTCTTCGAAGTTTTTATTCGTAAATCTAAAAGTAACAAATTATCCAGTGTAATAAGTTTATAAATAAGAATATAATACGTGCATTCAATATACCTTAAGAGTATTGTTCAAAAAAATACCTTAGAGTATTTTAACATTGTTTTAATATTTATTACACAATTAAATTTCATATCATATTTCTTTTACACGATTAATATGAAATTACACAATAAAAGAATCTTTGTGTATATGATAAATTTAAGTTTAAATAGATATTCCATATGGAGTGTTATTAACCATTGAAACATCTCTTTCGGGTTAAACTTTATTTAATCGAGATATCAATGTTTTTAATCTGATTCATGTAATTATTTTTACGACACAATATAAAATAAAATTAACAACTTTACCAAACATGCAAGATCTCGTTGGAACTTGATTTTTGTGTTGGTAGATTCCTTTGATCCTCTGTATTTACAATCATAGGCACTCTTTTTCTTCCATTTAAATTTAAAGATATTTTTTAACGAGATGTGGTTGTAGTTTTCCGTTTTTAATAAAAAAAATATACAAAATCTCGTTACGAATTAAAGAGGGATAAAAAGAAAATTTTGTAACGATGGATTGAAAAAGAGGTGAAAGTGATTAATTTCATAAGAATCTTTGTTAATGTTCAATACAATGCATCAGTTTCATTTTAGGTCTAATCTTTTTGCTTTGGCCCACAGATCATATGACATTGGAACATGTTACATATTGCTGGTAATATAACAGTAGAAGAGAAAAAGGCAAAAGGCAAAGGATCTAAGTGGGGAAGTAATCTCTTGGATACCATAACTGGGCCATTTCCATTGTGGTGGGGGGGGGGGGAGCTTTAACAAAAACAAACCAAAGGTTAAACTGTAAACAAATATATTTTGGATAATTATTTTACACACAGCGGTGAAAATTAAAAGTTTTTATAAGTATATTAATTTTAGGGTTTAAGGATTTAATTTATGATGTAAGATTTAAGGGTTTAAGGATTTAATTTAGGATGTAAGATTTAAGGGTTTAAAGATTTAGAATTAAGATGTTGTGATTAAAATTTAGAGGTCAATGTTAGAAATAACTAAGAAACTGATAATAAATTTATGGATTAATATCCTATACACAGGCGATGGAAAGTAAAAGTTTTCACAAGCGCCTTAGTTTTAGGGTATAGGGAGTTAGTTTAGGGTATAGGGTTTAGGAGTTGGGTTAGAATTTAAGGATAGTTGTTTCAACTTAAGGTTTAGGGTTTAATTTACGGTTTATAGGTTAAAACATAAATACTCACCATATTACCCTAAAAACTAAACCCTAACCTATAAACCCTACATTATAACTCTAAACCTTAAATTAAAACAACTATCCCTAAATTCTAACCCCCTACACCTAAATTCTTAAACCCTATACCCTAAAACTAAGGCGCTTGTGGAAACTTTCAGTTTGCACCGCCTGTGTATAGGATATTAATCCTAAATTTATTACCCTAAACTCATCATTGGTTTATAGTTGTCACTAGAAGAAACATCCCAATTATCAGGGTTTATGATTTTGTTTTCTTTTTCTTTCATAATGGCGTCTATGAAAATATTCTGTAAAAATGGTCAGATAATTCTAACGATCAAAATAATAAAAAACGAGTTATATTCCAGTAATTTTATTTTTAGAGGTAATTATTATTTTTCGTGAATCAAACGCAACATTAAAAAAAGAGAGGCTAAAACCCAAAACCAAACGCATAAAAAGGCTAAAACCCAAAGGAGACATTATTGTTAAGATTTTGCATGATATTGTAAACGTGGGTTGGGTGGTCCAATGTGCCTATAAAACTCCAAGTTATTGCAATTATTTACAGCTAGCTGGAGTGCAGGACTGACTGATTCACATGCTATACTTCAACACTGGCTCATTTATTAATGCCAGCCATTCCTTTTAAAAAATCATTATTTTTCTTAAAAAAGAAATCAAACTATTACGGTCTCTCAAGAGTTAATATATTACTTGGGAAATCATATTATTTGACAACAATTTCTTTTATAATGGAAATCACAATTTTTTCATAGAAAAATGTTAGGATTCGAACTATTACGAGATAAATTATTGGTTCAGTAAAAAAAGTGAAACAAACGAAAACAAAGAAGTGTTGATGACAAAGTCGGAGCCATTCATGACAATTCATCCTTGTTGATTTGAACGGAAAAATGCTAGACTATTTAGAACGACAAAGTCTGAGTCGATCGAGCAGGAGACGAACCGTTAAAAGGGTCGGATCAGAACCTCCAAACTCCGCAAACTGTATGTTAGTCATGGCAAGCAAAGTTAGGGGCTCACTCTTAACATATCTAAGCCCGAACTCCGCAAACCGTTAAAAGCATTGGCCGGTGTCCGGTGAATCGGTGATGCGCTGCCCTTCATAGTTTGCTCCAAAAGATGAGCAAGCGACATAAATATCTCCACCCTCGTAACATCCCGGTTTGCCTGCACCGGACACATCAAACGTGTTCATAAAGAAACAGCTTACTGTAATTTCATCTTGCAAAGACGAAAACAATTCACAATGATGAAAATACACATCAAACGTGTTCCTAAAGTTAACTACTTTCATCACCGATAACTCCTCGAACTAAATGTTGGATTAACTATAATGTTCAAGGATTGTATCTTACCTCGACTGCAAATCGCGCCCATATCTTGTCATTCCTAGTTTCCATAACTCCCTTCAAGATGGTCAATCCCATTCCCCGGATTAAGTCCGCTATTTCCAGAAAGAAACCCCGTTCTTCGCAAAGCATCTGTCACGGGACGCAAACATAGTCACACAATGGAACAATAAGAGGTACATCATATGTAAGTCGACTGCCGATACAAGTATAGGACTCCCTACCTCCACAAGCAGCTGCCGAGGCGGATTCAGATCCTCGACTATAATAGGGCAAATCATAGATCGCGACCCGACCTCAAATGCCCATGTTGTCCCTCCCTCAAAGTTTTCCTTTATCTACAAACTCAAACACAAGTAATATCTCATCAAACAGGACATTATATGGACATAAAAAATATTGCTCTCGATAATTGCTCGAACAAGTTTTGCTAATATTTCGATAACAGAGGTACTACATTACGAGCAAATATAAAATCCATACCTTAGACTCGCCTGTCTGTTTTAGTTTGTCTGCATGCTTTGTTACACTTTGCAGGAAAAGCATATGCCTGATGGTTTTTTCTAGCAGAGCATCTATGCTACACTGTTAAATCACATTAAAGGGCGGACATTAATGACGGTATTCGATACAGGAAAGCGTATCAAAGAATGATGTAGGTGAATCAAAGAGTTCAAAGATGAATTACTTTTGCTCCATTTGGTACAATTTCCCTTAACTCCTTCACTCGATCTTGGATCATCTGCCGATCTTTTGGCCTCGGTCTAGGGTTCTCTCCAGGTTTTAGCCTTTTACGATTCGGTTTGGTCATTTCATCATTCCTCTTTGAATATGCGGTCGAGAGACTGCTTTCGTGCTTTGAATTATGGCCCGGCTCAACCAATGAACTGATTTGAGACCCGTAAACAGAAGTAGTTTGAGAACAAATCCCAGCATTATCCTTGTTACAGCCGGATCGAAAAGAACCGGACGAAAGAGTTCCTCCTTTCAACAATGATTTATGAAGGCTTCCAAGTAACTCCCCTTGTACTTGATTCGAAAAATCAACCCGGCCAAAGGTAGTAGAACTACTCGGGACTGAGGAGTTACCGAACTTCGTCAATGTTGTCCTGCATGACATATCATCATCTGATATCTGCTTTGCAGCAGGTTGTGCATTAGAAACCACGGCATCCAAAAGATGATCCGTAACAACCCAAGAATTAATTCCCTGATCTGCTATTCCTTTGTTCACCGAAGAAGTATCAGAAAAAGCATTTTGCATATCCCTAAACACCAAAGTATCCTTATCTACATTATGCATCTTCGAATCCGGTCCCTCAGCAAGCACATCATTCCATTGTCCATTGAGTAGTTTACTCTTTAAATGTGCCCCCAACACATCAAACAAGTCATCCCTTGAGGGTGGCTCGATACATGCATCTTCGTATGTAGAAATCAATGATCTAGTACTAAAATTTTTACTTTCATGCTTCAGGCAATTACGGATGGCACTCGGGAGTTGCTCACCAAAAGGGAAGCCACCATTGATATTAGGTAGACTACACTTAGAATCCTCAGAATCATGCCCTTCAATAGAAACTCCTGAAACCATGCATGTACTGGTTAGTTGATTAGCCGGGATGGATAAAGTAAGATCTTCTACTTTCTGCAAGCTCCTTTGACTAATCGATGTACTAGCGCTGGTGATAACACGATTTCGCAGACCAGCATCCGGCACAACCAGTTGCTCCATTGAATTTATGCCACTATGACTGGCAACTGATGGACAAATTCTAGGTAGACAATTGAACTCGGACTGTGAGTTACAAAAAGCAACTTGAGGGTTCAACTCGAAAGTCGGGTTTTCGTGAATCTGTTTTGTCAGGGAAGATGATTGATCGATAGTCCCCGAAGCCTGAGATGAATTTCTTTGTTGGTTGCAGCCTTCAGCAACTGAAATCATGGAATTCGTAGAAATGGGAATCCCAATATTTTCAACACATTCATTTGTTCCATAACTGTTGGAGAGAAGAGCTCCAGGGATGGATCCCAAACACAGAATTAAGCTCTTTACATCATTCACAAATCCCATATTCTCCATAATCTGGACGAGGAACAGGTAAATACTTAAGCTTGAACGCGACTAACATAATTTTTTTAGCTTAATAAATCAAACATAGACTACTTACAGTTGTGGAAGAGCCAAGCTGAAGAACACCATGAGGGAAAACTGGAATAACTGCAATGGTCTGCAAAGGATAAAAGCCCAATAATGAAGCAAAGAGATAATAACCAAATAACTAGGCAAGAGTATAAGTTATCGGACCTGCATCCCTGCCGAAAATTGGAAATGCACCTCATTTAGAACCTAAAAAGCATAACAGAACTAACAGTTATGCCAAGTTTGTCAGGTTTAACATTAGGTGCATATACTATAACGTGGATATTATTTATATTAGTACATGCAGAATCATGCACTCGTCACATGCTATAACAATCCGCGTTTCTTCTTAATCGAGGTAGAACTTCTCATTTCGATAATTTTTAGATGCTAAATTTGTAATATACCTCTGGGGGTTGAGCATCTATGACATAATTGTTTGCATTAATCCACTGATGATTTCCGGTAAATGCAGCTCGGCCAACTAACCTGAAAAACAACAGTAACAAGTGTCTCGGGTATTTGAGGAAAACAACTTCAATATGATACTAATCCGCAGAAGGGAAATTGGAAAATGGAGGAAGTATACCCTTGGCCGACTATAACAATGCGATTATTCATCATTTTGTTAATCAGCAAACCAACTTTGTCCCATGGTTGGCAACCAAGCTGAGAGGGATTCTCCGAACCACAGCCTCCGTCCGGCTCTACAAATGGCAATTCCGGGTTTTGTCGTGCAGCTTCATAGTAACATTCCTCCCAAATTAGTAACCTGCAAAGCGTAAAATACATCATTTTAGTACTCTAAATGCAAAAACTCCATAGGGAAATGATGCCAAAAGTTTAGTCATGAACCCCACAGGGTGCTTTTGGTATAATCAAAAGAGACGACAAATGAAAATAAATGCAGGTATAGTTCATTAAATGCCGAGACATCTCACCCTATTGGGGACAAAATTACCAAAGTTTCTAGCATTGTTTTTTTCTCTCTAAATTTTCTCCACCAGCCAAACAGACAGTGACAAAAAAAGCAACTCATGAAGATTCTACACAAGCACAGAAAGAAATAGAAATTTTGCTATATTTGAAACAGGGAAAAATAAGGCCACAGAATCAGACAAATGAAAGCAAAATTCTGAATCAATGGAATTTTCAGCAATAGACAGGTCCAATACAGAAGGGGTTCCTTGTCAAACTTAAATACAAATCTACTTTTCCATTAAGATTCTTTAAGACAGAACAGAAAAAACCAAACCATGAAGTTCCAAAAACAGAAAAGAAAAAGCAACCTCAGATTATATACATATATGTGTATCACAAGATGACTTAAATCAGTCAAACTTTAGCATGTCTAAAAACAAGCTTGACACCCCAATACAAGACTTCCGTCCTTGTTGATTTTCATCTGTTTGGTTGCCGAGAAAATCATTAAAAAAGTTCTGCCATGAGAGAAATAAAAGCACCATACAAGCATAAATCAGAGTCTGTAAAGTAAAACTTCAGGACACTTGAGAAACAGACCAAAGCAAAAACATGCACAGCTTTACAGAAAAAACACCATCTTTCTCTTCTTTTTAATTCCATTGTTCTAAACAACCAAACCAACCCATGGGACAAAAACAAAGGTAGAAACAAGATAGGAAAGAAGAAAAACTTACTTAGTATTGTGGCAGCCGATCTTCCAAAAAACAGCATAAGACCACTGAGTCACCCCACAAAGTGACTTCAAAGCTTCTTTCAACAAACCACCCATTGCTTTCTTCTCCTTTCTCCTTCTTCTCAAAATATGCAGATATTAGAGGCAATGCAGCCAACAAAAAGGACTGAAAATGCAATCTTGACAATAATATCCCACATTCATAAGAAATAAAGCTAACTTCCTCTGCAAGAGCCTCGACCAGCCTGCTTCGTTCTCAAGCCACCGCTTCTTTTCCTTTCTGGACCCAAATTCCCTGCTATCATCCTCCTGCAACTCCTACACATCATCTTTAACAAAAACTAAAAATGAATAAAGCTTCTTTAGAGTTTTTGTTCCTAGATAATTCCACAAGCTTCAAGCTTGAAGATGGCCAAAATCTGCTCCATCTTTCAAAGGAAAAGCAACAGAAAATTCGACAGAAACCTGGGATTTCTCTGTTCTCTTCTTTAGTGAATTAATGTCACTGTTTTGAGTTGAAACTTGGAAGTGCTTTTTGTTGCTCGGTTGTGTGTGTGTGTTTTGCTTTCAGTTTTTTTTTTCTTCTTATCTTCTGATAAAGTACAGAAAGGGCTGGGTTTTAGAAATAGGCAGGGAGTTTAAGTGAAATTACCGTAGATGCCAAAATGATTTTTCTATACACCGTGGTTAGAAATTTGGGTTAAAAAAATGCATTAGCAGATGTAATTAAGTTAGGGTAAATGATTGTAAGCTATGATGAAGCATTGTGTTGAGCCCATAACCATTCATTCCGCCAACAAAAGTAGGCATTTGATTTATATTTATATTTATATTTATATACCCTAAAAATTTACTTGGAAACCAAACTCTTTGGATTCAAATTCAATGGTCCTCACATTCTCTTGAAAATATAACACATTATTATTATTATTATTATTAACCTCTCATGCTACGGTCAAGGTGGGTTCCTCGTGCATATTCCGCTAAAACCCTAGCCCGTTATTTTAATCAATCCAATAAAATTAGGATAAGATTGAGACAATTCATTATACTCCACCATAAACTAACAAAACAAAGACACGTGTCCCAAGTAGCAATCAAAATAATATATTTAAGGCTTATATCGACGACAGAGTCATATTTTTCATATAGTGAAGTTATAATAGAGTATGATGTTGCTTCATTCATGGCTTATACATCAAATAAGTCCTCATAAAATACTGAAAATCAAGTAACTTGATTTAAATTTTCAACTTGTCAGGATTCTATTCTATACAGTTTTTTTTATTAATTGTCGATATTTAATTTATTGGTTGACTATTTTGAATCAAATTTTACAAAAATTAATTATGGGACAATTCTCTCAACTTAATTTTCTCTATTCACAACGTCGAGCTTATATTACATACTATTACTTTTTTTGTTAACTACATGTATTTGACTAGTTCGAATCTAATTTTTTTCATTTACAGCGTTAAGATTTAAATCTAAAAAAAAACTATTTTTGGGTCGTGTACTTGTCAGGTTTCTATTCTATACAGTTGCTTTCAGTAATTGATTAGTACTAAAACTTAATTAATAATAAAATATTTGTGGGTGGGTTTGATTGTTGGTCGTTGGACCAGCTGGGAAGAAATGCATGGCCAAACAAAGAGTTCACACTTTCCCCATACAATGACTTCTCAACCCTTCGATTAAAAACCCATTTTCCCCCATCCTGAAAAATCAATGGCTGTGATTAATAACACATAAAAAATATAAAAGTAGTTGAATCGATAGGGGTGAAATACAGAAAGAACAGAGCACTCAGTTGGAAACACATGAGACTTTTTTTTGTGCTTTGTTATTATTTTTGAGATTTTATTAAATAATCGATTTAATAATTATGAATACGATGTAAAAATATTTTTTTACATAAAGTTTAGTAATTTTGTGGGGAAATGGGTTAAAAAAGATTCCCATTATTTCAGAAAGCGTATGAATGTGTGCAAGTGTTCCTTGTTGGCAGTAAAATATTCATATTTTTTACTGAAAAAAAACCTTTATTTCTAGGAATATACCATTGGTTGGAGTGGAATTGCATTCATTCTTGAGCAGAGTGAAAGAGTATGATTTACTCAATCAAACATTTTTTAAAAATAAAAAAAATAAAGAAAAATCACCTCAACAGTGTAATGATAAAAATAACATATTATTTTTTTAATGTATTGAACGTGGGTGAATGTTCTAACCTTGCATTGCATAATGTAAAAGAGTGCACGTGATATAGGCATATAAATTATAAGGGCTCCGTTGGATTTGTAGGCCAAAATAGAAGTAAATATTTAGAATATAGGGGATGTTGGAAAATATTTGAGGATATAGGCCATTTTCTACAGTACACGGGGACCTCGCCACCTGCACATGGCGAGGTTTGAGAAAAAAATTATTAAAAAATTGGACCTCGCCACCTGCACATGGCGAGGTTCGAGAAAAAAATATTAAAAAATTAGACCTCGCCACCTGCACATGGCGAGGTCCCCTGTGCACTGTAGAAAATGGCCTATATCTCCAAATATTCTTCAATATCTCCTATATTTTAAATATTTATTTTTATTTGGATTATTCTCCAAATTTTTCCCACAAAGTGTATTCTTTAAGTGAAAAAGCATAACAAAAACACCATTTTCTTTTATGAAATTACATTCAATAAAAAAAAAGCTTAAATAATTGATAACAATTTAAACAAAACCACTCAAACCCTAATTTAAATTTATTAATTGATTGAATGAATTTTAGAAAAATTCACAATCAAATGCACTAATTGAATCAAAATTGATAATCTATTTGATTTTGAAAATTGGGTGCTAATCATAAGTTAAATCGCTTAAAACGAACAAAATTCGCCTTCCTATTTTTTATACCATTTTCATATGTTATTCCAAAAATGTTATGTCACGTGTATTGATAATTTATTCTTGATTGATTATTTTTATTTTGTTGATAATGCACGTGTCATAAAATAATTTGTAAGACATATAAAAATACACACAAAAACATACTAATTATATTCCTTAAAACAACTTCAAAAGAAATCATATTTGGACGACGAAAATTTATCAAGCAATCTGCATTAAAAAGTCGGGCCTAAACAAAATTCCGACCACAACTTGAGCAGTGGATGAATGTCTGGTTCAAAAGTTGGGCTAACTAGGGAGATTAAAGTCCATTTCATTGGGCTCGTTTTTGTTTATTGGGTAATATCAAAATACGCTCTACGATATATATATGAAACGAATATAAGAATATTTCGTAATTTTAGTAATATGAATTATCAATGTATTAATATTTATATAAATAAAACTTGTTCAAAAATGTTTATAAAACGATAAAGTATATACGAACACGAGGAATTCATATGAAATTAGTAGGGAAAACATAGAGAGCACTTACTTGAAAATTACTTAAAACGAACTTAATTCACATGTACGATGTAAAATAGTGATTTTAATTTAACTTTCAAGTTAAACTTCCACCTCTATACTAAAAACATTTTTAAAGGAGGAATTAAACAACCGAAGAACATAAATAAAAAGATAAAAATGAATAAAGAACTCATTTAGTAGAAATTCGACAATCCAGAAACTGGTCCTAAGAATTTTATTATTTGGTGGAGCAGCATCTCACTTTTATCCTTTGATCACATGGCAACCAAAATATATTGTCATAAAGAAAACGGCACTTAATCTTGATTTTTTAGGATTGTATGTTGCATCTAAGAATTAAGATTGTGCTCATACTTTGTGAAACACCACCAAACTTCCTAACCCAATGTAGAGAGTTCAAATGTGAGGATTTATATACTTTTTTATTTGTTTAATTATTCCTTTTTCATGATTAGTAATGATACTTTTGTGCACTTTTTTCTCTCAGATTATCAATAGTAGAGTTTCAGCTTAAATTAGATATAGGAGAATTTCAACGATACACATATTTTAAAAAAGAAAAAAAAATATAAAGTGCAAGTTTTTTGTGTACTTTAATTTATTTATAATGGGGTATTTTAGTCTAATTGTAACTTTAAAAAATTAAACACGTTTGCAAATTAAGTTGATCGAATCTGAATTATCTAACCACATGATTGTTTTATAAAAATTTAAAATATTATAGATTGCAAGTTGAATAAAGGATAATGGAAAAGATTTAAAGTGATGAGCATCAAACTCTTTCTTATCTCAATCACGCTATTAAATTAATGGTATAGAGATTCAATTATATGACTTTATTCTCAAATGAGTGGAAATAAAAAACATTATAATAGATACGTGTATATATCTAGGGCTTATTTTCAAAGCACGTGCTTGGACAATGTCAATGAGTTCACCAAATAAATGTTGGACAATAACTATGTATGCTTCCTAACTAATATGCTTGAATTCAAAGAATTAATGCTACTATGTATGTGTGAAACTTGTGGATAAGTTCCTTAGGAAACAATACTAATGGTCCAAAAATATGTTTAAGGTTGAATATAGATATATTTAAGGATAGACCGAGGGATTGTTCTCTAAAAATTTAAAATATGTATGTAATTTAATTTATTTTTAAATTATATATTTTGTATTGAAATCTATTTTCGCACCCCTAACAAAATCTTGCGTTCGTACTTGAATATATTTATATGTCTAATTTCATAGAATTCATTTAGTTTCAGAACAATCAATGTTGAAAGTTGAAAGATTTCAACTATGCTGCATAAATTAAAAGCAATGTCAAAATAACTGGTTTTAAACCCTTTTCTTCCTGATAAAAATTTTATGTCACTTTTCAATGCTCTTTTTTATGTTCCAATACTAAAAAATTAAATTTTAAACCTTAATTCTAAATTTCAAAACGTAAACTATAAACTCTAGAAATAACACTCTACCCATGATTTCATAAACTCTAACCCCAAATATTAATCCTAAACTTTAAACTTATTTTTTTAATATGAGAGCATAAATAAGGACACATAAAAAGACAGCATTTTTTTCTTCCCGTTTTATGCCCCCTTTCGATCTTCTCCACATATAAAATATCGAAGTTCTAAAGTACTTAGATGTGGGTTTCACCATTTCTCATTGGCATTATAAAAAGAATATGTGTAAATGGGCTTTGGGGCACCATTATATAAATAGAAACGTCCTATGATTTGGAATTCTCAAACAGGAAATACTTTCTATTATAGGAAACTATATAGTTTATAGGATGTTGTCTGGAAACGATAGATACAAAAACATAACTCAACATTATTTTATCGGAATGTTGGTTAAAAAAGTTCAAATTTAGAGAAGTTAAAAGAGAATTATATATTTTTCGAGAGATTAAAGAATTTCAACATAAAAATTTATAAAATTTAGTATATTTTTTTGTAAGACCGGTCCTTATTATATTCAACCCATGCATACATAGACATTGAAAATGTGCGTTCTAATTTTACGTGTTTGGATGTAAAGGAAATCCAAATTAAGAATTGAGTAAAAATGTTAATCATAATGGGATTCAAATTAAATGCAGCTACATAAGTAGGATATTTCACTTGGTTAAGCACACCTTAATACTTTGGCAAATACAAGGGCCAATGACATATTTCTTATTAGTCATGAACATTACAATCGGTATTAGCATTTGCATGAGAGTTGATTAATTGGTGCTAATCATAATTAACTTTTTATATATAATAGCTAGTTAAATTATTTATCCTCTAAGTTTGAAATTGAGCTTGATTGTCGCTTGATTAGTTGGAAATTAGGTTGAAAAGTAAGGAAAATATTTTGAATTTAGATAAAGATGTTCGCTTTCCCCATGGGGCCATTAGAAAAGACTTTGGAACTACAACTTAACATTATTGGGTTTTCATTGTTAATTAAATGAATTAAAACCACCCACCTTTGCCAATTTATTGCTAATCAATCAAGGTATAATAATCTATTAAGTAATTATGTAATAATGCAATTTCTAGATTTTAATACTTTGTCCTCTATTATCCTACACTAACAAACAATTAAATTTTTTAAAAAAAAGTTGAGAAAAGTTACCAACAAGTGTCGGGTGTAATAACTAGTCACATTGCTCTCTCAAGGAGAAAATTCAAGTTTAAACATTAAAATAAATATTATTAAAAGGGAGAGCCATGAATTTCAAACATAAACCATAAAATATACATGCCAAATTTTTTGTTAAGAAAAGTTCTTTAATAATTATACAATTTAAAAGTGTCTAAATGCCAAAAAAAAGTCTGCTTACTGAAGTGATATTTTCGAATAAAATGAAAGCAGTGTTAATTAAACAGTAATATATCATTCATCCTTTCACTTTCGTATTGTCTTATCTTGTTTAAAATCTTTATATTCAAATTAAATATAATTGGACTCAACACTTAATTACCGACACGCACAATTATCTCATATTTTATTAAGTGTGCATTACAATTTCAGTTCAAAAAAAGTATGAATCAGAATTAGAGTAATGCATTTTCTTATATTTAAACTCAAATATAAAATATATAACGAAATAAAACTTTCAAACCTATGAAACCAGGCCACGCCGAATTATAAACAAGTTTTTAATACGAATCTGACGAACACGTCCCATCTTTCGACACAATTCCACAAATAGGGGTACATAATTCCAAAACAATTTAAATCAATGGGGCCAAACTATCATTTTCCGAAAATGATGGACTTTTACAAGGTGTCGCCATAAAATACATGAGATTAAACTCATCACAAATACATAATTCCAAAATGTACAAGTTGTCACCATAAAAATACATAAGATTAAACCCAATCATCAAACAGCTTGAACGTCGTCACGGTTCGAAATGCTCGACCGATAATGATTCACTCACAAAACATATATCGTTTAGATTGTAGTTATTTGATACATAAATTATATAAGAACTACACAACTTTATATTTTTTTTGAATATGCTGGTGTGATGCAAGGGTAGCATCTGTTCAACTTTCTTAATCTTTTCAAAGACGGCACAAACATCATGGCATTACTGGTGCTCGAACCCGTGTCCTAAGGGATGATAAACATCTACCTTTGCCACCAGGACACAAGGGGATGAGCAACTACACAACTTTATATTTAAACCTTATATTTCAAAGGTTTATAGTAAAAAAAGTGTCTAGCCTATATTCTTTTTCAGTTTGGTGCCTAATGTTTTTTTTGGCCACTTTGGTGCCTAACGTTTCATTCAATAACTCAAATTAGGTTTGTTCGTGATTAATGTTAATTTTTTTCGTTATCTAATAAAATCACGACACGTGACATATTTTGGTAATTTCTTTATTTTTTATTTTTCTAAAAATCAGAAAATCTTTAATTTTATTAAAAAACCCCAAAATCTTTAATTTCTCTAAACTCAAATCATATATCCATAAATTCTTGCCCTCCCACCACCGATTCAACCATCACCGCCCGCTCTTGCCTTCGTCAGCCCCCACGACTGAAAGCCACATGATCCCGTCGTCGAAAATCGGTGAATGAACCGTCGATTGCTTCGTCGACAAACATCCAAAAATGAAAAAATAGATTGTTGGGCTTCTAACCAATGGCTAGAGGGTGGGGGTGTTGAACGGTGAGGTACCCGACATTTGGGTGGTGAACGTGAGCCACCGACGTGTGGGGGATGTCGAACGGTGAAGGAGATGTGATTTGAGGGTTTGTTTGAATGAAATTAAAACTTGGGTTTTTTTTAAGAAGCACGTATTTTTTACAGTAATTTAGAAAATAAATAAATAAATAAATAAAACATGTCACATGTCATGTTATAATTGGTTAACGAAATTTTTTTAACAGCCGCTGACTGAAAAATTTAATTTAAATCACGGAATGAAATGTTAGGTACTAAAATAACTCAAAAAAACGTTAGACACAAAACTAAAAAAAAGTTTAAGTTGAGCACATTTTTAACTATTAAGACTATTTTAAATCACAATAATTTCTAACGTATAAATATAAAACATGTGATATTCAAATAAGTATTGTTATATAAAATAAATTTTATGCACAGAAGAAAATTATTGTATTCCGAAGGCCCACAGTCCCAATTGGGTAAAGCATTAAACTTTGGACACGTGGGGTCCTCATAATTGATGATGCTTTGGACCCCTCTCATTGGAAGAATACCCGAATCTCAACCGTGGGCCTGCACTTACGCGAGCGTGCTCTCGATTAGACGCGTGTAAATCACGCTTTTTTTAAACATTTATTAAAAAGATTGTGGGTCCCATACTTGGGGATAATACGATCAGTATCCGACACGTGTTCAGAATGATGATCGTACGGTTGTTGGACCCGCACTTTCTGGCGTTCATATTTTCCCTCTTTAGTTTTTTGTGATAAGGGATTGCACTCCAATCGCTCGTGCTTTGTTTATCAGTTTTGTTATTCTTATTTTTTTACACAAATAATTAGTTTTAACAAAAAAATCAAATTAATTTAACATGTTTAAGATTTTAAAATTAATATATTAAATTGTGCCTTTTATTTTATATGGGCACTATTTGATATAATGATGTTTAAGTTCTTTTAATAAGCGGTTTTAATTTATAGTTATGTGTCAATAATTAATATTTTAAATAAACACTTAATATAAATTATTAGATCGAAATTGCTTATTGAGAAAAACACTACAAATATTAAAGTATTTAACAAATTTTTTATTAAATAGATATATTATATTAACAAAGTAAATATAAAAATTCGACCCATATAAAAAAATTACCTGACCGAACTAAATATTCTAATTATTCGGCCTTTATGTCATATGTTTAGTCGATATGTTTTAGAGTTTAAATTGAATAACCCGAATTTACTTGTTAACATAAACATAAATAATTTACTAATAGTTAATTGAATTAATTTTTGTCTAATCAGGATATGTATAAGATAATGATAATTACACAAAAAAGTTAAAAAAATAAAATTTTAATTTACAATTCGATCAAAACTAAGTGAAAATAAAATAAAGAGTCCCATGACCCATCAATATTGTTCTTCAATCGAATTTTAAATCATTGTAGGTAGGATTATTTTTTAAACGTTGCTCTTCAATCAATTTTACTTAACCCCTTTTCTTTAATAGTTTGTTGATAAGATATGGTTCTTAACTAATGATGATATTAATGATTATTATTTAAAGTGAAAGCCCACTTGTCATCCATATTTCAATATCAACCCCACTGACTCTTATCTTCCTCATCTTCTCCTTCAATAATTTTCAAACAGGTCCTTAACTTTTTCTATATTTATCTTTTGCCCCTCATATTACTTTAACTCTTGTATTTATATTTATGATAAAATTGACTTGAATTAATGTGTTTTTTTTATATTTTTTGTCTCTTTCTAAATAAGACGTTTTACTAGATGAAAAATAATTTAAATTTTCTCTTTTTTGAACAATGTCTCATCTTCTCCACTTGTCATCCATATTTCAATATCAACCCCACTTGTAATATAATATAATGCTTCAAAAAAGGAAAAAAAAAGAGAGACAAATCCACTAAAGTTTTCTTACAATGGTGCAAAGAAATACATGCACTTCAATCGAGATTAGCATACCAAAATCTATAAACTTTCATAAATTTTTTTGTCTCTTTCCAAACAAGACGTTTTACGAGGTGAAAAAGAATTGGTAAGGGAACCAAGCTATCAAGCATATTGCTCATCTACCCAGATCTGATTACATCGGCAACCAGCCATCAACTGAGTGGGGACTGGGGATCCATCTTTCTAAGACTACCGACAAAATCATAATTAGATATTAACGTCGTAAAGATATCTGTACGAACACCAACCGACCGCTAAAGTATGCTGAAATCATGCCACAAGGACAAATGAAACGAACCACAAAAAATAAAAGAAAAATGTGCCACAAGAACATAGGAAACATGTGTCACAAAGACAACGATTCTTATTAAAATATAAACAAAAAAATAATAGACTTGACGATCAATAACTAATATTAAAATTAGTCGCCGACCACCAACCAAAGAAAGAAAAGTAAAGTTGCAGGGGACGATTGCTTTTGTATTTATAAGTTCTCATATATTAGAAATGTATTTTATGACATTATACAGTTGCATTGAAATTATACTAGTACTATGTTCAAAAAATTATACTAATATTTCATACTTTACTGTATAATTATATATATTTAATTTATTGACAGATTAATCTTAAATTGAATATTATAAATGTTTATGAAAATAATTTTTTCAATGCATTTGCTCCGATAATAATGTTTAAATTTAAATTCAAAATCTTAATTAAAAAAATTAATTATTCATCTCATTAGACGAATTTGTTTTTGGTTGATCTTTTTGCACATGTATATTAAGTTTTCACGCTGATTTTGGTATCAGTCTTTTCGTAGAGAAAAATAGCAGTGTAGTACTAGATGTTGACTTCCGAGGAGATATCCGCCTAAATCTGACCATAACATAAAGCGTCCGAATCATAGTATACACACCAGATCAAAGAAATGGATTAGGATTTATATTCAAATTATGTCCTTCACTGTTTTAAAAATGTTTTTAGAGTTAAATTATATTTTGGGTCAAAATTAATACGAAATAAGTATTTAGATTAAAAGTATTTTTAATTTGATTTAAAAAGAAAATTATTTATTAAAAAACTGAAATTTATTGTTTTTTACTTTTGTTAAAAATATGTTTAAGCAAATTACTGTTATGAATATTTATCTATGTGGATGTCTATCATGATTAGAATTTTATCAAAGGAGTTTGATTTATTTATTATTAGGAATATTATCTCTATGAATTAGAGTTTAATGTATTATGTACTTCTTATGCTTATAAATAGATGATTCATTGAAGGTATTGTATACAATTCTATATTTAAGAATAATACAAATCTCTCTCTTTCTCTCATCTCTTTGTTCTTCTTGTTCTTATTCTTGTTCTTCTTTATTTTATTCACAACACGTTATCAGCACGATCTCGCTCGCTTAATTACTGTGATTATTGTTGGTGGTTCTCGAAAAGAATTTCAATTTGATATTGGTGACTACATCTATCATATATTCAGCTTACCTTGGAAAGTATGGTATGTTTTACTTATTTATATACTAATATAATGATTGATTTATCATTCTCCAAAAGTTAGTATATTCATATCTATTATTTGGTTATTATTTTAATTTATTATTATTTTATTCATACTTGAAGTAACTCTTGAATTAACGAAAATTAAAATTATCGTCGTACTTCATTAGATGGATTGATAAAACAAACCGAATTAAAGCCCTCAAGGATTTCGGCTAAATGCTATTGGGCGCACAAGTTGGAACATTTTATTACACAATATATTAGTTTTATTCAAAGTTTTTATTATTCCATTCTAATTTATAATTGATTCAATTCAAGGATTGTGTTGCCATGTGGTTGTTATATATTTGTTTTATCATTATTATTATTATTATTATGGTAATTTATATGAATAAATTCGAGATATAAAATAACTTTATTATTTGTATCGATTACTTTGTATGTGAATCAAAGGCAAAAGGAATACGTTACTTTGATGTGTTTATACATTCATCAAAATGTCGTTTGATTTTAACTATGGTTGTTTATAATTTGATCACATCACTTATAGTTATGTTTATTCAACTTGATCTATGACTACTTTTATACTTTTTGATCTAGTCTCAAATAATTTTTTATTCTATTGATAAAAGTCGATGCTTTTAACCGTGTTTTGAGTTTTACATGTATTCAAATGAGTTGGAAAGAGACATGACGTAAAAAAAAGATTATGAGAAGATGCATTGGTTCATTTGCTGCGTCATCATTGTCTTTGAGACGAAATTCAATATCGGTAAACTCTATTTTTATTTTTATCTTTTAAAATACAATTTTAAAGTGCGATAAATCATGATGCTTTTGAATTTACAAGAAGATTATTATAAAGTCTATATTTGCTCGAAAGCAATATTTTTTCTTCGTCGAAAAACTCGACCATAGACTTCTCCCAATTTCAAGTTACGAAATTCGTCTTGATCTAAAAAAATTTATGGGAGGCATTCCCTGAAATGAATGCAAAGCATGATATTTATTCCATGCGATTATCAATGATGGGGCATTCCCTGAAGTGAATGCAAGCATGATGTTTATTCTATGCAATTATTGGAACTGTTTCATTCCCTGAAGTGAATGCAAACATAGTAAATAATTATTCAATTAGAGACATAATTTCGATATAATCCAAGTATAATTGGCTGGACATCCCGTTCTGCGAGGCTACTGGTCTCAAAGGAGGTTTTTAAAGGACCTTGTGGACATGTTTAACAATGCCGCGTACGAGGATTAAATCTTTGTTCTCTGTGATAAGGATATGTGAAAAAGGTTTTAAAGGCCCACTGGCTCTACTCCATTCCCTGAAGTGAATGTGAGATTATATTATGGAAGGAATAAAAAATCACATTAAAAGTTGTGGTCGTGGTCGAGGCTATGAATATACACATGAAAAATATAGTCGTTTTAAGAATACTTCTACCCGCTGGTAGCAAAGTTATAAGGATGACAAGAGTGATAAAGATCATTCTAAGGAAGTGAAATCATTTTACCAATGTGATGTTATAAACCATTGGTTTCGTACTTGTTAAACGCCAAAGTATTATGGACTTTATCCATAATCATGAATGATAAATGAAATAAAATATAAACAAAATTTGTTTATGGCGAAAATAATTATGGCGTTATTGATCCAACTCAATTGGATATTGTTAATTTTCTCATAACCCTTGAAGGGAATAATTTACCATTTATTTTATTTCCCTTGTAACTTCTAACAGGAATAATTGGATTTTTTTATTTTATTTATTTTATGTTAATTCATTTTATTTATTATTTATTTATGTTAGTTTGCTTTATGTTTATTTATTTCACATATTATTTATTTACGCTTTATGTTAATTTATTATTTGAAGAATATGATTACTTCCGGAATAAAATATACAATGAATTGTGGCTATTTATGCCTAAAATTGTGGCTATTTATGCCTAGCAGATAATGCAAGTACTCATATTGTACTTAATCATAAGAAATATTTTCCCCATTTAAATGCAAGGGAAAATATGAGTAGTATTTCTCAAAGTACTAAAATATCAATACTTCGGAAGAGCACTTGAAAGTTTATCTCTGATAGATAATCGACTTGATATGATGTGCTATATTTTATATTTTTCATTCCTCGAAGTGAATGATACAAAGTATATATTTTCATTACCTGAAGTAAATGAAACAAAGCACATTTTGAAAAGTGCACAATTATGCATTTCTCGATTAAAATGCAAGGGAATAATGTGAGTACTATATCCGGAAGTACTAATATCACAGAAGGCTATGGTTGAGCAAATATGTTATTGTCAAATGAAACTTTATTCCATATTCACATTACGTTATACTCGTCAAAGTCATAAAGAGAGCAATATGAGTTCGCAAACTATCCCATTGGGAATTATAGATAACATATGTTATCAATTGACATTTGAAATAAGCCAATATAAATATAAGTTCTGGTAGCCAAAAAGTCAGTTGAAAGCCCTAGAAGAGCTATATATTGCTACCAAAAGATAATTTCAATTGAAACCTCCGAAAGAGCTAAATATATTCCTATTTAAAGGAACAATTTTGATGGTCGTACTAGACATGTACGAGTGAGATTGAATTACATGTTATGGTAAACAAGGAGTTTACAAATTCAGAGACATATATATATATATAGTTGGCATGATCGGTTAGACCATCTTGATCAATAATGGTGTAGAAATTATTGAGATTTACATGCACGTGTATTAAAAGAACCTGTAGTTCTCGTGGTGCTTATTCTCAAAGGAATGGATTAAATTCCACTTATTAAAGAACGTGAAATTCTTGTGTTGCTTAAAGGAATTGATTAAATTCCACTTACTAAAAGAACTTGAAGTTCTTGTGTTGTTTGTTCTCAAAGGATATAGATGATCCCACTTACCAAAAGAATTAGAACTTAAAGTTCTTGTACTGAAGTTAAGACTGTATGTCTTGCATATCTGAATGAAATATGGGCCCATATATCCACAAATGTGGAAAGTTTTATATGATTTTAGTAGATGCATCTACATTGTTTTATCGACTTACAACCAAAAGTTTGTGAGATTGATTCTAAAAAGATTCAGATTATGCAGTTAGACTATTCGTCTTGAAAAGCTAGTGGATTTATATTTTAGGCTATATCAGTTGTTACAAAGCCTATTGATTATGAAAAATATAGTTTAGCAAAATTTCAATTAGATGCCTCCTATTTAATAACTAAACTATGAGAACAAAAGAGTTATTATTTATATGGTGTTTCCATATAGCAATACTTATACGCATCAAGCCAACGAGTTATAATAAACTCCCCGTTATGATTGGTTTTTGGTCAGAAACCATACATTTCCCATTTTATAATTTTTGAATGTGCGATATGAATTGCTCCACCACAACGCACAAAATGGGTAAATAAAAAGGGTTGAGAATATATATTGAGTACGAGTCTCATTTTATGTTTAAATTCTTAAACATTAATTGGAGAATCATTTATGACATGATTTTTCTCAACATCAGGGGGAGATGATAATCAGCTGGATAGAGGAAAATGAATTATCATTATCTAGATCCTCGTATATGAACTAGAAGTTCATAAGATAATTCATGTTATTACATGCCAACTGCCAGACATATTTACTGACCCAATGAGAGTAATTAAGTCTCATATACCAGCTGAAACGCTCTAAGTTTAAATTACATGTTAGAGCGAGAGAATGTAAATCATGCCTGAAGCATGATAGTTGAAATGGTTCCAATGATCAAAATTCTCGTAAATAGAAACTAATATGAGATGGTCATATATTGGAGGCGGGTGCTCTTGAAGAGACCCAAGACATAACAAATAATAAAACTCTAGAAGAGTTTCAGGTACCTGAAATAAAGATTGAAATCTTGAAGAGATCTCGATGAGTTATGTCATTACGAGAATGGAACCAGAAAATTGGAAAGTTGTCGACAACGATTTTACAAACAATTTTACATAAAATACTTCTATAGAAGTAAAGAAAGAAATCGATGATCTTGTATAAAATCTATCCAGAAGTATAGATATTGAATTGGCCGATGTTGAAAGACGCTTTGAACTTCTAAAATAGAAGCATTTGGACCAACAGTCCAAACACCTAAAGGTGTAATGCAAGTGAGGCACAAATAAGTAGTCGTAAATACGACTTGAACTATGATTTATGAAAAGTTTTAATTACTTCATGGTGGATGCAATTACTTTGGCAGTTATGAAAATTTTACATGCGTCTAATTATTTGTGGATCCATATTTATCCTTGAAGGATCTAAAATGCTATAAGCATTTGGAAATTTCTGAAGAAATTTATTTAGACATGTCTCATGAATATTTTGGCGCATTTGGTATAATCGCCTTAGTGAATAGTAATTGAGTAAATACTATAATAATCGGATTTCCTTATGTATTTTATAAAGAAGTTTGGATCAAGATCCATTATGATAATTTTAGAACTCTTAAAGAGCTTCAAATTGGAAACTCATGAAGTACTTTCAATATAAGTACTTGAATCTTGACATCAAGTTTATCTCGACCTGAAGATCGAGCATTTTTTATATTTCTTTTGTCTATGAATAAACATAAGCTGAAAGAATCTTAAAGAAGATTTAATATGAATAGAGCATATCTATTGAGTATCCCAATAGTTGTAAGATTGTTGGATGTGAATAAAGATAATTATATCTTTTCTTGGTCTTGAAGCAATATATATTAGTTGGTCAAGAAATATTTATGAGTATACAAAGATTATTACATTTAGATCTTCAAACATTCGTTGATGCCTCCTCAAATGTCATAGAAATAATTGTTATGCACGAGGCAAGCCAAAAAATGTGTTTGGCTAAGACTATTGACCCAACATATCCAAAAGATATGTGGATTTACTTTTACAAGATATGATAAAAGCTATCTTGTGTGAAGATAACACAAGATGTATATCTCAGTTTGAAAGTGGATACATCATGGAACATATTACTCCAAAGTTTTCATCCCTCACGATCTTTAGAAAAATGATATTCAAGATTAAATTATGAAGATTCAAAGATCTTCTATGATGTTTGCATGAGGGGGAGTAAATACGCGTTGCCCTCTTTTTCCCTTAACCGAGGTTTTGTCCCAATGGGTTTTCCTGGTAAGGTTTTTAATGAGGCAACATGTTATGCGTATCAAAGATGTGTGTACTCTTTTTCCTTCACTAAAGAATTTTTTTCCCACTGGGTTTTTATCTTAGTAAGGTTTTAACGAGGCACGTTATCTTCATAGACATCCAATGGGGAGTGTTATGAATATTTATCTATGTGGATGTCTATCATGATTAGAACTTTATCAAATGAGTTTGATTTATTTATTATTAGGAATATTATCTCTATGAATTAGAGTTTAATGTATTATGTACTTCTTATGCCTATAAATAGATGATTCATTGAAGGCATTGTATACAATTCTATATTTAAGAATAATACAAATCTCTCTCTTTGTTCTTCTTGTTCTTATTCTTGTTCTTCTTTATTTTATTCACAACAATTACTAATTTATCCTCTTTGTTGTATTTTTAAAAATATTGTCTAAAATAAACTATTTATATACAACAACACTAAACATTTAAATATTAAATCAAACAATATAAAAACAAATTTTAACTGTTACTTTTTTCACAATGAAAACTCAATTTCATTAAAAAATTATAGAAGACATTACAAATACAACACATTCGGAAAGGAAAATAATTTGAACTACTTCACTAAAATCTCATACAAAACTTAAAAATGAAAAAAAATATATTTCTATGGAGATTAGTATACCAACAAAATTTAGAAGTCTTATTAAATCTCATTGTCTTTATCCAAACGAGACGCATTACGAGATAAAAAGGGAGTGATGAGCGAGTTAAACTACCAGGCAGATTATTTCGCTACACATGACTGATTATATCAACAAACAATCATCAATCGAGTGAGGATCTATCTTTCTATGACCACCAACAAAATCATAATAAAAAAATTAGTGTCCGTGAAGATTTTTGTACGAGCACCAAACGACCACTACAATATGCTGAAATCATGTCAAAACGTGCCACAAAGATTCTTATTAGAATAAAAGAAAATTAAAAAAATTAACAAATAAAAAAAAGAAAAATAATAAACCCGACGATCGATAACCAATATTTAAATAAAGATCGATTGCTGAGTAATTCAAAAATAAATAATTAAAAAGCAAGCGGCACTCTTTAGTTATTTTGATAGAACTATTTCAACTGTTGTTTTTTTTAATATACTGGTGTGATGTAAGAGTAGCATCTGTTCAAATTTTTTAGTGTTTCTTTAAAAAAGCACACACAATATGATAACACTGATACTCGAACCCGGGTCACCAATGTAGTAAACATCATCTTTTACCACTGGAACACAAAGAATTGAGCATTTCAAATGTTATTTTTAACTCCACATAACATAATAAATTATATTTTTGCACCCATAGCAATCAAAGTTGGATCATAGTTTCAAATGTTAACACTTACTAAAAGATTTAAGATTTTCTATATGACCCTCGAACGCTTTCTGGATGACTTGGTCCTATCGATTATCGAAGTTTACGACCATAGGCTATATTTTCACGTGTTGCAATTTGCAAACCGACTAATTAAAGATTAAAGAGCAAAGGTTGGTAGACAAGACATCCAGCACTGATCAGCAACTTGGTCTTCCTGTTCATTGATTCAAATCATAATTATTTTGCTTTTTACAATATTCTCAATATGTTTTTATCATAAAGTTTCCATTAAATTTATGGTCGAATTGGATTAAATTCTTACATAAAAACAAAACTCTTATTGTATCTATGAGATTTGGACTCGACTTCTTCTTAAAATAATATCGAATTTTAATTTTATCTACCTCAGATGCTGTTTATATTTCATTTCTGAGAAGAGCAATATGCCTTATTATTATACTCAATACTTGTAGGTAAAGAACAAAAATCTCCGGTCAATTTTTATGACTAACACTAAAATAAATAAATTTTAAGTTCTAAACTTCAAACTTAAATCTTAAAAAATATATCTTACATCTAATTTCTTAAACCCTGACTCTTAATTTAAACCTATTTTTTTAATTAAAAACAGAAAAAAGACAGAAAAAACATAGGCAAAGAATTTCTACTCGTCGGTAAAACCAACACATTCTTCCAACATCAACGAAATTAAATTTAAAAGCACTAATTTATATTTTCATGGGAAAATATTATAATTCATTAGTTTCCTTATTGGTGGGTTCTTTGGAGAGTGGATGTCATTGTGTTTTATCAACTGCTTTATCTTCTAGGTTTTTGCATCCCATTGCTACCACAAAAAATTACATAAATAACTAAAATGAGAGAAAATTTTCACAAAAGGAAGAGAATACTTAAAAAGCAAATGCAATAAAAAAAAAGATATTTGAAAAAAAGAAAATGAGAAGGAAAAACAAGCCCCAAAGCTGTTTGTCTATATTATTAAGCCTATAGAAATAGACTTTCCTTTGTCTCTCAATAGATTTAATTTAGTTCCAATGCGAATGTATTCTAATTTTTAATTTATCCGTATAGCATATTGTTTGATCCTGATTATAATTATTGGATATATTTTTATAATTATATTTGATACTTGTTGTATTAATCGGACATGTAAGGTGTAAAATGGAGAATGAAAAGATAAGATTAGGAGAGAAAAAGAAGAGTGTACACTGTATAAAAAGCAAAAGCGGCTAATCAAAGGGTGAATTTATTGATTTTTCCAATTTAGTCATGTATTTTGGAGGAGAAAAAAGAAAGAAAGAAAGAAATAGAAATCAGTGGGCACCAATAATTTTCTTTAGGGTAAAGTGTATGAATAATCACTAAAGTTGGGTGAAATAATATTTTGATCACTGTAGTTTTTGAAATTATAAAATGATTATTAAATTTTTTATTTGGTTACAAAATGATCCAAACTAGTGATATTTTTTTTATTAACCGTTGGCATGTTTAAGAAACATTTTGTAACAGGTTGATAACTTTAGATGATCATTTTCTAACATTTTTTTTGGTGGGGGGGGGGGGGGGGGATAACGACAACCTAGTAATCGACCAATTTGTAACTTTAAAAACTTCTGTGGCTAAAAAACTATTTTTACACAATTTAGTGATCTATAGTGTACTTTTTTTAACAGTGGATAGTCCTGAATGCTCATCATCCCTTTCTCTTTCTTTTTAGTTATATCACCATATATATTTATGGATTAATATCCTATACACAACGGTGGAAACTGAAAGTTTTCACAAGCGCCTTAGTTTTAGGGTATAGGATGTTAGTTTAGGGTATAGGATTTAGGGGTTTAGGTGTACGTGTTTAGAATTTAGGGATAGTTGTTTTAATTTAAAGTTTAGGGTTATAATTTAGGATTTATAGATTATGGTTTAGTTTTTAGGGTAATATGGTGAGGATTTAGGTTTTAACCTATAAACCCTAAATTATAACCCTAAACCTTAAATTGAAACAACTATCCCTAAATTCTAACTCCTACACCTAAACCCTATAACCTAAACTAACTCCATATACCTTAAAATTAAGGCGCTTGTAGAAACTTTCAATTTCCGACGCTTGCTTATAAAATATTTATCTTATATTTATTTATACATTCGAGTTTGAGAAGAAAAAATAGTAAAGAATTTGAGCCTGACAAGATGAGCAAAAGACTATAAAAAGATTATTTTTTCTTACATGATAGACAATTTAGACAGAACGTACGTGTCTGTATATGCTCTCAAATCTTCACTCATATGTACTTTGCCTGTCACTGCAACAATCCATCTTTTTTCATGGCTTTCTTGCTATTTTGTTCTTTTTTCTGAATCTTCTCCTCTTCTTTGATTTCTTTATCTTTCTTTTTCTTTCTATGTCCTCACTTTCTTCAAACAAACTTAGTTTTTTTTTTTAAATTAAGAAAAAAACACCAAGTTTCTTTGCTTATTTATTGTGGGTTCTCACTGTTTTTTATGTTTGGAAAAGTAAGAACCAGGACCTCATCTGATTGTAATAAATTGAACATGAAGACTAGTTTGATTTGTACTCTGTAAGAAGTGTTTTTTTTTTCCTTCCTTTTTCGAGCTTTGAATTCGAGCATGGCGACGTACTTTCATGGGAGCTCCGAATTCCAAGGTGGAATTGCGGTGTCTGACGGGATGCAAACACTCTATCTCATGAACCCGAACTACGAATCCTACTCCGACACACACCAACCAGCCACTGCCGCCAACATGTTCTTCTTGAACCCCGCCGTTAACGTGTCAAACACTGCAAGCTTGTCCCACGCGCCACCATCTAACCATAACCAGTTCCTCGGTCTGCCTCTCCCATCACCAACTCCTCCCATCGGACCTTCCAGCTTGGATGATCCCAACCGCCCGTCACCCCTAGTCTCCGGCGTTTGCCATAACTTATGGGGCTCGTGTATTCATCAACAGAATTCACAGCCAGGAAGTAGCAGCAATCCTCAGCTTGTGTCGGTGGCGTCCTCCGCAGATACCTTGGGTGGGCCCCGTGACATCGTATCGCAGTTGGGGTTACGTCGGTCGGGGGTGTCACCGAGGCAAGGCTTGTCCCTGAGTCTATCGTCTCAACAGCTGCCTTTTAGGTCAAGTAACGTCGAAACAGTTATCAACGGACAACCTGAAGTTCAAACAACGTCACTGCCTGCTGACGATTTGAAGATTCCCGGGAGCTCACCGTCGACGGTTTCCGTTGTTTCGAATGGAATTGCCGGGGTTCAGAGTGTGGTTTTTGGATCAAAGTACTTGACAGCAGCACAAGAGCTTCTGTATGAAGTTGTTAACGTTGGGCAAGGGTTAAAGATTGATCCGGCTGAGGGGACCAAAGCGAAGACAACGGTGAACAAAGAATCAAAGGATGATGTGACCGGAGGAGAGGGGTCGAGTGCCGGTGAAAAAGGGGATAAACCCGGTCCCGAGCTCACAACAGTACAGAGACAAGAAATCCAGATGAAGAAGGCAAAACTTGTCAGCATGCTTGACGAGGTTTACTCTTTTTTTCCCTTCTAAAATTCAATTTAAAGAATCAAAGAAAACATGCATGCAGATAAAGAATTTTCATTCTGCAACATTATTTGCTAGCTCTAATGGAATTATGGAAATATATTTTACTAATATTATATTAATTTGAATAGTTCGAATTCTTACAGTGCTTGATATTCACCAGACAAGATAATGTTTGATATAATCAATACATGTCGAATTTGGTTAGTTTGGGACCCTCTGATCAAACCATTATGTCGTCTAAACATGTGGTCACTGTCACTACACCACACTGAGTTTTTAGGGGCGTTTTCTTTTTGCTCTATAACAGCGTTTTCTACCAAAACGCCGCGAAAACCGCTGCTATAGAACGAAACTGCGGGTAGACCGGGTCCATTAGTTGCTAAGCTGATATTTCACTTAGGACAAACGTTGGTGCCTCTAGTTGAAAGTGATTCCACTATTATTTGGGACTTTAAACATGGATTTTTATACATACTTGAAGGTTGAACAAAGATACAGGCAGTACCATCACCAAATGCAAGCGGTGGTCGTTTCATTCGAGCAGGCGGCAGGATTTGGTGCTGCGAAAGCATACACGGCCCTTGCTTTGCAGACCATTTCGAAGCAATTCCGCTGTCTTAAAGACGCAATATCCGGACAAATCAAAGCCACAAGCAAGAGTTTAGGAGAAGAGGATTGTTTAGGTGCTAAAGTTGAAGGTTCGAGATTACGGTACGTCGACCACCAGCTTCGACAACAGCGGGCGCTGCAACAGATGGGAATGATCCAACACAGTAATGCTTGGAGACCCCAAAGAGGATTACCCGAACGAGCTGTTTGCGTTCTTCGTGCTTGGCTTTTCGAGCATTTCCTTCATCCGTAAGCACTCCTTTCACTAATTTCTTCGACAATATTTGTATATAAATGAAATGATCTCGTTCCAAACGCCTTCCCCCTCTGGCTTCAGGTATCCTAAAGATTCAGACAAGCACATGCTTGCTAAGCAAACAGGGCTTACGAGAAGCCAGGTCTGAATTCGGTTTCACTGTTTTGTCCTTTATCTTGTATTCATAGGAAAGAAATGGAAGCTAATGTGGTTGGTGTATGGATTTGCCTTGGAATGTAGGTGTCAAACTGGTTTATAAATGCTCGAGTTCGGCTTTGGAAGCCAATGGTTGAAGAAATGTACATGGAGGAAGTGAAGGAACAACAAGAGAGAACTAATGGCGGCCAACAAAAGGAATCAGGGTCCAGCTCCAGTGCTCAGACTATGGAGCAAGTTAAGGCTCAATCCAAGCCTAAATCCATCAACCATAATAATAACAACAACAATACTTCCCCTAGTGATCAATTTTCCAACTCCACAATCTCAACATCGAGATTCTGGCCATCTGGTCTCGACGGTGCAGCTCAAACAAGCCCGAAAAGGCCGAGGAACGAGCTGCCGAATTCTCGGATCGGCATCGTTCCGAGGGAGATGGACATGAAGCAAGGTGAAACGCGGGAAATCAACATGAAGTTGGGTGACGAAAGGCTATTCAAAGAGGGTTACTCGTATTTAGGTGGGAGTGTTTACGGTTCAATGCAAGAGATCGGGAGGTTTGATGCGGAGCAGCAACAGTTGCCGCCGGGATTCAACGGGAACGGCGGTGTTTCCCTCACCCTTGGCCTTCCCCATTGTGAGAACCTTTCGCTGTCGGGGAACCGACAAAACTTCGTAGCGAACCACAGCATTAACCAGGTAGGAAGAATGTTAGAATTAGGGGCAAGCGAATCTGATATCTATGGGATCAACGCACAACAGCAAGCTTCGCATCCCAGCGACATTGAGATACAAAACAGGAAACGTTTCGCGGCGCCATTGTTGCCTGATTTTGTGGTCTGATCAAACTCCAAATACGTTAAATAAATGACTCAAAATCAACATCAAGAAAAAGTGGAAGGGCTTGGAAAATAACCATTGCAAGTTGCAGTTTCTATTTATATATATAGGTGACATACGTGTAATATATGTAAAGGTAATTTATATGTTCTTACAAAGTTTATGATTGAATTACGTTTTTTAAGGTTGAGCATTTTATTTCATATTGATACTTTTGGATATTGATATTTGAAACATTTTATATATATGATAAACAAACAGGGTATCATATATGCATGAACCAATAAAAATTTCCATTTATAGAAATATATGTTAATTTTTAGTTTTTAATTTATATATAATTTAATTTCTTTATTTTTTTTTTGAAATATACAATATGCTCCATACATGTTCAAATATGTGTATAGAATTCTTTAAATGTATAAAAAGATCCATTATAATCTAAAACATTTTTTATATAAAAGTCTAAAACTCATTTAAATGCAAGGCATTATAAGTAGAAAATAAGATTTGCCTTGGATAATATTTTCTTTGGTATAATCATTAATATTTAATTTACTAATCGATTAACTTAAATCATGTATTATAAAAATTTATTACAAGAACAAAACTTTTCAACGCAATTTATTTTAATCAAGATATTAACAAAAAAAAAACTCCATTGTGGACTTTAAATTTTCGGCTACCCAACTAATTGGAAGTTGATACCATAACAAATTGTTATTCGTGGCGTCATGCAAGAGCCATGACCATGTTTCGTTAATATCAAAACTAAGATCTCTGATTTTTCTCCCGATGATTTAAATTCTTTTTTCTTTGGGGTCAACTTCATGTATTATAAAAATAACCATTGCAAGTTGCAGTTTCTATATATATATATATATATATTGGTATGTTTCCAATTAGCGGATAGCTGATAGCGAATTATATTAGCTGATAGATGATAGCTTATTTGAGTAGCGAATTGTATTAGCTGATTGTATAAAAGTGTTTGATAAAATTAACTGATAGCTTATAGATGTTTGATTATTTAAACAAGCAAAATGACATATAAGGACATTATATTCAATACTTGTTTAAATACTTTATTAGTTATCAATATTTTGTATCTAATCAATATTAATTAGATTTATAAAAATTATTTTTAACATAAATTTTCTAAACATATTCGAATGATTTATATATTAATTTATTATTTATATAATTATTTTAATATAATTTAATTAATTAATAAATTTAAATACACATATAAATATGTGATAATAAAAAGAAAAAATAAATAGGATTAGCTTATAAATAGGGTGAGAAAATATTTAATTTAGGTTATTTGGAGATTTTTGGTAACCGGTAAGGGTAAAATAGTCTTTACAACTCTAATATCAAACCTCTAATCTCAAAAAGCTCGTATTAGGAGCTTTTTCAAAATTAGCGGCTTCACCCCAATCCACTCTTTCAATCTGATGTTCACTAAACAACAATATTAGCGAATTTGACTGGTCAAACCTCTAATTATGCCTAAAACCTCTAATTTTTGCTCAAACCGCTATTTACCAAACATGACCAATATAATTTAGTTTAATGTACTTCAAATTTGTTATAGTTTATAAGTAGACATGTTTACGGATCATATCGAATTAAATCGAGTTTTATATGGGGATTAACACATTTTATATTAATCTAAATTTAGTTCGCTAAAATATACGTCACAAATTATATTTATGTCCATTTATATTTATAAATGACTAACTCGAGCCTTGCTCATATTATATTAAAAAAACTATAATCTATATTGATCTTTATTAAAATCATTTTGTTATTCTTTTATATATGAATAATTTAAATTATTTACTTTATTAAAATTAAAACCTTGTGTACTTAGAATTATTAACTTTTATGTTATTGTAACTAAAATGTTATTTTGCTCATCCCCTTGTGTCCTGGTGGCAAAGGTAGATGTTTATCATCCCTTGATACTCGGGTTCGAGCACCAGTAATACATGTTGTGTGTGTCGTCTTTGAAAAGACTAAAAAAGTTGAACAGATGCTACTCTTGCATCACACCAGCATATTAAAAAAACTAAAATATTATTTTCTTTATCTTCAAGAAGGAATGACATGGTACGAGAGCATAATAGGCGATTTGCAAGTTAATATTTAAATTGGGCCAGTATGTGCACCATTGTTGTGCTAGACCCAATCTGCACGTTAACCACACTTCATGGTCCAATTGGAAATTCGGGCTCAATTGAAATTTAAACAACAATTTACTATTTACGTTATTATTTATTACAATATTTATTGTAGAATTGTTAATTACACAAACAGTGTTAAATATTATCACACGTTTAAATTTTTTTAAATGATAATTAGAAACACTTGAAAATCACATAGTTCTATATGTGATATTAAATAATTTCGGTATTAGAGTATCGAATTATAATTATTCATATCTATGTGTCTGTTAGATTGTGATAATTTTCAACTACACGAATTCAATCCAAAGAATTGAATGATTTCAATTAGAATCAGTAAGTTTTTCTATAGTAAAGATTATCTTATATTTTTCAAATTTAACTCGACGATTAATTTTATTAATCAATCGATTTAAATATTAATTCAATAAATATTCTCTAGTTAAGGATAAAAATAAAAATTTGAATTCAATGAATGACATTAAATTTATTCAATAAATAACAATTCAAATATGCGGCGATTGCATTGCTAACTAAAAAGTCCAGACGTAGATTTTTAAAGGTTTAATCAAATAAATATCGCACATAAATTGATCCATTACATAATTTTTTTATATAAATCATTTAGCCGTTTAAAATTTTCGGAAAAAAAAAAAGAGAAATGAACAGTGTTTAGGAATGAAACACGACATAAAATTTCATTGAGCATACTTATAATTCAAGTCACAATCCATATACAACAATAAAAAGTTTAGCAAAGTCTTGTAACGACATAAAAAGTTTAGGAATGAAACACGACATAAAATTTCATTGATCCATATACTTGTAATATTTGTTTAACATTCCGTTTACAATGTCTATACTACACTAATCCTTTAGCACTTAAACATACTCAATTTTATATCCTTTTATATATTGTACCATTAATAATATTAATCGAAATCTATTCAATCGATAATAAAAGTAATATTTAGGCCCCGTTTGTGGTTGCGTTTGGCAACCCAAACAGGCTTTTTTAAGTGCTTTCACTTGTTTTTTGGTGTTTTTGGTTGCTTTTAAAACTAGCTTTTCCACCCAAACTAAAAAACTAGATTTTATAGCTTATTGGGTGGAAAAGATAGTTTGAAAATAAAATTATTTTTTTACTCTTATTATTTAATTATAATTTATTGTACATTATGCATAAATAATTGTAAAATAATATATATTTTATAATATTTATATTGAGAATAAAATTATTTTATTTGTAATTTATTTTATATTTATTATTAATTTGTAAGTGATATGTCCTTATATAATCTAGAATGTAGTTTATATTTTCAAATTAAATTTTATAAAAAAATAAAATTTTTATTATAATTAAAATTAACTTATTTCATATATTATAATATTAACTATTTGGACATCACCCAAGTTTACTTTTACTTTTCAATATCATGTCTAAAATAGACATTTTATCTCCTCAAAATCACTTTTTGACATCAATGACAAACACTAACCAGCTTTTCAAAATTACTTTTCAACAGTTAGTTTGAAAATCACTTTTTTCACTGCACTTTTTAAAAGCAACCACAAATTAAGCCTTAATATGCGAAAGCTTTTGAAATTTGGACAAATAATTAGAGATTTTGGGTTTTTCTCGTTTGTGGTAAACCACAAACTAATATTAATATAATCGCAATGGAATTTCCAATCATGGATGCTTCACAAAAAGTTTATAATATATAATAATGATAATTAGTATCCAATTCTATTCCATTTGATACCAATTTTTATGATGGCAAGAAAATATTCTCGTCAAACAAACAAAGGCTAAGGCCCTTTTTTTTCCACTCGTGCCTATTACGCCTCCAAGCTTTGGGAAACAAATTCCGGAACATTTCTTTGTTGGTATAAAGCTCGTCATTTAATTAATGAGTGGTTCGGAATAGAGCTATCCAAGGGTCCAATCATGCTGTGCTAGCTTCAGATAAGATGAATCCTAATATTAATTTTAATTTTAATTTAAAAATAAATTTATGCAACTTTCAAAATTGAAGGCGTAATAATCACGAGTGAGTAAGCTTGAATGAATGATGGTTGCTCGGATATTCCAACATTTATTCTATAAAAAATAAAATATTTAGTTAATATTAACATATATTCATGGAACTTATAAAAATATCATAATAAAGTTTATTATTATCGACCATTAATTTAGCATATAAGTATTACTATTACAATTAGCTACAGATATATTCTTAGACAAATAATCAAGAATATTCCACTTCAATTAAGGGCCATGTATGACTAATATTATTATTATTTTTTAAATCCATATGTACATACTCAACCTAAACTAGACACGTGTAACTAAAATCTAAAAAATGAAGAAGAAGAAAAGTGCAACTCAGAAGTGACAGAATTAGTGGTACAGAAAATCGATCCAATCGTAATCCATATTTCTATAAAAAAAAAATCATATTTAAGAATCATATATTAATATTTATATTCTATAATATGTTTGGTACTGTGAAATTTTAATACACTGGTAAATAGAGATTAATTGGCCATGATCTCGTAAAAATATTGTCGAATTATTTTTTAATTTCTAAGATATAATTTATTATTGTCTCAAATTTAAATAAATTTTCGATAAATAAGAGTATAAATTCTTCCGCGGATCTAAATATTAATTAAAAGGGAAAACTACACTGACGGTCCCCAAATTATTACCGTTTTCTTATTTTGGTCCCTAAACTATGTTTTTCGGCAAAACCGTCCCTTCTATTACATAGTTCTCCTGTTTTGGTCCCCGACGTTAAATAGCTAACTGTTTTACTGACGTGACATTTTTTAAATATTTTTTAATTATTTTTCTCCCCTCTTAAAAAAATGTCACGTCAGCAAAACCGTTAGCTATTTAACGTCGGGGACCAAAATAGGAGAACTATGTAACAGAAGAGACGATTTTGCCGAAAAACATAGTTTGAGGACCAAAATAAGTAATAGTTTGGAGACCACCGGTGTAGTTTTCCCTAATTAAAATTGTGAGGTTTATTTGGAATATACGATTATGGAGATTCTGCTGGGCTGGCCACCAATTACTCAAGTAGTTGGTTGCCCATGATCGAGCAAAGGCAAAGGCACCGCTGCTCTCGGCCGCGAAATGTGGTGGGGATTAGTGAGAGATTGTTTTCACTAAATTTAGAAAATAATAATGAAATTTAATCTTTTAGAATATTTAAGAAAATTAATTCAAACTTCTCAAAATTTTGAAAAAATTATTATTGAATCCCAACCTTTTAAAAAAATGTAAGTTAATCTTTTAATTTTTTTAAAAATTTTAATTTAAACCGCTATTTAAAATCATAAACTCTTTCCCTAAATCTTTTCCCGAAACATTATCCAAAGGAGGAATGGGCTAAAGAGAGATGGCTCACTCATAAAAGGAAGAGAGCATAGAATTGGACCACCAAGATCGAAAACCCCCGACTCAAAGCCAACACAAAATGACAAAACCAATCATTTACGTGTCCCTATGAATTTCGAAAACGTGGCTCCTTCTCATTCGTAGAATCGGGCTTGCCCAATATCACTGCAAGATGTGGAAAGCCATGCATGCAAATTGTAAAGGCAAAGGCAACTATTTATATATAATATATTGAATTTGATCTGATATTTTCTTAATCTTTACAAATATAAATATTATATATATAGTAATGTATTAAGGATTATTATGTTTGAAATGTTTTCCATTAATTGTGTATTTATTTATTTATTTATCTATTACGTTGTGTTTTCGATGTGTTACTAACTATATAATTCTAAATGACCTTTTTTGTCTTTATTCCTTTTTTAATTCCTTTTTCATATTTTTTAAAATAAAATTTTATTGTGAACGATGGGTTTTGGCTACGCTGACATCATTCCAATAATAGTAATGAAAATGTCATATACATTCTCCTGGTTTGGGATAAATATAAAGATTTTGTGCAATATTTTAGTGCTCTCTTCTTTTTCCCCCCCTTGTTGATTGGACTATACTTTAAAACAATAAAGCACATTGCGTTTTAATATATTTATATATTATTCAGGTTAAAATGACGTCAACAATATTTTTAAAAGTGTATTTAATGTTTCGAATATAAGTAGATGAGACACATATGATCATTATCTCCTTTTTACATGTGAAATATTTTTTTCTTAAAACTCAGAATCATATTTACTTCTTAATAATATATTTTTATTTGAATTTAATTTTGGAATCATTTATATAATTTTTATAATAATCTTTAAAAATGAGCTCCTGAATTTTGTTGAAATCGAATCAGGTTTAGCTCGAGTTTAAATGATTTGGATTTATATATATGAATTTGTTGTTGGATTATTTTAATTTACAAAAAATGTGGTTTATGTTCACTTTTTAATGATAAAATAAGTCATAAACTATATCATAAAACGAATTTGAAAGATAAAAAAATGATCATATGAAGAACAAACTAGGGAAAACTCTAGCTGCCGCATCTTCTCAATTTCTTCTTGTCGCTTGTTTTTTTAGTTTTGTTTTGGTAGGCGGCGGCACCAACCTTAGTTTTATATCTCGCTTTAATTTGTTATTTTTTTTCAATTTTATTTTATATTTTTAATAAAAATTTCATTTGTTTGGTTTTTTCTTTTTGCATATTTGTGTGAGTTCGGCTGCTTTTGTGGCATGCTTTTACTATGCTTTTGTGGCACGATTCCTTTGCCTTATGACACGTTGTTCGTCTACCTTTGCGGTAGATTTATGATATTGTGGAGATTTTCACGTCGCTCGTATCTGATTTGTGATTGTCGGTGTTCTTTTAAGGTTAGATCCCTTTTTCGTGGTTGTTTGTCGATGTATTCAGATCTGTTTTGCGAAGCAGCCTATAAGTTTGTTTTGGTTCGCTCGCCACTCCTTCATCATCTCAAAAGCGTCTAGTTGAACAGAGACAAATGAGTACTATTGACAATTACTGGATTACTATAGATATGGACGTCAAATTCAAAAGAAGACCTCGACTGTCGTTGCGACTTTGGGTTTCTTTTTATTTTTTTGTTTGAGGTTTTGGTGGACATAATCCCCAAATTCTTCCCTTTGAGTGGTTGCATTGTAAAAATTATACATTTTTATTCAATAAAATTTAGTATTGTTTCAAGATAAAAAAAGATCATAAGATGTTTTATTATATATGGTAATTATCAACCAATCCATACACATGTATTTATTTTTACAGTATTACTAAGTAAATAAGTTTGCCCATTTATTTTTAATTGAAGTTTGAATTTGGACAAGGGAATAAATAAATAAAGGCGATGATCATTTTATTTTGTTTTTTTAATAATTTTAAAATGATTATAAAATAGTATATATTCATACAAAATGATTTGAACTTAGGTCTCATATAATAAAAATCATTCTTTTTTAGTGAGACCACTTATTAGGTTCCTCATTTTATTTGATTAACCTTTGATCACTACGTTATATAACGGTTTATTTAAGTGAATATTTCACATTTTAACTTGAATGTTGGATCTAGCAATTCTTGCAATCAATATATCCCGTTTGTTGTGTAACACTAATTATAAATATAATATTTGTTTAAGATTGAATTTAAAATTTAATATTAATTAGAATTAAAATGATGTCACTTATTAATACAACAATCTAATTTATCTCTAGACTTTACAATTGTAGGGTTTCCTTTATTTTATTTCTCCTTTTTGCCTCAGACTTTATGACCAAATCCGTCTAGTCTTTTCTCCAGTAGGGTAGGAAAAAAATTTCATCCATGGCCTATAGATTTGCAACACATACGTGCATATAATCTTTTGAACAATTGAGATGTAGTTTTTGCTTTGGGGTCCATCTAGGAGGAAACTTAAGCATTAAGCACGAAGGGCAACATAAATATATACAGAATTATGAAACCCAAACTGGAAAATTTTATTAAAATATCATATATTATAAGTTCTTTTAGTAATTAAACAATATTTTGATATACAAGTTTGTGTACAAAATATATTAATTTTCAAGTTTTGAAATTTGGGTGGTATGGTTTAAGATGTAGGATTTAGGATTATAATTTTGGGTGTATATTTAGAAATTAAAATTTAGAATTTATGATTTAGGTTTTGAGATTAAGAATTTAAGTTTTATGTTTTATAGTTTAAATAAGAAAAATTATATATATTTTTTAACAATTTGTGTATTAAAATACAACCTTAAAGAATTAGTTGTTAGTAGATTTCCGAGAAGGCAATTCATTCATGGACAAAAAATATAGAAATATTAAAATATCGATATCCAATATTTTACTTTGTTAATATTATTAAATATGTAATATAATGTTTTTATTTGAACAATAAGTTATTTATATATTTAATGCTGTTTATTATTCTAGTATAACTATTATCTATTATAATAATTTTTAATAATACGTTTTACTATTATTATTTTAAATATTTTATTGAGAATCATTTTTATTAATATTATATATATATTGAAATTTATAAATAATTAATAAGAAATGTTTTATAATTTTAAAACATGTATATTTTAATAATATAAAAATTTATGCAAATAATGTTAAATAATTATTATAAAATTTTAGAGTTTCAAAATATTACATGATTATTTTTAATATTAATTAATATTATTTTGAGTATTTAAAATTAAATTTAGTAAAATAATTAATGCTTTAATTATTATTATATTTGATGTCGATATTTACGTACTACCAAATTAAGTTGATGTATACTTAACAATTAATATCAAAATAAGTCAGAATTTTACTATTAATATAGATATGTATAAATAATATTAATATTCGTATGTAGATGTAGTATATTTACCTTGATTTTTTAAATTTCAATATCGTTGTATATTAACTTAAATACTAACTGGATTAATATCATATACACTGGCGGTGGAAACTGAAAGTTTCCACAAGTGCCTTAGTTTTAGAGGTATAGGAAGTTAGTTTAGGGTTTAGGGGTTAGGGGTTTAGGTGTAGGGGTGGAATTTAGGGATAGTTGTTTCAATTTAAGGTTTATAGTTATAATTTAAGTTTATAGATTAGGGTTTAATTTTTAGGGTAATATGGTGAGGATTTAAGTTTTAACCTATAAACCCTAAATTATTTTATACTACAATATAAGTGATTAAGCTTTTCTTATTTTATATTTTATTTTGATCTTTACGTAATTATCAAACTAAGCATGCATGTAGTATCAATAGCCAACTCTATAATTATAGAAAAATACTCAAGTTTAATGTTTGGTTATTGTCTTTTTCTTCAAATTACTGCAAATGTTAACTTACGCCTTTTTTAGAAGTTGAAATGAAATTGGAATAAAATAAAGTAAAAAAATAACTATATTTCATATAAGCCAATAGGAGAGAACACGTGTCTCTAGTTGTTGTTTTTCTAAGTTAAGGTGATTACAAGTAGTATTTGTTCTGAATATACTGTCAACCAATGCATACTCAATTACCTTGCTGCAGCGGCTGGTGTTCGAACCCGTGATCTCTAGGAACAATAATCATGTCTTTAACAACCGAGGCAAATTGGTTCGTGCGTCTCTAGTCCTTGTTTTAGTTGAGATAAGATATATAAATATAAATAAAACTTTTAAAAGATGTAACGTCCGTACCATTAGAAAGCATTGAAATAAAGGTGTTTTAGCTTATTCCCCCTCCCCTCTGATGGGAGAATACTTTGTTTCGAAAGAAAAAAAAAATAACAAAATAATACTATAATTAGAATGATTTAAATAATTTTTTCTCATTAAAAAAACTAATTAGCACATATTCTTGAAAATAAAGTAAATGACTAATTGATGGGTAAAATGGGTGGCAGCAATAGCAAATACTCAGTTAAAGGATGTTACATTTTTAGAGAATAGATAAAAAAATTACGAATATTGAATAACATGTTTATCAACTTTTAAATCAATACATTATTATGAGATCCACTAACTAATTAAGTGGTCAATGATATTTATGTTGTCTCATCTTAGATAGATTCGAATCCTGATAATTACTTCAGAAATATAAATATCTTTATTTAGTAAAAAAAACCAATACATTATTATGATTGATATTGCTTTGTATGGTGTTTTAAAAAGCAACAATTTTAATATAGAACATTGTTGCTTTCCCAATTACTTCTTAAACAATATCTTCAGATATTCATTAATCGACTTATTGATTTTATAATCATTTACTTTTAATATACTATGAAAAATAGTTATTAAATCATTTTTTATTATAATGTTCTATATTAAAATTGCATTTAATATTTAACATTATGAACTTTAATGGGTTAACTCTAATAACTTAAAAGGCTAATCTTAAAACAAAATATTTTTAAGTAAATGATTAGATATATTATAAAAATGAATTTAGAAAGCAAGTACGTGGCTATTTTTCATTGATATCTTTTTTTTGGTATTTCAATGCAAGCAAGTGGGAATCGAGAGAAAATGTTTGGTCCTTATTGTGCTAAGAACGAGAAAGAAGGAAAATATCGCTAAAGAAATGAATAAAATAATATTCGATCTCTATTTTTATAATATATTTTACTATAGTCTTTAATTTTTTATTCGTATTAAATATGGAATTTAATTGTTTTTTTTTATCAATTTGATCCATAAATTTAAATTATAAAATTTAAAAAACAATATGAACATAACCATAGAGTATTATATCATCAAAAAATATTAAAAATAAAATCAAATTCTGATATTAAATTTAGAAAGTTGCAAAGATCAACATTAATGTGAAGCAACAGAAAATTAGGATCAAATTAAGAAAAAGTACAATGTTCAATGAGTAAATATTGCTTTATCCCAAAAAGAATTTAAAAGTAGAAATGGACAGAACTTATGCCCATCTTTTCATTAAAGCCAGCTTGGTCTCTCTTTTTATGATTTTTTTGGGAAAATACATCGGTCATGACACGTGGCTGAATGTCATTTGCTATTTTGTTAGGATTTTGCCTCCCGTGTATTTTTTTTTAAATAATATATTGTCTTCATTAAGAAAAAAAATTATAAAAAGGCAAATATTGATATAAAGATAGTATTTGACTGTTTGTATAGGAATTTTGCTGTGCTTACCAAGCCTAAATCATATAGGGAGGTGAAAAAGTAGATTCATGGAATTTTTGTCATCAATTTTCCTTTCCCACCCCATAATTTACTCGTTTGAGGTTATTACTTTCTAAAAAAATGTGTACCATAAGTTGGCATCCAAATCTAATTCATGGATTTTTTTAATTTGATAGAACCGGTTAATATAGAATACTTTTTTAAGACGTTTGACATTTGAATTTATTAGTGAAAGGAGACCTTTATAGGGATGATTTCAGCTTTTTTCAAGGAGGGTGTCATAACCCCTGGTTTAAACAAGACCAACATTGTGTTTATTCTTAAAAAGGTAAATCCCACTGAAGTATCACATTTCAGGTCGATCAGTCTCTGTAACTTTTCCATGAAAGTTATTACTAAAATTCTAGCATCGAGACTGAAGAATTTCCTCCCAAATATAATCCCTCAGTACCAGTCAGCCTTCGTGAAAAGAAGATCATTTCATGACAATATTATTTTAGCAAATGAGGTTTTCCATGTAATTAAACGAACAAGGAAAGGAAAAAAGGGATTCATGTCTCTCAAGATTGACTTGGAGAAAGCCTATGACAAAGTGTGTAACCCCCTCGTCCCGGTCTGGCCGGATGACCGGTCCGAGAGAGCCACACGGGGAAAACCGAAGCGAAACCCGTTAAGGTTCCCCCTCGGTTAGCAACCCTATTTTTTTTCATTAATTAATCTTGCCTAAATGCCTTATTAAGTCCTATGTGAAACAAGACAGCGGAAACACAAACACCGTAGCAATGACCAACCAAAACAACACCTTAAAACAACCCATTTATCCCTTTTAGGCAGGTCGTATCGATACGCCTTCAGAGGGTATCGATACGCCTTGACCAAGGTCAACACCCTATAGTCAACATAAGAAGACCGTATCGATACAGCCCTTGAGCGTATCGATACGCCCTTCTCGGTCAACACCACTTGGTCAACTAGGTTGGACCGTATCGATACGCTTGGACACCGTATCGATACGCCATACACTCCACAACTCCTCAGAATTTCAGAGAGTTAAGAGGGTATCGATACACCCTTGTGTATCGATACGCCCAGCCCAACCTGAATTTCAGAGGGTTGAGACCGTATCGATACACCCCACGTATCGATACGCCCAGCCAAAACGGTTTCCTCTGAGCAAGGCCGTATCGATACAGCCCTTAGGCGTATCGATACGCCCTGCACTGTAAGACCACAATTTTTAGCTAAACGACCTCAAACACGACTCTAGATGCAATTCTCGACTCACCTAAGCATATACAAACGTGTAAGCACACATATTTAAGCCAAGGGAGCCATTCAAACATGGACTAAAACATTCATGCATAGCATTCTAGTTAAAGAGCAATTTATGCAATATTGACATACACAAGAACACAAAAGACCTTAAAAGGATCAAGTCATCATGGAAGGTTTGCACTCATACACAAGGCAACCTAAACATTCTAGAGCATACCATCACAGATCAGATCATTCATCATAGTATAACATACGTACAATTCAAAACATCAATCCAAATCAACATCAAACGAATGAGTCACACACGCTCATACAAAGACCCTTGCCACATTGCTAGCTAATACAAAATCGATAACCATACTTGAGCTACAACTTGGAAGCCCTTCTTGCCTTGCCTCGAGCTAACGCCACGCTAATGATCTGCATTGTTGAACATAGAGAGCGTAAGCTATAAGCTTAGTGAGGGTGCTCTAAAATGAAAAACAACAACAATGCAGGGTCCAAGCATGTTAATCCTAGTCTACATACAACAATACTTTACCTCAAGTAGACTTAGCTAGTCTTTCAAGTGGCATATATGGTCTCTCATTCCTAACAAGCTTAAACATCGATATCATCAACATACAACAATACCATAAATCACACTCACACATCACCATCATATATCACAATACATGATTTAAGTTTAATTGGCCACTTTAATTACCCCGATTGTGCGGATATAAACCTCAACAATACTTTACCTCGGTGGGATTACACTCATCACCGGCCCTTGCATGTGCGGGATTCCACTCATCGCCACATGCCCTACGGATGGGATTCCACTCATCATCCCGTAGAAATATATGAATAGCTTCCGGTGGAATGTTACATCACCGTACTCCTCCTTGATGACTTAACGCCATCAAGGCCACGTACGTTTTGACTCAATTTGTGTGCACACTATCCTAATGATCGATCATTTACAACCGGTAATTTTTAGTGCCAATTATCATAACCACATCATATATAAACATCATCAACCACAATACATGCTCATCTCATAGATGCATATCAAGATAAACTCACATCCATCAATCACAATCATACTAGCAAAGTCAAATAAGCATACATGCATTCATGGATATCAATGGTTAAATCAACAACTTGAATTAACTATGAGTGGCCTACCAAGCACACTTCACACACACTCCCACTACACATTGCCCGAACCAACTTTAAAAACAAGTTAAGACCACTCACCGCCCTTCCTTAGCAAATCGAACCAAATCTTCCTACGAACCCGGATTCGGTCCCAAAGCTTCTTCCGCGCTTCCACTTGCTTCTAGCCAAACAAAACATACACATTACTTCTCAATTCAATGCTAAACTCAATCATCAACATACTTTGCTAACACAACCCAAATTCCTCAATTTCTCAAATCACATGATCTCCTAAAATCCCTATTTTCGTGCTCCCCTAAAGACTTGCTGAAAAACCAATTTCCAAACATCCAAATGACTTCCAAAACATCTCAAAACACCCTCATATCATAGGTATACCAACAACCCTTCAATTTCAACACAAAACCCACCAAAAACCCAAGTTTTACCCCCCTAAAACCTACCTCAAGGACAAGCTACGAATTTTCATCCAAAATTAATCAAATTAACATATGTTGTGTATTTCATAGTACTTAAACAAACCCCCAAAACAATTTATCAAAACAAGTTGAAAAACCCCATCAAAACCCCAAATTTCCATATGAACCCTAATTTCCAAAACTCACTATTTTTGAAATCTAAAACAAGGGATAGATAGAGATTGAAAAGGAGGTTAAGAAAATGTGATTACCTTTGAAAAGCACCTTGGATTGAAGAAGAAAATGAATGGAATAGTAACTAGTGTAGTTGGGAGAGTTTGAAGATGGGAAGAGGGGTTTGACGTTAAATGAAAAAGGAAATAGGGAAAAGAAGACACTTTACAATAAAGTGGTCTTGCTTTTAAAAGTTTTGGGTGAAATCACCATATAGGCCCTTCCCTTTTTACAAGAGCTCAATTAGGTCATTATTTGAAGTTGAAATGTTTTAATTAAGTTTTATTTGACTCGAACTAATATCTGGCTAACTCCTAGGCCCAAAACACGGGTGTTACAAAGTGGATTGGGATCTTCTACACTATGTGATGAGTAGGCTGGGTTTTTGTGATTGGTGGATTGGCAGGGTAATGAAACGTGTCACGACGGTTTCCTTCTCCTTAGTCTTAAATGAAGAGCGCACCGGGGAGTTCACAGCGGGGAAAGGTCTGAGACAGAGAGATCCTTTGTCCCCCTTTTTATTCACTTTCATTTCCAGCATTCTGTCTTGGATTGTTGAAAAGGAAATCGAGCTGGACAGATTTGAAGGTCTGAGAATCAAAAGGCGATGTTCAGTTTTGAGTCATCTCTTTTTTGCAGATGAATGTTTGGTTTTCTCAACAGCGAATGAAGGAAATTGTGCAACCGCTCTTCATATTCTCCATCTTTTTCAGACTTCCACAGGACAGTCAGTAAATTTCCAAAAATTCTCGGTCTTCTTCTCCCCAAATGTCAGCAATTGTCTCAAGAACCATCTCTTTAATATTCTGGGCTTCTGACCTATGGAAGAGGACGCTAAATACCTCGAGCTTCCTTCTTTCTGGGGTCGAAGCAAAAAAGAAGCTTTGGGTTTCATTAAAGAACGAGTTCAGAATAGATTAAGGGGGTGGAAAGCCAAGCTTTTGAGCACAGCATGAAAGGAAGTCCTTATCAAGGCAGTTGCTCAGGCCATTCCTACATATGTCATGCAATGCTTTCTCCTCCCTGTCACTTTCTGTGATGAGATCAGTTCATTGGTTGCAAAATTCTGGTGGAATAACCGCGCAGACAAGGAGAGAGGCATTCACTGGATTAATTGGAAGGACCTTTGCCGTCCAAAGGACATAGTGGGTTTAGGTTTCCAGAACCTTAGAGTTTTCAACAAAGCTCTCATTGCGAAAATATATTGGAAGGTGAAAAAGAATCCGGAATCCTTCTTGGCCCAAACTCTTCGAGGAATCTACTTTCCAAATGGTAATATCTTTGATGCCCCCAAATGCTCTAATCCTTCTTGGGCTTGGTCAGGCATTAGAGAAGGGATCAAGGTAATAAGGGAATGAGCTCTTTGGAGAGTTGGAAATGGGAGAAGTTTATCAACTTGGTTCGATAACTGGGTACCTAAATTACCAAGCTTCCGAATTTCGTCTCAACCGCCTCCAGGCCTCCCTTCTCCATCTGTTAGCTGCCTCATGAATCCAGATCTACGATCATGGAATGAATCTAAGATAAATAATCTGTTCACCCCGGATGAAGCCAATGCAATTTTGACCATTCCGATCGAAAGAGCTCATGTGCGTGACTCGTTTATTTGGGCCGGAAATAAGAATGACGAATACTCGTCCAAATCGGGATATAGATTTATTGAGGAGAGTTCTGAGGACCGATCAAACCCTTCTTCCAGTGAAGACCCAATGAAGGGGAATGAGTTTTGGAATTCGATTTGGAACTTAAAAGTCCTAGCCAAAATTCGTTCTTTTTTTTGGAAACTGTGCCATAACATTGTTCCTACTAAGGGCACCTTGGCGGCTCACTTTCATGGAAGGTTCATGGATTCTGATTGTTGTCCCCGTTGTGGGAGCTCAGGGGAATCTATTGAACACCTTCTGTTTTTCTGTCCTTTTGCTTAGGCAGCTTGGAGGGCTTCTGGATTCAACTATTCTCCATCCTCTATGGGCTTCCCTGGTTTTCCTAAATGGTGGACGAGGGTTAATGAGTTTCAGAAACTAGGAAACTTTGAAGACAACTGTGCTCTCATTTCCTTCCTTCTGTGGACTTTATGGAAGGCGAGGAACGCCTTGGTTTTTGAAGGTAGGCAGGACCTCCCCTGGGACGTATGGCTGAGGGCGGAACGAGCCTTTTCGGAATTTGCTCTATCTACCACAACTGGTCTTTCGGAGAAGTCTCACATCTCTCAGGAATCGAGGCAATGGATACCACCTCCTCCTGCAACCTTTAAGATCAACTGTGATGTTACTTTCGATCAGCTATCAGGGAAAGTTTCAGCTGCTGCTATTGCACGGGATTGTACCGGATCGTTTGTTCATGGAGTTTTTGCACCTTTTGTTGCTCCGTCTGCTGCAGCAGCGGATGCCTTGGCTATTAGGATGAGCCTTGAGATGGCCATTCGGAAAGGTTTTAGTAATATTATTATTGAGGCAGATAGCCAAGCTGTTATTGGCAGACTCAGCACAGGGACCCACTCGGATTGGGTAACATCGGCCATTGAGGAGGACATTAGATAGAACGCAAGACTTTGTGCATCTTGTAGTTTCTCTTTTGTCCCTCGATCATGTAACCAAATAGCCGACATGCTAGCAAAGTTTGCTAAAAACCAAGATGGCCAAATGGTTTGGGGTCCGGATAATTTCCCGCCCATTTTCTTGTACCTGTAATCTCTTTTTTCTTGAATGAAGTCATTTTCTGATCAAAAAAAATATTAGTTATGAAAAAATATGTATATACCAACAAGTATTAGGTGCATTGGTAAGACACATTACACTTTTAAGAGAAGATGTGAGTTCAAATATTGAGTTGACATTGTTGGGATGGACAACCTTGCGTCCCGAACATAGGCTATAAAACAGACATGCATAAAACAAGAAAATATGTATCGTTATCATGACAATCCAAAGTAATGACTTTATTAATATATAATATTCAACCATTGAAAACTTTTTATATAAAAACAGTTATATGTTTTTATTTTATTTAAAATTCGACAGACATGATTTACGTGAATTGAATGTGAAATTCAACGGTTTAGTTGTTAATATATTAACCTTATAATATATATATATATATATATATATATATATATATATATATATATATATATGAGTTTCACTCTAATGCAAGTGAATAACACCTCTATCATCGACATTGAAGCAAAAGATTACTTTCTTAATCACAAAAGATGTGTTAACAAACATAAAGTATTATTATAGGTAAACACAAAGAGAAATCAAGTAAATAACGGTCAAAATTTTGAAATATTAATCGCTATTCGAAGAATACATTGTACATTACCAAGTGTCAAACTCGATATTTAAAAAACTAGATTAATTAAATCCAAAGAAAACATGCAATGATTCTAAACTTAATTAAATGTAGTGTTCTAAACCGGCCATGGAAGCTCTGCCATCCCTTGGCTAAATATTATTCAAGTATAAACTACAGCTAGGTCAAACACTACAAGACAACCTTTTTTTTGTTCCGGTATTTCAGGATTTTGTCATGATTAATCTGGATTGATCAGTGTCGCACACTTGGTGAGTGAGTATCTCAGCGATATTTTTCTGTACATACAAAGTCTTAAACTCGAGAAAAACTTAAGCAAAATCAAACTGCTTATTACTTAGACCAATCTTGTTGGTACTAGTATACTAGACATCGCTTTTCACATGTATATTAAGAAAAAAACAATGACAAAAAGAAAACATTTTTTATTTACTACACAGTCAACATTGGTTTTTATTACTTTTTGATTTCCATGCTTTTAATTCATTGATTAATGTCGTAATTAATTAATTGATTGTTTTCCATTATTTTACGTCCACACAAAGATTAATTAATTTAACAGTATATAGTGGAATCATAAGTCATGATCCATTGATTAAAGAAATAATTAATTACATTAATGATTATAATTAATTAGGATAATGCATGCATAATTCAAATCCATTTGTAGCTTTACAAAGTTTTCATAATATAGTGGAGAGGAACAAAATTAACAAAAAATAATAATTAGTAAATGATAGAAATAGTAAAGTTGGTACGAACTACTAAACTCAAAGTGGAAATCCGATTCCCGGTGTCTGCACATTTAATTTTTACAATTTATAGAGTCAACTCTGAATTTATTATTTTTTTGTACATGAACTCTGAATTTATTCATTCAGTCGGTGCTAATTGGCATCATATAATTTATGTATTTCGGTACTTTCTCCACATTTATTTAGTAGTTGAGTTTGGGTTTATTTTATTATGAACAAATTGTGAAGCTAGCTGAATTTTTTAGCGTTTAAGGTGAAAATAAATCTTATTGTTTTTACCGGGTAAAACAATATTTAATTATTGAATTTGATATTTTTAATTAATTTAGTCGATGTATAAATTTGAATTTTTTATTATTTTGATGTTTGTACTACGTGACTGTATTAAAATGCCATTTCATCAGAATCAATCAAATTTAAATAACAAATATAAATTTGCTTAAAAAACAAATGTAAATTTAGAGAGTAATGTGAAACAAAAATTCCAGACCAAACTCAAAGACTAAATATTATTTTTATTTTTTTAATAGTCTAAAGGTAATTAGAGGATATATATATATATATATATTTATACATTATTATTATTTGTTATATATAAAGATATCGATCGATTTTAATTTTTCTACTTAAGAGTATTTGATGTGTTATTATTTTAAACTTCGTGATCTGTTATTTGTTGATAGTCTCATTATCTAATGGTTAAATGATATTGTCATCTCTCTTGATTATTGAATTTAGGTAGAGAAAATTGTCACAATTTAATGATACGGATTTTGTTATTAAATATGAAAATATCGTTTATTTAATATATTGGAAATCAATGAATAAAAAACCAAACGATTAATTTTGATAAAGAAATATGGTGTAAATTCTATATTAATTTAATTTTAGAAATGCATTCAAAGTGAGCATGCGAGGACGGTCTGGTGGTCAGAGCACGCTCACCTGCTCCGCTCCACTCCTTTCCTCTTAGGTCTCGGGTTTAAGACTCTTTAGGAGCGTTACTTTCACCTAAATTTTTCTTCTCTTCTATAGGTAGAAGTAGAATAGGATTATAATAAAAAAAATTGCATTCAAAGCAACAGATAACAAATTCCTAATAACACCATCCATAATATTTATACATGTTTTAATCTACAATTATTTTTAGACAAAAATTTTCCATTTCTTTTTTGTGTCATTTATTGTACCCAACACTTTAAAATCAAGTTTAAATTTTAAATTCTAAATCTTACTTTTTAAAAATCATTCCTACATCAAAATACTCAAAACTTAAATTTTAAACTATAAACTTAAATATTAAATTTATTTTTAATAATAAGACATAAATAAGAACACAAAATGACGAATATCAACATCACCACCTTTTGGCACACACAAATGTATTATGTATAGGCTGCTTCGTATTGGCCACTTCCTCCATATACGTATAGATTAATTTCATTCCTTTATCACAAAAAAGAAGCAAAGTTAAAAAATAAAGGAACGGGGTCCCGGGATCCAGACGTGACGCCCTAAGTTGTTTTCTAATACATTATTCTTTATTAATTTATTTAACTATTTATTTATTAATATAAGCCTAAACAAGACAGAACACCCTTAGGACTCCTACAAATATTTTGAAAAATTATTATGTCCTCAAAAAATATATCATTCATTATCGAGTTCTCTAAAATTTGAAAATATTAAAAGACTTTCTTAATAAATAATGTTAAGTTCGACCATCGTAACTTAAAGATATTCTTTATAATATATATATATATTTGCTTTTTAAAATGGATAGAATCTCTATCAGGTTTATGTGAAGGATGAGTTTTGGCCGCCCAATCGTTTCGGCCTATGAAAGTGATCCCCTCGCTTCCTCTGTAAGCCACCTTCACTCGACCCAAACGCACACATTAAAATTACTATAATGGGTATATTTATCAACGTTTATTATTTTTTTATAGTGAATGCAACAAATATTTTCTTTGTTAAAAAAAACAAATATTTTTTTATCGTTATTACTTGTTAATATAGCGAATCTATCAAAGGAAACAGTGGTTTAATACTTTAATTTATGTATATATATATCATTTTAAAAAATCATGTATATATATGTGTGTAAAATGTCGAGAGTTTGAAAAAAAAATCAAGTGTTTTGGCAATTGCTATTTGGAAAAGGAAAAAAAAGAAGAGGAAACACTGAGCATGAGTTAATCTGACATATGCATTGAGTCTTGAAATATGTAAAAAAAGGTTCAATGATCTGGAAAAAATCACAGCTCTGAAGCTCAGGATTAATGGAGTCCAGCTCTTGCTCGACTTGTATTCTTCTCCATTATTTTGTCATTATTTGCCTTCCAATTTCTGCCACGTCCAGCAGGGGAAAAATGGCATAGATACCAATACCCTATTGCTCTCGATTGACACTTCAATTTCGATCTCATCGGTTTAACCATTTTCATTTTCACCGTATTAACTAGAGTTTTAAATCGCAGTCGCGATCGTAATTACAACTTTATATTATGGTTTTAGACAAAAACAACTGAATTATAACGGTTGCAGTCTTGCAGACCTCTTTTACTTCAATCGCAGTTTTGTATAGCGGCGCAACCGCGATATAATGGTCGCGGTCCGTATTTTAAATCTCTGGAACTGTTAATCCAAAACCCTTTTATCTGTGTTAAAGTAATTTTCTGGAACCAAAGGAGGAGTCATTTCAATTTTGATGGTGGCGTAAGCTAGGTCCCATTGGACACGATTCCAAAGGCTTTTTGGCCTCCTACAAATACTCCCTTCCCTCCCATTTCCATCAAACCAAAGCACATACCCATTCATTTCCTTCACTTGGAAACAAAGCATTTCCCTCTTCAAGAAAAGGGTAATAATCTCAATTCCACAAATCTTTTCTTTTCTTTTGTTTTCAGGATTTCTCCCATTAATCCGTTCTGGGTTTCGTTTTTCAGTACAATTCTGCCTTTTACGATGTCTGGTCCACTTAGCAAGAGCTTAGGCTTGAACATCACCGGAGAAGCTATTCATGCCGCCAAGAAGCGAGGCATATTATCGGTTCTGGGATCGGGTACTGATCGGACACCAACCACCGAAGGTTCTTCTCTTCGGAAAATTTTATCAGCTGATATGTCTTCCAAGAAATGGCTCACTCAAAATGGATTCTCTCCCTTGAAAAAGATTGCATCATCTGAAGAAGACGATCGCCAAAACAAGGAGCTCGAGAAGCCATGCCGGCTCGATATATGGAGCTCCATCATTTCAAAGAAACCCGACGACGAGTCCTCGAAATCGCTTCCCCCGCCTTATATCCACCCTCTTGTGAAAAGATCGGCGAGTTTAAGCGAGAAAAGCCTCCAAATCTGCACCGAGAGCCTCGGTTCCGAGACTGGCTCCGATGGGTTTTCTTCGTATCCTCCGTCGGACACCGGCGACGTGGTGGAAGATCAACATGGAGTAGTACCCGAACAGCAAAAAACCGCTTGTTTTGATGATAAAGACGATCACCCGAGAATCGGTAAATGTAACTATGATGCAATCGGGAAGAAATCGCCGCAGTACGGTTCGTTTCCACCACCAATACCTTCCCTTGGCAAAGATGGTGCGTCGGTTCGTATGGAGACTCATCGTAACAATGGCAGATTGGTTCTGGAAGCTGTTTCAGTCCCTCGGAACAATAACTTCCTCGCTCAACGCCAAAATGGTCGCTTAGTCCTCACTTTTGCCAACGCCATTAACGAAGCAGAAAGCTTTGGAACCGAGGAGAAAGGAACTGAAACAAACACATTCGAAGAAGAAGAAGACATGTGTGAGGGTCATAAGGGAGCAATGAATGTGGAGAGGTTAACTGCAATGATGAACAAGCCCGTATGGTTATCAAATAAGAACCCAACATGGCCCAAAACATTCGATGAAACAGTTAAACTTGGGAAAGTTGAGCCCACCACCCCACCGCCGGCGCCGGTGGCTAGGCTGTTTCCGCCGCCGTCAACAATCAATGCGTATGAGTACTACTGGAGGAGGGCCGAGCAGCCGATGTCGTCAATGGTGGACAAACAACTGATTCACTCGAATGATCATCATCAACAACAACAGCAATTGGTGGTTTTGAGAGGGAACAATGGCGATTACTTTGTTCCTCTGTTGAAAGGTTGCAAAGAGACAAGGAGGTCTCTTATATACTTGGATCCCTATTGCATCGCCACTACCTGAAGCTTATTGTCAAATTTGTGCCTACACTTCTTGTCTTTTTTCCCCTTCCTAGCTAGTTTTTTACACTATCGCGGGTGATTGTGTAGTCAAATTTCCAATAAAAAAGAAAAGGGAAGGTGATTGATTACTTTTGGGATTTTTAGAATGATACTATTGCAATGTTTTGTTTTAATTAAATAGTCAGATTATTTTTATCTGTACTAGTTCTGAATCGATTATTTGTCGTTCGAAAAAGATTTTCGAAAAAATTGTTCTCAGTCCGTCCCTCGACCGGCACGCGGCGACCCGCTCTCATCAATCAGACGACTATCATTTATACAATTATATTAAGGTGTTTAGCAATTTAAAATCCGTTGTTTGGCATGAGCGGGTGTTTCCCACATAGATTGAACGCCTATTTCCTCACAATTGAATTTTCAACTTTTCCCAAAACGGTCATTACAACCAACGAGCATTTGTCCACAACAAAAGCCTAGAATTAAATTAATTTCACAACTTTTCATAATATATTCACTAAACCTATAGTTGTTTTTCCAGGGGAAAAAATCAACCTTTCAATTACCTATAAAATATAGTATTATCGATTAATATGATATAGAATCAATTTAAAAATTGACATGCACAAGTATTATTTTAGGGTAAATTTCACAAATGGTCACTAAACTTTGGTCATCTATTCAATTTGACAACTAAACTTTCAATTGCTTCAATGTTATTATTAAACTTCCAATGCACAATTATTTAATTGGGTTAAATGTTTTTATGTATTATAAATATATCATGTTCGAATTTCCTAAAATCATATTTCCTCCCTTTTTCCAGGCGTTAACAACGTTCTAACACATATATTAAATATTGTACTAAACTTCACAAAAATAAGCTTTGCTTAGTGGTAAGCCCATGCCTCTCCCACTAAGAGGTACCTGGTTCAAATCCCCCTAATCTCAATTTTTGTGTGCTTCCATTTTTCATTAACAATGTTATATTGGTCTAGTGGTAAGCTTATGCCTCTTGAATCAAGGGGTCCTTGATTTGAGTCCCCCTAGTCCCAATTTCATATTGCTTTAATTTTTCTTTCTCCAATCAAGTGATACATGTCATCATCTGATTGGAGGGAAAATTAATTAATTAAATAAAATAAAAATAATTAAAATCCTCCAATAAGATGGTGACACATGTCACCACCTAATTAAATAGTTAATTTATTTTATATTATATTAAAATTAGAATTAAATTGATAGATTGTTTAAATATAGGAGACCAAATGTGTAATTATACCAATTTTATTTAACAACTCCATCAACTTTTCTGCTTTTTTTAACGGTTGGTGGCTTAAATTGAATCATTTAAATAGTTAAGTAGTATATTTGCCAAAATTAAAAATATAGTGATCAAATTAACACCGATCTTTATAGGTAAATGGTCATCTATATAATTTACCTTTAAAAATATATAATTACTATATTTGGTAGTACTATTTTATTTGGGTGAGTCACGACTCACGTCTGTATTTCTTTTTGTCAAACCGGTTCAACCTCAGATCCAATTTTTAAATCACCCATTTATTCAAATTGCATTGTAATTACTGAATAGTTCATGAATATATAATACCGTGTGTTATGTTTAGATTATATTTGATTTATTAAATGTGGACCGATTAATGATATAAAATTTATATAAATTATAATTAAATTTAAATAAAAAATTAATTCTAATTCGAGCCAAGATAGGTATAAATTAGGATTCATTTCCCGAATTCATAAATTGAAACCAACCAACAAATTGGGCCGATTCCGTTCTATTGATTCGTATTCGCCTGTGGATCGCTAAGGCAAAAGGCTGCCCAGCGAAAAGAGAATCAACCTGTGGAAATACACAGAAGAAATCAGGCATGGGAGAGAGCAACAACAGCAGCGTCGATGGGGATTTGCTTCTCAAAGAATTCTTCGCCGAAGTTAGCGAAGTCGAAAGAGACAATGAAGTCATCAGGTTTTCTCTTTTTCTCCTTTTCTTTGAATTTCGTAATTATTCTCCCGTTAATTTGTTCTTATGCGTGGGATTTATGGGGTTTTCTTATAAAATTATTTCGGTTTGATTGGTCTCAGCTATTAGGGTTTATACTTTGATACCTGCATAAACTATGAATTTGATTCTTTTTCCATTTTTTTAAAAATTCTAAAGCTGCTTTTTCTCTCTCTCTAAAGTTTGAGCTCAAATAACATTCTTAACCATTCGATGAAGTGAGTAACATTTTAAGTTTGATATTTATAGTTATAACAATATGATTAGTTAAGAATATGTGTATAGTTTGTTGCTCATTTTGCCATTTAATTTTTGATGGGCGTTCTTTCATCTTTGTATATGATGCTGTTTTTAATTCCAGATTACATTGTTTTCCGTTTTGTATTACAACTCGATATTAATGGATGTTTTCAGGATCATAGTCATGCAAGTAGCCAAGTACTATCTAAGTCGGCGAAAGCACTAAATACAATAATACTTAATAAGGGAGTGCATCGATGCCTTCCGGATTAGTATAACCGGTGTTCTATTACCCTATGTTTACGAGCATCAGAAGTTGAAGGGAATTTGGATGCACTTGCTTATGATAGATGAGTCTATGTAACATGAATTTGGGGCTCTTTGATATGCATTTGGTGGTTTAGTGCTGTTGCCCTTGTGAAGCATTATTATTATTTTCTAATCCCCTTGTGCCTATGTTGAGATAACCAGAGATGCAATAGAAGTTGAATATATGGCTCTCTGTTTTGCCAAAGCTTGTTGTTCTGTTTGAAGTGTCATGCCCCATATCGACCCAGTTTGAGGTGTTAGATATGTGGCCAAAATGGGTACTTTAGGGGGGTAAAGAAATATTTTATCTGGCTGCTCTCTCCGGCCCTCCCTCTCTCAATAAGTAATATTTTATTTGGCTGTTGTCTGAGTCTAAAACTGCAATAAATACCATTATGTCTATTATGCATGTATGGCTTGGCTATGTTCACTTTGCATTAACCTCTGAATTTGGGAAGTTCTATATTTGGATAAATGATTCTCTTTTTTACTTCATGACCACTGTATGACATTCTTGAGAGGCCCATCTTATTTGAAAGAACTATCTTAATCCCCGAGAGATTTTACTTTTTCCTGATCCTTGTTCCAAAACCAAAGTGATATGGGTGCACATAAGAAAGCTACCTGATCATCACTTATTTATTAATTATTTAAAGATCCTTTTGTTTTATGTTGTCTTCCAACTAATTTAGTTTGCTTCTAGAAAATGATAACAATTTTGGTTATTGTTAATGATCTACTGTCTTCTATCTTCCCTTGATTAACGTTTGGCACGTAAATTATTTCTGGAAATCGTAGGATCCTTTCGTGCTTCAAGTTAAATCCATTTGAGTTTCTGAAGCTACCATTTGATTCATCTCCAGAAGATGTCAAAAAACAGTATCGCAAGGTATTTTCTTCTTCCATGAACATTTCCTTAGCCATTGTTGATTTTATAACTTGGATTGTTATTGATTTATTTCATGATAAACATATGCAGTTATCATTAATGGTCCACCCTGATAAATGCAAGCATCCACAAGCAAAAGAGGCTTTTGGAGGTTTGTTGATTATATTTTACTACATCTTATACAGTGCTCTTTTCTCACATCCGGAAAGCCTGCCGTATAGATTAACATCAAATAGAACATTATCTGATTAATTAGCCTATTATTGTTGTTGTTCTGTTACTTGTGATGCTTCGTAACCAATATTGTTGATAAAAAGGAATTGTTCCTCCTTACCCCTTCCGAGGACCCATACAGTGAATAAAAATTCAACATCCTGATATTCAGCACTGCTGATTATTGATAAAGATAATCCAACATTAAGGGCTTGTGCAGATTGATTATCTAAGGTTTTCTTACTGCATCTTCTCTTTTGTCCCCCAACTATAAGAAGCCATCAGCATCAAATGTTGAAATGCAAGTAAATTTTGTTGAGTTTTTGTCCCTTGAGCTAGGCATTGGCTATTATGTTGTTTGTTCAAATGATATGAAATCTAGCATGGAACTTAATGAATCAGAAGATGATAACGATTCATGGAAAAAAGAAAAAACGATGATGATTTGTTCGTGCTGAACACAAAAAAGAACATAAAACTAGATAAAGAATCAAGGGGATTCTATTTTAGCTCTAATAGTCCTAATTTCCATATAGTTTGGCACCATAAATATTTTCCTTTGCAAAAAGTTGAAATCATTTAAGCCCTAATAACACCAGATGTTAGCATTTAGTAACACCAGAATCCAACTTAAGAGTTGCAGTGAGATTAACTACGTCGTAGCACCACCACTTTCACATAAGATATTGGAATGTTGCGTCTTGCATCCACATACTTATAAACCTTGTCTGTTTAAGCTGTACTCATTATTCCCTTGATGCATCTGTATTTATTTTAGAAGTACTACTAATGTTTATATCATAATGTCTTAACTACACTGGGATTTTGACTTTTGAGCAGTGTTGGCAAAAGCCCAACAACAATTGCTTGATCAACAAGAAAGGGATTACATCCTTAGCCAAGTTACTTCCGCAAAAGGTAATGCTTGGATTTTAGTAACGCTCTGAGGAGGCCTTATCTATTTGCTCGAAATTGTTATGCCTCACATAAAAAATTCTTCAAAATCAGACATTTGTTTGGAATCTTATTGCCGGTGCCATGTACGTAATGCAGAGTCTAATTGTAGATTTTGTTCTCACTTTTCTTTGGTTAACTTTTCCTTTTCATCGGAAATGTGCTATCATATTCATAACATGCGTCTGTTCGTTTTGATCTTTTTGACTTCAGCCTTTTCTCTTCTTTTCCCCCCTCATACATGAATAAGCAAAATAAACTTGAAACCTGTGGTAAAAGAAATAAGTTCCCATGTTCCATTTGATGCAATGTGCAGAAGAACTTAAAGTTAAGAGGAAGAAGCAGTTGAAGAAAGACACAGCTTCCAAGTTGAAGTCATTAGTTGACGAGGTATGTCCTTAATATGTTTTCCTTGCAAGCTTCTCATATACCAATTTGGTGTAATTAGAGTTTTAGCTTTTCATATTTTCGAGGAAGTAATGGATGCTGTATTATCTGTCAATATGCAGCCTTGAATGAAAGTGTGTTTGTTATATTTTACAACATAATTGTCGTAACTAACATTCTTGTTGGCTTTTCTATGTCCGATGTTGACCTATCCCAGCCAATTCCTTTAGATTCTTATGCAAAGAGAAGGGACTAAGCCAGTCTGTTTATTTGCAGGGAAAATCTGAACAAGAATACCAACAATCAGAGGAGTTCCAGCAGGAGTTGAAATTGAAGGTTAGAGAGTTATTAACAGAGCAGGAATGGCGGCGGAGAAAGATGGCAATGAGGGTACACTGGATTCTGTTAACATCCTTGCTTTCTTTAGTTGTTGTTGGCCTAATCACCTCTTCTTACGTCATCTCAGATATCCGAAGAAGAAGGCCGAGTAAAGAAGGATGAAGAAGAGCAAAAGGAGATGTGGAAAAGGAAGCGCGAACATGAGGAGCAGTGGGAAGGAACGAGGGAAAAGCGAGTATGTTTTTTCTTTTCTTTTTTGAAGAACCCAGAATAAGGAAGTTACAGGTTCAACCTTCTCACGGTTCTTGTTAAACACTTAAATTGTTGGTTCTCTTCTCTGTTTCTTGGCCCAGGTTTCAAGTTGGAGGGATTTTATGAAGTCAGGGAAGAAGGTAAAAGTCGTACACAATATATATATATATATATATATATATATATATATATATATATATAAGAAAAAGGATTGACGGGTTGTTTGTTTGTTTGTCGACAGACGAAGAAAGGAGAACTTCGTCCACCGAAACTGAAGACAGAGGATCCCAACAAATCGTATGTTCAGAGGCCTGTAAAGCGGGGTTAACTGCTGCTGCTTGCGGATTCTCTATTACAATGTAACTTTCAACAAACTACTCTGTATTCCGAATCTGATACATATTGGTATCACCTTTTGATGAATCGTTCTGGGTTTATCAGTATTTTCCAAATTATTTTTACATATAAATATATATGTAACATATATAGTAGTTCTTGATAGTTGATACATATTATTCGCCTACATTTACATCTGTAGTATATGTATTTATGCATTTATACAAGTTCGATAACATAAATTAATATTTAATTTATAACGATATGCGAAACATACAAGTTCAATAACATAATTTGTATTTTCTCTTTTTGTTTGGTGTGAGAATTACGAGGGTTTAATTTTATCTAATTATTCTAATATTAATGATGACACTAGTTTATTGTCGACTTTACAAAATTTCAAGAGATATTTGTTAGTAAGTTATTTTTTGAGTGTGTATTATAAATAGATTTGAGATCGAAGATAATTTCAACGACTTCCATCTACAGTAATAAAATTAGTGAAACAATTAAAAGTGGGTTAGTTACTTCCATCTACAGTAATAAAATTAGTGAAACAATTAAAAGTGGGTAAAACTAACGATAGGGAATAGATGACTCAAATTAACTCTTTACTCTTTTTTTTTTTTTTTTCAAGTGATAATCTTCACATATTTATTGTTAATCTCATCCATTCGTTTCATTTATTTAACGGTCCAAAAAACGTGTAAAACTTAAAGAGTTTTACATTGTATATACCGATCTTATCCTTTTATATATATATATATATATAAAAAGTTGTGCATAGATTCATTGGTCAAGAATTTGTAGGGTATTGACCTAATAAATAATCAGATGAGAACAGAGGATGTAAACGTAAGCACCTTTTGATCAAACCTGCCTAAACGTCCCCACAGTCGTTTACTCGAGTTTCATTTTTATCTTCACACAAAAAACATTACAACATTGTACATGTGAAAATTACACCAATCTATATACCCCCTCTATATGATACACACACACACACACATATATTCATGTTATTTCTCTCATCATCATCACATATAATGGACCTCAAAGGAGGGCATAAAAATATTTTGATCTAAAATGATATAAAACTAAATGTGAAGAAACCACCCTGACTGCCTGCTTTCTATGCTCAAATTTACAGTGGGAGAAGCCTGGATTGCAACTTTCACCAAACCTACACCGTATGCAATCTGGTTCCCAAGCCTGAAACTGCCAAAAAAACCAAAATGTCGTAGAGCCTTGCAAGTGGGAGAGATTACGAGTTTGGGAAATGCCTGTATATGGCATAATGCCAACATGCTCTATAGCATGAGACCAAATGAGTATACATAGAAACAACTGGAAGGATCTACTATATCCAAGCAAGTGAGCCTCGGTCATTTGCATTTGCATTCGCTACTTGAGGACGACCTCTGGTTGGTGTCGCAGGTCTGTTAGCATTCAGCTCCTGATCCCGTAAACACAAAATTCAACGTCATTAAAGCAATCCGCATAGTACAAGTAAAAAACGTACAGATACAACGCAAGTTTAATTACTGCTAACAAAGATGAAGAAAGCAGGCACCTGCATCCATGTATCTTCTGTATGACATTCCGGTGATGCTTCAGGTGATGACATTGCTGGGGGTAAAGGATGAATGAGTTTGGGAACTACCACGAGATCTCTACCCAAAACTAAGATTGCGCCAGCATTATTTGCAGTACCTGAAAAAGCAAAAACAATGCAAAATTTAAAGGCTAAATTCTGAAGACCTGATGAAAGAAGGGTGCGTAAATTAAAACAAAAGGCAGGGACACACCACAATAATTGGTAGCAGAGAAAAGGGTGATTAAATGTCCCTGTGCAAAGCGCTCAAAGCCATCCATAACACACTCATGAGCACGAACAATCAACTGGAGATCATTGTTATTGCAGAATTCCATAACACGATCAGGCTGCAAAAGGAAAACCCATATAAAAAATGTAACATGAGTTCTGGAACAGAGTAAGTTCTACTCAGATACAGACCAGCATAAGCAAGGAAGAAAATAAACACAGAAGCCGGCTAAATGAGTATCTTAAGTCGAAAGTTTTAGCTTTCAAGGGTTTAAAAGCAATATCTAAGTACTTCCTCAAATATTGAAATCAAAGCAACATGTAGCTACAAAGGACTTGAATTGCTGTAGCTTAACAAAAGCTTTAAAGTAGCATACCCACCCCAAATGTAACCAAACCTGGACCTCTAGCATTTGGCCGCAACCCTTCGACACTATCATTTTCCGTTGGATCGGACCTAGAGTAGAAAATGACAATAAAATGAATCAGCAAATTAAATCAATGAATACTATATTTCATGACCAGAACAAACAGTAACATCCACTGACCATAATAAATCCATAAGAACGATTGAGCCTGCTTCCATTGTAATTGGACGATGTAGGTTCTCAATCTGTTCCACATGATTTATAGACCGACCAATGCCACCATGCATACAGATGATTTTCTTTTCAATTAGAGCTGCCAGAGGAAGCCAATTGAATAAACGGTTTATGCGATGCCATGCCCATATTCCATCTCTTTCACCCTGTTACACAAGCCATCAGATTTGCAACTAAAATATTATTCGACAAAGCTTGACTTGACATTTTTCTAACACATGAAACAGTACCATGCGCTCAATACACTCAATCCGGAAGCCAAAAAGTGCATTGATATCTGCAGCTTCGTGATTCCCCCGAATTAGATGTACATTATTGGGATACTCAACCTGCAACATTGACATAATTAGGTGGCTCATCATATAATTTCAATAGGAAGTAAAAGTGAGCCTGATAATATAGTGGAAGTACCAAACTTCTATATTTACCTTCAAAGCAAGTAGAAGAGTAATGGTCTCCAAGCTGTGTTGGCCACGGTCCACATAATCCCCTAAGAAGAGATAATCGATATATCTGACAGTAATTTATACAAAATTAGTATCATGTAAAACAAATGTCAGATTAGAAATGAGATGCAATACAGCACATGCAGATTACACATGAGAAGACAACAGTATTTATAGATATTAAAAATGTCAGTCATTAGTATGCTGAAACATCCCCAATCAAGCCTTCAGAAAACAAGATCTTTTGGCCAAACACTTACGCAATGTCCCCAGCTGTTGAAGGTGCACCATATTCATCAAAAAGGCGCATAAGATCTCCAAATTGTCCATGTAGATCACCAAAAATCTTAATAGGAGCTTTCAGCTGTAAAACAGTTGGTTCAACAGTAAATATTCGTTCGGCACTTTCACAAAGATCTGCTATTTCGTTGCAGTCTAAGAAAAACTGTCGACAAACTGGAGGTTTCCAACCACGAGGCTTCAAAAGATGTGCAATGACCTGGAAAAAATGACAAAGCATTTTAGTTGAACAAATGAAACTTTTCAAGATGCTCAAGGGAAGCATTTTGAAACATCAAATAGGAGCACTACTGCAAGAATAATTCAATTCTTAAGAAGAAACTTCCATCAGCTGTAACATTCACTAGTATCACAAAGACCGGTTGAAAATCAAATCAGATGTTCAATGTATAAGAATTAACTACATAATTGAACTGACAATAAATAAATAAATAAATGGGTTTTTTTATGTCCAGTGATCCAATTAGAATGAGAGAAATCTCAAGTATGAATTTCTCTCCAAGCATAGAACTAATAGCAGAAGACATTTATCAGAAGACAAATAATTAAATACTTTTATACTAAGGTGCATTGCTGAAGATTGCAGAGGAATGACAAGATATATGATGCAATCAGAGCAAAGTGATGAAATCAGGCCTCCAAACAATCACATGCAAAATAATGTCGCTTTTCCAGCTGTTTTCTTTTTTCCTTTTCTTTCCTCCTTTCCTTTGATATCTGAATTAGAGCTATGACTGATTAAGAAGCCAAGGGAATTTTTTTTCACAGTATGAGATGTATAGCTTCTGCTGGCAAATCCAGGTATATATAGCCCTTCATGTGTTTTCTTCTTTGGACGGTTCCAACTTGCATCAAGGGTAATAACCACCTCAGGAATAATACAGAATATTTATGGAGGATAATTGTGCTCACTAGGATATAAAGAACGGAGGAACCTATCATCTTCACTTAAAAGTAAAAAAAAAAACACTCTCGTCCTAAATTTTATTGAGAACCACATCTATAAAAATAAAAAAGATCATCCTATTTAAGAAACCTCAAAGACTCGAACTATGATCAATCACATTGCAATAAGGATAAACGCTTTAGCAATATCTTATTCCATAAAATAAAAAATAAAAACCATTCAAAATTCAAATAGAGAGAAATCATTCTTAAGTGCTAGTGTTTGAGGTTTTGGGCAACAGCCATGCAGATACTGATCTTACTATTCAACACTGTCATTTGGTCATTCAACAAATACCCCAAAAACACACAGGTTCTATGAAGAAGAAGAAGAAGAAGAAGAAGAAGAAGAAGAAGGCACAGGTACCTTTTTGGGGATACTATTGATTGACATCTGTCTATCTAACAGTTTCCTGGCTGCAGTTGCATTCTCAGGAGTCCCGTAGCTAACCCGCCTGCCTTCATTTTCAAATTGATCAATAGACAGCTGTCTGACCATTCCACCTAAAGCTCCACCAGTCTCTGCTGCTATAACAACCTGTTGGCATAAAGGAAACATTAGACAAAATCATGGCTAACAAACAATGCCATATTGACCTGAGACCAGTACAATGTAGATAAAATTTTCTAATACTGACAGCTCTATGGTGAAGCCGAACTCCAGCAGGTGCAACATTATTTGATCCAGCAGAGTCGGGCATCTTAATCAAAGTAGACGTCTGTTTTCCACTAGGTGTAGCCTCTGCCCCTCTATCCCTATCAGGAAGTTCGGCTTCTCCATTAACTTGTCGTGCCTTGGCAGCAGCAAGTGTAGCACTTATAGCCTCAGCTTCAGCAGCCGATGCCTCAACCAAATAGTCAACACCTTTGCTCATTCTCCTGCAAGTTATACCACATTATACAGCTCCTAGAATTAACAAGAGGAGGCTTAACCATTTAAGGGGCATGTAACACAAACAAGTATATATGGGCAGCTTACCGGGATCCTTGAAGCATCACATTCTCAGTGCTTATGTCAGCATACATGTCCCCATTTACAGGAGGAGCAACTGGAGTTCCCAGCACAACAGCTCCATCAGGAACTGCTTCATTCATTGTTTGCCTAGCTCTTTCGTCAATAAATCCATACCTTCCAGGTAATCGTGCATTAGAAGCAGCATGTGAAGCTCCCATTGTTGTCTCGGCAGCTGCCAGGTCTTCAGCAACAAGCAGGTCATCAAGTAATACACCTACAGCACAAATATAACATATTACCACACTACAAAAATTATCAAATATTGATTCTCATACGGATTAGCACTAAGTATCAGAAATAGATGTAGCTTAAACTACATGATAAATGAGAAGAAATAAAAAAAAATCCATGAAAATAGAACTTAAAGAAATAAACTTCTCTAATATTCAACCCAAAGATGAATTAAAAACTTTTCTAGACTTGCAACTAAAATTCAAACATAAGTAAACAGGAGCATTTTCAGTTAGGACACAATGCAAAGAGCAAAAACAAAATCCACCTTCACCAATTTCAAACATTCAAAATTTGATCGCATGAAGTGGGGAAGAACCAAGGCCTCCAGAGTTATCCCTGAGATCAATCTTTGGTCCTTACAACCAGCTACTTTACAAATTCTGCAAATCAGTGTGTACTATTTAAATGTATAATGATGATGCCAAGATTAAACTTTCACTGTTCATACTAGCCCATTTAAGACCATATTCTTATCCTAATATTGTTTTCTTAGTACGCCCAATTCAACCCTGGTCATACCACTACCAGGTTTCCTCTTCTACTACATGCAATCATCAATCAATCACTACTCAAATATTAAGGCCTATGTATCTAATTGATAAGTAATAATTCAATGCTGAGGATCTAAAAAAACGGGGTGCACATGTTAAAGAATAAAAGGCTATCTTACCACCACGTAAACCACCATAAATAAATATCAAGTCACCAACCGCTGCAGCCGCATGTCTGCAACGCCTTGTCAACTCAACAGAAGCATCTCCACCAGCAGCATCAGCACTGTATCTTCCAGTCCTTGGGCTAGTAACAACAGATTTTGTATCACACCAAACTCCCGCAGCAGTATCCAACACTATCAGAAATGTGAATATGTTAGCAACTAGTAGATGTACAGAACTAGTGTTTTCTTGATAATACATGGATGAGTGATCATAGTAATAATTAACATTTCCCATCGAAATAATAAATTAAGCCATTGAACATGTCCTACTTTTTTATATAAATTTAACAAACTTCCAGAACCTTATAGCGCCCGAGTTCAGTTCAGGTGACAATCCTTCAGATAGATATGTCTTGAAATTTCATAGTAAAATATTATTAAAATATCAAACAGCAATAATTTTAGTTGGTTATTACAAGATGGAAAACCCCAAGTTAAATATGGGTGGACCACTTTCAGATCTAAGAAAAGCCGTTCCCTACAGTCTACAGTACAATACCATTGCATCCTTTTCCCCGCAGAAAGGGGAGGGCATTGGGGAAGTTTACAACAGATTTGACCTGAAAAAGCTACTTTTAAACCTTAAATCTTCTACAAACCCACATTTGATAGTATACCAGTAAAACCACTAGCACAGCACAGCACAGCACCACCAGAAGTCAAGACATAGGAAAAACAAAATCAAGTACCTGCAACGCTTGATGAGTCTTCAACCATACGTCCACCACCAAGCGCTCCACCAGAAACATGGAGTCTTGCATTGACAAAGACCTAGAAGCATCGCATGCACATGTGACTCATCTAACTAGATTCATAGACTAAACTAAATTATTTAAAAGTGAGTGCAAGGAAGAAAAGAAAAACTCACCGCTGCATGTTGATATCTTGGTGATGGTGAGACACCAGGAGCAATTGCCCATTCCCAACGGCCATCCCTGTGTTTTGCAAGTCCATATGCACTTGCCAATGGCTGAAAAAAGAATCGCAGAGAAAGGAAACCATGGACAGAGAACAGATTGAGCAAATCTAATGCTAACAAAGGATCAACACATTTTAATAGTACAGAAAGGACAAAATTGCAACACCATTACATGCATCTCAAGCACAATTTTTTAAAATATCTTCATTGCTATTATTTTCAAATTCTTCAGAATTCATTAGAATGCCTCTTTCTTCCTATTAACATGGATAAAATATATACTGAAATTGATGCCAAAATTCATTCAGATTTATTTAAGCGTTACCAAACTGAACAAGGAAAAGCTGCCCTGAGCAATAACAAATGACAAGTTAAAACTATAGGTTATGAAATTTTATGGCATATTGTTCAGGAAACCAAATTTAAAAAACAAACATAATTATGCCATACATTTACTAACTCTAGACCATAGAATGAGGACTTCTCAACTCACCACACTGTTTGCATCCCTCCCTCCACAGAGCAGAAGAAGACCATCCGATCGTGCACTTGCAGTAGCATACCTAGTTAAACAAAAATTGTAAACAAGTAACTAATCTAAAATGATCAACATAAAAAATAAAATAAATAAAAATAAAGAACAATAATCACACAGGACGCTTGACATCTTTGTCTCCGAAAGCATAAGCAAGACTACAAGCTTTAACATACAATGTCACAAAGGAAGCAATAAGTATGGTATCAGAGAAGTGACGATCATTTTGGTTCATATCTTGCATACTGCTCTTTCTAAGAGACCCATAACGACAAAAATAAAATCAGAGCGTATATCCTAAGATTGGTCAATGAACACCAATTGTGTGTGTAGTTTACGAGAGAGTGTGTACATGCATGGAGGTGGACCTTCCCCTTCGGGTTCCAATTTACGCCATTCATAAGGCTTGGCAGCAGTGTCCAACGCCCATACATCTGCCAAAGGTCGTTTTCCTAACATGATGCACCAAAATTTTCAACAAACAATTCATTAGAAAATCCCAACATACATGAAAATAAAATATAAGGCATTTAATGATAATCTTTAAAAAATGCATGAAAGAAAAACAGAGAAAAAATATTTACCATCATTTCCGCCAATTGCCATGAGATACCTTTGCCCTACTAAAGCCATAACATGGCCATAGCGTGGCCCTGGACCAGGGCCTTGAACAACAACCCTGAAATACAATTGACAGTCCTATCATTAAACCAATTGTAACACTATACATAAGGTGCATGCACGTGCATCCTTCAAGGCCCAACCTATGCCACCGTGGTCGTTGCTGTGTGAGATCAAGAACATTAAGATCCTCAGCAGACAAACCAGCTGGACCAATTCCACCCTGAGTCAAAATAAAAGCTCCCAATGAGGAATACTTCTTGCAGTAGGAGGAAGTTTAACTAAATAATTTATAAACAGGAAAATATATACACACGCTATAAAATACCGCAGTGTGTACAAACCTGAATGACTACCATAGTTCCGACAGCAGTTGCCACATGTGCTGCCCTGGGTGTAGGTGGCTCTCCAATGGGTGTGATCCTATGAGGCAAATTACATTAAGTCATGATGAATTTAGGAAGGTAAGAAGCAGTCATGAAGCCTTAGTCCTAGACATACCTAGACCATTTATTAGTTAGCACGTCATAAGAGTGCACATCGGCAGTAGCACCTGCTAGTCCTGCAATTTAATTGAAACAAAACAAGTTTAAACCATGAAATTATCCACGACGAAGAGAAATTTCTAGAGAGATAATTTGTTAGAAGGGGGAAAGGGGGCAATAACAGCCTTGACACACCACATGTTACAAAGATTTGTAGAGAGCCACAAATTCATATAAATCCAAATAAGGACGATCAAACATGTTGAGCTTTTCTAAACAAAACAAAGGGAAAAAGAAGAAGAAGAAAAAGAGGGGGGGGGATAAAGAAGGAGAAGCTAATATGAAGGACGATGTATTGGAGTCCAAATCATCCTCGGTGCTATCATAGTAAATGGCACTATATCATGAGCATTTCAAAAGAATGAAGAGGGTTTTTTTTAGTATTAGAAGCATGAATTATAAAACCAGGAAAATATAGGCATATTGTTTTTGGAAACAAAACAGGTTATATTTGGAATGTGAGTCAAGACCAGGATATTTAAAACTGTAAGCTGGAAACAATCATATAGGCATTTCAATTTGACTTTGAAACTAGGTGAGATGTATAAAAAGTATTCAGACTCCACGTTGCACATAAAACATCTTTAAAGGAGTATATTAATTCTTATTAACTTCACTTCTAGACTTCTACCACTTTTTAAGACCAAAAGAAAATCTGCATGGACAAAACTGGGTGAATGTGGAGTTCATATGCCACCTCCATTATTACAAGCTACAGGAACAATAAAATCCATTTAACATGTATTCAAAATAGAAAAACCTAAGAGACAATTCATATTCTGTTCAATAAAGTACCAGCTTTCTATACTTGCCTTGGCACCGCCTTACCTAAGAGACAATTCATATTCATATTCTTTTGGAGTAGTAGTTTCTTCACCAATCCAACAGAAATGAAGACAGTTATATACATTACAACTAATCCACAACAAAAAAAAGTTCGGCCAAGCATAAGCTAAGGTTCCTCATCAAATATGAACATTTGGAGGTAAAATTGCAGGGTTTACAGAGTGTGCATCTTAAATCCTCCAAGGTTCTCGAACATCAAATATGAATAGCCAAATTTCTATGCATCTAAAAAAGTTTAAGATTTCTTATACAAACATCAAATCAAAATGAAATACAACAAAACCAACTTACTGATTCCAGCGCTTCCAGCAGATGTTGGAGTCCCAGAGGATGCAGAATTCCCTTCTAGTGCCGTGGCACCACCAAACAGAATCAACCTGGGCCCAATGTAACCAGGCGTCCCTTCTTCCCCCACAGCTGCAACAGCCGTCAGGGTATGCCCACACCTAGGGCCGGGACCGTCTTCTTTCTTCTCTATGACCGCATTCACCACCGAATAAGTGGGAGCACACCTCGGCCCCACCACTTGAGTTTGGGGCTGTCCTTGAGCAGCAGGCGCAGCTGCTGCAGACTGTTGTTGCGCCGAAGAAGGAGGAGACCCAAGTCCTGGTGTTGAAGCCTGGGTCTCTTGTTGATGATTTTGTTGTTGCGATCGTTGCTGCTGATGTTGCTCCCTCTCCATTGGTGCCGGAGATTGCATAGCTCCATTGTGAGTCTGATCGTGATCGGTCTCTGACACCGTCGACGAATCCACATCCATTTCTCTAATGTTCCCAAATTAATCCCTAGGATTAGTAAATCGTAAATTAAGGGCGCCTGTCTTTGCTCTACGCTAATGCTCTTCCATTGACGGTGTAAGCTTGAGCTTTGGCTTATACCGCTTAACTCATTTACCGCGTCTATGAAGTAGGATGCGAAGACATGCAATTATAAGCCAAGATTCTTCAACAACGGGCTTTCGCTCACGAAACAAATCACCATGCGTGCAAGACCACCGCCGTATCCTTCGTGAGGCGGAGGGTCTTCACCGGAAGGATTGATAAGCACCGGAGAAAGCTGAAGATAAAGAACTGAAAAAATAACAAAATAAAAGTTAAAAAGAAACCCTTAATAGGGATAAATCAAGATCTGCCACCTAAAACCAAAGGTAATTAGGCTTTTTTTCGAAAACCCTAACTTAGTGACTTTCCATAAAGGAAAGAAGTGACTTTCCAGAAAGAAAGAAAAAAAGAACGCGAATCTTGAAGAAACAAAAAAGAAAGAAAGAACGAAATGACTCCTTTTTCAGTTTTCCTTCATTATTTCGTTCGAAGCTTTTTTATTTAACAAAAACAAACAAGAAAATGAAAGGGAAAATTATCTTACTTACTTCTTTTGTTGGGGGGAGAGAAATGAAATTTATTTAACTGCTTTCTAATTTATAGAGGGAGCAGCCGTTAAGGGGTGTACGGAAGGAGGAGTCGGGCGCCGTCTTGGTCTTGGAGGGGCAACCGGAAGGACGCAGAAATATTAACGGTGATTACCGGTTCCTATTTACAGGGAATTCTTTTCCTTGTTGCAACATATTAAGGAGGAATTCAAATTTTCACCCGCAATGTTATTTCTTGTGAATGACGCTGGGAGATGAAACCCGACACGTGGACGTACTATTTTCCGCTCTGCAAATAAGGGAATTAGGAGCATTTATTGTTTTCAGGATTAGTTTGCCATTTTGTACGGTGATAAACAATGACGCATATTATATGAAAGAAAATAAATTATAGAAAATAGTAGCTTTAGTTTTCAAAGGAAATTTATTCTATAAAAAAATTATTTGTGTTAAAAATTTAATTTATGATTTAGAGATTCATGATTTAAGGATTATAATTAAAATTTAAAATTAACGTTTAATATATATAAATTAAAACTTAAGATTAAAGCAATGATCACCAGTGGTTGAGAAGGATTCCTACCATAAACTCATCTTTTATGGATTATATACAATGGTTGCTTAGTTTATTAACCGTTAATAATTAATGAGTTAAGTTTTAAAATGCGAATGTTGTATTAACCTAACTTAACAAATGTTTTTATTAAATTGTGTTATAATAATATTTTTAAGATGAAAATCAAAATTTATAAATAAGCATGTATGATCATTAGATCAATTAGTGAACCTCATTAACGAAGTTCTTTCTATCAATTATAATAGTAATGATGAAAGGGAGTGCTTTATGTAACAATATGAATCCGTTAAGTTTAATTTGCTTAATTAAATCTATTTAACATTTTCCTATTGAGTATATAATAACCTGATTGTTAAAAGTAAGTGTGGGTAAAATTTAATTCGATTAAACTGATGTGTTAAATCAACATATGTCATACTTCAAAACATTAGTGTGGGATAGGATATCCAAAACTCACCCATGTCTAGCGTGCTATGTGACATTACAGTTGTCATATAGGCAGTAGCGAATCTAGAAAGTTATCATCGGTTGGGCCCATTAAAATAGTAGTAGGAAATTATCCAATATAACTCATATATATGGTTTAAAAATTTTAAAATTTCGTTGTTCACTGATTTTAAATTTTCTTTTATTATCTATATGTTTATTTAAATAAAATTGAAATATTTTTTAAAAAATAAAATTTTATCTATAACTTAATTGATTTGTCAAAAATATAAATCATAAAATGTGAATTTAAATTTATTTATTTAAAATTAACTTTTCTCGCAAGTTTCAACAAAAACAGCAGATAAATATATTATATTTTTATTATTTTTTAAGTTATCTTTTTTAATATTACAAATGAGTTGTAAGCTTTTACTAAAATAATATATTTTTTAAATTTTAATTTCATCTTAATTTTGATTATGTTTTATTATTTGTATTTTATGATCATTATGTATTAGAGTGAAACCCCAACAATGCTTGAAAGAAATCATTTAAAAAAAATTAATTAGTAACCAAAATATGTTTACATTATTTTTATTAAAAGATAATTATATAATATTTAAAAATGTAATGAAAAATATAAATAATCTTGTTTTTTCACTTTTATCTTTTATTTCAACTGAATTTTATTTCTTAAACTAATTCAAGGTTTATAAACTAAGCTAAACTTATATATTGGGCTATTTCTTTTATTCTTACTTGTCTAAAATTCAATTTACACTAATATTATAATATAAATTAAATGACATTTGTTTGGGCATGAGGTGGGCTAAGGCCTAAACCGAGATCCGCCCCGCATATAGGCAATTATCTGATTATTTATTTACTTATTTTTTGCAAGGCTTTTACACACTGGCACTTAAGATGGCATTATGAGGAGTGGGAATTCAAGAGTTAACATGCATTTCCTTCGATTTCAAAATCGATTTTGGTGCTTCTAGATTTTCAGTATCTGATAGTTGATCAACTACCAACTATATATAAATATGTGTAGGTCTATATATATAAAGATAGAATCCTTTTACACTATGTAAAATTAAAAATTTTATTTTTTTAGATTATTTGATGAAGATAAATGGATGAATGAGATTAATAGTAAAAAATGTGAAGATTACCGCTTGAAAAAAACATAAAGAAATAATCTTAACGATTTATTACCATCATCTAACGGTTAAAAATGTAAAGTAATTGAGTTTTACACAATATAAGTGGATCCTAACACACAAACTATATATATGTGTGCACGCCATGAATTGTAGCATGGTGCTTTTATTCCATAATATTATTATTGATTGTGCTTAGGGGTGTTCAAGCTTTGGTTTTAACTGAATTAACTAATCGAACCAAATTTTTTTCGGTTGGTCGGTCTGTTAATTTTAAGTTCGATCGATTAATAGTTAATGATTTTTTTTTTCAAACTTCGGTTGTCGGTTAATTAATCGAATTAACTGAAATTTGTATATATATATATATATCACATATATTTATTTTTAGTCATTGAACTTTTAAACATTACAAAACGATCATTAAAATTTTTGATATATTATAAAATGATCATTAAATTTTATCAAATTAGCATAAAATGATCATTAAATTTATTGAATTATCAAAAATTATCATTAAACTTTACAATATTTATCAATAATTTATAACGTGCAATGAACCGACCATGTGGGTATATCCAATATTTTATAAAAAACAGTTCGATAAGTTTAATGGTTATTTTATAACTTCTGAAAGTTTAGTGATTAAAAATATCATTTTAACATAGTTTAGTGACTATATGGGTATATCCAATATTTTATAAAAAAATTCAGTTAATTCAAAAACCGACTGAATTAATCAAACTTTTTTCATTCGATTAAAACTTTTTTGAAAAAAAAAATCAGTTAATTTATTATTGGTAGTTTGGTTCGATCAATTAACCGAACCGACCGATTAAACACCCATAAATTGTACCGAATCACATTTACCGTGAAGAATATTCGATTAGTATAAGGTATTTCATGAGACAACTCTGTTTACATGCAAGTCACCTGAAACTGCTGAATCACGTTAACGATGTTAATTACTATAATTTCAAATCAGCTAATATGCATGTATCCTTTTTATGAGACAAAGAGGAGTTTTCTGAAAACAAGGGACGGGGATTCAAGCGAAGTCGTACTTACAGTGTTGAATTTAAAAATATATTTGATGGTGGGTATATATAAAATTTCAAAATTTTAGGTGGGCACAAGTCATAAAATATTACAAAAAAATTTAAGATAATTCATAAAATAAAAATATTAAAAGAAAATATTTGAACTTTGAAAAGTTCATGTGGGCATGGGCCCACCCCAGACAACATATAGATCTGTCATTGCATGCCTATAAGTTGGGGTTAGAGGTTCGGTTTTAATATAAATGAAAAAAAAAACTTTGGTTCAGTCATTGTCTAGTAAAAGTTAAAATAACTTAAGATAACAAATGAATTGAATTTGAGTATCTTAATATTTGATTCGAGTAGAAATCAACAAGGGGTCATAATGAAAAAGTGGATGATGTTCATCTTAGGAGACTCAAGTTCAATCGCTTTTGTCTACAATGTGTGCATTATCAATGAGTTAGAATATCTATGAACAGATACTACTTTGTAATCACTTTTAAAATATTTAAAAAAATATTTAATTCGAATAATTCGAACTTAATTGATCTTTGTATAAAAAACACTAGTACGGAGAAAATTTTCAAATTGAATTCAAATTCATGCTTGAATTTTGAATTTACATTTCACTAGTTAAATATAGTTAAGATATTATAAATTGAATTTTGACTCAATATCGGATGGATTGCTGCCGTCTACCGGCGGCCTGGTGGGCCGGCCGCCAGACGACAATGAGGGACCATCGCTGCCCTTTGAGAGTGTGAATATGTCTGCGGATCCGACGTTAGAGGCGGCATCTGGGTCGGTTGAGGCTGCGATGGATTTGGTTGGTGACGAGGCGTCAGGAATGGTTACTGCTGCGGAGGCTATGGTTTGTGATACAGCACGTCCAACGGGAGAAGAGGATGATCCACAATGTGGAAGCGTGATGGCAGGGGGGAGGCTCCTAGTCCTCCTACTGCGACCGTACCATCCAGCACAAAGATGACATTTCGGGATATGGTGCTTGGCCGAAACATGGGGAAGCAGGGGGTGAACATGATTTCAGATTTGGATGTCGATTTAAAATCGGAGGATGTCAAGGTACGTTTCGTCGAAGGTACTCCGACCATTGATTTTTCGGAGCGCCTACATTCTGAAATTGATGCAAAGTTGGCGAATTCAGTAGTTGTTAGGCTTTTGGGGCGGTCGATAGGATATGCAGCCTTGCTTTCTCGTATCAAGAGTTTATGGAGCCCTAGTGGGGAAATATCGTTGATCGATTTGGACAACGATTATTTTCTAGTTCGGTTTGCTAGTGAGGAAGATTGTGAGAAGGTTTTAACCGGCGGCCCTTGGTTGATTTATGGATCCTATCTCACGGTACAACCATGGAGTAGGAGTTTTTCGACTTCGTTTGATCATCCGGATCAAATTGTTGTGTGGGTACGGTTGCCGGGTTTACCGTACCGATATTACACTAAAAGTATTTTCCATTACATAGCCGGAACTTTGGGGAAAGTGGTGCAAATTGATTATAACACGACGGAGGGAAGGAGGGGACGATTTGCGCGATTGGCAATTGTGGTAAATTTGAACAAACCGCTAGCACCGTACATTGTTATTGATGGCCGAAAACAACAGCTTGAGTACGAGGGGCTGCCGACTATTTGTTTCTCTTGCGGTAAGTATGGGCATACTTTGGAGGCTTGTAAGCCTATGGTCGAGGTGGCGCAGCAAGCGGTCAGCGTAGCTAGTGAGGTTGAGGCGCAAGTTGAGAAAGAAAAGTTTGGGCCGTGGATGCAGGTGGTTAACCGACGGCAACGTCGGAGCAGCAATGTTGGTGAGGGAATTCGTTTGGGTGCTGGAATGCACACTGATCGGAGTGCTAAGGGAGGACGATTTGAGGCGCTTAGAATTATCGATGTCGAGAATGCTGATGGCTTGGGGAAGGAGGTCTCTAACCCGATTGTGGTGGATAAGCCAACAACGGCTGGGGGTTCGGATGGTTCAAAGGGGAATGTGTTGAGTAGCGGTAATAACAAGAGGGGGAAAGGCAAGTTGGTTGTTCCGCAAACGGTAATATCATAGGGGTTGACGAGGGAAGTGGGCAGCTCTTCGAAGGTTGCAGAGGAGGTTTCGCGGAATGCTAGTGGGTTGCCGGACAAGACCAATGTTGTTGCCAACGGAACTGCTGTCGGTTGCGAGCCGAGCCTAGTGCAAGAGGTGGCGTCAATGGAGGTTGTTGTTCCGGTTGCTAGTAAGTTGGACCCTCGTAATCATACGGTTGTTAAGGTGATTCCACAAGGCTCGAGTGAGGCGAAAAAGGCAACACAGGGAGGTAGGGATGTTGGACTTGTCGAGAATGGGGTGACATCAACGGAGCGGCGCTTATCGAAAATCAAGTCCGTGGCACGAAAGAGTCCTTATTTTGTGAAGAAGAATCTAGTTGTGCGACAAGAAAATAAGGACCCTAACAAAGAACAAGTAGTTGATGTTGGACAATGGATATCAAAGATGACGGCCGAGTTGAAGGATAAACCATCTGATAGAGTGGCGAACCTCCTACCCCCAACCTCGCCGTTGACGAAACCACGGGAAAAGGTTCAGTGGCGGGATAATACGGTGTTTGAGGACAAAAGAGGGACGGTTTGATTGCTTTTCCGTTTTGTTTCTTTTATCCTTTTAATGATTAAAGTACTTTTTTGGAACGTCCAGGGCGCGTCAGTCCCTGATTTTAATCGTTATTTGAAGTTAATTGTCAGAACGCAGGAACCTGACATTGTTGCTTTGATGGAGCCTCGGATTAGCGGAAGGAAGGCGGATGCCTTTATTAGACGGCATGGGTTTGATCACTCTTTTCGGATTGAAGCCTGTGGTTTTTCTGGAGGGATTTGGGTCCTTTGGAGGAATACGGTTAGTGTTGATGTTCTTGTCGTGTCTCACCAATTTGTTCATGCGAGCTGTGTGCATCAGGTTAATAGAAAAAGTTGCGCCTTGACTGTGGTCTATGGGAGTCCGGATAGTAGACGTCGGAATCAGCTTTGGAATGCTTTGTCCGCTTTGCAACCACAGACAGATAAGCCTTGATTTGGGGGGGGTGATTTCAATGCAATCCCTTGTGTCGCGGATCGTATGGGTAGTTCGAATAAGCGAGATGGTGTCTGCAAGAAGATGGGGCAATTTTTATTAAACGCGGGGCTGTCTTGTTTGGATTTTCGTAGGCCGCGCTATTCTTGGAAGCGGGGAACTCTACATCAAAGATTAGATCGTTGTATTGGAAATGATTTGTGGTGGGAGAGTTGGCCGGATTCTTGCGTGTATCACTTGGCAAGGATAGGTTCTGATCATCGCCCGATTTTGTTGGTGGGGAATTTGTCTAGTCCTAAACATGTGCATGCGAATTTTAAGTATCTAGCTGCATGGCAAGATAACCCGGATTTTGTTGATATGTTGACTAGCACTTGGAGGCCTACGGAGGATATTATGACCAACTTAGGCATTTTCGCTAAGGAAGCGAGCACTTGGAATAAGGAGGTTTTTGGAAACATTAATAAAAAGAAATCCCGTTTGTTAGCCCGAATACAAGGGATTGAAAAGAAGTTAGAGTTTTCCCCCAGTGTTTTCCTGAGTGAGCTCGAGGTTAGTTTGAAAAATGAATTGAATGATGTTTTAGCACAGGAAGAAAGCTTGTGGTTTCAGCGTGCCCGGACTCAGTGGATTCGTGACGGTGATCGGAATACGCGCTTCTATCATCGTACTACCAAAGCGAGGCAAGTTCGGCGTAAGGTGACTATGATTAAGCTACAAAATGGCGTTTGGAGTGATGATAGTTCCGAAATTAAGCAAGGCGTGGTTGAGTTTTTTCATAACCTTTTTACAGCTTCCCCGTCTAGCTTACCACAGTGGAGTATTCGTGGTCGTTTTGCGGCTTTACCGAACCTGGAAAGGTCGCGTTTGGTGCTGCCGGTAGAGGAGGATGATGTCCAAAAGGCGTTGTTTGATATGGAGCCCTTGAAAGCTCCCGGATTTGATGGAGTGCACGCTATGTTTTATCAAAGAAATTGGCCCATCGTGAAGTAGAGTGTTGTTGGTTTTGTTCGTGAATGTTTCACCTCTTGGGAGCTTTGTGATGGGATTAATAAGACTATCTTGGTCTTAATCCCAAAAGTGGTGCCGCCGGAAACCTTTGGACATTTTCGGCCGATTAGCTTGTGTTCGGTGGTGTACAAAACTTTGACTAAGGTTATAGTCAATCGTCTCAAGCTTTTGTTGCCTCATTTTATTTCTCCATCTCAGGTAAGTTTTGTTCCGGGCAGAAATATCATGGACAACGTGATTCTAGCGCAGGAGGTTATACATACAATGCGTTCTAAACGTGGGCGTAAAGGTTGGATGGCTTTGATGATAGATCTTGAAAAAGCCTATGATAGGCTCGAATGAGGTTTTATCGCGGACACCTTAACTGATGCTGGGCTACCAGAGGATTTTGTTCACTTGATCATGAGTTGTATAACGTCTGTTACAACTAATATAAGTTGGAACGGTGAGTTGACGGAAAGCTTCACTCCTACCCGTGGAATTCGCCAAGGTGACCCGATGTCACCGTACATCTTTGTGTTCTGTATGGAGCGGCTATCTCAGGCTATTGATGTGGAAATTGCGAATGGTAGGTGGTCGGTGATCAGATTGAGTCGGGGTGGACCTGGTATTTCGCATTTATTTTTTGCTGATGATATTGTTTTGTTTTCTGAAGCTTCTATGTCGCAAATGCATGTTATCAACCGAGTGCTGGGATTATTCTGTGATTCTTCAGGTCACAAGGTTAGTAGGCCTAAGACGAATATTTATTTTTCGAGTAATACCCCTATGAATTTGAGGTCTTCTATTGTTGGTGGTTTCGGTTTCTCTGAAGTTGCGGACCTGGGGAAGTATTTGGGGATTCCTTTACTTCATAATAGAGTGTCTCGGGCGACATATAGTTATCTGCTTGATAAAGTAAAGGACCAATTGAATTCGAGATCGTTTCGGTCTCTTGCTTTTGCAGGGCGTGTAACCTTGGCTAAGTCTGTGTTACAGGCGATTCCCAATTATACAATGCAGGCATCATGGCTTCCGAAATGTGTTTGTACGGAACTTGAAAAGCTTATCTGTGGCTTCATTTGGGGAAGTAGTGGTGATCATAAGGGTATTAGTCTAGTTCGTTGGGACGATGTGCAAAGACCCATGATGGAAGGTGGTCTTGGTTTGAGGAAATTAGTATTAGTTAACCAATCTTTTCTTATGAAATTGGGCTATCAGGTGATTACGAAAAATGATAAACTTTGGGTTCGGGTTGTTCGTGCTAAGTATAAAGTGGAGGGTGTTTTGCCGGGAAATGTATCGGTTCGTAATGGTAGCCGTTTGTGGGCCGATATTAGCAATGTTTGGGATAAGGTTGTTGAGGGGATGAGGTGGATTGTCCGTGATGGGTGTACGGTGGATTTTTGGTATGATACGTGGCTAGGTGATTTGGGTCCGCTCGTGGGGTATTTCCATGATGGTACGCAGCCCGAGCCTTGTCCGGTGGTGGCCTATACGACTTTTGACGAGCAATGGGGCGTGCAAGCTCTTCGTGAGGCGTTGCCGGAGGGGGTAGTGCAACAGATTTTAGCGTGCTATCCGCCCGCCATTCGCCTGGGTCCAGACCAGCTTGGTTGGCATGACGACAAGCGACATCGGTTCACTGTCAAATCGGCCTATAATGATTTATCGGATGTTGGGGCTGAAGCGACTTCGGGGGTTTGGAAGCTGATTTGGAGGCTGCCACTGCCATATCGGATTCACACTTTCTTGTGGCTTGTTGCAAGAGGACGGTTGCTGACAAATGCGGAAAGGGTGCGACGCCATATGACGAATAATGAACGATGTGGGGTTTGCGGTAATGGCATCGAAGATGTGCTCCATGTGCTCCGCGATTGCAGCGTCGCGCGAGGGGTGTGGCGGACCTTCTTTTGCGAGAGCAAGAGTTTTTTCACCTTCAATTTAGAAGGTTGGTTAGTAGCGAATGTTACAAGAAGAGGTATGGGTGATGCACATGGCCGGGATTGACACCTTTTATTTCCGATCATTTGTTGGAAATTGTGGTCGAGGAGAAATCAAAAGCTTTTTGATCCGGATTTTGTTGAAAAAGAGGACTTGCGGTTTGCGATTTTCGGTATTTGGAGGAAGTTATAGGAGCGAATGCGACAGCCGTTGGAGTGGGGAATACTATGGCTCGTATGACATCGCGGGAAAACCGTTGGAAGTGCCCTCCAAGTGAGTGGGTGAAGATTAACGTCGATGGTGCCGTGAACACTTTGACAGGTGAGGCGTCGTTGGGGGGAGTTTGCCGCACGGATGGGGGTGATTGGATGATTGGCTTTGCTCGCCAAATTGGATGTTGTTCGGCTTTGATTGCGGAGCTTTGGGCGATCTTGGAAGGGCTGATTCGTGGATGGAGCTTTGGGTTTCAGAAGGTCATTATCGAATCGGATTGTCGCGAGGCGATTGGCCTTGTCTTGCGAAATTCTACGGTACGTACGGATAATGCTCTAGTCGTAGCGATTGCGGATGTTGTGAAACGCGGGTGGGAGGTCTCTTTTGAGCATGTAAATCGGGAGTCGAATTGCGTGGCGGATTGGTTGGCGAAGGATATACGGGGTGCCGGTTTGTGCACGAAGACTTGGGAGGAGCCACCGGCGGATGTCTTGAATTTGCTCGATGCAGATAGGTATAATGGTTTGAATTTTCATTCGGATGGCATAGGTTGAGGGTTGGGCGTTGATTTATGTTGGGGTGTTAGTCGTTCTTCTTGTTTCGCTTTCTCTTGTAGCTCTAACACATGTACTCTTTTTCCTCTATTAGGTTTAGAGAGGTTTTTTAACGAGGCATGTGTTAGACGCTTTTTTCCCTTTTAATCGAAAAAAACAAACAAACAAATAAATATACGCTTTACTATCATTTTAATTATGTATAAGAAAAGTTTTCCGTACAACGTGCGACGAATACTGCTGAACACCATTAAATTAATTAATAAAAATTTAAAATTTCAAGGGCCCATCAAATAATTAATAATTACTTTAAAAAATTCAATTAAATTATTATATATATATTAAAATTTTATTTTTTAATAAGGATAAACTATATATTTAGTACCACACATATTTTCGTATTTTTATTAAACCCTCATTATTTAAATATTATTTCAATTTGAACATATTCTTTATAAAAAATTAACCCTTAACATAAAACCCTAAACTATTAAACTTTAAACCCTTAAACCTATACCCTAAACCATATACCATAAACTATAATATTCTTTATAAAAATATTATTTTCGAAATTAATGAAAAAATCTCACTTTGTTCCGAGTAGCTTACTTACGCTTGTGTTTATTTGCTATAATAACAATATGTCAATCATGCAGTTTTCTTACCCAAATAAACACAATACAATAATATTATTATAACAAAATCATTAAGAACCACTTACGCTTTCAAATTCAGAGATAATAAATTTTCTATAGAAGTCGATTTTTTTTTCAAGGATCCTGCAAACGAGAGTCATAATTTCAGCCATATATACACAGTGACAACCCCAATATGCATAATATAAATAACTTAAATCTGTCATGATCTAAAACCGAAGTCACTAAAAATGAAAAAATATTATAGTTTTGGATATATGGTTTAAGAGTTTAAGGGTTTAAGGTTTAATAGTTTAGGGTTTTAGGTTGATGGTTAAATTTTTATAAAGAATAAGGTCAAATTGAAATAATATTTAAATGAGGAAGGTTTAATAAAAATACGAAATTATGTGAGTTACTAAATATATAGTTTACCCTTATTAAAAAATAAAATTTTAATATATAAAAATAATTTAATTAAAATTTTTAAAATAATTATTAATTATATGATGGATATTTAAAATTTTAAATCTTTATTAATTAATTTAAAAATGATATTCAACGTGTTCGTCGCATGTGATAGACTCATCCATAAAATACATTTGTATATAAACAATTTGTTTGCTTCGAGAACCGATCTCAGTTCTTTGAGCTGTATTTTGAAGCCACGACTCACGAGTAAAACTTCGGGGTATTCTTGTAATTAGGCTTTCCTTAAAGAAAGAAGAAAACCTACGCTCCGATGGACTTTAAAAAATGGCTCCAGAATCGCAGTTCAAAATTTTCAACCATTCCCCAACGCCAACGGTTCATAATTTAAAAAAACACACGTTATCGTCACCGTCCATTTCAGCATCTATTAACCGCCCGATCTGAGATCCTCTCCGTTTTCCCTCAACAAAACCATTCAAAATCTCGCTCTCTTTCTTTATTCTCTAACGTTCTTCCTAAACACTTTCAAATCTTATCAAAACCTAAACGCTTCACTTTCATTCGAAACGAAGCCGTTCCCTTCGAAAATGCCGTTCATTTCTGATACAGCGAGCGCTATCAAGAGCCGTTTTGGCTTCCATAATCGGTCGACTTCATCCGAGTCGTCGTCGGTTCGTAATACGCCGGATCTTCTAGGGAAATCTGTAGTTAGGGAGAATCCCGGAAATTTCACTGCTGCCGCGTCGGCAATTCGGAGCATCGGTGAGTGGGACGAAGATTTGACTGAGAATACTGGAGCAGCGCCACAGTCGTCCCAGAGCTTTGAGTTCCGTGAAGATCCGTCGTTTTGGAAGGACCATAATGTGCAGGTTGGTTGCAATGTTTGAATCTTATCTTTGATTTTCTTGACAAAAGCTAAAAAGGGAAAGGTTCTTGATAGCCAAAAGTAAGTATTTCACTAGAAATTTATTTAAAATTAAAAATGAGTATAGAAAATAAAATTACAATTGAATTAGTCACAATACTGTTTTATATTTTATTTTGCAAGTAAAAAGCCAGGTAGGAGGTAGCTCGATAGAAAACCAAGCTAAGGCATGTATTATGGAGGGTTTATCAAAGTTAAGCTAATTGGATCTAATTTTAGTTTGTTTTTGGGAAATTATTAGGTTATCATAAGAATTCGTCCCCTTAGTAGTTCTGAAATCTCACTACAAGGTAATAGCAAGTGTATTAGGCAAGAAAGTTGCCAGACAATTACTTGGACGGGGCATCCAGAATCTCGTTTTACATTTGATGTTGTTGCTGATGAACATGTTAGCCAGGTATGCCTATTCTTTATCTTCTTTTTGGTTTAATTTTTATGTTTAGGTATATGTTATTGTTAAATCATGACATTTAAGTGATTTTACAGGAGAATCTCTTCAAAGTAGCTGGATTGCCCATGGTGGAAAATTGCATGGGAGGCTACAACAGTTGCATGTTTGCATATGGCCAAGTGAGCTTCCAAATCTATCTGAGTAAAAGTTTTTCTAGTATTTCCATTAATCGTTGATTAAGTTCCCACTTTATTTGTCTCAATTTATTTGATTTGATTTGGTTTTATTTTTGTTCTTGTTTTGGTATTGGCTCCAACTTAAAATTCATTGTAACAGACCGGGAGTGGGAAGACTCACACAATGCTCGGAGACATTGAAGGAGGGACTCGGAGACACAGTGTCAACTGTGGGATGACACCTAGGGTGTTTGAACACTTATTTACAAGAATACAAAAGGTGTGGTGTATGTGCCTTAAAAGTTAGACATACTAAATAGCATCACAACTTTCTTGGGTGCAATTTACTTCCATCAGATGCAAAATAATTCTCTTTTGTGATCATATAGACAATTGTACCATCTGTGAAATCATAATTTATAATGGATATAAGGATTAGTTTTGAATATTGAGTGTATTGAAAAAGCATTGCTGCTTAATTTTGTGCACTTCTTCATTGACTGTTTAATATTGTAACATCCCAAATGCATTTAGGTACCAAATAACGGAAATGGCAGTTGAATTATTTATAAACCTTGTTTCGATAGAATGAACCTGTGTAAGCAAAATAAATACCACAGTTTCTATGAAACTTAATACACACAGTTGCTTCTTTATGCTAGGAATTTACAATCTTCTATACAATGTTTCAGTATTTATAAATCTCTTGCCTCTTTTATCTCATACTATTCTTCTGTTTTATGTCAGGAAAAAGACAATCGTAAAGATGAGAAATTAAGATTTACATGTAAATGCTCGTTTCTGGAAATCTATAATGAACAAATTCTTGACCTTTTAGATCCATCATCAACCAATTTACAGGTAAAGTCACCTACGTATGGTGAACAGTTCTTTCTCCTTTCTCTATTACAACATGTGTAGCCTGAAATACAGGTTTTCTTTTCCTAAACTGAAAAAAATTTACTACTCTTTGGTGGTTATATTGCAGATAAGAGAAGACATGAAGAAAGGGGTCTATGTTGAGAATCTTAAGGAGATAGAAGTTACAAGTGCACGAGATGTGATTCAACTGCTAATTCAAGTACTGACTCTTTAAAAGTTACTCATGTCATAAAGCACATCTAGATAGTAGATGTTCAAACTTCAAAATTCTTAGTTAAAAGTTATAAACTTAAAAAGGCAGTTAAGAATATTTTTCTTGAGTTTATTTTGATTGTTTTTTTTAATTGTCCTTGTTCTTTACCCAACTCATTACTGACCAAAAAGCTCTGTAAAAAATTTCAGGGTGCAGCAAACCGAAAGGTGGCTGCCACTAACATGAATCATGCTAGTAGTCGTTCTCACAGTGTATTTACATGCATAATTGAAAGTAAGGTATGTGTGACTTTCTAATTGAGGAGTTCCTATAAAATCACTAGTAAATTCTACCTAGTTCATACTCTTTCATGGATTGTCTTTACCTTGAGACAAGAAATTCTAACCAAGTGTTTGATATCAGTGGGAGTCTCAAGCTGTCACTCACCACCGCTTTGCTCGGCTTAATCTTGTTGATTTAGCAGGCTCAGAAAGGTACAAAATGTCAAATTGTTAAAAGCATCGTCGTTTCTTTTCTCATAGTTTTTTCAGAATATATCATTATAATTTGCCCGTGACAGACAGAAGAGTTCTGGGGCTGAAGGTGAACGCCTCAAGGAGGCTACTAATATCAACAAGTCTCTTTCAACATTGGGGTGAGATCTTTATTTCAAAATTTTAATATCAAATTATATATTCCTTGTTTTCATTGTACCACTCCACAACTAACAATTTACATTTGCAGACTTGTTATAATGAACCTTGTAAATATTTCCAATGGGAAGTCTCTCCATGTTCCTTATCGAGATTCCAAACTCACTTTTTTGCTTCAGGTAAAGTGCTATATGTCATGGACTTTTTGAAGTAAAATCTGCTACTATATGAGTACTTGTTTGCTGCAGGACTTAGCTACTGTGTTATATATGTGTATGTATGTGTTTATTGAGAACGTTTAATTTCCTGGATCTGTTACGCAGCTGACAGTTAATTCTGTCTTGCCATTTTATTTCCAGGATTCTCTAGGAGGAAATGCAAAAACAACAATAATTGCAAATATTAGTCCATCTAATTGGTTAGTAGAATATATTTTGTTTTTGTTTCTGCACTAGTTGGTTGTTTTACTTTTCAATTTTAAAGTCCATTTACATGAGTGAATCTGTTTTTTTAACCTATACATTTCACAATGACCTGAGTTTTAAATGTTCTTTTATTGCCTTTCAATGTGCTTGACTTACTCTGTTAGAGTACATAATTGTAAATGACACTTTTTTTTCTTCTTTTTCTTCTTTTGGGCATCCTCTACAGTTGTTCCCTGGAGACACTAAGTACGTTGAAGTTTGCACAGCGGGCTAAATTTATTAAGAACAATGTATGGGATCTTTGCTTAGTTACTTTAAATACAATGCATGGCTTACACATCATCATGTGATTTCTTGAATTTTTGTAGCTTCCTCTGATCTATTTTCTTGAATCATCAAATACACTACTTTAAATACCCTTGAGCCTGTTTAGACTACATGATCTATACTTCTATACTAGTAATAAAACCTCTTCTTGAGTTTGGTGTTGTGGGCGTGGCACCAATTTAGTTAAAAAAGTCTAGGGATACCAATTTAGAGAACTATAGTGAAGCTATATAAAGTGATTCTTAAAAATATATTTCATTAAAAATGTTTCTCTTTCAATTTGAAAAGCTATCTAACTTTCTTCCAAAAAATAATTATTTTTCACTCTGCTATTTGCTTTGTCAAATTCTAGTTAATATTTATTACTTTGCTTTTGGATACCATATTTATGGAAAGATGCCGAGTTAATGTCTTGCAGGCAATAGTGAATGAAGATGCATCTGGAGATGTTGTTGCCATGAGGCTGCAAATTCAACAGCTGAAGGTAAAACTGTTAACCTTACGCTCATATTTTAAAGTACCCTAAAGTGCTCCTCCTGCTATAGTAATGTTATACTGCGAGTATTATGTTTTGCTAAGTTCTTAAGTGTTAAATTTAGCGAATTTCAAGCAGCAAGCACACTGTTTAATGAATCCAGTTCAAGCCAAAGCTTAAATGATTTGTTTTATTTATTTATTTTGCATGGTCCCATAATCTTTCAGAAAGAAGTATCTCGCCTACGAGGTTTTGTTAATGGCAGAGCCGAAAATCTAGATAATGATAGTTTAGCATCACCTGGGCCTTTAAAGTGGGAAGGTCTCCATGGATCATTCAGTCCACTTACATCTGATAAAAGGATGTCTCAGGTATGCAGAGATCTTGCTTGATTGAGGAAACACCTATTCTAGAGTTGTTAAATTAATTTTTCTTTTTCTTCCTATTATGACTTTGTATTCCAGAAAAAAGATTATGAAGTTGCTCTTGTTGGGGCCTTCAAGAGGGAAAGGGAGAAAGAAGCCACTTTAGAGGCCCTGACTGCTGAAACTCAGGCAGCTATGCAGTTGGTATGTCCTATGAAGTACCTTTTCTTTATTTGATAGGTTTCAGTCTTCCATGCTGGAAAGTTTATAAGTTAACAAAAGTTTCTGACGTTTGGTAGTTAATCTTGAGGCATATGATATGCTTAAATTTTAATATATAAAGGAATTCTGTGAGCACTTGTTTATTGGGTAAATCTAGAATATAATGTAATTTGATAAGTTACTAGAAGAAAAGTTTGTCACTTTGCGTTGGACTGTTGTTAGGCAAAACAAAGAGAAGATGAGATCCAAAGCTTAAAAATGAGGTTAAGGTTTCGAGAAGCAGGAATTAAGAGGCTGGAAGCTGTTGCTTCTGGGAAGATGTCTGCAGAGACGCACTTATTACAAGAGAAGGAAGAATACTTGAAGGAAATTGAGGTTTTACGAGCTCAAGTTGATCGCAACCAAGAAGTCACTAGATTTGCACTGGAGAATCTGCGACTGAAGGAAGAAATTAGAAGGCATGTTTACCTGATCCTCAAGATTCTCCATTTCACTCTTTTAACATTTATACAGTTATTTCACTTGCAAACCAACCAGCGCTTTAAGCGGTTAACTGATTTGTATAAATTTATTTTTTCAATGTTTTCTTATATTCGCTTCTAATATTGCATGTTATTTATTCTTTTCTTACATGCACTTGATATCTGTACATGAAAAAATTCAAGCTGATATCTGTATATGTTATTGAGAGGGTTGCATTTAGTAGGTCTGTTCATAAAAAGAAAATCTTACATGTACTGATATTTGTGTATGTGTTGCTTGTGTAATTGCATTTAATTTTCAATGTTTGCTTATTTTGGCTTCTAAAATTGCATTTCATTTGTTTTTCTTTGTATAAGCAGGAATAAATTAACACTAATATTATGTCTCTGATGAATGTTCCTATTCACAGATTAAAATCCCTTTGTGATGAAGGCAAACTGGAGATGATGAATGAACAAATTAAGGCATTACAAAATAAGGTGCAAAAAGTTCTTCAATTATTTTACTAGTTTTTTATTTCATGGTCTATTGATATTTAGGGCAAACGTTGCTTACTCCCTTGACTATTATGCAGTTGCTAGAGGCACTAGATTGGAAACTTATGCATGAATCAGATTCCTTAACCATTGAGGTTCTTGCTAACCATTTTCATGACTTGAATTTTGATGGTTTTAATTTTTGTGAAGAAAAATTTCTAAATCTTGGTTTTGGAATCTTCGTGTGATGCAGAAAACAAATTCTAAAGTGGTGTCGGGAGTTTCTGATGATCTCAATGAACTGGTTTCTAGACAGGTTGGTTAATATTATCCATAGTACTCCAGGTTCCCTGTGTGGTTCTTTTCTTATGCATTGTTATATCTCTGGAAACTGTTTGCTATTCACCATAATCTGAATGAAGACAACTAAGATCGATTACTTTTCGAACACAATCTTCTATAATTGTAATATCTTAATGAATAGAGAGCTCTCTTTCCTGTGTACTTTTTAAAACTCTATTGAGTGGACTTTTAATATTTCGATTTCAAGCATGTTTCTTTGGTTATGAAACTAAATATTAACTGTAGTTGAAACTGATCCTATGGAACACGAATTTGCTGATGCTATACTTGTGTTAATCTTCTTTGAAATTGCCAATAATCTCTTGGCCTAGTAGTAAGAGGTTTGTGAGACATAAGATTCTGTATTCAAATCCTAGCAATCCCACCTGTAGTCCTAAAATGTATGCATGTATGTAACTTCTTTGATATTTAGGCATGCTTATGAGTTATGACTGCAAATGGATGTCTGAATTTAAACCAAAAATTATGTTGTCTTTTGCAATGTGTCTCCTTCCATAAAATATCTATTATTACATATTTCTTGCCTGAAAGAAATTTTGATATATTGAAAACAGGAGAAGAATTCAGATTGGTGCTCTAATACGGAGGAAAATGAATTTCTCAGAATGCAGGTAGCTATAGTCGGATGAACTAATTCTTTGAACCTCTTCTTCCGGTAAAATATGGAGTTCATGTGATTCATTGACAAACGTTTTTGTTTGACAGGCCATTCACAACAAGGCGGAAATGGATATCCTCCAGAAAAAATTTGAATTTTGTCTCGAAGAGAAGGAAGAGTTGGAGAGGTATGTTCAATATTTTAAGTACAATTAGAAGAAACAATCATGCAGCATCATATATGGATATGTTTTGCCGAAAAATTAATTATAAAATTTTACAGGTATGTGAATGATTTACTTACCAAATTTGAAGATGAACGATCTTCAAAATTGGAGAAAGAAGCCTTACAGCAAACGGAGGTTCGTTCATTGCCAGCAGATGTGCCAATTATCAACAATCCTAATGACCAAGTGGAGCTTAAAACAATGGTTGATGCTATAGCAGCTGCAAGTCAGAGAGAAGCAGAAGCTCATGAGAAGGCATTTAAGTTATCCCAAGAGAATGATGAATTACGATCCAAGCTTAAGGGCTATGTTGAGGATAACAAGCAACTCCTTGAATTATTTGAACAGAAAGCAGCTGAAAGAAATTGCAAAAATTCGAATGAAGGTGACATAAATGAAAATGTCACTATGAATCACGCTGATGCTGGTTTACATGAAAATGGTGAAGAAGAGCAGGTGGAGTTGAAGAAAGTTGTCGGTAACCTCGAGCAACAGCTTACCGAAATGCATGAAGAAAATGAAAAATTAATGGGTTTGTATGAAAGAGCAATGCAGGAGAGAGATGAGTTCAAAAGAATGTTTTCCTCTTTGGGAACTCCGAATAGAACAGAGCCTAGAGAATTTGAATGCCCTGAGAAGCTAGTTGAAGTCGATGAAGCGGAAGGCAGCTTGGATAAACCTCGTCTGCAGCTTGATTCAAATGATGCAGGTGAAAGTCGAAAGTTGTCTGAAGTGATTCCAAATGTTGAAGACGTACATTCTGATCATCAATCAGAAGCAGGGAATCACATGGAAATAGACCAACTAGATACCACTGCTGCAAAGTTGTCCGAAGATTTAAATTCTGCAAGAGCAATACTGAAACGGGCAAACGAAATACTTTCGGATTCTGCCAAGACAGTTACTGAATTCAGCTCCCTTGAGAAATCGTTCCGTGAGATCGATAACTTTTCCAGGGAAATAGAAGTGATTGAAAGTGGAATAAAGGAGCAACAACAACACCTTGAATCTGTTGCAATCATTTCTTCCGAAGCAAAAGAACGAAAAGCATTAACCGAGAATAAGTTATCAGCACTCAGATACTCTCTTTCAAGCTTTTCTTCATCAGTTGCTTTCTTCGAACAGCGAGAAGCTCGGGCAAGGATGAGACTAAATGCCTCATTGTCTTACTTGAACAACAAGAAAGAAGAACTGGGCAATCTTAAGAACTCCAAGGTCGAAATCGAGGCGTCCTTGAATAAGATACGGGAATCTGAATCAGCAACAAGGAGCAACATTGCCCTTTTGAAATCAAAGCTCGAGGAAGAAAGCAAGAGACAAGAGAATGACAAGGTCTTGTTCGCCATTGATAACTTGGATAAAGTCGATCCCTCGCAGCGAAACTTGTGTTTAGGCAGCAAAGCTACCGAGTTACTGAAGACCGAAGAAGAGAAAAGCAAGCTGCAAAACGAGATCAAGTCGTCCCGCGAAAGCTTGGCCGGCATTAAAATGAGACACCAGGATTTGAACAACAAGCTGATGAAGGTAGAACACGACATAGAATTCGTTTCAATGGAAATACAGAAAGGATCAAAGTCAGTGGAGGAGTTGAAGCTTGCCATGGAAGGTACAATCCAAGAAAAAGAAACCCTCCTCGAAACAGCAGAGAATGGGAAAGCCGAAATCGATAGTTTGATCTTGGAATATCAGCAGAATATTTTTGATGCAGATCTGACAGAGGCACAGATGAGTGCCATTGATGAGGAGTTGAAGCTCGAATTAAGGAGACTAGAACAGTTCCAGACAATGAGAGCTACATCTGGGCTGAAGGTAAAGCAATTGTTGTTGTCTCATTCGGGTTTGTTGTCTGAAAAACTGGAAGCAGATTTACAAAGTGTTTGGACAACTTTCGAGGAGGCTAAGATCTTGTTAGGGGTGGAACACTGAAATGTCTGTTAAATCAGCGTTTTTAACAGGCCAGGCCACCTGGTGTTTTCCACATTAATTCAGAACTCGAAATCCTGTCAAATATGCATGTAATTTGTGCTGTAATTAACTATTCCTTCTCGTGAATGTTTTTATTTGACCCATAGGGTATATACCCTATCTAAGGGTATTTTGATACAACTCCGGTGCCCTTTATAATTTTTATTTTGTAGGTTTTCTCACTAAACAAAATCGAGACATAGGTTGTCATTTTTTTTTCTGTCAGCCTAGTTTCACTTTCACAATTAGTATTGTCTCATTGCTCAAGATTTTGAATGTCACATATTAACCTTAACGAAATCATGATTAATTTATTAAATTTTTATTAATAAGTGGTAAATATAATGATAAGATATGGAGTATATACTTTTTGGATTAATTTTTTTGATTTGACTATTAAAGACAAAATTATTAAGAATAACACCCATGAATATCGTAAAACTGAAGAGTAAAAAAATGTTTTAAAAAGCTTACAGTGGCAGATCTTGACATCGAAGTTTGAGGGGGACAATTTAAATTTTTTGAAGGGTTTGATTTAAAATTTTCAAAAAAAAATTGGGGTCTAACTTTTTTTTTTAAATAAGATTTAATTAGAATTTTTAAAATTTTTAGGAAATTTAATTAGAAATATTCAAAAAATTTAAAATATAATAAGAATTTCTGAAATTTTTGAAACGGCTAAATTAAAATTTTAAAAACTTTAAAAGGCTAAATACTATTTTTTCAAACTTTTGAAGGAGCCAGGCCCCTCTAGCCCACATAACATAAGGGTTCGCCCTGAAAGCTTGTCTAATATTCTTCAGCGGAGATATTGGACAACCTTGTAACTCGTAAGAACTTCAACACAAACCTAACCTGAACTTGTTTTCTTGCAAAAGCATTAAAAGAAAAGAAGATAATTTTAGAAAGAAAAGAGAACATGTAATAGTATTTATTAAATGTTGAAAAGTATTTTAGCATATAGACGGTAGTTTATACAAGTATATAAATATGAGGATTTATGTATTTTTTTTTTGAATATGCTGGTGTGATGCAAGGGTAGCATCTGTTCAACTTTCTTAGTTTTTTCAAAGACGGTACACACAACATGCATTACTGGTGCTCGAACCCGAGTCCCAAGGGATAAACATTTACCTTTGACACCAGGACACAAGAGGATGAGCAAAAATTAAAGAGAAAAATGTGGTGTAAATTTTGTTTTAAATATTAAATTTTTAAATATTAAAGCTAAGGATTTAAATATTTTATTTTATAATTTAAATAAAAATGTGGTGTAAATTTTGTTTTAAATATTTTGAATTTTTGTTGAACCATAACAATTAGTGGAAAATTTTTTTTCTTTCGAAAACCTATTCTACTTTTACTTAGAAGGAGTAAAGGAAAATCTAGGTAAAGACAACGCTTTTGAGGGATCTTGAACCCGAGAGCTAAGAAGAAAGGAGTGGAGCAGATGAGTGTGTTCTGACCACCAGGCCGTCCTCGTATGCTCACAAATTAATAGAAAGTCAACCGAACAAACATTTTGACTTAGAAAAAAATATACTTCGAAAGTGACATCTAAACCACTCCAATCTAATCTACACAACGTCAAAATCATTTTGTATTGGCCAATCTACACCGTCAATCTTCTAGACTCACTAGAAGCTACCACGTGGATGCCATCAGCCAATTTTCATAGACTCAAGTTTTCCGGTTTTCAGCACGCGGGCGGGATCTTGGGCGTTTGGATTTGTTATTGGGTCTTAAGATTTTCTAAAAACTTTGATTTGGTGTTTATCTATACAAGATTTTGTATTCTTACAAGATGAGTTTCAAAAATATAAAAAATATAAGGCCTGAAATAATAAATAAATCTCTCACCGAATATGTTATTCATCTTTTATAAAAAAATAAAATAACATAATAATTATCGTTAAAATATTTTTTATATTATTATATATAAAAACAGTGGAGAGATGATCAAGAAAATCAATCTTATAAATTTATTTACCAATGATTAAAATTACATCGACAAAATTACTATAAATTGAAAATTAATCGCTACATGGATGTTTATCTACAGCAAAAATAAACGAAAATTTTTGTCACGAGACAAAAGAAACTATCTTATAGAGGCATACGACCAAACGCAAAAAAAAAGTATACGAAAAGAATGAACTCGAAACTATTTTTTATTTATAATTAAAAATAAAAAAGGTCAGTCGACAACATTAAGACGAAAATGACACACTTAAAAATAAAAACTATTTTTTTGAAAAATAAAAACTAAATTAATGACTTTGAAAAGAAAAAACCAAACGGCTAGGTTTTATTTTACCGAAAAAGAATTTGTTTAACATGCTGTTTTTTTTAAATTAAAAAAAAGTAAGTAAAATTTTCCAATTTAAAAAATATATATTAGTAGTATTTTCAATTAAATTTGTGTTATTAACCATAAGATTGACTTTGAAATTCAAAATGTTAGGGGTGTTGTTATCAAATCAAACGTCCCATTTGCTTAATTAAGCTTCATTAAGCAAAATTATCTTTGGAGAGACCCGGCTATTCCTCCTTGTTGTTAAAAAAAGTTATATTTAATTGCTTGCTGTATTTCGCTTTATTCTCCCAATTTAATCTTACATATGCCCCGATTTCCCCTTGTGTTCTCTTTGTTGATCTGGAAATCCGTTTCAAAATGAATCTACAATTAAATTCTCGCATGGTTTCTTGTTTTTCAAAATCACGCTCCTCGTTTCCTCTAACCTCTGTTTTCCTTTCTCTCTATTTGTTCTTTTTGGTTTTGACTGAGAGAAATTAGGGAGAATTTCATACCTTCTGGCCAACCATGGCTCCTCAGATGACGAGAGCACTGCAGGTGAAACGGAGGGGAGCGCTTTCGGTGTCGGAGGATCTGAAGATGGCGAGAAAAGGAAATAAATTGGGGAAAGCAATCGGTGTCACCGCGGCGGAGTGCACGGCGGTGTGTTGCTGTTGTCCATGTAGCATCGTTGAGCTGCTTGTGTTGGCCCTTTATAAGTTTCCCGCTAGGCTTTGCCAGAAGGCTTGGAGATGGAAGAAGCGACGGTTAATGAAGAAGAATCAGGATTTGTTGCGCCCGCCTCAACGGTGGCCCACGAGGGAGGAACTGGAGGCTGATTTGGACCGCATGATCGGGGAAGGTGAGCAATTTGGCGCTGATAATCATGATGATTGTTGTGCCAGAGCCGACGATTTTGAAAATAAGATGTGGGATCAGTTTCGTGAGACTGGATTTTGGAGGAGTCCTTCCCAGCGAGAAAGATGAGAATAAAATGAACTTAATTTATTACAAAAAGAGGGTTTCATCTTTCTTTTTCTGATTAATTATTTTAGTGATTTTATAAAATTACAATTCTCGTATCATTTTAATTATAATCGCAAATAAATTTATTGAATGATTTTAATAATAAAGAAGTGATCCGAAATTGAAATTTAAATAGTGTAGTCTGCATGATCTGTATCTTTTTTAGTAGATTATTTATTATATATTTTTTGAACATGCCAGTGTGATGCAAGGATACTATCTGATTAATTTTCTTATCTTTTTTAAGACGGCACACACAGTATGCATTACTAGTACTTGAACCCGGGTCTCAAGAGATGATAAACATCTACCTTTACAATTACAGTGTTTATTTTGAATTCAAACTGCTAGTAAACCTAGTGATATAAAAGTTGAGTCTAGGTTACACGAAATCTAAGGTTTGGAATGAAATCTGAGATCAAGTTAATCTTATTTTTATTTTAAAAATGTTAAATTATTAATATTCAGCTATACTTGACTAAACTCGGTTTTTTTTAATTAAAAACTCGTAATCTTATTTTTTTTAGTCATTGAAGATGAATGATTATTATATGAATATTTTGATTTTTTTACATCAACGAACCGTTAGACATACGCTATCGCAGAAGTTTAGTGTAATAATATCTTTTTATTAGTACACTGCTTTTTTTTATTGTGCAAAACATAATAACGTGAGAAAAAAAAACTTCGAGATCAATGCAAAATAAGACATACACAAGAGAAACAATAATAAATTATAAATATAGAGATCACAAAAAAAATATATAAATTCAATTAAAATTTGAGTATGTAATAAAAGGTGGCCGAAATACCGAAATAAAAATTTAAGCACTTATTTTGAACGAAAATTAATTTAGACAGTAAAAGTGAACAACGTGTATTGTTTGTCCATGAACCAAGAATTAAACCTTTATTACCTATATATGTTCCATTTACCATCATCGTGTATGTTTAAATGGAGCATTAGTTTTTGTTTTCTTGTTTTCGAGGGCGGACCATTGGTTGTATTAAAAAATGTAAAAGCTAGTCATATTAACAACGAAAATGACTAGTCGCCGTGTTTCAACAACCCCTTTTTCCTTTTTGCAAAACCCCTAGCACCAGCCGCCGATAATCGTTGTTTATCTTTTCTCCCTTCTCTCATTTCACGGTGAGATGGCATTGGCATCCCCAGGATTTAGACGCTCACCGTCGTCCCCCGGTCGGCTCCTCCACCCCCTCTAGCCTTTGATGGTCGAGCGTCGTTCCCCGAAACTACCCTTCCTTTTTTTTGTGGTTTGGTTCTCACGCACACACCACTGTGCGTTTGTGCATGGTTGAATGAATAGCTATTTGGTGCTTTAGGAATTGAGCCTTGTTATCCTTGCTTTATCTCTTTATTGTATATGCTTTCATAGGTACTCTTTTTCTCTATTTTAAGGTAGGGAAATTTTTAACGAGGCTTATGTTAGCGTCCCTTTATAATAAAAAAAAATGTAAAAGCTAGCCATATTAACAACGAAAATGACTAGTCGTCGTGTTTCAACAACCCCCTTTCCCTTCTTGCAAAACCCCTAGCACCAGCCGCCGGTAATCGTTGTTTATCTTTTCTCCCTTCTCTCATTTCACGGTGAGATGGCATTGGCATCCCCAGGATTTAGACGCTCACCGTCGTCCCCCGGTCGGCTCCTCCACCCCCTCTAGCCTTTGATGGTCGAGCGTCGTTCCCCGAAACTACCCTTCCTTTTTTTTGTGGTTTGGTTCTCACGCACACACCACTGTGCGTTTGTGCATGGTTGAATGAATAGCTATTTGGTGCTTTAGGAATTGAGCCTTGTTATCCTTGCTTTATCTCTTTATTGTATATGCTTTCATAGGTACTCTTTTTCTCTATTTTAAGATAGGGAGATTTTTAACGAGGCCTTTGTTAGCGTCCCTTTATAATAAAAAAAATGTAAAAGCTAGCCATATTAACAACGAAAATGACTAGTAGTCGTGTTTCAACAACCCCTTTCCCTTCTTGCAAAACCCCTAGCACCAGCCGCCGGTAATCGTTGTTTATCTTTTCTCCCTTCTCTCATTTCGCGATGAGATGGCATTGGCATCCCCAGGATTTAGACGCTCACTGTCGTCCCCCGGTCGGCTCCTCCACCCCCTCTAGCCTTTGATGGTCGAGCGTCGTTCCCTGAAACTACCCTTCTTTTTTGTGGTTTTTCGAAGGACAGGTTCGGTGTTATGCTTCCACCATTTCTCGGTGGTCGTTTTCGACGAAGGGTGACTATTTTTTTGGTGTTTCCAGGTGGAATAGCACATCTCTCATTTGGAAGCTTGTTGTGGAATGCATGAAAAAGGAAGGTTCTCCCGTTTTAGCTTGAAGGCTTTGTTCACGAGCTTTGCTGTCTCGCTTTGTGGTTGTTTTGGTGGCGTCGATTGGTGGTCCTCCAATGATACATACTGTAGACGTACGGGTCCACAAAGTCATCTCCGATCAAGGAGCTCTAACGGTTCAAACCTCCATGCCCCCAAAACCGCCTGTGTCGTTCGTATTTCCTATCGGTGTCGTTTTGTTTCCTTTGGGCTTCCTGTGCTCATGTTTGTTTAGACCATGAGTGTCGTATTTTTTCAGGCTTTTGTCCCGATCTCTATGTTACTTCTTCTCCTTAGTTATGATATTTCCTTCCTTTGTTAAAAAAAACACACAACGGAAATGACTAAAAAACAGAAATGAGTAGAGAAACAAAAGACCGCCTTTACCATGAATCATAACAAGAATCCAACAGAGCGGAGAGAACTGCAGAAAATATAACATTACTTGAGGATAGCATGCCAGCATCCCTGGGGGTAAACTAAGCAAACTCAGTAATATCGTGAACCGGTATCATATGCACGTCCCCCCTGGTATGAACCTCTAGGTTCAAACCCCTGATCTCTGGCACCCCCAAGATACCGAGACCTCTCTCTGTAGGAGTCAAAGTTATCAGAGTTATAGCCTCTATGTCCATCTCCAACGCTACCATAACCGTGAGGATCATTACCAGTTGCCATGGTATCAGCTGGAGTCATGCTGCTATGAGGATAATAGTCCATCATTGCCTGCTGATATTGTTGTTGTCGTACAAGGGATGCCTTTCGCATGAACTCATCTCTGCGACTAGAATGCCGTGCTCGAAGTTCTGTTAGCTGTTCCTGATACTGAGTATTGATTGCATTTATTTTCTGAAAATTTAAAAGCAAAACTGTTACAACTATGCAAAACCTATGCAACATTGTTGAAAACAAGGTAAACCAAGGGATACCTAAAAAGGGGAAAGGTTGTCTGAGAACAAGAATGCATATGCCAGTTTACTTCATTAAACAATTACGCTCAGGTACGAAGGCATCATTTATGTCAAATACAGTTCCGCACAATCATCTACTTTTTGAGAATATGAAGCAAAATGAACTCCATATACAAACCTCTCTATGTCTAGTATTTTCAGCGTCCTCAGCATCGTTCTGTTCTTTAGCAAGCTTCATTATGTCGTCATGGAATTTCTTTTCAAGACCTTCCAAAGTTGGCGGCAAAAGATTTTGCTCATAGCCAACTTCCATATTTTCATCATGGGGTCGAGATCTGAGATCGGCATTCTGTTTTTCTAAAGATAGGTTGGGATCTGGCCTCTGGCCGTGGAAATAACTTCTTGATCCATCAGTCCCCTGGCCTATGCCACATTAAACAACTCCAATAAGAACAAAGCAAGTCACAGTTATTTTTACTATTATAATGGGGCCATCTCACCCGTAAGCCCAATTACTAATGAAGCAAAGTCATTCCATCTTGTGCCATTTTCCCAGTTCTTTAAGAACATAAAGATATCAGAGTACTAGAATAACCCAAATCGATCACAGCATTTGCAGATGAAGAACTCCAAGACATTCAATTATCAGCCAACCTGTGTTACATTTATACGTTACTCGAACATAGTTGTGAGTGTCGAACACCAATATGTGTCCGACACGGAAATGTTAAATTTTTTCCAAGATATGTGCTTTTAGAGCTGTGGCAGGCAGGTCATGTTACCTTTTGAAGTGTTGGTATTTGTTATTCTAGATTCATTGACTAGTTTCTTCTACTCTGTTGTAATTCTAATCCTTGTTTCTGTTCGCAAGAATGTGTGTTTTTGCTCCTAAAGCATAATCTATTTATTTTAATATTTTTTTAGTGAGAGATCAGAAAATCATAATGAACAATAGGGAGTTTTGTATGGAGCTTTGACTCTTCATTTTTCTTGAAGTAGTGATGTCTGATGCATATCCACACATACATGCGAGGATATGATCCTCCAAAAAATTACTCATCAGGTACCCCATTCAGTGACACTCATGCACAGACCATAAAGTAAAGGTTTAACAGACCAAAAAATTATCTTTCATTTTAAAAGCTCTGGTCTAAATCTCTTTTCCACCAGGGGAGCATGAGGCCAATAGCATAACATTTCATTTTATGGTTAGCAGGCAAGGCCATAAGAATGGCCAGATTGCAAAGGAAAGATTTGAAGTAGCCTCTTGGTTTTCGAGTAAGGACAAGAAAATAATATGAAATAACCCACATCTAATATTGGCCACACAGCTAGAATGTCATTGTTCAAAGTTTACCCTTGATGTTGGGTTCTCTACATCTATTCTTTCTACCGTTTTATAGACAACAAAAGATAACAAGATTAATCAGCATATAAAATAATGCAAGGACCTCTAGTTAAGACACACATGTAGAGAGAAAGAGTCTAGAAACAATCTTGCCTTCATTGAACATTTTGGGTGTCATCGGATTTGAGTTTGACCCTTTTGATCCATCTCTTTCCCACCTCCATTGGCCGTCTGATTTTGGAGTTCGATACGGTTGATCCCTTTCAGGGGTAAATGCTTCTAGTTGTCCTTGAAATTGACCAGACTTGAGCTCCATCCTTTGTCCAGGCATATGCTGCATCTGAGCAGAAGCATACGCATTCCCACCAGAGTCCGCATATTGCCCCTGTCGTCTCATCAGTCCTACTTTGAAACAAGCTTCAAATGTTGAACCTAACAGATATGATGGCAGCCACAAACAAAATCTCATGACACATTAGTTGAGTTCACAAGAAACTGATACTATAAAACAGTAATTCGTCGTTGAATAAGGAGAGACTAAATTTTAAGTTGAATTATTAGAAAGGGCGCCCCTATCCACACATCCATAAATACAACTCAATACTAATAAGCAAGACGTTTCAGATTTCATCTAACTACCGAAAGATTGAAACTTCACATCGAATCCATGAATACCCATTACAAATTTTAAGTTCCCACAACAAAGCAACGATACATCATACAAGCCACATGTTAATACTATTATGATTCAAAAAAGGTAAAATATAGCAGAGTGATGCAGATGCAGAGAGCAGATGACAAAAAAATCTCATAAGTTTAGGGTTTCGAAAATCACCTTATTTGATTTTCTGGTCTGTCGAAATCTTGAAGGAAAGAGAAAGATTAGGTCGTGAACAGGCGGATGAGCAGAGGGAAATGGATAAAGTGGGAGGAAGAAAAAGACGAGGCTTGTTTGGCGGCGGTGATGCGTGAGGTGGATTTGAGAGCGGGGCGGAAAAGTTTAACTCTATGCTTGGATCGAGGGCAAGAGAAAGGATAGTTGGGGAAAATCAGGATAAAAAAGAAAACATTTTAAATATGTAATATTGTTTGGGAAAATATTTTATGCATCGATAGTGAAAATTTTATTTTTTACAAGAGTTTAAAATTTATGGTTTAGATGTTAGAATTTAAAAGTTAGAACTTCAGTGTTTGTGGTTAGATTTTAAAGTTCGAGAATATATTTTATAATTTAAAATTTGGAATTTAAAATATAAAATGTAGGGATTATAATTTATGGCATCTAAAAAGGATACTCTCTCCGTCCCACAATTTTTATCTCTTATTAATTTGTTTGGTCAATTTTTTTAACTTTGACTCATAATTATTTAAAATGTATCATTGATAAAAATATAGAAAAATATATTTTAAAAACCTCTAATCGAGTAGTTTTCAAATATATATTTTATAAAAATTAATTATTTAAAATATTTAATAAAATAATAGTCAAATTTTAAACATTTTGACTTTCAAAAAGTCAATAAGGGACATTTTTTATGGGACGGAGAGAGTATATAACATCCTTATAAGCTCGTTTGTGAGAAAAATACTTTCTATCTGCAGTGTATCAAATAATTATCCATATTAATTTTATTTTATTAAATTTTTTATAAAAATATTATAATTGAAAACTATAAAATTAATATTTTTAAACCTTCCTGTAGTTGTATTTCTCAAATTTTTTGGTGTAATAATATTTTTATTTCTTTTAATTTAAATATTAGTTAATTAAAACTTTTATCACTTTTGATTTTTAAGTTTGAAGGCTTATCTACCCAATATTAATCCTAACTCCATCCATAAAAATTAAGTCAAACATCAACAAACTACATATTCAATATAAATACAATTGAAACCTATGGTATAATTCCCATGAGTTTAACATTCATATTCACAGCTAATAAATTCCAGAAAGATTAATGAGCTGACATTAAACTCAGTGTAAAGAGGAAACTTTTAATGCCAACAACAACAAAAAATATTTATATAATTTTGATATATTTAAAATTTCAGTTGCTGTTTATCTAATTAATAATGGACCGAAAGAATTATAAACTAACGGTGTTAAGAGAAAGTAACCAAATTCGGGGACTAATGTGGTAAAACATTCAAGGATCAATGTGAGAAAGTAATCAAATTTGAGGACTAAATCAAGCTTTATCCCAATAAAAGCCAAAGAAAAAAAAACAGAGCTTTCATCTTTCTGAAGCCGCAAAGAACCTGGACTTTGCCTTTTGCATGAGGTGACCAACTATTCGATGCCAAAGCATATGTGAAACCCTTAACCAGTTAACAAAATCAAGAGAACAAAGAATAATTATTTTCGAAGAAAACAAGAAAGAAATTCATCAGTTCTGTGTATATAAAACCAAGAATTAATCAGCAAGTCTCATAATCAGAAGATTTTAGACAGAAGCCATGGATTTGCAGCTCAAGCCTTTTTACGAAGATTTCGAGGTTCACACCGAATGGGTTCATGGAACTGCAGACGACACTTTGAATGCTTATTTACCAGGTTCGTTCTCGACCTAGAGGGGCTGAGGGGCGGCCGCCCCTAAAAATTTGAAATTCTTATATGATTTAGAAAATTTTTATATATTTTTTATTGAAAATCTATTTTCGCACTACTAAAATTTTATAAGCTCGCCTCCGTCCCTGAATATAGGGTTTAGGAAGGAGCAACTTAAAGTTCAAGTAACAAGTTTTGGGAACCTGAGGCTATCCGGAGAAAGACCAATTGGTGACAACAAATTCAGCCGTTTCTCCAAGGAAGTCCCCATTCCATCAAATTGTGACCTGAACAAAATCAGAGCAAATTACAAGGGTGGTATGCTTCATGTTAAGTTCTCGAAACAGATCGCCCCGGTCGACGGGAAGCCGGAAAAGGCAAAACCATTGGCCGAAGACCCGGTTCCAAAGTCCGATCAAAGGGCTGCAGAACAAGCAATTCAGAAAGGTCCTCCCAAGGCCAAGGAGGCTGACAAAGTTTCAGAGCAAACACCAGGTAAACAAAAAGAAATCGAAGGTAACGGCGAAAAGCCTGCTGATTCTGCTCAAAAAGCTGAGAAATATTGGCAGCTAGGGATCCATTATGAACGAGTTATTGGGGGATTAGCCAAGGGGTTAAAGAATCCGAGGAAAGTTATGAACATGGTTTTGGTTGTTCTATTGGTCGTGGTGCTTGCAGTTTATGTTAGGAATGTGATCATGTCTGCGAGGAACTACTAAAACTAAGCTTTGTGGGGAGTTAATATTGAATTTGTGTTCGAGAATCGATAGGAGAAGTGTGAAACGCCTGGCAATTTGAAGATTTCTAGCTGATATGACCCCTAAAACTTGATATTCTTTGGATATGAGTCTACATTTTATGCCAAAAGCAGAAAAATAATGCTAATTATTATATTAAATTATATATATTTTCCGAATATGCTAGTGTGATAGCAGGGTAGTATTTGTTCAATTTTCTTAGTCTTTTTTAATAAGGCACGCACAGTACAGAACTGATGCTCGAATCCCCGTCACCTGGATGAATTACATCATCATTTACCACCAGTGCCGGATTCAAATTTTTTTTGAGGGTGGGCACAAATCAAAACATTTTTTAAGATGGGTACAAATTATAAAAATCTCAAAATTTCAGGGTGGGCACAAGTCATAAAATTTAATGACTAATTCATAAAAATTGAAGCCAAATGTGTAAGGTTTGAAAAATTCAGGGTGGGCCCATATGGATTCGCCATTGTTTACCACTAAAACAAGTGAGCTATATTAGATTACATCTAAATTCAATTAAAACATACCTTAAAAATTAATAACCGTAGTGTGATATTTAAAATATAAATCTATATGAATTCATTCAGTGGTTCTAGTTGTAAAAGATGTTGTTTTTCTTACGTGATCTAGTTCGAATATTTTAATTTAAAATTGGACTAAAATATTATAGTGTAATTAAATTAATATTTTAGAAAACATAATCCACTTAAGTGATTTGAGTTCGAATAACTTAATTTATACATGTACGTGAATCTAATAACTTAAAATCGAACTACAATATTATATTTTAATTAAATTAAAATATAATATTATCTTGTAATTAAATTTGTTGAAAAACATAATTCACCTATGTGACAATTAACTTCTCATTTAATCCAAAATAGTCACGCGACTCGATAAATATCAGATTCAACAAATATCTTGTTATATATTCTTACCTAATACGACATGCTGGTTTAAACGACTCTAATGACCCCAATAACAAACTGAAGTCAACGGAAAATATACAGTTAAATCACACGACGTTTTTTATTTTTCTTAAAGCCGCCGGACCTGAACATGTACAGACTAAAAATTTATTAGTGGGACCAAATTTATTTGGATCAATTAGATGATTTTTAATCGTCCTTACCCAACTTCTCTGTACTAGAAAATTCGGAAAAAAAAAAAAGAATCCTAATTTTCATTTTAAATTTGTTTTATTTTTTACTCTTCAAACGAGTCATTTTCACTCTTTCATCTCTTTGTTTATTTTTAATTTCAAATAACTGGAATATTTTTTTGTTTTAGATTATTTTTTTACGCATATTGTTGCATTTGTCACTTGTCTATATGGTACGATTTTTATCTGCCTTATATAAGGTTGATAATGAGCCTGATTGGCTCGCAAATTACTTGAATTTGGTTCGGTTAAAACTCGGCTCGAGTGAGCTTGACTCGGGCTCGGGTTCGGCTCGAGACCTTAGCAAGTCGAGTCGAGTCGACTCAAGCTCGGCTCGAAAAAGCTCGTGAACAGGCTCAAAATAATTATATATATATATGCTACATATGCAATAAAATTAATATGTTTAACAAAAGAAAAGCAATAAAATAAATTAGGAAAAATTTACTAAAAAGCAAATTAACAGGAATAGATTGGACATTTTCCTTAGTTGGTTGTTGTTTGATTTTGTATTTTCTTTGATTATGCGTTTTATTTGGATTAATCTAATTTTGGGCCTGCCTTTCCCTTTCCCGACATTAAATTTCGTTTTAGTATTATTTTATAAAATGAGCTTTTAACGAGGCCGCATCTTATATATATAAGCTATAGCAAAATTGTTCGTTTCAAGCTAAGCCGAGCCCGGCGAGCTTCGAGTCCGAGCCATGCTCAATAGTATTGTTTTCGAGCCGAGCTTAAGTTTAAAATTTCGGGCTCGATGAGCTTCGAGCCCGAGCCGAGCTCAATAACATTGTTTCCGAGCCGAGCTTGGCCAGGCTCGGGCTCAACTTGGCTCGTTATCACCTCTAGCCTCATGATATGATTTTTGTTTTATCTTTATGGTAGTTTGACGTCGTATAGCAATCAACACGACACATTTTTTAATCAGAAAAAGACTGCTATTTTTTTCCTCACACCCTTTAAATCTACATGTTCTAGTTTGTTTTATTTTTCTATTTATAAGAAACTCAACTTCTTATAAAAAAATAAATAGATTTTTAATCTATTGTTAAAAATTAAATATTAAAAAGATTTATATTTATATTATAGCTTTATAATAAAATTTAAATAAAATTTTTTTGATCGAAAAATTTAAATAAAACTTTATTACCAAAACAATAACTAGAATAAATTCGAAGTGTTTATAATTCTGGTATCGTGACTCAAACAATTTATTTGTAATTTATCAAAGTATTAACATTTACTCGATTCAAAAAAAATATTAACATTTAATTATAATTAAATTCTTAAAATAATAAGTTGGGATTATTATTAAATATTAATTCGTGCTTTGTCGATCCTATTTGAAGATGATATTATATATATATATAAAACAACATAATATTTTTAGCATCAAATAATAAGTATTTTATCCAATTTTTAAAAAAATTATATTAATTTTTTAATATAAATATCAAACATATTTGAAGGTTAAAAAATATTGATGTAACATAAATTATCCTTATGTGGACACCTCTGAATATCTAATATAGGATATGTCTGTTTTGAAAGGAAATATATTGTTTAGTAAATACAGTATTAATAGAATTCGAAAAATGGAAAATAAAAAGAAAGCGAGAAAAGGCGTGGGGATGAGAGAGCATGAGATGCCTTAATTTGTGTTGGGCCCTTTATATTTACCCTTCCATCCCCTTCTTTTAATTTTCAGATTTCATTCAACCTCGCAGCTCACACCATTTTCCTCCGGAACCATGGCCGATCAACTTACCGACGACCAGATCTCTGAGTTCAAGGAAGCCTTTAGCCTCTTTGACAAGGATGGCGATGGTCCTTTCTCTCATCTCTTTATCATCTTTTTGATGCTTTTCATTTCTTTAACTATGGTTTAATAACTTCGATTCAGCTCTGGTTCGCAGATCTAAGCGTTGCTTTAGTTACTGATACTTAGCTTTAGCTTTAGTTTTTTCTTTCTTTAATTTTGCGATCGTTTTCTTTTGTAATTTGAATGATGTGACGGATCTAGGGTTCCGATTTTTGAATTTATGAACCTGCTCCATCTTATTTTTCATTTCGGTTCATTGATTTATGAATTTATGAACCTGCTCCATCTTATCTCTTTAAATGTGGAATTCGTTTGTTTTTCTCATCTTCTTTTTCAATTTACTTTTATCGGTCGGTTCATTGATTTGAATGATTTGATCGGTAATGGTTTTAGAAGATGCGGTATAATTGTTTCGTACTGGAAATCAGCTTTTATGTTTGTAGTAAGTTAGCATGATAGTTAAAAATGTGGAATATAGAGATCCATTAATTGACCGCTTGGTCAATGATGCTTATGTTGTCTCATCTTGTGTTGTTCGAATCTCGACATTTGCTTTTTAGAATGTAAAAACTCTCTATTGAATTAAAAAAAAATATAGAATCTAAATGTGCATGACATTGCCATGTCCCAGAAGCTCGACACTTGTGGCTTGTTTGGTTGATTGAATTTGTGATCTGTAGTACTAAAAATAAAATATTATGTTTGGTGCTTTTGCTTGAAGAATACCGGATAGTTGGCGACCAGAATACATGTATGGATTCTTATTTCTTACTTTTATTGTGCAATTACTTGTTTGCTATTATTACATGATCCATTGGTTATCAAACATTTGATTGCTGACGCTTGTACATTTGAAACTTATCAGACACTAGATCTTTGTCTTGGTACATCCAAAAGTGTTAACTATCTTAATCAATTGTTCTTATTTGAATTAGTGAAGTATTTTGGCAGACATTTATGGTGTTCAAGAGGTTTGAAAATCATCAGCTATCTTTTAACTTAAAATATTACTGATTATTCTTTCGTCTTATTTTTTTCTGGCCAGCTGTATTTACTAGTGTCGATCGTTTCTCAACCAATATTGTACTCTTATTTGTTGCATTTATTCGTCTCCATGATGCAGGTTGCATTACTACCAAGGAGCTGGGAACTGTGATGCGATCACTTGGTCAGAATCCTACTGAGGCAGAACTTCAAGATATGATTAATGAAGTTGATGCTGATGGAAACGGGACAATTGATTTTCCCGAATTCCTTAACCTGATGGCTAGGAAGATGAAGGATACCGATTCAGAGGAGGAGCTTAAAGAGGCTTTCAGGGTGTTTGACAAGGACCAGAATGGTTTCATATCTGCTGCCGAGCTTCGTCATGTCATGACAAATCTCGGTGAGAAGCTTACGGACGAGGAAGTTGATGAGATGATCCGTGAAGCTGATGTTGACGGTGACGGGCAGATCAACTACGAGGAGTTCGTCAAAGTCATGATGGCCAAGTAAGGACCTCTCCAATCATAACCAAGATGCAAAAACGGGGTAAAAAAGGGATCAGGGCAGATAAGTTCGCTAAGATTTCTATGTTTCTATGTTACTAGCTTTTGTTGGTTTGTTGTCTGTTTCTTTGTTTGCATTATTTCGTGGACTGGACCTTAATATCCTAATTGTTTGCTCTGTTTTTTGTTCATCAGTGCCTGCGTTGTTACTGTCTTGTTTATCTTTTACAATTTGGTGTTTTATTTCTATTCTTGTTGCCATGAAACATAAAACAATTTGGAAAGGTTTCGATGTTTCTGCTTCAAAATTTAATTTAATTTTTATTCAACTTTAATATTTTTACTGGCATTTGATTTCATTCGCCGTTGTAAAATTTTCACCAACATATATCAACACGTAAATTTCAAATATTATAAAATTTTGGTATTCAAAGTTTGAGTAAGAGGAAATAAACACAAAATATTAGGGGGGAAATATAGTAAATTACTTTTCACCACCATAATTTTACGAACATGAGTTAATTTAGATGAGATTATGGAGAAAAAAAGGGGGTTGAAAATAATAACAAGAGGAAGTATTTAAAATTAGAGAAAATAAAAGATAAAATCTTGTGCTCATAGTGATACGTACGAATCGATACCCACATCAAAATGGTACTTTGTGATTGATTCTATATTCAAAATAAAACAGTTAGTCACCATATGGTATTTTGATATTTATATTAATATTTTTTGGATTAGCAGAGACCTTTCAAGTTGATTGATTTTTCATTTTTTTTATTAAAAAGTAAATTATTACATTTAATTTTGCTCAGAGATCAATTAATATTATTATTATTATTATTTTACAAATGAAGTGAAAATTGGTTGATTTTTGAAATTTGACAGGTATAGAGAGTGGCATGAAGAGCAGTCATCGTCGCATCATCATCACCATCATGACAAGAGTCCAAAGAAAAAGAGAAGACATAAATTTTTTGGAGCCATTAAGGGATTTTTTAAAAAATAAGGTTCACGAATGCGCTTTACTATATTTTTATTTATTTATTTATTTTTCTCCCTTGTCCAAAATCCTATTGATTTTGATTTTTGAAACAAAAATAAAGGTGAGGGAGTTTGATTATTATTTTTTTGCTTTTAAATGCGAAGCCATGAGAGGAGCGCAATTTATATTGGTTTAAATGAATTGTTAACCATTCTTTGTATTGTATTTTTATTATATTATTGAAAATATTATTCTTTTTGATTAAGTATAGAGATACTTATATTTTAAAAGTAAATTTTAAGATTTAAATTCGTATAAGATAAATATCTTTTATCTCTAGGCTAATAATGTATCTCATTAAAAATTCAATATGAGAAAATAAATTACTTTTTCTTTTGAAGGAATGAGAGAATAAATTACTATATTCCTTTTGTTGGTCGATCGTTTATAAGTACTACATGCCTTAATTTGTAGGTCTTTTAATATGATAGTAATATCTTGTAACTCAAGGTCTGATCCAACCTACTTTGACACAAAGATCTTGAGAAACCAGTTGCGATTGAGTCCATTCTTACCATGGATGCTTCGGCCTCATTATCTTTGGTAACCCTCTAGGGTATCCCTACATTAAAAATCTTAAATCTTTTTTCTTTTCTTTTCCAACGGCGGTGGACAGAACAAAATCTAGAAATACAAAAACAAGTGAAAAAACTTGTAGATGCAGGCCAATTGGAATTCGTGTATGTTGATACATTGCTTTCTCCCAGTTCTTTAAAACTAGAAAAATAAAATGGCAAAGACCTTTGTTTTCTTGATCAAGGCTTTTCTTTTGCTGTCTGCTGCTGACCAGACCTCTGCCGACCAGTATTGGCCAACAGGCTGATGATTCTCAGACACCATTTTCACCATTGAGTTTTGTTTGATATTTTGTTGTTGCTTCAGTTGCCATTTTTCACAGGGTTTTTGCATGTTAACAAAAAATTGCAGGAATCAAGTTTCATTGATGGGGAAGAATGTCTGGTTAAGAGGTCCTTGGCTGCTCATACGGATTATATTTACACCCAACAAAACATTGTACCAAGCAACTTGAAATCTGAATTTTTAATTGAATGTTGGTAATCAACATACATAATTCCAATTGGTATGCATCTACAAGTCTTTTCACTTGTTCTTGTATTTTTAGACTTTGTTCTGTCCACCACCATTACAAAAAAAGAGAGCTTATTTTCATATCAAACTTCATTATTAGATGTCGAGTAAACATTAAACAATTAAATTGTTAGCAAAATATTTAGTATTTTTTTAATTTAGGGATTAACTATAGTTGATATTTGATCTAACTATTTAAAATTAAAAATATGAAAAATAAATTAATTGAAATTTTATTTTAATTAATTTAATTGTGTTCAACGGTATTCGTTAGTAGTGTTTAGCGGTGTTCGACGCATAAGATAGATCCATCTTTCAAAGAAACCTAGTTTATAGAAACAATTTATAACATTATAAATGAAGCCTCTACGTATATATTCACCACCGCTATGGGAGTTTCTTCAATCCGAAGTAAACACGTTGAATTATTTACGAATTATATGTCCTAAACTCTTTTTCCTCCAACTTAGGCTAGGGAGGTTTTTTAACGAGGCACCGGGCAAAGGATCTTTTAATAATATTGAAGTTTACTTTTAAAAAAAAAAGAATGACTTGCCTACTGCTCCTTCTCATCTCTTATCATTTACACTGTTATGGCTGCCAAGCTGAGGAGTAGGCAAGCCAGTCTTGTGTCACGAACTTATTTCTTCAAGCTGAAATCCGTGCGGCACTAGCACTCTCGGCACGATACTAGTAAGCCTAAATGTCGCAATGCTATGGCAAAACGAAGGAGCAAGAGTGTTTACAAGGAAATGACCTTGTATTGCACAACGGAAGCTTTACAAGAGTTTGTGTGAATGGCTACTTGGATGGTTTACAAATGAGCTAGGCAAACCTATTTATAGCCTCCAACCTCCCGAATGGACGGTGGAGATTTATTTGATCCAACGGTTAGGATCTTGCCTCCTAAAATATCTAAGATACCTAGATATTTCTAGAGATCTCCATACTTATCTATATACATCTCTACTATTCTAGATTACTCCTATAGTTCTACATATATCTATAGGTTTCTAGAAAGTTCCGGAGATGTCCAGAGTTGTCCCGAGCCTTCCGGACGTGTCTTGAGCCTTCCCGACTTGTCTCAAGCCTTCTAGGTTCCTCCGGATGAGCCTAGATGGTTGTGGAAGCTTCTGGAACCCCTTGGAGATGTGTGGAGACGTTTGGGGCCCTCTAAGCCGTTCTAGAGTCTTCCTTGGCCTTAAAAGGCTCATAGCATCTCATTTTATCCAAGTTGGCCCGTGAGCACCTAGGTGGTGCACCTTGGGCGCGCGCAGCGCACCTAGGTGGGGCTGTTCGGGCGCGCACTGCGCACCTGGGTGGCACACCTTGGTGCTGCTTGGTGCACCCTGGCGGGTGTGCCCCTCGGTTGGCTGGGTCGTGACCTGGCGGGGCGTGACATCCTCCCCCACCCGATCTCGCGACGCCCTCGTCGCGTCTTCGTGGAACAGGGGTGTAGCTGGAGCGCTTCCCTCGACTCCTAGCTTGCCTTGACTTTGCCCTCGGCTTGTCAGCATTGATGGAAGACCTTGGCTTCGAACCTGGACCCTCGGTGGTCTTAGGAGCTATGTTCTCTCCTCGAACATGCTTGGTGGCCTTCTTGGACTCGAACACCCATTTGTCTCGATTGCATCCCTTGGATGATTTGGCCCTACGGACGACCTTGTTGAGCTGAAGTGCTGAGACCACTCTCGTCCCTGGCTTGGTGGCCCTTATGGTTGGAACCACACATGATGGTGCACCTTCTGTGATGCACAGACTATTGGCAAAAGGCATCGGAATTGCCTTGGCTTGTTCAAAGAACTCGAGCCCTAGAATGAGTGGGTAGTCGTCTAACGGCACAATTGAGAAGTCCATGCGGCCTGACCATGTCCCAATGTTGGTCTTGACTCCTCGAACGAACCCATGGATGGGTTGAGAGGCAGAGTTTACGGCCTTGACGGATCCTCCCCCTTTCTCGATGCTAAGACCAAGCCTCTTTGCTTCCTCTAAAGAGACAAAGTTATGGGACGCACCTGTGTCGAGCATGGCTCTTGAGGCCTTTCCATTAACAGTGACGTCCACGAATAGCAACCCTTTGGCTTGGGTCTTTGGGGCGGACTGGATTCTATTCAAGAGCTGTAGCAATCTCATTTGTGCACCTTGGCCCCCTTCGGCATCACTACCTTCGTCGGCATCACTTTCCTCTTGATGCTTTGCTAGGATTGCACTAAGGGCTCGGCGTTGTGGGCACTCCTGAACCCAATGGTCGCCATCGCAGATGTAGCAACTACTAGGCGGTGATCTCTTGGCACCTTGAGAGTCTCTAGACCTGCCTCGGTCCTTGTCCCTCCATGAGGACGAGCCTTTGTGCTTCGGTGTGTCCTCGTCCTTGTGACTCTCCTTACGTGGGCTCCTATCTCTTCTACTATTGAAGTGGCCACTCTTCTTGTCCCTCGGCTCGTTGTTGGACTCCTTGTTGCTTGGGTAGTCAATGAGGCTCTCAGCCACGGCAATGGCGTCGGCGAGGGTTTGTACTCCCCTTCGTCGTAGCTCGGCCTTGGCCCAACTTTGGAGACCATCGGTGAAGTTGAAGAGTGAGTCCTTCTTTGAGAGATCGGGGATCTCGAGCACCAAGCTAGTGAACTCCTTGACATAGTCTTGGATGCTCCCCATTTGCTTGAGCCTTCGTAATCGTGTCCTTGCTTCTTCCTCGACATTCTCCGGATAGAATTGCCGTTTGAGTTCCCTTTTAAAATCAGTAAAGGTAGTGATGGTGCACGTACCTCTCTCAATATCAAGGCGCCTCCTCCTCCACCAAAGCATGGCGGTGTCGGTGAGGTATAAGGTCGCGGTCTGGACCTTCGAGGCATCTTCCCTAATGCCAACGGCTTCTAAGTATTGCTCCAAGCCATACAAGAAGTTGTCTACTTCTTTGGCGTTGCGTGTCCCTGAAAAGGTTTGAGGCTTGGGCACCTCCACCCTTCTAGCCTCCACGGTGGTGCTTGGCCCGGCTGCCATAGCACGTTTGCACAAGGCAAGGTCGCCTTGCAATGCTTCTAGTTGAGCATACACGTTGGTAAGTTCACGTTGGAAAGACTCGCGTACCTTGGTGAGCTCTCCCAAGAGTGCGTCACGTACTTCACCCATTTCCGCGCGCAGGGACTCCTCTAGCTTGATCTTTATTGCCCTCACGGCTGTGTGGATCTCGACATCCTCCACCTCAAGGCCTTCAATCCGCTCATGAAGGTCGTCCACTTGAGCACCCACGCCCGATACGCCTTCCTCCACGTGAGTTAGGCGCGACTCCAAGCTAGAGAGTAAGTCTTTGGATTTGGCACGAGGCCTTGTCTCGACAGGGTCAGCCCTTACTTCTTGCCCACCTTGGTCGTGCGTGACCTCGGTCTCGGACGGGCTAGCAACTTGGGTTTTGCTGGTCTTGGCTATGCTCCCGAGCGATCGGAACTTGCTCTGATACCAACTGTCACGGACTTATTTCTTCAAGCTGAAATCCGTGCGGCACTAGCACTCTCGGCACGATGCTAGTAAGCCTAAATGTCGCAACGCTATGGCAAAACGAAGAAGCAAGAGTGTTTACAAGGAAATGACCTTGTATTGCACAACGGAAGCTTTACAAGAGTTTGTGTGAATGGCTACTTGGATGGTTTACAAATGAGCTAGGCAAACCTATTTATAGCCTCCAACCTCCCGAATGGACGGTGGAGATTTATTTGATCCAACGGTTAGGATCTTGCCTCCTAAAATATCTAAGATACCTAGATATTTCTAGAGATCTCCATACTTATCTATATACATCTCTACTATTCTAGATTACTCCTATAGTTCTACATATATCTATAGGTTTCTAGAAAGTTCCGGAGATGTCCGAAGTTGTCCCGAGCCTTCCGGACGTGTCTTGAGCCTTCCCGACTTGTCTCAAGCCTTCTAGGTTCCTCCGGATGAGCCTAGATGGTTGTGGAAGCTTCTGGAACCCCTTGGAGATGTGTGGAGACGTTTGGGGCCCTCTAGGCCGTTCTAGAGTCTTCCTTGGCCTTAAAAGGCTCATAGCATCTCATTTTATCCAAGTTGGCCCGTGAGCACCTAGGTGGTGCACCTTGGGCGCGCGCAGCGCACCTAGGTGGGGCTGTTCGGGCGCGCACTGCGCACCTGGGTGGCACACCTTGGTGCTGCTCGGTGCACCCTGGCGGGTGTGCCCCTCGGTTGGCTGGGTCGCGACCTGGCGGGGCGTGACACTTGGCTAACTTGATATGTTCTTTTTTTTCGTGCTAGGTCTTCTCTTCTCTAATGTTATTATCAACGACTCTCTCAATTTAATTTTTTTTCGTTCAAAACATCGAGATTCAAACACTGATATTGAATTCGAACACTGACCTTGCTGAATTTATGATCTATTCAATGTGTATTTATAGGGTTTTACACAAGCTTTTAGAATTTATGAAGCATAAATCCAACATTAATACCTTGATATTCCATGTTTATGCTTTATTTACATAAAATTCATGGAAAATTTGAATTTTAAAAACAATTGACATTTAAACTATCACAATAATTACAATTAAACACCCAATTAAAAATTACACTTTAACAGTCAAATTAGAATGATTTGAATTGAATATTTATATTCTACAAAAATTCAATTCACATAGCTGTAACCATTTTTTTCAAGTAACCTGACGAAGTTTGAATTTTCGTAAGAAAAGGATTGAGATTTATATCATTATATCTGAGCTATTGCGAGAAGCTCGAAAACCCGAAAAACAAAGCTCTAATTTGGTGAAGGTAAAAATTTCAACTCTAATACCCTTCATTTTTTTTTCATGAAAAATCTTTAATTTTGTTTCAATAACAGTAGCATTTCAGTGTCACAATTTGTGGACTTCAGTCAAATGAAGTTTTTTACTGCTTGTTTTGATCATTTGATTCACTGCATTAAGTTTTCTTGTAATTTCAATTCTCTGGCGTTGTTTGGTTCCTGGGAAAAGTAATTGATGAAGAAAAGGAAAACACTTTCTTTGGTTTAGATACTCCAGAGCAATTAGTAAAATGACGGTAGCTTTTCCATGTTTATTAAGCAATGCCTTGCTTCATGCACATTTGCAGATATGGCCCAAAATGGTGGTGAGGGTAACAACGGCCGCAAGTTTGAAGCGCCGCAACCACACCCGGTGAAAGAACAATTGCCCGGAATTCAGTATTGCATTAACAGCCCTCCGCCATGGCGTATGTAAAATCTGTCTCATATTTAATTATTTTTCTACATGCAAACTCCGCTCTAACCGTCATTTTCTTTGTTATTTATCACTAAATCTGTTTTAATGGCTTCTGGTCTATAGAAAGACAGTTTCTGATTCTCATGCAATGTTCCCTGGTTTTTCTTTCAGAATCCAAACACTAAATCTGAAAAAAAAAACTTCGAATCGATCGACCCTCTTCTTTATTTTTATGTTTTTCAATATTTTATGCAGCGGAAGCAATTGTACTGGGGTTCCAGCATTATCTACTCACTCTTGGCATTACTGTTTTGATTCCGAGCATAATCGTTCCTCAAATGGGCGGTGGAAATGTGAGGATTAATGGGTTAATCTTGCTTGATTGTTCCTTTTTCTTTCTTTGTTATGTTGTTTATGTTAGTGATTAAATCCTTTGTTTTTATTAGTTAATTAGTTTTTGGTTTTGGTGTTTCTAATACAGGCTGAGAAGGCAAAAGTGATTCAGAGCTTACTTTTTGCTTCAGGATTAAGCACACTTTTTCAGTCATTTTTAGGAACCAGACTCCCCATAGTGGTAGTGGGCTCATATGCTTATTTGATTCCTGTAACTTCTATTGTCCAATCAAGCAGATACAGTTCTTACACAGATCCTTATGAGGTTGGCTGCTTTTGTTATGCTTGTAAATTTCTTCTGGCTAGAATGTTCAAATTTACTACCATCTTCACGGAATCTTAATTTTCCTTCGTGTCAACTCTTAAACACGAGTTCGAGTAACCTAACTTAACAGTGCAGCTAACTAGCCTTTTACCTTGCTTTGGGAGCCTTGGAAATTTATTGTCAATTTGGATCATTTTACAGAGGTTCGTACGGACAATGAGAGGGATTCAGGGTGCACTCATTGCTGCTGCATGTTTCCAGAGTGCAATGGGATTTTTAGGATTATGGAGAAATGCTGTGAGGTGAGTTCGTCAAAGTATTTAGATTAGCTTTAGTATTCTTTGGTGTATATTATCCTGAACACTTCATCTCTTCAGGTTCCTTAGCCCTCTTTCTGTGGTACCATATGTGACTTTTACTGGGCTTGGACTTTATCATCTTGGCTTCCCCATGGTAATTTTTTCGATATCCTTTTAGTGACCGGGTTCTAACTTCTAAGACATCCCCTTTGCATCGCCTTAGGTAGCCGGATTGGTCATTATTTCCATGTATGCTAATGTTATTGTTGATCATTTCAGTGATGCTGCTATATTCTGCTATATGATTTTTACCTGATTCCTTTCTTTTTTGCCAATTAATTAAGCTTGCAAAGTGTGTAGAAGTTGGCCTTCCAGGGGTTATTCTCATGGTTTTCATTTCACAGGTACCTTTATTCTTCAAAAAAGAAAAAAAATGTCAAACCCCTTTTTTATTTTTATTATTTTATGGTTATTACTATTTATTTTTGCAAATGTTGGTTATGGTGAGAGGTATACTTCCCTTGAGATCTTTTTGTTTTAAGATCTCTTTGCTTCTCTCATTACCTACACATTCACATTTGTTGTTGATAATTACTTGTCTTAATTTCTCATGATTTTGCAGTATCTTCCTCGTTATATAGAATCAAAGCGCCCCATCTTTGACAGATTTTCAATCCTCTTCTCAGTTGCAATTACATGGTTATTTGCTCTACTTCTAACCTCAACTACTGTATACAAGCACAAACCTGAGAACACCCAGATTAGCTGCCGAACTGATCGTGCTGGACTTATTAGTACAGCTCCTTGGTATGTAATTTTGACTTGAGGATTAGTTTCAGACACGAGTATGTGTCCGACGAACTCTAATTATATTTATTATAAAGCTTTTTCAAATATTTGAAGACCGTGTATCTAGATGCCTATACCTGAATATGCGATTATCGAAATTAAATACACTTGTAGATGTTAATTTTTATTTTTTGACATTAAGGTCTTACTCTCAAATTCTCCTCAACTGCAGGATATATTTTCCTTATCCCTTTCAATGGGGAAGCCCCACCTTTAATGCTGGAGATGCCTTTGTTATGATGGCTCCTGCTTTGGTTTCTCTGTTTGAGGTTTGAGCACCATCTCAAAGTCTCACTTTGATCTGAACTTTCTATTTATTTCATTCATGTATTCATGTCCATATTCGAATTTGTATCGGATACGAATATTAAAAAAATGAAGGGTCTGTATAACATGGGTTGTATATTTGATCTCAAGGGCAAAAAACACACTGATAGCAGTAGAGTAGTTGGAAATCTTCAGTAGTCACTGATCATCATGTTGTTGTTTGCAGTCAACTGGTACATTCTTTGCAGCTGCCAGATATGGAAGTGCTACACCCCTTCCGCCATCTGTTATTAGCCGTGGTGCTGGTTGGCTGGTAGGATTTTTTTCTTAGATATCTAAGTCTGTGACCTCTCGGGTTCCATGATGTCTTCTCCGCATCATCCTATGCACTGCGGTTTAGCCATCACTCCTCATGCTCTTATATCAAACGTAGTGTTCTGTTCGAGCCAAGAGAGGCTTCCTTTAGGAGGACAATTAAAGGAAAGCTGTGTGCAAGAGAAACGTCCTGAAACCCAAGCTGTCACAGAATGCAACTAGACTTTCCTGTTTTGTACATTTAATGCAATTTCCCTCCTTTTTTTTTCCTTTTCAGGGAATTGGAGTTTTGCTCAATGGTATTATTGGTTCAGTTACAGGCACAACCGCATCAGTGTAATTAAACTTGAAACATAGCCATTAAACATCATTGAAATTTGGTTCACTACAGGGATATCTGTTAGGCTGACCTCTAGACTTTTCCACTCAACAGTGAAAATGTAGGTCTGCTGGCATTGACAAGAGTTGGAAGTCGCAGAGTAATTCAAATATCAGCTGGATTTATGATTTTCTTCTCTATATTTGGTAAGCCAGCAGCTCAAAATGAAAGGAAAGTTTTCCATCATTCCATCTTTTCTTCCTCACATTTTTCCTTACAATGAAGGGAAAATAACATATTTTTTTTCCTTTTCATTTCTTATTGCTTCCATTGATGCAGCACTATAATTCATGTGTGAGTGTTTTGTTAATGATTACTCATTTGTGACTATTTATGTAATTTTCCAGCAAAATTCGGAGCCTTTTTCGCTTCTATACCATTACCAATTGTGGCAGCTTTATATTGTGTTCTCTTCAGCTATGTCTCTTCTGTTGGTCTTAGCTTCCTCCAATTCTGTAACCTGAATAGTTTCAAAACAAAGTTCATATTAGGCTTCTCTTTTTTCATGGGTTTATCAGTTCCGCAGTATTTCAGAGAATATTTTCATGGTGGTTGGAGATCAGCTCATCATGCTGGTTTGGTAAGATTCCTAAGTATCCGAGGCTGACGTATTCGAATGTAGAATTTACTCTAGGATAGTTCAATTCACTTTCCCTTTATTTGCAACCTAACAATTTCTTTTTTGTTCTTATGAATTGCAGTTCAGTGACATAATCCTTGTGATCTTCATGTCCCATACAACAGTTGCTGCTTTGGTTGCTTTATTCTTTGATTTAACACTTTCTCGAGAAAGTGATGAAACCAGAAAGGACATTGGGTTGAATTGGTGGGAAAGGTTTAGCTTATACAAATCAGATGTTAGGAATGATGAATTCTATGCACTACCCTTCAGACTCAACAAGTTTTTCCCAGCAGTTTAACCTTTGAAACTAAATTATCTACAACATTTTCTAAGCTTCTGTAATTATTCTCCGCTTTCCATTTTATTTTCCTTTTCAACAGTGAGCTTGATTTGAATCCATTTTGCCTTACAACTTTATATTAAGCCACATAATAATGGTTTCGACAAGATCTTTCAAATGTTCAGACAAATGAAAACAAGGAACTCGATGAGTGTCGGATATAACTATGTGTAATGTGTCCAACATTGGGTATCGAACACGATTATATTAGAAAAAAATGAAGCATAAAAAGAATATCAAGCCAAAAAGAAAAGAAATGGCAACCAAGAATTTGTGACCAGCAATTTTCTCTTTTACTTTAACAGTTGCTTCTGCAAGATTTTCAACTTTACTTAAATGGAAAGAAGAATATATTCCAATTAGGGTCCAATAAAAAAGGTTGACAGAAATGGAAAGGCAGAGATATTGGACTGTAATTTCATCCTGTAAAGCTGGTCGATGATTGCTCAACTTGTGCACTATCGTACCCTTTTTCAGTCACCAACTAAAGGTCAATGATTTGATTAAAACATGTTACTTTTCCACTCGATTTCATGGATGTTCGATCCCGTTTAACCACTGGTTTTCGATCTACTGGCCTACTAATCTAGATCGGATTTTGCAGAGTAACATTATGGAGTGACCCTCCCAACCCAATTTTCTTCATTCACAACGTCAGTATTCGAATCCCGCTAGACCATCCGATTATTGGTTCGTTAAAGAACATTTGAATTCTCCATTAAAAAAACTGAGCAGAATATATTCCATTTATATGGAGAGCTACAGGATCCAAAATTGGATGGCTAATTGACAGTGACAACTACAGTTTCCTTTTTAAAAATCTATAAATACCAAGCATTGAGGTCTGCATTGGTGCACAGAAAAGAGAAGAAGAGAGGCCTTACATGAAGAAAAGAATCAGTGCTTGGTAGCCAAGGATGACTTGCCTGCATCTTTCTGCAATAGCTCATTCTGAGGGTGCCAGGCAGTCACCTTGGCTAACCTAACAGGTTCTTTTCTCCTTCATGTTAGGCTTCTTCTTCTTTGCCAATCATCTGTCTGAAATTTTTGCTGTTGCAACAAACATCATATCCTGATGATATCTGCGAACGGTTGTCGATGTTGAGATTCGAATATAATATTTACTGGATGCTATGCTATTATGAATTTATGACATATGAAGTAACTAGGAACAATCTCGGGTACTCATCTAAATGAAACTATAAATATTCAGTGAATTATATATGGTCATTATAGGTAAAATTTTGTATTTATTATAAGAATTCTTATATATGCCGAGGCCTGCCTTGCTTTGATGCTTTGAGGTGGTCCAGCAGATAATCAGAATCGGAAGCCTGCATTTTTTATAGTGCTGCGTCGAATTTTGGATGAATAATAGTATCATTTTTTAAATAAATTATGTTTGAGAGAGTTATAATTTTGGATTAATATTTACAGGAAGTGATTTTTTTCCAACAAAACATGCTTATTTAATTTTCTTAAACCTTAAATTCTAAACAATGAACATTGAATCCTAAATTTTAATCAACTCTAAATTCAAAACACTAAATTTAAACCTTTAAGCTCGAAGCTAAACTTTTTTACCACTAAATAAGCATATTTGTGTAAGTTAAAGTTTATTCTGACCGTGCATCAAAAAAATTTCCTACAGTTTTTGCCATGAAAATGTAAATGCAACTATATACATTGTTTATACTTTGTTATGTTAAAATTTTGAACTTGTACTTAAATAGTTAAAAAAAAAGGTTTGGTGTAAAAGTAAAATATACCCTATTAAAAAATCTACTTTTTTTAATAGATTAGAATCAATAATATGAGAATTGGATATATTTGATTCTAATCTATTAAAAAATTATAAACTGATTTCTACTTTTTTTTAAGATATTAATTTTGTTAGGGTTTAAGAGAATTTGATATATTTGATTCTAGCTTATTGAAAATATTATAAAATAATTATTAAATTTAGGACATGTGACAATATTTAAAATTATTCGTGGAAGTATAATATTCACTTACAATATATCAAATACTAAAACATCAAAATCAAATAATTTGTACCGACTTTATTTTTTCTATTAACCCAACCAAAATAAGTTGATCATTTTTTTTTATTTTTTTAGATATTTATTTAAAAACTTAAAAAACATTTTTACAAAATTAAATATTTATCTCTAATTAATTAAATTATTGGATTGAATTATTTCATGCTGGGATGATTACTTTTTATATTAATATTAAATTAATTAAACATATACAAGAAATTTATTATTTAAAATAAATCAAAATATTACAACTAAATTGTTTCTATTTAATGGATTATTTTGATTTAATTGACTATTTATTCGCCTTATTTACAATCTAATGGTATATTTTGAATTTTTTTAATGAAAGGTCACTTCAAAACTCAAAGTAATTAAGAGTTGTCACTAATTAAAGGTGAGCAGAAGTTGATTAAATTTAATTTAATTTAATTGAATTAATGTGATAAACTTAGTTTATTTCAATATGCTTTGAGTTTAGATTAATTGAAACAGTTGGTTTAAATGTATGAAGTACAGCAATACTATTTTTTTAATTTTAAAATTTAAACCGAATTTATAGATTTTATAAAAAATGTAAACCCTTCGAACGTGAATAACATTTTTCTCCCTTTGTGTTTTGTTAAAAGCATTAATTAACTGTAAAAGAAATCCAACGTCAGCGTGCTGGAATAGCTCAGTTGGTTAGAGCGTGTGGCTGTTAACTACAAGGTCGGAGGTTCAAGCCCTCCTTCTAGCGTTCACTTTTTTTTCTTCGACATTTATTTCATCTCCTTTTCAAGTCGTTTCTTTTTGCCTCTTTCGATTTTTAACCTGAAAAAACCATAGACCTCGACACCAGTTGAGGCAAGATTATTAAAGTTACATGAATTTGTGTTCTAATTCGCAGCATTGGTATATTGTCATATACCTGAACTATTGGATGAAAATTTTAGAAAATGGTGGAGCCTTCAACAAGAGCATACCTTGGAACTGAATATCTTAAGTTTCCGTCGAGTTCGTTTGGACCATGTTTTCATAATTGACTGTTTCACTTAATAATGTCGTCTTCAAGATTCGAACCAAGTCTTTCTTCTGTTGCGCAATACTACTTACAAATGCACCGCACGTTGATGCAAAAGATTTTATTTAACAAACAATAACCAACGCACGTTTCATTTGTTGCAGTGTCAGCTTGAGGATAAGGATGAAAATGAATCATGGAGCGGAAGGAGGGAACCTCTCTAACCAGTTGACAAGAAAGGTGTAGGTGTCGATTGCGGTGGTGGTATCCCCGGCATTGACGTAGTCGGAGGACGTATTTGAATAAGAAAAACCGACACCTGCCGGAGATTCGAGGAAGATCACGTTTGCCACTGCACCATATATGTATTGTGAGGTCTCCCCAACAATAATTATAAAAATAACAAAGGGAATGTGAGTCCGGACTCACCATTGTTCCATGCAAAGTCATTCATGAATAGTGTTCGGCCATCACTGTTTACTCTAAATGGTCCTAACTCAGTCATGGCTCCATACCCTAACGAGGAACATCCCGGTCCTATGTAATCCCAAAACATTTTAAAAGGTTGTAATATTTTTTAAAGTTGAATTCAGCCTATATATCGAATGAAATTCGTCTATCCTTTTTTGTGCGTCTTAATATGCCCTAACTATGATTATATGAATATCTCACTGTCTATTAATAATTATTTTTTATTATTTTATTACTTATTATAATAACATAAAATTATTAGTAGAATATATAAAGCATCAGACGAATTTTATTAGTATATATCTTGTTGTTATCTGTATGTGTGTATAATATCTCCGTTGAGCCATAAAACCAAGGGATTATTAGAAGAATTGTGAGGCGACTCGACGAAGTAATAGGACAAAGCTTGACCAGCTTTTTAATCCACGGTGACATATCCTGCGTATTGATCAAAATCAACACCGGCAGGTTGTCCCGGCAGCGCATCGATTTTGTCGGCTTCCATCTTCCCATCTTGCGGCTCAATGCAGACAGGGGAGTACGTCGACTCATTTGAACCATGCAAGCCGGCTGCCCAGGCCCCAGTAACGTGAAGACCTACGAGGTTGTTCAAACCTACTCGACATCAGCAACTTCTGAAGGATTTCACCTTGTCCGTCGGCGGCTTCACCGAAGCTGAGAAAACCCAGTAGCCAAGCTTCGGTAAAAATAGCAAAACTGGTTTACAAAAGGGTATAAATAGCAAAACTGGACGGGGAAATTAAGGTGGTCGATTTGGACATCTAAATAATGGTAGTTAAAACACATTAAACTAAAATCCAAAACTGCAGGCCGATTATTTGGAATCCAAATCGTCTACCTCTCTCTATGTTATTATTTATATACCACGCCCTAAAAAATTAAATTTGAAGTTTGAGATTTTCAATTAAGTTTAAAGTTTTAAAAATATAGAGTATGATTTAAGATTTATGGTTTAAAATTTAATTTTTTTAGTGCCATAAAAATGACTGATCATTTCCATCGGAATATTATGTGTCCACTTGTCTCTCTAACCTTGGCTCCCTTGCCCTACCATATTCTTTGCCTTATCCTTAAACCTTATTAATTAACGTAACTCACAATTTTTGCCATTCCATTAAAAAATCTTAAATAGTACCATTTTTTTAGAGGGGTGCCCGTTTAAAACTTCAAATTCTTATGTAATGTAATTTTTTTAATATTTATTGATGATATAATTTTATATTTTCTCAAAATTTGTAATTCCACGCATTATAAATTTTAAATGTAACTTATTAAAAGTTCGTATTCTTTGACTTTGTCATGAACTTATTGTCCTGATGTCCTCCGGACGATGAACATGTATAATATTGACATTCCAATCACATCTAAATAAAACTCCAAGTAGTTTTTTTTCCCAATGAGTGATAATTGAACATCTGCACAATTATTTAATTATTATTATAAAAATTTAAAAGGTAATTTTATATCGGTATATGAATATCCAAAGTGGAGGGCTTAATCATTGTCTGGTTATTTTCTGACATACGACATGTTAGAATTTTTGTTGGTAACATTGATTTTCCCGCCCACCCAACGATCTTCTTCGCTCATAAATGGAATAATAAATTAATATAAAATTTAAATAAAATAAGAGAAGGAAAAAAAGTTGTGGGATGCCTATATGTAGATTGCCTAGTCATTTGATTGATTGACTCATCATTTTCGGTGAATGGATTGCATGTGGATTCCTACTATTCCTTATTTTATAGACAATAGTTATTTAAAATAATTTTAAAAAATGTTCATAAATATCATGAAAATTTTAAAAACTGCAGCATAAAAAGCGGCTAAAACCGATTGTACACAATTCCTTACAAAAATTGTATAATATAAAAATTTATGAATAATATATATAAATACTTACTAATTTTATAAGGATTTATGTATGCACACAAAAATTGTAAGAATTTGTGTATGTACACAAATCATTGCCACTTTTGTAAAAATTCTGATACATGTACACAAATCCTTACGATTTTTTATAAAAATTTGTATACATACACATTTTTTTTCTTCCTAAAACTTCCGTAAATATCAAAGTCTCGTCAAACAAAATAAATGTATCATCTCAATTCTCAACAACTACGGTTTGTTGTATGTATGACTTTGGTTTTTACGTAGACTGGTGTATGATTTTATTTACGGAGTCAAACTGTTAGAGAATTATATTAAAAATTTAGTATGTGTAAAATTATAAAATTTTGAAAGGTATAAACTTAAATAATCGATAAAAAATATATAAATTATATGAGAATTTAAAATTTTTAGAGAGTATGATTGTCCCTCCACCAAACACTATTTTGGTCCACATCCTGATTTTGTAGGGTCCATCATGACAGTTCTATACATACTTTATGAAATATGTATCTTTTGTTTATAATTTTTTAATTTTTTGAAATATGCCAAATAGATTAAAAATAAAATTTATTAAAAATGCAGGGACCATTTATACAAATAATAAACATGTGGTACACATACACGCGACTATCCAATGACGGTAGTGGAGAGTGAGGAGCCCTGAGTCAGATGGACCCCACAGCATAGTGGAATCCACGCGAGAAGTGGTCCCACAAATATGGACCCAAAGGGCAAATGCTCATGGACTATGTCTTAGCTAGGTTTTTTCTTTCTTGTTCGAAAAAAAAAAACCTAAGGTTTTTCTTTCACTCTTTTAAACCTTGGTTTGATGACTTTAAATACAATAGACGAATATAGATAATACTCCTATTAAAAACAAGTAAGAAAAATAATACAAAATATCGTGTATCTAAAATATGGTAACCTAATTTAATGTTAAAAAAAGATAAGTTTTAAAATGTGTTTAAGTAAATTTTTTATATAATATTTTAAGTTAACCATCACCATAAAATGTTATAAAAAATCAAATTTCGAAACTTGTTTTTATTTTTAAACCTTTGTTTGATGACTTTGAATACAATAGACTAATGTTATAAAAAATTGTTGTAAGTTTCGAAACTTGTAAAAAATTACAAAAAAAATAACAACTTAAAATATTATAAAAAATTAACACTTTCTTGGATAAATTTTAAAACTTACTATTTTTTAGTCGCACTCGAGGCTCGCCCTACAAAATACATAGTAAAATTTTCACCTTTTAAGTGCCTAAACTATTTTTTGCCCCTTTTTAAGTGCCCAATCTATTTTTTTTTTTGGCCAAAATAGGTGCCTAAACTTTTTTTTGTCAAAATATGTGCCTCAATTTGACCTTAAAAAGATAAAAAATGATAGTTTGAGCACTTAAAATGGGTAAAATAGTTTAAGCACCTAAAAAAAATTAAACACTTCAAAAAATATGATAATTTAGACACTTATTTTTACATTAAGCCTAATATTTATCTTCGATGAAGACAATCATATGATCATCTCGTACGGGAAACATGACAGTTCTATGAGATCATTTCCTTTCTCTCTCGGAGGCGATAGCTTTAGCTTTATATATATATATTCACCTTTGCTTTGTGTTGTTACCAAACACAAAACTCAACTCTCCTCTTCCCTTTTCTTTCATACTAAGCTTATTTTAACCTCTCTCTTTTTTCTCTGCACCGCAACTTGTTATCGACTTGTAAAAAAAAAACCCCAAAGTTGGAATTCACTTACCTGTGTTGAGTATTTTCCTTCTTTTCTGGGTTGCATGAATGGATCCTTCAACCAGACAACACCAGGTATTATGATTTATGATAAACCAGCAAGTGTTTTTATATATGTTTTAACCATGTAATCTGTGCTTTGCGAAATATGGGAGTCTTGTTGTCTGAATCAATATTGTTTCTTCCTTTATTCTTTTTCGGTTCTAATTTTGTTTCTGAATCCCCTCCTTTTTGTTATTAATTGAACAAAAAGACGCTAATTTTGTTTCCACTCAATCAAAAACCATATTGAGAACATTTTAGTTCTTGTAATAACTTGGTCTAATATATATATTAAATTCATGTTTTCAGGAGATGGCTAACTCTTCACTTGAAAACATGTCGGATAACTCAAAAGGACAACAGGAGAGAAAACCAAGAGCAGAACATGAAGAAGCAGTCAAGTGCCCGAGATGTGATTCCACCAACACCAAATTTTGCTATTACAACAACTACAGCCTTTCTCAGCCGAGGTATTTCTGCAAGTCATGCCGGAGGTATTGGACAAAAGGAGGCACCTTGAGAAATGTTCCAGTGGGTGGTGGGTGCAGGAAGAACAAAAGATCATCATCCAAGAGAAGCCAAGATCAGCCATTAACACCCAATACCAACCCACTCATCACAACCCACCTCCCATCTTTGAATTATTATGATACCAACGACCTAAGCCTCGGCTTTGCTAGGCTCCAAAAACAACCTAGTTTCCCATTAGGGTTCGGTGATCTTGGAAACTCTAGCATTAACAGCAATCCCGCCATTGTTGATGCACTCAGAAGCAGTTTCCTTGGAAACCAGAACTTTTGTTATGGGTTTGGAAATAAGAACATGGTCGGGGAGGTTGAAAATTACATGGGGTTTAACGAGAATTTTATGATTCCGTACAATAATGATGAAATGAGTACTACAGCTGTAAGCACAGTTACAACAATAGAGCAAGGGCTTTCCATGGCTGACTTTGATTCTGGAAGAGGAAGCTGGAACGGGTTCAATTCATCGTGGCATGGACTTCTTAATAGCCCTCTAATGTAGTTTTCTGGGTTTTTTTGTTTTGTCTGAAACCGAAACCAGAATATTTCATTAGTTTTTTGTTGTGTACTTAGGTGGGAGATTTGATTCATCAGAATCGTCAGGATTTCCCATGTTTTTTCGTTATTAGTAGTAGTACTGCCATTTTTTATGTTTCAAATTCGTTTGCTTATCCAACTAAGGGAATTTGCAGACCATGTTAGAGAAAAAGAATGAAAGAATGAGAGAGATGTTTCATGGTTTGTCTGTCAGGTCTGAACTGTCTGAAAAATATACTTATTAAAGTTAGGTTAGTTTGCATGCAGGTTCTTTGGGTTTTGAATCAGTTGATGTTTCCTAGATATTCTGTCATCATTGCTTCTTATTTTTGATATTATGCATTTCCGTCTCTTACGGTTTATATTCTTAGTACGAGACTACTCCTTTTAACAATATCGTTTTTAAAATTTAAATTTATGTCTTCTTAAGAGTGCAATATGCTCCCAATACTTGTTAGTATCATTGCTTCTTACTCCCTCATCCCCACTTAAAATCTCCCTTTTGTGTTTTGAAATTGTCCCACTTAAAATGTCCTATTGAAAAAATCAACAATTTTTACAAGATACATTTCTCTTGCTACCCTTTCTTTAGTTTTCCAACAAAATAAAATTTAACTTTTTAAGGATAAAATTGTCGTTTTTCTAATTTACATCACATCTCTTACACAAACGTTTTCTTCCTAAAACTGCGTGAAAAGTCAACAATAGACACATTCAGTGGGACAGAGGGGATGAAAATCCTCTACCCTTTTTCAGTGCCCCTACATATGCCCCCACGCTCAAAATTAACTTTAAGGTTTAGAGTTTTAAGTTTTAGGTTAGGGTTGTGGATAGGGTTTAGAGAGTTTAGGGTAGGGTATATTTTTTAAGGTATAGGGTGTAGGGTTTAAAATTTAGAATTTAGGGTTATGGCTTAGAATTTAATTTTGTTGTATTTTTAGTGTTGGGGCATATGTAGGAGCACTGAAAAGGGACAGACGAATTTTATCCGACGGAGGTAGCATTACTTTCAGTTTCTGGTAGATTCTAAGAATAAAACAACATATTATTATATTCAACTTGCCAGTAATAACCTTACGTAAATTAAAATTGGCAGACAGACAATGGGATTATGGTTGTATAGCTCACCACCATATTATATATATACATATTATTAAATAATATTCGTTTTAATGCACTTTGATTTGAATATGAGTTGATGTTTGTTGATTAACCATTTAAAGCAGCAGTTTTTGACAATATTTTATGCTTTCGTTCTTCAACAATATTGTATTTTATTGTCTAAGGAACCAGTACCTACTTCACTTTATATGAACACCAACAATTTGATGTCACTTTCACACTGGAATGTTCGGCTCAGTTTAAAACAATTAGATTTCTCATCTAATCGGTAAGATTTTAAGGTTTATTTAAATAATATTTTTGTTTTGTTTTAAGATTTATGTTCCAGACTCAAGCTATCCATTTTAATAATATACTATGCGGGAAAAAAATCTCATATTTCAAGCTTTCTTTCTTTTGCAAGTGTGCATTATGGTATACCTGACAATCGAAAAATATCGGATAAAAATCATCTGTCCCTTGTCAGTCAATATTTTTTTTAACTAATATCAAAATATATTAAACACTTTTTTTACGTTTTACTCAAATATATAATATCTACCATAAACCATATGATTTACCGGAAATTTTAGAAACTAATCAGAAATCGTAATGATATTCCCTTAAAATATATGATATAATCTTATAAAAAAGTTAGTACAATTGGAGCTTTATGTAAATACTCTCTAACGAGCATATAATAAAAGGGTCATTATATCGAATAAAAAATCATCTGTCCCTTTTCGGTGCCCCTATTTATGCTTCCACATTAAAAATTATATTTAGGGTTTAAGGTTAGAGTTTAAGGAATTGAGGGTAGGGTGTATTTTAGGGTATAGAGTGTAGTGTTTAGGATTTAGAATTTAGGGTTAGGACTTGAAATTTAAGTGTTTAATATTTTTTAATGTTAGAGCATAGAAATGAGCACCGAAGAGGGGCTGGGGATTTTTATCCAATTATATCATGCATGGACGGTGAAAAACAAAAAAAAAAATCCACAGGTGTCTTATTTTTAAGGTTTGGAGGTTTAGAACTTAAGATTTGTGGTTAGAATTTATAATTTATAGGTTAAAACTTAAATCTCTAACCATATTACCCCTAAGTCTCAAACCTAAACTCTAACCTCTAAGCCTCAAATGTTAACCATAAACACCTAAAGTCTGAATACTAAACTAAATTTTTTAATCCGAAAATTAAAATACTTGTACAAATTTTTTGTTTCCACCGCGTACATGAAATAATTTCATATAATTGAAACTCTAGTGATTATTAGATTCTTTACGCAGGAATAAGTGTTTGCCTTAAGTTCTTTGGGCTTGTTGACACTATGAAGTCCATTTATCCAAGACATGTTTTATTTTGATATATATTTCTATATATTTGGACCATTAATTAAATATCAGCCCATTCTTATAAAGAAAAAACCCACAGGCCTAAGCCATGTTTCATTTTCTACTATATTTCAAAGACTATACGCCATTTTTCCAGCTTATAAAATTGTAAAACTCATTAGTTATATATATGAATTCAAACACGAGGAGTATATAAATATAAGAAAATCAGTAAAATTAAAAATATATCAATAAAGTTAAATAGATTAGGGGTGAGCAAAACTCGACTCGAAAAAATCGATATTTTTGTTCAATTTCGAGTTATTCGAGTCGAGTTATTCGAGTTGTTCGAGTTATTCGAGTCAACTCGATTAACTCGAAAAAATTTCGAATTCGAGTTGGTTTGAAATTTGCCCAACTCGAAAAACCGAATTTTACAGTTTTGCAATTTAGTCACTAGTTTCATTTTCCTTCAATTCCTCCTTCATTTTAAGTCCATTTTTGACCAAATTTGAACCACGTATTCCTAAACCAGCGTAGAATACGTATTTATCTTCAATTTATATTTTTGAAAATAAATTTCATATTTTTTTTCAATTCAGCCCCTTAACTTTGTATGATTTTCTCATTTCTTCAACATCTCCTTCGTTTTAAGTCAATTTTGACCAAAATTGAACCACATGCTCCTAAACCAATGTAGAAACTAGAATACCTATTTAGCTTCAATTCATATTTTTAAATTAAATTTCCTACTTTTGTAATTTAGCCCCTCAACTTTGAATGTTTCCCAATTCTTTAATTTCTATTTCGTTTTAAGTCTATTTTTTACCAAAATTAAACCACATGATTCACTAACACTATATAATGTCTATATAACTTCAATTCATATTTTTAACAAATTTATTCTTTTTTTAAGCCCTTTAACTTTATATTTTATTCAATTTGATCATTCAACTGAATTTTTGTAATTTTTTTTCTTTACATCAATTCATTGACTCATTTATACCCCCATCAGTACTTTATCCTCAAAAGTTCATTATTTAAAAATAATATTATAAATATATTTTAGAAGTTTAGATGATATTTTTTTATTAAATAACATTACAAATCTTACTTATGCATGTGAAAAATAATATGAAGAAATATATATATATATATATATATATATATATATGCATATCTTATATGAATAGAGAAAGTCGTTTAAATTAGAATCAAATCGTACTATAACATGGTAAATAATTACAATTAAATTTGTATAGAAACTCGAAAACTCGACTCGACTCGAACTCGACTCGAATTTCATAAACTCGACTCGAATCGAAAAAATTTCAAATTAAGTTAAAGTCGTAAAATATGACGCGTCAACTCGAATAACTCGAAATTTTTTGACTCGACTCGACTCGACTCGACTCGCTCGAACGCTCACCCCTAAAATAGATTACGTGAATTTAGTTTTTAAAGTTTATGGTTAAAAGAATGTATCTATAAGGTTTAAAGTTTAGGGTTAAAAGAGTGTATTTTTAAGGTTTAATATTTAGAGTCAATGTAACCCCCTCGTCCCGGTCTGGCCGAATGACCGGTCCGAGTGGGCCACACGGGGAAAACCGAAGCGAAACCCGTTAAGGTTCCCCCTCGGTTAGCAACCCTATTTTTTTTTCTTTTACTTAATCTTTTCTAAAGGTTCAATTAAGTTCTATGTGGTCAAACAGCGGAACAAAATACATGAGACAAACATTCGAACCCAAAACAGCAATTAAACAGCCCACTTTTAATTTTTTAAACATGCCGTTTCGAAACACCCTTGAGGCGTATCGAAACGCCTTGACCAGGTCAACTGTCCCAGAGCCTTTACAAGGGGCCGTATCGAAACGGTGGTCAACCGTTCCGAAACGCCTTCAACGGTCAACTTCTCGTGGTCAACGAGATTTTGACCGTTTCGAAACCCTTATACCCGTTTCGGTACACCTTCATCTCGTGAATTTCTCAGAATTCCAGTAGCCAAAACGTTCCGAAACGCGTATCGGAACAGGGGTTTCAAAGGCCATACCGTATCGAAACGCGTTCCGATACGGGGTCCCTGAAGCCTTACCCGTTCCGAAACGACCCAGCCCGTTTTGAAACGCGGGCTGTCTGCAGCCTTTTGAAATTCAGATTTAAGGGTATTTCAACAAGTATGAAGGTCCCATAGGGCCCCTAAAGGCACACAAAACCATCAAACAAAGTCTAGAGGCATACATCCTAGATTTGACACACTCAAACACATACAAGCATGGATTTAGACAATTCCTCATACATAGCAAGTTACACATTAGGAGCCTTTCATACAAGCATGCTTGAAGACATTAAAAAGAACCAATAAGCATCATACATCTCAAATAAGTTTACATGCCATTCAAAGCAACTTGAGCATTCATAAGACATCCATCGTACTAGCATTTGGCAAGATATATCATGCTTACAAACCAAGTCAACCATAGACATACATCAAGACCCGAAACAACAATTCCTATCCCATTGCTTAACTATTACATTCTATTACTTAAAATTCATACATTGAGCTCACCAAAAGCAACACTTGGAGACCTTCCCTTGCCTTTGCCACCCACAAGCTATTTATCTGCATTGTCGAACAAAAGAGAGCGTAAGCATAAAAGCTTAGTGAGGGTGAGCTCTTTAAAAACAAACCTCGACAATGCAGGGTCTAAGCACGAGCTACAACCACGATAAAATGCATGTTCTTACCTCCGATCCACACGAGCCATAATTCTAAATGATGCATGAACATATAATCAATATCATGTCATGCTCAACATGTTTAAATCCACAACACATGAATCGCATATACTAAACCATGTTAGCAACACATCCCAAATCACGTTGGCTCACAATTAATCACATATTGGCAACATAAACTACAATCCGTATTGGCACCTAGCTATGACTCGAATACACGGATAACCGTTGGAACTCACATCCAACAACACAACCATTACCTGACGGTGGGATTACACTCATCACCGTTCATGCGAAGGGGATTCCACTCATCCTCACGCCTCATTTCACGCGGAGGGGATTCCACTCATCCTCACGCCCCGTCGATGGGATTCCACTCATCATCGACTAATATAAATACAATTTCCGGGCGTACCCGTACTCCTCCTTGGTGACTCAACGCCACCAAGGCCACGCGCGAATTTAGACTCATGTGTGCACACTAACATCCTAATGATCGATCATTTGTACTCAAGCATACTAGTGCCAATACTACACATTTCAATAATCTTTCACAATACCATTTCATAATAACTTTCGTGCTTAGCACGTACTCACCATGACTCACCGTCATGCACAAACCACATTTCCATGCCTAGCATGTACTCACCATGATCCCCGAATCATACAAACACCTCATAATATCATTTCACACGTCAACACCACATGTACATCATTAACAACCATATCACATCATATTTTACACATGTGTATAACCATATCATATCTATCATCTACATGTATATAGCAATGCATCAAACATGCCTCCACATACATGTACAACACCATAAGCATGATTAAGCATGAGGCATAATTCAACACTTTAAAGATCAACCAAGGTCTCTAACTAAAGTTTGGGATTAGGCCACCACCCTAATCCCAACTCTAGGTGGGTCTACCAATCCCAACCTAGTTCACATGCTTGAACCAACACTTAAAAACCATTTAAAAGTATTTAACCACTCACCCAAACTTCCAAGCTCCAAGCCAAGCAAGCAACCTCCCTCAAATTTCCGGATTTCTTCCCGAAGCTTCTCCAACCCAAATTCCCGCTTCTAAACAACCTCAAACACATTTCAAACAATTCCAAATCAGCCCAACATCAAAAGACCAACCCGAAACACAATTCAAATTCAATTTACAACGTTGCAAGCCATGAACAAACCCCAATATTTGCAATCTCAGACATCCCCAAAACCCCTTCCAAAATCCATGTTTCCAACACCCATTGCACCCACAAATGATCCCAAAACAGCCCCCAACTATTACCCTAACATCAACCCTCAATTTCCAACACAAACCACACCCAAAACTCAACTAAAAACCCTCCTAAAAACCCACCAAAACCCAAATTCGGGAATCATGTTAAAATACTTTAAAATTCACATATGTTGGACCTTAAGGGTTGCAAACAACTTACCTAACAATAATAAATCAATAGCTTAGGTTAAAACCCATAAAGTTCTCATTTTTAAACAAAACCCTAAAACTTTCAATTTCAAAATCATGGACAATAATGAGAAATATTGGTACCAACAAGAAGAGGAAGACAAGGCCAAGTCAAAAATATATTTACCTCTCAAAAAGCTCCAAGATTGAAGAAGAAATGGGATGAAATAGTAAATGGAGAGGAGCTCCCCCTTTTGACGTGAAGAAAGGAAATAAGAAAGAAGAAGAAGATGACAAGGCTTGTTTAACATAAAAGGGGGTTTTAAATTTGAAAGCTCTCATATTTACCATCTTGCCATTAATGAGATGGCAAATTCTCCTTTATCATAAAATCCATGGGATTTAATTCCCAAAACAATTTTGATCCAACATAAAATTTTTGATTCGAATATCTAAAGCCCAAAATAATACCTTATTATTTTAAATTTTAAAACTGAAACCCGAAACAATATTTTAATATTATTTCCATCCGACCCCCGAACCCGGGTGTTACAGTCAAAGCATACTTTTAGAGTTTATCGCTTAGAATTTAGAACACATGACTGTATTTAAATACTACTTGTGAATTTTTTTTTTGAATAATGTCGTTTTGGGTATTTTATTTAGAGAAAAAAAACCAAAAAGCCCAAAAAACCAGGCCGACAACAGATAATAATAAATCATAGTCTGACCCAACTCAGACAAAAGCTAAAGAAAACAAGAAAAAGAAACCAAAACGACACAAACCCTTTCAGATAAAACCAGGGGAAATTGGGGGGATCCTTCTTTCGATCTCAGTTGAAATTAAACCCCAATACGGCCATCAACGCCGTTATCAGCTGGGACTCACCGGCCGGTCCTCCTCAAGTGCATGCACGGCCAGATCGGGTGCTTCTCCGACCCAGAAGCCTTCTGTTCCCATCCTTCCGAGCGACGCCATCACGTGAGCCGCTTTGTTTCCAGATCTTGGCGTGAAGACGAAGCGATGATGTGGTAAGCTTCTCACCAAGCTTTTAATGTCAGCTATTGTTGTTCGTATCTCAGAAGCATCATCGTTGTTTGACCCCGACTTTTCGATTAAAGATCTTGAGTCACTTTCTATGATCAGGTTTACAAAACCCAGATGCAAGGCGTGCTTGATTCCTTCCTTCAAGGCATTTGCTTCAGATAAGAGCACTGTGACAAACTCTCCCTGTTTTTTAACTCCCGAACCCAGAACATCCCCTTGAGTGTTTCGTAATATAAAACCTGAAAAAGCTCTCTTTGTTGCAGGAATACAACATGCATCTGTATTCAGTTTTGTGTATCCCTCTGGAGGTGGTGACCATCGGACTTCGCTCTGGATTTGGCAGCTTCTCTGTGTTTACATGCAATTTTTGTACTCAGAAACGCAACCCCGGATGTAAGTAATGAGACTCTGGACGCTTTGATTTTTGTCTTCGTGCATATGTTTGTTCCTTGTTGTCCATATTGCCCAAAGCGTGTATGTTATTAACTCTTTGCTGTGTAGTCCTTGATGCTTGAATAACCATGATAGCCACTCGAAAAAACTGACTGAGTTAATATTTGTTGGCCATGTGACACCTAACCCTTGCCAAACATAATGTGTGAACTGACAGTCTCTAAAAACATGCTCTATACTTTCTGTGTTGCTATTACATCGCAAACAACTAGTATTCCTAGCAATTTTTTTTGGGTGCAAATTCTGAAGAGTTGGTAGATAGTTCCATAGAGCCTTCCATAGAAAAATTCTAATCTTTTGCGGACATTGAACGTTCCAAACGTTTTTGAAGACTTCTTTTTCAGCTTGGGAGATAGAGTTTTCATTTAGCAGCATTCTGTATCCACTCCTGACAGTATACAAACCTGTCCTCTCCCCCCTCCAAACCCTCTTATCATGCAAATGTGTTTCAGGGAGCACAATTGATAGTATGTCAGCAGCATCTGTAGGAGTAAATACCCGGTTAATGAGATCAGTATCCCATTTATTTTCACCCTGCTGAATTAAATCATGTACAGTATTCAGGTTGCTAATCCTTGTAGTTTCTATTAGCCTATTCGAGCCTCCAGGTAGCCAATAGTCCTCCCATATTGAAACACTTGTGCCATCCTCAATGCTCCATTTCATTCCCTTCTCAATTAACCCTTTCACACTCCACAAGCTTCGTCATGTATATGATGGGTTTGCATCAATTCTAGAATCTTGATAATAAAGAGGTCGGGTTTTGAATTATGCGCCAAGCCTGCTTTGCTAGAAGAGAAATGTTGAATTTCGATAGCTCCCTAAACCCCATGCCGCCGTCTTCCTTAGGTACACTTAGTGAAGGCCATCCGCACCAATATATACCTCTTCGTGTTCCAGATTTCTGCCACCAGAATCTTGACATTATTCCTTCTAGTTCTCTACATAAGGTTGATGGTAGTAAGAAACAGTTCATCGCAAAGAGAGGTGTTGCTTGCAGCACCGACTTGATGAAAACTTCCCTTCCTTCTATTGATAGTGGCCGTATATTCCAGCTTTCTGTTCTCTTTTTGAACTTCTCCTTTATTCCTCGAAAAGTCAGATTTTTGTTTCTCCCCACGATAGCAGGCAGACCCAGATATTTCTCTGGGTTTTCCGATTCTAGAACATTTAGGCTTTGACAAATTCCTTGCCGTGTAGGACTAGTAACATTCCTATTGAAGAAAATGCCAGATTTCTGATAGTTTATGACCTGTCCAGAACAGCAAGAGTAGACTTGTAAAAGTTCTTTTAATTTCTGAGCCCCCCTTGAACTAGCCTCCCCAAACACTAAGCTGTCATCAGCAAAAAGGAGGTGTGTTATTGTTGGAGCATATCTGTTTATCTTTTCTCCTGTCAACTCATTGTTCGAAGCCGCAGTCCGTAGAAGAGCCGAGAGACCCTCACTGCATATGAGGAATAAATATGGGCTCAATGGGTCCCCATGTCGAATACCTCTAGTTGGGTTAAAAGTTGGGCCTACTGATCCATTTAGTACCACAGAATAAGTAACAGTTTTCACACATAGCATGATTCGTAAGACCCATAGACGCGAAAAGCCCATTTTCTCCAACATTGATTCTAGAAAATCTCACTCGACCCTGTCATATGCCTTACTCATATCGAGTTTAAGTGCAAAATCTCCTTTATTCCTGTATCTCTTGTTCTTGAAAGAATGCAAGATCTCATATGCCAGCATTATATTGTCAGTTATGAGTCTCCCCGGGACAAAAGCCGATTGTGCTTCATCTATGCATAAGTGAAGTACCTGTTGAAATCTATTTACTAGCATCCTCGATATAATTTTGAACAACACATTGCACAAGCTTATCGGGCGAAACTGAGCCATTCTTTCCGGATTTCCCACCTTAGGAATGAGGACGATTCAAGTATGGTTAATCGTCTCATAATCATGTTCCCCATTTAGCAATTCTATACAAAAACGCGAAACATCCCTCCCCACAATGTGCCAGAACCTCTGGTAAAATATGGCTCCCAATCCATCCTCCCCCGATGCCTTCAATGGACTCATGGCTTTTAGAGCTTTAAGGACCTCATCATATGTGAATTCACAGTCTAGTTTCTCATTCATTTGACTAGTAATACACGGCTCCACACCCTCCAAGATTACCTCCGGACTAGCCACACCATCGGAATGAAACAGTTCAGTAAAATAACTTGTCGCCAGATTTAACAAGTTTTTTGTTGTGTCAACCGAGTTCCCACTGTCATCAAACAATCTTTCCACTTTGTTTCTCTTTTGTCGTTGGGAGGCAAATCTGTGGAAAAAAACATTATTTTTATCTCCATTCTGCAGCCAATTGACCCTAGCTCGTTGCTCCCAGTACAGTTCCTCCTTCTCCATTTCAAAATTTAGATTGAGCTTCACATCAGTAATCTCCGCTAATATGTCATCAGTTGGATTTTGTTCACATAACTGTGTCAGCTGCTCTTTGTGAAATTAAAATCTTTCAAAGTCAATATATCAAATACTGACCTCTTCATTTTTTACTATATTTCAAAAAGTATATGCCATTTCCATCGTATATAATTTATAATTTAAACTTATATAATTACACAATCATATAAGTTTACAACACCGTTATTAAATTATTAATTATATTTTCATACAATTAGATCATAGTATCTAAACCTTATTTTTCTTAACATTAGATTTACAAAATAAATTGCCACATGTTTCATGTTTTTGCCAAGTAATTATACTTTAATTTCTTTTCAATGTTTAACAAGGCAACATTAGGTAAGATTTACAAATGCTCCAATAAGATGTTTTAGTTTTAATATTTTATATTTTTAACTAATGTTAATTTTTTTAAAATTTAATCCCTTTTATATATTTTTCAAATAAACGTTTAGAATTATACTTTAATTTTTTTATAGAATAATTGAAAGTTTCAGGATTTTAGTATTTTAAAGATTTTTTTATTTTCTTGTACTTTTTTGTTGAGATGAACCAAGTTGCATATTTTCAAAGCTGTGAATGACTCAAATGATATTTACAATAAATGAAATTGAGTTTATTCGAATTGTAAATTTTAATTTATCTAAAACTCAAAAAACTAAATAACTTGACTCGAAAAGTCGAATAATTTAATTTAATTTATTTGAAATTTGAAAAAAAATCTTAAATCAAATCAAATTCTATTCATTTTATTCTAATAATAATAATAATAATAAGTTTCGATTCAAAAAATATGATTAAAATAAAAAATAGTCTTTCAAGACATCATGATATATATTTAATTTAAGGATAATTATTTGATACACTGACGGTAAAAACTAAAAGTTTTCACAAGCGTCTTGATTTTAGGGTTTAGGGGCTCAATTTAATGTGTATGATTTAGGGGTTTAGGTTTAGTAGTTTAGAATTTTAAAGATTGTGAATATAATTTAGGATTTGGGGTTAGAATTTATGGTTTAAACGTTAAAACTTAAATCCTCAACATATTACACTAAAACATTAACATTAACCTTTAAACCCTAAATCCTAACATTAAACCCCTAAATTCTAACCATTGCCCCTAAATTCTAAACCATTAAACCCTACACCTTAAACTAAGTTTTCAAAACCCAATATATTAATCTGAGTTCAATTGTTTTTGTAATGACGTTGACTTGCGTTGTACACGTGTACTGCTGTCATTGGTCTCAATACCCTGAAATAAAGTAAGCTGTGTAGCCTTCAAGTCTCATCACATGTATTGTTTACTATTTTTTCGAACAATAATATATTTTACTATTGAATTTGGAATTAATATCCTATACATTGACAGTGGAAATTGAAAGTTTCCACAAGCGCCTTAGTTTTAAGGTATATGAAGTTAGTTTATGGTATATGGTTTAGGGTTTAAGTGTAGGGGTTTAAAATTCAAGGATAATTGTTTTAATTTAATGTTTAGGGTTATAATTTAGGGTTTAATTTTTAGGGTAATATGATGAGGATTTAGGTGTTAACTTATACACCCTAAATTATAACCCTAACCCTTAAATTAAAACAACTATCCCTAGATTCTACCCCCTACACCTAAACTATATACCCTAAATTAATTCCCTATACCCTAAAACTAAGACGCTTGTGGAAACTTTCAGTTTTCACCGCATGTGTATAAAATATTTATCCTTGAATTTGTTCAATTATGTATAGGTTTTTGTTTATTTAATTTATCATATTACTATCACATATGAATATGAAATTAGGTGAATAATTAAATATCCATGAGAGCTTGATAAAAATCCATACCAGTAAGTTTATTCAAGAGAGTGATTTCTAATGTTGTTTTGGTACAGTGTATAAATGGTTATTAAATTATTTTAAGATGATTTTTAAGTTATTAAAGTTTCAGAGGTTATAAAATGATTTTTAAGCTTATCAAAATGTAAAAGAAATAGGCATACCAAGTTATAAAATAATGATAAAAGTTAATAAGTTTAAGGATTAGCAGTAATAGTTTGATAAGTTTTAATGATTACTTTTACTAGCTTGATTGAGTTTTATGATCATTTTGCAGAAGTTTAAAACATTTAGTGGCTATTTCATAACTTCTGAAATTTTAATAGTCAAATGTTTGTTTAACATAGTTCAGTAATTATTTATATAATTTACTATTGTTTGGTATATTACAAATCGGAATGGGATATTTGTACCGTTTGAACATGTTTAAAGGTTCAATTTTAAGGTTTAAGGGTTTTATTTAAGATTTAGAATTTTTTTCTCTCTAAAATTTAAAATTTATGTTTAAAACCCAAAAATTAAAATTAAAATGTTAGATTTTTTTAGAAGAAATGAAAATTTTAAATTTTAAATAGTAAGATTGTGTGTGTATAAGAAAAACAACTAAAATAATAGTAGTAATAGAGAAAGATAACGTGGGGGGTGAGAGGATTTTTATGGGTAGGTTTGGAAAGGGGTCCACCACGTTATCTATTTATGAGGCGTACGAATCTTAACCGTCCAAACTGCCACATTTTGTAAGTTTCCCGCTACTTTCTCATACTTCAAAGTAACCGCTCCGCTCAAATCCAAAGCAACGAAAAAATTATTAAATGTATCGTGATATCAGTTAATAAAGTTTATTTTTATAAAAAAAAAATTCTAAGGTCAAAAGCAAACAACAAGGCACGCTAGCTCGTTAAGGAAGAAGTGGGGAATGGCTGTTTTGAACACGCCCTCACGCGCCCTTCTTCAGAGACTCTTTTTCGATCGGCGTTGGCTCAAACTAGGAGTCGGTTCAGTCTCTTCTCTGACAGTTGAACGAAGCGCGCCGGTGGTCGCGTTGTCTTCCCCGGAGTATGCTAGTCGGTGCCGGACCTGTCGAGACGCGCTCCGGTTTGGTGGTTTCCTTCGTGTCTTCGGGAATGGGTTTTTCAGGGACGATGGCAGCAAGCATCGTCATTTCCTTTCAGGCCAAGAGTTTGGACTGTCACCGTGGGTTCGCAAAGCCGTTCAACTTCCCTGTTTTCAGTCTCTTTCTCTCAGGATCCATGGCTCCGACGAGATGAGGAAGGCAAAAGGGAAGAACGGACAGCTAGCTAGTAGACCCGTCGGGAGAGTAGGTTGGCGCGGATGCTCGCCGAGCAACTCGGGGTTCGAATTTACCGATGTTGCACTGCTCCTTGGCCGGCTCATCGGAACTTGGTTTGGCTTTGGTCTCCCTGCCGGGTTGTTTTCAGATCAACGTTGGCAAGGTTTACCGGATTGAGCGTGGGGAAAGGAAGAGTGACAAGGGTTTTTTGGTACTTTTCTTGGATGCAAGCTGTTTCCCCTGACACCCTGTTGTCTTTTGTGAAACCATAAGTTTCGTGGGGACAGTTTTCCTTTCAAGGAAAATTAAATTTGCTTACGTGGAGGATTTGTCCTTCCTCTTTAGGAAGGTTGACTTCTGGAGTAAATTTGATTCAGGCATGCAATGTGACTTTACCAGATTTTATGGGATTGAGTTTCCCTCATTAGCACGTTCTGGTGATAATTTTGGAGCTTTCAACATGTACAGTACCTACTCACAAAAATCTTTGCCCTTTTTGATGATTTTCAGCCAAGCCAAAGCTGATCTACGCAGGCTTTGGGGTTTGCTCGAGGTTTTCACCTTAACAAGGATTGCGGATAACACCCTTGAGGGTTATCCGCTTCAGAAATGATTCCGTGCATCTCCACCGTGTTCGATGAGGAGGGTCGATACTCGGTGGCTCTTTTAAATCCTTCTTCCGGCGTTTCTTCGTTCTCTATGTTCATTAGCAGCTTTAGTTTTCGTTTGGTTTTCACCTTTTTATTGCCTTGTTCGATTCCTGGTTTTTGTTTCGTTGAGCACCCTATGCAGGAGGATGATCTTGTTTTCTCACAGTCCCCTCACCGACTGTGCATTGCTGTCGACGCCTTGATAAGGACCGATCACCTATCGGAAGCCTGTCTCTGGAAAGAGCTCTCAGGCGCAATGACGGCAAAGTACCATCGATCGAGGTTGGCGAGGAATCATTTTGTTCATCCTCTGATACGTATTAGGGCTCTCTGCTTTGGTCCTCCTTCCACACCCTCGAGGGTGGAGGAGTTTATTGCGTCGTCCCCTTGCGCGACGTCTTGGTTTCTTTGGGTGTTGGTTTCGGTCTCTGTTGATCCCTTGGATCTGTTTACCGATTCCAGGCTTTGTTTTAGTTTTTCTGGTTTTTTAGGGTGTTGTTGGGCACTTGTGTTTTGGTGCCTTTTGTTTTCTCGAACGTGCATGGCCCTTGCATGGTTGTGGGGCCCTTTTTCGGTTTTATGTTAAGTGAAAGTATCTTTGGTCAAAAAAAAAGTTTATTTTTATTATATTTATTTAAAGTAAATTTCACGATCTTTTCTACGTATAAAAAAATGGGTAAACTACACAGTTGACCACCGAACTATGGGGTTGGTGTCAATATGACCACTATATTATTTTTCGTCTCAAATACACCACACAACTATTTAAATGGTGCCACGTTTGCCACACGCCGTTAAAAAAACGAAAAAGTTGACGGAACTGTTAAAAAAATTGGTATAATTACACATTTGGTCCTCTATATTTATACAATATATCAATTTAGTCCTAAATTTAATCTAATAAAATAAATTAATTATTCAATAAGATGGTGACACGTGTCACCACCTTATTGGAAGTCTTTAATTATTTTTATTTAATTAATTTAATTAATTTTCCACCTCCAATCAGGTGGTGACACGTGTCACCCAATTGGAGGTGGAAAATTGAAAGGAACAAAAACGCCCCAGCCATGATTCGAACTCAAGACCTCTGGGTGGAGAGGATGTGTGCTTGCCACTGAACTAAGCACACTTTCGTGTTATGGGGTCATTAATATATGTATTTAATGATTGTTAATGCCCAGAAAATGCAAATGCAAGGATTCGAACCAAGGACCTCATGGTTGAAAATACATGTGCTTGCCACTGCACCAAGTGTATTTCTTGTGATATAAAGTACAACATTTAATATATGTCTTATATAGATTTTAATGCTTGAGAAAAAGAATGAAATGTAGTTTTAAGAAATTCGAATGTAATATTTTTATGATCCATAAAAAAATCTAACCCAATTAAATAAATCTAATAACTAAATTAATATTATTTTAAAATTTTTATATTTTAAACTAAATTTAATGTATTTTTCAATTTTAGATTTATTTTTATAATTCTACGTATATAATCGTTGAATTGAGTTTTTTTACTTAATTAATAATTTTAATATTTATTAAAAATTTAATCGTGAAAATAATATTAACCGAATTCGAGGGCAAGCACATCGTGAAAATAATAATTTTAATATTAATTTAGTTATTAGATTTATTTAATTGGGTTAGATTTTTTTATGGATCATAAAAATATTACATTCAAATTTCTTAAAACCACATTTCATTCCACATATATTAATGACAATCATATATTAAATGTTGTACTTTATATCACAAAAAATACACTTGGTGCAGTGGCAAGCACATGTCCTTTCAACCATGAGGTCCTTAGTTCGAATCTTTGCAATTGCATTTTCTTCTCTTTTATTTTCTGGGCATTAACAATCATTAAATACATATATTAATGACCCCATAGCATGAAAGTGTGTTTGGTTCAGTGGCAAGCACACGGCCTCTCTACCCAGAGGTCTTGAGTTTGAATCATGGCAGGGGCGTTTTTGTTCCTTTCAATTTTCCACCTCCAATTGGGTGACACGTGTCACCACCTGATTGGAGGTGGAAAATTAATTAAATAAAAATAATTAAAGACGTCCAATAAGGTGGTGACACGTGTCACCATCTTATTGAATAATTAATTTATTTTATTAGATTAAATTTAGGACTAAATTGATATATTGTATAAATATAGAGGACCAAATGTGTAATTATACCAATTTTTTTAACAGTTCCGTCAACTTTTTCGTTTTTTTTACGGCGTGTGGCAAACGTGGCACCATTTAAATAGTTGTGTGGTGTATTTGAGACGAAAAATAATATAGTGGTCATATTGACACCAACCCCATAGTTCGGTGGTCAACTGTGTAGTTTACCCTAAAAAAGATAAATAGTTGTTTAGAATTTTTTTTATAAATAGACTTTATTAATTAACACCACAAATAACATGGTGAGCCGAACTCATTTAATAATCTCTCCGAAGCAACACACTAAACACACACAAGAATTGGATTTTTAATAAATTCAAATTCACTCATAAAATATTTGATGAAATCAACTTCAACCTGATTATTCGCATGTATTTAGATAAAAAAATCTCTATATAATTGTTTAAATCGTAAAATTCTAATTAGAGATGAACATTTCACCTGATTTGGTCGATTTTGACCTAACCCGACTCGAATCTAATTGTAGAAAAAAGATATAGCGAGAACCCTTGAATCTTAATTGATAAAGTATTGCAATAAATCAAAGCATCATTGTCAAGCAGAAGCCCATCAAGATTCAAATCGCCAATTTCTCAGATCTCACATGGAATGATAACTTCTCCTCGTTCCTGAAGCAATTTCCTAGTAACTCCCTAACGTTTATATCGCAGCAAGTTATCAGTAGCTTTACTCAAACTACGTCACAAGTTAACTAGTTAACTACTCTAAAGTCAATAAAAGATTTCATTTTCTTCTTCTTTTTGGCTTATAATATAAAACAAGCTCACGAACCAACTTGTCTCAGTGGTTAAAGGAACAATTATTTTTTTAGAGGTCACGGGTTTGAACACCAACAGTTGCATGATTGAATTATCTAATTGTATTCATTACTATATTTAGTGATTATTTAATTTTTAAATAAGTAATCTAATTTAGTAGTTTAACCAATTTAACCCATAATCTAAAATCGCACTGCTTTAACTTTCTGTTTCCGATGATTTTAGTACAAAAATAATTCTTAAAATAGCATTATACTAAAGTATGAGGATCTTCTCGTAATTTTCAACTAACAGGTACACGTGTCAAAAGCACAAAGCGAGTAGTTTCCTTAACATACCCATCAAGATTCAAGCACAGACAAATAGAAACGCTTTCATCGAACAAATAAATATCTTCAGTTCATTACATTAACTTCAAAGCAGCTTTTCTCTCAGTAAAGAAGCAGATTACACAAAATCAGAAGAAAAGGGGGAAAATGAGATTTAGCAATCATCTGATAGGGTTAGTAAACTTCTTAACGTTTTTGTTATCAATAGTAATCTTGGGCGGCGGAATATGGCTGAGCAGCAGAGCCAACAACACCGACTGTCTCAAGTTCTTGCAGTGGCCGCTGATAGTCATCGGAGCCTCGATCATGGTGGTTTCCCTGGCGGGTTTCGCCGGCGCGTGTTATAGGAACACCTTGTTGTTGTGGCTTTACCTCTTCGTCATGTTCTTCATCATTGCGGCGCTCATGGGGTTCATAATCTTTGCGTACGCCGTGACGGATAAAGGGGGTGGTCGGCCGGTGATGAACAAAGGTTACTTGGAGTATTACTTGGGGGACTACTCGGGGTGGCTCAAGGACCGAGTGGCGGATGAGCAGTATTGGGCTAAGATTAGTTCTTGTATTCGGGATTCTAAAGTTTGTGGCAAGATGGGAAGAAGCTTTAATGGCGTTCCTGAAACTTCTGACATGTTTTCTACCAGGAAGCTCAGCCCTATCCAGGTATACAACATTTTCCCACTAAAATTTAATTTTTTTAAGGATAAATATTCTATACACAGTCTGTATAAACTTTCAGTTTCCACATGTGCCTTAATTTTAGGGTATAGTAAATTAATTTAGGGTATATAATTTAGGGGTTTAGGGGTAGGGGTTTAGAATTTAGGGGGTGTATAGGATATTAATTATTTTTTTATATACATTTATATATTGTTATAAACTATGTTATATTTTTTAAATGATTTTTTGAAATTATTATTTTGATGGAACTCCAAATCCTTTAAATTTGTCAATGGTTTTCATTAATTTAAAAAAAACGTAGAAATAATAATTTTCTAAAATATCTTTTTTATTTTGAACATAAAAGAAAAATCATTTTCAAATTCACTGTTCCTAACAAACACCATTATTTTTCATATTGTTGATAATGACATAAAATTGGATGGGTGAGTCATTTGTCCTGGCGCTAAACTTAATAATTATATATGTTCCATCTTTCATATCACACTCATGAATTTTGTTGAATTCTATTTTAATTGAAATTAATTGTTTACCTAACACCATAATTCGGATTTTAATAGTTACAATTTTTTAGAGTATGTAGTTAAGTTCTCAAGTTAACATATTTTTCTTTAGTTAAGTTGTGGGTTTTTGACTGAAAGTTTTCATATGCGCCTTATTTTTAGGGTATAGGATTTAGGGGTTTAGGTGTAAGGGGTTAAAATTTAAGGATAGTTGTTTCAATTTAAGGTTTAGGATTATAATTTAGGGTTTATAAGTTAAAACCTAAACCCTCACCATATTACCCTAAAAACTAAACCTTAACCTATAAACCCTAAATTATAACCCTAAACCTTAAATTAAAACAACTATCCCCAAATTCTAAACCCTTATACCTAAACCTCTAAACCCTGTACCCTAAACTAACTTCCTATACCCTAAAATTAAGGCGCTTGTGAAAACTTTCAGTTTCCACCACTTGTATATAGGATATTAATCCTTGTTTTTTATCCCCAAAAGTTCAAGAGCTTATAATACCTTCAGGCCTATAATTTTTATGACACAATAAATATTATGATATTTATGTGGTGGTTTTTTTTTTCAGTTTTTTCGGTTGAACTTAATATAATTTAACTAATACTTTATTTGCATAATACTATTAATATATTCAATTTATTTTTTCTTGAATTAGTAAATCATAAAAGATTAGAAACTAGAATGACAGGAGACAAGACAAAATTAATAAATGCTTACACCGAAATGAAATTAAATATGATTAAATGATACCTTAAATTAAACCCAGTTTGTGTGTTGGCTTTGGCAGAGTTTGGTAGAAGGTCATTTCTTTTTCTTTAAGCGTTGCTGGATTTTATGCTAATGGAATTTAAGTGTTTGGAATCTCGAATATTAAGTAGAGCTGAGTTTGAACATCAAACATGTTTTGTTTGTAGTCTGGTTGCTGCAAGCCCCCTACAAGCTGCAGCTTTGTCTATGTCAACGAGACGCTATGGGACACGAGTGGAGGGATGACCGGAACCGACACCGACTGTTCTCGTTGGAGCAACGACCAACAGCAACTGTGCTATCAATGCGGTTCCTGCAAAGCTGGCGTGCTAGGCAGCCTGAAGAAGAGCTGGAGGAAGGTCTCGGTGATCAACATAGTTGTGCTTATCCTCTTGGTCATCTTCTATGTCATCGGCTGCGCGGCTTTCCGAAACAATAAGAGGATGGATAACGATGAACCTTATGGCGAGGCAAGGATGACAAAAGCACAACCAAGTAGGATTCATATATAAATAACATGAATGGTGCCTTTGCTTTTATTCAGGAGAAATGTATCTCTGTATGTCCTTGTAAATTGCTGTGTTGTTTAGGTTTTAGAGTACCATTTCAGGGTTGGTTTGTGTTCAGACAAGTGAACTTTAATTTGACAAGGTAATGATTTTGGACAGTTTTTGATAAATAAATTAAAATTTGTATAATTTCTACTATAAGAAAAAAATATGAATGAAACACATATTTCTGCAAAATCTAATGTAAAACTTTAGGAAAATGTAAACAATAAAGTTATATGTTTACTGTCATTACAATAACCCCAGTTTTGGGTTTCTGTATAAGGTTGTTCTGTAATCCTTCATGTATCTCTCAGCTAAAGAACACGGTATCTGCCCCAAAATCATGTCTTCACCACTTGCTGTAAATGAGTTTTGCTGTTACCGGGAAACCTTGACTCGCAATCCTCGGTTTCTGTCAGCGAAATCGGCTTGCCCATTTTCTGTTTAAATGCAAGGGCTACCAGTCAATAAAGTGGAACCGAATGATGGAAGTGGAAATGATGCATGCAGAGAATGGGGTTTAAAAAACTAATGCAGATAACTTGAATCCGGAAAATCGAGGAGTCTTACCTTATTTAGTAAGCAATCACCTTCTTCTTCAAGTTCACTTAATTGTTCCATTGTCATCCCAAACCATTCATCAATCCAACCAAAACAGTTCCGGTGACTTTCCACGAAGAGAGCTCTTTCACCCTACATAAGAAATACATAACACAAAATTGCTACCGGCTTGACATTCAAAACACTGAGAAACGTATGGACTACGGTCTACGGATGCATATGCTCATGTATAAAGATCGAAGTCTAAGAAAAGTTACCGCTAGCAAAGCTTGCTCAAGTTTACAACCAAAACCCCAATATGGTGCATTTATAGTAACCAATTTATATGCTGTCATTACTGGATCACATTTGTCCTGCAAATATAAATTTGGTCGAAGATGTAATAAATAGTTAGATATCACCGGTAAGATTCGGAAGTACTACTAATTGAAAGAACCCGAAGCGGAACGATGCCTTGAGCTGCTTCATCTATCTATGCATGTATTTATTAGATTATTGACTTACAGCAGATAAAATACCAACCTGCCATCCTCCTAAAAGTGGACCACGACCAGTTTTTTTAGATTTGAATTTGGTAAAGTCGAAATCGCTACTTCCAACCGCATAGCTCCAGTAATCTGTTGTTGGCAAAGTGATATCAATGAACTCTACCTGTCTAGCTTTCAGTTGTTCTTTATTTAAACCGTGCACCTGTTTGTAAACCTCACAGTTATGCAAAAGTACAAACCAAATAAAGTGACAGGAAAGAATAACGGGACACCATACAAAATTTCTCTAAAATTAGCACTTCCAAAACATTCAAATGACTAATGCCAATATTAGAACCTTACGTTTTCGGATTTGCCATTGTCTTCGAGATGGACAGTTTCAATTGTGACACAAAGCTTGGCAAAGTAAGGGCACTGCATGAATTCGATACACATGAGCATGCTTGGACAGGAAAACATAACATTCGACAGAAATGTCCCGAAAAGATGTCCGAGGGAAACCGAATAGTTACCTTGATCACTGAGAAATATGATATCCATTTTGTAAACAATGAAGAAAGATAAATGTTAATATAACTTATACAATGAACTCGAACAACGAGAAAAAGGAATTTAAAAAACGAGTGCAACGACATTGTCAACCTGTTTTACACCTTGGGTATGCATTCCAAGATTCCTCTTGCATGACAAGAGCATCTTTCGGTGCTAGAGTTGTAAGCCAAGAAGGTGCTTTGCTGTATAAATTAGTGCAAAAAACAAGAAAACAAAAAAAAAAATCCAGTATTCCATCTCAATGAAGGGTAAACAGATAAAACAAAGGCCATGAATTATACATGCACGAATGCAATGCATAGGAATTTAGGTAATTTACCAATATAGTGTAGCAATGTATATAAATTTTGCTAATGAAGAAGAATTACCTCTGCAAACGGTATAGTTTGGATGTATATTGACCTTTTCCATATACATCATCTTCGAAAGGTCTATTCTCCAAAATTTCAACGCCTTCAGCTTCATTTGTACTCTGCTGCTGCATCTTCAATACCATGTGCATTTGAGCTACTCGGTACTGGAAAACAAACAAGGAAAAAAGTAAGAAAAACCCAGAATTCCATATCTGATTTCAATCACAAAATTTGAAACTTTTTAGCTAAATACCTCTTCTAAGGACATAGGCATCACAATTCGGCTTCAAGTTGTCCCCCCACAAAGAAAACAAAATTCATCAGTACGGGATGAAAAAACAAACCCAGAAAAGTAAAAGAAAAAACATACAATTCCTTGACTTGAACCATTTTTCTTCGATTATCAACCTCGTCGGCAAGTTGCAGAAAGATTGAGAGAAGAAAAATAAACTATGGGGGTTTCCTTTTTTTTGCTAGGAAAACAAGCAGATGGGAGAGGTAAATAAATTAGAGGAAGATAAATGGTTGGGTCAAGGAAGACAATTAAATTCTGGTGGCGTCGAGAATACATTAAGGAATGGCCAGCAAAATATAGAGCGTGTGGTGTGGGATTATGGCGTGGACACCTGTTCGTCGTCAAATTACGTTTCCAGTTTCCACCTTCCAGTCTGTGTTTTCTAATTTTAAGTTGGGTTAATTATAAAATAGGATAAATTATACTAATGACCACCGAACTATGGGGTTAGTGTCGATTTGACCTTTAAATATACCATACAACTATTTAATTGGTTCCAATATAGCCACCTGCCGTTAAAATAATTGGTATAATTACACATTTAGTCCCCTTTATTTATACAATCATTCAATTTAGTTCTAATTTTAATCTAATAAAATAAATTATTTATTCAATTAGGTGGTGACACGTGTCACCACCAATTGGAGTAAGAAAAATAAAATTGTGGAAGCTGGCCACAAGGGGAATCAAACTTAGGTCGTTAAGGAAAGAAGGCAATGCCCTTACCACTAGGCTAAGCATATTTCTGGTATATGAAATACCAAATATAATATATGTCGTATATTACAAACACGAGCGAAGAAGAGATTTTTTTCTTTCCTTTCAACTATGGCTAAGCATGTTTCAGAGTAATTCTTTTAGAACTAGTAATTAGGAAAAAACCAGTAGAGAGTCCAATAGTAAACGAAGTAGTGATTTTGTGTGAATATGTTAGAGGATTGTTGGAGAGGGGTTCTGCTTCAGCTTGCTTCGATACAAGGTTGCGTGATTTCACGAAAAATGAATTAATACAAGTTATGAAGTTGGGGTTGATTTGTACATCAGAGGTTCCTTTAAGGAGACCTAGCATGGCTGAAGTTGTTCAAGTTCTCGAGTCCATCAGATCTGGAATCGAACCATAATCAAAGTTCAAAGAAATGTTAGATGTGATTAATACTGCAAAGGGGACAGAGTTGCCGCTGGTTAGAGTAAAAGAATAATAAACAAAAAAGGTTAGTTTTTTTGTATTCATTTAGTATTCATCTGTTCAATTCTTTGGATCCTGAAAGCAAGTTCTAAAGTTGACATCAATGGCAGCAACAGTAGCATAGACAGTTTTCCTTTATGTTATCTGATATTAAGTAGTAAAGTTTCAATACATGCTTTGAAGCCTCTCTCTGTTGATGGTAATTAATGTTTGAACAAATTTTGAGTAATCTTCCTGATGTTAACATTTAACAATTTTTGAAGGTGGTAATATCCTAGCTAGATAAGAAACATCAGGAGGTTTTTTATTTTCACACTGAGCTTGCAAAAGGAGTTGGATCTATTTGAGTAATTAGAAACATGCTTAGCCATAGTTGAAAGGAAAGAAAACAATCTCTCCTTTGCTCGTGTTTGTAATATACGACATATATTATATTTGGTATTTCATATACCAAAAACATACTTAGCCCAGTGGCAAGAGCATTGCTTTCTTTCCCTAACGACCTAGGTTTGATTCCCCTTGTGGTCAGCTTCCACAAATTTAATTTTCCACAAATTTATTTTATTAGATTAAAATTAGAACTAAATTGAATGATTGTATAAATAAAGGGGACTAAATGTGCAATTATACAAATTATTTTAACAGTCCCGTTAACTTTTTCGTTTTTTAACGGCAGGTGGCTACATTGGAACCAACTAAATAGTTGTGTGGTATATTTAACACAATTGAAAATATAGTGGTCAAATCGACACCAACACCATAATTCGGTGGTCATTAGTATAGTTTACCCTATAAAATATGTGCCCAAATTATATTTATTTTACAATAGTCTTAATTTTTTTTATTAAAACATATTGTCACGGGGCTAGGTCTAGGCGAGTCTAGTCTCGTGCGGCCTTGGTCGCGAAGCACTCGGAAAGGGCTTGAAAAGCGGCCAAGTCAGCCTTACTCACTAAGCTTGGAAGGCTTAGTCTCGGATTGCGGAAGCTCTCTTGAAAAATAAAAGGGGTGATGGCTCGCAAGGCAAAGAAAGGAAGAGGATGCACACTCGTTTAAGAAAGCTAAGGCCTCGTTAAAAACTCCCCCTAAGCCTAGATGGGGAGAAAAGAGTACCAAAGCTTCTTTATTAACAAGGAAGAGAAAAGATTACAAAAGAAAGAAATGATGGAATGTGGAATGCCTAAGATGGATGGAGGAAGGCTCTATTTATAGTCTAATCCCCCTCGATCCAATGGCTAGCAATGACTCGATCCAAGGGCCATGGATGAGTCTCATAAAAGAATCTACTATTCAAGGCAAGCTTGTCATATTCATATTGACTTGCCTTGATTACAAACACTATTGCCCCTAATACATAGCCTATGACATCATTGCTTTGTTGTCTTGAAATACTTTCCCCATGGATGGATGTCTTTCCATATGTATTTCTCCAATGATGACAACTTGGCATGGGATAATGATGCTTGGGCGGATTGGGCCTCTCATAGTCCAATCTTGGTGTCCAAAATCCCCTCTCTTGGATGCCTTTGGCTGAAACGGGCCCTAGGGGTGTGGGCAACTCGGATGGGCAACCCCTAGGCCCTTGTGTGCGCACATAGGGTGCGGGCTCGGCTCTTTGGGCGTGCACGTCGGGTGCAGGCTTGGGCTCCATGTCTTTGCCGACATGGAGGGTGCAAGGCAAAGGCCCCTTGGGTGCGTGTGTTGGGCCCCCTTGGGTGCAAGACTCGTGGGTAGCACATGAGGTGCTTGACAAGGCCCCATGGTGCGCTGGAACAGGCCCACCTCGGTTCTCTTGGGCGCGGACACCACCAAGGGCGTTGTGCATGGCCCATTGGTGTGTGGCATCGGCAGCTACTCGGGCCCCTCGGTCGGGTGGGAGGTATGGTGCGCAAGGGTCCGCACCTATGGGTGCGACTGGCTCGGTCGCAAAAAGTTCCCCTGTGACATTCTCCCCCACTAAATCTATCGACGCCCTCGTCGATAGGCTTTGAAGAGTCTCGGTCGTCTCGTCCTCGAACGGCCTCGTCTCATCGTCTTGTTCCCGCTCGGCTAAGGGAACTCTCGTCGGATGGGCAAGGCTCTCATGCCTTGTCTCTTGATGCACTTCAATGGATGGCTCATCATGTTTCCACTTGGCATCGGGAAACAACCTCCAAAGTTCAAGGCTCTCATGCCTTGGTCCACGATCAATCTCGAGTGGTGGCTTCTCGTCTCTTGTGATGTTCGCCATGCTTGGTGCGTGGCTAGCCTCGAACCACTCTCGACCATACTCTTCTAACGGCTTGGGGACGATGTTGTGGTCCACTTGATCGCTTGTTGGCAAACTCAAGTTGTAGGCATCTTCTCCTACTTGCGCTTGTATCGACTCTCTACTCGAACTCACGAGCAACCTGCGCGAGGAACCAAAGCAAGTTAGTCCAAAATCTTCACACAAATTTGGCGTTCTTACCTTGGATGCAAGGTCCTCTTTGGATGGCGTCACGATGCCTTTTCGATACTCAAGGCATGTGATGATGGCGGGGTCTTGGAAAAGCCCCTCTTCGGTGCACTCTTGCACTCTCTCGGATTGTAACCCATCTTGGTAGGCCGTCGTGCCTACTTGCTCCATGGAATGGCTTTGTCTTTCGCACGCTCTCGTTGGCGACCTATAAACAAAACCAAAGTGAGTTAGTCCCAAATTAGATGGAAAAATGGGCTCACTTACCTCGGACACAAAGTCCTTGTCGTCTCGATCCACTTTGCCTTGTCGATATTCAAGGCAAGTGTTGGCATGTTGGGCCCCTCATCAATGGGCTTGGGCACCTCGGTGCTTTGACTCGGTTCCATGGATTCATGCCACTCGTCCATGGAATTCGACCACTCGTCGAACTCGGCTTGCAACTCTTCGCAAAAGATTGCTAGCTCTTCTCCATCGGCTTGATCTACTTCACCAAACTCGGATGGCTCTTGAAACACTTCATCAAACTCGGATGGCTCGGATGGGTACTCCACCTTACGAACCATCTCGCTCTTTGGTGCCTTTGGCAACTCCAAAGACTTCTCCTCGTCTTTGATCTCTTCAAAGACTCATCCCGTTGGGTTGGGAATTTCCATGGACTCTTCCATGGCTTCATCGTCATTGGTTACCTTGGACTCGCATACTTGGTTGCCTTCATCTTGGCTTAACAACTCGTCATCGCTTTGTTGTAAACCTGCATTATACTCACCCTCGGCTTCTAGCAAAACAAGTGCGTTAATCTGTTCTAAACAAGAATAACCAATAATAACATCTTCATCAAGACAATGATCAGAAATTACCTTGATGTTGGTTGTGTCGCACCATTCTCCGATGCTAACTCTCGCATTCCATGCAACTCCATCGACGTACTCTTCGGTGAAGTTGATGAACTCGGTCTCACCATGAACCTTTTCCACTTGAAGGTTCAACCAATCGGCAATTTGATCGGAAATGATCAAAGATGTTGCGCTAGAGTCCACTAGCGCCTCAAACTCTACGTTGGCAATCACGATCTTAGCAAACTCGTGCTCCTTCTCGTCTCGGCCACTCTTGGCTTGAGTTGGGCGGATTTGCTCATTGGTTGTTTCGGACTCAAGCACTCCTTCATGGATGCTTGGCGATGCCTCTATCTTGTCTCCCTCATCGTCGCTCAACGACTCAACGTCTTGTTGGTGTGGATCTGCAACACACCTATCCTCGGCTTCTGACAAGACAAACGCATCAATTTGTTCCAAACAAGTTGAACCAATAACAATTTTATATACATCAAGAAATTCACAAGAAATTACCTTGATGTTTGTTGTGCCTCGGAACTCGCCAATTCGATGGTACACGTCCTTTGCGATTCCCACAACTTTCTCGTCACTGAAGTTGGCTGTCACAACTTGTTGTTTAACCTTCTCAACCTGAAGGTTTAACCGCTCGGCAGTTTGCACGGACACGAGAACTCCATATGCGCTTGGATCAACTAGCGCACTTAACGTTGCATCACGGAACACTATGTCGACAAACATAGGCTCCTCTTCTTCATAGTCGCTCTCGACTACACTTGACTCCCAACATGACTCGTCATCGTCGCTGGAACACTCCACGTAACCTGGCTTCTCCCACGGTTGTGTGGACTCGTTGCACTCTTGCAACCTTTCCCTTACTTCACTCTTGAAGTTTGACTCCCCAACCATCATACTCGCTGATGATTGTTCCCCGAACAAGGAAGCAAGCTTCACGGCCTCGGTCTCATCGGGCAAGCTTCGCTCCTCGAATGCCTCTACCATACTCGTTGGTAGCACATTGCACCTCGCATCAAGCTTCGAAGCCTCGGTCTCGTCGGGCTCGTCCTGTACCTTGGACTGCTTGAAATTGTGCGGGCATCGAAAAGACTCGTGTGGCTCTCCACACCTCCAGCATTTTGACGGTCTCCTCTTTGGGCAGTCATCGTGATATTCACTGCAACGAAAACAAAACAACGGTTTTGTAATAAGAATATCACTAAACTCAGATTCGCTCACCTCGCTTTTATACGAGACGCCTGGTGATTCCACTCTCTCCTTTGCTGCAACGTTCCTTCTTCTTTGTGCCATCTCTCGACTCGACAGGATGCGGAAAATGGCTCTGATACCACTTGTCACGGGGCTAGGTCTAGGTGGGTCTAGTCTCGTGCGGCCTTGGTCGCGAAGCACTCGAAAAGGGCTTGAAAAGCGGCCAAGTCAGCCTTACTCACTAAGCTTGGAAGGCGTACTCTCAGATTGCGGAAGCTCTCTTGAAAAATAAAAGGGGTGATGGCTCGCAAGGCAAAGAAAGGAAGAGGATGCACACTCGTTTAAGAAAGCTAAGGCCTCGTTAAAAACTCCCCCTAAGCCTAGATGGGGAGAAAAGAGTACCAAAGCTTCTTTATTAACAAGGAAGAGAAAAGATTACAAAAGAAAGAAATGATGGAATGTGGAATGCCTAAGATGGATGGAGGAGGGCTCTATTTATAGTCTAATCCCCCTCGATCCAATGGCTAGCAATGACTCGATCCAAGGGCCATGGATGAGTCTCACAAAAGAATCTCCTATTCAAGGCAAGCTTGTCATATTCATATTGACTTGCCTTGATTACAAACACTATTGCCCCTAATACATAGCCTATGACATCATTGCTTTGTTGTCTTGAAATACTTTCCCCATGGATGGATGTCTTTCCATATGTATTTCTCCAAGGATGACAACTTGGCATGGGATAATGATGCTTGGGCGGATTGGGCCTCTCATAGTCCAATCTTGGTGTCCAAAATCCCCTCTCTTGGATGCCTTTGGCTGAAACGGGCCCTAGGGGTGTGGGCAACTCGGATGGGCAACCCCTAGGCCCTTGTGTGCGCACATCGGGTGCGGGCTCGGCTCTTTGGGCGTGCACGTCGGGTGCAGGCTTGGGCTCCATGTTTTGGCCGGCATGGATGGTGCAAGGCAAAGGCCCCTCGGGTGCGTGTGTTGGGCCCCCTTGGGTGCAAGACTCGTGGGCAGCACATGAGGTGCTTGACAAGGCCCCATGGTGCGCTGGAACAGGCCCACCTCGGTTCCCTTGGGCGCGGACACCACCAAGGGCGTTGTGCATGGCGCCTTGGTGTGTGGCATCGGCAGCTACTCGGGCCCCTCGGTCGGGTGGGAGGTATGGTGCGCAAGGGCCCGCACCTATGGGTGCGGCTGGCTCGGTCGCAAAAAGTTCCCCTGTGACAATATGCTTAAACTTTTATTTTTGACAAAAATATATACTTAAAATATTTTTTGGCTGAAATATGCGCTCAAGTAAGTGCCTCAATGGATTTTAAAACAAACCAAAAATAAAATTTTTGAACCCTATTTCAACAAAAAAAATACTCTAAGCATTTATTTTTAGACAAAAATGAACTTTTAGACACTAATTTTAGTTAAAAATACTTTAGGCACTTATTACAAAAAGAAACATAATTTGAATACTTATTTTGCAATTTAGCCTTTTAAGTTTATGAAAAGAAATAAACGATTCGGGTTTTACGAAGAAACATGGAAGTGCGACGTTGAATTGATGCCGAACATTGATCTTTTTTTAGTATTTTTTTATTTAACAAATGATAACTGGTTCAATGGTCGATTAGTTCAGATTAAATTTTACGGAGAGGTAATATGGAGAGCAACTTCTTAATCCAATTTTCCTCGTTTATAACTTCATGATTCAAACTCATGATATAATTTAAAGAATTTAACGTCTTATCTCATTAATTATGATTCAAACTCATATAATTTAAAGATTTAACGTCTCATCTCATTAGGCTAACTGAGCGTTAATTTTAGTAAATTTTTAACATTCTTAGATTAAATTATTGTAATAAAAATATAATTTAGTTTAGGTTAAGATTAATTTACAAGAAATTAGTACTCTATTTTATTTCATTATTTGAAAACTACATTTTACATCAAACGTGCTTGAATTTGAATTCACGTTAAAATTAAGAATAAAATAATTTAAATTCAATTTCACCACTATGTATTTATTTTTGGATCAGATAAGATATAATACGTTATCGATGAAAATATTTTATATTAAATGAAGAGTAACGTGATAGAATTGATATTGATTGAAAATATATTACTAACCCAAACAATATTTAATTTAACTGCCCATAAAATACGATTGTAATGTATTTTTAACTATTTTTTATGGACAAAATTTTGATATACAGACGGTATAAAATTAATTTTACACAAGGATGAGTCTACCACGTGCGACGAACATCGATGAACACCATTAATGATGAACACCGATGAACACTATTAAATTAATTAATAAAGATTTAAAATTTCAAGGACTCATCATACAATTAATAATTATTTTAAAAAATTCAATTAAATTATTTTTATATATATTAAAATATTATTTTTTTAATAAGGCTAAACTATATGTTTAGTACCTCACCTATTTTCGTATTTCTATTGAACTCTCATTATTTAAATATTATTTTAATTTGACCCTATTTTTTATAAAAAATAACTTAACCCTTAACCCTCAACCTAAAACCCTAAACTATTAAACCTTAAACCCTTAAACTCTTAAACCTATACCCTAAATCATATACCATTAAAAATAATTACACCATTATCGATTCAATTCAATTCAATGAATTGTTGAATTCTCCTAAAAAAATTCAATTAAATTATTTTTTATATATATCAAAATTAATTAAACTCGAATCTCCTAGAATTAACACTATCAAATTAATTAAATTGTTTTGTTCGGTTCCTTTTCTTGGAAACTCTGAAGGAGGGAGAAGAGGAAAGTAATTCAGAGAGTGGACAACAAATGGTTGATGGTATTTTGTCGTCAGGCCCCAAGCAATCATATGAACTCCCTTCTCAATCAGAACTCATCCGACTTGCATTTGCTGGGGATAATGTGCAAGAAGAATTTGAAAGGGATAAACAAAAGATCTTGAATGAGGAAAACCCTAAACAACATATGAAATAGAAAATTAATCCAACATTAAGCTTCTAAACAATTGAGATACAAATTGCCCAAAACAATGTTTGTGATTCTGTTTGAACAAGTCCAACATGTATATACATGAATGGTTAATGATAAACCATGAGTCCATGACAAAAGTCATTATTTCTAACACGTATCATCGGCTAGAACCGAAAATTTGCAGATCGGACATGTATTCTTCACCGACAACCACCTCCGGATACAATGGGAATGGTATTTATGACCACAAGTCTTCAATGCACCGACTTCATCCATGTCCTTGTACTCTTCCTGTATAGAACCAACATCAAAGTCCTTGGGAGATACAGTTCGGACAAGTGGGATCATCGAAAAGTAGTAGTGGAGCATAAAATCATCGAAAATTCCATGTTGAAGCATACATAATACAAAATATTTACACTTCAGATTGAATGAAATTCTTACCAGGCAGATCACACAAGAGCTCTCATCCTGGAATTGATCTGGAGCATATAACAAATGAATACATGTCGATTTAGATCGACATTAAAAATTTTATGGGAGTCAAAACGCAAATTTGCCACTATACTAATTTATAATTTTACAGTTTTTAGAAGAATAAAATCACATTTTTTTTTTTCCATTTAAGAGGGTCCAAAATATAAATTTATCATGGATTAATTCATAATTTTATAATTCTAGAGAGACACACACTTTTATCATTTAAGAAGACCAAGAGCCCTGCTGCATTCCGATTTCATTCAATCAAAACCGATACAAGAAACAGACATGCAAGGAAATGTTACTAAACTAACAAAACTGTCAATTATTTTGCAAGAACATTTATAGAGAAGATGCTTACAATATCAGGGGAGGATAGAATCCGAAAGATAATCGGCCTGTAGCTGCACATGAATGAATTACCAGTAATCACCACAAGAGGAAATTCCATCATGGAAGTCATGGAACCGATTCATATCTCTGATAATGATATCTCGCTGCATGATCTTCGATATTACTTTCATTGCAGCATGGCAATCCACACATATTCGGAGGTTCTTCATTATACGGATTTGGCTTCCGGGTGTCGTTCTAAATAGTGCAAATGCAAGAGCCAGCCTTTCACTGTGTACCCACAAGAGAACCTGCCCGCCTTGGCTTTCCTCCAATTCCATGAAGCCTGTTATTTCTTTCGATAAAGGAGTTCCATTCCTATCTCACGACGGTTGAGGTAAGGGACTTTCCCAGTTTCCTTTTCCATGTTTGAAGATCCGATCAGGTCATTTCCAAGATATACAAATTTCACGCATTCGGATAAGAGATGTTGAATGGCACTCTTTGTTTTGTTTTGGACATAGTTCAATTGCACGCTTTAGGGTATAAGTTTAAGGGTTTAAGGGATGATAAAATTATTTTTATTGGTATATGGTTTAGGGTATAGGTTTAAGAGTTTAAGGGTTTAAGGTTTAATAGTTTAGGGTTTTAGGTTGAGGGTTAAGGGTTAAGTTATTTTTTATAAAGAATAGGGTTAAATTAAAATAATATTTAAATAATGAGGGTTCAATAGAAATACGAAAATAGGTGAGGTACTAAATATATAGTTTAGCCTTATTAAAAAAATAATATTTTAATATATATAAAAATAATTTAATTGAATTTTTTAAAATAATTATTAATTGTATGATGAGTCCTTGAAATTTTAAATTTTTATTAATTAATTTAATGATGTTCATCGGTGTTCATCGTTAGTGGTGTTCATCAATGTTCGTCGCCCGTTGTAGAATTTTCCTTTACACAAACATTCATATTTTACTATAAAATTTAAATTTTAAAATTTTAACCATAACCCTAACAAAATAAATCCTAAACTTTAAACTCTATATCTTAAATTCTAAACACTAACCTTAAATTCTAAATCCTACATCATAAACTCTAAACTTTGACAGAATAGGATAGAATATGATAGGATTTGATGGCATTAATTTAACTTGTATTTTGAATATATTTTTGATTTTTTATTAATTACAATATATTAAATATTTAAATAAAGAAAAAAAATAGAGATCATTTAAATAAGGATCTAATCATTTAAAAATATTAAAAAAGCGATTTAATTTTTTCGACTTTGTTGAGATAAAAAATCAATACACTAAGAGACATGGAATGTTGGAAAAATATTATTTACTTGCACAGATGAGTGGGTTTCTTATAAACCCCTAAACGTTAGTGACTAAATAATATATGGTTTAGTAATTAAAATAAAAATAAATTAATAATTAGATAATTAACTGTGTATATTACCTAAACCGAAATCTTATATAATCATACATTTTGTTTAATGACAATACTCGATATTATTTGTTGAGGAAACCATTTAAAAAATATTTATATCTAATATATTTGTGGTGAAAATCTTTAGTTTCCACAAGCGCTTTAGTTTTAGGGTTTATGGATTCAGTTTAGGGTATAATGTTTAGGAGTTTAGGTGTAGGAGTTTATAATTTAGGGGCAATGGGTTAGGATCCATGGGTTAGGGTTAGGATTTAAAGTTTAGATGTCAGGCTTTAGGTTTCCGACACTAGTATATCAAATAATTATCCTTAAAAAATATATTTTTTTTAAAGACAACAACAAATTATATATTTTAAAAGATTAAAATATAATTTTATAATTATCTTAATTTATTTTTTATTCACTTTTATGGCCCCCAATATTTTTCGCCTATTAATTTGACTTAATAAAATATACTTATTAACAAATACACGATCTAATTTAAATGGCAACTAATAGATATTAGGATAATTGTATGATGTGCCATTACTTTGAAAAAGATTTTTTTCACAAACGATTTTTTAAAGTTGATATGTATTTTTGTAGGGACCTAAACCCTAGTTTATAAATTATAAATTATAAATTTTAAACTCTAACGTTAAAACTATCAAATATATTTTGTAAATCTTAAAATTAAAAGCAGGTGAAAATATATTTTCCACCGAAATGGTATAATATTTTCCTTAAATAGTACGTGGAATAACAAAGTATATTATACTTTGAGTGAAAGAATTTAAATTTAACCGGGGTTAAATAAGAAAGTTTTAAATCTCAATTTTAAAAAATTCCCGTTACACCTGCGTGAAACAGACGCGCAAAAGAAATTGGAGTTCGATTATCACAGTATAAAAAGAACGCGAAGTCGAGAAATCCAATCCCCGATAAAAAGAACGCGCCGGAGTGAAGAGACGCCGAGTCAAGAAGTCGAATTCCCGATAAAAAGAACGCGCCGGAGTGAAGATACGCTGAGTCAAGAAGTCAAATTCCCGATAAAAAGAGCGCGCCAGAGTGAAGAGACGCTAAGTCAAGAAATCGAATTCCCGATAAAAAGAACCCTCCGGAGTGAAGAATCAAACCAAAGAGATCTTGGAAAGTAAGCGTCAAGTCGTTTAGCATTCTAAATAATCGAGGTGTTTATCTATATGTTTTGCAACAATGAAGAAATACGAGCTTATTTTGGTTTTTCTTTGGTGTATGCAACTTTTCCTCCTTTCCTAATATGTTCTTTTCTTGGAAACGAAAAACAGTCTTGAATGGCGGTCTTTTGCAATTCATGTATTGTTATAAGCAATTTTGCCTAATTCAAATCTTGAAAGTCGGTTTTTATGTTCTCTAATTATATTTTGTTATTTCTTTGAAAAAAAGAATTGCCCTACTTCTTTTTGTAATTCTTTACATGTTGAGGTTTACCTTGGTTCGTGTTGGCTGAAAATGTTCCAAGAGTTCATAGTATATTGGATGTTAACGATCATACCTTTGCACTCCCCTGGTTGATTCTCCGACCTGAGAGTCTTAGGCTTCTTCTGAGCTTGATGGCATGTGCAACTAACTTCAATCCTTCCTTGAATGTCTGAGATTTTATAAGACCTCTGTTTTTCATTATTGTTGTATTTTAAATGGCTGCTCTTTTTTAGTACTTCATTGTTACATGCTATTATAGTACCCTATATAAATGGAAACTTTTAACATCATCATAATTATGTTTTGTTGTTGTTTTGGTAGATGATGACAAATTCAGAAGTTTGTTTCTCAAAACATTCGCAGTGGCCTTTCAAGAGCCTTCGGCTTTCAGTGCTTGTGCCTTGTGCTACTTCAATCCTTACAGGTTTTGTATCACTGTTGCTTTTAAAATGACTGCTATTTCATTTAGTTTTTTTTCTTACTTACCCATGTTGTACTTGGTTGCTTTTAACTTTTTTGTAATTATGTTTTTTTGATGGTTGGTCGATGATGGCAAATCTAAAGGCTTATTTCTAAACTCATTCACAGAAGCCGCCTTAGAGTTTTTGCCTTTGGACAGGCTTTAGTGTTTGTGCTGCTCCCTCCCTTCTTTGGATACCTGAGATCTTATAAGATTTTTTTTTGTATAATTATTGTATTTTAAATCCTATTTTTAGTTCGGTTGATGATGGCAAATCCAAAGGCTTATTTCTAAACTCATTCACAGAAGCCGCCTTAGAGCTTTATCCTTTGGCTAGGCTTGAGTGTTTGTGCTGCTACATTCATTCTTTGGATATCCGAGACCTTATAACAAATAATTATTGTATTTTAAACCTCTATTATTTTATTTAGTTTTTTTTTTCTTTCTAAATTATTCAGTTCAATTCTTTTTTGTTACACTTTTTTTTACATAATATTATAGTACCATATGTAATTGGAAGCTGTTAAAATCTTTGTAATTTTGTTTTTGGATGGTTTGGTTGATGATGACAAATTCAGAGACCTACGTTTGCAGTGGCCGATCGAGAGCTTTCGGCTTTCGCTGGGCTTGCGGGCTTGTGCTGCTTCAATTCTTCCTTGAATGTCTGAGACCTTATAGGAACTATTTTTTGCATCATTGTTGTATTTTAAATGGCTGCTCTTTTTTAGTACTTCATTATAACATATTGTTACATGCTATTATAGTACCCTATATAAATGGAAGCTTTTAACATCATTATAATTATGTTTTGTTGTTGTTTTGGTAGATGATGACAAATCCAGAAGTTTGTTTCTTAAAACATTCGCAGTGGCCTTCCAAGAGCCTTCGACTTTCAGTGCTTGTGCCTTGTGCTACTTCAATCCTTACAGGTCTTTGTATCACTGTTGTTTTTTTCTTACTTACCCATGTGTAATTGGTTGCTTTTAACATTTTTGTAATTACGTTTTTTTTATGGTTGGTCGATGATGGCAAATCCAAAGGCTTATTTCTAAACCCATTCACAGAAGCCGCCTTAGAGTTTTAGCCTTTGGCCAGGCTTTAGTATTTGTGCTGCTCCCTCCCTTCTTTGGATATCTGAGACCTTATAAGAATTTTTTTTATATAATTATTGTATTTTAAATCCTATTTTTGGTTCGGTTGATGATGGCAAATCCAAAGACTTATTTCTAAACTCATTCACAGAAGCCGCCTTAGAGCTTTTGCCTTTGGCCAGGCTTGAGTGTTTGTGCTGCTTCATTCATTCTTTGGATATCCGAGACCTTATAACAAATAATTATTGTATTTTAAACCTCTATTATTTTATTTAGTTTTTTTTTCTTTCTAAATTATTCAGTTCAATTCTTTTTTGTTTCACTTTTTTTTACATAATATTATAGTACCATATGTAATTGGAAGATGTTAAAATCATTGTAATTTTATTTTTGGATGGTTTGGTTGACGATGACAAATTCAGAGACCTACGTTTGCAGTGGCCGTTCGAGAGCTTTCGGCTTTCGCTGGGCTTGTGCTGCTTCAATTCTTCTTTGAATGTCTGAGACCTTATAGGAACTATTTTTTGCATCATTGTTGTATTTTAAATGGCTGCTCTTCTTTAGTACTTCATTATAACATATTGTTACATGCTATTATAGTACCCTATATAAATGGAAGCTTTTAACATCATTATAATTATGTTTTGTTGTTGTTTTGGTAGATGATGACAAATCCAGAAGTTTGTTTCTTAAAACATTCGCAGTGGCCTTCCAAGAGCCTTTGGCTTTCAGTGCTTGTGCCTTGTGCTACTTCAATCCTTACAGGTCTTTGTATCACTGTTGTTTTTTTCTTACTTACCCATGTGTATTTGGTTGCTTTTAACATTTTTGTAATTATATTTTTTTTATGGTTGGTCGATGATGGCAAATCCAAAGGCTTATTTCTAAACTCATTCACAGAAGCCGCCTTAGAGTTTTAGCCTTTGGCCAGGCTTTAGTGTTTGTGCTGCTCCCTCCCTTCTTTGGATATCTGAGACCTTATAAGAATTTTTTATATAATTATTGTATTTTAAATCCTATTTTTGGTTCGGTTGATGATGGCAAATCCAAAGGCTTATTTCTAAACTCATTCACAGAAGCTGCCTTAGAGCTTTTGCCTTTGGCCAGGCTTGAGTGTTTGTGCTGCTTCATTCATTCTTTGGATATCCGAGACCTTATAACAAATAATTATTGTATTTTAAACCTCTATTGTTTTATTTAGTTTTTTTTCTTTCTAAATTATTCAGTTCAATTCTTTTTTGTTACACTTTTTTTTACATAATATTATAGTACCATATGTAATTGGAAGCTGTTAAAATCTTTGTAATTTTGTTTTTGGATGGTTTGGTTGATGATGACAAATTCAGAGACCTACGTTTGCAGTGGCCGTTCGAGAGCTTTCGGCTTTCGCTGGGCTTGTGCTGCTTCAATTCTTCCTTGAATGTCTGAGACCTTATAGGAACTATTTTTTGCATCATTGTTGTATTTTAAGTGGCTGCTCCTTTTTAGTACTTCATTATAACATATTGTTACATGCTATTATAGTACCCTATATAAATGGAAGCTTTTAACATCATTATAATTATGTTTTGTTGTTGTTTTGGTAGATGATGACAAATCCAGAAGTTTGTTTCTTAAAACATTCGCAGTGGCCTTCCAAGAGCCTTCGGCTTTCAGTGCTTGTGCCTTGTGCTACTTCAATCCTTACAGGTCTTTGTATCACTGTTGTTTTTTCTTACTTACCCATTTGTAATTGGTTGCTTTTAACATTTTTGTAATTATGTTTTTTTTATGGTTGGTCGATGATGGCAAATCCAAAGGCTTATTTATAAACTCATTCACAGAAGCCGCCTTAGAGTTTTAGCCTTTGGCCAGGCTTTAGTGTTTGTGCTGCTCCCTCCATTCTTTGGATATCTGAGACCTTATAAGAATTTTTTATATAATTATTGTATTTTAAATCCTATTTTTGGTTCGGTGGATGATGGCAGGCTTATTTCTAAACTCATTCACAGAAACCGCCTTAGAGCTTTTGCCTTTGGCCAGGCTTGAGTGTTTGTGCTGCTTCATTCATTCTTTGAATATCCGAGACCTTATAACAAATAATTATTGTATTTTAAACCTCTATTATTTTATTTAGTTTTTTTTTCTTTCTAAATTATTCAGTTCAATTCTTTTTTGTTACACTTTTTTTTACATAATATTGTAGTACCATATGTAATTGGAAGCTGTTAAAATCATTGTAATTTTGTTTTTGGATGGTTTGGTTGATGATGACAAATTCAGAGACCTACGTTTGCAGTGGCCGTTCGAGAGCTTTCGGCTTTCGCTGGGCTTTGCGGGCTTGTGCTGTTTCAATTCTTCCTTGAATGTCTGAGACCTTATAGGAACTATTTTTTGCATCATTGTTGTATTTTAAATGGCTGCTCTTTTTTAGTACTTCATTATAACATATTGTTTCTTAAAACATTCGCAGTGGCCTTCCAAGAGCCTTCGGCTTTCAGTGCTTGTGCCTTGTGCTACTTCAATCCTTACAGGTCTTTGTATCACCGTTGTTTTTTTCTTACTTACCCATGTGTAATTGGTTGCTTTTAACATTTTTGTAATTATGTTTTTTTTATGGTTTTGGTCGATGATGGCAAATCCAAAGGCTTATTTCTAAACTCATTCACAGAAGCCGCCTTAGAGTTTTAGCCTTTGGCCAGGCTTTAGTGTTTGTGCTCCACTGCCTTCTTTGGATATCTGAGACCTTATAAGAATTTTTTTATATAATTATTGTATTTTAAATCCTATTTTTGGTTCGGTTGATGATGGCAAATCCAAAGGCTTATTTCTAAACTCATTCACAGAAGCCGCCTTAGAGCTTTGCCTTTGGCCAGGCTTGAGTGTTTGTTCTGTTCCATTCTTTCTTTGGATATCTGAGACCTTATAAGAATTTTTTGTACAATTATTATATTTTAAATCCCTATTGTTAGTTTAGTTGATGATGGCAAATTCAAAGGCTTAATTCTAAACTCATTCACAAAAGCCGCCTTAGAGCTTTCGCCTTTGGCCAGGCTTGAGTGTTTGTGCTTTTGAACTCATTCATTCTTTGGATATCTGAGACCTCAGAACAAATAATTATTGTATTTTAAACCCCTATTGTTTTATTTAGTTTTTATTTTCTTTTATTTTCTTTCTAAATTACTCAGTTCAATTCTTTTTGTTACACTTTTTTACATAATATGAAAGTACCGTATATAATTGGAAGCTGTTAACATCATTGTAATTTTTTTTAGGATGGTTTGGTTGATGATGACAAATTCAGAGACTTACATTTGCAGGGGCTACCCGAGAGCTTTCGGCTTTTGCTGGGAATGCCGGCTTGTGCTGCTTCAATCCCTCCTTGAATGTCTGAGACCTTAAAGGACCTGTTTTTTTTTGCATCATTTTTGTGTTTTAAATGACTGCTAATTTTTTAATACTCCACTCTTTCACATTGTTACATGCTATTGTAGTACTGTATAGTATATAATTGGAATCTGTTGCCATAATTGTAATTATGTTTTCTTGATAGTTTGGTTGATGATGACAAATTTAAAGGTTTGTTTTCAAATCATTTGCAGTGGCCGCCTGAGAGCCTTCGCTGGACTTTGAGGGCTTGTACTACTTCAATCCTTCCTTGGATGTCTGAGACCTTATAGGACTTGTGTTTTTGCATCATTGCTGTATTTTAAATGGCTGCTGCTTTTGAGTACTCGATTATTACACATTGTTATATGCTGTTATAGTACCATATATAATTGGAAGCTTTTAACATCATTGTAATTATGATTTTTCTTGTTGTGGTAGATGATGACAAATCCAAAGGCTTCTTTCTTAAAATGTTCACAGTGGCCTTCCAAGAGCCTTCGGCTTTTAGTGCTTGTGCCTTGTGCTACTTCAATCCTTACAAGTATTTGTATCACTGTTGCTTTTAACATTTTTGTAATTATGTTTTTTTGATGGTTGGTCGATGATGGAAAATCCAAAGGCTTATTTCTAAACTCATTCACAGAAGCCGCCTTAGAGTTTTTAGCCTTTGGCCAGGCTTTAGTGTTTGTACTGCTCCCTCCCTTCTTTGGATATCTGAGACATTATAAATGGCAAATCCAAAGGCTTATTTCTAAACTCATTCACAGAAGCCGCCTTAGAGCTTTTGCCTTTGGCCAGGCTTAAGTGTTTGTGCTGCTACATTCATTCTTTGGATATCCGAGTCCTTATAACAAATAATTATTGTATTTTAAACCACTATTATTTTATTTAATTTTTTTCTTTCTAAATTACTCAGTTCAATTATTTTTTGTTACACTTTTTTTACATAATATTATAGTACCATATGTAATTGGAAGCGGTTAAAATCATTGTAATTTTGTTTTTGGATGGTTTGGTTGATGATGACAAATTCAGAGACTTACGTTTGCAGTGGCCGCCCGAGAGCTTTAGGCTTTTGCTGGCCTTGTGCTGCTTCAATCCTTCCTTGAATGTCTGAGACCTTATAGGAACTAATTTTTTGCACCATTGTTGTATTTTAAATGATTGCTAATTTTTTTAGTACTCCACTATTTCACATTGTTACATACTATTGTCGTACAATACATATAATTGGAATATGTTGTCACAATTGTAATTATGTTTTCTTTATAGTTTGGTTGATGATGATAAATTCAAAGGCTTGTTTTCGAAACATTTGCGGTGGCCGCTTGAGAGCCTTTGGCTTTGGCTGGACTTGAGGGCTTGTGCTGCTTCAATCCTTCCTTGGATTTATGAGACCTTATAGGACTTGTATTTTTGCATCATTGTTGTATTTTAAATGGCTGCTACTTTTTAGTACTCCATTACTACACATTGTTAACTGCTATTATAGTACTATATATAATTGGAAGCTTTTAACATCGTTTCAATTATGTTTTTTGTTGTTGTTGTGGTAGATGATGACAAATCCAAAGGCTTCTTTCTCAAAACGTTTGCAGTGGCCTTCCAGGAGCCTTCGGCTTTCGCTGGGCTTGAGTGATTGTGCCTTGTGCCTTGTGCCTGCTTCAATTGAATGTCTGAGACTTTAAAGGACCTGTTTTTTTTTTTGCATCATTTTTGTGTTTTAAACGACTGCTAATTTTTTATTACTCCACTATTTCACATTGTTACATGCTATTGTAGTACTGTATAGTATATAATTGGAATCTGTTGCCATAATTGTAATTATGTTTTCTTGATAGTTTGGTTGATGATGACAAATCCAAAGGCTTGTTTTCAAAGCATTTGCAGTGGCCGCCTGAGAGCCTTCGACTTTTTTGCTGGACTTTGAGGACTTGTACTGCTTCAATCCTTCCTTAGATGTCTGAGACCTTATAGGACTTGTGTTTTTGTATCATTGCTGTATTTTAAATGGCTGCTACGTTTTAGTACTCGATTATTACACATTGTTATATGCTATTATAGTACCATATATAATTGAAAGCTTTTAACATCATTGTAATTATGTTTTTTCTTGTTGTGTTAGATGATGACAAATTCAAAGGCTTCTTTCTTAAAATGTTCGCAGTGGCCTTCCAAGAGCCTTTGGCTTTTGCTGGGCTTGAGTGATTGTGCCTTGTTCCCGCTTCAATCCTTCTAGGTTTTTGTATCATTTGTTTTATAATTGGCTGCTATTTCATTTAGTTTTTGTTCTTACCCAATTAATTCTATCCTATTTTGTTATTGTTTTTACATGCTATTAGCAGACAGTGTATAATTGGCTGCTTTTAACATTTTTGTAATTATGTTTTTTGATGGTTCGGTTGGTGATGGCAAATCCAAAGGTTTATTTCTAAACTCAATTCACAGAAGCTGCCTTAGAGCTTTTGCCTTTGGCCTGGCTTGAGTGTTTGTACTGTTCCATTCTTTCTTTGGATATCTGAGACCTTATAAGATTTTTTTGTATAATTATTGTATTTTAATAAATCTCTATTGTTGGTTTGGTTGACGATGGCAAATCCAAAGGCTTATTTCTAAACTCATTCATAGAAGCCGCCTTAGAGCATTTGCATTTGGCCAGGCTTGAGTGTTTGTGCTGCTCCATTCGTTCTTTGGATATCTGAGACCTTAGAACAAATAATTATTGTATTTTAAACCCCTATTATTTATTTAGCTTTTTTTTCTAAATTACTCTGTTCAATTCTTTTTGTTACATTTTTTTTACATAATATTAAAGTACCATATATATAATTGGAAGCTGTTAACATCATTGTAATTTTGTTTTAGGATGGTTTGGTTGATGATAACAAATTCAGAGACTTATGTTTGCAGGGGCTACCCGAGAGCTTTCGGCTTTTGCTGGGAATGCAGGCTTGTGCTGCTTCAATCCCTCTTTGAATCTCTGAGACCTTATAGGACCTGTTTTTTTTTTGCATCATTTTTGTGTTTTAAATGACTGCTAATTTTTTAATACCACTCTTTCACATTGTTACATGCTATTGTAGTACTGTATAGTATATAATTGGAATCTGTTGTCATAATTGTAATTATGTTTTCTTGATAGTTTGGTTGATGATGACAAATTTAAAGGTTTGTTTTCAAATCATTTGCAGTGGCCGCCTGAGAGCCTTCGCTGGACTTTGAGGACTTGTACTACTTCAATCCTTCCTTGGATGTCTGAGACCTTATAGGACTTGTGGTTTTGCATCATTGTTGTATTTTAAATGGTTGCTGCTTTTTAGTACTTCATTATTACACATTGTTATATGCTATTATAGTACCATATATAATTGGAAGCTTTTAACGTCATTGTAATTATGTTTTTTCTTGTTGTGGTAGATGATGACAAATTCAAAGGCTTCTTTCTCAAAATGTTCGCAGTGGTCTTCCAAGAGCATTCGGCTTTCGCTGGGCTTGAGTTTTGCATCATTGTTGTATTTTAAATGACTGCTGCTTTTTAGTACTCCATTATTACACATTGTTATATGCTATTATAGTGCATTGTTCTTGCTTCAATCCTTCCAGGTCCTTTGTATCATTTGTTTTATAAATGGCTGCTATTTCATTTAGTTTTTGTTCTTACCCAATTAATTCTATCCTATTTTGTTACTGTTTTTACATGCTATTATCAGACCGTGTGTAACTGGCTGCTTTTAACATTTATGTAATTATATTTTTTGATGGTTCGGTTGATGATGGCAAATCAAAAGGCTTATTTCTAAACTCATTCACAGAAGCCGCCTTAGAGCTTTCGCCTTTGGCCAGGCTTGAGTGTTTGTGTTGCTTCATTCCTTCTTTGGATATCTGAGATCTTATAAGAATTTTTTGTATAATTATTGTATTTTAAATCCCTATTGTTGGTTCGGTTGATGAATGCAAATCCAAAGGCTTATTTCTAAACTCATTCACAGAAGCCGCCTTGGAGCTTTCGCCTTTGGCCAGGCTTGAGTGTTTGTGCTGCTCCATTCGTTCTTTGGATATATGAGACCTTATAAGATTTTTTGTTTTAATTCTTGTATTTTAAATCCCTCTTGTTTTATTTAGTTTTTTTCCTTTTTCTAAATTACTCATGTTTTTGTTACACTATTACATAATATTATAGTACCATATTGTGTATTCTTCACACATATAATTGGAAGCAGTTAACATCATCGTAATTTTGTTTTTGGATAGTTTGGTTGATGATGACAAATTCAGAGACTTACGTTTGCTGTGGCCGCCCGAGAACTTTCGGCTTTCGCTGGGCTTGCGAGCTTGTGCTGCTTCAATCCTTCCTTGAATGTTTGAGACCTTATAGGGCCCTTTTTGTATCATTTTTTGTTTTTTAAATGATGCTAATTTTGATAGTACTCCATTATCTCACATTACTACATGCTATTGCAGTACTGTATAGTATATAATTGGAATCTGTTTTCTTGATAGTTTAGTTGATTTGGCAAATCCAAAGGCTTGTTTCCAAAAAATTTGCAGTGGCCGCCTTGGAGCCTTCGGCTTTTGCTGGACTTTGAGGGCTTGTGCTGCTTCAATCCTTCCTTGGATGTCTGAGACCTTATTGGACTTGTGTTTTTGCATCATTGGTGTATTTTAAATGGCTGCTACTTTTTAGTACTCCATTATTATACATTGTTAAATGCTATTATAGTACCATATATAATTAGAAACTTTTAACATCATTGTAATTATGTTTTTTCTTGTTGTGGTAGATGATGACAAATTCATAGGCTTCTTTCTCAAAACGTTCACAGTGGCCTTCCAAGAGCCTTCGGCTTTCACTGGGCTTGAGTGATTGTGCCCTATGCTGCTTCAATCCTTCTGTGGCTCTGCCAACCACTCCACTGCCGTTGTCTCGAGAAGAAATTTTCTTGAGGAGGATAAACATAGACGAGATGTGTTTCTGAGAATTACAAGAGGATTAAGTCTTGTATTTCCCTGAAAGGGAAAGATGCTCGCTTGAACAAGCTTACCTACCTCTAATAGCTGTTTTTAGAGGTCAGCTTCTTTTACTCATGCCTTCTTTTTCCCCCTATAATTTCTGACATTGAATTTTGATCCTCCATGAGTTGAAGGGGAAAATTACTACATTTACTCATGTTTTGTTTAGAATCAATTATCAAAATGAAAAGAAGGCTATTTTTAAATCTAAATAAACTAAATTCTAGTTAATGAGTAGATTTTCAAGAGTGGAGTTATATAATAATTTGGTTGAATTTGAAATGAGCTTCAATTATTTAGAATGGTTTGGATGAAGCTATGAATTAACTTCTAGTTATGTAATAACTTTTACTACGCAGGTTGTCTAAGCGTACAACGTCTTGTGTCTAGTTTTGTCCCACAATATGCACCATGTTGTCCAACTGCCTTGGAAGCTGCTACCAAAGCCATCATCATTGTGCATAACTCTAGCTTGGCAATTATAAGTAGGGAAGAAGATGTTGATTATGTTGCATTCGAAACTGCTAAAGCTTGCATTTTTAGTCTAGCTGATATTTGTTCGACTACGTTAGAGGTACCGAGATCATTGGTTGCAAGAGGCATCTGCTTAACTATTTTTCAGATTGTTCTCTCCTTTCACATAGCATACTAAAACGAAAATTTTCTGAAGATGAATCTTCATTGATTAAGCTATCCAAATTTCGTGACTTGAGTCTTCTCTAGATTCTTGATGATCTTGATGCCAATTGTGGTTTTGATAAACTAAACATAGAGCCTAAAAGTTGTACGGATCCCCATCGAAACAAACACCAAAGACATTGTGCTTACTAGTGAGACACTTGGATCAGATGGTGGCAATGTCGTTTCTCAAAACGTTCGCGGTGGCCTTTCAAAAGCTTCCAGGTATTATTGTTGTTTTTTAAATGGCTGCTATTTCATTTAAATTTTTTACTTACCCCATTACTTGCAGTTATCAAACCGTGTGTAATTGGCTGCTTCTAACATCTTTGTAATTATGTTTTTTTGATAGTTTGGTTGATGATGGCAAATCCAAAGGCTTGATAAAAGTTCAGACAGTTTCATTATTAAAGGGCTATTCTATTGAGAAAGCAATCAATTAAACCTGTATATCAGACTTCAATTTAGCTCGTATATGGATAACTTTGTTTCTTTCTAGTATTTAGGCAAATGAAGATTTGGGACGCTTGAACTGGAAAGCAGGGAGCACTCAGTAAGATACTTGGTGAATGGTAATGTTGAAAGTTAAATATTGTGTACCTGAAACTAAAAAAACACAGTTCCATAAGAGAAGAAATAATTTTTTTTACGCTTACTTTAATCTTTCATGCGTATAATATTAATATGGGTAAACTACACCACATAACATGCAACTATGGCTCCTGAGTCGAAAATACCATCGAATTTTAAAATTGTTTAAAAGTATCACTGAACTTTAACGGCATAGTTTTGAATAATTTTATAGTTCGGTGGTATTTTTAAACCGTTTTAAAATTTGCTTGCACTTGATGGTCCCGTTGTCTTATTGTGGTAATAGCAAGTTGTCCATTTCCACCAAATTTCTTTCTTTTTATATACTTCTGATTTTTTTGTTGCACTTTTCATTTTCAGGGGCTTTGTTAGATTGATCTATGTCGTACATTTAATTTTGATGGGTGAATTTCAGAGAAAAATTCTGCATGTGCAAAAATTTTGGACCAATCCGTTCGTATATATATTTATCTGACCCAAATATGGGTATATATATATTTCTGAAATTTTAGTTTACTATTTTTCTGACCCAAATTTGGGTATACATATTTCTGAAATTTTAGTTTACTATTATCTGACCCAAATTTAGGTTTAAAATTTCTCGAGATGCATTGTTTGGATTTTGAAAATTCTTTGATCAAAGCCTACTGAAGTACAGTCTTGGTTTTTTTATTCTAAAAACAATTAACAGTATATTTGTTTTATGATTATATTTTTAAAAAACAATTATTATTATTATTATTATTATTATTATTTTTTGAATAGAAATAATTTTTATTATTAAAATAATTATTTAAAGTCTAAAATCATAAATCAAATACCAATAAACTCAAATAGAGATTATTGGATCAAATAAAAAGAGTAATGTAATCGGTTAGATATGAGTTATTTAAAATTAATTATTTTTTATAAATATAAATTTTAAATCAGGAGGTCTATGATTTAAAATAAAAACTAAGCAAAAATAATTTTTTTGTTTTTTCAATCTCAGAGTAGAAAAACACCAAAGAAGATTTGCAACCTGGAGACAAAATCAACGGCTTAAAATGCCACTTTATTGATCTGTTGATTTTTTTTTGCAGAATCCAGCCTGTCAACCTACATACAATTACACTCTAAACTTGCCCAAAAGAAAAAGGAAAGAGGGCTTAGTTTACAAAACGAACACGGCAACACGCAACTTTATTGAAACTAAACCCGGACGTGTTCCCTGTCAAAAAACCGGATTTGATAACCGGCGATAAGTCCGGTCACTTTTGTAAATTTATTTTCTTCGAAAAGATTACTTCGTTCTGGTTGGGACTTGGGACTCCTCCGTCAAGAAGGAGAAGTCGGCGTCTTCCACACTCGGAACCCTAATTCCCCAATTTTCTCGTCAGTTCATCAAAATTTTCATTTTTTACTTATCATCGGAAACTTCGTAAGTTCAGTTAATCTGATCATTTCGATTCTCTTTCTTTGTGGATTTTGATTGATTGGTCGATTTTCTTTAATTTAGATTGGTAAATTTTTAGTGTTCAATTTTTTGATTACAGGTTTTTGCTTGGCTGCAGACTGTAAACTGAACATGGATTTGGTTTCCAGTTGCAAGGTATTTAACTCCCCCCCCCCCCCCCCCCCCCCCCCGGCTGCTTCAGAATGGCATGCAATTAATTATATACGACTTAATTCTTGAAAAATGTCAGCGAAATGAACATTTTTGTATATCTTTTTGGGGATTTCTTTATTAAATTTAATAAACAGGTCAACTATTGTCCGTGATCTTACTTTTGTTTTTGCAACGTAATTTAATTGTTGGGCTGCTGGTAATTATGCAAGGAAATTTCCTCTTATGCAACATATGGTACGGCTTAGACGGCTTTGTGAATGTAGTTTTGAGTCTGTGAGCAAGTTAATCTTACTATGGATGCTTTGGGTTGTTTCATTTTTTTTTCTTGGTGGAATTAGTATTAGTTTGTGAACACAGGAGTGTTTAGTGACACTCTCTTTAGCTGTATTTTAGTAGATAAAGTGGTATGTTTTTAGTTGCATATTGTTATGATTGATGCCAACCTGTTGATGCTTTTCCCCCAATTTATTTGTTGAGAGATTATTCAATATGATATTGCTATTGTAGGATAAGTTGGCATATTTCCGAATAAAAGAACTCAAGGATGTTCTCACTCAATTGGGTCTCTCAAAGCAGGGAAAGAAGCAGGTTAGTAGTTAGAGAAAAATGCACTGTAGTTTGCTTTCAATTATCTGCATTTCTATTAAAGCTTGCACCTTCATGGTGTAGGATTACATTTGACCTTTGTTAATTTCATTGTAGGACCTTGTTGAGAGGATATTAGGTGCCCTCTCTAATGAACAAGGTAAAAATTTCTTCCCCAGTCTTGTTTAAATTGACAACATATAATTACCAGTCATTTCATGGACTACTTTTTCTTTCAAACATATATTGTTTCTGATTTCACTCCGCTAGCCTGAGACGTAGTTTGTTAAAGTGCTAGTATTTAGCTGTTGATATGCTTGTGTCTGCAGCATAGTTAGAGTTATGTTGTCGGAATTTGAATATTATATTGTTAGAATGCTGTAAAGCGTTATGAGTTTCTGCTGTTAGTAGAATTATTATTAGTCTTTTATTTTTACAGAGGAAAACAATTATGAAGCTATTTTCCTGCCTGATTTTGATCTAGATTTGCTGGATTCTAGATATCTTAGCACTTAACTTTTTATCCGTTAATTTCATTATGATCTGTTGGTGCTTCCAATGACACTATATACTTTATTACTTTTAACTTTTTTGTTAGTGTTTTAGTAGTGCAGTGTTCAAGTGAGAGAGGGAGGGAAGGGGTTGCATAAAAGTATGTTGTCAGTAGAATTGTGCTATTTCCAGAATGTTGTTGACATTAGGTTCTAGATAGTTCAAAATTGGCCCTTATAAATCTGTTTAATTTGTTCAGAAACCAAGTATAATAATGTTGGATTTGTTCTTTCCCAGTTGCAAAGATGTGGGCAAAGAGGGCTCCTGTGGGAAAGGAAGATGTGGCGAAACTTGTTGATGACATATACAGGTTTACTTTTGCATTTATGATTTATCTCTGATGTAGGTTCTAATGGAAATAGTTCTGGTGGAATTAGTTTTCCCTTTTCTTTTCCATGTGAAAAAGTTATAACTTACCATTTAGTTAAGATTATGCTAGTGTATCTATTTATCCACTTAAAATTATTCTATTCTTTGCATTACTTTTATTTCCTCTCTAAAGTGTGATTCTGCATTTTAATTTCTTAAGTGTATTTATTGTCCCCAGGAAAATGCAGGTTTCTGGAGCCACTGAATTGGCATCAAAGGGTGAGGGTGTGTCAGACAGCAGTAATGTTAAAGTTAAAGGGGAAATAGATGATCCCTTTAAATCAGTTATGAAAGTTCGCTGTCTCTGTGGAAGTTCATTGGAGACTGAGAACATTATCAGGGTGATGATCCTGGACTTAATATTCTTTGCCTCAGTATTTTATGTTAATGATGATTGATGTCACAACTCACAAGTGTGTGATTGAAGTGTTATGTGGCTCTATCATTTATCTTAATGAATCTGGTAAATGTTTGACTGTGAGGTAACTGTCTAGTAAAAATTTATAGATAGTTCTCACGCAATAAAAAGATGGAAATAGATATAGATCAGTTGGCAATGGTATTGTTGGATTTGCTAGGAAACCCTGATTTTGAATAAGAATGTAAAAATTTCTACTGGATTTTCTTTACCTTAAGTTTATTGTGGAGCAATTCATTTCCAATAGTTGTCATTTACTATAGCAAGTAGACATCTTTTCCAGTTGCCTTCTGCACAATAGGTATTATATGAATCCTTGTTTCGGAAAATGGTGAAGCATTTGATTCGGTGGATTTGAATTGCCTTGACTCCATATCCCCTGACTAATGCAGCCTTTTATGCTTGTGCACTTTCATATGAATCTTGCACCGATGGAATTGTATGAGCTACACTGCTTTTGAACTTCTTCTTCTAGTGCTGCATTTTTTGTGATCGTTGCTATAGTGATGTTAAGGAATCATATATTTCTGGTCAAAACATATACTATTTTTGTTCTTAATTCTGGCTCACATGATATGCTCTTCTCTATCTTGAGAAGAGATGCATGGATTCTGAAAATGCTATTTTTTCATCCACTACAACATTGCCCTTTCTTCTACCTTAAATTGAATTGCTGATTTTTTTTTGGCTTCTGCCTTGTTCTGACAACAGTGTGAAGATCGAAGATGCCAAGTGTGGCAGCATATTGGTTGTGTTATAATCCCAGAGAAACCTATGGAGGGAAATCCACCAGTTCCTGATTTATTTTATTGTGAGATTTGTAGACTAAGTCGAGCAGATCCGTATGTCTCTCTCTCTGTTTATTTGTGTTTGCATATGTGCATGTGATTACTTCAAATTGACGGTGAAGCCATTTACCGGTTTATGGTTTGGTTATAATAGTGACATTCAATATCATGATATAGACATATGTGGATATATTTATTGTATTTCATATCTAATTGAATGTGTTCTGTCTTTATATTTATCACGTTGCAATATTCACATGAAAGACACTTATGGTGAAATTTGATCAGTTAAAGACTGATTAGTTGAACCTCATTGATAATCAGGATGTACCATTAAGATTCAGGACTTGTAAATATCAACTTGCTTTTGTGCCTTCCATTAAGTAGGCTGATGAAAGGAAAAACAGATAGTATGAGAAAAAGTAGGAAGTATTCTTTTTTGGTGTCCATAAAATGATATAAATTCTTTTAAAATGATCAAATTAGTTTGAACAAGGAGTCAAGCCCCTTTTTCGGTGAAAATGAGAGACACTTTCTTATTTTTATGATCTATTATTATTATTGTTATGTACTCGACTCATGGAGTTTGTGTGTGGTATCTCAGTAACATGAATACATGATTTGGTTGGTGGTTTTACACATTAATAGTAAAGACTAGGAAATGTGGTGGGAGGTGTATAAAAGAGCCTATGATCCTTTCCTTTCCTGTTGGGAATTCATTTAAAATCAAAATACTGTTGCTTTGTAGCTATATAGATCTACTATTGAAGAAGCATTATCTGGTATTTTAATGCTAACTGGATTATATATATTTTCTATAGGAATCATCATGTAACTATACTTTGTATTTGCATTGTACCTCATATAATTATACGGATGCATCTAGGGAATCTTTTGCCGGGCATAACGTTAATGGGTTTTTGTTCAATTTGCTAGACCTTGATATTAATCAGAAATTTTATGTTACATTATTTTAATTCCTGATGTGTCTCCCAATTGCAGTTTTTGGCTTACTATTGCACACCCTTTATATCCTGTGAAGTTAGCTATTACGAGTATCCCAACTGATGGGTGAGTGAACTCTGGGAAACTGTAAATCCCCCCCCCCCCCCCAAATAAACTTCCAGTTTATTTATGTGTGATAAACACTGTATGCTTTATACGTTATGCTTTGTGACTCTTCCCTTATTAGTTTGTTAGTTAGTAATTCAATCCACCATTTTACAGTACAAATCCAATGCAAAGTGTGGAGAAAACGTTCCAAATTGCTAGAGCAGACAAGGACTTATTGACAAAACAAGATTATGATGTCCAGGTTGGCTAGTGTAAAAAAATATGTAGGAGTTTGATGGGGTTTTTTTTGTTGTCTATCTTGATGTTTTTGTTTCTCATCTTGTCAAATAGGCATGGTGCATGCTTCTGAATGACAAAGTTCCATTTAGGATGCAGTGGCCTCAATATGCAGATTTACAGGTCAATGGTATGGTTATTTATGCTTTGCTTTTACTAGTAGGCCGTTACTCAAACCTTTTACAGCTTAATTGCTAGCTACTGATTATTGAACTTGTCATTGAGAAGTATGCTTGGATCTAACCAAAAGAAGGAAAAAAAGATAGGAGCATGCTTAGCTTGTTTGCTTTTCTAATTGAAACATTGTTGCTGACATCTTGTCCTTGAGTATTTTCTATGCACTTCTTGATTTTGATATTTTTACCTGTAATAATTTTTTGGGATCTACAAGTGACAAGCTTTTTAAACAGGTGTATCTGTTCGTGCTATTAATAGACCTGGCTCGCAGTTGCTTGGGGCTAATGGTCGTGATGATGGTCCAATTGTGAGTTTTTCCTTCTATGAACAAGATGAATTTTGGTTTTTGTTCTTGATGTATATGGAATCATATTTTCCATAGAGTTAACCTTTACATGTTCATGCATGTGATTGGTATGGATGAGGAAGCTGGTAGTGATTCTGTTAATATTTTTATCTGTTATGAAACATCAATTCGCTAAACACCCTTTTCATTATCTTTGCTTTTGTCAGATAACCCCATGTACTAAAGATGGAATTAATAAGATAAGTTTGACTGGATGTGATGCCCGTGTTTTCTGTTTTGGAGTTAGAATTGTTAAACGACGAACCCTTCATCAGGTATGATAACAACTTCAAATATATATGGTTGGGGATTTACCCTGGAATATTCATACATTAATATTAAGTTTAAACTTGAGATAAAATATAATTGAACTACCGACATTAAAATTAAGTATGTTAGTTCTATAATTTGAACAACAAATTCCTCCATTTCTATGCAACTGAACCTTACGTTTCTATATATATATATATGGTGTTCTTTATGTTCATTTTATATTTCTTATGGCATGCCTAGATACTCAACATGATTCCGAAGGAGACCGATGGTGAACGTTTCGAAGATGCTCTTGCTCGGGTTTGCCGTTGTATTGGTGGTGGAACAGCAGCAGATAATGGTGATAGTGACAGTGATCTAGAAGTTGTTGCAGATTTTTTTGGAGTCAACCTACGTTGCCCTGTGAGTTATAAGTAGTTTGATAGTAATCTCTTTCCTATAAATTCGTGCATGCACCATCTTTTTGTGCTAAGGATATTTCACGTTCTAATTCATGGGTATCATTCTTGAAATATTTGATTAGTTCATCTTGTAAAGCATGCCTAGAAGAGAAGAATTGTGCCTTGTTATATTCATGGATCAAATGCAAGTCTTTCTTTGTGCCGGCATAGTAGCTATAAAATGTCTATAGCCTAAAGGGGAAGCATCTAAGCCTATGCGTGCTTTGTTTCTAGCTGAGGCTATAATGTCAGAAAAAAGCACTTCATACTTTATTGAGGTGCTGGTGCTTTTTATCTTTCTTGCTTGTTGCTGTAAAGTATGCCCTTTCAACCATTGGAGCAAATACTATAATAGGCCATTGGAGCAAATACTATAATAGGCTTGTTTTGGCAAAGTTCATAGACCTTTTTGACAGATAATATGTGCTGTCATATGCTTTTGGTTTGTTCCATAAAGAACTTAACTTGATCATAGCACCATTTGGGTTCCGTATATTTGTGTGCTTATCCAATGACCTGCTTTTTTAATATTCTATTGTTCTTGCTTTCTATAGTATATACCTCTCCGTCGACTATGTATTTATACTAAGCTGAATCTTCCTTATCATGCAAGAGGGGATAATTATCCTTCCTCTTCTTTTTTTTCTTCTAAAGTGTTGTGTATTAATGGGATTGGAATACAACATTTCAGTACTGCACCCTTCTTGAAGTTACTCCAATTATATTCAACTTTCTTTTTTATGTATGTGTTTACCTGTGATAGATGAGTGGTTCAAGAATGAAGATGGCTGGAAGGTTTAAACCCTGTGTTCACATGGGTTGTTTCGATCTTGAAGTTTTTGTGGAGATGAACCAACGTTCTAGAAAGGCAAGCAACTATTATAACATGTTCATTTCCAGTTGGAACCATTTCAGGCTTTTGACTAGCATTTGTATGTGAATTTGATTGCAGTGGCAGTGCCCCATTTGTCTGAAGAACTACACGTTGGAGAATATTATAATTGATCCTTATTTTAATCGCATCACATCCAAGGTGAGTGCCTTGTGGTTCTCTATTTTTTAAAATTACTTCTGTATGATAATGATGATTAACTGTGATGCAGATGAGAAATTGTGGAGAAGATATTACAGAGATTGAGGTCAAGCCTGATGGTTCTTGGCGTGCAAAGGCTAAAAGTGAAAGTGAGCGAAGGGAACTTGGTGATCTTGCACAATGGCACTCTCCTGATGGCACCTTATGTGGATCTGGCAGTGCCGAGGTCAAGCCAAGAGCTGAAACATCGAAGCAGGTCAAACTTGAAGGTGCTTCTGAAGGTCATACAGGTTTGAAACTTGGAATCAAGAAAAATCGCAATGGGTTCTGGGAGGTTAGCAAGCCTGAAGATTTGAACCCCTCTTCTGGTAGTAGATTACAAGAAAGGATTGAACAATATGAGCAAAAAATTATCCCAATGAGCAGCAGTGCTACTGGAAGTGGTAAGGATGGTGAAGATCCCAGTGTAAATCAGGATGGTGGTGGAGCTTATGACTTCACAAACAATGGGATTGAACTTGATTCCTTGCCTCTGAACATAGATTCAACATACGAGTTCACCGACCGAAATACATCTGTACCCGCCGGAAATGCTGAAGTTATTGTTCTTAGTGATTCAGATGAAGAGAATGAAGTATTGATATCTCGTTCTACTGCCTATAAGGATAATCATAATGATGTAGGTGGACTTAATTTTCCAGTTGCTCCTGGAATTTCTCATCAGTATTCAGAAGATCCATCTCTTGGGCCTGCTGGTAGTTTGGGTCTTTTTAATCCTAACGATGAATTTGACATGCCTCTATGGCCATTACCTCCAGGAACCCAAGAAGGCTCTGGGTTTCAACTATTTAGTACAGATACAGGCGTCTCAGATGCCTTAGTTGGTCTGCAGCATAACTCTCTCAATTGCCCTTCATCAATGAATGGCTATACAATGGCTCCTGAGACAACAATGGGATCTGAAACTCTTGTTCCTGGTTCTTCTATTGGTCAGACTGGTATGGATATGAATGATGGCTTGGTTGACAATACCTTGTTTTGTGGAGAGGAGGACCCCTCTCTCCAGATATTTCTTCCAACACGTCCTTCAGGTGTATCACCACAGTCAGATTTGAGGGATCAAGCTGATGCATCAAATGGCCTCCGCACTGATGATTGGATTTCACTTAGGCTTGGAGGTGGTGCAAGTGGAGGTCACGGGGATTCAGCCACTGTGAATGGGTTGAATTCAAGACAGCAAATTCCTTCTCGAGATGATGCTATGGATTCTTTGGCCGACACTGGTTAGTTCCCTTGTTCTTTTGAAGATCACCAGTGCTGTAGCTTATGTTTGAAATTTTCCTTACACCAGCCAGCGGATAGGAAAATGTGTGATTCTAGGATATGATGGTATACATGGTTGCATTATATCTGTTGTAATGTGTTCTTATACGCTGCATTAGCACTTGCCTAACTCAGTCTGTTGTTAATATCTGGCATTACATGTTCCTTTTGCAGCTTCGCTGCTACTTGGCATGAATAACAGTAGATCTGAGAAGACAAGTAGGCAAAGATCAGAGAGCCCTTTCTTATTTCCTCGGCAAAAACGTTCTGTAAGACCGAGATTATATCTTTCTATTGACTCAGATTCTGAGTAATTGGACTAGTTTGCCAGACAATGGCCCTCCCTAATGAAGAACTGTGGTGATCACTCGTGAATAAAGTTCTGGCATTTCAGTTATACATGAAATGTAAATTTTCCCAAGGAAAGCCCAGCCCTAAGCAAACAAAGATGGCTACAAGGAAGCGGTCCTGATCTGGGGAGCTCCGAAATTGTTTTTGTTAAATGGTGAGCACGAGGCTTTTTATACCTGTAACCATTGTCTTGCACATTCAACAAAGCTCGGTTTTCTAAGTCTGTGTGTTGTAACAAGCTGTTTGTTTCACCCACGGTGAACAAAGATCACCAGGTTCTACCTCTTAAATTGTACAGTTTGTGATTTAGTCTAAAAATTGGAATTTTGATCCAATGGTTGGAAACCCTTTGGTTAGAGTGGGGGGAGGGAAATTCGAAGATCCGCCATTTTGCCTCATTGTTTGAAGATGTTGGGATCAAATAGTCTGTAGATTGAGGACTTATTCCAGTTTATTTATAGAAATGATATTTTATCAAATTGATTCCATTTTGCCTTGATAGATTTTCCCGGCCACTGCTGCTAATGCAGTGCCCATCATGCTTACGAATGACTTGTTTGTATGATGAATCTTGGTATGATCACAAGAAATCTCAATATTAGTAAACATCGAATATAATGCCTAGCAGCCCTATGATTGTAAGCCAATCTAATTTCTTATCTTTCTTTACAGGAGCTCCGGCCACTTGTTCTCGCCTTGCTCAATATCGTGCCGGTTTTTTTATAAGGGCAAAGCTTATACTCCAATATTTCGTCTAAAATCTGTAATCTGAAAACTAGCGAAATTAAGTCAAGGGTCAGCATCTCGGGGATGAACTTTGTTAACACAGACAAAAGTTTTGAACAGCCAAACTACTAGTTTCCAACTTGCAAATCCTTAAAACTGACAAGTGAAGTAAAAGCACGCAAAACCTGTACTGAATTCTTCCCTAAACAAGTCAGGCTTCAATTTGAGGATCAAGAACTGGGAGAATATTCAAGGCAGAAGAAGCAAGGTGCATTCCCCGGACTATGCCTCCATATTCAACCTTTATTCTATGGCACAGTAGCAAGATTGAATCCCACAATGCACTTCTCCCCTGAAAAAATATCAAAATAGTAACTCATACATGTTAAATATCTTTTCCGTCATCCATAGACATCAAATATATGGGTCCAAGTACATTATCAGGGATGCAACAGCATTAGAAAACAATGGGGAACCCTGAACTCTTGATACGGGTAATTGAGATATCTACACGGTACAGAGTAAAAGAACAAAAAAAGAATTCTCCAATTGGAGTGAAACAGTGCAAGGGCTTTATCATTTTCGGACTTGACCCGCAAATGCTGACATTAATTTCCAAATTCAATCCTTTATTCTCTTCCTAAACCAGTTATTTTTCTGTCTTGCCACTTGTATTAACCTTTATTACTTGTTTAAGTCTTTTAATATCTCTATATCCAATATACTACTAAAAAATAGTCTGAGCAACATAGCGTATGGCTGTAGCAAAGACGTTAAAATACACCGTACCTGAAGAGAGAACTGCAACTTCTTGTCCCAGTATAAAGCAAAAATGGGGGGATTTTGCTTTCCAACAGCCAGTATGCAAGCTCCTGGATGGAGAATCAAAGGAACCCCGGGGATTACAGCTACGTACTTTTCAGGCAACCTGTCTTTCAGTGGCAGCACTCCAAGGAATAAGGGATTCTTACTAGATTGAGCTCCAGCATAAGAAGTGGGATCAACGTGTAGCATCCATTTTGGGTGTTCCATGAAAGCACAAAATAGATACAAGAGTAAGTGAGAATCAGTTGGAAGTTCATGTGTCCACTTGTTCTTTTTGTCAGAAATCTCCCCACTTCCAAGATATTCATAGTTCTTCAGGCATGTTCCTTCAGCGAGTTCTGCAGAATTCGCGATATGGTGACTTGATGGTTTATATACACTAAATGTCTCTAAGTTCTACAAATAAACAAACATAAAGAGGAAGATTTCGAGTTTCTAAATACCCCGTATTCTTTGAACTGTATAATCAGCTCTTACACTGCTTTGTGGTAGCAAACCCTTCATCCACTCTCCTTTCATCAATGCGTGAAGCCTTTGGTGTTCCGTAATGGCATTGACACACTCCTGCATAACTGGAATCATAGGATTTTGTTGCGCTTGTTGCTGATTGGCTAAAGGGTTTGCTGCTTTCAATGAAAAAAGTACCATTACAAATCCTTGGCTAAGACCAATAAACAAAACCAACATACCAAACAGAAAATAAATTAATAACAGCAATGAAAGTCGCTTACACACAGAAGCCTCGAGAGCCTGCACAAGAGTTGTGGATAATTGATGAAGGAGCCCTTCTTCCTCGAGAGTAAATACCGGCTGCCACTCTTTCATCCTTTCGGGTTTAGACGAAGTAGCAGAACTTCCATTGGTTGGTAGATCACTTCCCACTTGAGTAACTGTTACCGAGATATTGAGTTTGGCAGCTGCTTGCATTACCTATAGAGAATTTGAGAATAATGAGGTTGCTATACCCGAAAATGCAGAAGAATAAGTGTTGTAATGTCCAAAACAATGAAATATAAGTATAACAGCAATAATATTGACAGCTTGGTGCCTGTATATCAGACAACTATGGGAAAAGGGCTATAAGAAAAGGGGTATTTTTAATGACCTTCAACAACATGGTACTCATTCTGCAAGATTAAAGCAGAACATGACATGGGCTAATTCATCATTGCCAAATTCAGATTAAAAAAGGGGTATTTTTTTTTCTTTTTTGTAAAACACAAATCTTTCATGTACACTTGAGAATTGAGATCTAATCATTGAATATTTCCAAATCATAGGTGGACTGATTTACTCACATTTCTCTTAAAATTATTAATAGACAATACATACAATGAGCAGAGTGAGATTTGGAAAAAGAAATGGAACAGATATAATGGCATAAATTAGGGAATTGAAGGACCTGAATATGACTGGTTTCAATCTTGTTAAGTAGAGGATTTAGCAGAACTGAAGAAAACCACTGTCTGAGGCGATCACGCCACATTTCAATTTGGGGATAGATGCCCAAATGCTGAAAAGCTTCAATAGACTCTTCTATGGACATTGGAGGTGGAAGGTCACCCTCTCCTTTCTTTGGAGGAGTGGTAAATTTCTGAGAACCAGGAGACATCCTCACAGGCCTCAGTGGTGTACTCCTTGTAGTTCCAGATGTATTAGCCGAATTTGCAACAGTATTAGGACTTGCTATTCCGAATCCACTGATGGTTGCGGGTGGGGTGGCAAGTTTTCCAGCAGATTCAGTGATTTTCTCATCTACTTCAGCAAGAAATTGTTCAAGCTGCTCTTCTGTTGTTATTTCTTTGGTATGGGAAGCTCGCTTAGTTGACCAAGGGGTTTTTACCACAGGCTCCTGTCCTGGTGAAGTTTGAAGAGGAGATAATGCAGAAGCAGATGCTGGAACATGATATAACGAAGGAGAGCCCATCGATCTGGATGGGGAAGCAAATGAATTCATCTTATTCCCACCACTGGTATTTGATTTATTAGAGTTGACCCGAGACTTTCGATCTGAGCCATTAATTTGTGGATGGAGTGGAACAAGAACATCTGAAGATGATTTCACTGAGGGTTTGGATTTCGGAGGTTTCTTAGATGAGTCTGGTGCAACTGGCTCAACCTTCGGTTTTATTCCCAAAAGCCCCAGTTGGCGCTTAGTTAGCTGAGGTTGATCCTTAGTTGCTTTAGAAGGAGATAGAACAGGCACACTACCAATACTCCGAGTTCTATGCAGAGAGATAGCTTTGAATAGGGCAAAAATGGTGCCAATGAAAACTACACATGACGCAGTCTGTATTCCCTTGGAAAATATATCTGAACCATAGATAACAGTTAAATGTGAAGACATGAAATCGAGCACTTATACTTCAACAATCAAAGGAATTCAATCTCCAAATGATCACTTACAAGCTACTTCTTCAGAGAAATTCCCGAACTTCAATTTATCAGTCAAGCCAGTTCCCCTTCATCAGCGTGAGACAAAAACATGTGTTAATGAATTTAAAGAAAATCCATTCGAATCAAAAATAAAAGTAGAGACAAAAAAAAACAAAAACCTAAACATTTTGTTTCTCGCCTAGGGTAGCATATAAATGTTGGTTCTTTCCATTAGAAAGCTGAGAAAGGCAGAAACCTCAAAATTGTTGATCTCTATACTTGTACCAGTAAATCAACTCAAACATCCTTCTCATCATCTATTATAAACATAATATGCATATCCTGCAACCTGAACTTTCTTTTGGTAATTAAGTAGGAGAATGGAGGATTTGGCCAATGCCTGTAATGCGCTAACAAAACATCTTTAAGTCCCGGAATTATTGATAAAAGTTCATTGCGATTAAAGGGTATATTCATGCATTTTGCCAGAAGCAACCCAATATAAACAGTTTAAATGTCTAAAAAAGAATACCCATTTGCTTAAACCCTTCTAAAACCCTAAAAACTCAATATTCGACAAATGTGTATATTCAGCTTAGAAAGACTCGTTCTTCAAAAAAAAAAGCTTAGAAAGACTCGAAACCTCTGCATTTCCTGTAAGAAAGAGAAAACACCAAAAAAGAAAAGCCGGAAATGAAAGAACCTGGAAGTGATGGAGAGGAGAGCCAAAGCAGAGGCAGAGGAGAGGCAGAAGATGCAAAGAAGAGTTGATTTGGAGGGTCGTAGACTTGTGGCGGTTAAAGCGGCGGAAAGGGCTGGGTTTTGGTAGACTGAGAATTTTGAGGGCTTCGATGGAGGCGAGGCCCTGTCTTGGTTGCCGGCGGCTTCCATGGCTTTACCAGTTTCTGGGGAAAGAAGAATGGGGTTGGACTTGGAGGGGATTTTTATAGCCGGTTTTTATGGCATAAGCGCGGCACTGTCTGTATAATGGGTTAATTTTTAGGAGCTTTTGTAGCTGCGGAATTTCAAAACTTCAAATATTTCAGAACTTGAAAAAAACGATAAAAGATTAAGCAAAATTTAGTCCCTGTTTTAGTTATATTTTTACCAACTTGGTCCCTATTTTTATTTTACATTAACTCCTGGTCTTGAAATTTTCAATCATTTTGATATGGTATTTTTTTTGACAAATTCTAGTTTTAATCCTAATACTACTTAGAGGGCAAGGGAATGGAAGACTCTAGAAAAAAGAATGAGTGTTTTTAATGGGTCTAAAACCCATAACTAAGAGAATACGAAAGAACACAGATGAATGTATTTCGTGACATACTTGCATACTGTTATAACATAAAAAAATGACCAAAATCAAAGTATAAGAACAAAAATGACAAAAAAAATGTGCCAAAGCTAAAACCTCCTTATCGGTTCACCTTTATAAAAGCTTTTTTTTATACGAAAAAAATTAACAAATGTTTAGTACAATGACAATACATATTATTCTTTCAAGAAAAAGATTCAGATTTGAATCTTAAAAATAATATTGTCCAAAAAAAGCATGTATCTCGAACATGTACTATACACACAAAAAAACAATAATTTATTGGTAAAGGAGTACATCTTTGGGTCACCTGGACAAATATAATTGAATTAGCATGTCCAAAACTATAAACTAAATAAATATAATCAATGTGTTTGTACTTTGTACAACAACAAAAAGAAGTCGTAAAAATATAATTATTAAGGTAGTAATTACATATTATCTACAATTCTTTATAAATGTTTTTCTGAAAAAGTAATTGCACATAATAAAATAAATAAATAGGACAAGGAGAACTTCAGATAGTTTTACTTCTTGTGGTGGTCTTGTCGAGATCATAATAATAATTGAATTTTCAAATTCACAAAGTTCATAACCATATGCTCGGTGTTGCAGGCAGAATTTTAGAGAATTTTTGTTGGTCTTTCGAAAGCATGAAATCTTGGATTCTGACAAATTATTTTTGAAGTTAATAGTTTATATACATTTTGAATTTTGCTACATGATACTAATGTTTTTATGATGTTGCGGCCTTGCTTGGCACCTTTTATGACGTTGTGGATGGACGTGCTAAACTTGCAAATTCGGTTCACTAATCTATCAGTGTCATTAATGCACATACTTGAGGAGGATCTCTGGGATTAGAATCTTTGGTTGTGTGATTACTTTTGTTTTGGCTTGTTTAGTTACTTCATATGAATTTGTTTTGTAATTATTACCATTTACACTCTTTTTCTTCTATTTAAGTTTAGGAAGATTTTTTAATGAAACAAATGATAGTACTCTTTTTTTTTACAAAATAAAAAATAAAAAAATAAAAAATTATTGTTTAAATACTTATCAATATTTAACTTATTAATTGATTGATTTATGCCAGCGTTTACGTTTTACAGGTTATTTGAATTTTAATTTATGTGAAATTATGATTATACTGCAAAACATAAAATATGGGGAAAATGAGATTTACGCTTAGGGTTAAAGTATTAATGGGTTCAATTAACAATTGGGCCGACTTGGGTTAAAGTAATAATTGGGCTTCCTCTCTCTCTTCTGGTCGGTATAAAAATGTAAAACCTCTGCGCGAAATGGTTTAGTTGTAAACCACTCCGAGCCCAAATGGGCCGGCGTGTTTTCCATTTTATCTCAAAGATGATGGACCTTTCAACTTTCATTCGGCTTATAAATTAAAATTAGTAGTTATTTGAGTTTAAATCGGATTTTATTTATTTTAATTAGTTTTTAGATACTTTTTTTTATATATCAAACAAATGACAAACCCATGTAATTATTGTTGTTTGAACGTGGACTTAGGAGGTGGCCCATGGGTATTCTTCACCCTGGTGTAAGCCCACTTATAATAATTATTTTTTACTTTTGGTTTAATAAAAAAATTATAAATTTACCACTACCTTTTAATATTTATATTTTGTCCCCAAACTTAATTTTGGCTCCACAAAAATATTATTAACAGGACGGATGCTTCCCCTCTTAATCAGCTTGGAAAACTACATAAATATTGTAATATTGAAGTTTTTACTTTACGTATTGATCCTGTAATTTATAGTCTAACGGTAAATATATACAATGAATTTAGAGTGTTAATTTTTTCCCTTCAATGATCAAAATTTCCAACGGTCAATCCTTACTACTACGACATAAAGTAACATGAATTAATTAAGCAGTTAAAATGACGCAAATTTAATTAATTTGTTTCTGAATTTATAAATCATTTCCGGGTATACCTTTCAATACAAACCTTCACCAGTAATTCATCTCAAAATAATGTTAAAACTTTAGAGGGTGTTTTTATATTTTTAATCTTTATCTAGAAAATGGGACAGATTGTTTAATTTAAGCATTAACAGTCCAAATGATCATTTAATTTAGTAAACAACGAAGGGTTTTTTTTTTCGTTTTTTTTAGAATTTTCTTCTTGTTATCTAAGAGACGATATCATTGTTTTTTGAACAAACGACAATCATTCGTACTTTATTATAATATTTGTTGTAATCTCGTCTATTTTCTATTTATTATTGTTGATTCACAACTGATTTAAATCCTTAAATTGTTTCTAGTTGCTTGTAATTACTTTAAATATGTCGTACTTAAGTTGTGATAAATTCAACTGTCAATATCGTTACATTCATATTTATGTTAGTGGTAAGTTGCTTATCTATTACTGTCATGGCTGTCTCTGAAGGTGGGCAATAAGGGCGAATACTCAGAGCCCACCCCTATCTAGGGCCCACCGTTTATAATTATAAGTGTTTATTTTTTCAATATTTATTATTAGGGTCCATTTTTTTTAATATTTGTTAATAAGGGTCTACTAGTTTTTTAATACTAGTTATTGGGGCTCAATTTTTTAAAATACTTGTTATTATTGACCTATTTTTTTACAATATTTGTTGTTAAGCATACTCTTAAAATTCATTTATTCAATAGTTGTTATTATGGGTCTATTTTTGCAATACTTGCTAATAGATGTCCTTTTTTTCTAATACTTGTTATTAAGGGTCTACTTCTAAAATATATTTTTAATATTTGTTATTAGAGATCTATTTGTCTCTCCAACACTTATTATTAGTGTCTAATTTTTTCTAATATTGTTAATAGGTACATATTTTTAAAATTTAATTTTTTCCCGTTACTTGTTATTAGAACTCCGATTTTTTTTCATGATACTTGTTATTAGGATTATATTCTTAAAATTTATTTTTTTCAATACTTATTATTAAGGCCTAATTTTAAGGTTCGTCCTTACGCCACTAAAATCTCAGGAATGGGCCTGATCACCGCCACCACTAGTGTTTGTTCGTATCTTTTATTTTTCAATTTGTTCATATCTATTATTTGGTGACTTGTTTACGTTGTTTGATGATTTTAGGAAAATTAACATATTAATTTGTTTAGTATACATTGTTTATTTTTATATTTTTCTGTTAGAATTATTTTTTTATATTTTCTCTTGAATCATTAAGTAAATTTAATTATTTTCACTAGTTAAATGCATGGTAAAAATAACGAAAGTGACCAATCCTTTTCGGAAGGTAAACCAGAAAACAAACACATCTTGCTTGGTCAATTCCTCCAACTTTTCCGAGAAGGCCAGCATTCGACTTTCATTGCAATAATAAAATAGTAGTAGTATTTAGAGAAGATGACTTGTTTTGATAAATTCAGTTAGTTAACTCAGTCGCAATTTGCATTAGCATTCACTATTTAAACGTCAACACGTGTGACATGAAAACACGTCACAAGCGGCATAAATACAATGAATAGATATCATTTATTTTTTTTAGTGTCTTTATTTATACTTTTACACTAAAAATTAAGTTTAAAGTTTATGGTTTATAATTTGTGGTTAGAGTATAATAAATTAAGGGTATAATATATTTTTTAGGATGTAGACAGGGATAAAGCTATGATTTGGGGATGATAGGACAAAGCATAAATATTTGATAGTGGGGTAAACTCATAAATAAATCAAATTTAATATATATATATATATATGGGGACACAGGTGAAAAAATAAATTCTTGGGGCTGGGCTCTTTCCCACCTCATGTAGCAAATCAACACCATAATTAGCTTAATAATCACAACTACCTAAAACATAATTAGCTTACTAATGCCCTACATCAAGAACACCGACGCCTAAACGGCTGCAATTGCTAATAATTATAGTTAACGTTTAAATAAACTGAGAATTATTTATTTATGATTCTCTAATTAATATCATGTATAAATATGTAGGAAAAAAAAAGATGAACGAATTATTATGTGATATATTGCTGTTGAGTTTTTTTTTTATATTTTATAAAAGACTTTAACCTGTTGTTGTGTGTTCTTAATTGATAATCAAATAAAAAATTGAAAAACATATGATAGAAAATTAAAACCACTTACGAAAAAATCACAGTCAAAACATCAATAATTACTAAAAATAATAATTGTTAATAAAAAATTGATTGGGGAGAAATAAAAAAACTTAAATTAAGTTTTTTTGGTTATAATTATTTTCTCCATTTAATCCTACATCGAGTCAATATGCACATAGAAAACATTTTAATTATTTTGCTTCTGACGGCCATTGAAAATATAATTATTTTTTCCTTTCTTCAAATAATATTCAAATGTGATTGGTAATGTAAAGAAATAAAACACTGTGTTCAGATTGGTCAGAGAATTTGTTAGTTAGAATATTTGGATGGGATCAAGTCGTAAACAATTATTTGTTTTGTTTCTTTCCATGTTTATCCCTTTTCTTCTTTTGTTTGTGTACACCGTGTCTCAAAGTCAAAATCAACCAACTTGTCCCATATACCCTTCTTTCTTCTGCATTAGTCCCTGCAACTTTCTTTGATTTCTTCTTCTTCCTTTTTTTATTTGATTTCCTTTTCTAGATAACGAAACAGTAAACAAATAAAACGACGGTCAAACTCATTGCAAATCCCGCAGTATTATGTTCAAAGCATATGCAAATCCAGTGTTGACATTCCTATTATATTATAAACATTTGCTTTCCAAACCTAACTATATATATTCTTTACTTGAGAAGCAATTTACTCAATCTGGTTACCATTTGAAGAACTCTGGTGCTGATTTTCAAACAAAGGGTTATCGAAAAGTTTGAAGTTGGAGGAAAAAACAGAAGCAAAAACATGTCTACAGAAGGTGAAACACCTTCAAGATCATTGGAAGAAACACCGACATGGGCTGTCGCGGTTGTTTGTTTTGTTTTGGTGGTGATTTCAATAATCATCGAACATATAATCCATATGATTGGAAAGGTATAATCTAGTTTGTGTTTTGTTTTGGTTTTTAAGTTGATTCTCAGCTGTTGTCTGCATTTTTTTGCAGTGGTTAAAGAAGAAACATAAACGAGCACTCTATGATGCTCTGGAAAAGGTTAAATCAGGTAGAAATTAAACCCCAAACAAATATCAAATCATGATTCATTAATTACTTATGTTTAAAATCTAATCATTTTTTTTGTGACAGAGCTTATGTTGCTGGGGTTTATATCGTTGCTCCTAACAGTAGGATCAGGTACGATAACAAGCATATGCATATCGGAGCGACTTGGATCTACGTGGCATCCATGCGCTAGGAATCGAGAAGACAACTCGGATGAACCGGCTGAAGATGCATCGGAGGAACATCGCCGGAGACTTCTTATGATATCTGATTCCGGTCGAGTTCTCCGGCGTTCATTGGCCGGAAGCTCAGAGGACAAATGTGCAGATCAGGTATACAACACATATCCCCTAGTCCTTTAATTACGTATCCTTAAAGATTAGAAGAGTCCCTTTCGCACCAACTTACGTAAATTGACCAATGTACTTATATTTCACATGATTTGATAACAAATACTTCTTGGTGACATGTAATGTACGTATATTTCATGGTCAGGTTCGATGGACCGAGGGGTTGGCGGGGACGGTCGCGCCCTCTAAAATTTTGAAATTTTTATATGATTTAGAATTTTTTTTTTAAAAATTTTTCTATGTATTTTTTATTGAAAATCTATTTTCGCCCCCTAAATTTTTATAAGTTCGCTCCCCTAAAATTTTATAGGTTCGCCTCCTAACTTAAAGTCTTGTTCCTGTCCTTGGTCAGGTTATTTTATTTTTTTGAATGATATTTTTGTTCTTTATTCCTTTTGATAAAGATAGAATAAGAAATTAATAAATCTATATAAAAATATTTTACCATTCTACTCATGATTGTTTATTGAATATATTTTTATAAACATATATTTAACGTAAATATCATTGTTATTTACATTATTGCAGGGTAAAGTGCCATTTATTTCATACGATGCCCTCGACCAACTCCATTACTTCATCTTCGTGCTAGCCATTGTTCATGTGCTTTACTGTATTCTGACACTCGGATTGGGCAGAGCTAAGGTATTATTCTCATGTTATTTCTTTTTTTTTTAACAATTATTCTCATGTTATTTCTAATTTATAATAGAATATGAACTCGTTATATTATTTCATCTTTCCTAATTTCGAGGCTGATGATTTATGTGGAAAATATATACTATGTTTTTGTTTGTAGATGCGTGCGTGGAAGAGATGGGAAAAGGAAACTAGAACAATTGAATACCAGTACACACATGGTTAGTACACATTATATTTCAAGTCAAATTTAAAAACATTTACTTTATACGTCATCCATGCATGCATATGAAATGAAAGTGGTTAGTGAAGGGTTAAGGTTAAAATACACTAAATTTTAAATATGATGATAATTTGAAAATATTTCTTAATTAATCAGAATTAGTTGCATATTAAAGCTTGTTTTGGTTATTTAATGAAAGTGGCGGTTTATTGAACAGATCCCGAACGATTCAGATTTGCAAGGGAAACATCATTCGGAAGAAGGCATTTGAGCTCTTGGACCAAAAGCCCTATTCTATTGTGGATTGTAAGCACTTTTTTGAACCATACCCTTCTTTTAATCTATATATCTAAAATTTTTGATCGAATATAAAATTTATGATCAATGTCGAATTTAAATATAAACTAACTGGACATATAAAATTAATTACTAAATTCGTTTTGATGGATACATTAAGAAAATTAAGTCCCAAATTACCAAAAATTAGTGAAAAGAATTGTAATTAATGATGGCGGCTGCCAACAAAGCCATCAAATTATGGTCAATAAAATTCCCATGATTGACTTTTAACATTTGCAACATTGTCAGTCACATATTGTGGATGGAAAATTAAAATGTAGGATATTTTAGAAAATAATGAACACATTTAAACAAATTATTTCCTTGAGGAAAGAAAAGCCTTGGTGAAATTGGTAGTTTTCAATATCTCATATACGGGCTTTGTAATTTTCTTGGCAGGTTTGTTTCTTTAGACAATTTGTTAGGTCGGTCCCTAAAGTTGATTATTTGACCCTCCGACATGGATTTATCACGGTACTTTATTCCTTCCTTTTTTTTTAATATAAATTATTTTCATTTTAACTTTGTTAACCAAGTAATTAATCGGGTTTTATTTATTGATCCACAGGCACACTTGGCTCCCCAAAGCCAAAACAATTTTAATTTTCAAAAATACATAAACAGATCATTGGAAGAAGATTTCAGTGTGGTTGTTGGCATCAGGTAATTATTTTTTTTAAAAATATATAATTTTTCTGTATATCCTAATTCTTAACCATATACTTCAATATATATTTTTTCAGTCCTCCGATATGGTTTTGTGCTGTGCTCTTCCTACTCTTCAATCCCCACGGTAAGTGTGTGTGTGTTATAGTATATATATATATATATTAGGATTAATATCCTATATACTGGCGGAGAAAATTGAAAATTTCCACAAGCGTCTTAGTTTTAGGGTGTATGGTTTATGGGTTTAGAATTTAGGGATAGTTGTTTCAATTTAAGGGTTTAGATTTAAACCATAAACCTTAAATTGAAACAACTATCTCTAAATTCTAAACTCATACACCTAAATTCATAAACCATATACTCTAAAACTAAGGCGCTTGTGGAAACTTTTGTATAAAATATTTATCCAATATATTATTTTATAAAATCTTGTGATTTTAAAGTAATGAAAGAAAAGTTTAATTAAAAAACAGGGCTAATTTTATTGTGCAGGATGGTATTCTTATCTGTGGCTGCCATTTGTACCCTTGATTGTAAGTGCATATAATTTTATCCGTTAATTTAGCTGTATAATATAACGTTGCAATCCATATTTACCGAGTGAGTGGGATGAACGGTTGTGATTTGATGATAAACCTACAGGTGATCCTGTTAGTGGGGACAAAGCTGCAGGTGATAATAACCAAAATGGCTCAAAAAATTCAAGAGAGGGGAGAAGTGGTGAGAGGACAGCCGGTGGTTGAGCCCGGCGACGACCTTTTCTGGTTCAACCGCCCCAAACTCCTCCTCTTTCTCATCAACTTCGTTCTTTTTCAGGTATTATTTCTTTCTAACACGAACACCAAACATGGATATAATACAAAGATATATTTGTTTCTTTCGACCAATAACTTGAAATTAGGGGCGAAATATAAAAGAAAACAATATTTTTTTTTTCATTTTTCGACTCCCAAATTTAACCTCTGTTTACTAATTTCTTGCAGAATGCCTTTCAGCTTGCATTCTTTGCGTATACTTGGGTACGTTATCTTTCTTTCCCTTTTTTTCTCTTGCTGATAATATTAATTCATTGTGTTTTTACTGTGTTATTGGGGTTTGATTTCTTCGTAAATAAATTTATTGTTCTGATAATTGTTGTTTTTTTTACAGTACGAATTTGGGATAAGTTCTTGCTTTCATGAGGAAGTGGCAGATCTTGTCATCTCAATTTCAATGGGGTAAAAATACTTGAAAGACTGCGTTAACTTATTGGAATTATTGCTTTAATAGACTTCTAACTTTAACTTTTTTTTTAAAATAGGGTCGTTGTTCAGATTCTTTGCAGTTATGTCACTCTTCCTCTTTACGCCCTTGTTACTCAGGTAATTTAAAATGTACATATTGACCTAGATATGTAAACCATATTTTCCACGTTCTAGAAAACATTGTTTTTCTTTTTGTGGATTTTTAAAATATAATTGATTTATTGTTTTACTATGATAGATGGGTTCAAACATGAAACCAACCATATTTAATGAAAGAGTAGCCACGGCTTTAAAGAAATGGCACCGAACGGCTAGGAAACACGTCAAGAGCAACAAGGGTTCGGTCACGCCCACCCCTTTCTCTAGCATGCCCAACACCCCGTCGCGGCACGCATCCCCGATACACCTCTTAAAGCACTACCAAAACGAAATGGACAGTGTCCATACTTCCCCTGGGAGATTGAGTTTCGAAATCGAGCGATCGGAAACGGAATCTCCGTCTATCTCCTACCACAATCATGCTGATGGTTCATCGTCACACAATCCTAACTTGGCGGAACAAAGTCAAGAAAATATTAATGGAGGTATAAAAGAGCGGAGTCTAAGCGAAGAACGAGAATTTATGCACCATACGATTAATATCATGCCCAAAGAATTTTCATTTGAAAGAAGACCGAGTATATAAGATATATGTGTATTTTGAATCATGTGTAATATATTATTTTCATTAGGACATTTAGACAAAATATGATATTTTGAGGACAAACATTTTTTGCTTTTTTTTTTATTTCTTTGAATATTTTGTTTTCATTGTTGTTTGTATAGCCTTACATATTTCATTTTCTTTTAAAATAAGGTTCATATATTTATTTCAATTTATAGTTGGTACTTGGTATGCATACGTTATAAGGCTATAAAAATAATAAATACTACAAATGATAATTAGGTATGTTGACGAAAGACTTAATCTTGATCATAAATTCTTAAAAATTAACACCTTTTAAATAATTATATTAAATATTTTTAAATTTTCTAAACAAACAAACTTTTTTTGTTCAATTTTATTTCTAGAACTCGATAATTTCATCAGAAACTCATTCAGCAGATATTTTGGATTACAAGAAACAAAAGGCTGCACAAAGAATGACAATAAAATTCATAGAAGTGCTAACCCAGGCCCAGCTGCAAAGTCGGTCTGCCATAAAACGACAACTCCCGCCGTAATGATCGATCTCCCCCACAGTTTTACAAGACACTTCCGGTATACAGCGGCTGATATACCCAATGTTTTCTTTTAAAAGCAACTAACCAAAGATAGAATCATTGGGTACGAAGAAAAGAAGAATGGAGAAGATGGTGGAGAAATGGGTTGGAAAACTGAGTCGGCAATGTTACGCGGTGTTGTGTTTGAGCGTGGTGCTTGTTTCGGTCACAATCGCTCACTTTGTTTGTCAGCTTCAGCCGGAGGATGCTCGTCAACGCACCAAGCGTCGCCTCCGTGCTTTGCATGGACCTCCTCTCTGTTATTAGCCAAACCTCTTTTCATTTTGTTAATCATCTTTCTTGTAAATAACAAGTTGTAGTGTTTCTTGTGATCAACCGAAGTTTCTCTCAGTTTATTAGCCATTCTACAAGCATCGTTTTCCATTTTCCAGGTGACTTGCCTCTAAGCATAAATGCAGTAGAAAAATTGAAAATTGAAGAACAATATTTGGATAAATTTACTTTTTCACTTCAGTTTTTTTTTGTTAGTTTTCATCCAAACTTTGCCAAATTTTAGATGATTCTATTAAAAAAGACGATAATGTCTATTTTAAGATGTAAAATCAACTCCAATGATCACATCTTTCTCAAGGTTTTGAAATGTAAAATAATTGGAGACATAACGTATTTGCTTTTAAAATTATGGTCAATTGACTCTATTTAATTTGTTGGAATTTAAAATTTTTAAAGAGTTAATATCAAATTTTGAGAATCTTCGTACCTCTTACTTTACTCTATTCTTACTATATGAAAATTTTGACTCGTCATTGGTTGGAGATTAGGATATTCGCTGTATGGTCATAGTAGATGTATCAAGTAGCACAAAACAATAATATTTAAGCAATGGAAATGCATATGGTCCGCCCCAAAAGAGCTGTAGCCAGCCAGTGGCGGCCACCGCAGCAGGGTTTGGTCCAGCGTTCACACTTCACATGGTCTCGGCACCTCTTTTCAACAGCTGCAAAACCAAATATTTGGAGAGCTGCCTTTGTTTTACCTTTACTTTTGCCGATGCTGTGTTTACTTGTCAAAACATGCATGTACATGAATGGATTGAAGCAGGGACGGACACATCGGTGTTAGGGCAGCCGCATCTCCTAAAATTTTTAAATTTTTTTATATTTTTTATTGATAATTTAATTATACACTCCTAAAATTTTGTATTTTTGCACCCCTTATATTTCTAATATAACTTTCTGATAGTTTGCACCCTCTTACATGAAATTATGCGTCCGTCCCTGAATCGAAGAGATATATTTTATAAAGATAATTGATTAAAACTAAATTCATAAAAAAATGCAATGAGTAAATAGGTATTTTTTAAAATTATAGGAAATACGTGTTTATGTTAAACCTAAATGTAAGTGTTTTTTTTACGTTAGTACTATTATTAATGCATTTTAGTTTTTTTATGAGACTTAGCGGCCCACCTCCATTTTAGTTATCGTTGTTCTCTGTGCTTTCTTGTTTAATCTTTCATGTATTGCTATACTTAATTGTTAAGTACTCGTTAATAATTTTGGATGAGTCTACCACGTGCGACGAACACCGATGAACACCACTAATGATGAACACCGATGAACACCATTAAATTAATTAATAAAAGTTTAAAATTTTAAGGACCCATCATACAATTAATAATTAAATTATTTTTATATATTAAAATTTTATTTTTTTAATAAGGATAAACTATATATTTAGTACTTCACCTATTTCCGTATTTCTATTGAACCCTCATTATTTAAATATTATTTCAATTTAATTCTATTCTTTATAAAAAAATAATTTAACCCTTAACCCTCAACGTAAAACCCTAAACTATTAAACCTTAAACCTTTAAACTCTTAAACATATACCCTAAACCATATACCATTAAAAATAATTTCACCATCATCGATTCAATTCAATTCAATGAATTGTTGAATTCTGCTAAAAAATTCAATTAAATTATTTTTTACATATATCAAAATTAATTAAACTCGAATCTTCTAGAATTAACATTATCATCTTATTTGAGATGAAAAGGTCATCACAATTAATCACAATAATAGATGAATTTTAAAATGTCGTAACTACATGTGTAATAGTTTGAACAGAAGTTATCTAGTGTTCAAGCAAGTTAATATGGAAATTCAAGTAGGATCGCAGTGCCTTTGTTATCCTTGAATATGGAAGTAACATAGTATTCTTTTTTTTTCAGGACATATGCTGTTTGGATGCTGATGGTGCTCTTTTCGACACTGCATTACTCTCAGCTGTTGCCGCCCTTTCTCATTGTAAGGGTTCTAGCAGTAGCGCCCTTAAGAACACTGACTTTATTCTAATTCTTTTAATTTTATGAAAATTTTCTTACAGTGGAAATCCCGGTAGTATCTCTCAATGATGATGGGAAAATAGTTTTACCCGAGGAACAAGGAGTATCTGATAGGGAGCCAAGAGAAAAGAAAAGTGAACCTGGGCAGCATTCCATTTTCATTAACTTAATTCTTACCATTTTTATAAGAATTTCGGTATACACCGAAAAAATTGATACCAAAATTCTTATAATTTTTATAAAAATTTCAGTTGCGCCTCATTTTAAAATGTTTCACCTTAAAACTTCCCGAGTCCTAGACGTGATACAAACTTGGAAAATCCACCCTAAAATTTTTGTAAAAATTCATCGATTATTGTGATGGCCTCTTCATCTCAAATAAGATGATAGTGTTAATTCTAGGAGATTTGAGTTTAATTAATTTTGATATATATAAAAAATAATTTAATTTAATTTTTTTAGGAGAATTCAACAATTCATTGAATTGAATTGAATCGATGATGGTGAAATTATTTTTAATGGTATATGGTTTATGGTATATGTTTAAGAGTTTAAGGGTTTAAGGTTTAATAGTTTAGGGTTTTAGGTTGAGAGTTAAGGGTTAAATTATTCTTTTATAAAGAATAGAATCAAATTGAAATAATATTTAAATAATAAAGGTTCAATAGAAATACGGAAATAGGTGAGGTACTAAATATATAGTTTACCCTTATTAAAAAAATAAAATTTTAATATATAAAAATAATTTAATTATTAATTGTATGATGGGTCCTTAAAATTTTAAATTTTTATTAATTAATTTAATGGTGTTCATCGGTGTTCATTATTAGTGATGTTTATCGGTGTTCGTCGCACGTCGTAGAATTTTCCAATAATTTTCCATAAATATACATATGAAATTGTCATATACCTACCTACACAAAAATATCGAATAAATGATTGATTTGATGTTAATCGTATACTACTAAAATTATTATCAAATAAAGAACTCTATATTCATATTTTTGTTATAAAATTAGTGTAATGATTAATCCTATGTATTATATAAGTCTATATAAGAGTAGGCACTAATTGCAAGAATAAACATTAATCATAAGTTTTAAAGTATAAAGTTATACTTTATTATTAAAAAAAAATATTGAATACTCAACTACCAGTTAAGATAAAATAAAATTTTGTCATCTCACTTAAACTCGTAGTCGAATTTTTTATTTTATTATTTTACATGAAATGTCAATAACATTAGATCCAAATTTATAACGCAATTCACGTGAAGTACCCACAAAAGACAATGATGAACCTAATTGAGAGTTTCTGCCTAATTCACAATAACCATATGATTCCCCTCGGAATCACGCCATGTTTATGGAACAAAACAACAAAACTATTAGGAATTAGGACCCAATATGAAAAATGGAACTCCAAAGTCCAAACTGCTCTTCGCTTGCCCCAAGGTTACGTACAACCGTGACCTTTGTCCCTAAAAACTAAGTGAAAATCTATATTACTTGAATATTGCAGAAAATCAATATAAAAAAGATTATTTTTCTAAAATCCATTTTTTAATTTAAGATAGTAAACGTATGCTGGTATGATATAAGGGTAGTATATGTTCAATTTTCTTAGTCTTTTTAATAAGTCACACACACCGTGCAGAACTGATGCTCGAACCCGAATCACCTGGATGAATTACATCATCTTTTACCACTGGAACAAGGGTGAACTTATTATACTAATTAATATTAATATAATTATGAAAAAAAGATATACATTACTGAATACGTTAAATTTAAATGATATATGTTCAGGTTTCTTTCACCGCCGACATTTGTCTTTCACTGGCTAGTTATTATAAATATCTTCATAGTGCAAATTTAGGTTAAATCTGGGTCGGTCTACAATTGTTTGTTTCATGAAAATAACCTGCGAGATTTTTTCAATAATTCCGTTAAAATTACAAAAATCTTTCTGTTCAAATATAATCTGAATATAATTTAATCTAAATCTAAAACAAATAGAATATTATTGGCTTCAAAAGAATTTGAGCTGATCCTATCCATCGAATTAACACATGCAATGCAATAATATGGTTGAGTAATACATGATTACGACCGCAACCTGATACCATATACAAGATAGTACCTGTTCATACGTATTTTTAACCTTTCGTCAGTGCATATATATATATATTGTAACAAAGTGATTTGAATCCGTATCTTTTAGGATGAACATCATTCGCTTTTCTACTGAAACACTTGTTAGGTTGCATTACGAGTTAAATACTCACCTACCCATACCTTACCAATTTAATATCAGGGGCCCTTCACCCTGCTTATTAACTTTTTTTAATAGAAAAATCACTATGAAGTATATTTATTTTAAAGATTACTATTATTCTATTTAATTGAGAATCTGGTAATTTTTCTACATATGGTAATGAATTAACAATTACTACTAATTTAAAACTTAATTTATTTTTCTACGTAATAAAACGGTACCGTTTGGATCACAGAATACATCCATGAAGATGGAGTCCTGAACATTCGAAACATGGAGCAAAAGAGAGAATATTTGATTACGTAGAGGTAACCCTCAATCCAAACTGTTTAATTTTGTTCATATACGTGCCGGGTAAAGAGCACCGACACGTGGCGTAAATAGAAATGCAGGTTCATTATCCCTGCAGTATGATTCAGCTGTACTTGATTAATATCTTTCTCCATTACTTCACTGCCGGTTGCTGCTTGCTTGCTGGCTACTATTGCTGCTTATTACTGCTCCCCCACTGCAGCAAAAAAGCTTATAAAAAAGCACCATTATTATATAATTCAAGAGAAACAAAACCAGAACAAAGCGGCGTGCAGTGCTGTTCTCCGGTAGCTTATGAAATGAGCGGCGGCGTGCTGTGCTGTTCTCCGGTAGCTTAAAGTGTTGATTTTGTTGCACAAAGCGGCCAAGCAACAGACATTGTCAGAACAAAGGGAAAATATACAGTAGAAAAAGGGCATCAACCCAAAGGCAAAAGCAAAAGAATTGTTACAATCAAGAAGCTAACTTTTTTAAAAAAAAATAAAAAAGAAGGGAACTTTGCGTGTGTGATTGTGTTCTTGTAATTTTTTTTCATAATGAGGAGAAGAACAGAGATTCTGGTGCTGGTTTTTTGCTTGGTTACTGCAACGACCACGTTTGCAGCCACCGTCACGTACGATCGCCGAGCGATTGTCATCGACGGGAAACGCCGCGTTTTGGTCTCTGGCTCCATTCATTACCCTCGCAGCACTCCTGAGGTAAGCTTCAATTTTCCGTCATTTTCTCTCTCATTTCCGCTTCCCCTGTTTTCTGGAACAGGAAAACAAATGTCTGAATAATTACGGCTTCATGTTTCAAATGTTGTCAGATGTGGCCAGACCTTATACAAAAATCCAAAGACGGAGGATTAGATATGATCGAAACTTACGTTTTCTGGAACTTACACGAACCATTTAGAAACCAGGTCATGTCTTCTTATTCTTCCTCTTCTCAGTTGCTGTAATAAAACTCATCTGAAGTTATGAACTAAAACAAATGAATCCCTTTTTGATAATTGATATTTACAGTACAACTTCGAAGAAAGAAACGATTTGGTTAAATTTGTAAAGTTAGTTGCAGCAGCTGGTCTCTATGTTCATCTGCGCATCGGGCCATATGTTTGTGCCGAATGGAATTATGGGTAAACTTCTATTTATTTCTCTTTTTTCCTTTTTGGGTATGTTTAATTTTCTTTACTTGTTGATAAAATATTCGCATTTGCAGTGGATTTCCTCTTTGGTTACATTTTATTCCCGGAATCAACTTTCGAACTGATAATGAACCATTTAAGGTAATACGTTGATTATCAAGTTTTGTAAAGTTTACTGAAATTGTTGGAAGAACAGTTAGCTGTGAAATGTGAATCTTTATTTTTTCTTCTTTCAGGCAGAAATGCAGAGGTTCACGGCTAAGATTGTGGACATGATGAAGCAAGAGAATTTGTATGCATCACAGGGAGGACCCATTATTTTGTCACAGGTCTACCTTTGTCTTTACTCTTCTCTTCTCCTTCTTTCTTATAAACAATTCCTGTTGTTGTCGGTGCTATGATTGTTTTCCCCAATGGCAAATTTATTATGTTTTCTGGGTTTTTTATATCAGATTGAAAATGAGTATGGAAACATTGATTCAGCATATGGGGCAGCTGCAAAACCCTATATAAATTGGGCAGCTGATATGGCTGTTTCATTGGATACTGGAGTTCCCTGGGTCATGTGCCAGCAATCTGATGCCCCTGATCCCATTGTAAGTTTTGGTTTTATCGATTAACGTTTTTACTCGCAATTTCGATCATACTTAATCTTTGCATGTTTTAATTGAAAGAGGTTTCGGACTGTTTCTTGTTTGTTTTGAAAATCAGGGTATTGATTGGTTTTGATATATGATTTCTTCTTTTATCTTGGCATTTACAGATTAACACCTGCAATGGATTCTACTGTGATCAATTCACCCCAAATTCTGATAAGAAACCGAAAATGTGGACCGAGAATTGGTCTGGATGGTAGGGTGTCCAACTCGCCAATATAATTTACTATCTGACTTCTACATAGACATAGTAGCTGTTTGGTTATATGGATTACATGTCACCATCAAAATGTTGATTGTTTGCTTCTCTTATTCAACTTTTTATCAAAAAGTATTTCTTCCTCATTACTTCCAAATATATTTCGAATGCTAGGTTCCTTTCATTTGGTGGTGCTGTTCCCTACAGACCTGTAGAAGACCTTGCATTTGCTGTTGCGCGGTTTTACCAAAGAGGTGGAACTTTCCAAAACTATTATATGGTAATGATAATTGGAGTTTAAAATGTGTTTGTGCATTTTTTTATACTAATAAAATTCAATCCTATAATCAAGTACACAGTCTCATTTTGAACCAAACTTATGAGTCAAAATTCTTTGGTTGCTCTTAAAACAGTACCATGGTGGAACAAACTTTGGCAGGACTTCGGGTGGACCCTTCATTGCTACTAGTTATGATTATGATGCTCCAATTGATGAGTATGGTATGCCTTCAATCAATAAAAAAAATTTGTCAATACTTCTAAGCATCTACTTGACCCTATAGGCTATAAGTGCCTGCAGCATACTTGAGGTTACCATCCGTATGCAACATGACTCGTATTGGTGGTTATTATGATAGAATGAGATGTAAATCCATGATTATTCGGTTTATAATTTACTACATGGCATCTTCTAAGTTTCACCTGTCTTCCCATTCACTGTTTTCTCAGGACTTGTTAGACAACCTAAGTGGGGTCACCTAAGAGATGTTCATAAGGCCATAAAGCTTTGCGAGGAAGCATTGATAGCCACTGATCCTACAATTTCCTCCTTGGGTCCAAACTTGGAGGTATTTTCTATCTTGATTGTCCCTTCCTTTCGCATTTTAAAGAGAGCCTTACTTCTTTGCTTCTATGTGAGTTATGAATAATAAACTCAATGAGGCCTGCCTCTTCTTTACTTCTTTGTGTGATTTGCGAGAAAGGGTCCCATTGAATTCTTAAGGATCATAATACGTTGTTCACATAAATGATAACAAATAAAATAACTTTTTTATGATGATAATATACGTTGTTCTCAGATCATTATTGAAAGATATAGTTGAAAATCAATTAGCAGTGGTCCTACAATTTCTTCTTGTTCAAATTAACCAGTTAAGGGATGTATTTCTTTTTTCCTCCCAGGCTGCTGTATATAAAACAGGATCAGTATGTTCTGCTTTTCTTGCCAATGTGGACCCCAAATCTGATGCAACTGTTAAATTCAATGGCAATTCATACCTTTTGCCTGCATGGTCTGTCAGCATCTTACCAGATTGCAAGAATGTAGTTCTGAATACTGCCAAGGTATGCTTCCTTAGCACATCTGCCTCCATATTCGAGTTAGCTTACATCAATTATGTGTTTTTTTAAATGGTGGTAGCTTTAAACTGTTATACTATAGCTTGGTTCGGCTTAAGTTACGTAGCTTACTCGTCCTAGATTTTCGTGCCATTAGTCAAGAATCTTGTTGACAATTTTCTTTGTGACATTTGAATAACTGAATTACGTCAAGCCAGTCTTTTCTATCCTCGCTTTTATAAAAGAATCAAAATAGGAAACTCAAATTGTCATTATTTGTGGGTTCATAGAACCTAACTCTGCAAAAGAGGTTGTCCAAAAACCTCCATTGCAGTTGTACAATGTATTTCTGCCATGGATTGCATGCATTTATCTTTACTTAATTATGTCAATTTTTTTATTCTTGTAAGTTTGTTCTTTCAAGTAAAGTAACTCATATAGATTTTTTCTTCACATGACAGATTAACTCGATGACCGTGATTCCAAGCTTCATGCATGAATCTTTGAATACCAATGCTGATTCAACTGACTTAATTGGGTCAGGGTGGAGTTGGATAAACGAACCTGTGGGCATCTCAAAGGCTAGTGCATCTAGTAGACTTGGATTGTTAGAGCAAATCAACACTACTGCTGATCAAAGTGACTACTTGTGGTATTCGTTAAGGTATCCTGGTGTTTTGTTTTAGAAGTTTCCTAAGGGCATAATTGCTACAGTTCAAGTTTATACTATTCAAAATATCTTTAAAAAATAAATTGTCAATTGCTTTTGGCAGCATGAATATCAAGGGAGACGAGCCTTTCCTTCAAGATGGATCTCAAACTGTTCTCCATGTCGAATCACTTGGGCATGCTCTTCATGCTTTTATAAATGGGAAACTCGCAGGTAGTTGGAAACAATATATTTTTTCAGAGCACAATATCTTAGATATATATATGGTCATTTTCATTGCAATTTATCTCCTCTTTTCACATGTCTTAGAGCTCTTCTGCTCTGATATGGTATTGACTTCAATGTTTCTATAGTGAAATGGGATGAATGAAACTATGGACCGATAATATTGATTGTTTGTGTGCATCTTTCAAAACTTTCGGCAGGGAGCGGAACTGGTAGTAGCAACAATGTTAAGGTTAAAGTGGATATCCCCGTCACAGTTGTCCCTGGGAAGAACACAATCGATCTCCTGAGTTTGACTGTAGGACTGCAGGTTCAATTCCTCCTCACTAAGATTTACATAACCATTAACTAAAAAATGGAAATATTTATCTCCAAATTGTACTGATGAAGTTACTACTTCCTCTATAAGTTGAATATGTTTTCTGTTGGACAAACCAGTTGCAATACAAATAACTATAAATGTATCATCTAATTGAAGACTTGTATTTCAGAACTATGGGGCCTTTTTCGACTTGTCGGGGGCTGGAGTCACTGGTCCAGTGAAATTAAATGGCTTAAACAATGGTAGCAGCATTGATCTCTCCTCACAGCAGTGGACATATCAGGTTGGTAATCTCAGATAAACACTGCATTTCTTTACAACCTACAAACTGAGAAAAAGGTATCTAGTAAATGGATTTGAATGATATCTGGTGCAATGGTGAATGCAATCTATTCTTTTTCTGCCACATCAAGCGCCCGTACATTATTTGTGGTGAGATGGCACTTAATATAGCATACCAACTTCCAAAACAAAATTTTGAAACTGTACTGTAATTTTCTTGTTTCTGCAACCATGAGTATAGGTTGGGCTTAAAGGAGAAGATTCAGGTCTACCAAGTGGAAATTCATCACAATGGATCTCACGGTCCGGCTTGCCCAAGAATCAACCCCTAATATGGTACAAGGTATGAGTTTGCGAGTTTCGAATTTACTTATTGCATTCAAAGGAAATTAAATATTCAATAAAGTATTAAGCTTATCCTTCTTGCATTAGTTACTTTTAAATGTTTATTCGTTTTAGTCCTGAATACATATGCACACACACATACAGGGAAGAAGCCAGATTTTTTTTTCTTCTGGGGGCCATAATTGAATTATAGTTTTTTTAGGTAGACAAAAATCAAAATATAATTTTACCATTATATTAACTTGTATCTTTTCAGTTTTTAGGGACCACATCTCTGTGTGTGTACATATAATCAATGTTTAAACTTTCAAGTTCTGATGAGTTATTTGTAGAAAATCTTCTCTATATTGCCACTTATCTATTTTTGTTCCAACATGAACTAGCATGATCCAAGTTACGCCATGGTCTTTAATTATTCAGAAAACTATTGCGGTGGTTTGAACAGTTGAATCGAATCTAAGTTACTAGTGCTCAAATTTCTGTATGCAGACAAATATTGATGCCCCAAGTGGGAATGATCCAATTGCTTTAGACTTCACCGGGATGGGGAAGGGTGAAGCATGGGTGAACGGTCAGAGCATTGGAAGATATTGGCCGGCCTATATCGCTGGAAATGGTGGCTGTACTGACTCTTGTAATTATAGAGGAGCTTATGGTGCAAGCAAATGCCGCAAGAATTGTGGGAAGCCATCTCAGCAATTGTGAGTACCAAAGAGTCTATGCTGGGAAAGCTTGAAAATCGCTACTGTAAATTCTCTTATTCCTGTATATCTGTCTCGCTCACAGGTACCATGTACCCCGTTCATGGTTGCAACCAAGTGGCAACATTCTTGTATTGTTCGAGGAACTCGGTGGGGATCCGACACAGCTTGCTTTTGCAACTAGACAGACGGGAAGTTTGTGCTCACATGTATCTGAATCACACCCATTACCTGTAGATATGTGGGGTTTGGATTCAAAAACAGGAAGGGCATCAAACCCTATTCTATCCATCAGTTGCATGTCTCCGAATCAGGTTATTTCTTCAATCAAATTCGCAAGCTATGGAACTCCTCTCGGCACTTGTGGCAGTTTTAGCCATGGCAGGTGTAGCAGTGCTAAAGCACGCTCCATTGTACACAAGGTGCGATCTTGCTCGCTATCCGTATGCAAATTTTTACTGTTGCAGCCAAACTTTTCCCGCCCATAACAACTGTTAAAACTTTACAGGCTTGTGTTGGATCGACAAGTTGTAGTATCGGTGTATCAACTAGCACATTTGGTGACCCTTGCAAGGGAGTAAAGAAGAGCTTAGCAGTAGAAGTTTCTTGTGCATGAAGAAATGTCAATAAGCATGCATTATTGGGTGCGAGCGGAGCGTTGTCCCCCTGGTAAGTGTGCAATCAAATAATCTTTTCAACAAAGGATTCTTCTCATAAAGGGGGGAAACATACAGGGAATATGTTCTTACTAGCACTGGAAAAATAAACGTTAGTGTAGTGTTAACTTTAGTGGCATTTCTGCGTAGTATCTTGTAACAGAGTACATGCCTTCCTGTCATAGAAACAATTTTATGAAAAATATACCAATATATTTTGTCCTTGAAAAATCTTTGACATTATATACATGTGTTTGAAAAAGATAAAAGGATCCAATTCCGTCATACATAAATGCTTTTAGTAAAATGGGGAGACGCTATAAGTGATGAGGAGAAAGCAAAATGAGGAAGAAAAGGAAAAGAGAAAGGAATTGAACAAGACCCGAAATAATCTTCTCGACACTAATGATTATCGAAATATAGGAAGATCATATTTTGTTTGTGGGTCGGAACTTGAAGCCGCTTCACTGACTGCAACTATGGCATTCGAGGTTGCCCCTCCGAGCGCACTTGCCATCTTTAGAAAGTAACTATGCCTGCACAAACAAACCATTTGCAACTTTCATTTATCAACCAAAACGAGAAACATTTGAAGCCTCGGATGAAATCAGAAGCAAAATTGAAGAACTTAATTGAAGGTTAACATCTTCATACCATCTGGTGTCTGCAGTCAACTCAGGGTGGAAAGCAGTTGCTAGCAATTTTCCTTGCTTCACGGCAACTATAACTTTCTTTTCGGGCACAGCAGACTCCTGAAATACCCAAAAAATTTAGATGACAAGAATTTGACACAGATTAAGTTAAAAGACCCAGAAACAAGAGATGAAAGAAATAAATGAAATAGATGTGCAATTAATTACTTGGAAATTTATAGGAAAGCATGATAAACAAATCTAGACTCCTTTAGTTAAGGGAATGTATAAAATGTTATTGTTTTAAGTTCGACTATAGCAATGAAGAATTCAAAAGAAAAAGTCAGTATACCTCCTGAATTTCAACAGCTGAACTCAAATATAGCACTTTATTTGATGGGATAGGATAATCAGCAAGCACTTCAACTTCTGGCCCCACTTTAAGGATGGCAGGAGCACGGATGAAAACACCACGAAATGTCTCAGGGCCACCTTCTTTGGATGCAAGTTCTGGCACTAAAAGCTCTGCCTCAAAGCTTTGGATCTAAATAAAATTTGATTCGTTAAAAAATGAAACAATTTAATTCAATGTTAGAAGCTTAAAACAAATTGGGAAACAAGGATGGGGAATGTCGAAATCTTCTGTGCCACTGTAAAACTGATTTCAGTAAGTGAAAGAGGTATCTACATCCTATATATATGAAAACAACAGTGTTAAGCGAGGTAGAACCATATCAATTTATACACAAAAAAGAATTCTGATTTGTTACTTTTCTCTTAAAGTCTACATTTCAGTTCTTTTAGTTGACAAATCTGTTTAAGCGAAATTATCAGCCTAAATGGGAATGGTGAAAAAGTTGATATCTTCAAGTAATAACAACACCAACATGCAAAGCTGATATCTTCTGTGAGTGGTCTTTCTCTAAAGAACACATGCGTGTCTCTTTATTCACTAATCACAATGCAACATCTGTAGAAAGACAAGTTCAACTAAGCAGTGAAATAAAACGGTATATAGTTTATAAGCATCACAGAAGGCATATGTAATTACCTGACTCCCAAAGTAATTTCTATGGACGGTGCAATCCAGACCCCCGACTAATTCTTGCCCTCCTTCTTTCTGTCCTGAAAAGGTAGCACAATTTCAAATTCAAAACCTTTTGATGCTTGGTGCAAATTATATATGGTTCACAAATTTAATATGCAGAATCAGGGGGGAGCAGAACATACCAACAGCTTTGTTTGCCAAAAATATAAGACCTGCACAAGTCCCCCAAACTGGCTTCCCCATTTGCACAAACTCACGCAATGCTGGAAACTGATCAGAAATGGAAAATATTAGCCAAATAAATGCAAAGGAGACAATGATGGATGCTCTCAACTGAAAAGGCTACGAAAACTGGCCGATAATGACACAGGAAATAAAGCGAGTTGTTTAACTTTGATCAGCCACTCTTTGCAAAGAACTCATTTGAACACTATAAGAACTTGAATCAGAGTTAGTTTTAACAATTATTTCATTCATGAGCAAGATCTTCAACTATATATCCCTCAAAAGATCTAACAATGACAAACTCATTCAACCCTTTTGCATAGATAAAAAAATGTCATTCCCGGGTACCAAAGCATCTCAAAATCCAAAATACACACAATCGAACCCACCGAAGTTGCAATTATCTTTGTTCGAATTACTAATTCATTCTAACCATTTACTCATTCTTAACCAAAATGGTCTCAAATCTTAGCATTTGCTTTTTGCTTGAACTACTAGCAAAAAGCAAGCAACAACAAAACAAGCCAAAACGCCAGAATTATTGGAGAAAAAGAACCCATTTTTCTAGAAATGAATCATAAGTTAGTCTCTTATACAGTTATACTGTGACTAAAGCTAAAACAAATACATATGTAAAAACTTAAAGAGAGAGAATATACAAGATTGTGAAGCTCAGCAAGTTTAGCCATGGTGGTGCTTTCTCCACCAGGAATGATAAGAGAGCTGATACTTTGAAGCTGCTCTGGCTTCCTTATCTCCACTCCTTTCACTCCTAACCTCCTCAGCGCTGCAAAAAGTAGATAATATATTATCACATAAGGTTTTCACTTTTCAGCCAAACATGAAAACTCGCCAATAAAGCAATTGGAATATCAGGGTTCAAAGATTATTGCCCGCTATGTGTTCGTTGAAAGATCCCTGTAAAGCCAATACTCCGACAGCTCCCATGCTTGATTCTTTCACTCGACGAGAGAAACAGAGACGTCGAGTAACTCAATTGTTTGTTTTCTTTCGTTCTATGGTTGTATTTTAATTCTTCAGTGGCCGAAATATTAACCAATCAAAACATAATCGAAAAAAGCATACAATGACTTCAAAAATAATTATTAAAATAACACTCATTATTAATTATTTACAGAAATAACATAATTATTTATTTACGTAGCATACAATGACTTTTTACTATATACTCTAAATAAGTTCCTACCTCCCACATTTTCCTAAATTTCCTTTTTTAACCATTTACCTCTAAATTCATCAAAAAAATTATTTTTGAAAGACACGACCATTAAGCATGATTTTCGTATCAACCAATAAAGTATAAATATTTATTGAAAGGAAAAAGCATACGTAATATACGACCTCCAAACCCTAGTTTCTTTCTACTACCAAAATTCCATCAACTATAATTGTTTTTTACTTTGATCAATCTCTTTGATCGGTGGTCGACAATTAATTTTAGTATTAGTTGTCGATCATCGAATTTATTAATTTTTTTATTTTTTATTTTAATAAGAATCTCTTTCTGTTGAGATTTTAGGGGCTCGATTCGATCAACCGTTCTTGCTCGTCAAGTGTTGAGAAGTTGGATAATTGGGTGTTTTAGTGGGAGGTGAAAATTTGGCAATTTGACACAAGAATTTATAGTGGTTCAACCTTCTAACCAAGGTCTACATCCACTACCTTAGCTCCCCACTAAGGATTTCCAACAAATTCACTAAGAATTTCGTCCCCTTTTCTCGGATTAGGATGAAACCGTTACAACCCTCAAAGCTTTCTACCCAAAGCTTTCTACCCAAAGCTTTAAGGAACACTCTCTTTACAAAGAAAGACTTAGCAAACTAGAAAACCCTCTAAAACGTGTTTGTTTGCAATTCTAAGCACTCACCCAAAACCTAAACACTTGAGCAAATTTAACAATATAAGCTCACAAGTGTTGTCTAAGCAAGAAATTAAACAATTTAAGCTCTAGACAAATTTTGACATCATAATGTTGTAACAATTGAAGCATTTCTTGTATCTTGATGCTTGAAGGTCCCTTTTATACTCCTTGATGAGTTTCTAGCCGTTTATGGCCGTTGGAGATGTTTTGGAGCCGTTGGAAGCCATTAAAGTCGAGCTTTAAATGCTCACCTGCACAATGGTTTCGAAACCATTGAAGAGGTTTCGAAACCTTAAGAAGGGATTTGTAAAAACTAGCCGTTTATGGCCGTTGGGGATGTTTTGGAGCCGTTACAGGGCCAAAGTTTCGAAACCTTCATAGAGGTTTCAAAACCTTTGTGTCAAGGTTTCCAAACCTTAATAGAGGTTTGGAAACCTTTGTTAAGGTTTCAAAAACAAAAGCTTACTGCCCAGAGAGGTTTCGAAACTTCCACTTAAAAACACAAATTTGGCTAATTTTTGACTTTAAAATGTATATTCGATATAGGTGCAAAGTCAAAAATATTTTAAACATATTTTTCAAGTTTTAAGGACTTTTGAATTATTTTTGAAATCTTTAAATAAGTCCAAAACATTTTTCACATAATTGTTATATCAAAACATTTCTCAACACTTTCTCTATCCTTGTGATATATCTTTATTTTTGTTTTGTGGTTTGATTCATCTGTCTTTGTAGCATGTTTCAACATACCTTAGCGGTCGGTTGTTGTTCGCACAGAGATTCAATCGGCGCTAGTTTCTGATTTATGTTTTTGTCGGTGGTCACTTGGAAAGTTATATCCTCACTCGGTTGATGGTTGTTTGCCGATGAAATCAGTCCTTAGTAGCGGTACTTTTTCTTGACAGCTTGGATCGCGCATCACTCCTTCTTTTGCGTCTCGTTTGGACAGAGAGCAAGAGATTCAGATTGAGGAGGCTGCTAAATTTTATTAGTACGCTTATCTTCATAGAAATTTTCAATTTTATTTTTATTTTTGAGTTATAAGAATTATTTGGTTGTTTAATCCAAATATTATTCTTCTTAAATGTATTGTAATTGTGATTTTTTTATAAATTTAATAAAAATTTAGTTACTTTTATAAAAAAAATATTTATTAAAAGAGCGTCTAGTTGACTTGAGCGCACATTTGCTTTATACGACGAAAATTGATATTATTTTATACATAATAAAAAATGGATTAATATCCTATACACTGGCGGTGGAAATTTTTTGTTTTCACAAGCGCCTTAATTATAGGGTTTTGGGTTAGGGCTTAGGGTTTAGAGTTTAGGGGTTTTAGTGTAAATGTTTAGAATTTAGGGTTCATGTTTAGAATTTAAGATTTATGGTTAGAATTTAGGGTTTAGGGTTAGGTTTTAGTTTTAAGGTAATATGGGTAGGGATTTAGGATTTAACATATAAACCCTAAAATTTAACCTTAAACCCAAAATTCTATCAACAATCCCTAAATTCAAAACTACTACACTTATACCCCTAAAATTTAAACCCTAAACGGAGTCCCTAACCCCTAAAATTAAGACGCTTGTGTAAAAAAAATTTCACAAACGCTTGTGTATAAATAATTATCCATAAAAAATTAGTGTTATTTTGTTAATTAATTTAAATTCTTTGATATATAGGTTAAAAAGACGTAATTCGATCTATCGACGGACGTAATTAGGCCTAAACGAAACAAAAGCTTTTTTATTTAATTAATATTTACACCCTAAAGAAAAACACTCTTTTTTTGAGGAATAAAGAAAAACAATCTTGAAAAATATAAATCAGTAACATTTTCTAAAGTTACCTAGTTGAAAACCTAAAACCTAAAAATACAAATTGTTTCTGTTGTTGTTGGTTTTCTTTTTGTCGATACACGTCGCCTTCCTAATTTTCTGAATTCAGCCCCAAAAGCAACAGCAAGGAGAAGAAATCGTTAGGAATTCGAAGTTTCGATTTCTCTGACTCGTGTTTAGATTTCGAAAAACAGAGACCGAAATCGTCCCTGGGATCCAAGATTCAACATTAGGATTCTTTTCCCCTGTTGCAGAGGCTTCTTCGTCTATCTTTTCGGAATTAATTCAAATTCAAATTCAAAATTAAGATTTTTCTTTATGATTTCTTAGATATTTGGGGGAAATATTGGGAGAAAAAGGTCAACGTAAAAAACTGGAGGCATAGCGATGTTGGGCGTCGATCGTTGTGGCTTTGATGTTGAAAGTTGTTCCTTTCATTTGGCTGAATGGCATCCTTTGGAATAGTAAAGCTGATTAGGGCTTCAAGCCCTCCATCCTTCATATTTATTTTTTAAATCTGGTATTTTCTTTCAAACCGGTTTCCCTTTTATTTCTATTACGTTTTATTTTATACTTTTTTTCTTTCTTTCTAATGTTTTATTTATGTTTGTTTAAGTTAGTTTCAATATGAACCTGAAAATTTCTATTGGCAATTTCTTGATAGGCGGTCTATTGATCTTTGCAGGTTCAATAATCGTTCTTCATTTGTAACTTTCAAGGTTTCAAGGTTTCAAGTGTTCTAATGTTCCGTAGCAGCTTTTCATTTTCCAGAGTAATGGGCTGTTTTGGTTGCTTCGGCTTCACAACAAAGCCCAAACAATCCGCTAGGCCCAATTGCAGGCCAAATTTTCAACTGTCCCAGGAATTTTTGTTAGATGAAGAAATAGAAGAAGATGATGATTGCTCATTTAATGGTGATGTTACCAGCACTGCTATTGTAGTTGAGGCTGAGTCTCTAGGCCGTGGCAAGCGTTCTGAAGAGATTTTGAGGTTCAAACTGAACAATGGATTAGCTTGCAGGCAGTTTCATGTCAAGGAAACCAACATGATTATACGCTCCGAGGCAAGCTTTGAAATGAATTATTTCACCTCATTGTCACTAAATGCTATTGTGTATGTTAATATTGTTGTCTTGTGTATGTGTTTCCAGCATTTGAAATATCTTTACTGCTTCATTATTGTGTGATTATACCTGTAATCTTCATTCAGTGTTTCTGTATCTTATGCTTATGAAGTTATGAGATCTGGATTCATTTTTTTTCAGGATGAAAATGGGAATAAGATGATTAACGAGTATGTGCGAGAATGTAAGATTGGTTCTGGTAGCTATGGAAAAGTGGTAAGGATATTGTTGGCAATTCGCTTTTTATGTAATTTTCATAAAGGATTCAAATGTTAACTATTTTGTTTGCTTTTGTGGCAGGTTCTTTATCGAAACAATGTAGATGGAAAACACTATGCTATTAAGGTTAGTAGCTTGTTTCAGTGGAGAAATGTGTTTCCTTTGAGGGTAAAGAGGATGTAACAATTGAGAATGAATGTTTTCAGGCAATTCGGTTGCATTTATTTGTTTAGCAGCAGTTTTTAAAATTCAAGAAAGATTTGTTTCATCATGTTCTTATAGGTTAAATTTGGTTTTGTGGATCTAGTACAATTTATGCCAAATTAAGTTCACCTTTCAATCATGAATTATTTTTACATTGAGTTGCAGGCCTTTCATAAGTCTCATTTATTGAAGTTGCGGGTTGGTCCATCAGAGACTGCAATGACTGATGTTCTTCGTGAGGTATTGGCTTAATAGTTTGTGGAGAAAGTTACCTTAATAATCTACTGTTGTCATGTGAAGTACTTATTATTATTATTATTTTGATGAGTGGCCATATTTATCTCATCCATTTCCCTTCAGGTTCTAATCATGAAAATTTTGGAACATCCCAATATAGTTAATCTCATTGAGGTGATTGATGACCCAACAATGGATCAATTCTACATGGGTATTTATATTTCCTTTTTTTCTTCTTTTTCTCTAGCAAGTGATGTGATTAAAAGAGTGATTGACTCGGCCTTTCTTTTTGTTCAGTTCTTGAATATGTGGAAAGCAAATGGGTTTGCGAGGATTCTGGTCCTCAAGGAGGCATTGGAGAAGATACTGCTAGGAAGTATGTTCGCGATATAGTATCTGGGCTTATGTACCTCCATGCTCATGTATGATTTGAAAGCCAGTTTTTGTGCATCATTTCATTTCTTTCATTCCTATATCGTGCGTGTGTGTGTGTTTTGTATGTGATATGTCCTACTAAATTCCTGTTTAGATAAGTATGATAAAAGTTTTTTTCTGAACATGTCCAGAGAATTCCCCCCCCCCCCCCCCTTGTTTGCTGTTATTCCTTTTTTGTTCATGTTTGTATAAATATAAACACAATAAATAAGAGTTAAGGTTGTTAGTTTAAAGCAACACCCTGAAGAAGAGAGTTGGCTAGTTGTGAATTGTGATATCTATGATGTATATTGCAGTATGTCCCTGCATGTCTGATGCTCTGTCTTTTCATGTTTCAATGAGGAAATTTATTGATCCTGAAATCTTGTAATTTTCTGTCGGCTTTGCAATTTCCTTTCCTAGAATTTTGCTTCTTTATTCTTTATATTACTAGCATGGAAAGTTTTCACGTGCTTCCATTTATTTTACTTTTTATATCCAGAATCTTGTTTACAGTGGTAGACAATAGAACCATGTGTTAATTGTTGTGCTTACTCGGATCTTTTCTTTTAAAAACAGAATATTGTGCATGGCGATATAAAACCTGATAATTTGTTGATTACTGGCACGGGTACGGTGAAGATAGGAGATTTTAGTGTCAGCCAGGTGTTTGAGGTAATGATACTACTTCACTCAAAAATTTCCTCTTACGGACTGTGTGTGTGTGTGGATGAGCCACTTTTATGCGTTTTTTACCGTTTATCATTTCTTTACTTTTCATGTCAGAATTGTGTGTAAGTTTTAGGTTGTATGGATTTTGGCACATTTGTGTATTTCTGTAGTGTTTATGCTATTTTTGTGACTTATGTTTTTTTGCCTTGTTTTTCTGTACTTTTCATGTCATAATCGTGTTCAAGGCTTATGTTGCATGGATTTTGGAATGTTTGTGTATTTCTGTAGTGTTTGTGCTATTTTTTGTGTCATGTTATGTTTTTTTTCTGTGTTTTAATTATATTCCTGTGTCATGTTCGTACTGTGTAATTGCAAGGTCTATATAATATGATCTAAACTACAAATTTTGTGAATAGGCTCTTCTTCTTATGCGAGCTAGGTTACTTGCAATTGAGTAGGGTCATGCACATGTACTTGATTGGTGTTTACTTGTAATTGAATTGACAAGTTTAGTACATTAAAAGTTCATGTGGCTGATGCACATGTAAACTGGTTTGGCTGGAAATTTTAACAGAATTTATCCTTGCTAGATGTTATGCGGTTGGAAAGCAAATCTTACAATTATTTTATTTTCAGGATGATAATGATGAGCTTCGCCGTTCTCCTGGGACTCCTGTTTTCACTGCGCCCGAGTGCTGTCTAGGTCAGTGTTCCCTCTGCTAGCTGAGACTATACTCTAGTTTTGGAGAAATATTTTGAGAACATAATATACGTTTCTATTTACCATGTTTGTAATTGATCAACAGGTTTAACATATAATGGAAAAGCTGCAGACACATGGGCTCTAGGAGTTACTTTGTACTGTATGGTACTTGGACGATATCCATTTCTCGGTGAAACGCTACAAGATACCTATGACAAGGTATGGAATTTGCTCATTCTGTCTCCTTTGCACATAATAGCCATACACGCCTTCTCTCTAGTTGCTTTTTTTTCTCCCAAACCCAACACGGTTCATTTTCTTTCTGCAGATTGTTAATAACCCTCTAATTCTGCCAAATGACATGAACCCGGAGTTGAGGGACTTACTCGAAGGCCTTCTTTGCAAAGGTTAGTGAAACGGTTCTCTTTGAGCTCGGTGTATTTTATGCCCAACACTAGTGTTTCATCAATTCCCCCCACCGTGTATTTATGTGGTTCTGAAAATGTGAACATTTCTTCAGACCCAAAACAGAGGATGACTTTGAACGATGTAGCAGAGCATTCTTGGGTCATGGGAGAAGACGCGCCGAACCCCCACTACTTATGCTGGTGTAAGCGAAATAGCTATTACCCGACGGAAGCAGAATTCACTTGACGGAAACTGCTAGATTATCTTCTGGTGTTGACATATAACTGTATTTGGCAAAAGAGGAAGCACAATGCCGAAAGCCCTATAAATGAAGATAGCAGTGAGGATTTGCATTCACATTACGTAACCAAAATGAAGACACCGTAGGATCTGATTATTATTTAATGGTTGCGGAATTTTGTTTGTGGCTTGACCTGATTTTGTGTGGCTATTCTCTTTTTATTTATTTATTTATTTATTTATTTACTCCTAACAACTGATTCATCCTACCTAGATAGATTACATTAGATTATCATGAAAGTAAATATGGAATAAATTTATTATTTGAAGATTACTTGCATTTTAGAAATGCCTTTTTGTCTTGCAAAAAGGAGCAACCTTGTCATTTGGAATTTTACTCACTTTTATGGTAATTTTAAAATCTAGAATGAAATTTTCATTTCGAGATTCTAATGATACTTTTTTTTTATCAACTAATGATAGATTTGATACTATACGTGTTTCCCCACTTTGATTATTTATGCTGTAACTTTCTTTTTGTTATTTGGCTCACATTTTTTTTATTAAATAAAAATGTATTACATTAAAATGGGACAATATTAAAAAATCGGATGATATGTGACGCTCTTTTTTTTTTTTTTTTGAATAGAAGGGGATTTCCATGTGCATATGTGACGCTCTTTTAAACATGCCATATGGTATATAACTTGATTTTTTGAAAGTAAAAATATATATTTCTGTTGTGAATAAAATAATAAAGAACGATAATAAAAACAAAGAATAAGAATGGAAAAATAAAGAGGGAGATTTGTATTATTCTCAAAAATAGACTTGTGTACAATGCCTTCATCAGGTCATCTATTTATAATCAATCTCCTTAGATAAAGTTTTAATCATGATAGACATTCATATATATAGATAAATATTCATAACAGTTTCAACATTTTATAGATTTATTTAATTTATTTATGTTTGAATTCCATTTCAATTATATATTATTAAGAAAACTTATTAAACTTAAATCTACATTCTATCTCTATTAATGTTGGAAATAATGACTTTGTATAGATTACTAAAAGAGAATTTAATCTTAATTAAAAATAATTAAAATAATATAATAACTTTAACCTAAATTAGGATTATAATATAAAATAATTTTTCTGATTGAAAAAGATAAAAAAAATGTGTATTATTTGAACTCGTATCATTAAATTTGTATTTTCCTTTTTAATATATATGTTATCCACAACAATGCGGTTTTAATTATTAATAAAAATTCTAATTGGCTGAGGGAAAAAAACCTTTACACTTTTTTATCAATTTGCTTTCAAACTTTTTCCAGTTTTTTCACTCATAAAATTGTTTGCACATATACGTGATCGTATTATTACGCGACTGCTGATTTTTTTAATTATGCAATCAAAATTAAGTTATATAATTAATTATAAAGCTAAGTATTTAATTCATCACTAGTGTACTATTTTATGTATTATTAGAGAATAAAAATTAAGAGAGGTCATCAAGAATGAATTTGAATAATTTTAATCTTAAATTTAATAATAAAGTATTCTCAATTGATTAGTTGATAGTGCATAGAATTTTATATGTACATATATTATCATATTTACCACATATACTAGGAAACACAATCCTAGATTAACCGACTTTCTCATCTCAGAGTCCAAAAGAAAATTAATTAAGAGTTACTTGCGAACCAAGCTTTTACATGACTAGGGTTTTATCGCTATATATGTAGAGTGCGAGAGCGTTGGTTCAATTTTCATCTTCTCCTCCGTTTATTATTTTGCCATGTCTGGTAGTGATCCCGCCGCTGTTCCTTTTGTTTTCACCGCTCAAAACTACTTGAAAGCCACTCACAAACCTCAAGTGATGGAGAGAGGCGGCAAAACTGAATCCCCACAGAAAGATTCAAGAATCAAGTTCTGCAGCTTCTGCCGCAGAGGGTTCGAGTCGAGCAAGGCCTTATATGGCCATCTTCGGATACATATAATTAGTCAGGCCAGGTCGAAAACTGAGATTCTCCGCATCAACAGTCCAAAACGTGGAACGAAACGCTCTCTCGAAGAAGATGAAGGTTTCGGTTGTTTAGTTTGCACCCAAAGTTTCTCGTCAACGCAGTTGCTGTGCCGGCACATGAGAATCCATCGTGGTACCGTTTCCAACGGTGTTCAGCAGCCACCTGCAACGTCTCAAGAAAGCACATTGTTCCCAAGTAATGACCACAGCGATATAATTCACGATGCAGTGCCGTTGAGATTCTATCACAGACCTGCCGAACAAACTTGGAAGAAGAAGAAGAGTGAAGAGAGCATGGCCTATCAAGATACTTTAATGGAGGGAGCTGCTGCTGATTGTGAGAGCACCGTGGAGCAATTTTCGAAGCTGAAAATTGTAACAAGTGCAGGTCTCAGCATGGAAGAAGATCAATGAAGAATGCTAAGGCGAAATTGGTGGAGGCCAACCAGATCTGTAATGCCTTCATCCACCGTAGAAAAAACTGGATGGCGGTTCCATTATGTTGTTGTCACCATCATCATATTCGACAATTCACCCATTGTTTTTTTGCGAGTGAAAAAGCCGTGTGCTCGAAGAAAGGGTTTGAGTTTTATAATAAAAAGATAGGTAAAAGTGGGAAATGCGGCGGCGAGAATTTGAGTGATGGGATTTGGATTTGGGAATTTTCTATTTAGATTTGAATTTAGGTCACACGTGGTATTTTTCTTTCTCACTTTTGAAACTCTTGTGAGCTCAAAAAAGTAATTTAAAATTTATTACTATATATATTCATATTGATTTTTTAAATATAAATATGTAAGATACACGTATGCGTGTGAATAATACACTTTTTAATAATATATCGGTAAAATTTATTAAAAAATAAAATAAAAAATATTTCAAACAAAATAAAAAATATAAAAAAGAAAAAAGAAAAGAAAATTAAACAACGAAACATCTATCGTACTAGCAAAATATCAAACCAAACCAAACAGAATAATACTTCTTTCTTTTTTATTCCATTGCTTGGCTAGCTGGAAGCAGTGCTGGTCTGACCAAAATGCATTTCATCCCTTATTTTTTATATTTAACTTTTGTAGTATTTTTTTTATGTTTTGATTTTCTTCTAATTTTTATCAGTATTTGTGGTACATTTTTTTTTTGCATTGGGTCATGTTTTTATCTCTTTGTGGCATACTTTTACTTTGTGACACATTTTTATTTATTTTTGTTGTAAATTTGTATTCATGGATTAATTTTTCATGACACTCGACTTTGGTTTGCAGTTGGTCTTTAGTAGTTTGATGTCTTTTTGAATTTCATTTACCGATGCACTCATATCTGTTTTACGAAGCATGCTGCAAGATTGTTGGTTTCGCTCGTTACTCCTACTTCGATTTTTAAGTGTGTAGGTAGATAAAGACAATAAATTTTATTGTCTATTTTTTTCTAGTGTTTCTTCTCATCCTGTTGTTCTAGACATATTTCGTTAATCTGATGTTTCGTTCTCTAGTCTATTTAGTTTCCCCTTTACTTTCTTAATTTTCTACTAACTTGTTATATACTTTGTAATATTTCTCTATTTACTTTTTAATAAATTCAGCCTACAAATTAAAGTAAATATAAAAATTGAAAACATGTATTATTAATTATAAGTTACAAATTATTTAATTACGTGTCTATATATTATCATATTTTCTTTTTTTGAACGTATATATTATCATATTTTCTATATCTACTACGAAACACAATAGTAGATTAACCGCCTTTCATCATCTTATCTCTTATTTATATTAATTGCGAAAACTAGGCTTAGGTTAAGATTTATACCGTCATAGAAAGTCAGATTTCCAAAGAAAAGGTTACTTGCGAAACAAGCTTCCTACATAACTAGGGTTCTATATTATTCTACCAATATATAGGTAGAGGGCGAGAGTGTATATGTATACACACAGTAGGTTTTGTTCTTGTTATCGTCAGTTGTATTGATTTGATTTTTTTATTTCTCCTACGATTGTTATGTCTGCTGCTGCTTTTGTTTTCTCCGCTCGAAACTACTTGAAATCTACTCACAAAACTGAAGTGATGGAGAGAGGCGGCGAAACCGAATCTCCGCCGAAAGATTCAAGAATCAAGTTCTGCAGCTACTGCCGTAGAGGGTTCAAGTCGAGCAAGGCCTTGTACGGCCATCTTCGGATCCATTGTACTAGTCAGACTCAGGCCAGGTCGAAAACTGGGATTCTACACGTCAACAGTCCAGAACGTGGAACGAAACGCTCTCCGGAAGAAGATGAAGGTTTCAGTTGTTTAGTTTGCAACCAAAGTTTCTCGTCGATGCAGTTGCTGTGCCGGCACATGAGAATCCATCGCGGCACCGTTTCCAACACTGATCAGCAGCCACCTGTAACGTCTCAAGAAAGCACAGCGTTCCAAAGTAATGACCACAATGTAGATTTGCTGAAAGACATGCCCGGCTGGTCTCAGTGTGGTAAAAGTGGGTTGAAGAAAATTGCTAGTGACGACGATATATTTTACGATGCAGTGCCATCGAGATTTGACCACAGACCTGCCGAACATCCTCGGAAGAAGAAGAAGACAAAAGAGAACATGGCCTTTCCAAATCCAGATACCTCAATGGAGGGAGCTGCTGCTGATAGTGAGAGTACCGTGGAGCTATTAAACAATCGCGTGACATCAACGAAGAACCTCGAAGCTCAAAATTGCAACAAGCCCAACAAATCTCGGTCCCGGCATGGAAGAAGATCAATGAAGAATGCTAAGGCGGCGGCGGAACGTGAGCATCGATGCAAGATATGTGGCAAGACTTTCGCAACGGGTCAAGCACTCGGTGGTCACAAAACGTGCCATCGGATGAAGGATCCATTGAAAGTGAAGTTAGTGCAGCCAAAAATCGAACAAGGATCGTGTGTGGAACTTAGAGAGTGTGTCACCAGAATGCTGCTGCCTGGGTTATTGCCCGAAGAACCTCTTCTGCCTGAGCATGCTCCTCCAAAGAAGATGCTGCAATTTGATCTTAATATTCCTTATCAGGAGTAGTTTTTAGTTTACTGTTTTAGCTTATTCAACATTTAAACTTTTGGTTAAATTGAAACTTAATTTAAAGAATTTGTTTAATTTGTATATTCATTACTTTGTCTTGGTCATGAATTTCTTCTGCAGATAAAATCATTGTACATATAAGCGTTTTATGGTATCTATAATATAATAATTCTCTAGTTGTATGCGACAATCTTCTGAATATGTGATATGATATATCCAACTAATTTGAAAACACGATGTGACATTAGAATAAAAAATTTTTGTTCCTTTTCGGTGATTCTATTTATATCCTCATATTAAAAATTAGGTTTAAAAAATTAGAGGTAGAGTATATTCTTTAGGGTTTAGGATTTAAGGTTATGCTTAAAATTTAATTCCTAGAGGATTTTCGTCCATGATATTAACGGCTAAATTTGATTTCGATTTTTTTATGTTTTTATTTTTAAGAATTTCTTTTTAGAAATTATATATATATAAGTTTTTGAATTTTTTTAAAGACTATTACAAATTTTATAGAATTTATATATATATATATATATAGAAATTATATAGTTTTTGTATTTATATATATATATATATTCTATTTTCTAAAGTTTAGCTTATTTTACTATCTTTTATAATTTTGTTTGAGAATTTTTATGTATCCGAACTCAATAAGTTAATATTCCTTATTTTACTAATAGAAACTTACGCTAAAATCCATTTGAAAAATCCAGTATTCAGCACCCAATCCACTCGCTCAAGGACACCAATTAGGATTAGTACCACAAAAACTCGACTTTCCCAAGATACGAAGGGTTTTTTTAACGAGGATTAAATTTCTTATATAAACTAAAACTACCAAGCCTAAAGGAAAGCTTCAATCCTCACCTAAAACCAACAGCTCCAAAGTCCGATCAAGTAGTTCAACTACTCAACAAGTATAAAGATGAAAATACTTAAATTCAATCAGTATAATTTCCATAGAAGCATACCGTTTTCCCTTTAATCGCAAAATGGAAAAGCTTGATATTATGAGATCGAATACAATCTATATTCTCCTCAGGATAAGACTCTGAGCATAAATATCTTTAAAATTGGAAGAAAAACAAAAAGAAAGTTAATTTTCTATTTTTCAGAGCACAGAATATAGCATGCATGTCGAAATTAACTATTTAATCCTTTTCATCTGTCTTTTTTTCCTCTTAATTTTCTAAGAAACCAAACCGTGAGAAAGAAAATATAAAATTGAAATTTTAAAAAAATCTTAATTACTAAGAAAGACAATGTCACTATGAAAGAAAATTAAACCTAAAAAAAAGCTTAGAAAATGACGAAAAGATAAAATAAGTTACCTATGCAACAAAAACAAAATACAGATAAAGAAGAAAGCCTTATATAATGGAACCATCACCCAATTTTTCTATGGTGATCGAAGGTATCTACAGATCTGATTACCTTCAACGTACCAATTTCACTTTTTAATCAAGAAGAAGAAGAAGAAGGTGAAGGGCAACCAAATCTGTAATGCGTTCACCACCATAAAAAAATTGGATGGCGGTTCCATTACGTTGTTGTCACCATCATCATCTTCGAAGTTATCTTTTGTTTTGCTTAATTTTTCTCCTGACTTACTTATCGGTACATTAGTTTTAATACGAATATGAATTTATATTGTATTTTAACTATTTTAATTATATTATTTTATACTCTAATCATATTGGTTCAAAACTATAGTACTTAATTAATATTATTAATGTAAAGTTTAATCATTAATTCGTATCTTATACTTATAGTATTGTATTTTAAATAATCATATTTAAAACACAGTGCATAATTTTAGTAATAATTTAATCTCTCCTTTTATGCTTATCGGTCAAGTTTCTTTACGTTTTGCACTTCTTTTCATTCGATTTTGTTGTTTTTTTTTTTTTGTACAGTTGGGTTTAATATAAGGGTAAACTACTGTAGGGGTCACTTACGTTTAACGTGTGTACAGAGTTAGTCACCACTTTTGAAAAGTGCATATTAGTAGTCCTTCACGTTTTCGATGTGTAAATAGTTGGTCACTCCGACGTTATACTCCGTTAGTCCCCTAACGGATTGCTGATGTGGCTGACTTAATTAAATTCAATATCCACGTGTAATCCCACGTGGATAATAACGTGGAACTTTGCTACTTAAAGCACTAATATTATAGAATCCCCCAATTTGTTGAACCCTAAAAGTTTTTCTCTGTAAAATTAGAAGAAGAAGAAGAAGAAGAAGAAGAAGAAGAGGGATAGTCACGGGTTGGTGAAGAGGAATGGAAAAGGGGTGAACTTGATCGAGGAAGAACTCATTAAGTTGGTTTTGCTACTTGGGAGACATGGTGTTTTTCTCAATACAAATTGGCTAGCCCGTTTGATTTCTAAGTTATGTAGAATTGGGAAATTCAATCAAGCTTGCAATTTGTTGCATGAATTGTTGAGACTCCAAGCGCCTCTTGAAGCTCCTCCTTTCAATGCACTTTTGACTGGTTTTGGGCGGCGTAGAGATATTAAAGGAATGATTTTGGGCAGCTTTAATCTTGAAACCATATGCTCAGATTTCTGCCATTAGAAAAGGAATCGATAGGGAATCAGTCGACTGTTCTATGTTGCTCCGACTCTTCAGTTTACTCGAAAAAACCATATCTATCTTCAAACATGAGTATGCAAATATGACTCTCTAAGGATCATCAAAATACATGGAAAAAGACTTAAATACTCGTATCCGGCAGTCATATCCGAGGTTTAATCCCTATGCCAAGGGCAAATGCAAACCTTTGCACCAATGACAGAACTCGTTTCCGATGATCTAGCATGGTAAGCGGTAAGCCAGTAACGAACCCTTTCTTATGGAAGTTTTAAGGGTTCTAAGATCAACTCTCATTATACAAAACAATCAAGCTTTAATAACAACAAGAAGTATTCTACATCAACAAGAAACAATCGGAATTCGAGAGATCAGTTACGTTTCATTCATGAACGAACCTGCTCGGTGTAAGGCAAGTACTTCCCATCAATGTAACAACGACACGGTCTTTCCCGTCCACGCCTTTAACTTTGTCAACAGAGCAGTAGAAGTCTATAGCTGACATACTAAACAAGAAGAATGAAGATGAATTAGTGAATGGACATATGAAAACTCAAGTCACTTAGACACTCCATGTCTGAAAATCGAAACTTAAACCCGCAATGCTCCGAATCTCCATTTTTCTTGAAGTATCTATGTCCAAAATTCGTGTTCGAGTCTTATCCGGACATGACATACAAGAACTTAGAAATATTGAATATGGCCATGTCTGATACATAGGCATCCAACACTTGAACGAACCCGAACCCGAATCCGGATATCATAGATATGAATGATGTAAATTCGAATTCAAACACCCAGATTTTATTTCTAAATTCTAATTAAGTTCCACTTCCAGATGCTAACTAATTCCAAACAACACAAAAGAATTGAATTGAAAACAAAATTACCCAAAATAAACAACTGAAAACAGTGGGTATTTCAAAATGCATCACCACCTCATTCAACCTGCAAAAAACAAAAATGGGTATTTCAAAAACCTCATCTTTTATGAAATTTCAACAGGAATTATGTAAGAAGAAGAACCTGTAAACAGTGGGTTTTTGGATAAGGTTGCGATCGTAGGACCGCGACGGTGGTTTCATCATCTCATGGAGAAGCTCCTCCGGCCGGTCGGGCAAGGCTGCCCTCAGCTTGGGCGCAGCTTCCGGCTTGAGCTAAGCCACATAAACATTGGTTAAGCCGGATTCTTCTGCTATTTGTCTGATTTCTGCTTAATGATTTGCAGGCGGCTGCTGATGTTGGCTTTGTCGGATTCTTCCGGCTGCTGAAAAACCAAAAATTTCACGTTATTATCCACGTGGGAATACATGTGGATATTGAATTTAATTAAGTCAGCCACATCAGCAATCCGTTAGGGGACTAACGGAGTATAACGTCGGAGTGACCAACTATTTACACATCGAAAACGTGAAGGACTACTAATATGCACTTTTTAAAAGTGGTGACTAACTCTGTACACACGTTAAACGTAAGTGACCCCTGCAGTAGTTTACCCTTAATATAAAGGGAAATCTTCTCAAATTCACTAAAATTTTTGTTTGCTTTTATTTTGAAACTGAATTAAAAAAAAGTTATCAAAAATAAAATATTTTTTTTTTGGTACAATAAAGCGATAATAATATTTTCAATGTAAATATTATGACTTAAACCTACATAAAGGGAAAGCATATGAGCATATTCTTGATCAGTCAACTAATTTAATAATCTCAAAACAAAATCATCTTTAATTAAGCTAAAATATAGTATATAATTCTTACCCTTAATTTGGAAATATCATTAATAATGGTAACAAAAGAGATAAAAAAAAGAAGACAGTAATTAAAATAAACCATTATCAAATTTAAATTTAATTCATACAATTACAATAAATATACATTTAATAGATTAAAAAGCTCTTTTTGATCGTATTCTCATACGACTTTCATAACAAAAAAATATATAATACATCAAATTTTAGAAATCCTCAAATTCCCATCAAATTAAAATTAAAAAAAAAAACCCTTAGCCGTGTCGATCACATCCTCTCCCAATATTTCTCTTGATATTGAACAGAAAATAGAAACAAATATTAAGAGTACAGAAATAGAATATAAAAATAAAAAATGTGTATAATTAATCAAATTAGTTAATTATGTGTCATATATCATTCGACGTGTCTAAAGGTAATTACAATGTAGTATATGTTCATATATATTTTTAACACTTTGACAACGCACATATACCTCGTAGACAAAGCGATTCTATTAGGATGAACATCATCCTCTTTTCTACTGAGACACTTGTTGGGTTCTAGATTTAATACTATATGTGTTTTCCACTGTGATGTTTATATTCAATCTATCTATTATAATTTGTTTGAGAATTTATATGTAATTTTTGTTTTTCTTTTCTTTCAAAATTATAATTATATGATTCAGGATTTTATTGATATTATTTTATTTTTTTTTATTTCATTTCAATTGCATATTATTAAAAAATATCACAATCAAAATTTAGTATACTCAAATCTACATTCTATCTCTATTAATGTTGAAAATAATGACTTATACAGATTACTAAAAGAGAATTTAATCTTAAAGTAAAAATATTTATAATAATAATAATAAAATAATAGTAATTATCTCATGCACTTACATTTGGTTTTTTACCCACAAGCATGACCTATTTTTCTCTAAAAAATAAAAACTTAAACTTTACTCCAAAGCTTGACTTATAATTATAAATCATAGATTCTAAACCTAAATTAGGATTATAATATTCTTCTTATAATATAAAATAATAAAGGGTAAACTACATAGATGACCACTGAACTATGGTTTTAGTGTCAAAATGACCACTATATTAATTTTTTGCCGCAAATGCACTACACAAGTATTTAAATGGTTCCATTTTAGTCACACGCCGTTAAAAATACGAAAAAATTAACGGAACTGTTAAAAAATAGTATAATTACACATTTGGTCCTCTATATTTCTATAATATATCAATTTAGTCTTAATTTTAATCTAATAAAATAAATTAATTATTCAATAAGATGGTAACACGTGTCACCACCTTATTGGGGGATTTTAATTATTTTTATTTAACTAAATTAATTAATTTTCCCCTCCAACCAGGTGGTGACATGTGTCATCCTGATTGGAGTAGGAAAAATGAAAACCAGGGAATTTGGAAATATAATTAAGCTAAAATATAGTATATAATTCTTACCCTTAATTAATTTAATAATCTCAAAACAAAATCATCTTTAATTAAGCTAAAATATAGTATATAATTCTTACCCTTAATTTGGAAATATCATTAATAATGGTAACAAAAGAGATAAAAAAGAAGAAGACAATAATCAAAATAAACAATTATCAAATTTAAATTTAATTCATACAATTACAATAAATATACATTTAATAGATTAAAAAGCTCTTTTTGATCGTATTCTCATACGACTTTCATAACAAAAAAATATATAATACATCAAATTTTAGAAATCCTCAAATTCCCATCAAATTAAAATTAAAAAAAAAACCCTTAGCCGTGTCCTAAATATGATCACATCCTCTCCCAATATTTCTCTTGATATTGAACAGAAAATCACAACTAAAAAAACCGTATTGAATTTTGTCTTCATTCTTCGATATTAATGGACAACTCTCGCCGCATCTCAGGGTGTGTTTCAGGGTTTCCTTTTATCATCTTACCACAAATTCACTCTTCTTCGATGTGAACGGACAACTCACGTCGGTTCTTGGGGTGTGCGTCTGGGTTTCCTTTCCTCATCATTGCCACGAACTCATCATAATTGATCCTTCCATCCTGCAAAAATGTGCCAAAATTATAAACCGCAACGTAACGGTTACATTATAACGTAATCGCGACATCGCGACCGTAACCTCAGTTTAATACTATGCTTTGAAAACAGAATGAACATACATTGTCAGCGTCAACTTCAGAAAGGATTTCCTTTAGGTTGCCGTCAGTCATTCCATATTCACGTAGAGCTTGCTCTAGTTCTTCAGTCGTGATGTACCTGAAAATGTAACCAAATACACATATCCAGTTATGTGCACAAACATAAAGTGATTAAATAGAATTTGGAAACTTAGATTTAGTGCTCATTACCCGCTACCATCTTTGTCAAAGTGTTGGAAGGCATGGTACAGATGGTCTTCCCGGTCCATTCGATTCATGTGTATGGTCGCCGTGATGAACTCGTCGTAGTCTATGGTTCCGCTCCCGTCTGCGTCGGCCTATATGTTTTTTTTTTCCAAAGAAAAACCATGTGTTTATCTCAAGTTTAAGGAAAGATGAAATTGATGTTTGGAAATGACTTACGGCCTCCATTAGTTGTTGAACTTCATATTCAGTCAGCTTTGTTCCTTGTTTAGAAAGGCCTTGTTTTAATTCCTCAAGTGTTATGGTCCCGCTGTTGTCGGTATCCATGCCCTTGAACATCTCCTTCAATCCCATGATTTCTTCCTCTGATAAACATCCCGCTATGACCTGCACCAGATTTTTATTTTCCAGGAAAATTTGTGATGTTCTCGGGAAAGTCTAATGTTTGAGATGATGAATATGGGGTTTGATTAATAGTATACCCGCAAAGCAACTTTCTTGAAGTTGTTCATTGCTTTAAACTGTTTGAGCCTGGACATCACTGCGTTGTCGAGAGGTGTGTCGGGTGCTTCGCCATCCTCTTTGATCCATGGATGACCTGTTAATGGCCATGGCCATGGCCATATTAACCTTACAATTACATGTACTGAATTTAAAGCACAACAACATTGGGCCATACTTACTTAGAACCTGCACTGCTGTTAGCCTTTGTTTGGGATCCATGTTGAGCATCTTCTTCACAAGTTCCTTTGCTTGAGGTGAAATTGCAGGCCATGGATCGCTCGTGAAATCGATGTGGCCGCGTAATATCGAATTGAATATCCCGTTTTCGGATTCTATATATCAACATAATCATCTTATTAGCTTCAAGAATCAAGGTGAATACAAGGAAAATGATAATTGATATGATAAATTGAGAATAGCTTACCAGCCCAAAAGGGAGGAACACCAGATAGAAAAATATACAACATAACTCCAATACTCCATATATCTGCTTCTGGGCCATATTTCCTCTTCAACACCTCAGGTGCAATATAATATGCACTACCAACAATTTCTTTGAATTCTTCGCCTGTTTCAACATGTCGGAATATCAAAATATAATGAAACTGAGGAAAACAACAAGGAATGAAAACAAAAGAAACCAAATTAGGGTTTTTAAAAATAACTCAACCCGACTTGTAAAACACTGATAGACCAAAATCCGTGGCCTTGAGGGGGGAATCCTCTTCCTTGTTCAAGAGCAAGAAATTCTCAGGCTTGAGATCCCTATGGATGACCCCCATAGAATGGCAAGTGTGCACAATCTGAACGACGGTCCGAAGCAACGAAGCGGCGGCACGCTCGGTGTAATGGCCCTTGGCGATGATCCTGTCGAACAGCTCCCCTCCTTCACACAATTCCATGACCAAATGAACCGAATGCTTGTCCTCATAAGCTCCCTTGAGCTCCACAATGTTAGACTGACCCGTCAAATGGTGCATAATCTGAACCTCCCTTCTAACATCCTCGATATCCTCCTTGTTAGCAAGCTTCCTCTTGGCAATCGTCTTGCAGGCGAATTGTTCCCCACTTACCTTATGAGTACACAAATGCGTAACCCCAAACTGTCCCCTACCCAATTCTTTGCCGATGTTGTAGGTCTGTTTAATATCTTCCATCGGCCGGCCGAGGACGGTGCCGATGGGGTTCTGCTTCGAAGAAGGCTTGTTTGAATCGTTATTGGAAGAAGTCTTGGCTGGAGGTTTGGCGGAACCATTCTCATCGGAGCTGCTAGGGTCATTGGTGCCATTATCAGCCCCGGCTTCTCCGTTGTCCCCGGCCTGCTCGGCGGGGTCGCCGCCAGCGCATAAATTCCCCATCGTGGAAGTGAGATAATGAGAGATGAAGTTGAGGGGGGATGGGGAAAGGGAGGGAGAATGGGATTTCAGGTTTAATCTCTTATTGGAGGAAGAGGAAGAATTGTTGGAAGAATAGAATTGACCAGCTTGGATTTTTGTGTAGAAATTCGAGGAACTGATGGGCGGGGTTTCAGGGTTGAGCCTGTCTAATAATTGTAATGAAACAGTTATTGGGGTTGCGTTCCAAAATGTTGGACGATGCATGTTTTTTAGACAATCCTATGTTTCTCCATTGGAAAACCGTTTTTTCCTCTCTGTCGGGAACTTCCATATAGAAACACCTCAAATACCATATACACACACGTGTTTTGTCAACTCTCGTTTTGTCGCCAATTCATAGAATATACACACACGTATATTTAGAATATATATGAACTTAAAAAAAAACAATATATATGAACTTTGTAATTAAATTAAAACCAATCCAAACAAAAGAAAAGATGATCTTTTTCCTGACTTTCCTTTCTCTCGCTTAAACCAGCATAAAATTAGTTCTCATTCCAATTAATCTAATCTAAACATGCCTGCATTTTTAAAACTAACATCACTCCAATACTAAAGTAGCCTAAACAGGAATTAATGTTTGCATTTTCAAAATATTTTTTATGTTGATATTTTTGTCTTGAATTTAAGTTTAGAATTTAAAACATAATTTAAAATTAAGGATTAAAAAATTAGGAATATTATATATTCTTATAGTTTATGGTCTAAAATTTAAAGTTTATGATTCAATTTTAATGTTTAAAATTTAATTTTTTGTGCTAAGACATAGAAAGAAACACCAAAAAATAATAGATGATTTTTGTTCCACGAAAGGAATCTAGAATTAATGTCCTTAGATTAAGAAAATAAAATAGTAACACCTAAAAATTGAGAAAACTTTAGCTATAACTGTTGCCTAATCAACCTATGCTCATCGTGAACGAATAAAAATTGTATGTTCTATGTCTTTCTATGCTCCACATTAAACATATTAAAATTCTAAAATTTAATCATAAATTTTACATCCTAAACATTACGCCCTAAAAAATACACTCTACCCTTAATTCTATAAACTCTAACCTTAAACCCTAAACCTATTTTTTTAAAGTGGGACACCAAATTGGGCATGGTTTGGGGCAGACGATTTCCAACCACCGTGAACCTATAATATTGTATTTTTTGGGTTTAAGAATAGAAAAATTATTAGACGGGTCTGACTCACCACATCATCCATGATATAATCCAATGAAGATTTTTATCTTATTTTTTAAAAGTGAATATTCACTTATTTCTTACATATAACTAAAAAGTGATAGTTATTTAGAAGCTACACTAAAATAAGTAAATATTATTAAATGAACCATTAATAATGTGGTGAGTCGAATCTATATAATAATTTCACGTTGTCTTAAGACTAAAAGCAAATGTAACTGTCTAGAATGACAAAATCCACCTTTTATGCCTAAAATTAAAATATTGTATAATATTATTAAAATCTACCTTTTAGCTTGTTATTGGAACTCCTTTACAATTGGACCGAGACAAATGAGAGATATAATTTATTTTAGGAAAATAGGCAACAAGCACATGATTGTCACGTGCTAGTGGCCCAAAATTGCCCTTAATGGTGGGCTCGATTGTCCTTTCCCGGTGCCACCTTAAATTTTAGGGTAAACTATATCACATACCACTCAACTATTATCTCTGAGTCGAAAATGATAGGCTCGATTGTTTTTTTCCAGAATTGTAATGGTGGGCTCAATTGTCCTTTCCCAGTGGTATGCGGTGTAGTTTAACCTAAATTTTATGATCATTGGCCTGCCCAATCTAAAACTATTTTTTTATTGATGTCGACACCAAAGCACGAAAAGATGTGTTTAAATATTAATTTTTTGGTATATATAATATATATATATATATATATTATTTTTTTAGCTTAAATATACATTTGATACTTGAACTATATATTTTTTAAGTCGGAATTTAAAGAATTTTGGCTATCAAGTTAATACTTAAAGAATTTTTGCTCTCAAGTTGGTACTCAAACTTTAATTTCATTCACTGTTTTGGTACTTTTATTAATAAAATCAGTCCCCAAAATTTTTACATTCTATCAATTTAATCTTAGTCTAACACTTCATATTTAAAAATTACATCAATTTAGTCAAAATTTTATGATAATGTCAAACCAAACGAGTCTGTCGGATTAAAGCAACAGTTGGATAACTGTATTTTACAATAAAACAATAAGTTAATGTTAAACATTTTTTTGGAGAAGAACAAATAATTTAGGAGAATAATAAAGAGTAAAATTATAGAATTGTTAAACATATAGGGTTAAATTTTTTGATTTGTTTTGAATTAGGACTAAATTGATAAAATGTATAGGTTTCGGTGTCAATTTGTGAGAAAGTGTCTAGTTCAAGTACAACTTGGGAATAAAAATTCTTTAGGTGCCGGCTTGAGATAAAGTGCCTAGTTTAAGTACCAAATATATATGGATTACTATCTCATACACAAATAGTGAAAACTTTTTGTTTCCACAATTGCCTTAATTTTGAGGTTTAGGGTTCATAATTTATTGGTTCGAATGTATTGGTTTGTAATTTAGGGTTTATGGTTAGAATTTAGGGTGTAGGGTTAAGATTTAGTTTTTAGGATAATATGGTTAGGATTTAGGTTTTAACCTATAAATCATAAATTTTAACCCTAAACCTAAAATTGTATCAACAATCCCTAAATTTAAAACTAATACACTTAAAGCCCTAAAGCCTAAACCGAAAACAAAGTTCATAAACCCTAAAATTAAGGCGCTTGTACATTAAATAATTATCAAATATATATTTAAGCATGTTTTTCTTAATAGTCTTAAAGGGGTGATTATAAGGTAGTACCCGTTCAAATATATTATTAATCATTTGACAATACACACTTTACAGACAAAGCGAATTTTCAAGAATTAACACCATTTGCTTTTTCACTTGGACCACTTTACTAGGTTCATGTTTAAATATTATTAAAATAATAAATATTGATAAAAATAATGATATATATACCAATTATCGAAGTTAATACTTGTAAAAAATAATAAATAAATAACGTCAGTTTTTAGGGTTGCTATTTTTTCATCCGTTTAATTTGAAAAAATAGGATTTAGAAATAACAATTATTGTTTTTTTTAGCAATGACAATCGAATATTATTACAAAAGTGAAAGGAAAATGTGTTAGTGTGTTATAAGAACAAAAATCCTTATTAAAAATAAAAAAATAAAAACACAATAAATAATGTACTTCAACTATTGACAATCAAAATCAATTTCGTTGGGGAAGACAAAAAAAACTAGGTTTAAAAACCTGGGCGTTGTTCGGAATTTCCTGTAACGAAAATAATTTTAAAATAAATACGAGGTTAAAAAATGTCATCAAGTCGGGAAATTATATTAGAAGTTTTACTTAATACATCAACTATTGTCTCAACCAATTAAAACTAACTACTGCACCATTTTTTACCAATGTCATTTTTATTGTATAACAATTTTTAAAAAAACTGCTTAAAATGACATGTAAAAATATTAATGAAGATTTACTAGGTGGAAAAATGACATGAAAAAAATGATGTAGTAGGTAATTTTGATTGGTTGGGAGTTGGGATCATGGCTGATGTAATAAGCCATACCCATGATATAATTTTTCTATCATGTCATAGTACTAGATTTTTACCAAATCCTAGATTGCCACGTGGCAAAAAGAAACGATTATAAGAACTAAAAAAAAAGGTAAGCAGCCAAGTTGAGTAGGCTGTAATATCCAAGATTCCTTTTAACGGCTAAAAGGATTTTCCTCCCACCTTTCAAGAATCTCACAATTATAAATATGAGCGAAGAGTAACATTTTCAGTTCATTTTTTTTACTGCCTATTTTAACCTTAACTGCCCATTCTTTGTCTCCACCTTTTATTCTATCCCCGCATTTTTTTTCCAAAAAAAAAACAAAAAAAGAGACCAGAGAATTTGATGAACAAGGCCAGACTTTAGTGAAGGTGAGTTCATCTACTTGCTCATCAAAATTTTCAATTTCTTTCTTTCTTTTTTTCAATCCGGAACTAACCAGATTTGTTCTTTCTCTCACCATTCAAAAACGAAACGAAAAAGAATTTATGTTCTTGTTTTGTTTCTTGGACAAAGAGAAACTGTTCTTTCCCTCAGAAACTCATATCGGATCTCAGTAACTCCACTACCGTCTTTCTTGTTAAGCTCTGTTTTGGGAGGGATTTTAGATTGGTTTTGAGGCAACTTTCATGTTACCAAACACAATTTTCTTTTTTTTCCCTATATTTTGAAATGCTACTTTACTTCACAACTTGTTTTCCCATCATTTTTTTAAGTCCTTAGCTTTGACACCACTCCTTCCACCATGGGCAACTGAGACGAGATTATTGTCTCTCTGGTTTTGAAAAAACGTTTTCTTTTTTTCCCAGTTCAAGGTTGATCAAAAACATTTTTTGTCTTGATTTTTTTACCACAATTCCTGTCAAAATGTCACTAAAAAAGATGTCTTTCACTTCAAAAGTTGATAACTTTGAGGAGGTTGAAGAAAGTCCTGTGTCAGTTTTGGGCCTACCAAATTTGGTCTTGGAATGCATTCTTAAGAAGCTACCACATGCCGCTCTTTGTAGCATGGCGGGTGTTTGCAGCTCCTTAAGAAGTAGGTGCATTACAGATCATTTTTGGGACAAACATATGAAAAAGAAGTGGGGTAGAATCATTGGTCCTGCTGCTTATAGAGAGTGTCAATGGCATATCGCTTTAAGAACACGAAAGAGTTAAAAATAATTTGAAACAGGGAAAACCGAAAGATTTGAGGAGGGTTTTATCAATTGTTAGGTCATATTGGTGGATTTGATCAAAGGTTGATGATAGCAGTAAGCAGTGTTCATTGCCAGATGATTCGATTATGTTGTGGTTTCTTGCTCTCGAAACCAGCAGATTCTGGTTCTCTGCACAGGTCTATAACCGTGAGGTATTGTTTATGAAGGTCCAAATATGTTATACCAATTTAATCAGCATATTCCATACTACTTTTTCTAATTTTGTTTCGGTTCGAAATGTTATGCTATGCTTTTTTGTAGAATGGTCATGTTGGCATGCTATGATGCAGAACTGAGTTATGATCCTCATACTTACACCTTATAAGCTAGGTAGGTAATAATGGGAGATGAACGTAATTCTGATGGTTGTATGTTGGTTTTGTAGTTATACGAAATTTGGGAGATTAACATAATTATGTTCTACAGAGGTTCGAAATAGGCATGATACTTGGAAACTAATCTTAGATTAGTTTGATATTCAGGTACCCTCATCATGGAAGGAGGGCGGTGACCATAGAGAACAACCAGCCATGGGAAAGGCTCCGAGCACTATCTTTCTACACTTCACCACATGATCTTCATTTTTCTGATTGTTTGAATGAGCTACGCCCCGGTGATAACATTAAGATTCAATGGAGAAGAAACAAAAAATTCTCTTATGGTTAGTTCTTCTTCATGCCATTCCCTTGCAGTATTTCACAATTTTTATTTTGTTTCTCTTCAAAGGGCACGTGGTATTAGAAAACTCAGTGACACCTGATATCATCTTTAATTCTTCTAACGAGTAGAAGAAGAGTTTTAATTATAATGTGATCGAAATAAAAATTATTGCTGATGCCATAATAGTGGTAAGTTTATCTCATCTTGTATTCTTTCAAATGATACTCTATTATCACATATTTCTTAGGAGTTGTTTTGAGATTTGCGTAATACTCTTGAAAGAAGGCATTAGGAAATTGTTGATCATTTTGAACTTGAAAAAAGCTTAGAGCAATAAAAAAGATGCATGTATTTTAAGCATACATGAATTCTTAGGTGCATAATTGCAAAAGCTTCTTGCTTTTTTATGATTGTGAACATGTGAAGTGTTTAGTTTCCGACCGAGCGAAAGACACTTCCTTTTATTGTTCAAGAGTGCATTGTAGTTATTGATGTTTGGGTCATTGACCGGTTTCTAACATCTGAGTGATGATAATAGACACAGTAGCATTGGAGTTCAATCAGTACACCTCCGACTCAAGGTGAAGGTGCACAACAGTCTATCGTAAAGAACATCGTGAGGAAGGAAACGAGGCGGATGAATTTTATGGAGTGATCAAAAAATTTTGCAGTGAGGAGGAGATTTCAACATGAAAACACCTTTGGCCATCTGGAATCCTGGAATAGATGTATGCTAAAACAAAAACAGATGCAGAAACAGCCCCTGGTGTGTTCAAATCTTTTTCTTGGTTGAAGCTGAAGCAAAAACAAATACAGAATGAGAATGAATTGAAAGTAGAAAAATATTCCATGGAAATTCAGCTTCTTCCTCTGACCCACTGCATGAACTCACTCACTTCCAATCTTAATAAACCAATACGGATTTTACTTTGGTCATTGGTATTGATCCTGACCTCTGGTGCCATGGCCCTCTTGGAAACTGATTCCTCTGGTTGCTTCGCTCAGGTACATTTTGCCACCACTTGAATTATCATCATTTTATTTTCTATTATAATTGGGTCATAAGAATCCTGCTATGGGGTTCGAGTTGGACATGCGTTTTTTCTTCTGTTTAGTTGTTTGGTATTAGGTATTTGATTCGCAGCAGAGTTCGAAAACGTTTAGATGCAAGGTCTATTGTTCAATTTCTTAAAGGTTTAGAGGCTCATATGGTATCCCCCTCTCTATATCTTTCTCTTTGTTTTAAAATGTTATTTTCAGCTCCAATTTATCTTATTTGTGCATTGATTGACCTTGCCTTAGGTACTGCTGCATATATAGAACAATCTATCCCCTTTCCTAAAGATGAAAAACAGGTTAGCATTTGTTACCACACAACTGGATTTTGTTGAACCCCTTCAATCATTTCTTATTATTCCTTGCATCATTGTCGTCATCATTGCTGCCATTATTTGTCTCCCTTTCTTGCTACTCTAATATGTTATTCCATGTTTTTATATTGGTGCCATCTCTTTCCCATCTATAAATTTAGTGTTTTCTCTTGCAAATTATGTTGCCTTGAATGTTTTCTAAGTTTGAACCTTTTCTTTTCTTTTTTTCCCTATATTTTGGAATGCTACTTTACTTTTTCATCACTTGTTTTTCCCTTCATTTTCTTTTTAAAGTCCTTAGCTTTGACACCACTCCCACCATGGGCGAGTGAGATGAGATTATTGTCTCCCTGGTTTTGGGAAGACGTTTCCTTTTCTCTCAATCCCAGCTTGATTAAAAGTATTCTTGGTCTTGATTTTTTTACCACAACCCCTTCCAAAATGTCTCTAAAAAAGATGTCTTTCACTTCAAAATTTGATAACTTTGAGGATGTTGAAGAAAGTGCCGTGTCAGTTTTGGACCTACCAGATTTGGTCTTGAAATGCATTCTTGAGAAGCTACCACCTGCCGCTCTTTGTAGCATGGCGAGTGTTTGCAGCTCCTTGAGAAGTAGGTGCATTAGTGACCATTTCTGGGAAAAACACATGAAAAAAAGTGGGGTAGAGTTATTGGGCTTGCTGCTTATAGAGAGTGGCAATGGCATATTGCTTTAAGAACAAGAAAGGATTCAAATAATTTGAAACAGGGGAAACCGAAAGATTTGAGGAGGATTTTATCAATTGTTAGGTTATATTGGTGGATTCAATCAAAGGTTGATAGTAGTAAGCAGTGTTCATTGCCAGATGATTCAATTATGTCATGGTTTCTTGCTCTCGAAATCGGCAGATTCTGGTTCCCTGCTCAGGTTTATAACCGTGAGGTAGTGTTTATGAAGGTCCAATTATGGAATACCAATTTAATCAGCATATTCCATGCTCTGCTTTTTCTAATTTTGTTTCGATTTGAAATGTTATGCTATGCTATGCTTTTTTGTAGAATGGCCATGTTGGGTTCATGTTGTCATGCTATGATGCAGAACTGAGTTATGATTCTCGTACAGACACCTTTCAAGCTAGGTAATAATGGGAGATGAACGTAATTCTGATGGTGGTATGTTGATTTTGTAGTTATACGAAATTCGGGAGACTAACATAATTATGTTCTGCAGAGGTTCAAAATAGGCCTGATACTTAAAAGTTAATCTTAGATTGGTTTGATATTCAGGTACCCTCCTCATGGAAGGAGAGCGGTGACCATAGAGAACAACGTGCCATGGGAAAAGTTTCGAGCACCGCCTTTCGACACTTCACCACATGATTTTCATTTTTCTGATTGTTTGAATGAGCTAAGACCTGGTGATAACATTGGGATTCAATGGAGAAGAAACAAAAAATTCCCTTATGGTTAGTTCTTCTTTGTACCATTCCCTAACAGTATTTGACAATTTTTGTTTTGTTTCTCTACCAAAGGGCACATGGTATCAGAAACCCCGGTGACCTCCGATGAGTAGAAGAAAAATTAATTATAGAACTCTGCTAAGAATTAAGCAACAAACTGCTTTATTATAATAAGAATTCTTACCGCAAATACTTAATAATGTAATTACTATGCAATAAATTTTTTTAAATAATACATATTAATCAGTTTGTAATGATTTTATAGCAGATATGGTTGGCGTATAAGTTGCAGGTTGGTGGTATTGGTGTAGTTGGTCATTTGGAGTCATGCGACCGGAATGAAAGTTATTGCCGATGCCATAATAATGATAAGTTTATCTCATTTTGTATTCTTTCAAATGATACTCTATTATCACATATTCCCTAGTAGTTGTTTTGAGATTTGCTTAATACTCTTGAAAGAAGGCAACAAGAAATTATGGATGAGATGAATATATACAGAGCTTAAATGCCCCACTAGCTAACTTAGATCAGCACTAAAATTTTAAACTTGAAAAAGGTTGGGAGCAATAAAAAAAGATACATATATTTTAACCAGACAATAATTCCTTGGTGCATAATTGCAAGAGCTTCTTGCTTTTTTATGATGGTGCACCTGTCAAGTGTTCAGTTTCCATTCAGTGTTCGAGAGTGCATCATTCATAGTTATTGATGTTTTGAGTCATTGTCTGGTTTCTAACATCTGAGTGATGATAACAGAAACAATAGCATTGGAGTTCAATCAGTACACCCCCGGCTTAAGGTGGAGGCGCACGACGAACCATCCGGAGGAAGGAAACGAGGCGGGTGAATTTTACGAAGGGATCATAAAACTTTGCAGTGAGGAGGAGATTTCGACATGGAAACGCCTTTGGCCATCCAGAATCCTGGAATAGCCTGCCTTATGCTTAGCAATGCATGCTAAAAAAGTCACCACCATTTGTATCCTACCATCATATGAAATTGGAAGCTCATTGATTATGGAAGAAACATGAAATATATACTATTTCCCTGCAGAGCTATGAAACTGTAAATTTAATCTTTGCTTTTCCAGCCATTGAAGTTTGTATTTTGACAAAAGTGACATTGGTTATTTAAGGAAGTGCATGTTAACAAGCGAATAATGCCTGCCTCAATTATTTAAGGAAATTGTAACCGAAGGGGTGATAACTTTAGCTTAAGTGAAGCTTGCATTTGGGCTTGGTCTCCGGCCCTTTGTGCTTTGATTGGGCATTTCTAAACTGGCTATATGAGAGCGTGAGACCCATTTGATTCAATTTTTGCAGATCAAATTAAAGTGTACATTAACCCAAAAAGAAAACCCCCAAACAATGGTCTGAATTTTGAAGCAAAAACAGATACAGAATGGGAATGAATCGAAAGTAGAAAAAATATTCCATGGAGATTCATCTTCTTCCTCAGACCCACTGCATGAACTCACTCGCTTCCAAGCTTAATAAACCCCTTCTCTTTTCTTCCTCTTCTAGACTTGTACCCTTCTCTTCATCTTCAACGGCAAGGAACAACAGCCTCAAGCTCTCTGCTGCTCCTCTCGAGGCGGGTTGGTTGGACTCCTTGTCTTGTTGCCCTCCCGCTGACGACCCGACCCGGACCAATGCGGATTCCACTTGGGTCATCGGTATTGATCCTGACCTCTCCGGTGCCATGGCCCTCTTGAAAACTGATTCCTCTGGTTGCTCCGCTCAGGTACATTTTGCCACATCTTTTTCTTTTATTTAAGTTATTGCTAAAATAAAATTCTTCAAGTACTAATTATTATTATAATTGGGTCATAAGAATCTTGGACATGGGATTTTCTTATGTTTAGTTTGGTATTAGGTATTTGATTCGCCCTACTTGCCTGTTCAAGTTGGCAACAAAGTTCGAAAGCGTTTAGATGCAAGGTCAATCGTTCACTTGCTTAAAGGTTTAGAGGCTCCTATTGGTATCCCTCTCTCTATATCTTTCTCTTTGTGTTGAAATATTGTTTTCAGCTCCAATTTATCTTATTTGTGCATTGATTGACCTTGCCTTGCTTAGGTACTGCTGCATATATAGAGCAATCTATCCCCTTTCCTAAAGATGGGAAACAGGTTAGCATTTGTTACCAAGCAACTGAATTTTGTTGAACCCTTTCAATCATTTCTTATTATTCCTTGCATTATTTGTCTCCCTTTCTTGCTACTCTAATCTGAGACCTTTCAAGTGGAAATCTCAACTTCTAATAACTATTTGGGGTCCCTTTTATGGACTTTTTTAGTGTTGGATAAATTGTTCCAAGATTTTAACAGTTCATGCTGATATTATTATTTTCTTATTTCTTAATTTAGGGTTGGTGGAGTGGAGGATTTGGGTATGGATTATGGATCGGGATACTAGTTGCCTCAGGGTTTTCTGTAGTTCCAGTATCATCGTTGTCGTGGAAGAAAGAGTTTGAACTCGCTGGAGCTGGCTCTACAAAGGTCGGTATAATAGTGTTATTATCTATTCACTGATCTATGCCTGTTGACCAAATACTAATTCGAAATAAATGAGGTAAATATAGTTCATTTATGCATGCATAAAAGTGAAGAAACTTGTGGGTAAGAGAGCTTTGGAAAGGAAAAGAAAGAGCTGTTATGTCTGTATATGCATCAATATTGGTAGATGATTGCAAAAGAAACCTGCTGGGCCGTTCTTCTTAGCTTGCAGTGTGTTGCCTTTGAATTGAAATATCAAGCAGGTTGCATTTTTAGCCTATTCGTCCCTTCTTGTTCTCTTTCTCTTTTTCTTCTTCTTCGGTGGGATGACGGAAATGGTCAGTGGAGTAGTTTCTCGATTTCGGAATTAGCGACTGAAACAGTAGATGACTTACTGATGAATGCAAGGAAAGGAAAGAGATTTTATGTCTGTATATGCATCAATATTGGTAGATGAATGCAAAAGAAACCAGCTGGGCCATTCTTCTTAACTTGCAGTGTGTTCCCTTTGAATTGAAATATCAAGCAGATTGCATTTTTAGCCTATTCGTCCCTTCTTGTTCTCTTTCTCTTTTTCTTCTTCTTCGGTGGGATGATGGAAATGGTCAGTGGAGTAGTTTATCGATTTCGGAATTTGCGACTGAAACAGTCGATGACTTACTGATGATAACATATCCTACTTGTAAGTTGTAGCATCACTCTATACTCATAGCCATACATACATTTAGATTTTAATAACAAGTAATTTGTGTAACGAAGTCCATTGGATTGATCTTCTAAATGAGGATTTATTTCCCACAAAATAAGGTAAGGTGTCAATTTGAGGCCAATCACATGAAAGCCATACTCTTAAGTGATAACCTTGGATTAATGATGAAAGGGAATAGAATCACATTATTTTACATAAATCTTTTATATTTTTAATGACTCCAATTTTTTCAAGAAGTTTCAAGCAATATGGCATTTTCTGTATTATTCTGCATGTACTTTTGTCCTCCCCTTTAATTGATAAGATAGAGATTCATGGCATCTTGACTGTCACATGTGCTTATGGCACCAGAAGCTGTAGCTCTGGGTCTAAGTAAATAAGCAAAGCTTTTGAACTTTTTCTTTCCACAGGCATCAATCTCAACCATTGCATGCAGGAATTGACTTAAGTTTCAAAGCAATCCTTTAAGACATCGTGATGCCTAACTGCCCCGGTTATGATTTTTATACGTATTTATTATCCATTCTGGTTTTTGACAGGATGATAGTAGGAGACTTGCATCAACTTTATTTCCCTCGTTGAGTGATATGTTGAAAAGGAAAAAGGATCACGGTAGGTGTTCTGGTTTCCAAAGATATAGCATTCTAAATCTCTATTCATTATTGTTATTTCTTAGTACTTAACCGTAAAGAATCACCGTTTGCATTCCATAAAGTTCCCTGTCATCTGCTTTATTTTAGAAGCAGTTACAGTTCATATTCTTAATTTTCTTTCCCCCTTTATTTCCAAAAATACATTAATCTCATTTTGTTATCAGGAAATTGCTTATAAGCTCTTAATAGTTAAAGCTGTGTGGACTCTCTTTGTCCTTTGCTGTGTTCACGATCACGTGCTAGAATAAACCTCACTTATTGACTCGTTGGTTGATGCTACTAAGAAAACCCTTTGTGTCTATGCTATCTTTGAACCTTGTCAAATAAGCATGCTGAACTGTGAACCATTGCAATTGCTTTTACACCTATGCTAATTGTGGAGATGAAAATGTTAGTTGGTACAGTTACTTTCTCATCCTCGTAGACCCTAGAATCTGGTGACTGACCATTCACAGTGTTTTACAACTGAAAGAATGCAGCCTGTAGAAGAAATAAAAACTGATAACCATATATATACATCGCCGCGAAACATCTTTCTCGTACATTAAGCGAGCATCCTGTATAACATGCTCCTCATTATTTGCTACTCTTAGCAAATGATCTTTCCGGTTGTAAATTTTGAGTTTTGACACGAGATTGGAAGATAAAGTTTGATTTAAGTGAGGCCTGGTAATTGTATTTATGTATCTTCTCTTACTGGTATCTTGTAATTTGATTATTCTCATTGGTTCTGTTTTCTTTTGACCTTTTTAAGGAAGGGCTGAGGCTCTGCTTATTGCTGCATATGGAAAAGGCCTGAGAATGAAGGTAGACCCTTCACTTGTTGTGGAAAACTCCGTTTGACAATGCCAGCAGTTCGTACAGGTGCCGAACTTCCCATAATAAGTCTCATCTGTTCGTTGCTGAAATTTAACCGCTGGAACCATCGTCTTAAGGCTGATTTAAATGGCAAATGGCATGGAAGTAGGAAATTATAGATGCAGATTGATTATTTCATTCGGAAAGCTTAGTGAGAGTAAGCTTGCGTGATTGGTGCTGAACTGTTGATATCCATTATTTTGTGATACATTGTAATTTCTGGCTTCTAGACAATTAGCATAAGTTCTCAGCATTGTTTCATTGTTTCATTGTCTCAGCATTGTTCAAAGCTATTACAGGTCCAATTTGAAGGGGGGAAATACCTTGAAATGAATTCTACCATTGTCAACTCAAAATTGCTGAGTTTGAGTTGAACATGATAATGGGATTCTTTTTTTACTAGGCAATATGAACCCTTGAAATTTTTTATTTTTATCTTGTATCAAGCTTAATTTTTTAAGTTACAATTCAATCCATAGTATTAAATTGCGGCCGCAACGCAGTGTAACGGCCACATCGTAACAATTTGGGAAATCCCCGCAACACTGTAAACCCAAACCCCAACCGCATCTAGAATTATAATTATATTTTAGAGAAAAATCACGCTACAACGTCCGCAACCGCGACATTACAACCGCATTCACAACCGCAATTTAATATTATGATTCAATCAAACTCAAGTTTCAAATTGCAAGCTTCTTAGTTTGAGTTCTTACTAGGCTCAGTTACATCCCTAAAGAGGTGGTTTATTTTTCGCCCCATCAAGCATGAGTTGTCCTTTTTTCGGCCAAATTTCTCGAGTTATCTTTTTTTTCTTCAAAAAATAAAAATTCATAACTAGTCTTGGGTTGAATCTTGACAAACATATAAAAATGTTGCCAATCCCATATAACCGATGATACCATGGTCCTGAGCCTTGACAAACAAACATTACAAATCTTAATGTCAACATGAACTTCTAAGTTCCTCACCCCTCATTGCTTGAAGTTAAACATGAACTGATTGGGAACGGGAAGACTAACACAAGGTTAAATCATGAATCTACAATGTTGTCCGCTGTTTGAGGCTCCATCCACCATTTTGAAGAGAGATGTGCATTCCGAATCCTGGCCTTCTCACTTGTTGCTAAAAAAAGCACAATATGCTTTGACATTGAAGAAAAGAAAATGCACGTCTTAGGGAACGAATGCAAGAATTGCAGGAAATCTACACTTTCGGGCAAGAAAACCTGAAAAATTTTAGTTTCTCTGGTTAGCCATTGCATACTTTCAAGGTAAGACTGAGATGTGTTACTCTTCGTTTCGGGTGTTGGCGCTTACTAACTCTAATAAATGTATAGTGCGTGAAAAACATATTCTAATGGCACGGATTAGATAGTAACAGTTCTAACTCTTACAAAAATGAGAATGCAGTATCCTCAGCAAGGTTTTCATGACGACATGATAACCATTTTCTGTGTCAAAAAATTACAGGGCCTTCTCAAATCTAAAGGTCAAGCCTTCAAAACATTTCATCAATGTTTTGAAACTGAGTTACTATCTAACCTTTCCCTTAACAAGGTGGCTTAAAAACTACTGGACATCTGTCTTAGAAAATTTTCCTATAGTTTACATTTTTGTTTCTTTTTTGGATAGATGTCTCAGTTTGTTTTAGCATAAACTTTAAATGGGGATATATTCTTAAATTGTTAACTTAATTGCAAACAATCTGATAATTGAAACCCTTACACCAAAAATACCATCCTACTGTAGATTACTCATTCCAAAAACTGAGGAAGATGGTATACTTTAACCAATCTGTCACCGTCTACATAAGAACAAGTTAGCTTAAGTTCGAAAACTCACTGACACATAAATCAATCAAACATTTTCCGCAACACTGACATTGTTATTCTTCATATTAAAGCCTGAAAGATATTTAGCAATACAATAAAATTTTGCTTATTTCATAATCTCCTTCAATTTACTTCAGAAGCACAACCAAACTTGAAGAATAAAATATACCAGATATCTTGGTTCGAAGTTCTCCTGTTAATGATTGAAATAGTTAATAGTCAGGTCTTCCGGATATCATTTTGAAGTCCTTTTAGTACCGAAGTAAAACGGCTGCTAGTTTAGAAGTTTTATAAAATGAATTTGATATGGAAGAAATAAAACAAAAGCATACTAGGAATTAGAACATCCACTTGCTTCAACTGAACATATCTTTTTCATTTAAATTGTTTCAACCATAAAAGGGTTTAGAACATACCAATAAGAGAACCAATGTTGATGTTGTTTGTCAGGCCTCTTCCGTTGCAGTCTTCTCTGTGGTTGCATCTCAATTTGTCAATCATAACTCATGAGCACAATAGATCAGCCGAAAGAAGCTAAATAATAGACATATATCTTCAACCAGGGAATACTACTCAAACAAACAACAACTTACCCAAGCTACCTGTAGTTTTAACAAGTAAACAACCGGTAACACCAAGATCGCCAAATAATATTACTAATAAATAATCATAAAACCCATCTCCTTCCAGTGGCATTTCTAAGCTATTTTACCCAAATTCTTCATCTTTTCTTCAGTATACAACACCTTTGTTAGGACCATGTTTGGGCATAGGTATGAGACTATGATCACATATAGAAAATTTTCGGGAAAAAACGAGTTTGCCTGTGTTGGATACATCCAAGTCTGGTAACACAAATTTACTGTGTTGCTTAACACATATTCAGGAGAAAAATACAGTGAATTCCAGAGCAAGGACCATAAACATGCTTGCCAAACCTCTAATTATCACCATTCCTCAAAAGTTTCAAAATTGGCACCGAGCAAACAATTGTAGAGCGGTAATGAGTTTAAATAAACCGAAGAAGAGAGTGGTGAAAATGTTGGTTACCATGTTGCAATCCCATGGATAGCATTCGGTCTATATTATCGATACGGCGCTGAATGGATTTCAAAAGCAAATTCAATGAGGAAACTCTCTTTCTGACATTAGAAAACTTGGCAGCATGCTGCATTATGAATGGTAACGGAGCATCGTCTAGTAATTGATCAAGCTCTGTTCATTAGAAAACAAATTTATGTTATATAAATATTCAATTTAATCCAGAAAGAAGAAAAGGGGGGAAATTAACCTTGGGTAAGGCGATCAATTGAGGAATTAAGGAGGTCTTGACTGGCGAGAGTGTCGTGGGCTTTAGAATCGAAGTCTTTGATGAGAGAGGTAAGCATGGAGGATAAAGCTTTGGCTAAAGCTTCGGTGCTGGGATCGTCGTTGGATTCAGAGTCTGGGTTTGGGGGTGGATCCGTTGAGGAATCGGAACGGATTGCTTCGTCTGAAACGCCGCTAATGGTGGCGTCGTTGTGATTTGAACCCTGGTTTTGGCTTTCCATTTTTCCTGTGTGTTTTTTAGCAAAAATCGAGACTGCTTTGGACTTGGTAAATATCAAACTTGTTAAATGTTAAGATTGCAACTAGGATGGGTTAAAAATTAAAATGTAAATAACTTAAAACTAAAAAAAATACTTTGATACATGAATTACGTGGAATTTGGGTTTTTTTTTTTTGGAAAATATTTTAGGCACGGGTGGTGAGAACGAAAATTTTCTACAAACCCTAAAATTTAACCTTAAATCATAAATTCTAACCATACACTTAAATTTACAACTTATCCACTAAAACCCCTAAACGCTTATGCACTAGAATAATTACTTCTTTTTTTACACAAGTGTATATATTTTATCTTTAAATTTTAAAATATACATCTCTAACCCTAAAACCTTAAATTATAAACTCTAACTTTAACCTTAAATTTTAATCAAAACTTTAAATTCTAAACCTTATCACCTAAACTTTGAACTAAATATCTAAACTCTAAACCTTATTTATAAAATTCACCCTTTTTTTGTTGTATTTGTACTCATTTGGATTTTATACGTCTCGATCAGTAAGTGACGGAAGCTTTAAGGGACCGGTGGGGGCTACACTCCCATAGATTTTGAAAAACTCAAATTTTGTCCTTAAAATTTATAAAAAATTTAATTTGACCCTCTCAAAATTTTTATAAATTCATATTAAACTTCAAAACTTTGAATATTTTTAATTAAATTCTCTCAAATTTTTAAATTTTTTTTGTTAAATCTCTTTAAATTATTAAAAAATTAGTTAAACCCTCAATTTTATTTTTGAAAATTTTCGTTCAATCCTTCAAATTTTTTTAACTTTAAATTAGTTCTCTCAAACTTTTACTCCAAATTCCGCTATTGCGATGAGTGAAATAGTAAAGAAATTAAACATTCTCTAGCTCTTATAACTTTGAAAGAGCATGAGCTAAATTTGTTAAAATAGTATTATCTTACTGTTTCAAGCTCAAGTTCAAGTCAAGCTTAAAGAAACCAGCTGTTCTCTCTATATATATTAAGATGGTCAGTGAAACGGTAACTCATTTTCTAACAGTTATGTGTAGAGATTTAAATTATGGTCACTTTTCAGTCGTGTTGTGTGCAATTGCGGATATAACAGATGCTATTGTGGTATCGTAATCGTGAATTTTCAAAGAACAAATGTTATTGCAGATAAAATTATTGTGGATATTGCGGTTTCAGATATCACGATTTAAGACAAAACCAAAACCGTTATAAACGGTTACCAATTGATATTTAAATCCCTATGTGTTGTTGCAATAAATATTAGTAAATGAAAGAGATAGGGAAACTCCATAAACTCAGAATTCTTTCGTTTCACCGTTTTTAATTCCTGAAACAGCTACAAATTAATTAACTTGCTTGCTCACTATATATATAAAGAAGGAAGCAATGGAATTACTTACAGCAGGCAAATACGACCCCAAAATGACTACAATCATCTCACCAAAGCAGTTCTCTCCTGTTGAAGATGCAGAAAATATCAAGACTGCCTGTCAAGGTTTCCTGTTTATCAGTAACTTCTAATTTATAGCACACATTGATTTACGTCCCCATTTGATGTGGGATGTCTTCCATTTTCAGGATGGGGAACCGATGAGAAAGCCATAATTTCGATACTTGGACATCGGAATTTATTCCAGAGGAAGCTTGTTAGACTAGCTTTTCAAGAGATTTATCATCAAGATCTCCTCCAGCAGCTCAAATGCGAGCTCTCCGGTGACTTCGAGGTTCGTGTTCGTTTCGGAAAAACGGACTTTTACGATTTAAAACGATGCGTTTTTAATCGCATTTTTGCTTGATACAGAGAGCTATAAGTCTATGGACTCTGGATCCTGCAGACCGAGATGCTGTTTTAGCCAATGAAGCCTTGCAGAAGAGTGTTCTTGACTATAGAGTAATTATTGAAATTGCATGTATCAGATCCCCTGAAGAACTCCTGGCAGTGAAACGTGCTTATAAATTTCGATACAAGCGTTCCCTCGAAGAAGATCTTGCTTCCTTCACCGCCGGTGATCTTCGAAAAGTATGTACTCGACGATAATGTTATCCTGTATCCATTCGATCTCGTATTTCCATGATCATGTGACGGTCGAATTCGGTTCTCGTGTTGTCATGTTGCAGCTTTTGGTTGGACTAATAAGTGCATACAGATATGATGGGGATGAGTTTGATGAGACACTGGCACATTCCGAAGCTACCGTCCTGAATCACGAAATCCACGGAACCGGATTCAACCAAGAGGAAGTGATTCGAATCGTGAGCACCAGGAGTCAAGCACAGCTCAATGCAACATTCAACATCTACAGAGACATATACAGTCGTTCCATCACAAAGGTCCGTACAATACCCTAATCAACATTTGTTTAATGTAACATGTATTATGCACTGATCAGCTTGGTTCCATTTCCCATGTTTCAAAAGGGTTTCCCGGGCGGCGACTATTTTTCTACGTTGCGTACCGTGATCCGTTGCATTCGAGACCCTCAAAAGTATTATGCAAAGGTAGAACACGCGAACTTAACGAATGCTACTGCGATGCAGATGTTTAATGCATATAGCACGATGCAGGTGTTGCGAGCGGCCATTAACACGGAAGGCACGGATGAGGATGCTCTGAGTCGGGTGATCGTCACCCGCGCGGAGAAGGACTTGAAGGAGATCAATGAGGTTTATCTGAAGAGAAACAATGTTTCGGTTGATGAAGCTGTTGCAAGAGACTGTTCCGGGGACTACAAGGCCTTTATTATGGCCTTATTAGGGGCAGACGACAATTGAGAATGAAGCTCTTACCATTTAAAATTTCCTGAATATTAGGTTTATTTCTGTTAGATTATTTGGAATTTGAATAAGGAAACCAACGATATACGCGTCAAGTAGACATAAAATGCTGTTTGATTTTCTATAATAATCGGTATAAATTATATCGGCTCACCACGTCATTAATGATTTCAACGAATAAAAATATCTATTTTCGTATTTTTTGATGTCATATTTTTACCAAGTGAATTTTTTTCATATTTATTGTAAATTAAATTAAAAAATAATTTTTACTAAGGGAAAATTCACTTGTTAAAAAAATAACATAGAAAAAATTTATGCTGAACAAATGATATAATTTTTCAATAATCAGAGCACTATCTTATATTATATATGGTAATATAATTATTAGAACAATTAGATCAATTACAATTTACGACTAAAAATTTGACTATAATAGAGTTTATTTTAATTTTTTATAGTCCGATTGAGTATCGGTTCGATTTCCATCTTATTATTGTAATAGTCAAGAGATCATATATTAGAGCGTTTTTAAAGATAATTATCTTCAATTAAAGAGTTAAAAATTATATCTAATTCAAATATTGAGTTATTTTTGCATATTTTAAGAATAAATCTTAAAAGTCTAATATTCTTTCTATTCAAAAATCTAATATTCTAAAACAATAAACTATAGAATCTAAAATTATGGAATTTGTATAAATTAAGAATAATTATTTGATACACTAACAGTGAAAAGTTTTCACAAGCGCCTAAATTTTAGAGTTTAAGAACTTAATTTAGGGGTTTAGGTGTATGAGTTTTGAATTGATGGATGATAGTTGAAATTTACAATGTAGGGTTTATAGATTAAAACATAAATCGTCGCTATGTTACCTTAAAAGCTAAATCTTAACCTCTAAACCCTAAATCCCTAAACTCTAACTATTATCACTAAATTTTAAATTCATACACCTAAACTCCTTAAACCCTACTCACTAAATTAAGCCTTTAAACTCTAAATCTAAGACGCTTATAATTTTTTTTTAGTTTCCACTAGGATTATTAATTATCTTGATTTTTATGATTTATCTATAATGAAAATGATCCGTTTACACATCCACGACTCTTGAATCAGAGACACATAATTTACACATATTCTAAAAGATACGCACGTAGATATCTCCCGATGGCGAGCGGTGACGTGGAGGCCGTGGATTTTGAACCGGAGGACGACGACCTCATGGACGAGGACGCAGCCGGCGACGCCTCCCCTCAAGCCCCCTTGCCTAGGCTCAAGTCCGCCATCACTGGCGCTGCTTCCACCTCTCATTCTGGCCCTAAGAAGACCAAGGGCCGTGGCTTCCGCGATGAAGACGCTGACCGCAACTCCCGTCTCGCCTCTCGTGATTTCGAGTCTCTCGGCACTGACGGCGGGCCCGGTCCCCAGAGATGTTAGTCCATACACTAAACCCTATTATTCTCTCCCTCTTTACTTGTATTCTTTCCTTTTGTTTTATTTTCTAGGGTTTTATTCTTATATTTTGTGGCCTATAAAACAATATAATTGTGACATATACCTAATTTTTGCTATCTCAATTATTTCAGAACAATTTTTTGTCGAAACTAGTTGGGAATTTGATGGTTTTGGTTTGATCTTGAAGCTTGAGCGGGTTTCTGGTTCTCTCGACTAGTTGGAATTCTCATAGTATATTGTTAATTTTTGTATAAGTTCTTTATTCTCTAACAGTTGCTAATACATTAATTCATAAGCAAAATAGTTCAAACGATTAATTTCTCGTGGTAAAATATTTTAGTCTTCAGTGATGCATCAGGTTATTCTGGGATTAGACTTCCAAATGATTTTCTTTGCGTACAGTTGGAATTTCCTTAACTTTTGAATGTCCAATTCCTAAATGCAACAACCTTAACCTGATCACTGTGGAAATTTTCTAACCTTGTTGTACTTTATGGAACGAAGCCCTTGATTAAGAAGAAATGATTTATTACCTTTCTATTAGAGTTCTTTAGTGATGAAGTATAATATGTTCAGAACATCATGAGATTAGAACAAGTTTAATGGATGATGATTCATGAATTTTACGACCCACATTTTATGCGCATCCAACAGAATGTAAGATGTACTTGTCTAATTGGGGATGGTTAAAATTTCTGAAGTGGGGGCATTTCTAGGCTTGGTTATTAGACACAACCATATTTATATTTATATTTAACGTCTTGGCTGATTGTTGAGGTCCACTTTGTTCCATTACCAAAAGCACAGGACATTTCTAAAAACCAATCCGTGCTCCCTTAGATCTATCCTGTGATTTTTAAGGTTGTGGGCATCCCTTCATTTCCTACATGATGTGAATTTAACTCGAGTTATATAACATAGTAGATAAAAGCAATTGTGTCCTAGGCTTTTCCTTTATGTTTGTGTACTCTTCTTCGCAATAGTAATATATATTTTTTATTCTCATGAATAAATGTGCAGCTATTGAAGGATGGATTATTTTAGTCAGTGGTGTACATGAGGAAGCACAAGAGGATGATTTGCACAATGCATTTGGTGAATTTGGAGAGATCAAGAATTTGCATTTAAATCTTGATCGTCGCACTGGATTTGTCAAGGTATACTTTTTAATTTCTCTTTACGGTGGTGGAACTCTTTCACATTGCATGCATTCATGTGTATACTTGCATGCATATGTATGTGCATGTATTGTATATATTCTTTTTTTATCTGTATGTTAATAATGTCTTAGTTTTCCTGTTCTCCTTTGTATCAAAAAAATATTTATCATTTTGCATTTCCTATATGTATTAGAGAATTTGGGTTCTGTTATACTGTAAGATATGTTCTAGCCATTTTATATTTTTACTTAAAGCTAGCTTGACGCATGTAGTCTTTATTTCATAGCATTAGACTATTGTTTGAAGCTAATGAAACAAAGGACTATTCTCTGACAAACTCTTGCCTTCATTTACAGTGTTTTCCTAATAATGTGTATTAATATAATGCGAGCGTTTCCAATCAGGGATATGCACTGATCGAGTATGAGAAGTTTGAAGAAGCAAAGAATGCCATATCCACAATGGATGGAGCAGAACTTCTTACACAGACTATAAATGTCGATTGGGCCTTTAGCAATGGACCCAGCACTGGAGCCTCCAAAAGAAAGAATATGAGGTGTCTCTCTTAGTATGCTGCTGAATTTGGATTGATTGGTAAAATGTATCAATAGAGCATGTTAACTTAAATGTATCTAGGGGACCTAACAGTACACTTTGTAAAATTTTGCAGATCTGGACGGACACACCGCTCAAGGAGTCCGCGGAGAAGATACTAATTTGTTGAGCTCCATTTTAACAAGAAAAGATGGTGTCTGAAAATTTGGATTTGGATTTGTTTTTGACTGACTAGTGATGCCCCCTCATCCTGTCTTTTTTTTCTTCTCCTGTATGGTATCAGCGGTTTAGCTTTTGATATTTGAGTTGAACTTGGGAGTAATGGTTCTCGCTAATTGTTATTTTTTTTCTTATTTGTTTTAGGGTAAATTACCTATTTAGTACTCTATCTATGCTCTTATTTTTATTTTGGTTTGTCAATTACTGACATAACTTAGTTTAATAACAATTTTAGTCTAAAATTATATCAATTTAAATATTTTTTAAAATTTTAGATTAAAAGTGTAAGTTTTTTATTTTTCATCTTCCAGTCGAACGCTTCTATGAAAATCGTCTTGACTCTTTATCATGCTCCTTTTATGCCCTCGCTTTAAATTATTGAGTTTAAGGTTTAGAGTTTAAAGTTATGGGTTATAATTAGGGTTTGGGGAATTAGGGGTAGGGTGTATTTTTTAGGGTGTGAGATTTAGGGTTTAAGATGTAGAAATTAGAGTTAAGGTTTAGAATTTAATTTTTAGTAAGGCATGATTAGGGGTAGAGGATTTTTACCCACTTCTTGGGCATATAATAATAAATCCTAATAATAAGTCCAGGAACACGAGGAAGGTCGATGATAGAGGAGAAAAGCGGTGACTTCAGCGCCGGCCTCGAAGGGTTTGATTTTGAAACCAATCCATACATTGTTCATGTCCAAAAAGCGTAAATTTCTCAATCTTGCGGGTGGGTCTCCCAATATAGTTTTTCTCAATCAATGAAAACTTCGAGAGGATGAGTTGGCAATGGCTCAGCCTTCTCTGGCAATATACAACAAGATGGTGATCAAATTGAGAACATGAGTTTTACTTCAGACATTCGTTCAGATACAAAAACATACATCTAAAGCTCCATGTACTATTGACAAGGCTACTACTGGGTTCCTTTACACTGTCTCATTCAAAATTTAAAACGTCCTGATTACAACTCCAATCACCTTCACAATCCCCCAAAAACAAAAGAACAAAAGAGAAGTGAGGAAATAACATTACATGCAACAATTTAGGAACACGAGCCAACATTATTCCTCCAGGTTCACTGGTTAGTTCCAAGGGGGCGATGACGGTTTGTATAAAAAATCCTGCGAGGATGTCCCATAGTTCAGATCAAGGCTGTGAAGCTGTTCAATTAGTTGGGAACGCCTTTCCTTGAAAAAATCTAGACGGCTTGTTAATTCTACCAGCGCTGATGAAGCTGCCGAAGGGTGTCTTGGATAATCAATTACCTGCAAATCACAGCAGCATCAGTATCAACTAATTACTCCACACAAGCATCAATCAGGTATAAGTCGGACAATCTGCATGTTAAAAAGGTTAGCAAGTAATAGCCAATGTTCATATAAATAGATTCTGATACAAGTCTTTCAATGGTCAAGATTTCAAAAGAACCAAGGCAAAAATATGTCCCCAGAGCAGAATAGAAACAGGCAATTAGTGGGTGTTACCTCTGCTGCTCTTGAAGTGGATGGGATAGAGGTAGAGTTAACCTCATCCATTGACATATTAGCCGACAGCTCAGTGCTTTTTGAGTCACTCAAGCTTGATGGCTCCATTAATTGCTTTCGAGTAGGTGGCCGGCTGCTGTTGCCAACTGCCAATTCCTGTCCCTTCACACTCCTCAAATCTGACCCTAACAAACTCTCCTGCAGATGGTTTTCAAAATGCATATTACAGTGGATAAAACGAAGACCGAACATGAATTTGTAAAGTGAGAGAACAAAAAAAAGACATAATTTGTTGGAGGTGGAAAAAGTTCAAAGGTAAATAGCATTGCCTTCACAGCACAGGGACTGATGCAGAAAAGTTAAAGGTACTGGATCAAACTAGAGCTAAAAGTTTCGAGTTGAGCTCAAGCTTTTCGTTATTTGATCCTGGGTCAGAAAAATTATAGCCCTAAGTATATTTTCCTACAAAAAGGTATCCTCTGTAAAAAGGAAAACAAACGAAGATTCCCAAGGAAAGACATAAAATGAGGACAAACAGCCTTCAGTCTCAATTAAACTTGGTCAAATGGCTGGGCTTGGCTGGTTCTATAAAACTACAAAAAGTGAAATGATAACTCATGAAAGCCATCGTGATTAAATCCTTAAAATTTCTCCTTGATGAAATTCCATTTCAATCCACCGAGATGCATAGATTTAAAAAAAAATGCAATGAAGACATACCTCTGTTCTTTGTTTCCTCTCATGATTACAGAAGGCAAGGGTTGTATCAAAATCTTGCTGAAGAAACCTCCTTCAAAATTTATATACATGCATTTAGGTAAAAGGAAAAAGAAGTTGACTGAATTATTAAGTCGACTCTTCAGCAGACAAATATTATAGACATTGTTTACTATTTCAGGTAGTTAAAGAGTGCATAGTAAAAACTTCATCAATAATGATAAAACAATATATAAATTATCATCCAGTAGAAACCCTTCAAAATCATCATATTACATGTAATAACTACCACTTCAAGATAATAAAAACTGTTCAGAACCACGTGGCCAAAAAGTTCTCTTCCTCGCTGGGAGTTGGTCATTGGTGTTTTTATAAAACGTAGTAACCACATCCCTTTCAAACATCAAACCCAAGCCTAATTAGTAATTCGCTAAGGCTTTTGGCTTTAATGATTCAGAAACTACTAAAAAGATGGTTCTCCTCCCACAATCCACTCAACAAGATCCACCTATAAGAAAGGCCTATTTTTCAAGACTATTTCAAGACAATTTCTACATCCTCTTAAGTGCTTGAATTCATCTTAATAGCAAAAGAACTTCAAAAGACCTTGGCTAAAATTATATGTTGGGTTTCAGAATCCACAAGAGGGAACTAGAAAACCCCTAACACAAGGAACCAACAGTCGGAACAAGTCACGTGATGAATTTTTGCACCAATACATGGATAAAAATTCATCTGATAAAGCAAGTTTGAAATCTTAATCCAGTACTGACATGAGTAACTGCTTCATTTATAACAATCATTATGACCTCATGATTCTTCCATGCAACTGCCAACTAAGCTTTTTGACATATAGAACTTTAGAAATAAATGAACAGAAAGATTCCATTAACTCACTGTTGAGAGTTATGATTTTGGACATGTTGATAATGGTCACATGCGTCAGATAGAGAACCAAAATGATGCTGCCGTTGCTGATTCAGCTGATGATGGAGTTCTGCAACTTTCTGCTTCAATCTAGCCACATCGGCTTCAGCAAGAGCAATCTCCTCTAGCTCAGCCCTCGTCTTCATGTCATTTCAAGTTATAAGAATGAGGAATGCTAGATTTATAAAGAATAATGGTTCTCTTGACATCAGTACCCACCTTGGAATCTATTCCATGGGAAGTGGAAAATTGTCCAGATGACATGCTCAATCCAACTTCAAGGGCCGTTCTAAGATCTCTTTCAGCTTGCAACTGCTCTTGCAATCTAGAAACCTGCACAATCATTTAAAGGTAAGTAGGAACACAACCAATACCATAATTCTTCAACAAAAGGTTCGAAAAATTGTCCAAGAAAAATCATTCCTTCAAAAGAAAGCAGAATTTTGTTTTATTAGAGATTCAATATATAACTATTCCACGGTAAATGCAAACCACAAAATCTTGCAAAACCATCAAGTTAGCATGACCCTCTGCAGAATGAATTTCAACCAGGCATTTTATATTGGATGTATGAAGAAACAGTGGAAGAAAGATATTTGCAACTACATGAGCCTGTTGTGTTGTTACTGTCCAGAAAATTTTAAAATTATCTCTTTCAACAGGTAAAGAAGTTGATGGATATAGCAATTTAAGCGTCAAATTTAAGAACAAGTCCCAATAGAATAATCAGAATAAGGCAACATAAGAAAGACACTGTTGTCGTTCTTGATGATGGGATCAAATTTAAAACCAAATGATGAACCTAACTAGAAGTAAAGCAAGTATCTAATTCCTCACTAAAGCAAACAAAGAAAAATACAGAAACAGACCTTAACAAAGCACATAGTACTAATCCAAAATGATTGCAAATAAGAAATTCCTAACACTCAATTACTTGCCGAACATGTAGCAGATTAAAAAATAAAAATCTCTGTGGTCAAAAATTTAAAATAAGTGTTCAATAGGTAAGAAGGAAGTACATCTTGTTCAAGTGCCAAGCGGCGTTCATGCAAGGCTTGTTTTCTTCTTTCCAAGCTAGCTTGTAAAATAGCATTTCCTCTAGCCTATAGAAGGTTGTGAGCAATATATCAGTGGAGAGAAAATATATTTGATCAGGCATATTATGATTTCAAAAAAAAAGTAGTGCTCATTGCTTACCTCTTTTGCAATACGATGTTGTAGGTCATTCTTAGCAATCTCAAGCCTTTGTATAGCAAGCCTAGAGGGGGGGAACAACAAATTGATTTTGCAAATATAATACAAATGCAAGCCATATTTAAACAGTTCTAAAATAAGAACTCAAGAGCACACTGTTTTAACATATGGGATCTTACAACAAAATCAAGTTAAAAATAGAAGTAGATGGATTTTTGAGATGCACTAAAATTCATGCTTGTGCTAAGCAAGAGTTGCAAAAGCACAAAGTCCAAGTAATAGTTTTCAAATGCAGACTACTAGTTTAAAGAAATCCAAATAATAAAGCAGAAGGTTATAAGATCTAATGAGTAACTTACTCTTCTTCACCAGAAGAATCAACAGACTCCATTGACGGTGTCTTTCTGGCCTGTATAACAAAGCAAATGAATATTCGAGTGAGTATGGATTTACTTTGTCAACAAAAACTTTAAAAATACGTAAAACATCTCATTGTGTTTCCGTGTGTGAAACCAAAGCACATGTACCTCCACCAATAAAATAAGGAACAACATTTAAGATGCACATATGCTTTTCTGAGGAGTGCAGTAACAGTTTTCAGAAATATGTGTGTTCCCTTATATAGTCTAAAAACAGGGGAAGATAACCAACGTGCATTATCAAGACAGTCAGACATGTAAATTATGCAATTTCTAAGAAAAGACAGGATCTCCATTAACATTTCTTAGCTAGTTGATGCAACAATCATATTTGTTATTTGAATGCATGAAAATGAGCACCCTCCCAATTAATTCCAGGCCAAAAGAATTTAACAAGAGTTGGTACACGATGGAGGAATTAGATAAGAGTAATATTAATGAAAGAAACTGGAGCAGACAGACATGTAATACAGGGGAAGATAACCAACGTGCATTATCAAGACAGTCAGGCATGTAAATTATGCAATTTCTAAGAAAAGACAGGATCTCCATTAACATTTCTTAGCTAGTTGATGCAGCAATCATATTTGTTATTTGAATGCATGAAAACGAGCACCCTCCCAATTAAGCCCAGGCCAAAAGAGTTTGACAAGAGTTGGTACACAATGGAGGAATTAGATAAGAGTAATATTAATGAAAGAAACTGGAGCAGCCTTCCAAACTGGTTCGATATGAGCTGAAGCTATGCCACAAACATTAAACTGAGAACAATAAATGCAACGTCTGTATCACTTGGAGCTGTATCTATTGAATGATGGAATACTTATGGCCTAGCAGTTGTAGGCACGAAGTTTGTTTGTTAAGCTTTGCATGCAGGGTTTATCAGAAACAAGAAGAGAAAAAGAAAGAAAATAAACTGAGACTTGTGAGATGGAAAATCCTAGAAAGCAGCAATGAAACACAAAGTGATGATGCAAGAACTAAAAAGCCTTCAATTTTATTCTAAGACTCCTTCAAAGATAATTTTTCCTTGTCTCCATCATTGAAATGATTATCGATCTATGTCTAAGTTAATCAACCATGTCTAAAATCCATTCAGAAATTGTTGAATAAGAGTATGTATCTAATGCATGTAAATTAATAGATCAACACAATTACGGAATACATCATAGAATGGTAACTTACATTGCTTCTTCCCCAAAAATTTGATCTCCTAGCAATAATACTGGAGCCTCTAGCTTTACCAACTGGCTTCTCAGTGGAAGATTCAAGTCCAGGCACAGATATAGGATGGCCAGGATCCATTGAAGACAGAATCTCACCCATTGATCGGTAAGATTCACCATTAGGTAACACACTTGGGACATCTATCTCATTAGTTAGGTTTTCATTTCCTTTATTTTGCTTATCATGTTCCTCCAGCTGAGGATCAGGATATCTCATCTGCAAAGGGTCTACAACTAAAGTTGAACTCTCAGCCTGAGTATTATTGTTTCTAGGGGATGCAACATCTGAACCATCATACCCAAATGCCTGTACATAGAAAATGAATGTATCAATTAGTTAAAGGATTATCACTAAAGTTATCCACCTATTTGAACAGGAAGCAATGACCAAATCAGCATTAACATTGGACGTGGGAACATCAAACAGTCTATAACACAAAAACAAGAAGGATTAGTTCATTCACTCTCCAGTCTTATATCAAGCTAGTGTTTAGTGTAACAAAAACCTTAAACTAGATGGGATTAGTCACATGCATAAAAGCATGTTCTTCATATGATACAGGATGAAATCTTACTTTAATAAATCAATTTCTAAAACATAAGATTTTGTCTTCTTAAGGGGCATATCATCACTATATTTTCACATTATGAAACTATCTATGCTGAAATTCTCCTAATTAACCCTCACTGCTATTACATAACATCTAAATAATTCTTTTTCAATTTGTCCTCTTTGATACTACCATCAAATGACAAATCCATCTAAAAACTACACACTCCATAACTCGAATTCTATGACACTTCCATATCTCCATGGATAATCAGAACTCAGAAGCCCGGCTACCTCTTGTTTGCATGGCATGATTGTTCAAGTTGTACAATCACAGAGAATCTCAAAGAATAAAACAAATTATCCCAGCAGCAGAGTATGCACAAAAGAGCAAGAAATGAATTGTTATCATGTATGAAACCCATCATCTTCTCAAGTTCAACGCGAGCACTATGGCACAATAAAAAAAATCTTTAACTACTTCCCACATCCAAGATATCCAGATGTCATTTCTGAACATTGATCATCACAACAGACATCATAACAGTTACATGTGAAGTCATTGCATGTGTTTGTATGAAAAAGTGTCCATGGGCTGTGCCCCAGTTGACAAAATGAAAATGTTAGACCAGAATCAGGTCAGACCTGGCCCAGCAACCCAGCGATTTGCATTTTCAATTAAATAACTTTTTTTTAATATAATATAACAATATCCTCAAGCCAGACTCTGAGCTAAAGAATCATTTCCAAGCTCAGCCAAGTGGGTTAGGCCATTGACTGGTGGACGATTCAAGTGAGCAGTCATTGATGTATAATCTTTATGTTTTTATTTTAGAGAAAGGGGGAAAAAGAACCTTGCAGTCATACAGATCACTGCCTGCATAACCGCTGCTTTCACTTAATTTCCCACTGCGAACACGTTCAGGGTCTTCATCTGAGTCTGGACTGGCTTCATTTTCTGCATCATGGTAGCCATTGTTTTTCACATCTAGATTTTCATTATCAGTTGAATCTTCACTACCACTATTTTCAATCCGAGAATCAGCTGAAACAGAACATCTTTGTAGATTTTCATCCTGAAATAACAGAAATAATCACCACAAATAGCACTATATGAAAGGAGATCACAAACATAGGCTCTGATAATGCAAAGCTTGACAATATTTGAAACTAGAGAAAGAAAACTTCGCAATCATAAGAAACATTCTAAGTGAAGAAAAAACTTTGGAAGCTTTACATAATTAATGACAGCATGATCAACTCAAGTTGGCGATCAAATAATGATTCATGAAATGGCTTTGTCATCACATTCATGACAGCTGTACAAGCTTATTAATTAATTTATTCAAATCAAAATAATTCTAAATAAGTTTATGCTTCACTAATAATAAGAGATGAATGGCTATAAATGTTGTGATAGAATTCCAAAAAGCCAGAGTATATATAACTTCATTTTCATGATATATTATTTGAAAACAAACTTGGGTATGAATTATTCTAAAACAATCTTTTTTTGAAAGAAAATACACTTGGCATAAGAGATCATAGAGAAAGCATTTAGATTGATATGCTGACAATAAAGCTGGGAGCATCTTACATCAAAAATGTTCTCATACTCCTCCAAAAGGGTTGCAATGATGGCTTGAGCATTATTAGCAGCATTTGCAGCAGCAAGAAGCTGCGCAGAATTATCACCATTAGCATCAAAATCATCCTCCAACTCACATTCACCAGCTAATAAAGGACGTAAAAGCAAGGGGGCCATGCAAGCAGCTACAGCTGATGGAGTCATTCTATTCTCTTGAGAATGGGATGAGATTGTATGCATCATCTTCAGAATCCTACAAATCATGATGCATATCAAGTTATATAAATAATAAATATTTATAACAACTTCAGCAAGATTAATAACTTCTTCAGAATATTTATACATCAAAAAATGTTGGGAAAGCACTTCCATCAATTCAAAGCCCGGCAAGAATAGATATTCATGTAGATCAAGTAGCTATCTCTCTACTTTTTGTAGCCTAAACACTTCATATCGATTGAATCATTCCCACAAATGTTGTGCAGCTTGTACTTTCTTATCAAATAAAGTGAGATAAACAGATGGCAGACCACATTTTCTTATCAAAGAATCACAATTTAGCATCTGCTTACATGTAAAAGCATTCTGCTAATTAAACCATATACGGAGCAGCAAAATCATCTTTTCTGCATTCAGGTTTCATGTCAACAAGAAGTCTACCACTCATGCAGTCAGAGACAAAGACAGGAACTTTGTGCAAGGGGGCGAGATAAAATTTAAAAAAAATGAGGGGCCATAGTTAAAAATAATAATTTAAAAGGGCTTAAATTAAAGGTTTTTTAGGAGGGACCAAAAATGAAATTTTCCGTTTAATCAAAGGGTTAAAAGGTTTTAAATGAGTTTTTAATAATTAGGAGGGACTATGCAATTACCCCACTGGCTTCATCCCTGCATGCAATTTTCAAGTTATTAAAAAAACTGACAAAAACAAATATTTATTGTATAAAATGCATAGTTTTTTAAAAACTAAAAACTCAATCATAGGAATTTTAATTACAAGAACACCATAAAGCACAATAGGTGCAAACAAGGGGAAAAGGTAAAACATGTAATGTTAGAAAGCAACAGGGACATTACCTTTGTAACAGGCGGCGGTTTGGTTCAGGAAATGTCTCAAATATTGCAGAGCACATTGCACTTATCCGAGCTTCCTTCCGATCAATTTCTTATCCAATTAAAACATAAAGCAACGGTATTAACTATTACAGACACATAAGCAATTATACCACTAAAATGCAAAATACTTTTTAAAAATATATTATATAAAGCTTGTGAAATAATTATAGATGATATATTATACAGTGTAGCATATGTGATCGTAGACAGCCCCCAATCTCATCTTCTTTGGTAAAGTTGCTCACCACACCTCTCCAAATCCAAGAGGCTGAATGATTATTTACATTGGAGATAGTCAGAGCTTCCTCCTCCCAGTTATTTCTACTACACACAATCTTCTTCCACCAAGTATCTCTTTCGACACCAAACTTCCAAATCCACTTCCCCAACAGGGCCCTATTCATGATCTTCAGATTAGGAATACCCAGGCCCCCTTTTTCTATTGGCAGACATACCGTATCCCAATTAATCCAATGTATTTGGTTCACATTTTTTCCACCACCCCATAAGAATCTAGCAATTAGCGAGTTGATTTTCCCACACACGGTTGCAGGCATAGGAAAGATAGAAATGTAATATAAAGGCAAAGCTGTGAGGACAGATTTTACCATGACTAGTCTGCCTGCGGCTGAAAGGGAGGCTGCTTTCCATCCCGATAGTTTTCCTTGCACTTTCTCGATCACTGGATCCCATAGGGTCACTGAGTTCCTTTTCGCCCCTAGTGGTAAACCCAGGTACTCTGAAGGTAAAGTGCCCGTATTACAACCGATGGAGGCTGCCCATTCTTTCAAATCAGATTCAACCACATTAATGCCCATTAACTTGCTTTTCCCACCATTTATTTTAAGACCAGTTACCACTTCAAATATGCGCAGCACTCTCCTTACATTTTTTATTTGAGGACCTGCCGCGCTGCAAAAAATTATTAGATCGTCGGCGAATTGTAAATGGGACAACATGAATGACTTTTCCGACGAGCCAATTCGAAAACCATTAAACAGTCCCAAATTAACAGCCTTAGTAAGTAATAAATTTAGCAATTCACCAACCAAATTAAAGAGGAGAGGGGATAGGGAGCATCCTTGTCTTAAACCCTTGGCCATAGGGATTTCTTCCGTTGGAGCACCATTGACAAGGACCGAGATGGACGCTGTTGATATACAACTATATATCCATGTTTTCCACCGATCACCAAACCCCATTTTTTCCATAACTTTTATCAGTATTGGCCATTCTACGGAGTCATAGGCTTTTCTAAAATCTACTTTGAAAACCACTCCTTGCAATCCCTTCTTCCTCCAATGATCAATCCCTTCATTAGCGATGAAAATACAATCTAAAATCTGCCTGCCTGCTGTAAATGCGAATTGTGATGCACCGATGATGGAATTCATACAAAACTTCATTCTTCTTGCTAGCACCTTCGACACAATTTTGTATAGGCCTCCAACTAAGCTAATTGGTCTGAAATCATCCAAGCAATCCGGATTAGCTTTTTTAGGGATAAGAGTTATGAACGTATGGTTGATCCCGTGTTGCCATTTCTTTCCTCTGTAAAAGCCTGAAAAAAATTCCAGAATTGACTCTTTTAAGCTCGGCCAAAAATTCTTGAAAAATCCCATGTTTAATCCATCTGGACCCGGCGCTTTATTGCTATCAGAATAGTTTATCGCTTCCCATACTTCCTCCTCAAAAAATTCCTTCTCCAGTAATCTGTTTTGTACATCGGACAATCTTGAAAAATCCAGCTCCATGTCTTCTACTGGTAAGGTGAAGGCTTCCCTGAACATTTTCGAGAAAAAGTCCTTTACACAGCCCTTAATGCTCATCGGATCAGTGATACTAACTCCATTAATCTTCAAGCATCTAATGGAATTCCTTCTATTTCTTACAGACGCGCAAAGGTGAAAGTATTTTGAATTTCTATCACCAAATTGTACCCATTTCGATCTGGCATTCTGGTGCCAAATGCTCTCCTCAATTCTATATAAATTCCACAATTCTTTCCTATGCTTAATGACTTCAGCCCAACCACTTGAACAAGAGGGATCCTGTGCCAGTGAGCTTTCTAAAACGTGTGTCTTCTTTTCTAGGTTTCGGATTGACTTGCTTATCTCTTCAGTCTTGTTGCGCGGCCATCTCTTTATTTCTTGCTTTGTTTCTTTAAGAATTCTGAAAATATTCTTCCCCTTATTTAAAATTGGAAGGGGGGACGCAATCTCCTTTTGGCATGATAGCTGGCTACATGATGTTCCGCTGAAATCGAAGTATCCAAGAATGTTTGCATTGGCCATAAACAAAAATGGTAAAATAGAAGAATTCGGTTCTCGCGGGACGACAGGCTGGGTTTGGGATGTTAGAATGAGGAGGAATTTAGCAGATTGGGAACTGGACCTTTGGATGGGTCTAATGTCTGATCTCATTTGCGTCACACTGGATTTCCAAGAGAATGATAGGTTGGTATGGGTCGGCAATGGAGAAGGGGTGTATACAACAAAATCTTGCAGAAAGCTACTGTCTAATAGTGAGAGTAAAGGGAGTTCATGGAAGTCATGTGTGTGGAAGGGAATCGCTCCTCCTAGGGTGGAGTTTTTTATGTGGCAGCTGACTCATGAAAGAATAGCAGTAAAGGTTGAATTAATAAAGAGAGGTGTTTTAGCTGATTCGGAAAACCTCTGTCCGATTTGTAAGCTGGTCCCAGAAACCGTCAAACACCTTTTTATTAGTTGCAACGCGATTTGGAATCTGTGGAATCTATTCTTTCGTGTCTGGAACTTAAGTGTGGTATTGCCAAATGATCTGAAATCTCTGCTATTCTCATGGGACGACTTTGTCCCCAACTCCAAAATCTGGAGGTTTATCCCAGGAGCTATTATCTGGTCAGTGTGGAAAGTTAGGAACAGTATAGTCTTTGAAGACGAGACTTTCGACTATTTGCAATTATCCTTCCTAACTAGAACCAGAATTGCAACCTGGTTCTTAGCAAAGGAATCACAATTAACTTTGTCGAAAGATTCTCTTACGGGCGATCCTAGCTTGGCTGATTCACTTTCGAATCATAGGAAGAAGAAGCCGATAATCAATGGATGGACCCCTCCTCCTATTGGTTTTTACAAGATGAATGTGGACGGTGCTGTAGTCAATGATTGGAAGAAGGGAGGCATAGGGGGATTACTAAGAGATTCTAACGGCAAAACCTTACTGCAGTTCTCAGAGTCCGTGGGACCTAATCCTCCGGTTCTAGCAGAGCTAAAAGCCATTAAGAAGGGATTGGAACTTTTCTTCAACTCGCATTGGTGCTCCGTGGGCAGGCTTGTCCTGGAAAGCGACTGCTCGGTAGCATTGGACTGGATCAAAGATCACTCTTCCTGCCCATCTTGTTACGAAGGAATTGTAAGGGAAATAAAATCCCTGGTGTTAGGTAGGAACGTCATCTGTTCTCTAGTGGCTAGGAATGCTAATTGTAAAGCTGATGAGTTAGCAAAAAATGGGATTGGGTGAGGTGAGATAGGATATAATGAGAGGGGGTATGGATCTTGTAGGAGAATTTGTAATTGTCTGGATGTAATCTGTATTTCGATGACTTCTAATAAAATTCGAGGCGCTCTTTTCCTCCTTCCGCTGGCTGGACGCCCCCATTCAGGGGCGTGAAAGGCTAAGAAGGGGGTTTTTAACGAAGCCTCTCCTTATCAAAAAAAAAAAAAATTATACAGTGTAGCAGTTGCACTTGTACAGCCCAAAAAATGTACTATTTGCAGCAGACTGGAATGAAACAAAAACCATAAAATAATTGCTTAAAGTTCAAAGGCACAAAAGCTTGTTCATTCAAGTCCAATCATTTTATACGCACAAAAACAATTAGAGAGAGGCAGTGCCAACACGATAATAACAACATTAGCAGATTCAAGTCCCCTCATAAATTGATTTAGTTCCAGTGACTGCAAAAATGGACTACTTAGTCAATCATGAAATTGAGAATGCTAACATATAAATAGAAAACCTGTTAAGCAAACACCCAAGATTTTTTATTTCCCATGAAATTGAATACTTTTCTATGTTTCCATACTCAATAGTAAATTATATGCTTGCTGAGTAATTTACAATGCTGATTGCTGACTGTTATTCACTCTACGCTTGCCATGTCAATATATCAACTCAGCACACAAAAAATCGTGAGTACGGTTGTACAGGGTAAAGCAAGCAAGTGAAGAATCATAACTTCACAAGTCGTGGGTTCACTTTTTGCTTTAAACATACAATATAATGCACCAACTCCCCCCCCCCCCCAAAAGAATAAATACTGAGATTTAAAATAAATAAATATCTTTTAACATCTTATAGAGAAATTTTCAAAATTCAATAAAAAAATTAAAAAGAGAGAACAAAGCAAAGAGTTAAACGTACTGTAAGCCTCCAGCAATGCAGTACAGCAGGATGCAGGGACTGGGGATGAGGGTAGCTCCCTTAAAACATGCTGTGGATCAAAAAACTCACATGATTAAGGAACATGAACATCAATCTGATAAAACATTATAAAATGTACTGACAGAGCTACCTTAACACAGTCTCCAACAACATGAGCATCCTCATCAGAACCAAATTCAGTCCTGCCTACGTTATGAAAAGATGATATATAAGAGCATTAGGATGCTTGTTAAGAATACAACTTATCCACTAGAAACCTTATAAAGAGTTGAGAGTTCCAGATATGCAAATATGTGGATATGCTAAAATAGTCATCAAATTGATATGAAAAGATACCCTGTTCATATTCTTGAACTCTACGATCAACCTCCTCAACATCTGCAGACTGACGTAGAATTCCCTCAACTTTTGTTCCTACAGTAGAAACAATATTATGAGTGAAAAGAAATAGTAGTAACAAATAAGCAAAAAACTATTTTCTTCGTTTTATACTTTATCCTTCCAGGTCTCCTCTTGTAATCACAGAAATCTCCCAGTTTATTCTTCCAAAATATCCTTGTTAGTAATAAGTTTTACAAGCTCAACCAACTCATGAAGTTTAAACACATATCCAACTATCCTAAATTGATGGAGGGATGCAACTGCTGGTGGGTTTGAGCAATCTAGCCAAGTTGATGACCCAGAAAATATGACGTAGAATGATGTAAAAAATAATAAAATTATCAAAAGGGTGTATGTGCATAGAATTTTTTGCCTAAGTTCATCAAAATTTCACATTACAACGGAAAATGCAAACTGCAAGCCTAGCAAAGGATCTTAATTTGCTTCATGCGGGAAGGCATAGGACTCCATGCTACGCAAAATTAAAAAAAAAAAGCAGCCATGTGAGCGTAAGAAAAAGGAGTAAAAAATAATTTTATTGCCAGTTTCATTTTACTCCTTGATGATTTTACTTAAAGCAACACCAATCTTACAGCAATTGCAATCTGATCATTTGAACATGTACAGATAAAACCTTTGGGTTCTTAAAATAACCAATTCAAAAGAATAAGAACTCAATTTTCCAGACAAGTGTATGTGTGAGAAAAACTTCACTTTCCATCAGACCTAACATATCTGCAGAAGGAATAGCTTGAGTAATATAAGTAATAATAAATAAGTCCCCTCTTACCAAACTTCTCAAGAAATCGCAGAGCTTTCTCCAGGAATGATGGGCTCCCATCAATATCTTCAAGCGCAAGCAAAATTGGCCTTCCAACAACCAATGATTTAGCAGTGCGTTTATCTCTCCCTAAGAAAAATCCAAGAATCTAAAAAAAGTAAGTAAAGGAATTGCAGAAGAATCAGTTGACAAGGAATGATGACATCAAATAAATTAAGAAGAAACTCTGGGGAACAAACATTGATGGAATGACCCTTCAATTGTATCTGTTGTGTCACTTCTGAAAATCCCATTGTGTCCCATGACAAGTGCAGCACTTGGCGCTTGTGTGAGGGCATGTTCTAGAGCTGTCTTCCACTCGTATAAATCCTCTGATGTTTCTGCCTGAATTTGGCAAGCGACAGCAGACAAGTATTCAAATATGTCCTAAAAAACAAATACATAAAATAATAGCTGAAACAATAGTCAACTACACATGATGCACCTTAAGAGTGAAAGCCCGTCCATCACGCCCATCAGGAAACAATACAGTCAACAACTTTTTATCTTCTCTAACAACAACACTGCAATGAAGAGGAATTATAAGCAAGATTACAGTCACAAACCATAATAGAAAACATGTAATTGCTATCCACACCTTCCAGAATTGTTCAAGTCGATACCCCCCAAAGTCAAATTAACTTCGCCACCTTTTTGTGGTAGGGCACTCTGCAAGAAAATTAAAGCAATAAGCATTTGTTTTAATTAATTCCTGAGTATAAACTTTTAATGATTATTCAAAACATTAAAAGGAAGACAATGATCAGATTGTCCTTCTCTTTATGTGGCAAAGCATCAGGAAGTGAAAATCTAAAATATTCATAACATGATGGTCTGCAACCGCTGCCCCAAATTCCTATGATGACTGTGTCGCGCGGTGTTGCATAAAATCAATCATATCCCGATCTTCCTATTCTATGTACAGCGACCATGCCAACAGGTAAAGCATTGAAAAGACAATGTACAGACATGTGTTTAAAAAGTGAGGGGAAAACAACTAAAAAAGTTTAATATGATACAGCACAAATAAACATCACGCAGCTATGAACTTAATTATCAGACAACAGATTCCTAATACGAGCACATCTTAGGCATCACATAGAAGTTAAAAAACAGCAGAACAGAATAAATTCAGGAAAAATATAAAAATCATACTATAATTACTAAAATAATGGAAACAGTAGTAAGTACTAACAGGGTCACTTTTAAAGAACACCAAGGATGTGCGTGTGAGGATAAACCACCTCTTCTTCCAAGATTTCCAACCGATCCCTGCAGAAGTTCAATAAAATAATTAAAACAAACTATGTTGACAACTGAATCAAAGGAGTGTGTAAAAAACATTATCATATAACTAGGCCCCACATATCTGAGAGGTGATTACAGGTAAAAATGAATGCAGGGACCTCAATCCAGATCTTGATTTCAACAAATATTAATATGAAAGATGGATGTCCTCCAAGATTTAAAGATCATAATTGATGGAGCAAAACATGATTCTTCACTACAAGAACATGCATTGAAAAATCAATACTGATACCACCAACAAAGAAGAACTTGAACATGGTTTGCCAAGAAAAACAAACATAGGTAGGTTAATGTATCATACCTACATACACAAACACGGAGGAAGAATAAATTTACAGATATAATACTGATACAGATTTGTGCATATACAAACTACTGATGCAATTTATACACATAAAGCTACTTCAAAGAAACAACTTGCTTTTCCTTATCATTATAACTAAATAGATATAAGCTTTAGTCATAGATGTAGAAGCTATGGACATACAGTAAACTGTTGACGCAAGTTATAACCATGAGAATAGTTTAAAGGGAGGGAGTAGTCAAATACTTTACGAACCTTTTGAGGATATGAAAAGAGGACCACTCTTGAAAACCTGTGAAACTGTCACGTGTCAAAAGCCAAATACGAGCACCAAATGCCTAGTATAAAACTAATTATACTCTTGCAAAAAGAGCTTTTAATCGATTCAAAGGAGCAGATACAACATATGCATCATTGACGGTACCACCAAAACCCAATCAATTAATGATAGAAGCAACGCTTGTTTTCATGATAGACTAGGTTGTTTTTCTCAAAAAAAAATGACTAACTACTGATTGAATTGATTATACAATGATTATTACTACTAGACTATGTTGTTTTTTCTTGAGAATTATGAACTACCTTGAAGTTGTGACAACACAAGGATTTACCAGCTGACATTAAATGTGACTGTAGAAAGCAAATCAATTCAATGTCATGCCAAGCAGCTGGGAAAATATGTTAGATTGTGGACCATAAGTTGAGGCAGTCAACATCTATCAGAAACTAAGATCTCTACGACAAGGTTAAGGAAGATATTACACTTTGCAGTTCTTTAAAAAAAATGTAGCAATTGGACTAGAATGAAGTGTAAACTCGTAGATTTTAAAAAAAATGTTGGAAGAATTTCCAATCCTCCACATTTTTTCTTTTCCTTATTTTATGTAACTATCCATCTTGATTTCGTTTTATTTTAGACAATGTTTTTTAACTCAGCAAATCATGTATTCAAAAGTAGGAGAACTCTCTCTTTGTAACATAATTAGAAACTGATTTTCCAGAATTCCTCAAATCCAATTAAGGATATGGGGGACAAATTTCTTAACCTGATGAAATTTTTATATATTTAAACAAGAAAAGCACAAATTTTATTTTACAAAATATTTTCAACCATTTATGTATAGAAATTTAAAAATTAAAATGAATAGTAAAATTTCCAATGATGCCTCGTATGATCAGAACAACGTTATCGATCTATTTTATTTCAAGTTTTCAAAATTTTGGCTACATTGATTCTCTTGGACGGTTTCTTTCGTTCAAATTGAAAACAATGCACAAAACAAGAAATCCCTAAAACTTTCTTTTTATTCACATTCCATTTTCTTGGCAGCCAAACATTAAATAAACTAAAAGAAAAAGAAACGAGTAAAAAAAGATGTTACCGTGTTGGAGGCTCCTCCCCTGGGCCGCTCGAATGCCGCTAACGAAGCCGACATTTCCGCAGATTAGCATTGAAATGTCCAATCAATCAAGAAAAACAAGATTCCTCGGCATTTCAACTTCTCAGCGAACCAGTCGGTGTTCGACATTGAGTCAACACAGCAGATCGACAAGAAAACTCCAATGGAGGCAAGATCCAAGATCTTGGAGCAAATAACAAGCGAAGCTTTAAGCTTAGGGTTTTCCCTTCCTCTATAAAGAAGATTAATGGAGACAATAAAGAACAATCAATCACCAACCAGAAGAACTACCGCACACTATAAATATAAAATTATTATCCACCTAAATAATCCCTTACCTTTCTTCTCTTTCAATTTTTTTTAAGAAATAAAAAGAATAATTTTATACTTTATAATGTTATATATTTTGGATTAGATAGAAAGCAATAGTGGTTGTCGTAGTAATATATAAATCTGGGAGAGAGGGGGTGGGTTTGCTTTTCACGTACTTCACTAGTTTTGGAGACAGATAAATAGTGGAGAAATAGCTACGGTTATCTACGCTCGGTCTTACTCCAAACCCAAGTATTCTGTATATCGTATCAGGGGATAATTGTTTTTTGTCGCCGTATAATTAATATAAATAGAGTTAATTGTATTACAAGTCCCTAAACTATGACTCATTCTGAATTAGTTTGAAACTTTTAAATATTTTAATTTCATCTTAAAAATATGACTCTCATTCTAAATTAGTCTCAATAATTTTAAATGTTTTAATTTCATTTTACACCATGACCCACGTCTCATATTAATAAAATTAGGGATGTGTCGTAATAGCTTGATATGGTACAAACGATAATTAATTTTGATTTTAAAAAATAATAATTTAATCTAAAAAATTCTAAATATTTCAACTTAACCACGACAATTATTTTGAGATGTTATTTATAAGGTAGAATGACAAAAGATGCCCTTAACGTTTGCATGTTTTGTTATTTGGCCCCCTATTCTTTTTTTAGCAAACAATCTCCAACGTTTTTATTTGGTCAAAATGTGTCCTTGTTGGATAGAAACTATCAGTCAACTGACAGTCAACGGCTGATGTTGACTGGGCTTGCCACGTGTTAAGACTTACTAACGTGTCAACATCATATTCGCCATGTGTCATCATCCATTTCGGCCACTTGTTAGCATGATAGTCAGTCGTGTGTCATCATAAAAGAAGGGTATAACAAAAAAAAATTTAAATAAATCTGACATGGCATATACCACGACATCAGATCTTAACGAGTGGCAAGTCCAGTCATAATCAGCCGTTTACCGTCAATTAACTGGCAGTTTCCATTTAACATGGGCATATTTAGAACAAATTAAAAACGTTAGGGGTTGTTTGTTCCAAAAAAATAGAGGATCAAACAACAAAACATACAAATGTTATGGACATCTATTGTCATTTTACCTATTTATAATTGAGTTGGTGTACGTCAATTCAGTCAAACACTTGATGAATAGTATAGATTTATAATTTATAACAACGGCATTGTTTATTGAGATGAATAAGTAAGTCCAATATCATCAATTAAGATAGATTAATTCAATTTTTGAACTATGTGTCATAATAAAAGTAAATTAGAGTCGACGTGGATTAGGGTCGGTTTGTTTTATGTAATTTAGCTTACGGAAAACGTTTTCATTATTTTCACGTGATTGGTTGGCGTAAAATAGATAAGTTGATGTATTTCATTTTTCTGACCAACATGTTTTCCTTTGCATTTTCTGTAAGAATATTTTACAGGCTGATTTTATGTAAAACATTTTCCTAACTTTTCACCCAAAACATGAACACCCAAAATAATATTATTTTATGTATTTAATATTAATATAATATTCTAGTGTCACGTTTGGTTAATTATGTATTTAATATTTATATTATATTTTATGTATCTAATTTTTGAAGCTAGTAGTAAAATATAATAGTTAATTATAATTTTATAGTGTGGAGATTTTTAAACCAGTACAAGAATTTGATTAATTATATTTTTATTTATTATACGTGTGGTTTTAACTTATAAACTATAATTTTAATTCAAAATAAATAATTTTATTTCAATGTAAAAAAAAATTGTTTAATTTTAAAAGTAAAAAGAATCGCAATTATTTTTCTAAGATAAAGAAACTTGAGATTAAGTTGGTTTTTTTCAAGTGAAGATTTAACCTTTTTTTTTTTGTCTCGTGGTAGCTCGAAAGAGTAAAACGCGTTGTTGGCCATTATGATTTTATTACAGCAAAACCTAATTTATATTATGTCCATCGAGCAGAAAACAATTTGGCAATATACAGTTGCAATTAATTGAGTCCACCCGTCGAGTTAAATAACTTTAAAGTCGTGTTTTGGAAAGTTATTGTTATTATATAGTTATGATACATTTAAAAAATCATTGTAATTTGTGAGTATAATTGAATTTGATAATTTTTTTTAAGATAAACACCTAAACAAGCCTCGTTAAGAACCTCTTATTATATTATCACGAGAAGAAACAATTACATAAATAAGACGTCTCACTCGATTTTATTAACATGAGCCATACAAAATCACTCTCAGCAAACCATACAAAATCACTCTCGCTGTTAATGATCTGATTTGCTAGTTCATGATCCAAACAATTCCGTTCCCTGAATGCAAACGAAACTTTCCAACTCAATTTTTTTAGAATATATATATATATTCACACTCGTCAAATTTTTGTAAATATTATTTTTACTATTACTTTTATATTGCTTTGTTATTAAATTTAAATAAATTTGTTGATTTTTGTAACCCCTAGACCGGCCTATGCGGAATGACTAAGTCTAGTAAGTCACATTAAAATTTAAAACTTAAGTAGAAAACATGTTTGCAAATTAAGCGTTAATTTCGGCAGCATAACGGCAGAACTTAGTGAAAACTATCAAGTTAAATAAACCTGTTTAATACGACAAACAGCAATATTTCCCAAATTCATTTACCACATAAACATCATAAATATTATAGGCAGCCATGATTACTTAAATAAACCCATCATATGATAGTTACCAAAATAAGTATCAGTTAGTATATTAAAATACTCTTAGTTTAATACCATACATAACAAAATATAGGCACATGTCACCCTGAAAATACAAACGGGGGATAGAAACATTACAATCAAAAAGAATACCAAATGTGTCGATCCTCCAAGTGTCAGCTACAGGGTGGCCTATCCAAAATATCTGAAAAGGGGAAAGAATTTGGGGCGTGAGCTAGAAAGCTCAGTGTGTTCCAACAGTGCAAGTAAAACAGTTGCATCAATAAATAATAAATCATGTTATGCAAAACATATCATAAAGATGCATCAAAGTTTTCATGCAACCTATCTACCCTCCAACCGAACACCGTGATACAGTTCCCCAGAACCATATCTTATACTGGCATTAACCCAAGCCCATTGGGCGGGGTACCATCCAAAGGTTATACCTTAGAATACGGGCGGCCCTAGTCGAAACTTAGGAACCGAAAACGGGCGGACCTGGCCGAAGCCTAGGATCCGAATACGGGCGGACCTGGCCGAAGCCTAGGATCCGAATACGGGCGGACCTGGCCGAAGCCTAGGATCCGAATACGGGCGGTCTTACCAGCTGGATCAGGGCTGAGCCGAAAATCTCCACATCATACCCCAAGTACCTCTACTAATTAGTCCGAGTAGTAACATAGTATGCAGCAACAATAGTCATAGCAATGCTCAACAACATATTTCTACACTGATAATCGAAAATCATAGGCATGCTGGTCATATCAGATGCTAGAGCATAATTCAAACATACTGTGCAAACGTATTTCTTTCATAAACATAAAACATGCTAGTTTTTCACAAAATCAAGTTTAGCAATTAAATACACATAGTATGTTTCATTAAATCATGTAAAATATGTAAAACAGTAAATATGCAACAGTCATATAGCACACAAGGAACACACCTCAAAAGATGAGATCGGTCAGTCAAAAGGTCTACCGAGCACCGGGATCACGCTCCGCTACAGTACTGGAACCTAAATAGACAAGGATTATGGTTACAATCAAATTTACACCTTGATTCGTATTAAAATACTAAGTTTAGGGTCGTACGAGTGACGATCGGATCACGAGGCGGTATGGTTCGAGACGATCTGGGCTGGGCGTAGGCACGATCGGGAGATCCACGAGTACCTATTAAATCATAAGATTAATATTAGGCCTTAATCATCAGTTTATCTTAATTGACATAACTTATACATATGCATGTTCGGGTTCAACATCCAATTTGGAGGCTTTCGGGTTAGAATTTCGTGAAACGGGCTTCAAAATCGGACTCGGGACGTCGAAAAACATAAAATTGGACTTTTTGGAAAAAGTTGACTTTTTGGTCAAAGTCAACGCTACCGTCAGCGATCAAAGTCAACGCTGACGTCATGCTGACGTCACTGGTCCAAGGCTGACTCAGCGAGTTGACTCACTGGGTTGACTCGGACGAGTTGACTCACTAAGTTGACTCGGACGAGTTGACTCACTGGGTTGACTCACTGAGTTGACTCGGTCAACGGGTCAGGTCGGGTTGGTCAACGGGTCAACGGGTCAGGTCAACGGGTCGGCGGGTCGGGTCAACGGGTCAATGGTTTGACCGAGTTGACCGGTCCAGCCGGTTCAGACCGGTTCTTACCTTTAATCTTCGAAGATCGTCGGACGGTCACCGGGACCTCGCCGGAAAAGCGCGTTTCACGCCGTTTTCTGCCGGAAAAAGTCACAAATCATCAGGCCACCCTTTTATTTCACTTTAACAAGTCGAAATAATATCGGAAACCAACCAAACTTACCGGATTTGTCCTTAAAGGCTCGAACTCGTCGGAAAGTTCGCGTAGCTCCGATGACAGAGCAAACCACGATGAACGGCCGAGTGGTGACCTGGGTTTTGACCGGCCTTCGATGGGGAGTCCAACGGCAGTGACGGCGTGGCCAACGGGCGTCGAACGGCGCCGAAAAAACGAAGGAACAAGCGGACCGAAATAGCCCTAGGTCACGAATCTTCAACGGCCAATTGCCGGCGAAGAGGACGATGGCTGAGCGCGTGGGTTGAGGGGTTTTGCTCAGGGTTCGACGGTGAACACTTTGACGCCGGCGGTGAGCGGCACGGCGCGGTGGTGAAGGCTGACGGGCGGTGACCGATTTGGTTCAAAGGAGGGGGAAACGTGAACGATGGGGGGTGTTTTTGGAAATATTGGGAAAAAAAGGATCCCAATTAAAATACACTAGATAGGTTATATGGGATATTTTAATTATTTTATTATATATTATTTTTTTTGGATCAAAATATGAGTTATTTGGGGTGACTTATGACCAAGAGCTTGCCTAGCTCAATTGGTTGGGCACTCAGCTAAACATCCTTGAGGTTGTGGGTTCGATTCCCACAACCCTCACTCCCTCTCCTTTTTTTTTCCTTTATAGAGTGTTACAATTCTCCCCCCCTAAAAAGAAATTTCGGCCTCGAAATTTACCTGAATTGAACAGATGCGGGAATTGCTCCTCCATTTACTCAAGGGTCTCCCAAGTAGCCTCTTCTGGACCACGATTACTCCACTGTACTTTGACCATAGGAATACGTCGATTCCTTAGAACTCTCTCGTCTTGATCCAAGATCTGGACAGGTTCCTCCTCATAAGACAAATCTGGTCTCAACTCCACATCCTGTACCTGAATAACATGGCTCGGATCTGGGTGGTACTGCCTCAACATAGATACATGGAACACATCATGAATACGGCTAAGCTGAGGAGGTAACTCGAGCTGATAAGCAACAGGCCCGACTCTCTTCCGAATACGGTACGGTCCGATAAATCTTGGGCTCAATTTGCCTTTGCGCCCAAATCTCAAAACTTTCTTCCATGGAAACACCTTCAGGAAAACCTGATCACCGACCTCGAACTCAATGTCTTTCCTCCTCCGATCAGCATAGGACTTTTGTCTATCAAAAGCCTCTTTCAGACGGCTGCGGATCAATCTGACGGTCTCCTCGGTCTCTCGAACCAACTCAGGGCCCAAAGTCTTCTTCTCATACAACTCTGTCCAACAGATGGGAGTACGACACTTACGGCCATACAAAGCCTCATATGGTGCCATGCGGATACTAGCCTGATAGCTGTTGTTATATGCAAACTCAGCCAAGGGCAAGAAATCCTCCCAACTACCACGGAAATCAATCACACAACCCCGTAGCATGTCCTCAAGAATCTGAATCACCCTCTCCGACTGTCCATCTGTCTGCGGATGGAAGGATGTACTGAAATTCAGACGGGTACCTAAAGCACTGTGCAAGGCCAACCAGAACCGAGAAGTGAACCTCGGATCCCGATCAGAGATGATAGATAAAGGTACCCTATGTAGTCTGACGATCTCAGAGATATACAGTCTAGCCAGCTTTTCCAAAGAGTAGGTGACTCGAACCGGAATAAAATGAGCTGACTTGGTGAGTCGGTCAACAATCACCCATATCGAATCCTTTTTAGAAGGTGTCAAAGGAAGCCCTGTAACGAAATCCATCGTGACACGCTCCCATTTCCACTCGGGGATCTTAATGGGCTGCAATAAACCAGAAGGATGTTGGTGTTCTGCCTTAACCTGCTGGCAAGTCAAACACCGAGATACATAATCTGAAATGTCCTTCTTCATACCTTCCCAACGATATCTCTGCCTCAGGTTTTGATACATCTTGTCCCCACCGGGATGCATAGCATAAGGGTTGTTATGAGCCTCACTAAGAATAGCCCTCTTCAACTCGGTATCATCTGGTACACAATAACGACCCTTGAAGCACAAGACTCCATCCTGATCAAAGGCATAGATAGAGGTAGATCTCTGCTCAACCTGCTGCATGACAGGAAGTAAGGAACTGTCTAGAAACTGTTTGGCCTTAATTTCCTCGGCCAAGGTCGGTTTAACCTGTAACTCGGCTAATAAACTGCCATTACTGTATATACTCATCCTGGCAAACAAGGATCTCAAGTCTGATATAGCCTTACGACTCAAAGCATCAGCAACAACATTAGCCTTCCCTGGGTGATACTCAATCACACAGTCATAGTCCTTAAGAAGCTCAATCCAACGGCGTTGTCTAAGATTAAGCTCTCTCTGTGTAAGGATGTACTTCAGGCTCTTGTGATCTGTGTAGATGTAACACTTCTCTCCGTAGAGATAGTGTCTCCAAATCTTCAGGGCAAAGACCACAGCGGCCAACTCCAGATCATGGGTAGGATAATTACACTCATGTGGCCTCAACTGACGAAACGCATAAGCTATTACCTTCCCATCCTGCATCAGAACACAACCAAGCCCAGAACGCGATGCATCACTATAAACCGCAAAATCCTTCCCAGACTCGGGCTGCGTCAAAACTGGAGCTTACGTTAGAGCTGTCTTCAACTTCTCAAAACTATCCTACTGTGCATCTGTCCAGATGAATGGAACATCCTTCCTCAACAGCTTCGTCAAGGGAGCGGCAATAATAGAAAAGCCCTCGACGATACGCCTGTAATACCCAGCTAAACCCAAGAAGCTGCGGATCTCGGAAACATTCTTGGGTTGCTTCCAGCTCACAATGGCCTCTATCTTGCTCGAATCAACCTGAATACCCCGAGCCGATACCACATGCCCCAGAAATGTCACCTCACTGAGCCAAAATTCACACTTGCTCAACTTGGCGTACAATTTGTGCTCTCTAAGAGTCTGCAGAACAATCCTCAAATGCTCAGCATGTTCTGCTTCAGTCCGGGAGTAGACTAGGATGTCATCAATGAACACCACCACAAATTGATCCAAATAAGGCCGGAACACACGGTTCATCAGATCCATAAAAGCGGCAGGAGCATTAGTTAGACCAAACGACATCACTAAAACTCGTAGTGCCCATATCTGGTGCGAATGGCCGTCTTTGCTACATCAAACCCCTTTATCTTTAGCTGATAGTACCCGGAACGAAGATCAATCTTCGAGAAAACTGTAGCTCCCCGGAACTGATCGAACAAGTCATCAATCATGGGCAGAGGGTACTTATTCTTGACCGTCAACTTGTTCAGCTTACGGTAATCAATACACAGCCTGAGAGACCCATCTTTCTTCTTCACGAAGAGAACAGAAGCTCCCCAGGGCGAAGAGCTGGGTCGAATAAAGCCTCAGTCGAGGAGCTCTTGCAACTGAATCTTCAGCTCCTTAAGCTCCTTAGGAGCCATACGGTAAGGGTTCATTGAGACTGGTGCAGAGCCCGGATATGTCTCAATCTCAAACTCGATATCTCTATCCGGAGGTAATCCAGGTAATTCCTCAGGACAGACATCAGGGAACTCGCTAACGGTGCGAATCTCCTCAATCTTTGACAAAGAACCCTTGGTATTCAAGAAACAGGCGATGAAAGTCTGATAGCCTTTCCGGATCATCCTGTCGGCAGCCAAAGCAGATACCACATTAGATAGATACCCTCGACGCTCACCAACAAGAACCACTGTACGATCATCAGAAGTCTTCAAAACTGCTCTCTTGGACTCACAATCTAGATTAACCCGGTGTTCAGTCAACCAATCCATGCCAAGAATCAGATCGAACTCTTCAAATGGTAGCTCCATAAGGTCAGCTAGAAAGATTTCCCCTTGTACCTCGAGGGGACATCGCCTGAAAATCTTATCTACAACCACAGACTGTCCCACTAGACTTATAACGGTAATTGCACTCTCGGTGCTCTCAACTGGAATCTGAAGGTCTCGGGACACAGATCTCGATACATAGGAATGGGTAGAACCATTGTCAAGCAATGCAAAGTATGGAACAAAAAATATAGTGAATGTACCTGCAATGACGTCTGGCTCATCTCTGTCATAACGATGTCTAGTAGCATAAACAAGTGCAGGCTGTCTGGCCTCAGTCATAACCGGTCCCCCACTCTGATGTGATCGGCCTCTACTATCAGATCTAGCAGAAGATCCATGAGCTCTACTCTGATAACGCCCTGAACCCGGTGTCTGGACAGATGTCTGTGAACGGGCTGGAGTCTGGGATCGAGCAGGGGTCTGAAACGACGGTCGGTTTACGGAAGGTGGGTGTGGACAATCTTTCTTAAAATGGTCAGTGGATCCACATCTGAAGCAAGAACCCGACATCTTCCTGCACTCCCCTCGATGAAGCTTACCACAATGCTCACATACAGGAAAAGCGGACCCTGATGAATCACCTCGACTAACCGATGGGCCCTGCTGTACCCTGGGCCTATAACTCGAACCACCACCCTGATACATGGTGCGAGCCCTCTTATCAGAGCGTGCGTGAGACTCTCCCTGTCTAGAAGATCTCCAAGATCGATCTCGGTCTCGCCCTCGATCCTTGCCTCTATCTCGATCTCCATCCCTAGTACTCTGACTAGCTGTCAAGATCTCCATCTGTTCTGCAGTCTTAGCCCGATCCACTAAATCTTCAAACACCTGATCATGGTGGGTAGCCACTCGATCACGTATCCCAATGCGGAGGCCATCCAGAAACTTTTCACATTTGTCTTTCTCAGTAGAAATCAAGCCAGTACCATATCTCGACAACTCTAGAAATTGTATCTCATACTCAGCTACTGTCATGGTACCCTGCACCAGGTCTTTAAAAGCCTGGCGTCTCTCTCTCAAGAACCGTTCGCCCAGAAAACGGTTCCTAAAGCGCTCCTTAAAGAAATCCCATGTCAGACGATCAAAAGGAACACTACTCATAATGGACTCCCACCAGGTGCGGGCATTCCCATTCAGCATAGATACAGCACCCAAATACTTCCTGGATGGCTCAAAACCCAACTCACCCATACGTCTTTCAATATCGTATAACCACTCCTCAGCCTCGGTCGGTGGTCCACTAAGAGATCCCGAGAAGGTCTTGATCCCGTTGGCGATCAGGGTCTGTGAGATAGGAACTTCAGGTGTGACTCCAGATGCTCTGACTACTCCCTGAATCAACTGAAGAAATTGTCTACTCAAGGACTCATCCGTAACTCCAGTCATAGGCTCAGACCCAGAAACAGTAACACCCCTGACCGGAGTAGTCATGCCGATACCAGGAGATGGCAATGGAACAGTGGGAGTAGGTGTAGGAGCAGTCGGGACAGATGTCGGAGTAGTCGAAGCAAAAGCAGCAGCAGTAGCTGAAGGACCACTAGGGGTAGGAGGCTCTACAGATGTCGGAGGGTCAACTGCGGCTGTAGCAACTCCAGAGGCAGGTGGATCAGCCACCAGATCATCTATTGGGTCTGCAAATCTAACAGGTCGACCACGCCTACGAGCGAGTCGACGCCCCCTTCCGGTGCTCATCTCGGAGAATCTATACAAGGGATAAAACTTAAGATCAGTTTATGACACTGGAGAATCGAACACAATTAAAACACATAAAGTTGGGTGACATGGCCTCTTTTTACAATACTTGTAAAACATTCTAAAACAGTATTTTAAAGGGACTTATCCACAGTCCGAGGTTTTAAAACCAAAAGCTCTGATACCAACTAAATGTAACCCCTAGACCGGTATATGCGGAATGACCAAGTCTAGTAAGTCACATTAAAATTTAAAACTCAAGTAGAAAACATGTTTGCAAATTAAGCCTTAATCATCAGTTTATCTTAATTGACATAACTTATACATATGCATGTTCGGGTTCAACATCCAATTTGGAGGCTTTCGGGTTAGAATTTCGCGAAACGGGCTTCAAAATCGGACTCAGGACATCGAAAAACATAAAATTGGACTTTTTGGTCAAAGTCAACGCTGACGTCAGCGGTCAAAGTCAACGCTGACGTCATGCTGACGTCACTGGTCCAAGGCTGACTCAGCGAGTTGACTCACTGGGTTGACTCGGACGAGTTGACTCACTGAGTTGACTCGGACGAGTTGACTCACTGAGTTGACTCGGTCAACGGGTCAGGTCGGGTTGGTCAACGGGTCAACGGGTCGGGTCAACGGGTCGGCGAGTCGGGTCAACGGGTCAACGGTTTGACCGAGTTGACCGGTCCAGCCGGTTCAGACCGGTTCAGACCGGTTCTTACCTTTAATCTTCGAAGATCGCCGGACGGTCATCGGGACCTCGCCGGAAAAACGAGTTTCACGCCGTTTTCTGCCGAAAAAAGTCACAAATCATCAGGCCACCCTTTTATTTCACTTTAACAAGTCGAAATAATATCGGAAACCAACCAAACTTACCAGATTTGTCCTTAAAGGCTCGAACTCGTCGGAAAGTTCGCGTAGCTCCGATGACAGAGCAAACCACGATGAACGGCCGAGTGGTGACCTGGGTTTTGACCGGCCTTCGATGGGGAGTCCAACGGCAGTGACGGCGTGGCCAACGGGCGTCGAACGGCGCCGGAAAAACGAAGGAACAAGCGGACCGAAATAGCCCTAGGTCACAAATCTTCAACGGCCAATTGCCGGCGAAGGGGACGGTGGCTGAGCGCGTGGGTTGAGGGGTTTTGCTCGGGGTTCGACGGTGAACACTTTGACGCCGGCGGTGAGCGGCACGGCGCGGTGGTGAAGGCTGACGGGCGGTGACCGATTTGGTTCAAAGGAGGGGGAAACGTGAACGATGGGGGGGTGTTTTTGGAAATATTGGGGAAAAAAAGGATCCCAATTAAAATACACTAGATAGGTTAGGTGGGATATTTTAATTATTTTATTATATATATATTTTTTTTGGATCAAAATAAGAGTTATTTAGGGTGACTTATGACCAAGAGCTTGCCTAGCCCAATTGGTTGGGCACCCAGCTAAACATCCTTGAGGTTGTGTGTTCGATTCCCACAACCCTCACTCCCTCTTTTTTTTTTTTTCCTTTATAGAGTGTTACAATTTTACTATATTTTTTTGTTTGATTTAACTAAAAGAATCGGAATTTTAACCAAACCTCTGATAATTCAATATAGTGGTAATTTTGCTCACGGTTTTTTTTTATTATTTAGCACTTTTTTATTGCTCACGTGAAGGGAGAGGGAGAGGGGCAGAGGGCGGGATATTTTGCACTCATGTTTTACCGAATAAGGCGGTAATCGGTGAAGTGTTGTTTTGTACTTTTATCCCCTTCTGTTAATGGGAATAAGAATGTTAATTTTAAGATGTATGGTGTTAGTTTAGGGTTTAGATGCTTATATAGTTGGGTTTAGAATTTATGATTTAGATTTTAGGGTTTATGACTTATGTTTTAGGGTTTTAGGTTTAGGGGTTTAGATTTTAAGTTTAAATTTTTTTAAAATTAATATATTATATTTTCAAGTAGCCCGCAAACTTTTCGAGCCGAGTATCGAGTAACTCAACTCGGCTCGTTAAAAACTCGAGTTAAGTATTGATCAAGCTTTAACCGAATTAAACTTGAATGGTTCGCGATCTATCTCGTATCATTCACAACTTTAATCAAATTCAAGTCGGATTGCAAATTTATTTGTATATTTGTCTGTTAAATTTTGATCAAATACTATTCATCTGTATTTGTTATACCTATACCCCACATTCTTCTAAACTCTCGGTAAGGCTGAAATAAGATGAAACAGAGTTTGACTAGGTTAAAAGTTCGGTTAATATTTAATTCGATTGAACTAGACTCAAATTCTTGATAAGTTGAATTGAGCTACTTGATATTTAACTCGAAAAATTCAATATCATGAGTAGGGATGGCAAATAGGCGGGGCGGGTGCAGATACCCCCTCCCCATACCCACCTACAATTTCCATATCCACCACCTACCCACCACCTACGACAGGTATAATTTTTAAATCCACACCCGCCCACGCGGGTATATTCTCAAATCTATCCCCACACCCATTACCCAACTGGACATCAACCACCCAACTCGTACACGTCTACAAGCAACCACTAATATCGAATTATGTAAAAATAAATCATAAACTTTTGTAATGAAGAGTAAAACTTCACATATTTTATTGATTGATCAAGTGTATATATATAATACATTTACGCTGGTATAAATTTACAGCTAACTAACTAGCGGTCGCAAACTTAACTAAATAACATTTTCACCGGTAAAAGTTTTACTTAACTATAGCTAACTAATTAACTATAGCTAATTTAACTAAAGCATATATACACATGTATAAGTTCTACTTAACCACACATTACAATTTTAAAACTTGATTAATTCAAGCTCGATCATAAACTATCATTTTCTTCAAACTAAATTAATTGAGTTCAAAGTTTACAAACTTAATGATTAAAGTAAATTTTAAAACAAACTAATATTTTAGTACATAAAACGCCATAATAAAAGAGATAATCAAAGTCTACAAAATATAAATGGTCCAAAATTCATATAGTGGGTAATTAGTGGGCGGGCGGATGCGAGACGGCAGATACGGTGCGGGTAAGGTCTCAAACCCATCACCTACCCACTACCCATGACGAGTATGACTTTTTACATTCACAGCCTACTACCCACCAAACTCATACTCATCCCACTCCAACTGGGGCGGGTGTGGTGCGAAATCCGCGAAACTATACCCGTCTGTCATCCCTAATCGTGAACAACTTGAATATATAATATATTAAGATTATTTATTTTTAAAATTTTGTTATTATTGCGAATAGGGTTGTAAATGAGACAACATTGATCACAAAGCTATTCGAGTCTGACTCCACCATCAAAGTTCGGTCAACACTCGACTCGATTGGACACGACTCGAGTTCAAATTCTTAACAAGTCAAAACGAGCTCATAACTACTAAAACTTGGCTCGTGTTGAACAAGCTCAAACTCGACTCAAAATTTTAACAGGTTAAATTGAAACTAATACTACTCAAACTAGACTTATTTAGGCCTCTATCTCGCGGAGTCAATACCATTAACTAGGGAGGGAAATATTGGGAGTTCATAGGACTCGCGAGCCCAGATGACTTGCGACCCCAAACTATTACAAATCCCAACACCTTACGAGACCAAATACTTTGTCTGATAGAGATTTGAATTATTTTTCGTGCATACATTTATAAATTTCGTGCATACTTTGTCTTATTCAATGATTTTCTTAAGCGTCATATGTTGCTAAAAATACCAAACATATGGACATTGTTTATAATCATAATCATTGTTTTAACTAGTCTGTCTTTTGACACGTTTTCTCTATCTGTCTTTTGACACGTTTTCTCTCTCTCTTTCTGTGCTCCATGGCGGCCGTTGAGTCTCATTTGGCGAACTTAGTGATCGATGACAAGGAGGACGATGTGCTACAAGTTGAAACTGGAAGTTCTTCTGGTGTTGTGTCTTTTCTCCATTGCTTTGTTGGTATGTTCCTTACGTCGAGTATTATTCATTTTGATTCTATGCGGAATACTCTGGCAAATGTTTGGAAACCGTTGGGAGGCATCTCGGTTTTGGATCTGGGGGAAAATCGCTTCATTTTTCGTCTATACCATGTGGTGGATGTGGAACGTATAGACAATGGTAGTCCTTGGTTTTTTAATAACCATATGCTGATCCTACACCGCCTTCAGGCTGGAGAAGATCCCATGGTGGTTCCTTTGCATTTCATAAAACTTTGGGTTCATATCCTTGAGTTACCGTTCGGGTTCATGTCGGAAGGGGTAGCTAAGTCCTTGGGGAACTTTATTGGGCGGTTTGTTGAATATGATTCTAACCTGAACCAGGCCATCCATTCTAGAATCATGCGTATCAGAGTTTGGTTTGACACCCGGTCCCCTCTTAAGCGCCGGAAAAAAGTTGCTTTACGCAATGGGACACAAGCTTATGTTCGCTTTCAGTATGAACGGATTCGCACGTTTTGTTTTTTGTGTGGCAGACTAGGCCACAGCGACAGCTTCTGCCCGGTCCGACTGAGTTTGGATCAAGCAGAGATTGTTTTTAATTGGGATGTCACATTACGGGCACCACCGCGTAGATCGACGCCGAACAGCATATGGTTGCGTGACTTTTCTGATACAGTGGAGCACAATCTGGGCGGTATTCAGGGTGTATTTCGGGCAACAAATATTGGTCATCCCCAGAATTCAATTTCAACGGTTTTTTCGGGATTTAATACAGCTAGCCCAGCGATGAATTTGAGAGTTGCACAAGGAAAGGAATCTGGGGGAGGAGTTGCGGATCAGGTGGGTTCGGAATCAATGCCCCTAATGGATGTTCAGATGGACCTGGAAGCTGAGGATAACCCAATAGAGCAGGTGGACGGTAACAAAAGGCCAAGGAAGACAGGAGGCCTTGCTGGTGAGACTAGATCGTCCAATTCAAAAGCAAATGTAATGGGTAGTTCATCTGGCCCACTATCTACTAAATCGGCCGACCTGATGGATCAGGTCCGCCGGGCCCAATGAAACTCCTTAGCTGGAACGTCCGTGGCCTAGGGAAGCCACAGACAGTTCGACGTCTCCGACATATGTTGAGAGACTTAAAACCTGATGTAATTTTCTTTATTGAAACTATGGTTCATGAAAATAAAATGGCGAATATACGCCGTAGTTTGGGTTATCCTAATGGTATTGACGTGAGTTCTGTTGGAAGAAGTGGAGGTTTATCCATTGGTTGGAAAAATTCGTGTAATGTTAACTTACGCTCGGTTTCTGCTCGTCATATCGATGTTCTGTTCAATGGGGATTCGGACGGATGTCATTGGCGTTGCACCGGCTTCTATGGTGCCCCGGAGGAGGCTAATCGGTTGGAGTCTTGGAATCTCTTACGCGGTTTAAATGATTGCCCTGAAACCCCATGGTTGATTATCGATGACTTTAACGAAATTATGTACTCTTTCGAGAAGCAGGGTGGACGTGTTCGTAGTGAGAGACAGATGGAACGATTTCGTTCCATGATTGAGGATTGCTCTCTAGATGACTTGGACTATTCGGGGACTTGGTTCACTTGGCAGAAAGGAAGGATGGCGGATAATAACATAAGGGAGCGCTTGGATAGAGGCTTGGCAAACAGCTTCTAGCGGGATCTTTTTTCTGATTTCAGTCTTAAGCATCTATCCCATACTTTTTCGGACCATTGTCCTCTTCTTTTGGACACGAATAAAGGATTGATGGGTCCACCAGATCAGTGGGTCTTCCGTTTCGAGGCAAGCTGGCTCTTGGAAAGGACTTGTGAATTAGAGGTTAAAAGACTTTGGGATGCTTCTAGTGGCCATCTTCTTCATCGATTGGAATATCTGAAAACAGGCCTATGGAAGTGGGCCACAGCGTTAAGAAGGAATCGAAGGCACAAGGAATCTATGTTGAGGAAACGGCTGCAGGATTTGGCTCAAGCGTTTCCGAGCGACGAGAATCTTCATGAATTAGTAGATACTCAGTTAGAGATTAATCTTGAGATGGACAAGGAGGAGCTGTATTGGGAACAGCGCGCTCGGGTCAACTGGTTACGAAATGGGGACCGTAATACCACGTTTTTTCATAGATATGCTTCTGAGCGAAGACGCAAGCAGCGTATTTCGAAGCTTACTGATGCTGATGGCAGCGAAGTAGAGGAGACTGACGCCATGTCCTCTATTGCAACGAATTATTTTGTTGATCTCTTTTCAACAGCTGGTTCGACAAACGTTGAACGTATTCTAAGTGGTATTAACCCATGTATAACTGAGAGTATGAATACTGAGTTGGACAGGGATTTCGATGGTGAAGAGGTGTTACGGGCGATTAAGTCCATGGGCCCTTTGAAATCAGCCGGTGAAGACGGCTTAGGAGCAATTTTCTATCAACGTTTCTGGCATATAATCGGGGAGGAGGTCACTCGTTTTTGCTTGGCTGTGTTACGAGGTGAGGAAAATATCTCTGCCATTAATCACACTCTTATTGTTCTAATACCTAAGACAAAACGACCTACTTCTATGACCCAATTTAGGCCTATAAGTCTTTGCAATGTTTTATATAAAATCATTGCAAAGGTGCTGGCAAATAGATTGCAGGGTATGCTTGAAGCTTGTATTGATGAAGCTCAGAGCGCTTTCATTCCGGGGAGGCTGATTACGGATAACATAATTGGGGCATACGAAATTCTTCACTCGCTAAAGATGAGAAGGACGGGAAAGAAAGGCTATTGTGCCTTGAAAATTGATATGAGCAAGGCCTATGATCGTGTTGAATGGAGTTTTTTGGCTGCGATTATATCTCGTATGGGCTTCTCAAATGGATGGATAGGTAAACTTATCCAATGCATATCCTCTGTTTCATATTCAGTTTTGGTTAATCGAATGGGTGGGGAACGTTTTAACCCTACTAGGGGAATCCGACAAGGTGACCCGCTTAGCCCTTATTTGTTTCTTATGTGTGGGGAAGGCTTGTCCTCCTTGCTTCGGTTGGCCACTATGGAAGGAACTGTAACAGGGGTCCGTATCGCCAGGAGTGCTCCTTGTATTACTCACCTTCTTTTTGCAGACGACTGTCTGATTTTTGGTGAGGCGACGGCTGAAGGGGCAACGAACATTAAAAACGTTCTAAGTATTTTCTCCGATGCGTCGGGCCAGAAGGTTAATTATGAGAAGTCTTGTGTCTTCTTCTCGTCGAATGTGCTGGATCATAACAGGGACGATGTCCAACGAGTCCTAGGTGTTTTATGCACGGAAAGCCCAGAAAAGTACTTGGGCCTACCAGCAATTGTGGGGAGGAATAAAAAACAGGCTTTTGCTGGGCCCAGGGATCGTTTTAGTAGCTGCACTGAACATTGGAGTAACCGTTTCCTTTCTATCGGGGGAAAGGAAGTTTTCATCAAGTCAGTCCTTCAGGCTCTTCCTTTGTATGCGATGTCATGCTTTCTGCTTCCGAAAACATTTTGTAAGGAACTAGAAGCTGCCCAGGCTAGATTCTGGTGGAAGAAGGGTAAGGACCGGAGAGGCATACATTGGTGTGATTGGGCTTCCATGTGTCAATTGAAAGAATATGGTGGGTTGGGCTTTCGTGATTTTGCTAAATTTAACACTGCTCTTTTAGCAAAGCAGGCTTGGAGACTCTTTAGTAACCCAACATCACTGGCTGCCCGGCTCCTTAAGGCAAAATATTATCGGGATGCTGATTTTTTGGACTCCAGTCTGGGCTCTAATCCATCTCTCATTTGGCGCAGCGTTTGGAGTTCGAAAGGGTTACTGTTTTCGGGGATTAACTGGCGTGTGGGTTCGGGTTCAAGCATATCGATTTGGGACGACTACTGGATACCAGGATTGCCAAGAATGAAGATCATGTCTTCACAGGTACCAGGCTTACAAAGAGTTTCAGATCTTATTCGTAGTGATTCTAATCAATGGGATGTGGATCTTCTTAGGGAGAATTTTATTTCTAGAGATGTGGAAGCTATTCTCAAGATTCCTCTGCCAAATTCACCTTGTCCGGATGTACAAGTTTGGGCAGGAGAAAGGTCGGGCATCTACTCAGTAAGAAGTGGTTATAAAATTCTAATTACTACAAGTCACGCGGTTTCTGAGAAGAATAAGGTCTTTACTCAATTATGGAAGATTGATTGCCCCTCTAAGATCAAAATTAACGCGTGGAAGTTTTTACAAAATTATGTCCCTACCAAACAGAATCTCTATTACCGAAGAATTGCCCAGGACCCCAATTGTATTAGATGCAGTGGTGCTGTCGAATCAGCTATTCATGTCATTCGTGATTGTTATTTAGCAACTAATCTATGGAGTATGTTACAGGTTCAGTGGCCTAGTGAAGTTAATATCTTAAATTTTAAGGAATGGCTTGCATGGCTCTTCGATCATTACCAGCACAAGATTTGGAGAACTATAGTCATTGCAGTTTGGGCATTATGGACATCCAGAAATAAGTTATTACATGAAGGAAGAATTCAGTCAGTCGAGGATATTTTTACCTTTGTCGTGAGCTATTGCAGGGAACTGGATGCTTTACCACCAGCTAATTCCGGTCAGGTTGCTTCCGCCACCAGTTCATGGTCGCCACCGTCAGTCCCCCTCGTCAAAATCAATTTTGATGCGAGTTTCAAGTCAAATGAACACAAGTCAAGTTCGGGTGTAATTGTGCGAAACGAAAATGGGCAAGTTTTGGGCTCGTGTTACCGTACCCATCTTCATGTGGCGTCGTCGTTTGCGGCGGAGGCTCAGGCAGCAGTCGTAGGTCTCCAATTCGCATCAGATCTGGGCTTCTCCAGAGTAATCCTTGAGGGAGACGCCCGTTCCGTCATCGCCAAGCTCCAGGCAACCGACAGAGACAGATCGGAGATAGGTTCCTACATACACGACGGAAGAGCGTTAGCTATGTCTTTCGAGAGCTGCATGTTCAGATTCACCCACAGATCCTCCAATAGAGCAGCTCATAGTATGGCGAAGATGGGCTTACCGTCGTCGGTGGATCGTTTCTGGGTTGAGGAGGCTCCATCAACGGTTCAGGCGATTATCGATGAGGACGCTGCCGGTATTGTTCCACCATGAGGAGTACGACTTCTCTTTAGATTGGGGTTTCACCATGATTTCTTTCCCCGCTATTTTTTCAGACCTCTCCAGCTTTAATTTTGCTTCTTCTCCTAGAGTCGATCGGAGTGGTTTACCGGTCTGTTTGCTTTCTTTTTGTTTTCTAGTATCTTCGAACGGTCTTCTGTGCCGTTTCGGCTTGTTTTTTGGGCTCAATTTTGGGCCGTTTTGATGTTTCACTTTATTATAATAAATGCAGCCGGTTTTATTCAAAAAAAAAAAAACTTTGTCTTATTCCATTAGTGGGCATATGGATTCATAAACTCTTACTTTTTATTTGGGTTGTAATTTTATTTAACACGTTTCTTTTATATTTGTTTTAACATTATGACACTTTTATTGTCCAAACTATCAAAGTTATGAATTTGTATAAATCTTATTTTTTATTTTATTTATAGTTACGAATTATGAGTTTATTTGATATTTCAAATCAAACTTGAGGCGCAATATTATTTATTATTTAATAATATTATCATATATTTAAAGTTTTTTGAACCCAACACGTGTTCTGAGTAATAAAAATAGATGATGTTCATTTTAAGAGACCCTGGTTCAATCGCTTTTGTCTGCAAGGTGTGTATATTTTGTCACATAGTTAAGAATATGTGAACAGACACTAACTTATAATCACCTTTAGACTATTGAAAAAAATATTTAAAGCTTTTTATAGTATAAAATTAAATAAAATACACGTAAAATATAAAAATCGACTTGGACAATTGAAAAACAATCCTAGTTGACTTGTAAAGTAAATTGATGAACAATTCCATTTAGTGTTGCATATCCTATATATAAAAAACTCATATGAAATATATATTATTCAAATTGAAAATTATTATCAAAATTTTATTAAATATTTATGTTATAATATTACATTTTAATGTATTTTTATAAAAGAAGTGGTAAATAGTTTTTCTTTTTTAAACCGACTTGGACACCGGGGCATTTCTGTTTGACTCGATCAACTAAACCGGCAGACATTAAAGTACGAGTTCGCGAAAATTTGAACTTCTATAAAAAAAAAATTGCCGGGTTTTTTTGGTTTTGTTTATAACTCTTTCTCTCCCTCTAGGGTTTTGCACTTCAACGTTTAACAAAACATGAAGAGGAAACTCGATACCCGTTTCCCAGCCGTAAGCTTTGCATTTCCTTCTTGTTTCTTTTCAGAAATTTCTCGAATAACATGTTGAAAGGGTTCTTCTTCTTCTTATTCTTGTTTTCCATCAAATAATACGCATATTTCATAAGCTATTTCATGTTGCATCATTTTTTATTTTTACAGATTTCTTATGAAATTCGTTTATCTAATCTTAGTTGATGTTTTCACAGGCTCGCATAAAGAAGATTATGCAGGCTGATGAAGATGTTGGAAAAATTGCCATGGCCGTTCCTCTGCTTGTTTGTAAGTACTTTTGAATTCCTCTCATAAATACACATATGTTGGCGATTTGTTTTATGTTTTGTTCGTAAAAGGAGCTTCCCGTTGGTTAGAAGTTGGATTTTCACTTTGGAATCTTAGGTTTGAATTTTGATTAGGGTTTAGGGGTGAGAGGGGGCTATTAGTATTTACCCCTATTAAAGTCTGGTCTTTAATGAACTTTCTTATATATATTTTACAATGTTTGCAGCTAAAGCATTGGAATTATTTCTACAAGATTTATGTGATCGTACATATGAAATTACTTTGACGAAGGGAGCTAAGACTATGAATTCTTCGCATCTGTAAGCGAAAATTTTGTCTCTAGTCCCTTTTTTATGTCTTTTACTTGACGTTAGGTTAACTCTGTTGGTTTTGTTATTGTAGGAAGCAGTGTGTACAGGGCTTTAATGTTTTCGATTTTCTCAGAGAAATTGTCGGTAAGGTACCGGACCTAGGTGTCTTGGATGCTGCTGCCGAGGAGTGTCATGTTCCGAAAAAAAGGTTTGGAAGATTCTGTACTTATAGGTGAATGAACAAAACAAACTGGTCATCCATGATGTTGCTGATGTATATATTTTCTTATTTGTCAGGAAAGTAGATGATGATGAGTCAAAGAAGAGCAGATTGGTAAGTCAACTCATTCTTTGAACTTATCATTGATATTCCCCTTTCTAGTTTCTACTCTCCGATCCGAAAAGCAGTTCGGATTTGACCATAAAAGAATGGCGTCATAAGAAGAATGCACTTGAAACTTGCAAGCTATAAAATCTTATTTGCTGTTTCTGGTTAAACTTTTAGTCTTGGTAGAAATTCTAATTCATGATACTAGTTGCATATGCAACCTGAAAATTGTGTTCACTATAACTTTTTTTTTTGTAGCATGAGACTTTCCATGTTACTAGCAGTGGCAGAGGACGGGGTAGGGGCAGAGGTAGAGGTCATGGTAGAGGGAGTCGAACAGCAGGGAGAGAGACTGCTGCAGATTGTGGAAAGTTTGAAGATGATCCAGACATTGCTTATTCCGAAGAAGAGCATATATTAAGCTTCGACAGGCACAGGCCTGCTGATGTGGTGGAGCCTGATGGGTTGAAGAAACCTAATCCAGTAGGCAAGAATATAGAAGCTCCAGCTCGGAACTTTGACCTCAATGCAGATTTGGATGAGAATGGGGATTCAATCACATCCGTTGCTGCTGCTAGTCCAAGAACATATGACATAACCGGAAATAAAGAAGAATACCCCGGTTGGTCACTTTCCGAAATTGAGAAGATGGCCATTGATCCTATTGAAATTGCTAATTCGACCAGGGGAATAGATGACGAAGACTACGACGAAGAAGGCTAAGCAACCGAGTTTCTGCTTTAACGTGTTGTATTATTTCGTACATGTGCAGTTCTACATTCGATGTTAAAGAAAAAAAATGCGGTAGGAAGCTTAGAAAGAAAAGGAAACACTAAAAGGTACATTCTAGACTAGTCTGATACTTTTAGCATTTCTTTTTCATTTCTCTAGGAATTGTAAAATAGTTCTACACCATATGAAACTGACTGTAGTTTTCAATTCTTTGAGTTCTCTGATGTGCTAAATTAGTCTTATTTCAAGTTGAAAAGTAGGTTTTCATGCTATATAAGGATCTTTTGTTGATGTAATTGAGGAAATCCTACTTGTATAAATAGAGCATTCAAGAACAAGCTCCTCCTCCTGCTAGTTCCTCTTGCAAGCTAAAATAGGCCACTAGCCCTTGACTGTGAGTAATTTTTTTTGAGCATTTGGTTCGATATAATGGTAGTAGACTAGTAGCTGTTCATTTTTCTTAGCGCTTTGATAAGACATACTTTGCAAACAAGTTGTTCCGGGTTGGTCCGAACCAAATGAACCTAGACATGAATGATGTTAATAATTGGAGTCCTGATTTCAGGCTTTGGAGTCACTTTCATGCCAAGTCAAATTTGGCAATCCTTTCCCGGAACAAAGGTTTGGAGTTTGGACCACTACAATTGACTGTTCGATCAAAGTTTTTATTTAGTTATTTAATCTTAATAATAAAATGGATCAAGATTGAAACTAGAAAATACAGCCAAAAGAAAAAGCTTGATGCACCCAATATAATAATTTCATTAATTGGGATTTACAAGTGCTTATATATTTGCACGCATTAATTTATTCCAATACACTGAAAATTTCTCTTATTTCTAATGCTTAAAAATAAATCTATACAAACGCACACAATGATCATCATTGCTTTATATATACATATTATTATTTGGAATTTCAAAACTTTCACCTAATCCCACTTGTCTAAAAAGTTGCTGTTGTTTGACTACATAGATGGGTAATGAGTAAAGTTTGGAAAATGCACTCAAATTAATTTATTTTTTAATCTGAATGATTAAAAGTAAATACCAGGTATTTTTTAATCTTATGTTCCTATGATTTGTAATTAATGAAGTTTAGGTATTAAAGAAACTATTTTAACCTAAATAATACCAATACAAAAATGTGCAAAGAGAGAGTCTAGGATATATATTTACCCAATCTCTTATTATTATTAGGATTAATATCCTATACACAGGCGGTGAAAACTGAAAGTTTCCACAAGCGCCTTAGTTTTAAGGTATAGAGAGTTAGTTTAGGGTACAAAGTTTAAAATTTAGGGATAGTTTTTTTTAATTTAAGGTTTAGGGTTACAATTTAGGGTTTATAGGTTAGAGTTTAGTTTTTAGGGTAATATGATGATGATTTAGATTTTAACCTATAAACCCTAAATTATAACCCTAAACCTTAAATTGAAACAACTATCTCTAAATTCTAACCCCCTACACTTAAACCCCTAAACCCTATACTTTAAACTAACTCCATATACCCTAAAACTAAGGCGCTTATGGAAACTGAAAGTTTTCACCGCCTGTGTATAAAATATTTATTATTATTATTATTATTATTATTAAGGCCCACACGAGTTATAGTGCCCTGCACAGGCTGATATCCATGGCAGCCACATGTCTAGTAAAATATTACCACTAACCACTCACTTTTTTATAAAAAGAAATAAGTTAAATAATCCTCAAATTATATTATTAATAAACTCCAAAGTTATTAGGGTGATTGAGGGGATGGGTTACTTTATTGCTTAGATTATTTATATGTAAATCATAATTAATACTATATCTCATCATCTCTTTTTCTTGTCTAATCAACTCAGTAGTTTGTCCATCAACTCACCAACTAAATAATACCCACAAATTCTTATCTACATCAAAGATTGAATCCTATAAGGCTATAACTAACTAATAACATTATCTTCACCCAATGCAGATCAAAACCAACAGTTTCAGACATAAAACCTATGGACTCATCCACAACACCATCAACAAACACACACTAAGTATTAAATTACAACCGTGGTACAACATAACGGCCGCATCGTAACAGTTTTAAAAGGTTATCACAATATTATCGGAGAAAAATCACAACGTAAAAACCACAACATCGCGACTGTAAAGACAACTTAGTACTATAACAAAGACAGAGACACATAGGAAATTATAAACTTTAATTTGGGAGTTTTTGTAGCAAGCCTGCATGACTCCCCTCATGCCATGTATGAAGGCAGCCAAGAGGGTTTGGCGAGCTTCTTAGATGGCATTCAGGGAGCCAGGCAGATTCAGCAACCAACCCCATATGCTACTGAACTAATCATACTTACAGGCTACAGCCTACAGCAGCTTCCTGATGATGTTCTTGTCTTGTATTTCCATGGAAGCTGGGCGTAGGGTTGAGATAATTTAGGAGAATTTAAAGAAGAAAGGAAGCAAAGGCAAAGGCAAAGGCAAAGGCAAAGACGAAAACAAAGGAGCAAAGGCGGCAGCAAGCGCTCTATTAAACTTTTTCCTTTTGGTTTTGGTCAATACAAAGACCCTATTTGCCTATTTGGAACAAACAGTTGATTCCATGCATAAAAGCCAAAAGGCACTTGGGTTTTACAGGCACCCTTCTTTGGATTTTCTGCCCTCATCTCATTACCTCACACTTTCATCTTGTCTTTTCTAATGGTTAACAAATGTTTAAAGTTTTGATAATAAAAAAACAGATGTTTAAAGATTTATATATTCATGCCGTGATGATATCATTATTATTTTTTCGCATCAAATTCTAATAATATCTTTGTGATTCGAATTTTAACTGTATAAAATAATAGAGGTTGATTATTAATATATGATGATAAAAGAAGTAAATATGTTTTATAACGTAGTAGGAGAGTAGGAGTAGGATTAGGGCGTAGAGAGACAGAAAGGTTAGCGGGAGTTTCCATGGTGGGAAGACAGTACAACCAAAAGGAATTAATAAGACAAAGGCAATGTTGTATTCTTCTTTAATGAATGAATACAACTTTTCAGTTACAGTATTTATTTCTTTACTAATTTCTACTCTTTTATTATTATTATTATTATTATTATTATTATTATTATTATTATTATCCTATACACATGCGATTGAAACTGAAAGTTTTCACAAGCACCTTAGTTTTAGGGTATATGGAGTTAGTTTAGTGTTTAGAGGTTTAGGTGTAGGGGTTTAGAATTTAGGGATAGTTGTTTCAATTTAAGATTTAGGGTTATAATTTAGGGTTTATAGGGTTTAGGGTTTAGTTTTTAGGGTAATATGGTGAGGATTTAGGTTTTAACTTATAAACCTTAAATTGTAACCCTAAACCTTAAATTGAAACAATTATCCATAAATTCTAATCCCCTACACCTAAACCCCTAAACCCCCTACACTAACTTTCTATACCCTAAAACTAAGGCGCTTGTGGAAACTTTCAGTTTCCACCGCCTGTGTATAGAATATTTATCCTTATTATTATATTATCAAGAAGCATAACAATCTTTTTGACGAACTAAATATCGTTTTTTTAATTGAGATCACTTAATAAAATTGATTAGTTCAAATAGTAAGGCTTGCTTAATCTTTTTCCTACAAAATTTGTACATTAGATTATTTTTTTTATATACATGTCTGTCTTAAAGTCTATATTCAGGGTGTGAGGCTCTTTCTCCCAACAATGTCGTCTCTAAAGTTCGAACTAAAACATATTTTTTATACTTAATTGAACGACCCACTAGCTAATAAGTACCCCACACTATCATTATCACGTAATGAGAGTTATAATCAAAGAAATTAGCGATCTAAGCCCTTAGCAGTTAACATTTCATATCTAAAATGGTTCCAAAAAAAGGCAAAAACATCAAGTCCATGTCTAAATTGCCTGACCAACACGGCTGGCAACGGCGATGAACAACAAGGCCAGGCTTATAAATTAACACCCGAATTATAATTAAGGGAAATTAAATTTTATTAATTGAGAAACACTCTCATCTTTAGCTTTAATCAAGGTTTTTGACACTTCAGAAAGGACAGCGTATACCTAAATAAAAACAACCAAGTTTTCATAGATGAACTGACAATAAATTTCTTTTTCTAAAAAATAAATGTAACATTAATTTTGCACCACAGGACGGGGCTCTTGTAATCAGCATCCGGACACCCTGTGTGTGTTTTTTTGGGTCTGCAACCAGTGTCAGAAGTGAAGGACACTGGAGCAATCGTTGATAACATGTGAGTCGTAATATATATGAATTAATATCTTATACACCGGTGGTGAAAATTAAAAGTTTCCACAAGCGTCTTAGTTTTAGGGTATAGAGAGTTAATTTAGGGTATGAGGTTTAAGGGTTTAAGTGTAGAGGTTTAGAATTTAGGGATAATTATTTTAATTTAAGGTTTAGGGTTATAATTTAGGGTTTAGAGGTTATGGTTTAGTTTTTAGGGTAATATGGTGAGGATTTAGGTTTTAACCTATAAACCCTAAATTATAACCTTAAATTGAAACAACTATCCCTAAATTCTAAACCACTAAACCCTATACCATATATTAACTCCCTGAACCGTAAAACTAAGGCGCTTGTGGAAACTTTCAGTTTCTACCGCCAGTGTATAGGATATTAATCATATATATATATATATATATATATTGACAATATGCTAGTCCTAGTATTCTATGTTGTTTAGTTTGGATACGTAAAACATTAGCATGGATATTTACATTATAAAATTTAGTTCTTAAATTCTTAACTAAGTACTAAACTCTAAACCATATTTATATATTAAATTCTAAAAAATAACCTTAAATTTTAAATCTTAAAACATCTAACCCTTAGAACTAAAAAGATTATATAAACTTTACTTTACAGAGTCTGTGTATCGAAATTTTTTCTTTAATGGAAGTTGAAACACCACATTTCACACGAGTAAACCATTTTAAAAAATATAAACATATATAGATACACCTCCAGAAATTCTACAAATGAACAGGCAAACTAAAAACAATGCATTGGTGTTGGTTTCCACAAGAGATTAGTGGAAATGGGGAGGGGAAAAACCCAATGCAGACTCAAACCATGTCATTTCCTAATATTACAAACTTTATGATACAATGATAAAACTCAGCTCAACATAATTACAATCTGCAAAAACATAATTCTAAGGAGATCTATTTGGTTCCTATAGACGATCCGCCATCCGGTCCAGCAAGCATTATCTGCCATTTTCAAAAATAAAAACAATTCATCCAAATGGTGAAAGAGAAGAGCAGACTTCATACGTTTATGCTTCATATAGAAAAAAAATGGATTCACAATTTACATTGCAGTCGAAAGCGAATCTCCGGGCAAGCATGATGGCTGCATTTCTATCTCTCTCCGATTCGAATGCTAATACAACTGAAAACCCTTTCTTTGCTTGCCAAAACAATGCCTGGGCAGCCGCGTTTCCACCCCCTCTAACTCCACACAGCTAAAGCAAAAGCACCAAGTGTAAAATGGAAATCAAAACATAGTACTCATATTGGTGACATAATGTTTAGTGCAGTTCTTTTTAAGTACAGGAGAGATCATTGTCCAGATACTTGCATGCAATGCTCTTTCTAGTTTCTATGCAATATACAGTTTGCAATAAAAACTAAAATAAAAAGCTGAAAAGGAACAATGTGAAGCAAAAGTATCCTCAAGCAACAAAATTTCTCCTTTTTTTCCCTATAGCATTAAACCTAAAGCATATTTCATCAATGAGAAAGTTACAAGACTTATTATACCTGCATTGAGCCGGAATAATATTCTTTGGCGATTGTCGTCTTTCCTTTACATAGCTTCATCCTCATCTTTCCAACATGTAGTACATGAATAGATTCAGATGGATGATCCACACCATTCATTTGAGTAACAACTACCTATAAAATAATAACACAGTAATGATAAATCAAAATAAAGGGGGGATTTTTTTTTAAGTAGGATAATGTACATTGAATTCAACATCATGTTTCCGAACAAGTGCCTCCACATAGTTTCCCAAACCGGCGGCTGCTCCCCTCACAAACAAAGAATCAAATGTTTTAAATTTCAATAAATAAAGAGAAATATAATTTCAAAGAAAAAGCTAGAATAGCAAACCTGGATCAATTGGACCGGTAGTTGTCAATACGATTAGATGGCCATCATAAGTAATCTCAACGTGCAGGATTCGACCAACATCAAAAGGCTCTGGAGCATACACTTGTTTGCTAGCACCTAGATTAAACAAGGAACAAGATTGTTAACTTGCCCACAAGAGCCAGGCATTACCACCTGTTCAGTAATCATAAACATAAAAATAAAGTCACTCATTACCCAATATAAGTTCCTTTTTTCCACCTTCCGATGAAATACGATACCACTGAATTGAGCATTGGGAAAGTTCGGGAGCAATATCAGAGCAAGGCTGAATCCGCAAACATGAACCTAAAGTTTCAGCACCAACTATTTCATACATATGAGATAAGTTTTCCTCAACTCTCTTGCTTCTTTCTAGCTGCAAAAAGTGTAATGCAAAGCAGAAGGTTAGAGAAGTTGATGTATAATTCATTTAAAAAATCAACTAGCGATGACTTTAATTTGGATAGCAAGAAACCATATGCTCACGTGTATGTCAGATTGTTTCAATATATATGTATATATTGTGAACATGAAATCATAGGCCTTTCTTTGATGTTGAACTAATTTACAATCTTATTTAAGCTGTAGTTAGTATACAATTCATGAATTTAGTCTGACTTTACATTTCTTATGAAGATAGGAATGGCATATAAATTGGTTCAAACATTCGAAACATGCATCAGAACCCCAAACATATGAGGCCCTCTATATGCTAAAACATGAGAATTACAGATCAATGCATTATCCCAAAGATGCATAGACTTTGCTAACCTTTCAGTTTCAGACAAGGTTACTACAACACAACACGTGTCAATATGCTAAAAGGAATGGGAAGTGAAAAAGGAATGAATGACTATTTGTGGCTCAACATTTTACCATAAAAAGTCTTAAGAAGAACCAGAAACAAGTTAAAAATCTATGAATATCCATTCAACTATGGCAACTATAATGGCCGAAAGAAACTGATTATCAGAACCTACGAACAAAAAGGTAAAAAGGCAAACCTCCTTTTGAAGAAGTAATGAATGCTTAGACTTCTCTGCAAGTTGAATCCTTAATGCACGAAGCTCGTGTTCCATATCCATAACCTGCAAATTGCTATCAGTTTAACTCATCCACTATTTCAACTAAAATGAATGGAAACATGATATTGCATCAGTGTTGGCAATTTGCTCTGTCATGCTGCAAAACATACTGTAAGAAGATGCCTCAACAAATATTAATACAATATTAGCTTCCTCTTTTTTTGCAAACGTTAAACAAGCCCATCCCTTGCTTTACTCATTTTGTTGCCAGAGACAAGCCATCATTCAATGAGACAGCTCGATGCAACAGAGCAAACAATGGACTCAAGAATGCAACATTTCCACAATTTCTGATTAATATAGACCCAATGGTTACCCTGAGAATCTGTTCTGTCCCTGTTAGTCAGCGTCCAACATTAACGTCCAAGTCAAATTGCATCATTTAACACTATACATCTCACTGCATTTTCATTGTTTCCTCACCCTATTTGCGGAGGAATGCCATAGAAGAAATGTCTAAATGGCTGTTCATGCTCTAACAAAGATTTCCATATTCAACTATTCAAGAAGAATGGATCATTTCCCTTTTTTCTCTAATTTTTGTTTGGGAAAGACAGAGTGGGGCCACATCTGGTAGTCATATCTTTAAAAACTACACTTGCTTAATTTTTCTCTTGAGAAGAATGGTGTTCATCACACAGCTCCTTTCCTTTTCTTTCTTTACTTGATGAGCAACCGCAACCCCCCTCCCCCCAAATAATAGGTACCTTACCTCAGTGCAGATCAGCCCTCAATTTAAATTATATATATATATATATATATATGTGCAAAAACAATACCACATGATCATGCATGACTTCTTCGTTGTTTTTTTCTAAAAGGACTTAAGCTACCAATATACCTCAAAAGGTTAGTTCTAGGAAATGGGATCAAACGAGAAATCCAATCAACCACCAAAAGCCATCTTGAGCTCCAGAGAGATGAAGAAAGTACTCCAATAACAATGTTCTCCATCTTTACTTTCCATAAGACTAAGAGTTTGAAGGACTAAAATGTTTTGAATTTCTAAAGCAACCACATAGAACTTGAATAATGAACAAGAAAATAAACTGATTTATTCATGGATAAAAAATGATATAACACTATAGCTGCATGCTATAAATAATTGAGCCACTTAAATAATTTAAAAGAATGTTTTTGAAAACAGTTACAGATCTGAGATAAACCTTGCTTGGTTGGTGCAGCATTTTGATCCGTCTAGCCTCTTGCACCTCCTTCATTAATTCTTCCAGGTCCTGAAATCCATGCAAAATAGCCGTTCTCAGAATAATAATAATATATATATATATATATATATAGAGAGAGAGAGAGAGAGAATTGCCATATTAAAAAGACACAAAGTAGAAATTGGTACTATGAACATGAGAGGCTGACAAGAAAAATTATAAGATTTGTACTAGTTGATAGTAAAATGAAGAAAAGTCTAAGCAATAGATATTTTTTCACAGTTAACGCAATGTGGAAAGAGCAGTCTCAGTAAAAATCTTGATGCATTTACCAGGTAGATCTTTAACAATGGAAACTCAATAACCAAACTTTAAAAGTCAATAAACAGAATATTTTAAAAAACAAAATAACAAAAACCTGTTTGCCTGAAGCTCGAGACATTTGTTCTTGCTCCTGAAGGGCCTCTTCCACTCTCTGAACTGCTGCTCTTGCGCTCTCAATTTCAGCTCGAGCATGTGCTCTTTCCTCATCAACAAGTTTTTTAGCATCTGCAGAAGCCTATATGGAAGCACAATAATGCAAAAGCAAAGGAGTAAAAGAACAATAAGTGTATTCAAAGTTGGAAAAAAAGGAATTAATTAAGAAAACAATGTATGCATCCTAAAAAAATAATAATAACTTATTATGAAATCCAAAAAGAGGGATGGTACATCATCTAGGATTTATCATAAGCTGTATTACCTGCTTGAGGAAATTTGCTAGTTTCTTCACTTCTGTCTTCTCTTGAAGCAACTCCCCTTCTCTTTGAGTCAATTGAACTGCCAGAGCCTCCACCTGGGGAAGCAACCACAATTAAAGGTCATTATTTTCTCACTTGAAGTTAGTAGGCAATATATATTAAACAAGAAGTCTAGAACACTAACCATATTTTTTTCTCCTCAACTTTCACCCTAGACATTATTTCCTCTATGCATCAAGACTAATAGCAAAGTTCTATTACAGGAAAACATAGGAATGCAACTTAAATACTAGCAATTAACTTTCAAAACCATACATCTGGCAAATCACTATTCGATGGCGGAAAAGAAGTCTAGAACACTAACCATAACAATAGCTTCCTCTACATCATCCTTGTTTCTTCCAGCTACACGCCCTTTCAAAGATTCGAGGGCATCTCTAAGCTTCTTCAAAAGGACATGTTTCTCCAATGAAGCCGCCTCTCTGAGTCTAGCCTGAATCCATTGAACGAATACCTTATAAATTTGTTCAAATAGCAATCCATAGTGGTTACTGGTTAGGAATAAATAAAAGTCCCAATGCTTCTCAACTTCGACCGGAAACAACTGACATTGACAGTGACATTTCTAGATGCATAAAAAAAATAAGAACAACCCATAAAACAAAAACTATTATTGTACTGATCTTAATGCCATTAGACAACAAAACTGAGATAACCTTTTATTACTGAATTAAAAGACAAACCAACTTATAAGAAGTTCCCAACATTCTATGTTCAAAAAAAAGTTGATCTAATATGAGGCAGTTTAAACAAATAATTTTCAGTCTATATAAAATAGTACTGCAATGCATAAATAAATTAATTTAGAATGAAGTTGACCTCTTCAGAAAACTTAGCAGCAGCAGCTAGCCCCTTCTCGAATTTACTAGCGAGGTAGCGAACAGAGAGGCGATTCTGCTGCTCCAATAACAAGGCGGTCTCGCGTGCAACAACCTCCTTCATGGTCAAAACTTTAGGGTCTTCTTTGATGTCCACAATCTGATTATTTGCCCCAATTTTGTAATTGGGAAAACGACTCGAAGCAAATATCACATCAGCTGATACAGCTGAAACTGCTTCCTTTTGCATAGTATTGCTGAACTCACGATTTATCCTCGTCATTGTCCCAAACTTAAAACTCTGTGGAAGGAATTAAAATTACTACAAAAGATTTGAAAATGGAAAATTCAAGATTAAAAAAAACAGCTTGAACCAAAATGAGGGTCAGTGTTAACCAAGATAATTACTTCGATTTGGTAGTTTAATAATCTAACTAGTTATCAAACATAAAAAATAAACAACCAATTTTAATCAGATGATTTGAAGTTTGGTAATGAAGCAGAAATAAAACAAAATAATCGTTCAATCATGCCCAAATAGTAATACTAACAAGAGATGGAATTTATAGAATTAAAAAAAAAAAACTCTAAACTCTTAACCAAAACAAAACAAAACAAAAGAAGAAAAAAACACCACTTTAGTGCAAAGAAGAGAGAGAATAGTAAATGGTTACCTGAATTCTGAAACTCTAGTTCAAGACAAAAATTTTAAAAACTAAAGGGAAAAAGAAGTGGAACTTACATATGAAGAAAAAAAGGGAAATTAAATAGAGGAATTAAATTGCTGGATCAGCTGAGATGAAAATGGAGAGAAGATTGAGGAATGTGTTATAAATTCAATATGATATAAATAGTTGAGGAAGAAAACAGAAATATAGAGAGAAAGAGAATACACGGCAAAAATTTTCTATTTTATTTTGGGCTACTTTTGAACTGTGAAAGAAGATGAAAATGCAAATGCCGCCCTACTCCTACGAACTTTGCTTACTTTTTTATTTCGTCCAGGCAAGGCAAAAGGACATACAAAAATGGTAAGAAATACGACAATATCTAATCAACTTTACACTTGCTGATCTTAGCTTTTAATAAATGTCTTCAAAACATTTTTTTATAAAATCATGGAGTACATTTTCTTTTGAAGACATGTGTTTATTGGCAATAATTCAAATAAATCCTAACGTTACAAATTAAACTATGGCAAGTATAATGTCAAAAAAAATGCCATTACTGTTTGATAAAATAATTATTTTAACTTATATTTTTAAAGCAGTTTAACCCTTAATGTTTTATTTTAGATTAAAATGTCCCTTTTGCGGATGAAAATTGTTAGTCAACTGATGATAAATGACTTGGAATGACGTAACAAACTTATATGGCAGTGCACGCGACAATAGTAGTGTTATTCTGTCGTGTCATTATAAGTCGTTTATTGTAAATTGAGTAATAATTTTTTTTTGGCATTATGCCTAAACTAAACATGCTGCTGTTTTTAAAAGTGTTGCTTCAGGATAGTATAATTGTATGAAAAAAGCACCGACCATACCTAATTGAGAAGAGCCGAACACGTTATGATATCAGAGTATTTGACTTTATTTACTTTATCTTCAAGTAACGGGCAGCAAAATCTTGATCGGTACTTGGTCAAAGCCAAGCGTGGACACATCATTCATGTTAATTATTGGGTCCTTCCTTGTGTTTGTTTTCCCTCTGTCTTCTATTCAAATTAGAAATTTCATAACTCCTCATTTCTGTCGGTTTTTGACCCAATTCATAACTTTTTTTTTTTTGAGTTTATCATTAATATCATATTTATTATCAATTAATTTAAATTAAATTTTATTATAAAAGTGGTCCTTTTAACCATTTTTTTTCATTTTTCAGGTTTTGGACTATATGTCAAGTTCTGGATAGGTCTTCCCCTTTATTTTTGAGGGCTGGTCTTCCCCTTTCTTTTTGAGGGCTGGTTTTCTAATTTTGTTGGTTTGATTTTGTTGAGGCTATTTCGCCGTTTTATTGTAAATACTATCGTGTGTAATCTTTTTTATTTAAATTTTTATCGATACACATAGTAATATCTCATCTTTTATAATAAAAAAATTGACAATAGACATCACATGTTTTACGAGAAGGCAATAGAGTTGCACGAGACGGTAGTTCGGATAGGTGAATTTCAATTTTCCGCCAGATTCTATTTTAAACATTTTGCATGATGATTGCTCTTAATTAAGATTTAGTTTAAATTGCCTTTTTGATTATCAAAAAATAATCATTACTTTTATTTACATAATAAATACCTGTGTTTAAGGTGGTGGATAAAAAACGGACCCAATTTAGTTGCACGAACCAACTTGCCTCGGTGGTTAAGGAGACGGTTGTTGTTCTTAAAGGTCACAGGTTCGAGCACCAGCAGCTGCAACAGCAGGGTGATTGAGCATGAATTGTCAAATGATTAAGAGTATATTCAGAACAGATACTAGTTATTGGTAATAAGGAGTTCATAAAATTAGGAATATCTGAATTTGGATAGATTCCAACAGAACAGCCTTGGCCTCCTCAAAGTCAAACCCAAGCTTTCTCAGTTCAAAAAATTCACACAGTCCAATCTAGTGAGATTTATCATTTATGTGTCCAATCTCAATCCACCACCTCCTTTAGACCACACATAATCTCTAAAAATATATCTTAAAACTCATTTAGCATGATCATGTTCAGTCCATATCTAACTCTTATGAACATTTCTGTAACTGTTATGACTTGTGACAAACTACAGCTCTGCAGGATGAGTCATCATCTATGACCCACAGACTCATTTCTTGAAGCTGCTTCTGAATGGAATCCATATCTAACTCTTTATCCCAGTAAACCACCTTTTTATTGGTCTCCATGGTTCCATTGAGATTCCGGTTACCCAATTTCATGCCAAGGCTTTTATCCTCCATCCGCTTATATCTAATCCCCTTCTGTTCCAATTGTTTTCTCATTACAGATGCAAAATTTTTGCTGCCTCTTGGCGGCGAAACTTTATCCGCCATAACTGCAATATCATGCAGAAAAGCATCAGTCCAAAATTTGTGAGCAGAAGGTGAGTTCTTGACAAAGAAAAGGTCCAACCTCTCTCCTGCATAGAAGTTGTCTGTCGGATGAAACAGGTCATTATTGACAAAAACCATGTCTCCATCCAAAACCCAAGTATTATAACCAAATTCTAAGCTTTTTTTGACAACATAAGCCTTCGATAGAATCTCCTTCATAAACCTAGAATTTGACTCTTGAATTCTCAATGATTCAGATGATCTGATATTGTTGAGGAATCGGTCTGCATCAATCACCGGATGTCCCCTTCGAGCAAGATCAAACAGAAAGTCGGTTGCAGGACCGATGAAAATGTAATTCCAAATATTTAGCCTCTCAAAGTGGCAAAGAAGGTTTCTAGCAACTGTCTCCGGCACCCCAAATATGCTGACAAGCATAACGGTTTCCTTTGCCTGCACAGAGGGAAGAATAGACCCCAGATCATTCAAGCACCTTACCATTCTTCCCGGAACTATTTCCCTGAAACAGAAATCATACCACTTCATACTACTCAAAGATTTCATTTCTCGAAATTGGGAATCAAAAGAATTTGCATCCAATAGTTGAGAATCTGGCCCTGCTGTTTTCCCATAGTTAACACCAACATCCCTGTGAGAGACACTAAGTGATTTCTCATCTGGAAACTTCGTGTAGATATTAAAATAGCCACGAGAATGAATAAATTTTATGAACCAAGGAGTCCATATTCTTTCTCCCATTTTTTTGTACCAACCAGTGGTGACCTGTATATAGTTTCTAGATTTTATTAAATTGAAAATAAACACCAAATATATGAACAAGGAAAGACGAAGAAAAGAGCTAAAACGAACAAAAATTTACCATCCCATCAAGAAATGGCTTAATGTTTTTCGCCTTGTGATCATCATACCACAACCTAAACTCTTTCCAAGGCTTTGGAAAGAGAAGCTGACCCCAAGTGCCAACCAGTTGGTAGAAGAAAAGTCCCGAGGTGCTCTCCAGCAGCATCTTGTTCCCATGTTTACCTGGGGAAGCAAGCAAATACTGAAGGAACATAGAAATTTCTATAAGAAAGAAAAGAAAAAGGATCATTTTTAGTAGTGGTTGGGTCAATAATCTTGCCATTTTGACGGCTAGAATGGGATGTGCTTTTTATTGAAAATAATGTTGTTTTCATAGCACTTTCTTCTTGCAGGATAGCCACAATGTTAACGACAACGACAAAGACAAAGAAGCAAAGGCAATTTACAAGCAGTGGATTGATTACCCTAGCTATTTCCAACAGCGGAGGCAGCTCTCTCTACCAGATAACTAAATCTTATAAAACTGAACAAATAATTCTAATATCAATTTATGGTATAAATTACTCAGTATAAAATAAAATGGTGTATTGTGACCTAAGCAAATAACTAAATCTAATATCAATTAGTATGTCCAATTTATCTTCTTCTTTTTTCTTCAAAATTTTAATATAAATCCAATCATCACTACACTAATTTATATAAATAAAAATTAAAGGCAACTTCAGAATTGTTCATCAAACAATAACAGTGATTCAGTTCCAACCAAGCGCAAGGAAAAGTTCCACTCAAACTATCAAAAAAGAAAACGAAATCCAGAAGAAGAAAAAAAGTACCTGGAACAAACCTTGGGCGCTGAAGGGAAGCTCCATAAACATTAGGACTAAAATTGGAAGCATTGTAATAAAAATTCAAGATCAAAGCTTTCAGATACTTAAAATACAGAGGAGAAAGCTCCAAATCATCTTCCACAACAAAGGCGAACTCATCATCAGAAGTAGGCCACCAGGCTTCTAGCCATTGAGCCTGGAGACCCACATTGGCGGTTCTGTAATGAACGATCTTTTGACCCCATTTCCACTCAAACCCATCAACAAACCGCAGAATTCCAAGCGACTCCATAAGTTTGAGGTCGATGTCAGATTTAGATTGGTTTGGGAAATGGTCGATGAAGATGTGGAGGTGGACTGGGAGGTCGGGGTCGTAGTGGGCATTGGAAAGGGAGGTGAGGCAGCGGGTGAGGGAGGCGAGGCGGTTAAAAGTGAGGACTTTGATAGTGAGGGAAAAGGTTGGGGTGGCGGAGGCGGCTCTGGTGGCGGCGATAGAGTGGGGATTTAGAGGAAGTGTTTGGGTAGAGATGGAATTCGGGTGAGGGGAGTAAAGAAGGAGGAGGATGCAAAATGCAAGGAGGAGGAGGAAAGGGACGAAGTGTTTCTTCGGAGGGCCCATTTTCTTTAGGGATTAGAACTTTGGGAAATGATTTGGAGAATTCATAGATCCCTCTCTGTCTTTGTACAACTCGAGAAAAAGCTCCGTGTGGGGGCGGCAATGGCGGATTTTGGTTGGATACCAATATCTATGATCCAAGACTTATGTTTTGAACAGTCGAAACAGAATTGTGTTTTGAGATTTCAAGAGCGGAGAATTGGAAGTGGAGAGGTAAAGCTCCGTTGAAGAGGATTGCAGCCGGGAAATTGCGGCGGGACCGCTGATATTGGCGGTGGAGTTGGTTGCTTGCAGCGGTGGAGTAACAGTAAAAGTTGCCGCATCGGTTCAAATATACCATCGATATATGTTTGGTGTGAAAATTAGAAATAAAAACAGCCTGTGTACGAAATTATGAAGCCACTTTGGGTCTTAGCAAAACCTGGAAAGGTTCTTTTGGGCTATGGCCCAAAAAAGAAGGCCAGTATCAACCAACTTTGAAAGGAAAAAACGTTTCCGGACTACGGGGAATTGAACCCGACGTGAATCGAACACGCAACCTTCTGATCTGGAGTCAGACGCGCTACCATTGCGCCACGGATCCGGATGTTGAAAGCATTTACTAAATATTTTTATCTAGAGAAATTCTCAGTCGAGGCAATCTTTTCATTTATAACATTCATTCCTCTAGAGTCCCCTACTCCTCTCCTCTCTAGATAGAAATAGTATTTGTCAAATATAAGTTTTTAATTAATAATTCTTTTTGCATAACTCTATATAGTTATGTTAAATTTGATGACATGTTCTATTACCATTTTATAGTATTTGACATATTTGATTAAATTTATATTACCGTTTCTATAGTAGTTGACATATTTGATTAATTTTATATTTTGTATTACTTTGTCAGAATTAATTAGAATGAAATTAGTTTATTTAACCTTTTCGTAAATTAATATAATAATAAATATAGAAAATATGTCAACAATTTTAATTCGTTTTCGAAGCATTACGAGAGAATCTATCGGTATTCTTAAAATTCGGATCATTTTATAAACTATGAGCTGCACCTGGTTAGAATAGAAATGAAAGAGGGGATGAACGTGGCAATCGATGGGATAAGCACGTGAACGATAGATTAGGTGGCACATGCACAGCCATGAAACATGCACGGAATATGCCACCGACACCAGATTTACTTTCACATGATGTCCACTTTTTTTAAAATATATTCTTATATTACCATTTTCTCATATATATTTTTTCTCGCTAAAAATCTTGTTTTCTTCTCCGTTAAAACTTAAAACTGTCTCACCTAATGGCTTTCATGTTATCGGTTGAGTTTTTTATTTATTGTATATAAATAAAATTGTTTTATTTTGATGAAAAATTATTCGTGCCTTTTTTATTTTGTCTTTTTTAAGTCATTTTATATCTGTTTTTTTTTGTTTTTATGACAGTAATATTTGTTATTATGACAATTTAGTGTTCATGTAATAATATTATCAAGCGTTTTTAGTCACAAGACGATCAATAATTTAATATTTTTCTGACTTCTTCATGATAGTTTGTCTTTAGGTCAAAAATTTGCAGCAAAAAAAATATTTGATTCGTAGAATTTTATGGTTAAAATACATCTTTACTGAATTTTCATTTGGAATATGAGATAATTTTTTTAGAAAAGAAAAACGTTCTAGTTTATCTTTCACGTTCTTCTGCTTTTTTATATTATTTGTTTATCTTGATAAATATTTATGGTTTAGAATGTGTTTACATTTTGTAATGCTTGAATTTAGTTGTGGATAAAGTTATTTAGGGTAAACTACAACGGAGGTCACTTAATTATGGGTAAAGTTACATTTGTGTCACTTAATTATTAAAAATTACACTTGGATCACTCAATATGGGTAAGGTTACATTTGTGCCACCCTTCATATTTAAAAAATACATCAATTATATATTTTTTCTTCTTCTTTCAAATCACTTCTACACCCTTGTTAATACGAGAGTATTTCATTTGAAATCGTTAATTAATCTAATACATAAATTGATATATATTTTTGAAATATGAAGGGTGGCCCAAATGTAACATTACCCATAATTGAGTGACCCAAGTGTAACTTTTAATAATTGGGTGATCCGAATGTAACCTTACCCATAATTGAGTGACCTAGATATAATTTTTAATAATTGAGTAACATAAATATAACCTTACCCAAAATTAAGTGGCTTCTAAATATACCTTTTATCATTAAAAAATACAAGGCTGACACGTACGGACGACAGTGCCATATTTTTACTTCCTCTTGGATTTGTTTGAACTGCATCCCATTTCCATGGCATTAACTATGATAAGTCCGATAACTTATCATTTTTTCTTGTGTTTGTGTGAGTGCGAAATGAGATAATTATACTTTATTTGTGTTATTATTAGTTTGTATTATTTAACCTAGCGAGTGTTATAGTGAAAATTGGATAATATTTATTTTAAAAAATATAAATTTAAATTGTTTTATTCACAACATATACATACATTGTCAATAAATTAAGATTATATATCGTAATTTTCACTAAAGTTGATACCTTGAAAATTAGTAGTATTCTTATGGGGGGAAATTCAAATCAACAATTTTGTGCCAAGTAAGATGTTACGGGAATTACAACTCTTCATTACCAATTTTAAAAAGCGATATATTTTTTTCTTAAGATATTCACTAGAGCGAATAAATAATTAATTTGTTATGTTCTTTTAGTCTATATAAAGGACAATTGTTGGTCAAATTTTTTAAAATTATATCGTGCCCACAATTCCTTTTATTCTTCTTTGATATATTGTTTATAACTTAATTATATTATAGAGACAAACAAAAAATCTTAGAAAACGTCTCTAGTCGGATTTATAATTTCTTTTCTTTTCTTTTCATGCCATATATTTTTCTCTAACTGTTATATCATGAGTATACGTGTTATATTGGTCCGGTTTGGTCCAATTCAAATGAAAAATGAAATAATAAAAAATATTTTTTTGTTTAAATTATAAGAATATATAAATGTACAAGTCGTTGAACTTGGACAAAATACATATTATCTTGGTCCAGTTTGTCCAATTTGAATCAAAATAAATAATGAAAATGATATTTTCGTTTAAATTATAAAATACATATTATTTTTGTACAATAATTAAACCATTTATAATCCCTTCAAATCATCAAATCAGATACAATATTCCTATTAATTTTGTTTTAAACCCAACGAATGGGGTGCAAAAATTATAGTTTGTATTAAAAACAAAATGTATGAATATTGAATACTGAATTCAAGCTTTAAAAAATATTTGTTTCAAATCCCATTGTCAGCTGTCACCCTATAAACAAGATTTATCGAATCAAATTCGGTGCAAATTTTGAATAAGATTCAGACCGAATCATTTTGTTTATAAAATTAGAAAATATTTAAAATATAATTTTCAATTGTACATTATATTAGGAATATAGAATATATAAGTATTTTTAAACTTAAATAATTTTATTTTTTATTATCATTGTTAATAGGGTCATTAAATCCCAACAAATTTTGACGGAAAAAAATGAAATGTGGTGAAATAAATTATATTAGGGGCAGAGACAGACGCATGATTTTATATTATGGTAGGCGAAACTATAAAATTTTAAAGGGGTGAACATATAAAATTTTAGGAGGACCGAAAATAAAATTTTAATATTAGGGGTACAGACCAAATTTTAATGAAAAATACATAAAAATTCTGAAATTTTTTAAATCATATATAAATTTTATATTTTTAGGGCGACGACTGTTCTCTCCAACCTCTCTAGGTACATCCATGATTAAAGGTGAATAGTTTTATCGTTCTGTGTGAACCGTGGTGGTGGTTTGTTCCAAGTGCCAATCCAATCAATTTGGTTGTTATTCTTGTCCTGTCACTAATTAATATTACATGACTTACCTAATATATAGGACACATTTTTTTCTTTATCGATTCTTCATGGCTTTACTTGATTAATTCGAATCGACGTGCGTCGTATGCTTGATTTTAGTTATTACCTACTATGTAAGACGCATGCATTGCTTTTTTCTTTCTCGGTTTTTCAAGGTTTTATTTGATTAATTCGAATTGACTCACGTCGTGTATCTTATTCTAGTAGGTGATTCTCTCAGCAAAAAAATTCTATATACACGGTACCTCTAACTCGAAAAATGCTTAAGAGATATAACTCGAAAAAAACAATAATTTTAACTTGTACGTTGAAACTGACTCCTGTAAAGTTTAGTTTTATTGTTGCGGATAATTAGTTTGGGATCTACTATTTTAGATTTAGTTGTAAAGTTCAAATAATGATTGCAATTTATATGTTTTGGAAAGCATATTTATCTAAAAGTCTAGGTGGACGTGATCAATAAAGAAATCGGTTTTTATGGAGCCAAAATTATTCTTAAAAACCAAAATTTATTTTGTGATATAATTATTTTTAGGCATATATAAATTTCAACATTAAGAGTAAGTAATTATTAAATTTAATCTGGATGTTTCTTCTTTTGAAAGAATTTGAATGGGTTATTAAATCAAGGATCTATAGTGTTAATTTATACAATTGTTTTTAAAATACGATGTATTTTCTTTAATCTAAATACAAAATATATCGTTAGGTGTGATTTCGTGATTCGAAAGTCTAAAAAAATTTAAACTAAAATCACATTATAAAATATGTGTTTATAAAGATATGGGTATATATTTTTTATAAATAATATGTGTGTGTATATATATATATTCATTCATATGGTGAGTAAATCAATTCTAGCACTAATTATTTCAGTGGTTGAACTGATGAAATCAATATTGCTGCATTTAAATGATAACAATTAATTGGATCATATGATATGGAAGATGGATGAAAATGGAGGGTGTAAATTGGTGATGTTGCAGTGCACATGATAAAATAAAACTAATGTACTTCACATGATGAACGAGGAGTGCTATTAGGCAATCACATCCTTGAAATTTTTAAATTTTTAATTTTTTTTATATTTTGTAATGATAATATAACCTCGTACTTTTTGAAAATTTTCAAATTTTGATATAATTTTATTTAGTATAAAAATTCGTACATAAAATATTAAGTCTATCCCCTATTTTACTGGCAGGATGATATATCTGCACCTTTCTATGTCTATATGCTCATGTGTTTTTATTTATAGAAGTCTCCCCGGTAACCTTTAAGTAGGGATGGCAATGGATCGGATTTGGATCGGATTGTATAAAATCCAAGTCCGAATCCGTTACAATCGGACTCGGATATTTTTTTCGGATTTGGATTCGGATTTTTTTCAAACAGATTTGGATCGGATTGTTTTTGGATCGGATTTTTCGGATCGGATTCGGATTTGTTTCAATCGCATTTAGATTAGAGTTTTTTTAGTTAGATTAAATTGTCATCTCTAGTCTTGACCCAAGTCTAAGGGGTAGATTCGCGAATTTTAGCGTCTTTAGGGTATATTGTGTTTTGCGCCTTTAATAATTTTATTTTAGTGCAATCAAGTTCCTAATTTTGTATATTTAATTTCTTACACATTTAATTTATGTTATTTAATTCTACACTTGTTCATTTTTATCCCTTATTTGTTGACTACATTTTATTTTTTGTGTTTATTGTTTATGCTTTTAATTTGATTTCTATTTTAATTCATAATTTTAGTATAATATATCATAACTTTATCTATCGATTGCATATTACTTACTATTTCATTCACCAACTTCCTTAAGTTTTAGTAATTCATTGATATTTACATTTATTTGTTTCCCTATTGTATTTATTTTATCGTTTGTTTATCTATGACTTGATCTTGCATTTATTTTTTCATATTTATTTATACATGCATATGGTATAAATAAATATATTACATTATATTAAGGTTAATTAATATATATAGATCATAATAAATATTATTATTATTTAACTTACATTCTTAAGGCATTTATATTTTTATTATTACTTTTAATATATATATATATATATAAAGTTAATGTATTTAGTTTAACCTTTTACTTTATTTATGTTGTATTTTTGTTTTAATGTAAATATTATATATGATATTTTGTATTAAGGAATTAAAAGTCTTAAATGTTTTGATTCAGACTCAGATATGGATCGGATGCGTCGGATTCAGATCGGACATAGATTTGGATCGGATTCGGATCGTATTCGGATCGGATCTTGGCATGATCCATATCCAACCCATCTCCTATTAGGACTCGGACATTTTCCTCGGATTCGGATTCGGATTTTTTTCAATCGGATATGGATCGGATAAATTTCTTCGGATCGAATCGGATTCGGATCGGATTCGGATTAAATTGCCATCCCTACCTTTAAGGCAGCCAGGGACGGATTTATATGGAGGGAAGAAATTCTTTTTCTACCTTTGTCTTTTTATTTTATATTTTTTAAATTAATTTATTTATAAATTTGTTATATTACTTTCAAATATTTATAATTTACTCTCCACCTCAAATTCTGGTTCTGTCCATAAAGGCAGCATTATTCCTTCCTTATCATTTACTCAGCTGTTAGAAGAAAAAAGATAAGGGAAACCATTCTAGTAATTCCATGCAAAAGGCAGGGCTACATATATAAATCACAACTTTAGCTGTTCCATAGATTTTTAAAGGCTTCTCTACAGTCCACAAGAAACCATTACCGAAACCCAAGAACCATGGGACACAGCTCTGGTTATTACAGGACTTCAGTTCTGCAATTCTTCACCATTGTTTCCTGTCTTCTGGTCCTCTCGTTTTCAGGTTCTGCCGCTGCTTACAAGAACTACACGGTCGGTGATTCCCTCGGCTGGTTCGACTCCCTTGAAAAGCCTGAAGTTAATTACCAGAAATGGGCTGATTCCAAAAACTTCAGCTTGGGAGATTTCCTCAGTAAGTCACTTTTATGGATTAATAGACGAAAATCACTTCAACCCAAATATGGAAATGTTTTGAAAAGTTTTAAAGTTGGGAGATCTTTAGTTCATGAAAGCTCCATTACTTGATCTGTTATGCTGTTTTTTTTAATGCAAAATCTGAGATATATAGAATTGTTTTGATTTCTTTCAACAGTTTTCAACACGGATAACAACCATTCGATAATCCAAACGTACAATTTCACCACATACAAGCTCTGCGACTACGATGACGCTCTTCAAAACGACACGGTTCAATGGTCGGCGGCGGATCCGTCGTCCACGGCGCCTCATCCAGTCTCAGTAGCGGTCCCTTTGCTGAAAGAAGGGATGACTTATTTCTTCTCCAGTGATTACGACGGCGAGCAATGCAGCAATGGTCAGCGTTTCAAGGTAAACGTGACCCACGGCCAAGGTTTGCCCAAGAGTTTAGAAGATCCGCCGGATGATGCGCCGGCGCCCAATAGTCCTGATTTCGGAAGCGATGATTCCGCCCCGGAGACCATCGTGCCTGCCAACTTCGATCATCCCATTGAAGAGAATAGTGATAAGGATGAAGGTTCTGGTTCGGGAGCGATTTCTTTTGACGGTAGATTCAATGTGTTCCTAATGTTGTTACCGGTTGTTTGCGTAATTTTAATGCTTTGATTTCCTTTCCTTTTATCCTTTATACGATTTTAGTAGTGATTTGCGAGCGTACGAGGTGCTTAGGATTTTTGGTATATAACAAAATTAGTAATATAATACCAATAGTTCATATCATGTTATTTATTAATCGTTATTTTCTATTAACTTTTCTAACAACATTTTTTAAATTGAATTATATTCAATAGTGAAAGGATTAAAATGAACTATACCTCAAACATTAGAAGTTCAGTGTAAAATAAAAAATACAGTAAAATTTAAGGGTGTAAAAGACATTAAAATATCAAACCTAACCCTTTCAGAAAAACTTAAAAAAATCTCTTGAAATTAAATTCAGAAAATTATTACTTCACCTTGAATGCTATTTGAAAAAAAGTAAAAAACTGAAGAGAATCATAACATGTACAGCTTGGCCTCCTTCGTTAACAAAAAAGTTCGATAATTCTCGTCACCCGAACTCTAAACTATCAAAAGAGAGACTGAAACTGCCATAAAAGCAGACAAAAGAACTGTCATAGAAGTAGATATAATATAAACCTGGCAAAGTAAAACAAAACAAAAAACATAAAATTAAAATTTATCAGTAAAAATAAATCTTATTGTTGTACATAACCAGTAAAGCGGTCAACAACCGTTGCCGATAAAGAAAAAATAGTATAGAGAAAAAAACTTCAAAATTTAAAATTTCTTTGTAACTGTCTTAAAGTAAATGGAAGAAGTGCAGAAGTAACTATTCTAACAACATTTAACATTAAATGTTTGGTATGAAATTTAGAAATAATACAATTTGCGTATGAAACCCGCTTTGGGTCTTAGCAAAACTTCGAATGGTTCTTTTGGGCTATGGCCCAATATCAAACCTACTTTGCAAGGAAAATTATTTTTCGGAATAAGGGAATTTGAACCCGACGTGAATCGAACACGCAACCTTCTGATCTGGAGTCAGACGCGCTAACATTGCGCCACGGATCCCGATTTCTGAAGGATTAAAGTTTAAGTATTATTTTTTTCAAATTTAAAAGTAAAGCTTTACCGGGTGTCATTCTTCAAACCAGAAAAGAAAATAATAAAAAAATGGCAAAATGACAAAAGATGCCCCCAACGTTTGCATGTTTTGTCATTTGGCCCCCTATTCTTTTTTTTGGTCCAAAGATGCCCCCAACGTTTGCTTGTTTTGTTATTTGGCCCCCTATTCTTTCTTTTGGTCCAAATATGTCCCAAACGTTTCATTCATAGTCCAAATATGCCCCTGCTGGATGTAAACTGTCAATCAACTGACGGTCAACAACTTATAAAAAAATTTTGACGTGGCATCAGCAGATCTTAATACGCGGCAAGTCCAGTCAGCATCAGCTGTTGAACGTTAGTTGACTGACAGTTTCCATCTAACGGGGGCATATTTGGACCAAATTGAAACGTTGGGGGCATATTTAGACTACGAATGAAACGTTGGGGGTATATTTGGACCAAAAAAAAGAATAGGGGGCCAAATGACAAAACAAGCAAACGTTGGGGGCATCTTTGGACCAAAAAAAAGAATAGGGACCAAATGACAAAATATGCAAACGTTGGGGGCATCTTTTGTCATTTTGCCTAAAAAAAGTAAGCTAGTAATCTAAGACGCGGGATACTGGCCATCTACTTTGGGCCATTCGAAGTTTTGCTAAGACCCAAAGTGGGTTCATAATTTCACACACAAGCTATTTTATTTCTAAATTTCACACCGTGAAAATATTTTACAGTCATGTATCGTTATGTATTATTAATTATATGTATCACTATGTACTATTAATTATTTTATAATTTTTTTAAAAATCATAGAGACTGAAAATGTTATTATACATTTTAAAAATAAAATCTAAAAAATAAATTTTATATTATTTTTTAGATAAAATACACAAATGGTAATTGAACTTTGATAAATTATTTAATTTGATAACTAAACTTTTAAATTGCTTCAGGGTGTTACCATTAAACTTTTAGTTTTGCTCTAAATTAATCACTCACCTGTTAACAACCGTTAAAAGGGCGACGTGGCAATTAAAATATTTTGTATAGTAACACATTTAGTCATCCACATTTGTACATTCAAATAATTTTGTCTTAATTTTAAAAAAATAAATTTAACCCTCATTATTTACATATTATTTCAAATTAAGACTATTTTAATTAAAAATAATTTAACCTTAAACTCTAACTCCTAAACCAAATTAATGCGGACAAAACTTGTTAAAAGAATTACCATGACCAACAAAAAATTCAATGTCAAGGTTAAAAAAAACTCAATTTTCCATGACCAACTTTTGAATGGGAATCCACTAAAAGATTATCTCACCTTCAACCTCAAGACAAATAAAAATGAAAACCCAATAGCATTCAAATTTGCATGAAAAAACATAGAACCAAATACGCATCCCACACCATGTTATCCACCCATGACATGAGCATAAACCTAGAAAACTTGGCACTAATTTGTGCACTCAATAGTCACTATGCTAAAGTAGTCACCCAAATAACATCCAATAAAATTAACCAATTATTACAATAGTTATAAAAATTATTCAGTTATAATTTACTATCAAGGCGATTACAAAAATTTTATATTATTGATTAAAGTGCGAAGAAATAAATATACTATAAATTCAATTAGAAAGCGTGATTCATATTAAATTTAATACATAACATATGGAGTTAAATAAATCAAATTATGGTTTAGAGGTTTATGGGTTTAGTGCTTAGGGTTTAGGTTCTAAGGTTAAATTATTTTTTAATTAAAATAGGGTGAAATTGAAATAATTTGTAAATAATGAGGGTTCAATTTATTTATATTTTCGAATTAGGACTGTCGACGCAGTTTTTTTCGGACCGAAATAAGTTGGGCCTTCCAAAGTCCGTCAAAGGTTTGGAGTTGCCATCGATGTTTTGTGTTGGATACGACTGAAAACCTGTAATACTAGTTTGTGTCAACACCGAGATCGTTGTTGGGTTCGAGAGTCGGTTACGAGTGAGCAAGGTTATAGCACGCAGTACTAAAAAAATTATGTTGCCAAAATGATGTGATATGCTCAAAAATGTAAATACATAAACTAAATCATGCAAACAAAATAAACCAAAACATAAAAAATATAAATTCGAACCTAATCAAATAAATTAAAATTAAATTATTAATTTAGTTCAAATTATTAACTTAACTGGTCTAAACCAATTAATTAAAATTCAATTCGTAAATTAATCAATTTCATGAAGGATTAATTTAACAACATTTAACATTAAATGTTTGGTATGAAATTTAGAAATAATACAATTTGTGTATGAAATTTTGAACCCGCTGTGGGTCTTAGCAAAACTTCGAATGGTTCTTTTGGGCTATGGCCCAAAGAGGATGGCCAGTGTCAAACCTACTTTGAAAGGAAAAAGATTTTTAGGTTTAAGGGAACTTGAACCCGACATGAATCGAACACGCAACCTTCTGATCTGGAGTCAGACGCGCTACCATTGCGCCACGGATCCCGATATCTTAAGTTTTAAAAAGTAAGTTTTTGTTTTCAAATGTAAAAGTAAAGCTTTACCGGGTGTCATTCTTCAAACCAGAAAATGAAAATAAATAAATTTGTGCAACACAATATATGTATCAAATATATATCTTTAAAAATCTATACTACTATTTTTATTATTTAAATCAAAACTAAATATACAGTCAAGATTTAAAATGTCATTTTAAATAAAAATATTTTATTTTCCATTAATTATTATCATCTTCCTAATTAATAATTCTATCAGCCGATTAAATCCAATTTTACTGTCAATGGTCTCTTCTTTCATTTTTTAATACTTTTGCAATAAATCCAAAATAAATTCAGAATCAAAGATCAACCTCTTACTCCAAAAAATTCATCAGCTTTCAAATATCACATTCCATGTCTAGACTTGAACACACATAAGATGGACAATACGACCAATTAGTAAATCACTTGTATACATTGATACTGAATTTATAAATCTGAAAATTTTAACTAAATTATTGTAAAACCTGTTATGGGAATAAAAAAAAAGTGGATTAGTTATATAAATTAAAGATTGGGAGAAAGAGAGCTTGAAAGATGGAAAATAAAAGCACTAATAATTCTCATTGCCTGTAAATTATTATCAATGCTTTCCAAACACTAATAACATGGAAAACAACCATGGCTGTTCAATCCTACACAAGAATGAAGATATTGGAGCAAAACAACAATATTAAAACAATAACAATAACAACAACAACATGAAACAAAAAAAGATCTAATACATTTACACTTGGAGACATGGGTGACTCGAATGTTCATTTCACTTCTTTCATGTCCTCTTCAGTTTTCCAGACAACATCTTCCAGACAGGTTGAAAGGCTTTTGTAGAACTGCAGAGAAAAAAAAACCAAACATTTAATCCCCAGCAAATAAATAATCCCCAGACATGGATATTTAAAGACAAGCAGACAGGTTTGTAAGAACACTCGTGTGATATCATAGAGATGACCTAAGGACTAATCTAAAAACTATGACGGGAACCGATGATATTACTTCGTAACCAATGATAGGCCATTACACAACTCGGAAAAACACTATAAGGATAGAATACACAACTCGGAAAAACACTATAAGGATAGAATTACAGGTTACCGTATTGAATTCCAATGTGTCCCCCTTTGCTTTCCGGACCAAGACCATATGTAAACAAGGTGCCACTTGAAATATCTGATTCACAAAACAAACAGTTTGATCAGTACAAAATATAAGCCAAGCTTTAAGCAAAATGTCACTTTAACTGTAAGTTACCTCTGTGGCAACATTAAGGTTCCCTTTCCTTCCTGCTTTCAGATTCTCGAGTCTCATCTACATAAGACAATACAACATAAATATATTTTATATATATATAAATGTGATAATTACCTTCATTATATTTATATCGTGTAGGATTTGTTCACCTTGTAGTTTCTCTTGTGGACATCAAATCCCAGAGGCTTTGCAGCTTCTTCGATTTTATGGATAATCTCATTAGCAGGACATTTAGATGTAAACCTTGTTTCCTTCTTAAACCCCTGCAGAAAATAGAACCACCAGCAGTTAATTTTAGTACAAAACTAATTTGTAAACCTCTTAAAGTTTGCTACTATAGCCCCATCTAGATTATGCCTTCTAACCAACTAATTTTGTTGTGGCCTACTGATATTCTTAATAAGCCAAAACCTCATTTCGATTATTAATATTAGTAGCCAAAACTTCTAAACAGCCAGCATAATATAATTAAACATCTTTCTCGAGCAAAGGTATATGTCTGCTTTTAAATCAAACGATTTTTCGACAACCAGTCACGTTCTAGTTCATCATCCGAAACCTTGGAGACCTATTGATCCAATATTAGAAACACTTGATACTTTCATAACCCAACTTTATAAACTTCTAAATCAAGGCCAGATCGTTATCGGTTTTGATAGCCTATCATACTGTGGATTTCAGATTTCTGTTCTGATGATATTAAAGTCGTGCAAAGGAAAGGTAACCACCAGGGTTTGATTCGTCATATAAAAAATGAAATTGAGAAAACGAACAGCCTCTTAATATACAAACCTCTTCTGCATCAAACAGATTCTCGAGGTTTAACCCTTTTGACATAGAAATTAACTCAAAAGCGTTCATGGCTGTTGGTTGTTGTTCTCTCCTTTCCGTCACATGGAGCTCCTGTTACATAACCAACACTTAGAAGTTAGAAATTATTAAGATAAAAACTTAAAGAAGCACCAAATAAAACACCAGCTTCTACAGTATGTATATGTCAATTGTTTTATAAGTTAGAGAAAGACTGCATCAACTTACTTCATAATCCTTAAAAACAGCTTCAACGTCATCTACATTTGTATCGTCTTTCTCCTCGAAAACAGAAGGCTTGTAATCCTTTTTAAACCATTCATCCTTCAAAATTTCAGGAATCGTAATGCGCTGCAACATAAGAAAGAGATATGTAGGCATTAGAATCACACCAAGCAGAAATGATTACAGAAAAACAAGACAAACAAGTTAGTTAAGGAAAATAATTTCCTAACATTAAAGGCCAACATATGCATGACTACATGCAAGCAGAGATGAACCTTAAAGCCGAACCCTCCTACTGGGAATTGGGAAAGGCTTTTTATGTATTTGTTTTGTAGTTGTAATTAAAGAAATTAGTCGTTTTCTTACATATACTAGTAGTTGACATTGTCATACATAGATAAATAGCAAGGGACCATCAACTTCAAATTCGGAATAGATGATCGATATAGATGGACAGTAAACTCCATTGGTGGATTTGATGAAAAATGAATCACGAAGAAAGATACAGAGGCACAGTGTAGTTATATTCCCTTAGAAAATATATGCATACCACAAGTTAGATATCTTTCAGAGGGGGAAAGAGGAAAAAGAGAAAGAGCAGATAGGATTATACATTTTTAATATCCATTCTGCAGATTTCTCGGACTCCATCTCCCACGGTAATGTCCGCTATCAAGGAAAACGTGTTAGACTATATTATTGAAGATGGAGGGGGAAAAGACAAAACAATAAAAACATAGATTTATAAACCTCATGCCTACGTCATAAGGAACAATGTTTCAGGAAAATCTGTATTTAACAGAATCATTATACATTCAGCAAGAACTTAACCAATCAACCTTTTTATAGGACATTCTTTTTGTGTCAGCAAGAATTTATCTAGTTTTAGAAGCTTTACTTAGCATAGTAATATACAATATTATCTCACTTGCCATATCGGAATCTTTATCCCCCTTCCTATTTAGTTCACACAGAATTTAGTCTTGAAGCCTGAAAAACATTCATGCATAATAACTTACAGTCATTGGGTTTGGATCCAAGATTCGAGTTATAAATTTCATCGCGCTAAAAGATAGCCAAGGGGGACAAGTGAATTCAGCTGCAGATATCTGTACATCCAGAAAATCAGTGTGAAAAACAGGCAACAAGTAACCATGGATAACTGCAACATGCATTAACGAAATGCACACCTTTCTGTACAGGTTCATAAGATTAGAATCATCGAAAGGCAAGTAACCTGCAAGCAACACAAAGAGTATCACTCCACACGACCACAAGTCTGCAGTTGCCCCATCATAGCCTCCATCATCGAGGACCTATGTATAGGAAGAGAAAAATGTTAAATAACTGCGGTTCCTAACGGGTTAACAAATGATGGAAGAAAAATTAGTGTGTAAAAAACAATTGTACACACCTCAGGAGCAACATAATTTGGTGTTCCACATGTAGTGTGCAGGAGACCATCATCCTATAAATTCAACTTCGGATTAGAAATATTTCTGAATGTTCTAAAGTCATCAAAGACGCACAGAGACAGAACCGGTCTTATACATTTACAGAATCAGTTACATCAGGATTCAGGAGCTTAAAAAATTACATGAATGTTTAAATAAGTGGATAAAAAAGTTAAAAGATTAAGTAAACTCGAGATTTCAGATATCAAAGTTTAATAATTACGTATCAGATAGAAGGAAAAAGATGTCATAATTACCCTGACTTGCTTAGATAGTGCACTCAATCCAAAGTCTGAAATTTTGAGGTTACCATAAGCATCCAACAGCAAATTTTCAGGCTGTGAGAAAATCAAGAGAAAGTATAAATGAGCAGCATTTCCTGACAGCAAAACATGCATGCATGCATGGAGACATATATATCAAGTATAAAGATATTGTTCTTAAAGGATGCCAAGTTAAACTACCTTCAGATCCCTATGGTATACGCCCCTGCTATGGCAATAATCAACAGCATTGATGAGTTGGTGGAAATATCTCCGTGCCTCATCTTCTCTCATACGTCCATTGTTTACCTTCAGAATTAAAAAAGGTTAAAGGCAAAGAAGATGTAAAGTTAGCTACTCTTAAAACAAGGTGCAAATATAAAACTGATACCGAAACTAGGAAATATATTAGTGCAGCTCAAGGATTAAAGAGACCATGAGCACAAATGAGAATCTAACATAAAATGTCCAAGATTCACCAACTCACAATTTTGTCAAAGAGCTCTCCCCCGGTGATGAACTCCAAAACAATGAATATCTTTGTCTTGCTTCCCATCACCTGAGTAAAAACATACAGAATAATTCAATACAAACATCCAGAGCTCTATTAATTCTTCAAATGATACATGAGTGGAAATGATAAAGGATATTTTTCTATACATACTTAATGTTGTTGACCAACAACTATTAACTGATTCAAGAGGATTCTATACTTTGAAGTCTCGAAGTATAAGATCAGGAGGCAAGATAAAACCATGTAACGAGAAGAACAGAAAATGAGAACTTATGTTTTTTTTTAATCTCAATCATATGTCGAGCTGTCGAGCATATGTCTTTCCAAGCCAATACTTGTTTTTTGTTGAAAGAATTGATAAATATACTAGCAAATAACAGCCAAAATTGTCATATAATGCTGGAGAATGGAGAAGAATCTGATATCTCAAAACTGAGATATCATGATGCCACCCATTTTACTGCTAGTGCTAAAGATAAAATTGAAGAAGGGAGGCTTTGTTTCAGAATACATTCTTGAAACTGATTCCAAAACCCCAATCCATTATTGAGGAATATGATTTTTTCTGCATAAAGCACAATCCTGTATTGGAACCAAAGATAAAAGGAATAATGAGTAGACGGTGCATAAATCGACCCCAACCCCGAACCCGATCCGCCGACTCGAACACACAGAGAGAGATAGAAACCTCATATAAACGGACGACATTCGGATGCTTTATCAACTTCATTGTTGCTATTTCCCTCTTGATCTGCAAAAGCAAGCAGGAGGACAACTAAGAAATCAAGTACAATATATGAAATGTAGTAGTTAAGAAGATAAAAAAGAATGGTTGAAAAGAAACCTGTTCAGCCATCTTGTGCTTGAGAACCTTCTCTTTGTCAAGGATCTTAATTGCCACGGGTTCCCCAGTCTCTGAATTTCTTGCAAACTTCACTTTAGCAAATGTTCCTTCCCCAAGAGTCCTTCCCATCTCATATTTACCCACACGGCGCTTGATTTTAGTTTGACTCATTCCAGTTAGAACTTGAATTCACTTTTTGCAAGCTTTGGAATACTGTTCCTGAGAAAAATGTCAAACACATAAATTCCAGACCAACATCTTTGTCACTCAGTTTTACACAACATCAATCATAAAAAAAAGAAAGGGTTAGAACACCAAAACCATGAAGCAAAAAGAATGTAGGAAAGTGAATATTCAATTTGAAGCAAGAACATTGATTTTTTATCCAAAGATGAAAAGCATTTGTCGTTGAAATGGCACCGGACATAAAAACAAGAAAGTGTATGATGAAAACCAGAAAAAAAGGGTAAAAATCCCAGCAAAGTAAAACAACCAAATCTAATAAGGAAGACAGATCAAAGTCTAAAGCTTTTGCTGATTCAAGAAAAATCAAGAATTACCCAGAAAAGTAAATTAAATTTTAAGCTGGAATTGATTTCACAACGGCTGAGTTAAGGCCTACAAGGGTCAAGAAACATCAACCAGCAGTCAAAACCTTATCCCTTTCGTACGAAAACGTACAAGCTTCAAAGAAGATTCAAGAACGCACTACAAAGTAGAAAGCACAGAATTTCTATATATATATATACCCTTTCCAAGAAAAATTAAATAATGAAATAACATTTGTATATGTGTATGATTCAAAAGAATGAAAATTATTGGAAGAGAGAAAGAAAAGGGATATACTTGAAAGATTGGATAAGAAAGAAGAATTATGGGGGAAAATGGCTTTTGAGTTGGTTCAAGAGGCAGATATACAGCAAAAGAGCCGAAATAAAGGACTTGATGAAAACGAAAAACGGAGACAGAATAAGCTGAGACTATATAACCAGACAAACTTTTGCCACCTGCTACCATCCTGTCTCAACCAGATTTCTGTCTGAAAGAGACGCCGCAAAAATTACCCAATTTAATTAAAGTTAGGGTTTAGTGCGCAAATGGTTATAAATTAAGTGAAAATGATTTTTTTACCTTTGAAGTTTTAAAAATTATAAAATGATCATATACATAAAATGGTGACAATTTTGAATAAGTTTAATGATTATTTTGTAATAGTTTGATGAAGTTTAATGGCCAATTTGTAATATTTCTGAAAGTTTAATAATTTTTAAAAATTTAATAGATAAAAATTATTTTTACTTAATTTAATGATCATTTGTGTATTTTATATAAAATGTATTTATTTTTTTTCCTATTTTTTGTTATCATTATCGTTAATCATTTCTTTTAACTTTGATTATGGTGATATTAATTTTTTTACTACTCACTATCCAACAGTTTTTTAAAATAAAATATTTAGATTTGTAATAGTTTTTTAATATTTGTGTATTTTATTTAAGTAAGACCAAATGTTCGAACTTAAGCGTCTTATGAATATTTTTTTTTTACTGGACCACATGTTGGGTTCTAAATTTAATGGTAATTAAAATAAAAATAGGTTAAGATTTTTTTTATAGATTTGAGCGGAAAATTATTGGATACTACGGTCGAAAATATTAAAAAGAAGAAAAATGAGATGAAAGGAGGTAGAAGAATATTAAAACCTCTTTTTCTGTCAACTGTCCTTTTTATATATTTATTTGTGTATTATCATAAAATGTCACGTGTTAGGTGTGGATAGATAAATCATGGAAAATATAGTAATGATATTAGTTTAAGTAAATTAAGACCATCACTAAATCTAAGATTGGATTAGGTAACTGTAGTTTTTTTAAACGGAATTTGATAGCTATAATTACATCATCAATTATCAGATGGGTTTGTCTAAAGGGTCATTTAAATTGGCACGAATCAAATTGACTCAGTAGTTAAGAAAATTATTGTTGTTTTTAGAGGTCACGAGTTCAAGTACCAGCAGCTGCAGCAGAGTGATTGAGCATGCATTGTCAAATGGTTGAAAATATATTCAGAACATATACTACTTGTAATCACATTAGCTTTAAAAAAAGTCATTTAAAAGCCTTCATTAAATATAATATTTTATTTGAAAAAATCACAATCATTTAATGTATTACAAAACCCTAAAAGATTCTAGCGAAAAATACTCATTTAATGTAGTAAACCCTAAAACTATAACCTTAAATCTTAATCCTAAACTCTAAACCATAAATATAAACCCTAACCATAACCCTAAACTCTGAACATTAAACATAAACACTAAACTTTAACCATAGACCCTAAAATTATAAATCCTAACTATAAACCATAAACCCTAAAATCATAAACCCAAAATCCTAAACTCTAATACATTAAATGAGAATTTTTTTCAATAGAATTTTTTAAGGTATTGTAATAGTTTTTTCAAATATAATATTTTTTTATAAAATTGCCGCCCATTACTTTATTAAAAGAAGCCACTCGGTTTGCACAGTTCACGAGGCATGCTGCTCTCGAAAACCCAACCGAACATAAAGGAGATGAAATACAAAGAAAAATAAAAACGTACGAAAAACGCAAAACAAAAACACCTCAAAATCAGAAAAGGCAAACAAAGAGGCGACGAAGCCTCCGGCGGTGGGGATAGATGCTCTGAATGATGAACCGCCACTGAAATCAAGGAAATGGAAGACGCGATGGCAGGGATTATTTCCAAACTCCCGATAGAAACGCGAAAGAGAAATAAACTAGGGGATCCGACCACCGTCTGTCAGTATCCACGGCTGATCAGACTTCGCAGGGGACCTCCTCCAACCAGAATTCTTCAGCAAGCTCCGATTTGTACTCCGAGGCAAGTGCATGCGCGACCCGATTTCCAGTTCTTGGTGTAAACAGAAACTCACAGAAAGGGAAATTTCGTGCCTTCGACTTTATATCTCAGGTAATATTGCCAATCTTTGTATCTAATGAAGACTTTTAAATGATTTTTAACCTATGTATGTATGTATAAATTAGAAAAAGCCTTATCAGATTAGTGGATACTAAGAGGAAAAAATACACCAACATCATAAAAATTATAAAAATTAAATTATAAAATTAACTTTAAATTTTAAATTTTACACCTAACATCATAAAAAATAACACAATATTCCAAACTCCCTGAACTTTAATCTTAAGGCCTAATTCTTAAAACTAAATTTAGCGTGAGGTATAAACAAAGACACAGTAAAAATACGACCCTGTTTGGCAATTAGCGGAAAGTTGATAGCGGATTACATAAGCTGATAGCTGATTGCATTAGCTGATTTGACTAGCGGATTGTATTAGCTTATTGTATAAAAGTGTTCGGTAAAATTAACTAATAGCTGATAGCTGTTTGATTATTTAAACAAGCAAAATGACATATAAGGACATGATTATATTCAATATTTGTTTGAATAATTTACCAGTTATGAATATTTTGTATCTAATAAATATTAATTAGATTTGTAAAAATTATTTTTAATATAAATTTCATAAACATATTTGAAAGATTTATATATTAATTTATTATTTATATAATTATTAAAAAAAATTATATGCACATATAAATATGTGATAACAAAAAATAGAATTAACTTACAAATATCACCATATAAATTAGTAGTAACAACAAATAAGTCGAATATTTAATATGTTATTATTTATATTAAAAATGTTATTATTTAATTTAAGTTATTTGGAGATTTTTGGTAATTGTTAAGGGTAAAAGAGTCATTACAACTCTAATATCAAACCTCTAATCTCAAAAAGCTCATATTAGGAGCTTTTTCAAAATTAACTTTTTCACCCCCAACCCGCTCTTTCAATCCGCTATTTACCAAACATCAATATTAACGGATTTGACTAGTTAAACCTATAATTATACCTCAAATCTTTAATTTTTGCCCAAACCGTTATTTACCAAATAGGGCCGATAATTTCCATTCCACGAGTCAAAAAAAACCTTAGTTGTGTAAGGCCGTTTTTTTTTTGTTTGTTGAATTTATGCAAATACTCTATAACTCCTTTTCAAGCCCAAAATTCAGAAGTTCTTTTGAGTTACGAGTGTCAAATTATTTTCCTTTTTTATTAAAAAATTAAACTATTTTCTTTTAACGGTAAAGAGACAAAGAAGAATGAAAAAAAACTATATTTCGACTCTACTCTAATCAAATGGTGTAGATTGGATATCAAATCAATATAAAATCATTTTTTATTTGAGTTTTATAGATTTTTCGAGAAATTTCAAGGAAAACAAACTGAAATAATAAAAAATGGGGACATAGGAATATATACATACCAATTATATCGTAGAACGATGTTCGTTGATAGTCAAATGATGGTAAAAAGACATGTCCATCACAAAAAAGGAAGATAAAATATTAAATTAATTTTATAAACTGAACTAAAAATAAAACATAGCATCTTTTGTTACACAACTATAAATTAAATCAAGGACGGAATTATGATTAAAAATTGAAAGACAAATTTAAATATTTAAAAATAAGGCATAAATGTATAATTAATATTTTTTTAAAGTTAAACGATTAAGATGACAATGGAAGTGGCAAAGTTGGAGAAGGAAAGAAAGCTCCAATGCATGCATTTGTAGCGTTGTGCGCTGTAAAGTCAATAGTCAAAATTCCTTTTTTTATTGTAGTTTTTGGGATGCCAGGAATCGAATAGAAACATTGTTTTTGTAATGCACGCTAAAATTTTAAAATTAATATTTAAAATAAAATTTAAGATTAGATTTTAAACAATTTAGGGGAATGCAATATTTTGTAGATTTTAAAATTAAAAATTAAAAATTAATTTTGTAGTCGCCGAAAAAAAGTTTTGGTGAAGAAATGAATTCAAAGAAGTTTTTAGAATAATTACTCCAGCAAAAAATGAAAGTAGTGGGAAATTTATTTTTATAAATTTTGATGAAGAAGATGAATTATGTCGTCGACTGATTTTTAACATTTACGTTGGTTGTATATAAATAATACTCTTCTCTTTTGACGAGAAATCATTTGCTTCTTTTTAGTTTATTTTTTATTTATTTTGTTTTACCAGAAATTATTTTACATTTATTTTTTGGTTATTTTTTGACAGTTTGTTTGTCTGTTTTTTGTTGGATTTGTCTGTTTTTTTTTTGACAATTTTGCATTCAAATAATAAGTATTATCGAATGTTTCAAGTCACAAGATAATCCGCGGTCTATTATTTTTAAAATTCTCTTGTGGTAGTTTGCCGATGCGTCAAGATCTCACAGCGAAAAGAATGCTCGTTACATGAAACTTTCTGGTTAAAATTATCTTTGCTGAAATTTTATTTAAAAAACAGAATATATTTTCTTAAGAAAAATTGTGTATAATTTATCTTCCACAATCTTTAATTTTATGATGCTTTTATCTCCATGAATATTTATGTTTAGTGTGTAATTCTTTCTTTTAATTAATAAAATTTAATTAAAATTTTTCGTAAAAAAACAAAAACAAATTTAGCGCCGAGAATTAGCTAAAAGGCCGATGATATGTCATGGGAAATCGGTAAAGGCTTTTCTAAAACATTAGTCAAGACGTGTGCATTCAACCTACGCTTGAAGCCTTCAACATCTTCCATTGACTGCTTTGGTTTCAGGGCCCCCCGCCCCTCTTTCAATGGAAAATGTTGACTTTTGGGGTATTCTCTTCTCCTACTGTATATTTTCCTCCACCCTTGAAATGGGGGCTATCATTTTCGCTGAGAATTACTATAACTTTTATTCCTTATGATTTTACCTGATCCACTATCATGGGGAACTGTTGGGGTTGGCCTAAACCTGCTAAGTGCGCTCATGCTTCTTCCACCAACCTTTCAGGTCACTTTAATTTCTTCTATTTCTTATAAAGTTTTCTTCTTTTCTTTTTGGTCATCTATCTTATGGATTCAGTGGTCTGGGTTGGTTCTTCAATTTCTTATGAACTTTGTGAAACTTTAGCTACTTACACAATTTGCCTTCTGCTGCTCGCTTAATTAGAGTGAAGATTGTTATTAGGGAAATTTGCTTCTAATCTTAAGTTCATTTGGTTTATAATGGATTAATCCCATTCAATTTCTTGATGGAATTATCAATTCTCAGTATTTGATCTGAATCTTGCAAAGGGGTTCAGCAGATGTGTGTTTTAAGCAACTAACAATGATTTCTGACCACAATTCAGAGTTTTATCAATGAGCAGTGCAGTTTTGATATGGTTTAGAGGGCAATAAATTTATAGCTTCTGCTTCTTGTTATTTTAGGTGGTTCTAAGATTCATGGTAAGCTAAAGCCGGAGGCAATTTCTTCCACCAGGAAATCGTCTCACGAAAGTTCGAACAAGCAACTTGTAGAACATAAACCTTATGCACTAGCTTCCAGCAATCTCGAAGTTGATACATCTGTTTCTAGAAATCTCAAGTCTTTCAGCTTTTCTGATCTTAAAAATGCCTCCAAAAACTTCCGGTCAGAAACTCTTATCGGAGAGGGAGGGTTTGGTTGTGTTTTCAAAGGTTGGATTGATGAGAACACTTTTGCTCCTTCCAAGCCGGGAACTGGAATTGTCGTGGCTATCAAAAGGCTCAAAGAAGAAAGCTTTCAAGGCCACCAGGAATGGCTTGTATGTACTCTTTACGAGTTTTGTTTCCTATTTTTCAGGTTTTCTTTCTTTGAGATATATATACTTTTTTTTTTCAAGTTAATATATGAAATTGATTCCATTCTGATACACTTTGTAGGCTGAAGTTAACTATTTGGGTCAGTTTCACCATGAAAATCTCGTGAAACTCATTGGTTATTGTGCAGAGTCTGAGAGTAGGCTTTTGGTTTATGAGTTTATGCCAAAGGGAAGTTTGGAGAATCATTTATTTAGAAGTAAGCACGTCTCTTTCTGCAGATTTTGCTCATTTGTTTTCCCCTTTGTCTTCTTCTTATCTATCTTAAACCATATGGTTTGCACCAATGCCTCATAAAAAGTACGGGGTTTAACGGTATACTATGAATCCGGTTGTCTCCCGTTCACAGAGGCCTTAGGGGTCGCTGTACTGATACTGTTTGGCTAACCTTTATTGTTTTTTTCTTCTTTTCTTTCAGAAGGTGTTCAACCAATTTCCTGGGCTACACGAATGCACATCGCTAGGGGCATTGCACGGGGATTGTCCTATTTACATAGTTTAAATGCTAATGTAATCTACCGTGATTTGAAGGCTTCTAACATTCTTCTCGATTCGGTATGCTGATGCCTTGGAAGTTCTGACTTGAGATTGAGTTGTGCAACTCGGATCTTCCTATTGATCAAACATTTAATTTAATGGCTACTGCTGTTGCTGTTTAAACTCATGCAGGACTACAATGCAAAGCTTTCAGATTTCGGCTTGGCAAGAGATGGTCCAACTGGTGATAACACCCATGTCTCAACCAGAGTTGTTGGGACTCAAGGTTATGCAGCTCCCGAATACATTGCAACAGGTGTGCATCACCTTTCTTATGAATAACATCTGTACTTTGACCAATGTTACATGTTACTTGGCATTCTTCATCCCATCCTCTTGAATTGTGTTTTACAAATAAGTTTGAAAAACGGTTCACATTTAGCAGCGAGTTGGGAAATGAAATGAGCAATATATTTCGACCTTTTTTGACCATAATGGCCTTTGGCACGCCTAGTCTGACAAGCAGCATTTTTTCTCTCTCTATGGGGCTGTTTATCTCTGCTTCTTCCTCTGTATATCACATTTCCGGATTTTACAGAGCTTCAGAGCTATTGAACATGATACATATGTTTCACCGGGAACATGATTGTAATAGCTACCAGTTTGTTTCACTGTAAGGAAATTAAAATAAAAGAAAAACTTTGGGAGGTGGAAATCGTTGCATGTGCAATACAGGCACTATTGTAGACCGGAACGGGTTTCGGTTGAAAAACCGAAAGCAAGACTCCTTTGTTGAGAAAGACCAAACTAGGCTTCGTAAATTTAGATTTCTGATATTCTCAAAATTCTTCAGGTTGGAAGTTATAGTGTCCATTAAAGAAAAAAATTGGGAATAAACACCATCTTGGTACATTGATATGACCTTTGTTTTCTTACTATGTGGTTTTCCAGTGAGGAGTAGCTATCATTCCTACTAACCTACTAACGGACTAGTTTAAACCTTGCAGGTCGTCTGACCCCAAAGAGCGATGTGTACAGCTTTGGTGTCGTACTCTTAGAGTTACTTTCGGGACGACGGGTAATGGATGAAGAGGTAGCTGGTTTTTCCGAAGAAACACTGGTTGAGTGGGCAAAACCCTTCCTACGTGACAACAGGAAAATGCTAAGGATAATGGACACAAGGCTGGGGGGACAGTACTCTAAGAAAGGAGCACAAGCAGTTGCTGCTCTTGCATTGCAATGCTTACACATAGATCCGAAGAACCGGCCTTCCATGGCAGATGTTCAGGTTTCGTTGGAACGACTCCATGCAACAATGGATGCAGCAAGAACACCGCCTCAACAATCACAAGAAAAGCTGGATTTTCATAGGATTAAGCATAAGAACGGCCCCCGCAAGACAAGAGTTCCAACTGCAAATTCACGTTGAGAAGTTTTTTTTTGCCAGACAGGTTCACTTATTGTATTGTATCCCAAGTTTGCTAGGTTTTTGTTGAACACGTGACCGATTATTGTAGCATCAAAATCCCTATGTACATTAACCATCTTCTTGTATCAACAATAGTTTTCCAATTTCCAGCTTATTTTTAGCACTTTTGCAGAAAGTTATTACGGTACTCTAATATTATGTCACTTTAGTTTAATGATGTGGTACTCTAATATTATGTCATGTCATCAAAAGAACTAAAAATTATTGAAAATGTTAGGACCAAATTTGTTATTGAAAAAGTTTGAAAAAATTATTATCTGAATTATTTTAAGTGTCTAACTAAATTATCATTGAAAAACTCATTTATTATTATTATTGACACATCTTTTAAATTCAAAATAAATTTAAATCAGATATTAAATTATTAAGTATCAATTTGAACTTATAGCCAAGTTTAAGTACCAAATTGGATTAAGAAAACCATCAGTACCAATTTGAACTATAATGCAAAATATAGGTACCAGATATTATATTTACCCTAACTAAAATGCGAATATGCCATCCCATTTTGCGATTCTAGGGTTTTAGTTACCTTACAATGTGACCCCGCCATATATATACCACTCATTGTCAACTTTTTCTCGTCTTTCCGGCTTTGCTTCAGTTTTGATTAGATCTCTTCTGCTCATTTTTCTTCTTCTTCAATTCCCAAAAATGGCCGTCACTTTCTCAAACCTCCACACTGAGTCTGGTCTTAAATCACTTAATGACTTCCTCTCTGGCAAATCCTACATCTCTGGGTAAAACCCCTGTTTATCTTCTTAGTGTTTCCCCAAAGCCCAATCATTGGGTTTGAATTTTTGAAGTACTTATAATGGAATCTTGATGGGATTTTTTTCTTTTTCAGGAGTAATCTGACCAAGGATGACATCAAGGTTTATGCTGCTGTTTTGAAGAATCCTGGCGATTCTTTTCCCAATGTTAGCAAGTGGTATAATTCTGTTTCGTCCCAACTTGCCACCAGGTAATGTTTCTTTTCTATTTATTTTGTTGTTTTCATGATACCCTTTTAAAGATGAAAGTTCTTTTCTTTATTGAATCTGAAGATCATGTCTTAGAAAAACCCATGTTGTTTTCAATGTTTTGTAGCTTCCCTGGGAAAGCTGTAGGCGTTGGATTTGGTGGCAAAGTTGCTTCAGCTGAACCTGCCAAAGCTGAGGTGTGTTTCAAGTTGATTTATTAGGTCCTAATTCATAGTTCTAAAGCTATAGTTTGATTGTTGCTTATAATTTGGTAGGGTGAAGATTGAGCATCGGGATTTTCCCTAATATTCAGTTAAATCACATCTTGAATAAAATTCAAAAGTTTGCATGTTTAAAAAATTATTCAATCCATGCAATCTATTCAACAAGTTCTATCTGTCTGTTTACATTTGCTATTAGTTTTTGTTATGATTTGGTTTTTAGGTACTGTGAATTTTTTATATGTTATCTAGATTGCTCTATTTAGGTGTTGACTCATCCATAGTTTTGAAGTTTGAAGCTTGAATTCTCTTTTCCCTTCCTCGAACTTTTCCGAAGTAGATTAAAAGTAATTGTCTTTAAAATAGTGCTGGTAACTTTGAAGCTTGTTGATTTCGAAATGCCAATGTTGGGAGTATAACCTCTAGCATTCTTCCTCTTATTATCTATTTTGTTATTTTAATTGCTTAGTTAATTGTTTTAACCTGTTTTATATCGACAGGCTGCAGATGATGATGATGACTTGGATCTATTTGGTGATGAGACAGAAGAGGAAAAGAAGGCAGCAGAGGAGAGGGAAGCCTCTAAAAAGTCAGCTAAGAAGAAAGAAAGTAAGCATTTGTGTTGATTAAAGTAACTTGATCCTTCCGTTTTCATTTCATATGAAGGATACATTTTTGCTGTTTTGATTATTGTAATCTTTTGACATTAGTTGCTTCTTGCAGGTGGAAAATCTTCTGTACTTTTGGATGTTAAGCCATGGGATGATGAGACTGACATGAAGAAGTTGGAAGAAGCTGTTCGATCTGTCGAGATGCCTGGGCTTTTGTGGGGAGCATGTACGGTTTGGTTAATTATTTCTATTAATCTTTTGCCCCTAAGTTACTTTGGACTCGAATGTGACCCTCAGATACTTGTGTATGTCTCATACGAGTATATTTGTATCTTCATATTCATGTTTGAATATGCTAGACATGTTCATTTTAGATGAACTGAAGGGTCAAAGTAACTAGATGGTTTATATACAAAATACAATGCCCTATCCTAATGATCATATTTGTTTTGCTTTAACTTGCAGCCAAGCTGGTTGCTGTTGGTTATGGCATTAAGAAGCTACAAATCATGCTTACCATAGTGGACGATCTTGTTTCGGTTGATACCCTCATAGAGGAGTGCCTCACTGTGGAGCCGCGCAACGAATATATTCAGAGCTGCGACATCGTTGCATTCAACAAAATTTAGATGGCACCGTTTAGTTCCACAGCTGTTAAAGAGTGCCATTTTTGGCAATGTTATCAACGTTTCCCCCTTGCTTTCCCCTCTATGATATATATTTTTTGCTCTTAAGCTGTGCTTGCTACTGCTGCTGCTCTAGATTGAGCATGGATGAAAAAGGATTTCAAGTAATTTAAGGATGTTCCATGTTTTGATTTAGTTCTGGTTTATTGACATTGCGGAATTGCATAAGATGTTAACTGTATGAAAATATTGAATTAATGACAGCCCATAATCTATTAGACAAAATGCTAAGCACGTCAATTTTATTAACTGTCATCATTTGAATAATTTATCCTCTATTAATAAAATTATCTTTATATTAATATATAATTTATTAAAATATTAATATGGTGATTTAATTTTTATGTCTGATTTAATCAAAATAGACATTAGGATACCAAAAGAATCTCTGGAGAATTATTATGTTATAGATGCCATAAAACACTTACATGCACATCAATTTTACTCAGAAAAATCCAAGATCAAGACAAAAAAATTATACAAACTAAACAATCCAAAAAAAGAATTATAGTCAGAAGTTTAAATGTAGAAGACAGAAGAAATAACTCATTCTACATAAGGGATATTGAGATCAATACCCAACATCTTCTTAGGACGAGCTTCATCAGACAGATAAGCATCTTCAGGCAATGATCCAGGCAACATTGCTGTGGTGACAAATGATTCTTGTTTGGTTTTTGGTTGCAGTTGCACAAACTCCACCTTGGATGGATCCTTGACCCGATGATAAGTTTTGTGACCACCGAGTGCCTGACCCGTTGTGAAGGTCTTCCCACATATCTCACATGGATGCAAACTGTTCATCACCTTAGCCTTCTTGTTCATTGATCTTCTTCCAATCCCGGACCTGGATTTGGAACCATGCTCCACCGCCCTCTCACTATCAGCAACTCCCTCCGTTGAGGTGTCTCGATTGGCCATGCTGATCTCTTCAACCTTTCTCTTCTTCCTTGTTTCCATGTGGGGATGTGCAGGTCCGTAATGGACCCTCAGGGGCACTGCATCGTCGCTACCGGTTTCCTTCAACCAGCAGGGAATGTCTTTTTCCGGTTTGACGGTGGTCTTAGCACTACTTAAGTTGCTTTCTTGAGACATTGTAGGTTGTTTTCGAACACCATTGGAAACCGTTTCACGATGGATTCCCATATGCCGGCACAACAACTGAATCGATGAGAAACTTTCCTTGCAAATAAAACAACCGAAGCCACATTCTTTGTCTTCTTGGGGAGAAGGTTTTGTTTGAGTCTTGATGTGCCGGGTTTCAGTTTTTGACCTATCCCGATACTGCCTATGGATCCGAAGATGGCCGTACAGGGCTTTGCTCGACACAAACCCTTTGCCGCAATACTTACAGAACCTACATCTTGAATCTTGAGGGGCACCACCGCCTCGCTTCACAACCTCAGTTTTGGGGGTGGTTTTGAAGTAGTTCTGAACGGAGAAAACAAAGGAAGCAGCGGCGGAATCGGAATCAGTATCAGACATCTCACTCCGATCAGTTGGGTGAAGCTCCTCTTCTTCTTCACGATCATACATGACCAAAATAATAAAAGAAAAAAAACAAGATGAAAAATCAAACCAAACGGCAACACAACTGATCTGACGATAAAAAGAAAAAAGACTCACTGTTTGTGTTGTGTGTAAACTCTCTCGATCCCAACATATATATAGTGGTAGGAGAAGAGAAATCCCTAGTAATGTATGACCAGGACTGGAATTTAAAGAAAACTTGACTAGCAAGTACCTATTAATTAGGTATAATCATTGCGAATGTATTTAATGACACTATCACTTGTTATTCCAAGCCTAGTTTTGGTAATTCAGAGAGATAGGAGAGAGAAAAGATCAATATAATGAGCTCGGCACAAATTACTACTTAATAATTAAATTTTATTCAAATTCTATAATAGACATGTATAAATATTAAGATAAGTATAAATTTACTTTTAATTATTTAAAGAATTATAATTTGGATGGTTTTACAAATAATATTAATTCTTATGAGAAAAAATTATCTACCCCTAATTATGACTTCATTTATGCCTCATATTAAAAAAACACTTAAAAATCAAATTAAGAACCATAATCTTAAATTCCAAATTCTAACCCTACACATTACACCCTAAAAAATACACCATATCCTAAATTTTCTATACCTTAACCACAAGCCCTAACCTAAACTCTAAACCTTAAACCCTAAACCCCTAATTTTATTATAGAGGCATGGTTAGGAGGTAGATGATTTCCACTCCATTCTTATACGTATGTAATATGTTCATCAGGGGTAAAATCATATGCCCCTAATCATTCTCCTTCTATGGCTCACACTAAAAATCACTTAAAAATTAAATTCTAAACCTTAACTCTAATTTGCACATCCTAAACCCTAAACCCCATACACTAAAAAATGCATCATACCCCTACTTCCCTAAACCCTAACCACAACCCCTAACTTCCCTAAACCCTAACCACAACCCCTAACCTTAAACTCTAAACTCTAAACCTACTATTTTAAAGTGGGGTATAAAAGGAGGCATGATAAGGTGTAGACGATTTCCATCCGTTCAGCAGCTCTATCAGTCTGTCTACTTTGCCATCAGTTTTGGTTATACTTCTGGGAAGAGGGCTGCAAGGGAGAGGGAAGCCTATAAAAAGTCGACTAAAAACAAAAGAAGGTGAAGTCTTTTTAGCAACCTATGTTATTTGGACTTAAATTGTGATTGTCAGATATGCATGTCTCCGATATATTCATATCTTCATATATCAGAATATGTTAGATATAGGTGTTTTAAAGAAAATGAATAGTCGAAGTGACATAGATGGTGCATTATGGAATACTTGCATGTAGAAAAACTGGTTGCCGTCGGTTACGGCATTAAGATCTACTTAGTTTAGTGGACGATCTTGTTTCGGTTGATGCCCTTATAGAGAAGCACCTCACGGTGGAGCCGCGCAATGAATACGTTCAGAGGCAGAGCTTAGTTTCACAGCTGTTAAAGAGTCTGCCATTTTTGGCCATGATATCAAACCCTTGCCCTTGCTTTCCCCTCTACAATATATTTTCTTTCTTTTGAGCTGTGCTTGCCAATATGGACCAAAAAGAGTTCAAGTATTCAAGGATGTTCTTCTATGTTCTTGATTCTGTTCAAGTTTGTCCAGAGCAGGTTTAGTGACATTGCAGATTGCATAAACGAGCAATTGTAAGGACGAAGCAAATTCGTTAGTTTAGGTGATACAACATTAACGAAATACTATACAATAAGGTTTTACTTGGATAACTAAAGAAATCTTGGGTCAGTATTTTGAAGGTAATTAAACATTTAATTTTTATGTCAATGTTCTAAAGATTTTAAATCTTTATGAAAAAATATTTGTTGTTTGGTTTAAAGCTGAATGCAACAAAAAAAGTGAACTCTACTACTGGCATCCCTAGAATTGGAGAATATCAAAAGTGTATCTGTTCCGTAGCTTGTGCAGATAAGAACTCGAATTATGTTCTCGGTTTTATGAAAAGGGCAAAATATTTCTGCAACTTGTGCTAAAGTGAGCTAGCGGTAGATATGCACTCTGAAATCTGGGGTGGTTTGGGATTAGAAGACCTTCATTGTTGGAATCAAACTTCCTTTTTTTATACTTATTAGGAACATTCTTGCTGGTAATAGATCTTTGTGTGTGCCTTGGATTTATTCCTATTTCATTAAGGGAGCTGATTTTTGGAGTGCCCGCATTTATATGATCTGGGAAGAGCGTAATTGTAGACAATTCAAAGGCAAGTCTAGATCTGAGAGTGAACTGTTAGACTCCATTAAAGAAGTTATTAAACTTAACTTAGTGGCAAACGTATAGATAAGGTAGATTCTGTAAATTTATATCTTTGTACAGTTTGAAACATTTGTTAATAGAATGCCTTAGCTCGGCTTCTCAATAGAGTTTGTACTTTGTAGCAGACTTTACTTTTTCTTGTATATGAAAAATATCCGATTTTAATGAAAATACCCTACTTTAAGAAATTCAAGAACAAAACCTAGTAATTTATACAAAGAAAGTTTTATTTTAACCAGATGTTTAAATGCTAAAACAGAAACAAATTCTCCTGACAGGGATATTAAGATCAAAATCCAACATCTTTTTAGGAGGAGCTTGCTCAGGCAGAAGTGCTTCTTCGGGTAATAATTCAGGCAACAACATTCTGGTGACACACTATCTAACTTCACCACATGATCCTTGTTTAGTTTTTGCCTGCACTAACTCCATCTTCAATGGATCCTTCCTCCGATGGCACGTTTTGTGGCGACCGAGTGCCTAACCCGTTGCGAAAATCTTGCCACATATCTCACATTGGTGCACACGTTCCCCTGCCGTAGTCTTCTTCATTGATCTTCTTCCATGCCCGGGCCTGGATTTGTTTTGATTTTCCATGCTCTCTTCAGTCTTCTTCTTATTCGTTTGCATCAGAGGATGTTCAGATCCGAGACAGAATCTCAATGACACTGCATCGTAAATTATATCGTTGTCACTATCAATTTTCTTGAACCCTCTTTTCTTAGTTTGAGACCAACCGAGCATGTCTTTCAACAAATATATGTCGTAGTCATTACTTGGACAGATCGTTAAAGAACTGTTACTGCTTTCTTGAGACGTTGCAAGTCATTGCCGAGCACGGTTCGAGACGGTACCACCATGGATTCTCATATCCCGACACATCAATTGCATGGAGGAGAAACTTTAGTAGCAAGCAAAACAACCGAAACCATCGTCTTCATCTTTTTTCAGAGAGCGTTTTATTTCACGTGTCGGACTGTTGATGTGGAGGATTTCAGTTTTCGACCTAGCCTGCTTATGGATCCGAAGATGTACATACAAGGCATTGCTCGACTCGAACCCTTTATGACAGTAGACACAGAAGCTAGTCCTTGAATCTTGCGGCGTTTCATCACCACCACCATGACCTCAGTTTTGCGTGTTTTCAAGTAGTTAACAGCGGGGAAAGCCAAGGAAGCGGCGACAAACACCATTACTATAGAAATCTCAGGGAAAGAAAAAGATAAATCTGTCAAACCTAACACAATAGATCGGCTGAGGAAATAAGACTCTCTAGTTAATATATAGTGATAGAAGAAGAAATATTGCTAGTTGTGTAGGACTAGAAGATCGTATCTTGAGTGAAATTTAAACAAAGCTTGATTAGCAAGTAACTTTTATTTAAGTATTTTTAAAATTGATTAGCAAGTAATTTCTGGTTAAATATTTTTTTAGAACGGATAATATTTGATGTAATGTTGATACATAAGTGTCATATACTCAGTCGGTGAAAAATAATACCATGAAATAACAAATAAAATTTAAAAAGACTTTTTACAAATATAAATAAATTCATTAAAGCCTAAATAAAAATTTTAAAATTATTATTTTTCATCTCCTCCCATTAATATCACAATAAAAAACTTACAGAATTAAATTGTGTATATATTGGTCCAAATTCACTGACAATTTAGGGGCGAATCTTGGACTAATGGGGCACGCCCCCCAAAATTATGAAAAATTTAAATTTTGCTCTTAAATTTTTTAATCCAACCCTTTAAGAATTTTAAAAATTTATATTAAGCTCTAAAATTTTGAATACTTTTAATTAAAATCCCTCTCAAATTTTTAATTTGTTTAAATCTCTCAAAATTATTAAAAATTTAGTTAAACTCTCAAATTTTTTGAAAATTTTCGTTTAAACCTCCAACTTTTTTTAAAATTTAAGTTGACCCCACAAACTTTTACTTTAAATTCTGCCACTGACCATCATTGTTGATTGCATTAATGGAAGTCATTGATGTCTGTTTTGGATCTTAATTTAAAAGATGTTACGTAAGTTTTAATCTAATTATCAGTTCATATATATACAAATTTAGTTCATACATAAAGCCTTTCAAATTACAATATTGCTCACAGCTACAGGCAGATGGGGAGATAAATAGATGATACAACTTTGTTTTGTTTACTTGATCTTTAAGGCACCATCTACGGGAAACTTAGCTTGAAAATAATATTGTCTCTAGCTTAATAGGCATCATGGCTTGAAACAGCAGTTGATGAAGGTCGAGAACTTGTTCTTCTTCTTCTTCTGCATGAATATTACAAAAAATGCGTATGTTTTAGCTAGGATTTAAACAAGGGTTTTATCTGTGAACTGAAAATGACATGTATGTATGTATGTATGTATGTATGTATGTATGTATTTACCATGACAGAATCTTCGGGGGCTCGGCCGGAGTCGGAGTCATGTTTTCGAGGAGAGGAAGCAGCAGCGAAGTCATGGTCGTTCGCAAGGCTGCACATGACATCACTCTTGCATTGCTTCCTCTTGTCACGAGCTCGCAAGAAGACCATTGAATAGTTGGTGACTCCTTTCTCGTCCCACCCTCCAAACCGAGGAATGGACATCCCTTCATTGTTCTGTGTCGGATGAGACATGGTGGTGATGGCAGCGGCGACGGTAAAGTATAGGAGATCGATTAATTAAAAGGCTAATTACTCAAGTGATTGTTGTTTTTTTAAATTAATAGGTGTTTTATGTTGTTGTATGAGAAATAAAGGTGGTGTTTATTTATTTTTTTTCCAACAAGATAATCAAGTTAGGTTATATAAACTATTTAATAAAACATCTTCGGTTCCAAATTGTACGGTAGCATGTATATAGTCTGTCAAAGGCTTACAGCTTAAAAACCATTTTCAGTATTTGCCGGTTTAGAACGGATTCGGATGAGGTTATGTCGGCCTGTTTCTTTTGGTTTAAACTATAGTACCCAACCAAAACTTTTAAACTAAAAAGTCAACCACTTATTACAATTAATAAATCATTAATAAATTATTCAAATAAATATTTACAACCTAATGACCATTTATTTATATTAACTAACATAAATCCTAAAATAAACATAAAAGATACATATTATTATTATTTTTAAATAGAACATACATATTATTTTTTAAAAATTTAATTGTGTGACATGATATAAATAAAATAGATATATGTTAATGTGGTGTTATAATTTCATAAAGGGTTTTATTTTGATGCACAAGCTGTGTAAATTTTTTTTACACAATCCTTTTATAAAATTTAAAATCTAAATCACAAACCCTAGCAACGTAAACCCTAAACCCTAAGCCCTAAGCCCTAAACCCTAAACTCTAAATTCTAACCATAAACCTTAAATTATATACCCTACATACTAAACCCCTAAACTCTAACATAAAACCCTAAACCCTAAAATTAAAGGGCTTGTGTAAACTAAAGTTTACACAAGCTTGTGCATCAAAGTATTTTCCTTTCATAAATTCCACTTTTTTCTTTCTTAATTATAATTATTTTTCATATAATATGAATGTATTTTTAGAACATAAATATATTGTTGAACATTTATCGGTTCAATAATTGTTAACAAACAAGAAATAAAGTTTTTTTTTCCTGAAAGTAACAAAAATTAAAGTTTGAATCTCACTGATAATTGACTTTGTTAAAAGAAAATTTCTAAATGTATTGCAACGTAATGAGTAAACACAATAAAAAAATTTACAATCTCGAGAAATAAGATACAAGTAGCTAAAAAAAGTATAATCTTTTGGAAAATATACGGTGCACTGGCGGTGAAAATATTTTGTTTTCACAAGTGCCCTAATTTCAAGGGTTAGTGATTTAATTTAGGGATTATTGTTTAGGAGTTAGAATTTAAGATTTAGGGTCAATATTTAGAAACATTCTACTTATTAGGAACATTCTTGTGTGTGGCTTGGATTCATTCCTATGTCATTAAGGGAGCTGATTTTTGGCATTTTGAATAGATAAGGTAGGATTTGTAGCAGACTTTGCTTTTTTCTTGAATCTGAAAAATATACTACTTTAATGAAAAGCAATATGAACTTACAGTTGACATATAATGTAGAAACATGTTAAAACACGTACACACACTGAAATTTGTACTCATAAAAGAAATCCAAGAACAAGACCTTGTCATTTATACAAAGAAAGCTTTAGTATAACCAGAAGTTTAAATGTTGAAGAAACTAAAACAGTAAAAACTACTCTTGATAAGGGATATTAAGATCAAAATCTAGCATCTTCTTAGGAGGAGCTTGTTCAGGCAGAAGAGCTTCTTTGGGTAATAATCCAGGCAACAGCATTCTGGTGACACACTCTCTAACTTCACCACATAATCCTTGATTGGTTTTTGCCTTCATTGGATCCTTCCCCGATTGCGCGTTTTTTGGCCACCGAGTGCCTGACCGGTAGCGAAAATCTTGCCACATATCTCACATTGGTGCACACGTTCCACCGCGGTAGCCTTCTTCATTGATCTTCTTCCATGTCCGGACCTGAATTTGTTTTGAGTTTCCATGCTCTCTTCAGTCTTCTTCTTCTTCAATTGCATCAGAAGATGTTCAGGTCCGATATAGAATCTCAACGGTACTGCATTGTAAATTACATGGTCGTCACTATCAATTTTCTTGAACCCTCTTTTCTTAGTTTGAGACCAACCAGGCATGTCTTTCGGCAAATCTATGTGGACAGACCATGCTTTCAAACCCTAGGTTGAGATTGGTCTCAGCTTCACTTAAAGAACTATAATTGCTTTTTTGAGATGTTGCAGGTCGTTGTCGAGCATGGTTCGAAAGGGTACCACATGGATTCTCATATGCCGGCATAGCAACTGCATGGAGGAGAAACTTTCGTTGCAAACAAAACAACCGAAATCATTGTCTTCGTCTTTCTCGAGAGAGCATTTTCTTTCACGTGTCGGACTGTTGATGTGGAGGGTTTCAGTTTTCGACCTAGCCTGCATATGGATCCGAAGATGGCCGTACAAGTCCTTGCTCGACTCGAACCCTTTATGGCAGTAGACACAAAAACTAAACCTTGAATCTTGCGGCGTTTCATCACCTCTGTCCATGACCTCAGTTTTGTGTGTTTTCAAGTAGTTACGGGCGGTGAAAGCCAAGGAAGCGGCAGCAGAATCCATGACAATTACTATAAAAATCTCAGGAAAAGAAAAAGAAGTGAAATCTGTCAAACCTAACACAATAGATCGGCTGAGGATAAAAAGGAAAAGGCCGTGTTCTTTGTGTGTACACTCTCTACGTTAATATATATAGTGATAAATGAAGATATATTACTAGTTGTGTAGGACTAGGAGATCATAGCTTGAGTGAAATTTAAACAAAATTTGATTTGCAAGTAACATTTAATTAAGTATTTTAAGCTTGATTAGCAAGTAACTTTTAGTTAAATATTTTTAGAAAGGATAATATTTCATGCACTGTTGATACATAAGTGTCATACACTCAATCAGTGAACGACAATAAACCACGTCATGAATGAACAAATAAAAAAACTTATTACGAAATATAGATAAATTCATTTAAACCTAAATAAAAATTTTAAAATTATTATTGTTCATCTCCTCCCATTAATATCACAATAAAAAATTATTGAATTAAATTGTGTTATATGTTGGTCCAAATTCTAAAATGCACATTTCAAAAAATAAATAGTTTAATGATGAATTTACTGTCTACTTTTACACATTTATGTTTTGTCCCAAACTTCTAATTCTGGCTTCGTCCCACTATTAACTAATTAGACAAGTCAGACGTTGGCATCTCGATCAATTTTCTTCTGACCGGTGGTAGCAAGTTCTCTTTTTTGTTCTGTCCTTCACTGACATTGCAGATTGCATTAATGGAAGTCATTGATGTCTGTTTTGGAACTTAATTTAAAAGATGTTATGTAAGTTCTAACTTAACTAATCAGTTCATATATACAAATTTAATCATAAAACCTTTAAAATATCAATATTGCTCATAGCTACATGCAAATGGGGAGATATATAGATGATACAACTTTGTTTTGTTTACTTGATCATTAAGGTACTTTGATGGAACTATGCAAATAAATTAAGCATCGATCATATAGTAGGTTACAGGTAATGCACCATCTACGGGCAACTTAGCTTGAAAATAATACTGTCTCTAGCTTAACAGTCATCATGGCTTGAAACAACAGTTGATGTAGGTCAAGAACTTGTTCTTCTTCTTCTGCATGAATATTACAACAGATGCGGATGTTTTAGCAAAATTTAGATGGCACCGTTTAGTTCCACAGCTGTTAAAGAGTGCCATTTTTGGCAATGTTATCAACGTTTCCCCTTGCTTTCCCCTCTATGATATTTTTTTTTTGCTTTTAAGCCGTGCTTGCTACTACTGCTGCTCTAGATTGAGCATGGATGAAAAAGGATTTCAAGTAATTTAAGGAACATTTGTTAGTAGAATGCCTTAGCTCGGCTTCTCAGTAGGGTTTGTACTTTGTAGCAGACTTTGCTTTTTCTTGTATACGGAAAATATCCTACTTTAATGAAAAAGCAACATGTACTTGACATACACAACAATTTTTACTTATAAAAAAGAAATTCAAGAACAAGACCTTGTAATTTATACAAAGAAAGCTTTAGTTTAACCAGATGTTTAAATGCTAAAACAGAAACAAATTCTCCTCATAAGGGATATTAAGATCAAAATCCAGCATCTTCTTAGGAGGAGCTTGCTCAGGCAGAAATGCTTCTTTGGGTAATAATCCTGGCAACAACATTCTGGTGACACACTCTCTAACTTCACCACACAATCCTTGTTTGGGTTTTGCCTGCACTAACTCCGCCTTCAATGGATCCTTCATCCGATGGTACGTTTTGTGGCCTCCGAGTGTCTGACCCGTTGCGAAAATCTTGCCACATATCTCACATTGGTGCACACGTTCCCCTGCCGTAGCCTTCTTCATTGATCTTCTTCCATGTCCGGACCTGAATTTGTTTCGAGTTTCCATGCTCTCTTCAGTCTTCTTCTTCTTCTTCTTCTTCTTCGTTTGCATCAGAGGATGTTCAGATCCGAGACAGAATCTCAACGGCACTGCATCGTAAATTATATCGTTGTCATTATCAATTTTCTTGAACCCTCTTTTCTTAGTTTGAGACCAACCGGGCATGCCTTTCATCAAATCTATGTCGCGGTCATTACTTGGACAGGCCGTGCTCTCAGCTTCACTTAAAGAACTGTTACTGCTTTATTGAGATGTTGCAAGTCGTTGTCGAGCACGGTTCGAGATGGTATCGCCATGGATTCTCATATGCCGGCACAACAACTGCATGGAGGAGAGACTTTCGCTGCAAGCGAAACAACCGAAACCATCGTCTTCATCTTTTTCCAGAGAGCGTTTTGTTTCACGTGTCGGACTGTTGATGTGGAGGATTTCAGTTTTCGACCTAGCCTGCTTATGGATCCGAAGATGCCCGTACAAGGCCTTGCTCGACTCGAACCCTTTATGGTAGTAGACACAGAAGCTAGGCCTTGCTCGACTCGAACCCTAGGAGATAATATCTTGAGTGAAATTTAAACAAAGCTTGATTAGCAAGTAACTTTTAATTAAGTATTTTTAAACTTGATTAGCAAGTAATTTCTAGTTAAATATTTTTTAGAAGGGATAATATTTGGTGCACTCTTGATACGGATAAAATTTGTCAGCCCTTACTTGAGAAGATAAGAACTCGGATTATGTTCTTGGTCTTATAGAAAGGACATAATATTTATGTAGCTTGTGCTAAAGTGAGCAGGCAACAGATATGCACTCTGGAATCTTGGGTGGTTTGGTGCTGAAGTGAATATTCTGGCTTGGATTCATTCCTATTTCATTAAGGGAGCTAATTTTTAGAGTGCTCGCATTTATATGATATGGGAGGAGCGTAATTACAGATAGTTCAAAGGCAAGTCTAGATTTAAGAGTGATTTGTTAGACTCTATTAAAGAAGTTATTAAACTTAGACTTAGTGGCAAATGTATAGATAAGGTAAATTTTGTAAATTTATATCTTTGTACAATTTGAAACATTTGTTAATAGAATGCCTTATGTCACGGACTTATTTCTTTCAAACTCAATCCGTACGGCACTAGCACTCCCGACACAATGCTAGTAAGCCTTACTCGCGCAACGCTATGGCAAACACACAAGAACTTAAGAAAGAACAACTTTGTTAAACTAGAAGAAAGCTTTACAAGAGAGCTTTGAAGGATTTATGGGATTTGTGGGATGATTTACAAATGTACATGGCTAGCCTATTTATAGGCTCCCACTCTCTCAATGGACGGTGGAGATTGATTTGATCCAACGGCTAGGATCTTGCCTCCCAAAATATCTACAACACCTAGGATTATCTAGATAATTCCATACTTATCTAGTTATATCCTAAATGGTCTAAAAGATCTATAATATTCTAGAGTATTCCGGAGATGTCTGGAGTTGTCCCGATCCTTTCGGACTTCTCCCGAGCCTTCTCGAGCATTCTCAGGTCTTCTAGGTCCCTTTGGATGAGCCTAGATTATCGTGGAACGTCCTAGAACCCCATAGATCCTTGTGGGAACGTTTAAGATGGTTGTGGGCCTCTCTAGGACGTTCCAGAACTATCCTTGGTTCTCCCTTGGCCTTAAATTGCCCAAGGCATTTCACTTTTCCTTGGTTGGCCCGAGTGCACCTAGGTGGGGTTCCTCGGTCGGCCTTGGCGCACTTAGGGAACACTCTACGGTTGGCTATGGCGTGCACTGGTGTGGCGTGACACTTAGCTCGGCTTCTCAATAGGGTTTGTACTTTGTAGCAAACTTTGTTTTTTCTAGTATATGGAAAATATCCTACTTCAATGAAAAGGCAACATGAACTTGACATACAACAATTTTTACTTATAAAAAAGAAATCCAAGATTCTTGCTGGTAGTGATTATTGTTTAGTAGTTAGAATTTAAGATTTAGGGTCAGTATTTAGAAACATTCTATTTATTAGGAACATTCATGCTGGTATGTGTGGCTTGGATTCATTCCTATGTCATTAAGGAAGCTGGTTTTTGGCATTTTGAATAGATAAGGTAGGGTTTGTAGCAGACTTTGCTTTTTTCTTGAATCTGGAAAATATCTTACTTTAATGAAAAGCAACATGAACTTGACATATAATGTAGAAACATGTTAAAACACGTACACACACTGCAATTTGTACTCATAAAAGAAATCCAAAAACAAGACCTTGTCATTTATACAAAGAAAGCTTTAGTTTAACCAGATGTTTAAATGTAGAAGAAGCTAAAACAGAAACAAATTCTCCTGATAAGGGATATTAAGATCAAAATCTAACATCTTCTTAGGAGGAGCTTGCTTAGGCAGAAGAGCTTCTTCGGGTAATAATCCAGGCAACAACATTCTGGTGACACACTCTCTAACTTCACCACACGATCCTTGTTTGGTTTTTGCCTGCACTAACTCCGCCTTCAATGGATCCTTCACCCGATGGCACGTTTTGTGGCCACCGAGTGCCTGACCCGTTGCGAAAATCTTGCCACATATCTCACATTGGTGCACACATTCCCCTGCAGTAGCTTTCTTCATTGATCTTCTTCCATTCCCAAACCTGAATTTGTTTAGAGTTTCCATGCTCTCTTCGGTCTTCTTCTTCTTCTTCGTTTGCATCAGAGGATGTTCAGATCCGAGACAGAATCTCAACGGCACTGCATCGTAAATTAGGGGTGTTCAAAATTACCCAACCCGACTACCCGAACACAAATAATCAGGTATTTACCCGGAATTTTTTTTACCCGGGTCGGGTACCCGGCCCGTCATTTCTCGGGTCGGGCCCGGGTAAAAAAATATGATTTTTTCGGGCACCCGGTTACTTTCGGGTACCCGATTCCTATTTTTTTTATTTTTTATTTTATTAGATTACTTAATATTTTTACTTTAGAACCATATTTAAATCTCTAAATTCATTCTATATTTGTATTATATGCTTCTATGTTTTAAATTTTTCAACAAAAAAATATTAATTTGTGAATATGTAAGATTCGATATGAAACAAACAACAAGGTTTCTCTATTGCATTTATGCATTAGTAGGTTTCTTTAAAAAAAATAGGCTAAAGGGCCAAATTTGCCCTGTAGTAATCTGAAATCAGCAATGTTGCCCCTAACTTTTTTTTCTCCGTAATTTTGCCCTCAAAGTCAGTCAATTGTAGCAATGTTGCCCTTTGACCGATTTTGACCGTTAAATGCTGACGTGGCAGTTAACGGTGCTGACGGGGCAATTTTACCCTCGAAGTCATTCATGCAATTTTGCCCTCGAAGTCATTAATTGCAACACTTTTACCCTTGGTTTATTTAGTTTTTGAATAAAATTGGATAAATAATTTGGTTTTTTCGAGTTGAACTTTAACAAACAGAATATATGAAAAATCGATTAACAAATTGATGTAAATATCCTTTGAGTCCCTAGTAATTTTAAAAATAAGCAAAATGAGAACTCTCACAAAAAATCAAAATATTATTCAATTTTTTTAAAAAAAATCTATAAACTTAATAAAACTAAATACGATATTCAAAAAAATTTATTGAAAATAAACCAACGAGAAGCGTGTTAATTGAACGGTGAACGCGAACTATTCTATTCGAACGACGTTCGATTGACACACTTACCGACGATGAGTTGTTAGGAAAAAATGTACGATGATCTCAGAAAACGACATTAGTGGTTTATTTCACGTTCACCGCTCAATTAACACGCTTCTCGTTGGTTTATTTTCAATATTTTTTTTTAAATATCGTATTTATTTTTATTAAGTTTATAGATTTAAAAAATGAATAATATTTTGATTTTTTGTGAGAGTTCTCATTTTGCTTATTTTTAAAATTACTATGGACTCAAAGGATATTTACATCAATTTGTCAATCGATTTTTCATATATTCTGTTTGTTAAAGTTCAACTCGAAAAAACTAAATTATTTATCCAATTTTATTCAAAAACTAAATAAACCAAGGGTAAAAGTGCTGCAATTAATGACTTCGAGGGCAAAATTGCATGAATGACTTCGAGGGTAAAATTGCCCCGTCAGCACCGTTAACTGCCACATCAGCATTTAACGGTCAAAATCGGTCAAAGGGCAACATTGCTACAATTGACTGACTTTGAGGGCAAAATTACGGAAAAAAAAGTTAGGGGCAACATTGCTGATTTCGGATTACTACAGGGGCAAATTTGACCCTTTAGCCTAATATTTTTAATGTCTTTCTTATAGTTATAAACTTCAAATCATTATTATTTTTTTGTTTGGATCATGTGTTATAAACTTTTAAGGTTTTTTTTAATTTTAAAATAAAATAAAAAATAAAAAAATAAGAACCGGGTACCCGGTACCCGATTTTACGGGTACCCGGTATTTACGGGTCGGGACACGGGCCGACAAACATAATACCCGAAGGTCCGAGTACCCGGATTTGAACACCCCCATCGTAAATTATATCATTGTCACTATCAATTTTCTTGAACCCTCTTTTCTTAGTTTGAGACCAACCGGGCATGTCTTTTAGCAAATCTATGACGTGTTCATTACTTGGACGAACCGTGCTCTCAACTTCACTTAAAGAACTGTTACTGCTTTCTTGAGACGTTGCAGGTCGTTGCCGAGCACGGTTCGAGACGGTACCGCCATGGATTCTCATATGATGACACATCAACTGCATGGAGGAGAAACTTTCGTTGTAGGCAAAACAATCGAAACCATCGTCTTCATCTTTTTCCAGAGAACGTTTTGTTTCACATGTCGGACAGTTGATGTGGAGGATTTCAGTTTTCAACCTAGCATGCGTATGGATCCGAAGATGGCCGTACAAGGCCTTGCTCGACTCGAACCCTTTATGGCAGTAGACACAGAAGCTAGTCCTTGAATCTTGCTGCGTTTCATCACCACCACCCATGACCTCAGTTTTGTGTGTTTTCAAGTAGTTAACGGCGGGGAAAGCCAAGGAAGCACCGACAGACACCATTACTATAGAAATCTCACGGAAAGAAAAAAGATGAAATATGTCAAACCTAACACAATAGATCGGCTGAGGAAATAAGACTCTCTAGTTAATATATAGTGATAGAAGAAGATAAATTGCAAGTTTTGTAGGACTAGGAGATAATATCTTGAGTGAAATTTAAACAAAGCTTGATTAGCAAGTAACTTTTAATTAAGTATTTTTAAACTTGATTAGCAAGTAACTTCTGGTTAAATATATTTTAGAAGGGATAATATTTGGTGCACTCTTGATACGGATAAAATTTTTATGCCTCTTTTCGGTGTAATACCCCCTTCCCGGCCTGGTACAGAACCGCGTCGGAGAGCGCTACCGGAAAACAATACGGAGATCGGAGACATAAATCCAAAGTTCAAAAAAATCATTTCGGATTATTTTATTAATCTCTTTTAAGACTTAACACTTAACTTATTAACAACTTACTCAAATTGGGGTCAATTTTAAACTTTTTCAAACTTAGGAACTAAATTGTAATTTTTACAAATTATGGGTCCTTATCTGAAATTCGTGATATTATACTGAAATTAAACTTACTAGTTATTAGCCTGTAAAATCTCATTACTAACGGAAGTCATTTACCTATCTGATTAGACGATACAATATTTTAGTGACCCTTTTGTAATTTGTCTAAAACTATTTTTTATTCGAACTAACAAATATCTTAAACACTTAAAAAAAATTATACAAAACATAGGTAACGTATACACAATAGTAGGCCCACAAGACTAGTATAATTACTTTAACTATTTTGCCACCATACTAGGAGTTCATAAGGACAAAACACATTACTCTTTAATTGTAGTGACTTGCCAACCTTCCAACTAATCCCGATCTCGATCTATTACTTTCTTTAACCTGAAATGTTATGCAATGAATGCATTAGACTTACATAGTCTAAGCGAGGTAGCCAATGACAATGAATGAACATGTTATGTCATGTAGCATGCTTCCAAAAATGATCATAATGCAATAACATGTCATACTTTATATTCATAACAAAGCATAATATCATATCATGAGAATAACATAGCATAACGTATCAAACACATAATATATTGGTACCATTGGATACGCGGATTCCCTGTACACCATATCATGAATCATAAATGAGCCGTAGCCCTGAGCCGTAGCTCCATGTATCCCTTACACTTCCATCCTTTTATCTCCCACATATAGGCCGTAGCCCTGGACCGTAGTCCTCCCTTACATGGTGAGCTCGAATAATCCTATGGCATGCCAATTGTATCCAACGTCCATAATTACACACAAATTCACATAGTCCATGATTTTCAAATCATATCATATCATATGAAATAACAAGATGAGCCGTAGCTTCATATCATGTAGCATTTCATAGTCATATTCGAGCATATCAAAGTAATGCAAGGCACTTACCAAATTTTCCATTCGAGCATAGTTGCTCTACGTGAGCCCTTAACAAATGCAAACATAATCATAAATAATGCAATGGGACGGCACCGAGCCTATCCCTTGACACAACTACACTCACATATCAGAACATAAAAACAAAGATCGGAATGACCCATGTCACCCGAGACAAATGCATCTACACTCACCTCAATCCAAGCTTAGAGACATTTTCCTTATTCTCCAACTTTGTGGTTTCCTTCATTTCTACTCTTTTCTAACCAAACATTAAAGAAATATATCATTTAGCATTAGGCAGCTTGCATTGTCCTCAAAGAAATATTTATATAAAATGTTCTATAACTCAAAATCTGATTTTGTTTGTTTTAAATGAAACTAGACTAAATAACCTTTTAAACCATATAAATTATAGGTTTTAATTCCTCTTATACAATTTATAATGAATTTCTAAAGTCGATGTTGATGCAGATTTAGGGGCAAACTGTTACCCTGTTTTTATGACATTTATTTACTCAAAAATTCATATCTTTTTACTCACAACTCCAAATAAGGAATTCTTTACCATTATAGAAAGCTTATAAAAACACCTTTACAACCATGTATGGCACATAATTTTATCATTTCTCTATCATTACAGTTTATTACTTGAACATAGGACACTTTTAGAAACCTAATCTGCCTATTTGTGACTTTAGTGCATTTATAACCTATGTTTCACTACACCATTAATCTTGAGCTTTTAACCACATTTACACTAATCTTATAACATTATTTTTATAATCCAGCAACCTCAAAAATAGGACATGTAAGTCCTCAATTTATCAATTTCCACAAAACAGTCCCCTTTTTATTCTTTAATAATCCTATATGTGATCTAAATGGTTTTAACCTACCAATTGAAACTTAATTCAAGCTTGGCTATTTAATTTAATTCATTTCATGAATCCCTTGTTCTAATCATAAATTTTCAGAATTTATTAACACCATTTGACCCCTAAACATTTCGAATTTCACAATTTAGTCCAGCAGATTCCAAATTCATTCAGTTTCAGTCCCGTCAACTTCTAACAACAATTCAGAGACCTTTACTTAACATTTTTGAGCAAATCATACCTCTATTTCATGTAAAATTTTGTTCTCTACAACTTTGTAGAAGAACACTTTTTCCAGAAATGACTCTAACATGCTCAAAAATGCAGTTTTATACAGGACAGTTTACAAATCCGAATTTCTTTATCCTTTCTACCCTTATCTTTTACCAACCTTTAATTAATCCAATTTCATGCTTAATATAAATACTAACATCAAATTAAAGGTAATTGAGACTCTAATCTCAACTCTAATTTGTTTCACTCACCTTGATAGACCGGTACTTTATTTTTATTTCTTGGGCTTGATGGTTGTTCTGAATCGACCTCGTGTACTATGATAAAAATTAATTAAAATCAATAAGACAATATCGAATAAATATAAAAATATTAATCAGACTTGATACCGAAACCTAAACCAACTAATGATTTGAGCTTACCCCGACGTCGGCAGATATTCGATATTACTATATCGAAAATATCGGACCACCAATCTAACACTGGATCATATTATTTCTCTCCTAATTTTTCTCCTTATTTCTTTGCTTCTGACTTGCTATGTTCCTTGTGTAAAAATAAAAACCCCATCCCCTATTTATACTTGAATGTGGCCGGTCACCCCCTTTTTTTTATCCATTTTCAATATTAGTGGTATATCCACTAAAGGCATTATTTTGCCACCTTTCATTGTTTGCCACCAAATCCTTATCCCTTCTTTTACGTGGGCATTTGCCCTTAAATTGGGCAACATTTGTGGCAATTTGCCACTTTAATTTGCTTTGGCCGACTGGCTTTTGTGCTGGCCCTTTTTTTTTAATAATAATAATAATAATAAACTATCATAAATTACCCCGAATAATATTTATTGATTCAGATAAGATCGAATAAATTATTCAATCGATAAAAATATTCGGTCACCGGAACCTAATTCCGACTAGACCGGTTTTTTGGGATGTGACATTTCGGTGCCCCTACTTATGCCCCAACATTAAAAAACACTATAAAATTAAACTCTAAGCTCCATCCCTAAATTCTAGATCCTAAACCCTACACCTTATACCCTAAAAATACACCTTACCATAAATTCCATAAACCCTAACCACGACCCCTAACCTAAAACCCTAAACCCTAAACCTAATTTTGAGCATGGGGGCATAAGTATGGTCACCGAAAAGGGGTAGAGGATTTCCATCCCTCTTGATACATTATTATCATGGATGGAAATCCTCTATCCCTTTTCGGTGCCCCTACTTATGCCCCACATTCAAAATTAGGTTTAGGGTTTTAGGTTAGGTGTTATGGTTAGGGTTTAAGAAATTTAGGGTAGGGTGTATTTTTTAGGGTATATGGTGTAAGGTTTTAGGATTTAAAATTTAGGGTTAGGGCTTGGAATTTAATTTTATTGTGTTTTTTAGTGTTGGAGCATAAATAGGGGCATCGAAAAGGGACAGAGGATTTTTATCCTGATTATCATACACTCATCGGTAAAAAAAGAAGAAGCGAATGAACAAATAAAAATTTAATAAATACTTATTAATAAAAACATATAAATTCATTTAAACCTAAATAAAAATTTTAAAATTATTATTTTTCATCTCTTCCCATTAATATCACAATAAAAACTTACTGAATTAAATTGTGTATATATTGGTCCAAATTCACGGACAAATTAGGGGAGAGGGGGCGTATTTTAATTTGGCCCTTCAAGAATTTTAAAATTTTATATTAAGCTCTAAAATTTTGAATATTTTTAATTAAAATTCCTCTCTAATTTTTAATTTTTTTAAATCTTTCAAAATTATTAAAAGTTTTAGTTAAACTTTCGATTTTTTTTGAAATTTTTTGTTTAAACATCTAATTTCTTAAAAAAAATTAAGTTTACCCCCTCAAACTTTTATTTCAAGTTCTGCCACTCACTGACATTGTAGATTGCATTAATGGAAGTCATTGATGTCTGTTTTGGATCTTAATTTTTTTTTGATAAAGCATCAATTTTATTGATTTTTGTCCAAGTCGAGAGCCTCGTTAAAAACATCCCTAATCCTAAACGAAGGAAAAGAGTACTCATCGACTGGATTATTGATATCAAAGGCTGAACCAGGAGGTTTTACAATTCAATCAAATCTCCCCATTACACACAGCAGTACACTACGCAGTACAAAACTAATTTTACCACCATGCTTTAAAAATCATTGGTCTGTGCATACCCTCCTTTGCAAGATGATCAGCAAGCTGGTTCAAGTTTCTTGAGACATGAACAAAAGTGCATTGATTGATTTGGCTGCGCAAAATATCTATATCTTCGAACACGGACCACCATCGCCAAGGTCGAAGGCTTTTATTCGCTACCCAGTTTAGCACCGTTTGAGAGTCAGATTCAACCACCAAGTTAGCTCTCCCCAACCAACCTGCTTCGATAAAAATTTCCAGGGCTGTTCTTAATGCTACCAACTCTGCAAAGTCAGCACTGATGGGTTGAACAGGTCCAGAAAATAAGGCTCTTATATCTCCTGAATCAGTTCTCAACACCCCCCCCCCCACACCCTGCGTGTTGGTCTTTAAAAGCACCATCAGTGTTGAATTTAATTTCATCTTCCGCAGGGGGGCACCATTCTAATTCTTCCTTGAGTTTTAGACACTCTGCAGGATTATTCCACCAGTCTTGTTCGTTAAGCAAAAGGTCTTCGTTCACCGCTTTGATCCAAATGTACGTTCTCATTTTTGTGAAAAAGATTAAGTCCTTCATCTTGGTTATTTTCTCCTCAAATTTCTTTACGTTTCTTGCCACCCAAAGACTCCAAAGAGCTGAAGCGATAGAATAATCTGGGTGTATGATAATGCTGGGACATTTTCAGTGGCAAAACTCTCTGAATTGCTGGCGAGTAACAACATTGTAGACCCCCTGTTCAATTTTGATAACATTTGGAAATTAAAGGTTCCACCAAAAGTAAGAAGTTTCCTATGGTTTTTGAAAATTGGAAGGCTACCAACTATCGAATTCCTGATAAGGAGGGGGGTAAATATTGATATAGCAGCATCTGGTTGCCCTTGGTGCGAGCAAGGAGTAGAAAACGCCCTGCATTTGATGTTGCTTTGCAGATTCGCAAACTGTTTCTGGAGGAAATTTTGTGATTGGTGGGAAATTTGCTGGCCAAACTTGGTAAGTATGGATGACTTTTTCTGTTTCTGTTTTAACGCAAATTGGACAGGGAAAGCAAGATTGTTTTAATTTAAAAGGTGTTATGTAAGTTTTAATCTAATTAATCAGTTCATATATATACAAATTTAGTTCATACATAAAACCTTTCAAATAACAATATTGCTCACAACTACAGGCAGATGGGGAGATATATAGATAGTACAACTTTGTTTTGTTTACTTGATCTTTAAGGTACGTACTTTGATGGAACTATGCAAAGAAATCGGGCATCAATCACATAGTAGGTTCTGGAGATGCACCATCTACGGGCAATCTAGCTTGAAAATAATACAATGTCTCATAGCTTGAAACAACAGTTGATGTAGGTCAAGAACTTGTTTTTCTTCTGCATGAATATTACAACAGATGCGGATGTTTTAGCTAGGATTAAAACAAGGGTTTTATCTGTAAACTGAAAATGACATATATGTATTTACCTTTACAGAACCTTCGAGGGCTCGGCCGGAGTCAAAGTCATGTTTCCGAGGAGAGGAAGCAGCGGCGAAGTCGCGGTCGATCGCAAGGCTGCACATGATATCACTCTTGCATTGCTTCCTCTTGTCACGAGCTCGCAAAAAGACCATTGAATAGTTGGTGGCTCCTTTCTCGTCCCACCCTCCGAACCGAGGAATGGACATCCCTTCATTGTTCTGTGTCGGATGAGACATGGTGGTGATAGCGGCGGCGACGGTAAAGTATAGGAGATCGATTGATTAAGAGGCTAATTACTCAATTGATTGTTGTTTTTTTCAAATTAATAGGTGTTTTATGTTGTATGAGAAATAAAGGTGGGGGTTTGTTTGTTTTTTTTTTTCAACAAGGCAACCAAGTTAGGTTATGTAAACTATTTAATAAAACATCTTCGGTTCCAAACTGTATGGTAGTAAGTCTATAGTCTGCCAAAGGAGAAATTATATCATGGTCCCGTCACGTTATTTATGGTTAGAGTTTAGAGAATTTAGGGTAAAAATTAGAGTATGGTGTATTTTTTAAGGTACATGGAGTAGGTTTTATGATTTAAAATTTAAGGTTATGGCTTAGAATATAATTTTGTAATATTTTTTAATGTTAAAGTATAAGTATGGACACCGAAAAGGGACATAAGATTTTTATCCGTATGGTAGCAAGTATATAGTCTGTCAAAATGCTTACAGCCTAAAAACCATTTTCAATATTTGCCAATTTAGAACGGATTCTGATGAGGTTATATCGGCATGTTTCTTTTAGTAACTAGATGGTTTACATGCAAAATACAATGCCCTATCCTAATGATCATATTTGCTTTGCTTTAAATTGCAGCCAAGCTGATTGCTGTTGGTTACGGCATTAAGAAGCTACAAATCATGCTTACCATAGTGGACGATCTTCGGTTGATACCCTCATAGAGGAGCACCTCACAGTGGAGCCGCGCAACGAATACATTCAGAGCTGCGACATCGTTGCATTCAACAAAATTTAGATGGCACGGTTTAGTTACACAGCTGTTAAAGAGTGCCATTTTTGGCAATGTTATCAACGTTTCCCCTTGCTTTCCCCTCTATGATATATATTTTTTGCTCTTGAGTTGTGACTACTACTGCTGCTGCTCTAGATTGAGCATGGATGAAAAAGGATTTCAAGTAATTTAAGGATGTTCCATGTTTTGATTTAGTTCGGGTTTAGTGACATTGCGGAATTGCATAAGATGTTAACTGTATGAAAATATTGAATTAATGACAGCCCATAATCTATTAGATAAGCACGTCAATTTTATTAACTGTCATCATTTGAATAATTTATCCTCTATTAATAAAATTATATTTATATTAATATATAATTTATGAAAATATTAATATGGTGATTTAATTTTTATGTCTGATTTAATCAAAATAGACATTAGGATACCAAAAGAATCTCTGGAGAATTATTATGTTATAGATGCCATAAAACACTTATATGCACATCAATTTTACTCAGAAAAATCCAAGATCAAAACAAAAAGATTATACAAACTAAACAATCCAAAAACAGAATTATAGTCAGAAGTTTAAATGTAGAAGACAGAAGAAATAACTCATTCTACATAAGGGATATTGAGATCAATATTCAACATCTTCTTAGGACGAGCTTCATCAGACAGATAAGCATCTTCAGGCAATGATCCAGGCAACATTGCTGTGGTGACAAACGATTCTTGTTTGGTTTTTGGTTGCAGTTGCACAAACTCCACCTTGGATGGATCCTTGACCCGATGATAAGTTTTGTGACCACCGAGTGCCTGGCCCGTTGTGAAGGTCTTCCCACATATCTCACATGGATGCAAACTGTTCATCACCTTAGCCTTCTTGTTCATTGATCTTCTTCCAATCCCGGACCTGGATTTGGAACCATGCTCCACCGCCCTCTCACTGTCAGCAACTCCCTCCGTTGAGGTTTCTCGATTGGCCACGGTGATCTCTTCAACCTTTCTCTTCTTCCTTGTTTCCACGTGGGGATGTGCAGGTCCGTAATGGACCCTAAGGGGCACTGCATCTCGAATTATATCGTCGTCGCTACCGGTTTCCTTCAACCAGCAGGGAATGTCTTTTTCCGGTTTGACGGTGGTCTTACTCTTAGCACTACTTGAAGAGTTGCTTTCTTGAGACATTGTAGGTTGTTTTCGAACACCATTGGAAACCGTTTCACGATGGATTCCCATATGCCGGATCAACAACTGAATCGATGAGAAACTTTCCTTGCAATTAAAACAACCGAAGCCACACTCTTCGTCTTCTTCGGGAGAAGGTTTGGTTTGAGTCTTGATGTGTCGGGTTTCAGTTTTTGACCTATCCCGATACTGCCTATGGATCCGAAGATGGCCGTACAGGGCTTTGCTCGACACAAACCCTTTGCCGCAATACTTACAGAACCTACATCTTGAATCTTGAGGGGCACCACCGCCTCGCTTCACAACCTCAGTTTTGGGGGTGGTTTTGAAGTAGTTCCGAACGGAGAAAACAAAGGAAGCAGCGGCGGAATCGGAATCAGTATCAGACATCTCACTCCGATCAGTTGGGTGAAGCTCCTCTTCTTCTTCACGATCATACATGACCAAAATAATAAAAGAAAAAAAACAAGATGAAAAATCAAACCAAACGGCAACACAACTGAGCTGACGATAAAAAGAAAAAAAGACCCACTGTTTGTGTTGTGTGTAAAGTCTCTCGCTGCCTACATATATATAGTGGCAGGAGAAGAGAAATCCCTAGTAATGTATGAGCAGGGCTGGAATTTAAAGAAAACTTGACTAGCAAGTACCTATTAATTAGGTATAATCATTGCGAATGTATTTAATGACACTATCACTTGTTATTCCAAGCCTAGTTTTGGTAATTCAGAGAGATAGGAGAGAGAAAAGATCAATATAATGAGCTCGGCACAAATTACTACTTACTAATTAAATTTTATTCAAATTCTATAATAAACATGTATAAATATTAAGATAAGTATAAATTTATTTTTAATTATTTAAAGAATTATAATTTGGATAATTTTACAAATAATATTCATTCTTATGAGTAAAAATTATCTACCCAACTCCATTTATGCCTCATGTTAAAAAAACACTTAAGAAATAAATTAGTAATCCTAATCTTAAATTCTAAATCTTAAACCCTACACCTTACCCCTAAAAAATACATCATGTCCTAGATTCCCTATATTCTAACCACAATCCCTAACCCTAAACCTCTAATTTTATTGTGGAGGCATAAATGGAGGCATGATTAGGAGGTAGATGATTCCACTCCTTTCTTATACGTATGTAATTTGTTCAGCAGGGGTAAAAATCTTATGCCCCTAATCATTCCCCTTCTATAGCTCACACTAAAAATCACTTAAAAATTAAACTCTAAACCTTAACCCTAATTTTCACATCCTAAACCCTAAATCACACGCACTAAAAAATACAACATACCCCTAATTCCCTAAACCCTAACCACAACACCTAACTTCACTGAACCCTAACCACAACATCTAACCTTAAACTCTAAACTCTAAACATACTATTTTAAAGCGGGGTATAAAAAGAGGCATGATAAGGTGTAGACGATTTCCATCCGTTCAGCAGCTCTATCAGTCTGTCTACTTTGCCATCAGTTTTGGTTATACTTCTGGGAAGAGGGCTGCAGGGGAGAGGGAAGCCTATAAAAAGTCGGCTAAGAACAAAGAAGGTGAAGTCTATTTAGCAACCTATGCTATTTGGACTTAAAATGTGATTGTCATATATGCATATCGTCGATATATTCGTATTTTCATATATCAAAATATGTTAGATATAGGTGTTTTTAAAAAAAATGAAGAGTCGAAGTGACATAGATGGAGCATTACAAAATACTTGCAGGCAGAAAAATTGGTTGTCGTCGGTTACGACATTAAAAAAACTACAGATCATGCTTAGTATAGTGGACGATCTTGTTTCGGTTGATGCCCTTATAGAGAAGCACCTCACGGTGGAGCCGTGCAATGAATATGTTTAGAGGCAGAGCTTTGTTCCACAGCAAGTAACTTTTAATTAAGTATTTTTAAACTTGATTAGCAAACAATTTCTGGTTAAGTATTATTTTAGAAGGGATAATATTCGATGTAATGTTGATACATAAGTGTCATATACTCAGTCGGTGAACAACATTACCATGAATTAACAAATAAAAATTAAAAAAAATATTACAAAAATAGATAAATTCATTAAAACTTAAATAAAAATTTTAAAATTATTATTTTTTCATCTCCTCCCTTTAATATTACAATAAAAAACTTACTGAATTAAATTGTGTATATATTGGTCCAAATTCTCTGACAATTCAGGGGAGAATCTTGGACTAATGGGGCACGCCCCCCAAAATTATGAAAAAAAATTAATTTTGTTCTTAAAATTTTTAAATATTTTAATTTGGCCCTTCAAGATTTTTAAAATTTTATATTAAGCTCTAAAATTTTGAATACTTTTAATTAAAACCCCTCTCAAATTTTTAATTTTTTTAAAATCTCTCAAAATTATTAAAATTTTTAGTTAAACCCTCATTTTTTTAATTTTTTGTTTAAACCTCTAATTTTTTTTAAAAAATTTAAATTGACCCCCTCAAATTTTTACTCCAACCACTGATTGAAATTATAGATTGCATTAATCGAAGTCATTGATATCTGTTTTGGATCTTAATTTAAAAGGTGTTACGTAAGTTTTAATCTAATTAATCAGTTCATATATATACAAATGTAGTTCATACATAAAACCTTTCAAATAACAATATTGCTCACAGCTACAGGCATATGGGGAGATATGTAGATGGAACAACTTTGTGTTGTACTTACTTGATCTTTAAGGTACTTTGATGGAACTATGCAAAGAAATCGAGCATCAATCACATAGTAGGTTCCGGAGATGCACCATCTATGGGCAACCTAGCTTGAAAATAATACAATGTCTCATGGCTTGAAACAACAGTTGATGTAGGTCAAGAACTTGTTTTTCTTCTGCATGAATATTGCAACAGATGCAGATGTTTTAGCTAGGATTAAAACAAGAGTTTTATCTGTGAACTGAAAATGACATATATGTATTTACCTTGACAGAACCTTCGAGGGCTCGGCCGGAGTCGGAGTCATGTTTTCGAAGAGAGGAAGCAGCGGCGAAGTCGTGGTCGTTCGCAAGGCTGCACATGATATCACTCTTGCATTGCTTCCTCTTGTCACGAGCTCGCAAAAAGACCATTGAATAGTTGGTGGCTCCTTTCTCGTCCCACCCTCCGAACCGAGGAATGGACATCCCTTCATTGTTCTGTGTCGAATGAGACATGATAGTGATAGCGGCGGCGACGGTAAAGTATAGGAGATCAATTGATTAAGAGGCTAATTACTCAATTGATTTTTTTTGAAATTAATAGGTGTTTTATGTTGTTGTATGTGAAATAAAGGTGGGGTTTGTTTTTTTTCAACAAGACAACGAAGTTAGGTTATGTAAACTATTTAATAAAACATCTTCGGTTCCAAACTGTATGGTAGCAAGTATATAGTCTGTTAAAGGAGAAATTATATCATGAGTTATTCTCGTCACGTTATTTATGGTTAGAGTTTAGAGAATTTAGGGTAAAAATTAGGGTATGGTGTATTTTTTAAAGTACATGGAGTATGGTTTATGATTTAAAATTTAAGATTATGGCTTAAAATTTAATTTTGTAATATTTTTTAATGTTGAAGTAAAAGTATGGACACCGAAAAGGGAGATAAGATTTTTATCCATATGGTAGCAAGTATATAGTCTGTCAAAGGCTTACAGCCTAAAAACCATTTTCAGTATTTGCCGGTTTAGAACGGATTCGGATGAGGTTATGTCGGCATGTTTCTTTCAGTAACTAGATGGTTTACATAGAAACTACAATGCCCTATCCTAATGATCATATTTGCTTTGCTTTAACTTGCAGCCAAGCCGGTTGCTGTTGGTTACGGCATTAAGAAGCTACAAATCATGCTTACCATAGTAGACAATCTTGTTTCGGTTGATACCCTCATAGAGGAGCACCTCACAGTGGAGCTGCGCAACGAATACATTCAGAGCTGCGACATTGTTGCATTCAACAAAATTTAGATGGCACCGTTTAGTTCCACAGCTGTTAAAGAGTGCCATTTTTGGCAATGTTATCAACGTTTCCCCCTTGCTTTCCCCTTTATGATGTATATTTTTTGCTTTTGAGTTGTGCTTGCTACTGCTGCTGCTCTAGATTGAGCATGGATGAAAAAGGATTTCAAGTAATTTAAGGAACATTTGTTAATAGAATGCCTTAGCTCGGCTTCTCAGTAGGGTTTGTACATTGTAACAGACTTTGCTTTTTCTTGTATATGGAAAATATCCTACTTTAATGAAAAAGCAACATGAACTTGACATACACAGCAATTTTTACTTATAAAAAAGAAATCTAAGAACAAGACCTTGTAATTTATACAAATAAAGCTTTAGTTTAACCAGATGTTTAAATGCTAAAACAGAAACAAATTCTCCTCATAAGGGATATTAAGATAAAAATCCAGCATCTTCTTAGGAGGAGCTTGCTCATGCAGAAATGCTTCTTCGGGTAATCCAGGCAACAACATTCTAGTGACACACTCTCTAACTTCACCACATGATCCTTGTTTGGTTTTTGCCTGCACTAACTCCGCCTTCAATGGATCCTTCATCCGATGGCATGTTTTGTGGCCTCCGAGTGCCTGACCGGTAGCGAAAATCTTGCCACATATCTCACATTGGTGCACACGCTCCACCGCCGTAGCCTTCTTCATTGATCTTCTTCCATGTCCGGACCTGGATTTGTTTTGAGTTTTCATGCTCTCTTCAGCCTTATTCTTCTTCAATTGCATCAGAGGATGTTCAGGTTCGATATAGAATCTCAACGGCACTGCATCGTAAATTACATGGTCGTCACTATCAATTTTTTTGAACCCTTTTTTCTTAGTTTGAGACCAACCAGGCATGTCTTTCAGCAAATCTATGTTGTGGTCATTACTTGGACAGACCGTGCTTTCAAACCCTAGGTTGAGATTGGTCTCAGCTTCACTTAAAGAACTGTAATTGCTTTCTTGAGATGTTGCAGGTCGTTGCCGAGCACGGTTCGAAAGGGTACCACCATGGATTCTCATATGCCGGCACAGCAACTGCATGGAGGAGAAACTTCAGTTGCAAACAAAACAACCGAAACCATCGTCTTCGTCTGTCTCGAGAGAGTGTTTTCTTTCACGTGTCGGACTATTGATGTGGAGAGTTTCAGTTTTCGACCTAGCCTACCTATGGATCCGAAGATGGCCGTACAAGGCGTTGCTCGACTCGAACCCTTATGGCAGTAGACACAGAAACTAAACCTTGAATCTTGCGGTGTTTCATCACCTCCGTCCATGACCTCAGTTTTGTGTGTTTTCAAGTAGTTATGGGCGGTGAAAGCCAAGGAAGCGGCGGCAGACACCATGACTATTACTATAGAAATCTCAGGAAAAGAAAAAGAAGTGAAATTTGTCAAACCTAACACAATAGATCGGCTGAGGATAAAAAGGAAAAGGCCGTGCTCTTTGAGTGTACACTCTCTACGTTAATATATATAGTGATAAAGGAAGATATATTGCTAGTTGTGTAGGACTAGGAGATCATAGCTTGAGTGAAATTTAAACAAAGCTTGATTTGCAAGTAACTTTTAATTAAGTATTTTTAAGCTTAATTAGCAAGTAACTTTTAGTTAAATATTTTTTAGAAAGGATAATATTTGATGCACTGTTGATACATAAGTGTCATACAATCATTTAAACTTAAATAAAAAAAAACTTATTACCAAATATTGATAAATTCATTTAAACCTAAATAAAAAATTTAAAATTATTATTTTCATTTCCTCCCATTAATATCACAATAAGAAACTTACTGAATTAAATTAAGTTATATGTTGGTCCAAATTCTAATCCTGCCCGAACTCAACGGTGTTTCTGTAGGTCTTACCGTAAATGGTTTATCTGAAAATATACGTACCCATATTTTTTCACCACGACGTACATTTCGTGTCATTGTGCGGTGCCCCGCTTCTATTTATCTAGATGTAATCCAAGCGGGTTCAAGTACTTGAAGAGCATATATTAAAAAATGGTTTAATGATGAATTTACTCTCTACTTTCACACATCTATATTTTATCTCCAACTCTTAATCCTGACTTCGTCCCACTATTAACTAATTAGACAAGTCAAACGTTGGTATCTCAATCAATTTTCTTTCGGCCGGTGGTAGCAATTTTTTTTTGTTCTATCTTTCACTGACATTGCAAATTGCATTAATGGAAGTCATTGATGTCTGCTTTGAATCTTAATTTAAAAGATGTTATGTAAGTTCTAACTTAACTAATCAGTTCATATATACAAATTTAGTTCATACATAAAACCTTTCAAATAACAATATTGCTCACAGCTACAGGCAGATGGGGAGGTATATAGATGGTACAATTTTGTGTTGTTTACTTGATCATTAAGGCACTTTGATGGAACTATGCAAATAAATTAAGCATCGATCACGTAGTAGGTTCCAGATAATGCACCATCTACGAGCAACTTAGCTTGAAAATAATATTGTCTCTAGCTTAACGGGCATCATGGCTTGAAACAGCAGTTGATGTAGGTCAAGAACTTGATCTTTTTCTTCTTCTGCATGAATATTACAACAAATGCGGATGTTTTAGCTAGGATTTAAACAAGGGTTTTATCTGTGAACTAAAAATGACATGTATGTATGTATTTATTTATTTACCGTGACAAAATCTTCGGGGGCTCGGCTGGAGTTGGAGTCATGTTTTCGAGTAGAGGAAGCAGCGGCGAAGTTGTGGTCGTTCGCAAGGCTGCACATGATATCACTCTTGCATTGCTTCCTCTTGTCACGAACTCGCAAGAAGACCATTGAATAGTTGGTGGCTCCTTTCTCGTCCCACCCTCCGAACTGAGGAATGGACATTCCTTCAATGTTCTGTGTCGGATGAGACATGGTGGTGATAGCGGCGGCGGCAATAAAGTATTTGAGATCGATTGATTAAGAGGCTACCTACTCAATTGATTGTTGATTTTTTTCAAATTAATAGGTGTTTTATGTTGTTGTATGAGAAATAAAGGTGAGGTTTGTTTTTTTTTCCCAACAAGATAACCAAGTTAGGTTATATAAACTATTTAATAAAATATTTTCGGTTCCAAACTGTATGGTAGCAAGTATATAGTCGGTTAAAGGAGATATTATATCATGGGTTATTTTCCCCACGTTATCTATGTGATCAACTAATAAAAATCATTTGTTTCATTATTTTTTCATGTTATATTTTTACCGACTGAATCTTCGCTCGGTAAAAATTGTTTTTAAAATTAATTTACAGTAAATATGAGTGAAGATTCACTCGATAAAGTTATAATATAGAAAAATAATAAAATAAATAATTTTTATTAATTGATCTCATGAATAACGTAGCGAGATTGACTTATGATTTAATTTTTCTTATCAACGGCTTACGGCCTAAAAACCATTTTCAGTATTTGCCGGTTTAGAACCGATTCGAATGAGGTTAAGTCGGCCTGTTTCTTTTGGTTTAAACTATAGTACCCAACCAAAACTTTTAAAATAAAAAGTCAACCACTTATTACAATTAATAATCATTAATAAATGATTGAAATAAATATTTACATCCTAATAACCATTTATTTATATTAAGTAACATAAATTCTAAAATAAACATAAAAGATAAATATTTAAAAAAAAAAATAGATGATACATATTGTTTTTTTAAATAATTGTGTGACATGATATAAATAAAATAGTTAAATAGATATATGTTAATGTGATGTTATAATTTCATAAACTTCACTCTTTTTCTTTGTTAATTATAATTATTTTTCGTATAATATGAATGTATTTTTAGAACATAAATATACTGTTGAACATGTATTGGTTCAATAATTGTTAACACTTAAACAAGAATTAAAGTTTTTTTTCTCTTTCGAAAGTAACAAAAATTAAAGTTTGAACCTTACTGATAATCTTACTTGACTTTGTTAAAAGAAAAATTTTAAATGTATCACAACATAATGAGTAAACACAATAAAAAATTACAATCTCGAGAAATAAAAGTATATGTCCAAAACCAAACGTAAATTAATCACACTAACCAATCATTGCCCGTAAAATTACCAAAGTGTAAAAAATAGTTTCTAAATAATAAAAATCAAACCATATAAAAAAATAATTAAAAATTCAAACCAAACAACTCTTAAAGAAAAATAAAAGATGTAAATAAATATTATTGTTATCGGTGAAAGATAATCACCATCAACATTAATATAATAATAGAGCATAACAATACGTTAACAACTGATTTTATCACAACTCAAATACGATATATTTAGATGATTGTAAACACCTATTAATATGGGACCAACATAATATTCCAAAGTAGAGGTAAATAATAAAACTATCTAAAATGCAATTTATATAAAAAAAATATAGAAATGAAAACCATGCACATGCTTTTTTTCTATCTCTGTGTTTACGGGGGAAAAGTAGACATTAGAGAATTATTTGTATGTCGATTATTTAAGAAAAAAATAAAAAAAAATCGAATAATTTGAACGTGGACTTTACTACAAAGTCAAAACTTTAACAAATAGTTGAGAAGGGGATATGAACTGTCAAGTTGAGAAGTAAGTTTCGAAAATAAGTGTATTATAATAATAATAAACATAATTTGGTTTTAAATATTATAATAAATAAAAAATCATATTTAAAAACAACATTAGTGGGAGGAAAAATCACAAATTCCGAATATAAATCATAATATAGACATGAACTTTATAAAAAAATTATAATTATAATTTAAGTTTTGAATATTACAATTTTAAATTGGTTGAGTCACATAATTTGTTATTACAAACAATATAAAAAATTGAACTTCAAATATGCTTGAATTATAGAAAGATTAATTATTTTATAATTTATCTTATTAAATATGTATATGATCTAAAAAATAGTTAATTGTATCATTTGTTCTTAATCTATAACACTCATTCTAAATTGGTCTGTAAACTTTTAAATATTTTAATTTCATTCATAAAATTACAATTTGTTTTAAATTAGTCCCCAAACTTCTGAGTATCTCAGTTTCCTTTTCAAACTATGACCATTATTATAATTTATAAATAAATATTATTTTGATAGAAATCAAATCGAACATGATTTCAAAAAAAAGTTATCGAACCCTCAATTTTTTATTTTGCAAGTTTAGACCAATTTTGATAAAATGAGAGAAAATCAATCCGTTCAAATGAAAATCAATAATCTATTTTATTGGGTTATGGGAAAAATTATTAAACAAAACAAACTCAAAATATCAATTCAATCAATACATAAACTTTAATATTATTTTAATTAGTGAAGTATACTTTTGAAATTTAAACCAAACTTAAATTAAACTTGATATGAACTTAAATAAATAAAATGAATTTAAATCATGGTCTGATGATGACACCTATGCCATAAATAGAGAGGTATAAATGCATAATTAAAAGGTAAGTGGAAAAAGAATGTACTTCCATATAAGATAATAATTTAAATAAAATATTACAAAGACGACGAATTTGGATAGAATAAATAAATGAAAAAAAGAGTGTAAGGTAATAATTTAAATAATTTTATCTAAAAAATTCAAAAATGTAAAATTTACTAATAAGTAGTAAAAGAAGTGTTATAATTAAAAAATTTAAATGCATGTAATAACAAAAGAAATAAAGGGGAAATATACCAATAATCACTAAACTATGAAAAACAATCGTTTTGGCCATTTACCTTTCACAAATTACAAAATGATCATTAGATTTATAAAACTATTATAAAATAATCATTTGATGTTATAAAATAGTGTAACATTTTGATGAAATTAAACATCATTTGGTAACAGTTCAATAAAATTCAATTAATATTTTGCAACAATTTAACAGATTTAATTATTATTTTATAACTTTTAAAAGATTAGTGACCAAAATGATCAATTTTAATAGTTTAGTGAGTACTTGTGTACTTTACGGCGAAATAAATTTGAGAAAATGCGAAGAACGAAAAAGAGGGGGGGAAGGAGGGGCTAGGTATAAATGGGGCTCCGTTATAAACGAGTGAATTTTGGTTATTATGAATGAATCTCTTATTTCTCTTTTTCTGTTTTGAGTAAATTTCACAAAACAAAACCCTAATTCTATCGATTCAATTTGGGCCTCGAAATACATCTCTCTGAACCTCCGATCCTTCAATCTCCGTCGTCCGATCCATCTTCCTCTTCCATTCAACCCAGGTATCTTCCCATTTCCCTCTTTGATTCCTGCCTTTTCCTTATTTCTCTTTTAAAAATACTTTTTTTTTATTTCAGTCTTTTTTTGGGATTTTGTGTGTGATTGATCATGTCGGTGGATCATTTTCTATGTATATTTAAAAATTCTGTTGAATCTGTGTCGAAAGAATCGTGATTTTCTTTCCCTTTTAGGTGTTTTCTCGATCGAATTGGCTTCTTGGAATGTTTGTTTTTGGATTAAGGGAAATAGACTCGGTTGAGATATGATGTCTAGATGTATACGTTATTATTCAGTGAAATAGAATACAAAATTTTCTATCTTCTCTTTTAACCTGAATTTCAGGCTTTTTAGAATTTCTTTTTTCAAAAGCTGGAGGCGTTTGTTATTGTCTCTTTTCTTGTAAATTTGGCTCCGGCAAAGAATTGATTTCTTTCTGATCGAAATCCAGAAAACACGGGGTGTTAGTCTGCAATTTATCATATCTAAGAATTCTTTCTTGTTTGGGTGAATTTTAACCTATCCCTAGTGAAATAATATTTTTCGCTCTTCTCCTCTTTTTTGGATTAGAGAATTAGTATTCTATAGGAAGACTTTGGCAAGCCATGTGATTCATATGGCTGCGATTCTGCTATTTGCTTTTAAGAATTGCCGACGCAAGAAGTTTTGCAATTCATACGAGTTAGAATTTAATTGGTTTTCTAAAAATATAGTGTTGATACCATTGAACATGAATGAGGGTCAAATCTATTTGGTTTCTTTTTTGTAAAATATATTAAAAGGTGGAAGAAAAAAGAACCTTCAGAAGCTGAACTTGCCTGTCAAAGTTTTGTTTTCCTGTTTCTTGTCTATTTAAAATTTCTGTAAGTGTCTGTGAATGTATATTCCCGATGCTAAAGAACAATATCTGGAAAAAAATTTCATTCTATGCCAACCCAAGAATGTCATATCTGAATTTAATGAGTTGGTTTCTTTATAAAGAGATTATTTTCAGTGTTACAGAATGCTCATACGGTACAAAGAAGGAAACTGTCAATTAGACCACTGCTCTTGCTGTTTATTGACTGCTTAAATTTTCTATGTCTTTGATCTTGTAAACTATTGTCTTAAATATTTCAGGACTTCATTTGGTTACAAGGATGTCTCCTGCATCCAAGTCCAAGTCGAAAGATAAAAAATCCAGCAAGGAATCTCAGAAGTCTTCTTCAAAGCCTTCTGGACCTGCTAGTGCTGTTAGTGGTGTTCCAGCTAGTGCATATAATCCACTTTTGGGAACATTCCATAGCATCGAAACATTGCCATCCTCGTCTGCTTCTCCTCTTCAAAGCAATGGTCGTTTTCAGAACATAGATGAAACAGAGAATTTGGAGGGCTCTCTTAGTGCTGGGGTTGAGTATGATTCTATTTCTAATAATGGTAGCTGGTCAGGTGAGTCAGAAGAGCACAAAGAGAAAACATCAAATCTTCCTGTCCGGCAGGAGATAATACCAGGAGCTGACAACGATAAGCGAGAAAAAATTCGTCAAAAAAATGAAAAGAAACACCAACGACAGAAGGAGAGGCGAGCGCAGGAGTTGCATGAGCGGTGCAGTGGCTATCTCATGTCAAGAAAGCTTGAGGCACTTGCTCAGCAGCTTGTAGCAATGGGATTTTCACATGATCGGGCTACAATGGCTCTTATTTTCAATGAAGGCAAAGTGGAGGAATCTGTGGCATGGCTTTTTGAAGGAAGTGAAGAAGAAGCAGTTAAGCATAAGGAATCGACTATTGGTGGTGGGAACTTGAAAATTGACATATCAGAAGAGCTTGCACGAATTGCTGACATGGAAATCAGATACAAGTGCACAAAGCAGGAGGTTGAAAGAGCAGTTGTTTCTGCTGAAGGCGATCTTGAGAAAGCAGCAGAATCCTTAAGATCTTTAAAGCAGGACCCACCTGCTCCACCAAAGCCAGAAGAAACTTGTGATCCCCTTACTTCTAGTACCGATAAAGTGTCAGTTGCAGGTAGTCAGAACATATACATAAGGCCACAACCAAAACCAAATCTATCTACTGCAACACAGCAAAGAAGAGATGATAAAGATTTTAACTATGCAAATGCAGCAGTTACAGTGGGCAGTTCTTCAGATTTAGTGAGTAAAAGTTTTCAGCCTTTGAAGAGAATACAGTCGAAGTTGGAATGGACAAAACCCCAACAAAGTGCAGTGCCTGCTGAGAAAAGTTGGCCGAGTTCCGGATCAAATCCTTCGGTTTCCTATTCACTGCCTTCAACTTTGCAGGCCTCGCCACCAGCAAAGACAGAAAGTCTAATGGCTATCGGAAGTGATTTTAAAAAATTTCAGCCCTCACTTAGGGAACCTGTTATAATGATGCAGCGACCTCAATCTGTAAATACAAAGCAGGTTCCAGCTACTAGTATAAGCTCATCTCCTCCCGGGTCGACCCCCTTAATGTATTCAGCCGGTAGTGTTGAAATTATAAAGTCTAATGGCTTTATGCCCCATATTGCGAGTGCTAGAAGCCTTGGTTCCAACAACTTGAGTTCAAATCAGATGCATCATCAGCTTCACTATCCGCAACAGCAACACTTCACAGTCAGCAGTAGTCCAGGTGATTCTCCGGGTACTAGCCGAGGAAATGGTTTATGGAGTAGAACAGGTGCATCACCAATACTAGCGGCTGCATCTTCACTTGGACTTTTCTCTGGATCGGGTTCTACAACTTCATCAGGCGCCTCTTCTCCAGTTGACTGGAGCAGTGGTAGCTCCATGCCACAGTTGGATTATACCAATGTTGATTGGAGCTTGGAACGGGGGTTGCCTTCTTCTTCTAGACCTGGTGGAATTTGGCTAGGACCGACGACATCTCCGTTGAAGAGCACTCACATGCATTATCCTAATACAAATGGACTAAGTGCTAAAGCAGCAATGAGATTGACACCCAATGGGAGTCTTGTACCGATTGCGGGTTTGCAAGACGGCGGTGTGACTCCTACAGAAGCTTCTCCAACTGCAGGCTCTCATGAGTGGACTTCACCATTTGAAGGGAAAGATCTTTTTAGCATACCTAGGCAGTATGTTTCTTCTCCCACACTCTAGGGTGTGGAAAAGATTTTATGAAATAAAAATGAAAGAATGAAAAGACAAATCGTGTTTGGATTTCATGTTAGTGTTGGTTCTTGTGATATGCAAATATGTGATTGCTGGGAAATATCAATCATTTTAGTTTTAAAAAAAATAGAACTTCATTCAGGACGAGTACTGTGCAACTGCCATCTTTTATGACATTAACAATAATCAATTTTTTATGACAAATAAAATAAAGTTCATCAATCCTCAAATGGCAGACGTTTGGCATCAAATTAACAAAAGCTTCGCATTCAGCAGCTCATTTGTTATTATTGCATACCAATATTTTTTATGGGTGCATTTTTCCCATCATCTGTTTGTTTACATGCAAATATCAGGGCATCGAAATTTACAGTAAATGCTGGAATAGACATTGAAATTTAACAAGGTGCTGTACAATATTGTACCTCCAAGAAACAAAAACCGCGTTGTATTGTCCACAGCCAGATGCAGCAACATGTTTTACTCGTTTATGAGACTGCAGGTAGGAGGTTTCTGCAAAATAATACATGGAGATTCATGTAAGGCAATCATGGCCTAATTTTACTTCCACCGAGAATAAAGCATACTTGGAAACTCACTCAATCATTTATACATTACCTCGTAAACTTCAGCTATGATTCATGTTGAACAACTTGGGCATATGCGTTAAAATCGATATAATACCAAATAATAATGAGCTAAGTTTTATGTAACATATATAATATTTTATGATTATGACACGGAAAAGACAATGAATGGGAGGTAGATGCGTATCCCACAAAAGAAAATACTTTGACATAAATAGAAATAAAATATCACTTGTGTTTCAGATAATAGGATTTACCTTTCAGATCGGCTGCTGCTACATCCCTGGCTTGCATATTCAACTTCCATAATGCTGATTTTCCAATCCAAAATATTGACAATATTCCATGAAGCGGAAGCGGGGACAGGGTGAGGGTGTATTCCTGGCTTAAAATTTCCACGGCATCCCTAACTATTGGGGTAAAAGTTGTTAAGCATGTCGGAGACATTCATCCCTTGTGCATTAAAGTAGCTCAACAGCCACAGCATGGCAGATTGGTTGATCTCAATCTCAGTTGAATTCGAGAAAGTGGAACATGTGCTTTTGCTTTTAAGTTTCTCTGCAAACTTGGTTAAGCTTTCAAATAGCATCGAGGCGTTAGATGCAGCCCATGTAGCCAAAGCAGCTGCAGCAAAGTCCTTGAAGGAATTATTAGGCAATGACATGATCATGCAGACAAGGTCTGCTGTGGGTGCACAGCAACTGCAGAGAGTCAGAAAGCCTCCGACTGCTATCGCGCTAAGGTTTCCATCTATTTCCTCAGAGCTAAAAAATTCTAAAATGATCTTCTCAACCCCAACCTTAGAAACTGAAAGCTCGGATCTCATCAAGCCCCAGAGTTTATGCTGCTCCACAGGGTTCCAATTGAGAGAGTTCTTAATTAAATGGAAAACAAGTTTAGGATTGTCTCCGAATAAAGAGAACTTCTTCATGCCAACTTCAAACTGCAATTCTGTAAGATCAGCATAATCCAATTTTTCTATGAGCAATCTAATAATGTTTTCCTCACAGATGGATAAATCTGAAAGATGACAAAAGATGTTGCGGAATAAGTTTTTCATTCTTATTCTTTTCCAATCAGAACAATCCTTTAAGTCGGAAAACAGGAGCTTTGAAGGAGAGGTATCTGCTTCTTTGTGTAAGATGGCTCTTGAGGACATAAGAAAATGCCTGTAAGCAGTGAAGGCACTATTGACCAAGTTAGCAATAACCTTCTCATCCATTTCTGAAACAGAAACGAAGGTTTCAGAGGAATCTCCTTTTCTTTTGTTCAGAAAAGTAAAATATCCATCCAAATGATATGCCAACAATGGCAGCCTTGACTTACTTACTTTAGCCTCAGCAACTGAATTTCCAAAACAACCTGCTTCATACGCTACTCTTGACACATATGATAGTATACGTGCTCCTACTGGAAAACCATTCCTTGCCCAGAGCAAAAGCATTTCTCGTATTCCTTCATTCTGAGAAAAAATGAAGGTGCGGGTGATTACTGCAGTAGCAGAACCAATTTCATCATCACACTCGACAATATCTGCAATACTCCCAAGGGAATTAAAGAGTTGGTATCCATTTGACTCGAATTCTTTTGCAATCTTAAATAATAGATCCTGTGAGCAAATCGAGTTACTAGTTTGTCCATGATTACATTGATTCACAATTGACAAAACAATGGCCTCCAAAGTTTGTAGGCCCCTAATATATGACTCCTTGATAATTTCTCCGATATTTTCAACTAATCTCTCAATAGCATCTACTTCATTGCCAACGGCAACAACCTGCAAAGTAGATGTATTAACTGAATTATCTAAAACTGGAATAGAAGCAACCACAGTTCCGGTGCTTAAACCAGCTTCTCCTTCACAAGCGAGTTGCTCATTCGTGGATGGGGTAGGGTTTCCAGCACATGACACATCATGAAAACTCAATGATGGAGTAGATTGACTAGGAAGATCAACTGGATGCAAATCTCTAGGAACTTTACATTGATCATTTAACAATAAATTCTGAAGCCTTTCTCTTATAGGAGAAGAAAGTGCATCACAATGGGTCAGAATGTCCAATGAATGCACCACTCCTTTCTGGACAAGTGTACTAAAAGCTGATGAAACACCCCGGGCAATAATCTTTTTATGGTCCAAATCATAGTTGTCCACAAGAAGAAGTAAGAACTCAAGAAGGGAGTGAGTGAAGTTAATATATTTAGGCAAGGAGCAGATCATCAATAGAATTGCAGGCTCAATATTCATAATATTGTCCACTTTTTCATTGAAAAAAAGCCAGTCAAAAAACAATGCCAACCTCACATTAGCTTCAGTATATTTCTTCTTGCAACATGTTAGTAGCCAACCAATAACAGCCCATCTAGGAATAACATTTGACTGAAGAATTTCATTTGACGGGTGGTGAGCACAACATATGAACCGCACAATATCAACAATAAGACTCTCTCCCTCTGGCCCTGAAAGAAATTTCTTTTCGAACCATATCTGATACCGTTTCTGGCTACCAAGCATCACATGTGTGAGTAAGAACCGTAATTGTGTTTCCATTTCAGGAGTGATCCGCAGTAAAAAGTAACGACTTGAAGTCCTTGTGCAATACAACTGAGAAATATCCAAATACTCAGCAGTTCTAAACTCACTTGGATTCAGAACGAGATCTTTCCATATAGATTTAAACGCAGGTACATGAAATAGATCTTGTAATAATCGAACAATATCCCTCCCTATCTTCAAACAAAGATGAAACTGATCCCTCAACATTTTGACACAAAACTCAATCTCCAATTGCCTCAACATCTCTAGTTTTGGATTACCTGTTACCCTACAATGATCAGGTAAAATACGAAGAAATGTATATAATGCACTAGTCAAAGCAACAGGCTTTTCTTGTAACAAACAATCCCATTTACTTGAACAAAGACTCACCAACTCGAAACATAACCAAAGATTCCCATCACTGAAATCACCACCAACAATTTGCCTCAATAAACACACCAACAAACTATCAATTCCTATAGCGGAAACATCAATCATTTCTTTAGTAACCCAAATCAACTGTTCCTTAACCGAGTCAAAAAGTTTTCCATACAATTCATAAACAATCCCAACAAGTAAACTTAAAAACAGATTATACCCATCAACGACAATAGCATGCAAGTGCTTAATGTGAATTCTGGCGAAATGGGGTTCGATTAGAACACCATAAAGAATAGCTTGATTAAGTTGAGTGTATTCTTGAGGGTTTGGGATTGCTAACGAAAATGGGGGTATAAGTTTCGATTGGAGAAGGTCAAAAGCTTGCCTCAAAGAGTGTTCTAGCTGGTTTTGAGCTTCATAGGATGCGATTCTAATCAGTTTCGAATCCATAGAGTGTAGTTTTCAATTTCATCACCTTATGGAACTGCCGCCGGGATACTCTGTTAAATACCGAAGTGGGCTTTTGCGGCTGCTTAAAGCTACACCAGGGGGGAAAAGGTTTCGATTCTAATCAGTTTCGAGCAAGGGAGAGACAGTTGACACGCCGGAGAGTCGGAAAACGTGCAGGATATGTCGGCGGACGGGAAAAAGAACAGAATATTATTGGATACGGTCAAAATGGGTTTTGATCATGAAAATGAAAGATGTTTGTGAATATATTTATGGTTGCCAAAAGATGAGCAAAAATCGAAGCAGAGGCTGAGAAAAAATAAATTTGTGACAACCTGAAGAACAAGATTAAGTAATTGGGCTTTGGGCTCATAACCAATTAAAATGGCTTGGGCCCAAACTAACTAAAATATTGTTCTTTATTCTAATGTTTAGTTTTTTTTTTTTTTTGAAACAAGAAAACTCAAATTTCATTCATACAATTTCATCGGCATACAAACAACAAGAACAAAGGTTATTAAAACCCAAAAAATTAGGCTCAAAAAATGTCTAGAAACAAGAACAATGAAACTAGAGTCATCAAAACCTTCATAAAACGAGTATTGAAAGTTCGAAATTTAAAGGGCAATGAAACAATGCCATACGCCTGAATCAAAAGAAGATCCACCAAACGAGAGACTTGGTAACTGATACCGAGGGTATAGCCATAGAATCTAAGGGCTGGGATAACGAAGACGGCGAACAATAGGCTACAAAGGCCTTTAAAAAGCAGGACTTAGAATTTAAGGGCTCGGATGACAGACGGCGAACAATAGCCATAAAATTTAAGGTTTATGTTTAGTATTTAAGACTTAGAATTTAAAATATAAGATTATAAATTTTTTTTACTAAAATTGTGTATCAAAATATAACTCTAAATAAATATTTGATATTTCATACTGATGAGTATCTTTCTCATGTTATCTCCTTTGATTTCATGCAATTCTAAGAGCCTTTTCTTTTGTTGTTTCATTTGACTCGTGAGAGTACGTAATAAATAGATTCATCACCTTTTGATAATTGCTATGAAATAAATGGAAAAACAAAATATCTAATTTTCCGAAAACATTGTTTCCAAGTTTGTTATAAATACATTGTGATTGGTGGTGAACATCTACGAGAATTGGAATTTCTGTAAAATCAAATTAATCTTTCATTATTTCTTGCTTAATTCCAGAATCTGTCAACGGTTTTGCAGTAGCAGTAGAACAAAGTTAGCCAAGATTAACCTTAAAAAGTGAACACTACATCCTTCTCAACCTAAATTCAAATGGTTTCACCGTCTCCGTCTCTACTTCCAACTCATTCGACCTTCTTGCTAGATTTGTCATCACCGCTGCTACCGTCTTGAGCCGTAACGGTAGTCTTTGACTCATCAAACTCCAATAACTGCAAATCATGTTAACCATATCGTGATCCGAGTATAGATGATAATCAGTCCGTAGATCAAATTCAAACCTGAATAGTGGAAACTGCTATATACCATAACTAAAGAACATTCTAACCAAGCTATAAATATTACTTAAAATGCCAATTAACATAAACATTCTGCAGGTTTTTGTTTGTATCTAAAACGGTTTAAAACCCTTTTAAACGAAATTTAATCCACCATTATAGATCATAAGGTCCTACTGTACTACATTAACCTGATTCTCTAAGCAAAACCCTACGAGTTCTTTGGCAAGAAACAGTCGACAATTGCACTTGTTGCTACTCCTTGGAAACAAACTTTTTTTTACAAGGATCCAATTCTAATATAGAATGTTTAAGCAAAAAGACGGTTGAATTAAAAAAGTTCATGCCAAGAACATAATGCCAGAGAGAATCAAACAAGGGTGGAGAACAAACCGGTTTCACTTCTCCATTCCAAATACAGTGAGCAGCCAAGAACCCAATAACAGCCGGTACGATATACAAAAGTGCAGGCTGAAAGCACAATATTCAAACAGATTATCAGGGTCTTGTGATAGAGAGTGAGTGTATACCCACAGGATCAAACTTTCACCAGATACATCTGTGCATGCATTAGCAGGTAGAGATGATAAAACAGAGGGCCATGAGCTTACCTGTGCAGCTTGAAACCAGTTCATGACAACAATTGTAAGGACCACTCCTACTGCGTATCCCAAAAATGCACTCTTAAAATACTGGCCGTCTTTCCCTCTAGATACATCAAATCTTAACGCTAGTGCTACAAAAATGCCTGCAAGGGAGAAATAAACCAAATATAAAAACATCATATCATATCTGTTTCTGATAGAAATGTGCATAATGCTACGAGAAGAAGTTTTTAATGTTAAAAGGAACAATAGTCCTTCAAAATGAAATTAAAAGAAAAAACAACTTTTTAACCATAAAAATTTAGATTTATCCATTACTGTGTACATTAATAAAACTCATAAATAAGCAGTCAAGAATCAATAGCGTTTGGAGAATACCAGCAGATGATAATATCACTGCACATAAAAATGTGATGCAATAATGATGAAGCCATTGGCTAAAAATCCTTCACAATCAAACAACACAAATTCAATGAGCTTACAGCCGTAAATGACATCATACTCTACAAACAAAATGCTGTATTTTTCCTTCCTTAAAAAAAAAATTCTGTATTAAATAGAACTCGATCATATAACTTATGAATTACTTAAAGCTACTGTAACAGGCTGTCTGTCATTTAGACATATCCTGTTTCAAAATTCAAGATCTTAGAACACTTTTTTCATTAATAAGAAAACAAGAAATACTAAACAAAAGTTCAGGTAACAACAACAGCATGCATTATACCTACCAAATAAAACCAGTTATCAAACATACCAGGAATTACAATGTCACCAAGTCCGAGCATGGAAAATGGTCGTGCAGAGTCTCCTGTTGGGAACAAAAGCTGCAGAAAAGTATTTAAAAGAAATCAGATCACAATGGGCAACAAATTTAATAATACATTGAAAAGATAAAGTACACATGTCGAAACAAAAGCAAACCAAGCTAAGTATTTCAAATGAAAAAAGAAAACAGACCTTTATAGGGGCATCAAAAGACTTTGCAACACTGACCATCACAGGAGTGAAAAAAACCCAGAAGATGTCGTATACAAAAAGCCCAGCCTGTACCGTATAAAGATGGAGAAAATCATACCAAAGAAAACATAGCTGAATATGAGAAGAAAAGTAAATAATAGTAAAATATAGCTTGCTAATAATGTGGTTAATCAGCAAAAGAACATAGGTTTATGATTTGCTAATCAAAGCAAACTAATAACAACCTCAAAAGGCCAAAGAAAGGAAGTGTCAGCAATAAATGTAAAATAGAAGTTGCAAGAATCAATTCAAGTCTCCATCAAAACAGATTGATAATAAATGAAACTGGATCTATGGATAAAACATTAAGAATAAACAACTATAAAAAAGTTGATTTATTCAAAGATCAAAATCAGCTAAAAATGCAAACGTTGCTATACTTAGAAAATTAAATAAATATATTATGATGTAACTTGTCTCACTAAAATGGAATAAACATTTCCCATGAATAACCAACTAAAACCGCAAATCCACTTCTTACCAAGAGAATGCCACCAGTCTTAAAAGATCCAAGAGAAAGCATTTCAATTCCCTGCAAAAACCAACATTGGAAACCTTCAAACATAGTGTAGCTAATGTGAACACCACTTGACAAAGAACAGACATAAACTTCAATAAATAGGAGGAAAAACCCAACAAGGTGATGAAATATCGATAAATCATATTGTCATCATAAAATTATTAAAACATAAAGAAAATGAATACTTTCATAATCTTAGAACTGCTTAATTGAACCCTAGCCACAAATTCAACTGTATCAAGTTATCAACAACATGCCGACATAAATTATTTCATAGTCAAAATCTAAAGTTACTTGACAGACTGAAGCAAATGATAAATCAAAATCTGTTAGACAATTTAAAATGCATGGGAAAAGGAACATATTTTCCTTTTTGGAATATGCTCATCCGGAAATACTTTTCAGCTAACACAAATATGAACCTCCAATTTCAGAGATTTATTTGTGACGCGAAATATACCTAAAACTACTGTTTTGTCTGGGTTTCATGGGAAAATCGTAGTAAAGCAATTTGATATCAAGCACCAAATTAACTTGTTAGCAAATAGCAAAGTCAACAAAATAGGTATTCAGCCAAACCTGAATGCTGAAAGCAAGACCCAAAATGTTATTAGCCAGCCAATGCTTCTGCGAAGCATACCATGCACAGAAAAAGGTTCCAGGGATTGCAGCTATGACCTGAGATCTTGTGAACTCAATCTCAAAAGCTGTTTAAGAATGTTTAAGAAAGGCATAAGGAAAAACATCATTCTGAATAATAGAAGCAAGGTAATACCAACTAGATCAAATAAGAATTCTAAGTAATCAATCATGGACATAGAGTGCTCATAAACTGCCAACTTTATGTAGCAAAAAAAAACAGAGTCCTCACAAGCTGCTTTATGTAGCAAAAAAACCAGATTGCTCATAAATTCTCAAAGGAACACAGAGTTCCAAAGCAAAGGTAGTACGAAAATCAAAGAATTAATTTCATTTTGGACATATGTAGTTTTCAGAGAAATGGCAAATAATAGAAAAACACTCAGGAAGAAACACTCAAGAATACTAGTATATCCATAATCTCCAGATCAAATATAAGATGCAATAAAGCCAAAATAAAGCAGAATATGTCAAAAGGAGATACAGTTGAAGCAACAGTTATAACAAAAGTACACATCAGAGAAAAAAAATGTTTACATCCAGCTCAAAAACCAAAAAAACACCTCTTACAATAAAACTGAATATGAAAAATTCAAAAGAGTAATAAAATAAGGAGCATACAGCGGAAGTACGGAAGACGCCAAATGATAAGGTCCTCATTCCAATGCTTTGGCAAGAAGCGTTTTATGGCAGGCACTATCGTTGCCCTTAGAATGATCGCAGAAAGAATAAATAAGATGATTATACAAACAAATATGACATCAGCGAAATAAGTTGTATAAAGGAAAAATGCAACAGCAAATCCATAAGAACATACGAAAGAGCGATGACTCCAAGCACAAAGAAATAGCATGTCAGGACAGCATTAACCAAGTCTTTTGATACGAACTTGAACAGCAAGAAAAGTGATAACAACATTGCACTCCCCACAAATGGAAAACGCATAGCATGCTCGTTAGACATTGTCTCCTGTACGAAATGACATTGTCATCCAATTTTGATCTATAGAACTTAATAAAAAGAAAGGTGGAAAAATTAATTTAAATGCTGTAATACTCACTGATGGTGGAGTTGGCTTCACAGAACGATAGCAACCCACATATACTGTGAGGCATGCAGTCAAAATAACATTCAAATTAGGGTCTACCTTCACGAAAAGTGGTGCCAGTGTAACCCCTACATTTAGCAAATCAAGGATGCAATTAGAAAGTGTCCAACTTCTCAAGCACACATGTGGCTCGTGAGATTTTTCGAATCTGGCAGTGACTCATAATAAGAACACGCTTGATTCCAAATTTTCTCTAAAAGAATCAGCCACAAGGCCGATATTTATCGTTTCTCCAGTACGTTAAGCAAGATTCAAGTCGGTTCTTTCTATTTTCTTTGCAACTCAAACCAAAAGACACGTTAGCTAACTAAACCCTCTCTGCTCCTACTCAACTGAATTGAACTGAATAAAGAAATGAACAGAGAATTATCGAAACAAGAACAGAATTTTTTAAAAAGTAAACCAAAATTTAAATAATAAACTAAAATTAATCAAGAATATATCAAGAAAAGGCAAACCTGCTAAAGCTAAATTGGCGAGTCTTTCAGTGTTCTTCATCATCGCAGTCTATTTTAAAGATAACAGCAAAGAAGACTAGAATCTATTTGTACCTGCAACAACAAAATAAATAAATGCAACAAATCGAAACAATTTAATCAAACTAATAGATTTTTTTAAAGAAAAGAAAAAGAAATCAAGATTCAAATGAATTTCCAAGTAAAATTAGGGATTAGAACCTTTGATCTTGGTCTCCTTTCTTTCTTTCTCTCTAACGGTCGATGGAGTTTTACAGATCGGAGATTGTCTTAATTCTTTTTCTAAATCTTTATAGAATTTGATTTATATTTTCTCTTATGGACATTGGGTTTTAGCTCAAAGATGGGGTTATTTGTGTTGCTGTACTCCAGGATGCTGTCATTTTAAATGTTGTGACAGCCAATAGAAAGAGAAGATGTGGCCGAAAATTTTGAAAGAAAAGGATTTTGCGGGGATTGTTTGACTCGTGGCGCAATATGATTCGGCTTTGTTATGCCATTTGGGCTTTGCTGTTACAGTAATAGTTTATTAATTAATATAGGAGGGTGAAAACTGAAAATGCACCGCGTCGAGTCATAAAGAAGTTGACATTCCAATGAGGTGCCATCTCCAATCAGTTTATGCCACGTCATCTTACAAGAATATCCGTCTTTACACGTTTCACTTTTCTCCAAGGAGAAACTGAGAGTTTTTTTCTTTTCAAAACTTTAAAGAAGTATTTAAAAGAAGGGTAAACAACATTAGTGGTCACTAAAATATTTCCTTTTTCTTGTTTTGCTCACTAAACTATTATTTTTGGCAAAATCATCACTAATGTTATGTTTTTTCTTTTCTATTTTGGTTACATGCAGTTAGGGGTGAGCGTTCGATCGAGTCGAGTCAAAAAATTCTAAGTTATTCGAGTTGACGTGTCATACTTTACAACTCAAACTTTATTTGTTTTTTTATTCGAGACGAGTTTTCGAGTTCCTATATAAATTTAATTGTAATCATTTATCATGTTATAGTATAGTTTGATTGTAATTTAAACGACATTCTCTAATCATATAAGATATGCATATATATTTCATCATGTTTTTTTCATATGTGGCATATATTTCTTCATATTTTTTATATTGGGAAACTTGACTCGAACTTAAAAATCAATCCACTAATTACTAAAAAAATTGAGTTATTCGAATTTCCATTTTACAACTCAAACTTTATTTGAATTTTTCGGGTTGAGTCGAGTTTATGTAATTTCGACTCGAGTCAGAAAGATTCAAGTTTTTTTGCCTCGATTCGAGTCAAAATTTTCAGTTTTTTCGAATTGAGTTTTGCTCACCCCTATCTGCAGTTGAAAATCTCATGAAAAAACTAATAGTTTGGTGACCAAACTGAAAATAAGCAATAGATTGGTGACCAAAACAAAAAAATAACATTAATGGTAAAAAAAACATAATGTTACCGACGATTTTGCTAAAATAATAGTTTGGTGCCCAAAATAATAAAAAGGGAAATAGTTTAGTGACTAATAGTATTGTTTATCCTTAAAAGAAAAATACACATATTCAATACAAATTTGGTATTCAAAACTGAGTCATAATTTTTTTGATTAGCTTTGAAATGATTAAATAAAAGTCAAATAAATACTCAGTCTAAGACTAAGTATAAATATATGGTATTAATATCTTAAAAGGGATTTCTCATCTTCATCTTTTCATATGTTATTCTCCTTCTATTGTTTTTTTTTTAAGATTTTTTATCTATTATAAAACTTTGAATATTGATTTAAAAATCAGAAAATGTGTTTGGAACACAAATCCAGACTTTTGTAGGCCTGAAATCACCGAGGAAAATGGGCATATATGGGTGTTGCTGTTGTGGGAAAGCCCAATGTTTGGTGCTAAACAAGTGTAGTTGAAAGCCTATAGTGCGTAATAAAAAGTGGGGCAGAAATGAGGAACACCGGGCATATGTGGGTGTTGCTGTTGTATCCGGTTTTAAAGCCCTAAATCAATAACACATTTTATAAGTGATCATTCTATTACAATTAAATAATTCAATGACTATTTTATAACATATATAAAATTTAATAATCATTTTATAACAATTAATCTATTATTTCATTTGTCTAGTCAGCTCGTCGTTAAGTTGTTAAAGGTATTTAACTGTTTAGTGACTATTTTGCAGTAAAATTTAAAATTTAATGTCCATTTATAACTTTTGAAAGTTTAATGATCAACATAAATATTTTAAAATAATTTAGTAAACCTTTGTAAACTTTACCCTTATATTTATTGTGTAGTTTTTTATGAATTTTATTAATATGGATAAACAATTAACTGTTTCTTTATTTTCCCCACAAAAAAGTTGGTACATCAAAACAATTTCCCAATGTTGCCAAAATTGATGGAAAAATGTGATTGGACCCAACTCACTTGAAATTTCCAAATGTGAAAATTAATCCCATTTGTCAGTCCACCCTCATACCCATCTTATCACGCTAAATCGAGTGTTGGATATTTCTGGTATTTAGTGGCGGAGCCATATGTATGATTGAGGAGAAATTCTAAGGAAAGACGGACTAATATACGGCTAAGAAACAATATTATCGAAAATATTATAAGATAAATAATAAAATCGGTAAAGCGCTACCGGATATGTTGATATAAAATAATGCATTCGGTAGAAAACATGAAAAATATTAAAAAAATAGTAACCGGCAAACTTAAGTTATAGGTAGGTATCGATACAAACATAACAAAATAGGTAAAATTACTTATTTTGTTGATATGAGTATCAACATATTAGGCAGCGCCTATTATGTTATTAAAGTTTAAGCTGATGGGACATTGGAAATCCCACTATAACAAAATCAGTAAAATTACTTATTTTGTTGATAAGAGTATCAACATATTCGGTAGCGCCTAATTTGTTATTAAAGTTTAGCTGATGGGGCCTTGGAAATCCGACGATAACAAAATCGGTAAAGTTACTTATTTTGTTGATAAGAGTATCAACATATTCGGTAGCGCCTAATTTGTTATTAAAGTTTAGCTGATGGGGCCTTGGAAATCCCACGATAACAAAATCAGTAAAATTACTTATTTTATTGATAAGAGTATCGACATATTAGGTAGCGCCTATTATGTTATTAAAGTTTAAGCTGATGGGGCGTTGAAAATCCGACGATAACAAAATAGGTAAAATTACTTATTTTGTTGATAAGAATATCAACATATTAGATAGCGCCTATTATGTTATTAAAGTTTAAGTTGACAGGGCCTTGGAAAGTATCTATATTTTTTGAGTAAATTACTTATTTTGTTGATACTTTTGAGTAAATTACTTATTTTGTTGATACTTTCGAAAGTATCGATACTTTCGAGCCACATTGCAACCGATTACATTGTTTTTTAAAAAAGTATTGATACTTTTAGAAAAGTATAGATACTTTCGAAAATATCAACAAAATAAGTAATTTACTCAAAAGTATCAACAAAATAAGTAATTTACTCAAAAAGTATAGATACTTTCCAAGGCCCCATCAGTTTAAAATAAGTATTTTACTGGATATGTTGACACTCTTATCAACAAAATAGGTAATTTTACCTATTTTGTTATGTTTAATCGGTCACCTATTTAACCGGTCACGCCGTATATTAACCGCCTCACAACAGAACTGCCCATGATTGAGTGGACACATGCTTACCTTAAAAAATTTAAAATTCATACATTTAGCTTTATTTAAAAAAAAATTATGAATTAATCCTTAAATTTTATGGTTTGTGTCCACCTTGAAATTTTAAAAATTTTATAATTTGTATTCACTTTCAAAAATATTTTGACTTCTGTCCATCCTCAAAATAATTTCTAAATCCGCTACTACTAATATCCAAGGCAAATTTTGGGTGTTGACCATGTTAGCTGTTGTTGAACTTAATGGAGAAAATTATTTTTTTGACCAAAAAGAGAAAATTGTAATTGAGCTTAATGAGAGAAAATTATTATTATTACGAGAATGAAACAAAAGCAATTATTCTTCTGAAAAAGGAGTTGGTCCTTCCTAGTTAGTGAACTCACCTTTTCGCTGAATGCGGAAATTTTGTCTTTGCAAATTATGCATGTCCCCAACTTATTCTTTGTCGTTTTAAGTGTAAGTTGCGAGTACAGTGCCCAAGGCCAATTTTATTCAAAAAATTTATTTAAACACGGGATATAAGTCAAGCTAACCAGTATGAAACCAAAGAATAAAGGAGCACTGAGATCACTAATCGGTCTTGTGACTAAATATGTTTATATTTTTTTTAATTTAAAAATGTACCATTCAGAATATAAGAAAGTGTAACAATTGTGTAAAACACCGGAAATCTAAGCAAGTTTATATTATTCCTTGCTCTCTCTTCCATTTTCAATCATGAGTTTATCTTGTTTTCAAACAAGTTGGTACGGCACTATGGAGACATTTCTTCCTTTAATATCTTCACAAATATCAATTTGGGTCCCCATAAATCCATAATCATCTAGTTCAACCAATAAAAATTTAAATCAAATAATTGTACATATTCCATATTTATATATTAAAAATTATATTGAAAATCATAAAAGTAAATCAGAGAATTTAAACGATCATTGAATTTTAAATATCCAAGTTCATTTAATTTAAATCAACTAATCTCGCCCGTAAACCCAAGAATGGAGAATATAATTAATTTTGAAGCTAAAGGGATTTATGAAAGAAGATAGTGAAGAGAAAGGGATCAGGTGGGGACCTCCATTTTCCAAAGTGGAAGCTGTATTGTCAAGCAAAGCAATCCCCTCTCCAATATATCACTATTCCCCACCCACCCCCTAATTTATTTATTTATATATTTGCATTGAATTTCATTTTTCTGTTAATATACTTTTTAATTAAATTGATTAGTGATTGATTTAAAATTCTATAATTGATATTTGTCAACAATTTATATTCTAGAATATGGTTAAAAGATTTTGATCCACACTTTCTCTTCTTTGTTAAGTTGTAGATAAGTTAGGAGTAAAATTCTCCCTTTAAATAGAAATTGTTAAAAAAATATTTGTACATTTTTATAATTAAAGTAAACAGATTAAATTTTTAGTGGGATGAAGTGTTAAGTTTTTTAAATAATGTTAGAAGTTTAAATTTTGACGTTGTACTAAGTCTCTTAAGCAATATCAAAAATTTGAATTGTCACGTTGTGAATAAAGAACAATAGATTAGAGAGTCATCACATAATGAAAACTTACAAAATTCAGGCTAATGGACCAATAAATTAAATAGAAGTGGTTATAAAAAATATAGTTTGGAATTTTCAAAAAAAAAATGATGAAACTCTTGGAAAGTATATGCATGATAAAGGAGACATAAGTAAGTGTGTTTGGATGGACATTTGGAGGCCTAAAATGTAGGTTCAATAAGTTTTTTTTGGCCTCGAACGTCGTGTCCACATGCTTGGATTTAAAAAATATATAATTAATTCTGGACCCCAAACGTGATTTTGAGAAAAGTAAGGTACAAATAGCTTTTGAGTTTCATGTGATTTTTACGCTATATTTTTTATACAATCGTGATTTTTAAGAAAAAAGCTCTCAAACATAAATCGTGTTACTTTAAAATTAATTTTACACAAAATCAATTTTATAAAATCACATTGATCCAAAATCAATTCTACCCCACAAAATTAAACACAAATCAATTTTACAAAAAATCAATTCTATAAAATCACATTGATCCAAAATCAATTTTACCACCACAAAACCAAACACAAATCAATTCTATAAAATCATATTGATCCAAAATCAATTTTACCACCACAAAACTAAACACAAAATCAATTCTATAAAATCATCGGGTTTTATCAACAAGAATTTTGATTTTTCTCTTCTTCCCTGTTGATTTCCACCCACCACCATACTCAACTTGCAAGTTGCAAAAGTTCAAACCTCCTCTCAACCTCTCTAAGTGATCTTTCCTTCCAATTCCATGCTTCTCCTGGAATTCATGGCGAAATTCCCTCACCAACCCTTCAATCTAACATGATATACAACCGCTAACTGTAGCTTCATCTCTCAACTTGCTCTGTTTTCCTTCTCTTCTTTCCTGCCATGGATTCTTTCACTACATCGTCTGGTTTCCGTTTTAACCCGAATTCGAACACCATCGATGACGCAGACCGAGATTCGGAGTTCTCCGGCATTCTCGAAATCTACGTTCACCACGCTAGGAATATTCATAACATATGTATCTACGACAACCAAGATGTTTATGCCAAGTTCTCGCTCACCTATAACCCTGACGATACCCACTCCACAAGCATCATCAATGGAGGCGGAAAGAATCCCGACTTCAACCAGAACTTGACCATCAAACTCACTCAGATCGACGCTGTCCTCAAATGCGAGATTTGGATGCTTAGCAGGGCCAGAAACTACTTGGAAGACCAGCTTTTGGGTTTTGCTTTGGTCCCGATTTCGCAAGTTATCGGCAAAGGGAAAATCACCCAAGATTATAGCCTCTCTTCCACTGATCTTTTCCATTCTCCTGCCGGAACTGTTAAATTGAGTCTTTCGTTGAACACTTCAATGGCTATGAATTCTCATACCTCCACGACAGCCAATTCTTCGATATCGGCAGAAGTAGTGTTGCTCGACCGGAAAATATCCGAATCCGAAGTTGTTCTAGACCCTGTTGAGTATTCCAGGATAGAATTTCCCGACATCCATATTGTTAGGGAGAATCAACAAATGGTTTCACAGTACTTCAATGGTTTAAATCCAAGGCCGGGAATTGCTTCATTTCTTCAACTCGGTGCCTCGCATCAGCACGTCGAAGACTACGAGATGACAGCGAATTCATCTGAAGAAATCCATGGAGGAGAGCCATCGAATTCTGGGTTTTTGAGTTCTACAACAACAAGCCTAAGTGATGATCGCAACTCAGCCGACTCGAACGAGAAGAAGAGCCGTCTCGGAGGCGAGCCATCGAATTCTCTCACCACCGAGACTAATCCGAGCCAAGGGGGTTGTCCCGATACCCCGACTTCGAAGAAAGGATGCGAAGTCCGAGTCGAGAAAGACTCGAATTATTCAAGCAAAGAAGTGTTTTCGGCTCCGTTGGGGAACATCAATCTGGAGGCAGAGCAATCGGCAATGCAGCAACAGATTGTAGACATGTACATGAGGAGCATGCAACAGTTCACCGAGTCATTAGCTAAAATGAAGCTTCCCATGGATCTGGACAAACCTGAACACGAACATCGTGGTGATTTGATTCAAAACAATGGAAAGAAAACAGAACACGAGAAGAAGAAAGACGGGTCCAGGGTTTTCTATGGTAGCCGGGCATTCTTTTGAACCAGATATTGCTGCAAATTTCATGCTGAGAAGTAGTACTTTTGACATTGATTTTAATTCCTTTGTTTTCTTAGTACTATTTTTCTTAACCTTGGTGAAGAAGAGCCTAGTTTTGTCTGTAATTCAGGTGTTAATCCTTTGTATTGACTCAAATGTTGAAATCTGTAACGTGGCCATGTGAATAACTCATGAATTTCTCTGCACTTCAGTAATTTATTCCTATGTATGCCAATCCCAGTTCCACGTTTTTTTGTTGATTACATTGATTTAGTGGCATGGACCATAGAACCAAAGTGCTTAGGACATTCTTTTTTACATTTATTTTAGGCTTATGTGGCAAATAAGTGCCCAAACTATACTAAGTGTTTAAAGTATTTTTCAGGCCAAACAAGTACATAACGTTTTCAACGTTACTCAAATAGGTGCCCGTCGTCAACGTCTGTCAATTATCACCGTTAAGTGACACGTGTCAGCTTCTTAAAATTCTGAAATTATACTTGAAATAAATAAAAATTAATAAAATAAAATATTTTCTTTATTTCACAACATAACCTCAAAATTTAAAATCCCTAGCACTTAAATCTCGATTTGACATGATTTCGTCGTCGATTACCACGGCGGCGGCCACCACATCCGTCATCGGACCATTACGATCATTTACCCCACCACTTCGTCGTCAGAAATCAAATATGTCGTGTGAAACGCTGGAATCGTTGAATTGTACATTCGAATAATTCGCACGAACGATGGCATAACGAATGATGAACGGTAGGGGTGTTCCAAAATATCCGATCCGACCAATCCGATTATCCGATCCAAAAATTCAGATATCCGATCCGATTTTTATTTCCGGATCAGATACGGATCGCAATATTTCAAGTTTTGGATTATCCGAAAATCTAAATTTTTTTAAATATTAATCTTGTTATATTTAACAATTTGATGCTTGTTATATCCGAAATTTTAAAAAATCAATTTTTTCATAGATGTGAATCTTGTTATATTTAGAAATTTGTTGTTTGTTATATTCGAAATTTTGAAATTTTCATAAATACGACCTTCAAATTAAAAAAAATAGTTGAATTAAATTATATTTTCGGATAATCGGATATCCGAATATCCGATTTGATTATCCGATATTCGAAAAATTGAATATCCAGTTTTTTCCAGATCAGACACGAATCACTATATTGCTGATCCGAAAACTGGATATCCGAAAAAACTGAATCAGATCCGATATCCGACAATGAACACCTCTAATGAATGGTGTGTGAGTCATTCAGTGAGGGGAGGGCGCTTCAATCCGTCGCCGGAAACGCGACCAACGCCAGCGGTGGTGGCCGTATTTTGGGGGTCTATGAATTTGAGGACTATTTTGAAATTATTTGAAAATTTTAGGATATTTTAAAATTTTTGATTTATTTTTTAAAAAATAATGTTTTATACTGCCGCGTGTCATGATTTTTATTGGCTAACGAGATTTTTTATAACGGACAGTCACAGCGGGCACCTATTTGAGTAAAGTTGAAAACATTAGGCACATGTTTGGCCCGAAAAATACTTTAGGCACCTATTTGAAAAAAGTATAGTTCGGTCACTTATTTGCCACTTAAGCCTTTATTTTGCTTAAAGCTGACAAAATAACAAATTAGTTCAGTTTGAATTGCATACATAGATGGATCGAGGGCTGTTAGAGGGGACATCGTACCCCTTAAAAATTTTAAAATCTCATATAGTTTATATATTTTATTTGTACTTTCTATCGATGATCTAAATTCGCATCCCTAAAATTTGTATGAAAATCATACCCTTAAATTTCTAAGATAACTACCTAATAGTTCACAATCAATAATCTAAAATTATGAGTTCGTCCTTGATTATATACTCAAACCAGTGACGAAACTTAGTAGCTCTTGGGAAGGCTGTGGCCCCTCAGCAGGTAGAAAGTTTTTTTATCTTTTAATTATTTATATTTTTTGAAAAAAATAGAATAATTATGAATTTACCTCCCATTTTTTAAAATTTATATTTTACTCCCTTCAACTTCAAATCATAACTCCGTCCTGGCTCAAACCGCGTGTATTATACTTTGACCCTGCTAAGTTACTCAAAATTTCCAACTCGTTCCGTTAACCTATAAGAATTATGCGATTAAAATATCTGATATTTTGGGGGAAGGGAATAATGAATAATGTTCCACCAAGTAAGTCATGATCAACTATGTTGAAAAAATTCAGTCCAAATATATACTTGTTGAACCCCACTAAAATTCTTCTTCTGCTCCTAAAATATAAAATTAATGATAAACAATACGATTTTCAATACATAACACGAGTAAATATATGAGAAATTATATAATAGGCTTGTCACGTTATTTATGGCCCAATCAATAAAAATTATTTTTTTTATTATTTTTTTCATGTTATCTTTTTACCAAGTGAATCTACATTTGGTAAAAAGTATTTTTTTTTAATTTAATTTACAGTAAATCTGAGTGAAGATTCACTTAGTAAAAAGATGACATGGAAAAAATTAATGAAGTAGATGATTTTTATTGGGTGGGACCATGGATGACGTGACAATTCAGGCATACGATATAATTTCTCTAAATATATCCCACCTTTTGTTATAATTTGATATTTTTTAATCAACAATCAATGTCCGCTCGTATGCACGAACCAACTTGTCTCAGTGGTTAAGTGAACGGTTGTTGTTCCTAGAGGTCACGAGTTGGAGCACCAGCAGGGTGATTGAGCATGCATTGTCAAATGATTGAGAGTATATTCAGAACAAATACTACTTCAAAATTCTAATTACCTTAGCTTAAAAAAATGTCCTCGTATAAATATAATTAATTTAATTAGTACAATACACAAAACGAACTTATAATTACAATTTACAATCAATATATTCATATAATTATAGTCATAATCAACTATTACAAAACATATACAAAAATTTGATAATAGAAATATATTTGAACCTAGACCATTACAAAACACAAACGAACAAACTGATAACTATAACATATTTAGACCTAGATTAAAGTAAATTTAACAATTGTTTATAAATAATAAAAATTTAAACAAAAATAAAAAGGTAGGATTCAAAGTTGAAATACCTTAACTTTACCAACAGAGACACAGTTTTAGAGATAAGTTTAGAATTTGGAATCCAATGGAGCACTTGAAAACATCACAGGCCATCAATTTTATTTATTTATTTATTTATTGTTTGAAGTGCACTGCCAAATGCCAATGATGTTTTAACACATCATTTCCAAATTCATTATTATTATTTTTTAAATGAGGAAATTAATTGAGGCCATGGAAAAATCCTTCACACCAACCATGGTGGGGCTCAGCTTACGCTATCAATTTTGTAACAACTTTTACCCAACACTCATTTTGTTCATTGATTTTCGACACATCCATTTGTCATCAATAACCAGTGTACAACTTAAAAAAAAAAACTAAATGATGGGATTTGTTCGGAATAATTTTGAGAGAAAAATGTTACATACAAAGCATCGGGACTTGATACACATTATTTCTTATCAATGTTCAATTTATTTATAAATTAATCCGAATCGGATTCTGTGTACAAATATAATTTTAAGAGATTAAATTATTTATCTGTTTTTTTTATTAAATAGAGAGTTATTACATTCTTATATCGAGATTTGAACTCGTACAAGATGAAAAAAATATAAGCATCTTTAGTTATTAGACCAATTAGTGGATCTCTAGTTCTCCATCTATTAGACCAACTGATTGTTAATATTAATTTATTTTATTTTATTTTTGGACTAATTACGATATTAAAATTATGAGTTTTGCTATACACAACCCTAAGGGCTATGTATAAAAACTACTAGATTTCATCATTAATTGTCATTTTACTTTTCAATGTAATTAATTAGATTCCTAAAATATTAAGCATCACTGAAGGCGTTTAATGTAATTCATAATCATGTAAAAGGGTTAGGTGTTTAAGGTTTATGATTTATAATTTTAGGATTTAGGGCTTATTGTTTTAGGGGTTTAGTGTTGTTGTTTTTTATGGTTGTTAGGGTTTTATAGTTTAGGGTTAGTGTTAGGGTTAAGGCATGGTTTTTATGGTTTTTAGGTTTATGAGTTAGAGTTAATGTTTAAGTTTTATAGTTTAGGGTTAGATTTAAGATTTAATGTTAAAATTTAGGGCTTTGGGTTAAAGTTAATGTTTAAGATTTAGATCTATTAAATACATAATTTAATAATATTTAATTATTTAGAAATGTAATTAATTACATTCTAATAGATTTCAATAAAAAATAAAATAACTATTAATAATAAGAATCTAGTAATTCTTATACACAGCTCTGGCTGTGTATAGCAAAACCATAACATTATTAATAAAGCTTTCTTTTTAGTAGAGAATGAAAAAAAAAACACATGTTGGACTTGCCAAACCTTATAGATTATGTGAAATTCACTGTTGGGCCCAACCTTTCTTTGCATATAAAACTCATGGATGCTGTTGGGTTTGAAATTCAGGCCAAAGCCCAAGTTTCTTACAGTCATTATCGACAGAAATAAAAGACAACATAAAAATCAGAACTTCAAACATAACACAGTCATTCCAACTACAAGCATTACAACAAATGTATGGGTATTAACAAGACATGTTTAATTTATTTACGTTCATTCTTAAAGTCTAATCTGGTTACTTTTTAGTATCTGTAATTTTTGAATTTTAAAATATAATTATTGATCAAATAGTACGAGACAATATGAATAAATTATACATATTAAAATCGATCAAATTTGGTGAGCATGAACTAGATCTACAATTTATACATAGCACAAACGCTAATAACAAATTTTGATTGAACATATTTATTAACTACAATTTAAACCATGATTTGGGACTGAATTTTTAAAAATTTAAAATATAATAATTAAAAATGATACAATTAACAACTTATATATATACATGGACCATACAAAATAATGTAACATTTTACATAATCCTACTCCACGATTGTGTTAAAATGTTTAAATTAGAAAAAAATAGAAAATATAAGTTCTAACTTTTTAAGTACATGGACTAAATCTCAAACCGACAACACAAATTGATTAAAAATATCAAATAATTAGATTTGAAGCTGGGAATAATAATCAAATTCATTTTTACTAAATAAACAAACCTAATTAAATTGTTATATTTGATCTAGATCCGGCTTAATTTTTGTTTTGATTTTTTTTTTGAAAAGTAGAGTCCAAATCTCTCTACTCTTGGATTCTTATTATAGTGAATTGTTGTTATAGTATTAAATTGTGAATGCATCGTGACAATTTTAAAGGTTTTTACGACGCTGCAAATCGCAACTACATTTAGAATCATAATTAATTTTTAAAGAAAAAATCACCTCGCAACGTCTGTAACCACGACGTATCAACCGCAACCGCAATTTTAAAACTACAACATAACTGGGAAAAACTCACTAAGCTTGTAACAGTGCGAGAAAGAGAAATATTGTGGATATTAAAGCTAATTAAGCCACAACAAACATATATGAAACAAGAAGCTTTTCAGCTTAGCAAGACAACACAGAAGAAACGAAGACATGGCTACAAGAATGTAAAGAAACTTGGCCTTGGTGTTTCTGCTTAAGTTCAAGAAGGTTTGGTGGTTGCACAAGGGTTGTTTTGAGGAGCCTGGTTCCGGCCGGAAGAGTAATCCCGATGAAGAGTTGTGGATGGATTTGCATCGGAGTGGGAGGTTGAAGCATTAGTAGCAGAGCCTTGACGCCCGTATGGAGTGGCGATTTGTTGGGCGCCGGCGGAGTGGTGGCTGGATTTGGGTGGCTGCTCCTCCCCTTCCCATGTTAGACTTAGGTCTGGTGGGAGGACTCGAGAGGCTTGGCGTCTGTGGCGGGACATTGCTCTTTCTATTTCTGTCTCTCTGTGTTGTGCACCGGGCTGCTTTGCTTCTCACTTCTCACTGCTCACTATTATATATACACGAGTCTACTGTTGTAACTTTTTAAATTTATCATTAAAAATAAATTTAACATTAAATTTTATGATGGATTTTTATTCTTTACACAAGCGGGTGGAAACAAAAAATTTCTATAAGCGTCTTTGTGTTAGAGATTAGGGTTAAATTTTAGAGTTTAAATGTCAGTAGTTTAGTTTAGGGCTTATAATTTAGGGTTTATGATTATAATTTAGAGTTTATGGTCAGATGTTAGTATTTAGAGTTTAATGTAATATGGTTAGAGATTTAGTTTTTAACCTACAAATCTTAAATTATAACTCCAATCCCTAAAATTTAACCACACTACATCAATTTTAAATTACTAAACTTAAACCATAACTTTTAAACCTAAAATCTAACCTTAAACTTTAAAATCATGACAATTGTAAAATCTTTTTATTTTTACCGACTGTGTATCGAATAATTATTATTTCATTAACAATGCATCAAATTATTCATCGTTAGTGCATTGGATACATACATCAATAATGAATAGCTGAATATCTCAAATAATGTATTCTAACATTTCTTAATGATTTGAATCTATATCTAATTTCGACATTGAATCCATAATATCGATTAAAATATAAAACATTTATTTAGATAGTTGGATTTTGATATCATATTTATAATTTTTAAAGTTTAATTAGTTTTTAAATTATTTCTATTTTCAAAATGGAAAAAGAAAAATTAAGATTGAATATACAAATTTTTACCGTTCAGAAATGATGTTAATAAGAAAGATATTTGGCGAGTGGGTGGTGGAGCTTGAATCATTGATTGCCTGCTCCGTCCCCAGCAAACCACCAACATTTTTGACTTTTTGATTGAAATGTCATTATCCATTTAATGGGTGTCATTTTTTCGAACAATATGTAAGAAGAATAAATTATTTATAAAGGAGTGTCATTTTATTTATAATGGGGTGTCAATTTCATATATTTGTTTGTTTTTTATATACAAATTATATAAAAAATACAATTTTTAAAAAAATTGGAGTGTCAACCGACGCCCCAATAATTAATGTGGCTCCGCCCATGATCAGAGGAATAAAAATAATTTACAAATAGATTGTAACATTTCTATTTTTTATTATATAAAAATATTATAATTCTATTCATATGTTTTTATTTCACTGTATATAATAAATTAAATAAAAGAGCAAACATATGAATGAAAAATATGCAAAGTAATTAAGGGTTGAAATGAATATGGATGCAAGGTAGGGTCGATGAGCATATGCAAGATCACGTGGCAAACTTGTTAGAAATAAGAAACAAAAGGCCAACAACCATGTGCAATCAAAGACAAACAGTCCTTTTTAGTTATGAAACATGTCTATTTGTATTGGTGACAACGGGAAATCGTAATGAGATATGCTTTAGTTATATATTTAGTATTCGCTTAAGGCCCCGAAAATCTCCAAAACAGCTACCGCAACAAGGAAAGTCGCCTCATGCAAGAGGCAATTTCCATTAGTTTATATTTTTTGGTGCCTAAAATTGAGCCGGATTTTTGGCAACCGTACAAGAAATGTAAAAAAAAAATGCAATCTAATTTGTGTGTCAACATTTGAAGGCAACTCACAGTTAAGTTGAAATAACTGATATTTTTTTTTATTGTAGGAGAGTGTCGTGGAGCCAAATGGCATGCATGACGACCACCAATTCATGCCTTGGTTGGTGATTTGGATTTTCTTTTTCATTGATTGGATGGAGGTTGAAAGATAAAGATAAACAAAGATATTTCTGAATTTTGTCCCTCAAATTTATTCATTTTATTTATTTCATAAAAGAAGTTTTGAATATTAAAGCACATGACAACACCACAAGTCTTGGATCGATCCCCACAAATTCAGAGTTTTACCAATCCCCCTATAGAAATAGATATTGTTGCAGAGAACCGGTTCACCACACTTTACCATCTGCTCGCACACATTCCCAAGGTTATATAGGATACTAAACCAACTCCTCGAGATATTAGCCCCCCACAAACCAAACAGTTCCGACCCCTTGCAAGTTTAGCATCTTAAAAGATTGGTTTCCTCAATCTTCCTCCACAAATCTGGCTAAACCTGCAAAATTAACAGTAAGCCTCAGTTTGCTCGGATAGAACTCTTATAAGAACTGAGACCTGTTTAGCAGCAAGTGCCCACTGGAAACCAATGCCTCCCATGCTCCATCCAAAAACTCAACACTGACCACGCTTTCAAAGTTGGAGTTGAACTTGGCAGCACATCACATGGAAGCAGTACATTCACGGCAATCATTCTCAAGAACCTCAAAGAACAAAAACAAATATACATGAACGGGTTATGTGAAAAGAATCAAACTTAGAGTCAGAATACGAGGGAAGTTCCCCCTTACCAGCTACACTTGCATATTCTCACACACAATAACGACCCGTCCATGCTGATTGTCCTTGATACTGCTCGGGCAGTGAGGTAAACTGTTGGTTCCCATTCATGAGTGGCTGTTGATGCAATTTCTGTTCATGCTGAATTTTCAGATGCTCGAGGGTATTGTAGTCCTGCCAGCCTTTCTCCTTTTCCATTTGAACCTGCTTTCCGGGGAAAGGAAAACTTACTGTTCCAGTCAAGCCATTGCTTTTGTTATTGACATACTGGGGATCAGCATGAGATGAATTATAGAGGGAACTCTCAAGCCCAGAGCCTTTAAATAATGATCTCGACTGATGTCCATCCAACCAGCTATAATAATCCATCGGAGTTTTTTCCGAAACTACGGCAGAAGCAGATTCATTCAGTGGCTTTGGAGGAACAGAGCTAAAACCTGGTGGCGGACCAAGATGGCTAACTGGGCGGCTAATTGGATTCTTCTGCATCCCAACTAATGAGGAGAAGGTAGTTCTAGCAGCCAAGGCATCACCAGTACCCCCACTTGACCCAATAGCATTAACTTTGGATGGCATTACAGTTCCAGACATTTTTGTCGGACTGTAGTACATACCACTAGCACCAACATTGACCGGCTGTTGGATAGCAAGCGAATGAGAAGCAGGATGAGAAAAGCCTAAATTATCTTGTATTCCACTATTTAAATGTCCATTCTCCAACATTGTCAAACCTCTAAAGCTATTAGCCAGAAAACCAGCTTCTTCCATTGACCACCCAGATCCATGCATCTGAACAGGTTGCAGATGCTGAGGGAGAATACTACCAACTGATACAGGCAGTGGACGACTAGCATCAAGCCTCTCATGCTGGTGAAGACTATCATAAGGAGCAGACATTGTACTGCCATAGAATTTGAGATCACCAGCAGAACTACTTTGATTGAGCTTCAAAATCTCAGAGGGGGAATGATTTGGACCAATCACCTCACTTTTCTTCTCACTCACAGCTGGCTGGAAAACAATCACTTCATCATCATCATCATCCTCTTCCCCAGCCATTATAGGTTGTGGGGTTGACAGAACTTTTCCGATGTTCATTATATTCTTTGAGGGGGTTTCATGCACACCACTATTTGTTACTACTGGGGTAGCAGAGCTCAATGTGCCATCTGGCAATGGCTCAACACCAATAACAAATTTCTTAGCTTTGGAATCAAAATAAACAGTTTTCTGATCAATCCTAATGACATTTGCTAGAGCCTTCCCAGCTGCTAAAATTCTTTTGACACGGGCTTTCCTTTCTTTATCACCATCACTTACAAAGGAACGTTTCCTTGAGAAGTCCAAAATGGCATGTGCTGGAACAAGAGGCAAGAAACCTCGCAACTCAAAGTCTTCCCACAATGCAAGACGGTTCCAAGTTTCTCCTTCCTCATGCCTATTCATATTGAAAAAGCAGGTCTCATCTTCATCATCGTCCATGCACATAGGCCTAACTAACAGAATCTTATTCAGCAATGATATGCAATGTTTCCAGAAAAAAGATCTAGTACTTGACTGCTCATCAACATCACTACTAGCAGCTGCAACATCAGGGCAACAAGCCAACCATTCTACAAAAACCAGAATAGCAGGTAAAGTGTAGCTTGAAGAAGCATCCCGGAGTTGTAAACATCTTTCTACTACATGTCCCATCAACTCAAAAATGGCGGTGAAGGCATTCTGTAGCAGGGCAGCACGCTGTACAATTTCAGCATATGTTTGACCATCACTCTCCCTCTTCAGATTGTGCACCAGAAATATGAGAATGGAAACCAGCCTAACAAAGAGAAGGGCATTCTCAGCAGCACCAGTTCCAAAATTCAGTTCCTCTTCTGGCCCAGAAGAGAGAAGTTCACATAAATCACGGCTAACCCGAGTAAGAACATCTGCAAAAGTCTCCAGGCTGCACAAGGTAAGAATTGATAAGGACACAACCCCAAAAAAACCTAGGTCAATAACATAGGTGAGTGAACTTATAAGAAAACATACCTTGTGCGTGTAAAAAGAATGCCGTTTAGACGCACAAATCGAATACAAAAGGACTTAAAAGTATCCAGGACACCAGATACTATCTCCTTAGCAGGGCTTATCTTCATGTTGCTGTCTTTAGATGCAAGTTTCACTTCCACTTTCCCTCTACCTTTACCTGATTGCCGCACAGCAGGCTCCTTGAAGGTAGCTTTAATATCCCCAGGAAGCTGTGAGTAATTATGGCGATTCTGCAAACAAAAATACATATATTTAATACAATTTCCATAATTACTGTCATGTCAATAAACTGGCTGCATCCTCAAAGAAGCAAGATAAAAATGACATTGAACAAAGTTAAAAATCCTTCTAAAATCCATAATGGAAATATTATTGTAACTGTTTAACATCGAGCCAAATTGTAGCTTCTGCTAATCTCTGCAATACCTATGTGTACCACTATATCTTAGACTAGAAAATAGACAACATTCTGTATCTGCAATCCATAAAACTTGATTTCTAATCTTCATAAGAAAACAACTACTAAACCTAGAAAGGATGGATCAAGAATTCATCTCATTAGACTGGAAAGTAATAGGCATCTGTCCCACTAATAATGACCTTTGCAGAATATCACCCAAGACACAGTTAAAGTTAGAAACTAGATGCAATTTTCAAAAAAAAAAAAAAAAAAAACTGTAGGTTTGAAGATGATGCACACAACAAAATGTTCAACCATTCAAAGCAACTTAACATCCTGGTTGTAACAAGTGAACACATCATAACCCATAATACATCCAAAAGGCCATTCTGTGGTTAATGTCCAAAACGAAATAAAAACTATAATTTGCACTTATACCTTCTCAAATGCTACGATCAAGTTATCCCTTGCAGTTGAAAAGGGGTTATCAACAGCTAAACTCCGGAAATATCGGTAAACAGCCCCCAGCTCATCTCCTGAATATGATGCTAATATAGCTAGCTGAAATAAGGAGATAATGGACCATGTAAAAATTTAGAATTGTGTTAAACAGAAGAAATTCAAGAGAAGTGCAAAAAGAATATAAGGGCATTAAATATAATAATACTCTATTAAACAGGGGAAATGAAAATAAAGGGAAAAACCTGATGATGTGGATTCCCACTTGATGGCCAAATTGATGCAGCTTGCAAGTAGTAACTTGAAGCAGCTGCATACTCGCGTGTTTTAGAATCTCCATCTCCGTATAATCCTTTGTACCGTGCTAGGTCTCCCAAGTATATCAAGCAACGGTGACAAGACACCAAACCCTTTTTTATATCAGCAGATTTCTTCCCATCTTTGTCCATAACAATTTGGCTTTCAGAATCGTCAGAAAAATACCCAAATGGTAGTCCATACTTTGCTCTGATTTTCAAAATCAGATCGTGATAAAATCCTGTTGCCTCTGAAAGGAAAGTCTTAAACTGCAGTCTTATTTTTGTAAGCCTGTCAGGTCTTGGAGGAACTTTCACACCATGAGATGTGTTCGATCCTACAGAAGCTAGAGCAGCACTATAATGAGCTCTTAATTCCTCGATCCTCTTGTAATGTAACTGCCACAAAGCATATTCAATATTGTGCTGCTCAGAAAAAGCATGGTCCTCAAGAATTATTGCTTCATAGTTCTCACGCATCTGCTGCCAGGCATTGGGATCTGAAGGTACCCGTGCCTGAGCTGCTCTCCTACGATTATTTTCCAACTCTATGTTCTGCCGAAAGTGCCAAATATTAATCATCATGATCAGAAACTCCATAAAAACCCCATTTCCTAAAGAATAAAAAGAATACCTTTTCATAAAGACGCTGTGCATGCTCCCTGGATGGAGGAGCAGACATTTTATCAATCGGCACTATCATCATCCATCAAAAGTACTTAGTCAAAATGAATTAAACCTACAGGCATTACACATCATCAGCAAAAAAAATACAGGTGATGTTTCATTTGATAAAGTGAATTCTTACAATCACGACTAAGCTGTAACAAAAAAGTGGAGGGAAAGACACTGATCAACCAAAAAGTGAGCCACTATGTTAGTCAAAGTGCAACATAACTCCATTCAAATAGTACAACCCCTATAGCCAGATTACACGCTCACGGTTCAAATTTCTAACACTCTAGATATGAAAAAGAAAACAATCTGCGAAAACCTATTACCAAGATAGCTGAAATCATCAAAGACTCTGGCATCAACACTCACAAAATGCAACAAGAATACACCAGGATCAATGTACAACTCGCCAGAATAATAATCTAATTAAGATTTCAGAATGACTTCCTCCCCATTTTCAGCTCTCAAACGGAAGCTTCATTCAAACCCCCAAACCCGCAAATTTAGAATCCTTCCCATACAATGTATTGCTTATCCTCACCTGATTACTTGAACAATAATCGTAAATTATTGAAAAAACTGTGGAAAAGATGATTCCAAATCGGATGAATCCACCCTTCATATTAACATCACACTCATATTCCATACCTACCAAACCCGGACATTGTTTCTGTTGTAGCAAATAATTAACACCCCTTTTGTTCTTTTTTAATCTATAATAATATTTACATATTTTTAACAAGACCAAATCTTTTTTAAAACGAAGAGAAAACGCATGAAAACCAACCCCTCTCTAATTATCTCAAATAAAAATCGGACGTATAATTATCATTTTTTTCTCGCTAATTTTTTTTTATTGAGAAAACAAAACAAGAGAAGGAAACAAATGCTTTATATTGTATTACATTTAACCAGTCAGGTTTTCTTCCTTTTATCTCTTTCAATTCTTTCCAAGAAACAATAAGAAAATAAATTAACTACACATTAATTTTGAATACATAACCCAAAAAGAAAGAAAAAGAATCAGACCCAAATATACCAAGAAGATGATTACAATAATATCAACCACATAAATATATCAAATCGAAAGAAAAAAATCAAAATTGAATTTAAAAGGCAAAGGAAGAAAAAAAGAACTCACCTGCTGTGGATCGGATCTGAAGAGAAACCTGGAATTAAAGCACGGGGAAACGAATTTTGAGATAAATAAATAGGTATTGATTAGGGTTTGGTCGTTTGAGAGGGAGAGAGAGGTGGTTTGGTTTTGCTCGAATTGGGGGACGAGATGAGATTAAAATTTCAATATTTCTGCTTTCTTTTCGTTTCTTTTCTTCCCCTTTTATTTATTCTATTTAGATTAAATACCTGGAAAGTGAAGACTAAGGTCGGCTTTAGTAAACGGCACCGTTTTAATAGCTTCTGCGGTGCTGATTATTTTTCAAAACCATGGGGGATTATGGGCCGATTGGGCATACTAGTAATTAAGCCCAAGTTTTAACACTTTTTTATATTTATAATTACTAAATAAAATTATTATTTTATTAGATAATATGGAATTAAATTTATTATAAGTATTTTATTTGTACATTTAAAAATATATTAACTATTTTAATAATATACTAAATTATAATTAAACACGAGATCCTAATACATCTTCGGTAGTGTTTTAGAGTTATTAGTATACGATTGGAATACAATAACCCAATGTTGAATAATTTAAATTAAAGTGAAAGTAGCATTTAACGCAAAATACAATGTATAATTTAAGTTTTAGTTATTTTAAAATTTGATATTAGTAAATAATTATAATGTAAATTTAATAAAATGATAAACAATAAATGATTGATTGATTTGTTAAGAGTCTGAACTCTTGCTACGTTCACTATTGTTTTCGAGATGTTTAATTTCCTAGAGCGAAAGGGTCTTAATTACTTAAAGGGGTCAAAAATAATATTGTTTTAAAAAAAGTATAAGATTTAAATTCCCGACATTATTAATAAAAAAATAAATTGACCTTGGAATCGATAGCACCATTCTAGCATGGCACACTTATAGTTTCTAGGCTCCATTTGGATAAAGAATGTAGTTTTATTGAGTAATTTTACATTTTGTTTCTAATCACACATTCATATTTAATTCAAAAATATTACTTTGAAATATTAATAGGCTTATTATTCTATACACATGCGATGATTTTTTTTTCTACAAGCACCTTAATGTTAGACTTTTAAGATTTTAGAATTTAATTTTCATTGTTAGAATTTAAAGTTTATAATTATAATTTAGTTAGTTAGGGTTTATGATTTAGGGTAATATGGTTAGGGATTTATGTTTTAACTTATAAACCTTACATTTTAGTCATAAATCCGAAATTCTATCAAACTACTACACTTAAACCCTTATACCTTAAAAGTAAGACGTTTGTGTAAACAAAATACGGTGTTACTAACATTAACATTGTAAAGTTGGATAATATAATGATAATTTCAATACTACATTATAGATAATTTTACTCCATTTTCAATCATTTGGGTTTAGTTTCATTAAATTAAAATGAAAAAATAAAAAAAACTATTACTAATTATTAATTAATCAAACACTGAAGTTTTTTTAACTTTTTTTTTTTGGATAAATCAAACACTGAAGTTTGTTAATATATAATCTTAGTTTTCTTCTTCTTCTGATGTTTATGGCTGGAGCGGATGAGACTTGTATCAATGTAAAAGCGAGGCCCAACAAGAAAGCAAATCGAGCAGTCCATGTAGGGGCCTTGCAACACTTGTTTTGTTTTGGTTTACGTATGTTGCAGACTTGCACGAGAATGGCAACGAAAATTCAAATTATCCAAAATTTGATGAGTTAATTGCATTTTAAGTTTTTAACCCCTAATATTTTTTTGGATTACTTACTTATAAGATTATATTCATTTTAAAATTAATCGACATGCCTTCTTCTTGTTCAATCTTAACTTCGTCTCTGGTTGAGACTTTTTATTAAACCATCAGTTTTCAACCTATTGATTGAGTAATTCTAATCGCGTACTGCAAAGATCTGTTTTGAGCGACCGTCCCAACCCAATTGCTCCATCCACAATGTTAATATTCGAAATTTTGACCTTGCTTAAGGGATACAGTGCCTCATCACACTAGACCAACAGGTCGTTAGCCGGTTTTTTGTTTTTACTCTACGTAACAGTAGTTTCTGAGGCAAACATGAAATAGATACAAGCTCCACTAACAGGGACTGAAACATGTCCCAACATGTTCTTACTATCTATGTTTCTGTTTTTCTGATTGATATGAAACTTACTGGCGTGTGGTTGGAAAGTTTCGGGAAAAATTAAGGAGAAAAAAAACAATAGGCATGCAGGTGAGGTGACAAGTTTGATAGACAGCCGCAGAAAATGAGGAGATAAAAGAACAAATCCAAGTCCCTCAACCGGACAGAACCAGAATATAAAGAAGTAAGATCTGTGGTATTGGTTTCACATCACTTTATCACGTTATCTCTTTGCATTGCTTTCTCAACCTCATAATCTTATACCTCTCTCAACACTATCCTTTTACAATTTCTTAGCTAGGCCCTTGTTTTCATTCGTGTCCTCGTAAATTATGTTGTTCGGGTTTAAGACGAGTGTCAGATACAAGTGTACGTGTTTAGTATAATAATTATAGAAATAGAAGAGAATGAACATATAGATATTATTTTATCATTAAACAGGCAGAAGATGAAGCTCTTTGGAGTTGGAAGGAAATTCACCAAAATGTAAGGACTTAGATGCGAAAATACAGCTATAAATAAATAAAAACAAGGGAAGAGGCGGGTGAATTACTCCATTCCAAATGAATTCGGTCTTATCTGCCACGTTGGACCCACTTAGGACCCACGTTTATGTTGAGTGCTTCTCCCGCTCTCTTCTTATAAAAACTCCAACCCCATCAATATTTCCAAGGCAGAATTAACAGCCTGCAACCCTTCTTCATCCAGTTTCGTTGGAAGAGGTATGACACTTGTTTCTGCACTTTTTACAGCCCTGTGTTTCTTTTTTTACTCTATTATGTTTAAGTTTTGGAAGCAATAGAATTATCAGAAAAGTTATATTTAGATATATGACAAGAAACAAAAGCAAGGGTTTATCTTGATTTCTGTTCTCAGAAATCCAGCAAGTTATGGGAAACATGCAAAAGTATGAAGAGGGAAAATGAAAGATGATTATAGTTTGTTTAACCAACCAAAAAACTTAGTATGTTAGTATTATGAAACCTTTGCTTTTTATGTTCTATTTGATTAAAACAAGCTAGCAAAACTTTCATCAGCTTTATCCTGTTGCTGGAATAAGTGTGTGTGTATATCTTTATATCAGCTACTGTAATTAGCTAGCATCTGCTAGGTTTGTAACGGTGAATTTTATGTGATTTGAATCGAATGTATTCATTCGATTTGAAGCTTAGAGAATGAGATTACAGATTAATTCATTATTTGTAATTTTGTTTTCAATGTTGAAGTTTACATGCTCTGTGATATCTCTAGGAGGGAGAAAAGATGGACTATGTGTATGGACCAGGAAAGAACCACCTCTTTGTTCCAGGGCCGGTTAACATCCCGGAACCGGTTATTCGGGCCATGAACAGGAACAATGAGGACTACCGTTCCCCGGCCATTCCTGCAATGACAAAAACCCTTCTTGAAGATGTCAAGAAGATTTTCAAGACTACCACTGGAACTCCCTTTATGTTCCCAACTACAGGTATTCATGGTTTTAATTAGGTTAACAAGTTTTCAGTTATCTATATCAGGAAGAGAATATCATTATTCACATGCATGTTATGTTGTTAATAGTAGTATCTTACTTGTTTCGGATTAGCTTATGAAGATAATGTTGCTGTTCGACTTCAGGAACCGGTGCATGGGAGAGTGCACTCACTAATACCCTGTCCCCTGGAGATCGAATTGTATCTTTCCTTATCGGGCAATTCAGTCTGCTGTGGATTGATCAACAACAACGTCTCAAGTTCAATGTCGATGTAGTTGAAAGTGAGTGGGGTCAAGGTGCTAACCTCGACATTCTGGCCGAAAAACTTGCAGCTGATCACGCCCACACGATCAAGGCCATTTGCATTGTTCACAATGAGACTGCAACTGGAGTCACCAACAACCTGGCTACAGTAAGAAAGCTACTTGGTAAGTGTATTCCTATAGGAGCTCCCAAGTCTTTTAAACTAGCCAACTGGAATTGAAACCCCGGTGAAAGCGGAAACGAAGATCAAATTAACTTTCAAACATGGTTCTCATACTTTCTGTTTCTTCTCAGATCACTATAGGCACCCAGCACTACTTCTTGTTGATGGAGTTTCCTCGATTTGTGCCCTCGATTTTCGTATGGACGAATGGGGAGTCGATGTGGCACTAACAGGCTCTCAGAAGGCACTTTCTCTTCCCACGGGAATCGGTATTGTTTGTGCAAGCCCCAAAGCTCTGGAGGCATCCAAAAGTGCAAAGTCAGTTAGAGTTTTCTTTGACTGGAACGACTACTTGAAGTTCTACAAACTGGGAACATTTTGGCCATACACTCCTTCCATCCAACTACTGTATGGGCTAAGAGCTGCTCTGGATCTTATCTTCGAGGAAGGGCTCGACAATGTGATTGCAAGGCATAGCCGTTTGGGCACAGCAACAAGGTGAGTCATGCTTTTCTTCCCATCACACACGCACATCTATTTACTCATTTGGTTGCACAATCTTGGAACAGGCTTGCTGTGGAGGCTTGGGGCTTGAAGAACTGCACACAAAAGGAGGAATGGTACAGCGACACCGTGACGGCTGTCCTTGTTCCCGCACATATTGATAGTACAGAAATTGTTAAAAGGGCATGGAAGAGATACAATTTGAGCTTAGGTCTCGGCCTCAACAAAGTGGCCGGAAAAGTATTCAGAATAGGACATCTTGGAAACCTGAATGAGGTAATTCCTCAATGATCTTCAAGTAGTGCTCCTTTTCTAGCTTTGTTACCAACACCACCATCATCTTGATATATATTTTTTGCTTTGATACATTTTCAGCTGCAACTGTTGGGTTGCCTAGCTGGTGTGGAGATGATACTCAAAGATGTCGGATATCCGGTTACGCTCGGTAGCGGTGTTGCTGCCGCCTGCGCATACCTGCAGAACAACATCCCTATGATCCCTTCCCGGATTTAATGAATCATTATGCATGTAATTACGTTTCCTCTATCTCTTGTAAAAAGCTGTTGAAGCTGTTCAAATCCAGTACTTGTTGACATGTTCACTTATTCTAGTATTCTCTGTTTCATATATGTTCATTTTGTGCTCATATTTTTAGGCTTAAACGGCTTTAGCTCTACAACAAGTTACATTTTTTACAACTCTATACATCACTCCATCTAGGCTCATATTTCAACTTATGGATTTATGTCTGTGTTATAATTTAAGGTTTGGACTTTTAGCATATTAGATTTTAGAGTTCAAATAAACATAATTATATAATTTATTATGGGTAAAATTTTGATATATATGTTGTGTAAAATTAATTTACATTATAAAATCAAAATCTTAAATTCTTAATCCTAACCCTAAAAAATTATATCATAAACCTTAAACCCTATAATCTAAATTGTAAACACTAAATTTAAATTCTAAACTCTATAATATAAACCCTTAAACTTTAAACCGTAAACTAAAACTCTAACAAAAAAACTAAAAGTCACGTGTAAACAAAAGTTAACATAGCACGTGTATCAAAGTTTTTTTTTTTTCATTTAGGGTGAAATTTTGATACATAAGTTGTGTAAAACTAATTTTATACAAGCATGCATATTTACACTATAAAATCTAAATATTAAATTCTTAACCCTAACCCTAAAAAAATAAACCCTAAACCTTAAACCATATACCCTAAATTCTAAACCATACACTTAAACCTCTAAACTTTAAACCATAAACTAAAACTCTAACCCTTAAAACTAAAAGGCATGTGTAAACTAATGTTTACACAACACGTGTTTCAAAGTTTTTTCAATTTAGGGTGAAATTTTGATACACATATTATATAAAACTAATTTTATACAAGCATGCATATTTACACTATAAAATTCAAATTTTAAATTCCTAACTCTAACCCTGAAAAACCAAACCTTAAACCATATACCCTAAATTCTAAACTACACAACCTAAACCCCTAAATTTTAAACCATAAACTAAAACTCTAACCCCTAAAACTAAAAGACACATGTAAACTAAAGTTTACACAACTCATGTATTAAAGTTTTTTCATTTAGGGTAAAATTTTGATACACAAGCTGTGTAAAACTAATTTTACACAAACTTATATATTTATACTATAAAATAAAAATTAGATAAATCTCTTGTTTTCCACTTTTGTAATTTTAGTTCGGCTAATCTGAGCAGGACAAAACTCAAAAATATATTATAATGGTGAATTTTCAATTTAAGTCAAGATTGTCAACATCCCAAAAGAAGAAGCGACTGAAGTTCTTCATTGATACCTTAATGTGGCAATGACATCCTCAATTTGTAATGTATTGTTTTGACCACAAAGTTTGGTTAATCCAATAATAACAGTGAAGATCAATGCATGAATACTATCCGAAACGACAAAGTTTAGAGTATAATATTAAATTGCTGCCGCAATGTAAAGTAACGACTGTATTATAATAGTTTTGAAGGTTGTCACAACACCACAAACTATATTAAAACTCATAGTTATTTTTAAGAGAAAAAATATAGTATTAAATTTTGAGAATTACCACTTGAAACTAGGGCTGGCAACGGGTCGGATTTGGGTGGGTTGGAGCTCCACCCACCCCATCATCCGTATCCCAAATCGTCACCCATTCCACCCACCACCCGTTTGATCATTGACCCAAATTCACCCCACCCATCAACCGCGGATGAGGCGGGTGAATCGGATCATAAATGAGTTCTATTATTAAAAAATTATAGTTAAAAATACATGTAAAATTTTACTTAAAAACATTTAATATTTAATACATTAAAGTAAACAATTATTTAAGTTTTAAATTTCTAAATAATTTTACATACAACAAAACCTACATAAACAAATTTTTCATTTCTCAATAATAAACAAAAACTTAAAAAAGTATAAGGTTCAAAATAGTTTTTTAAAAATAATAATATATCGATGAATGAGGCGGGTGACGGATCAGATGGTGGGTTGAAAAATTTTCACCCGAATTTATCACCCGCTTCATTCGCCACCCACTTCAAACGGATCAAATCTACGTCTTATCGTGTTTTCGTCCATTTAGTTAAATTGGATGGGTCGGGTGGGCCACCATCCATAGGTAATTGTCGGCCCTACCTGAAACAAATTAGAAATATTTAATACAAAAATATCCATTTCTACAATCAAAATATTTAATAGTTTAGAAATTGAAAATATGTAACACATGGATATGATTTCCCTCCGAACGATGGTATAATTTTAAGTTATAAATATAATTTTTAAAAGGTTATATTGAAATTTTAAAGTGTGAAATTATAAAATTTTTAGTAATAATAATATAAAAAAGTAATTATATGAAATATAGAAATTTTCAGAAGGTGCATTCCACAATCCATCCAGGAATTCCCTATGATGAATATGGTAATAAAGAAATATACATGAAAATAAAAAACAAATATCTCTGCATATTTTTTTTGAGGAAATTCCATGTATGCTAGGATATGGATAAATATGGTAATAAAGAAATATACATGGAAAACAAAAACAAATTACCTTTGCATATTTTCATTTTTAAGGAAATCTAGATTATTCGATTGTAAAAATGGATATTTTGTCTCAAATTCTTAGTATAAATATTATACTCAACGTTGTCAAACTAAGTCAACCATGAAAAGCTTTTCAGTTTATGTTGCACTTGTGCTTATTTTGTTCCTTAACTCCGGTAAATCTTTCTCATCGCTGCTTTTATTCTATAGTTAGTCATTCATTCTATTTTCTACCCGTATCTTTTATTTGAATTCATTTTCCAATAAACAGATTTAGATACATAAAAATAATGTTAAATTTGAGTAAACATTTAAACATAAATACAAGTAGGAGTAAATATTCGATCGAGTCGAGTCAAAACATTTTGAGTTAGTCGGGTTGAAGAATCTTATTTTATAACTCAATTTTTATTTGAAATTTTTTCAAGTCCCAATCAAGTTCGCATTTATGTTCTAATTTAATTGCAAATATATATATATGGGATGAGATCCACTTACATGGTATAAAACTCATTTAGTTTTGAGTCTAAATACTTAACAAGTCTTTAAATTTTTTAATTTTAATATTTTAACTCTTTCTAATGTTCAATCCTGACTCCGTTCCTGCATAGATAAATGATTAAATGTTACTACGATCATCTTTTATTTGTTAGGTATTACCAAAATTTGCGAGAAGCTGTTCATGAGATGGTTGTTTACTTGTTTCATTTCTTGCAGAAAATTTGGTATGTATAGATGCTCAAGCTCAATGTCAGATAAAATTACATGGAGGAGGTTGTGAGATTGAAGAATGCAATAAAGGTTGTACGCAGAAATATGGACCCAAAGCTTATGGGATTTGCTTCTTTTATGCAAAGCCTAATGATACATGTCTGTGTCGTTACCCTTGTTAATTTATTTTCACCAAAAATAAAACCTTTTATGTAACTTGTTTCGATTCAAGGGGCCGTCCTCCTTAATTAAATAAAAATGAGATAATCTCTTTCTTCATGAAACACCGAAAACTGCATTTAAAAGCATAGTTATTTTTAAGAAAAAAAAATTATAGTATTAAATTTCGAGGATTACTACATGAAACAAATTAAATTACACTTTCGTCAATCGAATACATTACTGTCCCTTTAGTAATGAGTGAATCCTAATGTAAGGTCAATTGGAATTGAGGACTGAGGTTAAAGCATAGGAATGTTGCATGTGGGCAGTGCTGTGACAAGTAACAAGGTTCCAGGATTAGTGAACAAGTTGCAGCTATATTTTCCGGATATCAAATCCAAGAAACATCATCTAGTATCAATTATGTGCACTAAGGTGAGTACCTTGAGATAAATGTCTACTGCACGATACATACCGTCATGCACTGAAGCTTGATAATGGTAAGAATTACCAGGTCTAAATTGAAGAATTAAAGGGAAGGATAAATAGAAAAAAAATGGACTAAATTGATAGATTATTAAAATTATGTGGGCTAATTTTTTAGAATTAAGGTCAAATTAAAATAATAGTAGAATTTGAGGGTTAATTATGTAATTATATCAATTTATATTAACTGCCACATCATCAGCCGTTAAATTTTTAAGACGTCGGGCCAATTTATTACTTTTTTTAAGTCGGGGGACCAGTTTGTAACTTCTGATAGTCGGGGAATGCAAAAAAGAATTAGAATATAGTCGAGGACCATTTATGTAATTTACCCTTTTTTTAACAGTCTAATATAATTAGGGTGATGTAACCAAATGGTCACTAAACTATTCCAAAAAATAAAATCTAAATCTTAAATTATTAACTTTAACCCTAAAAACAAAACCCTAAACCTTAAACCATATACCATAAATTCTAAACCATACAACCTAAACCCTTAAACTTTAAACCATAAACTAAAACTCTAACCCCTAAAACAAAAGGCACGTGTAAACTAAAGTTTACACAACACGTGTATTAAAGTTTTTTTTTCATTTAGGGTAAAATTTTGATACACAAATTGTGTAAAACTAATTTTACACAAGCAATCATATTTACACTATAAAATCTAAATTTTAAATTCCTAACTCTAACCCTAAAAAACTAAACCTTAAACCATATACCCTAAATTCTAAACTATACAACCTAAACCCTTTAAACTAGAAGGCACATGTAAACTAAAGTTTACACAACACATGTGTCAAAGTTTTTTTTTCCATTTAGGATAAAATTTTAATACACAGGCTGTGTAAAACGAACTTTACACAAATATATATATATTTACACTATAAAATAAAAATTAGATAAATCTCTTATTTTCCACCTTTAAAATTTTAGTTCGGCTAATCTGAGCACGCCAAGACTCAAAAATATATTATGATGGTGAATTTTCGATTTAAGTCAAGACTGTCAACAACCCAAAAGAACAAGCGACTGAATTTCTTCATTGATACCTTAAGGTGGCAATGACATCCTCAATTTGTAATGTATTGCTTTGAATAGGGGTGAGCGTTTGAGCGAGTCGAGTGGAGTCAAAAAATTTTGAGTTATTCGAGTTTTCGATTCTAATTTAAACGACTTTCTCTAATCATATAAGATATATATATTTCTTCATATTATTTTTCACATGCATAAGTAAAATTTGTAATGTTATTTAATAAAAAAATATCATCTAAACTTCTAAAATACATTTATAATATTATTTTTAAATAAGGAACTTTTGGGGATAAAGTATTAATTGGGGTGTAAATGAGTCAATGAATTGATGTAAAGAAAAAAATTATAAAAAATTCAGTTGAATGATCAAATTGAATAAAATATAAAGTTAAAGGTCTAAATTGAAAAAAAGAATATATTTGTTAAAAATATGAATTGAAGTTATATAGATATTATATAGTGTTAGTGAATCATGTGGTTTAATTTTTGTCAAAAATAGTCTTAAAACGAAAGAGGAATTGAAAAAATGGGAAACATTCAAAGTTGAGGGGCTAAATTACAAAAGTAATAAATTTAATTGTAAAAAAATGAATTGAAGCTAAATAGGTATTCTAGTTTCTACATTGGTTTAGGAGCATGCACTTCAAATTTGGTCAAAATTGACTTAAAACGAAGGAGATATTGAAGAATTGAGAAAATCATATAAAGTTAAGGGGCTGAATTGAAAATATATAATTTATTTTCAAAAATATAAATTGAAGATAAATACGTATTCTATGCTGGTTTAGGAATACATTGTTTAAATTTGGTAAAAAATGGACTTAAAATGAAAGAGGAATTGAAGAAAATGAAATCAGTGACTAAATTGCAAAACTGTAAAATTCGGTTTTTCGGTTTTTCAAGTTGGGCAATTTCAAACCGACTCGAAATCGAAATTTTTTCGAGTTAATCGAGTTGACTCGAATAACTCGTACAACTCGACTCGAATCACTCGAAACTGAAAAAAATATTAATTTTTTCGAGTCGAGTCGAATTTTGCTCACCCCTAACTTTGACCACAAAGCTTGGTTAATCCAATAATAACAATGAAGATCAATGCATGAATACTATCCGAAACGACGAGGTTTAATTATGTAATTTATCAATTTAAATTAACTGCCACGTCATCGGCCGTTAAATTTTTAAGACGTCGAGCCAATTTGTTACTTTTTTTAAGTCGGGGGTCCAGTTTGTAACTTCTGATAGTCGGAGAATGCAAAAAAGAATTAGAACATAGTCGGTGACCATTTATGTAGTTTACCTTTTTTTAACAGGCTAATATAATTAGGGTTATGTAACCAAATGGTCACTAAACTATTCCAAAAAGTAAAATCTAAATTTTAAATTCTTAACCCTAACCCTAAAAAATAAAATCCTAAACCTTAAATCGTATACCATAAATTCTAAACCCTACAACATAAACCCTTAAACTTTAAACCATAAACTAAAACTCTAACCCCTAAAACAAAAGGCACGTGTAAACTAAAGTTTACACAACACGTGTATTAAAGTCTTTTTCATTTAGGGTAAAATTTTGATACACAAATTGTGTAAAACTAATTTACACAAGCATGCATATTTACACTATAAAATCCAAATTTTAAATTCCTAACTTTAACCCTAAAAAACTAAACCTTAAATCATATACCCTAAATTCTAAACTATACAACCTAAATCCCTAAAACTAAAAGGCACATGTAAACTAAAGTTTACACAACACATGTATCAAAGTTTTTTTTCATTTAGGGTAAAGTTTTGATACACAGGCTGTGTAAAACTAACTTTACACAAATTTGTATATTTACATTATAAAATAAAAATTAAATAAATCTCTTGTTTTCCACCTTTAAAAATTTTAATTCGGCTAATCTGAACTCGACAAGACTCAAAAATATATTATGATGGTGAATTTTCAATTTAAATGAAGACTACAAACAACCCAAAAGAACAAGCGACTGAATTTCTTCATTGATACCTTAAGGTGGCAATGTCATCCTCAATTTGTAATATATTGCTTTGACCACAAAGCCTGGTTAATCCAATAATAACAATGAAGATCAATGCATGAATACTATCCGAAACGATGAGGTTTAGAGTATAATATTAAATTATTGCCACAATGTAAAGTAATGGTCATATTAATAGTTTTGAAGGTCGTCACAACACCGCAAACTACATTAAAAATCATAGTTATTTTTAAGAAAAAAGTTATAATATTAAATTTTGAGAATTACCACCTAAAACAAATTAGAAATATTTAATACAGAAATATCCTTTTCTACAACCAAAATATTTAATAGTTTAGAAATTGAAAATATGTAACACATGAATAAGATTTTCCTCCGAACGAAGGTATAATTTTAAGTTATAAATATAAATTTTTAAAAGGTTATATTAAAAATATAAATTGTGAAATTATAAAAATTTCAGGATACGTAAAATTATATAAGTAATAAAAATATAAAAAAGTAATTATATGAAATATAGAAATTTTCAGAAGGTGCATTCCACAATCCATCCAGGAATTCCCTATATGCTAAGATGATGGATGAATATGGTAATAAAGAAATATACATGAAAAGCAAAAACAAATACTCTGCATATTTTCTTTTTTGAGGAAATTCCATGTATGCTAGGATATGGATAAATATGGTAATAACGAAATATACATGGAAAACAAAAACAAATTACCTTTGCATATTTTCATTTTTAAGGAAATCCAGATTATTCGATTGTAAAAATAGATATTTTGTCTCAAATTTTTAGTATAAATATTATACTCAACGTTGTCAAACTAAGTCAACCATGAAAAGCTTTTCAGTTTATGTTGCACTTGTGCTTATTTTGTTCCTTAACTCCGGTAAATCTTTCTCATCACTGCTTTTATTTTGTAGTTATTCATCCATTCTGTTTTCTACCCCTATCTTTTATTTGAATTCATTTTCCAATAAACAGATTTAGGTATTACCAAAATTTGCGAGAAACTATTCATGAGATGATCGTTTACTTGTTTCATTTCTTGCAGGAAATTTGGTATGTATAGATGCTCAAGCTCAATGTCAGATAAAATTATATGGAGGAGGTTGTCAGGTTGAAGAATGCAATAAAGGTTGTACGCAGAAATATGGACCCAAAGCTTATGGGATTTGCTTCTTTTATGCAAAACCTAATGATACATGTCTGTGTCGTTACCCTTGTTAATTTATTTTCATCAAAAATAAAACCTTTTATGTAATTTGTTTCGATAAGGGGCCGTCCTCCTTAATTAAATAAAAATGAGATAATCTCTTTCTTCATGAAACGGTGGCAAACTGCATTTAAAGGCATAGTTATTTTTAAGGAAAAAAATCGTAGTATTAAATTTCGAGGATTATTACATGAAACGAATTAAATTACACTTTCTTCAATCGAATACATTATTGTCCCTTTAGTAATTAGTGAATTCTAAGGAGAGTACCTTGAGATAAATGTCTACTACACGATACAGACCGTCATGCACTGAAGCTTAATAATGGTAAGAATTATCATGTCTAAATTGAAGAATTAAAGGGGAGGATAAATAGAAAAGAAGATGGACTAAATTGATAGATTATTAAAATTATGCGAGTTAATTTTTTAGAATTAAGGTCAAATTAAAATAATTGTAGAATTTGAGGGCTAATTATGTAATTATATCAATTTATATTAACTGTCATGTCTCCAGCCGTTAAATTTTTAAAAACGTCAGGCTAATTTGTTACCTTTTTTAAGTCAGGGGATCGAATTGTAACTTCTGATAGTCGAGAAATGCAATAAAGAATTAGAACATAGTCAGGGGCCCTTTATGTAGTTTAGCCTTTTTTAACAGTCTAATATAATTAGGGTGATGTAACCAAATGGTCACTAAATTATTCCCAAAAAATAAATTGGTAACCAAACTTTCAAAAGTTACAGAATGACAATTTAATTTTATGTTTTGTTACAAAATGGTAACTGTGTCGTTAACCTTCGTTAAAGAGGTGACGTGGTTGTTAATTTTTTGTATAATATTACATTTAGTCCTCCATAGTTACACATTCAATCAATTTAGTCATAATTCGAAAAAATTCAATAAATTTAACCTTCAATTTATTCTTAATTCTAAAAAACTAACCCTTACTATTTTAAAATTACTTCAATTTAGTCCCTCTCATTTTCTCACCACCCAAACACATTTTGAAACTATGAAGAGCGAAACCGTTGTCCACTAAAACGCCTAGTCCCCACCAAAACCATCACAAAGGGTGGACATTCTATATTTAAGGTGTGAAATTATAAAGTTTCAGAAGGCAAAGGGGTGGACATTCTATAATTTCAAATGAGTCTACAATTAACTTGAAACAAAATAAGCACAAGACAAATGCAACATAAATTGAAAAGCTTTTATATTTTTCATTTTCCAAGAAACTGATTCAGATATATAAAAATCAAGTTAAATTTGAATATACATTTAAACATAGATGCAAGTGTGTGCGTGCGCGCATGTGTGTGTCGAGTCTATGAAATTATGAATCGAGTCAAGACGAATCTAATATCTTCATATCGAGTCAAGTCGAATAATTCAATTTTTTTCGAGTCTAGATTTGCTCACCCTAAAAATATGGACAAAACTTTCTGAGTTTATTAAATATTTAATAATTTTTGGTTTGTCCTTGTAAAAAAACAAATATTTTTTGGAATAATAAAAGACAAATATATTAATTAAAAATATAAGAGTTTATTAAATATTTTATTAAGTATGGTTGAATTAAACCATAATTTTTTGGCCTAATAATAATTTTGGTCCCTATAAATTTAAGCATTATACAAATTAGGATAATTCCCTTAAATTTTGAGTTTAAATACTTAATAAGCTCTTACTTTTTTAAAATTCAATATTTTAACCTTTCTTAATATTCGATTCTAGCTCCGTCCTCACATACATGATGATTGAATGTTACTAAGATCATCCTCTAGTCTATCTATCAACTATAAATATGTCATTAGAGTCTTTATTTGTTAGCCTGTCTCCTATGATTATACTTATCTGTGTCGTCACACTTATTAATTTATTTTCATTAAAAATAAAATCTTCAATGTAACAAAAATATATTATAATGATGAATTTATAATTCAAGTCAAGACTGTTAGCAACCCAAAAGAACAAGTAACTAAGTTCTTTGTTGATACCTTAAGCTAGTGAGCTGCTCGAACTCGACTCGGTCAAAACTCGGTAAACGCTCGACTCGGGTTGACTCGACTCGAACTGAAACTCGACTCGAGACCTTAACGAGTTGAGTCAAGCAAAGTCTAACTCGACTCGATAAGTTTGCGAGCAGCTTGTTAATTTTTTAAAATATCTTTTTAGTAATTACTTTAATTTGATGTACTTGTGGATTGTTACTTTAATTTTAATATGATAGTTTTGTGAATTTAGTGTATTTGTGGATTGTTAGTTTGGATTTGGACTTTGAAAGTGTTTTATACACTCTTTTGATATTTTTTTTTTGTTAAATTTGTTAATTTATATTAGTATTAAGTATTATTAAATTTTACTTTTAGTTAAAAATAAGGTAAATTTTTCAATGAGCTTAACGAGCAATGAGTCGAGTTGAGCAACAAATTTTTTTAAGGAGCACGAATCGAGTACAATTTTAACGAGCTTAACGAGCAAAGAGTCGAGTCGAGCAACAAATTTTTTAACAATCACTGTCCAACTCGCGAGCGACTCGCTCGATAAGCACCCCTAGTCTAGAGGCAGCCTCAACATTCTTAATCCGAGAAAGTATCTTCTCCAACGACATAGACTCCCACGTGGTACAGTGAATCTTGCTTGCGCCGCCAATATTGTATGTATCTTGACTAGCTATTTGCACCCTCATATCCTTTTTGTATGGACAAAATTCCATTGTTTTAGTCCTATTGAATAAATTAAGGCCGCCGAGCTGCCTGCAGTTTTACAAGTATAAAGAGAGCAGCTGGCTACACACTTTAACTTCATCCTCAACTCTAAATTTCATTCCTCTACTTTTCTAGCTCTTCTGTCATGGAATTTCGCTTCCTTCGGATCTTCGCCATGACGCTCGTCGTAAGTAACATGTTCTTTTATGTATATATTGAGAGCAAATGGCCATTTAATTAATTAATTTCGATGCAGCTCGCAGTTGCAGCAACACAGTCTGCTGTACCAGTAGAGATGTACTGGATGTCTATGTTCCCAAACACTCCCATGCCCAAAGCCTTGAGAAATCTTCTACCCTCGCCTGCTGCTGCTGCTGGTTTGTTTTTTGGAACAATTGTGTAGACATATAATTCAGGCAAGCCGTCTAATTCTCTGTATATCTCTCTCTGCAAATAAACTGTAGGAAATCACATGAAAGCTGCTGTGGCTGATATGGTGAACGAGAATAAAGGGGCTTTTTCAGCATACAGGTTTTCAGCTTATCGAATACGTTATGGTTACACGAATCGAAAAAATGAATTTGCAGATGGAAATGTCACAACCAACAAGGACCTTTTCTTTTTTGAGAGTAAGCTTCATCCCGGTAGCAAGATCAACTTGAAGGAGCTAACATGTAAAGCCAGCAAAACAGCTTTCTTACCTCGTCTAGTAGTGAACTCCATTCCCTTTTCTACTCAAAAGTTTGCACAAGTCTTGCACTATTTTTCACTACAACCTGAGTCAGCCGCATCCAAAATACTCAAACAAACAATGGAGTATTGTGAAGCACCAGCCATGGAAGGAGAAGCAAAATATTGCGCTACGTCGTTCGAGTCTTTCGTGGATTCGGGTGTTTCTATGTTGGGACAAAACATCCAGCTTTTGTCTACTGAGTTGGAGAGGGAAACGCAAAGCCAAGAGTTTAGCATTGGGGAGGGAATGAAACTGATGGGGAAATCTGAGATTGTTTGTCATAAAATGAGTTATGCGTATGCTGTGTTCTTATGTCACTCGATTGAGAAAACAGATGTGTATAAGGTTCCATTGGTTGGGGAAAATGGAACAAGAGCTGCAGCATTAGCCGTTTGCCACAAAGATACATCCGCTTGGAGTCCCAAACACTTGGCTTTTCAGATTCTCAAAGTTGAACCAGGAACTGTTCCAATCTGCCATTTTCTAGCTAGAGATACCCTTGTCTGGATTTCCAACTAAAGTTACTAAATAAGTTTGAACTCATCTGCCTGTTGGCCTTATAAATAAACCTAGTTGAAGGGTGTGTGTATATGCATGTGTGGAGAAAGCCTTCTAGCATTTCCTATAAGTGTAATTGTGTGTATGTGATGAATGCTTTTCAATGAAGTTACTGATATTTTATCTGCTATGATCGGATCGTTTGTCGCGCGTCTTGTGCTTGATGGTTTTGATATAGTTCTTGAATCCAACCATTAATCAAAAGAAAACTCCTAATTGTGCTACATTATCTATGATCAGAGGTGGGAAGCTTCTTTAGCAAGGTTTCAAGTGCTACTAAACAACTAGAGCTCAACAAACAATGAGACAAAGGAGTCTAATGACAGGAGAAAATCAGTAGTTTTTCCTATCTGGATCCTGGAGTTGAGTTTTTCTTTTGTTTTCCTTGCTCGTCCTTTACTCTCTCGGTCTTTCCACTTTTCGATTTCTGGTTGCTAATGGAACCCTCCTGAGCACTGCACATATGAGACTTCAATTTGAATCCGAATTTCCTTGAGACATTTCCCCAAGTGAAGCTCTTTACCCGGCCTATCTTTTCGATTTCTTGCTTCATGTTCGAGCATTCCTTCTCAAGCTCAGAAACCCGTGTTCTCATGCTATCCATGCCTACCTTCAAAACCTGATTTTCCCTTGCAGCTGCAGTCCAGCCTCCTTCAGTTGGCCCTGCGAACCCGCTTCTCAGCTGTCGTGGTCCATCAAGATTATCAGAAACCAAAAAGCAACTGGCAATTGAAGTCCTTAGCTGAAGCTGCTCAAAGAACAGGATTTGGACAACTATTCTTAGCGGCAATCTTTCATTCTGTGCAGCATGGGTGCATGCCTCCAGGGAAAGCTTCTGGCAGTCCATCAGCCGGCATAGTTGTTCTCTCTCGGATTCCGACAACCACGGGTGCGACTGCAAGTTTGGTTAGCATAGGAAAGTTAACAAGTTTGAACCAAAAACATCCTGCACTGACAACTTATGTCTCTTTTGTAATGGGTGAATCCTAATGTAAGGTCAATTGGAATTGAGGTTAAAGCATAGGAATGTTGCATGTGGGCAGTGCTGTGACAAGTAACAAGGTTCCAGGATTAGTGAACTAGTTGCAGCTATATTTTCCGGATATCAAATCGAAGAAACATCATCTAGCAGCAATTATGTGCACTAAGGAGTATACCTTGAGATAAATGTCTACTGCACGATACAGACCGTCATGCAAGGGTCTAGGGTAGTCAGGGAGAGAAGCAGCAAGAGCTTGAAACTTGGGGAGTTTCAAATTAATGTCCGGGGCAACCTCGGCAAGGTACCCGTCGATTAGCTTGGCTACCATTGTAACAGGTGTTAACGAAGGCGAGCCAGTAATCTGACCATGATCGACTGAAGATGGAGAGGCTCCACCAGTAATCTGGTCCATGGCAAGAAAATGTTCAAGAATTCGATGCACACAGTCAACGTTATATAGTGTTTCTGTAGAACAAGAGAAGTTAGGCATCAGGAGATCTTCCAGAGTTGCTTGATCAAGCTGCATTCCAATCCTTTTCTCAATGTTCGATATACAAGAGGAGCTTGCTCGAAGAATCATGGCTGTTCGAAGCATTCCAAAGAGAAACCTGGGTGGGACAATGCCCTTCTGAATAGGAAGCAACCTATCAATCTCCTCCAGCAAAAGCCTCTGATCTTCTTCAGATGGAGGAGCCTCTAAGGCCACAGATGTGAGCCGGGCACTGGAATTAGTACCGGTAGCACCCTGACGCTTGTTCAAACCAGGTAAATACTTTTTTGCATAATAAGCAAGGGACCCGACAATTATTTCCCGCCTGATACCACGAGACTCCAGGACAACAATCAATCTCTTATAGAGAAGAAAACTTAAAGTTGATGCATCCCCATACCACCAATCTGAACTTGTATTTTTTGGTCTAGCCCCTGTACTTATCCCATTCCACATCACACTTCCACCAGGACTCTGCATAGGACCACCATGTTCCATTATGGGCCACCCGAAAAGGTTGGGGTCAGTAGTTGCCTTCACAGCCAATGATTCAATACACCTTTTCGTAATGTTCAGTTCATCGGCATAATAGATGATATCATCACAGGTTTGAAGTGCTCTTAAAGTATCTTTCCAATTACGGAGGACTACTTGATTAAGAAAGGTTTCAGTCTTGGTAATAAGATTGCCTTCTCCGTATTCCTCGGTCATTTCCAAATGCTCAGCAGCACATCGTAGGTAGACAACATTCGAGGACGTGAGCTCAAGTTTCACACCATAACAAAACTTGACCACAAGTTCAAAAGTTTTGGCTCCTCCAGGAATGTCAGGGAGGCAAACGGAACACTTTCGTTCATCTTCTTCAGATGCTTCAGCAATTAATCTTCCCATAACACCACTTCTAGAGAGTAAAGGGAACTGCACGAAATGAATGTTACGACGAGTAAGAACTTAAACAAGCAACAATTAATTACAATATCATGATGAGGGAAAATTACCTTGTGAAGATGAAAGGACATTTCTCCAACTTCAACAACAACATCACTAGGAAGTCCGGTCGTGCAGAGCCTAAAAGTGTAGCATGCATATCAAGCTTAAATAGAGAGAAATACCATAAGAATCTTACAAGCACAGAGAAATGCAGGAAGCTTAAAATGGTTCCATCTGTTATATGCATGAGAAACTAATAAGAATAAACCAATTTTGCAAAATCTGTCCTTGTCCAAATGCTGGGATTGTCACAATTGCAATTACTAGGAAAAGAAAAAACACCATATTGGCATATTCTCATTATTGATAAAAGAATGTCAGATTTGGAACTTACTTCTGAAAATAGACACATCTTCAACTGGTCTTTTGGGAAGGAAAACAATATATACATATATATATATATATAATTTTATTTTCTCTTGATCCATATGCATGATGCAAATTCAAACATAAAAGTAACTATTAAAAGTCAATGACAGAAGAAATGCTAGCAGAGAGAAAGGGAAATGTAGTTGAATTGCAGAGATCATGCACATACCAAGCCTGCCCTTGCCTTTTAAATGCATCAGTTTTGGATCCAAGTTTCATGCAAGCCATTTCCTCACAGTAAAAAACCAGCAGCAGAACTCCGAGCACAAATGCTTCAACCGTTTATCCCCTAAAACCAGACCAGCCTAAATTGCTGCAAAGTCGAACCTTGAAAAGTAACCAAAATGCAGCTTCTTCTTCTTTAACATGTGAAACACAGGAACCAGAGAACCAAAGAATCTCCTAATTTGAGATAGCTGTTTCAGGTCAACTCCTCCAATTCTGAGCCTCCAAAAACAAACACCCACCAGCTCAAAACGAATAAAGCTTTCTACTTTATTTTGTCTATCAGCCCCTAACAAACTTCAGCAAGAATATTACATAGTTTGAAAAACAGAGGACTAAAACCATTCAATACCCTTTACATTAAAGCAAAAAAACAAAAACAACTCAGTGAGTTGCTTTTTCTCAGGGCGTGTTCGTTTCTTTTTCAGGTTGATAGGAATGTCAATAATTCAGTGCTTTTGCAGCAAAGCTTTTCAAAGCCATGGTAATGTAATGATGATGTTCACCACTTAGAAAAGCCAAAACGATGATCAAAGCTTATTTGGGCATTAGTGGCTGTCAGCTCCCAGACCAAACCCTTTGCATATACATCCAGGTTCGGTGTGGGACCCTTCTGACTTCTGCCTAAACAAACTCCTTGGTTTTCTAGAACTTTATTACATAGAATTTTTCGAGACATTTCATGTATCCATATTATCAATTCTCTAATGTCCAAAATATTTTTTTCCAAAATATTAAAATAAAGATTGTGCGAGATTCATTAATTGATTGAACGATTAAGGATGTTCACATTCTTTTATCATGTATGGGTTTGAATCCTAACATTAGTCGTAGAAATATAATTCAAATGTAACTATCATCACTAGGGGTGTGCATTTTGGGATTTCGGGTTGGATCCAAAATTTTATGGAAAAAAAATCAGATATTCAATTTTTCGGATATCGAATTTTTAGATTTATGACTTGATTTAAGGTTTTTTATTTATTTGGTGGTCCTATACATGAAAATATCGGGTTTTCGAATCTAACAACAATAAATTACTTAATATAACAAGATTTGTATCCATGAGAATTTAAAATAACATATGTAACAAGTAAAAATATCGAATATAACAAGATCCATATACACAAAATTTTTAAATTTTCGAATATCCAACCGAATGTGAAATAACTATCCGTATATGATCCGAAATTTTCAGATATTCAATCCGAATTATCTGAAAAATAACAAACGGATTAGATATCTAAATTTTAAGATCGAATAAACGAATCAGTCGTACCAGAGTTTTTTGCACACCCCTAAATTCATAACCAATAACTCTTAATCAATACAGTTAAACTAACTAGTCATATACTTGAATCCAACAACTGTCTCAATGGAAAAGCGGATAATGTTCATCTTAGGAGATACGGGTTCAACCTGCTTTGTCTATAAGGTGTGTGTGCATTGTCAAAGGGTTAAGAGTATCTAACAACATATACTACATTTCAATCTGCTGTTGAAACAATTGTACAATCCAACATCTTTTATTCTTGGTATAATACCATTTCAAAGCACCATATCTTTTCATAAACAAGCAATGAAATGAAACAATCAAATCTGGAAACAAGGGGAAAGTATAACAAAAGGAAAATGAAAAGAAAAATCTTAGCCAAATGTCAGCCGAAGAGGTAAAAAACTGCAAAAAAAAAATGAAGTTCTTCGTAATGGCTGTACATTGACTCGACTTTCTTTATGAACAAACAATTCCCTTGAACAGAAAGGTCATCCAGGCTTACACCATGGACTTTGTTATATCAAAGTTTATAAACCATTCACAAACTGTTAGAGAAACCCTCAAAAAAGGGGAAAATTACCCAGAACTTGCACCGGTGCTTTCAGCCATATGGTATTACCTCCTGGAAGTTCGAATAGTTCTAGGAGTAGTCGAAGTAAATTCTCTTCTTCAGAGTCCCTACATAAATCCAAATCTGCTAGACATCATCATTTAACTTGATCAGATATCTCGAGATTGTCAAACACGCGGCTCACAATTATCAAAAGAATCTGTTAGATCGAGTGGCTTTAGACCCTTTGGAGATCGAGGAGCCAAACGCTCTCCTGGCCTCCCTCCCTGATCGCATACCACTTCTTTTATCAAATGAATCATTATAACCATCTGCAGCTGCTCTGGATGTACGTGCGATATGTTTCTTCTGCAAATTCCTTGTCTCTTCTTCAGAATCATACCTTGAGCGCTGCAGAAAGACATTGTTGAAAGATAAATACCATCTTTACCCAGAATAACATATACCATAATAAATAAAGTCATTATAGTGCTCCTCAAGGTCAAGGAAGGGATAGGCAATGTCGATAAGGATAACATATACCTTCATGGGGTCTGAAAGTACTGCATATGCCTCTCCAATTATCTTAAATAGTTTGTCAGCATCCTTGTAGGCTTCTTCTCTTATCTCCTTCCAAAGCTTATCGTCTCCATTTTCAGTTCTTACCAGGGATTGAACAGCCTACATCAGTAGAAAACCTGTCAGATCATGACCAAACTTCTAAAAATATGCATATATCAACAGATATAAGAAACCTTATCAGGATGATGCCTAAGAGCAGCTTTCCGATATGCTTTCTTAATATCTGCTGTTGAAACAGATGGTTCAAGCCCCCTGCCATTACAATAAAAATAACAAATACGGTCAATTTAAGTATGGTTCCATAATCCATAAACATGGCTCTGTGGAGAACAAATAAATAGTCAAAAAATATCACAAACTTGCCACTTGAATTTCATTATCCCACCTATTATATTTCCTACAAAGATGAATGAAAAGTTTTAAACTTCATGAAATCTAAAATTCACTACCCAACAAAGGAAGTAGCATCAAGATCCATGTTCATAAGAACCTTAATAAATGCCAAATGCCACCTATAATCACAAATGAATAACTTACAAGATCAGATAGAAATCCAATGGCACTTCCTTTTTGCCTTCTTCCTCGATTTCAGAAAGCCACGAACGAGCATGCCTTGTGTCATTTTCCAAGTTAACAGATCTATCTGATAATCCAGTTTGATTGCTCTTCGTCTCCATTTGCTTCATGAGAAGAGAAAGAAGTCTTTCAAGATCATCGGTTGCTTTCCCATAGTCTCTAATCTTCTCATATAATGTGGCACGTCTAGAAATTGCCTGCAAAGACAGCATTTTAAAATGATTTGTAAATTTCAAATTAAATCTAACCATTTGTGTTGGCTTTGGTTCAAGCACGTGCCCTACACAATATAAAATCAAGAAGAAATGCCCCTAGAAGAGGATAGGAAGCAAAGAGATGTATTGAAAGTGGATAAACACATAACAAAGAATGCACCATAGGCTCCAATCATTTAGAAAACAATATTTTCCAAGGCGGAATACTTGCAATAAATGTCTAAAAATAAAATAACAAAATGGACTCCCAAAGAACTAAATTTGTACAATCAATTTCCATTGCTGCCATAAAGTTACTTTTTAGATCCATACAACACAGTACTAAGCCGAACTTATCTGGCATACACGAGAACTTCTGGAAAGAAAAAACAGTTGTTAAGGAGCACCCCATTTTAACCAATTAAGAGAAATTTCTAGTGAAAGCATTTGGTTTATCCATCTTCCAAGTCCTTAGCATTCAGCATTTATAGTTTATTGCACCTTTTAGTAACATTTTATGTGCCAATCACTGCTGCTTCGAAAAGAATAAACAAAAAGCTGATAAGCAACAATCGTCTGCTAGTCAATACAATGATAAAACCATCCAGGCAGTCCTACAAATTGAGCTTGTGCATGTGATTAGTAGCTATTAGATGAATTCATTTTCTCCCTTTGGAGGTATCTTGCAGTTAGATTAACCAATTTTTATTTAGAATAACTTTTGAATGTGAGACCCTCGTTTTTTCATTCATAATAAAAACACAATGGACTGATTCGATCTCTCTACTCAAATTCCTTCGATCACTTCTTCCTCTAGAAAATCATATGAACAAGTAATAGCACAAAGATAAGTCAGTTTGCAGGGGGGGGAAAATAAACCTTCAAATAATTGCTATCAAGTGCTATGGCAAGGCTGCAGTCAGCAATAGCTTCAGTGATTTGGCCTACTGCTTTGTATGCAGCAGCACGATTGCAAAAACAAACAGCTGCAAAAGGCCGTGACTCCACATTGCAAGATAAAGCCGCAGTATAATGTTCAACAGCTTCTAAGTGTCTGCCTGATTGAAATGCTTCATTCCCTGCAGCCTGCAGAAGAAAGATATAATTGCATTGATAACAAAGTTTTTATCTATGCTCAAACATCTAAAAGAAAGAAAAAGTTTGATACTAGTTTCTACGCATCATTTAGATGTTAAAACTTCTCACTTCCAGGGATCAATCTTAATTATATAGATTTCAAGAAATAATTTACTTTTTAATCTTAAAAATATATTATTATTGAATTAATGCACTCAATTATAATAAACTTGTTCATATAATAGTATATTTCAGTGGCAATAAGTTGTGTAGAGTCAAGTTATGTTGGCAAGAGGTCCAGGACTCAATCCCTGTGTGTAACCTATTCCCCCTCCGCCTTTGAATTTAATGTAATTGATTGTACTGAAAATATATATATATATATATATACTCCATATCCACATGGTCAACCAAAAACCTCCTTGACCCAATCCCAGCCTTTTAATTTAAAACCAGATTCGACTTTTGAGGGGGTGGGGGAACCTGATTCTTAAAGTAAAAAGCATATCTAGGAAATACCTTATGACTTAATAGCTCACGTACGGTAGCAGCCAATGGAATTGATGATTCCAAACTGTTGCTTACATCCCTGGAGAGACTCAAAATGTGCAATAATCATTGTACTTCATGGCATAAATTAGAATATTTTGAAAGACAATGGTGTGAATTTTACCTATTTGTAGTGGATTGCAATTCCTCTTGCTTCTCCAGAAAAGCAATAGCCTCTTCAAGCTTTCCTATATGAAAGTAAGATTTGAAGATCAGGTGACACCGCCAAATTCTAAAGGTAGGGTCCTTCGAGAAGCCAGAACCATCCGGATTGGCCAGTTGCCCACTGACATCTAATGAAGGAGAATTCTTTTCAGCAGAATCAAATGTCTGGTCACACAGCTGAATTACATCTTCATATTTGCCTAGCTGCCAGATTGCAAAAATGTTATTATGAATCCGACAATCTTCCTGTGATTTAACATATGCTTAAATTACAGTAAACTACATACTTTCAGAAGTTCCTCATTTAGACAAGCATATATCAACAAAATTACACTTACAATTAAAAGAGCCTCTGCTTTCATTTCAAGTAATTGATCTGAGTACACGCTTATTTGCAAGGCCTCAGCAATTACTTCCAACGCAGTCTCTGCATCATCAGATGTTTTGCTTTGCAAAAGTAGAGCAGACTGATGCATGCATTCAGACAGTTTCTGCCAAATAAGAAACCACTGATCAGCCAAATTACTATCGCCACAAATAATAAATTGTAAATACCAACTAATGTTACAATTAACACAAACCAGTGTCAAATGAACTTGAATAAAATAAGAGCAATAATATACTAGCTCCTCTCAAATAATAATCAGCACCTGTGCCTTTTGTAGGCCATCAGAGGCATCTACTGCAACTTTCCGGTCCACGCAAACATCAGTTCCAGATTGTAAGCACTTCCTGAAATAGCGCATTGCATTCTCAACTTCCCCAAGGGCAAGGTAGCAACTTGAAGGAAAAGAAATAAAGAAAAGGAAAGTTAGGAGAGCCAATAGAAACGAGAACCAAACTGATACCAAAGCATTGACATGAAAATTGATACTAAAATCAGTATCCTAACAACTGGATAAGGATGAGGAGAAATATTAACTCCAAAAGAGAACAGATATATAGAAAGTCGAAAACATAGTTTGGTAATTTAACTGATAGAAATAACATATATTAAGCACTGCAAAAGCATCAAATGGAAGTGTGAAGATTTGAAAGTGGCATCAAGCTGCATCTGTGAGCAATTTGAAACAAATACCTGTAAACCAGCATGCATGATGCAACAAATATTCAAAAAGAGAAACAAGAATCTCAAACTTCAATAAGCCTGGTATATAAAGGAATTTATAGAGTTCTAGCACAAACACAGAATTCTGGAAAATGGAGGAGGCTCAAATAAAGAAAATGAAACAAATGTAGAGCCTTACTTCGCTGCTCTAAGTTGAACCCTCAAAAAGTTAGGATCTATTGAGATGGCCATCATACAATCTCCTAGTGCATCTCTCATTCTTCCAAGAGACATACGTGTGGCTGCAAGGTTGCTATAGCACAGCATCAATGCCCGAAGACAGCTTCTAGATTTCTCACCTGCGGGAATACAACTTATCCCTTGCATATAATATTCCTCAGCTTTGGATGAATCCCCATTTGCATAGGCTTGATTCCCCCTGGTACATATCAGTAAAGAAAAAAGCGTATTCATCGATGAAGGGATATGTAGAGATCACATCATCAAATTACAAAATGGCGAAACAAGATCTATAAGAAAATTAATCAACTTGGAAAGTATATGTTTTAAAAGAATGAAGGTTAATTATCAGATACTAATTAATAATAACCTTAACCGCCACTTTTCGCATGATTCCACAGCTGCAGTGCTTGAACTGCTCAAATTAGGCTCACATTTAGCCTCAGGTCCTTTGTCCACCCCGGAATTTCCTCCAACCTTGCTTTGCATAGTAGAGACGTCTGCTGCTTTCAGGTATTGCTTAGTGGATAAATGCAATGAAGCACTTTTAGCTGAATTCTTCTTTTTGTGGTGGCGACTTTGTGATGATTGTTGACCTTTACCGGAAGGAGATGCAGCAAAGGTGAAGTCAAACCCAGTTATATGTTCAGAATTAGACAGGGAACTAAAATACATCTGGGCATCACTATCTTGCCTGTCAATACTTGTTCTTGAACTGGCTTCAGTTTCAGCTGAACTAAGAGCATCGATATCCTCGGCTGCACTTGCAAAGTTCTCAGTTTTGGACTCATGCACAGAATCTTCTTGGGGAGCTTCAGCAGAAATGCCGTCAAAAACATTTCCAGAACCCTCCTCTTTTAGTTCATCCTTCACCGTATCTTCTTTTATATTCATATATTGTGCTGTAGCAACAAGTTCCCCATATAATGCATTATATGAAACTCCTGATTGTGTATCACTGAAGTCATCTTTGTTATCAAGACTGAAAGAATCATTTGAAGTTACAGAAGGTTCTCTTGAACAACGAGCACTAGTTTTACTTGAAACAAAATCTGGTTCATGCCACAACTGGACGGGTTTAGGCTGCTTCGACTTTCCCTTCTTTTTCTTGCCTTTTGTGCTTGTACCAGATTCTTTTTTTGCACCGAATTCCAGTTTTTTATTCAAACCAAAGGCTTTATTTGTTTGTGAATTCGGAGTTTTGAATTCTACAAAGGGTGTTTCTATAGCATCTTGTTTGGCTGTAAAACAAAACTCATCAGTTTTCCCTGGTCTATCAGAAGTCGTGCCAAAGGGATTCGAACTAGCCTGGAAAGGCAAGGAGCTAGATGAAAACAAAGTTGATGCTGCAGCTCCACCAGGTCTAATATCAGTTTTTGGATAATCCATATGAGCTTTAGTTGTGGCCGCCTGGAAAGTAAATCCTCGGTCTGTTTGACCAGTAGAATCTCCCATTACACTCCCTATATTCAACTTCATCTCCCTTCCAGCTGACAATACATCATCTCTTTTCCCACCAAGATGACCAGAGCTTTCACAACTCTCCTTGGTGTAACTATTACCAAACCCCTTTATGTTCAAATTCTTAACCCCATCACAAAGCGTATCCGACACGCTTCGAAACAAATTACTTTTTCCAGCCATGAATACAAAATCCCTCTTAGCTCCATCAACATCATTGCCTGTAACATTTGATTTGCTCCGCGACTCGAAGGAAAGTTTTCCAGTTTCCACACCTCTACCAATAAAACTACCTACATTGTCATCATCATTATTACTACAATCACCCTCTGAACAATAATTGTCAATGTTCAACTTCGTTATATCATTTGGGAGCTTTGAAAATAAATTCCCACCCAAGTCACTCCCATCAGAAAGGCTAGGGTGTCGAGGCAGATTAAAACCGGAGCCCGTCCGGTTCTCTGCCTTGCCTGAAGATTTCGAATTATGGGAATTCAATTGCTTTTTACTTTTAGCAGGCTTTGGCCTGGGAAGGCCTCCCGATGGTCGTTGTGCAGAAGGCGCATTGAAACTAAAATTGGTATTATTCGGGGTTGATTTCGGAAACCCAGAACTAAAATCACCTCCAAAACCAAAACTAGAAGATGAGTTCATTTTCTCTCCTGAAAACTTAGAATGAAAAACGAGAGAAAGACCCAAAAGTATAAACCGTAAAAGGAACAAACGAAGCCTGACCAATGTGAATTGAACAAAGAGGAGGAGAAAGAATTTCCTCTAGGCTCTAGCAACGCCGGCTACATGGCAACGTCGGCGTCATCAAATCCAACGGCTGCCAGTGTGATTGGATTGTAAATCTGATACCTTGATTGATCAATTCATTGAATGATCAAAACGAAATATAAAAAATATGGTCTAAGGGATGATGGTGATAATGAAACAGAGATCAATAATGCAAATTCTGGAGAGATAGATGGATTTTTCCACAGTTTTTGAAGGTGTTTTCTTTTTTAAAATTTCGATCCTCTTAATGTTGCTTTAAAAAATTATCCAAAAAAATAATGTTGCTTTAAAATCCCTTTCTTGTTTATTTTTTTAATTTAAAAACTTTAATAATTGAGCTTTCATCGTCTTAAAATAGACAATTTATAACTGCCATATTTTTTTATATTTTTCATTTGGGATGAAACTTCAATAATTCAATATATGATTTCTCTAAATTTAGTACGATCTAATAATTCGATATTCTTCTATTCAAAAAATTAATTTGATATTCTCTTTTATTATTTTTTAAATATGAAAAAAATAATATATATCAACTTAATTTTTTAAAAATCTCTAATAATACTTATATTTATCCTCTTTATTTTACAATAATACTTGTTATAAAAGAATGTTTATTATTAAAGTTAGTGTATTTTTGGCGCCAAAGAAAAAACAGAGTGCATCATACTTTTACGTTGTATGTACTCTGTGATGGGTTGAACCATTATGAAAATATTATATGAAAGGCTTTTTAGTGTTTCTTTATACTCGTTGAATTTTGATAGTTTCTTTATAATTTTATTCGAAAAAAATTTAAAATAAACTTTAAACTATAAAATAAAATTTTTTAATTTAATTTTTCTGACCTCGTTTGATCGAATACTCAACACTAATTTTTTGTCATCTTTTTTTATTATGTAAAGAGATATTAAATTCTCAAAATAAATACAACATAGGCATTCTTGACTAAGTGTGGACAAAACTCGACTCAACTTGAAAAAAAACTAAATTATTTAATTCAATTTGATGCGAAAATACTCGCCTCGTCTTGGCTCAAAAAAATTAAAATAAAATTTGAGTTATAAAATAAAAATTCGTGTAACTTTAAATTTTTAGTAATTAGTGGATCAGTTTTCAAGTTCGAGTCGAGTCTTTCAATTCTGTCTGACATATATATATATCACATATGAAAGAATATATATGTATTGTACATGGTTATAGAAACGTTTAAATTGAAACTGATTAATATTAAAAATATTATAAATGTTTACAATTAAATTTAAACAAAAACTCGAACTTAACCTAAAAAAATTCAAATTATAAAATATGAGCTTCAACTCTATCCGTTTAAATCAGAATTAAGAAGCAAGCACCTCAGCCTCAGGTTTGCTATGATTCCCAAATATCAATTCTGGGAATTATTGGTTGGTTCCAAAAATGTCAAGCATGCTTGAATAATTTCATGCTAAGCCAATGGAAATATACAGCAATCACAAGTATGGGAAGTGTTAAGGGCACCAAATAGCAGTAATACCTGTTCCCCAAAACCAACTAATTCATATAAATATAATGGGAGAAATCATATTAAAAAAAAACGAAGAAGAAATTTTTTAATTGCAGTGTATCTGCAAGTGCAACCCTAGATATTACCAGGAAACCCTAAAATAAAAAAGAAGAAGAGAGGACGAAGATTACCTGTCGTTTCGGATGGCCGCAATCAGAGGGTAATTCGAGGGCGGAAGAAGCCTCGACATTAACGCGGTGAAGAGAAATCCAGGCAACACGACGGTTCCAATTCCCAACAACAACAAACCCCAGAACGTCGTCGTTCTTAACCTCCCATCCCCACATCCCACCATTGTTTCCATTGCCGGAGTTTTAGACCCAAGAAAAATATTCTGTAGTTTTCTTAATATACAATCTTTTTTCTTTTTTCGACTAGCCTGTTGTTGTAGCTGTTGGGCCTAATCGACTGGGTTCTTTGGATTGTTGGGTCATTCACGGGGATTGGGCCTAATCAGACTTGGACTAAGTTGGTCCAAAATATAAGTTTGAAAATTTTACATCAACCTTCTATAAAGGGGATAAAAATTCTCTGCCCCCTAATCATGCATTCTTCTATGTCTCACACTAAAAATTACTTAAAAATTAAATTCTAAACTCTAACCCTAATTTCTACATCCTAAACCCTAAACCTTACACCTTAAAAATACACCCTACCACTAATTCCCTAAACCCTAACTACAAGCCCTAACCTTAAACCCTAAACCCACTATTTTTAAAGTGGGAGCATAAAAGGAGGCATGATAAAGGGGCAGACGATTTCCATCCTTATAAAGGTATTAGCATATACTCTTAAAAGTCGCATATTATAAATTCAAATATCAACATTTATTTTGGAAATATGGGTAAGATTACATTTGGATCACTCAATTATTAAATGTTACATTTAAGTCATTTAATTATGGGTAATTTTACATTTGGGTCACTCAATCATGGGTAAGGTTACGTTTGGGTCACCATTTATATTTAAAAAAATACATTAATTTAGTCATTTTTCCTTCCAAATTACTTGTATACCCTTGTTAACATTAAAATACTTCATTTGAAATCATTAATTAATCTAATACACAAATCAATATACTTTTTTTTAAATATGAAGGGTGACCCAAATGTAACATTGCCCATAATTGAGTGATCTAAATGTAATCTTTAATAAATGGGTGACACAAATGTAACCTTATCGGTAATTGAGTGACCCAAACGTAACTTTTAATAATTGAGTGATCCAAAATCTTACTCATAATTAAGTGACCTTCGTTGTAGTTTACCCAAAAAATATGAACAGAAACAATATATTTAGATTATTACAAGAAAAAAATAGATAAGAGAACGCTATCACTCGTGCTATCCAGGATGTGATCCAGAGAGATTGGCAGATCTCGATTCGTGCTATCCCTAGGAAGTGCAATTAAGTTGCAGATGTTTTGGCAAAATGTGCAAGTCTTTCGAATCTCAACTTTGTTCTTTTGGATTCTATTTCGAATTTTGTTGTTGATCTATTACGTGAGAACTTAGTTCTTCTTAAGATGTAATTCTCACGTGTTTCGTATATTTATCATGTGTACTTTTTTTCTTCTATTAAGTTTAGGAAGGTTTTTTAACAAGACACACAATAACGATACACCTCCCTTATCAAAAAAAAATAGATGAGTGAAAATACCGAAATAATGAAGGCTGCTTGGGGATAGATAGGATTCAAAGTCATTTATTTCTTCTGCCACTTGGTGATCTGTTTGGAAAGCACCTCATTAATCTCTCTTATTTATTAGGGTTTTTATTTTGTTTTATTAAACCCCTCTATTTCTCTGTCTGGCCCATGCTCGTGGAACCACATTAATGTTTAGTTGTTCGGTGATCATTTTTGAAAACACATCTCTCAAACTGTGTGTTCACTGTTGTTGCCTATATTTACACGCTCTTCTTCTCTTGTTTCTTTTCCCAGTTTCTGATGTGATGGAGATAGAGGTAGCAAGCTGCAGCAAGAAAGGTGCTGCCGCCGCCGCCGCCGCCGATGATCGGGATATGGTCAGGGGTGTTTACTTGGTTTGGCAGGATCTCACGGTGGTGTTGCCCAACTTTGGTAACAAACCGACTAAAAGGTTGCTTCAGGGACTTAGCGGATATGCTGAACCTGGAAGAATCATGGCGATTATGGGTCCGTCTGGTTCCGGGAAATCCACACTTCTCGACTCTCTAGCAGGTTATTTTAACCCTATCTCTTCATATTGTTTTATTTTACGTGAAAATTATACGGTTATAAATCGGTCTTAAATTTTTTTAATTTTAATCATTAAATTAAATTAATCTAATAATTTTATATCGATTTAAAATTAAATATTTTTACCCCGTAAAACAAAATCCTCACTCTTATCGAAACACAAGTACTACTTTGGCTTAGGAGTTAGGACAGCCTATTTTTTGTGAAACCTCCGTTTTCTACGTTAGCAATTACTGGTGTAATTGTCAAATTTTGGTTTTCGGTCAAAAATAAGAAAAAGGACAAATTTATTATTAGCAACGCAACATTTTTTTTTACCGTAGCCAAAAAATTGAAGTGGTTTTATCCACCGCTTTAATGGCACGACACCAAAGGACTTATCCTCCCCCTCCTTATTTAATGCAAACATTTTTCTTTTGAAAATTACAAATATACACTTTTTAAATTAAAATATCGAGTCTGATGAAAAATGATTTATAATGTTCATTTTATTGAATATTTAATATTTAAAATTTTAAAAATAAGCCTTCACATGTAGCGTATATTTTTATGTAAAATATATGTATATAAATAGTATATTTATTGAAAATATCAGTATATTCTAAATAACAAATCAAAATAGACTATTATTGTTTCACATAGATATAAAGAAAAAATTACATCCTATTAAAAAATACATCCATCATATTATTTTAATTTTTTGTAAAAAAACATATTAAAGAAATCAATGAAAATTATTAAACTCGAATCATCAGACTCCTAAACTTAATACCCTTAATCGTGTGATTCGGATGACCATGGGTTGGGTTTTTGGTTGATAGACACTTGATCTAAAAATATAACATCTCCACCTGAACCTGACCTGCCATTTTATGATGCTTCACCTGATCTAAGTTCGACTTGAATTTTAGAATAAAAATTTGAACCTGACCTGACACTGTTTGACATAAATAAAAAATTTATTATTTTTTCAATTTTACTCGATTGAGTTAATTAAAAATATACAACTAGAGATGGGGCATTATAATAATTATTTAATTTTCATTAGACAATGGGGGAGATAATTGGAAAAAAAACATATATAGAAAGAATACATTATAGCAATTATAGCTAAATATTTAGAGTATAATTAAATTATTATCTCGGATCGGGTATTTTCACCTTAAACTCAAACTCGACTCAACATATTTCTAAAAAACTCAACACAAATTAGAAATTTTCTTAACAAAAACAACTTGGGGCGGGTCGAATGACCATCCCTAATGTAGATAGATAATCAAGAATAAAAATCATCTTCCCTTTTTACCTTTTCGGTGTCTCTTTCTATATCTAACACTAAAAAAATTAAATTATAAGCTACCTCTGTAAATCTTAAATTATAAACGCTAAACAATAAAAAAAACACACTACCCTTATTTATGGCTCCTCCTCCTGCTACAAATGATGAGTCCCGTTCGCCCTCGCCCATATTATGTAATATTCACATTCCGATAGCGATATCCAACTACGAACTGCAATCCCCACTTCAATTAACCTAAATGAAGAGGGTGGACCCCTCAAATTTCTGGTGAATTTTCCTCCCACGGGATAGCTTCACTGCCCTATTCAAAAGTTTAGGTCCAAGGACACCTAAGATTTACCATTAAATTTCAACGCCGGCCTATTTTAGCTACACTGTTCTGTTTTACGGGATAAGGGCATTTTAGATTTTTTAAAACACCTATATTCTATACTAGAATAGAAGGAAGTGAGAAAAGGTTAGCATAAAATTTATCTTCACTTTATTTTGTCTAGGGTTTTATAATTTTTGTTTATTAATTATTTGTTATATGTTTTTGGGATAACTATATTTTTAGTACCCTACATTTACCCATTTTCCTATTTTGGTACCCTATCTATTTTTTGGTAAAATAGTACATAATGTTACATTTTGTTTCTATTTTGATACTCCGCCGTTAAACAAAAATTATGAAAAAAGCACACATGACATGCTGACTAGGAGAGAGAAAATGATGTGGCATGCTGCCACATTATTTTCTCTCTCCTAGTTAAACTTCCGTTAATTTTTTAACGACGGGTATCAAAATAGAAACCTAACGTTAGATATTATTTTGCCAAAAAAAATAGGTAGAATACCAAAATAGGAAAACGGGTAAAGGTGAGGGACTAAAAATATACTTATCCCTATGTTTTTATACAATCATGTGTGTATATTCTTGGTGCAGGCAGACTCGCCAGAAACGTGGTCATGACTGGAAATATCCTTTTAAATGGAAAGAAGAAGAGACTAGAGTATGGTGGTGTTGTAAGTTTTTTACTCCTTAATTTGATAACCATATTGTGTGTGTTATCTTCAAAAAAATGTTTTCAATTGAACCAAATGGGAGCAATCAATCTTCACCCAGTTTGAGCTCGTGTCAAGACCAGTAGTGCTAAGTTCAACTCGGCTCGTAAAGAACTCGATCTGAACTTGAACTCGAGTCGAGTCCAATTGGGTCGAGCATTGACTGAGTTTTGACCGAGTCGTACTGAAGCGATCTGTCTCGTCTCATTTACAGTTCTATTCATAGTAACAACTATAATAATTGTCGAGAGGGTTTATTTATTATTATTATTATTATTTTAGGTCATTTTAATTTTTAAAAAATTAAAAATTTTAGTATATTATATTTTCGACTAGTTCACGAATCGGATATGAGTAGCTCGGCTCATTAGGAATTCAAGCCGAGTTCGAGTTCGAGCTCGAGTCTAATCAAGTAGAGTGTCGACCGAACTTTGACCGAGTCGAACTCGAGTAGTTGATAATCTGTCTCGTCTCATTTACAGCCCTTACTCCGACACATAAATTTGATTGAATTTGCAGGCTTATGTGACTCAGGAGGATGTTATGTTGGGAACTCTAACAGTAAGAGAAACTCTAACATACTCTGCTCATCTAAGGCTTCCCAGTAACTTGAGCAAAGATGAAGTAAAAGACATTGTGGAGGGAATAATCATGGAAATGGGTCTTCAAGAATGTGGTGACACCGTGATTGGGAATTGGCATTTAAGAGGAATAAGTGGTGGGGAGAAGAAGAGACTTAGCATTGCACTCGAAATCCTCACCATGCCCAAAATGTTGTTCCTCGATGAGCCTACCAGTGGCCTTGACAGTGCCTCGGCTTTCTTCGTAGTTCAAGCTCTCCGAAACATAGCTCGCGACGGGAGGACGGTCGTCTCTTCGATCCACCAGCCCAGTAGTGAAGTCTTTGCATTGTTTGATGACCTTTTCTTGTTGTCTGGTGGTGAAACTGTTTACTTTGGAGAGGCAAAAATGGCTGTCCAGGTATAGGAACATGGAACAAACAACCATTGCATGAGTTTTGATATGCTTGTGATCTAATTCCTTAGCTTTGAACTTCACAGTTCTTTGCTGAAGCTGGTTTTCCATGCCCGAGTAGAAGAAATCCTTCGGATCACTTCCTCCGGTGTATAAATTCGGACTTCGATGCCGTAACAGCCACGCTGAAAGGTTCTCTAAGACTTCGTGTAAGTATTGCTCCAGACTCCAGAGTTTTCTACTTTGTCAGGAATTAGGATTACAGTTATTGTCCAAACACTGACAGTTAATCTTGTGTATCATTTCTCTAGGATAAACCTTGCAGCTCGGATCCTTTTACGAACATGGCAACAGCACAAATCAAGGCAGCCCTTGTTGAAAAGTACCGGCGCTCGAAGTACGAGAAGACGGCAAAAGCAAGGATTCAAGAAATATCTAAAATTGTAAGCAATCTAAACTATAGCTTTCAATTTGATTTCTACAAGTCTAAAATATAAAACAATGCCTGAAAAAAAAAGTTGACATTGGTTTCAGGAAGGACTTGAGGTAGAAGCAATCAGTGGAAGTCAAGCAACATGGTTGAAGCAACTTACAACATTGACAAAACGATCATTTCTCAACATGTGTAGAGATGCAGGGTATTACTGGGCAAGGATTGTGATATATATACTTGTATCCATCTGTGTCGGAACCGTCTTCTATGATGTTGGCTATGGAAATACCGCGATTCTTGCCCGTGTAGCCTGTGGTGCATTCATCTCAGGTTTTATGACCTTCATGTCGATCGGAGGCTTTCCTTCATTCATCGAAGAAATGAAGGTGAAATGAAATAGTCTTTATGATTCAGTCGAATGAAAGAAGATAATAACATTGCTATTATGGTGTAATACTTTCCATTGTTTGTTGTAACAGGTTTTTAATAAAGAAAGGCTGAATGGATATTATGGAGTTGCAGCTTATACACTCTCCAATTTCTTGTCTTCATTCCCATTTCTGGTTTCTATTGCGCTGATCACAGGGACAATAACATTTTACCTGGTGAAGTTTCGATCCGGATTTTCGTATTATGTGTTCTTCTGCCTCAATATCTTCTTCAGCATCACTGTGATCGAGAGCCTCATGATGGTGATAGCTTCATTGGTTCCCAATTACCTTATGGGAATTGTCACCGGGGCCGGAATTATCGTAAGCGATCAAAACCGAGTTACTTGATCATCTTTCCAAGCTCTCCATCTGTTATTTTAACTCCCAGGGTCTTTCATTTTTCAGGGGATTCTGATGATGACATCGGGCTTCTTCAGGTTGCTGCCTGATCTCCCCAAGATATTCTGGCGTTACCCCATTTCATACATTAGTTTTTGTTCATGGGCACTTCAGGTATGCATTTCATTCATTAATGAAGCTGAATTACTTAAACATCTGCTCATCACAATCACTGACCATGCACTATCTTCTTCTCTTTGAACGCGACAATCACGTAGGGTGCCTACAAGAATGATTTCATCGGCCTCGAATTCGATCCACTACTACCGGGGGGTCAGAAACTAACCGGCGATCAAATCATCACGCAGTACTTCGGGGTGACGGTAGATCGGTCCAAGTGGTTGGATTTAACTGCAGTGGTGGTCATACTCATATGCTACCGCCTTGTCTTCTTCATGATTCTGAAGATAAAAGAAAAGGCTTCGCCATTTTTTCAAGAAATTTATGCAAAGAGGACACTTGAGCATCTTGATAAAAGGCCTTCCTTCAGGAAGATGCCGTCGTTGTCTTCTTCCAAGCGACACCAGCCACTCCACTCTCTTTCTTCACAAGAGGGTCTCAACTCTCCATTACACTAAATTCTTTTCTATAACCACTGCTATATATTATATGAGATTGTGTTGAATATCTGATATCTGTTTTTGTAGCTTACTAAATGTCTGCTTATTTCATAAATTCATAAGAAACTGAGCAGCTTAAATTAAAATTTATTTTCCACTATTAAATCACACCATTGTTTCCTAGTAAAATATTTGACACAATTATAACCAGAAGACAACTGCAAAAGGGTCAATATCTCAAGAAATTTGAAAAGAAAAAGAAAGAAGAGAAGAGAAAGGCATCAAAACCAGAAACGTAAAGGCTTATTCACCACTTATTTGTTATGGAGGGGCTGGCAAAGAGAGCTGCTACTGCTACGAATCAAAACTGATAAACCCCTTTTCCCTCAAGCTTTCAACTGTTTCCTTGAGACTCACCTCCAAAGGAGTGAACTCTATACCCAAACTTAATGCCTTTTCCTTTGACACCTGATATGTTGGCACATAAGGCTTGTCGTCTGCACATCTGCCACGAATTTATCAAAACCGCTCGCTGCTTCAGTATCGAATATATATAGGTATGTGAAACGACGAGCATTCAACAATAACCTATAAGATATTTTCTGCACAGGACTGGTTTTGGTTATTTAAAGGACTGGATAAGAGTTCTGAATGAAATATCTAGAGCTATATCGTACATATGGAAGCAGTGAAGGCAAAGGTTGCAGAAGCATATATTAAAAGGTGGACACGAAAACATTACAACCTTTTGGCTTGAAAACGAAGGGAAGTGCTCCGTATAAAGATAGAAAGAGATGCACATGGATCAGAGGCAGTCATGTAGTATGCTTTAAAATCTACAAGTTGAGAACTTACTTTTCTGGAAGTCGGAAAGAAGGATATAGCTCGCTTAAGATATTTACAACCTCCGAGCAATGTGCAACTCTCTCGACTAAACAATATCTTCCACTAGCTGATGGAATCTCAAACGCCTGGATGTGTGCATTTGCTACGTCTTTTACATTAACCCAACCAAAAGTTGCATTTGGGAATGTTTCTGCTCCTGCAGGAAGAACAGAGGATCGAGAAGAGATAGATAACCTCAGCAAGTGTAAACTTTGCAAACCATTAATGCACACCATGAGCTTCCCGTTCTCACAATCACATATGTCAATGTTTTTCTCCATTCTTCTCAAAAGGCATGCAAGAGTGGCAACCATGTCAAACAAGTTACAATTTTATCGAAGAATTAGAAGATCATTAAAGAAAGTGTATCTTTTTCATTTGATTTTCTGGATCACTAGGGTAAAGAATATTGATCATCAAATATAAAGCAAATGGCATGTTCAAGGTGTGAAAGCAAATAGTAGCCTGGAAAAAAAATTACCCTTAATTAAGCTTAAAACTGCTGCAGCACTTGTGTTAAGTGTTGGCTGTAAAAGAGGACCGATCACCATTGCTGGGTTTATGACAACCAAGTCGAGGCCATTCTCTTTTGCAAATTTCCAGGCAGAATCCTCAGCTATGGTTTTGGAGACTACATACCAGAGCTGAATTAAAAAGATGACATTCAGAAATAATACCCTATTATTACAAACAAGGAAACTGAATGCAGCATTATATCAGAAACAAGCCAACAACTAGCCAGTTCATGCAAGCATGCAAAATAAGTTTTGAAAAGTGTGATCAATATCCTCAATATGCTAAAAGTGCAGAATGATCACATATTAGCTGTTAAAATAAGATAAAATCTTAAACTTAGCTTGCAATGTGCATTGAAGCAAAAAACCTAAAGAGTAATAGAATATGTCCCTGAGAACTCTTGCAACTTGTTCCAGCATCATCTCCAAGCCAAACCCTAAAATATGGAATACTTGAGATAGCAGAAACTACTTCTAATATAGAAGTAGCCAATTACAAGTCAAAAAGACTCATGGTTTCCACCAACTATCCAGCCAATCTACAAGTCAATTAGAGGATATGCCTGCTGTTAATAGTTTAAACCCTAATCTCTAGATGCTCGTACCCTCTCGTCAATAACACGAGAAAGATAACTCATAGGAATCCATTCATATGTTGACCAAAATTAACAGCTAAATTATTTATATTGAGACTGGAAACCTATAGAAATTATGAAATCGGAACCTATTCTGCAATTTGATAGAACAAGCATTGATAAGCTAGTTTAGCAATTAGCTCAAACTCAAATTTGATGGAACCTGGGCCTATCATCAAGCAATGATAAAGTAATAAGAAAACAAAAGTGAGAGTCAGTGAATATTGTTGTATTTCACATGAGTTATCTTTGTTTTTCCAGTAACTATCACAGAAATGAACAATCTGCATCTAATATACTTTCATTTAAATGTATCTCCATATACAAAACCTTGTTTTGTTTCCTTTTCCCATAACAATATCAGCAAAACAGGTTGAAGTTACATATAAAACGCAACATGAATCTTAATATACTATCAGGCGTATAACTCATATACTCACCTTTAAGCTCTTACAGTACTCAGGATCGGTAAACCAACTTTCGTCAACCACAACATCTGGAGTTCGAGGTTTCCCAGTGTAAGTGACCGCAGCTATAGAAGATGTCAAGATCACTCGTTTGACAGAAGAGGTATTAGCACATGAGTTCAGAACATTCAGTGTTCCCTTCACAGCAGGATTGAGTAATTCTGCCTGAGATGAGGAATGAAGAGTTTAAAGCTTAATAATCGAGGAGATATATAAAAGTCAAAGCCAAAAGTTGGTAGACTAGTGTTCTCAAAAACAAATGATTCATCTAGTGTGTATGCCATAAATCTTTATAGCCATTTCTCTTAAACCTTTCAATTATGGGGAATGTTTCCTTCCAATAATATATATCTACAAGCCAGAGGCTAGATAACTGATTGAGAAACATGTCAGGATACTTCTCAGTTCTCTGCTTATAAGTACTGCAAAAGCCAAATGACTCAAATTCTTTCCAAGCTCTTTTGAATACAAGGCACCAACTGACTTTTCATATGAGTAAGATCCTGACCAGTAATAGATAAAGACAACTTTATAAGAAATTTACTTCTGAAATGCTGCTCGTTTAGTGAAATTGTTTTGCATCTCAACCAACAAAAATCGCTTCAATAATAGAATCTGTGATCAAAACTAATGACTTGTTATCATCATCAAAACCATGGAAAAACACATTAAATGATCCAAAAAGAAAGGAATTGAAATGTTCAAAAATAATGAAGCCAACTGCTACAAAGAAGTTCATTCCCCAACAAAGAGAGCACCAAGCAAGTAGTTGGAATTAAGGATTGAAGTAACAATCAGAACTCATGTGTGGTTGACAATTCGCTCAGCCTTCAGTTTCGCTTTGTTAACATTTGAAACTATGAAAATTAGAATGTCTGTAATAAACAGCTTCCTAATGGATGGTGATATAAAAAAAATCCAATGTAAGTTCTTTTTCTTTTAATTAATGAAACAATAGTTAACAGGACAGGCAACTTTTACCGTGTCGCATTAGAAAACAACAGAGTATACAATGGATACAAAAAGTATCGAACATCAACCTGTGGATCTGTGACATCATGATAAAAGAGAGATGCTGTGTGAAAAACACCTTCACAGCCTTCAACAACATAATCATAGGAACCTTCTTCCAATAAGTCTGCTTTAAACAACTTCAGCCTTTCCTCAGCACCCTCAAGTGCAAGTAAGTGTTGTGTTTTTCTGGGATCACCTATCGACGAATGATAACTAATTCAAATGATTGAGATTGGTTTAGGAAACATCTAGGTAACTCTTATAAGAACAAACAAGTACGCAAAAGAAAACAAGGAAAGTTATTCCATGATGATGAATATACTAATTACTACACAAACACTGAAAAATAGCAGGTGCCCCTATAGACAGTTTCGATTAATGGCATCATAATCCCTCCAAATTCTGAACTCAATCTGTTAACAGCCTTATTTTTTTTTTACTATCCGTGGCTGGTAAGAGAGAATATTGGGAAGAATACAAATCCACGCTAATACAAATTGATACTCTCGAAGTAGAAAGATTAGGGAACAAAAGCTGGTCATTTTAACTCAGCTTGGAGTGTGATTTTCATTCTACTTTTCAATTTTACCAAGAAATTGATAATAAAAAAATGGTTTTCTTTCCAGCCAACAATCAAGCAACCGTTCCCCTTTCAACATTCCACATTTATTTCCTTCTCGTCAAGCAACTATACCCTTTTCCAGCATTCCACATTTATTTCTTTCTCATCAAGCAACTATACCCTTTTCCTGCATTCCACATTTCATTCTTTCTCATCAAGAAACCATACCCTTTTCCTGCATTCCACATTTCATTCTTTCTCATCAAGAAACCATACCCTTTTCCGGCATTCCACATTTCCAGCATAACAATGACATATAATCTTCCAAATATATGAAAAATCGCTAAAGAACTGAATAAACATGTGTTGGACACATACTCTAACCGGGTATCATAAGTTGAAGCCTGAATATGTAGTTGAACCGTCCCCAAGAATCTCATCCTTACCAAAGTAATCAATCAGAGGATAGAATAAAATGTTAAAAAGTCGACAAAAAGGCAGTTTTTTTGTTTTTGTTTTGCAATCACAAGAGCCAACCACAAGAATGATAAAAGAATTAAAAAAGAGAGATTCAAAACCCAGAAAGAACATGAAAAATGATGAAACAAGGAAAAGATCGAACAGATACAAGAAAAGAAAAGAAAAGAACAGACTTGGGTCACGAACAGAGGCTTTGACGGTGTAACCGCGAAGGAGAAGGTGCTTAACAAGGCATGAAGCAATGTAACCAGAGGCTCCGGTAACGCATACGGTTTTCCCTTCTCCGATACTCATAGTTTTGATTTGTTTCCCTTTTTTTCTGGGGGAGGGGAAAATCTTGTCTCTTTTGTGGGTGGGAATTGCAGATTCGTTCGTTAATTCTTCATATCTTTCTTTTATAAACACCTTCAAGCAATTAACTAAAAATATTATCACCAAGTATATGTTCTTTCGGTGAAATGTAAAAGACAAAAACTTTGAATGAATAAATTTTAGTTTACACGTACTTAGTAAATTTAAGGGTTAAAAAATTTTAATTTAGGATTTTCTGATTTATATTGTAAAACATATATTTTAAAATGTAGAGATATAATCTAAAGTTTTGAAGTTTAAGGTTTCTTATTTAGATTTTAGAAAGAAATAAATCTTTATTGAATTTTGTTTCTATGACAATTTTTTCTTTTAAGCCAATAGAAAATGACACCGATAGTGTTTAAAATTATAGTAATAGTTATAATCATATTGATTCTTAAAATATTACTATTTATGTTATGTTTTAAGGCGAAAAATTTATATCATGGGTCTTTCTTACTATGTTATATATAGGATCAACTAATAAAATGTATCAATTTAATTAATTTTTTCATCTCATCAATTTAGATGAAAAAAATAATGAAATTGATGCATTTTATCGGTTGATCTTATAAACGACGTGGTAGGAATAACTCGTAATATAATTTTTCGTTCTAAGACTAATGTTTTGGTACATCATGTACTTGAAAAAAATATTGATAACCACATACAATTTTGCCAATGTGGAAGAACAAAATAAAAACACATTTATACCCAAATAAAATTTTCTGTTAATTGCAGAAGCAGTCTTAGTTTGGGTTGGTAGCAAACAACTAAGAACGTCTGCATATCAATCTCAGACTTACCACTTCAAAGGTTTCTCATCGAGAAAACAGGAAAAAAGAGCACATGGTAGTTTATGGATTTTCTAAAACAATATCAAAACTTTATTGAAAAAAAATATTTTTAAGTTTTGTGTCATATGTTGATTGTTTATCGGTTCAATAGTGCATGTCATTCATTCGTAACACAATGAGTGATATGTGAGACAATAGTTGAATTGTCAATTGATACAAATTTCTTGAAGTGTCACATTAATGGTTAAAAGATATGAGGTTTTTTTAATATGTTGGTGTGATTATAAGGTAGTATCTGTTTAATTTTTTTAGCCCTTTAATAATGTACACATACCGTGCACACATGGTGCTCGAACCGGGTAACCTAGATGAAATACATTATCCTTTACCCCTGGGATCGCTCCACGAGTTCTAAAAGATGTAGTTGAATATTAACAATCAGTTGATCAAATGTGATAAGATGTCAGGTTCCTTGAGTAAAGTTAATGTTTCGAACTTTAGTGTTGTGAATGAAATAAATTGGGCTAGAATAGTCATTCCTATAATGAGTCTTTATAATAATTGATCCAAATTAGTCGACTAATAAGTTAGATATAATGATCATATAAAATTTATAATTGAGTAGCCAAAATAATAAAAATAAATTAAACTAACAACCACTTGGTCTGGTGGGATGATACATTAGATCCCTTAAGCAACGTCAAGAGTTCGAGTCATGACATTATGAATGGAGCAATTAAATTAGGATGGTCACTGTCATAATAAGCCTTTGTAGTACTTGATCCAAATTAGTCTACCAATAAGTTAAATAGCAATACTTATACAAGAAATAATAATAAAATCAAATCAAATGTCATATTGTTGATCAACTATAATTGAGTGACCAAATCATTTTTTTTTTGATAAATTCTAATTCTAGTCTTAATCATGTCTAGAGAGATGGGAAGAGAAACTCTAGAAGAAAGAATGGCTGCTTATAGTGAATCTAGAATTCATGACCTAAAAGAATATGAGATGATAAATATGAACAATTTAGCAAATATTTGCTCGGCTAAATCACTATTTAATCCAACTAATAAATACATTAACTCAATATTCAATTTTATAAATTTCTTACTTTTAAATTTCAAAATAAAATAAAATTCAATGAAACTTAAACGTTAATGTAAATTTTAATCTTTTTATTTTCCATAAATAAAATTATTTATTAAGAAGAAAAATAAATTTATTTATATAAAAGTTAACTTATTCTAATACATATTTAATGAAGGATTTTAGTGATCGATTTTTTATTTATGAATTTTATTATAATACCATATATTTCTAGTAATAATTTAGAATATCGGATATTATATATTCGTACCAAATATATTATATTTAGATATTATATATTCGTACCAAATATATTATATTTAGATATTATATTAATTAGATGGCTAGATACATCTAACGAAACGGAAAAACAAAGGCTAAAGAAAAAACGAAAACGAAATAACTAGTAGGAAAACAGAAGAGAGAGAGAGAGGGAAAAACGGGAAAAGAAAAATAATGAAGAAATCTGGAGGAGCAGAGAAGAGGAAAGCTCGAAGATCTTCGGCGTCCGTTCAAAACGTCAGCAGAGATCCCGACTCCGACACTCCTAGGGTTTGTTTTTGTTTTCTTTCTCATTTCATTTCTTTGATCTAGTTTTTTTTTCATCTTTTATTTGACATTTATTTTCGTATTGATTTGATTTTTTGTCATGAATTTTAGTATAAATACTACTCGTTTCCTTGAACAAGGAAAAGTGCCGTGTATATATTTCTAAAAAAATGAAAATGGATATTGATTCGTGTTAAATGTCTGAATTGTTCATTACATTTGGAAGGTTTATGTTATCTTAGAATGTTTCATTTTCCTTTTGTTATTCTTTTTTTTTTTCAAGGCTTAGTTTCTGATTATTTGACCCTACAAACTCAGAAAATGTTGTTTCCACAGTGGAGTGAAACGGTAGTTTAACTTACTAATGCTGTAAAAATCTATGATAACTGCTTGACTGTGTATGATGCTATTGAGATTTGTGCTCAATTATGATTTGTTGTCCGTTTTCCCGACTAACTGATGATATTGCCTTTTATGCTTGACTTTGATCTTTGTGATATGGATTTTAGAGTCACTTGTGTTTTTTAGTGTGCATGTACTGCCGAGCACTTATTGTTGAACACAATTCATTAATTTTGTATTTGTTGTTTTCTAATTTTTGTATAATCTCCTTTCTGACCAGAAACAAGCTGTGAAAAAGGATGTGTTTCAGTTGTTTGCTGAGAAAGTGAGGGACCACAAAGATTTGGTTTCTAGATGGGCTGTCTTGCAGGAAACTCGTGTCGAATATTTTAGAGGGAAGGATTTTGTAAGCTTTATGAAAAATCATCCTGAGCTTAAAGAGACACTTGAGTCGGATCAAAATCTAGAAGCTGAAGATATTGCTGATATTTTGTTACAAAAAAATCTTTTGGTGCGCTGTGACCGGGTTGTGAAAACTGTTCGTCCAGGGAAGAAAAAGTTGTCTACCTGGCCTGCCCATTTAGAAATTTTCCCTGTGAGTCTTTTACTTGTTTAACATCAAAATAATCTATAAATCATTTACTGCTTTTACTCTTAGGTGGTGTAGCTGCTTGAATTTCTGATACATAAACATGTATATATGGTGTATGCATATCTGTATTATCTTCTTGATATATGCAAAGAGTTATTTCAACACAATTACTAAATGTAGACAAGACCTGTACAGCTACTCTGCCCTTTGATGCTTCTGCTCGAACTTTTATTTTCAGGAGAGTCCTTAAGATTTTATGCTTAGTATTTGCAAATACGTTATGTTAGACTTGTACACATGGTCTGCCCTTTGATATCACCAGTCTTAATTATTTGGTTTAAGCTGTCTCTGTTCTATCATCCATGTGATTATTTTGCAGAAACAAAGTTCTTCCTTTTTATTTTTGAAAAAAAAACAGAATCAAATATCTTGTTGAAATTAATGCCTTCTTGTTTTGTGGATTTACCTATATCCTGACCTTTTTGCAGGAACAAATGTTCTCTGAAAATGATGCGTTTTTTGCATGGACGTTTGTAAAACGGAGGCCATTATGGCAAACACTTCTCTCATTTATCTGGCCTGTGTTGACACTTGCAATTTGCCTGTTTCCTGTATATCCACATCGATGCAAATTACTAATACTCTACTGTTGTGCGGGAGTGCTTCTACTTATTCTCTCGTTGCTTTTATGTAAGTTTTTCTGTATTCATTCTTTTGGATATTATTTTATAATAACATACATTAGATCCTGCTTTATGTAATTTATTTAGTTCTGTTACTATATTAGGTGCATTTGATGCTATTAAAAACTAAATTTTCTTTGGTTTACCATGTTATAAGAAATTTATTTGAATGATGCTGGCTGAAGAAAGCAATAGTTGTTAGTTTGATTTTCTCCATTCAAGGCTTTGTTTGCTCCTCCCAAGAATTACATTTAAACCCTTGTTTTAGTCACATAATCCTATTGTCTTTTATTTTATGCTATCATATGATCACCGGTCCTTCCTATTATAGTTGGTCGATTTTTTATGCTTATCTTGCCAATAAACATTTGTCATTGACAATATTAAGTAACTTAAGAATTGGTAGAAAATATTGTGATCCATCTTCCTACCTGTCTTTTTCACTCTTGTGTGTGATTGAAGTAGTAGCAGCAGTTGCTGTCAAGAGTCAACCAGATACTATAGTATATATTAAGTGATTGACTAAGTTGGTGTCACGAGTCAACTTGACACTAACTCAGTTGGGAAAAGACTAAAAAACCACTTCCTTAAATGACGATAAATATTAGATTATGATGGTATTTTTACCTTTTCATACATTTATATATTCTTTACCAAACACGTGTTTGGTAAAGGTTTATATACAATCCTTTACATAATTTTTAAAAAAACTATTTGAGTTATTTTTTGAGACACAGGTTGTATAACAACTGGCCTATTTTAAGCCTAAATACTAAAATCTAAAATCTCAAACCCTAAACCCTAAGTTCTAAACCCTAAAACTTAAATCCTAAAACCTAGACCCTATATAGGAGCCCTACTCCCTAAAATTGAAAGGTTTGTGTAAACTTTAGCATGTGTATCAAAATCTTTTCCAAAAACTATTATATAAGATGTTTTCTTTCACCCGTATTATTGCTAGAACCATTATGCATTCACTTATTGTGGTTGAATGGTTAGTGTCTTGAATTGCTCGACTCTGATATATTTGGTCTGCTTTGTGCAATCACATGTTTTGCCATTTCCTCTCTTTTTTAATTATAAAATTTGCAGTAAGAGCTGCAATATTTGGTGCTGCATGGATCATTCTAGGAAAGCGTGTTTGGTTCTTCCCTAACATTCTTGCTGAGGAGGCAACATTGCGAGAATTATTCCGTTTTTGGCCCAAAAAAGATGAAGAAGAGCGACCGAAATGGACAGCAAGGCTGTTCTATGCAATAGTGGCTATGTTGGTCATATTGTTGCTGAGGCATCATGCCCCTAATGAGGCTGCTAGAGCAAGGTCAGTAAATCTGCTCTTCAAATATTTACTTAGAAGGAACCTTTTGTATGTTGTTTGACACATCAGTTCAATCATCTTATTGCTTTTAAAAAAACTGATACATTTTGTGAGAATCTTGAATATATTTCGTCGGTAGTACTGTCAATAGAAACCGGGGTTTTATGAGGTTGTTTATAGTCTCTGGCAGTTACAGTTTCCCTCTCTTTTTTCTGCACTTTGTTCGGCATGTTAATCGGCTCAATCTTTCTGGACCGTTACTGTTCTTGGAATCATTTGCCATCATACATCTGAAATTTTTACATTTACCCTTGCCTTGCAGGTATCAGAAGCGAATGTCAAATATAATTGACGATGTCCTTGAATGGTCTCCGACCCTGGCTCTGTCGGGGATGATGGAGAAACAGACGGTGTTTAATGCCACAGAAAACAACAAATTTTCAAATGAAAGCAATGCAACCTCACAGTCAGAGACGGTAACTTCTGCCGACCAAACAGAAAGTTTGGAGGAATCTGATCAATATGAGAATGATAGCATCTGATAGATCATGTTGGTAGATGGATTATAGTGCTTTTTGTTGGAGTTTGTCCCAAAAAAATTGTGATATCAGGTTGAGAAGAAGACAAAATAAGGCGGTTATTTATTAAACTTGTGTTTTTAAAGGGTTAGGTTACAGCACTAACAATAGGGCAACAGTCGTTGGATTTTATAAACTATACATCCATTTAAACATTTGATGTGCTTTATGTTTTGGTAACCATTTAAACATTTGATGTGCTTTATGTTTTGGTAACAATAGGGTTAGGTTACAGCACTAATAACGTCATCCTTTGTTTAGGACATATATATTCTTTTTGAAACGAGTAAATAGGGATGGGCACGGGTCGGGTTTTTGGTCCACCCGGACTCGACCCGAAAATAAATACCCTAAACCCGACCCCAACCTGACCTATATAAAATAAATTAATTTTAAGGATCTAATTGTAAAAAAATAATTTTAAGGGACTTAATTGTAAAAAATTATAATTTAAAGGACTAAATTATAAATAAAAATTCAATTTTAAAGACTTAATTATAAAATATATATATATAGGGGTATTATTATAAATATCCCTAAAAACTTAAGGGAAAATTACACTATTAATCCCGGGTCGGGTCAAATATTTTTCACCTTAAACCCAAACCCAACCCGAGTTTATCATCAACAAAACCCAACCCGAACCCGATTTTTTCATTAAAAAATCCAACCCAGTTGGGCCGGGTCAGAACCGTCGGATCCGGGTAAATGCCCATCCCTACGAGTAAATGTCAAGATTTAAATTTTTAGAAACTTCTAATGTCTAACTATATAAACCAACTAGAGTTTCAGATTCAAAGTAACATCATTCATATTTCCAAGCTTTATAACCAGCCCCAAGTTTCAATGTCTTAAAATGCAAACTAATAATTGTTCATCCAAACTACAAAGTGCGGATCAAACGTCTCAACTCAAATTGACAAATCCCATAAACTAAAACAAAGTTTTGAGTTTTATTCAACACACTCTGTCCAAGAATGCAACTTGGGAAAATGAAGCACAGACAAGACAAAAAAGCTGTCTTGTTCCCTTGCAATCTCTTCTCCCCTTGCATCCACAACCTAATAACAAAAGATGAAAGCCAAGAATGATTTGCCGCCTTGACAATCGAGCGTGTCAAGGTGAGATTATGGACAACAGTCTTAGAGTTAACCCTTCAGCTTCTGAGAGGGAATTCTCTGTTCACTGGATAGCAAGAGGCCTATGCGAGGCCTGATTAGAGGAGAGGGTACAACCTCGTTTCTGATAATGACCACTGCCGTTGATATGATGGGTCTCATGCATAAGGGACCCTCTTGCTTCCTTCTGGCTGAGGGTGGGGTTCCAGGTTTCTGCATAATCAGCCGGAAATGGTCCAGAACCAGATGAACTTGTAGATTGAGATGATAGAGCAAGACCCGAACCTGTCCCTCTGCCTTCTGCCATCTGTTTTGAAGAATTAGCATCTGTCTTCTTTGCAAAACGCCCTCCACTACCTCTCGCCCGGCGCATGGCATGCTGGTGCCTAGATTCATGAAGATATGGCTGTAGGATATTGGAGACCGGTGATTATAAGGATAGAGGTAAGATGCCATGCATATGGAACCGAAGTAGAACCACATGTTAAATAAAAAAGAAAAAATAACACGCATCTCGCTTAAGTTACCATTCAAACTCTAATAATCATGCAATTCAATGTGAAACATTAAAAAGGAAAAGATTAGTTGACAATCTCTTGATAAAGTGCATAGATTGACCAAGTGAAGGAGTATGCAAGTACATATCATTATCTACCTTTCGGACTTTTATATCCTTCTTCTCAAGTTCTGCTTTGGCACGTGCCTGCCTTCGCCTTAGAATTCCCTGGTACTGCTTGGCATTCACGTAAACAGGTTCTTGTGCCTTCTCAAATGGCAAAGCCATTCTTGCATGAGGCATTCCAACAAATGGAGGATAACCCTGGTCATTTCAAACATTCACTCCTGAGAAAGTATACCATGTTTTGACAGTCGAGTACCAAAAGAAGGTTCTTAAGCAAAGAATCTCCCTACAACGAAAGATCTTGCTACAGAGATTTCTATCACATTATTTATTAAAAAAGAAGGCAGTAACAGATGAAAAGCAGGTGACTAATGCCTGCTAACATACGTAAAATCTAATCCCCAGTCAGATTCCTCTTCTTCCTTGCATCCCATGTGAACCCCCAAAATATCAAATACCACACAGAAGAAAGAAAGATTGGGGGGGGGGGGGGGAGGCAAAGCAAAGAATGGAAAACAACCCACTTACCAAAACAAGGAAACGGAATCATTTCAAACTAACATGTAAAACATAACTAGGTAACAGCCATTTTTCAATGCTCACCAACTACCTTTTTTGTAGTTGGGAATGAAACTTAAAAAGTCGGTATCATGGTGCAATGATTCACTAACCATAAAGGATTGGAAGGAACTTGAAATTCAAAAGCATGTTTCTCTATTCATCTAATCAGCGAAGTCTCCGAAGATACTGTCCTGCAAAACTGGCCACCTAGGTAAAGACTAAGGAGAACAGAATTTAGAACCAAATATAGGTCTCCAACTACCTAATTGGGAACCTCAAACACAATACAGATTTTATTTAGTTTCAGCAATTTCGTTCTCTTTTTTAGTACTTGCATTGGCTAGCCCAGGCCGTAGATTTGGTTTGAATATAGGTGTAAATGAACAACAATAAAACTCATTGAAACATTCAAACTCAGCTAGCATGAGCAGTGTTAAGCATAAAACATGAGACATTTTGCCAAGCAGAGACTTGTAAAAATCAATAATGGGTTGGCTCGCATAAATTGATGGTGTAAACTACCCCTTCACAGGGTAAGAAAACATATTAATCAAGGTTCCTTAAGCTCTATTAGTAAAAAGGGAAAAAAATAAAATCCTTCAACTTCGGGAGTTTCCTTAAGACGTTTTCCAGAATCTAAATCCCCAAAAATGAACATACACATCCTTATGCTAGCCTCAGGAAACGGAAAATGCCAGGTTAGTTCCAACTAATATCTATCTCAGACTGTACATAAGCAAATATCCATGTGCTTATGAACCCATGTGTGTGTTTATGCGATATGGGGGGGGAACTAAATGAGAAAATAAAAGTTAAATAGAACGATCAAATTATAATATCAGAAAGCATATTGAATTGGGGTTCCATACCAAAGGCTGATGTCCATAAGCAGCAACCATTCCTCCATAAAATGGATCTTGATAAGGATTTGATGCGCATGCCTGCAAAGAAGATTGAAAGAAAGCTAGGAATTCTTCCGTAGCAAGTTCTTTAACTATGAGACCTCTAACTGTATATATCAGAAAATCTAGAGCCTGATGCACTTACGATTGAATGGCTGACAAGCTCAAGCTGAGGAGGCTGTGTGAGGCATTCATCATGCATAGCAGGCATGGTAGATACAACATGCTGCTGCAAATTAAGATGTTCTTGTCCACCACTTCCAACTGAAAATGAACAGAGGAAAAATGCATTAGCACTGAAACCAAAAATCTGTGGGATGAAAGGAACAATAAGAGCCAGAAAAAAAAACCCAACATGCTATGGCAACTAAAGCTCCATAGTGGGCCCGGAAAATGTTACTATCACGGCTTTGCTTATCTAGTCATACCCGTCAGAGAAGCCAATTGTTCTTAACTAGGTTTCTTAATAATTTCCAGTTTCCTCATAAGCTATGAGAATGGGTCAAACACCAGTTTTCTCAGGTTCTGGATACTGCATGTTAAACTAGAGTACAAGACCACTAGATCTGTCCGTTAAATATTTCCAAAGCATTTGGAAAGTTCCGAAGGCTTATGAAATAGTAGTAGACAGAACCTAGACGCATACTTATTTTGAATAACCTACAGATCCATGAACAGTCTTGAAAGTCATGAAATGATGACCAATATGGCCCATCAGAAACCTTCTCAAGACCGGTCATACATATGACGTTTTAGTAGTTATTGTCTACAGGTGTTACTGTGAAGTACCTGACCGAGAGGATGCAGCAGCTTGTCTTTCTTTATTAACATCATCCTCTTTGTTTACCCCATCATTGGACAGTGTCTGGTCATCATTTGACTCTGAACCATTAGGGCATTCACCTGAAGATGATTTCGACACATTTCCTCCCCTCACTCTTGGGGATATGGCACCATACCCATTATTACGCCACCAAGGTTCAGAATAAACTGCAGTCGGAGTAACACCATGCAGATCAGGTTCTAATCGCCTTCCACCTTCAGACTTCGATTGCATTCCTCCTAATACACTCAAACAATAGTCAATTTCTTATTGCCAACTTCAAACTGAAGAGAAATTAACTTAATTCATATATACAATCACAAAGACCTTTTAACTGAATAGAAAATTCAAAACAAATTATTCTTTCTGACCAAATAATAAGATGCTGCATTGAAACATTTATAAACCCAGACGAAAAAAGAAAAATTAACCTTCCCAAAACCAGCTCCAAACTAAAAGAGAAAAGAAGGTTGTATTTTTTGAATGTCAGCACTCAGCAGTGAAAGTAACTGAATCCAACCTCATTGCAAACAGCATTCAATTATCTTAAAATATATCATTATCAAGCATACAAACATTTTCCAAAATGTAAAAAAATATTTTGAAGTCCCAACAGAGTTCTTTCCTTGGTCTCTTAAAAGCTTCCTCTAAGCTTAGCATTTTTCACTCATATTCTTTCAAGCGCGACTCAAAACTCTTATTTCTTGTTCTGCATGGAATCAACAAATATAAATGTTCAAATAGAAAATCCCACTTCTTGTTGTCCCACAAAACCCCAAATCCGCACATAAAGAAAATTCATCAAAATCACCAACCAAGAACTCTTAAATTTTCGAATCCCCGATATCAAGTTCTCCCCCCAAAAATACAAAATCCGAAACAAAAACCCAAAATTCTCAAATCCTTAAAAAGACAACAAATTGCAATTCCAATTTAAAGAAAGAAAGAAAGAACCCAAGGCAATCAGAACATGATAAACCGATAAAAAAAAGGGGGGATCGAGAAAAGACACTTACCAGGTAAACGAGAGTAACAAGAACCCTAAATTTTGGGGATTTTTGGTAAACGCGAGATAGAGAGAGAGTCAATCTAGTTTCTCTGCAATTCTGAGTAAACAAATAGTCAAGGAAACAGCTTTGCCTATTTTTCTCCAAATGTGAGAGTTAAGCTTTGATCGCGTCACCTACTGTTACGATTCCGGGTTTTATCCACCCGCTCCTTCTATTGACGCGTGGACGGCTTCAATCTTGTCGCTACTTTTCCTTGTTATTTTCTTATCCTCTCCCTTTTTACGCCTTTATTCTGTTCCCTTTTTTATATGTTGTTGTTATTTAGGAACATGAGTTGGAGAAAATTATTCACTATTTTCGTTTTTTTAAGAAAAATAAAAATAAAAAATAAAAATATTTTCTTAATCAAACTTTCCTTAATATTTTTAATATTAAATTTGTATTATTATTAATGTATAAAATTATACCAAACAAATAACAATACAATAAGATCTCGTTAAAAAATTAAAAGTAAATACAAATTTAAATTTTTTTTTTTGAAAAATCATAATCCTAGTAGAACTCATGAGTAAGAGAGTACGAGGAAACAAAAATAAACAATTTGACCAACCGGCCAAATGTCTTTGCTCACAAATGTTTAAATTTTTAAAATATTACATACCATAAAAAATAGGCTTAAGGGCTACTTTTGCCCCTGTAGTAGTCCTAACTTATCGATTTTGTCCCTGTAGTACTTTCGCATCAATTTGACCTTTGAAGTACTCGAATTGTATCACCGCTTAAGGTTTAGGAATACTTTTATGTTTTATAATCACTTTAGATTGATAAATTTTTTATTATAGTTTTATGATTTAGGGTTTTGAGATTTAAAAATTAGGGTTAGAGACTTAGAGTGTTAATCTATGGGCAAATGGTGATGAAATTCAAGTATTTTAAGGACCAAATTGATGCAAAAATATCATAAAAGCTAAATCGATAAATTGAGACTACTTCAAAGATAAAAGTAACCCTTAAGCCTAAAAAAAATAATACGTCAACAATTGAGCATCTATCATTGCCAACCTAAAGATTACGTACTATTATTTCACATACTATTATTGCCAACCTAAAATATATACTATTTGTGATTTTACTCTGGGATTGGTTGAATCTGAATAGGTTGAATTATAGAGGATGGGAAAGAACAGTAATTTCAATTGCACCATTTTCAACAAATATGTCCGAATAAATTCCAACAGTGTGAAGATTTGTTTTGCAGCAGTAGCAAAGAAAATTCAATACATTTGCTAAAAGGACAACCTAAAACGACAATGTCGTAACAAGAAGATGCAAAAAAAAGCTGTAACAAAATGTTACGTATTTAATTATATAAAGCTGAAATATCACAAAATGTCAACTGGTCGTTGTAGTATAGTGGTAAGTATTCCCGCCTGTCACGCGGGTGACCCGGGTTTGATCCCCGGCAAAAGCGTTTGTATATATTTTTGCTCGATTCCATTTCGCTGTAGTGCGTACGACGTCGTTTCCTGGTTGAAAAAGGAACTGTGTGGAATGTGGTTGCACGCAGTTCAGATATGGTCGGCTGTATGCAAATCAGTGAATCATGTTTTCTTTTATTTATTTACATAAGTATGCAAATCATGTTTTTTATTAATTTTTTACTTAAAATTATTTTTGGTTTTTTTTCTTCTTCATTTTCCATTGTTGTTGTAGTCCTTTACATGGATGTAGCAGCTCGTGGATTCTTGCAATGGGTAATGGGTTCAACGTGCTAACCCCATGTTCTTCTACTTTGAAGCTATTTACAACTAATTATTTGAAATTGATATTTCATAAATTAAACCCTTAAATAAATTTGAACATCATTCAAAACTTATTTAATTTTTATTTTATAACATAATGTTTAAATTTGAGATTTTATATTAAAAATATTTTTAACAACAAGACATACTTGAATCTATTAAACTTTTAAAAAAATAACAATTAATGCTAAATTAAATCGATTGAATCTTCCGGATAAGACAAATTAACTGGACCAAAAACAATATTCAAAAAAAAAAACTTGACCAAAAACATATGTGTGGTTAAAACCGGTTGTTTCATATTTTAGGGTCAAAATTAATACAATTTTATTTTTCTTTCTCAAATGCATAGCTGTTTTGAACTTTATAAACATAACCTACACCTGTCGTCGTCCAGCCGCATTGAGTGAACTTTTTGATTTTTTTTTTCTATATTCAAGGCTAACAAAATTAAATTTTAAACTATAATTTTGCATATTAAATTTTAAACTTAAAAAATTATACCATATTTTAAATTCTTTAAACTCTTCATTTAAATTGTTAATATGTAGTATCAATAGGGCACGGAAAAAGACACAAAATTTATATTGTGTACCAGCTCGATGAATTTAACACGTTTAGACAGCAAGATTCATTGAAGCGCAACAAGATTCAAACAAATGGCAAATTTAGGCAACCGTCCAGGTGGTTGTTTCTCATTTTGCGTCTGGCTTGGACAATTTTGGACCTCAAAATTAAAGGCGTATTTTCCTTTATTACTTTTCCAATTTCCCTTGCTCATGAATCTTTGACTTGCCATCTTCAAAATCAAGCCCCCATTTTCTTGGATACCAACTATATCATACTCTTCCTTCTCTTTAGATACCCAAGCAAATAAACCTTGAAGAAAAGGAAGATGGTGGGGGCTTTATCTGTGGTGGGTTCATCGGTTATGGACCCTCAGACCGCTCCATGTTTGTGCTTGGATGCATTGCCATCCGCCAACATGAACCTCAAAACTGGCGGGGATTCAATGAAAAGAAAGCACGCCATGGCAAAACCAGGGTCAGTGGAGTTAGGCAGCTCTTTTGTGAATTCATGGCATGACTCGAGGTTGTCTCACAAGATGATTCCAGGTGTGGTGAACATGAGTTCAAGGAAGCAGCGTAAAGACCGAAAACTCGTGGTCGTCGACAATTTAGGAGGGCAGTACGATGATACTTTTGGGGATGTTAAAACTGTAAGATGTTGCTTAATGCTTAGTTTAGAACACCAAGTTGTCTGCAGGAACTCTTTTTTGGTAAGTTCTGAATCCGGTTCTTCTTTTTGCAGCAATTACTCAACTATTTCACGTACAAGGCAGTGAGGACTGTTCTGAATCAGCTCTATGAGATGAATCCGCCGCAATATACATGGTTCTATCAGTAAGTGTACAAATATATCCTTGTTTGTTCTGTTTCTGATTCGAATCGAAGCCCCTTTGAATTGAATTGGAATCCTGCATGTGAATTTTGCAGGTTTACAGCAGCAAATAAGCCTAGTGATGGCAAGCGTTTCTTACGCATCCTTGGCAAGGTGACTTCAAAGTGTCTTTTCTGCTTAGTCTTTTTCTTACAGGCCAAGAAACTGTGAATTTGATGTAAAGTGTTATTCAACTTTGGCAATGGCAGGAGAGGCAAGAGCTTGCTGAAAGAGTGATGATAACAAGGCTTCATTTGTATGGGAAATGGATTAAGGTAATGAAAAATCTCTCAACTCTTAAGCATATATAATGTTTCTGCTTTAACAAATGGAATGTGTACATATGTTGTGACCTTGTGTGTTATGTTGGTATAGAAATGTGATCATGCTCAAATATACAAAGAGATTTCGGACGAGAACTTGGAACTGATGCGCGAGCGGCTCATGGAGACCGTGGTTTGGCCCTCCGATGATACAAACACTGAGAAGATTGGCTGAGGGACACTATTCTATCTGATTTCTTTCTCTCTTGTATCAGCATTGGGCATCCTCTCTGTAAATCAACAAGTTAAATGTATGGTCCCAAATGAATGCTGTATAGAAATACCAGATGGTTCTAATGGAAGGAACTGAAGCTGAGATTGCTCATTGCTCATTGCTCAATGTGATTTAAACTTGTGCTTTGAACTTTTTCCTTTGGCAAATCTATCGGAAACTTCAAATTTCTTGGATGCCATTTCTAAAAGGTGGTTACATGAATCAACTAAATTAAGCCCAACACGAGTTCATGCTTTTGACAAGTTATTCTAGATGACTTGAATAAACACAAGTAGTCTGAATAAACTCGGTTAAAGGAGTTTAACGATTGAGTGATTGTTTTATCACAAAACTAAACTAACAATCAGTTGATCTATCGTGATGTGGTGTTAGGTCCCTTAAGTAATGTCAGAGCTCTGAATATTGATATTGTGAACGGAGAAAACTGAGTTAGAAAGGTCATCCCTTATTGGACCTCTACAAAATCCGATCTGGATTAGTCTGTCAGACAATGAGTCGGACACAGTTGAAAAAATGGAATAAACTAAAATTTTACTCTCTCTGTGTATATGGTTTTAAAGCATCGAGAAATGGTTTCCATGGACAATGAATTCAAGTAGAAAAATGGGTTTCATGCCCATAAAATTACAGAAAGCGCTTAAACTTATACATACTTTGGTTATTACTATAATTATATTAGTAATACTTTGGATTTAGTTAATCAGTGCACAAATTTTCTCACTCAAAGCCTCTTCTGATCCCACCTTGCAGGCTGTTTCCAATTCCATCTGCACAATCCAAAATAGAAAATTATGAGCTCTACCAAAATTTCATTACCTGTACATACATACATACATACATACATACATACAATGAAGTTATACCTGAAGGTGAATGCTGTAGAACACCATTCCTCCAAATGACTCGGAAGAAGCAGCATTTAGTACGAGGAATCCCCGTTGCCCTAAGAAATGCAAAATCTCCGACAGAGACAAATGAATTCTGTCGTCAATTTTCCGCGTTGATATTTGAACCGAGACTTCACTTTCACTGACCCTATTTGTAGAAACAGAAACTGATGCATTTAAACACCTTCCCTTCGGCCTGCTTTTATTTCTCTGTTGTTCTTCTCTGCGTTTAACACGGCCCTGCTCAGATAACCTTAACATAAGCTCTTGTTTCTTCCGGACCAATCTCTCCACCTGCTCTTGCAGTTCCGGTATATATTTCAGTGCATGCGAAACCGTGGCCGGAAAGCTTAACTTCTTCTGTTTACAAACCAAAGAAACTAAATAAGTACAAAATGAGTTATGATGGAATGGAAGCATGTAATAATATGGATGTGATTAATCAGTACCGTTTGATCTGCTACCGGAAGCAATGAACGGAGGGATGAATACATACTGTTGACCTTCTTCCTCCGGTCGCGTTCGCTAGCATTGTGGTTAAGTTTCTTGACCATGCAAGGGTCAAAATTACTGGTTTGGGTGAAGAACGCAGGGGATTGAGAATCAAGTGGAATTTCTAAACGTCCACTGCTTTCACAGATATAGTTATGTTCATAGCCAATGGGATTGACTAAGGGCCACTTTGGGGTCGGAAATGGAGTTAGTGCACACATGTTGATTGGTATGAATATGATTTCTTGCAACTTTCCTGAGAAAGTGAAATATTCAGAACATATGTATATATACAAACTCCATCAACACTCCCTATAATTTGTTTAGTCTATGGCAATACATTAAATGAAATTCGTATATAAGTTACACGAGTTTGCGTGTGTCTGTATATAATCGTATTAAAATCGAATACCTGATTTAAATATTGCTTTGGAAGAACAAATTGAGAATAATTAAAAATGATGGAGCAAAGGAATGACATGGGGGAGACAATCTAGATCAATGGCTATGAATTATTTTATTTATTTTTCGAACTTAGAAGTTAGAATAATGGAAAGATTCAGATGCCTTGCGTTATCGTTTTGACTTTGTTTATGGTAGGGGATTGAGAGTTATCTATATGTATAGAAACTGACGACAGTCCTTTCCCATGTATTATTTTTTTTGTGCTTATATTTTTTTCTACTTGCTCTTAAGTTATTGACAATGGCGAAAGGGGAACAGCCAATAAAGATTAGAAAATTTGAGAAAGGGAAAGAGCTTGGGGCATGCATGGAGTCCACGAGCCAGCCACTGAAATACATACGCTAGATTGGCCATGTCATGTGGAGAACATGTTCCCTACTTGAGGTGACAAAACCCTTTCTTAAAATCAAAGATAAATCAAATTCTAGTATTTTAAGGATATATATTTTATACACAGTCGGTGAAAACTAAAAATTTCCATAAGCACCTTAATTTTAGGGTATAAGGAGTTAGTTTAGGGTATATGGTTTATGGGTTTAGGTGTAGGGGTTAGAATTTAGGGATAGTTATTTCAATTTAAGGTTTAGGGTTATAATTTAGGGTTTATGGGTTAAAACATAAATCCTCATCATATTACCCTAAAAACTAAACCATAACCTATAAACCCTAAATTATAACTCTGAACCTTAAATTGAAACAACTATCTCTAAATTCTAACCCCCTACACTTAAACTCCTAAACCCTATACCCTAAAACTAAGGCGCTTGTGGAAAATTTCAGTTGCCACCGCCAATGTATAAGATATTAATTCGTATTTTAATAGTTTAAATATCGACAGTTAAACCTAAAAAATTTGTATTCTAATTTAATTAAAGTTTTAAGTTCAAAATTTTGAAAATGTGACAATATTGAATATTTAACGGAAAATTTTACGGTTATTATAGTCCTATATAATTCATCAAAAGTAGTCTCTATTTAACTCGTTAAACCGATGAATGAACAATATTTGTGATTAGAAATAGAATAGATAAAAGAAGTTGATACTATATTCTCCACCAAAAAAATAATTTGCTAGCGCTTTGACGGTTGATAATCTCAATAAAATAGCGGGAAATATAAGAGTAAGCAAACGTAATCTTGATAAGCTGAGGTTGAGTTGATGTTTAAGGATGAATTAAATAGAGGGTTAAAATATGAAAGACCGATTAATATTTTGGAAAAGGGAGGTAGGTAGTTGACAGTTATGGGAGTTGTGAGGGCTTCTAGAATCTACCTCTCTTAATAATACCGTGTATCTTGTTTAGTTTTGTATTTTTTGAACAATTTTTATTTAAAGAAAAAAAATTGTTCTTAATGAGTAATGAACTCATAATTTAAGAGAAAAATGGTGTCAATCAAAAAATTTTATCACTTGCTTTAGAGATAGTTGACTGTTTAACTTTGTCAAACGAAAAAAATTGAACCACACATCCCTAAAAATTATCCTTAACCTATAATACTCATTTGAAATTAATTTCTAAACTTTTAATTTATCATCAAACTATAACTTTCATTCTGTATTAGCCTCAAATTTTTGAACATCCAAAATTTACCCTGAAACTATATTTTTCATTTTAAATTGGTTTTTTTAGTTTTGAACGTTCTAATTTTATCCTCAAATTATCGGTGTTAAAAATTTGGTATGCAACAAAATAACCTAAGCGATAACAACATAGACATAGACTAAGACATGCACAGAAGACAAGATTTAACGTGGTTCAGCATAGCCTACCTCCACAGACGAGAGAAACAAACAATTCACTATCAACATAGAGAACATGAAGAGTACAAACACATAATAACCCACGTAATCTCAAAACTCGGGGAATCAAAACGTTCTTCCCAACATCCCTACAATACCCATCTCTATAACATAGTCACAATAGTTGTAGAGAACCTAAAAGTTGTTACATCTCTCTAGAAAATATTTTTTTCTCTCTCATAATTCAAAAGGTTAAACATAGTCTATATTTATAAAATATTTATAGAACTTGAATTATCAGTAAACATTGATGTGTATTATGTAATAATGTGATTTGATATAAACAGAATTTTGAGGATGAAATTAAAATATTCAAAAGTTTAAGGATCAATTTAGGATGTGGATTATAGTTTAAGGGTGAAACTGATACACTAAAAAAATTATAATTTGAAAATGAAATTAAAATATTTTAAAGTTAAAGAACTAATTTAAAAGTAAAGTCGTAGTTTGAGAACGTACAAAACAATCATTTTTTTAAAAAAAAGGCACGAACTTGGGCCATAGGCTTGGACAATGGTTTGTGAATTATCACATGCCCGAAGCCCCAAAGCCATTTAGAAGTGAATGTAAAAAAGAAGAAAATAACTCTCCTTCCTTCTTCCTCCTTCATCCTTATCCCTTGACTCGAGCCTTCCAAAACATGGCCAAATTCATCACTTCACCCAAAATGCTGAGACTGAAACCAATTCTCTCGCTTCCTTCCCCTCATTTCCTTCACCCTCGCCTCCCAAAATCCACCTTTTTTCCCATTGTTTCGCTTCCCCAAACTCTCCCAACATCTTCTTATTCTCGTCCTCCTAAACTTGTTCACTCACTTAACAGTGCTGCAACTTTCAATAATGTTAAACTCGACCCTCTCTTTCTATCTTGCTCTATGCCTCATAAACGCCTTAAAGTGGCCGTTCTGCTTAGCGGCGGCGTCGATAGCAGTGTCGCTCTTCGTCTCCTTCATGCTGCTGGCCACTCCTGCACTGCTTTCTACCTCAAAATTTGGTTCCAAGTAATCCGCTTTTCACACTTTTTTGTTGTCAGTGTTCATAATTTGGATTGCTGGTGGGTGGGTGACTTTGTTCTGCATTAGAAAAAAAAAGTCCTTTAAGGTGTATAAAAAAAGCAGATAAAAGGGTTATTACTCGTTTTCGAAAATTTAATTAAATTTTGATTTACTAAAACTGCGAAAATCTTATGTTTGTTCGTCAATGTTGGGTCAAGGTAAAGCGTTGCCCGTTTTAATGGCACTTATTTTGTGTAGGAAGACTTTGAGAACTACTGGACAGAATGCCCTTGGGAAGATGATTTGAAATATGCAAGGGCTGTTTGTGATCAGGTTATTTTATTTTATGAAGTTTCATTTTTTTTTTGGAAAAAAAACTATCTTGTTTGAAGGTGGAACAGCCAAATTGGATTGGATGTAAATATTCAAAGTCTTTGGACATGTAGTTTTGCAATATTTGTACAGCCATTTACATTTCTTTGCTTGAATAAGTGGTGCTTATCTGCATCAGTTTTTTTGGAAGAGCTAATGCGATTGGCTAACTGCTTGTTCTTTTTCATGATGTTTGTAATGCAGCATAAATACTTAAACTGAATGTATCATTGTTGTTTTCAGGTTGAGGTGCCTTTAGAAGTTGTGCATTTAACAGATGAATATTGGAATAATGTGGTAGGTATTTACCTTTTAAGTGGAGTTTTTAACTTGTCTTTACCAGAATTTATTAAAACTGATTTGATTTGATTGGTTCAATCAGCTGTACTAATAACACCCCAAATTCAACTTTTCAAAACAAAAAAAATCAATGAAAGAATTTCTAGAAAACTACAAGAAAAGTCAGTACACACTCTCACAACAACTACAGCAATAGACACTCTTATCACGGAAAGACCCATCAAACCATGCGAGTGAATAGATACAAGAAATCAATGAGCTTTAAGAATGCGAAATCTAAGATGCATGATAAAGGAAGAAATAATCCACCACCAAACAAAGACTGGAGAGAACACAATGCAGGGGCACAACAACAAGTTGGAAGCTTCTAGAATGCTTATTTTCCCACAGCTTTGAAAAGATATATTTTAGTGATTTTGGGATTGTATTAGGCCGGTCTTTAACATATTTTGATTGAGTTTTAAGGGTTCATTTTAATTTGGGTTGAAAAGCTTGAAAAATAGAGTAAATTGAATCATTATCAGGTTCTGTTGGGCCATTTTCGTCTATTTTCGGTTCTTTTCAACTGGCTTTAACATATCCGGCATAATATGCATATCTTAACGGAATGCTTTGCCGGTTCCATGTTGAGCCAGCCAGTCTGATTCAGTTTTTTGTTCATTGGTCTTTATGAACGTGCTCCTCTCTAGTTAGCTATTGCAATGTTTGGAATTGAATTTCCTTTACAAGAATACTTAATTTAGTAATTATTGATTCCCTCCATTTATCATGAAAGTTGCTTCTCTTTCAGGTTTCCTACATTATTGAGGAGTACCGATGTGGCCGTACTCCAAATCCAGATGTTCTTTGCAATACTAGAATAAAATTTGGTATGGAGTCAAGCTGAATTTTAGCCATTTATTTAAGTTGAAGGTTTTCGGCTCTTTTTGTTCTCCTTTTTGGGTCGGTAAATTGGTAGTAGTGACAGTTATATCCACACTATGTTCATTTTGCATTTATGTTTATAGTGACTTACAGGTGCATTCATGGATGCTATCTACAATATGGATTATGACTATATTGCTTCCGGGCATTATGCCAACGTTATTCACCCATCTGCTGAACAAAGCAATAATAAGGCTTCTATCTTAGAACTATCAAAGGACATGGTACTTATGCAATAATTCTCTTCATTTCTGATGGCTGTCTTGAAAGTGTCTTTGTTAACTTTTATCTAAATGTTCTTTGCTTATTGGGAACGCATCAGGCTGTCATATGATCATCATAAGGAATGTGCTTAATGTTGAATTTGCTTTGATATGGAAAATCCGAGTTTGAAACAATGCCTAAGCATTTTCTGGAAAATTACATTGTAAACATGTTTTCTCCTTTTCTTCTAGAGTTCTATTTCATGTTTTGGACCTATAATCAGAACTTTTCATTTCTTAATGGAAACTATGTGTGTACACATTCAAAACCATGAATTTGCTTTGCCCTCTTGTAAGATTCTGGTCCTTTTTCTTATATTCTGTTAATCTGTTATATGGGTTCAGTATAATAATTTGTTCTGTGTATGTTTTCTGAGATGTATCATGTTAAAAATTGCAGGTCAAGGATCAAACATACTTCCTTTCACATCTCTCGCAGTTCCAGCTCAAACGACTTATTTTCCCACTTGGATGTCTCTCAAAGGTTAGTTGCACTAGATTGATTGCAATCTGGCCAACTAGGATGTTATTTTCACCATCCCCTCTGTTTGTAACTTAAGGTGGCGTCTACTTTGTTGTTGTTATGATTATTTTAATTGGTGAATTTAAAATTATCACAAATTGCTGTTATTAGAAAGATCAGGATGGGATTGTAAAAACACGGAGATCCATTGTATTAATCAGTTCATGTAACAACATTTAAAAAACAAATCCTAGATTCTCTTGCCTCGATGTCATCCTGTTGATCTGCAGGTTTTCCAAACATCTCATGTTTTAATGATGTGGATGTTTAACTGTCTTTACGGAATTCGTAAAATTAGTTGTCTGATTTTATGGCCTTCTCTGAAACAAAACATGTTTTCCTTTTTGCTTTTAAGTTTTTCTGGTCTTATTATGCGTGAGGTTAAGCCCGACTGTTGTGCTGCTTTTTAGTTCTGATTTTTCTTCTATATACTGCCATATCATCTACAGGATGAAGTTCGCCAACTCGCTGCTAAGTTTGACTTGCCCAACAAAGATAGGAAGGATTCACAAGGAATTTGCTTTCTCGGGAAGGTATATATCGTTACCATCTGTTTCAAACCACATTTCCATGCATTTTATAATATTTCATTGAAATATATAATCAAAGTTATTTAGACCCTTTTGATGATGATTTGGTACTTTGTAGGAAAGTTAACACATCTTGCCCCTCAAGTTCTGCTCATGTTAGTTAGTACAAGTTTTTTCCCCTCTTTTATTGATTAGGAAGGAAAATGCATTAGGTGAGATAATTGAGAAAATTTAGAAAATCTTCTAGTAGTCTTTATGCTCCATAATAACTGGCACCAGCCAACAGTTCTTAATATGAAATATTTTGCTGATTTGATATGGTGATTTGTTACAGATAAGGTTTAGTGATTTTGTCGCCAGGCACATTGGGGAGATTGAAGGCATCATATTAGAAGCTGAGACAGGAGACTTCCTTGGGAAACATAGGGGGTTCTGGTTCTATACAATCGGTCAACGCCAAGGCCTACGTCTCCCCGGAGGACCTTGGTATGCTCTATAACTATTGACTAGTCATATCAGTCCGGTCATCGTCATTTTATCCTGGGTAACAAAAGTTATTATTTCAATTTTATGGAAGTATTGCTTTAGCATCCAATGCTCTACAGTGCTTCCCTCCATGTTCTCACTGGAATTTTTAAGGAATGATTCTTTTAAACCAAGCTTGTCTGGTAATTTGTATATTATATGGCTTGCAATTGCATACATCTTAAAGAGGCTTATGTTCATGGTTGGTCCAATTTGCCGACGATATTCCTCTATGTCAGACCTTAAGCACTTGAAAATTCCATTTCTTCCTCCCTTCTGCTCTTGTTTCCAACCATAAATTATGTTTTTTCTCAGGTATGTTGTTCAGAAGGATGTGAAAAATAATGTTGTATTTGTGTCAAGAAATTATTTCTCATTGGACAAAAGAAGGCGTGTGTTTCGAGTTGGTTCTTTGAAGTGGTTTAGTGGGTCACCTCCTAACAAAATTGGCCAGCTCCAATGCAAGGTCAGACATGACTTCTCTGCAGAAATATTTTTACTGCTAGTATAATGGTTCGAGTCTTATCACTTGGAGCTAACTAGTCTGAACTTTTCAGGTCAGACATGGTCCTGGCTTTTATAACTGCAGCTATGAAATAGTGCATGGTGAAGATGGCCATGCCGACGTTGCGGTTGTCCACTTATCTGAAGATGATCAAGGTCTTGCCGCCGGGCAGTTTGCAGCCTTCTATGAGGGACAAACCTGCATAGGTTCTGGTGTAATTTTGGAGTCGTGGGACGATCAATGTTTTCCTGTTTGTGCAAAGGCGCTTGAGATTGCAAGAATGGAAGATAAATCAAAACTCGGGAAACCAGTTAAGATCATGACAAAACCGGAAACTCTTCCAGAAAAATCTGTTCAAAATGACAACACTGAACTTACCCCAAGGTTATGAGTTCTTGAATTTGGTTCGGATATATAAGAACATACATCTGAAGATGATGCAATGATCCGGGTTTCAGCCAAGAGGGAATGGGTTGCATATACTTGAGGATTTCTTGCACTAGGAACCAGCTATCGTCTCTTCCTATTGCAGTGGAATGTGCTGGGAAAAATTCATGGACTGGCAATGTCATGCTTTATGACTAGCGATATCCGACTCAATAATCGATTAATCCGGATCAGGTTTTACAGAAGTTCATTACAGGGCGACTCTTCCAATTTAATTTTCTTCATTCACAGCATCAAAATTCGAATGTCCGACCTTGCTCAAGAAATTTAACGTCTTATCCCACCATACCAAATGGTGATCATAGTATTATGTGTCTTTTTATTTCACGTAACATTTATCTATTAACGCTACTTTTGATAATACGAAACAGTTCTACTTTGATTAATGGTAATGGAACTCGTTTATCGAGTTATGAGTCCCATGGGATGGACGCTTCAAAATATATTAGACTTGTAAAATCAACATTCATAGAAAAAAAAAACATTTATTCATTATTAAGACTAATAATTATAGATTTTGAATATAAATTGCCAACCATTTCTTGAGTAAGTGGTAAAGTTTTCGGTTGACGTATTTTTCTTTTTTTAGGTTGTGGATTTTATAAGTAGAAATTGTTTTAAAAAAATATAATTTAAATGTGCTTCTCGAATATATAATCATAGATTTCGAATCTACATAAAATGTGCGACATAAAAAATTATTAGGTGGACTCGATTTACCACGTCATCCATGGTCTCAATCAATAAGGCTTGTTTACCTTATTTTAACTTCTAAACAAACAACTATTCATTTTTTTACATGTAGGAATGAAGTAAAAATTCACCTTAGAAAAATAAGGGTAAACTATACTAATGATCACCGAACTATAGGGTTGGTGTCGATTTGACCACTATATTTTCAATTGTGTTAAATATATCACATAACTATTTAATTGGTTCCAATGTAGCCACATGCCGTTAAAAAACGAAAAAGTTAATGGGACTTAAAATAATTGGTACAATTACACATTTAGTCCCCTTTATTTATACAAGCATTCAACTTAGTCCTAATTTTAATCTAATAAAATAAATTAATTATTCAATTAGGTGGTGACACGTGTCACCACCTTATTCGAGGGATTTATCTATTTTATTAGATTTATTAAATTTATTTTCCTTCCTCAATCATGTGGTGACATTGGTGGTGTAAAAAAATGAAATAATGAAAGCTGACCCAGAGGTATTGAACCTGGGTCATTAGGGAAAGAAAACAAAGCTCTTGCCACTAGATTACAAAGGTTTCTAGTATATGGAATACCAAATATAATATATGTGGTATATGTGTTATCTGATTAGAGAAGGAAAAATAAAAGCCATGTAATTAGCAATGATAAGATTCAAACTTATGAATCCTTGGTAGAAGTGGCAAAGGTTTACCACTAGGCCAGACATAAATTTGTGATATGAAATACTACCTATAATATATGAGTTATTCGATTATAATGGTTATAAAAGAGAAATAAATGTGATTTTAGGGGACTCGAACATGACACACTTATGTTGTATAAAAACATATAACCCAATTAAATATAATTTTAAAATTTTGATTTTAATATAATTATATATAATAATTTATTTAATTTTTAATAAATATTAAAATTATTAATTAAATTAAAAAATCAATTCAAAGAAAAATTTTAATAATTACTAATTAATTTAAAAAATTAAAAGAATAACGAACATAATATAATAAAAAAATAATTATAAAATTATATTTAATTGGGTTATATGTTTTTATGCATCATAAGTGTGTTATGTTTGAGCCCCTAAAATCACACTTATTTCTCTTTTATAATCATTACAATCGAATAACTCATATATTATAGTTAGTATTTTATATCATAAGTTCATGTCTGGTCTAGTGGTAAACCTTAACCACTTCTGCCAAGGATTCTCAAGTTCAAATCCTACCATTGCTAATTACATTGCTTTTATTTTTCTTTCTCCAATCGGATAACACATATACCACATATATTATATTTGGTATTCTAAATACTAGAAATATGCTTAGTCCAGTGGTAAGAACTTTATTTTTTTCCCTAATGACCCAAATTCGATTCCCCTTGGGGCCAACTTCCACTGTTTCATTTTTCTTACTCCAATTGGTGGTGACACGTGTCACCACCTGATTGGGGAAAGAAAATAAATTTAATAAATCTAATAAAAATAGATAAATCCCTCAAATAAGGTGGTGGCACGTGTCACCACCTGATTAGGGAAGGAAAATAAATTTAATAAATCTAATAAAAATAGATAAATCCCTCAAATAAGGTGGTGACACATGTCACCACCTAATTGAATAATTAATTTATTTTATTAGATTAAAATTAGGACTAAATTGAATGATTGTATAAATAAAGTGGACTAAATGTATAATTATACCAATTATTTTAACTTAACTTTTTCGTTTTTTAACTGTAGTTGGCTACATTGGAACCAATTAAATAGTTATGTGATATATTTAACACAATTAAAAATATAGTGGTCAAATCGACACCAGACCCATAATTCGATAGTCATTAATATAGTTTACCCAAAAAATAACTAACTATCCATCTAATAAATTTTGGTGTGACAGACAAATCATTTTCGAACAGGTCAGTTCGGACAATTAAAATTATTGAGTAGGCTGTCAGGATCTTGAGTTTGATGCATCAACTGCATTCTTGTTTAATATTTGTTATAATAAATATTCATTTATTGCGTGTCCATGTGCCCTAGGAACCTTGGAATTGCCACGTGCCCACAACACTAAATGCCTGGCCTGTATATAAATGTTTTTCTGGAAATATTATATTGTTTTTAAAAAAAGAAAAACTACTTATTTAGTACCTCAGTTATGCTCGTAGTATTGTTTTGGTACTCTAATTATTGTTTTTGGTAAAATAATATCTAATATTACGTTCTTGTTCTATTTTGGTACTCCGACCGTTAAAAACTAACAGAAATAGTGACATGGCTTAGGCTAATAACAATTTTAGTCCAAAAACTTATACAACCTATCAATTTAGTCTAAAATTCTATCAATTTAAATATTATTTTAATTTTTGAATTAAAATTGTAAATTCCTCATTTTTTTCTTCCATTTGAACGTAATTTTCAATTTTACCCACAAAATTAAGATGATGTTTTAAATTGATAAATTTTGGACTACATTGATCATATATACAAATGTTTTGGACTAAAATTGTGATTATACCAAGCCATGTCTTCATCTCCCTTTTTTAACGGTCAAGGTACCAAAACAAAACAAAAAATATAACATTAAATATCATTTTGCCAAAAATAATAGTTGTGTACCAAAACAGTAATCCGAGCATAGCTGAGTACTAAATATATAACTTTTCCAAAAATAATTACTAACATATAAAAGTAACATGCATAAATAGGCACAAAAAGATATGTTTATTAAATTTATTTTTAGCAAAATATGTATACCAAATTCAATCATATTGTATCTATGTAATGTATAAAGTTTTCAAAGTTTTTGTGACACAATTACTGTCAAAAATTACAATAACTCGACATGATAGTTGTCAAATACATTTAATCTACTAATTGATTTTGACTCTGTTATCTAACAGTTAAATTTACATTGTCAATCTATTAATACTTATTAATTTGAAAGGGAATTTTTTTTTTGAAAACCTATTCTACTTGGGAGGGAGAAAATCTAGATGAAAGTAACGCTCTTGAAGGGTCTTAAACCCAAAATTTAAACGAAAGAGAATAGAGTAGGTGAGCATGGTCTAACTACCAAGCCGTCCTCGCAAATTACTCCTGACAATTGAAAACCTTTTATTTATGTACGTCCGAAAGGGAACTTTTTTACTCCCCCGTCCCATAAAAAATGTCCCTTATTGACTTTTTGAAAGTCAAATTTTTTAAACTTTGACTATTATTATATTGAATATTTTAAATAATTAAATTTTATAAAATATATATTTGAAAACTACTCGATTAGAGGTTTTTAAAATATATTTTTTTCATATTTTTATTAATGATACATTTTTAAATAATTATGGGTTAAAGTTAAAAAAAATTGATCTAAAAAAAGTCAATAATAGACAAAAAATTGTGGGACGGAGAGAGTATGTATATTTTGGTGTGTAGTTGATGAGTGGGCTCTACCAAAATCAACTATGGTTGATGTCCATTTTCAGACATTTATTTATTTTTTCTATAACCGGTGAGATGTACAAGTTGTAAGCACAAATTACTCCCGACAATTGGAAACCTTTGATTGGATAATCCACTGGTTGAGATCTGATCATGTGGCTTTTATTGGTTTGGAGGTTGTCCGCTTTCACCCGTTTGGTTTTGTCTGTTTTGATTTTGGGCTTTTTAATTTTTTTAGATTTTTTTATTTTTTTTATCTGAAACCTTGATTATATTTTTTATAATTATTTTAGAATTTTACATTTTAAGAAAAATATAATATTTCGTGTTCTTTTTCATAATTTATTAAATTCAGCCGATTAGAATCAATAAGGTTAGTCCAAGTGATAAGTAATTTGATATTACTTAAGCAAGAACTCAGATTGCATTAGTGATCGAGTACTTAACGTATGTTATCCGGGTTAGTTATTGCTTCAAAGAGGGGGTCTGGAGACAACTTATACAGTTCTAGACTAGCCCATTATCCAAAGACGACAAAAAGGTTTCGTTAGGAGATTCACCTCAAAATTAAATATGTGACGCGAATTGGTCTGTATTAGATAGGACAAAGCTATCGAAAACTGAAAAAAAAAATCGATCAATTATAATTAAACACGCATTACGTATTAACGGAAAAATTATTTCATTTCTTAAGCGAGGCCAATCTACTTTAGTATCAAAATTGACATGGACAAGAACATCTAAACCATTTTTATCATTGATAGTGGATTTCAATTAAGAATTGTTTATGTGAATTTAAAGAGAATGTGCATTTTCTAAAATTTTTATCACTTTTGAAATTACTTATAATTTATTTAAAAAAGAATTTAATATTCTTATAATTTATAACATTTTTTAAATGATATTTTTTGTTGATGTAACATTTCTATAGTTGTCGCGTGATATTATTCTTTTGTCTTATTTATTAATTAACGATCAAAGTTAATTTAAAAGCTTAATTTTTAGGGTTCATGTGAGTTCAATTGTTTTTTTTCTATAACTTATAGTATAACTTAACAATATTATAATTCTTTTGGTTTAACCATTGATATTGAATTTGTTGTTCAACTAATTTAGATCGAGTTTTATAGAGTTCTAATATGGGGTAATCCTCTCAACTTATTTTCTCCATTAAAATGCCAAAATCGTAACAATTGACCTTGTTTAAAGGACTCAGTGTCTCATCATATAGACCAATTGGTTGTTTGTATATTATAACTTTTTTAATATCTAATTGAATATATATATATATATATATATAAATATATATATTATTGGAATTTATAATTTTAAAAAATAAATTACAATTAAATTGTCGATTACATGCTTTCAAACATACTGGTTAAAAAGTTTAATTTTTCTTTTAAATTTAAAAGTCTTGGTCTTAACACAGTTAATAATAATAATAATAATAATAATAATAATAATAATAATAGACGTCGAAGCTTCGAATGTTATTGCGCATTTTTATAACTTGAATAGATTGAATGCACACCTAACGCTATTGAAAGAGGATTGGGCAGTAGGGGAGTGAAAAGCAAAGCAAAGCCCACACACCATAATGGTGAGTTAGTTGGAAATAAGTAGGAGTGTAGGACTGCAATGACTGGCGCTTTCGTGAAGTCCCCGCCCCGGCTGGCCAAAAGGGCTAAGCCACCACGGCACCACCGTAGCAGAGCTGTATAAATATATGTTGACAGGAATGGGGGAAATGCAGCCTAGCAAACTAAACAATGGAGAAAGATTTGGGGAGAGAGATAACGGAGATAAGGGAGTGTTATAGGAATGGCAACACCAAACCTATAGCATGGAGGAGGTCTCAGCTCCAAGCGTTGCGATCTTTCCTTCTCGATTACGAGATTCAAATTTTCAGGGCTTTAAACCTCGATTTGGGGAAACATTACGTTGAAGCTTTTCGAGATGAGGTATGGACTATGGACTATGGACTATGGACAAGGACAAGAATTTCTTTCTTTTTCTCTTTTCTGTTCTTTTTATTCGCAAGATTCGAATTCAAGATCTTAATTAACAAACAATCAAACTCCAAGGCTTTTATTTCTTTGTCTTGCAGGTAGGGATTTTAAAGAAATCAGTGAATCTTGCATTGAAGGATTTGAAAAGATGGAGTGCAAGCACAAAGGTAATCATCCAAACTTCCTTAAAATCTAAACTTAAAGTGTGGTTAAGCTGATTAAGTCTGAATTCAATTAATATGATTTTTGTAGTAAAATTCAAGATAGTGTGGGTTGGAATGAGGAAAAAAAATCCAAACATAACCTCACATTTTTGTTGGAAATTACTAGTAATTAGTCATTATAGGTGAATTAGCTGTAAACAATAAAAAGAAATGCAGCAAGAAAAACGTTGTAATAATTAGGTATATATATATACTGATGTGGCAATAACAGGCTAAACTTCCTGCAATTGCATTGCTTTCCTATGCTGAATTGGTTCCTGAGCCTCTTGGCCTTATCCTCGTTATCTCATCTTGGAACTTCCCCTTGGGTTAGTTTTCTTCTATTTATTTTCTTTTCGCATGAACTCGGATTTCTGTGTGTTTTTGTTGAACTCCGGAAGAGCCTAATCAAATCCGAATTGTTCTGCTTTGTTGCGTGTATAAAACAGGACTATCCTTGGAGCCCTTAATAGGAGCCATAGCTGCAGGAAATGCTGTCGTTTTAAAACCATCAGAGATGTCCCCTGCTTGTTCTTCTCTTCTTGCTAATACCCTTCCCAAGTACCTTGATAATCAAGCTATCAAGGTCATCGAGGGTGGCCCTGCTGTTGGCCAACAACTGCTTCAGCAAAAGTGGGACAAGATTTTCTTCACAGGTATCAGTGTATAACAGATTGGATTGTTAATAGAAAATGTTGTTCTTCTACCTTAGTTTAGCTTGCTTTACAAGTATGATTTTCGGAATTTTTAAGTGTAAAACTAATGGTAGGAAGTGCAAAAGTGGGACGGATGGTAATGTCAGAAGCTGCAAAGAATCTAACACCAGTTACTCTAGAGCTGGGTGGGAAATGCCCTGCTGTTCTTGATTCCCTTTCCTGGTCTTGGGACAAAGAGGTTGTGTTTTTTTACTAAATTTTAAGTTTTAATTGCTTGCAAATTACAAGCTTAATGATCTATAAAGGTTCATTTTTTTTGTCTAATCCAAGTTTGCTCATTTAAGATATGTGTTATTCTATCAAGGTGGCTGTCAAACGAATCGTTGGGGCAAAATACGGATCTTGTGCGGGTCAAGCTTGTATATCAATTGACTATGTATTAGTGGAGAAGTCATTTTCATCTACTGTGGTATGTGCAACTCTTGTATTCATACTATACACCATCATTTTCTTCTCTCTGATTACCTCTCTTTGCAGGTGGAACTGATGAAGGCCATGATCAGGACAATGTATGGAGATAACCCTAAAGAATCACACAGCGTTGCCAGGATAATTAACAAACATCATTTCCTCAGACTTAAAAACCTTTTAACTGATCAAAAGGTTAAAGACTGTATCGTGTATGGCGGTTCAACCGACGAAGACAGCTTGTAACTCATCCACTACCCTTCTAGTTTAGCTCTGATCAATCTTTTCATTGTAACTGCAAAAGCTCGAATCATTTCTTTCGCTAGGAGCATGAATGATGCATAGATGATAGATCCCATGTTCCTTTCATTTTTTTGATTGTTCTAACAAAATCCATGCAGGTACATTGAGCCAACGATATTAGTGGATCCCCCACTTGAATCAGCAATAATGGCAGAAGAGATCTTCGGCCCGTTGCTTCCGATAATCACAGTAAGAGACATCTAAGAACTCTGAAAAAACATTCAACTGCTTATAGCGCAAGTAGTAGTAGTAGTAGTAGTAGTATGCAGGGATTAGTCCCTTCTCTTGAAAAATCAGGGGTTCTTTTTGGCAGTTGGATAAGATTGAAGACAGTATTGAGTTTATCAATTCAAGGCCTAAGCCTCTAGCAATATATGCTTTCACAAAAGATGAAGTGCTGAGGAAGAGAATGGTATCCGAAACATCGTCCGGAAGTGTGGTTTTTAACGACGCAATCATTCAGGTATTCAGTAGCCACTTTACAATGAGTTTAAGTTAGCAAGAAACCAATTAAATCTGATGATTAATGCCTCCCCCATCAAATGCAGTTTGCAGCAGACACCCTTCCATTTGGGGGCATCGGCGAAAGCGGGTTCGGAAAGTACCATGGCAAATTCAGCTTTGACACATTTACACACTACAAGGCAGTGGCTAGAAGAAGTTTCTTCACTGATTTTTGGTACAGGTTCCCTCCATGGAACAACCATAAGCTGGAACTGTTGGAGGATACTTACGGTTTCGATTATTTCGGATTGCTTCTCGTCATTTTGGGATTGAAGAGGTCTAGAAAGACTTTTCATGTCAACTAGTTATGCATGCATGCATGTTACATTCATGACTATGACTCCCCTGTTAAAAGCATTAATGATATATCGACCACAGAGAATGAAACAAAAGAAAACAATAAGCATCGTTTCTCGTTGTGGTTCAATGTTGTAATGTGAAGTGTTGCATTTTATCATAATTCAAATATTATTAATACCGGTTTGAAAGTTTATGAGGATTTGGAAAATAAAGTTTTGACAGGTTTTGGCGTACTATATTTTAAGTTATTATCATATTATAAATGAATAGAAATTCTTTACCTTTTTTTTTTCCCTATTTATGCCCTACAGTAAAAATTAGGTTTAGGGTTTAGGATTAGAGTGTATGGTCAAGGTTTAGGAAATTTGGGGTAAAATATATTTTTTAGGGTACAAAATTTAAAATTTAGAGTTAGAACATAGAATTTAATTTTTAATGTTTTTTTTTAATGTTGGGAAATAAAAAGGAGCACCGAAAATAGACATGAATTTTTGTCCATTTTAAATATGATTAATATATATAGTATATGAATTTAACATGTTTGTATATTAATGCAATGTGTATGTTGCCTCTAATGTCTTATTTTAATTACTTTTTGTGTATTATACTGATGGCATATCCAAAGTTATCATCCACCGATAATCTAGATTGAGTATTGCAGAGGGCTATTATGGAGGTAATTTTTTCAACTCAATTGTTCTGTTTACAATATTAAGACTCGAATCTCTAACCATGTTTAAGAAATTTATTGACTCATAACACTCGAACCCCCAAACTTGTTTAAGTATCTTCATTTCAAACAAGTCATCAATTGATTTGGTTTTTGGAAATTCTATTCCACTTTCTAAAATAATGAAATATTTTGTTTATATCTTTTGCAGATGTGTGCTAGGTTTGTTTCCATGATTGAAGTTGTCCAGAATTGATGCGTTTAACCATTTCACATGTGGGTGGGATTCAAGTTCAACGAAATTGCTAATCGAGGCATCACATCCTCTTTCCAAACTACTGTGACCCTTCAACTAGAACAGTGATTATTGAAGCTTCTATTTCGTACTTCTAGTTTTTTCAACACTATCGGGGAGCCTCCAAAAAACTTGCTTGCATTTCTGATTAACGATGAAAATGACTAGGAAATGAACAATAATTGGAAATACCAGATATCATCCACAACTTTATACAACCATCTTCAGAATTTCTAGCAAATCAACTAATTTTCCGCTTAGCAAAGTAGAACATCTTCGTATTCAGGGAAAATACCCCAGAAAAAACTGATCAAAACCATGCCAACATTTTCATTATGTTAATCGTGATTATCCCTTAATATTTTGATCCATCGCCAAATACCTCTGTATAACATATAGGGCAAGCCTGGGGAAATAAAGCTTTCAATTAGCAGCTCTTCCTAAAATGCTTGCCTAAATAAATGGAATAAAGATGCATGTTCCGAAACAACTCCTAAAAAAATACAAGTCAGCGGGTTACCTTATTGATGCTAAGCCATTTGGTGCCACATCCGGCATGGTAGACATGCTTGCAAGGGAGGGTAATCCGTCTCTCATCTCTTTTGTATTCCATCTGGCAAATTACACATCTAGTCCACAAAAATAATAATGAGATTCACCATATTGGCTGAGAGAGGAGGGAGCAAGCTGCAAATCTCATTGGTATATGAAGAATGTGCAAGGGCATTGTCACAAATATTAACAAGACATCGCAAACCAGTAAAAATTATGTCAAGATGAACTAGGGTTGTTGTGGCGTGTATTACAATTTAAAATCTGTTGAATACCAGTAGCAGCAGCTGATAAAAAGCAAATCACATTTTAACATGGGCAAAAGAAGAGGCATGTTGATATGCAGTACCTCTCATTCCTTGATTTCTTCCTTGAGAATAAGCTGCACTTGTATTTTGAAACGGGTAGCAAAGAAATAAGTTCTTGGGAGAGACCCCGACTTTGTGTTCCAACACTCTCGCCTAATTCGAGTAACTCCTGAAGTGATAAATGTAATCATGAATGATTAATCAATTAAAGAAATTGAAAAATAATTCACGAATACACAGCCCGTGTTTTTAGAAACGTATGAAAATGTCCAAATAGGTTTGTTCAAATTTAAATTTGTTGTTCATAAACCCAATGTGATCTCATTGCAAAAAAAATGTTTTGCAGCTGCATTACTGTAAAAGAGAGAAGTGCTTGATTATTGTGTTTTGACCTATTAAATTAAGCAACAGTTACAGCCAATAACAGCCACTCCCCCCCCCCCCCCCCTATGTGGAGTTGGTGGCAGCCAACCACAAGCTTCGTGTCATACGTCTATTTCCTCTTAATTCTAAGGACATTTTTGAAAACATGTGGACACCCTCACCCTCCCCTGAAAACTTAATGTTCTCTTTCCACCTTTCATGAGTCCGCCAACCCAAACAACTAAAGCAGAGAAATGACCTCTGAATCCAATTTATTTTATGCCTGTCTCAATCACATAGCAGTCAAATGCAACCTTAGATTTCCCAACCTAGAGACCTAATTCTTTCAAACCTAACCTAATTCTGAACGATATTACTAACAATAGTTAATTTAACATTTTCTATCTCACATCTTACAAGTCAAGTTATCCATAGACTGGCTTAATGGAAAACATATTGAAAAGAAAAAGGGTAGAAGGATAGAATAAAACAGCATTTGCTAATAGATAACTTCATCTTAGGTCTTGAACATAAGGTTTAATCTTCAAATCCATCTCAACAAACATTGACCCAATTACTGCATTGTGTTTCTCTTTTTCTAGAACTAAGACTTGCACCAAATTAAGAGTTAAGCAGAAGGTTACTGAGAAAACGGGAGAAAGAATGCAACTATTAAGCTAGGAAGAAAAAAGTAGGAATCTTTTTCTCTAACCTCATATGTCATGTTGTCAGGATCAACACAATCTTGCCAAATGACCTGCATATTTTGACAACGTTTTGCAACATTTAACTTTGTGAACCACGAGACTGAAAATTACTAGGATGTAAGCCTCTACAACTCGACTAGTAGGAAAAGCATAGAGACAAACTTCAACATGTATACAGCACAAAAACTTAGAAGATAGTCACAAAAATTAGATGCTGATGCAAATAATCTACTGACATATATAGGTATGAAAATTCAAAGTACAAGAAACTCCTGCACACAAGTATTCAACAAAGATAATAACAGCGAGCCTGCGAGAGACACCTGGTAATCATGAGCATTATGTTGTCTCCGTGGACCTGTAAAATAAAAGAAAGAATTAGAATACAGAAACTTCTTCCAAAAATCCTAGATTGTTATAAGAATATGGTGGTCACTTTATGACCAGAACTGAAGATACAGAGAAAGAGATTACATTTTACTTCACGATATTCAGAGAGAGGGGGGGGGGGGGGGGGGGAGCAAAGACACCTCAGAAGTAGAAGACAACAAACTCTAGTAAGTCCATCTTGGAGAAAAGCCAAAAACTATCATCAAGGAAAACAGATTCTTTGGATAGCTTTGGAAATTTTGTAGCTGCTAAACTAGGACCTATGAACACAAGTAATCGTGAGGCTCACTAAATCCTTAGTTTCTCTTCAACCAAGTATGATTTAAAGTTTAAAATCCATCAAAACAGAGATGCTGTCTGGGAGTCAAGACTTGATTGTTAGAAAACACAACATCCAATCCAATCATAAAATCTAGAGAAAGCATAAAGTCAAAAACAAGTTGATAATTCGTTCATGACCAATTCACGAATCACCATAGAAAATCAAAGACCCGGGAGAAATTTAATTAATCACGTTATGCAACACTGTCTAGGAAAAAAAATCTTGAGAAGGAAATAGCTACTATAAGAGGTGTATTAAGGATAACACCTCAACCATGTTGAATCATGTCATTGGCATAAATCCTTGGCCTAATTCTAAAATACATGTTATGAGAGACATAAATAAATCTTTTTAGCATTATATTGCAAACACAGAATTGAAACAATAAGTAAAGCCAAATTGAGAAGCTTACGATCTACTGAGTTTTCGCGTGAGGTTGCATTTGTGTTTCTTTCCCATTCCACACCCATTGCTGCTGCAGACTGTTGATTACTCATTGATGAGGAATTCTCTGATGCCCTTCTAAATTCATCAATGCATAGCTCATGGTTATTCACCTCGTAACTATGATCATTATCATGATCATAATATGAAATACTGCCAGAATCAGATAGGCCAAACTTGTAGAAGTTTGAAGTCAATGATGGGTACACACTCTCCTGCAGACATAAATTCAATTTTTGGCCGTGATCAATAGCAACAATTCATCTACAAATTACAATAATCTAAGCAGTGGATCAATTACAATGAACTCATCAGAAAAGTCGACCTGTTGTTCATCCGATTAATTTGTTCTTGAAAACACAGACATTATAGGAATCGCTTCAGTACATTAGAAAAGTTATTATTTTTGTAATAAACAGTACCTGGACATGGGTGGCACCGTTGAAAATGAAATTGACATGTTGATAAGTAAGACCTTCAAAATATTCCATAAAGCTGCCAGCACTATTATAAGGGTAGCTACTGTTGATGTATTGAACCTCCATGTGTGGATCCCAACTCATTTCCAAAAATCAACAAATCTACAAACATAAAATTTGACGATTCAAATTTGCAATCGGCAGTAGAAACAATGATAACAAAATAGTCCAAATAAAAAACCCGATCTCCTAAAAAAATTCACAAACTGCTAGTGCATTTCAGTATTCTAGATTTGAAGGAAGAACCATATAAGAGTATAGCAAATAAAGATTAAAACGTAAATTATATAGAATCTGTAGAAGAAATTCTCTAAAAAAACTACATAATGTGCAGAAAAACAAGTTAATTGAAACAACGAGATCCAATTACCGCAAATGTTCAAGTAAATGACAACGTTTAAAACAAAAACTTTAACATTGCGTTCGGTAACCGAGAAAAGGCAAGAAAACAAGGAACAAAGAGAAGGAAATTACAGTTAAGCTTAGTCAGAGCCGATTGAATCTTGTACGGAGACGCTCACTTTTCCGGTTTTTAATACGCTGAAACTGAACTTTCTGAGCAACCAAACAGGAGAATGAGAGTGAGCAAAAAAAAAACTTAAAAATAACTACCTCGTTCCATGATTATGAGATCTCCATCTGAGGAAACGCGAGATCTTGTTGCGAGAGAACTAGAAATGGATTGAAAGGATCGAGAGAAAGAGAGAGAACAGATTGAAATATATAGGAATAATAATAATAATAATAAGAGTGGAAAAATAAAATAAAATCTTGAAAAGAAGAGATTCTCTTTGAGAAATTAAAGAAATTAGGAGCCGACATTCATTGCTTTTATTTTAAGCTCAGTTTAGCAAACAACACACTCTCCCTCTCTTTCTGTCTTTTGTTTTTATTTAATATTTATTAATATAGCAGGGAAGCAGTGGTGGCGCCTTTATTCAGTAGTTTCAGCAACACGCAAACCCCGTTCAAAACTTTAGATGGGAAATGATACCATGTCTCGCGGTTGCAGATGTGATTATACTCCTACAATTTTAATGCTCAGCCAGTACTTTTTTTGTATTATTTGTGGTAATTTTTATTCTATTATTAAATTAATGACATGGAAAAAAATGATGAATTTGGTAGTTTCTAGTGGTTGGTCCCATGGATGACATGGTGGGAATCACCCATATGATATAATTTCTCCTTTTCTTTTCTGTATTCGGTAAAGGATTTTGGTTAAAAAATTTATTAAGCAGAAAAGTAAATGTGGAGATTTAAACTCATACAAGATGAGACGATACGAGTATCTTTGGTCGACCAATTTGTGGATTTCAAAATTTGGTAAATTTTAAACTACTTATTTTACGCATGTAACACGCTTATAGCTCTGTTTGGTGAAGATTTCGTAAATAACTTGTTAATTCATATCCATGTCCGATTTAAAATTAAGATAAATTTACACACACTTACAATTTAAATTACTCAAATTTGAGTCCCCTAAATAGAACAGAGCTCCTTTTACCAATTAAGACCACTCTTAGGGTTGACTATCACATACAAAGGAATAAGATGTGTGTTTTCCCCATTGTGTTGAAACAAATGGAAGATGGGTTCTTCATCATTAAGCATGCAGACCTATAGAAGAAGAAAAGAAGTTGTGTGGTGCAGGCTGCATGCTGCATGCCAATGATTTTGTTGGTCCAATAATAATAAATAATAATAATAATAATAAAACCAAGTTTTCACAGGTTGGAGTCTACACAACACAATCTACCGAAGGCAAAGCAGGGTGAGGATAATCACTGCCATTCCATGATCCACAAACCAAAAGCTGTAAGGCATGTGGGGGAGAGATGGCAGAGAAAGCAGACAAATGAATTATGAGAGAGAGAGAGAGAACAAAACCAAACCTAGCGTGCAAGTAATCATTTTATTCCTACATTCTCTTTTGTCTCTACACTTTGTGTCAACAGAATCTCTAAACTGGTAAAACCCCAGTAAAACAAAACTCATGTCTTTCCAATCTTTAAGAAAAAAAAGAAGGGAAAGTTGGGGTTTAACCTAGGCTTGAAGTTTTCCGAAGAGAACATGAACATGAAGTTGGCAGTTACTGTCAATTCTGGCTCTGCTGGTAAATATATATATATGCGACCATCAAAAAATTTCATCCCAAGAGCACTATAGTGTTCTTCTAGGAGACCAGACAACCCCTCTAAACTAAGTTATTCGAATGAGAAATATATATATATGCGACCAGCAAGGCAAAATCTGGAATGTAATAAATAAAATTGCAAACGAATTTGATAACCATCTGTGGTTGGCATGATTATGCCCCACCAGATCCATACTTCTTTCCGAAAACAATCATTTGGAGCTTATCATAGCCTGCAAGCACACCAGCACCAGCAACTGCACGCAGAATGTTTGCACCGGCGCCCTTAAACAGAGACTTTGTGCCCTCCTTCTGAAGGATCTGTGTGAATGCATCCATTGAGCTCTTGTACTTGACGGCTTCACCCGATGTCATCATCATTCTTCTGCGAACAGTGTCGATCGGATAGGAGGCAAGACCAGCTCCATTTGTAATAACCCAACCCAGAGCAAAGCTAGCAAAGAAGCTATCCTGATATTTTACCAAAAAAAATGCATTTGAGAAAATTCCACCTTATTGCCAACAAGATAGCATGAATGTTACTTGATACACAAGAAAGACAAAGAATGAAGCGAAATTCTAGTCCAAAAGACCATCAAAAAAATCTACTAACCTGCAACTTGCCAACAAGGACCACTGGCTTTAAAGAATCATACATTCCGAAGTATAGACCTCGGTACACAATGATGCCGACGCATGAAATGTTGAAACCACGGTAAAGGCCAGCAACACCATCTGACTGAAGAGTCTTCTTGTATACATCAACCAAGCCATCGAATTGCCTTTCCCCTCCTTTCTTTGCAGCTTTGGCATCGTTGGCAAGACGAGTCCGAGCATAATCCAGGGAATAGACAAAGAGAAGGGAGGAGGCACCAGCTGCACCACCGGATCCCAAGTTCCCAGCAAACCACTTCCAGTAGCCATCGCGGTCCTTCCTAAAGTTGAACAGTTTCTTGAAGTAATCCTTGAAGGCAAAGTTCAAGGCCTGTAAAAACAAATCAGTCAACATAAATGAGGGGAATCTAAAATCTGAATTACAATGAAGATGTTACAAACCTGAGTTGGGAAATAACGGATCACATTAGCTGTATTTCCTCTCCACAATGACACCATGCCTTCTTCTGCTATTGTTCTTTTAAAGCAATCACCAATTCCCTTGTAAGGTTCGGAAAGCCGACCGGCCCTGATCATCTCATCCTGGTTTTGAATTAAGAGCTTGACACGTTCAATAGGGGCAGCAGCAGTCTTGGACACAGCAGCAGAGACTCCGCCCATGAGAAAATCGATAGCGAAACTAGATAAGCCTTTCTCTGATGGAGCCTGGACACATACAGGTGATGAACTCGAACCAACAAATGAGAGATCATAGTTTACTCGGCATAGTGCAGCATTGCAACCTGCAGATGCAAAACGCCTGTGATTCGGAACAGGCCTTTGGAATCCTCCATACCGGTATCGAACATCTTGCGAAAGGTTGGAACCGAGATGGAGTTGTCCGGATACCTTCTGCATGACAGAAGGATGTTGGTGCCTATCAGCCATCATTTCTCCAAGAAACAACCTGATCAAAAACATAATCCTTCAGTCACACAACAAGACACAAGACAAAACTATGAAACTGACATGTCCCTTCATTCAAGTGAAACAAAACACAAACACATATCAGTTTTCAATCAGACCCAGATAACATATACACAATAGAAATCCAAAAATAAGAAACAGATAGATTATACACAGAAAACGATGTAGTAAGACTATAAATTACTGGCTGACCTGTAAAAGGATATGAAATGAAAGGGAAAGAGAGAGGGGAGACAAGTGAAAGAGGGCCTGAAATGGGGTTTATAAGAAGAAGAAAGAGGAGTTAAAACACAAGAACAAGAGCAGAATTAGCCGAAATGAAAGCATGTCCATAAAACCTTAAAATGTGGATTTCTATTGTAAATGGAAAAAATAAAATAAAATAAACTAGAAAAATAAAGAAAGGGTAATGAGGCTTAGTCAACCTTAAAATGTGGAACAATATCATGCACGGGAAGTTACCATTGAATCGCAGAACATGAACTCAACTAGATTTTGATACACGAGTTCTACACGAGTCTCTTTTAACTTATAATATTTAAAAAAAATGGATTTTTTTCTAATTAATAAGTAATTTTTAAATAAAATGGTAGGCTTCCATCGATATTTATTCAAATAACTTAATTTCTCTGGAGAGATATTTGGTGAAAGATTGTCATTTGATATATTAACCATAAATGTTTTAAATTTTAAAAGCGAAATTAAGAGACTGACATACGTACTTAATTGATATTTTAAAAAACCAAATAAATAATGGATTATTATCTTATACGTTGACGGTGAAAACTGAAAGTTTCTACAAGCGCCTTAGTTTTAGGGTTTATGACCTTAGTTTAATGTGTAAGATTTAGGGGTTTAGAATTTAGGGATGGTGGTAAAAATTTAGAGTTTGGAGTTTAATTCAAAATTTATAAGTTAAAACCTAAATCATAATCATTTATCTTAAAAACAAAACTCCAACCTCTAAACCCTAAATTCTAAACTCCAACCTTAGTTTAAGGTGTAAGATTTAGGGGTTTAGAATTTAGGGATGGTAGTAAAAATTTAGAGTTTGGAGTTTAATTCAAAATTTATAAGTTAAAACCTAAATCATAATCATTTATCTTAAAAACAAAACTCCAACCTCTAAACCCTAAATTCTAAACCTAAACTATAAATTATAACTATCATCCCTAAATTCTAAACCCTAAAACTAAGATGCTTATGGAAATTTTTAATTTCCATATAGGATACAAATCCATAAATAATACACACGACGATTTCTTAACACTGCTTGTGCAGTTGAAAAACTCATTCATCGATGTATTAAATTATAATATGTTGTTTGTAGGACTGATATATGATTTTATGTTGGGTGGTGCGAACTATTAGAGAGTAATATTAGAAACTTAGGAGGTGCAAATTTACAAAATTTTAGGGGTACGAACTTAGATCATCGATAGAAAATACGAAAAAAATATCAATAAAAATACATAAACAATATGTGAGTTAAAAGTTTATAAGGAGTGTTATTGTCCTTCGAGTACGTCCCTTGATCCATCCCTGGTTGTTTGTCAACAAAAATTGGTAAACTTGTTTAAGGCAATATCGTGAGTCTTAAATATAACATGGAAATAGCTAAAACCCAATAAAATGCTTCTACCATCACAATTGTTGATATGTCGGTTTCTTCCAATGATACTCGCGACTTAAGATCGACCATATTCTGAACACGTGTTTTTGTATTAAAAGGGAAGAAAAGGAGAGCTAGAGAATGGGAAGTAGCCTGGTGTTTCTTTGCTCAGCTCATTCTTCTTAATTTGCTACCCCAGCTTCCGACTATAATCCGAAACAGTTAAACACTACCGGGCGATAATAATGAAGACAGAAACCTAAATGGTTCTTGAAATCGGATGACATGCTTGAAACTCGAAACGCCGTATGCAGATATGCATCTGTAAGCATTACAAAGCTATAACAGCATAAAACAGTTCCTGCCCCTAATATATACAGAGGTTTATATTCATAATATTTCATGTATACCAATCTTCTTGTTCGAAATGATCCAGTATATCCCAAATGACAAACTGAACATTTTTAGTCATACAAGAAATACAACTAAATCGTAGCCTAGTTTCCTGAAGTATCATTTCCGAGAACATGTGATATTAGCCTCGGTTGCTTGCAACAAATGTTTAGCAATAACATTGACTGATTCAAAATCTGGAATCTGTAATAATCGAAGGGCTTCCAAATTTACATGTTAAAACCGATATCATGCGATTAGATATGAATTACCAGAAAATATCCCATCATGTAGATTTGGAGCAATGGCTATGTCCTTTTGTATCTTGAAATACCAAAGGCTTCCTATAAGACTGCAACAAGAGAGAAGAACAAACGACGCTAAGAGAGGAGGCGGCCATGCATGCACCGGCTAGCCAAGGTGGTAACCTGACTCCAGTGAAAGGATATAAGATTCCAGCAGCAATTGGCACGCCCAGAATGTTATAACCAAGGGCCCACACATAGTTAAGCCAAATGCGTGAAATGGTCTTTCTGGACAGGTCTATTGCCGTAACTACATCTTCCAAGTTGCTTTTGATAAGTACTACGTCAGCTGCCTCTATGGCTACATCGGTACCAGCACCAATTGCCATGCCTACATCAGCTGCGGCTAAAGCAGGGGAGTCATTTATTCCATCTCCCACCATAGCAACAGTCAAACCTTTCATCTGCATCCCATATTTAAGAGAGAAAAATAATGAAATGATGTTATCTACTTCATGCATGAAGATTTGAACAACTTGTAGGTTAAACTAGAATTTACATTGAAGCCCTTCTAGGTACTTTTTCAAGGCTAACCGGATATGAATCTCTCTTTCTTACCCCCACCGTTCATCCCAATTTATATATTGAAAATTACTAGAACACCATGCCTAAGAAAATTATTATTCATAAGCATATGATAGATGTACTTTTCTACTTTCTAATGCCGAGCATTTCACAACCTTTTCACACATGAAAAGCCTTTCATAATGCATTTTTCAGAATCAAGCAAAAAGAGAAAGACAAAACGAGAGGAAAAAGAAAAGAAGCTTGCCTGTAACTCTTTGATCCTATCAGCTTTTCCCATTGGATCCGTTTCGGCAATCACCTTCTCTATTCCAACCTCTTTTGCTATGGCGGTTGCAGTAGCCCAGTTATCACCAGTTACCATGATGCTTGAGATGCCCATTGAGCGAAGATATGATATAACATGCTCAGCTTCTGGCTTCACTGGATCAGTTACTGCAAAAGCTCCAGCAATTTTACCATCAATGGCAACTAAGACACATGTTCGAGCCAGTTGCTCATTTTCTGAAATGTAGCCCTCAACCTCGGGACCAAATGTGACATTATAAGTTTGCATAAGCCTCTTGTTACCAACCAAGACCATTTTGTCACCAACTTTCCCGCTCACCCCAGTGCCAGGGTGCACCTCAAAGTCCTTTGCCTCCATGAGATGTTGGTTATTGGATTGATTGTTAGATTCTATCTTCTGACGCAATTTTCTAGCATGCTCCAGGAAAGCTTTGGCTATTGGATGCTGGCTATTTGCCTGAAATTTTAAGGCTTAAATGCAAAAGAGCCCCTAAACTATATATACACATATAATTTCAAAAAAAAATCCAAACCAATATCTTATTGCAATAGATTGAACCCTCAAACATCTATTTTCACCTGATTGAGCTGTTGATTCAATGGAATTGGATGACAGTCACCAAGGAATCAAACAGATGAAATTGATGTCTGAGGACACAACCGATAGCAATAAACCTATAAAAGCTTGGGTATACTAGCTTAAGTCGTTCAGTGGCATTTTGCACCATTCACAAAGTCACACCTAGAAAAAAAACACTTCCACTTTGGTTAAATCTAATATATAGAATAGCACATTCTTTCAATTATAAGATTAGGTTTAATATTTCCACTCCTCAAAAACCAGAAGTAAAAAAAATCCATCTCAAGGTGTATAATTAAGGTTATCCAAATTTCTCGCCAAGCTTTCTTGTTTTTGTTCCCTAGCAACTTCACTAAATAAAATAAGAAGAGTACAAAAACTAGGTATGTACCTCTGCAGCAATAGCAACATTGCAGAAGTCTCCCATTGACACACTTGAAAAGAGCACCACACTTACAACCTCAGGTTTCCCAACTGTCAATGTCCCCGTCTTATCAAACACAATTGCTTTCACCTACACGAGACATGGAAAAGGTTGTTCAGGTTGCAACAGCCATCTGTAAGGGAACTTGTTAAATTAAATCTATCCAACTTCCAAGACTTAGGTGTGCATTGTATTATTATACAGCAATCTGAGTTCTGAACAAGACGTCTGTGATTTCGTTATAAAATTATAAATTAATGACACCGTGTCAAAAATTTATGGATGCTGATATACTGGTTATTTGAAATGAAGAAGTGGCCTTTCACTACAAGCAATAATCATAGAAAAATATAAAATCAAAGGGTGATGCTTTTTTTAAAGAAATTCAGATTGTTAGAAATTGTTGAGTTGATAGATAGTTTGAAAAGGTAAAAATTTCTATTTTCCTAATCAAAAACAATTATCATGGAATGAGCCTATAGTATATAACTTTTGAAAATGATTGCCGCTTAAAAATTGTAACTTCAAGGATTTGCAACTCTTGTACTAGAAAAGTTGAGTTATGTTTTTGGTTCATGCTATTTCAAACCAAGTAAAATTATAAGTTGTCAAAATTTTCAAAAGAGACGGCAAGTTGCCTATGATGCTCAATCGTGATTGTGAAACTCATATATACCAAATTATCAACCCAACTTCAATCTAAACCCATTCTAGCTGTTTCTAAACAAAAATGGTTTTACCTTATGTGCCTTCTCAAGTGCATTTCCACCCTTGATAAGCACACCAAGTGAAGCACCCTTCCCTGTGGCAACCATGACGGCTGTAGGGGTTGCTAATCCTAGAGCACATGGGCAAGCAACCACCAGCACTGAAATACCAAACTGGAGTGCCAGTTCAAATTTATCCATGCCTTTTGGAACCCAATGTTCAGGGTAAATACCAATAGCTCCAGGGATAAACCATCCCAACCACGTTATAAATGCAGCGAGAACAATCTGATATTGGACAGAAAAAAATGATACATTCTTTTAGCAATTTGCAAAGAGAGGTATAAACAAAAAATTGAGGAAGGATTAGGAAACAGAAACCTTTTAATATTTTGAAGAAAAAAAATCAATTTCAAAGTTTTTGATATTTTGAAAAGATAACAAGAGCAAAGAAGCCTTTCAACTAAAGAAAAATCAAGAAAAAGAAATGACATTGATCAGTAAAGCAATAAAAATAGTATAAAAAAATTTTGAGGAAGGAAACAGGAATTTACTGCAGGAACAAAAAACCGAGAAATCCGGTCAGCAATTTTCTGAATAGGTGCTCTGGCAAGCTGAGCAGTTTCAACGAGCTGAACAATTTGGGAAAGTGCAGTCTCTGACCCAACATGAGTAACCTTGACCAGTAAACATCCATTCTCATTCATAGTTCCACCAATGACCTACTCATGACAATTGAAATAAAAAATTCTGCATTCATAAAGTCAGGCATACATTAAAATAATAAAAAAGGCAATAAAATAATACCTTGTCACCAAGCTTTTTAGCAATAGGCTGTGCCTCCCCTGTGATCATACTCTCGTTCACGTAGCTTTGACCATCAATGACAATGCCATCAACAGGAACTTTCTCCCCAGGAATGATCTTGATTATATCATTCCTTTGAATTAGTTGGGTGCTGATTTCCACCTCTGAGACAACATTTCCATCATCATCTAATGTCAGCAAACAAGCACTGTCAGGAGCAAGGTCTGTCAGCTTGGCTAAAGCATTTGACGTTCTCCCTTTAGCCAACACCTCTAAATATTTTCCTAAGAGAATAAAGGATATCAGCATTGCACTTGTCTCGAAAAAATCTTGCCCTTCAAATGTGTCAGAGCTCAGAGATTTAATTGCTACATAAACGGAGTAAAAGTATGCAGCATTTGTTCCCATGGCTACTAAAACATCCATATTAGCAGATTTCAGTCTCAATGCATGGTATGACCCTTTATAAAACCTGACAGAGACAACAAAAGACAGAATTGTTATGCTGAAGGACTGGTCATATAATCAGTGTCTGCCACTTCTGAGGAATAGAAATGCTGAATCGTTGACAAAACAACAATAAAGAAGAAGTAGCTACTATTGTACAGGGAAAATGAATACCAATACCTTTGGCCAATAACGAACTGTACTGGTGTGCAAAGAATCCATCTCAGAAGCAACCCGACAGTAAACATGTTGTAGATCTTGTACTCTAACCAATCACCAAAAGGAGGAAGCATTGGAAGTACCATGGAGAATATAAACAGGGGAACCGAGAACAGGCAGCTTAAAAGGAACTGATCCCTATAGGAATTAATTTCATGCTGCTGCTCAGTTTCTCTTTGTCTGGGAGGTATATACAAGCTTGCCTTGTAGGATTCATGAGCAGCTTCTTGTACAGATTCAATAAGAGATCTCGGACCAATAAGGTCTGAGTCATAGTTGACTGTGACTATATTTTCTTCCAAGTTCATATCTACGTGATTTACACCTATGGCTGACTCAAGGTAGGACTTAATAGTATTCATCTCCTCCACAGACGACACTCCGTCAAGTTTCAAATGTACTTTGTTCACTTCATTTCCAGAACTAATGAGATCAGCTCCAAAGCCAGCATCTTCTACAGCTTCAACGATGCGATCGGAACCAGTAACATTTGGATCAAAGTGAACCTTCGCTTCTTCAAGAGCTAGACCAACCACTGCCTTTTTAACTCCGTCGAGGGATTTCAGAGCACGTTCAAGTGACTCTGAACAGCTTGTACATGCCATTCCCTTAATCCTGAGCCGGCAGACTGCTATATCTTGCTCTGAAAACTCCTTAACGGAGAAACCGGCATCCTCTATTGTCTCCTTAATCAGTTTCGTCTAAAGTGAAATAGACAAAAGTTCATAGAATTTCTATAGTGACCATAAATCATTCTAGACATGAAAAGGATAAAGATTCATAGAATTTTCTTAACACTTACATTGACGAGCTTTGGAACATACTCGATTGCTGCTTGACCATGAATTGGTGACACTGATACACTCTCAACACCCTTGAGCTCTCCAAGCACAGCTTCTATGGAAGCCACACAGGATGCGCACTTTATATCCCCTATTTTGAACATCACTGTTCTCTTCTTCCCCGACTTTTCAATCGGTTCAGGCATAGTTACGCAAACACTATCTGAAGGCTCCAGCAAAGGCCTCTTAAGATCATCCCTCCCATTCAGTTCCATTATTTTGTCTCCAACATTAATATTCATGGCTTCTGTGAAAAACACAAAAGGCAAAACATAAATAAATAAAGCAATTTAGACTTTTTCAATAACAACCCAGTTTCGATGCAAAGTTTCACAGTCAGTTTGTAAAGCTTAAAACAAAAATAGAGTGAAAGGTATGACCAAAAAAATCTGTTCAATGTTGGATGAAATTGAACTAAAAAGGAAGCAAGAAAATTAGGGCTGAATCATTACTTTAAAACAACTGTAGTAAACATCATATAGCAAAAAGAAAAAATGGATTTTACTATTAAATAATTACACAATCGAGGGGAAAAGGAAAAACAGAAGCAAAAACAAAGCACATAAAAAACCCCGCCAAGACTTTGTACAAATCAAAGACGATAAAACTTGCTTGGGAATTAGAATTTTAATTTCATCAACCATTTAAAAAAACTTAAAGCCCAAGAAAAGCTTTCTTGAACATTGAATACAAAACAAACCCAGAGAAGAATTTCACATTTCAAACTGAAAACAACAATCTTTTTCTTCAAAAATATTAAGTTCGGTCAACTCAGAATATGGATCAAAACACTAAACAAAGAAAAGAAGCTTCAAGAAAGAAACCCAGAGGTTTAAACAAGCCAAACAATTAAAACCCAAACTTCCAAAGTTCTGGCATCGAAAACACTCACACACAAGCTCATATACACACACAAATATCAAAGAGACCTTTCTTTCAAGGCAGTTAATGGTGTGTCTTTGTTTTGATTGGGAGGAAATATCAAGAAAAAGGTTCTTTCTCTATTAAAAAGATGGCGGAATTGGTTAGGGTTTTGGAATGGGGATTAAGATAAAAAGAAAGTGGATTAGGGTTTGAGAAGGCGAATTGGAAGTGGACGGTCGCGGGAGAAAGAAGAGGCAAACTTTGGCTTTTCGAGAGAGTTGTTTGCGTTCGTCTTTCTTGGTCAAAAAAATTAAAAATAAAAATGAATATTTGAACTTAACGTCTTATATTCCATTTCCCACCGCCTTGCTTAACGAACCTTTCTTTCATAGCCAATGACGCGTATATTTAGGCTTAATTTGTGGTTGCTTTTAAAAAGTGTGGTGAAAAAAGTGATTTTCAAACTAACTGTTGAAAAGTAGTTTTGAAAAACTGGTTAGTGTTTGTCATTGAAGTCAAAAAGTGATTTTCATGAGATAAAAAGTCTATTTTAGACATGATATTAAAAAGTAAAAGTAAATTTGAGTGATTGTTCAATTTAATTAATGTTATGATTTATGAAATAAATCAATTTCAATTATAATAAAAAAATATTTTTTATAAAATTTAATTTGAAAATATAAATTACATTCTAGATTATATACAGACATACCACTTACATGTTAATAATAAATATAAAATAAAGTACAAATAAAACAATTTTATTCTCAATATAAATATTATAAAATATATATTATTTTACAATTATGTATGCATAAACATTATTTTAACAATAAATTATAATTAAATAATAAGGGTAAAAAAGTAATTTTATTTTCAAACTAGCTTTTCCACCCAAGAAGCTATAAAATCCAGCTTTTTGGTTTGGGTGGAAAAGCTAATTTTAAAAGCAACCAAAAACAACATGTTTTAACTAAAAGCACTTAAAAAGTGATTTTTGGTTGCCAAAAGCAACCAAAAACAGGCCCTTAATTTTTCAATGAATTTAAATATTACAGAATCTACTAAAAACTGTTTTATATTTTTCAACATTTTATTTTAATTTGATTTGAAGGGGTTATGAAGTAATTCTTTAATATTAATTATTTGAATTTGTCTTGTTTGTTAATAATAAATTTGGACAATCCATTATTTTGTTGTGAATAAAATAAAGAAGAACAAGAATAAGAACAAGAAGAACAAAGATATGAGAGAAAGAGAGAGATTTATATTATTCTTAAAAATAGAATTGTATACAATGCCTTCAATGAATCATCTATTTATAGGCATAAGAAGTACATAATACATTAAACTCTAATTCATAGAGATAATATGATAATGTGCCTCGTTAAAACCTTACTAAGATAAAAACTCAGTGGTAAAAAAATTCTTTAGTGAAGGAAAAAGAGTACACACATCTTTGATACGCATAACATGTTGCCTCATTAAAAACCTTACCAGGAAAACCCATTGGGACAAAATCTCGGTTAAGGGAAAAAGAGTGCAACGCGTATTTACTCCCCCTCATGCAAACATCACAGAAGATCTTTGAATCTTCATAATTTAATCTTGAATATCATTTTTCTAAAGATCGTGAGGGATGAAACTTTGGAGTAATATGTTTCATGATGTATCCACTTTCAAACTGAGATATACATCTTGCGTTATCTTCACACAAGATAGCTTTTATCATATCTTGTAAAAGTAAATCCACATATCTTTTGGATATGTTGGGTCAATAGTCTTAGCCAAACACATTTTTTGGCTTGCCTCGTGCATAACAATTATTTCTACGACATTTGAGGAGGCATCAACGAATGTTTGAAGACCTAAATGTAATGATCTTTGTATATTCATAGATATTTCTTGACCAACTAATATATAGTGCTTCAAGACCAAGAGAAGATATAATTATCTTTATTCACATCCAACAATCTTACAACTATTGGGATACTTAATAGATATGCTCTATTCATATTGAATCTTCTTTAAGATTCTTTAAGCTTATGTTTATTCATAGACAAAAGAAATATATAAAAATGCTCGATCTTCAGGTCGAGATAAACGTGATGTCAAGATTCAAGTACTTGTATTGAAAGTACTTCATGAGTTTCCAATTTGAAACTCTTTAGGAGTTCTAAAATTATCATAATGGATCTTGATCCAAACTCCTTTATAAAATATATAAGGAAATCTGATCATTCTTATAGTATTTTCTCAATTAGTATTCACTAAGGCGATTATACCAAATGCGCCAAAATATTCATGAGACATGTCTAAATAAACTTCCTCATAAATTTCCATATGCTTATAGCATTTTAGATCCTTCAAGGATAAATATGGATCCACAAATAATTAGACGCATGTAAAATTTTCAAAACTGCCAAAGTAATTGCATCCACCATGAAGTAATTAAAACTTTTCATAAATCATAGTTCAAGTCGTATTTACGACTACTTATTTGTGCCTCACTTGCATTACACCTTTAGGTGTTTGGACTGGTGGTCCAAATACTTCTATTTTAGAAGTTCAAAGCGTCTTTCAACATTGGCCAATTCAATATCTATACTTCTGGATAGATTTTATACAAGATCCTCGATTTCTTTCTTTACTTCTATAGAAGTATTTTATGTAAAATTGTTTGTAAAATCGTTGTCGACAACTTTCCAATTTTCTGGTTCCATTCTCGTAATGACATAACTCATCGAGATCTCTTCAAGATTTCAATCTTTATTTCAGGTACCTGAAACTCTTATAGAGTTTCTCTATTTGTTATGTCTTGGGTCTCTTCAGGAGCACCCGCCTCCAATAAATGACCATCTCATATTACTTTCTATTTACGAGAACTTTGATCATTGGAACCATTTCAACTATCATGCTTCAGGCATGATTTACATTCTCTCGCTCTAACATGTAATTTAAACTTAGAGCATTTCAGCTGGTATATAGACTTAATTACTCTCATTGGGTCAGTAAATATGTCTGGCAGTTGACATGTAATAACATGAATTATCTTATGAACTTCTAGTTCATATACGAGGATCTAGATAACGATAATTCATTTTCCTCTATCCAGCTGATTATTATCTCCCCCTGATGTTGAGAAAAATCATGTCATAAATCATAGAATGGGAGACTCGTACTCAATATATATTCTCAACCCCTTTTATTTACCCATTTTGTGCGTTGTGGTGGAGCAATTCATATCGCACATTCAAAAATCATAAAATGGGAAATGTATGGTTTCTGACCAAAACCCAATCATAACGGGGAGTTTATTATAACTCGTTGGCTTGATGCGTATAAGTGTTGCTATATTGAAACACCATATAAATAATAACTCTTTTGTTCTCATAGTTTAGCTATTAAATAGGAGGCATCCAATTGAAATTTTGCTAAACTATATTTTTCATAATCAATAGGCTTTGTAATAACTGATATAGCCTAAAATATAAACCCATTAGCTTTTCAAGACGAATAGTCTAACTGCATAATCTGAATCTTTTAGAATCAATCTCACAAACTTCTGGTTGTAAGTCAATAAAACAATGTAGATGCATCTACTAAAATCATATAAAACTTTCCACATTTGTGGATATATGGGCTCATATTTCGTTCAGATATGCAAAGACATACAGTCTTAACTTCAGTACAAGAACTTTAAGTTCTAATTCTTTTGGTAAGTGGGATCATCTATATCCTTTGAGAACAAACAACACAAGAACTTCAGGTTCTTTTAGTAAGTGGAATTTAATCAATTCCTTTAAGCAACACAAGAACATCATGTTCTTTAATAAGTGGAATTTAATCCATTCCTTTGAGAATAAGCACCACAAGAACTACAGGTTCTTTTAATACACGTGCATGTAAATCTCAATAATTTCTGCACCATTATTGATCAGGATGGTCTAACCGATTATGCCAACTATATATATGTGTATATATCTCTGAATTTGTAAACTTCTTGTTTACCATAACGTGTAATTCAATCTTACTCGTACATGTCTAGTACGACCATCAAAATTGTTCCTTTAAATAGGAATATATTTAGCTCTTTCGGAGCTTTCAATTGAAATTATCTTTTGGTAGCAATATATAGCTCTTCTAGAGCTTTCAACTGACTTTTTGGCTACCAAAACTTATATCCATATTGATTTATTTCAAATGCCAATTGATAACATATGTTATCTATAATTCCAAAAAGGATAGTTTGCGAACTCATATTGCTCTCTTTATGACTTTGACGAGTATAACGCATTGTGAATATGAAATAAAGTTCCATTTGACAATAACATATTTGCTCAACCAGAGCCTTTTGTGATATTAGTACTTCCGGATATAGTACTCACATTATTCCCTTGCATTTTAATCGAGAAATGCATAATTGTGCACCTTTCAAAATGTGTTTTGTTTTATTTACTTCAGGTGATGAAAATATGTACTTTGTATCATTCACTTCGAGGAATGAAAAATATAAAATATAGCACATCATATCAAGTCGATTATCTATCAGAGATAAACTTTCAAGTGCTCTTCCGAAGTATTGATATTTTAGTACTTTGAGAAATACTACTCATATTTCCCCTTGCATTTAAATGGGAAAAATATTTCTTATGCTTAAGTACAATATGAGTACTTGCATTATCTGCTAGGCATAAATAGCCACAATTCTAGGCATAAATAGCCACAATTCATTGTATATTTTATTCCGGAAGTAATCATATTCTTCAAATAATAAATTAACATAAAGCGTAAATAAATAATATGTGAAATAAATAAACATAAAGCAAACTAACATAAATAAATAATAAATAAAACAAATTAACATAAAATAAATAAATAAAATTAACAATATCCAATTGAGTTGGACCAATAACGCCATAATTATTTTCGCCATAAACAAATTTTGTTTATATTTTATTTCATTTATCATTCATGATTATGGATAAAGTCCATAATACTTTGGCGTTTGACAAGTACAAAACCAATGGTTTATAACATCACATTGGTAAAATGATTTCACTTCCTTAGAATGATCTTTATCACTCTTGTCATCCTTATAACTTCGCTACCAGCGGGTAGAAGTATTCTTAAAACGACTATATTTTTCATGTGTATATGCATAGCCTCGACCACGACCACAACTTTTAATGTGATTTTTTTTATTCCTTCCATAATATAATCTCACATTCACTTCAGGGAATGGAGTAGAGCCAGTGGGCCTTTAAAACCTTTTTCACATATCCTTATCACAGAGAACAAAGATTTAATCCTCGTACGCGGCATTGTTAAACCTGTCCACAAGGTTCTTTAAAAACCTCCTTTGAGACCAGTAGCCTCGCAGAACGGGATGTCCAGCCAATTATATTTGGATTATATCAAAATTATGTCTCTAATTGAATAATGATTTACCATGTTTACATTCACTTCAGGGAATGAAATAGATCCAATAATCGCATGGAATAAACATCATGCTTGCATTCACTTCAGGGAATGCCCCATCATTGATAATCGCATGGAATAAACATCATGCTTTGCATTCACTTCAAGGAATGCCCCATCATTAATAATCGCATGGAATAAACATCATGCTTTGCATTCACTTCAGGGAATGCCTCCCATAAAATTTTTTTGAATCAAGACGAATTTTCGTAACTTGAAATTGGGAGAAGTCTATGGTCGAGTTTTTCGACGAAGAAGAAATATTGCTTTCGAGCAAATATAGGCTTTATAACAGTCTCTTGCAGATTCAAAATCACCATAATATATCGCACTTTAAAATTATAGTTTAAAGGAAAATAAAATAAAATAAAATAGAACTTAAAATATCACCATAATCCTTTTATATCACGTCTCTTTCCAAGCCATTTAAATAATATAAAACTTAAAACACGAAAAATATCAATTCTCATCAATGAAATAACATAAAATAACGACTATTTAAAGTCAGATTAAAATGTATAAAATAAGTCATGAGCTAAATTGAACTAAACATAAGCATGAATGATATGATTGAATTATAAATAAAAAAACGCTATTTAGGACCAAACTACTTGCCAAACGCCATTTGATTATGCGTAGACTGAGGGTGGGAAAAGAATTTCAATTTTAATGTTAGCGCACAAATATAGATTATGGGTTTTCTTCCATATTTTAATGTTAGCGCATATAAACATGGTAAATATAGATTTAATAACATAAATTCTTATGGAGAAAACATACCTTCAAAATTACTTTCCCATGATTACCGATTTCAACACTTCTGCTTAAAAATATCTTTTTCGAAGATATGTTTTTTTTTAATCTTGAAAGCTCCATGTAAACGCGAAATGCGTCTATAAATTAGTATGCTATTAAAATAAAATAATTAATTAAGAGAAAACATGTTTCAAGAGGAAGTACGAATATTAGAATAAAATAATAACCAAATAATGAATCGAAATATACTAACCTTAATTTTAGAATAATTAACTAATCAATATAACAATATATAAATAAGCAAAACATACCGATTTTTTTTTCAAACTAACTTGAATAAATAGTAGATGCAGTCACCAATACCAAGTTGAAATCTTTTTAGAGAATCACCAACAAGAACCATGATAGTTGAGCAAAATCGTGCTGATAACGTGTTGTGAATAAAATAAAGAAGAACAAGAATAAGAACAAGAAGAACAAAGAGATGAGAGAAAGAGAGAGATTTATATTATTCTTAAAAATAGAATTGTATACAATGCCTTCAATGAATCATCTATTTATAGGCATAAGAAGTACATAATACATTAAACTCTAATTCATAGAGATAATATTCTTAATAATAAATAAATCAAACTCCTTTGATAAAGTTCTAATCATGATAGACATCCACATAGATAAATATTCATAACATATTTGAATTTATTTTACTTTTTAGAATGCACATAATTAATATGAATATTCAAATTTAATAATCGTTTTAATTCTTTCTAAATTATTAATTTCAAATATACAATGCATTACCATTGCCAGCAAATAATTTATTTAATTCTAATAATATTATTACTTAATGATAATAGTAATATGTAGATTTAAAGTAAATAATAAACAAATTCTAATCAATATATATTGGTACGTTTGAATAAAATTGTATTTTAATCGGTATGGTTTTTGAAAATTTATAATAAGTTTTGAGGTAATTATAAGTTATTATCTGTTCATATTTTTCTTAATCTTTTGATATGTCACACAGCTTGCAGACAAAGCGGATTGAACCGAGTCTCTTAAGATGGTTTTTTGAACTTTTCAACTATAATGCATAGTATTCTTGACTATTTTTTATTGTGAAAAATTCATGTGACACTTTAAGAACTTGATGTATAACGTATAATATATATTAAATTCAATAGACTTCTAGCAAATTCATAAAAAATAAAAAAGAAATCAAGTTTTTTTTATAAAAAAAATAACATAATTTTTTTCCAAATATTTTCTCGAAGCTTTTAAAAGGTCTTTTGTGAAATATTTTAAATATTTTAAATTTAATATATATTATGTGTATTTTTTTTTTTTGCAATATCGCAATTAAAAAGGCAAACGTCAAGCTGAACAATTCTTAATACCGAAATAATAGTAATGTACAATATTAAATACCAAAATACAGTTTAACTATTAAAAAAAATTCCCATGGTCCATGCCACCGGAGAGCTTACTCTGGTTTTGGGTGTGTATTCGTGGACCCCACAAACAAAAGAAAAAGAAATGGTCCAAAATGATTTTGGTTTAGGCATAACAGAATGGTGGAGCAAATTGATTCCCATGGTCCATGCCATCAAATTATCGGCTGACTTTAAGTTTAATTGGTAAATTATTCATATAACATTTAAGAGGATACGAGTTTGAGTGTACAACTATGTTTATGTGTATTTTTATTTTTCTCAAACTATTTAGTTGATTTTGAACATTTTTATGATATTTTTAGTTATAGTGTTGAAAATTGCCTTAACGTTTTATGAAATGGTCATTTTGACCCCTATTTTTTTTTTAATTTTTACTTCTAACGTTTCAATTTAAGTTAAAACAGCACTCTATGAATAGAAAAATGTTAGTTAAGTAATAGTTAACGTGGGATGATGATATGACATATTGACTTGGCTTGCGACGCTGACGTGGAAAAGTGTCACATCAGCAAAAAAAATTAAATTTTTTTAATTTTTCAAGAAAATAAAAATATTTTTATTTTTAAAATAAAAAAATATTTGATTTATTATTTTAAAAAATATTTTTTAAAATAATAAATGATATTTAATTTAATTTACTATTTTTATTTCTAAAAATTAATAAAAATATTTAAATTATTGTTTTTTGTTTTTTAAAAACACTTATAAAAAATCAAATTAAATAAATTATTATTTAAATAAATTAATTTTTCAGTCTTCCAATAAATTATAATTATTTAATTTATTATTTTTTAAAAATTATAAAATATATATATTTTTAAAGAAGTAAATCAAATAAATTTTTATTGCTTTTATTTTTTTTAAAATTAAAAATAATAAAATAAATAAATTATTATTACTTAATTTTAGGAAAAAAATTAAATTGTTTTAATTTATTTACTAATGTGATAATGTGTCCACATCAACGTTCCAAACTAAATCAACGTGCCACATCATAATTCCGCGTTGATTGTTAGTCAACTAATAGTTTCTATTCACAGGGGCCATTTTGAATCAAAAATAAAATGATATGGGTAAAAGTGCACACCAAAAAAAATAAAGGCCAAATGACCATTCCATGAAACGTTTGGGTACTTTTTAAGGTTATGCCATTTTTTATAAGATAAATGAATTTGAATTTTGATTGTATTTTAATCATTGAACTATAAAATTTATCAATTAAGCCACCAAACTATAAAAATGATTCCAATTAAACAACCATCCTTTAATTGGATAGGCAATAGTTCTGCAACAAAATTTAAAGGCATAATGTCAAAAAAAATACCTCTAATGTTTGACTAAATAATTATTTTGGCCCTTAATTTTTTTAAGTAGTTTAATCCTTATTATTTTATTTTCGGTCAAAATAGCCCCTCTGCGAATGAAAATTGTTAGTCAATTAAGGGTAAATGGCTTAAAATGGCGTGACAAACTTACATGGCAGTACACACCACGATAGTAGTGTCATATAGGCAAATATATTGACTTTACAGAACGACGCATCAATCAAAAAAATAAATTTATAAAATTGTATAAAATATAATATTTTTTTCTTTTGACGTGTTATTCTGTCAAGTCTTTCAAGTTGTTGACCGTCAGTTGACTATTAGTTTTCATTCACGGATGAGTCATTTTGACCTAAAATAAAACGTTATAAGTTAAATTATTTAAAAATATAGACTAAAATAACTATTCCATTAAACGCATGTATCATTTCTTTTAACATTATACCAAGTTTAAATTAGGAAAAGGTAGTTCACAAGAGATAACTAGCGAAAACACGACAGGTTATATAAAAAGCTTAACATTGTCTAGAAATTAACTCTAACTCAATCGCTACGGAATGAGGTTTCAACCCATAAGTCATAGGTTCAATCCTCTTTGTATGCACTATACATTATTTGAATTTTTTACAAATCATGGTACGTGTCATCAACTGATTAAAAAAATTATTAATTTATTTTTAATCAAAATTAAGACCAAACTAAAACAATTAAAAAATTAAGGATTATTTTTAAGTTAAGACTAAATTTATTAAATGTATGAGTATGAAATACTAAATCTGTAATTATACGAATTTACTTAATTGTCACGTCAATATTTATGTTAAAAAATTAACAGACGATAGCTTGATTAGAACCATTTTAATAGTTTGATGGTCTAATTGATAGAATTTATAGTTCAATGGTTGAAATAAAATCGAACTAATAGTTTAGTAGTCTTCAATGTAGTTTAATAATAATAATAATATGAACTTGTAATATAACACTCGAGTCAAATAGATTTATTATTTGTGCAATGCTTAATTTACAAATTAGTTGTTAAATTATGTTATTTTGCTAAATTGATACTTAATTATAGAAATAAACATATTTGAATAGGATTTGATCACAGTTGTAAAGAAACTGGGCTCTTACTTCCTTCAACCTGAAGGCTGAAACCAGTGTAGATTGGAATTTGGATAATTCATAAAACCCTTAACAATAAATAGTAAGAGTTGTGTGGCGACTAAAATGTTGCTTCATTTCCGCCCGTCTAAAACCAAAACAATAATAGCCCCCTCAAATTCCTCAACCCCCAGAAATTGTTGATTCAAGAATCGAATTCACTCTCATTTCTTCTCCTTCTCCGGTTATATCTGCAGCCGCAATGCCTCGCAACGACGGCGTTTCTTTCACCTCCTCTTCTTTCAAAATCCCTTCTTCCGACCATTCTATCTCACAAACCCTAGCCTCTCACCTCTCCAGAGCTCGTCACTCGGCTTTCCAACTCATTCACTCACTCAGGAATCGCTCCAATTTTAACAGAAATCCCCCTACCGCTTCCACTCACTCTGCCTTCGGAATTCACTGGCTTTTCAGAAGCTCTCCCCTACTGTGCTGCGCATCCCTGTCTCTAACCACCAATAGCGACAACCTTTCTAAATCGTCCCTGCTATGTTCCGCCTCTTTGTCTTTGTCCCAGGCGAGTTCGTCCGACTCCGCTCAGTCCGGGTCGGAGGTGCCTCAGAAGGGACAGTCGACGACTGCCGGTCGATATGACGAGGAGCGGGTTTTGATAAGCGAGGTTCTCATCAGGAACAAAGATGGAGAGGAGTTGGAGCGGAAAGACCTTGAAATGGAAGCCCTTACCGCGTTGAAAGCTTCCCGAGCCAACTCAGCATTGACGGTGCGGGAGGTCCAGGAAGATGTCCACCGGATCATCGATAGCGGCTACTTCTCCTCCTGTATGCCTGTCGCCGTTGACACGCGGGATGGTATCAGATTGGTGTTTCAAGTATGTTATCTTAGATATTTTAAAGTTGTATTGTATGCATATATTTATATGTGCATGGATATAATATATTTGTCAATTGTCCTGCATTCATTTTTCTTTTCAAGTGCTCCAAATTGCAGTCATAATTGAGTATATTTTTAGTCGCGGGTTATCATGGATGTAACATTCCTAATTGTGGGGGTTTAGGCCAGCTATCTCTTTGACATTAGTTTAATCTTTTCTGTTAGAATTCAGGGGAATTGGAGGTGAATGCCCGTTCTGGGGAAACTTCATAGAATGAGATAGTCTCATAGTCATATGTAGTGAGTAAAAGGATAAATATTGTATTTTGGCTGCTCTTTCATGTGTTGTAGCTGTACATTTCACTCCTATTTTGAGCATTACATTCCTACATTGGCACATATAGAAACATTATTGATTTGGTTGACATTGGCTTCTTGTGGCCTAAGGTAGAACCAAATCAGGAGTTCCACGGATTGGTCTGTGAAGGGGCCAATGTTCTTCCATCAAAGTTTCTCGAGGATGCTTTTCGCGATGCACATGGTAAGTTTTTCTTTTTCATTCTTAAGTCTGGATGGACTTGCTTTTTAGATGATTTACTTGATGAGCTGCTTCTTAATTCTGGTCATAGGAGGCCTTCATTATTTTCACTTTTGGTGTCAAGCTGTGCAGGAAAAGTGGTAAATCTCAAGCGTTTGGATGAAGTAATTAATTCTATCAATGGATGGTATATGGAACGTGGTCTTTTTGGCTTGGTTAGTACTTTGCCGTGCATTGTTCTTTAATTTGTGGATGCAATTGTACTCTTCGTTGATCTTTGATACAACCATGTTGCATTAACTGTTTCTTGACCTTATAGGTTTCTGGAGTTGATATTTTTTCTGGAGGTATTATAAAGCTACAAGTTGCGGAAGCCGAGGTCAATAATATATCCATACGTTTCCTTGATCGAAAGACGTAAGAAGCTTCATTCAGTTTGCTTTATCCATACTTGAGTGTGCGTTTACTTAGATAGGCACTCTCTCAAACATGCATATCAGACTTTTGAGTTTGTTAGGGTTAGAAAATATGACCTGAAATGCCTGTAATTGTTTCAGTGGAGAACCAACTAAAGGGAAGACAAAGCCCGAAACAATACTTAGGCAACTCACAACCAAGAAGGGACAGGTGTGACCCTATGTCTAGCTCTTGTTATTTGCATAGGTGTCTTAATTGAGGATGAGTCTATTCTGATCAAGGAAGAATGCTTGTGGATAGCAAAATTTATCCTGACTATCTTGTGTTGCTTCCTTTGAGCCATCCTCCCATAGGTGTATAGTATGCTTCAAGGAAAAAGAGATGTGGATACGGTGTCAACTATGGGTCTCATGGCAGATGTCAGTATCATTCCTCAACCAGCTGGGGGTGAGTTAATATATCTTTTAATGAAGCTTGCACTAAATTGCATGTTCTGTTCCGAGGCATTCTTTGCTGGTTGAGAGAATGTTTAAGCTAGTTCCTGAAAATGATATATTTCATGTACAATGTCCTTATGAGTATTTGGTTGGCTATTTTAATTCTGAGGACCTTACCTGGTTAATGCCGAGTTTTTGAGACATAATGCAATAGCAAGAATGTCTACTGAATTTTATTCTAGATTATTATTGTTCTGGTAGTAAGTATTATGCTATAACATAACTATAATGATGTTATGCTAAACATTAGTAATAGCAGATAAGTATTATTTGCCTTGTAATGATTCGATAGGCATCAGATAATATGCTACCCTTTTTGAGGGTATAGATTGCAATTAAAGATGTTTTCTGTTAATTTTGTCAGACCTTTTCTATGTATTTATTTGTCTATTATTGTTTTGATTGTCAACATTGTAGATGCTGGTAAAGTTGATTTGATAATGAATGTCGTTGAACGTCCAAGTGGTGGTTTTTCTGCTGGTGGTGGAATATCAAGTGGGTATGTCATGCTAGTTTAAATTGCAATACATGTTCTAGCTTATGTCCTTGCCTAATTTAGTTACCAAAGTCCATATTTGTGGCTGGTATATCTTAAATAATATTTATGCAAGTGTTGTATAATTTTGTAGGATTACAAGTGGCCCTTTATCAGGACTTATTGGAAGGTAACGTGGCATATTTCAGTTCTGGCTGGTTCCATTTTTTCCATTCATCCTTCACCTTCTGCGGTTCATTTTGATTTGTGCATGCAAATGATAATTTTCATCTTATTCAACTTTTCATGCTTTTGTGAGCAAATTCCTTTTTTGAATGGGATGTAATTCATATTTATTAGTTTGTTCCATCACTCATAAATATCAGAAGTGTCCATTATTTGTTATTGCACTAAAATCAAGCACGAACGTTCTCTGGAATAAATTTGAGTGAAAAGCCAAGCAACATTTAGGTTTTGTTATTCCATAGTACCCTACCATTTTGAGAATTAATTTGCCTTCGCATTGGTTGTGAGAGTCAATACTCAATATCAATTCCTTTGGTTGTCAATCTTGTTGACTGCGGTTGCTTATTCCTTAATGACTATCATCAAATGATAATGTGCATAGTGATTGATACAATAGAAGTTGCTTTCTTTCATCCTGGCTTCTTATTCTATTCAACTTTCTTGGGTGTAAACTTTCTTACATGCAACCGCATATCTCATCTTGTTATGTTACTGTGAGCCTTCATCGTTTCTTGTTTCCTTCCCTATTGTTATTGAGACAAGGGAGAGAAATTTAGGGTCTGTTAAATGTGTTGATGTGTATTATGCAGTTGATCTTGTCTCCTATGGTGTTTCCTATGTGCAGTTTTGCGTATTCTCATAGAAATTTGTTTGGAAGAAACCAAAAGCTTAATATTTCCTTAGAGAGGGGCCAAATTGACTCTATATTCCGCATTAACTACACAGACCCATGGATTGAAGGAGACGACAAAAGGACATCTAGAACAATAATTGTCCAGGTGGGTTTTGCTTTTACTTTTTCAATGATTTGATTGGGAGATTGATTACTATCTTGAGCATTTTTTTATAGAATTCAAGAACCCCAGGGACACTTGTGCATGGTAACCAACATGATAATACTAGTGTGAGTATTGGCCGTGTAACAGCTGGTATAGAGTTTAGTCGACCACTCAGGCCAAAATGGAGTGGAACTGCTGGTATTATTTTTCAGGTACAGCTACTTCATTCTATAGCCTTTTTTCTCTGACTGCTATGTTCTGGGTTTTCTTCAAAGGGAAAATTGTATAAGTAGTGCCTAAATTTTCTTTATTCTGAATTTGATATATTGGGGGATTATGGCTTATGTTTCAGTTATATGATTTATTTATGATGTCTGAATGCACAGCATGCTGGTGCTCGTGATGAAAAAGGAAATCCAATTATCAAGGACTTCTATGGCAGCCCACTTACTGCAAGGTTTGTGCGTCTGAGGCCTGGTGTTGTATAGCTTCTCTACGATTTATTTCACTTCATTAATTTACTGTTATGATTTTTTTTTTCTTTCTGGTTTTATGTTCTTGCTTCTAACCTTCTATTAATTCCCCCATTTTTTTAACTTAAAATCTTAATGTAGTGGTAAGCCTTATGACGATATGTTAGTGGCTAAATTTGAAAGTGTCTATACTGGTTCTGGTGATCAAGGTTCCTCCATGGTTAGCATCCACACTACACCCTCTGGTTCTTCATCACTTATTATATGGATGAGCCTAACTTTTGCTACCTTTTCAGTTTGCATTTAACATGGAACAAGGACTTCCCATCATGCCCGAGTGGTTATTTTTCAACAGAGTGAATGCTCGGGCAAGAAAAGGTGTTGAAATTGGTCCTACTCGCCTTCTTTTAAGGTATTGTGCTTATTAATATTTACATTTTTGTATACAAGGAATGATATATTATGATTCCATGGTTTATAAACTCTATTTTTCTTTATTTGTTTCCTCAACTTCAAAAGTTTTGTTGATTGGTTTGACCCTGAACTTCATTCTTAAGGAAATTGAAGATGAGTGAGGGGTAGAGAGTTGTGCTGACTTGCTCTGTTTTTTATCTAGTTTGTCTGGTGGGCATGTGGTGGGAAATTTTTCACCTCACGAAGCGTTTGCTATCGGTGGAACTAACAGCGTGAGAGGTTACGAAGAAGGTGCTGTAGGCTCTGGACGTTCTTATGTAGTTGGCTCTAGTGAAGTTTCTTTCCCAATGGTATGTGCACATATTAATTCTGTCTTATCTTTTGTTGTTTTCATGGGTACCATGTGCCAGTGTTTAAAAAGGCGCGCCTAGGTGCTAAGGCGAGGCGAGGCGAGGGTGAAACGCCTAATTGGGTCTAGGCGAGGCGACTTCAATGAGGCGCAGCAAGGCGCGCCTAAGGCGCTGAGGCGTCGAGGCGCAGAAAGGCGCCGCCTGTTCACTTTTTTTGTTCTTTTTGGCTTTTTTTAATTTTTTTTATTATTTTTTACATACTAACTTGGGCCAAAAGTGAGACCACACAAAAATAACATTAATCAAATGAAACTTAAATTAATTTGGTTGAGTTAACGTGTAATTTGAACTTAAAGCATAACACACTATATATATAAAAATTAATTAAATTGGATCAAATTTAAATTCAAATGAATTTGGTTGAGTTTTAAAAATTGAACTAAATTTAATTGAGTTTAGGGGTTTTAGTGTAGGGGTTTAGAATTTAGGGTTTATTGTTAGAATTTAGGGGTTAGGGGTAAGGTTAGAAATTAGGGTTTAGGTTTTAAGATAATATGGTTAGTGATTTAGATTTTAACCTACAAACCTTAAATTTTAACCCCAAATCCTAAATTCTATCAACAACCCATAAATTCAAAACTACTAAACTTAAACCCCTAAACCCTAAACCCTAAATGAACTCCCTAAACCCTAAACTAAAATATTGTGTAAACAAAGTTTCTACAAGCGCTTGTGCATGGAATAATTACTCATATCATATATCCATTTGAGATTATTATATAACTAGCTTTGTGTATTTACAGTATAAAAGATTTCATATTGCATGATAAAATGCAATGTCATATGCTTTTTGATTGAAAAGTTAAAGGTAAATAAAAGGAAGAGCTTTTGTTGAACTTATATTCCTTTTTAAAGTACTAATTTCTTTCTTGTTTTGTATTAAAATGTAATGTCATGTGCATTTATACATTCTCCTTGATTTTTCATGTTGAAGTTGAACATTTCAAAGAATCTCATTATTCTTATTACCCAAAATTTTATTGAATGTAAAGAATTTTCAAGTGATGTTTTATGTAACTTGTATATCTTTTATTTTCAAAATGTGCGCCTTACTTCAATAAGGCGTGCGCCTCTCGCCTCTCGCCTTGCGCCTCGGATATAAAACCCCTATCGCCTTAGTGCGCCTTTTGCCTTTTTTAACACTGCCATGTGCTTGCCGGGAGGATGTTGAATTCCTTGCACCTAGGCTAGTATTTAAGACTCTATACATGGGTATCATTAGCTATTTTGACAATGTAAAAGTAATTTTATGTTAGCTTTAGAAGTACGAACTATGTTACAAAAATCAACACAATGTATCGGGAATGATGATATTTACCTTTTTTTATGGAACCCAGATATTCAATAAGGTTTAGGGAGATAAGGATGTAGGTATTGGAGGATAAGAACTAAATAAGAAAGGGTTGGCCGTGATGCCTGCATTGTTTTATGATTTTTTTGCTGTTGTGTAGCTGGGGCCTGTGGAAGGAGTTATTTTTGCTGATTATGGACATGATTTATGGTCAGGCCCCAATGTGCCTGGTAAGTCTTCTCTGTCCAATCTTCATTTTATTTTCGTTTCTTGTGAAACCTTCGACTCTTTCCAACATTAATCTGGTTGTTTTGGGGGTATTCAGGTGATCCTGCGGGGGCAAGATATAAGCCTGGAAGTGGATATGGATACGGGTTTGGTATCCGGGTGGACTCGCCTTTAGGGCCTCTGAGACTTGAGTATGCTTTTAATGACCGACATGCAAAGAGGTTTCATTTTGGGGTTGGCCATCGAAACTAAACCGCGGAACATTCTGCTTCATAGTATTGTTTGGTGTCGGTGGTATTCACAATTTTGATGATAATTGTCTATATATATTAAGGAGAAAGAACATGAATGATGGATTGATTTTATTGATGATAATTTTGATTCTAAGTGAGGTCCTTAATAAATTTTGGTCTTCATCTCTTACGGTTAGCTATTGTCATTTGAATGAGTTTCGTAAGTTATTTTGGAGGGAAAACCGAAGTAACATCGTTTATGTGTTTTTTTTGTTAACATAAGTAATAAATAAGTTTGTCAGGGAATTATAAAAATGAATCAGAACTCTCAAGTAAAATAAGTTAAGTAGTGTGAAACTAACCAGTGTCCCAATAGAAAAATATGGTTCAAATCGCTCTGTTTCACATTCATTACGAAGTTGGCAAATATGAATTGTCCGGTACTCGGTTCATTTGAGTACCTCAATCTTCGACACGTGTCCCGGCTTATTTTATCTGGGTACTCAAGTTTTTGGTACCCAAAACACCCGGGTAATTGGGTATCGGGTATCCGCTTATTTTTTATTTTAAAATAAAAAAAATCACATATTTAACACAAAAATATTTTTAAAAAAATTTAAACTTAAAATTGTATAATACAAATATAAAAAAATTTAGAAATTTAAATTTAATTTTAAAGTAAAAAAATTAAGAAACTTAAAATAAAATTATAATTGAAAATATAAAAAATATATATTAAATATTATCGGGTCGAGTACCCGGTAACTTAAAAATTTCGGCTCGTGTTCTCAGGTCGGGTAATTTTTTTAGATAATTACCCGATATTTTTAAGTTCGGATCGTATGGTCAACCGGGTCGGGTATTTTTACCCACCCCTACTGATTACTGCTTAGTCTCGCCATTAAACTTAGGGCCTGTTTTTGGTTGCGTTTCGCAACCCAAAATCACTTTTTTAAGTGCTTTTAGTTAAAACAGACTATTTTTGGTTGCTTTTAAAACTAGCATTTCCACTCAAACCAAGAAGCTGGATTTTATAGCTTTTTGAGTGGAAAAGCTAGTTTAAAAATAAAATTATTTTTTTACCTTTATTATTTAATTATAATTTATTGTTAAAATAATATTTATGCATACATAATTATAAAATAATATATATTTTATAATATTTATATTGAGAATAAAATTGTTTTATTTGTACTTTATTTTATATTTATTATTAATGTGTAAGTGGTATGTCTGTATATAATCTAGAATGTAATTTATATTTTCAAATTAAATTTTATAAAAAATATTTTTTATTATGATTAAAATTGATTTATTTTATAAATCATAACATTAATTAAATTGAACAATCACCCGAATTTACTTTTACTTTTTAATATCATGTCTAAAATAGACTTTTTATCTCATGAAAATCACTTTTTGACTTCAATAATAAACACTAATCAGTCTTTCAAAACTACTTTTCAACGGCTAGTTTAAAAATCATTTTTTTCACCGCACTTTTAGTTTCCCTCAAATGATAAATGGATTTTGTTTAACAATTGCATTGCAATTTGAATAATCCAGTCATTAAACAATACCTACATAACCCATGAGAAAAAACAAGTCAAGTTCCTCTCCAATGCCCTAATCTGTTCCAAGCCTTGTTTGTTAATGCCAAAGTAAAATGAATCTCATCATAAAATAGATGATTACTCCCAAATTATATATGGACTACACCAAAAATTGCATTCAAAATTAAACCTAAACCTTCCAGGGTTTTGCATCCTACATTCTTCTGTTATTTCCTACTCTATAAGTGCAGAAAGTGAGAATTACAGAGACATCCCACTAGATTCAGCTTCAAGATACTTACAGATCCTCTCCATTACCTCTCTACCCTTCACACTATTTTGCATAAACCTCTCGGCACACCGTTGCTCGACTTTTTCAGCCATGGACGCCAGAGCCGATAATGGCTTGATTCGAATACTAGTCTCCTGTCGGCAAACGGTCCATTCCGTTGGATGATCTGGGTGAGGATCATACCTTATCTTCTCCTCCACCTCTATAAACTTCTGAAGACTGACATTACGTGTTGTGAGTTGCATCGACTTAGATTGGGCATCAACAACTGTTGATTCAACACAGTGGCAGATATCCTGGCCGATGATCTTGCGAACAAACCATGGCCCCGGAGCATGGATGGTAAGAGCCCGAGTAGTGTAGAGCTTACCGGAGAGAGGATCAAGTTTGTGATTCAACGTGTCGACCTCAAGGATATGAGACAAGGTGCGCTTGTTCTCAGGGTCAGCGAATTTACGCCAAGAAGCAGAAGTTACTCGCTCCCATGGATGCTTGTAAATGTGCTCTTGTGCATATGCCTTCACCATCACGATCCGACTATCGCTGTTAATAGATAAAGAATGTGCATCCATGATTATTCAGGAAAGATTCACTTCATCCAAATGATAGCAAATGTGAACTAAACAAATGCGGGTAGATTCAAAGGACCCGGTTTTGTTTGCAACAATTAAGCAAAATAATAATCATCTTAAAAGTTTTTAACTCGATCAACTTCAAATCCAATCTCCAATCAAATGTAAATTTTGAGAACAGCAGCTAGTCAAGAATTACAATTTCTAAATATTGACATGATAAAATGAGGTTCCAGGAATTAAAACCTAAAAAATGAAAAAAAAGGTTAATAATTTCTAAAAAAGCAATTCAGATCCTTTTCTTCAACTCTCACCATGATCTAAAACCAAACAATGATAAACAGAAACTAAAATTGTACCATGGACATCAATTTAGGAACAAAATCTGAATTCATAAAACACACAACATTTTGTCCCAAAGAAGAAAGAATCTAAAATAAACATTCAAAGATCCGCGAATACCCAGAAATTAATTACAAACATAGATCATCCAAAATCCGGTATAGAACTTGAATAAGCTGAACCACCCATGACTGAATTGCACCCGCAAAAGAAGATAAATGGCACATCACAAGATCAAATCCGTCTTAAAAACAAAAAAGAAAAGAATTAATTTATCCTATTAAAAGAAAAGAAAAGAAAGGAGCTTACGCCTTGCCGCCATTAGTTAAGAGTTTATTAAAATTACGATCATTATTAAACATCCATCAAGAATGCATGAAGAACAATAATAATAATAACAATATGAAAACGGAAAAAAAATTTTTGAGGGGAGAAAACGCACCATAAGAAACGCTGCGGCAGAGTAAAACCCTAAAAAGATCTCGAGAAAATGTAGAGGAGGAAGAAAAGGGACGATGGTGATGGTAGTACCTGCGCTAAGAGCCTTGACGGTGTCGTTTTATGGCCGCCTTTGACCCTTGCGATTTTGAATTTCCTTGCAGCCCAAATCTTCCGTTAAACTTCTAGATGACCCTTAACGTTCGGGGCAAGTAGACGAGCAAATGAAAAATAAAAATAAAACACAAGTTTAGTCGACTTCGGAGTAGACCTGGGCCGCAGCCCAGTATGGGGAAAAATCGAAACTGACGGATTCTAATTTAATAGGATCGAATTTTCAGTAAAAAAAATGTGGGTTGAATCATGATCGAGTATTATATTTGATTTCGAGGTTCGGTTCGAATAGATTAAGTTATATTAAAATTAAATTAGGTTATACTTTAAATATATCGAATTATAATAATTTTATTAATTAACTGAATGATCAAGAATGTTCATGTTATTTTATCTTATATAAGTAATGCCTTTACATATTTAGGAATATATACCTAACTGAAAAGAAGAATATGTGCACATGTTATATGTATTTTTTTTCTTAATTTGTGAGGTGAGCATGAGGTAATATATATAAAGTTATTTTTCTCTGTAGCAATTAAGAATCCAAAGAAAATTGATATAAAACTGCAAACCGAACTGAAAAAAAAACAACTGTTTGATCATTATTCCTCTCCAGTGAATGATGATATCAATCAGACGGTGGAGAATGATTGAAAAAGCTTTGAAATGGAATAATGTGGTAAAATCATGGCCAACAAGAGCATGATAAAAAGTAAATATTCCTACTATAGCATTTGACATGGGTGGGTGGAGGGAATATAATTACTACTTTCATTTCTTCTTTTTTCTCTTCGCCTTTAACTTTGAGCTTAGGTGCAGCCTTACATTTTATTTTCTCCGACCAAATGATGGCAGACAGGAACAAATCACATTAGACAAGAAAGATGTTGTGAATGGTAAAGATTAGGTTTAGGTTAGGGTGCATATTTTAACTGTTGCTGTTGGTGGGGCTATAATGTCCGATTGGGCTGAAAAGATGGACAACATCTAAAACCCATGGACCGAGAGAGGTTGTGTGTTGGTCGTTCCTAAAAATTTGAAATTCGTTTATAGTTTAAAGATTTTTTAGAAAGTTTTTATATATTTTTATTGAAATTTTGTTTTTACTTTATAGAATTTTATAAGTTCAGTTTGCAAAAATTGTATAAATTCGCCTCTAACATAAGATCATGCGGCCATCCCTGCCATGAATAAATACTCTCTAACTCGATGTTTTGTTATTTTGCATATAGCTTTGTGTGCTAGGTAGCACACTGCTTTCTGTTTGCTCAATCCCGTGAGTCGTTTGATGGGAATTCTATGCAAAAACAAGACGAGCAATTAGCTAAGAAATATATGCAATCAACTCTCAACTTTTTAGTGTTTACTTTATTTTCTATAGATCCATCGATTTTGAATGTTTAAATATGACATGTGTATTTGTATCAGTGAATCTGGTGGAAGAGTTTGTGCGTCAACTTAAATTTTTTAAAAAATTAAAAGCCTAAATTAATTTTTTTTAATAATTTTGAGAAATTTAATGAGAACTTTTAAAAATTATAAATGAAAATATAATTAAAAATATTCAAAAATTTAAAATTTAATATAAATTTTTAAAAATTATAAGTGGTTAATTAAATACTTTTAACTTAAAAGATCAAATTTTATTTTCTCAAAATTTTAAGAGGCTAGGTCACTACAAGCTTCCGCCCCTAACTTGTATTTTTTTAAAAAATAAATAAAAATATATATTTTTTTAAAATTTAAGTACATATACTATTTATATTTAAAAACTTGGCCTCTTGTCACTTATGTTTAATTTTACCCTTTACTCCCAGAAATTATTATGTAGACCCAGTTCACTACGTCATATGTGGTCCAACTAATAAAGTTCATCTATTTAATTTCAGTTTTTAAATAACTACCCACTTTTTATTGGCATGTAAAGAAAAAGTAAAAATTCACCTTGAAAAAAAATTAAATAGATAAATTTTATTGGTCGAATTTACGAATGACGTAATGAGCCGAATTCATCTAATAATTTTTTCTTTACTACTTGTTGGGTTGATAGTTGATACCGCGCACGTAAATATGTAAATATATGTATAGCTACAACGATCCCACAATGAATTAATTATAATTTTAACCTAATCACCAACTATTATTCTATCAACCTGTCCAAACAAATCGATTAAAAGATTCTCTTGATAAAAATATTATTCACTTTTTAAAAGCATAATGATCAAACAAATCAGAATTAGATATCTCCCTTAATTAATTAATCTTTTTCTAATCTCTCCCATATCGCTACAAAACCTTAACTTTGATCTAATATTAGGATCCCATACTATATATGATCCAAGCAGCCCTACCCTACCTAGCATGACTTTTATTTTATAATTCTTAATGTAAGAACTAATTTTACTATTACAACCAAACTTGTACCTTGATTTTCTAACTTTATTGATTTAAGATTAATATATCATCATTTTTGCATCCACCATACATTAATATAATTATATATTTCATTTAAAATACCGAATGAGTATGAACCCAACAAATGTCTCAATAGAAAAGCGGATGATATTCATCCTAGGTGACACGGGTTCAAATAGCTTTGTCTACACGGTGTATGTGCATTGTCAAAGAGTTAAGAATATCTATGAACATATGCTACCTTGTAATCACCTTTAGACTATTAAAAAAAGCACCGAATGAGTCGATTTTTCATTTAATAATTGAATTTCTCCAGATAGTTAACCTATGAAATTAATTAAACAATTAACTTGTTTAGAGATTCATTTGGTAACAAAAATGTAAAAATATATTTGAAATATAATTATAGCATTTTATGTTACATAATAATGTTGTTGTTTTTTCAAAAAAAACGTCAAATGATTTAAATCGCTCTGTTTATAAAGTATATGCGCATTATAAAAAAATAAAAAATATGTATGAACATATATTACCTTGTAATCACCTTTAAACTATTAAAAAATTCATTAAAAACTTCTTTCATAACCGAAAATAATTTCAAGCTCAGTTCCGGACATTAGAAAGAGAAAATATTACTAAAAAATTGTAAATTTTAGTTTTTAACAATGTTAGCCTTGAACACTAAATTAAAAGATATTAATATACAAGTTCATAGAACTTTAGTCGGTTTGAAGGATTAAGTTGATAAAATTATCTTTATGTTCTTAAAATGTGTCAACTGCCAACCATTGAAAACCTTATAGTACCACTGCCAAATAATGTCATCAAATAAAACAAGATAATATTATTCTGTTTTTTTAATATGCTAGTGTAATTACAAGATAATATTTGTTCAAATTTTTTAGCGTTTAATAACACACATCATGCACACATAGTACTCGAACCTGAGTCATCTGAATAAAATACATAATCTTTTACCACTAGAACCACTCCACGGGTTCAGATAATCTTATTCTAAAATCCTACATTGCCGGAAAAATCTTATATTATATGAACCAGATACAACTTGGATATTTTAGGCGTTTATCTCCAATTTTTTATACGAGCTAATTGAATACGACAATTTACTTTAATAAACTTAGTGCAACACACATCCGAGCTTTAATAATTGAAATGGCATCTCCATACAAAACAAACGGCTGGCCTGATTGTATCTCAGTTCATCAACGAACTCATCAAAAAATCCGTCCAACAAGCCAGACCCGAGACCTGTGCCCTTTTAGAAATGTGCGATTCCCATGGCTGGCCTTCGAGTCACTCGCAATACATGTTCTTTTTCGCCGTTTATTTCACCCTTTTGACTTGCAAAGGGATTGGTGGGATTTGGAATGTTAGAACCAAGTGGGCTGCTTTGTTTTTGCCCTGGTCTTTGGCTGTTTTGACCATGTATTCTAGGGTTTATCTGGGTTACCATACGGTGGCCCAGGTTTTTGCCGGAGCTTCACTGGGGATTTTTCTAGGTGGGGTTTGGTTTTGGCTGGTGAATTCTAAGCTCTTTTGTTATTTCCCTTTGATTGAAGAGAGTCCCTTTGGGAGATTCTTTTATGTTAAGGACACTTCTCATATATCAGATGTGTTGAAGTTTGAGTATGATAATGCAAGGGCTGCTAGGAAAAATATGGCTGCCAGAAAAGCCATGGCTACCAAGAGCAGCTGATTGAATAACAACACATTGGGTATGGAACAATTTAATGACAAATAAATCAATTGATTGTTAATTGTTTATACTAAATTCTAAATTTTAATCTCGTCGATAAATAAAAATGTTGAATTCAAGTTGGACGAGTAGCTTTAAGTTTTAACAATCTTCATCGATATTGTGATTTAGTTTTCCCAACCAAAAGAAAACTTAAAACTTTAGGATTTGGATAAAAAAATTAATTCATCCCAAAATTTGCATATAAAAAATTAAATTTGGAAGATGACAACATTCCAACCAAAAAAAAAAAACCTAAATTCACGAGGAGGATGCACGAACGATCGTACTCGGCCCTTTGATTGTGGGTAGCCCCCATGTGAAAACCGTATAAAACCAATCATTTTCGTTTATTTTTTCCCCTTTTATTTGGCTCGATGCATCTTTTCATCTCTCACAAACACGTGTGTCCAATTTAACCAACTCATTACACTTATAAGTTATAAACACCTCTTCCATGTGGGTGGCGAGTGGGAAAAAAATATTTTCAAAAGTATAATTATTGTACTCTCATGAGATAGTAATAATTATCTATACCATTATTAAACATTTGATGTCACAAATCAAATCAATATTAAATATAATTTTTTATTCCAAAGTATAATAAAATATTATTGTTAATTGAATTTAATTTGGTTGATAATACAATATATAAGACGCAAGATTGAATATACTTAAACATTTAATATTTTTTAATTTATGAGTGGCGAGAGATTTAAAAAGTATAAATATTGTATTATATTTAATTTTTAAAAAGTATATAATAAATATTATTTTTAAATTTTAAGTATGCTTTTACTTTTTTAATACTTCCATATTAAACTTTGAATAAAACAACTAAAATTATTATTCAATAATCGAACAAAATACCTATGATTTTTCAATATAAAAACTTTTTACTACTTCGCCTATAATTACTATTATTTAATGGATAAATATCCTCTATACTGGTGGTGGAAACCGAAAGTTTCCACAAAATCTTAATTTTAGGGTACAATGATTTAGTTTAGGGTATAGGGTTTAGGGGTTTAGGTGTATGAGTTTAGAATTTAGGGATAGTTGTTTAAATTTAAGGTTATAATTTATGGTTTAGTTTTTATGATAATATGGTGAGGAATTATGTTTTAACCTATAAATCCTAAATTATAACCCCAAACCTTAAATTTAAACAACTATCCCTAAATTCTAAACTTCTACACTTAAACCCCTAAACTCTATACCTAAAATTTAATCAATATACTCTAAAATTAAGGCGTTTGTGGAAACTGAAAGTTTCCACTACCTGTATATAGAATATTTATTCTTATTATTATTATATATTTTTATTAAAAATGTGTGGTTAAATTTAGTGTAACTTTTTTTTTTTGGCGTTGGGATGGCTGGAGAGACATTATTTGAGTGGCGTGGGGACTCAAATACTTGTTTCACAGACACCAAGAACAAACCTCACTCACTTTCACCAAAAAAACAAATACTAGTACTATAAACCAACCAAAAACAAACTACATCTCTCTCTATATACAAACCAAAAACAAAACAATTCTCTGTCTCCGTCCCACCACCGCCACTCTCCTCCAGCTGCTCCTTTGATCTCCCTCTAAAATAGTTATGGATAATCCTTCATCTCCACCACCCGACTTAGATTTGGAGAACCTCAAAGCCATCAAAATCCTGGGCAAAGGAGCCATGGGTTGTGTCTTCCTCGTGCACCACCCATCCACCGATCCAACCGCCCGCTCCCCGTTTGCCCTCAAGGTTGTCCAAAGATCCCAACGTGATGCCGACCGTCGAGCCCGTTGGGAAATGGAGGTCTTGATCAGGCTTTCCTCTCCCGACCCAACTCTTCACCACCCGTTTCTCCCTCGTCTTTTGGGTCGCCTTGAAACTCTCGAGCTTCTCGCCTGGGCTGTTCCTTACTGCCCTGGCTCGGACCTCAACGTCCTTCGTCACCGTCAAAACGACCGTGTTTTCTCCGCCGCCGTCATCCAGTTTTACCTGGCCGAGATCCTCTGCGCTCTCGACCACCTTCATTCCCTGGGCATCGTTTACCGAGATCTCAAGCCTGAAAACATCCTCATTCAACAATCAGGTCACGTCACGTTAACGGATTTCGACCTTTCACGCAACTTAAAGAAGAAGCCACCATCACAGGACAAAAAGGATCCGAATTCATTGCCTGCTATTCCGGTTCGACATAAACATCGCCGAAACTTCGTCCAACGGGTCCCCGTTGTAGACGACAACAAACATAGCAAGGTTTATAATAAGAAACCGAAATCATCCCGAGTCAGCCCAGTGAGTCGAAGAAAGCTCAGTTTCTCAAGCGGAGAACGTTCCAACTCCTTCGTCGGCACCGAGGAATACGTCTCACCTGAAGTCGTACGTGGAGACGGACATGAATTCGCCGTCGATTGGTGGGCCCTTGGAATACTAACCTACGAGATGCTCTACGGTACGACACCGTTCAAAGGGAAGAGCCGCAAGGAGACATTTCGAAACGTTTTGTACAGAGAGCCGGAGTTCATGGGCCCACGAAATGATCTGACGGATTTGATCGGACGGTTATTAGAGAAGGATCCGACGAAAAGACTAGGATATCACAGAGGCGCGTGCGAGATCAAGGAGCACGCGTTCTTTAAAGGGGTCAGATGGGAGCTCTTAACGGAGGTATCACGGCCGCCATTTATTCCGTCAACAGAAGACGTCGTCTCGACGGAGAAGGGAATGCCTGGGCAAATAGATATAATGGAATATTATGAGAGCTTGAAAACTCCGTTGTCGATGCCACAGTCAACATTACCGTCACCGTCGTCATCGGAGCATAAACGAAACGATTCTTTCACGGAGTACTAACGCACGTGTGAGGTTTTGTATGCACGTGTAAGGCTCAGTTGGATAAATTAAAAATTCATTGTTTTAACTTTTCGTTTGGAAGGATTAGTGTACATAAAGTAAGGGTAGCAACGTGAAAATGGCGGGGATTAGTGGTGTAATTGTAAAGCCATTATAAATTTGTAGTGATATAAACAGCTCCTAATTTATCTATTAGGAATAAATTTAACTTTACATGTGAAATCCAATTTATGATTATCATAAATTTGTTAATTACTATTATTAAAAATGTTGCTTTTTGAACTCATAAAATGCTTTAAGTAGAAAAAGAAATTTTGTTATTGGTAAATGAGTTGAGTTTGAATAGTTTTTTGTAAAAATAAGAATAAAATAAAAATAAATATATTAAATTTATAAGAATTGTTTTTATTAAGTAGAATAGTTTTATGCATTCTAAAGATAAATACAAAATTTAAACACATACAAGGTGGATCTCAGTTAAATAGAATCATTATTAAATAAAAATTAAATGATAGGGTATGCTAATTTATTAGAAGAATTTATTCGAATATTTTTCTATTATATTAGTAAATTTTAAGGTAAATGGTAGACATTTCTTTGAATTGGAGAGTTTTCTGAACAGAGATTTGTGCAGATTGTCGATTGATATAATATATATGTACTAAATAACAGAAGAGGAAGCTGCTTGGAAGATTCTTAAAAAAAATAATGAATTGCGTAAAATTAGGGATTTGTGGAGAGGCTGCAATCTAAAAAATGTAATTAAATTGGTTAGACAATTGTTTTTTTAAATTGTTAGACAGAATATGATATAAAAAAACGACCAACCGAAAAAATGGTGGATTTTTGTGCATTTTTAATCTTTGGGTTCATTATTTTATGTTTAAAATATGTGATTTTTTATAATAAAAAAATACTTTTTACAGATTAAATTTAAATATTTCTCTAATAGTTCTAATAGAGTAATTATTTTATTATTGTATTCAATACTTATTCTTATTTGCATTAATATATTGAAATTTGCCCTAAAAATCAATTTTACAATTTCTAATAGTTGAACCACACACCACGTGAGGCAAATAAAGTGGCGGATGATTTTGCTAAACTCGCTAACTCTGAAAATTTAAAAGTGCTGCAATTTGATGTTCCATCGAGCGCAATACTACAGCTTCTTCATAAGGATATAGTTGGATAATTGTTAGTTTAGTAGTTGTTTGCCTTATTTTTGCTTTTATGTTTTTTTGGTGTTTGATTAGTTTGTTTGTAATTACTTCGATATGCAATCTTTTTCCTCCATTTAAATTTTGTGAAATTTTTTAATGAAGCATATAATAGTAATTTTTATTTTTATCAAAAAAATATTTATAATATCAATTGCACCCAAAAGTTTGAACTATGATTAAAAAACATAATTAAAACTAAATTATATTTATCAATTATTTAAAAAATAAATTAGCACTGAATATTTCTTTTGAATTGGTAAAAAAAACATGGGTGTGCAATTAACATAAACTGTAAGAGTATAATTGAGTTTATTTAATTGATTTTTACACAGGAATTCACCATGTTGATTGAACCCACTCAAATGAGGAATAAATATGGTCCAAGGCAATAATCAGTCTTGGTGATCCACCGTCCACGATTATAATCAGTAAATAGTCATCAATCATAGCGATGTATTCATTAGCACCGCATAATTCAAACCAAAGAGGGAAATTATGTTCATCATTCCACCATATACAACTTTGGAACTAGGACTGATTTAATCATTTGTGTCTCAGATTTTAAATTTTAAATAAAAAAAATGTAAAACCTGTATGTTTGGTTTTACGTTTGGGGTCCAAAAATTTAGATTGAATGAAAAAATATGTTTCGGTCATCGTGCCAATATGTTTGGGTCTTAAAATTTAAACGTGATTTTGAGAAAAGCAAGGTAGAAGTAGCTCTTGCGTTTCTTCGTGATTTTTACATTATATATTTACACAATCGTGATTTTTAAGAAAAAAACTCTCAAACATAAATCACGTTATTTTAAAATCAATTATATACAAAATTAATCCTATAAAATCACGATTATCCAAAATTAATTCTACCACCGCAATTACTATAAGTTTGCAAAAGGCCCCTCCCATGTGCAAATGTACACGGTAAATTTACCAACTTTGAGGACTGAAAGGCAAAGTGGATAAAGTGACGTTACTTTCTTTTTATTAGTCCCACAATTCGAGACTAATTATGGTGATCTATCCTAAGTTTTTATGTATAATATTTATTTAAAAGGCAAACAGAAATTTTATTAATATACCAAAAGAAGCAAACAAATGCGTACGATCTCCCGCCTACAAAATCCGGATTCATAACCTAACAAAAAAATCATTACTACTAGACGTGCTAGTTGGATTTGATATATTTTAAAAATTAAATAAAGTCGTTAATTCGATTTTAATTCAATTGGTATTATCATAATATTATTGATTTAGTTATGTCTAAGTGCCATTAAATGAGGCTTGATATTTTTAGACAATCACATTTATTTTATAATTTGTGATTCTCTTTTTAATAATATAATTTCCAGCGTTTAAATTCGTATTTTCTCTTTATAATAAAAATAACGTGTCATCCCATTACGCTCATCCCTTACTATCACTTTAATTAGGATGTTGTAGTTTTCCCCTCTCTGTTTTTTTCTACTATATATATTTTCCCGTGACTGTGACTTAAATACAAAAGAAGAGAATGGTGTTTTTGTCATATTAGGGCGACTGCAATTCCATCACCGTAGCCCGTAGGGTCTCCCACTTCCCCACTTTATTAGAGAAACAAACCATGTGGTCTCATGCCACCTGTATTTCTGTTAAATTTATTTAGGTAAATTATGTCATGTATCAATACCGAATTATTGTAGGTCACTCTTTTATATCACTAATTTTTTAATTGATTTAAATTTACCATCAAATTTTATTTTTTGACTCATTTATACCACCGTTCCGTTAATTTTTTAACGGCGTAATAACTTTAATGCTAGACCAAAACGACGTCGTTTTGATGCCACTATTTTGATACCAAAATGTCCAAAACTGCATCGTTTTGTTAGAGGAAAATATGACAAAATTTACATTCAATGAGATATGAACCTAGAACCTTTAGAATCAAAGAAAATTTTCTAACCACTAAGCCAACTTAACATCTTTGTTTTGTTTACATCACAAATAATATATATTCAAAACTGCAGTTTATCGTATAAATAATATTATACTATATAAATATATTATTTTTAATATAAATATATTAAAAATATATTAGTATACATATATTAATATATAAATAATAAATGAAATAAAAATATATAAGTGTTTTTTATATTATAAGTAACTCTCACGGTACAATTACCAAAATATCCTGTAGAGTAACATTTTTCCTTTAACATTGTATGAGCTATACTTAACAATTTTTTATAATTAATTGTGTCTCAAAGTGTGATATTTTGGCATTCTCCCTTTGTTTAGTCGCAGTACCTTTCTTTTTAATAAAAAAAATAATCTTAATCTTACTTAGAGAAGATAGAATAAAAATTCTAGGTGAAGAAAAAAAAATAATTTTAATGGATTTAAAAACTACAACTTAAAAATATATATAAAATAAATAATTTGATCAATCGGTCAAATATGATTACTTAATACTACAATAATATTACACGAATTATTGGAAATTTTAATGTATTAGGAAAACGTCTTGATTTGCAGTTTTTAAGCATTATATTGTGGGAATCGCCGTCGGCCCACCAAAACAAAAAACATAAACAGAAAAGCAAAAGCAGAGGGCATGCACGTGCTAGTGCTGACATGACAGCTGAGGTCTGAGTGCATGGTTGCGTTTATTTGCATGGGATTTTGTCTCCCGCATGCTTTTCAATATTTATTCTCATCAAAGATATCCATACAACTTGACCCATATAATACAAAATATTTATGAAACAAATAAAATCTTTATCCTAATAAAGGGTTAATCTGAATTAGGGTCGAAGTCAGAAATTACGAAACCTACATTTTTGTTTATTTACCATCGAAACATACATTTTTATTTTTTATGTTTACACTTTATAAGTCTTTTTAATAATTTCTTAGATTAGATTGATTTTTTTGTAAAATATTTCACGTTGCGGTTTTTTTTAGTGCCAATGATACTTTCTGATTATGAAACCTCATCTTAAACAATGAAAATATCGGTGGGGTTCAAAGTAATTATAAAATATAGTTTAGATACCTCTAATTTGATCAACATAATAATTCAGTCACCTAACTATTTAACGTCCATCTTCAAAGTAACTTTTTTTAAAAGTTTCCGCCTTTGTTAATTACACCTTTAGACCATATGGCTAATGAGATTACTCCTCTTTTTTCAAATGCTAAAAAAAAACCCTCCTTTTTTGGTCGGTTTTAAAGGCACAAAAGCTCGTTTGAAAGGTTAAAAAAATTAAGTATTAAGGGACCTTTCCATCAGTGTAAAAGGGCTTTTTGAAAGAATTTTTTTTACGATTTTTGACTTTTGCTAAAAAAATACTTTTCAAATAAAATTACTCATTAATCACCATATATTCAAAAACATTTTTTAACTAAACAATTAAAAACATTCTTTACAATACATTTTAAAAACAAAGTTAAACTCGTCCTTAGATGATATTTACGTGATGTAAACACTTTAGGCGTAAAATTACTTGTCAAAATATAAAAATCGTAATGGACGTTTATAATATTTGGTTTAAATTAATTAGTTGATAAATTAGATATCGATGATTATATTTTAAAATAATACAAACAAAAATAATTTATATTTGAGCCCGAAATCATATTTAAATATATACCAATAAGTTTAGTGGCTAATGTTTAATTAGATGACTCGTACACTTTATGCTTCATAAAAAAAATATTCAAGGGATGATTATATTTATATGTGGCTTAGAGACATGGAGCTTAAGGAATAAATTGGGCTGAAGTAGGACACCCAATTATTAGAGACATTGAGCTTAAGGAATAAATTGGGCATTGGGCTGATTCACCAACCGGTTGAAGTCGAAAATTTCCCCCATTTATTGGGCGTTAGACCAAATGGAAGATATTTATTAATGAATAAAAATCATCCATATCTATGTCTCACATTAAAAATAAAGTTTATGAATAATATTTAGGAAATTTAGGGTAGAATGTATTTTTAGGGTGTAGTTAGGATGTAATGTTTAGGATTTAGAATTTATGGTTAGAGTTTAAAATTAAAAACAAGTTTTTAAGTATTTTTTTAGTGTTGTGCATAGAAAAGGGCACCGAAAAAGGTATAGGCCTTGTTTGGTAAAGAGAAGTTTGAGCAAAAATTAGAGGTTTGAGACATAATTAGAGGTTTGACTAGTCAAATATGCTAATATTGATGTTTGGTAAACAACGGATTGAAAGAGCGGATTGGGGTGAAACCGCTAATTTTGAAAAAGCTCATAATAAGAGTTTTTTGAGATTATAAGTTTGATATTAGAGTTGTAAAGACTCTTTTACTCTTACCAGTTACCAAAAATCTCAAAATAACTTAAATTAAATATTTTCTCACTTAATTAGATTATATTAAAATAATTATATAAATAATAAATTAATATATAATTCATTTGAATATGTTTAGAAAAGTTATATTAAAAATAATTGTATAGATCTAATTAATAATAATTAGATACAAAATATTGATAACTAATAAACTATTCAAACAAGTATTGAATATAATCATGTCTTTATATGTCATTTTATTTGTTTAAATAATCTATCAGCTATCATTTAATTTTACCAAACACTTTTATACAGGGGCGGAGCTAGAAATATATTTAAGGGTGTCATTTTTTTAACGATATTTAAAGATGATTAATTATTTATAAAGGAGTGTCATTTTATTCATAAAAGGGGTGTCATTTGTCCATATTTTTAATTTTTTCTATACAAATTATATAGGAAAAATAGGTTTCCCAAAAATTTTGGGGTGTCTCATGACACCCCAATTGAAAGGGTGGCTCCGCCCTTGCTTTTATACAATCAGCTAATACAATCCGCTAGTCAAATCAGCTAATGCAATCAGCTATCAGCTAATGTAATCCGCTATCAGCTATCCGCTAATTGTCAAACAAGACCATAATTTTTTTGTCATTTATTAAAGGTAAACATTGAAATAGAGAACTCAACACGAGGTTAATTGAATAAGTACCTTTATTCGATTGACCAAGTTGCTCACATTTGTTCCTTGATTTCTTTTAGGTTATGAATTCTAAACCAACTAAGAACATTCCCTTTTTTTCTCCTAAAATCCTCATACCCCTCATCTCTAGATAGGATTAGGATCAGATAAAATTTGTAAAAAATAATAAAAAAAACACGAGGTTAATTGTCTTGATCATAACCTTATAGTTAATTGGTCAGCAGTAGCATTAAAAAATGAACAAAAATCTTCAGCCCCTAAGTATGTTCCTTTTTATGCTCCATCCTAAAAAACATTAAAATTTTAAATTTTAAACCCTAACCCTAAATTTCATATTCTAAATCATAAAATATAATTTAAACAATACATTTTAAACCTTAAATTTATTTTTTAAAGTGAAACACTAAAATAAGTATAATTGAGAGGCAGACAATTTTAATCCTTCAGAAACATGCTATTTTTTTTTAATTTTTACTAATTCAGAAACATGCTAACTTGAAAACAATTAAATTGCATATTTGAAAACCAGCTTCCAATGAATTGCCAAAGAATCGAAGCATTCATTCGATGCTTGTATTGCCCGCCCATAATAGTGTAGTACCCCACTCGCATTAAACCACCAGCATTGTTGTGTCGTTATCACAAACCCTTCTTTCACGTGTTTTGTCTTCCGCTATTTATCCCAGATTACATTCACATTCTATATTTTATTATATTCTTCATGTTCGTTTTACGATCTATATTCATATAAAAATTTATCATATATTTAAATTTGAACTACACTGTTAGTAATTTTGATTACTTTTAAGATCATAAAAAGAAGAATAGTAAAATACAGTCTTTTTTTATAATTAGGTTTACATTGCAATAATACAAAACATACAAGTGCTAAACAGATATATTAACGATGTAATCAACAACCTCTAAGCGGTTTACCACAAAGGCAGTCGTTGTACATGAAAGAGGACGCTTCCAGATGATCGAACGGTGCTCCTGCCGGAATCCGTCCGCACAGGTGGTTGTAACTCAAATCAAGGTGGCCGATGAACGACGCCGCCGACAAACTCCTCGGAACTGGACCCTTGAACTTGTTATGAGATAAATCGATCACCGTGAAATAAGATGTCGGCCCGAAAACATCCGGAATGTTACCTCCCAAAGCGTTTCGGCTCAGGTTCAAGTTTCCGATGGCGGAAGTTAAAAGGGTTGCCGGTATCGAACCCATTAGCAGGTTGCAGTCTAAATTCAATGTGGCGAGGACCGCCATTTTCCCCAAACAAGGAGGAATCAACCCTGATATTTTGTTCACCGAGAGGTCCAAATCGGCGAGACGATAAATTCGGCATAACGACACCGGGATCGATCCGCTAATCAGGTTCCCGCTCAACAAAGCACGGCTCAACATACTGAGATCTCCGGCTCTGCTCGGGATCGGACCCGAGATTTTATTGTTTCTCAAATCTAAATGCATCAAGTTTGATAAGTTCGTCAATGAAGCGGGAATTCTCCCCGTTAACTGGTTGTCGGCGACATTTAAAACCGTGAGACGCTTCAACCTCCCGATATCAGCCGGAATTTCCCCCGAGATCTTGTTACCGATCAAATCGAGGATACGAAGAAATGGCAGACCGGAAATACATTTAGGAATCTCGCCTGTGATTCCTTTCCAATCAGCGATAGTTATACTTGAAAGGCGAGTTAGCTTGCATATCTCGGGAGAGATAAAACCGGTCATGTGACCGGTCCGATGGGCTCGCTCAAAGATGGGATCTTCAGACTCACCGCGGAGATTGATGTCGGCGACTTGATATGTTTCTTGGTCGCAGCTAACGCCGTACCAATTGCGGCAACAGTCGGTGCCCGTCCATGAGTTGAAGATGCCCAAATAAGGCTCGTGGAGAGCTGCCTTGAAAGCTAGCAGCGCTGCCCTGTCCGACGGAGGGCAGCTGTTGACGGCGGAGATAATGGTAAATACAACTACGGAGAAAATGGTGAAGACTGTCTTCATAATTGCTTTGCATGGGAAGTGGCCATGGTTTTACGTTGTTTATTTATAACGGAGGAGTATGGATTTTGTGTTACGGTTTTGCCCCTAACGTCCATTACGTTAGTTTGCAGTGCTTAAAAAACATATAAACATTATAAAAAATATTTAAAGCTATTGAGATTTATTAAGAAATATGAGAAATTATATACAAATAAATCTATTAAAAAATTATGTTATCATAACTCATAAGGGTGTTTAAAAACTTCTATTTAGGATTTGAACATATAATCAATAAAATTTATATACAAATTTTTATTATTCCTTCTGTGACCATTAGTTAATTAAATGTTGATATAAAGTGTTTTTATTTACTTCTATCGTAAAATTTAATAATTTTAAAATTTTATGGAATAGTATAATTTAAACTTAAATGATGTATACAGACTATACAGTAATAAATGGATTTGTAGACGCAAGCAAGCAATCATAGCCGGGGTCGCTTTTAAATAAAAAAACCTATTCGAAGCCAACAAGACATGGTTTGAGTTTTTGATAAACAACCAAAACCTACGTGTCCATAACAACGAAAATACTTACCATTTGATTTTATTTATATAAAAAATTATAAAGTCAAAAATAATCCCTGACGTTTGATATTTTGGTCAATTCAGCACCTATTTTTTTGTGTGCAAACAAGCACTTAACCTTTAATTTTTATTCAACTTTCATCCTCGTTGGATGGAAATCATTAGTCAACAGACGTTAACCGTTTGGGGCTGATGTGGCACTCCAACGTGGCATATAGAGATGATGTGGTAGTGCCATGTGTCAAGTGACGTAAAAAAATATTTTTTAATTATTTTTAAAATATTTTTTAAATTAATTATAACCAATCGGATGATAACACTTGGCATTATCCGATTGGCTTAAATGCAAAGGCAATGAAATTAAGAAATAAAAGGTTTTGTTACTTGTGGAAATTAAACCCACACTCAATAGATGGTAGGCTAAACGGCGAACCACCAAGTCAACCTACCAAGTTAAAATTTCATTACTAGTTTATTTATTTACATCATCGAAGTGCTCTCAAGGTTAGGGCTGTAAACGAACCGAACGAACACGAACGAGGGTGTGTTCGTGTTCGTTCGTTTAACTTTAACCGAACAAATGAACGAACACGAACATAAACGAACACTAAAAAACACAAACGAACATGAACGAACATATATAATTTGTTAAATATTTAAAATTTTTGGTTAGTTCGATTAATTCAGTTAATTAACCGATTTTTAAACTGAATTAATCGATAATTAAAATTTGAAAAAACTCTTAACTATTAGTCGAAACCTAAAATTATCTAATAGATTAACCAATTTTGTTTTGGTTCGGTCGGTAAGTTCGGTTTAACCGAATAATGAACACCCCTAGACATATGTGAATAAATTTAAATGAACATAAACGAACATAATTGAACGAACATAAACGAACGAACATAAATGAACATAAACGAACGAACATAAATGAACGAGCATAAACGAACGGATTACCGAACATTCACGAACATAAATGAACGAACAAGCCTTTTGTTCGTGTTCGTTCATTTAATTAGACGAACAAAAAATCTTGTTTATGTTCGTTCATTTAATAAATAAACGAACATAAACGAACTTCCCGCCGAACGGTTCACGAACGGTTCGCTGAACGTTCGGTTCGTTTACAGCCCTACTCAAGGTAATAAACTAATAAAATTAATCAACTCATCTTCTTGCCCAGGCTGGTTCTTGACGCACTTACAGAGTTCCTTTTGATGTTTTCTTGCTCAGATACTGATTTTTTAGTGAACAATTTGGGTTGTTCGTGAGAAATCGGTGCCTTTAAAAAAAGAATCGGTAAACCTATCTATCGTAAACACTTGAAGAACCCGATCTGAATTTAGGTAACCAACTAGTTTGATTGATTTAAGCTTTTTCAAGGGCTTTCCTTTCACAATCTTCACTCGTTTTTCTTCTTTTTCTTATTTTTCCAGTCCAGAAAAGATTCAGATGCTAAATTTAATCTGATTCTGAGACAAAAAGGCAACAAAAATTCAAATAAAATTGTGAATTTTAGCGTTGGAATGAATCTGACAAAAGATTAAGCTTCAAGTTTTGTTTGATGCAGAGGGAGTGGAGGAAAGGAGAACAAGTTTCCAACGGCTAGAAAGATGATGGTAAATAAATAAATTAGTAATAAAATTTCAACTTGGTAGGTTGGCTTGGTGGTTCGCCGTTTAGCCCACCATTCATTGAGTCAAGTTGAGTTTCCTCAAATCGATTAATTCGTTAAAATTTTGAGTCGAACGTTAACCGAATTTTAACCAAAGTGAACTCGAAGTGCTTGTAGTATGAACCAAATTTTGAGTTCAGCTAGAACTAATTAATTAAGTAAAGATGTATGATTGTAATAATGAAACTCGGAGAAGAAACTTGGTCAATAAGCAGGAGGAAGAACGGTTAACAGCGCCGAGAAAGAAAACTTGAAGAATTATGAACTCAGAAGTTAAATTTTTGTGATAGTAATAATGAATGATTTAGACAAGTGAATGAGGCGCATGTATATATATGGCAATGTCGGCTAAGACAAGAGTTGGACCAACGTTATTATCTACTAAACGTCGATGTCTTTTACTAGATCTGTCCCCACGGCCTCCAAGATCGGTCCTTTCAGTTACCGAATCAAATACAGTCCACATGATACATAAATTGGGCATCTGGACCGTTAAGCCACTCAATCATCCCGATACCAAGGAAAAAGAGTGCGGGCCATCCAAATCGTGGAAGAGATCAAGTGAAAAACATATCATGTGGATTTCATGCAACAAACAATTGTGTACATTTCAATGTCCCCAATGCATGTACATTGGTTTCATGGGTCACGGGAGAAACTTTATAATAATATCTTCCACACAATTGTTTATTTAGATGAATTTATTGTACTTCATATAAGTTTTGTATAAAGTTGATGTTGGATGATATCTATTTTAAAAAGTAAAATTTTGACATATTAAAGGCATTTAAGAGAGACAATAATTTTAAAAAGAAAAACTACACTACTGACCACCAAATAAATTAGGGATATTTATTTGGACCACCGAACTATAGAAATCGTCAATCAGACCACCGAACTTATAAAATCAACTTATTTTGATCACCGCCGTTAAAAATTTAACGATGGAGTGAAAGAACTGCCACGTGGCAATTGACGGAAAAATTTAAAACTTACACATTTGGTCCATGTTATTTACACATTCTTTCAATTTAAATTAGTGATTGGAGGGGGGAAATAAATTAATAAAATCAAATATAAATAATTAAAGTCATCCAATAAAATGTTGACATGTGTCACCACTTAATTAAATAATTTATTATTTTATTAATTTAAAATTAAGATTAAATTGAAAGAATGTGTAAATAACATAGACCAAATGTGTAATTTTTAATTTTTTTCCATCAATTGCCATGTGGCAGTTCCGTCACTCCACCGTTAGGTTTTTAACGGCGGCGGTCAAAATAGGTTGATTTTATAAGTTTGGTGGTCTGATTGACGATTTCCATAGTTCGATGGTCCAAATAGGTATCCTCCTTTTTCTAGAGTCCCCTGATTAGATAAGATTTCTCAAAAAAATATATATTGGTGATGAGGAGGAGGGAACTAATTAGCAACGCTAACATACATGTGTTAAAAGGCTCATCGGCAGAGGAACACATGGCGATTTGTTCAGCTGTATCAAACCTTGGGGTGTAAGTCACGGCATTTGCAACATCATAAACTTCTCTTCCTGCAACCTTAAACTAGCTTTACACTATCTTTACAAAATCAAGGTAAAAAAAATGGTCATCGATGGAGTCGGTTGTCATGCAAATGTGCAGCGGCCACGTTTTGAAAACGCGTTGATGCAACATTTGTAAACATCGCCGGCACCATATTATGCAATTGCGTTGGCGGCATCACATTATGTATAGGTGTAGGCCTTGTGTCTGATAGCTCCTGCAACACACATACAAAGGTTGAAGGTTACACAACTGCATGCAGCTAAAAAGAACACGGATTTATCGACACTCATTTGGAGAAATTTTAACTCGAGGGCACTTCAATGTATATTGTATCTAGTACATACTACTCCTTGCCCATCCATGCACTCTGACTTTGCATAACCGAATAAAAGCAACACATATTAACATCCTATATTGAGTTGGGAGACTAAAGCGTCTGAAAATAAAGATGTAGATCGTAAAACTCAGCCCGAGTAAAACTAGTAATGTTACAGTTCAAATTCCACCAAATTGGAAGATGTTATATCAACCGCAAGAACCTTATGGGCAGCATGAATCACATCCATCTTTACAAGTTTACAGAACAAACCACCTTCTCTTTTCACTGAAATTTAAGGACGAAACTCACCCTAAGAATCATATGTGAAGCTTATCCAGGTTCTTAACTGATCCTAATATTAGCATATTATGCACACAATTATACGAAATTTGTTGCATATGCTATGGACCTATGGTGCAGATATTACACTCTTCTAAGGCATCAAATCATGAGAACTAACAAGTGCATCACAAATAATTTCCGGAATTCAAGAAAATAAAACCATTTTATCATCATAGAAACGAGAGAACGAGGAACAGGTGAAAGTACAACAAACCATTTGGTGAAAGCCATCTTGTGACCCAACATTGGCAGCTCCTACAGGAGATACCTGCTGTTTACAGAAGCAAATTTTGGTGATTTACCATTTCTTTTCCTTTCCCTTTATAAACCAAAATCTTTAAATAAGAAATCGTACGCGTAAGCAGACTGCCGACTGACCTTTCCTTTTCTAGTTGCATTATTCTCATTAATTTGCCTCTCCGATGCAGTCTCAACACTTTGATAAGTCTTGATTGTGTTTGTCATTCTAGGGTCTGGAGTTTTTTCTAGAGAAGCATTTACACAAGGGTTAAATCTTTCAACACCAGAATCAGCAATAATAACTGAGGTATTAGGTCTGTCTTCATTCCCAGCCGAATTATTGACACCTACACATTGCTTCCGAGCTTCTTTAATGGCAGATAGAGCAAGATTATAGCTCTCTTGAGAAAGTGAACCTTCTTCACTTAATATTATGGCACGTCTACACAAATCATTATACCGGCGGACCTTAGATTGGACCTCATCCAATTTCTGACTGATTAGACGCCTGCTCAAGGCAGCATTTGTCCACCGTTGCAAAATATATTTTGATGGGATGTTGAACACACCAGACATCTGGAGCACAACAATAGCATGTCTACAAAGGTATCCCTTGTACTCAAAAGAGCGGCATGAGCAATATATATCTGATTTAAATTCATTCCATTCAACCATATAATTTTGATTATCTTCAAAGTCCTTAACACTATATGTTGCCGGCACCTGATCTTCATTTTCCTTTTTAAGATGACAAGCAGCAGCTCCCAAAACCTCAACTTGGAATTTCTTGAAAACTTCGTGTGTGTATACAATTGATATTTGTTTTTCAAAAGGTGACGGAGACTTCAGCTCAGGAGTCTCATGCCATGCACTAAAATCAGCTTTGGCTTCCTCTTCATACCTGTCCTCAAGAATTACTCTATACTGCTCTATAAATTCCCTCAATGATGTTTCTCCATGCACATATTTGTCAAATGAAGAACACAAATTGTCTGAACGTAAAGCTGTAGATAATCCCGCAAAAGAAACATCCCTCATAAAGACAGGAACCCACTGTTTCCGATCTTCATACAAAGACTGAACCCACTGCATTTCTCTTAGATGAAACTTGTCAACCATCTTCCACCACCTTTTTTCAAATTGCTCCTCAGTCCAAGACCGATAAATACATTTATCAAGTTTTAGCATTAAACTATCATGCCACAGGCTCGGATATTCAAGATGCCTGGTAAGTTTTTCCATCACATGCCATAAACAGAAACAATGGCGTGTACTCGGGAACGCGGCAGCCACAGCTGCTTTTATGGCATTATTTTGATCAGTGAGCATCACTTGAGGAGCCCTTTCCCCCATTGCTATAAACCATGTTTGCATCAGCCAAAGAAAAGTATAAACTGTTTCATCTGCAATCAAGGCACAACCAAGTAATGTGGGTTGAATATGATGGTTGACTCCACAAAAGAGTACCAAAGGTATTTTATACTTGTTTGTGAAATGCGTAGTGTCGAAAGACACAACATCGCCGAAGTTACTGAAATCTTCCATGCCTTTGGCATCAACCCAAAATATATTTCTCAACCGATGCTCTTCATTCAAATCAACAGCGTAGAAAAATTTTGGGTTTTCTGCCTGCATCTGCATCAAAAGTTCAAGAAGTACTTGGGCATCTCCCTCTTCTAAAACCAAACTCCGACCCCTATCATGCTGGTTTTTCATATAACCTTCCAGAAAGTCAATATTTTGATAGGCACTAAATAGTTTAGAAACTACAGTCAGATTCTTCCGCCTCCTTCCAACATCAGCCTTAAGTGGATCAACATTTCTGTGGCTCCGAAAAAAATGTGCTTGAGCCGGAAAAAGTCCATGATTATGCTCTTTTACGAAACTATAAACATACCACCTTCCATCCCGCCTTCTCTTCACATGCATGCTAGCTTTACAACCAATTTTGGGGGAAGGCCGAGGGTTAACGGCATCATCAGACTGTTGCTTATTTCCATATCTTATGCATGTAAATTTAGCATCAATAAATTCCTTGGACACCCTGGACCGACGACTGCTCAGTTTAGCAGTGCCAAAGCCCACAGACTTGGCATATTCTTTGTAATACGAATAAGCAGCTTCATGCGATTCAAATTCCGTATCCGGGTGTGGAGCTGAAATTGCATCACTGGTGCCAGTGCCAGAATCCATTATCTTAAGGAGAATACTATGATTCACACTGCACACACTATGCTTTTAACTGTGGTGTCCGCTCGAACAGCATTTACCACAAAGCATTGTAAACATAACCCGGAACGAAGACAATAGAAACCTTCGATTGCATGAATTCAAAACGATAGTACCTAAAACATTGATGTAATACATGTGAAGTCAATACAGGATCAAGCAAAAACACTAAAGAAGAAAAACAGCAATAATAAAGCAAACAATATCTCAGACAAAGAAACACAAACAAGGCAGTATACTAAACTCTATGCTATTTCCAACCAAGTTCGAAAAAAGGTCTTTACAGATGTGCCTGAAACTAGAATAAGGAGTTCCATTTGCCTACCAAAATCAATATTACTAACATTGTACCTAAATTCGACAGAACTTTTTTAAAACAAAATAAAAATGAACATACCCTAAAATTGCAGCTCGGAATGCAAGCGTTGGCCTATTGAAGACAGAGGAGATGAATGAGCGAAGAAGATAGAGGGCTGGATTGTTGATTGAGAGATGTTGCATACTTTAATGGAGAAGCAAAGGTATTCTTGCGATCAAAGTCTGAAATTCGGATTTTGGGGAGGACTCAGAAATGGGTCTATTTTGACCCAATCCACTTGTTTCTAATTTTCATTTTTAATATTTGGTTTGTTGTTAAATTCTTATAATCGACTTGATCGGGTCTGATTTTTTTATATATAAAAATCGAGTTCGGTTGGGTGGAATTCAGTCAGGTTAAGTTTAGTATTATGGTGAAAATATTTAACTTAATCCGATTTGAGATTAATAGTGTAATTTATATATATATTTTTTAAGTATATTTGTAATAATGCTCTATCACTCTATAATTTTTTTATAATTAAATTTTTAAAATTATTTTTTTTATAAATTAAATCAGATCAAATTCGAGTTGAGGTATATATCACACGGACGACGAATATTGATCAAGGAAACATAGGACATATAAAGGCAGTAGACCGGATTCTTTTGGGATGTTTTTATCATTATAACTAATTGGGCCATTTACATTGGGTTTTGTCCAAAATAATGGATTTAGATTTTTTCAACTCACTGTAGGATAAAATTACTCGAGAAGACGTATTTTTTAAAAGACTCTTATGTATATCATATTATAAACAATTAAAATTAGGATTTGAAAATTTCATTTTTAGAATATTATGTGTTTGTATAATTTAATCATATTTATATCATTATATGAAATAAAATAAAATAAACAAATACATATATTGTTAGTTCAACGTTCCTCCACCTAGAATCCAACGCCGGGGTTATATTTAATTGATGATATGATTGTGAGATCTTAATTCAGATATTAACAGATTAAAAAGTCAAATCATATCATAAGTTTTCACATTATAAATTCAGCAATCTCACTCCAAATTTGAATTAGAAAAATACAAGTATGGTTCTCCCCTAAAAGTAGGAGTTGGCCCAATTATATTATATCATGTTGACGTTGACGTTAATTTTCTGTCCAATTTAATTACGTAAATGTTCCTATCTTTCAGTTAATTATATTTAGTCGGTTGGCCAAACTGTTTATTTTTGTTTCGTCATATTTTCTTAAGTCATAGTTACTAGATCCATTAAGAACACTCATATTTCTTTCTCTAGAGTTCCCATTCCCCTCTATAAGTAGGATTAAGATTAGATTTAGGTTTTGACAAAAAATATAAAAAATATATATAGAAAAACAATTGATGTATTTATGTAAACTTTAGTTTACACAAACAAACTTATTTTAGAGGTTATGCGTTTAGTTTAAGGTTTAGAGTTTATGAATTTAAGTTTTACTATTTATGAATTTATAGTTTAAGATTATAATTTATGGTTTAATAATTAGAATTTAATGAGTTAGAGTCGGGATTTAGGTTTTAAGATTTAAATGTTAAATGAGTATGATTGTGAAAAAAGTTTTTCACTTTTATATGCATCAAAATATTAACTTAAATTTATTGGGTTGTTGTTTGATACACTCGTGATGGAAAAAAATTCATGAGTGGATTAAATTCAAGTGTTAGAGAGTTAGCTTACGGTTTATTGCTGAAAAGTTTATGAGTTTAAAATTTAGTATTTTTGGTTAAGATTTAGAGTTTAGTGTTAAAATGTATGATTTAGGGTTACAATCTAAGTCCATAACATTACTATCCTAAACTCTAAACACATAAACCACCAAACCCTAAACTAACTATTTAATTCTACCAACAACCTCTAGAGCAAGTGGTTAAAAGCTCTCAGAGTCTCAGTTGACACCTCTTCTCCCCTTAAATTGTAGGATCTAGGCCCGGTAAGAACAAAATTTTCCTTCCCCTCTTTATAAGTAGAATTTGTTCAAAAAAACAAAAAAAAAACTCTCTAATTCTTGAATTTAACCCATTTATGAAAATATTTTTCATTATATTAAATACTTTCACATATTTACACATCTCTATGTATTTTTTCTTTTCTTTTGAAATTCCTAATTCAACCTCCCATTTTTACACTTGAGAATAAATTAAAAGGAGCTAAAAACAAGTTTATGGGGTTGAAATTGAGTCGAACGACAAGTTCCTTGGCTGAAACGAATAACTGATTCCACTGAGGTTGTCGGTGAAGAAATTGTTTTCGTTTAAATTGGAGAGAATATACGAGCTTGCCTCTTGGATGCCGGATAGGGTCATTTTGCGGGGAAAGCTTCATACAAAAAGTATAAAATCACTATGTTTTACGAGTGTGTAAAGCTTACATATATATTTTATTCTAGAAATTCACTCCCCTATTTTCTCTGCAGCGGTTACAAAAAAATTGCAAGTTCTTCATCTTCTTCGTTGAACTTCTTCTTCACCGGCAACGGCTTTTGACCGTTTTGCTGATTTGTATATAAATAACTTTCATCTTTAGTGATGAATGCTTTATTTTTAAGTTTTTCTTGTTTTTTCCTTGCTTTGCCAGTTTATATCAAATCTGCTTTCGTGGCAGTTCTTTTGTCTGCTTTTATGGCAGTTTTTTCGTCTGCTTTTATGGCAGTTTTAGTCTGTCTTTTGACAATATAGCGTTTGAGTGACGAAATTTCAGCGAGCGTTTTTCAGCGAAGGAGGCCGATCTATAAATGCTTATGATTCCTTGTTGTGGTTGTGCCGATATGTCAAGAACAAGTAGCGAAAGAATTTGCTGTCTTCATAGAGCACTCTGGTTAAAGCTATAGTTTCCTGGATTACTTTCAGAAGTTGTTTCAAATCCTTCTGAAAGTGATAGGTTTGTTCTTTAATGTCTTTCATATCCTTAGGTTTTATTGTATTTATCTTTATTCATTGAATTTTCAATGTTTGGGTGTGATCCTTTGTAATCCTATCACTTTTAATATAATCCAGTTATTTCAAAAAAAAAAAAATTCACTTTTCCTTCTCCTCCTTTTCTTAAAAAATCGTTTCTAAAAAGTAAATACATTTCTTTATATTTAATCCGTAAATATATTTTATATTTTTTTTCTAAAAATAGATTAATTATAAAGTTTAAGGATGAGTCTAGAGTAAACGTCATCTATCGATATGTAGCACAAATCATATGCATTGATATACACCATTAATTATTTTAATAACTTCTGAAATCACGAGGATCCAAACCGTGATTATTCTTTTTTAGAATAAATTGTGTTAAAACACTTTTTGCATCACTTTTTTCATATTTTTTATTTTTAATTAAAAAATAACAAAGTTGTTAAAATAAAAGGTAAACATTTAAAAAATAAAAATAATCCGAAAAGTGTTTTAACATGTTTTAAATCTTATAATTTAAAAATTATTAAAATAATTAATGATACACATCGGTGCATAATTTCGGCGGTGATGATATCAATTGGTGGGGCTAAGTTTTGTCACATGGCATGAAATTGATGAATGACAAATAATGATAAAAAAAAGGTCATTGTCTGCGCATCATTTGGACAATGCTCCTTTGAAAATGCAACATTATCTGCAAATCTACAAAATTCGAAAGTGCATTTTCTGCCCACTCAATGAGGATTGTCATTTAGTGATTTGAATTACATTAAACAATCCTAAAACAAATCAAGATTAGGAGTTACAAATCACTTTGGCATATTATAATAATATATTTTATACACATCGCTTTAATTTGCATCATTAGACCCTTGTTAATAACTTTGGGTTAATTGATATTTTGGTTTTCGAAGTTTTACTTTATTATCGTTCGGTATTTAAAGATTTTTTAACTGTGATGAAAGTTATTTTAACTTATTTTGTTGCTATAAAAAAATCATTCGATATTTTAAGAGCATGTCACATAATACATAATATATATTAAATTTAAAAATTTTAAATTTCATATAAGCTTAAAAATATGTTTTTTTTAATATTTAAGATATTTTTTTTTTGGATTTTCACGAGTTTTTTTTTTGTTTACTATTTAATATATCATTGGATAAAGTTACCTCCATAAATTGAGGGAAAGAGAAAAATATCAGTAAACGGCTGGAGGTATTAGGGTTTTAAATTTTACACAATTTTTTGGACTGTTGGAAAAATAAAATGGATGGTTAAGACTTGAGACTGACAGTGAGTTATGTGAAGATTATCACTTGGAGAAAAAAAATAAGGAGCTAATTTCAACCATTTATTTTACTCATCTAACGATTCACAAAACGTATAAAACTATGAGTTTTGCATTATGTGTAGGTGAAATTGTTATTTATTAGATTGCCGCAAGCAACACAAAATAATACCACTGCTTTTTTTGGTATAATTATCGGTATTAATTAATTAATTTTAATCGAATATTACATAAATTCATAATACAATATATCTTCATAAACTAATTTTTCTCATTCACAAGTTTCAAACTATTTACCCTGCGTAAGGACAATATTATCTTTATAAAGTGTTAAACATGGGTCCATAAAATATAATCGTAATCTCCAGCCCCTTTCTTTAAGCTGTATATCGCCGCGTGGCTCCAAGTGGTCCCCCCCCCTTCTGGAACAAACAAATACCATATTAATTTTTTTAAATAAAAGCATAGTGAATTTGAAAATGGATAAAAATCCTGTGTTAGCACAACGAAATATAAGAGCATTTACTTTTGTTATTAATAAATCTTCGTATTCATATACTAACTTATGATTTTATGTAAAAAAATACAAATTTTAAAGAATTATATTAGAAATTTAGATAATATAAACTTATAAATTATTTAGATTATACGAGAGTTTAAAAATTTTAAAAATACGAATCAAACACGTCTGGATCTATCCTGTCCGTATTAATAGTGAGCTAAAAAACAATATATAGAATTTACTTACTCAAGTAAGTTGTATAAACTCTATCAATAGCTTTCCAATCTAATAAAAAAATTATTTTAATGTTTTTCAACAATTATGAAACACAATAAACCTTAATAATCTGTGATGGCTTTATCTCCCATTTTAGCTAGTGAGATTGGAGTTCCGAGTTTTAAACACTGAAATGCAACTGTGGTCCAACACAAGGGTTGATACGGTCATTTTCATTTGTGGGACCGTATTTCACATTCTGACTTTACTTCTGAAAATAGGACACGTCTATGTTCATATCTGTTGGGTTCAGCTACCCCAATAATATGGGCGGTATTCGGTAAGCACTAAGAAAGGATATTTTCGTGTAGGGGTGTAACTAGAAATTTATAAGGAGCTATAATAAAATTAATTTTTTTGATGGGTTATAATAATATTTTAAAATATCGACGGAGTTATATAACTATTTATTTTATTTTTTAAAAGACTATTATATTATTATTAGAAAAAAAGTTGGCAGGAGTCCACGCCCTCAAAATCCTTTTATGTTCCGCTCATTTGTTCATGTTCATTCCCAAACAAATAAACAAATACAAACAACTAAACGAACATAATTTTTTGTTCGTGTTCGTTCGCTAAAATGATTAAGGAACGTAAACAAACAAACATAAACGAATATATATGAATAAATTTAAACAAACATACATATATGAACAATTTTTTCTTCTAAACATAACACTTTTGTTCTGAAAAATAATAAATATAAATGGATATATTGTGAATAAATTTAAACAAACATAAACAAACAAATTTCTGAATGTTCACGAACGTAAATGAACGAACGAGTCATTTGTTCGTGTTCATTCATTTAATTAAACAGACAGAAAATGGTGTTCATGTTCATTCGTTTAATAAATAAACGAACATAAACTAACTTCTCACCAAACGATTCACGAACGATTCGCTGAACGTTTGGTTCGTTTACAATCATATTTTTTTAACAAAGTCTGAATTATAAGACAATACTCGTATAAATCAAATTTTTGGTAATTAGTGACTCGATTTTCAAGTTCAAGTCTATTAATTTTGCATGAAATATGTATATCACGTATGAAAAAAAATGATATATATATATATACACACAACTAAATTGAGATAGATAATTATAAAAAACTGTTTAAATTGAAATCAATTAGGACGATAAAATTATAAATATTTATAATTAAATTTGATCAAAAACTCAAACTAGGGGTGATAATGAGCCTGGCCGGCTCGCGAGCTACTCGGGCTCGGCTCGGTCAAAGCTCGGCTCGAGTGAGCTCGACTCGGGCTCGGCTCGAAACCTTAACAAGCCGAGCCGAGCCTACCCATGCTCGGCTCGAAAAGCTCGTGAACAGGCTCGGAATCTACATATGCACTAAAATAAATTATGTGTTTGTATTTTCTTTCATTAGTTGATTGTTGTTTGATTTTGTATTTTCTTTAATTATGTGTTTATATTATACGAATATTTATTGATTATTTGGATTAATCTAATTTTTGGCATTTTCCCCCTTTCCGGTCATTGAATTTCGTTTTAGTGTTGGTTATGAAAGGGATTTTTAACGAATATTTTATATAAAAAAACTATAGCAAAATTTTTCATTTCGAGCCGAGCCGAGTCTGGCGAGCCCGAGCCGAGCCTGACGAGCTTCGAGCCCGAGCCGAGCCCAATAGAATTGTTTTCGAGCCGAGCTCGAGCCTATAATTCCGAGCTCGGCGAGCCTCGAGCCGAGCCCAATTACACTGTTTCCGAGCCGAGCCGAGCTAACAACTCGACTTAAACTCAATTGATAAACTCGATTCAATTTAATTTTTTTTAAAATAATATTTTATTTATAAAACACGACTTATCAACTCGACTAACTTTCAAGCCCAAAATCGAGGCGTTACAACAAGTGTTCCAGTGAAAAAGCGAATGATGATCATCTTAGGAGACACGAGTTCAAATCGTTGTGTTTAAGTGAAAAAAACGAATGATGATCAACTTAAGAGACACATTTCAGAACATCTATGAACTAACTTATAATCATCTTTAGTCCATTAAAAAAACTTTACTAAATAAGAAAAATCAACTCAAATAGATCAAATACTTATAGTTAGTAATTAGTAAACAAGAACAAAAGCCATTAATGTCTAATATCAATAACATTAGATAAAACAAAAAAAAAAACATACGAAATCTGAGGCACTCTGCCATTTCCTATTGGCTGAGCCTACAAAACTTGGGGAAAATGAATTCTAAAGTGGAGAGAGACAGAGAGGCAGAGTGGTGATTATATTTATCTTCTTCTGTTTTTGTGATTATATTCCTTTCATTGAGTGTCTCACTTTTTCTTTTGTTGTTTTCTTTTTTACCTTATCGGTGTTTTCTTCCGCACCCAAGTGCTCTGGTTCCATGAATGGAAAACTGGGTTTCTTTCAGTTTTGATTGAAAGTGAACAACTGTGTGCTGGAGACTCTGTTTTCCTCTGTTTTTGGAGCATCCTCTGATAGCCTAGCAGCGGTAGAACTTGAGGTTCAAGCCAATCAAGCTCTTGTGATTCAACTTCGGGGTTCTTAAAATAGATAGTTTCTTGTTCCTCGGTGTTCACTTTGTTGTATTAGATTAAGCTTTCCGAGATTTTTTTTCTTTTTCTTCTAGAGCTACTTTCTTGGGAAACAAACGAGGCTTCGGTTATTCCTAAGTGGGTCCTTCAACTCGATCCGAATTGAAATAAGTTACTGATTTGGGGTTTTCCAAATCTTGGTGAGATTGAAAAAGAGGGGGAAAATGGAGTCAGATCTTCAACACTACCATCGCCACCACCTTCTGGATTATCAGCAAGCTCAACACAATCAAAGGCAGGTGAACTCTGGGTTGACGAGATACCAATCTGCACCGAGTTCGTATTTTTCCAACATCTTGGACAGGGATTTCTGCCTAGAGATTCTAAATCGGCCTTCGAGTCCCGAGACTGAACGAATCGTCGCCACGTTTCTGTCTAGCGGTGATGGTGATGATGCTGGTGGCGGTGATGCTAATACAGAGAAGATTCCAGAGCAGAATCTTCGCACCATGACACCGAGTTCACCTGTTAGAGAAACAACAGTGAAAATGGAGTCGCAAACGCAGGCTATGGCGCCAATGGATAATCAAACAGGGCTTATGCAACAGCAGCAGCAGCAGGCGAATTATTCCTCTGTTCCCCAGAATCTATACCAAAGCCAACCTCAACAGTATTTGGTAAATCAGCAACCCGGTTCAGCTATGGGCGGCGGCGGTGGCGGTGGCAAATCGAATCTCGTTCGACACAGTAGCTCACCTGCGGGGTGGTTCTCCAAAATAAACATGGAAAACAGTAAGTGCCTTTGTATTTAGATATATAGTTTCAGTTAAAAATATAGGAAAGAATCAGTGAAAAAGGCTTCTTTTTAGTACCATGAGCTAATAGTTGACTCTTTTTGTGGGTAAAAAAGAAGGGATTTTTAATCTACCAGACCAATCAAATGAAGCAGCCAAAGATATTAAAATCGCAATTTGATAAATAAAATTGTCAATTCCATTCGTTCCGAGTAGTTTGTAAAAAGTCTGAGAATGACTGTGCAAGTGTAATGAAGTTGCAGGCTATGGAGCGATGAGGGGAATGGGAGATTATGGAAGCGTTACTAGCAGTAACAGAGAAGCAGCGTTCCGTTCAGCAAGCAGGCCGCCGGCACCACCTCCTTCCGGGATGATGGCTCCAATTGCGGAGATTGGGAACACAAATATTAGCTCAGAAAATCATCTCAGCAATTACTCCTCAGGGTTTCCATCTACTTCTTGGGACGATTCGGTGATGATTTCTGATAAGATGTCGGGTATAGAAAGACTCGGGGAAGATGATAGATCGCTTTCCGGCATTGATTTAGATGCAGCAGAAACTAAGGTAGCATGCATAATGCATAAACACAATGTCACATTTCTCTTATATTGAATAATATTCTTATCTAATTATATTTTCCCCCTTTTGTTGTTGTCAAACTCGGATAGAACGGAGACGGCGGCAATCACCGTCCTCCGCCACTTTTGGCTCATCACTTGAGTTTACCGAAAAGTTCACCAGATATGTCTGCCATTGAGAAGTTCTTGCAGTATCAGGATTCTGTTCCTTGTAAGATCCGGGCCAAGAGAGGCTGTGCCACTCACCCTAGAAGCATTGCTGAGAGGGTAATCTGTTCCTTTTTGATGATCTTTTCTATGCCCAAAATTAAATAGGGACGGAAGATTTCTATTCGAGTTATCTGCTCTCTTTGTATGCATAATTTAGATCATTACATGCAGATTAAAGACTCTGTTTGCTGAAAATAGAAAACCCATGAGCTCGACTTAAATTGTTGTTATGTACATTCAGGTGAGAAGAACCAAAATAAGCGAGCGCATGAGGAAACTACAAGACCTCGTTCCAAACATGGATAAGGTAACAGATTCTTCATTTCAACTTTATGAGGAAAAAAAAACCCACGTTTTCTTTCCATGTTTTGCAGCAAACAAACACCGCCGACATGCTAGATTTGGCCGTTGATTATATCAGAGACCTCCAGAAACAGGTGAAGGTAATGTAATAATGAACCCTAAATCCACCAAGAAATAGACCCCCCCTTTTGAATTCATTCATTTCACCCATGTTTCGATATTTTTCAGACACTTGAGGACAGTCGTGCAAAGTGTTCGTGTGCTTCGCAACACCAGCAATAATAATAGTAGCTATTAAAAGAAAAGTTTGTAGTTGTTGTCACCTTTGATGTTTTATGCACAGACAACAGCCATTACTTTGTAAAAAGCAGATATGAAAGGCCCTCGCGAGTTAAGTCTAGGGTGCGGCATGTCTAAGGTGCGATTAAAGATACAAATTTTAAAATTTGTACAGAAGCTGAAAATGTTAGACTTCTTGATAATATTGTCGATTGATTTTTTTTTTAATTTTTTTCTTCAAGTATTGATATTTAACTTTTTTTGATAAATTTTCAGTTTAGGTAATTTATCTATACTTATAAATATCGATACTAGAAAGAAAAAAGGTGCTAAAAAGCTAGGCAATGCAGATTTTGATGTATATGTGTAACAAGTGATATTTATGTTGTCATGATTATGTTTATGTACGTAGGATCTTTTACATATTAATTTGCTGCTAAATCTAATTTCCAATGCGCCTGTTTCCACGCATGTTTGGATTTTTCAATGCACACGATTTATGTGTGTGACCATATTTTAATTTTACCTCTACTTTTTTAAATGGTCGGTGTTTGCTGCATTGAATCTATATGCGAAATAAATTATATTTATTAAAATGACGTTTTAGAATTATTTTACGATATTTGGATGGTTTTGTGTTTGATTTTATTTTAAAGGGCGATCAAATTTTCAAAATTTATTCATTATAAATATTAAATACAATAAATAATTTTAATTTATTAGTATAAAAATATATAAAAAACAATTTCTTGTTAACAAAATTTATTTGACTCTAATCAAACATTAAAAAATAATTATATGAAATAAATACACCTTCATATTTCAATAATTTTCAATATACTAATAATTTGTAGTATTATATAAATTTTATTATTTTAAATATAATTATGTTATATTTAAGTTTTCTTGTCGTGATTTGTTATTTTAGACATAAACGGTAAAAAAACACCAAAATTTCTCTTAATAAACTTTCAATTGCTTCTTAAGTCACGGTATGCTTCCAATTTGGAGATTGGTTTTTGTTTAATTGATTTTATTTTAAATTTGAATGAATTTTTAATTATTTAATTGAATTTAATCATCGCTGGACCCACGATTAAACCGATTAAGTCAATAATTGATAATTTGAATGATTTGACTATCGATTCGAATGCTACAATATCGGTTGAGGTAAATTTTGGATATTAGATTTATCTATATTCTATACTATATATTTATACATAATGTGATTGATTGGGTTGATTTCATTGGTTAAACTTAATCATAGGGTTGATCATTTGATCCAGATTGAACTAGTTCTGATTTAACTCGACTTTTAGGGTCGGTTTTTTTTATATAAAAAATTTAAGTTCGAGTCTGATTGTTTAAGGATGAGATTGGGTCAGGTTCGGTTTAAATGAAAAATATTCAACCCGACCCAACTTAAAATAATAATTTACTTTATTTTAAATATTTAGGTATAATTGCTATAATGTTTCTCTCTATATTCAATTATCTCCTTATTTTTTCTAATAAAAATAAAATAATTATTATAATATTCTCTCTATTTGTATTTTTTTCAATTAACTCTATATTTTATTAAATAAAAATGAAAGAAATTATATATGTCGAGTCGGGTTAAAATTTTTACTCTAAAATTCGAGTCGAGTTTAGGTCCGATAGAGCATCATAAAATGTCAGGTCGAGTTCAGTGGAGATGCTAAAATTTCGTGCCGAGTACAAATCGACTAAAAACCCGACCCAACTCGACTAATGACCATCCCAGTTAATTTTGTTTCACTCAATTGAAAAATGATTGAAATATTCTAATTATAAATTATTAGGTAATCTTTATTGCAATGGTGTTTATATTTTTTATACATTTTTATAAAAAATTAAATAATAATTAAAAATAACTATTTAGAATTTAAACATGTAAATTGTAACAATTAAATTCAAACCTTTTTCTACCTATCTATGAACATTCATTCAATATATTTTTATATAAAACATTTTCATTCATTTACACAATAAATGTAACAAAATCTAATAAATAGTGAGAATCAAATTGAACCGAGTTGACTCAAAATAAAAAATACTTTATCTAAACCTAATCAGAATCTATTCAGGTTCACGTAATTGGGTGCTAAAATTTAATGGGCCCAGCTAATGGAGGGGATAATGTTAATAAAAAATCAGAAACTATTTTTATTATCATTTTCCATTAAATAAAATAGATTTTTATAATATAATATTGTTTTACTTTTCTATAGGGGTGTAAATGAACTGAGCTTGAACGAACAAGCCTATGTTCGTGTTCGTTTGTTTAATTTTAAAGGTGTTCATGTTCAGTTCGTTTGCTCTAAAGTAGAGAGTAAATGAACGGAGCTGCCGTCAATATCATTTTCCATTAAATGAACCGAGCAACTTGACCAACCGACCAAATGTGTTTGCTCTAAAGTAACCGATTTTAGTTGTGTTGTTTATAGATTGTAATTATAAAAAGGATTTATATCCAATACACTGGCGGTGGAAACTAAAAGTTTTCACAAATGCCCTAGTTTTAGGGTTTATGGATGTAATTTAGGGTGTATGGTTTAGATGTAGGGGTTTGAAATTTAGGGGCAATGGTTAGAATTCAGGGTTTGGGGTTTAGGGTAATATGTTGAATATTTAGGTTTTAACCTATAAACCCTAACTTTTAACCTTAAACTCCAAATTCTATTCACAATCACTAAATTTTAATCTACTACACATAAACTCCTAAATCCTACACTCTAAATTGAGTCCCTAAACCTTAAAACTAAGGTGTTTGTGGAATTTTTTAGTTTCCACCGCCAGTGTATCAAATAATTATTCTTATAAAAGTAAAAAAATATATCCTTATTACTGTTCTAATTATACTTCAAAATAAAACTATTTTAATTAACTTAGTATACTATTAACTCGTGATGTTAAATTCAGTTAACCTTTAATAATAATATAAGAAAAATATATTATTATAATTTCAATATCTATTATATATGTAAAAGTTGGATTCATATGAGTACGGCCGGTAGATAAGATGTCTTGTCAGAAAAAAGAAAGAAAGAAATGATGTCTTGTTAGAAAGAAAAAAAAAAGTTGTCTCGATAGAAAGACGTAATCTTTCTCTTTTCTCTCTTTTTGTCCTTAAAGTTTGGAAAAATGAAAAAACGGAATAAAAATATGGGAAAGAATGAGAGAGAACAAGAATAAAAGAGAGGGAAATGAAAACAAGTTTTTTGTTTCAAATAAATTTTATAATTATAAAAAGAATAATATATAGATACATTGTTATATAATTACATAATTCTATTATGAGCTAATATGTTATTTATATATTCTTTTACATATTCATTTGTTCCGGTCGTGTTTACATTTTTATTTGTGACTTGTTTTTAATTATTTTATATATTACGATTGTGTTATATACCTATTTGTTTAATATTTTGTATGATCATTTGTTTGACTTAATTTATTTTTTAAATAATTGTACAATGTAGTTGAAATTGCACGTGTAGAAACAGGAAAAGAGAAGGAGACGATCAAAGCTTACGCACATCGAGCAAAACAAGAGGGAGATGATGTAATGTACGAGGCGGATTTTAAAGTAGGCTCCGAGTTTGGGGAATTAAGTGTTGTCTTGGTGGAGAACGAGCATCACAAATGTTCTTGACGGAGATCGTGTTAGAGGGCTTCGATTATTTCGATTCAATCACCATCAACTGTAATTCTTGGATCCACTCAAAATTCGACAACCCTAAAAAACGAGTCTTTTTTCACTCCCAAGGTCAGAGAATCGTCTACATTAGTTTTTTTTTTTACATATTATTTTTTATGAGTTATATTTTAATACACAATCTTTATAAAAAAACATAATACAATCTTTCATATTTAAATTATAAAATTCAAAACATAAATCCATAATCCTAATACTAAACTCTGATGTTTGAGGCGCTAATAATAGAAGATTATAGAGAAAACCTTAGAAAGAGAGAACATCACTCTCACCAATTTTATTGATTTTCCCATAATATCTCAATATGAGACTGGGATATTTATACAATAGAGTAGTTGAGTGAGTCAGTTTATCAACAGTCTAACAGAAATCCTAACCGTTGCTGACTCATCACAACTTCAGTTAACAAATGACAGAATACTAAACAACCCTATTCTAGACTTATAACATTCACCATACTTTTCCCAGTCTTCCCAAACCTGTGATGCTGAAGAAGAAAACTGAAACAAGCATGAAAACAAACCTGCATAAAAAGACAACAAACAAAAAACAAACAACCAAGATCAAAATGCACCGGTTAGAGAAAGAACATCAAGTTTATGACGAAAACGATAGAACAACAGAGCAGGCAAAGGTTTTGTCAAAATGCCTGCTACTTGCTCGTATGCAGGCACCTCATTTACCACCAATTGACCAGCCATAGCCTTCTCCCGAAGAAAGTATAGATCAAGCTCAACATGCTTGAATTTGAAATGCATTACCGGATTAGCAGAGACAGCAACAACACTAGAATTATCACACAACAACGTGGGCAAACCATCTAAAGAAACATGAAGTTCACGAAGAAGAGACTGCAACCATAGTATTTCAGTAGTAGCACAAGAAACTGATCTGTACTCAGCTTCTGTTGTGGAACGAAAAACGACAACTTGCTTCTTACAACCCCAAGACATTGGATTACCTCCAAAAAATAAATAAAATCTAGTGGTGGAACGTCGATCATCAATATCAGAACCTCAATTCGCATCAGCAAAGCCTACTATGTCCAGGCAAAAGGATGCCTTAAACTGCAACCCCCAATCAATAGTCCCACGTAGATATCGAAGAATACGTTTAACAGCCTGAAAATGTGTCTAGAGGGTCTTGCATGAACTAACACACCCTATTTACAGCAAATGCTATATCAGGTCTAATGATGACAATATATTGCAAGGCTCCAACTATACTCCTATATTCTGTCACATTGTCAATAGGAGTACCAATGGACACAGACAAATGTCTATTAGAAACCATAGGTGTAGGTAAGTCATTAGCATTTTCAAGACCACAACGGTGAAGAAGATCACCAATATACTTCTTTTGACTAAGAAGAAGACCATTCCATGTATAATGAACCTGAATGCCTAAAAAATAATCTAAAATACTAAGATCCTTCAGGGAAAAATTTATATCCAAGTCAGCAATAACCATCTGAACCTCATTATTATCACAACCCGTGACAATTATATCATTGACATATACAAGAAGATAGACTAGACTAACACCAGCATTACGAACAAACAACGACGAGTCGGACTTAGTGGAGCGAAACCCAATAGAAAGTAAATATGTACGCAATTTATCGAACCAAGCACGTGGTGCTAGCTTCAAACCGTAAAGAGCCTTATTAAGTTTGCATACTAACCTGGTCTTAACACCATATTCATACCCCGACGGCTGCATCATATACACCTCTTCAGCCAGATTCCCGTTGAGGAAGGCATTATTAATGTCGACCTGCCGCAGAACCCAGCCTTTAGCAACAGCTAACGAAAGAATAGTCCTCACTGTTGCTGGTTTGACGACATGACTAAATGTCTCATAGAAATCATATCCCGATTGCTGGAGATAACTGCGTGCCACAAGTCAAGCTTTATAACGAGAAACTGTTCCATCAGCATTCTTCTTTAACTTGAAAAGCCACTTACAGAAGACCGGCGTCCGATTTGAAGGGAGCTCTACAATCGACCATGTATTGTTCCGAAGCAGGGCATCGAATTCTTCTTGAGCCGCCCGTTTCTAATTTTCACTTTTTAAGGCCTCACGAATGTTCGTGGTTCAGCAAAATCAGAGATCTCTGTTAACTTTGCGGCATACGCTTTGGGTTTGCGAATCCCATGCTTCCCCCTTGTAATCATGGGATGCAAATTAGAAACCATGGGCTCGCCATCACCATGCCGTGATTCATCATTGAACTCTCGAGCATCAACGTACACTGTATCACCAGAAAAGAGGGGCAAAGACGTACCCAAACCAAACTGAGCTACCAACTATAAGTCGGTCACCGAATAGGGAGAGACAACAGCATCGTTGGAAACAACCGCAACCATTCCATCAGACGACCCAGAGGTGACATTAAGGGCAACCGTAGGGTTAACATATACTCCACACAAATCCTTTTTGGTGACTGGAATAACAACAATTGGAGCAGAACCCATGTTAAAAGGATGGGTTTCAGCAGGCTCATCACACAAGGCAGGCCCAGTAGAGAAAGGAGAGGAGTTAACAGATACTCCACACAGATCCTTTTCTGTCACTGGAGGAACAATAAGTGGAGTAGAACCCATTTTAGAAGAATGGGCTTCAGCATACGTACCATATAAACCAGGCCTGGTAGGGAAATCAGTAAAATCACATGTGTCCGCAAAAGGCCCCGAACTCAAGTGACCTTCATTGGGCTCATCAGAAATTGAATCACCAATATGCCCATCAGTGTGCTGACCATGACTAGTCGAACCATGACTGGGCTGACACCTCGACACAGACGGGGCACCAACAATAGGCTGATGATCACCAAATAGGCCCACTGGACTAGATGTTGTACGGTTAGCAGACGGAGCAACATTAGATCGAACAATGGGGCTGAGAGATCCACCATCAGCTGATGTAGCCACAAATGAAGTTTGAACGGGACCATAAGAGATTGAAACACCGTGTAGAGAATCTGAGTTCGGAGACACAATAATTAAAAGAAATTCATCATATCGAACCTTATCGACAACAGAAGTAGATTGAACACTCAAACTCATGGGAAAATCATTTTCCTCAAAAATTACATGTCGAGACAAAAATATCCTTCCATCCATATCAAGGCATTTATACCCCTTATGCTTAGGATTAAATCCCAAGAAAACACACTTCTTGGACCGAAATTCAAGCTTATGATTATTAAAAGGTCGTATAAGTGGAAAACATGCACATCCAAAGATTCGTAAGGAGTTATAATCAGGCTTCTGTTGATGCAACAGTTTAAACGGTGACTTAGCATAAAGAACAAACATTGGTAATCTATTAATAAAAAAATACGGACATAACAAAGGTATGACTCCAAAACCCAATCGATAACCCTGCATGAGCCAAAAGAGTTAACCCCATTTCAACTATGTGATGATGCTTCCTCTCAGCGTTACCATTTTGTTCAGACGTACTTGGACATGAGACACGATGTTGAATACCATTCATAGTCAGCCATGATACCAAACTTACATATTCACCACCCCCGTCTGTTTAGAGGGCTTTTATTTTCCCATTATATTGTACTTCAATCATCTTATGAAAATTAATAAAGCATTAAAAAATATCCGACTTGCGTTTAAGTAAATACATCCACATAAATCGACTGTAAACATCAATAAACGAAACATAGTAGCAAAAACCATCCGAGGCCATATGAGCAGGACCCCAGACATCCGAAACAATTAATTGAAAAAGAGCATCATAAGCAGTAGAAGACAAATGAAATGACAGCTTACGCGTCTTCCCTTGTAAACATGGCAGGCACACACCATGCAAATCATTATTGGTAACATCAATTTTACAAAAATTCAAAGCATTCTTAAGCATATTCAAATATGGATGATCTAAGCGTTTATGACATACTTCCAAAGAAACACAATTTTTAGAAGCAACACACGCCTCAAAGGCAACATTTTCAACAGTAGAACATCCCTTATTACAACCTCTACTATGAACAACATCAAAGGAACATAGTTCATATAAGCCTTCAGGAGTGAGCTTCCCCTCCAGCAAGATCTCCTTGGTTCGAGCATCCTTGACAAAACAGTGTTGTGAGTGAAACTCAAAATAAACACCATTATCCCGGGCAAACTGAGATACCAACAATAAATTTCTTTTGATATAGGTACATATAACAAATTACGCAAGCATAAAGATCTATTAGTTGCCGATAGACTACCAAGACCAACATGAGTAATTGGAACCTCACAACCATTACCTATCGATAAAGAGTCCTTACCTGAATATGCCACATCAGAATGAAGATTAGAACGATCATTCGTGACATGGTGCGTTGCACCTGAATCCGGATGCCACAACACATCTCTAGAGGGGGACGAGCAACCTCCATTGAAACCAGAATAGAAAGAATTTCCCACTACTGAAGCAGATACTGGAGAAGGCTTGGAAAAAGATGTTGGGTTTTTTGCTTAGTTCTACAAAAGACAACCCAGGAGCTGAAGGCAGAGAGGAAGAATACACCATTGCAGGCATAGGAGAGCCTGGTTGAACCATAGTAGGAAAGGTTAAGCCAACATACGTCAGTTGAGAGAGCACTGAAGTAGAGCCAGCACCCTGCAAATTGTTGCATACAAGCCCAAACACAAGACATGGAGTAGCATAGGATACATTCGAGAGACCATTAGAAGATGGACCAGAGAAAACATGAGAATACACTTGAGCAGGAGGCTGAATAAAAGTTGAAGTATTAGAATCAGCCCTATGACCAATTGAAGACTTAGAATGAGACTCAGGACTACTAGAACCTCCACGAAAATAAGAATCCCCAGAGGTAACACCATGAAAATTGTGATCAAATCGACACCAACATTTAGGAACTAAATGACCATAACGACCACAAAGCTGACATTGAGGTCGATTAGAACCATAACGACCTCTTCCTCTTCCTCGGAAAAAACTATTACCACACTATCCACGAGAAACACCAGCATTATTTTGAAAACTATCTTCAGAAAAATCAGCTTTGTCTTTAAAACCATCAGAACCATCATTTTTCTGTTCTGAACGAGTAACAACATTTGCTTGAACTGAGAAGTTGTCAATCAGAAATTCTTTCTGTCGAGCCTCACAATCAAACAACATTTCTGTCAAATTTTCAAGGCTTAACGTCTTTCGAGAGGCAACATCAGTGAAAGATTCAAACTCAGCCGTGAGTCCAGCAAGGATAACACTCACTTGCTCTTGCTCTGAAACAACATTTCCTGCAGCACCTAGTGTATCACAAATCATATTTATCTTGGCAAGATAATTACTAACTGACACGCCTCTTTTCTTTTGGGAATGTAAGCTGTGACGTAAAGAAGAGATCTTAGAGGTATACTTCGCAGCAAACCTTCGAGATAAGGCACTCCAGATCGCTCGAGCAGTGACAAGCCCCGTAAGATGTGAAAGAACATCAGGACTTAGGGTTTGAAGTTTATGGTTGGGGCTTAGGGTTAAGGTGTAGGATTTAGGGTATGGTGTTTTTAGGGTTTAGGATTTAGGGTTTAAGATATAGAAATCAGGGTTAGGGCTTAGAATTTAATTTTTAGGTGTTTTTAGTAAGTGGCATATAAGGAGCCATGATTAGTGGGCAAATTTTTTTTACTCATGTTATTCGTGCATCACATGTAAGTTCTATAAATAATTTTCTTAATTTGTTTGCTTAGGAGTGTGACGAATAGAAATATTTTATCTTTTTTGTGTTCCTATCTATATTTTCACTTTAAAGATTTGGGGTTAAGAGAATTAGGAATATGTTGTATTTTAAAGTGTAAAGATTAGAGTTTAAGATTTAAAATTTAAGGTTAATAATTAAATTTTAATTTTTTTACTATCATGACATAGAAAAGGACAGTAAAAAGAGCAGCGTATTTTTATTTGAGTGTAAATTTTTTTGAGGGTCGTACTAGTAAAAGGGTTTATGTATTAAAGATTTCTGATTGACGGTTTATGTACTAAAACACCAATATTTGATTTTTTTTTTAAAAAATAACTCCAATATTATATCACTAGAATACACATTAATATTCTTGATGAAAAATTCAATCATTAATACTCAATTTCACCAATATCAATAATATTGTTCTATAAACTATACGTTAATATTCTTGATGAAATAACTTGTGTTTTGTTGTTTACGTCGGTGCCCAACATATTTAGATATTATGAAAACGTCAATCAGAGGACCTCATTTGGGTTTCATTTTTCACGTGCTGTGTCGGACACAGTGTGTCCTACGGAGATAAGGAAAGATAGTATTTGTTTATATATTTTTGTAGAAATTAATATTATTTATTTATTACTATTACTAATATTATTTCCCTGGCAAAGGAGAGGAGACCTTGGTTTTCTTTTTCAGTTTTGTTTTAAATATTTTTTCACACAATCAAACGTTTTTTAACTTTAAAATTTAAAATTTAAACCCTAAATCTTTAAGTTATAAACCTTAAATTAAGTTCATAAACTCTAAAATAACCCATTTATGAAATTATTTATCTACCTCGGATGTAAAAGATAATAATCTAATAAATAAACACATGTTTTTATATGCATGACCTCTTCTTCCTCCATCTATATATACAGCAGCATAGATTAGGGTTTCTTCAACTATAACCTCTCACATATTTCTCCAAAAATGTTGAACTCACATGTTTACAATCCCGCCACCAGCGCCAACAAAACCCTTTTGTTGCAGTTGCAAAGGCCGTTCTTTCATGGGACTGCCTTTGCTTTTCTTCCTTTGAACCACTACAAGCCGTCTTCTTCTTCGTTGAGCAAGACGGGCAGAGGTTCTAAAGCAAGGTTTGTTCCGAACAAAATCAAAGCCACAGTAGAGAGTAGCACCGGCGCTGCTACTGATGATGTTGACGGCAGCTCCGCCGTGAAAGCTTTCGTGACGGTTAAACAGACAGTTGGTGGTTTCATAACCAACTTAGGGTTCCAAAGAGGGCTAGATGATATCCAGGACTTGCTTGGTAAATCACTTCTCTTGGAGCTTGTTAGTGCCGAGCTTGACCCCAGTAAGTTATGAAACTAACTTTACAGTTTCTTTTTTTTTGACTTTACAGCTTCATATATAAAATCTAAAGGTAACTTCAAATATTTTTGGAACTGGACTTCTTGATGAGCCAGGGAAAGTTTTATCCATTTTCGTGTATGCATGGACGCAGGTAGAAACGGAATCAAAATTGAACTATGAGGGGAGCAGACCGATTATCTTTGAAACGAATTAAGTCTTAAAAAAACAATTAGATCATAAAAATAAAGAGAGTTAAGGTTTAATTTTATAAAACTTAAAATTAAAATGTCTTAAAAAAGTAATTAAACAGAAAAAAAAGAGGAGTCAATGCTTAATCTTATTGATTTTAGTTTAGGTGGTTTAAAAAAATAATAAACAATAAAATTTTGAGAAAGACTAGAGAGAAACAATGACTTAATTGTAATAATTTTAAAACTATTTTAACTTAAAATACAATTAATCTATCAAATTCGATGCCCCATCCCTGGGCGCAGGGAGGGTAGCCGGATCCCTAGCAATTCATTTCCAGATTATTTTCTAATTTTTATTTCTATTATTATAGTTAAATAAAATAATAATAATAATAATAAATTCATCTTATCTCCATAAATTAATGAATTGATTTTTCCATATTTGTAAGGGGAAATTTTTTAAAGTAAACGTCATGTACCGATATATACTACTAATCATATGTCAATTTATCATTAATTATTTTAATAACTTCTAAAATTATGAGAACCTAACACGTGATTATCATTTTTTGAGAATAAAATATGTTGAAACGATTTTTTGTGCATTTTTAGATTTTTAATTCAAAAATAATAAGAAAAATTCTTAAAACATTAAGACCATAAACTAAAACAATTTGAAAAAAATGGCACAAAAGTGTTTCAACATATTTTATTCTAATCAAATTACGCTTTAGGTCCCATAATTTAAACGTCATTAAAATAATTAATGGTATATATCAATACATAATATTAATAATACATATCAGTGTATGACGTTTATTCTAGACTTATCCACTCGTAAAGATGTTAAAAATTCAACATTCATGGATATTGATCTACCGGCTAATAAAATTTTAATTTAATAATACTTAATTTTATCACACCTACAATATAAGAGATGAAAATATTTATATAAAAATATATATTAAAAAATAAACTAACAAATGATTTTAAGTGGAGTGATAAAAATGAATATGTTAGTTATGTGATTGATTTTACTCGACTCTTTTATTACTATTATGTGTACTCTTTTTTAATAATTTATAATTAAATTAGTATCTTGTTAACCGGTAATGTCAAGCTCAATCAAAATTAAATAAGGAGTAATATAGAAAAAGAAATATTAAAATTATAATAATAATATTTCTTTTCCTATATATATATATTAAAAATTAAACCGTTTGTTTCTATAACGCTTTAATTTTCGAGTTTATTATTTTAATTTATGGTTTTAGTGTATTGTTTAAAATTTAGGGTTTATTGTTAGAATTTTAGATTTAGGGTTATGGTTTATATTGTAGGGTAATATAGTTAGGGATTTTGGTTTTAACCTATAAACCCTAACCCTAAAATTCTATTAACAATCCCTAAATTCAAAACCATTACCCTTACGACTCAAAACCCTAAACTTTAAATAAAATTCTTAAATCTTAAAACTAAAGCGTCTGACGTTTGTACACGAAATAATTACCCGTATATATATATATATATATATATATATATATATATATATATATATATATGAGTACGGTAGGTAAGATGTTTTATTAGAGGGGAAAAAAAAGAGATTAGATGTATCTAGACAAAGATGCAATTTTCTTTTAGAATATTTTTGGATAAATGAAGAAATGAGGAAAAGGAAAGAAAGAGAGAGAGAACAAGACGGATAGAGATTTGGGAAAAAAGGTTTTTTTTTAATATGTTTTATAATTATCTTAAATAGTATTTTTAATATTATTATAAAAATTATGAGTATAATTCTTGTATGAACTAATAATTTATATATATATATATATTTGACATATTCATTTATTCGTGTGTTTATATTTTTATTTGTGTTTTATTTTAATTATTTTTATATATTATTACTGTGTTATATATTTATTCGGTTAATATTTTGTATTATTTGCTCGACTGATTTTAAATATTTTTTTATCGAATTCAACAATTGGTTATAGTAAAAAAGTAGATTATATTCATCCTACGGGACTTGTGTTTAAATTGCTGCGTCTATAAGGTGTATATGCATTGTCAAGGAATTAAGAATATATATGAATAAATATTACCTTACAACTATTAATTTTTTTTTATCATAATGACTTTATTTTAAATCATTTAAATAATCTGTTATATTGATTAAATTTCGAAAATATTTTATTGTTTTAATATATTCTTAAATTTTATATTTAAAAGGGTAGTCTGATTTTTTTTTGGGTAATAGTTCATGTCCATTTTACGGGCCGTGTTAAGATTAGTGACTCTCCTTCCCAATAATGTCGTCTTTAAAGTTCAAACATGGGTTTTTTGAGGTTCTTTCATTGAGAATGCAATATACACTGCTATTGCATCCAACACTTGTTGGTGTTAATCCGATATATTAACTAACCGGTTGATTTACAAATATTTTATTTGTTTATAATTTTTCTGGTGTGTATTTATCTGAATAATAAAAATACCAGGGGTTTCTTAATATATTGACTGAAAATTATACTTTTTCTCCAAATAAAAAATGAAGTATTTCATTTGATTTTTTCTTCCTCTTTTGGTTGAAAAGTAAAAGGAGGAGAAATGGTCGATGATTAAGATGGATAGATTCCAAGGTTCTCAGTGAATAGCTAGCAAGAAAATATCAAGACAACAAGGGGTCATTCTTTTCAAGTAATTAATTACTGGAATTAATAGATTGGTACAAGTAATAATTAAGTTGACATTGTTTAAGTTTTGTGTAAGAAAAAATTTCGTTTGAAGACTCATTCATTAAATAAGTGTGTGACGCAGGTTAATCCGAATTAGTTAGAGTAAAACTTTAGAGAACTAAGAGAGAAATAATAAATAAATAATTAATTATCCTATCATATATATTTGATAAAGAAATAAATGTGGTTGAAATTGGCGTGCAGAAACGAGACAAGAGAAGGAGACGATCAAAGCCTACGCACATCGAACAAAACAAGAGGGTGACGATGTAACGTACGAGGCGAATTTTAAAGTAGGCTCTAATTTTGGGGAGTTAGGCGCCGTCGTGGTGGAGAACGAGCATCACAAAGAGATGTTCTTGACGGAGATGGTGTTCGAAGGTTTTGATTACTCTGATTCTATCACCGTTAACTGTAATTCTTGGGTTCACTCCAAATTCGACAATCCTCAAAAGCGAATCTTTTTCACTCACAAGGTTAGAAATTCTTCTACATTAATTCAATATTTATTAAAAAAAAGTAATAATCAAAATAGGACATAGCCTATTAATATCATTTGATTTATGATACAAGAATATCTAAATAGGGTACTAGAATGGTCCCTGCAGTTAGGATTTAGACACTGCAAAGGCCGAAAACATCGTATTCGCTTGTACGATGTATGTTTGGTTGTTTTCTTCATACCAAGTAACAATATGTATTCCTATATTTATTTTATTAACATATTTAAAAATTTAAATATCAAATACATTTAAAAAAATTCGGATTGATCCGGACCTTATCCTTCATAGATATGACCCTAGAAACGTTTTGTGTTTTTATTTTTTACTCGTCTAAAATCAGTTTTTTAAGGCTAACATTATAAATAAGTATTTAAAGTATATTATTTTTTTATTTATGTACTTAAAGTGTTTTTTTAATAAGTATCAAAAAATATCTTTAGGGTCAAAATAGGCATTAAAAGATTTCTTTTTGTCAGAATTAGTACTTAAAATATTTTTTAATCAATGATACATATCAACTTTTAATAACTTATATGAAAAATATACTTTAAATATCTATTTTGACGAAAAATATTTTAAACATCTTAGCATAATCTTATCGTAGTATACTTATAATTTTTTTTGGTTCATTACATAGATATTCTATTAAGGGTAAACTATAACGGATGTCACTCAATTGTGAGTAAGTTCACATTTGGGTCACTCAATTATTAAAAGTTACATTTGGGTCTCTCAATTATAGGTAAGGTTACGTTTGAGTCACCCTTCATATTTAAAAAAGTACATCAATTTAGTCATTTTTCTTCCAAATCACTTGTATACACTCGTTAACATTAGAGCACTTCATTTGAAATCATTAATTAATCTGATACACAAATTGATATACTTTTTTAATAATTGAGTGACCCAAATGTAACTTTACCCATAATTGATTGATCCAAATGTAACCTCTAATAATTGAGTGACCCAAATGTAACTTTACCCATAATTGAGTGACCTAAATGTAACTTTTAATAATTAAGTGACCTAAATATAATTTTACCTATAATTGAGTGACCTCCGTTGTAATTTACCCTTCTGTTAATGATAAAGGGCAAGTACTACTACTATAACAACAACAACACCATAATAATAATAATAATAATAATAATAATAATAATAATAATAATAATAATAATAATAATAATAATTGTAGACTTGTAGTAGTAGTAGTAGAAGAAGATGGACCATTGAACAAGAAAAACGAGACAAAAATGTGAATTTGGAAGCAATACAATAAATATGGACCACTTTCATATACTAAAACAACATTTACTGGACCACAATCACAATTAGAGATGCATGTGGGTTGGATCAGTTTTTTGGCTTTTAGCAAGAAAATGTGTTCAAAATAAATTCTTCAATAAATGAGTATGCAAAATTTTCCATTACATACTAAAATAAATGAACTATTTATTATAAAACAATACACATTAAATTACACTTGCTTCACAAAAAATGAAAATACAATTGCTCTTCTTGGAAACTGTATATGTAAGAGAGTTTAAACTCAAATTTGAAAATTGATTTATTAATTACTAAAAAGTTCGAGTTATTTTAATTTTCATTTTATAACTTAAAATTTATTCAAATCGAGTCAAGTTTAAAAAATTACGAGTTGAATTAAGACGAGTCGAATAATTTCGCATCGAATTGAGTCGAACAATTTAATTTTTTCTAGTTGAGTCTAGTTTTGCTCACCTTAACCGTACCGGTTGTTTTTAATACACAGTCGTACTTGCCGTCACAAACACCAAGCGGATTGAAGAGACTGAGGAAGGAAGAGCTGGAGGCATTGAGAGGGAACGGCGTGGGAGAGCGCAAGTCATTTGAGAGGATATACGACTACGATGTTTACAACGACCTCGGCGATCCTGATTCCGATCCGGATAAAAAAAGGCCTGTGCTCGGCGGCAATAAACAATTCCCCTACCCTAGACGCTGCCGGACTGGTCGCCCACGCTCTGAATCGGGTAATCAGTCTAATTATTGATTTTATGGTTCATAAACCCTATCAGATAAATCACTCTGCAATTGTTGCATCATACTGTTAGTGAACAAATTTTATCTTTGCTCTAAGGTTCGGCTCCAAAGGTTGTGGCGCCCAATTTGCCGTCTTATCACTCAATCTTTTGACATTTATGTTTGTTAACCTTTAAGGTTTGTATGTTAGTTTAGGGTTTGAGATTTATTATTTAGGGTTAATAATTTAAATTTTATTTAGGGTCAATTCTTTTAAAGTTTCAGTTAATTATCAATTAAAAATTAATTTAGTTGTCTTGTCAAAAAGTAGTTGTGAAAAAATTAAAATTAAAGAAATGTACAATTATAGAGATAATAACTTATATTTTTAAAGAAAAAATTTGATATACAAGCTTCTTAATTTTAGTGTATAGATTGTTAGTTTAGGGGTTTAGATTGTCGGGTTTAATATATAAGATTCATGTTTAGAATTCAGGGTTTGAGGCTTATGTTTTAGGTTTTAGGAATTTATATTTTAGATTTTCAAGAAGGATTGTGTAATTTTTTATACACAAACTACTTGTGTATTAAAATATAACCCATTTTAAAATTTATAAGTTTTATTTAAAGTTTAAAGCTTTTTAAGGTTATTAAAACTTACAACTTAAGATTTAAGGTTTTAAATTTTATTGTATCAAAAAATAACACACATTAATCTTAATAACTTTCTCTTTAATAATATTTTGCCAATTATAATTAGGATAAATATTTTATACACAGGCGGTAGAAATTGAAAGTTTCCCTAAATTGAAACAATTATCCTTAAATTCTAAACCCCTACACTTAAACGCCTAAACTATATACCTTAAACTAACTCTCTATACCCTAAAATTAAGGCGATTGTGGAAACTTCAGTTTCCACCGCCTGTGTATAGGATATTAATCCATTAATTATTTGTGGTATAAAATTATAAAATTCATATTTTTATATTAAAAGTAATTAAATAATTTAATAATTGCAGATCCTGATTCGGAGACAAAGAGCAACCTATTTTATGTGCCAAGAGATGAGTCCTTCTCGGAGGTGAAGCAACTGACGTTCTCGGCGAAGACGGTTTACTCGGTGTTTCATGCGGTGGTCCCGTCGCTGCAGACGGCGATTGTAGACAAGGATCTTGGATTCCCATACTTCACAGCCATCGACGAGTTGTTCAATGAGGGGATTCACTTGCCTCCCCAGGAAGGACAAAAGTTGTGGAGATCAATTCTCCCTAGACTACTCAACGCCATTTCTGACGCCAATGCCTTGCGCTTTGAAATTCCTGATACTATGGATCGTGAGCTCTCTTTCGCAACTTGTTCATCATTTATTTTAATTTTGCAGTGATTATTATTTAATCAATTGCTAATTATGATTTTTTTTGTTTTAATTTTTTGAAGGTGACAAGTTCTTTTGGTTTAGGGATGAGGAATTTGCTCGACAAACTCTTGCCGGGATCAACCCATGTGCTATTCAGCTGGTCACGGTATGATATTTATAAAAGAATATTGGGAAAAAAAGAGTTTCAATTTTTACCTATTTTTCGGCTGATAGTTCCCCCCAATAATACCTATAGGAATGGCCAATTAAGAGCAAACTTGACCCTGAAATCTATGGAGATCCGGTATCTGCAATCACCAAAGAATGTGTGGAGTCTCAAATCAGAGGATACATGACCCTAGAAGAGGTACCAAAGTAGTTCATATCTTCATTCAAAAGTTCACACAAAGAAACATTGTTTTTGATTGAGTTATTACATTGTAATCATTCATGTGTAGGCATTGGAACAAAAGAAGTTGTTTGTCCTGGATTACCATGACTTGTTACTACCCTATGTGAAGAAAGTGAGAGAGCTTCCAGGGACAACATTATACGGGTCACGAGCACTATTTTTCTTAGATCCTGAAGAGGCCCTGAGGCCATTGGCCATCGAGCTAACTCGACCGCCCATGGATGGGAAGCCGCAATGGAGGGATGTATATAGGCCTGCTTGGCATAGTTCTGGTGTCTGGCTTTGGAGGCTTGCAAAAGCTCACTTGCTTGCTCACGATTCCGGCTATCATCAGCTTATTAGTCACTGGTACACGTTTTGAATGTTGTAATCTGTCTGATGAATTTGAGTTACAAGTAACTTGTTAATTCGTATTGCAGGTTAAGAACACACTGTTGTACCGAGCCTTATATAATTGCCACTAATCGACAACTCAGTGAAATGCATCCAATCTACAGATTGCTCCATCCTCATTTCCGTTACACGATGGAAATCAATGCACTAGCTCGAGAATATCTTATCAGTGCTGATGGGATCATTGAGACCTCCTTCAGCCCTGGCAAGTATTCTCTGGAGCTTTGTTCTGTTGCTTATGACCTTCTATGGCGATTCGATCATCAAGCGTTGCCCGCAGACTTGATTAGCAGGTATTGTCTTTGGTTATTCAGGATATATATTCTTTGAAATTTTCTCAGACTTAAAATATGAACAATTTTCTTCATTACTAGGGGGATGGCTGTTGAAGATCCTGATGCTCCTCATGGCCTAAGGCTAACGATCAAGGATTACCCTTTTGCCAACGATGGACTCGTTCTCTGGGATATCCTCAAAGAATGGGTTTCTGATTATGTGAACCATTACTATCCGAATGCAAGTCTAGTGGCGTCGGATGAAGAACTTCAAGCATGGTGGACAGAAATTCGTACAGTGGGGCACGGTGACAAGAAAGATGAACCATGGTGGCCTGTCCTCAAAACACCAGAAGACTTGATCCAGATCATTACAACCATCGCTTGGGTAACCTCAGGTCATCATGCATCCGTCAATTTCGGACAGTACACATATGCCGGTTACTTCCCCAGTAGGCCAACAATTGCTAGAAGGAATATGCCAACCGAAGAGGCAACCGAGAAAGACTGGGAATTCTTCAAGAAGAAACCTGAAGTCTTACTCCTGATGTGCTTCCCTTCACAAATTCAAGCTGCTACAGTGATGGCTATTTTAGATGTGTTATCGAATCATTCTCCAGATGAGGAGTACTTGGGAGAGAAGTCGGAGTTGCCTTGGTCTGACAATCCTGTGATAAAAGCAGCATTTGAAAAGTTCAATGGGAGGCTAAAGGAGCTTGAAGGGATTATTGATGAAAGGAATGCAAACACGGATTTGAAGAACAGAAATGGTGCCGGGATTGTGCCGTATGAGTTTTTGAAGCCCTTCTCCGAGCCCGGGGTTACTGGGAAGGGAGTCCCATACAGCATCTCCATCTGAGGTTAATACCTCAAATGTTCCAGCATGAGAATTATGTATGTTCAATCGACTTAAGTGTTATGGAGAAATAAAACGTTCTTGAGCAGCATTATGAGTTGTCGTACTTCGTCTTTATTCGATAATAATTATCGCAACAAGATTAACTGTTTGAATATGGTAGTCTTGATTCTTGAGCAACTGGGTTAGGCTTATGGCTGATTTTGCCCGCATCCAAAAAAGAGGGAAATTTACAGTTACCTTATTCCGCAAGAAATCCACTGATTTGCTCACGACTAAAGCCAGGCTTCTTGTGGATTTTCTTTTCTTTCATGACCTTTCTTACATTCTCCACAGCTTCCCATTCTCCATCAGCAGCATAAATATTCGAGAGTGTAACGAAACCACCCGGCCTTTTCGATTCCATTTTATGAATTTGTTCGCCCATCAGTTTTGCCAAATCTTTTCTCCCGTGAACTTTACAACCATTGAAGAAAGCACCAACAATCGAGTCCGTCACTCCAAATGGCATTTCCTTCACCAATTCATAAGCTTCTACGATCCTCCCGGCACGACACAACATATCAACAATACAAGCATAATGTTCTTTGGCACCTTCAATCCCATATCTTTGTTTCATCGACCTAAATATCCTCAAACCTTCCTCGACATAACCGCCGTGGCTGCAGGCAGAAAGAACACAAGTTAGAGTCGTATCGTTTGTCTGCACCCCTTCTTCCTGCATCCTCTCAAACATATTGATTGCCGATTCAACCATGCCATGCTTCCCGTAGCAGCCAATCAAAGCATTCCATGATGCTACATTTTTACTAGGAATATTGTGAAAGACATTCGTTGCATCTCTCACGCTGCCGCATTTGGAATACATGTCAATAAGAGCACTAGCAATGAACACATTGACATCCAGTCCCAATCTATAAATCAAGCAATGAATTTCTCTACCTTTTCGAATGGAACCTGTCAATCCACATGCCGGAAGCAATCCAGTTACAGTCACATGATTTGGTTTGATCCCGGAAACTAACATATGTCGAAACAAGTTGAATGCTTCAAAAGAACAATGGCTTTGAGCAAAGCCTGAAATAACAGTGTTCCAAGTAACCAAATCAGGAAGCAAACCTCCTTTAGTCATTCGACCGAAAAGAGCAAATGCGGCGCGGATATCTCCCTTCCTAGCAAACGTTGTTATCATCACATTCCATGTAAACTCATTAGGCTGCAACCCTTCCAATTTCATCCTCTCAAACAAACCAAGGGCTTCTTTGTTCTTTCCCACATTGCAATAACCACAAATCATGGATGTCCAAGAAGCAACATCTCTCTCAGACATTCTATCGAACACTTTCCTTGCATAACTCACATTCCCACACTTCCAATACATATCTATCAAACTGTTACCAACATTTACATCAGTTTCCAAACACAACTTGTTAACAACAGCATGAACCTCCTTTCCTTTGTTCAAATCCATGAGCCCAACACAAGCTTTTAAAACAACAGAAAATGTGAAGTTATTGCAAAGATTTATTGATTCAGATATCAACGAAAAGTACCCAATTGCCTCTTTAAAGTAACCATTAAAAGCAGAGGCTAAAACCATCCAATTCACAGCAAAAACATTTGGGGTTTTGATTCTTTTGAACATGGAACCAGAAGATTTCATGTCTCCACAACCAGCGTACATTCCAACAAGCTTTGAACTCAAAGACAAAACTTCCATATCAGTCCCGGTAACTAACAACCAAGCATGAAGTTGCTTGCCTGGCTTTAAGGCTTTGCCTCTCAAACACTTCTGCAATAACAAAGCCATGTGGTCTAAAGAGAAGGTTTGTCTGAAAAAAGACGTCATTTCCACCATTAACATCACCGCCAACCAACCTTGAACAATCTACTATTACGTTATAGTGCAAAGGTGCGCGAGCACAAAGGACAAGGAAAGTTGACAAGAGGAAAAAAAAAACATTTTTCATTGCTGTGTAAGGTTTTCAATGAGCACCCATAAATTAGAAAGAGCCATTAATCTGTGACAGATTTCTCGGGTAAATTAGGAAATTATTGTTGAAATTGTTTTGGGTAATTTATGGTAGAGGTCACTTAATTATAGGTTTAAGAATAAAAAAGTCAATTTTTTTAAAAAGTAACATTTCAATTACTCGATTATAAATTTAGGAATAAACATATCATTTTTCTTTTAAAAATAACAAACTAGTCATTCAATTTTAAGTTTAGAATAAATATGTCAATTAATTAAAATTGTGTAATAAACAAGTCCGGTATGGATGGGCTGGCCTCGGGTGTCGTCGTCGATGGAAGTAACCCCACCTCACAAGAATTGCAGGAAACTGAGTTCAATAGCTTTATATGAAATTAAGTTTACAGGGCATAAACAAAGTTATTAGTATTACCTAAGGCATTAGACATGTTGAAACCTAAGGCAACAGAAATTCATGAAGTTAAAGCATATGGACATGGACATGGTGGAATGCTGTATATGGCAACTTGGACAAACCTCTCTAGTTTTGCTATGTCCAGGGGCGGTTCAAAGATTTTGAGGCCCTGTGCAATTTATTAAAATAAAACCCTTAATTTATTTTTAGTAAGAGATATAAGTTTTTCCCTAAAAAAATTTACTTTAATATAAAAAATATTACTAAATTATCATCTTGAACAATAAAAAATTAACCTACAAACATCCAAAAACCAAATATTTTCATTTAAAAAATGTCATTTTTTTCATGCTTTAACTTTTAGATTATTGTTATATATATACACATAATTATATATATATATATATATATATATATATATAATTTTTGAGCCCTTCACTCGTGGGGCCCTGTACAATCGTTCTTATCGCGCCTGTCCAGAACCCTCACCGGCTATGTCATTCAAGGCATCGTCGTCGTTTTCAACCAGTAAATCTACCGTGCCTTCGCAGTAGCAGTCATAAGCCCAGTCGGTTAAAATTGCTCTCTCCTCGTTGCCGCTCTCCATGTCTACGCTTCTTCGGCAACATGTGAGTTCAAGCAGCAGCACTTCGAAATCAGCAGAGGGAGAAATCCATGAATGGGAGTTTTGATGAGCAGAGAGAGAAGCTCCCACCGTTAGATTACCAACAGATTGAGCATCAGCCATAAGCGGAAGCAAAAGTAGATAGGAAAGAATGCAAAAGCCATTGGGAAGAATCAGAATGACCGACGCTAAACTAAGCTTATTACTTGACAACTTGTGGAATTTTCTATCCTCAAACTGGAAGAAATAGCAAAAGGCTGCTGGGATTTTTTTTTTGTTTTACCTGTTGAATCTTCAAACGTCGAAGAGGCATTCACCATTTCAATCTACAGTTCAAGTACCATACACCTTCTTTCCGACCTTACTAATATTTAGAAACAAATTTCGATACTTATAAAAATTTAAAATATTATTAAAAGTAATAAGTATAGAAAGTTAAAATCAAATTTCGATATTTAATCATTAACTGAAAATATTATAAAAAAATATAATATTTTTAATTTTATATTTCGTGTCTTATAATATTTTCTGTTGATGTCGCATAGTAATCATATCGTAACGTATATTATCTGTGTTTCTTTTCTTTTCATCTGAAGACTGATATGACATGATAATAAATGTTATTGGACCTTATATTCAACGCAAGTATTGACTGCATAAATTCTTTTTCGGAATAGTAAGTAATTCTCAATTGGAAAACCTTCAGAATTGTCTCACTTTGTCTTCTTAGTCGCCACATATTTATTACGTTTTATATAGAGTTAATTGCATTACAATTCTTTAAATTATGATCATCATTTTAAATTAGTTTATAAATTAAAATTTTTTATCTTTAAACAATGACTCTCATTTTAAAGTAATCTTTAAAATTTTAAATATTCTAATTTTATTGTAAAATTATTATTTATCGTTCATGTATATTATCGTACATAATATAAAAATATAAATACTAAATTTGTTTATAAATTAAATTTCCTGAAAAACCAATCTTCGATATTACTAAAACAAGAGAAAGTAATTAATGAAAGCCACCGTTTGAGTTTAGCATTTATTTAAATATTTATATATTTTTTAAATCCAACAAGTAGTTTTAATAGAAAAGATGATGATGTTTATTAAGATACTCGGGTTCAAATAATTTATTTGCAAGGTATGGGTATTTTATTAATTCTAAAAAATAAACAAATACCACATTACTATTAAAAAAATCTATATCAAACAAATTTCAAGTCCAAATTAATAAATTTGATTTAAAATCCATAAACCCGAGATAGGTGTAACCGTTTGTTAAGCGAGAAAATGATGAGGACTTGTTTAGCAATTTAGCAAGTCTTAAAACGATCATTTGACCAAAACTTATAATTAGTGGTGCATAATGGATATTTGACCTTCCACCGTTGGATTTGGCATTTAAAATACCAAAGTGATCTTGGCCCTTCATTATTCACAAAGAATTCTCTGGAAAAGCTTATCCTCGATTTATCAATATGGAGGGATTAACTTACCTTGGAAGTCAATAAACTAGGGACTACTATGAGTATATATATATATTGCTATTTGCTGCATAAACCTTCAATATATAAGAATTAAAACTTCCTGAAACATTAATCTTCAGGGTTCATAAACAAGACAAAGAAATGAATCAAAGCCAGCCATTGTTTGAGTTCAGCATTTGTTCAAATATCTGTAGTTTTTGAAACTTAATTCAACTATATTATAACCTCTGGTTTTTGAATCTTAATTTAACTAAATTATAACCTTGGTGAACCGATGTATCTTACTCACTGAACGATTCTTCATCTAGAGACTTTCCATCAGTGATATCCCGAATGGGGCTCACCTTTGAGAAGCCACGCAGGCTTCGGATGTCGGCGTATATGCTCTTTAAACTCCTCATCTTAACTTTGCTCTCAGTGGGGGAGCCAGATGAGTAGCCGTCCTCGTCCTCGTCCTTGTTCTCATCCTCGTTTTTGTGTTTCTTTCCAGAGCCACCATTGGCACAAGCACGTCTCGAAAATCCTACCTCCGTCAATGGCCTCGCCTTAGTCCTTTCCTTACGATAGCCGATCCTCACAGCAGTTTCAGCTTTCCCATATTTGCTATTTCCTGGAAACATCTCCTTTGCATCAATCCATGAAAAAATAGCAGCTAAACAGAATCTATTATCATTACATTAAACAAGACCTTCAAAGTGACATGCTTTGTGCAAGTGATTTTGAGTAGCTTCCTTGTTTGCATGTATATATCAGTTGAAAGTAAAAAGATCAATTTAAAACAAAAACTCCATGATAATTCAGTTGGCTGCAGCGTCGAATATAAAAAGAGGAATAAAACTGTAGGATATGCATGTAACCATCAATTTTATAAGATTGGTACATAGAAATAAACCTAGAAATCATGCAACCATAATGTAATTTAATGGAATTGCACACATAATGGGATATATATTTAACTTATTCTTTAGATTTTACGCCGCCCTTAGCACATATTCTTCTCACCTACATTCCTAATTCTCACGAAACAAAGGTTCCTCTACGAATTGAGCAGAAAATCAAAATTTAGGCCTTTGTAGTTCTGTCAGATGATGCTTAAGGCTAAAACACATGCAAAATCTAAATTTTCCGCAGGAAAACAAGAATACTTAACATGGCAACGGAACACCACATAGTATGTAATAGAATTAATATCCATAACCAAGGCAACTTTGACATGCAGTTGGTACATTGCAAATCTACATCTGTGGTAGTACCTTAATATCCTTTTTAAGTTCACATGAAGATTACGAATGTGGAATGACTGCACTCTACACCTAAATCGAATCTAAATCAAACCTAAAAGGATAAAACACATTCAAAATCTAAATTTTCCGATTCTACAGCTCACAGATGTAATACATAGATAATACATACATACAAATGCATCCACACAAACTAAAACTATTAGTTTTACGAATCAAAATAAAGATATTTCAGTGTTATTTGATGATAAAGAGGATCATTAGTAATGAAGTTTCTGTGTTATTGATTCCTATGTGGTTATGTATACTATTGAATAGTCGCAATTAGTGAGGGTCATTCTACGTATATACGAAATCCTTGATTAATAACAAGATAAATGAATTATTTTTTGTAATACATAGATCTATGGAATCAATTACTATATCCTGAATTGAAGTTCTTTTGGACTACGTAAACGGAAATATATCACAGCTAAGCATTAGTACCAACTTTCGCTCATTGACTTACAAATGGCAAAGTTAACGGTTACTAACGTCTTAAGAGGCGCGAAAGAAAACTGAATTTAAAAACCATTTTAAACCTTAGGGAAGATAGCATAACTTTCCAAGAAGAAGATAAAACCGTTGTCCCTTTACGATGTAATAACGTCCCAAAGGCGCGAAAGAAAGAAAACTGAATTTTAGAACCATTTTAAGCCTCAGGAAAGAAAACATACCTTTCCTATAAGAAGAAACAGTTGTCCCTTTCCGATTTGATATACCAGTACCAGAGTAATTTCGTTTCCTAGAACATCAAAATTAAGCTTGTTAATCTATGATCTTAAGATAAAACTCATGGTTTTTTATATGTTTGAATACTAAGCATATCAATAGTTTTCTTCAAATTATCAGTTCTAATTTGGATAAAAAATTTAGTAGAACGGGAATCAAAAGTTTACTTTTGAGAATTGGAGAATCCACCTCCTTGTTTGATGACCTATAAACAAAAGCATACCAACAAAAAGTAAATAAATGACATATAATTCTTAACCCTCTTAGTAAACTTAGTGGTATAAGATCATATATCAATATTTCATGAAAGATGAACTCCAAGAAACAAAAAAAAAATCATGAAGCACAAAAAAATATGATGAGGGACCATAAGGGAAAAGATGTGAAATGAATAGAAATCACAAAAGAAAACCATTGTTTTAGTTGGATTTGCTTGTTCCATCAGACTCTTGTTCCTTTCATTTCCTGACTGAAGTTCTGTAACAGCTTCTTCATTAACAACAGGGCCGGTGCGGGAATGTTCCTCTTGCACACGGGGCTGGACAGTGCGATAATCATCCCCATGTGATGAACCTCCAAGCAGTTTGTGTGCTCGTGCCATTATATCCTTCCAATCAGTGAGCACGTGATCTCGTGATGCTTCTCTAGCTGTTCTTTCAGCAGGTACTGGAAAAGAGGATACCTCCATCTCTTCTTGCTTAGATGGAGCTTCTGTTGAAGAAGCGACTGAACTTGGCACGATGGGAAATGAGGGAAATCTCTTTCTAATCCTCATATTTGTATTTCAGACAGAAAGGGAAAAGAGAAAGTTTGTATTTAAAATAATCAAGAGTTCTTGCAATAAATATTTTAGTTTATATATGTCACTAAGGCAAGTAAAACAAACTAAGTAATGCAAGATAAGAATGGGAGAGAGTTTTTCTCTGTCACTCTTCAGCTCTATCCTGATCTTGACATCTGTTAATCATCAGTAGTTAGAGCTCATTTAATCATATATGATGAGTAAGTGTTGCTATAAAGTAACGGTGCATGCAGTTATCAATTGCGAACTACGCTCATTTTTTTCTCTCGGCTCTTACATTATGATCACGGTTTATTTAATTCCAGTACTCTGAACATCTCACAATGCAAAGGACATCATCTTGTCGTCTATACCTACGAGACGACATATGAATTGGTGCAAATGTCCAAAATTCGGCAGTATTAAGTCATTACAATGAAAATTATGCTCAAATACATATGCAAATAGAGGGGCTTAGGCATCAGCTTATCGCCTTCATGACTTGCATGTGTTTGATTATTCCAGGTTCAAAATTCAATTGGGAGTTACAAATGGCAGCATTCAGTTGAGAAATAATCAATATTCAAGTTCAAAATTAGTAAATAGTTAAAATTTTCCATGCTAATTATCTGTCAAAATTAATTTCTCTTGAATTTACCTCTATCTGCCAAGTCTAAATATAGAAAAAGTTATCTGACTAGGTGTATCATTAATGCAATATAATAATACTTCATGGTATAAGGAAACTTCATAAGTACAGTCACAGGCACAGCACAACCTTCCATTCTTGGAACAACAGATCAGCAGCATTGGCTATGCATACAAAGAATAACCTTTTTCATTACCAAAACTGTTGGACAGTTAAGAGTATAATATAAATAAGCTGATAAAATGTTAGGACTGGTTACTATGAATTTTCTTACCGGAAGATCACCGAGTCAACAACGATGTACGATGTAAGAACTACGCGAATCATACTCGTCCTGAAATTGAGATAGGACCCATATATCAATATTTTTATGAAGCAAAGCAAAACAAACATTAACATATAATAGAGCCTGTCTGTCAAAAGGTTTAATTATTTCCTTAGATGTTTCAATATATTATATTATATTTTAACTTATCTAATTTCTGTGAGGGTTGAAGCCTGTTAAAAACGTTCGTCCTCAAGAGTAGTCAAGTAACTTTAGGATATAGCCAGGATATTTAACTAGATTTCTGCAGAAAGCCGCTCGAAACATTTATTAAATCAGGCATCAATATATGAACATGTCTTTGTTTTCTAAAACTTATGTCAAACTTGGCCAATCACCCATCAATATATTAATTAACATGCGCTCTGCTCGTACTAATGCCTTCAAAATAAGTAGCCAGAAACAATACTATGCATGTTAAATCAGGCATCAAGGAGTTATCTTTCTTTAAACAAGTTTTAGCTTTTGCATTGCACATTATGATGCAAGAATCATAAAGAGAAAAGGGGTTATCCAAAGGAATATATGGAGATGCATGCCCAACATCAACCACTATAAATTGAACTCTCAAATAGCCTTTAAAACAAGTTCAACATATTATTTTCATCCCAAACAGACTGATCCAGAAACGGTGTCGGTTGTATAACAAGATCAAAGGATTAAATGTGCATCCGACTCAATGACCGAATAATCCGAATCGGATATTACAAAGGTCAATTATGGGACGACTCTCTCAACCTAGTTTGCTCCATTCACAATGTTAATATTCGAAACTGACCTTGCTCGAGGGATCTCCCACTAGACCCGAGGGCGAGTGTCGGAAATAGGCAAGTAATATGAGTATACTACAAAGATAACATAAGCATTAATTGGAAATCCTATACTCCATAAAAATTCAACTTCACTGACTACTACACAAGGAATAACGAATTTATACATGATATTAAGGAAATTTACCCATGTAGATTAGTGGCCTGCCTTAATCAGCTTCATTAGTGATTAGCCTAACATTAAAAAACTGATTACTTTGATGAGTTGATTTCTCCAGCATGCAACAGCATTTTCTCGTACTGGTCTGAATACTGAATCCCGTCTTCTTCAACTCCCCATCAAACGGTCCTTGTTCAGCAGCTTGAAATGCAGCAGGATTTTTGGTGAAGGAAGACGAAATGGAGGGCGACTGTGAAGAATTCTCATTTCTAAAATTGCTCGACATCAAGATGAAACAAACTAATCAATTTAATGAACAAAAAAGATGATCAATTTCTGAAATGGAAAAGGGGGAAAGAGAAAGGGTGTTATTACTGTATATCATCATTACTCACCCCTGTCGGTTTCTGTAATATTTGATTCTATTTTTGCTTGTAGTACGGAAAACTTTCGGAAAAGCGTCGTTTCGTTTCATTTTGGAGCTGGAGCAGTAGCACTCTGTAGCAGTAGCTGCGGGGTTCTTAAGTGAATACGAAGAGATATATCATAGAGCTATTTAAGTTTGACTTGGTTAAGACTTGATTCAATTAGACTTGACTTGTGCTCAAATACGAGTTTTTATCTAGCCGAGACGAATTACTCGATAATCGACTCGAAAAGCTCACAAATTACTCGAAATATAATATATTATACTACATTGATTAATTAGAATTTAATTTTGGGTCTCGGGGTTTAGAGTCTCGTTTGAGATTTAGGGTTAGTTTAGGTTAACAATGGCTTATAAGTTTTTGGGAATAAGGTAAGCATATTAGTGTTTAGTTCTAGCTCGAGCTCTATTTTTTTTTGAATTCGATTTGAGCTTGATAACTTTAAGCTCCTGAACTTTTAAGCCAAGCTTAGCCATGAGCATTTTGAATTCGAGTTCGAGTAGAACTTAGCGATACTCGGCTCCTTTAGCTTAGCAGGTTATTATAACTTTAATCTAACTGTAAATTAGGAAAATGTTATGTAAAGTTTTAAAATATTACCTGTGAATCTCTCTTACTGACTAAAATTTTAAACTCATTTTGTTTGCAGCCAAGTTTAGCGGAACTCGATGTTTTCACTTCCATCACACAGGATGGAAACCAAAGGTCTAAGTTCCTGGAAATTACACAGAAATAATATATATTTATAACCAGCGTCATTTTAATACAAAACAATATCAGGGTTTAAGGCTGTTTGTCCTCCAATGAGTCGATGAATCTAAGGATAAGTTTGACCATGTCAGCATCATAAGCAGGGCCTTCCATTTCGAAGTGGCTAACTCCCTCTATCAGATGTGTTTCATTGCGTCCTGCGGCACACTTGAGCTTGTTCCGGAGCTGTTTGACGCTCGTAAATCTGTCCCGAGTTCCCATGACGAATTTAACCCTAAACTCTAAACCCTAAACCCACAACTTGCTAAACTGCAGACCCTGCAATTGGCGCCCCTAAACAAGGGCCAAGGCAATAACATGGCAAATAATGAATGATGAATACAGATAGCAGATACAGGCAAGTCCTTTGATCATTGTTTACACAAATCCGACATTCGTGTCCGACACATGGGTATATGTAGAAACTTAGGAATATCTAACCATACTTGTGTCCGATACATACTTGATCTAATCCGGATTCGAGTGACATAAACATCAACAGTAAAATCAGGAAAGAGGAGATATTTAAAACATCCTTTTTCTCAGTGGCAAGGTTTGCGGTATCTGAATGTCACAACATCAAATTTCTAGTTTAAGGCTAACTTGGTCATGAAGGACAATTTTCTCAATTCACTAATACCATTTCTAATGCAATTTCATCTTACATTTGTTATACAAAAATAATTAAATCTACCAGGGAAAAACAACAACAGCAAAGTTCCCAACAAATCAATTCCTTAAAACAACTTAAAATCTGGAAAATTTTGAGGTGCTGGAAGCACTACTAACTTAAAACAATATCAGAAGTAATAACATCCTTGAGGTCAGCAAAACCTGTGAGAGAAGGTCTTCCGGTGGAGCTTCCAACTCCCCTCATGTCAAAAGTAACAGCCCGGTAACCATTTTCAGCAAACCCGGCAGCAATCCGTTTCAAAAGAGCCTGACGACCACCCAAGATCGAGTATGGATGGACAAGGACTACGACTAAGTTGTCTTTGATCCCTTGTTTTGGTTTGAAAACTCTTGCACTCAGCTTCACTTTATCAGGGGTTTCAACAGTGGGATAATCCACTTTGTAATTCGACATTTTCTGGGGAGAGCTGAAGGTAAATATTGTGGAATGGAATCCGTTCCGGGAAAGACAATCCAAAATAATAGAGTAAAATGCGTGTTTGTCTATTGTGTTCTTAGCTTTCGAAGAGGGGAGTTGTGGATTTAATTGTTATTGGACGACTAGAATAATGTTTATGATTCGTGCACAGATCATATGTCATTACATTATTATATATTGGATTATCGTTTTTTTTTAATATTTGGATTATCGTATTTCAAAATACTACAAAAGAGTCACTCAATTAATTGATTATAACTTTATAATTTTCAAGTTACTATTCGTAAAATAAATCTCAAACAAATATCTAACATGTACTATTTTTATTCATGTAAAATTTACATCGCGTGCATATTTTATGACTAAATTACACCACATGTCGGGTTGAATTCGAATAAAAATTTTATATTTTATAATTAGTTCTAGTCAGTCAAAAATTCGACCCGTGTCAATCTCTAAATACAAGTAGTAAATATATTATTATTAAGGTTATATTTTGATACATAAACTGTGTAAAAAAAAGTTTACAGGACTCTTCACATTTAAAACATAAAAATATAAAAAACAAATTCTTAACAATGACACCCTAGATAATAAACTCTAAATCCTAAGCTCTAACACATAAATTCTAAATTCTATACCTCACGACTTAAACTAAATCCTAAAATAAAAAGGCATGTGTATCAAAATATTATTATTATTATTATTATTATTATTTATTTGACGTCGTCTTTATCTGGGGTAGGGGTGTAAATGAACCGGGCTTGAACGAACAAACATATGTTCGTGTTCTTTTGTTTATTTTTAAAGGTGTTCATGTTCGTGAACATAAACGAGCCGAACACACCTTTGTTCATGTTCATTCGTTTATTAAACAAACATAAAAATTTTGTTTATATTCGTTTATTTAACTTAATAAACGAACATAAACGAATGTTATACGAACAGTTCACGAACGGTTCGTCGAACGCTTTGTTCATTTACACCCTCTAATCTGGGTATTAAATAGAATGAGCGCAATTAAAATCTTGGTCCATAAATTTGGGTGCTCAAGTCAAGCCCAAGTTTTATGGATAAAAGTACTGAAAGGTAAATGGCGGGAAAGTGAACACCAAAAAGAAAGAATGGGAGGGAGAAAATTAAATGATCCAGACTGACATCATTTTCCTTGATTTTCTTTTTTAACTGTTGAGGTTGAAAATCTTCTTTTTTCTAATTTCTTCCTCTACGGTTTTGGTCTATTCATTAGTTTTCAAGATTCAAGTTATTTGAAATTTTGAGAACCGTGAAGAAAGAAAAGCAAACGGACAAGGGAAATACAGCAGCTGAACCGGTTCGAACCAAAGTTGCAGGAATGGCCCGGGATGAGTCGGCGAATGTTCAGTCGAGTCAACTGAGTCGTGAGGATTATGCGTCAAATCGGAGGGTTCTTCGCTCCAAATACCTCGCCGTGATGACAAAAATCAACGGTTATTTTTGCCCCTCTTCTTCTTTTGCTAAACGGATATTCTTCTTATTTTTACAAACTGTATATATTTTTATTTTTTCTTTTCAAATTTTAGTTAATTAAAATCTTTCTACTTAATTTTTGGGAGATGAAGATGCGAGGGATGAAATATCGAGCGTGGATTTTAATAAATTCAACATCATCATCAATGAACTGGACAGCTTGCATCAACAAGGTTTCCCTTTATTTTTCCTTTACTTTTTTAGAGATTTTGTTTTCAGTTACTTTGCTATGTCCCATATTTTATGTTCTTGAATAGCTGCTTTTGTTTTATTTTCACCATTTTTGTTTAATAATCGGTCACATTTCATTTTTGTTAACTTCTTAAGGAAGTCAGTTAATTCCTTGAATGTGTTTAAAATTTTCAAGATTTTAATTTAATTAGCTTAGTCAGTTATGGACCGAAGGGTGCTGGTGGTGTCAACCGCCCCCTAAAATTTTGAAAATTATATACGATTTAGAAAAAATTTAGAATTTTTCTATGTATTTTCTATTAAAAATTTATTTTTGCCCCCCTAAACTTTTATAAGTTCGCACCCCTAGAAATTTATAGGTTCGCCCCCCTAACCTAAAGTCCTGGGTTCGTCCCTGAGCTTAGTAGTCTTCCTTTGTTATCATTTTCTTTTCTTTTCCCCTGCCAAAAAATGTTGCAGATTGACTTGCTCTATTTATTTTTAGAGAAAAATTTTGATATGTAAACAATTAACTTACACAAATATTTCAAATTTAGTGTTTAGGTTTTGGATTTAGATTATAGGGTTTATAGTTAGACTTATAGTTCAAGGTTTAGAGTTTAGGTTTAAGGTTGTATGTTTTAAATAGGACGGGTTGTAATTTTTTACACGTTGTATATCAAAATATAACCCTATTTATTATTGTAATTAATTTGGCTCTACTCGTTTTCGGGATTATAGTGTCGAAGCCTCGTGAACAAGTAGCCGATGCTGAGGCATTGTTGGACTTGGCCAATACATTGGCAGCTTCCGTTAAGTCAATCTCTTGTGAGGGAATCAGCTTGGCAGACTTCGTCAATTGTTTAATTAGAGAGTTTGGGAAACCCAACAGAAGCCTTGAAACACAAGAAAATGAGCAGATACTGTTTGATTGGAAAGATATTGGGATGGCTGTTTCACCGTTGCTTAGAACCTGCAAAGGAATTTGCACCATGTTAGTTCTTTTATAGATACCATTTTGAATTTTCTTTTTGGTCTTTAACAAGTTGGGGGATATTGATTTGTTGTATTGTTGCTGAATTGTTTTGTTTTCTGTTATTGATCTTTAGGCTCGGACCTATGAATAACGGGTTAAAGCAACGGAAGCCTGCGGTTACTAGAAAACGCACTGTTAGACTAACTGATACTGCTCGGCCTGATGAGGTAAAGTCATGTTTTCTCTGGTCTCTTTAGTTTTTAAACATCGTTTAGGATTATGAGGACATAGCTACGAAATTTGAAAAACCTCGGTAAATCCATTGTGCTTGTTTTGTTTTTGGCTTCTTAGTTTAATTTTGTTTCAAATGATGATAGAACTATTCAGCTCGCTTTATGGTTTTGGTTATTAAAGACTGAAGTTGTTCAAACTATACCTAATAAAGTAAAACTAGCATATGTTCTTAGTCTAACTAGCAAAATTATATTTCAAAACTTTGACTGTTTTTAGGCCTAAAAACTGAGTAATTAAACAGAACTGTATTCAGTTTGTTGTGTGGCTTAGAATTTGGTTTGATCTGTTTTGTTCATTAAAAACATCAATTCTTTGATTCAATGTACTAGTCATATATCAAGGAATTCTTGAGTTTTTGAGTTATTCAGATGATATCTTTTAGGACATTCAAACTTCCCTTTCTTGTTTGGTTTCTGTTAATCAATGGTTATAGATGTTGTGTGAGGAAATGAAATGTGTACCCTGTCCAACAGGTTGATGAGGCTGATGCCGAAGAGAAAACCGACACTGACAAAAATATGGCAGTGATGTTTGGAATCTTAAGGAGAGAGAGACAAGTGAAACTTGAAAGCTTGATCTTGAATAGAGGTTCTTTTGCTCAGACCGTTGAGAATTTATTCGCCCTTTCGTTCTTAGTTAAAGATGGGAGAGCTGAAATAGTGGTGAATGAATCCGGTTCTCATATTGTTTGTAAGTATATTTCAAGACAATTATGTTGCACCTTAACTGAAAGTTCACTTAGCCATTATACCTTGATAATGCTATTGTCTCGTTTACTGTTTTCTTGCAGCACCTAAAAATGCACCTGCTGCTTCGTCTGTAACAAGCGGTGAGGCTGCTTACAGCCATTTCGTGTTCAGATTCGATTATATGGACTGGAAGGTATGGAATGTACTGTCATTGGACATATAATCCAGATATTGCTAGTACTTCTGAGTATTTACTATGTTCAGTGCTTTTGCTTTATCAGTATGCCAAACTATTTTAGTTGCTCGCATTTTCGATTTTAGGTAACCATGAACATGGTGCCACTCGGAAAGGAGTTGATGCCTCACAGGAAAGATTCACACTCAATTCCAACAAACAATTCAGGAGCATCAACAAAACCAATCCGAAAACTGTCTAGGAACCAAGGCTTGGTTTTGCAAGAATTCATCATACACGGCTCGTCTGAAACCGATGATGCTAGCAAAGGCCCCGACATTCGAAGGTGCAGGCCAAAGCTCAATTGACCATCTGGTTATGTGCAACTATTTCAAATGTTGTGATGTACATAGCCGTTGCTCCATCCCGAATCGGCGACTCTATCCCTTTTTGTATTAGATTCCTCTGCCATGGGAGCTTGGAGCAACTTCCTTTTGACCTATTTACTAACTTGGGCAGAATCACTTTTGGGTTCTAGATATGTGAATACATGCTCCTAATTATGCTATTTTTGGAGTTGACAAAAGAGTTTAGTTTTAGAGTTAATTGTATACTCATTTTAAATTGGTCTCTAAACTTTTAAATATTCTAATTTCATCCTCAAACCATGAGCTTCATTCTAAATTGGTCCCAAAACTTTTGAGCATTCTAGTTTCATCCTCAGACTATGGCTCTCATTCTAAATTGGTTCTCAAATTTTTTAAATTATCAATATATACTAATCAAATCTTATGTTAATACAATTGTTATAAAAATTGTTAATTGTCATGAAACCATGATGTGTATTACGTAATAATATGACGTGGTATAAACGGTAATTTGAGGATGAAATTGAAATATTCAAAAAGTTTAGGGGACCAATTTAGAATGAGGTTAGAGTTTGGGGATGGAATTGAATATTCAAAAGTTTGGGGACTAATTTAGAATAAAAGTTATAGTTTGGAGATGAAATTAGAACATGTAAATGTTTAGGGGCAAATTTAGAATGAGAGTAATAGTTTAGGGATGTATGAGCAATTAACTCTTAGGTTTACCGTTTAGTTTGGATTTAACCTTTAAGTTATTTGATTAATATAATTGTGCATCTAGTATGTCTGTTTGTGTCTATTCTCTCTCTGATTACCATATTATTTTTTTCAAATAAATTGTGAACACCTCATATAATTAATGAAAATCTCCGGACCTTAAAAACTATTTAATTAGTTTATTTTTTATTCTTTTAAAATTTCATTAATATATGAAATTCAAACGGTCCTTAAAATGTATTTTCCACAAATAAAGCATATATATATAATTAGTTATTTTAAAATCTAAAAATTTGTAATTATCTGAGTACATTGGATACTATTAATCATCGCTTCAATAAAAATATTTTAAATTACGGAAAATTTTAGGGTAAGATGCCTAAAAATGAGACGCAACCAAAATTTAAAAAAAAATTAAAAAATTTAAAAGTGTAAGAATTTCTGTATATACAAATTTCTTAAAAAATATATAAAAGTTTTAGAATATACCAAAAAATTGATATTAAAATTCTTATAATTTTTATAAAAATTTAGATTATACTTCTTTTTAACCTTATCCTAATTCCTAAGGCGTCTTATGTTAGAAAAACCATCTAAATTACTTCACAATCTTGCTCTCTCAGCTTGTGTATCAGCCTATATAAGTCGTAGCACGTGAACGGTCACGTGATCATCAACACCACTAGTATTCTGTCCCTGCCATCTGGGATTTATAAAAATCATAATTTTCAGAAAATCGTTCTTTCGTTCGTCATCATCGGCCACTTTTAAACCTAATTTCTTTTCGACCCTTTTCCTTTCTCCCCACCCCGCGCTTTCTCTTCTCCTCCCAACCCTAGCTTCCCGTTCTCTTTCTATCGCTCGCTTTTCCTTCCTCTTAGATCTTGTGGCTCACCCAATGGACTTTGGTGGTGGACGCAAGAGAGTGAGGCCCGAGGCTGCCTTGAACGGCAATGGCGGCTTCAAGAAATCCAAGCAAGGTGCTAATTTTCTGCTACTCATATGTATATCTATGCTTATATTCACTGTTTCTGCCATATTTGTGATGGAATCGTGATTTCTAGGGTTTGGATAATCTTTCTTTTGGATTTTGTCCCCCCTCATTAATTTGTAATCTTTCCCACTTTCTTTCATGAGGTACCGGGAAAGTAGCAAGTTTCGAATTTGTGTAGTTTAAGAGTGTTTGATTACTTGGAAAGTACTAGAAAAGGTTTGCATATTAGATTTGCTTTTGTTAAATCGATGTAAAAAAATTCTGGGAATGCATAAGGATAAATACAAATTGTCTGATTTATGCTTTAGTTTAATTTAACTATGAAATTTTAATGAAAGGGAAAAGGAAAAAAAAAAGCTTATAAAAATAAAAGTGAAAAAAGAGGACATTTTTAGTTCTTATTTTGCTTATTTATGTCACATTCGATCAGATACACACAATTGTGGAATTTTGAAACTCTACAAGCAGCTTTATGCTTGCTGCGTGGAGTTTTAGAAATCAATGTAAAAGTGTTAACATTGAATTTAATTACTCTACAATTGAGTTGTTGATTGTCACGTTCATTTAACAACATATGCTGTAGGCATTTATGGTTGTAGTGACTGATTAAACTTGCTTGTAGACATTTTGAATCCTTTGTCAATTTGTAGGGTATCGTCCACGCCCCATTGTGTTTGTTATCTCACTTAATTTGGATTTCCTGAACTTAAACAGTAGTGAGTTTGCATGTGATTGCTCTTGTGCTTTATTGATATTTGTATCTTTGCGTTGTTGCATGGCTGGGTTTATATTGGTGATGGTGATGAATTTTTTTTCCCTCCATCTCCTGTTCCTTTATCATTCTATTTTTTGGGTAAAGCTTTTCTTCACATCATTATCAGTGATTGCTTACTTTGTTTGCTAATCCAGCACACTTATATATATTGTACGGTTGCAGTTTTATACTCTTGATTTGTCATATATATATATATATATATATATATATATATATATATATATATATCTTTGCATTTGAAAATTTGGCAAATTTCTCTTTCATGGTAATTGTTGTAGAAGTATTTGGGATTGATGTATGAGGCGAAGAGATATATGTCTTAATTCTGATTTCTCAACCGAAAATCATGGGGGAGAAGTGTTTTTCTCTGGGAAACAAATATAGAAAACATGTATAAATATCTTTTTCCCTTTATTTCCTTATTTGCTTTAAGCATTGCCTCAGTGGACGGAACATCTTTAAAAGTCTATACTGGGTGTAGTTGCAAAGTTGTCAACCCACTATTCAATTTATTAGTAAGCTTGATGGTTCTATTCTTAAAAATGATCTAAACCAATTATTCATATTAGATAAGCACATATTTTCTTTTATAGTACTGATAAGTAATGACAACAGGGAACTAAATACTTTGTAAAGTTCAAAATGAATTACTCTCTGAAATTGTAACTGAGATAAATTAATTAATGTTCTGCAACAGAAATGGAGTCCTTTCCAACTGGTATAGGAAGCAAATCAAAGCCATGCACAAAGTTTTTCAGGTTCAAATCTTAACCTATCCAAAATGAATAGCCTAATGCACTTCCATCTTTTCTAAATTTTATAAGTTGTGAGTAAAATTTTCCTTTGACGACAACCTCTGAAGTAAACTTTATCTTATTATGACTAATTAATTGATCACTTAGAATGATGATTATACAGGTAACGCTCTTGGCTCTAATCATGATAAGAAAGACTATGGGATAAAAAATGGATGGTTTCTTGGTGAATTCTTGGACTAGCAACATGCTGGACTATATGTAAACAGAAAGCAACCGTGCAGGATTCAAAACTTTTCTTTCTTATAGCGTATTTTCTATAATCTTTTCTAGTAAACGCAGCTGCTATATTTTGAATATTGAGTACCAGAAGAAATTTCGGTACAGGGTAATCTATTATTGTAGCCATGAGAAGTTTAGAACTCTTACCCATGAGCGGTAATGTTTTAAGAGAAACTAATGGAATAAGCTGGCTTCCCCCTCTTTTACATAATTTTTGATACCCTGTGGAAGTATTTACTTGGTTTTGTGTGCATTTAAATTTATCTGTGAATAAATTTTTATGTTTCCCTTGGGGGTGAAAGAGACAGTGCATATTAACAGTTTTCTAACTATGTTTTGGTTGAAAATTCCTCATATTTTTATCACATGAAGATGCCTGAAGCAATAGTAGGATGCAGAGCTGCTTGCTTCTGAACAATAATAAAGGGTTGTGTCATGTTCTTGGTGCTTGTTATTCAATGTAGTAATGCAGAAGATTGCTGCTGTGATTCCTAATGTTACATGCAGTAACACTTATTTCATAGTATTGCATCATCTGTTGTATGCATGAAGAGCTTGGATAAACTCAGTTTTATTTCACGACTGAGCTAGTACTTATATTATAGCATTAGCAAAACAGAATTTCTTTGATATTAGCTTGACGTTCTTGAGTTTTGTTTATTTCACAGCACTTCTGGGTGCCAATTTGGTGAGAGCTGTCACTTCTTGCATTATGTTCCGGGTGGCATCAAAGCGGTGTCTCAGATGCTTGGTAACAACCCTGCTCTTCCTGCAGCTGCCAGAAATTCAGTAGCCCCACCGTCCTTCCCTGACAGGTCGTCTCCTTCAGCTGTAAAGACCCGTCTGTGCAGCAAATTCAGCACGCCTGTAGGTTGCAAGTTTGGTGATAAATGCCATTTTGCTCATGGTGAGTGGGAGCTTGGCAAGCGGACTGGTCCTGCTTATGAGGATCCTCGTTCCATGGGAGCCATGCCTGGAAGGATGGCCGGCAGGATGGAGCCTCCCTCACCAGGTTTTGGTGGTGCAGCCAGCTTCGGAGCATCTGCCACTGCCAAGATCAGCATTGATGCGTCCCTTGCTGGAGCTATTATCGGGAAAAATGGTGTGAACTCGAAGCATATCTGTCGGGTTACAGGAGCCAAGCTTTCTATAAGGGAGAATGAGTTAGATCCTAGTTCAAGGAACATTGAGCTGGAGGGAACATTTGATCAGATCAAGCAAGCCAGTGCGATGGTTCATGAACTGATTTTAAACGTTGGTTCGGCCTCTGGAAGTAGCATGAAGAACACGTCTAAGAGTGGGTCTGGCCCAGGGAACAACTTCAAGACCAAGCTTTGCGAGAACTTTTCTAAAGGAACCTGCACCTTTGGTGAGAGGTGTCACTTTGCGCATGGAACTGAAGAATTGCGCAAGGGAGGAATGTAAATTCCTCGGTAATATTGTGATGGGTAAGAACTCTCGCTTTAGCCATTGGGTTATTTCGGTGTAGCTGATGATGTGCTTTTGTAATTCTTTTTTTTTCTTTTTCCGGTGGTAAAGGTAGCTTGGAGTGCAAGAATTTTCTTCTAGGGTTTTTCTCCTCTTATATTATTTAATGATAATTATTTTCTATGTATGAATGTAACCTACCTTTCTTTGTATGCCTTGAGATTTTCTGCTGAGACTTAGATTTATAAAGAAAATTATGACTTCGAGCACTGTTTCTTTTTTATTTTTTTTATGATATTTTCGTCATCTTATATCTTATAACGTAGGATAAATTAAAGGGTAAATTGTTCAAGATAGTTCATGCTTTCGTTCAATGTTTTCATTACAATTGAAAGGAAATATTGAGTTCACTGTGTACTTAGTTACCATTAGGGTTGGACTGTCAGCCTCTACCTCTTCATCTGGCTTCTTTTGCTTTCTTTTCCTCTTCCTTTCTGTACTTAATGCCGCATGCATTACACAGAGTCTACAATTAAAAAAAGAGAGTCAAAAAACGATATGGATAAAAGTTGATAAGTTATTCAAAGTTCCACCATGCATTAATGCATACTACAAATTCAGTATAATTAAATTAGATGGATTGGTCGATAAATTTATCGAAGTTCCTCAATTTAAGTAACTGAAGTTCGTTTAGATGGCAAAGACTTTCATTATTACTGAATCTAACACAAATAGATAATAAATAAATATAATGAAATCCATTCGAAGAAATACTTGGCTTGTCTAATTTCAGATAAAGATGTATAAATCAGGAAAGTATTAATGTATGTACGAATGTGTACCTTGGGGCGAGTATCGTTGGTTTTGCAGTTGTGGTTAGTGCATCGCATGTTCGGATCATTGTAGTTGCTAGGGTGTAAACGAGCCGAGTCGAGCTCAAGTAGTGCTAAGCTCGGCTCGGCTCGTTAAGATTTCGAGTCGAGTTTGAGCTTAAGTAATTTTTAACGAGCCTGAAAAATTTAAGCTTGACTCGGCTCGTTAAGAACTCGAGTCGAGTTTGAGCTTGATTCGAGCCTAATTGAGTCAAGTGTTGACCGATCTTTGATCGTGTTGGACTCGAGTAACTCTTCATCTGTCATATCCTATGTTAAGCCCTATGAAGAAAAAAATTTGATACACAAGTTGTGTAATCTCAAGCTTGTTAAATTTAGAGTTTAGGGTTTAGATGTTTAGGGTTTATGGTTTAGAATTTATGAGTTATATTTTAGGGTTTAAGACTTATATTTTAGGGTTTTAAGTTTAGGAATTTAGATTTTAAATTATAAAAAAACAAAAAATAGTATATTAGCTCGTGAACTTTTCGAGCCGAGTATTAAGTAGCTCGGCTCGTCAAGAACTCGAGCCGAGTTCAAGCTCGACTCGGCTCGAGTCGAGTCTAATCAAGTCGAGCTTTGAACGATCTGTCTCATCTCATTTACAACCCTAATAGTTGCCAACACGTAGACCTGAGGAGCCATGCCTCGAAGGATGGAGCCTCCCTCACTAGGTTTTGGTGGTGCAGCCAACTTCGGAGCATCTGCCACTGCCAAGATCAGCATCGATGCCTCCCTTGCTGGACTATTATCGGGAAAAATGGTGTGATTCGAAGCATATCTGTCGTACATGAACCAAGCTTTCTATAAGGGAGAATGAGTCAGATCCTAGTTCAAGGAACATTGAGCTGGAGTGAACATTTGATAAGATCAATCAAGCCAGTGCGATGGTTCATGAACTGATATAAATCTATTCAGCGAATCAGATCTTGGTATGCGTCTCCCTATCATGCGTTGTTGTGTTAGTGAATTGGCAGATGATTGTCAGTACGAGTTCTTTGCAGTAAAGTGTTTTGTTGTAGACCTTGCGGTGACAGAAGTTCTATCTGTTTCTCTCGAAGGTAATGTGTCTGTTGTAAAGGAATTTTGTGGAGTGGATTATTTGGTAGCTATAGCTATGTGCTTCTCCTAAAAACGACGTTTACTTTTTAATTTGACTTGAGTTTTTAAGTTGGCGTTTACCTAGGGGTGGCAAATGGGCGGGGCGGGTGCGGATACCCCCTCCCCATCCTCATACCCACCTAAAATTTTCATATCCACCACCTACCCACCACCCACGACGGGTATAATTTTCAAATCCACACCCGCCCACGTGGGTATATTCTTAAATCCATCCCACACCCACCACTCAATTGGATACCCATTACTCATCTTGTACCCGCCTACCCGCCCGCCTGGCAGCAACCATATCACATAAAATATGAAGTGATAATGGAACCGATGCCCCCTATACTTTGACGGAAAGTTCAATGTGGTGCCTGAACTTTGGATGTGTTTAATGTGCCCCCTGAAATTTTCTTCCGTCATTTAAAACGCCCCCGACCCTAACAATGTTAACTTGTGATGTGGTATAACTAACTTACACCGGTGTAAGTTCTACTGAACTATAGCTAACTAACTATGACTAATTTACACCGGTGTAAGTTAGTTATTATGTGAGAAATCTGAGGGTAAGACAATGCAAAGAACTAAAGCAATGAACTTGAAATTTGAATAAAGAAAACAAATTTTATATTGAATCAGATATTTTCAAAGCCACATAATATGGCGGGTAGCATACGGGGAAGACGAGTGCGGGGCGGGTAAGGTCTTAAATCCACCACCTATCCACTACCCGCGACGGGTATGACTTTTTACATCCACACCCGCCTGCTACCCACCAAACTCATACCCATCCCCACCCCAACTGGGGCGGGTGCGGTGCGGAATCCGCAAAACTGTACTCGTCTGCCATCCCTACGTTTACCTGAATTTTTTTTTGATTGGTTTCATGTCCTGAAAACAAAATCTATGTTAGTTTTACCAGGTCCGACCCTAAGGGGCAATGACCTAGGGTCCAAGCTTGATAGGGCTCAGTTGACTTATGTTTAGGGGTGGTTAGGTTTAAAAATAGGCATAAAGTAAAAAAAATATTTCTTAATGTTTGACTGAATGGTTATTTTGTCTCTTATTCTTTTCAAGTTAACATTTTTTAAGTCAACAAATTTGTCTATATAATACTGTTATGTCAGAGTGCATTGTCATATATGTTTGTCTCATCATTTCAAGCCATTTACCATAAGTTGATTGATAGTTTTCATTCGCAGAGGGGCTATTTTGACCTAAAATGAAACATTGAGGGTTTAATTGCTCAAAACAAAGAAAAGTGGCTAAAGTGAATATTTAGTTAAACGTTGGGAGCATTTTTTGACTTTATGCCTTAAAAATAGTGTTAGGGAGAAAAGAAAAAAAAAGAAAAAATTGATTTAGAGAAAATAAAAATCTACTAAGTTTATTAATCGGGAAGGAACTTTTGGAAAACATTGATGTTATTATTAATGATTTTGCATCCCGAAAAGCTCGTAGAACCCATTTTTTATGATTTTTTGAGATTATATATTAGATGATGACATACGAGTTGTTTGAACAATTTTTTTTACTAATTTTATTAGTAAAATCTTTATCCGCTTAAACAATGAAGTATTTATATGAAATGTAACCCCCTCGTCCCGGTCTGGCCGGATGACCGGTCCGAGTAAGCTACACGGGGAAAACTGAAGTGAAACCCGTTAAGGATTCCCCCTCAGTTAGCAACCCTAAAAATTTCCTTCCGTTTTAATCTTGTCTAAAGGCATGTTAATTCCTAAGTAATCACGTCAGCGGAAAACATCGGTAAAGAAACACATTCGAGCCTCAAACCATGCATTAAACTGTTCATTTTACATTTATAGGGCAGGTCGTATCGATACACCAACCAAGGGTATCGATATGCCTTGACTAAGTCAACTTAACAGTCAACTCAGGGAAGACCGTATCGATACAACCCTTGAGCGTATCGATACGCCCTTCTCGGTCAACATCTCGTGGTCAACGAGATACAACCGTACCGATACGCCCTTAACTCACCAAAATCTCAGAATTCCAGTGAGCTAAAACTGTATCGATACACCCCCGTGTATTGATAGGCCCAGCCAAAACTGAGTCCTGCAGGCAAGACCGTATCGATACAGCCCTTAGGCGTATCGATACGCCTTGCACTGCAAGTCTCCAAAAACTAGCAAAAACAAACAAGACTCAACTCTATATGCATTTTGGGACTCCCCTAAACTCATTCAAGCATACATACATTAATGCACAACCAATACAAGCATATGGGGCATTGAATCTAACCAAAAGCCATAGGGAACGAAGCTTTCATGCAATTCCACAAAAAGAGCATACTTAGCAATTATAAGACCACATACACAAGCCAATCAAACATAGAGCATACATAGACCAATAACATACACCTATAGGCACATATAATCAAGCAACAAGTTAGGCATGATCCTCAATCCATGAAACAAAAAGCATAACACGTCCATAATTTAACATGCTTAATTAACACCAATCTTCTAAGGAGTTTGACACCAACTCCTACAACTCTATACCCCATCGTCTAGGCATTATTACAAAACGCAAATCATACTTGAACTAGCTTGAGAACTCCAAAAGCTCCTCCCTTGCCCGCTTGCCTCCCGAACTCTAACGATCTGCATGTTGAAAACAAAAGAGAGCGTAAGCTAACTAGCTTAGTGAGAGAAGCTCTATAAATCCACTACATGCAGTTTTCCAAAACACTTTTCATATGCAAGTAAAACAATGGATGCACGAAGTGACTATCTCAACAACAATACATGGTTTGCACAAGCACAACCAACATACACACACGGTGGGACTACACATCACCGTTTCGACTAGTAGATTTCCAATGGGACTACACATCAAAGTACTTTCCTACTAGTCACTACCGGTGGGACTACACATCACCGTAGTTTAGACCATCATCATGTGAGGCACGACTTCAACTTGACTACACATTAACAACTTAAAATGCACATGATAACCACATCACATAACCATTCATCCTATCACAACAAACATAGGAGTATAGAGGCTTACACTCGGGTTTAGGTGAACCCTCAAGGTCCCACCCAAACCCCAAAGGTTTCATGTCGTGCACTATTCAAAGATTAACAAATCTACTCACCGTTGTTACCCAAGTGAAGACCGAAGACCAAGCTCAAGACTCCGAAACCTCCGGATTCGTCCCCGAAGCTTCACCAACCAAATTTCCCATTTCTAACCATCCCAACACAACCAAAACAATCTCAAGTCAGTCCACATTTCAAGGTAGTCAATCCGAAACACAAACCAAGCATAATACACATGATTTCAACTAAAACAAAACCCCAAAGTTCCATATTCCCGAGCAGCCCCTAAGTACCACCTAAAACCAATGATTTCGACACCTAAATTACTCCCAAAGGCCTTCAAAACAATCCTTACATATAGCATAACCATCATCCATCACATTTCCACATAAAACACCCTCAAAACCCAACTTAAAACCCTTCCAAAACCCCACAAAACCCAAATCCGAGAAATTCCATAAAACCTTCTAAAAATCAGTTTTGTTGGACCTTTTAGGTTGTAGACAACTCATATAACTTCAACAAATCGAAAACTTAAGTTAAAGACTTCAAAGACAACATTTTTAGTCTAAAATCCTCCAAACTTCAAATCTCAAAACATGTACAAAAATGAAAACAAAAGGTATTAACTTGTAGAGAATAACGAGGGCAAGTCAAAAACGAAGTTACCTTTGCAAAACCTTCAAAAATGAGCAAGATATTGGATGGAATAGTATCTAGGGGAGAGGGGTTCATTTGACGTCAAAATGGAAAATGGAGAGGGGAAGAAGATGAGCCAAAAAGCATTTTTTTATGTTTGTTTAAAATTGAAAGTCCAAAGACCAAAATACCCTTAATGAAATAGGGAAATCACAATAGGAGACATTCATGGCTATTTGGGCTTGTTTTGGAAAATGGTCCAACTTAATTTGTTTGTTTTAAAACCCGAGGCCTAATATATTATTTAAATATTATTTTCACCCGACCCCTAAACCCGAGAGTTACATAAAATTATTATTATATGTTGTTTATTTTTTATAGGGACCCAAATCTATTATTTTGTCTAGGGCCCAAAAAGATTAGGATCGGACCTGAGCTTTACATGTATTGATGTTTATGCCTATGATGGAATATTTTGATGTTGTCGGGGGACTGTTGTGTGTGTATTGTCAAATATGGTTAATGTCGGTGGATAGAGATGTTAGGTGTTTTTTTCTATTGGGGGATATTCATTTCTACATGTATTGCTACGTACTGTTGCAATTTTTAATCCTATGAATAAAATATATTTTGCTGAGTAAAATATATATATGAAGGTTGGTTCGGCCTCTGGAAGTAGCATGAAGAACGTGGTTAAGATTGGGTCCGGCTCAGGGAACTAAGCTTTGCGAGAACTTTTCTAAAGGATTTTGCACCTTTGGTGAGAGGTGCCACTTTGCGCATGGAACTGAAGAATTGCGCGGGGGAGGAATGTAAATTCCTCAGTAATATTGTGTTGGTTAAGACTAGTACCGATGATGCCGACCGCCGGATGTGTTACGGATGCTGAGTGAGTGGCGAGAAGTTCAAAATACTTCTGCCATTTTTTCTGGTTCGTGGCAGTGCTGGGTAGATGCATTGCTGCCATTTTTTAACAGGGAGTCGGTTTCAAAAATAACTTGAAAGTTTATGCTTTAGTTCAATAAAAAAAATAAAAACTAGTACAAACAGTTTGAAAGTTCATGCTTTAAGTTCAATGTAAAATTCCTCGCATATTGATATGCCAAGAAAATGTTTTCATTACAACTGAAAGAAGAAGAAAAAACTGCAAAATAAAAAGGAAATATTGATTTCCTTGTGTCATTAGTTACCATTAGGGTTAGACCGTCGGCCTCTACCCTTTCCTCTAGCTTCTTTTGCCTTCTTTTCCTCTTCCTTTCTGTACTTAATCCCACATGCATTACAGAGAGTCTGCAATTAAAAAAAAAGTTGCTCCACATATTACATATATATGGATAAAAGTTGACAAGTTATTCATTATAATTAATTAAAGGATAAATATTCTATACACATGCGGTGGAAACTGAACCACCAGCGCCTTAGTTTTAGGGTATAGAGAATTAATTTAGGGTATAGGATATAGGGGTTTAGGTGTAGGGGTTAGAATTTAGAAATAGTTGTTTTAATTTAAGGTTTAAGATTTATAAGTTAAAACCTAAATCATCAACATATTACCCTAAAAACTAAACCCTAACTTATAAACCCTAAATTATAACCCTAAACCTTAAATTGAAACAGCTATCCCTAAACTCTAACCTCATGCACCTAAAACCCTAAACCATATACCTTAAACTAACTCACTATACCCTAAAACTAAGACGCTTGTGGAAACTTTCAGTTTTCACCACCAGTGTATAAGATATTAATCCTTACTTAAATTAGATGAACTGATCGATAAACTTTAATCAAATAAACTGAAATCCCTCCATTTAAGTAACTGAAGATCGTTTAGATGACGATGACTTTCATTATTACTAAATCTAACGACCAATAAATGAATACTCCATGAAATCCATCTGAAGAAATATTTTTTCATTTGTCTAATTTCAGATAAAGCAATATAAATCAGGAAAGTATTAATGTATGTACGTATGTGTACCTTGGGGCCGAGAGGTCCTTTGCGCCACATGGGAGTATCGTTGGTTTTGCAGTTGTAGTTGGTGCATCGCCTGTTCGGGTCATTGTAGATGCCAACACGTCGACCCGAGGAGCTTCCGAGCTCGAGCTGTCGATTTGCAGCGGCTCTCCTAGGAGGGACATCGAGCAGCATGTAGCCGGTCGCAGGCGCTTGAGGAGAAGGAGGCGGCGACGGAGGGAGAGGACGAGTAGGGGCGAAGTTGGTGGTGCCATAAGAAGGAAACCCTAGAGAAGAGCCTGCAAAAGGGCTAAATGCATTTGCATCATTCATGTTATGGAGACTGCTTTCCATTTGATCTGATGGCCATGCAAACGGGGTTTGGCTGCCATTCAAGCTTTCTTGACCTTCAACCGTTGCTCCTTGGTTAACCACTCCTTGCTGAATCACATGCAAATTAATAATGTAAAAGAATAAATAGAAATTAGAAGATAAATGATCACATTGTTAATTAGCCAAAGCTCAATAGTATACATATGCAATACATATGGTTATCTCTTTTTTTATGGTAATGTATTTTCTTAAATAAAATTTATAACCGAAAATAAAATTATTATTACTATAATAGCTGTCAGTCTATCACATTATCCACGTGACGACAAAAAAAACTATATCCAACGTGGACTCATTATTTCTTTAACCATTCAGGAAATTTTATTAATGATGAAACCGTTGAACTTCGTTGGCATTTCCATTCTATAAAATTGACATAAAATAAAAAATATTAAAGAAATCACTCTAATTTCATGTATATTTGAATGGTTTTAACTAAAATCATAATTTTGTATTAGCAAAAAGTCTTGTAATCTTATAATATCGTGCATGAAATTAACACACACAAAAAGACCAACAAATTAAGCCAACTTTTCAGTGTGTATGTAACCAATAGGAGAAGAAAAATGATGAACAACCTGAGTGTTCTGGTAAAGTGTTGTGTTTTGATTGAAATCAAACGAAGAGAATCCCAACTTGAGAGTGAGATCAACCCTTTTGTTGTTTGGACTGTTGTTGTCGTCGTCGTCGTCCCGGTTGTTCATTTCATCAACTGCTCGATTGAGCCACCTTGAGTCATCCATTGATTCACTGGTTTTTCCTTTGAAAAAACAAACAAGAAAGAAAATTAAGACATTCAAAACAATAGGATGATCTGGAAATCCGACACACATGCAACGATTGGGCATAGCTTTTATATGATAATGATAACAAAGAAAAAACAAACAAAAAATAATATTATAAAATAAAATCAATCTTATATGATCAGATCAATGACTCTCGTTAAAAAAAAAACTCATGATATCTGTGATTCAAAATCGATCTTATGATCATAATTAGATCAGATCAAAAGCTTTCGTTCTGAAAGAAAAATAGAGTGCGAAAAATATATAATACATATATAAACTAGCATGAGCTTGAAATCATATATGAATAGAATTCTACCACCACTTCTCTTTATGTTTCCTCATTTTATGATTTTAGAGGGAGGGGAGGAGAGAAAGGAGGGAAGCAAAGACATAAGATATAGCAAAGAGAGACTTACAACTATAGCTATGGAAGCCTAGCAGGACAAAGGTATTTTGTTGTCTGAAATATTTGTGAGTAGAAAGGGATTGTGAATCTCTTATTTATACTCAAGAAGGGTCTCATTTTATGGTAGGTGAATATAATAATCCTTTTAAAATATTTTTTTAATTTTTTTATTTTAATTATTTATCGGCGGCCAATAAACTTGCTGATCATTTGCTGCAACAAAAACGGTAATATTTAAATTTAATTTAGAAAATTTACGCCGCCACCTACTACCAGTCGATTAAGTTTTTAAAATAAATTTAACGGTTTAAATCATGTCGTCATGAATGAAGTAAATTAGATAAGGAAGGGTGTCGAAAATAAATATTTATAATATCTAATATAGATTAATTGATCGGTGGATCAAATACATGTAATTGTAAAAAAAAAACTAGCATTGTCCCTTAAAAATAATTGACATTGATACATATACATACGTGTGTTTTGGAATTGAAATCATTTGTCCTTTTTTTTTGTGTCCCTATTTAAGTTCTCACACAAAAAATTAGATTTAGGGTTTAGGGTTAATGTGTATGTTAGGATTTAGTATTACAGTTTAAATTAGGGGGCGTTTGGTTCGCGGAAAAGATCATTACCAGGGGGAATTATCTTTTCCGGAATCACATACCCACGTTTGGTTCAAGAGCATTCCCTCCTAGGGGTAATGAAATATTCCCAACAATAGCTATTTTTGGGTCTTTTCCCGGGAATGTCATTCCTTCCCTTTTCTTAGGTATTAGACAATTCCCCCCCTTAGGATAAAAATATCCCTAAAAATATAATTATTTTAAAATGATCTTTTCTTTTTGTATATAATTACACAAGTATAAATCTATTTTATTTTTAGTGGTTTAGGGTTTTAATACTTATTATAAAATAATATGATGCATATAAAATAAAAATATATCAAATTTTTATTTTATTTCGATTTTTTTATATATGTGTTTGATTCAAATTTTATTATTGGTATGTGTTTTATTACATTTATTATTTAGGATCAATTTTCATAAAAATGTTTTCATATTATATTTTTTATATTTTCTATGAACTTTTATGTAAATATTTTGACTTTAATCTTAAAACTTCAATTGGTTAAAAAAGAAAATATATTTCAAGGACAATTTGGTAAAACATGCATTTTTCTTATCTTATATTCCTTCGACCAAACAATGTAATCTTACATTCATGCCAAACAAATCAAACAAGGTAATACAACATTCCGGGTAATATGTTAAGTAATGTAACATTCCGATAATCTCATTCCCAAAGGTAATCTTACATTCCATGAACCAAACGACCCCTTAGGGTTTATGGAATTGTGTATGTGTATTTTAAGGTTTAAGATTTAAAATTTAGGATTAAAACTTAAAATTTATATTTTTTAGTGTTGAAGCATAAAAAGAGACATAAATTTTTTGTTCATGTTTTGGATGATGGATTTTGAGAAATATATTCGTTTTTAGGTAAAAATATTAATGAATTTTAAAAGACTATTTTGGTAACCCAAATTTCTTATTAATTTTTTCTAATAGAATGATATGCATATGGTGTATTTTATGTTATTTATTTTTATATAATTAATTTAATTTTAATTAATTTTAAAACTATAATATTCTAATAACCTAATTTTCCTAAAATCTTAAAATTTAAAATTTATCGCCCAAATGCACCTTGATTGCATTTGATACATAGATAACACAGACTCATCCTAAATGGATGAGTCTACACAGCTCGACGAACACAGATGAGCACCACTAACGACAAGTACTGATGAACACCATTAATTTAATTTATAAAGATTAAAATTTTAAAGGACTAACCGTATAATTATAAATTATTTAAAAATCAAAAGGTAAATTAATTAAATATATTATTTTCTTTTCTTTTCTTTTAAACATGGATCAAAATACCTATCTACCCTTAAATTACAAACCTTATTTTTTGTTCATTTAAAATTCAAGCTACCGCCGCCACCGTTCCCACCGGTGAACAACATTTGAATAGCGTGAATTAATTCATGGATTTAATCCATTTAAAATCCAATTAACTTACGATATACACTAAGGTTGGGGCAGGTTAAAAAAATCCATTCGAATTAACAGCATAGAAATGGTTGATGTTCCCCGCCGGACATGGATTTTAAGCACCATCCTGCTTTTAGTATACAAAAATGAAAAATTATTAGTAAATAAGTAGATTTTTCATTATGGTAAAAAGCATGAATTAGGGTTTTAACAAAAATTAGTATACAAAAATGGTTGCCGTTCCCTGCGGCAGGGCAGTGAATTTTTCATTCGAATGGATTTTTGGTTTAGGATTTTTTTAAAAAAAATATATTTTTAAAAGCATGGATTTTTCATTGTAGTAAAAAGCATATAAATGATTGTCGTTCCCCGCAGCATGGCAGTGCCAACGACGGCTGCAACGACTACTTGAATTAAAAATAAAAATAATTTAGAGGTAGACAGGGGCGGAATTAGAAATTTATAAAGGGGGACCAAAATGAAATTTAAAAAAAAACTAAAAATTTATAAAGGGGACCAAAATGAATTAAAAATTTTGAGGGGGGCCAAACTAAAATTTTACAAATTTTAAAGGGATTATAGAGGTAATTTTACCTTTTTTCCTAAAAAAATTCTATCTTATTCCTAATGAAAAAAAAATTGGGGGGACCAAACCCCCTTAAACCCCCCCTAAGGTCCGCCCATGGAGGTAGATAGGTATTTTGACCTATGTTTAAAAAAATTAAAAATAAAATAATATATTTTAATTAATTTACCTTTTGATTTTTAAATAATTTATAATTATACAGCGAGTCCTTTAAATTTTTAATTTTTATAAATTAAATTAATGGTGCTCATCGAGCGTGACAGACTCATCCTAAATATAATCATGTCGTTATATGCTATTTTGTTTATTTAAATAATCAAACAACTATCAACTAATTTTAACAAACACTTTTATATAACCATCTAATTTAATTCGCTTGTCAAATCAGCTTATACATTCCGCTTATCAATTATCAACAAATTTAATTTACTATTAATTAATTATTCCTTAATTTTCAAACAGGGCCACAATTAATTAATTGTATATTTATAAAAATAACAATAATAAAAATGGCATCTTATTATTCGTTTACAGTGGATAAGCTTATGTGTCATATTAAATTTGCATCTAAAATAACACATGGTGCATCAGTTTTTACCTATTTTTGGATTCAGCATTTATTTTTTTACAACATTATCACTTACATATATATGGCAAGGGATTAAATGTAATTATATTATTTTATACAGAGTTAATTGTACTATATATCTTTAAATTATAATTTTCATCTTAAATTGACTCATAAAATATTGAGTATTTTAATTTTACCGTTTAAGTTATTAGTATATGCTAATCATATTATATGTTAATAAAATTATCAATTGTCATGTAAACATTGATGTGTACATAATAATATGATATTGCGTGAGCGATAATTTGAGGATGAAACTTGAGTGTTTAAAAGTTAGGGGACCAATTTAGAATGAAAAGTGTAGTTTGGGACAAAATTGACACATTAAAAATTTTGGGGACTAATTTAAAATGTGAGTCATAGTTTAGGGAGAGAATTGAATCGTTCAAAAGTTAAGACACCAATCTACAATGTGAGTCATAATTTTTACCTATTTTTGGATCCATCTCTTTCCTAGATGTAAATAATGACTGGGTAGTTATTTAGAAGTTACTTTAAAATAGATAGGTATTATTGGTTGGGATGAGTCTGCCACGCTCGACAAGCACTGATAGCACCAATGAGTACTATTAATTTAATTTATAAAGATTTAAAATCTAAATGACTCGTCGTATAATTATAAATTATTTAAAAATTAAAAGGTAAATTGATTAAAATACATTTTTATTTTTTATTTTCTTTTAAACATAATCAGATCAAAATATCTACTCTTAAATCACAAAACCCTAATTTTTTTTTATGAAATTCAATCTGCCACCGCGGTCAGCTACATTCGCACTGCCCCACCGCCGTACCTTCGTGGCCGTAGTTGAGCACTGCCGCAATTGCCTCCAAACCTCCTGGAAACAATCCCTGAACATTTTCTAGTTCAAAGCGCGCCACTTTGATTTCCTCTCGAGCTTCCATTTCGCGACTCACATCCGGAAAAATAAACTGATGTTTAGATATATTGCGTTAAAGGTATTTTAAGGTGTCCTAAAAAGCAATGGACCATTGTTTTTTTTTTATTAGGATGAGTTTGCCGGTGGCAGGGCTCGACGGCGGTCATGGAGGTGCGGCGACGGGACGATACGAATGTGATCGGCGGCAGTGGCTAGCGACGGCGGAGAAGGATTAAATTCTTAAAAAAATTAGAGTTTTGTGATTTAGTATTAGGTATTTTGATCTAATTCTATTTAAGAGAAAATTAAAAATATATATTTTAATCAATTTATCTTTTAATTGTTAAATAATTTATAATTATACGGTGAATTCTTTAGGTTTTAAATCTTTATAAATTAAATTAATAGTGCTTATCGTGTTCGTTAAGCATTGTAGAATTTTCTTATTGGTTGAGATCACGGATATCGTGGTGAGTCGGATTTATCTAATAATTTTTTTTTTGTTTTTGTTATGTATTAACTTATAATTCTATTATTGTAAATTCAAATATTGTGCCAGAATCGAACACTCCTACCATCCGTTTTTGGACTAGTTGATTTTTTATCGTAATAATGTGTGTGATTTTGTAACAATAAGCTAATACTCATTTATATAACTCGGAAATTTGTTATATAATTTGGAAAATTTTAGACGAACACTACTGAACATCGTTAAAAATTATTAAATTGACTAATAAAGATTAAAAATATTAAGGACTCAACATATACATATAAATTATTTAGAGCAAATTTTAATTAAATTATTTTTTATATTATATATATTTAAAATAATTTAATCACATGCCAACCTTAGTCAATTTAAAAAAAAACCATAATCTCAAAACATGAAACCTAGAACCCGAAATCATAAATTTGAAGCCCTAAACCCTAAATTCAAATGTTGGGTTTAGGCTTAAGGTCTATGGTTTAGGGTTTAGAGTTTATAGTTTATTGTTTTGGGTTTCAAGTTTTAGGTTTTGGGTTTCATGTTTATGTTTTTTTATTTTTTAAATTGACTGAGGTTGGTATTTGATCCAATTATTTTAAAAAAATATAATATAAGAAAATAATTTAATTAAAATTTTATTTTAAATAATTTATAATTATATGTTGAGTCATTGGGATTTTTTATATTTATTAATCAATTTAATGATGTTCAACGATGTTCATCGTTAATTGTGTTCGTCGAGCGTGGTAGACTCGTCCATATAATTTTATATAATCAATGTATATGTGCTACTCGTTCTCGTTATATGAACCCAACAAGTGTTCCAGTGAAAAAGTGGATGATGTTTATCTTAGGAGACACAAGTTCAAATCACTTTGTCTACAAGCTGTATAGACATTATCAAAAGGCTAAGAATATATAGAAAGAGAGAGAGAGAGAGGTGGGGGGCTTAAATGAAAAATAGGTGACTAAAGTATACATTTTTTAAATTTTTAGGTGCATAAAGTATTTTTTTGTAAAAATAGGTGCCTAAAGTTTTAAAGTTTGTAATTTTAGGTTCTTGACCGTTAATGTGTGTTAATTTTTTTTAACCAATCAATGCTTGATACGTGGCACTAATTTGATTTTTTTAATTTTTTTTTAAAGAAAAAACACCCAATAATATCAATTTTTCATAAATTCTCGAAAATTTGTAATTTTTACAAAACAGTCTCAAAATCCCTAAAACCTCCCAAACCCCCAAATTGTTACCAATTTCGCCACCGATCGCCGTCCCTAAGCCTACCCCTTTGATCGCCATACCTAACCGGTTGTTTTTCTCCATCACGGTGTCGCCGGAACGACGAACGACGTGATAGCCAAATGTCGATTTCACGTTCGGCGTTCAGCGTTCGACTGCTACGCGGTGATGGGGAAACAATCGACTATGTCTGACGACCAAAAAGATAGGCTTAGGGGCGACGATCGGCGGTGGAAGCGATGGTAATTTGAGGTTTGGGAGATTTTAGGGATTTTAAGATTGTTTTGTAAAAATTGCAAATATTTGGAAATTTATGAAAAATTGAAAAAAGGGTGTTTTAAGTTTTTTCATTTTAAAAAAATAAAATAAACATGTTACGTGTCAAACATTGATTGGTTAACAATTTTTTAATACCTTTTAACTGTCAGACACCTAAAATTGTAATTGTTGAAACTTCAAACTCTTAAAATTATGGCCATGTTTGGTAAATAGCGGTTTGGGCAAAAATTAGAGGTTTGAGGTATAATTAGAGGTTTGACTAGTCAAATCCGCTAATATTGATGTTTGGTAAATAGCGGATTGAAAGAGCGGATTGGGGTGAAAAAGCTAATTTTGAAAAAGCTCCTAATATGAGCTTTTTGAGATTAGAGGTTTGATATTAGAGTTGTAATGACTCTTTTACCCTTAACAATTACCAAAAATCTCCAAATAACCTAAATTAAATAATAACAATTTTTAATATTACTAATAACATATTAAATATTGGACTTATTCGTTGTTACTACTAATTTATATGGTGACATTTGTAAGTTAATTCTATTTTTTTATTATCACATATTTATATGTGCATATAAAAAAATTAATAATTATATAAATAATAAATTAATATATATATATCTTTCAAATATGTTTAGGAAATTTATATTAAAAATAATTTTTACAAATCTAATTAATATTTATTAGATACAAAATATTAATAACTGATAAATTATTCAAACAAGTATTAAATATAATAATGTCCTTATATGTCATTTTGCTTGTTTAAATAATCAAACAGCTATCAGCTATCAGTTAATTTTACCAAACACTTTTATACAATCAGCCAATACAATCCGCTAGTCAAATCAGCTAATGCAATCAGCTATCAGCTAATGTAATCCGCTATCAACTATCAGCTAATTGCCAAACAGGGTATAACAGTTGAAACTTTAACCATTTATTTTTACAAAAATAATTTAAACACATAAAATTCAAAAAATATACTTTAAACAACTATTTTTTATTTAAATCATATATATATATATATATATATATATATATATATATATATATTAACTATCGATTAGATCAATTAGGACGCTCTTCAGTTGGAAACTTGCTGTCCACCCCAAAACCACCTCAAAAAAAAGAAGGTACGGAATTGACAACTAAGCAATCAAATCAAAGGGGTCGAAGGGTAAATTAGAACAAGATATGCTGCAAAAATATATTTCTTTAAACAGAAGGGTCATATTTACGAATTTTCAAAATATCAAGGACATAAAAGAAAACTCCGTCTAACAAACTGATTATCTGTCGATCTTTGCATCGACACGTGAATCAGATCCTAACCGTCAAAGTTGTAATCCTAAAAATCTAACCGTTCAGAGACCCATCTCGTCCCCGATAAATTCAACCATTGGCCTCGGTGCGTCGGGCAATTAGTCTTTTCCAGATTTAGGGATTCCGAAGCGGAACGTAGGGGAAAAAGCTTCAATTCAAAGCAATTGAATCTAAAATTTTCAGTTTTAGATTTGAGAAAACTAAAAGAACCAAAGGAAATTAACGGATCGGTAGTAATTCGTTTGATCTGGCAACAGATTTCAATTATAAAACTGAAGAATTAGGTTTTTTTTTTTCCTTTTTAGATTTCTTTGATTTCGTTCTCTCTTTTTTTTTTATAAAAAATGAACGATCAGTCTCAGATGATGAATCAGCCACCGCAAATGATGATGAACACGGTCCAGGTCCAAGTTCCAGTTCAGCCGCAGATGATGAATCAGTCTCATCAGTTGATGGCGTCGGCGGCTCACTCTCATGCGATGAACCAATTTGCGGCGGCGCAATCGCAGCCCATAAGTTCTGGTCCTCAGATGATGTCTCAGCCGCTTCCTCCGATGATGGTGAATCGAAGCTATAAGCCTTGGCAATCCCAGGACCCAAACCCTAAACCTAACAAGAAGTTCTCTTCTTTCAATCGTAACAACAATTGGAAGGGCAAAAAAGTTTCATTCGGTAAAGATTCTTGGAAGTTCGAGAATAAGCCTTTATCCATGGTTTCTGGTTCTGCTATTTCTTCTGTGCCTGCTGCTGCTTCCGGTAGTAATACTCAAGGATACAAACCTCCAACTCTTAACGATCTACAAAATCAGAACCGGTTAAAAGCTAGAAAATTCTACGGCAACAAGAAGAAATTCAATTACGGTAACAACCGGTTTGCTCCTTATGCTCCGCGGAATACATCTTCGTTCATAATCCGAGCAAAAAAGTCTGGTGGAATAGCGTCTTTGGTGTCACCATGTCCTGTGACTCCCGCGGTTCTTCCTACGCCAATGTTTTCACCATCGAGGGAGGTTTTGGGTGATATGGCCAAGGAAGAATGGGGTGTGGATGGTTATGGGTCAATGAAAGGGTTGATTAGGCTCCGATCACCGGAAACTGGTCATGAAGACGAGGAAGAAGAGGATGTGGGAAATGGTGGTGACTCAAGTGAGAGTGATGTGGAAGAACACGTGGAAGTGGAGAGGAGATTGGACCACGATTTAAGTAGGTTTGAAATGATATATCCTAGTTATGGAGGTGATTATAACAATGTTTTGGAGAATAGGGTGGATGATCAGGATACCCATATAGCTCAATTGGAAGAAGAGAATTTGACATTGAAAGAAAGGTTGTTTTTGATGGAGAGGGAATTGGGGGATTTGAGGAGGAGGTTACAGTTTTTAGAGAGGCAGAGTCAGATAGTGGAAGATGTTAATGAGGAGGTTGTGGAGAATGGGTCTGATAACGAGAGTGAGGATTGTGGCTCTGATCTTAGGGTGGTTACCAGTGCTGCTGCACATAATAATGTGGAAATGCTGGGTTTTGCTGCTGAAAATACTAGAAATGTTGATATTTTGGAGAACAGTAATGGTGGAATGCCACAGAATGAAATTCTAATGGATGTTTTTATGGAAGATATTGCAAGTGAAAATGAGTTAAATAATGAAGGGAAGGGGAACGATGAATTAAAGCCCGAAGATGCGAGGGAGGGAATAATTCGAGACAAGGAAAATGTTGCCAAGGGTGATGAAGCCAGAGGCAGTGAGTTTGTGGAGGAGAAGACTGTTGAAGAAGACAAGGACAAGTTGAGGTGCGAAGAAACTAGCAATGAAGCTGCTGAAAACACTGAAACAAAGAAAGAGGAAGTGCATTTGTGAAGAACATTGGCGAAGGTGACTGACTGACTGGTTTAACTTTCCCGTGCAATGTATGACTTGAGAATCTTTGGATTCTGGTTATTGAAACGTGCAACTCTGGATATATCCGGCCTAAGTAGATTTAGTGTAGTATAGTTCTTAGCGTTGTCTTTACTGGGTAAAGAGAGGGTGCATAAACTTTGCCCTCCTTTCACTGCCCTCGATCCTCATATGCTCTAGGAAGTAGGCATCTTTTCTGTCTTTTTTTGTTCCCCCTCTTTTTATCTTCCTTATGGTTTGGAAAGGGATAAAAGGGTGTGTGGGGAAGGGGAGCTGTATTCGTTTAGCTGGAAAGGTTTATCCATACAAGTTCTTTTGTTACAGGCATATGTTTGTGTTGATTTCAACTTCTTCGCTGTTTGAAAAAGAACCTATTAGTATGTAAGGTAATTTAGTGCTTGATGTATTTGTGATTGTTTTGCATAATGTTCTGAACTGAAACTTCTTTAGCATATTTATCTGTCTTGTATGAAACTATTTACTTGTATCTTTCAGAAAAGTATTCTGGTTCGATATTATTGGTCATTCTCTTTTCCTGTTTCTAAATCAATAAGCTTATTGTCAAATTAATTGCCTTCTATTTATATTTCTAAATTGACATAGTTGAGATCTGATTTGCCTTGTCTTTTAGCATGCAGAAGTGAACTCTTCATCACTTGTCTATGATCGTTTGTATATATGTTAAAAAGAGTGTGTGTTCTATTTTGGTAATTGGTACTGCTGAATAATATAAATTGAGGCTTATGACTGTGAGATGGTTTGCTTCTCTGCTAATAGGTAATTATTCTTATGGAGGTAATTGCTATACTACTTTTTGTGCATCATTGTACTCATTCTCTTGTGCATAGTTCGTAGTGTAGTACTCAAATTCTATGTTGTGTTACTCGGGTGCGAGTGTCCGATATTGTATGTTCGTTTTTTCTCGGCTGTTCCAGTAGTCATAACTCATATCTCGTATCTGTGTGCCCGGCTATGAGTTCGACGCTTGTGTCAGACATGGGTGCTTCTTAAAAAAAAATTGAAGTGGGAACATAGCTGAAACTGTTGCAACCTTATCTGCCATCTTTTTATGTAGAATCATAATGAACGAAAAGGTCTCATCTATGTCCAGTTTTCTTTACACTTTAAAGTAAGAGTTGGCCGGGTCTAATTTAGCTTATACCTTTTGTTTCTGAGCTGATGAATGGAGCAGTTGCGTCATTGTGTTGTTTTAGGTGAGGTGATTAAGTTTGGTTATTGCTACCTACCTCGAATATTCAGTCGATCACCCTCTTTTTATTCGAGTAAGGGCGCGTTGATTGTTCTCAGGGCTGATTTACTAGCCAATTCATAGTTAGTTAATTGTTCGTTTGTATTTTGCGTATAGTATGTACAGGAGGAACTGGAAGGGTAAAAAACCTTGCCAGCTTCATCTGTTGCATCAGCTGCAGAATCCTCTTTACCATTGAGCTGAAATCTGTGGAGGTTTAGTTTATTTACACCTCCTTGTAGTAGTAATCGTGTTTTTATGGTTTAAAACTGGGACATAATGTTTATGAATGAAGTGTATTTTATAAAGCTTTTTCTTTTCAATTTGGCATTGGATTCCAGTTTCAGATATCAGATGCGAATGGTTTCACTTTGATTATTTGTTATTTTTTACACACACAAAATGGGAAGACTGGAATTAATTCATATAAAAGAGAGAAAGGGAAAAGGTTTACATATGTTGATTCCCAGCACCTTTGGCAAATCCGACTCGGAATCGGACGACCTTAGCAGGCATTCGAGAAAGTTCAAATTTGAAAAAGAAGAGGTGTTTTTGAAAGTGCCGGAAATTATGGTTTGAGATTTCCTTTTTAATGTTTGACCATCATATTAGAAAAATTATATTTTTTAAAGAAAAATAAATAAAATAAATTGTTTTTTTAAAAAAATGGTGATTCTAAAACGAGTCACGTTAAAATGGCGTTATACAGAAATGGTTAAAAAAATAATAAAAATTTATATATCGATTTTTGTATACTTACAGAAATCTTTACAAAAATTGTTAAAATTTTAGTATATACACAAATGCTTACCAATTTTTATATACTTATTATGTACCTACAGAAATCCTTATCAATATATTTTAATAAATATTTTCGTATAATCTCATTTTAGCCGACTCACGTTAAAAAAACCGCCTAAAAAAGCTTAATATATTTTTTTAGAATGTAAGAATATATCACAAGTGGAAGATGCATTAAGCACCGTAGAAGTTGGCCTTGAGAGTGACATTTTCTTTTTGGTTTCTTGGCGGCTATAAGGTGAAGAAACGAATAAAGAAAAAAAAGGAAAGTTAAAAAATGGTAAAATTTTGATAGATAGAACATATAAAATTAATTTTACACAATACTGTGTATTTACACTATAAAAATTTAAATCTTAAATTTTTAACTCTAATCTTAAAAAATTAAACCCTAAACCTTAAACTCTGTACTTTAAATTCTTAACATTAACCTTGAATTCTAAACCCTACAACCTAAACCCTTAACCTTTAAACACTAAACTAAAAGTCTAAAACCCTAACCCTTCAAACTAAATGGCACGTGTAAACTAAAACTTACACGGCCTGTGTATCAAAATTTTTTTCTAAAAAATGTTAAAATCTCACCATTACTTCTTTAAAATAATAATTATGTAATATATTTAGAATTAAAATTTTACTCACCATTACTTCTTTACATTTACCCGCTACTTCCTCTGTCTCTCTTGAGTGGTTAAGATCATTAATGCCTTTCCAGAGGCTGATACTACTACTGATGTTGTTAATCTTGTTTTGAACCAGGTCGCTTCTTATATTTGGCACCATATATAAAAACAAAAGTAAAACGTGTTTTGCTGGTAATAAAAGCTCCTTTCTGTTGATTTGGACTCTGCTGTCTAAAGCAGCTTTTTGCCGTTTTGGTTTAGAATTGTTTTTGCGGGTTGTTGCCAATTCAGATCAATCATGTTAACTCAGTCAAAGAAACCAACTCTTCGGGGGATTGAGCCACTGAGTTTGGTTCAAACCTTTCAAATTTGTGCAACTCACTGGGATTTCACCTGTAAAGTTGTATGTATTTAAACAAAAACAAAGCTTCTAGCTTGGTTAAATTGCCATGTTCTTGAGGAAGCGGACATGAAAGAAAACAATTCGAGATGTTTCTGGACCAAATTGATATGATTTATGGATGTAGAGGGTTACATTTGTAAAATTACTTAGATTTAAGACCAAATTGATAGAATTTATAAATATTGAACACTAAATATATTATTATACCAATTAACAACAGGCAAACGCAAACTTAAATTAACCATGCAATTCAAAACCAAAACAAAAATGAAAGGAAAAGCAGAACAACAGGCTAATCCAATTGGGAACCTGCACTTAAAAAATCAAAAGAGTAAAGAGATATGGCAGTCACACAAATATGGCTACACAAGGAAAGGAAACCACATCAATGTTCCCCTTTCTACTAAAACTATAACAACATTTGTCCAAGTACAAATTCACACCAAAATCCCCAAACCAGCATTCTGAGCCCAACAAGTTACCTTCTACCTGGAAAATAAAGTGTAAAGGGAAAAAATAATGTAAAATACTGATACATACATGAGTTTAAATATAAATTCTTACTGCTTCTCTTGCATTTCGATTTATATCCTCGTTTCCTTTTATTGCCCTTTCTTCACTCTTTCTATCTTGGATCAGTCAATTGTCATGGGTTGAGTCATGCAACACCTGAATCGGGCCTTACGAACAGTTGTCAGTATATCCGTTTCGGCAATCTCAAGCATCTTCACAATATCGGTGAAGGGAGGACGGACTTCTGGGTTAGTGTCCCAGCAACGCATCATGATCTCGTGCAGCACCGGGAGGCAATCATTTGGAATAACTGGCCTTACACCTTTATTCACCACAGCAAATGCTGCCTGCACAGCAGTCATGTTCTGGAAAGGAAGCAGGCCAGTGATAAGCTCCCAAAGGACTATTCCAAAACTATACACATCTACTTTTTGCGTGTAGGGTCTATGCTGTATCATCTCTCTGCAAGAACAAAAAGATAACCACTAATATGAATAATGAACAAAAATGTATGAATTACTTAACAGATGCAAATTCAGCCGGTCAGCAAATGAATGCAGCTTCATGTAAAGGATAATTCAGTGAAAACTAGTGATAAACTAAATGTCAGAACAAATGCATCAACGAACACCGTTATATAGTTATTATTGCCTTGGGAAAATCTAAGTAGCATGGCAAGTGGGAGAGTAACAAGATCAAGTGATGCAATGTTCTCAACTATTCCCTGATTTCCCTCTCCCAGCAGGGAATCATTCGGCAGTGGATATTAAGTCAAGAACACAACAAAGAGGATTTACAAATAAAACATATTCTATTGCCTAGGGTATTAAACATACACTAGTACATCATGTCTGCTCTTCAAGCAGTAAAATTAGTTAACTATTCACGGATAACGACACAACAGAAAATGTTTATATATGATGGAAATAACTGCCGTGACATTCTTCCTCATCAGATATTGTTATATCAACTAATGCATACATGTCTTCACTTTACATCACGGATAATTATTTTTAACGAAATAGATATAAATGTCATATAGTAAAATCGGTAGAAATTTTAACATATATGGCTCAAAAGACTTACGGAGCCATCCAACGGTACGTCCCTGTCTCTGGTGTCATGCCCTCGGTCTGTACCTCAATACGTGCTACTCCAAAATCTGCAATCTTTATTGATTTATCAGCAGCTATTAGAAGATTATCTGACTTCAAATCCCTGTGAATAAACCCAAGCCCGTGCACATAGGCCATCCCTCTTGCAACATCCAATGCCTGCTTAACTGCCAATTTCAATGGCACAGCACGATTCTGCCTCCTTGTCAGAAACTGTCGAACTGAGCCACCCTTTGCATACTCTGTCACTATGCACCAAACCATAGGTTTGCGACAAGCCCCAATAAATCGTACAATATTTGGATGCTTCAGTGTTGCAAGCATCATAACTTCCTGCTGAAATTGTTGTTCCATAACTTGTGCCTTCTCTGGGCTATTCTCTGGCCTTTCTAATATCTTGATCGCAACGTCCTCACCATTATATGTACCTCTGTATAACTTTCCAAAGGCTCCTTGAGCAAAAGCTGAACCCATGTTAAGTTTCCTTAAATCAATAGTCCACTCATCATAATTTGGCAATCCCTCAGTTGGATACCTATTATCCATCAAAGCCTGTGCTAATGCATCATCATTAAGTGCATGGCCAACTTTACCAGGACGAATCACACTCTGTCCCACAGAGACAGAGTAATTGTGGCGGTTCACAGGCTTCAAACCAGGGTGGCTTAAAATGTGGGTTAGAGAATCATTAGAACCAACACTACTGTTGTCAACTGACATGGACACAGACCCACCAGCATTACTTGTCTGTAAACTGTCAATAGACATGTTAGTACCCTCTCCAAGCTTTTGGTAAAACCCTTGAGTGAAATCATAGTAATTGTTATCATTGTTGTTGGTTCCTCCTATAAGTCCTGTAAATTTAGGACCCTCGCCCATTTTACCAATCATGAATGAAACCACAAATGATAAAAACCAAGATAAGCAGATTTCCTTAGCCCAAACTCTTGATACTCATTTGATGGCACAATCTCTACACGACCTGCCCTAAACCCAACAAAAACGAAAGCCTGTGAGTTACCATCTCGCATTAAGAATCAAAGATTATGGACAAGCAATGATCAGGTTTTATGACATAACTATAGTCAATAGATAGACAGAATCCAGACTACAGTGAGAAGATACATCGGGGAAGGGTGTCCCGATACCATCAGACAGCCAGGTCCTTGCAATTTTTCTTGGGGGTTTGTTTCTAATTTAAATGATTTGAGAAAGTAGATTCAGAAATGATTGTTCATGAGTCTAGCTTTAAAAGAATCAAATTAAGAAATAAAATAAGACAAATTGTATTTGGTAAGGAAAAATAAAACCCTTCTAGCAGCTAGCAAACCCTAGAAATGCAATCACTGGGGATCCCGGATTGCTTAAGCTAAATCGAAGCTCACAAGCCAAAATAAACGTTCCAGAAAAAGTAAAACCCTCAAAGAAATGCAAAAGTACTGGCTTTTGGGGAAAAAAACTCCTACAAGCCATGTCTTTAGAGAAACTACATAGAATGAATTTTATTCCAAAATTTCAAGTTCTACATCCTTCCCGGTCCAAAGTTTTCATTTTTAAATTTAAAAACCTAAATTAACAAAAAGCATAAAATATTCCGGCAAGAAGGCATAGATCAGATTATGAAAAGACGCTGAAATAAAAAAGAAGCTCGGAAAGTTGCAGAAAAGCAGCCAAAACTTTAGCAGGACAAGTGATTAAGAGAGCGGAAATATAAAAAAATACCTGAAATTTATTATTAAGAAAAAGGGTAGACAGAATTTGGATAAGGACTGATCGAGATGCTTAATTTAATAAATTCACCAAATGCCTCCTGCAAGAAGAAGAGCAAGACGAAGAAGTCGAGCAAAATATTTAGCAAACAAAAAAGAAAAGGAAAAGAAAGAGCTGAAGAGACCAAAAATCCCAGCAAAGACGAGAAGAAGAAGACGAAGACGAAAGGAGCAGAAGCAGTATTTGCTTCTCAATTACTTTGAAAGCCTCTTTTTTATTGTGACCAGACCCAACACCAGTCGTCACTATTCTCCCCTACTTTTCCACTCGCGTAAAATACACGTGTCCGTAAAAGCCTTCCGTTGTTTTTCTTTTCCCGAGGACCCCTTCCTCTAATAACGCGCGTGTCGTCCCTTCGCTTTTCTTTTCCCCTTTCTTTTTTACGCGCGATTTTTCTTTTCTTTTTAGGGTAAACTACAACGGAGATCACTCAGTTATGGGTAAAGTTACATTTGGGTCACTTAATTATTAAAAGTTACATTTGGGTCATTCAATTATGGGTAAGGTTACATTTGGGTCACCCAATTATTAAAAGTTACATTTGGGTCACTCAACTATGGGTAAGATTACATTTGAGTCACCCAATTATTAAAAGTTACATTTGGGTCATTCAACTATGGGTAAGGTTACATTTAGGTCACCCAATTATTAAATGTTTTATTTTGGTCACTCAATTATGGGTAAAGTTACGTTTGAGTCACCCTTCATATTTAAAAAAGCACATTAATTTAGTCATTTTTTCTTCCAAGTCACTTGTATACCCTTGTTAACATTAGAATACTTCATTTGAAATCATTAATTAATCTAATACACAAATTAATATACTTTTTTTAAATATGAAGGGTGACCCAAATGTAACCTTGCCCATAATTGAGTGATCTAAATGTAACCTTTAATAATTGGGTGACCCAAATGTAACCTTACCCATAATTGAATGACCCAAACGTATCTTTTAATAATTGAGTGACCCAAATATAATATTAGCCATAATTGAATGACCTTCGTTGTAGTTTACCCTTCTATTTAATCTCGAAGCAAGTTTTGAGGCGTGAAAAATTAAAACATAAGAAGAAAATTCTAATCTCCATAAAAAGGAAAGAAATTTCTAAGATCAGGTAAGCAATTCTGGGAAATGGAAGGGATAAATGAGAAAGAGGAATCAGAACAAGGTCCAGGTCCTGGTTCGGTTGAATTGGGCAGATGGACGGAGTACGTAATTTAAATTCTAACTGTATTGATTGGATTTGGGAACGTAATTGTGTAAAATAGATTGCTTGAAATGACAGGATTCAAGATACGCTGAAGAAGAGAGTCATTACGGTGGATGATTTCCCGTGGAGATTGCCCTCTCCGCCGTCAGAATCACAGCAGCAACAACTCAAGTACGTGGGAGGAGTGGACGTCAGCTTCTCCAAGGAAGATCCATCCATGGCATGCGGGAGCTTGGTGGTTTTGGACCTCCTTCATGATCTTCGCCTCGTCTATCGGGAATTTACCTGCGTCAGACTTGACATTCCTTATGTCCCCGGCTTCCTTGCCTTCCGTGAGGTAACTTGTTTGATTTCCATTCATAGTTTTGTTTTTAAGAATTTTTTTATCCAATAAGCAGAGAAAATTGCTACTGGTGTTTACAATGCTAGTTACTTATGCAGTCAACAAATCAATTAGTGTTGTTTACATTTGAGCGTTTGGAGCCACCCAATATAGCTCTTCCTGCCATGAACCGGTAATTCTGCTGATTCCATAAGTAGGGAAGATTATCCCCCATATCTGTTTTGAATAAGCTTTCAAAGTCCATGGCTTCCACCGCCCGCACATTCCGAGGCAACGGCTTGTTCCATCCTACTTTTAGTGGGCATCATGTCCATTATAGCTAGCCAAGAGATAAATGGGTGTCTAGGAATTTGAAAATGACTCCACAGTCCACACAAGCGTATGCTAGTCCAACTTGTCTCTTTTGTGCCTCAACTCATGCCAAACAGTTGCTGCTTTAGGTTGGGCCCAAATGTCAATTCCATCTCTTTTTTGCTGTATGCATCTAGTTGACAGGATCCTTAATTCAATAGCTTGTTCCAGCCCCAGTTGTACCTCTGTAAATAAGGCAGTTACATGAAATTCCTGCCTTCTAGGCATATGCTTCCATCCAAGCAACTCAAAAAGTGACCTGGCTTCCTCATTATGCCTTTTTTTTTTCAACTGGACTAGTCTTTAAGTACTAATCCCATTTAACTTTTTTTTTTCAAGGCTCCCATTCTTGTAAATCTCTTGGAGAAGATGAAAAAAGAAGCTAATCCTTTCTACCCTCAGGTCCTCTCTGTATTTCAATTTGAAAATTTTAGTTTGGTCCTTACTATTATTGTTCATCATCTCCTTTATGTTATCTAATCCATGCATGCATTCAGCAGGTACTTATGGTGGATGGTAATGGATTACTTCACCCACGAGGCAAGTTAGTCTTTTACTCTATGAAATGCCCTTATCAGTTATCATCTTCTCTTGTACTATGACGTTTTTCCTTGGCCAGGTTTTGGTTTGGCCTCTCATCTAGGTGTTATTGCTGATATTCCAACCATTGGTATTGGAAAGAACGTGAGTTTACATCAACTATTATTCTATATGCTATTATATCTTATTAGCAATTTTAGTAAACATACATATGTATAAATAAATAATATACATGTGGCCACTGCCAATATATTTTATCTTTTCAGTTGCATCATGTTGATGGTCTTACTCGATCTGGGTTGAGGAAACTTCTCGAAGATGAAGAAAACAGATCGAGCGGTATCATTACTTTAAGAGGCAACTCAGGATTCATATGGGGAGCGGTAAGAAGTTGAGCAGGGTTGTTTTGCTTTTTCTTATTCTTCCTAGCCGTAGTGTGAGCAGATATATTATACATTAAAAAATAATCATAATCATGCAATCAAAGCAGAATGCATACCTGGGCTTCTTTTTTCTTTGAAATCTTTTATGGAGAAGTCATTGGGCGGGTTATGCTTAAAAGTAAATTAGCCATAAGCCGTAATCATCCATTTACTATACCTTGAGAGTTTTTATTTCATTCCATGTACTATCTAGCACATCTACTAGCATATTGATATGGCTGATGATTTATTTAATGCTGCATTCTATAATTGTCATGCAACTTTGAGATCCATCCCCCCCCCCCCCCCCCTTCAGCATGTTAATGTTGAAATATATCAGATATCAACATGTTGCAATGCTAAGTCACTTGTTTTATATTTATTTTTCACAAGTTCAGGGGGTAGAGAATTGAAATATGGATGTACGAAAGTTATCTCAGCTTTATAGTCCCAAATCTTTACTGTACTTTGTCTTTTTTTAATAGGCAATGAGATCAAATCAAGGTTCACTAAAGCCTGTATTTGTTTCAATTGGCCATAGAGTATCACTTGAAACCGCCATCAAGATTGTAAATATGACATGCAAATTTCGTGTGCCAGAGCCTATCAGGCAGGTAATCTGAGTTTGGTGCTTTTTTGGTAAATTATGAATTTGTTCTCGGGTAAATTAGCATGCAACCAATTCTTTGAAATGCTTAATCTTCTAGCTTTGTTGATTTCCTTCTTGTATATTGTTTGTCATAGTGCTAAACGAGAATGTGGAAGTGCCCTGGTCTTAACAATTCTTATATGAAGGCTTTGTTGCTTCAGCGTGATGTTTGTGGAGCTACATATTGTTAGTTTTTAAGAAACACCTGAAAAGAAATTGATATTTTATGTACATCTAAGAGGTGAATTGGAGGGATTGTCTAAGATAGAAACCTCTTACAATTCCTCTAGCACAGTTGAATCCAAAGCATAATTTGGGTTACTGCCTTCAACTGCACCAAGGTGTATTCGGAATGCACCCTTTCCGTTTCAGGGTTTCAAAATAACTAAGCAATAGTAACGTGTCTCCGTATTTTGATATAATTTTTCTGGACACCGGGATCAATTATATAGAAATAAGGAACTTGAACCTCTGAGCATCTTTTATTTGATTCTATATGTGGTACGGAACACTCAAGCCTAGACTTGCATTTGCTATGTAGGCTGATATAAGATCCAGAGAGCATCTTCGAGAGCTCAAATTGAAATGTCCAAGTGATGCAATTGATAAATGGTAGGTTACTCTACAAACTTGTTTTTTACCCTGCTTATTGCTAAATTATGGGATCATGCAAATTATGGTTGTGCTTCGAGTGACGCTCAGAGGAAACTGTAGCCCCATTGAGCACGAGTGACGCTCTGCAGTACTATCAGCTTTGTTGTATTTTTGCGGCAGTTCGATGCATGAATGGAGAAACCGACACACTATCCACTTCTCATGTAGATAACTGCCCGCCCTTGACCGCTAACAGCATGTGTGAGTTTTAGGGGGGTGAGAGTGACAGTTGACAATGTTGGTTCGAGTTTCCTTTCCTGACAGTTCTCTTTTTGTGGTTGTTGTTTATCATTTTGTTAGTAAAACAAAGTCCAAAGTGTTGAATGATCCAGCAATCAAACTAATTTAACCAGAGAAAGCTTAGCCTGTACTTTGACTTGCTACCTTATGAATGCAGAAATGTCATACCAGTTTCCTTAGATTGTGATAATTTTGCTGCTGATAATATTAGTTAATAAAGGCGGACGGAGTAATTATTATTGTACCCCCGTCCTCGTTGATTAATACTCCCGCTAAATTATTGCAAGGCATTGTGACAGGAGCGTGCACTCTGCTCTGATGGCCAACAATCACAGAGCACCTTCACTTTTGACTTGCAGTGTTTATCACAATCTCACCACAGAATGCCCGAGTCCTTGGCGGCTGCGCCTTTGCATCACTCGAGTTCATACCTCTTCTGAGGTCTGGTCAATTGCCTGTATGTTAGCTCGTAATGCTCGAGAGGTTCACTTTATGTGAAATGGTCCATTCCAATTTTCACAGTAATAATGATCTACAAGCAAATTTCCAGCATCTTCATGGACTGAAAGTTTCTGACTCTACAACAACAAATTGACTCAATCGAGGGGTTGAGTACCATTAAAAAAACATTGCAATCACACAAGACAACTCATATAAACAGGAGGGTAGTTCAAATATTTGGTTGAGTTAGTATACATAAACTGTCATTTAATACAAATGTGAGCATCTTATTTGTTTATTTTCAATTTTAGAGTCACCCGAATCCCACATGAAAAGCATCTTGTTGGGTCTAACTTTGTCCTATCCCTTGCCTTGCCTGTGTCAATAATCAATAAGTACGGATACAACATCTAATATAAAAATACCCTTACCAAAGATAACTAAAATGAATATGGTTCATTATCATGGACTAACTGAGGAGAAGACACGCTAAGTAGGGAAATAAATAAAATAAAACAGTTAGCAGGTGGAAGGGGAAAGGGGAAAGGTTTACCTGCCAATATAAACAAATGATCTAATTTATCAGCTGCTTTTGAAGGTGAACCCATTTGTTGTAATCTTCCACTAGTTGGTGAAGAAGCAAAGGAACAAGTCTAAATTCTAAATCCTTGCACTAAAACTTTTAAAATTATAAACCCTAAAATTAAGATGTTTGTAGAAAAAAAAGTTTCCATCGCATATGTAATAGATAACGATCTTTTATTTAAACCCCACAATATAAAAGGAAAATGCTTTGATATATAAGCTTGAGCAGACTCTAATTTGTGCTTGCATGTCAATTTTAAGGTTTATAGATTTATGGTGGAGTTTATGCTTTTTTGTTTATGTTTTTTGGTTTAGAATTCATGATTCAAGTTTAGAGCTCATAATTTAGGGTTTATAATTTAGGATGTAGTGTTTTAGGGTTAAGAATTTAAAAATTAGATTTTATAGTTTTAATATAAAGATTTAGATATATTATTTTTACTCAGCTTGTGTATCAAAATATAACTCAATATAAAACCTACATCCTTAACTCTAAACCCAACATTCTAAACCTCAAATTCTAGTCTTAATCTTTAAATTCAAACCCCAAAACCAAAATCTCCAAACTTTAAATTAAACTCAATCGTGAAAAAAATAAAATTTTATTACCGGTGCATAAAATATTTTTGCTTATATAAAAATGAAAATTGTTATAGAACTGTAACCATTAATGTAATTTAATAACTTTTATTTAATTTTATTTAAATTCAATTTTTTTTTAATATAATTATAAGTAAATTATAATTATTTAATACCTAAAATATTTATAGTTTTTACAAACACTTTAGTTTTATGATTTATGAACTCAGTTTAAAAGGTAACGTCTAGGGGTTTAAGTTTAGTAGTTTAAAATTTTATAATTATTATAAAAATATTTTTTAAAACCGGACTCCGGTTCAACAAGATAAAAATGAAAAAAAGGGGAAACTTGAGAAACAAGTCCGTTCGGTTCGATCAGGTCAGGTGAGTTTTAAATATTCTCTCTTGCGATATTGTTGACGAAAGGTCTTAAAAAGTTAAAAACAAATTGAAGAAGAGCTGAGTTTGGATTTAGGGTTTTGAGGAAGACACGAGCAAAGGCAAACAAGAACCAAATGGATCTGAATATGGACTTGAACGCCCCTCACTCCATGGGCACAACCATCATCGGAGTCACCTACAACGGCGGTGTCGTCCTCGGCGCCGACTCTCGTACCAGCACTGGTATTTTATTTCTGTCTTTTACTTTTATTACTAGAAAATTGAATTTCTAAGTAACGTGTTTTTTTTTTTGATTTGGTTGATTAGGGATGTATGTTGCTAACCGAGCATCTGACAAAATTACACAGCTCACTGATAACGTCTATGTTTGCCGCTCTGGATCCGTAATTCTTACTTTTCTTTCAACTCATCTTTCCTCCCTATATATTACTCTTTCATTTAGGGTTTTTTGTCCTCCACAAAGGGGGAAAAGAAAGAATGTTTATATATTCTTAGATATGATGATTAAAACGATTGTTTTGTTGCAGGCTGCTGATTCTCAGCTTGTTTCCGACTATGTCCGCTACTTCCTTCACCAACATACGTCAGTTCTTTCTTATGCTCTCATTATTTGCTTTTACTTTTTCTTCTAATTTTAAAATTTTAATTGATTTTTGTATTTTGCCTTCCTATTGAAGTTTGTTCCCATTTGATTCTTTTGGAACATCCTTTATTGTATAAATTCATAGCTCGAAAGCTAAAATTTCAAGAATGCTCTAATATATTCTACTCCTCCACCGAATTACAGTTTGTATACTCCCTAAACAATGACCTTGCAATTGCTTCCAGTTTGTATACTCCTCCATATCAATTAACTTTGCACTCTCTGTCTACAAAATGCTTTAGCTTATTTGTGTTAGCTTTAAGTCATCTCTGATTTTCGGGTTATTACTCTTTTTTCACATTTCTTATTACTATTCTTCATGAGATTGTTTAATAGCTTTTCCCCCTCCATTAACAGGATTCAGCTTGGGCAACCTGCAACTGTCAAAGTCGCTGCAAACCTTATCAGGCTACTATCTTACAATAACAAGGTTTGAGCTTACAATATAGAAAATTTACTCGACTCCTTTTTCGTTTGCCAACCTTTTCCCATCCTATTATTCCTCCATTTTAGAGGTGTGCATGGTAAATTTGGTGCCTGTTTGTAAATCCCATGCCTATTATACAGATTTTATGTACTACTTGAATCTTGATACCAATGTAGTCAAGGCGGCTAGCACTCTAGTCACTAGAGTCCTATGCTGCTAGAGGTGCATACCGCAGAATGAGCTCTCACATGAGTAATGTAAGGAGCACATTTATAAATAAAAATATAAAATATATTATATATGTACAAGTAAAAGAGACAACGGCTGCACTGCCCATAGCGAAGAAGAAAGTAGAAAAGGGTAGAAATAGAGAAAAGAAAAGAGTAGAAAGCTTAGTAATACTTTTTTAATGTAAAACTGCCAACATTGTGTTTTGTCTCTCTAAAACTCTCTCTCAAAACATTATGCATTTGAGTTTGTAGCTTCTTTGTTGATTTTTTTAACCTAAGAAATTTTGCTGCATGGCTCCATTTTTAAAGAAAATATTTGGATAGACAATAATACCTTTATTTATTTATTTTATGATCATTACAGTTTTTTTACTTGAAAACAAATTGTAAGTCAAAGCATAAATCAAGAGCCAATTTTACTCAGGCATGCCTCTTTTTTTCATCTTAAACCCTAGCAACAAGCACTCTTAGGAACAAAAAGCAAACTTGTGCACAAATGCCTTCACCTCATCAAAGGCGTCTCACCTGGAACGTCTGGGGGTATTAACTCTATCTGGTGATGTGCCTTCAGATGTGCCTCGAAAACACTGAATGATATTTGAATCTTTCATCCATTCAGTTTGTGAGGAATTCATTGTCATTTTCTTCCTTTATTGGAAGTTTTTTTCTGGCTGCATGCCATTTATTTTGGAAATTGGAAAACACTACGACCAGCACCTATGCTCATTGAAGTTATGCCTTGTTTTTGCTGTATTCTCTGCATAATTTATATTTTTAGGAACAAATGATGATATTTTATCTTTTTCTGATAATTCATAACTATGTTGTTGACTCACTTTTATTACACTTTGAGTAGAACATGCTTGAGACTGGCCTTATTGTTGGCGGATGGGATAAGTATGAAGGTGGTAAAATATATGGAATTCCTCTTGGTGGAACACTGATCGAGCAGCCTTTTGCTATTGGAGGTGTGATACTCTCTTCTTCTTTTAACTTTAAGCATCCTTTCCTTCCAATTTAGGGAGCGAAGCTTGATGCACGTCTTATCTGTTCTGGTTTTATGTTCCCTTTCTTTAATGTACACATGCAATTATGCACAGTTGGCATTTTGTCTCTTTCTTTTTTCGGCTAGAGGTTTACCTACCCACTAATCTGCATATTGCTAAGACTGTTGATTGCCATCATTCTTTCCTTAGTTCAGCCTGAGAAATTGAAGCTAAAAGAGGTTCAATGCAGTCATTATGACCTCAAGAATTTTTGGTTATGTACTTGTTCCCTCACTTGTAATCAGGAGCCAGTGGTAAAGTATGTGATGTCTTCTACATAATTAGTTAACTAATGACTATGAAATGGGATTTACCTTTTCCCCCTCTAATTATTGGTTTCTCAAAGTTGCACATTACATAGTTCCGAAAACAAACTTAAAGTATTTGGAGTTTGGTTAAGAAAACTAGGGAATCCATTAGCAAGTGGTGTATTACTTCTGCAGAAAAATAGTTATGATCTGGATTGACGTGCTGCATCGTGCAGGATCTGGCTCCAGTTACCTTTATGGGTTTTTTGATCAGGCATGGAAGGAAGGAATGACAAAGGATGAAGCTGAGGTACGTATTGTTTTAGTCAAGCTTGACAAATGTTTTCCTCTAATTCTTCAACTTCATGGGTACAATTATTTTGTAAAAATACTTATTGGTTGGTTGACCATTAACTTTATGAATTGTGTTATGGAAATTCATTGTAGCAACTAGTGGTCAAGGCAGTTTCCCTCGCCATTGCTCGTGACGGTGCTAGTGGGGGTGTTGTTCGCACTGTGGTGGTAAGATATTTTGCACTTCTAAATGAATGATTCTTGCGTGTGTGATTGTGAATTCTGTCTACAGATCTGACCTCACCTTGTTTTATGTGTTGTGTTGCAGATCAATTCCGAAGGAGTGACGAGGAACTTCTACCCTGGTGACAAACTACAGCTGTGGCATGAGGAATTGGAGCCACAGAATTCGTTGCTGGATATTCTGAGTTCCCCTAGCCCTGAACCCATGAATATTTGATTAGGGACAAGGGGACTCTCCTTTTAGGTACTTTTCAGCTGCAGCACTACATTTGTTCTCACTTCACAGACTTTTCGAACGATGTGTATGTAGCTTGAGTGGGGTTCAGTTTCGTTTTAAATGGCACTAAAACCATATTTGTTAATGATTTACACTTGGATGTTACGGATTCCTCTGCTATCCCCAATTTAGCTGCGGAGCTAATAGATGGAAATCGTCTGCCCCGAACTATGCTCCTTTTGATGTTCATGTTAAAAAAGTGAGTTCAAGGTTAGGGTTTAGAGAGTTAGGGGCATGATGTATTTTTAAGATATAGGGTTTAGAGTTTAGGATGTGGAATTTAGGGTTAGAGTTTAGAATGTAATTGTTTAGTATTTTTTAGTATGGGTATAGAAAGGAGCATTGATTAGGGGTAGAGGATTTTTGTTCGGTGCTAATAGATATTAGTAGATAAAATGGTTGTGAATTGTCCTCGCTCTATTAAAATATACCTGGGTACGTACGTCCAACTAAAGAAATTTAAAATAATAATAAGAGAAATAGACTCCGACTAGGACTTTTTTATTCGTGAACTTGAATAAGATGGTCATACCTCAGCCTCTTAAAATAGATATAAATCATGTAATAAGACGTGTAAATATGATATTTATGATTATTTTTAGTTTTTTATTTCTAGATGATAAATTGAAAATATTTAAAAACATTTGTCCATTTTATTTTCTTTGTTAGTCTATCATTATATCAAAATTCTCACAATAATGACCATATTCTTTTCGGGAAGCTAATAATGCCCCACAAATTAGTATCGTCAAACCTAAATAAAATGAATCATTGTTGACTTGGAAAAAATGTTTTTACTGAAAAAACTCTATAATTTTTACGAAAAGGCTCGTCAAATACACTTAAATTTCTAATTCAAACATGTATAGACAATGGTGAAATTTGAGGTAAAAGTTTGAGGGGTTTAACTTAATTTTTTTTTAAATTTGAAAGCTTAAAGTAGAATTTTCATAAATTTTGGGGTTTAACTAATATTTTTAATGATTTTAATAGATTTAATAATTTTTTTAAGAATTATGGGATGAGATTAAATTAAAAATATTTAAAAAATTAAGTTAAATATGATTTTTTAATAATCTTGAGGGAATCAAATTAATATTTTTTTTAAAATTTAGGGATCAAATAATAATTTCTCAAAATTTGAGGAGGGGCCATGGCCACCCCTAGTCCTTGCTGAGATACGCCCCTGGGCCCCGTGTATAGTTTTATAATGTAAATTTTGATGAACATGTCATAATTTTTTCTTTGTGAGTGAGTGAGTGATATCAAAACATGTTTTTTTTTAATAAATTATGGTCGGCAATCATGTTTAGACTTTTGACTTAAATGGTAAAGTTTATAAAAAGAATTGCGTACTTTTGGGCAATTTACAAGTTTTAAAAGCTTTCAGTCTTTAGCCACGAGTCTACAAAATGGGCTGTTGGGAATGGGTTTGGGTTTGTAGATTTATAATCGAGGTTGGTGTTGCTGGCAAATTGACAATTGGCAACCGGCAGGTTGAGGTTGAGAGTGAAACGCAGGTACTAAATAAACGAAAAGATTTGATAAAATCCATCGGAATCGGATCGCGCATCGGAAGTGAAGGAAAATGAGCCAAGCAGCAGCAGCAGCGGCAACGCACAACGTATTCGTATATGGAAGCCTATTAGCAGATGATGTAGTCCGTGTCCTCTTGAATCGAGTCCCCCCTTCCTCCGCTGCTCTTCTCAACAACTTGTAATTATATTCTCTCATCTCCTTCATCCACCCTCAATTCCATATTTCTTTTAATATCTGTTTGTGCAGCCACAGATTTAGCATCAAAGGACGCGTTTATCCGGCAATTCTCCCGGTCGAAAACCGTCACGTTACCGGCAGGGTGTCTCCTTCATCCCTATATTCATTCATTCATACATAATATTATACTCATATATGAATAACTCTACCCTTTTGTCTTTCTAACTTTGCTCGTGTTTCAGGTGTTGTTGGGATTAACGGATCCCGAGTTGATTGTTTTGGATGAATTTGAGGATGTTGAGTACCAAAGGACCAGCGTTGAGGTCTCTTTGCTGGTAAATTAAGTCTTAATTCATCTTATTAGTATAATCTACTCTATAGTCTGAACTAGGGGTGATAATGTGACTGACCGGCTCGCGAACTATTCGGGCTCGGCTTGGTCAAAGTTCGGCTCGAGTGAGCTCGACTCGGGCTCGGCTCAAAACCTTAACAAACCGAGTCGAGCCTACCCAGACTCGGCTCGAAAAGCTCGTGAACAGGCTCGGAATCTACATGTGCACTAAAATAAATTATGTGTTTGTATTTTCTTTCATTAGTTGGTTGTTGTTTGATTTTGTATTTTTTTAATTATGTTTTTGTATTATAAGAATATTTATTGATTATTTAGATTAATCTAATTTTTAGCACTTTTTTCCCCTTTTCGGTCATTGAATTTCGTTTTAGTGTTGGTTATGAAAGGGATTTTTAACTGTATCTTTTATAAAAAAAAATATAGCAAATTTTTTCATTTCGAGCCGGGTCGAACCTGACGAGCCCGAGCCAAGCTTGGCCAGGCTCGGGCTCAGCTCGTTATCACCCCTAGTGAACTCTGAAACCCAGTCCTAATTTCTGTGTTGTTCACCTGCCTTTTTGGTTTGGCTTGTATTGACAAATAATTCTTTGAGGTCATAAATTAAAACATATTCCGAAACCAGCATTGCCATTCTTCATCGAAAATGGTATATAGTCTCTGTTATTCCATTATGCAGGAAAGTTCTGAAAAGTTACAAGCTTACGCCTATGTCTGGAGTAACACAAGTGATCCCAACTTGTATGGAGATTGGGATTTTGAGGTATTTTCAGTACTTGTATCTGGAATTGCTTAAATTCTTATTGCTTACTACTTTCTATGTGTATTAGGCACTGAGTTCATAGTTTGTGATGTAATTTGTATATTTCTGTGTTAAACAGGAATGGAAACAATTGCACAAGGAAAGCTTTACCAAGATGACCATGGGATTTATGGAAGAACTGGAGCTGCCTGAATCAAAGCCAAGAGTGGCCACATACGAATCTTTCTATCAGCAAGATTCAGGAAACAGTGTAATATAATTTCTTAACAGTCTAGGAAACTCGATTGTCGTTGAACAATGTCGGATATTAGTTTGTTTTGCTATGCACCTGGAGTGAATACTGTAACTGAATCACCAAGGTGTTGTTCATTTCGATTGCAAAGTTAACACAACCACAGAGACTATGCATTTCAATTCAATGGTCACAAGGCACCAACTTGGAGCCTTTCTTACACAGGCCTTGCTCTCCAACAGAAGAAACCAGCTTACCATAACTGTATCTCAGGGGCATCTTTCCCCAAATCCTATGGAATTCCATTATGCATTCCCCTCTCCTCTTGCGGTGCTCCGCTCTCCTGCTGCTCAACCCGACATCTCTTGCGCCGTAGGCATCGCCGTCTTCGTTTCTCGGGTCTCCCCAGTCTCGGGCCCTTTCCGCCCCCACCATGAGAGGTCCCGCATTGGTCTCCTCCGCTACCACGAAGTTCATAAGAATATCCTCGCAATTGCGCATCTCATCGACTACCCTCCTCATCTCGCGCATCGGGGACCCTCCTTCGCAACTGTACTTGAACAAATACTCCGTCTTCATCATCATGAACTTGGTGAGCACTATGGAGTACTTGTCCGGATGCACCGTATAGATCCACTCCTTCCTCGTCAAATCTATATCATGCGATCTCACGAATACCCCAATCAGACGATCCGGATTGCCCCTCCACATCTTGAACGCGAATTCCAGCGTTTTGGGATCCACTTCCACGTCATCGTCGCACACTAGGACGGCACGTGTCTTGATCGACGACCTTGGCAGGAACCGGGCGTTGAGGCTGCTGGATAGTTGGGGGACGAGGGAGATGGGGGCGCCCCAGGAAGAGAGCGAGAGGTTATGGGCGAATTGGGAAAGAGTAAGGGGTGGGGTGGAGGGGTTACCCCAGAGGACCAGGACGGAGGATACCAGTGGGGATGCGGAGAAGGAGACGGCGATGGAGCGGAGGAGAGGGAGGCGGGATTCAGAATAGCCGTTGATGAGAACGGTTAATTGATCGGATCTGAGAGTGCGAGGGTGGGGGTGGCATGCTGATGTTGTGTCTGAAGAGAGAGCATGTATGCGAAGACATAACGCAATTGAAAGGGAGAGGAAGAAGCTGATTGCAACTGCATATGCTCCCATCTGTATTTCAACTCAACTCAACTCAAACTCCGGCCGTCGCAACACAAAAGAGGCTACCTCAAATTAGTTCTACGGAAATTGCTATTCCATTCCGTCACAATTCAATGGGCTACAGACAGCCTACAGTAGTTCAATGTTGTGATTCGCTTATATTAATATTACCAATAGTCGCATCTCGATTAAAAATAGAGTAAAATAATTGGTGGTGGGGGTGTGCAAAATAAACCGTAACCGTTAACTGTAATCGTTAATTGGTATAATCGTTCATTTTATAGGTTAATTAATCTAACCGTTAAGGTTAAACGATTTCGGTTAACCGAGTCGCTAAAAAAGACGGTTAATGGTTAATCTATAAGTTAACTTATAGGTACTTTATTTTAACTAAGTATAAAGTTTGTGTTTAAAATTTCTCTATTTAAGTTAATTTTTTTAAAAAATATTAATACAATATTATCGGAGAGATATATTTATTATTCTAAAAAAGAAATAATGAACATTTGAAGAAAAAAAATCCTAATAGATTATAGGTTAACCTGTAACCGATCCGTTCCGGTTACCCACTGTAATAGTTAACCATTTAAAAAATTAACGGTTAAGTTACGAATAATAATCGTTATAACGGTTAACCAACCGTTTAAGCTACACGGTAAGGTTAACCTACCATGAACCCCTAATTGGTGGTTGTGGATTTATGGTGGAGAGTTTAAAAGAAATTAAGTTGAAGGTTTTAATTAAACTCCATTATTAAATAATCCGAGTTATTTGAGCTCAAACTTCACTTGTTATTAACTAAATGTCCTTTTACGAATTAAGTTCGAATAGTTTAAATATAATAGTTCCTTTACACCCATGCTCACTACCTATATCAAATCACATAATTCATGCTAATTACTTTAGAGATTTATAATCAAAAATTTTTTTAGCCCACTGAATTAATTATAAAATAAGAATATTTTTTATACACAAATTGTGTAAATTAAAGTTTAAATTTAGGGTCTAAAGGAGGTTTAAGATTTAAGGCGTATGGTTTAAAATTTAAAATTTGAAGTTAGATTTTAAGGTTTCAACTTTCGGGCCTAGGTTAAGGATTAAAGATTTAAATATTTAAACTTTAAGAAGGAGTGTGTAATTTTTTATATAGGGTTAGGATCAACTTACACTGTGTAAAACTCAATTACTTTTACACAGTTTTTATACCGTTGGATGATGGTAATTAATGGCTCAGATTATTTTCTTATCTTTTTTTTCCCAAGTGATAATCTTCACATTTTTTACTGTTAATCTCATCCATCTATTTCACTCATCTAATGGTCCTAAATTAACGTAAAATTAAATGGATTTTACACCATGTAACTTGCCCATCCCTTTTACATATATTATATATCAAAATGTATGTAACGTACAAAAATTACATACTATTGTCCATCCATCCATATCCTCTTTATTTATAAATAAATCCGTATACAAATATTACAAGTTGAAGCGTGTGGATATAAACTAATAAAACGATCGTTATAATAATAAAAACTAATTAATCAGAGGTCTGTTAAGATCACGAGAGCCTGATAATCCCTCCGGCAATGGCACATTCAGCTCCGAACAAACTAGCTCTACAATCTTGGAAGTGACACCCCCAAATGACATCTTGTTCACGGTCACAGCCATAGCAAACCGGTTCCTTACATCACAAAAACCTGTTGATCCTCCCATTCCTGAGTGGCCAAACCCAGTATATGACCCCTCCCCATCTCTGGGTTTAAACCTCCTAAATCCTAGTCCAAATGCCCCATCGCCCAAACACAAGCTCCCATATTCACCCACTCCCATGAACGCCTCATGAACCCTGGGGTTTGAAAATATCTTACTCTTCTTGTTTTCAGGACCTGATCTCTCACTTGTACCCCTGCTGCTTCTGCTACACTTCTCTACATCGTCCTCGTTCTCGTCCTCGATCTTGGTATAACTGCTTTGCCTACTATCATTACTTCCATCTACCTTACCCTTTTTCTTTTCGTAGATCTTTTTTGAAGGAAATTTGGGGATGTGGGGATGGCTTCCAAGTGGTGGATTTGAAACAGAGGAATGTGGTGGTGGTACCACACCACCATCAGCTAAGGCTGCATAGTAGCGTGCAAGCGCACGGGCTGAGCAATGTCCGTTAGCAGCAGGTATGATAGCGCGACGGATGTTAAGCATATTAAAGAAAGCAGGCAAGTATTCTGCAAATTCACCAATGCTGTTTAGTTGGAAAGTTGATGGCAGCTCAGGTCGATTTTGCATTTCTGAGAGCTTCTTCGAATCATCTATATCTAGTGTCAGTGTAGCAAGTCGAGATTCCACACCTGGATGGTAGCACATAAAGAAGTCATCAAATACTATTTTGAGAAAGATGAACAGGACCTGAATATGAAGGCATTTCTGCATAATGAGTCGAGAATACAAAGACGTGTTTAAATTACCTGGAGGAATTCCAACATAGAGCTCGCCTTCGATTTTGAGAGGATGAATGAAAGCCTCTTCAAGAATCTCCTGGAATTTCTTCCCAGATGCATGCTGTTTCACCCCAAGCAAATAAATTAAAACCAGATTATACGAGGGAGTTAGCTATCCTACAATTTCAAATCAGTAGGAGAGAAAAAGATATCAAGAACAACAAATTCAAGCAAGAGAGATATGAGAAGACATATATATCTCCTACAATTTTAAAATTTACAAAAGAATTTAACATCTCCAAGCTAAGTCAAACTTCACAAGAATAATATTTATTAAGAGTTTTGAGCTTTCCTCCAAGGGAAGGAATAAGGATTTCCGGATAGCTTCATTTGAATTCAAACAATACTATGATTCCACTTGATTGAAAGCTTATGTGTGAATAGTGAACCCTCATGACTACCAACTCCATTAGTCCTCTAATCTCTTATATTACTCGGACTATGGTGTGAATGCCGAATACGGGTATGTTCAACTTTTTCTTGAGTTTATTTAGAGCAATGTTGAGCTAAGCAATGAAGATTGGAGATGAAAGAAAAGGGTACTACTTGTGTGGAGTGGTCTCGTCCTGAGGAGAAAGAACTTACAATCACAGAACCAAGGGTTAGAGATGGTGGGTCTCCTGGTTTTGGCTTTGTGTTAGGGAATAGGGTATTTTGACGAATCGTGGGGTCCTTGGAGGGTCATATCTCCGGACAAATATCCAGATGTGTGCCAGACAACAATACTCTTTTAAGTAAAATGAAGAGTCGGAGCAATATAGCTCCACTCATCCCCAACAATACTGATTACTGAAACATTTAAACCTTTTCATCTTCACAAATAGGTATCATGATCGAATAAAATAAAATAAAACACTCGTAGTAGGAATGTAGTAGGATTAAAAATCTTAATGCTCAATCAAGTATTTGGGAAAGGGAAGGAAGATACCACTTCTGTCTCAAACTTTACTATTAGCACCCTTTTCTCCTTTTTGGTGCACCTCATTCAAATAGATTGAGGTACAGTGACATAATTCAATGAGTAAGCATGGGAAAATACCTCGATTATTCCACCACATAGCCAGCCAAAAGAAATATAATGATACAACTGTTGCTTCCCTGGTACAGTCTCAGGTACTGATGCTTCCATCCGTTTCAAACATTCATCCCACTCGGTCATTAGCAAAGGATTTTCTTCTCTAAGGTTAGCCAATGCATTATGCAAACCAGACGTATGGTTAAGTATATGATGAACCTGAAAGGGAAAACCTCAAGGAATTAATATGTTGAAATACTTATTCTAAATAGTGGTTATCCAAACTTCATAGGCTTTTATGCACAGAATTATAACCTTTATGTGCTCCTTTCCATTTCTTCTAAATTCTGGCCAAATATGTGCAACATTTTCTTCAAGTCTGAGTTTTCTGCAAGATAAGGTACCATTTGTTAGAGACTATAAAAGTATTCCTTAACTTTGATTTTTTCCCCCAAAGATGTCTTCTAAGAAAAAGGTTGCATGTTACTTGCAATTTAAACCACTTATTCCTGCATATGACATATTTTGCAGACATTCTAATTTCTAAACTTTACCCATTGTCTACCAGCCAGTGTAACATTCCTGCAGCTATACCCTTTGTTGCAGAAAAGACAGAAAAAAGCGTATCAGGCTGAACTGGGCGAGGATCATATCTTCCAAGCACTCCAGCAGCAGTGTCAATAATAACCTCCCCATCTTTGTATGCGCATACCTTGTTATAAAAATTGAAAATATTATCAGAATCAGCAGAAGTTAGTATGCTTTTAAACTTAAGCCTAACCTATATGATTGTAGATTAGCAGTTAAAATACCAAAAGCACTCTTAATTTTATAATGAAATATTTAATCTTAACCAATATAAATACATTAAGAAAACAACTTAATCCCAAATGTTAGATTCCTCTCAAATATACTTATGAAGGTTTATATAGTCCTACTACACTGCATGAAATAGAAGTACTAGGGGGATGCAAATGCCTAAAAACAGTCTCAATTATTGAAGTTATTTCAAGACACAAAGGACTGGGTTGAAAAATTCACTACATAAGGAGAGAGTGAAAAAGAAGCCATGTAAAATATTAAGAAAACAAAAAACAGAGGATTGTCAGATCATCAGACCACAGTCTAATAACAGAATAGTGGTGCAGACCTGGATCCCAAGTATTTTATCATTATTTCCCAACTCAACTAAGAGCTGTCTTAGCTTGGCCTCTACATCAGAATGTGCCGGTGTGTTGTATATCCACTGCACATTTACCGCTGGTCCTCTATTGATGTTTCTGATCATGTAATCACACTCAATAAGAGAATTGTTTTCATAAACTTGACCTTGTAAATTTTAAGGTAGACTCACCCTTGAAGAACAGATTCAGCAAATGGTCTCATGACGTCTAGATATACTATGCGGACATTCATAGTGGATGAGAGTCCTGAATTTAAGTAACATGTGCGATAAATTAGCAAAGAGCACAATCATTTAATTCAAGGCGAAGGTAGGAATTTCTATTACAGACCTCTCAGAAGATTTAAAACCCGTCCAAAGATTACAATATCACCTGGAAACGCATCAACCTAAAAAATTATACTTAGTTAACGATGGTTTGAATAGTTAATGGAAATGTCAAAGGAACAATAGCAGTAGATGAAACCGGACTTACAGGGTTAACACCAAAAGAAAACGAAGAAATAAACTTACCGGGTTGAAGCGTTTAACTTCTTTTGGGTTGAGCTGCATCTTTTCCTGTATAACCTTCATGTTCTTTTCTCTTTGCTCAGACAAAGATTTCAAATTTTGCTTCATACAAAAAGAATTAGCATTAGATGATCTTGGAGAAGTTGACAAACAATTTCAGAGGCAAGTAATGGATACTTACCTGAGCTTCATTTGCTGGTGTAGAACTACGGAAGAATACATTTGTTATCTCCATAACCTGCTCAGGCATATCTAGGCGCAGTCTGAGGCCCATTTCTGACATGGCAGACAAAAGAGCAACATGGTCACCCTGCAGCAAAGAGTGAAGCATTATTTCATAATCAATTGCAGTCATTTCAAACGCCGGGAACAATAAAAAAAAAGTCTGTATAATTGAAACTAGAATAATAGAAATGTCAAAACAGAACAGTACAATATCTGACATAAATAGTCACCTTGCGAAGATGAAGAATTTGGATACCTAAATTACATTTGAAGGTCTATAGTTATCGAGACCAGTAAAAAATGATTTATATGAAATAGGGTGAGAACAGAATCTTCATATTTAAAGTCCTAAAAGAAACAAGGATAAGATTCAGTTTAAATGAATAGTGGTATAACAGGAATCTGATGAACGTTTAATGGTAAAGCAATGGAAATATAAAATAAAGTAAAATTTCAGCTCAAGGAAAAATACTGAACCAGCAGTTATCTCCATAGTGATCTAAATTTCAGATAACAAAGAATTATAGGGAAAAAATTACAAAAATATACATATTACAGACAGACAAACCTCGGCAGAAGCCAAAAACATCTTTGCTAGTGCTTGCTTTAAAGAGCTTGATAGTTTTTTTGTAAGCCCGAAATCAAGTAAAATTGGACGATGAGGGGCTTCCTTGCTTACAAGGAAATTTCCTGCAAATAAGTTAACAAGAAATATTATTTTAAAAGAGGGAAAAATCACAAGTAGCATCATGAGGATCAGAAATAAACCTGGTGAATAATTTTAACAGAGAAATTAAACCACAGAAGATACGTGGATGGATAGACAAATATATAGATACATAGACACATGATAGATAAATAGATTATAAACAACAGATCATAAAACCAGGATGAGGATAGCCATTAAAAATCCATCAACATAGTTGGCAAGACAAGAGAGAGAGAAAGCAATACCAGGATGGGGATCACCATTAAAAAATCCATCAACATATATTTGGTGGGCATATGCACGAGTTATTTCCTCAACAATATTTTGTTTGTCAACACCAAAAGCTTCCAAAGATGCAGAGTCATTCAGACGAATCCCATCCATGTACTCCAAGATGAGAACACTTTTGGTTGACTGTCATTAAAGTCAACATGATCAGAGTGAGCTTTTATAAATTGAAATGACATCATATACCCACAAATGAAGGAATAATCTTTGCATGCCAATCAGATAGATGATAAAACACGAGGAAAGTTCTTCCTGACATGGAGATTTCACAAGCAATAGCTAGAATTTTCCCACGCCATTAATTTCTCTACCTCATTCCAAGAACAACCGGACATTATAAAGAGAGGCACATTCAAAGATAAGCGAATGTGCTAATAACATTTTTGTTTTAAAATAAGTCATCAAAATACATATTTGAAAGCCTCATGATTTGTTTTATATAAAAAGCCTATATATCTATATCTGACATTAGTTCATTTTGCTAATAACTTTTGAATATGAATAATGTATTGCTCTTACATGTTAATTCCACATGGCCACAGAAACCTAAATTATTTCCACTGCAAGATCTTTCATACTCCAGTGCTAACTCTCTTTAATTTACAAGACAAATCTTGATACCAGAAGAGTAATGTTTTGGATTCTCAAATGATAGAAATCCTAAAGTTCAAAACCATCTCGGATCACAAGCACTCTGGAATATACGACAACAGTATTCATATTCAAAAGTTAGCTCAGAATATACCTGAATAACTTCTGGAATCAAAACGTTCACACGGTTGGAAGAGTAGCTCTCACCAGGTGCAATTTTGCAGCCAAGATTTCTAGACACGGTTCTAGTGTTCTCTACAAAGACGAATGCAATAACGATGAAAGGAAGAAAGAAGGCAATAAATTGAAATCTGTCTGAGAATATATTTGCATGACTTGACAGAAGGACTTATGGGAAAGCAGACAATTCATAAAACCAGACTTTTCCATCTTTGTCTTTTTGACCTCGGTACTTTTATGGCCTAAATCCAATATTAGTATAAAACTTAGTGAGTTCCATTCCCATGATCCCAGTTGGTTGGAGGCCTGATCACATCATGGTCAAACAATACATTTAGATCTCCCCAATGCTAACCAGCCACCATTGAGAATGCATCATTAAACTGATGTCACCACACAACCACTATTATCATTACTATTATGCTCATGCCAAGAAACTCCCATTTGTCACTGGTTTTCAACCATGACCAGCATTATTGCCACAATTTCATGTTCCAGTTCATGCACCAATTCGCCACCTACTGAGCAATTCCCAATGCCATTTTAAAGTCGAACATCACTGTTCCCTTCTAGCCCTGAACACAATATCAAAGCAGCCATCACCAGTACAACCGCATTACCACTGATGCATCAACTACTAAGAAGCACCATTAACCTATTAATCCACTGGAAATCAAAGTAGATGAGGAACTATACAAAATTCAGAAAAGTTTTTTTTCCGTAATATCAATTTTCTTCTTGAAAGCTTCACAAATTTCACATCCGTGGTTAAACTTTTCCCTTTCAGTGAATTACACAGCCAATAATCTACATAGAAAAGAAAATCCTTCTTTTTCCCAACTAAATAAATCAGATATAGGATAAATCGTGTTAAATAGAGCATACCAGCTTCATGATTGAAATCAAGCTCTTTTGGGGCTTCTTTGCACCATTCATCTATCATTGGATTGAAGTCATATTGTGGCTCTGCCCAGGCTATCCACTCCACAATTGACTTTGCGTTCTTTAAGTCCTGCAAGACAAAAGCATGTCCAACAACCATATAATGACAGCAACTCTTACTTTTCACACCATCATCTAAAATGCCAAAGCATAAAAACCTCCAATATGATTGCTCTGACACCCTCATGCTGAACTTTAACCACCACCTCTTGCCCATTGATTAATTTTGCTCGATGGACTTGCGCAATCTGCATAGAACAAAAGATGTCCTCATTTGTCAATAAGATTTGAAGGAAATTAATTTAATTTCCCTCAGAAGAACAAAAAAAATGGTCCTCCTTACTGATGCTGTTGCCAAAGGTTCTTCCACAAAATCAGCAAAGAGATCATACATGGTCTTGCCAAACTCCTTCTGTATAGTCCTACAAACCTGTGCAAATAAAGATTTAAGAAATTATAAAAACGCATCCAGTCAATAAATGCATATGGAAGGACTGATAGGAAGACAAACAAAAACAATCATATATAAACTATCCATCGAACAATAGATATGTGTAGAATCAATTGAAAGTTACACATAAATTATTTTCAACTTCATTATTCTTCATGTTACTTCTCTGCGACTTTATCCACATCTTAGTAGGATTTCCTTACAATTCATTTATTGAAGCCTATGGAGATCATCTATTCACCAAGCTACCTCTTGTATGGGTTTTTATGGAATTCTAGATCAAAATCTTAGAATAAATCAAAAAATTTCTCTTTGCCAGTATTGTGGTCAGCATGAAACCATGTCAGTCTTTATCCTTCTTATCCTTCTCTGAACCAAAGAGGCTAATGTCTTTTATGAATTGAAAATACTCAGAATTACATCTAAGTTAAATTTCAGAAATAAAATTTTACTAACAGTTGCAGAATGATTTCTTTAAATAATTTACAAACATGGCCTTTACTCAAACAAAATGGATGAATGTGGCAAAATCCAACTAGTTTGAGCATATTCTGATAATCCCCAAAGCCATATACACAAGACTTAATTCTTCCCAAGCTAATAATTTTCCAACTATAAGTTAATTTTTATGAGCAAAAACATTAGGAAACCTAGTTATATATCCAGTCATAGTGGCATATATGTACACTGAAAACAACCTGGCAATAACACCTGGTCTCTACACTGCACACGGTGACTAAAATCCAATTAAGAAGATACTTTGTAATACTTAGATACATGAACTACAGAGTGAGATCATATGAAAATACCAACCTCAAAACCATATCAGTTGAGCAGATAGGCATTTGTGGGGAACTTCTAAATCACTAAATCCCATTTTCTTTGTTCATAGTCAGAGTGATAACACTAGGTAATAAAATGATCTCCGAGCATCAAAATATAGAGCTATTACCTCTTTTAAGGGGCGAGGTGGAAGAGAGTCCTGTAATTGTTTTAGAAGGGATATATATGCTTCAGGAAGCACATCAGCACGTGTGGATAAGTACTGCCCAAGTTTCACCCATAAGCCTTCCAACTTTATTATCAAACTGAGAACACGCTTAGCATTGCGCTCGTGAGCCTTTTCCCATAACGCAGCTCTTTTTGATCTGTTAGTCCATTTCTCTCTTAGCTGCACAACCTTCAGTAAAAGTAGAATGCAGGTGAATTAGATTGTCCAAGCATTAACTCAGACTAGAAGTGAGAATCAAGAGATTTTACCTTATAATCCAAGTAGATTATCAGAGCAACTGCGAATACTCTCACACGTCTTATATAAATATTTCCCCACCCCATCTGACAAGGAGCAAAATGAAGCCAATATAATGAAGTTCAAGGATTTCTGGGGAAAAAAAAGAGTGATCAGATTGTACTACAGTATATCTTTATATTTTGTGCTCTTTCTGGCAGAATGAATTATTTGGAATATAATTAAATATAGGGGAAATACCTTTTTAAAATAAATCAATAATTAACTACAAAATTAATGGTTGAGATACAGTAGCGTTGAGACTCAGGCAACAAAGCAGATAACTACAATCATACGGGGAAATGATATAAAAAAAACAATTTGGACAATTTTCTTAGCAAATTCACGCACAACGGCTAACTATTGGAATTCGCTTCATAAATTGTTTACAAATACTATTTTTTTTTTTGTGCAATACACATCAAAGGGTGAAAAGGAACACGCCCAGATTAAAATTACAACAAATTGAATAGATAAGCAATTCGCAACAATAAGAACCCAGGCAAATGCATTTATTACGTGCGTGTATAATTTATATTTATATATGCACTTACTGAAACTGAATTCAGAAACAGGAAAGTCGTGGAAAGAAAAACCCGGGCAGCGTACACAACAGCACTAATAGTAATACTTAAGAAGATAAGCCAAGCCAAGCAACACCAACAAAATTCCTGCAAATACGATCGATACAATCGTGATTATGAGTTATGACGGTGGTGGTTTTGGCATCAGAACCGCTATCTGCGTTCCCTTCTCGGCAGCCGTGGGCACCGACTTGTTATATATATATTTTTATATATATAATTTATTTATTTAATAATAGCTACACAAAACCAAACCAAGCCGACGGAGATTGACCACGTCATCAGCTAATTTTTCAAAGACGACGACCACTCGTTTTTCGTTGCGTTCGAACTGAGCAGAGTGATTGAAGCATTTTCTTTCTTTCTTTCTTTCTTCTTTTATTGACAAAGAAATCCAACATAAAAAGGATGAGAACTTACGAAAGGGGACGTTGAACCAATTTAGGCAACATATGAGGGACGGAAGGAGTTTTGACACTAAAGGTCTAAAGTTTCTGAGGGAAGGCAATTTAGTATTTCACAATTATATGAAACAATGCCAAACAAACAGCAAATTATAGTCTCAAGAGAGCAAGAAATATAACCTTAAAATTTTTTTGACACCATCTAGAGCAGTATCAGAAGTTTCATCATCCTCCAAACCATGCAACAATGTTGGAACAATTCCATCAATTTGCTTGCGTGTGGTATATATATATATATTTTAGTTACTTATTTCCATGAAAAAAATATTTTAAAAATATATTTTGAACAAAAATTATATTTTAGATTTTTTAAATTAAAAAATACTTTAAATACCTAAATAAGAATATAATTTGTGCCATAGTTGAATTTACTTTCGAAATAAACGAAGTCTATTTCAAGCATTCAGAGTCGTCCCTGGTAGGGGTGTGCATTTCGGATACCCGATCCAAAATTTTGTATATACAAAATTTTTGGATAGGCAATTCGCGATTCGTATCCGATCCGAAAAAAACGGATATCTAATCTTTTGGATCGGATATTTAAATACCCAACTATCCGAAAATATGACTTGATTTAATTATTTTTTAATTTGACGGTCCTATCCATGAAAATTTTAGGCTTTCGAATATAACAATAAAAAAATATTGAATATAACAAGATTTGTATCCATGAAAATTTCAATTTTTCATATATAACAAGTAAAAATATCGAATATAACAAGATTTATATCTATAAAAAATTAAAATTTTGGATACCGAATAATCATATATCCGATCCAAATGTGAAATAACTATCCGTATTTAATCCAAAATTTTCGGATATCCGAAAAATAAAAAACGAATCGGATATCTGAAATTTCGGATAGGATCAACGAAAAAACAGATTGAATCAATCGAGTCGGATTTTTTTGCACACCCCTACTCCCTGAGCATGGGCACGAGGGGCGCCCACCCATGGCGCATTTTTTTATATATAATATTGGTGTTATGGTCCAATTTGTTTTTAATATTTATCATTAGGAGTTTACACTTAAATTCTAATTTTTCAATACTAGTTATTAGGGCCTAATTTTTCAATAATTATTATTAAGGGTCCAATTTTTTAACACTTGTTATTAGGGGCTCATTTTTTCTCAATATTTGTTATTAGGGGTTTACTTTTAAAATTCAAATTTTCTAATATTTGTTATTAGATGTCCACTTTTTTCCCTCAATACTTGTTATTAGGTATCCAATTTTTTCCAAACACTTATCATTAAGGGTCTAATTTTTTAACATTTTAATCGTGGGCTCAATTTTTATCAATACTTGTCATTATGAGCCTTCTCTTAATTTTTTTCAAATATTTGTTATTATGGTCCAATTTTCAAAAAATACTTACATTAGATGTGTGATTTTTCTAATATTTATTATTAAGAATCTACTCTTAAAATTTAATTTTTTAATATTTGTTATTAGGGGTTCAAAATTTTCCCCAATCATTGTTATTAGGGGCTTAATTTTTTCTAATATTTGTTATTAGGCATATAATCTTATTTTTTTTCTAATACTTGTTATCAGAGCTAATTTTTTTTTTCTAATACTTAGTATTATAAGCCCAATTTTTCTCTATCGATATTTGTTATTAAGGATATACTCATAAAGTTCAAATTTTTTATATTTGTTATTAGGAGTCAAGTATTTTTTTGAATAAGACATATTTTTTTCTTCAAAAAAATATTTGTTATTCGAGAGTTATTTTTTCTAATGCTTGATCTTAAGAACTCATTTTTAAAATCTCAGAAACGGCTCTACAAGCATTAATATGGTAATGAATAACTTTTAATTGGGGATTATTTAGGTGAAAACCCAATTTTTAAATCAATAACAATACTCTTGGTCTTAAGGGACTCGGTTCAAATCGCTTCACCAGTAAAATATATATATATATTATTAAATAATTAAAAATATATATAAATATATTAATTTATAATCGCCTAATAATATTATTAAAAAACAATAATAATACTCGTCTTAGGGGAGGCTTTATTTAATTGTCTCACCAACCCTACCTCACCTCGTTTAATTCGCCATTCAAACTCGACGGGAACAGTTAGAACAAATCTCAACCCTCCATTCCTCTCAGTCTCACACGCCATCACGTGTTTCGCTTCGGAGACAGTCAGCCAAGCGCCCAAGCCTAAACCAAGACAGTCAGCCAAGCGCCCAAGCCTAAACCAAGACAGTCAGCCTCTGCCCAATCCTCCCAATCAATTTCGCTATCAAAAGATTTCCTTTTTCCTTTCTTTTTTCCAGAATTAATAATTTAGATCCCCTCGTCCATATCAACAACCAACAAGAAAACAAATATAAGAAATAAAAGGAAAGAAACACACCCCATTTAATACCGAAGAAGGGAGTTGAAGCCCCTTGGACTGTGTGGCTGTATCTTTAGGGTTTCTTTTTCGCGACGGTTTTCGGTGGCTTTGCAAGTGGCAAATGGCAGCCGTTAGGCTCTTGATTTTCTCACTCTTCTTGGCCCTAATTTTCACCCAGATTAGAGCCGATGTCTCAACCGAACCACTTCTTGAATCGGATGCCTCCGATTTTTCTGATTTGAAGGCGGAGTTGGATCAATTGAAGTCCAAGATCCGTCTTCTTGGTTAGCTTTCTTGTTCCCGATTCTTTATCTACATGATTACCTGGTTGGCTTACTGTTATCGGTGTCTTCTCTACTCGATCCTATCTCAGATTCAAAGCCTTCTTTACTATATGCTCAGTAATACAGATTAGTTCATTTTGCTTATACTTCTAGTACTAAATCTTGTGCGGAATTTGAATCTTCAGTTTGGGTTATCTACTTAATCGTATCCATTAGAGCGGCTTAAGCTTCTATTTTATTTTAATTTATCGGTGAAAGTTCAATCGCTTTCAAATGCGGATTTTAGGTTCATCTTTCTTTTCTAATTACAATTTTTTTTTTATAAAGAATCAAATGTCGAGGAGAAAATTCGAGAACTGAAAACCAAGGACGAGAAAATAAAGGAGAAAGATAAAATTATTCAAGGCAAATCTGACAGCATTGCATCGTTGCAAACTGAATTATCATCTCTTCAGGTTTGCAAAATTTTTACTTTTTTCTTAATAATAAAGTAATAGTATGATGATGAAAAAGAGATTTACAGAAGGCACATGGATTACCCCCATTCATTGGCTTCTAAAATATATACTTCGTTCTTTCTCAGAAAAAGGGAACCTCAGATGCTGAGGAGCGGGTGGGAAAAGCTCATGCGCAGGCACTTGACTTGCAGAAACAGGTGGTTGCTCATCAATGACGTTTCTAGTTTTACAGATTAATATAGCTCTTTTCAACATTCTGATATTACTTCGGGTTGTCCAGGTTGATAAACTTAAAACTGAATTAGAAGCAACATTAAAGGAAAAAGATTCTTTGGAAGCCCGTGCAACTAAAGCTGAGAACAAGTTGAATGAATTAAATTTGAAGCTAGAGAATGTAAGTTTCTTTTTCATTGGATTGCTAGAAGTGTGAGGAATTCCAATTGTCTAGTTGTTTTGTTCTGCTATCTTTTTTTTCTAGTGGCACATATATGATTGCATTTCTTATGCTGCATATGGTAATTGGTAAGTCGTGATCCATTTAGAATTATCTTCATTTTACAGCTTCAAAAGATCAATAAGGAGCAGGTAAACAAAATAGCCAAAACCGAGCGAGCTCTAAAAATTGCAGAGGTATGTTATGGCTAACAAGCTGCAATGTCATACTTTGCGCTAGACAATGGTCTTGGAGCTAACTTTCTGACTATATTATTACTTCAATAGGAAGAATTGATTAAGGCAAAGTTTGAGGCTACTTCAAAGGCAAATGAATTGATGGAGGTATTTTGCTTAGTTCGGCATGCAAGCTATCTGTTTGGAATTCTTTTGATGTTTCTTTTCACAAAAATATTATGAGTGAACTTAGTAAACTGTGTATACTACGTGCTGGTGCAGATATTTAAGCAACAAAGACAAAAAGTTTTTAAAGCACTTAGTAAATTCTACAAGCACATATTAAATACTAAATAGTCTAATTAGTAATGATTGCAATCAGGTTCACAGCGCATGGCTCCCAACTTGGCTTGCTATGCGGTTAGACCGTGGTCAGGTAAATTAAGATTAATATTTTATGTTTTGTATATTACAGATGTTTCTCTTGTGTTTCTAAAATACTTTCTTGCTGTAGGCATTCATTCAGACACATTGGACCAAGCGTGGAAAACCGACCATGGATTTGGTGATGCAGAAGGTATTGGTTTTATTGTCCTTTACTGCCTTTTAGATCTTACTAGTTAAAACCTTTATTTAAGTAAGTCGTTTTATGTGTCAAGTATCAGATCTAGGTGCAACATTAAATTATTAAGTACATCATAATATTACAACTAAATACTGTTCATATTATATGCAGGCTCTCGAGAAAAAGGCCTTAGCTGAAAAGTGGGCTGAACCTCACATGCAAACAATTAAAACTGTAAGATTCATAAAGCTGCTATTTCCAAACCAAATCGGGAGCTTATGTATGAGTTTCTTTCTAATCATGTGTGTTCTTATGATACTAATCTTTTCACTTGAAGAAATGGGTTCCAGCTATTAAGGATCAATGGGTGGTGGTAACTACACATGCTGAACCACATGTGCAATCACTAAAAGCAAAATCTATTGAAGTTTATGAGGCATCAAAGACTGCAGTAAATCCTCATATTGTCAAAGTTCAAGAAATAGTTGATCCTTATTTCCAGGTATGTGATACTCCATTTCTTTTGTACCATGTTTACATCCACATCCTAATGCTCAGATTTCTTGATCACAGGAAGCAAAGAAGTTCAGTAAGCCATATATTGATCAGGTTGCTACTTTAGCAAAGCCTCATGTTGATAAAATTTGTGTGGTGATGAAGCCATATACAAAGGAGGTAGTCAATGCTTATGGGAAATTTTTGGAATCGGCAACAACATACCATCAACAGGTATCAATAACTTCTTTTAGTTATTGTTTGGTGTCTCTTTATGAACTATTGTGGGAAACACGGCATAATCTGGCAAAGGAGTTAAAACTTAAAACTCTAAGCACGATGTATCTATTTTTAATATTCATTTGTTTGGTTGAGGTTGCCTCAGTGAAGTTCTGAAGGAATGGTAATTATGGAAATTGAAATATGGGATAGAATGCCAAATATTTATGTTGCTTTCATTCTTTGTTTTGGTCTGTGCAAGTAACCAATGTGCTGTCATTTATTATTCTTTTAAAGTTGTCTTGATATATTCATGCGAGGAGACATGCACATTATTTTATTTTTCTTTTCACATTTTAAAGGGTTAAGAATTGCACTATACCGGTTTTTGCACTACTAGATAAAATGTTTTAAGTGTTCTTTACTGGTAAATGAAGTTTGAACAATTTGCTTGGCTTTGGTGTTATGGTCTCCCAACTTTTGTGGCATGTTACATTTTGCTGCACTTCATAAAATGTGGTTCAACTTAAGTTTCTTGTCAGAGGGTAAAACATATAAATTACTTGTACTGTCGTACATGTCTCAGAAGTTTATTAATTTTGTTGGAATCTGGTATCTGAGTATAGTATTTTTCAGATTGTTGTTGCCTTATCTTTAAAACGGTTCTGTTACAAATATATCATAGACTATCGAACTATTGCTTCCTGTAATGTTAGGTTCGAGCTTCTGTGCAAGAGACTTTGAAGAAGCACGAGCTGACCAGATCTCTTGCAACCAAAGAACTTGAGTGGTTTGCGGTAGGTATTGTGTAGCATACCTTTTCCAATTACTGTCAATTGAAATCAAGTTATCTAACCCGTCCTTGGCACAAACAAAATATCTTGTTTATTTATACCAGGCATCTGCTCTATTGGCTCTACCTATTATTATTTTGTTCAGAATATTTTCAGCCACTTTCTGGTCAGTTTCTTAATTACCTATGTAGTTTCATGGTGCATTTTCCGTTGTTCTTATAAGACTGCTGCAAATATCATTGTATTCACCATGTCATAAACTTTAATTTCTGCAGCAAGAAGGAAAAGAAGCGTGCTCGACATGCTCATACAACCCATGGTCGTCGTAAGGGCAAAAGGGTGCACACAGACAAGTAGACTGCATGTGTTTAAGTTTTGGTCTCTTAATGTCGGAAATATTAGAGGTATGCTTCTTCAATTGCATTAACGAAAGATTATGGTAAACATATCATGTTTGTATTGGAGCCGTAAAATTTAAAAATTCGATTTGATGGAGGCTGCTGTGTGTACCTTGAGGAGCATTTCTACTCGTTCTATATAGATTTGCAACTTGGTATGCTAACTAATTTGTTCGTATTGTTTGCAGGTTAGCTGGACATGTTTTAGAGGGCTCTAGGTTATCATGTTGGGTAGGGAGCTGTGGTGTTGCCATTGGAAGTGACAAATCTTCTCTTACCCCTCAAGGTCGCTTGTTTAATTATTATTTTGGGGTGGGGGAAATTTGAAAAAAAAAAGAGTTTTAAGGGACCCTATTCACGCTACAAAGTTGAAATCTTGAGATTCATAGTTGTAGTAGTTGTGTGTATTTTATTTTAGTGTAATTTTGTTTCATCTCCTTTTTGTCCTTATGGATTCACAAATGAAATAACTCATCTCTGATTCAGAACTTTTCATGCTAAAGTTGAGATATCCATGGAGATGTAGTTTGTGTCAAAAGGATTGATGTTTGTTTCTTGCTGATTTCTTGTCACTAGAGGTTGTTAAAAAAACGAAAGGCTTTCATTAAATAAAGAAGGAAATGATTCCAGCAAAACGGGCCAGAAGCCCGAGAACAAATGGCCAACAAAACCTACAAAACAAGGCTCAATGAACACGAGAAATCCTATCCCATAATAGACAACAGAATGGAAGTGGGCAGCAACCACTCAGATCATCGCCGCACTCGCAGTGTCGGGAATTAAAACAGAAAAAGAACGTCATTGTCGAAAGAGAATGAAGAGAGCACCATTGATCAAACTGTGATGAAAGTCGTTGTCAAAAGAGAATGAAATCGTTGTTGAGAGAACTATGTACGATAAGTATTAGATCATGGTCATCAGTTGATCACCTTTGAAGGCTAAGACGTCGCTGTCAGTTTATAGCCTTCGATGGAAAGGGCCAGAAAGGCCGTTCAACCGTAACAGTTCCTTTCTCGAAAGAAGGACCATATCCATCGTGGAGCACTATGGTGCTGGTAGATGGAACGGAGATGGAGCGTGAGAGAGAAGATCAAAGCGGAGATCCAAAAACAAAACAAAGAAGGCGTACAACGGGGAGAAAGAATCGAACAAGAAACCGCGCGAAACCTAGAAGTCGTCGGGGAATTCTTCGTCACCGCGAGTGGAAGGGAGTCGAGGTTGGCCAAGTGACGCCGGGGCTGTCAGAAGATTGTGACATCGGGAGTGCAAAATTAGAGGTAAAAAAACTTTCTTTTCCCCCCACTCTCAATACACTATGCGTTACAAAAAGGTTGGGTAGTAGCATTCTGAACTATCACGAATTAATTATAATATCTAAATGTTAAGGAAATATCGATATTGGATAATATGATCGATATTTCAGTAGTGTATCACACAAAAAAATTATTTATGTTTTGTTGGGTAGTAGCATAATATCTATGACCAATAGATCAAATATAAAAATTCAAGCTTTAAATTTACTTATTTACTGTACATAATTTTACATAAAACAATTTTTTTTGTTATAATTATTATGTAGTAGTGAAAGAGGAAGATATACCAAAACGTTCAAATTTTCTACTTTTAGGGTAGTCCAGATATAATCGTATAATGAAATCAGAAACACGTGACATTTATCTCTCTTATATATTCATACCTAAATCCATGATGATTGATGACGTGTAGGTATCGATGCATGTTTAGCAGTAGTATTGTTATAAAGCATTGAATCCAAAAAAATATTACGTCTCATCATTATATTGCTACGTGGAAGAGAAAACAGAGTGAAACGTAAAGGGTAAAACTGGGAAGTGGGAATAGAGAGAGATGGAAAATGGGAAATCTCCAAGGTTTGAATGATTCTCAAAGAGAAGTGGAAGCTAGAGTTTCGGGTAGAACATGGCAAAAGGGGGCATTACCTTAATTAATAGAGAAAATATAAAGGAAATGAGAATTAGTGAACAAGCAATCTAAATGTAAACAACGTGCATATTTACAAATTCATACACATACGTACATGCACAGCTCACGTTATACTTGCCTCTTTGCACTAAATATTATTAAGAACACAGCTATTTGGACATCGGCGTTTGCTAGCTGTTGCTGGATCTCTCTGTTCACTCGCTGATCTGATCCGATCCGGTCTTTCTGCATTTTCAAATTCCAAATTACAATTTCCAGGTCGAGCCAGAGCCAAGCAGGTACTCTTTCTTCTTCCTTGCTTTCATTCTTTATCGATATTTGCTATTGCCAATCTCTCTCCAATCCGAGTTTTATTCTTTTCCATTATAATTTCTCTTTTTGTTTTATATAATTATACAAAATCTCCATCGGAGTATTGATTTAACTCGCTTGTCAATCGTAAGTGCAAGTCTGGATTTTTCTCTTCGGTCCAATTCTTTCCAAAAATCTGCTGATAAACAAACAATGCTTGTAGGATCCAATCTATCACATGTATGCTCATAAAGAAAGCCTAACATTGATATTGCAATTCTCAGTTATAATGTGTATACCTTCGGTTCTGTGTCTCTTCATATAGCTGTATTGTATATTATTGGAAGTATGTTTCGCCAGATGAATTTCTATTAGTACTTTTTTTTTCAACAATGTTTTCGATATTTCTGATGGTTACCATGAATTTTAAGTATCATTATCTGCTTTGTAAGGCTTGTTACAATGCCTGTACCTTTCGCTTTGATGCTGATTTTCAGATTATAGTCCGAGTCCAATAACCTGATCAGGATATAGAAGTGGTATTTCACTCGACAGTGAACCTGTAAGATGGTGAGATAAGGTAACCGAGTGGTACTTTCAGATACTGACATGTTGCGTGCATGGCAACAAAGTGTAAAAGATATGCCTGTCATGTCTGGTTTAAGAAAACAACCGCATCTGAAGAGGCCACTTTGGATTATTATATTGGTAACTTTTGTGATCATATTCTTGATTACTGCCTATGTCTTCCCTCTATCAAGTTCAACAGCCTGCTATATCTTTTCATCTGGAGATTGTTCTTTGTACCACCAGCCATCATTTCGTTCTAGGGAATTAACTGATGAAGAGACGGTATCTCATGTTGTAATTAGGGAGATCCTCAACGCACCTCCTATCCAATCAAAGAATTCAAAAATTGCTTTCCTGTATTTGACTCCAGGGACACTACCTTTTGAGCCACTGTGGGATATGTTCTTTCGTGTAAGACTTTGTTCCTTGGTCATCAATGCCTTTTACTTGACTTTGCATTAGTTATGCAACTTTTGTTTTGCTTTTGCAAGTATTGCCATTACTTCTGTTAAATTCAATGTTGTTGCTTAGATGTTTTTTTGTGATAATTGATTCATTGACTGGTATCTGTTTTAAAGAGAGCTATAGATGCTGGTTGAACAGTGGTTTAGGCTTTTTAAATATGCAAGCTGACCCACAATTTCTTTCTTTCCTTTTAAAACTTTCCAAAAATGTAAACAAATTAAATGGTATTTTGACCCCCAAAGTTATAGTTCGTTGTCTCTTTGGTACTTGGAGAAGTTTATGATTTAGTTTAGTTCTTGAACTTTGCAACTGTGATGCATGTTACGCCTATCCATTTTTTCGTTTACAAAAAAAAAGTTCCATGTGAAGCTCTAGTAAAGTGAATTGTTTTTACAGAATGATGAGTTAGAGTAACGTGCAGCACGGTTGAAAAGTTTAGGGGTCAAATTGAACAAATAAATCTTCAGATACCAGTGATAGATACACACTTTACTAGATCGTTCCGTTGAAAATGTGAAGGTGTTGATAAATACCTTTTCTTGGGACTGATACAGATACACACTTTACTAGATTGTTTCAGATTAATTAGTTGAGAAACAGTTTGAAATTACGAATTCTTGAAAGTTTTGATCTATGTGGCCTTCAAAAAAAAGTTTGTGGCTGTGTTACAATTGCAACTTCTTCTAATCTTTCTCAAAAGTTGGTATAATTCCTTTCTCTTAGAAATTTCAAATTTATCACAAATCACATAGTTTAATCTTTTGCTACAGGGCCATGATGGCAGGTTCTCTGTTTATGTACATGCTTCCAGAGAAAAACCAGTACACAGTAGTGACTATTTTATTGGTCGAGACATTCGCAGTGAAAGTGTAGGTGGACTTGAGCCTTGAAAAGGTTCTCAAGAGCAAAGAGGGAAAAAGAAACTTTAATTGATGGTCGTGCACATGCAATTTTGATTTTGATGATGACCCCTTTTGTTCCCCAAGTTTTGATGAATTATATCTTCTTGTTTTCCACCATTGATATCACATGTCTGCATGTAGCGCCTCCTGAGACGTGGCTATTAAACGCAGGTGGCTTGGGGGAAAATTTCCATGGTTGATGCTGAGAGGAGATTGTTGGCACATGCACTTTTAGACCCTGATAACCAGCAGTTTGTGTTGCTGTCAGATAGGTAATGGAGGCATCAGATTTCATGCATAATATTCTTACGATAGGTATTTATCTAAAAGTCTCTTTTTTAAATCTTCTCCTATAGTTGCGTACCACTGCACAACTTTGACTATGTCTACAACTATCTGATCCACACTAATGTGAGCTTTCTTGACTGGTAAGCAACATGAAACTCTTCTTTATCATATAATGTAGCTTTGTGTGAGTGCCTTTATTACTTGTTTTCTGTAAATATTAATACTTAAGAGTACTTAAAAACTAATTTTCCCACTTTTGATCTCTCACTCATCAGTTTTGTTGATCTGGGTCCACATGGAACTGGGAGGTATTCAGAACGTATGATGCCTGAAATTGAAAGGGCTGCTTTCAAGAAAGGTTCACAGGTTAATCCTTTCACTGTAGTAACATGGCTTCGAGCTTATTTACCAATTCCAGAATGATGAGATTGATATTTCATTTCTAAAATGGAATGTTGTTCATAATTTCCTTGTTACAAGTTGTGCTATGATTTTCTTGAAGTCCTAGTCCTAGATGTGTGGCTATTACCGCAGTCTCTCTAGTTGGCATCGGTTAGTCCTGTTGGTTGATGTTGAGATATTGCTATTCCTGCGCTGCTTGCTATGCAATTTAGAAATATTTTCTTGTTTCAAGTTGGAGTTGCTTCCTTCATTTTTTCAAATGGGGAAAACCTGAAGACTGCAAATCGATTGAAGTTCTCAACTGAACTTGAACCTCTTTTTGTAGTCACTATAGCTTTGTGAGTAAATGAAACTACAAGGTCTTTCTGTGAATATAGATTTGGCTGTATGTTATAGTTAATTCAAGTATTAAATATCTGATTCTAGCCACCCTAAGTGTTTCTGAGATAACCTATGGTCTGTAGGATAAAAATGTAATTAATAGCGGCAGATTTCTGAGATAACCCCAAGAGTTTTACAAAGTCTGCAATTCTAATGTCATGTTTCCTTTATCAATATATATATATATAGTGGTTTGCTGCATTTTCTTAGTCTGTCTATTATGCTGAGTAGATAAATGGTTCAAAGTGTAAGATTTGTGTATTTTTGCAACAACAACAACAACAAAATCATGACACTGCTGGCGTTTCTAATACATTTAGTTGGTTTTGGTTCATATTTGATTCCAGTGGTTCTCCATGAAGCGGCAGCATGCTATAATAGTTACGGCCGACAGCCTGTATTACACGAAATTTAGGCTTTACTGCAAGGTATTCTGCCCCATTGTAGTTATTCTGTTGTTATAATCAGTAGTATTATAATATTATCTCAGAATTTTGTTTTTCTATCAGCCTCTGTTCTATTGCAAACTCATGATAATGAACTAATTTTCCCATTCTTGTTGTCAGCCAAATTTTGAAGGGCGCAATTGCTATGCAGACGAGCATTACCTGCCAACCTTTTTAAATGTTGGTACACCAGACTTGTTTCTTCTGCTTGCATGAATACTCCAATTGTTATTATTATTATTATTGCAAGACGAATACCAATGTACTTATTAACTCAATTATCTTGTATATGCTTCAGATGATTGATCCCGGTGGAATTGCCAATCGGTCAGTAACATATGTGGATTGGTCTGAAGGGAAGTGGCATCCCAGATCATTTAGGGCCCAAGATATAACATTCGAGTTCCTCAAGAACCTTGCGGTACGACATATATATATATATATATATATACATTCATTACGTCCCGAATGCGGCGGATTAAGTTTGTTTATTATTAGTACTTAAAGATTTCGTTTTGCGCAGTCCATTGACGACAGCATACATTTCACAAGTGATCCGAAGGTAAAGCAGGTGGTCTGATTGTATGTAAAATGGGTTAAATAATAGAGTAACAGAGAAGTGTTTGTGTTTTAATGGTTTGGTGGTTGCAGAGGAGAGTGGTTATTGGGCCATGCTTGTGGAATAATGTGAAGAGACCCTGTTATTTGTTCGCCAGAAAGTTCTATCCCGAAACCCTGAACAGAATGTTGATCAATTTCTCTAATTATACAGCGTTGTAGGTAGAGATGGCAAACGGGTCGTTCGGTTCGGGTCATTTCGGTTTTGGTTATTTTAGGTCTGATGTTATTCGGTTCTGGTTATTTTAGGTCTGATGTCATTCGGTTCTGGTTATTTTAGGTCTGATGTCATTCGGTTCGGTTTAGTTCAGTTTTATTTTGCTTCGGGTCATTTCGGGCCAGTTGATTTTTGGTTTGATTCGGTTCGGGTCAACGGGAGATCAGTCAGTTTTAATCAAGTTTTTAGGTTGGTCAATTTTTTACACGGCTTTATAAAGTCAATATATTTGACATTTTGGTGAGTTGTGCGGTTGTTCATATCTCATCTTTTTTTTTATTATTATTAATATATTTTTTTATTTATTTTGGGTTGTCTTCGGTTCGGGTTCATTTCAGTTCAATTGAAAATTAGTTTATTTTCGGTTTGATTTCGGGTTTCGAGTCAAATTTCGAATTATATTCGGTTCGATTTCGAGTTTAATTCGAGTAAATTGGTTCGGGTATCGAGTTTGCCAGGTCGTAGGCTTCGGCTTTGCTGCCCTCATTTCCTTTCCATCGGTAATACTGATGGATAGGGGTGTTATTATTCTTTCGCTCGGTTGGTGGGATGAGCTGAAATTTGTCCGAGAAAAAAAAAAAAAAAACCCTCCCAAGCTTCCTATTGTTAATTAATTAACCCCCCCCCCCCCCCCCATTAGTTTTCTGTTTCCAATGGCAAATTTTGATTATAGATTTTCTATATAAATTTTGTCCAACTATGCCAATGAAACTATGTAATATGGAAGTAATTGTTTAGATGCAAAATATTGATAGTTATGTGAGAAGAGAGAATCAACTTTAAGGAGATTAGATTAAAAAGTGTTTATCTTTACTTTTATTTATTTTAAATTTTTGAATTGGTCAGTTAAAAAAATTGAATCTGTCACGAGTTACTGATTATGAAAAATAAAAATTAACTTTAAATGATTATTATTATTATATTTATTTTTATATAACCTTTAAATAAAAATAAATATCATGCTTTGGGCTCATTCTCTTGTGTTTTTGTGTGTATCGTCTTTTTAAAGACTAAAAAAATTGAACGAATGATACTCTTGCATCACACCAGCATATTAAAAAAATATCATGCTTTGATTACGATGGGGAATATCACTACTAAAATTTGAATCTTGGACTTAAGGTATTAATATATAATTTTTAACCATTAAGTAAATTTTTGTAAATATGCATTTTCACACAAAATATTTTTATTCTAATTATACGTGACATGTTGTAATATATGTAATAAATATTTGAAAAATTAAAAATTAAAATGACAGTGTTCTGGTGAGTTCTGGTGAGTGGTGAGTGTGACTAAGGGCCCGTTAAACGCCTCCTGTCAACCCGCACCGGCGCACCCCTTGAAAAGTAAAACTTAATGAGTACGTTATTGGTCTCTTTGGGTAAAAGTACTTTTGAATAAAAATATTATTTTTTATTAAATAGAGATAACTATATTATAAAAATTTTAGTTTCTCACGGTTAGTTTGATCGAGAGATGAATATATAACTTATTTGAATAGATGTTATATCTTTTGATAGTAGAATAGATGTAATTTTTTAATTCATTTTTTCTCTAATTTTTTGTATAATTTTGGATTCAAATTTATATTAATTATTATTTATGTTTTAACAAACTATTTTAAAAAAATATCAAAAAGAATTTCTTGTATTAATTCTTACAAAATACAAAAAACATTAAATTTTAAATTACACTTTCAAAAATAATATTTTAAAAAATAAAAATAAAATAACCTTTAACATGATACAGTGGTAAGAAATAAAAGTGTGGCGCACAATAATTTATGATTTTAAAATTTTAAGATTATAGGTATAAATTTTAAGTTTTAAAACTCGAATAAATTATAAATATGAGGAAAAAAACTACACTGTACTAGTTTCCTTTGGGTAAAAACCAGAAGTGTTAAGTGTAGAGCAGGTAGCACGTGTCATATTCCCGTCCTTCCATCCTTGTACAGGCACTCATGTTTTGTTCGTACATACAGTGTGTTAAGCACGAAGGGTCAGGATCATTGAGTAAAGAAACGATCGAGTTGATCCCAGTCGTCCGTTCAAATTCCCGACCTAAGTAGAGCGCGGGAACAAAAGAATATGTCTGCTGCTAATAACTATTCATTGACAAAACACAACGCCAAGCCACAGCAAAAGAAGAGAGCGAAAGGGAGAACTGGAAATGGCGCCCAGGGCCACGAAGCGAAAGGCGATGGAGGGGGACGAGGAACAACCCAAGCCTCAAGTTGAAGCGACGGTGAAAAGAGTAACTAGGAGCACGACGAAGCAGCCGGACGGCAAGTCTCAGCCCAGCAAGGAGAAGCCCAAAGCAAAGTCCAAGGCGAAACCGAGTCCCAAGGGGCAGAAAGAATCTGTGGAGGAGGATGCTGCCAAAGCCGAAGCTTCGCCTGAGGAGTTGACCGCTGCTGACGGTGGGTCCCACAACAAGACTGTAATAGTCGAACACTGGTCAGTTTCTCTTTCCTTTTTGGTTTTCTTTTGTCCCTTTTATTGCTTTTTAATCCAAACTACGGACTAGCCGTGGTAAATAGTCTTTTAGTTTTGTTAAACAATACCGACAGGGTTAGAATTTCAGGGGTTTCTGTTTTTTCGAGAAGAGAAATGAACACGACGAGATGAGTTGAGGTTGTAATGTTGCAAACAATTCTATTGTTCCGATGTCCATCTTGGATTTCTCTAGGTCTAGGGTTTTAATGTTAAACCATGGTTAGCCATACTTTAGTGCAGCAACCCTTTTCCCCTTTTGTCGAATTCTTCCTTTGAACTTTGAAATATTTGCTTTGTTTATGATTCTTTTTCTCTCTAGCAAGCAATGCAATTCATTCAAGACAAGGGCCTTTCAAGTCAGAGATGGTTTGCAGAAGGGTGCCCCTGGCGTCAATGTGTTGCTCAACCCTGGAAAGGTTAAATATTATATTCTCGTCGGTTACTCTTTTCAGTCTACTCACTTATCTGGTTTTCAGTGAACACATAATTATTTTTCCTGAAAAATATCTTTTAATTATCTGTTGTGTTATTTCAAACTCTATTCAACGATGCAGTAGGAATAGAGGTGGCAAACGAGTTAATCTGTTCGGGTTCGGTTCGAGTCATTTTGGTTTTGGTTATTTTGGTTCTGATATTTTCGGTTCAAATTCGGTTTCTGTTCGGTTTTAGTTCGAGTTTATTGTATTTCGAGTCATTTCAGGTCGGTTGATTTTCGGTTCAGCTATTTTCGGTTCGGTTGATTTCGGTTCAATGAGAAATCAGTCGATTTTAATTAAATTTTTAGGTTGATTAGATTTTTACACCCTATATATAACTTTATAAAGTTAATATATTTGACATTTTAGTGACTTTTGCGGCTGTTCATATTTTATCTTTCTTTATTTCTATTAGTCGCGTTCATTCGTTTCGGGTCCATTCGGTTCGGGTCCATTCGGTTTAACTAAATTCGGTTCAATTTCGGTTCGGTTTATTTCGAGTTTCGGGTCAATTTTGGGTTTATTTTCGGTTTCGGTTTCGGTTCGGGTTTCGGGTCTCGGGTTAAGTTTGACAAGTATAAGTATTACATGAAACTGTTGATGCTTTTGCTGTCTGACGATTGGTTTTCATAAAAAAAATGAACTTAGTCAAATTGGTTTTTTCCAAATAGATAGGGAGATGCATTGGTCATGATATATGTATTTCTTCTTGAGTTTCATGTCTTTCTTTTCCTTAAATGCTTTTTTTTCTTCTGTTGAATGTCTGTTTCATGGTTGATCTATCCTCTCATTTCCCCCCCTGGTTTTCAACAGCCAAGAAGAGGTTGCTTTGAAATACGAGAGGAAGGTGGCGAGACATTCATAAGTCTGCTGGTAAAACTTTTTCTTGCAATATTTATGAGCAGCAGCTAATTTGATACTCTCCGGCTGATAGTATGAAGTTCCGAAATTGTTTTTGCAGGACATGAAGAGACCATTTAAACCGATGAAGGAGCTAGACATGGAGAAGGTGGTGTCGGATATCATCGAGAAGATTAAATGAAGAGACAATTCGGTGTATGAAGTGGGAGCCTGTTGTAATTGTTTTGCCTGATTAACCTGTGTCGGTGAAAACAAAACTTCATTCTGTGTATTTTCATCTTATTTTTGTTGACTATTCAGGCAAGCCTGATCTCAGACAACATAGTTACATTGGCAGGCTGTGCTTGTAGTTGTAGGCGAGCTTCTTCAAGTCTTGCTTTTGTTAAATGTGTTCTAAGAATTTCAAGTTGTGCTCTTTGTAGGTGTGTGCATTTCAGATATTTGATTCGATCTGAAATTTCGGATATCTAAAATTTTTGGATAGTTATTTTAGTGATCGGTATCTTATCTGAAAAAATTGGATATTCGATTTTTGAATATCCGAAATTTCAAATCGGATATTCGGATATATTCGAATATTCGAAATTATGAGTTAATTTAATTATTTTTTGAATTTGGTGGTCTTATCTATGAACATTTTAAGTGTTCGAATACAAAATCAACAAATTATTGAGTATAACAAGATTTGTATCTATAAAAAATTCAATTTTTCATATATAACAAGTAGAAGTTTCAAATATAACAAGATATATCTATAAAAAATGAAATTTTTGAATATTGGATATTCGATCTGAATGTAAAATTACAATTCGTATTTGATCAGAAATTTTCGGATATCTAATCCGAATTATATAAAAAATAAAAAACAGATCAAATATCCAAAATTTCAAATCAAATCAATGGATAAACGGATTGAATCAATAATATTGTATTTTTTTGCACACCCCTAGCTCTGAGTTATGAAGAAATCTTTATCTTTTCTTCTGTTTGCAGAAGCAAGGTATAGATTAGTGTTTGCTATGCTTCTTGCCTATTAGTTTAATCATGAGTATTCAATACATTGATTGATTAATTCGGATCGATTTTTAGAGAAAACACGACATTTTCATCTAATTTTCTCTATTCATAATGTTAACATTCAAAATTTTAGACCCGCAAGACCAATTCATTGTTGGTTGCCTATTACCTTTTTGCTATCACTATTATAAAAGCCATTTCAACGCGTGTTTGTGTTTAACAGCTAAAACATGTAATTCTCTTTTCTTCTTATTTATGTTTAGATGAGGTTTTTAACGAGAATCGCTTTACCTTTTAAAAAAATAATTTTATCTATAAAAAGAGACAAATTTAATAGGACATAATGAGTATATGGTACAATCTCACGATAGTATTTATTTTTTTAATTATTTGATTTCGCATACACTTTACAAACAAACTGCTCGAATCAAGATATCCTAAATATTATATTATATAATACAATATTTAATAATAATATTCCCTTTGGTTTTGCAAACTGTATGCAACTATTTCGTTACCTAATGAGGCCATGAGGGGAATTATAATTATAAATGGATTATGGAATCACCAAATAAATTTACTTATCCCAAGCCTATGGTCATCTATTTCTTTACCTTTAGCTTTTGCATCATTCCTATGATAATTTAATTTTATATTTCTAGGTTACTATTACAGCTAATTATACCCTTAACTTTTGTGATTATATAAATATATAGATGACCTAATCTTGCTTTATATATTTATATACTTAAGTCATTAGCGAGTATATATGCCCTAATACTTGTATGTTACGCGAGTTCGGTAGGATTTTATGGATTCCCATTTCCCATGCTCAATTATATACCTTTTACTACAATTATACTATTATCATATCAATAAATTATTAATAAATATCAAATGGAGTTGTAAAACACAAACTTTTAAGAGAGTATTTAAATTTTACTCTTAAGAAGAATAACTACGAATCTAAATATAGATATAAATTTTTTCATTTTCATTATCATCATACAATATGATGACCATAGCATCAAATTACTATTGATCATATGAAATATTGCCAGTGACGAAATTCAATTTTATTTATAGAGGAGTTATTTGGGGCAACAATGAATTATATATTTTTAAGGGGTTAAATAATAATTTTATCATTATATCAACTTATACTCCGTCTGTCCCACTCAATGTGTTTATTGTTAACTTTTCACGCAGTTTTAAGAAGAAAAAATTTGTGTAAAAAATGTGATGTAAATTAATTAAAATGACAAATATATCAGTGACAAAACTCAATTTTATTTTTAGAGGAGTCATTTGGGGACAACAATGAATTATGTATTTTTAAGGGGCTAAATAATAATTTTACTATTATGTGAACTTATACTCCGTCTATCCCACCCAATGTGTCTATTGTTAGCTTTTCATGCAGTTTTAAGAAGAAAAAAAATTTGTGTAAATGTAAATTAATTAAAATGACAATTTTATCCTTGAAAAGTTGTATTTTATTTTGTTAGAAAACTAAAGGGTAGCAAGGGAAATGCATCTTGTAAAAGTTCTTGATTTTTTCAATGAGACAATTTAACTATTTAAGTGGGACAATTTTAAAACACAAAAGGAACATCTTAAGTGGGACAAAGGGAGTATATTTTTTTAATTTCTAAAATTTGGGGGGGGCGTGACCCCCACCGGTCCCTCCCACCTTCCGCCACTGAATGTCCCTGAACTCTTTAATATTCGCATATTTAGTTTTAATTATTTTTTTTAAAATTTTTATGAATTAGTATTTATTTTTAATATATATATGATTTGTGTCCACCCTAAAATATTTAAATTTTTTATAATTTGTGCCCACCCTCAAAAATATTTTAACTTGTACCCACCGTCTTAAACTTTTCTAAATCCGCCACTGCTTATCGATGTTTGATCCAGTTGTCTCTGCACGCACACTTTCACTTTCCCTGAGGTAGGCCAAACAGAGTGGTGTCTTAGTTTGCATGAAAAGAATAGTGGTATTGTATATAGGATACACATACACATGCATAGTGAAGGATCAAGTCTGTTTCGTTTAGGACATGGAGCCATTTGGTAAGCTTAAAGAGGAACACACATAAACAAAGGTTTGGGAAGAAAGGAATTAAGGACCACCGTCGAGAAACATGTATACCCAACTGAATGGATATATTCTACAAATAAATTAACCATTATGAATGGATCAATAGGTATTTGGGGTAGTCGCACCTTTTAAAATTTTAAAATTTTTAATATTTTTTTAAAATTCTTTGTATTTTATGTTGATGATCTAATTTCACACTCCTGAAATTTTTTAACTCCGAATAATTTTACTAGGTATAAAACTAAAGTCCGCACTCCTTAAAATTTCGAATTCCTATATAATTTTACTAGGTATATAAATGTGACGAAAGAGACGAATGGAAAATTAAAAAATAAAATATGTCTGTTTCTTTTTCACGCCCTTTATATATTCTACTAATAATTTTATCACATGTATATCTTCAATAAAAAATATTAATGCACGTGATATACAATGGTAGAATATATAAGAAGACAAAGAAAAAGCGTAGACAAATTCTATTAGAAAGTATAGTTCATTTTGTAGCCAAGACAAAGACTGAAGCGGCGTTCAAAGTCGATGGTAAATTGGTAATTAAAGAAAATGAAAGATTTCGACAACACGGATTATACGAGCTCTCTTTACTCCTTTGCCGAGTTGGCTTGCCTCACACTGAGCGACTCAGTGAGGACCATCCATGTGATGCCATGTGGGTTTTCTTGCATTTTTACCAACTAAATATTAAATATACACCCACAACAATTAGGTCTAAATATTTACACTCTTTTAAAATTTAATCCCTATATTATATGGATGTAAAAAAGTCAAAATAAGTTTTTAGTCCCACATGTTTATATTTTTCTTACCAATTTAACTCTTAATTTTTAAAAATAAATAATTATCATTAATTAAACAATACAATTTGTTAATCATTTACGCTACAAATTTTTAATGTTAGATTAATTTTAAACATAGATAACTAAAAAAGTTATTGTACCTTTTTTATAATTGTAAGATCAATATTTAAAGGTAAATTAAACAAAAGTTAGGGACCAGGAATTTAAATAAAAAACAGTACAATTACTCAGTTTTATTCAATGTGGTACACATTTTTTTATAATCATCGATATCTAATTTATTGGCCGACTAATACAGATAAGTTACTACATATAGGTATATAGATGTCCGTTTCAATCTAAGTGTCAGGTTTACAACATCATATAAAATTTCGATATTGATTAAAAAATATGGTGACTCATTTAACTAGACCAACTAATTGTTTGTACATAAAACCTTAAAGTGATAGTGCATAAAAACATGGTCGCAGGTACTGCTAGGGTAGGGGGCTGTTGCCCCTTATTTTTTTTTTCCTACTAAATTGTATAATAAAAAATTTACATAACTAAACCCCTAATTTTCAATTATTTTTAAATTTGTCACTGAATAAACAATATAAGAAGATAATGCAACAGTAAGGAAAAAGACTGAAACTGACTTTTAAGGTTTCAAACAATTGATAGCCAATGATGAGAAAACAAACAAAGAATAAAAATTCATTGGCAAAACTGTCTCTCTTCACGTGAACATCTCGTGATGCATGTTACATGTAAATTGGCTGCACCCAACTTTGCGGCCGCATAAACATGCTTTTTTTTTAATAATAAAACGTTTTATAATTTAGTAGCTGATTAATTTAGATTAGATATTATAGAGACTAGTTATAATAATAATTTTATCAACTTAATTATTTTATTCACAATGTCAAATTTAAACTTATAACCTTATTTAAAGGATCTAATATCTTATCTCATTAGATCATTTAGGGATAAAAATCTTCTGCCCCTTTTCGGTGACATTACTTATGCCTCAACACTAACAAACACTACAAAATTAAATTCCAAACCTTAACCTTAAATCCTAAACCCTACACTCTATACCCTAAAAATACACCATACCTTAATTTTCCTAAATCATAACCCTAAACTCTAACCTAAAATACTAAACCTGATTTTAAGCACGAGAGCATAAATAGAAGCACCAAAAAGGACAGAGGATTTCCATCCATCATTTAGTTGTTGGTATGCTTGCGCTTTTTTAACTATCTTTTTATAATTTATATTTCAAATAAATTTATACATTATTAATAATTACAAAATATTTTAGAAATGTAATAACTACATTTATTTAAGTAAAATTATATTGTTTATATTAATGACATATCCGTATATGAATTTAAGCGTTGATACTACAAATCAAATAAGTTACAATTATCATCATGAATAATACAACATAAACATTTAAACTCTAAATTTTAAACTTTTAGAAAACGTGTTTAAACTAAAGTTTATATAAAATTATATATTAAATTTTGTTTTTTCATGAATTTACAACTCAATAAAAAGGAGATTCTTTCGGCAAACACAATACATGCCCCATGGATGGTATATGTACCCTAAATTACATCCTAAAGGCATCTATGCACCCTCATTCATATTTAAACCCATGGGGACGGGGTCCCACACCATCTAGATTCTCTACCAAACCCAAACACTAATCTATCAATATTATCCTTATTCATTTTACTTTAGGTTCCTCCTGCTTTTATGTGTCCCGTCAGCGCACGTGTATATATATATATAACCCCCAATCCTTCCCTTCCCTCACCACCAACATAACATAATCTCAAAAACACCTTTTGCCTTTTGTTTTTCCAACATCTACATATACATTGAAAGCCAAAAAAAAAAATGTCTGGGGTTTGGGTGTTCAACAATGGTGTATATCGGCTTGAAAGTAGTCCCCGGAGACGGGTTCTCGAGCACTTGCCGTCGGGTGAAATCGTGTCGTCGTACTCGTCGTTGGACCGCATATTGAGAGGTTTAGGGTGGGAGAGGTACTACGGGGGTGACCCTGACCTCTACCAGTTCCACAAGCACTCCTCCATTGATCTCATCTCGCTCCCTAAAGATTTCTCCAAGTTCGGCTCCGTTCACATGTATGACATCGTCGTTAAGAATCCCAACGTCTTCCACGTTCGTGACATGTGATTGTGTCTGTCGCGCTATTATATACTCGATCATCATCACAGCTCTTTATGTGTATATATGTTTCATGCATTACCAGTTACCAGCTCCTCTTTTATCTTTTTCTTCCCTTCTCCGCTCAGGTGCTTTCAATCTCGTATTTTATAGGTCATTTCTATGGTTAGTATAATACTGTGTGTTTAGGGTTTTAGTAACTTGATTGCCACGGTGGTTACATGATGAAGCTGCCAAGGCAAATTGAAAAAGAATAAAGCGGACTAGTGTTTGTTTCATGTTTTTTTATATTATATAATAACGATCAAGGCTGTAGTTGTGGAGATTTTACCATTATTTTTCTGCCATGTCAGAATTTGCGTTTTAAATATCTTTTTTATGATTGCAATTTGCAATAATCGATGAATGATCAGAAAAATGCCCACAACAGCACAGGGCCCGGTGATGCCGGCCGGGGAAGAATGGAGGAGACATATAAGTTGAGAACCTATTCACCAAATATTAATATGCGTTTGATTACGTATTAGTTTTTTTATAGAGGACTCGGATACAAAACACCTTATGAGATTAGTTGAGAATTGAGATATTTGGAGCCTAATACTTTGCACTGATGATCATCCAGCATTCAAGTTGTTTCAGTATGAAATGAAATGACAACAAATATAACTTTAAAAACCTTTTATAATATAATTCACACTCAAACCATGGGATGAAAATCCTCTGCCCCTTTTCGGTGCCTTAGGTTAGGGGTTGTGGTTAGGTTTTAAGAAATTTAAGATAGGGTGTATTTTTTTAGGGTATAAGATATAGGGTTTATGATTTAGAATTTATGATTAGGGCTTAGAATTTAATTTTGTAATGTTTTTTAGTATTGGGGCATATGTAGAGACACCGAAAAAGAATAGACGAATTTTATCCCAAATAATGAGATGTAGTGTAGTGGTTGCTCACCTCATCTTTTAATTATGAGGTCAAGAGTTGGATATAACTCTATCCATCCCGAGGTTTACGGAATCATAGAGAAATATTGGGGGTGGGGCCGGATGGCCCAAGCCAAGGTTCTGGGAGAGGGAGGCCATATGGGGTATCACGTGATGCAGATCGGGACCCATGGTCCAAAGCCACCCAGTGCTGCTACTGCTCCAATAGGACGGGTCCTTTCACCAAAGTGTATGCAGTCTCAGGTGTGACTTGCACATGGGTGGGACGTATGTCTTTCTCTTTATTTCAATTCAAAGGACAATGCAAATTGTTACAGGATATTGTAGGCATGCTAATATCTTGTCAATTTTAATACTTATTCCTCTTCCATGGCTTTCGAATCCCAATTATTAGGTGACCACATTACTTTTTTAATGAAATCTTCGCATATTCAATACCTATTATGGATTTAGATTAAATTTAAAATATAGTTGGATTGAATTCCTATATAAAAGGTTGTTTTTATAATCACTAATGATCGATTCTGAAATGGATATTGTAAAAACTTATTAAGAACAATCCTCTTAATCTAACGAAAAGACAAAAACTCTTCTAATGTTAATTTTTTACCATTGAACTGAACAAACGCTCGCGCGCGCGCACGTATATAAGATCTATCACAAACATGACAAACTCCATCTCTAACATCATAAAAAGGTGACAAATATTAAGTCAACGTGCGACATGTCAAATTTCAACAGTATCACATTCCAAACCTAGATTGAAGGAAGCATCTCATCCACTCCTAGCCAATATAAATTTACATATATGTTCTATCAAAAAGACATGCATCTTCATTCAGTCCAAAAACCCAATTCCATGCTAAAACCAGGCTCACAAACTTAGCAACCTTCTACTGCCTTGTAGTGATAATCGTCAATGGAGGAGTACACCAAACCTTCCCTTTCGAGAAACTCGATAGCATCCCTATCATATATAGAAGATATAAGTAACACAAGTAAATTGAATCGTATAAATAAATAACACAGCTATAAGTAAATCCCCCAAAATGCAAAGGTACTTGATCTTCTCTATGGGAGCTTTCAACTGTTGTGAAAGTTCATTTAGATGCACCCCCATTTCTCTATCACTGCAAATAACAACCACTCAAATCAATTTAGTAAAGATAAAAGTCGACATCAAGAATAAAGCATGTGGATGGATTTGATGAATGTCTTTCGGATACTTTGAAGCCCATTTTCCTCCCTAGGGGAAAACACAATTTTAGTTCACTCACATATTTGCCGGTTGCTGCAGGTAGTTCAGGACCAATTTATCAAAACCCTTGAATCCATCAGTTGTATATTGGACAGACGCCTGGGAAAAAAAAGTTTATGGAAAACATAAAACAATGAAGATCTCAAAATATAACAATAAGCTATAGTATTTTAGTTTCATACATTATTCATCGATGCTGGCTGGTTTCTGTTTGACGCACCCCACACAGGAGTGCTCAATGATGAATCCGTCATCTGTGGCTGGGCTACAGCACCACCCTCTAACTACAATTAGTACGAGGAAAACACCAATCAAAAGCAATACTCATCTCAAGAGAATGAATAAGCGATTATTTACATGCAACTTTATCAGTTTAGACATAAAGTACCTGTCCTTTGGAATTCTGCAGATGGCAATATATGCACTCAATAAAGTGGCAAGTAACTTCATCAAAATTTGTCACAGGCCTGAGAATTACAATAAACCCAAAGCAACTATGACACTAATGCTTACAAAGATGCACGTTAGTGTATTGAATAGAAGTCAGATAGTTGTCAATACTGCATATCCAAGAAATATAACAATTAAAGGTTAAACAATTAGATGGCAAATGGAAGAAGTGAAGCCGTTAAATAAATTAACAAATAAATGGTGTCTAATGGTACCATAAGTACACGCTAAAATGCGACTAAGGTGAACACTGATAGGTTCTCAGGCAGTAGGCCCTTTTGGCATCAATTTCTCCTTGCAATGCCAAACCAGAGCAGGCAAATAATTAAACACCAACTACAAAGAAATAAAATGTTCTAAGAAGCATAAAACAACTTCCACCTTGTTTTGACTCTCCTGCTTGCTTCATTGAGAATTTAGAGAAAGCTAACTTAACAAACACATATACACGAACCCATAGAAACAATGCCACGCGATATGGATCATATGGCATCAGAATCATTAATATGGTCAGATTATGGACAGTGGTAATACTATCAGCAAATTGGAGAAACAAGAAATCTTAAACTGCACCTCGCAGAGAAGACATTTAATTGCGTTTTGCCTTGAAAGCTTTGCAAGTGTCCAATGACACGAACATAAATTCCTTCCCTACTGTACAATGGAAGTAAAGAGTGTAATAAGATAATATTTGATGTAAAAACATCTAATCGCATTTCAAAAGACAAAATAAATCACGGCCACTCAAATTAAATAATGCAGTAGAGAACTTACTCTAACGCATCCATTTCTCTTGTGTCAACACTTTCAGTTACCCTGATTGAAACAAAGATTCATTTAAAGGAAATGAATTAAGATTTCATGTCAAAATTGCTTCTCTAATTTCAACATTGATTTTAACTGTATTAAGTAACCAAAAGCAGGAACTAGGGTGCTATTATTAATGGAAACTCTAAATAATTGGTGACATTCATAATTTGATTTGATTCAGATGGAAATTGGTGCATTACCATCTTCTACATTCAACTCGGCCAGTTCCATCATCAAGGTCGAAACGAACATCTGAGGACCTTACATTTTTGTTAAACAGCATCCCAATCACCTTAACCTGAAACAGCGAAGCGTCCCCCCAAAATGAAATCTATTATGAAATTGGAATCTATTCAAATCTAAGCTACACGAAATCGGAACTATAGGAGCACGGCTTGGAAATTAGGATTCATTTCATACAAAACAAACAAATAAAATGGAATTGTCAAAGGATCCGGAAAATAGTGCATACATTGTTAACATGAACACCGTCGATTATGAAATTGGGCTTCTCATCACCAGATCGAGAAGCTTCACTTATCTGCTTCACCGTTACTGGTAACAACCCCTGTGTGTCACGGCTCTGCTAATCCCAGACAAAATTAAGAGAACGGAAATTAGATCGACTACATAATTTGCAAAATTTGGAAACCGACTTTAGTTATTTCCCGAGTATACAGAGGAAAGGGAGATGACCGACTCTTAACTTGAGATGGAGTTGAATTAGCGAACTGAGAAGATTGAGAAGGCATAAATCCACCGCCGGAGAAGGCGGAGGCTGCGTCGAACTGGCTGCTTGAGAACATTTGGAACTCTAGAGGTAGAGAGGGTTGAAAATTGAAAACGAAATTACAATTAAAAGTACACAAAAGATTGCAAAGTAAAGGATTAAACGAGAGAGATCTACCTGCTTCTAATTTCCCACCAGTCAGTTTGCTTTTCCCGCCTGCTTCTTGGCCGCGAAAAATGCAACAAATGGAAAATGCGATCTCCGCACGTTATCGTCTCTTTGTTTTCAATAAATTTAACTTTTTAAAATTCCTTATCATTTTGTTTTCAATTTTTTTCTTTTTTTAATGATTTTTTTATAATTTCTATTTTTATTACTCAAAGAAACAGAAATCTGCTGCAGTACAACTCCTGATTAAATTGAACCAATCACTGTACAAAAATTTCAGTAAGCCTCTATACAAATATATCTCAAGCTAAGCAAAGTTATAAGTTAATGTAATCAATTGAATTTAAACTCCTACCAGTTAGGGGTATTCATTGTCGGATATCGGATCGAATCCAATTCGGTTTTTTCGAATATTCGATTTTTCGGATCGGCAATATGGTGATCCGTATCCGATCCGAAAAAAGTGGATATCCGGTTTTTCGGATACCGTATAATCGGATCGGATATTCGGATATCTAATTATCCGAAAAATATAATTTGATTCAACTATTTTTTCGAATTTGAATGTCGTATTTATGAAAATTTCGGAATTTCAAATATAACAAGCAACAAATTGCTAAATATTACAAGATTCACATCTATGAAAAATTTGATTTTTTAAATTTTCGGATATAACAATCATCAAATTGTTAAATATAACAAGATTAATATTAAAAAAATAGATTTTCGGATAATCCGAAAATTGAAATATTGTGATCCGTATCCGATCCGAAAAATCTATAATCGGATCGGATATTCAAATTTTCAAATTAAATCAACGAATAATCTAATCGAATCGGTCGGATTGGATATTTTTGAACACTCCTACTACCAGTAACTTTAATTTGCACAACATCCTCAATAGCATAAAAAATATCCTCCAAAGATGATTATGAAACTTCTGAATTAAGTTGGGTTAAAGAAGCTTCAGTTGCCAAATTGAGGGAAATGGATAAATTCAGTGGTCAAATATAGAATTAACCCCAAAAGATATAGCTGCTTCGATTGTCACGTAAGACGCAACGCATATGCACCAAGCAAAAACGTGGACTCATCGCAAACCAAACAGAAACAAATTTCCCTCTCACATTATATTGATCCTATTTTATTTGATCAGTTTAAAAAAATTATCTGGAAAATGTTCTGTGGTCGACCATTTTAACTAATTTTTTAAGACTCTTCACTTCCCACAGCTGAACGGCTTCTGTCCAACGCTAAAGTTCCCTTCTCCCTCAAGGGTTTCACAATGAACCTGATTCACTTAAATTGCATGAACAAATCTCAAGTCTCATCTTCACCAGTCTCTATCCATGGCGTCCCACTGCCACGAAGAATCAAGAAGAAGATCCCAGCCGTCAGAGTTTCTAATTTTGCCGCCTCGACGACTGAAGTTGCCGCAGTCAATGGAACACTCAGGCGGAGTTTAACGACTTCACAGAATAAGGCGTTACCTTCGGGGATGTCTAGCAGTGCTATGGAACAACTTGATATCGAACGCGGTGTTTGCATTCCCTTTCGCAAGTACACTCCTGAGACAGTACGATACTATTATATGCTATTAATCAGATCATTTTTTGATTCAATTTGATTTGATTTGATTTTCCTTTTTATCCTGCTTGGTTTTACTGTTCCTAGGAAATTACGTTAATGCAAACGTTTAATTCTTATAAAGCAAGAAGGCAGGATCGAAGTTTCTAATTGAAATCGCTGTGTTTAATTTGATATGTTTTGTGGTTTTGGTATATAGGTGAGAAATAAGGTACTTGAATCTCGAGGGGCGGTTGCATCACTAATTTTACGTGGTGTGGAGATTGTGTGGAATTTGGGTCTGTATTGGTCTTCTTTAACGTACGATTGTTTGGTCGGGAGGGATAAAGAGGTTGTTCCATTTCGAGCTCGCCAACTCAGGAATCTCCTATGTGATCTCGGACCATCTTTTATTAAAGCTGGCCAGGTTTCACTGTTGCACTTTCTTCCTGTTTGAACTCATCGGGTCCTATATTCTAAAAGATGAATTTTGCGAAATTCATACCAAAAATTGTTGAAAGGAGATTATGATAAGCTAATGGCTTTAATTTTAATCTTAGGTTGATCTGTTGATGGTTATTTTATTTTGTTCTGATAGGTTCTTGCCAACAGACCTGATATTATCAGAGAAGATTATATGAATGAACTTTGCATTCTTCAAGATGATGTCCCTCCTTTTCCCAATCAGGTAAGAATGCACTCTATTATCCCCATGTTCACAAGTGGCCAGATTTTGCAGTAGCTGGGATCACGCCCTTTTAATGAGAATGGTGTTGACAGGTTGCTTTTAAAATCATCGAGGAAGAATTGGGCCAACCCCTTGAAGCTGTATTTAGCAAAATTTCACCGCAAACAATAGCAGCTGCAAGCTTGGGTCAAGTTTACCGTGCAACACTTCGTTCTTCAGGAGAGGACGTCGCAATTAAGGTATTAGAGTTATTAATTTATTATCAGCTGTTTATTTCATTGTTCCATAATTCTGTAGCTATTGCTCAAGTGTAAGTTGCTATTTGCTTGTTGATTTTTCTTTGGAATTTGGTAGGCTAAACTACTTGCTCTGATCTTATTTTGGACAGTAAAATTATCTGTGTTTGATCACCTGTTTGCTTTTCAAATTGTAGATTTGTAGTGCATGAATTGTTATATGATGACTGCACTTTGGGATACACGATATGATCACGTGCTTAAGTACTGTTGCACCTTAAGTTCTACAAGCATGCATAGTGTTCTACCTGTAACTCTGTAATTGTGCGTTGGGTTACTTGCTTACTTTAATTGCCTTGCCGTGGATGGTTCAAAAGTAGTGTTTTTGGTTTCCTTAGCATCTACTGCAGGTTATTATTGTTATTTTTGTTATCTTATGTAGCTTCTGAACATTATCATGGAAGTGTTTTATACTCATGCTACACCACATGCATTTAATCATGTCATCAACCTAAGTTTTAAACTACTAATTACTATTTGCAGTTTTTCATTTAAGGGTCTTTATTTTTCATGATTTGACATATCTGTACTTGTATTTCTCTTATATGTGTTATTTACTTACAGGTCCAGAGGCCTCAGATAGAACCTATAATCTATAGTGATCTTTTTCTATTCCGAACACTTGCCTCCTTCTTAAATGGATTTAGCATACAAAAATTGGGCTGCAATGCTGAACTAATAGTTGATGAATTTGGTGAAAAACTTTTGGAGGAGCTTGATTATACCTTGGTACGTTCATTTATTCAAAGCTTCCCAGTGCCTTGCCTATGCTCTTTTTACAAAAATAACATTGGAGTTTGGCTTGATTGCCAGAGTGCCAGTTATGTTATTGCCTTTTGACATATTCATCTGAGTGGCAAACGAAAACTGCTAAAATGGAGGTGTTTGTATTTGTATCTTATATTCTTCTTTTTCTTTATTATTAGGAAGCCAGGAACATTGAAGATTTTCTTGAGAACTTCAAAGATGATCCTACTGTTAAAATTCCCCGGGTTTACAAACAGCTTTCTGGGTCACGTGTTTTGGTAATGGAATGGATAGATGGCATTCGATGCACCGACCCACAGGTTTGGATATATAGACTGTACACAGCATGTTGTTATTTGGAAGCAGTTTCATGTCGTTGTTGTATCACTTTGTGTAACATTGTCTCAATGCATCTCAGGCTATCAAGGATGCTGGAATTGATGTAAATGGATTTCTAACAGTTGGAGTAAGTGCTGCTCTACGACAGTTGCTTGAATTTGGGTTATTTCATGGAGATCCCCACCCTGGAAATATATTTGCCATGCGAGATGGACGTATTGCTTATGTGGACTTTGGGAATGTGGCTGTGCTTAGTCAGGTAAGATATACCAGAAGTCAATGCTCAAGTTAGTAATGATTTATGCTCTTGGCTTCGGCATGTAATTACAATGAATTGATTGTTGATAAGTGCTCTTATACCAATTAATAGTAGATAAGTGCTTTTTCATACTCCGCATGTTTTACTAGTAGATAATGTTACCAATTGTCATTGTTGAGCATGTGCCATGCTGCTTTCCTTATCTCAAGAACAGTCTAATCTCCTGCTATATAGTAACTGGGTTTTAACTACTATGAATGTCAAACGGCAATTGATAGCAATAGTAGTTTCTTACCATTCTTCACTATGTTTGGTACATCTTACCCTACACATCGTTGTGCATTTGGTTTTTCAGCAAAATAAGCAGATACTAATTGATGCTGTTGTTCATGCTGTTAATGAGGACTATGCTGAGATGGCAAATGATTTTACCAGACTTGGTTTCTTGGCTAGTGGAACTGATGTCTCTCCTATTATTCCAGCTTTAGAAGCCATCTGGCAGAATTCTGCTGGAAAAGGGCTTGTTGATTTTAATTTCCGAAGTGTTACTGGTAATATATATATATATATATATATATATAATTTTTGGTTTTTAGTTGATAAATCATTGCTCTTAGTTTATGTTTGATTTATGAAGATCGCAAGCCTCATATATCTGCTATTTTATCTGCAGGGCAATTCAACAAACTGGTTTATAACTATCCCATTAGGATTCCAGAGAGGTTTTCTCTTGTTATTCGTTCTTTGTTGACTCAGGAGGGTATCTGTTTTAAATTCAAGCCAGATTTCAAATTTCTTGAGGTGAGGTTACATTTGTTCTTTTACTTGCCTGTTGCCCCTCCCTCGCCCTTTTTACACTTTCAATTATTTAGAAGAGTTACCATTTCATTAGAACCTTAGTGGATAGTTTTTTTTTGTCTTTGGAACATGTGTATGAAAAAAGAGAGAAGCAAAATATTACAAGCTGGGATTCTTTTGAATTTATGAAGGTCCATAGGAAAGGCCTGCCCCTTAGTGCCCTTAAAACACCTCTTGTCTAAGCTCATGATTTGGTGCTGCACTAGTTTACTGCTTTGTGAATATGTCTATGGTTAAGATTTTTATAACTGTTCTTCAGCTTCTTACGTGAATATACCCATGCTGTGATTAAGAGCTTGTTATGTTTCTATTATGCACAAAATGGGGTAAATATTTTCTTTTAGATTGTGTTGGCACACAGTCCGACTCATATCATACCGATCACTATACTGATTCTAAGTATTTCACTAGGTTGCCTACCCATATGTGGCAAAGCGCCTGTTAACAGATCCTAATCCAGCTCTTCGTGAACGGCTCATACAGGTACTTGTATCTGTTACTTGATTTAGAAATCCTATCGCTCTTATATTCCGTTTGATAAAGAGAAAAAGCACTTTCTCTGCAGTCTGCATGTGCCATTTAAATTAAAGGAAGTAGCTGGTACTTATTACCAATTAGATTCAGTGTACAGCACTGTGTCAAAATGATGATGTTGTGCTATACTACTACAACTTGGTTCAAAACTGTTTTTAGTGCATTTACTACGTATAAAAGGAAATCGGTACTTATTATTACCGGTATCTATCGATGCAACAACTCAGATAACAACAGTCATTGATTTACCATAAAAAACATAAACTCTACTGAAGAAGCATTACTACTTGGTTATCATAGATAATGCTTCTTCAGTAGAGTTTATGTTTTTTATGGTAAATCAATAACTGTTGTTATCTGAGTTGTTGCATCGAAAGGCTTCTGAGATTGTACTCAATAGTGAGGGTCCTTTTCTGTCAGGTTCTTTTTAAAGATGGTGTTTTCCAGTGGAAACGGCTTGAAAATCTTATTGTTCTTGCAAAGGAAAATGTGGCCAAAATGAGTAGTAACCCTGCATTGCAAGTGAAGAATGTGTACGAATCTCATCTTTAATCACTCGCTCATCTTGTTTTAGATTCCATCAAAGAATGAGCAGTTACATTCAGTTTTTTAACTTTTGTTTTTTTAGGCCAAGTTCAAGAAGCTGGCAAACAGTAAGCAAATTGGACTTGACAGACACCATTAAAGATGGAGCTCGTCTTTTCCTCTTTGATGAAGGTATCCGTAGAAAGCTTCTTCTTGCTCTGACCGAAGACTCTAAGCTCCATGTTGAAGAGGTTTGTATTAATTTCAGTAGTTGCAACTTAACGGTTAGAATACCATGTATACGAGGCTCCTAAATGCTATGTTTTGTCTATCAGCTGGTGGATGTCTATAAACTGGTTGAAGATGAGATAGACGTACCAGCGGTGGCTAGGGAAATTGTACGAGGTAAAATTTTTCAAGCTTTTCAAGTTTGGTCAGAATATTAATACAAACAGTTGTAATGAGACAATAAGTTACTTGGTTAACTGTTTTTCTGGTTGTTTTATCTTGTCTTTGTGCAGATTTTCCAAATGTGGTACGCGATTTCTTGCTTTCATGGAGCAACTCGGTTTTATCTGATAGATGAAACAAAATTTTGGCACAAAACATTTATTTTTTATAGATGTGTTCCGGTACACGTTGTGGAAGTAGAGGGCAGCAGGTTTATTGAAACTGTGAAAAGTGAATATGAATGTTGTACGTTATAGGAGGAGGTGTATATAATATAAATATTCATGTGTAAAATATTTTTTCCTAAAATATTTATTTTTATTAAAATAATTTGCTTATAGAATGAGAAAATGCATTTACTTTTTGGGCTTATGAATCTAATATATATTTCAATTTTCTTGGCAATATTAATATTCTATACACTGACAACACTTTAGTTTTAGGGTATAAAGAGTTTAGGATATAGAGTTTAAGATTTAGAGTTTAGGGTTAAGATTTAAGTGTAAGGGTTTAAAATTTACGGATAATTGTTTCAGCTTAAAGTTTAGAGTTATAATTTAAGGTCTATAAATTAAGGTTTAATTTTTAAGATAATATCGTGATAATTTAAGTTTTAACTTATAAACCCTAAACTATAACACTAAACCTTAAATTAAACAACTATCCTTAAATTCTAACCCCTACTCTTAAACTCTTAAACCCTATACACTAAACTAATTCCCTATACCCTAAGAGCAGTTTCCACCTCTATGTATAGAATATTTATTTAAAGATTTATTATATTCAGGGCATCGGGAAAATAGCAACATGCAAGCAAAATCAACCAGTTAACAAGAACATTTACCAAACTAAACATCATCCACCACTTTTCAGCAAACCGAAAAGCTGTATTTGTAATGTGAGTCCTTCCAACTGATTTCATTTTCATCTCAAACAGCTTTTACATAAATAACCTTTTAGATTCACTGGGATCGGTGCAAGCAGAATTAGTAACTAATATGGGACATTCTTGGGCAAGTTCCGAATGACATTATTCTTCAAGCCAACTTTTGTACGCATTGCCTCCACACCCTTTCTATTCATTGCTTTCATCACCTTCATTCTCACTATTTGCTCTCTTGACTGCACGGTCGCTATACCCATACTCCTGTACCTGAAAATCAATGCAGAATTCCCCCTTTAATATATACATACGATTATAGTAGTTGATGGTTGTTGCATTTGCAGTTCCCATCATAGATGGATGATCTAGACTAATGATTTGGTAAGAGTGAAAACAGACCTAGAAGCCAGGGCAGCTGTAATGGCCATGTTATTTGCAGGTGATGGACGAGGCTTCTGGCGATAGTAGCGCAAGTATTCTCGGGAACCAAGTGTTTTACTCTTTATTCCCTCGCCAGATCTTTTGGTTATAACAAGCTCCGAGCCACCAACAAGTTCTACAGAATCCCCCGTGTCACCAGCTGCAACCAACTGCTTCCCACTCTCATCCACATAGCTATTTCCAAAGAAAAAATAGTAAGTAACAACAAATCTATATATAAATATATATTAAAAAAAAGATAAAATGAGATGCATACCTGCTGCTATAATCATAGAATTCTTCCAACTCTGCTTCCTCATCTTCATCACCATCACCATAATGCACCTTGCAATGACCTTTGGCTGCCATATGTTTCCTAACAGCTTCTAAGCTAGCGAAAGGATGGCACCTTTCATTACAATACAGACACATGAAATCCCTCATAACCTAAATCACAGCCATGAACAGACCAAAATTCAACATATAAATATAACACATTCAGTCAAAACCAGAAATCACATACAATTTGATACCTTAAGGCCAAGGTAGGTGAGCAAGCCTTCTGGGTCCTTCAAATACTCAACATCAGGAATGAAGAAACCATGTAACTTATGCATGTGAACCATGCAACTCTCAATCGTATCGTGCTCAAGGTCACACATAAAACAACAACACGGATCTAGCTCCTCCTCGTCTTCCTCCTCCTCTTCATCTTCTTCCATCTGATCACCAGCTCCTTCCTCAGTTACATTCAAATGGTTTAAAGAATTTGCAGCCTGACCAACCAGTTCTTCTTCTGGATCAACTTCCTCCCACTCGTCTTCGCTTTCCTCATCATCTTTATCCCTCGGTTGGGGAGGTTTGTTCACAGCACGACGAGTAAGTGGCTTGATAATTGCCTTCTCCTCTTGAGGTTGATTGGTTCCTTGAGAAGCTTGCATGATATGAGCTCGTGACTTGAGATGCTGGGAATAAGCCTTGAAACTTCGGTAGTCCTTGCCACAAACACCACAACTGTAAAGCATTGGGGTTTCATTCTGCTTTTGTTTCTCTTGAGCAAGTGCCGATTGTCTTGCCAGAAACAGAGCTTCCGTCACTCCAGGAACCCCAGCCACCTTATTTAATTAAATTTTACCATTAAAACTCACATAAGAGAGAATTTTCAAGCTTTAATATAGTTATTACTATAATCTATCTTCTAAAACAATGCAACCGATAACATCAAACCATGTATATGATTAAGAAACAGGGAATATTTGCTCAAATAAATAACAAAGAGAAAATTAATAAGGGGAAACTTCATAAAATCGAAGATTTTCATAAATATCACAACAAATTAAAAGGAAACGTAATCAGGAATAGCTTAAAAAAAGACCTTGCGCTTGAGATTGTAGCGATGCCATTCAGACTTGTAATGGAGCTTCTGATCTGCATCGTCGAGGAACTCTTTGTTACACGCGTTGCAGGTTAGACCCGGCATTTCCTCTCTGATTTTGTTCAACAGTAATTACCCAGAAATTTTGAGTTTAGGGTTTTGAGAGGCGAAGGAAGGGTATTAGGGTATTTATACCTCCTCTCCTAGCCGATGACGTTGAAGGTGACGGTGAGGTTGAGGCGGCTCAGCTAATGACGAATGGAATGAGATAAAATGCTGTGACTTGAGTCCAACGTAATGGGCTGGGCTTATGCAGTTACGTTTTCCCATTTGAGTTGGGTTTAGTTCCAATGGTTGAATGGGCTTAAGCCTTAACTTTGCATTAATCATGATTAGGAAGAGCATTTGTCGATTTAAACCGATCAAAATTGATCCCTCGATTAATTTGGGTTCCTTTTTGGATGGTTTAACCAACTATTTAGTAATGGAATAAGTTTTCTAATTATCTCTATCTATTTATCGATTTTAAAATCTTTTAATCGATTTAATTAAAAAATTAACTTATGTGTAAAAATTAAGGAAAAATTTTAATATACATGTTGAATAAATTTTAGTTTACACAAAATTATTAATTTTGGTTTTAAGGTGTTAGTTTAGGGGTTTAAGTTGTAATTTGTATAGTTTAGGGTTTTAAGTTTAAGAATTTATATTTTTTAAAAAAATTTGTGTATTTTTTTACTCAAACTTATGTATTAAAATATAACTTTAAAGTTAAATATTATTTTAAATTTACGATAAGTAAACTATATTTGTAAAATATATATTTAAATTAACTCATTTTATGTTGAAAAATTAAATAATATAAATCGATTCAATTATTTCGATTTAAAGTGTAAAAACAATTATAATTTATGATTAATTTAGTCGAAAAACTGATTTAGTCGATTTTCTTCATACACAAATTGTTTCTTGTTTTTACATTAAAAATCAAATATTACTTGGTTTAATGGGTTAAAATGTCTCATGCCTCTATGAAATTATATCATGGGTCCTTCTTACCACGTCATTTATGAGATCAACCAATAAAATTCATCTATTTCATTAAAATTTTTCATGTCATATTTTTACCAAGTGAATCTTCACTCATATTTGCTGTAAATCAAATTTAAAAATATTTTTTACCGAGTGAAAATTCACTCGGTAAAAATATGACATGTAAAGAATAAATAAAATTGATGAATTTTATTGATTTGTCTCATAGGTGATGTGGTTGGAAAGGACCAGTGATATAATTTTTATCTGCCCAAAATTTTAAATTTACTCAAACTTTCAAACATTTATGTTACATATATCTTCAACTTCCAACTCTAATTTGTCTTTATAAAGCCTTAAGTTTCTTAATATCTAAGTTATCAGTTATATTTTGATATACAAGCTGTGTGAAAAAAAATAGAATCTTTATATAAAAAATAAAAATTTAAATCTCAAACCCTAGCACCCTAAAACTTAAACCTTAAACTCAAAACCCTAAATTATACACCTTATACACTAAACCCCAAAATCCTAAACTATAACCTAAAACCCTAAACTGTAAAATTAAAAGTATTGTGTAAACTAACAACATTTTCCCTAAAAATTTACATAAGCTTGTGTATAAAAGTATTTTCTCTAAATCATTGTATATATCAAATGCTAATATTTATTAAAAAATAAAAGCAAAAAAAAAATGTGTTTATTCCTTGACATCTAAACCGTCCACTTGCATTTCCTGTCCCGCCGAAAATGGCCGAAAATATAATAATACTTGAAAATTTAGGCCAATTGAATTTGGAAATAATGGTTATTAACCACTCTAGAAAAAGAAAAAAAAATATTCAAAAAAAAAAAAACGGATGAAATCAAAGAAATCAGCATGACCTGAGCCTGACGAACCCCTTTCTAACTAACCAGCTTCTCTTTCATCCTCCAAAATGGCCACCATTTCTGGAGCTTCCCCACGCCGAGAACCCGAATCGGGTGCCATGTCACCCGAGACGCCTTACGACCGCCCCGGATTTCTTAATTCAGCTCTGCATAACCCTAATTGGATCTCCAGGAACATTTTTCCTCCCACTCGCGCCATTGTTACTGGTGCAGGCCGGATTCTGGCCTCTGTTCTTGGCTTTGAGTCCTCCTCTTCTTCTTCATCTTCGGAATGCAGTTCCTGTCCAGGTTTCATCTACCTTTTTTACATATATATTTTCGGAATGCGGCTTTTCCCACTAGTTTCCTCTCTCAATTTAGTTTAATGATATATGGGGTGGTGCTAGCAGCTTTTATTATAGTTTTTTTTTTTTTTGCATCTCTGCAATCAAATTATGTGCAATTTTTGTCAGCTGTTCGATTCCACAGAAAATAGGAGCATAGCATAGCATGTGTGCAGGCAGTAACGTTAGTTTTAATTTTGATTGCGTTATGCTTTCCTGTTTGCAAGCCAACCGCTTCATGGCAGCGTGTTTTCTGGGATGATATGTACTGTAATTTTATTCTTGCAGCTGTATTCATCTTTCTCGTCCTTTTTCAAAACCTTTCAAATGATAATTATGCGTATTTTTTTTTTTGAATAAAAATAGAGACTGATGGATTAACATTGGAGGAGATAAACAATCCATGTTGCTACAGCTTCTATGCTTTTGAAAAGGCTCTGTTCCCTCATGTAGCGCATTATGTTTGTTCATTTATATATTTTTTGGTGCAGATGACAGTCATGACAACAATGATGAGCAGGAAGTTTCATCTCAAGGAGTTCATGCAATTGAAGATGTAAGCGTGCCACCCTTTATCCTTTATGCCATGCTTCAAAAGGAACTTTGATTTTTCTCTTAAAATTTTATGTGGTGATACTGATAAATTTGATGCTAATTTCATAATATTATTTTTCCTTATTTTGCTTACTTGCCACGGTAGCATGTACACATTCTTGACACAATTGATGATAATAGTTATCTTAGAGGATTCCAGATGCCTTAGTTGTTCCTTTGTGGGGCATCAGAGAGAGCCCCAATATTTTGCAGGAAAGCACAAAGCCAAGCATCTAATAGAGCATCTTCTCAAGAATGAGTCTTTCTCAAGGTAAGAACATGGTTTTCTTATTTGGACTTTTTGCTTGCTTTAATTCTTTTGTTCTTCCTCCATGAGGTGTTCTGCTCGTAAACTATGTGATTGACACCTAGTAATACATGTACATTATGATATGTTTGGTGTTTAAATTCTTGGGCAAACTGCACATGACATATTTTTAATTTATTTAACTGATTATATCTCATTTTTAAGTCCCGTAAGCATAGTTTAAGTCATAAATGGATGCTATTTTGACCAGGCAAGAGTGTGATAAACTAACAGATATAATCAAGTCCAGAGTTGTGGATTCTCCCTCAATCTGTGGCGTGGGGCTTAGGACACTAGATGAAACACCTGAGAGAACAGGTGAAAATAGTACCGCTTTCATAAACTTGCGAGACATCTGATTTCAAGAAAGAATTTCTCAGCACTCATAATTAACTGGTTACATTGCTTATTTTTCAGATGTTGAAGTTCATGATTTTTGCAACAAAGCTGTTTTGGAGGCGGCAACAAAGTTGTTGGGGGAGAAGAAGTCAGGACCAGATTATATGTCAGAAGTGCCCCATGGGACCTCTGCACTGAATTCTGTCACGCTGAAACATGTTTGTAGCCTTTTTTTTATTATATTATCTCCATGATACTTCTTGTTTCATCAATGATGCTAGGGATTGCTAGCTTCTTTAAGTAAGGCCGTTGGTATTGATTAACCCCTTTTGCCTTATTTAACTTAATAACTTACGCCGAATGTTCTTTTTCTTTCCCTACTCTCATTGATTATGTGCCATCTCCTTTCTACTTTGAAGAGTTTCCTCTACCTCTCACTACATACAACTTTTAATCTGATATGTTTAACGTGTTTCTTGCCTCAGATAATTTTCCGTTGAATTTTCTTTATATTCTTCTACTCCTCACCTAGGTTCTGTGCCATCTCTTTTTGCTTTGAAGATTGAAATTATGCTCTACCTCTGTTTTCATACAACTTTTAAGCTGATGTCTTTTCATGTGTTCTTAGCTTCCCTTTCTGCATGCATGCATGTCCACGTCTCTATGTTGTTTGTGGTTCTTGTACCATCAATTTATCTGGTTTCATTTGCTATAAAATACCACTATATACATATAGATATATATCATATGTCATGCTTCTTGTGCTTGAATGGTTGTTGGAAGATTTTATGAAGAAAAAGACGATCTTAAGTGATGTCATCTGTTATAAAACGCCGCACCTTTAGAACTTTTTCCTTATACATGTCAATTTCTTATAACAGGTATTTGTACCAGTTATTTGGTTTCATAGTTTACTCATATTTGTGAAGGCAACAATTTAAAGTGATGTCAATTCCTTTTTGCATGTATTTTTAGTGGAGTACTGATTTAAACTCCACTGTTGTTGAAGAAAACTAGAAGTGAAAACTGTTGATATCTGATTATTGTATTAGTACAGAAATATGCCCATTTCTATCTCAGTAAGTTCCATTGCAGCAGGATGTTGAGGGTGAAGTGGGATCACCTGTGGACTTGGCCAAGTCATACATGCAAACCTGTCCTCCATGGGCATCACCTTCTAAAAACAATACTGATTTTAGATTTCCATCATCAGTTGCAATGCCACTTTTCAAGGAAGAGCCACCATATTCAATTGGGGGCAATTTCCTGTACTCATCCAAGGTATATGCTTTATTATTATGCATCAATTTATGTCATAATTCAAAATGTATCTTATTCAAATACAAGAAAGAAGAGAACATTGATGGCTACTTTGGCATATAACATGTGGTTTGATCATAGATGGATATGATATGATTTTCCAACTGACCTTTTGTGTTACTTTTGCAATTGCTTTTGGGGTTCAGCCTGCGTTTCTTTTTTCATAGCAGAAAAGAAATTAAATTATAGGTTTCTCTAACCTGAAGCTGTTGAAACTTGGTTAACTGGGTTGGAAAAGATGCATGCTAGTAATGTGCATGTGGTGTGGGTATAAGTATGATTACTGGCTGCAATTCTTTTTCTTCCCTTGGTTGTGATTTAATTTGTTGTTTATTGTTTTAACACGAATGCAGCGGAAAAGAAATTCTCTTGTCACCGGCTCATGGAACATCCAAGATGAAATACGAAGAGTGAGATATAAAGCATCAGAAGAAATGCTGAGGAATCTATCGTCCTCAAAAAATGGTTGGTCTTCATTTCCATTAGAACATAAAAAGGTTCCTGATTCTATAGCTGCCAATAACTTAGGACCTACTAAGGAAGACAAGTCACAGGGCTCTAAAAGGCCAGTAGACCTGGCTGCAAAATCAGGTGCTGTTTTTACTATCAGATAGTGTTTTTTGATTTTCAAATTTCAGCTAGTCTGTTCAGTTGACAGTTTCTAGGTCATAATGGTCAAAGACATTACCTCTCCTCCTTTGTCCTTTCAGCTTCACAGCTTACAAAAGATGTATTTCATGTTGATTCTTTACCAAGATCAGCTTCACAGCTTACAAAAGATGTATTTCGTGTTGATGCTTTACCAAGATCAGCTTCACTTGGCCGCGAACAAAACCTGGTATGTTAATGGTGGAACATGAAGCTCCCATGGTGCTCGTTAAATTGTCTTTTAACTGTACATTTATGCCAATATTTATTCCCTTAGTTTATAACCAAAATCTTTTACATTGTTTTTATAGAGTAAATTTATGTTAATTTATTTTACTAATCAAGGTGTATGGTGTTTGATAAATTTATTCTTCTTGTTGCAAAGGTTATGCAAACCACTCCAAGCATTAAGGTGGAAAAAGGTATTCTTGCATCCTGACTTTCATTTATTATCTCATATCAGTATATGCTGCATAATGAACATTATTTCATCAACTCAACTCAAGGCAGGTGCAACCGTAATTGTTACATGGTTGCATGCCTGCATGTTACAAGGTTGACGAGTATCAGCAGACTCAAAACTGTACTCTATCCTGGCATTGCAAGTTTCCAACTCCAACCTAAACATAACCTACCTCACTAAATTTACTTTTTGTCATGAAAAAGTTCTGGATTTGATTAGTAGGTGTATGCAAGTGTCCTCACTTGGTTATTTTCCAGTTAACCACTGTTTTGCATTCATGCTTTTGGAATTGGTCGTGAAAGAAAGTAGGAAAACTTGGGGTAGTCCTCCAGTGCAATTCTGTTATTCCCGAATCTATGATCGTCTTTGTCGCTAATAAATCTTTTCCTCCATAAAATATTTCTAAGTGAGATTTTTGTGATCAGATGAGACATTAGACGTGGGACAAAGACTTCAACCAACAGTATATATAAAGACTGAGGCACATAGGTTGGTCTATATTTCTCATTAAATCCCCCCCCCCCTCCCCGCCCCAAAGAAAAAAAACATCAGCACAGACATTGAATGATTCCCTTGGAGAAAAAAAATCTTTGGTAACAAGTTCAACGGTCATTTTGTAACTTTTAATCTATTCATGTCATAGTGATGTTGATGATCCCGATGCCAATCGTTTAAAGGAATCCAATGGGTCTATCCAACCGTTTAGCCGAACTAATGAAGGAATTGCTCAGGGTAAGAAACTACTTATTTGAGTTTTTTTCACTTGATGCTTACAAATCCATGTCACTATCCTATTTAACTCTTCTTAGCTCATGAAAATACCAGCTCACCAGTATCATTCAAAACTCTAAAATATAACAATTTGCATGATTCAAATAGAGTGATTGAAATATAAAATAACTTGGAGAATTCTCAACTGTAGATTCTATTTATATTGTTTGGGTGTGTTTATATGCAACATTTTTGGTAGACGAGAGTTGGAAATGGTCTGTTATTTATCGCTTAGTTTCTAACGACCCTGCTTCACCGCTAAACATAATTTGCAGATTCACAAGTAGAAGATAAAAACCTTTGGGCATTAAACGAAGTTGCTGGCACAGGCAGCCTTAACGGGTTCCCTTCAGGATCCAAGTAATACAGCTACAGCTAGCTTTTAACCTGCATAGTTTAATTTTGTATAGTCTTGATTAATTTTTGTTTGATCAGTTGACCCTCTTTTCAGTATGTCTTCTGAAGCAGTTAAAGAGCAAAATCATAGACCAGTTATTAGCAAGGAAGACGATGCAGGTGCATGCGGATATAACAATGCATCTGGAGTTGCGGCAGCTAAGGAGAAGCGTGAGCTTTTGTATGAGGCTTCTGCGGAACTGCCAACAGTAAATGAAACTGATGCTGCTGCCTCTGGTTCCCAACACAGTTGGAGCATGCAGCATGAAGGTTCACCGGAAGACCAGAATACACCAACATCAAAAGCCAGCTCGGCAGGCAAAAGGCACTTTAGTGTAGACAAAGCGAGCAGATACAACATGAGACACAGAGGGCGGCGCAGATGACGCTATATCCTGCACGAACTAATTGTAAAATGACCCGTCCGACGCGAAAGATAACAGCATGACAGACAAGGTTTATAAGCTGTAGGAAAATTGACAAAAGCGGTGTCAAAGCTACCCAATTTTTTAGCTGCGTAGGGTGGTTTCATCATTTAACTTCCAATACAATGATCAGGATTCAAATGTATAAATGTAAAAAACAACTTATAAATGATGATTGAAGATAATAATAGATGTAAAAATAATAGACGGAAATCAAACCCATCGTATTCAATTAAGTTGAATTCATTGAGCGCTCTAAATGATAAAACGTAGCCCGTAAGTGTGCGTATCCATATATGAAACCAAGTTAAGATACTACTTTGAACATTCAAAAGCATGCAATTAAGTTACAAGTGTTCTTCCTTTTGTTCAGTATGATCTATGCCAAGTAGTATAAGACCAACAAACATAAGTTTACAAAAAAAAAAGAACACAAATATTAAACCTTTATAGACATTACTAAATGAAATTATATGTATTATGATAAAGATATAGATTACACTCGATCGTTGCATTACTTTTATGCACCATCAATGAATAATAAAGGTATAACCTCATTTACTGAACAAGATAAAATATATCGAGAGAATAATAAATAGGATAAATATTTTATATACAGACGGTGGAAACTGAAAGTTTCTACAAGCGCCTTAGTTTTAGAGTATAAGGAGTTAGTTTAGGGCTATGAAGCACGGGGACGGGGATCTAGTGGCGTTTCAAGTACCCGATACGTCCCCGGGACGGGGACACGTCGGGGACGGTCGGGGTACGTACCGAGAACGTCCCATATCGACAGGGTACGGCTGAAAATGGTCGGGAACGGCTGCAAGAACTCAGGGGACGTTTCGGGGACGGCACGTGACATCCACATGCGTCCCCGGGGCTATTTTAGATATTTTACTTAAAAATTAAACAATAATAATAAAACAGAACCTCTTTCTGCATTGTTGTCTGCCCGAGTCTCTTGCACTTTACTGTTTTTCTTGACGAGCGGGTGGGGAGGGCAAAAGGCGAGCCGACAACAACCAAGGTGGCCGGCGCCGGTGAATTTTTGAAGCTTCGATAAATCTTCTTCTTCGGGTAAGCTTCGGGTGAAATCTTTAAGCCGACGCTTAAGTTTCTTACATTTTCCCCTTTCTTTTTTCGTCATTTCTCAAGCTAAGCAGCCCCTTAGTTTTCATTAAAAACAGAAGCAAAGTAGCCCAAGTTGTAATCCTACTGCTTAGTTGTAGAATATAATATTAGATTAACTAAATATCTTTGTATGCCGATTGCGGAATAATTTTATCAATTAATTATCTTTTAAAGACCATTTTATCTAGGTGTCAGTTCATATACATATTTGAGTTTGTATGCTTTGGGGTGCTATGTTCACAACAAGACACATCACAATTAGCCTTTAATGTGGTTACACTGATGTTTAAAAGTGAACTGGTTATAAAAAATTAAAATTTTCTTTAAAACTTAGTTTGAAGCTCAGAACTACAATTTGTATTTTTAGAAAGTAATTTATGTTGACTCAAATGACTCTTTAGAAAATTAGAAGTATGAACTTTAAAGACATTATAAATTTATGTTTAGAAGTATGAACTTTAGTGACTATTTATGATATTTTTTTTATCTATTTAGAATTTCAAATTTATTTTATATGACGTACCCTTGCCGTACCCGTACCCTATAATTTTAAAAATTGCCGTTTTTCGTCCCCGTCTCCGTATCCGTCCCCGCACCCGTATCAGTGCAACATAGGTTTAGGGTATATGGTTTAAGGGTTTAGGTGTAGGGGTTTAGAATTTAGGGATAGTTGTTTCAATTTAAGGTTTATAGGTTAATGTTTAGTTTTTAGGGTAATGTGGTGAGGATTTAGGTTTTAAGCTATAAACCCTAAATTATAACCCTAAACCTTAAATTGAAACAACTATCCCTAAACTCTAACCCCTACACCTAAACCATTATACCCTAAACTAACTCCCTATACCCTAAAACTAAGGCGCTTGTGGAAACTTTCAGTTTCCACCGCCTGTATATAGAATATTTATCCATAAATAAATACTGAAACTCTTATTTAAACAGGATAAATATTCTATACACATGCGGTGGAAACGGAAAGTTTTGCACAAGCGCCTTAGTTTTAGGGTATAGGGACTTAATTTAGGGTATAGGGTGTAGGGGTTTAGGTGTAGGGGTTTAGAATTTAGGGATAGTTGTTTAAATTTAAGGTTTACGGTTATAGTTTAGGGTTTAGTTTTTAAGGTAGTATGGTGACGATTTAGGTTTTAACCTATAAACCCTAAATTATAACTCTGAACCCTTAAATTTAAATAATTATCCCTAAATTCTAAACCTCTACACCTAAACTCTATACCCTATACCAAATTAGTATGCCCTAAAACTAAGGCGCTTGTGAAAACTTTCAGTTCCCACCATGTATATAGAATATTTATTCATTTAAACATGATATAAATAAAATCGGTGAGCCTTGAAACGGTCCAAACCAGTAATTTTGGAGCAAGCGAGAATTATGGGCCAAGCCCAATAACTACCGAACAGTGTCGAGTAAAGCGGCAGACATGGGCCTGAATCTTTGGGAGGGAGGCGGGTGTTTCCTTTATACATATCTCACATGGCCGATCGTCTCCGGTGATTGATAATTGACGTATAAAATTAAAACCTAGGCTTCGGGTGCTACGGTGAAAAATAGTTGGAAACACAACAATGGATTCCTCAATAGCCCAGAAAACATGGGAATTAGAGAACAATATCCTCACAGTCGAAACACCAGACCCTTCATCGGATTCTATTTTCTACTACGACGAGGCGGCTCAAGCCAAGTTCCAGCAAGAGAAGCCTTGGGCCAATGATCATCATTACTTCAAGCGCGTCAAGATCTCTGCCCTCGCTCTCCTCAAGATGGTTGTCCACGCCCGATCTGGTGGTACCATTGAGGTAATGGGGCTGATGCAAGGGAAGACTGACGGCGACGCCATCATTGTAATGGACGCCTTTGCTTTGCCTGTTGAAGGGACTGAGACTAGGGTTAACGCTCAGGCTGATGCCTACGAATATATGGTCGACTATTCCCAGACCAACAAGCAGGTTTATTTTCAATCCCCTCTTTTGTATGAAACCCTAAATCAGCTCAGTCTCAGTAATTTATGTAGTTTATATCCTTCCCTTTCACTGCGAGGGGCTAATTTCTCATATTTTTTCCATCTAGATTATAGAAGAAAAAAATGAAGTTAATTGAACTGGATGGTTTTCACTTGCATCTATGCAATTGTATATATTTGTATAGGTAATTTTTGTGTGTTGCTAGATAGTCTCATGTGTCTGGAAATATGGTAATGTTTTTTGTCTATGAAAATCATTGCTCTAAAGAAGAAGAATAAATAAGATGGTATGTTTCGTAGGCTGGTCGATTGGAAAATGTTGTTGGATGGTACCATTCCCATCCTGGGTATGGATGCTGGCTATCCGGCATCGACGTATCAACCCAAATGCTGAACCAGCAGTTTCAGGAGCCCTTCCTGGCAGTTGTAATCGATCCAACAAGGACTGTTTCGGCTGGAAAAGTTGAGATTGGAGCTTTCAGGACATACCCTGAAGGATATAAGCCTACGGATGACCCTATCTCTGAATATCAAACCATTCCTCTCAATAAGATTGAAGACTTTGGTGTGCACTGCAAACAGGTTATTGTGAAATCCAATTAGCCTTATTTTCGAGAATGCTTGTCCACTTGCTGTTTATTAATTTGTTGTATGTTTTTCTGCAGTACTATCCATTGGATATCACTTATTTCAAGTCCTCTCTTGATTGTCACCTCCTGGATCTGTTGTGGAATAAGTACTGGGTAAACACCCTTTCTTCTTCACCTCTCTTGGGTAATGGAGATTATGTTGCAGGACAAATTTCAGATTTAGGTAACTCTTTTTTTTCTTGTTTAATGTTGTTGTATAGATAGTACATTTTCGTGTTTGCACGAGAAATATTATTTGTGACCAGTTCTTGGTTGTTTATTTTGTTGAAACCATTCCATCCTGCAGCTGAAAAGCTGGAGCAAGCAGAAAACCAATTGGCTCACTCTCGCATCGGCCCACTAGGACCCCCTCGAAAGAAGGTCTGTATGATTTTTGTTTTGTATGCTCAAGATAATTTCTCTCTCTCTCTCAATGAATGCAATGTGGCTACCCGCTTATTAGTTGCAGGAAGAATCTCAGTTGGCTAAGATTACTAGAGATAGTGCAAAGATAACTGTGGAGCAAGTCCATGGTTTAATGTCACAGGTGAGTTAACTGTTCCAGATTCTTGGAAATTCTTATTTTATCCTCGAATCGATTTATAGCATTCAGTTTTAACCATCTTATACCTTTAGGTCATCAAGGACATTCTTTTCAACTCTGTACGGCAGTCAAATAGGTCCCATAGTGAGCAATCTGGTCCTGAGCCTATGGTTGAAGCTTGATCCTAACATCCTGCCAGATGAAATGGTTGCCTTGAACTTGAGACCAGTTTTTACAAGAAAATGCATATATACGGGATTACAGGTTGTGTAGTGTTCGAAGTCGAATCCTTTGGGGCGGGGATCATCATTGATCTGTTTCGAACTTGAGCTTTTCGCCAAATTCCGTGTTAATTTATGCATGCTTGTTGAAGAGATCTTAGTTCTGAATTGAATCCTAGTAGTAGCTTAAATTATCGGTTTCCTTTGTAAACTGGTTATGGGAAGCGTGTGATAAAATTTAATGAATTTGATTCCTGGCTGGTTTACAAAAACACAAGGGATTTGAGTTGAAAGTATTTGCATTGAAAATGAAAGATCCATTGGAATTATTGAAGTATCTCTTATTTCACAAGAACGTGAAGACATGACATGAACACGAAGTTTTTGACCCCAGACTTAGAAGAAATTATATCATAGGTTGCACCGTCATTCATGGTTTCAATCAATTCATGTCATCTTTCTACCAAGTGAAAATTCACTTGGTAAAAAGTGTTTTTTTAAGTTGATTTACAGTAAATATGGATGAAGATTCATTTGGTAAAAAAATATATGGAAAATTAATAAAATTAATTTGTGGACAGGCCTATGATATAATTTTTCCAGACTTGCGAGATGAATCGGGCCTTTTCATAATCCACAATTAAATTCTACAAACAATATTAAAACTAGTGCTGTTAGGTTGTGGTCCCAGCACCAGGTTTGCATATAATATCTGCCTTTAGTCTCTACTTTGAATCCTGTGGAAATTTTTGCAATTTTCCCACGCCATTAACCCTTTTATGCCTCGGTCATCATCGTTGGCTCAATAGCCTAATGATTTGCACCTTGATTAAAAACGATATACGATGTAAACGTTAGTAGTCTGGTCATGTCAACGGGTTGTAGGCTTTGCAAAACTCAAAAGGCCAAGGAAAAAGGACCCGTTTTTCTTTTTCTCAATCAAATAAGAACAGACAGAAACAATACGATTTTCAGAGGCCAGCAGAAATCTGAACTGAAGTTGTTAGGAACGATCAAGGATGCTGTTAGAATTCGTTTATCTGATACAAGCAATATAAGTGATCATGTATAGCTTGGGGCACAAGATGGGCTATAGTTGCTGGATGATACAAGGTTGGTATTATTCGATCAGAACCACAACGGCGAGTGAAGCAGGAGGACACAACAAGAAATTGGGGTATGTTCCTCTATGCTAACTAAAAGATGGAAAACCAACAATGCCCGATGATTCACAAGAATATCTGCATGTATGCCATCCTATACAACCCATACTACTTTTTTACACCACATACTGAAAGGGAGTGAAGTGCTAACTAGGGCTCCCAACCTGAAATATTTGCTGCAGGGCTTGTGGTAGATTCAGCACAATCTCTGCATATGCTGATGGTACAAAGAAGCAAGAGGTAAACCAAGTGTCAGTGGAAAAACTCAGATGAAAATCAAATCACATAAGATAATTGCAAGGCATCTTCCGCATAAGCAAAGCGGAAAAGTAAACGTAAAATTAATACCTTCTGGTAAGCTCATGGTTCTCAAGGCATCTTCCGCATAAGATAATCGAGCTGGAATGGGTTGAGAGCCCATTCCAATAGCTGAGCTTGTATGATTCTTCTTAAATTGATGCATTGGCCACGCTAGCACTTTTACTCGAGTTGGAAGAACAGAAACAAGATCTGGATATCTTAGACCGATTGTCACCTTGCTGCAACAAATGCAAACATAACAGTCCCGTCAACGACCAAGCAAAACTAATTACTTAACACGTATTGCCTGTTTAAGATAATTACCAAACCTTATATTGAAGACTATTCTAAAAGAAAAAGTCATTCCATATTCACTTTTTTTATAAAAAAAATAATTGAAAATTAAGAAAGACTGTAGTACCCATCTACAGGCAAACACAAAATGAATTTCAGAAACCAAAATATCCCAAAGATACCAAAAAACTATGTAAATATACAGAAAGTACAAATACACTTGAAAGTACAAAGTAGACCGACCAATCAGAATCATCAAGTGCAAACTCAATCATATGGTACGGAAGACTATGATACAGCTCTCCTATTTGATTTCCATACAGCTCCTTAACAAGCCGAACCTGTCATGGTGGACCATGTAAGTGTTTAAAGAAACAGAATATCACCTAAACATGAGAACTACCGATTTGGGATAATAAAAAATAACGTTTTCATATAAGCAACATGACAGCATTACCTGTTCACGTCTGTCCACATAAGCCTGCAATAATTCTCCAATATGATCTATAAATCTCTGAAAGTAGATAAATTAAAAAAATATTAAGAGCTGATCTAATATCATTATCTTAAAATAAAAACCAGATATGCAACCAAGTTACCATGGCATTAGAAGAAAGAAGATCATTTTCTACTTCTCGTAGTGGCAGAAAGAAAGGAATTGTATGTTCAATGACAGTCATCTTTTCAAGAAAAGACTTGCTCTCTAGTACACAATGGTACAGCTCACAAGGTTCCCCTACCAAAATTACGGAAACAATAACTGTAAGAGAAACCCTTGTCACAAATACAAAGGACTGAATTCATTTTCTTATCCAACTTCTCTAGAAAAAATTACATTTTTAAATCAAAACACGCCATTCAGTATATGCCTTAGCTTGAGGCAATAACTTTTTTACATGCAATAAGCCAATTAAATAGTTAACTGCAAATACTGATAATCAACTTATAAAAACTTTTGCAGTGGTACCTGCAAAAGATGTCTCATATAATACGCCAATTCTTGTCCCTTCCAAACAACAAATCACCTGTTCACTTATAAAGTTTGAGCTCCCAACAAATGACTTCACAGATACAACAATAACAAAGCACGTACATAAAAGAGTTGCTGCAATATTGATCACTTGAAACAAAACCTATTGATAGTTACGCATCTTTCTGAAACTGACTTGCCTAACTATAACTAATGAAAAACTCATAGTTTTCAACTCCAATATCTTACAGTTTTATGAAAATCAAAAGCACTTCCCCTTAAAAATTAAATCTTATCACAGAAACTGTTGGAAAGCAGCCCCAGCTTCCCTCATCTTTGATTTGAGTAAACTTTGATGGTATTAATTTCAATCACATTCTTCCAAATCAAGTTTTTAAGAGGAAGATTTTAGTATCAATTATAGTCCGGATTATAGATAATGAAAATTCCAAAAAGTATTCTCGACATATTTTGTTACCTTATTTCCGACTCTGTATGTAACCTTTTCCTGGAAATGGGATGTTGGAATGTTGTTTGTGTCCCCAGATGTGGCCTTTCTATCAGCCTCCATATGAACCTAATAAAAAACTAGGCAAGTTAGCATCTAGACAACTCTTATCAAACGTAGAGTAGAGAAGTTGTCATTAACAGAATGGGTAATTAAAGCAAGAAAATCATTCAATGTCAAGACAACTCAACAATCAAAAAATTCTGAATTGAACAATTACTTTAAAGCATTCAGGGAAAACAAAGATACCTGCTCTCTTATTGTAGCTAATAGCCCATCATTCCACTGATCACCATCTAAGTTAATCTCTGAAGATCAAAATGGGAAAAATGAAATTTCTTTTAGGGTTAAAAATACATAAATTATGCAACTTCTGTTTTCAAATTAGATATAGGACCAAATGAGATTATAAACATATAGATAATGCAGTATAGAACAAATATTTGATTGCTACAAAACACAGTAATAAAAGAGGTTACTAGATACTGCAAATGTATATATTTACCTTGACTTTGAGAAGCTCTGGCAGCTTCAAATTCTTTTTGCAAACGCTCATATATCATCTTATCAGAATCCCTACCAAATCACGACCACTTGGAGCATTAATACAAGTATGTATAAGCCATCAGCGATATCATTTTTGTGTAATCTATCCGTACCAGTATAACAAACAACAAAGAAGACGCCTTAAGAATTAGGATAGAGATTATATATATATATATATACCAGGAGAGACGCTCTGTAAGTTGGGCGTGCCTTTTGACAACATTTGCAACTGAAAAGAAGTAAAATCAAATTCAATTCCTTCATAAACAGAAATCTAATGTATACATGCATTATTACTATAGGAAAAAAAGGAAAGAGATATTAGTTGCAACTTACATCTTGCTCGTGTAGTTTCCAATCGAATATCTTCCTCTTGCATGAAATTCTGTACCAATTATACAGTGAAATATTGCCCCAAATCAACAATTTATAACTACAGTATATATGGATGAAATAAACTAAAACAAATGTAGGAAATTAATAATTACTACTTCTCCCATGAGATAAGCTTTTAGGTTGCTGAACCTGCACAAAACTTCAAACATTTCATTTCAGGCTTGCGTTTTAGCAACAATTCGATAAATTAAAAACACAGAACATAACGAGCTTAGCTTGTATAAATTAGTTAGAAACATACTTGATTAAACCTTGCCCAAGAATCTGTAACAATTCGGTTGACGGATTCCAGGAGTGACTGCTTTGCTTTCCAGATTTCTTTCTAAATTGAAACCGAACCCTAAATACCACAACAAATTGGGAGGAGCGGGAGGAAAAAGAAAGGCTCCAATGGAGAATGTGTACGTTTATGGCTCAAATGTTTGAGCTATTGGGCCATTGCTTTTCCCATTTTTTTGTAGATCATTGCAATACGGCTTAAAAGAAACACGCTGGGCTTCTTTAAGCATTTCTTTAACCCTAGCCTGCCATACTTTTTTTATACGCGTGTTAAAAAAATCAATAAACTGTATATTTTTTCTTTAAAAATCTAAATTTAAAATTTTAGTCATAAACACTAAATTAAGTCTCTAAACTTTGCATAAAAAATTATATAATTCAACATATGTATTGTCTAATTTTTTTCTTGTTATTGTATAATTTGTATTATCATTTATGGGTAGTTTAAGTATTATATTAAAAATCAAGATTCATACATAATAATAAATAGGAAAATACTTTGATGCACAAGCTTGTGTAAACTTTAGTTTACACAACCCCTTTAATTTTAGGGTTTAAGATTTAAGATTTTAGGTTAGGGTTTAGGGGTTTAGTATGTAGGGTATATAATTTAAGGTTTATGGTCAGAATTTAGAGTTTAGGGTTTAGGGCTTAGGGTTTAGGTTTTAGGTTGCTAGAGTTTGTGATTTAAATTTTAAATTTTAAATTTTATAAAAGGGTTGTGTAAAAAAAAATTACACAGCTTGTGCATCAAAATAAAACCCTAATAAATAAGCGCATGAACCAACTTACTTCTGTGGTTAAGGGAACGGTTGTTGTTTTTAGAGGTCACGGGTTCGAACACCAGCAACTATAGCAGGTTGATTGAACATGCATTGTCAAATAATTGAGAGTATATTTAAAACAGATTCTACTTGTATTTACCTTAGTTTTAAAAAAAATAAACAAATAAGCATCAACAAGTAAAATCTTATGCTTTTATCTATCCATTTTTTTATTTAGGATATTTTGGTACATAAATTTGATTTTAATATTTAATTTGATATTTTTTGTTCAGTTAGGTACTTATGAGTTTCATATAGGAAAAGTAAACCGAACGAAGACTTAGTCCATATTTATGTGTATGTAATTAATTGAGGTATACTTACATGCATACAATATATGAAAAGTATTAATAAAATATTAAAACAATAAATCAAAATACACTTTTACGAGCCGATTGATTATAATTCGATTAATATTATTGTTGATACAACATTTATGAGGATGCGAAATTAAATATGCTTAAGCACTTAGAGTAATATATATAGTTTACACTAAATGTTAAAAAGTGCAATTTTATAATATCTAAAACAAAAAAAATAATACATCCACCAAAATCATATTAACTATTGGAAAAATATTTCATGCACAATACAGACGGTGTAAATAGAAAGTTTTTACAAGCGTGTTAGTTTTAGAGTTTTATGAAACCTTAAATTATAATTCTAAAGGCTTAATAGTAAAAAATGTGTCCAACTTGTACCCTTTTTTCTAGTTTGGTGTCTAACATTTTTTTGGGTCACTTTGATGCTTAACGTTCCATTCCATAACTCAGATTGAATTTTTCCGTCAACGATCATTAAAAAATTTTCGTTATCTAATAAAAACATGCCACATGACCTATTTTTATCTATTTATTTAATTTTTGAATTTCTTTAAAAATATAAACTTCTTTAAAACCCTAAAGTTTTAATTTCTTTCAATCAAAACCTCAAATCACATCTCCCTCACTGTCTGCCCTCCCCCACACGCTGGTGATTTACCGGTCACCACCCCAAACGTCGAGTATTTTACCGTTCAACATTCATCACCCTCTAGTCGTCGATTAGAAGCTCAATCGATCTTTTTTTCTTTATATTTGGATCGTCAACGAAACAATTGTTGATTCATCTGTCGTCTTTCGACGGCGGAATGACGAAAATTTTAGTAATGAAAGGCTGACAACGGGAAAGGTGGTCGGTGGTTGAATTGGTGGTGGAAACGGAGGAATTTAGGGATCTAGAGTTTGAGTTTGGCGGTTTTAGAGGAATTAAAGATTTTGGGGTCTTTTTAAATAAAATTAAATATTTTATAATTTTTAGAAAAAAAGTAATAGAAAATACAAAAATATGCCACATGTCGTGTTTTTATTGGATAAAGAAAAACTTGTAACGGTCGTCACAGAAAAAATCTAATCTTATTTACAAAATAAAACGTTAGGTACCAAAGTGGCCCGAAAAAAAGGTTAGACACCAAACTAAAAAAAAAAGTATAGATTAAGTATTTTTTAACTATTAAGTCAATTCTAAATCTCTAAACCTAAACATTTAAATTACAAATCCTAAAATAAATCTTTAAATTTAAAATTAAAATATTTATAAAAACTTTTTATTTTTACCACCTTCTGCACATAAAATATTTTTTTTAACTATTTTGACGGTCTATATGTAATAATAAATAAATAAGAAATTAAAACATTAACAGCGAGCGAGAGATGGAGCTAACACAAAACAAAGCCGAGCTGAAAATATAACGAGCAATATAGCATTATCAAAACAAGAAGAGGAAGGGGGAAAGAAAGGGAAAAAGAAAGAGAAAGAGAAGGGAAAAAACTCTGAAAAGGAAGATGGACTCTGAATAAAACACACATAAAGATAATTATATATTAGTATTTAAAAAAGAAAGAAAGAAGGAAAGAAAGAAAGGAAAAAGAAATCGATAGACGCTGCGAACAATCCAACCCCAAACCCTGACGCCAACTAACAACTGTTGTGGCGCTGGATTTCTCTGCAATTGGTGATGCAACTTGCCCCAGGTTAGCCTTTTTTCAATCTTTTTAAGCTTCTCTTTCATTACTCCTTGCTTATCTTTCTCTGCAATTCCTGCTCTCCTCCTCAACTCTTATCCTGCCAAACCCCACTGATCTCTTTCCCGCAACTTCAATTCCCCAATTCCCAACTTTTTCCCGTTTTCAATTCCCTTTAAAAGAGACAGCTTTGTGGTTTCAATTGCTGCACTGTTTCCCTTTTTTATTCGCGGTTCGTGCTGTTCCAACTTTAGGGTTTTGATTTGTGCTTTGCGTTTATTCAATTCGGCTTTGTTTTTGTGGGGTTTCTGTTTATTACTTAACTGGAGTTTGATCCCTAGGGTTACAATTCTGCAAAGATGAAATTTGGGTTTGCATTGTATGAATGGTTCCTCTGTGGGTCGTAGGGATGTGTGAAAACTGGACTTTTCAGTTTTTTTCCCATTTATTTATCTTGGATTTCATGCTGGACCCTTTTTTCTCAATATGCAGAGATTAAGAGTTTGATTTGCATTATATAGCATGTAAATCGGTGGATTCGGACTCCTTTGGTATCGAAAGAACTGTAAATTGGGGTGGAAACTAGTTTCAGTGGTTTTATAGTTCTGTGAATGGTGTAGAAATCTGCTTATTGAGCAATGCAACCGCAGCAGGGCTCCAGAATCAATTTAGGTGAATTAAAAGCTCAGATAGTGAAGAAGATTGGGGCTGATAAGTCAAAAAGGTATTTTTATAATTTGAGTAGGTTTTTGAGTCAGAAATTCAGTAAAAGTGAGTTCGATAAGTCATGTTACCGCATTCTTGGAAGGGAGAATCTGCCACTGCATAATCAGTTGATACGTTCAATATTGAAAAATGCATGTCAGGCTAAGACTCCACCACCAGTTCATGAAGCGGGTCCTGCTAAATCTTTGATACAAAATGCGAAAAGACACGTCGGTAGAGATGATGGACATGAGCCAACTGGATCCCTTGTACCCAACCAGAATCCAAACATGGCCATTTCTTCTAATGGGGTTTTGCCAATGTCATCCCTGCGAAAGGGTAGATCTGGAATACCGGATAGAAAGCTCAGGGATCGGCCCAGCCCACTGGGTCCAAATGGAAAGGTGGATAGTTTTTCACATCAATCCATGGGTACTGAAGACAATGGCAATAGATTGGGTCTGGAAAATGGGGATTTGACACCGTATGATTATCAGCGACCATTGCAGCATCCTCAAGCAGTTGCCGAGCAGCCTGAAATTGAAAGAGAAAGTTTGGGACATTCTACAGGAAAACCAAGGGTGCTTAGTAAAGGTCTGACTGAAGGAGCTATTGTTGAAGACAGGGAGGAGGCGGAGCAAGCCAACCACATTGATTTCTCTAGAAATCCTTTGCTTGCACCTCTTGGAATTCCATTTTGTTCGGCTAGTGTTGGTGGGGCCCACAAAGCTCTGCCTGTGGCAAGCATTGGCGACTTCATTAGCTATTATGACAGTGCCAGTTTGTATGATACTGAGACATTGAAGAAACGTATGGAGCAGATAGCAGCAGCTCAGGGCCTTGGAGGGGTTTCTTTGGAATGTGCTAGTATGTTGAACAACATGTTGGATGTATACTTGAAGAGACTGATCAGATCATGTGTCAATCTGGTGGGATCAAGATCTACATGTGAATTGAGAAAGCACTCTGCCCACACGCAGCAGCCTCAAGGAAAGCTTGTTAATGGTTTGTGGCCAAGTAATCACTTGCATATGCAGAGTAGCTCTGGGCCTACAGAAGTTTTGCAGGAACAGGGGCAGAGGTGTTCAATTTCTTTGCTTGATTTCAAAGTTGCGATGGAGCTAAATCCCCAGCAGCTGGGTGAAGATTGGTCGTTGCTGCTGGAAAAAATCTGCATGCATTCTTTTGAAGAATGAATGCTCAACGAAAATTTGTTTATCACGAAGCTGTTATAAAGATATGTTCATTCTGGTTCAATGTGCTTGACAAATGTTGAAGCTCCCAGTTTGTTTACATTTACTGACATGAACCAGATTGCTCCCTGTCAGATGACTCTGACCCTTGCAAGATTAAATTATGGGTTTGAGTGCCGGGGTGCCTGTACCCTTGCTGCAGAGCTGGGACGGATCAGATTATTATTTTTGAGCAACTGAGCTAATGTGCTCGAAAAGGTAGTACTTACAACTCGTTGCTCTGTTGTACAATTAGCATTGTTGTTGGCTGTCTTCTACAGATGTCAATCATTTGATGTAATTTACAACAGCCATTGAGGAAGGAATCTGATAAAGTTTTGCAGAGACACTGCCTTGTAGCTTGGTGAAAGGTAAAATTATTTGTGTAAGAGCTGCAGCATTGCTCTATATGTAATTTAAAATATGAGAATTGATTGAGTTTCAATATTAATAACAAATCGACATCCATTAATTTGTCCATGTGGTTTATATTATGATTCTCTGCCAAATGACCACTAAGAAACCTATTACCGAGGCTTCGATTCTATGTTCTTGTGGATTTATGATATGCTAATTGTATTTAATTCTCTGCCAAATCGACATCCAGTGTTCAAGATACTGTTCTTATTTCGTTGATTGGATACGTAGTTTGGTATCCACTTTACTTGCATGTACCATAGTGTAGATGGTTCACCGTACTTTGTGTTTTGCTTACAGCATTAGCTTTGTTAGCCATTTCCGCTATCCGGACCATGCTGCAGGTATGTTGAGGTTCAGTTGTTGAATCAGTGAATTGAATGATGTTTTTCAATATCGTGAAGCACCCGAAAAGTATGTACTTTGCGCTTGCTGGTGTTGGACATGATGATATACCAATTCTCCCCAGCTTTGAAGGTGAATTGCAGCAGACAATGCTTGTGAAGATGGATGTTATTTGTTATGTTGTATATATGAGAAACATGGAGCAATGGCATGGTGAACCAAGAAATCTTTGCCCATTTTTGCTATAACTGTTGTTCAGTCCCTCCAAAGAACTGCAAAACTGTGCATTTTATTCTCTGATATTAATATGATCCTTCAAGACAAGGTGTAGGAGGGTGTTGCCATGAATGAAAGTCATTTATGTCTTTATGTTAATTAACTTGGAGCCTCGAGTCTCGAACCCAGCTTGATAACACCCCCAGAATTAGCATCATCTTACATTTGTCTTCAGGTTTGTGAGCTGTAAATATTTTGCATTATCATTACAATAGAAAATCTAAGTTAATATATAATAGGAAAAATACTTTGATACACAAAGTTTATACAAGCCTTCTATTTTTAGGGTTAACATCGGATGTTAAATTGAAAGAAGTCAAGGACAAGAATTAAAGTAATCATTATTTTAAATTATAAATAATCCTTAACACTTGAGATCTTTTTTAATTTATAAATAAAAAAACTTAATCATTATTTTAAATTGTACAAAATAACCATGGATCAAATTCCATAATAGAATTAACGTCGGATGTTAAATTGCACGTGAAAGAACTAAGAAGTCAAGGACAAGAATTAAAGTAAATACATATGTGGTGGGTGGATTCAACAAATGTTCCTAAAATATGGGGATCCAATATGGATAAGACCAAAGAAATTTGGTCGAAAAGGTAAAAATAATTCCCGGTTTCATGGGATGTTTTTAACACCTGATGTGTATATAGACCATTGAGTTGTGCGATATTGTCTCTCCTTTGTCCTTTGATTTCCCTTTACCGAACTAGCAAAACAAATCATTTTGTCTTTAACCATCTCCTCCTTTTGCTTCCTTCTCCTCTTCGTATACAAACAACTCTCCTCTTTGCATCAAATCATTTGTTTCTATCCCTACAATTTGGTTTCATTCTCAAGGTGGTATGCCGTCATTCTCCCCCTTCATTTCATTTCATATAAATGTTCATTTATTTGTCTTGAATATGATTGATAAATGATATGATTTTTTTTTTTCATTTTATGTTTGTATAGTTCTATGTGTGATTTAACTCGTGTCAAAGTATACATGCACAGTGGCGGATGTACATATAATATAGGGTGGGCCTGTGCCCACCCTTAACTTTTTAAAGTTTACATATTTGCCTTCAATTTTCTTAATTTTTTTTTGAATCAGTGCTTAAATTTTTGTAATATTTGTGATTTGTGTCCACCTGTGCCCACCCTCAAATATATTTCTGGATCCGCCATTGTACATGCATGCACAAGTGATTAATAAAAAAAGGGATAACTATATTTTTAGTACCCTACCTTTACCCGTTTTCCTATTTTGGTACCCTATCTATTTTTTGACAAAATAGTACCTAACGTTACGTTTTGTTTCTATTTTGATACTCCGCTGTTAAAAATTAACGAAAGGTTGACTAGGAGAGAGAAAAGCACACGTGGCATGCTGCCATGTCATTTTCTCTCTCCTAGTCAACATGTCATGTGTGCTTTTCATAATTTTTGTTGACGTGGCATGCTGACTAGGAGAGAGAAAATGATGTGGCATCATGTCACATGTGATTTTCTCTCTCCTAGTCAGTCTTCTGTTAATTTTTTAACGGCGAGGTACTAAAATAGAAACAAAACGTAACGTTAGGTACTATTTTACCAAAAAAAATAGGTAGAATATCAAAATAAGAAAACGAGTAAAGATGAGATACTAAAAATGAAGTTATTCCTAAAAAATAAAGAAAATTTAATGGTATACGACAATAAAAAGAGCACAATATTATTTTTTCTTCTACTAAATTTTGACATCTCTATTTAAAATTTAAAATTTCTTACATTTCAATTTAATTTTTGTCTCCGTCGCTAAATACAGTGTTGTATTACAATTTTGGTAATCAGAGAAACGAAACCAAAAATTTATGGCTACTAGAAAAAAAGAAGCTACCGCATCGGTGAAAGAGAAGAAGGGCAGCTCTCCTTCAAATTCGAAGCCTTCTCCAAAAAAGCCTTCCTCTTCCTCTACAGCTTCCAGTTCCACCGAAAAACAATTACCAAACTATCTCAAACCCACAAGAAGCACACGCACTGATGTAGCTCCCAAGACATTAAAGAAAGCCGCGACCGAAGACTCCTCCCATTCCCAAGATCCCAATGTTCTCAGAAGAAGATCCTTTGATAAGCCTCCATCAACTGCTCGAGCTCACAAGGAACTTGCCTCTCCCGTTCGTCCTAAAACGGCAACACCAACAACATCTTCATCTCGTTCTTTGACTTCAAAACCTGCTGCTGCTGCTGCTGCACCCAAGGAAAGAGTTGCCAAAAAGTCAAATGCTCCGGTGAAACCACAGACACCGACTTTATCTTCGTCCAGGAGCTCGCACAAGTCCCCCACGGTTACTAGTACTAAGACCAGGAGGGGGACTTCAACTCCTTCGACTTCAAGGAAACCTCCAAGCAGTTCAGATAGAAAGGAAGCTTTGTCTGTTGAAACCAAGCATGGAAATAAAGAAAATTTGGATCATCAAGTTAAGACTGAAACTAAGGAGGTTGTGAAAGATGATCAAGGTGAAGCGGATGATATCGAAACACCAAAAACTGATCAACGTGAAGCGGATGATATCGAAACACCAAAAGCTGATCAGGGTGAAGCGATTGATACCATAACATCAAAAGCTGATCAAGGTGAAGTGGATGATATCAATCTACCAATAGCTGAAGAGAGTGGCAACATCGAAGCCGAGGCGGAGGCTTTAGCAGTAGATAAAGATACTACTCAAGTTGCTAGTGTTGTTGATAAAGGAGGACAAGATATTGTTGATGTTTCTAGTACAATTTCGGAACAACAAAATGAACCTGATATTTCTAGTGCAGTTTCAGAACGGCAAAATGAACTTGATATTTCTAGTGCAGTTTCGGAACGGCAAAATGAACTTGATATTTCTAGTGCAGTTTCGGAACAACAGAATGAACCTGACAATGTATCTGTAGAGCCTGAGCCTCAGACTGAAAAAGTGGAAGATCAGGTTGAGGAAGTGAAATCTGATCATATGACTCAACATGATGATGGAGATAAAGAGAATCAAATCCAAGAGGAGATCATTGTTGGTGATGATCCCCGACAGGAAAAGACTCCTTGTAAGGATCAGGAGGCAACAAGCGAAACCGACCATGGAGAAGAAGAACATAGAACCGAAGAGGTTGGTGCTACTAAAGAAATCGACGAAGAAAAGCAACCTGAAAGTAGGCAGGAGGAAGATAATGAAGGAAGCCAGCAGCAGGGGATTGAATCCAGCATAGAAGGAACGGTTCAAGAATTAGACGCTGAGAAAAAAACAAAGACAGAGGTAAAGGCAGAAACAGAGGCAAAGACAGAGACAGTGGTAAAGGATGAGGCAAAGACAGAGGTAAAGGCAGAACCAAAGACAACCAATATCGTAGGCAAGAGCCAAGTACAAGGAAAGAAGGGGCCTGCAACGCCGTACAATAATGTAATCGAGCAGACAGCCTCTAAGCTCGTACGAGAGAGGAGGAACAAGGTGAAAGCACTTGTCGGGGCATTTGAGACTGTCATAGATCAAGAAACTTCTAACGCCAAATGACATGGTTTTCGTCTAAAATTGGTAGTGATATAAATGATCAAACCGTAGCTTATGGATTTCTCATCGTCATGTTCTACATCCATGGAGAAATGGTGTTTATTTTCTTTTAAATTTCCTTGTAACTTTCCCCTGATTCTTGTATACAACTCAATATAGCAAGAGTTTGAAAGACTTTAATGTAACATATTATCCAAAGGGCTAGGCTTAATTATTCAATGTTGTAAATAGTAATAACAACCCCAAAATTGCTAAACCTTAGCAACAATGGGCAACAAATCAGCAATTAATAAACACGAAACATGCTTATTTACAGGCATTGCGGCTATCTCAGCTACTGATATTTACTAAAAGCTTTATTTACAGTTCAAAAAAGCAAAAATGGAAGACAAGAAAGGCATCAAAAGTCAAAACATAGTTAAACCAATGCGTGGTGACATTCAAGTTGCTATGTTTTACAACAAGAACCATTTAATACTTCCTTTTCGAAACTAGATCGACTACATGACCGATAGTTGTTGTGGTTGCAACACAAGTAGGTGGACTTCACATCATTGTTGAAAGTGGGGCATTCATCTGCACAGGAACAACAGAAGTTTCAGATGAATTATAGCAGTGACGGATCCATAAATATTTTTTAGGGTGGGCACAAGCTAAATTTTTTTTGAGGGTGGACACAACAATAAAAGTTTCAGGGTAGTCACAAGTCATAAAAATTCAAGACTAATTCATAAAATTTTAAAAACTTAAAGACAAATGTTTGAACTTTAAAAAATTTAGGGTGAGCACGAGCCCACTCAAACTAACCTTTGCATCCGCCACTGAATTATAGCCAACACAAGTACAAGACAGAAATATGTTTCATAGTACTCTTTCTATCATGCATACCAATGCAACAAGATGAACAAAATCAAGAAAGTCGTGAAATGGGGTTATAAACCTAAAACCAATTACGTTTTTATTAGATGGGTTGAAACGTGCAAATTAGATGAGAGAACTGTATGTCAGTCTATCAGGCTCCAGCCCAAGATGTAGTATTTTCTCATGCAGGTTTATTGCAGCCTGTGATTTTAATTGTTAAATTATTAATTTAAAACTGAAAATAAAGGGGTTAGGAATGAATTTGTTTAATTTTAAAATTGATAGCAACTTAAAAATATTTAAACGAAAAAGGAGACAAGTATTTAGTTTCAAAATTAAAAGGTGTTTAAAAAAACATTTGCACATCAAAGAACAAAATCACAGTAAGCAGGATCAACCCTCTACAACCAATCTACTTAACAAAGATCCCACTAAACAGTTATATAGTTTTTAGTAGGGGTGGGCAACACCGGTTACCGGCGAATTTGTCTAAAATTGGTCTCGGTTTCGGTAAACACCGGTTCTTAAAAACTAGAACCAGTCCTAGTTAGAACAGATCTAAAATTTCAAGAACCGGTCTCGGTACTAGTGGGAACCGGTATCAATACCGGGTACCCGATCATTTAGTTTATTATTAATAAAATTTGAGTAACAGGGGGAAAAAATTTCAATCATCAATAATAATATTAAATAACAAAATCAGAATATTGTAGGCTTGAAGGTTGAAGTCTTAAAACGAGACATAATCATAATATTCATAGATAAAGAGAAATAAAGGAGCGCATTTAGTTGTTTTCAACCTCTTCAACGTCATTCGGTACCATACCAGTACCGGGTACCAGGTACTGGTCCCGACCCCATTGGGTACCCACCGGGTACCGGGTCGAAAAAAGCATGATCCAATCCTGGTCCCGGTTGCAATCGGGACCTAAATTTTAGGTCAATTATGGTCCCACCGAAACCAATTTCGGGTAAAACTCCACCAGATTCGACCGGTTCCGAGATCGAAACCGAGTAATCGAATTTTTTGCCCACCCCTAATTTTCAAAAAAAAAAACTAATTACAATAAAAAAGTCTCAATCTAATATCATATTTTATAAGAATAAAAATATCAGTAACTAGTCGGCTCCTCTCATGTAATCTCTCATTTCTTTAAAAACTACAAAAAAAAATATAAATAATTATAAATTCAAAAAAATCAAAACTTGAATTACTTCAAAACTTAAATAAAACAAAAATAATTTAAAATTTAGAAAGTCATTTTTTTAAATTTTAAAAAGATACTGAATTTTATTAAAATAAAAAAATATATAACTTTAACAATACAACTATTTTCAATCATCACCCACCTACAAAAATAATTTAAAATTTAGAAAGTCATAGCCCTTTTCTTGTTACACATAGCTCCGTCCCTAGATAATCTAAAATTGGTAACACGTATTGTCATACATACTCATAGATCCTATATTTAAGATTACTTTATAAATCAATCAACCAGTCTCACTCTTCACCCACCCACTAAACTTATTATAGCAACTTGATTTCACTAATAAAATCATTTTTTTACTAATTAAATGGATCGTTTCTGCCTGTATTTGGAGATTTCTTTTTATCTATATCTGATCTGATTTTTTTTTTTTAAATTATGAAATGTTGTTGGTTTCATAGAAAAGAACAAGGTCATTGGCTTCCAATACAACATTCAAATCCATGGAGATTTGATTTGATGACCATTAATTGTTGATGTAATTTGTATTCGTAAAGTTGGTTTTATTATTTACGTTTTTTTAGTATTAAGTTTGAATGAAAATTTTCTTGTATGATTTTATTTGAATTAAACGTTAATATCACTCTTATTAACTTATAATGTTTCCATATGGAAAAGAAGTATGAGATTTTAATATTCTTTTAATTTTATTTGTAAATAATCATTGTATTATTTTTTTAGGTCTTAAAGCTTCAAGATAGTATCCGTCTCTACATATTCATAACTATTTGACAATACACACATCTTGTACACAAAGCAATTTAAAATCGGATTTTTTAGAATGAACATCATCCTCTTTTTTACGGGGGCCATTTATTGGGTTGAATAATCATCGTTTTTTTTGCATAGGGGTAATTATCGTATTATTGAATTTATAATCAATTAGTGTGTATTATGTTATACAAGAGTTTAAAACTAATAAATATTAACTTTTCACAATCGTGACGTGGGTGGAAAAATATACAATATATTTATAAAAATTTATTCAAAGATTATCATAAATAATAAAATATAAAAAAATATTATATGCACTGACAATGATTTTTTTTCAAGCGCTTAAACGTTTGTAGTTAATTTTAAGGTATATAATTAAATCTTATAATTTAAATTTTAGTTTAGAGTATAATGGTTTAAGTCCCTTAAAAGAAATGCGTAATAATTTTAGAAGTTCACTTATAATAATTTCATGTTTGATCATTAAAAAATAATTTTTAATTATTTTGTTTAAAGGTGAAATAAAATTATAAATTTAGACTAAAAGGAGTAATACAAAACTTAATATTTGTTTCTTTAATTGCGTATTTCATGCTATCATATCAAGTAAGTAAAGAATTGACCATTATCCGTCAATTGACCTAGAAAAGTGAACCACCTAGAGTGTGGAGAAAAAACCAACCTCCCTAGTCGAGTGAAACTTTCAAGTTCGGAATCGGAATCTTTTTATTTTGTTTAATCCCATAGAAGTCCTTTGATTTTCGGATTTGTTAGGTTTTAGTGCGTCACTTGATATAACGCTTCTCCTAATACCCCGGCTTCTAGAAGGCAGAAGCCAACAACCCACCGACCCAATACACAAACCAACCAAAACAAATCAAAATCTGCCTTTGCCTGTAAAATTAGGTTTTCACAGCCAACAATCCCCATCTAACCACGCTTCATTTATGTAAAATTAGGGTTTCCCCTATCTGACTCTCTGTTTGTATATATATGTGCATAGAAGTCTAAACCATGGTTGCAATGCTCTAATAATATTCCTCAACTTCTATTCTTCTTAGTCTACTCCAAGAGCTACAAGGATTTATGGCTGTTTCCCGGTCTTCCTCCGGCAAGCAACGACACGACAATGACCAAGAATATCAGAAGAAACAGGAGCCGTTGATTCCAGGGCTACCCGACGAGATCGCAGAGCTTTGTCTTCTTCATCTTCCATATCCATCTCAATCGTTGGCACGTTCAGTGTGTTGCTCCTGGAAAAGGACCATTACAGACCCTGGCTTCCTCCTCTGCAAGAGATCGTTATCCCTTTCTCTGCCTTATATGTTCATTTTCGCTTTCCATAAATCGACGGCCAGGATACAATGGCAAGCGCTGGACCCGCGATCAGGCCGTTGGTTTATATTACCTTCCATGCCATGTCCCGAGGCTGTGTGTCCAACAGGGTTTGCTTGTACTTCGATTCCACATCAAGGCCAGCTCTACGTTTTAGGCGGTTTGCGCTCAGATACACAAACTTCCATCAATACAACGGTGGTATACACTACATCAACAAATCAATGGTCCACAGCGTCTGCCATGTTGACCCCACGGTCGTTTTTCGCTGCTGGGAATGTTAACGGTAAGATCATTGCCGTCGGCGGGAGTGGAGCCGAGTATAATGATTCTATCACCTCCGTTGAATGCTATGATCCAGTGAAGAACACGTGGGAGCACGTTGCTAAGTTGCGCGTGGGATTGGGTAGGTACGATTCAACTATGGTTGGGGGAAAGATGTACGTGACAGAGGGGTGGACGTGGCCGTTGTTATCCTCGCCAAGAGGAGGGGTGTACGACCTGGAGAGTGACACGTGGCAGGAAATGAAGGACGGGATGAAAGAAGGTTGGAGCGGGGTGAGCGTGGTTGTGGGTGACAGGCTGTTTGTCATTTCGGAATACGGTGACTGTCCGATGAAGGTATACGTTCCTGATCACGACACGTGGCAGTACGTTGTCGGTGATAAATTCCCACGTGAGACTATGCAGAGGCCGTTTGCTGTGAGTGCAGTGGAAGGGAGAATCTACGTGGTGTCAAGTGGGCTAAACGTGGCAATAGGGAGCACATTTGAGGGACAAAACGGGGAGTTCATTGCGAAGTGGGAGGTCGTGGCTGCCCCAAAGGCTTTTCACGACCTTTCTCCTATGAGTTGCCAAGTGTTGTATGCCTAAAAACACCCCTTTGATATAATATCAAAGGTTTTATGAAGTCAAAAAAGAGCGTTAATAGAGTTCTAAGGTTTTTAAAACGAGCATCTTTGCTTTCGGTTTATGTTGATTTTTAGCCCGACTCGAAAATTACTCTGTTGAATAAAATTTTATCTCAAACCTATACAATCTCACAATGAAAGTAATTTGAATTGTGTTGATTCAAATATTCTAACGAAATGATACGACATAATCTTGGTGATAAATTCATTTCCCCATACGTTGTTGGTATGTTGTTTGAGCCAATGTGGACCGTTATTATCCAAGTCCTATGCCTATTCGTTCAAAGAACTTCCCGTTGGTAAAAAAAAAATACTTTATACACAAGCGGTGAAAATTAAAAGTTTCTACAAGTGTCTTAATTTTAGGGTATAGGGAGTTAGTTTAGCGTAAAGAGTTTAGGGGTTTAGGTGTATGAGGTTAGAATTTAGGGGTAGTTGTTTCAATTTAAGGTTTACGGTTATAATTTAGGGTTTATAGGTTAAAACCTAAATCCTCACCATATTACCCTAAAAACTAAACCCTGACCTATAAATCCTAAATTATAACCCTAAACCTTAAATTGAAATAACTATCCCTAAATTCTAAACCCCTACACCTAAACCCCTAAATCATATATCCTAAACTAACTCCTTATACCCTAAAACTAAGGCGCTTATGGAAACTTTCAGTTTTAATCGCCAGTTTATAAGATATTAATAGAAAAATATATATGTATTATGGTTCAAAATCTGAAGATCATGAAGTTTTATCTATGTGTGTGCATTAACATTTCCACAAAAAGTTAGTTCCAACTATTTAATGTTCCTCTCACCGTTGTTTCACAAACTACTTCCTAGAGTCAACATCATTTCATCCATATCAATCGACAAAACCAAAAAAACTGGGCTAAAGAATGCTTTCAGGTCCATTTGATTTAATTAGGGCTCCACAAAAAGGTACCCACGGGTCACAACTCACAAGTAATAGCGCTGATGGGTCATGGTTGGTTCTTTACACGAGCCGGAGAGGTAGGAAAATAAAATCAGAACATTGATGTTGAAATTTAACACGTTTAGAATAGAAAAGTCGATGACAACAAAGTCCTGCACTAAAATTCTTCATTCTTAAGAGATAAGATTATTATAGGAAACTTCCAGACTTGAGGCTCACGCGCTTTAGCCTTTAAGCACCGGTTCTTCCATTCCAGACCAGCCTACACTTTTCCTGACCCAAACCAAATTGTTGTCTATAAATATCGTAGCAAACATTCTTGACATCAATCTATTTGGCTACACGTATTCTCAAACAAGAGACAGCTGAAGATGTGTTTGGTGTTCGTATGCGATGAGGATGAGAGGGTGATAGCGAGGCAACCGGCACCAGGAGCTTGTCCTTACTGCGGCGGGATGGTACAAGTCATGGACGTGGAAAGCCGGTGGAGGTTCTGCTTCTTGCCGTTGTGTTTTAAGACCAAAAGGAGATATTATTGCACCTTTTGTGCAAGGCGATTGGTTGTTCAGTGATTTTTAACTTTTCTTGTAATTATACTTCCGATCTCTCCTGTTTTGTTCACCTTTCTCGTTCCATATTCATTTGTATGTATATAGAAAGAGTTTGTTGATTTATTTAATTCCAATATGTATTATAACTAGAAGTTTAGTTTCTAAAGCAATCTAAATTATCGATCATGGAACCTGTTTTGACTTTCCGTTTCTGTTATGTTTTATTTTGATGGGAATTTTGTGAAGAGGAAAATGGAGTGTTGCAGTATGATTGAGATTGAATGTTGGGTCATGGATGTCGGCCTTTGCAAAATGATCAAACAACATAAGTAGCTTTCCCGGGCCTATAGCCTATTTGAACTTTCTTTTAACTAGTTTTTAACTAACAGGTCGATTGATTCAGATCAAAATTTTGTACATATTTATTTTTGTGCAATTTTCACAACGTTAAATTTCGAACGATCGAACTTCTGACCTTGTTTAAAAAATTCAAGGCCTATTTGCCTTTTTAATGGACTTTCAAGTTCCAACATTTTCTCCATCCGGCCACCTTAAAAACTTTGCCGGTATTTATTACCATTGTTCAATAATCGAACTCTCCATTTAAATTTAACGGTTTATTAGAAATTTAGGAAAGTTTGAATAAAAGTATTAAATTCAAAAAATTGAATTTGGATGCAGATTTTAGATCCGTTATAAATAATTAAATATGAGTTAGACTCAAGTTTCAACCTTTAAGGTTTGGACTTATTTTTTTTATTTTTTCTATTATAATACTATTCTACTTCTACCTAGATGGAGGGAAAAATCTGGGTCTTGAACCCAGGACTTAAGGGGAAGGGAGTGGAGGTTTGGACTTATTTGATACTATCCATTAATAACTTCATAAAATTGTCATATTATTTACATCACATGAAAATTAAATAAAATATTTAATATTTAATTTAAAATAAAATAGAAATCTAAAAGTAAAATAAAATAAGAATATGAACTTATTATCCATTTGGCTTCACCTTGGTTTTCATTATATTTTCAACGTCTTTAATTATATTTTAAGTATTATTTTTTATTGTTTTGGATGATGAATAAATTTGTGTTAACCTAAATAGGAGTACCGAGTATATTGTTTTAATCAAATCATAAAGTACCATAAATAAAAAACAAAGGCCCATTTGACGTTTCAAATGGACTTGCAACATTTCCCCCCTTGCCCTTGCTTCGGGCCACATCAATAGTATCTTATCACAAAGTTTTGCACGTATAGATATTGCTCCTGATCCATACACCATTTAAACAATGTCCTTTTTAATTATTCAACCATGTCTAAATTGGAAGCATTTAATGGATATGAAATCCATTAAATTTATTGTAACATTTCATTTTCGAGCAATTAATTAATATTAAGAATTTAATATATGTTAAAAAAGAATTTAATATGTTATATTCTTCAAATGCAAACATCAACTAAATGTACATAGGACTAGATTACAAAACATATATTATTATATAATCATACTAAAATTTAATAAAAAAAATAAATATTTAATAGTAAATTCATGAGCTAAATGAGTGAAACAAGTTAAGGGCCAACTAGGCACCTTATGTGCTCTGGGCCTCTGGCAAAGCCAGTAATAAAATTGGAGGGTCAATAGACACTAAATTCCAATTTTTTATAAAAGAATATTTTTTTATAAATTATATATTAAAATAAAATAAATACTATTTAAAAGAAGATTAATAACCCCTTAAAATAAATTACATTTTCATGTGGTACAAATTTATGGGTAAACTACGTGGAAGACCATTAAACTATGGTAAAATTTTTATTTTGACAACTAATTTTTTAAATTTATTATTTATATCATTTAAGTATTTAAATAATATCAATTAAATCACTAACAATTAAAATAAAATTTAGGATACAAATTTCAATTTGAAATTATTTACGAAACATTAAATAATTTCAGTACTAAATATATATTTAAATGGAAAATAGAAACCTATATCCAAAAGACCAAAAGAAAAGTAAAAACGAATAATCCTCCCTTCCGTTTATAAACACACATCACACAGCGATGAAATAGATGCTCTTTTAGATCTGTGAGACTGAGAGCGTCTGACTTCTTCATTTCCCTTGATTTAAGAAAAAATATTAAGAATATTCAAAAAAAAATTAAGAAAATAAAACCGAATCCTTTTTTTAATTCTGAAATTTCCCCGATCTCTTAAGTCTTAACTTTCAAGTAAAAACCCGTTTGTCTTTAACCAATCGGCTTCTCTTCTCGAATGCTCTGATCGCTCAAGGTTCGTTTCTCTTTCTCTCGTTCTTACTAAATTTCCAGATCTATTGATTTACTTTCTACTTGGTTTCGCGGCATTTGTTTTCCGTTTAATATATTATTTTTAGCGGAACGGTATGATTGAGTAATAACTTATACTGCTCTCTGCGGATTTGAATCTGATTTACATTTCACACTTTTTTTCGTTGCGCTAATGCTGTAATAGTGTATTTTGTTTGATAAATTCGTTATGTTTTTTTTCCCTTTTAATTGATGAATTCAGTACTAGTGTTGAAATTAAAAAGACAAATTAATAGATCTTATTCTTTTTCTTACTCGACGGCAGATCGACAGTGAATAATTGTTAATAATTAAGCTGAATAGCCTCAATTTTCATGTAGATCTAGAGTTGTAGATATCGATACTATTTATGTGAATGAGGAATGACGCAGTTTGATAGCCCATTTAGCATGGACAATCAATAAAAAACTGTGTATGTAATAAAGCTTTTCGTATGAGATTCGATTAGATTTCGCCTAAACTGTGCATTAATGAGTGATTGTTATTGTTTATACAAGTTCTGTCTGCAGATTCTTTAGTAATGATATCGTTTATACAAGTTCGGTCTGCAAATTCTTTCAATGATATTTCATTATCATAAACTATTCATAAAGCTAATTTATCATTTCAATTTTAACCAAGCTTAGGACCTTTGAAGTAATCATTCTTCTTTGTTCAAAATGGTTCTCTCTTTCAAAGCTGCCTAATTTAAGATATTCTGGTCCATTTGTAACTGTTATATTAAAATTGTCATTTGATGGACATGTATTTTGTGCGATATGTCGTCATTCAACTCCAAATTATCTACCGTATTTTTGGTTGAATATTTTAATTTGTGCCAGAAAACTAGCTAGAAATGGAGAAGTCTTGTACTCTACTTATTCACTTTGACAAAGGAACACCTGCAATTGCTAATGAGATTAAAGAAGCGCTCGAAGGGAATGATGTTCCTGCAAAGATTGATGCCATGAAGAAAGCAATTATGCTTTTATTGAATGGTGAAACCCTTCCCCAGCTCTTTATCACCATTGTCAGATATGTTTTGCCTTCAGAGGACCACACAGTCCAAAAGCTTTTGCTTCTGTACTTGGAGATAATTGAGAAAACCGATGCAAAAGGGAGGGTATTACCTGAAATGATATTGATATGCCAAAATTTGAGGAACAATCTTCAACATCCAAATGAATATATTCGGGGTGTTACCTTGCGGTTTCTCTGTCGCTTGAACGAGACAGAAATTGTTGAACCACTGATCCCTTCAGTTTTGCAAAATCTGGAGCATCGACACTCATTTATCAGGAGGAATGCTATATTAGCTGTCATGTCGATATATAAGCTTCCACAAGGTGAGCAGCTCTTGGTTGATGCACCTGATATGATTGAGAAGGTCCTTTCAACGGAGCAGGATCCATCTGCCAAGCGAAATGCATTTCTTATGCTATTTACTTGTGCACAAGATCGAGCCATTAATTACCTCTTGACCCATGTCGATAGGGTTTCTGATTGGGGTGAATTGCTTCAGATGGTTGTGTTAGAGCTGATCCGTAAGGTCTGCAGAACAAATCGCGCGGAGAAAGGGAAGTATATTAAGATTATTATATCTCTATTGAATGCCCCATCAACTGCAGTTATTTATGAGTGTGCTAGCACGCTTGTTTCTCTGTCATCTGCTCCCACTGCTATTAGAGCTGCTGCCAACACTTACTGTCAGCTTCTTCTTTCTCAGAGTGACAACAATGTGAAGCTTATTGTACTAGACCGGCTGAATGAGCTAAAGTCTTCTCATAGAGATATTATGGTTGATTTGATCATGGATGTTCTTAGGTCACTTTCGAGCCCAAATCTTGACATCCGGAGGAAGACCCTTGATATTGTTCTTGAGTTAATAACTCCCCGAAATATCAATGAGGTTGTTCTTATGTTGAAGAAGGAAGTTGTGAAGACTCAAAGTGGAGAGCTTGAGAAGAATGGAGAATACAGACAAATGCTCATTCAAGCGATTCATTCCTGTGCAATCAAGTTCCCAGAAGTTGCAAGCACAGTTGTGCATCTTCTTATGGATTTCTTGGGTGACAGTAATGTTGCTTCAGCTATTGATGTTGTGGTTTTTGTTCGAGAAATAATTGAGACCAACCCTAAACTTAGGGTGTCCATTATAACAAGGCTATTGGATACATTCTATCAGATCCGAGCTGCACGAGTTTGCTCCTGCGCCCTTTGGATCATCGGAGAGTATTGCCTATCCCTGTCTGAAGTTGAGAGTGGCATAGCAACCATCAAGCAGTGCCTCGGAGAGCTACCTTTCTACTCTGTTTCTGAGGAAGCAGAAGGTACTGATGCTTCTAAGAAAACCCCGCAAGCAAACTCCATTACTGTTTCCTCGAGGAGACCGGCTATTCTTGCAGATGGTACTTATGCAACTCAGAGTGCTGCCTCTGAAACTGCTTTCTCTGCTCCTACCGTTGTTCAGGGATCATTGGCTTCTGGGAATCTCAGATCACTTCTCCTCGCCGGCGATTTTTTCCTCGGGGCTGTTGTTGCTTGCACACTAACTAAACTTGTTCTGAGATTGCAGGAGGTACAGCCATCAAAAGTTGAAGTTAACAAAGCAACTACGCAGGCATTGCTGATCATTGTCTCTATGCTGCAATTAGGACAATCTTCTTTTCTTCCACACCCAATTGATAATGATTCTAATGATAGGATTGTTCTATGCATAAGATTGTTGTGCAATACTGGTGATGACATCAGGAAAATATGGTTGCAATGTTGTCGTCAGAGTTTTGTAAAAATGCTGTCGGAGAAACAGCTGCGAGAAACTGAGGAATTAAAGGCAAAGGCTCAGGTCTGTCATGCACAACCAGATGACCTTATTGATTTCTACCATTTGAAGAGTAGGAAGGTGAGTTTTTAATTGGTCATTATCTTATGAGCATGACTTAACATGTTTTACGCCAAGTTTATTATGTGTTATTTGGTCATATATGTATTTTCTTAAGTTTGTATGATCTTTTTATTTGCTAGAATTTTCTACCTTATCACCTTGTCTTTGCACATCTTTTGGTTATTGACTCGTATTGTTGATTTTTTCTCAGATTTTTGTCATGAAGTTATGTAATTGTATTTGATTTTTTCTGTTGCTGACTTCCAGGGTATGAGTCAGCTGGAGTTGGAGGATGAGGTTCAAGATGATTTAAAACGTGCAACTGGAGAGTTTGTAAACGATACTGATGATGCAAATAAGCTCAACCGCATTCTTCAACTTACTGGATTTAGTGATCCAGTATATGCTGAAGCCTATGTCACTGTCCATCACTATGATATTGTTCTTGATATCACAGTTATCAATCGGACCAAGGAAACCCTTCAGAATTTGTGCTTAGAGTTGGCAACAATGGGTGATCTGAAACTTGTGGAGCGTCCACAAAATTATACCCTTGCTCCCGAATCTAGCAAGCAAATAAAGGCCAACATCAAGGTCTCCTCAACTGAGACTGGAGTCATATTTGGCAACATTGTTTATGAGACATCAAATGTGCTCGAAAGAACTGTTGTTGTTCTTAACGACATTCATATTGATATCATGGACTATATTTCTCCTGCTGTATGTACTGATGCTGCATTCAGAACTATGTGGGCAGAATTTGAGTGGGAAAACAAGGTATCCGTCGAACTATTTCTGTTATTACCAGCTTGCATTCTCAGCAGTGTCCCTGGTTCCTATAGATATCTGGCCAACATTGATATTGTACTATACTTTAATATAATGCGTTCAGTATGCTAATTGGAATGCAATTTGTCGGTCTTATACATAGCTCATGTCCCTTGCATAGTGTTTGATTACCACTTATTCCACTCCTACTCCTAATTGAGTTCACTCTTCATATCTTAAGCTTCTCCTTGGACTAAGCTAACAGTTCCTGTCCCCATTGTCGTATAATATTTTTTTTCATTATTGATTTTTGTGTTTCAGGTTGCTGTTAACACAGTAATCCAAGATGAGAAGGAATTCCTTGAACATATTATTAAGTCAACCAATATGAAGTGCCTCACGCCAGTGTAAGTTTTATTTCTGAGAAACATACATAAAATTAAAAAATAAACCGATGAGTTTATGGTTTCTGCATACCTGGTGGGTTTTACATTTTTATTGCAACAGTGTGCTATCTGATTTACTAATAAATGAAACTTTCATGCTTAATTTGTAAAACAACAAATTAATATTAATTTTCAGAATGCATCTATTTTTATTGTTTTGTGACTCAATAAATTTTTCTAAGTTGTTGAACACTGTTGTAATCTCTTCCATCTGTATTTTTCCCAATCCATTTATTTATGCCATTCCTTTTTGTCGGTTGGTTTGTGTTTCAGATCTGCGCTAGACGACGAGTGTGGATTCCTGGCCGCTAACCTGTATGCAAAAAGCGTGTTTGGGGAGGATGCCTTGGTAAACTTGAGCGTTGAGAAACAAGCAGACGGGAAACTTAGTGGGTACATCAGGATAAGGAGCAAGACTCAGGGTATTGCTCTCAGTCTTGGTGACAAGATCACTCTAAAACAAAAGGGAGGCAGTTGATGGTGTGTGGGATTTTGACACCACTTGTTTCATCAATACTGGAAGTCATTCTTGTTTTGGCTTGTCAGCTTCTGCCTGTCTCAATCTCCTTTGAAATACAAAATTTATTTCTGATCGAAAAATGCAGGTACTTTACTCGCATTTTAAAAGATGGCCTTCATTTTTGCTGTGTTCTCTGTATCTAGGCGTAGTGCCGGTTTCAATAGTCAACATTGTTGGATTTGGAGTTGCATATTTCTACAGTAAAACGGTTAATGAACATTGATTAAACAAAAAGATACTGCTTTCTGGCGATGTTAAAATATGATTTCTCTTTGTGGATTCTTTATTCATCCTCAATTTTGTGGGTGTATACTCCCTATTCTGTTGTTTCTGCATTTTCGGTTCCTTTTTCTTAATTGCTGCTTGTGCTTGTTTATCTCTTTCCTTTCCACTCATTGCTGCCCTAATAATATGTTGTGCTGCTTATTTTCTTTTCAAGTCTCACTTGGAAAGAACCATAAAATAAAAGCTTTTGAAACCGTGTACTTTTACCACGGTGAAATGCCTGAAAGCATATTCAATTATTCATAGCTAGTTGTTTCCGACTTGGAAAACCTTGCTATTTCTGCAAGTTGGTTAGGATGTTGCACGTATTTCTCTATTCCGCAACCATTGTTGAATTGCATTATATATAGAGAGAGGGGGGGATAAATATTCTATACACGGGCGGTGGAAACTTTGCGCCTTGGTTTTAGGGTATAGGGAGTTAGTTTAGGGTATAGGGTTTAGGGGTTTAGGTGTAGCAGGTTAAAATTTAGCGATAGCTGTTTCAATTTAAGGTTAGTGTTATAATTTAGGATATTAATCCACCGCCAGTATATAGGATATTAATCTATATATATATATATACACACACTTGTACACATGAAGCTTGTGCGCGGACTGCGGAGTCTGTGTTTTGAGGGTCATCCTTGTGTGATCAAATGGCGATATCCGTGTGTAAGTGTTACCACAATCACCAATGGCCACAAGTCTATCAGGCCTCTCCGACAGACCACATGCTGCATGTATATAAGCACGTTGTCATTATTCCCATAAACCAGGTAGTCAATTTCGGAGGCTGCCGGAGCTTGGTTGAGTCGTTGATGGCGACAATTATAATTTCCAATACATATCATATGAAAAGAATATTGAAAAATGAAATCGTATTATTGGAGGCATTAAGATTTTGATTTTAATTAATTAGAAACTGCCGGGTTTGGTATTTGGTTGAAGTAATAGATTGAGTATGAAAAGTATAAAAAAAAATCGAGTATAATTTTATATAATCGTAAGTTCAAATGGTAAAGACGATGTGCTGCCACATTTGCATTATATACCGCTAGTTTGCTGATTAAGGATAATGGGAATTGATCAATCTCTCGGCATTCTTAAACCCCAAGTCATCCTATGAAGAAGGTATAATCCTATTCCTAGGTATCTCACCCTCTCTCGAAAGTTCATGTTTTTTTTTGCAGGCTCGTCAGTTTCAAACTTGACAAATATTTTAGTGCAGCCAGATCAGTTGAGGCTTTATTTTTTCGCGATTTTGGTGACAAGGCCTAATCTCACTATGGGATTGGGAGCCTGCCTCCGGATGGAGCTCTCTCAGAACAAAAATTTCACTTATGCCCTTTCTGATCCAAGGTCTCCTAGTGGCAGGAGTTTCGCTTGCCTTGATAGGCGTTTATTTTGCCGTGTGGGCCTAGGTGCCCCGATTCTGGATAGGCCCTTTGTCTATGATGATTTGTACTTCCCCTACACTGCTCAATTTTGCACGGATATCGTTTTCTGCCGCTTGTTTACCTTGCGCTTTATGTTGGCTATTGTCTCTTTGTTTCTTGCACATCTTGTGCATGAGTCGGGCCCCTTTTATCTTAATTGAACTCCGTTTTTCTTTTGATAAAAAAAAACATCAACTCCAACGTTTCCATGGCTGACCTTCCTCATGCAGGTCCTCCAAAGACTTTGTGAATAAATCATCTTTCAGAAATACCCACTCCGGTTCTCATGTCCACTTTCAGAAAGACGCAAACGCAATTATCATTCAACAACGATAAGCAATCTAATCAAATTCTAAATTCACATTAATTAAAAGGAACGAAATCGCACATGCCACAATCTCAACTTGTCTACTTTCTTCATTTGGAGAAGAGACGATAACAAATCTACGTATAACCTACTTCAAAATACTACAAAAGTCTACATCTTCCTCCTTGTTTGTCGTTTAAATATTTAATAGTATTTGTTTATGAGCTCGACTGGATGACCAATCCAACGGCAGGAGCCATGTTATCCTCCGTCGCGGCCTGGGAGTGTCGGTGCTCCCATTCGTAAGTTACAATCAACATCGACGGATCATCCGGGGATCGCTCCACGTGTTTCCTGGCGGGGCAGCCACGAACTGCACTGCATTTGTAATATCCCCTGAGAGGGAAAAAAAGGGATCACAAAACTCAAAATCAGAACGAATCGTAGGAATGACGTGTCATCTGATCCAAGATTTAGCCGATAAAAAGTAGTAGATGATTCGGGAGTCAGTCAGGACTACAATAATTACCGTGGGTATGGTGAGCCCTTGATCGGCTTTTGCCCGTACTTCCTCCAAGAGTACTCGTCGGATGGAATATCGGCGATCTTCGAACTGATGGCTGGAACTCTGATTACCTTTTTCACCCTATTTTTCCTGAAAAATTGAAAGAACAAATACAATAAATGAGGTTTAAAATTTCGAGATTTTTATGATAAACTAAATTTTTTGGGTTTAAGTTTTTGGTAATTTCAGAGATTTAAAGACTGTTTTGTAAAAAAATTAAAATTTTGATATTTCATGATAAACTGAATTTTTTTAGTATTTTTGTTTAAAAATTTTTAAAAAAATTAAGTTAGTGTCATGTGTCAAGCATCGATTGATTAAATATTTTCATTAACGGTTTGCACTTAAAATCGTAATTTTTAAAATTTCGAATACCTATTTTTACAAAATAATACTTTAAGCACTTAAAATTAATATATATATATATATATATATATATATATATATATATATATACTTTGGGGACCTATTTTTAGTTGGATTAATATTCTATACACTGGCGGTGGAAACTAAAAGTTTTTATCATCGCCTTAATTTTAAGGTATAGAGTTTAGGGGTTTAGGTGTATGGGTTTAGAATTTAGGGATAGTTGTTTTAATTTAAGGTTTAGGTTTATAATTTAAGGTTTATAGGTTAGGGTTTAGTTTTTAGGATAATATGGTGAGGATTTAGGTTTTAACCTATAAATCCTAAATTATAACCTTAAACCTTAAATTGAAACAACTATCCTTAAATTCTAATCCCCTACACTTAAACTCCTAAATCATATACTTTAAACTAACTATCTATACCCTAAAACTAAAAGGCTTATAAAAACTTTTCGTTTCCATCGCATGTGTATAAAATATTTATCATTTTTAGTTTAAGCCTTAATAAATTGTAGAAACTTCAAATTTTTTATGCTGTTCAACAACCCCCAACTTTGACCAACAACTCGCGAAAACCGAGACGAGTCAAGCTCAGACGTTTTAATCCCAACTCGTCCCATCATGGAACTCGACTTTAATAAGTTACTTTTAACGACTCACAGAGTCAGCTAAATTATTCAACTTTCTCACACTATCCAATAAAGTCGAATGCTAAGACTGACTGATAAAAACTACGCAATATTGATTCAAAATAACTAGAAAATCCATAGAATTACCTTCGTTTTGAGCAATCACACTTGCCGTTGCTGGATCCTAACAAGTTCCCGTCGATGTTATCGAAGTGCTCATGTTCGGGGATTCTCTTCTTGTAGGGAACCGATGAAAGCGGCGGCTTTTCCGCGGAAGCGGCCGGTGCCGGCTTCAGTAATAGATAGGATGCTTTCTTCCCGTTGGAAACACTTCCATCTCCGGTGACGGCAGAAGATATAAATGAAGAGTTCGACGTAACGCTGAAACTTTCTTTTGTAAACTCTAACTCGGTGCTTTTATTGTTGGAGCTAATAAAAATAGGTTTTGTAAAGTCGAGTGTCAAACACGGTGCCTCCGATTGAACAAAACTAACCGGAGCAGAAACTGTTGCTGGATTTACGGTCACCGGTTCTGCAATCGGAACCGGGATTAGAGAGAGATTATTGTGAGAATTAGGGACAGTTAGCGAAGCAGAGGATGATGATGGGGAAGACGATGAAGAAGATGACCGAATCGGTCCGCGTCTGAACCTGGCGTGACCGGTTCGATTAATTAGTGAGATGGCCTTTTTGAACTTAGGAGGGACGGTAAGGTCTGCGGCGTCGGTGCATTCGACGTGGTTTGACTGGTGAGAAAGGAGGCGGATCAGGTGCTCCATGCTCTTCAAACCTTGTGATGCAGCCTCTTGGATAGCCATCTGATCATCCATCTTCGGATAGCTGATTAGATCCAGCGACATCTGTAGAAAACGGAGATGAAAAACAGGGAAGGAAGCCTGCAGGGGATGATAGCTTGAGAGCTCAACGAGTCATTGAAGCGTTTGAAGAACTTTTATTTTTTGGAACAATGAGAGTTGAAGATGCAAAGGCAAGATATATAGTTATGCTGTTAAATGGTGAGATGGTGACGAGGGTCAGAGATTTACATCGTCAATGTGTAGTTTTGATCTGACGGCTAATATTGTTTTTAGTATTTCCATGGTAACGCTTGTTGGTGGGGCCCGGCTTGGAGAGAATTTGAAATGCTATTGCGGTTTCAATTTTCTGTTCCAATTAGGTCAAAATTATCTTTGAACTTTTGAGTTCTGTAGAGCTTTTCATTTATCCTTTCAATGCTTATTATTTTGTTTTGGGCAGCATACACGGATTAAGATGAATGGAAATAAACAATTTGATATTATTTGATCAAGTTTCGAGTTTGAAGTTGTATGTATATAAAAAAATTCGTTAAAAAATTTATCTATCAGATGTGCGTCGCGGGTCGATTTGAATGAAAAAAAAAATGAATAGAATCACCAAACGAATCAATTGAGTAATAAAATTTGATTTTTCAAATAAAATTTCAAATTCAAATATTAATGAACGTAAAAGTATTGCGAGAGTTTTGATATATTTATATGCCCATTTTAATTCATAATTAAATAATGATGTTTTTTGGATATAAAAAATAATTATATTTTTTGCCTTTATTTTTTTATTTTTTAAGTTTTTCAACATTTAAATTTACGTAAAATTAAATCAATCGATGAAAAAAACACCAAACTCATTAAACTGACGTTAATTTTTTTTTTTGCATAAAAAATAAAAAAGATGAAAAGAAGTTTACAAATATTTTTAAAAAATATTATTTTCCGCTAGTTTATTCAATTTAACAAAAGAATTAGAAGTATGATAGTAAAAATATTTAAAAAAAAGAATTAAATGACTTCTTTTCAAAAAATTGAAAGATAAAAAATATTATTAAACCTTAAATATAATAAGAACTTGTGCTACTTTAAATATCGACCATCTATAATATAATAATTTTTTTTTGAAAGTTATATATTTTATTGATAATATTCTATAACAAGGGCCTCGTTAAAAAATCTCCCTAACCCTAAAATGGAGGAAAAAGAGTGCACCTTGTTTATGAATAATAAACTCTTACAATTCACAGCACAAAGCCTTTCATGTACAGTTTAGAATCATCACTCATCAAACTGTTTGCTCGCCCTTCCTAACCAACATCTGCAACATTTCTTCAATACACCTGCATTACCATCAAGCTACTGTCCATACATAAGCATCCAACAGATCAAAACTAATAGCCATAGGCCTTTGCCTACACAATCTGTTGCTGGAACCTTGACCATACATCCAGATGGACATATTATGAGCAATTTAGTATCCAGCACAGTGGTGAATTTCTGGAAATTTCAGATTTTGCCAACCTGTCTGCAGTTGAATTTGCATCTCTTGGAATATATTGAATCGACCACGGTGTTTCCTTGCAACGGCTCCGACAATCTTCAATTGTATCCTTGAAAATAGAAGGAGCCTTCATAGGCCGCTCAAACCAATCAACTATTGAACTACAATCCGACTCTATAATCAAAGTAAAGCTCTTGGCCCATTTTGAACTCAGAAAAAGCAATACAGCCTCTTTCACTGCAAGAATTTCAGCCGAAGTGGCATCCATAATGCCAATATGTTTGGAGAACATGATTAATGACTTGTTTTCTGCATTTCTCAGAATTCCACCAATTCTGGCTTTTCCAAATCTACCCTCCACGGCACCATCTACATTGAATTTAAGAATACCCGGCAAAGGCTTCACCCAACTACAATGCTTAAAATTTATCTGTTTATTTATCTTTGATTTCAGAATATGGGGACAGAGAAGGATGTCATCAGCTTTACTGATTAAATTTGGCCATTTTACTTTGCACTACCATCCTAGTCGTAAAACACAGATATCAAACAGTTGGTTCTCATCTACCCGGATTCCTTTGAATATTACATCATTCCTAAATAACCAAATAGACCAAGCAATGCACAAAAACGAGAGCCGCCATATTTCTTTTAATCTTATAAGATTAAACATAGAGCACCAAGAGATGTAAAAGGATGAGATGTTACCCGGTATTGCGCTTGCTGATCCCCAAACATTGCACCATCGTTGCCAAATGAGCCACCTGATTCGACAATGGCAGAATAAATGTGAGATTGTTTCATTCTCCACAGAACAAAAATGGCACATCAGTGTAGCTTGACCTGTTATCCCTCTTTTAGAGAGTTCAAATCTAATTGGTACCCGTCCATGCATCAGTTTCCAAAGAAAAGCCTCCACCTTAGGTGGAGCTAAATTCGGCCATACCTTCTTCCAAAGATTATTTTCAGCTCTGTCGTTGTGCGATAAGAGATCACAGAAGGATTTGGATGAGTACAGCCCGTTAGAATTAGCTATCCATCGGATGTTGTCATTTTGGAATCGACCCGGTGTTGTTTTTTCAATCAAATTATGAAACTCTTCCCATATACCTTTTTCCCAGTCAAAAAAAAGTCTACGAAATTCTATTTTCCACTTCCACTGATCATCATAGAATTTCCCAAACTCTGCTACAACTCTCTCTTTTCTTGAAGCAAATGCGAATAATCTAGGGAAAGCATTTTTCAAAGAGGTCGAACCCACCCAAACATCTTCCCAAAGCCTTACTCTCTTGCCATTTCTTAGCATAGACCTAAGATTAAGAGAGAATTTGTCATCTGTAATTGAGAGGGGTGAGACGATATTCTTCCAAATCCATGATTTATTAGCTGGTTTTAAGTTTGTCGGAAGTAAACTTGACTGGTCTTCGTGATGTTTTGCGCTAACAACTTTTCTCCACAAGCTGTTCGGCTCCGTGTTGTACCTCCAAAGCCACTTATTAAGAAGTGCTCTGTTTTTTAATTTGAAATCAATGAAGCCAAGACCTCCACAAGCCTTGGGCAGGCATATGGTTTCCCATCTAATCCAATGGATGGGTTTTTTGTCCAATGAACCCCAGAGAAACTTTGTTATCATGCTAGTGATTCTAGATTTGATCGACACTGGCATCAGGAAGATAGAGATGAATATATCGGTAAATTTGCCAACACTGCCTTTAATAAAGCAATTTCTCCCCCCCAAAAAATAGTAGCTTGGATTTCCATGGTGAAAGTTTAACACGAAATTTTTCCACTATTGGATTCCAAATTTGGGTTGCATTCTTAGAAGCTCCCAGCGAAAGACTCAAGTACTGAGTGGGAAAATTTTCCTTTTGACATTTCAGAATACACGCCCATTTATCAACTAGAGAGTGATCTACATTAACCCCAAGCAGCTTTGATTTTTTCAGATTCAAGCGTAAGCCTGCTGCCAGTTCAAATCCTTTCAATATTCTCACCACATTCTTTATTTGTTCTTCCTCAGCTCCACTGAACAGAATTAGGTCATCCGCAAATTGGATGTGTGAGATTTCAACTTTATTATCACCTATCCGGACTTCATTGAACAGTTCGATGGCGTTGGCTTTTTTGATTAAAGTACTTAGTGCTTCAGCTACTAGATTGAACAAAATTGGTGAAAGGGGGCAGCCTTGCCTAAGGCCACGACCAATTGCGAAAGGAGCTGTTGGTGAGCCATTCACTAACACAGAAATGTATGCAGAGGAAATGCACATATAGATCCACTTGTAGAAAACTGATCCGAAACCCATCTTTCTCAAAACAGTCAATAGAAAACCCCAATCCACTGTATCATACGCCTTGCGAAAATCCACTTTTAGAACTACGCCTTTCAGCCCTTTTCTTCTTATGTAGTCAATCGTCTCATTAGCAATTAACGAACAGTCCATAATCTGTTTTCGAGGGCAGAACGCAAATTGGTTCTCCCCGATAATATCCTCCAACACCTCTCCGAATCTTAAGGCTAGAACTTTAGCAAGTAACTTGTATATACATCCCACGAGGCTTATAGGTCTGTAATCTTCAATAGTGCTCGGGCTTTGAATTTTAGGAATCAGAACGATGAAAGAATGATTGAAGGAGTAATCTGTGATTTTGCCCTTATGGAATTTATCAAAGAAATCCCATATTTCTTCCTTGAGAGAGGACCAAAATTTTTTTAGGAACCCCATATTGAAGCCATCGGGACCATGAGCCTTTGAGTTATCGCACGAATCTAAAGCCCATAAGATTTCTTCATTAGTACAAGGATTCTCCAAATGACTTGACATTTTCAAACTGATACGACTTAGCTCACAGTCGAAAAATTTGAGAGGTAGAGTTCTGAAAGTATTGTAAATATTTTTAAAGTGCACCATGATAGCTTTTTTCACTTCCTTTGGCTTGTAGAGCTTATCTTCGCCTATTTTCATGCTTGAAATGAGATTTGATCTTCTTCTAGTATAGGCAATAAGATGGAAAAATCTTGTATTCCTGTCCCCCTCGATAGCCCACTTCAACCTCGATTTTTGCATCCATTCACGTTCCTCACTTCTGTAACAACTCCAAAGAGATCTTCTACATTCTCTTAGCTCGGATATTAGCTGCTGGTTCTGGTTCCCTTTTGAAATTAAATCTTCAAATTCTGCACACTTTTTCTCGAGATCTTGTATAAAATTTCCAGTTTTACCATTTTTCTTGCGGACCCAATCTTTTGACACTATCTTGCACTTTTTCAGCATTGTTCCAATGCATTCTCCCGAAACCATGTTACAAGCTTCACTGATTTTCTCACCATAATCTTTATCTTCGGCAAGGTGGTTGAACCATTTAAATGGTCTTGCTCCCCAGCAGATTTTCAGCTTGGCCAGGCAGATTGGATTGTGATCAGAAATACTCTTAGGAAACGCACTTTGAAGTAAGTTTGGCCATATTCGAAGAATTTCTGTAGAGATCAAGAATTTATCCAGACGACTAAAAGATGGTTGATCTCTATAGTTTGACCAAGTAAACCGACTCCCATGTAATGGTAGATCTACCACTGCCAATTCTTCAATGAAGTTATTGAAAACTCCGATAGCCCTTTTGTTCACACTGCCTCCAGTACGTTCATCAGTTGAGGACACAATATTAAAATCACCCCCTATAATCACTGGGAGATTGAGGCTCAAGATTTTGTGCTTTTGGATATCGAACATATGGGACCTTTCACAATCATCATTTGGAGCGTAAACATTCACTATGCAGCATCTAAGGTTTTCCTCTGCTAATTTGCCAATTAGGATGATAAAATTTCGGTCTATCATGTTACTGTCATTCTCAAAGAAACAAGGATCCCATGCTAAAATAACACCACCCACAGCCCCAATTGAAGCAGATAAGCATAATTTAAAGTTCGATTGCTTACCAAAAATTTGCCCTACAATTTTCTCGTTCACCTCTTGCAATTTAGATTCCTGCAATAAAATTATCTTTGCTGTTGACTTTCGCACCAATTTCCTGACTGCAGTTTTTTTTAATTTTGCCCAAACCACGAACGTTCCAAGAAATTATTAACCTCTGATTCATCTGGTGGAGTGCAGCACACCCTTTTTCCTTCCTTAAAACTCAGATTTCCTTCCCAATTTCGATCAGTCTATTAGCCACTGTCTCTTTATCTGCTTCGAATTGAAGGCCCAGCCTTTCACAAACCTCTATTGTAGCTTTTGCTTCCAGCAGAACTTCATCAGTTTGATCCCCAACTGCCGCTAAGTTAGAGCTTTTTGTTGCCGAAACTGACTTCTTAGCATGTTCCCCATTTTGGTTGGAGAAAGGCGAAAGTCTTGCAAGCCCTGGGTTTAACCACTTTTGTGAACTTTGAATTCCCTTAAGATTTAGGGATTTGGGTCTTATGGTGAAGAGACCTGTTGAGGAATCGAATACTGGTTCGAAAAAATTACTTTGACCGGAGGAATCCTCTGAAACTATCGCATTCGTCACTGGTACCTCATACAAACTATCATCAGGATTAGGGGTGAGCGTTCGATCGAGTCGAGTCGAGTCAAAAAATTTCGAGTTATTCGAGTTGACGAGTCATATTTTACAACTCAAACTTTATTTGAAATTTTTTCGATTCGAGTCGAGTTTAGGAAATTCGAGTCGAGTCGAGTCGAGTCGAGTTCCTATAAAAATTTAATTGTAATTATTTATCGTGTTATAGTAGGGTTTGATTCCAATTTAAACTCATTTCTCTAATCATATAAGATATGCACATATATATTTTTTCACATGTGACAATATTTCTTCATATTTTTATATATTAGTATGTATATATCATAAAAAATAGAGGGACTCGTCTCAAACTTAAAAATAAATACACTAATTACTAAATATTTCGAGTTATTCGAGTTATTCGAATTTTCATTTTACAACTCAAACTTTATTTGAAATTTTTTCGAGTTATTCGAATTTATGAAATTTCGAGTCGAGTCAAGACGAGTCGAGTATTTTTGCCTCGAGTCAAGTCGAGTTATTCGGTTTTTTCGAGTTGAGTCGAGTTTTGCTCACCCCTAATCAGGATTGGGTCGATCTAAAGAGTTGAGCCCATTTTGTGTTACCTCAATTACACCGGTTTTAGATATGGGCCCACCTGCTGATTTTATTCCATTGAGAGAGGATTGATTCAAACCCACTACCTCATTAATCTCACACGTAGGCATGTCTTCATAAATTCTTGAATTACCACGTGTTTTATCAAAATTTGCATGTGTCCCCTGGTTCATCTCAACCCAACGGTTTTCGCAGCTTCCGAAATCCTTGAAACCCGGCTCCATATTAAATTTTTTGGCTCCACGATGCAAACTCATCATTATGGTTGTCGGCTTGAAATTCCGGCGAACCCTTCGGTTGCTCTTGGTCTATCCAGCACCGTTCTTCGTCAAATTCGACGGTGTGTATCCTTAGTGTTATTTTTTTTTTCCCTGAAAACTGATGGTGGCTGTCGGTGGTATATCCGATAAACAACTAACCCCCATAAGGATTCTTGCCATATCGAGTCGACTCCTTTCAATTGTATCCTCATCCATTCTAATCACCTTCCCCCATTTTGTCGCAATGCTTCTGAAAACTTGTTCTTGCCAAGCTACAATGGGAATACCTTCAATGCAGACCCAAACGCTGAGTTTCTTCATGTTCATGAAATTATCTAATGTATCAATATCGGAAAACCAAGAGTTCAGCAAAGCTTCTCTCATATCCCAGAAAATCGACATCTGCTCTTCTTCATCGAACTTTATTATGGCATGAAAACCTGACCAGCTGCAAACTTTTACTTTGAACCCATCTGATTGTAAGGCTTGCTGCACGAAACTTGTGTCGTACATGGCTTTTATCTTACCAACCAAGCACCATTTCAACCATTCCCTCTCCATTTCTGTCACTGAAATGTTTATTAAACCATCTTTGTTGCTTGCAGAATTGCCTGAAGAAGATTTTTGGACCCGATTAGTTGAGTTTTGCTGCGTATCGTCTCTACCCCGATTGTCTTGGCCTTTGTTGAGAAGTGCTTCTTTGTATGAAACACCTTCCTTTCGCATATTCAAGTTTTTTTTCTGGTAAATCTTTGGTGGAACTTTCTGTTGCTGGAACTTGCCTGGCATTAATTTCTCAACGTAACTTTTTTCCAAGAAAATTTTGATCGAGAATCCATCCATTTTGCGATCGTATCCTTCTTTGACAGCTCGCATTGCCTCTTTCATGGTAGAGAACCGTACAAAAGCAAAGGTACTTCTCGATTTGGATCTTTTCGGGTTGTTATAGGCTATATAAACATCCAAAACTTTTCCGTACATTTCAAAAGCTTATCTGAGAGTTGATATGTGGATCCTTTTGCTGACAGAGTTGACAAAGACTGATATTCCAGTTCTTGTGTTATTGTGGGTAACATTATTCTTTGTAGAGTTTTGACTATTCCCAGTTGAAAACCTCTAGCGATCATCACAGTTCTTCTGGTATTGATTGAAACCCTCGGTCACGTTCTTCTGTTGTTGGCGGAAACCTCCTGGCTGCTGCTGAGTGGGACGCCATAATCTTCCGGCAGCTGTTGAAGGGATCGCCATCGCTGGTGCTTCTAGTGGTTAATAATTCAAAGTAGGACTTGAAGAAAAAAAATGCAGTGTCTCTATAATATAATAATTAATGGAATTAGATTAACTTCATTGATTTTTAAAAACATAACTTGGTTGGAAATGGAAAGAAAATTTCACGTTTGGCAAAGAGTAAATTCATTTTATCAATGATATTGGTCCAAGCGATTAATAATTTGAAATATATAAGTATATTTCGAATTTAAAATTTTGTGTATGTAAAAAATTCGCGCTGAAGATTTATCGACTAAAATCAAGTGTGCGACGCAAATAAGTCTAAATTAACCGGGACAAATCCTTGAAGAACTGGGAAGAAAATTAAAAAAATAAATTCATTTTCGTCCATAATTCCATAAAAATAAATAGAAAATTCTATTATGTCGGCCGCTTAAAACATGACATTGGGGGGGGGGGGGGGGGGAATTCGTTCAGCAATACACGATTCACGAAACCGTTCTTCTTTTTACTGTTATTTTTTGACCCATTCTGTCTAGTATTAATTATTAAACAAATAGGAAAAGGATAACATTATTTTCGTCTAAATGTTTATATTTACCAGAAGAAATTAGGACGTGTTTGAATGTTTTTGAAATCGGATCAGTGATTGAATTAGTTGGAACATTCATTTCTGATGTTATTATTTTGGTCTGTTCAACCGGCGGTTTAACCGGTTTAAATAAATAAAGCTTGATGTGTGGTTAAGATTTCAAAAGTTCTTATATTTTAGTTCCAACAAAAGAAAAATCATCTCAAAAGTTTGAAAATGGATTTTGAAGCTGATTATTTTATAATTGGTATCTTCTCTAAGTTAGAGAATACTAAGTATTTAAATATATTTAATTTCATATTTTTTACATTATACTAAAGATTGTATCAATTGAACTGAATTCACTAATAACATATTTGTTTTATTTAATTTTAGTTTTATTTGTTTTTAAATTTTTGCTCTTTTGTCAACAATCTTTAGAGTAGTAGTTAAAACTCCCAGTTGACACCCTCTATTTTCCATAGAATGTAGGTTCTAAGACCTAATAAGAGCAAAATTTTACATCTCTCACCCTAAGTAGAAATTGTTAATTTTTTTTTTTACTCTTTTTGGGTCCATATGTAATAAAAATAAATAAATTGTTTGAATTGAAAAAATAGGTGAAATTTGGGCATTTGATAAGTTGGTTCTCGAATTCAGCCAACCCGATTATGACAATATTGGTGTGTATGGAAAGTCACATAATAATCAAATTTGGGTGTAATTATGGAAAATTACATGTGTGATATATTTGTTCAAATATAGTGGTTTACATGTTTCTCTAAATTGAGGGTAAATCGAGGCTCTCAATTACACTCTTCAATACTTGGGGAGAGATAGAGAATCGATGAAATTACGCCGGTAATTACAATTTTTTAAATTTTATTATCAATATTAATTTTAAAATTTAAATTTATATAACTGACTCATTATAATTTATACTATCAAACATGATCTAAAAAAATATAATTACACCTCGTCATTCAAACATGCCTATAAATTTAAATTCTTTATAATTACACGAAAATATAATTACTAATTACATTTTAAAACAAACATGTTGTATTGTCCAAATGCACTCTAAACATACATATAAATTGTTATATTTTGATACACAACTTGTGTAAACAAATTTTACACAATCTTTCATATTTAAGCTACAAAATCTAAAACCTAAAACTTAAATCTCTAGCTCTAACACCCTAAAATATAATGTCTGAATTCTAATCATAATTCTTAAATTCTACGCTATGTAACATAAACTCTTAAATCACAACCTAAATCTCTAAACACTAAAATTAAAAGGCTTGTGTAAACTAAACAAGCTTGTGTACCAAAGTATTTTACATATATAAATATATGTATATATATTTTTTATTATTACAAAAACAAAAGGAGTGTTAAAACTCAAAATTAGGGGTGCTTATCGAGCGAGAGTTGGGCAGTGCTCAATTCATGCTCGTTAAAAAATTTTGTTTCTCGACTCGACTGTTGCTCGTTAAGCTCGCTAAAATTGTGCTCGACTCGTGTTCGTTAAAAAAAATTGATGCTCAACTCGATTCATTGCTCATTAAGCTCATTAAAAAATTTACTTTATTTTTTAACTAAACTTAAAATTTAATAATACTATATGAGGCTTAATACTAATATAAATTAACAAATTTAACAAAAAATATCAAAAGAGTGTATAAAACACTTTCAAAGTCTAAATCCAAACTAGCAATCTACAAATACACGAAACTAGCATTTTAAAACTAAAATAACAATACACAAATTTACAAAACTATCATATTAAAACTAAAGTAACAATCCACAAGTACATCAAACTACAGTAATTACTAAAAAAATATTTAAAAAAATTAACGAGTTGTTCGCAAACTTCTCGAATCGAGTTAGACTTTGCTCGACTCAACTCATTAAGGTCTCGAATCGAGTTCAAGTTGAATCAACCCGAGTCGAACGTTTACCAAATTTTGACCGACTCGAGTTCAAGCAGTTCACAAGCTGCGGAACTCGTTAATCACCCCTACTCAAAATATAGCACGTCAATCCAATGGTGAGCAAGACCATCAAGTTGCAACTAATTTATCGTAAGTTTTCATGGTTGGAGTTTTTTATTTTTCTGCTATTGAATTGGAATTTCAAGTAGGCTCAGTCAAATATTGGATTTTCCGAGTTTGTTCGGTGATGATGTATATTGAAATCTTCTCGTACACAATGGTTCGTAATTTAGAGTTACAAGTTATTTTAATCGGAAATATCAATTCAGGAATTATTAGGAGTGGAAAGGATTTTAGAAATTGTAAAGACGACGTTGACTGGAATTACGAGTCTGCAAAATACTAGAATGTTTTATTTCGTTAGTGTAAGTATTTTTTTAAAAGAAATATGACTGTTTAAGCTATACACTAAAATATAAAATTCTAATTTTAAATCAGTGATAGAGCTTAGTGAAATAGTTTTGTGTATCAATTTAAAATTTTTTAGGTTTAAACTATTTTTTTTTCACAAAAATTAAAAGTTTAATTTATATTTTTTTAGAAAATGGGGTCTAACTAAAAGTTTTGAGATACTTAATGAGAATTTTTTAAATCATGCGATTTAATTAAAAATATTCAAATTTTTTAAAGATTAACATGAATTTCAAGTAGGTACCCAAATTTGAGATTTAGATTAAAATTGGTACAAAGCTTTACTTTTTTTAGATCAAATTGGTACTTATAATTTTTACCAGATTGAACCAAAAAGTTAAGTTTATGTATTACTTTAAACTAAAAATTAAGTTCAGATACCCAATTAGACCGAGAAAAATTAGACACTATATTAAGTATTAAAGTCAAGTTTAAGTAAAAATTACATAATAACCCTAAAATAATGTAAATGGGTTAACTTCTAGTTGTTACTTGTTACTTGTTAGGACTTGTTTTTAGTAAAAGAAAACCGGGCTTTTCATCTATGGCTAGACCGGCTAACCCGAATTTGCAATCCTTTTACGGGTCTTCAGGCTTTACATTTGGGATCAAAGCTATGCAAGAGGTTGAACTGGACACGATCAGAAGAGTTAGCCCAAACGCCAGATATGAACTCTACTGGGCCATTAGCGTCGATCTGGGTTTATTTTCACATTAACCGAATCCAGATTCCAATCATAAACGTTGCAAGCAAGCTAGCAAGTTTACGGAGTTGGACATTTCAGCTACACAGGATTGAGAAGTTTGCTTTAGATCCAAGTGAAAAAAATTACTAAAACATACGAACACAGATTACAAGCACCCGCATAAGCTCGCCTAACTTACGAAATCTGAAGCAAAACTCGGCACCAAAAGCCTCAGTTACGGCGCCACGTTATCGACCAGATCGCGGCAATTCCAGGTATAGCTATTGTAATCCTATAACAAATTTTGTTGTTGGCAGTCGAATTTGTCTTTTTTTTTTTGTGATTATCTGGTTCAGGTTTGGAATAGTTTGTTGTTTCTTTTTTTGAATATTGAGTTTGGGGATTTTTTTTTTAAAATTTCGGTTACTTGAGAAATGTTAGAAAAAGAAAAGGAAATTAAGTTATTCATTTTGCAAAGCGCCGCAATTCCAGGTGTTGCTATTGCAATCATTCAACATTGTTTTTTCGTCGTCAATCAAGTTTACCTTTTTGTGATTTTCTGGTTCGGGATTGGAATCTTTAGCTGTTTTTTTTAATATTGGGATTGGCGATTCTGTTTTATTTTCGGTAACATGAAAATTTTTAGAAAAAGGGATTGGAATCTTCTCGTACACATATTTATTTTCAAAAATCTTCAACTGACGTGGTTGAACACTGCTGCTATTGGTGGCTTCAATGTTTATATAAATTGATAGTAATTGTTTTCACTCTATTCATTCATGATTGTTTGTTGTGATCGTAGTTAAGAGGGAGATCCTGATGGTGATTGAGACTTGGCTTTGATTTCCAGTCTTCAGAGTAGGAAGCAAAAACGGCGAGGGTTGGATGGACAAGAACAAGAGTCGTACAGATCTGCTCGCCGCTGGACGTCAAAAGGTTTCCATTATATTTACCTTTTCATCTTTGATTTTGTGCTTGTCTCTTTTCCCTAGTTCACCATCATGGTACTACTGCTTTTGATTTGTTTCTACTCTCACAGCTGATTTCTAGTGTTTATTCAACCTACGTTTAGTTCAGTGTTTTTTATTTTTTTAATACAAAGAAAAGAGCTGAAGAAAACCAAACCTGTCTTTGTTATTCTGAACGTTCAATAGGATTTTAAGTTTTGGTGTTTTAGTTTCCTTTATTTCCACAGTATAACCATTTTGTTTCTAGCTTATGAGATGCGCTTCTTTGTCTGTTTTTAAGGTAATAGGATTGGTTAGCGTATAATTTAATGTCATCTTTTTCAGCTTCAACAATTTCGCCAGAAGAAGGATGGTAAAGGAAGTAGCAGTCGAGGAAAGTCTTCCAAAAAATCCAATAAAACCGATGCTGATACAGCATCTTCCGTTGCCAAACCAACAGTCTCGTCACAGGTCTCTGAAGAGGAAACTACGGCCGTTGACTTGGCTGTGTCACAGTCTACGGAGAGTTCACTGCCTTCTGGGCTTGATTCTACTGCAGTTGTCTCATCACTGGAGCCTACTGTATCTGTGACAGGTACTGTTGAAACTGCAGTAGCCCATAATGCTGGAATACCCGCTGAGGTTGTAGCCCTTGGTGAATGTGATGTTTATTCTTCTGTCTCTAATGGAGGGGAAAGTACTCAGCGTGTTAATAGTATTATGAGCACAGAAATAGGGCACATATCTCCTTTCTCAGCTGTAGATATCTCGGTTCCTGAAGGGGAAAGAAAACATGATATCCTGCCTCATCCATCCACTTCAGTTGATGCCATAGAAGAGATAGTGGTTAAACTCAATGTCGCAGATGCCAACAAGGAAATAGGGCACAATCCACTGCTTTCACAAGATAATTTTCCTGATACGTCCTGTCAAGCAAAGGGAAGATCAGGTACAGATGTAGGTTGTGCTCTTCTTCTCTTCGTACATAGTTTTTTTATTTATTTATTTTCTCATACACTCTGTTAGGGGATTGCATTGGGTAAAATGGGGATGAGTTATGTGTGGTTTGATGAATAATTAAGTTCTTATTTGTTGCTGGGTAGGGTCAATGCAGGAAGCTGATGGTTTGGGGTTGAACCAATTTGATAGAGGCGGTGAAACAGAGTTTGAAGTTGATGGTAGACTTCCTTTGTCGGAGCACGGTGACTGTGCTAAACCTCTTGAAGGGGCAGCTTCAGAAGTAACTAGTGTGGAGGGGCAATCCAGTGAGGCAGATCAGTCCATCAGTAGAGATGATGCATCTCTATCTACTGGGGCAGCCAGCAGTTCCCTGGCAGATGCAAGTTTGGCTGCTAGTTATCAGTTGACAAATAAACTTGCTGAAGAAGCAATATCTTCTTCACATCTTGAAGAAGAGAAAGAAATGTGCTCTCCGTATGGTGATTATGGTGGTGACAAGACTTTAGAAGAAAAACAGCAACATTTACCTAAGGGCTCCTTGGTGTCTCAGGATGGAAGTCATGAAAGATCTCATCTGACAAAATGGGCAAGTTTATCAGATCCAACTCTGTCTCTTCTCAGGGATGGTTCTCCAGTCAAGCTCTCTCAACTGGTAGATGTGATAAGAAGTCTAGATGAAGAAGAATATAGACATCTGCTAAACTTGCAAGCATTAGTTTCTATTGCAGATATTGGGACTGATAGTTTAGTGCCATCTTACCAACCGAATTTATTTGAGAAAGTGAAAGAGGAATTGTATCTCGCAACTTCTACAAAAGATATATTGTACTTGCAGCTTGCTGAGCAGTCTGATCTTCATATGGAATCTGATCGGCACTGTCAGCAGCTTATTGATGAGATATCTGTGCTTCGCTCTTCCATCAACGAGGTTCTCGAGAGGAATGCATCCCTTGTAGAAGAGCTAGCAGAATGCAGGTCTGAACTCCAGGTTTTTGCTAGTGAGAGGGAGGAGCTGCAAAGCCAATTTAATACTACTTTGGCACAGGCTAAGGAAATTTCTTCTAGAGCAGACCAGTTGCAGATTACCCTGGCAAGGTCACAAGAGGATATGTCAAGCCTCTTGTCTGAACTGGCCGAGTGCAAAAATCAGGTGGCCACTTTACAGGTGGATAATGAGAACTTGAATAGGTCTCTTCATTTGCTAATTGAGGAGAGAAAGACGCTTGCTGAGGAAAAGGAATCTTCTCTCCTTGAGAATGAAAAGCTGGAAAAAGGGTTAGCTAGATACAGGGATTTGGAGGTCAGTTTCCAGGAGAAGATTGAGCAGTTAAATTTGAATCTTGCTTCACTGACCGAGGAGAACAATGCACTTGTGGATCAGAAAATGTCCCTTCCTGAGAATGAGAAGCTCCAGACAGAATTGGCTGACTGCAAGGGCGTGATTGCAGCTTTACAAGCAGAATATTCTGACATAAGCAGGAGTCTTGCTTTAATGACAGAAGAGAGAATGAAGCTTGAAGAAGAAAAGGAGTTTCTTGCACTTGGGAAAGAGAAAGCAGCTATTGACTTGGAAGAATGTAAGGATTTGCTGGCTGCTTTACAAGTTGAAAAGTCCAACTTCAATGGGAACATTGTTTTAGTTACAGAGGAGAAAAAGAAGCTTGAGGAGGACAAGGAGTATTTTGTCCATGAGAATAAGAAACTTGCTTCTGAGCTGCTTATTCTTCAAGAGCAGTTAGCTACAGAACATGAGCAACACATCCAACTTGAGGCCGAGCTAAAAGAAGTAACAGTACGCCTGGAGAAACTAGTAGAGGAAAATAGTTTTCTCAATGCCAGTCTGGATGTGCACAAGGCCAAGATAGCAGAAATTGATAGTAGGGGAACCCACAATGTTGAAGCTGGGAGTCAAGTAAAAAAAATGGATGTGGGTAGCAGGGTGCATGAAAATGCTACTGAAATTGAACATTCCTGCCAGATCCCTTGGAAGGAAGATCCTGAATTATCCACTATGGTATTGGAGAAAGCCTTACCTAATGATGTGGGCGGGATGTCACTTGAGCAGGAAATCTTTGATGATTCTTCCGGTTTTCTAGTTATGAAGGAACACTTGAAGGAGGCTGAAAGAATATGTCAAAACCTTGGGAAGGCAATTGAACGGATGCATTCCCACTCAGTGTCATTACAGCTGTCCAGCAGTAAACTGGCTGTGCCCGGAGTATCAAAACTAATTCAGGCTTTCGAGTCAAAGATGCCTCATGATGAAGACAAGGTTGAGGAAAGAGGTTTGACTGAATGTCAGGTTCCGGGGGACCTGTTTAATTCAACTAAAGAGATAACAGAAGATCTGAGGGCAGTACTTAAGCTATTGGTTCAGGATGCTGATAATGCCAATTCCTTATATAGAGGAGAGAAGGATCGCAGAAAATCTGCTAATTTGAAATTTGGGGAGCTCATGGTTCTACATGAAGCTTTGAAGGAATACAGTGATAATCTTGAAGCGAGCAACATTGAGCTGGAGGTTCTGTATGAAGCTGCTAAGCAGCATGCATTTTTAATTGAAGCTAAGAACAATGAACTTGAGGTTCTTTATGCAGCTCTAAAGCAGCAAGAAAGTGGCTATATTTCAGAAAATGCTGAGCTTTGTCAGAAATTGAGTGAGTCTCAGTTGAAGTTTACAGAAATGCAGGGTCACTTTTCTGATTTACAGAAAAGGTCAGATGGGATGGCTTCTGATTTGAATCAACAGTTAGAAAGTTCGCGGAAGGAAGCAGCTGAGAGGGCATTGACACTTGAACTAGAATGGAAATCTAAGGTTACACGGATTGTTGAAACAGTCGGGAGGCTTGATGAGTATGTTGGGAGGGTTTCCAACTCCAGCTTCTCAAATAACAGCAATGATATTTTTGATACAAGTAGCGAGGTTATGACATCTGTTAATTCTGCCATTAACTCAATCCAAGATATGCAAGAGAAACTACAAGATGCTTATGCAGGTCATGATGCGATATCTAGTTCATACAAAGAAGTGAATGAGAAGTATAACGATTTGCTCAGGGCGAATGAATTTCTAACACAGATGCTACAGGAGATATACCATGGCCTAAAGAAACTTGTGACTGATTCATGCGCATTGGGTGAGGCTGAGAACCCACAAGTTGAGAAGCTGCCTGATCTCTTGGATTACGATAAGTATACAATCTTCATTGAACAACTGGAGAATGTTTTGGGTGAAAGGCTACATCTCCAGTCTGTTAATGACCAGCTTAATTCAGAATTGATGAATAGGACAAGAGACTTTGAGGAAATGGGCAGAGAATGCCTTGATTCAAATGTCATACAAAAGCTTATAGAGCATGTTGAGAATGCTGTAGAACTGGAAGACTATGCAACTGACTCAGATACAGCACCTGCTTCCCGCCTTGAATTGTTAGTTTATTTGCTTGTTAAGAAATACAGAGAAATTGTTAAGCAGGCGAGTGATTGCAGAAAGGAGTCTGGATCCAAAGTGATAGAATTGACAGAATTGGAGGAAAAGATACATCAGTTAGATGCATTGAGGCTTCAGCAGGAACTGGAAATTCTCACTCTGAAAGAAAGTCTGCTCCAGGAAAAGGAAGCCCTTGTGACTGCACATTCAGAGTTGCAGGAGAAAATAATTGAACTTGAACAGTCAGAGCAGCGGGTGTCTTCTGTTAGGGAAAAGCTTAGCATAGCTGTAGCGAAGGGAAAAGGTTTGGTAGTGCAGCGTGATGGTCTTAAGCAGTCACTTGCGGAGACATCTGCTGAACTAGAGAGGTGCTCTCAGGAATTACAAGCAAAAGATGCCCGACTTCAGGAATTAGAAATAAAACTGAAGACTTACTCAGAGGCAGGTGAGCGTGTGGATGCTCTGGAATCTGAACTTTCATACATTCGAAACTCAGCTACTGCATTAAGAGAATCGTTTCTTCTCAAAGACTCCGTACTGCAGAGAATTGAAGAGATTTTAGAAGACCTAGATCTGCCTGAGCATTTTCATTCTAGAGACATTATTGAAAAGGTTGATTGGTTAGCAAGGTCCACCACTGCTAGTTCTTTGCCTCCCACTGATTGGGATCAACAAAGTTCAATCGGAGGTTTACAGTCTGACGCAGGTGTTGTTTCTGTGGATACCTGGAAAGAAGATGCACAACAAGGCTCAACTTTAGGGGAGGACTTGAGAAGAAAATATGATGACCTTCAGGGCAAGTTTTATAGGTTGGCAGAACAAAATGAAATGCTGGAGCAGTCCTTAACGGAGAGGAACCACTTGGTGCAAAAATGGGAGGAACTTTTGGATGGAATCTATATGCCTTCACAATTGCGGTCCATGGAACCTGAAGAAAAGATTGAATGGTTAGGAGGGGCTCTTAAAGAATCTAATCATGAAAGAAATTCTTTGCAGAAGAAGATTGATAATCTTGAAAATTATTGTGGGTCACTAGCTGCTGATTTGGAAGAGTCAGAAAAGAGAGTATGTAGTCTTGAGGCTGATCTTCAATCAGTTACACAGGAGAGGGATGCTTTTTCAGATGCTAATCATGAAAGAAATTCTTTGCAAAAGAAGATTGATAATCTTGAAAATTATTGTGGGTCACTAGCTGCTGATTTGGAAGAGTCGGGAAAGAGAGTATCTAGTCTTGAGGCAGATCTTCAATCAGTTATGCTTGAGAGGGATCAGCTTTCTGAAAGATTGGAGACTATGTCTTCTAATCATCATAATCTTTTGGAAAAGGTAGCTCATTTTGAAGTTGAGAATGAAAAACTTCAGCTTAGAGTCACTAGTTTGCAAGAAGAATTGGTTAAGAGGATCGAGGAAGAAGAACATCTTCTTGAGATGGATGGTGAGATAAGGAGATTTCAGCACATGATTTCTTATGTATTACAGGACACTGATGCAGAAGATTTGATTTCGGATGGCAGTAGTACTGCATGCTTGGAAGGATTATTGAAGAAGCTTATAGAGAATTACACTCATCTCAAGTCTGTGAATTCTGAACTTGTGGAGACCAAGCTAGGTGATGCAACCCTTGATGAAGCTCGAAGCAGAGACACACTGAATACCGAGGAGGACGTGGCTTCTTTAAAGAAAGAGCTGGAGGCAATGCTGCATGAATTGATGCAAGTGAAGGGGGAAAGAGATGAAATATTTGGAAAGCATCAATCTTTGCTTCATGAAGTTCAAGCACTTGAAAGGAAAAGGGAGGAGTTGCAAGAGCTCGTTAATCAAGAAGAGCAGAGGTCAGCTTCTCTTAGGGAAAAGTTAAATGTTGCCGTCAGAAAAGGGAAATCTTTGGTGCAGCAGCGGGACAGTCTGAAAAAAACTATTGAAGAGATGAATGCCGAGCTGGAACACTTGAAATCTGAGCTCAGCCACAGGGAAAATGCTTTGGCTGATTATGAATTGAAGATGAGGGACTTTTCTGTTTACCCTGAAAGAATAGAAGCCTTAGAAGCAGATAGTTTGTACCTGAGGAATCATCTGTCAGAAACTGAACGTATGTTGGAGGAGAAAGGGCATATTTTGAGCAGGATATCAAATGCAATATCTGACATTGATGTTGGGGGTGAAATTAATATCTTTGATCCGGTGGAGAAGTTGAGACGAATTGAGAAAGTCTGCCATGATTTGCGTGCAGCTGTAGCTTCTTCCGAACAAGAGTCACGGAAGTCAAAGAGAGCCGCTGAGCTACTGCTTGCAGAGTTGAATGAAGTGCAAGAGAGAAATGATGGTCTTCAGGAAGATGTAGCAAAACTTGCCAGTGAACTTACAGAAGTCATTAAAGAAAAGGATGTGGCAGAGGCTGCAAAAGTTGAAGTTCTCTCCCGTATTGAAATTTTTTCTACAATTCATTCTGAAGAAAGAAGGAAACAATATTCTGAATTAATGATGTTTCAATCTAGTATAAACACATTGAGGAAGGGTGTCAATGATATTCACAACCTGTTGTCTAATGTTTTCTCAAAAGACTTGGAATTTCTGCAAAATTTGGAGGCTAACATTAAGTTATGCTTGGAAGGGGGTGATGCCCAAGATTCATCTGGCTTTCCATACAGTATGCCCAGCAATTTAGAGGATAAGGTAACATATGGTCTGTCTTTCCTTTGTGCATTCAGTTTGGGATCTGCCTTTTTCAGGAAACGTGGTGGTTTGCCTGTCATGTTTCTTTTCTATTTTCCTTTTGCAATCAATTGTTGGTCATACTTGTATTGTTACCATTTTCTTTCTCCTTGAGTTGCATACAAGTCAACTATATTGAACCAAAAACCTTTTGATTGGCCAAAAAAATAATCACCTTTGTTGTCTCATTGGGGTATTTCATGAATAGGTTGTTAATTTTGATTTTTTTTTTCTTGGTTTCCTCTTCAGGAGAACATTCAATTCGCAGATACTTGGCCAGTTGCCAATTTGCAGGATCCTTTGGATGACGATGCAATAGTTGAAGTTTGCAGTTTAATCTGGCATCACCTGCAAGATTTGAGAACTGAAATTACTGCACTGAAAGAAAAGTTTATTGTGCAGTCAAAATCATTACAAGAAAAAGGTCATGGGATATGGAATGCACTGGGAATCTTGTATAGAGAGCGGAATTCTATGACAGAATCATTTGAAGCTATGAAGAGAAACATTAGGCATATAGAATCAGTTGGGAAAGAGAAAGACACAGAGATTGTTGCGCTGCGAAGAAACATTGCCTTGCTTTATGAAGCATGTGCTAATTCAGTCTTGGAGATTGAAAATCAAAAGGCCGAGCTGTTAGGAAATAATTTTGCTGCAGCAGATCTGGTGACTAACATGAAGCCTATAATATTAGCTGATGGAGTACTTTCTTTTGGTGGACAAAATAGTGTTGCCACTGAGGAAAATATCAAGACTATGTCAGATAAACTTTTTTCAACAGTGAAAGATTTTTTGAGTGTGAAAGCTGAAATTACTGAAGGAAGCCAGAGGGAAATGAAAATAACCATAGCAAATTTGCAGAAGGAGCTTCAGGAGAAGGATATCCAGAAAGATAGGATGTGCATGGAGCTTGTTGATCAAATCAAGTTAGCTAAAGCATCTGCCGCGAATTACTCACGAGATCTTCAATCTTCAGAAATCCTTGTGCATGATTTGGAGAAAGAACTGGAAGTAATGAGGGAAGAACAGACTTCACTGCAGCAGAGAGTAAAAGAACTGCAGGATGTGCAAGCCAACACAGTGGAATTGCAGGATAGAGTCAAATCACTGACAGATGTATTATCATCGAAAGACCAAGGCATGTTTCATTGTTTGAATCCTACTTTTTATTTTCCTCGCATATTCATTTGGTTTTGGAATCTTCATTTGTGAATGCTATTTCCTGACAGAAATTGAAGCCCTTATGCAAGCACTTGATGAGGAGGAGGTCCAAATGGAAGAGTTGACAAAGAAGATTGAGGAACTGGAGAAAGTACTGCAACAGAAGAACAGAGATTTAGAGAAGCTTGAAGCTTCTCGTGGAAAGGCTGTGAAAAAGCTTTCCATCACAGTGAGCAAGTTTGATGAGCTTCGTGCTCTATCAGAAAGTCTTATTACCCAGGTTGAACAGCTGCAATCACAACTACAAGATCGGGATGCTGAGATTTCCTTCTTAAGACAAGAGGTCACAAGATGCACCAATGATGTTCTTGCCGCATCACATATAAGCAATAAAAAAGACTCAGACGAGATAAATGAGTTTCTGATTTGGTTTGAATCAATTGTTCCTCGTGTTGGTTTACCTGATCTTCATTTTGATACGAAGAACAGTCAGGTGTCTGAATACAAGGAAATAATACATAAAAGAATTAGCTCTATGATATCTGAACTAGAGAACCTTCTGGGGGTTGCTAAAAATAAGGATGAATTGTTGCAAGCAGAAAGGAGTAAAGTGGAGGAGTTGATACGCAGAGAAGAAACCCTCAAGAAGACTTTGCATGAGAAGGAATCCCAGTTAAATTTGCTTGAAGGTGTGGGAGATGTGGGTCAGGCAGCTAGTTTGAACTCTGAAATCGTGGAGGTTGAACCTGTGGTAAGTTATTAGTTGTGTTTGCAAGTGTCTTGAACAGCATGCTGTTAGGACTTAGGACCTTTAGAAAGCTAGTGATGGACAAAACTGGGATGTGAGCGATGAAACCTAATTTCTATCTCACAATTTCCTGTTTCTCTGTTTGCTTATCAACATTTCACATTTTACTCTGGGAGGTAGACAACTTGTCTGGTTTCATGAGATAATCAATAGATGCAATGAGTTCAAGCTATAGAATCAAAATTCATATGACAAATAATAATGATTGTAAAAGCTGATACGTACTTAATCTTACCTCACATTAATAAGTTAATCTTTTGCATAATCAATAGCATGATAAATATATTTATATATATTGAGTAGTCTATTTTGCTGACTATCTGTGTAGATGAACAAGTGGGCAATAGCAGGGACACCTACAGCATCCCAAGTTCGCAGTTTGCGCAAAGTCAATACTGATCAAGTTGCTATTCCTATAGATACGGATGATGGTAATAATAGTAGGTTAGAAGATGAAGATGAAGATAAAGGTATCCTGTACTATTTGCAATTTTTTATATGTTCATACTTATTTCTGCTTCAAGTGAAGATAGCTTTTAATTAAATGCATAGATCTTTTAATCCTTACATTTTAATTTTCCCCAGTTCATGGTTTCAAATCACTTACCACATCAAGGGTTGTTCCAAGGTTTACAAGACCGATAACCGATATGATAGATGGCTTATGGTAGGAGTCATTTCTACTTTTCAGTTTGTTTTCATCTAAAGTAGTGCAAAATTCATTTGGGCTGAGATTTAATTTTATTTATTTACACTCCAAAAGTGGCCTTTTCATCAGGTTTTGTTTATGTAATGTGCCAGGGTTTCTTGTGATCGAGCGCTCATGCGACAACCTGCCTTACGGCTTGGCATTATACTCTATTGGGCTTTATTGCATACACTGTTGGCAGCTTTTGTATTTTGAGAAGTCAATGCGGTTAGTGGCCCTTTTCTGAGATGTAGTTATTTCACGTGGTTCTATGACTGTGCTTTGTAAACAAGTTTATCTTTAACCTCCCTGGTTTTTCTTTATATACCTGTGAATCCTGTATGAGACTTGTGTTTTATCTATTTCCTGTCCTGTTTCTTACAAAACCGATCAGGTTTTGTATTTTATTGTCTTGCTTTTGTGCAGGTTGATTTTGTGAAAAGGTTTAGCAAGGGATGCCGACCATGATTTTGCCTTCAAATGCATACTTGGCTCCATTATCAATTTCCCGACTTTCTGATCGCGATCCATTGATTCATTTTAGCTCAACCAGGCAACTGTGATTTGCAGTTTTTATTTGGATGCACTTCTCAGGTAGCTTGGTGATGTCCAATAAGGAAAAAAAATCTTGTTACAATTATTTTTAGACATAGTACAAGGATTATTCAGTTTGAACCAGCCGAAGGTTGTATGATGCTTATTGTAGTTAAGTGATTTGTCTACATGTTTAATTGTTTATACTACACAAACAGAAATGCTGCATTTTGATTAGTGTACTTTCTATATACATCGTTGGCATATATTTTCATTACACTTTGTGCCTGTCTAACCTTTATTTTACAGATTTGCCTCAGTACATTCGATTCTCGCGTCTCAATCTATTAAGAAGACAAACTAGCAATGTTAGCAGAGGCATTACAGGTTATACAACAACGTAAGCTTCTATTTCTTTAATGGAAAATATATTAAAAAAAAATACATATATAAAAGCTTCATTTCATACAATAGTAATAATGATCAGGCTTAAAGCCAGCGGAGTATCACATTATCAGATCTTTTGTATTTGGATACACACACCATGTTCAGGTTCAACAAGCATCCGAAAAACGGGAGAATGGCGATAACTCGGAGATAGAGATAGAGTGAACTTGGAGACGATAAGAGCTAGAAGAACATTCAATTGAACCATTGCGAAGTTCTTACCCAAGCACAGCCGAGTTCCTAAACCAAATGGGATATAGCCTTGTGGGGATTTGCAAGCTTTGGAGACACCATTGATGAACCTACCAGGCTTGAACTCATTAGCATCCGGTCCCCATATGTCAGGATCCCGATGCAAAGTTGGAATCAGAGTCCAAATGCATACCCCTTCTGGAACCAAAATACTCCCAATCCGAGTCTCTTCCAGTGCCACCCTAGTCACAAATGCTGCTGCTGGGTAAAGCCGCATGGTTTCTTGAATCACCATAGTCACCTGCATATTATGGCAGAAACCCACATTTTACAGCTTATTAGAAGCATATACATATATATTAGATGAGTATGTTTACCGTTTTCAATCGAGATATAGAGTCGGCATCAGGCAGGCCATTAGTGCAAACTTGAGCCACCTCTTCTTGAATACGAGATTGCCACTCCGGATGCAGAGCGAGTAGCATCAAGCACCAGGAGGCAGTGATGGCAGTCGTTTCATGGCCAGCGAAGTATATATTCTTGCAATTGTCAACTATAAACTTCTGCGGCGAACCCTTGCCGAGCCCCACACTCGCATCATTCACAGCACTCTCTAATATCAGCTGCATTAAATCTTTTTGACCCGAAGATTTGTCTAAGCATTCTTGTTGGCGTTGTTTCACAGTCTCCCAAATCAGAAACTCTACCTCTCTTTCTAAATTGCTAACCTTCTTATTGTTGGAAAGAAACCTGCCAATTCAGTCAATACATTGTGTTTTTTTACTGCATGCAAATCAAAACAGTGGGTGTGGAAATATTGTACCTTGAACCATTGAGGCCAAAAAGAAAACCTTGCTTGGTAATGGTGGTTTGAATGGTCCTAAGCTTGGAAAAAATCTGTTTGCCTTTAACATAAGAGCTCCCAAAACATGCCCTTGCGATAACATTGGCTGAAACGCTCCTGAAATCCAAATCCACATTAATCTCGGCTGACATACCGCCTTCTGCATCGATGGCGGCTTCCCATTTTTTAAGCAACGGCACCGTTGATTCCACCATGAGCCCCACCATGTCCTAAGAGATTTACATGATACATGATCAATCAGTTTTTAGACTAGTGCTGTTGGTTAATTAAATGAAATCCAAAGTATTTATTTGTAGTATTACCTTAACCTTGTCCATGAAGAATTCTGGCGCAATGATCTTCCTTTGATGGGCCCAAAATTGGCCGTTGGATCTTATAATGCCATTGCCGAGCATGGGTTGGAGTGCCTTGGTAATATAAGAATCTTTGCCCAACTGCAGAGTGTTCAACTGGTTCATTTCCTTCAGTATCTCTAGGTCGCCCACATACAGGTGTTGCCTAAGCCCCGTCGAATACGTATATATTTGACCTGCATTAATAATTAATTTCAACACTCTTTATTAATGACATACATACATACATACATACATACATACATACATACATACATACATACAGTGATTTTGGGTCCCTAAACAGCCAGTTTAGGGCCCTACCGAATACCCGTTTGCTAATACGGACAGCCTTGGCCCTTCTAAAATCTAAACTACGAAATTTATGATATAAACATATGAAGTATTTTATGATCTTGGAGATAACATAATATGTATCAATATTGTTGTTTGTGATATATATAAGAACATATGTAAGATTTTATCTTAGGAGTGAGAACTCTTAAAAAGATATATTAAAATTTTAAGGACTATTTAGATCATCAATAGAAAATATATAGAAAAACTTGAATTATATAAAAATTTATTATTTTTAAAGGGTGCGACCATACCTCAGGACTCCTATCGGTCTATATATATATATATATAAAAGGTATAGTCGCACCCTTTAAAAATAATAAATTTTCATATAATTCAAGTTTTTCTCTCTCTCTCTCTCTATATATATATAGGATTCAATTACACCATGTAACTAGTTTTACACTAATCCATGACCATTGGATGAGTGAAATTGATGGATGAGATTATAAGTAGGATATATGAAGATTATCACTTGGAAAAAAAATTAAGGAGATAATCTCATTCATTCATTTTACTTATCCAATGACCATGAATTAGTGTAAAATTAGTTGAGTTTTACCTAGTATATATATAGAGAGAGAGAAGTAAGCCCTTAACACAATTAAACAAATAACAAGTATAACTTTCTTCTATCAAAATGAAAAGAAAAAAGAGATGATGTTACCATCATTTTCCACAGCCTATGAATAGCTCCATAAAATAATCAGGAGCTGCATTTTACCTGGCTTCTTAATTCTCTATATGTTACTATCACTTACATAATATTGTTGATTGATAGAGCGTATATATACTAAAGTAATGTAATTATATATATAAAAAAAGCTACAATTAATTACGATGAAAGATGCTAGCTACTAGTTTTCGAATTGGGATCTTTGATGTGGGATATGCTGTTATATTATGCCAAAAAATATAAAAATATTTGACTTAAAATAAATAGTTGAAACAAATTAAAAAATGAAGAAATTAATGGTTGGACGGTGTAATGTTTTCTAGAACACAATAATTGGTTTATCATATTAAAAATATGTTAGTTTGAGTCATTGTCTTCACACTTACACTCACCCCACACACATATATAGTATTTGTTTTAGTATCTATCCATTAGTTATTAAATATGGACCGAATATTGAAAAAATTATTATAAATATAATTTTTTTTATTTAATTTACTCCGTTTATAATATCAAAATTTAAATTTTTAATTTTATTGACACTTCATCATACTAGAACAATCAATAATTAGTATATATATAATGTATAGTAGTACAAAATATCATTTTTTGTGTGGAAGAAAGTTTATTTTAAGGGATGGAAATTCTCTACCCCTTTTCGGTGTCCTTACATATGCTCTCACGCTTAAAATTAACTTTAGGGTTTAGGGTTTTAGGTTAGGGGTTGTGGTTTAGGGTTTAGAGAATTTAAGGTATGGTGTATTTTTTAAGGTATAGGGTGTAGGGTCTGGGATTTAGAATTTAGAATTATGGCTTAGAATTTAATTTTATAATATTTTTTAGTGTTGGGACATGTATAAGAACATCGAAAAGAGGCAGACGAATTTTATCCTATTTTAAGGGCGTGTCTATAATGAAGTCATGAAATGAAAAATGAAGAGCAAAATTGCCGCCCTGAGTAATAGTTGAATGTGATGGCCTCGTGGAGATGGGGCCATAACATCAGGCGCCTGCTCAGCAGTCAAACTCAGACAACTCTCCGAACCCACATTATTTGCCCCATATTCTCATTCATTAATGCCCAACCGTATCTATGATCTACCCATCTGTCTTCTCCATTTACTTCTTTATGTTTTTTTTAGCTCTTTTTTTCCCATTATATTCACAAAAAAGGCAGACGTTTAGTTTTCTGAATCATTCCTATAGTGTCTATATGCAAAGAAAGTGTTGCGTTCACTTCAAAAACTCTTCTGAAAGTGAAAGATGGAAGAAAAAACAAAGCAAAAATCTTCAACATTTGCCTAAAATAAACACCTAAACAAAACAAAACAAAAAACCACCTGATCTATCACGCAGACTGCAGAAACTTTCCAGTATATCTATCGTATATTGACTTATAATGATGAAATACGTATATGGTTCTTACCGTATTCTTTTCTCCAGTGATCCAGATATGGGAAGAGCGTGGAAGTGTAGTCATGAGCAACGATTTCGGAGTGGTTCCGACGAGTCTTGTTTGCCTTTAACTGGATTCGCTGCATCTCCGGTACATTGCCGTAGAGAAACGACGGCGGTGGTCCGGTGATGCCTTGCATGCACAGCTTCTTTCTAAGCCTTTGAGACTCGAGCCAGCTGCTGGTGTAGTAATGGAAGACGTAGCAAACGGCTGCGGCAAGGGCGACCGAGAAAACGGTTTTCAACGTGACCAGAAACAACTCCATTTTTCTGATAACTCTCGGATTCTAATCTATACTTTGAATTTTTTTTCAAGTACTGAAGGAGCCAAGCTTAACACACACATATATAGTTAGAGAGTTGTACATGTATATGATGGATGTGTTATAAGTAGTTAATTTTATAAGAGGGGGAGATATCAGGTGACATTAATGCGAAAGGGATTAGTTTTAAGCAAGTAGACATTAACCTACATTTTGAAAAGGACCGGTGGACCAACATTTGATGTGAAGTGTACATTTTCTATTGGTTTCATAAATTAATCAAATATTGTCGATTGAGTATGGTTACAATATACATGAGTATGGGATGGAAAATTTCTGCCTCTTTTTGGTGCCCCTACTTATATTTTTACGTTCAAAATTAGGTTTAGGATTTTAGTTTAGGGTTTAAGAAAGTTAGGGTAGAGTGTATTTTTTAGGGTATAGGGTATAGGGTTTAGGATTTAGAATTTAGGGTTAGGGTTTGGAATTTAATTTTAAAGTGTTTTTTAGTGTTGAGGCATAAGAAGGGGCACCGAAAAGGGATAGAGAATTTTTATCCATGAGTATGTGGGATTGAGCATATTTAAGCGTTCAATATCTATCAATTTATGGGTGAAAATAGGGACGGACCTAAAGATTTTAGGTCATGGTGTTTGAACCGTTAGAAAGCTACTAGAAATTTTAGGGTGCAAAATTTCAAAAGTCTAGGGGGTGAAAACTTAGACTATAGATAGATAATACTTAAACTATATGAGAGTTTGATATTTTTAAGGAGTGAGACTACTCCCTTCCAGTATCCCCTCGATCAATCTTTAGGTGACGAGGGACCTGGATAATATAAGCATTTTAACTTGAGTATTAATTCAGTTAATAATTTATAAATAAAAATATATTTTTTATAAATTATTAAATGATATTTAAAATTAACTTTACCATTTATATTTATTACATGAAATTTGCTTAACTGTTTTTAAGGATCCAATGAAATTTGCTTGGAGGCCAAGAACTTGTTTATTTATTGGGTTTGGGAAAGTTACCAAGAAAAAGAAGATTATATCTTAATTGGTTTTAGTAACAAGTTTTTAAAATTTTAATTCACAGATGAAGTCATTAGCCTTTGTATTAATTATTAACATTGACTTCTCTTATATGGTTGACTTGTATATTTCTTGAACGGATGCACGCACATGCATACTTTGAAAATAAGGAGCATTAAACTATGTAGGCTTCAATCTCTAAGCTCAGGGACGTTGAGAATGGCTTATCAAATCCTGTAAACTAAGCTGCACCTTGTTTATTTACTTGGCAAATGACTTTTTGGATAATATCACTTGGGCTAAATTAAAATTTGGATTTGCTTCATATATATTTATATGAATTGATTCGAGATTATTTATATATATGGTAATATTTTGGATTTAATATATTATTCTTATTATAACTTTAAAAAATAAACTACCCTAAACTTTTTTATTTATCAAAATCGATTACCGACGATGACGATTTATTGTCAGTCTCTTACATCTCTCTATTGCTTCAGTCATTCTCTCTTCTCTTTTTTTTTTCGTTCTCATCTCTTTAGGTTTTGTTTTGTTTATCTATTTTTTGTTTTGTTTAATAAGTATACTCTTCTTTTCTTATGAAAATTGTGGATGATTTTATCGGTTATTGTAGCACATTTTGTCTTTTATTTTAATTTTTTTCAGAGTTGAATTTGTTATATTTTTATTCAATTGTTATTTATTTTGTAGTTCTATCATTTTAGACTTACGTCGATTCTGTCATATTGATAGGTGCTAACCATCACTCTAAATATGTCATGTTTAAGTTGTAACAAGTTAACTGTTATGTTTTGTTATTATATTAGTGTCGATAGTGCTTACATTTTCCGTCAATATTGGGATTCGTTTGCATCTTCTTTTTTTGGGTTATTTGGATTGATTTTTTAATTATTTCAACGTATGATCTCATTTTTCATTATGCAATGGTTAAGTTATGTTGTTTTATGTTTTAAAATGACCGATTAATGTAACTAATCTACCATATATTTTATAGACTATGCTTTCTTTAAGAGAATGAACTTTAATTGCATTTAAAAAAAAATTTAATATCCTATACACTGGCGGTGGAAACTGAAAGTTTCCACAAGCGCCTTAATTTTAGGGTATAGGGAGTTAGTTTAGGGCATAGAGTTTAGGGGTTTAGGTGTAGGGGGTTAGAATATAGGGATAGTTGTTTTAATTTAAGGATTGGGGTTATAATTTAGGGTTTATAGGTTAGAGTTTAGTTTTTAGGTAATATGGTGAGGATTTAGGTTTTAACCTATAAACCTTAAATTATAACCCTAAACCTTAAATTGAAACAACAATTCCTAAATTCTAACCCCCTACACCTAAACCTCTAAACCCTATACCCTAAACTAACTTCATATACCCTAAATTAAGGCGCTTGTGGAAACTTTCAGTTTCCACCGCCTGTGTATAGAATATTTATCCAAAAAAAATTACTAGTTACCCAATTTTTATATTTAACATCTTAACCAAGGTTACTAACCAATGATTTAGAAGCTGGGTTGAGAGTTGGAATTGCCAAGTCTAACGCGTTTTTTTTAATTTCATTCAAATAATCATAATCAATTAGTATAGTGTACAAAAAGACATATGATTATAAGAAAAAATTTGTGATGCTTGACGAGTACTGATGAGCACTATTAACGATGAGCACTATTAATTTAATTTATAAAGATTAAAAATTTAAAGACTCATCGTATAATTATAAATAATTTAAAAATCATAAAGTAAATTAATTACAAAATATTATTTTATTTTAATTTTTTAAAATATAATTAGATCAAAATACGTACCTTAAATTAAAAAATTCTAATTTTTTTCCTTTGAAAATCAAGCCGCCGCCGCCACAAATTCCGGAGATGATTGACCAAGTCTTTTTAATTAGATTTTCGAATTTGTTACAACTTACATCTCGAAAAATTAAAATAATATTTTAGCCAATTATCAAAGATGATCGGCGGCCGCAAATTTCCGGAGATGTTTTAAAGGATTATTGTGGCCGACAAATTCGAGATGCTTTAAAGGATTATTGTTACAACTTATCAATTCGACAAGGCGGTGATTATGTGGCCGCGAGCGGTGACAGATTGATTTTTAAAGGAAAAAAATTAGGGTTTTATAATTTAGGGGTAGGTATCTTGATCTAATTATGTTTAAAAAATTAAAAATAAAATAATTTTTAATTAATTCACCTTTTGATTTTTTTAAATAATTTATAATTATACGATGAATTCTTTAAATTTTTAATCTTTATAAATTAAATTAATGGTGCTCATCGTTAGTGGTGCTAATCGGTGCTCATCGTTAGTGGTGCTAATCGGTGCTCATCGTTAGTGGTGCTAATCGGTGCTCATCAAGCGTGGCAGGCTCATCTTAATTATAATCGATATATTTGTTGCGGAATACGGTCGTCGGATAGAGCAAAACGCAACTGATAATTTGAGAAAATAACAATGAAGATAAATGAGACACGGATTTTACGTGGAAAACCCCTAAATAATATAGGGTAAAAACCACAGACAAAGGTAGAAGAATTTCACTATGAGAAAATAGGAATTACAACTTCTCTCAATCTAACAAGGAGAAAACAATGACAATTCTCTCTTGATAAAAAGGAGAAAACAACTCTATGAAAACTCTCTAATTTCTCTAGTATTGGGAGGAGGTTAGAATGATTTGGGATGTGTAAGAATGGCAAATGGCTAGGCTATTTATAGTTGAGCTTTGGGGACTAACTTATAAATAACCTAAAGTTTAGGGACCAAAAATCAATTTCCCCATTCCATATTTTCAACCTTTACTGCTGGAATTTTTCTCCATTTGCTGCACCTACCAAAATTGAAATTTTCCATTTTCAATTTTGGCTGCTCTTGATTTTCAACAATCTCCCACTTGAAGATTTGATTGGAATAATCATATCTTCACACCATTCTTTCTACCTCGTACTTTCCATGTTGCTTACGTCTCTAACAAGCCACAAGAGGATCGACACCAAGTAAACTTATCAGTGTTGATTGCTTTTGTCATGAAATCTGCTATGTTGTCATCGGTATGGATCTTCTGCATATCTATCGTCCCTTCTTCCACTTTCTCACGAATGAAGTGGTATTGGACCCGAATATGTTTTGTTCTTGAGTGAAAAGCAGGATTCCTTGCAAGATGCAAGGCGCTCTGACTGTCACAAAACAAAGAGACATTCTCTTGTTTGTGCCCGAGCTCCTCCAATAGCATTTTCAACCATATTGCTTCTTTACTGGCTTGTGTAGCTGTTACATATTCTGCCTCCGTTGTTGACGTAGCCACAACCGATTGCAGTTTTGAAACCCAGCTTACAGCTCCACCAGCAACTGTAAACACATACCCTGTTGTAGATTTGCTTTTATCCAAATCTCCTGCATAGTCAGAATCGACATACCCGCTGATAAGAAAGTCTGATCCCCCGTAACATAATGCAACATTTAAGGTCCCTTTGATGTATCTCAGGATCCTTTTCACAGCATTCCAATGCTCTCTGCCTGGATTCGCCATGTACCGACTAACCACTCCCACTGCTTGTGCAATGTCTGGTCTTGTACAAATCATAACGAACATTAAACTTCCCACTGCTGATGCATACGGTACTCGAGACATCTCCATCCTCTCTTCTTCACTGCTAGGACTCATACTGGAGGATAATTTAAAGTTAATAGGAAGAGGGGTAGAAATTGGCTTACAATCTTGCATGCTGAATCGTGACAAGATCTTTTTCAAGTAATTCTTTTGTGAAAGCCAAATCTTCCTACTACTTCTGTCTCGGTGAATTTGCATCCCTAGAATCTTGTTTGCTGGTCCCAAGTCCTTCATTTCAAATTCCCTAGCCAGACGTGCCTTTAATTCTTCAATATGATCTTTGTTGGGGCCTGCAACCAACATGTCATCTACATACAACAGCAATATAACAAATTCGTTTTCACCAAACCTCTTGAAGTAAGCACAAGGGTCTGCATTAAGTCTGTTGTATCCAAGGCTCATGATGAAGGAGTCAAATCTCTTGTACCAACACCTCGGCGCCTGCTTTAAACCGTACAGAGATTTGTTCAACCTACAAACCAAGTTTTTCTTTTCTTTTTCTTCAAAACCTTCAGGCTGGAGCATGTAAATCTCTTCTTCAAGATCTCCATGAAGAAAAGCTGTTTTAACATCTAGCTGCTCTAGATGTAAATTCAATGTAGCACACATTGCCAGGACAACTCGAACCGTTGTTAGTCTAACCACAGGAGAAAAGATTTCATTGAAATCAATACCTTCTTTCTGAGCATATCCTTTGACCACCAGTCTTGCACGATACCTCTCCACTTGATCGTCACCATTTCTCTTGATTTTGAAGACCCATTTGTTACCAATTAGCTTCCTTCCTTGTGGTAGTGGCACAAGTTCCCATGTATTATTTTTATGAAGGGCTTCAATTTCTTCTTGCATTGCCGCCATCCACTGCGAAGCATCTGAGTTGTTCATTGCCTCCTCGAATGTTGATGGCTCACCGTCCTCCGTTAAAAGGCAGTATGCAACATTACCTTCTATAACATAATCTGAGTGCCAATTGGGGCGTCTTCTCACACGATCTGATTGACGAGTTGTTGGAGCTTCAGAATTCTCTGGTTCTGGTTCCTCGAGCTCTGGTTCTGCTTCAGAACAATCTCTCTGTTCAAACTCATTTTCAACATGTATCTGTGTAGTCTCTGGCTTTTCTTTATCAGTGCTATCATCTTCTTCTTTTCTTTGTAGCTTATCTTCTACAAAAATAACATCCCTGCTGATAATCACTTTGCGGGCAGTGGGATCCCACAAGCGATACCCCTTTACTCCATTAGCATACCCCAAGAATTTACATTTTCTGGATTTTGGATCCAACTTTAAAATTTCTTGGGCATTGTACATCACGTACACAATACTTCCAAATATATGGAGGTTTGAATAATCAACTGGTTTACCAGTCCACATTTCCATCGGTGTCTTCAGCTCAATTGCAGTTGATGGAGCCCGATTCACCAAATAACATGCGGTATTGACTGCTTCAGCCCAGAAAGCTTTTTCTAGCCCTGCAGCTCTCAACATTGCTCGTGTTCTTTCTAACAGAGTTCTGTTCATCCGCTCTGCCACTCCATTTTGTTGAGGAGTGTATACTGTTGTGAACTGTCTTTTGATGCCTTCTTTTCTGCAGAAGTCATCAAATTCATCACTTGTATATTCACCTCCATTATCTGATCTGAAACACTTGATCTTATTTCCAGAATCAAGTTCCACCCGCGCTTTGAAAACTTTGAAGGTTGAAAACACATCTACCTTCCTCTTGATAGGATACACCCAACATCTCCTAGAGTAGTCATCAATGAAGGAGACAAAATACTTTGCTCCGCCTAGGGATGTAACCGGTGCTTGCCATACATCAGAATGAACCAATTCTAGAACAGCCTTGCCTCTAGAATTTGATGTGTTGAATTTTAATCGATGCTGCTTACTTGTAATACAATGTTCACACAAAGGAAGTGATACCTTTGTTAAACCCGGAAGTAGCTTTTGCTCCACAAGGACTTTCATTCCCTGTTCTGACATGTGTCCAAGTTTCCGATGCCATAACATGGTAGAATCTGAACTACATGAGGCAACAGAGGCTTCAGCTTCTAGCAAAGTCTCTCCCTTCAGCATGTACAAATTTGCCGTTATCTTTTCACCTTTCATCACCACAAGCGCTCCATGGAACACCTTCATGATTCCTTTCTGTGTTTCAATCTTGCTTGCATTATTATCCAACAATCCGTAGGATAATAAGTTTTTCTTCAAGCCTTTCACGTGTCGCACATCTCGAACAACTTTGGTTGTCCCGTCATACATCTTCAATTTGATGGTTCCAACGCCAACAATCTCCAAGGCATGATTATTGCAGCTGTACACAGATCCTCCTGAGATAGGTTCATAATTATAGAACCATTCTCTTCTTGAGGTCATGTGATATGTGGCTCCCGAGTCAATAAGCCATATGTCTGCAAATCTTTTTCTGCCTTCCATGGCTGTTGCTGCTTCACAACAGAGAGCATCTCCATCATCTGAAGTGTTTGCCATATTTCCTTGAGGATTGGAGTTTTTAGGTAAACTCCAACAATCCTTCTTCATGTGACCCTTCTTTCCACAGTTGTAGCACTTTAAATTCTTCTTACTCCTTGACTTTGATCTACCATGATTGTGACTGCTACTTTGGCCACGTTCTGTTGATCTTCCTCTCATCACCGTTAAGGCCTCTGCTTGTTGCAGATTTCCTTGTCTGTCTTCCTTGTTCTTGCGCCGATTTTCTTCTTCCAGAACAGCAGCTGCAACGTCATCGAAGACTAGATCACTTGTAAGGTTGTTGTTTGTTAAGTTGATGATGAGTTGGTCATACGAATCAGGTAGACTTTGAAGCAGAAGTTCAGCACGTTCTTGTGACTCTATTTTATAGCTTAGGGATGTAAGCTGAGAAAATAGAGTATTCAACGTGTTTAAGTGCTCTGTCACTGAAGTAGATTCTGACATCCGAAGAGTGTACAATTTCCTCTTAAGAAAAATTTTATTGTGCAACGATTTGACCTCGTATAATTTTGCGAGGTGATCCCAAATCTCCTTGGCTGTCTTTTTCTCCTCGATGCTTGATAGTACTTCATCTGCTAATGCTAAATGAAGGTCTGCAATAGCATTCTCGTCCATCTCATTCCATTTCTTGTTATCCGTAAAATCTGCCGGCCTTTCGCTGATAGCCGCTAGACATCCGTTTTTTCTTAGGATGGCCTTTATCTTCAATTTCCACAGTGAGAAATTTCTCCCATTGAACTTTTCAATATCAAATTTCGCTGCCATAGCTTCTATTTTAGATAGCTCCCACTATTTCACCTTTTTGACGTGAATAATGCCCACCACCTTCAATGAATGAGTAATATCTAACTTACTTTCTTATGATGGAGGATCCACTTTTCAGTGGCAACCAACAGAGAATACGGTAAGTAGATATACGCACCCAAATCTGGCTCTGATGCCAATTGTTGCGGAATACGGTCGTCGGATAGAGCAAAACGCAACTGATAATTTGAGAAAATAACAATGAAGATAAATGAGACACTGATTTTACGTGGAAAACCCCTAAATAATATAGGGTAAAAACCACAGACAAAGGTAGAAGAATTTCACTATGAGAAAATAGGAATTACAACTTCTCTCAATCTAACAAGGAGAAAACAATGACAATTCTCTCTTGATAAAAAGGAGAAAACAACTCTATGAAAACTCTCTAATTTCTCTAGTATTGGGAGGAGGTTAGAATGATTTGGGATGTGTAAGAATGGCAAATGGCTAGGCTATTTATAGTTGAGCTTTAGGGACTAACTTATAAATAACCTAAAGTTTAGGGACCAAAAATCAATTTCCCCATTCCATATTTTCAACCTTTACTGCTGGAATTTTTCTCCATTTGCTGCACCTACCAAAATTGAAATTTTCCATTTTCAATTTTGGCTGCTCTTGATTTTCAACAATATTTATATAACTACAATCACATTCAATTATTATAATATAGTCAACAATCTTTAGAGCATGTGGTTAAAGCTCTCCGTTGACACCCTTCCCTTCCCCTAGATTGTGGGTTCATAATCCAGTTAGAGTAAAATTTTTCTTCCCCTTTTTCTAAATAAAAAATGTTCAAAAAATATTATAATATAAAACAAGAGTGATAACCGATTTCACATATGGTGATATTTGAACTTAAATATTCAAAATATTAAAATATAATTATATAAGAAAACAAATCCTTATTTGATAAAAAAGGGCTCATCCTTGTATTAAATCCCGCACAACGTAAGGTACATTTTAGCTATATATGCACAAACGCTAAAAGACGACCATTGCTCGCGACTATTTCACATAAGCCTTATATCACAAGTATCTACAATATATCAAATTTTTATATAAATATTGAAATACTTTTGGTTTAAATAATATATAATGTATTTTTTAATATATATGATGTATTTTTTTTTATCAAAATAGGTACCTGGCGTATCTTTTAATCAATGCTACATATCAATTTTAAGAAACTTAGATGGAAAGAATATTTTGGGTACCTATTTTAACTAAAAATATACTCTAAGTATTTATTTTAACCCAAAAAATACTTTAAAAACTTAAATAAAAAATTATTATATTTTAGATAGTTATTTTTAATATAAGCTTTATACATAACTATATGTCTAGTTCTTTCTCTTTCGGTCTTTCTTGTAATGAATTAGGGTTTTCTAAAGAATGCTGCTTCAGCGCTTCTGTTATTGTAATTAAGCTTTGAAAGTGTTTGAACTGAAAAGTCACTTTCTTCGATTTTTTTGTTAACCAAACAAAATTAGTAGTTTTTATTGTTAGAAGTATAAATATTGATGGGTCTGAGGGAACTCAAGTTATTGATGGTCTAAGTCCACTTCTTAATTACTTTTCTAATTGTATTTAAGCTCAATCTCCAGAGTTAATCCTTGTTTTGAGAAGATGTTGAGTGTCATTATTGGATGTTTAGTGCTGCCGGTGCCAAATAAAAGGTGCAGAGGTGAGTCATTGCACTTAATTTCCTATTTCTTCACATGTACACATGTGAACAGATAATACCATAATCACATAAGTATAATCAATTGGGTTTTGGACATGTGCGAGATGAGCGATCGTACATGGCCTTAAAAAAGAGGGACCCCAAATGAGTTGAATTAAATGTTTATAGAATCTCTCAAATAAAAAGTTTATAGGAAAAAATAAAAGATTTTGGTTTAATAAATTACAAAAAATAACTTTAAAAGGCCCCATAATATTTTTTTTACCAAAATAAAAAATATATATATATTTAAAAAGGCCTTTATATGCTATTGGGATTGTAAATTAAAAAGTCTCGTTTTAATAAATTATACAAGGCCTCGTAAACTTTTAATCCGCCCATGAGTACATTAAAAAAAAACATTTTTGCATGTCATATATGTGGGTTTCACTCGTTCATGTAGAAACTCTTGCAGTATAAAAAGGTTTTCGACACTTTTTTATATTTTTAATATAATTTTACGATATTTATATATGTTTAAAATAATAAAATTATAAACCCACGTCATCACACCATTAATGAATTAATAATTTTGTGATCAAATCAATACGTATTTAAAAAATTAATAACAAAATTAAAATGTTTAAAAGTGTATTGACTAAATCAATACACGATCTAAAGTTCAGTAACTACACTATTTATATTATAATACTAATTAATATTAAATTGAAAAAATAGGATAGGGTTAACTCATAGATAGTTGTACAAGGGATATACAGATTGGAATAAAAAAAAAGTTGGGTATTGGGTTTGGAATTTGGATCCACTAATAATGCAAGTGGGCAATTAATAATAATGTTAAATTAATACTATATCTTTATTTTCCCCCACTTATTCCTCAAGACCTCAACTTGGTATTGTTGGGGAAGGAAGAAACATGAGAATTATTTTGTGAATGATGAATAAGATCTTGGTTCCCGAAACTTCAATTATTTAATATATGTTTAAAGTTTATTAATATCCTATACACTTGCGGTGAAAAAAGTGTTCACAAACGCTTTAGTTTTAGGGTATAATGAGTTAGTTTAGGGTATAAGGTTTAGGGGTTCAGGTGTAGGGGTTTAGAATTTAGGGATAGTTGTTTCAATTTAATGTTAGGGTTATAATTTAGGGTTTATAGGTTAGGGTTTATAGGTTAGGGTAATAAGGTGAGGATTTATGTTTTAACCTATAAACCCTAAATTATAACCATAAACCTTAAATTGAAACAACTATCACTAAATTTTAACCCATATTCCTAAATCCTTAAACCATATACTCTAAACTAACTCCCTATACCCTAAAACTAAGGCACTAAAGTTTCCACCGCCTGTGTATAGATTATTTATCCTTAAAGTTTTTGCTACCTAATACTTACATTACTATGTTTAAAATTATTATGTAAATATATTTCTTTTAAATAGTATAAAAGTGAATATAAATTAATATTTGTTTATACGTATTTTTAACCTTTTAATAATATACATATAGTATAGAAATAAAACGATTACATTCATATCTCATAAAATAAATATCATTCATTTTTTTATTGGAACTACTTACATGACTCTAAATAATTATTAACTAACCTTAAAAGATGATCTACGCAATAAAATAAAAACCCTTGTAGAAACTTAGAAAGCATATGGTAAAAGACGGGGGGGGGGGGGGGGGGGGGGGGGGGGGCGGGGGGGAGTCCGCCGCACACATTAATTCAATCATGGTAAAAGTTGAATCCGCCGGACCCTAAAAATTACAGCTGTGAAGCGAAAGTAATTATTTCTTTTAATAGTAGTGATTATAATATAATATTTGTTTATACATATTTTTAACTCTTTGATAATATACACATTTTACAAATAAAATGATTGAGTTTAAGTCTTATAAGATGAATATTATCTATTTTTCATTCAGACCACTTGTTAGATTCAAATAGAAACAATAAATTTATTCAATAAAAGAATATAAATAAACGAGGAGAAATTAATAAGGGTGGATGTAGTTAAGGCTGTGAAAAAATTCGATCTGATTTGTTTATCTGATCTAAAATTTTGGATATTTGATATATTTTTTGGATAATTCAAATCAAATATCTGAAAATTTTGGATTAGATAGAATAATTATTTAATATTTGGACCGGATATCCGAAAACCCAGAAATTCAAAAATTATATAGATATGAATATTGTTATATTCAATATTTTTACTTGTTATATATGAAAAATAAAAAAATCACATATTTAAATCTTGTTATATTCGAAAATTCGAAAATTTATTATATATGACCGTCAAATTTAAAAAAATACTCAAATCAAATCATAAATTCGGATATCCGATCTAAAAATCTAATATCCTATTTTTTCAGATCGGATATCGATCACTAATTTTTCGATTAAAATTTTTGGATATCCGAAATACGAAATGTACACCCCTAAATGCAGTAGTAGTAACTAGTAACATTTTTTTGACAAAATAATAACTAATAATAACATGCATCGTATTGTTAAAGAGGTATAGATTCAGATTATAAATTAGAAAATGAATATAAAAATAAAATTAAAATCAACAATAAAATTAAGATGTTGAATGTTCACAAAAAGGAAAATTAAGATGTTGAATGCAATTTAAAGACGAACAAAATAAAGTAGAAGCGGTGGGAGTAGACATCGGTAGGACGATGGTTTTCTCTCCAATTATCGTATCTAATATCATATCTTATCTTATGGTAGTTGCACTCTAGCCAGCCTCATCGCGGTCCCTTCTTTCACAATTCATAAAACCTTCGGAGTTTAATAGCAACTAACAACAATTGATTCAAATCATCTTACCGAATTTTAAGTGCCATTAAACTAGGGATGGCACGGGTCGGGTCGGGTATTTGCCTCACCCGAACTCGACCCGATTACATTCTTTAAAAAAATCGACCAGACCCGAAAGTAAATATTCTAAACCCGACCTGACATATAAAAAAATAATTTTAGGGACCTAATTGTAAAAAAATAATTTTAAGAGACATAAGTATAAACAAATAATAAATTTAAGGACTGAATTGTAAATAAAAAATTAATTTTAAAGACCTAATTATAAAAATATATATAAATAGGGGGCATTATTACAAATATCCCTAAAAATTTAGGAGAAAATTACACTATTAGTCTCGGGTCGGGTTGGATTTTTCACTTTAAAATCTGAATCTGACCCGATCTCGCCCTATACAAAAACCCGACCCGATCAAGACCCGATGTAACACCCCCTTCCCGGCCTGGTAGAGAACCGGGTCGGAGAGCGCTACCGAAAAACATAACGGAGATCGGAGATATAAATCCAAAGTTCAAAAATCATTTTAGCGTATTTTGTTAATCTCTTTTAAGACTTAACACTCAACTTATTAACAACTTACTCAATTGGGGTCAATTTTAAACTTTTTTCAAACTTTAGGGACTAAATTGTAATTTTCACAAATTAAAGGTCTTTATCTGAAATTCGTGAAAATATACTGAAAATAAACTTACTAGTTATTAGCCTGTAAAACCTCATTACTATCGGAGGTCATTTATCAACCTGATTAGACGATGCAATATTTAGTGACTATTTTGTAAAATATTCAAATCTATTTCTTTTTATTATCTTACTAAAATTATTTACAAATTTAAATGAGCCTAACAACTCACAAAAATCTTAGAGTCTTTTCTAATCATTTTTATTAGAAAATTATTCGTATCTATCATTATTATTGTTCCAACATTTATTTAATAGGACTTTTCTAGATTTCTAAAATAAAACCACATTATTAAATTACACAACACAATTTATACAAAAGTTTGATCATATGCCACTTTACTAGGAGTTCATGAAAGATATCATACATATATGGTAGAGATGTGACTTGCAACTGCACCACACGATCAAAGGTTGGAAATCTATCAGGGTCCTGAAAATGCATGAGACACGTATGTTAGGCTTACATAGCCTAGTGAGGTAGTCATGATAGTAAATTGACAATAATATGAATGTCATGATTAAATATAAATTTAATCTAACTTATTTGCATGCTTCTATAACAGTATAAGCATAACATGATCAGATATCCATATCACTAACATAACATAATATAATCATATATCTTATCATAAACATGTCATGGTATAACATATCGAACACATATTATATTGGTACCATTGGATACGCGGATTCCCTGTACACCATATCATAAATCATAAATGAGCCGTAGCCCTGAGCCGTAGCTCCATGTATCCCTTACACTTCCATCCTTTTATCTCCCACATATAGGCCGTAGCCCTGGACCGTAGTCCTCCCTTACATGGTGAGCTCGAATATTCCTATGGCATGCCAATTGTATCCAACGTCCATAAATACACACAATTTCACATAGTCCATGATTTTCAGATCATATCATATCAAATAGCAAGATGAGCCGTAGCTCCATATCAGATAGCATTTCATATTATTTTCATGTACATATAGCATATCATAATCATTTTTGAGCATATCCAAATAATGCAGGGTACTTACCAGATGCAGATAAATTCATAATTAATGCAACGGGGCAGCACCGAGCCTACCCCTGACACGACTATACTCACATATTAAGACATAAAAATATCGGAATGACACCGTGTCACCCGAGACAAATGCATCTACACTCACCTTGACAGACCAGTGCTTTATTTTTATTTATTGGGCTTGAAAGTTGATCTGAATCGACCTCGTGTACTACGATAAAAATTAATTAAAATAATAAGACAGTATCGAATATATATATAAATATTAATCAAACTTGATACCGAAACTTAAACTAACTAGAGATTTGAGCTTACCCCGTCGTCGGCAGAAATTCGATATTACTATATCGAAAATATCGGACTACCAATCAAACGTTGGATCGTATGCTACTAATTTGTTTTCTTCAAACTTGCCGTGTATTTTACCCTCAATTTCCCCCCCTTTTATAGCAATTTAGGCGTCACTATTCCCCCTCCCACTACCCATTTTTTAATCAACAATTCCCCCACACCATTTAATATTTTATTCAATAATCTCATTAGTGGTCTAATTTGCCTAATTGATTAACACCCATTTGCTAAGTGGATTTGCCTTTACACGGCAATCCCACCAATTTCTCTCTCTCTCTCTTTTTTATAATAATAATAATAATAATAATAATAATAATAATAATAATAAACTATCATAAATTAATTCGAATACTTAAGATAAGATCGAATAATTTATTTAATCGATAAAAATATTCAGTCACCGAAACTTAATTCTGACTAGACCGGTTTTTGGGATGTGACACCCGAACTCATTTTTTCATAAAAATACTCGACCCGATCGGCCGAAATCCATCAGACCCGGGTGATATGCCTATCCCTACATTAAACGCTTGAATCAATTGACTGGGGTTATTTCAACTTAACTAAAGGTCTTAAATTCAAATAAATTAGGAATACAACAATATTAAATAATTGATTGGGGTAATTCTTATTTAGCTAGATGATATCAGTCTCTAGAATAAATTAGAGGACGCCCATGGTCCATACACAAAAAAACAGCAACTTATTTTCACTATTTTAAATATAAAATTATTATTTTGCTATTATATAAAACATTAATCAACAAAAGGTAAATTGAGATTATTTTGAAAAAAAAAATCATTCATGTATCAAAGAATGATTTTTATATTATTAATTTTTCTGAATAAACTACATGTGATTACAAAAGTAGTATTTGTTCAACATATTTTTAAATCTTTGACAATATACACATTTTGCTGACAAAAACAATTGAACTCGAATATTTTAAGATGAATATCATTCGTTCTTTTACTAGGACCAATTATTGATTAAAAATGTTAAATTCAAATCATTACTTTTTTAAATTTTGAAATCACATATTATTCAAACACTAGTCTTATTTTAATTTTTTTTTTGTTAAAACAAGCACATTTAGTCAACTAACTAAATTGTTTATTTTTAGTTTCTCGTATTCCTGACATGGGTTTAAAAAACAATTATTTTGGTCAGTCAGCCCTAGTAAGGCCTTGGTTCAACAACTGATCCACTACCCGGAAATCCCTCCACAATGGATCCGAATGATATTTCCCGGATGGGCTTTTCGGCTAAATGGTTTTCCACCGAATCTGAATCTGAATCCGGAATATGTAATAAATGGTAAGGCGGGCCAGACTTGGAAGTACGCTAACTTTCCGTCCCACTTTCCCTATAAAGTTCAAATTTCAAATTTCAAAAGCCCTAATTTCCCCCGACGACTCAAAAGGCGGAAGCCGCTGTTTCCTCCTCCGCGCCAATAACAACTCATCAGGTTCCAACTCCACATCTTTCTTTCTCTTTTCTAATTGTAATTAGTGTTTGAAACTACACGTTTTCTTTCAACTGTGATAGATAATATCTGTAAATCAGCATCTTCGTTTCTTTGTTCAACTTAACCCTGAATAACGTTGGAAATATTTTGTAGCTTTCTTTTGAATCCCCCTTAAAAGCAATGTCTCGCGTGTATGTGGGTAACCTTGACCCACGAGTTTCGGACCGGGATCTTGAAGACGAGTTTCGTGTCTTTGGAGTTATTAGAAGGTATAATAATATTGTTGCTGTACCTTAATTTTATGAGTTGCTATATGATACAAGATTATTCTCTACGTTTAAGCATGAATTTGTTGTCGTGATTCCTTCTATTGTTTTCTTTTGATTTGCTATTTCTTTTACAGTGTATGGGTTGCTCGAAGGCCACCGGGTTATGGTTTCATTGAATTTGATGATCACAGGGACGCTGAAGATGCAATTCGTGAGTTAGATGGTATTGCAACCACATTCTCATGTTTCTGATTATGACACTAGTTTATCTTTAACTTTCTGTTCGTTCAGCTGTGTTTCTTTTTTCATTGAAGCTGAAAGATGTTGAATTTGGCCCTTTTGGTTAAAAAAAAATAATGATTTTCTTAGGAACTAGCACGTAGTTATCAAGCTTCTCTTTCTTTATTAATATGCAAGAATTTAGTTTTATGATGAAAATCATGCTTTAGTTTAAAACATGTGAACTTGTTGGCATGGTCATACTCTTTGCCTTTTTCAACCATCTAAACAGGAAGTTTCTATTTCTCCCCTCTTAATGGCATCTTTAACAAGCATAGCAAATCATTTGTGATGAACATCCTTTTCCAGCTTTAAAAGTCAATGTGTTTGGAATTTGAATCAGGCAAGAATGGCTGGAGAGTTGAGCTTTCTCATAATTCTAGAGGAAGAGGTGGTGGACGAGGAGGTGGAGGTGGTTCAGGACGCTCTGGTGGTTCTGATTTGAAGTGCTATGAGTGTGGTGAGCCTGGTCATTTTGCTCGAGAATGTCGCACACGTGGTGGTTCAGGAAGACGTCGCAGCCGCAGTCCTAGATATCGTAGAAGCCCAAGCTATGGACGCAGGTAAGGCCTCCTAATCCAACATCATTTGCTTTTGTGTTGATTGATTGATACTTACCAATTTCAAGTAGAAGTTACAGTCCTCGTGGTCGATCTCCAAGACGTCGCAGTCCCTCACCTCGTGGACCCTCTCCTCGTGGGCGTGACTACAGCAAGTCTCCACCATATCGTGGTCGTGAGGAATTGCCATATGCTAATGGGTAAATTTCCTTGAACTTTATGCTAGTAGCTAGAAAGGCTTTCTTATTGTAATAATTTTCCCCTATAAATAAGCGTGTCAAAGTTTTTATCATGCTCGCAGCCATGCTCATCTTTGTTTAATTTAGGGTTTTTGGGTTATGATATATGTGTGAAATATATTAATACTGAATTTGGTGCAGAAATGGTGCAAGGGAACGCCGAAGGAGTAGGAGCTAAGTAGCACAAGGATGTACCTTTTATTGAAGAGACTGGGCTTAAGTGTGTTTAGTTTGTTTGGACTTCAATGCTACTATTTTTAATTGGGCGACGCCCTCAGCCTCTTGGATTTGGATAAGTTCCTTTCTGTTATTCTTTTGTTTTATGATGATTTTCTCTGCTTTATCTATGTTAAAACGTAATCTATTTTATGCGAAGGAAAAAGAAGCTTAAGCTTACCTCTAAAATTTTATTGAGAAATTATTCCAGGAACTCTGCTAAAAATTCATGCTTTTTTTTTGTTGAGGTATCTTCTGGGTCTGCCTCATTATTTTTCTGCTTCTACACCTAAGGAATTTACTTCTTTGCTGCCCGGCTATGGGATCTTCAATACTTGATCTTTGTGGGTCCCATATGGTATCTTCTGGGTCTGCCTCGTTACTTTTCCGCTTCTACACCTAAGGGATTTACTTCTTTGCTGCCCAGCTATGGGGTCTTCCATATGCTCTTTGTTGCCTCTGTTTGAATGAATGAATGAATGAAACTCTCCAGCTGTGATGAACCTTCCTCAATCACTTGTGGAATTTCTTTGCTTTAGCTTAAATGGGTGCAGAGCTGCATCGGATACTTCTGGCAGGTACTTATATCTGTTCTACAGAAGTTGATGTTTTGACACCCTTGCAAGGGGGATTGTTAATCTATAGATCTAATTTATTTACTTTTAAAATTGAAAAGATTTAGGAAGATGCAAGGATATTTACTTGCTCTTTTTCAATATGTTCTGGTCATTCAGCTTGACATGCAAGAATGAATTTGAAGTCTTCTACTTTTGTTTGCTCGAAAAGTTTGGTTGCAAAACATTGTTCTGTTTCTCTTTTCTAGTATCTGCATCTAGATCCAGGTGATTATTAGTGATAGTCTGTTTACTTCTGTTTTTTTCTTTTTGGGTGGGGACGGGTTGGATATTAGAGGCTGTCCCTCCGGTGATGGTTGGATTTTAACTGCACAACCCGATGAGCCTGAAATCTCCTCACACGTTAATCATGATTTCCCTCTCGGCTATATACAGTATCTCTCGTGAGGCTGCAAAACAAGTATGGGTGACGTGAGTTGTCGGTTTTCTTGTCAACCGAAGGATGGTTAACATGCCAAAGTTTGGTGGTTATGTACTTATGTGTTTGTGTGTTAACAGCGCGAGCGTGAATGGTTGCTTATAGTGTCATTGCTTAGGAAGATGAATATTATTTGAGTGTCTTGAATACCATTGCTGCATGTGAGATGGTTATGTTGCGGAGCCCATCATGTTTTTGGTTTCGTGTAATGTGATGGCTTATAGTCCAAAACACGGTAGTATGTTTCCATTTTTTGGGGGTGGGCATTGGATCTTATTTTTAATGTTGCAAATTGTAAGGAATTGTGTAACTACATAAATCTTTACTATTTTTATAAGAAATTGTGTAACTCGAGCTTAATTTTAGCCTAATGATAAAAGTGTCTAACCTTAGAATCTCCCTAAAAAATGGGGTTGCAAACAACATTCTTGAACAAAAGAACAACCGGATTTGGCTCACCGGGTGAGCATGTGACGCATGCGAGCTAAAGCCCCGCACGAACCGCACGAACCCCACCGGGTTTGGCTCATCTCATTTGCTTGCCGACACTTCGAAGCGCTCGCCAAATATTAAAACATAGTATTCTTAAGGCAACATAATGGAGGAGAGAAATTTATTTGCTATATATTAGACACAACACAATGTACAGGATGGATGTGAATTACATCTCATTGTAAACATGAAAGAAGAGACCCAGAAAGGTGTCATGCAAGCTCATTCTTTGGCCTTCGAACTTTGCAAATACAATATGGCTTGAATCTCTATCGCCAAACCACAATCAAGCAAGAATCAGGGTGACAAATCCTACCTATAACATCAGCAAATGCTTCAACGCCTAAGGAAGAATAAATTACCGCTATCCGATGCGAAAAAATAGGACATAAAAAGTAAAGAAAACCGAGACTACAGAATGTGTATGGCATCTCAATGCGGATATAGAAATTGAATCTTTGGTTACTGAACCGGATGGTACCCGGCCTTAGCTCATCTGCTCTCCTATTAAATCTAGACCAACTAGGAGAAAAGTCACCCCTTGGAAGAGGAGGAAGTAGAAATGTACTCCTTGTGCCGCTAACAGGCTCCTAACCGAGGCTGTGAGTAGGAGGAATGCCAGTGTGAGTTCTTTCCTGTATATCTTATTCACCCTCTTAACAGGCGCAGGATCCGTCTCTAACTGGTTTAATTCCGCGAGCTCACTTTCAGAAGCTCCTTTCTGGATTTGCGGCTGGTTTTTCATCTTTGATTCCCTTTCAGCAGCAGCCAATAAGTCGGATTCTGATGACCTGCCAGCCTTCTTGGTGACAACCCACTCATAGGAGCTTCCCAACTTAAATAGTCCAGATACCATTGCATTGAATTTGGTCACAGACATGGTGTTCTCGAATAGAAGGTAAGGAACAATGAAAGGGAATGATTTGGGGGCCGGAAGAATGTTGAGAAAAGACATAAAAACAGGTACATAACAAATGATCCAAATAGGAAGCTCGGCCTCGGGTACAAACATGGTTAGAGGGAGAATTATGCAAAACAATGTGAAGGAGTAGAAGGGAAGGATAAGCTTTCTCAACAAAAAGAATAGAAGTATTAAATTTGCTTTCTTCCATATTGCTATCTGCAGAATTACGGTATTAAACGTACTTCAGTATACTGTAAATGAAACCATAACTGCCAAAGATCAGAAGTCGTGTAACACCGTACCTTGGAAGTTATGATTGCAGGTAAACATAAGCGGAAGAGGTGCATCGGACCTGAATGCCATCGATGTTGCTGCTTCCTGTATGCTTCATAAGATTCGGGGACTTCACAAAGGACCTAAAATTTATACACAGTAAGCAGCTGTCTTGGTACATTCTTGATTCTTCCTATATTTCATTTCATTTTTTACCAAGGGGTTGTGCACTAGATTTTGATCATTTGCATCTTAACATATAGTTTAGAAAAATCAGTAATCATTCAGGGTTACCTTGACATCATTTAGGAAGATGAATTTCCAACCATTGAGATGAGCACGAACGGCTATGTCCATGTCCTCTACGGTAGTCCTTTCAAGCCAGCCTCCAGATTCCTCAAGGGCTTTAATTCTCCAAACACCAGCAGTTCCATTAAAACCAAAGAAATTCAGAAATACGCCATTCACTTGCTGCTCAACTTCAAAGTGGAAACATAGATTAATGTTCTGAAGACGAGTCAACAAATTTTCATCCTTGTTCACAAAACTCCATCTAGCCTGAACTAACCCTAACTCGGGATTGCCCTGCAAGACAATGTAGATATACAATGTAAAAGCCTGAGAAGCAGATTGAATGCAAGGTACTTATTAAACAAGAATGATTCTGGTTTGCTTCTCTTCACCTTGAAATGTGGAACAGTTTGCTTTAGAAAATCAGGGTTAGGTTGGAAATCAGCATCAAATATTGCCACGAACTCATAGGCCTTCACATAATCGCAGCTCATTGCAGACTTAAGATTCCCCGCCTTGTAACCAGTTCTTTCTAACCGATGTCTATAAATTATGTTGACACCTCTTTGGTTCCATGTAGCAACCTCTGCTTTAATCAAACACCGGATGCTTTCGTCATTGGAATCGTCGAGAACCTGAATCAATAATCGGTCCTTCGGCCAATCAAGTTGGCAGACAGCAGATATAGACTGCTCATATACCTGGTTCAAGGTCAGTGAAGAAAGCTATCAACATCAGAAAAAAAATCAACACTAATAGGCAATGTGTCAAATATATTGTGACATCAGTTTATTACCTCCCTCTCGTTACACATTGGGATTTGAACAAGAACCATGGGGTACTCATGACCAGATCCCTCGACATCATTCGAATCGAAGGGATCCCCATCGATTCTGGGCTTAATCTTCTTGTATTTAATCCAAAAGCAGCCTAAGCACAGTATCAAACGATCTGCAGATTGGATAAGAAATAGAGCTACACAAAATTTAGACAATGCTTTAATTAATGGGGCAATGTAATCGGCTCTAAACCACAACCAGGTGACGTAAACCAAGTGGAACAGTCCCTGGATATCACTAGTTCTCGGAATGTGCAAACTGGGGTTCTGAAGATAATGCCAACCGTAGAAATAAGCAATAATTTCGAAACCCAGAATCGTCAAGGAAGTAACCAGAAAGGCTTTAATGACAGTGAAGAGCAGTTTCCCTTTCCCCAACTTTTCACTCGCCATGGCAACATCTTGCCTGAAGATCAACCTTTTCTTTACGGTTCCAAGCAATGCCCAGAACAATGTAGCGATCCAAGTAACACAACCGACAGCACGATGAGCCTTGAGAAGTAAAACCCAAGTCACCTGCTTTGCATTTTTCCCTCTGCTCTTTTCCACCGGCCTGAATGCAGCATCCGGGTCGTCGATTTCCACCACCGAGTAGTTTGGGTTCTCCATTTTCACCACCACCGGTGTTCCTTTCCTCGTATCCTTCCCCCACCAATCGGAGAAATCTAATCCGGCAGCCATTTTTTAACACAAAATCCCAAAATGGTTCAAAACCCAGATCTCGAAAAATCAAGTAATGAACAAGACAGACGAAGCGAAGAAAAAGGAACAGTGTAGGAGATTGTCTTTGTCTGTAGTAGGAAATGACAGTCCAGAAGACAACTAACAATGAGGAAAGGTATCAGCGTAATAAGTAAGATGTAAGAACCCAAACAAACCATTACACCATGTGGGGTTTTTTTCGGTCTAATAATCCAAGCCCGTCCATTTTCAAGGCTTACTTCCCATACCCAGAATTTACTTTCCCTCCTTTTCCCGGTTAGTTCGGTGATTAATGTTTTCAGTATATCCAGCAGAGCAGGCAAGGAATCTGCTAAACGTGTTTAGCAAAGTAGGGAATTAATTAAACACTTTACTTAAAATGGAGTTTGCTTGCATCACGAAAACTACTCTCCAGTTTGACTAGAGAGTAAACAGACAAACACTCCACAATTAGTTGCAGAATATAATAAATAATCAAATCTGGAAGTAGCAGGTTTTGGGTGCTGACCAATAAAAAAACACACAATAAGCCATGGAAGGAGAAAACATGGAGAAAATGAATTATTGTGGGGGTAATATTAAAGTTTTTTGACATTATTTTTTGGGGAAAGATAAAAAAATGTTTAACCTCTAATGTCGGTTGTGTGCATAGGAGGATGAGAATATGCCCTGAGTTCTTTGTTTCAGGGTGTCCACTCAAACTCAATTATATCAAATGAATAAAGTTTGTCACCATCGTCATTCATTCATCACACAAACAATATTATGTTGTAATAATACACACATTTCTGCATGAACTAACTTGTCTCAGTGATTAAAGGAACGATGAGTTCGAGCACCAACAATGCAGCAGGGTGATTGAGCATTCATTGTCAAATGTTTGAGAATATATTCAGAACAGATATTACTTGTAATTAAGTTAGCTTTCAAAAAATACACTCATTTCTTTTTTCTTTGGTGTGATTATAAAGTAATATTTATTCAATTTTCTCAGCCTTTTAATAAGGCACACACACCATGCACATATGGTGCTCAAACTCGGATCACCTGGATGAAATACATTATCTTTTATTACTAAGACCACTTCACGGGTTCGATAATACACTCATTTCTTTATTTTCATTCAATGTTTTACGGATATATTTTCAATATCTGTAATTCTAGTTTTGATACATACAAAAAGTAGTAGAATTAAACAGATGACCATGGATGGGTGTTGGTAAACCAGAGAGAGAAATTGAATTGTAATCAAAGAAGATAGCTATGTTGATAAATATATTTTTTTAAAAAAATGAATATAATTATTTGTGTATAAAATATTTAAATGTAAGTGTAAAATGATGATATGTTGATTTAAAATTCCATTGAAATCAAAATTTTGTGTATGCAATTTTATGAAATCGAAATTAATGTATTAGTTTAGGTTTAATATTTCTCTCTCTTTTTGAATAAAAATTATTCATTTTAGTACAATCATCGGTATCTAATCCATTGACCAACTAATATGGATTCAAGTATTGCAAAGGCTCATTATAGGGCAAACCTCCTAACTCAATTTGTTTCATTCACAACGTCAGAGTTCAAAACCTAGACCTTATTTAGAAGACCTAACAACTCATCTCACTAAACCAATCTTTAGTTGGTGATAGAAATTTATCATTTTTATGTTTTTATGTATAACCACTGTTGATTAATTTATTGACTAATTAATTCGAATCAAATATTATAAAACCGACTCTTAATTTATTTTATTCCGCTTACAATACTTATATTTGAATCATGAACAACAAGCCCAACAAATAACTTTCTTGCTTGGACTGATCAAGCCTACCAAATAGCAACAACAAAAAGTGCACAAAGTGTGGGCTTCTATAAGCTGATGACATATAGAACCTGCCCAAATAAAAATATATCTGGGCCTAGCCATATAATACTCATGAAGATAGTTTTCACCTTAAATTTGAATCCGTCTGATTTAACTCGATCTTTTTTAAAATTTACCGTTTTAATTCAAATCTGATAAAAAAGTTTTTTTTTTTCGGATCAGATCGGAACCCGGCTGGATCGGACTATTTTACCATCCCTATGAAGATAGTTAACAACAATGAAGTTCCGCACGCTGTGGACTTTGGTAGGAGAGGAAGGGGGGAATTTCTTCAGCACCACTCAATTAAATGTGTGAGCATTGAAGTATCCTTGTCATTAGCCTTTTGGTTGAGGCATTGACCAAAATGTTGTTTTTATTTAGGTTTAATATATAAGGTAGGGCAGTCTAAATATTTAAATAAAGATCAAATGTAACCGACCCACATGGTTACCACCTGTCTAATACTAACATTAGTATCCTTCGTGTACAATATTATATGCACCCTTCCGTCCAAGGAGAATTACCAAGCTTTGTAGATTTATAGAGAGAATAGTATATGCTTAGCCTTTTATTTTCTAATCTCTAAACTATGATCTATTCATTTAACTTATTTAAAAAGGATAAATATTATATACACAGGCGGTGGAAACTGAAAGTTTTCACAAATGCCTTAGTTTTAGGGTATTGGGAGTTAGTTTAGGGTATAGGGGTTAGAATTTAGGGATAGTTGTTTCAATTTAAGGTTCAGGGTTATAATTTAGGGTTTATAGGTTAAAACCTAAATCCTCACCATATTACCCTAAAAACTAAACCCTAACCTATAAACCCTAAATTATAACCCTAAACCTTAAATTGAAACAATTATCCCTAAATTCTAATCCCCTACACCTAAACCCCTAAACTCTATACCCTAAACTAACTCCATATACCCTAAAACTAAGACACTTGTGGAAACTTTCAATTTCCACCGCATGTGTATAGAATATTAATCCATTTAAAAAATAGTAAAAATAGCAAATTTCCCTCCTCTACCTTCAACTTCTAAAAAAAATTACATTCAACTAATTGTCATGGTGATTACAAGGTAGTACATGTACAATATACATAAATATTCTTAACTCTTTGACAATGCGCATACACCTTGTAGACAAAGCGATTTGAATTCATTTCTCCTAAGATGAACATTATCCGTTTTTTCATTGGGACAGTTGTTGGGTTCCCAATGTATTTTAGTTCTCAACATCGGAATTCATTCCTTGAGCATGAAGAAAGAATGGGGAAAAGTCAACTTTGTTAATGTTTCCTCCATGTGTATAGGTGAAGCCTTTATATTTAGTAAAAGTAGCCCACTGCTTTGGCTTCAAAGAGTTGTTGTATTAAGTGTACCTTAAGTTATTAAATCATTGATCTTAAATAAAAACAAAAACAAATCACATGTGGAAGACAATAACATTGTGATGGGTGCAATAATTGGCAACACCCAAACCTAATTAATTTGGTTCACGGAAACCTGCTTAATTGCCTTTTCCATTTTTAACATTTTTTCTTCATTAATTTAGGATTGTTTCATAGGGAAAGGGGAAGGTACCTATTAATGAAAAAGATGAGGAAAAAAACACAAATGTCACAATCCTTCTCTTTATTTCCATGTTTTCCCACCAATATTTCTCCATTATATGTACATATATTATATATTTAAATTGATGTTATGTGATAAATTATCATTAAAAAAACTATATCTTTTTCTTGCATTATAGAGAGGAGGGGCTCCCCCTCTTTTGTCTGTAATAAATCCAACAATAGAACCCAATTCAAGACAAGCACGTGTAATTATTCATTGAAAGCAAGCCAAGCATTTATTTAGGTTCAAGTACCTTTCCTCATGTAAAGGAAGAGATGGCGAAAAGAGGCTATAGCTCCATGAATATTTTTATGTCGAACGATGTTTATGCTTGCTTTGGTCATCACTCGTCAAAACAACTCTTAATCTACTAATAATCAGATTGTCTAACAGAATGAGATACTGGGTCAAATGTTCGAATCCTCACAACGGAAAGAAAAAAAAACTGAGTTGAGGCCTGAGAGAATCGCTCTCATATTAGATCTCCGCAAAACACGATCCAGATTGGTCGACCAATAAATTTGATACCTATTATTAACAAAAAAGCAACCCTCAATCTTTTTATGCAAAAGCTTTGTTTTTTTTTCCTTATACCTATTGGCTGATTGATTTGAATTGAGTACTACAAAAGTCCATTATTGGGGAGATTTTTTTAACTAAAATTTTTCATTCACAACGTCAAGACTCGAACCTCTATCCTTACATAAAAGATCTAGTGCTTCATCCTAGGGTTTGCTTCTTTTTCATCCTAGGGTTTCTTTTACATGCAACTCGTGAAACGAAGAGAAGGTTTAGGGGCGTAGTAGGCAGGGAAACCCGGAGTTGTGCTGCCCACTAAACCCATTCTGTACGCTTATCGAAGTCGATTGTGAACTCCCCCAAAGCAAAGAATCAGGGGAGGAAGAAGAGGTGGGTGTTTTTTTTCATGAAGTTGATCTGCTGTTTTTGTGATTTATGTTACAACAGAACATACTAGACATAATGATGAGAAGAGCTGAGAGAAAACAAGTCGAAGAAACTTACAAATTGAAAGAATTGAGAATTGAGAAAGCCATGGATTTTGGATAAAATTCTTATGCTCGTTTCCGGTGCCCCTACTTATGCCTTAACACTAAAAAATACTATAAAATTAAATTCTAAGTCTTAACTCTAAATTTTAAATACTAAACCCTACACCCTATACTCTAAATAATATACCATACCCTAAATTCCCTAAACCCTAACCTAAAACTCTAAACCATAAACTCTAAACTTATTTTTAAGCATTGGAGCATAAATATAAGCACCGAAAAGGGACAACGAATTTTCATCTAAATATTTTGTAACAGTGGTAGTAATAGATTCACAAAATACTTTATTTGAGATATTTGACTCGTGGATTTGTTATAAAAGAAAGTAGATATATTTTATAAAAATAGAGTCATATTCGGACCATAATTTTTAGATTGAAGGATACCTATTTTTATTTTTTTTAGATTTTTAAAAAGGTTTTTAGTTGAAAATTAAAATATCAACCCTAAATATTTTACCAAATATTTTAGTGGAGCATACAAATTCATAGATGAAAAGTAGATAACATGATAATCAAATACAATAAACCTTAACCATCATAACCTAAATTATCTTCTAATTGATCGCTTGAAATTTACAAAAATAAAAATGAAAATGAAATTATATTTTCAAACCAAAACACGAATTTGTGAGAAGGGAATTTCGAACCCCACTAGTAAATAGTGATAGAGATTAGAGAGGATGGGGAAAGAGTTGAGGCATAGGCGAAAACAAAATATTTGTCTGCAAGTTGTCTGCCAAAGGTGTGGATCCGGGATTTGTGGGTTTTGGATTTCATTCCCGCCATGCATATTTACCTGCTCCTTTTTTTTTGTTGGATTTTTGTGGTCGTTGTACGGATTTATAATTACCGGTATCTCTCCTCTTCTTTTCCATTTTGCCCATACCTGCCCTCCAATGTTATTCAACTGTAGATCCAATTTTACGACTTCCTTGGCCCTAGCCTAAAATTTTGTACACAACCTTCGACTTAATTGTTTTCACTTGGTGTATCATCAACGGATATATTTTATTTCCTTTCAAAGGTATCCGGGATAGAAATTTTCTACCCCTTTTCGGTGCCCCTACTTATGTTCCCACATTCAAAATTAAATTTAGGGTTTAGGGTTTAGGGTTTTAGGTTAGGGGTTATGGTTAAGGTTTAGGAAATTTAGGGTAGGTTGTTTTTTTTAGGGTATAAGGTATATGATTTAAGATTTAGAATTTAGGGTTAAGACTTAAAATTTAATTTTATTGTATTTTTTTTAGTGTTGAGGCATAAGTAGAGGCACCGAAAAGAGCAGACGATTTTTATCCGTATCGTTTGTGCAGTGCCATTAAAAGAATCGCATGGTGAGAAAGTTCAAAATAACCTTTTTAACACTTAAATTGACTGCTAGATTATGGGCGATTGTAGCTCTGTACTTAAATCTTGTGTATTACGATATCAAAAATTAATTCACTTTAACAAAATAAAATTACATTAGGAAAACTTGTCAAAAAAACTATATTAAAAAATAACATCATCAATCAACATTTTAATGGTCGTGATCGATAATCAATTTTAATATTTTAGGGTAAATAAGAAATACAAATATAATACAGCAAAACGAACTATTATCATAATTCCAATATATCTCCTACCCTACCTTTTAAGGGTTTGTAAAAAATTCAATCCGAAAATTTAGATATTCGATTTATTTTTTATTTTTCGAATAATTCGTATCGAATAGCCGAAAAAATTGGATTGAATGGTTATTTGACATTCGGATTGAATATTCGGATATTCGAAATTCTAAAATTTTATGGATATGAATCTTGTTATATTTGATATTTTCACTTGTTATATATGAAAAATTGAAACTTTAATAGATACAAATTTTGTTGTATTCAACAATTTTTTACTTGTTATATTTAAAAATTTGAAACTTTTATGAATAGGATCACAAAATAAAAAAACTTAAATCAAATTATAAATTCAAATATTCGAGACCCAAAAAATTTAAAAATAAAATATTTATTTTTTTCAAATTAGATACATACCGCTAATTTATCGATCCAAAATGTACACCCCTAAGCAGGGGCGGAACACAAGAGGGACGTGTGGGGGCCACGGCCCCCTCAAATTTTGAAAAAAATTAAATTTAGATCCTTGAAATTTTCAAAAAATATCAATTTGGCCCCTACAACTTTTTAGAAATTTAGATTAAGTTTCAAATTTTTTAAATGTTTTTAATTAAATCTTTACCATAATTATTAAAAGTTCTCGTTAAGTTTCTTAAAAATTCAAAAATTTTAGTTAGACTCCAAACTTTTAGAAAAAAAAAATAAATTGAATCCTTCAAAATTATTGAAAATTTTAATCTAAAGCTTTATTTTTTTTTAAATTACGTTGGCCCCCACAAACTCTATCACCAAGTTCCGCCACTGCCCCTACGTACCTTACTTTATCCCACATATTTTTTTACTCAACAACTTTATTCCACATATATCCTTAAAAAACACAACGTTTTGTTTATAACAGAACAATTCAAAATTAATGCTTCAAATTTTATAATCCAATTGTCAGCAGAGCGATATGTATTATGCATGTATGGTTGAAAGATATAGATTACTTTAGTTTTACTGCCAGAGAAGCCACCGGGCCGCCCTCAGCTGTCTCTGTGCCTTGAGTTTTTGTGCTGGATTCAATCAATAAAGCTCAAATCCCGAGCCAATTTATTTTTACTTTTTCGAGAAAAAAATGGTTTTTAATTCTTCTGTACGTCGGGAAATGAAACACGGTCCAATAACAGGCTTCCATTTGTTTCCAATTACAGTGCCCCAAAAATATGTACACTTGAATTTCATAAATTGAGTTTAAGCATCTGCCCCCACTGATAATGAAACTAAAAAGTAAAAACCCTTAAAAATGGAGTGGATCTGGAAGAAAGTAAGTGGAACACGGGAATCCACGATTTGTTTTTGATTAAACTAATCCTTGTATTAAGGAAAGCTGTTTCCGTTGATCCAATCACTCCTCTTCCATTAGATGTCATGTGCAGTGTTGTAGTGCTTCGCCTTTGTGTCGGGTTAATTAATCTTCTCTGTAGTGTTAAAAGCTATTTAACTATCATTTGTAAAATAATATTAAAAAAACTATCATTTGTAAAATAAGTTTTTACGATCAATATATGTTTTTGATTAAAGTAATCACCTGTTGTTCCACGACTATGAGTTGACTAATAAGTGATTACAATATGGTGTTCAGGTTCGATGAAAATTTTGATTACTTTTTACCCTTTTTTGCCCTTGTGGCAAGATCCTTGTCTCTTTTGTGTGTTGCTGGACTTCTCCTCTTTGGTACTCGGATACTAGGGTGATTTTTTTTTCATAATTGATTTTTATTATCCAAGAGTAGAAAATCTGTTACAGTAAACTGAGTTACATTGTATAACCCAACTATAATTGTCAAGTATCTCCTTTATACAAGTATACCCCAACTACTACATAATCGAATATTCACAAAATCAGTTTTGACAATGTTCTTCCCTTTTAGTCTAACATGTATAACTTCTTTAATAGACTGTAAAATAGCTTGTCCATCCGAACAAGAACGACGAAATTACCTGTAGTTTCTTTCCTTCCAAACAAAGTAGATAAAGGTACACCAAGTCAATCGAAGTATCACAGTAAGAAGTGACTTCCCCTTGAGAAACTTGATGGCCCATTCAACCTCTCTGCTCCAATCATAAACATTTCAAATGATATTGCAGAGCTCTAATACTCTTTTTCAAATATTTTTCAAAAATAAACATTCGAAAAATAAATGACTACTAGTTTCTGGTTCACAATCACACAACATGCATCTCTCATCAATTGTCATCCCCCAGCTGAGTAACTTATCCTTAGTAGGTAGCCTACATTGGATGGCCATCCAAGATATCAAAGCAGGTTTGGGTATATTGAGTGGAAACCATATGTGCTTGCACCAAGGCACTTTATCACGATGCACAAGAATCGCCCTCTAAATCTGCACTGTATTTGTCAAAGTACTGAAGTAGTTTTCACTTGTTTATTGTGTGTTTCTTATGACTCGGTCCTTATACCTGTATATAGAGAGATATTTTTTCATCCCTGGAGCTCTCTAAAAGATTTAACGATGATCAACGATAAGTGTGATCGTCCTTGGCTTCTGAAAGTCATGCTTTTTGCTTCTCTCCTCCAGTTTTCTATCAATGTTCTTTTGTTTTGTTTGTGGTTTTTTTGTTTGGCCGGTTTGTTCGTTTGTTGTTTTATTTTTTGAGAATTTTTTTGTTGTTTTTTTCTCGCTTCGACCTGTGTTTGTTGTTTTTACTGGCTTGTCCAGCTTGTTTCATCAAGGTCTTTTAGGGTTTGATTTTATTTTGTGGTTGTTGAACCCTCCTAACCTTATTTCTTTGTATTTCCTTTGTTTTGTTTAATGAATCTTTACTTTCAAAAAGAAAAGATGATTGAAATTGGAAAATAAGGAGACTTTTATAATGAAAAAGAAAAAAAGAGGCAGAGACTGATTTTGGTGATGGCTAGAGGACCTAGACACCCTTAAACTTTTGGATAATTCATATTTGTCCTTTCAAAATTATAACATTTTATAATTTAGCCCCTTCAAAAAATTAAAATTTTTATTAAGTTTTTATTTTTTAAATATTTTTAATTAAGCCCCCTTTTAAAATTTATAAAATTTCTCATTGAGTCTCAAAATTTTTAAAAATTTAGTTTAAACTTTTAAAATTTTCGCTAAAACTCTCCCCCCCAAAAAAATCTCAACATAAGAGAGACGTATTTGCTAATCGTATATATAAGTCCTGAAAAATACATTTTTCATTGAGAGACATTTGATGAGATGTACCGTACGCCGCTATCAATATCATGTCCTCTTATTTATTTTATTTTGCTCATCGTATTTCACTGTTTTGTGCTCTCATCATAAAAAATGGATTATTAGTTTTCGGCTTGGACGGTATTCAAATCGAATATAATTTTATATTAGTTTGATTGATATTGGTGTTATTGTAATATTTAAAACTTAATAAATTTAAATATGTTTAAGTGTAACTATCTCTAATATAAAGATCGCGAGTTATATTTAATTTAAATATTGTAGTTATATATTTAAAAATATTTTGTGGTTTCTGGATGTGGAAAAGTCTAAAAATAATGAAGTGGGGACAGTGATGCATGGCCTGAGCCTGATGTATGTTGTATAAACAAGTTTCATTATTTGGTTTATTTGTCTTTAATTTATAATATATAATATCTTATGTGGGTGCGAGGCACTGCCAATCTGCCATCGCCCAGCCTTGAATAAATATTTGCGTAACCGTAGAATGATTTATTGAAATACAGCGGGAAATGAAATAGCTAAGGTAGCCAGCCAACAATACATGCATAAGGTTGGTTATTACAAATACAATGGCCTTGCTCCTTTAGGGAGCAAATATAGTAACTTGAACCAATCAAATAAACGAGTGAGTCTAGGGTGCGGCAGGTTTAAGATGCGGCTAAAAGACGGTAAATTTTAAATTTTATTAAAAAATATAAAATATTAAATTTTTAGATAACATCTTAGGTTGACAAGTTTCTATACTTACAAAACAAAATTTCGATACTTTGTCCAATAACCTAAAATGTTATGAAAAAAAGAAGAAACAAATATCTAAACTTGTCAACAATTACGAAAAAATCAATCTAAAATATTATAAAAAGAGTCTAACATTATAAATTCTTAGACAAATTTTAAAACTTACCGTTTTTTAGCCGTACCATATACCTGTTGTACATTAAACTCGCCCCAAATAAACCACTCTCCAAAATGTGCTGTCAAACCCCATTCTTCCTCCCCCACTCCAGTCTCCTACCCACCAAACAGCCTGCCTTTTGTTTACAGTTTAATAATAATAATAATAATAATAATAATATATTGAACTCAACTAATTACTTCCACCTCAAGAGACTCACTCCTTACTCGGCTGAAGTAATGTTATAATATATATCATCACCTACGGATAAACAGGCGGCTCTGCATCTACTGTTGACATTTATTAGAAAGAAAGAAAGCAATGCAAGTTGTATATTATATTTCTCAAGCCCAGAACCGGCGACGAGCAAAATTTATCTGGAGAAGCAAGTGTAAAGACACCTGCAATTCGCCCCGGTTATGTTATTATGTACACACGTGGCATGCTAAGGATGACGTGGCGTTATGGATATATTGGTCAGCAGTCTGTCACATGGGAGCCCCTGTTGCATTGCATGTTAACTGTTAAGGGTAGACATTCGACCGAGTCTTCGATTTTTATTTAAATATTTTTTGAATAGAATCGAATTTAAATTTCTGTTTAAATTTATCTATAATGTTATGGCACCACCAACAACGGTGGATGCAAGAGTACTTTAGAGTGGGCATGTGCCCACACTGAACTTTCTAAAGTTTATGCATTTTTTCAATTTTTATTAATTTTTATGAACTGGTCTTTATTTTTTTTTTAAAAAAACTTATGAGTTGTGTCTACTTTGAGATTTTGAGTTTTGATGTGTGCCTACACTCAAAATTATTTTTGGATCCGTCACTGGGTATTAATTATTTTCAAACCATATACAATACACATATATATTTCTTCATATATATATATATATATGTCACGCAGGTAGAATTGAGAGACTCAACTATAACATGAAAATTGACCTACTAATTACTAAAAATTTCAAGCTAGTCGAATTTCTATTTTATAACTCAAACATTATTTAAATTTTTTTCGAGTTGAGTCGAGTTCATGAAATTACAAGTCAAACCAAGATGAGTCAAATACTTTCATATTGAGTCGAGTCAAGTCTAATAATTTTTTTTTTTCGAGTGGCTCACCCTTATTGTATGCTATATTAGACAATTGTCTCCGAACTTTTTTTATTGGAAAATTGGAACAGCAGACCGTGAAGTGCAAGAGAGAATACTGCTTAGTTGTATAGGAGGATAAACTAGAAGCATAATTTAAAAACACTAATATATAAATCGTTACTTAATTAATAGCCTCAACCTCACTAATTTAAAAACACTCCATGTCTATCCAACTAATTTTTATTCAAACACTTGTGTTCACTTAATAAATTAATTATCTGGCTTTTTCTTTCCCACAGACAATCCCAAAACTAATATATAAATCGTTAATTATGGTCGTACTCATGTAAACCACTCATCAAAGAATCTTAAACGTGATTAGAAGGGGCTTCATTATTTCGAAATGCTCCACTTTTTTCTATTACAACTGTGTGTTAATTTGTGTCGGTTTGTTTTCCCTTCATTTTTAACTAATACAAGTAGAAACTTAATTAGGAGTAATTATATTATAGGCTCGTTATGCCACATTATTTATGGTATCAACCAATAAAAACAATTTTTTCATATCATATTTTTAAAGAAGATTCATGTAGTAAAAGCTGGTTTTTAAATTTAATTTACATTAAATGCAAGTAGATATTCACTTAGAAAAAAATAACATAAAAAAATAATATAAAATTTATAATTTTTATTAGTTGAGACGATAAAAAACGTGACGAGACATGCCTAAATATAATTTTTACTTAATTAGCCTTACATATTCAATTCCACTCATGATATCAATATCAATGCGTTTGTCTCCAACACAGAAAATCATGTACGTTTATATAATCGGAGATGTTATATAGGTCGAAGAGGTTGTAGCCCTCAACGGACAATTCCACATTTTTTTATTTTACTTTTAGTTTAAATAATTAATTTAAAAAATTACAAAATAAAATACGTTCCTCTAATTTTTTTAAGAAATATGTTTTGTCCCCTCAAGGTAGTATTTTGATTCGTTCATGTGTGCATGTACATGTATGGGCAATTTACGTCCTAGATCATAAACTTCAACTTGTTGATCAAATTTTAGTTTGATTGGCATGGTTTCTATTGCAATATTCAAGTAGATGTAATGTGCTTAAGAGCATGTTATTCTCTGATTTAGGTCAAATTATTTAACTTTATTAATATAAATGATATAATTTATTAATAATACAAACTTGAATAATATAATTTAATTAAATTAAAAGTTACAAATTATATGAAAGTTTAATTAATGTAAATTGTCCTATGTTTATAATAGATTTTGTCACCCCTTATTTGGACAAAGGAAAACCTTTTACATAAAACATAGAGGGTTATGATCCACTTTGTAAAATTTATAGATTTACATATTTTTTTGGATCGTTGGATGAGTGAAATGAGTGACCGAGATTAATTTCTTATTTTTTTATATCCAAGTGATAATCTTCACATAACCTATTATTAACCTCAGCTATCTATTTCACTCATACAACGATCCAAAAAAACGTGTACAAATTAAAAACTATTACACTATGTAACTGGATTATATTCCAAACATATATATTTATAAGAATTTGTCTTAACAAATTAGTACAGACAATTATATTACAATTGTAGATGAAGAACAACTCTTAGGCTTTGCTTGATAGAGAGGAAAAGTGAAAGGAAGGAGGGAAGAGAAAATTAGAAAGAAAATAAATTTAAAGGTTGTTTAGTAGACTAAAAAACTAGAAGGAAAAAAAATAGGAAAATATATAATTTTTCTTGCGCCTATACAAAAAGTTTTCTCTCATAAGATAATCTCTAAAATTTGAAACTGAACTAATTTGCTATTACATTATTAAGGTTTGTTATATAATATATCAGTTAAATTATGATTTTTGTCTCTGTGTTATATTTAATTTAAGATATCATTTTATATTTTATTTTTTCATGGCTAAATTCTCCCACCATCATTTCACTAACAGTCTTAAAGTAATTTCATTATTTTTTTTTGAAATGAGTAATTTCATTAATTGATTGACGTGAAACTACAAAAAATAATTATTAAAATAATCATAATATTTAAATTAGTATATTATATGCTATTCGAAAAATTAGTATATTATAAAATAAAAACCGCAATATATATAAACTAGTTAGTAGATTGAATTATCATTGGACGACAGCAATGAGTAGTTAGCATCATCTGTGCGCGTCATATCCACACGCCGTCCCATCACGTCACCTGTGCATGGTAAAGGGCGGGCGGGGAAAAGGGAACAACAAAAGCTGCCTAATTTAAAAAATAATCATCCTGGACCTCCTCCTCCTTTCTTTCTCCCCCCTTCGTTTTTCTCTCAAACAGGATTGTAAATCCAACGAAATTTGATTAATATTTAACTCAATTAGATCTGACTTAAGCTAGGATTTAGTTTGAGTTTTTAACTAGTCGAGCCAAACTATTCAATATTCGATTAAAAAATGCACGAACTACTCAAGAATATTGTATGCTTAACTAACACTTGTTACAGAGCCATTACACTCTTCCTAAAAGATATAACAAATAGTATATGCAGATCCTAAGACATCTCTTTTCCTTTTTGATGTGAGATTAATGATTCCATTTTTTTTCAGCCGTAACATTCTTTCTCACTCAACCTCGTGACGAGGGCGTTACGAGCTTTCGCTCTCGTGATTGGCCAATTGTCACGGTTGTCCACCCTGGCTACTCTGCTCACGGGCGCTCGGCGTAAAATTAAGCAATCAAAGGTTGCTCCGATACCACTTGTCACGGGGCCATTATCCTCTTCCAAAAGACTCGAATTTAAACTCAACTCGAATTATAAATAAATCGAATTGAACTCAACACTACTCGAGCTCCAATAGACTCATTTACACCCCTACTCTTATTTATTTTCTGATTAATATTCCAATCAACAGCAATCCACTACAACAAGAACTACTTATATTCAGCTCTCAATCATTCACTGTTGAATGATGTTCTTTTGTTTGCAGAAGAAATTTTTAACATATATATAACCTGTAAAAACAAGGAGAAGCAGGACAGAGCATACATATAATAAAATACCGAGGAAAAAGGGGGAAAAAACAAGAACGATAGAATTATCTATTGTTATTGACCTCCGATCGCACATGGCTTCTTGGGCATCGCCTTCTCTCCTCCTGCATTTTTCAGTCACATGCTCTCCTCCCTCTCTCTTGAATTAACTCTTTCTGTGTTTTCTCTCTCTCTATTCTCTCATAACCTTAGCCGCTTCAACCTTTCTTCTTGATTTTTTTAGAGTTTTTAGTTCGCATTTGAAGGCTGTTAACTGAATATCTGAAGAAAAAGGTGTTCCTCAGATCCACAGTGGAATATGTTTTGAGATTTTGGCTGGCTATTCTCAACCTCTGGCTTCTTCTTTCTCCTCACTGTTGGACGTGATTCAATCTCAAGGTTAGCTTACTAATGTGTTTGTTTGCGTTAGATTAATCTTATTTGATTGACTAATTGGCTTTCATTAAAGGATTTTAAAAAAAAAGAGAACGGTTATTGTGTTTGTTCACTAATTTTTCTCCTATTTATCGTTGCCGCTGTTTTCGGTTGTTCTGTTTAATGAAGCTCCAGATCCATTATTTTGAATTCAGATTCGTATTCGACTTCTCTGTAACTACTTCTTTGGAATGTGATGCAATTCAGCTGTTGCTAATGATCGGTTGAAGTTTATACTTCGTAGACAAAGTTAGCTTCAGCAACTCAGATGAATTTGATTCCTTTTGCCTGAAAATTTAAACGCTTTTGTTTTCATCTTTTTAAAATATAAAATTCTATCAATTTCTGGAATTTATACGACTTCAATCGAATGAAGTGATTTTCTGCAGTTTATTTCGTCTTGAATTGATGTTTTTCCGCATCAGTCAACATATCTAATCTATTCTCTTTCTTTTCCGCATCAGTCAACAATTTTCTCTATTCCAAAAACTGCACATCTTTGGCATGTAATTCTCTTTCGAATAAAATTTGATTTGAAATGGAAGTACTAAGCCCGGAAAGATCTTAGAATCAATTGTTTTATGTTGAAGGCTAAACTTAGTATGGATACCGGACGTTCTGAATTTAAAATTCTCGTGCAGGATCCGCTCTGATTATAAGATACAAGGGAGTAGTGGAGGGAAGTTTGGTGATCTATTGATGTTAATTTATGTGTTGAACATTTCAATTCAAACAGGTTGTAGTTAAGTGATTCCAATGGTTTGCGAGATGGGAACCGACCAAATCGAAGACATAGAGGTCGAAGTCCTTTCTTCGATGTGGCCTGAAGACATAGAGCATGAAGCTGGAAAGCAGTTTAATGTAGAAAAGCCAAAAGGTGACCAAGATATGTTGGAGGAGGTAACAATTGTGGAGGAGCCAACTATAGTTGATTTCCAACATCTTATAGAGCTAACTGATTATACTGACAAGGGCTCGTCTCAGTTAGCATACCTTGTAAAACACTGGGAATATAAGCAAGCGAATGCTGTTCGTCTTCTTAGGGAAGAACTTGACAATCTAAGCAGGCAAAGGCAGGAATCTGAGCTTAAGAAATTGGAGATATTGGAGGAACATCGTTTCGAGGAAGAAAGGTATGGAGGAGATAAACGCTCGATTTCCATACTGGATGGTATAGATGATATATGGCAAGAAGTTCCTCGGAGAAAAAATAATATTGTGGTTCCAAGTAAAAGAGTTGAAATCGATGCCGAGTATGATACTGTCATATACTGGAAACAAAGAGCCATGCATTTGGAGAAAATGTTGGAAGCCAGCATGCAAAGAGAGCAACTACTCAAGGAAAAGTTGCAGGAAAATATAAAAAAACTGGAAAAGCAGTCCTCGCCAGTAGAAGAGTTGTCCCAGATTCTCAAAAGAGCAGATAATTTCTTACATTTTGTACTTCAAACTGCACCAGTTGTGTTCGGACATCAGGTAATCAACAAAAATTAGTGATGTAACATGCTACCTAATGTCAATTTAAGCCAACAATTCACATATCCTGAAGTATGATGGCATATGTTATAATCTTTCATCTGATGGAACTTATTGTTTGATCAAATTTTCAGGATAAAGAGTTGCGTTATCGCTTTATTTATAACCATTTTCCAAGTTTACAAGAGGAGGTAATTTATTGCACCAGAAGTTCTTATTCAAGGTTTGGTAATTTTTTGTTGCAGTGTTGGTCGCTAGCATGATTACCCTCACATTATTATTTTTTGTTTCCTTTATAACTTCCCTCCCTCACTTTTTGCAGTCTTTTTATCTATAAAGTGGCCTAAGAATTACCTGAAACTTAATTGGTTCTCATTTCAGGACATTCTAGGAAAAACGGATGTGGAAATTTTTACTGGATCTGGTGTTAAGGAGTCTCAGGATTTTAAAAAGGAAGTGATGGATAAAGGATTGCCTGCAAAAAGGGAATTCACATTTGAGACAGAACTATTTGGGTCAAAGACATTTTTGATATACGTGGAACCTGTTTTTAGCAAGGCAGGGGAGACTATTGGTATAAATTATATGGGAATGGATATAACAGATCAGGTATATTCAGTTTGTTCATACTAGTTGTATAAGCTATTAATTGAGATGGAGAAAAATGGGTATTTATGTTTCTGATTTGCACAATAGGTAAGGAAAAGAGAAAAGATGATAAAGCTTCGAGAGGAGATTGCAGTACAAAAGGCCAAGGAAACAGAACTCAACAGAACCATACATATAACAGGTTCATTTACTAGGGTGACAACTAAATATTTGTGAATTTCTCTTTAGTTATCCCTTTTAGAGCACTGAAGTAACTCTGTTTTGCCTTCTTTTTACACTTTCTGTAGAGGAGACAATGCGTGCAAAACAGATGTTGGCAACCATGTCTCATGAGATAAGATCTCCTCTGTCTGGGGTTGTTAGCATGGCTGAGATCCTGGCCACAACGAAACTTGACGGAGAGCAAAGACAATTGTTAAATGTCATGATATCTTCAGGAGACTTGGTCCTTCAGCTCATAAATGACATCCTTGATCTTTCCAAGGTTGAATCAGGTTTGGATTTTAAAGCTCATACTTGTCTTATTTTTCGATTTTAAACTTATAATGTTAATTTCTTAGAGCTGATTAGAAGTTGAACAGTGTAGTACCTTATAAATCAAGTACTAGAGATCTGGTCTTAAAATAATCTCGTAATGCATGTCTAGAAAGTTGTATTTCTGTTTCAGATTCACAATAGCATCATACCTTTTTGTTTGTTTGAAAATTTGATGCTCTCACTCATGACAAGTTATCATTCTTAGATGTCGGAATTTCTAAATTTATCTTCTTTTCTCTGTTTCATTAGGTGTCATGAAGTTGGAATCTACAAAATTTCGACCAAGAGAGGTGGTAAAGCATGTTCTCCAGACAGCTGCAGCATCATTGCAAAAGATTCTTACCTTGGAAGGAAGTGTGGCTGATGATGTTCCTATTGAGGTGAGTCTTATGACACATTTCCATCGACCATTATATTTAAAAATTAAAACCCCCTTTTTTTCACCCTCCTCATATTCTGGAGCTTTATGCACTGATCAGGTTATAGGAGATGTGCTGAGAATTCGACAAATTCTCACCAACTTGATCAGGTATTGAACTGAGAAGTCATGATTTATGTTCCAATTTTCCTATTGATTATCATGAAAACATTGTTTGTAATATACAGCTTGCACTTGAAAACATTAATATGGGACCAAATAACTGAGGCATGCAAAATTGTGTGTGTGTTTAAATTTTGGAAAAGAATGGTTCTAACAATTATGTGGAGAAGATAGGAGTAAAACTTTATAGATCGCATGTTGAATAAAATAACCTTTCTTCTTCAGCAACGCGATCAAGTTTACGCATGAAGGGAAGGTAGGAGTAAAACTTTATGTAGTACCAGAGCCGCCTTTTGCGAAGGAAGCATCTCAGCCGGTATCTAACGGATCAGCTGCTAATCAATCCACAACTAATGTATCCGAAGAAGAGACATGTACGTCAATGTCTCAAACTAGCAGTGATCAGAGTGGATTTCATGGTAAGAAACACGAAGGTTCTTGCCAAAACCAATCACAAAGTGAACCTGGTACTCCAGTAAGGAATGGAACAATAGATGCATCTGAGGAACAAGCAGAGTTATATGAAACAACAGTGTGGATACGCTGTGATGTATATGACACTGGGATTGGAATACCAGGTACACATATGTATGCTTGTTTTTAATCATTTACATTATCACAAGAAATCTGAGATTTTGTTAGATGTATATAAGTAGATGCAGGGTGAGGGAAAATTGATGCATTTTCCTATCTTTGTGTGACAGAAAATGCTTTACCTACACTTTTTAAAAAGTACATGCAAGTCAGTGCCGATCATGCCCGAAAGTATGGTGGGACAGGACTGGGCCTCGCAATATGTAAACAGCTGGTGAATCCTTCCTTCCATCAACAGTCATGTTTTGTTTGGTTTCGTTTTTTTACCTCTACAGGGCTACAATTGATATAATTGCCTTCCCCTTTCTAGCTTCTGCCTAAAGAACCAGTTTAGAAAATCGAATGATTATGATATAAATCTCAGCAGGTTTAGTTCTGCAATTAGTGAACAGAAAAGCATATAATTTGATATTAGAATTTAAATAGTTTGTTTCAGAGCTTTCAATATCTTCCAGTTGTATTTACTCATAACTCGTTTACTCTCAATACTTGCAGGGATTTTAATGATGATAAATATTCTATACACAGACGGTGGAAACTAAAAGTTTCCACAAGCGTCTTAGTTTTAGGATATAGGGACTTAGTTTAGGGTATAGGGTTTAGGGGTTTAAGTGTAGGGGTTTAGAATTTAGGGATAGTTGTTTAAATTTAAGGTTTAGGGTTATAATTTAAGGTTTATAGATTAAAACCTAAATCCTCATCATATTACCCTAAATACTAAACCCTAACCTATAAACCCCAAATTATAACCCTAAACCTTAAATTTAAACAATTATCCCTAAATTCTAAACTCTTACACTTATACTCCTAAACCATATACCCTAAACTAAGTCCTTATATCCTAAAACTAAGACGCCCGCCAGTGTATAGGATATTTATCCATTTAATGATACTCATGCTGGTACAAAACCTAAGTACTAACATTCCATGCTTTTGCCACAGGTTGAGCTAATGGGCGGCCGACTTACGGTGTCGAGCCGAGTGCATTGTGGTTCTACATTTACGTTTATCCTACCTTACAAGGTTTCTCTATCGTGTGATAGTTCCGATGATCCGGATGACCTCTCAGATATGGATGATCATGGTGCTACAAATGATGATGCAACGGCCTCCTTTTTCCAATTCCAGCCACGTACTTTGGGTTCTCTATTTGCTTCTAATGGATCTAGCAGAACCCAAAGATTATTACCACATAATATTGGCTGTTGCTATGCGAATTCGCAAAAACTTAATGGGTTCTCAGAGACTTGTTATTCATTCCCCATGGGTAATGGTCGAACAAAGGAGATGGATTTAGTTGAAGATGCTTGTTCAGTGTCTGAAGCTGTAGAGATATCATCTGAGCCTGAAAATTCATTTAGTCACAGCCCAGACCCCCATAATGAAAGTGCAATTTGCAGAGACAAGCATCATCAAAACGATGTAAATGCTGAGACCAAAGTTTCTACAAGAGACGTGTCGAGTTGCTCGGAGACAAGAAGAGATACCGACGTGAAAATGGAGATGCGTGAGCCTCAGCTACCACCTAAAGGGCAGGAGAGACCCAACAGCTGTTCTCAGTCCACATTAAACAACAGTGAAGGAGTATCAAATTCTATCTCAAAGCCTAAGATCCTGCTGGTGGAAGATAACAAGATTAATGTAATGGTGACACAGAACATGATGAAACAGTTAGGTCACACAATAGATGTTGTGAACAATGGCATCGAAGCTGTCCGAGCAGTTCAGTGCCATAGTTATGATCTCGTCCTCATGGTAAATCCTTCCCTCCTGTATGCAATGTATACATGAGTTGCTTTCTACTGGTTTCAAATCTGCTTAAGATTTATTTCCTAAAAGCTGTATTATTGAGACAATTAGCAGCCATTTTACGAACCTTATACTGCAGGATGTATGCATGCCAGTCATGGATGGCCTTCAAGCAACAAGATTGATTCGTTCCTTCGAAGAAACCGGTAATTGGGATGCAGCAGTGAAGGCAGGGATAGAGCAACCATCGCCTTCCGATTCATTACAACCGGATTGTACACAACCAAAGCATACCCCCATAATTGCAGTAAGTTCATCACTTTTACTGCCCTTGACTGCCTCCTATAATCCTAGAAGACAAGTCTTGATTGTATCATACACTAACAAAAAACAAATGTTTGATAAATGCAGATGACTGCGAATGCATTGTCAGAGAGTGCCGATGAGTGTTTCGCAAATGGCATGGACTCGTTTGTATCAAAGCCTGTAACTTTCCAAAAGCTGAAAGAGTGTCTTGAACAATATTTGCCGTGATGGATACCTCGTTGTAAATCAATGCCGTGTGTATATAAAAATGGCAGTACGTTAGGAAAGTTTTGTCAATGTATCATCCCCTTCTCAGCCATTTTCTGTCTCCGACAACTTTTTTCTACAATGTCAGATTAAGCCTCTGGAATGTGTTATCAAAGCTTTTCTTTACACCAAAAAATTGTGGGAAAAAAGTACTTTTCATTAGCCAACAAATCAGCAGCATGGTATAGTAGCATTTGCAGTAACACAGGGATGCAATATCATTATATGGAGATCAACAAAACAGAAACAAGCAATAGCATTGTCCTAACTCTATTCATCTCTAGAAGCAGGGTCCATTCCGGTTGATGGGTTATCAGCAAAATACTCCTGCTGCTTCACATTCACTCCATAAACGAAATCAATTGATTCTAGATATGAACGGAAAACGATAAGAGAAACTAATACCCTTTAATCATTGAAGATGAAAAACAAAGGGCGTGACTGAAACAAGTCACCAAAATGGCCTACCTCGCGCAATGACTTCGAGAGATCGTCCATTGTCAAGATAAGGCGTTTATCCTGTTTCAACATCAGGGTCAGACATTCCACAAGGGATCGAGGAATTTTGAAAGCAAAATATCAATGGATCACCTTCGGCTGCTTGTCCCTTTTGTCCTTGGCTCCCGCAGCCTGTCTTGCCTTGCAATGCCTACATTTGGAGTGAAAAATGTCACAACCAAGCTAACTTAAACCGGAGCCAACCCAAACTGAAACCACTCAAATGTTTACTCATTTCTATAATATCAAATAAATTAAGAAAATTAAAGCTTCTGTGTAAATATTTCAAAAAATGATATTAGCAACAATGTTTATCGGTTCATGGAAGAAACACAGAGAAAGAGAAGTTAATATGTTATTTGGCTTCATACTGAAGTGAATCACTTGCGACTTCTGCAACGAACTTTTGCGAAGCAACAGCTACAAGCCTTATCCTGCAAAAGCACAATAAAAGTCAAAAAATGAACATCAATAGGAAGCTCACAACCTCACACACCGCCTTATCAGATCTAAAATATCTAAGAGATAGCTAGAATTAAAGAAAATCTCCTGACTTCAACATTAATCAACTTATAATTAAATGTGATGATTAAATTTTGGGTAAACTACAACGGAGGTCACTCAATTATGGGTAAGGTTACATTTGGGTCACCCAGTTATTAAAAGTTACATTTAGGTCACTCAATTATGGGCAAGGTTACATACATTTGAGTCATCCAATTATTAAAAGTTACATTTGGGTCACACATCATATTTAAAAAGTGCATCAATTTGGTCATTTTTATCTTCCAAATCACTTGTATAACCTCGTTAACATTAGAGTACTTCATTGAAATCATTAATTAATCTAATACACAAATAGATATACTTTTTTTAAATGTGAAGTGTGACCCAAATATAACATTATCCATAATTGAGTGATCCAAATGTAATCTTACCCATAATTGGGCGACCCAAATGTAACTTTTAATAATTGAGTGACCCAAATATAACCTTACCTATAATTAAGTGATCTCCGTTGTAGTTTACCCTTAAATTTTCCATTATCCGGAACCCTAGAACCAACTAAACGAAATATAACAATCTCAGACAGAGCCATTCCAGTGAAGCAGAGATAAAAATTTGGAAATTTATCACGAAAGACAAACAGAAGCAGAGAAATACCTACAATCGAACATCGGGGCATTGAAAACCGCTCTTGGCTAAGCAATGTTCCACCAATTCGTCAGGTATCTGCCACAAAGAAGAAATGGAATTTATTTATCGAAGAAGAAATGGAAAACGAAAGGGGGGAAAGAGAAAGAGTACAGAGGGAGTGTAATCCATGAGGGAGGCAAGGAAATCGGAGAGAGCAGAGTCGTCATCGTGCTTCCCATCGTTGCTTTGCTGCTTATGATTCATTCTCTCTATTTCAGTTTTTCTTCTTCCTGACAAATTGCTTCGTGTTTTGCTATGTTAATGTTAATAAAGAGGGAAGCCTTCTATTGCGCTGGTTCGCGCTTTTTTGTATTGATTCTTGGCCCAAATTATTGTAACTTTTAGTTCGGCCCTTTTATCACACTTAAATAAAAAAATCACCCCTTAAGTTATAATTTCGTGCCCTTTTTTAAAATAAGTATTTAAATTATTGTATCTGTTTACTTTAAGTCTAATAATTATTGGTGGTATTACATAAAATTGTGGTTGAAATTTTTTATTCCAAAAATATAGTTCTCTTTAAATTATTTCTAACAATATAATATTTTATTGTTTGGATCAGAAGACCTATGTATTGCTCTCTGTTTTTGAACAGTAATTAAACAAAAAATATTAAAAATAAAGGCACTATTCAAAGTCGGATTGTCATCCCCCGTCTTCAAATAGTGTCATCTTAAAAAATAAGAGCACACTTCACGTTTTTAAACAAAAAATATTAAAAAAAATAAAAACACTATTCAAAGACAGATGATGTACAATCCGACTTTGAACAATAACATGAATTTTTTTAATGTTTTTCAATAAAACAATGTTCAAAGACGAGAGAAATCCTTTAGTCTTTTGATTTAAACAGTAAATAACAATAGATTGAAAAATAAATAAAGATGAACCACATTGTTGGAAAAAAAAATCAAAAACTATATTACTGGAAATTCTCCAATAACTATTTAAATTAGAACAATTATTTCCACCAATTACAAGTTGACGCGTCACAATTTTTTTTCAAAAATTAGTTTAGTGTCTAAAAACAAAAAAAATTGACATAATTTAGCTATTTTTTTACTAAGAGTTGTTTGAGTACTAAAGTGACGTAGAATAATAGTATAAATACTTATTTCAATAAAAATTAATTTAGAGATTAAAAGCAAAAAAATAACATCGTTTAAGGACTAATTTCTAATTTAAGTTTTTGTTAATCATTATATTCAAATATAAGATAATATCTATCCCCGGAGAGTATAAGGACCAAAATGAGTGAATAAATAATAAAAAGGGGTAAAGACCGTTCAAAGATGGCATCGATGTTGATTAATGATTTTATAACAAATCCTACGCCAACTGTCCATTCAATTGACAAATTTTATTGCATCAGAGCGAACTACGGACCTTGTTTTGTTCACTCTCTTAACGCAGCAACCATTACTAGAATTTACAACCAGCACACCCCTTAATCGCTTGTTACCGACAGCTCTTTACTTGTGAATTATAGGAAACAAACCCAAAACTATTTCCCAAGTTCAACTAATAATCTATCTCGACATTTGCTGGTTATATCGTTGAATTCCGTAGACATCTACGATGCCCGGAGGAAAAACTGGATCAGTTGCCGCTCTCACTGCAACCTTGGCAACCGCGGTAACATTAACAGGGGGAGTGAACAACGGGCCAACTAGTGGTATCTGGTTCAATGGTTTTGCATGTTGGAGAACCTGCAGGGATGGAAGAAATCTTTAGTTTCATTACATTTGAGTCGGACTTTCATGAACACGGCATCCAAGCTTATACTCCGACACGCATCATTACAGTTAACCTCGGTACATTTCATTACACATCGAACGCATGCATTTACCATTTCTAGTGGTGAACCAATAACACCTAGAGGTAACTTTATGCTTCCAACACTGCGAGTCCCATGAATGAAGCCAGGCCTCAAAATCACTCCTGCAATAGAAAATGAAAATTCTCGAGTGACGTGAAGAACCATAACTACCAGATGGTGATAATTCCATATGTTATTACAAGCAGTAGCAGGCTACTATCTAAACTAAAACTGCAAGAGCTTACCAGAGCAATAAGCCAATACAAAGCAATGTGCAAGAAAGGTGATTAATGTTAAACAAATTACATCAGGCGAATCGGAAACTTACCTCCGTATGGAAATTTAGTGAGTAACTCTGTCTCTGCAGCTCTCTGTTGCCAAACGAGACAAGAACAAGAGAATTTTCCATCAGAGAGAAGATAACCACAAGACTTCTTGAGCCATTATTCCAATACTTATCAAAATAAAATTTTCAATGTATATGCTAACCTACCACATCTTGCGCGGAACAGTAAGAATAAAATTGGACAATATCATTACACAAAGTAGACACTCAAACAAATGGCAATTAGGAACCAAGAGGAAAGAGAAAAGTGTACCTTCCCCTCATAATATCCTTTCAGTAAATAGTTTGCCACGCCAAAATCAGCAGCGGAGATATACACAAATCTTTTCACACCTGTACGCAACACATAAAGGGTCAACCCCAATGGAAACAAGGTTTAAGTCCAAGGTAAAGTCACTGGTGGCAAAAGCCCAGAGGAAAAATAAAGTGAAAAGCACACAAACAAAACACTGAAAATTTTCCTATTTTTCTCCCTTTCCTTTTCTTTTTCTGGAAAGGGTGAGGTTTGCTACGAGAGGAGACACATCTTCCCTAGATAGACACCACAAAGATCAACGATCTATATACCTTTTTCTGCAGCAGCTCTGATAGCATTGATGTTTGCAGTCCCATTAATCTTGTACATATATGAATTAGATCCAAAACCGCCAATGCAAGAGATCTAAAAAATTGAACTATATTAGCAGGAAAAAAAGAATATCAAAGAAGAGAGTAAGATTCAAATCGAATTGTAAGAGAACCAGGAAATTTTAATATGAATGACAGAATTAAATTATGGAACCATTGTGTATGGCTGTGCAAGTAAATCTAGCTCAGATAGATTTTTGGATATTAAGTCATCTGCAGAATTAAGGGACTACATACAACAGATGTAACTCCATCAAGAGCTTCCTTCCATGACTCGGAAGAAAGAAGGTTCCCTGAACAGAAGTAACATGTTAGATACGTCACAGCAATCAACCAATGGCATCTAGCAAAGTAAATAAAGAAAATAAACCTTTATGCCATGTCACATTCTTAGCCCAAGAGTCGTGTAAAGATGATCCACCAGACCTAATTGAAAGAAGCAACCAAATTAAGGAGCTGAAGCAATACAAGTACTTGATGAAAATGGAAGTATGGGAGAGAGCACAGCAGAAAATATTAGGCATCTTCACACATCAACAAGGTAGGGTATTATTACCTACTCTAAAAAATGAACATTGTGCTACAAAGCATCAGTTCAATGAGCCGAGCTTATTTGTAACAAGCTAAGGAAGCATATCAGGGGCAAATTAAAATCTAAACAAACACATTTGAAAATTGAAATCTAAAAACATATTGTGCAACGGTCACAAATTTCTCATGCACTCTACATCTTGCAAGAAAACATAATTGCAAACACCATTATTTCAAGTGCTTCATTATTGATCCAGACCCATATGAGAAACAAAAAATTATTTCAAATAAATTTTAACGTTCTATAAAGAAATCCTCGGAAAAAAATCATCTGTAACAGGATTTTTTATGAAAATTGGAATACCTGCTGAGGCTGGCAACATCCAGACCACGATTCAAAGCTTCCCTGCAGATATGGGAGCCAACAAATCCATTTCCACCCAACACAAGCAGCTGAAATGAAACAATACATAATAATAAATAAATAAATAAAAAAGAAGCCAACATTACTAAACTGACAATAGTCTGAGTTCTAACAAGCACCTTTTCAGAAGGAGGAGGAGGTACATTTACAGTCTCCGCTTCTTCAACCTTAAAAGGCTCATCAACCTTGTTGGACTCGGTGGAAAGAAATCTTCCATTCTTGTTCCCAGCCGTTAGACTGAATTATTACAAAAGAAGATCCAAAAAAGAAATTTCTTAATCCATATAGCAACAATAATAGAGAATTAATTGAACCTCTTCATCTCCACAGAACAAATCAACTCTAACATTATAACCTAATTAGAGGATTTCGGATTTCGGATTCTAACAGAATTATCTATAGTTTCTAAAATTTTACGAACGATCGAATTCGAATATCTAGTGGAAGAATCTAACCGTAACAAAACACGAATCAAAGAAGCAGAAGAAAGAATATAAACTTACTGGAGTCTAGAGAGTGAGAATCTGGACTGAATCAACCGGGAAGCCATGGAGCTTATTTCAGAACACTACTATTTTCGATCGCTCTCCTTTGTCAATTGGAATTTCCTGAAACTTTGCTTCACAAAATGGAGGTTGCTTTTTTCAGCGTTAATTAGAAAGGGCCAGGCAGGCACGAGAAGGGGGTACACGTGGCGCATAATGGTAACGACATGTGGGGTAGCACATGTGGCTCGTTTCTAGCCTATAGAAATATTTTCAAGGGAAATTTGGGTTTGGGTATTATTGGACCGACCCAAAAGCACGCCATGTATAAGAAAGTGAACGAGTTTTAGTAGTGATGAATTGGGTCTCAATATTGGGCTACATTAGGGCTCAGAAATGGCACGATTTAGCTATTTTCATCAGGCTTCAAAGATGGGCTTTTAAATCATGATTCGAGGCGTCTTGTCGTTGTAGTTCATTTTTTAACTCAACAAATGAGCAAATAGCACGTTGCGTCACTAGGGATTACTTGAATTTGACTCTTTTGTTCAATTTGGTACTTGTGTGTGTTTTTCAGGTCTAATTAGGTACATGAACCTGATTTTTTAATTCAAATTGATATTTAAACTTAACTTCTTGATTCATTGTGGGTTATTTCAAACTATAAATAGAAATTTAAAGTGGCCTACTATTATTTCGTCACAATTAGATGCAAAAAACGAGACACAGTATGATAGAGACACAAGCCGCAACAATAGGCGCATGACGATGAGAATGAGATAGTGATGGGTAAAGAATTCAGTGCTTCATGCCCATACACATGTCAATGCAAACCAAATATAAAGAAACTCGAGTGACAAAGAATAAACAAACATGCAACAATTCTTAGCTCCTTTCCTTTCAACCGATTCCCTTACGTCCTAAAGTCAACCTTTTAACTCCACATGAACAAAGCAACAGAAACAACTCAGGAAATAACTTCAGTTTTTTCAATTCGGTTAAAGTTACAGTCACGTCTGGCATGGGGAACATCGTCAGTGTCCACTTAAGTCTCTACTTTATACTTTCACAGATTTTTTAAGTAATAATCTAATAAGTTAGTGTTTATCCCTTATTATCATTTAAAGTCTTTTTCAATATGCATTTAAAGTGTTTTCTTCACTTGGATTGTCATTTAAAGTGTTTTCTTAACAAAATAATAAAAATAATATATTTGATAAAATTTAGTCATATTTCTATAATTTATTAATGAAATATTAAATTAATTGTTTAAAGTAATAAAATATACTTTAATTTTTGTTCAAGGATCCGAATATGTTTGAGACTGACTCTAGATTAAACCAGGTTCCACCTGCCGTTTTTCCTCCCTCTATTTTGCGTCGTGACAAAGATTCCAACAAGTTTAATAGATTGGTTTGGACGCTAACCTTTGATTGAAAGTGAATCAATGCATATGGCCCAATACAAAGTGCCCTATCCACTACTTTAGCCATTGTCTAATATAATAAATTAATCATACTTAACGTCATACAAAATTTCTGAGATATGATTTAATATTGTTCCCCCGTTTTTTAATGGTTTCAATGAGTACTTAATTAGTACCACATTACAAATCCTATCTTATCATGCTAATCACTTAAATGACACCAAAACGGGATGTGATTAGTTTAAGCATCAGAACCTCAGAAAGCAGCTGAAGATGCTTAATTATATAATATAGTGTACAAGAAAAAGAAAGCAGTGGTTCAATTAATATTTTGAAGGAAAAATAATGCACCCATTAATTGATTATCTCAATAGATTATAATGCATCGGTCACATATTATCATGATTCTGAAACTTTTTTGCATCAAAATTTGTTGATTTCAAATCAACTGCGTTAGTCCAAGTGGTAAGCAGCTTGGTTCTGTTTAAGCAGGTCTCGAGTTTGAGGCGTTGTGTATGCAAAAAAAAATTGTTGGAAGACTCACCCACTAATGTCAATTATACAACGCGGGTCGATCTAGATTAGTCAGGGCGAAACCTGGAAACTAGAAGGGAAACCAAAAAAAATATGCTGATTTCTTGTGCATCAAGGGTGACATTTCACCAATAACAAAGATCTAGATACAACATACGTGTACAGTGTTAGTGTTAGGAGTAATTCCATGCTTATCATGTGATATACAACATGACATGTATAAATACGACACTGCCATTGACATTTTTAAAATGGGATTTGGGAATATTATCATTTGAAGATAACAAAAGATTATGGTTAATAAAGGGAGACGGCCCTATAAGTACAAAGGTGGAATCTGATTATATTACAAAGATGTCCAAAAGAAAGGTGACGCAATGCCATCAAATTCAATCAAGAATAAGAAAAAGTTAATGGGCATTTTTTTTCATGCTAAAGTGGCTTGGGGTGAAAAGAAACGAATAATAATTTATTAAGCACTTAAAAATAAATAAAAATAAAAAACAAAGTATCAAAATAGTTACGGACAAGTGTAGATAGGGAGAGAATTTTTTATGTAAAAGATATGATTAAATACAAGACTAATTATTACAAATGTTTAAATTGATATATATATATATATATATATATATATATATATATATATATATATATATATATATATATATATATATATATATATATCGCATGAAAAATTCTACAACGGGCGACGAACATTGATGAACACCACTAACGATGAACACTGATGAACATCATTAATTTTTTAAAAAAAAAATTAAAAATCTAAAGGACTAAAATTATAATTAAAATTATCTCTTAAAAAATAAAAATCAAATTTAATAGATATTTTATAATATTTTTTAATAGGTTAGAATCAAATATACACAATTCTCGTAAACCTTAACAAAATCAATCTCTAAAAAAAATAGAAATCAGTTTATAATTTTTTAATAGATTAGAATCAATAATATGAGAATCGAGTATATTTGATTCTAATCTATTAAAAAATTATAAACTGATTTCTATTTTTTAAGAGATTAATTTTATTATGGTTTAGGAGAATTGGGTATATTTGATTCTAACCTATTAAAAAATATTATAAAGTAATTATGACATCCTCTCTTTCCCTACTCATAGGAGTAAAATTCCACTTCCACTCTCCCTATATAGAAATTGTTCAATATATATATATATATATATGATTATAAAGTTTTATTGTCTTTATAATTCTATTCTACTCAAAAAAAAATAATCTTTGTTTAAACCATTAAACAGATAGACATGAAATATCTATTGTTGATAAAAAATCACATAAAATTAACTAGAAAATAGGCACGAAAGAATTCTACCATAGGCACAGGATATTGAAAGTACATTGAAAAGGAGAGTTAACATGGAACACGTTGGATCCCAATTCCCAACCGATTAATAAATACATTAGCTTTGGAATTTTTCAGACAAAGTATAGTGAGATGGTTTGTTTTACCTACTGGATCCTGCCTAAATCATCTTAGCTTTGGAAATTTTCAGATAAAGTAAAGGGAGAGATGGTTTGTTTTAACCAGCCTGCATAAAAGCTGGTTTTTTTCGTCAATACCTTAAATGCATGTAATTCACACATGGTCGGCTGATGCTAAATTGAATGACAAGTTACTGTTTCTGAATGATTTATTGTACTTGAGATTAATTTGAACAAGAAACGTGCACAAACAACCCAAAATTTGGGTGAGGGAGATAGAGCCAAAAGCTGGTTTTTACCCAAATATTTAAAATTTTAATATTAATTATGTTTCTAACATCCAAACAAAATTATTTTTGGATCTAGCATCATTTACAAAAACTCGTCTAATTTGATGTGACGAGTTCTACTAAAAAATAAAAAATTATAAAACTATCAATATGGGCAGTGGTGGATTCAGAAATATATTTGAGGGTGGACACATATAAAATCTCAAAATTTCAGGGTGGGCACAAATCACAAATATTAAAAAAATTTAAAGATTAATTAAAAAAAATTAAAGACAAATGTAAGAACTTTAAAAAGTTCAGGGTAAGCACGGGCTCACCCTATGTTATATGTACATCCGCCACTGAATATGAGGTAAAGAGTAAAGAAAATAATTAAGGAGGTACAGTCGTTCACGATTATCAGGGGGCATAGGTTCAAGTGCGGTTGCTCCTCGCCGCCTCGTCGATCCGTCACTGTACTGTATATATTGGATGATTAGATATGAATTCATTTTCATCCAACAATGAAGGATGTATAAGTGAGGCGAAGGGACAAAAATCATGTACCTTTTCGGTGTTTTTTTATGCCTAAAACTAAAAAAATTAAATTATAAGTCATAATTCTAAACTATAAATTCTAAACGTTAAAAAAATAAACCTTACGTATAATCCTTTAAACTTTAACTTTAAACTCTAAACTTTTTTTTTAATGTAGAAACATAGAAAGTGACACTAAAAATGGACAAAATATTTGTATTCGAGGCCAAGTGCAATGCGCCAAAGTCCGCGAGCAATGGGACCTGTCAGGCGGAGAGGGTGGCAGGCAAGGCAAAAGCATAAAGTGGTGGATGGTGGCGTTGTTGAATGGAAACACTCTAGCTTCGTGGGGTCTTCAACTATTTGATGGTGCACCAAATTCCTCTTTGTCCTCAACTATTTCTTGGGTTCCATCCGACTCATCTTCCACCTGATCTGTCCCTGTTGCTGCTTTTTGGCCCTTCTAGCTAGAGTTATCATACCCACTTTTAAGCTACGTTTTACCCTCACTAGATTTACATTTGCTTAATTCGTGGAAACTTCAATGCTGATTAGACCCCCACCAACTCCAGTTCATGTAATTTTACGCATTAATTTACAGCCAATGAGTCATTAGCTTCGTATATTTGATTTTCTAGCACTTCTATTATCGTGTGCGAGAATAGTTTTAGGCTCCAGCGTAGCCTTGCCGAAGAACAAATTTTTTTTATCCCTTTCTAATGTTTTTATATATGTCTCAACATTAAAAAACTAAACATTCAGCTTTAAAATTATTATTTTTAATGTTAAAATATATATAGAGACACTAAAAAGGAAGGAAAAAGTTAAGAAGAGTCCATTTGTCATTTGATTATTCTCAACAGTAGAACTAATGTACGGAAGACAGATAGGAAATGGAAGGGGACGCTCATTGCCATATTTTATGTCGCTGGTTTACTTTCATGGGGACAATGACCCCATTGCTCGGCTCAATTATTACCACTTCCCTCGTAGTTGAAGCTGAAGCCGAAACGCAACGAAGAAAGTGAGGTTAATATGGCAAACTCATCAAATATCTCTTACCTGCAATCTGTGAATAACTTAGTGGCGACTGTGACGCCAATAAATGCGAGTCAATGCAAAATCATTGTCTGAATGATGAGTTTACCATAGACGAATAGAAGGGGAACTGAAAGAAAAATAAGCAAATTTAGAGAGGGTTAGTGGCTGGCCTGCAATTGTTGGTCCAACTAGATTTCACGGGTTAATTAACCTATTTCACATGACATTGATTTTTTTTTAATATGCTGGTGTGATGTAAGGGTAGCATCTGTTTAATTTTTTTAGTCTTTTCAAAGACGGCACACACAACATGCACTACTGGTGCTCGAAATCAGATCCCAAGGGAAGATAACCATGGTGAGGCTAACGGGAATAAGTTGCTAGTTCCCTTATGCAAAATTAGAAGTCTGGATTCTAGCATTGTGCATAATAAATTTCTACAAAATATAATCTAAATTAACGGACTAAAGAGTCGGATACTGGTAACTATAAAAAATAGGATGTTTAACGATTCCAACTCTGATATCTGGCCTATAATTTTCACCATGGTGAGGCTTATAATTGAATTTGACAACAAAAGAAGAACTTTGTAAGTGGTGTTTGGGGGTGGGGTTATGGAACGTAATAAAAACAGTAGATCCATAAAGATGAAGGCACAATGAGATAAAATGTCAAAGCCATTGATCACGAAATGAATGGAAAGGCACAATACATTGTTGGCATCCCATTGCCACCCACTTTACCCACAAAGCTGATGCTTTCATCATTATATTCTTTATTGTTAATTAAACGATTGTGGCTGATCTTAGCAATTTGGACTCAGTGCCCTAAGATATGGTATGGACCCCCCGAAGTATACAGTATACATGAAAGATCCAAGTACCCCCTCTTATAATTACTTGCACAGTGGATTAAGAAAGTATAGAACAATACAGCCAATTTACACTAACAAAGCAAAAAAAAAAAATCAATTGTCTGGATCCCACATGGATAATTATAATATGTATTTAGACGACGACATTTATATATTTAACTAACAATCAATTTTTGAATGCAACATGTAATTTGAGTAAAAAACAGAATGATATTCATTTTATAAGATTTAAATTCAAATTTTTTTGTCTGTAAAGTATATGCATTGTCAAAAGGTGGGTTAAAAATATATATTATTAGATTATTACCTTATAATCACTTTAAAAAATTAATAATTAATTTTTAAATTTCATTTCGATATGCTTATCAACTTGTGTACTGGTGGAAAATGTAGATGTTCATCATCTTTTGGGACTCGGTTCGAGCACCAGTAATGCATGTTGTGTGTGCCGTCTTTAAAAAGACCAAAAAAGTTAAACAGATGCCTACCCTTACATCAAACCAACATATTCAAAAAAAAATTCATTTCGATATCTTCAAATAATAACACTCATTAATCAATATCTAATTATTTATAATAGTTTTAAAGTTAAGTGAATGTCTAATAATTATTACCAAATGTAGTGTTATTGTATTAGAAATCAAGTTAATTTTAAGGTTTAAGATTTAATTTAGGGTAGTATCTAAAATTTAGAGTTTATGATATATGTTGTAGGATTTAGGCTTATAATTTAGAGTTTGACAAATAGGTTATATTTTGTGAGATAGCTTAAATAAAAATGGTTGTGTAAATTTCTTTAACACATCTTATGTATGAAGATATAACTTCGCATTTATTAATTATTATAATCTAAAACCATTTTTTTTAGATAGTTTGAGAAATGAGTTATATTTTAATATTGTATGTGTAAAAAATTACACAACTCGTCCTTGAAATCTAAACTTTAACTCTACTACAGCACCTAAATATAAAATCCTAAACGAAACACTTAAACCATAATTTATGTTTTAGAATTTAAAGTCAACAATTTAGATTTCGAATTGTAATTTTTTTTAAAAAAAATGTATAAATTACTTTTACGCGTATTACATACCAAAGTATAACTTTCTATTTACAAATCACAATGTTTCGAGTATTATCACTAGCGTCATCAGCATCTAAGTCGAGATGTTGTTGGGATAGATCCTATGAGCATATATTTGGGGATAAAGAATATTGGTTCACAATCAAACACAATAAATTAAATTTTCATTTTATGTCAGCATTCATCAAGTAGCAACAACATCATCGGATTATATCCAAATAGATTAATTCTCGATTCCATATTAAAAACACGAGCATGAGATTTGTTACTTTGATCTTATTTACGTCTACTGATGTTGAGTACCACTTGAAGCATCAATGTCTTTTGGATTAACATGAATCTAGCTTGAATAGTTAATTTTTGGGCACTAAACATGAAAGATTTTAGCAGAATCTTACCTATTAACACAAATTTTAATTGGTAATTAAGTTAGATTTCATTGTAGTCCCTTTAATAAGGATTTTGCTATTGGCAGCCCTAAGGGCTGTCAATAAGAACTCTTTAGATTCTTATAATTAATGCTTATTTTGTTTTGTAATGAAATCTAGTAAAATATAATTAAATGCATTCTTAAAAAATCATGTTTAATTAATTTTAGATTGTTTAATATAATTAATACTCACTTAAAATGGTTTATTGTTTAGGGTTTGGGGATTGGGGATTTGGATTTAAGGTTAGTGTTTAGTGTTTATGGCTTATGGTTTGATGTTTAGGGTTTAGGGTTTGTGTTTAGGGTTTAAGTTTAGGAATTATGATTTAAGGTTTAAGTTTGAGGTTTGGAGTTTAAACTTAGAGTTTGTGGTTTAAGATTTGGAGTTTTATTGTTTAATTAAAATAAAAAATTAAATTAATGAAACATAACCTTTTAGGAATGTAATTAATTACATTCTACTATATTTCTTTAAAAAACAAAAAAAATATTAATTACAAGAATCTATAGTGTTCTTAGGGCTGTCAATAGCATAACCCTTAATTTAAAAGTTTTAATCTCAACCATGTATTTGTATTTTCCATGATCTCTACGTTTAAGTAGATTATTTTTTTTTCTCACTCGTAAAGGTATGTAAGGTCAAATCATATGTGTCTTATTTTTTGTTGACTTCTCAATTTAATTTTTTTTTCGTGCAAATTTTCATGAGAAGAAATTCCACCTAAGTAAATTCCTAACATAGTATGAATTTGAGATTTTCATTTTATAAAGAGAATGTATACAAATTTTATATTTTATGCACATATAATAAATTTGATTCACTAAGCATAAGTTAAACCTATACGTATATATAATAGGTTAGCCACAATATTTTTTTAGGTTAAAAAGATGAAAATGGGCACCCTTTAAAGATTTGAAATGAAGAAAAAAGAATCAGCATCCACCAACTTTCAAATCAGGTTAGATATAAGGAACCTTTTTTAAGCTTAGTATAGTATTTTTAAAATCTTAATGGCCAAAAACCAATACAAATTTATCCATGAAAATGCTAATGCCTGATATGCTTATACTCCCATGACACATAGCTGCCATTGGTGGTTCTCCCGGACCCACATTTCACTTGCCCTGAGGCCCGACCACAACGGCCAACGCACCATGGTCTATTAGGGTCACTACCCGGATGCGGAGGATCTGAGCCAACATCCCACCGCACCCCACCATCGTTATAATTAGAGTGACAAGCAGTTAATTTTTTTCGATTAATTTTAAGTAATTTTTAACGAGCGTGTAAAAATATATAGGAGTATATCTGTATGATTTTCGTGAATGAAATCATGGATTTTAATTAAAAAAAAAAAACAGATAATTTTTTTTTTTATTTTCCTCACTTTCCCTACTTATAAATAGCAGTCCTCACCTTCTGTGCTTTGCAGGTTCACACTCTTCACCTTCTTCTCCTCTACCGCAACCAAACCACCACCTTCTCCATTAACAAGAAATCGAAGTCTATAAAGAAACACTAAAAGATGAGGCCTATTAGCAGCGGCAGCACAGTAGAAGCAACAACTATGCCCTCATTGTCACCGCCGGCAATGGCGCAACCGCGCTCTCCATGGCACTCACCCGTGCCCTACCTCTTTGGAGGCCTTGCAGCGATGCTGGGTCTCATAGCTTTTGCTCTCTTGATCTTAGCTTGCTCCTACTGGCGGCTTTCCGGTCGTTTGGACAACCACGGTGAAGGAGGTGACGCCGAAAGGGATGTCGAAAGTGGCGAAAACGAGGGTGAGTCAACTAAGCCGGTGAAGGTTTACGAGGAGAAGATTCTGGTTATAATGGCCGGCGAGGAAAAGCCCACGTTCTTGGCTACCCCTGTATACACTAAAGCTTCCCCGTTGGGTGATAAAAATGGTAAGTTTGAAGACAATGAAGGATCAGAGAAACCGGAAAGCGGTGAGAAAGTGAAAGAAGAAATGGGCGGTGACGGTGGTAGTGATCGATTGCCAACAATAACAGAGAACTCTGAAAACCACGACAGCCAAATTTAAACCAGTTCCGTTTTGTTTTTAATTTTGTCTCTGTTTGCAGAGAGTGAGAGATTTTGCACCGTTTCCTTTTTGTTTTAATCGATTTTGATAGTCGGAAAATGTAAATTTTGATGAGAACTTAAATTAGACTCAAGTTCTCTTCCCAAATTACAGAAGCAAACTCATGTCCCAAGTGGAGCATTTGCCGAGCACAAAGTCACAAACCGGTCGAGAAACACGAGTCGCCTTAACCTTTAACTTTACTCTATAATTATTAGCCTGTCGTTGCACAAACATTTCAAATAAAAATACGATGGGAATAATCGTCTTTTATGTTCACTTTTAAAGTACTAAATAGAGGAATAAAGGGAAGATAATGAATCGAAATTAAAAGCACATATTCCTCGAAAGAGTTCTAGTTTTAGTGCTGTTAAAAAAAATTCTGTCATCCCCTGAAGAGCAAGGGCAAAGGGACGTTGATTCACAATGCAAGACAGCAGTTTTCTCTAGCAAGCAGGAGACACGTGCCGAGACAATTAATTAAAGCCCGTTTCCCAACTGCGCGGCGACTCGACGCCACCATTTGTGTAATTGTGTTGTTTAAATTAACTCATTTACTATTTCGCAACCTTTTCGAAGTGGAGATATTGTACTGTGCGATGTTCTCTAGCTGTTACTTGGTTGGAAGAGAAAGACAACGCAAGAGCTTCATAAATGATGAGAAAACGGTTTTTAATAATCAACAGAAATCCTCTACCCTTTTAATTTTTCTATCTATATATTGCAACACTAGAAAATAAATTTAGAATTTAAGATTAAAATTTAAGATTAAGATTTAGTTTTTAAAATTTAAAAATATGGTCAAAGGTTAAGATTTGATTTTTTAGTGTTGGAGCATATATAAGGACAACGAAAATGAACAAAAATATTTTGTTCGTTTAATAATATGTGTGTCAGTGTCAAAGGCTTAAGAATATATACTACATTGTAAATCACCTTTAGACTATTCAAAAAAATATTAATTACTTTTGTGATTGAATATGTATGAACAAATACTACTTTGTAATTATTTTCAATGGGTTTTGCTGTATAAGAACTACAAGATTCTTATCATTAATTGTTATTTTACTTTTTAATGAAATCTATTAAAATGTAATTAATTACATTCCTAAAATATTAAACATCGTTAATTTATGGTGTTTAATGTAATTAATAATAATGTAAAATGGTTTAGATATTTAGGGTTTATGGTTTATTGTTTTTGGGTTTTAATGTTGATGTAATTTTATAGTTATAGAGTTTAAGGTTTCTGGTTTAGGGTTTGGGCTTATGGACATGGTTATGATTTAATGTTAAAGTTTAGGGTTAATTTATGGTTTTTAAAGTTTATAGTTTATGACTTAGGGTTTTGGGTTTGGGGTTTATGGTTTGGGTTTGGGGTTAGAGTTAATATTCAGGGTTTAGAGTTTAATTCTATTAAACACCATAAATTAATGATGTTTAATTTTTTAGGAATTTAATTAATTATATTACTAAAATATTAAACATCATTAATTCATGGTGTTTAGTGTAATTAGTAATAATTTAAAAGGGTTTAAGTGTTTATGATTTATGATTTATAATTTTAGGGTTTAGGCTTTATTGCTTTAGGGTTTTAGCGTTGCTGTATTTTCACGGTTTTAGAGGTTTTTTGTTTAGGGTTTAGGCTTATGGTTATGATTAGAATTTAGGGTTTAGTGTTTATGGTTTAGAGTTAAAGTTTAGGGTTTAATGTTTAGGGTTAGGATTAAGGTGTAATGTTTAAAGTTAAGGTTCAAGGTTTAATTCTATAAATTAATAATATTTAATTTTTTAGAAAGGTAATACATTACATTCGACTAGATTCTATTGAAAAGTAAATTAAACATTAATGATAGAAAATTAGTAATTCTTCACAACCCTTAGTGCTTTGTATAAGCAACCCATTTTCAATTTAACATTGAAAAAGATGAATAATTTCAGTACTGTAATTAAAATAAATAATTAATCAGTTTTGAATTTGTGTAAAAAAGATGGATGATCATTAATATATACTAAAGGCCACCTTTGGGCTCGGGGTGTAGCACTATGTGCCTGAGATGGGCATGAGAACTAAGACATTAATGGGCCGTATATCAAATGGGTTTTAATTTAGGTTCATTTAGTCCGTCGTCACTTTTCTACATTAATTTTTGGGTAAACTATTCGTTTAGTATCCAACCTTTTATTCATGTTTTTGTTTTTGTACCCACTTATATTTTGGTAAAATAATACCTAACGTTATATTTTGTTTTTGTTTTAATGTTTTGTCATTAAAAATTTAATTACATGCTGATTAGAAGAGAGAAAATCATACATGACAAGATGCCACATCATTTTCTCTCTCATAGTCAATATACCATGTCGAATAAAATCATAAAAAATCACACGTGATAAACTGACTAAGAAAGAGAAAATTGTGTGGCAATATGCAACTTATAGTGAGAATCATTTAATTGGATAGGGAAATGTTTGATTATTAATTAGATTTATAAGATTACATAAGACTCGTTATACTCATTACTCAATCTAACTATAGTGACTAAAATAACAACAAAGTTTAACGTGTGTGACTAAAAAACAAAGAAGTCTAACGTAGGATACTAAAATGGTAAACGTTTAATGGCATTGTTACTAACATAACGTGAGCAACTAAAATGCAAACAAAGTCTAACGACAACGTTTAATATGCAATTTTTTCATTTCAGCGACTGAAATGAACATTTGTGAAAGTTGGTGACCAACTGTGTAATCTACTAAAAAGAACTACTACTCTCTATTAAGATAAAAGGTAATTTGCCTACTTATAATTGAACCATTAAATTTAGGTAATTTAGGTAAGTTAACAGCTGCTGTGGGAACTGATAAATGTTTGTAGTATTTTAGTAGCTGTACGAATTGGTTTGCAAGCTTCAGTAAAGCTGCCTGTAGAGCCTTTTAGATTTTTCCCTGTTCTATACAAATGGAGTTCAATTTGAATTGATTGAACCATTGCAATTTGCCTACTTATAATTGAACCATTAAATTTCATGTTGATCCTATGGTTATCTGGTTGGCCTGCTTGCATTGTCATTTGCCACAAAGCCTTCGGGTGTTTAAGTTATGTTTCGAACAATATAAAGATTATATCAGCCAAAAAGTTTTGTGGCTTCTTGTTTCTAACTTGATGGATTTACAAGTCTTTCGATTGTTGTGTTTCGACATGTAGCTCTGTTTTGCTTATCGGTTTTTGCGCTTTTAAAAAGTTCTAACATTCATTTATCACCTTTTTCATATGTATCAATCTTTTATGTAATTTCTTTAATGATTTCCAACTTTTTCCTCCCCATTTCAGGTGGCCAGACAAGCATCAGGTAATTGGTTTTAGTCTTTGTTTTCTCGAGAAAACATCCGGATACATTTAGTTTGGATAAGATTTTTTGAGTGATTAGTTACAGTAGCCTTAACTAATGGAGATGTAACATCTGAGCTGCCTTACCCCCTTTGTTTACTTCATTCTGATATGTCATAACTCATAATCTTTTCTTTTATTTCCTTCTGTAGGAGTTCTGTTTTCTTCTTTTTGGAATCTTTCATTTCCAATTTGTGGATGATTTTAGGGCTTTTATAGGGCAATTCGCTGTTTGTTTTGTGATGAACACATCTTTCGAGTTTCGACTTGAACACCCTCAACACTCATCTTCCACTTTTCTCTTTATAACTGCTACAGGCCATATTGGAGATGCTATTTCCCGAATACGCAAGCAATAATTTATGTCGTTGATTCAAGTGACACTGACAGGATTGGAATAGCCAAAGAAGAATTTCATGCCATTTTAGAGGTATTCTTATGGCTAGACTGGCCCGTCATATTTCCCTCAGCTCTTGCTGCTTAACTCCTTTAATGCCATATCGTAGATTCTGACTTTTTTATCGTTAAACCATTGAGCAGGAGGATGAACTTAAAGGTGCAATAGTCCTGATTTTTGCAAACAAGCAGGTGAACACTATAATTGCTCTATGCTTACCGTCCAATGCTGGAAAATTGTTACAAACTGTATCACTCTAGATTTTCAATTTCTCGATTGAACAGGATCTACCCGGTGCACTTGATGCTGCTGCTGTGACCGATGCTTTGGAATTGCACAAATTAAAAAATCGTCAGTGGGCAATATTTAAAACTTGTGCCGTAAAGGGTGAAGGAATTTTTGAGGGCATGGACTGGTAAGTAAGGTTCTGTTAAGTCAAACATTTGTGACATTTGTTTTATCTCCGGTAACTCTACAGCTTTTGTTGCCATATAAGAAGTTTATGTCTCGCCTCCTCATGAGAGTTGTTTAGCATCAGACTTTAGTATGTATCTGGACATAGGTTTCTATAGGAACTGTCGTGGCCTCAGGCATTGCCGATTTAGGGTTCTGTATTTGCTCTTCCATCTTGCATGAATTTTCTAGAAACGACAAATTAGGTATCGATGCGAACGCATATCGTTTAAATTAGGTATCTGATATAATGAACTGTTATGCAGGTTAAGTAATACTCTCAAAGCAGGAGGTGGTTGATTTTTGTTTCCAGATCAAAATATGTTAGTAAACGTACTCCATATTGTGTTAATCGATACAATCACCATTTGACTTGCTGTAATAGTTGGCATATGATTTTTTTACAGGTTGAGATTTTACTTTTTTATATCTTCGGTGAGATTGTACAATTTGATTTGATAATAGATGGTGTTTTAAACTAATGTTCGAATTTGGAAAATTGAAGGGTGTTTGTTCTTGAAAGTTTTTTTTTTGGGGTGGGGGTGGTAAACATATATTTTGGTAGATGACTTTAGCTTCAAGATTCAATTTGGTACCTGGAGTTATTTTTTGATCTAATTAGATATATGGACTTGGTTTTTTGTTCAATTTGGTACCTCAACTTGGCTTCTTAGTTCAATATGTTATCCAATTAGGAATCTGAACTTATTTAGTTATTTCTTACTTCAAATTGAAATATTTTGGATTTGGATCCATTCAGGTTGGACGGATTTGGATGAGTTTAAATAATTTTAAATTTTAAGTAAAAAATATAAATACTATGTTAAATTAAAAAGTTGAATTTAAGTATTTAATTAATACAATATAAATATATCAAGTTCACGAATTAATATAAATTGAAAAAAAAGTTTTTAATTGAAAACAAAAACTTTATCGATTTAATTGAAGTAATTTTTTTTATCAAGGACTTAAAGTACTAAATTAAAATATAAGTTAGCCTGCCAAAATGTATACTTACCAATTTCTATAAGAAGGCAAGCCTTTTAACAATTTGTCGATTTCGTGATGGGTAGGTCATTTACGACCCTCTTTTAATTGGGTAAAAAAAAAGGACTGGAATGTCTCTAGTCGTGAGAATTATTACTGAAAATCGAAATAATAATTAGTTTTTAGAGTTTAAGAATTGTGATTTATGGCCTTTTTACCTGCTAAAAAAGAAAACTAGTAGAAATTTTATTAACGATAAATTAGAAAAAAAAATATTTTCTAACGTAAACTTAATAATTTTAGAATTTAAAGTTTAAAATTTAGTGATTTAAAATTCAGAGTTTAAATTTTAGAAGTTAGCATTTAAAGTTTTAAATTTTAAAATTTATGCTTAAAATAGTTATATAGTATGTATAAAAAATACAAATGAGATTATTATAAAAATATACTAATAATAATTTTTATAAAAATATTAAATTATTCATATTCTTCTATTCAAAAAAAATATTCATATTCTTTTATTAATATACATTTAAACTCGTAATTTTTAAACTAACAGAACAGTATTGTCGGTCAAATTAAAGACAATTAATTTAAAAATAAAATATTTTAATTTTACTAACCAAAATAAATTATTTATTATATTTTATTTGATGTTTCAAAGATAAAACAAGCATACATCATATTTTAATGGGCGGGTGTGTGTGACCTGCAAACCCCAAATTCGAATTACATTTAGGTCTTATTTAGTTGTTTGAAAAAGTAGAAAGGTGAAAGGTGGGGAGATGAAGTGAAAAGAAGATAAATTGTGTGCTTGACATGAAAGAAAACCATAAGAATTATATTTTTCATAGTCATGTGTCAAAATAAATCATATTAAAATTTAGATTTAAGTATAAAATAAGTGTCCAAATTATGTATTTTTTATGCAAAAGGTACTTAAACTATTTTTTGGTGAAATAGGTACCTGAAGTTTCGTTTTTGGTTGAAATAGGTGCCTAAACTATTTTTTGACTGAAATAGGTGCCTAAACTTTTACTTTTGATTAAAATGGGTGCTAAAATTGGCTTTAAAATAAGACAAAAATGAAAGTTCAGGCACCTATTTCAATCAAAAAATAGTTTAGGCATCAATTTCAACTAAAAAATACTTTAGTCATCTATTACAAAAAAGAAACATTGTTTGAGCACTTGTTTTATATTTTAACCTAAAATTTAAAGGAAAAAAAAGAAAAAAATGTGAATTAATTTAAGGAAAATACTTTGATGCACAAGCTGTGTAAACTTTAGTTTACACAAGCCCTTTAATTTTAGGGTTTATGGTTTTATGTTAGGGTTTAGGGGTTTAGTATGTAGGGTATATAATTTAAGGTTTATGGTTAGAATTTAGAGTTTAGGGTTCAGGGCTTAGGGTTTAGGGCTTACGTTGCTAGGGTTTGTGATTTAGATTTTAAATTTTATAAAAGGATTGTGTAAAAAAAATTTACACAGCTTGTGCATCAAAATAAAACCCTTAATTTAAAGCATAAACTTTTTGAATTATGTTTTTCCTTTTATTTTTTTTACTCTATCAAGTAATGAATAGAAGTAAAAGTATTTACTTAAAAAATAAAAAGATTTTTTTATCCTTCCTATCGAGCACACTAATGAATATAAAAAATAATTTTTTTATCCTTCTAATTTTCTGAGCAAAACAAAGCCTTACTTGTGTTTTCATGTATTATTATTTATATTTTTTTAGATAGTCTAAAGGCAATTACAAGATAGTATGTATTTATACATATTATTAACTCTTTGATAATGCACATACAACTTATACACACAAATGATTTGAACTCGTATTTATATAATTTTTTTTAATAATATATAGATGAGTTTATTCAAGACCGACAAAAAAAAACGCATACTATCAGCGACAGCCCCCTTCATCTTGTACCAATTTTTGTTTCTTTTAACTTATATAATAAACATTTTTAGAAAATGAATTAATTATAAATTATCCTTCCATTTTTAAAAAATATTAGTATAATTTATCCTCTCAAGTTGATAATCTAATTCAATCCCGGGGTACTACCGAAAATTAAAAGTTAATTATTATATTTTATATTTACAACATTAAGTTGAAGATTTTTAAATTTTAAAAATAGATTAAATGGGGTCATAAAATAACATATACAAATTAATTTTTGAAATAGTAGGAGTACAAATTTTCTTTAATTACCATAAAAACGGATAAGCTCCGTCCCTCCTCTACACATCTCTACAATAACAAGGCATGGGCAAGGGCAAGGGCGTGGGCGTGGGCCCAACTTCCTGATTTGAAAATGACAACTCTCTCCTCCCTCCCCACAAATATTCAGCCTCTTTCGGCTAAGCCTCTTCCACGTGTTTCTCTTCCATTGGTCAATCATGGATTTCCCTGGCCCACTAGATAGACGCCTAGAACACGCATTGTCTACAACTTAACGTAGCAAAACCTGACCCCAACTCTCCCGTATTTTGTCGCTTTGCTAAACGTAGCTAAACTCACAACTCAGTGACTCACAAGCCTCCCCAAACTCAACATTCCTACAGAAAGAAAGAGAGAGAGGAGAGGAAAAAAAAGGGAATTTTTAATAAAGTGAATTGTTGAAATGGCGTCCAAGCTGTGTGATTCCTGTAAATCAGCGACGGCGACTCTTTTCTGCCGGGCTGACTCGGCGTTTCTCTGCTCCAACTGTGACTCCAAGATCCACACCGCCAACAAGCTCGCCTCGCGTCACGCACGAGTTTGGGTGTGTGAAGTATGCGAGCAAGCACCCGCTCATGTCACCTGCAAGGCCGATGCCGCCGCTCTCTGCGTCACCTGCGACCGTGACATCCACTCCGCCAACCCTCTCGCTCGCCGACACGAGCGCGTCCCCGTCACCCCCATCTACGACTCCGTCAACTCAGTTCCAGCCGTCAAGCCCAACGGGGTCGTTAACTTTCTGGATGACCGTTACTTCTCCGACTGTGACGGAGAAGCTGACGTCAGCAGGGAGGAAGCCGAGGCGGCCTCGTGGCTGCTTCCCAACCCTAACCATAAGGCCGTGGACAGCCCGGACGTGAACACGGGGCAGTACGTGTTCCAAGAGATGGATCCGTATCTGGATCTGGATTACGTGCATGGGAATTCGAAACTAGATGCCCAGGAGCAGAACAGTTCTGGAACCGACGGAGTGGTCCCCGTTCAAAGCAAGAGTGTTAGAGCTCCGGCCGTCAACGATCACAGCTTCGACTTGGACTTCACCGGATCCAAACCCTTTGCTTATGGCTACAACCCAAACATTATTAGTCACAGTGTAAGCAAAAAAAAAGCTTTGAAAATTTTCGGAATCATTTTTGAATTACAATTTGAATTTTGTTTTCTGGTAATGATTTGCAGGTATCATCATCGTCGATGGATGTGGGGGTGGTCCCAGATGGAAGCACGACGACGGACATATCAAACCCGTGCAGCAAAGGGACTGAGTCAACACATCAGACGGTGGTGCAACTATCACCGGCGGACAGAGAAGCGCGGGTGCTGAGGTACAGAGAGAAGAGAAAGAACAGAAAATTCGAGAAGACGATCCGTTACGCCTCCAGAAAGGCGTACGCAGAGATGCGGCCTAGGATCAAAGGAAGGTTCGCGAAGCGCACGGCCGTAGAAGTGGAAGTCGATGGCAGTAACACGCATGGATTTGGAGTCGTCCCGTCGTTTTAAACTGAACCCTCTCCTCTCCAGTCGCCAGTAATAATGTTTTCATGTTAAATTCTGAAACTTTAATTCTCACCTGCTTTTGCTTTACTCGACTGGTAAATGCTTTTGTCCTGAGGGTTTTGGGGGGAAAGGATTCTGGGTTTTTAAGGTGTTATTTTGCAGCTTCTTGCATTAATGTTTATGTGGTGTATATAAGTAGGTGGTGAAGAAGAAGGTGTTTGTAATCCAGCCAACAATGGGAACGTATCTTTACCATTGTTTTTGTACAAGTTTCTTAATATGATGTAATTAGCGGATCTTTTCTTCTATTTAGGGTTTAAAACAAAAACAATGTGGTTTTGTTTTAGTGTTCTTGATATGGATGATGAGTGTGATCTGATGAATTTTTTAATGGGGATTAATTTTGGGTATCAGAATCTGTCACTCCATTGGAGCATTGGCTTCGAAAATGTGATTATGGTGGACTGTTTAATTGAATAATTAACTCATAATTTGGGGAGGTGAGTCAAAAGGGTATTGCATCATCTTAAACATCTTTTCCATTTTTTATTATAATTATGAAAAATTCTCCTTTGGGGGATTATGGTTTATTAACATGAGCAACTGTTGAATTTCCCACTGACTAGTGACTTGGAGCTCTGATTTTTGTTTTATACCATATGTAACTCAAGAAAGTTTTTTTTTTTGTTCTTGATAAAATGTACGTAGATGGATGCTTAATTTTTCAAATTTTTTAACAATATGTCTGAATTTTATTAGATATCAAAATAAAAAATAATCTAAAAGAAGTGAAATTATAATAAAAAATAATAAAACACAATAAATATAAATAGAAAAAAGGAAACATTAAACTAGCAAAGCACATACCGTGAGCTGCAACACTTCGTAAAACAATATTAAAGATGAAACACTGGAGAAATAGAAGCGAAGAGAAAGACTTCTTGTCTTTATCCATCTACACACTTCACGATTAAAATATGAGTGATGAACAAAACTAATAATCTTGAAGGCTGCTTCGTAAAACAAATCTGACTACATTAATAAATGAACCACAAAAGAGAATTAAACTACCAAAACCACCAAAATCCGTAAAACTGAATTTTATAAAAATTCACGAAGCACTATAACTTTAACAAGCTTTTATAAAATATAAATTAATGATTCTTTTGCATATATAGTTTAATAAAATTCAATAATTATTTTATATTAGTTCAATAAATTTAATAATCATTTTACAACTTCAGTAATAAAAAATCGTTCTTAATTTAATATCCGTTTATATACTTTACCCTATAACTTTACTACATTTACAACAAACATAAGTGGCCTTTTAAGTCTTCGAAACCCTTTAAAAGAGCACATCGTTAGTGTAACAGCTGCTTGCTCAGGATCCTGTATTGACTTTACCATTGCCACGGCCTGGTGATCAAAGTTGATTACCGTTTATATATGCAAATACAGAAATATATGTTGGATTAAAATTGAGACTGATAATACATTATTTCTATACCCACTTCTTTTCTTTGCAAATTAATCCTCTTACACTTCTTTTCTTTGCAAATTAATCCTCTTACTATGGTTTACGAGGCCTTTGGGGTTTTGCCAATTTGTGAATTAGTGTAGACATATAGACCCAGACAGTCTCTGGAACTCTGTTGTTGAGCCGCATCACCAAGGCCGACATCATGTCTGCTAAAAAGCTATGGGTTTGTGGGTTCAATGCTATGCGGATGAACATTGGGGTCCACACCTCTGGGGCCAGCTTCACCGCTGCATGGAGTGACCCAAACCCATTCACCACTCTTGTCATAACTGCGTGCTCCTGCAATATCACACCAAACCAAACTGCAGTTATAAAGTCACCATGGGAAACAGGGCAAATGCCTGCTGAGATTATGATAAAATGTAATTTGTTTTGTGTTTGATTGAAGCTATATGGGATTTTAATGGAGAAGACATCACAAACCTCTGATTCTGATGTTTTTCTTGCTTTATTTTCAGCATCTAGTCTACAACCCGTAACTTCGTCCTGTAGATATATATCTGCTGCTCTAATTATATCCCGCAGGAGGAAAACCCGAACTATTTGACCCTTTTCAGATAGAATGAAAAGCAGCAGATCTTCTGTGGCCGCTACAACAGCATGCATATCAAATGACTTCCATCCCAAGGGATGCGAGCCTTTTCCGTTAGACTTAGGGGGCTCCTCGGATGATTCGGATGCCTGTTCTGATATTGCTGCTATCTGACACGAGATAAACTCCGGTCGTTAAAGGTACGATGACAAATCGTCAAAGATGGGGAATTGTTTTTATATATTAATAGCAAATACAATTTCATAGTAAATATGGACTAGTCTGCATTTCTAAAAACAAAGACAGAGGGCGTACCAAGCGCTCTAGGCGGTTCCACCTAATGGATCCATTATTACAGATGAGAAGTTCCCTTAAAATTTTTCTCATATCAGGATTTGGATCAGCCAAAAGCCTCCCAATCACAAAAGGGTATGCACTTTCAACAACTTTGAAATCAGGATCAAGAACTTTTGCTGTTCCTTCTAGTGAACCAAGAGCTCTTACCACTAAAGCATAGTCCGGGGGAAGAGAGAAGTTAAAATCATACATGACATCATATAACTGGTTCATTATACTCTGTAATCCAAAGCAACAGAAAGAAATTACAGGCGTCATGCTTTTACATTGAAAATAAAGACAGAAACTACAACAAGGACAAGACAAGTGACCGACGGAGGGAAAAAAGGGCCTTGTAGGAGCTGTCATACAAACTTTTGAGATATAAACAGAAGCAAATACAGGTGGATCTTAAAGAGGTTGATAAATAAATCTCACGCTGCAAGCCTGCAACCCAATTGCAGCAATGTAGAAATGCTATTTTGGCTTCATCTTAAAACAGTGCAAACAGGTGGATCTTACAATCTTTCATGCAAATATTTTCCCATAACTATCAAATATCATCATTTTTCTTATGAAAAGAAATCAAGACCATCTTACTTATCCAAATAATAATAATCATAATAGACAAAGTTTAGAATTACTCAATCTACAAGAGATCGGCATTTTGTAGTGCTTACTATACCTATAACACCCCAAAAATTACGCCCAAATTGTAAACCCTAGATTTGAAAAATCCCTAATTTTGAAATCCCTAAATTCAAAACTCTTTTTATTTGGAATTTTAATTCAAAAACCCTAATTTTAGTTCTTATGGCCAAATTATAAATTTTGGGAGTTAAATGATCTTTAATTATAATTTTACGGCTTTATAGAAAAAAATTAGAAGTTTGAGGACCAGTTGGGTGATTAACCCATTTTGTTTTTAAATGCAAATCAAACTCGTTACTTAGTTTTGTTCCTTTTACAACTATAATTCCTATATATTATTATTTTATTCTAAAATCCATCCCCATAGTTATATCACCGAAACCTATGGTTTGTTTTACCCTTTCAACCGCCTATATATATATATATAATCCTATTACCTTAAAAGAATCCAATCGCAACCTATTTGTCCACCAAAACGTTTTGGCTTTGTTGGTTCACATTCAATCGAATGTTTCATTGCCCTTTACTCGTCTTTTTCCTTTACATCAATGATTTGTGGGTTTCGTTCCAATCGGTGTTCCATCTTCGATGTTTGAGCTATTGTCTGCTTAAGGTGTGTTTTCTTCCGGTGCTATAATTAAATTATATGCTATTTTTCTATGTGTTGGTGTTTTACCTCTTTGTGATTATTTATATGTATTGTGGTTTGTATGGTTGACATCATATGCATACGATTTCAGAATGTGTTTTAATTATAATTTATGTAATATTTGATTTATGAAACATCGGATTTTCGGAACTATGATTTATGAATTTATGGACAACACAAGGCTTTCAGATAGACTTTGATCTCAATTTCATAAGAACGAGTATGATCACGATCAATCGCTAATCTAGAGATCTTACGAGGTGACATAGTAATCTATCTACAAAAGGGACAATCCTAGAATTAGAGTTGGTACTTGGAGTTTCTATTCAAAACATATCTTTAATTCTTTAAAATAATAAATTTATCAAAAAAAATCTATTTTGCCCCAAAACATTTAATATGCATGCAAAAATCATTTTCGGCTTAAAATTTTATGTGAGCCACACAGTCCGAGGGTTGAACTTAGCTCTGATACCACTAAATGTAACCCCCTAAACCCGGCCTAGAAGAAAAGACCGAATTTAGGAAGTTACGTTTGAAAACTTTTCCCTCAAGAAATCTAATTTTAAAAATTATACTTTAATTAAAATAAAATAACATAAATTTAATAATAAATATAAATATAAATATCATAATAGATATTCGAATAATTATATAAAATCTCTGAATTAAATTAACAGTAGATGAATGCTAAAAATAATCTCAAAATATAAATAGTTTAAAATTTCATCCATGTTCCAAAATAATAAATAGAAATCTGATTAAACTAAAATAGTTTCATGTTGAATAATAAAATAACCGGATAAAATCTGAGATCCTCCAAGTACCACGTCGCCTAAAGCCCAAAGATATCTGTAAGACGAAACTATGGGGGAGTAAGCTAAAGAGCTTAGTGTGTCTCTAAAGTGCAAGAAAACCCATAATTATAAAACATAATATTATTTTGAATGAAATCTTTTAAACCATAACACAAATCACAAGCGCAGTGCAATGCACCCAACTACATCACCGTCGGAAGAGTAAGGTTCCCCAGAACCACTCTCTACATCGTCACCAATCCGAAGTGGAACTCAACCTGAAGGGTGGAACCACTGATCCGAAGTGGAATTCAGCCCGAAGGATGAAACCACTGAACTTCCTCCGTACAAATCCCAACCCATGCTCATACATATATGATGTTTAAAAATCAAATTCCATAAACACAGTTCCATAAATCCGATATTCCGTAAACATACTTCATAAACCATAGTCCATAAATTCATAAATCATAGTTCCGAAAATCCGATGTTTCATAAATCAAATATTCCATAAATCATAATTAAAACACATTCTGAAATCGTATGCATATGATGTCAACCATACAAACCACAATACATATAAATAATCACAAAGAGGTAAAACACCAACACATAGAAAAATAGCATATAATTTAATTATAGCACCGGAAGAAAACACACCTTAAGCAGACAATAGCTCAAACATCGAAGATGGAACACCGATTGGAACGAAACCCACAAATCATTGATGTAAAGGAAAAAGACGAGTAAAGGGCAATGAAACATTCGATTGAATGTGAACCAACAAAGCCAAAACGTTTTGGTGGACAAATAGGTTGCGATTGGATTCTTTTAAGGTAATAGGATTATATATATATATATATATATAGGCGGTTGAAAGGGTAAAACAAACCATAGGTTTCGGTGATATAACTATGGGGATGGATTTTAGAATAAAATAATAATATATAGGAATTATAGTTGTAAAAGGAACAAAACTAAGTAACGAGTTTGATTTGCATTTAAAAACAAAATGGGTTAATCACCCAACTGGTCCTCAAACTTCTAATTTTTTTCTATAAAGCCGTAAAATTATAATTAAAGATCATTTAACTCCCAAAATTTATAATTTGGCCATAAGAACTAAAATTAGGGTTTTTGAATTAAAATTCCAAATAAAAAGAGTTTTGAATTTAGGGATTTCAAAATTAGGGATTTTTCAAATCTAGGGTTTACAATTTGGGCGTAATTTTTGGGGTGTTATAATACCTACTTGCCAAGAGAGAAATCTCAATAATAAGGTCAGGGGACTACAAGCAAAAACCTGGAAGTCTTGAGATTGTCGAGTACCCTTGCTGAAAGACGTCTGTAATGCATCTGCTACAGATTGTACATCAGCTCCTTCAGGAATAAATCCCAAAGAAAGAAAGTCATTTGCCAATCCCAGAGAATCACGATTAACAAAGTGCACAAGCTGAGAGAAGCAAAAACTTATCAACATAAACTCCTCATGCAAATAACCAGCAAAATTCAACATCAACATTCTTCATCTATAAAATAACAAACATGCTAAAAGTAGCAAAGATGCAAAAGGAGGATTACAAAATAATAAAACAAGCTAAAAGAAACAATGATGCATAAGGAGGCTTATAATATGTGCATGAAATAGTAACCAGGTAAAGACTACTTAGAGGCTAGAGGCTAGGGTTTGGGTTTATGATATATGCATGAAATTGTAACCAGTAAAGACTATTGGTTTATTCATTCCATTATTTTTATCACATTAACATGAATAAGATACCACTATAAACTTGCACATGTGATGCAAGAACTAGTTGAGTTGACTTAATAAAAAGACTCTTTTCTGGTCAAGTGTGAGAGGAAAAAGATGAAATTCCAGTTTTGAAATTTATTTAACTTCATGCAAGCTTATGCCCTAGTTGCTGTTCAATGGTGTGTGCATGTATCCAGACCATCATATTATGAAAAACTAACAGCTTGTATAAAAGACCTATTATGACTGCCATGATATTTTAAGCGGCAACCTGGTATAATTATCAATAGAACAACTCTTAGTCTCTTACCACTTGAATAAGTCCTACACGGTAATGGCGAGGGATATCCCCCATCATCCCAAAGTCTAAATATGCAAGAGAGCCACTGCTAGTAGCAAAAAGGTTTCCTGGATGCGGATCAGCATGGAAAAACCCAACCTCAAGCAATTGTCTCAAAGAGCAGTATACTCCCTAACACTCCATGAAAAGGTGGATAAAGTCAGATTAAGCATAATTAGACCATACATAAGGAGCAAAACTAATGACTAGTGAACAACCAAAAGCTCAATCAAAACAACAAATTAAACCTGGTCAATCAGTTCCCTTCGGTTCAGACACGCCTCCTTCAGTGAAGTTTCATCCGTAAGCTTAATGCCATCTACCCATTCCATTGTGAGTACAGCTTTTCGGGTCAAGTTCCAATATATTTTTGGCACTTTTATTCCCTTTGCATTTTTGGTTTTGCTTGAAGTCTCATCTTTAGCATTTTGATAACAAGCTTGGCCATGGCCTGCACTCATGAGTTTGTATAGATATAAATAACCGCTTATAAATCATTAGGACAAAGTGCAGCAAAAGTTTATATTATACTCACATTTTTTCTCTCACTATAAACCATACTCCCAACATCTACCCTACAAAACCTTCCTTTAAAGTGAAGCTGTGAAGTTTAACTCAGAATACTAAAAAGATGATCCCAGGTCACGGGCCACTAGTTAATCCCTTTAACAATTCTACTCTTGAAGAAGCCTAAACAATTGAATATTCCATATCATTTGATCACTTAAAATTACTTAACATGAAATTTAGGGTCCACAAGCAATTATATAATACTTACTAGGACAATCACTATAAAGAGAGGCAAAGCGTTCGGCATTCCTTGCCTCCAAGATGTAATCAATTTCATCAAACATGTGTCTTACCTGTTCATTTAAGAGACACCTGAAGATATCCATAAGCATGTACAATCTCATTAACGAAAAGATGATAGTGCAAATGCAGGTACTATACAAAAACAATATGAAAATGAATAATATAAGCTGCATTGTACACAAAATAACAAGTTATAAAATTCAGATGATATAAACATATATTGTGAAGATCAAAACTTGTGCATATTATTTACCAATGCACATACAATAACAGATGATATAAACATATACATTATTGGAATATCTACACACTCAAAACATGAAGAACTCACCATTTCATTTACAGCAACAAACAAATCTTTGCGGGCTTTTGCAAATCTTTTTAATTGGCCACCAATCATATGGAATAACAATGCATCAAGGGTCAGCAAGAGTGACATACCAGGCCTCTGTACTTTAACAGCTACAAGTTCTCCAGAATGAAGATGAGCTGCAAGACTTAAAGCAATGAAGCAAATATTCAACTTTACAATTCTCAAAAATGAAGTTCTAAAAAAGGTGCTATTAGAGAGCCCAAATGTTTTTGACATGAGAGAATGATACGGCGGAAAACAAAGCACAGATGTATTGTTTTCTGTTTTACAGAAATGATTGTCTGACCTTTATACACCTGTCCAATAGATGCAGCTGCAATAGGCTCTGGGCTTATATCAGCAAATATTTCTGAAATTGGAACACCCAGTTCACTTTCAATAGATTTTATTGCGATATGGGTGGGAAATGGGGGAATTTTATCCTGACATTAACAGAAGAGCTTCAAATCAGAAAGAAACAGAAGAAAAGAGAAAAACGCTGATGTTAATAAGTAACAGATCTCGGTATGAGTCCAAATTATAGGAGCAGAAATAGTTGTACCTGTAACTTAGCAAGTTCTTGGCAATAAACGGGTGGCAATATATCTGGTCTAGTGCTCAGAGCCTGCCCAAGCTGTATACCCAAATAAAAGTAGGCCAAAATTTTAAGTTCCACCCAGGAGGATTATGATAAACAGAATGGGTAACTTTTTGTTTCATTGCTACTTGATTTTTTCTTCCACAAGTAAAATGCGAAAAGAGAGTTTATTTGGATACAAAAACAAACAATAAAACAAATATAAGCATGTGTGTCTAGCACCTAACGTCTATGGGCAACCACCGAATCTTCAAATTCCTTATCAGAAGTTGACATCAAGATTCAGAGTTTAGATTCATAATGGAAGATTTCATGCAATTGGTTTCAACTACACAAAATGGCAGGATTGAACAGTCAAGTTTGCTACACTTTGCAAACTCTGGTAAAGAGAAGCTAGAATAAACAAAGCTCAATAAGCAATTTAATAAAAAAGAGTTACACAGATTATGATAAAGCAAGGATAAAGTAACTTGCCTTAACATAGAAAGGGCCCAAGCGAATTAGTGTCTCCTGAAACTGAAACAGTGTAAAAATTGCAATAAGTTTGTACTGTCCAAAAGATAAAGAAGGTTTATCCATAGAAAGATATGAAAGTTTTAACAAAGTCCATATCAAAATAACACAAAATGGCAACATTTAAAACATGAAATCATTTAGCATAAACTTAGCCAGACTATGCCAAGGGTCCAGTATTTTAGCATGCTCCATGTATGGTGCCTATGTATGCATCCAAGAACAATAGAAACAATTCAAGTTATTCAACAAAAGAGGTTTAAGAATATGATTCTTATAATACCTTGGCAGCACGCTCTTTGACGTCCCTATAAAAGAATTGCCAAATGGTCAACTTCAATACATGAAAAGAAACAATTGCCGCTCTATACAAAGCCAAAAATGGACCAAATCTGTAGACAACAGAAACACTTTTTGAGCTGTGTGTTCCAACTATATTCCCGAATTCACTTTCCAGCGATTCTTTCCTCAACTTTGCATACTCGGCAGAAGGCCTCTCCCCATGAACACTGACAAAACCCTTAAAAAGCCTGCACAAAAGACTTTACACTGTAAACGCAAAGAAACTCCACAACCACAATACCAATTTATTTAACGATTAGCACTCACTGAATGCAACTCCAGGCACCAAATTAAGTGGTAAATATCCATGCACTTACAAGTATGATGGGTGCTGCCTAGTGTTCGGCGTCCTTGCAGTTCCAATTTCCATCTTAACTTGCAGAGAAATAGAACGACGCAAGATAGTTCCAACATGTCGATCATGGTGTATTGCTGCAATATGCAAAGTTCAACTAACGTAAACGTAAAATTTACATCCCACAAAGGTCGAAAAGACATATTGCAAGAATATACAAACTAAATGAGTAAAATGTCTTCTTTATTCCAGTCAGAAACAAAAATGATCCGAACAAATATTATACCACGGGGAAGTTCCAAAGTTCCCAACTTGATGCTATAAAAGAAGCTTCACAATCTTAAAACGTACTAAAACACATGGTTCAAATTATCCCCCCCTCCCCCGAAAAAGAAAACTATAATAACACTAATATCAAATGAAATTGAAATTAAGTTCATAGCAGATTGCGAATCAAATTATTGTTTATACTAATATAGCCGGAATAATGGGTGGATAAAATAAGAAGAAGAATAGAGAGAATGGTACCGCTTACCGGTGAAGATACGGCGATGACGGTTGAGAGCGGCGAAGGCATTCCTCATTGGGTGAAGCATAGAAAGAAGTGGGAAAGAGTTCAGGCGCTCATACTAAGCTTTAACCAGTGATCACTATTCGTTTGTGAAAATGAGTGAACGAAGGAACCGTGTGATTCGGGCTGGCTTGCGAAACAAAATTGGCTTTCCGACTGCGGGAAATTTGAGCACCTTATGTGCATCTCTCATCACGAGTCTATACCGTATATCAGTCTGTACTCGGTTCTCCTGTCTCTACATAAAAATGGATCAGACTCGAAGAACTGTCGGCCCAACTCCCATTCTAATGGATTAAGATTCAGCTGGATTATGGCATAAGCCATCACTGGTGGCCCACGTGATTCAATTATAGTACATTTTATTTTGGGTAAACTACAACAGAGGTCACTCAATTATGGTTAGGTTATATTTGAGTCAATGTTGAGTTGAGAGGTGCTCGATTCGTTCAACCAATGTTGCTCACCAAGTGGTGGAGAGGTGGATTTTTGGGTGGATTTGGTGTGGAAGCTAAAATATAAAGAACACAATAATTTTAGAGTGGTTCAACCTTCTAACCAAGGTCTACATCCACTACCTTAGCTTCCCACTAAGGATTTCCAATCAATCCACTATTGATTCGTCCCCTTTTCTAGGCTTAGGAGGAAACTCTTATACACCGATCAAGCTTTCTACCCAAAGCCTTGATCAAACCCTCTTTTACAAAGAGATAAAATAAAGCAAACACAAATCCCTCTAATAGGCGTTTGTTTGCACAATTAAAGTACTCATCCAAAATCAAAAACACTTGAGCAAATTTGACAATTTTGGCTCACTAGTGTTTGTCTATACAAGAATTGACAATTTAGGCACTAAGACAATATTTGATCATTTGTTGATTGACAATATGAGCATTGACCATATCTTGATGCTTGGAGGTCCCTTTTATACTCCTTGATGAGTTTATAGTCGTTATTAGCCGTTGGGGATGAATTGGAGCCGTTGAGGATTTTATTTCTCACCATAAATGCACTTCTGCAGCTCACCGTTTCGAAACAGTCGTGCCCGTTTCGAAACACCCTTTAAGTAGAAAGAGACGTTGCAGCCTGATGAGATACCCGTATCGAAACGCTCTTGGCCGTTTCGGAACACCGTATCGAAACGCCTAGTTCCGTATCGAAACGACCTTCATTTAAAAGTTAGTTGGGAAATAGTCGTTGGGGTTTATGACCGTTGTGGTCGATGCCACATAGGCGTATCGAAACGACATAGCCCGTTTCGAAACGCTGGGCAAAATTCTCATCCAGGGAATGCCCGTTTCGATACCCGTATCGAAACACTTTTGCTACTGGAATCCCTCGTATCGAAACGCCCTAAGGTGTTTCGAAACGCCTGGAAGGTTTTGTGTATTTTGGCTTTTGAAAACATGCAAAAACCTTTAGAAAATATCCCTAAACATAGTTTCAAGTTATTTGGACTTCTGAAATAGTTTTGAATTATTTTTTAAATTAGTCCAAAACATTTTTCAATTATTATATCAAAACATTAGTTCTATAGTCACTCAATTATTAAAAGTTACATCTGGGTCACTCAGTTATGGGTAAGATTACATTTGTGTCACCCAATTATTAAAGGTTACATTTAGATCACTCAATTATGGATAATGTTACATTTGGGTCACCCTTTATATTTAAAAAAGTATATCAATTTGTGTATTAGATTAATTAATGATTTTAAATGAAATACTCTAATGTTAATGAGGGTATACAAGTGATTTGGAAGAAAAAAATAACTAAATTGATGTACTTTTTTAAATATGAAGGGTGACCCAAACGTAACCTTACCCATAATTGGGTGACTCAATTGTAACCTTTAATAAATGGGTGACCCAAATGTAACCTTACTCATAATTGAGTGACCTCCGTTGTAGTTTACCCTTTTATTTGATGAGAATTTTTTGAGACATATGCTCCTTACGGAGATTAGAGATTTAGTCTTTAGAGCTTAGGATTTAAGAATCAAAGTTGGAGTTATGTATATTGGTTTTATCTTTTAAAGAGTAAATATATAAGTTTGTGCATTTTCTTATACAACATATACAGTAGAACCTCTATAAATTAATATTCGATAAATTAATAACCTTTTTAAAATAATAATTTTTTCGATCCCGACTTGGGCCCAAAGTCTAAGATAATAATTTTTCAGAAGACCTTATATAAATTTATGGTCCCTTCAATATTATAAATTAATAATTATATGTAATTATAAATATAACTAGGATAACTTAGTAAAATATGATTCTATTGTTGTTTGTTTCTTCTTAAAATTTAAATCTAGTTGTATTTCATATCTAACTTTCCTTATTGCATCCAAAAATTCAGGTGTTGCGTTCTCATATTGCAGCAAAAAATTGTGAAGAGTTGTTTCCTTACCATACATGAACTTGCATTAAGTTTTAACTAGTGTTACATACTACAATGAACTTTATTTTTAGTGATATGTATTACATTTAATTAGTCACATTGTACATGATCATCATTCAATTAGTCAATACAATATATATGTTTTATTCATGAACAATAATGTAGGTTCGTTGAATCGGAAAAATCTTTATTTAAATTAATAAATTATTAATTTATCAATTAATTAATACCTCTTTAAATTAATAAGTTTATGTGGTCCCGACATTATTAATTTGCAGGATATGACTGCTTGGCTGCTGCAAAATTTGTAGATGCAGACGCCGACTAGTACGCAACTGCATCATTGGGATATTCTTTTTGGGCGGCTCTATGGGTCTTGTGGAGGCATAGGAATGTGTGTACATTCACGCCGGAACATCGTGGCGAGTTTGGAGTTTGAGAGGAAGTTTGGCGCGCGTATGAGTTGTGTCTCTTAGCAACGACGTCCGAGTCTTCGATGGGGCGAGTTAATCGCGTTCATGCAGCACCGATTGAGAGTTGGCAGCCCCCCGCCTGATTGGTATAAGATTAATACTGATGGTTCTTGTGCCCCCTAGGGGTATGTCATCTTGTGGAGGTGTTATTCGCGATAAGAATGGTGTTTGGGTTGTGGGTTTCGGCAAGTTTTTAGGGATTTGTTCAGCTTTAGATGCTGAGCTGTGGGTATTGCCGAGGGCCTCCAGTTGGCATAGGTGAGAGGTTTTCGCAGGTTGTATGTTGAGATTGACAGTTTGGATGTCTTTTGTAAGGTGTCCAATCGTGCTCTTCCTCATGGTTTATCATCTTTGTTGTCTTTCATTTATGATCTTTTGTCTTCCTCACGAGTCTATATTGTATATCAGTCTGTACTCGGTTCTCCTGTCTTTACATAAAACTGGATCAGACTCGAAGAACTGTCGGCCCAACTCCCATTCTAATGGATTTAGATTCAGCTGGATTATGGCATAAGCTATCACTGGTGGCCCACGTGACTCAATTATAGTACATTTTATTTTGGGTAAACTACAACAGAGGTCACTCAATTATGGGTAAGTTTACATTTGAGTCACTCAATTATTAAAAGTTATATTTGGGTCACTCTATTATGGGTAAAATTACATTTGTGTCACCCAATTATTAAAGGTTACATTTAGATCGCTCAATTATGGGTAAGGTTACATTTGGGTCACCATTCATATTTAAAAAAAAGTATATCAATTTGTGTATTAGATTAATTAATGATTTTAAATGAAATACTCTAATGTTAACGAGGGTATACAAGTGATTTAGAAGAAAAAATAACTAAATTGGTGTACTTTTTTAAATATGAAGGGTGACCCAAATGTAACCTTACCCATAATTGGGTGACTCAAATGTAACATTTAATAAATGGGTGACCTAAATATAACCTTACCCATAATTGAGTGACCCAAATATAATTTTTAATAATTGAAGGACCCAAATGTAACCTTACTCATAATTGAGTGACATCTGTTGTAGTTTACCCTTTTATTTGATGAATTTTTTTTGTAGGGTACGAAGATTAGAGATTTAGTCTTTAGGGGTTAAGATTTAAGAATCATAGTTAGAGTTATGTATATAGGTTTTATCTTTTAAAGAATAAATATTTAAGTTTGTGCATTTTCTTATACAACTAATACAGTAGAACCTCTATACATTAATATTCGATAAATTAATAACTTTTCTAAAATAATAATTTTTCGGTCCCAACTTGGACCCAAGGTCTAAGATAACAACAAAACGAGTCGCTGTATCATCATTCATTCCTTCTTGCTCCTCATCGTACTCTAATGCCACATGTTCGGCGCCACCTTGTAAGGCCGATGATCGAGAAAATTACATGGACAACTCCGAATCGCCGGAACTTATGTCCTCGATACACTTCGTATAGAAGATGGGGACGAGTACGAGATTCTGAAATTTGTCTTCCTTTGTGCCTATCGTGAAAAAGGGGAGTTTGAGGACGCAAATGGGATACTAGGCTTAGGTCTGAGCGGCACCAGCTATGGTAGCTATGCTCTTACATCCCAAACTACAGCTATATTTCACAAGGTATTTTGTAATTGTCTTCCCACGTTGGCAAACTCAGACGGATATATTTATTTTTGTGAGAAAGCCCGTGAAAACTGAAAAGTGCCTGTTTTCTGGTTCTTACACGCCGATTCTAAGCAGCCCATCAGGTTTTACCCCAGCTTTTATTATCAGGTTCTTATAAGTTGCAGTAAAAGAACATAAGTATTTTTTTTTGGATAAATTGTGTTTGTATTCATTATCCAAGAAAACAGTATTACACCTGTATCAGAGTCAAAAAAAACCTCATCAAAAGACATAAGCCCCTTAAACTATCCCCCAAGCTATACAAATATGTCTACTTACAGAGCTACATATATTCTTCCCCTGTACACGTATTCTCACTATTTCCCTAATACAAGCAAAAATACTATTAACATCACTAGCAATGTAACACCCCCTTCCCGGCCTGGTAGAGAACCGGGTCGGAGAGCGCTACCGAAAAACATAACGGAGATCGGAGACATAAATCCAAAGTTCAAAAATCATTTTAGCGTATTTTGTTAATCTCTTTTAAGACTTAACACTCAACTTATTAACAACTTACTCAATTGGGGTCAATTTTAAACTTTTTCAAACTTTAGGGACTAAATTGTAATTTTCACAAATTAAAGGTCTTTATCTGAAATTCGTGAAAATATACTGAAAATAAACTTACTAGTTATTAGCCTGTAAAACCTCATTACTATCGGAGGTCATTTATCAACCTGATTAGACGATGCAATATTTAGTGACTATTTTGTAAAATATTCAAATCTATTTCTTTTTATTATCTTACTAAAATTATTTACAAATTTAAATGAGCCTAACAACTCACAAAAATCTTAGAGTCTTTTCTAATCATTTTTATTAGAAAATTATTCGTATCTATCATTATTATTGTTCCAACATTTATTTAATAGGACTTTTCTAGATTTCTAAAATAAAACCACATTATTAAATTACACAACACAATTTATACAAAAGTTGGATCATATGCCACTTTACTAGGAGTTCATGAAAGATATCATACATATATGGTAGAGATGTGACTTGCAACTGCACCACACGATCAAAGGTTGGAAATCTATCAGGGTCCTGAAAATGCATGAGACACGTATGTTAGGCTTACATAGCCTAGTGAGGTAGTCATGATAGTAAATTGACAATAATATGAATGTCATGATTAAATATAAATTTAATCTAACTTATTTGCATGCTTCTATATCAGTATAAGCATAACATGATCAGATATCCATATCACTAACATAACATAATATAATCATATATCTTATCATAAACATGTCATGGTATAACATATCGAACACATATTATATTGGTACCATTGGATACGCGGATTCCCTGTACACCATATCATAAATCATAAATGAGCCGTAGCCCTGAGCCGTAGCTCCATGTATCCCTTACACTTCCATCCTTTTATCTCCCACATATAGGCCGTAGCCCTGGACCGTAGTCCTCCCTTACATGGTGAGCTCGAATATTCCTATGGCATGCCAATTGTATCCAATGTCCATAAATACACACAATTTCACATAGTCCATGATTTTCAGATCATATCATATCAAATAGCAAGATGAGCCGTAGCTCCATATCAGATAGCATTTCATATTATTTTCATGTACATATAGCATATCATAATCATTTTTGAGCATATCCAAATAATGCAGGGTACTTACCAGATGCAGATAAATTCATAATTAATGCAACGGGAAGGCACCGAGCCTACCCCTGACACGACTATACTCCCATATCAGAACATAAAAAAAATATCGGAATGACACCGTGTCACCCGAGACAAATGCATCTACACTCACCTTGACAGACCGGTGCTTTATTTTTATTTATTGGGCTTGAAAGTTGATCTGAATCGACCTCGTGTACTACGATAAAAATTAATTAAAATAATAAGACAGTATCGAATATATATAAAAATATTAATCAAACTCGATACCGAAACTTAAACTAACTAGAGATTTGAGCTTACCCCCTCGTCGGTAGAAATTCGATATTACTATATCGAAAATATCGGACAACCAATCAAACACTGAATCGTAACTATTCGAATGCTTTGATGGTTCCTTGTTGTGATTTCCCTAAGAATTTCACCCCTATTTATAGGGTTAGCCGGCCACTATTTCATTTTTCCAACTTTCACGTGGTTCATTTATACCCATTTATAGTGCTAATTTTGCCACTTGCTTTCTTTAATCCTATTTGCTTCAAGTGGTTCTCTTTTAATAATGGATTTGGTTCTAATTTGATTTGGTGGGTTTGCCACGGCAACCCACTACTTTACCCTTTTATAATAATAATAATAATAATAATAATAATAGTAATAATAATAAACTATGATAAATTACCCCGAATACTCAAGATAAGATCGAATAAATTATTTAATCGATAAAAAAAATATATATATTCGGTCACTGGAACTTAATTCCGACTAGACCGGTTTTTGGGATGTGACAACTCACCCTCCCTTAAGAAAATTCGTCCTCGAATTTTTACCTGAATCGAACAGATGAGGATATTGCTTTTTCATCGTGTCCTCAGGTTCCCATGTTGCCTCTTCCCTCCTGTGATTTCTCCACAAGACTTTAACCAATGCAACATTTTTGTTTCTGAGTCTTTTGATTTCTCTATCCAGAATCTGAATTGGTTCCTCTTCGTACGACAAGTCAGGATTCAGCTCTAATTCTTCCGGCTCTAAGATATGAGATGGATCGGATCTATACTTTCTGAGCATTGACACATGGAAGACATTGTGGATTTTATCGAACTCGCTAGGAAGTGCAAGTCGATAAGCTACTGGGCCAATTCTTTCAGTAATTTCAAAAGGTCCAATGAAGCGAGGACTGAGTTTTCCCCTCTTTCCAAAACGAAATACTTTCTTCCATGGAGAGACTTTAAGAAAGACTTTGTCTCCCACATTATGCTGAATGTCTCTTCGTTTCAGATCAGCGTAGGCTTTCTGCCTATCAAAAGCTTGTTTCAATTGAGAGTGAATGATTTGAACCTTCTCTTCTGTTTCTCTGAGCAATTGTGGTCCCAACACCTTGTTTTCACCAAGTTCGGACCAACACAGAGGAGTTCTACATTTTCTGCCATACAATGCTTCAAAAGGAGCCATCTGAATAGACGACTGATAGCTATTGTTATAGGAAAATTCCACTAAGGGTAGGGATTTCTCCCAATTTTTCCCCAAATCAATAATGCAGGCTCGGAGCATATCTTCCAGAATCTACAAGGAAGATCGTAATTGATATAGGATACCTAGCTTATGTTTAAAGAAAGAAACTAACGAGGTTACCTGAATAACCCTTTCAGATTGGCCATCGGTTTGGGGATGGAATGCAGTACTGAGATGTACTCTAGTTCCCAGTGCCTCCTGTAAGGTTCTCCAAAATCGGGATGCAAACCGTGGGTCTCGATCAGAAATTATTGATGTTGGAACTCCGTGCAAGCATATAACTTCGCTGATATACAACTCTGCTAGCTTGGATAAGCTGAAGTCCTTTCTTACAGGAAGAAAGTGAGCTGACTTGGTAAATCGATCTACGATGACCCAGATTGCGTTGTTTTTCTTTGGAGTCGGAGGTAATCCGCTTACAAAATCCATAGTGATACGTTCCCACTTCCACTGTGGCAGTTCAATGGGTTGAAGAAGTCCCGTCGGTACTTTATGTTCGGCTTTAACCCGTTGACAAGTCAAACACCTTGCTACAAAATCTGTGATTTTACTTTTCATACCGGACCACCAGTAGATCTCTTTTAGATCCTTGTACATCTTAACAGCTCCGGGGTGAATAGAAAAAGGGCTAGCATGTGCTTCACGCAGGATCTGGTTCCGAAGATCATCATTGTTTGGAACACATATACGATTACGAAAGCATAACAAGCCGTCAGAATTCATGGCAAAATCAGGGTCCGGTTCATCCTTGATTCGAGCTAAAATAGGTTGCAACTCCTCGTCATCTTCTTGAAGTGCTTTAATCAGGGACACAATGGTCGATTGTACCCTGAGCTCGGCTAATAACTTGCCACGCTTCATGAGCCGAAAGTGAGCGTTTAAACATCTAAGAGAAGAAGTGGGCTTCCGGCTAAGAGCGTCCGCCACCACATTTGCTTTACCGGGATGGTAATCAATTACCAAATCATAATCTTTCAAAAGCTCCATCCAACGACGCTGACGAAGGTTTAATTCTTTTTGGGTCAAAAGGTATTTCAGGCTTTTGTGGTCAGTAAAAAGATAACACTTTTCACCATAGAGGTAATGTCGCCAGATCTTTAGTGCGAACACAACCGCTGCTAGCTCAAGGTCATGAGTTGGATAGTTAAGCTCATGCGGTTTGAGTTGACGTGAGGCATAGGCTATAACTTTACCTTCTTGCATCAAGACACAGCCCAATCCTTGATGGGATGCATCACTGTATACTGTGAAATCTTTTCCTGGCTCCGGTTGTACTAGGACAGGAGCGTGGGTGAGGATTTGTTTAAGTTGATCAAAACTCCGTTGTTGGTCCACTGTCCACCTGAAAGGAATGTCTTTGCGGAGAAGCTTCGTTAGGGGTGAAGCAATCAAGGAGAACCCCTTAACGAACCTACGATAGTATCCTGCAAGACCCAGGAAACTACGAATTTCTCCCACGTTTTTCGGGGGTATCCATTCGAGAATGGCTTGAATCTTCTTTGGGTCCACTTGAATTCCCGCGGAAGATATCACATGACCGAGAAAAGATACTTCGGTCAGCCAAAACTCGCATTTATTAAATTTGGCATAGAGCTGTTTTTCACGGAGGGTTTGAAGTACAATCCGAAGATGTTCTTCGTGAGTAACAGAATCTTTCGAATAGATCAAAATGTCGTCTATGAAGACAACGACAAATTTATCAAGATAAGGTCGAAATATTCGGTTCATCAAATCCATAAAGGCTGCAGGAGCATTGGTGAGCCCAAAAGGCATCACCAAGAATTCGTAATGACCATATCTGGTTCGAAAGGCTGATTTTGAAACATCTGGTTCCTTCACGAGCATTTGATAGTAACCAGATCGGAGGTCTATCTTAGAAAAGACAGAAGCACCCTTTAGTTGATCAAATAGGTCGTCTATTCTAGGAAGCGGGTACTTATTTTTTATTGTTACTTTATTCAGTTGTCGATAGTCGATGCATAAGCGCATCGATCCATCTTTCTTCTTCACAAATAAAACCGGTGCTCCCCAGGGTGAGGAACTCGGTCGAATAAACCCCTTACTTTCAAGGTCTTGGATTTGGGCTTTCAACTCCTTTAACTCCATTGGAGCCATTCTGTATGGAGCGATAGAAATTGGAGTAGTTCCAGGTTGGACTTCTATCCCAAACTCAACTTCACGTATAGGAGGGAGTCCCGGAAGTTCTTCAGGGAATACGTCAGGAAAATCTCTTATTATGGGTATATCTTCAGGCTTTAGTTCCTTCGTAGATTCTAAGGCACACATAAGACTACTCTGACATTTAGATTTCATTAAGGTGATGCTTTCTCTACCTAGTCCACGGAGATATAATTTCTTTTTAGAACAATCTACCCATGCTTGATGTTCAGCTAACCAATCTAGGCCAAGGATAAGGTCGAACTCATTAAAGGGTAAGACCATCAAATTGGCCGGAAAAGGAATTCCTTGGATTTTTAGGGGACAAGATCTACAGATCTTTTGGATTGTTACACTATCTCCTAATGGGTTTGACACAAGTATTTTGGAAGCAACATGATCATATTTTAAGGCATATTTTTCAATCAAAGGTTCACTAATAAAGGAATGCGTGGAGCCTGGATCTATCAAAGCATAAACAAATTCAGAACCTAACTCCACCATACCTGCAATAACATCAGGGTCATCTTCTTGTTCGCGGCCTCGAACGTGGTACATCTGGGCTGAGGTCTTTGGATTTCGGCTTCCTGAAGGAGCATTATTGTTGTGGGGCCTTCCGGAAGAACCAGACGGTGCTTGATTTATTCCCCTCCCTTTTACTGGAACGTTCTGGGAGGCTATAGAGGTAGGGGCTTGTGGATTTTGGGGGCATTGTCGGATGAAATGACCAGATTCTCCGCACAGGTAACAAGAACCTGACTGTTTACGGTACTGTCCCAAATGTCTCTTTTGACAAAAATTACACAGAGGGATCTGAGAACTTTTGGCAGAGCCTCCTGTACTGTTTATTGAGGTCGTACGCGTAACAGTGGTCCCACCAGATGGAAATTGAGAGACATAATTAGAGTTAGGTAGCTGTTGATTGACAGATGACCTTTGGTCCCACTGTCTTCCTCTTTTTTGAGATAGAGGAGGTTTGGAATCTTCTCGGAATCTTTTATCAGGTCGAGCTTGGTTTCCCTTCCTTCTTTCCGAGGCTCTTTGAGAAGCTTCAGTTGCAATGGCTCGATTCACCAGAACTTGAAAATCCTCGATTTCCAGAGCAACAAAAAGAGGACGTAATTCATCGCAGAGGCCATCTATGAACATTCTACATTTTTCTTTTTCAGTGTGGATGATATCAGTACCATATCTAGCGTACTTGCAGAAATCATGAATGTACTGCTCCACTGGCCTTCCTCCTTGCTTCAAATGGAGGAACTTTTTACGTCTTTCAGCGAGGTAATGCTCACTAATATACTTTTTACGAAATTCCTGGAGGAAAAATTCCCAGGTTACTTTATGTTCGGTTATAGTGAGAGTTACAGTGTGCCACCAGCTTTGTGCTTCATCTGCAATCAGGGCTAAGGCACACTCCAACTTATGCTCCTCGGGGCACTTTAGTTGCTTGTTGATTACTTTCAAAGTATTTTCTAGCCAATATTCTGCGATTTCAGGATTATCCAGATCTTGGCCAGTAAATGTATAAACTTGATAACGTTTTAGCTTATCTATTGGAGCTCGAGAGATCTGCTGAGCAGCTTCAGCAGATGAGGAAGGTGCTTCTTGTCGAAGAGACACCACTACTTGTTTTATCATGTCGGCCATAGACATCAAATAGTCTTGTTGAGCCGACAACATAGGTGGAAGATGAGGTGGATCATTCTGAGCCACTTGTTCGGTACTTGGTTCTGGCCTCACATTTTCCCCTCGAGTGGAAGAGGAATCATGATCGGGCTCATTTGTTTCTTTCCTAATAGTAGGAGCAGTCATTTTGGGTCTAGACACACATAAGAATTAAATCGTGTAAGTTGCAAGTCACAAAATACATATTTAATCAACTCCTAAGTGGCATATGAGACATAGACTCGTTAACGAATGCCTGGTTAGTCCTAGAATCGACTAAACTCTAGCTCTGATACCACAAATGTAACACCCCCTTCCCGGCCTGGTAGAGAACTGGGTCGGAGAGCGCTACCGAAAAACATAACGGAGATCGGAGACATAAATCCAAAGTTCAAAAATCATTTTAGCGTATTTTGTTAATCTCTTTTAAGACTTAACACTCAACTTATTAACAACTTACTCAATTGGGGTCAATTTTAAACTTTTTCAAACTTTAGGGACTAAATTGTAATTTTCACAAATTAAAGGTCTTTATCTGAAATTCGTGAAAATATACTGAAAATAAACTTACTAGTTATTAGCCTGTAAAACCTCATTACTATCGGAGGTCATTTATCAACCTGATTAGACGATGCAATATTTAGTGACTATTTTGTAAAATATTCAAATCTATTTCTTTTTATTATCTTACTAAAATTATTTACAAATTTAAATGAGCCTAACAACTCACAAAAATCTTAGAGTCTTTTCTAATCATTTTTATTAGAAAATTATTCGTATCTATCATTATTATTGTTCCAACATTTATTTAATAGGACTTTTCTAGATTTCTAAAATAAAACCACATTATTAAATTACACAACACAATTTATACAAAAGTTGGATCATATGCCACTTTACTAGGAGTTCATGAAAGATATCATACATATATGGTAGAGATGTGACTTGCAACTGCACCACACGATCAAAGGTTGGAAATCTATCAGGGTCCTGAAAATGCATGAGACACGTATGTTAGGCTTACATAGCCTAGTGAGGTAGTCATGATAGTAAATTGACAATAATATGAATGTCATGATTAAATATAAATTTAATCTAACTTATTTGCATGCTTCTATATCAGTATAAGCATAACATGATCAGATATCCATATCACTAACATAACATAATATAATCATATATCTTATCATAAACATGTCATGGTATAACATATCGAACACATATTATATTGGTACCATTGGATACGCGGATTCCCTGTACACCATATCATAAATCATAAATGAGCCGTAGCCCTGAGCCGTAGCTCCATGTATCCCTTACACTTCCATCCTTTTATCTCCCACATATAGGCCGTAGCCCTGGACCGTAGTCCTCCCTTACATGGTGAGCTCGAATATTCCTATGGCATGCCAATTGTATCCAATGTCCATAAATACACACAATTTCACATAGTCCATGATTTTCAGATCATATCATATCAAATAGCAAGATGAGCCGTAGCTCCATATCAGATAGCATTTCATATTATTTTCATGTACATATAGCATATCATAATCATTTTTGAGCATATCCAAATAATGCAGGGTACTTACCAGATGCAGATAAATTCATAATTAATGCAACGGGAAGGCACCGAGCCTACCCCTGACACGACTATACTCCCATATCAGAACATAAAAAAAATATCGGAATGACACCGTGTCACCCGAGACAAATGCATCTACACTCACCTTGACAGACCGGTGCTTTATTTTTATTTATTGGGCTTGAAAGTTGATCTGAATCGACCTCGTGTACTACGATAAAAATTAATTAAAATAATAAGACAGTATCGAATATATATAAAAATATTAATCAAACTCGATACCGAAACTTAAACTAACTAGAGATTTGAGCTTACCCCCTCGTCGGTAGAAATTCGATATTACTATATCGAAAATATCGGACAACCAATCAAACACTGAATCGTAACTATTCGAATGCTTTGATGGTTCCTTGTTGTGATTTCCCTAAGAATTTCACCCCTATTTATAGGGTTAGCCGGCCACTATTTCATTTTTCCAACTTTCACGTGGTTCATTTATACCCATTTATAGTGCTAATTTTGCCACTTGCTTTCTTTAATCCTATTTGCTTCAAGTGGTTCTCTTTTAATAATGGATTTGGTTCTAATTTGATTTGGTGGGTTTGCCACGGCAACCCACTACTTTACCCTTTTATAATAATAATAATAATAATAATAATAATAGTAATAATAATAAACTATGATAAATTACCCCGAATACTCAAGATAAGATCGAATAAATTATTTAATCGATAAAAAAAATATATATATTCGGTCACTGGAACTTAATTCCGACTAGACCGGTTTTTGGGATGTGACAAGCAAGCCCTTTAAATTTCCTTCGATTCCTTTCCTCCCAAACTTTATAGACGAAAGAACTCCACGCAAGCTTCAGGATGAGGGCGTTAGCTGATTTCCCTCTCAGATTTGCACACAACCAGCGCAGCTCATTTTCCCAGCTATATGCAGCCCGATGGACATTGCAAGCTCGAAGGATAGACATCCAGAGATCCCTCGCAAAAGGGCAGTGAGCGAACAGATGGTTCCTTGACTCTTGCCCAGTAGCACACAAGGAACAACGTCCCTCCACCACCATCCCCATTCGCTGCAGCCTATCAGTCGTTGGGAGACGATCCAAGATAGCTATCCATAATATTATAGCATGCTTAGGAACATGCAATCCAAACCATACCAGCTTTTGCCAAGGTACCCTGGGAGCAGCTTCCCGCACACCATTCCAAATATGAGCCATGTCAGATACAGAGCCCTGAAGCAGGTTCTGAGCAAGTGGTCGTAGCTTAATCATTTTCCGTATGCACCAACTAAACCACCCCCTGCTAGTCACAGACCAGTAATTTTGCTCCTTAAAAACATACACTTTTACCCAAGCAACCCACAAGGATCCTTCAGTAGATAGGAGCTTTTTGATAAGTTGAATTATACATGCTGCATTCCACGAACCAAGATCTTTGATCCCTAAGCCCCCTTCACTCCTTGGTTTACATATGACCTGCCAACTAACTCGAGCACCAGTCGCAGGCTCATCTTTACCCTTCCAAAAGAACCGCATGCACATCTGCTCTATCCTTTTAATCACTCCACTAGGTAGTACAATCTGCCTGCACCAGTAATTGACCAAGCTGAATACCACAGCTCTCAATAACTGAACCCTGCCAGCATAGCTCAGATGTCTAGAAGCCCAATGTCCCAATTGGCTTCTAATTTTCGCAAGCAAGGCCCCACAATCACGTTCAGATAGTTTTCTGGTAACCAGAGGAACACCTAGATACCTTACCGGAAGGGCACCAACTTGAAATCCAGTAGCTTGTCCCCATTGAACTTGCTCTTCAACTGAGACTCCTGCAATATACAACTCTGACTTTGCAGTATTCAGCCTCAATCCTGAAATATTATAAAACACCTCAAGAACACTTTGTACTCCCAAAATAGAATCCAGGTTGCCTTTGCAGAATATAAGTAAGTCATCCGCAAAGCTCAGGTGCGTTAAATTGACTTTCTTACACTTCGGGTGATAGCTGAATATACCATTCACAGCAGCAGTATTCAACAAGTGTGATAAAACATTCATAGCCAAAACGAACAAGTAGAGAGATAAGGGATCTCCTTGTCGAATCCCCCTCCTTCCCTTAAAGAATCCAACGAGACTACCATTAAGCGAGATGGAGAATCTACTCCCAGCAAAGCAAACTCTTATCCATTCTCGAAACTGTTCTGGCAAATCAATAGCCTCAAGCATATTTAAAATAAACTTCCAACTAAGGGAGTTAAATGCTTTTTGAAGATCGATTTTCATGGCACACCTAGGGGAGATACTCCTACGACCATACCCTTTGACCAACTCCTGAGCTAAGAGAGTGTTATCCACAATATTTCTCCCTTTAATAAACGCAGATTGATTAGGAGTAATCAAAAAACCCATTAGACCAGTCAATCTTTCCACAATGATCTTAGTAATAGTTTTGTACACTACTGAACAACATGATATAGGTCGAAAATCCTTTGCCTTGCATGCATTTGGAATCTTAGGTACAAGCGTAATAGCAGTTGCATTAAAGGCAGGCAGTAAGGTGGAGGTATCAAAGAAATACCTTATAGCAGCAATGAAATCCTCCCCCACAATGTGCCAAGCTTTCCTAAAAAACCATGATGTATATCCATCAGGTCCAGGAGCTTTATCTTTGCTCTGACTGAAAACAGCAGCAGTAATCTCTTCCCTTGTAACCACTCGAACCAGGGCCTCCCTAGCATCAACAGGAACAGAGGGTAATAATTCCTTAAGCTGTGCTACACTACTCCCAGTCACCTCCCTATCTATCGAGCCAATCTGCTGAGTAAAGAAACGAACAAGTTCATTTGCCATATCATCAAAAGAATTGAGTCTGCTCCCCACATCATTTTCAAGAAAGTGAATAGTGTTCTTCTTCCTCTTCATGGCAACAGTAGAGTGAAAGAACTTTGTGCCTTGGTCCCCATACTGCAACCAATCAACTTTAGCTTTCTGCCGGTAGTACAAACCCTCAGCCTTTTCTAAATCCAACAACTCAATCTGCAGTTTCTTTTCCAAGTCAATATCCATTGTCCCCATGGCTCCTGACAGAACAAGAAGTTGCTGAGCTTCAAGTTGTTTCCTCTTCTCCTCCACACGCTTAGAGATATTGGCATAATGTTCAGAGTTTAGGAGCTTCAATTTCGCTTTCAACCTTTTCAATTTCCCAAAAAGAGTTTGAATAGGATCACCATGAAAAGCTTCAGTCCAAGAATCTGCCACCACTTTACCAAAATCTGGATGTTGCGTCCAAAAGTTGAAAAATTTGAATGGTTTCGGTTTGTGAACAGGGGCCTCCTTATTCAACTTCACATAACCAGGACAATGGTCAGAAACCCCCGGTGCAAGGAACTCCACATAAGAATCAAAATTAAGAACCCAATGAGGATTAACAAGCACACGATCCAACTTCTTGGCAATGTAGTTCCCCTCCTGTTTATTCGACCAAGTAAATAATGGTCCCATAAAAGGATGGTCACTCAACCCAACATCAACAAAGCAGTCCTGCATCTCTTCCATATCCACAGAAGACTGGTCACCCAAGGAATAAGTTGAGCTCTCAGTGACACTGTGAATAACATTGAAATCTCCCCCAGCAATCCATGATGAAGAACCAACAAGGGATTCAGCATGTCGAAGTTGCTGCCAAAGCTCTCGACGCCTAGCACTGTCATTACTCCCATATATCGCAGTAATGAAAACCAGCTTGCCATCCAAACAACCCTTAACAGTCATCACTTGGGAGTCAGATTGTACTAAGCTAAATCCCAAATCCTTTTTACAGAGTAACCAAATTTTCCCCAATTCGATAGAATTATAATTGTGAAAACAGGTCCAATCAACAGAAAGTCTGGAAAGTAAACCACCAGAATTCCTTTCACGAATTCTTGTCTCAAGAAGACATAAAACTTTCACCTGCAAGCTGTCCATTCTTCTCAAAATTTTGCTCTGCTTGCTAGGGTTGTTTAACCCTCGTACATTCCAGAAGGCAACTGTCATTGTAAAGAACTGGAAGCCCTTCCTTGACCCATAGCCTCAGGCACTCTTTGCTTAACTTTCTCCCCTTTCTTTGCTTTCATCTCCTGCAGCAAAGTTGCTACTCCTAAGGAAGCAGCTCTCGGCTTACGACCATCCTCAAGTACCTCAGTACCAACCCTCTTAAGAGCATCAAACCTATTCTTAGTAGGAATCTTACCACTGTCCTTTCCCTTGTCCTTTCGCCCTGAACTGCGCAAAGGGGGAAAATCAATATCAGCAGGAGACCCACAAGGTAAAGAACCAGCAGAGGAAGCAGTAGAACCACTTGCAGCACTCTCAAGAACCACCACAAGTTGAGTTGGCTCCTTAGCACACTCTAATGGAGAGTCAGTCACAGCACCCTCAACACCTTTGCTTTCATCCACACTCACTCCCTGCACAGGGACAGCATCCTCCGCAGTCACTAGAACCCCCTCTACAGGGACAGCAGCATCCTCAGTCCCAATTGCTAGTACCCCCTCAACAGATGCAGCAGCAGCCACAGTCACAGCACCACCATTCTCACCCTCCTTCACTCGCCACTGTGGGGAAACATTATCTATCACCTCCGAACATAGTTTATCGCTATGCCCAAAAATCTTGCAACGAGAACAGCAAGCAGGCATCCAAGGAAATTTCACCCTAACAGATACGATAGAGCTGTCCTTCATCTTGACAGGAATCGTGCGAGGCAATCTGGTACCAGCAACTACCTCGACACAAACCTTCGCGAACTCAAGGCGCTCCTTCGAGGCAGTAACTGAGTCCATATATAAAGGAATCCCCAATCCACTGGCAATATAGCTCAGACCGCCCTTGTTAAACAGCTCAAGGGGTACATTATAGAGTTGCACCCACACCGGCATACGCGACAGATCAAAATCCAATCTCGGCAGATTGGGTTCCCATTTCCGGAGAACTAAGGGCTTATGCTGGATATGTCAGGGACCATTTTCAAGAACCCAGTCCCTGGCGGTGGCATTAGAGAATGAGAATACATACACATTGGATCCAGCGAGACTGACCTTGGTCAATGTATCTCTTCCCCAAAGCGATTCCACAACCTTCTTTAATGCAACAAAGTTTGGAGCAGCTCCAATGAATTGTCCCACCAAGGAGTAACGCCAATCAGAGAATCCTTCGTTGAAAACCTCAGCAGGTGGCGCAATGAGAAACGAATCCGCATCGGTCGCCGGTGGAAAGAAATCTAGGGTTTGGTCGTCCCCTCCCCCAACGAAAAATTGCTTCCAATCCACTGTTGTCATTCAAGAAGAGAGATCAAAGGCAGAACATCAAAAATCCCTAGAGAAATCCAGCAAAATCGAAGAAAAAAGAAGGAGAAATCGAGAAATCTCAGAGGCCGTTAGGCCTGCTAACGTGCGCCTTCAGAGAAAACATTCTCAATTAATGTGAATATTAACAGAAGTATTTTACGATTTGAAAGCCATACGAAACCATATCTTTATATAACTGTACATAAATTGCAGCACACATTTTATTTTCCTGAAGGATATTATTTTCTTCTCAATTAGCTTTATAAAACTTAGGTGCATCCCCCTGTAGCAAACCCAAGCTTCCCTCCGGCACCATCGTATACCACTTGCAGTGTTTTTTGCTGTGTGTTTCCAAAGATTCCTACGTCTGTGTCATCACCGTTGCCGGCAAACGCCAGGCACACTTGTGAGATGCTATTAACGTACAAAACTCCCGTCACGTCGATCGGAACCTCAATGCTCCCACTGAAGGTGAAGCTTATATCAGGCACGTTAACAGAAGAAAAGTTGGTGAAGTCATAGCATGTGTCCAGGATTGAAAGTGGTTGTGCCATTGGATACTGGCTCATCAGTTTTCTAAATTCAGATCTCAGTGCCGAATAGGCCGTCGGTGGTAGCCGAGTGATGACGGTTCCGGAGTCAATGATGGCACCACCAGCAGTGAAAACAGAGGCGGAAATTGGAAGCTTTTGGCCACCAACGCTTATTCCAATAATGTTGATTCCGTAAAAGGATGAACTTTGGGAGATTGTGGACAATGTTGTAAAATTTACGGATTTCGAGACGCCGCCATAGCCAAAACTGAGAAAACCAGTTGAGCTGGAGGATGACGGTAAGCAGTAGGAGAAGAATTTCTTGTATTTCACGGCAGTCTGCGAAGTTAAAGATAATTTATCTCGGCCAAGTCCAATTAAACCGGCTGCTCTTCCGAAAAGACCTTGATTGTTTTGGCCACAACCAAATAAAAAGTCATCAAACACATCAGTTGGTGTCAAGGTGAGCTTTTCTTTAGCAAAGATTCCGACGGAGAAAGACGAATCTCCGTATTGAATGCCATAGACACAAGCTGTTGATGAACATCCAGGTGTATTTCCCGTCGCAGAAGTGAGTGAACTGCAGGTCGGCGAGGTGCACGAAATGTTGGAATACGTTGAGGATAGTGATGGGTCAAAAATTTGGTCCTGCTGTTTATAGCAACTTCTTGCGCAAGGCAGGCATTGTGTCCATGTAATGTCACTTCCGGTATCAAATATGAGAGTTAAATCTTTCTTTGGGGTGCCTAGACCGACGGTAACCACATAATTGCCGGTGCCGACCACGCTTCCGTCATTGGCGGGAATGTTGGCTGCGTCGGTCTGGTCGAGGTTGGTGGATCGGCCTAGGTTCTTGGCAAGTTTTGAGCGAATGGACTTGACCCGGGCTTCGTCTTGGAGGAGGATCTGGGCGTGAGTGGGAATATTTGCCTTGTCTTGATGGAGTTGAGAGCATGGGCCATGCTTGTGGACAACTTGTAAAGACGACTTTTTGTCCAATGCTGAAAGTGGAAGAAGCCATGCATCAACAAATACGCATCCCAATTTCCAATACCATAATGTTTTAGGAATATATGTTTAAAAAAAACATTTAAGAATTAAAAAATAGTTATATTTTAATACGCGTGTAAAATAAAAATTATACATTTTTTAAAGGCAATACTCCTGAAGGGTCTTAAACCCGGGACCTAAGGGGAAGAGAGTGGAGTAGGTGAGTGTGCTCTGACCACCAGGTCATAATCGCATGCTCATATATTCATTTAAAAATTTATATTTTAAACCTTAATTATAAATTGTTATTGTTAGGTATGATGGTGATGAAAGTGACTGCCCAATAATGCATTAGCTAAAGATTGAATTAATGAAAAATAATACCAAAGGGCAAAGTTCCTTAAGCCTTCGGAATTACTGTGCTGTCAGAGGCAAAACTATTTCTTACTTGTTAATTTCCATTTCGAGTTCAATGACCAAACAGTGCTAAATAGGCCTAAAAACATAGCCTACCACTGGCCTCTCACATAGACTAGGATTTGAACTTCAAAAAAACCGTCGAGCATGATTAACTTTACTTTTTTTTAATTAAGGGAATAATCGTCATTAAAATCAAATAATTAACTTTTTGTCACCCCAGAAAGTGCAATATACATAAAACATTAGAATTTTGTAATAATTTATATAGTTATATAAATGAAAATTAGATAATGTTTTATATATCAACTCAAATTGCTATAAAAAAGTTATTTCTTAATATATTAAATTTTTTTACCTAATCTTTTAAATTCTTAAATTTTAATCCTAACATTTTAAACCCTAAACATAAGTTAAATTCGAACTTCATATTAAACTCTAAACTCTATAATTCAGTCTTATGTTGATATTATACTTCTATAATTGAATAATATTGTACGTAATTACTGTTTCTATCCTAAAACTCCTTCAAAAAGTCATAGTGCAACACTAAATTAAGAAATAATTTTACCTAGGGGATCAAATCAAAGTTAAAAAGGAAATTGAACTAGGGTTATAGTGCTGGTCACTAAATTAAGTAGAAATAATTTTTCTGACCACTGAAGTTGTAAAAATTATGAAATGGTCATTTATTGAACTATTGCATTATTGGCTTTGCATGGAGAGCTTCGGGTGGAAGGAGAAACTGCCAGATTTATGAATAACAATTTTGTTCGTGAAGCTGTTAGATTCAGGGCTTATGGGATTAAGAAAACTGTAGGGAGCTTGGGTGCCGAGTACATGCTTATGTTTAAATTACTTGAATCTAAAAAATGCAATTCTCTAAAAACAAATAATTCCCAGAAAAAAAGGTGAAGAGTTTATAGGCTTTAGAACAACCTTTGGTTGCAGAGCTGCAAATGGAGGAGGGTAGAAGAGAGCTGACGTGGATGGTAGTGGTATGGCTCTTCTCTACGGTTGTTTTTCGTCCCAAGGCATAGCCCTCCTTCAAAGAGCAGACAAGGCAAACAACAACAACAAGATAAGCAGAGAGGAAGGTTGGGGAGACGACAGTGGCACCCATGGTCCTGCTTAATGTCTCGTCCTATACGGCACGACCAATATATAGAGATAGTATCTTCTTACACCGTGTAAAACTTGAAAGTTTTATAATTTTTTTTGGACCGTTAGATGAATGTAAATAGATAACTGAGATTAACAGTAGAAAATGAGATTTTATATATATATATATATATTCTCTGCCCCATCCTTGTAAGGTATGAAAATAGAGACACAAGCAATAGATCACCCATTCTAACACGTCACCCTTGAATTGAATCATGAATTGTAGTATTATACTACACAATTAACAAACTATAGTCTTGCTATATGATGTCCAATAGGCAGCCAACACGTTCCCCACCAAGGGAATATCATACTCTCTCCGCTTCGAAAAATTATTGCATGGTTCCGGACCACCACGTCATTCATGGTCCCTCCCATTAAAAATCAGCTACATAATTTGTTTTTTTCATGTCATTTTTTTTCAATGATGAATCTTCAACTTTTTAAGCCATATAAATAGGAAGTGAGTGGTTACATAGAAATTGATTATAAATAAAATAATAACATGAAAAAAAAATTATGTAACTTATTTTTAGTGGATATGGACCATAAATGACATAGTAGTCCGAGACCATATAATAATTTCTTCTCTCTTCCCTTTACCACCAAACAACAACCCTAAACTGTTATTCTTTTTTTCCCTTTTACATAAGAAATTAAAGACTGTTTTTGAGTACATGGAGTTGAAGTTTCGTTGATTATTATTGTTATTGTCCAACTTCTTAAGGGTTCTAAATAGTTTGATGAAGTTGAAACCTAAAAGCAATACATTTGCGTATTTCACCTCAAGCTAAACCCTATACTCCTTACATTTGGCAGCAATACTATCTTTGTTTTGTTTATGTAACGTAAAATGAAAAATAATAATGAAGCGACCATTTTGGTTTCAGACCGATTGTGACAAATTGGAATCTCAGCAACGTTAACCATTGTGTGTTCAGACATAGCTTGGTCTATGTTATTCCGCTAGGCATCCAAATCTAGCCGTATGTTAATTTTTTTTTTATAGTCTAAAGATAATTACAAGTTAGTTTTTGTTCATATATATTCTTAACTCTTTAATAATGTACACGTATTTTGTATACAAAGCGATTGAATCCGAGTTTCCGCAGATAATCATCATCCACTTTTTTACTAGAATCACTTTTTGATTTCATTCGTACCTTAATTATCAGCAGCAGGCTAATGTGAAATACATATAACATGGTGGGGGTTTCCTTTTTGTCTTATGAATTTCTTAAATGAAAATGGAAAGAGCCAAAGCTTTTGAAAATATAATAATCATGCAAACAACTTGTTTATAGTTTATATGACAACGATCAAGCTCCCAAGTAACTAATTATTATTTTCTTTTTCTAAAACTTCCTTTCTCTGTCTTTTAGTAGTTGTATTCTTTTATATAATTATGTGAATCGATCCCATTAAGTCCTTTTCTGTTTTAATTTTTTTTTAACTCCTTACAATTTCCTTTTTCGGAGGAAATTTCATACATACACAAGATCTCGAGTTAGAGACTTACTTAATCGATATCAAACTACTTACCACTTAAATAAGTTTATTGGCTATGTTGATTGTAATTTTAATAATCCATTATTGATTTTATAGTGGTAGAATTTTTAGTGGAAGTTTTGACGTAAGAGTCAAAAGATGCATGCGGGCTGCCAATGGGAATTCCAAGCACCGGTAGTAATTAAAAAAACTAAATAATTTTATATTTTTCTATTTGATTTCTATATATTCGTAGTTAATATTACTTTCGAAATTTGATAATTTTCTCATATATAAGTCGAAAGATATTGAGTGCATAAACACATTCAACCTTATGGGGCATGATGAGAATTATCATCATATTTAGAAGAAAAATATCTTATTTTAAGGATGACATGATATAATTGTAGATTACCACATTATTAAATAGACCAAAAATCCAAATTTAAATATCTTAATTCTGAAATATTTGGATATCATTGTCAATGCCAACTAAGGCATATATTGTAAGTTGTGTGAACACTAAACAAATAAGTCCTGTATGTATTATATATGTGTTTGGAAAGTAGCTAGTTTTCACGGGGTCTATAGCACGAGTAATGGTAGTGGACAATGCATTATAGTTGGGATCTTTTGCATGTGATGGGAATCCTGTTTGGATGTAAGCCAACCAATTCAATGTCAGTATTTGGTGGTCAATTTTTAATAGTTTAAATGTAATTATAAAGTAGTATTTATTTATAAATATTTTTAACCTTTTGACAGTACATACATTATATAGACATAACATTTAAATTCGTGTCTTCTAAGATGAACATCATTCCTTTTTTCACTAAGACACCAACAAGTTAAAGCTGCGAATCTTTCTCATGTCCCCACAGCAAGTGAGAGATTGATGGGTTAACCACTTGTGATCGTATAAAATTTTCTTTCCGTATATTTTACTATTTCTTTGGGTCCATTTTCCTTTTATATATATTTATATATATATATATATATATATATATATATATATATATTCCACGCTTTGTCCAAGTTAGAAGAAAAAATAAATTCAAACGAAAGGAGTTAGGTATGGATCCAATTTATTATCTACAATCCATTAGTTATGTTTGCAATAAACAATTGAATCAGCGCATCATAGATAATTAGGAGAGGAAATTATTTTGGAGAGATACAATTCTTTTTGTTTTATTTGTAATTGTATCGGATTATGAGATTTCTAAATTTTAAAATTTAGATATCTAAATATGAAAATTCAACATATTCAAATGTAAATGGAACTCTATTAACCATGTTATCAATTGGCCCACTCGAACCCGACCATATCCTTTAAAAAACCCGACCCAACCCGAAAATAAATATCTTAAACTCAACTCTGACTCAACCCGACCTATATAAAAAATCAATTTTAGAGACTAAATTGAAAAAAAAATTAAGACTTAATCATAAAAAATAATAAATTTAAGGACTAAATTGTAAATAAAAAATCAATTTTAAGGACCTAATTATAAAAAAATATATAAAAAAGGGGTATTATTACAAATATCCCTAAAAAATTATAGAAAAAATACACTATTAGTCCTAGGTCAGGTCAGGTTTTTTCACCCTAAACCCGACCTCACCCTCCACAAAAACCCGACCCAACCCCAATTTTTTTCACAAAAATAACCGACCCTATCAAGTCGGGTCGGAACCCGTCGGGCCCGGGTGAAATGCCCATCCCTAGTACATAGGGATATAAACATTGTTACAATTACAAGCACATAATAATTAAGAGCCATTGATATCTATCATAACCCATTAATGGGTAAAGGAACAAGGCCGTCGGATCTCCCCTCAATATTTGCAAATTCCTCCACTCGTTTCCTACCATGAAGGAACTAATAATAGATATTTGGCCTACCTGGAATTCGACAATGACATGGCTCAGTTCCTGTGTGCCATCTTTGTTGCACAAGGCATTAGATACCGGCAATGAAAGTTTCTCTGCTGCCGAACTGACCCGGTTCGGAAGTAGTTTTTGGATTTTACAAATAACATAAATAAATTTCACAATAATAAGAAAAATATAACCTCGAACATAATTTTAGATTTTTTTATCTTAATCCATTCTCAAGTCACAAACTAAAACAAACCTATGTTCGTAATCATGTTTCATAGAGTTTAAATAAAAATCAGCGGTGTCCTCCATCATCAAAAGAAAACAGAACAAAACGTCTTCAGTTACACCAGCCCTCCTTTAAGTCCAGTCACCACCTCCAGAAATTTATCACAGAACCAAAGACGTGATTATAGAGGAATGCCTCCACCCGAATACTCTACCTCCTGAAAATGTTATCAATTTAAAGCTAGAGTCGGTAAAAAAAATCTCCGAAAAACACCAGTTATAGCATTAAATGGTTTATCTGCTAAAGCCAACAGCATCGCGTGTAAATTTTGACCTTCATTAATCCTACCCCTTCCCCTGACCCCTTAAGTTTCACTTTAAACCTTACTACTGATTGTGCAAAATACCATAGGAAAAAGAAATGAACATAAATTTTGCACCAAGGAAAAAGGGAAAACTGATCAACCTGGGCAGGGGGTAAGGATGACACCCAGTCTGACGCATGCGTTGGAAGAAGCCCCAAAGTGTTAAGCTGCCAAAAAAATCAAGCAAACACAATACACAATATCAGATAACTCAGGTTTTGTTCCCTTCCTTCTGTTCAATAATCTTCAAAAGGGAAAATCGTTAGAAACTTAAGAAAAGGGAAGTTCAATGCAACTCACCTTCCAAACACCAAGTGCTAAACCACCCAAATTGAGGGCAATGAAAAGCAACTTAGGTCCAAGGAGTTCTACTTTACTATCTTTATAAGGCTCAAAAACTGCAAAATCAAAGTGAAATTTGGATGAATCAACTAAGAAATGGAAATTGCAGACCATAACATCCCAAGCCTTAGGTGGCATTTTGGCACAACCATTACATTTTTAGGTTGTCTTTCTTATGCATCTTATACACTTTTCGAGAAGAAAATTGACTATTGAGCCTAGACAGAAAGGGAGAGAGATGCCACCAAGCATATATGGAGCAAAAACAATGAAGCTGCTATAGAAGCATACAAGATAGGTTTCTTATGAATACTTAAGTGGCATTCATTAGTACCATATAATTATGAAGGGAAAACTATTTCACCCATGGCTAGGGTATCTTTTATTCTTAAACACCTTATCCTTTCCTCTTTTGACAATTGAACCACTCAAAACTAAATAGAACAAAGAACACAGCTAAAGGAAACAATAAGGTAATAATAGAGGATAAGAGAAAAATTAGTAGTGAGAAGCCTCTTACCCTTCCCAACACCTTGAAGAGCACTAATAGGCTGCCAAAGTGCAGAAAAAGTGATACCAATGCTAAAGAGATGCACTGTATTTCCGGCCATCCACATCATGAAGCCCATCATTAGCAAGTTCTTGAATGGTGCTTGTGCCACTTCCCAAGCTTTCTGTACAACAGTAGAAGAAACATAATCTTAAATGACAGATTTTATCAGTTACTTCTTATACTAACGCGTGTCTGCTTTTACCTAAACCAGCTAAAAGGTTGGTGTGATATTATTCTCTATCTTGCCTTCAAATGGTATTTCGTACGTGCATCAGACAATCACTAGACCTAAACGAAATATCAACACTCAATCATGCACGAAGAGAAGACATCTATATTCCATGCTTTCCCTTTACCTTCTCTGTAAATATCAACTCAGTGCACTCTAAACTCTGACATACATACTGAACTCAGAAGGACTTAGGATCAGTGGTGGATGCACCCAGCCCTAGTGGGGTGCATTCGCATCCCCATTTTTTATTTTTAAAAAATAGGTTTAATTTAGTGTTATTTTTTCTGAAAAAAAAAATAATTTCGTTTAGTATGTAGAGGAAATTTTTTTTTTTGCATACCCATTTGAGGAGGACCCCATTCTTGGATTTCTAGATCCAAGACTACTTAGGATCACAAATAATAAAGAAACAACATTGATGATACAAGTATCACAACATAGGTAAATAGCTTTCTGCTCAGCCACAGACCTTAGTAAGTTATTTTCTGAACGAGGAACAGTAATACAGAAACAATTATCATATACACCATTTAGTGAATGTAAGGCAATCATGCCTAGTAATAAAACCCCTATGTGCAACAAGAAAACCCCCAGATGCTGAAACTCAATCTGAATTTATTAGCCTAAAGGCCCTAAACATCCATTACACTTATTCATGACTTGCAATGGTAATTTTTCACTTAAATCCATTGACTTTCATCTACGTCCATGGTTAAATCACAGCAAAGTTGGAAACTTCAAATCTTTAAGATCCAAAAGAAAAATAATTATAATGTTTTGAAGTTTGGGGACCAATTTAGATTTCAATTTCAATCGTTAGTTAAGCATCTTCTTACTTTTCTCGTATCGAAAAAATTAAAACAAAAGGCTACCTGAGCTTTCCAATTGGATTCAGCATCCTTCTTTTGGCGACTCACAGTTGAATCGTCCTGCCAAAATACAAAGTGAAACCTAATAAAAATTGAAAGTTAATGCATTTAGTTAAGAAAATTAAAACAAAAAAAAGAAGGGAAACCTGATCCACAGAGGCACGAGTGAAGCCGGGGGGGTCGGGGATGTCACGAGACGAAGGAGCGGTGGAATTATCGGAGAAATCAACGGCCCACCTTCGGCCGGATCCCATTACGCCTTTGCCTTTCTCCATCTTTCTTTCTTTGTTCTTTCCTTTTTCTTTTCCGTTAATATTTTTGGGTATCGTATGCGGCTTGGGCTCGTACGGCACCTTCTCATTGGACTTGATCTCATTCTGCTGGATTTTAGTATTATATTATTTATTTTCACGCCTATTTTACTCCTATTCTCCCTTAAATTTATTATTTTGCAAATGCATAAATATTTAAATTTATTATTTTGCAAATGCATAAATATTTAGATTATGAGTCTAATTCTAGGGGATGCTAAATTTTAAAACATTTTAATTAAATTTTCAAACAATTAATATTACTTCAATTATTAAATTTTAATGGCACAATCTTATCCATATATTTTGAATACGTCAACTTTGAGCTAACATTAAATATCTAAGCAAGTGATTAAATCGAGTCTAGATCTTTGATTAGATCAAGAATGATAGTTAGAGGACTCAATTTGAATGTTTTAAAATTCAGACATATTCAATTAACTCTAACCTAAAAGTTTGATGCAAATATTTAATTGATACTTTGTGTACGGGTAGAAGTATATGGTTTAAATTAAAAATGGTTTTAGTTCAACTTTCAGGTGATGAAATCGGAAATATTGTTGTTTTGGGTGTCTTGATCGGATGTTCATCAAATAAAAACAACAGGAAATATTGCTCGAGTTGAGACTGCTACAATTGTTTCATTGTTTACATTTTAAAATTTAAAACTTTACGCTCCCCGAAACTCAAACTACTCGCTACAACTCCGGTTTCTTTGAAAACTTGTCCGACACATTAGCTATGACGAAACCTGCAAATACCTGTATACAAGAACGTGGTGAAACAGGTTAAAATAACTGCTCTAAAACTGATTAATGCTCTTAAGCTTGCAAGTGTTTTAAAAACATTAAAAGGAAGCTCGAGAAAGTCGAGGGCACCGAAGGAGCTCTTTGTTGTTTTGCCCCCTTATAAGTAAAATGGAAGATAATACTGCTTAAGCTACCTGAATGCACCCGAAGATGTAGACTCCGGAGAAGTGTCGGCCGTGTATGACCATGTCAGCTACCATTGCTAGGGGTATCGTCAACGACATTCCCAATGTTGCGATTAGCGGAGTTGTCCAAACCACAGACAGTGCCCTGCATAAATTTTTTTCATTGACTAAAATCTCAAACACAACTTTGGAACTCCATCGTATTGGATTGATTTTTCGTGCTATCCAGGCAATAATCCCGGTACATAATACTAGCATTCAACTAATTCGTAAGTGAAACGAGGCTGATATATATACGTACCAGAAGTAGTCTGAGAGAACACTTCCCACAAAGCCATTAAAAAGCACTACTTCGCCAATGGATGCTGAATGTGGAAATTCAAATGGAGGTTCTATCCCAACAGCATTAAGTGGCCAGACTGCAAATAGATAATATTGTGTAAATTCAAAGGGAACACCATAGGCAGAAATATCTAAGACGAGCATTTTATGCCCAGTGTTACTTGGAATATAAAGAGATTACTGGACTGTTTACCGAGCCACCAAAGTCCGAGAAGAGTGAAGAGACCGACATATCCAAAGAACTTCTGCATATCAACTTTCTCTCCCGATCCAGCAGATTTCTTGAGCAGAACTGCATAAGTTAATCAGTAGGTGGTAATAGAGCAGAACAGCAGAGAAACAGTCCCACCAAATTAAACCGATTAATGCCAGTGTTCAATTTAGATACATAGGAAGTACCTACCTGTAAATAAGCCATATGAAATCGCAGACAGAAGACCGAATATATCCCCCATTATGGAGTGCCTTTTAGCTCTAGACACCATGAACAATGCATAAAAAACAATTAATTAGCGGAAAAAAAGAGCATTAAAGGATTAAGGCATATTGTAATTTGTAAAGGAATAAAGAAATGATAATAAGTTATTGAAATAACTAGCAAAGAAAGACCCAACGTACTCGGAGATGGTAAGCATTTCATCTGATGCCCATGTCTTTCCAACTGTGGTCATAGCAACACCAGTCATGCTAATAAATACAGCTACCACTTTCGCAACATTTACAGTGTCCTGGCCAAGAAGAGCTCCGAAGAAAAGTGTAAAGAGCCCCGAAGTAGATGTTAGGACAGTTGTACTTGCAACACTGGTATTTGCCAGAGCGGAGTTCGATAAATACTGCAAGATATCACAGCAACTATGTTCAGGCAAACTTCTTGGTATAACTTATATCGGCACCGGCACCGGCAACTGTAATGGAAGCTAAAGATTCTGACATTATTTTACCTCAGTTATAAACCAAATTGGAGCTAGATATAAGCTACACATGGCAATATCCCACGAACTCGGTCTGCTGCCATGTTCAGGCAAGTGAGGTCCATCTTCCTCAGAACATGAATTGAGAGGCTGCCCCTCTTCTCTTTCACTAAGATCCTTGTCAGTTATCAGGCATCTTTTGAGGTCAGCTTCCGCACTGTGGGGCAATTCACTGATTTTAAGAGGAATATCGAGTCCGATCGAAGTGTTTATCACCGAGCTGCCATCGTATTGGTTTTTAGATAAATTTGCATTAAATAACAAGTTGCAGATCCAATCCTTTAAAACTGCAATGGGTAAATAAACAACCATAAGGGACACTCCAAGATAAGTGAGTGCAAATGGCTGTTTGTATTCCGAGAAAATCGTCTGCAAACAACAACATAAGGATTAGTTGAAACTTTATCATCAAGATTGAGAGAGAGAAAAAAAGAGGGAAAGATAGAAACAAAAGGACCACGTAATGATAGAAATTGAACAAATTCTTTTAGCTTTACCTATAAAAAGGCAAATCAAATGAAATATCCGATCTTCAATAAAAATTACCCCCAAAAAATACCAATCAAAACCTAAAATTATCTAACGTGAATCATAGAAAACAAAGTAATACTAATAACCAAAGAATCAAAGGAAACGGAGTATGATCATAAATAGAGAGTGACACACCTGTGTTATCTCTGCAGATAAAACCCATATAAACACAACTGTGCCAATCAACCCTAACCCAGCATTATACTTCAAACCCATCACCTTAAAATACCAATCGAACCGGTGGACGCCGGAAACTTGACCGGAAAAGGAAGAAGAAACTGAATCGGCCTTGAAATTGCTATAAAACTTTCAGTTCCATGGCGCGGGATCTTCTCTGATTTAGGTGAAGAAACTTTCAGTTTTAAACTGATCAACCAACAATCGGTGGAAAGTATGTGCGTGAATGACAAGGCATCGAGGCTTTGAATTTTGTTTTTCTATTTTATTTTGCCGTTGGTTTCAGGACAAGACTGGGAGAGTGACAAGTGGTTCCATGTCAACGAAAGACCATTAAAAATCTGGGCTGAAGTGGCGTTTTAACTCAGAACTCGGAAACTTTAACTTTTAAGGGAAAAGGAGATGCATGCGGTCGCAGGATTTTTGGGCGCATTCATTTCAATGGTCAGCGGACAGCGATCCGCACGTGAGTCATTCAACGTGGCAACACGCTTGAAAGTTTATTAAACCGGCGGATATTTATTGTCCGAGCGTTCACCGATCCAAAAACTTTCTTCTTCTTCTTCTACTTTCCTACTTATATTGATTTTAGACTCAACTGAAATTCACCATTAAATTATACCCCCGAATATTACATGTACGGATTTTTTTTGTCAGTATTTTAAAATTTAAACTTCCAATTTTTTCAGTTACCCCAAAATTAACTACGTTGAAATAAAAGGATTGGCAGTTCTGGTTAATAAAAATATGACATGAGATAGATATTATCATAATGATGATCTAAAATATGTATAAACCAACACGTAATGTGTGACTATTAGGTCATGTTAATTTTTTTAAAATATTTAGTAAATTTTTTAAATTAAAAGCATACGATAATTTATTAAATATTTAATTATGGACTGAACTAAAGAAAGATGTGTTATTGCCTTCAATTTTTTGTTCTAATAATAAATTAAGCCTTATAAATTTAAATATTAGATAAATTAGACCTAAATTTTAAGTTTAATACCAAAATAAGTGCCCAAACCATCATATTTCATTCTAATGAAATAGAAAACTTAGCAACAGTAGAAAATTTAGTAAGCAACATTCCCCACCCCACCCAAAATATATAAAACTTTGATTCTTGTATGCACTAAGATAATAAATGATGCTTAACATATTTAGTCAAACTTTTCATTTCTATTTTTCATTACAATAGAAGTATCCAAGTTCAAAATCCATAGGATATTACAAAATGTCGTTTTGACTGAGCCTCTGCCAAAGCGGGTCTCGTTTTGAATTAAGCATTACATGTGCCCGATTTCTTCCACTTCAGTGTCCACCAAAAGATCACCCTCCATCAACATCGCCTGAAACTTCTTGCCTGAAACAGAGTTAGTCTCCAACAACGGGTGTTTCTTGCTCTTGTTGTAACGAGCCTTTTTCAGTGCTTTTCGTCCATCCTTGATCGTCATTCGGAGGATCATTTTCAGCTTCCCAGCCACAAAATTCGGGGGACGGCCCTCGTTTGGCAGCAAATACAAAATAACTCTCGAGACCTTACGACGATCACCATGACCATCACCCCAGTCCTCGTCGGCGGCGGCGACGGTGGCTGTAGGAATGAAGAGGTTGCGGTGGTGGGTATGGAGCATGGTGATGACAGTGGGAGACCTCAGGTGCAAAGGGGAAGGGAAAGAAAGAACTGAAAATGTGGAACATGGGATGGTTTTAGAGAACGAAGAGAAATGGCAGGGGATTTTGAAGGGAGAAATCATTCTGTTAAACTAATGGTGTTTGAAGAAATAGCGTTTGAAGAAATGGTGTTTGAAGAATGGAAGAGTTTAAAAAGGCTTTTAAAAGGCGGGTATCAGCTAAGCCATAATTTAGAAATGACAAAATAAGTCTGTGACAATTGGTATCAGAGAAAAAATCACGCCAAAGAAATTTCTAAGGGCAAATAGAACATTTCTTAGACCAGAGGAATTTCTAAGGCCATATGCAATATCTTCGTCGGCCAGCTTTTCACAAGGGTCCACTTCCTATAAAAAATAATTAATCTTCTAGTTCTAAAGCTTGAAGATTCCAACATCAATTACATACGAGCTTCAGGAAGAGAGAGTCATACCTCTAAGAGCTTCACAAACATTGACTGAAAAAGGTAGTGGGTCCTGGCTCCTCCAAACAATTCTTTAGTTGACATCTCCCGACTTTTTCCATCAACCATTACAGAAAAATCTTTTCCAAAAAGGAAAAAAATGAAATAGAAAACTTAGCAACAGTAGAAAATTTAGTGAGCAACATTCCCCACCCCACCCAAAATATATAAAACTTTGATTCTTGTATGCACTAAGATAATAAATGATGCTTAACATATTTAGTCAAACTTTTCCTTTCTATTTTTCATTACAATAGAAGTATCCAAGTTCAAAATCCATAGGATATTACAAAATGTCGTTTTGACTGAGCCTCTGCCAAAGCGGGTCTCTTTTTGACTTAAGCACTACATGTGCCCGATTTCTTCCACTTCAGTGTCCACCAAAAGATCACCCTCCATCAACATCGCCTGAAACTTCTTGCCTGAAACAGAGTTAGTCTCCAACAACGGGTGTTTCTTGCTTTTGTTGTAACGAGCCTTTTTCAGTGCTTTTCGTCCATCCTTGATCGTCATTCGGAGGATCATTTTCAGCTTCCCGGCCACAAAATTCGGGGGACGGCCCTCGTTTGGCAGCAAATACAAAATAACTCTCGAGACCTTACGACGATCACCATGACCATCACCCCAGTCCTCGTCGGCGGCGGCGACGGTGGCTGTAGGAATGAAGAGGTTGCGGTGGTGGGTATAGAGCATGGTGATGGCAGTGGGAGACCTCAGGTGCAAAGGGGAAGGGAAAGAAAGAACTGAAAATGTGGAACATGGGATGGTTTTAGAGAACGAAGAGAAAGGTCAGGGGATTTTGAAGGGAGAAATCATTCTGTTAAACTAATGGTGTTTGAAGAAATAGCGTTTGAAAAAATGGTGTTTGAAGAATGGAAGAGTTTAAAAAGGCTTTTAAAAGGCGGGTATCAGCTAAGCCATAGTTTAGAAATGGCAAAATAAGTCTGTGACAATTGGTATCAGAGCAAGAATCACGCCAAAGGAATTTCTAAGGGCAAATAGAACATTTCTTAGACCAGAGGAATTTCTAAGGCCATATGCAATATCTTCGTCGGCCAGCTTTTCACAAGGGTCCACTTCCTATAAAAAAAATAGTTAATCTTCTAGTTCTGAAGCTTGAAGATTCCAACATCAATTACATACGAGCTTCAGGAAGAGAGAGTCATACCTTTAAGAGCTTTACAAACATTGACTGAAAAAGGTAGTGGGTCCTGGCTCCTCCAAACAATTCTTTAGTTGACATCTCCAGACTTTTTCCATCAACCATTACAGAAAAATCTTTTCCAAAAAGGAAAAAAATGAAATAGAAAACTTAGCAACAGTAGAAAATTTAGTGAGCAACATTCCCCACCCCACCCAAAATATATAAAACTTTGATTCTTGTATGCACTAAGATAATAAATGATGCTTAACATATTTAGTCAAACTTTTCATTTCTATTTTTCATTACAATAGAAGTATCCAAGTTCAAAATCCATAGGATATTACAAAATGTCGTTTTGACTGAGCCTCTGCCAAAGCGGGTCTCGTTTTGACTTAAGCACTACATGTGCCCGATTTCTTCCACTTCAGTGTCCACCAAAAGATCACCCTCCATCAACATCGCCTGAAACTTCTTGGCTGAAACAGAGTTAGTCTCCAACAACGGGTGTTTCTTGCTCTTGTTGTAACGAGCCTTTTTCAGTGCTTTTCGTCCATCCTTGATCGTCATTTGGAGGACCATTTTCAGCTTTCCGGCCACAAAATTCGGGGGACGGCCCTCGTTTGACAGCAAATACAAAATAACTCTCGAGACCTTACGACGATCACCATGACCATCACCCCAGTCCTCGTCGGCGACGGCGACGGTGGCTGTAGAAATGAAGAGGTTGCGGTGGTGGGTATGGAGCATGGTGATGGCAGTGGGAGACCTCAGGTGCAAAGGGGAAGGGAAAGAAAGAACTGAAAATGTGGAACATGGGATGGTTTTAGAGAACGAAGAGAAAGAGCAGGGGATTTTGAAGGGAGAAATCATTCTGTTAAACTAATGGTGTTTGAAGAAATAACAATAGAGATGTTGTATTGCCGTTTGTGCAAGTGCAACATACTTTGTTAAAAAAAAAGTCCAACATACTGAAATCTTGTTTTCATGGGCTATTATAGGGATCTAGGTGCTGCTCTGACTGCAAAGGAACTGGGTTTCGGGCCAAGTGGATGGGTCGACCTCCAATTTCCAAATAGCGGATAATTTCTATTTAAGCTGCCTGCTGCCATGTAAAAATGTTGTAGGCTGCAGGCTGCAGCAAAACAACTTTTTAAGCTGCCCTTCGTAATGGAATAGCTCAATTAATTTGAACTTTGTTCTTTTTTCGTAACAAAAATACACGAAAGAGATAGTTTAGAATATGATACTTTGTAAATAGATATTATCACATATTCAGATATTAAGATTTTTTATCATTGTTATTAATTTGACAATCACATTCAGTGGCAGATGTAGGTGGTGTTGAGGATGAACACGTTTAAATTTTTTTTATTGATTATTTATTTTATCGAATGTGCCCACCCTAAAATTTGATAGTGCCCACATTGCAAATCTGAATTTTCTTTAGGGTTAACTACTGGAATAGTCACATATGTTTCACCCAGTACAGAGTTGGTCACCGATTTTGAAAAACGAACAATAAGGTCACTTACGTTTTCGGGGCGTAAATTTTTGGTCACTCAGCCGTTTGTTGCTGTTAAACACTGACGTATTGCTGACCTAACAACGAAAAATAAGGATAAATTACTGTAATGACCATTAAAATTTATCTCATGTAAATTTTTTCTCCTCAATTTAAAAAAGTAAACATTATAGTCACTAATAAAAATGTTTCTTTATAATTTCACCCTTAAATTTTTAAAAATTCATTTTTCAACCCTAAAACTTTACAATCAATTAGTACAATAATATTATAAATGCTTAGATGAAAAATAGGTGCCCAAAGTATACCCTTTTAAACTTATGTACCCAAATTGCTCCTATTTAATAACTAAACTTTCAAATTGCTCCTATTTAAACGTTATTTGATAAAGTTTTAATTTATTTTACAAATATTTTTAAAAATATTAATTTTTCAATCAAATAAAATGTAACTAATAATTCAAATATAATCTTTTTAAAATAAATTCATGATTCTGAATGTAAATTATTTATTTTTACTTTGTAGTTAGTTATAAATTAAATAAAAATTAATTTTGATTCAATTTGAATAACAGTAATTTTTAATCTTTTCAATCATAAACCGTCCAAACTTTACGATTCGGACTGGTTTTCATTTTTTTCTCAATATTTACTACTCCGCCCTCTGAAAGACGTTTGTAAAATTCTTGAAAATAAAATGTCTGCAGTCTTATTTTTCAACATTCCTAGTTTATTTCTTCTCAGGCTGGTTCTATGTTCTTCTTCGAACACAGATCACAACCTTTATCCCCCTTTGGGCACTAATTTTAGGTTTCACATTAAAAAAAATTTAAAAATAAAATTAATACCACGTGTTAAACACCGATTGGTTGACAATTTTTTTAACACCCATTTAACAATCGGGCACCTAAAGTTGTACCTATAGAAACTTTGGGCACCAATTTTTACAAAAAAAAATACTTTAGACACCTAAATTATTTTAAAAACTAATATTTTTTTAAAATATTTTAAATTTAATAATAATAAAAAATGACATGACATGTTATAATAATAATAAAAATAATTCAGAGTGAAAAAATAGGAGCAATTTGAAAGTTTAGTTATTAAATAGGAGCAATTTGGGCACCTAAGTTTAAAAAGGATATACTTTGGGCACCTATTTTTCATCTAAGCATTTATAATATTATTGTACTAATTGATTGTAAAGTTTTAGAGTTGAAAAATGAATTTTTAAAAATTTAAGGGTGAAATTATAAAGAAACATTTTTATTAGTGACTATAATATTTATTTTTTTAAATTGAGGAGCAAAAATGTACATGAGATAAACTTTAATGGCCATTGCAGTAATTTACCCTTATTTTTTCGTTGCTAGGTCAGCAATCCGTCAGTGTTTAACGGCAACAAACGGCTGAGTGACCAAAAGTTTACGTCTCGAAAACGTAAGTGACCTTACTGGTCGTTTTTCAAAATCGGTGACCAACTTTGTACTGGGGAAAACATAAGTGACTATTCCAGTAGTTAACCCTTTTCTTTATTGGTTATCAATCCTAAAATTTATTTTATCGAAGAAACGCGCCTGGTAAGAGCGTGGAATAAATAAGATTTCTCGCCCTTAATTTCAATTTCCAACTCACCAGAATCACCCCCATTTTTAACATATTTGCGGAGAGGGCCGCTCTTCTTAATTTTTGCTATTGATTGATTTACCAGACTCCTCCGACGCTGGAAAAGAGAAGAAAAACAACAATGGCGGACGAAGAGAGGGTTCTAGAGGACCAGCTGGAGCTTCAGTTGAAAGAGCAAAGAGACTCACTTTCTGCCCTAAACGATGCTCTCGCGTCTGACCCCTTCAATCCCCAGATCCTCGCGGTCTTTTCCCTTCTCATAAAATCTTCAAAATTCTCGTGATAAGTAGTCTGAATTGTTTTTTGAATTTCATTTCTCTTTGATTGGGTTTAGGTTCACGACGAGCTTGTTGATGTAATCAAAGAGACAGAGGAGGGGCTTCTTAATCTTAAGCGCGCACGTTTACTTCGAGAAGCTGATTCAGCGTTAAATGTTTCGAATCAATCAGCGGTTGATGAGGTTAAAGCGGAGCCTCTTGACCCGGATGATATAGAAGCGGAACCATTGGAGGAGGAAAGGAGTTACCGGGTCGGGTCGAAATGTCGATTCCGTTACAGTGACGGCCGGTGGTATGATGGTCAAGTTGTTGCGTTGAACGGGTTCGATTCTGCAAAGATATCTTTCCTCACTCCCACTTCAGAAAATATGTTGGTAAGCACTAATTCGAGTTCCTAAAACATATTTCTGTTGGGTTTTTTTTTTGTGTGTGTGAAAGTTAATACTTTAAAGTTGAAATCTTTCTTTCTTATGTGATTATAACCTTAGAAAGTTATGAATTTTCTGAAAGAGAAAGAAGCAAGGGTGTCAGATAAAAATGCTGAAGAGAAATTAATTTCTAGGAGCTAGCCAACTTTTTGAATGAGTTTCTCTTCTCTCTTATTCTTTGAAATTTGATTCTATTATTATTATTGCGATAAGCGACCTTAGAAATGCAACATGGAACAAGTAATTTCATGCAATAATGAAGGAAAAAGGGAAAGATTTCTATTTTATTTGAAAACATAGGATATCCCTGCGATAGCTATGCTGCTTTTCCCCTTCTTTCACTTTGCTTGTTTGGAGAGTTGTTTGAGGATTGGATGCAATTTTGTCAAGGAGTGAGGAACTATTCTCTATTGCTAATTAAGCATCATTTACTATTTCCAGTTACTAATGCTAGACCACCCGAGTGCAGATATGCAAGTTCTTTCTGCAACAAAGATGTCGATTTGGTGCTAGTTGCCGCTTATCACATGGTATGTGAGAGTCTTTTGTTTTATGGACTAGTAGGTTGTGAACCAAAAGTTCCCTTTGTCTTTGTTGTTGCATGTTCTTGCACTAAGGACATGAGGAAACGTTGAGCTTATGGTATGGAGAGAATCATAAAGACAAAGAATTGTTGTTTTGCATAAACCCTGTTAATTCTAGATGCTGAACTAAGAAATCTGTTCTGTATGAAGGACATGTAAAATGAGACATTTGTGAGATACTTCTAGCTTTGCAATCTAACCTTCAATGCCGGCACGGGTTAGTTGTATAGGGCATTTTTTTTTGGGGGGGGGGGGGTGATAAGAACTAGATGAAAGATCTCTGTTGCCATGCTGTGTGCTCCTAAAGGCTGTATTTAGTATATGCACTAGCCTATATACTATTCTTTCCAAAGTTTATTGTGGTATGGAACCCTCTATATGCGCCTATGCAGTATTCTTTGCTCTCATTTCTTACTACAGCATCTGGCACAGTGCTTCCAGCGTCATTTTACATTTTTTTCCTTTTATAGCAGTTGCTTCTAATAAATACATCAGAGTTAGCGTTTCTATGTCCGCAGGAGTTGATGTCCCGTTATCTTCACTGAAGAAGTATGCTACAACCATGTGGGAGCCATCAATGGTTGGGTCCAGTATTTGGGCAATCTCTGATAGTAGAGTTGGCATCTGGAGGGAAGCTGAACTTGAATCATGGAACGATGAACACAGAACGGGGAAGGTTGTGTTCCGGGACGATGGAAGCTCTGCGGAGCTCGGGATAGAAGCCCTAACATTGTCTGAATATGCACAAATGAGTGATGATGAAGAAAGTGAACTAAGCTCTGAAGAATCTGAATCTAGTGACTATGATGAAGAGGGCAGCCCAAGGGGTATAGGTTTTCTTGAAAGCACTGCTCGACAGAGAGGTATCCAGACAGAAACTACCATCTTTGCTAAATGGGAGAATCATACCAGGGGTATAGCTTCTAAGATGATGGCCAATATGGGTTATCGTGAGGGAATGGGATTAGGTGCCTCTGGCCAGGGAATGTTGGACCCGATCTCAGTTAAAGTCCTTCCTCCGAAGCTATCACTCGATCATGCTCTGGAGTCTCATGAAAATGATGAGGTTAAAGAGAAAAAAGGGAAGAAAAGAAGCAGAGGTGGCAAGAGAAAGCGCGAGAAGAAATTTGCAGAAGCTGCTCGGGCTGCAAAAGAAGAAGAGGAATCAAGACCAGATGTTTTTAGCCTCATCAATAACCAACTTGCTATGCATAATGAAGCAGTGAATGGTGGGTCAACAAGGAAACATCAAAAGAAAGGCTCTGGAGAGGAGAAGAAAGTTGATAGGAAAGCATTGGTTGCGTATGATGATGAAGTGAAGGAACTAAAGTTACGAGTCCTGAAGCTCGAGGAAATGGTGAGCAGAAACAGAAACGAAAAAGCTGTTTACGACGCTGCTATGAGGAAGTTAAATGAAACTCGCAAGGCTTTGGTAGAGGCGGAAGCAGTTCATGCATCCGCATCAAATGCAGTCGCTAGCAAAGAAAAAGAGAAAAAGTGGCTAAAGTTTTGACGTTTTGTAATAGTGATACCGTACAGCTTGCTATTTTTGCATTGGTTGGTGATAGATTTTACCCCCCATAAAATGGAATGAAATGAACTTAAATTAGACTTTGCTTCTTCCCTCCTTTGCTTTGCTATTGGGATGAATGTTTTTTTTTTAATGTATATTTTGGTAGTCAAGATATTCAGCCTCAATAGCAATGGTTATTTTTTTATGCATTGGTGCATTTTTTCGAAATTAGAATATTTTTTAATTATTGCAAGAATATCAGTAAATAAAATCTTACATCTCTATTAATATTAAGGTTTTGATAGATTAATTAAGTCATAATGTCGAAAAAATGTCTCTAGCGTTTGACTGAATAGTCATTTTAGCCTCTATTCTTTTTTGAAGTAATTTAGCCATCAACAGAATGACACATTAGAAGAGAAAATATTTTATATTTTATACAATTTTATATAATTATTTTTTGACTGATGTGTCATTTTTTAAAGTCAGCATATTTGTCTATATGACACTGCTATTGCGGCGTGCACTGCAATGTAGGTTTGTCATGTCATTTCAAGCCATTTACTATTAGTTGATTAACAATTTTCTTTCGCAGAAGGGCTATTTTGACCCAAAATGAAACGTTGAGGGTTAAATTGTTTCAAAAAAGAATAAGGATCAATATGATTATTTTGTCAAACATTAGGGGCATTTTTTTGCCATTAATCAATACCAATTCAAGTGTTCCAATGAAAAAGCGTATGATGTTCATCAAGAAGACACAAGGTCAAATCGCTTTGTTTACAAGGTGTATGTGCATTGTCAAAGAGTTAAGAATATATATGACCAGATATTATCTTGTAATTACTAAATTTCTCCATCAACACTATAAAGTTTAATTGGGTGTAAAAAAATTTAATAACTTAATTAATTCAAAAGGACATATAAACTTCTTTTTGATAAAAAAGACAAAATTTTAAAACCAATTAAGTTTCTTTAATAAAAAACCAATTAAATTTCTAAATTATTTTATCAAAATGTTCATATGCTTATGATACTTTTAAGCCAATATCTTTATTATGAATATATATCTATCTATATATATATATAATTTGATATAAACCTAAAAATCAGCTCGGCGTCTTGTAACGGTTACAGAAGGCAACGTCACGAAAAAGAAAAAAACATGAAATTTAATTTGACTACTACTTACTAGTTATTAGACAAAACTTTCTCGCCAAGGATTTTTATCTTCACGGTTCCTCTCCTTCATTCCTGCAGTAAAATTAGTACTACTACTTGTTAGTCCTCATCATTACCGTTCATTACTAATTTTCAAAATTTTGGGTTCATCAATCTTACTTTTCTGTTTTCCACTCTTTCAGATGCTTTTTATTTTCCACTTCCTTTCTGATTCTTTTCAGTGATTTCCCCCCTCCTTTTTGGTTCTGATTTGAATGGACGAAGCTGAGAATATGTCGACTGCTCCAAAAACTGCGGCAACCATCGGTTCGTCGTTGATTCCGGTGATCAACAAACTCTATGACATACTTGCTTCCTCCGGTACTGAGTTGTCCGATATACCCGTACCTCAAGTGGCGGTGGTTGGCAGTCAGAGCAGCGGTAAATCGAGCGTGCTTGAGGCCCTTGTTGGCCGCGATTTTCTGCCTCGAGGCTGCGATATTTGTACTCGAAGACCGCTTGTTTTAATGCTTGAAAACCGTCCTCCGAGTTCAGACGACGATAGAGTCGAGTGGGGTGAGTTTAGACACTTACCCGGCCGCCGCTTTTATGATTTCTCCCAAATTCGTCGAGAAATTCAGGTTCAGTTATCAGCTTTTTATCTTTCATTTTATTAATATTTGGCAACTTTTAACTTTTAAGTTCGCTGGATTGTCGCATTGATGTTTTACATCATATTACTGAAATTTCATTGGATTTTCCAAATTTGAAAATTGTTACTCTCTTTGTTAACATGATTCCTTTCTACTTTTTTACTATTATTAAACTTGTGTAGGCTGAGACTGAAAGAGAAGCAGGATGTAACAAAGGGGTTTCGGGAAAACAGATTCGATTGAAGATTTCCTCTCCCAACGTCCTTAACATGACCATTATCGACTTACCTGGCATTACCAAGGTTCCTGTGGGGGATCAACCTAGTGATATCGAAACAAGAATTAGGAGAATGATTATGGCACATATCAGCAATGAAAATTGTATCATATTGGCTGTCAGTCCCGCAAATTCTGATTTAGCTACATCTGATGCACTACAGATAGCTAAATTAGCTGATCCAACTGGTAACTCTATAGCACCTGTGGTTTCATGTCTGAATGTACAACTTCTTCTATTCGAATGGACTGACTTGCTTTTTCAGGTTCTCGGACGGTTGGTGTAATCACCAAGGTTTGTATTGTTCCTTTTTGGAAAGAATGAGAGAAATTTAATAAGTGATTCGATCTTTCTCATCCCATGCAAGGTCTTTCATCATTGCTGAATTACTATCTTATGTGATGCAATCTTTCCATGCAGCTTGATATTATGGACAGGGGGACTAATGCATGTAACTTCTTGCTTGGAAGGGTGGTTCCACTCAAACTTGGTTATGTTGGTGTTGTGAATCGCTGCCAGGAGGTATAAGTTATTAAAGGCTGCTGTTGGCAGCTCCATTGTAGTTTATCTGCAATTCTTCCGTACATTGGATAACTATAGTGATTAGTGCCTTTCTTTGTGCCCATGTGTTTGTTTCTGTTTCATAGCATTTTTGGTGGATTCTTTCCATTATAGATGCTTTAGAGTTAGCTTTGTAGCAACCAGCTAAGTCATTTTTTCCATATCAGAATCCTTGAATAGGTGAAGTGAAGGTAATATCTGTTTTGTTGTGTGCTACAGGATATTAATAAAAATTGTAGCATTCAAGAAGCACTAGCTTATGAGGAACAGTTCTTCCATGATCATCCTGTACTTTTCATCTCTCGAATAGAATTTTGACTTCAAGGTCTCCTACTTCCCATATAATCTGAACATTTTGCTCTTTCTTGAAACATATGTATTGAAGGTATATAATGATGTTTCTAATCATTGTGGCATTCCTCAATTAGCAAAGAAGCTGAATCAGGTTGGTTTATGACTGCCTTTTGTTGAACTCCTAAGTCTTTTAACAATTATATATATATTTTCCTTGCTGCACTTTTTATACTTGTCTTCTGTGATTGATTTCTCTATTTCCAGATCCTAGAGCAGCATATCAGAAAGGATCTCCCACGTTTGAAGGCTCTTCTAAACTCTCGTATGCATGTAGCTATGAAAGAGCTGCAGACTTATGGAGATGTTGTGGAATCAAAGGTCAGTTGTCACAGTTTGGGTAATGTTAGCAGTACTGGTCAACAGTTTCAGTTGGAGAGTTAAGCATCATTGAGCTTCCTGCTTTACTTGTATGAGAGAGAACAAATATTCTATAATTACAGCTGAGGTTGAAATCTAAGTAATAGTTCTTACTATTTGGTGATGGCTGCTCTTTTTTTTAATTATTTAATTCCTTACACCCAATGAAGATAAGCATATTTCTTAGACAAAACTGACCCCCCTGAGATTGTTAGTTTTATTACATTAGTTATCTCTGATCATTACTTATGACCATATCCAGGCAGAACAAGGAGCAACCTTATTGCGCATTCTTGGAAGATACTGTGATGGTGAGATTTTTATTGTCCTTGTTATATGTTCCATTTTTGGCGTATTAAAAAATTTGCTTATAATTTTCCCTTCTTGATTCAAGTTCTAGCCTAACAAATAGGATTTTGCAATTATTGCGTGCTTATTATCCCCCCTCTCTCTCTCTGGAGGAGGGGGGGTGTTAATCCCGATTCGTCTTTTTCATTTTCATTTATTATCTTAGTGCATACAAGAATCAAAGTAGTATATATTTTGGGTGGGGTGGGGAATGTTGCTCACTAAATTTTCTACTGTTGCTAAGTTTTCTATTTCGTTTTTTTCTTTTTGGAAAAGATTTTTCTGCTACGGTTGATGGAAAAAGTCGGGAGATGTCAACTAAAGAATTGTTTGGAGGAGCCAGGATCCACTACCTTTTTCAGTCAATGTTTGTGAAGCTCTTAGAGGTATGATTCTCTCTTCCTGAAGCTCGTATGTAGTTGATGCTGGAATCTTCAAGCTTCAGAACTAGGAGATTAACTGTTTTTTATAGGAAGTGGACCCTTGTGAAAAGCTGGCCGACGAAGATATTGCATATGCCCTTAGAAATTCCTCTGGTCTAAGAAATGTTCTATTTGTCCCAGAGGTGAGTACAACAGTGATTTGGTAAAAGACAGATTGATCTCCTTTTACTTTTGCATTGTTGAACTCGGTGGCTTATAAATCATGTATTTCATTGAGTTTCAGGTTCCATTTGAAGTTTTGGTTAGAAAACAAATTGCTCAGTTGTCAGACCCTTGTCATCAGTGTCTATGGATTGTCTATGATGAACTAATAAAGGTGAGAATAATGCTTCAAGTTGTGCTGGGATCATTTTACCCATTGAAATTATGAGTTCAATATGTGGATATGATGAAGAGAGTAAATTTTGTCCAACAGATTAGCCAGGCTTGTGAATCAACTGGATTGCAGAGGTTCCCATCATTAAGAAGGCACATAAATGAAGTTGTACGGAAGTTTTTAGATGCTGCTGCTAAGCCTGCTGAGACAATGATAAGAAACCTCATTGAGATGGAGGTTATTGATTCCTTGTTCCTTTCTTTATATGATATCTACAATAATGTACGAATGATGTGTATAAGTGCGCATAACAATATCTATTGGGTACCATAAAAAAATATGACATGATAAGGAGTTTCTAAAAACCTAGAGTAGACGTGTATATGCATGGATGGAACATGTGGATCCCTTACAGAAATATACACTGGGTTAAGAAGATAGTAAGAAGAACAAAATTTTGAAAATGTTGATTTTTTATATAATTTAGCCTACTTGAATTAAGAGAACTACAGACAGTGTTGTGACCTGTTTAGTGATTTTATAATTTTATTTTATTCATTGTTGCATGTGAATCTTCATGGGCAATGTTCTTTTACTATTTAACACTTAATATATTCACTGATATTTTAATATGATCAGCTTCCATTCATTCATCCTCTTTTGTTTAGATGGGATTTAGTTAGCACCCTCTGTATATAAAAAATTGACTTGTATAGGTTTCTGAATTAATTTTAACACACCCTTTTATGATTAACCAAGATATAAGATACCATGTCTTCTATGACAATCATATATTTGAATTATTATTTCATGCACGATTATGATTTTTATTTTGATGTTTTTTAAACATCAGATGGATTATATAAATTCTTCACATCCAAGTTTTATTGGTGGAAGTAAAGCTGTTGAGCTTGCTGTGCAGCAGATGAGATCACCCAAGGTATAGATGTCATTCCAATTGATTCAGTGTGGCTGTAGGGTGTAAGTTAGCCCTTTAGCATTTTGTTATAGTTTTATGTCGCTCACTTTGGTTCAGTATTCATCCACCTTTGTGAGACTGGCTATTGAGGGTACAAGTTTACATTTGAAAGATGTCATTTCAATTGATTCAATGTGGCTGGATGGATGTGAAATTGTATTATGACATCTAGTTCATTATTACAGAATTCAATTGCAAATGATTGTTTTGAAACCTATTTCTAAGGTTGATTCGCATGTAACAAAATCTACTCGAGTTTAATTAAATACAACTCTATATTGACAACTAGTGATTCTATCACGGCTTCTCAAGTTGTCATTATTAGTTTATTAGTTGTTCTGCAACAAAAATGGTTACATTTTTAAGTTTATACATAATATAGACACATTTACTTCATCTTTGTTTCATTCAGGAGAGACTGGATATTGAAAAGGTACCTACATCTGAGAAGGGCCAGATCTCCCGAACTGTTGCTGCTCGGTCAGTTGTGAATGGTGTTTCCAACCAGGTCTGTTTTTATATAAATCCCTCCAAGCTTCAGGCTTTTACCTTACGATATATTAGGTTTCTTATCTGTCTGTGTAAAGATATCTTGGTATCCATTTTCTTAGATGGTATAAATGAAATTCTTTTTGAGAACCCTAACACACAAGCTCCATTCGTGCCCTTAATTGCATCTCCTTGAAGTCCTAAAGCTGAGTCAAAATCCCAGCCCTCGATTATTTGAAGTTCTTATCCTTATCTGTCCAGTTCGTACACGTTTTAGCATTAAGCATATGCTTTAGTTGCTTTAAGTGAGAATGGTTGACCCTTTCTGTGCTAGACTTGTATTCATCACACCTACCATTGTTTGTAAATGTAGTGCAGCCCTTTTAATACGATAGGAAAAATACCATCATGTTTTATCATCATATAGGAATCCTTTATTTTTTTGTCAGGAACAATCTTGAGCTAAGGGTAATTATTGCATCATGGTTTAGACTGCGGTAGCATAAGAAAGAACACTTGAAAAGAAAAGGGGTGGAAAAAGCGGAAAGAACTGTAAAAATCAAGAAATAGAAATCATGCTTATAATTTCCTTTTTAAGCACTTAATCTATGATGGAATTGTGGCAGGGAAATCATCCTCAGCCAAATAATGAGCGACCTGTATTAACCGGTAATTTACTCTTAACTGCTAGTCCAAATATGTTTGTCTCATTTATTTATTTTCTTTCTCACTTGATACTTGTATGACTGGTTAACTGATTTCTAATGATAAGGGAAATGCAACGGCTGAAAGAATGATGCCTTTCCTTTTACATTTTTGGAAAAAAATTGAAATTCCCAGTGTTCGTATAATGTGTATGGTGTACCAAGAGCACACTGCAATTTCAAGATTTGTATAATATGTATGATAACATTCCACGTGGCAAAAGATATAGTATGAGATGGGCTTATATCGTACGTCATTCTGTTGAAACATCTTATTCATGTAGTTAACATCCAATACAGTATTTGCATCTCCAAGATCGATGGGCGTGTGGGTCCAAATTTATCGATGACGATGCAGAAAATTAAAACAGTTTTTTAGTTGCAGAAAAAAGTTTACCATTATTTCTGAATCTTTTAAGCAAGTTTATGACATGAACATAGATGATACCCATAGGCCTTTGCATAAGCAATTTTATAAGGCCATTTATTTATAAACATCAACTTAGGTAACTGTTATTTAGGTGGCAGTTCGTCCGCAAGCAAGTGGGGCATTTCTTCAATATTTGGGAGCAAGGCATCGTCTAGAGGGCCAGCAGCTACTGAATCTCCTGAAGAAACTCTTCATCAAGCAGAGCATAAGGCATCGACAATCCAACTGAGAGAGGTGAACATTCTAAGCCATGTGCTTCTGTGTGAGAGACGGGAGATTGCTTTGTTTTTCTTTAATAGCAAAATGATCTTACCTGTCCTAATTTTCATTTCCTTCATATTTGATGTTGGTTATCTCAGCCTCCCTCAATCTTAAGACCACTTGAAATGTCGGACAATGAAGCTACAGAAATAACTGTCACCAAATTACTTGTGAAATCCTACTTTGATATAGTCCGGAAGAACATTCAAGACTTGGTGCCGAAGGCTATAATGCATTTTCTGGTAATACTGTTTCCTTTGTCTCCTGTTGGTCAAATTTGAACTTTTATTCTGATGAATCTAAGACGAATTTCCCCTTTGTTTTATCACTATGCAGGTCAATCATACAAAAAGAAACCTTCATAACACTTTTATACAAATACTGTACCGGTATGTCTCCTGCTTTTGGTTGGTTTTTTGAAGTACATCATGTTTTAGTTTTCATTTTTCGGAATAGGTAAATGGAAAAAAAATTGTTTATTTGGCAGCACCCAGTAGTTGTGGGGTGGCTGACATTTTTTCCAATATGAGCTCTTGAAATAATGTTGCATGGAAATATCGTTAGTACATAATGTTTTAGTTTCCAATTTGCAGAATAGGTAAATAGGAAAAATTGTTTATTTGGCACCCAGTAGCTATGGCTGGCATTATTTTCCAATACGAGCTCTTGAAATAATGTTAGTAATGGAGATATTCCTATTCTAGTTCCCCAAAAATTATGTTCCAAATCATAGAAGGATAAAATGTATACAAACAGAAAAGGATAATGGGGAATATTTCTTATTTAATTCAATCTTTAAGAATGTGCAAGCGTAACATGTTTTTTGCAGTAATAATTAATGCAGAATTCTTGCACTTATATGAACGTAGTTTTCTATTTTTTCCTCCTTTCCATTTTTATCATTGTCGGGATGTATGCATGTGGTTCAAGTTACTGAAGTCTGAACTTTTGGAATACACAGAGAGAGCCTTTTTGAAGAGCTGTTGCAGGAGCAGGACGGGGTTGTTGCGAGAAGAAAGCAGGCGAAAGAACTTTTGCGTGTTCTGAGGCAAGCTGTTAAGGTTTGTGGTTACTTTAATTTGTTTATCATTGAGGGAAATGTCTATTTGTGTCGCTGCTACTGAGCAGCATATTCTTTTTTATTATTATTTTAAAGAAGTTTCTTTAACGTTTAAATTTATTTACTTAACATGTACTATTGTCTTTAGTTTTTGAATTGAAGTAGAATAACTTTTACTTGTCATTCTTCTACAATTGGGCTTCCATGTTATCATGTTTTTCTCTTTTGACTGAATAATTTTCTGCCTGTTTTAGACCTTAAATGAAGTTGAATCCGATGTGGAGTTCCAGCATCAGACTACAAACTTTGGTGCTGATGTTAGTCCTAGATTACCAAAATTCCCAGATGTCATCAGCGCCAACGGTAAGAGAAGTTCATCTCATATGCTGTCATCTGGTAAGCACAGAGCTCGTAAACTACTCCACTCAGAAGAGCCGCCATTGTCTTTCAGCTCCAATGTTGGACTACAGTATTAGTCAGCCGGAATGCATATCTCGAATCCCACCGATTGAATTTGGTGTTTGCCGAGCGATTGATGCATCTCATAGGTGAAGGCTTATTCCTCGTGTACAGTTTATACAGAGCTTCATACATTAAAGTGAAGTTTGGCTAAGTAGATATGACTTTTTCAAAATTCTTTTCTACATATGAGATTTTTTTTCTTCTCTTTTTGCCTGACACAAGTTGAGTTTAGTGTTCATATATGAGAAGAATAATTCAATCTTGCCCGACACAAGTTCAGTTTTGTGTTATTTAGACATTTCTTTTTCCTTTAGGATGTTCAACATTTGTTGTCGACATATATCCGGAAAAAAATAGCATGGACAGAGTAATAAGAGATAGGATTTGCTGGTTTCGAAATCACAAACTCCTATGTACTCTTATGAAGTTTGTTGTGTTCATTGCAACGACAGTGGAGCATGCATAGACTCCGCCAAGCACAAGGTTGCAGACACAAGCAGAAAGGCCTTCCACTGTTTGCTGGATGCTAGAATTGCCAAAGCAGTAAGCACTAGAGCCGCCGCGCTAAGCCTATTTTTCCAAGTCGTAAAAGCTTTCACTGCACTACTACAAGCCTTGCAATGGATTACATGGCGAAAGTATCGGTTAGCCAAATTTGGAGCATCCATTGTTCCAATCCCACCTTTAGCCGGTGAAGACGCCGAAACTCCGGCAATGAGTCCCGCAGGAGCATGTTCGACCACTGCAGGTAGTTTAGGTGGAGATGTGGTGCTGTGACCGAAATGGTAAGGCATTCCATGCCCAACTTTATCCATCCACTTCCTGTATTCAGCAACCCAAGTATCCGAGGACTTTAAATTAAGGTACAACTCTTTCGTAGGAACCATTTCTGTAACACCCCCTTCCCGGCCTGGTAGAGAACCGGGTCGGAGAGCGCTACCGGAAACGATGCGGTGATCGGAGACATAAATTCAAAGTTCAAAAATCATTTCATAACATTTTTATTAATCTCTTTTAAGACTTAACACTTAACTTATTAACAACTTACTCAAATTGGGGTCAATTTCAAACTTTTTCAAACTTAGGGACTAAATTGTAATTTTCACAAATTAAAGGTCTTTATCTGAAATTCGTGAAAATATACTGAAAATAAACTTACTAGTTATTAGCCTGTAAAACCTCATTACTATCGGAGGTCATTTATCTACCTGATTAGACGATGCAATATTTAGTGGCTATTTTGTAAAATATTCAAATCTATTTCTTTTTATTATCTTACTAAAATTATTTACAAATTTAAATGAGCCTAACAACTTACAAAAATCTTAGAGTCCTTTCTAATCATTTTTATTAGAAAATTATTCGTATCTATCATTATTATTGTTCTAACATTTATTTAATAGGACTTTTCTAGATTACTAAAATAAAACCACATTATTAAATTACAAAACATAATTTATACAAAAGTTGGATCATATGCCACTTTACTAGGAGTTCATGAAAGATATCATACATATAAGGTAGAGATGTGACTTGCAACTGCACCACACGATCAAAGGTTGGAAATCTATCAGGGTCCTGAAAATGCATGAGACACATATGTTAGACTTACATAGCCTAGTGAGGTAGTCATGATAGTAAATTGACAATAATATGAATGTCATGATTAAATATAAATTTAATCTAACTTATTTGCATGCTTTTATAACAGTATAAGCATAACATGATCAGATATCCATATCACTAACATAACATAATATAATCATATATCTTATCATAAACATGTCATGGTATAACATATCGAACACATATTATATTGGTACCATTGGATACGCGGATTCCCTGTACACCATATCATGAATCATAAATGAGCCGTAGCCCTGAGCCGTAGCTTCATGTATCCCTTACACTTCCATCCTTTTATCTCCCACATATAGGCCGTAGCCCTGGACCGTAGTCCTCCCTTACATGGTGAGCTCAAATATTCCTATGGCATGCCAATTGTATCCAACGTCCATAAATACACACAAATTCACATAATCCATGATTTTCAGATCATATCAAATCAAATAGCAAGATGAGCCGTAGCTCCATATCAGATAATATTTCATATTATTTTCATATACATGTAGTATATTATAATCATTTTTAAGCATATCAAAATAATGCAGGGTACTTACCAGATGCAAATAAATTCATAATTAATGCAATAGGAAGGCACCGAGCCTACCCCTGACACGACTATACCCACATATCAGAACATAAAAATATCGGAATGACACCGTGTCACCCGAGACAAATGCATCTACACTCACCTTGACAGACCGGTGCTTTATTTTTATTTATTGGGCTTGAAAGTTGATCTGAATCTACCTCGAGTACTACGATAAAAATTAATTAAAATCGATAAGACAATATCGAATATATATATAAAAATATTAATCAAAGCCGATACCGAAACTTAAACTAACTAGAGATTTGAGCTTACCCCGTCGTCGACAGAAATTCGATATTACTATATCGAAAATATCGGACTACCAATCAAACATTGGGTCGTATCCTACTAATCTTTTCCTTCAATTTTGCCGTGTAATTTCACTCATCCATCCCCCCCTTTTATACTAGTTTTTGATGTCACTATTCCCCCCACTACCCCTTTGTTTATTCAATAATTGTACTAGTTGATTTAGTGGCCAATTTGCCTAATATTATATACACCAATTTGTCAAGTGGTATGCCTTACACGGCAATCCACCAACTTTTCAATCTTTTTATATATATATATATATAATAATAATAATAATAATAATAATAATAATAAACTAACTATTTAATCTATTTTGGATACCCAATCGAACCAACCTTTAATCGAAATGAAAATATTAATTTGCTGGAACTTGACCTTGATTTATAAATTATCTCGAATAATCTAAATAAGATCGAACAAATTATTTAATCGATAAAAAAAATATTCGGTCACCGGAACTTAATTCCGACTAGACCGGTTTTTGGGATGTGACAACTCACCCTCCCTTAAGAAAATTCGTCCTCGAATTTTTACCTGAATCGAATAGATGAGGATATTGCTTTTTCACCGTGTCCTCAGGTTCCCATGTTGCCTCTTCCCTCCTGTGATTTCTCCACAAGACTTTAACCAATGTAACATTTTTGTTTCTGAGCCTTTTGATTTCTCTATCCAGAATCTGGATTGGTTCCTCTTCGTAAGACAAGTCAGGATTCAGCTCTAATTCTTCCGGCTCTAAGATATGAGATGGATCAGATCTATACTTTCTGAGCATTGACACGTGGAAGACATTGTGGATTTTATCGAACTCGCTGGGAAGTGCAAGTCGATAAGCCACTGGGCCAATTCTTTCAGTAATTTCAAAAGGTCCAATGAAGCGAGGACTGAGCTTTCCCCTCTTTCCAAACCGAAATACTTTCTTCCATGGAGAGACTTTAAGAAAGACTTTGTCTCCCACATTATGCTGAATGTCTCTTCGTTTCAGATCAGCGTAAGCTTTCTGCCTATCAAAAGCTTGTTTCAATCGAGAGTGGATGATTTGAACTTTCTCTTCTGTTTCTCTGAGCAGTTGTGGTCCCAACACCCTGTTTTCACCAAGTTCGGACCAACACAGAGGAGTTCTGCATTTTCTGCCATACAACGCTTCAAAAGGAGCCATCTGAATAGACGACTGATAGCTATTGTTATAGGAAAATTCCACTAAGGGTAGGGATTTCTCCCAATTTTTCCCAAAATCAATAATGCAGGCTCGGAGCATATCTTCCAGAATCTGAATAACCCTTTCAGATTGGCCATCGGTTTGGGGATGGAATGCAGTACTGAGATGTACTCTAGTTCCCAATGCCTCTTGCAAGGTTCTCTAAAATCGAGATGCAAACCGTGGGTCTCGATCAGAAATTATTGATGTTGGAACTCCGTGCAAGCGTATAACTTCGCTGATATACAACTCTGCTAGCTTGGATAAGCTGAAGTCCATTCTTACAGGAAGAAAGTGAGCTGACTTGGTAAATCGATCTATGATGACCCAGATTGCGTTGTTTTTCTTTGGAGTCGGAGGTAATCCGCTTACAAAATCCATAGTGATACGTTCCCACTTCCACTGTGGCAGCTCAATGGGTTGAATGAGTCCCGTCGGTACTTTATGTTCGGCTTTAACCCGTTGACAAGTCAAACACCTTGCTACGAAATCTGTGATTTTACTTTTCATACCGGACCACCAGTAGATCTCTTTTAGATCCTTGTACATCTTAACAGCTCCGGGGTGAATAGAAAAAGGGCTAGCATGTGCTTCACGCAGGATCTGGTTCCGAAGATCATCATTGTTTGGAACACATATACGATTACGAAAGCATAACAAGCCGTCAGAATTTATGGCAAAATCAGGGTCCGGTTCATCCTTGATTCGGGCTAAAATAGGTTGCAACTCCTCATCATCTTCTTGAAGTGCTTTAATCAGGGACACAATGGTCGATTGTACCCTGAGCTCGGCTAATAACTTGCCACGCTTCATGAGCCGAAAGTGAGCGTTTAAACATCTAAGAGAAGAAGTGGGCTTCCGGCTAAGAGCGTCCGCCACCACATTTGCTTTACCGGGATGGTAATCAATTACCAAATCATAATCTTTCAAAAGCTCCATCCAACGACGCTAACGAAGGTTTAATTCTTTTTGGGTCAAAAGGTATTTCAGGCTTTTGTGGTCAGTAAAAAGATAACACTTTTCACCATAGAGGTAATGTCGCTAGATCTTTAGTGCGAACACAACCGCAGCTAGCTCAAGGTCATGAGTTGGATAATTAAGCTCATGCGGTTTGAGTTGACGTGAGGCATAGGCTATAACTTTACCTTCTTGCATCAAGACACAGCCCAGTCCTTGATGGGATGCATCGCTGTATACTGTGAAATCTTTTCCTGGTTCCGGTTGTACTAGGACAGGAGCGTGGGTGAGGATTTGTTTAAGCTGGTCAAAACTCCGTTGTTGGTCCACTGTCCACATGAAAGGAATGTCTTTGCGGAGAAGCTTCGTTAGGGGTGAAGCAATCAAGGAGAACCCCTTAACGAACCTACGATAGTATCCTGCAAGACCCAGGAAACTACGAATTTCTCCCACGTTTTTCGGGGGTATCCATTCGAGAATGGCTTGAATCTTCTTTGGGTCCACTTGAATTCCCGCGGAAGATATCACATGACCGAGAAAAGATATTTCGGTCAGCCAAAACTCGCATTTATTAAATTTGGCATAGAGCTGTTTTTCACGGAGGGTTTGGAGTACAATCCGAAGATGTTCTTCGTGAGTAACAGAATCTTTCGAATAGATCAAAATGTCGTCTATGAAGACAACGACAAATTTATCAAGATAAGGTCGAAATATTCGGTTCATCAGATCCATAAAGGCTGCAGGAGCATTGGTGAGCCCAAAAGGCATCACCAAGAATTCGTAATGACCATATCTGGTTCGAAAGGCTGTTTTTGAAACATCTGGTTCCTTCACGAGCATTTGATAGTAACCAGATCGGAGGTCTATCTTAGAAAAGACAGAAGCACCCTTTAGTTGATCAAATAGGTCGTCTATTCTAGGAAGCGGGTACTTATTTTTTATTGTTACTTTATTCAGTTGTCGATAGTCGATGCATAAGCGCATCGATCCATCTTTCTTCTTCACAAATAAAACCGGTGCTCCCCAGGGTGAGGAACTCGGTCGAATAAACCCCTTACTTTCAAGGTCTTGGATTTGGGCCTTCAATTCCTTTAACTCCATTGGAGCCATTCTGTATGGAGCGATAGAAATTGGAGTAGTTCCAGGTTGAACTTCTATCCCAAACTCAACTTCACGTATAGGAGGGAGTCCCGGAAGTTCTTCAGGGAATACGTCAGGAAAATCTCTTATTATGGGTATATCTTCAGGCTTTAGTTCCTTCGTAGATTCTAAGGCACACATAAGACTACTCTGACATTTAGATTTCATTAAGGTGATGCTTTCTCTACCTAGTCCACGGAGATATAATTTCTTTTTAGAACAATCTACCCATGCTTGATGTTCAGCTAGCCAATCTAGGCCAAGGATAAGGTCGAACTCATTAAAGGGTAAGACCATCAAATTGGCCGGAAAAGGAATTCCTTGGATTTTTAGGGGACAAGATCTACAGATCTTTTGGATTGCTACACTATCTCCTAATGGGTTTGACACAAGTATTTCGGAAGCAACATGATCACATTTTAAGACGTATTTTTCAATCAAATGTTCACTAATAAAGGAATGCGTGGAGCCTGGATCTATTAAAGCATAAACAAATTCAGAACCTAACTCCACCGTACCTGCAATAACATCAGGGTCGTCTTCTTGTTCGCGGCCTCGAACATGGTACATCTGGGCTGAGGTCTTTGGATTTCGGCTTCCTGAAGGAGCATTATTGTTGTGGGGCCTTCCGGAAGAACCAGACGGTGCTTGATTTATTCCCCTCCCTTTTACTGGAACGTTCTGGGAGGCTATAGAGGTAGGGGCTTGTGGATTTTGGGGACATTGTCGGATGAAATGACCAGATTCTCCGCACATGTAACAAGAACCTGACTGTTTACGACACTGTCCCAAATGTCTCTTTTGACAAAAATTACACAGAGGGATCTGAGAACTTTTGGCAGAGCCTCCTGTACTGTTTATTGAGGTCGTACGCGTAACAGTGGTCCCACCAGATGGAAATTGAGAGACATAATTAGAGTTAGGTAGCTGTTGATTGGCAGATGACCTTTGGTCCCACTGTCTTCCTCTTTTTTGAGATAGAGGAGGTTTGGAATCTTCTCGGAATCTTTTATCAGGTCGAGCTTGGTTTCCCTTCCTTCTTTCCGAGGCTCTTTGAGAAGCTTCAGTTGCAATGGCTCGATTCACCAGTATTTGAAAATCCTCGATTTCCAGAGCAACAAAAAGAGGACGTAATTCATCGCAGAGGCCATCTATGAACATTCTACATTTTTCTTTTTCAGTGTGGATGATATCAGTACCATATCTAGCGTATTTGCAGAAGTCATGAATGTACTGTTCTACTGGCCTTCCTTCTTGCTTCAAATGGAGGAACTTTTTACGTCTTTCAGCGAGGTAATGCTCACTAATATACTTTTTACGAAACTCCTGGAGGAAAAATTCCCAGGTTACTTTATGTTCGGGTACAGTGAGAGTTACAGTGTGCCACCAGCTTTGTGCTTCATCTGCAATCAGGGCTAAGGCACACTCCAACTTATGCTCATCGGGGCACTTTAGTTGCTTGTTGATTACTTTCAAAGTATTTTCTAGCCAATATTCTGCGATTTCAGGATTATCCAGATCTTGGCCAGTAAATGTATAAACTTGATAACGTTTTAGCTTATCTATTGGAGCTCGAGAGATCTGCTGAGCAGCTTCAGCAGATGAGGAAGGTGCTTCTTGTCGAAGAGACACCACTACTTGTTTTATCATGTCGGCCATAGACATCAAATAGTCTTGTTGAGCCGATAACATAGGTGGAAGATGGGGTGGATCATTCTGAGCCACTTGTTCGGTACTTGGTTCTGGCCTCACATTTTCCCCTCGAGTGGAAGAGGAATCATGATCGGGCTCATTTGTTTCTTTCCTAATAGTAGGAGCGGTCATTTTGGGTCTAGACACACATAAGAATTAGATCGTGTAAGTTGCAAGTCACAAAATACATATTTAATCAACTCCTAAGTGGCATATGAGACATAGACTCGTTAACGAATGCCTGGTTAGTCCTAGAATCGACTAAACTCTAGCTCTGATACCACAAATGTAACACCCCCTTCCCGGCCTGGTAGAGAACCGGGTCGGAGAGCGCTACCGGAAACGATGCGGTGATCGGAGACATAAATTCAAAGTTCAAAAATCATTTCATAACATTTTTATTAATCTCTTTTAAGACTTAACACTTAACTTATTAACAACTTACTCAAATTGGGGTCAATTTCAAACTTTTTCAAACTTAGGGACTAAATTGTAATTTTCACAAATTAAAGGTCTTTATCTGAAATTCGTGAAAATATACTGAAAATAAACTTACTAGTTATTAGCCTGTAAAACCTCATTACTATCGGAGGTCATTTATCTACCTGATTAGACGATGCAATATTTAGTGGCTATTTTGTAAAATATTCAAATCTATTTCTTTTTATTATCTTACTAAAATTATTTACAAATTTAAATGAGCCTAACAACTTACAAAAATCTTAGAGTCCTTTCTAATCATTTTTATTAGAAAATTATTCGTATCTATCATTATTATTGTTCTAACATTTATTTAATAGGACTTTTCTAGATTACTAAAATAAAACCACATTATTAAATTACAAAACATAATTTATACAAAAGTTGGATCATATGCCACTTTACTAGGAGTTCATGAAAGATATCATACATATAAGGTAGAGATGTGACTTGCAACTGCACCACACGATCAAAGGTTGGAAATCTATCAGGGTCCTGAAAATGCATGAGACACATATGTTAGACTTACATAGCCTAGTGAGGTAGTCATGATAGTAAATTGACAATAATATGAATGTCATGATTAAATATAAATTTAATCTAACTTATTTGCATGCTTTTATAACAGTATAAGCATAACATGATCAGATATCCATATCACTAACATAACATAATATAATCATATATCTTATCATAAACATGTCATGGTATAACATATCGAACACATATTATATTGGTACCATTGGATACGCGGATTCCCTGTACACCATATCATGAGCCGTAGCCCTGAGCCGTAGCTCCATGTATCCCTTACACTTCCATCCTTTTATCTCCCACATATAGGCCGTAGCCCTGGACCGTAGTCCTCCCTTACATGGTGAGCTCAAATATTCCTATGGCATGCCAATTGTATCCAACGTCCATAAATACACACAAATTCACATAATCCATGATTTTCAGATCATATCAAATCAAATAGCAAGATGAGCCGTAGCTCCATATCAGATAATATTTCATATTATTTTCATATACATGTAGTATATTATAATCATTTTTAAGCATATCAAAATAATGCAGGGTACTTACCAGATGCAAATAAATTCATAATTAATGCAATAGGAAGGCACCGAGCCTACCCCTGACACGACTATACCCACATATCAGAACATAAAAATATCGGAATGACACCGTGTCACCCGAGACAAATGCATCTACACTCACCTTGACAGACCAGTGCTTTATTTTTATTTATTGGGCTTGAAAGTTGATCTGAATCTACCTCGAGTACTACGATAAAAATTAATTAAAATCGATAAGACAGTATCGAATATATATATAAAAATATTAATCAAAGCCGATACCGAAACTTAAACTAACTAGAGATTTGAGCTTACCCCGTCGTCGGCAGAAATTCGATATTACTATATCGAAAATATCGGACTACCAATCAAACATTGGGTCGTATCCTACTAATCTTTTCCTTCAATTTTGCCGTGTAATTTCACTCATCCATCCCCCCTTTTATACTAGTTTTTGATGTCACTATTCCCCCCACTACCCCTTTGTTTATTCAATAATTGTACTAGTTGATTTAGTGGCCAATTTGCCTAATATTATATACACCAATTTGTCAAGTGGTATGCCTTACACGGCAATCCACCAACTTTTCAATCTTTTTATATATATATATAATAATAATAATAATAAACTAACTATTTAATCTATTTTGGATACCCAATCGAACCAACCTTTAATCGAAATGAAAATATTAATTTGCAGGAACTTGACATTGATTTATAAATTATCTCGAATAATCTAAATAAGATCGAACAAATTATTTAATCGATAAAAAAAATATTCGGTCACCGGAACTTAATTCCGACTAGACCGGTTTTTGGGATGTGAAAATTTCTTTCACGAGTACCTCATTTTGGGATGACAAAAATCCCATATCTTGCTCAAAGACCTTGCTCCCACTCTGATGGAGATACCATTCCGGGAAAATCTTCGGAAATGGAGATCTTTTCGTTCCTCCAAACCGAGCAATAAGCATAGACTTCCCTTGTCCGGTTGGCCTACAAAGGAAGAGACCCGTGAAGTAATGTTTTTCTCCATCTTTATCAGCAATTTCTCTGTTATTCTGAAGAACACACGGTGCATCAAACCGTAAGAAGTTGAGCATGGAACTTTTTTTCCTTTACCCCACCAACCAGCAAATCCCCTATCCGTACGTTCTGTTACCTCGAAAACCAGTGGCTGAGCATCTTCCCTTTTGGCCGACAAATCGGTTCTATCATGAGAGATAGGGACATGCGCAGGATCCATGAGGTTCTCAAGGAGAATGGAGTGGTCATATGGAAGCTCATGGATGGTTGAAACATCTTGAAACCCTGGTCTGGAAAAATTCTCGAACCACGGCAGTTGTTCAAAGATAGAGCCATGGATATTGTTGGTGAGAGCAATTGTGGTTACTAGGAAGTGTGAAAGCTGGGTGCTGGGTGCGGGAAGGTTGGTCGTCTACTGAGAAGTGAGAACCACACATTCCTTAAAGCTGACCAAACAAGGCTCAGCCCCGGAGTGGCTTCAGATCTGCTGCTTTACACATGGATTTGGTCAGACCCGTTACCACACTCCTGGCTTTCTTTCTAAGAATACTAGGTTGTCCCCACGTCCAGGGGAAATCGAATTCACATGGATTAATCAGTTGGTCTATTAATATATAGAATATTATAGTTTAATTTAAGTTAGATTTTTAAATTTTAACATTTTTTTAGAAGCTTAAATTTTAACATTTTAAATTATGTTTTTTAAAGTATAAATGAAGTAAATTAAATTAAAGAAGTGGTTGGGGTGTCGCTTAACACTCCAAAAAATAATTGAATATTTTTTTAATATACATTACATATAAATAAACAGAGATTTGATAATATTTTAAAAAATTGACATCAATTTTAAAAAAAATAATTAAAATCTTTTAAAATAAATTGACACACATCATCTGTCTCTATCGACTTTTAATAAAATATTAATTAGCAGTAAAAAATTTAACACTACAAATTAAATTTTTTAACTCCATTCATTATGATAGACCTGTATAATATTTGTTCGAATTAATTGGATTAGGGGTGTGCAAAATCAGGTACGGTTAACTATTAGCAAATTATTTCGGTTAATGGGTAAGTCCGGGTCACCTAATTCTCGACCCTAAACCTTAACCATTCAATCGGTTAATTGAAAAATTCAGTTCGGTTCAGTTCGGGTAGCAGTTTCTTATTTTATTTATTAAAAATATAAAATTTAATAATGTGTTAGAAAAAAGTATATAATTTTAAAAATTGATAATTGATATTAGTATTTTTTTAATATTAGAAAGGTAAATACTTGAACTTTATTAAATGAAATTATGGTTTTATTTTTGAGAAATGAGAAAATAAAATTTAATTTAATTTTTTAATATAAAATATTAAAATGTCATATAATATAATAATATATAATATATAATCGTCGATTTGGTTACCCAGCTTGTCCCAAAACTAAAAATCGTAACCGAATCAGTTTTTTTTTATATAATAAAACCCGAACCGAAATTAATTTTTTTAATTAGATTAACCAAATTTTTGATTCAATTTTTTTTTTCAGATTTCGAAATCAATTTCAGTTATTTAATTTTTTTCACACCCCTAAATTGGATATCATAATTAAGTAAAAAAAATAATGTGATACTAGTAATATTCATAAAGTTCCAAAGCTTTGACATCAAAACCGAGGAGCCAAATACTAGCGCGATTTTTAATAAATTGTTAAATTAACCCAACTTCCACTTTCCACAAATTATTAATGAGGAAGTTTCCGTTTTGCAATTCTGCAGAAACGTGCTATACCAGTATTTATTTTAGGGTAAACTATAACATTGACCACCGAACTAATTGAGGATTCCTATTTTGATCACCGAACTAACGAACTCGTCAATCAGACCACTGAACTTATTAAATTAACTTATTTTGGCAACGGCCGTTAAAAAATTAACAGAGGACTGACGGAGTGATGACGTGGCAGTTAACAAACTTTTATAAAATTACACATTTGATCCTTGCTATTTACACATTCTTTCAATTTAGTCCTAATTTTAAATTAATAAAATAAATTAATTATTTAATTAAGTGATGACACGTGTCAACACCTTATTGGAGGAATTTAATTATTTATATTTGATTTTATAAATTTATTTTTCTCTTCCAATCAAGTGGTGACACGTGTCACCACTTGGTTGAATGAAAATTAAGTAAATATTGAAGAGTGAGAGTGGGGTGGATCGATCCCACATCTTGTGAGTTCCAAACCCTCACCTTTACCACTGCTCCAAACCTCTCTTAATGTTATGAGTTGTGCTATCTAATATATATTTTATAATGCAGTAAATGTTAAGGGAAAAAAGTAAAAATGATTGAAAGGGGATTCGAACCTAGACCACTTGGGATGTGTATAATCACACAAACATTCGATTTAAAATATTCTAATATTTTTTTATATTTAAATTAATTCGAATACTTATTTAAATATTTTAAATCAAATATTTTAAAAATATTTTTTTTCTTTTTCATACTTTAAATACTCGTTTTAATTTAAATATTTAAATATTCGAATATTTTTTCTTTATATACTTGATTTAATATATTTGATATATATTTTATCTATACTTTAAATATGTTATAATACATTAAATCGAATATTTTAAAGTATGGGTCCGACATGGATATGTATTTAGAGGGTCTTTGGAGGATCATAGTCATACCCATCTTAGATATGCATTTGACACGGTACTTTCAAAAATGAAAAAACAGAACATAAGCATCACAAACATATTAGTTGAACAACATCTGTTCATTACTGTATAATTTCAGTATTATAAAGGATGCCATTACGAACCTTGAACTGTTAGTCGGATCCTTCGGTAGAGCAGAAGTTTTGTGACCTACCTGCAAGAATGAGTAGCGATAATATTATCTCATGCCATCAATTTCAAGGAAGCAAAAAGTCTGTACCGAGTAAAAATATTTAAAATATTTAAATTAAAACGAGTATTTAAAGTATGAAAAAGAAAAAAAATATTTTTAAAATATTTGATTTAAAATATTTAAATAAGTATTCGAATTAATTTAAATATAAAAAATATTCGAATATTTTAAATCGAATGTTTGTGTGATTATGCACATCCCAAGTGGTCTAGGTTCGAATCCCCTTTCAATCATTTTTATTTTTTTCCCTTAACATTTACTGCATTATAACATATATATTAAATAGCACAACTCATGACATTAAGAGAGGTTTGGAGCAATGGTAAAGGTGAGGGTTTGGAACCCACAAGACGTGGGTTCGATCCACCCCACTCTCACTCTTCAATATTTGCTTAATTATCATTCAACCAAGTGGTGACACGTGTCACCACTTGATTGGAAGAGAAAAATAAATTTATAAAATCAAATATAAATAATTAAATTCCTCCAATAAGGTGTTGACACGTGTCATCACTTAATTAAATAATTAATTTATTTTATTAATTTAAAATTAGGACTAAATTGAAAGAATGTGTAAATAGCAAGGATCAAATGTGTAATTTTATAAAAGTTTGTTAACTGCCACGTCATCACTCCGTCAGTCCTCTGTTAATTTTTTAACGGCGGTGGCCAAAATAGGTTAATTTAATAAGTTCGGTGGTCTGATTGACGAGTTCGTTAGTTCGGTGGTCAAAATAGGAATCCCCAATTAGTTCGGTGGTCAATGGTATAGTTTACCCTTTATTTTATGATTTAGATTTATTCATTAATTTTAATTTTTAACAACCTAAATATATTGTACATACTAATTTTACATTTCGAATTATTTAAAGATAATAATATTTTTTTGAGCAAGTATATTTGTCCAATTGACCAAATTATTCATCTTTATTTTCTCATATTCCTTTAGCTGATGGGTTTAGACTCACTAATAACACTCCACCTCCTTTTCTCGGAGTCTCATTTTCCTTTTCTTAAAATAAGATTAAGATTAGATTAATATTTATTTAAAATAATAATAATATTTTTTTATTCAGATTACTGGATAGGTTCTGATTTTTTTAATATATATATATAGAGTCTCGTTATTATATTCAACATTCATTAATATAATTGATTTTTAGTTTTTTTTTAAACAATTTTTTTAGTCTTTTTACTTTGTCGTTTCCCGGCATCCAGAAACATTGGACATAGTAGCTTTTTTAGGTCACGACACGAGAGAATAAAGAAAGATGGAAAGTAAGTGTTATACTTAATCTATGCCAAGTTCCCACTCGCATGGGACAAATAGGATTCTTCTATGTCTGAAATGTATAACCTTTTATAACTCAGCCAGTTAATCACATAGCAATATATATATATATAAACATAAAAAACCGCTTGGCCAAAAAAAACATAAAAAATCGCAACCAAAAAGGATTAGGTTAAGACAGATTTTAAAACTCGAAACCAGATTTACTATTAACATCGAAACTAACTAACCCAAGTTGCATAATAATATTTCCTAATTGGCTACTTGAGCATCTTTTATGGGGCTCATCACAGAGAATAAACACAAATTAATGATATAACTTTAAGACCTTACCAAATATCAGTAAATATAATTTAAAACCATGTTGCCAAAAAACAAAACTCACCAGCTAGCAATTAAACTATTTCTTTTTCCTTTTTTCTGTTGTGTTGTGTTTCATTTCTCTACATCTTGTATGAAACATATCAGGGTTTGGTCGAATCTGGTGTCCAAAGAACAGGAAAATATCTCATCCCTCATCTGCTTGAGTTGAGACCTACATTTGTTGATGTATATTGGTCTTGCCCTACTGAAGATACTAATGAAAAGGGTGTAGGAAAGTTCATAGAATCCGAGGGTACATTTTTTCATTGTTCAATTCATTTTTCCAGTCCTTTTTCCTCATCTGGAAATTTAGAAGGTTCATCATTGTTTCTCGAATCGCAGCTCGTGTCGATGTTGATCGAATATACATGACAGAGCTGAGTTGATTTTCACTAAGCTATATATATTTATATATGGTGGAAGAAGAGAATATAGAAGCCTGTAGGAAGGCTGTGGAGGAAGATGGTGAACCCAAAGGACTATGGTACTGTTTTTGGGGTCCAATACATTGGTTTAAGATGCTTGCTGTGGAAATGCATTGGAGCTTCGTATTCGGAGTTGTATCCGTTTATGGGATAAATCAGGGGTTCGGAGGGGCTCTTTCTCGAATCGGCACCGAGTATTACATGAAGGATGTTCAGAAGGTGCAGCCTTCCGAGGCTCAGGTTTATTCAGGGATTACTTCCATCCCTTGGATTATCAAGCCTGTTTGGGGTCTTCTCACAGATGTTCTTCCGATAATGGGGTATCGAAGAAGGCCTTATTTCGTTTTATCCGGTAAACGGAGCATTTCTGTTTCTAGCTTTTCTGGTGCACACATATCATGTAGTTATATATCTTGCAGATTTTGAATGTTCAGCATTGTCCTAAATCCTAATTATGTGCTCTGAGTACAGAACTATGTCAATAAACCGGATCTCATTGTCCTGATATAGAAAATGTTTTATATTTGCTACAAATAATATAATTGGCAAGACATTAGTTAGGAAATAACAAAATTATGTCAATAAACTCCATCATTTGACTTGTAAATGTTAATCTCAGGTTTGCTTGGTGTAGTTTCAATGCTTTTCATATCATTGAAAAGCAAGATGCACCTGGCGTTTGCCCTCCTAACACTGACAGCAGGAAATACGGCCGTAGCTGTAGCAGATGTAACCGTCGATGCTTGCGTGGCACGGAACAGCATTACTCATCCTTCGCGTGCAGCTGACATGCAAAGCTTGTGCGCTTTGAGCTACTCTTTTGGAGGATTACTGGGATTCTCTATCAGTGGTGTTTTTATACACCTGATCGGTCCAAAGGTCGGCTGCTGTTTGATTTCTGTAGTCCAATTCTGCAACATTGCTTCGTTTTTCATCTCACTAAATCAGTAAGGATTTTTTCCTGCTGCCTAATGTACTCACAGGGAGTGTTTGGATTGCTGACTCTCCCCGCTGCTCTCGTCTCTTTAGTCGGGATGCTGCTTTCTGAGCCCCAAGTGTCCAACTTTGCCTACAATGAGGTGTTCTTGGTTCTTTCATATCAAACTCTTGTTTGCTCTAATTTTCATACTCTAATATTCTCGTCCCGCGGCAGGTAAACCGGAAATTCCTTGATGCTGCAAAAGCTATGTGGACAACCTTAAAAGGCCCTGATGTTTGGAGGCCATGTTTATATATGTATTTGTCCTTGGCAGTGAGCTTGAACATAAATGAAGGAATGTTTTATTGGTACACAGATGCTAAGGAGGGCCCATCTTTCTCTAAGGTATACGACTCTGTATTATGGTAGTCTAATCCCGAAGACAACTGTTTGTCTGTGTGTGTTCGATCGAAACTTGGACCGCCGTTGAATGCATGTGCTTGGGATGTCCTATTTGAAAATGTGTCTGTTTTTTGCAGGAGACTGTTGGCTACATTTTCTCAATGGGTGCAATCGGTGCCCTCTTGGGGGCAATACTTTACCAGAATGTGTTGAAGGATCAGCCCTTGCGAGACATGCTGTTCTGGACACAATTGCTATTTGGTCTAGCAGGAATGCTGGACTTGATGCTGGTGCAACGAACGAATCTGAAATTCGGCATACCGGATTATCTCTTTGTTGTGATCGGTGAAGCCGTTTCCCAAATGATCACCCGCCTCAAATGGATGCCCCTTCTAGTACTCAGTTCCAAGCTTTGTCCTTCTGGTATCGAGGGCACTTTCTTTGCTTTGCTAATGTCGATCGATAACTTCGGAGGTCTTTCGGCTTCCTGGGGAGGTGGATTGCTGCTTCATGTGTTGAATGTTACTCGGACAAAATTTGATGGTCTCTGGCTGGTCATATTGATTCGAAACATACTGAGAGTTTGTCCGATATGTCTGCTGTTTTTGGTACCCAAAGGTGATCCCAACTCTTTCATTTTGAGTACCGACGACAAGGCCGAAACTCCGGAACCCGACAACATCGAATTGGTTTCTCTGATTCACAGCGTTGATAGTGGAAGATAGTTTATACAAGAAGCAAGTAACCATTCAAATTAACTTGAAATAACCAGGTTGATTGAGCTTCCAAAGTTGTATCTTTTTTTGATAGCTCTCCAATGGCACATTTGACATTTCACACACATGGCACCTTTGGTTACAAAGTGGAAATTCCACCATACTACTAGTGCGTGCCAAATCCTACGGACCAATTGGATTCTGCCACGTCTCACATAAAATAGTTTCATTGTTGCAGCTTTCGTGTTTGCAGTCAGCCGGATGAATCATTAAACTCTTTATTTTTACTTTCTAATAAAAGGTTTAATTCTGAATTTTTACCCTCTTACTTTAAAAAATTGAAAACTAATCCCTCTATTTTTACTGTCTCACACTTTATGAAAAGTGAAACTGAAAAGTTAAACAATTGAGTATATTATCAGAATTTAACAGTAAACTGCTGAGTTGAAAATAAAAGTTCCACCGTTTATATATATGAAATTAAAAGATCAATAATTAGAATAAATGGATTAACTTTTTTAATTTTCGAAAATAGAAAGATGGAATTCATAATTAGACCTAATAACAAGCAAGTAAACTGGTACTCGAACAAGAAAAGACAAAGAAACTTTTACTCACTACAATTTATCTTTTCTCAACTTAGTCCTTAAACTTGACAATTTTTCTTAATTTAGTCCCTAAACTTTATTTTAGTCTATATTAATCAATGAGCTTGACAACTTTTCTCTTTTTGCTCATTTTGATGATATGATCCTTTGAGATTGTGCCATGTTGCACATTCAGTGTGCCGCATAATAAAAAAGAATAAAAATATGCTAAAAATACAACTACAAGAATCAATATGGACCAAAAGATTCAGTGACTAATATGAAAAAAGTTACCAAGCTAAGGACTAAAAGTTGTTTTATCCCAAATAATAACAACTAAACTGGGCCCTTGGGCATGGATTAACAAACGCAAGAGAGAAGGGCCGAAAGAAGTCCAATTGAAGCCGTGTGAAAATAGAAAACAAAAAGGGGAAATTAGTTGGATGTGTAACCAAACAGGGAAGAAGGAGGAGGAGAGTTGTTTCACCTTATTCCGGATTAGGGTTAACTTTTCACCCTCCCACTATCACCGTCTCTGGTTTTCTTTTAGGCGCCAAACTTCGCATTGCTCCTTTCCCCTCAGGGTACACTCTTTTATTTTCATGGCTTCCATTGTTTTTTCTCAAAGGGAATTCTTTTCGCGTATTTTGGAAATAAACTCTGTTATGCTTTTGTACTGAATTTCAGTCCTTAGTATATCCTCTCTCCCCTTTTGTCCTCTGAATTCTTGTTAAAGTTTGAAACTTTTGAGGACATTGCTTCATTGAAACTGAATGTTTTCGAGTTCAGTTCTTGTATATAAATTTGTCTCTTTTTTGCTTGAAAAATGTGGTGTAGGAATATAGAGAGAGATGGGTAGCCAAGCCCCTGCAACTACTGATCGTACGAGGAAATACTGGACACCTACAATGGAGCGGTATTTCATTGATCTTATGTTGGAGCAGATGCATAGAGGCAATAGGGTTGGCCATACATTCAGCAAACAAGCTTGGACCGACATGCTTACCGTTTTCAATGCAAAGTTTGGGTCTCAATATGACAAAGATGTCTTAAAAAGTCGTTATACAAACTTATGGAAGCAGTTCAATGATGTGAAGAATCTTCTTGGTCAGAACGGGTTTTCTTGGGATGAATCTCGACAAATGGTGGTGGCTGATGATTATGTCTGGAATGCCTACATCAAGGTGCATCCCCTTGGATATTCTATTGTTCTTGATAATTGTCTGAAATTCATTATAGTGAAATGTTGCAAGATGCATGCAGGCTTGCCCGGATGCACGATCCTACAAGACGAAAGCGGTGCTGAATTTCAATGATTTATGCTTGATATATGGGTATGCAACTGCTGATGGAAGATACAGTCGATCTAGTCATGATTTGGACTTCGATGATGAAGTCCAAGGTTTAAATATGGGTGTGTACCGGTTTTATATGATAAACCTCAATCATGATTGTAGATATGATTTCGACTGAATGGCATGTGATCCATATTATAGGCCAATTTTGTGCTGGATATCTTGTGTTTATATGATAATGTAAGATGTGGATGAATTTATATTCTAATTTCGTACATATATGCTTTCACTTACGAGCTCCCCGACTTTTAGGTGAAGCAATGGGTACTTTCCCTTCCACCAATAATGAGCGCCCGAGAACTGAATGGAATGCAGACATGGATCAATATTTTATTGAGCTTATGCTGGACCAAGTAGGGAGAGGCAACAAGGTTGATAATACATTCAGTAAACAAGCATGGACAGACATGCTTGCTTTATTTAATGCAAGATTTGGTCATCAACATGGCAAGAGGGTTTTGAGACATAGATATAAGAAACTGTGGAAGTATTACAGTGATGTGAAAGTTATTCTAAAACAGAATGGCTTTACCTGGGATGAAACACAGCTAATGGTTACAGCTGATAATGATGTTTGGGATGCTTATATAAAGGTATGAATTTCTGAAGATGTTTTCATTAATCTCATTAGCACATTACATGCACACATATGATATATTAATGATTAAGCTTAATGCAGGCACATCCTCATGCTCGAACGTATAAAATGAAAACCCTACCGAATTACAACGATTTGCGCCTAATATTTGGCGAAGCAATTGATGATGGAAGTCTTGATAAGTTGCCCCAGGAATGTGACATCTCCAGTACAGCGGCTGGTGAGTTCCAAATTTATACCATAATCAAATTCACAATGCTTCTGGTGTTCGCTATGTATAATATAGAATTGCAGCTAGAGTCTGCTAGGGGAGTGGTAATGTTGTCAAATGGATACAAGAGAAGCTCATTAACATATTAGTTGCATTGTTTTCAATTAAGTTTTAAGTTCACAGATATCATCTATGAAAACCTGAGTTGCACACTTTTCATCTTGAAGGTGGATTAATTTTGTTTTCTTTCTTGTTCTGGCCTACCATATTTAGAAACTGGTGTTATAAAATTAATGGTACAATGCATTAGATGCATGTGACTGTGATTGCCAGTATATTTCTTACAGGAAATCTTAAGGTTATATTTTTAATGAACTCTTTTCTTTTTTAATCTTCTGGTCAATGTTTTCTCCTAAAGTTGGATCTTTTGATTTGCAGGTGATAAGAAGGGTAATGCAACTAGTGATCGTACGAGAACCTTTTGGACTCCACCAATGGATCGATATCTCATTGACTTGTTGTTAGATCAGGTCCAGAGAGGAAATAAACTTGGACAAACATTCTTAACACAGGCTTGGGTTGATATGATTACGTCGTTCAATGTCAAATTTGGTTCTCACTATGATAAAGAGGTTCTCAAGAATCGATACAAACATTTCAGGAGACTGTACAACGACATCAAGATTCTTCTTGAGCAAAGTGGATTCTCATGGGATGAAACAAAGGATATGGTGACGGCAGAAGATAGTGTTTGGAATGCCTATATCAAGGTGATTTCTTTTCTTTTCTTGTTGCCGATAGAATAGTTGTTTTGTTTCTTACATGAAACTCATGCAGTCACATCCAGATGCTCGATCGTACAGAGTTAAAACTGTGCCAAGCTATCCCAAACTACGAGTAATATTTGGCCAAGAAAATTTTCATGGAAGATATAATAGATTGGCTCAAAATGTAGGCACTGATGACGATGTAACTGTTTTAATGAGCTATAATGGTACGTAACATATGTTAGCTTGTTTTGTGTTATATTTGTTGTTTAGCTTTGTCCTTTTTTCTAAATTAGGAGGTAGCATATTGTTTAACACAGATAATGACCCAATGTGGTTGGGAAAAATGATAAGGATGGAATGCTGTAAGAATTGTTTTACTTTTTCTTTACTCAAGCATTGATGCATCTTTTGAATATTCATGATCTCTTAACATGCAGGTAATGAGAAAAATGACCATGTACCCATGGGTATTGATCATATTGAATTTGAGTGGACAGCCCCAATGGACCGTTTTTTTATGGACCTTCTGTTACAACAAGTTGTGGAAGGGAATAAGATAAACCGGGTATTCAATGAACAGGCATGGGCTAATATGGTTGAATCATTCAATGAAAAATTTGGGCTTCAATTGGACAAGAATGTATTGGAAAACCAGTACTTCTGCTTGATGAAACAATACAATGATATTAGTGATCTTCTCGATCATAGTGGATTTCTTTGGGATGAAGAAAAGCAAATGGTTGTGGCAAATAATGATGATTGGGAAGTTTACATGAAGGTATGTTCATTACTCTCTTGGTTTATCATTTAAGCAATAGCTCTCCAATTGATAATGATATTCCAATCCTAGCATGACATCATGTGCCGGGGAGATATACGTATATATTATTCTCTCTTCATATGCACATCCTATTGAAATTAGAGGGCCAAAGAGGCGGAAAAAATTTAAGGGCCAAAAATGAATTTTTTTGAAAAGTTTAAGGTTCAATAGTATTGTCAATAGCATGTTTTTGAAGTTCAAGTTTTTGCAGGAACACCCGGATACAGTATCTTACAGGGATAAAATCTTGGGCAGTTACGGTGATTTGTGCATGATTTTCAGAGAAGTATTAGATGAAATACCCTCTGGTCAGATTCTAGGGGTGGAAACTGATCTTTGTGCCTCAGATGTTATTTTGGATGGACCACGTGGAAACTTACAAACTCCCGGTGGGGACATTCATTTATCCGATCAACAAAGAAAGCAACCAACTGCAACACCAGACATAGAACGAGCAAGCAAGGTGCAAAAAACCGAGCAGGAGATGCTATCCAAGATGGCTGCTGCAGTCACAAGATTAGCAAGTAAGAATGGAAATAAGAACTATTCAGCAATAGAAAATGCAGTCGATGCACTTCAAGCCCTTCCTGACATGGATGATGAACTTCTGTTGGATGCTTGTGATCTATTAGAAGATGAGAGGAAAGCAAAAACATTTTTGGCATTAGACGTTACATTACGAAAGAAGTGGTTGCTTAGAAAACTTCGGTCACGGTAGCAGCCTTTGAAATGTTTAAATTCTGAGAAACATTTACATTTATTTCCTTTTTCCATGAGCTTTTAGTCTTTTACATTCCTCCATGTCCTGTCGGCATGGCTTTTAGAACCCGGTCCCAAAATTTTGTAGCATATGGAATGAAAGCATGATGATTCATAGGATGAGTTTCTCTCCCCCCTCTATTCTGGCAGGATTACCTTCTAGTATTAACTTTGCTGCAATATGGTTCAACAGAACAAGATTTCCATAGAGAAAAATGAAAAAATGAAAAAAAAAAACCCTCCATTTTTACAATACAAAATGGCGTATTCCCTGGTGATCATAGAGTCCATTGCCGATTGGTTGGAAGCTCTAGACTTCATCTTTCTCGTTCTTTTGGACAAGTTCCATGCCCTCATCGTCTGATACGACAGTTGAATTCTTTGTCAAAATATCTGGAGGAATCAAAGCATCCGACTGGTCAGCCTTGGGGACAAGAAAAATCAAACCCAGAGTTGCAATTCTCATAATGTTTCTAATGAGAACAACCAACCATAGGTTTGTAAAATCTGTCCTGGTTACATGAAACATGTGAAGAACCATTCCTCCACTCCATTTGGATGTCAAGGAACCAAGGCTATCTATGCACATTAACAATGCAAAAAACGTGCCTTCAATGCCTATAGGGCAAAGCCTTGTGCTTAATACCATCATGGGAATCCACCGTATTCTGCTTATGATTCTCGAGACACATTCTTCCGTGATAACAAAGAAGTAATCCGGAATTCCGAGCACTAAGTTCCATCGAAGAATGAAGATCAGATCGAGCATTCCAGAGGTGCCGTAAAGGAGTTGAGCAAAAAAGAGTAGGTTTCTGAATGGAAGGTCTTTAAGCGTCTTGTGATAGATCAGGACCCCCACCATTGAAGCCATTGCACCAATTGCATATATGATCCCAACAAATTCCTGCTCATAAGAAACCATCAATTGTAAGAACTGTGAAAGGGTTATTACAGTTGGAGAACTATATGTTTTAGCTGGTATAATGAGAAAAACCTGAGAAAATGCAGGACCGGCTTTCGGATCAGTGTACCAATAAAACTGGCCTTCATGAGTACTAATACTGAGAGCCAAAGAGAGGTACATGTAGAGCGATGGCTTCCACACTTGAGGGAACTTGATCGTCGAATACATTCCCCTTACGGCCACCCCTAAGTTTTCCATTGTCTGCAGACGCATATCCACACACATATATAACCAAGAATTGGTGAAATATATAAGCATTCAAATGTTTTACCAAATTGCAGCAACATAGTATTCTGCAGGGGAGAGTTATCAGGAAAAATAGAAAATCTAACCTTCTTCTTCTCATACTGAAGGCCGGATGATCTCATTTCATAAATTACAAAGCCCAACACTGTGATAAAAACTGGTGGTATTGCCAAAAGAACTAAAGCTCCCTGTAGTAAAGAAGAGTGTTTACAGGGTTTTAAGTTTTAACTAATCTAAAGTCTAATTTATGATTTTCAACACAAGCAAAACTAACAATTTCTGAATTGAAAAAAAGGAAATAGAAAACGAAGCTAACCTGAGGTCCGAGATGGTGAACAAAAAATCCACTGGTGGAGTAACCAATTAAAGCCCCAGCAGAGGAGCAAACTCCACAAAGGCTCTGCATATCGGGAGCCAACGACCGGACCTCGATACTGTTCGTAGCAATACATGCATCAATTGTAACATCTGCTATAGCCATGCCTGCTGTAACCCCAATCAAGCAAGCCAATGCTATAGCAGCAGGCAAGTTACCAATAGCAGCAACCATCAATGCCGAGGCACCCCCAAGAATACCTGCAACCACAAAGTACGGTCTTCTTCGATATCCCCGTATCGGGAAAACATCGGTGAGTAAGCCCCAGATAGGTTTCATGATCCATGGAATGTAGTATAAACCAATGTAGAGTTGAACCACGGAGGGCTGGACTTTTTGAACATCTTTCCAATAGTAATCCGTGACTACTTTGAAGAAAGACCCGGAGAAGCCTAGGTTGAGGCCATAGACTAGAACTATCCCGATTATGAAAGTTGGATTCAGCTGAGAAGATAGCATCTGTATCCATTGAACTGGCTCCAGGAAGACCGAGAAAATGTTGTTTTTCTTGCAGGTTTCAGATGAATGAAGGTTGGTCTGGTTTGAAATGCGGGCAGATTGTTCTTCGGTTGTGCTCGACTGTGATTCTTCAACTACAACGAGTCCCTCTTTCTCTGAGGAATCCATGGTTGAAGTTGAGAGTAAATGTGGATCTGAAATGGCGATCTGGGTTAGAGTTTTGAGGAGAACACAGAAACGTTGACTGCAAGATCTTCATATTCATCTACGACCTGCCCCAGATATTCACACGAGACGAAAATAATATTATTTCTTAATCTAGAAAAGTTGACTCATTCGCCATAGTTGACTAATTTATTATGTGTCGAATTTCTTAGAAGGTCCTTTAACTATGCATTTTTAGGGGATCCAGTCCTTCTATGATAATTCTATACTTTAAAGGAACATGTATTTTCCTTCATGAAGTCAATTTTGTCTGTTAATGTTTTTTTAAACATGTAGTTTGAACAATAATATCTGGATTCTATTAAACACCATGAAAATTATTATAAATACAATGCATCAAAAATAGAGAAAAAATGACTAGTCCACTAAAAATGTCATACAAATGTACAAAGAAAAACAAATTATTCTATGAAAATTAACATACTATCAAAATCCAAAAATCTTCGATTGCTTAAAATTACACATATATAATACGTTTGAATGATTATTATAATGGATGGATGTTTCTAAATTAAGTGTAATTAAGGCACTTCAAAAATTATGTGCACAAATACAACTAACCATAATGACTTTCAAACACTTATCTAACTAAAAGAAAATATATATTTCACCTAATCTCATGTTAAAAAATATAATTACATAGAGATTCACTAATTGATCTATTAGTCAAAGATGTTCATATCACATTGTCTTGTATAAGTTCAAATTTTGATATGAGAATATAATCACTCTCTAATTAATAAAAAACTATAATTACATAAATTATATGAAGGGTTTAATGAAAATGATTGATTTTGAAATTAAAATTACGCATTTCAATGATTAAAATTAAAAATGTCAAATTATATATAGGATGAGTCTACTACGTGCGACGAACATTGATAAACACCACTAACGATGAACACCGATGAACACCATTAATTTTTTTAAAATTTTAAAAATCTAAAGGACTAAAATTATAATTAAAATTATCTCTTAAAAAATAAAAATCAAATTTAATAGTTACTTTATAATATTTTTTAATAGGTTAGAATCAAATATACACAATTCTCCTAAACCCTAACAAAATCAATCTCTTAAAAAAAATAGAAATCAGTTTATAATTTTTAAATAGATTAGAATTAAATATACTCAACTTTCCTATTAGCCAAATTTTATTTTAGATTAAAAATTTACTGAATTGGATGTATAAGTAAAATGCAATTGTAAACTTTGGAAATCTCTGGGTGCCTTTTTTCTATGATCGGAAAACAGAGGCCGCCACTATTTTTCTATTAGCCAAATTTTATTTTAGATTAAGAATTTACTATGGATAATTCAAAGAAAAAAACTAAACCGTTTGCTTAATATAAAGCATTATATCATTTTTTTCTTTTTTTATCATTATATTAATATATGCTCAAGGACGAATTCTTTTTACCATATTGAAGGACGGAATTATATGCATTTATAAATCCAAATAACACTTTAAGTAATAGATTAAGGATAAATATTCTATACACAGGAGGTGGAAATTGAAAATTTTCACAAGCGCCTTAGTTTTAGGGTATAGGAAGTTAGTTTAGGGTAGAAAGTTTAGGGGGTTACAATTTAGAAATATAAATGAACAATTTGTACAACATTACTCTGATACCAATTATCACAGACTTACTTAATGTTACACCCCACCAATGTGCACCAAGACCAACTAAGAGCTTCTATAGCTCAGCGGCTGGGTCACCGGCTAAACAACCTAAGGTTGTGGGTTTAATTCCCTCAACCTTCACTTTCATTTATTTTTTATTTTTTTGTGTGGGTGTTACAGCAACCCTATGTTGTGGTCCCCTGGCCTACCCTCCCCGCCGCTTTTGTCAGAATCCTCCGAGGAATAAGAATCAATTTCAGATATGTTGATTTCCTTGCCGACTTCAAGTAGGAAACGATTTTTATTACACACTTTCATTCATTTTCAATTTTTTTACGCGATTGTTGTGGTCCCCTGGCCTACCCACTCCCCGCCGCTTCTGTCAGAAACCTCCGAGCAATAAGAATCAATTTCAGTTGATTTTCTTGCCGACTCCAAGCAGGAAACGATTTTTATTAAACGTCAGCGTGCACAGAAAATTCTCCTCTAGTTTTGGCACTTCTCAAAAGGATTGAAGAAAACTGAGGCATAGGCTGATGATTATGTCTAGAAAAAACGATGAAGCAACTGAACTAAATTCAAGATTTAATACTTCATACACAAGCGGTCTCCTGTGAAGAACAAGATTTAAAATTAGATTCTTATGAGACGCAAGTTTTTGTAGAGGAACAACTACAAAATGACTGAATTAGATGTATAAGAAAAATACAATTGTAAACTTTGGAAATCCCTGGGTGCCTTTTTTCTATGATCGGAAAACAGAGGCCGCCACCATTTTTCTATTAGCCAAATTTTATTTTAGATTAAGAATTTACTATGGATAATTCAAAGCAAAGAACTAAACCGTTTGCTTAATATAAAGCATTATATCATTTTTTTTTCTTTTTTTTTATCATTATATTAATATATGCTCAAGGACGAATTCTTTTTACCCATATTGAAGGACGAAATTATATGCATTTATAAATCCAAATGACACTTTAAGTAATAGATTAAGGATAAATATTATATACACAGGAGGTGGAAATTGAAAGTTTTCACAAGCGCCTTAGTTTTAGGGTATAGGAAGTTAGTTTAGGGTATAAGGTTTAGGGGGTTAAAATTTAGAAATACAAATAAACAATTTGTACAACATTGCTCTGATACCAATTATCACAAAATTACTTAATGTTACACCCCACCAATGTGCACCAAGACCAACTAAGAGCTTCTATAGCTCATCGGCTGGGTCACCGGCTAAACAACCTAAGGTTGTGGGTTCAATTCCCTCAACCTTCACTTTCATTCATTTTTTTGTGTGGGTGTTACAGCAACCCTACGTTGTGGTCCCCTGGCCTACCCTCCCCGCCGCTTCTGTCACAATCCTTCGAGGAATAAGAATCAATTTTAGATATGTTGATTTTCTTGTCGACTCCAAGTAGGAAACGATTTTTATTACACACTTTCATTCATTTTCAATTTTTTTACGTGGGTGTTGTGGTCCCCTAGCGTACCCACTCCCCGCCGCTTCTGTCAGAAACCTCCGAGTAATAAAAATCAATTTCAGTTGATTTTCTTGCCGAATCCAAGCAGGAAACGATTTTTATTAAACGTCAGCGTGCATAGAGATTTCTCCTCTAGTTTTGGCATTTCTCAAAAGGATTGAAGAAAACTGAGGCAGAGGCTGATGATTATGTTTGGAAAAAAAGATGAAGCAACTGAATTAAATTCAAGATTTAATACTTCATACACAAGTGGTCTCCTGTGAAGAACAAGATTTAAAATTAGCTTCTTGTCAGACGCAGGTTTTTGTAGAGTAACAAATACAAAATGACTAAATTGGATGTATAATAAAAATGCAATTGTAAATTTTGGAAATCCTTTGGTGCCATTTTTCTATGATCGGAAAACAGAGCCCGCCACCATTTTTCTATTAGCCAAAATTTTATTTTAGGTTAAGAATTTACTATAGATAATTCAAAACAAAGAATTAAACCGTTTGCTTAATATAAAGCATTATATCATTTTTTTCTTTTTTATCATTATATTAATATATGCCTAATGACGAATTCTTTTTACCCATATTGAAGGACGGAATTATATGCATTTATAAATTTAAATGACACTTTAAGTAATAGATTAAGAATAAATATTCTATACACAGGCAGTGGAAATTGAAAGTTTTCACAAGCGCCTTAGTTTTAGGGTATAGGAAGTTAGTTTAGGGTATAAGGTTTAGGGGGTTAAAATTTAGAAATACAAATGAACAATTTGTACAATATTGCTCTGATACCAATTGTCACAGACTTACTTAATGTTATACCCCACCAATGTGCACCAAGACCAACTAAGAGATTTTATAGCTCATCGGCTAGGTCACCGGCTAAACAACCTAAGGTTGTGAGTTCGATTCCCTCAACCTTCACTTTCATTCATTTTTTTTGCGTGGGTGTTACAGCAACCCTACGTTGTGGTCCCCTGGCCTACCCTCCCCGCCGCTTCTGTCAGAATCCTCTCAGATATGTTGATTTCCTTGCCGACTCCAAGTAGGAAACGATTTTTATTACACACTTTCATTCATTTTCAAATTTTTTTTACGTGGGTGTTGTGGTCCCCTGTCCTACCCACTTCCTGTCGCTTCTGTCAGAAACCTCCGAGCAATGAGAATCAATTTCAGTTGATTTTCTTGCCGACTCCAAGCAGGAAACGATTTTTATTAAACGTCAGCGTGCACAGAGATTTCTCCTCTAATTTTGGCACTTCTCAAAAGGATTGAAAAAAAACTGAGGCAGAGGCTGATGATTATGTTTGGAAAAAAAGATGAAGCAACTGAATTAAATTCAAGATTTAATACTTCATACACAAGCGGTCTCCTGTAAAGAACAAGATTTAATATTAGCTTCTTGTGAGACGCAAGTTTTTGTAGAGGAATAACTACAGAATGACTGAATCAGATGTATAAGAAAAATGCAATTGTAAATTTTGGAAATCCCTGGGTGCCATTTTTCTATGATCGGAAAACAGAGGCCGCCACCATTTTTCTATTAGCCAAAATTTTATTTTAGTTTAAGAATTTACTATGGATAATTCAAAACAAAGAACTAAACCGTTTGCTTAATATAAAGCATTATATTATTTTTTTCTTTTTTTATTATTATATTAATATATGCCCAAGGATGAATTCTTTTTACCCATATTAAAAGACGGAATTATATGCATTTATAAATCCAAATGACACTTTTAGTAATAGATTAAGGATAAATATTCTATACACATGCGGTGGAAATTGAAGGGCGAAATTATATGCAATTATATGCCCGGATGCACGATCCTACAAGACGAAAGCGGTGCCGAATTTCAATAATTTATGCTTGATATATGGGTATGCAACTGCTAATGGAAGATACAGTCGATCTAGTCATGATTTGGACTTCGATGATGAAGTCCAAGGTTTAAATATGGGTGTGTATCGGTTTTATATGATAAACCTCAATCTAGATTGTAAATATGATTTCGACTGAATGGCATGTGATACATATTATAGGCCAATTTTGTGCTGGATATCTTGTGTTTATATGATACCAGTTGTCAACAGCTCTCCACACTTGTTTTTTTTTCTGTTTTTTATTTTTTATATAATATAATTAGCCAAAATTTTATTTTAGGTTAAGAATTTACTATGGATAATTACAAGCAAAGAATTAAATCATTTGCTTAATATAAAGCATTATATCATTTTTTTCTTTTTTTTATCATTATATAAATATATACCAAGGACGAATTCTTTTTACCCATATTGAAGAATGGAATTATATGCATTTACAAATCCAAATGACACTTTAAGTAATAGATTAAGAATACATATTCTATATACAAGCGGTGGAAACTTTCAGTTTCCACCAACGCCTTAGTTTTAGGGTATAGAAAGTTAGTTTAAGGTATAAGGTTTAGGGGTTTAAGTGTAGCGGGTTAGAATTTAGAAATACAAATAAACAATTTGTACAACATTGCTCTGATACCAATTGTCACAGACTTACTTAATGTCACACCCCACCAATGTGCACCAAGACTAACCGAGGCCAAAAAAGACCATTGAGTGTTTTGAGGCCAAGTACACCCCAAAGAAACATTTAAAACGGCCTATAACAGCCCACACTTATCCTCAAACGTTTCTACAACATTTTATGTGGCTTCAAAGTAAAAGAAAATATATCCGGATCAAATTGTAAGATTATGGTCCTAAATTCAAAGTAAATGAATCATTCCTTGGTATAAAGTTGAGATTTACAAAGGTGCATGTTGGCTAATAGTAGTGCAAAGCATTCAAAGTAAAAGAAAATACATCCGGATCAAATTGTAAGATTATGGTCCTAAATTCAAAGTAAATGAATCATTTCTTGGTATAAAGTTGAGATTCACAAAGGTGCATGTTGGCTAATAGTAGTGCAAAGCATTCAAAGTAAAAGAAAATACATCTGGATCAAATTGTAAGATTATGGTCCTAAATTCAAAGTAAATGAATCATTCCTTGGTATAAAGTTGAGATTCACAAAGGTGCATGTTGGCTAATAGTAGTGCAAAGCATTCAAAGTAAAAGAAAATACCTGCGTCTTGTGATAGATCAGGACCCTCACAATTAGAGGATCGTTGTACTGAGTCTCTGTGCTTCACCAGACATAATCATCAGTTTTCTTCAATGCCAAAATTAGAGGAGAAATTTTTGTGCAGCTGAACACCCACGCAAAAAAAAAAAATTGAAAATGAAAGAAAATGGAGATTGTGAGTATCGAACCCAAAACCTTGAGTTAATTAGCCGGTGACCCAGCCGCTGAGCTATAGAAGCTCTTAGCTGATACTCGCCTTTTAAAATTCCATTTAAACTATGTCTTAGCTGATACCCGCCTTTAAAAGCCTATTTAAACTCTTCAACCATTTCTTCTTTCTTCAAAAGCAATTTCTGCAAACACCATTGTTTTACAGGATGATTTCTCCCTTAGCTGTTGACACCGCAACTCACAGTTCGTTAAACGAAAACAGCCTTAGTACCAATACACCACGGCCCGAATACAAACTTATGGGCTTGAACTCATTAAGACCGGTCTGATGGGCTTTGGCGTGAACTCATTAAGACCGGTATTAGCAGTTTAGCACCATCCTCTGAATAAGATTCTTTCGACCACTAAAGATTATTAATATTATTTTTCTCCATGTCATCATCCCACTCAAATAGCAACTTTTAAATAATTATTTTTTAAATGGTGTAAAAAGTGTGTAGATTCACCCAAAATATACCATTATTAATGTGACGAAAAAGATTCATAGAATATTTTTTCAAAATTGGTATTGGAGTTGTTCTGAGATAGTTTTGGTTTCTAAAAATTGCTTGGATTTTATAAATCCATGAGAGATTTTTTATTTTAGTTTTCATGTGGCTGAGATTTTTCTAAAATTACTGTATTGTGTTATTCGTCTTGAATTTACATGCCTCACCAAATTGATGACAATCAATTGTCATTTAACAGCTTTATTCTGAAAAAATACGGCTACAGAAGAATTCGTAAGAAGTTCTCCATTAGATAAACATATTCAAAATGAGCACAATGCTTGAAAGAAGAAATTAACACAAATTATGTTCAAATTCTGTAAACTGCAAGTTGTAAACTAAACTTGCTTCCGGTAACCAATACAACCAGAACTTATGAGCCCAAAAAGAGTAGTACAACTGGCTTCTTTCACTTTCTGCCGGTGGCCGATAGTCCGATACAATTGAACCAGAAACTGAGACAAAAAAGAGTAACAACACAAGTAGAGTTGGCTTCTTTCACTGGCTTCCGGTAGCTGACACAACTGAACCAGAAACTGTGAGACAACAAAGAATAACATTCTATTACACAGCTGGCTTCTCGTGGATATCGTTAAACTTAAGAACACAAGCTAGGGAGGCTCGAACTATTAAATTACGAAAATAAATCAGGCAGACTGCAAAGCACTTGTGCAATTGTTATTCTATCAACTTGGTTATCTTTTTTTTTTTGAAGGCAGTTACCATAGATGAATGACATAGCTGCAGATTTACAGATTCACATTACAGAGCATAGCAACCACATGAAACAGGTCATAAGACAAAAAATGAAAACCGAGACACAGATCGTAAAACTAAGGTAGGCACTGTGGTCGCCAGCCCGAGAGGGAGCCAAAGCTTGCTCAAGGCAAGTTGGAACCAAGAGACCCTTAACCATGAAGGCAAAATCCTGGCTTTGATTTAGTGAGATCTGCAGGTAAAGTTTCAAATAAGCTAAAGCCTAAACAAGAAAGCAAATCATGACAGCAAAAACAAAACGACAGATCTGGGAGGCTTGGACGTAATGCCAAACCACCTCAGGCTGTTTCAAAACATTAGATCCGCTGCAGGGGACATTCTGGCACCTTCACGTGGTAGCCAGACCCTCCTTGAGCCCGAAACAGAGGATAAGAGAGCCATGGGACAAGTATTTGGCAAGGAGTTGTCTCCAGAAACCACCGTGAAGAAGCTTATTAGGCCGACAAGGAGGGAAAAAAGGAAAAGGGTAAAGGGAGAGGGAGGCAAACCAGTTTCCTGCTGCCACATGGCCAGTTGTCCTCCTTCCGGTAGATCTGGGTTTGAGGATTTTAGTGAGAAGTTAGAGGGTATTATATCAGCTCGGTTGAGAGACTAAAAGGCTCTGAGGTAAAAACATACAAATCAAAGTTGTTTGGCTACTCAGAATGTGAAGAAATATATACAGATTGATCCTAGTAATAATTTTAATCCATTTAATGTTGAACCCTTGAACCCTATCAACAAACCATATGGTCAAGCGCCCGCCTTACGTATTTTTGATAATATAGCAAATCTAATAAAGATATCAACTGCATACAGGCATAAGCTACTAGGGAGTAAAGAAACTAAGAGGTAATAAAGGCAAAGTATAAATATGAAACACATATCTACCATGACTAACCGGAGGATCAGCTCGGAGGCGTGTCATCATCTGAAATATCAACAACCTGAAGAGGCCCCTTAAAACCATCTTTTCTATCACCAAAAAGCTCACGGGCTGCCTTCTCAAGGAATTCTTTAGCAACATCTTGAACAGTCTGCTTTTCAGATGATTGGTATTTTCTCTTCTTTATAATATTACTATCAGAGCATTTGGTACTTGGCCCCTTTCCTTTACTAATTTGCCTCATACTTAGTCTCTGCGCTGCAAAAATAAAAACTCTCAGAAAATAAGATGAAACGAAACACCCAAACTAACAGGAAACAAAAAAAGAAGAATAAGTGAAATATCACTTACCAGGGGTCAGGTCAGGTAACGAATGCTCAATGAAACGGGTTGCTGCCTGAGAGTTCAAGGTAATTGAAGGTCGCAACGACGCTTCAAGAACAGATTCATACTTACATTAGAATGTGACACGAATATTTCATTTCAAAATCATCGTAAAAGCAGAAATGGAATCTTATCCTCCGAATTGATGTAAGGGCTTCCATAAGTATGGTATCTATGGTAAGGAATGGGACCAAAAAAATGCACCTGTACTTAAGTCTACGAACCGCTCTAGCTTGTCTAGGTACAAGCTTAATCTCTCCTACATATGGGAACCAAAATAGAACAGAAAAGTTAAGCCAAACAGACATGCCCATTATAAACAACTAATGACATCCTAGTACTAAATCAAATAATAGACAAGTTAAGCTCTGATTTAATAGGAATTTCTCTCTCTCTCTCTCTCTCTCTCTCTCTCTCTCTCTCTCTCTCTCTCTTCATGTATAAACCTTCTTCCAGCCTTAGTCTATCGGGAGGGATTAGAACGTAATATCTGTTTATTAATATTTTAACCATTTGATAATAAATATACACTTTGTAAACACTGAGTGGTTGAATTCGTGTCTTTTAAAAGTGGATAATTATACCATGCATTAGTGGCGGAAACAAAATATTTTCACAAGCTTCCTAATCTTAAGAGTTAGGTTAGGGATTTAGTTTAGGGGTTTAATTTTATGGGTTTAGAATTTAAGTACTGTGGTTTAAATTTAGAGTTTAGGATTAAAATTTAGGAGTTATAAATAAAAACCTAAATTCAACACCCCTAAACTTAAACCCCTAAATTATAGACCATAAACTAAATCTCTAACCCCTAAAATTGGGGCGCTCGTCGAAATATCTTGTTTCCACCGCTAGTACATCTTGTATTTTTCTTAAAAGTATTTTAGTTTTTAAATTATTTTTATATCTTTTAGAAGTCCCAACTCATAAGTTTTAAAAAAAATACTTTGATATGTAAGCTTGTGTAAATCACAATCATGTGTAAACTCATATATGAATGAATTTAAAACGGGTTATGCACATTTATTCTTTGCATTTGTTTTCATCCATATAATTCGAATGTTACGAACTAAAGTAGAAAAGATGAAGAAAATAGAAATGGGGAAGAGATTTAGAGCAGAAATAGAGATGAGATAACAGAGGAAGAAGAAAGAAGTCTGAAAATTTTGTGATATTGTTTTTTATTTTTGGTAAAATGGTATGATCGCATTTATAGATAATTATACGCATGAAAAATATTAATATGTGCTCCATTTTAAATTTTTTTAAATTTTAATGAAGAAAAATAGTACGTATATTAATACTTAGAAAAAGCTCAACGAGATAACTCGACATAAATATGAAACGATAAAACCCAACTATGAGCGACATAAATATGTAACAGTTTACAAACTAAGCTATTCTGTGTTTAGGCTGCACAACTGCAATTTAAAGGCCAATTCGATAACATATTTTCATGAATAGTATAGTTAATTAATATTACATTTTAATATGGAAAAGATTCATGACGTTAGTATAAGTATTTAAATTTGTTAATAATTTAATGACGTTAATATAAGTGATTAATTTTGTTAATAATTAAAGTGAGATAATTTATTTTGATGAAATTAAAGATTTATGACCAATGTGAAAATAAAAGTCTATCCAAAATATATATATATATATATATATATATATATGTGAAAATTTAAGTTAAGGTCAATGCCTTGTATGGTTAATTGCATGTCGAGTTCTTGAAATTTTTAATAATTACTTAAGTCATTAAAAAATTAATAGTGTATAGTGGTGTGATGTGTTAGTAATGTATAGCGGTGTAGAGTGTATGTTTTAAGATTTAAAATTTAAGGTTATAACTTAAGATTTAATTTTATAATGTTAGAGATTGTATAGTAAAAAATAAATTAAAATTGTTCTCTCCTTTAAATTGCAAGTTGGTGGCGGCCCATTCTTTAGAGAGCATTTCAACTTTTTCTTCTTTAATTTTATTTAGTCGATGACAATATCAATTTTGATGTTGGTTGTCGACGGTTCGTTATTTCTTTATTTTTTTAATAAATTTTATTTTTGTGACATTTTTTTTTATTTTTTCTGATTGTTTGGACGTTCTTTTTATTTTATGTTTTCTCAATATTAGATTTGACGACGTCATGACTGATCAAGATGTTATTTATTTGTAATCATGATGTTTTTCTGCTTTGGACCCTAATATTAGATTTTGATACGAGGTTTGCGTTCGTAGATAGTTTATCACGACACTCGACTCTGATTTGTGATTTTCGATAGTCTTTCAATAGCTTAATCTTTTTGTGGTTCGTTTGCCGATGCAGTCAAATTTATTAGTATCTATTTTTCATTCGAGTTTATTTTTACCGGTGTAGTTAAATTATTCTCTTTAAGTTTATAGGTTTCGTAAAATTTGACCACTTTCATGTATATTTTAAAAAGATTCAATAAAAAGCGATATTTCACTATTTATTCTTGTTGTGAGTTCGAATTATAGAATTTATTTATCACCAATACGTGTGAGCAGTGTAAGTCGGATAAAAATTTTCTGCCCCTTTTCGGTGTCCCTACTTATGCCCGAACACTAAAAAACTACAAAAATTAAATTCTAAGTTCTAACTCTAAATTCTAAACCCTAAATCCTACATCCTATACCCTAAAAATACACCTTACCATACATTCCCTAAACCCTAAACCTAATTTTGAGCATAGAGCATAAGTAGAGACACCGAAAAGTGGCAGAGAATTTCCATCCATATAATTTTGTATCAATTTTTTTAACCCTTCGAGTGAGTTTAGTGGTAAAGAAAAATATTGTCATCTTTAGAAGATTTGAGTTTAAATAATTTATCTTTAAATGTATAATTTATAAAAGAAATTATGAAAAAGTAAACTTACTACCATGATGTACGACTCCTTGTACACAAGCGATATTATGACGCAATCCATATATTATGAAATCCAATGATTCTAGTACAATACCTATGAAATCCAATGATTCTAGTACAATACATTTTCATCTCTTTTTGCCTTTTAGCTAATTGACAAAAGTATTTGAACGATGGCAAAAGAGCTGGCGAAGAGGAAAATCTCTTGGCTTTGTTGAAGATCTAATGAAATACAGGTCAGGTTAACAGTTAATTGAGAAAAGATAAAAAAAATTGTCCTTACGAAAAAGAAACAAAAAAACATATGTATATTTTCTTTTTCTTAATTTTGACATTGAATTATTGGATGAGATGATGACAATCTCCTTCCTCGTAAAAATAAAAAATATAAATTCAAATTTTAAGAAGTGCATCTACCTGTGAATAAAAATTTTGTACTTTTTTAGTGCTTTTATTTATGTCTCAACACTAAAAAATACTATAAAATTAGATTTTAAGCCCTAAACTTAAATTCTAAATCATAAACCCTACACCCTAAAAAATACACATTACCCTTAATTTCTTAAACCCTAAACATAATTTTGAGTGTGGAAGCATAAGTAGGGCACCAAAAAAGAATAGAGGATTTCCAACCCCTCCTGGTAGTAGGAGAGTGCAAAAAAAATCCCACCGAGTGATGCGATCCGAAAATACAAATATCATATTTGTTTTTTAATTTTTGGATACTTGAAATTGGACATCAGATAAAAATAATGTATAATCGAATGGGATACGAATCACTTAAATTCTAGTTTCGAATTATCCAAAAATTAAATTGGATCTCTGTACCCTTTTTACATATAATGGGCCAACCCTAGTGTGAGTGTCCTGAGACTAAGGGAATCAATCTCAATTCCCGGGTCTCATTGCTTGCTAGGGGTGATTAAAACTAGCCTAATAGATATTTAGCGGCTTAATAATTTTAATACGACTACATCTTTTAGAAAAAGGTTTAGAACCTAGTATAAGATAAGCAGTCAGCCGAAGTTTTGTGTGTAAATCGTGAGTGATGATGGCTAGGGTTGTGGCTCAGTCGGCTCTACTTACTACTCCTGCTCATGCTCCCTCCAAACAATTGGGAAAGCCGAAAAGGTGTGTGAAGATGGCCTGCGGTTTAGAAACACCACTGTTAAGAATCAGGAGTGATTCGATTTCTTTAGGTAATAAATTGGTGAGAGTTGGCCAAGATTTCCGTTCGCCAATAACACTCTCTTCCCGGCCGGGGAGTGGTAACGGATGTGTAAGCTAATGATACCAGGTTTGAGGGCTTCACTGGTAAAGCACTTGAAGCAATTATGATTGCCCGAGACGAATGCAGACGGCTTGGCCATTTTTCTATTGACCTCGAGCATATTTTATTGGGTATTATTGGTGAAGGTACCGGCATTGCTGCCGAAGTTCTTAAATCCACAGGGATCAAACTCAAAGATGTACGTGATTGGGCGATAAAGAATGGGTTCAGGTTCGGGTTCAGCGCCCGGGAGTTTACTAGTCTGTGGTTTGAGTTTTCGTCCTCTGCAATAGATATTCTGATCCTCTCATTTGAAGAAGCCCGTAAACTTGGTATCTCTGTTTTGAGTGTGTAGCTTTGAAATTTTACTTTGATTAACCGGTTAGATCTCAATTGTTTTGAAAATCCCAGGGCATAATTACATCGGAACGGAGCATCTTCTTCTCGGATTGCTTCGTCATGGCAGATACGGAGATGGTGCACCAGATGATCTTGAGAATCTAGGATTTGACTTTAGTAATATTCGCACAGAGGTACATGCATTGACTTGATCTTGTTTCAAATGCCTGGTTTATTTTCATCTCAATTATCTACTTATTTGAACAGGTTCTTCGTATGGTTGGTGAAGGCGATAAGGTTAGTGCTGTTACTAAAGGATCAACTTCCAACACAAAAGTGGCAACACTCGAGGGATATGGAGCCAACTTGATGCAGCTTGATAAAGCAATTGATTTGTTCGACAAAGCCGGAGCTCATGTTTCCACCCGTCATGCAGAGGTGTGCTTGCACTACAATCAATTCTAAACCGACTTTTGTCTTTCTTTCACGAATTGATTTCATTGCATTATTGTTGTTGCAGCTCCTTGAGGTAGTTAAAGAGATTAAAAGAGAGTTCAGGCAATTCATGAAATCAAAGAAGGAAGAGGGCCACAGCCTGGACAAAAAGAAGGTACAAAACTTTAAGAGGTTCACGGATCGTTTTTATGTTAATTTCTTTTGTAAGATGGATCAAAATATTTATAATGTTCCTTCTCTAGGTCCTAACTTTTGGGTGTTAGAGTGTTTAATGGCCTCAAAGCTTTGTTTTCATGCAATCCATTGTTTTTCTTTTGGGTTTGAGAACATTTATTCTAAGCTTGCTCAATCACAATCATTGTTTTAACAGTTTAGGGAATTACACAATAGAGAAATGGAGCTCAGGATGCAGATCCATATATTACATAAGATGAGCCGGGCAGATAAGATTGTGAAAGAAGTGGACTTTCGAGGTATAGTCTCTTTACGGAGCGGTATTCCTTTTGAGAAACTAGTAATTGATGAATCTGATAGGCGCCGTAAGATGGAAGAGACTCTTCATACGTTAGTCATCGGTCAGGATGAAGCTGTGAAAGCCGTCAGTTTTTGTGCATATGATGATCTCTGGAGATTATCTTCTAGCGAGCCAATTGCTAGCTTCATCTTCTATGGACCAACTGGTGTAGGAAAGTCAGAATTAGCAAAGGCACTAGCTGCTAACTATTTCGGCTCTGAAGAAGCTGTAATCCAACTTGATATGACGGAGTTCATGGAAAGTCGTTCATTATCCAAGCTCATTGGATCATCCACCGGGCATACTGAGCGTGGTCAACTAACTGATGCTGTTCGGAGACAACCACACACTGTAGTGCTTTTCAAAGAAATTGAGAAGGCCCATCTCGATGTCTTGGATGTGATTCATCAGATAATCAGAGATGGATTCTTGGCAGAGGGGAAAGGAAGAATCGTGGATTTCAGGAATACGCTTCTGATAATGACAACTAATGCTGGAAGCAGTGTAATTGAGAAGGGGGAACGACTGATGGAATTTGATCTCGATAAAGAGTGCCGCTACAATAGGATAAAGAGCCTAGTGACGGAAGAACTGAAACAATGGTTGGGGCCGATTTTAGTCACTTTATTGGCCAAGGTGATTGTTTTTAGGCACCTCAACAAGTTAGAGGTGAAGGAGATTGCTGATATAAAGCTTAAGGGGGTGTTTGACAGGCTCAAAGCAAAAGAAATTCAGCTACATTTCACCGAAAAGTTTCGAGAGAGGGTGGTGGAACAAGGATACGACACGAGATACGGAGCAAGGCCATTGAAAAGAGCCATTAGACATCTCGAAAACAGCATGGCAGAGAAGATGGTTGCTAGGGAAATCAAGGAGGGTGATTCAGTGACCGTGGACGTAGACTCTGATGGAAATCCTGTGATTCTCAACGGTTGATGTGTTGCTCTTTGAATAACCCCGATAGCCATTTTTCATTTGTTGTTCGTACCCTTTATTTATTTTTAAATTCGATGAAATTTATGATAAATTCGATGTTAATATTATGATAAATTTATATTTGGTCCCATGAAATTTAAAATTTAATTTCAACCTTCCAATAAAATTAGAGTGTTTAATTTAGAGTTTCACATTCATCCACAACCTTTAAAAATCACATTTATAATCTATGACCTTTAAAAATATTTTATCACCAAATGGTAAAAAAATAAATTTTTTCTTAGGAAATTTAAATTCGAATGATTTATCTACATAATATGTATCTTATCAAAAGAATATAAAGTAAACGAATACTATTATCTAACAACACATTAAGAAAAACGTAACCGCCCCCCGGCTCACACAGTCGCACACCAATAACATGTTTGACTTTCCTCCTTTGCTACACTGATGATGTTAGTAATAGTATAGTATAAACCAGAGATTGAAAATAATTGCAGTGCAATCAATATCATTAGTTTTATCGTAACTAAATATTGGACATCCTAATTGTTGAAATCAAAGATTTCAAACCTTTTGCCGTATTTTATCAAATATATTTTATAAAAAATGACAAAATATTTCAAATAATAATAAGATTTCAATTCTACCGCCAACCAGTCACATTATAAATAAATGGCTATCGGGGTTGACATAATTAGAACCGGATGAGGCAATGACTCAAAGAGCACCACTGCTGCCATTGAAAAGCACAGCATTTCCATCAGAGTCTGCATCGACGGTCACTGACTCGCCCTCCTTGAGTTCCCCAGCAACCATCTTCTCCGCCACGCTGTCTCCAAGATGTCTAATGGCTCTACACAAGGGCCATGCTCCGTGTGTGTCTCGCATCCTTCTTGCACCGCACTCGGATCGTATCCTTTGTCCACCACCTTCTCTCGAAACCTTTCGGTGACATAAAGCTGAATTCCTTTTTCTTTGAGCCTGTCAGACAGGCCCTTAAGCATTACACCAGCAATCTCCTTCACCTCCAACTTGGTGAGCTGCCTAAAAACAATCACATCATCGAAACTATTAATGATGTTCGCATAACGTTGTTTCACTAGGCTCTTTATTCTGTTGTAGCGACAGTCCTGTTCGAGATCAAATCCTAGCTGTCGTCCGTTCTCAATTTCTGTGTCGCTAGTATAGGTGACTATCACAATGGTATTGCTGAAATCCACCCTTCTTCCTTTCCCGTCTAGCAACCATCCATATTCGAGTATCTGACGAATCATGTTTAAGAAACCAGGATCGTAACCAATCCCCTCAAAAGTCACTACAGAGTATGGTCGTCTCCGAACAACCTCAGTTAGCTGACCACCCTTAGTGTACCCAGGGTGTGAACCAATGAGCCTGGATACTGCATCGAGTACCTCGAACTCACTCCTATCAATTCGGATTACAGCTTCTTCAGAGCCAAAATAGTTGGCTGCCAGTGCCTTTGCTAATTCCGATTTTCCTACACCACTTGGACCATAAAAGAAGAAGCTAGCAATTGGCTGATTGGGGTTCCTGAGACAAACACAGGCACGGCTCACAGCTTTCACAGCTTCATCCTGACCAATGACTCGTTTGTGAAAAGTCTTTTCCATCTTAATGAGCCTAGCGGATTCGTCAATTATTACTTTCTCAACAGGAATACCGGTCCATGAAGAGACTACATCTTGGACGTCCACTTCTGTCACAACCTTCTCTGCCTTGTTCACCTCATGGAATACATTGATCTGAAACATGAGCTCCTTTTCTCGATCGAAGAATTCCCCCATTTGTACCTCGCTGTCTCCATACTTTGACACTGTCCTGTGAACTGCTGCATCAATTGATTTACTGTTCTGCACAAACTGTCTTCTGAGCTCTCTGGTTGCCTCAAAGAACTGCAACAGCAATAATGCAATGAAATCAACTTGCAGAAGAAAGACGAATAAGAGTCCGTTTAGACTACATTGTAATATTAGCACCACCTGTGCATGACGGGCGCAAACACGAGCTCCAGCTTCATCAATCAAGTCCATTGCTTTATCCGGTAGAAAACGATCACTGAGGCACGCAGAAATCAAGGTAAGGAACCAAAGTGTGGAGTTAGATGAAAATTCGAAGACCACATACCTAATGTACTGGTATGACAGCTCTGCAGCAGCAATTAGGGCCCCGTCCGAGTAATGTAGTTTGTGGCGAATCACATAATGCTCTCGCACTCGTTTCAAAATCAGTATAGTCTCATCTACAGATGGTTCATGGACTTGATCAACCGGCAAGGATGGCATTGCCAATGTCGGGTCTTTCTCGGTATGCTCGTTGTACTCATCAATTGTCGTAGATCCACCACCCTGCATCAAGCCAAATTATGAAAAATAAAGAAACTAATGAAATTCTCAAAAAAAAAAAATTCTTACCTCCCCAACCAGCGTAGTCAAATTGGTTCCGTATCCCTCTAGTGTAGGCATTTTTCTGTTGCCGGTGGATCCTTGGGTAACAATACTAACTTCATCACCACCAACCATATGAATAACCTGATCAAGTAAGTAAAGTAGGTAATCAAGCTCCGCGCTACAATCGAAACAAGATCAAGCAGACGAATGCATTTTTACCTGTGTGTAAATATTACTAGAGTCGGTGCCTAGATCCTTAAGAACACCACTTACTACTCGTTGACGGAGCAACACAAGAAGAAGATGCTCTCTTCCGATGTGATTGTGGCCTGTAATTCTCACAATTACATTTACTAGGTAAATCCCAGTTTAAACTAATTAAAAACAAAGGGAAAAGGAGAAAGTATATAGAGAGATACCGCGTTTGCGGGCTTCTTCAAATGAGTGTACGAGAGCACTAGCTGCAATAGACGTAAATGGAAGCCCCAAAGCATAACACCCCTTGCCCCTCGGACTTATCTTCTCTACTTGATCACGAACATCTTTGAGTTTGATCCCCGATGATTTAAGAACTTCGGCAGCAATGCCGGTACCTTCACCGATAAGGCCCAATAGAATTTGCTCTATACCGATGAAATCATCACCAAGCCGTATGGATTCTTCTCGGCCAATCATAATTGCTTCAAGTGCTTTCCCCGTGAAGCCCTCAAACCTGGTATCATTAGCTACACATCCGTTACCACTCCCCGGCCGGGAAGAGAGTGTTATTGGCGAACGGAAATCTTGGCCAACTCTCACCAATTTATTACCTAGAGAAATCGAATCACTCCTGATCCTTAACGGTGGTGTTTCTAAACCGCAGGCCATCTTCACTGACCTTTTCGGTCTTCCCATTTGTTTGGAGGGAGCATGGCGATGAGCATGAGCAGGAGTCGTAAGTAGAGCCGACTGAGCCACAACCCTAGCCATCATCACTCACAATTTACACACATATCTTATACTAGGTTCTAAACCTTTTTCTAAAAGATGTAGTCGTATTAAAATTATTAAGCCGAAAATATCTATTACGCTAGTTTTAATCACCCCTAGCAATGAGACCCGGGAATTGGGATTGATTCCCTTAGTCTCAGGACACTCACACTAGGGTTGGCCTATTATATGTGAAAAGGGTACAGAGATCCAATTTAATTTTCGGATAATTCGAAATTAGAACTTAAGCGATTCCTATCCCATTCAATTATACATTATTTTTATCTGATATTCAATTTCAAGTATCCAAAAAAAAATTTAATGACTTAAATAATTATTAAAAATTTCAAGAACTCGACATGCAATTAACCATACAAGTCATTGACCTTAACTTATATTTTCATATATATATTTTGGATAGACTTTTATTTTCACATTGGTCATAAATCTTTAATTTCATCAAAATAAATTATCCCACTTTAATTATTAACAAAATTAATCACTTATATTAACGTCATTAAATTATTAACAAATTTAAATAGTTATACTAACGTCATGAATCTTTTCCATATTAAAATCTAATATTAATTAATTATACTATTCATGAAAATATGTTATTGAATTGGCCTTTAAATTGCAGTTGTGCAGCCTAAACACAGAATAGCTTAGTTTGTAAATTGTAACATATTTATGTCGCTCATAGTTGGGTCTTATCGTTTCATATTTATGTCAGAGTTATCTCGTTGAACTTTTTTTAAGTATTAATAAACGTACTATTTTTCTTCATTAAAATTTAAAAAAATTAAAATGGAGCACATATTAATATTTTTCATGCGTATAATTATCTATAAATGCGATCATACCATTTTACCAAAAATAAAAAACAATATCACAAAATTTTCAGACTTCTTTCTTCTTCCTCTGTTATCTCATCTCTATTTCTGCTCTAAATCTCTTCCCCATTTCTATTTTCTTCATCTTTTCTACTTTAGTTCGTAACATTCGAATTATATGGTTGAAAACAAATGCAAAAAATTAGTTTATTTTATTTTCATTGTCCCCAGTGAAAGAGGGACAATCACAATAACCAAATTTTACTCTTTCCAATCGAAAAAGTCTACAGTTTTGATTCGAAATTATATAAGTTTTTCCTTAGTTAGGGTTCTTAGAAAACAAACAAAGAATTCAAAATAATAAAAAATTAACCCCATATTTAATGAACAATTAAATGCTTAAAACTAATTTTCATGTTCTAAAAGTAGTGAATAATTCTCCAAACATCAAGTGTTTATCCTGAATAATCAAGAAAAAAAAACTTCGTGGTACTTTTAACTGATTGATCTTCAACGCGTTAGAAAAGTAGAAAGAAAATTATCTTATAAAATTGATTTAATTGATACCGATTGAAAAAGAGTTTTAAAATTTTATTTAAAATGTCAATTAATTTTAATTTGTTGTTGTAGAAAAGATGTCAATTTTTCCTTTCAATTAATTTAACGCTGACTAAATTCATTAATAATTAAAGCTGGGTGATTTAATTTGAAGAAATTAAAGGTTCACAATTTATTTGAAAGTAGAAATTAAGTTTAATGATTAATTACATGTTAAAATTTTGAGATTTTAATAATAATTTATACGTCATTAAAATATTATTAGTATGCAGTGTGGTGTGCAGCGAGTCAACAACGTGCATAACCCGTTTTAAATTTATTCATATATGAGTTTACACAAGCTTACATATCAAAGTATTTTATTTAAATTTATGAGTTGGGACTTCTAAAAGATATAAAAATAATTTAAAAATTACCAAAATAATTAAAAATACTTTTAAGAAAAATATATGATGTACTGGCAGTGGAAACAAGATATTTTCTCTAGCGCCCCAATTTTAAGGGTTAAGAATTTAGTTTATGGTCTATGATTTAGGAGTTTAGATTTAGGGGTATTGAATTTAGGTTATGTGGTTAGAATAAAGGACTTAGTGTTAGGGTTAAGAGTTTAGATGTTAGAGTTTAGGTTTTAAGGTAATATAGTAGAGATTTAAGTTTTTATTTATAACCCTAAATTTTAATACTAAACTCTAAATTAAAACCACAATACTTAAATTCTAAACACATAAACCTAAACCCCTAAACTAATAATCCTAAACTAAATCCCTAACCTAACTCTTAAAATTAGAGAGCTTGTGGAAACATTTTGTTTCTGCCACTAATGCATGGTATAATTATCCATATTTTTAAGGGACACAAATTCAATCACTCTAAATGTACAAATTGTATTTTCATTGTCAAATAATTAAAATATTATAGGCTAAGACGGTTTATACACGGATACGCATAAAAAAACAAAATCATAGTAAAACCTAAGTGTCGCAATAAACCTCTGGCCTTTGCTCTAACTAGGGGTGTGCAAAAAAATTCGATCCGAGTAACCCGATCCGTTTGTCCGATGATCCGATCCGAAAATATAAATATTCGATCCGTTTTTAAATTTTCGGATAATTCGAATCGGATATCCGGTAAAAAAATCGGATAATCGGATTGAATTCGGATTATCCGAAAACCCGATTAAAATTTTGGAATTTTTTTAGCCCTAGCCTGCTAGCCCAAGTTTGTCTAAGTGTAAAGCCATTAAGCCAACCCAATTAAAATCTCGACAATTTCTCCCAATTCCCAAATCAAATCTTCCACTTCCAGATCTCCACCTTTAGCCTCCACTCACCGTCGTAACTGCTCGTTGTCGTTGCTCACGCCTTACTACTCCGGTGACCGGCGGCTTCATCCTCTCTCACGTGTCACGACTCTATCTCCTCCCATACTCTCAAGTCTCAACTCTCGATCAATGACGAGCCGAAACCCTCCTCAAGTACCTCAACCTCCATCTCAATCCGGGGTAAATTTTTTTATTTTTTTGCAGTTCTTTAAAAGAAATTGAAGTTTCTGGTCTTTGGTTTGTTCTTCATCTTCTGTACAAGGCCTTTTCATGGTGGGGTCTCTTACTAGGTTTCGACGATTCTAAACGAAAATCAAAAGATGTCGAGAAATGGAGTGGTCAAATTGAGTTAATTTTTTTCTCCTGTTAGAGAGATTTCAACATTTTGATTATTTACGTTTGTGAGATTTAATTAGTATTATTGTTTTCTTTTATTATTTAGTCTTCACGCATTTTTTGTTTAAACGAAAATCGTCGGCAGCGACGAGAGAGAGTAAAGTTTGAATCTTGAACCCTCAGATATGGAAGGAGGTGAAAGAGGGAGCTCAGCGATTCCTGAATCCGTGATGAATTCAGTGAACACAACGCTAGTAAACGTTGAAAATCTGAGGACTCATTTGCACCAATTCTTGTCGATCTCCGACCCTGATGTCCTTGCTGAAATGCCCCCTCTTCAACGCGCCCAGGCTCTCTTCACGCTTGCCAAAGCCATTACTACTCTCTTTGCCTGTAACTTCAATTTCCTTGCTTTTTTCGGATTTTATTTTGGTGCTAATTATTGCTATGTGTCTTTTAAATGCTTAGCTTTCTTTGCTTCTTCTTCTGTAGTGAGGTTGAGATGCAATGGAGTGCACCCAGATGAACATCCTATTAAATCAGAGCTTGTACGTCTTCTAACTCTGCATTTTCCCCCTTTCAAATTTATAATTTTCACTTTTCATTGTGGGTTTGTTTATTTATATTACTTAATGTATTGGGAATTAAGAGAATGTCTATATTTTGATTTAGTACTAGGATATCATTACTTGTTTATAATAGGCATGTCTGACTGGCTTAACTTTTCTGTTCTATTTTGGTTCCCATATGTAGGAGAGATTAAGCTTGTACCAAGACAAGCTAGAGCGGTTCGTAGACTTAAGTAAAGGTACATTTTTTGGTCTCATTCCTTACCATAGATGCCATACTTATGGAAGCCGTTACATCAATTCGGAGGATAAGATTCCATTTCTGCTTTTACGATGATTTTGAAATGAAATATTCGTGTCACATTCTAATGTAAGTATGAATCTGTTCTTGAAGCGCCGTTGCGACCTTCAACTACCTTGAACTCTCAGGCAGCAACCCGTTTCATTGAGCATTCGTTACCTGACCTGACCCCTGGTAAGTGATATTTCACTTAGTCTTCTTTTTTTTGTTTCCTGTTAGTTTGGGTGTTTGGTTTCATCTTATTTTCTGAGAGTTTTTATTTTTGCAGCGCAGAGACTAAGTATGAGGCAAATCAGTAAAGGAAAGGGGCCAAGTACCAAATGCTCTGATAGTAATATTATAAAGAAGAGAAAATACCAATCATCTGAAAAGCAGACTGTTCAAGATGCTGCTATAGAATTCCTTGAGAAGGCAGCCCGTGAGCTTTTTGGTGATAGAAAAGATGGTTTTAAGGGGCCTCTTCAGGTTGTTGATATTTCAGATGATGACACGCCTCCGAGCTGATCCTCCGGTTAGTCATGGTAATGTGTTTCATATTTATACTTTGCCTTTATTACCTCTTAGTTTCTTTACTCCCTAGTAGATTATGCCTGTATGCAGTTGATATCTTTATTAGATTTGCTATATTATCAAAAATACGTAACGCGGGCGCTTAACCATATGGTTTGTTGATAGGGTTCAAGGGTTCAACATCTAGGATCAATCTGTATATATTTCTTCACATTCTGAGTAGCCAAACAACTTTGATTTGTATGTTTTTACCTCAGAGCCTTTTATTATCTTAACCGAGTTGATATAATACCCTCTAACTTCTCACTTGTATATAATTTCAATCATTACATTTGTTTATATACAAACTATTGTAAATGATTCTAACAAACTAACAGAAATACTAACTGTACAATAAGGACTAACTACCATTAGCTTATCACAAACCTGCCTTTTAAAAGCTATTTTAAACTCTTCCTAAACCAGCCACTCATTTCTTCAAACAACAGATATAACAGAATGATTTTTCTCTTCAAAATCCCCTGCCCTTTCTTTTCGTTCTCTAAAACCATCCCATGTACTACATTTTCAGTTCTTTCTTTCCCTTCCCGTTTGCACTTTAGGTCTCCCACTCCCATCACCATGCTCCATGCCCACCACCGCAACCTCTTGATTTCTACAGTCGTCGCCGCCGACGAGGACTGGGGTGATGGTCATGGTGATGGTGGTAAGGTCTCGAGAGCTATCTTTTATTTGCTACCCAACGAGAACCGTCCCTCGGATTTTGTGGTCGGGAAGTTAAAAATGGTCCTAAAAATGGAGATAAAGGATGGACGAAAAGCATTGAGAAAGGCTCGTTACAACAAGAGCAAGAAACACCAGTTGTTGGAGACTGACTATAATTCAGCCATGAAGTATCAGGCGGAGTTGATGGAAGGTGATCTGTTGGTGGACACTGAAGTGAAAGTCATCGGTGACATGTAGTGGATGAGATACTTTTATTGATGGAAGGTGATTTGTTGGTGGACACTGAAGTACCAGTTATTTGTAAATAAAATGGTTAGATGTGAGGAGGTTAAATGAGACCCGCTTTGGCAGAGGCTCAGTCAAAACGACATTTTGTAATATCCTATAGATTTTGAACTTGGATACTTCTATTGTAATAAAAAATAGAAATGAAAAGTTTGACTAAATATGTCTATTAAATTTTTAGAGATGTTGTGGAATCAAATGTTGGTTGTTACAGTTTGGGTAATGTTAGCAGTATTGGTCAACAGTTTCAGTTGGAGAGTTAAGCATCATTTATTATCTTAGTGCATACAAGAATCAAAGTGAGCATAAGTAGAGGCATCTAAAAGTGGCAGATGATTTATATTCATATAATTTTGTATCAATTTTTTTGAACCCTTCGAGTGAGTTTAGTGATAAAGGAAAATATTGTCATCTTTAGAAGATTTGAATTTAAATAATTTATCTGTAAAATGTATAATTTATAAAAAAAAATATGAAAAAAGTAAATTTACTATCGTGAGGGTGAGCGGGTCGAGAGGAGCTAGGTTGAGCTGGATTGTGTCATAATATCCCATGTGTACACATCATGGTAGTAAATTTACTTTTTTATAATTTTTTTATAAATTATACATTTTACAGATAAATTGTTTAAACTCAAATCTTCTAAAGATGACAATATTTTACATTATCACTAAACTTACTCGAAGGGTTCAAAAAAATTGATAAAAAATTATAAGGATAGAAATCATCTGCCACTTTTCGGTGTCTTTACTTATGCCCACTTTAATTCTTGTATGCACTAAGATAATAAATGATGCTTAACTCTCCAACTGAAACTGTTGGCCAGTACTACTAACATTACCCAAACTGTAACAACCGACCTTTGATTGCACAACATCTCTAAAAATTTAATAGACATATTTAGTCAAACTTTTTGTTTCTATTTTTCATTACAATAGAAGTATCCAAGTTCAAAATCTATAAGATATTACAAAATGTCATTTTGACCGAGCCTCTGCCAAAGCAGGTCTCATTTAACCTCCTCACATCTAACCATTTTATTTACAAATAACTGGTACTTCAGTGTCCACCAACAGATCACCTTCCATCAACAGAAGTATCACATCCACTACATGTCCCCGATGACTTTCACTTCAGTGTCTGCCAAAAGATCACCTTCCATCAACTCCGCCTGATACTTCATGGCTGAATTATAGTCAGTCTCTAATAACTGGTGTTTCTTGCTCTTGTTGTAACGAGCCTTTATCAATGCTTTTCGTCCATCCTTTATCTCTATTTTTAGGACCATTTTCAGCTTCCCGGTCACAAAATTTGGGGGATGGTTCTTGTTGGGCAGCAAATACAAAATAGCTCTCGAGACCTTACCACCATGACCATCACCCCAGTCCTCGTCGACGGCGGCGGCTGTAGGATTCAAAAGGTTGCGGTGGTGGGTATAGAGCATGGTGATGGGAGTGGGAGACCTCAGGTGCAAACGGGAAGGGAAAGAACTGAAATGTGGTATATGGGATGGTTTTAGAGAAAGGGCAGAGGATTTTGAAGGGAGAAATCATTCTGTTAAACTAATGGTGTTTGAAGAATGGAAGAGTTTAAAAAGGCTTTTAAAAGGCGAGTTTGTGTTAAACTAATGGTAGTTAGTCCTCATTGTACAGTTAGTATTTCTGTTAGTTTGTTAGAATCATTTACAATAGTTTGTATATAAACAAATGTAATGATTGAAATCATATAGAAGTTAGAGGGTATTATATCAGCTCGGTTGAGATAATAAAAGGCTCTGAGTTAAAAACATACAAATCAAAGTTGTTTGGCTACTTAGAATGTGAAGAAATATATACAGATTGATCTTAGATGTTGAACCCTATCAACAAACCATATGGTCAAGCGCTCGCGTTTCATATTTTTGATAATATAGCAAATCTAATAAAGATATCAACTGCATACAGGCATAATCTACTAGGGAGTAAAGAAACTTAGAGGTAATAAAGGCAAAGTATAAATATGACCATCCACCCTCATTTGTAACCATCCCTTAGGGAGGAGGAGGCCTATAAATAGGACCATCCACCCTCATTTGTAACCATCCATCTAAGCCTTGTAAGTTTTTTAAGTTTTAATACAAAGCTCATTTCAAGTTCTTTTGCCTTCACTACTTTGTGCTTGTTTGTCGTAGCGTTTTCGTGGGTAAGACTTGTTAGCATTGTGTCGAAAGTGCTAACGCCGCACGAATAAGTTCGGGTGAACTTAAGTCCGTGACAGTTGGTATCAGAGCAAAAATCACGCCCCACCAATGTACACCAAGGCCAAATGAAGACCTTTGGGCCGTTATAGACGCTTTTTTGGGGTGTGCTTGGCCTCAAAACACCCAAGGGTCTTCATTTGGTCTCTGTTGGCCTTATTCCTTATTAATTCTAAGCCTTCTATCATATACCTTTTTGTCCTGTATAAAGTAGAATTTAGGTTTAGGGCTTAAAATCTAATTTTATAGTATTTTTAGTGTTGAGACATAAATAAAAGCACTAAAAAGGCAAAAGATTTTTATTCACATATAGATGCACTTCCTAAAATTTGAATTTATATTCTTTATTTTTACGAGAAAAGAGATTGTTATTATCTCATCCAATAATTCAATGTCAAAATTAAGAAAAAGAAAATATACATATGCTTTTTTGTTTCTTTTTCGTAACAACAAAATTCTTGTCTTATCTCAGTTAACTGTATTTCATTAGACCTTCAACAAAGCCAAGAGATTTTTCTCTTTGCCAACTCTTTTGTCATCGTTCAAACACTTTTGTTGATTAGCTAAAAGGCAAAAAAGATGAAAATGTATTATACTAAAACCATTGGATTCTGTCATAATATCCAATGTGTACACGGAGTCGTACATCATGGTAGTAAATTTACTTTTTTATAATTTTTTTAAAAATTATACATTTTACATATAAATTGTTTAAACTCAAATCTTCTAATGATGACAATATTTTCCTTTATCACTAAACTCACTCGAAGAGTTTAAAAAATTGATACAAAATTATATGGATAGAAATCCTCTACCACTTTTCGATGTTTCTACTTATGCCCTCATGCTCAAAATTAGGTTTAGGGTTTAGGGAATTTATGGTAAGGTTTTTTTAGGGTATAGAGTGTAAGGTTTAGGATTTAGAGTTAGAACTTAGAATTTAATTTTTGTAGTTTTTTTAGTGTTAGGAGCACCGAAAAAGGGCAGAAGATTTTTATCCGACTTACACTGCTCACACGTATTGGTGATAAATAAATTCTATAATTCGAACTCACTACATGAATAAATAGTGAAATATCGCTTTATAATGAATCTTTTTAAAATATACATGAAAGTGGTCAAATTTTACGAAACTTATAAACTTAAAGAGAATAATTTGACTGCACTGGCAAAAATAAACTCGAATGAAAAATAGATACTGATAAATCTGATTGCATCGGCAAACGAACCACAAAAAGATTAAGTTAGTGAAAGACCATCGAAAATCACAAATCAGAGTCGAGTGTCGTGATAAACTATCTACGAACGCAAACCGCGCATCAAAATCTAATATTAGGGTCCAAAGCAGAGAAGAACATCATGATTACAAATAAATGACATCTTGATCAGTCATGACATCGTCAAATCTAATCTTGAGAAAACATAAAATAAAAAAGAACGACCAAACAATCAGAGAAAAAATAAAAAAAAAATATGTCACAAAATAAAATTTATTAAAAAATAAAGAAATAACGAACCGTCGACAACCAACATTAAAATTAATATTCTCATCGACTAAATAAAATTAAAGAAGAAAAAGTTGAACTGCTCTCTAGAGAATGGGCCGCCACCAACTTGCAATTCAAAGGAGAGAACAATTTTAATTTATTTTTTACTATACAATCTCTAACATTAAAAAATTAAATCTTAAGTTATAACCTTAGCTTCTAAATCTTAAAATATACACTCTACAACGTTATACACCACTAACACACCACACCACTATACACTATTAATTTTTTAATGACTTTTAAATAATTATTAAAAATTTCAAAAACTCGACATATAATTAACCATATAAGTCATTGACCTTAACATATGGCCTTTACATATATAAAAAACTAAATAAGAAGAAATTCAAAGAGATGTTATGTGGGGCGGAGAACAATGGAGTCCCCCCGATGCAGCAGTGGATTACATTAAATACCAACGGGCGACGGGTCGCGGCGCAAGGCTGATGAATTGTTATGTGTGGCGGACTGGCGGTGTGGCTCGTAACAGTCTAGGTGAGTGGTGCTTTGGTTTCATGAAATTTATTGACATTTGTTTGATATTAAATGCGGAGTTTTGGGGTGTTTATTTTGGTCTATTGTATACTTGGGAAGTAGAATTTTAGTAAATTCTTTTTGATTTAGGTAGTTTGGAGGCGATTCGAGTATTACAAGATGATTTTAGAGGAACTCATTTCCTTAGATGGCACTTGAATAAGCTCCGACATCGTAATTGAATTGTGTGCGTCCAACATATTCGACGTTATGAAAATTTACAAAGTGGCAGATACGTTAGCTAAGAGTGGAAGGATTGATAGCTTAAGAATTGTTTTATTATGTATTGTCGTTAGATTGACTTGGTCCGTTATTGCATGAGGATATCGCTCATAGTTGGGTTTCATCGTTTCATATTTATGTCGAGTAATCTTGTTGAGCTTTTTTAAGTATTAATATGCATACTATTTTTCTTCATTAAAATTTAGAAAAATTTATAATGAAGCACATATTAATATTTTTCATGAATGCCATCATACTATTTCACCAAAAATAAAAAATAATATCACAAAATTTTCATACTTCTTTCTTCTTCCTCTGTTATCTCATCTCTATTTTTGCTCTAAATCTCTTCCCCATTTCTATTTTCTTCATCTTTTCTACTTTAGTTCGTAACTTTCGAATTATATGGTTGAAAACAAATGCAAAAAAAAAAAAAGTTTATTTTATTTTCATTGTCCCCAGTGAAAGAGGCACAATCACAATAACCAAATTTTACTCTGTTCCAATCGAAAAAGTCTACAGTTTTGATTCGAAATTATATAAGTTTTTCCTTAGGGTTCTTAGAAAACAAACAAAGAATTCAAAAAAAAATTAACCCCATATTTAATGAACAATTAAATGCTTAAAACTAATTTTCATGTTCTAAAAGTAGTGAATAATTCTCCAAACATCAATGGTTTATCCTGAATAATCAAGAACAACAACAAAAAAATTCGTGGTACTTTTAACTGATTGATGATCAACGCATTAGAAAAGTAGAAATAAAACCATCTTATAAAATTGATTTAATTGATACCGATTGAAAAGAGTTTTAAAATTTTATTTAAAATGTCAATTAATTTTAATTTGTTGTCGTAGAAAATATGTCAGTTTTTCCTTTCAATTAATTTAAAGGTGACTAAATTCATTAATAATTAAAGTTGGGTGATTTAATTTGAAGAAACTATATACGTAGAAATTAAATTTAATGATTAATAACATGTTGAATCTTTAAGATTTTTAATAATAATTTAAAGGTCATTAAAATATTATTAGTATGCAGTGTGGTGTGCAGCGAGTCATCAACGTGCATAGCTCGTTTTAAATTTATTTATATACGAGTTTATACATGCTTGTGATTTATACAAATTTATATATCAAAGTATTTTCTTAAACTTATGAGTTGTGACTTCTAAAAGATATAAAAACAATTTAAAAATTATCAAAATAATCTAAAATACTTTTAAGGAAAATATATGATGTAAAGCAACCCAATTTTAGGGGTTAGGGATATAGTTTAGAGTTTATGATTTAGAGGTTTAGGTTTAGAGGTATTGAATTTAGTTTATGTGGTTAGAATTAAAGGTCTAAGGTTAGAGTTTAGAGTTTATGTTTTAAGGTAATATGATAGGAATTTAGGTTTTTACTTATAACCCCTACATTTTAAGTCTAAATTCTAAATTCAAACCATAATACTTAAATTCTAAACACATAAATCTAAATCCCTAAACTAATAACCCTAAACTAAATCCATAACTTAACTCGTAAGATTAGGCGCTTGTGGAAACATTTTGTTTCCGCCGCTAGTGCATGGTATAATTACTTGTTTATTTAAGGAGACAAATTCAATCGCAATCTACAAGGTGTATGTCTATTGTCGAAGAGTTAAAAATATTTATGAATAGACATTACATTCTAATCAACTTTAAACTATTCTAAGAAAAAACTTTTAATTTGTTAAAGGATAAATAATTTCATAGTAAAACCTAAGTGTCGCAATAAACCTCTGGCCTTGGCTCTAAGCCTCTAACCCCTTCAGCCCTAGTCATTTTGGTTAAGCGTGCATATTAATCAGAGAAATCGTCGGCAGCGACGAGAGAGAGTAAAGTTTGAATCTTGAACCCTCAGATATGGAAGGAGGTGAAAGAGGGAGCTCAGCGATCCCTGAATCCGTGATGAATTCAGTGAACACAACGCTAGTAAACGTTGAAAACCTGAGGACCCATTTGCACCAATTCTTGTCCATCTCCGACCCTGATGTCCTTGCTGAAATGCCCCCTCTTCAACGCGCCCAGGCTCTCTTCACGCTTGCCAAAGCCACTACTACTCTCTTCGCCTGTAACTTCGATTTCCTTGCTTTTTTCGGATTTTATTTTGGTGTTAATTATTGCTATGTGTCTTTTAAATGATTAGCTTTTTATGGCTCTTTGCTTCCTTTTCTGTAGTGAGGTTGAGATGCAGTGGAGTACACCCAGATGAACATCCTATTAAATCAGAGCTTGTACGTCTTCTAACTCTGCATTTTCCCCCTTTCAAATTTAAAATTTTCACTTTTCATTGTGGGTTTGTTTGTTTATATTACTTAATGTATTGGGAATTAAGAGCATGTCTATTATTTGATTTAGTACTAGGATATCATTACTTGTTTAAAATGGGCATGTCTGACTGGCTTAACTTTTCTGTTCTATTTTGGTTCCCATATGTAGGAGAGATTAAGCTTGTACCAAGACAAGCTAGAGCGGTTCGTAGACTTAAGTAAAGGTACATTTTTTTGGTCTCATTCCTTACCATAGATGCCATACTTATGGAAGTCGTTACATCAATTCGGAGGATAAGATTCCATTTCTGCTTTTACGATGATTTTGAAATGAAATATTCGTGTCACATTCTAATGTAAGTATGAATCTGTTCTTGAAGCGCCGTTGCGACCTTCAACTACCTTGAACTCTCAGGCAGCAACCCGTTTCATTGAGCATTCGTTACCCGACCTGACCCCTGGTATGTGATAATTCACTTACTCTTCTTTTTGTTTCCTGTTACTTTGGGTGTTTGCTTTCATCTTATTTTCTGAGAGTTTTTTTTTTGCAGCGCAGAGACGAAGTATGAGGCAAATCAGTAAAGGAGAGGGGCCAAGTACCAAATGCTCTGATAGTAATATTATAAAGAAGAGAAAATACCAATCATCTGAAAAGCAGACTGTTCAAGATGCTGCTAAAGAATTCCTTGAGAAGGCAGCCCGTGAGCTTTTTGGTGATAGAAAAGATGGTTTTAAGGGGCCTCTTCAGGTTGTTGATATTTCAGATGATGACACGCCTCCGAGCTGATCCTCCGGTTAGTCATGGTAGATATATTATGTGTTTCATATTTATACTTTGCCTTTATTACCTCTTAGTTTCTTTACTCCCTAGTAGCTTATGCCTGTATGCAGTTGATATCTTTATTAGATTTGCTATATTATCAAAAATTAGTAAGGCGGGCGCTTACCATATGGTTTGTTGATAGGGTTCAAGGGTTCAACATCTAGGATCAATCTGTATATATTTCTTAACATTCTGAGTAGCCAAACAACTTTCATTTGTATGTTTTTACCTCAGAGCCTTTTATTCACTCAACCGAGCTGATATAATACCCTCTAACTTCTCACTAAAATCCTCAAACTCAGATCTACCGGAAGGAGGACAACTGGCCATGTGGCAGCAGGAAACTGGTTTGCCTCCCTCTCCCTTTAGCCTTTTCCTTTTTTCCCTCCTTGTCGGCCTAATAAGCTTCTTCACGGTGGTTTCTGGAGACAACTCCTTGCCAGATACTTGTCCCATGGCTCTCTTATCCTCTGTTTCGGGCTCAAGGAGTGTCTGGCTACCACGTGAAGGTGCCAGAATGTCCCATGCAGCGGATCTGATGTTTTGAAACAGCCTGAGGTGGTTTGGCATTACGTCCAAGCCTCCCAGATCTGTCGTTTTGTTTTTGCTGTCATGATTTGCTTTCTTGTTTAGGCTTTAGCTTATTTGAAACTTTACCTGCAGATCTCACTAAATCAAAGCCAGGATTTTGCCTTCATGGTTAAGGGTCTCTTGGTTCCAACTTGCCTTGAGCAAGCTTTGGCTCCCTCTCGGGCTGGCGACCACAGTGCCTACCTTAGTTTGATGATCTGTGTCTCGGTTTCTATTTTTTTGTCTTATGACCTGTTTCTTGTGGTTGCTATGCTCTGTAATGTGAATCTGTAAATCTGCAGCTATGTCATTCATCTATGGTAACTGCCTTCAAAAAAAAGATAACCAAGTTGATAGAATAACAATTGCACAAGTGCTTTGCAGTCTGCCTGATTTATTTTCGTAATTTAATAGTTCAAGCCTCCCTAGCTTGTGTTCTTAAGTTTAACGATATCCACGAGAAGCCAGCTGTGTAATAGAATGTTATTCTTTGTTGTCTCACAGTTTCTGGTTCAGTTGTGTCAGCTACCGGAAGCCAGTGAAAGAAGCCAACTCTACTTGTGTTGTTACTCTTTTTTGTCTCAGTTTCTGGTTCAATTGTATCGGACTATCGGCTACCGGCAGGAAGTGAAAGAAGCCAACTGTACTACTCTTTTTGGGCTCATAAGTTCTGGTTGTATTGGCTACCGGAAGCAAGTTTAGTTTACAACTTGCAGTTTACAGAATTTGAACATAATTTGTGTTAATTTCTTCTTTCAAGCATTGTGCTCATTTTGAATATGTTTATCTAATGGAGAACTTCTTACGAATTCTTCTGTAGCCGTATTTTTTCAGAATAAAGCTGTTAAATGACAATTGATTGTCATCAATTTGGTGAGGCATGTAAATTCAAGACGAATAACACAATACAGTAATTTTAGAAAAATCTCAGCCACATGAAAACTAAAATAAAAAATCTCTCATGGATTTATAAAATCCAAGCAATTTTTAGAAACCAAAACTATCTCAGAACAACTCCAATACCAATTTTGAAAAATTATTCTATGAATCTTTTTCGTCACATTAACAATGGTATATTTTGGGTGAATCTACACACTTTTTACACCATTTAAAAAATAATTATTTAAAAGTTGCTATTTGAGTGGGATGATGACATGGAGAAAAATATTATTAATAATCTTTAGTGGTCGAGAGAATCTTATTCAGAGGATGGTGTTAAACTGTTAATACCGGTCTTAATGAGTTCACGCCAAAGCCCATCAGACCGGTCTTAATGAGTTCAAGCCCATAAGTTTGTATTCGGGCCGTGGTGTATTGGTACTAAGGCTGTTTTCGTTTAACGAACAGTGAGTTGCGGTGCCATCTGCTAGGGGTGAACACGTGGCATGACAGGATTACGTGCAACCGCCAACCGATACGTGTTGGTCTCAAAGAAATGCTGGCAATCTTGTACAGAAATATAAAAGGAAGCATTAAAGCTATATGGAAATTCAATTTTGAAGTTGATAGAGAAAATGGTTGAAGAGTGGAGGAAAAACGCAGATACCCACAAGATGAGTCCCGAAGAGGTAAGAGCAGCAGGCGTGGAAGCATCCAAGAGGCCACCAGGTCACAACCCTGGAGGAGTGCTGCACCAAACCCGCAAGCTTCCGGTTTCCATGACTACTATGACTGTAGGCGGCCTTCTCATCACCGGAGCCATTGGATATTCGGTGTTGTACACAAGGAAAAAACGTGAAGCCACTGCACTTGATGTTGCCAAGGTCACCGTAGGCGTGGCTGACCCCACTGACACTCACCCCAGGAAGTAGCATCTATAATAATCCTTACTAGTTTCTAAGAGCTTTTTGTACCAGTGGTTTTCTCGTTTATGCAACAAGATTATTAACTTCCTTCTAGCATATGATTTACATTAATATGTGCCGAGAGAAAAATACATTAAAAAAAAGGTATTCTCCGAACAACTAAAAGGAACTTGGCCCAAAATTGAGCATCAACAGTTTACATCTGAAAGCGTGATTATATCTTAAACTTGAATCATAACCTAAGACAACAATGGTGATTATATCATCTGAAAGCATGATATAATCCTTGAATCAAGATTATATATCATAAAGCATATCCTGTTTTTACACATTAATCGATCTTGACAGATGAGTAGATGAGCCTGGTGAACCAAAAGCATGCATAAAATCCAATGGTGCCCGTTACGACAAAAAATGCATATGAAGCAATTAGCATGTACCCAAAGTACAGGAGCCCTGAAACCAGCTTGGTGATCTCGAGCTTCGTGAAGAAGTAGAATGTAGCATAAAGGAAGAGGTACAATGCGGAGGAGCCTGATGTGAGATATGACCTCCACCACCACAGGTAGTCTTCGCTGCATAACTGGAAGTAGCAAAGCACAATGCTTATTTCAGCACAAGTGATTAGGAGGATAATGAAGACCAGGAAGAGGAAGCCAAAGATGTAGTAGAATTGGTTCAGCCAGATTGAAGTAAGAATGAAGAACAGCTCGATGAAAACGGCTCCGAACGGAAGTATTCCTCCAATCAGAATAGAGAAAATCGGGTTCATATACCAAGCCTGCTCAGGGATTTGCCTTGGAATTTTATTTGTCTTCACGGGGTCCTCAATTGCTGGCTTCTTGAACCCAATGTAACCACCCACATAAGCAAGTGGAACTGAAATTCCAAACCACAGGACAACCAGAGCAAACATTGTCCCAAATGGTACAGCCCCAGATGACTTCTGGCCCCATATGAAAGCATTTAAGACAAAGAAGATGGCAAACACGATGCCCGGGAACAAGCATGCGGTTCTTAGAGCTATTTTCTTCCACTCTGATCCGTTAAACATTTTGTATAGACGGGAAGAGGCATAGCCGGCAAAAATGCCCATGAAGACCCAAAGTAAGAGCATAGCTGTCATAAGACCACCTCGGTTTGAAGGGGAAAGGAATCCAAGAACAGCAAAGATCATGGTAACTAGTACCATGCCCAAAAATTGAACACCAGTACCAACATAGACACAAAGCAGATCAGAATTAGATGGAGGCCTGAAAACGTCCCCATGGACGAGCTTCCATCCTGTCTCTTCTTGGGCTTCTTCCAGGGTCTCAAGTTCGTTATACTTGGAAATGTCGCGGTAAAGTGTCCTTAGCATGATCATTGCTACCATGCCAGAAAGGAAGAGAACAATCATCAGAGAATTGACAATTGAGAACCAGTGTATTTGGTCATCGCTCATTAAAAGATATGCATCCCATCTAGATGCCCACTTCACATCACTCTCCTGAAAAATAAACACAAGAAAATACAAGAATATTAGCACCTCATAGGTGACTGATGTCAAAACCCTATTTCAAGAAAAATTATCCAAATCCAATGGATAACTTCAGCTCAATGGGGAAAAATAACTTTGCAACTCTCAACCCTAAAAGTCGTTTATAGTTGAAGAGGGAACCTGGTATTCAACATCATAGGTGAATATAATCTCCTTGTTTGCATCAACTTCTTGCGGCGTGTTAGAATTAACAACTGTACGTTTCGTGTGAGGGTCGCATGTTGTTAAACGGGTGTTCTCACTCCACTTCCCCTCATATTCATGTTTGATACTGCATTGTAATGAACAAAACGAAGATGCCATGAGATCATACTATAATCTCAGCCAAACACCTAGAAATACCAATTTTAAGAAAAAAGCTAGCACTCGGATGAACTAACCTGTATGGTTTAACTTCAAATCCAACAATTCTGGCCCCGTCAGTCTGTGGATCCCTATGATACTTGACAGTAAATGCCAAATGGTTGTGGATGAAATTTTTTTCTTCCTTGCTCTGCATATAATCAGACAAAGTAAGCATGCATAGTAGCTAATAAATCTGCAAACAAAGGAATTAGATAGAGCGTTTACCCCAGCGTACTGGCCTTTGAGACCAACATGGTATCCAAGCTGATAAACGGTAGGAGATCCCTGATCTTGTCTTCTAATTGGAACAACAAGAGGCAGGTTATCCAGGATCCTGTCAAAAGAATCAAAGAAACTTGAGAACAATTATTACAAGTAAAACAGATAAATTCCATGTTGGAAGAAACAAATGTTATACATATTGACTCGATATTCATCATCAATCTTCTCCTTAAACTGCTTTGCAGCCTTGGTGTCGAGTGTAATCCGGCAAAGAACAGAACACATTTGTGGCTCTCGCATTTTAAACTGCATCAATTCAAGTCAAAGAAAACAAGTTAATGAACTTACAAATAAACAATATGCCCATAATCAACATAAATACTAAAACTGACCACATAAGGAGAGTTTTCAATACGGTCACCACGAAGCACTTCCCCAAGATTTTCTGCACTGTCAACTATCTTTGGTGGTGGACAAAAAGGGAGTGAATAATATGAGTAAGGAAGTTGTGTCTTTATAGAGGTCAATTTGTTCACTTTCACCTTCAAAGGATCTCCCTGCAAACCCCAACAGTCAATTAACTTAACAAGACCACAATAATTTCTCAATAAACACTACCAGATATCACTGAGCGTAGTGTAGAGTAGAACCTAAAGTGGCTTAATCAGCGTTATTCTAAATTAGGTCCACATGACAAGCACTAGATAACTCATAACCATAACGTTCACGTACGCTTCCATTACGACGACGTGCAAATTAAATATCTAGCCAGATACAATTTGTAAAGCAATAACGATTCTAAACTGCATTAGACAACTAGATCCACATAAACTACAATGTAGATGGCGCGAATAAATGCTAAACTGACATAACATAAGAAATTACCTAAAAGAATGCTAATCGAATGAAGGTTGAAGAAATCATCAAAAAATGAAACCAACTTGATAACAAAATCTAATCAAATTTCAAGGAACCACCTGAATCTGAAATAAGACTTACAAAACCAGCATTTCCACACACAAAATTTTCATCAATGTCCTTTTTCACGGCGGTTCTATTACTATACAAATCCTATTATTCTGCTATAAAACAATGACGTTACAACGAATTAAAAACAGATCAAATGGGAAAATGTAGAGAGAAACCGAGAGGAAACCTTTTGGAAGTCCTCAGGGGCGACACCGGGAAGGTAGAAGCAATGCGAGGCGTGGATCAGAGACAGGATGAGAATGGCGGAGATCGTCATGGAGGTGGATTTGTGGATAGATCTCGATCGAGACTCCATTTTATACGGCGAGGGGATCAGATCTGGAAAAAAGATAGAAATGTCTCGGGGAGTACAATAATAAGGAGAAAACAACCGACAGGGGGGGAGAAGAATCGAAGCTTGGGCAGGCTGAAAGTGTGTGCACCAGCCACTAGATCGGGACGCTGGTTTCTGTCTTCTTTGTTGCGGTACGTTTTGTTTATTTATATTATTGTGCCACGTGTGTGATTTACTCCCCCTTTGTTTATTCACCGGCTCTGTCGACAGATGGCAGGCAATTCTCTTCGAGTGTCGGTTATGGATCTCCTAATTTTTCATTGGACCGGACTGGTCCATTTAGGCCCAATTCTCTTCTTTTTAAAAAAAAAATATAACTGTAAACTACGTGAATAACCACTTAATTACAGGGTAAGTTTTATTCTGACCATCGAATTAATAAATTTGATCAACTAAGTTACTCGTTGTTAAAACCTAACAGAAGAGTAAACATGATAGTTTATAGAAATTGATATAAAAGTTGTGGTATTGTATATTCTACCAAACATGTATTTTGGAGATAATTTTAATATGAACTATAAAAGTGATATCGAACATATCTTTTGAGAAAAAAAACAGAGCTCCTTATTCAAATGGGTAAATTGCCACTATAGTCCCTCTAAATATGCTACACTTCAATTTTAGTGTTTTTGAAGTAAATGTTGTATTTCCCCCTCCCTACAACAAAACTTTGACTCCTACCAAAAAAGTGGCGCAAAGTTCATTTTCTTCGAATTTTACCTTCCATGTGCTTCCCACTTGATAATCTCTGGATTTGGGGAGGCAAGTAATGTTTAATGTAATGTAAGTAGTCGAGTACAATCATGTCGAACTTTTCGGAACATAAAACTTGAAGAGAATCTACTAAATTGATTAACACAACTCTTAATTTCTGAACTTTATTATAAACCCATATTAATCTATTTGTTTATATCATAATATGATACTCATATTCGTGTTCAAAGCATTAAATGCAGGGAATGAGTGATTAAGGCATGAAAGGGCAGTGGCCTGGTTGGTCCACCACATCCCGGTCATTGCCACGGAAAAGGCCACCCACGTTCCACTCCACACACCATACCCGTTAATTCTATGGGGACCCTCACGGCTTCCCTATCATCATTTATTGATGATGGCTTATTGTCACAACCCGCCTATTTTCTCCCACAAATCCAAACCGAGGTTCAAGACCCTCCTTGGGCCATTTTGACGCCAACTAGTACCAAGGAGGATATCACAAGGGTCATGGACGGCCAAGCACTTAAAGAAACAAGCCACAATGTTCTAGAAAGGTACGGGACGTTCTATCCAAGTCTAGACAAACCCGGGAGGCACCAGAAGGCCCCAGAAGGCTCGGGAAAGCTCGGGAAGGATCGAGACTACTCTGGAAGACCCTGGAGTTCTCTAGAACATGTTGGATAGTTGTAGATATCTATAGACATGTATAGATATGTATAGAATACTCTAGAAAGATGTGGATGTATACTAGATATTTTAGGAGGCACAATTGTAACCGTTGGATCAAATCGATCCTAGTCGTCCATTAAGGAGGTGGGAGCCTATAAATAGGGCCACCCCCTCATTTTGTACTCACTTAGAAAACCAAGCATTGTAAAGCATTCAAGCTCTCTTGTAAGCTTCCTTTCTTAAGCTAATACAAGTTTCCTTACTTGTAAATCTTCTAGCCTTCTCTTGTGTTTACTTAGCCAAGTGTTGCGAGGGACTTCAAGGCTTGTTAGCATTGTTGAGAGTTGCTAACGTCGCACGGATCGGGTTTGAGTGAATACATCCATGACAGTTGGTATCAGAGCGTGTTTCGAGACCCGGGATATGGTGAAGTCAGGCAAAGTTCAAGTGGCTAGCTCAACCGAGGCAGAAGTCACCCAAGAACAACAACGAGGGCGAGATGAGGTGGCTGATCCTAGTGCGACTAGGCCAAGGGGCAAGTCGAGGGACGTGATTTCTAGCTTTGAGAACCGTCTAGCCCACGTAGAGGAGAACGTGGGAGGCATAGGGGCCAATGTGGACGACCTTACCCAACGGGTGGAAGGCCTTGAGGCCGAGGATGCCGAGCTCCACACCGCCATGAAGGCCATGATGGTGAAGCTAGAAGAGGCCATGCGAGCAGAGTTGGGACAAGTTCGCGACCTTCTCATGAGTGAGCTCTCCAAGGTACGTGTTTCTCTTCAAGAAGAGCTAGACCACACCCGTGCCCAAGTCGAGGCACTACAAGGCGATGTGGCCTTGTGTAAGCGTGCTATGGTTGCCGGGCCAAGCACCTCTTATGAGTCTAGGAAGGTTGAGGTGCCCAAACCAAAGACCTTCTCAGGAACCCGCAACGCTAAAGAAGTCGACAACTTCCTATATGGCTTGGAGCAGTACCTTGGGGCCGTTGGCATTGTGGACGAGGCCTCCAAGATCCAAACCGCTACTTTGTACCTCACCGACACCGCCATGCTATGGTGGAGGAGAAGGCGCCAAGACATTGAAAAAGGTACGTGCACTATCTCCACTCTCGATGATTTCATAAAGGAGCTTAAGAAACAATTCTACCCCGAGAATGCCGAGGAAGAAGCACGAGGCCGCTTGCGAAGGCTAAAGCACTCAGGGAGCATCCGAGATTATATCAAGGAGTTTACCAATCTAGTGCTCGAGATTCCCGACATGTCCGATAAAGACTCCCTCTTCCACTTCATGGATGGACTCCAACAGTGGGCCAAAACCGAGCTAAGGCGTAGAGGGGTACAAACCCTTGCCCACGCCATAGCCGTAGCCGAGAGCCTTGTTGACTATTCAAGCCACAAGGAGTCGACCGCCAAGACGAAAGACAAGAAGGGTGGTCATGCTAGAAGTGGGGGAGACAAGGGCCATCGCAAGGAGAGCCATCAAGAGGAAAGCTCGCCCAAGAACAAGGATTCATCCTCTTGGAAGAACAAAGGCAAAGCCAAGGACACTCGAGGCACGAGGCGTCCCCCGTCCAACAAATGCTTCATTTGTGATGGCGACCATTGGGTCCGAGAGTGCCCTCAAAGACAAGCGCTTAACTCGCTCCTAGCCAAGCATCGAGAGGGAAGCGACACCGACAAGGATGAAGAGGGTGTCCAGATGGGTTCCCTACAACTCCTCAACGTCCTTCAATCCGCCCCAAAGACAGAAGCTAAAGGCTTGCTATACGTGGACGTGACCATCAATGGGAAGGCGACTAAAGCCATGCTAGACACAGGTGTGTCCCACAATTTTGTTTCCATTGAAGAGGCCAATAGGTTAGGGCTCAAGGCATCAAGAGGGGGAGGTTCTATCAAAGCAGTTAACTCTGCCGCTCGACCCATCCATGGCATAGCTCGTGGAATCAAGACCAACGTGGGGGCTTGGTCGGGTCACATCGATTACTCAGTCATGCCCATGGACGACTTCAAGATTGTTCTAGGACTTGAATTCCTAGATCGAGTCAAGGCCTTCCCCGTGCCATTTGCCAACTCCATGTGCATCATGGATGGCAACCGAGCTTGTGTGGTCCCGACGACTAGGGCAACCAAACAAGATGCCAAGGTGCTCTCAGCACTTCAATTCAAGAAGGGCATAAAAAGGAACGAGGAAAGCTACCTTGCAATCCTTCGAGAGTACGATGACGAGGAACTCTTGCCCGATGAAGATCTACCGAGGGAGGTAACCCAAGTGCTCGAAGAATTCAAGGATGTTGCCCCACCAGAACTACCCAAGAGGCTACCACCAAGGAGAGAGGTGGATCATGCTATCGAGTTAGAACCAGGGACCAAGCCACCAGCCATGAGTGCTTATCGCATGGCACCCCCTGAGTTGGAAGAGCTAAGGAAGCAACTCAAGGGTCTACTCGATGCAGGCTTCATCCGACCATCCAAAGCACCATATGGGGCACCCGTTCTTTTCCAAAAGAAGAAGGATGGTTCTCTCAGAATGTGCATCGATTACCGAGCGCTCAACAAGGTCACCATTAAGAACAAGTATCCCATTCCTTTGATCTCAGACTTGTTCGATCAGCTTGGACGTGCACGTTATTTCACCAAGCTTGATCTTCGCTCGGGGTACTATCAGGTGCGCATAGCAGAAGGTGATGAGCCGAAGACTACATGCATCACCAGGTATGGCTCTTACGAGTTCTTAGTCATGCCCTTTGGTTTGACAAATGCCCCAGCCACGTTTTGCACCTTGATGAACAAACTGTTCCATCCTTATCTCGATCGTTTCGTGGTGGTATACCTCGATGATATAGTAGTGTATAGCAACACCTTAGAGGAACATGTGGAACATCTAAGGGTGGTGCTCAAGGTTCTCAGGGAGAACCAGTTATACATTAAGAAGGAGAAGTGCTCCTTTGCCAAGCCCGAGGTAATGTTCTTAGGGCATAAGATCAGGGATGGGCAACTCATGATGGAGGATGGCAAGGTTCATGCCATCCAATAGTGGCAGCCACCCACTAAGGTGACCGAACTAAGGTCTTTCCTTGGGTTGGTGAACTACTACCGCCGCTTCATCAAAGGCTACTCCGCCAGAGCTACACCACTCACCGAGCTATTAAAGAAGAACAAGTCGTGGGTGTGGACACCTAAGTGCCAAGAAGCCTTTGAAGACTTAAAGAAGGCCGTGAGCGAGGAGCCAGTTCTCAGCCTACCCGACCACAACAAACTTTATGAGGTACACACCGATGCTTCGGACTTTGCTATTGGAGGGGTACTTATACAAGAGGGGCATCCGATTGCTTATGAGAGTCGGAAGCTCAACGACACAGAAAGACGCTACACAGTCCAAGAAAAGGAGATGACAGCCATCATCCATTGCTTGAGAGTGTGGCGACACTATCTTCTTGGGTCCAAGTTCTTGATTCTCACCGACAACATCGCTACAAGCTACTTCCAGACCCAGAAGAAGCTAAGTCCAAAGCAAGCTCGATGGCAGGACTTTTTAGCCGAGTTCGACTATGTGATGCAATACAAGCCGGGCAAGGCAAACGTGGTCGCAGATGCATTGAGTCGCAAGGCGGAGCTTGCATCCTTAAGTCAAGTCACCAGCCCTATCCTCGAGAGGATTAAGGAAGGCCTCCAGCATGAGCCTCTTGCCCAAAGCATCATTGCATTGGTGAATGAAGGCAAGACCCGACGATTCTGGATGAGTGATGGCCTACTTTACACAAGGGGCAACTTGCGCAAGGAACTCATCAAAGAGTGTCATGACTCATTGTGGGCAGGCCACCCAGGTATGCGACGTACCTTAGCACTCCTTCAGTCCACCTATTATTGGCCTCGCATGCAGGATGCTATCGAAGAGTATGTGAGGACTTGTCTCGTATGCCAACAAGACAAGGTGGTTCAACACCAACCAGGTGGACTCCTAGACCCTTTGCCCATTCCAGAGAGGCCTTGGGAGAGTGTTTCGATGGACTTCATAACTTGCCTACCCAAGTCCGAGGGGTTTGGAAGTATCATGGTCGTGGTGGACCGCTTCAGCAAGTACGCTACATTCATTGCCGCCTCAGCCGATTGCACCGCCGAGGAAGCAGCCAAGCTTTTCCTACGCAATGTAGTCAAGCTTTGGGGAGTCCCGACAAGCATTGTGAGTGATCGTGACCCTCGATTCACAGGAAGGTTCTGGACAGAGTTGTTCAAGATGCTTGGGTCCGATCTAAACTTCTCCACCAGCTTCCACCCTCAGAGTGATGGGCAAACCGAGAGGGTCAATGCCTTGCTAGAGCTATACTTAAGGTACTATGTAAGTGCTAACCAAAGGGATTGGGCCAAACTCCTAGATGTGGCACAATTCTCCTACAACTTGCAAAAGAGAAAGGCCACCCAACAAAGTCCCTTTGAGGTTGTCTTAGGACAACATCCATCCACTCCGCTCTCCCTTGCCACACGCTATGAAGGGAAGAGCCCTGCCGCCTTTAAGTTCGCCAAGTCTTGGCATGAACAAAACGAGTTAGCCCGAGTCGCACTTCACAAGGCTAGCAAGAGAATGAAGAAGTGGGCTGACTCCAAGCGAAGGCATTTGGAGTTCAAAGAAGGTGATCTTGTCATGCTCAAACTCTTGCCCCAACAATTCAAGGTCTTTCGAAAGGTGCACAAGGGACTTGTTCGCAGGTACGAGGGACCTTTTCAAGTAATCAAGCGAGTGGGCAAGGTGTCATACAAGCTCCAATTGCCTCCGAGACTCAAGATCCATCCCGTCTTCTATGTCAGTCTACTCAAGCCTTATCATGAGGACATGGAAGACCCAGCACGAGGGGTGTCCAACCGAGCACCCACAGCCGTGGTCACTTCCTTTGATAAGGAAGTAGAGGAAGTACTAGCCGATCGAGTTGTTCGAAGGAGGGGCGTTCCAAGCTATAAGGAGTATTTCATCAAGTGGAAGGGACTACCCATTGCCGAAGCCAGTTGGGAAACCGAGGAAGCACTTTGGCAATTCAAGGACCAACTCGATCAATTCAACCAAGACGCGACGAGGGCGTCGCGAGCTTAGGTGGGGGAGGATGTCACAACCCGCCTATTTTCTCCCACAAATCCAAACCGAGGTTCAAGACCCTCCTTGGGCCATTTTGACGCCAACTAGCACCAAGGAGGATATCACAAGGGTCATGGACGGCCAAGCACTTAAAGGAACAAGCCACAACGTTCTAGAAAAGGTCCGGGACGTTCTATCCAAGTCTAGACAAACCCGGGAGGCACCAGAAAGCCCTAGAAGGCTCGGGAAAGCTCGGGAAGGATCGAGACTACTCTGTAAGACCCTGGAGTTCTCTAGAACATGTTGGATAGTTGTAGATAACTGTAGACATGTATAGATATGTATAGAATACTCTAGAAAGATGTGGATGTATACTAGATATTTTAGGAGGCACAATTGTAACCGTTGGATCAAATCGATCCTATTCGTCCATTAAGGAGGTGGGAGCCTATAAATAGGGCCACCCCCTCATTTTGTACTCACATAGAAAACCAAGCATTGTAAAGCATTCAAGCTCTCTTGTAAGCTTCCTTTCTTAAGCTAATACAAGTTTCCTTACTTGTAAATCTTCTAGCCTTCTCTTGTGTTTACTTAGCCAAGTGTTGTGAGGGACTTCAAGGCTTGTTAGCATTGTTGAGAGTTGCTAACGCCGCACGGATCGGGTTTGAGTGAATACGTCCGTGACATTATGCTCACGCCTTGCATTTTTATCTTATATGCTAGTATTTCCTTTTGCCACTCACTAGGAGTTAGGTATGGTTCATCATTAGACTAATATGTGTGGCTTTTTGCCAACCTTACTCTACAAATTAGTGGCCATAATTTAGACAAACTAACACACAACATCGAGCACGAACTATTTTGCCTCAGTGGTTAAAAGATCGGTTGTTGTTCCTAGAGGCCAAGGGTTCGAGCACCAGCAGCTGCAGCAGGGTGATTGAGCATACATTGTCAAATAGTTGAAAGTATATTCAGGACAGATAATACTTGTAATTACCTTAGCTTTAAAACACACACAACATCGAAATTCGAAAGGCAATAGAAAGCTTTTTCTCGTTACAAAAATTATTACTAAGGCTTAGTTTTTGGTTGTGGTGGGTAAACCAAGGTTTTGCAAAAGTTAAAAAAACTAGCTTTTGGCAAATTAAGGTTTGAGAAGCTAAAATGGTGGGCTCACCAAGGTTTTGATACTCAAAAGTTGAGTGTTTTTCGTTGATTTTGATATTTTTTGGGTGAAAAAGCTAGTATGGGTGAACGTTGATAGGGCGGTTTCAAGAGAGGGCGGTTCGGGTGGTATAGGTGGCATCATTAGGAACCAGCAGGGAGAGGTTTTGGCGTCATTCTCAGAACAGTGCGGTTCTGATATTCCCATCATAACGGAGATGGAAACCTTGGTTCGGAGGATAAAACTGTTTGAGGAATTGTTCGCGGGGAAATCATTCAAGCTCATCATTGAATCCGATAGTAAGTTGATAATCAACTGGGTTCTTGATGCTTCCTCTTGCCCTGTGGTTTTTAAGAAACCAATCCAAGATGTTGTGGCGTTTTGCAAGGCCAACTGCTGTATTGTACGCCACATCCACAGAGTCTCTAACATTGATGTGGATTCACTGGCTAAAGCGGACATTGGCTAGAGATTAATCTAGAGTGTAATGGTATAGAAGTATTACAGGGCAGTTCTGAAGGAGGTGGAGGGTTGGTGTACGATAACCAGGTTTATTTTATTAGACATGTTATCTTTCAAACCCTTTTGGCACTCTTTTCCTCCATTAGGTTTAGGGAGGTTTTTAACGAGGCCGAAAGGTGAATGTATGACATTATTATATAATAAATATTCATACATTTTCTGATAAAAAAATACAACAAAAAACAGACCCTAAGCAGTGTTTGGCTCAAATAAAGCAACTAAAGAAGAGGCCGGTAACCAACAATCATTAGTCTAGTGAAATTATGCATTAAATTCTTTAAGCAATTTTATGAGTTCGAATTTTGATACTGTGAGTAGAAAAAATTAAATTATAAAGATTATCCCATAATAAATTTATGTAATAACCGGTAAAAAAAAAAAAGCTGATATGAGTAATTTCATTTATGTCCAATCAATTGAGTATTGGATGTAAAGGTTGGTCCGTGGATAGAGTTGAATGGTACAGCGCAATAATGATGAGGCAACTGTCCCTGGAAAAATATGAAGAATGACTGAAAGGGATTTGGTCCATGTAATGTAATTAATCACCTAATTAATAGCATTGGAGTGATTGCACTTTGTAAAATGAAAAGAAGAACTAGGCCCCCTCCTTTCCCTGCTCGGTATAAATGAATTGTCGGATTTTTTATTTTTTTTTTATAATTTCGATCATTATAGTTTAAGGCTCCGTTTTTACTTTTTACTTATTTTTTGGTATTTTTAGTTGCTTTTAAAGCTAATTTTTTCACCCAAATTAAAAAGTTAGATTTTATAATTTCTTGGGTGGAGAAGTTAGTTTGAAAATAAAATTATTTTTTTATTTTTATTATTTAATTATAATTTATTATACGTTATGCATACATAGTTGTAAAATAATATATATTTTATAATATTTATATTGAGAATAAAATTATTTTATTTGTAATTTATTTTATATTTATTATTAATTTGTAAGTGATATGTCCATATATAATCTAGAATAGTTTATATTTTTAAATTAAATTTTATTAAAAAATTTAAAAAATTATTATAATTAAAATTGACTTATTTCACATATCATAACATTAACTATTTTAACAGCACTCAAGTTTACTTTAACTTTTCAATATCATGTCTAAAATATACATTTTATCTTCTTAAAATTACTTTTTGACATCAATGACAAGCACTAACCAGCTTTTCAACAACTAATTTAAAAATCATTTTTTTCACCGCACTTTTTAAAAGCAACCATAAAACTAAGCTTAAGTGGATTGAATTTTTGTTTTTTCTTGGAGTAATTTATTTAAATAATAAAGTTTACAATTATATATGAAATAAAAATTATTATATTTTTTATATAAATTACAAAATTTTATTTATGAACTATTGGTTTTTATAAATGCAACAACAATCTTGACAAGTTATATGTTAAATTTCTTCTCGCAATTTGCAGAGGGAGTTAAGAAATTTGTCGCATTTGGATGAATTGGTGAAGTACTATGATGAGGAAAAGCTCTTTGAAGATAACACTTCTGTGATTAGTTGTAAAATTAAATTATTTTATAACTTAATTTTTATTTAATTTTTTTAGTTGAGTTTGTAAGATCATGATTCAAGTTAAGTTTTTTTTTTGGTGTTGTATACGTGGTAAACCTGCATTTAGAAAAAAACGAGACTAACATGACTCAAAATATATAAAATACAACATCATTTATTTTTCTCACGTGCGTTATCACTAATCTATAACTAATATTTTATTTTATTTTGTAATTATTTAACTTAATTTACTTTAAGACCTTTCTATTGAATAATTTTAATTTTTTTTAAATGTTATATACACTCATTTTTATTACACATGTCCATAGCTATAATTATTTAAAACTTTTTATAAAAGTGTGAAAAAGTAGAAAAAACCATTTGAATTTAAACAAAATACTAATAAAAAAGGGAAATAAAACTCTGGTGGATGGCCTAATTTAGTGTATAAAATCTAATTAATAAAAAGTAAATACGAGAAGTTTAATCCATTATTTTAACGCACCAAATAAATGAAAAATACATTTTCCCCTCATTTTTGAAGGCGTCTAGGAGAATGATATTGGGTTGGTAAAGCCTAGAAGTAGCTAGTTATGTAGATTCTAAAGCTATTAAAACAGTGTATGGTGCTCGGTGGCCATTAATTAAAATCCCATCTTCGATGCAGCCCAATAGCGACGGTATGAACTATGAACCAACATTTCGAACTTATTTGTACAACCATCCATGATTTAGCATTCCTGTATTTTTTTTAAAGTGTATAATATTTATATTATCTATATTTCTATTCATTCGTAAATAAAAAATATTATATATTTAAATATATTTGATTTTATATCCATATATATATATTATATCAACGATAATATTAATAGAGTTATATTCGGTAAACACTATTTTAATTTTTAAATAAGTACTTAAAGTATACAAACTTTTTATTTAGGTACTCAAAATATTTTTTGTCAAAATAAATACTTAAAATATATATTTTTTGTCAAATTAAGTACAAAAAATATTTTTTCTTCAAAATAAATACCTAATATATTTTCGTTAAAGTAAGTACTTAATATATATTTGATTGAGTAATTAGTAATCCCAAAGAATGTAGATACCGTCAGAAAGATAGCAAGATATTCGATTAACCATTTACAAATAGCCACGTATGCTACATAAAGCCTCGCAATGACACGTGTTGAATTTCATGGTACTGTCGTTTGGCTAAAACTTATCCCATAGTATCATATCCGGTCCGAGGTGGGACGAACACAAAAAGTCGTGGCTTAAAAATAATAAAAAAGTAAAGAGATTATAAACATATTTTAAAAACAAAATTTTAAATTAGAACGATGTTTTTTTAATTGAGATCAAATTTAAGGGTGATCTGTTTGGACCAAAATTTGATATTATTATTATTATTATTTGACCAAAATATTATTTTATATATTATTCACTATCATTTTATACACATTATATAAGACTGCCTATTTCCTTTTCCTATCCATTTTCCTCCTTTTACAATTATTCTCTTATTAGTTATTTTTATCGATTTCTTCATCTCTTTTACTTTGATGTTATATTATTTGTTTTTTAAAATTTCTTCGCAATCATCAAAATGAGTCGAGATCGAGTGAAGATTCACTTTGTTATCATTCTAACAAGATAATGGCATTTGAAAAAGTAAATGAAACAAAGAAATAAAATTTATCTAGACTTATTTTGTGTTATTTTATATCTTTCATTAATAATTTTATGTCACGTAATATAAAATAGATAAATATTTTATACACATGTGGTAAAAATTGAAGGTTTTTACAAGCGCTTAGTTTTAGGGTATAAGGAGTTAGTTTAGGTTATAGGGTTTAGGGATTTAGGCGTGGGGTTAGAATTTATGGATATGTGTTTCAATTTAAGGTTTGTGGTTATAATTTAGGGTTTATATGTTAAAACCTAAATTCTCAGCATATTACCCTAAAAACTAAACCCTAACCTATAAATCCTAAATTATAACTCTAAACCTTAAATTGAAACAATTATCCCTAAATTCTAAACCCTTGCAACTAAACCCCTAAACCTTATACCCTAAACTAACTCTCTAACTAAAATTAATGCGCTTGTGGTAACTTTTAATTTCCACCCCTGAGTATATGATATTAATCTATATAAAATTATTATAAATTATTTCTATTCTGAAACAGAGAACCGAAGGGTAAAACGGTAGAGCCAAAGGTGGCGTGCTTTAATAACGGCATTAAAAATAAAGTTCCATAAAAAGGTGCCACCCTGTATGACAGTCTCCCTACTACCCTATTTCTCCCAACTTTTTTAGCAATTCCAAAACAAACGAAGAGGAAGGATAAAAGGATTGACAAGTTCGTCGGACTGTGGAAGCTGGATGATGGATCACCATTGATCCCCTACACCGGCACAGCTTATACATGCATACATACATACATACGTATGTAGGTATATGTATGTATGTTCATCAGTATTTACTACCATAGTATAATAGAGAGATTCATCGAGATTTGGGTCGTGCAAAATGAGAGAGAAAGATCTTTTTCATATATTCAGCGGATCAGGCTGATTTAATACTACTGATTTCGACCCCATAATTTTCTTTTCTGTTTCTAAAAGCAAAGGCGGCCAGAATTTATTGATATGATGTAGCTGAAGCTGATATAAAACAACCCCATCATTTATACACATGACTAGGGTTGTAAAAACAGGTAATCGGATGAGTTTCTGGTCGGGTATTGTCAGGTCGGGTAAAATCGGATACATGTCATTTCAGGTCATTTTTCTGTCTTGACTCGAGTCGGGTCGGGTGCGGGTCCATTTCAGGTCGGGTCCATTCCAGGTCGGGTCAAAACGGGTCGGGTCCGAAGCAGATAATTGACAGGTTAATTCGGGTTCGGGTACACTTCAGGTCGGGTTCATTTCGGGTTCGGGTAGACTTCAGGTCGGGTTCATTTCAGGTCGGGTTCGGGTAGACTTCAGGTCGGGTTCATTTCAGGTTCGGGTAGACTTCAGGTCGGGTTCATTTCAGGTCGGGTTAACTTCAGGTCGATTCATTTCAGGTTTAAGTAATTTAAAAAATAATGAAAAGAAAATTAATGAAAACGGGTCAATTTGGAATAAAAATAAAGTTATGTGAAGTATAATGAACAAAAATATCAAAATAAATTTAGAAAACGTAAAAATACAATGAATATGGGTCAAATTGGAATAAAAATAAAGTTTTGGGGACTAGAATGAACAGAAATATCATATTAAAATTATAAAACATTGGGCATTCATTTGAAAAACAAATGAATATGGGTCAATTTGAAATACAAATAAACTTGTGGGGATTATAATGAAAAAACAAATTAAAACTATAAAACATCATACAAATGAAAAATAATGAATATGTGTCAATTTGAAATAAAAACAAAAAATTTTAGTGACTATAATGAACATATATATAAAAAAAATATTATAAAATACTAAAAAGGAATTAGGGTGAATTTGGAATAAAAATAAAGTATTAAGGACTATAATGAACAAAAATATCAAATTAAAACAATGAAACATTTTAAAAATAATGAATTGTGGTCAATTTGGAATAAAAATAAAGTTTTAGGGAGTATAATGAACAAAAATATCATATTAAAATTTAAAAATATCGGGCTAATTTTTAAAAAAATGAATAGAGGTCAATTTAGAATACAAATAAAGCTTTGGAGACTATAATGGAAAAACATCAAGTTAAAAAACTAATGAAGAAATGTACCAAATTATAAATAAAAAACATTGGGTGAATATAAAAAAATAATGAATAGGGATCAATTTAGAATTAAATAAAAGTTTTAGAGACTAACATAAAAAATATTACGATATTAAAAAGTTAAAAACTATAGTCTAAATTAAAAAAATAAAAATAAAAAGGGCTCAACTTGAAATAAAATTAGTTAATTAGATGTTAAGTACTATAAATTATAAAAAAATAAAATAAAATTAAATATATATATATATTATATAATACATATGTATATAACAGTATATTAATTAATGTATATGTATACACTATACATATGTATATATATTATAGGGTTTAGGGTTTTAGACTTTTAAGTTCCTATGTACATTAAATAATAAATACATACATATTACATACATACATGATACATACATAATTTACATACATACATTATGATTAGGGTTTAGGGTTTCATGCGTATATGATATGTACATTAACATTATAAAACCCTAAACCTTTAAAACTAAAAACACATACCCTAAAACCCTAAAATTGAATCACTAACCATAAAACAAAAACTATAAAACCCTAAACCTTTAAAACTAAACCATGAAACCGTAACAATAAACCCTAGACCCTAAACGTAAGATAAATGAAACCTACAAATAAAACCTTTAAAACTAAAACACATACCCTAAAACCCTAAAATTGAATCACTAACCATAAAACAAAACTATAAAACCCTAAACCTTTAAAACTAAACCATGAAACCTACCACCGTAAGCCCTAATAATAAACCCTAGACCCTAAACGTAAGATAAATGAAACCTAAAAATTAAACCTTTAAAATTAAAACACGTACTCTAAAACCCTAAATTTAAATCACTGACCACAATACAAAATTATAAAACCCTAAACCTTTACAACTAAACCATAAAACCCTAACACTAAACCCTAGCACTATAAGCCTTAACAATAAACCTAAACCCTAAACATAAGATAAATGAAACCTAAAAATCAAACCTTTAAAACTAAAACACATACCCTAAAAATCTAAAATTGAATCACTAACCATAAAACAAAACTATAAAACCCTAAACCTTTAAAACTAAACCATGAAACCCAAGCACTAAACCCTAACACCCTAAGCCCTAACAATAAGCCCTATGTAACACCCACAAAATTCCCCTAATTCGAAATTTTAAAATTTAAAAACCCTAATTCGGAAACCCTAAAATTTGGGAAAAATTTTATAATCGAAAACCCTAATTTGAATTTGAGAATTAATTGAGCAAAATAGAATTTGAGGGGTATTTTTGTAATTTGAGTAAAACTAGAGTTCTTGTGTAAACCCTAATTTATTTTGAGGTCTTACTCTGTAATTTACTCTGATATAATCTCTTTTATCAGACATTTGATATTTGCAGCCGCTCTTCCTATCTCTGCCTCCTCTCTCTCGATATCCCCACCACCTCCTCACTGGCCAAGCATCGGTGGCCTCCATCGCCGTTCGTGGTTCGCACGACTACAACCATCGTGACCAACATCATGACGTGATCGAATCCCATCAATCAGCCCTGTTTGTGGATCTTGCTTTGTGCCACCGTCCATTCCTCTTTATCTCCTCTCTTCTGCATTTCTTCTTCAAAGGTATGTATTTTTCAACTCTCTCTCACTGTTAATCACATTCACAGACTTTCGTTTTGTTTCTTTTAGTTCTCGACTTGATCTTGCGTTTTTATTAATCATTACTAGATTCTATTAATGGGTTTCATAGATTTCGTCATTTTATCATTTCTTCATATGTAATCAGTGGTTTGGTTAGTTTATATGGACTAACATAAGAAAATGAAGGGATCCTTTGTTTTTCTATTGTTCTATACAGCAGCTCAGAGTTGATTTTAAAGTTGTAGCTCCCTCAAAGAAACCTGAATTAATCCTTAATGTCAGTATGCTAATACGGCAGCTAAATTTTGAGTACGTTTTGTTGTTCTTTCATATATTTAACTGTAAGATCCTTCTTCGTGGGCTTAAACCGAGAATCTCTTTCTCGATGCAGGCATGTCGCCTCTGATTTAGCAACAGATGTTACTTTTAATGTTGCTGTTGTGAAATTTCACCTTCACAAGGTATGCTCTATCACTGCTAAGTTTTTTATGCTTTAGGTGCATGTCTTTGTAAATGCCGACTTTATATCCTACTTTGAAGTTCATGTTAATTTATATATAAATTCCATTAAAACTGATGAAAATATTTTATGTATATATTTCTTCAAACAACTATTCAACTGGCTTTCATTTCTTCTTAGCATCATTTCTGTGGGTGAAAGTTTGCAAAATTTTATCAATTTAGAATGTGGCGAGCAGCTGTTGTTCTCTAATTGTTAATTTTGGATGTGGTTTTTAATTCGTATTTGCAGTTCCCTCTAATGTCTAAGAGCAACCGGTTGCAAAAGCTGGTGATGGAAGCTAGTGAAGAGAACACTCATGAAATCGATATGGTTGATTTTCCCGGTGGACCAAAAGCATTCGACATTTGTGCAAAATTCTGCTATGGTATGACTGTTACTTTAAATGCTTACAACGTGGTTGCTGCTCTTTGCGCGGCTGAATACTTAGAGATGACCGAGGATGTTGATCGAGGTAACCTAATTTTCAAAATCGAAGTATTTCTTAACTCTAGTATATTACGTAGCTGGAAAGATTCCATCATTGTTCTACAAACCACAAAATCTCTTATGCCATGGTCTGAGGATCTAAAGATTGTTGGAAGATGCATTGATTCCATAGCATCGAAAACCTCTGTGGATCCCGCAAACGTCACATGGTCCTACACGTATAACAGCAATTTTATATCAAACAAAGTATTGTTTGATCATAAATGTAATGATGCTCAAAGAGAAGAAGATTGTTTGGACGGAATGGACAGGCTCGAAGCAGAACTTGAAGTTGAGTTGGAACGTTTACAACTCCTTTTGGATTCAGACAAAACAACTGAGGTAGAAAAAAAAACTTGGAGAAAATATATAAAACTTAGCAACAATAGAAAATTTAGTCAAACTTTTCATTTCTAATTTTCATTACAATAGAAGTATCAAGTTCAAAATTCATAGGATTACAAAATGTCTGCCAAAGCGGGTCTTGTTTTGACTTAAGCACTACATGTGCCCGATTTCTTCCACTTCAGTGTCCATCAAAAGATCACTCTTTATCAACTTCGCCTGAAACTTCTTCGCTGAAACAGAGCTAGTCTCCAACAATGGGTGTTTTTTGCTTGTAACGAGACTTTTTCAGTGCTTTTCGTCCATCCTTGATCATCATTCGGAGGACCATTTTCAGCTTCCCGGCCACAAAATCCGGGGGACGGCCCTAGTTGAGCAGCAAATGCAAAATAGCCCTCGAGACCTTACGACGATCACCATGACCATCACCCCAGTCCTCGTCGTCGTCGGCGGTGGATGTAGGAATGAAGAGGTTGCAGTGGTGGGTATGGAGCATGGTGATGGGAGTGGTAGACCTCGGGTGCAAATGGGAAGGGAAAGAAAGAACTGAAAATGTGGAAGATGGGATGGTTTTAGAGAATGTAGAGAAATGGCAGGGGATTTTGAAGGGAGAAATCATCTTGTTAAACTAATGGTGTTTGAAGAAATGACGTTTGAAGAAATTGCGTTTGAAGAAATGGTGGAAGAGTTTAAAAAGGCTTTTAAAAGGCGGGTATCAGCTAAGGCTAAACTATGGCTTAGCTGATACCCGCCTTTTAAAAGCCTTTTTAAACTCTTCCACCATTTCTTCAAACGCAATTTTTTCAAACGTCATTTCGTCAAACACCATTAATTTAACAAGATGATTTCTCCCTTCAAAATCCCCTGCCATTTCTCTACATTCTCTAAAACCATCACATCTTCCACATTTTCAGTTCTTTCTTTCCCTTCCCATTTGCACCCGAGGTCTCCCACTCCCATCATCATGCTCCATACCCACCACCGCAACCTCTTCATTCCTACATCCACCGCCGTCGACGACGAGGACTGGGATGATGGTCATGGTGATCGTCGTAAGGTCTCGAGGGCTATTTTGTATTTGCTGCCCAACGAGGGCCGTCCCCGGGATTTTGTGGCCGAAAAGCTAAAAATGGTCCTCCGAATGACGATCAAGGATGAACGAAAAGCACTGAAAAAGGCTCGTTACAACAAGAGCAAAAAAACTCCCATTGTTGGAGACTAACTCTGTTTCAGCGAAGTTGATGGAGGGTGATCTTTTGGTGAATATTGAAGTGGAAGAAATCGGGCACATGTAGTGCTTAAGTCAAAACGAGACCCGCTTTGGTAGACATTTTGTAATCTTATGAATTTTGAACTTGATACTTCTATTGTAATGAAAATTAGAAATGAAAAGTTTGACTAAATTTTCTACTGTTGCTAAGTTTTATATATTTTGCTGTAATGTTTGCAGAAGAATAAATATGACAGTTTTATAAAAATTGATATAAAAGCCGTGGCATTGTATATTCTACCAAACATATCTTTTGAAGATAGTTTTAATATGAACTATGAAAGTGAAATCGAACATATAATTGAGAAAAAAAACAAAGCTCTTTATTCAAATGGGTAAATTACCACTACAGTCCCTCTAAATATGTTACACTTCAATTTTAGTGTTTTCGAAGTAAATGTTGTATTTCCCCCTCCCTACAACAAAATTTTGACTCCTACCGAAAAAGTGGCGCAAAGTTTATTTTCTTCGAATTTTACCTTACATGTGCTTCCCACTTGATAATCTCTGGCTTAGTGTATTTCACGCTTTTGTAAAGTCTATGTATGGAGAGAAAGAGAGAGATTTGGGGAGGCAAGCAAAGTTTAATCTAATGTAAGTAGTCGAGTACAATCATGTTGAACTTTTCGGAACATAAAAACTTGAAGAGAATCTACTAAATTGATTAACACAACTCTTAATTTCTGGACTTTATTATAAACCCTTATTAATCTACTACTTGTTTATATCATAATATGACACTCATATTCGTGTTCAAAGCATTAAATGCAGGGAATGAGTGATTAAGGCATGAAAGGGCAGTGGCCTGGTTGGTCCACCACATCCCGGTCATTGCCACGGAAAAGGCCACCCACATTCCACTCCACACACCACACCCGTTAATTCTATGGGGACCCTCACGGCTTCCCTATCATCATTTATTGATGATGGCTTATGCTCACGCCTTGCGTTTTTATCTTATATGCTAGTATTTCCTTTTGCCACTCACTAGGAGTTAGGTGTGCTTCATCATTTGACTAATATGTGTGGCCTTTTGCCAACCTCACTCTACAAATTAATGGCCATAATTTAGACAAACTAACACACAACATCGAGCACGAACTATCTTGCCTCAGTGGACCAACAGCTGCAGTAGTGTGATTGAGCATACAATATCAAATAGTTGAGAGTATATTCAAGACAAATAATACTTGTAATTACCTTAGCTTTAAAAAAAAACACAACATCGAAATTCGAAAGGCAATGGAAAGCTTTTTCTCATTACAAAAATTATTACTAAGGCTTAGTTTTTAGTTGTGGTGGGCAAACCAAGGTTTTGCAAAAGTTAAAAAAACTAGCTTTTGGCAAATCAAGGTTTGAGAAGCTAAAATGGTGAGCTCACCAAGGTTTTGATACTCAAAAGTTGAGTGTTTTTTGTTGATTTTGAAATTTTTTGGGTGAAAAAGCTAGTATGGCCTTCTAAATACAACAAAAAACAGGCCCTAAGCAGTGTTTGGCTCAAATCAAGCAACTAAAGAAGAGGCCGGTAACCAAAAATAATTACTCTAGTGAAATTATGCATTAAATTCTTTAAGCAATTTTATGAGTTCGAATCTTGATATTATGAGTGGAAAAAATTAAATTAAAAGGATCATCCCATAATAAATTTATGTAATAACCAATTTAAATATCGGTTAAAAAAAGCTGATATAATTAATTTCATTTATGTCCAATCAATTAAGTATTGGATGTAAAGATTGGTCCGTGGATAGAGTTGAATGGTACAGCGCAATAATGATGAGGCAACTGTCCCTGTAAAAATATGAAGAATGACTGGAAAGGGATTTGGTCCATGTAATGTAATTAATCACCTAATTAATAGCATTGGAGTGATTGCACTTTGTAAAATGAAAAGAACTAGGTCCCCCTCCTTTCCCTGCTCGGTATAAATGAATTGTCGGGTTTTTTTTTTTTTTTAAATTTGGATCATTCTAGTTTAAGTGTATTGAATTTTTTTCTCGGAGTAATTTATTTAAATAATAAAGTTTACAATTATATATAAAATAAAATAATTATATTTTTATATAAATTACAAAATTTTATGTATAAACGCACTCGAAAAATAAGTTAATCGATGTAAATATTATATTATATTAAAATTGTAGTCTTTGAAAAATAATTCAAACCATTTATTTACTTGTTATCCATCAAAAAAATTTAAATATATCTAGTTCATTTTTATAATGGTGTTTGAACAGTTAGTTGACTAGTTTGGATTGAATATTATAAAAATCTATTATAAATGTAATTTTATTCATCAATTTTACTTTTTTATGAACTATTAGTTTTTATAAAACCATAAGATTTCATATCGTTAAATTAACTAATAATTGATAGTATCATAATTATGGATACTCGACGAGTTTTAATAAACGCAACAACAATCTTGACAAGTTATATGTTAAAATTCTTCTCGCAATTTGCAGAGGAGTTAAGAAATTTGTCGCATTTGGATGAATTGGTGAAGTACTATGATGAGGAAAAGCTCTTTGAAGATAACACTTCTGTGATTAGTTGTACAATTAAATTATTTTATAATTTAAGTTTTATTTGATTTTTTTAGTTGAATTTGTAAAATTATGATTTAAGTTAAGTTTTTTTTAGTGTTGTATACGTGGTAAGCTTGCATTTAGAAAAACGAGACTAACATGACTCAAAATATATAAAATACAACATCATTTATTTTTCGCACGTGTTTTATCACTAATCTATAACTGATATTTTATTTTTTTCATTGTAATTATTTAACTTAATTTACTTTAAGACCTTTCTATTGAATAGTTTTAAGATATTTTTTAAATGTTATATACGCTCATTTTTATTACACATGTCCATAGCTATAATTATTTAAATTTTTTATAAAAAGAGTGAAAAAATAGAAAAATTATTTGAATTTAAAACAAAATACTAATAAAAAGGGAAATAAAACTCTGGTGGATGGCCTAATTTAGTGTATAAAACTTAATTAATAAAAAAACGTAATTACGAAAAGTTTAATCCATTATTTTAACGCACCAAATAAATGAAAAATACATTTTCCCCTCATTTTTGAAGGCGTTTAGGAGAATGAGATTGGGTTGGTAAAGCCTAGAAGTAGACCTGGCAAACTTGACCCGAGACCCGAAACCCGAACCGAAACCTGATTTTGACCCGAACATGATGATTCGAAGTTGACCCGAAACCCGAACCGAACCGACCCGAACCGAATTTTTTTGTTGAACCGAAATGGACCCGAACCGAATGGACCCGAACCGAATGCTACCCGAACCGAAAGCTGAACCGAATATTGATCCAATTTTAACCCGATTTTGACCCGATTTTAACCCGAATATCTATTTTTAACAATATAATAAATAATAAAATGAAGTATAGAAATTTGAGATCTTGGTGACCAATTTTATAATTTCATCATAAAATATAGCATACAATTGAAATTGTAGACTAAATTGACAATTTGGAAGTGGAGAAATTTGAGAGTCAAATGACCAATTTTGTAATTATACCATATAAATAAATAGGGGTCAATTTTGGCTAAAAATTAAATTTTGAAATTAAAATGAACGAAAATATCAATATATTAAATTAATAGACTAAATTACAAAGATTAGTTAATTTCAACTAAAAGTAAATTTTTAGAGACTAAATATCACTACGGGGAGGGAATTTCTATATCCGAAGTCTAAACTGTGGGAATACTTGTGACTAAATTAAATTAAACTAAAACTTAAAGTTGACTAAAATGTAACATTTTAAATGCAACATGACCTAAAAAGTAATTAATCTCTAGCTTAAAAAATTGGTGGCTTATTTCCCTCCAAAATTTTGTCTTTTCTCTCTCTATTTTTTTCAATTGTCTTTTTTCTTTTCTTTTCAATCTAGCTTAAAAAATTGGTGGCTTATTTCCCTCCAAAATTTTGTTTTTTCCCTCTCTATTTTTACCAATTCTCTTTCTATTTTTCTTAATTTAATTGAGTTTCAATTTAGATTAATTTAATTGAAATTTCACATTTATTTTTAAAATTATTTTAATTATTTCCGTGATTTATGCTTTTAGATTTTAGTTAGTTCAATTAGATCCTAAGTTTAATAAATTAATTCATTTCAGACATTATTATTATTATTATTATTATTATTATTATTATTATTATTATTATTATTATAAACTTTGATTTAATATAATTATACAAAAAAAAATTATATGGATACATGAAGCTTTGATTTAAATATTTAATCAAATTCAAATGCATAGATTAACAAGTTGAATCAGAATTAATCTCATACACCAATAACTCTAAACTAAACCATAAATACTAAACCTCAAACCTTTAACCCAACTCAAATCGAATTGACCCGAAAATTTAAATGTTGACCCGACCCGAAATTGACCCGATTTTAACCCGAACCGAAAGCGACCCGAACGACCCGATTTTGACCCGAACCGAAAGCGACCGATCCGATATTGACCCGACCCGAAAACAACCGATCCGATTTTGACCCGATCCAATATTGACCCGACCCGATTTTGACCCGAACCGAAAGCGACCGATCCGATATTGACCCGACCCGAAAACAACCGATCCGATTTTGACCCGATCCAATACCCGAACCGAATCCGACTCATCACAGACCCGAATTAGACCCGAACCCGAACCGAATCTAAACCGATTCTAGATAGACCCGAACCGAAACGACCCGAACCGAAACGACCCGAACCGAACCGAACCGACCCGAACCGAAACGACCCGAACCGAACCCAAACCAAATGACCCGATTGCCACCTCTACCTAGAAGTAGCTAGTTATGTAGATTCTAAAGCTATTAAAAAACATTGTATGGTGGTCGGTGGCCATTAATTAAAATCCCATCTTCGATGCAGCCCAATAGCGACGGTATGAACCAACATTTCGAACTTATTTGTACAACCATCCATGATTTAGCATTCTTATATACTGGTGGTGAAAATTGCGCCTTAGTTTTAAGGTATAGTGTGTTAGTTTATGGTATAAGATTTAAGGATTTAGAATTTAGGGATAATTGTTTTAATTTAAAGTTTAGGGTTATAATTTAGGGTTTATAGGTTAGGGTTTAGTTTTTAGGATAATATGGTGAGGATTTATGTTTTAACCTATAAACCCTAAACCTTAAATTGAAACAACTATCCCTAAATTCTAAACTCATACACATAAACTCCTAAACCCTATACGCCTAAACTAAATCCTTATACCCTAAAACTAAGACGCTTATGGAAACTTTCAATTTTCACCGCTTGTGTATAGAATATTTATCATTTTTTTAAAGTGTATAATATTTATATTATCTATATTTCTATTCAATCGTAAAGAAAAAATATTATATATTTAAATATGTTTGATTTTATATCCATATTTATATATTATATCAACGATAATATCAATCGAGTTATATTCAATTAACGCTATTTTAATTTTTAAATAAGTACTTAAAGTATACAAACTTTTTATTTAGGTACTCAAAATATTTTTAGTTAAAATAAATACTTAAAAAATATATTGTTTTTGTCAAATTAAGTACATAAAATATATTTTTGTTCAAAATAAGTATATGATATATTTTCGTCAAATAAATACATAATATATATATATTGTTAAAGTAAGTACCTAAGATATATATTGGATTGAGTAATTAGTAATCCCAAAGAATGTAGATACCATCAGAAAGATAGCAAGAAGCAGGAAGCAAGTTCTCTCTCCCAGCCAATGTGCTCCCATCTCTCTGATCCTTCGCTCCAACACTCCTGTTGAGGGCTTGGTCGTGTTTGGTGTGGTTCTTCTTGGTGAGGAGGTGGTTTAGAGCCTCTGCTTCTCTTCGTTTTTTCTTTTTTTCTTTTTTAATTTGCATGCAAAGTCTGCCTCCCTTCCCCCTCCGCCTGCAGTCTTGGTCTAGGAGTGCATTTACGTTTTCTCACGGTTCTTAACTTCCCTGTCCTCTCCAAGGTTTAAGGAGCATTTACTTCCCCTTCCTTCAACTCATTATGTCACACAGTGGGCTTGGTCTTAGCATAGGGGTTGTTGACACCAACTTCCCAAACACCCAAAATGACCCCAAACTTCCAAATCAGGAGTTTCTTGATGAGCTCGAACTTAATGAAGACTGTGAGGTAAACTTCACACTGAAAAATCTCTCCTTGCTAGGGAAGTTGTTGACAGCATCTTCCATCAAAGTGCTGGCACTGAAGGCCATTCTGAAGAAGGCTTGGAATTGTGAGGGACTCGAATGCCACGATTTAGGAAGAAATTTCTTCCTTTTCATATTCAAAACGACGGAAGAGCGCCACCGCATCCTCGGCAAAAAACCGTGGTCGGTGCAAGACTCTCTGCTTATCTTGAAAGAATGGCAACCGGACAAGGCGCTGGAAGAGATCGACTTCTCAACGGAAGAGTTTCGGGTGCAGATAACCAATCTACCAGTGGGATTGACCACAAAAGACAACGTTCGACGCATGGGAAAGCTGTTTCCAATGTACTATGGTTCAACGTTGGAAGATGATGAAAAGATAGCATGGAATGGAAATGTTGGCATCCGGGTAGCCATAAGAGTGGAGGACCCCCTCAAAACAAGGTTCATTTTAAACAGGAAGAAAGACAAAGCCCTGGAAATAGGCTTCAAATATGAAGCATTGTCGAGATTCTGCTTCCGATGTGGCCGCCTGGGACATGTCGAACGAGATTGCAAAAACGATCTGGTAATGGTGAAATTGTCCGGAAAATTTGGACCATGGTTACGAGCCCCCAACGGTTTCAGGCAGCAGGTGCCATACACTCCGAAGCCGGCTCCCACCCCTGCGGGTCCTTCCAAGCTACACGACAAATCAGAAAACGAAAAGGACAGCGCCCACTGGAGCATGGCCAGAGTGCAATCTAATCCAAATCTTCTAGACCTAAATGCTTCGTCTAAGGAAGCAAGCTACGTCCCATCCCCCTCTCACAAAGTCAACCCCTTCCTTCCTATTTTGGGAAACAATGAGTTAACCTTTCACAGAGGTAATATAGGAGCTATCACACCTTTAGGGCATGCACAAGATATTCACCCTTCCCTAGCTATCAAGGATATCTCCGAACCAGGACAAATCACTGATAAACCTAAAGGAAAACCTAACCCTCCATGGGAAAATCTGCTGGCGGTTGGAATTGATCGTATGGAAGTGACGACAAACAAGAAAAGGAAAAGAGAGGACGATGGCTATGAACTTTTTAGCCCGGCAAAGAGACGTGAGCTTTGGAAGCAAGTATCGAACACAATCTGTCAAATAGGTCCCCAAAGTTGGGCCATCTCGGAGCGAAACCAGGCAGCCTCTGATGATATGATCACTGCAGCTTTGTTCCCTGACTCAATCATACAATCCTCTCCAATAATTCAAAACATCGAGCGTAAGAAAAGAGGAAGAAACTATGGCTCGAGGAGGTTTACGCTGATAAGGAAGGCGGCAAGAAGGAAGTTTGCCATGGAATGCACCAGGATCATGATCGATGAAGCGGGGCTCATTCAACTGGGCATTGATCCCTTTGGAAAAAACATCACCCGAGTCCCGACTATGTGTATTGATGACAACTTCTCCCTCAATGAAGAGATCATCATTAGTGACGGGGAGGATTTGGTTCATCTGGAGAAGACGGTGGCTTACCCTAATCCTTTCAAGGATGCAAACCAGGTTTCGGATAACTCCAGTGGGAGTTATCCGAGCTCACCATGAGGCAAATGATCTGCGTCACCTATGTTAGGAAGGAACATGGGTGTTTTAGACGTTTCCCTCCTTCCTCTTGGATCACGGTGGCTCATAGGGGGTCGGATGATCCAAGGTTAACTGTTAGGTATTGTTCTGTTTTATTACAGGCTTGCCAAGTCGCGGATAAAATTGGGCTGAGGGAGAACTCGATGGATTCCCACCCTCCATATCAGGTGATAAAGGGTATTGTCTTGATAAGGACCGACGGAGCCTCGTCGGAAGCCTGCCTCTGGGAAGAGCTCTCAGACATGGCCATTATCGCAATCTCGAAGAAGGTTCAGGGGAGTTCATTTTTTAGTTGTCCCAGGATTCGTCCAGTTTTTACCTTCGGTGTTTTGTCGGTTGTTAACTTTGTGTCAAACAGCGTCTATGCTGGTGTCTTATTTTTTTGTTTGTTTTTGTATCCTTCGAACCCTGTGTTTGGTACGGTTGGATGGTTCGATCAGTGTTAACGCTTGTGTTAAGCGTGTTGTTGGGTTTCTGAGCTGTATGTCTGGCTCTCTTCAGTCGTTGGGGGGGTTTTGTTTTGGCGTTCATGGCCTTGCATGGCTCATGGCGGCTCTTGTTGGTTTGTGCTTGTTGTGTTTCGCGATGGGACCGCTTTGTCTGTATCCCCTTCTATTTTCCTTTATATTTTAATGGAATAATTTGCTTTTGATAAAAAAAATCAGAAAGATAGCAAAATATTCGATTAACCATTTACAAATAGCCACGTATGCTACATAAAGCCTCGCAATGACACGTGTTGAATTTCATGGTACTGTCGTTTGGCTAAAACTTATCCCATTGTATCATATCCGGTCCGAGGTGGGACGAACACAAAAAAGTCGTTGCTTAAAAGTAATAAAAAAGTAAAGAGATTATAAACATATTTTAAAAACAAAATTTTAAATTAGAACGATGTTTTTTTAAATTGAGATCAAATTTAAGGGTGATCTGTTTGGGTCCAAATTCGATATTATTATTATTATTATTATTATTATTATTATTTCCTTTTCTTATCTATTTTCCTCCTTTTACAATTATTCTCTTATTAGTTATTTTTATCGAATTCTTCATCTCTTTTACTTTGATGTTATATTATTTGTTTTTTAAAATTTATTCGCAATCATCAAAATGAGTCGAGATCGAGTGAAGATTAGGGATGGACGTTTTATCTGGACCCGACTTGATCGGGTCGGATTTTTTAATGGAAAGTCGGGTTTGGGTCGGGTCAATTTTTTGTTGATGATAAACTCGGGTCGGGTTCGGGTGAAAAATATCCGACCTGACCCGAGACTAACAGTGTAATTTTCTTTTAAATTTTTTAGGGATAATTATAATAATACCCTCTATATATATTTTTTATAATTAAGTCTTTAAAATTAATTTTTTATTTATAATTTAGTCCTTTAAATTATATTTTTTTACTATTAAGTCCATTAAAATTATTTTTTTACAATTAGGTCCCTAAAATTAATTTATTTTATACAAAGTCGGGTCGGATCGGGGTCAAATTTAGTATTTTATTTTCGGGTCGGGTTGGGTTTTTAAAAAATATGTTCAAGTCGAGTCGGGTGTGGGTTTAAGATATTTATTTTCGGATCGAGTCCGGATGGGCCAAAAACCCGACTCGTGCCCATCCCTAGTGAAGATTCTATTTATAGATCAAAGTAGATGATTAAAAACTCAATACACTTTGTTATCATTCTAACAAGATAATGGCAATTGAAAAAGTAAATGAAACAAAGAAATAAAATTTATAGTCTTATTTTGTGTTATTTTATATGTTCCATTAATAATTTTAATTTATGTTGCAATTTTTTTATTAATTATTTATGTTTTATTAATAATATACGTAATATAAAATTATTATAAATCATTTCATTCTGAAACAGAGAATCGAAGGGTAAAACGGTAGAGCCAAAGGTGGCGTGCTTTAATAACGGCATTAAAAATAAAGTTCCATAAAAAGGTGCCACCCTGTATGACAGTCTCCCTACTACCCTATTTCTCCCAACTTTTTTAGCAATTCCAAAACAAACGAAGAGGAAGGATAAAAGGATTGACAAGTTCGTCGGATTGTGGAAGCTGGATGATGGATCACCATTGATCACCTACACCGGCACAGCTTATACATGCATACATACATACATACGTATGTAGGTATATGTATGTATGTATGTATGTATGTATATGTATGAATGTTCATCAGTATTTACTACCATAGTATAATAGAGAGATTCATCGAGATTTGCGTCGTGCAATATGAGAGAGAAAGATTTTTTTCATATATTCAGCGGATCAGGCTGATTTAATACTACCGATTTCGACCCCATAATTTTCTTTTCTGTTTTTAAAAGCAAAGGCGGCCAGAATTTATTGATATGATGTAGCTGAAGGCTGAAGCTGATATAAAACAACCCCATCATTTATACACATGACTCCTGACTCCTCATCTTTATTTGTTTACCAGTTAGCTTTGCTTGTCTTCTTCTTTCTTTTCTGTTTGGGATTTTGGACATATTTTTCTGGGATTTCGTTTGGTTAGTGAATTTTGTTGAAGGGTCATCAATGTTACCGTAAAGTGAGTGAACAGGGAAATGGGATGAATAGGATAAGGTAGCAAGGGCTGTCGGTGTTCCTCGTCTTGGTCAAATGTTTTATTAATGCTCTCTCCTTGGCTTCTTGCTGTCTAGTTTGCATGTTTTGTTTTTTCTAGAGTTTCAGTGAATTGGACAAGATAGAGATGTATATCTCCTTTTGAACCTCGGTTTCTGGTCTGGTCTGGTTTTTACTTTTACTCTGTTGAGCCTGAGAGAGAAGCAAAGACTTCTTGAATTTGTTTGAAGAGCGTTCAACTGTTGTTTCTTATCTTCTGTAAGGTTTATTTTCAAGAAACGAAATGAAGTTTATGAAGCTTGGCTCGAAGCCTGACACCTTCCAAGCTGATGGCAAATGCATCCGGTAAGATATGTTTCACTACTCACATTCTTCTCTTATATTTTCCCTATTAGTCCGTACGGTTTCTGAGCTGCAAGTTCATCAGTTGAGCTTTATTTTCTACTTTCTTCTTCTTTTCGCTGAATATGTATATCTTATCATATTTTGTATTGCTCGTGTTCTATGTGTTGTTATTGTAAATTTTGACTTTTTTTTAACACAGCTTTAGAAAAAAGAGAACTTTTTGCGGTTAATCATTCCATTGGGAAAAAAGTCTCAACTTTAACATGTAAATTTTCTTTTTTGCTTTGTGTTGGTGACAGATTAACCACATGGGTGTTTTCATTACAATTATTACTCTTTTATTGTTTGATTTTAGTGGGAGGAAGGGGACTTGAGAGTGAAAAAAGAGCTGAGTATCTGGGAGGCAATCCAGCTGTTGAACCTGTCATTTATATTCTTTTCATTGAGTTAGTGGTCCTAATGTGGGAATGTCCAAAAAAAATGTGGGAAAGGCATATTGGGGTTGCAGGCCTTTCAATCATCATCTTGTAAGAATCTCTTGTGGTAAACATTAGGCATATTTTACCGAATATTCGGGCATTTCCCAGATCTCCCAACAAGGAACAAGCTCATAGACAAATCAGTTCATCACAGTGTTGATAAAAGCATATTCAATACGAGTGGTATAATCTAAGTACCCTGGATACATGGACTTCAAAGTAGGATGACATGACTAATTCGAACCGGGAAAATTGGGAGAAACTTGAGAGTTCCATTAGGGAAATTGGTCATTGTTGGACCTCGTTTCTCTCGAGATGTAACGGTCCGCTTTATGGATGTTTGCATCATGAAATGAAAATGTTGGAATTACTTAGTGAGATACTGATATGGCTGGAGCCCCTTGAGTGAAGGTAGAGGTAATAGGGCTTGTGCAATAGTAAGATAGTTAACTTAAATCAATCAGCCATAGAAACCTGAATTAATCCTTAATGTTAGTATGCTAATACGGCAGCTAAATTTTGGAACTTTGATGCCAACATAGGATCCTGCTTCCTGTTTTTAGAGGTTATTATCTGCAAATTGCTATTATCTATTTTTGAGTACTTTTTGTTGTTCTTTCATATATTTAACTTTAAGATCCTTCTTCGTGGGCTTAAACCGAGAATCTCTTTTTCGATGCAGGCATGTCGCCTCTGATTTAGCAACAGATGTTACCATTAATGTTGCTGATGTGAAATTTCACCTTCACAAGGTATGCTCTATCACTGCTAAGTTTTTTTATGCTTTAGGTGCATGTCTTTGTAAATGCTGACTTTATATCCTACTTTGAAGTTCATGTTAATTTATATATAAATTCCATTAAAACTGATGAAAATATTTTATGTTTATATTTCTTCAAACAACTATTCAGCTGGCTTTCATTTCTTCTTAGCATCATTTCTGTGGGTGAAAGTTTGCAAAATTTTATCAATTTAGAATGTGGCGAGCAGCTGTTGTTCTCTAGTTGTTAATTTTGGATGTGGTTTTTAATTCGTATTTGCAGTTCCCTCTAATGTCTAAGAGCAACCGGTTGCAAAAGCTGGTGATGGAAGCTAGTGAAGAGAACACTCATGAAATCGATATGGTTGATTTTCCCGGTGGACCAAAAGCATTCGACATTTGTGCAAAATTCTGCTATGGTATGACTGTTACTTTAAATGCTTACAATGTGGTGGCTGCTCGTTGCGCGGCTGAATACTTAGAGATGACCGAGGATGTTGATCGAGGTAACCTAATTTTCAAAATCGAAGTGTTTCTTAACTCTAGTATATTACGTAGCTGGAAAGATTCCATCATTGTTCTACAAACCACAAAATCTCTTATGCCATGGTCTGAGGATCTAAAGATTGTTGGAAGATGCATTGATTCCATAGCATCGAAAACCTCTGTGGATCCCGCAAACGTCACATGGTCCTACACGTATAACAGGAAGTTATCAGCCTCTGAAAAAATAGTCGAGGGTGGTATGAAATATCGAGAAAAGATTGATTCTGTCTCAAAGGATTGGTGGGTTGAAGATATATGTGAGTTAGATATTATTCTCTATAAACGAGTTATGACTGCTGTGAAATCAAAGGGAAGAATGGATGGTGCGATCATTGGCGAGGCACTCAAGACGTACGCTGTCAGATGGTTGCCCGATTCTGTTGATGCCTTGGTTTCAGATGTATTTTCCTGGAGAAACAAATTACTGGTGGAAACAATTGTATGCTTATTACCTTTGGATAAGGGTGTGGGTTGTTCATGTAGTTTCTTGCTGAAGCTGCTGAAAGCTGCCATTTTGATTGGGGTGGATGATTCAGCAAAGGAAGATTTAGTGCAGAGGATAAGTTTAAAGCTGCACGAAGCTTCTGTCAAGGATTTATTAATCCCGGCACGGTCTCCCCAAACTACCTTATATGATGTTGAGATGGTGCATTCTATTGTGAATCAGTATATGATGCATGAAAAGTTCAGTCGAGGTGTAGATCTTGGAAAGAGCGATGCGGGGTGTACTGATTTTGTACTAGGGAATGGAACCTTGTTGAGTGTTGGTAAACTGATTGATGGGTATCTTGAAGAAATTGCACGCGATCCATGTCTTTCGCTTGCCAGTTTCATCGACTTGTCTCAGTCTATCCCGGAGTTTGCTAGACCGGTTCATGATGGACTATATAAAGCCATTGACGTGTACCTCAAGGTAGGATTTTAAATTATGCATGCCATATCAATTTTCTTGCTGCTTGAGATAGCCTGTTGGGAAGTTGGAGTTTGGGGTTCTGGTTGTGTGTGATATGGCATCAAAATTGTTCAAATGTGGTTTGGTTTTTTTTCTAACGGCTTGTTATTATGTCTGCAGGAGCACACGAGCTTGACAAAGGCCGAAAGAAAGGAGCTGTGTGGTCTGATGAATGTCAAGAAGTTGACAATGGATGCATCGATGCATGCCGCACAAAACGATAGACTTCCACTTCGGGTGGTAGTTCAAGTTCTCTACTTTGAGCAGGTCAGAGCTGCAGATGGAGTTAAGTCACTTAACAACAATCCCCATGACACTTCCCGGTCCACGACGAACACCGACGAAGAATGGGAGAAAACTGCAGCTGAAGATTACAACTCCATCAAGAAACAGATGAACCAGATCAAGATAAAAGAGGATGCCAATAAACTGGTCAAGAAGAATAGCAAAAACAGTAAAAGTGGAATGCAGCTGCTGCCATCTCGATCGAGAAGAATATTTGACAAGTTGTGGGTTGTGGGAAAAGGGCACGGGGAGAACAAAAGTTCCGAGACCTCTGGAAGTTCGCAAAGCCCGACTTCAATGATTCCAGGGGATACCAAGTCCTCTGGTTCATCTGCAAAACACAGGAGGCATTCTATTTCCTAGAGAAGGGTATGCCGATAACTAATGTAGTATCAGTTTTTTGGGTCATTCTCTTACGAACATATTTTTATCAGATTATATGATCATCCTGCAACGTTTTCTTGAAACTTTCTAGCCTTCTACAGCAGTGATACATGTTGAACCGACGACGAGAACGAGCAGCTCATTTCAAAAACTAAATATATCAAATAACAAATGCTTTTGAAGATCAAACACAAAAACAAACGACTAATTTCTAAATACCAACAATTTCACCTTATACATGATGTCCAACGTGCTGGAAATTAAGTTGTGAAGATTTTTTAACATGCTCCAACATCAGATGTGCAGTGTCTTTCCACCAATAAACCTCTCTATCCTTCTCGCAAAGCTCTTTCTTTGCACTTTCCAAAGCAGATTCTAGCTCTTTTATCTGCTGTTCCTGTCTAGTTTCCAGCAATTCATGCAACTTTCTCTCCAGTTCGTATGGAGGAACCCCACAATGTGAATCCAGACAGCCTTCTTCCCCATGTCTTAGACTGCAGCTTTTACTCTCCTATAGTTGAAAAAAAGGACACAATTTAACATCTCTGGAAAATTTGTACAGATTTCAGATTCTTAAAATGACTAATCATCTAAACTAGACATGGGAAATTAAGATTCTCCAAGTTTTTTTTTTCTACCTCGGTTGTTTTGTCTGAATCCAAAAAGAGTTGTAAACGTTCCAACTCGACTTCAAGTTCTGCTTCGAGCCTGTCCATTCCGTCCAAACAATCTTCTCTTTGAGCATCATTACATTTCTGATCAAACAATACTTTGTTTGATATAAGATTGCTGTTAAAACACAAACTTTCCTCGACCCCATCCCCTTCATTTGATTCAAGATTCTTAGAAACCAGTAAATCTTTATTCAACAATCCCTCTTTAACAGTTTGAAGAACGCTCTCCATTTGGATCCTCAATTCCGTTATATTTTGAAGTTCATTTTTACTTTCAGCAATCAGATGGAGCAGACAGCACCCTATTCCCACATTAAATTTAGATCCACATCCACATATTTCTGCTTCAAAAAATAATATACTAATAAACAACATTAGAATGCAAAGTTTCAAAAGCCAAGACACAAGAAAAACAGGAAACCGATGTTCTTAATCTTACCCGGTGATAAATCGGGACCGTTGGTCACGTGATCAGGCGGCTTAACATCATCGTCTTCTTTGTTTCGGTCACCGTGAACCTTATTGGTCAGCTTCCCATGTTTAAAGCAACAGAACAAGCGAGCAGCTATACGGAGGGGTTTAGAGCAGTTGGATGATCCTCTGCAACCGTCCGTGTGGAGAAGACGGTGTTCTACGTGGCCTTGAAGTAAAAGAACGTCGGCGATGCGTAAAGGCGGTGAAGGTTTCGGTTTAGCGAAAGGAGAGAAAAGTAGGAGCTTAAACTTCAAAACTATTCGCATCGGCATGGAGAATTGGAGACCTCAGGAAAAATGAGAGTGTGAGAGTGGCAGACTAGAACAGTGAAGCAATGATTTAAATTGACGGGTCATGGTGTTTTATAGCGGGTACGGATATAAAGTATGTTATTGCGGACTTGTAGTTGCGGTAGCAAAACGCTATTTGAATTTTCTTAATGAATTGTTTTTATTTCATAATTAGTTTAGTGGTTTTTATCAATAATAAATTAAATATAGATGATCTATAAAAATAAATATATTATTACCATTTGAGTTCGTTTAGAAAATACAAATGATAGTCGTTGCTTTTCTCTCAAAAAATTCTAGCAACTCTTCTCTTAAAATTGTTTCAATTTTAACCGTTCTTTTTTTTCAATTCCTTTAACCGGTGGTCGGCAATTAATTTTTGTATTAGTTGTCGACCACTGATATTATCAGTTTTCTTGTTTTTATTTCAATAAGAATTTTTGTTTCTGTAGCACGTTCTTTCTCTGTCCTAGTGACACACTTCTTCTTCTGTTTTTGTGACATGTTTTTGTTTTTTTTTATTTGGTTCATCTGTCTTCGTGGCAGGTTTCAGCATACCCTAGCGTTCGATTGTTGTTCGCACGGAGATTCACTCGACGTTAGTTTCTGATTCATGGTGTTGTCGGTGGTCACTTGAAATGTTTTATCCCCACTCGTTGATAGTTGTTTGCCGATAAAATCAGTCCTAGGTAGCGGTACCTTTTGCCTGACAGAATAGATTGTGCACCACTCCTTTCTTCTTTATGCGTCTCGTTTGGACATAGACAAGGAGATTCAAGAAGCTTTTAAATTTTCGTCGGTATGAGTATTTCCATAAAAATTTTCGTTTTCATTGTTTTTGAGTTATTTTAACCCAATTTTTTTTGATTGCGTTGTAATTAAATTTTTCTATAGTTTAATGAAAATTCCGTGGCTATTTTAAAAATAAGAAAAAAATACAAAGGATGAAATGGTCATTTTAAAAACAGTTTATTTTATTATGGCAATAACATAAAATTAGGAAATTCAAAGATAAGAAATAAAAAAAAGGAGTGAAATGTGGTTTAGTCGGCCTTAGTTTTGCCTATTATTAATGATAATTTATGTCTTACTCGTAAAACTATTTAAGATATAACAACACAAACAACAAATCAGCAGCTACTGAAGCCACAATCAAATCTAATCACTAATGTTTGTTTTTAATGTTCGAGAATGCCTAAAATGATTTATCACAATATATAAAAAAATATTTAGATATCTTTCTATCCGAACAAGTTTTAGATTAAATTAATTTAAAGATAAATATCAAAATTATATAAAATATTTAAATCTAAAATTTTTTAAAAAATAAAAATTTTATTTAATTAAATTTAAAATAAAAAAAAACCTAAATCATTATCATATCAAAAAATTGTGGAGCCCAGCCCATTCCAAGGCTCCATGGACTAAATGGCTCCACCCATGGTAAACTATGATCCTACGTGTAATATGATTAATTTTGTATATTTACCATGTTCTCTACAGAAAAACTTTTAAAAAATTATTTAAATTTAAATTTATTAATTGATTAAATAGTTAAAAATATTTATATTATCTTATTAGACGTGGGTTTGAATTTTGACATTTGTTATTTAGAATATAAAATCTCTTTATTTAATAATTTTATAATTTTGTTGCTAGGAATAGATGAAGCTATAAACAAGTTGGAATATAAGGATAAATGAGTATCTTTATTTGGTGTAGGTGGGTTAATTTTATTTACATTTCAATAAATATATTTTGTGATTAAAATATTATATAGCCTTAACTTAAATATTAAGTTTAGGGGTGCTTATCGAGTGAGTCGATCGCGAGTTAGGCAGTGCTCGACTCGTGCTTGTTAAAAAATTTTGTTGTTAGACTCGACTCGTTGCTCGTTAAGCTCGTTAAAATTGTGCTCGACTCGTGCTCGTTAAAAAAATTTGTTCCTCAACTCGACTCGCTGCTCGTTAAGCTCAACTCGTTGCTCATTAAACCCACTAAAAAATTTACCTTATTTTTAACTAAAAGTAAAATTTAACAATACTATATGAGGCTTAATATTAACATATATTAACAAATTTAACCCAAAAAAAATATCAAAATAGTGTATAAAGCAACTTTCAAAGTCTAAATTTCAAACTAACAATCCACAAATACACCAAACTAGCATATTAAAATTAAGTAACAATCCACAAATTCATCAAACTAACATATTAAAACTAAAGTAACAATCCACAAATATTTTAAAAAATTAACGAGCTGCTCGCAAACTTATCGAGTCGAGTTAGACTTTACTCAACTCAACTCGTTAGGGTCTCGAGTCGAGTCAACCCGAGTCGAACAGTTACCGAATTTTGACCGAGTCGAGTTCGAGCAGCTCACGAGCTGCTCAACTCGTTAATCACCCCTAATTAAGTTAAGTTAGCTTGCAAACAACATTACTGGTAATTAAAAACTAATTGATTACGATTACATTAATTTTGTTTTATAAAAAAATTAATCCGAACCAAGATTTTAAGTTTGTTCGGACCAGAAAAACGTAGGATAAGGTAGAACAGACGTGCTGGTGAGTATAATTAAAGGGTATATGATGATGATTATATTTTGAAGGAAAACAAAAAAACCCGAAATGTGAAGGAAATTGAAACATGGACCAATCGTTATTCGTTAACAATTAACAAACAAAAAGAACAACAAAACAATGGAAAAACAGAGACAGAGCTTAGATTCCCTTTTAGTTTTTCTGGCTTCGTCCATTGTAATAAAACTCTCCCCGACCAAATCTTTGTCTCTTCAGACAAAAAAACATTGTCGGAATCTTCTCTCTTAACAGCTTCTTGCTTCAAAACCCAGCAATCTTCTTCTTCTTCTTCTTCAATGGATTTGTTCAGGAAGCTATTTAACAAAAGGCCGCCGGATGGGCTTTTGGAGATCTCTGAAAGGGTTTATGGTACGTTTTTCGCTAGCCAATGCTTTCCATTGGTACACATTCTTGTTTATTAGCTGTTAATTATGGTCCAAGTTTCAGTATGATGTATGCAAGTATTATTGTATTATTACTTTATTAATATGCATTGCACTATTGTACACATTTGTAGCTTTTGATTGCTGCTTTTCCACGAACATATGGGGGGAAAAGGAATATAAAATCTACATTGAATGCGTAGTGCGTAAGCTCCGCGATCATTTTCCTGATGCTTCATTCATGGCGTTCAACTTCCGGGAAGGAGAGTGCCAGAGCCAAATTGCTAGCATATTGTCTGAATATGATGTGACTGTAATGGATTATCCTCGTCAATACGAAGGTTGCCCGTTACTCACCACGGATATGATCCATCAGTTCTTGAAATCATGTGAAAGCTGGCTCTCACTTAGTCCACAAAATATGATCTTAATGCATAGTGAACGAGGCGGGTTGCCGGTTTTGGTGTTTATGCTTGCCGCGCTCTTACTATACCGGAAGCAGTTGTTCGGAGAGAGGAGAACATTAGAAATGATCTATAAGCAAGCCCCTCGTGAGCTTTTGCAGTTGATGTCTCCCCTAAATCCGTTTCCGTCTCAACTAAGGTATCTCCAGTATGTCTCTGGGAGAAATGTGAGCTCAGAATGGCCTCCCTCAGATAAGGCACTTACATTAGACTGTATTATTCTAAGATTTATCCCTAATATGGACTGCGAGGGCGGCTGCCGTCCGATATTTAGGATATACGGACAGGATCCTTTTATGGCTGCTGACAGGACCCCCAGAGTTCTCTTCTCTACACCGAAGAATAGTAAACTTATTCGGTATTACAATCAAGTGAGTCCCGTTCTCATTTATATCTGTATCAACTTTTAGTTTTAGTTTTGAACTTGTTAATCTTATATTCTTCATTTGTTCTTGCAGGTGGACTCTGAACTTGTTAAAATCAATGCCCATTGTCACGTTACGGGTGATGTTGTGCTCGAATGTATTAGCTTGGACGGTGTTCAGGAGCGGGAATTAATGATGTTCAGGATCATGTTCAACACAGCCTTTATAAGATCAAATGTTTTAGTGCTTAACCGTGATGAAATTGACACCTTATGGAATGCTAAGGACCAATTTCCAAAGGACTTCAGAGCAGAGGTATGTAATTATCTTTCTTCTTCTGTCTTTTGTTTATTCTATTATTGTATAGTAATTGTTTTACTTGTGGCTGAAGGTTATTTTCTCCGATATGGATGTGGCAACTTCTGCTACTTCAATTGATTTACCGGGTTTCGAGGAGAAAGATGGCCTTCCCATTGATGATTTTGCTAAAGTTCAAGATGTTTTCAGCAAAGTTGAGTATGCAAATGTAGCAAATGTGCTACAAGAAAGTTCGGAGACAGGTCGTCCCAAGGGTGCCAAAAGAGCCAAAGTTTCGCAAGACAATAAAGTCAAGGAGAAATCTATATTCTCTTTTCAATCATCAGATGAAAATTCATCTAGAAATAAGCTTGAACCACAAGAAATCCAGGTTGTTCCTCAAAAGGCTGCACAGCATAAACCATCTGCCGAATCTCCTTCCGATTCAGGCTCAATAGAGGGGAAAACTGAATCGCAAGAACTTCAAGCTGTTCCACATGAAGCAGAACATTCTAAGAACTACATTAAACCATCTGCAGAAGCCAATCCAAGTATAAGGAATGTCGAAATTCAATATGGCCTTCCCATTTATGATTTTGCTAAAGTTCAAGATGTTCTCAGCAAAGTTGACTATACAAATGTTCCAAATATGCTACAAGAAAATTTGGAGACGGGTCGTCCCAAGGGTGCCAAAAGAGCCAAAGTCTCGCAAGATGATAAAGTAAAGGAGAAATCAAAGTTACTGACATCAGAGCACATCATCACAAGTGCAACTGCAACATCCGATGCTTTGGAGAAACAATCTACATTCTCTTTTCAATCATTAGATGAAAATTCATCTAGAAATAAGTTTGAACCACAAGAAATACAGGTTGAAGTTCAAAAAGTTGAAGTTCTTCCACCACAACCTGCACAATCTACATTGTCTTTCAGTCCAGTGCTGGATGTAAATTCAATCAGAAAGAAAATTGAACCCCAAGAACTTCAGGTTGCTCTGCAACAGCCTGCACAACCTAAGATTATATCCCAGCAATCATCTCTGTCTTCAAACACTTCAGCTCTTGGCATTACAGCTCCATTGCATGATCATGATGCATCTGAAAGTGAGGATCATAGTCATGCTGCGGAGGACTCGGATACTTCCCCAACTTCTGCTTATCAGCCCTCAGCTTTTCTGGAGGTATCTCCTCCTGCAGTGAAGAGTACATTCCAACCTCCCCTCCACCCTCCCCCTCCCCTTCCTCTACATTCCTTTTCTAGGGAATCTCCATCTCCCTTGGTTAAGAACTCACTTCAATCTCTTCCTGCCTCTTCAAGTGTATCTCTAGCTCGGACATCAGGACCTCCTCCACCACCTGTACCTCCTCCAGGTAAATCGTCTGTGCCACAGCCACCACCACCACCTCCTCCTCCTAGTCTTGCTGCGAAGGGTCCTTCATCAAATAGCTCTGCACATGTTCCACCTGTGCCACCTCCTCCAGCCCCTTGTGCCAAAGAGTTATCTAAAGCAGGTGGCAATGGCAGTATACCTCCAATTCCTGGACCACCTGCTGCTCCCTTGAATTTGAAGGGAAGGAGTATATCACGTACAAGTCCTAAAAATCTGGCTCAACAGAGAAAAACCAACTTGAAGCCATATCATTGGTTTAAGTTGACGAGGGCAATGCAAGGAAGTTTATGGGCTGAGGCTCAGAAACCAGAGGAAGCTTCCAAGTACATATTTGCCACTAAACATTTTAGTCCATATAATTCTATGGAGATCTAATATGTTTTTTTTTTTTAATCTGTGCCAGGGCTCCAGAAATTGACATGGCAGAACTTGAGAGTCTTTTCTCTACAGCTGCAGCTAATTCAGATGATAGTAGAAGGGATGTGAAATCAAAACGAGGTGCCTCAGGCCGTAAACCTGAGAAAGTCCACCTGGTAATCAGCATGCTATATATATATTTTTTCTGAATAGGTTGAAGCCCCTCCTGTTTTTGTTCAAAACTGGAGCTCTTTGTGTCTTTAAACCTGTCTACAATTTCATACATGGAGCATCTAATCTGTGTTTGTCATCTCACAAGAAATTCATTGATTTGCAGATTGAGCTTAGGCGAGCTTATAATTGTGAAATCATGCTCACCAAAATCAAAATGTCTTTGCCTGAATTGACGGTAAGATAAACCATATGGTATTTCTCTTGATAAGTGTAGTTTAGCTTCTGAGTTATAGTTCTATATACAACAGACAGATCTCATGCTTTTTCACTGTTAATAAATGCTACATTGAATTCATACAACTGCTACATGTTGGCTTAGATATATATATTTATATATTTAATTACTTTATTTACTTGCCACATGACTACTCATATTATACTTAAATATTGCATTCTACATATCAGTTTACAAATTGTTTCCCCTGAAATTATCTTTGACATTTTTGCTTTGCTGACACTATCTTGCAGAGTTCGATCCTTACCTTAGATGATACGGCTTTAGATTCTGATCAGCTTGAGAACCTTATTAAGTTTTGTCCTACAAAAGAAGAGGCGGAATTAGTTAAGGTGTGGAAAATATGTGCTTATCTTTTTCCCTGTTTGTACTCTTAAAGTAATAGTTTCTTGATTTTCAGATTTTTTAATGTTCATAACCATCTCTCAGTTGATGATAATGTTTGGTATATTATGCAAATTAATCATGTTTTAAGTGATGGTCATATATTTGTTTTCAGGGTTACAACGGAGATAAGGACAAGTTGGGAAAATGTGAACAAGTCAGTGTCACATTTTTTTTGCCTTTATACATGTTTCTTTAACAAGTATTATATCTGATTATCTGCCTCATATTTGGTGACAGCTTTTCCTAGAATTTATAAAAGTGCCACGGGTAGAGTCAAAGCTTAGAGTGTTCTTATTCAAGATACAATTCTTTTCCCAGGTATGAGCAGAAACTATAATCAGATTGGTATGAGATGCTTTCTGCTGTTGTTGTCACCTAATTCGTGCTTTTTGCGCCTTTGCAGGTTTCTGACCTTAGAAATAGTTTGAATATTGTGAACTCTGCAGCTGAAGAGGCAAGTTAATCTCTCTTCTCTTTTTCATATTCAATTTAAGTGTTTTTTGTACTGAACCATTTGACGAATGCATACATCAGGTGAGGAATTCGGTCAAACTGAAAAGGATCATGCAAACTATTCTTTCTCTAGGAAATGCGTTGAACCGTGGAACTGCAAGGGGTGAGTGAGTTTGTTGATGAGGTAGTTTTTATTGTTAATTGAATTCTGAACGTCTAACACAATCTAGTAGTTGATTACCGATATGCACCGAGTGTGTCCAGTAATCCTGTGAGTTTTGCCATAGAAACATGGAACCTAAATGAGTTTCAGGTCACTATAGTTTCTGTTCACATTTTCAGTAATATATGGTTTCTTTTCCTCCTGTAGGTTCTGCTGTTGGTTTTCGATTGGACAGTCTCCTTAAACTCTCTGAGACACGATCTCATAATAACAAGATGAATCTCATGCATTATCTTTGTAAGGTAAAAGATTATTCACCTTTCGTACTTTCCCTGATACTGATCTTTTCTATTAAGTTTGCCTGAATAACTTGAATATTCTTGCACTTCTACACTTATGTTTCAAGGGGGAGTGCTTCTCTATTACGCTTGTATCTGCATTTACTTCATCATGAAAAATTCTTGCAGAAAAATGCATGGCCTGTTTCTTTGTTTTTACATTTGGAAAGATTGGATTTAACTATAAAATTATAAAATATTACAGCAAGTTAGTTTACCGTATATTTTCTTGCTGAGCAAGCTTCTTTACAAGTGGTTCTAGTTCTACAAAAGCTTTGTGCTTCTTTATCTTTTCTGGAGTTCATTATCATTTGTTTTGAGTGCATATTTATAATTTACTAGAAACTGTTTAATTTAGCAATAACATATTATTCTAATGGTTAGGTCCTGGATGAAAAGTTGCCAGAATTACTATATTTTCCACAAGACCTTGTAAGTTTGGAAGCTTCAACAAAGGTAAAATTATTATGGCCCTTTGATGTCATAGGGAATTTTCTGTTTTCGGCACATGCTGCTAAGTAAAACTATTGATTGCCATGCAGATACAATTGAAATGTTTGGCCGAGGAAATGCAAGCCATCAATAAAGGTTTGGAAAAAGTTGTACAAGAACTGGCTGCCTCAGAAAAAGATGGTCCAGTGTCTGAAACTTTTTGCTTGGTAATAATTCATATAAATCCCAAACTATAAACTCTAAACCGTATCCATTCTACTTCTTGTTTTTCTTACTCCATATTATTTTACTAGCAACTAATGTTTTTCATATTTATTTATACAACCAGACTTTAAAGGAGTTCCTTGGTTTTGCTGAAACTGAAGTCAAGTCTTTGGCTTTGCTTTATTCTAGTGTGGTATGTATTATTTTCTGTTCTTGTTCTGACCTCCTCAGTGTGCTTACAATTTAACAAACTCATTAGCATTTTAAATTGGATTTCTTCAGGGTAGAAATGCAGATGCCTTGTCCCTTTATTTTGGAGAAGATCCGGCACGGTGCACATTTGAGCAAGGTAGTTGTTAATCTTATCAGATTTGTTTAAACCGACTACACTGCAAGAATTTAGGACCATAAACTTTATACCAAGGAATGATTCATTTACTTTGAATTTAGGACCATAATCTTACAATATGATCCGGATGTATTTTCTTTTACTTTGAATGCTTTGCACTACTATTAGCCAACATGCACCTTTGTGAATCTCAGCTGCAGAGCTGTTTTATGTTCCGAGTGCTGCTCTTTTACACTTTTTCCTCTTTTTTTCCAATCTTCCTATAGTTGTGTCCACTCTGCTCAATTTCGTGAGGATGTTTGTCCGAGCTCACCAGGAAAACCGCAAGCAAATCGAATTGGAAAGCAGAAAGCACATAAGACAGACAATTGTAAGCTGAAAGTTAGTACTCTGGCAAAGAAGTCTGAACACTTGATATAACATCCAATCGAAAGTGCCAACATCAATGATTGATGCTTATAGTATCCATATCCGTCGACTTACTTGACATTCTAGTTCTCTAAAATAAGTACAAGTTCGGTTCATGTAGCGTAAGCCCTTGGAAGATCATAACACGAATTACAGCCTTCTATCACTGATCTCATGTGGTGGGGAAGAGTATCATTATAATTAGAATGCAAGAATAAGAAGTTAAGTTAGTTTAGACGGTGGCGCCCGGGGACCAAATTCAAATGGTAAGCTATTCTAGCTGCATTGAGGTTTGGACATAACTATTCCGTTACCGGATTCTGTACCTGCAAGTCCATTCTTTAACATGCTGGATGGCCTTTAATTAGGTCCTCTCGCGCCCCTTGTAGGGTGCCTAGAAATTTTTGTTGTAAAATATAAGCATACAGATATTTGTTCTCTTTTAGTTATAGGCATGTAAATATCTATGAGATGATATGCCATATCAAAGTTCCCTTCCTGAATTGTACTGCTCTTGTTTCTATTTTCCTATCTCCTTCCCCTCTTATGATCTCTTGGGTCTATTGGACATATATTTTTATACTACAGCTAGGTGTGCGACACGAAATTAAGAGAGCAACAAATATATATATATATAGAAAACCGTATATGCCTTCTTTTTGACAGGACATCCTGGAGCCATAGATCACTTAAAATAAGTCCGATCGTAAATAAATTTAGTACTCTGATTGACGAGATTGATAGTTCGATGGTCAAAACAGTTACGCCCCAAAAGTTCGGTGATCACTGGATTAGTTTTCCCTAAAATAATTTGTTTGATTTCTCTATTTCTTTCTTTCACATCTTTTCCAGAAAAGTTACCAGAAAAGAAAAAGTTGATTATCTTTTATAAAGATTCAAGTGTAATAAAATAATTTATGGGAAGCAAACCGACAATTTACTATCATTAATTTGTGTCGAAAAGGTTTTCAAAGCGTGTAGCATGATTGACTATTACGTCTAGGAATCTTTTGATTTTACATAATTTACATTACATTTCAACAAGTTATGGATAATGATAAAAGATTGAAAAGTGACTGAATACTATATTATGAGAAGAATATTAAAAAATAATGTCTTATGTTTATATAATATCTAAATTGTCAGTGAATGGTAATTTTGGTTCTGGTGTAATTAACAATTTATTTATTGACAAATTATCATTTGGAAGTTTATATAATATCTAAATTAAAAGTTTGAATTTTGATGTTATGAATAGAGTAAACTGAAATAAAAATATTGTTTTATAATAAATCGATCAAGAATAATCGACTAATAAATCTAATACTGAGTAGAAAAAATATTTAAAAGGCATGCTAGAGTCACCTCATCGCATTTTTAATTTTCTGATTCAATTATGTTCCGGACAAGGACATTTGTTTGACTTAGTTAGGGAACAATACATAGACTAGAAATCGCCATCAGCTGCAAAGTTTGAATTTAAAGGGAATCGTTAAGAAAATTAGAGGTAATGAGAAGACAAATTGTCACTACAATAAAGAGAATAGTTCGAATCGAAAATATTCAATGATATTCAGTAGTTATATGTGTTACGATACTATTTAAAATTATTCAGATTAAATTCATATATAATGTTAGAATTTGAACGTCTGAACTGTTTAAAGAATTTAACCCCCATCGGACCAAATGGTTGTTGATTCAAATGTCAGGTATTTGTGCTATATAGTTTACTGCAATTTTACCTTCTTTTTGTTTTTCACTTTTTTGATATTAGATTCAATATTCTATTTACATCAGTTCAATTCAAACTCTCTGTACCAATTTCAACAAAAAGAAAAGTACAGAACTATGGAATTTCTCCCCAAGTTCGTTGAATCCTACCACTTCTGGTCTAGAACATTTCCAGAAATGGCTGCAGCTAGTGCTGCTGTGAAATTGGGGTCCCTAGTCAAAGAAGCCGCCATTTGTTGAACCAAAATCTGTTGAATTGCCGGTTGATCAACTTTTCCGGTAGGCTTTTCTGTAACATCATCCGATCCAGCTGGTTTCATCAAGTCCAGAGTTACAGTAGGAACCGAAGATTTGGCGGGGGCAGAAGAAGAAGAAGAAACAGGAGCTGAACGAGGGTTGTTGCCGGATAATGCCGCCGGAGAATGGTGTGCGTGGTTGTGCTCTCCTTCGTAAGTAGCGATCAAGATCGAGGGATCTTCAGCACTTCTCTGCACCCTTTTCTTCACCGGACAACCTGGGGCAAAGGAGCACCTGAAGTAAGCCCTGGGCGAGGGGTTATCTCTTGTCACCTTTTGACCATATTTTCTCCATTGATACCCATCTCTCACAATCTGTAACAACAATGTTTCACAATCGGAAATTCTCTCGGAGGCTAATTAATTTTTCCGGCGAGAAAATGGAAGTCTAGGACTCACCAGGCTGTTATCGGAAGGATCTGTCCGTACGCACGCTCTTGAAATATTGGCCTTAATACACTCCTTAGTCTTTTTGCATGAGTTTTCATCGCTACAGCTGCTGTCGGCGTTTGCGGTGAATCCAACCACGGCGGCACTGTAATCCTCGCACTCGGCTTTCCTCTTCTTTGAAGACGTTGCAGCCTCAATCTCAGAGTTCTTGTTCACCAATTCCTTGTATTGGTTTTGCAAAGACGTATAGTGCTCGCATAGAACCGTTAGCATCTCGGTTAGCTTCTTGTTCTCGGCGCTAACCCGGTTCAATTCCTCCACCAAAACACCAGTCTGTTCCAATTAAAAAAAAACAAAAAATCAGAATCCAAACATCGTCCAATTTGAAGTTTTCAAAACTTATCCAGAAACTAACCTCAGAGTCGACCATTTTCCCATCAGCTTCTCTCTTCTGTTTCAAAAAAAAAACTTTAATAATCCCAAATTCCCAATAATCTAAACCAACAAAAAACCAAACAATTTTGTTTTCCTGAAGTGATGATAACCAATTAACCATAACTCACCGGAGCTTTGTTGGTTTGATGAAAAGTGTTGATGCTGAGATCCAGCGCCGTATTCACCCAAGCGGATTCCATTGCTGAACTGAACAAACAGAGCAAGCTCAGAGTCTGGGGGATTTGTGAAGAGAAGCAGAGATTAATAAATAGTTAAATACCCGGAACCGAGGAATGTGTGAACTATATAGAGCATAAAATTTCAAAGGATTTGGTTTAATCCAGGAAAGTGAGTGGAAATGAGGCGTTGGCAAGTTGTGTACATTCATACAAAAAAACAAGTGAAATTGTTTTTGTAGGAGTAAAGAGAGATTGAAATTGGAGAGGGGGATGTCAAGGTCAGGAGTCAAAAGTGAAGCCCCCCATGCGGAGATTTTAATAAATTTAATCAGATTTTGAACTGGCAACGACTGAAAGAAGGTTCGTCGTGTTGATTGTTGACCTTAAGATTATCTTGTTTGTCGACTGTCTCGCTTTCAGGCCAGCTCACCTCCTTGGCCCCCCTCTTTCCAAGCTATTTCATTTATTTTTTTCCACCGTATAAAAATATTAATAATTACTGATATGACACGTTTTCTCACGTGCCCAACGTGTTCTTTTAGTCGGTATTATCTTAAGTTGCAGTAATAAACCTAAAAAAATTGGTTGTATAATTTATCTAAGTGGTTGTATTAGTAAAAGATAATATTGTTCCTTTTATTAGTAAGCTCGTCAAATTTGTGCTCGATTCGTGCTTGTTAAAAAAATTTGTTGCTTAACTCGACTCATTGCTCGTTAAGCTCGTTGCCCAACTCGTTGCTCGTTAAGCTTACTAAAAAAATTACCTTATTTTTTAACTAAAAGTAAAATTTAATAATACTATATGAGACTTAATACTAACATAAATTAACAAATTTAACAAAAAAGATATCAAATGAGTGTATAAAACACTTTCATAGTCTAAATCCAAACTAACAATCCACAAATACACCAAACTAGCATTTTAAAACTAAAATAACAATCCACAAATTCACAAAACTATCATATTAAAACTAAAGTAACAATGCACAAGTAAATCAAACTAAAGTAATTACTGAAAAATATTTTAAAAAATTAACGAGCTGCTCACAAATTTATTGAGTCGAGTTAGACTTTGCTCGACTCAACTCGTGTTGGGTGCATTGGTAAGGCACACTGCACTCCCAAATAGAGGACGTCAGTTCGAACTTTAGAGACGATATTAATAAGAGAGACAGTCATGTACCTCGAACATAGACCCTAAGACGGAAATGTATATTATCAAAAAAATAATATAGTAAATGTCATTATTTCATTTTAACAAACTATTTAAACATTAATTGTCAGTTCATATCAACATTCTAGAAATAGAATCGATAATTAAACTACTCATTGTTAAATAGATTAAACAGGTCATAATTAAAAATCAGAAATATTACAATAAATTATAAATGAAATGTAATTAGATGATCGTAGAGAAAATATATTTAAAAATCAGAAATATTTTATCAATTCAGAATATTCGATGATAGATTAATTAGTTTGAACCATAACTAAGAGACGCGGAAAGAAAGAAAGGGTAGAATTTCATGGTCTTCGTCTCATTGACTACTGAAAAGGCAAAAGAAAAAAAAGCTAATCGCCCACACGGTTTGAAAACGTTGTGCTGCTCCCTTTGTTTTTCCCTGCAACTATTTCTTTTGCTGTTTTTCTCCAAGACTAAAGTTAAAAAAGCGTTGGATTGGATTTGCATTATTCCGGCACACAATTTAGTTAAACACTAGTGTTATAGTATTATCCAACATATTACGTGGATAAAATATTGTTAAATAAACGAGAATAATCATATGTAAATATACAAATGATTTTATGTTTGAGTCATATTCGTGTCTAAATTTCTTTAAAATTATTATAGTTTAAGTTTCTAAATATATTTTCAACCATTTGACAATGCATACTTAATCACCCTACGGCAATTGCTAGTGCTCAAACCCGTAATCTTTAGGAACAACAATCGTTCCCTTAATCACTGAGACAAATTGATTCGTGCTTTTATAAAGATGTTTTAAAAGATAAATTTAAGATTTACGGATATTGATTTGACCAAAGATGAAGGGTGTTATAAATATCTCTACAACACAATAATTATATTAACAATTGGTTTGAATTCAGATATGCTTTCATACTTCATTTGGATGAGAGTTTAATCATATAAATTTTTACATTTGAGTTTTCTTCTATTTTTTTGGCCTCCTATTGTGACATTTAGAACGTAGGATTCTTTTATGACAAAAAGAATTCCAAGGTTCATACTGGGTGGCAGTTGGCAAATACTCCTCAGTTTAGTCAATCCACAGTCTTAACCAATACTCCTCAGTTTAGTAACCCTAAATTCAAAACAGGACCAGGACTGGAGATGTCGGCAATGCCAAAAGGAGGGGGAAATTGGTACAATGTGAACAAGTTGGTTGGTTAGGCGGCTGGAAATATGAGAGATGGAAGCTACCACAACTCCCCAATGTGTGGCCTAAGATTCATCACCGTCGATGCAATCATACAAAGTTGCGTGCAGCTCTATGTTTGATTTGTTTTATCATTATCAAAGGTTGGTAGGAAAATAAATGACAAAATCTCGGTTAATTGCAAGTCTTGTATTGTTTATCAACAGCAAAGAATTCTCCTTGATCCTCTATGTATTATTTGATTTGATTCGGTTTTAGTTCGATTAAGTCGAATTTCGTAAGATGGTCAGAATTTTTTTCTAAATCGTCTCCCCTCAAACTATGACCTTTTAATACTTCACCTTAATAAAAGTTGGGTTAAAGTTAAGGGGCTTTAGAAAATTAATAGTATAGTGTATTTTTTAGAGTATAAGATTTAAGATGTGGAATTAAAGATTAAGATTTAAAATTTAATTTTTAATATTTTTTAACGTGCGACGTAAAAATAAGTATTATTAGGGATAGAAGATTTTTGTTCCCCAATTCTCCATCCACATCTAATGCGTATTTTCTTTGGCAGTTAGTTAGAGTGTTAAACACGACGCAATGCTTTGAATTGGACATGTCCATGTTGGAAATTATGAAGATAACAAAAGGACACGTTCTCTTCTATTCAATCGCACATGGAGAATTCTATTTTAGTTTAAATTGCTTGGTTGAAATGAAGAGGCACAATTCAATACGCAAATTGGTATTATGAATTATGATTATTTTTTGGTGAACAGAGAAAGCAATCAAATGTTACTAAACAACATTAGACCAGACTAACAACAACCATCTTTATGTAAGATGGACAAGATTTCAACCGGTGAAATCATCTGAATTAGCAATCTTGATCATTTCATCAGCTACATTATTTTTGTTCTCGAAAGACATATTGAATCTTAACCTCTTAATAATGTAGCTGATGGAATGATCGAGATTTAAGATGTACTTTGGTTTGTTTTTCTGTTGGGAGAATCTGATAAAGCACCTGGCCTTAAACAGTAAGCTTGGAATTAGAGGATAAACAATCAATTATTTTGAACCAAGTATTGTTTTCACAGCGGAATTGGGTTTTGGGTGGTTGGTCGGTTTCTGGGCTGCTCTTGTAAAGCCTGCCCAATCCAGTTTTAAAAAAACAAGGTCATTGGTGAGCTCTGTTTTCATTATTTGGGCCTATGAAAATTGCATATTTAGTGCCAGTGGGCTGGGTGTGGTGGGGGCTCTTATCTTAAAGTTTCAAACAAATTTAATCCGAGTTAATTGTACCAAACGTTTTCAAAATATGATATCTAATTCTCTATTATAAATTGGTTTGTAAACTTTTAAACACTTCAACTATAACTTCCATTTTAAATTAATCACTAAATTTTTAAATATTTTAATTCTATGATTTTAATTTTAGATTAATCTTCAAATCTTAAACGTTCTTATTTTATGTTCAAATTATCATATAACGGATTAGACCTTGTCCTTGTTAAGTAGCGTTATTGGTTCTCAATTCTCATACATTTAAACCACTCGATGGCGACTTTCGCACAAAGCCTGAAACAATCTTTCTTTCTTCATGTCGCCTTCTGGTCTTAAACCCAACACCTAAGCAACTTTGCTTGTCATGTTTAGAAATGAATGATGGTAGACTGAACACGTGTCACGATTCCCGCCATCAGAGAAAGAGTTAAGACAAATAACAATGAAGGTGTGGTTACATCACTTCACTTTCGGTGCTTTATTCGTGGACCGTGAGGTTCCACAATCAGTAATTTGGTAACATGTGTTAAAAATAATACTATGGTTGTTTTGCATTATGCAGAGTGAAAGTACTATTTTTTTACAATTTTTTTAACACAATTCTTCTCTAAAATCTAAAACTTAATATCCTAATCTTAACACCCCCTAATTTATATACCTGAAATTTTAACATTACTTTACTTTCAGTGTTTTATCCGTGGGTTCAATCAGTAATTTAGTAACATGTGTTTAAAATAAAGAAAATAATTTTATACACAAGTTTATGTTTACACAAGTTTTTTAGTTTTAGAGTTTAGAGATTTAGATTGTAGTTTAGGGTTTAAGAATTTAGGTTGTATGGTGTAGAATTTAAGATTTATAGTTAGAATTTAGAATTTATGTCTTAGGGTTTAAGGTTTAAATTTTAAGGTGTTAGGCTATTTAAGTTTTAGATTGTATAACTTAGATATAAAGAATGTTCATAATTTTTATAGTATTTGGAAACAATTAAACAATGGGAAAATCCAGACAGCAGCTGTTGATTTGGTCTTTAACATAAGTTAAACTACACTAATAGTCATTGAACGTTTAGGAGATTTTAACTTTGGTAACCAAACTTTCAAAACTTGTATTATAGTAATTAAATTTTTAAACGACAGCGAAAGGAGAGGACGGTTCAATAAAAATTAATCATCGGATCAACTTGAAACGAAACTATGTTAATTTTCTTGTCAAATGAAGTATTCCACATTTCCACCATTGGGATTGACCAATAACCGTTATGTTCATTGAAAAATCAGTCTTTTGTGGTGGTTGTCAACTCTTAAAATTAAGATTTTTTTAGAGGAAGATTTTAACGGCAACAATCACAATAAAAACAAATTAAAAGTTTAATGATTGTAATGCAAATACTAAAAGTTTGAAGATCAAAATGAAAGCACTCTAAATAATCAGTAACTAAAAGTGTAATTTACCCTTAAAATATAGCATACAGATCCCGAGAAAAACATCTTTGCTTGTGTGCACCCCAAAAAACGTGCAAGCCATACATTGATGTACTAATCACAGAGTATGTGCATTTACAGAACCTATTTCCAAAATAGAAGGGAAAAATAACACAGAAAATTTCCCTAATCTGTACTTAGGGGTTAAGCTGTATGGAGCTGGCACATACTTTTTCAGTTTCCACATTTTTTTCCCAGATATTAACGTTACTAGCGACTAGTGTTGAAGTTGTCACCTTTTTTTTGTTCGAAAGGAAAATTTTTCATTTGATATCAACGTTCTAAGTACACAGAAAGGCCAGTTGGGGGAAGAGGTCCCAAACAGTCTAGACCTGAAGGTCCCTTATAAATTTAACAAGCCAATGAACTGCCTGATTACAGGATCTGGGTGTAAAAGAAAAGGCGCATTCATCAAAAATTTCAGTCCGACGTCTAATGTCCTCTTCAATAGCTGAAGAGGTCCACTCTGACATTACCCTTAAACATAGCTTGTTAATTACAGCTTGACAATCCGACCTGATGATAATTTGAGGGAATCTATTCGTAGCCCCAAGAGATAGGCCTAGTCTGATGGTCATTGCTTCAGCTATTACCGTTGAAGTTGTCACCTTGCCATGTCCACACAATGTCCTTTAATGCAGGCCTCACATTTTCCTCGCAAAACTTGGCATACTCCAAGGTGTCCCCTGAGGACTTGGAGAACTCTACGATTGCAACCTCCGGTGCCACCTCAGACACCTCCACCGTCACCAACAGCTTCCCTTTCCGCCCCTCCGATGACCCTTGTAGTTTCATCTTGAAGTCCTTCACATTTCCCACCTTAAAGTTTAACCCTTTAGCAGCAGCTTCGATTTTAGCCATGATTGCAGTAGCTGAACATCTTGAAGTGAACATCGTCCCCGATTTCCTCTTGTTCTCGAACAAACTCGACAAATCAAACCCCGACGACATGGAGGAAATGAACTCAAAAGCGTTGAAGAATTTGGGAGACGATAGCTTGTTAGACTTAGATTCTGCAGAATCATCCGAAATTGGTAATTCTTCGATTGAAAACGCAAGTGGGCGTGTAAATCGTTTTAGAAACCACGGAACTCGCGATATTGCTGGAATTGTGATCCTTTTTTCAGGGTCGGGAACAAGTAGTTTAGAGATCAAACGCTTCGATTCTGTCGAAAACCATGGCGGACACTCGAATTCAGCCTTGAAAACTTTCCTATACATCTTCATAATATTCTCATCTTGAAATGGCAAGAAACCTGCGAGAAGAACATACAGGATAACCCCACAGGACCAGATATCGGCTTTGGATCCGTCGTACCCTTTTTTCCTCAAAACCTCGGGGGCGACATATGCCGGAGTCCCACACTGAGTGTGGAGGAGCCCATCGTTTCGAAGCTGCTCCGGCAAGGCCGACAACCCAAAATCGGAGATCTTTAAATCTTCATTCTCGTCCAGAAGGAGGTTCTCGGGCTTCAAATCCCGGTGCGAGACACCTCTACTGTGGCAAAAATCAACGGCGCTTATCAGTTGTTGGAAGTACTTACGCGCGGCGTCTTCTTTGAGTTTGCCTTTGAAAACTTTGGCGAACAGTTCGCCGCCGCGGACGTACTCCATAACGAAGAAGATCTTGGTCTTTGTCGCCATGACTTCCTTGAGCTCCACCACGTTCGGATGCCGGACAAGGCGCATGACGGAGATCTCTCTCTTGATCTGCTCCATCATGCCTTCTTTCCTCACCTCATCTTTGCTGATCACCTTTATCGCCACGCTTTCCCCCGACGTTAGTTCTTTCCCGTAATAAACTTTAGCGAAAGTGCCTTTCCCGAGCAATCTCCCCATCTCGTATTTCCCAAACAAAATATTCCTTTCTTCCATGGATTCTTCTTCTTTTTTCTGGTGATTTTGTATTAGGATTCATTCAAATCAAGGCTGCTTTGGGTTTGGGTGGTTTTGCAAAGATTTAAGAAGAGTGTTGAGTGGAAAGGGGAAAGGGGAAGAGACCTGACAAAAGGGTTGTCTGAAAGACGCCATTGGAGCACCTGGTATTGTCTTTCGAGAGACATGAAGCTGTCGCAACAGCACACAGAATGAAATCTGTGTTTCGCCAAAATGCTTCTTTAACAAACTCCTTTAGTAGACAAATCAATTTTACCTTTTTACCCGTTTTATTCTTATGTTTCGATATAGACTAGGAATTGGTTGGTTGGCGCTTGGTGATGGCACTTTTGGTTCGTATACCGTTAAATTAAATTTAATATAAAAAATAATTAAATCGAATCAAATTTTATTAATTTAGATCAATTTGAATTAATTCGATTTTGTAATGTTTTTAAATAATTTTTAAAAGTTGTGATCAAATTCGCTTAATTTACAGCTAACGTAACATATAATACAAGGTTCATGATTTTGAACAGTTGCATCGCTTCAAATAACTCGTTTGGTCGGTTGCCAACAAATGTTGATCCAAAGGTTTAAAACATAACACGTATATATCTAATAATCTATTACTATTTTGTCAAGTCAATCGTCATTTATTAGATTCACCTGTATTGCCCACTTTTCGTCCCTACTCATAGTCATTAGGACTTTCTTCACTTTTGGGTCCCATAAGTTTTTTGGATTGAATTAATTTCCATAAATAAACTTTGGGGGGGGGGGGGGGGAGGTGGCAAAATTGGCCCTATAGGTCATTTTTTATTATTATTTTAGAATATAAGCCACTTGTGAGATTATTTGGCAAAATAGGCCAAAATCTACGGTGGTTCGCTATATGGATATGGCGATGTGAGACCTCGTTATTTAGAAATGACGAGGTATAGGGGATTTAACTTGCCAGACTTGGTATTTCGGTACCACCTCGCCATGTGGAGGTGGCAAGCTTCCGACAACACCAGTTGCAGGTGGCGAAGTCTATTCTACACTGTAAATTTTGGCCTACTTTACTAAATAATCTTACAAGTAGCCTAAAAACTAAAATAATAATAAAAAATGGCCTATATGGCCAATTTTGCCGAAAAAGGTAGCACCAAACTACCTTGCACAGGGAAATAATCGAAACTATATGTTGCAAGGGGATTTTCTTTTTGATATTCGGCATTTCTTATTTGGTTGCATTTCAGGGGCGGAACATTGGGGTACAGTCCCCCCAATTTTTTTTATTAGAAATAAGATAGTTTTTTTAGATAAAAGGTAAAATTACCTCTATAATCCCTTTAAAATTTTCAAAATTTTAGTTTGACCCCCTCAAAATTTTTAATTTTATTTTGGTCCCCTTCATAAATTTTTAATTTTTTTTTTCAAATTTCATTTTGGTCCCCTTTATAAATTTCTAGTTCCGCCTCTGTTGCATTTCTTAATCAGTTCTACTTTCTACATTTCATTAAAATAAGAAAATATTTATCAAAACATATTAGAAAAAGTCTCAATCAAAAAAGGAAAAATAAAACATAAAAATTCAATGGGTGTGAAAAAGGAGAAATCAAAACTTCCTTGATACTATCCTTCATCATCCATAAAAACTCAACAAATAGTGATGTAAGGGAAGTTATCAACAAAATCAATCATGTAGACTGCTCTGCTAATAGTTCTGAAAATATAAATAAATTGCCACAAAAGAGAACTAATCATATGAGACCATCAATCTTCATTAATCAGAAATATGAATTATAACGGTCGTTACACGAACGTCAAATTACCGTAATGATAAAATGAATGTACCACAAAACAACATAACAAAACGCAATAAAATATAAGAATAAAAAGTATCCATAACATAAGGATCGTTGTCTTTGCCCACATAAAAATGTAGGGGAAATGGATAACCCTAAATACCAACCTTTTCAAACTCAGATCCATTATTGTCACTCAAAAGACATGTTATTGGTAGTTCAAAATTAATTATGAATTTGATTCTCAATTAGCGTGCTATTTGTCTTCAAGTAATTGGGTGACTAAATAATTAATTTGGGATATTGTAATTTAAAAATAAAATAAATGTTGTCATTTGCAATTTTAATTTGTTTGACGTTATTTTCAACAATAATTTGTATATTTTAATTAAATGCCGGGCTCTGACATAAGTGATGTATAATATATATTCCCCTGTAATAATTTTAAAGTATATAATTCAATAAAACAATGTCATCTTATGAAATACATAGTTTTTCTCCAGACAAAACGAACGTGCAAGAAATTTCTAATATTGGTTTTGTTGGGAACAAACAAATAAATCCATAGTTGTGGATTACACAGCAAAACCCTAATAGCGCCGCCTCTTCCTCTTCCTCTTTTGATAGCCGCCTCTTCTTCTTTTGTTTCTTAGCCGGTGATCGGCAACCGGTTTTAATACTGGTTGTCGATCACCGGATTCATAATTTTCATAATTTTTGTTTTTTTTTTTATATTTTTAATAAAAATCTCTGTCCTTGTGGCACGTGTTTCTCTGTCCTTGTGACACGTTTTTTTCGTTATTTTTGTGGTTCGTTTCATCTGTCGTTTTGGGCATGAATTCAGCATACCTCAGCGTTCGTTTGGTGCTCTTACAGAAATCTTTGCGGCGCTAGTTTCTGATTTTGATTCTGTCGGTGTTCATAGAAAGATAGATCCCCTCTCGGTTGATGGTCGTTTGCCGATGTAATCAGACCTGGGTAGCGGAGCAATCTGCCTGATAGTTTGGTTCGCTCACCACTCCTTTTTCACATCGTAAAGCGTCTCATTTGGATAGAGACAAGGAGATTCAGGAAGACTTTTGAATTTTGTCGGTATGCTAATATCTATGAAAATATTTATTTTCTTTGCATCTTTGGGTTGTTTGAGATTTTAGTGTACTAGATCTTATTATTCTCTATTTTGGATGCTTTGTATTTGAGATATTTTTCATAGTTATTAATAAAATTCAGTTGTCATTATCAAAAAAAAAAACAAATAAATCCATAGTTTTTTTATTAAAAATTTGCTTCCCCCTAATTAGAAATTGGCACAGATGATTCAATCGATAAATTCAGGGAATATTATATGGATTAATATCCTATACACTGGCGGTGTAAACTAAAAGTTTTCATAAGCGCCTTATTTTTCGGTATATGGAGTTAATTTAGGGTTTAGGGTTTAGGTGTAGGGGGTTAGAATTTAGGGATAGTTATTTCAATTTAAGGTTTAGGGTTATAATTTAGGGTTTATATGTTAGGGTTTAGTTTTTAGGGTAATATGGTGAAGATTTAGGTTTTAACATATAAACCCTAAATTATAACTATAAACCTTAAATTATAATAACTATCCCTAAATTCTAACCCCTAAACCCTATACCCTAAACTAACTGCCTATACCATAAAACTAAAGCGCTTGTGGAAACTTTCAATTTCAACCGATTGTGTATAGAATATTTATCCATATTATATCACCAAAATGATAATATATAAATACAGAGGGGAATTAAGAAATAAAATTTGTTAAAGACAGCGTGCAGTTCTTGAAACATTAATTTCTTAGTTGCAGAATAAGAAGATGAAGAAAGAAAGAAAGAATAATTTGGTGGTGAAGTGGTTACATCCGGACCCAATAATTCAGTGGGATAATGCGTCAGCCTCCAAAAACTGCGACACCATTGAATTTTTGACACATCCATGCCTACCGGCTCCTAACTATAGTGGTCGACCAGCTGCTAAAACAGCACCCGAATGCATGTTTCATTTTGGGACCTCTTCAACTGAATCCATATATGTAAAGCAACCATGAGTAGTTGGAGGTTTGAAGACGAAGAGAGATAATCACTTGTTTCCTAAAACTTCATGAGATTAGTTTAGTGGATTTGACTTTTGAGACCACGTTTCGATATTTAGGTCATGTTCTGTGTTGTTTTTTAAAAATGTTTTTAGACTTCTATTCCTCCTAAGAGATACGGGTTCAATCACAGTGTCTGCAAGGTGCATGTATTTTGTCAAAAAGTTAAGAATATATATGAACATATACTACCTTATAATCACTTTTAGATTAGAGAGATACAAAGTATTTTTAAGATAAAAAAAATTTTAAAGGCTGATCTTTCACCATTCTAAGTAAAACATGACATTCCAAGATAACAATATCTTTTGCTCATCCCCTTGTGTCTTGGTGGCAAAGGTTGATGTTCACCATCCCTTGGGACCCGGGATCGAGCACCAGTATTACATGCTGTGTGTGCCTTCCTTGAAAAATGGCTAAAAGAAAGTTGAACATATGCTACCCTTGCATCACACCAGCATATTCAAAAAAAAAAGATAACAATATCTTTTTATTGTGTGACTTTATTATTTAAAGGTTAAATATCAAAATAAATGTCTAAACTATTTCAGGGTTTTTTTGGGTGCCTAGACTATTTTTCTCCTATTAGGTGTCCAAATAGCACCAAATTATTATTTTTTTTGCTAAGGTCAACTGAAGTACATATTTTGACCCTAAAAATAATAATTTGGACACCTAAAAGGACAAAAAAAATTTAAACACCTAAAAAATGAAATAGTTTAAACACCTAAAAAGTATTAAGCCTTTTCTAAAAAAGAAATAGGAACTATTCATGATTAAATTCGAGATTGATGCCAATTGAAGACCTAATAAAAATAGAAAATTAAATGTTATTTGGGCCCATAAAGATAGTATAAATAAGCCCATTAAACGGGCATCAATGGAAAAAGACATCCAATTAATCATGAGCTTAACAAAGATTCGAACCCATATATAAAATTCCCTACTTCATCGTAGAGTAGTCCAGGGAGACAAGCGAAGAAGAGAATAAAATTCTGTGAAGACGAGACCGTATGTTTGTTTTTGCTTATGAAATTCTAGGTTTTAGAAGAGAAAAGCAACAAAATATGCAAAGCCTAACTCAAATTCCACCAATTTTGCCAATTCGCCTCGTTTTCGGTTAACTCACACTGTCAGCAGCCAGCCTTTTTTCCCTTTGACTGTCAATATTAGAAGCCAAGAAGATAAGATGGAATCCCAGAAATTAGGAGCGACGTCTGTTGTGGTACAAATCTATGCTTCCACATTCTCTGCATTTCATGCCACATTCAGGCTTCAGCTTCAACAAAACCAAGGGTTAAATACTTTAAGCAAGGTCAAGAGTTCGAATTCTAGTGTTAAAGTCAAGAGTTCGAATTCTAGTGTTGTGAATAGAAAAAACTAGTTAAACCACGTGTCCAATATAACACCAAATTCCAAAAGAAACAAGACACTCTGAAGCTAGAAAACAGCTCCTCACAAACAATCATACCCAGAAACCTGAAACTATACAAGTGTACTGATGTCCGGTGGTTGAGCCTTTTGGGACATTTACATTTATGACCCATGATCTGTCTGTAGAGAAGTTCGGCTTTAATTGTTATTCGTAGTAATAAACTTGCAATTTTAAGACGGAGGGCGGGAGGAACAGAAGATACGCCACCACTGCTTCCACAAAGAGTCTTCAATTCTATTAAGTTAATCTATATAATATAAGCAACTCTTTGGTACAAGGAAGGCTAACTCAATGTAATCCTAATGCCTGCATCAATCATAACAGAAAAACGACAACCCCTACAAACACTAGCTACCCACAAAACCTAACTACGTCAAATTACCAATTGCATGCCCCACCACCCACAAACCCTAATACTAGGGTTCAACCAAGCTCCACGTTCAACGTGAACCAACCCTAGGCAATGACAATGCCGTTGATGCCTAGTTTCAGCTCATCTTCGCTGCTTTTTTCCAGATTTGGAATCACTTCCCTGTGCCTTCGACAAACTTGATGCTTTCCGCTTCGCACTTCCCACAACTTTCGCTGAATCGGTTGAGTTCTCTTTCGTGCTTTCACTTTCTTTCACCTTTGATGCCTCGGATTTCGACTTACCACCGGTGCTATTAGAATTGGATTTGCCACCACTTTTAAGAGGCTTACCCTTAGAAAGGGAGGAAACTTTTGGGGACTTGGCTGTCTTTGAAACTTTTGGGGTGACACTTCCATCACCCTTGGATTTCGTGGACTTCGGTGTATCACCACTGTCCTCATTCTTGGATTTAGCAACACTGTCAGTCTCTGATTTACTGACACTCTTGGAGCCATCTTTGGATTTGCCATCCACTTTAGCATCGTCCTTTGTTTTGCGACCATACTTCGGGGCAGCACCCTTGGATTTCCCAGTCGAGGTTCCTGCACCCCTGACCATCCAATAATGGGATTTTCAGAAATCAAATAAAGAACCATATTAAGGGTTCCATTTGAAAGAATCTAGTAACCTTTTTGGTGAAGCATCCATCTTAGCTTTCTTGCTCGAGAGATCAGCTGTTTTTGCTTTCTTCCTTTGAGACCTGTTAATGGAAAATGATCAAAGGGGCAATGAAGATTAACCCAGACCAATATTGAGACAGTAATGAACACATGCCAAGAAACCAACAGGCAAATGCAAAGCCATACCAAATGTAATACCTAAACATCATTCAGATAAAATTAACATTGAAGAAGTATAACTTAAACTATAGAAACCAAGCAAGCAAAAGTTTCTAGAACCAAGATGGTGTTGCAATCAAATTTAAAATTCAAGAACCATAATAGGAATCACCTACATGTCAGACGAACCATCAGGACTTGGATGATTATTTGCGCCTTCCTGTTTCAGTGAAGTATATTAGCAACCTAGAACAAATAAAAGATAATTAGTATTACCTATAAATTAAAGTGGTCACCTCATCTGACCCAGACTCATCCTCAAGCACCGCCCACTTTTCTTTCTTAAGATTTAAAATCTCTTGATCACCATCATTGTAGTGCACCTAGAATCAAATGAAAAGAGAAGAAAATAAATTTAAACATTCTAGCACTAACGGTCAGAAAAAAAAGAAAAACACTAAAGGAAACTTCTATTTATTTGAAGTGTCACCTTGTGCTTTTTTTTAGAGGGATCAAATGAATGAATAAAACCTTCATAGAACCTGCAAAACAATAACATCAATAAGGAGAGTATGAAAATTTAGCCATAACTCAGGTCTTGTATAAAGAGAATCTCCATTATATGTGTTTTACATGATTAAGTTCCATGGCCAAAGTCTGTATAGGCAGACATAATAAATCCAAAGAATACGAATGTGATTTTATGAAAGAATTAAAAGGTAAGTTAACCGTTCTGGAAAAAGTCACAGGAAAGTTAAATAAATAATCATATGGTGGGATAGTTGGAATCAGATATTGGGTTTTGTATTATACTTGTTCTTTCAATTTTGTTGGTGTTACGTTTCAAGAGTTCATTGTGTAGGATTGGTAAAGCCGCCAGTGGTTGTCAATGCCAGTTTTAAAGTTTCATCATCGGTCCTATTAGCTTCAGATACCAACCTCCTTTTTACACACTCAGGTCTTATATTTGCAGACATGCCATGTTCGAAAGATAACACGTTACATTTGTCATTTTTTCCTAGAAGCTAATAAAAGACTCAAGAGTGTGAGAACAAGGTAAAGAAGGATTATAAAATGATAGTAAGGTTCAAGGCTAGAAAGAAACTTCAATTCATTGACCTTAGAAGGCGAGACTAACTATTATGCAGAAAGACAGATATACAAACAGACAGAGTGGGGTCCACTATATAAGCACATTCACACTATAGAAACATGCTCACACAAACATACACATCAAAGACAAGATAGGAACAAATAAAATTCATGATTTCTATTTCAGAGTATCATTTCAGCAACAATTGAAAAATATATATACTTACTCACGGTCTTTAGGCCACCAGACCTTCACCTTCAAGCCGACAAGATTCTCACCGTACTCCATAGAATCAGAAGCCTGAAAAAGAATCATCATAAAAATGAAATCAATTGTCTCCAGAAGAATCATATGTAATATCATTGCTTCAACTATGTTCAGATTGCAGAGCACTCAAGAACAGAGTTGAATAAAGGGTTTGCTACAGATATATTTAGCCTATATCCTCCATTTTTTATAATGCAGACAAAGCACAGTTGAATAAAAGGTTTACTACATGCAATGGTTGTGCAGCAGAGAATTGGGTTGGTGGGGTTTCTAGGAAGGAGTAATTACAACATTGCAGGATTATTGTTTCCAAGGAAACACAAAATTGGAACATCACAGAAAAATCAAACTGATGATAAATGGCTCTTGAAAGATAAAGGACCTCAATGATGGTTAAATGCAGCATGAATACAGAAAGAGGCAAGATCTCAGGAATATTCAGAAGACATCCAACATGAGGATTAAGAAGAAAGCAAGAAGTAATAAATGGCCTCTAAATAGAAAAAATGATGATCAAGGATGCAAGAATGGAAGAGTTCAAACTCACAAGGATCATCAAAGGTCACCTATAATGCTGGCCTATGTTACTCACACTCAGGTGAGTGTCAGAAGCAGGTATGTTAATTTTTTCATGTTTTCCATGTATTTAGAGAGTCCTTGAAAGAACATAAGTCCATATCAATGTCTAGATATGGGTCAACATGAGTAACAAACACAGGTACATAAAGAAAAATGAAGAATCGGATCACCACTGATGCTTCCCATATTTAAATATGACCTACTGAAACTACAATACACCGCTACTAAAGTTTGATCTTTAAAGATGCAAAAAGAAATTACTTTTTTTTTACTTGGGGACTGGGGTATGCAAGAGAAATTACTTTTTCTTTACTTGGGGTATGCAAGAGAAATTACTTTTTCTTTACTTGGGGTATGCAAGAGAAATTACTTTTTCTTTACTTGGGGTATGCTTTCTCTTGGAATTTGTCTTAGGGGTCTCCTTCGTGTGACAATCTTGTTTGTTTGGCTTCACTGATTTTGGAGATCCAGCCACTTCCTAAAACAATAATAAGCAAGAATGATTCCTTGGTTGAAGGATCTAGAACAGCTAAACAAATAGATCATAAAGCCAAAAATAAAGTACCTCATCATCATTCTTGGTTGAGATTTTCGCTCTATCCTTCTCAAGAAAAACTTTTCCCCGAGCTTGCCTTTTACTATCCGTCAGTTGCCTTGAAGTGGATTCATCTGCCTTGTTACCACTGGAATTGACCTTCTTTGATGACTTCTTCAGTGATTTTGCCTCTGAATCACTTGCAGCGTCACTTTCTTTCTTAATTTCATCTGCATTGTTACTGCTAGAATCTACCTTCTTTGATGACTTAGGTGTTTTTGCCTCTAAATCACTTGCAGTGTCACTTTCTTTCTTAGGGTCATCTACATCAACTGGAGCATTATCCTCATTGGAAACTACAGTAGCAACCTTTTTCCCTGCTCGTCTATTTGTTTTTGCTTCTGAATCACTACTCGCTTCATATGCCTTCTTAGAGACATCATCAACAGATGATGCAGTTTCCTTGCTCATGCTCTCTTTCCTTTTTGACCTTACTGCCCTTTTGGAATGACTATCAGTCCCACTTGGTGTTGGGGATGCAACATCAGTCGATTCATCCTCAGTTGCTTTTTGAGAGGAATGCTTAACATCTGTTTCTCTTCTCTTTTCAGATGATACATCCCCATCAACAGATAGAACCTCACGAGTTGAACCTGCGTCATCCATGCTGTCATTTTTATGATCTTTTAAGGTCTCAACTGCCTTCTCATCAACATGAGAGCTGTCAGAAGGTTCAGTTAATTTTGAATCAGATTTCCTCTCCTTTTCCTGGGTACTTTGCTCTAACTTATGATCTGAATTGACCACTTCCTCAGCTTTTGATATATCGGGTTCAGCTTTTGATATATCGGGTTCAGCAACAGTTGATGTTTCATTCTTGGACTTATCAGCAATACAGTCACCCTCTTCCTTCTTTACAGACTTCGAATCAGCCAGTGAGTCATCTTCAGCAGTTTGCATAGTGCCATTACAAGCAACTGCCTTGGGAGATTTTTCATTTGCAAGATCCACTTGATCAGTTTTAACTGCCTCTTCAGGAATCTGTTTATCCTCCTGAGAATTTGAAGATTTATGAACAACAAATTTCTGGCACTAATTTCTCGTAGAAAAGTCCAATGAATACATTAAAACAAAAAGAAAGGACTTGGATCCACGTAGACAGAGGAAAATGACAATTGACAATAAATACATGAAATAAAACATACCTGGGCTGCCTTCTCCAAAGGAGCCTCCACTGGTATGCTCTCATCATCCTGCAGCAAATCAACCAAAAGGGGGAACATTAAGTAGACTAAATCAGCTCTATGTTCACCAAAAGCATAAAATACATCAGTAAGGTGTCAGCAAAAGGCAAACACATGTCTTGACTTGAAGGACAGTTTGAAAGAAATAAATATTAAACGACACAAAAAGAGCAAGACAGTTTGAACACACAAAATAAATAGAAAGCATTGACACTTATATGATTAAGATGAGCATATAATGCTAAGCTGAAATTCATACAAAACCTGCAGAAAATTAGTAAATAATTGCCCTAAAAATAGGAATCATGTAAAGACGGAATTACATTAAGATACAAATGAGATAATTACCACATGTTTTCCAATGGCAGCATCAGTCTGTTCCACAGCACCGGCTGTCACTTGGCATACAGAAGCAAGTACACTACTATAATCATCATAAGAAATTCCCAAGTTCTCTACAGCTTGGGTCAAGTACGGTTGAAGCTTCAATGCACAGTTCTCGAGCACTTTCTCAGCCAACCTCCGAGCAACAGGAGGAACTTCCTGAGAGGAAATAGAGACCATAGGTGAACTAAGAAAGATTGCAAAAGTGAAATGCAGTAAGCCACTGGTAGGACAACAGACCTCATTATCCTTCTTCACACTATCTAGGATTGGGGAGAGTAGCTCGGTAGGGATGTCTTCACTTTCTTCCAGTACAAGGCTCATAATAGTCGCCATTGATGTAAAGACAGCCTCCGGGTGATAATCCCTGTAAACACAAACAAAAAGAAAAATAAGTAGCCAACATTTGGATGAGTACATCAGAATGATGAAAAAAATTCAAGTTGAGAACAAACCTCTATTAAACACTAAACCAAGACAAAGCTCCCAAAAGGAACCCAGATTTCTTAAAAAAGAAGTTGAACTTTGTTCAAATTAGCAAGAACTTAAAATATGAAATCTAACATAGGCACCTACTTAATGGGATGTTTAAGTGCAGACACTTAAGAGACGGCATAATCTTCATTATTCATAAACCTATATAGCAGTTTAATATATTAAACTCATATCTAAAGCAGACAAGGTCATCGCTTGAAGAACAACTTCAGCAAATGCATAGATTCATCCGTGAGAGACCGAGACAAAGAACTGAGAAGAGAAAGATAATTGAAAACTTACAAATCATACAGTATATGGTATAAAATAGCTGAATAGAAACATAGATTAAAAAACTCTCAACAAGAGAATGAACTCTCCAATCAATAAGTTAGATTTTTACCTTATTGCCTTAAGGAAATGCTGGAACATCTTAACTATAAGTGCATCACATTCAAGATCCAACATCACCACACATGATCTGACTTTGGCAACAGTTTCAAGAATTGAGGTCCTCTTAATGAATGAGCGGCTTGACTTGTCGGATAAATTCTCAAACGAAGACACAATCAGTTGAAAAACCTCCTACATACACATTAATGGCAATCAATATGTGGAAAATGATATTAAAATGATTGTGGTCTGCAAAAACAACCTAAAACAATGAATTCGAAGTACCCTCATTTGGTCATCATCATAAGGAGCGTCAGGTGCAGTTATCCTTGTTATCTCGCTGATGCAAGCAGCAACTGCAACTTTGACGTCATCATCAGGATGTCTGAACAACTGCTCTGCAACCAATGCTTTAAGTGACGGATACAGTGCATTTTGCATTGATTGGCTCGGTGATTGTTCCACCCTTGATAGACAACTCTCAACTTTCTATATTCAGAGGATAGAAAGGAATAAACAACCATTGTCGATGAAAAATGTATTCTAAAAGGCGATAGTATAAGAAGAAACACAGGGATGCCAAAGTACCTAAAATTCAGGCAACCATTATACAATGTAATCACACTGCAATTCTGTATATTGCTAAATTCCTAGGGTCATTCTACAATGGAACCGGTACAAGGTTTTACTGCAGCCATCTAAGCAAGAACTAGTTGTAAACCCCCTAAGAAACACAGATGGTTTAAAGGAGACATTGATTCTAAACAAAACAATCTACCAAAGGAAAATGAATAGCGGCCCCAGTATGACTTTTTTGCACATCCACTTCTATCATGATTACACAATCTTCTCTAAACAGGGGATAGCACCAGAGTTGTGTCTAATATCACGAATCCATAGTCTTCTACAAATTTGTAAATGGAGTTGTGGGGCAGAAGAAAACCAAAAGATTGCTAGACCAGCACAATAAAGGACTCTATCAAGTATGGAGTTGAGCTTCTATCAGATTAAGCATTCATTCTGGATTCTAATAGCTCCGTTACTTGAGATGAAAAATCTACAGAACAGATCTTCCTAAAGGTATAGAAAAAAATGAGATGAAGTTCAACAAAAAAATACAAATTAACATATATGCTTTATTAAATAAAAACATAATCTCACATGCCCAACAAAATCCTTCCTTACAAGGAATGTCATTCACACAATATCTACACATCCTTTCCATATTAACTTGTAATACTCTCAACGTCATCACATGTTGCCTGTTGGTCATCAAATTTAACTGGCCTGTCAAAAATTAATAGCCAAATATAGCTGGTGCCCGGTGCTTAATTATCTAAACAAAAAAAGACCATGTATTTATTACATACATATCCCCCGGTCTCCTAAACTTAAAACGTGGCATGGTTTTAGCTTTAGGGAGAAATAAGACCGTTATGCCACATAGCTGGTGCATCCTTTCGCATGCACAATCACTTAAATGCTGTTAGCGTGCATTTTTTAATTAGAAAGAAATTCAAAACTTAAAACCATTTCATCCAACTATTAGCTACTGCATATCATTTGCGTCCAAAGAAACAATATGCTAACATTTAAAGTCCAGTAAAGCAATCAAGTTGAACATAATGGTACTTCAACAAATTCGAGAACACATACATGAAAAAAAAATCTAGAACAAATATAGAGAGAGTCGCAATAGTTAAGAGCAGTAAATAATAACCATTGGAAGGAAACACATTTAAACTTATTCAATCTTATAGCAGTGAGAGAGGAAGCAGAATTAAGCGATTAAGCACATGAAAACCATTCAAAAGAAGAACCCTAAGAACAAAGGTAGAAGTAGATCAGGATTGGCCGATTGGGCGAAATCCAACTAACATACGAGCATAGAAGGAACCGCAAAAAATTTAATTCGAAAACGAATACCTAATGAACAAATAAATAACGAAGAGCGGAACGGAATTAAGGAACAAGAGTAAAAAGATGGATTAGAGATTACGTCAAGGAGAGGGATGAGTTCATCAACTGATGAAGGGGGATCAACGAGCCTGTTTCCAGCCTCCATTAACTGTAGCTCCAATTCTTTCTCAGATGCCGCCATATCTTTTTTCGTCTCTATAATATGTGTGTGTACCTAAAGAGTAAATATACAGAAACAGATCCTGTAAATCTGAGCCTGGGGCCTCGATTTCACACCATTGAAAAACTAGAAACTCGTGCGCAAATCCATAAAAAACGTAAAACGAAAGGTCGATTAAGCGAGAGATGGAGAGAAGATGATTAGTATATAGGAAGTTAGGGTTTTCGGGAGCGGGAAAGAGAAAGTTGATGGGGTGAGGGGGGTTCTTGGTTTTGGATTTGGTTAATTGAGGAACTTGCAGAGGGAATTATGTAAAATTAATTATATATACTTTTTTAACCTTTTTTTTTTTCACACTCTCTTTTGATCGATTTTTTGTGTACTTTTGTGCGCTTTAAAGGAGAATCCACCAAGGCTGTGCCCGGATTCCGCCGGGCTCATGAATTGGAGTTAAATTACGTACTTTGAATCCACCTTTTGATTTGGTGGACGTGAGGACAACGTGGAGCTTTTTGGACCGCCTGATTACATTGTTGCCTTATTTGATTCCTTTTTATTACGAGTAAACTACCTTGTCGATCACCTGATTATAGTGTCTTTTTAATAGCATCTTTCGACTATAAAAAATTTAAAATTATCATTCGATCTAAATAATAATAATAAGTTAATTTATTGTCGGTAAAAGTTTTATGAGAGATGATGTGATAGGACTAAATTATAAAATTGTGTGAAAATTATAACATCCGGTCAAGATTAATTGTTGTGTCATCCTCTGTTAATTCTTTAACAATAATGGACTAATTTGTTAGTTTATAAAAGTCGGATTCTTAGTTTGTATTTTTTTCATAGTTTGAAGACACAATAATAAAATATCCTATAATCGGAGACCAACAGGATAGTTTACCCATTTATTATCCCTGAAAACTGCATTCCGCCAAAAATGTATTTACAATTATGCCAAAGAAAGGGGGAAAGCAGTATTAAGAATTTGTTTATTTTATTACGAGCATCAGCAGATCTTGAAATGAGTTAGGGGTTACTTAAAACTTTTGAAAATTTTAGAAATATAAATTAAATGTTTGAAAAAATATTAAAAATTAATGAGAATTTTTATCTCAAATATGAAAGGGATTTTAATTAAGAAAATTAAATTATCTAAGTAACCAAATTAAAAAAAAAAATTAAAAGTCAAATGTTACTTTTCTAAATTTTTTAAAATACTTGAGCCCCTCGATCTTTCACAACTGTTCACCTCTGATTACAATCATTTTTTTGTTAGTAATATTATTTCATGGACAGTCGTTTAGTTTTCTTCGTTTTTAATCATTTTGAATAATTTGTAAAAAAAATGTCGAACAACAAAATTTAAAATTTATTCATTAAGCTTTTCATATACTTTGGGATATAATGATACGGTTAACACTGAACTTTGAGGTGTGTTATGATGTTGCACTTTGTACTCTCCGCTGTCTAGTTCAATATTTGAGTTTTTACAGTAAAAAGTTCGATTCGGGTCCGGATCAACAACAGTTTGTTACATATCGATTTTAGGTCATCACATCCTCGGGTCAAACCAAGTTTTGACACGAGCAGGTTTCAGTTCAAATATTTGTATGGATCAGCTTTTTACATCCCTACTAGACATCAATAAGGTATTCATTTATGTTTGTAGGGACAAACAACAATAAACCCTAAAATTATTTACTTTTAACCAAAAAACGTAAAATATCTCAACAAATAAAATAAATGAAAAATGTCAACACAATGATTTTCTTTTATTTTTCATCCTATCTTCTTATATACTAGTTTTTTTCTCCAAAAAAAATAGTTACTCAACTCTATAATCGATTCTTATCGTCGTTCTATCAACAAACATCACTATTAGTTTAGCATGTTTAAAACATATCAAATGGTAAAAATCAAAGTCAAAACATAAAATGTTATTATATCTACGCACTACTATAATTTAATTCATTGTCAGAATATGTTTTTTTTATCATTTTTCATCGTCAAAACGATATAAGCTTTGTTTGGATTAGATAATAAAATGAAAATTATCCAAAAAAATAGAAAAAAAAATAAATTTGAATGTGCTCGGCATTTTTTGTTATTATGTGCAAAAAAAACCACTGTAATTTAAAATAGAAAAAAAATAAATTTGAATGTGCTCGGCATTTTTTGTTATTATGTGCAAAAAAAAACCACTATAATTTAAAATAGAAAAAAAAAATTGAATGTGCTCGGCATTTTTTTTTTTGCTAATTCCTTTGTATCCTGGTGGCAAAGATAGATGTTATTATGTTGTGTGTGCTTTCATTGAAAAGACTAAGAAAGTTGAACAGATACTACCCTTGTATCACACTGACATATTCAGACAAAAAAAGAAAATATTGAGAGAAAATAGAAAAAAAATACAAACTAGTTTAAGATACATAAATATATATATTTTTTAAACATAATTTTCTTCCATCACATATTTCAATTCAACCAAACCATGAATAGAAAGATAATTATAATTTTTTTTTACTTTTTATAATTTTCTGGCACATTTTGGATAATCTTATTTTCAATTTTCTTTCCACTCTATCTATCAAAATCTATATGTTTGTAATAAGGGTAAACTACACAGTTGACCACCGAACTATGGGGTTGGTGTCAATATGACCACTATATTATTTTTCGTCTCAAATACACCACACAACTATTTAAATGGTGCCACGTTTGCCACACGCCGTTAAAAAACTAACGGCGTGTCTGATGTGGCTGTTAAATGTCTAACGTTTTTGCCACGCAGGATATGTATATGCCCACGTCAGATTTCCAGGTAAAAAAAACACATGCTCATTTGCCTATTTAACTTAACGTGAAACCCTAAATTCATAAACATCTCATTCCTTTTTAAGATTTCAAAGAAAGAAGGTGTTCTTGGAGGAGGCTCAAGTTTGATATGGATGCAGAAATGTATCGAGTTTGCTACTGTGGAGCTCGTTCGATGATGAAAACAGGATGGACCGATGAAAATCCAGGTAGGAAATTTTGGGGTTGTGGAAATTATGGAAAAGGGGTAAGGGGATGCAAATTTTTTTACTGGTATGATCCACCAGTGAGCCCTAGGTCGAAAGCTATTATTGTTGGTCTTCGAAGAAGGGCTGCTGTTATGGAGAAACAAAGGAAGAAAGAAAGAATTTGGGGAATTTTGGTTCTTGGTGTGGTGTTTTTCACTGGGTTTTATTTGGGAACAATGTTCTCCTAATTGTAAGGGTTTAATGGGTGTTATGGGAATTTCATTTTGTGGGTTTTAGGTATTATGTATGAATTTAGGGTATTTGTGATGTAATAGAATCTTGTTTTACCAGTTTGTGTATGAAGAAATAGGATATGAAATTTAGGGTTTAATATGTAAGGGATCAATGTAAGCAAATGGGATATGGGATTTGTGTAACTCTGTTACACACATTTTGTAATGTAATAGAATGAAAAAATCAGTTTTATAAAGTTGTGTTTGAACAATGTTTGATCAATAGAAATACTAACAGATAATGTAAATATTTGGTACAATGTAAATAAGAATACATAACTTTATAATGCCATTAAGATTGGAATGTTATCCATACATTACATACTGTTTGAGTCAAACTACATTACATAATGTTTGACCACTTTGACCAATACACATCATTTTCTGTAAAACTATTCTAAAATATTGACCAACTAAAGAAGGCCAATCAAAAAGTATTGACCTATTACAAAAGGTCAATCAAAAATATTAAACTGTGTGATACTTGTTTTCACAACAACATAACATTGTTTGGTCAAATGTAGGTCTATGTTTCAATAAAATAACAAAAAAGAAGTTGCTTCCTTCCAACAGATTCAAGGATCAACCCTTGGAGATGATTGACTGACACAACTCTCTTGACTCATATGGATAGAAGTGGTGGGCATCCATCTTACAGTATGGACTTGTGAAGGTGGAGTTGGCCTTGAACTTGACCTTGGATTTGTAGTAGGGGTAGTTTGAGCATGGCTTGTAGTTGGGGTGGGCATCCATCTTACAGTTTGAGCATGGCTTGTAGTAGAGGTAGTTTGAGCATGGCTTGTAATTGGGGCATTTTCATGTCTTCTAATCTGCACAACAAAAGAAAGTCAAGTAATTAAGTGAGAAAAGAATGTTAATATACATTTATTAAAAAATTTCAAAACTTACTGGCAGTTTTGAAACTCTAGGAGCTCTTGCAATTGCAGAAAATGTGGATGTTTGTCTAGGTGCAGGCCTTTTGACATTGCCACCAACTTTTCCCTTACATGTCCTAATATTGTGTCCACTTCCCTCACATTTTTTGCAGTAAATTTTGACACCCTTTTTTGAAACTTTACCAGATTGAGGTATTGTCTCATCAGCCTCTCTTCTTCGTTTCTTGTGTGGTCTTCCTGGAGGCCTTCTAAATATAGGTGGTAGGACAGGCTCAGGTGTTTCTTCAACAGTCCATTGGTTTTCACCCCTCACTGGACTGATCAAATGTGAATAAATTTGCCTTTAAGTTGAGACATGATAGCAAGGGGCCACATATTTTTCTGGCCTATCTGGAAGTGATAAAATAACAGAAATAGCATGCACACAAGGGATGCCTGTATAAAAGAAAGTAAACAGTAAAAACCTATACTAAACAATAATCAAACATATATACATTAAACCAAACACATGTATCCAACAACATTATAAATCAACATAAACTAAACAGATTAAACCAAACAACTATATAAACATAAACTAAACATATATATATAAATTAAACATGTATCCACCAGCATTAAACCTAAATTAAACCAAAACATTATAAATATGTATCCAACAACATTATAAATCAACCTAAACTAAACAGATTAAACCAAACCTGTCAGTTCCCATTTTCTGCAGGAGCATGTCCAGGCTTGGATATTAACTGCATGCTGATTTGAAGGACCACAAGACACTTGGTACATGTGTCCACCAGCATAAATAGGCCAACAACTGCATAATAAAACAAACAAACAATTCAACCAACTTTAATAGAAAAAAATAACTGATTTAATAATTAGTCATACCTATGTGCTAGTGAAGTTGCATGGTCGAGTTTCTTTTGAATTTTAGAGCATAGAAGTTCGTTCCACTTTTCAGCAAGTTCTTTTCTTTTTGCAAGCCTTTGCATCAATTTTGTCCTAACTAACTCCAACAATGTGATGACTGGCTTGTCTCTAGCTTCGAGTATTAACTGACCATATAAAAACAGTAAAAGTTAGTACAATTAGACAAACAAACAAATTAAAGGTTGGTGATCAATTTACCTTATTAAAACATTCACAGTTATTGTTCAGAAGCATGTCTGACTTGCAATTGATGGAAAAGTGTGACTTTGACCACATCCTTGGGTCTTTAGGTGCCAACCACTTCCAAACAGTTTCTGATAAATCCTACAAAGATTAAAAGATGGTGGTCAATTTTAAAATACAAATTTATGAAACTAATTTTAAAATACAGTACCATACCTTCAAGTTTGACATTGCAGATTCAAACTCCCTTACATATGTTGCCCTGGCAGCTTTCCACAATTGATCTTTTAGTGCTTTTTCAACAAAATCATTGGTTTTAGAATTAGAGTACAAGTGCCTCACACATGTTCTGTGTTCAGCATAAGGGAACAGTTCTGGCACAGCATCCATTAGTCCCTGCATCCAACAAATAAAGCACAAAATTAGAAAATTAAATCATAAATAAACAAAAATAAAATTAGAAAATAAAAGCATGCATACCTTCTGTCTATCAGTCATGAAGGTGAACATGTGAGAGTTGTTTATCTTTAAATCGGCAGCTAAGATTTTTAGAAACCAACACCAAGCTGATTCACACTCACTCTCTATTACTGCAAAAGCTACTGGGTAAATTGAGTCATCTGCATCTATCCCAACTGCTGCTAGAAGATGACCCAGATAATACCCCTTCAAGTGACATCCATCTAAACCAATAATAGGCCTACACCCTGCCTTAAACTCTTCTTTCATTGCTTGCATACAAACATAAACCCTCTCAAACTTCCTCTCATCTAACTTACATATTGTTGTTGTCCCTAGATTTGAGTACCTTAGTTCACCTAGGTAACCATATAATTTTGCATACTGCTCATTCTGGTTCTCATGCATCATTTCAAGGGCAAAATTTCTGGCCCTAATACACTTACCCTTGGCTACTGTTAGACCCCAATCTTTGTGTACAACATGTTTTAGAGAAGTACTAGAGAATGTTGGATCAACATAGAAATTGTTTAAGTACTTCCTAGCAAGCCACCTTGAAGTTACATTAGCATTCACAAACTCCCTAAGACAATTATGTTCACCCTTTACTGACCTAATCTGCCAAGTACCTCTAGAAGGATCCTCACCATTAATAGGAGTTGCCCATAACACCCATGGACACCCTTCCTTGCATGTCACTTGAATCCTTTTGTTGTCATTTCTTTTTAACTTGACATTGTACCTATTCTTAACACTATACATTCTAATTGCCTCTTTCAAAATATCCTTACTTGTAAATATTAAACTAACTTTTAGTATAGGGTTTAACATGTCTGTGTCAGCATTAAACTCAGGAAATCTAGGTCTATGTTGTGGACCATCTGAATCTGACTCATCTACACTGTGTAGTGAGTCAGAATGTTCACCATCACTCTCAACCTCTACTTCTTCACTGCCCAACCCTACATTCACATTATTAATTTCATCATCTGAGCTGAAAAATTCATCCTCACTATTAGAAAACTTAGACACATCAGTGGTTGACTCAGATTGAGCACCATAATCTTCATCTTCTGAGTCAGACTCAGAATCTACCCTACCCTCAGCCTCAAAAGCAACATTATCATCACCAGAATTCAGTTCAGGTTCAGGTTCAGGTTCAGGTTCAGGTACTGCAAACCCTACAATTTCTTCTAAAAAAAGGTGAACATAATGATCAGTAGGTATATTTCTAACCATTTCAAGAACATCACTATCATTCACCAGTAGTTTTACTTCTAAGGGATTAGATGCCACTTTCCAAAAAACCCTAACCCCATAAGTGATTTCTAACTTCTCAACTATACCAATAATTTTAAACATTGACATGGTGTCAACATCTAGATAATCAAAAAAGCTGACTAATCTTCCACTATATCTCACCCTAGGTTTCCTAACAATAAAACCACCATGATGTACAACACAGCTGAATTTATCTGAATTAACTCTTGTTAAAATAAAACAAACATTGTTCAGTATATGTATAAACTAAACCTAAACACAATATACAAGTCAGAAACACGTGCAAACCATTTAAAAACAGTATAAAATAGTACATTAATAAATACCCCACCATCAATGGAACATTCCATATAGAAACATATGCATAAAAAGTCAGTAAATGTGCAAACCATATAAAAAAGTAGGACCACATAAAAAGTCAATAAAAGTTTGGTGTCATTTAAAAAGTAGGACCACATAACATTATTCTATTCTATTAATCCTAAAACATGTGCACCCCACAAAATCTCAGTATTGTATTAATCCTAAAACAGTACATTATACTATATTAATCCCAAAACAATGATAACATGAACCTTAAACCAATGTAACAATACTTTACATTGTATTAATCCAAAATAAAGTGATTGTATTAACCCTAAACTAACATACTATTAATCCCAATCAATCACTCCAACTACCTTAATCTCAGTATTATATCTCAAGTACCAACCCAAATATAAACCCCAACTACCTTAATCTCAGTATTATATCTCAAGTATCAACCCAAATATAAACCCAAAACCTAACTAGTATCGTTAATCGTAATCAATCACTCCAAAATAGTAACCCTAATCTCAGTATAAACAATGACCCAAATCATTAACCCTAATATCATTATTAGCGTTAATCGAATTCATTAACCATAATATCAATTCTACCGCTAATCGAAATCATTAACCCTAATCCTAATTTCAGTATTAACGATAAACCCAATCCAAAAACAAGCAAAATACACTACGAAATTAAGATAACTAACCGTATTTTGGACTGGGATCCCCTTTTTGCCGAAGAAATCCACTCATCTTCAATCTCTCTGAAGGTTTTTTCCTACTTGAATCGTCAGTGTCGTTGAGTCGTTGAGAGAGTTTTGGGTGATTTTAATTTGGGTTTAGGGTAACAGAGATTGAAAGTGTCGTTTTACTTTTTTTTCTAACATTTTACTTCTTTCTTTTTTCACGGTGGAAAATGTTTATTATTTAATTTACACATCAGACTTCCGTTAGACATTTAACAGCCACATCAGACACGCCGTTAATTTTTTAACGGCGTATGGCAAACGTGACACCATTTAAATAGTTATGTGGTGTATTTGAGACGAAAAATAATATAGTGGTCATATTGACACCAACCCTATAGTTCGGTGGTCAACTGTGTAGTTTACCCTTGTAATAATTTGGACATAGATCCATTTGGAATTCGACGCTTTTAATGAAATGAAAGCCCAAGCTTCGTTTGGATCCAAAGTACAAACCCAAAGACGTCCCGGAGGTGTGGTTCACTAAAACCGGTTCAATAAACATCGTTTTCTTGGCAGTTTCCTCCAAGACCCGATTCCACCCAAAAGACAAAATTCTCAAGTCAAGTCAAAGGTTAATTTCCACCCAACCAGAACCCTCCACATGTCACATTTTTATTGGTTAGAATCATGTAACGACAACGTGTCAACCTTCAAAGAAATGTTTCCACTTCATAGCTCTCTTCACTCCTCCAAAAGCATATGATAGCCCGTTCCCAGCCAGATCTGTTTAAAAGCCATTTCGCAAGAGAAATCGGTAAATTTTTCCGTTAGATCTGAAAAAATTCCTCCACCGTGGCGACGTCGGGGCCGCAGGACGTCCGGCGTAGAAAACCGTCTCCGTCTTCATCGTCGAGTTCAGGACCGAGCATCGTAGAGAAGAGGGAACATCTTAGAAAGAATCCAAAGGTTGATTATCCATTTTGGCAACAGAATTGGTTCATCGGATTGTTATTCTTGATGGCGATGGGGTTCTTTGGTCTTGCTCTCTTCCTCTTACTTACTTCCGATTTCGATCAAGGTTCTCCTTCCTCCGCCGCTGCCTCCTCCTCCTCCTCATCCCAGAACGTCGAGGTTTTAATCATACTTTTACACTTACTTTACTTTTTCCCAATTATCCTCTGTTTGATGATATTAATTGAATTTAATGAGTGGAACAGGTTACTTATGGGACGGTTTTAAAGCTGATGCACGAGAAAACAAAATTTAGGCTCCATTCACACGATGTGCCGTACGGTTCTGGAAGTGGACAGCAATCCGTCACCGGTTTTCCCAATGTAGACGACTCCAACAGCTACTGGGTACTCTCTCTCTCTCTCTTACCAGCTTGATTTTCCGAACTAGTTTCTGAATTGAACATGGTTTTGGGAGCGTTTGTAATACTGTTGTTTTGATTACATTATGCAATCAAACTCTTTGTTAATGGTTAGTATAATGGATCAATGAATTTTTTCAAGTTTATGATTAACATTTTGGTTTGTTTCAAGTATTTACTAGCTAACGGTTAACCCTGTGAATGTGATGATATTATGGTGTCTTTCGCTTAGAATCGGTATTGATATGGTTCAAGAACATGAGATTCTTCCTTTACCATATTCGAATTTGTTTGTGCCTTTTTCTATTCCTATATATTTCTTCTGCTGTGGTGATTGAAGTAATTTGAAAGTTGAATATGTTTGACTGAGTTTGGTTTTTTGTACTTTTTACCGCCAAATTCTCATTTAATAGTGTTTGATAATAAGAGCTTTTTTCATCACCCAATTACATTTGTGACTATGCTTTGCAGATTGTTAGGCCTACACTTGATACATCTGCTAAACAAGGAGACACCATCCCCAATGGGGCAATTATTAGATTGCAACATATGAGGACTAGGAAATGGCTGCATAGCCACTTGCATGCATCCCCAATATCAGGAAATCTCGAGGTTAGTATTTTTCACATGTTTAGCAGCCAATCTTCATCGATGTTAGAAAACCGTGATGCACTTCTAGGCCTGTAAACTTGATAAATGTTCGCTTTTGAGATTCTTCTCTTTTTTTATTACCCTTTGATGTTGGGTATAGGTCAGTTGTTTCGGAGGAGAATCAGAATCGGATACTGGCGATTATTGGAGGTGAGGCCAAAATTTTGCGTTTTGTCAAAGTTATGTGAATCATTCTTGGTTATCTGTTTTGCTGGTGCTTCATTATTGGAGTATCCTCTCAGGCTCATGATTGAGGGAAGTGGAAAGACTTGGAAGCAAGATCAAAGGATTCGGCTTCAACATGTCGACACTGGTGGCTACCTGCATAGTCATGACAAGAAATACTCCAGGATAGCTGGTGGACAGCAAGAGGTGAGAATGGAAATATATAATAATTAAAATAATCATTATATTATTATTTGGACATTTCTTTATCTTAAATTCCATGCTAAAGAATATATTGATCTTCTAATATTCGATAAGTAGCTAATCATTGAGTGTGAAAGCCTACTTCTATTGCTTTTCTAAACATGAGTCTCTGTTGATAATTTTTTAATGTTGAAGGAGCAGGCCATTATACGTACTTCTGAAGTTCGTTTATGGCTTTCGTTACCTGTTAGTCGTTATATTGACCATTTCCACATAATTGCGTAGGTTTGTGGTGTTAGAGAAAAGCGTGCGGATAACGTATGGTTGGCTGCAGAGGGTGTGTACCTCCCCATTACCGAAAGCAAGTAGTATATGCATGGTTGAGAGATCACTTCTCTGTAAAAGCAGGTGCATGGATTTTGGATTTGTTGGTGCTGGTGCCTGTTTCTTTAGTAGCTAATATCCATTTTACGAAATCAGTAGTAAATTCTGCAGAACAACTTTCTCTGCTGAATACTCAATTATGCATGTGTATGTACCTTGAGACGATCCTAATCAGATATAGGCCTAATAGTTTCCGGTTTTGATATCACAGTGAACGTGCCCTTGAACAATCATCTTAGTATAGTACCTCACATCGGATTCTGGAACTTTTCCGCCGTACTTTCTAATCAAATTCAATAAATTGCCTCTCCATCGGCGTATTCGAGAAGCAGGTTGGGATTTGCTTCCCCATCTTCAATGGTTATAATTTCAACGTAGCATTGGACGATATTCGGACAGTCAATGAATCGCTGAAGAACGCTATATTCCTTTTGAAGCGAAGGGGAGGGGGATGAACTATATTTGACGGCAACTAGTCGGGGAACTGGCTTTGTTACGCTTGCTAAATACACATTTGCAAATCCTCCGGCGCCAAGTCTGTTCCGTTTCACCCATTCCATGAGCTGACCGGTTTTGAATGATATACCTTTAACTACTTGTAAATCCGAATCCATCATCTACTGAAAAGAATAAGCAAATTATAAGCAATCCAATGGGAGCAGTTCAAAGCGGAGAAAATGGTTTGTTTAAACTCAGAGGTAATTTATAGGTTTTGCATGGTATTGGAGCTGAGCGTTCGTTTTTATGTTCGACTTGTTGGGCACGAAACAATTTCTGTTTTCTTTAAAACTTTTTTTATTTTGCCAACACAATGCGCTATCACTTTAGGTTTAAATTAAAAATAAGTTGCCAAAATATACATTTTTAGAATTTTAGGTACCTAAAGTATTTTTATTAAAAATAAGTGTCTAAAGTTTATACCTTGTAATTTTAGACACCTAAAATTACACGGTTGCAATTTTAGGTGTATGACCGTTAAGGGCAGTTAAAAATTTGTTAACCAACCAATGTTCGGCAGCGGCATGTTTATTTTATTTGTTTTGAAAAAATTAAAACATTTTTCTAAAAAAAATATTTTTTTCAAAAAAATTGAAAATTTGTAGTTTTACAAAACAGTTTCTATATCCCTAAAATTTCTCAAACCCAAACCCCAAACTACTGCCGCGGATTGCAGACCTTGAGCACACCCCTTTGGTCACCGGATCTAAGTGGTTATTTTTCCCAACACGGCGTCGCCGAAAATGCCAAACGATGTGTCAGTCAATATCGTGTTCGACGTTCGGTTGACACGCTTCTCGACTTTTTTGGCAACGTCGTGTTGGGAGAAATGATCACTTAAGTCTGGCGACCAAAGGAGTGTGCTCAGAGACGACGAAAGTGGCGTCGATTTGGGAGCTTAGGTTTGAAAAATTTTAAAGATTTGAGGATTGTTTTTTGAAAGTTAAATTTTTTGAGATTTTTTAAATTTTCTTTTTAAAAAATATAGGTGTTTTTTTAGAAAAATTTAAAAATTCATATTAGTACCACATGTCAAGCATTGATTGCTTAATAATTTTTTTTAACACTCTTTAACTGTCAAACGCTTAAAATTACAACGATGTAAATTTTAAACACTTATTTTTAACAAAAAAAAAATATTTTAGGCACCAAAAAATTTAAAAGAAACATACTTTAGACTAGTATTTTTCATTTAAGCCGTGACTGTACTACAGCCTCTGTCCTGCATGGTTTTTAATTGGGCCTCTCGTTCAGCAAGCCCATTTTAATTTAAAACTATATTTTTAGTGTTCAGTCCACAAATAGGCTTCTTCTTATTGAGTTTAAGCGAGTGATTATTCCATTCATTAGTAGTGGATTTTCTTCGTCAATTGTCGCGTTTAAATTATTTTAAACTCTAAACTTTAAATAATATATTTTATATGCGAATGTTATATGCTTAAAAATATAACTAATTATTTTTGTTTAACCACGGATATTAAATATACTAATTGGTTAATCTAGAACAGGTATTACAGAGGCCCTTTATGAAGACAATAATTTCAATTTGTTCCATTCACAACATCAATATTTTAATTTTTGACCCTATTTAAAAGATTTAGTACCTAATCCCACTAAATCAACTAATTGTTGGTTAGTATTTGTTGCTAATTTCTTTCTACTTTTCATTTTATTATTTCCCCCCATAAATAACCATTTTCGTACCATAAGTGTTGAGAGTGGTCCATTTGGAAATATGAAAAGCTGCAATTGGGCATTTAACTTTAATCTTTAACCTTATTGCAGCTTTTTGCTCGTGTTCTAATCTCAGATAATTTTATTTAGTTGAGATTCAATTTATCGTCATTTTATCACTACTTTCAAATATATTAATCATCGTATAGATCCACCTATTGATTAGTAAAAACTTGACTTTTTTTCTAAATTAAATTATTTAACAAATCCCTCTACTATACATTTTCAGTGAATTAATTTTCAAATGTATGGGTATTTTTATTCAACCAATGTTTTATGTATAACCCGTTGATAAAGCCAATAAAAGTGGGAAAATAAAGAAACAAGTGTAAATGGTAAGATGTAGAGATATAAGTGGAAATTGGGGCCGGTTAAAATGAATAATTGGGCTCTGAATTTGCCCCCACAAAGGGTACCCTGCCCTTAATTTTTCTTCGTCCCTTGAAAACAAGGGTCACCCCTTTGCTAAATTACCTTTTAGCCTCGTTTTAATGGAGAACCGACCCATTCTATTTTACCATTCCTATCCCTAAACCAAGCTTTCAACGTCATGTGATATCTCTTGGCAACAAAATATAAACCATGAATTCCAACTAATCATTGCCTCCCAATCTCATTTACATTGAGAAATTTCATAAATTTAGGCTAAAAAGATTGGTTACAATGGGGCCTTACACATTTAATGATTAAAATCTGAGATGCCCCCAGCATGAACTATAACTATATATAACTGGTAACTATATTTAGGTGAGGCACAAAAATGAAAAAGAAAATGGGTATGGTATTTAATGCAAATCTCGACCCATATATTCATGTGATACCAAACAGGACTAACGCATAATTTTATGTTAAAGAGTAAATTTATAAAATTTTAAGGTACATAAATATGTTTCTAATAAAAAATACATATAATTTTTTTTAAATTATATACGAATTTCAAATTTTTAAGTCCTTCACTACATAAGTGCAGGCAATGTACCACCCATGATCCTAGGGATGGGCATTTTACCCGGAGCTGACGGGTTCCGAACCGACCCGATCAGGTCGAATTTTTTAATAAAAAAGTTGGGTTCAGGTCGGGGTTTTGTTAAGGGTAAACTCGGGTCGAGCCGGGTTTGGGTTTAGGGTGTAAAATATCTGACCCGACCCGGGACTAATAGTGTAATTTTCTCCTAAATTTTTAGGGATATTTATAATAATACCCCTATTTATATATTTTTTATAATTAAGTCCTTAAAATCGAATATTTATTTATAATTTAGTCCTTTAAATTATAACTTTTTTACAATTAAGTCCCTTAAAATTATTTTTTTAGAATTAGGTCCCTAAAATTAATTTATTTTATATAGATCGGGTCGTGTCAGAGTCGAATTTAATATATTTATTTTTGAGTTAGGTCGGGTCAGATCGGGTACGAATTTAGGGTGTTTATTTTCGGGTCGAGTCCAGATGAGACAATAACCCGACCCGTGCCCATCCCTACATGATCCTCATTCAAGATCTGCCCCGTAACGCGTTGAGAAACAATGTCCCCGTGTCCACTCCCACACACTCGGTTAGATATTGTCGTAACCGAAACAGAAAATAAATCTGTTTCCGTCGGATAAAAATGGATTTGACCAGTCAGCCCATTTGTATGTGAAGGACCAGCACCGACATCAAGCTTCATGCTTCTCACGGGGAGGGTGATGCACATGTTTTGTTATTTAGATCAAACCTCCATAACTTTTTTTTTTTTTATTCTTTATTTTTAAGTATCCGTTTCTTCACCACCCCATGCTTTGCCTGTACGGGCGGAACATCGAGGGCCAGTGGACTCATGGTCCCACAAAAACATATTAAAAAATTTATAGTATAATTATTCTTTTAATCCCTTAAAAATACATAATTCATTATTGTCTCTTCCTTGTTTTTTTAATGAATAAACTCCTCAATAAATAGTTTTAGGTTCCACTAATGTGCAGAGTAAATTTTGTTCTATTGAGTTGGGTAAGGGCTCAAGATAACGTTACAAAATTTAAAATTTAATGTTGATTATTTATAGGATTATATTTTGATGTACAACTCATATAAAATATTTAAATTATAAATTTAATATCTAAATTCATAATTCTAATATTAAACTTTTAAACTCTATATTCTAAACGCTAAACACTAAATTGTTAACTTAAATTATACTTCAAAACCCTAAAAACCTAAACCATATAGCAATGTGTATCAAAATGTTTTTCTTAAATTATACTCAAATTATTTAAGACAACAAAATGGTACAGTGTTAATGTGAAATGGGATCAAAGGGGCAGGAAATGGGTAAGGAGTTGTGAATTTAAGAAATTGTTAAATGGAGGGGTCAGTTGAACATTTAGTAGTGGTAAAGGCTGTAATAATAATAGTGTGTATAGGTGGGGTTCATTTATTTCACTGGTTTTTGCTTAGCTGGGTTTGCGTTGATTATGGTTGCCAATAACATCAAGGTTTATTCCAAATTGTGCATTTAGTTGTTGTAGCCTGTAGGACATGGATTTCAAATTGGCAAAGCCAAAGGATTCATTCACGGCAAAGATAAGAATAAATATAATCAACAGTGGTTGAAGAAAAAGGGGCAGCCCCACGACTGTGTCCTTTCCACTTTCTTGCAGAGAACTGGATTATTATTATTTTCTTACACACAGACAGAGTCATATGTTTATAGGAAAAGAAAGAAAGCTGTCAGATTGTTGCCGCCAGAGACGGACGCAGAATTTTATGTTAGGAGGGGCGAACCTATAAAATTTTAAGTAAAGGCGAATTTATAATATTTTATGGGTAAAATAAATATAGATAGTTTCTTAAAAAAATTTAAATTATATATGAATTTCAAAATTTTAAGGGGTCGACTGCCCCTCGAGCCTCTTTGGTCCATCCCTAGTTGCAGCAGGAAAGAATAGATCGTAGATAATCATTACGTGTTTGGATTTATCCACCATATACATATGCCTTTAGTGCAGCAGGTTCATCCCCTTGCTAAGGCTTTGTTTTGGATGTGAAGGCAAACGGTCGTTGGGGCTGAATGCTCGTTGTCAGAAGTTATAAAATTTAATTGTAAGTAAACGAGCATTTAGGCAAAAAAAAATTAGCGAGTAAACGCTCGTTGGGTGCGTAACCGACACTTGTTTAACAGTAAAAACACACGACAACTAACGTTGAGGGTCTAAACTCAACAGTGCAAGGTAGATTTCAAATAAAGCTGCAACTCTATCCATGCCTACTGGCTTCTGTACTTGTTTTCGACAAACAATTAGAATACGGTTACACTAGAATTCCGGTACTTTACCACTGTCATTGAACAGAAAAACTGTGATTTCTCAAGTTTAATTATGGGTAAACTACATAAACAGTCCAATATTATATGATGTTTTTTGTTGAGCCTCCTCACTATGAAAAGTTATAAAATAATATTTTTAATTTAAAAAATATAATAAACTGATTCGGTATCGTTAAAAATTTAAGAGCTGATGACAAAACAACAAATAAAAAATCGACATAATAACACATTTAGTCCTTATATTTACATATTTAGTATGAGACTTATCAAATCGGAGGATAAAGGGACGTTTGACAAAGCACTTGTGTGCAAGGTCAGAGTTATTGGAGTGGGCTAATGAGTCGCGGGGATGATACCAACACGGAGGTAGTGCCGCGGTGGAGGGTTAAATTGATAAAGTGAGTAAATATTGATGACCAAACTGATTGACTTTTTCGAATTTGAACTTATTGATTGATTGTGTATATATGAAAGATTTATTATGTTAATTTTTGTTAGCTACCATATCATCAGCCATATAATCGAGGGCCAAACCGATTTGTTATTTTTTTTATTATCAGAAGATTGAAAAAATGGGGTAATTTACATTTTAAATCACTAAGTTTAATATTCACTTTCATTTACATCACAAACCTTTAATTTAATTTAATTACATCATTCAATTTTTATTATTTATAAATTAAGTCACTTATATTGAAGTCGTTGAATAATTCTAATGAAAAAAATAAATTTGACACTTTTATTTAACATATTTTTACATATCATCGATAAATAATGTTCAATTCACATCTTAAATTTTTTTTGTTAGGATTTATAAGAAATCTAATTATTTTTCCTTTGAATTTATTAAAACGAAATGTTTAAGAAAGTTCTTACAAAAAATGTTAAAATTATCAATTGAACATTAAATGATGATGCTATGTGAAAAATATGTTAAATAAAAGTGTCAATTTTAGTTTTTTTCTTTCAAATTATTTAATGATTTCAATATAAGTGATTTAATTTATAAATAATAAAAATTGAATGATGTAGTTTGATTAAATTAAAGGTTTGTGATGTAGATGAAAGTAGACGTTAAGTTCAGTGACCTAAAATGTAAATTACTCTAAAAAATGACTGATGCAACTTGTAACCCGTAATGAACGTGCAAGGAATTAATCCTCCTCTTGATCTGTGTTTCTGAGAATCGATTACAAGTTAAAAAAAATAGCACAGTAAACAATGTCAACGCAGAAGACAAATAATACAATTGTTTAAAAATTTGAAGGAAAAAAACCCTGGGTTTATTGATTGAATCCGAGTCTGTAAATCTAGAGATTCCCGAAGAAATGGTCAGAGTTTGAGTTATTTTTTATTTTTATTTTAATAAGAAATGTTCACAAAGGGGAAGGGAATCCCGGATGGAAATTGCAAAGAATGGTCCTTGTTTGTTTCTGTGTAGAAGAAAACGACCGACACCTCTTTGTTTCACAGGTGTGTAGGGATTGGTATTTTATCCGGACTCGGCGAGTTTTGACCCGACCCGGTTTGAACCGGTCGGGTTTTGTTAAGGGTAATTTAGGGTTTTGATTTAGGTTGCAAAATATTCGACCCAACCCGAGACTAATAGTATAATTTTCTCTTAAATATTTTAGGGATATTTATAATAATACCCCTTTATATATATATATATATATATATATATATATATTATAATTAAGTCCTTAAATTTGAATTTTTATTTATAATTTAGTCCTTCAAATTATAATTTTTTACAATTAAGTCTCTTAAAATTATTTTTTTACAATTATGTACCTAAAATTAATTTATTCTATATAGGTCGGGTCAGATCGGGGTTAGATTTAATATACTTATTCTCGAGTCGGGCCTGATTTTTTATTAAAAAAATAATGTTGGGTCGAATACATGTTTATGGTGTTTATTTTCGGGTCGGGTCCGAGTAGGCCAAAAATCCGACCCGTGCCCATCTCTAGGTGCGTGTGAATTGTGATGAAAATTACAAATAAATAAATGGGGGATTAAATTTAAAGGCGTAGGGGGTAGGGCCATGGCTTTGGACAAAACTGTACCTTCAAGGGGTATTGAAAGTGATTCCTTGACCTTTATTACAGGGCGGTAGGGCTACGACATTAACCTAATTTGACAAAATCAACCTTCAGATGTCCCAGTTTTGCATGCCACACCATGGATTTTAAAAGAAATGGTTTCTACAAAGCTTATGATATGGAATATTGACAATGGCGATATCATACATTGACAAAAGCTACCCAAAAAAGAAAGAGACACAAAACAAGACTAAAACTACATGCTATCTTCTTCATTCTCCATTCACTGCAACGGGTGACTCAAAAGGGTAAGCTCTTTGAAGTTGAGCTTGCGGTGATCGACTTGAAATGTTCCGACGGAACGAAATCTTGCGGCAAATTGGCCCTGTTCACAATTCTCTTCATGTTGTTCTGCAAACTCTGTTGGACCAATTGTTTAACAGCTTTCTTCTCCTCGCTCATCATGTTTTCTTCTTCCACCAAGCACTCCTTTCGGTTCGGATTCGTCGATGAAGATGAAGAGCTGCAAATCGGAGCTGATACGGCTGCATTCATCTCCGACACTCGCTTCCCTTTGTCCACTCTCAAGACCTCCAAGATCCTAGAAGCTCTCTTCTGTGCCAATGTACTACCCAAGAGTGTTAGCTCGAGCAATGACGAAAAGATGCCTGCTTCGATCATGGCATGTCTGTCTCCATACGATTTATGTGCCATTACCATGAGAATATACGAGGCCTTCTCTTGGCTTCCCGGCGAGTCGGTCCAATTCAACACGTCCACCAAAATCGGGAATGCTTCCGATGCAATACTAATCCCCTTTCTACCTTCTGGAGTGGACACTACATTGCTCAAAATCGAAAGAATTCTTTCACTAACTTCCATGTCTCCCAACGCATTCAACAGAAAAGGTATCAAACCGGCTTCCGACATGAAGGAAATGTTCGACTGCGAGATCGATAGATTACAAAGAGCTCGAAGGGCATCGTGTCTGGCTTGAGACCTACTTTTTGTGTCCAAAATCTTGAGGGATTTTACCAAGAAAGGGATAGCCCCTGATGATCCAATGATAGGCTTATTCGAATCCAATGCGCTTAAGCCGAGGAAATTTGCTACAACAGCATCCGAAATCGCCTCGCTTGGCTCATTTGGGGATTCAATAAGCTTTAGCATCTTGTGTACAGCCCCTGCTTTGACAATGGCTGCTTTGTTCCTGCAATAGGGTTTTATAAAGAACTACATTTTAAGTAACAAAATCAAACAGACAAAGCTGTGCCCAGAAAATGTCTGTTAGAAAGATTAAAGGAAAGGGAAATGAATTAGATTAAAGACAAATTAAATGCGTTATTCTACAAATCCGGTCCTGTTTCAAGAAAATAACAAGATATGAAAGCAAAAACATGGAAAATGACTTGTCCAACCAAATTCCCCTCAATCATTCAGACATTTTTATTTTCTCTTACACAAAAAAAAAAAACCCAACATTGCCAAGAAACACATCAATTAAGAAACATAACAAAGCAAACAAAAAAAAAAAGAGAGATTAAGATTAGACACATTAGAAAAGGGCTTGTTATTCAACTCGGAAAAGACCAGTTTTTTTTTAGAAAAATGGCAAATTTAGGAAACTCACGCGTCATTTCCGATTCCCAGATTAAGCAAAGCATAGAGAGCGGCGATCTGTGAATCAGAATCTTCAAAATCAAGCATTGCAACCAATGGCGGAATGGTTCCGAGCATGGCTAAAGTTACTCTGGCTTTTGAGTCTTCTTTAGTAAGAGACCTGACTCTACTCGCAGCTTTGCTCTTACTTTCTTTGTCTTCCCCTTGCAACTCCTTCACCACGCGCTTCAACTCCTCCAAAGCTTCCACTTTCCTCTTAGTCTCGGAATCAGTTTCAGTTTCAACCAAGTTCAGGAGATCCGCTAGCTTCTCCGACCGGCCCTTGCTGTTGGGCTTCTTCAGTGCTTTGTCTGGTTTTCTCGGCTCATTGAACTCTTTCAAAGCCGACTTCATAGTGGTGGTGGTGGTGGGTGCAGGAGGCTGCTGAGAGACGGTGTCGCTGAGAATTTCTTGCATGAGCTGATGGCGGTGGCGGGAGCTTGCTCCACAGCTTACCGCGTCGAATATTTTCCTTCGGAATGCGGCGCCGGAGAAGGCTGTCCATAACCTGAAGTTGGTGCCGGTAGTACTGGTGGTGGAAGGGCGATCGATGGCTACGGATCCTAAGTCGTTTCTGTGACAATTGGCCATCGTTTTTGTTGCAAAGAAGAAAAGCAAAAACCTTTACATTTGCAAAAGAAAAAAAGAACGCAACTTTGGCTTTGAGAGAAGTAAAATTCAAGCTTGAGAAGAAGAAGAAGAAGAAGAAGAGCTAATTCTTCATATTAATTCCCTTCTGTTTTATTTAGTATTTTACTCAAACTTTTTAATAATTTATTCAGTTTTTTTTTTCGGAGCTCAAAGAAAGAGAGAAGAGAGAATTTGTTTATTCTTCTGAGTTTCTTTATTTATACGCATGTCAGAAATAAAATTATTAGTATAATAAAAACCGATACAAATATTATATATATATATTTTGCTCATTTGTGTGTCTAACATTAAAAAAAGTTAAAAAATTATGTTAAATTTTAATTTTAAATTTTAAATCCTACATCTTATACCCTAAAAATACATTCTACCACAAATTTCTTAAACTCTATCTACAAACTCTAACTTTAATTTTTAGTATAGATATAAATAAGAACACTGAAAAAACACGATTTAAAGTCGTTTGTCATTGCTAGGGGTGGGCAAGACCGGGTACCCGATCAATTTGTCTAGAATTGGTCCCAGTCCCGGTAACCACCGGTTCTTGAAAATTAGAATCAGTCTCGATCCCGGTTAGATCGGGTCCAAGATTTCAGGAATCGGTCCCGATACTAGTGGGAACCAGTACCAATATCGGGTACCCGGTCAATTAGTCTATTATTAATAAAATTTAAGCAATAGGGGGAAAATTACAACCATCAATAATAATATTAAATAACAAAGTCAGAATATTGTAGGCTTGAAGGTTGAAGTCTTAAAACGAGTCATACTCATAATATTCATATATAAAGAGAAATAAAGGACCGCCTTCAGTTGTTTTCAACCTCTTCAACGTCATTCGGTACCATACTAATATCGGGTACCTGGTACTGGTCTCGATCTTATTGGGTACCCACCAGGTACCGGGTCCAAAAAAGCAGGATCCAGTTACAGTCTTGGTTGCAATCGGAACTTAAATTTTAGATCCAGTCTCGATTTCACTAGAACTAATTCTGCGTAAAAATTCACCGAGTCCTATTGAGTCTGAGACCGAAATCGGGTAATCGGGATTTTTTCCCAATTGCTGTGTTCAAATTTTCATTGGGGATGCAACGACCATTTTTAAAAATTAAAAAAATTAGTTTCCAACAAACATCCATTTAGGCACAAAAAAATGGACAAACGTCGGTTTAGTTTACTAAACGTAACCAAAAACGGAGCCTAACTCGGGTAATCGGGTTTCATATGGGGTAGGTGTTCCATCCATGGTATACGGTTGGTGCTCCATTTATTATATATCAATATATCATTGTTTTTGGATAGCGTTAACGGGTGGGTGAGTGTTTTACTTCTTAGTGCCTAATTTTATGTTTGTTCAGCCTTAATTTCACTACTTGTAAATGAAATTGGAAAATCTTTTTCAATTTAAAATACATGAGATTAATTTAAATTAAACATATCTCTAGAAAATAGTAGTATGCAACTGTTGTTAAAATGCATTTACAAATAGTTAAAAATGATATAAACAAAACGTTCAATTTCCATTAACACGTGAAAAGGATAACCTAATTCTAAACTTTGTTGCGTTGAAGCAAAGTCTTACTATTTTGGCAAAATGACAAAAGATGCCCCCAACGTTTGCATGTTTTGTCATTTGGCCCCCTATTCTTTTTTTTGGTCCAAAGATGCCCCCAACGTTTGCTTGTTTTGTCATTTGGCCCCCTATTCTTTCTTTTGGTCCAAATATGCCCCCAACGTTTCATTCATAGTCCAAATATGCCCCTGCTGGATGTAAACTGTCAATCAACTGACGGTCAACAGCTTATAAAAAAATTTTGACGTGGCATCAGCAGATTTTAATACGCGGCAAGTCCAGTCAGCATCAGCTGTTGAACGTTAGTTGACTGACAGTTTCCATCTAACGGGGGCATATTTGGACCAAATTGAAACGTTGGGGGCATATTTGGACTACGAATGAAACGTTGGGGGTATATTTGGACCAAAAAAAAGAATAGGGGGCCAAATGACAAAACAAGCAAACGTTGGGGGCATTTTTGGACCAAAAAAAAGAATAGGGGGCCAAATGACAAAACATGCAAACGTTGGGGGCATCTTTTGTCATTTTGCCTACTATTTTCGACTTCTTGGATTTTTTAGGCTCCGATAATTTAATTCGAACAGTTTTTGGACGTGAAAAAGCGAAAAGAAAAACATATTGGCCCTATCAGACAAAAAATTTGGGAGATATAAGATGTTTCTCGAACTCTAATCATCGTGTACACATGGTGCTCGAAACCTAATCACCTGGATGAAATACATCATCCTTTTACCACTGAAACTACTCCACAAGAAAAATATGATGAAAGTTAAACGAAAAAAATAATTAAGCATATGTTATGTATCGTACTTTTTTATATAGAGATCGAAAAGGTAAGAGCTTGTTTTTGTTTTCTCGTGTATTTAAAAATGAATTATTTGATTCAATATGGTTGGTCTTAGTGGTAAGTAGTTTGATATTGCTTAAGTATGTCTCGAGTTTGAGGCATTGTGCATGCAAAAAAAATTTACTGAGAGATTCACTCACCAAAGCCAGGTGTGTGACGTGGGTTGGTACAAACTAGTTAGGGCAACAAAAAAATTGATTATTTGAATTTTGAACCAACCTGGGTGTAATGACAAGGCAGATTGCTTTCTCAAAGAGAAAATCTAAATTTAAACATTAAAACCGACATTTTAAAAATAAGAGCCACAAATTTTGAATATAGACTATAGAATACATATATACTTTAGTAAAAAAAGTGGTTATTTGGACTTAAGAAGAAATTGATTATTTGAGAATATTTATTTATTTATATTTAATTAATAGATTTTGTGTAAGTTATTAGAACCGAATGTAATTACAAGTGGATATAATTTATTGTTAATAATTACACATTGTTCTTCATATTTTTTTTTATGCCCAAACACATCTTTAATTTATTTATTTTTCCAAATACTTTTAATGTATTTATTAGTATATATTTAGTAAATTAAGATTATATTAAAAATAGATGCATGATAAGAAAATGCTTAGTTATAAAATAAGTGTTCAAATTATTTGTAATAAGTGTTTAGAGTATTTTTTAACTAAAATAGGTGTTTGAAAATTTATTTTTTACTGAGATAAATGCTTAAATTTTTATTTTATTTTAAAGTGAACTAAAACATTTACTTTGACCAATCGAGAGACAAATCGAGCAGCTCGCTCTTTAACTCACTGAATTTTCAGTTGTAATGAGGACTTTATGTTTTACTTTGATATGTCTGATTGTATAACTTCGAACATTGTTGATGATGTTATTTTCGGATAATTAAAAAAAAAATGAGAGATGGGAGACCTGCAAAGGAGGATTGATAGAGTGTAGAAGGCATAGGTTTTGTGGTCCCATCAGCCATCATGCGCCGTTCATTCCACCTCAACAAAAGAAGCTTACTGTGGATCAGTTTTTAAAACGAATGAATGCAGCACAACGTGGGAGAGATTGGGCTTTTGGGAAAGTAGCTGCTTTTATTCTATTGTCTTTGGATCAACCCAAAGTCCATATGGCACCGACAACCCCCTACCCCTCTAAACCCTGATTTCTCTTTTTTATCAATTCAAAGATTTTATTCATAACAACATACAAAAGACACCAGAGACTCAGATGTCAACAAAAAAGCTTAAAACGAGCAAAGACCAGAAAAAATCAGATCATGACTAAATATAATGGTCTAAAATTTTAAACGAAAAGTCGAAACAGAAAACTGAGGTATCTTATGTAGAGGAGTGGAGTTGTGCGTCTTGATTAACTTTGCGTACATAAATTGTAAAAATTCGACGGTCGAATAAATCGACGAATATTTTTGACATTGACGACAAGAAACCGACGACAAAGGCCTCTAACAATCTCGTCAAACCTTTATTAACAATTCTTATCTAGGGAAAGGGAAAATAAAAAATTTACTTCTAATGAATCTAAAACACACAATTTAAGGGGGGAAAACTGTTAACAGAAAGTTTTTAACCATTTGCTATAAGAAATTGTCGAGAATCTCACCAAACCTTGATTCGCTTCTTGTCCCGTGTCTTTTACTGTCTTCCAATATTAATTAATTACAATAAATTTATATCATTACTCCCTGACCTTGTTTCTAAAATGAAAGACCACTGAGAGCCCAATTCTGGCAGGCCCAAGGCCCATAATAAGAGGAGGAAGAAATACACAACGTGGGAGAGATTGGGCTTTGGGAAAGTAGCTCCGGATCACCAGCATTGATTACCGAAACATTGATGCTCACACCCATGCATGTAAGTAGGCAGTATGTGCGACTCAAAAGGTAACTTCAAAATTTATGTTCCGTTGATGCACAAAGTAAGGTGTAGTGATTTTGGACATGTTCGATCCACATTTACCACATCGATTGTTAACATGATTCGACGGTAACAAACAGTTCACCTCATTAATTACAAGACGAAGAGCTACGAGCTGGGTAGTAAAAATAGTGAGAGAAAAAAAGTATAATTGTTTTTCTTGAAATAAACTATTTTTTTTGTCGTTGAATTTTGATCCTAGCTCCATCCTTATTAGCCCTAGGATACCATACCAGCACCAGCTGAATGTATGTATCACTTAAAATAATAAAAGTCTCCTTTGGGATTAAATTATAATTTCCCCACACTATTAAATACATTATTGGTAGGCGGGCAGTGCAAAACAAAACAAATAATAATTCATAAAGTTAATCATTGCCACTGGTGGAAAACAACAATTTAAAGAAAAAATACACTAACCAAACACTAATATAAAAATCATCAAAATCTATATAATACGAATTGTAAATATAAAATTTGGCAAAAAGAATTTTCCGGGACATCGAAAGATACCACTCTTTGGTATGATGGAATCTTTAGGTTTATACTAAGCATTAATAATAGGGAGGAACGCAAAACTTTATGCTATAAGCCAAATTTATAAAATTTAAGAGAAAATTTTATAAACTTTTAAAAGGGTGAAAATAGATTTTTAATAATAATTTATAAAAAAAAATTAAAATATTTTAAATTATATATGAATTTTAAATTTTTAAGGAGACGACTGTTCCACCAACCCTGCGTTGTCCCTGCGCGTGATACATCTTAATAGAGTTTAATGGGAACCGAATATAATAATCCAATGTTCTTTTTCCGTTGAAAAAAGGGGCACATGTATGGTTTTGAATTAGATAATTCAAAGTTTTTTGTAGTTTATTTTTTGTGGTAATATATGTGTCTGTCTTATTGTTTATGTTCGGGGTGCGAGGCTGCCTCTTTTAGTATTGTCGTTTTCAAGGTTTAAACTCGCGTACTCTCCCTAAGAATGTAACGTGTCTTACCAATACTTCCAACATTTGTTGATTTTGATAGTTCATTATTAATAAGTATCAAATGTTGAAAGAAAATGGTACAAGTGAATGCGATGGTACAGTGCGAACAGTGGCGGATCCACTTGATACATCAGGTGGGTCTGTGTCTACCCTGAACTTTTTAAAATTCACACATTTAACTTTAAATATTTTAATTTTTATAAATTAATTTTTAAATTTTATGATATGTGATCGTCCTAAAATTTTGAGATTTTTATAATTTATATTCATCCTCAAAAATATTTTAATTTGTGCCCACCATAAAAAATAATTCTAAATTCACCATTGAGTGCCAACATGCAATGAATTGAAACTCAACTTTAATACCACTATTCAACAATCACCTAAATACTATCAGGTCCACGTCATTTCAAAAAAAAATGAGGTCCACTGCACTCCGCTCAATTCATGACTCGACCCAATTACGTTGTCGGCTCTTCTAAAGAGATTAGAGCACAATTTTGACTTGTCGATGTCTAAAATATATGATTTGACATAAGTATTCCACTTTACACTGTTTGAATCAGAATTTAAATTTTACATTAAAAAAGTAAAAGAACTAAATACAAAGTTTATATAGTACAGGGACTAACATCAGAATTTATCCAAAATGAAATACTTTTGGACAACGTGGTAGGAACTAAATATCTGTAAATTAATACTCGATAAATTAATAATCTCTTTAAAATAATTTTTTTTTGGTCCCGACATAGTTCCAAAGTCTAAATTAATAATTTCGATAAATTAATAAGATAATAATTTTTTTTTGAAAAATCCTTATATGAATTTATACTTCTTTCAATATTATAAATTAATAATTTTATAAAATTAAAATATACAACTAGTACAACTTAGTAGAATATGATTCTATTGTTGTTTGTTTCTTCTTAAAATTTAAGTCTAGCTGTATTTCATCTCTAATTATGAATGTTTAACGTTGTTTTATATAGTGGTTGATTTCCTTACCATACATGAACTTGCATTAAGTTTTAACTAATACTATGTACTACAATGAACTTTGTTTTAAGGGTATGTATTATATTTAATTAGTCAATATAATGTATACGTTTTATTCATAAAAATAAATGTAAGTTTGTTAAATCAAAAAAAATCTATTTAAACTAATAAATTATTATTTTATAATTAATATTTATTTAAATTAATAAATTTACATGATCTCGGTATTATTAATTTATAAAGATTTTAGTTTACATACAATAATCCCCCCCCCCTTCTCATCAATCATGCGAAAAATAAATTATTTCCTATTCTAGCAGGTTCTAGACTCGAGGAATGAAAAAGCCAAACCAAAGAACGGTGTCGTATTAGAAAGGATATTCAAGTGGCAACGCCGTCGTTTTGACATCGTCCACCATTGGCTCAAATCACCATCCCTTGTTAACCACTTGTCTTCCCTTGCCATTAAGATGAACCCAGAAAGTACAGGGCTCTAGCCTCATCCGCGTTTCCCTTCACTCCCTCTTCCCCCCGACTCAGTTGACCCAGATTTCTCGACTCAGTTGAAACTCGAATCACTGTTTGCAAGATCCAGATCTGGTACTTACAAGGCCCGATTTCATAGTTCCAAGGTTAGATCTCATCTCCTTCTTCACCTTTTCTTTATACGGATTATGCGAACTCCCGTGGTTCAAAGTTTCAAAAATCTGATTTCCCCTTTTTCCTTGTTTTCAGATCTGCTTCCACCGTCTAAACGCGACCGTTTTTGGAATTCAACTCGGACGAGCTTCGGTTTTCAAGGTTTGAAATTTGGATGTGCTTAGCTTTGATTTGGTGTACTGGAAATGTCGATTTTACCCAAAGGTGATTCGGTTCATATTCGAGAAGTTTGGAATGATAATTTAGAAGAAGAGTTCGCGTTGATCCGCGAAATTGTTGATGCTTACAATTATGTAGCTATGGATACTGAGTTCCCGGGTGTAGTTCTACGCCCCGTTGGATCTTTCAAGAACATCAATGATTATAACTACCAAACTTTGAAAGATAATGTGGATATGTTGAAGTTGATCCAGTTGGGTCTCACTTTTTCGGACGAGAATGGGAATCTTCCCACATGTGGAACTGATAGCTCTTGTATTTGGCAATTCAATTTCTGCGAGTTCGATTTAAGCCAAGATATCTTTGCTAGTGATTCGATCGAGCTGTTGCACCAGTGTGGGATTGATTTTAAGAAGAACAACGAGAAGGGTATTGATGTGAAGCGGTTCGGTGAGCTTTTGATGTCGTCCGGGATTGTGCTGAATGATGGTGTGAATTGGGTAACTTTTCATAGCGGATATGATTTTGGGTACTTGCTAAAGCTTTTGACTTGCAGGAGTTTGCCTGATAACCAAGTGGGATTCTTTGATTTGATCGATATGTATTTTCCCATGTTGTATGATATCAAGCATATGATGAAGTTTTGCAATAGCCTACATGGTGGTTTGAACAAGCTTGCTGAGTTGTTGGAAGTGGAAAGGGTCGGTGTGTGTCACCAAGCTGGCTCCGATAGTTTGCTCACATCGTGCACATTTAGGAAGTTGAGAGATAACTTCTTCAATGGCTCCACAGAGAAATATGCAGGCGTGTTGTACGGTCTAGGGGTTGAGAATGGACAGAATACTAATAATTAGAAGAAAATAGTTGGGAAAAGTTTGATGGATGTAGACTACTATCAGTGTGAGACTTAATTTTATTTGTATACATTGGCAAAAATGATTGTTAATTTAGTTGGGAGCTTATCTCCTTTGCTTGCATTGTAACTGAAACCTTAACCGGTTTCCTAGTTGAAGTCATGTATAAATTATGCAATTAGTGTTTCAATAATAATTTTAATCATATGTGTTGCATAACAGTTTTTTATGTTAATTTTGAACTCCTTGAGGTTTTAAACTAATTATTTAGTGTTGGTATAAAAAAACTTGATTGTCATCTCTCTATAGTTTATAGCTATGAATGACAAGGGACGAGGTAGTGCATCTTTCACAACTGGAAACTGCTATATCTTTCGAGTCAGAGGTCTAAGAATTTATGCAATGAGATGGAGTAGTTGTTGGTGAGACCGTATTTCTGCTTTTATTTCGAATATGGTGCATATAGTGATGTACTATTTCCCCGAGGACTGTTCATGTAAAATGTTTGATGTTCTTTGAGCAACCATGATTGACATACTTGGAATGAAAGAATGATCTTTCCTCATGTTTTTATTTTTTTGATGTTGTGGTTTCAGAGAACTAGAATACTCAGAAATTGGATACTCCTATCCTTTCTTGTGGCATTAACTCCATGTTTCAATCTACATTGTTAAAATGGGTTTTTTAGCTGTTACATGAACATTCAATTTGAATGCTGCTTGAAAATGTTTCCATACTTAACTGTGTGCTCTTCTTATCCTTGATTTTGCTCCTAGGGTGAGTTAATGCTAAAGGAATGAACAATAGAGTTCCCTTCCCAAGCGATTGACCACTTACCTCCAATAGACATAAATGGTAAGCTGTAATTTCTTGCAGTATAAAATTGGTTGAGAATAGTTATTACCTGTTCACTATTTATCAGACACCATTCTCATGTCGAAGACCGAGTTAATTCCAATAGGTTAGTTTACTTGAAGGATCACCAGGTAATGTGGGTTACATATAGTTCATACTTAGAAAGAAATTTCTCAGCATTACAATAAGGTGACATGAATGTTTTTGTTCAGGTTTCTGGAAATGGAAAATTGTAGCAACTGAGATCTCGTGTTTTTTTGTTTAACTGATTTCTTGTTTTTCCCAAGTTGTGTATATCTGCGAGACATCGGAGTACTATGTTGCCTTGATTCAAAGAACCTCCCTTCTTCGGAAGAAGTTTGTGGGACGTATATCTCGGATTCTTTCAACCACAGAACAATATCCTCTTATTTCAGGGCAGCCTGTAGTCAGTACAGCTGCACTTGTAGACTTAATCACAGATCAGTGCAGCAAGGTCCACTTCACCTGCTAACCAACGACCACTCGTGAGGACAAGATTGAGGTGGAGGACTCTCCAATGGTTTCTGAACCGCAGAAACCAGCTACTGCAGACAAAAAAATGACAAATTTCACAGGGTCTGATCCTCTTGTATGGCGGTAAAATTATGGATTAAGATTCAGGCCTAGATCCAGTAAAATAAAAAGAGGTAAATCCCATGTAATGTGTATGCTTCAACAAATTCATCTCATTATTGAGCCACTCTTTGTTTGATGGACTAGCCACCTATGATTTTCTCCATGCATGGGATTCTAGTTCTGCTATTTTGAAACAAAAGAGAGGCACCGAGCTTTACGAACCCGTGCATGAGAGGGGGACATTGTTAGTAGACAACCGGGAGCTTACAAAGTTGCCTGAAAGTGGGAGTGCTGTGACAAGGGCTGTAGCCATAGATCATCTATATCGGTTGATAAAACAGGCCATGACTGCTCACACTTCTGGTCCTGAGACAAAGTTTGCAACTGGAACACTTCCTGATGTGTGAAACTCGAATCTTATTCTCAACACATTCCACCTCACTGGTGCAATGGTTGAAAGCTTAAAAAGCAAGGTCTTCGGTGAGAGGAGAGGCAGCTTTTCGTGTTCATCCTCTGACCTGCTTGCAGCTCACTTATGGAAGGTAAAATATGTGATATAAGAAAGCAATTTATGAAGTTGATCAAATGCTGTTTATATTTATGATGAGGTAGTGATTATTTTTTTACTGTCAGGCAAGAACTAAAGCTTTAGGAGTGAGGAATGGAGCAATGGTTTGCTTGCAATTTGCTGTGGACATAAGGAAAGAGATGGCGCCTCCATTGCCAAAAGGTTTCAGTGGCAACGCTTATTGTTTAGCCTCTGTTGCCTTAACAGCTGAAGAACTGGAGGCAGGTAGCCATGAAGCTATCGTCGAGAAGATAAAGGAAGCAAGGAATTCAATTAACGGCGACTTTGTGATTGCGTGTAACCAGGCATTAGATGGACCTCAGGGCACTCTCCCTCCACTGAATGAGCTGACCCTAGTCTCGGATTGGACTCGGATGCCGTACCACAAGATTGGTTTTTTACATGGAGAAGCAGCCTATGTGTCTCCACTGATTGAATGAGCTTGCAATATCAGTACTTGCTAACGAACATGCAATAATTTTCTATAGCTTTTATCCCACCAAAGTTTTTCTTCACCTTTCTTTATTCTAAAAGGGGAAGTGCTTGTTTTTACTATTTCGAGACAATGATATTTCGGATATCATTGTTGTTTACATAAGAAATAACCTTCACTCAAGTCTTCGGCCAACACGATCCCAGTTTTAGTTTTCAGCTTGAGTTCTGGTTGAAGAATCTGGATTTAATCTTTATTTATAAACGTTGCTAATCCAAAAGATGAAGTGAAGCGTGTACTAATACAAAGAACACATTTATAAGCGTGTACTAATATTTATTCATTGAAAGGGAAAAAAAACATTGGCTTGGCTAGAAAAACTGAGCTCCTAAGATGTTATAAGACAATAAAAGAACTACAAAAGTTGCTAGGAACAGACAAGAAAAGAACAGATAGATTAGTTAACAGTCATATGAGGCAAAATCCACCTTTTGCTGTTAATGGCTACATTCTAATCTCAGATGCAAGTCCCAAGAGAATAAGCATTGCATCCAAAATCACCGTCTGCTGGTTCGCCTTTATCTTGGCCCTGCATCGAAACAAAAGATAATAACCACCATCATAATTTTATGCATAAGTGGTCGGAATCGTATATGCATCATCAGTGCAGATACTGTTATCAGTGACCAATATTCAACAGCAATTACCAAGATATTTCCAGGAAACTATGCTATAAATTGATGGAAAAAAATGAAACAGTCGATCGTATAGACATTAGGAAAACCAGATATTATTCTTACCTGCTTCATCATCGAACTTGCTAGATCTTCCAATGAGCCCATATTATCATAAATGTAACTTCCGTGAGGCCTCGGTTGGAATATAAGATATTCTTCCATTTCAATATCAGATGGCTCCATAGTATCAGGAATGTAAGTTCCCTGTGGCCTAGGTTGGACCATTAGATACCCTTCCTTTCCAATAACTGAAGGCTCCAAAGCTAAGTTTTCATCTTTACTATACTTGATGGATAAGGGAACAACATTCGATGGTTCAACAGAATCCAGACTCATGTTTCTGTTAAAAACTGGGTTATTTTGGTCCAAGCATTGGACCAACTGATCCATATCACCATTAACAGAGATTAAGGAGTTCATTGCGCAACTTGTAACATTCGATTGGAACGGAGAATCTTTCATTGGGGCATTCCATTCGTGGGGTGCGCACCTGATTACTTGACCTGCACTACAGTTGATTGTGGATGTGTGGCCTTGTATATCGGCTTTTGGATTCTGTAATTGACCGGAAGGAGGAGCTATAGAGGTAAAGTCAGGTAAAGTACTCCCATTTTGGAATCCTGTTGCAGAAACACTGCCTCTCGAATTACTAGCATGCATAGAGGCCAGTTGAGTGCTTCCTTCTAAAATTAAGGGGGTGGTTGTAACACCAGAAACAGGGTAAACGATTGTATTATCAACAGATGGAAGCTGTGCAATGCGGTTAGCACCGTTGTTATTTTGTAGTTCATCCAGTTCCAATGAAGACATTGGCCTCCCTTGTAGAATGTTAGCATTATGGTTACCAGGAATTAGATATGACTGCAACATGCTCCGATTGTTACTGCTGTTGCCCAAGTTTTGAACAGGACTTAACTGAATCATTCGCGGAGAAGGAAGTCCACTAACACCTAGCCCGGCAGTGTTGAATCGTCTGAACACCGCACTTGGTGGGAAAGATCTGAAGGCAGCATTGCGAAGATTATCGGGTCCAGCCAACGAATGGAAATTCCCAACTCCATTCAGAGGCCCCATCTGGAAAAAGGAAGAATCTGCACTGCCCAAGGCTGCTGCCATATTAGCTTGCTGGTTCGCCACACAACTGATTCTTTTCAGGTAAAGCCTAAATTTCTGCAATCACAAGAATGATACAGTTAGCTTCCTAGTAAGTTTCGGATCATAGTAACTAAAACAGTTAAGAAATAGTGCCTGGAGATGGCTGGCAACATTTTCTCTGGTCAGATTTTCAACATTCATCAGGTCAAGGATCTTTTTAGGTACAGCCTCTGCAATACAACAACAGTTTTAATAGTTATGACATACATGTAGCCAAAGTTGAGAAAAGTTTCGAACATACTGTCAATGCCTAACTGATTAACCGCAGCCACAAATTTGCGATGCAACTCAACCGACCAAACAACACGAGGTTTCTTTTGGGCCGATGTATCCTCGTCATCATCATTCACATTTTCATCATGCTCCTCATCCTCATCTTCATTCTGGTCCTTCCGCTTTTTCTTAAGCTTCCCAGTCTGATCAACATTTCCTGTCCCTGCAACATCCCCGCTGTCAATACGAGGCTTGTCTATGCTGCCAGAATTAGACCGGTCTTTTCTTTCGACTTTCCTTCTCCTGATGACATGTTGCCATATATTCTGCAGCTCCTCGATTCGAACAGGTTTTAATAAATAATCACAAGCCCCATGTGTAATCCCTTTCATCACAAGCTTGGTATCACCATTTGCAGACAACACTAAAAGCATCATATGAATATCATATCACAAGTTAAAATAGAGGTCTAATTGTTCCTTCATAATTCGAACTTAACATAACAAAAACGAATAATAAACGTAAACGAAGCCGAAAAAACAAAAGGCTAACAGTGTTATTACAATCTTACTTATGACAGGCAAGTCCATCTCAAGCCCCACAAGCTCAAGTAACTTGAAACCATCCATGTCGGGCATATGAACATCACTAATAACCAAATCGAACTCGTTCTTGCTGTCTCTCAACAATGTTAATGCTGTGATAGCATGACTTGTTGTGGTAACTGCAAATACAATATTTTCACACTAAATGAACCATCTTTCTTTTAACATTTTTCAAAGCTTTAAAATTGAAAAAATACAGCAACTGAACCAATATTTGAATAATAACTAAACAAAAGATTGAACTAAAATTCGTAGAGAAACGAATACAGCAACACAAAATCAAGAACAAAATCTCATTAAAACAAAGACAACTATCTGCTAAAACGAACCAACTCCAACATACAAAACAACTGCAAAAACTCGACAGAAAAATCACAAAACCAAGAACAAATAAATTTATATATATAAAAAACAAACCATTGTAGTGGCATCTGCGAAGCAGGGTCTGGAGCAGTAAAAGGCAAGTTGGGTCATCGTCTACGGCCAAAACTCGCATGCCAATCGGAAACTGATCCATTGTGTCACCGGTAACTCGCTCTACTTTCATTTTCACCGGTAACTGATAGAAAACCCAGAAACTAAGGGCAGAAGAAAGAACTGAGACAGAGAAATAGGGGAACAAGTTTAGATTGTCATTAACGAGTTAATTTAGAAGGAGGGGAAGAAATTAAGGGACATGATTAGTAAGTCCAGAATGTGGAAAAAGATTTTGCCTTTAATGTTTAAAGATTAAAAATGGTAAACTCTGTTTTAACACATAATGGGATCTAAGCTAAGTATGGTAATTGCCAAATGAAACCTCATTGTTTATGGAAATTGATTTAATTACTTTGAATGACCAATTGAGTTAATTTCGTAATTTTTTATTAAATAAAGATTCCATATTTGTTCAATTATTTAAAAGTTTTGCTTAATATAGGGAGATTAACAACCAATATATCAACTTTTTTTATATTAGAGTGAGGGCTATTACTTATAATTGTGCAAAAGACACAAATATTTGAAAATATTTTTTATTGCTGAAATTAATTCGAATGAAATATGGGTAAACTTCACTAGATGTCCCTTATCTTTAGTGTGTGTTTTATTTTGGTCACCCAATTTGAAAAAAGGTTATTTTAGTCGCTTACGTTTTCGACTATTAATGTTTTGGTCGCCCGAGCGTTAGACTCCGTTAGCACCTGTTAACACGATGACGTGACACGTTAATAAAAAAATAAATTTTAATTTAACCCCTAAACTTTTAAAATTTTATTTAACATCATCTTTCCCAAAGCTTCACCCTAAAATTTTGATGCCCCAGGATCCATACCTAACAAAAAATGATAGCACAAATTAGAAATTTACTTTTTTTTTAGGGTGAAGCTTTGGGAAGATGATGTTAAATAAAGTTTTAAAAGTTTAGGGGTTAAATTAGAAATTTACTTTTTTTATTAACGTGCCACGTCATCATATTAATAGGTGCTAACAGAGTCTAACGCTCGGGTGACCAAAATAGTAACGGTCGAAAACGTAAGTGACCAGAATAACCTTTTTGCAAAATAGGTGATCAAAATAGAACACGCACTAAACATAAGGGACCTTCGCTGAAATTTACCCATGAAATATTTATTCAGTCGGGGGGAACAATGGCAGAAGCAAGTATGACTCAGGCGACAGGAGAGCATGCTTTTGCTTTGTGACCAAAAAAAGTCATTGTCTCGTGCCACTCCCAAACTATAAGGCTGTTTTTTTTCAACTTTTTTCTGATTAATCCTTAATTAATTAATGTTAATCTAACACTCTATCTTTCTTTTTCTACCTTTTTCAGTTTTGTTTGCTCCAAAAGCTGTGTACTTTTAAGTTTTAACGACTTAAAGTCGATTTAGGTCTAAATATAAACCCATGTGTTCCTTGGAAAGTGGTGAAACTGTAAAAAAAAAAAAAAGAAAGAAGAAATTATTCAAAAATTCCATTCCCGTACTTTTTAAAATTTTCTTCGGTCACTGTTAGGTCATGTTAGAAAAAAAAAAACACTTGGTAAATGGTAAGAACACTCTGTTTTTTTTTTTAAACAAATACTTTTCTGGGTGCATATTACTCGCAAAAAATGAATTTTGAATTTAAGCATCGAATAAATGAGAAATGAATTTAATAAAACGTAGGGATTGACTTTTCAAATTTTTATCATTAGAAGGATTAAAATGTAATATGAGATATAATATGAAGACCGTCATGGTACTTTTACCTATATTTGTTTGGTTAATCAATGTATATGAAGTAATGAACGAGTCCAAAATCGACCAGACAAGGACTGTTCTGTTCCACTAATCAAATTAAGGTGTTAGATTCTTCAGAGATTATTATGATTAGTTATTACATCATATTTGTCTGAACTTGAATCATTGATATTTTGGCCAGCGCATACCCCAAAAGCTCTGTAACAAACAATGAACAAACCCTGTTTTTATTTCTATCTTGGTTAACTGCACTTGAATCATTTTATTTTGGATTCCTTATTTTCGAACATATTGTTAAGTTTGTTTGTTTGATTATATGACACAGTTTTTTATCTGTTGTTATGGTAGTTTCACTTTTGTGTAATGATTAACACAATATATTTTCTGATTAGAAAGGTAGACGTCCTAGTATGATTATATCACTTTTGTTATACTTTGTTGATGCAATTAGAACCGTTAGTAAAGTACCATGTAAAATTAATTTATTCAATCTCCATATTTACATTTAAATAGTGTATAGTTAAATAGAGACAATGATTGTTAGATTTTTTTATTGGAGATGAATGATGTATACAAATGAAGGTTTTGGCTTTTCTTCCAATTCTTTGGATTTACCTTAATTTTTTTATTCATGAGTTTGGAACCAAGAATTTTTTTTTTATGGTTGAATGTATCATATTTAGAGTTATATTTTGACACACAAGCACTGTAAAAAAATTACATTATTTTTTTTATAAAATTTAAAATCTAACCCACAAATTCTAGCACTTTAAAACTTAAACCTTAAACCTTAAACCCTAAATCATAAACTCTAAATTCTAACCATAAACCTTAAATTCTACCCCTACACACTAAACACATAAACCTTAAAATTAAAGAGCTTTACAATTTACACAAGTTCGTATATCAAAGTATTTTCCTTGTATTTATTGTATTTGTTATTTTCATAAAACTCAACTTTTTACTCTTGTTATTTTAAAATAATAAAATCCAAAATCATTATTGTTTCATTCTCGATTTTTTTAAAATATCAGAACACGTTCCCAAGTATAAATTCAGATTCTTAATGAGACTATTGTTTGCATGATTGATTGGAACATATGTTCTTAATTTAACAGGACTGTTACATGTTAGTTATTACTTGAATCTATCCAGTATCATGATGTTCATCTTAAGAGACACGAGTTTAAATCGCTTTGTCAAAGTGTTAAAAATATGTATAAACAGATACTAACTTGTAATCAATTTTAAACTATTAAAAAATGCTATTACCTAAATGGGGTGCACCAACTGAACGTTGGGTCGAACTTGATTTCTTTGAACCTAAATACTGTTTTTTATTTATTTTGAGTTGATGATATAACAATCATAACCAACAGCCCCAAAGGAATACCTAGCCAAGCCCTTAAACCGTGTAAACCCAACCTTCAACTTGGTGGACCAAACATTATCGTACCCATTCCGGGAGTCCACGATATTGAAACCCTCGACCCACCAATGTTGGTCCAATTCTGAAAGTTTTGAGATTTCAATCAATCATAACACTTCAATGGATAAGATAAAGCCACAACCTAACTGTATTTAGGGATGGGCATTTCATTCCGTCCCGACGGGTTCTGATCCGACCCGGTCCGATCAGCTCGAATTTTTAATGAAAAATTAGGTTTAAGTCGGGTTTTTGTTAAGGGTAAAGTCAGGTTCGGGTCGGGTTTTTGTTAAAGGTAAAGTCGGGTTCGTGTCGGGTATTTATTAAGGGTAAAGTCGGGTCGGGTTCGAATTTAGGGTGTAAAATATTTGACCCGACTCGGGACTAATAGTGTAATTTCCTCATATATTTTAGGGATATTTATAATAATACCCCTCTTTATATATATATTTTATAATTAAGTCCTTAAAATTAAATTTTTATTTATAATTTAGTCCTTTAAATTATATTTTTTACAATTAAGTCCTTTAAAATTATTTTTTTACAATTAGATTCCTAAAATTAATTTATTTTATATAAGACGGGTTGGGTCGGGTCGGATTTAGTATATTTATTTAAGAATCGGATCAAGTTTTTTAAAGAATGATGTCCGGTCGGGTACGAGTTTAGGGTGTTTATTTTCGGGTCGTTAGGTCGGGTCCAGTTGGGCCAAAAACCCGACCCGACCCAACCCGTGCCCATCCCTAACTGTATTCTTCAAATGATTGGAGCTAACTTTCAGTTGGTTATTAACAAAACCCAACCGAAGCTTGCAAGAAAAGGCTTTTCTTTTTTCCATTGTTTGATTCCGTTTCCCACTCTAAGCAGATTGCAACTAAAGGTATATAAGTAATAAGTGGATGCCAGTTAAGTCCAGCCTTTCCCAAACTAAGCACAAGTTGGCAAACTGCAATTAAACTTGTTGGAGATTTGAACCTATCTCACCATGTTTTTGCTGATGTTGAACCAGTTTGCAAGTGACAATAACAAGTAACAACAACACCAAGGCTACTAAAATATTATGATATTCCCAATGATTGTTTACAAATAAGATCTGTTGTGCACACGACAAACGAAAAAAAAAATCAAACAAGTAAGAACACAAGAGATTTAACGAAATTCAACAGTGTGCTTACGTCCTCAGAGAACAAAGAGCGGCATGGTTCTTAGGTTATAAATAACACATCTATTTATAGACCCAAATACATGGTCACCAAAAAAAAACCTTATTCAATAAGATTTCCGACTTAAAATAGATTTATGGTCACAAATGCACAAGTCAAATTGGGTTTCCAGTTTCCACAAACAACTACATTGTTATGTTCCTAAAAAAAGGAAGTTTTTACACGCATCCACAAGGAAGCTCATTTAAAACAAACGAGATCCACATCTCAATTGGCACCGTCTCCATTGTTGGAAACTTGGAGTTTTCAAATTGCAACCACTATTTCAATCAAATCAGCAAAAAGAACAGAAAGGTGCACATGAAATAGCAAAATTAAGAAACAATCCAATTGCTTCTTCTCATACAATCTTACAAAGGAACAATTATATTGGTTTCCATAAAATATTGATCTGTGTAAAAATCTCTCTTTCTGTAATTTCGTTCTCCTAATGTAGCATTCTTATTGTGCTATGTTTAAGAACAAATGGTGTTAGTGAGAAATCGAATAGCTAGATTATCAACAAAGGAAAATCTTCACTTTTTCCAGGCATAGACAAGCAAGGAAAAGCCAGTAGGAGAACTCAACTCACTCTCCTCCACGCTTGCCCACTCCATTACGGATGAGCTGCCGCCGGAGGAAGCCGAAGACATCGAAATCGATGAAGACGACGAACTTCTAGCAGTCCTCAACAAGCTTTTCCTCATCTTTTTCCACTCGATTCCATTAACGCCAGAATTACATGAATTTTGCTGCCACAAAACGACTCCATTCTTCTCTTTGAAAGGACCGGCTTCTTCTTCAGAGTCTTCGTTCTCAAACTTGAACATGAGAACCGCATGCCCATTGTTCAAATCATTATCAAACAACCAATTATACACGTCCCACGAGACCTGTATTGAGATTCCATCGACTTCGATTCGCTCATTGCCTCTAAATTTCCACTTAAGTCGCTTCACTTGCAATACCCTTTTGTTATCAACGCTAAAACACAGCTTCCCATCCTCGTCCGCCTTAAAATCAATGGAGATTTCCCTACTTTTGCCTCCAAATCTGGCTTTTGTGTTGTACACTTTGTTGCCAAGTACGTGTTCTCTTCTCAGAACAAGAGCTTGGCTTTTCCCAGGCTTTCGAGCTCTAGTTCTGGCGTAAGCCTCTTTCACAGAATCGCCAACAAGAAGCGCCATTTCTCCATCAACAACAATGGCAATATAGAATCCAGAGTCGGGTTCAGGTCCGGATCCGAACTTGGCCCTTGAAAGGTCCCAAAAGACTTGAACATTAGGGACTGTGGCGCTGCTCAGTTTCTTATACCCATTCTTCTTCCAAAAAATAAAGGGCTTGACATGCAGATGAAAATGGAGGGTGGAGAAGGAAAGTGAGGCGGGGAGAGAGAGTGGAGAAGAGGGAGAATAGTAAGAGGAAGGGTGGAGGTGGAGGTGGAGAGAGTGGCCGAGAAAAGTGCGTGACCAGGTGAGTGAAAAAAGGCCGAGATTTGTATGGTAGAGACTCGTAGCAAGATTCGTTTTACCTGAGATTTGCGGCGGCAGCGGCGGCGGTGGTGCTACGAAACTGCTCTCGGCGGTGGCGCAGGGTCGGAAGCAAGAAGGGAAAGATGGGGAATGGCGGTGGGATTGAAGAGCCATCCTTTGTTGGCTTGAGATCGGGTGAAATGAGGAGTCAAGGGTTTACAACTAGAGGCTGTATATCGGCATGGCCTTATAAGGTTGGGGTTTTCCTACCTGGAAATTTTAATTAGACAGTTTTTGTGGGACAATTTTTTTAAGGATAAAAAATGCGGTATAAACTTTCAGTTTTCACATGCGCCTTAGTTTTAGGGTACATAGAGTTAGTTTAGGGTATATGGTTTAAAGATTTAAGTACAGGGGTTAAAATTTAGGGATAGTTGTTTCAATTTAAAGTTTAGGGTTATAATTTAAAGTTTATAGGTTAAAACTTAAATCCTCATCATATTACCCTAAAAACTAAACCCTAAACCTTAAATTAGAACAACTATCCCTAAATTCTAAACCCTTAAACTAATTCTCTATACCTTAAAACTAAGGCGCTTGTGGAAACTGAAAAGTTTCCACCGCCAGTGTATAAGATATTAATTTTTTTAATTAGATAGACATAAAAAATGATTATATTTAAGAGGATATACCAATTTAATCCCTTTCCTAAACAATGTCATATTATGATTATCATCTATGGTTGATGTATTGCAAGTAATTAATTAACAAGTAATATTGACAAATTACATATTAATGTTTTTAATGTCAAATCAGATTTTATTATTTTAAACATGACCATTTATTTCTGTAAAATATACTAGATACTCATGTATTAATTTAATCATTTTTAATTATATAAATATGTAATTTATGATTCTAATGTTTGGTAGGAAATTAAAAATAAGAAATGTTAGGTTATAATAAATAATAGTAATGCAGAACATGTTCCAAAATTTATACCGGGTTGGTGAACTTGTATGAATGCGAATTTTGTTGTGGTAAATTACCACCAACTTTTCTCTTTATTCGCTCAACAAATAAGCTTCAACTTCATTCAATTCAACGTTTGAATTAAAACAATAATTTTTACAGTTATCGGTACCTAATTTATTGATTGATCAATTTATATCGAGTATTTTAAAATTTTATTACGGGAACGATCTTTCCAACTCAATTTACTCAATTCACAAGGGAGAAATTCAAACTTCTAACATTGCTTAAAGGATATAATATTTTATCTCGTTAGACCAGCTAGTTGTTGGTGATCACCATAATCTATAATAAATAGAAATGGTTAATTTTAGGTTATTTAGAAATTTTTTATAATTGTTAACGGTAAAATTGTCTTTATAACTCTTATGTCAAAACCTCAAATTTCAAAGAGCTCATATTATCAGCTTTTTCAAAATTAGAGGTTTTAACTCAATCCGCTCTTTACCAAACATTTAAATTAGTAGATTTAACCAGTCAAACATCTCTTTACCAAACATGACCCGTCTATAATTTTGAAAATTAAATATATTCGCATTAAATACATTTACTTAAATCCAAAGCCACATAATTTCCTCACTCGCGTGGAGGGGTCATGGATGATTTTGCCGGTAAATGGCATTATTTCTAGGGTCCAAAGAAACGCTTGAAAACAGTATTAAAGGTTTGGCAATATAATTAATAATTATGTACAATTGGACCAATTCTTATTAAAGTTTGGGACATAACATGTGTTGTTAACCAAGTATGATGCTGGAAATGGAAACCAAAATGACTTAAAAAAAAAACACATCCCTAACTGTTTGATTTAAACACTTTGCTGCTAAGACGACCATAGCTTGACTTGAACGGCAATTTTCGAGTGAAGTAGGGTCGTCGAAAAATGGAGGAATCGAAATCACGGACCACGGTCCGCCGGCTAACCAGCAGCCATGTCCCAGCGGTTCATCGTATTTGTTTTATTTTTAGGCCATGAATGGATAACTCTCCCAATGAAGCTGGCATTGTCTCCTCGGTTACTCAGTGCCTCTTCTTTGCTTTTATTTCGGACAGCTGGTACATCCGTGTACTTGCATTTTTGCGGTGAAGTTTCCAGGAAAATGTTCCGTTCGAGGTTTGTATGATCCAACATTATTTCTCGAGTCTCGACTTTACATTTTACTATTTTTTAGGATAAATATTCTATACACGGTAAGTGGAAACTGAAAGTTTCTACAAGCGTTTTAGTTTTAGGGTATAGAGAATTAGTTTAGGGTTTAGGGGTTTAGGGGCTTAGGTGTAGGAGGTTAAAATTTAAGTATAGTTATTTCAATTTAAGATTCATGATTATAATTTAGGGTTTATAGGTTAAAACCTAAATCCTCACTAAACTATATATCCTAAATTATAACCCTAAATCTTAAATTAAAATAACTATCACTAAATTCTAACCCCCTACACATAAACCCCTAAATCCTATACCATAAACTGACTCCATATACCCTAAAACTAACGCGCTTGTACCACCAATGTATAGTATATTAATCCCTTTTTTATTTAACTATTAATATCTAACTTATTGACTGAATAAACTGAATCAGATACTCCATAAATCCATGATGGAGGCGATTATTTTAACTCAATTGCTCCTACTGAATCAACTAGTTGTTGGTTACTTACATCTCGATTGGTTTTTATCACCTTTTGTTTGCATACAATGGAAAATTAATTGACTGATTAAGAGGTGACCAAAAGCTTGGAACTCCAAAGAACCGACAAGGAAAGCAAAGAGAAGTACGTTACATGGTTGTGATTGAGAAGTCAATAGGTCAAAAGTGTGTGTGGGAGGGAAGATATTTTATATTGGACCGCGTCAATGCGTCATAAAACTCAGGCTAATCCCAAGGAATGGATGTCCAAATTGGTCCTTTAATCCACTGCTGTTTTTGGTTAAATTCGAACAATTGCATGTACTTTTGGTTTTGCCACTGACTTTTCAAATCTTGCAAAGCAACAACTCCCTTTCTTTCTTCTTTCCTTTTTGGAGCCTATGGCTATGGGTGTTCTTAGTCAATGAAATATACAGATTGGACTCGTAAAAGCTTGTACCGTATGGATCATGGAAACACTATTTGAAGATTGAATAAGGCTAAGAGCATGTCAAAGCAAATAGGGACGGAGCCATGATTTAAAGTTAGAGGAGCAAAATATAAAATTTTAAAAGGTATAGGGGATAAATTCACAATTATCCCAATTTTTCAGAAAAAATATAAAGAATCAAATGATAAAAAATAAATTTTCCCTATCGCGGGGCCACAGCCCCTCCCATTGAAGCTGTAGTTTCGTCACTGAAACCAAATCGTTAAGAAAAAAGAGAGAGAAAATTGACCAATTGTGCAAATTTTATAATGTGGAGTCCAATAACGGATCGAAAAATAATTTTTAGGTTGACAAGTATATATTACACAAATCTTAAGATGCACACCACTAGTAAAATAAATAAATAAATAACTTATAAAATTTTAGATTCTAAGATAGGCACGAGTGAACACTTACCCTAAATTCTAACACCGAACTCGGTGGTGAAGTATGTATAGGATGGTAGTGTGCAAATTTAATAATGTGACCAAACTTCAAGCTAACTCTTTACCTAAATATTCTCTTCCTGCTGCCATGCCAGCTAGATGCCTTAGAAATTGTCGCTTATTAATTAAGTCAAGTTAAAAAGCCCACCTTAATTAATTAGGGTAACTAACCCTGAAATATGCCATTGACTATTGAACTCACCAATAAGACGTGGGTTTCCATTTTCTTATGGGTTTATTCTTCGTTTTGTCTTTATCGAATGTAACAATCGGCTTCCCCTGCCCACAAATACTAGTGTTTTTTGAGTTGAAACAAGCTCCACTGCATAAAGAAAAAAGAGGGCATATTTCCAGGCCGAGCCCAACATTAAGACCCCGAAATGGGGTTGAACTTCGAAGAAGTATAATCCTTACTTTAAAGCTGGCAGCCCTAATTTGTAATCATGACCAATTCCAGGCCGGGCATCTTTCCTTACATGGCCCATTAAGGCAGTAACTAATGTTAATATTAGTAATAGGTATAAAGTCAAAAAATTCTCCTAATGTTTAATTGAAGGATCACTTTGGCTTATATTTTTTCATTGAAGAAATTTAAGCTTTAATTTAAGTCGAAGTGATTGCTATGTGAAAACTGTTAATCAACTAACGGTGAATGACTTGAAATAACTAGCAAACCTACATGGTAGTAAACACCGACATGTCTTGTCATATAGACAAAGCTATTGAATTAAAAGAATGCTTTACATGTCAAATAATAATTTTATAAAATTATATAAAATTATTTTTTCTGTTTACGTGTCATCCTGTCAAATTTATCGTTAGTTGACTAACCCGTTTTTAACCACATAGGGGCTATTTTGACTCAATAAACTGTTGAGGGTTAAATTATTAGAGATGGGCACGAGTCGGGTCGGGTTTTTGACCCACCCTAACCCGACCCAAAAACTATATACTCAAATCCGACTGACCTCATACTTGAAAAAACCCGACCCGACCCGAAAACTATATACTCAAATCCGACCCGACCCGTCTCGAGTTATTAAAAAAATAATAAATTTTAGGGACTTAATTATAAAAAAATTAGATTTTAGGGACCTAATTGTAAAAAAAGTAATTTTAATGACCTCATTGTAAATATATATAAAGAGTGAGCATTATTGTGAATATCCCTAAAAAAATTAAGGGAAAATTACACTATTAGTCCCGGGTCGAGTCGGATTTTTTCCACCATAAACCCAAACCCGACCCAAACCTGAATTTTCTATGAGAAAATCCGACCCGATCGGGTGAAATGCCCGTCCCTATAATTTTTTTTTTTTAAAAAAAAGAATCAAAGTAACTATTCGATCAAGTTATGAGCAATTTTTTTTTTTTGACATTATGACTTAGTAATATACCATTGAGGACTGAACATTAGTCCATTATGACAAGGCAGTGGAGCTGCAGCAAAGTGGTTTCAGTCATGGAACCTGACAACCCTCTGTCGCTTCTACGTAACTCTTGCTTGGTCTGGTAATGGGGTGGCAAACCACAAAGCATTCATCAACGGCTCCAATGTCCTGCAGTGCCAATGCTTCAACTGCACTGTATGTCTGTATTGCAGTCTTTGATAACTGATGGAAATGAACATTTTTGACTGCTACAGAAAAAGGTCGAAATGGAATCTAATGAAATCTCCAAACCTTAACCGAAGAATGCACATATAATTGGAGGGAATGAAACTTGAATACTAGTGGATTACAGGGCAGGGATTGCTTCAGGGAGGTTTCAATATAATTGGATTCTAGAAAATGATGGTATTTACAATTAACTGGTGCATAATTAAGTCCAATAAAGATTATCAAATAACAAGTGGGTCCTTTTTCAGGGTGTAGGCCAACAACCTTTTTGTAGCACTCTGGAAAAAAGATGTTTTAACCTTTTGGATTTTTGCATGACTCACTTCATTTAACCAATCTAAAAACAAAGATAAAAACCGCATTAGGATGACAATCTCAGCACAAATATATGTATATATATAATATTTGGGTGATTTCTGGAAAGGGTTTTAAGGCCTTATGTTTGTCTTTACCCCCAACATTTCCTCACGAGATTCTGTACACCATGATTGGTTTTTGACTACTTTTCTTCCAAGGAAAATCTCACCCTTGACTCCTGTGTTCTTCCCTCTCAAGGGGAAGCCTTTTTACAATGAGAGATTGTAACCCGAGGTGATGATGACCTGAACTCGATCGAGTCTGTATCGTCTCGTGAAAATGTTCGGATTTTCATACAAGTTGTCAGATTATTGCATTTGTGACCATGAACAGTTGGATCATTTCATAATAAGGTGCAATTACATCCCTTTCTGTAATGAATACATGAAAGATCATTGTAGAAGGCCATTTCTGTAATTGGTGGAATTGCAGAATGTTTTCTTGAGATGAGGGAATTGGTAGGTCAGGTTAAAAATATCAGAGGGAAATTGTGACAAAAGTTTCAAACTATTAATGATGGTAAACTCATTAACATGCCATGATTTGAATCACCTTGGCTGAATCAAAAGTAAAACTGCATAATGGAATGAAAACAACTTTATTTATTTTAAAAATGGTTGTGGGGAACAAAATCAATTTCCAAACAGGTGAACCATCATGAAGTTTCATTGATGGAGACTAGACACCAAGAACCAAAAAGCAAACATTCATTTTTATACTTAAAACAAACCATCCATGCAAGTGAATCATTGAAAATTAGGTTAAATTATATTGCTCTTAGTCTTTTATCTTTTTACAAGGGATTCATTTTCTCTGAATCAAGTAAAATGTTTTCTCTGTCAAAAAAAGCAGGGGAATCCTGCTTATACTTTAAGACTACCAGACACCAGTTAAAAACTATGGTAAAACAGAAATGGTACAAGGTTAAATAGGCCTGTATCTTTACATCTTCTTTAATTCCACATTTGCCAAAAAGGGCAAGTTGTTTTCAGACCACAAGCATTTTTGCTAATCAATGTGTTTTAAACGCACAAATACACCCTACCACTAATTCACTAAACCATAACCTTAAACCTAAACTTAATTTGTTAGTGTGGGGCATACATAGTGTCAACAAGAAGGGGTAGAGGATTTTTATTCATTTTAAACTACTTTCCTGTTTCCTCACTCTTGGGGTTGTTTAGTTTGCTCTGTTACCTAATTTAGAAAGTGAAAATACTGCTATTTTTAGCTATACCGTTTGATGAACTTAGAATATTATGCTGGGAAGTTGTTGCCATCTTACTTTATGTAGAAGTTGAAGTCTGATTGGGGTATGAATAAGGAAAAGAATTGCTTGTCTCAGCAAGCCTTGGTTATGGTATTTTCCATGTTCTCTTTCGTGTTCGCGACTGCCTTTATAACGTCGTCTCTAAATTCAAACCTGGATCGTAATGCACCTTGTCATTGCAGCTAACACATAATTAACATGCCTTCTTGACCTAAAAATCATTAGAATACCTACTCGATCGCATTCAGTGTGCCTTTTCTTTTCTCGTTAGCGGAGGCAATCACCAACCAAAAGCCTGCTCTTGGTTGAAATGGAACCTAAAATACCACCCCTTTCAAACCTAACAATTGAACAAAGGTCAGTCATTTTACCAACATGATCCATCACATGCTTTACTCAAACATCTTAAAAACTACAAAAATCCTGGACTTTCTCGGTCATAATCTTAGGGTCTTGTTCATCAAAAACTCCAGCTCCATTCCATTGATTGGATTAGAACTATTTGTAGGGTACGTCTTTTGTTTATTACTAATTACTATGGGCGTGTAGCTCCACAGTTTGGTGTGGAAACCTTGAAAATAATAAAAAGGATGATGGTTCTACTGTTGCTTTGAAAAGTATAAGCATGAACTTTGCCTTGTCTAGGAAGATATAGCCTATAGCTAAGCTAAGTCCATTTGAATTGTGAAAAATGAAAATATGGCAATGAAAGGTAATTTATTATACAACACTTTGGAACATTGCAAAGCTGAGCAGAGTAATAGAAAATGGGAACGAACTCCTACATTTTCATCCTCCGAATCCATGATCGAAAAGTCGGAGACAGAGCAGATGATAATATCATATAGTAACATACTTATATCATAACAGAGCTTCCTGTACACCTACAACACTTGGAAAATAGTATATGGGAAGGTTCAAGGCTGTGTAGAATAGGTTAAATTAGCGAACAAATGCCACTGGCATGGTGTAAAATGGGTTATCAGCCTATGGAAACAGTTCAATGGAGCCATAGTCAAGCAGCTCCTCAATCATTTGTTCAATGTGATCCTCTTCAAGAGATTTGAACGGTTGGGTTCTTTCAACTTGAGCTTTTTTGACAACCCGATTGGTTTCTGTGTCTTGAACCGGCAATGGTCTCTTCTCCAGCAGGCGAACTCCCATTCCACCGTCTCTACCTGCAATGCCATTGTTGCTGACGGTCTGTGGAACGGGTGGCTTAGTTTTTGGCTCCTGCACTGATTGTTGTTTGGTCATTTGAAGTGAAGCCATGTAGCATTTATGCAGTTTAGCTGTCAACGTTGCTGACAGTAGCTTGGATGATGCTGACTGTGGTGCATTCGGATTATAAGGGAAGTTTGTTCTAGCCCTCGGTCCACACATAAGCCTTGCGGCTTCGTCGTAGGCGCGAGCCGCGTCTTCTGCCGTTTCAAATGTTCCCAGCCAAATTCTAGTTTTCCTGCACAAAACGAAACGTTTGTCTCAGTACACATGCTTGAAGAGCGCAAACGTTCATGGTTTTTGAAAAGATCAAGTTAACTTACAAGAGAGGATGGCGAATTTCAGAAACCCAAGAACCCCAATGCCTCTGTCGGACACCTCGATATCGCTGCTGTGGCCTAGCCATGTTAGTGCAAAAAGAAGACGTTGCTTTTGAAAGAGTGTTTGTGGAAATGCCTGAATGAGATAATGCTTGAGCGAATGAAGGGAAGGGCCTTTTGTAGCTGACAGACATGGTGAAATTCACTGTCATCCTCCAACTTGAATATTTGTAGGGCCCCACAAAGTTTCAAGGGTCTTGGATCTTTTGTTCTTTATCTATTTATTTACAGTTGGCTGATTGTTGAATTAATTAATTTTTTTGATCAAAATTGAATTAAATTAATTTTAGGTGAAGAGAAATTTCAAACATTAATTCACATAATCACATGCTTAAGTTCAGATAATGACCTTAGAAAAGTGCAAAACTACATGTTGTTGTATTAAAAAAAAAACAGAGAATAGAAAATGCTTATTATTTTGTTTTCAACTCTAAAAAATCTTTCAACGTATCACAAAAATCATTTCTATGATGCGATTTTGCAAAGAAACTATTTTCAAAGAATCTTAAAATTTTCGTTATATTATATTGTTGAAACTTGAAACTAATTGGTGTTTTATGCGGAAGTTTGAACATATAAATAAATAAAAAAAACACCGGCAAAGCTAATTGACAGGTCTTGTGCATCAATTAGGCCTGAAATGATTGAGTCAATCTTATGTGTGATGAGTAGAAACCCTGTGTCTTTTTTGGTGTTAGAGTCTAAGATGTAAGTTTAGCTTTTAAAATTTAAGATTAACCGTGAAAATTTAATTTTTAGTGTTGAAACCTTAAAAGTGACAAAAAAAAACAGAAAAATTTTGTTCTGATACAATATTGACGGCTATAATTACCATACAATCCAATATCAGCTCGATTTTGCCTAGAAAATTTCATCTTTTGTGTGGTTACAATTGAAAAGCTAATTAATGCATGCAAAGTGAAAGGCACGTTGAGACACAGTTGCAAGCATTTGCTCGAGTCAGCAGCTATTTCTGACCATTTTATTTGCTTGATTCAGGAGTAACACAAGAAGACACTGCAGCAGGTTCCTGACAATTTGACAAATGGGGTTTTAACCTTTTCCCATACATTTCTTAAGCAAATGTTGCCAACTTGATCTTTGTTTTCTGGTCTTGTTTTTGGCAAATATCCCCCCAAAAAACTATATTGTTGAACTGCAAATAATAAACGATAGAAGTCCATTCACGGATAGAAAAGCATTTAAAAAGTTGGTCTCACTCCTGGATTACAGCTAAACCTAACCTAAATTCTCTATTAATACAGGTTTAAGAGAGAAAGTCAAAAATATGGAACGGAAGCTAATGAGAGGACCCACTTCGAAATGCAAACGCGTTAATATAAAAAAACATAACATGGGTGATGAAATTTGATGGACCAACCTGAGGGTTTCGATAAACTCTAACCTAAAATCTTAAATTCTAAATTTAATTTTGAGCATGAGAACATAAGTAAGGTACCAAAAAGGGGCAGAGTATTTTCATCCCGTTAAGATGAAAAACATAACATGGGTGATGAAAGGTGGTGGAAAGGGTTGTCCTTTGAATACCCGACCTGTGGGTGTCGATAAAATCTTCTCAAAGGTTTGTGAAGGCGAAGCCTCAGCCGCCCACCCAATTACCTGACCAGGTTCTTTCCCTTCCTAATCCTACAACCTCACATGCACACCACTGTTTGAGAAAACTTGTTGGGATTAGAACATGCGATATCTCCATCACTTTCAAACATTCATTGTTTGTCTCATCGTTTATATATGTATTCTATTGTAACGTGGTATTGGGTTATATGAACAATCCAATGCCATTTTTCATTCTCATGCTGTATTTCGAACTCTCGGTTAATAATATTTTAGGCAGGGACCGAGCCATATTGAAGGTGGACAAGTTTAGGGTTTATTAAGTTTAGAGTTTATGATTTCGGTGCAACTACTTATGCTTCATCACTAAAATATTAAGTTGAGGGTTTTTTTTTTGTTCAAAAGAGACTTTCATTAGATTAAAATAAAAGGGTCAAAGGCCCATACACAGCATCCGACGAGGAAACATCCGAAATCCTAAAAAAGGAAAGGAAACTGCAGCAGCAACTGCCAGCTTTTTCCTTCCTTCTACACCCAAACGGGGAAACAAGTGGCACGCAGGCCCCACACAACGGACAAGACACAAAAGTCCAATAAGAGAAAAAACAAACAGGCCACGCAATCGGCGACCCACGATCTCGGTGAACGGGGAAAACCTCCCAGTAACAAACCGAACAGGAAACAACCACCCACCATGACACAGTGAGCAGCAATTTGAAAACCCACCACGCAAGACTCCTCCGGCAAGAACCAAAATCAGATCGCTGCCACCTACTGTTGATCACCGTCCACTGTCGATACCGGAGAGCTCTGTCCAGAGGCAGGCTTCCTTCCAGGAATGGAAGGTCCTTATCACGGTAAGAACCAGTAGACAACATCAGCGGGAAAGACATACAATCAGAGGATTCTCGCACTGTCTTACTAGGGTTTAAACGGACCACCTGACTAAACTCTAAAACCAGACCAAGGCAAATAAAGAACCTTGGATCACAGGCCCTAACTAATAGCCTTAAGATCCAAGGGGAAGGTGATAAAGCCTTGAGAGATCTGTAACCCTTCCCGTCACAGACCAGACGTTCCTTGGGATTCATTGGTCTTCCGGATAACCCTCCAGGGGGTCATCCGAATCCTGGCCCATCTCCATAATTCGTGGATCCGTCTTCATATCCTTGGTTTTGTCCTCGTCGTCACTAACCTGAATTTCTTCGTTTAAAAAGAAGTTGTCATCGATGCACATCGAAGGTGTTTTCGTAATCTGTTTTCCGTAGGGGTCGATACCTAGCTCAATCAATCCAACCTCGTCAACCACGACTCTCGAGCATTCCATGGAAAATTTACGACGAGCAGCCTTTCGAATGAGAGTTAGTCTCTGTGATCCGAATGTCTTCCCTTTCTTCTTGCTCTCGATGTTCTTGATGATGGTGGACGTGTTTAGATACGACGTTGGGAAGAGAGCAGCTTTCAAAATGTCTTCATTTGCAGCCCATCCTCTTTCGGAAATACACCAATTATTTGGTGCCACCTGCACAATTTCCTTAGAAATTTGGTTCCATATTTCTCTTTTCTTTTTCTGGCTAAACGACACAGCTTCATCTTCATTTCTTTCCCTCTTTTTGCATACGGAGACCTCCATTTTGTCAAGGCCCATGGCGAGGAGGGTGCCCCAGGTTGCCATCTGTCTAAGGTCACTACTCTCGGCACTATGGATAAGACCTTCGAAGGTTGGATCTTGGCAGAGATTTCATTAGATTTAATTGCAGGGGTTCTGTTAAGGCTAGGAAACCCTACCCCCGATGTGCCAGCCTTACTCATTGGCAAAGTTTCCTCAAAAGGAAAAGGGGAGTTGACTTCCTTTGTTTGTGAGTGGACATCACAGTGTTCTTTGTTCGAGGTGATCTTTTGCCTAGGATCTTCCTCGTACTGATCCAGTGTTGGGTTACGCACCCTTTTGTCCTTTGTGCAAGGGCCAGCGTTGGATGCTTCGGAACGTTGGGTGCTACCAGGACAGTGAGGTCTGTGTTTACCGCCGGTGAGTGCTCGTAGCCAGGGTCCGAACTTGCCCTTGAGATTGAACCTAGTGATATCGCTTGTACAACTTCCTTCCGTATGACCTATTCTACCACACCGGAAACAGAACTTCGGTAAATTTTCATACTTGAAAGAGATCTCGAGGGGCTTGTCTTTTTTGCGGTTAAGGATGAATCCCGTTTTCAAGGGATCTTCGACTCTTAAACCCACTCTGATACTTACTTGGCCATGCCATTTTGGGATTGTGATATCGTCGAGAGTTGACCCATAGTACATGGGAAACAAGTTCCCGATACGCTGCACATTCTCCGGTGTCTTCAGTCCAATAGGAAGATTGTCAATCTAGACCTAAAACTCTTCGATGGAGAAGTCTAGCTCTTCAAGGGCTTTGTCAGGTTGCCACTCCTTGAGCACCATCAAAGAATCCTGGACAGCCCACGGTTTGGCCCCCAGTACCATATGACGTTCCTCGACAGTCTTGAAGAGGAACAGGAAGAAGTTGCGTCCAAGTTCATGACACTCCAAACTGTCCAGTTTCCAAGCTTTTCGTAGTATTGTAGCCATGGTGAGACCCTTAAAGGGGTTTGGGGCCAGGAGTTTTCCGATGAGGGCATGATTTTTTAGTGTGAAATTCACCTCACTATCCTCATTTAAGCTCAACTCATCGATATACTCTTGGGGTATAGAAGTTTGGGTTTGTCGGGTGGTTGGGATACCCATTATTGACCACTCCCACACTCAATGAGGAGTTAATGAGCGTAGGATCCATGGAAAAGGGAGGAGTTAATGCACGCAACAAACAGTTGAAAAGGAAAACGGTAGTAAGGTATGGCAAGGGGGACAGAAAATAAAAGGAATCGACAAAACAAGAGAGAGGCTAAAAAACAGTGCAGAAACGAGTTCTTCAGAGGCTTGAGCCACCACCAAGCAGCACTGATCTCACACAATCTCGAACCAGACACATCTAACCTACAAGGAGAGATGGGGCAGAGAGGGAGAGTCTAAACTTGGAGAGAAGCTTGAAGATTGGTTTAAGTTGAGGGTTTATGATTGTGGTTTAAGGTTAGGAGTAAATGTTAGGATTTAGAGTATTGTGTGTATAGTGTATTTTTCAGGGCGTAGAAAATAAGATTTAGAATTCATGGTTATGGTTTAGGATTTAATTTTTTAGTGTTAGACAGACATATGATTTTCTGTCGGGTGAGATGGGCAATTGCCCCCAAGTTTGAATGATTTAATTATTTTTATGCTGATGATAGTTTTACAATCATTGCAATTAAGACCATTTTAGTTAAAATCATTGTTCACCCTTGTTGTCTTGGTGGTAAAGGATGATATAATTCATCCAAGTGTACCGGGTTTGAGCACCAGATTTGCGTTGTGTGTGTGCCTTATTAAAAAAGATTAAGGAAGGTGAACAAATGATACCCTTGTATCACATCACCAGCATATCCAAAAAAAGATTTAATTATTTTTTAAAACCTTACTTATTTCAGAGTTAATCAACTTGTCTCCCTCATAGTTCAATCATGACTCAGTCCCTGACTTTAAAAACAATTTTCCCTCTTTTTACTGACTGGAATTGAACTTGACTTGAACTCGGAAATGAAAGGAGTTTTAACAAGGATCATTTTTTATTTTTTTTAAAATAAAAGGTCATTTTGCAAGAGATGGGAGGGAATAGGGATTATGCAAAGGTGATGTGATAGGAATACGTTGTGTTGTAGAAGCAGGCCGCAGTCTAAGGGATTTGGGTAGTGAGGCAGCCAGGCTGGGCGTTTGAATTTCTAGGAACCCCATACCACTCATCTCATCATTAGCATTGACATGAAAAAGATATCCCAAAATCTCCATGTGCATGTCACTGTTTTGTTTGTCTTAGTCTTAGCATTACCATTTACACATTATTGATTACTATTATTACAAAAATTCCTTTGTGTCCTGGTGGTAAAGGTAGATGTTTATCTTTCTTTGAGAACCGTGTTCGAGCATCAGTAATACATGATGTGTGTGTTGTCTTTAAAAAGCTAAGAAAATTGAACAGATACTACATCTACATCAGTATATTTAAAAAAATTATAATAAAAATAATAATCCACTAGAGCAGAAATTTTCAAACTCTCGGGAGAGTTACACGGCCGATTAGAAGCAAAAACTGAATTTTTCAACGGTGGCAGAATACCCGCTTGAGTGCTAAATTCGGTAGAAAAACAAGAGTCAACACCCTTAGCAACATTTTTTCGTTGGGCGTTAAATGCCCGTCTCATAAGCGTTGCTGAACGGGGCCTTAATAGCACTTGTCAATCACAATCTAAAGCCAAATCCAACAAAACAATATTGAAGAAATCTAACTTGGTTGGTAGGGAAATGAGGAAGACAACAAGTTAAGGGGAGGAATGAGGAATAAATAAAGAGTTGTAGCTTCAATATGTTTGCCAAAATAAGTTGAATGGGTGATTGAAGCACATGGTGTTGGTAAGTAAACCTCATGTGCAGTGATGGTAGATTCACGTGGCTGGAACAGGAATATTGCTTTTATATATCTTTGCATTTGTGATTATTTATTTGGAAACTCGTTTGGTTGTTTTGTTTTTCCACTTTGACATCTTCCTTATGGATTATTTAATCATTCATTCCCTGCTAGAAGTGGTCTATGGTCGTCCCATGTTCATTGTATGTTTTTAAAAGAAAAATGGGCTTGTTTTCTTATCAGAAGATGATGCATATTCTTCAAGTATAAATACATAAGTTTGTCTTTTTCTTTTTATATAAAAATTGGTGTCCTAGTTAAAATCTCTCTCGTACTATCCAACTTACTAACAGTGAATCGTCTGATAGCGGAAGGGGGAAAAGAGTGTCACTGTCTTTATTGTATAGTTTTTGTATACATTTTTTTTACAGTTAGGAGCCCAAACTATTTTTCGGGTCAAATAGGTGTCTAACGTTTTCAACGTTACTCACATAGGTGCCTGCCGTCAACGTCCGTTAATTTTTACCATTAAATGTCACGTGCCACCTCCTGAAAAATTTAAAATTATATTAAAAATAAATAAATTTTTGGAAAATCTCTAAATTTTCTAGATTTTACAAAAACAGCCACAAAATCTAAAATCCTTAACTCCCCAAAATTTAAATCTCAATTTGGGCTGATTCTGCCGTCGATTGCCATGTCGCCGCTCACCACATCGGTCGCTGGACCATCCTGACCATTTCCCCCACCACCTTGTTGCCGAAAATTGATCGGCTCTGTTCGAATCGACGAATTTGTCGAATGGTTCTTTTGAACGATTCGCCATGAACGATGGCAGGAGAAACGACGAACGGCGTGTGAGTTGTTCGGCGAGGGGGAGGGTGCTTCATTTTGTCGCCAGCAACGCGATCGCCGCCGGCGAGAGTGGTCGGATTTGGGGTTTAAGTATTTTGGGACTATTTGAAAATTTTAGGATATATTCTTAGTTTTATTTTATTTTCTTAATTTTATTTATTTTTAATATACTTTTGGATTTTTCAGGAGGTGACACGTGGCATTTAACGGTAAAAAATAATGGTAGGCACCTATTTAGCACGAAATAAAATATTTGACACCTATTTAGCACAAAATGAAATTTTAGGCATCTAACTAAAAAATATGTATGCTTTAGACACTTATTTGCCATTTAAGCCTTTTTAATAAACACCAGCTCCATTCCATTGATTGGGTTAGAACAATTTGTGCAACCAAAACACTTGCACATTTGACATTAAGCAAGACAAGAATTGTGAATGAAGACCCAACACCATTAAACCTGCTCATGGGTCAGACAGTCCAATTTAGTCTGTCTGAAGTTGAGGTTAGTCTGTCTGGGTATTGATCCGAAAATTATCAGGATTTGTTTAAAGAATAGGTGGCTTAAAACTGGGTTTTAAATTTTTGATTCCTTGAACCTGCATAAGCCCATGATTTCAGCAGAAAACGAATGCAATACATTTGTGGAATGGCCGAAAGCAGGCCCAACAAAATAGTATATGATATGGACCAAACCGAACAACCTGCTCAAGCCATTTGTTTTCGGCTGATTTTCACTCTACAGTAGAAACAGGAAGCATCCATTTGTATGGCCGACACGATGTGCATTGGTCCCAGAAACGGGGCTCCTTCATTGCAGAATAAATTGAAACCATGTCCACCATTTAAGGTTCACCAACTTTCCCTGGAGCTCAGAAAGTGGGAATTGGGATATGGAGAAATGTTGTGGATTCAATAATTGTCCAAAAAGTGCAGACTTTGGTTATACATTTTGAGTACATTTTTACACACCTAATGAATTACTCTCAACTACTGAATTTATGGTTTTTTTTTTCTTTTTGCAGGAATGGATTTCAGCTACATTCACATTACATGATTCGAACTAATCAATTGATTTACTGGTTAAATGCACTAATTTATCCGTGATTATATTAAAAATCGTGTTACGAATTTTGTAGCATACTAATTAATTGATAAATTGAAGAAAAGTATCCAAATAACCAAACCAAAGAAGTTGAGTTGAGTTGAGTTGGGTTTGGTCGGGTCGAATTTCTTTTAATGAATTATTAGCCTAAAGATTAAATTACATACATTGTTTTCTCTTTGGATAGTACAGTGACTAAAGAATGACTAAACTATAGTTTCTTGACAAAATTAACAATTTACACATAATATAGACTAAAAAATATCAAACTAGAGCGCAGAGACTACAACTTAGACATAGTACAGAAACTGTTGGAAAGAGTTGACAAAATGAAATCTTTATACCCAAAAAAATTTAGGTAACATACTTTATGTATACCCTAGCGCAGAGACTACAACTTAGACATAGTACAGAAACTGTTGAAAAGAGTTGACAAAATAAAATCTTTATACCCAAAAAAATCTAGGTAACATACTTTATGTATACCCTATAATATGTTTTTCAATAACATTTCATCAGTGAATAAATTATAAAATTATATTGAATTAATATAACAAATTAAATTGAATTACAATAAATCAAATAAACATGACATAATACTTTATAAACACGTCGTGTATTACTGTATTTTAAATTTAGATTAAAAGGATTGTTTTACATCAGAGTTCGACCCAAATTAACAATATTTTCTCTCGCACGAAAGCGCATTCAATTAGGTCCTCTAGTTCGCACATTACAATAATTAGCCCCCTTAACTGACGGAACCGTTAACTTCTAATTATGTTGTCGTTAACTGCATGCTGACATGGCAAAAATACTGATGTGAATATGTGATACCATTTAATTGGTTTTAATTGTTAGTGTAAAGCATAGTGCTTTACCACCAGACCAACATCTCAATTTTATCATTAAACACCTAATATAATATGGACTAATATCTTATAAACTGGCTCCACAAGCGCCTTAGTTTTAGGGTATAGGGAGTCAGTTTAAGGTTTATGGATTTAGGTGTAGGAGGTTAGAATTTAGGGATAGTTGTTTTAATTTAAGGTTTAGGGTTATAATTTAAAGATAGTTGTACCGTCTGTGTATAGAATATTTAACCATATAATATATGACCTCATCCCAATAGTTTGACTGTTTTTCTTCTTCTTCTTCTTCATTACCCGGGATTTATTTTGGAACTTTGAAATCTTAAAAGCAGTTCAAGGGATTGATCAATTCAAGGGATCGAACATGAAGTATTGAAGGCGACAATCCAAATCCAAATCGACATCTTCATTGATGACCAAGAAATGAAAAAATCTTACCACCCCATTTTATCAAATAAAAACAAAATACAATTAATTAAAATTTATGGAATATTGGCGAGTAAGAGTAAAGGAAAAGAATGAGTGGATTTTGGGTTTGTTTTAGAGAGTTTGGAATTTGGGTGGCTATCCCGAACTTGACATTCGTCTTCCTCCGAGGGGTGATGTTGCCGTCGCTCTCGACGGTGTTGGAACGGTTGTGGTGCGATCGTGATTTACTTTAATGGTTGCCGTAGTTACCTTCAATCCTTTGAACTGCTTTTGAGATTCAAAGTTCCAAAGCAAATCCCAAGTAATGAAGAAGAAATAACAGCCATGCTATTTGAATGAAGTTATATTTTATATTGGGAGTTAATTAACAAGGTTAAAAATTGGTCTCATGGTAAAGCACTATGCTTTACACTAGCCAAACTCAGGTTTGATCCCCGCCTTTTTTATATCTTGAGTTATTTTAACTATTAAAAAGTAGTTATTTAAAAAAAATTGATGTTACGTCAGTATTTTTGTTACATCAGCATGTAGTTAACGGCAACATAATCAGAAATTAACAATTTTATCAGTCAATGTTGGTCAAGGGACTAATTTGTTGCAATGTGCGAACTGAATGACCTAATTGAACGCGTTTTCGTGCGAAGAACGATATTGTTAATTTAAGTCGAACTCGGGAGTAAAATAACCCTTTTAACCTTAAATTTATGTAGTATCTGCTTTATAAAGTTTATATGTTTTTCAATAACATAAATTTGCATATCACGTGTATATATATATAAGCACATGCAAAAACAATCAACAATGGAATTATTTTTTTAAGCTAAGGTGATTATAAGTTGTATCTATTCTGAATATACTCCCAATTATTTAACAATGCATGCTCAATCACCCTGCTGCAACAATTAATAAGTTTATAATTGCGTGGAGCGGTAATGCAGTGCAATTCCAAGTGTTATAATTGCGATCAGCCAACAGTATTGGTTGAGAGTGGTGGTTTCTTTAGGGGAAATAATGCACTGAAAATAAAATTAGAAAATTTCTGTATTTATTATTTTTAATCAGGGATGAAGTTGGGATTTAAAGTTTAAGGGCAAAATATAAATTTTAAAAAGTGGGGCAAATTCACAATTATGTCAAAAAGGTTTTAAAAAATATGAAGAATTAAAGAGTAAAAAAAATTCTACCTACCGGAAGGTGCTACAGCCCCTCCCATGAGCTACGTAGCTTCGCCACTATTTTTAACTGGACATAAAAAATCCGTCGTGTGTTCTTGACGAGTTCTCCTAAATATTATATGACGAGTACTTCTTAACTTATTAAAATAGTAACGAGTACAAAAAAATCGTCAGAAACACAATAAGTAAAGAATTCTCCTCCATTGTAAAAATTGCCTTGGTTTGCAAATCAAACATTAACAATCCCTACAACCCTAATATTTTATTTTCAATACATTATTTCTCTAAAAAAATAGAGAGTGGTGAGATGCTTAAAAAATAATAAGAAAAACTTTCACTTAACTTCCAAAGCGTTCTGTTTTTTTTTATCAAAGTTTTAAATATTTTTTTACCTGATTAGATTCTCAAATTCATAAATCATATTAATTAATTTTTTAAATCTAAAAATTAAACAAGTTAAACTAATAAATTATTCAAATAAATTGTTTAATCAATTTTGACCTTTAAATTCTAATTAATTTTTCTAAAATGTTATTTTCATGTGTTATTTGCAAATTATTAAGCGTAAATCAAAATGACTAGAATTTTAGGATAATCATACATAAAGGTTGTATTATAACAAATCTTTACAATATTTGAATCGAATTATACAATTAATAAATTATTATTTTTGTAATTACATAAAATTTTTCTTTTAAAATAAAAAAGGTAAAAAAAAATTATCACACTACAACATAATGACATAAAACATAATGTTTACTATAAAACGTTAATTTCAATAATCAACGTTAATCAAATACTAATTGAATTCATAAAATTTTAAAATTAATTGATATAATAAAAAATAAAATTGGACTTCATAATAGCTTAAGCTTAGTTAGTGGAATGAATCCTCGACATGGGGAAATCATTTCATGTTGTGAACAAAATAATGAAGAATAACGAACAAGTATAAAAGAATAAAGAGATGAAAGAAAGAGGGAAATTTGTATTATTCTCAAATATAGACTTATATATACAATGCCTTCAATGAATCATCTATTTATAGGCATAAGAAGTACATAATACATTAAACTCTAATTAATAGAGATAATATTCCTAATAATAAATAAATCAAACTCCTTAGATAAAGTTCTAATCATGATAGACATCCACATAAATAATTTTTGTGATTACATAAAACTTTTCTTTTAAAATAAAAAAGGTAAAAAAAATTATCACACTACAACATAATGACATAAAACATAAAACATAAAACATAATGTTTACTGATAAAACGTTAATTTCAATGATCAACGTTAATCAAATACTAATTGAATTCATAAAATTTTAAAATTAATTGATATAATAAAAAATAAAATTGGACTTCATAATAGCATAAGCTTAGTTAGTGGCATGAATCCTCGACATGGGAAAATCATTTCATAGGATGTATCACGTGATTTGTAATCAACACTTGTCGAATTTTGAACCTAAGACTAGATTTTAATTTTTCTTTAAGAAGAAAAACAAAATGGATTCTATTTATTTAAAATCTTTTTTCCCGAAATTTTTTAAATTTTAATGTTTCAGTTTTACTCTTAAATTACGACTTTTAATATAAACTAATCTTTAAATTTTTAAACGTTTGAATTTTATTATCAAATTATGATTTATAAACTATCATATAATTAGATAAAAACACCTAAGTGTTTAGGTGACAATAAAAAAAATTATAATAATTTTATTAACATAAAACATAATTAACATATAATAATAATTTCAAAATACTATAAAATACTTAAAAATTTGGGGCCAATTTAGAATGAAAGCAATAACTTAAGAATAAAATTAAATACTATAAGATTTAGGGACTTATAGTATAACGAACTCTTAAATTTATTATCAAGATATTCATAATAAATACTATAAGATTTTACACTAAAAACTTACCACATATTATCACAATGTTTTTTTCTATCTAAAATCAGATCAAAAACATGAAAAAGGGAAATGAACGGCGGTGGCCTGGGTTACCAGTTTCCGAAGCCCTAGAACCCTAAAACAATTAAATCTTGAAACGTGTCAGATCCACGTGTCACACATGAGCATACTTTTTTTTTTCTCATCTAATATATTAAAAAGATTGGAAATAAAGGTCAGAGTCAGACTCACACACATCGCCTTCTTCTCTCTCGCCCGGCCGTCTTTAAGAATAACTGGAATCTACTCCACCACACATACAGTTCTACAACCATTTCCATTATTTTAAGAATATGAAATAAAATTGTTGCTTTTAGAAACAAAATAAATACCCTAAAACAATAAAGAAAAGAAAGAAAAGGCGCCCTCGTATTTATGTATAAACTGCCCACACCCCCGTCTTCCTCACTTTTCTTTCACATTTTTAACCTTTTTCTATTTTCTCTCATTCCTCGCCACCCCTAATATCTTCTTTCTTTTGCCTCTTGCAAACCCCATTTATTATCTTTTTTTCTTCATATCCACTCTTTGTCATCATCTGGGCTCTTCTTTTTCTTCTTGTTTCGTTGGGTGTTGTTTTTTTGGGTGGTGATGATCAGGGACGGAGCCAGGATTTGAAGTTAGGGGGGGCAAAACATAAATTTTGAAAGGTGGGGGGGGGCAAATTCACAATTATCCCAATTTTTTCAGGAAAAATATAAGTAATCAAAGGGTAAAAAAAAAATTTTCCCCCTACCGGGGGGGCCACAGCCCCTCCCATGTCCCATGTGGCTCCGTCCCTGGTGATGATGACGATGACGGTGAAAGATGAGTGGGTTCGGGCTGCGATGACGGATGACAACGTGGTGGTGGAGTTGTTGGTAAGGCTCAAACAAGCGCCGGCTCCGAAATCTGCGGTGGCTGCACTCAAATGGGGGATACGTCAGCCGAGGTCCAAGGCTATGTCGATGGGATGCGACACCAAGAGAGACGGGGATTTAAACGTCAGCACTAGACGTAGCCCCACAACGCCTCTTTCTTGGAGCGGTGGTGGCAGCGGCGGCGCTGCCTCTCCTTCCACCGCCGACGGCTTCGAAGAGACCAGTAAACAAATCTCTCGCTCCCAACCAGCCGCACCGTCCAGATCCAAGGTTTGTTTTCTTTATCCCTCACACTCTTATCTCTCTCGTTCTCAGCGGCTGATCTTTCAGTGTGTCATCCGGTGGCTGGGGTTGACGGAAATGTCCCTGTATCGCATGTCAAATTACGTACCACTACCATCGCCTTCCGTTTGTATCGCGTCGACGAGACATTCTTGTATAACTGGATAACTTCTTTTCACCGTTTAAACTGCTAGTAGTTTTCAAGTCAAATGACCATCGAACCCCTCTGTAATCGCCTTATTTACTCGTTCCTATTTCTTTCCGATTCATGTAAACCAATATTTTTTGGGTTTTCTGAAATCTCGATTGTATTCCTCTTTTTATTTTCTCCAACTTTTCAGTTTAGGCTCGATCTCTCCGACCATCGGTTAAACAGGATAACATTTATAACAAAAGTGAATAAACCATCTTTTGTTTTCGTTTGGACTAAAATGCCCCGCCGTTTTTTAGGATTTTTAGTTTTACAATTTTCACGCGAGGAACGACACCGTAACCAGATTGGAACTCCTTTGACGTTTTCTTCTCGCCTCGTTTTTGGTCACCTGTCATTCTATTGTCGGCTATTTGTAGATTTACTAAATCACCCTTCCAACCCCCGCTAGATTCTACTCACCGGGCCGGACAGTTTTGTCAGGAGACGGAGATAGCTTTCCCTGGACACACATCCACGGTTATGAACCTGGAAACTTCCCCGTAGAGGATCTCCTTCGAGGGCATTTCGGTCATAAAAAATTAAGTAGGGTCCACTGAGAGAGAGCGGTAATGGTCTGCGTTTGGGTTTGGTGTAATGTGGTTAACTGTCGGATGGTAGGTTTTTTATATGAGGAGAGAAATGATCAGGTGTGGCGCGGATACTGTTAAGTTCTGTGGGTCTTCCCTTCCCGTCGCCATCTGTAACTGTACTTGTATCTGTTATCGGGCTTTTTTCCCCTCTCGTGTTTATCCTTCTATGGTCTATCTTTGTTTTATGACTTTTGCTTTTTCCGAGACGGGATATCTTTTAGTCTGGGCCCCACACTTCCCATCATCTATGACGTGGCGTGTTACTATTGGATCACTTGTGTGTGAACGAGCGGCTGGGTTAGTGGCATTGGCTTCCCAATTTCATCGCCGCTGTTCTCTGAGATATCTCCAAATCCGCCATTGGAGCACCCTAGAAAGCTTATTATCAAACTTAGATTTTAAACGTTTTGAGGGTTTTAGTTGACCATTAATCCTCTTTCAGAAATTAGTTGGTTCTTGCCTTGAGCTTAGGTTTGATGATTGGTTTATGTATGTTGCAGGGTACTGCTGGTAATGAAACCACTAGCGCAACTACCAAGAGATCGAGAAGGAAGAAGGTAAAGTAGTTGATCTTTACGGTTCATGATTTTGCTGGGAAATGTTTTATTTATGAAGACGATTCATGGGTATATTAACTATGAAGAATTCGTCATACTTTCAGACTTTTGCCGAACTTAAGGAGGAGGAGAATCTGCTTTTGAAGGAAAGGGTTAATTTGAAAAAGGAGATGGCATCTATGCGTGCTACTTGTAAAGAACAGAGAGCCAGGAATGAGAACTTGAAAAGAATTAAGGTCAGCAAAATATTTCTTTAGTATCTTGATATGGCCATTTATTAATCACTGTTTTACATTTTTTTGATGTTAACTTCTGTTATTGCAGCTTGATTTGAACTTGCAAATTGCAAAGCATGAAGCCGAGGCTCTTGGCTACAGTCCCTTTCCGTCGCATGCCCTTGATGATCGTACAGCACCGGTAGATTCTTGCAACGTAGGGAAGGCTGCACTGCCTGATCTAAACATGATGCCTGTTGAAGATGATTCTATCACCGAGACTTTATATGGCACCACCCGAGAAGGATGATTCGACTAGTTTAGCCCTTCTCGCAGCTGAAGTTTGTGAGAAAGTGGTGGGGACTTGCAGGAAAACAGTGACACTGGCCAAGGCAATGAGCTATTTGCCAATTAACTATACCGATTGATTCTCAGGCCAAGCAACCCTTGAAAAGGCAGAGGAAGCGTACCGGCGGAAAGGGTTCTTGTCATGATGCAGGCTTCTACATTACACCAATATTCGTTGGGGTAAAACCTCATTACTTGATATTTACCAACTTATATGGAAATGACAGTGATTCTTTGTAGGTGTTACCTGATGGCTTGGCCGTATAAACTTGTTGAAAGCTAATTTCAGAATTTTGTTGTTTTTAGCTCCCCCCTTCAATTTTTTATGTGCAGAACTTGGGGGAGGAATTTCAGGAAGGATTGATATTATTTCTCTATGTTCAAAGTTTCACCATCCAGATCATTCATATTCTTACCTGGATCACGACCTGCAGCTCGTGTTTGGTTTTTGCTAGTAGCTACTGGGTAGCTTTTGTCGGTGATGTTCATTTGATTGTGTAAAAAGGTTCTTACCTGATGATTGAAATTTCCAATCTTTAAAAATGGAGCGTCGTCAGTATAAGAGTTTTGGTCAAAAACGATGCCATAAATTTAATCCAAATCTTTGAAATTGGGTACACCTGTTTTTGTTTTTATCCTTCCACTTTGGTACGACATATAGAATTTGTCCGATTATACATTACGGGTTTTCATAGTATTCGTCGGATTTTGGTCTTTAATATTTGGTTTTCAGCTGAGAGAAGGGAACACATTACACATCCAAATTCTAAAACGGGTTACCTGGCTTTTCCCCTCTTTTGCTGGGCCTTAATCAGTTGATTATCGCTCTTAATCTCCACCATAACAAAGAGCAAAATGGTGAAAAGGTTCAAACCCCAGTGGCTTAGAATTTATAAACGTGAATAACATTTATGTTGATTGTTTGAAAAACAATGCTTGATTACTTGCTTTAGCCTACCGCTACCATCTTACTGAAATGCTACACTGTATTGGATGTCAGATATGAGAAGGATGAATTATTTATTGTGTCTTGCTTTGAAGGTTTAAGTTGGTTGTTTGCCAAATGGAGGCAACAGGCCAGGGTGATCGACAAGTGGGGTCCTTGGTGCCGACGAAGGAAATCAGAGACGAAGTCGGGATTTGAAGTTGAAGCGAGGGGAAAACATAAATTTTGAAAGGTGGGTGGGGGCAAATTCATAATTATCCTAATTTTTTCTGCAAAAATATAAGAAATCAAAGAGTTAAAAAAAAAAATTTCCCCTACCGGGGGCCACAACCTCTCCCATTCAACAGGTAGCACCGTCCCTGAAGGAAACATCACTGTGCTTCAAATGAACCTGGAAAACTTGGTAAAAATACATGAAAGTCGTGTATGAAGATGATTGAAACGCCTTTGGACATACATAGAGAGAAATTATATAAGATTTATTAGTGTGAGAATGAGATGGAGGTTATACTATTATTTGGTCCAGTGAACCTAACATTCACATTGCTGACACTGCAAATTCATATAAATGGCAAATATTTGATCATTAACCTTCATGTTTTTATTGGATAAAAAAAAACCTTCATGTTTTTAATTGTTTCATTAATTATAATTATATATATTGATTTTGACAGCGTTCGATTCTTCAAAATTTTGAGTTCACGAGCAATCATTCATGCTTTTAATCGCATCTTCTATTTCCGTTTTATTATTGTTAAAACAAATGCTCAAATTAACTATCAGTTGATAAGCGAGATAAACTATTAGATCTTTTAATAATATATATTTTGAATAGGTAAGAAATAAAGTAAATTTATTAAAAATGACTGTTCTATAACAAGTGTTTACGATACATGATTTAAATTAGTTGATTAATAGATTAAATATCGATTAAAAAATTAATAGCGAGGAACCAAACAATACTTTGAATTTTACGGGGGCCATGCCTCTTTTCTTGGTTCTGGTTTGTTGCTTATAAGTTTTAATTGCAGTTTGGGTCACTTGGGCTTCCTGGTTTCCTAGGGACCATCTACGGTTTGCAACCTTGCATTGATTAACTCGCCGGCGGGAATTAAGGCTACTCAAAATTCTTGGCGACTCCCACCTATCAACGGTACTTGGTACGGGGATTCAATCGGGGACGAGGATATGATAGGAGGTTGAGAGCAAACATAAATATTTTAGAAGTTATTGATAAATTTATAAATAATTTATTTTTGAAATTTTTTATATATAATTAAGGTTAAAATGGGGGCATAGAATATAATTTTTTTCATGTTTCCACAAAAAAAAAAGTTTAGAGTTGAAGATTTAGAGAATTGGAGTTATGTTTGCTTTTTAGTATTGGGACAGAAAAATAAACACTAAAGAGAGCATAATATTTTTATTCGGGGGCATGGGTCCCACATACTTTCGTCTCTAAATTCATTAATTGGTGGTGATTAAGAATATTCATGTTACTTTATCTTGTGTGAATTTCAATTTAAACATTTATCTCTTGAATGTTAATTAATTATAAAAAAAACCCTTGATACGCTTTAACCCGAGCGTGTGCTCTAACTTGGGGTCCATTAATGGAGACAAAAAATCTTTGCTCTCTTTCAATGATCATTTCTATTCCCAACACTAAAATTCGAATATTTGAAAATTTCAAAAAACCCTTGATACGCTTTAACCCGAGCATAATATTTTGCTCTCTTAATTCAGATCAGATATTTAAAAATTTCGAATTGAATACAAGATACGGATAGTGATTTTACATTCGGATATTTGAAAATTCGAAATTTCAAAAATTTAATGTATATAAATCTTATTATATTCGTTATTTTTAAGTTTTGTATATGCAAAATTGAAATTTCCTCCACGGTTTTCTTCATTTGAATCAAAATTCAATCAAGTAGAGTCTTAAATTATTTTTTTTAGTGAAAAACAGTTAGTTTGTTTATCAGAATTAGAGTCAAAGTCGCGTAATGGGCTTCGACTTTGTGACATAAAATAAAATTGTCGAAAAATAAATTATGTGGATAATTATTGTTATGGATCTGTAATTTATTGATCTAAAAATTTTGGATATTCAAAATTTCCAATCCGATATCCGGAATGTAGACCCCTACCTATAACTAACTAGCAATGCTTTTGATTCAAATGTTTCTTTGGGACATTTCTTAGGTAGTTTCGTTATTAAACCTTTTCAAGAATACATATTTAGCGTAGTTTTCACGTCTGGTTGAGATTAAATTTTCGCAATTTATTCAAATGAAATGAAATCTGAATATAATTTAGTACACATTTTCATTTCTATCAGAATTGATTTGCAGTCGCTGTTGATTTCTATTTGTGATACAAACAAAGCATTCATTGGCAACAAATTTCGAAAACGATCCCGTCAATGGTGAACACTGAACAGGGTGCTCCAATGATTTCACACCACATTGCGGCTCAGCAAAAAACTGTGGTATATATTTTTTTAAGTACGCTGGAAAAATTAAAAATATGATGAGAATAAATAAATTTGATCTAAAACATTAAAAATTAACATTTTTAGATTATAAACAATATCATATAAAAAAATAAAAAGCTTAACTCAAAAGCTAGAGACAAAAAAGATACAAACATCATCAAAGCTCGATGATAAAAAGTAAAAAACCAACGCAAACAACATCAAACAATACTTATTACAATAATAAGACAAGTTGACAATACGATCATTATCACAACTTAATCGTAAACAAAAACAATGACTGTGAGGTTATATCCAACTCCAGTTCGAAAGTTCAAAATAAAGGGGTCAACAGCATAATTAAAAGAGCATTATCTTGATTGGTAATGACGATGTCAAATTGACTAATTTTTTAATTTATATAATAAATTTAAAAAGTGTTATGAGATAATTATAAATTACATTATGATTTTTAAAAATTATATTCTGCTCATCAAATTGATATCTTGACAAGTCCGTGTTCTCAGTTTCCTTCCTTCGCTAATAGACATTAATATCACTTTCTATCGCTATATCTCAAACCCTATCTTTACCACGTTTCTTACACCAACTTATACTATGCATTTCCCTGAACCCTTTATAACAATATCTTAAACTCAACTAGTCCGGACTTTCAAAAGAAAAACCCTTGTTTTCCATCGTCTGTTTCCCTTTCTCTCTCAATCAAACCTCGACCTCATAATTATCATCGTCTTCATCGTAAGGTAAAAAAGGTTACATGGCGTTTCACCCCAACCATCTTTCTCAAGACATTCCGCTTCATCACTTTCCCGACCAACAGCAACAACAACAACAACCGGAAACCTCCGCTCCCAATTGGTTAAACACCGCTCTCCAACGTTCCCAGCAGCCTCAACCACCGCAACCCCATGCTCACTTCTCAGACCCTAACTTCCTTAACCTTCATACTCCTACAAATGCTTCCGAGTCAACCTCGGCTCCCCAAGCTCCCAACCAGTGGCTTCTCCAACGTAACCACGGTGATGTCATGGCTGCGGTGGCTGGAGGAGTTGGTAGGGAGCCCATGGTCCACGTGGAATCGGGAGAATTGAAGAGAAGCAACAGCGAAGGTGTTGCAGTGGAAAGCGGAGGAGGAGGAGATGGGGCTGTGAATTGGGAGAATGCAAGGTACAAGGCGGAGATACTAGCCCACCCTTTGTACGAGCAGCTATTGTCTGCACACGTGTCGTGTCTGAGGATTGCCACGCCAGTGGATCAGCTTCCGAGGATCGACGCTCAGCTGGCTCAGTCACAGCAAGTGGTGGCTAAGTACTCGGGTCTGGGAGGTGGGGACCAAGGCTCGGTCAGTGGTGAAAAAGTGCTCGATCAATTCATGGTATGAAAACCGTTAACCGATATAACCGTTCATTTTATAGATTAATTAACTTAAAGTTAAACGGTTTCGGTTAACCAAACCGCTAAAAAGACGATTAATGGTTAATTTATAGGTATTTTATTTTAACCAAGTATAAAGTTTGTGTTTAAAATTTCTCTATTTAAGCTATTATTTAAAAAAATTAATACAATATTTATCGGAGATATATATTTATTATTCTAAAAAGAAATAATTAACATTTGAAAATAAAATCGTAATAGATTACAGGTTGACTTGTAACCGATCCGTTTCTTAACGGTTACCCACTATAATAGTTAATCATTTAAAAAATTAATTGTTAACCGTTTTTTAACGGCTAGTAACAATTAAAATACGAATAATAACTGCTATAACGGTTAACCAACAGTTTAAGCTATATGGTACGGTTAACCTACCATGAACACCCCTAATAATATCTGTTTAACAGGTGCATTGCATTGAGAATTCATATCGATTAATTGTGCTTTATTTTTGGTTAAATTAGATAAGCTGATTGCAGCCAAATCTAGAAAAAGGGTTTCCAAAAAGCAAATTTGTTCCTGTTTCGTGGTATAAATGAATAGGCCGTTTATTTCTTTTCCATTTGATGGATGGAATTGGACATTTCCATGATCAAGAATGGAAATTGGAAAGTCCCTTTCTCACCAACGTGAAATACATTTGTGCTATTTCTCCACGCATCCTTCTTGTAGCTATAGATGTACCAGAGATGGGCACGGGTCAGGTTTTTGGTCCACCTGGACTCGACCCGAAAATATATACTTTAAATCTGGACCGGACCCGACCTCATTCTTGAAAAAATCCGACCAACCCGAAAATTATATACTCAAACCCGACCTGAGCTATTAAAAAATAATAATTTTTAAGAACCTAATTGTAAAAAAATTAAATTTTAGGGGCCTAATTGTAAAAAAGAGTAATTTTAATGACCTTATCGTAAAAAGTATATATAAAGAGTGAGCATTATTGTGAATGTCCCTAAAAAAATTTAAGGGAAAATTACACTATTAGTCCCGAGTCGAGGCGAATTTTTTCCACCTAAACCCGAACCCAACTCGACTTTACCCTTTAAAAAACCCGACCCGACCTGGACCAGAACCCAAATTTTCTATGAAAAAAATCGACCCGAATGGGCCGGGCCGAAACCCGACCAGGTCGGGTAAAATGCCCATCCCTAAGATGAACAATGAATTGTCACCTTTATTAGAATATAAATCTTCGGTCCCTTTTTGGTGTCCCTATTTATGTCATACATTAAAAACTTAGGTTCAGGGTTGAAATTAGAGTTTAAGATTAGAGTCTATAAAATTTAGAGTATGGTGAATTTCTTAGGGTTTAAAGTTTAGGACTTAGAAATGAACACCAGAAGATTTTTGTCCCCTTTATTAATGATATTGAATCTTGCTGCACAATCCAAGTCCTATACTATTCTCGCATGTTTGCAAATAGTGGAATTTCCCTCGGTCTGTTCTGAGTTAAAACAGCAGAGAGGAAATTACATATTTCTTAGAATTTATATATTTTAATGCATCTTCTGCATCTTGATAATGTAGACGCATTATGTTCTGTTGCTGTGTTCATTTAAAGAGCAATTGCAACAACACGTTCGGGTCCATGCAATGGAAGCGGTTATGGCTTGTTGGGAAATTGAGCAATCCTTACAGAGCTTAACAGGTATGGTCTACGTAATGCTCTATTACCTGTTAATACACATGTTTTAATCTATGCTTTCGGCGCGTAAACAGGAGTATCTCCGGGGGAAGGTACATGTGCAACAATGTCGGATGACGACGAAGACCAGGTCGACGCCGGCGATGCCAACTTGTTTGATGGCAGTATGGGTCCTATGGGATTCGGGCCTCTGGTCCCGACAGAGAGTGAAAGGTCTTTGATGGAGCGTGTGAGACAAGAACTGAAACATGAACTCAAACAGGTAATCAATTGGTTTGTACAGATTTCCTTGCTGAGAATTAAGATGTACAATCCTGAACAGGGTTACAAGGAGAAGATTGTTGACATAAGGGAGGAGATTTTGCGCAAGAGAAGGGCGGGAAAACTTCCCGGCGACACCACCTCGGTTCTAAAAGCCTGGTGGCAGTCACATTCCAAGTGGCCATACCCGACTGTAAGTTGTATGTCACCGTGATTAACTTCATTCAACGAACAAATAAAGTCGAACCGAAACCGGAACTTTTCCTGATCATAATGCCTAACAAATCTGCAGGAGGAAGATAAGGCAAGGTTGGTTCAGGAAACGGGTTTACAATTAAAACAGATAAACAATTGGTTCATCAATCAGAGGAAGAGGAACTGGCATAGCAACACATCGACTTCAACCGACTCGAAAAGCAAACGGAAAAGGTAAGGTGACCCGGATCAATCACAACATCGAATATCTTCAACGATAAATCCGACTTCATTGAAATCACAGCTGAAGGGTTGAAGTGAAAGGAACAGATTTTTGGTTCAACCTGAGAAATGGGGTAACCCAGATTTTTGTTCTTTTTGGTTTCTTCATATATGTGAATAAAGATAGTAAGATAATGTGAGTATATAGTGTAACGAACTTTGGCATAATTACAGTCATACCAAGTTCAATTCAGCTGCAAATTATTTAAGGAATGCATATGTTTATCGTATTGTTGTATTGGATTTATGTTGACTGGGGATAAAAATCTTAATTTTTAAATCTTAAATTCTACATTTTATACCCTAAAAAATATATTATACCTCAAATTTTTTAAACACTAATCACAAATCCTAAACTTTAAACTTATTTTTTAGTGTAGCAATATAAATAGAAATACTGAAAAAATATAGGATTTCTATTTTGTTTATTGGACTCTCAACACAATAACTTTTGTAAGATTTTTGTCCAATCATAGCATCAATTTTTTTTTTCATATTGTTTTTTTGTTAATACAGAACAAAGAGACCAAGCTTAATCTAACTGATCTGCAGCCATAGCAGCACTAACTTCAGGAGGTGGAGCAGTAAAGGTTGAAACACCAGCAGGATCATCACGGTGTAAACGAGCTAGACAATCAGCAACTGAATTGGCAGTCCGATGTACATGATTGACTTCGACCACCCAATCGCACGAGAGGAGATCCATCAGAGATGCTACCAGAGAATGAGATTGAAGAGCTTTAGAAGAACGATTCAAAATGCGGGTAGCTTCCAAATTATCCGACTCCAAAATTACTTGTCGAAATCCAAAGATCCATGCTTGTAATAATCCATCTCGAATCGCCCATAATTCTGCAAAAAGAACAGAGCACTCCCCAATACTTCGCGAGTACCCCCAAAACCAGTGACCATCACTGTCACGGAGGACACCGCCAATAGCAGCAGCACCTGTCCGAGTGTTCACAGCTGCATCTGTGTTCAGCTTCATCCAATTCAAACGTGGTTTGACCCACGTAACAGCAACCGCACGAGGGGGCTGACTAACACCTTTAGACCTGTCAAATGCTTCCTCGAATTCACCTGCAAGTCGCAAGCAATGGCCAATGAAATCATCATGTTCCACATACTCGTGATCTAACAACATACAACATCTCTTCTTCCATAACTGCCAGCACACAACGGCAAAAAATATAGACCACTGCCAGGCACCATTTGCCGCAATTGATCCCAATTCCAATCACCATGTTCATCCAAGAAGTGCGCCACCTTAACATTGGAAATAACTGCAGAAGGCAGCTTATAATCCTTTAATGGTCCATGTAAATTTAGCCAATTATCCTCCCAAAAATCAGTATTTAGGCCATCGCGAATGTTCCAGACAATACTATCACGAAGATTGTCCCAAATGTTTATCAAGCCGCGCCACAGCCGTGAAACATTTCCCGAAACAAGATTATCCGGCAACTGATCCCTCCATTTATATTTGTGCTTAATCACCTTCACCCATAATTTATCATCGTCCGTCACTAGTTGAAAAGCAATCTTAAGCATAAAAGCTTTGTTTTGTTGATGGATATCCCGGAGGCCAAGCCCCCCACTCTCCAAATCACCCTGTAGAGTGTCCCATTTGACTAAAGCTATGCAAGATGCACCACTAGAACCACCCCAAACAAATCGACGAATCAATGCCTCAATATCCTCGCACACCCCTTTAGGAAGCCACGCCGATTGCATCGCGTACACAGGTATCGACTGAAGCACAGATTTAGCTAAGGTTATTCATCCAGCTAATGACAAAGACTGAGCAGCCCACCCAGGTAATTTACGTTGTATATTTTCAATGATATAAGCATATGTTGCTTTTGTCACTCGAGCATGAAGCAGGGGCACACCCAAGTATTTTCCCAGCTCCTCAACAACCTCAAAACCAAGATGTTGCACAACACCCACTTTCAAATCCGCACCCACGTTCTTTGAAAAAAGAACCTGAGTCTTTTGAACACTTATCTTGTGCCCAGACATAATACAAAAGTTATCTAAAACAGATTTAATCACTGTCATTTGTTCCCAAGAGGCTCTTGAAAACAAAATCAAATCATCTGCAAAGAACAGATGCGACAAACCAGGCCCTCCACGCGACAAATGAATTGGTTGCCATTGGCCAATATCAACTCTATGCGAAATTTTCTGTGACAACCTCTACATACAGATAACAAACAAATAAGGCGATAGAGGGTCGCCTTGTCTGAGACCTCTAGACGGTTTAAAAACCTCTCATATATCACCATTCCAAATAATTTGATGCGACACAGAACGAACACATAACATAATAGTCTCAATAAAAGCAGAAGGCATACCCGTAAGCATAAGAGTCTCCTCCAAAAAGTCCCATTCAATACGGTCATATGCTTTTTCTAGATCCACCTTAATAGCCATCCATCCGCATTTTCCCTTTTTAATAGACATCGAATGCATAACTTCTTGTGCCAAAATTATATTGTCCGTGATACTTCGACCGGGGACAATGCTCGTCTGTGTAGCTGAAATCCAAGACGGCAGAAACGGTTTCATACGCTCAACAATTATCTTAGAAATGATCTTGTAACATACCGTGCAAAGACTGATAGGGCGGAATTGTTTAATATCAACCGGGTTCGGCACTTTCGGAATAAGCACAATTTGAGTTCGGTTAATCCACTCCTCCATCACTCTATCACTGAAAACTTTCCGCACCAACTCTACAACCTTGGACCCAACAATTGCCCAATTTTTCTGATAAAAGGAGGCAGGTAAACCATCCCACCCCGGTGTTTTTAACGGGGCCATCTTGAAAACAGTTTGCCGCACCTCTTCAGATGTTACAGAAGCCGTCATTGTTTTCATCTCCTCCTTGGAGAAACGGTGAAAATCACCAAAACACAAAATACCACTCCCCTGCCGTTCCTCACTAGTAAAGAGGTTCTGAAAAAAATTGCATGCATGGGACTTAAGCACTGAATGGTCATCACACCAAGTTCCATCATCCAATTGAAGCATGCGCACATAATTTCTTTTTCTACGGACCATGGTGCTTCTATGAAAAAATGACGTATTCCGATCACCGTGATCAATCCATTCTACCCGTGACTTTTGATGCCAAAACTCCTCTTCCTGTTCGAGAACCATTCTAAGTTCATTTTTTAATTCGCTCTCCAAATTCAAGAGGAAAAAGGACTCATTCCTAGACAGTGCCCTTTCAATACCACGGATGCGAGCAAGAAGGAGGGCTTTCCTCTTACCAATATGCCCGAACACATTAGCATTCCAGTCGTTGCTTTCCTCTTGGAAAGCTAAAATATTATCCTTCAAACTCACCTCTAAAGATGAGGTCGGGTAGGCAGGAAACTACAGCGAAAGTTCCACAAGAACTCGTGCCTCCAACGAAGAGGGCGAGCTGGCGGGGAATTGCACACTAGATCCCGGCTAACAAAAAGAAGAGGGTGAAGAGCTTACTCCCCATGCACGAGGGCGTGCATGACTCAAGTGGGGGAGTTTGTCACGGTCCTATTCGCGTGATGCTCGAGACCGTGACAGATGCTTGCTGGCTGTGCTTAAAGTGGGATGCGGGATAGCATTAAGGGTGTAGTACGTGCCGTACAGCCGTTCAGTCCTTCGGGCCTGGCGTGCTGGTAGGCACCACACTGGTCGGGAGCTGTCCCCGCTTCCCTGATGAGCCCATGGGATGGCGAAACCAGTAAGCATCGAGCGGATAAGGCTGAAAACAGTTTGCCGCACCTCTTCAGATGTCACAGAAGCCGTCATTGTTTTCATCTCCTCCTTGGAGAAACGGTGAAAATCACCAAAACACAAAATACCACTCCCCTGCCGTTCCTCACTAGTAAAGAGGTTCTGAAAAAAATTGCATGCATGGGACTTAAGCACCGAATGGTCATCACACCAAGTTCCATCATCCAATTGAAGCATGCGCACATAATTTCTTTTTCTACGGACCATGGTGCTTCTATGAAAAAATGACGTATTCCGATCACCGTGATCAATCCATTCTACCCGTGACTTTTGATGCCAAAACTCCTCTTCCTGTTCGAGAACCATTCTAAGTTCATTTTTTAATTCGCTCTCCAAATTCAAGAGGAAAAAGGACTCATTCCTAGACAGTGCCCTTTCAATACCACGGATGCGAGCAAGAAGGAGGGCTTTCCTCTTACCAATATGCCCGAACACATTAGCATTCCAGTCGTTGCTTTCCTCTTGGAAAGCTAAAATATTATCCTTCAAACTCACCTCTAAAGATGAGGTCGGGTAGGCAGGAAGCTACAGCGAAAGTTCCACAAGCACTCGTGCCTCCAACGAAGAGGGCGAGCTGGCGGGGAATTGCACACTAGATCCCGGCTAACAAAAAGAAGAGGGTGAAGAGCTTACTCCCCATGCACGAGGGCGTGCATGACTCAAGTGGGGGAGTTTGTCACGGTCCTATTCGCGTGATGCTCGAGACCGTGACAGATGCTTGCTGGCTGTGCTTAAAGTGGGATGCGGGATAGCATTAAGGGTGTAGTACGTGCCGTACAGCCGTTCAGTCCTTCGGGCCTGGCGTGCTGGTAGGCACCACACTGGTCGGGAGCTGTCCCCGCTTCCCTGATGAGCCCATGGGAGGGCGAAACCAGTAAGCATCGAGCGGATAAGGCTGAGCCCCGGGCTGGTAAGAGCCCTGGGTTGCCGCACGGGGGCTATGTCCCTGCGCCAAGACTCTGACCCCGTGAAGAGCTTACTCCCCATGTACGAGGGCGTGCATGACTCAAGTGGGGGAGTTTGTCACGTGTCTATTCGCGTGATGCTCGAGACCGTGACAGATGCTTGCTGGCTGTGCTTAAAGCGGGATGCGGGATAGCATTAAGGGTGTAGTACGTGCCGTACAGTCGTTCAGTCCTGGGGGACAGGGCGTGCTGGTAGGCACCACACTGGTCGGGAGCTGTCCCCGCTTCCCTGATGAGCCCATGGGAGGGCGAAACCAGTAAGCATCGAGCGAATAAGGCTGAGCCCGGGCTGGTAAGAGCCCTGGGTTGCCGCACGGGGGCTATGTCCCTGCGCCAAGACTCTGACCCCGTGACAGATGGTATCACATGGAATTGGGGATGCAAATTCCATGCCGGAATAAAACGATAAGGTCGGGCAGAAAGATGAGGCATATTACGAACAACGTTGAGCAAGATAGGACAATGATCCGATCCCAGCCTTTGAAGATGAACAACCTCAGAATTCGGAAAATGATCATACCAATTAGGCGAGCAAAGAAAACGATCAAGTCTTTGCCGAAGATCACCACGCTGCCAAGTATATATAGAACCATGAAAACCCATATCCATCAAACAAGAAGAAAAAAGGAAGTCCTTGAACAAACGACAAACCCCATGCCGCCTTTGAGAGCCTCCGCTTCGTTCAGAACAGTCAGCAATAACATTAAAATCGCCGCCTAGTGCCCACGGCCAGTTTGTATCAGGTATTAAAGCTAGAAGCTGATTCCAAAGAGTACTACGACAAACCGGAGTAGGACTCGCGTACACAAACGTAAAGAAGAAGCTCTTGTTAATACCAGGAATAGAAATAACAGAGTGGACAAACTGATATGAGATCGCAACCACATCAACACTAAGCGAATGATTCCATAGAACCCATATACCACCTGAAAAGCCCGACGCCTCAACACGGTACGATGCCTGAAACCCCGAGCGCTGTATGAAAGAATCAGCTTTCGCACCACTAATTCTTGGTTCAATAACAGCGAAGATATCCGGCTTATGTAAGCGTACAAACAATCGAAAATAACGGTTGAAATCAGCCCCTAATGCACCTTGAACATTCCAAATAATTATCTTGACCATAAAATAATAAGAGGAATGAAGGATAAGACACCAGACCTATAGATCAGCACTAGGGGTTGTCGCACAAGCAGCATTCTCCTTCCCCAACACCGACTTACCACCACCCTTAGATGAGCTTGTGGATGAATGAGGATGGTGCACTGGTGCATTCTCCAGATCAGCCGTAAGGACTTCAACTAACTCAGCCAGAGGTGGTTTTGTAAAAATGGTCCCCTCTTTCTTCTTCGTCTTCAAGACCTTGCGAGACACACCTTTAAGAGCCGACACCGTTTTATTTTTTTTCATATTGTTGTCAACGCTTTTGTCGTAACTCATAACTGCGGTCTAGGGATGGGCATTTTACTCGGACCCGACGAATTTTGACCCGACCTCGTCTGATTGAGTCGGATTTTTTGATGAAAAAATTGGGTTCGGGTCGGGTTGTGTTCGGGTTTAGGGTAGAAAATATCTGACCCCACCCGACTCGAAACTAATAGTGTAATTTTTTCTTAAATTTTTTAAGGATATTTATAATAATACCCCTCTTTATATATATAATTTTATAATTAAGTCCTTAAAATTAAATTTTTATTTATAATTTAGTCCTTTAAATTATAATTTTTTTACAATTAAGTTCCTTGAAATTATTTTTTACAATTAAGTTCCTAAAATTAATTTATTTTATATAGGTCGGGTTGAGGTCATATTTATTATATTTATTTTCGAGTCGGATCGGAGTTTTAAAGAATATGTTCGGGTCGGATGCGGGTTTAGGGTATTTATTTTCGAGTCGGGTCCGAGTAGGCCAAAAACTCGACCCTACCCAACCCGTGCCCATCCCAACTTCGGTCGATCTTAATTGAATGAGTCATGACTCATAGTGATTTAATTGAATAAAATCAAAATAAAATTTTAATTAAAAATATGTAAGATTTTGTGTCATAAAGACGTTAATATTAGTATTAACTAACACAAATAGGGTCACACAACGCCGTTATACTAACTTGTACGTTTTAAGACATTAACTTTAATCACTAAAAAATAAATTAAAAACATCATATCTAAACATTTATTTTTTTTAAATAAGATCGGAACAAATCATCAACATAAGCGATTTTCTATAAATTCTACCTATTTCTCTAAATTTATTTTAGTCTATTCTATTTTCCTAATAAAACACATACCCCTGATTTAGCCCGAAACCCTAATCAGACAAAGAAAAAAACAATGATTAAAAATGAAAAATTCTGTCATTTCATTTTTTTTCCTTTAGCCATTGCCATTCATAGAACACCCATCAACGGAATATAGATTATTCCCCTGTTATATTAAAAGTTCCGAAAATTTACTGTTATTATTCTTATTGTCAGATTGTCTTATTGTCGGATTGTTTTTCTTTTCGTTTGGGGATTCCCTCAATCCAAGAAAATGGGGAAGCCGACGGGGAAGAAGAGGTTTCAAGAAACAGGCAAAAGTATCATAGAAACGAACAAGCAAAAAAAGGGCTCCGCCGCCGATCGAGCTTCCGCCAAACCCTTCGACAATGACATGGCGATCTTCATCAACATGTCTCAAGAGCTCAAAGAAGAAGGAAACCGGCTTTTCCTGAAACGCGACCACGAAGGGGCGATGTTGAAATACGAAAAAGCCCTTAACCTTCTCCCTAAGAGCCATATCGACGTCGCTTATTTGCGCAACAACATGGCTGCTTGTTATATGCATATGGGTATCGGTGAGTACCCTCGCGCCATAAATGAATGTGATTTGGCTTTAGAAGCTTCTCCAAAATACAGCAAAGCTTTGTTGAGAAGAGCTAAATGCTACGAAGCTTTGAACAGATTGGATTTAGCTTATAAGGATGTTTATAATGTTTTAACTATTGAACCCAATAATTCCTCTGCTTTGGAGGTTTTAGACAGCGTTAAAAAGGCTATGGATGAGCAGGGTATCACTGTTAATGAAAATGAACTTGGTTTGTTTGATAATGAGATTTCCGGGATTGCGCGGTTGCGGAAACTGGTGAATGAGAGGTTGAAGAAGAAGAGAATGGAAGGAAAGAGTGTCGATAAGGCAGTGGAGGATAAGGCTGTTGTTGAGGAGAAGGTCAGTCTTGCCAATGAGGCCAAGGATGAAGAGGTTGTTATGAAGACCGTTGAGCAAGAGAAGAAACTTGTTGAGGAAGAAAAGGCTACACGGGTGCGGAAATCGGGGCATCACGAGAAGTCGAAGAAGAAGAAACATGATGAGGAGGAGAAGGCTAGTCTTGCCGATGAGATCAAGTATGATGAGGTTGTTATGAAGACCATGGAGCCAGAGAAGAGAGGTGTTGAGGAAGTAATTAAGGCTACACGGGTTCGGAAAGTGGTGCATGATAAGTTTAAGAAGAAGAGGAGGAAACACGAAGGGAAGAGTGGTGAGACACACAAAAAGAGTGCCGATCATGTTACGGAAGAGAAGGCGGTGGAGGATAAGGCTGTTGTTGAGGAGAAGGTTAGTCTTGCCAATGAGGTCAAGAATCGAGAGGTTGTTTTGAAGACTGCTGAGCAAGAGAAGAAAGCTGTTGTTGAGGAGAAGGTTAGTCTTGCCAATGAGGTCATGAACGGAGAGATCGTTACGAAGACCGCTGAGCAAGAGAAGAAAGCTGTTGTTGAGGAGAAGGTTAGTCTTGCCAATGAGGTCATGAATGGAGATGTTGTTATTAAGACCACTGAGCATGAGATGAAAGCTGTTATTGAGGAAAAGGCTAGTCTTGCCGACGAGGTCATGAATGGAGATGTTTTTATGAAGACTACTGAGCAAGAAATGAAAGCTGTTGTTGAGGAGATCTTTAGTCTTGCCAATGAGGTCATGAATGGAGAGGTTATTATGAAGAGTGCTGAGCAAGAAAAGAAATATGTCGAGGAAGAAAAGACGGTGGTGAAGTTGGTGTTGAGGGATGATATTAGGTGGGCGCAATTACCTTCGAATTGTACTATTGATTTGTTGTGGGATATCATTCGAGATAGGTTTCCGGGGCTGCAGGGTGTTATTGTGAAATATCGGGATCCAGAGGGTGATTTGATTACACTGACTTCAACAGATGATCTTAGGTTAGCTGAATCAGTTAGTAGGGTAGCAGGAGGATCCCTTAAGTTCTATATCGTCGAAGTTAGTCCAGACCATAAATCAGTTTATGAAGGAGTAAGTAAACAGGACGTTGGCCATAAATCAGTTTATGAAGGAATAAGTAAAGTGGACGTTCGCCATAAATCAGTTTATGAAGGAGTAAGTAAAGAGGACGTTGTCAAGAGTGAAGAGAAATTGAACCATGTTGTTGAGAATGGTGAAGCGGGAACATGCGTAGAGGATTGGATTGTCCAGTTTGCACTACTTTTTAAGAACCATGTCGGGGTTGATTCCGATTCGTGCTTGGATCTTCATGAACTTGGGATGAAATTACATTTGGAGGCAATGACAGATGCTGTGACAAGTGAAGACGCACAGGAGCTGTTTGAAAGCGCTGCAGATAAGTTCCAAGAGATGGCTGCTCTGGCATTGTTCAACTGGGGAAATGTTCACATGTCCAGGGCAAGGAAGCATGTCAGCCTAGCAGAAGATAGTTCAAGGGAATCTACGCTAGCCCAGGTTAAGATTGCGAACGAGTGGGCACAAAAAGAATATGTTTTGGCAGCAAAGAGATACGAGGAAGCAGTGAGAATTAAACCAGATTTTCATGAAGGTCTTCTTGCATTGGGGCAGCAGCAGTTTGAGCAAGCAAAACTCTGTTGGTACCATGCAATTGCGTGCGGTGTTGATTTAGAGACCGGGACTTCAGAGGAGGTCTTGCAGCTTTATAACAAGGCAGAGGAATGCATGGACAAGGGCATGCAGATTTGGGAGGAAACGGAGGAGCGGCGGCTAAATGGACTCTCCAAATTTGACAAGTATAGGACCCAGTTGCAGGAAATGGGGATAGATAGATTGTTTAAAGATGCCTCCCCTCAAGAAGTTGCTGAGCAGACTGCAAACATGAGTTCACAGATATACATGTTATGGGGCGCCTTACTTTATGAACGTTCTGTTGTGGAATACAAGATTGGGTTGCCAACTTGGGACGAATGTTTGGAGGTTGCAGTTGAGAAATTTGGACTTGCCGGAGCTTCTCGAACCGATCTAGCTGTTATGATTAAGAACCATTGTTCGAACCAGAACACATCAGACGGTACCTACAAAGAATCCTCTGTAAATTTCAATTGTCTTCATGTTAGGAAAGTTTGTTTATGAGTAAAGTTTGTCCCACTTTTATTGCAGGTTTAGGATTTAAAATTGACGAGATTATACAAGCATGGAATGAGATGTATGATGTGAAAAGGTGGCAAACTGGGGTTCCATCATTCCGGCTAGAGCCATTGTTCCGTCGCAGGGCTCCGAAGCTTCTTTCGATCTTGGAGCTTCTTTAAATTTTCTGTTGATTGATCATTCTTTTGGGGCATTAGACAAGTGCTCCACTTCTGTTTCATTCATTTTCCAAGATCAATGTTTGTGTGCAACTAAGACAGGTAAAACTTATTACTCTTCACCCTCTTTTCTCATCAATTCTGTTTAAGTTCGCCGATCGCCAATCGCCGATCGGACTGACTGAAGACGACTTATGGTGTTTGATGTTATTTGTTATTGCAGGTCTTATTTTTGGTCCGCGGATTGTTTTTGCTATGGCAGCAAAGAACAAAAGCTTGAGAACTGAAAGGCGCAGCTTGTGATTAGGCATGAAGCCTAGTTCACTCATTCATTTTTTTCAATTTTGGGGGGATTATTATTTCTTCTTTCACACAGCAATTTGCAGAGTGATATATGATTCGATTTGATTGGTTCATCATCAATGATCATAATAATTGTTGGTTGTAATCTGTAAAAATCATCTTGTTTTTTTTTTCATATAGAATCATAGGTCATCGTTTTTAGTAAATTATACTATCAATTTGCTTGTAGCTTGTGTAACATTTTGGTATTCACATTATAATACCAATCTTAATACTTTGTTTTCTTTGTTGTATATTTCAGTTTTTTTTTATGAAAAGAGGATTATTGTCACGTATCTCATTAAAAATTTTTTAAATCAAGTTAGAGAAAAACAAATCATAAGGAATCATCCGGATTAAAACAAGCAAGCTGCATACGTAAAAGAATACATAAATAGTCAATCCATCTAATTAGTAAAAGATATAGCCTCATCTTAAACCCTAAACTCTAAAACTTAAACCCTAAATCTTAATACATTAAATGGGATTTTTTTTTCAATGAAATTTTTTAGAATTTTGTAATATACTGAATAATAGAGTTTTTTTTTAAATAAAATCTTGTATTTAATTTAAACTCTTAAATAACCTTTAACATATACATACATGCAGAAGTTAGACAAAGCCATATTAAATTTACTCCAAAATATTAAATTCTGCTTCTATTTGATTTTTTTATGTATACAAGTATAATCTATTAAATAAATATTTAAGCATAAAAAATAAATGTTTTTTTAGAATTGTCTAAATACAAAATATTAAATATAATAAAAGAATTTGAATTGAACACGAAATATTCAAAACATTAATTAGACATTAATTATACATTTTTTTATAATTGTGTATTTAATTTTTTTATTTAATATTAATACTAGTTTGCATACTCGTATGTAATTAGACAATTAAATTTAGTTTGCAACATACGAGTATGAAAACTAGTACTAATATTAATATAATATAGAAAAGCAAGGGGACCATGAGGAGCAATGCAGCTGAAACATAGGGTAACAATTCCATGAGCAAGATAAATTAACGTGATGAAGTCTCCCTTTACACTTTGCATCAATTCCCAGAATCAGTAGAGTAGCGAGTAGAGACCAAAAGAGACTGCTTTTTGAACTAGAAAATTGTTTCCTTCTTCGTCTTTCTTTTGACGATCGCTAAAGCGTTTTCTGAACCTGAATCCAAATTTCCACCGACAGATTAGATTAGGGCTTTCACTCGATTCTCAATGGAAAGAATCAGAAGAGCGTCTCATGCAGGATCTTGGTACACTGATAACCGTAAGTCCTTTAATGCTCTTTTTGCTTTCTGCGATTTTCGTAGCTAATTCGGATTCATGCTTTTTTGCTTACATTTGTGTAAATTATCTAGTCGACGCAAAAAAAAAATCGTTGATTACGAGAAAATTAAACAATAAATCAATGTGGATTGAGGAGCTAAGCTTAGTAATTTCGAAGAGTCAATTAAGATAGTGTTATTCTGGAATGAATTAGTCTTCTAGTAAGTAAATCTGGTAGAAATTAAATTCGTCTACTGATTTAAGTGTTGAATTATAATTATCCGTTGAGCTGATCTTCTGAAGTTGAAAATATTGATGGTTTCAATTTGTACTGTAAGGCTTTAAGGTAATTCATTATTCATGCCTTAGGTGTGGCTAATTATTTTTGTAATTCAAATTTCTAAGAAAAAAAATATAATGATTGTTTTTTAATATTTGAGAATTTAATCAATGAAATAAGTTAGAAATGTCGTACTTTTTAAAATATATACAATTTTCTCAGCAAAAGAATTAGCGGAAGAGCTTGATGGATGGCTTATGGAGGCTGGCTTGCCTAAATCTTCTGATGTAAGAGGTGTAATTGCTCCGTAAGTTGCTCTGTCGCCTCGTTGTTTGTTTCTTTCATAACATTACTTAAAAGTTATAATGCATTCTATTGTCTCTGGTTTGACGGTGGCTTCGGAAATTCAGGCATGCGGGCTACTCATATTCAGGACGTGCTGCTGCCTATGCTTTTGGAAATATAGACCCAACACACATGTGCGCCTTTTATTATACTTCTCTTTGATTGCTATAGTTTAATATCACATAATGTATCTCAATTCCCAGGAAATATGCTTTTTTTAATCATATCTTGAGCCAAATTTTGTGAAGATCATTATATTTGAACTAAAACTAATTACTTCATCTGCTTCTTTTATTGCTAAAACTAACTGTGTGTGAGAATTTACAAACACAGTTCTCGCGTATTCCTTCTCGGTCCATCTCACCATTATTACACTCCAAAATGTGCTCTGTCAGCTGCTACGGTGTACAAGACACCAATAGGGGACTTACCTATTGACCTGGAAGGTGAAGTGATGTCCATTTACATTGAGCTAAATATCGTTTTTCTTGTTGTCATATCAGATTAGCTTTGTTGACAAGTCCAGTAAAATGTCTTATTGTCTTATATATTTTATTGAGCCGACTGACTGGGGTTTTTGGTTTTGGTAATTCTTTTCCCTTGATGAATGGCTTGTGTTTTTTTCTTTCAAATCCCTAAGCCTCTCTCGTCCTCCAAACAAATTTAAGTAGAGTCATTTGTTTCATCCTTCAGTCATCGAAGAGCTGAAAGCTACAGGAAAATTTGAATTGATGAATCTTCGAGTTGATGAAGCTGAGCATAGCATGGAAATGCACTTGCCTTATCTTGCAAAAGTATTTGAGGGGTAATTTTTAAACATATACTATTAAGAAATGCTCTACTACACTTGGTTCTAGTTGAAGCTGATTTTGGGTGATGGTGATATAGGCATCCAGTGAAAGTTGTACCAATTTTGGTTGGTGCTCTTAGTGCTGAAAATGAAGCAATGTATGGAAAGTTGCTGGCCAAATACATAGACGATGCTCAAAATTTCTTCTCCGTGTCATCAGATTTTTGCCACTGGGGTTCTCGGTATGTTGGATTCAGTCTCTGCTTCCTCTTAAATCTCACCTTTTCTGTTTGGCATGAATGTCATCTTTGTTGAGAATGATGCATAAGTTGTCTTTGTATGCATTCTAGCTACATCTTTTAATATACCAGCAACCTACCCCACTCCCAAACCTCTAAAAGAGAAGCTGTGTGATGTAGACTGTTATATGAAATGTTCCTTTTTACTTTCAAACACCACTTATTCAAGCTGGTTCGTAGATGGCTTTATTTACTCCATACCCATAAAAGAACAAATACATTTTTTTCCTTCAAAGAAATTTTGTTGTTCAATGGTTTTATCCTGATTCGATTATACGATATGAACCGACAAAGCTTATGCAATTTTTGGATGAATATAGAGTGACATTGATTATGGTTTTTACATTGTCACAAATATTTACCTTTTCTACATTGGTGCCAGGTTTAATTACATGCACTATGACAAGAAGTATGGTGCCATACATAAATCGATTGAAGCCTTAGACAAGATGGGCATGGATATAATAGAAACAGGAGATGCTGATGCATTCAAAGAATATCTTTCGGAGTATGACAACACTATCTGCGGACGACACCCAATTAGTGTTTTCCTTCATGTAAGTGCCTGAAAAGCATTCTTCAAAGCTACTTAATGGCTTCTTTTTTTTCTTGTTTTTTTAATAAAGGAAACATTTGTGATTCATACCTTTAAAAAACTACCCATTAGCCTATTGCAGAATGGTTATTTGAGTTTCCTGGTTTTCATTTTTTTATGGTCATGCTTATCTGTGAATATATATTTCAGATGCTAAGGAACAGCACAACAAGAATAAAGATCAAATTCCTCCGATACGAGCAATCTAGTCAGTGCAAAACAACAAGAGACAGTAGTGTGAGTTATGCATCTGCAGCAGCAAAGGTGGATGCTTGAAGATGTGAAAAATAATATATATATTTGGTTAGTAAAGTTGCTATGCATCCAAAGTTTTTGATACCCTTTTTGAGAGAATTCTGCAAAGCTAGCAATAAAGATGAAATAAAGAACAAAAGGAAAAGAAAAATCCTTTATGCTTTTAGTTTTGATTCCTTGGTGATTTTGGCAGTGCATCTTTGTACTATGAATGTTTTTCATGAGTAATTCATGTCTGTAAAACATTTTTCCTGTTACCAATGTTTCATTATGTCCTGAAATCTCCATTGCATCTAAAACATATGAATTACAAATATATACAGCAGGAGCTCTAACTAAACCTCAAATCTAATTTCAAGGGGAGGAACCCCAAAGTACCTCTGCAACAATGGAGGCCATCTCTGCCTCAGAAACGGAGGATTCTCTGACTCTCCTCAAAATCTCTAACTTAAATTCTGTTTTCTCCTTTTTACTTAACATTTCTCCTGATTCTAATTGCACTGCAAATCTTGCAACACAACCTTCAAATGGACAGTTCCCGACATAACCACCCTCTTCGTTGCTGCCCGATTCTCGATCCGATTTTGAACCGTTTTCATCCACACTGGACTGCTTTTCTAATCTCTGCAATTTCACCAGCTTCTCAACCAACCCTGCTTCAAGCATTGCTTCAATGGCTTCTCTTCTACCATAATACGCGATTCCAAGTATGCAATCTATGGCTCCAGCTTGAATCTCCACATTTTCTGAGCTTAAAAGGCTTATAATTCTTGGGATTTCCTTGTGTGCTTCTAATTCATCAACCAAAGGGATTCTAATAAAGTTGATCAGCAAAGAAAGAACTCGAATCGAACAACAAGACGACATCGATATTAAAGCTCCAACAGTTGGTCCCATTAGCACCAATCCAACAAAAACATCTTTATTGAATCTAACCAACGAAGCTATCACTAATGCTACCTGATCTCGGATTCTTATAGAGCATGAAGAATCGCAGAGTAAATGTTCGAGAATCGAGAATATTTTGGCTTTCAAAATCAAATCTTGAAAATGAATATCAAAACCTTGTGATAAACGCTTCTCAAACTCAACCAAAACCTTCACTTTCTCATCCTCATCGGCTGAACCTTCAAGTTTCCCCACAAGGTTTTGAACGCTTTCTCGATCAAAATAGGCCTGGATTTCAGTCTCTATTGCATAACCAAGTTGGTAAATCTTGTACTTGATGATTTGGCGTCTGAGGATGCAAGGGAGGCTATAACCCTGAAATTTTTGGAGCTTTTCAAGCTGGGTTTTGAGGTTGCAAAGCAGCTGAGAGAGCTTGAAAAGATTAGGGTGATTATCAAAAACGGGGCTTTCATCCTTTTCAAGCTCTAAGAAATGTTCAATGGTGGATTGGGGTTCATGCGTTGAAAAAAAGGGGGGTTTCTGCAGATCTTTCGAAGCTTTTTGGAGGGACTTTAGCAGAGAAAGTAAGCGTTGATTGTCTTGGTTTGATGCTTGATCCATTTTTCCCCAGAAATACTGCTTAGACTCGAAGTTTTCTGCATGTGGTGTGGGGGAAAAGGGGGGAGAACCAAGCTAACCGAGGGAATTCCCAACTACCAGTCCAAACATGTAATTATAATCCTGACCAAACCTTCAATTACTTTGATCAAAGGCATAAGCCTAATATGTATGAAGTATGCCAGAATCTTCGTCTGTTTCTACACACATTCCAGTTTCCATCCAATTTCTTACCCATCAATTGCCGACAGTACTTTCAATCCAATTTGTTGTTTGTGAGTTACTGGTTTAGCTGATGGTAGTGGGCCAACCTTAACATTTGGTTGTAGGCTTCAAACAGATTTCTTGAGAATGATTCCTTAAAATTACTTGAAAGAGTATTATTTACTCATGAGATCCATCAATTTTTTTTAATATGTTGGTGTGATGCAAAGGTAACATTTGTTTAACTTTCTTAATCTTTTCAAAGACGGCACACACAGCATGGTAGTACTGATGCTCAAACTCGAGTCTCAAGGGATGATAAACATATACTTTTGCCATTAGGACACAAGGGGATGAGCTATAAGATCCATTAATTGATTGGAAGTTTAATAATATTTATATTGTTTTATTTTGATAAGTTGAAATGTGGATATTTAGTTTGAGAATGTATTATTTAATATTAAAAAATAATCAAGGAGTGAAAGTTTGAAGGGTAAATTATGCAGATAATCCTTCATATTATGAAAGATTACATTTGGGTCACTCAATTATTAAAAGTTGCATTTGAGTCACCCAATTATGGATAAGGTTACATTTAGGTCACCCAATTATGAAAGGTTACACTTGGGTCACTCAATTATGGGTAATGTTACATTTGGGTCACCCTTCATATTTAAAAAAATACATCAACTTAGTCATTTTTTCTTCCAAATCACATGTCTACCCTCGTTAACACTAGAGTACTTCATTTGAAATCATTAATTTATGTAATACACACAAATTGATATATATATTTTTAAATATGAAGGGTGACCCAAATGTAACCTTACCCATAACTGAGTGATCCAAGTGTAACCTTTAATAATTAGGTGACCCAAATGTAATCTTACCCATAATTGAGTGACCCAAATGTAATATTTATTAATTAAGTGATCCAAATGTAATCGTACCCATAATTGAGTGACCTCCGTTGTAGTTTACCCTTAATTAATTATAAAACATTACAATTGATTACTCCACTAATCAAAACCTATAAAATAGTTAATTTTCGTTAAAAAATTACCGAAATTTGACTTTGACATTAATATGTCGACTTGAAATTTAAAATTTTAAAATGTTTTTTTTTCAAAAGAAATCTGACTTCAGATTCATGTTTAAAAAATCAAAAAGTGAAGTGATAAATGTTCTCGAGAACATCAATTGATAAATTAAAGATAAATATAATAATTGACGCAAAAATACGCCGACTTAATCTAAATCGATTTTTGAGTTTATTTAAACTAAACGTAAGGAAAAAATATACTAGATACATGAAATCAGGATTTATTTACCTTAATATCATCTAAGTTTATAATGCACTAATTAAGATACATAATTTGAGCACGAACCAACTTGACTTAGTGATTAAGGGAACGGTTGTTGCTCCTAGAGGTCACGGGTTCGAGTACCAACAGCTGCAGCAGGGTGATTGAGCGTTCATTGTCAAATGATTGAGAGTATATTTAGAACAGATACTACTTGTAATCACTTTTGCTTTCATAAAAAAAATACATAATTTGAAACATATAAGATCCATAATCAATCCCGTCTTTTTTTTCTTTTCTTTTTTTTTGAGGCTCAACCCCAGTGGACAAAATGACTATAAAAAAAACCAAAATGACCCATTGCTCCTTGGTTTTGGAATCTGATTCTTGGGCTTTTCTAGGTAGCATGACAAACCCAAACAGTGAAAGTGGCCCAGCAATTGCTCTTTCATTTTCCCACCTGGTTGTTAGTTATACCCCTCAAATCATCATATATGATATATGTTTCCCATTTATTGCACGTCTAATCATATATATATATATATTGACACACAAGCGAGTTTGAAACTCTCTTTTTATAAAACTCGAGTTTCGTATTAAGTGAATAGGTAAGAAAAAAATTAATTTATCAAGTTTGAATTCTCGTTTTGCAAAAAGCAAGTTTACTCTGCATAGCCTAAACGAGGGTATTTTTCCAAATGTTATTTAGAGGGGATGTTTTTCCCAATAAAATCTCAAAAGGGAATATACATCTAAATCACCAAAACACTTAAACCCAAACCCCTAAACCTAAAGTCCTAAACCCTAAATCAAATTAATATGGACAAAACTTATTGAAAGAATTCTAAAATAAGGTTAATTAATAGAATACGTTTTTTCAAGTAATTTTACAATGTGTCAATCAACAAATAAAACCTTACATAGTAATTTAACATGTTTCAGTCAACCATACGTTGAAGGAAAAAATCTCTAGATGAACCACAATTGGTTTTTTCGGCCACTATCCTAATTACTAACCATAAGAATTATAAAAATTATTCAGTTGATCATTAATTATAAAAACAAATAAAGCTCTATATTAATGATCAAAATGTAAAGAAATGGGTATACCTTTAAACTTTTGAATTATCAATAATTTTCTCACAATCCCGTTTTTATAATTAGGTGAAATTTTAAAATCAATTAGAAAGCACGTTTAGGTAACCACGTTGCTGATCGTTTAGCTAAGCATGTTTGTGCTTCCTTGCCTCAACTGCAAGTCTTTACTTTCCCACCAGTTTGTGTTTTGTCTGCACTTCACAATGTTTGTAATGCTCTTCGAACTGTATTTCTAAGTTGAATGGCTATTCCTTTTTTTCATAAAAAAAAACTTGATTCATGTTAAGCTTAATACATATCATATGGAGTTACATAAACTAAATTATGATTTAAGTGTTTAGGGATTTATGTTTTATGTTTTATGTTTAGAGTTTTAGTTTTAGAGTTTAGGTTAAATTATTTTTAATTAACATATGGTGAAATTGAAATAATTTGTAAATAATAATGGTTAAAATATTTTTTCGAATTAGGACACATTGTTTTAACGTGCAAATGTTAAGGACTAAATGTGTTATTCAGTGCCGGCTATAAGGGGGAGCACCCTGAGCGACCGCTCAGGGCCCCCAATCAGCCTAGGGCCCCTAAAATTTAATTATCCATATTTTTTTAGTTTATCAAATAAATAAATAAATTTATTGGTAAAAAATAAATAAATAAATAATTCTCTTTTACAAATAAATAAAATAATGGGTTTAAAATATTAAATTAATTGTTCAAAGTAATGAAATGAATAAAAATTCTTCGCCCTCTTTCGGTGGCCATTTCTATGCCCAAGACTAAAAAAATTAAATTATAAGCCATAACCCTAACTTTTAAATACTAAATCTTAAACTCTACACCTAATACCTTAAATCCTAATCTTAAATCACAACCTTAAACCATAACGCTAAATTTCAAACCTAACTTTTGTTGTTGGGGGCATAAATAGCGATAGAGGATTTCTATTCGTAATGAGATATGCTTTCGTTATATAAAGGTCTATTTTTAGTATTCGCTCAGGGCCCCGAAAATTTCCGAGACGGCCCTGGTGTTATTATACAAAATAATGTAACTGTCACGCCATTTTTTTAACGGTTGTTAACGGGTCAGTGACCAATTTAGAGCAAAACTAAAAGTTTAATGGTAACATTAAAGCAATTGAAAGTTTGATTACCAATTTGAATAATTTATCAAAGTTTAGTTACCATTTGTGTACTTTACCCAAAAAGCAAAACTAAAAGTTTAAGGGTGAATTACATATTTTTATCACTCAACTTTCTTCTCACTCCTATTTTGGTCATTGAAGTTTAGTTTTTTTTTTTAATTTAATCATTGAATTTCAACATTGCTCTTATTTTGGTCACTCGACCGTTAAATCACAAACGGTGTGATGACATAGCATACGATCTGATGACACTTCAAAACGACGTCGTTTTGGATTATTATTATTTTAGGATAAACTACAAAATTCATCACTCAACTTATTTATTATTCTTGTTTTAGTCACTTAACTTTCTTCTCACTCTTATTTTGGTCACTGAAGTTAAAAATTTTCCTCATTCTTTTTCTTCTTCCTTTCCACTATATTCAACAGTAATGGTAAGATTGTATATTGACTGAATTGTTTGTCGGTTAATTTTCGACGTTTGAATTTGGGACCAATATTATCACTGTCGAAATAAAACTCATTAATATCCATATTTGGAACATCGTAAGTGTTCCTTCATTTCTCGCTTATTTTCTCTTTTCTTTTACAATTTCTCTTGCTTGTCTAATTTACTATATAGGAGTTTCTGGTGCCCTGCTTGTGACAATCATTCGAGCAATTATATGTTTTAGCACCGCTATCGGAACCAACTTTATCCACTACAAATAAAAGGTAATGTCTGAAGCAAAGTCATTTTTTATTCTCTTTCCTTTTGAATTAGGGTTTAAATCGTATATATTTCTAATTCAAATTGTTTTAATTTATCATAAAAATTTAAATTTGATTTTATAGTTGAACTCAACTTTTAATTTTAAATTTCAAAAACGTAAAATTTATCAAACATTCTTTGGAAATGACGGTCAACACGGTAGCGGGTTGTGGAAAGTGGTGGTCGGAACTTGCAGAGGAAGAGAATATAAAGGAAAAGAAGGAGGATGAGGAAAATTTAAAGTTAAGCGACCAAAACAGGAGTGAGAAGAAAGTTAAGTGACCAAAACAAATTTAATGGATAAGTTGAGTGATGAATTTTGTAGTTTATCCAATAATAATAATAACCCAAAACGATGCCGTTTTGATGTGTTATTAGACCGTATGCCATGTCATCACACTGTTTGTGATTTAACGGTCGAATGACCAAAACAGGAGCAATGTCAAAGTTTAATTATTAAATTGAAATTTTTTAAATTTCAGTGACCAAAATAGGAGTGAGAAAAAAGTTGAGTGATGAAGAATGTAATTAACCCAAAGTTTAATGATAATATTGAAGGAATTGAAAGTTACAATATTTTTGTTATCCAACACCAAAATTTTAAATCTTAAGCTGTAACACTAAATTTTAAATCCTAAATCTTAAACTCTATACTAATAAAATATACCTTATCATAAATTTTTTAAACTCTAACATAATTTTATGCATAATAACATAAATTAAGCATAAAAACATAAATAGAGGCACACAAAAATACACAATATTTCTATTCCATTTACGCAATTACGCTAGCTAATTAGTCTTATTGCTCAAAAAATAGTCTTATGATTTAATCAGTTCTTGTGGTCAAATACGTAATTTTACACCCCTCAAACGGGTATTTAAGTGTGCAAAACGAATGCAGAAACTAAACCGCTTCTTCTCTTCTTCTTTTTCCGCCCGCAACGCCTTCTTTAATTTTACTCTGCAGAAATCGACATTTTCCCTCGCTTTTTCCTTCATAATTTTCTCGAGAAAAGTTAATCACCGTACCATTAACCAAACACATCGTTTCTAATTGAAAATTAAACAAACCTTTCCTAACATGGCGAGTTGCTGTAGATATTCAGTGTTGACTTTCACTTTGCTATGCCTATGTGTTTTCGCGATCCTTACGGTTTTCTTTGACTATGATCACTTCAATTCCTTCATAAGTTTCTCTTCTCCAACTCTTGAATCACTAGGGCCAAAATTTGAGTTGCAGAGAGTAATCGTTTCTACTTCTGATCAGATCAGAGCCGTTGGTTTGAGCGGATCAATTGATGATCATCAGCACCTCAACCGAAGCACCACCATTATGGTAAAACTTTCTATCTGTCAGTATCGCTCTAACGTAATGAGAAAAAACCGTTACCTTAATGCTTTGAATCTTAAAGATAAATGCCGAGGGATCAATATCTTAAAACCAGATTCAATGTTTGATAATTGTTTTCTTCCATCTCTCACTTGAATTTCGATCCGATTTTCTTTTTTGTTATAAAAAATCACTAATGTAATATGATTAACTATATGTTATCGGTTTATTACAGAGGGAAACGAAGAAACGAAGCAGAGAACAAGCGCTAGAACAAGGACTGGCCAGAGCTCGAGCATCGATTCGCTCGGCGGCAATCGTTCGAATCGTCAGTACAGCTTCTTTCAAGAACGACAATGACGTTCCAGTTGGAGATGTCTATCGTAATCCAAGCGCATTTTATCAGTAAGAATCTATTAACTTCTTTTATTTTTAACAGCAAAAAAATGGAGGAATTGATTAATTTATGCTATGTTTTCTAATAGAAATTATGCTATGGTTATTAATAAAGTTCTTATTAAAAGAGATCTCGAAACTACTTTGCTTCGAAGGTATAGTAAATTAATTATGATATATCTTTATATTTTTTGTGTAATTGAAATTGAGTTGAAGAATTGAGAACTTGTTTTCTTCTGACTGAAGCCAAGGCGGGGAAATTAAAATGAATTGGGGAATTGCGCACTCGCCACCGCACTCATTTCCTCTTTACATTCCACACTCGATATCGTATTATGATAGCTAGCTACAGAAAAAGGTGGCGCTGCTGCTTTTACACATGTGGATACCTTATATAAGTAATTGTTGTACACAATTTGAAAATAAATAAAATCTGTATTTTAAAATTTTAAAATTATTACATATCGTATATATTTATAGTACTAAATACAAATTTAAATTAAATTTCAAATTTATTTTCATTCGATCCATCTGTATCTATATCTTGTGCTGGTGGGTTATGTTGTATGCAAGGTAATAATGAGGAATGGCTTTAGAGCTGGGTGAAAAATGTAGTGTGCTTTAGACTGTGGTCCAAGAAACAAAACTTCAATTTGCTTGCATTAATTATTACTCAACATGTGGAGAATATAATTTTACTTATATGGTAGCAGCAAAGTGTTCTGCTGTCGTTATTTCTTAAGTGGGTGTGAAGATGACAAGAGAAGAGTCCTCAAAGTCTGCTTAATCCATTGTACTATGCTTTAATTAGGTAATTCATTGAGTGGGAGTTTCAACAAAAAAATAGGGTTATTTGTTTTGAGTTTTATCAGGGAAAAGGATGTTTCTTATGGATGGAAATCCTCTACCCCTTTTCGGTATCATTTCTTATGCTCGCACGCTCAAAATTAATTTTAGAGTTTATAATTTTAGGTTAGGGGTTGTGGTTAGGGTTTAGGGAATTTAGGATATGATGTATTTTTAGGGTATATGGTGTAGGGTTTAGGGCTTGAAATTTAATTTTGTAGTATTTTTTAGTGTTGGGGCATGAGTAGAGGCACCGAAAAGGGGCTGACGATTTTTATCCGTCTTTTATGCACGCATTTTTGAGTGTGTGTATATGTATATGGTCTAGGCATTTCATCATGCATGTCGATGGCATTATGCAACATCTTCAATGGTGATATTGTTCGTATTCATATACTATTCATAATTAATCATTAACTGTTAATTCTATGCATAGGGTGCTAAAATCATGATAATATTAAAATTTGGATTACAGTTGACACCCATATTTGTTATGTTGATTATAATTACAGGAGTTACATGGAGATGGAGAGGAGATTCAAAGTCTATGTGTACACAGAAGGTGAGCTGCCAATAGTCCACGACGGGCCATGCAAGGATATATACACGATAGAAGGCAGATTCATACACGAGATGGAGCATGGGGCTAAGAGGTTTAGAACTAATGATCCACAGCGTGCTCACGTTTACTTCATGCCCTTTAGTGTCACCTGGATGGTCAAGTATATTTACACGCCTCTTAGTTTCGACGTTTCTCCTCTTAAGCAGTTTGTTTCAGATTATGTGAAAGTGATATCCACCAAATACCCATTTTGGAATCGAACTCATGGCGCTGATCACTTCATGCTTGCTTGTCATGATTGGGTCAGTTTCTATTTCTCCATTTTTGTTATGCTTCCTGCTTTATATTTTTTTTTCAACATTTTGATATAATTACGTAAACTGTTTGAACCCAGGTCTCTTAACGTAACAAGTTGCTTTCTATTTTTGCATTCATTACATTATAAACATCGGTATTATCACAAAATATGCCATAATTTAAACTAAGATCGTTTCATGCTTCTTTTGCAGGGGCCCCATGCATCAAAAGGCAACTCACTGCTCTACAACAATTCAATTCGGGTGTTGTGCAATGCCAACACCTCCGAAGGCTTCAACCCACGAAAGGACGTGAGCCTTCCCGAAATCAGCCTCAAGTACGGTGAGCCTTCCCCTCAACTCATCCACCCGCCACCGCGCAACGATTCTCGACCCCATCTCTCTTTCTTCGCCGGTGAACTTCATGGCCCGATCCGCCCGCACCTCCTCCAACACTGGAAAGGCCGAGACGATGACATGCAAGTCTATGAATACCTCCCGAAAAACAAAGACTATTACTCCTACATGACGCAATCGAAATTCTGTCTATGCCCAAGCGGGTATGAAGTTGCCAGTCCAAGGATTGTTGAGGCCATATACTCTGAATGTGTGCCGGTCATCTTGTCGGATAATTACGTGTTGCCTTTCAGTGATGTGTTGCGGTGGGAGGCTTTTTCAGTACAGGTGGAAACAAGGGAAATTCCCAGATTGAAAGAGATTTTAATGGCGATTCCAGAAGAGAAATATCGGCAACTTCAAGAGGGTGTTAGAGTTGTGAGGAAACATTTTATGTTAAACCAACCTTCCAAGAGATTTGATATGTTCCACATGATATTACACTCAATATGGCTTAGGAGAATTAATGCAAGACCTGAATAGATCTTAAATTCTTTTCCAAATACATGTAATCATAGTAAAAAATTGTGCTACTTTTTTAACATCAATTATCTCAATCGTGTGGACAATTTCACTTTGTTTTATCTTTAATCATAAAAGCATGATTGAGATTATTCAAAATTATATGGCGTAAAAGTTGTAGAAAGTCAAGCAATGCTGCAGCCAAAATTGAAAATGGAAAATTTCAATTTTGGCAGGTGCAGCCAAGATTGAAAAATGGCATGGGAAAATTACAATTTTGGTCCCTAAACTTTAGGTTAATTATAAGTTAGTCCCTAAAGCTCAACTATAAATAGCCTAGTCATTTGCCATTCTTACACATCCCAAATCATTCTAACATCCTCTCAATACTAGAGAAATTAGAGAGTTTTCATAGAGTTGTTTTCTCCTTTTTATCAAGAGAGAATTGTCATTGTTTTCTCCTTGTTAGACTGAGAGAAGTTGTAATTCCTATTTTCTCATAGTGAAATTCTTCTACCTTGTCCGTGGTTTTTACCCTATATTATTTAGGGGTTTTCCACGTAAAATCTGTGTCTCCTTTATCTTTATTGTTATTTTCTCAAATTATCAGTTGCGTTTTTGCTCTATCCGACGATCGTATTCCGCAACAATTGGTATCAGAGCCAGATTTGGGTGCGTATATCTACTTACCGTATTCTCTGTTGGTTGCCACTGAAAAGTGGATCCTCCATCATAAGAAAGTAAGTTAGATATTACTCATTCATTGAAGGTGGTGGGCACTATTCACGTCAAAAAGGTGAAATAGTAGGAGCTATCTAAAATAGAAGCTATGACAACGAAATTTGATATTGAAAAGTTCAATGGGAGAAATTTTTCACTGTGGAAATTGAAGATAAAGGTCATCCTAAGAAAAAACGGATGTCTAGCGGCTATCAGCGAAAGGCCGGCAGATTTTACGGATAACAAGAAATGGAATGAGATGGACGAGAATGCTATTGCAGACCTTCATTTAGCATTAGCAGATGAAGTACTATCAAGCATCGAGGAGAAGAAGACAGCCAAGGAGATTTGGGATCACCTCGCAAAATTATACGAGGTCAAATCGTTGCACAATAAAATTTTCCTTAAGAGGAAATTGTACACTCTTCGGATGTCAGAATCTACTTCAGTGACAGAGCACTTAAACACGTTGAATACTCTATTTTCTCAGCTTACATCCCTAAGCTATAAAATAGAGTCACAAGAACGTGCTGAACTTCTGCTTCAAAGTCTACCTGATTCGTATGATCAACTCATCATCAACTTGACAAACAACAACCTTACAAGTGATCTAGTCTTCGATGACGTTGCAGCTGCTGTTCTAGAAGAAGAAAATCGGCGCAAGAACAAGGAAGACAGACAAGGAAATCTGCAACAAGCAGAGGCCTTAACGGTGATGAGAGGAAGATCAACAGAACGTGGCCAAAGTAGCAGTCACAATCATGGTAGATCAAAGTCAAGGAGTAAGAAGAATTTAAAGTGCTACAACTGTGGAAAGAAGGGTCACATGAAGAAGGATTGTTGGAGTTTACCTAAAAACTCCAATCCTCAAGGAAATATGGCAAACACTTCAGATGATGGAGATGCTCTCTGTTGTGAAGCAGCAACAGCCATGGAAGGCAGAAAAAGATTTGCAGACATATGGCTTATTGACTCGGGAGCCACATATCACATAACCTCAAGAAGAGAATGGTTCTATAATTATGAACCTATCTCAGGAGGATCTGTGTACAGCTGCAATAATCATGCCTTGGAAATTGTTGGCGTTGGAACCATCAAATTGAAGATGTATGACGGGACAACCAAAGTTGTTCGAGATGTGCGACACGTGAAAGACTTGAAGAAAAACTTATTATCCTACGGATTGTTGGATAATAATGCAAGCAAGATTGAAACACAGAAAGGAATCATGAAGGTGTTCCATGGAGCGCTTGTGGTGATGAAAGGTGAAAAGATAGCGGCAAATTTGTACATGCTGAAGGGAGAGACTTTGCTAGAAGCTGAAGCCTCTGTTGCCTCATGTAGTTCAGATTCTACCATGTTATGGCATCGGAAACTTGGACACATGTCAGAACAGGGAATGAAAGTCCTTGTGGAGCAAAAGCTACTTCCGGGTTTAACAAAGGTATCACTTCCTTTGTGTGAACATTGTATTACAAGTAAGCAGCATCGATTAAAATTCAACACATCAAATTCTAGAGGCAAGGTTGTTCTAGAATTGGTTCATTCTGATGTATGGCAAGCACCGGTTACATCCCTAGGCGGAGCAAAGTATTTTGTCTCCTTCATTGATGACTACTCTAGGAGATGTTGGGTGTATCCTATCAAGAGGAAGGCAGATGTGTTTTCAACCTTCAAAGTTTTCAAAGCGCGGGTGGAACTTGATTCTGGAAATAAGATCAAGTGTTTCAGATCAGATAATGGAGGTGAATATACAAGTGATGAATTTGATGACTTTTGCAGAAAAGAAGGCATCAAAAGACAGTTCACAACAGTATACACTCCTCAACAAAATGGAGTGGCAGAGCGGATGAACAGAACTCTGTTAGAAAGAACACGAGCAATGTTGAGAGCTGCAGGGCTAGAAAAAGCTTTCTGGGCAGAAGCAGTCAATATCGCCTGTTATTTGGTGAATCGGGCTCCATCAACTGCAATTGAGTTGAAGACACCGATGGAAATGTGGACTGGTAAACCAGTTGATTATTCAAACCTCCATATATTTGGAAGTATTGTGTACGTGATGTACAATGCCCAAGAAATTTCAAAGTTGGATCCAAAATCCAGAAAATGTAAATTCTTGGGGTATGCTGATGGAGTAAAGGGGTATCGCTTGTGGGATCCCACTGCCCGCAAAGTGATTATCAGCAGGGATGTTATCTTTGTAGAAGATAAGCTACAAAGAAAAGAAGAAGATGATAGCACTGATAAAGAAAAGCCAGAGACTACACAGATACATGTTGAAAATGAGTCTGAACAGAGAGATTGTTCTGAAGCAGAACCAGAGCTCGAGGAATCAGAACCAGAGAATTCTGAAGCTCCAACAACTCGTCAATCAGATCGTGTGAGAAGACGCCCCAATTGGCACTCAGATTATGTTATAGAAGGTAATGTTGCATACTGCCTTTTAACGGAGGACGGTGAGCCATCATCATTCGAGGAGGCAATGAACAACTCAGATGCTTCGCAGTGGATGGCGGCAATGCAAGAAGAAATCGAAGCCCTTCATAAAAATAATACATGGGAACTTGTGCCACTACCACAAGGAAGGAAGCCAATTGGTAACAAATGGGTCTTCAAAATCAAGAGAAATGGTGACGATCAAGTGGAGAGGTATCGTGCAAGACTGGTGGTCAAAGGATATGCTCAGAAAGAAGGTATTGATTTCAATGAAATGTTTTCTCCTGTGGTTAGACTAACAACGGTTCGAGTTGTCCTGGCAATGTGTGCTACATTGAATTTACATCTAGAGCAGCTAGATGTTAAAACAGCTTTTCTTCATGGAGATCTTGAAGAAGAGATTTACATGCTCCAGCCTGAAGGTTTTGAAGAAAAAGAAAAGAAGAACTTGGTTTGTAGGTTGAACAAATCTCTGTACGGTTTAAAGCAGGCGCCGAGGTGTTGGTACAAGAGATTTGACTCCTTCATCATGAGCCTTGGATACAACAGACTTAATGCAGACCCTTGTGCTTACTTCAAGAGGTTTGGTGAAAACGACTTTGTTATATTGTTGTTGTATGTAGATGACATGTTGGTTGCAGGCCCCAACAAAGATCATATTGAAGAATTAAAGGCACGACTGGCTAGGGAATTTGAAATGAAGGACTTGGGACCAGTAAACAAGATTCTAGGGATGCAAATTCACCGAGACAGAAGTAGTAGGAAGATTTGGCTTTCACAAAAGAATTACTTGAAAAAGATCTTGTCACGATTCAGCATGCAAGATTGTAAGCCAATTTATACCCCTCTTCCTATTAACTTTAAATTATCCTCCAGTATGAGTCCTAGCAGTGAAGAAGAGAGGATGGAGATGTCTCGAGTACCGTATGCATCAGCAGTGGGAAGTTTAATGTTCGCTATGATTTGTACAAGACCAGACATTGCACAAGCAGTGGGAGTGGTTAGTCGGTACATGGCGAATCCAGGCAGAGAGCATTGGAATGCTGTGAAAAGGATCCTGAGATACATCAAAGGGACCTTAAATGTTGCATTATGTTACGGAGGATCAAATTTTCTTATCAGCGGGTATGTCGATTCTGACTATGCAGGAGATTTGGATAAAAGCAAATCTACAACAGGGTATGTGTTTACACTTGCTGGTGGAGCTGTAAGCTGGGTTTCAAAACTGCAATCGGTTGTGGCTACGTCAACAACGGAGGCAGAATATGTAGCAGCTACACAAGCCAGTAAAGAAGCAATATGGTTGAAAATGCTATTGGAGGAGCTCGGGCACAAACAAGAGAATGTCTCTTTGTTTTGTGACAGTCAGAGCGCCTTGCATCTTGCAAGGAATCCTGCTTTTCACTCAAGAACAAAACACATTCGGGTCCAATACCACTTCATTCGTGAGAAAGTGGAAGAAGGGACGATAGATATGCAGAAGATCCATACCGATGACAACATAGCAGATTTCATGACAAAAGCAATCAACACTGATAAGTTTACTTGGTGTCGATCCTCTTGTGGCTTGTTAGAGACGTAAGCAACATGGAAAATACGAGGTAGAAAGAATGGTGTGAAGATATGATTGTTCCAATCAAATCTTCAAGTGGGAGATTGTAGAAAGTCAAGCAATGCTGCAGCCAAAATTGAAAATGGAAAATTTCAATTTTGGCAGGTGCAGCCAAGATTGAAAAATGGCATGGGAAAATTACAATTTTGGTCCCTAAACTTTAGGTTAATTATAAGTTAGTCCCTAAAGCTCAACTATAAATAGCCTAGTCATTTGCCATTCTTACACATCCCAAATCATTCTAACATCCTCTCAATACTAGAGAAATTAGAGAGTTTTCATAGAGTTGTTTTCTCCTTTTTATCAAGAGAGAATTGTCATTGTTTTCTCCTTGTTAGACTGAGAGAAGTTGTAATTCCTATTTTCTCATAGTGAAATTCTTCTACCTTGTCCGTGGTTTTTACCCTATATTATTTAGGGGTTTTCCACGTAAAATCTGTGTCTCCTTTATCTTTATTGTTATTTTCTCAAATTATCAGTTGCGTTTTTGCTCTATCCGACGATCGTATTCCGCAACAAAAGTGCAGGGATTGAACACAAAGCAAGTATATAATATAATCACCTGCGAGTGCGGAACATTCCATTTTTTTAATCGTCTCTTTTTCAGTTTTAAGAAAAAAGGATTCTTCGTAAAGAAAAAGTATCCCAGTAGAGAAATTGGGTTGATCGAAATTGGGTTGATATATAACTGGGAAATGATTCATGGTTTTACCATTCTTTTTAAAAGTTGTATTTGAGTCGCTCAAATATAAGTAATGTTATATTTCGTCACTAAATTATGAGTAAGGTTACATTTGGGCCACCTTTCATACTTAAAAAAATTATTGTTACAAAAATTACATTTAGGTCAATCCTTAATTGCTCAAACTTTTGATAACCTTTGTCTTTGAAACTCGAAAGAACTTTTACGATATCACACTTATCCCTTTAGACGTTCTACTCGAAAAGAAAAAATAGTTAATCTCGAATTTCTCTACTCATCCCTTAATCAATTCAACTTTCTTGTCGCTTTTATCAATCGGAAATTTTTATTACTTTTTTAATTCTTTTTTCAAGTAGAGAGATTTCTTTAACAAAATGCATTTTTATGTTTATTTAGTCTGTTGTAATCAAATTGATTTTCTGGAAGGATTCGAAGCCTTAAACCTTTAAATAAGATAAATAAGTGAACCACCAAACTTAAATTTCTAGATCCGCCCATGGTCTCATTCTACTTTCTAGAATCTAAAATCAAGAAAATGGCATTTTCAATATGAATATAATACTTACTTTCTGATCTAGAGATTTCATTGAGCTCCTATGATGGAAACAATGCTTACTTAACCAAAGGATATGCCGAGAAGTCATGCAACCGATGCCCGCGAAACATGCATGAATAACTTGTGCATCACTCCATTGATGTTAGTAAACTTTGTATAGATAAAACGGATAAAAATTCTCGGCCCTTTTTCGGTGCCCCTATTTATGCCCCAACACTAAAAAAACACAACAAAATTAAATTTCAAGCCCTAACTCTAAATTCTAAATCCTAAACCCTACACCATATGTACCCTAAAAATACACCATGCCCTAAATTCTCTAAACCCTAACCCTAACCCCTAACCTAAAATCCTAAACTCTAAACTTAATTTTGAGTGTGGGGGCATAAGTAGAGGCACCGAAAAGGGTAGAGAATTTCCATCCAGCAAAAACAACTTTATAGCATGCAAATTCAGAAATAAACTTCTCACCAAAAGGAAAATTTATTGTCTTGAAATAAATATGAGTAGTCAAGCCCATACCAACTAGTTTCAAGTTCCATGAAGAAACATGGTTACATGAAAGTTCTAGCTCTTCACATAGGAATATCGAATAAACAAAAAGTAAACATGACTCGTTGCAGAGGAAATTGAAACAGAAACATCCCGCATGTAAGAACATACCCAAGCAGAGACTGAAAATAAAGTATACCAGAACGGAAGAAGAAGGGGCATGGGGCTGCAGAATGTGTTTGAATCTCTCGAACTGTTGAGCTCATTTTAGAAACAGGAAGGTAGCGCAAACCCGTGACAAACAAAAGCAAGCACAAGATAACCAATAATTAGGAGGAAGATTATGAGAGCAACCCTGCAATGTGCCAAGCAAGACAGTAAGTGACCCATACTAGCATCTCTTCATTTTCAAGGAACAAATTTACACATAAAGAAAATTATGCACTTTTTTAGTAACTTCAACTTCCAAACTCCATGCAGTGCATGTAACTTGTAAGCATACAAAATATGGTTAAAGTTCAGAAACCATACGTAAACCGGACATTTCTCCACCACACGGTGTTTTTAAAACGGCGGGCTTGCTTTCTGAAGCGAAACGTATTTCCTTGCATATTAGCAGTTTTGTCAACCAGCAACTCTAAGCGATCGCCTCTCTCTAAAACTTTGTCGATATTCTCTATCATAACGTTTCGCACCTATTAGAGCACAAAGGAAAACATTAGGCTATGGTGGGAAAAAGGGGAAAAAAAGTAAGTTCAATGTTCTTAAGAGAAAAGGCCATAACTGCAGTTATGGTAGGGCTCCCTTTAAATATAACATGTCAATACAGATCAAAATAGATTCAAGCATTCAAAACTTACCTGATTCATTTCACCTTTCATGCGATTTATCCTATCAGCGTTAGGATCATTGGAGTAATATTCCATTTGCTGGCTCAAAACCCTTGAAAATTCATCGTTCATGGCATAGGGAAGGGCTGAAAGTACAGCTCTGCCGTAAGTCCTGACAAATCTCTGGTGCATGTCTTCAAGAAATGTAAAGGGAATTCGCCCTGCAAAAGTGGATCAAATCGAAAATACCTATAATCAATCGCTAACCAAAAGAATATTCTAACTACGAATTCTTGATTTGATTCGTGAAATGGCACATTTGAACTTATAATCAATCGCCTAATTTTATCTCTAATTATCCTTTAATTTGGATCAAATCGAAAATACTTAGCAATCGAAATTGAAACGTAAGCATATCGCGTTAATCAAATATAAGTTCACTTTTAAGAAGAAAGAAAAGAGAAGATAACGGACTTACTTCCGGCACTTTCGTCGGCCATACAAAGAACAGTGAGTCCATCGGTGCGTTTGACGTGGAAGATGTATCGATCCTGAGAATACGAAACGTTAATGTCGTTGTCTCCCGTTGTTTTCTCTAGAATTTGTTTGGCAATGGCGCTAGCGTTTGTGGACGCCGCCGTGAACTCCGCCAGTACCACCGATCCACGCGCAACCAGAGTGTATAGTATCGCCATCTAAATTCTTCTTTATATCGCTTCGACCTACGTATCCAACAACACAGTAGCTTTCCCCCACACAATCAAATTGATTAATTTTGATATAAGCTTAACAAAATTACAGATCATTCAAAAAAAAATGGAAAACAACAAGGCTCTCATTGAATTTCTTTTTGCAATGAATCCAGTAGTTCAATTAATCAGCTGAAATAAGAACTATAAACAATTAAAAATTGAACTAACGAAGCTATAAACTTTTGGCATTGCGGTACGAAGATGGGACAGGGGAGAAGAGGACTACGACTTACGAGAGTGATACGCCTTTATTTTAGAAGGAAGGAACGCAACTTGGCATTTCCCCCAATAAGATTAGAAAATTTTGGCATTGTATTTAACAAATATTTTCATATTTTATTATAGATTTTAATTTCCATCAATTTCTGTTTTGGTTTACAATACATAAAATAAACCCTAATTTTTAGCATGGCAAAGAAATCAAAATTATAATTTGACCGTCGTTTTTATAATATTTATTAATAATTCGTATATAGGACTAAAGATGGCAGACGGGTACAATTTCGTAGATTTCGCACCGCACCCGTCCCAATTAGAGTGGGGATGGGTATAAATTTGGTGGGTAGTGGGCGGGTGTGGATGTAAAAAGTGATACCCGCCGCGGATAGTGCGTAGCTGGTGGATTTAAGACTATACCCGGCGCGGATAGTGGGTAGCTGGTGGATTTAAGACTTTACCCGTCCCGCATCCGCCTGCCCTGTATCCGTCCGCCCCGCATCCTACCCGCCATATGAATTTGGACAATTATGGATTTAGATGTGATTTCACAAACTATTCTATACATCTTAAAATTTTATAGAATTTCAAGACTTTAGTTTGTTTATGGTGTTTTATTAAACAGCTTGAATTTATGTTTATGATTGTTCTCGAACTTATATTTTATGTGATATGGTTGCTACCAAATGTTAGGCACCAAGCTAAAAAAAAATATAAAAATGTTAGGCACCAAGCTAAAAAAAAAGATATTTTCAAATCCATCTCGTACTTGGTGGGCTGAGGCAATATTTTTACGGCCTAGAATTTGCCACGAACCATTTTGGTTAGTATGAACCTAATTGTTCGAAATTCAAAAGGTGACTGAAGCCATTGCCCAAATGCAAAATTAGAGGCCTAGAATCTGATCTCCGACACCATTAATTAAGCAGTTTGAGCCTTCAGCACGGATTCATTCCAGGACCATGGCAGGGTCCAAGCTATTTCGCATTCGCATACCATCCCTTCAGCCTACGAGGCCATAACCACACGGTAAGCACTACATTTCTCCAATGGAATGGTTATTAGCACAAGAAGAACCGAAAAAACCGGCAGAAGAAGTGATGATCGATCTGAGAAGGCTTTATGCTTTGGCAAAAGAGAGGGTTTCTTTAGTTTCCGACAGAAGGAAAGCCAAACCAATTGGATCATGCCCTTCGGCGACAGTTCTAAACAGACTAAACAAGCACAAGGTTTAGATCAGCTGAATATATGCAGAGCGACGAGACCATGCACTAAAATATAAACACCTTAGCATAAAATGATTAAGGTATAGATGTATACAATAAGATGTTGAGTTAAACCACAGTTTATAGTTCAAACAAGCAGTTTCCTGCAGTAAATAAACAGAGTTAGAAGATGGCTGGACCAGGAAACTACCGAGCAGCACCCTCCCTGAAAATAATATTTGCCACAGGAGGTGGAAGCCAAGTTGGGTTGCCACTGCCAGTATGATCGGTATGTTGGACATCACCATGAATTACACTGCTATGTCGCTTCACTTTTGACCTCCCGATTCTCTTTCCGACAAAAGATCCCGCCTTGATTGCTGTTAATACACCCACTGCAACCAGAAGTGGCCTCACAGCCCAATGAATATCCTCAAGATGTTGATATTTTTTCACCACTCCTGGACAATTCTTGAAGGAAACCACTTCCACTTCAGCTGGATCAGCCAAAATATCGCCAAGTTCTTCTCCAAAAGTTAATCTACCAGGGAACTTGACAACTAGGCATCCATTTGGTAGGATCCAGCAAATTTTCCCAGTAGCCCATGCACCTCCTCTTTTGCGAGGCCATGCAAAGCGCGGACTAAGCACATTAGATTTCAGCCTAACATACTGACCTACGCAGAAAGTTTCCGCCATCTGAAATTGAGAAGAACTTCCCTTCCAAAGAGTTTCTAACCCTATGAATCCAACAGCGACGCTTCCATCACGGTCAATGGAATGGAGAATACCTACTGATGAATGCCTTTTGTCTTCTTCCTTCAAACGTACCCAGTCCCCAGCTGCCAAGCCAAAAGTGACCCTCTCTAGTGTTGAAACCTTAACTCTTAATGGATCGTGAATGCCATGAACCCTCACCAAAACAAAACCATCTCGATCTGTGCTATGTTCTACTCCCACCACAGTTCCTTCTGGGACATCCATATTTTCAGGTTTGCAGGAGTTGGGTGGCTTTCTGGAACGCACTGTATCACCAACTAGCAAATGATCTTTTGAAAGAAACCACTCTGTATAGCCAATGGTACTACCTTTTCTGTCCGACACGGTTGTGCTCCCAAGTTCTGTCCAACGGCCATCATCTTCACCCCCAATCTCTGAGCTGAACATGTGGTCAATTAGTTAAATATATTAAGCAAGTGCGTTAACAGGAAATAAATACGAGAATAATCGACATTGTCATTTACAATTTCACACCAATATTATACATTGCAATGGAGGAAATGGGAAGAGTGGAGTAGATGGAGTACAGACCTTATTTCTATCTTAAACTGCCGTATGTATACATAAAAGACACCTACCTTTTAAAGACATGCAATATGTCTTTCATCAAAGGACGACTTCTGAAGTCATGCTCGAAGCAGCCAAGAAGAATTTTCTCAACCAGAGGAGGAAGACCACTTGGAATAAGTGGCTTCTCCTGTTTTCTGACAACCAGGTCATAAATTTCATCAGCTGATTTCCCATGCCAAGGAACAGTTCCAGTGAGCATCTCAACAATACTGCATGCAAATCCCCATGAATCAGTCTCAAACGATATCGGACCTCTTATTTCAGGCTGCCATTGTTCTGGAGCCATGTAATTAGGGGTTCCAAGCCTGTGTGCCATATCTGAGCTGGGCAGTCTAATTCCCAGTAGCAGATATGGAATACCAATATCCCCTAGAACAGCTTGATCAGTTTCATTAAGAAGAAAGTTACAAGGTTTAAGGTTAAGAACCAAAATCCCTCTGGAGTGCAATTCTAAAACCCCTCCCGCCAAATCGATTCCATACCTACAAATGTTAGATGCAGTAAATGTAAAATTAACAACAAAGTTGCTATCTTGAGTGCTAACAAGGAAAGTTCAAAGGCATAATCTCCATCTATCGAGCACATCACCTCAAAACGTAAGGCAATGGAAGCCTTCCTCCCTTACGACGAGTCATTGTATCCCCAATGGAACCCTCATAAAATTTCATTACAATACAAATCTGCAAGCAAAAGATAATTTCTTAGCAAGATCATCATTAAACAACCATCGGATAGTGAATCAATATCATCCAAATTAGCTGCAACACCAACCTTTCCACTTATAATAGAAATTCCCTGTAAAGAACAAATATTATCCGCACCGTGGCACTTGGAATATAAATCATCAAACTTATCCAACAAAGTCCTCATATCATCTTGCTTAACCGGATGCAACATCTTGACGGCGACTTCATGGTATTGATCATAATCGTTAGTCAAACTATGATAAGTTGCTAACCAAACATCCCCAAAATACCCCCTTCCAATTCTATGCCTAAGTTTCAATACAGAAGTGTCAATCCTGGGGATTCTCTGATTTGAAGATGAAACCATGGTTCTATGCTGTCCATCATCATCTTCAAGAAAGTCATACTCAGAAAAACTGGCGGACAGAGCGTCCACAACTTTCCCAGCCATTCCTGATTTCCTTCAATACCAAGAAATTAAAAAAAAAAAAACTTTAGAAAATACCCATTAAAATAAAAACATAAAAAGCTAACTGATACTAAAACAATGATTTCACAAAGAACCGAATACTGGGTCTTGTTTAAAATAATCCACAATAAAGAATAAGATAAGCTACTTCTTTTTTCCAATTATCAGGAAAAAATCTGCCCTTGCAAATAGAAAAGGAATCAGAAAAAAGAAGTTAACAACATATATTTGCACACGAATATTCCGATCAAACTTTTCTTTTCTTTTTTAACTTAGTTCTTCCTTTATATACATATTCATTCATGTTTTCCCTTTACACGAGGAATCAACTGAGAAAAGTAGTTTTCAATTCCTGAGAGAACCCAAAAATGAAGATAACAACAAAAATAAAAAGGAGATGAAAATCCCAATTCGACGAGTTTCAGACTGGGAGAACTTACCTCAACTAAGACCAAACTCGAACGACTTCTACAGAGTTGAAAGAGGAGGGTTTTGAAATATCGGCGAATTAAGATGAAAAAAAAGGGAAGATTTTCAGAAATTTAAAGCTGATAAATTAACATAATAAGTGGGAAAGGTGAAGAGTGTGAGAAAGGAAGAAGTTTACTTGAGAATCTAAAATGCGAGAAAAAAAAAATTCTTGAATGTGGTCGGAAAACTATTTTGGCTTTTAATGGTATTTTCTAAATTTTGTTAATGAGATGTTATATTAATAAAATTATAAATTACATTGGTAATTAAATAGAAAAATTATTTGATTACATATATGATGTAAACTAGTTTACATAAATTTATTTATTTTAGAGTTTATCGGTAATTATGTCTTTGTTAAGAGGTAAATCACTATCATAACAGTTTTAAAAAATAATTTTGATGCTATGTTAATAAGTCGAAGCCAAAAAGGATGGTTTGGTTGAACTTTCCCTCTTTCTTACTTTACAATTTAGATATATATTTATTGGGCTTCCCTTTCTTTCTGTATCTTCAACGGGAAGTTATATGAATGCGTTTCATTTAGGCATCGTAAGTTTATGCAATTGTGAGCGATGACTTGTTTGTCATATAATTATTGGTATTCTATTTATTAATCATTTAATATAAATTAAAGTTTAAAAAAATTATTATTAGAGTGATTTTTTTAATTTAAAATTTTTTAATCTTACTTAAAAGAGACCAATCGATTATTGGTTAGTCAAATTGTTTTTTTATCACTCCAGGCAGCCTCCACTAGGGGTGATAACGAGCCGAGCTGAGCCCGAGCCTGGTCAGGCTCGACTCGGGCTCGAAGCTCGTCAGGCTCGGCTCGGCTCGAAATGAAAATTTTGCTATAATTTTTTTTATATAAAATATTCGTTAAAAATCCCTTTTCATAACCAACACTAAAACAAAATTCAATGACTGGAAAGAGGAAAAAAGTGCCCAAAATTAAATTAATCCAAATAATCAATAAATATTCTTATAATACAAACACATAATTAAAGAAAATACAAAGCAAACAACAATCAACTAATGAAAGAAAATACAAACACATAATTTATTTTAGTGCATATGTAGATTTCGAGCCTGTTCACGAGCTTTTCGAGCCGAGCCTGGGTAAGCTCGGCTTGTTAAGGTTTCGAGCTCACTCGAGCCGAGATTTGACTGAACTTTGACCGAGCCGAGCCTGAGTAACTCGCGAACCAGTTAGGCTCATTATCACCCCTAGCCTCCAATGTGAGACATTGGTTTGTATTGTAGATCAATACAATTATATAACCACTCAAACCGGGATTTTCTCATATTCTCTTTCTTTTGAAATTGTTGTTGCATATCAATGTTGGGTCAAACGTCGGTTGATCAAAAGCTGAATTTTCTAATTGTCACTAAATGTCCATTTGGGCGCTAAAAATAGTGAGTAAACAAGGGTTGGAGACCAAACTAGTATTCTTTTGATGTGAAAATAGAGAACAACCGGATGTTGAGACCAATCGATAATCGTTTAATGTGAAAATAAGCGACAAACGAACGTTGAGACTCTGCCAACAATAAAAAAAAGGGCCTAAATGAGCTTTTGTATTGGACAATGGGTATAACCCAATTTTATTATTTTTCCCAATACAAAGAGACCTCGATATTTTATGTTTACATCAGAGACTCAGAGTATTCGAATTGGGCTTACTCAAGCCCATAAAAGCAACGTTTCCGTTATCTATCCCATCTGCTTACGCTGAACTCGATTGTTCACTGAATTTAGAACAAGCTCTTGAAATTAAATCTCTATTTTTTTTAAAACTATAATTACCTTTTGGATAAGTCTCGCAGCAAAATAAACTTCTGTTATATCGACACTCGTGTTTTTGAAAGAAAAAAATTGTTAGCAAAACCCATATGAAAATGGATAGAGATTAAGATTATTGATTTAGCGGGATGATTAATGATCATGAATCATAATAGAAATACGACTTTAAGGAATGGAGTGTGATTTGAGGTAAAACCAGATTAACACGAAATTAGTGTAAACGGGCCGAACAATTAGGACGGTCCAAAACCATACGCAAAAACAAAAACGGAATGATGTTGTTCTTTCTTTGTATCCCAACACCCCTTCACGGAATTGACATCCTTTTGCGACTGCTAGATTAAAATCAAGAAACCTAATGATCCAAAATCTAATTGATTTTTACTTTTTTCCCCTACTGCCTAATCTTTTTGAATCCTTTGAATCAATAAAGGAAAAATGAAAGGTAAAAAAAATGGAGGCGGGTCTCTTTCACATTAGATGCTTACGGGCCTGTAAATATGTCACAATTACATTTACACTTCAATGAAGCCAGCAAATAAACAGCGCCATGGATAAGGGCGGCCGGCAGTAGTACTGACCCTTAACCATGGAGATGTACTCTTGTAGGAGTGCAAAAATGTCTGATCCGTTTATCCGCTGATTCAATTTGAAATTTTAAAGATTTAATTTGATTTTTTGTTTTTAGATCGGATATGAATTACAATATTTCAAGTTTTAAATTATTCAAAAATCTAAAATATCCAAAATATCAAAATTTTATGAATATGAATCTTGTTATATTTAGCAATTTGATGCTTGTTATGTGCGGAGATTTGAAAAACCGAAATTTCCATATAAGTGAACATTGATATGTTTGGCAATTTGTTGTTTGTTATATTCAAAAATTCAAAATGGTATATAGATACGACTACCAGATCCGGAAAAGTACTTAAACTAAATTATATATTCGAATAATCTGATATATCAATATTCGATCCGCATATCCGATATCCGAATTCTAAATAACAAGATAATTGATTTTGTAAATGGATACAAATCGCCATTTTAAATAAAAAAATTTGGATATTCGATCCGATATCCGAAAATATACACCCCTGCCCTCGAGATAAAGTGAAGTGAGCCCCCCACGTGTGCCTTTGAAATAGTTGAGTTTATAAGAGTTTGCTGTCTCCTCTCTGCAAGTGGAAAAATGAGTCTTTCTCTCTCTCTTTAATTAGCTGTTATTGGTTAGGGGTGCTTTGATCCCTCGTGGGGGACCTTGTTTTGAGTGATGAGAAAACATGAACCGATGCTTTTAGGTTTTAGCCTTTTAGGAGGGCACGTTAAGCCTCCCCACTTGCTTTCCTAGCGTGTGGACCTTGTCTTTTGACCCACATTGGAGACTGATTTGGCATTTTTATGCAAATATTTGGAAAACAATTATTTATAAAAATATTTATACATGCATACACTTGCCAGCTAAAGAGACAGTAAATTTGAGACCAAAATGGTATCCATATATCCCCTGTTGGGTTCCACCACACGAGCATGAACTGGGACAGCAGCAGCAGCAGCTGGTTTCAATGTTTTAAAAACCACGGTGTTAGCCGGGGCTAAGGCTAACATGTCGAGCCCATCACGTGAACTTCACAAGGGAACTCTTCCCATATGTTTCGAAACTGAAAGAAGAAATAAACACATACCGAACGTATAATATGTTGTTGGCAAACTGTCTAAGTTCATTCCTCTCTCCGTCCACTATTATTGATCCACAGCTCCGACAAAAAGAATCGAGATTATTTTGATCGGGAAGAAGATTTTCAATGGCTACAAAATGTATCAACTCGACTCGCTTAGTTTGACCGTGTCGTCACAAACAAAGGTATTTCAAGCTTTTGTCTCCTTGTACATTTTTATCGATAGAAATTACATCTTCGTAATACCGATTGAATCTCATTTTACAAAATGTTTTACTTTGTGAAGATGATTATAACAATTCCGAATTATGTACTACAATGCAGCCGGAGGGTCTGAATTGGTACAGCAAATAGTAGCTGAAACAAAGCAAATGCCTACTTGTTTTAGATTTAGGCCTTGTTTGGTAAAGAGAAGTTTGAGCAAAAATTAGAAATTTGAGGCATAATTAGAGGTTTGACCAGTCAAATTCACTAATATTGTTGTTTGGTAAACAACGGATTGAAAGAGCGAATTGGGATGAAATCGCTAATTTAAAAAAAAAAAGCTCACAATATGAACTTTTTGAGATTAGAGGTTTGATATTATAGTTGTAAAATTCTTTTACCTTACCAGTTACCAAAAATTTCAAATTAACCTAAATTAAATATTTTCTCACCCTATTTATAAGCTAATCTTATTTACTTTTTTATTATCACATATTTATATGTATATTTAAATTTATTAATTAATTAAATTATATTAAAATAATTATATAAATAATAAATTAATATATAAATAATTTGAATATGTTTAGAAAAGTTATATTAAAAATAATTTTATAGATCTAATTAATAATAATTAAATACAAAATATTGATAACTAATAAACTATTCAAACAAGTATTGAATATAATCATGTCCTTATATGTCATTTTGCTTGTTTAAATAATCTAACAGCTATCAGTTAATTCTACCAAACACTTTTATACAATCAACTAATACAATTCGCTAGTCAAATCAGCTAATACAATAAACTATCAACTAATATAATCTGTTATCAGCTATCCGCTAATTGTCAAACAGAGCCTTAGTATGTTTAAATTACACTTGAGAGGGGGAGATCAGTTTAGTAATTGGTGGGGACATAAACTTGGAACTTACCTACTGGGCTTATAGGCGGATCTGGCGCGTTGGCGCATCCTTTTCCTCAGCTGTCCGAATCATTGCTAGGCTTTTTCCCGACCCAACTTCCATGCTGTCCCTAACTTCCTCTCTTCCACAAGACACAGGTCAATTTCTTTTCTCACATTCCCATGTATATATACACCCCCAGTTTCTAGCAGAAACTTCATTCGCTTTAGGCCCTTTCTCTCTTTCATATTGTATTGGGTTTTAACATTGTTAATTTGCACTTTGATTTCCATGCCTAATATGGAGCTCCGGCTTGGTCTTGCTCTCCCAACACCAAACATAATAAAGGGGTTCGACCTGGATAATCATAAGCCGAAAGAAACGGGTGGTTTGGGAGCTTGGAACAAGCCTAGCAAACGTAGTTTTGAGCAGGCTTTTGGAAACTTCAAAGAAGAGTGTAAAGCGAAGACTTTGCTTCTATGGAGTGGTCAGCCAAACGAGGAAGAAGATCACAAGGATCAAACGAAGACAACTTTTTCAACCATTGATGAGTAAGTAGCTATTCTCTTACCTTTCTATTGATTCCACCCAAAAAGAAAATGAAATAACCAACAACCCGTTGGTTTAGGGTTCGAATAAAATGAAAAAAAAAAACTGAGTTTAGAAGATTTAGGTTAATAGACAAATGAGTCGGATACCGATGGTTGAATTTGTAGCAGGAACGATGCAGAGGAAGTTGATCAAGTTATGGGGTGGCCACCCATTAAAACATGGAGGAAGAAAATATTCCGGCAGCAGCACCGAGTGGGTAGAACTGAGTACAACCGAGTTGCAGATGAAGAAAATGGTGGATCCGTTTATGTTAAGGTGAAGATGGAAGGAGTGGCAATCACAAGAAAGATTGATATAAGGCTTTATCACTCTTATCAAACACTTACAAACTCCTTGATCACCATATTTACCAAAGGTAAGTTTCGTTAATTATATAAAAATTCCCTCTGAAAAATTCATTCAAAAATAAAAGTACCCAAAATCTCAATGTTGAGTTTGTTTTGAACAGACAGGAAATGTGCTGACGATGATCATACACGTTATACTCTCACCTACCAAGACAAAGAAGGAGATTGGCTGATTGCAGGAGATATTCCATGGCAGTAAGTATATTCTCAAATCCTATCCCATATATATAGTTAGGATCAACTTACACAATGTAAAATTTTTTAAGTTTTACACGTTTATGTATTGTTAGATGGGGAAATGGGATCAGATTAACTCATTACTCTTTTTTTTCTAAGTGATAATCTTCACATATTTACCGTTAATCTCATCTATTTGTTTCACTCATCCAACGGTCCAAAAAACTTTTTGAGTACAACTTAAAAGTTTTACACTGTATAAACGGATCTAATTGTCTATATATATATATATATATATATATATATATATATATATCCTATACACTGGTGATGGAAACTGAAAGTTTCCATAAGCGTCTTAGTTGTAGGGTTTATAGTGTAGGGGTTAGAATTTAGGTATAGTTGTTTCAATTTAAGGTTTAGGGTTTATATGTTATGTTTAGTTTTTAGTGTAATATGATGAGGATTTAGGTTTTAACCTATAAACCCTAAATTATAATCTTAAACCTTAAATTAAAACAATTATCCCTAAATTCTAACCACATACACTTAAACCCCTAAACTCTATACCCTAAACTAACTCCTTATACCCTAAAATCATGGCTCTTGTGGAAACTTTCAGTTTTCACCGCCTGTGTATAGAATATATATATATATATAATAGGTTTGTTTGATGCTGGTTTTGCAGAAGCTTTATTAAGAATGTGCAACGGCTGGAGATAGTAAAGAAGTGGGGTTGAAACATTGGATTTGCAGTGGACATTTATAAGCAAAATTCACTACTTTACCAAACCTTTATGTCTTTGAATATCAAATTGCTCCTTCCAATAAGTTTGTAGTTGTAACTTGTAAAATATTGAATGAGTTGGTGTGAAAGATTTTATGGAAGTTTATATAGTCTAAGCTAGCAAGAAGAAGATGATTTAATCATATAATATATTCCAATTAGCTTGCTTTATATGATGTATTGAGCTTAGTTTAAGTAATATTTCATGTTAATCATGTACCCTATGTTAGTTTCTTTGTTTGTTCAAAGGGTGCCATTAAATTTTACTGGACTTTTTTCTTTTTCATTATGAGATTTTTTGAAAAAAAGGAGCGATTTACTTGGTTATAAACTACACATTTCAATAGTGGGTATATATATGTTTTGAACTCTTATATTATTTACGTCCCTCTTTCACCCCTTATAAATAATGTTATTTAAACTCAGATCATCGAGAAAAAATAAGTTACACTATAATATTAAAATTGCTCTTTGAGTTTAAGAATGATATTTTGATAAGATCAAATATTTGAGTTTAGTTACATTTTTATGCTAAAACTAAATTGTAAGGAAAAATTAAAAAAAATGGTAAACTATCTTGTGACCACTCAATTATTGAGCCCGTCTTATTTTGACCATCCAACTAAAAGAAACTGAAAATCTGACCACCGAACTATTTAATTGGTCCTAATCAAACCACCAGTCGTTAATGAAAAATTTGTATAACTACACATTTGGAAAATTTAGTTATCAATTATATCAATTTGGTCCCAGCCAATAAGGTGATGATATGTGTCGGCACCTAAATAAGTGATTAATTTATTAAATTAAATTAAATTAAAATTAGGACCAGATTGATATAATATGTAACTAACATGGACCAAATATGTAGTTATACAAATGTACATTAACTACCACTTCTCCCGTTAGATTTTAGTGGCTGGTTTGATTATGACCAATTAAATAGTTCGGTGCTCGAATTTTCAATTTTTTTAGTTGGATAATCAAAATAGGACAAACCCAATAGTTAGGTGACGGGGTCACCCATGTAATTTACCCTAAAAATGTTCAAACAATAAATTTTAAAACTTTGGAAAATGATAAATTCAAATCATTCAAATTCCATTCTACTTCCCCTTTCTCTAGGTTCATCTAGATATGTGATAACTAAAAAGAAAATGATGTTCCATAATATGATCATCATAAGGAATTTGATTTCTTAAAGTCACAAACTAATTGTTCCATATCTTTAATTGAGATCGAATTAAATCGATTAAGAGTGATTTATTTATTTATTTATTTATTTATTGATAAACTACATATTAAGAGGGAGGAACTATAATAATTGGGCTTCAACCCTGATTTAAGAGATGCTTGTTAAAAACCATTATACCTCTTCGTTACTGTTTTAAATTTTAAATTATTTCTTATCTTTTTTAAAAAAAATTAATTATTTCTTAAACACTATATTTCTTTTATAAATGATAAATGAAATATTAAAAAATAAAGAATGAATTCAAACTGAATTTTAAAATAATGTTATTAAAAGAAAATAATTATAAACTTTGCACACAAATTATAAAACAGACACAACTTTATATGTGAAGCATTTTTATGCAACAAATAATAAATTCCTTTAACGAATGGTCTCATAAAGCAAATTATTCGGTTAAAAACAAATAAAAAAAGGAAAAAGATGGCTCATTCGGCCCATTATTTAACAAAGTAGTGGTAATAAAGAGTGGACGAAGCATCGCTTTTAAGTTGCATAAATTTATTAATCAAATTTAGAAAATCCATTAAAAAACAAAAATAGAAGCTTTTTTTAATATATAATTCAAATTCCATGTACACTATACGGATCCCACTACCCAAAAAAATGCTGTCTTTTTCATTAAAGGAAAATGTCGGTATCACCGTAAACCGTACGCGTAGACAGTTTTGCAAATTGCAAGTTTTAAATAATGTCCCGCAAAGCATCTAATCACAACCCAATCTCTGTTTCCATTTTTCGCTCGGAAATTCAACACCCGAGAGACGAGATAACAGCCGCTTCTTACCAGATCTCTTTCATTTCATCCATCTGAACGGCCCTGATCTCTCCACGTCGCCACTCTCCTAATCCACCGCACCGCTTCTTCTTACCGGTGAAGAATCCATCGCCGATTTTCTGGTGTTTCTTCGCCGAAATTAAAGTCAACTGGTCCGTCGCCGTTTTGACTGATCGGTCTTCCTTATTCTCCTTACACTGCAGATCTATAAGGTATATTTATTTAAAATAACATTTTCCTCATTTGTATTTAGACTTCATTAACGGTCCGATTAATCTTCATTAGAGTTAGTTGAATTTTGTTTAGATTTTTTACTTTTGGAGTTGAAGAGTTGAAAATTTAAGTAACCTTACCGTTAGGTCAGTTTGGAACAAAGAGTGTTGAGTTTGGTTGAAATCAAACGGGAAAGATGCCGAGCACGATTCGAAAAGCGATCGGGGCTGTTAAAGACCAAACGAGCATTGGAATAGCCAAGGTAGCTAGCAACATGGCGCCGGACCTTGAGGTGGCGGTTGTGAAAGCGACGAGCCACGACGACGATCCTGCTGACGAGAAATACATACGAGAGATCTTGAATTTGACCTCGTACTCGCGCGGATACGTGAACGCGTGTGTGTCTGCGGTGTCAAAACGGCTAGGGAAAACACGCGACTGGATCGTTGCACTCAAAGCGCTGGTGCTTGTTCACAGGCTGATGAATGATGGAGATCTGGTGTTTCAAGAAGAGATCTTGTATGCTACGAGGAAAGGTACAAGGTTGTTGAATATGTCTGATTTTAGAGACGAGGCTCACTCGAGTTCTTGGGATCATTCTGCTTTTGTAAGAACCTATGCTATGTATTTAGATCAAAGGCTTGAATTGATACTTTTCGATAGGAAAAGCGGCAGCGGTGGCAGTGGTGCTGGGGGGAGTAGTCATGGAAATAGTGATGATAGATACAGTGGAAGAGACAATTTCCGGTCGCCACCACCAAGGCAGCACGAGTATGATTATGGGGATTTCAGAGGTGATAATAATGGGTATGGAAATTATGGGATGACCAGGAGAACGAGGTCTTATGGTGATATGAGTGAGGCAGTTGGGAGAGATGGGAGAGAGGAGAAGAAAACTGTGACCCCATTGAGGGAAATGAAACCCGATAGGATTTTCGGGAAGATGGGTCATTTGCAGAGGTTGTTGGATAGGTTCTTGTCTTGTCGACCTACAGGAATGGCTAAGAATAGTAGGATGATCTTGATGGCTTTGTATCCTGTGGTGAAAGAGAGTTTTCAGTTATATGCGGATATTTGTGAGGTTTTAGCTGTGTTGCTTGATAAGTTTTTTGATATGGAGTACCCTGATTGTGTTAAGGCGTTTGAGGCATATGCGAGTGCAGCAAAGCAGATTGATGAGTTAATTGCATTTTATAATTGGTGTAAGGATATTGGTGTGGCTAGATCATCAGAGTATCCTGAGGTGCAGAGGATTACTGGTAAGTTGTTGGAGACACTGGAGGAGTTTTTGAGGGATAGAGCTAAGAGGCCAGAGAGTCCAGAGAAGAAGGAGCTTCCTCCTCCACCTAAAGAGGAAGAGCCTGAGCCAGATATGAATGAAATAAAGGCGCTACCTCCACCTGAGAATTACACCCCACCACCACCGCCAGAGCTGGAGCCTGTTAAACCTCCAGAACCGCAAAAGGATTTAGTGGATTTGAGGGACGACGGTGTCACAGCTGATGATCAGGGAAACAAATTGGCTTTGGCTTTGTTTAATGGTCCTGCAGCTAATAATGGTAATGGATCATGGGAAGCTTTCCCATCAGATGGGCAGCCTGAAGTGACTTCTGCTTGGCAAACCCCAGCTGCTGAGCCAGGGAAGGCAGATTGGGAGTTGGCTTTGGTTGAGTCAGCTAGTAATTTATCGAGGCAAAAGGCAGCTTTAGGTGGTGGGCTTGATCCATTATTGTTGAATGGCATGTATGATCAGGGAATGGTAAGGCAGCAGGTCAGCACTGCTCACTCGAACGGGGGGAGTGCCAGTAGTGTGGCATTGCCAGCGCCGGGGAAGACACCGGTTTTAGCTCTTCCTGCACCGGATGGGACAGTGCAGAATGTCAATCAAGACCCATTTGCTGCATCATTGAGCATTCCACCTCCTTCATATGTGCAAATGTCCGACATGGAAAAGAAGCAACATTTGCTTGTCCAGGAACAGCAGGTATGGCAGCAATATGCAAAGGGTGGAATGCAAGGTCAAGCTAGTTTGGCTAAGATTAACCCTAACCCTGGATATTATGGACCTGGACAAATGCCTGCGATGCCTTACGGAATGCCACCTGTTAATGGAATGGCGCCACCACCTGGGTATTACTACACTCCTTACTGATTTTTCCACATAAATGGTTATTTGCCCACCTTTGGCTTTTCTTTTGAGATTATATGATGTTGTTCCTCAAGTTGTGCAGAAAAAGTCAGTAGAGGGGGGAGAGGAGACTTGGGTTCAAATACTTAGTGGGGATTTTGATATGGGGAACTGCTATATCTCTTTGTGCTTTGTAATATTAGAATATAATTGTCATTCATATCTTTATTGTTTTTTCCTCTCCTTAAAACTTTTGAAATAACTCAATATTATTTGGGCTTCATAAACTAAAATTATTTTTATCTCCCTCACTGTTAGCATAATGTTGACTTTTAACATCTCATGCTGGTTAGGTCTGCCATTGGTTCCGAGGCTTGGGTTCCGAAAGAACTATGATTTGTAATGCTTTAGTACTGATATTCAAGCTTCTAAACCAGAATTCCTAGGAGTTCTAATCGTGATGATAATCCGGTAATTGACCGTCGACGTCGAGCCTTACAAATTGATATTCTCTGTTTAGGAACCTGATGAAAAACCAAGAAAATTGTCTCCCTAACTATTCTTTAGTTGATTTAGGTTTAATCATAAAGGAAGAACAAGTATGTGAAAGAAGGAAAAAGACTTTGATTAGACGTGGAACATTCTCTTTCTCTACGACTCTTTAGTTTTGCTTGTTGGCTAAGAAGCTGAGGAAATCTTGGAGAAGGGGAGCATTGGCATTGAATGCCTATGACCTTTATTACTATTATGAACTTTTTTCGCCACCTTGACATGTAAGATTCTTTTTACTGTGTTTGAGCCTGGTTTTAACATCGAGGGGAATCAAAATCCGACACGTGGTCCACGCAGAATTTAAGCTCGTGTCCTCCAAGCTGCTCCTTGGGACCATGGTTGTAACATGAGCTTATTGAAAGAAAAAAAAATCAAGTGAATGGAACATGAATCAAACATTCGCCAAACTGATGGAGCTGAAACCAAGCAGTGGTTCCAAGCCAAGAATGATGATGTTAATAGCTTTGGAAAAGGACTATGTTGTCTTTGTTCGGGACGGTCGGTAGAAAACGACCAGGCAGGGAACCAAGTCCACAGATTCTCCCAAACCCCATTAAAGAGCATGACCCGCATTTCCCCCACAGTCTTTAGAATAGGGCCAGAAAACCACCATTTTCATGGCATCTTTTAGCTTCCCATGTCTTAATCAGACACTGAGAAATCAGCTCGGCATCAGCTGTTGTGAATCAGATAGACGAAAAAGAAGAAGAAATGAAGCAGTGCAATTTGTTAGAGAAAAAATAAGAACTTAATTGCAATAATTTTAAAACTTCTAGTAGCCTAAAAACAATTAATTAAACTATTCAATGATTTAGTTTGCGGTTGCTTTTAAAAAGTGCGGTGAAAAAAGTGATTTTTAAACTAGCTGTTGAAAAGCTGGTTAGTATTTGTCATTGATGTCAAAAGTGATTTTGAGGAGATGAAATGTCTATTTTAGACATAATATTAAAAAGTAAAAGTAAACTTAAGTAATGTTCAAATAGTTAATGTTATAATATAAGAAATAAGTCAATTTTAATTATAATAAATTTTTTATTTTTTTATAAAATATAATTTGACAATATAAAGTATTCTAGATTATATACGGAAATATCACTTACAAATTAATAATAAATATAAAATAAATTACAAATCAAATAATTTTATTCTCAATATAAATATTATAAAATATATATTATTTTACAATTATGTATGCATAATGTACAATAAATTACAATTAAATAATAAGGGTAAAAAAGTAATTTTATTTTCAAACTAGCTTCTCCACCTAAAAAGCTATAAAATCTAGCCTTTTGGTTTGGGTGGAAAAGCTAATTTTAAAAGCAACCAAAAACGCCAAAAAACAAGTGAAAGTACTTAAAAAAGCCCGTTTGGGTTGCCAAATGCAACCACAAACGGGGCCAAAGTTTGAGTAATTGCCTCTTTCACCCTTGGTTTCAGCAAGGCCTCATGGATTTCACTTGCAAATCCAAAAAATGAGCTTAGAGTCTAGAGAGTTGGGCTTTGTTCGGTTAATTAAGATTCGAGTCTCACCAACAGTCTCATTTGATGAATAATTTGTAATAAGTATTTATTTGTGAATCATATACTAAAAACAAAGAGATGAGAGATTTGCATATCAAATAAAAGTATGTGATGAAACATGTGATCCTGAAATAAGATGGATTCTCTAAAGTTTATAGTTTCTAGTAATAGTAACCCATGTAAAGGAAAGGATAGAAGCAAAAGTGGCGATGGAGATGGAGTGGAACGAGCCGACAAGTGCTGGTGGCAGCAACTGCTACTACCAAGTACTAAGCTAAAAATAGAAGGTGCCTTTGCTTCAGCAACAGAGACATTTATCAGCCATTTTTGAAGTAAACAGCAATCTTCTCTTCCTTTTTACAATGTGGTGGGTTCCATTGTTATTTGTTATTGCTCTTTGCTTACTTTACCGCTCTGCTCTTAGATTCCTTTTAGCAAACTCCTTTATTATACCTTAAACATAATAACCATACATCTTTTTGTTAAAACACATGCACATAAACGTATGTATGTATGTATGTATGTATGTCGAGATAATATCATGTGTATGTATGTCGGATTAGGTGAAGTGTGGGGGGTCAAAGATTAGCATGAGACACGACTATGGGGGGGCAGGGCAGGCATGTTTGCAGATTAGGTATGGGGGTGAAGGGCTCCAGTCAAGGCCACCATCTGTTTGGTGTAAAGGGCGTGAGAATTGTGATGCAGAATTTGCCAGACTGTTTGACAAGGCAAGTGTTTGCAGAGGGAGGGCATATGGTGCAAGAGGTTGGGGTTACATGATATATGCCACCGACAGTGACAAAGTTACCAATTCTTCAAACCCCCCTACCACTAAGCATTGTATATTTTGTATGTATGGTCAGGACAAGATGATACAGTACTGTAAAAATGCAGCCAAATAAAAAACAAATGAAAAAATTAACATTTAAAAAAGGTAGAGAGAGACTCTTGGGGCTGGGGGAAGCAGGCATGTGGATGAGTGGGGGACACACCAAAACTCATCAATTAAACCCTCCTTGAAATGATCAAGTTTGTGACAGAAGAGAAAGAAAAAGGAAGCCCCTCCCATTCTCTTTTATTTCTTTCTCTCTCATTCACTGCTTAATGTTTTTTGTTTGCTACAGTACTGCATTTTGTTTTTGAAGGGTCAGTGTATGAAAAAGGAAAACCAAAAGCATAAGCTTTGAGTAGAGCTACCAACAAGTTTCTATAGAGCTTGGTGTCCTTGGCAAAGGCAAAGCCTTTGTTTTTGTTTCTCTTTGAAGAAGCAAAGGGCTTTTTTTCCTTCTTTTCTTTCTTTCTTTCTTCTTCAGTAAAAGGAATCATTGAAGATGCCTAGACCTGGTCCAAGGCCTTATGTCTGTGAGAGAAGAGCTTGGCACAGTGATAGACACCAACCCATGAGAGGTTCTCTCATTCAAGAAATTTTCAGGTCTTTTTCCCCACTCTTGCTTTGTATGTATTTCTACTTGGTAGTCTTGTTTCTCACTAGCTCTTTTTTATATGTATTTCAATTTTTTTAGAGTTGTGAATGAGATTCATAGCTCAGCAACTAAGAAGAACAAGGAATGGCAAGAGAAGCTCCCTGTTGTTGTCTTAAAAGCAGAAGAAATTATGTATTCCAAAGCCAATTCTGAGGTATTTTTTCTCTCTCCATTTTTGGTTGAAATTTAGCACTGTTTATCCTCCTCTGCCCTCTGCAATGTTAAGTTTTGCTGAAAAGGACTATCCTTGGTCATGATATTTTATGTTGTTGCTAATTGATGAGTTAAGACGTTTCACAATTTGTCACCTGCTTTTTGCTTGTATATTTGGGAAGCCAACCGAACATTTTTATAGTATTCTCATCTTCTTTAGGGGAGGGGATGAAATTGGTTCTGTCAAGCTCATATTTTTTGCATTCTAATTATTGCATAGGCTGAGTACATGGACACTAAAACCCTATGGGATCGAACCAATGATGCCATTAACACGATCATTAGACGTGATGAGAGTACTGAAACTGGAGAGTTTCTTCAACCTTGTATTGAAGGTACTCTTTTAATTCTGTGCCTAATTCCCTCTGTTTGAATTTGTAGCCAAATAATGCATATTTACTATTGGTTCTTTGTTGTTTCTGGCTTCAATTATGAAGACCACTTTCTTCAAATTTTATCTTTTTATGAGTTGTAATATATCTGTTTTATTGTTGGTTAGCTGCTCTTAATTTGGGCTGCACTGCAAGAAGAACTTTGAGGAGCCAACGCAATTGTAGTCCGAGGTTTTACCTTAACCCAGACACTCAAGAAGCAGAGAACACTACTCAAGGAAGTCTCTTGACTAATTCACACTGCATGTCTAGTTATTCCAGCTTCATAAAACATACAACCATGAATATGGCACATATGGGCACTGAAGTTCAGAACGGTGACCGTCCCACTGACAAGTTTTCTTTTCCATCTAAGAATGGTCCTCTTCCTAGTAATGCAGAGAAGCATGCTCCAAGTATGTTTTCAGTTTATCCTCTTTTCTATGGAAACCACCTTAAATTTGAAGAACTGCAGCATAGCTATGGAATCTCCCCTAAGTCGATTTCTAACACAGTAGAGCCCACTAAGGTGGGTGTCATTCATAACATCTTCTCTCCTGATGTGGACTCTTCAAATAAGATGAACCAGACAGATGTTAGAAATACTTCTAACAACCCACATGAAATTACCTGTGATCTATCGTTGCGGTTGGGCCCTCTTTCAACACCTTGCCTGAGTGCTGGAAACAGCGGTTCCACCTTCCTAGAGTGGAACAAGTTCAGTCATCTGACACCACCAATTGATAAAAGTTTATCATCCTGTCCAAGGAGCAACAGAGATGTCCCCTTGAATTCATCTTCAAACGAATGGAGCCTTGAAGGTGGACATGTGAATGTAGATGCAACAACATTGAGAAAGCGAAAGACAGTTTACGTTCCACCGGTCGATCAGCAATTTTGTTTGCCGCCAAAGCTTCCTTGCTGCGATTTAACTGGAAGAATGAAGCGTGTAGGATCCTAGACTGTCCCTTAAAACCATTTACACTGTCTTGGTGAGTATGTGCTGCTGAAGCTCCTTTTCCTTTTCGCCTTCTTTTTGTAGTTAAAGTTATGTGTTAAATGAGCAGTGTGTTAAAATGTTGCAAGAATGTTAAGAGTTGCGATATTTGAATGAGTTCAGTTAGACAAGGGAATCACCAACAAAATGACCGAAGAGACTCTTGAACTGTAATGTACAAAGAATGCTGTCTTACATGTTGCTGCTTGTAGAAATATAGCCCTATCATGTTCACTTTTGATACACCATTCCATCTGTCTGCTCCAAAATACATTTGGTAAAAACTCACCCTTGAAAAACAGTTAAATCGGAAAAGGATGAGAATATAAACATCGAGTCCGTTTAGTTGTGGTTGTGGCACATCAACTTTATATTATTGTGTATGATTTACTTGATCAAGAAGCAGGGAAAGTGCTAATAATTGTAAATCTGAAGAGACAAGTGTGTGTTTGTAGGAGTGGGGACTAGGGTCTCTGTTGAAAAACTCTAGCCAGTGTTATTTTGGGGTCAATATTCTTGATGCCTCTTGTGTGGACCCTTTATACTTGGTCTAATTAGTAAGGCTAGAAATCATTAATGGATGACTGATGAGTGATGAGTGCTGCTTTTTTTCTTTCTTTTTTGTGTTTTGGATTAGGTTGTGGTTTTTGTGGCTACTGTTTGTGAAGGCATGTGTACTGGCTGCTGCCAATGGTGGGGGGACAGATTCTGATCTCTTTTTTCTTCTTCTTGGTTTCATCATGTTTCACAACCTTGAATGGGGTGGAGAATATGAACCTTTCTGATGATGTAAATTTAGGGAGATAGGTTCAGAAGACTGATGCATTTGACTCTCCTAGGGCATGCCTTAGTATTAGAAATGGGAGCAAAACTCACCCATTTCTTAGTTGGAATGTTCCCATGAATGCTGTTGATATAGGGCGACAGATTCATAAGTTGTTGCACCATGTTTGATCATTTATGAGAGGCTGGTTTTTCTTTTTTGATCAAGTTTAGCTCTGTTCCTACGAGGACGTGAATTAGAACATGTTTGAGCGATTAATATCCTTCGATTTATGGATGGCGAATATAGAATTAGAACGTACATAAAAGCTGTGCCCTTATTTTGTTCCTAGTAGAGATGGACACGGGTCGGGTTTTTAGTTCACCTGAACTCAACCCGAAAATAAATATCATATACCCGCACCCGACCCGAACTTTTTTTTTTTATAAAAAAAACCCGACCCGAAAATAAATACACTAAACCCAACACCGATCTATAGAGAAAAAAAAATGTAGGGACCTAATTGTAAAAAATAATTTTAAGCGACATAATTGTAAAAAAAATATAAAATTAAGGACTAAATTGTAAATAAAAATTCAATTTTAAGGACTTAATTATAAAAAATATATAAAGGGGGAGTATTATTATAAATATCCTTAAAAAATTTAAGAGAAAATTATACAATTAGTCCCGGGTTGGATATTTTTCACCCTAAATTTGAACCTAACCCGACTTTACCCTCAATAAAAACTCGACCTAACCTAACTCGAACCTAATTTTTTCATTAAAAAATCTGACCTGATTGGGTCGGGTAAAATGCCCGTTCCTAGTCTTGCACATATTGTGATCTCGTTTAAAATAACTTACGTGGCGAGTTTTCATTGGATGTGAAGTTGCAAAAGCCTGGCCGTCACGTGTCTGATCTCAACTATGGAGATTGGGCTGGGCATGCAAAAGTATTGAGAAAAAGCATTGGGTCTGAGTGTTTTGAATCAGTTAGTTGTAAATTTTGCACGAGTTCTCAATTATTCTTTTGTTGAGAGCCTTTATTATCATTAGCCTAAAAACAACAACAATAATAATATATTGTAAATATGAAAAGTGGATTCATAAAGCTGAACCATTAATTTCATCGTATTAGTTGAGGGTTGAACGTTTCAAAAGGTTTGTAAGATTAAGTAATGCATGCTTTTGAGTTTTGCTTTTTGTCCACTATTTAAAAGGCTTATCGAAAGTGTTTTCTTTATTATTTTATTTGTGTTGAAAATCGTACCTCTTTAAAATTTTATAAGTTTGTCCCTCCTAAAATTTTATAAGTTCTCCCCCGTAACATTAAATTTTGCATTCGTCCCTGCTGGCAACTATGAAATCAAAAACTAAATATTGAAATTACATAAAGAGAATTACAACCAAAATCATGATATTGTATGTTTCAATCAATATTCATTTGAATGTAAATCCAAAGGGGAAAATAGTAAAATGGTTTAGTTTTTTTTTTTTCATGGTTGTAATATCTTCAATAAAATGTTGCCAAAGGTTTGCATGTCCATAATAATAAACTGCGTTAATCTTTTGGTAAAGTAGAGCTTTACCGCCAATAGATTGACCGACGACAATTTCATTCATCGAAAAATTAGTCTTCTATAATGATTAAAATTACGGTTTTTAAGAAAAATATTTTAACGGCAGTTTTCAACAACAATGACGGCAATAAAGATACTTAAAATTTAGTGATTGTAATGTAAATTTTAAAAGTTCAAAGATAAAAATAAAAATATCCTACAAGTTTAATAACTACTAGTTTAATTTACTTGTTTATAAAAAGACTTAATCGTCAAATAGGTGCCCAAACTATGCCTTTTTTCAGTTAGGTGCCCAAACTATTTTTCGGGCCAAATTGGGACCTAAAGTTTTATTTCGTGACCCATTTAAGGTTCACCGTTAATTTTTTCCGTTAAAGGACATGTGTCACCTCTAGAAAAATCCAAAATTATATTAAAAATAAATGAAATTAATTAATTTTAAAAAATCTCTAAATTTTCTAGATTTTACAAAACATCCCCTAAATTTTAAAATCCCTAAACCCCCAAAATCTAAACCTCGATTTGGGCCGATTTCGCCGCCGATTTCCACTACGCCGCCCACCAAATCGGTCGCCGGACCATCACTACCATTTTCCCCACCACCGCGTCGCCGGAAATCAATTGACGTCGTGCGAATCGACGAAATTGTCGAATGGTTCTTTCGAACGATTCGCGACGAACGGCGGCAAGAGAGGCGACGAACGTCGTGTGGGTTGTTTGGCGAGGAGAGGGCACTTCATTCTGACGCCAGCAACGCGGCCGGCGGCGGCGGGAGTGGTCGAATTTAGGGGGTTTAGGGATTTGGGGACTATTTTGAGAATGTTTGAAACTTTCATGATACTTTTTTTATTTTTATCTTCTTTTATTAATTTTATTTATTTTTAATATGATTTTAGATATTTCTAGAGCTGACACGTGTCCTTTAACGGAAAAAATTAACATCGAACCTTAAATGAATCTTCTATACTATTTTTGTTTGCTCTCATGGATCTTCTACACTATGGTCTATTTAGAAAAATAAATAAAATTAATAAAAGAAGATATTTTTAAAAAAAAATTAGTTTATTTATAAATTTGTCATCCCAATTTCAAATATTTATAGTTTGCCCTCTAATCTTAAATTCTAGCTCTGTCCCTGTCCATTTGGTGGCACCCTACCCTGTTGACTGTTGTATTGACTTTGGCCAACACAGCCCATGCAAACGAAAAAACATCACTTCATTTTTAGTCTCGATCTCATCGATAATGGTGAAAGAATCTGTCAAGCAGTTAAAATTAATTTATCTATTATTAAACGAATCAATTTAATCCCTGAATAATGCTACATTTTAACAACCTGAACATTTAATGTTTAAAATACTGAAATTAAATTAACTTATTTAATACTATAAGAATTAATTTGAATCGATTCCTAGAATAGAAGGACCTACAAAGTATTTTCATCCATTAATGAGGGATCCAGAGTGTAAATATCCATCAAACTTCAACGGAGGAGGGATTCAAAACATAAGACTTAACCATGGTTTTGCCATCTTATAGCTATTAGGAATCACATGGATTTTACGAAATACTTAATTGTAAAGGTTAAAAAAGGAAAGGATGCAAATGGTGAATCAAAAGAATATAAGCCGAATTATTAAAAATAATAATAATTAGCAGCTCAAAAAGTGAATGCCGCCTCGTCCCTCGTTGTATATTTAAATTAGTTGCAGTCAACATAAATATGGGATGTACATATATATTCTTTAATTGGGTTAAATTTTAAGCTTTTATTCTAATTTTTTTATAAATATTTATAATGTTATGATACTAATTAATATTAACTTTAATTTTTTTATAATCATATACAATATTTTTTTTTCATATGCGATATACAATATACATATAGCATGCAACGTTGAGTAACTTGACTCGAACTTGAAAATTGGTCTATAAATTATTAAAAGTTGATTTATTCGACTATCATTTTATAATTTAAACTATATATATATTTTCGAATCAAATCGTAAAATTCAACTTTCTCGAATCAGGTCGAGTTTTCGTTTACCAATGTTCACAGTAGAGGGGTCCCATTATTGATTATAATTAGTTGATGTGCTTGATTAAATGAATTCTAAACAATATAGGCATAATGACAAAAGATGCCCTCAACGTTTGCATGTTTTGTCATTTGACTCCTTATTCTTTTTTTGTCCAAATATGCCTCTAACGTTTCAATTGTTGCGGAATACGATCGTCGGATAGAGCAAAAACACAACTGATAATTTGAGAAAATAACAATGAAGATAAAAGAGACACGAATTTTACGTGGAAAACCCCTAAATAATATAGGGTAAAAACCACGAACAAATGTAGAAGAATTTCACTATGAGAAAATAGGAATTACAACTTCTCTCAATCTAACAAGGAGAAAACAATGACAATTCTCTCTTGATAAGAAAGGAGAAAACAACTCTATGAAAACTCTCTAATTTCTCTAGTATTGGGAGGATGTTAGAATGATTTGGGATGTTTTCAAATGGCAAATGGCTAGGCTATTTATAGTTGAGCTTTAGGGACTAACTTATAAATAACCTAAAGTTTAGGGACCAAAAATCAATTTCCCCATTCTACATTTTCAACATTTGCTGCTGGAATTTTCTTCATTTGCTGCACCTAAACTTGAAAAATTCAATTTGTTAATTGGTGCCCACTAAGCTTGACTTTTCAAGCCACAAATTCAACAATCTCCCACTTGAAGATTTGATTGGAACAATCATATCTTCACACCATTCTTTCTACCTCGTACTTTCCATGTTGTTTATGTCTCTAACAAGCCACAAGAGGATCGACACCAAGTAAACTTATCAGTGTTGATTGCTTTTGTCATGAAATCTGTTATGTTGTCATCGGTATGGATCTTCTGCATATCTATCGTCCCTTCTTCCACTTTCTCACGAATGAAGTGGTATTGGACCCGAATGTGTTTTGTTCTTGAGTGAAAAGCAGGATTCCTTGCAAGATGCAAGGCGCTCTGACTGTCACAAAACAAAGAGACATTCTCTTGTTTGTGCTCGAGCTCCTCCAATAGCATTTTCAACCATATTGCTTCTTTACTGGCTTGTGTAGCTGCTACATATTCTGCCTCCGTTGTTGACGTAGCCACAACCGATTGCAGTTTTGAAACCCAGCTTACAGCTCCACCAGCAACTGTAAACACATACCCTGTTGTAGATTTGCTTTTATTCAAATCTCCTGCATAGTCAGAATCGACATACCCGCTGATAAGAAAGTCTGATCCTCCGTAACATAATGCAACATTTAAGGTCCCTTTGATGTATCTCAGGATCCTTTTCACAGCATTCCAATGCTCTCTGCCTGGATTCGCCATGTACCGACTAACCACTCCCACTGCTTGTGCAATGTCTGGTCTTGTACAAATCATAGCGAACATTAAACTTCCCACTGCTGATGCATACGGTACTCGAGACATCTCCATCCTCTCTTCTTCACTGCTAGGACTCATACTGGAGGATAATTTAAAGTTAATAGGAAGAGGGGTAGAAATTGGCTTACAATCTTGCATGCTGAATCGTGACAAGATCTTTTTCAAGTAATTCTTTTGTGAAAGCCAAATCTTCCTACTACTTCTGTCTCGGTGAATTTGCATCCCTAGAATCTTGTTTGCTGGTCCCAAGTCCTTCATTTCAAATTCCCTAGCCAGTCGTGCCTTTAATTCTTCAATATGATCTTTGTTGGAGCCTGCAACCAACATGTCATCTACATACAACAGCAATATAACAAATTGTTGGGTTTTTAGCACGCTCGAATCGATCACCGAAACCGTCAAGGAGGGTTGTAAATGTTTGGTGGTTGAATTGGCTAAAACCGAAATAAAGGTAGACAATTTGCACGAGGATTTTAGAGTGGTTCGACTACTCAACCGAGTCTACATCCACTACCTTAGCACACCACTAAGGATTTCCCAATTCACTCAATAATGAATTCGTCCCCTTTTCCAGGCTCAGGAGGAAACCGTTACAACCCTATCTTTTGGACTTGGCTAAGATAGAACCAACTCTAGTTTTTCTCTCAAGGCTAAACTAGAACCTCTCCTTTTACAAGGGTAAAAAAAATGTAAACAAATAAACCTCACAAGGTGGGTGTTTACACAATTGAGCTCACAAGAAAGAGTGAAGGATAAAAACAATAAAAATCACTCTCTACAGACTATGTACAAGAGAATAGTAAAATAAAGATTTAGACTCTAATTCTCTTGACCATATTGCTTGGATGTTGTCTCTTGCTTTCTTCAAGTGTTCCAGCCTTCAATTTATAGTCCCAAATGAGTTTGTAGCCGTTTATAGCCGTTGGGAATATTGCCGTTTATAGCCGTTGGGAATATAGCCGTTTATAGCCGTTAGAATAGTACCATTTATAGCCGTTGGGAATAGTACCATTTATAGCCGTTGGAAATAGTTCCATTTATGGTCGTTGGGAATAGTACCATTTATGGCTGTTGGGAATAGTACCATTTATGGCCGTTGGGCTATTTCAAAACACACCGTATCGATACGGCTAGGCGTATCGGTACGGGTTTTGGCTACTGGAATTTTGGTAGTTTGAAAACCCTAAGGCGTATCGGTACGGTCCAATACCGTATCGGTACGGTTACTTGAAAATCATGGTTTTGACTACTTTAAATACACTTTAAAACCATTCCAAAGCCTTTAAAACCCTTAAACATATTTTCAAGTTGTTTTTGACTAAAAACATATTTTAAATTCTTTTCAATTTAGTCCAAAACATTTTTCAAATATTATATCAAAACCTTGGTTCTACAATCTCCCCCTTTTTGATATAATAAAACCAACTTGAAAAATTGTTTGGGATTCTCCCCCTTTAACTTTAAAATTGTGAATAAGAGATTAAGATATGAAATCAAATAAAGCTCCCCCTTATTCATTTGAAAATTAAAATTTTCAAACCATTTCTCCCCCTTTTTGTTATATCAAAAAGAATTTAAAATGACATTTAAGTTCAAGATAACATAGGAGGCAAAAAAAATTGACACACTTAAAATTTTGGTTTTAAAAAATTGGCTCCCCCTTACTCATTGCATCATATTAGGCTTAACAGATAATCCAAGACTTTAAATAAAAGTTAGATAACCAAATGTATAAAATAAAAGCATTAAGCTTAGAGGTTACCCAATCTTCTTCTCATGTGTGATTTGAGCAATCTTTGATTTTGCTTTGCTTGTCATTGCTCCAACACACCTACAAAAGACATTCACTTGATTTTTGGTATCCAAATTGCTTTGGATCCATTTACGTTAGTCACAATGTCTTTAGTTCCCTTAGGAACCCATACTTGTCTAATCCTATAAGATTGTCTATTCTTTATAGGACAAGTATGTATTGAATGACCATGATAATGGCAATGTGAGCATTTTGCCATTATGCGACAAGATGAATTATTGAAAATAATTTCTTTTTCTTTTGTTAAGCTTTCAAGCTTAACTTTTAAATCAAGATTTTCTTTTTCTAAAACATCTTTGCTTGTTTTTGAAAACTCTAAATCATTTTTTAAAATTTCATTTTGGTTTTCAAAATCCACTTTTGTTTTTGAAAGAAAATCATTTTCAACTTCAAGTTTTGAAATCATTTTCTTAAATTTGGAATTCATGGTCTCAAATTCCAAAAACAATTCATCGAAAGCATCTTGCAACTCATTGAAAGAGTAAGAATTAAGCTTACTAGAGTTAGAAGATACCTTAGGCTCATCGAGAGCCAAAATACCATCCACCTTTGGATTGGAGAGAGGGTTTGCACAAGATTGATCATCATCTTTCTTTTTTCCCTTCTTGTTGCCATAAAGCTTCTCAAGTTTCTCCCACAATTCTTTGGCATTTTTGCATGCGGAGATCTTTTTGGAAACTTCTTCGTTGAGGCCACAATAGAGAATGTGCATCGCCTTGGTGTTTAGCTTTGCCTTCGTGTCGTTGGCACTCCTTTGCTTTTTCTTCTTCTTTGGAGCTTCCAAATACCCATCTTCAACGATGTCCCAAACCTCATAGTCTTGAGACTTGATGAATAATTTCATGATATTTGCCCATTGGAAGTATGCTTCTCCTTTGAAGAGTGGAGGACACGAGATAGAGCGGCCTTCTTCAAATCTTGCCATTTTCTTGAACGGTTGGACTTCGAGCAATAGATCTTTACTCCCGGATGTTAGTCCTTCGATGGAGACGAGGCTCTGATACCAATTGTTGGGTTTTTAGCACGCTCGAATCGATCACCGAAACCGTCAAGGAGGGTTGTAAATGTTTGGTGGTTGAATTGGCTAAAACCGAAATAAAGGTAGACAATTTGCACGAGGATTTTAGAGTGGTTCGACTACTCAACCGAGTCTACATCCACTACCTTAGCACACCACTAAGGATTTCCCAATTCACTCAATAATGAATTCGTCCCCTTTTCCAGGCTCAGGAGGAAACCGTTACAACCCTATCTTTTGGACTTGGCTAAGATAGAACCAACTCTAGTTTTTCTCTCAAGGCTAAACTAGAACCTCTCCTTTTACAAGGGTAAAAAAAATGTAAACAAATAAACCTCACAAGGTGGGTGTTTACACAATTGAGCTCACAAGAAAGAGTGAAGGATAAAAACAATAAAAATCACTCTCTACAGACTATGTACAAGAGAATAGTAAAATAAAGATTTAGACTCTAATTCTCTTGACCATATTGCTTGGATGTTGTCTCTTGCTTTCTTCAAGTGTTCCAGCCTTCAATTTATAGTCCCAAATGAGTTTGTAGCCATTTATAGCCGTTGGGAATATTGCCGTTTATAGCCGTTGGGAATATAGCCGTTTATAGCCGTTAGAATAGTACCATTTATAGCCGTTGGGAATAGTACCATTTATAGCCGTTGGAAATAGTTCCATTTATGGTCGTTGGGAATAGTACCATTTATGGCTGTTGGGAATAGTACCATTTATGGCCGTTGGGCTATTTCAAAACACACCGTATCGATACGGCTAGGCGTATCGGTACGGGTTTTGGCTACTGGAATTTTGGTAGTTTGAAAACCCTAAGGCGTATCGGTACGGTCCAATACCGTATCGGTACGGTTACTTGAAAATCATGGTTTTGACTACTTTAAATACACTTTAAAACCATTCCAAAGCCTTTAAAACCCTTAAACATATTTTCAAGTTGTTTTTGACTAAAAACATATTTTAAATTCTTTTCAATTTAGTCCAAAACATTTTTCAAATATTATATCAAAACCTTGGTTCTACACAAATTCGTTTTCACCAAACCTCTTGAAGTAAGCACAAGGGTCTGCATTAAGTCTGTTGTATCCAAGGCTCATGATGAAGGAGTCAAATCTCTTGTACCAACACCTCGGCGCCTGCTTTAAACCGTACAGAGATTTGTTCAACCTACAAACCAAGTTCTTCTTTTCTTTTTCTTCAAAACCTTCAGGCTGGAGCATGTAAATCTCTTCTTCAAGATCTCCATGAAGAAAAGCTGTTTTAACATCTAGCTGCTCTAGATGTAAATTCAATGTAGCACACATTGCCAGGACAACTCGAACCGTTGTTAGTCTAACCACAGGAGAAAAGATTTCATTGAAATCAATACCTTCTTTCTGAGCATATCCTTTGACCACCAGTCTTGCACGATACCTCTCCACTTGATCGTCACCATTTCTCTTGATTTTGAAGACCCATTTGTTACCAATTGGCTTCCTTCCTTGTGGTAGTGGCACAAGTTCCCATGTATTATTTTTATGAAGGGCTTCGATTTCTTCTTGCATTGCCGTCATCCACTGCGAAGCATCTGAGTTGTTCATTGCCTCCTCGAATGTTGATGGCTCACCGTCCTCCGTTAAAAGGCAGTATGCAACATTACCTTCTATAACATAATCTGAGTGCCAATTGGGGCGTCTTCTCACACGATCTGATTGACGAGTTGTTGGAGCTTCAGAATTCTCTGGTTCTGGTTCCTCGAGCTCTGGTTCTGCTTCAGAACAATCTCTCTGTTCAAACTCATTTTCAACATGTATCTGTGTAGTCTATGGCTTTTCTTTATCAGTGCTATCATCTTCCTCTTTTCTTTGTAGCTTATCTTCTACAAAAATAACATCCCTGCTGATAATCACTTTGCGGGCAGTGGGATCCCACAAGCGATACCCCTTTACTCCATCAGCATACCCCAAGAATTTACATTTTCTAGATTTTGGATCCAACTTTGAAATTTCTTGGGCATTGTACATCACGTACACAATACTTCCAAATATATGAAGGTTTGAATAATCAACTGGTTTACCAGTCCACATTTCCATCGGTGTCTTCAACTCAATTGCAGTTGATGGAGCCCGATTCACCAAATAACAGGCGGTATTGACTGCTTCTGCCCAGAAAGCTTTTTCTAGCCCTGCAGCTCTCAACATTGCTCGTGTTCTTTCTAACAGAGTTCTGTTCATCCGCTCTGCCACTCCATTTTGTTGAGGAGTGTATACTGTTGTGAACTATCTTTTGATGCCTTCTTTTCTGCAAAAGTCATCAAATTCATCACTTGTATATTCACCTCCATTATCTGATCTGAAACACTTGATCTTATTTCCAGAATCAAGTTCCACCCGCGCTTTGAAAACTTTGAAGGTTGAAAACACATCTGCCTTCCTCTTGATAGGATACACCCAACATCTCCTAGAGTAGTCATCAATGAAGGAGACAAAATACTTTGCTCCGCCTAGGGATGTAACCGGTGCTTGCCATACATCAGAGTGAACCAATTCTAGAACAGCCTTGCCTCTAGAATTTGATGTGTTGAATTTTAATCGATGCTGCTTACTTGTAATACAATGTTCACACAAAGGAAGTGATACCTTTGTTAAACCCGGAAGTAGCTTTTGCTCCACAAGGACTTTCATTCCCTGTTCTGACATGTGTCCAAGTTTCCGATGCCATAACATGGTAGAATCTGAACTACATGAGGCAACAGAGGCTTCAGCTTCTAGCAAAGTTTCTCCCTTCAGCATGTACAAATTTGCAGCTATCTTTTCACCTTTCATCACCACAAGCGCTCCATGGAACACCTTCATGATTCCTTTCTGTGTTTCAATCTTGCTTGCATTATTATCCAACAACCCGTAGGATAATAAGTTTTTCTTCAAGCCTTTCACGTGTCGCACATCTCGAACAACTTTGGTTGTCCCGTCATACATCTTCAATTTGATGGTTCCAACGCCAACAATTTCCAAGGCATGATTATTGCAGCTGTACACAGATCCTCCTGAGATAGGTTCATAATTATAGAACCATTCTCTTCTTGAGGTCATGTGATATGTGGCTCCCGAGTCAATAAGTCATATGTCTGCAAATCTTTTTCTGCCTTCCATGGCTGTTGTTGCTTCACAACAGAGAGCATCTCCATCATCTGAAGTGTTTGCCATATTTCCTTGAGGATTGGAGTTTTTAGGTAAACTCCAACAATCCTTCTTCAAGTGACCCTTCTTTCCGCAGTTGTAGCACTTTAAATTCTTCTTACTCCTTAACTTTGATCTACCATGATTGTGACTGCTACTTTGGCCACGTTCTGTTGATCTTCCTCTCATCACCGTTAAGGCCTCTACTTGTTGCAGATTTCCTTGTCTGTCTTCCTTGTTCTTGCGCCGATTTTCTTCTTCCAGAACAGCAGCTGCAACGTCATCGAAGACTAGATCACTTGTAAGGTTGTTGTTCGTCAAGTTGATGATGAGTTGATCATACGAATCAGGTAGACTTTGAAGCAGAAGTTCAGCACGTTCTTGTGACTCTATTTTATAGCTTAGGGATGTAAGCTGAGAAAATAGAATATTCAACGTGTTTAAGTGCTGTCACTGAAGTAGATTCTGACATCCGAAGAGTGTACAATTTCCTCTTAAGGAAAATTTTATTGTGCAACGATTTGACCTCGTATAATTTTGCGAGGTGATCCCAAATCTCCTTGGCTGTCTTCTTCTCCTCGATGCTTGATAGTACTTCATCTGCTAATGCTAAATGAAGGTCTGCAATAGCATTCTCGTCCATCTCATTCCATTTCTTGTTATCCGTAAAATCTGCCGGCCTTTCGCTGATAGCCGCTAGACATCCGTTTTTTCTTAGGATGACCTTTATCTTCAATTTCCACAGTGAGAAATTTCTCCCATTGAACTTTTCAATATCAAATTTCGTTGCCATAGCTTCTATTTCAGATAGCTCCCACTATTTCACCTTTTGACGTGAATAGTGCCCACCACCTTCAATGAATGAGTAATATCTAACTTACTTTCTTATGATGGAGGATCCACTTTTCAGTGGCAACCAACAGAGAATACGGTAAGTAGATATACGCACCCAAATCTGGCTCTGATGCCAATTGTTGCGGAACACGATCGTCGGATAGAGCAAAAACGCAACTGATAATTTGAGAAAATAACAATGAAGATAAAAGAGACACATATTTTACGTGGAAAACCCCTAAATAATATAGGGTAAAAACCACGGACAAAGGTAGAAGAATTTCACTATGAGAAAATAGGAATTACAACTTCTCTCAATCTAACAAGGAGAAAACAATGACAATTCTCTCTTGATAAGAAAGGAGAAAACAACTCTATGAAAACTCTCTAATTTCTCTAGTATTGGGAGGATGTTAGAATGATTTGGGATGTTTTCAAATGGCAAATGGCTAGGCTATTTATAGTTGAGCTTTAGGGACTAACTTATAAATAACCTAAAGTTTAGGGACCAAAAATCAATTTCCCCATTCTACATTTTCAACATTTGATGCTGGAATTTTCTTCATTTGCTGCACCTAAACTTGACAAATTCAATTTGTTAATTGGTGCCCACTAAGCTTGACTTTTCAAGCCACAAATTCAACATCAATTTGGTTCAAATATGCTCCTATTGGATATAAACTGCCAGTCAACTGACAGTCAACGATTGATATTGATTGGACTTACCACGTGTTAAGATTTGTTGACGTATCAGCATTATATTCGCCATGTATCGTCATCAGATTCGGCCATGTGTCAGCATGATAGTCAGCCATGTGTCACCATAAAGAAGGGTATAACAATTTCTTTAAAAAAATATGACGTGGCATCAACAGATCTTAACCTGTGACAAGTTCAGTCAGTATTAGCCGTTGACCGTCAGTTGACTGACAGTTTCCATCCAACAGGGGCATATTTGGACCAAATTAAAATGTTAGGGGCATATTTGAATCAAATTGAAACGTTGGGGCATATTTGGACCAAATTAAAACGTTAGGGGCATATTTGAATCAAATTGAAACGTTGGGGCATATTTGGACCAAAAAAAAATATGGGGCTAAATAACAAAACACGCAAATGTTGAGTGCATCTTTTGTTATTTTGCCAACAAAATATATTTTATTTATAGTTCGTACTAACATTTATGATGGTTTATGGTGATGCCAACTACTTTATTTTAAGTGCCATCGAAAGCTCTAAATGGCACATTATATTGAAATGCTGAAGTATTGAAAGTTGAAGGGGAAGCAAATAATTGGATTAAAAAATGCAACTTGTAATTCAGAAAGATTCTGCTGGTTTTAAGATATTTGTTAAATTACTGCTTTTTCCAATATATTATATTAAACATGATAAACAATAGTTAATGAAATGACTTATAATAAGTCAATTTAACTAATATAATGGCACTTAAATTATGTCACAATGCAAACCAGTTGGAGATATGTCAAAGAAGATTTGGTTAAGAGTAGGTAGAAAGTCGTTGATTTATGTTCGTGAACGTTCGGTAATTCGTTTATTTATGTTCGTTTAAATTTATTCACATATATTTATTTATATTTATTATTTTTCATAACAAAAATATTATATTTAAAACAAACAAATTATTATATCTATTATTTACGTGGCGAAAAATTAATTCAAACTTTTATTAATTAATATTTCATAATTACTCAAAATTATTCAATTTCCTTTTCAGGAAAAAAATGTTATTCCAAAGCTTAATTAACTAATTGTTTATTTAACATTTTATTTTCTTTCGAGTTTAACTGGATGTAGAATCGCATGATCCATCTAATTATTTATTTACTAAACATTTTATATTTAACTGAATGTTATTCCAGGGCTTAGGGTTTAGACTGCATAGATTCTTCGAGTCCATGTTCCACTTTTATCTTGGATAAATTACTTAGCGTTTACGAGCACGTTTATTTAATTAATGTTCGTGAATATGTCCGTTTAACGTTTGTGAACATTTTCGTGTAACGTTTATGAACATCTTCATGTAACATTCACAAACATGTTCGTTTATATGTTCGTGGAGTAGTCCAAGTGGTAAATGATGATGTATTTCATTCAGGTGACCTAGGTTCGAACACCGTATATGCACGATGTGTGTGAGTTATTAAAGGGCTAAGAAATTGAACTCCGAAGTTCACTATATATTCGATTTAGTCCATACCTTCACCAATAATTAAAATGTAAAAAAATAAAAGGAAAAGACGAACCAAGTAAACAAGCTCATAAACGATCTAATAATTGAGTTTGTTTACGAACATAAACGAACTGAACATATTTCTGTTTGTGCTTTTTTGTTTATTGAACGAAGTTAAAAAAATTATTTATATTTGTTCGTTTAACTTAAACAAACGAACGTTATACAAACGATTCACGAACAATTCGAGAAACTTTCTGTTTACTTGCACCCATATTTACTCTTCGAAAAATATCAAACTCGGAATAGCTGGGGAAAAGAAAGAAGGTTGGTTTATGGGGGCCCAGCCTTGTTGACACACTGACAGACCTGACCCAAGAATAAATATTGAAGAAAAGAGAAGTCGGAGCATTGGACGCCTTCCGCGTAACTTGACTACCCACTTGGCAATAAATAATGTCCCGAATCCACATTTAATTCCCCAGCGCCACTCGGCACTCACCACCCAACTCCTCCTAATCATTCAATTTAATACAAACAAATTTTATAGTAAAACAAACCCCATCTGTCACCCGTATTGAAATTACAAAACTACCCAATTTATAAACTACTTTTAAAATCACATTTAAAAGATTAACACATGTCTTTTATTTTTATTTTTAAATAATGAATCAAGTGGATCCATTTAATATTGAGGGGATATTTTTAGAATTGGATTATCTCATGTTGTAGTATGGATAATAATGTAATACTTTATAACCAGATTAGTATGAATAATTTTCTCTTACTGTTGTTAGCAATTCTAAAATTTGGTGTTGTATATGTAATTTTTTTAAAAAAAATTGGTGGTCTAAGAATGAATTTAAAAGTTAGACCCAAATAATAAATGTTGAAAAATAAACTAATATAAAAATTGGGTTCTTGGTTTTCTGTTGCTCGCACAATTGTCAACGTATGAAAGCAATTGTTTTAAACTATATTTGGGGCTTTTTAATTATGACCTCTGGACAAATGTTACTCCAAAGTCGAAAACTAGATAGTATCTGTTCATATACATTTTTAAGTATTTGACAAGACACATATTTTACGAACAAAGCGATTTGAACTTTAGCCTCTTTTTATGTATTTATATAACTATAATCTTGTTACTTATGATGACACTATCTTAATTTAATAAAGTTAAATTCGACTCATGATGAGAAAGCTCGGTGTGGTGGGGTAATTAGGGATCATTTTGGTTCCTGGCTGCATGGTTTTATTAAATTTATTGGCTGCTGTTCGGTCGTGGAAGCCGAGTTATGGAGTATTTTCCTGAGTCTTGTTATTGCATGGGATTTAGGCTTTCGGAGTTTAGAGATGGAATCCGATAATGCTCAAGCTATCAAGCTTATTCATATGGTAGAGCGTGATGGTTTTGCTCTCGCTATCACTCGTGCTATCCAGGATGCGATCCAGAGAGATTGGCCGATCTCAATTCGTGTTATCCTTAGGAAGTGCAATCAAGTTGCAAATGCTTTGGCAAAACGTGTAAGTCTCTCGAATCTCGACTTAGTTCTTCTGGATTCTGTTCCGAATTTTGTTGTTGATCTATTATGCGAGTACTTAGTTCTTCTTAGGATGTAATCCTCATGTGTTTTGTATATCTTATCACGTGCACTCTTTTTACCTAGGGAAATTTTTTAACGAGTCACATAATAACTATATCCCTTTCTTATAAAAAAATAACAAATAATTACAAAGAACGTATTTATTATATATCACAGATGAGAATTGTGGTAATTAATAATATATAAATATAGATTTTGATTTAATTATATGATAGTAAAACATTAATTTAGTAATATATTTTTTAAGTTGAAAACGTTGTTTAATTGGGATGCTCTCAATTGTAGTTTTATATTTTCAACAGCCAACAAAAGTTCCATCCTTTGTTTTTGTCGCACAACACTTTTGACATGTGTTTTTTCATTTCATTTTCTTTTTTATTTTTATAGCAATTTCTTTTTAATCTAAGAAAAAAAAAAGAATATTAGGGCTGTAAATTTTCCACATAATTTTCTTAAATTCACATGTTGGATCTATCAACTAAACCCCACCCCATATCATCTTCTTCTTTATTGGATAAATAGTTTTTATATCATATTTGGAGAGTAAAAATTTTTTGTCCCCTAACCATGCCTTCTTATATGATTCCTATTAAAAACACTTAAAAATTAAATTCTAAGCCCTAACCTTAATTTCCATATCCTAAATTCTAAATCTTAAAAAATACACCATGCTCCTAATTTCTTACACTCTAACTTTAAGCTAAGCCCCCAATCTTAAACTTTAAATCTTAAACCCACTATTTTAAAATGGAGCCACCAATAGAGACATAATTAGGATTGACGATTTTCATCTATATTTAGAAGGCCAAAACACTAGAAAACACAAAAAAAAAAGACAATCTTCCAACATAAAAATTAAAAAAAAAAAGGCTTGAAAAGGATGGAAAGGTAGCTCAGATCTCTCCTCAACTTTATGACAGAAGCAGAAACAGATTTAGGAAAAAGCCAGAGACCCATGTTTGCAAATCCACTTGTTTATGCAATCTCATCCAGCCAAATGTGCTGAGTAGTGGCTGTGAGCTACCCCTTTTCTTTAATTGCCCATGTAAACAGGGGAACTACTTCTCCATCAATTCTACTCGCTCGGCCCTTTTTCTACGTTCAAATGAGGACTGCCCATCACTTGTCAACTTGTCCTTTCCATCTCTGCTTCTCTTAAAATTTAGGGTTTTTTTTCCTTTTCTTTTGAGCTGTGAGAAAACCTTTAGTCTGGTTTTTTGCCCCCTGTTTTGAAGTTTCTGCCTTTTTCTCTTTGTATTTCAAAGCCCAGACTTTGTTGAATATAGGACTAGGACTAGGACTAGTTAGCTTAATGATGTTTTTGGAGGAGTTTGGTGGATTAAATTCCTGAAACCCAATAATTATCCTCCTTGGTTCTAGCCTCTTAGGGTAAAAAAGATTTCCTTTTTTTTGTGGCTCAGTTTGTTGTTCTCTGCTGAGAAGAATCCTTGTTTTGGTGGAGTTTTCTAATGGAAATTGTGGGGTTTATTCGTTTGCTGGGATTTTTTGCTCTGTCTGCACTTTTCTTCTCAGGAATCTGTACGGCTAGCATTAGAAGAACTGGGTCGATTGAACCGGGTTTTCAAGGAACTCAAATGAATTGGATCGACAAGAATGGGTTGTTTCTTGAATCTAACAACTCAGCATTTGGTTTTGGCCTAACAACTACCTCAGATGTCACATTGTTTCTGCTTGTTGTCATGCACATGGAGGCCACACAAGTGATCTGGGCGGCTAACAGGAACTTCCCCGTTTCGAATTCTGATCCATTTGTGTTCGACAAGAACGGCAACGTGTTGTTGCAGAAAGGAGGAAAAGTTGTTTGGACGACAAATACCGGTGGCAAAGGAGTTTCAGCAATGGTGTTGCTGGATTCAGGGAATTTGGTTTTGCAAGGGAATGATGGCACAGTAATCTGGCAGAGTTTTGCTCATCCTTCCAATACTCTTATTTCGAACCAAGAGTTTAGGCAAGGAATGAGACTTGTAAGCGATCCTAGCTCCAGCAACTTGAGCTATATCCTTGAAATCGAGTCCGGCGACATGATACTTTCAGCCGGTTACTCGACTCCGCAGCCGTATTGGTCCATGGGGAAGGATGCTCGAAGAAACATTAATAAAAATGGTGGGGAGGTCACTTCAGCATCCATTGATGGAAATTCATGGAGTTTATTTGATGAAAGCAAAGCCTTGTTGTGGCAATTTAGAATCTCGGATCCTACTGATGCAAATGCCACTTGGATTGCAGTGTTGGGAAGTGATGGCTTTATATCTTTCTTCAATCTCCATGCTAAAGGGTCCTCAGCATCAACTAAGATTCCAGATGATCCTTGTGGCACACCCGAAGCTTGTCCGCCGTATTTCGTTTGTTCAGGAACCCGGGGCAACACCAGGTGCCAGTGCCCGTCGCCGCTTAATTCCGGCTCCTGCAGAACAGGCATTGCCTCTCCTTGCAGCCAGGGAAAGGAATCTGTAAGCCTTGTAGATGCTGGAACTGGACTCGATTATTTTGCAGTCAACTATGTTTCTCCGTCGTCGAAAACCGATATGAGTGGTTGCAAAGAATCCTGCTTGCGTAATTGTTCTTGTATGGCTATGTTCTATGACAATAGCTCAAGGAATTGCTTCCTTTTTGACCAGATTGGCAGCTTCCAAAACTCTAAACAGATATCTGATTTAGTTGCTTTGGTCAAAATGTCAAGCAATGGAAATGGAGTAGGGGATGGAAGCGGCACGAAAAGCTTCCCATATGTTGTGATTATAGCTGTTGCTACGGTTCTTGTCATTTTGGGCTTAATCTTTGTGGCATATCGATACAACAATAGAAAGAAGAGAATGCCAGGATCTCCTGATGATACTTCAGAAGAGGGTAACTTCTTCGAGACTTTAACCGGGATGCCTACTCGTTTCACTTACAATGACCTTCAGACTGCCACGAATAACTTCTCGGTTAAGCTCGGGCATGGAGGATTTGGCACGGTGTACCGAGGAACTCTTCTGGATGGAACTCAAGTTGCTGTGAAGAAACTGGAGAACATCGGTCAAGGAAAGAAAGAATTTCGAGCTGAAGTCGGTACTATCGGCAGTATCCATCATGTCCATCTGGTGAGATTGAAAGGCTTTTGTGCTGAAGGAAACTATCGGCTTCTTGCTTACGAATACATGGCGAATGGTTCCTTAGAAAGATGGATCTTCAAGAGGAACACAGAAGATGCCCTGCTGGATTGGGGAACAAGATTCAATATTGCAGTAGGAACAGCTAAAGGGCTAGCTTATCTCCATGAAGATTGTGATGCAAAGATTGTGCATTGTGACATAAAGCCAGAGAATGTATTGCTTGATGACAATTTCCTAGCCAAAGTCTCGGATTTCGGGTTGGCGAAACTAATGACAAGAGAGCAAAGCCATGTTTTCACCACTCTAAGGGGCACCAGAGGGTACCTTGCACCTGAATGGATCACAAACTACGCCATATCAGAGAAGAGCGATGTTTACAGCTACGGCATGCTGCTACTCGAAATCATCGGCGGAAGAAAAAACTTCGATCCGGGAGAATCTTCAGAGAAATCTTATTTGCCATCCTATGCTTTCAAGATGTTAGACGAAGGGAAGCTGAAAGATATCCTCGATTCGAGGCTGACCATAGAAGGGGAAGATGAGCGAGTTCATACTTCAATCAAAGTTGCATTGTGGTGCATACAAGAAGATATGCATTTAAGGCCATCCATGACAAAAGTTGTTCAAATGCTAGAAGGTCTCTCTCCAGTTCCGACGCCGCCAATGTCGTCTCCGTTGGGATCTCGCCTGTATTCAGGTTTCTTCAAATCAATGACGATGAGCGGAGAGGGTACATCATCGGCCTCGGCACCATCGGACTGCAACAGTGATGCTTATCTTTCAGCTGTACGGCTTTCTGGTCCAAGATAACAATCACTTAAAACAGGAAAGGTCACTGGAATTATTCTACGGATTTGTATTATCAAATATGATGTTTAACATCTCATATGCCATGTATATTCATTAGATTATTATTCAAAAATTTTGTAATATCAGCTATTAGCTATAATCCAAATCAAGCTTGTTTATAACTCTCCTAGTCGTGGCGGGCCTGGCGGCTGACAAAGGTGACTGAAAAAAATTGATTAGTAATAATAATAAATATTATTAAAATTATTGCAATGATTCACTATTAATTAATTTAATAACTGAGTAAGTATATTTGGTCGATTCGCCAAGTTGCATATTTTTATTTCCTCATATTTTTTTAGATTATGGGTTCTAGACTCATTAAAATCATTTATTTTATCCTCTAGAGTCTCTTTTAGGGATGGGCATTTTACCCCGACCCGACGGGTTCCGACCCGGTCCAATCGGGAAAAAAAATTTAATGAAAAAATCCGGTTCGGGTCGGGTCGGGTTTTTGTTGATGATAAACTCGGGTCGGGTTTTTGTTGATGATAAACTCGGGTCGGGTTTATGATGGAAAATATCCGACCCGACCTGGGACTAATAGTGTAATTTTCCCTTAAATATTTTAGAGATATTTAGAATAATATCCCTATATATATATATATATATTTATAAAGTCATTAAAATTAAATTTTTATTTATAATTTAGTCTTTTAAATTATATTTTTTTACAATTAAGTCCCTTAAAATTATTTTTTTACAGTTAGGTTCCTAAAATTAATTTATTTTATATAGGTCGGGGTCAAATTTAATATATTTATTTTCGGGTCGGGTCGAGTTTTTTAAAGAATATACTCAGGTCGGGTGCGAGTTTAAGGTATTTATTTTCGGGTCGAGTTCAAGTAGACTAAAAACCCGACCCAACTCGTGCCCATCCTACTCTCTTTCTCTTCCCCTCTTGGTAAAATTAGTATTAGAATTATTTATAAAAATAATAATTAATTTATTAACTCGAGATGCTATACTTGTTAAACAATAATTCAATATTCGTGCAACAAGATAGTGGTTTTGGCATGTAATGTGGTAAGTTCCTTTTGTTTCTTTGCCGAGTTTGGCTCGTTGTCAATTATGTGCATTTTTTTCCTCCTATTTAGAATTAGGAAGATTATTTTAACGAAATACATAATATAATTTCGTATTTTATAAAAAAAAAAACCCAATAATCGTTGTAAAATGAAATGAACCAAACTGATAGACCTGCTTACATAATAAAATTCTATAATACTCATATAAATCAAATTAATTGAGTAATAAGTTGAATATTATAATTATTAAAAATCATCTTTAATTAATTTTATTTTCATTATTTACTAATGAAGAGAGAGTTTACCTTACGGACTAAAAATACGTATTTTCGTAACCGTATTTATACGGGGGAGTGCCATTTTCACTTGGAAGTTGGAAGAGATGGATTTGAAAGCAGCTCGTATAAAATACCGTTTAGACTTCAAAGAAACAGTATTCGTACAAGAATCAGAGAAAGAAAAAGAAAAAAAAAGTTCAAATTCCAATTGAATTTTGAAGATCTTCCTGTTTAGGGGCTTAGATGCTTTAATATTCACTATGTACCTTACTATCTTCCTTTTACTCAGATCCTTCGCATTTTCCTTTACTACTTTCTCTGGTTAATCTTCTTCTCGGCTTCATGGAGTGTTGATTTATCTCTCTCTTTACGAGGTAAGAAAGAAAACCTTTCTTTTCTTTTCGGAATTTCTTGTTTGTTTGGTTCCTAAGAAAAGAATGAGGGTTTTAGTGTCTGTTATTTGGTAAAAGTTGATTAATGTGCAGCGAAATGTGTTGGTTGTTTGGTAAAATTCAAAGCATGTTTTTATTTCGCTTTTTGTTTACTATTTATTTGCAAATAAGAGATCTAATTTAGTGTTCTTTTTTTTCGTTTTTTCTTCTTCTTGAATGTTATAGAAACAATGGATTTATAAACGCGTTAGGTATTTTACGAATATCCATATTTGATTTCTTAGAAAACTGAACGTAAATTGGGGGGTGGGGAATAGAAAAGGAAAAGCGTTAACCAATCGGAGCCATATTTATCCTATAAGAAGTTGAAATAGATAGGCGTGGATAGACATAGACCAATTAAAATTAGTAAATACTGAAAATTTGTATTGCTCAAAGGGTTTTGAGAAATTTTAAATTAGGATTACATTTTTGTTTGTTTTATTTTTGTCAGCGTGATGGATTCAGAAAATAACTTGTCTTCGTTTGGGCTTGAAGCTGCCCAGAAAAATGGTGTTAATCCGCAACATTGTGTGCCTGGGGATGATTGTGGTTCAGATGATGTGAGTGGCAATGTTGAGGAAACCACTGAAACTTATTTGCAGAATGGAACGGATGACAATGGAGCAACCGAGGAAGATAGAGAACAATCCAATGACTTGGTGGAAAGCAGAGGATTGATTGATTCTGAGGTATTAAAAGTTTGATTGTTCAAGTGCTTTTATTAATTACATTATTTTGTATCATATCCAGGAATGTGTCTGTATTTTTGTAGGAAGGAGAAATAAAGGATAATGTGAAGCAATCCAAACCTCAAAAGGTTCAAGGAAAGACCAAGAATGAGAAGCCATTTGGTCCCAAAACTGTTAATTCAGCTTTGGCGAAGAAAAACAAAGATGGAAAAACTACAGAGGTGACATTAACACCTTCAAATGGTGGTTCTGTTGCTACAAATTCAGGTCCGAAATTGCCTCATAAAAATAGACCATTTAATGAAAGACAAGCCAATGCATCTAAGGTTAGAATTGTTAGCATTTCCTCTTCTGATTTATTCTTGTTCCTGCATTTTTGAACATTGCTTTTCGTCTCTCTTCTTCCGACAGCAATCTGAAATCTCTGATGCAGCCTCCTCTGAAGGAACTATGTACGTGCTACTCGTACTTATGTTTCAATTTCATAGCTTTCTGTTTCTTTCATGAAGCCTTTTCCCCCCTTCTTATTTGATTTTGTTAACCAACTGAAGAGGGAACTTCATAGTGATCACCTTTTATCTTTATATTTTTCCCTGAAACTTTATTGGTGGATGATGACAGATTTTTCTCCTGTCATTTTTGTACTGTTCTATTGAATTGCAGGGAGAGATCCAAGCTGAAGCCTCTCAAGAAAAAGCCGGTTACTAAATCTGAAGCAGGCTCAGAACCCTCGTATCCATTCAAGTTTGAATGTTTTTTTATTACTTTCTGACTGGGACTGTGGGTTGAAACATGTTGATAGTTGAGTTTCATTTGCACTGCACTCTATAGGCTTCTATTTCTCACAATTCACCATGTTTATGTTCATCCTTAATTGCTTCATAGAAGTCCCACTTCAACTGATGCCAAACCTCATAGGGTTGGTACTCTTCCAAATTATGGTTTCAGTTTCAAGTGTGACGAACGGGCTGAGAAAAGGAAAGAGGTTGGTGCTTATATTATGTTCTCAAGATATATTGTGTATTCTTGCAGCACTTTTACTGAAGTCTCCATCATTGTATTATGCAGTTCTACACTAAACTTGAGGAAAAGATTCATGCAAGGGAAGTAGAAAAGAGCAACCTGCAAGCTAAGTCCAAGGTGTTATTTTGTGAATCCAATGGTTTATGATCCAGAATTCATTCTTTCTTGCCATAATAATACTTCAATTTTCTTCCAGGAAACTCAAGAAGCTGAGGTTAAAATGTTTAGGAAGAGTTTGAACTTTAAAGCAACTCCATTGCCAAGCTTCTATCAGGAACCTCCACCTCAGGTGGAATTAAAGAAGGTTAGTTGAATTTTATGATGAATAAAAAACTAGATGATCATTTCAATATAGAAATTCGCATGAGAAATTTGTCTCGGTTTTTCAATTTTAATGACAATGGCATGTTTACTCATATTATTTTGTTCTTTATTCTTTTTTTTTTTCATTTGGGTAGGGTAAGCTAGGGCTGAAATTCTGAACATGCAGGTGCCTAGGTTACTTTCAAGGTTTTAGCTTTAGGTTTGCCACCTTTTCCTGTTGTATACATTTGTTATTCAGGCATTTGCATGTCTCTGCCCATCATCCTACAAGAGCCATTTTCTTTTCTGCAAAATGTTGTTTTATATTGATGGGGTGCGTTTATATCTCTCCTTTGGCAACTGCCATTGTTAGTTGCAGTTGATACATTTAGCTTTGATGGATAACTTTGAATTGAACTGCTTTAATTTGCTTTGGCCCAATCCTGACCTGACAGACCAATTTATTGGATGCATTCATCATTTTATAACAATATATTTATGCTCTATTTTGGACGATACACTTGTTAACCGTCGTATGACTTTATTTCTGTTTTTCTTATTCATATGGCAGCATTGAGTTTCTCAAGATATGCTACATTGATCTTTTGTTTTCCTATTGCCTTGATGCAGATACCAACAACAAGAGCTAAATCTCCAAAGCTTGGCCGAAGAAAAAGCACAACTTCTTTAGACTCTGATGGTAACAGCAATAGTGGCCTTCAATTAGGCCGGCTTAGTTTCGATGAGAAAGCATCTCCGAGAATCTCAGTCAAAGTATTTTCTCCCGTTCGTTTTAAAAAGTCACGACAGAAATCACTTCCCAAACTGACTTCCCAGAAGACTAGTTTGCCCAGTGCAACAGATGAGGAAAATACATCCAAGGCATCCAATCAGCCATCTGTAACTGCATCCAAGGCAACTACCAAGGGAAAGATAGCCTCGGCCTCATCTAAAGTGACGGACGAGGAGACTGCCGCCTCTTCCAATGTGACAAATGAGGAATTATCTCCAGTCCAACATCAGGAGGCAGTTTCTAAAGCTGATTCATTTGGAAGTCACCCCGAAACTGATCGAGGGCCAGTGATCGAAGAACAAGGACAGCTGGAGTTGGTTCAATAGCGTCGTTGCACCGAAGCACTAAGCATGGCAATGATTTGAAGTGGATGTTCGTTCATATACAAAGCTCTTGACCTCGTTTCGTGTAAATAAGGATGAGGCATGAAAATTATTCTATATTATGGGTTATGATGTTTTCACCAATGTTCAGCAGCTTTGGTTGTTTCGTGTGTCAGCTTTGCAAAAGTTGCTGGGCTTCTTGTGTTAGTATTCCTTCATTCCTGTTTCACCCAACTGTATGTCAATCCTCCTTTACTGCCAAGTTGTCCTAATTTATGTATGTTGTTTCTAAGGATGGCTTATTGAATATATATATACACATATATATACATATGTTTTTTTTCCAAGTTATAAAAGCATTGATTCCAATTCGTCTTATTTTCTTATTTAAGGACAAGATTTGACAAATCACTGAGATGATCGATCAACAGTGATTTGTAGCGCTTGGAGATAATGCATCGAATATTTAAAGACTAATTGCAATTCAAAAAGTCTAGTTTTGCATAATTGAGATGCTGAATTATATATGGTTGATAAAGGAAGATTATGTTTCCACTTTATTGGATGCTGTATTTTTTTTTTCTTTTGTTGGCGAATATCTAAATAAATTTGTAGTTTTTATGATCATTCACAGGCAACAGAAGGACCGATTTCAACAGTCTTTACATACATAAACTTAGATTGCTTTTATTGATCATGGCAACAGAAACATACAAGACTTCCAATGGCGGATTTGATACTCGTTACATTGTTGAGAGGTTAGAAACTACAGTTCAGATCAAATGAAACCAGCAAACGCAGGGCTTGGTAAAAAAGAGGAAAAAACAACTCCAAGAGTTGTCATGGCAGACTATATAATCTGGCTGCCATGGCCAAAGCCCGTGAATGCTGGACACCAAACTTACTTTGAACCGCCAAAAGCAAACCATGACTAAGATGACTCAGTTTTTCAATCCGCCATTGAAGAGAACAAAAAGACCCAACCACGAACGTATTCGGAAACGACAACAGTACGACAAGCTTAGCCAAATGAACAAAGCTAAGCAAAAACACCATGCGCCAGAAACCCGGCAAACTGAAACCTTCTTAACATAAAGAAGAGATACCCTAGAATCCAGAATCCAGAACCCAGCAGCAACTGTATCCTCAGGGAAGTTCGGCCATGAAGAAACCAACACCCAATTATTGGGATTCAAAAACTGGTAACAGATCTCGGATGAAACGAAACCTGCAAAAAAGAATTAAGGAGAATGGCCGTATTCCCTGGAAAAGGGGACTGAGCTCCGTGCTATAGAAGACCCATAGCTGATGGACCCAAAAACTACACAAACTTCTGCTACTCCAAATTGCTAATTCTCAAGCTTCTTGGCTTGCTGATAATCCCATACTGCGATATTGTTCAGAAAAGGATATCACACCTCCATAGCTGTTCCACAAGCATGTCGACTGCACCGCTGCTGATTGCCTTGCATTGTTGCAGGTTTAACCCCAAGAGGGTCTGACCCAATTTTGCAAGCGACGGCAGGCTTTTGTCTGAGATCATAGGGCAACCAGAGACGGATAGGATCTGCAGAGTGATCAGACCAGAACGAGCAAGAGCTGCAATTCCGGAGTCGGTGATTGCGCACTTGGAGATATCAAGATCACTGATCAGCTGACAGTTGTCTGCAATTGCAATCAAGCTGGCATCGGTGATCTTGCAACAACCATCAAGATTCAGCATCTCTAGAGTCCACCCATGTGAATCAGCCATCTTGCAAACAACTTTGTCACTCAAATTCAGACAACCACTGAGATTAACCTTCACCAAACCAGCCTCACACTTCTCGATCAACGGGAGAAACCCAACATCTGTTATCCCATGAAGCCCGCAGAACTCCACATTTTGCAGTTGAGGGCACAACTTCCCCAATGCAGCCAAGCTAGCATCACCAAAACCAGGGCAGTTACGGATTGACAACGATCGGAGGGATTCACAACGGGATAGAGGAGGTAATCCCAAGTTTAGGTCCCTAATACCCAAGCAGTTCACAAGAGAAATAGCCTTGAACTTTGGACCACAGTTAAGAAGGGAACCAAAAAACCCAAATTGGGTGACCCGGTGGCACTCCTCCAGTTCCAGGCTCTCTAGTGAACCCGCTGCTTTGGCAAAAGACACCAACCCGTTATCGGATAAGAAAGCACATTTGCGGAGGCAGAACTGCTTCAAATTTGGGCAACCCTTTCCAACAGCTTCAAGTCCGAGATCTGTCACTCCAAGGCAGGCTTTAACAGTGAAAGACTTCAATTTCTGTAGCCCATGACCATTACCCATTACCCAGAAGCCCTTCTCAGTCACCTTTGGAAGGCTAGTGAGGGTAAGGTCGGCCACTGCCTTGCCATAGTGTCCAATAACGGCAAGAGAGACATCGGTAATGTTCAAGGCCTGAAGCTTTAGTTTTGTGAGGGAAAATGAGGCCGATGTCAACAGGCTTGCAATTCCTTGATCTCCAACAAGGGGGCAATCTTTGATTGAAATAGACTTTAGATTGGAACAGCAGCGTGCTACAGCCTGGATACCTTCATTTCCAATGTTTGCACAACCTTCAATGGTCAGATCAGTCAAATCAGGGCATCCCTTTGCAAGGGCGAGCAAAGAGTCGTTAGTAATAGCAGGACAGTGGCAGAGATCGAGCTTCTGTAGCTGGTGACACCCATCAGCAATCTCGCGCAGACCTTCATCTCCAACAGAAGACAAATTCCACAAGGAAAGAACCCTTAGAGAAGGGCATCCACGGGAAATGGCCTTGAGGCCAACAGTGGTCACTCCACGCCTGGAATTGCTTCCTCGAATCAAAAGCTTGCCCAGTCCTCCACGACTAGCAGTTCCAACAGCAATAGCAGCAAGTCTAACATCTGTTGCTTTCTTCCCTTCCAAACTCCTAGAGAGGTATCCACCTCCCTCAACATCCTTGAGATTCAAGGCTTCACTGGTCTTGCTGTCACTGATTTCATCTCTGCGGATGTTGCTTACAAGTGTAAGCCAGCGCTTGGAAACACAAGCACAGGCACTCCTCTCTTGGCCTCCAGACAACCGTCTGAAGATTTCGAATAAGCACTCATCAGGGAGAACCTCGATTGATGGCTTCTGCTCAAATCTCTCTCCAGAGAAAACAAAAGGAGCACTGATGCGAGACCTCTTGTTAGAGGGAAAATAAACATCCACATGACGTCCAAGGGACAAAAGGAGACTAGATTCCTTGGGGTTTGGGTAGATTGAACTCCCAGGGAAAAAATCATCAGTTCCTGAACACCAAGAAAAATATTGATGAGAACAGAGAACCATGATTTCGGAACAAACAACCTAAAGCTGAAAAGAAAGGCATCTAAACCTTAAATCCCAGCTGATCCATTAAGAATAGACCGGATCTACAACCAAAACACCTCTACAGTTCTCAACTTGAAAGAAGCATAAAACAGAGACAGATTCAGCTAAGAAACATCCAAAATCGCCTACAAACTAAACAGCGAGGGCAGTTTATGAAAGAGAAAAAGGGGATTAGTTCTAAGGGCGCGCATGATCTACGACTAGAACAACTTCACAACCTTGGGTTTTCAAAGAAACAAAATCAACAAATAGAAAAACCTAAAGTCAACTAAGTTCTTCCCCTAGATCAACCTTAATTAACGATTTCACAACCAAGACTCAAAATTTAACCTTTACCTAATCAACCAGATACCATAATAATAAAGATCAGTACCCTAAGCTACCATAGATATTCTCAAAAGTCTCAAATTTGTTCATATTCATGTATATAACTTTATCATATCCGATCTGCAAACCAAGTTGAACAAAAAACGAAAACCAAAAATACCCAGATAGAAAAACGAAAACAAAGCTACAAAACTGTCAAAGATGAAGAATTTACCACTAAAAGAGAAGAGCTTTGACATGAGTACAGCTCAAAAAAACCTCGGGGGGCAAAATATTCACCGTTGGCGGCCCAAAAACCCTCCAAAGAGAGAAAAAAGAGAGACCCAACAAGTAAGAAAGCTAAGACTTCAAAGTATGTAGCTTGAAGACACGAATGCATGAGATGGATTGGAGCTAGAAGGACATGGAAACCCTATCAAATAGGGTAAAAAAAGAGAGAGAAAAGAAAAAATGGAAAGTGTGGAGGAAGAAGAGCAATGAAAGATAGATGGGAAAGGAAAGGGGGTTGGTTTTTATGATGAGGGGAGAGAGGTTTGGGTATGCGACAATACACACTAAAAAAACCCACATGCAATGTATTTGAGCTAAGAAAGTGGCGAAGCTCTGCCGTTTCTCTCTTACCGCCTTTTGCTATTATTATTATTAATTATTATTATTATCTCTTTCGTCATGCGCCGTGTTTGGATGCTCGTTCAAGCTAAGCTTGGCTTCGGTTGTTGAATCCTATTTTGGAATAAGGTACACAAATAATAGTTCTACGCGTCAGTCTATATTTTTTACAAGTGGACATTTCTATTGCTTGACACATCATCTTTTAGTTATTTAAACCAAACTATTTATTTAGATTGTTTAATTTTATATTTAACTAACTTTACCTAAGTAAAATAAAATATGGATTAACATCTTATACACTGGCGGTAAAAACTGAAAAGTTTCCACAAGCGCTTTAGTTTTAGGGTATAGGAAGTTAGTTTAGGTGTAGGGGTTTAAAATTTAAGGATAGTTGTTTTAATTTAAGGTTTAGGGTTATAATTTAGATTTTATAGGTTAGTGTTTAGTTTTTAGAGTAATATGATGTGGATTTAAGTTTTAACCTATAAACTCTAAATTATAACCCTAAACCTTAAATTGAAACAATTATCCTTAGATTCTAACCCCTATACCTAAACCCCTAAACTCTATACCATAAACTATCTTCTTGTACCCTAAAACTAAGACGCTTGTGGAAACTTTCAATTTCTACCGCATGTGTATAGAATATTTATGAAACTTAAAATTGAAAATTTAATAAAATTTATAATAAAACTAAAATTGTATTAATGATCAAAAGGGAATTATAACTTCGAAATATCATAACGGGTTATTAGAGAATTTAATCGCATGTGACACGTTAATTAATGAACTAATTGATATTAGTTCATAATAACCAACCTTATTTCTTCCACTTATGTATTGTATTTATTAGGCTTAATTACAACTCAACTTAAAACATTAGTGTATGATTTCTTAAATAATGTTATTATTATCCTACTGTTAATTAGATTAAACAAAGACCCACAGAAATATGTGCTGAGATTAATGAAAACTAATTAACAATAAAACCTAATAATATATCATTTCTATTCTCTAGGGCTTTCCAGCTCATAAAATCCATGAATGCACGTGCATTGTTTTTCTACTTTTCTAGCAGCTTTTGCCAACATCCCAATCTTCATTTGCATATACAGATTATATGTTCAAGTTGGAGTTTTATACAAATCTTTTGAGGAATCCAGTTGTCCAGACCGTGAATTAAGGATAATTAATTAATAATCAGCATGAAAATTGGCACCCATAATTACGCAAAGCTAAACCCAACCCACTAACTGACCCGGTGTGCCCCGATCTGACCGATCAGGTTTTTAATCTTTAATTTCGGGGATCGTGCGGGACGGGTTCAGGTTCAGGATATATGTTAGAAATTCTCTGTCCCGGTATATATTTAAATAAATATATATTTATTATATTTATAAAAATATCACAATATATAAACACTTTTTTGTTAAGCTATTTTTTTGTTTGTGCTTATCGTAAAAAAAATTATATGTTCAAGTTTTAACATATTTAATTCTGACGGTCAATAGTTCAAGTTTATTTTTAAAATATATAATTTTTTATGTGGGTAATTTTAAATTGGTTTTTATTTTATTTTTATATAGGTTTAAAGTCTTTTGAAACTAAATTTTGTGGTCGTAATGGTGGATTGATCGGATTTAACTTTTATCATTGTCGGAGATTAATTTTTTTTAAAAAAAATTTGGGCCGGGTCAATTTGGGGTCGAATTTAAGAATTAATATATCAGGGCGAGCGGGATCAAGTTTAAGAGCTTATAAATCAAAGTGGAATCAAAGCGATAAAAAAACGACCAGTGCTCATCCTTACTTTTATCTTTATTATCGCAGCGCATTACTTTTAACGAAAATTCTATTTAGGGTTCATAATAATATCATACATTATACGGAAGCAAATAAATTTTAATATATTGTAAATTCGAATTTAGTCAATTTACATATCAATGCACCGTGCGTTAAATATGTATTTCTGACTTGATTAGTAATATGTTCTATCGAATTTAAGGGAATAATTATAATGATTTAAATTTATTGAAGATGTTTGAATAATAAAGTGTAATTATATCTTAATTTTGTATACTATAGTTGACAATATCAACTATAAAGATACAACTACATAAATTTTAATTATAAAATAATATTAATTATTGTAAAAAAAAAACTAACGTGCTTACTTTCATTGAAAAATTGTGTTGGAAGGTGTCATAATATATTTTCTTACGTCTAAAAAGTATTTCTGTAAATTAAATTAAAAAAAAACACTCCTATTTTCTCTGAAGTGGTTATAAAAAATTTACAAGTTCTTCATCTTCTTCGTTGATCTTCTTCTTCACGGGCAACGCCTTTGGCCGTTTTGCTGGTTTTATATAGGGATGGCAAAAATACCCGGCCCCGACCCGACCCGAGGTGCCCCGACCCGACCCGATCGGGTATTTTTTCTAAAATTTCGGGGATCGGGGCGGGGCGGAAAAAAACATGAAGTCGGGGCGGGGCGGGTTCGGGTATTTGCTAGAAATTTCCCGCCCCGCCCCGCCCCGGTATATTTTTATATTTTTATATATATTTTTATTATATTTATAAAAAAATATCATTATATTTAAACATTTTTATGTGTTTTAAGCTATTTTTTGTTTTTGTTTTGGTTCGTACATTTTGTAAAATTTTGTTAGATGTTGTTCAAGTTTTAATATATTCGATTCTAACGGTCAATGATTCAAATTTATTCTTTTAAATATGTAGTTTTAACACTTGGATAATTTAAAATTGGTTTTATTTTATTTTTTTATATAAGTTTGAAGTCCCTTGAAACCATAATTTGTGATTGTGGTGGAAGATTGGTCGAATCTAACATTTACCGTCGACGAAGATTAATTTTTTTTTTAATTTTTCGGGGCGGGTCGGGGCGGGGTCGAGTTTAAGGGTTATTGTATCGGGGCGGGTCGGGCGGGTAAATTAATATTTTAATTCGGGGCGGGGCGGGGTCGGGTATAGTATCTTATAGGTCGGGGCGGCCAAAAACCCGCCCCGCCCCGCCCCGTTGCCATCCCTAGTTTTATATATAAATAACTTTCATCTTTGGTGATGAATGTTTTTATTTTGATATTTTTCTTGTTTTTTTTTGTTTTACCAGTTTTATACCAAATTTGTTTTTATGGCAGTTTTGTCTACTTTTATGGCAGTTTCTTCGTCTGTCTTTATGGCAGTTTTAGTCTGTTTTTTAACAGTATAACGTTCGAGTGATGAAATTTCAGCGAGCGTTTTTCAGTGAAGGAAGCCAATCTATAAATGCTTATGATTCCCTGTTGTGGTTGTGCTGATATGCCAAGAACAAGTAGCGAAAGAATTTGATGTCTTCATAGAGCACTCTGGTTAAAACTATAGTTTCCTGGATTTCTTTCAGAAGTTGCTTCAAGTCCTTCTGAAAAGTGATAGGTTTGTTCTTTAATGTCTTTTATACCATTAGGTTTTATTGTATTTATCTTTATACATTAAATTTTCAATGTTTGGGTCTGATCCTTTGTAATCCTATCACTTTCAATATAATTCAGTTTGTTCAAAAAATAGTATTCTGTGACCTTTTTAAATTAAAATTTAAATGTTTTTGAAATTATTTTAGTGACTTATATGTGAAATGTGTGACAAGTGCTAATAAATAAATTGTTATTAATATTATTACTATCATAAAAAACAATAAGTGTGATTATCTATATAACTATACTAATTTTCATCCTTTTAATTTTTATTCTAATTTGATTGTAAACACATAATTACATTAAATTCAACCAAACCCAAAGTATCAAACGGAAAAGGGGAAATGCGGTTGAGAATAATGTAACGTGTTGTCATTAACTGGGTGGACCAACAAAATAATACGTAAAAGATTTGGTAAGGACCGTAGTACCCTACACATTTATTCGGTTTGATTTTTTTAAAAGAATATTTATTCGGTTTGATTAAAACCAAAAAGTGAGGTCCATAAATAACGTACGTGAAACGGTGAAAGCGCCACCAAAGACAAAAAGGTGAACAACTTGAAATACACTTAAAATAATTATTTGTTTTTAAAAAACATTGAAAATAAAATTTCCACAATAATTCAATTACAAAAGCATCACCAATTGTTGTACAACTAAATGCGAGCTGCAACTTGCAATGTATGTGGGGAATGGAAAGAGATTGATGCCCTCCATCTTGGCCTTTGTCAAATGCATACATTTTCCACGTCTTAAATTTCAACCACACCCTTTTGGAATATTATATACTCCAATCTTGAGGAATATTATATACTGAAATATACTCATTTTTAGTGTTTCTTTCTATATTTTAGCACTAAAAATATTAAAAAATTAAAATTTAAGTCTTAATTCTAAATCCTAAACCATACACTTTATAGCCTGAATCCTAAACCACAACTCTAACTTCAAACCCTAAACTCTAAACTCTAAATCTAATTTTTAGTGTGAGGGCATAAATAGGAACACCGAAAAGTGACAGATGATTTTTACTCATTAAAATATAGCAATTATAATGTGTTCTATGATATGAAAATGTTGAGTTAACTAATCGCACCGAATAATAAAAGGATATTTTTTAAAATAGGTAATTATTTCATACAGTGATGAAGGAAATTAATTTTTTTTACAAACTTCTTAGTTTTAGAGTTAAGAGATTTATTTTAGGGTGCATGGTTTATGGTTTTATATTTAGAGGTTTAGAATTTAGGGATAGTGGTTAGAATTCATGGTTTATGGTTAGAATTTAGGGTTTATAGGTTAAAACCTAAATACTCACTTTATTACCTTAAAAATTAAACTCTAACCTCTAAACCTTAAATTTTAACTACTATCCTTAAATTATAAAACAAAATTTGGGACATGTTCATTGTACATTGTTCATTGTCCCATGCCATGGACAAAGCAAGTGTTGGTCGGTAGTAATAACGATCATTCAAATTGTTTTGCGTTTTCGTCGTGATTTTTACACTATATTTTTTTTATACAATCGTGGTTTTTAAGAAGAAAAAAAACTCTCAAACATAAATCACGTTACTTTAAAATCAATTTTATAAAATCACGTTGATCCAAAATCAATTCTACCACCGCAAAACCAAACACACACTGATTATTTGTGTTTATAAAAAAAAAAACGTGAAGATACATAGATTCTTCTTCCCAGGGTTCATTGGTTTTGAGTGGAGGCAAATAGTAATAATATATTCTACACTTTCTTTGACCAAAGATTAGGGTTCCCTTTATTTGTTGTTTTAATTAAAGTAACATAGAACTTGCATCAATATACACAATGCATGAATTGTTTTCCTAGGTTCTTCTTTTTATATTGAAACTTGAAACCAACCACTTGGACTGAACATCTTCCATGAGGGAAATATTATATTAGTTTATAAAATGACCAAATTCATACGTATTTCTTAATACTCCTCATCTTATCATTCAAACTATATCACATTTTTTAAATGTGCCCAACTCATCAAAGTTGTAAGTGCATGTAATTATTACATATTCTCCAATTGACTATATCCCACTTGCTTTCCTTCAAAAAAAAAATATCCCACTTGCTCTTTCCATGAATATTAAAAAAATAAATAACATAAAATTTGATCAACGACAAAAATAAGATTATAGTAGCTTTAGACAGTTTATTCCTTCTGTTTTGAACAGAAAACAAATATGTAATGAAGTTAGAGGGAAAAGGGGGAAAGAAGATGAAGTTTGGTTGAAGAAGGAGGGAGTTCGAGTTAGAGATGGGCACGAGTCGGGTTTTTAGCCACCTGGACCTGACCTGAAAATAAACACCATAAAATCGCACCCGACCCAACCCGAACATATTCTTTAAAAAACCCGACCCGAAAATAAATATACTAAATCCGACCCGACTCGACCCGGCATATATAAAAATAAATTAATTTTAGGGACCTAATTGTAAAAAATTAATTTTAAGGGACTAAGTTGTAAAAAATATAATTTAAAGGACTAAATTATAAATAAAAAAATCAATTTTAAGGACTTAATTATAAGAAAAAATATAAAGAGGGGTATTATTATATAGCCGTAAAAAGTTTATGGAAAAATTACACTATTAGTCTCGGGTCGGGTCAATATTTTCCACCCTAAACTCGAGCCCGACCCAAATTCACCCTTAACAAAAACCGACCCGAACCACCCCGAACCCGAGTTTTTCATTAAAAAAATCGGACCCGATCGAGTCGGCTCGGAACCCATCGGGTCCGAGTAAAATGCCCATCCTTAGTTCGAGTCTAGTTTTCACCTGCTGAGCTTTGGGACACCCTTTGTAATTATACAGGTGCTCTTCTGGCAGGAGTGTCAAGTATAGGGTAGCTACTAGCTAAGTCGGGATAGTTTGACAGTATAACCTTAATTGTCAGTAAGTAGAGTTAGCTGTCGAGTCAGATAAACTTGATAGTCATTATACCTTTTGTAATTATGTGTCCGAAAGAGTTCGAGTAAAAAATTGTTAATATAAGAAGAGTTCGAGAATGAAAATATAACTAATATCCAGATAAAAATATCTGAGAATAGAATCAAGAAACAGAAATTGAGTTATTAGGGAGGGTTGTTGTTGAAGACAAGTTGACAAGGGCTTGGCCTCAATTGATGTGGTGAAGAAAAGAAAGGGTGACCAGACCACTTGTTGTGGTTGAAAGGTGGCAAAGGGAAATAATGGTGCAACCGTGGGGCCAACAACGCCCGCTTTGTATGTCAGAGGGTGAAGAAGCCATCTCTTCTTTAAATTCCTTGTCAATGTCGAATTCCAATTTCCATGTATGCTTCCAAAAACAGTCACCCCATCGAATTTAAGTAAGGTTCAAGATTGGTTTTTTACTGCCGCGTTCCTTGTCAACTTGTCGTGGCCACAACGTAGGCGATATGTTACGCTTACCTTCACAAAACCCATCTCGATTGGAGTAGGAGCATGCCTCCAAAAGGAGCTCTCAGATGAGTTTCGAGTGTTTCTCTGTTGTCTCAAGCTTCCGATGGACGTTGTTGAATCGTTGTTGTTCTTCCTGTTATTCGGGTGTTGTTTAATGCTATCCCTGGTTGAAACAGTGGACGCTGCCTCAATTCCAGCTTCTTACGTATGCTGGCTTTCTTATGTGTTTGTTGATTCCCCCGATGCTTATAGCCGGTGGATTTGTCTTCTTTTGTTCTGTTTTGTTCGGGGCCCTTGTATGAGGTTTGTTTGCTCATTGTACGTGCTGGGGTTCTCCCCGTTTTAATCTAAGTTTCTTTCTTATGTATAAAAAAAGTCACCCCATTAACAAGCACAACCCGACCCGGTTTTACTTTTACAACCCATCGGTAGGATCCCCAACTTCCAATCATAACTCCATCATCAAGTTAAACGTGAAACTGTCTGGTTTACCAAGAATTTTCCAATGGCTTCCCGACACGGAAACAAAACGCCTTGGAAACCATTTTTACATGTGTAAAAATAGTAAATGTTCTCGTGACTTGTGTGCATGTGCATTGATAATACAAATGGGGGCCAGTTTGATTTTTGTGGCAGAACAGAAGAGCCCATGCTGTTAATGTTTTGAACATGGGCAGAGGGCAACTGTTATGGAGTTTTGAGACACAGCGGGCTGGAACTAGGCCACTTTAAAACTATATTGTATGTAAGAATCCAGCAGAGGACAATTCACCTAATCTTGTAGCTCATTGTGCATCATCCAGCTTGATTTTATGAGCCCTCTAGCTCCCAAATATCAACTAGAAAATCCACCATTTCCTGTCACAGTGAACCCAACAAGGGTTGAAGAACTCTACAAGGAGGATATACAGTATATAACATCGTATGAAAATAGCTACAAGGAAAAGAGAACTTACAGGAAGCGGAATCGGGTGGGGGAATGGCGTATAATCCCCATGTAAACTCTCGTAGATTGTATTCCAACTGCAATAAAATGGTGTTAACAGTAAGCACCAGCAGAATGAACAAGGCCTGTTTTTAACAGTGGTTTAAAACAACTTAAATTACTAACTTTATCTTGGGTTCATGAGGTTTCACCCGTTTCTCAGGCTGCTTATTTCCAAGCCACTGTTGCCTTGTTTGGTTCCAAAGAATAAGGCCTGCAAGCAAAAGTTCCATCACGAGAAAATTTACCTCGCCGGTATGGTTACGAAATGGCAGGCTGATCTTTTCCGAATTGTACTAAAAACTTTGAAACAGCACATGAAAACATATGAAGCAATGGGATGTTATTTAACTATATTTAGTGGTGTATAGAAGCTAACATATCTCAACTTGCCATGATTTACAAATTCAGAAGGTTGACTTGTGCTGCTAGAAGGATCGAGATTCGATCTGTTGTTCGATGACATGCGTCTTTGGGACTGGACTCCATTCTGTTCCATTTCGCATGCACTGGTACTCCAGAAATCATCAGACAAGCTAGATCTCTTCACTTTCTGGCCCTGAACACTTGGACCTTGCGATGGATCGTCCACCGCAGTAATCGGTGAAGGTTTCATGAAGCACCCAAAACAACCTCTGCTCTGTTACAAACCAGGATTAACCAAGAGCATAACTGGTACCGAGTATTAAATATATCAACTTAAATCCTTAAATCTAGCAGCTGGAAGGAAAAGCTATCATTTTCACAACCACAGCAAATCTCAAAATAATTGAAACATCAAAATGTGTTATGTTGAACATAATCAATGAGAAGTCGCACTTGAAACATAGTAAGCATCGATCATTTTGCCGAGTCAACATGACATGAACATGAACTACGTATATGACCGTAGGGCATCTGAATAATGCAAAATTTGCCGGCTTAATCTCCGGCAAGTAGGGAATCAAATTTGTGAAGGAACTAAGACCAACAAAAAATATCACTCAAACCCTTTTTCCCTAATACATAAATGCCGGGCAGATAAATAATGCAAACTGCAGTACTGCACCAGCTTAATCTCCAACCAACATGCAGGGGACCAAGTTTGTGCAGAAAAAAGAAACAACTACGAATATCACTCAAGCCCATTTTCTTGAAGTTTCAATGCAGAGAATTTATGAGCCCTTATAGATTGTTGAGTCTACATAACAATAGATTACATATATAACCACTAAATCTTGGGCGTGCAAATCTAGTCCATTTCGAAAACAAACATAAGAAAGAGAAGAAGTTTCTCACACTGAAAAGAGATTTGCATTTAGCCTTGAATGCTTCCATTAGCCAGAGTGTTAAAGCACGTACATAAGCTCCAGAAAACAAAACAAGAGAACAAAATGGTTTCTTCCCAAAACATCTCTCGGTCTGGGCTAATAAACAACACCTAGGATCCATACTTCCAGTAGAACCCCAAATCCCAAAAGCAAAACCAAAACTCTTGTGTCATGCAATCAGCTGCCCAATGCTTCAAGCAACAAATGCCCCAAAAATTGAAAATTCCCCCTCCCCTATGTATATGTAGTCTGTACGTCTCATTTGATAGCTCGCTTATACAACAAGTAAGCACCAAACATAACCCAAAGATTCCATACTTGAAAGAAAAAAACAAACTTGAACTACACAAAAAAGCATTAACAACTTTGTTTTATAACCAAGAAGCTTCAGAGTCAGATTTGATAATAACCGGCTTAAAAGTACAAACTTTTATTACTTGCAATAGAAAAAAAAATGCAGAAGAAGAAAGAAGTCTGACCCCATGCAGGCAAAAAGGGCAGAGATCCAAGTGGGCAGGTAACCAGAAGATTGCATCTAAAATCCCCACAGCTAAACCAAAATTCCAGGAAAGAAATGACTTAAATTCCTGCAATAATTAAAAAAGGCAACACCTTTATTCTCCAAATCCTTTCCGTTGAAAATGAAACTAAGAAAGGGGGGAAAAGGGTCCTCCGGAAAGAAAAAAAGAAATGGAATTAACACCTTGAGAACGGCATGTTCAGAATAGATATGGATATTTCGTGATGAAAACGTAAATTTTGTTCCTGGAAAGTGGTTGGTTTCCAGCTTCTTTTAGTTGCCAAAGTCCAAAGGGTCTCTCTTTTATTGCCTCCAAAATTGATCTGTTTCTTGTGTTATTGAATGGCGTGAAATTGTAAGCTTCTTAAAACTTTATCTTCCTTAATCTGTTTTTTTGTTCCCTCCTAAATCTTATCCTCAAAGTTGGTTACTAAAATTTTAAGATTATAATATATTACTTTATATTTTAATATATAAATCAATTCCCATTCCTTAAAAGAATAATCTTGAGAGGTTCTTTTGCTGAAATTAGATTTGCAATTTTAGAACTGTAACGATTACAACGATTTTTCAAGGAAAAACAATTTCAGAACGGCTATCAATGAAACTAAGTACTAACTACTAGAGAAAGGATGTTTGATTTGCTTCCTAGGATGGAAGCTTTGGTTTCCAGAAAAGTTTCAGTCCCTGGAAGTGATGAAACTGAGCCATCTTCCCCAACATTAATGGGGCAACGAAGCAGGTGATCCGGCAAATCCTCCTCAAGTAATGAAATTGACTTCAGGATACAATTCTTTTTTTTTTAATATGTTGATGTGATTATAAGGTAGTATCTGTTTAATTCCGGATACAATTCTTGGTTTCTGGATACAATTCCAGTGTTTTTGAATGTTCGTATTGTTTATTACACAGGTAAGTAATGTGCATGATTCGTGAATGGAATCAAAATACTACCAAAAAAAAGGAATATTCTGATGAAAAAAACTGGTTTAACAATGCATTTTAAGTCATTCCTTGCTTGAATAATGATGCATGTGAATCAAAGATAAGGAATATAAATGAAAAGGTTGGTAGTCTTAAAAATGCAACTTAAGCCAAAAGAAAGGTCAATAATTGAACCAGGCAGGGAAGCCTCCTGATTCATTGCCCTTGAAAGATCAAAACAATACCATGATCAATCACTTGCATATAAAGTGAAACAATACCATGATCGTATATTTACAAGGAAAGTGAGAAAACTGGAATAAATAATTATATTAGCAAACTTCCATATAAAACATAGACAATCATCTTTGAACAATCACAATAGGTTATAACAACATAGGATAACAACTTAGATAGTGGAAATGTACTACAACATTACATCTTTCAGAATGGCAGAGTGGCGTTGCTACCTAGAAAAGTCTGATCCAGCAAAAGAATTTGCTGCCAAAACAATCGAATACTGATTACATTCGATTGGCTAGGTACCTTACCAGAGAGTTGATAGGCTTACCAAAGTCGACATTTTCGGTACCCTGGTGCTTAACTTTTATTCGAGCTAGGTAATCAGCAGCAATCCAAGCAAAGCTTAACATCACTACCCCTTCATCGCCGTCGGACTTCTGGAACTCTAACGTCTTCTTGACCCATTTAGGATGGTAAGTAACCTGGTACCATGCGGATGCCTTTCTTTCATACAATTTATTTTTCTCATCCTCATTGAGCTGCTCAAAGTCCAAGTCCATATTCTCAAAATGTTGTCGGAATTCTTTCCTCAGGGATCCATAAGAATGACTGAGCTTCTCCTTCAAATCTCCTAACTTCCTACTGGCATATTTAGGCATGGACCAGATATGCCCAGTTACGACCTCTTCTTCCCTCTTAACTTTGTATTGTCGAAGAAGCCCAATCAGCTGTCCATCATAGGAGCACTTTTTAGCCCATGCATCAGCAATGAAATCAGCAGATCCAGTCATTTCAATATCTGGATCATAACTGATGTCACTGGCATCAAAATTGAGCTCGGAAGATTCAGAGACATCTTCATCATAGGCATCTTTGATATGACGATATAGTCTTCCCAGAATTTTGCTCGACTTGTATGATTGGAAATCCTCTTTGCCCATGAAATCAGGGTAAAGTTTCGGTTTTAATTGAGCAGGCATTGACACGATCTTCCCGGTTTTAGGAAAATCAACAGCTATAGCTGCCAACTCTGCTAGATGAGTGCATTTATCATCTAGAGCACCGTATTTGCTAAGGTCAGAATGAACCACATGTGCATTGCAAATACTTCCGAGGTGCTCATTCACCATGTTCCTTGAAAAAAACTCTATTATGTCCTGTAGAACAAATGTGAAAGAAAACATCAATAGATTATGTCTTTCACCTACTTGGAACTTAAAATAGTTCAATCGTCATAATGCAAACTGACTACCCCATATTCGATATATTTTACTTTATTGCCATGACTTTACTCCAGCTTCTACCATTTGAGGGTATTTCTCCTTTTGCATAATAGGAATTCATAATAAGGTATTCATCATGATACATATCAGAAACCCACGTTTCCTATTTTACATATTATACTCAAATTTACTAGTGTTATTGCCACCTTTCCCCCCTCATTTCAACCTATGAAATTGTAGTAACACAAACAGTAAGACAGAGCTTGTTATAAAACCATATAAGAATAATAACATTTAAGCATATAACTATGCACTTAAACATGTATGTATTTGATGGCAATATTCCTTTCAATACTAGCTTCCCATACAAGAAAACAATACTGTTTTGTAGTGACAAATAGATGGTTTTATTAAGGAATACTAGTAACTTGTATAATGCATTTGAAAATGATAATAAAAAACAGAACAAACAATTACCTTATGAGTGACATTGCGTTGCAATTCCCGAGGCTCATCAGGGTCGTACTGCATGGGTGGGGAGCTCTTCTTGCTAGGGGGGATAAGATGTTCTTCCCATGTGACAAAATAAAGGTCCCCATCAAGATCACTTCCAGAAGCTTCATTTGTATGGGGTCTCTCACCCTTTTGAGGGAAGACCAGACAGTCATGCAAGTGGTGTAAACCAGGGGCATCAACTGCTTCTAGAATTCTTATATCTCCAGGGTGAAGACAAGGATTCTTAGCTATAACCACCAGCCCTTTAATTACTTCAAATTTTTTCTTTGTTTCAGCAAACCTAGAGCCATGTTTCACGAAGCAGTTTTCTATAGATGGATTGGACACTTGGATAAAGCACTGACCTTGTTCAAGCACTCCTAGTTCATCCAAAACACCCATTAACCACCTGCCCGAATTAACAAAAATCCTAGTTTTTTCCCGAAGACCCCAAAGCTGAGATGCTCTTACACAAGTCAACATTCCTCGTAAATGAGGTTCTGTCTGAGGCTTGAAACCTGCGCTCAACATTATTGCCGGAGTATGCCCTTGTTCACCACATGATGAAGTGAGGACTTCAAACGCTGCATCCGTGTCCACAAGGATTTTGTCTAACTTAGAAAGCATGGCATTTTGCATTCCCCAAAATACTTCATCCAGCACACCCAGTGTTGAAAGCAATATAATAATTTGCCTATTCAGGAAGCCAGGCTGAAATCTTGTCCAAGAACAGATTTCCAGAGTTGTGTGGTTAGATTGGAACTTAATCATACTGGATCGTAAAGAAAGACGAATCCCGTCACCTTGTTCAGGCCAACAAGCCACCACCCCTTTACAACCAGCATATCTAATTTGGTAAGCACATGGAGGATATAAGTCCAGCTTCAATTTCTGAGCAACTTCCATTGCAAGTTCGGGAGTAATCTTGCCAATCCCATCTGAGAAATCATATCCATTCCTCTTTATATCTGGAAGATGCATGTTAACCTGTGTTGAAGGAACTTCTACTGTTGCATAGGTTGACGAGAAGCACTGACCCATCCTGGCTGCACATTTAGCAATATTCCGATTTGTAAACCTCCCCATCCAAGTTGTAATCTGAAGCACATTTATCTTCCCATCTTCAGCAAAAAACCATGCAGAACGATCTCTCAATTGATTGGCTGAGAAAGCAAGGAAAGAGTATTTGCGACCACACAAGTAAAATCCATCTGTTAGAATAGACCTTACCCTTTTGAAGACTCCTGTTTTCTGAGAAAAGGAGGTAGATGTCACATCTCTTACAATTGAAGCATTGTAGTAAGTGAGAACATGTGCATTCATCGTCTGCATGCCTTCATCCATAAATGTGACCCTTAAAAACCGATCAGCAACATCTTTATATTTCCTGAGAACCCTATTAGAAAGCTCAACTTCAGGAAGAAGACAATAGGCTTTGGTTGGAGTAATGACCAATCTTCTGATTTCGACAATATCATCCAACTGTGGAGGGATCTTAAAAAGTTTAGGATTCATCAGCAGCCACTCATGGACAACTTTCAGCCTATCATAGGCATCATACACTGGACGTCTTAAGGTATAGATGTGCTTTAGGGCAGCCACGTTGACCTCCATTGATTGATTTCTCAGTAGGTTAAAGAAGTCCTCTGATAACTGATGCTGATTGAATATGCCTTTGTGCATTACAGCATTAACCAAAAACATTATTTCGAAAGGAATCCCTTCCTTGTAACCAATATAATAGAAGGGATCTGACATGGACCTCCCAAAATCAGGTTCATTATGGATGCTAAGTTGCAATCTGAGATTGTCCACTGCTACTCTTCGGTCTTTGAGATGATCCATGGCCTTCTTCAGCTTTAAACCATGACGAGGACGGATTAAGACTCTGTATGTGTTACAACGACCAATGGCTCCACTTGCTGTAAAATCAGTTGTCCTGATCCACTGATCATCATCATCCAACAGATCAAATGGAACTGATTCTTCAACGTCGTCATCAGCAGTTCTATACCAGACCCAAGGTGATGAAGCCAGCTGCAACAGCACTACAAAACATGATGATTCTGAATACTGCTTAATCTCAATGATCTCCCTCGCCAAAAACTCCACCTTGAAGTCACATTTTATCACAGCATGCTCGTTTGTGCCTTTGAACGAGAAGGCTGTATCTCTAGAGAAACAAAATTTGCAGGTGTCATCAAAAGGATCCACAATAAAATCAACCCCAGAAGGAGGTCCTCTCCAGCCAACAAAGAACTGATTGCGGCTAGCAAGTGATCCAATCTCCAGGGAGACATCAGGTAGCTTAAAGGGTGTTTTATTCCTCCTCCGTCGATTCAAGTAAAAAGGATTCTCGGGCCCCAAACTAACTTTCAATAGCTGATTGTTGAAAGCAAGCTCAGTGCGACCAGCAGCATCCACAGCCCAAGTTACTGTTAGAGGTGAGGCAAAATGAACAAAAGCATGGGGATCCACCTTCTTATAGTCATCTGTTCTTCGGATAACTGTAGTGTTAGTTATCTCGAAATTAGGATAGGATTCTGGTGGCGTCCATGAGGTCTTCAGTCTGCACCTCCAGACAAGGCCGACTTGATTGTCCAAGTAGTCCATCAGATCTTTGGCTTTGACATGTCTGTCAAATCCACCAACACTAACTTGTGTCACCACAGTGTCCTTAGCACTTCCTTCTAACTCCATATGTTTCAGAAAATTACCCACTTCGAATTGATATCCAACAAATTCCTGAAACAAAACCAGACACAGCATATTCATGAAAAACATGATCAGAAGAAAAAGAACACAAATCAATAAAGCTGAACACAAACTTCAGTCATATCAATCGATTAAAATTACATTTTACTTTTCTTTTACAAAAGAATAACACACTACATACAACCATTTGGTTGCAAAGTTTATGGCTTTGTGCTTTGATAATTGCAGAAACAGAATATAACATGGCAACCAAAACTTGTAGAGCATATTCTTCATGTTCTTATAACAAAAGAACAGCGATTCGTTAAAAGGTAGACTGAAAAATGAAAAGATCCATCCTTAACTACATACAGTTCATCAAGGATTTATAAGTTAACTTTACAAAAAAAACAGATCGATGCAAAACAGAATTAATTCATTTCAGCCATCACTTGTAGTATGATAACCAGAAATCCAGAATGGGAAAATAAATATAAAAGCTGGAGCCTTCTTCCATTGTTTTAGGTACAGAAAGCTCGAAACTGTAAAGAGACCATAACTTAACAAACAACACGATGCCTCAGTTTAATTTTCAACACTATATGCACTAATCAGAAGATGGAATTCAATATGCTTATCTTCTACTAAATTACATCACACCCTAATAAACAACTCAATCATTTAGTAAATAACAGAAACCAAAACGAAAATGCTGCAAAATTGACATAATGTGATAAATTTCGAAACACCCAAACCCAATCTCCCATTTTTCTTTCAAACAGAAACGTGATCATTGCAATATAAGAAACCAAACACAATTAATGCTGAAAAAGAAAAAATGGGTTGCAGGAAAAAGCTGCTAACCTGAAAGAGTTTTTCTTTGACACAATAAAGGAAGCAACTTTAAAGGCGTTTGCAGAGTAAGGGAAAGGCAAAGTTTTTGTGAGCTTAGTGAGATGATCGAGAAGAGGGATGGAGACGGTATATATAAAGAAGTGTGTTTTTTTCGTGTGTTGGTTTTTTAGCAGATAGTACTTCACGGAGAAGGAGTTTTAGGAGAGAGACGAAGAACTTCGATTCTTTATTCTTATTTCTTACTACTTTCCTGAGAAGTTGTTTTTGATTTCCCGCTTTTGCCTTTTTCTTTCTTGCATATGCCATGTTGTTTCGTTTCATTGTAAGAAAATGATTGATTTGGGGGAGAATTGAAAATTGCTCCCAGTTTTAGCATTCCTTGTCCAGGAAGTTGTTTACTATAAAAGCACGACTTGCCTTAATTAAAAATTAAAGTGGGTTAATTAAATTGTAGTATAATTTTTTTGAATATTAAATTGTAGTATAATTATGTGAAATTATTTGAACAAAAAAAATAATTATGTGAAATTATATCCATCATTTGATCGATTATTATAATTTGGGATAGATTCCATTCAATTGAGTAAAATTATATCTTTAATTTATTATTATTAGATTTTTAGAACAAATAACAATAATTATTGAGTATAATTAAATTTATTATTATTTTTTGACAAAAAGGAGGTGAAAAAAATTTTAAACTTGGAGATTACTTCTAGAAGGAATTAAACTTGTGACTTTGAAATGCAAAGAGCAAGTACTTGTCACTAGGCCAAACACTTCTTTGTGCTATGAGATACAATCTTTGATATATATTTAAATGATATTAGTGCTCAGAAAAAAAAAGAAGATAAAATGCTTTTGGAAGGATTCAATCCTAAAACATTAGAGTGAAAAGCACACATGCTTACCACTAAGCTAACCTCATTTTTATAATATAAAACTCAACATTTAATATATGTCATACATGAATTTTAATGCTCGAAAAAAATGTAGTTTTAGGGAATCTAAACCCACGAACATAATTCAAAATGAATTATTATATATAATTATATTAAAAATTAAAATTATAGTAAATTTATTTAGGGAATCCAAACCCACGAACATAATTCAAAATGAATTTCATATAAATCTTTTATTTTAAGGGTAAACTACATAAATGGTCCCCTGACTATACTCCAATTATCTTTTGCATCCCTCGACTATCAGAAGTTACATACTGGTCCCCTGACTTTAAAAAGGTAACAAATTAGTCCCGTGCCGTTAAAAATCTAACAGCTGATGACGTGTCAGTTAACCAAAGTTGGCACAATTACACATTTAATCCTTAACTTTTACACTTTATTTTAAATTGGTCTTAATTCTAAAAAGTTTAAATAACTTACTTAATTTATTTTTTTTTTAATTTTTTCTCATTATCTTCTTCCTCTTCCTCCCATAACCTCAGCCATCCTCCATCAGTGTCATCATCTCTTGCTTCATTTTTCACCCAAAAAATAATTTATTGTGCCAACTTTTGAGGATGGAAGCTTCTAGAGAAATCGCACAAACGATTGCAAATTTGGCCAACAAAGTCTTCCTAAACTCAAAGGATCTATTGATGAACCTCCAGGATATGGATCTTGAATCCCACCCAAAGTAACCTGGTCACTTTCATTTCATACTCTGATCAATAATTTAATTATGAGAATGTTAAACACAAATTCGAAGGTATTTTTTGGTATTCCCATGGATTTTATATTGTCTTAAGGATTAATGTTGAAACATCATATCAGTTGGAGGTACTAGGTATGGCTGTTTAGTTGAGATATGTTTCTGCCTTATGCTCCATCTATATTATCTTCATAAGCTCATTTCATTCTCCTTCAGTACTCTCTTTGAACTAAAGATTTAGACATGTCAATTTGCTTTTGCTTTGGAGATAAAAGACTTGATTCATCATATGCTAATTTCACAATTAAAAGCAGCAATTTTATAAATTAACAACGATTGTTGAAATAAAATTAATAAATAAAAATTATGGATTTCTCAGTAATGTTTGTGATTAATTAAATATTGCATTCAAAGTTTGAATCACACAAATAATAATTAGAAGTAAGACCATTTTTCACCCAAAAAATAATTTATGAAGCAAGAGATGATGACACTGATGGAGGATGGCTGGGGTTATGGGAGGAAGAGGAAGAAGATAATGAGAAAAAATTGAAAAAAAAAAATTAAATAAGTTATTTAAACTTTTTAGAATTAAGACCAATTTAAAATGAAGTGTAAAAGTTGAGGATTAAATGTGTAATTGTGCCAACTTTGGTTAACTGACACGTCATCAGCTGTTAGATTTTTAACGGCACAAGACTAATTTGTTACCTTTTTAAAGTCAGGGGACCAATATGTAACTTCTAATAGTCGAGGGATGCAAAAGATAATTAGAGTATAGTCAGGGGACCATTTATGTAGTTTACCCTTATTTTAAATAGTGCACGAACTATAATTTAAAAAATATATAAAATATTGTTAACTTTAATTTAATTATTATGTTTATTTAATTAGGTTAGATGTTTATACACATATGTCATGTTCGAATTTTCTAAAACTACATTTTTTTCCCTTTTTTCTAGCGTTAAAATCTATATATGGCATATATTAAATGTTGGGTTTTATATCATAAAATTGGTGTTGGCTTAGTGGTAAGCATGTGTGCTTTCCACTTTACTATTCCAGGTTTGAATCCACCTATCATCATTTTCTCTTCTTCCATTTTTCTGGGTACTAATACCATTTAAATATATATCAAAGATTGTATCTTATAGCACAAAAAAGTGATTGGTCTAGTGGCAAGCACCTATCTCTTGCATTCCAAGGTCACAAGTTTGATTCCCCCTAGAAGCAATTTCCATGTTAGCATTTTTCACCTCCAATCAGGTGGTGACACGTGTCACCACCTTATTGAATAATTAATTTATTTTGTTAGATTAAAATTAGGAGTAAATTGATATATTGTATAAATATAGATGGTCAAATGTATAATTATACCAATTTTTTTAATAGTTCCGTCAACTTTTTCGTTTTTTTAACGGTGAGTGACTTAATTGGAACCATTTAAATAATTAAAGTGGTATATTTGACAAAATTAAAAATATAGTGGTTAAATCGACACCAACCCTATAGTTTGGTGGTCGCTGGTGTAGTTTAGCCTAAATTTTAATTTCACTTTTCGAAAAGTGATGAGGGGTATATTCTAAAGGGTAAACTATATAAATGACCAACACACTATTAGAAAAGTCGTGATTTGATCACTTTACTTGGTCGCTGGTGTAGTTTACCCTAAATTTTAATTTCACTTTTCGAAAAGTGACGAGAGGTATATTCTAAATGGTAAACTATATAAATGATCAACATACTATTAGAAAAGTCGTGATTTGACCGCTTTACTTTTTTTAAGCAATTAAACTACCGTACTATTAAATTGGATGCAATTAAACCATCAGCTGTTAGAGGTTAACGACATGGTGATGTAACAGTTAAAAAAATAGGGGTATAATTACACATTTGGTCCTCGTTACTTATACACTCTATCAATTTGGTCCCAATTTTAATTTATAGGAGGACTTTAATTATTTTATTTTAATTTAATTAATTAACCACCTATTTAGAGGAGAAAAATAGTATTAAGGGGCTTGCACTAGGTGGGACTCAAACTCGCTTATAGCGGGGTAAAGAGTGTGGTTTAGCCCCAGCACCAAGCACTAGTTTGTGCAATAAGTCATCAACTTTAATATATGTCTTATTATTTTGGGTAAACTACAACGGAGGTCACTCAATTATGGTTAAGGTTACATTTGGGTCACTTAATTATTAAAAAATACATATGGGTCACTCAATTATGGGTAAAGTTTCATTTGTGTCACCCAATTATTAAAAGTTACATTTGGGTCACTCAATTATGGGTAAGGTTACGTTTGGGTCACCCTTCATATTTAAAAAATTACATTAATTTAGTTATTTTTTCTTCCAAATCACTTGTATACCCTTGTTAACATTAGAATACTTCATTTGAACTCATTAATTAATCTAATACACAAATTAATATACTTTTTTTAAATATGAAGGGTGACCCAAATGTAACCTTGCCCATAATTGAGTGATCTAAATATAACCTTTAATAATTGGGTGACCCAAATGTAACCTTACCCATAATTGAGTGATCCAAACGTAACTTTTAATAATTGAGTGACCCAAATGTAACCTTAACCATAATTGAGTGACCTTCATTGTAGTTTACCCTATTATTTTCTGACTCCTCTCCAGCACCAAGCAATAGTATGAAGCATGTTAAGCAAGCAGATACTACCACATTCATTACATTCACTTGAATAGAAAAGGATTAAGACTTTCATTTGAAGAAAGCAACAGAAATACATCATTATAAACAATATACTATATAAAATGGCTCAATTTTCCATTATATCATCGTTTGTTTTGAACATCAGTCTATATAATTCGATACTGAATGCTTCTAAAGAAGCGTTTGATTGTGTGAATTACCTAAGCAATACCCTCAGCAAGGCATTGGAGTTGGCCTGTGAGATAAGTGACCCGCCTTTGGAGAGTAGGGATTAGTTGTTTGGCTTGCGTTAGCTCCGAACTTTGCTTTTCAACAAGCTCCGAACCAAGTTTATTTTGCAGTAGAGGGTGACGAAGGAGATAAACCAGATGAAGGGGAAAGGTTGTGGTGGGGTATTGTTGTATGAGTTTAGAAGATCAAAGATGACAATGGAGAAGGTGAGAGGGGAGCTGAAGAGGAGTCGGAAAAAAATAGAACATATATTAAAGTTGGTGATTTATTGCACAAATAAGTACTTGATGTAGTGACTAAACCACACTCTTTATCCCCGCTATACGCGGGTTTTAGTCCCACCCAGCACAAGCCCCTTAATATTTTTTTTCTCCTCTAAACAGTGTCACCACCTAATTAAATAAATAAATTATTTTATTAAATTAAAATTAGGACCAAATTGATAGAGTGTATAAGTAACGAGGACCAATTATATAATTATACCCCAATTTTTTTAACTGTCATGTCACCCTATCGTTAACCTCTAACTTCTGGTGGTTTAATTGCATTCAATTTAATAGTAGGGTAGTTTAATTGCTTAGAAAAAAATAAAATGGTCAAATCGCGACCTTTTCAATAGTATGTTGGTCATTTATACAGTTTACCCTATTCTAAATAGTATCAATTTTGGGCCCATAATGGGCTGGGTAAGGACCATAGGCGTTAACAGCCAGATAGGTCGAGCGTAGAGCCGCGGCGGATGGTAAATAATAAGAAGTAGCTAGGGTATTTTCGGGAATAATCTAAAAATTCTGCTGTTTATATTGATCGGTCACAAATAAGCGAACCCTTTTTTGCTTTGCAGACACTACAAACCCTAACCCTAAAACCTTCAATTTCCTCCCCGTTTTAATTAAGTTCAAAGGTAGATCTCTCGAAGCTACCTCTTTGAAACCCTAACTTGCCGATCTTATGTCATTTTTAAAGCCCTAACATTTGTGGTTTTATTGGGATTTTGTAGATAAATGGGAGAAACTAGGGACAACGATGCTTACGAGGAGGAGCTTCTCGACTACGAGGAAGAAGAAGAGAAGGCACCTGACTCTGTCACTGCTAAAGTCAATGGCGAGGGCGCCAAGAAGTGAGTTTGACTTCATTTATAATGTTCGCTTTCCATTTGTTAACTGCTGTTTAATATTTATGAAATAATTTGAATTTTCAATGGTTGGAGAAAGAATAAACATTATTTTGTTTTGCTTTTGTTTGTGATGGTAAATAGCCCATGGCGAAGGGTTTTCGTTCTGATTTTGTTGTTTCTTTGTCATTTAGGGGCTATGTTGGCATACACAGTTCAGGATTCAGAGACTTCCTTTTGAAACCAGAGCTTCTTCGGGCCATTGTTGACTCTGGATTTGAGCACCCTTCAGAAGGCAAACCCATGGCTCTTCTTCCTTTTTCTTATATTTGTTAACCTTATATTCTGTTACATATTTAAACCATGGTTATAAGTTAAAGTTCACAAATGGTTTGTTCTTTGGGTGTTTATTATGTTATTATTTTCCATGTATGGGGCTTTGTATGCATTACGTTTGAATTTGTTTTAATGTTTTCTTGTATGATTTTTTTGGTCTTACATTTTTTGTTTGTTGCATTATTTTCACAGGTAATATAACACTATCATAACGTTTCAATTAAATGGATCACGGAGGTTATATTTTACTTACACCACGGGTTCCTTCGATGCACTTTTCTTTGGTTCTACACCAGTGCAACATGAATGCATTCCCCAAGCTATATTGGGTATGGATGTCATTTGCCAAGCTAAATCAGGGATGGGAAAGACTGCAGTTTTTGTTCTTTCAAGCCTACAACAAATCGAACCTAGTCCAGGACAAGTTGTTGCCCTTGTTTTATGCCATACGAGGGAGTTAGCTTACCAGGTCAGAAGTTCAGAACAAGTTTTTCTTTTTTCTACAAGTTATATGATATATGTCAACTCATTTTGTTGTCCTCTTGCAGATTTGTCATGAGTTTGAGAGGTTCAGTACTTATCTGCCTGATATCAAGGTTGCTGTCTTCTATGGAGGTGTCAACATCAAAGTTCACAAGGATCTATTGAAAAATGAATGCCCCCACATTGTTGTTGGGACACCTGGAAGGATATTGGCTCTAACAAGAGACAAGGATCTTTCTTTGAAGAATGTGAGGCATTTCATTCTTGATGAATGTGACAAGATGCTTGAATCACTTGGTAAGGCTTTCTTGATCTGAAGCTAGTTAAGGGTTTGATATTTTCAATGTTTAATTTACTTATTCTATTCCCTCTGGTATTTATTCTACTTATCTTCTTCAGACATGAGGAGAGATGTGCAGGAGATCTTCAAGATGACACCTCATGATAAGCAAGTTATGATGTTTTCTGCAACCCTCAGCAAAGAGATTCGCCCGGTTTGCAAGAAATTTATGCAAGATGTAATTTTCCATGGCCAATTCTACTTGAACTTAGTCGTATCTTTTTAATTCATGTCCAGCTTCATCTGAGAGTTTTTTCAAAATTTGCATCTGGTGGGTCCTTCCTATATACTTGCCTGGTGGTGCTGCTTGGGTCAGTTGCTTCAGCCAGTTATTCATGGGTCATCCACAGATTGAGTGGGGCAGGTTCATGGTTAAGTCATAAGTTTGCACTTGTTAGGGTTTTAAAGTAGTGAATTTGTGTGAGCTGATTTGTTTTATTTTATTTTAATTTTGTTTAAGTTCTCTATTTTGGCTATTTGTATGGGTTTAGAGGTGGGGTTGGGTAGAAGGGTTAGGCATTTCCTTGTTTGGGGTGCATGCAGGGTCTGTCATGTAATAAAATCTTTCTTTCTAAGGGAAAACGACACTTGCTTTCTGTGGCTAAGTAACAAATCTGCAAGGAGACAAGGCTTATGGACCAGAATCTCAATTCAAGGATGTGCATCCATAATTCATATCGTACTGGATTCCATTTGCTTGACGAAGCTCCCTAATACGATTTACTGTGACATTTGTTTCTTTCAGCCGATGGAAATTTATGTTGATGATGAGGCCAAGTTGACCCTTCATGGTCTTGTACAGGTATCTGTGAAGCTTGCTCATATCCTCTCAGTTTTTAATTTCTTTTAAAGGATTGGTTAAGATGTTTATTAGGAAAATGCTTCAAATGACAGCATTACATCAAATTGAGTGAGATGGAGAAAAACCGCAAGTTAAATGACCTCCTTGATGCGTTGGACTTCAACCAAGTTGTTATCTTTGTCAAAAGTGTCAACCGAGCAGCTGAGTTGAACAAGTTACTTGTGGAGTGCAACTTTCCATCTATATGTATTCACTCTGGCATGTCCCAGGAAGAAAGGTTTGTACCTATCAGCATCATCTTTTATTCTTTCTACATTGAACTTTTTTGTATGGGAAAGACTTGCCAACTTTATATTCTTGTAATAAATTACTTAAGGGACTTCAATTTGTGAGGACCCTTAACAAAGGTTTTGAAGCAGGTTTTTGTCATGTTTTTTTAATGCACTGGTTATGGTGGTTTGGTTGCTTATTTCGTGTATTCTGCTATGGTAGATACTGTGATGTATAAGCACTTGTAACAATGGAACATTTGTTTTAAGATGATTTTTGATTATGCAACCTGACCTTTTTTCTTTCTCTCCCGTCTCTCCCCTTTACAAAGTGATGCAAAACAAATTTTAAGTAGCAGCAGCCCTTTTGACTTGATTTGTGTTTTTTGAGTTTACTTGGTATTACTGATTTCCTGTGACCCCAAACTTAGGTACCTTGTTTTAGGGTTTGGCTGGTGTTTGTTAGTCTAGAGAATCATTTTCCTTTCTCTGTTTGAGTCTCCCGAGAATTAATATGACGTGTCTTGACTTTTGATGATTTGTAGGTTGACTCGCTACAAGGGTTTCAAGGAGGGGCATAAAAGAATTCTTGTAGCAACAGATTTGGTTGGAAGGGGAATTGACATTGAACGAGTTAACATTGTCATCAACTATGACATGCCCGATTCTGCTGATACATACCTGCACAGGGTATGTTTTGTTTCAACTACATTACGGTACTAGGTTTGCTTCTGTTTAAATGTAACCCACGGTTAACCATATTTGCAGGTTGGTAGGGCTGGTAGATTTGGCACCAAGGGTCTTGCAATTACATTTGTTTCATCTGCTTCAGATTCTGATGTGCTCAACCAGGTTGGTAATATTAAGAACTTCCGAACATAACGTCCCATGATGTAATCCTCTACTCATATTATTCAATCCGTTGCAGGTCCAGGAGAGGTTTGAGGTGGATATAAAGGAGCTTCCTGAGCAAATTGATACATCTACATACAGTATGTTTCCTTTAATGCCTTCCTTCTGCTCAAGGCACCTTAGGATATTCTCGATTTCTGCTTTGTTTAATCGTCAAATGGAAAGTTTTTTTTTTTTGCTGTACTAGTTGTCGCAATTGGTTTTTGGTTGTCCTAATCACATCAACATTGAAGTAGCTTCTATGTGTGATATAGTCATTATGATGGATGTTAGGTTCCATTTTCATTTTGTTCTTGGTCGTCACCGATGTTTTCTACTGCTTAACGATTTTATTTGTATTCCTTTTTTGTGTAGTGCCATCATAAAGGAGGTTTGTTCTACGGTGGCTGAGTTTTTGAGTCCAAATCATGATTGATTTGTGTGGTTGGTGTCGGCCATGTGTATTTGTTCTTAAACAGTTTTAAATCAGTTGCTTGGGCGGAGCAGCAGATGCAGTACCAGTTGGTTTAACTTTTGAGAGTATTGTAGCCTTTGTAAGAACACTTGGATTTAGCCTTCTTCTTTGGGGAAAATTTTCCGTTTCAGGACATTGTTGTCTCCATGCTTTAGAATTGCATGTTATATTATAATATCTTTTACTGTTATTTGGAGCATAATGACCTTTTGTGTATTTATTAGATTAGTAGCTCGTATTTTTCTAATTACGAATACTGACTGACCTCTTGTTTTGCTTTGGGTATTCATCACATTGAGACTGTTTTATTTAATGTTTTCATTATTATATAATGGTCCTTTTGTGCTAAAAAATCTGAAAATACAATTATTGTGTTGAATTTAAGGTTTATTTGAAAAAGTAGGCTTCAAATTATATATATTACATGCTCAAATTTTTTTGGTTAAATACCATTTTCTAAAGGATTAATATTCTATACACTGGTGGTAGAAATTAAAAGTTTTCATGCTTTAGTTTTAGGGTATAGGGAGTTTGTTTGAGGTATAGGGTTTATGGGTTTAGGGGTAGGGCTTTAGAATTTAGGGATAGTTGTTTTAATTTAATGTTTAGGGTTATAATTTAGGGTTTATAGGTTAGGGTTTAGTTTTTAAAGTAATATGGTGAGAATTTAGGTTTTAACCTATAAATTTTAAATTATAACCATAAACCTTAAATTGAAACAACTATCTTTAAATTCTAACCATCTACACTTAAATTCTTAAACTAACTCCTTATACCTCAAAATTAAGGTGCTTACGGAAACTTTCAATTTTCATCGTATTTATTCTTTTTTAAATAGTTGTTAAAAATATGTTATTCACTCCACAATCTAAGTGTTTTTAGAAGATATTATTTTTAAAAGAAGGAAGAAAATGATGTGATTCTTGTTTGAATGTTACTTTTATCCTCTAAATTAGAAGTATGTTAAATTCTTGTTTAGGGGTCAACCTCTGCTACTTCCATATGCGCACAGAACAATGAATCTTGATTGCCAGTGTTTCCGAAACTTATCTGAAATATTATATTCTGCAATATTGCTTAGTAACTCCTTTTAAAGGTTCCATTTTCCCCAACGAAACGACAACATAAACGTCAAAATCTTCTCCTTCCTATATATGTTCATCGGAGTGGAATGTCGCCCTTGTTTTACGTTGCAGTTTCCATCTGCAATCACAAGTGCAACCATGTTCATGCTGCTGCTATTCCTCTCTATCTTCCTACACCAAGCCTCTTCAACCCGTCTCGATGAGCCGCTCGCACTTTCTTTTTCTTTCCCCACGTTTGATCCCAGCAGTTGCACTAATGGCAGCTTAATCTGCATGGGATCCGTGACTGCAGGCAATGGATACCTGAGCCTCACACCAGAGCCTAACAACAATTCAACTTCATCAAGCTCAGCACTCGATCAAGTCGGTCGGGTTCTATTCCCCGTCCCTGTGTCAGCCTGGTCAACCTCAATCTCCACCACCTTCACCGTCAGGATTTCTCCCTTCCCGAATCATAATGTCTCCGGTGATGGCATGGCTTTCATTCTTGCTCAAGACAACTCAACTTCACCACCTTCAAGCACCGGATCATATCTTGGCATCATGGACTCATCCACTCAAGGTACTCCAACTTTTCCGTAAAAAAATTACCACACTTGTAATACTTAAAAATGTGATAAGAAACCAATTTCATACCAAATTTCAGGTGGTGTAGTTAAACAGTTAGCTGTGGAGTTTGATGCTTTCATGAACGAATGGGATCCGGATGCGAACCATATCGGTATCGACACGATAAGCGTGATGAACCCGGTTGCATCTAAGAGCCTTAGCACATATGGTATTGACCTTAAAAGTGGGAGGAACATCAAGGTTAAAATCGATTACCATGGTTGGAAAAAGATGCTTCAGATATCAATGGCTTACTCTGGGGACCAGCTTGTGAGCATACTTAACCAATCTATTGATATGGCAGACACAGTTCCCAGCACAGTGTTTGTTGGCTTCACAGCTGCAACTGGTAAAGTCCCGGAGAGCCATCAGGTCCTTGATTGGACTTTCTCAACAATTCCATATCTATATCCCCACGGCCATGGCTCCAAACTCGAAAAGGTTAAAACTATTTTGTTGATTGTTGTTCCTGTCATCATGGGATTATTGGTTGTATTGGTGTGCTTTCTTCCATCATTCCAAAAGTACATGAAAAGGAGAAAAGAGATGGTTAAGCAGAAAGTCGATATCGAAATCCGATCGAGGACTGCGGCAAACGTACCGAAAATGTTCACACAGAATATGCTTGCAAAGGCTACTCATAACTTCAGTAAGGGAAATCTGCTTGGAACTGGTGGGTTTGGAAGTGTTTACAAAGGTACTTTAAAGGATGATCCCCCAACAATTATAGCTGTCAAGAAGATATCGGCAACCTCGAAACAAGGTCTCGTGACTCTCGTCTGCTTAATTCATCATCATTCGTTAAAACATGATCTGTTATTTCATTAATAACAATCTTTGAAAGTTTTTCATGTTTTCATAATATGCTCATACAGGTGAAAAGGAGTACTTTGCGGAAATATGTACCATAGGGCGACTGAGGCACAAAAACATAGTGCAACTCTTAGGGTGGTGCCATGAAGGCGAACACCTCCTCTTAGTCTACGAATACATGTCGAACGGTAGCCTCGATCGTTACATCGGCAAGTGTTTTCTTGACTGGGAGACTAGATTCAAGATATTAACAGGGTTGGCATCAGCTTTGCTTTATCTCCATGAAGACAGTGGCAACCCCGTCGTTCACCGAGACATTAAGCCAAACAATGTTATGTTGGACGAAGAATTCAATGCTCATCTAGGTGATTTCGGGCTAGCGAGGTTACTCCAAGACGATGCTGCAATGACAACCATGTTAGCAGGGACACCAGGATATTTGGCTCCGGAAGTAGGCTTCACTGGGAAATCGACACCGGAGTGTGATGTTTACAGCTTCGGTATGGTCGTGATCGAAGTAGTTTGCGGGAGAAGATCAAAGGGTATCATGGATGAAAATAGCTTGGTGGATTACGTATGGAATTGGTATGGCCAAAATGAAGTGCTCAAGTGTGTGGATCAAATGCTAGGAAGCGAATTCGACGAAGAACAAGTGAAGAGAACATTAATGGTTGGTCTGGCTTGCCTGCACCCTGATTCGACACAACGTCCCAAGATAAGGAAAGTGGTTCAAATATTCTTGAACTCTGATGAGGCATTAATGGATTTGCCGGAAACACGACCGAGTGCAGTATATATATCAGTTTCATCCACTGGTTCCACCACAACCAATGTTGAGTCCAAGAGTGCCCCACAGTTGCCTTCACTTGAGTCATCAATATGTTGATCAGGTAGTTCTTCAATACGATTTCTGAGACTGAGGTTCTTTGATCATTTGGGTATATATATATAAAAAAATCTTATATTCATATTTTTTCCAGGTTTTTTATGGGTGTAAAATCAATGTACAGGAAGAACCGAAAAAGGAAAAATAATTGGCTTATAGTATTTATTCTTTCCTTGTATAGAAAAAATACTTGAAAAATGCGTTTGCCGGAAGTTAAACCCGGGTCTATTCTTGGAAGGGAATTATCCTAACCGTTGGACTACAAACGCGGTGTGGATCGTTGGATTATGAACTTCAAAATATTGTAATAAAATTATTTTTTGTATACAAAAATCTTTAAATTTTGCGTTTGCCGGGAGTCGAACCCGGGTCTATTGCTTGGAAGGCAATTATCCTAACCGTTGGACTACAAACGCTGTGTGCATCGTTCGAGTATGAAATTCAAAACTATTGCAAAACAATTATTTTTGTATAGAAAAAATATTTAAAAATTGCGTCTGCCGGGAGTCGAACCCGGGTCTATTGCTTGGAAGGCAATTATCCTAACCGTTGGACTACAGATGCTCGGCTGATTTTTGGGCAACAACATAAATAAACTTGCATCGTATCCCGTGACGTTTTGTAGGACCAGAAAGTGAGTGATGGTGAAGCTTCTGATGAACCGTTTTTATTAGTATTGAGCTTTACGTTGCAACCATTTTGCAGAGTCTGAATGAACCTTAACCATACCAATTACGCCAATGACTGTCAAATATCAATAAATATAATTGAAGAGTTGCTCACAAATTTCACTTCTTTTAACAAATAAATCTTCTTCTTCAATGGGAATTTTGTCCTATAGCATATACATGTTTCTTCAACCTCTGTATATACTGTCGTGCGTACTCTTTCGCTCCTCCTAAAAGATTTTCTTTGTATGCCACTGCAAAAAAAAAAAAAAAAAAAACTATAAAAAACCAGAGTTCCACAAGTTTAGGTTGCTGCAGGTTCAAGTAAGTTTGCATTGTTTCAAACCAAGGTAGTTTGTAGTTGTACCATACCAATTAACATATGTAAATATCACCCATATAATTTAAATATTTTCAAAAAAATAAAGGGTGGACAATTTAAATAGATTCCTTTAATAATTTGGATTCTAAAAGCATGCTTATCTTAATCTTTTAAAGCCTTTAAATGCTCTCCTTGAATAGAGATTTTAAAAATATAAAGAGGAGAGTTTTAGTTGCACTTAAAAATATAGGTTCAATCCCAAAGTTTTTCCTAAACTTCACTGTTGTAAATTGTGAGTGATGGCGAGGGTTGCTGCTCAATCGGCTCTACTTGCTGCTCCTACGCATAGTCATGGGATTGAAAAACCCAAAAGGTCTGTGAAAATGGCGTCCAGTTTACAAACACCACTTTTACTGATCACGGCTGATTCGATTCCTTTAGATAAAATGGTCAGATTCGGCCAACGCTTCCGTCCGCCGATAACAATGTCTTCCCGGCTAGGAAGGGGCAGCAGATGTGTTGCTAAAGCCAAGTTTGAGGGCTTCACAAAAACAGCACTTGAAGCAATTATGCTTGCCCGGGAGGAATCCAGACGGCTCGGGTATGATTATATTTGTAAAGAGCAACTTTTAGCGGGTCTTATCGGTGAAGGTACAGGCGTTGCTGCCCAAGTTCTTAAATCCATGGGAATCACACTCGAAGGTATACGTAAACTAGTAGAGAAGAAGAGTCCAAGAGTCTGTGGTTTTGCCGCTGTAGGGTTTTTACTTACGTGTGTTGCAAGTGATCTGGTGCGGTCATTCGAAGAAGCCCGTAAACTTGGTATCTCTATACATAGTTCCTCCTTCATTTGTTTTTAATTAGTTTACTTGGATTAATTGGTAAATCTTATTTGTGAAAATTTGCAGGCCATAATTACATCGGACCGGAGCACATTCTTCTTGGGTTGCTTCGCCAATGTGGAACATGCTTTTTTATTGAGGATCTAGGTGTTGACCCAAGTAATATTGTCACAGAGGTTAACATACATCTATGGACTTTATCTTGTTTCAAATGTCTGATTTAAAGGGTTGATTTATCTATTTACTTGATCAGGTTATTCGTATGGTTGGCGAAGGCAATAAGGGTAGTATTGTTACCGAAGGTTTAACTTGTAACACAAGAATGCCGACATATGGAACCAACTTGACTAAGCTGGCTGATGAAGTAACAAACTTTGTTGAGAATTTCAAGAAAGACCCAGCTCTGGAAAGGCGATTCTTGCCGGTCAAGGTTCCTAAACCATCTCAAATTGAAATTAAGATGATTTTGAAGCATTTGAAAGAGCATTATGAGTTCCTCCACGGGATATGTTACACAGAGTCGGCCTTACTGGCTGCTGCAGTGCTCTCATACAAGTACATTAGGTAGGTGGGTGAGCCTTTGAATTTTTATTCGAGTATGGTTACAATTCGGTTACACTCAAAATGTTACCCTGCCCTTTTGTTCCTCACCTTGATTTCGGCATACTTCAGTGATCGTTTTCTACCTGATAAAGCAGTTGATTTGTTGAAAGAAGCCGGAGCTAGTGTTTCCTCCCGTCATGCACAGGTGTGCAACTATTACAATCTAATCTAAGCCTAATCGTATTTGTCTTTCTTTGACTAGTTGATTTCATGGCATTATTGTTGTTGCGGCTCCTTGAGGTAGCTAGGGAGTTTAGAACAGAGTTGAGGCAGATCAAAGAGTCGAGGAATGCAGGTCTAAACCTGGACTCTCAGAAGGTACAAATGTTTACGAGGTTCAAGGGCCATTTTTATCTTGATTGCCATCAAAGACGGATCGAAATATTTAAAATGATCATTTGATTTAAGCTTGATCATGTGACAACACATTCTTTTAACAGGACAAGGAATTATATGATCGAGAATTGGAGCTCAAGTTTCAGATCTTTATGTTCCATGAGATGTGCAAGGAGGAGAAGGACGTGACAAGTCTGGACATTAAAGATATAATCTCTTCATGGACTGGTATTCCGATTGAGAAAGTAAAAATGAGTGAAGATATCATCCCCAAGGTAGAAGAGACTCTTCATGAGCGAGTCATTGGTCAAGATGAAGCTGTGAAAGCCATCAGCTGTGTACCTGTGATAGCCCTTAGCCGTGTCCTCATTGGTATCGACCTCTGTTGTCAGCCAAATAGCTTCATCTTTTCTGGTCCAAGTGGTGTAGGAAAATCAGAATTAGCTAAGGCATTAGCTGCTAAAATTTTTGGTTCTGAAAAAGCTGTAATCCGATTTGATATGAGCGAGTTCATGGAAAGTCACACAATATCCAAGCTCTTTGGTTCACCCCCTTGGTACACTGAGGGCCAGCTAACTGAGGCTGTTCAGAGACAACCGTACTCTGTAGTGCTTTTCAAAGAGATTGAGAAGGCCCATCCCGATGTCTTAAATATAATTCTTCATATACTCGAATATGGAAGGTTGACAGTCGGCGATGGAAGAGCTGTGGATTTCAGAAATGCCCTTATGATAATGACATCTAATGTTGGAAGCAGTGTAATTGATAAGGGTGAACGATTTCATCTCGATGAGGACTACAATTACAATATAAGAAAGAGCCTGGTAACGGAGCAACTAAAGCAATATTTTAGGCAGGAGTTGTTGAATATAGTGGATGAGGTGATTGTTTTCAGGCAGCTCACCAAGTTAGAGGTGAAGGAGATTGCTGATATAATGCTGAAAGAGGTGCATGACAGGCTTAAAGCAAAAGGAATTCGGGTTTACGTGACGCAAAGGTTCCGGGATAGGATGGTAGAGGAAGGATATGACCCGAGCTATGGAGCAAGGCCTTTAAGAGGAGCCATTACGAGACTTATCGAAGACGGCATGGCGAAGAAGATGCTTGCTAGGGAAGTCAAGGAGGGTGATTTAGTGCTCGTGGATGTAGACTCCAATGGAAATATTGTGGTTCTCAATGACAGCAATGGTGCTCTTTGAATCATTGGTTATTATTCTAGTTATAGTATGTTTTCTTGAGGACTAGCATTTAGTCTGAACTTATATGCAACAACATGAATTTTTTGTATCTTAAACTAATCTCAACCTTTGTTTACTTCACCACTTTGATATAAAAAAATATCAAACCTCGATGAAACAATAGTTATCGATGAAGTTGGTAATGAATCAATTATGTATAAGTATGATCCTTATGGGTAAACATGTCCACCAAAGGCATGGTTGTTGTTTGTCAAGTTTCTAATACATGAATATATTGATGAGTCAACCAAATAGCGGTTTCACCCCTATCCGCTCTTTTCAATCCACTGTTTACCAAACGACAATATTAGCGGATTTGACTGGTCAAACCTCTAATTATGCCTCAAACCTCTAATTTTTGCCCAAACCTCTCTTTACCAAACATGGCCAATATATGTTTGGTGAAATAGTTTTTTAACTCTAAAAAAACAGGGTAAACTACAATGAAAGTCACTCAATTATGGGTAAGGTTACATTTAGATCACCTAATTATTAAAAGTTATATTTGGATCACCCAATTATTAAATGTTACATTTGAGTCACTCAATTATGGGTAAGGTTACGTTTGGGTCACCCTTCGTATTTAAAAAAGTACATTAATTTAGTCATTTTTCTTCCAAATCACTTGTATACCCTTGTTAACATTAGAATACTTCATTTGAAATCATTAATTAATCTAATACTCAAATTGATATACATTTTTTTAAATATAAAGGGTGACTCAAATGTAACATTGCCCATAATAGAGTGATCAAAATGTAACCTTTAATAATTGGGTGACCCAAATGTAACTTTTAGTAATTGAGTGACCCATATGTAACCTTACCCATAATTGAGTGACCTTCTTTATAGTTTACCCCAAAAAATAACATTTTAAAAAAATAATTAAATTCTAAATAAATAATGTTTAATTCACAATTAAGTGATAGCTGTCAAAATAGAGGGGGTTAAATCATAGTAAGTAAAATTTGACCGAGTCAAACTCTGCTGTTTCTGCACCTAAAAAGTGGAATTGAAAGTGAAATGTCAACTGAAGTCGTTTGACTAATTTTATAAGAAACAAATGGAGGCAAAGCAATCAACTTTGGTTAGGTATTATATTGGACTATTTTACATGCATTAAAATGCATTAATTGCATTCTAACTCCCAAAATACTTATTTTCTCAATAAGCCAAAACCAGTCCCTTTCTCCCTTATCATTTTTTTTAAAAATAAATCATCTTTGCCAATTAGAAAGGTTTTGGTATTTCTTGCCTAATCCCAACTCCTAACTAATTAAAACCCTTAATTGTATTTTTCAGAAAGAGAGAGAATATTGATTGTATTGTACACACACCCCACACGTCTTGACCATGGAGTAATATTCCAAGTACATGCTGCTTTACGTCTTCCAAGCTTACTTATTAAGCATAGAATACCACTTGCATTGACTTCTAAATTATTAAATAGTTTTTGGTGAAATGAATTATTAGAGATAATTATTCAAGTTTTTTTTTATATAGAGAGTGAGTATTCATTCTTAAAAATCAAGATTGTGAAACATATTGTCTTGAAAACAACAAGCAAAATTATTTATTATTCTATTTTTATAATTTCTAAAGCATCTTTCATTATTTGATACTTAATAAAAAATTAAGTTCAGCATGCGAGGACCGCCGGATGGTCAGAGCACGCTCACCTGCTCCACTCCCTTCTTTTTAGGTCTCAAGTTCAAGACCCCTCAAAAACGTTGCTTTCACCTAGATTTTTTCCTTCCCCTCTAGGTAGAAGTAGAATAAGATTGTAATCAAAAAATAAAAAATTAACTTTCGTTCAACATTGTTTTTTTTAATATAATTAGAAAATCATGCTAATTTGGAAATCATTTAACAGATTATGTTCAGTTGTACAATAAAATTTAAAATAATATTTTTGTGTTCATAACTTTAGTATAAGACTCTGTTTGGTAAAGAGAGGTTTGAGCAAAAATAAGAGGTTTGAGGCATAATTAGAAGTTTGACCAGTCAAATACGCTAATATTGTTGTTTGGTGAACAACGGATTGGGGTGAAACCGCTAATTTTGAAAAAGCTCATAATAGGAGCTTTTCGAGATTAGAGGTTTGATATTAGAGTTGTAAAGACTCTTTTGCCCTTACCAGTTACCAAAAATCTCAAAATAACCTAAATTAAATATTTTCTCACCATATTTATAAGCTAATCATATTTTTTTTCTTTTTATTATAACATATTTATATGTGTATTTAAATTTATTAATTAATTAAATTATATTAAAATAATTATATAAATAATAAATTAATATATAAATCATTCGGATATGTTTAAAAAATTTATATTAAAAATAATTTTATAGATCTAATTAATATTAATTAGATACAAAATATTGATAACTAATAAACTATTCAAACAAGTATTGAATATAATCATGTCCTTATACGTCATTTTGTTTGTTTAAATAATCTAACAGCTATTAGCTATCAATTATATTACCAAACACTTTTATACAATCAGCTAATACAATCTGCTAGTCAAATCAGCTAATGCAATCAGTTGTTAGCTATAAGCTAATATAATCTGTTACCAGCTATCTGCTAATTGCCAAGCAGAGCCGAAGTCTTTTGAACAAAAAAAAACTTTAGTAAAAGTCACTGATTCGCGAATGACCTTCACCCTCTAAATTAATTTATTAAAAATGTTAGTGTAAGATAACGACTTTAATAAATTATAATATTAGAAGAAGATATTATTATCACACACTAAAAATTTCGGTGTTAAAAGATTTCAACCCATCAATACATTTACATACATAATATATGTTAGTTATGTGTTACTTACGTGACATATCTTTCAACAATTATTTTTTATGTAGTAAAAAAATATCTTTAATAAGGTACGTGATTGTATTCTTTATATAAATTTTACTATAAAAATTACACTTGCTGATAAAAAACAAAAAAAAATATTCTCCACTATATTCATGTGAGAACAAATTATTCGAATATCATCGTTATCAACTACATTGTAGAATTCATTATAATTCACTAAATAATTTCATAATTGACATATTTCCTCATTATTTTTCCCCTAAAGGCGGAAAGCAAGCGTAATCCCAAAAAAGAGATGGCCAAGTCGTGAAACGAGACGCAGCGGAAGCACATGCACCCCACGTGATGAATCTCTTTGGACTATCGACTCCTCGGGTAGTAGGGGTGGGAATTGTCGGGTACCCGGGTTTCGGGTACCCGGTTTTTTGGGTACCCGGTTTATCCGGGTACCTCAAATAAAGGCCCGTGTCCCGGCCCGCCTTTTCCGGGTACCCGAGATTCGGGTACCCGACACACCCGGGTACCCGTCTAATCGGGTACCGGATACCCGCCAGTTTTTTTTTTTTTTTAATTCGAATGATTTAAATATACCTAAAAAAAAGAAAAATTCGAATTATATAATCCAACATAAAGTTTAATATTCGAAATATCAAACCCAAATAACATTAGAGTCAATAATTACAATTTATATTCCAACATAAAATTAAATATATTGTATATACATATACTGTAATATATATAATATTCGAATTATATATATATGGAGTGCGGTGAAATTGAGAGAGAAGACTAGTACGAATTGTGAAGGGAGAACATTTGAGGGATCGAGATTTAAAAATTAGGTTGTTTGATTTGAAAATATAGTGAATATAAGGATATTTTGTTTAAAAAATATAATTATATTTAAAAAAAATTAGGAACCGGGTACCCGAAATTTTCTACTTTTGTGACCCGGGCCCGACCCGGGTAAAAAAAAATTTCCGGGTAATTACCCGATTATTTGTATTCGGGTAGTCGGGTCGGGTAGTTCGGGTCGGGTATTTTCTCCCACCCCTATCGGGTAGGGATATCATCATATCAATGGGGCGGGTTTTGTGCGGGTTCGTCCCACTTCGTATATAATTTAACAAAGAGATAGGTGTGTTTATTTTTTAATAACGAATTAGATTTAATTTAAAATTTTGAATCGATAAAATAATGATCTATATTTATTCGAAAAAATTAAATATTCGGATATCGGATACTTTGATCGAATATTCAGATATCCAAATATATAATTTGATTTAAGTATTTTTTTTAATTTGACGGTCGTATCTATGAAAATTTTGAGTTTTCGAATACAAAAATTAATAAATTATCAAATATAACAAGATTAACATCTATGTTGTGATTACAATGTAGTATATGTTCAGTTTTCTTAGCCCTTTAATAACGTGCACACATCGTGCACACATGGTGCTCGAACTTGGATCGCTTGAATGAAATACATCATCCTTTACCACTGAGACCACTCGATGCGTTCACTCCAATTTAATTAAAAAAATATTATTTTAACCATCAATTTAAATATTAAATATCAGTTAACATTTAATGTGAAACATATCTAAAACGTGAATAAAATTTTCTTTCAAAGAAACGTGAATAAAATTTTAAACAATATACATATATTTTATGAAGAATTTTAACATAACGTGTTAAAAATATCTTCATTAAATTTGAATGGCACATTTTGTTTTACATATCAACCCTTAATTGTTTGTGCAACATGTATATACATGTTTAAAATCAAATCTAATAATTTTAAATACATTTTATATTAGATTAGAATTGACATTTAATATTCAAATATATTGTTTTAATAGAATTCATTGAGTGTTCTAGTAGTAAAGGATGATATGTTTCATTCAGATGATCCGGGTCCGAGCACACGTGTGAACGATGTGTTTGCGTCATTAATAGGCTAAAAAACTAAATAGATACTACCATATAATCACTCAAGAATATTAAAAAAAATTATTATAATAAAAATTGATTAGAAATTTTGATTTTTTAAATTTTAAATTTTAAAAAATTAAAACATAATTTGAACCTAATTTAAGGATTCTAGTGCAATTAAGTATAATTTACAAAAAGTTTTAAAATTTTATTGCAAAGTGGAATCCGTAAAGAGAGTTGTCGGTCAAAACTCCATTCTTTCCCGGTTTAAACGAATTAGTAAGATGCAAGAAAAAGGAAACTACTTTTTTCTATAACATAAGAGTTAATTGTGTTACACATCCCCAAACTATGACACTCATTCTATATTGGTCCCTAAACTTTAAAACATTATAATTTCATCCCTAAACTATGACCTTCATTCTAAATTGGTCCCCAAACTTTTTGAGCATTCCAGTTTCATCCTCAAACTTTGACTCTCATTCTAAATTGGTCCTCAAACTTTTTGAATGTTCTAATTTCATCTTAAATTATCAATATATGCTGGCCATATCTTATGTTATTAAATCCGTTACAAAAATTGTTAATTGTCATTAAACATTGATGTGTATTATGTAATAATATGATGTGATATAAATGATAATTTGAGAATGAAATTAGAATGTTCAAAAAGTTTGAGGACCAATTTAGAATAAGAGTTATAGTTTGAGGATGAAACTAGAATTATCAAAAGTTTGAGGACCAATTTAGAATGAAGGCTATAATTTAAGGATGAATTTGGAATATTTTAAAGTTTAGGGACCAATACAAAATGAGTGTGATAGTTTAGGGGTATGTGGTGCAATTACCTCATAACATAATTTTTAGAAATTTCCACACATGGAAAAGCCCAAAGAAGAGGCCCATTCCACTAACTACAGAAACTGTCAAGCTTGCCATATTTCCCACGTTAAAAACCACATCTTGTTTTTTCCTCATTTCATCGCTCACACACAAAAGTCAAGACCAACCCCGTCCTCTCCCTCTCCACCGCCACCACCTCCTCCTCCTCCTCCACCGTTTCCCCCATCTGGGTATCTCTCAAAAACCAGAACAAACAATGGGCAAGGGCGGGTCTTTGAGCGACGGCGTAGTCAAGAAGATCCTTCTCTCCTACTCCTATGTAGCGATCTGGATCTTCCTCAGCTTCACCGTTATCGTCTACAACAAATACATCCTCGACAAGAAGATGTACAATTGGCCATTCCCGATTTCTCTAACCATGATCCACATGTCCTTTTGTGCCACCCTTGCTTTCCTCCTCATCAAAGTCTTCAAAGTTGTCGAGCCCGTCTCCATGTCTCGAGAAGTTTTTCTCTCGTCCGTCGTCCCCATCGGTGCTCTATACTCTCTCAGCCTCTGGCTCTCTAACTCCGCCTACATTTACTTGTCTGTTTCCTTTATCCAGATGCTCAAAGCCCTGATGCCTGTCGCTGTGTATTCCATTGGGGTTCTTTTTAAGAAAGAGGGATTTAAGACTGACACAATGGTCAACATGTTGTCGATCTCTTTTGGGGTCGCCATTGCTGCTTACGGCGAAGCTAGATTTGATACCTGGGGAGTGATTTTGCAGCTTGGAGCCGTTGCTTTTGAGGCTACCAGGTTGGTTATGATTCAAATCTTGCTTACATCTAAAGGGATCACCTTGAATCCGATTACTTCTCTGTACTATGTTGCTCCATGCTGTTTCGTTTTCTTGTTGGTACCGTGGATTTTTGTTGAGCTCCCAGTTTTGAGAGAGACATCGAGTTTCCATTTCGATTTCGTCATTTTTGGGACCAATTCTGTATGCGCTTTTGCCCTTAATCTAGCTGTGTTCTTACTTGTTGGGAAGACTTCTGCTTTGACCATGAATGTAGCCGGAGTTGTCAAGGACTGGTTGTTGATTGCATTCTCTTGGTCTGTCATTAAGGATACCGTAACACCCATTAACTTGTTTGGCTATGGGCTAGCGTTTTTGGGTGTTGGTTACTACAATCATTCCAAGTTACAGGCTTTAAAGGCGAAGGAAGCTCAGAAGAAGGCTGCACAGGCTGATGAGGAAGCTGGGAGGTTGTTGGAAGAAAGGGAAGGCGAGGGAAATGACAAGAAGAGTGAATCTCAGGGTTAGATCACTTCGGCGGTTGGTTTTAGGATATGAAATATGGGAAAAGAGGTTGAAAAAGGGCTAAAGGGTGAGTGATTTGGATGCATTTAAGGCTGCATTCGTGTTTTCGTATGTTGTGTTTTTAGGTTTACGTTCCATATGCTAGTTATTACGGCCACTTCTTACTAATACCAGGGAATTGTGATTCTCATATGTTGCTTATTTCACAGGTTAATGTATGTTAGTAGAGGAAGTAGGATCTAAATGCCCTGTACTCTGTTCTTTATTTAATTTTTCAGTCTTTTATTTGGGATGTTTACAAATGTTACTGTAGGTACTGGTACTCCTTCCATTTGTGGAATTTTAATGCATGAATTTTCTTATATGTTTCTTCTGATCTGGTTTCTTTGTCAATGCGATAACCTCGAAGCTTACAGCTCGATTAATAAGGTACATTGGGTCTAATTATGGATCCCTTTGTGATTTTTGTCAATGGATTGGAATACTCTGTGTTTTTGTGCTTGCCAGTTGTGCTGAGGTTATCAGTTTGACATTTTCGGTTCATGGTGTACCTAGCAGGAGCTTGCTTGCAGATTCCTACTTGTTAGCAAGGTTTGACATGACCTAGTCCATAACAATTTGATTTATCTTCAAATCAGTCCAAAGATCTGACGAATGCTCAAACTAATATTGAATTTGTCTTCTTTCTACTATAGTCCCCCTTGTGCCAAGAGAATGGTCAGCAGGCAACAACTTTTTATTTGATCTATTCATGCTTGACTTAGCCAAACGAATGATCATATGGTTTGTTTCCTACACTTAGCCGGTTCCTCTTTTAGACTGGATTTGCTAGTATTTTCTCACCCCAGGAAAGCATATGTGCACGCATTAGAAACTCTTTGTGCAGGCATAATCTTTGTTGTTGGTACATGAAAACGATTTACCCACCGCAAAAACTAGTAATGCTACATGTTCCGGATGGAGAATAATGTTGAGTCGAATGGGACAAAGACACTTGAAATGAAGAAGATTTCAGCTCTTTGTGCAGGTTTGGAAAATTCTGATGGCACCTACGGCAGTGGCACCCTTTGTTGAAAACCGAGCCTGGCCAGACTCTGCTCGAAAATAGTATATTTGGGCTCGGCTCGTGCTCGAGGCTCGGTTTAGGCTCGGTTTGGATTGAAATGAACAATTTTGTTATAATTTTTTTTTATAAAAAGATGGGGCCACGTTAAAAGTTCTTTTCATAACCAACACTGAAACGAAATTCATTGTCGAGAAAGGAAAAAAGAGGGTCTAAAAATTAGATTAATCCAAAAACCAAGAAATATTTTTACAATGCAAACACATAATCAAAGAAAATACAAAATCAAACAACAAACTAAAGAAAATGCCCAAATTATTGATGGGGTTGTATAAACTACGTGTGTCAAAGTATTGTCCTATATATAATATATACTAAACCCCTAAACCCTAACATAAAACTTTAAACCCTAAAATTGAAGGGTTTGTGTAAACTATGTGTGTCAAGGTATATTGTCCTATATATAATGTGTATAATTATCCCGAGCCTGTTCACGAGTTTTTCGAGCCGAGCTTGAGTCGGCTCGGCTCGGTTTGTTAAAGTCTCGAGCCGAGTTCGAGCCGAATTTTGACCGAGCCGAGTCCGAGTAACTCGCGAGCCGGCCAGGCTCGTTATCACCCCTAATTGGGCCTGTGCCTAACTTTGTAAACCTTTTGAAGTTCACGCCCCCCATCTCCTCAAGTTGATTGGCTAGTTAACAGCAATTCAAGCTTTCAGTGTCTTTTAACAGGGATTACCTAACTCTCGCCTTTAGGAATATAGATATTTTTTGTGATAAAGTTTGGTCAGCATTCATTACCTAGTACTTTAGAAGGTTAATTTGAGGCAGCCTTTGGGTCTAGTAACTTAAATTTTAGTTTGAAATCTGGTAAAATAGTTGCATGCATAATTCAATAAAGCATGATATTCAAGCAGGGATTTGCATAAAAATGATGCACTGAACTGTTTCATTTTATTTCTCATGTACCTTAAGCTAACCAGGCAAACAGGTTGCTGCAGACAAGAACTTAACCCTCCATTCCAATGGAGGCAAACAGCTACCATTGTAATCTCATTAGGGCACACACGCCTTGTATCTGCATTGCCTAAACAAGTCAACTGCATCATTCGATCGCCCGAATCGGACACAACCACCGATCGTAGCGCTCCAAGGAACATAGTCATTTCTCGTGAATGGACATGCCTAAATTCAAGTCCCCAATGCCAGCACAGGCCTTCAAAACAACAATATACGTGAAACTATTAGGCTAAACTTTGGATTCAAGCTTGAAATAGAAAACCCATGAAGCCTTGGGCTTTAAATTCCCAGTTTGAGCATAAGCTTTGATTATAGTGTTGAAAAGGAAATACTCTATTATGAAATAAGTGCCTAAACACTTTGATGATGAAAATCATCTATGTAAAATCAAAACTTCAATTCTAATTTTTGTTGCTGCTGTTTTTTGCTATTTTATTTTGTTGTTTCATGTACTCTTTGCTCCATTACACATACTCTTTTTTCTCCATTAGGATTAAGGAGGTTTTTTAATGAGGTGTGTAATGGATGCCCCCTTATCTCAAAAAAAAAAAACTTCAATTCTAAAAAATTTGTTTCAAAATGTTTTAGTTTTACTTCAAGAGTTTCTATAAAATTTCAAAGTTTTAAAATTTTCATCTCATTATGTTTTATTTTCTTTACTTTTTAGTTTGTTAAGATTAACTATTCTTAAAAAGGTTAAATGTCAATTTAGTTCGACGTTTTACTTAAAGAGACTCTTCTCGTCACGTTTTTTATGGGATCAACCAATAAAATTTATTTATTTTATTATTTTTTTCATGTCATTTTTTTACCAAGTGACTTGGTAAAAATTATTTTTAAATTTAATTTACAATATTTCACTCTTTATTTTGATTTTGCACTTCATCGTTTGAGTTCAATGAATTAAGGACAACAAAAAAGTCGAGACACGAGAATTCCAATGTGTATGTACAAATTACAATCATGGCATACAATACATTGGTGAAACTGTTATTATTAATAATAAAAATAAATCTAGGTAATGATGATAACCCTTGAAAAAAAAATGTCTCGACTAGGGATGGACCGAAGGGGGCTGGTGGAGCGGTCGTCTCTCTTAAAAATTTAAAATTCTTATATGATTTAAAAAAAATTAGAATTTTTTTATGTATTTTCTATTAAAAATCTATTTTCGTCCCCTAAATTTTTATAAATTTGCTGCCTTAAAAATTTATAAGTTCACCCCTAACCTAAAATCCTGCGTCCGTCCCTGTCTCTGTCTTGACCACTCGGTTTCGGTTTTAATACCACTCTTAAATTACTTTTACCTAGGGGTGACAATCGGGTGAGGAATAACTGAAAACCGTGGGGATCCGAACCAATGGGAATGGGGAATAAACGAATTCTTCACCCATGGAGATGGGGACGAGTGAAGTTATTATCACCGAAGCTCAAATGGGGATGGGGACGGGGATTGCTATATTCGAACTGTGGGGATAACCGAACCGTACCCGTATAAATCACCGTGGGGATCCCTTAAAAATATCCGCAAGAATCCCCAATATTTTACAAATTTAAATGGACAAAAGGGTAATTTACTCATTTTCAACAAAAATCTAATCTTCTATAACCAAAGTATGGTTGTGTGGAGTAAGTTTGAAAATTCTCTGTAAATTTCATAAAAGTAATTAGAAAGTGGTCTATACATCGTTGTAAACGTGAGTCAGTCTAGTTTTGTTTAAAATACACAATGATCGATTTCGATATGTATTTTAAAAAATATGAATATTTGAATGTTGAAAGATCATAAAAATTTAGCAGCATATTTCTTAGAAAGAAGTTTTACCAGTGACTTTAAAAAATCACCAAAAATCTAAAAGATAAATCAGAAAGTAAGCCTTATATTTCTATAACTATACGGAAGACTAGATTCGTTTAAAACAAACGGTTCTTGATTTTGAGTTATGTATTAGGAGTTATTAATTTTTGAGTGAGCAAAGGTCAGAAGAAAAGACTGTAGGCTGTTTCTAAAAACAACGATGACAGTAACAACAAAAATTCATCATGAATCGAACAAGTAAAATTATAAGAGATAATTTATATGGTTGAAAAGATTATTGAATCTAGCTCTTATAGTTCTTCCTTTTACAACAAACAGATCATGATTTGAATCTGTAAAGTACTAGTAACATATTTTCTTTTAAACGTAGTGCATGTCGATATGTTTCAATAGTTAATATTTTAGTCATTGTAAAAAATAATATTTTAGTCATTTATGTTTGGGTAAACTATATAAATGACCACCATACTATTATAAAAGTCGCGATTTGACCACCTTACTTTTTTTCGAAACAATTAAATCATCATATTATTAAATTGGGTGCAATTTGACCACCAGCCGTTAAAGGTTAACGGCAGGGTGACGTGTCAGTTAAAAAAATAAGGGTATAATTACACATTTGGTCCTTACTACTTATACATTTTTTCAATTTAGTCATAATTTTAATTTAATAAAATAAATTAATTATTTAATTAGGTGATGACACGTGTCACTACCTTATTGGAGGTATTTAATTATTTATATTTGATTAAATAAATTTATTTTCATCCTCCAATCAGGTGGTGACACGTGTCACCACCTAATTAAAGGAAGAAAATGGAAAAAAATTCAAATGCAATTATGGGGGATCGAACCTACGTCTCATAGAGAGCAAAAGTGATGGCTTACCACCACACCAAATGCTATAATGTGATATAATTCCTGCACTAAATTATATGTAAATAAACATCAAAAACTGAAAAACTCCATCATCGTCACTCTTATTTGTAGATTTTATACCTATTTTATGCTATGGTCCAGTTCTTATTTGCAGATTTTCCCATCTAATCATCACTCTTTTCCTGAGAGAAAAAGAATGAAGTACTGACTTTACTGCGGCATACAATCCAGGTTGTTGGAAGTTGGAACCCTCTTTACGCACCATCAGAAATGTGTGATTGTGGATTCACTAGCATCCGAAAATAACCGAAAGATCACTGCTTTTTTAAGAGGTTTGGACCTTTGTGATGGGCGTTACGATACACCCGAACATCGACTGTTTCGGGACCTTGGTACCGTGTTTAAAGGGGATTTTCACAACCCCACATTTTCTGTGAGTGAGTTTGACAGAAATTGGATTTGTGTTAGCCATATGTACTAGAACCTCATCTTGCAGTGCATATCATCTTCAATTAGTTTAAAGAATCTTGACATCAATTGCTCTTACTGATTCTTGGTTTCTCTTTTAATTGTTAGTCAGGAACTAAGTGCCCAACAGATCGAAAATGTTGCTAACGACGATGATGGAATTTTTCAGTTTTTGATGTTTATTTACATATAATATAGTGCAGGAATTATATCACAATATAGCATTTGGTGTGGTGGTAAGCCATCACTCTTGCTTGCTATGAGACGCAGGTTTGATCCCTCATACTTGCATTTGAAATGTTTTTCCATTTTCTTCCTTTAATTAGGTGGTGACACGTATCACCACTTGATTGGAGGATGAAAATAAATTTATTTAATCAAATATAAATAATTAAATCCCTCCAATAAGGTAGTGACACGTGTCATCACTTAATTAAATAATTAATTTATTTTATTAAATTAAAATTATGACTAAATTGAAAAAATGTATAAGTAGTAAGGACCAAATGTGTAATTATACCCTTATTTTTTTAACTGACACGTCACCCTACCGTTAACCTTTAACGGCTGGTGGTCAAATTGCACCCAATTTAATAGTATGATGGTTTAATTGCTTCGAAAAAAAGTAAGGTGGTCAAATCGCGACTTTTGCAATAGTATGGTGGTCATTTATATAGTTTACCCTTTATGTTTTTAGTTTTGAAGAGTTAATGATGAGTGTTTATTTTAATGTTTTATTTTTTTGGTATGGGAAATAACCGAAAACCGCGGGGATCCGTAAGGGATGGGTATGGGTCCTAAAAAATCCCCGAAACATTTAATGGGGATTCCCTAAAATCGTATCCGTAAGTGTTAGGGACGGAGTGGGTAATACAAAACCGTCCCCGAACTGCCCCATTGCCACCACTACTTTTTTTTATCAAGTAATAACGTTTGATTAAAACTGGAAGAAAAACCGGCACATACAACAACAAACCAAGCCCCATACTAGGACAACGACCAAGAAAGAACATAAAGAAACCAAACCACCAGCCATATGCGTCGGTGGAAACCAACAAACAACAAGAGAAAGCCAACACTCGTAAAATGCTGAGGCTGAGACAACGTCCACTGGTTCATCCAGGGATAGCTTTGAACAATAACCGAGCATCGGTAAACACAACAACGATCAGCCGAAGCTTGAGACAACAGAGAAACGCTCGAAACTCGCATGAGAGCTCCCTCCGGAGGTAGGCTCTCACTCCAAACGAGATGAGCCTTGTCAAGGCAAGCAGAACGAAACCCCTACGTTGAATCCTCGGCAAGTTGATAAGGAACGTAGCCGCAGGAGAAAACCAGTCATGAGACAAAGTCGCAAAAAGATTGAGCCCGTAAATTTTTGAAAAACTGATCCACACCAACCGAAACCCTACTGGAAGGGTAAATCCGCCTGGATCCCATTCGAACCATGAAATACTTATTTTTCGGATCCTATTGGAAACCCAAAACTCAACAGATTTTCAAATCCCTTGAATCAAGGGGTGATTTGGCTTTTTTTGGAAATTTTTGGATGTAACAGCTGGAGATTGATATTTATAGGAACCAAGCTGTTGAAGGACGAAAATGCCCTCGTCCCTCAACTCCCGAAAGAACCTTACTATCACCATAATGTTACCAGCGGCTTGGAGACCTGTCAAACTCCAACGCAAATCTGTGGGTAGGGGCTTTGTCGGCCGACGAACGAGACAATAGAGGTGACGCAAGAAAGGCCCGTCCAAAATTGGGGAAAGACCGGCTACGGTCTTGAGAGGCCGGAGATTCACCGAAACTCCAGTGAAGCAGAGAGGAACAACGAGGGGAAAGGAAGAGACCCAGAAAGCATAGATGAGCGCTTGGGGGAAGAGGAAACGACCGATGAAGAAGGTCTTTGCAGCTTGCTCCGACGCCGGTGAGTCCAGATCGACAACCCACGAGCCTCACGACCCCAAAACCACAAAGAATCCAAACCAACCACGAACTATACCACCGAGAAACTACCGCCCAGGGGAGCGTGCACGATACCGACACTGTCGGACGAGTTCCGGTGAGACGACCTCAGCCGAAGTCTGACCTAAACGCTTGCCGGACATGAAAACAAATCCAGCCCAAGTGAGCCTTGAAATAATACGGGAGAGAGTTTTGGGTTTGGCGTGTGTGGCGCGTTGTATAAGGGAGTTTTGAAATTTTTGTTCGCTCGTGCTTGATGGGACTAAAAAAAATATTTTTAGTTATTCCCCTTCAATAGAGAAATTATATTATGGGTGATTCACACCACGTCATTCATGAGACAAATCACTAGAAACCACCCACTTCATCATTATTTTCCATGTCATTAATCTAATAATAGAATAACTTTCCAAAAAACAATTTTTAAAATGACATGGAAAAGTTTTAGTGAAGATTCATTGGTTGAAAAAAATAACATGTAAAAATCATGGTGAAGTGGGTGGTTTCCATTAGTTGGTCCCATGAATGACGTGGTAAGAATCACCCATAATATAATTTTTTTCCAATTGATTGTGACCCTCTCATTGCCACCACTACTTTTACCTAAAAGTAAAACATAACTTTAATAATTAATCTGTCATTTTTGTCGTTGCTCTCACCATTTGCGTCCGGATTCTTCTCATATATCATCACAAATTGACAATTATAATTAAAAATGGAAAGTTTCTCTCCTTTTTCGTTCTCTTTTTCGATGAAAAATATATTAAATAATTGAAAAGTCATGGTGGATCTAGTACCACCACCACCCATGTGGGCTGTCGAATCAAAGTTGCTCTATTAAACAACACTTATTTCACCAACAACCCCTTAATATAAATATAAATTATCTTCCTTAATCATTATATCAACTGTTTAACTTTATTTGAACAAAAAAAAGAGGCAAAATGACAAAAGATGCCCCCAACGTTTGCATGTTTTGTCATTTGGCCCCCTATTCTTTTTTTTGGTCCAAAGATGCCCCCAACGTTTGCTTGTTTTGTCATTTGGCCCCCTATTCTTTCTTTTGGTCCAAATATGCCCCCAACGTTTCATTCATAGTCTAAATATGCCCCTGCTGGATGTAAACTGTCAATCAACTGACGGTCAACAGCTTATAAAAAAATTTTGACGTGGCATCAGCAGATCTTAATACGCGATAAGTCCAGTCAGCATCAACTGTTGAACGTTAGTTGACTGACAGTTTTCATCTAACGGGGGCATATTTGGACCAAATTGAAACGTTGGGGGCATATTTGGACTATGAATAAAACGTTGGGGGCATATTTGGACCAAAAGAAAGAATAGGGGGCCAAATGACAAAACAAGCAAACGTTGGGGGCATCTTTGGACCAAAAAAAAGAATAGGGGGCCAAATGACAAAACATGCAAACGTTGGGGGCATCTTTTGTCATTTTGCCAAAAAAAAACTGTTTAACTTTAAAAAATGTCACATGGCAAAAGTTGAAAAAAATACTGAAAATTACAAAAGGTAAATATTTCAAAATATATTAGTTGTTTTTTTGCTTTCATTTTTTAAAATATATGAAAACATTTTGAATTTAAAAAGATTAATTTTTTTAAGATTTGAGTTTTTTTTTTAATTATCACGTGACAGTTTTTGATTATTTCAAACAATTGGGATTAAAATAATGACCTAAAATGACTACGAATAATATTTTAGATACTTTACTTATTCAAAAAATATATATGATTTAAGGACTGATTATTTTGATTAAACCAAAACTAAATAGATGATTTAATTTTATATATTGATAGAGACGATTATTTTGTAGTTTTAAATTTTATACTTGAAGTTCTATGACCAAACTTTAATCAATATTTTAAAAACTAAACATAAATAACTGAGTTATAATTTTGTTAACTTCGTCAATATTTCATATAATAATTGTATTGACAGTAAAAATTTTAATTCATGAGTTAAATTAAAAACAATATATTATTACCAACAATCAGTTGATATATTGAGATAAAACATTAAATTCTTGAAGTGAGATTAAAAATTTAAATTTAAATTTTGTGAATAAAACAATTACATTAATAAGGTCGTCCTCAATCCTCATAATATATATTTATAATAATATTAATATATATTAAATTTAAATTATTTCAAGGATAAATGAAATCACACCTCAAAGAAAACAAATCATCAACGCTCATTTTATTTAATCCGAAATCGAAACTTTAATTAATTAATTTAACGTTCTCATGGCCTACTCTGCCTAATTATGACCATACACTCACAATTATTACGTTACTGTTTAATTACTTTTTTATTATTATATGTTAAGGTTATTTTGAGCGAGTCTAACATACAACATGTCTAGACAGTAACGATGATGGATGTAAAAAAAGTTTAGTGGGACTACGTGCCCACTTTGAAAATTCAAATTTTCTTTACTAGTTATTTATTTTATTGAGCGTGTTGAGCTTGAGAATTTATAGTTATTTATTTTATTGATCGTGTTGAGCTTGAGAATTTATTTGTGTTCATCCTGAAAAATAATTTTTTTATTTGTTATTTATTTTACTAAGTGTGTCCACCTAAAATTTTATTTGTACCCTTCTACGCACTAAAAAGTTTATGTTGTTAATATTTAATATACGTGTGCCACCCTCAAAATTTTTCTGAATCCACCAATGTATTTAGGGTGCGGTTAAAAGACGGCAGATTTCAAAACTTGTCCACAAATTAAAAATATTAGATTTCTTAATAACATTTTTGCTTAGTTTTTTTCAAGTATCGATACTTAGTTTCAAACTAAAATTTTATCAAAAAAAATAAATATAGGTACTTTAAAAAAAATTCAAAAAAAAAAAACAAACCAACAATATTATTAAGAACTCTAACATTTTCAATTCATAGACAAATTTCGAAACTTACCATATTTTAATCGCATCGTAGAGACGCGGCACCCAAACACACCCATTATTTTTTATATATAAACTCACACCTACACTGTCGATCTTGTAATTTAAATTATCAACCTAAATCGAAAAGTGATTTCTCACTATTAAGCAAAATAAATAGCGGGTGTCATTCCATGTTAATTTTTAATCTTATTAATGGAAGAAATAATTTTCACTTATATTTTATTTCCTCTCTCCTATTAAATTTATCTAGTATTAATTTTTCTATAATAATTCTTTAGCTATGACTTTTTATTATTTTAAATGTATTATTGATAAAAATTTTAAAAAATATATTTTATAAATATTCAATTAAGTAGTTTAAAATATATATTTTATAAAATTTAATTAATTAAATACTTATAATAAGGGTAAAGTACACTAGTGGTCATCAAGCTTTTAGGGTGCGTTTATTTTGGTCACCAAACTTTTAAAATTTTCATTGGGGTCACCTAAATTTTAGTTCGCTTTCATTTTGGTCCCTCCCATTAACTTCGATTAAAAGTGCTCCCGTTAACTTTGGTTTCAAGCACGAGTAGAAGGATCAAAATGAAAGAAGAAAAAATGAAGGAAAAACAAAGTTTCAGTTATGGAGGAAAAACAGAGCAAGTAAAGAAAAGAAAATGGAGGAAGAAAGAGAATTAGCGTGTCACATTAGCATTTTTAACGGAAGTTAACGAAAGAGACTAAAATAAAAGCGAACTAAAAGTTGGGTGACCTCAATAAAAGTTTTAAAAGTTTGGTGACCAAAATGAATGCACTCTAAAGGTTTGGTGACCACTGGTGTACTCTACCCTTATAATAATTATTATTAAAGTTTAAAAAATTTTACTTTTAAAATAATTAATACGGGACAAATGTCATAATAAATATTGGTTAATCTTTTAATAAAATCTAAGTTAACTGATGGTCAGTGAGCAGCTTTATTATTTGCTAATGGCCGACAGCTCGAGCCTCCGTGAGGTAAGAAAAAAAATATAGCAGACTTGGTCACTTGGCTATGCACATCATATTATTAGGGCAAATTACATAAACGACCACCATACTATTGCAAAAGTCGCGATTTGACTTTGGTCCTTACTACTTATATATTCTTCCAATTTAGTCCTAATTTTAATTTAATAAAATAAATTAATTATGTCACCACCTAATTAAATAATTAATTTATTTTATTAAATTAAAATTAGGACTAAATTGAAAGAATGTATAAGTAGTAAGTACCAAATGTGTAATTATACCCTTATTTTTTTAACTGACACGTCACCCTGCCGTTAACCTTTAATGGTTGGTGGTCAAATTGCACCCAATTTAATAGTATGATGGTTTAATTGCTTCGAAAAAAATAAGGTGGTCAAATCGCGACTTTTGCAATAGTATGATGGTCGTTTGTGTAATTTACCCTATTATTTATTAGTCAAAATGTCTAAAATCAAATTGTTTTTAACGAGAATTTCTAAGGGTAATTTAAAAGCCACACGGCTCTTCATATTATTACGGGTAAATTACATATTTTCATCATTAATTTTTTTATATTTTTATTTTAATCACTACACTATTAAATAATAAACAAAGTTATGACAATACATTTCTATTTTTAAAAAATACAAGATGGTCCTAAAATTTTCTTATTTTTTTTTTGTGAAAAAACTTATTTTTTGACAATAGAACACTTTTTTTTTAAATCCTAACCGTTGGGAGGTGGAGAAGGATAGAAAGAGCTATATATCATGATTTCATGTTGGTCGAGCGGTTGATATTGTTGATTGGAGTGGTTTGAGATTTTGCGAATTTTTATTTTTAGGTCGAATTTTGTGAGATTTTAAAGAGATTTGAAAAAAAATCTAAACTGATAGAGTGGAAGGAGGTAATAAAACGGGTTTGTTGGTGTCTCAAGTGGTTGGAGAACACACCAGAGAACAATGGTTCCGACGCCAACATAATTCAAGGACAGAGTTGTAAAAATTTCATCTTTAGAGGAATACTATAAAATCAAAAAAGGAAAAAGAAAATATGATGGGAATGATTGCCACATCACCCTTATAAAAGTGGATGCCACATAAGCACATCAACAAAGTGATTGCCACATTACCCTCATTTGTCTGATTAACGCACAAGTAATCAAAATAAAAATAGTTCAAAAATTCAATGATCAAATTAAAATAAGTTAAAATCTAATGACTAAAATAAGAGTAAGAAAAAAGTTAAGTGATGAATTTTATAATTTACCCTATTATTATTTTTAAATATTTCTTTACATCACGGTAATGGAAAAATGAGCCAAATCAAGTACCTTTTAACAAAGTCAGTCGTTTCCTCAAGGAAAAAAACAATAGTTTTTTAGAACCAAGCAGCGGCTCCATTGAATTTTTCGGGCCAAATGAAAATTAATATTTAGAATATAAGAGATGTTAGAAAATATTTAAGGAAATAAGTCATTTTCTACGGTATATGAGGACCTTGCCACCTGCACATGACGAGGTTTGAAAAAAAATATTAAAAAATTAGATATCGCCACCTACACATCAGCTGCACATGTCGAGGTTCCCGTATACTGTAAAAAAATGACTTATATCCCCAAATATTCTTCATATCACCTCCATTTCAAATATTTACTTTCATTTGGATTATTCTTCGAATTTCTCCCAAAGTAGCTGTTATATAATATCTATAAATATATACATACACATATATGCAGTGTACCCCAATAGAATTCTCAGCCTATAATCACTTCACAGCTATATTCTCTGTAAGTTCAAAGTTTCATCTTTTAGAATCGTCAATCTGTTTCTCTTATTCCGACCGGAGGTTTATACCGTCTGTTTCTCTTGTTGTTTATGTGCAGGTGCGAGAAATCAAGGATATGGAGATTACTATCAAGGAGTCCAGCGTCGTGTATCCGGCCGAGGAGACGCCAAAGCATCGGCTATGGAGCTCCAACTTGGAACTACTAATGACACTGCATCATGTTCCAACTGTTTACTTCTTCAGATCGAATGGTTCGCCCGATTTTTTCGACACTCGTGTGCTCAAGGAAGCTTTAAGCAAGCTTCTTGTCCCGTTCTACCCCATGGCCGGGAGACTGGGGAGGGACGAAAATGGAAGGATTGAGATAGTCTGCAATGGTGAAGGAACCTTGTTCGTGGAGGCCGAAACGGATTACGTGATCGATGATTTGATCGGCGACACCATGAGTCATAGTCCGAACCTGTGGCGATTAGTTCCGAAAGTTGATTATTCGGCTGATATTTCATCGTATCCTCTCATTTTAACACAGGTGCGCTGTTATAAAATATGTAGGAAATTAATTGGTTTTTGGTAGTTTTGTTATGTTAATGTTTGATGTTCGTAGGTGACGAGGTTCAAGTGTGGAGGAGTTGGTCTCGGGATCGGATTACAACATACTTTGACGGATGGTCCGGCTTCGGTTCATTTTATTAACGGTTGGGCTGAAGTGGCTCGAGGTCAGCCTCTTAGTGTTCAACCTTACATTGATAGGTCACTTCTTCGAGCTCGAGTTCCGCCGAATCCGAGTTTTCACCATGTCGAATATGACCCTCCACTGTCCATGAATACCACTGAAGAGCCCCAATCGGAACCGGAAACCGCCGTCTCCATTTTCAAACTCACTCGTGATCAACTCAATACCTTGAAAGCCAAGGCAAACACAAATGAAGATGGTGGTGTTTATAGCACCTACAACAGCCTCGCGGCACATATATGGCGTTGCATAAATAAGGCCCGGTGCCTCCCCGATGATCAAGCGACTAAGTTGCACATTCCGATAGATGGACGGTCTCGATTGAGGCCTCCTCTCCCACCAGGCTATCTTGGCAATGTGATCTTTATGTCTGCAACAATAGCACCACACGGTGAGATCCAATCGGAGTCGTTTTCGGATACTGCAAAGAGAATCAAGAACATATTGAAACGAATGGATGATGAGTATCTAAGGTCGGCTATTGATTACATGGAAAAAGTGCCTAATGTGAAGGCTCCGGTGCGAGGAGCAAGGGGTTTCCAATGCCCGAATCTCAGCATCAACAGCTGGATGTGGTTGCCTCTGTATGATGCAGATTTCGGATGGGGTCGTCCGATATGGTTAGGACCGGCTAAAGTGTCCCAGGATGGGAAGACATACATTTTACCGAGTCCGGCTAACGACGGGAGCTTGTCTGTTGTGTCATGCTTGGACACTTCTCACATGAAAACATTTGGACAGCTCCTTTACAAGATCTAGGGAAATCACATGGCTGATTTCGTCTTGTTGCAGTTTGTCTTTTGCATTTTCATTTGAGCATGTCTCGAGTTTAGTTCAGGGACCAAAAAATAAAAATAAAAAGGAAAGACAATGTTCTTGAAATTGATATTCACTATATTTTACAAAGTTAAAACTTCACAATTCGCAAGAAAATTGGATTATCAAGCCATTATTATCTCAACCAGTCCCACCTAATGATATTATGGCCACAGATCCAGTGGCAAATCTAGCAAACTCAAGACGGATGAGTATATTGAATCAGTCAATGCGGTAAACCGGTGATCGAAACCGGAGCGTCGTCTGCCGCCAACCAACATCATTCTGGGGAGAAACTCAATCCATCAATAGCCATGGATAATTCTGTTTCGGTCGCACTATCTTCGATTACATTTTCTTCTTTTGCTTCTGCCGCTGTCACACACTCCTGGAATCTGAAACAACTCGTGAGATGGTCGTTCGTTATTCCCACTGCTTGCATGAAAGAGTAGACGACGGTTGGCCCTACACTCCGGAAACCTCTTCTCACCAGATCTTTGCTTATGACATCGGCTTTCGAGGTTTTAACCGGAACCTGGCGAGGATACTTGAATCTGCCAACTATAGGCTTGCGGCTCACGAAACTCCAAATATACCGATCAAATGACCCGAACTCATCGATAACCTGGCATCATCAAAACTTACAAAAGGTTAGTTGCAATAATGATCACAGTCACTAAGGGGAGTGCAATTATAGCACTTAAAACATATGAATGACTTGGGACTTACCAACTAAGCAAGCTGGCATCAAATGGATGGGAATAATTAAGTTTCCTAACCAAATAAAATTAAAATATATAATCAAACTGCTAATTTGTACCCTTGTGGTTTGTCCCATATGATTCAAACATGACTGGAAAGGTTTAGGATCACCATTCATCTGTTTTTCACCTAACCTAATCACAAAAGTGATTACTAAGCACCTTTTATATTTGTTTAATTACTTGCTAGAACAAGACAGAACAATGTGAGTGGTCCTAAAATTGAGTGTAACAGTCGATTCAATGAATTTTGTATCAGGCGATATACGTGTAAAATAAGCCCGGAAGTAAAGAAGATGGCCAGAAGTGTGCTACATCTTGTAAGAAACACCATCCGGTTTCTTCTGCTTACACGCGATTCACGGAGCACTGCCTTTCATGCCAACCAAGGTAAAACAATGGTGAACAGAAGAGTGAGATCATCTACCTTGGATATTTGACGTGCATTCTCGATAATAGCTCGCAGCTTCAGTTCTGATAACAAAGAACTTGCCATGCTACCGTGTGATATTAACTTCTTCTCGTTCAATTTTGATACAGCAAGAGGATCAAAATCCATAAAAACTTCTCTGAATAAAGAAGCACTTTAGAAATGAGTGTTCTTATTCAAGGAAGTGAATGGAAATTAAGGGATCAATACCTGAATATGTGCCTTTTGCTTAGGATAGCAGACCATGTAAGTTCAGACAGAGCACCCGAAAGTACAAGCAGCTCAAACAGTTTCCTGCATGTGGACAATAATATCAAGCAAACTACTTATCAAATGCAATTTTATTACTAGATAGGCAGCCCTTTTAAGAAGCAGCCGGATGGTAGACGCGGCAATGTTGAGATCACGTACTTATCATCGTGTATAGGAACTCCCCACTCTTTGTCATGGAAAGCACCATAAATCGGATCTGTTACCAGAAAACATGAGATAAGAGTGATCAAAGGATCAAGGCAACCAAAGTTTGCGACGTCGCCCATGGTTTGTTTGTGTAGTTCTGAATGTTCGTTCTGCACTATAACTAATCGAACCTAACCTAATACTGCAACCCTGGGATTGGAGAACTTGAAAAGCATAAAATATACAAAGAACTGATTTGTTCTTAGTGCAGAACCAAATGAATTATATCCTATTCCCAATGCCGATGGCCATGGGCCACGGCTACCCTAAATAATTCTTTCGGTTACGACATTCAGAAGGCATATACAGGGGAAATTGCTCTAACCTAATACTTAGACAAAGGTTATGCAGCTATTACTACGATTGAAAGCAGTCTTAGGAGGAAGATGTTAACAAAATTTCCAATCAACCATGAAAAAACACAGAGAAATTAGAGGACACAACAACACACCTGTATTCGGTGTCACCCATGCACATCTCTTCTGATGCAAGCCATCAGATGGCAAATCCAAGCCACCATCAGAAGCAACACTTCTCGGCTTTGGCGTGTATGGCTTCCTCTTACTTCCTACACTATTTGAACGAATTAACCTACCAGTCGATGCTCGACTGTGAAATGAATCCGTGGAAGCATCCGATGAACATGAAGCATTTAGTGATAAACTAGAATGTAATAACTGCTCGTGGCGGCGTAGCACTGAAGGAGCACTAACAGAATGAGTTTTTGGAGAAAGTGAATTAACAGTAGATGATGGAAAGGCTTTTTTCTCCTCTACTACAGTCGTCTCAACCGGAGACTTCTCAACCTTTTTCACAGGCTTTGAAACTGGTTTTCTGGCACTTAATGAACCCGCCTTGTTCCCGGCAGGTCCCAATACAGGCCTTGACTCAGAATCGGCTACATTCATTGACCTCAATCTCGGAGCACCGGACATAGATTAAGAATAATAGACAACAGACACGCAAATTGACTGCAGGCTGAAAAAACTAAATTTGTTATAGCTGAACCAACTCGCCATGACAGCTGCTTATACTCTGATAAAGAAATCTATCAATTCAACACTAATTATCAAGTGATCCTCAAATATACAATTCTAGCAATCTAAGCTTTTCACAAAACTAGATCTCAGCTTCTCAAATATACAATTCTTGCAATCTAATTACTAGTTCAAAAATCAGCATTAAAACACCAATACCCAAACCAAAGTTGAACAAAAATGAGAGATCAGTAGAAGCTAAAGGCTCAACCTTTAAACATCAGAAAAAAATGGGATCACATCGTATATTCATTTAAAGCATTCAAATTTAGCTTGGAAGAAAACATAGATTCTATTATGAATTGTGGGAAACGAGAGAGAAAGGGTTTCTGTTACCTCAAAAGTCAAAAGGAAAGTTCTTTTAAACTGTGTCCTTTCCAGAATCCAGACATTATCTCAAGGAAAAAGAAAAGCCAACACAATTGCAGGGAACTCCATACTTTCTTCCTCTTTTATATTCCTCGATAAAACGCAGGAAAATTGATTGGAAACAAAAAAAAATGTTCAATCTACGAGAGTTGGATTTCTCTCTCTCTCTCTCTAAAGTCCAAACTACTACTATATTTATAGTGTCGACAGAGAAGTAAGGGGCCAATGAGTGGAAGAGAAAGAAAAGTGTAGATTGGCGTTTTGCTTGCTGTATTTTTAATGAAGGTTTGGTATAACAGATAAACTCCCTCAAAGATTAAATTATACAACTCGACTTGAGGGCCCATCCATGGTAATGGAAATTGGTTCCAAGTTTAGCAGCACAATGAAAAGAAAGAACAAAGATTTGCAAGGTAAGCTGTAATTGAAATTGACTTTAGTTTGATTTGATATTCTTTTTATTCTAATTCTACCTTACTTTTACTTTCCAAGTATAGATTTCATCCCATGACAATGATTAAAGTAAACCCAGTTTTTTTTTAATCAAATGATGTCTTTTGACCGGTCCAATTTGCTGAAATGACAAGATTTCATTAAAGAAGAAAGAACAGTTAGTATTAGGTGAGTAATCCTCTCTTGTTATCTAACCAGTTCAACTGTTTTAGTTGGGTTTAATATTTTCTTATAATCATGGTGTGGGGTTCAAAAATAAGAAGGGGGTGAATATCATAGAATATCAAACCAAGCAACCTTTTAATGTGAAATATAACTACCCTCCTCTTACCCTTTTGAGCTTTCCCATCCCTACTCTTGTTTCTAAAGCCAGTTTTATATCTTGCTTGCTCCCTTCTCTAAATGCTATATATAGTAGATGTGAAAGTGGGAGTTATCAACAGAGAAACATGGGGTGGTGAAAGAATCAAGTTTTCTTACCCAACACTTCTCATTACATTTAGAGTACTTGTGGCAGGCTGTGGGCATTTGACCTACTGTGGGAATGGGGCTCTTTTTGTCATATTCAGTTGTCAAATACACCAAATTGTACAACAGAGGAAAAGTGAAGGATCAAAGTTAAAGATTTTAATATAAAACTTGACATGGCAGATCCCTTTCTTGCTAGTAATCAACTCGGAAAACAGGGGTGAAAACAGAGAGACTTCATTATTCAAACTAGAAATCATAAATTCAGCCCTTGGTCTCAACACATATTGGAGAGGGGAAGGAATCAATTCTTAAGAGACTAGTTTGACAGCATGTGATGGGGTGTGAAGTGGGCAAAGTATCTCAAATCCCTACCTTTATTTTCTGGTTTCTTTTCCCCACCATCACCATTCTAGATTATTTTCAGTTTTTATTGAAACCAAAACCAAACTTGCTCTGCAAACAAACCCAACCTCCCTATAATCTTTTGATTTCCGAGTCAGCTATCAAAATCAAGCCTAAAAATTAACAGTTCACTAAAAACCTTCCAAGATCCCTTCCCCAGGGTATAACCTATATCACCGGTACCTCATTCTTTTAATTTACAAGTAGATTTCAAACTGTTCAAGGAGAATGACGATCTAAATTTTAGTGTTCAAGGGAGAATGACAATCTCAATTTCAAGTTGACAAACTATCTGTGATGGGCCTTTGTTTACCATGTTCCTTCTAATAAACACAACAGCTAATATTAGTGGCTTCCTAGTTCCTATCTAGAAGCACAATTAATCATTTAACATTGAAATATCAGAGCCATTTATATTTGGTTATTTCTCCTCATAAAACCCACAACTCTAGAACTCCCACCAGAAATTAACTTTATTCATCTTGACATAGTTTTCACTCATTACAAGCTAAGTGACACAATAACAGCAGCCATAACTTCCCTTACCTCACAACATAGATAGAGAATATTTAAAGGATCTTATCTACCTCGAAAGCAATAATATAAGTAACAAGAACATCTCAACAATGCAACAAAAAACATCGGGTTTATTCAAAAACAAAATATTGGTATATCCTCAAGAATCCATATAAACACAATAAAAAGTCATGTTACTATGCCCATCTGGGTATCGTCTTAAAACAGATAAAAATAAAGGCATCCAAATTGATGCATTCTGCTCCATTGACGAAGCAAAGAGTCACATGATACGAAAATGACATCTGCAAGAGTTCAAAACCATCCACAAATTAGTAAAATATTCAAAAGTGAATAAGCAGGCAGCTCTAAGAAGCTTATCTTCGCAGCTCATGCATACCTTAAGCAAAAGCTTACTATATTCACTACAACAATAATCTACAAATCACTTCATCTCTCCTAACTGATTGCATTAAAACATAGTATTATTATTACTATTAATGACCAATCAACCTTTTCCTAGAATTGAGTAGCTGTTTATTATTTTTAATTTCCACTACCATAAGTTGTTTCCTGACCTCAGCAACAATCTAAACTGAAGGTATCGATAAACTGATATGATCTGTAATTTAATGCTATCACCGATAAGCAGATTAAGTATAAATGACATACCCTAGCAAGCCCCTGCCTTGCCATGTTCTAGGAGTCACTGATAGATTAAACAATGCTCCTTGTCTCATGATTGTGACAGGTATGGGATGACCCTGATTAACCTGAGATTCAGAAGCAAGTCGTTGTAGCAAATTATCACCAGCTTTCACGTTACCAAATTTAACAATCTGGTCTCCTAGTTGTAAACCATCCTCAGCTGCCGGAGATGCATCAGCTATTTCATCAACCATTGCAAAGGGCACACCAGAAATTATATCCACCTCATTGGCGCCCTGAGAATCTCTCAAAGCAAGGTTTTGCAAAGATACCGAAGCACCAACACTGACAACTGATGCATTTTGATTCGTTTCAACACCTATCGGAATGGTAAATTGGTATGATTTAAACTTCCATTGGAAAACATGAGTTAATTTAAAGAAATATAGCACAAAATCATCTATCTAAACAAATGGTGCAAGAAATTGAGCCACTAACCTGATTCTTTAGGGGTTGAAGTGAGTTTTGCAGAATGCAAAACTTGAACATTGACGTTTATTTTTTCTGTAATTCCCTGGTGATCGTTTTTCAGTTCTGGTCAAATTAAACGACAAAATTTGCTAACTTTGTTAATACTTAATACGAACCTTCCTCAAATTCATTAACTCTATTGTTATAATAAATGAAAATAGAAAAAAAGAGAGAATACCAGCAAGACGATTTCGTTGTGCTCGGATAAATGGGATGTCAATATCAGCACGAGGAAACCCCTGGAAAATACAAAAACCCTAATCTCAGGAAATAGAAAAGACTGTAAATTTGAATCCTAATAACGAAATTAAAGTAAATAAAAACATATGGGTGTTCATAAAAGAAGGAAAATACTTCGGAATCGACGAGGTTGCCAGAAAGACCAGGACCCCCAGGTAGACAAAGCTGCTCAATTATGGCGTTCATCTCAGCCTCGATTCCACTTCTCTTTTCCATAAGCTTCATTGTCTCCGATTTAAGATTTGCCCCAACCATTGTTCTTTTCTTCTCTCTCTCTTTTTCCCCTTCTGAAGCGAGGTTTTTACTTTTTATAAGGCTTAGTTTGTGGTTGCTTTTAAAAAGTGTGGTGAAAAAAGTGATTTTCAAACTAGCTATTGAAAAGTAGTTTTGAAAAACTGGTTAGTGTTTGTCATTGAAGTCAAAAAGTGATTTTCATGAGATAAAAAGTCTATTTTAGACATGATATTAAAAAGTAAAAATAAATTTGGGTGATTGTTCAATTTAATTAATGTTATGATTTATGAAATAAATCAATTTCAATTATAATAAAAAAATATTTTTTATAAAATTTAATTTGAAAATATAAATTACATTCTAGATTATATACGGACATACCACTTACACATTAATAATAAATATAAAATAAAGTACAAATAAAATAATTTTATTCTCAATATAAATATTATAAAATATATATTATTTTACAATTATGCATGCATAAACATTATTTTAACAATAAATTATAATTAAATAATAAAGGTAAAAAGGTATTTTTATTTTCAAACTAGCTTTTCCACCCAAAAAGCTATAAAATCCAGCTTCTTGGTTTGGGTGGAAAAGCTGGTTTTAAAAGCAACTAAAAACAGCCTGTTTTAAATAAAAGCACTTAAAAAAGTGATTTTTGGTTGCGAAACGCAACCAAAAACAGGCCCTAAGGGTTTTAGATTTAACTTGGCGGACAAGACAATTGAGCTTGTGTGGGTTTTCTTTTTCAGGGAAATAGGCGAGGAGATGTGCAAGGGGAAGGCGCCTGATTCGGGCGATGTGGGCTTAGACTAAATTGATTGGGCTTAGAAAAAATACGAAGAATCTGAGATTGTTACGAAATAAATAAAGGATAAATATTTTATACGGCGGTTAAAATTGAAAGTACCTTAAATTGAAATGATTATCTTTAAATTTTAATTTCTACACTTAAATCTCTAAATCTTATACCCCAAATTAACTCTTTATACCTTAAAACTAAGGCGCTTGTGGAAACTTTTAGTTTCCACCGTCAGTGTATAAGATATTTAATCTATAAATAAATACATGTAGGAGAAGAGGGAGTTGTGAAAAAATATTTTTTATTTAACCATTGTATCTGATTTATTAGTCAACTAATTTAGATGGAGTTTTGTAGATGTTTAATATAAAACGACACTTTCAACCCAATTTTTCCATTCACAACTCCAAAATTTAAATTCGGAACCTTAATTAAAGGAGCTAGCACCTCATCAGTTTGATCAACATTGTTGTTGATACAATATGCAAGGATGTAAAATCGAACATATAGAAAGCATTCTATATCCTCCGATTTGTGGGTGTGGAGAAATCTAGATAATATAAAAATTGAACATTGAATAAAAATATTATTTTATTTGTATTTAAAAATAAATATAAAACATATCATACGTACACTGCTTCTGGACCTCTACGTTCTTTCAAGTTACAATGCTAAATGGGCTACTCCAAAGGCCTTCGTAATTAAGTGTATACGATTACAAAAACCATATACTTTGAAATGGCCCAAAAATAAAATTTACTAAAACAAATAGGGAAAAGGTTAAAATAACATATTCATTTGAGGGCCCAACCGGGTTCGAACCGGTGACCTCTTGATCTGCAGTCAAATGCTCTACCACTGAGCTATGGACCCTGTTGATTCGATAATGGAAAATAATTTTATAAATATAATATTTTTTTGGGTATATCTTGCAAGGTGTAAAATTGCAATTACAAGTTAGAATTACGAATGTAAAAAGCAGGAGACGTGAATATAAGGAAACTAATACTGTTATAGTGCCTGAAATGGGGTGGTGGTGCAACACCTTTTATATTATGCTGAAATCAATTCGGATTGAAACTCATTTCAGAAGAGATAATTTTTTTAAGATTATTTTTTTTATTCACAAGACTCGAACTTAAGATCTTATTTAAAGAAACGAAGTTTGCTATCACTTAACTTAGTATACATTTCCCTTTTCCTATACTTCCTATGTGTTTAAAGTTGATTTTGGTGGAATTCTTTTTGCGAGAGTGTGAGAAGTGTATTTTCAATTTTTCATGAACCACGAAATCAGCAGTTTATTTGATGAGCAAACTAGGAAAGAGGCCACACGGGCAAAGGGTATAAATTGTCTTCAGAATAAATCATTTGGGTCACCTAATAGACTATTAGACATCTATATTTGAACATAGATATAAAATAAAAAGTAGATTGAGTATAATTCGATTGATATTTGTCATTTGTACAATATACATAAGGACTGGATGTGAGACTTAGCATGCTTAAGCGCTCAATATTCTTCGTTATATGCGTGGGAGTAGGGGTGTTAAAAAATACTCGACCCGACTCAATTACCAGAACATAAATAACCGGGTATTTACCCAGATTTTTTTGCCCAAATCCGGCCTGGATCACAAAATTAGGAATTTTCGGGTACCCAGTTTACCCGAGTACCCGGATATATTTCAAATTAATATTTTTTATATTCAATATATATATATATATTAAACTAATAAAAAATCTTAATTTTTTTATATTTTATATTAAACTAATTCATACCAAATTTTACAATGCTTTCTCTACTAAAATATTAAATATGTATTGCTTTTTATATGAAGTGTAATGTATTTTTAATTATATACTTACCACATTTACATTTACTATGGCAACGAGAGAAAAGATATATATTAATATATATATATTTATTTATTCTAAGAATATTTATATATTCTAACAATATTTCAAATCTAAATCAATATTTTGTTATAATCTCATTTGTACCCACCAAATTTGACTTAATTTTATCATGGTTTATGGTGATTATCATGTCGATTGTCAAGTGAAGAACTTGGATAAACAGAGGCCTAAAACCATGGAAATTGCAGGATAATGTTTGCTCTATTCACCCATCATCATTAAAAAGGACTTTAATTTGCAAAATTTGTCCTCTCAAATTTAGGTTCTAAATGCTGTGTGTTGTGCTATTGGATTGGACCGCAAAAATTGAAAAACCCAAAGGAAAAATTTCCACGCTATCTATCATTTTCCTTCTCGGCAACTGATTTAGGCTGCGCACGTCTCAAAACATAAAAAAATTCCCTTGTGCTAAAGTCGGAGTGATACTCGGAAATATTGCTGTCTTCCGTTCAGACAAAACTGAGATTCTCGCGGCTTTTGTCTCTCTTTCTAAATCAAAACATTAAAGCAACAAATCTGTCTTCTTTTTCCCTTGTACAGCTAAAATCCAAGCAGGGAATATGCGCGGCCTTTATTAGCTTTCTTTTCGACTCTGGGTTTTGTGATTTGATCAATGATCACGTAGTTAAAGAACAGAACTTTTTCCCTTGTTTGTTGCATTCAAACATGAGTGTGTCTTTGACTGTAATGACTTTTAATCTGCATGAAGATCAACCTGAAGACAGCCCAAATTCGTGGGAGAAGAGGAGGGATTTGTGCATAAGTGTCGTCACCAGTTATTCCCCTGTCATTCTTTGTACTCAACAAGGTATATCTCTCTTTAAATTCTCATTCTTTCCCCCCCTTTTTCTGTGATCTCTGCGGTTTTCTTAGTTTGACTGATCTGGGTATTTCCTAATTTGAATTTTGGAGGTTGGGTTCTTAGAGTTGTGCTGTTGGAAATACTAGGTTTCGTTGAGTGAATGTTGGTTTTGAGAAAGGGTTTGTATTTTGGAGATTGCTTCAAGCTGGTTTAGTAACTTTTGGGGTCTTGCATTCCCTTGCTTGATGTGCTTCTTCTGGGTTTATTTTGATTGAACTTTTGTTAGTTTTTACCTTCTTCTTGGTTTATTTGATTGAGCTAGTTATTACTTTCTTCTTCTTGGTATATACATAATTGTTATGGTTTTGGTATTTGCATATTTCAGGTGTAAAATCTCAACTGGATTATCTTCAGCGGGGATTGCCAGGTAATCATTATTCAACCTTCCAATTCTTCAACTAGTAGTGATGAACACTCTTAAGTAATGCAGTCATACCTTAATAGTAAGGATAAACTGTTGGCATTAGGTCCGTTCTTGATAAACGGTGACGATGAGAAGGATTAACTATCGGATATTTACTTTAGTACTCGATGATGCCCTAGTATGAAATGATTTGTATAATTTAATTTGAGTTATTTAGGTGTTGCGGTACGAGAACACATTCTTGCTTGGTGGACTTATTTACATGTGTGTATTCAGATTTCAGACAACACAAGACTGGAATTGGGAGCTTTAGATTAATGCGTTGCCTCTTTCTTTTGTTGCTGCTTTTAAGGGGTGTGAATATATGGCATTGGAGAGCATTGAATTCAATCTTTTTATTCTGGTTGGAAATTTGCCGAACTGATTCTTATACAATAATTTAAAATATGCACCTAGACAGTTGGATTCTGTTGCCGTTGAATGTTTGAGTGCGAAAAATCCAAAGTTAGGTCTCATTTAGTTGATCTTCAAGTAAGTGCTCCTTCAAAATAAGATGCCAAAGAAGAAAAAATCCCTACCAACTAACAGATCTTGTAAAAGGGATGATACTTTTAGCTGTACTTGGCTGGCAGAATATGGAAATGAGAGTGCCACTAGACTGAAGTTGTTTTCCCTTCCTTTTTATAGGACCAAAGGCCTATATCAGTGTTAAGAAACTTTATTTTCACCAACTTGGTATGTAAGCACTGAAAATTGGAACAAGAGAGGGAACATATTTAAAAGTAGACACTTCAATGAGCATTGAGCACCATAGATTCAAAGGAACCCGAGGAATGTTTTACCACCTTCGTGCTTGAAGTCAAATGATAATAGTTTTGTTTAATAGTTTAATAGTTCTGTTTCAAACATCATCTTTTCTGTGATTAGAATATAGAGAAACAGAATAATCTTTTATTCTGTAATTTTTATTCACACATAATTCATCGTTACAAAACTGATTTAAAGACTCTTAAGTGTAGGACTTTTAGTTACATTAGGAGTCCTAGTTACATTTAACTACTAACTCTAATCCCTTAAGTAGGAGACATTAATATAACTACTAAACTAGAGTTTATTTACAAAACAAACTCTTTTATTCGGATAAACTAACACTCCCCCTCAAGCTGGAGAGTATACATTGTATAATCCCAGCTTGAACATAAACTTATCGAATAGGATCTTTGGCAGAGCCTTTGTAAGGATGTCTGCCACTTGTTCCTCTGTTGGAACATAGGATAAAGATGCAACTCCAGTAGTGAGTTTTTCTGCTATGAAGTGTCGATCTATCTCAACATGTTTAGTTCGATCATGTTGAATAGGATTCTTTGCAATCTGAATTGCAGATTTGTTGTCACACAAAATCTCAAACTTTTTGTCATGATTCATTCCGAGTTCTTCAAGTAGCTTGAGTAGCCAAATTCCTTCGCACATCCCTAAAGTTAGTGCTCTATACTCAGCTTCAGCACTGCTTCTTGAAACCACTGTTTGCTTTTTACTCTTCCAAGTGACTAAGTTACCCCAAACAAAGGTACAGTAACCACTGGTAGATCTTCTATTCACACATAATTCATCGTTACAAAACTAAAGACTCTTAAGTGTAGGACTTTTAGTTACATTAGGAGTCCTAGTTACATTTAACTACTAACTCTAATCCCTTAAGTAGGAGACATTAATATAACTACTAAACTAGAGTTTATTTACAAAACAAACTCTTTTATTCGGATAAACTAACATAGAATTTGGCAGAATGGAATATGATTTTCTTTTCTTTCTATGTTGTGCACATCGTAATTCTTTCATAGTACTCATGGATGATTTTGGTTTTTGTCCTCGTGTAGGTTATGATCAGTTAGGAATATCTAGAAAAGGGCCCCAGGACAGTTCAGATGAACATTGCACAATCTTCTATGACAAGGAGAAGGTATCTTTGTAGTTTCTTCATGCCCATAATCAAATATTATGGTACACATTGTTTTAACATTCTTTTCATCTTAATTGAAGGTAGAGTTGATTGAAGGTGGAACCTTTTGGCTGTCCGAGTCACCTTCTGTTCCTGGGAGCACAGCATGGGGTTCTGAAGTTCCATGTATCGCAACATGGGCTATATCCTTCTTTATTCAGCTTTCCGTTTTGATCTTATATTATATGAAGTTCCAGTTGCTGACATTGTTACCACTTGTATTCATAGAAAACCATTGCGTTAGTTTGTTTCCTTGACATGATGCCCACACATTCCAACTTAAAGGAGTTGAGCCACCAGGATTCTCATTTCAGATAGTGAATACTAACATGGATGAGTTAAGTCCTCGTGCCCGTAGACGAAGTGCTCTGCTTACATGGCAACATATTGCATCCTTACCTCCTAGCTTACCGGTTGTGTACTGTGGAGGATTTAACACACAGAAGGAATCAACGACAGGGCGTTTTCTTCTTGGGAGATCAAGGTATTCTGTTTAGTGCAAAATCATTTAGCTGTTTCATTACACTTATATACCTCCAAACAAACAAACTAGGGGACTGCCCCCTCTCCGGTTATCTTCTTTTCTGTGACAGTTTACTACGATAGAGCATCTGCACATCTTCTTTGTGATAGGGGACTGATTTCTTTGCTGTTGGTCTGTTGCCATTATATATGTGTGCAGAGAACATGGCGTGGTGGGAGACATGAGGGATGTGTGGCCTAATGCTCGGGTTAGGAAAAATGTTTCCTTAATACGAACTTATCATGGCTTCAAAGGTATCATCTGGCCCAAAATTTGATCTGTTAGTGCGCTGTGATATGCTCGAACTTAATGATGATTTCGTCCGCTCAGGTGACAAGCAGGGAGCTCTTGAATTCCTCAAGTTGATATTCAGAGCGCTCTGCCTCTGCTGGGACCGCCAAACACAAGATCTACACATAGACTGGATTCTTTTCAGGGGTAGATCTCTAATACCGGCTTTATGCGAAGTGGTCAACGATAACATCGACGGTTATTACCCCTCCTCTCACTATCCTATATTTGCCGAGTTTCTTCTTCCGCGTACCGTGAGATTGATAGAACCACCTACACATACACAAGAGGACAATTAGAATGCTATTTGTTTATAAATCAATCTATCATGTTTTTCCCCTTTCTTTGAAGCTTGTCATATTTTCATTTCACTTCAAATATTTTCAGCTGCTATTTGACACTGCCTTCTCAATCTTCATGGCCAGAATAGAAGAAGGAAAGAAGCCATTTGGAAATTGATTCCAGATTGTGAACCTTTACTGGTTTTCTGCATTTCATTATTTTGGTTCTTAAACTATCACCATGAGCTTATGCTAATAATAGTTGATGGTTCTTTCTTGATCTGAGTAATGTTTTAAGGGCAACAAATTTTGAGATTGAAACCCATTTAGGTGTTTGAAAGTTACTGAATTCGAATTTTGTGCATAAACATATTCTAGAGACTTGAACAATTAATTAATGAAATTTGTAATATATTAAGGATTAATATCTTATACACTGGCGGTGGAAACTAAAAGTTTCCACAAGTGCCTTAGTTTTAGGGTATATGGAGTTAGTTTAGTGTATAGGGTTTAGGGGTTTAGGTGTAAGGGTTTAGAATTTAGAGATAGTTGTTTCAATTTAAGGTTTAGGGTTATAATTTAGGGTTTATAGGTTAGGGTTTAGTTTTTAGGGTAATATGGTGAGTAATTAAGTTTTAACCTGTAAACTCTAAATTATAACCCTAACCATTAAATTAAAACAACTATCCTTAAATTATAATCTCTACACCTAAACCCCTAAACCTTATACCATAAACTAACTCTCTATAGCCTAAAACCAAGGCGCTTCTGAAAATTTTTAGTTTCCACCGCCTGTTTATAGAATATTTATCCATATATTAATTATTTGATACACAAACCTTAGTAGGACATGTCATTCAAATAAGTAGTGGAGTCTAAATAATACATATAGGTAAAAAAATTACACAATCTTTTCGATTTAAACTATAAATTCTAACTCCTAAATCTAACATTAAAATCTTAAATTTTACTCCTCTAAACCCTGAACTAAATCTTAAAAAATTAACAAGTAACAAAGTATTTTCCTATATGTATATATGCATGATAGTATTAGGTTATAGGACTAATATACTAGGTGGAAACTGAAATTTTTCACAAGCGCCTTAGTTTTAGGGTATATTCATATATTTAGTTTAGGGTATAGGTGTAGGGGTTTAGAATTTAGGGATAGTTGTTTCAATTTAATGTTTAGGGTTATAATTTAGGGTTTATAAGTTATGGTTTAATTTTTAGGGTAATATGGTGAGGATTTAGGTTTTAACCTATAAACCCTAAATTATAACCCTAAACATTAAATTGAAACAACTATCCTTAAATTCTAATCTTTACACCTAAAACCCTAAACCCAATAGCATAAAGTAACTCCTTATACCCTAAAAGGTTGTCAGATTATTATGGAAAAAGAGAAAAGGTTGTCAGAATCATACACGTTTAAGAGGTCTAAAAAATTTGCTTTTCTGGAATAAGAATGGTTTCTTCAACCCTAAAGTTCATGTTCTCAGAAATAGACTGAAAACAAGTCCGACGCACGTAAACCATATGAGTCCAATTTCCTTTTCTATTTACTCACTAATAAATGAAATATACTTAAACCAATCCAAATTACATTTGAACTTTCACTGGAAAAATGATAGTTGTGTACGTATATTTTTGAGAAAAAATGCATCAAATAACAACGAAGAAAGAAATTATTACCCAACTTTCCAAAGAGAGTCACCGTCAAGGTCACGGTCACCTGCAGAAAATCAAGACCGTATACCGAAAATCAGAGATTTTAAATCCAACGGTTGGGGTCTAGGGGAGGGAGGAGGATCCTCTCTATAAACCTATAGTTTCAGAGTTTCTCCCCAGGGATTCATCTCTCGTGTTTACCAACAAACCACCTTTTTTCTTCTCTTTTCTTCCTTCACAAACAAGAAAATTCAACTCGGCTAGGTTTTTTTCTTTGTAGTTCCTCTGGAAAGTGGGGATTCGGGCGAACAGGTCTAAATCCGCTCGAAACCCATGGCGGGTCATAGGTTCGACGTCGCATGGATCTTCTCTTTGTTTGCTCTCTTCTTCCTTCGAGCCCATTGTTTCTACCTCCCTGGTGTTGCCCCTGAAGATTTCCAAAAGGTCAGTTTCATGACATGCATGCATGGGACATGCATGTATGTTCCTGCATGCATTACCGTGTATTTTGGATCTTTGGATTGACTTGAATTTTCCATTCTGTTGTTGGGTTTCATTTAGATATACGTTTAATGGTCTCTAGAATCGCGGTTTCGGTTTAATGAATTCGGATACGATGATTCTTGGAAGTTAAGACTGATAAGTCTCAAGTTTGTATTTTTCCTTTGTTTAAAGCTGCCTTTTTTTTATCAATGCCACAAGTTTTTTGGTCTATTTGGCTTAACATTTGAAGACTATTTGTGAAATTTGAATGCTGATTAAAGCATACGGTATCTTTCTTGCTCAACAATCAATCCACGGGCTCTTCGCTATAATCCAACTGATGGTTTAGTATAGTTCTGTTTAATGTTCTTATCTCTCCATTTATGCAGGGGGATCCATTGTTGGTGAAAGTGAATAAGCTGACTTCAACTAAAACACAACTTCCTTATTCCTATTATTACCTACCCTTTTGTCAGCCTGAGCATATAATTGACAGTGCCGAGAATCTCGGGGAAGTCCTTCGCGGTGATCGAATTGAAAACTCTCCTTACGTGGTGAGTTCGGACTCCAGAATCACTTCCTTGAGTCTCTTTGCTGCACTTTGTTTTTCAGTGATTGAGAGGGATTTTCTGTTTGCAGTTTAAAATGAGAGAACCACAAATGTGCAATATTGTATGTCGTAAAGTTCTGGATAAAAAAGCTGCTAAGGCATTCAAGGAGAAGATCGATGACGAGTATCGAGTTAACATGTGAGGATCTCATTCTGCATATCTTAATTGTAGTTTCCATTTATTCTTTTGAGTAGTAAGTGATACTTATGATTTGTTTGTGACAGGATTTTGGATAACCTTCCATTGGTTGTTCCTATAAGAAGGCCTGACCAGGAAAATGCTGTAGTGTATCAGTATGGATATCATGTTGGTCTCAGAGGAAAGTATGCCGGGGTAAGTGTTAGATCGGTCGGCATCCGTTTAGAACAATTTTTATTATTTTTCCATTCGATAAATAAGCAATTCTGGTATGGTTTCCTTGCAGGGCAAGGAAGAAAAGCATTTTATAAACAATCACTTGATATTTACAGTCAAATATCACAAGGATCCATTGTCAGACTCTGCAAGGATTGTTGGATTTGAGGTCAAACCATTCAGGTTAGATTTTTTATTCTGTGTATCTATTACCTTCTTCTACTTTTCTTAAAGCCATTTTGATGAACGCACAATACAGTGTTAAACACGAATACGACGGTGAGTGGAATGAGAAGACTCGTCTGACAACCTGTGATCCGCATGCAAAACGTGCAGTTACTAGTTCTGAATCTCCTCAAGAGGTTGAAGAAACGATGGAGATCATATTTACGTATGATGTCGAGTTCCAGGTCGGCATTGTGTATTTTCTTAGTAAAATGAGAATACCTTGCTGCTTGTTGCAGTTTAGCTAACCTGTATGAAGCTGTTTCATTCTAATTAACAAGCTACTTCTTGTTATCTTGCAGGAAAGTGATGTAAAGTGGGCATCCCGATGGGATACCTATCTTCTAATGGCTGATGATCAGATCCATTGGTTCTCCATTGTTAATTCTTTGATGATTGTAATTTTCCTCTCGGGGATGGTGGCTATGATCATGCTACGAACTCTTTATCGGGATATCTCCAAGTACAACCAACTCGAAACGCAAGAAGAAGCACAAGAGGAGACAGGGTGGAAGCTGGTCCATGGAGATGTTTTTAGGCCTCCAACAAATTCTGACTTACTCTGTGTGTATGTTGGAACAGGTGTTCAATTTTTTGGTATGATCATTGTTACCATGATCTTTGCACTCCTCGGCTTCCTGTCCCCTTCAAATAGAGGTGGGTTAATAATAGCCATGCTTCTACTCTGGGTATTCATGGGCTTGTTTGCCGGATATTCCTCTGCCCGTCTCTACAAGCTGTTTAAGGGGACAGAATGGAAGAAAGTTACACTCAAAACAGCATTTATGTTCCCTGCAACTGTGTTTGCCATTTTCTTTGTCTTGAATGCTCTGATATGGGGCCAGAAATCTTCCGGGGCAGTGCCATTCGGAACCATGATTGCATTGGTATTGTTGTGGTTTGGCATCTCTGTCCCGCTTGTTTATGTGGGTAGTTATTTTGGTTTTAAGAAGCCAGCAATCGAGGATCCGGTGAAAACTAATAAGATCCCAAGGCAAATTCCAGAACAGGCTTGGTACATGAATCCGGTCTTCTCCATCCTAATCGGGGGCATACTTCCGTTCGGAGCTGTTTTTATTGAGCTCTTTTTCATCCTCACATCGATATGGTTGCATCAGTTCTATTACATATTTGGCTTCCTCTTCATTGTCTTTGTCATTCTTATTGTCACTTGTGCCGAGATCACAGTAGTACTCTGCTACTTCCAGCTATGCAGTGAGGATTACCTATGGTGGTGGAGGTCGTACTTGACTTCGGGTTCTTCAGCACTTTACTTATTCATCTATGCTGCTTTCTACTTCTTTACGAAGCTCGAGATCACAAAGCCGGTATCCGGGGTCCTATACTTTGGGTATATGTTGATAGTATCTTACGCATTCTTTGTGCTCACCGGTACAATTGGTTTCTACGCTTGCTTCTGGTTCACAAGGCGCATCTACTCATCAGTGAAGATTGATTGATCTGATGACTGATAAAGCAACTCGAGGAAAGTTGCGAGTTTGTTCACAAACATTATAGTGCCTTCTTTATCCCTGCCATTCTGTCAAGAAAAATTGAAAATAAAAGAAATTATCAATTCATGTAACTAAACTGTGTATGCAAATTTATTTATTTATTTTCCATGTATTCGAGATTCAGACACAACCAATTGAGACTTGCCCTTTAAACTTGGAAACCGTTTCTTCCAAGCCAAGTATAATTAGAAAAAATAAACAGTAGTTTTTACTCTAGACATAAGGGGTAACACATCAATCGGCATCATCAGCTGTGAAATCAGGCTCAGGAGGCTTTTGTAGCTTTACCAACTCCTTTGCACTCTTGGCATTCCGATTACGATGAATACCACGAAAGGCATTCGCTGCAAACCTGGAAGCCAAGAACGTGGCACCAAGGCTGTACGAACCTCCGCCACTGTTATTACGGTTTCCATCCCACCATCTGTTGTTACACTCTCAAGGCGGCCACGGATAATAAAAAGCATCTCATCAACTGGATCCCCCTCTCGAACTATGTAAGTTCTCTTGGTAAACAAGTATGCTTCTTTGCAAAAGAATAGGGTTCAGACAGCATCAAAACAAACAACAAGAACAATTGACAAGCTTAATTAGTGAAATAAAGACACAAATTTAATAGATACCTACATGACTGCAAAGCATATATAATAGCAGATAATACGCAGCTCCAGGCTCCAGCCCAAGCAGTTTCAGCAAAGACACCTGCTGTTCTTTTCATTTCTGATGTTAACGGTACAACTCTGAGAAACCTTGGAATGTATTGAAACAAGATAACATAAAACAAGGCCTGTTTTGTTGCTAGTACATCTAAACCATTTGAAGTTTGAAGAAATCGCCAAACAACAATCTGCATTTATGAACAAAAATAGTGAGAAAGCTATACATTTGTGCAGGATCTATCACAAGTTCACCTCGTCCAAAAACCCGAGATGATGGAGCAATGTAAGCTGTACGATGTTGGTTTGAAATGCTGCAAAATGACCTGGTTAGCACTGACTGGAAAAATAAACAAATACTGGAAATAAACAAGTGAACCGTGTCGTGGTATGTAGACCACTGCTTTTATTACCTGACAAACTTCTCCCTTTGCCCACTCATATACTGAGCTTTATAACCACAATCAAACATTTTCTACAATCGAGCACACAGAAACATCCTGCAAATCCAACAAAAATAATTGAATCAAGCGGGAAGCAATTAGCACAGTTGCGTTGGCAATCAGTCAAGATCTAGCAGTTAAGCAAGCAGCTACAATGCAGAACATAGCAAGGTCCTTGGACAAAGTTTTAATTATGTAAATAGATTTTTGTAAGTATCGAAATTTGTCTCTAAGTATCGATATTTTGTAATATTTTTAATTTCATATTCCATATTTTGTAATATTTTCAGCTAATATCGCATCGTAGCTGTATTGCAACTATGCCGCACCATAGACCTACCGAGAGTTATTTACATTTGGAATTCTTCAGTGTTTTATATTTACAAAATTTAAAAACTAGTTTCTTTTATTAAATGTACTAACAATGAAAAAAATCCACGAGCATGATTAAAATGGTGACTGTTTATAGAATTCAAAATTTACATTATCAGTATCTCAAAAATTATTTTTGTTAATTCTTAATTTTTTTTACCGGCAGTAAACCAAAACATTTCGACATGATATATTGAAAGGTAAAGAGCAGCGTGGTCAAAAGGGATTAAGCCAACCAAAACCAAGTAAGAGTTGGCTAGCAAATAGCAATGCCTTGCATTTGCCGAGACTTTGTAAACCACACTATCTTCGGCCGGCCATCGTATAATATATAAACGAACAAATAAAAACATGTGGGAAGGGCAGAAAGACGTGAGAATATGACCTCTCATGGTATCTATCTTTGTTATTTTATTGTCTCGAATTGCAAGTATTGTCTGAGAAAATAATGCATAACCTATCCGGCGACGGCAAAATTTTGTGTTGGACTCTCCCGATGAATCGATAGAAATGCAAGACATGATACGAACACAACATTTTGATGCCAACTTCAGGCTGTAGTTTGGCCAACTTCGTTGTTAACTGTTACCGTTGAGATTTCATAAGATCATCCGCCACAAACATGAGATCCCTCCGACCCCGTCAGGTGCAAAATGGAAGCGGCTAAATGCAGTAGTTGATCACATACTAATGAAAAGCGCCAGTTCGGAATTACAAAACCTGCAGAAAGACAGGTCATCAAAGAAGAAATCACACTTCAGGAAAAAACAACATCCCGATGTCAAACATGTTTCATCAATCTCATGAGTAACTCCTGAAAGTACAACCTTGATCCACATATTCAACAGCAATGAGATGTCCTATAACGAGACGGCGCTCATTTTCCAAAGAGAAACATATATTATATATAAGTCTAAAACCAGAGAGACAGAAGAAAAAGATTGCACAATCACACCTTATTCTTTTTTTCCCAAAATAATAAAATAAATCATAAGCACGGTGATCGTAAGGGTGACATCTGTACCTTTCTATTATGTTCCTCACGTCAGCAACAAAGGATTAAGTACGAGCCGGAAAATCAAACAGGTGTCATAGTGGACACTTTCTCAGCCTCGGCGCATTAGCGTGTCTAAAATTGTGTTTTTAGCTACTTGGCGTAATATTTCTGGATCACTTTCTTCGATTGGTTTATGAATAATAACTTTCACAGATCCTGAATTTACGACACCCTCCATTCCTGCAGGCATGATTCGGCCTGTGCCAATTAAGGTTATAGGAATGACAGGCACCCCGGTTTTTGCTGCAACACTGAATGCACCTTTCTGCCAATTACGACCAAGAAAAAACAGCAAGCTTTTGAATAAATAGTTGCATTTTAAATCCTCCTGATTTTCCATAACGATTTAATCGACCAAGCAAACAATAGAAATCTAGGAAGATCTCACCTTGAAATCACCTAAGCTCCCATCCTTACCCCGCGTGCCTTCTGGAAAGAAAAAGACAGAGGCACCGTTCCTGACGAGGTCCATACATCTCTTAAGACACTCCTACAAACAGTAATAGAATTCAAACCCAAGCTACAGAAAAAACAAACCAAGCCTGCAAAGCTATAAGATAATATTACTATAGATTAATCCCAAATTGCCATCTAAAGTAGAGAAACGAAACAGATCAATCCTATATTGTGATCTAAAGAACAATAACAGAAAAGGCGAAAAGGGAATACCAACTGGCTTCTGCTGTCCATGCGCTTCAATGGAATTATACCCATCATAGACATGGCCCACCCAATAATGGGAAAAAGAAATACCCCAGTCTTGCTGATAAACTTGTAGCTTCTTCCGAGAGTTAGAAGCGTGTAGATGTCTAAAAAGCTCTGGTGGTTGGAAACGTATACGGCAGGAGCATCATTTGAAGGCAAATTCTCCAATCCTTCATACTCGATTTTAAAAAATGGAGCAACAGTTGCTGAAGCCCAAAGTTTGGCAATAAAATGCTGAGCTTTTCTTCTATAGCGATCGAACAAGAGCACAAAGGGATGTGCCACTATCATAAACCCAATCAGTGAAATGGCAGCAATAGCTGTGACGACATAAAAGCATACTCCTCTAACTTTTGAAGACAGTTTAACTTCTGCATTTTAAAATTTGATGAATATAAAACTATGAGGGGCATGATCTAAAAAAACGAAAAAAGTTCAATGACTGAGTAGCTTTGCATGAAGACCTGATAAAGAATAGGAAGCATCAGGCATCCCAGTCCCGGCAAGTTCAGATTTTGCCACAACATATCTGGATAATTTGTTCAGATTATATAATCGACTAATGGAATATCTATTTAAACCCTCGTTCGGACTAAAATAACAGCGAGGTTCGCCATCATGCATCCTTGAAATATGCAAAAAGTTAATTTGAGCAGCTGCCAAAATACAGGAGAAAGCTAATAATGTAAACCTCCATAAAGAAAGAATCCTCATATACATAATGAAACACCAAACCCTAACTCGGCATCCACCACCCAAGAACCATTTCTACTGTAGTACAAGAACAATTTAATCCCAATAAAAGACTCCATTAGTATATTCCAAAAATATCCCGAATGTACAAATAATCACTCACTTTGAAGAAATTTTACAGATGTTTGCAGCATCAAACACAAAGAACATGATCTTAGTAAAAAATTAACTTACAGTTGCATGAATTTCTCAAAGTTGCCCGTTTACACGCTGAGTAGCCAAAATAAGCACATTTGCGATCAGAAAACTGCATTAGACAATATATTGCAACAGTCATAAAGAAAAATCATAAAGGAAAGAAGATCAATCAAACAGAAAAGGATCAAACAAATCAATAAAAGCTAAAGATTTGGTGGAAAGGCTTGTTTTCCCTCAATTACGAAACCGTAAAGTACACCCAACTTTACTCAATACAATCAATTTTCCCCTTTATTTCTACGGAATCAAACAGGTAGCCAAACAAAAACTTACCGGCAAGATAGGCAGCATAGAGGAACTACTGGGCTTTGGGTAACCTGGAAAATGGGAGGAGAAAGATCAATACATACAAAGAATACAAATACGTATATGGGAAAATACAGAATTTCGAATCTTACGGAGAGGGAGTGGTGAAAGCGAAGAGAGCTCCATGATGGGTGAGAAAAGGGAAGTGAAAAGACTGGGAGATTTGGGTTGATAGATTGCCAATTTCAAGGTCTTTTGAAGAATAAACCCCGGACCCCGGTAATTATTATTTTGCCTCTATTTTTCTTGGATTAACAATCATGTCTGAAATTGTTCGAGGCCCAACCCTAACTCAGCCTACGCCTTGAATGTACTTTTAAATACCACCATAGGCTTGGAGTTGGACCCCGAATTTTTAATTGAAAAGATGAATAAAGATTGAATCTTGAATTGAAAAGAGATTCAAGAAGGTGACGACTTGTAATTTGGAATTAAGAAAAACAAACAAGATTAATATATAAATAAGTTTGATAACAAAAAAAATTAATAAAACTTCAATCTTGAATTGGAAAGAGATTCAAGAAAATGATGTGAAAATGAATGTGGTTATATTAAAATAATAAGATTAAATCTTAACTCGTAATTCGGACAAATGTGCTTGCTCATAAAAGAATATAAGAGAATACTTTGATTATATCAATAAAAGATGATTTAATGTCGATTGTAATATCAATTGAACAAGTATAATTTTTATTAGGGGTGGGCAAAAAACCCGATTACCCGGTCCCGGTGGATTTTTATCCGGTATTGGTTTCGGTGGGACCGGGACTGGATCCAAAATTTAGGTCCCGGTTGCAATCGGGACCGGGACTGGATCTTGTTTTTTTGGACCCGATACCCGGTGGGTACCCAATGGGACCGAGACTTGTACCAGGTACTCGGTACTGGTCTGATACCGAATGGCGTTGAAGAGATTGAAAGCAACTGAAGGCGCTCCTTTATTTCTCTTTGTGTATGAATATTATGAGTATGACTCGTTTTAAGACTTCAACCTTCAAGCCTACAATATTATGACTTTGTTATTTAATATTATTATTGATGGTTAGAATTTTTCCCCTGCTGCTCAAATTTTATTAATAATAGACTAATTGACCGGGTACCCGGTATTGGTACCGGTTCCCACTGGTACCGGGACCGGTTCCTGAAATCTTGGACCCGGTCTAACCGAGACTGGTTCTAATTTTCAGGAACCGGTGGTTACCGGGACCGGAACCAATTTAGACAAATTGGCCGGGTACCCAGTCTTGCCCACCCCTAATTTTCATCTTTACAAGTATATACTAAAACAATAAGTTTTGAAAACTTTCGGACATTGTTAACCTAATGTTTATACTTAACATATTGTTAAGCAACGTTTTAGTTACAAATAAATCCATGAGTACTGCTTTCATGGAAATCATAGAAGGAGACATCAGACATGCTCTCCGCACTCATATTTTTCATTCTGGGGAGTGGAAAATGCCCTTGAAATTGAGTAGGTATTAAGATCAAAGTCACCAAGGCACTTTAGAAAAAGTGCGCTGTTCATTCCTATTGGCCTTTGGAGGGAAGTTCAGGGGTCAAGGGTGTACGGAGTATGCATGGAAGACCCGGTATTAGACGGGGAAACCTTTTCTGTGGAAGAGTGAGTGGCGGAGAAACTATGGGGTCTTAAACAGTAACAACAATAATAGGCACTACAAGTCATCAATGGTGGAAGTGGTCCACTGCTCATAAGTAAAGATACTGGTACATGAGTTAAGCCGGAAACAAAAGGAAAAAAGGGTTTGGAAAGTGCATGCTTACAAGCCTAGTGCTTTAAACAGTTGAGCCAATTAGAGTACATTGTTTTCAACCTTTCTGGTTATCCACTTGCTAACTTTTGACATATTTGTAAAGTGGTTTGTTTCACATGGAAAATGCCTTGTTAAAAAAAACAGCTTCAGAATTCTCTTGAAAGGTAGCTTCCACTTCTCCATTGATATATGGACCTTGTTTTGCCAAGATACCCTCTCTCATTTTAGTGAAACAGGGAATATGTAATTGATGACTTTTACATTTATCAGACTGAAAGTCCTTAATTTCAACTAAACTGCCTTGGAGAAGCAAAAAGATTTCCCCATAGTGCAGAGGAAATTTTGGCATTCTAAAGTCATCAACTTTGTTGGTTTCCACTTTCCAGCATTTAAGGAAACCATCAAAGTCCTGCTTGTTGTGATGTGTAATAAGAAAAAGGATGGGATCCGGATTCCAGTGTAGGGTTAGGTTAGGTGGAGAGATCTGTGGACATGGATGATTGGATTTTACTGGTTTTTATTGAAAAGATATGAGCTTTGGGAATTCCTAAAACATAAGGTACCTCCAACGAGTGAAACACCAGACAAGGGCAGGTCCTTCCCTTTTATCAAAGCCTATATCTTTCTGTCTCTAGGAAAAACAAACAAACAAATTTGGATTTCCTTTTCTCTCTCTCTCTCTATACTCGGGGGAAAAACATGGAAACTCCACTCACGGCTCACCCTTTTCAAAATCACCCAACTCTCTCTTTCTTCATCAATGGCCCAGCTGGACCAAAATTTATGTTTCAAAGAAAAAACAAAAAAGAAAGAAAGAGAACGCTGAAAGCAAGAGAAACAATTTCTTTTCAAAAGAAACGATTTTTATTTCACCGAGTTATGTGGACTTCTTTGGGTTTTCTTTGTTTCGGTCAGAGTTTTCACAGAGAAAACAGGGAGACGAGAACCTTCCTCTATATTTATCCTTTCTTCCTCCCCGTTAATTACTCTTCTTTCTCTTCCTCCGCATTCTCTTGTTTTTGAGTTCTTGGGGTTTCTTTTTCTCTCTTTTATCTCACCGCTGTGATCTGAAACATGAAGAAGATGAAAGGGTTTGCTGTTGCTGCTCCTGTTATGGAGTATTCTCCATATGATTTGTATGAGGGCCAAAGGGCACGGTTCAGGTATCAAAGCCATATGGAAGACTTTGAACACTTGCTCAAGGTAATAACTTTCAGTCAGATTTTATTAGATCCCGGTGTTTATGTTCATCTGGGTTCTCTTGATTTATGTTATTTGTCTTCAATCTTTTGGTTGATAAGAAGAAGAGGGCACCTTTGTTTGAATCTTATGTTTCGGTCTCAAATTGATGAAGATCTTATGTTTTGGTATTTTCAGGCTCTTTGCCTTCAGTCGAATGCCTTTGTTTCTGTTTTTAATGAGCTAAAGATATTAGGAAATCAGAAGTTTTGGACCTTTCTCCCTATTGAACACAATGAAGTTCTTTCCTTTTTTTCCTTAAATTTTCTATTCTGTTTTCTAGTACTACTCGTCTACCTTTGTTATATAATAATCAACTGTGAAACCTGAAAATGAATTAAAATAGCTTCTCTTTTAGTCTTTTAATCCAGTAAGCTTTCACAGGTTTGATTGATCAAGGTGATTCTGTGTAATGTTGTTCTATGCAGAAACTTTCAGTGGTTAAGAACTTATCATGGCTTCTCACAAATTACAAAACATGAGCAGTACATTGAAGGCTACTTACCAATACCTATACTCCTCCCAAGTCCTAACTAATGTTTAGGTTCTTTGTGTTTCTTCAGGAAACTGAGTCCATGCGAAAGAAATTGCAGACGATGAAAGAGCGGAGATCAATCCTGTTGGCTGAAGTCAAGTATGGTGTTGTTCCGCCATAAATTTGTATGATTTGTGTAGTTTTAGAATCACAATTATTGATAAGAGTCTAAACATTTTTGTTGTTAGGTTTTTGAAACGGAGGCAGAAGTTCTTGATGCAAAACCAATCATCGAACACCCCGGTGGAAAGGCATTTTTTGCATCCACAGAATATGGTGATTAAAAGTAAATCAAATATGAAGGTAAAGAAATCGACCGGGAAGGGTACTTTGATAAACCGAGCTATGGGTTTTGATTTGAACCAAAAGGGAAAGACTAAGAGTGTAAAGGGAATGAGTTTGGCTCATCCTTCCCTTATGTTTGACTTAAACCAGAAGCATCAGAAAGTTTTCAGTGGAAAGGAGGAACCTAGTTCGCAAAGTTCTTTATCATTTCTCGACTTGAACCAAAAGGAAAGGCTTTACAGCAGAAAAGAGGCTGCTGCTCGAAGCATGAAACCGGTTTTCGACTTGAACCAGATTTCGGTAATCTATTATTGTCATAAAAAATGCTTGCTATATAATCTTTTATCATGAACTAATGTCTCCTTCTATGCAGAGAGAAGAGGAAGAACTACAGGCACAAACTAATTCAGTGAGAACAGAGGATTTTAAGAAAAGTTCAATCAGACTTGGAAGTGACGACCAGGCGCAGCACAATGATGTTAAAATCTCGGCCTGCAGGAACACCGGAAATGGGACAAATAGAACCGGGAAAAGAAAGATCTCATGGCAAGACCAGGTGGCATTGAGGGTGTAAGTGTCTTGTAATAGAATTGCTTACTAGTTACTACTTACTACTTAGTTTGAGGGATTGGAACACCACTTGTGAGTTTAGCTAGCCTCCCTCCCTCCCCTTTTTAGTTCCTCTATGTTCTTGCTTTCTTCATCTTATCTCTTATGTAAAGAAAATATAGTTGAATCTATTGGATTTATCATTTATAAAGATAAATGTCAAAATTGCTTCTTTGGATGCTGCTCATCTTTGGTCGGTCGGAGTAAATCTGGAAACAAGTTTTGTACCTTGCTTTGATTTGGGATGTAAATGATTGTTGAAAGGTTCCAAATTTTGTTCCTTTTAAGTTACATTTGCTTAGCAAGGGAAGGTATTTTAGCACATAAAAATGGGGTTTTGGAGTATGCTTGAAGTTGTCACTTTTAATCAGCTTTTAAGCTTTCTGCAATGTCGAACTAATGGCACTTTCACTCCAAATCCTTGGTATCTAAGTCTAAGCAATCAGAAACTCTTGGATTTTACCTTAATAAACTTGGGGTTTCAGCAAAAATACCATCTTCTCATCAAAGGTCGCCGACAGCAATTTTCGGACCACTGAACACAAGGGGAGACTAGGTTCTGTCCATGGTTTTGACTTTTGACAATCAATTTAGTACAGGACATGGATTAGTCTTTCGTCTTCATCAAAAATAACAATAATAAACATCGTCCCACCTAAGGGTGTAAACGAGCTCGAGTAGTGCTAAGCTTGGCTCAGCTCGGCTCGTTAAGATTTCGAGTCAAGTTCGAGCTTGAATAATTTTTAACGAGCATGAAAAATTTGAGCTCGACTCGGCTCGTTTAGAATTTGAGTCGAGTTCGAGCTTGATTCGAGCCCAATCGAGTGAAGTGTTGACCGATCCTTTGACCGCATTGGACTCAGAACTCTTCATCTGTCACTGTCTCATTTAAAGTCCTATGAAGAAAAAACTTTGAACACAAGTTGTGAAACTCAAGCTTGTTAATTTTACGGTTTAAGGTGTTAGTTTAGGGTTTAGAGGTTTACGTCGTTGGGTTTAGAATTTAGGATTTAATATTTATGTTTAAGGTTTATATTTAGGATTTTATGTTTAAGAATTTAGATTTTAAATTATAAAAAATAAAAAAATTAGTATATTGTATTTACAAATAGCTCGTGAGCTTTTTCGAGTCGGGTATCAAATAGCTCGGCTCGGCTCGTCAAGAACTCGAGCCGAGCTTTGACCGTGTCGAGCTCGAGTAGCTCGTGATCTATCTCGTCTCATCAACATCCTCATACTCACACCACATGTGGTCAATGAAAGGAGCACGTGATCACAATTTAGAGTAATCATGGTCGTTTATTAAACCATATCGACTAAAATGGACGGTCCAGATCTAATAAGTTGGAGCCGGAGATCATTCTTTATTTATTAGCAAAATCAAATCTCAAAAGTTCAGTCTTGTACATCAAGAACCACAAGATGCCGACTCGCTGCGAGATTTTATGTGAACTCTTGATCGCGATTTTGCTCCCTCCTGTGGGAGTTTGCTTCAGGCACGGTTGTTGCAGCGTAAGTCAATGTTTTATCTCCCTCCCATCTCTTCTACCAAATTGCCATGTCCGTAATATTGAGGTTTTGATCTAATGAAATTATGGGTTTTTATGCTTTTTTTTTCAGGCTGAGTTCTGGATCTGTGTGCTGTTAACTATTCTGGGTTATGTTCCTGGGATTATCTATGCTCTCTACGCTATTGTTTTTGTGGATCGCGATGAGTACTTCGACGAGTACAGGCGTCCGCTCTATTATTCCTCTGCTTAGTTCTCTTTTGATGTAAAGTGATGATCCTGGATCTGTTTTGTTTTGTGTTTAATTTAACTTGATCTTTATGTGTTTCTCCTCTTTTATTGTTCTTGAATTTGTGCTTTTCTAATGTTTATTTGATCTTGTTTGGATTTAACGAACGCTTGATTTCGTGTTCGTTTTTGGTGTGTTTTCTATAAGCCTATTCTAATGTTTCTTTTGTTCTAAGATTTTGGGTTAGCATTCTCATTGGGGAAAACAACTGAAAGTTATTATATTCGGGAAATAAAAAATAGGTTAAATTATATTGATAGTCACTGAACTTTTAGAATACTTTCACTTTAGTCACTGAAATTGAAAAGCTTTCATTACTGTCACTAAATTTTTAGTTTACAATTATGGACACTGTTATTAATCCGTTAAGAAATGTTGACAAGACACGAATTTTACAAAAAAACTCTAATTTTTCATATTCAAAAAGGCTGCCCATGCCAAAATTTTGATGAAATAGAGCGGTTGTCGATCAATTTAATGGTGGGTAAGATTCGTTTTGTCAAAAGTTTAATATAGTTTAGTTTTAAGTTGATTTGATGATTAACGATCGGAACTAAAAAATTTAATTGATCTTCAGATCAAATTGATATTAGACTATATTAACATTTAGGTCAAATAAATTCTTTTCACTGTTGGAATTAATCGGCGACGTTATTGTTCATCAAAATTTTATCATTTTTGATGATTGTAAATTTAAGAAATTATAGTTTTTATTTGAGAAGAAAACAATAACGTGATACAACAGCAATTTTTAATGACAATGACCGTAATAAAAGTGAATTAAATGTTTTTCAATTTCAATAATCAAAGTGGAAGTATCCTAAAATTTCAATGACTACCTTATAGTTTATCCTAAAAACAACCTAAAATCAACGCTTTCCCGGAAATTAGCAATTTGTCCAAACTCCAATCCGTTATCAAAAAGTCCGCGGACTAGATCCTCTTAGTTTTTACAGCAGATGGAAACATTACCAGGCGCTTCCCAAAACGATCGTTATAATATGGAGTGCAAAGGAGGAACCGGGGAAACAGGTGCTGAGTCTGGACTCATCTCTGATTGGGCCGAGTTAACCCACGAGTGCCTCCTCAACATCCTTTCCCGACTCACTTTCGAACACCGATGGACCGGCCCCATGTTTGTCTGCAAACCATGGCTCGACGCCTGCAAGGATCCCTCTCTCAACTCCGTCTTCGATCTCGAAACTCGCTTCCATTCCTCCACCGAGTCAACCCGGTGGTGGACCCCCGAGTTCGAAAGAAGAATCGACGCCATGCTCCGATCGGTCATCACCTGGAGCAACGGCAATCTAACCGAGATCCTTACCCGTCACTGCTCCGATTTCTCTCTCAATTTCGCCGCTCAAAGGTATCTCATCTGCGGCACCGTTCCAATTTTGTATTCAAATTTCCATCGTTGACTTTCAATTTTTCCAGGTGTCCGAATCTCCAAGTTCTTTCCATGAAAAGCTGTCCTCGCGCAACCGATGCGTCGATGGCGCAAATAGCGTACCATTGTCGGAATCTTAAACAACTCAACGTCAGTTACTGCTACGAAATCTCGCACAAATCTCTATCGTTAATTGGTCGGAATTGTCCCAATTTGAAGATCCTAAAACGGAACCTGATGAATTGGTTAGACCCATCGCAACACGTGGGAGTTGTTCCAGCTGATTATCTAAATGCTTGTCCACAAGATGGAGATACGGAGGCAGCTGTTATTGGGAAATTTATGCTCAATTTGGAACATCTTGAAATTAGATTCTCCAAATTATCAGCTAAAGGACTTGGTTCCATTTGTGAAGGGTGTTTGAAACTGGAGTATCTTGATCTGTCTGGATGTGCTAACTTGACTAGTCGGGACATCCTGAATGCGACATCGAATTTGAAGGAAGTGAAGAAGCCGAACTTTTACATACCCAGGTCAGTTTTTCACACCGAGAGATATGGCCATTGGAGGTTGTATGATGAGAGGTTTCAAACTGATGTTTTTCGAATTTAGAAGGGAAAAAGGAACATATTTCTATTGCTTGACTTTACTATTTGTGTGTTGAATAGATGATTCAGTCATCTATTCATGTCTGCTTGTATGACGGATTGGTTTTACATTTGCTCAGTTTGTATTAATGTAGCACTTATCTTCCCTACTACTAATTTCCTGGTTCTCCATTGTTTAATCTCTGAAATGGTAAAAGAACATAGCAAATGAGCCTGTTTTGAATTGTCACTCACCGGGTTTCCGGCTCTTCTCATGGCTTGAGGTTGTCAACATACCATCCATAAAAGGTTGAAGTTGGAATGTTAATATAGGAAATACCTTTAGCTACATTAGGTTGATATGCAGTGCTTCAAATTAGAAATAGAGAATTCAGCTGGTAAAATTTAAAAGTTAAAGAAACCGAAGCAGAAGATTTATAGGTCATAATCATATATATAGATGCAGAGAACAAACAACTAATAACGAGCCTTTATTTTGTCAACTGACATCAAGCCTTCATATAGATGTTTCTCAAAATGTTTCATATGAGAGGTCTCCAGGCATGCTACCACTGACAAGCTCCCATCATCAGTTGCACTTGGTATTATGTATATTTTCCCTTCATGGACAATGTTTGCTGGCCCCATGTGTATTGGAGGACCCCATCCAAAATCTGCAGCATGTATACCTAGTCGCATCCAACTGATGACACATAGGTTCGGGTAGCGGTAAGTTTCTGCTCCTCTCCTGATAGCAGTTAAATCTGGTAGCGTTTCTAGGTAGTCAATAGCTGATCTTATATATTCATTGTCCATCCTTTGCAATGCCCCGTGAACTCGCTCTATAGTATTTATGAGTGGCTCTAACTGGAGATCTCCAGATAGAGCAATTGAAGAAGCATGGAGCAGTGCATTGCCCAGATAACTTGCTGGGAGGGGAGGACGTAGTTTGGGGCGTCCATTAATTGGCATGTATAACTTGGTTGGTTGATCATACAAGAGGCCGCGAGCTTTACTTGCACAACGCCATATGTATGCAGCTAGAATAGTGTAGGTGCTGTACTTGGTTTTGTTTCCATTTTCGAATGACTTGGCTTTTAGGGTATTAAGTTGATTTTGTGTGATCTTAAAAGTAGATACGGATGAGGGTCTAGGATTAGGGCTAAGTGATGGCACAGAGGTGATTAGGGAAGGAGATGGTTCGTATTCGAAGTGATGAAATCTAGGGGTTGGTGGCACTCCAGCTCGGAGAAGGGTTCGGTCAATGAGTGGTGCCACTGTAATTTGGGACAAGCCTCTTGCCATTTCAGACCAACTATTCATGAAATGAGAAATCGTTGTGCCGTCGTTCAAAGTGTGTTGAGTTCCAATTCCAAGGGAGACTCCACCACATCTGAAAGCAGTTACCTAGCATAATATGCATACATCAAACTTTTAAGCTTTTCGATCCCAATTGCCTATCTAGCAGAACATACACACAATTAATCTTTTTGAAGCAAAATAGATTAGTTTTTCTTATGCTTGCCCTTGCTCTCCTACTCCAAATAACATGATAAAACAATAGTTTTCGAGTCTAACATTCTTGGTCAGTGAACACTTACTTGGGCCGTAAATAGTGGGTAAGAACTAGTATCTCCGGAGTAATCAACTGTGGGAACCAGTTTCCGCAGTTCAGGGCCGGGAGTAAAACCGCCAAGATCATCTATAGTCGATGTAGCTTCAGCTTCTACCCACAGAACTCCCTCCGCGTTGCATATTATCTCGAGTCTACCATTTTCATCACATCCCAACCTCCCAGCCATAGGGTAGAATGGCACAAGAGTCCTGTTTAAAGCCTCCTTAAGCACTTGGGGCCTAAAGAAATCAGCTGAACCATTTGGTTTGTAAATGTACAACAAAGCGACATGGTATTTTGTCATCACCATGTCCAAATTCGAAACCCACTGTCTTTCTTTTGGAGTATACCGAGCAGGGAATATCATGCTCGATCGCTTTACATTAACCTCCATCTCTGCAATGACTGCAATCAGATAGTTTAACTTCTGCATTTTAAAATTAATTTACAGTGCATTCACATGTTTGCAGCATCAAACACAAAGAACACAGTCTTGGTAAAAAAAAACTTACAGTTGCATGAATTTCTCAAAGTTGCCGGTTTACACACAGAGTAGCCAAAATAAGCACATTTGCGATCAGAAAACTGCATTAGACAATATATTAAGGACCGTAAAATACACTAAACTTTACTCAATACAATCAGCTTTTCCCTCTATTTTCTACGGAATCAAACAGGTAGCCAAACAAAAATTACCGGCAAGATAGGCAGCATAGAGGAACTGCTGAGCTTTGGGTAGCCTGGAAAATGGGGGGAGAGCTCCATGATGAGTGGGAAAATGGAAGTGAAAAGACTGCGAGATTTGGTTTGATGCGAAATATGTTGACAGATTGCCAATTTCAAGATGTATTGATATTGAAAAATCAAGAAAGGTTGTAATTATTTATTATTTTGCCTCTGTTTTTCCTTGGTGGGAATTGGATTAACAGTAACACCATGTCTTTAAATTGTTCGAGGCCCAACCCCAACTCAGCCTACGCTTATGTACTTTAAAATAGGAAAATTTACATGTTTAGTACCTCAACTATGCCTGCATTACTGTTTTGGTACCTCAACTGTTATTTTACGTTTTTATTATGTTTTGGTACCCGACCGTTAAAAGCTAACAAAAATAGTGACGTGGCTTGGGCTACTAACAGTTTTAGTCCAAAAACTTATACAATCTATCAATTTAGTCTAAAATTCTATCAATTTAAACAGTTTTTGAATTTTTGGATTAAAATTTTAAATTCCTTATTTTTCTTCTTCTAGTCGAACGTAATTTGCAATTTTACCCCAAAATTAAGATGATATTTTAAATTGATGGATTTTAGACTAAATTGATCATCTATATAAATGTTTTGAACTAAAATTATGATTATATCAAGTCATGTCATCATCTTTGTTAGTTTTTAACGATGAGGGTACTAAAACATAACAAAAATGTAACATTAAGTATCATTTTGTCAAAAATAATAATTAAAGTACCAAAATAATAACACGGGCATAGCTGAGATACTAAATATATAGTTTTCCCTTTAAAATACCACCATATGCTTGGACCACGAATTCTACTGGCCTCCCACAGTCCTACATATTTCTATTGCCGCTTACAAACAGCCCAGCGATGCTGCATGTAATAAGCCTACTTTGTAGTTAAATAAAATTACGTTGTTTTATTTATTTTTATCAAAGATAACTTCATTAAAATAACCAAAGGAGGTAAGTCAAAAAAAAAATAACCAAAGGAGGCAACTGCCTTAACAAACAACCTAAAAACGGAAAGTTAAACTTTCCACCTAATTCCCGCGCAAAACAACGGTCGAAAAAAAAGACCCCGACTGCAACAAAATAAAAACCCTAAACGAAGCCCAACTCTGACATCGAGGCACAACCGAAAGGACGAAAAACATAACATAACTACAAAGCATGATAGCAAATTCAGACACCGACGCAACCATCGAAAACTCCATGGTTGGCGTTTTCAACATAGGGCTTGCCAGAATCCAAATGCAAGGAACAAAAACAGTCCACCACCACCAACTATTGTTTAGACTCCTGAGAGCTCTATCCAGAGGCAGGCTTCCATCCAAAAACGGTTGGTCCTTATCAAGGCAAACATCAACGGAAAACACCAGCAAGCTAACCGGCCAACTCAAAGAACCCTGCTCCATCTGACCAAGCTTGAAGGGGAAGAAACTGAGAGACACAAACCACACAGACTGCACCGTAAATAGCCTTGGATCACTGGTCATGCTAAAGGTTTTAAAGATCCGAGGGGAAGGAAAAGAGTCAACAGCTCGTCTGGGACCCTTCCTATCGCAGACGAGATTGGATAGCCACCTCATGGCTCTTACGGATGACCCTCAAAGGAATCATCCGATTCAGGCAATGTCTCAGTTTGATAGGGAAAAGGAGAGCCTGGAGACAATTGCTTTGGTACATCTTCATCATCACTCACTTGAATTTCTTCATTAATGGAGAAATTGTCATCGATGCACATTGAGGGAACCTTTGAAGTTTTTTACAAAAGGATCAATGCCCAGTTCGATTAAACCAACCTCATCGACCATTATCTTTGATTACTCCATCGAGAACTTGCGGCGAGCTGCCTTTCTGATGAGAGTCAACCTTTGAGAACCGAATGTTTTACCCCCATTCCTGTCTTAAATGTCCCTAATGATAGAGGACGAATTAATGAAAGATGTTGGGAATAAAGCAACTTTGATAAGATCATCATTTGCAGCTCATCCCGACTCTGAAATGCACCAGTTATTTGGGGCAACTTGGACTATCTCATTGGAGATTTTTTCCCAAATCTCCCTTCGTTTCGCCTGGTTAAAAGATTCTACATTTTCTTCTAAACGTTTCTTTTTTTTGCAGGTTGAGACTTCCATTCTGTCGAAGCCTACGGCAAGCAGGTTTTCCCAATTGAAATGTTGCGTCGTTTCTGTTGCTTCGATGTCTTGGATGAGACTGCACGATGAATCCAGGACAACGCCAAGATTTTTTCCTAATGGGCAATCCATAACATTGCCAGTTTTGTTATCCCCTACTTTCGAGCTGCCAGGGTTATGAGCTGTCACAGACTCCAAAAGAGGAAAAGGTAAGTTGACTTCTTTTGGTTGGGAGTTGACAGCTGAGGCAACCTTGTCGAGGTAATCTTAAACTCGAAATTTTCCTCGGACTGAACCTGCATTGGAAGTTTCATTTTTTTGTCCTTTGTGTTCGAGTTGGGCTTGGAACAGCTTGCCTGATGTAGGGTTTTGGTGCGATGTAAACTTGGTTTGCCACCATGGGATGCTCTGAGCCATCGACCATACTTCCCAGCAAGCTTGAACATCGAAATGTCGCTTCTACAATCCCTCTTAATGTGTCCGATCCTCCCGCACCGGAAACAAAATTTTGGTAAATCCTCATACTTGAATGCTATCTCCAACGGTTTGTCCTTCTTACGGTTGAGAATGAAGCTTGTTTTGAGCGGGTCTTCGACTCTGATAGCAACCCTAATGCTCATTGAACCTTGCCACTGTGACGATGTACCATCTTCTAACGACGATCCATAGAACATAGGGAATAGTTTTCCTATCTTTTTCACATTATCTACTGTCAAAAAATTGATGGGAAGATTTTCGATCTGGACCCAGAACTCTTCGATCTAGAAGTCCAGTTTCTCTAAAGCTTTATCGAGTTGCCATTCTTTAAGCACCAATAGGGAATCCTGAACCGACCAAGGCTTGGCACCAAGGATTCGGTGACGATCCTCTACAATCTTGAACATAAATAAGTAGAAATTGCGGCCAAGCTCATGGCATTCCAAGTTTTCAACTTTCCAAGCTTTCCGTAGGATCGCTGATAGGGTGAGAACTTTGAATGGGTTGGGAGACAACAGTTTTCTAATAAGAGCATGATTCTTCAGAGTGAAGTTGACTTTACTATCTTCATTTAACACAAACTCGTCTAGGAAGTTTTGGTTATAAAAGCTTTGGTTTGTTGGGTGGTTGGGATAACCGTTATCCACCACTCTGACACTTACGGAAGATATAATAGGTAATGGCTCCATGAATTTTGTGAAGAAGTAAATGCGACAGAAACTTAGGAAAGCAAAGCAACACAGGAGGGTAGGGTTACCAGGAAGAGAAAAAAGGAGAAACAAAACAGAAAGGCACCAACTCTGCAGAGGCTTAAACCACCACCAAGCCACAGAAGCTCACAACACTCAGGCCAACCTCATCTTGCCTTGATAGGAAGGATGGGTAAAGGAAACGAGAGAGAGAGGATATTTTAAGCTTGGAGAGAAGCTTGGAGAGTTTTTAGTACAAATTATTGTTTTATTGTTAGGGACAGAGTAAAATATTTAAATGTTGTTAGAGTTGGTCAATGGCGGATTTATAATTTTTTTTAGGATGGGCACAAGTCAAAATAATTTTTAGAGTAGGTACAATCATAAAAATCTCAAAATTCCAAGGTGAGCACAAATCGTAAAATTTAAAGACTAACTCGTAAAAATTAAGAAAATTAAAACCAAATGTATGAACTTTATTAAGTTCAGGCCCACCCAAGCTTGTATGCGACTGGTGTTGGTATTTTAAGTTTTGTTAAACGTTGACGTTGTGTTTGAGTCTGTAAGTTTAAAAGAGTGTGTTGCTCTCTTTTAACCTTTATAGAGAAATTAATGAAAATGTTCTAGAGACGTTTCTCTCTCAGCTATTCTGCTTCTTTTCTCATTTTAACTCTTCTATTCTTCTCATCTATTTCTTTAATTTCTGTTCTTTAAATTTGGTCACTTATATTGTACAACTCCCACGTGTTGCGATGGGTCTAAGTCCAACCAATTCAGCACGTTCCGTTTTAGGATCTTCAAATTGGGACAATTCCGGCCAATTAACGATAGAGATTTCGTAGCAGTAACTGACGTCGACTTGTTTAAGATTCCGACAATGATACGCTATTTGAGCCATCGATTGCGCGAGGACAGCTTTTCATGGGAAGAACTTGGAGATTTGGACGCCTGGAAAAATTGAAACGGTGCCGCTGATGAGATACCTTTGAGCGGCGAAATCGAGAGAGAGATCGGAGCAGTGACGGGAAAAGATCTCGGTAAGATTGCCGTTGCTCCCATGACCTCGGTTTAAAATGACTGGCCGAAGGCTTGAATCTGTTTTCAATTCAAGATTCAAGCTTTATTCAATCTACCATTCCAGTGTATCTTCAATCTACTACACAGCATATTCATTTTCAGGGCACTTTCTTGAATCTCTTTTCAATTCAAGATTCAAGCTTTATTCATTTTTTGTTATCAAATTGGATTATCCAGATTACAAGCCGTCACCTTCTTGAATATCTTTTCAATTTAAGATTCAATCTTTACTCATCTTTTATTAATATTGTTTGTTCTTGTCACTTTCTTGAGTCATTCTTTCATTTAAGAACAAATCTTTGTTGATCCTACTTAATTTCGATCTTACCTGTCACAGATATGGGCATTTTCAAACTGATGTTTTTCGAATTTAGAAGGGAAAAAGGAACATATTTCTATTGCTTGGCTTTACTATTTGTGTGTTATAAGATGCCATGAATCATCTATTCATGTCTGCTTGTATGATGGATTGGTTTTTGTACTAATGCAACACTTATATTCCCTACTACTAATTTCCTGTTTCTCCATTGTTTAATCTCTGAAATGGTAAAAGAACATAGCAAATGAGCCTGTTTTGAATTGTCACCGGGTTACCGGTTCTTCTCTTGGCTTGAGGTTGTCAACATACCATCCACAAAAGGTTGAAGTTGGAATGTTAATATAGGAAATACCTTTAGCTACATTAGGCTGATATGCAGTGCTTCAAATTAGAAATAGAGAATTCAGCTGGTAAAATTTAAAAGTTAAAGAAACCGAAGCAGAAGATTTATAGGTCATAATCATATATATATAGATGCAGAGAACAAACAACTAATAACGAGCCTTTATTTTGTCAACTGACATCAAGCCTTCATATAGATGTTTCTCAAAATGTTTCATATGAGAGGTCTCCAGGCATGCTACCACTGATAAGCTCCCATCATCAGTTTCACTTGGTATTAGGTATATTTTCCCTTCATGGACAATGTTTGCTGGCCCCATGTGTATTGGAAGACCCCATCCAAAATCTGCAGCATGTAGACCTAGTCGCATCCAACTGATGACACATAGGTTTGGGCAGCGGTAAGTTTCTGCTCCTCTCCTGATAGCAGTTAAATCTGGTAGCGTTTCTAGGTAGTCTATAGCTGATCTTATATATTCATTGTCCATCCTTTGCAATGCCCCGTGAACTCGCTCTATAGTATTTATGAGTGGCTCTGACTGGAGATCTCCAGATAGAGCAATTGAAGAAGTAAGGAGTACTGCGTTGCCCAGATAACTTGCTGGGAGGGGAGGACGAAGTATGGGGCGTCCATTAATTGCCATGTTTAACTTGGTTGGTTGATCATACAAGAGGCCTCGAGCTTTACTTGCACAACGCCATAGGTATGCAGCTAGAATAGTGTAGGTGCTGTACTTGGTTTTGTTTCCATTTTTTAATGACTTGGCTCTTAGGGTATTAAGTTGATTTTGTGTGATCTTAAAAGCAGATACGGATGAGGGTCTAGGATTAGGGCCAAGTGATGGCACAGAGGTGATTAGGGAAGGAGATGGTTCGTATTCAACATGATGAAATCTAGGGGTTGGTGGCACTCCAGCTCGGAGAAGGGTTCGGTCGATGAGTGGTGCCACTGTAATCTGGGACATGCCTCTTGCCATTTCAGACCAACTATTCATGAAATGAGAAGCCGTTGTGCCGTCACTCAAAGTGTGTTGAGTTCCAATTCCAAGGGAGACTCCACCACATCTGAAAGCAGTTACCTAGCATAATATGCATACATCAAACTTGTAAGCTTTTCGATCCCAATTGCCTATCTAGCAGAACATACACACAATTAATCTTTTTGAAGCAAAATAGATTAGTTTTTCTTATTCTTGCCCTTGCTCTCCTACTCCAAGTAACAGTTATCATCCATGATAAAACAATAGTTTTCCAGTCTAACATTCTTCGTCAGTGAGCACTTACTTGGGCCATAAATAGTGGGTAAGAACTAGTATCTCCGGAGTAATCAACTGTGGGAACCAGTTTCCGCAGTTCAGGGCCGGGAGTAAAACCGCCAAGATCATCTATAGTCGATGTAGTTTCAGCTTCTACCCACAGAACTCCCTCGGTGCTGCATATTATCTCGAGTCTACCATTTTCATCACATCCCAACCTCCCAGCCATAGGGTAGAATGGCACAAGAGTCCTGCTTAAAGCCTCCTTAAGCACTTGGGGTCTAAAGAAATCAGCTGAACCATTTGGTTTGTAAATGTACAACATAGCGACATGGTATGTTGTCATCACCATGTCCAAATTTGAAACCCACTGTCTCTCTGTTGGAGTATACTGAGCAGGGCAAATCATGCTCGACCGCTTTACATTAACCTCCATCTCTGCAATGACTGCAGACTGCAGTGATGTTAGATATCTCAAAATCCGATATGATATCGCAGTAGGAGGCAAACCAATTCCGATCCTGAATGCCTCTCTTAAAACCATCAACGTGTGATTATTTCAGGCGTTCATTTGCTGAAAAACATGTCTGTTGAACTGAAAACAAAAGAAAAGAAAAATAGAAATTCGACGGAAGATGGTGCCTATACCTTGTAATATGATAAGCAAAGGTGAGAAAATCCTCTTAGTTTGGGAGCCTGCGGACTGCGGAGGGGCGGTACCTGTGCTAATACTTCCTCTCTTTGCTTAAGGTGAAGTTGAAACGTGGTCCAGGGTAATTGTTTGCTTGGAAACGAATGTTTTTTTTTTTTGGTAAACTACAACGACTTGTCACGGGGCTAGGTTCTACCTAGCTAGTCCGTGCGGCCTTAGTCGTCGATCTTAGATGATGACTTAGTCAGCCTTCTCAAAAGTTAAGCACAAGTGCTTGAAAATGCGGAAGCTCGATGGAAATGTGAGAAAATGATTAGGCAAGCGAGATGAAGAGAAAGTGGAAACTCTTTACTCAAAAATACTCGGAATGATGGAATGAATTACAATGGTGAGGAAAGGGCTTTGTTTATAGCCTTGGCCCTCTCGATCCTACGGTCTAAAGCGATTCAATCCAAAGGCTATAAATGAATCATATCTCATATACAGTTAAGTATATCACTCAAATACAAGAATGCTTAAAATACAAGGGCTATGACAACATTGTTGGGGTGGTAAAGAATCTTTCCTCGAATATGGCTCCATGAATGATATCTTTCTATTGTGAGTTGTCATTCTTTGACCAACACACATAAAAAGATATCACCCATTAAATGTTGTTGTTTAATTGGATATAATGACAATTTTAGTCCTTCGTATACATTAGTGTTTACATGACAACTTATTTTTTTATAACGATTTTATTAACATGAGATATAATTAGCATACACTGATAATTTGTGAACGAAATTGGAATGTTTAAAAGTCCTACGATTAATTTAAAATGAGTGTCATAATTTAGAGATAAAATTAGAATGATAAAATTTTTAGAGACTAATTTATAATGAGAGTTATAATTTCAGAAAAAAAAATTAAACGTTTAAAAGTTTATAGACTAATTTAAAATAAAAATTATAGTTTAGGTATGTGATGGAATTAATTCTTTTAAAAAAATCTTTTGGATCTGTATGTGATGGAATTAATTCTTTTAAAAATATCTTTTGGATCCGTAAATTTAACGGAAAAAGAAAAAGATGCCAGTTCATATTTTGTTTTCTTTGTTGTGTTGTTTGAAATTTGGGTAAACTACAACTGAGGTCACTTAATTATGAGTAAGGTTACATTTGAGTCATCTAATTATTAAAAGTTATATTTGGGTCACTCAATTATGAGTAAGGTTACATTTGGGTCACCTAATTATTAAAGGTTACATTTGGGTCACCCAATTATGTGTAGATTACGTTTGGGTCATCCTTCATATTTAAAAAAGTACATTAATTTAGTCATTTTTTTCGTACAAATCACTTGTATACTTGTGTTAACATTAAAACACTTCATTTGAAATCATTAATTAATCTAATACACAAATTGATACTTTTTTTAATATGAAGGGTGACTCAAATGTAACATTGCCTTGAGTGATCTAAATATAACATTTAATAATTGGGTGACCCAAATAAAACTTTACCCATAATTAAGTGACCCAAATGTAACTTTTAATAATTGAGTAACCCAAATGTAACATTACTCATAATTGAGTGACCTTCGTTATAATTTACCTTTGAAATTTATATCACATGTTTAATATCTTTGTGGCAATGTACATTTCTGGGAGACATGTGATAATCGATGGTGACGCCATCAATATAGTCAACCGACTGACCAATCTAATTTTGGATCACTCGACAGTAGGGGAGCAGATTGCAATGTTGCGGCAACAATCCCGGATGTCACGTTTCGCTATATACCGAGGGATGCAAATAAAGTAGCACATGCACCTGCACATTGGGTTATAGATTCCGGAATGTATAACGCCAATGTAATGTTTGACGCTATTAATGATTAATGGAATTAATAAGAAAAATTGAAAGTTGAGTGATCAAATAGGAGTGAGAAAATTGTTGAGTGATAATCTGTGCAATTTACTCTAAAGAAATATATATGTACATATATCTTATATGGTTATAGAAAATTGTTTAAATTAGAAGCAATTAGTATCATAACATTGAAAATATTTACAATTATACGTGAACAGAAACTCGAATATCATAAAATCGACTCGAAAATTTTCAAATAAAATTTGAGTTGTAAAATATAACTCGTAAATTCGAGTAACACAAAATTTGTTGACTCGATCGAATACTCACCCCTAATGTCAGCAACATCTCAAGCATCTGAATATGAACAAGTATATTATATAATCTAAAATGATTAGCAGTCCAGATTGACATGTCTTGTAAATTTTGGCAGGAAACTTTCTCCATCATTGCCAGTTGCCACCTTTAGCCTTGAATCCATAACATATATATCTTAAGTCTTAGTATACCTGCATTTTGTTATCTTCATGTAGCTGCATACTTTGTCTTCCATTAATGGTGAAGCAGTGGTCATGATCTAGCTTCAACACTAGATCCGGATCCGTCACCGGATAAACGTAACCGCCGAGCAATACCCTTTAAAGAAGCTCACCCCGAGTTCGAGCACCGGTTCTGCACGGTGTGTGTGCCTTGTTAAAAAAGACTAAGAAATTTTCAAGGATCGAACTCGTGTAGTGCATGTAAACTTATAGATATCAGAGTCCAAGACATAACTTAAGAATTACTGTACATGCTCTCCTATGGTGGCACAAGGTAAAACTCATCATGGTAGAACAACAAACAAACAGAAAAAAGTAACTTATAGTCATTGTTTCTCATCGAGTTGCTCGTGGTTCGATATCCTTGAGCAGGCCGACAATCTGTTGCATGCTCGGTCGCTTGGTCGGAAGATCGGCTGTGCACAGATATCCGATCTTGAGGGCCTCCTCCATTTGGTAAACCGGACCTGTATCACGAATTTTAGGATCAATGGCTTTTAGTCCTTGATTCTTTCTCACCAATCCTCTAACCCAACTCACTAAATTTGCTTCTTGCTCCTCCGGATAATCATCTCCAATTGGTTTTTTCCCTGTAATTAGCTCAAACAAAACAACCCCGAAGCAATATACATCAGATTTTGGCGTAGGGGCATCACATTCAAGCTGAGAAAACTCTGGTGGTACGTATCCTGGTGTTCCACGGCCAATTTCATCCTCTAGACCGGTTCCGAAAATCTTGGCCAATCCAAAGTCGGATAATCTAGGCTCCAAATTTAAGTCAAGGTAAACACTGCTAGCTTTAACATCTCTGTGGATGATTGAAGGTGAGCAACCATGATGAAGAAATGCGAGTGCTCTTGCGGTGCCGAGGGCTATTTTGTGTCGAAAAGTCCAGGCTTGGGATCCAACATTTTGTATCACATTGTTGTGTTCTTCCCAGGTATCAGTGCTCCAGTCCTCTGTTGCTTTAACACCGAGTGGCAAGTCGTGTAACAAGTTCTGCAAATTCCCATTTTCCATGTAATCGTAAAGAGCAATCCTTTGATCCCCAGCCAAGCAATATCCTGTTAACGGAACAAGATTCGGGTGTTTGATTCGACCAAGATACTCGAGCTCTCTTGCAGCTTCTTGGTCTGTCAACGTTGATCCATGAACCAAAACTTTAACAGCTACATGAATTCCACCAGGCAGAAATCCTCTATAAACAGGCCCGAACTTTCCTTCTGCTAGTAGAGTGTCGCGATCGAAGCTTGAAGTCGCAGACAAGAGGTCTGCAAATGTGATGTTTAATAGTGGTTTCTCAAAGATCACTACGGGGACTGATGTTGCCTGCTTAACATCAGCCACCCAAGTGGTCGAATCAGTTTGGAAGGAAAAGGGACCTGAAATATTCTGTTCCTCTTTATATGAGGATTGCTTAACTACCCATGTCCGGGACTTCCTTCGGCAACCGAAGGCTAGGAACAGCAAGCCAGCAAGCAAGCACACCATGGAGAGAGTTAAAGCTAAGGCAAGTGTATAACCTCTATGTCTATTGGCTCTTCTTTTGAAAAAGACCGGATTCGCAGCAATGGGACAACTGTTTAATGAGCCATAAAAGGCTGTTTCCAAGGTCTCAAGGGAGAGCCCTGAATCACAAAGGGTTAAGTTGTTGTAAGAGAAGTTGTATCTTTCCATCCCTGGGAGTTTTTCCAAGAGAGAAACCGGAATTTCGCCACTCAAATTGTTGTGTGAAACATCAAGTGTTTTGAGGCTTCTGTGAACCGGAGATGGAATATGGCCGGTAAGATTGTTTGATGAAACATCGAGTGCATGTAAGTTACTCATTTGCAGAATTTCACCAGGAATATGACCAATGAGGTTGGTTTTAGACAAATTAAGATACTCTAAGCCCAAAAGTGTTCCAATTCTGGGGAATTTCTGTCTAGCAAATCTATTGTATGCAAGGTTAAGATGTCTAAGGTTGTCTGCTTGACTCAGATTTAGGAAAATTTCTCTACTAAGCTGGTTTTCGGACAAGTCTAGATAAACCAAACTAGACCACTTGTAAGTAGAAATGAATTGTACCTGAGAAATGTGACCTTGAAGCTGGTTCTTGCTGAGGTCAATCACTTCCAACTGCCCTTGAAAGACACCAATAACTGAACCCTTAAACAAGTTCCCAGACATGTTAAGCCTGGTAAGAGACTTCATTTCTGCAAAATCCGAGACGTGACCATGTATCTCATTTCTGGCAAGGTTCAAAGCTTTCAGCTTAGGAAAAGCTGAACCAAAACCATCTGGTAAAGAACCACTCAGACGGTTTAACGATAGATCGAGTGAAACCAAAGACTGGCAATTTAGAATTCCTGTTGGAATGCTCCATTCAAATCCATTTCCTGCAAGGTTAAGAACTTGTAAACTAGCCAGGGAGCTAATAGCTGCAGGAATTTCCCCAGAGAAATTATTTCCAGAAAGATCAATGACTTCAAGCTGACCAAAGTTGCCAATACTGCTAGGGAGAAACCCAGAAATCTGATTACAGGAGAGGTTAAGACTCCTAAGTGAGCCTAAACTCCATAAATCAGAAGGCAAAGCAGTGATTTTGTTATTGCTAAGATCCATAGACTGAAGCTGAGTTAGCTTAGCAATGGTGGATTGGTTTTTGTATTAATGCAGCACTTATCTTCCCTACTACTAATTTCCTGGTTCTCCATTGTTTAATCTCTGAAATGGTAAAAGAACATAGCAAGTGAGCCTGTTTTGAATTGCCACCGGGTTTCCGGTTCTTCTCGTGGCTTGAGGTTGTCAACATACCATCCACAAAAGGTTGAAGTTGGAATGTTAATATAGGAAATAGGTTTAGCTACATTAGGTTGATATGCAGTGCTTCAAATTAGAAATAGAGAATTCAGCTGGTAAAATTTAAAAGTTAAAGAAACCGAAGCAGAAGATTTATAGGTCATAATCATATATATATAGATGCAGAGAACAAACAACTAATAACGAGCCTTTATTTTGTCAACTGACATCAAGCCTTCATATAGATGTTTCTCAAAATGTTTCATATGAGAGGTCTCCAGGCATGCTACCACTGACAAGCTCCCATCATCAGTTTCACTTGGTATTAGGTATATTTTCCCTTCATGGACAATGTTTGCTGGCCCCATGTGTATTGGAAGACCCCATCCAAAATCTGCAGCATGTAGACCTAGTCGCATCCAACTGATGACACATAGGTTTGGGCAGCGGTAAGTTTCTGCTCCTCTCCTGATAGCAGTTAAATCTGGTAGCGTTTCTAGGTAGTCGATAGCTGATCTTATATATTCATTGTCCATCCTTTGCAATGCCCCGTGAACTCGCTCTATAGTATTTATGAGTGGCTCTGACTGGAGATCTCCAGATAGAGCAATTGAAGAAGTAAGGAGTATTGCGTTGCCCAGATAACTTGCTGGGAGGGGAGGACGAAGTATGGGGCGTCCATTAATTGCCATGTTTAACTTGGTTGGTTGATCATACAAGAGGCCTCGAGCTTTACTTGCACAACGCCATATGTATGCAGCTAGAATAGTGTAGGTGCTGTACTTGGTTTTGTTTCCATATTTGAATGACTTGGCTTTTAGGGTATTAAGTTGGTTTTGTGTGATCTTAAAAGTAGATACAGATGAGGGTCTAGGATTAGGGTCAAGTGATGGCATAGAGGTGATTAGGGAAGGAGATGGTTCGTATTCGACATGATGAAATCTAGGGGTTGGTGGCACTCCAGCTCGGAGAAGGGTTCGGTCGAGGAGTGGTGCCACCCTAATTTGGGACATGCCTCTTGCCATTTCAGACCAACTATTCATGAAATGAGAAATCGTTGTGCCGTCATTCAAAGTGTGTTGAGTTCCAATTCCAAGGGAGACTCCGCCACATCTGAAAGCAGTTACCTAGCATAATATGCATACATCAAACTTTTAAGCTTTTCGATCCCAATTGCCTATCTAGCAGAACATACACACAATTAATCTTTTTTGAAGCAAAATAGATTAGTTTTTCTTATTCTTGCCCTTGCTCTCCTACTCCAAGTAACAGTTATCATCCATGATAAAACAATAGTTTTTCAGTCTAACATTCTTGGTCAGTGAACACTTACTTGGGCCATAAATAGTGGGTAAGAACTAGTATCTCCGGAGTAATCAACTGTGGGAACCAGTTTCCGCAGTTCAGGGCTGGGAGTAAAACCGCCAAGATCATCTATAGTCGATGTAGTTTCAGCTTCTACCCACAGAACTCCCTCGGCGTTGCATATTATCTCGAGTCTACCATTTTCATCACATCCCAACCTCCCAGCCATAGGGTAGAATGGCACAAGAGTCCTGCTTAAAGCCTCCTTAAGCACTTGGGATTTAAAGAAATCAGATGAACCATTTGGTTTGTAAATGTACAACAAAGCGACATGGTATGTTGTCATCACCATGTCCAAATTCGAAACCCACTGTCTTTCTGTTGGAGTATACTGAGCAGGGCAAATCATGCTCGACCGCTTTACATTAAGCTCCATCTCTGCAATGACTGCAGTGATGTTAGATATCTCAAAATCCGATATGATATCGCAGTAGGAGGCAAACCAATTCCGATCCTGAATGCCTCTCTTAAAACCATCAACTTGTGATTATTTCAGGCGTTCATTTGATGAAAAACATGTCTGTCGAACTGAAAATAAAAGAAAAATTGAAATTCGACATAAGATGGCGCCCATACCTAGTAATATGATAAGCAAAGGTGAGAAAATCCTCTTAGTTGGGAGCCTGCGGAGGGGCTGTAGCTGTGCTAATACTTCCTCTCTTTGCTTAAGGTGAAGTTGAAACCAATGATTTATAGAGCAGACGCGTGGTCCAGGGTAATTGTTTGCTTGGAAACGAATGTTTTTCTTTTGGTAAACTACAACGAGTCTACCTAGCTAGTTCATGCGGCCTTAGCCGTCAATCTTAGATCACGGCTTAGTCAGCCTTCTCGAAAGTTAAGCACAAGTGCTTGGAAATGCGGAAATTCGATGGAAATGTGGGAAAATGATTGGGCAAGCGAGATGAAGAGAAAGTGGAAACTCTTTACTCAAGAATACTCGGAATTATGGAATGAATTACAATGGTGAGGGAAGGGCTTTATTTATAGCCTTGGCCCTCTCGATCTAACGGTCTAAAGCGATTTAATCTAAGGGTTATAGATGAAACCTATCTCCTATATAGACAAGTATATCACTCAAATACAAGAATGCTTAAAATACAAGGGCTATGACATCATTGTTGGGGTGACAAGGAATCTTTCCCCGAATATGGCTCCATGAATGATATCTTTTCATTGTGAGTTGTCATCCATTGACCAACACACATGAAAAGATATCATCCATGGAGCCATATTCTCACTCAATTATGAGTGAGATTACATGTGATCACCATTAAATGTTGTTGTTTAATTAGATATAATGACAATTTTAGTCATTCATATATATTAGTGTTTACATGACAACTTATTTTTTTATAACGATTTTATTAACATGAGATATAATTAGTATACATTGATAATTTGTGAACGAAATTGGAATGTTTAAAAGTCCTACGATTAATTTAAAATGAGTGTCATAATTTGGAGATAAAATTAGAATGATGAAATATTTGGAGACTAATTTATAATGAGAGTCATAATTTCAGAAAAAAATTAGACGTTTAAAAGTTTATAGACTAATTTAAAATAAAGATCATAGTTTAGGTATGTGATAGAATTAATTCTTTTAAAAAAAAATCTTTTGGAACCGTAAACTTAATGGAAAAAGAAAAAGATGCCAGTTCATATTTTGTTTTCTTGTTTGTGTTGTTTGAAATTTGGGTAAACTACAACAGAGGTCACTTAATTATGAGTAAGATTACATTTGGGTCACTTAATTATTAAAAGTTATATTTGGGTCACTCAATTATGAGTAATGTTACATTTTGGTCACCCAATTATTAAAGGTTACATTTTGGTCACCCAATTATGTGTAGGTTACGTTTAGGTCACTCAATTATGTGTAGGTTACGTTCGGGTCACCCTTCATATTTAAAAAAGTACATTAATTTAGTCATTTTTCTTACAAATCACTTGTATACCCGTATTAACATTAAAATACTTCATTTGAAATCATTAATTAACCTAATACACAAATTGATATTTTTTTAATATGAAAGGTGACCCAAATGTAATCTTGCCTTGAGTGATCTAAATGTAACCTTTAATAATTGGGTGACCCAAATAAAACCTTGCCCATAATTGAGTGACCCAAATATAACTTTTAATAATTAAGTGACCCAAATGTAACATTACCCATAATTAAACGACCTTCGTTGTAATTTATCCTTGAAATTTATATCACATGTTTAATATCATTGTGGCAATGTACATTTATGGGAGACATGTGATAATCGAAGGTGGCGCCATCAATATAGTCAACCGACTGACCAATCTAATTTTGGATCACTCGACAGTAGGGTGCAGATTGCAATGTTGCGGCACCAAATAAGGCAAAATTGGCCGTATAAGCCAAAAAAAAAGGAGAATAGCTCCACGATTAATTTGGAGAATAGGTCAAATGTTACAGGACAACGCCGGTTGCAGGTGGTGTTCTTGGACCTCGCCAGGTGTAAACAGCGAGGTCCCTAGTTTTCTTGGTGATCGGCTCTCCCAGCCAATAGCGCGGCTCGTGTAGGCTGCAGGTGGCTTGCTGTGGCGTTCACGTGAAGGTTGGCCTACCTCACCATCTCCTTACGATGAAGTGCAGGGTGGCAGACTGCATGGTGCATGCATTCACGGGCAAAATCACGTGGTGCTTCATTTTTTTATTTTTTTACATTATTTGTGTATATATATAGATATGTGGTGTGAGTTAAAATTTTACAGTTGGCTATTTATGAAGAGAAGAAGAGAAAAAATTTGGTGAAGGTGAAGAATTTTCTGTATATATCTTTTTAAAGATATATTCGAAGAGGGTGAGAAGAATTTTTGAGTTTAAATTTGTCTGTTATTTTTTTAGTTATTAGTGTCTGTATATTATTTTGTGTGATTGATGATCTAATAAAATTTATTTTTTATTATTGATGAAGTTGTCCTGGTTGTGATTGTTGTTTCGAACAAAAAGAAGCTAGTTTTTCGAATTTTTAATATGGTAAGGGCATGTATTTTTTTAACTTGGTTTTTAAAGTTAGTTTTTAGCTGTATATATTCGAAATGTTGAAGTTAATATAAATTTTTTTCTGTATATATTCGAATGATAATTGTTTTTAGCTGTAGAAATAGATAATGGCATCTGAAGGAGTTTTGTTGTACCGTGACTATGAGCATATTTCGTCTCATATTCACGAAGAGCAAGTAAGTAAATGTTTTGTAATTTAAAATTTCATATTTACTATGTAATTATTATAATTTGAAATTATAATGAATTAATTATAGGGTGTAGAGCATATGATACGCCGTCGAGGAATGAAGATAAAGGAACCTGATCAGCGTTTAGTGTATTACCTACAACGAGCTGGTTTTTATAATGCCACCTTTCTACGTAGGTTTAAGATAGTCCCCGGGTCGATTACTGCATTGATTGAACGGTGGAGACCAGAGACCCACACATTTCATTTTTCATTTGGCGAATGCACAATAACTCTGGAGGATGTTGCGGTACAACTTGGTATTCCAACAAATGGGACACCATTGGTTAGACAAAATAATTACAATACATATGACCTTTGCATGCAGTACCTGAGCAAAGCTCCTCCTGAGAGCTGTGTGGACGGGCTACGCCTCAGAGTATCATGGTTGTAGCAGGAATTTATTGTGACCGATGAATATGGTCACCGAGAACTTGAGTGTGCAGCTCGAGCTTATATACTGCAACTTATTGGTGGTGTGTTGATGCCAGATACATCTGGTAATATAGTCCACACACAATACATGTCGTTCTTGGCTAATTTGAACACAGCTGCTACATATAGTTGGGGGTCCGCAGTATTGGCATTTTTGTACCATGAAATGTGCAAGGTCACAATTATGCATGGTAAAAAGACAAATTCAAATATGGGTAGATGTCAAGTCTTACTGCAGTCCTGGGCGTGGTACAAGCTACCTTATCTAACGCCCACTTTTTCTGTACCAGTAGATATGGAGTTTCCGCTTGCTGGAAGGTAATAATGTGATTGCAGTTGTATATAAATATTTTTTTATATAATATTTATATCCAATGACTTCGAAATATAATTTCAATATATCTTTGCAGATGGAGGCATAAGTTGAAGAATGCGGGGGTGGTTCACAACATTGTCAGAGAGATGAGATTAAAGATCCAAACAATAGGAAAATATCTGGTATCATAATCAATTTATTTTAATATATTATTTGTTCTTATTTAATATAATTTAATTTATTATTTATTCTTATTTTGTATATTGTATTTTTTATTTCTGAAAGAAAAATTGTATATTTGATTGTGAGTGAATTCATATTAATAATTTTTTTTACAGTTTATTTGGCAGTCGTACGCGAATGACGACGTCAGGGCTTGCCTACCACCTACTGTGCTTGAATGTGCAGCATTCTGGGGTGCGATTGTACCTTTGATCCGTTTTTCTATGGGTAATCTTCACTCGTGGTTACTTTTGTTTTGGGTTTGTTCTATTTTGGTCACCCGAATTCAAAAAAGACTATTCTGGTCACTTACGTTCGAAACTGTTTCTGTTTTGGTCACTGGACCGTTAACCTCCGTTAATTAAAAATAATAATTTCTAATTTAACCCCCAAACTTTCAAAACTTCATTTTCATCATCTTCCCCAAAACTCAATGAACTTCCCTGCAGTAGCTGTGGAAAGGAATGATAGCGTAGCTGTGGCTTCTAAATAGTTTGCTCAACACTATTACGAGCTTTATGGACTTCAAAATTGTTTTCAAAAGGAAAATCTTTTAGTTTCTTTGAATCATTTTCATATCTGCTATTCATGTTTTTTAGTGCTTCGGTGTTTGATGGTCATATTGGCAAAGTTGGAATAGCTTCGAAAAGTCAAATATCTATAACTAGAACCCCATTTTCTTTGGTTGATTGAAAATTATTTTGTACTTAGTCATAATTGTTGGCCCTACTTTTAATTTAACGCTTATTACTGCAATAAATGGAGGGTGTAGCATTAGCGCTACTAATATCTTGATATGGTTATTACGTGCCAAATTTTCTTCTTTTTTTTAAACTCACATATTTACTTAATCTCAAGTTTTGAACATTGGAGATTGTTGTGTTTTCATCCCTCAAGCTGAGTTTTCTTAAATATGCAATTCCACTGATGATGATTTTTGCAATCCGGAATGTACTTGTTGTATCCATATTATATCACCTGCTATGTTCCTCTATATGATCGGAGTCGAGGCTTTGAACCATTTATTTCCTCATGCGGGAATGGATGTAAGATACGATGATATAAATCCTTGGCGATTATGCCAGAAAAATTGGGATTCTTGTTTCTCTTAAGTGATATTGTTTATTTTGACATACTTTCTACTGGAAAAGTCACTTTGAGACTTAGGTACAATAAAACGTTCTGAGAATGACTATTAGACGTAGTGTCATTATTTCGTTAAATGGTAGCCGATGTTAAGGATACTTTCAGCTAGAAATATTGTGTGAATTGAAATTCGATACCGATGACATAATATGGTTTTGCCTTCATTTCTGAGTTTTGCTTTACGGGTGATATTGCCTTGCCGGATTATCGGTTCTATCATTGTGGTCTTTCATGTAACTTATATTATCTTTTCCGGGTTTTTTTCCTCTTCTGAATGTCCTATACAACTGTTGGTTTTTCTCTTCTTTTGTGTCTCAGGTAGCCGAGCGAGCTCTGTTCCTGTGGAACAATGATTACATTCAGAACTTAATCATTCAAAACCGCAAGGTTATACTTTCATAACCTCATCAGCAGGGGGTCTAACATGTAGACATTCCATTTTTACAGTTCAATAGATCAAGAAAACAATCAATGATTTTTGCAGTTCTCCCCTGCAGTGGGAAGTTCATTGAGTTTTGGGAAAGATGGTGAAAAATGAAGTTTTGAAAGTTTTGGGGTCAAATTAGAAATTACTATTTTTAATTAACGGAAGTTAACGGTCCAGTGACCAAAACAGAAACGGTTTCGAACGTAAGTGACCAGAATAGTCTTTTTTGAATTCGGGTGACCAAAATAGAACAAACCCAAAATAAAAGTGACCACGAGTGAAGATTACCCTTTTTCTATTGTTGAGTTTCATTGCGCTGACAGAGTGTTGAGGCAGTTTAACTTCCATCAACCTATTTCAAGAGCTCCACGTGAACAAATTCACATCGTTCATAGAGGTAGATTCAATGAAGATTAGGTTGTGAAGCAAGCCGATTTCATTGAATTGTGGGAGGAAAGATGGATGTGGTGGGCTGATGATTTGAGTCCAATTCAAGCCAGCGATTTTGAATTTAATACAGAATACTATTCATGGTTTTCGGCAAATGGGAAACCGTTCATAGCATCTGTCGAAGATGTAAATAGATGGCTTGAAGATCCGCGGTGCTCAAGACAGGTTCGCCTTTCAACCGAGTTTGGTCAGAGCTCTCAGAAATCAATAGACGAACCAAACTTGGAAGGAATTTCGGGAGCAACCAACCGAGATTGGACTTCTTCGTGGGCGCGATCTAACTCCCCCCCGAGACATGTAAGCAATAATCTTTGGGATCAACCACCATTTGGTAATGTTCCGGAACAAACCCCATTTCAACAAAGTCATCAAACATTTGGATTTGGTCATGTTCCGCAACAATCACCTTTTAATTTTGCAACTGGTGGTAGCTCATCTTCTCAGTCGGCTTACAATGATGATGAAGGATACGTACCACAATTTCAGTATCCTCAATCATCTGTATATGGGGAAGGTTTTGGTGTTGGTAGTGTTGAGATTTAGGGGGCTCGATTCGATCAACCGTTCTTGCTCGCCAAGTGTGGAGAAGTTGGATAAATGGGTGCTTTAGTGGGAGGTGAAAATTTGGCAATTTGACACAAGGATTTATAGTGGTTCAACATTCTAACAAGGTCTACATCCACTACCTTAGCTCCCCACTAAGGATTTCCAACAAATTCACTAAGAAATTCATCTCCTTTTCTCGGATTATGAGGAAACCGTTACAACCCTCAAAGCTTTCTACCCAAAGCTTGAAGGAACACTCTCTTTACAAAGAAAGACTTAGCAAACTAGAAATCCCTCTAAAAGGTGTTTTTTTGCAATTCTAAGCACTCACCCAAAACCTAAATACCTGAGCAAATTTAACAATGTAAGCTCACAAGTGTTGTCTAAGCAAGAAATGTACAATTAAAGCTCTAGACAAATTTTGACATCATAATGTTGTAACAATTGAAGCATTAACCATTACAAGATGCTTTGAGGTCCCTTTTATACTCCCAATTGAGTTTGTAGTCGTTACTAGCCGTTGGGATTGAATTGGAGCCGTTTAAGTCTTTATTTCCCACCATATATGCAGTTATGCAGCTTGGCGCATCGATACCCTCTCAACTCGTATCGATACGGTCTCGAAGAGGAATTAGCCGTTGTGCTCTTCAACTGATGCGTATCGATACGCTTACCTAGCGTATCGGTACGGTCCTGCAATTTAAAAGACCGTTGAGAAAATGACCGTTGGGGTAGTTAGGCGTATCGGTACGCGATACTACCGTATAGGTACGCGACTAGCCGTTGGGCTATTTCAAAGCACACCGTATCGATACGGGTAATCGTATCGGTACGGGTTTTGGCTACTAGAATTCTGGTAAATTAAAAATCCTAAGGCGTATCGGTACGGTTCAATACCGTATCGGTACGGTCACTTGAAAATCATGGTTTTGACTACTTTAAATACACTTTAAATCATTTCAAAGCCTTTTGAAAACCCTTAAACATATTTTCAAGTTGTTTTTGGCTAAAAATTTATTTTAAATTCTTTGCAATTTAGTCCAAAACATTTTTCAAATATTATATCAAAACTTAGTTCTACAGGTAGCATGACATCTATGTTGTCAACAACTACCATTAGCAGCCCATCATTTCATCCTGAAGAAATGTTTGCTACACCACCTACTATGCAAATAACGGATGAGCAATTTTTCGATGACGATGAGCTGGCTCCTAATCCAAGAGCTCGTAGACAGGTTCAACTCGCTCCGCGGTACTCACAAACAGGCCCTCTCCACCGGCAAGAATTACCCACCAGGAGGGGGAGGAGGCGAAAATAAGGTTTTGTTTTTATTTATTTGTAATTTGTGAACCTCTGATATTTAATGTTATATGTATTTCTTTCAATTTCGATTGCATTTTGATATTTATGTTTTTTTTTTAATTTTCGTATTCAATTTTTAAATTCCAATTCCAATTCCAAATCAAGATTTTAAATTATAGTAAATAATATTATAGAAAAAAATACAAAATACAAAATAAGAACAAATAATAAATTAAAATAAATTAAGTTATATTACCTTAAAGTATATTAAATAAGAACAAATTATATTACCTTTAGATAGTTTCCAGTGCAATGATGTTTAAAGGTCTAAAAGTCAAGTGTTGTGGGTTCATGGGTCAAAAATTAACAGTAACACTTTTCGTTGTTTGGATTAAATGGTTTAAGCTGTTTGAGTTTAATTAAAGGTCACATATTGGAATTCTTCAAAGGTAACAAGTTAAACATTTATGATAAAAAATGAAAATTAATAGGTACACAAAGATTTAGAAAAAAAACAAATAAAAATTGAAAAGAGGCTATATTTTCTCATTACCATAAAATTATACATACATTAAACAAAGCATTTAGGTTGACGGTCCGTCACGATAGTTGGAAAGATTTGATCTGTTCGGACACTTGTTTCTTGAATGACCTGGTTGACTACAAATAGTACATTGTTTAACTTGAACTTCTCCCTCTCTATCATCTAGATCATCCATATTCGTCTTAATACGAGTAGACTTCGGTCGACCCTTCAACTTTCTACGAAGCACTGAATTTGGTAACCATTCTTCGTATATTGGCTCTACCGGCCAATAGTCTTGGTTCGGGATCGTGTTGAACTGAATTCTATATATATTTGCAATATTCTCTAGTTTATAACAGTCATCCGCAAAACCGTAAGGGTCAAGTCGAAAATGCAAACAAACGGCGTGTGCGTGAGAGCAAGGGTATCTAAATGCTTGGAATGCACCACAATCACACCATTTCTGATGAAGTTTGACAGTGAACATTTTTTGCTCACCTCGGACTTTAGCTTCCACAGAAAATTCCCATCCATGTGAGTCGAATGATCTTACTCGCATAGCGGACGCTTTAGCTTGAAGTTCGATCATTTTATCATATAGGGTTTTAGACCAATATTGTCCGCTGTTTATTCGAGCGTTGTCATCCTGCCCTTTGTCGGACCACACTTTGCCCAATCTAAAGTAAGTCTCCCGCACAATACTTGCAATTGGGAGATGGCGTGTTCCTTTAAGAACGGAGTTTATAGCCTCTGCAAGGTTAGTTATCATATGACCATAACGCCGACCTTCATCATAGGCTTGTGACCATCTTTCCGTGGGGATGTCATTTACAAATTTTATTACATGTTTACCGTGTCACCTCAACCTTCTGATCCTTTCTTGGAATTTTGGTTGAACTAGTTCATACCCTATTTATAAAAAAAACAAGTTAAATAAAACAACAAGATGAACTCAAAAAAAAATTAAAATTTTTATAAACAACAAATAACAACTTACCCGCGCCTAAAATCTCTCTCCGGATCTGATTATTTTCGAACCACGTCTTCGCATTCGGTGCAATATGTCGTACACAATATGCTGGATATGCATGTGGAGGTATCCATAAACTCTCACGTCTGTCAATTACTGATAAGAGCGCAGTTCCTCTATCAGAAATCATGCAAATCTCGTCTTCTTTTATAACATAATTGCGTAGGTGCTTCAAAAAGAATTCACATCCATCCACGTCTTTCTTTTCAACTATGGAAAAGGCAATTGGGAATATATTATTGTTTTCATCTTGTGCAACGGCCACGAGTAATATATGACCGTACTTCCCATAAAGTCATGTACCATCCACTTGAATCATGCGTTTGCAGAATGGAAACCCTTGAATGCACGCATTGAACGCCCAAAATAACTTACTAAATACTCTTTTACTAGAAATTAATTTGCCTTGTAAGTTGAACACCGGCAAAGTCTCGTACTCTACAACGGTCCCCGGGATGAAATGTTGCATTGCTCGTAAAAGAGCTGGTAGCTCATTATACGATTTATCTCAATCATCATAGAGTTGCGCCATCGCTTTTTGCTTTGCCATCCACGCCTTGTAGTAAGACGGAACATAACCAAGCTGGGACCGGATAGATGCTACTAACATTGCAATCGAAATTCTTGGTTCCTGTTCAACCAAAGTCTTGATGTAAGCACATATTAGATCAGAGTTTAAATTAATATGGTCCTGTGATAAAGCCATATTGGTACATGTGTGCTGCTCAATAAACCGTGACTCCTCCCACATTTCAGTCTTTTTCTTGTAAGAAATTCTTACCCATCACGGACAGTTGTTCTTCCAATAAAAACACCTTACACGATAGGTACTTCTGTTGGACTCAACAACAAAAAATGACGTATGGCGTTTGAGACGGTGCTCTTGAACTGCAAGCTTCGCGGCTTCTTTTGTTTCAAATTCAGCCTTTAGTTCCAATTCTCCAAAGTTCGAAGATGATGAAGAACCAAATACGCGAGCTTGATATTCTTGATCTTGCATTGCAGTATAGTCAACTTCATACATGCGGGCTGCTGGAGCTTCATAGGCTGGAGGTTCCGGTTGTTAGGGCTGCGGTGCAGCATTACCCCAAACAGCCGGCTGTTCATTTCTCAACCTGAGCCTACTAACAGTCGTGGCCCAAACATCTTCTTCAACATCAATACCATTGCCTTGAGACACATCTGTCATAATAACGTCAATATCATCAGCATCGAGTAACTGAACGTCATCTTCTTCACTCATAGGAACAATATTTTCTTCATCATCACTGAAATCTTCAAGCGATTCGCCCTAACGACCAATTGTGGGTTCGGTGTCCGAATATGTTGATGAACTCATCTTCTGTAAATATTAAAAAAAACATAAGCACAACATTAAAATTTCGGGTTTTCTTATTAAATTTTAAAAATACTATTACCATCCGAATATATCTTCAATCATACAAAAAATATACAAACCCTCTAGAATTAAAAAATTTAGATTAAAAGGCAAAAATCACTTACTTAATTTTCACTGGCCTTTACGAACTCTTCAATCACCGTCTTCGAATATTTCTTCAGAAACTCACAAACTCTTCCCTCTTTGCCGAAAAACTCTCTTAATTTTTTTCTCAACCACTACACACCCATCTCATCTTCCCTAAACCCTCTATATATACACATAAAATAATATTAAAAAATTAATCCCCTTTAATAAATCTAGCCCGTACTTAAAACCCTATTTATCCTTTAATAGCCTGACATGCCTAAACCCTAATTTTACCATATATACACTTGTCTGACGTGCCGATATGGGATATGCAGGTGAACAACACCTCGCCATTTGCAAATCAGAAGGCAAAGCAGTGATTTTGTTATTGCTTAGATCCAAAGACTGAAGCTGAGTTAGCTTACCAATGGTGGTATCATGCATCAAACTAGACAGGCCTAAACTTGAAGCCTTTAACCCAATAACATTCTCGATAGGAAGGGTCGAGAGCTGGTGGTTTTTTTGAACCCTTCCCCCGGTTCTTTAGGTGTTCTATGTTAGCGAGGGATCTAAGGTTTTTCTTGTTCTCTTTCAACTACGAATTGAAGGTAATGTTCAATGTTGGGTTTCTTAACTTTGTTAGGTCAATCTCAAAGTCTGGTTCTTCGATCACTGCAGTCCAGTTGATAAGACCCTTGCCTTCCGACAGGGGAGCCTGCCTCCGGATGGAGCTCTCACTCGGATGCTTTGATCGAGCCTCAAGACCGACTCCAAAATTGTCAAGGGTTTCTGTGTCGTTTTCTTTTTCCTTGCTTTGGTTAGGGATATCCCGTTGTTATGGGAACACCCTCGTTTACTTTTGGCCTTTGAGTCATGTTTGTCTTTGCTTTTCACCAGTTGTCGTTTTGCTCAGGGAAGATCCCTGCTGTGTGTTTGCCTTTGATAGCGTCCGAGTTGCATACTTTTGTATGCCTTCTTAGCTTTGTTCGTGGATTTTGACTTGCGGCGTTGTAACGTCTTTTTTTCTTAATACATTTCCCTTTCTTTTCGGATTAAAAAAAACGATACGATTCAGGCGTGGAACAAGATTGATTCGTTCAAATTACAAAATTAACTTAAAATTTTAGACACATTTCGAAGAGAACACAAGTTTTGCAGTCTGAAAACAAGCTTAATTTCAAGATGTTCCAAATGAGGCATAAATTTCCCAATAACAGCTGCCTCCGTATCTCCATCTTGTGGACAAGCATTTAGATAATCAGCTGGAACAACTCCCACGTGTTGCGATGGGTCTAAGTCTAACCAATTCATCAGGTTCCGTTTTAGGATCTTCAAATTGGGACAATTCCGGGCAATTAACGATAGAGATTTCGTAGCAGTAACTGACGTCGAGTTGTTTAAGATTCCGACAATGATACGCTATTGGAGCCATCGATTGCGCGAGAACAGCTTTTCATGGGAAGAACTTGGAGATTTGGACGCCTGGAAAAATTGAAACGGTGCCGCTGATGAGATACCTTTGAGCGGCGAAATCGAGAGAGAGATCGGAGCAGTGACGGGAAAAGATCTCGGTAAGATTGCCGTTGCTCCCATGACCTTGGTTTAAAATGACTGGCCGAAGGCTTGAATCTCTTTTCAATTCAAGATTCAAGCTTTATTCAATCTACCATTCCAGTGTATCTTCAATCTACTACCCACCATATTCATTTTCAGGGCACTTTCTTGAATCTCTTTTCAATTCAAGATTCAAGCTTTATTCATTTTTTGTTATCAAATTGGATTATCCAGATTACAAGTCGTCACCTTCTTGAATATCTTTTCAATTTAAGATTCAATCTTTACTCATCTTTTATTAATCTTGTTTGTTCTTGTCACTTTCTTGAGTCATTATTTCATTTAAGAACAAATCTTTGTTGATCCTACTTAATTTCGATCTTACCTGTCACAGATATGGGCATTTTCAAACTGATGTTTTTCGAATTTAGAAGGGAAAAAGGAACATATTTCTATTGCTTGGCTTTACTATTTGTGTGTTATAAGATGCCATGAATCATCTATTCCTGTCTGCTTGTATGATGGATTGGTTTTTGTACTAATGCAGCACTTATATTCCCTACTACTAATTTCCTGTTTCTCCATTGTTTGATCTCTGAAATGGTAAAAGAACATAGCAAATGAGCCTGTTTTGAATTGCCACCGGGTTTCCGGTTCTTCTCGTGGCTTGAGGTTGTCAACATACCATCCACAAAAGGTTGAAGTTGGAATGTTAATATAGGAAATACCTTTAGCTACATTAGGCTGATATGCAGTGCTTCAAATTAGAAATACAGAATTCAGCTGGTAAAATTTAAAAGTTAAAGAAACCGAAGCAGAAGATTTATAGGTCATAATCATATATATAGATGCAGAGAACAAACAACTAATAACGAGCCTTTATTTTGTCAACTGACATCAAGCCTTCATATAGATGTTTCTCAAAATGTTTTATATGAGAGGTCTCCAGGCATGCTACCACTGACAAGCTCCCATCATCAGTTGCACTTGGTATTAGGTATATTTTCCCTTCATGGACAATGTTTGCTGGCCCCATGTGTATTGGAAGACCCCATCCAAAATCTGCAGCATGTAGACCTAGTCGCATCCAACTGATGACACATAGGTTTGGGCAGCGGAAAGTTTCTGCTCCTCTCCTGATAGCAGTTAAATCTGGTAGCGTTTCTAGGTAGTCGATAGCTGATTTTATATATTCATTGTCCATCCTTTGCAATGCCCCATGAACTTGCTCTATAGTATTTATGAGTGGCTCTGACTGGAGATCTCCAGATAGAGCAATTGAAGAAGCAGGGAGCATTGCGTTGCCCAGATAACTTGCTGGGAGGGGAGGACGTAGTTTGGGGCGTCCATTAATTGGCATGTATAACTTGGTTGGTTGATCATACAAGAGGCCTCGAGCTTTACTTGCACAACGCCATATGTATGCAGCTAGAATAGTGTAGGTGCTGTACTTGGTTTTGTTTCCATTTTTGAATGACTTGGCTTTTAGGGTATTCAGTTGATTTTGTGTGATCTTAAAAGCAGATACGGATGAGGGTCTAGGATTAGGGCCAAGTGATGGCACAGAGGTGATTAGGGAAGGAGATGGTTCGTATTCGACATGATGAAATCTAGGGGTTGGTGGCACTCCAGCTCGGAGAAGGGTTCGGTCGATGAGTGGTGCCACTGTAATCTGGGACATGCCTCTTGCCATTTCAGACCAACTATTCATGAAATGAGAAACCGTTGTGCCGTCACTCAAAGTGTGTTGAGTTCCAATTCCAAGGGAGACACCACCACATCTGAAAGCAGTTACCTAGCATAATATGCATACATCAAACTTGTAAGCTTTTCGATCCCAATTGCCTATCTAGCAGAACATACACACAATTAATCTTTTTGAAGCAAAATAGATTAGTTTTTCTTATTCTTGCCCTTGCTCTCCTACTCCAAGTAACAGTTATCATCCATGATAAAACAATAGTTTTCCAGTCTAACATTCTTGGTCAGTAAACACTTACTTGGGCCGTAAATAGTGGGTAAGAACTAGTATCTCCGGAGTAATCAACTGTGGGAACCAGTTTCCGCAGTTCAGGGCCGGGAGTAAAACCGCCAAGATCATCTACAGTCGATGTAGTTTCAGCTTCTACCCACAGAACTCCCTCGGCGTTGCATATTATCTCGAGTCTACCATTTTCATCACATCCCAACCTCCCAGCCATAGGGTAGAATGGCACAAGAGTCCTGCTTAAAGCCTCCTTAAGCACTTGGGGTCTAAAGAAATCAGATGAACCATTTGGTTTGTAAATGTACAACAAAGCGGCATGGTATGTTGTCATCACCATGTCCAAATTTGAAACCCACTGTCTTTCTGTTGGAGTATACTGAGCAGGGCATATCATGCTCGATCGCTTTACATTAACCTCCATCTCTGCAATGACTGCAGTGATGTTAGATATCTCAAAATCCGATATGATATCGCAGTAAGAGGCAAACCAATTCCGATCCTGAATGCTTCTCTTTAAATCATCAACTTGTGATTATTTCAGGCGTTCATTTTGATGAAAAACATGTCTGTTGAACTGAAAACAAAAGAAAAGAAAAATAGAAATTCGACGGAAGATGGTGCCCATACCTTGTAATATGATAAGCAAAGGTGAGAAAATCCTCTTAGTTGGGAGCCTGCGGAGGGGCCGTACCTGTGCTAATACTTCCTCTCTTTGCTTAAGGTAAACTTGAAACTTGAAACCAATGATTTATAGAGCAGACGCGTGATCCAGGTAGTGATGGACATTTTACCCGGATCCGACGGGTTCCGACCCGATCCGGTTCGACCGGGTCGGATTTTTTAATTAAAAAAAATCGGGTTCGGGTCGGGTTGGGTTTTTGCTAAAGGTATACTCGGTCGGTTCGGATCTATGGTGGAAAATATCCGACCCGACCTAGGGTTAATAGTGTAATTTTCCCTTAAATTTTTTAGGGATATTTATAATAATACCCCTCTTTATATATATTTTTTATAATTAAGTCCTTAAAATTGATTTTTTTTATAATTTAGTCCTTTAAATTATAATTTTTTACAATTAAGTCCCTTAAAATTATTTTTTACAATTAGGTCCTTAAAATTAATTTATTTTATATAGTTCGGGTCGGGTCGGGATCAGATTTAGTATATTTATTTTCGGGTCGGGCCGGGTCAGATTTTTTAAAGAATATTGTCGGGTCGGGTGCAGGTGGCCAAAAACCCGACCCGTGCCCATCCCTAGGTCCATGGTATTTGTTTGCTTGGAAACAAATGGTTTTTTTTTTATAAACTACAACTAATATCACTCAATTATGGGTAATGTTACATTTGATCACCATTAAATATTGTTGTTTAATTGGATATAATGACAGTTTTAGTCCTTGAAGCTTTTTTATATTCTATCAATTTAGTCCAAATTCAAAATAATTCAATAACTTTAACTCTTAATATTTAAAATAATCCAATAACTTTAGCCCTTCATATACATTAGTGTTTACACGAAAACTTGTTTTTTATAACGATTTTATTAATTTGAGATATAATTAGCATACACTGATATGCGATTAATTTAAAATGAGAGTCAGTTTATAGATAAAATTAGAATGATGAAATGTTTGGAGACTAATTTATAATGAGAGTCATAATTTAAAGGAAAAAATTAAACATTTAAAAGTTTATAGACTAATTTAAAATAAAGATCAAAATTTGGGTATATGATAAAATTAATTCTTTTTAAAAAATATTTTGGATCCGTAAATTTAATGGAAAAAGACAAAGATGTCAGTTCATATTTTGTTTCTTTGTTGTGTTGTTTGAAATTTATATCACATGTTTAATATCTTTCTGGCAATGTACATTTCTGGGACCAGGGAGCGGTGGAGGGCTGCATCAAAATTAACGTTGATGGAGCCCTACATCCTTTCTTCATGCAGGGTAGTTATTAGGGGTGGGCAAGACGAGTACTCGGTCAATTTGTTTAAAATTGGTTTCGATTTCAGTAACTACTGGTTCTTGAAAATTAGAACCATTTTCGGTTAGATAGGGTCCAAAATTTTAGAAACTGATCTCGGTACTAGTGGAAATTGGTGTCAATATCAGGTACCCGATCAGTTAGTCTATTATTAATAAAATTTGAGCAGCAGGAGAAAAAATTTCAACCATCAATAATAATATTAAATAACAAAGTCAGAATATTATAGGCTTGAAGGTTGAAGTATTAAAACAAGTCATACTCATAATATTCATACTTAAAGAGAAATAAAGGAGCGCATTCAATTGTTTTCAACATCTTCAATGTCATTTTGTACTATACCAGTACCGGGTACCTGGTATTGGTCCCTGTCTCATTGGGTACTCACTAGATACCGGATTTAAAAAAGCATGATCTAATCTTGGTCCCGGTTGCAATCGGGACCTAAATTTTGGATCCAGTCCTGGTCCTACCGGAATTAATTTCAGATAAAAATCCATCGGATTTGAAATCGGATAATCGGGTTTTTTGCCCACCCCTAGTAGCTATCGTTAGTGCCGTCCCTGGGCATGGCAGGAGGGGCACCCGCCCAGGACTCAATTTATTTATAATGTTAAATATTAAGATTTATTTTTTTAATATTTATTATTAGGGTGTAGTCTTAAAATTTGTTAAATCAACACTTATTATTAAGGCTAAAATTTTTCAATATTTGTTATTAGGGACTTACTCTTAAAATTTAATTTTCTCAATATTTGTTATAAGGAGTCCAATTTTTTAAATAATTATTATGAAGAGCCTATTTTTCTTAATATTTATTATTAATGACATACTCTTAATTTTTTTTCAATATTTGTTATTAGACTCGTTTTTTTCTAATACTTATAATTAGGGGCCCAATTCCCCATATTTGTTATTAGGGACATTCTCTTAAAATTTAAATTTTTAATATTTGTTATTAGGGGTCCAATAGGGACATGATTTTTTCCTCAATATCATATTTTAAAAAAAATCAATATTTGTTATTAAAACTGATTTTTTTTCTAATACTTGTTATTAGGGGTCTACTTTTAAAATTCATTTTTAATATTTATAGGGGCCTAGTTTTTTCTCTAATACTTGTTATTAGGGTGTTCATTGTCGGATATCGGATCCGATTCGATCTGGTTTTTTTGGATATTCGGTTTTTCGGGTCGGCAATATAGTGATCCGTATCCGATTCGGAAAAAACCGGATATCCTGTTTTTCGGATACCGGATAATCGGATCGGATATTCAGATATTCGATTATCCGAAAATATAATTCAATTCAACTATTTTTTCAAATTTGAAGGTCATATTTATGAAAATTTCGGAATTTCGAATATAACAAACAACAAATTGCTAAATATAATAAGATTCACATTTACGAAAAAATCGATTTTTTAAATTTTTGGATACAACAAGCATCAAATTGTTAAATATAACAAGATTAATATTAAAAAAAATAGATTTTCGGATCGGATATTCGATCCAGGAAATCTATAATCAGATCGGATATCCGATCCGGAAATAAAAATTGAATCAGATATCTGAATTTTCGGATATGATCATCGGATAATTGGATCGAATCGATCAAATCGGATATTTTTGAACACCCCTAATTGTTATTAAGGGCCTACTTTTAAAATTCATTTTTTAATACGTATTATTAGAGGGCTTAATTTTTTAATTTGCCCTTGAACCACTAAAATCTCAAAAACAGCTCTGGCTATGGGGCAGTTGCTAGCGATCAAGACGGGTTTGTGCTTGCAAGATTGGCTCAGTGTTTTGAGGGTGCACACACTGCACAGACCGTTGAAGCTGAAGCTTTTCGGGCTGGAATTAAACTCGCAATTGAGGGCGGAGACATGTGATAATCGAAGGTGATGCCATCAATATAGTCAACCGACTGACCAATTTAATTTTGGATCACTCGACAGTAGGTAGGGATGTGAAAAACTGACCCGACCTGGTAACCTGCCTGAAACCCGATCGAGTCAAAACTTGATTTGACCAATCTAATTTTGGATCACTCGATAGTAGGGGTGCAGATTGCAATGTTGCGGCAACAAATAACTTTAATCCCGGATGTCATTTTTCGTTATATACCGAGGGATGCAAATAAAGTAGCACATACACTTGCACATTGGGTTATAGATTCCGGAATGTATAACGCCCGATGTAATATATGACGCTATTAATGATTAATGAAATTAATAGGAAAAATTGAAAGTTGAGTGATCAAATAGGAGTGAGAAAATTGTTGAGTGATGATCAGTGTAATTTACCCTAAAGAAATATATATGTATATCTTATATGGTTATAGAAAGTTATTTAAATTAGAACCAATTAGTATCAGCAACATCTCAAGCATCTGAATATGAACAAGTATATTATATAATCTTAAATGATTAGCAGTCCAGATGGACATGTGTTGTAAATTTTGGCAGGAAACTTTCTCCATCATTGCCACCTTTAGCCTTGAATCCATAACATATATCTTAAGTCTTAGTATACCTGCATTTTGTTTTCTTCATGTAGCTGCATACTATGTCTTCCATTAATGGTGAAGCAGTGGTCCATGATCTAGCTTCAACACTAGATCCAGATCCGTCACCGGATAAACGTAACCGCCGAGCAATACCCTTTAAAGAATGCAAACGGTAGTTTGTGTTTCATACAAGGCATAAACATCAACAACAAAAATGAGTGTCAATGTACCTAGAGGATAAGTGGGGGGAAATGGAACGTTAATTCAATCTTCAAATTTTCAAGGATCGAACTCGTGTCGTGTATATAAACTTATAGATATCAGAGTCCAAGACATAACTTAAGAATTACTGTACATTCTCTCCTATGGTGGCACAAGGTAAAACTCATCATGGTAGAACAACAAACACACAGAAAAAAGTAACTTATAGTCATTGTTTCTCATCGAGTTGCTCGTGGTTCGATATCCTTGAGCAGGCCGACAATCTGTTGCATGCTCGGTCGCTTGGTCGGAAGATCGGCTGTGCACAGATATCCGATCTTGAGGGCCTCCGCCATTTGGTAAACCGGACCAGTATCATGAATTTTAGGATCAATGGCTTTTAGTCCTTGATTCTTTCTCACCAATCCTCTAACCCAACTCACCAAATTTGCTTCTTGCTCCTCCGGATAATCATCTCCAATTGGTTTTTTCCCTGTAATTAGCTCAAACAAAACAACCCCGAAGCAATATACATCAGATTTTGGCGTAGGGGCATCACATTCAAGCTGAGAAAACTCTGGTGGTACGTATCCTGGTGTTCCACGGGCAATTTCATCCTCTAGAGCGGTTCCGAAAATCTTGGCCAATCCAAAGTCGGATAATCTAGGCTCCAAATTTAAGTCAAGGTAAACACTGCTAGCTTTAACATCTCTGTGGATGATTGAAGGTGAGCAACCATGATGAAGAAATGCGAGTGCTCTTGCGGTGCCGAGGGCTATTTTGTGTCGAAAAGTCCAGGCTTGGGATCCAACATTTTGTGTCACATTGTTGTTTTCTTCCCAGGTATCAGTGCTCCAGTCCTCTGTTGCTTGAACACCGAGTGGCAAGTCGTGTAACAAGTTCTGCAAGTTCCCATTTTCCATGTAATCGTAAAGTGCAATCCTTTGATCCCCAGCCAAGCAATATCCTGTTAACGGAACAAGATTCGGGTGTTTGATTCGACCAAGATACTCGAGCTCTCTTGCAGCTTCTTGGTCTGTCAACGTTGATCCATGAACCAAAACTTTAACAGCTACATGAATTCCACCAGGCAGAAATCCTCTATAAACAGGCCCGAACTTTCCTTCTGCTAGTAGAGTGTCACGATCGAAGCTTGAAGTCGCAGACAAGAGGTCTGCAAATGTGATGTTTAATAGTGGTTTCTCAAAGATCACTACGGGGACTGATGTTGCCTGCTTAACATCAGCCACCCAAGTGGTTGAATCAGTTTGGAAGGAGAAGGGACCTGAAATATTCTGTCCCTCTTTATATGAAGATTGCTTAACTACCCATGTCCGGGACTTCCTTCGGCAACCGAAGGCTAGGAACAGCAAGCCAGCAAGCAAGCACACCATGGAGAGAGTTAAAGCTAAGGCAAGTGTATAACCTCTATGTCTATTGGCTCTTCTTTTGAACAAGACCGGATTCGCAGCAATGGGACAACTGTTTAATGAGCCATAAAAGGCTGTTTCCAAGGTCTCAAGGGAGAGCCGTGAATCACAAAGGGTTAAGTTGTTGTAAGAGAAGTTGTATCTTTCCATCCCTGGGAGTTTTTCCAAGAGAGAAACCGGAATTTCGCCACTCAAATTGTTGTGTGAAACATCAAGTGTTTTGAGGCTTCTGTGAGCCGGCGATGGAATATGGCCGGTAAGTTGCTTTGATGAAACGTCGAGTGCATGTAAGTTACTCATTTGCAGAATTTCACCAGGAATATGACCAATGAGGTTGGTTTTAGACAAATTAAGATACTCTAAGCCCAAAAGTGTTTCTATTCGGGGGAATTTCTGTCTAGCAAATCTATTGTATGCAAGGTTAAGATGTCTAAGGTTGTCTGCTTGACTCAGATTTAGGAAAATTTCTCCACTAAGCTGGTTTTCGGACAAGTCTAGATAAACCAAACTAGACCACTTGTAAGTAGAAATGAATTGTACCTGAGAAATGTGACCTTGAAGCTGGTTCTTGCTGAGGTCAATCACCTCCAACTGCCCTTGAAAGACACCAATAACTGAATCCTTAAACAAGTTCCCAGACATGTTAAGGCTGGTAAGAGACTTCATTTCTGCAAAATCCGAGATGTGACCATGTATCTCATTTCTTGTAATAGACTTCATGTCTGCTTGTATGATGGATTGGTTTTCCTTTTGCTCAGTTTGTATTAATGCAGCACTTATCTTCCCTACTACTAATTTCCTGGTTCTCCATTGTTTGATCTCTGAAACGGTAAAAGAACATAGCAAATGAGCCTGTTTTGAATTGTCACCGGGTTTCCGGTTCTTCTCATGGCTTGAGGTTGTCAACATACCATCCACAAAAGGTTGAAGTTAGGATGTTAATATAGGAAATACGTTTAGCTACATTAGGTTGATATGCAGTGCTTCAAATTAGAAATAGAGAATTCAGCTGGTAAAATTTAAAAGTTAAAGAAACCGAAGCAGAGGATTTATAGGTCATAATCATATATATAGATGCAGAGAACAAACAACTAATAACGAGCCTTTATTTTGTCAACTGACATCAAGCCTTCATATAGATGTTTCTCAAAATGTTTCATATGAGAGGTCTCCAGGCATGCTACCACTGACAAGCTCCCATCATCAGTTGCACTTGGTATTAGGTATATTTTCCCTTCATGGACAATGTTTGCTGGCCCCATGTGTATTGGAAGACCCCATCCAAAATCTGCAGCATGTAGACCTAGTCGCATCCAACTGATGACTCATAGGTTTGGGCAGCGGTAAGTTTCTGCTCCTCTCCTGATAGCAGTTAAATCTGGTAGCATTTCTAGGTAGTCGATAGCTGATCTTATATATTCATCGTCCATCCTTTGCAATGCCCCATGAACTCGCTCTATAGTATTTATGAGTGGCTCTGACTGGAGATCTCCAGATATAGCAATTGAAGAAGTAAGGAGTACTGCGTTGCCCAGATAACTTGCTGGGAGGGGAGGACGAAGTATGGGGCGTCCATTAATTGCCATGTTTAACTTGGTTGGTTGATCATACAAGAGGCCTCGAGCTTTACTTGCACAACGCCATATGTATGCAGCTAGAATAGTGTAGGTGCTGTACTTGGTTTTGTTTACATTTTTGAATGACTTGGCTTTTAGGGTATTAAGTTGGTTTTGTGTGATCTTAAAAGTAGATACGGATGAGGGTCTAGGATTAGGGCCAAGTGATGGCACAGAGGTGATTAGGGAAGGAGATGGTTCGTATTCGACATGATGAAATCTAGGGGTTGGTGGCACTCTAGCTCGGAGAAGGGTTCGGTCGAGGAGTGGTGCCACCCTAATTTGGGACATGCCTCTTGCCATTTCAGACCAACTATTCATGAAATGAGAAACCGTTGTGCCGTCACTCAAAGTGTGTTGAGTTCCAATTCCAAGGGAGACTCCACCACATCTGAAAGCAGTTACCTAGCATAATATGCATACATCAAACTTTTAAGGTTTTCAATCCCAATTGCCTATCTAGCAGAACATACACACAATTAATGGTTTTGAAGCAAAATAGATTAGTCTTTTTATGCTTGCCCTTGCTCTCCTACTCCAAGTAACAGTTATCATCCATGATAAAACAAACATTCTTGGTCAGTGAACACTTACTTGGGCCATAAATAGTGGGTAAGAACTAGTATCTCCGGAGTAATCAGCTGTGGGAACCAGTTTCCGCAGTTCGGGGCCGGGAGTAAAACCGCCAAGATCATCTAATGTGGATGTAGTTTCAGCTTCTACCCACAGAACTCCCTCGGCGTTGCATATTATCTCGAGTCTACCATTTTCATCACATCCCAACCTCCCAGCCATAGGGTAGAATGGCACAAGAGTCCTGCTTAAAGCCTCCTTAAGCACTTGGGGTCTAAAGAAATCAGATGAACCATTTGGTTTGTAAATGTACAACAAAGCGACATGGTATGTTGTCATCACCATGTCCAAATTTGAAACCCAGTGTCTCTCTGTTGGAGTATACTGAGCAGGGCAAATCATGCTCGACCGCTTTACATTAACCTCCATCTCTGCAATGACTGCAGTGATGTTAGATATCTCAAAATCCGATATGATATGGCAGTAGGAGGCAAACCAATTCCGACCCGGAATGCCTCTCTTAAAATCATCAACTTTTGGTTATTTCAGGCGTTCATTTTGATGAAAAACATGTCTGTTGAACTGAAAACAAAGGAAAAGAAAAATAGAAATTCGACGGAAGATGGTGCCCATACCTTGTAATATGATAAGCAAAGGTGAGAAAATCCTCTTAGTTGGGAGCCTGCGGAGGGGCGGTACCTGTGCTAATACTTCCTCTCTTTGCTTAATAAGGTAAAGTTGAAACCAATGATTTATAGAGCAGACGCGTGGTCCAGTGTAGTTGTTTGCTTGGAAACAAATGTCACTGTTAATGTTGTTGTTTAATTCGATATAATGACAGTTTTAGTCATTAAAGCTTTTATATTCTATCAATTTAGTCCAAATTCAAAATAATTTAATAACTTTAGCCCTTCAATTTATAAGTGTACTGAAATACAAATAATTAGCATACACTGATATACGATTAATTTAAAATGAGAATCATAATTTAAGAATAAAATTAAAGAAAAAAATTGAACGTTTAAAAGTTTATAAACTAATTTAAAATAAAGATCATAGTTTGAGTATGTGATGGAATTAATTCTTTTAAAAAAATCTTTTGGATCCGTAAATTTAATTGAAGAAAGAAAAAGATGCCAGTTCATATTTTGTTTTCTTTGTTGTGTTGTTTGAAATTTATATCACATGTTTAATATCTTTCTGGCTATGTACATTTCTGGGACCAGGGAGCGGTGGAGGGTTGCATCAAAATTAACATGATTTTGCGTGGTAGAATTGATTGTTGCGGAATACGGTCGTCGAATAGAGCAAAAACGCAACTGATAATTTGAGAAAATAATAATGAAGATAAAGGAGACACAGATTTTACGTGGAAAACCCCTAAATAATATAGGGTAAAAACCACAGACAAAGGTAGAAGAATTTCACTATGAGAAAATAGGAATTACAACTTCTCTCAATCTAACAAGGAGAAAACAATGATAATTCTCTCTTGATAAAAAGGAGAAAACAACTCTATGAAAACTCTCTAATTTCTCTAGTATTGGGAGGAGGTTAGAATGATTTGGGATGTGTAAGAATGGCAAATGGCTAGGCTATTTATAGTTGAGCTTTAGGGACTAAACTTGTAAATAGCCTAAAGTTTAGGGACCAAAAAAACAATTTACCCATTACACATTTCAACCACTTTCTCAATGCACCGAAAGTGCACCGAAAGTGGCCGAAAGTTCATTTGACTTTCAACAATCTCCCACTTGAAGATTTGATTGGAACAATCATATCTTCACACCCTTCTTTCTACCTCGTACTTTCCATGTTGCTTACGTCTCTAACAAGCCACAAGAGGATCGACACCAAGTAAACTTATCAGTGTTGATTGCTTTTGTCATGAAATCTGCTATGTTGTCATCGGTATGGATCTTCTGCATATCTATCGTCCCTTCTTCCACTTTCTCACGAATGAAGTGGTATTGGACCCGAATGTGTTTTGTTCTTGAGTGAAAAGCAGGATTCCTTGCAAGATGCAAGGCGCTCTGACTGTCACAAAACAAAGAGACATTCTCTTGTTTGTGCCTGAGCTCCTCCAATAGCATTTTCAACCATATTGCTTCTTTACTGGCTTGTGTAGCTGCTACATATTCTGCCTCCGTTGTTGACGTAGCCACAACTGATTGCAGTTTTGAAACCCAGCTTACAGCTCCACCAGCAATTGTAAACACATACCCTGTTGTAGATTTGCTTTTATCCAAATCTCCTGCATAGTCAGAATCGACATACCCGCTGATAAGAAAGTCTGATCCCCCGTAACATAATGCAACATTTAAGGTCCATTTGATGTATCTCAGGATCCTTTTCACAACATTCCAATGCTCTCTGCCTGGATTCGCCATGTACCGACTAACCACTCCCACTGCTTGTGCAATGTCTGGTCTTGTACAAATCATAGCGAACATTAAACTTCCCACTGCTGATGCATACGGTACTCGAGACATCTCCATCCTCTCTTCTTCACTGCTAGGACTCATACTGGAGGATAATTTAAAGTTAATAGGAAGAGGGGTAGAAATTGGCTTACAATCTTGCATGCTGAATCGTGACAAGATCTTTTTCAAGTAATTCTTTTGTGAAAGCCAAATCTTCCTACTACTTCTGTCTCGGTGAATTTGCATCCCTAGAATCTTGTTTGCTGGTCCCAAGTCCTTCATTTCAAATTCCCTAGCCAGTCGTGCCTTTAATTCTTCAATATGATCTTTGTTGGGGCCTGCAACCAACATGTCATCTACATACAACAGCAATATAACAAAGTCGTTTTCACCAAACCTCTTGAAGTAAGCACAAGGGTCTGCATTAAGTCTGTTGTATCCAAGGCTCATGATGAAGGAGTCAAATCTCTTATACCAACACCTCGGCGCCTGCTTTAAACCGTACAGAGATTTGTTCAACCTACAAACCAAGTTCTTCTTTTCTTTTTCTTCAAAACCTTCAGGCTGGAGCATGTAAATCTCTTCTTCAAGATCTCCATGAAGAAAAGCTGTTTTAACATCTAGCTGCTCTAGATGTAAATTCAATGTAGCACACATTGCCAGGACAACTCGAACCGTTGTTAGTCTAACCACAGGAGAAAAGATTTCATTGAAATCAATACCTTCTTTCTGAGCATATCCTTTGACCACCAGTCTTGCACGATACCTCTCCACTTGATCGTCACCATTTCTCTTGATTTTGAAGACCCATTTGTTACCAATTGGCTTCCTTCCTTGTGGTAGTGGCACAAGTTCCCATGTATTATTTTTATGAAGGGCTTCGATTTCTTCTTGCATTGCCGCCATCCACTGCGAAGCATCTGAGTTGTTCATTGCCTCCTCGAATGATGATGGCTCACCGTCCTCCGTTAAAAGGCAGTATGCAACATTACCTTCTATAACATAATCTGAGTGCCAATTGGGGCGTCTTCTCACACGATCTGATTGACGAGTTGTTGGAGCTTCAGAATTCTCTGGTTCTGGTTCCTCGAGCTCTGGTTCTGCTTCAGAACAATCTCTCTGTTCAAACTCATTTTCAACATGTATCTGTATAGTCTCTGGCTTTTCTTTATCAGTGCTATCATCTTCTTCTTTTCTTTGTAGCTTATCTTCTACAAAGATAACATCCCTGCTGATAATCACTTTGCGGGCAGTGGGATCCCACAAGCGATACCCCTTTACTCCATCAGCATACCCCAAGAATTTACATTTTCTGGATTTTGGATCCAACTTTGAAATTTCTTGGGCATTGTACATCACGTACACAATACTTCCAAATATATGGAGGTTTGAATAATCAACTGGTTTACCAGTCCACATTTCCATCGGTGTCTTCAACTCAATTGCAGTTGATGGAGCCCGATTCACCAAATAACATGCGGTATTGACTGCTTCTGCCCAGAAAGTTTTTTCTAGCCCTGCAGCTCTCAACATTGCTCGTGTTCTTTCTAACAGAGTTCTGTTCATCCGCTCTGCCACTCCATTTTGTTGAGGAGTGTATACTGTTGTGAACTGTCTTTTGATGCCTTCTTTTCTGCAGAAGTCATCAAATTCATCACTTGTATATTCACCTCCATTATCTGATCTGAAACACTTGATCTTATTTCCAGAATCAAGTTCCACCCGCGCTTTGAAAACTTTGAAGGTTGAAAACACACCTGCCTTCCTATTGATAGGATACACCCAACATCTCCTAGAGTAGTCATCAATGAAGGAGACAAAATACTTTGCTCCGCCTAGGGATGTAACCGGTGCTTGCCATACATCAGAATGAACCAATTCTAGAGCAGCCTTGCCTCTAGAATTTGATGTGTTGAATTTTAATCGATGCTGCTTACTTGTAATACAATGTTCACACAAAGGAAGTGATACCTTTGTTAAACCCGGAAGTAGCTTTTGCTCCACAAGGACTTTCATTCCCTGTTCTGACATGTGTCCAAGTTTCCGATGCCATAACATGGTAGAATCTGAACTACATGAGGCAACAGAGGCTTCAGCTTCTAGCAAAGTCTCTCCCTTCAGCATGTACAAATTTGCAGCTATCTTTTCACCTTTCATTACCACAAGTGCTCCATGGAACACCTTCATGATTCCTTTCTGTGTTTCAATCTTGCTTGCATTATTATCCAACAATCCGTAGGATAATAAGTTTTTCTTCAAGCCTTTCACGTGTCGCACATCTTGAACAACTTTGATTGTCCCGTCATACATCTTCAGTTTGATGGTTCCAACGCCAACAATCTCCAAGGCATGATCATTGCAGCTGTACACAGATCCTCCTGAGATAGGTTCATAATTATAGAACCATTCTCTTCTTGAGGTCATGTGATATGTGGCTCCCGAGTCAATAAGCCATATGTCTGCAAATCTTTTTCTGCCTTCTATGGCTGTTGCTGCTTCACAACAGAGAGCATCTCCATCATCTGAAGTGTTTGCCATATTTCCTTGAGGATTGGAGTTTTTAGGTAAACTCCAACAATCCTTCTTCATGTGACCCTTCTTTCCACAGTTGTAACACTTTAAATTCTTCTTACTCCTTGACTTTGATCTACCATGACTGTGACTGCTACTTTGGTCACGTTCTGTTGATCTTCCTCTCATCACCGTTAAGGCCTCTACTTGTTGCAGATTTCCTTGTCTGTCTTCCTTGTTCTTGCGCCGATTTTCTTCTTCCAGAACAGCAGCTGCAACGTCATCGAAGACTAGATCACTTGTAAGGTTGTTGTTTGTCAAGTTGATGATGAGTTGATCATACGAATCAGGTAGACTTTGAAGCAGAAGTTCAGCACGTTCTTGTGACTCTATTTTATAGCTTAGGGATGTAAGCTGAGAAAATAGAGTATTCAACGTGTTTAAGTGCTCTGTCACTGAAGTAGATTCTGACATCCGAAGAGTGTACAATTTCCTCTTAAGGAAAATTTTATTGTGCAACGATTTGACCTCGTATAATTTTGCGAGGTGATCCCAAATCTCCTTGGCTGTCTTCTTCTCCTCGATGCTTGATAGTACTTCATCTGCTAATGCTAAATGAAGGTCTGCAATAGCATTCTCGTCCATCTCATTCCATTTCTTGTTATCCGTAAAATCTGCCGGCCTTTCGCTGATAGCCGCTAGACATCCGTTTTTTCTTAGGATGGCCTTTATCTTCAATTTCCACAGTGAGAAATTTCTCCCATTGAACTTTTCAATATCAAATTTCGTTGCCATAGCTTCTATTTCAGATAGCTCCCACTATTTCACCTTTTTGACGTGAATAGTGCCCACCACCTTCAATGAATGAGTAATATCTAACTTACTTTCTTATGATGGAGGATCCACTTTTCAGTGGCAACCAACAGAGAATACGGTAAGTAGATATACGCACCCAAATCTGGCTCTGATACCAATTGTTGCGGAATACGGTCGTCGAATAGAGCAAAAACGCAACTGATAATTTGAGAAAATAATAATGAAGATAAAGGAGACACAGATTTTACGTGGAAAACCCCTAAATAATATAGGGTAAAAACCACAGACAAAGGTAGAAGAATTTCACTATGAGAAAATAGGAATTACAACTTCTCTCAATCTAACAAGGAGAAAACAATGATAATTCTCTCTTGATAAAAAGGAGAAAACAACTCTATGAAAACTCTCTAATTTCTCTAGTATTGGGAGGAGGTTAGAATGATTTGGGATGTGTAAGAATGGCAAATGGCTAGGCTATTTATAGTTGAGCTTTAGGGACTAAACTTGTAAATAGCCTAAAGTTTAGGGACCAAAAAAACAATTTACCCATTACACATTTCAACCACTTTCTCAATGCACCGAAAGTGCACCGAAAGTGGCCGAAAGTTCATTTGACTTTCAACATTGATTTTAGATCATCAAGATTTTATAGAATTGATTTTGTGTATAATTAATTTTTAAAGTATTATAATTTATGTTTGGGAATTTTTTTCTTAGAAATCACGATTGTGTAAAAATATAGTGTAAAAATCATGACAAATACAAAAGCTACTTTCTCCATAACATAGGGAGTATCTTAAGTCTTAGTATACCTGCATTTTGTTTTCTTCATGTAGCTGCATACTATGTCTTCCATTAATGGTGAAGACGTGGTCCATGATCTAGCTTCAACACTAAATCCAGATCCGTCACCGGATAAACGGTGTAACACCCCCTTCCCGGCCTGGTAGAGAACCGGGTCGGAGAGCGCTACCGAAAAACAATGCGGTGATCGGAGACATAAATTCAAAGTTCAAAAATCATTTTAGCGTATTTTGTTAATCTCTTTTAAGACTTAACACTCAACTTATTAACAACTTACTCAATTGGGGTCAATTTTAAACTTTTTCAAACTTTAGGGACTAAATTGTAATTTTCACAAATTAAAGGTCTTTATCTGAAATTCGTGAAAATATACTGAAAATAAACTTACTAGTTATTAGCCTGTAAAACCTCATTACTATCGGAGGTCATTTATCAACCTGATTAGACGATGCAATATTTAGTGACTATTTTGTAAAATATTCAAATCTATTTCTTTTTATTATCTTACTAAAATTATTTACAAATTTAAATGAGCCTAACAACTTACAAAAATCTTAGAGTCCTTTCTAATCATTTTTATTAGAAAATTATTCGTATCTATCATTATTATTGTTCTAACATTTATTTAATAGGACTTTTCTAGATTACTAAAATAAAACCACATTATTAAATTACAAAACACAATTTATACAAAAGTTGGATCATATGCCACTTTACTAGGAGTTCATGAAAGATATCATACATATAAGGTAGAGATGTGACTTGCAACTGCACCACACGATCAAATGTTGGAAATCTATCAGGGTCCTGAAAATGCATGAGACACGTATGTTAGGCTTACATAGCCTAGTGAGGTAGTCATGATAGTGAATTAACAATAATATGAGTGTCATGATTAGATATAAATTAATCTAACTCATTTGCATGCTTCTATAACAGTATAGGCATAACATGATCAGATATCCATATCACTGACATAACATAATATAATCATATATCTTATCATAAACATGTCATAGTATAACATATCGAACACATATTATATTGGTACCATTGGATACGCGGATTCCCTGTACGCCATATCATGAATCATAAATGAGCCGTAGCCCTGAGCCGTAGCTCCATGTATCCCTTACACTTCCATCCTTTTATCTCCCACATATAGGCCGTAGCCCTAGACCGTAGTCCTCCCTTACATGGTGAGCTCGAATATTCCTATGGCATGCCAATTGTATCCAATGTCCATAAATACACACAAATTCACATAGTCCATGATTTTCAGATCATATCATATCAAATAGCAAGATGAGCCGTAGCTCCATATCAGATAGCATTTCATATTATTTTCATATACACATAGCATATCATAATCATTTTTGAGCATATCCAAATAATGCAGGGTACTTACCAGATGCAGATAAATTCATAATTAATGCAACGGGGCAGCACCGAGCCTACCCCTGACACGACTATACTCACATATCAAGACATAAAAATATCGGAATGACACCGTGTCAGCCGAGACAAATGCATCTACACTCACCTTGACAGACCGGTGCTTTATTTTTATTTATTGGGCTTGAAAGTTGATCTGAATCGACCTCGTGTACTACGATAAAAATTAATTAAAATAATAAGACAGTATCGAATATATATAAAAATATTAATCATACTTGATACCGAAACTTAAACTAACTAGAGATTTGAGCTTACCAGTCGTCGGCAGAAATTCGATATTACTATATCAAAAATATCGGACTACCAATCAAACATTGGATTGTATCCTACTAAACTTTCTTCAATTTTGCCGTGAATTCAAACAATTCCCTCCCCCTATTTATAATACTTTGGCGTCAACTACTCCTTTTCTTTTTCTTTTCTTTTTTCTTTTTTTTATAATAAAATAATAATAATTTTAACTACTCCATATCTACTCCTTAAAATAATAATAATTTTAACTACTACATAAAATAATAATAATTTTTTACTTACTCCATAAAATAATAATAAACCGAATAAAAATTTTGAACCTAATTTCTACTAGACCGGTTTTTGGGATGTGACAACTCACCCTCCCTTAAGAAAATTCGTCCTCGAATTTTTACCTGAATCGAATAGATGAGGATATTGCTTTTTCATCGTGTCCTCAGGTTCCCATGTTGCCTCTTCCCTCTTGTGATTTCTCCACAAGACTTTAACCAATGCAACATTTTTGTTTCTTAGTCTTTTGATTTCTCTATCCAGAATCTGAATTGGTTCCTCTTCGTAAGACAAGTCAGGATTCAGCTCTAATTCTTCCGGCTCTAAGATGTGAGATGGATCGGATCTATACTTTCTGAGCATTGACACGTGGAAGACATTGTGGATTTTATCGAACTCGCTAGGAAGTGCAAGTCGATAAGCTACTGGGCCAATTCTTTCAGAAATTTCAAAAGGTCCAATGAAGCGAGGACTGAGCTTTCCCCTCTTTCCAAACCGAAATACTTTCTTCCATGGAGAGACTTTAAGAAAGACTTTGTCTCCCACATTATGCTGAATGTCTCTTCGTTTCAGATCAGCGTAAGCTTTCTGCCTATCAAAAGCTTGTTTCAATCGAGAGTGGATGATTTGAACTTTCTCTTCTGTTTCTCTGAGCAGTTGTGGTCCCAACACCTTGTTTTCACCAAGTTCGGACCAACACAGAGGAGTTCTGCATTTTCTGCCATACAACGCTTCAAAAGGAGCCATCTGAATAGATGACTGATAGCTATTGTTGTAGGAAAATTCTACTAAGGGTAGGGATTTCTCCCAATTTTTCCCAAAATCAATAATGCAGGCTCGGAGCATATCTTCCAGAATCTACAAGGAAGATCGTAATTGATATAGGATACCTAGCTTATGTTTAAAGAAAGAAACTAACGAGGTTACCTGAATAACCCTTTCAGATTGGCCATCGGTTTGGGGATGGAATGCAGTACTGAGATGTACTCTAGTTCCCAGTGCCTCCTGTAAGGTTCTCCAAAATCGGGATGCAAACCGTGGGTCTCGATCAGAAATTATTGATGTTGGAACTCCGTGCAAGCGTATGACTTCGCTGATATACAACTCTGCTAGCTTGGATAAGCTGAAGTCCATTCTTACAGGAAGAAAGTGAGCTGACTTGGTAAATCGATCTACGATGACCCAGATTGCGTTGTTTTTCTTTGGAGTCGGAGGTAATCCGCTTACAAAATCCATAGTGATACGTTCCCACTTCCACTGTGGCAGTTCAATGGGTTGAAGGAGTCCCGTCGGTACTTTATGTTCAGCTTTAACCCGTTGACAAGTCAAACACCTTGCTACGAAATTTGTGATTTTACTTTTCATACCGGACCACCAGTAGATCTCTTTTAGATCCTTGTACATCTTAACAGCTCCGGGGTGAATCGAAAAAGGGCTAGCATGTGCTTCACGCAGGATCTGGTTCCGAAGATCATCATTGTTTGGAACACATATACGATTACGAAAGCATAACAAGCCGTCAGAATTTATGGCAAAATTAGGGTCCGGTTCATCCTTGATTCGGGCTAAAATAGGTTGCAACTCCTCATCATCTTCTTGAAGTGCTTTAATCAGGGACACAATGGTCGATTGTACCCTGAGCTCGGCTAATAACTTGCCACGCTTCATGAGCCGAAAGTGAGCGTTTAAACATCTAAGAGAAGAAGTGGGATTCCGGCTAAGAGCGTCCGCCACCACATTTGCTTTACCGGGATGGTAATCAATTACCAAATCATAATCTTTCAAAAGCTCCATCCAACGACGCTGACGAAGGTTTAATTCTTTTTGGGTCAAAAGGTATTTCAGGCTTTTGTGGTCAGTAAAAAGATAACACTTTTCACCATAGAGGTAATGTCGCCAGATCTTTAGTGCGAACACAACCGCAGCTAGCTCAAGGTCATGAGTTGGATAATTAAGCTCATGCGGTTTGAGTTGACGTGAGGCATAGGCTATAACTTTACCTTCTTGCATCAAGACACAGCCCAGTCCTTGATGGGATGCATCGCTGTATACTATGAAATCTTTTCCTGGTTCCGGTTGTACTAGGACAGGAGCGTGGGTGAGGATTTGTTTAAGCTGGTCAAAACTCCGTTGTTGGTCCACTGTCCACATGAAAGGAATGTCTTTGCGGAGAAGCTTCGTTAGGGGTGAAGCAATCAAGGAGAACCCTTTAACGAACCTACGATAGTATCCTGCAAGACCCAGGAAACTACGAATTTCTCCCACGTTTTTCGGGGGTATCCATTCGAGAATGGCTTGAATCTTCTTTAGGTCCACTTGAATTCCCGCGGAAGATATCACATGACCGAGAAAAGATACTTCGGTCAGCCAAAACTCGCATTTATTAAATTTGGCATAGAGCTGTTTTTCACGGAGGGTTTGGAGTACAATCCGAAGATGTTCTTTGTGAGTAACAGAATCTTTCGAATAGATCAAAATGTCGTCTATGAAGACAACGACAAATTTATCAAGATAAGGTCGAAATATTCGGTTCATCAGATCCATAAAGGCTGCAGGAGCATTGGTGAGTCCAAAAGGCATCACCAAGAATTCGTAATGACCATATCTGGTTCGAAAGGCTGTTTTTGAAACACCTGGTTCCTTCACGAGCATTTGATAGTAACCAGATCGGAGGTCTATCTTAGAAAAGACAGAAGCACCCTTTAGTTGATCAAATAGGTCGTCTATTCTAGGAAGCGGGTACTTATTTTTTATTGTTACTTTATTCAGTTGTCGATAGTCGATGCATAAGCGCATCGATCCATCTTTCTTCTTCACAAATAGAACCGGTGCTCCCCAGGGTGAGGAACTCGGTCGAATAAACCCCTTACTTTCAAGGTCTTGGATTTGGGCCTTCAATTCTTTTAACTCCATTGGAGCCATCCTGTATGGAGCGATAGAAATTGGAGTAGTTCCAGGTTGAACTTCTATCCCAAACTCAACTTCACGTACAGGAGGGAGTCCCGGAAGTTCTTCAGGGAATACGTCAGGAAAATCTCTTATTATGGGTATATCTTCAGGCTTTAGTTCCTTCGTAGATTCTAAGGCACACATAAGACTACTCTGACATTTAGATTTCATTAAGGTGATACTTTCTCTACCTAGACCACGGAGATATAATTTCTTTTTAGAACAATCTACCCATGCTTGATGTTCAGCTAGCCAATCTAGGCCAAGGATAAGGTCGAACTCATTAAAGGGTAAGACCATCAAATTGGCCGGAAAAGGAATTCCTTGGATTTTTAAGGGACAAGATCTACAGATCTTTTGGATTGCTACACTATCTCCTAATGGGTTTGACACAAGTATTTCGGAAGCAACATGATCACATTTTAAGGCGTATTTTTCAATCAAAGGTTCACTAATAAAGGAATGCGTGGAGCCTGGATCTATCAAAGCATAAACAAATTCAGAACCTAACTCCACCATACCTGCAATAACATCAGGGTCATCTTCTTGTTCGCGGCCTCGAACGTGGTACATCTGGGCTGAGGTCTTTGGATTTCGGCTTCCTGAAGGAGCATTATTGTTGTGGGGCCTTCCGGAAGAACCAGACGGTGCTTGATTTATTCCCCTCCCTTTTACTGGAACGTTCTGGGAGGCTATAGAGGTAGGGGCTTGTGGATTTTGGGGACATTGTCGGATGAAATGACCAGATTCTCCGCACATGTAACAAGAACCTGACTGTTTACGACACTGTCCCAAATGTCTCTTTTGACAAAAATTACACAGAGGAATCTGAGAACTTTTGGCAGAGCCTCCTGTACTGTTTATTGAGGTTGTACGCGTAACAGTGGTCCCACCAGATGGAAATTGAGAGACATAATTAGAGTTAGGTAGCTGTTGATTGGCAGATGACCTTTGGTCCCACTGTCTTCCTCTTTTTTGAGATAGAGGAGGTTTAGAATCTTCTCGGAATCTTTTATCAGGCCGAGCTTGGTTTCCCTTCCTTCTTTCCGAGGCTCTTTGAGAAGCTTCAGTTGCAATGGCTCGATTCACCAGAATTTGAAAATCCTCGATTTCCAGAGCAACAAAAAGAGGACGTAATTCATCGCAGAGGCCATCTATGAACATTCTACATTTTTCTTTTTCAGTGTGGATGATATCAGTACCATATCTAGCGTACTTGCAGAAATCATGAATGTACTGCTCCACTGGCCTTCCTCCTTGCTTCAAATGGAGGAACTTTTTACGTCTTTCAGCGAGGTAATGCTCACTAATATACTTTTTACGAAACTCCTGGAGGAAAAATTCCCAGGTTACTTTATGTTCGGGTACAGTGAGAGTTACAGTGTGCCACCAGCTTTGTGCTTCATCTGCAATCAAGGCTAAGGCACACTCCAACTTATGCTCCTCGGGGCACTTCATTTGCTTGTTGATTACTTTCAAAGTATTTTCTAGCCAATATTCTGCGATTTCAGGATTATCCAGATCTTGGCCAGTAAATGTATAAACTTGATAACGTTTGAGCTTATCTATTGGAGCTCGAGAGATCTGCTGAACAGCTTCAGCAGATGAGGAAGGTGCTTCTTGTCGAAGAGACACCACTACTTGTTTTATCATGTCGGCCATAGACATCAAATAGTCTTGTTGAGCCGATAACATAGGTGGAAGATGAGGTGGATCATTCTGAGCCACTTGTTCGGTACTTGGCTCTAGCCTCACATTTTCCCCTCGAGTGGAAGAGGAATCATGATCGGGCTCATTTGTTTCTTTCCTATTAGTAGGAGCAGTCATTTTGGGTCTAGACACACATAAGAATTAAATCGTGTAAGTTGCAAGTCACAAAATATATATTTAATCAACTCCTAAGTGGCATATGAGACATAGACTCGTTAACGAATGCCTGGTTAGTCCTAGAATCGACTAAACTCTAGCTCTGATACCACAAATGTAACACCCCCTTCCCGGCCTGGTAGAGAACCGGGTCGGAGAGCGCTACCGAAAAACAATGCGGTGATCGGAGACATAAATTCAAAGTTCAAAAATCATTTTAGCGTATTTTGTTAATCTCTTTTAAGACTTAACACTCAACTTATTAACAACTTACTCAATTGGGGTCAATTTTAAACTTTTTCAAACTTTAGGGACTAAATTGTAATTTTCACAAATTAAAGGTCTTTATCTGAAATTCGTGAAAATATACTGAAAATAAACTTACTAGTTATTAGCCTGTAAAACCTCATTACTATCGGAGGTCATTTATCAACCTGATTAGACGATGCAATATTTAGTGACTATTTTGTAAAATATTCAAATCTATTTCTTTTTATTATCTTACTAAAATTATTTACAAATTTAAATGAGCCTAACAACTTACAAAAATCTTAGAGTCCTTTCTAATCATTTTTATTAGAAAATTATTCGTATCTATCATTATTATTGTTCTAACATTTATTTAATAGGACTTTTCTAGATTACTAAAATAAAACCACATTATTAAATTACAAAACACAATTTATACAAAAGTTGGATCATATGCCACTTTACTAGGAGTTCATGAAAGATATCATACATATAAGGTAGAGATGTGACTTGCAACTGCACCACACGATCAAATGTTGGAAATCTATCAGGGTCCTGAAAATGCATGAGACACGTATGTTAGGCTTACATAGCCTAGTGAGGTAGTCATGATAGTGAATTAACAATAATATGAGTGTCATGATTAGATATAAATTAATCTAACTCATTTGCATGCTTCTATAACAGTATAGGCATAACATGATCAGATATCCATATCACTGACATAACATAATATAATCATATATCTTATCATAAACATGTCATAGTATAACATATCGAACACATATTATATTGGTACCATTGGATACGCGGATTCCCTGTACGCCATATCATGAATCATAAATGAGCCGTAGCCCTGAGCCGTAGCTCCATGTATCCCTTACACTTCCATCCTTTTATCTCCCACATATAGGCCGTAGCCCTAGACCGTAGTCCTCCCTTACATGGTGAGCTCGAATATTCCTATGGCATGCCAATTGTATCCAATGTCCATAAATACACACAAATTCACATAGTCCATGATTTTCAGATCATATCATATCAAATAGCAAGATGAGTCGTAGCTCCATATCAGATAGCATTTCATATTATTTTCATATACACATAGCATATCATAATCATTTTTGAGCATATCCAAATAATGCAGGGTACTTACCAGATGCAGATAAATTCATAATTAATGCAACGGGGCAGCACCGAGCCTACCCCTGACACGACTATACTCACATATCAAGACATAAAAATATCGGAATGACACCGTGTCAGCCGAGACAAATGCATCTACACTCACCTTGACAGACCGGTGCTTTATTTTTATTTATTGGGCTTGAAAGTTGATCTGAATCGACCTCGTGTACTACGATAAAAATTAATTAAAATAATAAGACAGTATCGAATATATATAAAAATATTAATCATACTTGATACCGAAACTTAAACTAACTAGAGATTTGAGCTTACCCCGTCGTCGGCAGAAATTCGATATTACTATATCAAAAATATCGGACTACCAATCAAACATTGGATTGTATCCTACTAAACTTTCTTCAATTTTGCCGTGAATTCAAATAATTCCCTCCCCCTATTTATAATACTTTGGCGTCAACTACTCCTTTTCTTTTTCTTTTTTTTTTCTTTTTTTTATAATAAAATAATAATAATTTTAACTACTCCATATCTACTCCTTAAAATAATAATAATTTTAACTACTACATAAAATAATAATAAATTTTTACTTACTCCATAAAATAATAATAAACCGAATAAAAATTTTGAACCTAATTTCTACTAGACCGGTTTTTGGGATGTGACAAACGGAACCGCCGAGCAATACCCTTTAAAGAATGCAAACGGTAGTTTGTGTTTCATACAAGGCATAAACATCAACAACAAAAATGAGTGTCAATGTACCTAGAGGATAAGTGGGGGGAAATGGAACGTTAATTCAATCTTCAAATTTTCAAGGATCGAACTCGTGTCGTGTATATAAACTTATAGATATCAGAGTCCAAGACATAACTTAAGAATTACTGTACATTCTCTCCTATGGTGGCACAAGGTAAAACTCATCATGGTAGAACAACAAACACACAGAAAAAAGTAACTTATAGTCATTGTTTCTCATCGAGTTGCTCGTGGTTCGATATCCTTGAGCAGGCCGACAATCTGTTGCATGCTCGGTCGCTTGGTCGGAAGATCGGCTGTGCACAGATATCCGATCTTGAGGGCCTCCGCCATTTGGTAAACCGGACCAGTATCATGAATTTTAGGATCAATGGCTTTTAGTCCTTGATTCTTTCTCACCAATCCTCTAACCCAACTCACCAAATTTGCTTCTTGCTCCTCCGGATAATCATCTCCAATTGGTTTTTTCCCTGTAATTAGCTCAAACAAAACAACCCCGAAGCAATATACATCAGATTTTGGCGTAGGGGCATCACATTCAAGCTGAGAAAACTCTGGTGGTACGTATCCTGGTGTTCCACGGCCAATTTCATCCTCTAGACCGGTTCCGAAAATCTTGGCCAATCCAAAGTCGGATAATCTAGGCTCCAAATTTAAGTCAAGGTAAACACTGCTAGCTTTAACATCTCTGTGGATGATTGAAGGTGAGCAACCATGATGAAGAAATGCGAGTGCTCTTGCGGTGCCGAGGGCTATTTTGTGTCGAAAAGTCCAGGCTTGGGATCCAACATTTTGTGTCACATTGTTGTTTTCTTCCCAGGTATCAGTGCTCCAGTCCTCTGTTGCTTGAACACCGAGTGGCAAGTCGTGTAACAAGTTCTGCAAGTTCCCATTTTCCATGTAATCGTAAAGTGCAATCCTTTGGTCCCCAGCCAAGCAATATCCTGTTAACGGAACAAGATTCGGGTGTTTGATTCGACCAAGATACTCGAGCTCTCTTGCAGCTTCTTGGTCTGTCAATGTTGATCCATGAACCAAAACTTTAACAGCTACATGAATTCCACCAGGCAGAAATCCTCTATAAACAGGCCCGAACTTTCCTTCTGCTAGTAGAGTGTCTCGATCGAAGCTTGAAGTCGCAGACAAGAGGTCTGCAAATGTGATGTTTAATAGTGGTTTCTCAAAGATCACAACGGGGACTGATGTTGCCTGCTTAACATCAGCCACCCAAGTGGTCGAATCAGTTTGGAAGGAGAAGGGACCTGAAATATTCTGTTCCTCTTTATATGAAGATTGCTTAACTACCCATGTCCGGGACTTCCTTCGGCAACCGAAGGCTAGGAACAGCAAGCCAGCAAGCAAGCACACCATGGAGAGAGTTAAAGCTAAGGCAAGTGTATAACCTCTATGTCTATTGGCTCTTCTTTTGAAAAAGACCGGATTCGCAGCAATGGGACAACTGTTTAATGAGCCATAAAAGGCTGTTTCCAAGGTCTCAAGGGAGAGCCCTGAATCACAAAGGGTTAAGTTGTTGTAAGAGAAGTTGTATCTTTCCATCCCTGGGAGTTTTTCCAAGAGAGAAACCGGAATTTCGCCACTCAAATTGTTGTGTGAAACATCAAGTGTTTTGAGGCTTCTGTGAGCCGGCGATGGAATATGGCCGGTAAGATGGTTTGATGAAACATCAAGTGCATGTAAGTTACTCATTTGCAGAATTTCACCAGGAATATGACCAATGAGGTTGGTTTTAGACAAATTAAGATACTCTAAGCCCAAAAGTGTTTTTATTCTTGGGAATTTCTGTCTACCAAATCTATTGTATGCAAGGTTAAGATGTCTAAGGTTGTCTGCTTGACTCAGATTTAGGAAAATTTCTCCACTAAGCTGGTTCTCAGACAAGTCTAGATAAACCAAACTAGACCACTTGTAAGTAGAAATGAATTGTACCTGAGAAATGTGACCTTGAAGCTGGTTCTTGCTGAGGTCAATTACTTCCAACTGCCCTTGAAAGACACCAATAACTGAACCCTTAAACAAGTTCCCAGACATGTTAAGCCTGGTAAGAGACTTCATTTCTGCGAAATCGGAGACGTGGCCATGTATCTCATTTCTGGCAAGGTTCAAAGCTTTTAGCTTAGGAAAAGCTGAACCAAAACCATCTGGTAAAGAACCACTCAGACGGTTTAACGAGAGATCGAGTGAAACCAAAGACTGGCAATTTAGAATTCCTGTTGGAATGCTCCATTCAAATCCATTTCCTGCAAGGTTAAGAACTTGTAAACTAGCCAATGAGCTAATAGCTGCAGGAATTTCCCCAGAGAAATTATTTCCAGAAAGATCAATGACTTCAAGCTGACCAAAGTTGCCAATATTGCTAGTGAGAAACCCAGAAATCTGATTACAGGAGAGGTTAAGACTCCTAAGTAAGCCTAAACTCCATAAATCAGAAGGCAAAGCAGTGATTTTGTTATTGCTAAGATCCAAAGACTGAAGCTGAGTTAGCTTACCAATGGTGGTGTCAGGCATCAAACCAGACAGACCTAAACCTGAAGCCTTTAATCCAATTACATTCTCCTTGTTGGTATCACAGTGCACCCCTTCCCATGAACAAACAGAACCAGAGAAGTTGTGGGATAAAGAAGAGTTTGAGCTCATCTTCTTCAAGAAATCAGAGACATAAAACTCATCTGTATTGGGCAGTTGGCAGGTACAATGCTTGAACAAGAGTGATAGAAACAGTACATAACCGAAGAAACCAACATCCATTTTAAGCCAAAACCTAAAAGATTCAAGAAAGAAGAGAGAAGACAGCTTAAAGGCACCACCTTGAACCAACTCAAGCCTCTAAAGCTAAACTTCAGATCACCAGCTCCACATAATAGCTAGTTCCAAGACAACCCAAGACAACACTTTCCAAGCTCTGGAAATCCATAAGAACAAGTTTTGAGCAGTGTTCTGGTGAATATTTGGCTAGAATTGCTGCAGAGTTGTAAGGGGTTCTCGTGATGACAAGAAAAAAAGGCGCCTGTAAGAAACCAACAAAGTTAACAGTGTTCTTGAAAGAATGAAAGGTGATTAATTTCCACACACAAAAAAAAAACTTTTTTTTTCTGCATAAAAAGGTCTTGGGAGAGAATGTGAGCTTACCTTGTCTGGTTTTGCAGGTCTATCAATGCCAACAAAACAAACAACCACCAAAGTGAAGAACTTTTGTCTCTGTTAGAGCATAAACTGCTCTACTCTCTTTCCAAACATAATTGTTCTTATTAGTACAACCGTTAAATCTAACATTTGAGAAGGAGAGGTGGCGGTTTAGAACTGTCAAAAACTCAAAACTTGAGCTTCATAAATGAAAAAAGAAATCAAAACTAATATTGGGTTGGTGAATTTATCAAGGGATTGTTATGTGTTGGTGGGTATATTCAGTTAAATCATCTTTTTCTTTTCCTACAAATTTACCTTTTATGAAAAAACAAATGGCCTTTCCTTCTTTTTCTGGGACATGTTTTCTTTAAGAGAAAAACCTCTTTAAAAATTACAAATCTGGTCTTTTTCACTTTGGTCAGCTTGATTGTAAGTTGTGAAAAAACTGAAAATCAATTATCTGCCATGCTTTATGCCACATTCATAGGACTTTCACACTAAACGACAGCCTTCAAAGTCTTGTTTTTCTTCAAATATTTGGTGAACTGTAGACTTTATTCAAGAATGGTGGTATTTGAACGGCTAAACAGATAAACAAATGTAGTAGTATTGTAAAAAAACAGATAAACAAATAGTATAAATGAATATATTTAGATATAAGGACAATATAAATTACAAATTAATTAATGTTAGTCTTTGTCATCGAATTTAAAGTTTAAATATTATAATTAAATGGAAAATACTTTGATGCACAAGCTTGTGTAAACTTTAGTTTACACAAGCACTTTAATTTTAGGCTTTAGGGTTTAGGGTTTTAGGTTAGGGTTTAGGGGTTTAGTATGTAGGGTATATAATTTAAGATTTATAGTTATAATTTAAAGTTTAGGGTCTAGGGCTTAGGGTTTAGGTTTTAGGTTGCTAGGGTTTGTGATTTAAATTTTAAATTTTATAAAAGGGTTGTGTAAAAAAAATTTACACAGCTTGTGCATCAAAATAAAACCCTAATTAAATATATAAATTTTAAGATTTAAGCTTGAAATAGATATATTGTCGGAGGAGTGGATGAAAACATTTAGTGAAATTACTTAAATTAAAATATTAAAATTTTAATTGTATGACAAAAGGTACACAAACTTGTATATTTCAACTTTCGATTAAAAAAATACAATTAATATATGGATGTTATGAATATTGATCTATGTGGATGTCTATCATGATTAGAACTTTATCAAAGGAGTTTGATTTATTTATTATTAGGAATATTATCTCTATGAATTAGAGTTTAATGTATTATGTACTTCTTATGCATATAAATAGATGATTCATTGAAGGCATTGTATACAATTTTATTTTTGAGAATAATACAAATCTCCCTCTTTCTTTCATCTCTTTGTTCTTCTTGTTCTCTTGAGTGGATCACACGAATGATAATAACCAAGAGGGGGGGTGAATTGGAATTTTAACGATGTTGTAACGGAAATTGCAACTTAAAAATATTGACACGGGAATTTAGAGTGGTTCAAGTTCACCAACCGAACTCTACATCCACTACCTTAGTCTCACCAAGGATTTCCAACAATTTCCACTAAATTGTTCGTCCCCTTTTCCCAGGACAAGGAGGCAACCTTTACAATTTCGGTTAATTTTTCTACCCAAAAATTAACCCAATCCTCACACAATAGAACAAAGAAATTTGGTGGCTAATAAGGTATCTCTCAATACAAATGATAGCCCAATATCAAGCACTCAACCCAATCGAACAAAATAGAAATGAAGGATACAATTGGGATTTCTAGACAAAGTAGGATTTTTGCACAAATGCTTGGATTTGATGTTTTGATATCTTCTTGAGGTTCAATGATCTGTTGCTGGAGCTTCTTGGGGTCTTTTTATAGCCTCTTGATGATTTCCAACCGTTGTGAGTGTTGATTTTAAGATTATAGCCGTTGGGATGCTTTTTCTCCACTTTCTTGCACTTTTCCAGCTATGAGTATCGGTACTCTATAGTGGGGTATCGATACCTGTCTCATAAGAAAATAGCCGTTGTGTACAAATAATAAAGGGGTATCGATACGTGTTCTTGGCATATCGATACTGGGTATCGAAACAGCAAAGGCTGTATCGATACCTTTTTCTCGACATAGCTCACTGTCAAATCGGGTATCGATACTAGGGTTAGGGGTATCGATACCGGTTTAGTGACCGTTTAAAAATCTCAACGGTTATATTTTTAAACTGACTTTGAAATTAATAATTATAAAATGGTATCGATACTGGTTCATCCGTATCGATACTGATTTCATAGCGTATCGATACTAGGGTTTGACGTATCGATACTTGTTCCGACAGAGGCAAACTTTTGCTAAAAAGGTATCGATACTCCTTGATGGGTATCGATACTGGTTGACGTTTTTCACTATTTTTGCCTTGGAACACTTAGAAAATATTTGAGTTTGAGTTCTAATAAATCAGTTTAAAGTCTTTGGGGTTTCAAAAACTTGTTAAGGGATTTGTACAAACAATTTTAAGTTCTTCAATTTGATCCTTAAAGATCTAGTTATATCAAAATCAAACATAGGTTTTACAATCTCCCCCTTTTTGATATAACAAAACCAAAACTTAAAATTTTTGACAACTTTTGAAAATTAACTCCCCCTTAATATAAGCTTGATATTTCAATTTAGTTAAGACCAAAGAAATTTCTCAAAATCAAAATTCTTAACTCCCCCTTGATGTAAGTTTGATAAAACCAAAAAAAATTTTGAAAGTTTGTTTGTGAGCTATATCTTCTCCCCCTTTTTGTTAGATCAAAAAGAAATTGTGAGAGCATAATGTGCATCAAATATCAAGAGTATAAAGATAAGCAACATAATCTTATTATATCATAAACCGAGAAATCCAAAACATAAGCAAACCTAAATCCTAAAAAATCAAAGCATAGGTAATAATCTTAATCCTAAGAACATAAAACATAGGTGCAAAAAAAAAATCCTAAATGATATGATATGATATGCAAAGATAGAAGTCTAGGCATTATCTTCATCGTCTTCATCATCGTCATCTTCATCTCCTAAAGGGTCATTGTTCCTCATGCTATTACGCCATTCATCGTGGAAAGCGGCAATGGAAATATTCGAGGAATTTTGCTTGCTTTCGAGAGATGTAAGGCGATTCTCCATACCCGTCATCCTCGTATCAAATGTAGTTTCCATAGAGGTAAGATGAGTATTCAACCCGGTGAATTGTTCATTTAGATAAGTCATGAGATTATCCATATTGGGTTGTGGGACTTGAGGAGGTTGAGGAGCTTGAGGAGCTTGTTGTTCTAAGGCGGCGGCGGCCTCGGGTGGTAGCTCGGTAAGACGTAGCCAATTTCCATTAAAATAATGAAATTTGCTTCGAGCAAGAGAATGTTCGTCGATAGGATCGGTAAGAGTAGAAGCAAGATCAAACGAACAATCAATATCCTTTTGAACAAAGTAATAGCTTAAGGCCGTACCGTAGATAAAGGATGTAATGAGAGGAGTTTCACGTTGTTGAACATGATAAGCAATCTCATTGAACATGATGCGAGCAAGATTTGGGCGTTTTCGTTGTCGGAAACTTCGAATCCAAAAATCATCCAATAGACGGATGGTGGAATATTTGCCTCCGGAGGGACGAAGCCACCATGATACCATCAAATGTAGGATTCGATCATGAGCATTGAGGACGGTTACGGAACCGCTAAGAACATGCCCTAAGGCATTCTCATTATCTTCACCTTCATCCTTCAATTTAAAAACTTCACAAATAGACTTGACATCAAGAACTATTTGTTTCCCCATAAGATACGATCGAATGGCAACGACTTCTTCATTACGATAAATGCATTTAGCATTAGAGAAGAAAATCAAAACCAAGAGCCGATAGTAAATACCCGGAATAGTGAGAAAGTGCATGAAATTCCAAAGACGAAGAAGCGGAAGATATTCAAACTTGAAGCGCTCGGAGTCGAGAAAGGGGATGGATACGATCCTCTCCGCACGAATTTTGTAGTTTTCAAATTGGCGGAAATAAGGAAGACCATCGGAATCTTCAAAAGATTGGTTGTAGATAGTAGCATAATCGGGACGAGCAACCGATCCGGGAGTTGAAGAGTCTCCGGCAAGAAGAACTCTTTGACGTTTCCTTGAATGCTCTTTTGGTGCCATAGAAACTTTGAAGAGAGAATTTTGAGAGAGAGCAAAAGCTTTGATTCAAGGGTTTCTTTTGATTTTTGGTGAAGAATATGAAGGAGAAGAGGCCTTTATATAGCCAAAAACGTTTAGGGTTAATAGGATATTAAAGAGTTTTAATTTTGGTAAAATTAGATCTCATTAAAAACCTATTTAATGCCATCAGCGCGAAAGGGTATCGATACTCCTCAGGGGGTATCGATACGGGGATAGAATTGTCTTTCCTCAAATTTGACCGTTAAAGGAGGTATCGATACTCATTAGATGGTATCGATACAGGGATAGAATTGTCTTTTCAAAAATATAACCGTTGAAAGAGGTATCGATACTCATTAGACGGTATCGATACAGGGATAGACTTGTCTTTTCTCAATTTTGACCGTTTGAAGAGGGTATCGATACGCATGAGGCAGTATCGATACGCGTGAAGCGATGAGAAATTCTGAGAATTTGAAATGAAGAACGAGTATCGATACCCATTGGGCAGTATCGATACCTTATGCCCAGAATTTTGCCTATTTGGTTAAAAATAACCAAAGACATGAACTTAACATCTCTTAAAAGTATGTAAATGATGAATGAACAGATCTAAGCATATTTTAACAGAAACATACTCCCCCTAACTATATGCATGGAAGAAATTGGGAGACTAAACACATAAACATGATTATTTCACAAAATCAAGCACATTTAGTTCTAAAAAGAGGTCCTAAAGGTCAAGATAGGCTAGTTAGACCCAACTCTCTCCTAAGGGACCAAAAACGCTCTTTATCTAATGGTTTTGTGAAAATGTCCGCTAATTGATTTAAGGTGTCTACATACTCTATAGCCACATCTTTCTTAAGGACATGATCTCTAATGAAATGATGCCTTATTTCTATATGTTTGGTTCTAGAGTGTTGGATGGGATTTTTTGTTAAACATATTGCACTTGTATTATCACATTTAAGGGGTATGGTTTCTATTTTTACACCATAATCTAAGAGTTGTTGTTTCATCCAAAGGACTTGAGCACAACAACTTCCTAAGGATATGTACTCGGCTTCGGTGGTAGATAAAGCTACACTATTTTGTTTCTTAGAGAACCAAGATATGAGCATACTACCTAAGAATTGACAAGTTCCCGAAGTACTTTTCCTATCGATTTTGCAACCCCCATAATCCGCATCCGAGTAAGCATGTAGGTTGAAGGTAGAGACTCTAGGATACCAAAGGCCTAAACAAGGAGTGTCTCTAAGGTATCTAAAGATTCTCTTAACGGCTATAAGGTGAGACTCTCTAGGACTAGCTTGAAACCTAGCACACAAGCAAACACTAAACAGTATATCCGGTCTACTTGCGGTAAGGTAAAGCAAAGATCCAATCATAGAGCGATAAAGCTTAGAGTCAACACACTTACCTCCTTCATCTTTGTCAAGCTTTGTAGATGAGCTCATAGGAGTGGCTTGAGGCTTCGTGTTCTCCAAGCCAAACTTGTTGAGCATATCCTTTATGTATTTTGCTTGATTTATGAAGGTGCCATCCTTCATTTGTTTGATTTGGAGTCCCAAAAAGAATGAGAGCTCCCCCATCATGCTCATCTCAAATTCACCTTGCATTAGCTTAGCAAACTCTTGACAATAACATTCATTAGTAGATCCAAATATAATATCATCAACATAAATTTGAACTACTAAAATGTCATTTTTATACATTTTTATAAAGAGTGTAGTGTCCACCTTACCTTTTTCAAATCCTTTTTCAATCAAAAAATTTGAAAGCCTTTCATACCAAGCTCTAGGAGCTTGTTTTAAACCATAAAGTGCTTTTGTAAGTTTGAAAACATGATTTGGAAATTTTGAGTCTTCAAAACCCGGTGGTTGTTCTACATACACTTCTTCATTTATAAAACCATTTAAAAATGCGCTTTTAACGTCCATTTGAAAAAGCTTGAAATTATGATAACATGCATATGCAAGCAACATCCTAATGGCTTCCATTCTAGCTACGGGTGCATAGGTTTCATCAAAATCTATTCCCTCTTCTTGAGTGTAACCTTGTGCTACAAGTCTAGCTTTATTTCTCACAATGTTACCACTCTCATCTAGTTTGTTCCTAAAGACCCATTTAGTTCCTATTGTAGATTGATTACTAGGCCTATCAACTAATGTCCAAACATTGCTTCTCTCAAATTGATTTAACTCTTCTTGCATAGCCATAATCCAAAAATCATCTTTTAAAGCTTCTTTGATATTTTTAGGCTCTATGCATGAGATAAATGCAATATGATTCATTAATCTAAGAGAAGAACGAGTGGTTACCCCCTTGGATGGATCACCCAAGATTTCACCATCTTTGACATAGTTCAACTCCCTTGGATAGCTAACTTCCTTTTCCTCAATAGCCAAGTCCTTCAAGGCTTCAAGAGGTGGATCTTGTGTGTCTTCTTCTTTTGGTTGAATCTCATCCTTCTTTGAAGTTTGACCTCCATCAAAGGTATTTGTGATTCCTACATTATCATCATCACAAGAATCCTTCCTAGGAAGGGGATTATCATCGAATACAACATGAATAGATTCTTCTACAACTAAAGTTCTTTTGTTAAATACTCGATAGGCTTTAGAGGTTAAAGAGTAACCTATAAAAATAGCTTCATCACTTTTTGCATCAAATTTACCTAAATTATCTTTTCCATTATTTAAAACAAAACATTTACATCCAAAAGGGTGGAAGTAGCTAATATTAGGCTTTTTAGATTTTAAAATCTCATAAGGTGTTTTCTTTAAAATCGGCCTAATGGTTACACGATTTATAATATAACAAGCTGTGTTTGTTGCTTCCGCCCAAAAATATTTTGGTAAATTATTTTCGCAAAGCATAGTTCTAGCCATTTCTTGTAAAGTTCTATTTTTCCTCTCAACTACCCCATTTTGTTGAGGAGTTCGAGGGGCTGAAAAATTATGGCTAATACCATTTTCATTTAAAAAATCTTCAAATCCTAAATTTTGAAATTCGGTTCCATGATCACTTCTAATATGTGAAATTTTAAGTTCAAGATCATTTTGAATTAATTTTGAAAATGTGATGAATTTTTCCAAAGCCTCATCCTTAGTACTTAAAAAGAGAACCCAAGTGAATCTAGAAAAATCATCAACTAATACAAAAGCATATGATTTGCCACCCAAGCTCATAGTCCTAATTGGCCCAAATAAATCCATATGGATTAGTTGTAAACATCTACTAGTAGAAATGTCATTAATGGATTTAAAAGAAGATCTATGTTGTTTACCCTTTGAGCATGCATCACAAATTTTATCGTTCGAAAATTTTATCTTGGGTAAACCTTTAACTAGGTTTAGAGAGACTAGTTTTTCTAAAACACTTGTGCTAGCATGTCCTAGCTTCCTATGCCACAACCATGCATCATTTTCGTTTTGAGCAACTAAGCATGCATGAGATGTATGAATGTCATCTAGATGCACCATGTATATATTCCCTATGCGATGACCAATGAGCATAATATTATTAGTTTCAATGTCTACAATTTTACAACCGGTTTTATCAAATATAACATTAAAACCTTTATCACATAGTTGACTTATGCTCAATAAATTATGTTTAAGACCATTGACATATAAAACATTTTTAATGAGAGTAGTAGAGTGATTACCAATGGAGCCAATACCTTCAATGTGGCCTTTGGAGTTGTCACCAAATGTTACTACTCCTCCACTTTTTGGCTTTAGATCCATGAGTCGACTCTTGTCTCCGGTCATGTGTCTCGAGCATCCACTATCAAGGTACCATGAGTTTTGACTTTGTGCTTTGGCCTTGAAGCAATGCTCCCCCTACAAACAAAGATATTTAAACTTTTGTTTTTGGTACCCAAATCATTTTGGGTCCATGTGTGTTAGTTCCTAAAACTTTGGTTCCCTTAGGAATCCAAGGTGACATAGCATTTATATTATTAGATTTAACAAGCTCCTTAGGAACCCATACATTTCTAATTCTTTTAACTTTACTATGTCTAGGATAGTTATTTTGTTTGTAGTAGTTAGTCTTTTTCTTATATTGGTGTGTTCTAGAGGATTCTCCTATGTCATGTTTGACACTACCATTATTATTTTTTAAAGACTTTTTGAGCTCATTTAGCTCACTTAACACCTTTTGGTGTTCACAATTATTTTGAGATAAAAGATTATTAAGATCAATATTTTCTTTTTGAAAGAATTTAAGTTCATCTTCTAATCCTAATATCTTTTTCTCTATTTTAGAATTAGTTTGAGTAAGTGAGTCATTTTTCTCTTTTAATTCTATAATAGTTTTTCTATTCCTAATAACCGACTCCCTATACTTCTCAACTAATTCATCATATACCTCTTGTAACTCATCATAAGCATCATTTAATTCTTCATATGAAAAATCTAAAGTAGATGAGTTAGAGGTTACCAAGGAGGAATCTTCCTCAAGTGCCATGAGGCAGAGGTTCGCCACTTCTTGTTCGTCATCCTCCGATGACTCCTCATCACTCCAAGTAGCAAGCTTGGCTTTGAGCTTTTTCTTCTTCTCAAAGCCCTTCTTCTTGAGTTGAGGGCACTCCGAACGTATGTGGCCGGGTTGTCCGCACTCGAAGCAAGTGATTGGATCCCTTCCTTCTTCTTTGTTCTTGCCTTTAAAGTCCATTTTCCTTTGGATTCTTCTTCCTCGGTTGGACCTCATAAGGCGTGAGAATCGTTTGGCTATCATAGCCAATTCTTCAAGTTCATCCTCATCACTAGATGAACTTTCATCAAGTTGGGAAGTTTTAGCTTTGAGAGCTATTCCTATTTTCTTCTTTTTCTCCCCTTCAAGCTTCTCCATTCTTTTTTCTTCTTTCTTTTTCTCATCTTCCCTTCCTTGCTTCATGATTTCGTGAGTAAGGAGAGAACCTACAAGTTCATCAAGCTTTAGAGTTTTTAAATTCTTTGCTTCGATGATAGCGGTTCTCTTCCCATCCCAAGATTCGGGAAGTGAATAGAGTAGCTTTCGGACAAGCTTGTCTTCCGGTATAATTTCTCCATAGCCCTTTAGACCATTCACAATTGTGGAGAATCGATCAAACATCTTTGACACCGTCTCATCAAATTCCATTTTGAAATTTTCATAACTAAGATTGAGAATTCCAATCTTAGTTTCTTTGACATCGTTGGTGCCTTCATAGGTGGTTTCAAGAGTGTCCCACACTTCTTTGGCACTTTCAATTGATGAGACCTTTGAGTAGATGTCCGGACCGAAAGCACAAAATAGCATGTGAAGAGCTTTATCATTTACTTGGATCTTTTTCCTTTCCTCTTCACTCATTTCCGTTCTTCTTTTAAGCACCATCTTGCCATCAACATCTTGCTTCAATGGAATATATGGTCCATCCTCAATGACATCCCACACAAGGTAGTCACTTGATTTAATAAATAGACGCATTTTATTTTTCCAAAATGAGTAGTTCTCACCATTGAAGAAAGGAGGCTTTGTGGTGGATTGTGAGTCGTACATGCCGGGAGCGGAGGTTGATGCCATCTCTTGATATTTTGATGATGATCACACTTCTTCCAAGGATCTCCTCTTGCGGTTGTTAATCCTCAAAGAGTTAAGCTCTGATACCAATTCTTGAGTGGATCACACGAATGATAATAACCAAGAGGGGGGGTGAATTGGAATTTTAACGATGTTGTAACGGAAATTGCAACTTAAAAATATTGACACGGGAATTTAGAGTGGTTCAAGTTCACCAACCGAACTCTACATCCACTACCTTAGTCTCACCAAGGATTTCCAACAATTTCCACTAAATTGTTCGTCCCCTTTTCCCAGGACAAGGAGGCAACCTTTACAATTTCGGTTAATTTTTCTACCCAAAAATTAACCCAATCCTCACACAATAGAACAAAGAAATTTGGTGGCTAATAAGGTATCTCTCAATACAAATGATAGCCCAATATCAAGCACTCAACCCAATCGAACAAAATAGAAATGAAGGATACAATTGGGATTTCTAGACAAAGTAGGATTTTTGCACAAATGCTTGGATTTGATGTTTTGATATCTTCTTGAGGTTCAATGATCTGTTGCTGGAGCTTCTTGGGGTCTTTTTATAGCCTCTTGATGATTTCCAACCGTTGTGAGTGTTGATTTTAAGATTATAGCCGTTGGGATGCTTTTTCTCCACTTTCTTGCACTTTTCCAGCTATGAGTATCGGTACTCTATAGTGGGGTATCGATACCTGTCTCATAAGAAAATAGCCGTTGTGTACAAATAATAAAGGGGTATCGATACGTGTTCTTGGCATATCGATACTGGGTATCGAAACAGCAAAGGCTGTATCGATACCTTTTTCTCGACATAGCTCACTGTCAAATCGGGTATCGATACTAGGGTTAGGGGTATCGATACCGGTTTAGTGACCGTTTAAAAATCTCAACGGTTATATTTTTAAACTGACTTTGAAATTAATAATTATAAAATGGTATCGATACTGGTTCATCCGTATCGATACTGATTTCATAGCGTATCGATACTAGGGTTTGACGTATCGATACTTGTTCCGACAGAGGCAAACTTTTGCTAAAAAGGTATCGATACTCCTTGATGGGTATCGATACTGGTTGACGTTTTTCACTATTTTTGCCTTGGAACACTTAGAAAATATTTGAGTTTGAGTTCTAATAAATCAGTTTAAAGTCTTTGGGGTTTCAAAAACTTGTTAAGGGATTTGTACAAACAATTTTAAGTTCTTCAATTTGATCCTTAAAGATCTAGTTATATCAAAATCAAACATAGGTTTTACATGTTCTTATTCTTGTTCTTCTTTATTTTATTCACAACACGTTATCAGCACGAGACTCTAATCAACTGAGGTCTTCATCGTTATAATTCAAAAGAAGTTACCGGGAAGAATTCGATTATAGAATAAACCAAAGATAAGTTTTTTTTTTCTCCTTATTTTTTTTAGTTATCGATTGTCTTTCTCTTTATATTTTAACTTTGTTTTAATTTTTGAAAATTTTGGAAGTATGTTTAATTTTATTCGAACATTGGAAAGAGATAAATTTGTGGCTTCTCACAAACCAAAAGACGAATGGACAGAGACGAAGAGGTTGCGTTTGGTGTAAATTACGTGTGTTTTCTCTTGTTCCTAAAAGGGTTAATTAGCGGTATGCTTATTCATACTTTTACTTATATGATTATATTTGATATTTTTCATATTATTATTTATGTCATTTTATTTGGTAAAAGTTAATATTTTTAACCGTGTTTTGAGTTTTACATGATATGCTTAAATGGCTTGGAAAGAGATGTGATATAAAGGGACTATGAGAACCTATCTCCGTCATATGCTATGTCTCCATTGTCCACGAGAGAAAAATCAATATCGGTAAATTTTGGTTTTATTTTTTATTCTTTATATTATTATTTTAAAGTGCGATAAATCATAGTGATTTTGAATTTACAAGAAGATTATTATAAAGTCTATATTTGCTCGAAAGCAATATTTTTTCTTCGTTGAAAAACTTGACCATAGACTTCTCCCAATTTCAAGTTACGAAAATTCTTCTTGATCCAAAAAGTTTTATGGGAGACATTCCTTGAAGTGAATGCAAAGCATGATGTTTATTCCATGCGATTATCAATGATGGGGCATTCCCTGAAGTGAATGCAAGCATGATGTTTATTCCATGCAATTATCAATGATGGGGCATTCCCTGAAGTGAATGCAAGCATGATGTTTATTCCATGCGATTATTGGATCTGTTTCATTCCCTGAAGTGAATGCAAACATGGTAAATCATTATTCAATTAGAGACATAATTTCGATATAATCCAAGTATAATTGGCTTGACATCCCTTTCTGCGAGGCTACTGGTCTCAAAGGAGGTTTTTAAAGGACCTTGTGGACAGGTTTAACAATGCCGCGTACGAGGATTAAATCTTTGTTCTCTGTGATAAGGATATGTAAAAAAGGTTTTAAAGGCCCACTGGCTCTACTCCATTCCTTGAAGTGAATGTGAGATTATATTATGGAAGGAATAAAAAATCACATTAAAAGTTGTGGTCGTGGTCTAGGCTATGAATATACACATGAAAAATATAGTCGTTTTAAGAATACTTCTACCCGCTGGTAGCAAAGTTATAAGGATGACAAGAGTGATAAAGATCATTCTAAGGAAGTGAAATCATTTTACCAATGTGATGTTATAAACCATTGGTTTCGTACTTGTCAAACGCCAAAGTATTATGGACTTTATCCATAATCATGAATGATAAATGAAATAAAATATAAACAAAATTTGTTTATGGCGAAAATAATTATGGCATTATTGGTCCAACTCAATTGGATATTGTTAATTTTCTCATCACCCTTAAAGGGGATAATTTACCATTTATTTTATTTCGTTTATAATCTCTAATAGGAATAATTGGTTTTTTTTATTTTTTTATGTTAATTCGTTTTATTTATTATTTATTTATGTTAGTTTGCTTTATGTTTATTTATTTCACATATTATTTATTTACGTTTCATGTTAATTTATTATTTGAAGAATATGATTACTTCCGGAATAAAATATACAATGAATTGTGGCTATTTTATGCCTAGAATTGTGGCTATTTATGCCTAGCAGATAATGCAAGTATTCATATTGTACTTAAGCATAAGAAATATTTTTCCCATTTAAATGTAAGGGGAAATATGAGTAGTATTTCTCAAAGTACTAAAATATCAATACTTCGGAAGAGCACTTGAAAGTTTATTTTTGATATCGACTTGATATGATGTGCTATATTTTATATTTTTCATTCCTCGAAGTGAATGATACAAAGTACATATTTTCATTACCTGAAGTAAATGAAACAAAGCACATTTTGAAAAGTGCACAATTATGCATTTCTCGATTAAAATGCAAGGGAATAATGTGAGTACTATATCCGGAAGTACTAATATCACAAAAGGCTCTGGTTGAGCAAATATGTTATTGTCAAATGGAATTTTTTTCCATATTCACATTGCATTATACTCGTCAAAGTCATAAAGAGAGCAATATGAGTTTGCAAACTATCCCTTTGGGAATTATAGATAACATATGTTATCAATTGACATTTGAAATAAGCCAATATGAATATAAGTTCTGGTAGCCAAAAAGTCAGTTGAAAGCCCTAGGAGAGCTATATATTGCTACCAAAAGATAATTTCAATTGAAAGCTCCGAAAGAGCTAAATATATTCCTATTTAAAGGAATAATTTTGATGGTCGTACTAGACATGTACGAGTGAGATTGGATTACTTGTTATGGTAAACAAGGAGTTTACGAATTTAGAGATATATACACATATATATATATATATATATAGTTGGCATGATCGGTTAGACCATCCTGATCAATAATGGTGTAGAAATTATTGAGATTTACATGCACGTGTATTAAAAGAACCTGTAGTTCTTGTGGTGCTTATTCTCAAAGGAATGGATTAAATTCCACTTATTAAAGAACGTGAAGTTCTTGTGTTGCTTAAAGGAATTGATTAAATTCCACTTACTAAAAGAACTTGAAGTTCTTGTGTTGTTTGTTCTCAAAGGATATAGATGATCCCACTTACCAAAAGAATTAGAACTTAAAGTTCTTGTACTGAAGTTAAGACTGTATGTCTTGCATATCTGAACGAAATATGGGCCCATATATCCACAAATGTGGAAAGTTTTATATGATTTTAGTAGATGCATCTACATTGTTTTATCGACTTACAACCAGAAGTTTGTGAGATTGATTCTAAAAGATTCAGATTATGCAGTTAGACTATTCGTCTTGAAAAGCTAGTGGGTTTATATTTTAGGCTATATCAGTTGTTACAAAGCCTATTGATTATGAAAAATATAGTTTAGCAAAATTTCAATTGGATGCCTCCTATTTAATAGTTAAACTATGAGAACAAAAGAGTTATTATTTATATGGTGTTTCCATATAGCAACACTTATACGCATCTGTGATAAGGTTTTTTCTGAAAACCGCTGAAGTAGGGCCTTATCACTATTTTCTTTTTAAAAAAAGGGGGTTTATTTATAAAAAGGGGAGAATTTGTGTTTTGGAAAATTTGTAAAAATTAGAGTCGCCACCGGCCACTGGGGTAGGCCAGACACCACAAAACCAGAGATTCGTTTTAAAATGGGTTCGGGAGTTGGTTACGTGTGGGGTAGGATTAGCACCCCCATCACGCCCGGAAATCGGTACCAAATTGCTTGTTGCCTTTTGATCGATAGAAATTATTTAAAAATCCAAAGTGAATTTAATAAGAATGTTCTTAAATGAAAATATGATTTAAATAACACGGGCTTTATTTAATAGTGGCATTTAGAATTAATTAAACATTTAATTAAAAGGATGACGGTACACCGGACCATAGACTAAACCGACATCAAATAAGGCTGACTGTCGTGTTAGTTTAGGGTTCAGATCCCGTACATCATCTTTATGCATGGATGCAGGCAAATAAAGGATGATGCGTGGTATTTTCATTTTTATGCTTATGCTTACCTAGAAACGGTGAAAGTTAACCTAAGATTCGATTGACATCCATTAAGCTAGGACTGTCGTTTCTCGAATACCAGGGTTAATTAACACCTTTCTTTGGGTATATTTTTTAATTAATTAATTATCAAGCAAAATAAAAGGGTCACATGAATGACAAGTATATATGTATGTCAGCCATCATATTAGAATAACATAAGGAAACTATACTAAGCCAATATTAAAAAAAATCTTAAGCAAACATTAAAAATAGATCTTAGAATATATGTATATTAAAACCATATAAAAAAAAATATATTATATGAGGAAACATTGCATCATATATTTACTATATATATTATATTGTAAACCATAGTCTGCACAATCAAACTATAGATTACATAGAAAACTATATATATTATACAAATTATATATGGCGTATAAAGCCTATAATATATACATATCAATATGGTATGAAATCAAAAAAGGTATATTATATATAGTTAATAACATATATACAATAATATATATACAACTATATATAACATATATATATCATAAATTATTATAAATAAGGAATATACATTATATATATACATATGGTAAAACTCAAAAATATAAATATGAATATACTAAGGTTGTAATAAAGGAAACGAGAATATTGAAGGGATTTTTTTTTTGAGTTTTTAAAAGAAAATAAGATAATAATACGACATAATATATTAAAAGCATTAAATAAATAAGGTAATAATAAGAGGATTAATGGGTTAAAAAAATGAAACGGCATCTTAATTAAATAAGGAAAATACATAAATTATTATAAATAAGGAATATAATAATATAAATATATGTATCTATATATATAACTACATATATTAAGGTATAAAAATTATATATTACATATTTACACTTATTATATATATAAAAAAAACAAAGAACTACATGGAATTAAATGTCATAAAAAATAATAAGAACTATTTAAATCATATTTAAAGCTTCCAAAAATATGAATAATAAATAATAATGATGAAATACTAAATAAATAAAAAGGGAAACAGGAAGGGACCCAGATAGTAAATTTTCCGTTTAAAAAAACTAATTTAAACTCAAATAGGGGTTAAATTATAAGGACATGGAAATCCAGGGGGCTAACATAGTGAATATCCCCTTTGAAAATCTATTGAATCAAGAGTAATGACTAAATTGAAAAATTGTAAAAAGATAGAGTGACCACGGACGTGATTTTGAAACGCGGAGACCCTTCCTATGTAATAATCGGAACACGGAGGGACCAAAAATGAGATTAAACCATTTTAAAAAAATTTAAACACTATAAAACCCAACTTTAAAATTTTTCAGCCTTTATTTTTTCATTTTTCCCTTTATAAACCCTAACCTAAAAATAAAAGCTCTCCCCCTCTATTGTTTATCCGGCGCCGTCAAGGCGGTCCGGCAGCCTTTGCCGGCGCCGGAGCGAATATTTTTTTTTGTTTACCCTTTTTTAAGAATCTAAACTAGAAACCCCCTTTGTTTTTACAAGATCCAAATCGAAATTCACACAAAAAAACTTTTATATGTTTTAAAATTTCAAATCTAGATCTAGATTTTTTCTTTCTTTTTTTTTTTACCATCTTCACCGATTTGCCTCACATAACCCCGAAAGGGGCTAGAAAGTTTATCAATGGCGTAAGGAGACGAACAAACATGTAGAATACGCAACATCGAAGGTAAAAACTCATTCCTCTTTTTTTTTACATATTTTCATATATATTATTATTTTTTATGCGAAACTTGAATAAAAAATAAAATAAAAATACCTACTCAAGTTTTCGGCTTGTATTTATTGAAATTTTTTTTTGCTACACCACTTTTGCTCTCTATATTCGAATGGGATTCTTTTTTTTTTTGTTTTTTTTTTCGAATGGATTCTATATATCCATTTTTTTCAAATCTTTTCTTTTCTCTCTTTTTGAAATTTTTTTCAGATCTGAAAAATCCCCCCCCCCTTTACAATATTTGCCTCGGTTCTTTATAGCCCCGAAATCACCTTTCTTTTTTGCATAAAAAAATAGATAGTGCGGTTTGGTTGTGCCATGATTTCCTTGTCTGCCATTTTGTTTTCCTTTTTTTTGTTGCATATGATTGCTGGAGAGGATCCGAAGTGGTGGGGTTCGAGTCGGCCGGACTTCGCGGCGTGAATCTCGGCCAGAGAGGGATTCGAAGTGATGGGCGTGGATCACACGCGCGACGCGTGAAGAAGGTGAACGGCCGTCTAGCGTGGGCGTGCACTCCACGCGGCAATCCAACGGTCACGCCATCTCAGATCTGGACCGTCAGATCATTCTCGATCCAATGGGTGAGGCTGCGCGGCGCTAGGGTTTTCCGATCTTCATGTCATCTGGACCGTTGGATCCAGATCCCAGATCCAACGGCTATGGGAAGCGGCGGCTGCACCAATAAAGAGAGGATTAGGGTTTGATTATTTGGGCCCGATTTGGGCTGTAATATATGTATAATATATTTTTTTGGACTTTTTTTTTTTTATTATGTAATATGGACTTTAAATTGTGGGGTTTTCTTTTTTATATACATATGATGTTGGGCTTTTATTTATTAATGTGTTTTTTTTTTGTTTTTCCAGATTTAATAATAATAATAATAATAATAATAATAATAATAATAATATTAATGAATATGGTAATAATAATAATATGATGATAAAAGAGAACAACAATAATAATACTAATAATAATATAGTACGGTAGTAAGATAATAATGTGATGTTAATAATAACACTAATGGTAGAATAATGATGGTAGATAATATCATAATAGTATAGTAATTATAATAATATAATATATGATAATAGTGTTAATAAATAAAAAAACTAGTAATAGTAATGATAATTTATAATAATTTTTTTAGTTTTTTTTTTTATATATATATAAAAGGTATAACATTCATATATAAATTAATTTATCTTAACCAAAGCCCACAACACATTTAATTTAGATAGTTACAAGATATGAAAAAAAAACTTCATAAGCCCATTATTATAAAACGAAATAAAAAGAAGTTAGCCCGGACAAAATTAGTGATTACAGTTGCCCCTCTTTGCTTATTCTTGTGGAACAATAATAAAGCAAAGACCATAAGCACTAATTTTGTCCAACTTCCCTGTTTGGGTGGTTTGCTCCTCCGAAGCGGCAGGAACAAAGTGGGTATTGGTATGTCCTCCCTGAGCGGCAAACAACATAGTTGATTCATCCTCCCTAAGCGGAAAATATTAATTTTCCAATAGCGTACTTTCCCAGAGCGGCAAAAGCAAACTGGATAACGTTTGCATGTCCTCCCTGAGCGGCAAAGGACACAGCTGATTCATTCTCCCTAAGCGGCAAAGAATAAACCTTCAATAGCTTAGACAACATTGGTATGTCCTCCCTGAGCGGCAAAGGACGTGGCTGATTTATTCTCCCTAAGCGGCAAAGAATAAACCTTCAATAGCTTAGACAACATTGGTATGTCCTCCCTGAGCGGCAAAGGACGTGGCTGATTCATTCTCCCTGAGCGGCAAAGAATAAACCTCCAATAGCAACTGGACAACGTTGGCATGTCCTCCCTGAGCGGCAAAGGACACAGCTGATTCATTCTCCCTAAGCGGCAAAGAATAAACCTTCAATAGCTTAGACAACATTGGTATGTCCTCCCTGAGCGGCAAAGGACGTGGCTGATTCATTCTCCCTGAGCGGCAAAGAATAAACCTCCAATAGCAACTGGACAACGTTGGCATATCCTCCCTGAGCGGCAAAGGACACAGCTGATTCATTCTCCCTAAGCGGCAAAGAATAAACCTTCAATAGCTTAGACAACATTGGTATGTCCTCCCTGAGCGGCAAAGGACGTGGCTGATTCATTCTCCCTGAGCGGCAAAGAATAAACCTCCAATAGCAACTGGACAACGTTGGCATGTCCTCCCTGAGCGGCAAAGGACACAGCTGATTCATTCTCCCTAAGCGGCAAAGAATAAACCTTCAATAGCTTAGACAACATTGGTATGTCCTCCCTGAGCGGCAAAGGACGTGGCTGATTCATTCTCCCTGAGCGGCAAAGAATAAACCTCCAATAGCAACTGGACAACGTTGGCATGTCCTCCCTGAGCGGCAAAGGACACAGCTGATTCATTCTCCCTAAGCGGCAAAGAATAAACTTTCAATAGCTTTGACAACGTTGGCATGTCCTCCCTGAGCGGCAAAGGACATAGCTGATTCATTCTACCTGAGCGGCAAAGAATGAACCCAAATAACTTGTTTTCTCGTGGTAGCAAGCAGGCCTTCTGGCTCTTCTGCTCGAAAATCCTTGAGCTCTTTTGCTCTTAGATTCTGATGCGGCGAGTCTGAAATTTCTCGCATGAATCACGTTTGTTTCTTTTTTACGGCGAAATGCCTCGGTGTACCTGTAAAGGAAGAATGTTATGATGATATGTGTTAGTATGAACCTAGCACATGTATGCCTATGATGATGCATGAGTGAGCATGCCTCATACAGGTACCACAACTTCGGTCGCTGCTCTCTTCTTGCTTTTCTGTTTTATCTTCCAAGTCGACGTTTGTCTCATATTCGGGTCTAAACACTGGTTCCTCCGTGCAGCCCTTTCATGGATTACCGTTCCTGATTTCTTCTTTTCCCCAAAGTGCCTTTTCAGGTTTTCGCTTTGGTTCTTTCCTTTTTTTTTCTTTTTTTTTTCTTATTTATTTTTTTTTCTTCTTTTTTTTTCTTTTTATGAAGAGCCCTTTTAGGTTTTCACTCCATTTTTCTCATTTCTATTTTTTTTGAGCGACACTTATCTCATTTAAACCTGGTCGCCATCAGCTGTTTGGAATTTTCCTTGGTCCTTGTCACTCGTCCGGCCTCGGGCCAGATTAGCTGTCTTTTGTTCACTTGCGTTCAAAAGATCAAACCATAGAAATACCAAGAAATCTTTTGCTTCGTAAGTCTATTTCAAAACTGCTCGAGTAATTCTTTGAAAAGAGATTAATGAAGACGCTAGATAATGTTTATTAATATATTTGCAGTTCATAAAAAGTTCATATGTCATGCATGGAGGGTACTAATGATGCAATAGCCTACGCATTCCCTCGTGAATGATGTGGGAATCCATAAACCATAGGTAGACCCTTCGCTAGCATTATTCTGCCTGTTTGAGAGATTTTGTTTGCTGAACGCGTACTTATAGGTACTCCTTTGCGGATATCGCCCTTCCATGCTTAACACCCCCTTTTATCGAAAGACGCCCTTTTCGGGTTTTCGCCTTTTTTTTTTTTTTTTTTTTTTTTTTTTTTTTTGAGCGCCCTTTCGGGTTTTCACTCCACCTTGTCTTCTACACATAATACTTCTTGACTGAATCTGCATTGATTGGATTGCCCAACTCTTTCCCATCCATTTCCATCAGAATCAGTGCCCCTCCAGAGAAAGCTTTCTTAACCACGTATGGCCCTTCCCAATTAGGCATCCATTTTCCCCGAGAATCTCTCTGGGTGGATAGCATCCTTCTTAGTACCAAATCTCCTTCTTGAAACTCTCTTGGGCGGACCTTCTTGTCATAGGCTCGCATCATTCTTTTCTGGTACATTTGACCATGACAAATGGCCTTCAGTCGCTTTTCTTCGATTAGATTTAACTGGTCAAATCGAGCCTGTATCCATTCAGCTTCTTCTAGTTTCACCTCATTTAGTATTCTGAGGGATGGAATCTCTACCTCCATAGGTAACACTGCTTCTGTACCGTAAACTAGGGAGTATGGTGTTGCCCCAGTTGAGGTACGTATGGATGTCCGGTATGCGAAAAGGGCAAATGGCAACTTCTCATGCCAGTCTTTGAATGTATCCGTGGTCTTGGCTATAATCTTTTTGATGTTCTTATTTGCAGCCTCTACTGCTCCATTCATCTTTGGGCGGTACACCGTTGAATTGTGGTGTTTTATTTTGAACTGACTACACACTCCGTCCATCATCTTATTATTCAGGTTCGAACCATTATCAGTGATGATCCTTTCTGGCATCCCGTATCGGCAAATGATTTCCCCTCTCAGGAACTTGCAAACGGTTTTCCTAGTAACGTTGGCATAGGAAGCGGCTTCTACCCATTTTGTGAAGTAATCAATGGCAACAAGGATGAAGCGGTGTCCATTAGAAGCCTTGGGGTGGATCTGGCCGATCACGTCCATTCCCCACATAGCGAAGGGCCATGGTGCATTCATGGTATGCAGTGGCAATGACGGTGCATGTATTTTGTCCGCATATATCTGGCATTTGTGGCACCTTCTGGCGTAGGTTACACAGTCCCCTTCCATGGTCAACCAAAAGTAGCCATACCTCATAATCTTTCGGGCCATTGAGAAACCGTTTGCATGGGTTCCGCATAAGCCATCGTGAACTTCTGCCAGAATATTCTTGGCTTCCTGGGTATTGACACACCTCATCAATACTTGGTCTTTTCCCCTCTTATACAAGATTTCCCCGTCCAAAACATAACCGACTGCCATTCTCCTAATGGTCCTTTTATCATTTTCATTAACCTCTGCGGGGTACGTCTGGTATTTGATGTATTGCAGAATGTCATGGTACCACGGATTACCGTCTGCCTCTTCTTCTATGCTGTAGCAGTGAGCCGGTACTTCCAACATTCGCATTTTAACTGGTTCCATCTCTGCACCTAAGCCTGCCTTGAACGTGGCTGCCAGAGTCGCCAAGGCGTCAGCCATTTGATTATCCTCCCTGGGGTGGTGGGTAAAACTGATCTTTTCAAAATTCTTGATCAGTCCCTGGATTAGGTCGTAGTATTTAACCAACTTCGGATCTCTGGTCTCCCATTCACCTTTTAGTTGATATATCACTAAGGAAGAATCTCCAAACACATGGAGCTCCTTTATTCTCCTTTCGATGGCTGCACGCAACCCCATGACACATGCCTCATATTCAGCTATGTTATTGGTACAAAAAAAGTTCAGTCTGCTGGTGAAAGGGTAATATATTTCTTCCGGGGAAATTAAGACTGCCCCGATCCCGTGGCCTAGAGCGTTAGACGCTCCATCAAAGTAAAGCCTCCATGAACCTTCTTTACCAGCATCCTCTTCCCCCAAAGTTATACACATCAGGTCTTCATCCGGGAAGTCGAAGTTTAATGGTTTGTAATCATCTGAAACTCGGCTTGCTAAGAAATCGGCTATGGCGCTTCCCTTTACAGCCTTCTGACTTACGTACATAATATCAAATTCAGACAACAACATTTGCCACCGGGCTAATTTTCCTGTGAGCGCTGGCATCTCCATCAGAAATTTTAGGGGGTCCTGTTTGGATATCAACCACGTAGTGTGATACAACATGTATTGTCTGAGTCTCTTAGTTACCCATACCAAGGCACAACATAACTTCTGGATTTGCGGGTACCGAGCTTCACACTCGGTAAACTTCTTACTCAAGTAGTAAACTGCCCTTTCTTTCTTACCCGTCTCATCATGCTGTCCTAAGACACACCCCATCGAATTCTCAAAGACTGTCAAGTACAGGATCAGGGGCCTTTCTGGCACCGGGGGTACTAAGATTGGGGCGTTGGTCAAATATTTCTTGATCTTGTCTAGAGCCTCTTGGCATTCCTCGTCCCAGACTCCGGGGTCATTCTTCCGAAGTAGTCTGAAGACAGGGTCGCATTTATCGGTTAATTGGGATATGAATCGGGATATGTAATTCAACCTTCCCAAGAATCCTCGGACTTCTTTTTGGGTCTGAGGCGGCGGGAGATTTTGGATAGCTTTTACTTTGTCTGGATCGATCTCAATTCCCCTCTTGCTAACCACAAAGCCTAGAAGCTTCCCAGATGTGACGGCAAAGGTGCATTTCGCCGGGTTGAGTTTCAACTGATACTTTCTCAACCTCTGGAACAATTTCTTCAAATTCTGAATATGCCCCTCTTCGGTCTGGGACTTAGCTATCATATCGTCCACGTAGACCTCAATTTCTTTGTGCATCATGTCATTGAAGAGTGATACCATGGCTCGTTGATATGTTGCTCCGGCATTTTTCAAACCAAAGGGCATTACCCTATAGCAAAAGGTTCCCCATATTGTCACAAATGTCGTTTTGGTCATGTCATTAGGATCCATCTTTATTTGATTATACCCTGAGAAACCATCCATGAAGGAGAACCAAGAATGGCCAGCTGTGTTGTCTACTAATGTATCAATATGAGGTAAAGGGAAATTGTCTTTCGGACTTGCTTTGTTAAGATCTCTGTAGTCCACACACATGCGAACCTTCCCATCTTTCTTGGGAACAGGTACTATGTTGGCTACCCATTCTGAATACTCGACCACTTTTAAGAAACCTGCCTGATATTGTTTCTGTACTTCATCCCGAATTTTCAGCAAAGTGTCTGTTCTCATCCTCCTCAATTTCTGTTGGACTGGCTTGCATTCTGGTCTGATCGGTAACTTGTGTACCACAATGCTTGTATCTAGGCCCGGCATGTCTTGGTAAGCCCACGCAAAGATGTCCCTAAATTCTATTAACAGGCTTATCAACTCCATTTTTGTCGAGGGCGAAAGAGTTGTGCCAATCTTGACTTCCTTATGATCCTCACCTTCATCCCCCAAATTCAAGATTTCTATCTCCTCTTGATGAGGGACTATCTGTTTATTTTCACTCTCCATCAATCTGAGGAATTCCTCGGGGATTTCATACTCCTCCTCTTCTTCGCCAATTTCGGCTAGATACAATGGTTGCTCGAAATCTACTTTGGGATTAGATTCAGCATCATTCACAAGGTTAATAATAGGGGTCCTGCAACATTAATGAAAAGAATGCGCATTGGGAGACGAATATACATATTATTTACGGAATAAATATAATAATGTATAATGAATGAAACGAATGAGATGCTTGCAATTTTGGAAAAAGCGTTTTTTATTGAATTTAAAACGAGCAGAATTAACATAGATGCCCTTTACAAAAGATCCCTATTGCTCACGGGCACAAGCGAATAGGGTGAGTTCTGAGTATTACTCTGGCTTAGACCTAAAGGTTACAGGCACATCATGAGCAGTCCAATTGCCGAGAGTTTCTCCAGGAAGGCAAGGGCGGATTCCAGTCATGTAGGTCGAACTCCCATCATCTTCCGATATCACATTAATGATCATGCCTTCTAGTGCCTCGCTAAGTTTTTCTTCCTCACAAAGTTTGGCGTTTTCTATGTTGGCCTCGTGCACCATTTGCTCAGGGTTTATGATCCCCCCTGACACAAAAATCTTTTTCATATCAGTATAGACGATGGGCTCCCATGGCATATCTTCCCCTCGCAGTCTAGCCATTCTTCGCTCAGCTTTCCTTCTCCATTGTAATTTCTTTTGCTGGAAAGTGGGTTTATGTCCAAGACCGAATTTATCTTGCTTATTAATGACACCTCTGACACGTAGACATCCTTGCAGACTTCTCCCGAATCCTCTTCCTTTCTTTGCTCCCCAACCCAAAGTCTGCCATACCTGCATCTTGGCACACTTAGACAGTTTAGGACACGGAATCTTGCTTCCTTCAGCCACGAATGTTGCATTTATAAATTCGAGGGCTCTAAAGGCGCATTCAACTGCCCCCTCGTCAACTTGTACGTATGAATCATCGGTGGTTACGGATGCTATAATATCCTGTTCCGCGGATACACTCACCAACTTTCCCTCAATGATGAACTTTAGCTTCTGATGCAAAGAGGAAGGTACGGCCCCCGCTGAGTGAATCCAAGGCCTCCCTAATAGACAATTGTATGTTGGCTTGATGTCCATCACCATAAACTCAACTATGTACTCAGTAGGTCCAATTAGCAATGGCACCTCAATCTTCCCCACAACTTCCCTCTGGGTTCCGTCAAAAGCTCTAACTGAACTCAGACAAGGTTTTATGTGTGAGCTGTCAATGGGAAGCCTTTGCAAGGTCACCATCGGCATTACATTCAAAGCTGAGCCATTATCCACAAGAACTCCTGGTAGAACATACCCCTTGCAATGCGTGGTTATGTTTAAGGCCTTCGTTGACCCCATTCCTCCATCTGGGATTTCATCATCACTGAACGTAATAAAGTTATCTGCAGTAATGTGACCTACAATCCGGTCCAACTTGTCAACTGAAATGCTGTCCGGGACAAAAGTTTGGTTCAGTACTTTGAGAAGTGCATCACGATGTTTCTCCGAGCTTAATAACAGCTCCAACACTGAAATTCGAGCTTGTTGTTTCCTGAGCTGATCAACAATACTGTACTCACTATGTTTCAGGAATTTCAAAAACTCTTGAGCCTGGGTCTCTGTTACTGGCTCATTGATCTTAGAAGGAGGGTCTTCTCCGAATAACTTTTTGGTTTCTGGGTCGGGCCACTTCCCTTTTCCCTTCGGATCCGCCTCTTTGGGAGTATCTGGTGAGTAGCATCTCCCACTCCTTGTTAGATTCCCTACCTCATTCTCTACTTCCATTTCTGATTCCTTCTGGTTACCTTCTTCCTTTGACTCTTCCTTGCTAGACGAACCATTCTCCTTCATTGGATTTTCTGGCACCGAAACATGGGCGGTGTAATTCCATGGAACCTTTCTCTTGTCCTTGAAAGGAAACGTCTTAGGGCGAGATATTCTTAATTTTGGGGTTAACCTGGGGCTTTCTCCCTCAGACGAACTACTTTCCTTTACTTTGCGAAGTATAACAAAGGGTCGGTCTATGCCAAACTTGACTTTAGTGTCATCGGATGCGCATACCTCGAGGCTCCTCCTTTGTTCTTCCCCCTCGAAGAATTCAATTTCTTTACGATCCATTAACCCTTGGACCACCTGTCTGAACTCTTCGCAATACTGAATATCATGCCCCTCTCGTTGGTGATATTCACAATAAGGTCCACACCCCCTCAACACAATCTCCATTCCACAATCAATTAGTCGTGCCATACATAGCTGTTGAAATACCCATCGTAGCGGGGACCTAATTTCAGACACACTGACCTTAGCCTTCCTGAAACACTGTTCCTCAAGGGCATTGACTCCACGACCCGTGTGATTAGGTAAGGGGTTGGTAGTGGTATTTGGCTCATCTAGCTGTAGTACCCCAGTGTTGATCAGATGTTGTACAAACTTCTTAAAAGCGAGGCAATTCTCGATTGAATGCCCCGGGACACCACCATGATACACGCAGTTAGCTTTTTCGTCGTACCATGCAGGGAAAGGAGGTTTGAAGGGGGTGACATGGTAAGGTCGGACCAACTCTGCCTCGTATAGGTGAGCATACAAGTCAGCATATGACATCGGGATCGGAGTGAAGCTCAATTTCTCATTCTCTTTCTTGGGATGTCTAATCTCCTTCTTTCCTGAACCCTGTCCCCCACCTGATGTAGCTTGAGGTGCCGAAAGAGTAAAACTTTTTGGAGCCGTGTAGGTGTTTACAGTATTCACTTCACTCTCCTTCTTTTTGTAATTCTTACGGTGACTTTCTCCGCTATCTATCCTTCCACTTTTGATGGCCACCTCAATTGATTCCCCGGTCTTTACCAAATCTGCAAAGCTTTGAGTGGTGTTATTTATCAATCGGTCGAACAGTGTCCCTTTCAGGGTGTTGATGAACATTGGGGTGATCTCATGTTCCGGGATAGTAGGCTGAATCTGGGCTGCCACCTCTCGCCACCTCTGAGCATATTGGCGCAGACTCTCATTCGCCCTCTGTTCCATTCCCTCCAACATGATCCGATTTGGAGTCATATCCGTCACATGCTTATATTGATCTATGAAGGCCCTTGAAAGATCCTTCCAGTTCTTGATGTTTACTCGGCTGAGCGAAGTGTACCATCTGATAGCAGAGCCCGTTAAGCTGTCCTGGAAACAATGGATGAGCAGCTTCTCATCCTTGACAAATGCGGCCATCTTCCGACAGTACATTGTAATATGTGTCGATGGGCAAGTGGTGCCATCATACCTATCAAAGTCTGGAACTTTGAATTTGGGTGGGAGCACTAGGTCTGCTACCAAACTCAAATCACTGGCACTATTTTCCTCTTCGTCCCTTCCTTGGATATTCTTTAGCCTCTCTTCGAACAGCCGGAACTTCTCCTCATACTTCTTTTCTAACTCAACTCTGATCCTTCCCACTTCTTCCATTAAACTCAGGTCCGGGACCTCATTCTCCTGATCAGCTTCTATGTCGACATGTTGACTTGCTGTCATTCCTCTGGGGCGACTAGCAGATGCCCCACTAAGGTTGACAAATATTTTCTTTCCTGTCTCTATCCCTTCTGGATTGACCTTTGCGTGAGACGAAACCCCATCGTGGTCTTTGGCATGTAAACTTTCAGCAGTAACTCCTTCTTTTCCTTTTGCATTGGCTAACAAAGCTGTTATCTGAGCAATGATAGATTCTTGTGACTGTGCTATCTGATCACTGATGTTCCGGTTAACCCCATCCAAACGACTTTCTAGGTCCTTCTGGCTTTGCTCTACTTTGGCTAATCTTTCATCCATGATCCGATACCGAGAACGTGTACCGTATGAGTGCGAAATGGTTGGTAATTTTTAATGCAGCAAAATGTAATGTTTATCTGAAATTGAAAAATCTTTTAGTTAGGTTTGAATTATTAAATGACATGTACAAATAAATGTATAATGCATGAATGTTCAAATGAATGTGTATGCATAATGTATGAATATGGAGAGCAACACTGAGTTTAGCAGATATCCTCCTCAAACAGCTCATATTTAGTGGAACATTGTTTGGTCACAATTTCTGGAAAGTTAATTACATCCAAAGTTATAAGTTGAAGTTGTTAAGAGTCGAAACATCCTAACAATTCTCATTCTTTCTTCTAGTCTCTCTCTATGAACTGATCCAGCTCAGCACCCAAGTCCACAATCTCCCTAAGGATCCACACGACCATCTCACCCGCTTTATTCGAGTCATCCACCTTGTCGTGGAGTTCAGTAGCGTCTTCAGCTAGGAATTGTATCTTCTCGGCAATGTAGATTACCCGTGCATTCCACTGAGCCAATTCTTGCTCCTGTCTCCAAATGGTGAAGGCAGCAAAGTGTAATTGCTCCAAAGTAGGTGTAGGACGTACTTGGATTGCCCCTCTCATGCTCTCAATGCGGTCCTTTAGCTCTTGCACCTTGGTTTCTAATTCATCAATGCGATCTCTCAAGGTTTGATTTTCCGACTCACTGGTCTTGAGCTTACTGGTTGACCCCTTATGCTTGGAAAGAGACCTCTCCAAATTCTTCACCTTTTCCTTTAGAGTGCCGTTCTCATTTACCTCCCTCTCGAGCTTCGAGGTGTACTCGGTGCGAAGACTTTTCATTTCCTGAGTTAAGGCGACTACATGGTCTTTAAACTCATGGTACCCCCTTTTGTAGTTTTCTGCCCTTGCTCTCTCCTCTTTGAGTCGAAGTTCAACCCCCTGGCTTGCTCCTCCTTCGTTAGCTCTTTTTCCTTTGTTCATCCTTTGTAATTTCCGTATCTCCTCTTTCTCCACTCCTAGTTCGAGCTGCAATTCATCGTTCTTCTTTTGCAGTGCTTTGAGACTCCCTTCGTACCGTACCTTCTCAAGTTCAAAATCAAACCTTTCTCTACTTGCCTTTTCCTCAAGCCGTACATACTTCTTCCGTTCTTCTTCTAGTTGTTCTCTCATCAAGTCGGCTTCAGTGGGAAGCAATGCCAACCTTTCCCTCATGGCTTCCCTTTTATCTGGGTCCAACTGGGGGACGTTATCATCGATGCGATTGAACCTCCACACTTCATATTCCGGAGTGACCATATAAGGAGCGTTCAAAATCCTTACTCGTCTAGCATTATTCCAAGCTGCGGATGCGGCATACACCTTTCCCTTATAGCCCTTTTCTTTCTGATAATCCACGTGGAAGGCATTCATTCCATCGGTAGCCGGCACAAACTGTTTTGATCCATATTGCCTTAGGACCATCAACGGTGCATAGGCAGTGTGTCCCCACAGTCCTAGCAACGGTACCCACGAGTATGTCCCACATCTGTATCGAATGTTTCTAGCTGATAGCCACGGGGCTCTCCAAACCACATCTTCAGTGTTCAAATTTTGAAGTAAATTGAGCCAAACTTCCGTTGTTCGCTTGGCAGGCCAATTCTCTTTTTTAAGAAACTCTTCCAGAGCTGAGAACTTACTGTCGTAGACTGGTCTCGAGAAACTGGCATTCGTCCAAAAATGACTGTAAAACCAAACTGTGAGGAGTTGGGGACAACCCAAGAAACGGCCACCGCCGTGCTTCCGACAGAACCTCAAAGATTGGAAAGTCTCCGACAAAATAACCGGAGCTGGATTTCCTCCCTCAGCTAATTTATCGAACAAGTCCAACACTGTTGGGTGTATGAAGCCTAGAGCCTTAGGAAAAATGACTAATCCGTAAATCGCCAGAGCAAATAAATTGCGCTGCACTATTCCGGCTGGGAGTACCGATGCTAAGGATAAGATCCCCTCGGCCTTTAAGTATTCCTTATTATTCCAAGTCCCGACCTGTTGGTCTACCCATGATATCAAAGTACCGGAGAGCTTTTTAAGCTTTGCTCGGAAAGGTTTGTACTTACTATTCTTTGAATAAATCCGATCATCTTTTACCTTCTTGCAATTGATAAGGTCTTGGTACTCCTCAATAGTAGGTGTCAAGTCTGAATCTCCAATCGTGAAACAACTGTAAGCGGGGTTCCAGAATCCTGCTAAAGCTTGAAGCAATGCCTGATCGACTGGGACGTATAGTAAATATGCGATGTCTCCAAACTCGTCTCTAAAAGTAGTCCTGGCCTCCAAGTCCCAACTGTCCCATACTCGTTTTAACCTGGAAAAGTCGTTAATTTTTGTGTTCATGAAAGTTTGGTTTACCATTTCTGACTTGAACCCGATGGTAACGCTGTCGCCCTCATATTGTTGTTTTCCTTCTGACCAAACTTGAACTTCTGAATTCTTCTCATCCATGCTCCTCACAATTTCCACCATAACTCTCGCTTTCAATTTAGACTATCCCCAAACCAATGTGCTCTCTAAAACATGATGATATGCAAAATAAGGAGAGAAAAAAAAAGAAGAGGGAAAAAAAAATTAGTCATATGATAAACATACTCAATAGACAAGCAATGAAAATCAAGTAAAAAGAAGCGTTGAAACAAACAATTAACAAGAGAAACCTATACACTCTAAACCTTAAGGTTATTCGCAAGGCTCTAATGGGGCCGGCTTCTTATATTCTCACAAATGAATTTGGTTCTATCAAAGGGTACCCGAACCTATCTCATCACCTACTAAGGCAATAAGAACCCCAATTTTGGCCCATTACAGGCTTGCGAATTGGTTTCGGCTCGAGGGAAAACACGACCTAATGACGTGGAGGATTGCTCACGTGTCAAAAGGCGTGGATTCCGAAAGTGAATTACCGACCCGTGGAGGGATACTCACGTGGGTATGGGCGTTTCACTCTCACTTAAAAAAGGGTAGCTTGGGTATAGAGCTTGATGATCATGATGCAACACATGTCGGTGACTCCTTTGAAATTAAATGAGAAATTAATTTGAATGCCACAAATTTTCAAAGCCCGTTCAACTTAAGTCATATTTTCATAAATAAACAAACTTATTAGCTTCACTTCGAATTTTAAATATTTTCTATCGATTAAAGGCAACAAGCGTTTTATTGGCTTAACTCTCTCTTTTTTTAAAAAAAAAAAAAATTTACGTTCCCCAGCGGAGTCGCCATGCTGTGATAAGGTTTTTTCTGAAAACCGCTGAAGTAGGGCCTTATCACTATTTTCTTTTTAAAAAAAGGGGGTTTATTTATAAAAAGGGGAGAATTTGTGTTTTGGAAAATTTGTAAAAATTAGAGTCGCCACCGGCCACTGGGGTAGGCCAGACACCACAAAACCAGAGATTCGTTTTAAAATGGGTTCGGGAGTTGGTTACGTGTGGGGTAGGATTAGCACCCCCATCACGCCCGGAAATCGGTACCAAATTGCTTGTTGCCTTTTGATCGATAGAAATTATTTAAAAATCCAAAGTGAATTTAATAAGAATGTTCTTAAATGAAAATATGATTTAAATAACACGGGCTTTATTTAATAGTGGCATTTAGAATTAATTAAACATTTAATTAAAAGGATGACGGTACACCGGACCATAGACTAAACCGACATCAAATAAGGCTGACTGTCGTGTTAGTTTAGGGTTCAGATCCCGTACATCATCTTTATGCATGGATGCAGGCAAATAAAGGATGATGCGTGGTATTTTCATTTTTATGCTTATGCTTACCTAGAAACGGTGAAAGTTAACCTAAGATTCGATTGACATCCATTAAGCTAGGACTGTCGTTTCTCGAATACCAGGGTTAATTAACACCTTTCTTTGGGTATATTTTTTAATTAATTAATTATCAAGCAAAATAAAAGGGTCACATGAATGACAAGTATATATGTATGTCAGCCATCATATTAGAATAACATAAGGAAACTATACTAAGCCAATATTAAAAAAAATCTTAAGCAAACATTAAAAATAGATCTTAGAATATATGTATATTAAAACCATATAAAAAAAAATATATTATATGAGGAAACATTGCATCATATATTTACTATATATATTATATTGTAAACCATAGTCTGCACAATCAAACTATAGATTACATAGAAAACTATATATATTATACAAATTATATATGGCGTATAAAGCCTATAATATATACATATCAATATGGTATGAAATCAAAAAAGGTATATTATATATAGTTAATAACATATATACAATAATATATATACAACTATATATAACATATATATATCATAAATTATTATAAATAAGGAATATACATTATATATATACATATGGTAAAACTCAAAAATATAAATATGAATATACTAAGGTTGTAATAAAGGAAACGAGAATATTGAAGGGATTTTTTTTTTGAGTTTTTAAAAGAAAATAAGATAATAATACGACATAATATATTAAAAGCATTAAATAAATAAGGTAATAATAAGAGGATTAATGGGTTAAAAAAATGAAACGGCATCTTAATTAAATAAGGAAAATACATAAATTATTATAAATAAGGAATATAATAATATAAATATATGTATCTATATATATAACTACATATATTAAGGTATAAAAATTATATATTACATATTTACACTTATTATATATATAAAAAAAACAAAGAACTACATGGAATTAAATGTCATAAAAAATAATAAGAACTATTTAAATCATATTTAAAGCTTCCAAAAATATGAATAATAAATAATAATGATGAAATACTAAATAAATAAAAAGGGAAACAGGAAGGGACCCAGATAGTAAATTTTCCGTTTAAAAAAACTAATTTAAACTCAAATAGGGGTTAAATTATAAGGACATGGAAATCCAGGGGGCTAACATAGTGAATATCCCCTTTGAAAATCTATTGAATCAAGAGTAATGACTAAATTGAAAAATTGTAAAAAGATAGAGTGACCACGGACGTGATTTTGAAACGCGGAGACCCTTCCTATGTAATAATCGGAACACGGAGGGACCAAAAATGAGATTAAACCATTTTAAAAAAATTTAAACACTATAAAACCCAACTTTAAAATTTTTCAGCCTTTATTTTTTCATTTTTCCCTTTATAAACCCTAACCTAAAAATAAAAGCTCTCCCCCTCTATTGTTTATCCGGCGCCGTCAAGGCGGTCCGGCAGCCTTTGCCGGCGCCGGAGCGAATATTTTTTTTTGTTTACCCTTTTTTAAGAATCTAAACTAGAAACCCCCTTTGTTTTTACAAGATCCAAATCGAAATTCACACAAAAAAACTTTTATATGTTTTAAAATTTCAAATCTAGATCTAGATTTTTTCTTTCTTTTTTTTTTTACCATCTTCACCGATTTGCCTCACATAACCCCGAAAGGGGCTAGAAAGTTTATCAATGGCGTAAGGAGACGAACAAACATGTAGAATACGCAACATCGAAGGTAAAAACTCATTCCTCTTTTTTTTTACATATTTTCATATATATTATTATTTTTTATGCGAAACTTGAATAAAAAATAAAATAAAAATACCTACTCAAGTTTTCGGCTTGTATTTATTGAAATTTTTTTTTGCTACACCACTTTTGCTCTCTATATTCGAATGGGATTCTTTTTTTTTTTGTTTTTTTTTTCGAATGGATTCTATATATCCATTTTTTTCAAATCTTTTCTTTTCTCTCTTTTTGAAATTTTTTTCAGATCTGAAAAATCCCCCCCCCCCCTTTACAATATTTGCCTCGGTTCTTTATAGCCCCGAAATCACCTTTCTTTTTTGCATAAAAAAATAGATAGTGCGGTTTGGTTGTGCCATGATTTCCTTGTCTGCCATTTTGTTTTCCTTTTTTTTGTTGCATATGATTGCTGGAGAGGATCCGAAGTGGTGGGGTTCGAGTCGGCCGGACTTCGCGGCGTGAATCTCGGCCAGAGAGGGATTCGAAGTGATGGGCGTGGATCACACGCGCGACGCGTGAAGAAGGTGAACGGCCGTCTAGCGTGGGCGTGCACTCCACGCGGCAATCCAACGGTCACGCCATCTCAGATCTGGACCGTCAGATCATTCTCGATCCAATGGGTGAGGCTGCGCGGCGCTAGGGTTTTCCGATCTTCATGTCATCTGGACCGTTGGATCCAGATCCCAGATCCAACGGCTATGGGAAGCGGCGGCTGCACCAATAAAGAGAGGATTAGGGTTTGATTATTTGGGCCCGATTTGGGCTGTAATATATGTATAATATATTTTTTTGGACTTTTTTTTTTTTATTATGTAATATGGACTTTAAATTGTGGGGTTTTCTTTTTTATATACATATGATGTTGGGCTTTTATTTATTAATGTGTTTTTTTTTTGTTTTTCCAGATTTAATAATAATAATAATAATAATAATAATAATAATAATAATATTAATGAATATGGTAATAATAATAATATGATGATAAAAGAGAACAACAATAATAATACTAATAATAATATAGTACGGTAGTAAGATAATAATGTGATGTTAATAATAACACTAATGGTAGAATAATGATGGTAGATAATATCATAATAGTATAGTAATTATAATAATATAATATATGATAATAGTGTTAATAAATAAAAAAACTAGTAATAGTAATGATAATTTATAATAATTTTTTTAGTTTTTTTTTTTATATATATATAAAAGGTATAACATTCATATATAAATTAATTTATCTTAACCAAAGCCCACAACACATTTAATTTAGATAGTTACAAGATATGAAAAAAAAACTTCATAAGCCCATTATTATAAAACGAAATAAAAAGAAGTTAGCCCGGACAAAATTAGTGATTACAGCATCAAGCCAACGAGTTATAATAAACTCCATGTTATGATTGGTTTTTGGTCAGAAACCATACATTTCCCATTTTATGATTTTTGAATGTGCGATATGAATTGCTCCACCACAACGCACAAAATGAGTAAATAAAAAAGGTTGAGAATATATATTGAGTACGAGTCTCCCATTTTATGATTTATGACATGATTTTTCTCAACATCAGGGGGAGATAATAATCAGCTGGATAGAGGAAAATGAATTATCGTTATCTAGATCCTCGTATATGAACTAGAAGTTCATAAGATAATTCATGTTATTACATGTCAACTGCCAGACATATTTACTGACCCAATGAGAGTAATTAAGTCTCATATACCAGCTGAAATGCTCTAAGTTTAAATTACATGTTAGAGCGAGAGAATGTAAATCATGCCTGAAGCATGATAGTTGAAATGGTTCCAATGATCAAAATTCTCGTAAATAGAAAGTAATATGAGATGGTCATATATTGGAGGCGGGTGCTCCTGAAGAGACCCAAGACATAACAAATAATAAAACTCTATAAGAGTTTCAGGTACCTGAAATAAAGATTGAAATCTTGAAGAGATCTCGATGAGTTATGTCATTACGAGAATGAAACTAGAAAATTGGAAAGTTGTCGACAACGATTTTACAAACAATTTTACATAAAATACTTCTATAGAAGTAAAGAAAGAAATCGAGGATCTTGTATAAAATCTATCCAGAAGTATAGATATTGAATTGGCCAATGTTAAAAGACGCTTTGAACTTCTAAAATAGAAGTATTTGGACCACCAGTCCAAACACCTAAAGGTGTAATGCAAGTGAGGCACAAATAAGTAGTCGTAAATACGACTTGAACTATGATTTATGAAAAGTTTTAATTACTTCATGGTGGATGCAATTACTTTGACAGTTTTGAAAATTTTACATGCGTCTAATTATTTGTGGATCCATATTTATCCTTGAAGGATCTAAAATGCTATAAGCATTTGGAAATTTCTGAGGAAATTTATTTAGACATGTCTCATGAATATTTTGGCGTATTTGGTATAATCGCCTTAGTGAATACTAATTGAGAAAATACTATAAGAATGATCAGATTTCCTTATGTATTTTATAAAGGAGTTTGGATCAAGATCCATTATGATAATTTTAGAACTCCTAAAGAGCTTCAAATTGGAAACTCATGAAGTACTTTCAATACAAGTACTTGAATCTTGACATCAAGTTTATCTCGACCTGAAGATCAACATTTTTATATATTTCTTTTGTCTATGAATAGACATAAGCTGAAAGAATCTTAAAGAAGATTCAATATGAATAGAACATATCTATTAAGTATCCCAATAGTTGTAAGATTGTTGGATGTGAATAAAGATAATTATATCTTTTCTTGGTCTTGAAGCACTATATATTAGTTGGTCAAGAAATATCTATGAATATACAAAGATCATTACATTTAGATCTTCAAACATTCGTTGATGCCTCCTCAAATGTCGTAGAAATAATTGTTATGCACGAGGCAAACTAAAAAAAATGTGTTTGGCTAAGACTATTGACCCAACATATCCAAAAGATATGTGGATTTACTTTTACAAGATATGATAAAAGCTATCTTGTGTGAAGATAACGCAAGATGTATATCTCAGTTTGAAAGTGGATACATCATGGAACATATTACTCCAAAGTTTTCATCCCTCACGATCTTTAGAAAAATGATATTCAAGATTAAATTATGAAGATTCAAAGATCTTCTGTGATGTTTGCATGAGGGGGAGTAAATACGCGTTGCACTCTTTTTCCCTTAACCGAGGTTTTGTCCCAATGGGTTTTCCTGGTAAGGTTTTTAATGAGGCAACATGTTATGCGTATCAAAGATGTGTGTACTCTTTTTCCTTCACTAAAGAATTTTTTTTCCCACTGAGTTTTTATCTTAGTAAGGTTTTAACGAGGCACATTATCTTCATAGACATCCAAGGGGGAGTGTTATGAATATTTATCTATGTGGATGTCTATCATGATTAGAACTTTATCAAAGGAGTTTGATTTATTTATTATTAGGAATATTATCTCTATGAATTAGAGTTTAATGTATTATGTACTTCTTATGCATATAAATAGATGATTCATTGAAGGCATTGTATACAATTTTATTTTTGAGAATAATACAAATCTCCCTCTTTCTTTCATCTCTTTGTTCTTCTTGTTCTTCTTTATTTTATTCACAACAATGGATAAATATTCTATATACAGGCGGTGGAAACTTTCAGTTTCCACAAGCGCCTTAGTTTTAGGGTATAGGTAGTTAGTTTAGGAGTTTAGGTGTAGGGGGTTAGAATTTAGGGATAGTTGTTTCAAATTTAAGTTTTAGGGTTATAATTTAGGGTTTATAGGTTAAAACCTAAATCCTCACCATATTACCCTAAAAACTAAACCCTAACCTATAAACCCTAAATTATAACCATAAACCTTAAATTGAAACAACTAACATTAAATTCTAAACCCCTACACCTAAACCTCTAAATCATATACCCTAAACTAACTCCCTATACCCTAAAACTAAGGCGCTTGTGGAAACTGAAAGTTTCCACCGTATATGATATTAATCCTTAATATATATCATTACAAGAATTGAACTGAATAATATAGTCTTAATAATAATAAAAGTTAAAAACATAATCAATTATTATAAACACTTAACAGTATAATTAACTAAATGAATAAAATGAACCCAATAAGTGTTTCAGTGGAAAAGCGGATGATATTCATTTTAGGAGACACTGGTTCAATTCGCTCTGTCTAATGTCTATAAGATGCATGGTCATTGTCAAAGGGTTAAGAATATGTATAAACAGATACTACCTTATAACCACCTTTAAACTATTAAAAAAACTAAATAAATAAAATAACTCAAACTAGAACTATAAAATTCACACCTGGTTTTTAATTTGTAGTATATATATAAATTAAAAGATTTATTTTTTATAAAAATAAAAAAAAACAATTAGTTATTCAAAAGCAAAATATAGAATATTCCAAGTTGGAGTTGTCATGATTTAAATTTGGGGCACCTCCAATATGAGTTTGGATGGAATTTGACCCACTCTCACTCTCCTATGTTCTTCCAACTTGCTTTTGAGTGCTCGTGGATGGATCATTATAGTCACAATCATTTCTTGATTATAATATAAAAATAAAACATTGTGTGTTCTTATTTAGATTCCAGATTTTTAAATAAAATATACAACCTAAATGATAATTACATGTCGGAGTTGAAAAAATACAATATTTTAAAGAAAAAATGAAGCGAACAAATCTATTTTCAGGAGTGAGATTTTGAAACATATTATATGGTATAATAGGGATAAGTAATTTGAGAAGTAAAGTTGGTAATTAAAGAATGGTTAAATATTCTATACACATGCAGTGGAAATTGAAAATTTTCACAACCACCTTAGTTTTAGGGCATAAAGAGTTAATTTAAGATATAGGGTTTAGGGCTTTAGGTGTAGGGAGTTAGAATTTATGGATAATTGTTTTAATTTAAGGTTTAGGGTTATAATTTAGGGTTTATAGGTTAAAACCTAAATCATCACCATATTACCCTAAAAACTAAACCCTAACCTATAAGCCCTAAATTATAACCTTAAACCTTAAATTGAAACACCTATCCTTAAATTCTAACCCCTTATGCCTAAACCCCTAAACCTTATACCCTAAACTAACTCTCTATACCCTAAAACTAATGCGCTTGTAGAAACTTTCAGTTTCAACCGCCAGTGTATAGGATATTAATCCTTAAAGAATTAGGTAAACAGTTATTTAGTGATTTATTAAAATTACAGTTTTTAATGATTTAAATAAATTTTGTAAACAGCTTTTGCACATACACAAAATTAGAATTGAGGAGAACTCAACAAGTATTCCAGTAAAAAAATGTATGATATTCATCCTAAGAGATCCGAATTCAATCGCATTGTTTAAAGGTGTGTGCATTATTAAATAATTAAAAATATTTATAAACAGATACTACTTCGTAATTACATTTATACTATTAAAAAATAAAATCGAGGAAAAAGTGAAGAAAAAAAGAAGGAAGAAGCAATGTGAATGATTAGCATTGATTGAGGAAGTTGAGTAATAAGAAATCAACCGACATGTTTTTTTAATATTGGGGGATATAATAATAGTGCCCATACAGCAATGCTTTTTGTTGCATAGGAAACTCATGATACCACACCACACTGATTCTTCAAACTATGTTCACCCAACATGATTACATTTTGTTTATGCTCTCGTATTTTTGTTCAATTTTGAGACCACCTAAGTATTTTAAAAATCACTTTTTTCTTATTACTCAACTGGGCTCATACGAACAAAAATTATCCGCCCCTAAACGTGCTTTTTTTATGTTCCTTAAATTCTAATTATAGTGCGAAGGCATAAATAAAGGCATACGAACATTCGGCACGAGTGACATTGAATGTTCTTCGGATGTTGACGGGTCGTGAACAGCAGTTCTGTAGCTTCTGCAGGATTTATTGACGCAGGGGAATGGACTGTTCGGGTCCGCCACACGGTAAGAAATGCGACTTAACGATGCACTAATCAATTGGTTATGGTAAAATAAGCTGGAGATTAACCACCCTGATTGCAATACACTTTAATACAAACCGGCATTGTAAATAAAAATTACAATGGAAACCAAGAATTCTAAGTTCTAAAAAGTCATATTTCTCACACGCTAATGAAAAAACCTCAAAAGGGAAAACGTGAGAACATAAGTTCTGAAATGAAAGAATGTTCGTTTTTTAGTAGTCCAGCCTAATCACTCGAGATTTACATCATACAATTTTGCTCATCACAACAAAGACAGCAACAATCACTATATAATATAGTAAAGCAAGACAGCAAACAGACAGATCAAAAATGGTTCCAATTAGCACTTCATATCCTGTATGGTCGGTTTCCAGAGTCAGAATGCTCCAATTTGGCCTTCTTTAACTGTGTTTTCTTGGTGGCAATTTGTTGGAAAAGATTTGGACCACCAAACTGGGGCTTATTTTGCCTTATTTTCTTCCTCTTACCCCGGTCATATTCTTCATCCCTGTTAAAATTTTATACCAAGCATTATGAGACACTAAATTCTTTAAGCCAGTCAAAGCTATGTGATTATACGAGGAAAATAAGAGAGAATACACCCTATCTGTTCACTCACCATTCATCCAGAACGTATCCAGTTGCAAGACCATTCATACCGTTCGGTTCTACGGTCTGCATGGCTGAGTCAAAGCCTGTATCATCCCATTTTGGAACTGCACCAGCAAAACAGGCCAAAGAAATACATAGAGATCAAAGAAATTTCAGCAGTCGAAATACATAGAGATCAAAGAAATTTCAGCAGTCGAAATACACAAAAATGTGAGAAATGTAAATCAGAACCGTGATGTGAAAGAGGAGCTGAAATAGAAAATAAATACGCACCAACAGTCTCCCCCAGACCTTGTGTAAGCACATGTCTATGCTGAGACGAAACGTTATGCTGGATTGCTTCTGAGACTGAGCCAGAACTTCTGCCTATATGTTGATCAGTAGAAAGAACAGTACCATTCTCATAAATCCTCTCTTTAAATGCTCCATCTACAGTATTCATTAAGGAAATGGCATTACTGTTACCATTTTTCAGAACACTGTCAGACACTGCCTTTTTCCTCCCACGAATCGAACCAAATGTTATTGTGCTGGATTTCTCAGATGTAGATGGCCCCAGATCCGAAGAATAACGATCCTTATCCGATGAAGTTCCTTTATAAAGAACATGCCCATTCAATGTGCTTTCCTTGTTCCTTTTACGTTTCTTCTTGTTGTGCATGAGTAGAGAAGCCATGAAAAATTTTGATTTTAAGCCAAAAGGCATGTTTTTAAGCTGACGCTTCCGATGCTTCTTCGATTTTCTATAGGGTGCAAAGTGAGGAGCTTCAGTCTCCAAAGATCCATTTGGAATGATGCTAGAAGGTGATTTGGTAATTAACTTTTGGCAATTATCACCGCCCTTCTCACTCAATAACTCAATACTACTGTGGTAGGAAACATCTCCGATCTAGAAAAGGAATGAGAAAGAAATCATAATTCAATAAACACATACTAAATATCATTACTGATAATGGAATACGATTCATATACACAAACTCACCTTATTACTGTCACAATGCGGCCTTTTTGGAGACCTAATGACATGAACATCCTTAGATGTCTCATCAGTAGTAGATGGAGCTTCACCCTGAGCTTTCTTCACTGTTTTACGGATCAAATCTTCTGACGCAATGATATTTGAAACCTCAATGTTTGAAGCAAGATTAATCTGGAAGCATATGGGATTTAAAATTAGAAACAGGAGTAAATACTACGCAAGTAGGAAGACAAAAGCCAGTGCAGGGAATGAAACAGGCATGTACCTCCTGTGAGATCTCTTTAGTTGCAATCTTATCAGAGCCCAACTTCTGAACAGGTGATATCATCACTCCGACTCCAAATTCCCTTTTGCAGTTTTCACCCTCAATGAAGTCACCATCTTTGGCACCCGTGGTGACAGTTGAATTTTCAATGTTAGAACTCACAACATTGCCAACCACAGAACCAGCAGATGGTTGCAGGTTTTCACCATGAATTAGGTTTGATGCAGATGCTTGTGATGAGACCTTCAATGATGGCAGATTGGAAGAGGGTAAAATGGACTCCTTTTTAAGCACCAACCCTTCTTCCATTGGTTGCACGGTGTTTTGCTGGGATGGCACTTCCTTCTTGATTGTCTCCTTCAATAAGCCACCGTTAATGGTATCCTTTTGAGGCACAGCAGCAGAAGTTCCTACAGCAGATAATTTATTCTGAATTGGACCATTTTGCACATGCCCCTCGGGATTTTGATTAAAAATGGACTTCCCATTAACATTTGCTTTTAAGTTATCTCTCTGAAGATGAATATCAACAGGATTTCTAGGAACCGTATTTCTTCTGTCACGAACATAAAACAACATGTAAGCCTTCTGCTCCAAAACAGTCCTTTCACTGACTTGGAGAACCTGTAGCATGGAAACATGTTGGAAGGCTCATGTCCAAGATCCGTAATAAAGCATCTAGTATGGAACTTCTAAATAATAGAATAAGAAACGAAAACAACTTCACATTCCCCACCCTTGATTTCTCTTCATCTAGTACGGAACTTCTAAATAATATAATAAGAAACGAAAACAACTTTGGATCCCCCACCCTTGATTTCTCTTCATTCCTTTAAATGTGATGGAATAAATATATCAAAAAGCCCATATTTGCAAAAATTAAAGTAGTCCTCAAGTTCTAATAATGAACATCTCTAGCGGCTTGAAAACAGCATAATAAGCCACAAGTTTCAGCATCTTTATCCATTCCCAAGTGGTAACTCTATGAAATAGAATTATATAGTGGAAATTGAAAATGTGAAGGCAGTCCTTCCAAATAAGTGGTGAAAATGACCCGTCACTAAAATGCCAACAAGAATTCAAATAGAAAGGAAAAATCTAAAGGAAAAAGTTATTCAAAGTACCCTGTTGTCATCAAGGGAGTACCACATGCCACTCGATGTGCGAACAAAACAGTAGTAGTGGCCAGAATGAGTGCTCCATCCACGATGAACCAGAACGCCATAAAGAGTGTACTTCAAATGTCCTTCCTGCCAAGCCAACAATCTTAAGTTCTTAACTTTTCAATTTATCACATAAAACATGATGACAAAGTTATTCACAAGATCCTGTACATATTCAAAGATTTAAAAAAAGAAAAGAAAAAGAAAGACAGAGAGAGAGAGAGAGAGGGGAGAAGAAGAAGTAAATGAACAATAAACTTCTTCCTAACCCCTTAAAAGTCATGAGAGATACTTCTATGACATTGAGTTATTTGTCTGACACTATATTTTGTGATACTGAGAGAATGGCATAATAACAAACTCAATTCAGAATAGTAAACATATAAAAAATGAGTTTACTCACATTGGAACCACTAACAAAAGGCTTCATGTCTATGGTCGAAACAAATTCAACTTTCCGGTCAATCTTTTGCCCCAAATTATGTGCTTGAAATCTCTTTAAATGGATTGTAAGTACATGAGGTGAATTGTAAACTGTTAGCTGTTTTGTAGCCTTAACTTTCTGCTTGCAGCGTTGGCATTGATATTGCCTCTCCCCTCCATCTAACAGCTCCGCAGCAGTGAAGTTTTTAAGTGCTTTAAGTAAGGAATCCGCCTTAACTATTTCAAGGCTTAAATCAAGGAAAGGATCAAACGTATCGGAGCAGTAAGAACACTGCAAGCACTTCACCTGAAGTTGTAACAAGAAACCCATTGAATAGTGCAGGATAGCCATTTTATAAGAAGTTTAAACATCATGAACATATATAGTAAAAAGTACATGAATTTTCATTGGTTAACTGCAACACATTTCAGCAACTGTAAAAATCTAGCAAAACTGTTTGTAATCATACCATATTCCAGCAAGAAAAACTATATACCTGACTACGAAGGCGACCGCCAAAGATCTTGTGCACCAAACTCCTCTCATAAGCCTTGGGAGATTCACTTGGTACTCCTGAAGGTAAGCAACACTTGTGCATGGATTCCAGCAGGTTTACCATGTACTCATGTGCATCCTCCTGTCGAGAATTTCGGAAGTTTCTAGATATGCCTAAGCATGAAGTCAAGAATCACAAATCCGGGAAACCAAAAAGCGTGGAGCCTTAATTAAGAGAACATCATTAATTAGTCATCAATATTAATACTAATTCAGGTTAAATTTGAGTTGGTAACACAACAAATAATTCCATCAAATAAATTTCAGAAATATAAAGCTAACAGCATTCCAATGACTAATAATATCAGTTGGCTTATTACATTAATAAGGAAATATGTGATCAGCTTCAACCGAATATCAATTAATTTCAAAAAGGATACATCTTAGGTTTGAGACGAGATCATTTGGTGCCAATATTCTCCCAGATGATTGTAGAGCGCGGCTAACATGTTTCTGAATAGCACATAAGGCACAAAACCCAGCAATATGGCCTTCACAAACCAATTGAAATAGTCCATCAGAGATGAAATATAATAAAATAACACGTGAAGCCATTGTTGTACTAAGAGAGGACAGTTTCACTCACAAGAATTTTGATGCTTGCCACTTTGTAGGTAAGCCGCTAAAGGCTCTGTGTATGTCAGGCATTGCAATACTGAATTAAGAAAACAAGTATTTCCCAGATTCTCCAAACCAGCACCCTGCAAATTTTTCAAGCCATGGAAGTGTCTGAGTTAACTGTAACATCCACATATCTTAGAATCATAAACGAAAAATGTATAAAAGCAAGCCCAATGAAGTGACGCAGTTTAACCATTCATGATAACATCCAACACAAAATAAGAAACTCAAAGACGTCAAGAAGGACATAATTTCGGATTAAAACATAAACATTAAGCAAATCCCAAGCGTCAATTACCTAAAAGCTAAACAAAACACAAAATTTGAGACAAAAGTTCAAAATAGGGGATAAACTCGTCAAAAAGAAGCAATAAACATTAAAGGAAACGCTTACAATTTTACGAAAAGAAGTCCTCAGACTGAGAACTGGATCCAACCCATTCTCCAGCATATCAGACGAATCAACCTTCCACCCTGTAACACCGACTTGACCCGACCGCATTCCATTCACCCGCTTCGCATCCGAACCAGGGTTTAGCGTCTCGATCTTAAAATCCCCATCCCCACAACCTGTAAAACCATTAAGGGGCTTCCTTGCCGGATGGAACAGAATCCTTCTCTTAGACAGGTCAACACTAGTGGAACCTGAAGCCGATGACGCGTTTCCAAGATCCGAACACTCAGTCGCAGCTTCGATTCTCAATTCCGAGGAACTAATCACCGCCGCTTCCATATTACAAAAAGAAAAATCGAGTCGGTCTATAATTCAGTGCGCGTTCTAAACTGTAGAGAGGATATTCGATTAAAAAAATATGTAAAGCGGGGAGCTTTTTTCGGCGGCTGTGAAAGAGGAAGATGAAATGGGGAAGAAGCTCACCATTAAACCCTACTACAGACACCCCAATATTTGATATTATATACTAGTAATTCTATTTAGGTGTACGTTGATTTGACTAGCGTGGGGTGTGATGCACCTGATTGTTTCATAATCTCCGATTCTCCACTTCTAACTTCTAAGTAAGGAGTAACAAGTTACCAATGGGAAAGCGCCACGACATGGGAAACGTATGCTTCATAGGATTTTCCAAATTTTGCCATGCTTTAACCGTACGAAAAACCGTTACACGAGGCCCAAAAAGAAAAGAAAAAGAAATTATCTCAATTTGATGATTCATTTATGGAAATTATAATCTTAAAAAAATCTTGGCGAAAAATGTCTATATTACTTAACCATTAAAAGTAATAAAAATACTAACAATATATTTCTAAAATAACATAATAATTTAATTTTTATTAATATTCTTATGGCAAGTTAATAAAAATTCATTTCTTTATAAATTTATATCCAATACACTGGCGGTGAAAACTTTTAGTTTCCACAAGCGCCTTAAATTTAGGGTTTAGGAACTTAGTTTAAAGTGTAGGGTTTAGGGGTAGAGGTTTAGAATCTAGGGGCAATCGTTAAAATTTAAGGGTTAAGGTTAGGATTTAGGGTTTAAAGGTTTAGGTTTGAGTGTAATATATTGAGAGTTTGGGTTTTAACGTATAAACCCTAAATTATATTCACAATCCTTAAATTCTAAACTACTAAACCTAAACCCCTAAACTCTACACCCTAATTTGAGTCCCTAAAACTCAAAATTAAGACCCATATAAAAACTTTTAATTTACACCGCCAAATTATCTTTTCTTTATTAGTATTATTTTTAAAATTTGAATTTATGTTATTTCGTCAAGGGTACAATACTTAACCATTGCTTCAAACATTTATTACTTATTAACGTTTAAATTAATGAATGATATAACGGAATAATGGAGAGGCTTGAATTTTTTTAATTTAAAGTTTGAACAATCATTTTTTTTAAAAAATACAATAAAATAAATTGTAAATCCAACCGAACTGTGCAGTTTAAAAGAAATAGAATCTAAATTACCTAATGATCAAAAAGAAGAAATGGAATCGGGGTCGAGATGGCGGAACTCGGTCAGCGAGAAGTGCTACTACTCGTGGACCGACTCACTCTATCCACACGGGATTCCAAATGAAAAAAGTAAAAACACATGTTCTAAATTGGAAGAATGTTCGTTTTTTAGTAGTCCAGCCTAAACACTAGAGAATTACATCATACAATTTTTCTCATGTCAACAAAGACAGCAACAATCACGAAATAATATAGTAAAACAGGACAGCAAACAGACAGGTCAAAAATGGTTCCAATTAGCATTTCATATCCTGTATGGTCGGTTTCCAGAGTCGGAATGCTCCAATTTGGCCTTCTTTAACTGCGTTTTCTTGGTGGCAATTTGTTGGAAAAGATTTGGACCGCCAAACTGGGGCTTATTTTGCTTTATTTTCTTCCTCTTACTCCGGTCATATTCTTCATCCCTGTAAAAATTTATACCAAGCATTATGACAGAATAAATTCTTTAAACCAGTCAAAGCTATGTGGCTCCACGAGGAAAATAAGAAAGAATACACCCTATCTGTTCACTCACCATTCAGTCGGAACGTATCCGAGACTATTCATACCATTCGGTTCTACAGTCTGCATGGGTGAGTCAAAGCCTGTATCATCCCATTTTGGAACTGCACCAAGCAAAACAGGACAAAGAATTACATTGCAATCAAAGAAATTTCTGCAGTTGAAATACACAAAAATTTGAGAAATGTAAATCATATACGCACCAACTGTCTCCCCCAGACCTTGGGTAAGCACATATTTATGCTGAGATGCATTGATATGCTTCAAAGAATCAGTTTCGCTTGAGTTAAGCCTGATTGCTTCTGAGACTGTGCCAGAACTTCTGCCTATATGTTGATCAGTAGAAAGAACAGTACCATTTTCATAAATCCTCTCTTTAAATGCTCCATCTACAGTATTCATTGAGGAAATGGCATTATTGTTACCATTTTTCAGAATACCATCACCTACTGCCTTTTTCCTCCTATGAACCGAACCTAATGTTATTGTGCTGGATTTCTCAGATGTAGATGGTCCCAGATCTGAAGAATAACAATCCTTATCCAATGAAGTTCCTTGATAAAGAACATGCCCATTCAATGTGCTTTCCTTGTTCCTTTTACGTTTCTTCTTGTTGTGCCTGATTAGAGAAGCCATGAAAAATTTTGATTTTAAGCCCAAAGGAATGTTTTTATGCTGACGCTTCAGAAGTTTCTTCGATTTTCTACAGGGTGTAAATTGAGGAGCTTCAGTCTCCAAAGATCCATTTGGAATGCAAGAAGGTGATTTGGTAATTATCTTTTGGCAATTATCATCACCCTTCTCACTCGAAACATCTCCTATCTAGAAATGGAATGAGAAAGAAATCATAATTCAATATACACATACTATATATCATTACTGGCGTAAGATATGGAATACGATGCATACAATCACTCACCATATTACTGCCACAATGTGGCCTTTTCGGAGACCTAATGGAATGAACATCCTTAGAAGGCTCAGCAGTAGCAGATGGAACTTCACCAGGAGCTATCTTCACTGCTTTATCGATCAAATCTTCTGACGCGACAATATTTGAAACCTCAATGTTTGAAGCAAGATTAATCTGGAGATATATGGGATTTAAAATTAGAAACAGGAATAAATACTACCCAAGTAGGAAGACAAAAGCCAGTGTAGGGAATGAAACAGGCATGTACCTCCTGTGAGGTCACTTTAGTTGCAATCTTATCAGATCCCAACTTCTGAACATGTGATATCATCACTCCGACTCCAAATTCCCTTTTGCAGTTTCCACCCTCACTGAAGTCACCATCTTTGGTACCAGTGGTGACAGTTGAATTTTCAATGTTAGAACTCACAACATTGCCAACCACAGAACCAGCAGATGGTTGCAAGATTTCACCATGAATTAGGTTTGATGCAGATGCTTGTGATGAGACCTTTAATGATGGCACATTGGAAGAGGGTAAAATGGATTCCTTTTTAAGCACCAACCCTTCTTCCATTGGTTGCACGGTGTTTTGCTGAGATGGCACTTCCTTCTTGATTGTCTCCTTCGAGAAGCCACCGTTAATGGTATCCTTTTGAGGCACAGCAGCAGAAGGGCCCACAGCAGATAATTTATTTTGAATTGGACCAGTTTGCACATGCTCCTCGGGATATTGATTAAAAATAGACTTCCCATTAACATTTGCTTTCAAGTTATCTCTCTGAAGATGAATATCAACATGATTTCTTGGAGCAGTATTTCTTCTGTCACGGACATAAAACAACATGTAAGCCTTCTGCTCCAAAACAGTCCTCTCACTGACTTGGAGAACCTGTTGCATGGAAACATGTTGGAAGGCTCATTTACAATATCCGTAATAAAGCACCTAGTAAGGAAACTCTAAATAATAGAATAAGAAAAAAAATTCACACCACCCACCCCCACACTTGATTTCCCTCCATTCTTTAAATGTGATGGAATAAATATAACAAATAGCCCATGTTTGCCGAAATAGAATTATTTAGTGGAAATTGAAAAGGTGAAGGCTGATTGTCCTTCCAAATAAGTAGGAAAAATGTACAGTCACTAATAATCCCTACAAGAATTCAAATGGATAGAAAAAATCTAAAGAACAAAGCTGTTTCAAGTACCCTGTTGTCATCAAGGGAGTACCACATGCCACTCGATGTGCGAACAAAACAGTAATAGTGGCCAGAATGAGTGCTCCATCCACGATGAACCAGAACACCATAAAGAGTGTACTTCAAATGTCCTTCCTGCCAAGCCAACAATCTTATCTTTTCAATTTATCACATAAAACAAGATGTCAAAATTATTCACAAGATCACGTACATATTCAAAGATTTTTTTTGTGGGAAAAAAAAAAGAAAGAGAAGAAGTAAATGAACAATAAACTTCTTCCTAAGCTAATTGACCCTTAAAAGTCACATGAGAGATACTTTTATGACATTGCGTTATTTTTCTAATACTATGTTTTGTGTTACTGAGTGAATGGCTTAATACCAAACTCACTTCAGAAAAGTAAACATCGTAAAAAAATGAGCTTACTCACATTGGAACCACTAACAAAAGGCTTCATGTCTATGGTCGAACCAAATTCAACTTTGCGGTCAATCTTTTGCCCCAAATTATGTGCTTGAAATCTCTTTAAATGGATTGTTAGTACATGAGGTGAATTGTAAACTGTTAGCTGTTTCGTAGCCTTAACTTTCTGCTTGCAGCGTTGGCACTGATATTGCTTCTCCCCTCCATCTAACATCTCCGCAGCAGTGAAGTTTTTAAGTGCTTTGAGCAAGGAATCCGCCTTAACTATTTCCAGGCTTAAATCAAGGAAGGGATCAAATGTATCGGAGCAGTAAGAACACTGCAAGCACTTCACCTGAAGGTGTAACAAGAAACCATTGAATAATGTGCAGGATTACCATTTTATATGAAGTTTAAACAAATTGAACATATATGGTAAAAAGTTCATGAATTTTCATTAGCCCTGCAACACATTTCAGAAACTGTCAAAATCTAGCAAAACTGTTTGAAATCATACCATATTCCATTAAAAAAACTATATACCTGACTACGAAGGCGACCACCAAAGATCTTGTGCACCAGACTCCTCTCATAAGCCCTGGGGGATTCACTTGGTACTCCTGAAGGTAAGCAACACTTGTGCATGGACTCCAGCAGGTTTACCATGTACTCATGTGCATCCTCCTGTCGAGAATTTCGGAAGTTTCTAGATATGCCTAAGCATGAAGTCAAGAATCACAAATCCAAGAAACCAAAAATGCATAGTGCCTTAATTAGGAGAACAACAGTAATTAGTCATCAATATTAATACTAATTCAGATTAAATTTGAGGTAGTAACACAACAAATAAATACATTAAATAAATTTCAGTTGGCTAATATCAGCTGGCTAACAATTAACAAGGAAATATGTAATCAGCTTCAACCGAATATCAACTTATTTCTAAAAGGATACATCGTAGGTTTGAGACGAGATCATTTGGTGCCAATATTCTCCCAGATGATTGTAGAGCGCGGCTAACATGTTTCTGAATAGCACATAAGGCACAAAACCCAGCAATATGGCCTTCACAAACCAATTGAAATAGTCCATCAGAGATGAAATATAATAAAATAACACGTGAAGCCATTGTTGTACTAAGAGAGGACAGTTTCACTCACAAGAATTTTGATGCTTGCCACTTTGTAGGTAAGCTGCTAAAGGCTCTGTGTATGTCAGGCATTGCAATACTGAATTAAGAAAACAAGTATTTCCCAGATTCTCCAAACCAGCACCCTGCAAATTATTCAAGCCATAATAGTGTCTGGGTTAACTTCAACATCCAAATAACCAGATAAACGAAAATTATATAAAAGCAAGCCCAATGAAGTGGCGCAGTTTAACCATTCATGACAACATCCAACACAAAATAAGAAACTCAAAAGATAAAATTTCGGATTAAGACATAAACATTAAGCAAATCCCAAGCGAAAAACATATCAGACGAAAACATTAAGGGAAATGCTTACAATTTTACGAAAAGAAGTCCTCAGACTGAGAACTGGATCCAACCCATTCTCCGGCATATCAGACGAATCAACCTTCCACCCTGTAGCACCAACTTGCCCCGACCGCAATCCATTTACCCGCTTCGCATCCGACCCAGGGTTTAGCGTCTCCATTTTAAAATCCCCATCCCCACAGCCTGTAAACCCATTAAGGGGCTTCCTTGCCGGATGGAATACAATCCTTCTCGTGGACAGGTCAAAACTGGCGGAACCTGAAGCTGATGACACGTTTCCAAGATCCGAACGCACCTCAGTCGCAGCTTCGATTCTCAATTCCGAGGAACTAATCACCTTCGCTTCCATATTTACAAAAAAAAAATCGAGTCTATGATTCAGTGCGCGTTCTAATCTGTAGAGAGGTTCTTCGATTAAAAAATTATATAAAGCGGTGAGCTTTTTTCGGCGGCTGCAAAAGAGGAAGAGAAAATGGGGAAGAAGCTCACCATTAAACCCTACTACAGACACCCAAATTTTGATAATTATATAGTAGTAGTTTTCTATTTTGGTGTACGTTGATTTGATTAGCGTGCGGTGTGATGCACCTGATTATTTCCTTAATCTCAAATCTAAGTAAGTTACCAATGGGAAAGCGCCACGACATGGGAAAGGAATGACTCATAGGATTGTCCAAATTTTGCCATGTTTTGGAGTTACGAAGCAGGAATTGGGTGATCCTACCCTTACGAATATATACACGAGGCCCCAAAAGAAAAAAGAAATGGTCTCAATTTGATGTTTCATTTATGTTATATAAAATAAAATAGGCTTATATCCCAAAATAGTATCTAAAGTATGTTACCTTTTTCGTTTTAGTATATAAAGTATTTTTTGGTCACAATTAGTATATAAAGTATCAATATATGAACCTTTTAAGTTTCAATATAACGTCCGTTAAAAAAAAGGTTAAAAACTAATATAATTTTAATTTATGGCATTATTAAATAATTATTTACATATCAATTTTGATTAAAACCCTAAAAAAATTGCGTGCTTCTCCTTCACCCCACCTCTTCTCTGAAATTTTTTCCCCTCTCTTGTTCAATTTTGGGTTTTAGAACCTTAACTCTCTTGTTAACTCTCTTTTTAAATCTAGGATTTTCAATCTATAAAAATCAAAACTTTCAAATCTCAGTGACGTTTAAAATTCTATCTTCCAAATTTGAAAACCCTTTCAATTTTGAAACCCCAGCAAAAGAAGCAAAAGTTTCACACAGTTCGTTGAAGGTAACTATGTTATTGCCTTAAATTATTGTATTTGTGTGTATTTGATTGTTGGTTACTGTGAAATAATATATAAAATTATTTAAATGATGTCTCTTTTGTTTTAACGTATAAAATATTATCCATTTTTTTATTTGTTTGTGTTGTCTAATATGTAGGAAAATGACTCTAGAAGGTGGTCCTCAAGATAGTTTTTCCGATGATAATAGACTTAATAGATTTGATGAAGGTATTCGTGGTGAGTTTGGTGTAACTTTTTGTAGTGGGGTAGCTGAATATAGTTCTGAAAACAGTGATTCAGAATGGCTAGATGAAAAACTGGTATCTGACGACGATGACGAGGAAGCGTGCACACTAAAAAAGAAGAAAAGAAAAATTATTATAGGGAATGAAGATTTGCAACCTAGTGTAGAATTTAGAAGCATTCTTAGGCAGAACAATGAAGATGATGTAGGGCATGATACTGATTACTTAGAGTCTTCAGATGCAGGTAGTTATGCTTCTGATTCAGAAGGAGATTTTGTTTTTAAGAAGACAAATAAGGTATTCTTTGATGAATCTACTGTTGAACCCAGATTTGAATTAGGGATGATATTTGGAAGTCCAGGACAATTGAAGGATGCACTTAATGCCTATGCAGTTGCTCATAGGTTTGATTTTAAGTTTGAAATCAATACAAAAGAGAAGACAAAGGTTGTGTGTAAGTCAAAAGGGTGCCCTTTCTTGTTATATGCTTCTTTGGATAAAGGTGATGGATATTATAAGATCAAGACCTTAAATATCGAGCACCAATGTTCTATTACTTTTAAGAACAAAAGGGCAAACTACCGGTTGGTAGGAAAACATTTTCTTAGTAAGCTTAGGATTATCCCCAACTTAAAGCCGATAGATATGATAAAGATAGCTAAGGAGGAGTTAAAGGTGGAACTCAACAGAAATATTTGTCGGAAAGCTAAGACTTGGTGCTTAGAACAGATTCAAGGAAAGATTGGTTATGAGTTCAGTAAACTATTTGACTACGTCTTTGCTTTGAGGAGTGCAGATCCAGGTGGTACTTTTGAACTTATGGTTGAAAGGCCTACTCCTGAAGATGTTCCAAAATTTAGAAGGCTATACGTGTGTTTTAGTGCATTGAAAGAAGGGTTTAAGAAATACTGTAGACCCGTTCTTTGTCTAGATGGTTGTTACTTGAGAGGGCGTCTTAAGGGTGAAATTCTATCGGTTGTAGGTAGAGATGGAAATAATCAAATTTTTCCTATAGCGTGGGCTGTTGTTGAGGTAAAAAACAGAGAAACATGGGGTTGGTTCTTAAGAAACATCCAAACTGATTTGAACTTAGGAGAAGGTGAAAAGTTTACCGTGATCAGCGATATGCAGAAGGTCAATACTTTAGTAGTCAATTTTTATCTTATATATATATATATATATATAAAAGTTTGCATAATTAAAATTGATTTGGTTTTCTGTACTCATGCAGAGGTTGCTTGAAGAAATTTCTATATGGTTACCAGAAGTGGAGCATCGATTTTGCGCCAGACATATGTATGCAAATTGGAAGAAGGTACATAATGGTGGAGATCTTCAATTGTTATTCTGGTCATGCTGTAAAGCTACTACTCAATTTATGTTTCATAGATATTCAACAAGAATTGGTGAGTTGAAAAACAAAGCATTGAGTGATCTTAAGACTAAAGACCCAAAACATTGGTCAAAAGCCTTCTTTTCATGTAGGTCTAAATGTGATGCTATAGATAACAATTTTTCAGAGGCATTTAATTCTGCAATTGTAGGTGCTAGGTATAAATCTATTATTTCATTGTTGGAGGACATTAGACATTATGTAATGAATAGGCTAGTTGAAAACAAAAGAAAATCTGAAAACTGGAAAGATAACTTGTGCCCCAAAATTTAGAAAAAAATTAGAAGAAAACAAAGCGGGTAGTGCTTACTGTCATGTCATTTGGAATGGGGCTGAAGGGTATGAAGTGTTGTGTAACCAAGATACCTTTGTAGTAGATGTTAAAGGTTGGAATTGCACCTGTAGAGTATGGGATTTAACAGGTATTCCATGTCCCCATGCTGTCTCTGTTATCTTGTATAGAGAAGAGAGGTTGGAAGACTATGTAATTGATGCATACAAAAAAACTGTCTATTATGAGTTGTATAGTTCTGCCTTGCCTACCATTCCTAGTGAAAAATTCTGGAAAGAGACAAAGATGGGCATCATTGATCCACCTTTGAAGAGAAATCTCCCTGAAAGACCAAAGCATAAAAGAAAAAGGGAAGAAGGCGAACCAAAGAATGGGAAAAAACTGTCAAAAAAGGGATCAAAGATGAGTTCTAGATCATGTGGTAATATTGGACACAATATTAGAACATGTCCTACCAAAAATCAAACAAAGGTAAGTATAATGAATTTAATGTTTGACATCATTTATTTTTTTTGATCCAGTTGTTCTTACTGCTTTAATGTAATATGTAGGTTGTGGATCAAAATGCTAAGAGTCAGTCAAATGTACATAAAACAGTGGAGGTGGGTGGAATTGTCGACCAACCTACACAACATTTTTTAGTAGAGGTAAATTTATTGGTCTAAACATGATTTTTTGAATTAGTTTTTAACAATTAATATCAATAAAAATTGTAATTTACGTACTTTTCTGACAGCATATGCCACATCTTTCTATGGAATATGTTACCTTATTGTCATCACAATTTCCACGCCAACAATCAACTCAACCAACAATTAGAAGGGAAATAACAGCAAATGGGTCATCATCTATGACAGTGGCAACCAAGGACAAGGTTTCTCATTTCAAGCAACATCATTGTTTACATATTCCTTTACTGCTTTAGTTATATAACAAGTCTATATTTATTAAAGAATTTGAGTAGGAGAGATCGATATTTCTTTACTTTTTATTGACTAAAATTATCTCATTTTATTGTGTAGCCTAGAAAAAAAAGGCGAATTGTTGATTTCTCAGCCTCTTCCAACAACTGCGCAATCAACTAAGGCAACCGATAGCAATAGAATGTCTAAGCTAACTCCATGGAAGATTAGCTCACAGCCCACAATTTGGAGACCGTAGTGGCAAAAATATGAAACTTTTGGAATGTTATTTTGTGAATTGAACATTGTAATCACTGTCGAACTTGGTTAGAAACTTCAAACTAACAAATTTTGTGGATTTTACAAATTATGTGTTTTGGAGATCGTAATGACAAAAACATGAAGCTTTTGACATGTTTTGTGAATTACATGTTTTTGGAGGTAATTGTTGGATGTGGATCTATTTAATTACTGATACAATAAATCAATTAATTATACTTGTTAATGTAGTTGCTTGAACAATATCATTTCTCATCATTCGTACACTTCAATTTCACATGCTAATATTTTTTATTACATTTCATACAAACATTTCGATTACATTTACTACAAGTACGCTTACATTATCCGATATTTGATTAAAACAACTAATGATAATAAATTATCTAAAACCCAAATTTAATAAAAAAATACATCATCCATGATAGAAAAAATGCTATCTTATAGAATAATGCATTGTTCCTAGCTTTTTCCATTTCCTCTTTATACAAACTTAGCTTGTTTTTCTGATATTCAGTCTTTTTCATCAGCCTTTGCAATTCATCCACTTTGATAATTTTCTTCAATTCATTGTTTTCAATTCTAATTTCTTGATTTTCGGCCAGTACAGTTTGAAGTTGAACTCTAAAATCTTCAACTGCATTTACACTCACTTTTTCCCTTTCAAGCCATTGAAAGAAATTGCAGGAATTCTACATACAATTCAAATGAAACACAAACAAAACTATGTTAACATTCAAAACAACGAATATAGTCCTAAACTTATAAATTTTAGCATCCTAAACAATAAATTTCTAATGCGTTTAGAATGTAACAAACATTTTTCAAACAATAAAATTCTAAATAATTGTATATTTTAAATTCTTAAACCATGAAATTTCAGTTTTTCATGTTTTTCTATCTTTAAATCGACTAAAAACAACATACCTCTTTATTTTTTGAACACCCATAAAATTTTCTTCCTTTACTCCAAGGTTTATTTGAACTGCAAATAGGGGCCTTCAATCCACAATAACATTGTACAACCCTTGAACCACTTTGAGATTTGATACTTTCAGTCGATATTTCACAGATTGAAAATCTTAAATTTGACAAGAGAGTTGGAGTTTTAAAACTCAAGATTGCACAAGAGAGTTAGGGTTCTAAAACCCAAAGTTAAACAAGAAAGGGGAAAATTTTATCAGAGGAAAGATGAGGTGAAGGAGAAGCACACAAATTTTTTTGGAATTTTAATCAAAATTGATATGTAAATAATTATTTAATGATGCCACGTGTTAAAATTTTATTAGTTTTTAACCTTTTTGTTTTAACGGACGTTATATTGAAACTTAAAAGGCTCACATATTAATACTTTATATACTAATTGTGATCAAAAAATACTTTATATACTAAAACGAAAAAGGTAACATACTTTAGATACTATTTTGGGATATAAGCCAATAAAATATGATGATTCTGCTATGTTCGACGAGTATCGATGAGCACTACGAACGTTGAGTATCGATGAACATCATTAATTTAATTTATAAAAATTAAAAATTTAAAGGACTCGTCGTATAATTATAAATTATTTAAAAAATAAAAAATAAATTAATTATAATATATTATTTTATTTTTAATTTTCTTTTAAACATAAATTAAAATAATTATTTACCCCTAAATTACAAAACCCTAATTTTTGTTCATTTAAAAATTACACAGATGCCACCGTCGCTGCCGCTTGAATTAAGAGAAGAATGTGAACTATTCTGGTATGTCCCCTTTTTAATTGATAATTTAATTAATAGTGCTCATCAGTACTCGTCATTAGTGGTGCTCGTCGAGCGTAGTAGAATATTTCAATAAAATATTATTCCTTTTGTCCGACAAATATTGTCTCTTGTTAATTTTTGAAAGTTAAAAACTTTAAACTTTAACTATAATTATATTAAATATTTTAAATAATTAAATTTTATAAAATATATATATTTAAAATCTACTTGATTAGTGGTTTTTAAAATATATTTTTTTCATAATTTTATCAATAATCATGAGTCAAAGTTGAAAAAAAAATTAACAAAAAAAATCATTAAAAGACAATCTTCGTAGGACGGATGGAGCAACATTTATATAACTAGTACAGGATTCAAATTTTAGACAACAAAAAAGTTTACACTATTTAACCGTTAGAACCATGAAACTTATTAATATTAATAATTTATAAGTATAATGTGAGATGTTTATCGTTAGTTGACTAATAATTTTTATCTGCAAATGAGTTATTTTGACCTATAACAAAAATGTTGGTGGTTAAATTAATTTTAAAAAATATGAGTCAAAATAACTATATAGTCAAACATTTGAAGTTTTTTTTTTTCACTTTATTCCTTTTATAAATATTATGTTAGAAAAATACTCCTAAGGTTCGATTAAATAACCACGTGCAATGAGACCAGCAAGAAGTGCCACTCGTGGACCGACTGACGCAATCCCACGGGATTCGCACATTCCATTACAACAGCACGGACTTTTAAGATTGGCCTGAACTATACAAAACTCAGATGTTTCACGGACAGTGTTGTCGAAAGCCTAGGCCCATATCCAAAGTCACGCTCGGGCTTAAACGTGTAAAGCTTTTCGAAGAATCTAGTATATATTGACAGAACATAAGGCCTAGTCAGAGTAAATGGAAAATTGCAATTTCAGCTCCTTCCAGAAAATACTTTAATATCAATTAGAAATAATAATAATTTAATCAGATCAATATCAATTAAAAATAATAATAATTTAGTCAGAGTAAATGAATCATACCTGCATTGATGGCTTTCAAATAAATCAGATTAATATCAACAATTTCATGATCACTTTTGTTTCTATCAGCTTGAGCTTCCATCATGTTCTTAATTTATTGCAGTTTGATTTTGAGCATCTTAATAGTAACCTTCTTTTGTTGTAAACTCTTTCTCATATCAATACTTCCTCCCTCGAAAGAATCTTTGTCCTCAAAGATTAAAACAATTGTTGTATTTAAGGTATGAATTAGCACAATTTCTCAACCAAAGTACCTTTGATAGAACAACCACTCCAATAAAATAATGGTCATGTAAGTTTCATTCAGGTACAAGTTAAACACCATTTCATTCTCCATTTTTCTATAAAGATCACTAAGCAATACTTTTAGCTTATCCTTTGTTGCCAAACATTTACTTGCAATGCTTCGAACTTGCTGAATTACTGTCTGAATATTTTTCCTCTATTGTTTAGCCAAATAAGAAGCATACTTGAGGATTGATACGTCTGAATGCACATGAATAAGACAAGCAACCAAGAAGAAGAAAAATGATGGCCTACATAATAAATTAGCATTGAAATACTCTTTATTGATACTCAAACTCTTAGCACATTGAAGTATACTCATTAATAGCATCCTAAATGCGTATGGATCATTGAACTCAATATTTCTATTAACATTCATAAATACCATTGAGTAAGTTCCTCTAAATCTCAACTGAATTAGAGACATCATTTTACCTGTTTGATCATTTTTTTGACACCATCGGAGAAGATCCATGTTTTCAACAGTCTCTAATTGGTTAGTACCCTTGGTTTCCGAATCGATTAAAACACCAGCATGATTTGCCATAATCTTAAGTTTTGTAATGTCCATATGGGCAGCAAAGTTGGAGTTTTTACACACAGAGTTACTGTCATCATTAAGGCCACTGCTATCACTTGCTCGGCTAACACTGGTCTTTGCATTTTCAATTGAATATGCTCTAACACTTCCCTTTGTACTATCGCAGTTCCTATCCATGCTAAACATGCCATCATTAGTAACATCATCATTTCTATATGTACTAGCACATCTATTGTCAATGCTCATTGCAGTTACCACTCTAATATTGTCAATGTTGCTATGTGGACTTACATTACCACTTGGAGACAAAGAAGCATCCCAAACACGCTCCTTTTCATCTGAGTCTGGGGAAAGACATAATTTTTTGTATTTTGTGATGAATGTGGAACTAAAAATAGAAAAGTGATTGCACCTGAATCATTGTGTTCTTCAACAAAATCATCTGCTAGCAACATAACAGCAGGACTTGGTTTCTTAGGAGGAATTCTAATAGAAAGATCTTCTAGAAAAAGGTCCATTCACCGACATGCTCTTCACCTCTTCCCTTTCAACTTTTGCATGTGAGCATGCTGATTTCACAACTGAGCCTACTGCATTTCAGATATTAGTTGTAGATTGCTCAATACAGTCACCTTCTTTCCATATTTGTATTAGGCTACTAGCATATCTTAGAAGCTTCCCTTGCTCAACAAAGTGACATGTACCTCCAGGATCACATGGCAGGGATGAAAACTTGGGATTTCGAATGTTGATTGGAGAGACCTGGTTAGGCAGTTGGGTCACTTCTCTCAATCTCACATTGATTCTACCTCGCTCTACGCCTTCAATGATGCTCTCTAGTTGCAAATTGGTACGTTTGGTGGCCTTCATTCGCTACTGAAAACTGATGACAATTCTTATTTGAATAATCTATTGTTTGAAAATCATCAGATGTTGTCTTAAGCCTTTCATCAAACACCTTGACTATATCAGTGGCTTTCCCAACGGTTCTTGTTTCATCTCAGCAGTATCTGGCTTGAAGATTATTCCCACTCTATGGACTACTGGTGATAAATCTTGGGTTGATGGTGGTTCAGGAAAGTCCTGTTTTTGCTCAAATATCCTCTCAACTTTTGGAGCCCCAATGAAGCTTTGATTCTGTTGTCATTCATGTTGAATACGTTTATCTTCCTCCCATTTTGTAAACAGCAGCTTCAACTCATGTTTCTGCTCATATGTAAGTTTCAAAATATTTTGTATGTAGCCTGGATCTTCATTGCACTTCGCTTCAAGACGATTTAACTTCTCTTGTAAACCATTGTTGTAAGCCATTTGATGGACGATGGATCTTAAAAAATCGAGCACTCGATATCAATTATTATGGACCGTGATGAAAATGTGAAGAAATAAACAAGAAAAGGATTAAGAAGCATAAGAGTATGAGAATTAAGGAGAGAAAAAGCTTGAAGCTTTCATTTCATTGATAATATTTAACATAAAAATAAAGCTTTTACAATGCATTCCTTAAATACCAATTCAACCGTACGTTAAGTAATTCTTTTACAACTGTCGTATTTTCTAACAATTCTTAATAGATTGGATCCGATCTTACAACTATTATATTTAATCTGCTTTCTATTTCATGCAACGACATCGTTTGTAGATTGTTTCTTCATTTCAATTTCAATTTCAATTCCTTTTTTCCTCTTCCTTTCAAGCACCGATTTTATTCTAATTTTTCCTTTGACTTTAACTAGGGTCATGACAGGAAACTAGTGAACAGGTTACAATAGACAAAACTAAAATATTTATATCCCAAGCGTCTTTGAGTTTAAGATAACGGCTTCCACTGTAATAATGATTATGCAATGTTAATAAAGTTCAAAGCAACGTTGATAATAATTTGAAAGAAGCTTAATAAATCTTCCTAAACAATTATTTTCATTGTTCGTTATGCTGTCATTTCCACCATAATTATGCATAAGAAACAAAACCCAAAAGAAAACAAGAAAATCGTTAGCCATTTGTTAAAGGTTGCTTCACATGGAATTGTATTGGAATTTTAATATTCATCAAAATTTTAGATTATCTTTTTTTTTATCATTCAAAATATGTTTTAGTATATTTCGATTAGATTTAATTTGTTGGGTCGAAACGTTTTAAAATTGCAATTTTTAATAAATTTAAACACAACATATATATATATATCTAAATTCGAACATAACTACTAAAACATTTGAGGATAACAAAATCTTAAGAGATTTATAAATGTATAAATTCAAAAATAACTTCATTATGTTAGAATATAGAATATAATCAGTAGGAATTAACTGTAATTAGTTAGTAGGTTGTTATGAGCAAATACATTTAGCTGGTTGGCCAAGTTGCGCATTTTTGTTTCATCGTATTCCTTTAGGTAATGGGTTCTAGATGTTATGATTTTATTAGTATTGTTGTGCCTATATAAGTCATATTCATGTATTGGGCTGATTACTCTAATCATATCCGTTTTGAATAAAAATCAGATATTCATATCTTCTTTGTATCACTTTCTATTTACAGACTTCACCATCGTTCTTCATTATCACCGTCTTCTATACCGAAGTTTTCACACATTTAAATAGTAATTTTATAAACTTAATTTAATGAAGAAAATAAATTCAATTATATCACGACTGATTGTCTACATATCGCGAGCGTACAATATGCAGTTACCAAAAGGTAAGTTCGGTGTATCGATATGTATTTTATACCATGTTTTGGTCATTTGTGGAGTTGTTTAACAACTACAATAAATAAGGTAAATAGGGTTTGGGACTTGGGGTAGCCTTAAAGAATAAGGGATATAAACATCCAAACCTACAAGAAAGAAAGGGTTCAAATTGAAATCCTCTAATTGATTTAATGATCATGAATACTTATATGTTTCACTCCAATATGAGTTTAAGCTTTGATATTTATTTTAGAAATATCATTGTAACACTATTTAATTAAAAAATAAACAGTTTCGATTCAATTGAAATAATTTTCTTAATCTTTAAAAATAAAGGGGTTGAACTCAACAATTCTTGACCCCACATTAGAGTTGAGTAAAACTCGGCTCGACTTCATTCATGTCGTAATTTCAAAAATTTGATTCGATTGGGAAAAAATTCAAATAAAGTTTGTATTATAAAATGAGACTTGAATAGCTCGAATATTTTGATAATTAATAGATCAATTTTCAAGTTCGAGCCGAGCCGAGCTCCTTAACTTTGTCAAATATATATATTTATTACCCATAAAATTTAGTTTCAAAATACTTTACACCTATATAAAAATAAAATAAAAACTAATTTTAAATTACCCACGTGAAAATTTACATATTAAAAAAATAAACTTGAACCATTAATCGTCAGAATCAGATATGTTAAAACTTGAACAACATTTGTTTTTTTACGATAAGCACAAACAAAAAATTAGCTTAACAACTATAACAATATTTATATATAGTGATATTTTATAAATATAATAAATATATATATATATATATATTTAAATATATACCGGGGCGGGGCGGGAAATTTCTAGCATATACCTGAGCCCGCCCGCCCCGACTCAACACTATAAATAGCCCGCCCCGCTCTGATCCCCGAAATTCATGACTAAAAACCTGATCAAGTCTAATCGAGGTACACCGGGTTGATTTAAATTCGGGTTATTTGATTATCCCTACTTAAGGAAATTCTGTAGCTGCATGCCTCAACGTGTTTCATCTATTTTTTTTCAAATCTGATTTTGTACCTTGTACCCTTATTTTCTCATTTATTTAATTTACTTAAATACAATTGTATTTTAATCATGTTATATCGATTACTTTGTAACAGTTACCAAAAGGTAAGTTCGGTGTATTTTATACCATGTTTTGGTTATTGTGGAGTGGGGAGTGTGGAGTTGTTTAACAACTACAATAATTAAGGTAAATAGGGTTGGGGACTTGGGGTAGCCTTAAAGAATAAGGGATATAAACATCTAAACCCTACAAGAAAGAAAGGTTTAAATTGAAATTCACTAATTGATTAGTGATCGTATATGTTCATCCGCTTTACTCTAATATAAGTTTGAACCTTAATATTTATTTCAGTAATATTATTGCAACACTATTTGATTTAAAAAAGTTTAGATTCAATTGAAAGAATTTTCTTAATCTTTAAAAATAATATTGAACTCAACAATTCTTGACCCCATATCAGGGTTAAGTAAAACTCGGCTAGACTTTATTTATATCATAATTTTAAAAACTTGATTCGACTCAGAAAAAATTCAAATAAAATTTGTATTATAAAACGAGACTCGCATAACTCGAATATTTTGATAATTAATGGACCAATTTTAAGTTCGAGTCAAGCCAAGCTCCTTAACTTTGTCAAATATATGTATATCACATTATAAATTTGAACCAATTAGTACCATCCCATTATAAATATTTTCCACAATTAGTTTGAACAGAAACACAAAAACCCAAACTCAAAATTTAAGTTATAAAACTCGTCAACTCGAATAATTTAAATTTTTTTGACTCAACTCGATCGAATATTCTCCCCTACCGCAATCAACACGAACACTTATAAATTGGGAGGCATGCAACTTTCAAGAGAGAGTGCCTTGAAAGCATGGATTCAAAACACAGAAGTTTGATTTCTAGTAATTGCAGCAAACCCCCTATGATCTGTCATGATGTGCCGTCCATGAACCGCAAACACAGAAACAGAGTGTGCTTTGCTCAAGAACAAGCATTAAACTTTTCTTACAATAAACAAATGTAAAAGAAAGAAGATAATTTTAAGTAAACAGTAGAATTGAATTTTAATACTTATCCCAACAGCACACTAAGCTTTACTTTTTATCGACTTGATATGATGCAAATGCTAAACGACAACTGCCCTTAATGATTTTTAGGGTTTGGAGGGTTGAATTATGCTGAAAAGTCTCAATTTGCGTGTCAAATGGATGGTTAGTTCATATCCCAATATGAGGCTCAAAGTGAAAATAATTAATTAATAAATGGATATACTATGTTTAAAGTCATTGAAATTTTAGGGTGTTTTTACTTTAGTCATTGAATTTAAATTTGTTATTACGGTCATTAAACTTTTAGTTCGTTTTTATTATACTTATTATATTTTTAATCCACTTTTATTATGATCATTGTCGTTAAAAAATACTAGCATGACACGTTGAAGTCTTCTTCCCAAAAAGAATCATAATTTATAAAATTTATAACTACCCCAAGGTCAAAATTTCAATAAACGGAGACGTCGTTGATCAATTCTAACCATGGGAAGGATTTGTTTGGACAAAAGGTTAACATTGTTTGTTTTCAAGATGATCTAGTGGTTAACAATGGCTGATTAAAAAGTTTTAATTTTTAGTTCTGATTCATCTTTATTAACCGACATATCGACATGTTAAACTTCTAGAAAAACAATTTTTTTACTATTGTTAGGATTGATCGACGATCGTCCGTTCATTAGAATTTTAACCTTGATAATAGTTGTAAATATAGAAAATTAAGATTTTATTGGGAGAAGATTTTTAACATGCCAAGTAAGCATTTATTAAATAGGTTAACGACAATGACTATAATGAAAGTAAATTAAAAGTTTAGTAACTGTAATATTTTTTTTATTTTAGTGACCAAAGTGAAAGCACATTAAAAACTCAATGACTCTCAATGTAGTTTACCCTAAATAAATAAATAAACTAATGGTGGTGGGATGAGTGATGGTAATGGAAAAAAGAGAGAATTTAAGGAAAATAAAGTTACAACAAAGAGGAGTTAAGACACCCCCACAAGACACGGTCTCTTTTGGCTAAAGAGCTGTTGAATAAAGCTGACTTCGTTGACCAAAAGTCTCTTAACAAAACAAAAATTATATCATAGTTCCGACTCGCCACATCATCTATAGTCCTAATTAATAAGAAATTTTCATTTCATTAATTTTTTCATGTCATTTTTACTGAGTGAACTTTCACTCAAATTTACTGTAAATTAAACTAAAAACATTTTTTAGCCATTGTAGATTTACTTAATAAAAATAATATAAAAAATTAATAAAATAGATATCTTTTATTAATTGAGATCATTAATGACGTGACGAGTCGAGAATGTGATATAATTTTTCCTTAACAAACCCCAAAACCGAATTAACTAATGGAAGATCGTTATCCTGATGTGTCCAGTTGTCCACCCTTTGATTCACGGAAATTCCTTATGATATTGATAGGTTGAGAAATCAACGGTTGAAACACGGGGAGGAACCAAAAGCTAAAAACTGGACCCCATTGGGGACTGCTTGATGTGCATAAAGTTCAACCAGAAGACTCGAAAAAAACAGCTAAAGAAGAGAGAGAAAACATGTAGAGATCAATGTCAGAGAGGGAACACAAAGATAAAAAAACAAACAAAAGTCAGTTTATTTGAAATTTCGACGCTCCGATTCTTCAATTCTACTTCACCAAATTCCACGAAATTCAAAACCCAGCTTTAAAAACCTTGTCTTTCCAATACCCAGATCTCAGTTTTCTTAAATTTGATCAAATCTGCCTCATTTAATTCATTTCCCCTGTTTCTTATAGCTTAAAAGCTGAGTTTTTCATTTATCTTTCTTCTCCAAAACACACTAAAAAAACGCTCAATTCTGAGATCAAAATCCAAAATTCCTCTGTTTTTTATCCAGGATTCTTCAATTTTTGACAAAGAATCAGTCATGGGAATCCAAAAAGACATAGTCAAATTCAACGTTGGAGGCAGAATCTTTCAAACGACGGCTACAACACTCGCAAACGCAGGCAGGGATTCTTTTTTCGGTGCATTATTTGACGACAATTGGGACTTACGACAACATCAACCGAACAGCAGCCAAGAATTCTTTATCGACCGAAATCCCGACTGTTTCGCTGTCCTCCTCGATCTGCTCCGAACAGGCGATCTCTACATTCCTTCCAATGTCCCCGAAAGGCTTCTTTACAGAGAAGCCATGTTTTACGGCTTAATTGACCATGTCCGTTCGGCTAAATGGGGTCCATTCGATGGTAACAGGTTAAAGCTATCCAGGTCCGTGACAGGGCGAGCCCCAGGGGATGGAACCGCCATCCGAGCCGGTCCGGACGGCGGCTGCTGCGTAGCTCATGGTAGCATGGTTCATGTTTTTGACTGGATGTTGGAAGAACACCCGCCAATCAATCTCGATTACCAGAGAGTCAACGACATAGGCTGGGTCAACGCTGAGAATGTCCTGATAAGTGCTTGCGAAAGGCTAGGGAAAGGAGATGGCGGGATGGGGTTGTTCAGTTCATCAACTGGAGATTTGAGACACAAGTTTAACGTTGTTCACGACAATCAAACCAAGAGTTACACTGCCGGAGCTCTGAGTTTCAGTCCAGATTATAAGATTTTTGCAAGCTGTAAAGGAAGAAGCAATGAATATGGGATTGGAGTTTGGGACCAAGTAACCGGTAAACAATTCGATTTCTTTTACGAGAGTCCCGGCTGGTCTCTCGGCGATGCTGATAAACTACAATGGTTGAATGGTACTAACTGTTTATTAGTTGCCACATTGTTTCCCAGAAAAGATAATTGTTACATCAGTTTACTTGATTTTAGGGAGAAGAGAATGGTTTGGTCTTGGTCCGATATCGGTGCTCTGTTAACCGTCGACGAGAAGAGAGTTCGAGATGCTATTGCAATGGAGGAATGTAATTCTATTTGTGTAGTGAATGAGTATGATGATTTGGGGTTCATAGACTTAAGAATCAATGGTGGGAGTGTGAGATGGAGTTCAAGAAGTAGGTTGCTAAAGGGGAAAATGCCGGATGAGCCTTGCTATCCCAAATTGGCATTGCACAATGGGCAGTTGTTTTCGTCGATGAACGATTGCATCTCGGTGTTCTGTGGTCCTGAATGGGTGCTAACATCTAGGCTTCGAAGAAGTTACGGCGGTTCTATCTGCGATTTCTCGATCGGGGGTGATCGTCTCTTCGCACTTCATAGCGAGGAAAATGTGTTTGATGCATGGGAAACTCCACCTCCACCGGTTATATGATTCAACTCCTGGTTTGATCAAATGTAGCATAGAGGATGAACTTACAATTAAAACCGACACCGTAGATCAGGCAAAGAAAGATTACAGCCTTAAAAGGGTGACATTCAAGGTCTTGTATTGTACAGAGTTTGCTAAACCACCAGTTGCAGAAGAATACATAGAAAAGCTAGAGTTCGGATCGTAAATTGTTTCGTTCGATCATCATCGATGAATGAAACCGATACATTAAAGTTTTCACTTCCATTCCATGTAATAATCTTCAGCAATAAGAGTTTAACTGTGTATATTGTTGTTGTCTTTCCTCTTTTTCTTTTTAGAACAGGCCGCTTTATCTTTTCACCTTTTGACCTAGGCTTCATCAAAGCTCCAATGCAATTGTTTTCTGGTCTAACGTAGGCGTTTTTGTCTGAAAATAATGGTCATTACATGTGAACAGTTGCAACTGCTTACCCTTTACTGTCTAATTCTGATCTGGAATATAACATATGACAGAATCGTGAAGTGGTTCTTTGCATAAAAGTTGGGCAAGTGGGCAACAACTTTAGTTGCAGATGAGTTTTGGATTCGATACCAATCTAAAAAATTCCAACTTTGAATCTCAAAACCGCAAAATATATTCGAATATATTCGAATTCAAATAGCCCCAAAGAGGGGAATATCTCTTCTTTCTCTCTCTCAAATGAATAAGCATGTGGTAACTGAGATTAGGTTTGGAATTAGTTGGCAAACTTAAAGCTCAAACGTCAGCTATAGCGACTATCAGTTGCCAACCAATGTCACCCTGCAAATCATTGATGTTTTAAAGCCAAGTACCGATGGATTCTTTAGCTACAAGAATCTCACATTGATGAAAAACAAAGTCTTACACTCTAGCTCGGCCTATATATAACTAATGTCAACATCTTTTTTTATTCATCGAGCTAAATATTAAAGTTAATTCCTAATAGTTCAAATTTTTATTATTTTTATTCTTCAATACATTAAAAATGCAAAGTGAGTTTTTAATAGTTTAATTGTTTCCATATTTTGTTCTTTAGTAATAAGTGGAGACGATTTCCACTTAAAATATGTTAATCATCTGTTAACTAATTAATTAAGTTAAAACACGAAAAAATTAAAAAAAAATTAAACTCACAGTGCATAGACCGCAAGTTTGAAAATAAATTGAAAAAATAATTTTTTATTTGTACTCTCTGTGCATACACGACAAGTTCACTGGTGGTGTTAGTATGAAAAATATAAACTTTTGGGTGCTATTTTAGTAAAAGTAGGATGTAAGGGTGCTATTTTGGAGTTTCACCCGACCCTAAAGAGTACAGACCAACTGTTAAACTCTTACAGTTAAATGAAATACAAAAGCTTCTGTTTTTTTTTTCTTCAACTGACGCTTGGTTGGTTGTGCTCACTGCCTCAGGTTTTTTTTTTTTTTTGGCGTTTTCACAGTTCCAAAAGTCTGCTCTTCTCATTCCCAGCAGTTAACTGCCTACGGTAAAATCCCATCCCCCACAGTAACTTAAAAAGTTGGTCTCCAACTCTCCATGATTCATTTTGTACAGTTCCTTCTACCGTTCCAAAATATTAATTCGTAAAAAAATGGATTTTTTTTACCTTTATCTTATAGATTTAAATCTTATACATTAATTGTCGAAACTAAAAGTTTCTACAAACGTCTTAGTTTAGGGGTAGGGTTTATGAGTTTAGGTGTAGAAGTTTATAATTTAGGGATGATGGTTAGAATTTAAGGTTTAGGGTTAAATTTTAAGGTTTATAGGTTAAAACCTAAATTAATGCCCATATTACCCTAAACTCTAAGTCTAAACTTTAAATTCTAACCCCAAATCCGAAATTCTAACCATGAACCCTAAATTTTAAATCACTGCACTAAAACCCCTGAACTTTAAATCGTAAACTAAAACTTCAAACCCTAAAACTAATGCGCGTGTGGAAATGAAAAGTTTTCATCGATTATATATAGGATAATAATATATATATATATATATTTGTAAAAAAATAGATTGATTATCAATTTGTCCTTATATTCTTAAATCATGACTGTTTGAAACTTATGTTCCGTTGTTACTCGAATCTAGCCAGGTAAAAAATGGTTTAATTCGTAGTTTTACGGAAACCATTTGTTGTTCTATTTCTTGTTGATGGTGTAGCGTTCATGCTATTTGTGGCCGTACGATATTATCAGCAAAACAATTGTGGCCGTAGGATATTATCAGCAAAAGATTGTGGCAGACGATTGGGTGGGGGATGAAGCTGGGCCTGGTTGTGGGCAAATATCAAAAGGACGCATGGGAACACAAAGACGTGATGGGCTTGCTTTTTCTAGGGTTTAATCAAAGATTGTGCTTTGGCCCATACTTACATCAACATTACATTTTTTTAATTTTAATTTCATATATTTTTTAGGATATAGTTTTATAATAGTATATATGGGTTGTAGATAAGCATATTTGGATTATGTGGAATTAGTAGCTAACAAGTTCAAATGACCATCATGAAAATAAACAATTGACATGCAATGTTGATTACAAATATAAAGGATTATTATCTTATACACTGGTGGTGGAAAATAAAATTTCCATAAGCGGAGTTATTTAGGAGTTTAAGGTTTTAGTTTAGGATTTAAAAGTTAGGGGCTTAGGTTGTAGGGTTTAGAATTTAAAATTCATGGTTAGAATTTAGGGTTTAGGGTTTGTAGTTAGATTTTTAGGGTTTTAAGGTTAAAATTTTAGATTTTAGACTTAGACTTGAAATACACATGCTTGTGTAAACTTTTTTTTAACATACAACGTATCAAATATTAATCCTAAAATAAACATAAAAATATATAATATACATGAAATGAGACATCATGAAAATCCAACCTATCATTTTTCACTCATTGACCTTGTGGGTTCTGCCTTTGGTTCTTTTAGTCACACAAAAGATTGTTAGCTAACTAATTGATATTTGTTTTAATGTAATTTTTATCACATTTCAAATATATACACCTTCTATTATTTATTAATATCCTCTTAACTAAAAGTATTCCATTTACTATTCATTAAACTTACATTAATTTATTTATTAAACTACATTTTCATTAACTATTTTCTAGACTATATATTTGCTTTTCTTTTTGTTTGAATTACAGATATTTGTTTTCTTAATTAAAGTTTTTTAATGATAACAAACAATCAGAATTTTATTGTGCGTGTCAATGAAGGCTATCAAATAGGGATGACAATGGATCGGATTTGAATCGGATTGTATAAAATCCAAGTCCGAATCCGTTACAATCGGACTCGGATATTTTTTTCGGATTTGGATTCGGATTTTTTTCAAACGGATTTGGATCGGATTGTTTTTGGATCGGATTTTTTCGGATCGGATTCGGATTTGTTTCAACCGCATTTAGATTAGAGTTTTTTTAGTTAGATTAAATTGTCATCTCTAGTCTTGACCCAAGTCTAAGGGGTAGATTCACGAATTTTAGCGTCTTTAGGGTATATTGTGTTTTGGCCCTCTAATAATTTTATTTTAGTGCAATCAAGTTCATAATTTTGTATATTTAATTTCTTACACATTTAATTTATGTTATTTAATTCTACACTTGTTCATTTTATCCCTTATTTGTTGACTACATTTCATTTTTTGTGTTTATTGTTTATGCTTTTAATTTGATTTCTATTTTAATTCATAATTTTAGTATAATATATCACAACTTTATCTATCGATTGCATATTACTTACTATTTCATTCACTAACTTCCTTAAGTTTTAGTAATTCATTGATATTTACATTTATTTGTTTCCCTATTGTATTTATTTTATCGTTTGTTTATCTATGACTTGATCTTGCATTTATTTTTTCATATTTATTTATACATGCATATGGTATAAATAAATATATTACATTATATTAAGGTTAATTAATATATATAGATCATAATAAATATTATTATTATTTAACTTACATTCTTAAGGCATTTATATTTTTATTATTACTTTTAATATATATATATTTATATATATATATATATATAAATAAAGTTAATGTATTTAGTTTAACCTTTTACTTTATTTATGTTGTATTTTTGTTTTAATGTAAATATTATATATGATATTTTGTATTAAGGAATTAAAAGTCTTAAATGTTTTGATTCAGACTCGGATATGGATCGGATGCGTCGGATTCGGATCGGACATAGATTTGGATCGGATTCGGATCGTATTCGGATCGGATCTTGGCATGATCCATATCCAACCCATCTCCTATTAGGACTCGGACATTTTCCTCGGATTCGGATTCGGATTTTTTTCAATCGGATATGGATCGGATAAATTTCTTCGGATCGAATCGGATTCGGATCGGATTCGGATTAAATTGCCATCCCTACTATCAAATTTTAAAATTCTCCATTACTTTTTCTAAGCCCAATCATATTTATTCTTTTGAACTTTGAATTTTGGAATAGAAAAGAAAAGGATTTTGTTGGCTTATGAAGAAGAAGAAATATGGGAAACACCAGGCTGCCAAAACAACCAGATTCCTTCCAAAATTTAAAATTCTTCGGAAAATATTACGGAATCTCTCTTTTAACAATATATATATATATACTAATTTGTTGATTTATGCCATCTAATCAAACCAATTATTAGTTAGTATAATAAGACGAGACATTAATTTTTTGATATTATAAATGAATTAAATTAAATTGATCAAAATGTCTGTCACTTCATAATAAACTACTATAATACTCAATTTAAAATAATAGACTAAAAATTAATTGTTGATGGTTAAACTAATTAATTTCACAAAATGCGTTGAGGGGGGTAATATCACAATGTTAATGTCATTATTGGTTGTGACTTGTGATTAGGGATGGTCATGGTCGGTTTTTTGGTCAATCTGCACTTGACCCGAAAATTTAACACCCCACCAAAATTTGATTCGAGTTTTAGAGTAAAAACTCAAACTCGACCCGACCCGGCATAAAAATATATCAATTTGTATTATTATTTGATAAAATAGGAAGCTAATTAAAAAAAATACAAACATCGAAGGGGCATTGTAAGAATTATTCTATTTTATTACACAAAATAGGGAGATAATGGAAAATATATATAAAGAGAGGGTATTGTAGTAATTACGCCTAAATATTAGAATAAAATTAAACTATTATTTTCGGCCGGGCCGAGTATTTTCACCTTAAACCCAAAACGACCCAGCCCAACCTAATCTTAAAAAAATCAGACCCCGAACCCGAAATTTTCTTTAAAAAACATATCCCTATAAAATCAGTTCGGGTCGAAACTCGTCGAGTCTGAGTCAAATAGTCATCTCTAGTTTTGATCGCACCCATAGATCAACGGGTTGTTTTATTTATCTTATCCGAATTTGAATAGTTTATTTATATAAATGCATAAATTTAATTAAATTTTTGAATTAACATAAATATAATTTTACATTCGAATAAAATGAAATTGGCTCATTAAATTTTTGAAGTCAAACATATATATATATATATATATATATATATATATATATATGCTGAAATTGAAAGCGTTTTTTTGTCGATGTTTATCTATATCCCTAACAGTACTGTTCCTCGACGTGGAATTTTGTATATAAAACTTCTTTCATTCTATTCGGAAGAACATAAATATATATAAAACTTCTACTGTGAAGCTTTTTGTAGTAATTTTTTTTTCATTTTTTTTTATAATTATCGATGTCTAACATATTGATCAATTGATCTAAATTAATTACGAAAAATCTATTATATCTCAATGTCGGAATATGAATTTTTGACCTTACATTTAAAAATTTAATATCTCATCTCCAAGCAAGACCGACGAATAATTTGTATTTTTAATTTTTATCCATTCAATTTATCCTGAAATTGTTTGCTATTAATAAAAATAGTTTTTGTTTTGATATAAAAAAATTAGATAAGATCACTAAACTTTATCTTTTGTGGTCATTATCCATTTGCAAATCACGTCACTTTCCCTAAATATCATACTTTTGAAAATTAAAACATTATTATAAGGATTAATATCCTATACACTGGCGGTGGAAATTGAAAGTTTCCACAAGCGCCTTAGTTTTAGGGTATAAGGAGTTAGTTTATGGGTTTAGGTGTAGGGGTTATAATTTAGGGATAGTTGTTTCAATTTAAGGTTTATGGCTATAATTTAGGGTTTATAGGTTAGAGATTAGTTTTAGGGTAATATGGTAAAGATTAAGGTTTTAACCTATAAACCCTAAATTATATCCTTAAACAATGAATTGAAACAACTATCCCTAAATTCTAACCCCCTACACCTAAACCCCTAAACTCTATACGTTAAATTAACTCTTTATACCCTAAAATTAAGGCGCTTGTGGAAACTTTCAGTTTCCACCGCCTGTTATAGAATATTTATCCTTATTATAATATCTTAAATAGGGGTATAGAACATATGAAAATTTCAACATATAAAACACGATGTTTATTTTGGTTTGTTGGTTGATTAGCAAGAGAAAAGCAACCTTGTTTAAATTAGCGTTTTCAATTATAAGCAAAGACCAAAAAAAACAACAACAACAACATGGAAGCTGTAATCACCTATTTAGTCCGGGGTGTTTAACCTATTTTTTTCTTTCTTTTAGTAATGGGCTTTATATGTATGTTAATTATATACATGTATTGGTAAAAATTAAAAACTAAAAAAAAAAAGGGAAAATAAGAAACAAAAAATATATATTATTACTATTAGAATATCCACTACTTATATTATTCCATCATATTACCACCTAGTATTATTACCATACTTTCCACCATTATCTATTATTATCTTCTATTGTCATATTATTATTATTATAAATATTCGTTACCATCTTTGTTACCCTTGTTACCAATATTAATACTAGTATTACTAATACTTAGTATCATTATAATTACCAATGTCATTACCGAATAGTATTATTATTATTATTGATTATTATTATCCTTAATATTTATTATTATTATTATTACTATTATTATTATTATTAAATCTGGAAAAAACAAAAACATTAAATCTGAAAACCCAAAATATTAAATAATAAGTCCAAAGTCCATTACATGTTAAAAAACCAAAAAAAATTACATGGCCTGTTTAGGCCCAAATAATTACAAAAAACCCTAATCTAAAAAAACCCTAATATCCTCTTTGTTTTGCAGCAGCCACATTCCAACCGTTAGATCTAGATCTAGATCTAACGGTCCAGATCAAGACTCGGCAGAAGCCCTAGTTGCCCCCCAGGAAGCCCTAGCGCCGCGCCAGATCCACCGTCAGATCTGGATCCACATCGAACGGCCAGGATCAAGTCTTCCAGGCGCGTGTGATTCACGCGCGACGATCCAAGCTCCCACACGCGCGCGTGCATCACACGCCCAAGCCTCTTCGAGCACTCCGGATTCCCCGGCCGTCTTGCCCCACCGTGGTCCCTCTCCTCGAGTCACATGCAACACAAACAAACAAAATACCAGAAAATCAGGCGCAAATGCAGCAACAAACAGCACTATCTAATTTTTTATGTATTCCAGCAAAAAAGCAAAAGAGGTGATATCGGTTATAAAAAGCCGAAGCAAAATTTGTAGAAGGAGAGCAGAAAAAAAAGAAAATTGTAATCGCATTTTTCATATCAATATCAATACAAGTTGAAATTTTTAGAGGTATTATACTTTTATTTTTCAGTTTTGATTCGCAACAAAAAAATAAAAAAAAAACAGAAAGTTAGGGTTTTTACCGTCGGGTCTTCTCCTTCACCGTTGTCTCCTTTGCCGGTGACAGGCCATCCGGTCTCTTTCGAGATTTCACATGGTAAACCGATGAAAAACGTTGAAAGGTTTTTAAAAAAATTGGGGTTTTGATTTCTGGATTTTACAACAAATCTGGTTTTGGTTTTAGATCTAAAAAAGGGAAACTTTTGTCTTTGTTTTGGGTTTTAAAAAAAAAAGATTTTTACGGTTCCGGCGCCGTCAACGGCGGCCGGAACCCGATCGGCGCCGCCGCCGGCTGTAGAGCCAAAGGATGAGAGCTCTCTAGTTTATTTAGGGTTTACAAAAAATAAAAAAGGGGGGGCTGATAAATTTTTAAGGTGAGTTTTATAGTGTTTTGAAGCATTAAAAATGGTTTAATTGCAATTTAGGTCCCTCCGCGTCGCCGAAATTGCACACGGAGGGGCTTCCGCAATTTAAAATCACATTCCGGGTCCCTGCATGTTTTCAAACATTTTTAATCTAGTCCCGATATCAATTTGGTTAAATTCCGAATGGGTAAATTGTTTTCCTGATCCCTGAAACTTTCTGTGACCTTCCAATCGAGTCCCCATTTCGTGTTTTAATCAGTTTTTTTTGTGGGTTTATTGCAGTTTGGGTCCATATCAGTTTGTATTTTTATTTATTTACTTTGCTTTTCATTTGTCATGTTATATGTTGTCATCCATGCATTTTACTTATTGTATCGAATATATGTTTGTATCAAATGTTTTTGCCATATTGTAAGTTTGTGCATGCTTTACCATCTTTTGTCCGAATATATTTTTATGACATGCATTTCAATTGACATTCATATGATTTTTTAGTATTTCGATAAGCATGATAATTAATTTTAATTATAAAACAGAGATACTTATTAATTCGCGTATTCGGGTCACTAGCCTAACTTATTGGATGTCCTGCGAGTATTCGGATTAATTCGAATCATCTAAAGGTAAATCCGTAATTAAAAATTGACAAAACCATATCATCATCCTTTAATTGCCTGCATCATGCATAAAGGTGACGTACGAGATCCGAACCCTAAACTAACACGGCAGTCAGTCTTATTTGATGTCGGTTTAGTCTTTGGTCCGGTGTATCGTCATCCTTTTTAATTAAATGTTTAATTAATTCGACACCACCAACTTGGATAGAGCTCATATAATTAAAGTCCGGTTTTCAATTAAGAACCCCTAATTAAAGTCTTTTTAAATTTTGAATAATTTCCATCAATTAAAGGCAATAATTATCTTGGTACCGATTTCCGGGCGTGATGGGGGTGTTAACCCTTCCCCACGCGTAACCAACTCCCGAACCCTTTCAAAAGAATCTCTGGTTTTGTTTTACGGTGTCTGGTCTACCTCAGTGGCCGGTGGCGACTCCAATCGAAGAAAAAAAGATTTTTTAAAAAGGGATTTTCCAAACCCGAATTAATTTTTAAAATTCCCCCATTTTTAAATCAAATTGAATACGGAATATTTTTCAAAAGTAGCGGTGCGGAAAAAACCCCGTGACAGAAGCAATCAATAAATTTGTGTTTAATACAAACAATAATTGTGTACTAAATAAGATTAGTTTTTTTCTGCGACAATAAATATTAAAGACTAAGTGCTACATACATTTGACCGATAGCATGCATGATGCACCCATTTTTCACTCTTTTGACTTCCCCATATTTATCAAAAAACTAACAATACGGTCATAATATCGAGACTGTTAACAGTAGAAAAAGAATTACATGAGAAGTGCCGATTCACACGGTTATTAGCCATTCAAAATTCGTCGGTTCTAATCAAAAACTTCTTTGAATAAGTAGTTAAAAATTTTCGGTTAACACTTTTTTTTCTCATTAAGAGTAAATATTATTTTCTTCTCCTTTAAATAATATTATTTATAAAAATCTGTCGTTTCTATCAGAAGCAAAATTAGATTTTTATAAAGAGAGAGGAAAGGGCTAAAAATAAAATTTCATTTTAAAAAGATTGAAAGAATTATGTAACTAATTTTATTTTTTAAAAAATTATTTTATTAATATTGAAAAAAAAGTTTGCAAGTCCACGCCCCAAAACCCGGCCTAATTTCGCCACTGAATTTTATAGATTCATTATGTGGCCACAATGATAAAGAATAACCTCCAAGGAGATCTAAATTTGAACTTTATTGGTCGTAGTTATGCATACTTTTACAATGAGCTAAGAATAATAAACAAATATTATTGTCAACAATTGCTAAAATGAATTAATATCCTACGGTGTAAATTAAAAGTTTCCACAAACGCCTTAATTTTAGGATATAAGGAGTTAGTTTAGAGTATATAGTTTAGGGGTTTAGAATTTAGGGATAGTTATTTCAATTTAAGGTTTAGGGTTTATAGGTTAGAGTTTAGTTTTTAGGGTAATATAGTGAGGATTTAGGTTTTAACCTATAAACCCTAAATTATAGCCCTAAACCTTAAATTGAAACAACTATCCCTAAATTCTAACCCCTTACACCTAAATCCCTAAACCCTATACCCTAAAACCAAGACGCTTGTAGAAACTTTCAGTTTCCACCGCCTGTGTGTAGAATATTTATCCTGCTAAAATAAGTGGATAAAGTTTCCAGTTGATAACTTCTCCTCTCTTCTGAGTTGTGGGTTCGAAACTTATTAGAACCAAATTTCTCTTCTCCCTCTCCTAGGTAGAAATTGTTCAAAAGGAAAAATAAAATGTTATCATATAATCAAACCACAATATTTTAAAAAATGGTAAACTACGTTAGGTATCACCCAACTATAGGAGGTAACCCGTGTTTGCCACCAACCTTTGAATTGGTCCAATTATACCACTAAACTTTAATTTTCGACTCGTTTATACCACTCCGTCGTTAACTCCTTAACAAGGTAATAACATGGCAGACGGTCGATGACGTGCATACTAAACTAAAACGATATTATTTTGGTTTTACAATTTTAATGCCCAAACAGCCTAAAAGCACGTGGTTTTGACGATGGATGGAAATTTAAAAATATTGCTCTTATGGGGTTTAAACCTAGGACATTTAAAATTGAATATTTGTATTACACCACGAAGCCAACTTAAGTTTTTGTTATGTTAGTAATACAAATAATAGTACTCAATGTTTTACAGTTTTTAGTTTCGCTCTTAACTTTTTTAAATTCCAACCTCATTGCTTCAGAAATTTACAAACAAATATAATTTTTAAATTTTTTATATTCTAACCGCAGTTGGCTTGGTGGTTTAATCCAAATATTTAATTCTAAATGACCTAGTTCAAACTCCCAAAAAAATAATTTTTTTAAATTTTCATCTATCACGAAAAATGACGCAGTTTTAAGCTGTTTGGGTGTCCAAACAGTGGAGCATGAAACGACCTCAAACGTTTCGAAACGGAATTCAAACTTGGTTTTAAAATATGATCGTTGGAGTTTTATAAGTGAATTTAAAATTATCGTTAAGGCGTATCGAAACGCTTCTAAGCCGTTTCGATACAGACTTTGACAATGTCAAAATGTTTCGAAACGAATATCGAGTCAAAAACTAAAATTAATTGTATAATTAAATCAATTAAAAAGTTAGTGATAAAAACATGTGTTACATGGCGTTAAAAAACAACTTTTGTTTAAGAAAAAACAAGACACAAACTCCATCGTTAGTACATACGCTAACTTTGTCCATATACACGTGTTACTCTCTAATTGTTTCATATCCTAGCACTCCACCAATAGCACGCCATGTGGATTTTGTTCCAGAGTTTAAATCATAGCCGTCGGATGAACTAAAGGGTAAAATGGGGAATCTGCACTCGTATAAACTTGTATAAAATGGAACCTTTGATCCATCGAGAAATTATTTCATGGTCCCGGACCACCACGTCATCCATGGTCCCCATTCACTAAAAATCAGCCATGTAATTTCTTTTTTTCCATGTCACTGTGTAACCACCCACTCCCTATTTATATGGCTTAAAAAGATGAAGATTCATCTTTGAAAAAATGACAGGAAAATTACATGGCTGATTTTTAGTGGATGTGACCATGGATGACGTGGTGGTCCGGGACCATACAATAATTTTTCTGATCCATCGAACTCAGAAGAAAGGCAAAGCTTTTGTTTCCTCGTATATCACAGAGGAAAGCTTTTACTTTACATTTCTAATTCTAAAAGCCCAAAAAAGAAGAAGAAAAAAATACTAAGAAAGGGAAAAATATCCCAGCGGGGAATGCAGAGAGATGATAGGGAAATCGTTGACAAGGCCTGAGCTGTGTGGGCACGGTAAGCGGTCCACCGGCGACAGGAATTGCCACCGGAAACACGTCGAAGACGGGTGATCCATTCACAAAGACAAACAACAAATCTCTGTTCTTATTTCTTAATGTTCTACCTTTTGTTGTTGTATCTGTATATACAGTAATTTAGATCGAAAAGTAAAGTTCAAAGCTTTTCTTCTTTGTATTATATTTCTGGAGAGCTGATAAAAATGGCAGAGAAAACGAGAAGTGATCAGCACCCATCTTTGCTACATGGAAAATACGAGCTTGGTCGTATGTTGGGCCATGGAACTTTCGCCAAAGTCTACCATGCACGGAATCTTCAGACAGGGAAGAGCGTCGCCATGAAAGTTGTCTGCAAAGAGAAAGTGATTAAAGTTGGGATGATGGAGCAGATGAAGCGGGAGATTGCCGTTATGAAGATGGTGAAACACCCCAACATCGTCGAGTTGCATGAAGTCATGGCGAGTAAGTCCAAGATTTACTTAGCCATGGAACTCGTTCGCGGCGGCGAACTGTTCTCGAAAATCGCCAAGGGTCGGCTGAATGAAGACTCGGCGAGACATTATTTCCAACAGCTGGTTTCCGTTGTCGATTTCTGCCATAGCCGTGGGGTTTATCACCGTGATTTGAAGCCGGAGAATCTGCTGTTGTACGAAGATTGCAGCTTGAAGGTCACTGATTTTGGACTCAGTGCTTTCTCCGAACACTTGAAACAAGACGGGTTGTTGCACACGACTTGTGGAACACCGGCGTATGTTGCTCCTGAAGTTATCGGCAAGAAAGGGTACGACGGAGCCAAGGCGGATATCTGGTCTTGTGGGGTAATCCTTTATGTTCTTCTTGCCGGATTCTTACCATTTCAAGATGATAACTTGGTGTCAATGTATAGGAAGATTTACAGGGGAGATTTCAAGTGCCCACCTTGGTTTTCCCCTGAAGCTCGTATGTTAATCACCAAGCTTTTAGATCCGAACCCGAATACCCGAATCACCATCTCAAAGGTGATGGATTCAACTTGGTTCAAGAAATCAGTACCCAAAACTATTAGAACAAAGGAGGAGTTGGAATTCGAAGCGTTCACCGGCGAGAAATCATCAAAGCCGGAAACTTTGAACGCTTTTCACATCATTTCCTTATCCGAAGGCTTTGATTTGTCACCTTTGTTCGAAGAGAAGGAGATAGAAGAGAAAGAGGAGGTGAGATTTGCTACAACAAAGCCGGCAAGCAGTGTGATATCGAAACTGGAAGAGGTGGCCAAGTCGGTGAAGTTCAGCGTCAAGAAGAGCGAGTCAAGTGTGAGGCTGCAGGGTCAGGAATGCGGACGGAAAGGGAAATTAGCTATCGCCGCCGACATATTTGCATTGACACCGTCGTTTCTGGTGGTGGAAGTTAAGAAAGACCACGGTGACACCCTCGAGTACAATCGGTTTTGCATTAAAGAGCTCCGACCGGCGCTTAAGGATATCGTCTGGACTTCGCCTGTAGATAACTCGACAGTCAACCAGAAACAGAGGATGTCCTGTTCTTGATTAGTTTCTATCATCATGTATTTGTGGATCCATTTTTATGCTGGTATTTGCATGCTCGTGTTGTTTTCTGCAAGTGGACCGCTTCAGTTATAGGCTTATAGCCAATCTCATCGTCAACATTTTTTCTTCTTTTTTGCCAACATTTCCCGTTAAAGTTGTATACGTTCAGTCCCAGAAAAGGTGCCAAACCATTCCCTTTTGCACCATCTTCGTATAAAAAGAGCCTACTAACTCTAAATAATCGGATGATTTTATATGTGAAATTAAAAAAATAAATGTAGAAAATAATAAGACATATATTAAAGTTGGTGTTTCATAGCACAATATTGTTCTTAGTACAGTTGCTAACCCACTACCTTTGCTTCTACAATGCCTGGGTTTGAATCCCCTTAGCAGCATATATGTTGAAATTTGTTTTCCTCCTCCAATTAGGTGTTAACACGTGTCACCGCCTAATTAATTTATTTTATTAGTTTAAAATTAGGACTAAATTGAAAGAATGTGTAAATAGTAAAGACCAAATGTGTAATTATACTTTAATTTTTTAACTGTCACGTCACCTTCTGTTAGCTCATTAACGGCTGGTGGTCACATTGATCCAATTTCAATAGTTTGGGTGGTCAATTGAGTCAATTTTTTTTAATGTGATCATTTTAATACATTTACCATAATATGGTGGTCATTAAGTTAGTTTACCCTTAATAATAACATCATTAATCATGAAATAAAAATAAAATAAATATATTTTTTAAAATAAAAAACACAATAACAATATTGTTACAATTATTTATTCCTATATTGTTGTGAAAGAAAAGATTCGGTCGCCCGGCTTGTATGTTGCAAGTGGAAGTAAACCGTGACGGCAACTGGGGTAGGCAAGAGGCGCTGTCAGGTTGGAATAGACATTTGGTTCATATGAAGAACAACATCACCCACATGGGTTCATGCTTTTTACATGTTGATCACAATATTTTCATATAGAAAATGGCTATAATAAACATTTCCTCCTCCTTCTACTGAATTTTTCTAAAGTGATTACAACGTAATATCTGTTCATAGATATTTTTAATCTTTTGACAAAGTACATGCAACTAGCATATATTGTGATTGAATCTGTGTCTCCTGAGATAACTATTATCCGTTTTTCACTCATACAATTGTTGGGTTCAAAAAATAATACATATTTTTGAGTCAATAATCTAGTGATTACATTTATATGTGTACGATGGTGAATCCATTGGACCCATGATCCACGTACTCCTATGAAAGGAGCCAAAAAATCCCTAACGAATTTGATACTAAAGTCTGATTCAATTTGGGGCAAAACATCTAAGATGGGCCATGTATTTGCCCAAATTCACAAATCAAATGACTTACAAACAACATTATCATTATTATACTGGAATTTAAACCATTTGACAATCTGATTTAACTACCAAGAAAATGTAATCATTGTGGGTTACTACTAATTAGGATCTTAATTATTAAATTCCATATATTCATGACAAGATGAAAGGTCACCTAGATGTCCAAGTGTAGCACACCAAAAACATTTTTTTTCTAAAAAAATGGTTATGAAATAATTAATCAACGGGAAAATGAAAACATTCTTGCAGAATTCAGTTTACTATTCGTATAGACATGAATTTTACGCCTTAAACCTTCATATAAATACAATAACGTTGCACATCTTATCAAACATACCTTTTAGTAAGAAGATAATAATCTTGTGACATTTGAAATCACCTTCGACGCCTCTAGAATATGGTTTGATTATCTTTTCGTGAAGTCACTATTAGGTTATTAATTATACTACATGAACTTAGATACAGAGGTGGACTGAGGGTGCTAGTGGGGCAGTCACACTATGAAAATTTCAAATTCTTATATATTTTAATTTTTTTTGAATTTTATATTGATAATATAATTGCACATTCTTGGATTTTTAAATCTCTGTACAATTTTACTTAATATAAAAGTTTGCATTCTCTAATATAAAATTTTACGTCCGTCCTTACTTAGATATAAGTATGTGTCCGCCTGTCCGGCATGAGATAATTTTAAAAATATTTTTTCTACATGTTCAGAGGATTATATATATGCCGAATTCAAATACTTCAAGAAAAATGAAGAATAAAATAACATAGGTTATTAACGTGCATGCTCATAGATGAATATCAAGAACTTGTGAAGAATAATTTTACTAAGGTTCGAACTCGCGTTCTTTCCTTAGGAGTGTAATATCAAGCATTCAACAACAAACATTGACCACAAGGAAATCAAGCATACTGATCATTATTAAAAATTGCATGTTTGTAAATAAATTTGGCCAAACTTCAGGGTTATGCACACCAAAAAAACTAACACATATACGCATTGTGGTTCACTTCACTCAGGCTAGCCTTTTTTCTTTATGCTTGACACAATATAAGGATTCTAGTGCCTGCGCCTTTGACAACACCTATCTTGCCAATCTTGCCATAACACTCTCTGTAGCGTTGCATATTCTATCAAACATGTTTTTTGGTAAGAAGATAATAGTTCATATGCTGGTTTTTTTTCCAATATTTTTTTATATAGGTTTAAAGCGAGTTTAACACATGGTATCTGTCTGTCATGTAACACTCTCTGTAGACATGCACACACAGCATTAAATTTATGATAAGAGGTGTTCTTGGGAAAGGAATGAGAGAGTAAATTTTGAAGACAGCTAATAATTACTTTAAACTATTGAATGTACTTATGATTCTGAAATCTGAACTACATCCGTGTTTAATGGTGTTCTCCCCCCCCCCCCCCCCCCCCTATGATTCTGCAGGCAAAGAAATATTCTGAAGAGATTGCTGCAAGTGTTGTTTGGAGTCCAAGTCAATGCGAAGATGATGTAGGTAACCGGGCGTGACGATGTTGGCCGGGTCATGTTTTTTTTTTAAAGCTAAGGTGATTACAAGTAGTATTTGTCTTTAATATATTCTCAATCCTTTGAGAATGCATACTCAATCACCATATTACAAATATTGGTGCTCGAACTCGTGATCTCAAAAAACAATAATCATTCTCTTAACTACTGAAGTTGGTTCGTGCCGGGTCATGTCTCTTGGTTGAGTGGTTTATATATTCGTCGATTAATTTGTGTTTGATGGGGTTGGTCGTGGGTTACCGCCAGTCTCCTATAATAGGATCGTGAATTCAACGCGCTTTGACTCAGCCCCCTTAGTTGTTGCCCACTTCTTCCTTTCTTCTTGTTATTTGTTTATTTATATTTCTGTTCGTCAAACTTTTACTTAATTACTAGCTTGTTTGTGGCCCTTATGTTTCTTTACCTAACAATCCTTATTTTAGTGATATAATTAATGAAGTGTCTAATTAATTATTAAATAAATTTGTAGTAATTAATGCCAATAACCATCACTTTCGGGAATCTATGAGTAATGGGTTGGTGTTTCCAGGCTAAAACGTAACTCCGAACTAATCTCTAATTGTTATTTTTATTTTAACAAAGTTTTAGTTGGAATGACGTCATTGGGTTTTGTTTTTGTACTGGGGTATGTGTTTGGTTGAATGTGATGATGGATTAGACAAGCTTAAGTGCAAATTAACATAATTGAAGATAAACAAAAGTAGCTGATCCGTTGACTTATAAGCTAATCCACCTTCACGACAAAAGTACTAGGTATACGGGCATCTGAAGTATCAGATACCCGGATCGTCAGATAGTTTAAAGTACGGCTTGTGTTTTGACTCGGGTTTTGTGAGTACCCGTTAGTCGGGTACTCAAAAGTTGCGAGTACTGAAAATTTTGGATATTTAGGTATTCAGATATAAAAATATGCATTTTGTAAATATAAAAATATTTAAAATAACTCAAAAGGTAAACAAAGCTGGCTCCGCTGCCACCCACTCATTTTCAGATAAAACTTTCAAAAGTTATCCACATGATAATAATTACGTTATTATTTAAAAGTAGTACACCCATTCTTAAAATAAAAATTCAACACATTATAATACCATTCATTTTGATTTTACATCTAATTTTAGAGCATATGAAAGTAAGGGAAAATATTAAAATTATTTAATAATAATAAGTCGTCGTCTTCCTTTTATCCTTTGTTGGAGTTGGTCAAGTTAGCTGCTGCTAGGGTAGCTTTTAACTCAAAGTACGGTGTCCTTTGCCTTTGGAGACCCACCTTATTCTTTCATATTGTAACACCCCCTTTCCGGCCTGGTAGAGAACCGGGTCGGAGAGCGCTACCGAAAAATAATACGGAGATCGGAGACATAAATCTTTTAGTGACATAACATATTAGAGATTAGAACTTATTCCAAAGTTCAAAAATCATTTCGGCATATTTTATTAATCTCTTTTAAGACTTAACACTTAACTTATTAACAACTTATTTGAATTGGGGTCAATTTTAAACTTTTTCAAACTCAGGGATTAATTTGTAATTTTTACAAATTGGGGGTCCTTATCTGAAATTCGTGATATTATACTGAAATTAAACTTACTAGTTATTAGCCTGTAAAATCTCATTACTAACGGAGGTCATTTACCTATCTGATTAGACTAGGTAATGTTCAGTGACTATTTTGTAAAGTATTCAAATCTACTTCTTTTTGAATTATCTTACTAAAATTCTTTACATATTTAAATGAGCCTAACAACTCACAAAAAATCTTATAATCCTTTAATCAATATTTTAGTACCAATTATGTCAATTTTATTACTAACTCAATAGTCTATATAGCTTTAACACCTTATAAAAAACATAGGTAAAATTTCGCAATAGTAAGCCCACAAGATATAACTACTTTAATTACTTTAACTAATTTGCCACCATACTAGGAGTTCATAAGGACAAAACACATTACTCTTTAATTGTAGTGACTTGCCAACCTTCCAACTAATCTCGATCTCGATCTGTTACTTTCCTTAACCTGAAATGTTATGCAATGAATGCATTAGACTTACATAGTCTAAGTGAGGTAGCCAATGACAATGAATGATCATATTATGTCATGTAACATGCTTCCAAAAATGAATGTCATGCTAATTATGCAATAACATGGCATACTTCATATTCATAACAAAACATAATATCATATCATGAGCATAACATAGCATACGTATCAAATACATAATATATTGGTACCATTGGATACGCGGATTCCCTGTACACCATATCATGAATCATAAATGAGCCGTAGCCCTGAGCCGTAGCTCCATATCATGTAGCATTTCATAGTCATATTCGAACATATCAAAGTAATACAAGGCACTTACCAAATTTACCATTCGAGCATAGTTACTCTACATGAGCCCTTAACAAATGCAACATAAACATCATACTTTTATGTTCATTCATACAGCAAGTATCGATCAAAACATTATCATATACAACAACAAGCATCAATTAAAAGCATTAGCATATACAAAACAAGTAAGCATATCAATTTCATTTCATTAGTACTTATCATTTAAGTACTTATCTTTCAAGTCATGTAACTTTTAAATATTTTGCCTTGGTTGATTAATGAACAAGGTAATCGAGTCTTCATGTAACATGTAACATGTAATATTAGATACTCAAAGTATCCATTTCTCATTACTTATAACAGGGGATGCATAGGCATCAATGGTGACTTACCACCATTCAATTATCAAGGTGACTAACCACCTTATCAGGTTTATAGGTGACTAACCACCATCCTGTAACAAAGATCAGAGGAGCTCAACGACTCTAAGGCATGCCCTTCTACCTATAGACACTAATCATACCAAGGACTTTACTTATCTTTCTTTATTAACAAGATCATTCACTTGCCAATCATTCATAATTTCAAAGGCATTTAACCATTTCAATAGGCATATACATATAATCAATCAAGCATCATGGTAACATAAAATTCCAGCAAGCACATGAGATCATATTCATTTTATGATCATCAAAAACCAGTAGCAAAGCTTATCATTTAGTCGCATTTCACATAGCTCAAGCAATCAACACATCATATTTATACTAAGCATGCTTATCTAACAAGCAATATACACTTAGATCAATATTCTTGCCTTTAATCTTTCTTCCTTATCATTTTAAATTTTACCAATCATTATTAAATTCATTTCATGCTTTCTTCATGTTATCTAATAAAAAAATAACAAGGTTAGGATACTAATCCCAACACTTTAAACAAAACTACACTCACATATATCAGAACATAAAACAAAGATCGGAATGACACCGCGTCACCCTAGACAAATGCATTTATACTCACATATCAGAACAAAGAAACAAAGATCGGAATGACACCGCGTCACCCGAGACAAATGCATTTATACTCACATATCAGAACAAAGAAACAAAGATCGGAATGACACCGCGTCACCCGAGACAAATGCATCTACACTCACATATAAGAACATAAAAACAAATATCGGAATGACACCGCGTCACCCGAGACAAATGCATCTACACTCACATATCAGAACATAAAAACAAAGATCAGAATGACTCCATGTCACCCGAGACAAATGCATCTACACTCATATACCAGAACATAAAAATAATGATCGGAATGACACCGCGTCACCCGAGACAAATGCATCCACACTCACATATCAGAACATAAAAACAATGATCGGAATGACACCGCGTCACCCGAGACAAATGCATCTACACTCACATATCAGAACATAAAAACAATGATCGGAATGACACCGCGTCACCCGAGACAAATGCATCCACACTCACCTCAATCCAAGCTTAGAGACATTTTCCTTATTCTCCAACTTTGTGATTTCCTTCATTTCTACATCTTTTCTAACCAAACATTAAAGAAACATATGATTTAGTACATTAGGCAGCTTGCATTGTCCTCAAAGAAATATTTATATAAAATGTTCTATAACTCAAAATCTGATTTCGTTTGTTTTAAACGAAACTAGACTTAATAACCTTTTAAACCATATAAATTATAACTTTCAATTCTTCTTATACAATTTATAATGAATTTCTAAAATTAATGTTGATGCAGATTTAGGGGCAAACTGTTACCCTGTTTTTATGACATTTACTTACTCAAAAATTCATATCTTTTTACTCACAACTCCAAATAAGGAGTTCTTTACCATTCTAGAAAGCTTATAAACACACCTTTACAACCATGTATGGTACATAATTTTATCATTTCTCTATCAATACAGTTTATTACTTGAACATAAGGCATTTTTAGAAACCTAATCTGCCTATTCTTAATTTATGACTTTAGTGCATTTATAACCTATGTTTCACTACACCATTAATCTTGAGATTTTAACTATATTTACCTTCATATATTAACATAATAATTATGTTCCAGAAACCATGAAAACAGGGCATATAAGTCCTCAAATTATCAATTTTTACAAATTAGTACATTCTAATTTTCTATGTGTTCTAATGATATTTAAACTATCAATTGATATATAATTCAAACTAAATTATTTATTTTTCATTTCTATAATACATCCCCTGTTTACAATAAATTTTCCAGAATTTATTGGCATCAATTAAACCTTTAACATTTTCGAATTTCACAATTTAGCCCTAGCAGATTCCAATTTTATTCAGTTTCAGTCCAGTAATTTCTAACAACAATTTAGAGACCTATACTTAACATTTTTAAGCAAATCATACCTCTATTCCATGTAAAATTTTGTCCTCTACAACTTTGTAGAAGAACACGTTTTCCAGAAATGACTCTAACATGCTCAAAAATGCAGTTTTCTGCAGGACAGTTTACAAATCCGAATTTCTTTATTCTTTCTACCCTTATCATTTACCAACTTTTAATTAATCCAATTTCATGTTTAATATATATACTAACATCAAATTAAAGATAGTTGAGACTCTAATCTCAACTCTAATTTGTTTCACTCACCTTGACAGACCGGTACTTTATTTTTATTTCTTGGGCTTGATGGTTGTTCTGAATCGACCTCGTGTACTATGATAATTAATAAAAATCAATTAAAATCGACAAGACAGTATCGAATAAATATAAAAATATTAATCAGACTCGATACCGAAACTTAAACCAACTAAGGATTTGGGCTTACCCCGACGTCGGCAGAGATTCGATATTACTATATCGAATTTATCGAATCATCAATCGAACATGGACTGCATCCTTTGTTTCTTCCTAATTTCCTAATACAACTCGGATCTCTTCTCCCCTATTTATACAAGCTAGCCGTCCATGCTTTTCCAATTCTAATTTCTTCTTTAATTTATGGCCACATTTAGTGAATTTGCCACTTGATTTGTTTTTCATATCTTGAGTTTGTGGTTTTCCACGTGGTGGAGAACAAAACTTTGTGGCCACCTATTTATTTTGTTTTGTAAAAAGCTACTCAATTGGCAATTGCCACATTCATTTTTTTAATGGCTTAATGGTTCTCATAATTGAATTAGTGGCTTGGCCACCATTTCCATTTCCTTTCAATAATAATAATAAATTAACCCAAATAATTTAACAAGATCGAATAAATTATTTTATCGATACTAAATATTCGGTTACCGAAACTTAATTCCGACTAGACCGGTTTTTGGGATGTGACAACTCTCCCCCCTTAGAAAAGAATTCGTCCTCGAATTCTTCCTGTAGCTTCGGATTGTTCATCCGAGCACTCTTCGGGATCAGAATCTTCTAGAGATGAAGAATTCACCTTTCCTAATTTTTTTTGCGACATTGTCCTTCATGTCGTCGTTGACAAAAAATTGTACTTAAAAATTCTCAACTCACGGTTTCCTCGGAGACGGTAAAGACAGTAGTCTTCCATCACTGTAAGATTTCAACGTAAGAGCGCATTCAAGTTTATGTTCATCCGAACATCTTAATTGATTATCAAAAATCCTTAAAGTATTGTCTAACCAATACTCGGCTATTTTGGGATCATCTATGTCCCGACCAGTAAAGGTGTAAGCTCAGTATTGCAATAACTTATCGATTGGAGTTCGAAGAGGTTGCGCAACAGGTGGCGTAGGTTGCATGACTTGACTAGCCTTTAACACATAAATTGATTAAACATTTCAGCTATATTCTGATAACATCGTGCCTGAGCTGTAGGAGCTTCAGGTTCTACACCTTGAACATGAGGGTTCTGAGAATTCGGAGGATTTCCTCCTTGCACCTACTCGCCATAAGTCGAGGAGATAGCAACAGACTCATTATTACAGGTTTCGTTAGTTCGAGACACATATCTATATTATAAAAGAGATCGGATCAGTTGACAAGTCACAATACTTAATAGATTAACTCTTAGGTGGCAAAGTAACTTAACACATAATACAAACATACTTATTTTTAGTCCAGAACCGACTAAACTTTAGCTCTGATACCACATATGTAACACCCCCTTCCTGGCCTGGTAGAGAACCGGGTCGGAGAGCGTTACCGGAAAATAATACGGAGATCGGAGACATAAATCTTTTAGTGACATAACATATTAGAGATTAGAACTTATTCCAAAGTTCAAAAATCATTTCGGCATATTTTATTAATCTATTTTAAGACTTAACACTTAACTTATTAACAACTTATTTGAATTGGGGTCAATTTTAAACTTTTTCAAACTCAGGGATTAATTTGTAATTTTTACAAATTGGGGGTCCTTATCTGAAATTCGTGATATTATACTGAAATTAAACTTACTAGTTATTAGCCTGTAAAATCTCATTACTAACGGAGGTCATTTACCTATCTGATTAGACTAGGTAATGTTCAGTGACTATTTTGTAAAGTATTCAAATCTACTTCTTTTTGAATTATCTTACTAAAATTCTTTACATATTTAAATGAGCCCAACAACTCACAAAAAATCTTATAATCCTTTAATCAATATTTTAGTACCAATTATGTCAATTTTATTACTAACTCAATAGTCTATATAGCTTTAACACCTTATACAAAACATAGGTAAAATTTCGCAATAGTAAGCCCACAAGATATAACTACTTTAATTACTTTAACTACTTTGCCACCATACTAGGAGTTCATAAGGACAAAACACATTACTCTTTAATTGTAGTGACTTGCCAACCTTCCAACTAATCTCGATCTCGATCTGTTACTTTCCTTAACCTGAAATGTTATGCAATGAATGCATTAGACTTACATAGTCTAAGTGAGGTAGCCAATGACAATGAATGATCATATTATGTCATGTAACATGCTTCCAAAAATGAATGTCATGCTAATTATGCAATAACATGGCATACTTCATATTCATAACAAAACATAATATCATATCATGAGCATAACATAGCATACGTATCAAATACATAATATATTGGTACCATTGGATACGCGGATTCCCTGTACACCATATCATGAATCATAAATGAGCCGTAGCCCTGAGCCGTAGCTCCATATCATGTAGCATTTCATAGTCATATTCGAACATCTCAAAGTAATACAAGGCACTTACCAAATTTACCATTCGAGCATAGTTACTCTACATGAGCCCTTAACAAATGCAACATAAACATCATACTTTTATGTTCATTCATACAACAAGTATCGATCAAAACATTATCATATACAACAACAAGCATCAATTAAAAGCATTAGCATATACAAAACAAGTAAGCATATCAATTTCATTTCATTGGTACTTATCATTTAAGTACTTATCTTTCAAGTCATGTAACTTTTAAATATTTTGCCTTGGTTGATTAATGAACAAGGTAATCGAGTCTTCATGTAACATGTAACATTAGATACTCAAAGTATCCATTTCTCATTACTTATAACAGAGGATGCATAGGCATCAATGGTGACTTACCACCATTCAATTATCAAGGTGACTAACCACCTTATCAGGTTTATAGGTGACTAACCACCATCCTGTAACAAAGATCAGAGGAGCTCAACGACTCTAAGGCATGCCCTTCTACCTATAGACACTAATCATACCAAGGACTTTACTTATCTTTCTTTATTAACAAGATCATTCACTTGCCAATCATTCATAATTTCAAAGGCATTTAACCATTTCAATAGGCATATACATATAATCAATCAAGCATCATGGTAACATAAAATTCCAGCAAGCACATGAGATCATATTCATTTTATGATCATCAAAAACCAGTAGCAAAGCTTATCATTTAGTCGCATTTCACATAGCTCAAGCAATCAACACATCATATTTATACTAAGCATGCTTATCTAACAAGCAATATACACTTAGATCAATATTCTTGCCTTTAATCCTTCTTCCTTATCATTTTAAATTTTACCAATCATTATTAAATTCATTTCATGCTTTCTTCATGTTATCTAATAAAAAAATAACAAGGTTAGGATACTAATCCCAACACTTTAAACAAAACTACACTCACATATATCAGAACATAAAACAAAGATCGGAATGACACCGCGTCACCCGAAACAAATGCATTTATACTCACATATCAGAACAAAGAAACAAAGATCGGAATGACACCGCGTCACCCGAGACAAATGCATTTATACTCACATATCAGAACAAAGAAACAAAGATCGGAGTGACACCGCGTCACCCGAGATAAATGCATCTACACTCACATATCAGAACATAAAAACAAATATCGGAATGACACCGCGTCACCCGAGACAAATGCATCTACACTCACATATCAGAACATAAAAACAAAGATCAGAATGACTCCATGTCACCCGAGACAAATGCATCTACACTCATATACCAGAACATAAAAATAATGATCGGAATGACACCACGTCACCCGAGACAAATGCATCCACACTCACATATCAGAACATAAAAACAATGACCGGAATGACACCGCGTCACCCGAGACAAATGCATCTACACTCACATATCAGAACATAAAAACAATGATCGGAATGACACCGCGTCACCCGAGACAAATGCATCCACACTCACCTCAATCCAAGCTTAGAGACATTTTCCTTATTCTCCAACTTTGTGATTTCCTTCATTTCTACATCTTTTCTAACCAAACATTAAAGAAACATATGATTTAGTACATTAGGCAGCTTGCATTGTCCTCAAAGAAATATTTATATAAAATGTTCTATAACTCAAAATCTGATTTCGTTTGTTTTAAACGAAACTAGACTTAATAACCTTTTAAACCATATAAATTATAACTTTCAATTCTTCTTATACAATTTATAATGAATTTCTAAAATTAATGTTGATGCAGATTTAGGGGCAAACTGTTACCCTGTTTTTATGACATTTACTTACTCAAAAATTCATATCTTTTTACTCACAACTCCAAATAAGGAGTTCTTTACCATTCTAGAAAGCTTATAAACACACCTCTACAACCATGTATGGTACATAATTTTATCATTTCTGTATCAATACAGTTTATTACTTGAACATAAGGCATTTTTAGAAACCTAATCTGCCTATTCTTAATTTATGACTTTAGTGCATTTATAACCTATGTTTCACTACACCATTAATCTTGAGATTTTAACCATATTTACCTTCATATATAAACATAATAATTATGTTCCAGAAACCATGAAAACAGGGCATATAAGTCCTCAAATTATCAATTTTTACAAATTAGTACATTCTAATTTTCTATGTGTTCTAATGATATTTAAACTATCAATTGATATATAATTCAAACTAAATTATTTATTTTTCATTTCTATAATACATCCCCTGTTTACAATAAATTTTCCAGAATTTATTGGCATCAATTAAACCTTTAACATTTTCGAATTTCACAATTTAGCCCTAGCAGATTCCAATTTTATTCAGTTTCAGTCCAGTAACTTCTAACAACAATTTAGAGACCTATACTTAACATTTTTAAGCAAATCATACCTCTATTCCATGTAAAATTTTGTCCTCTACAACTTTGTAGAAGAACACGTTTTCCAGAAATGACTCTAACATGCTCAAAAATGCAGTTTTCTGCAGGACAGTTTACAAATCCGAATTTCTTTATTCTTTCTACCCTTATCATTTACCAACTTTTAATTAATCCAATTTCATGCTTAATATATATACTAACATCAAATTAAAGATAGTTGAGACTCTAATCTCAACTCTAATTTGTTTCACTCACCTTGACAGACCGGTACTTTATTTTTATTTCTTGGGCTTGATGGTTGTTCTGAATCGACCTCGTGTACTATGATAATTAATAAAAATCAATTAAAATCGACAAGACAGTATCGAATAAATATAAAAATATTAATCAGACTCGATACCGAAACTTAAACCAACTAAGGATTTGGGCTTACCCCGACGTCGGCAGAGATTCGATATTACTATATCGAATTTATCGAATCACCAATCGAACATGGACTGCATCCTTTGTTTCTTCCTAATTTCCTAATACAACTCGGATCTCTTCTCCCCTATTTATACAAGCTAGCCGTCCATGCTTTTCCAATTCTAATTTCTTCTTTAATTTATGGCCACATTTAGTGAATTTGCCACTTGATTTGTTTTTCATATCTTGAGTTTGTGGTTTTCCACGTGGTGGAGAACAAAACTTTGTGGCCACGTATTTATTTTGTTTTGTAAAAAGCTAGTCAATTGGCAATTGCCACATTCATTTTTTTAATGGCCCAATGGTTCTCATAATTGAATTAGTGGCTTGGCCACCATTTCCATTTCCTTTCAATTAACCCAAATAATTTAACAAGATTGAATAAATTATTTTATCGATACTAAATATTCGGTTACCGAAACTCAATTCCGACTAAATCAGTTTTTGGAATGCGACACATATTTCATCCACGTATCTCTACTTCTTTCCTCTTTTTTTTACCCTTTTTGTTCTCTGTGTCAGTCAACGCCGTCATCACGGCTTGGAAACGGAGGCACCATCTTTAACCGAACCGTCAAGACCGCCGTTACCCATTGCAGCTGATTGCACAGTCAACACGGACATGCTAGGCGAGGAAGGCCCTTCTCCGTTAGATTGGAGTAAAGCGCCATTCATCATGGGGTTCCTGGAATGACACGTGGAGGCGGAGATGGCGGTGGCCAGGGAAATGGGCATGAGGCAGAGTCCCTTCCCTTGCAGGTACTGCATGGCGGAGCCCATGTCTTCTTCCATGAGCTTGGCCACTTGGTGCTCCGTCATGGCTACGCCGTCGTTGTTCGCAGACGTTTGATTCCCGCTAGAATTACGCGGAAGCGACCCACCACCGTTAGCTGTCGTCTGAACACAATCGCCTCCTCCCTGCCAGAACATAGCCGTACTCTTTTTTAAATCATCGTCTTTTTATTATTATTATTATTACTTACTAAAAGAGATGCTTTTGGAATCTATGACAGTGGGGGCAAGCGTGCTACTTTTGTTCTGTCGTTTTGCGGTGTGATTTGAGAGAAAGAGAAACAGAATGAATGAATGATTTAAACAAGACAAGACAAAGAAAGATGAAAATGGTGATTATTTTCAACTAGCTAGGGTTTACCTCAGAAGGCAAATCAGCAACAAGGGGAGCAACGGCGGCGGCACCCTCCAATCTGCTCATACTCAGAACCTGTAGAATTTCCAGGAAACAACAATGTGAAACAATCCTTCACAATTTCTTTTTAATAATTATTCTATACATAGGTGGTGGAAACTAAAAATTTGTAAAAGTGACTTAATTTTAGAGTATAAAGAGTTAGTTTAGGGTACAAAATTTAGGTATAGAGATTAGAATTTAGGGATAATTGTTTCAATTTAAGTTTTAGGGTTATAAACCTTAAACCTTAAACCTTAAACCTTAAACCTTAAACCTTAAACCTTAAACCTTAAACCTTAAACCTTAAACCTTAAACCTTAAACCTTAAACCTTAAACCTTAAACCTTAAACCTTAAACCTTAAACCTTAAACCTTAAACCTTAAACCTTAAACCTTAAACCTTAAACCTTAAACCTTAAACCTTAAACCTTAAACCTTAAACCTTAAACCTTAAACCTTAAACCTTAAACCTTAAACCTTAAACCTTAAACCTTAAACCTTAAACCTTAAACCTTAAACCTTAAACCTCTTATAGAAACTTTCAATTTCCACCGCTATAAGATATTAATCCATAAAATAAACAAAAAGTTTTAAGAGAGAGAGAGAGGGAGGGGAAAAACCTTGACTTGGAGCTGGAGGAATTTGACATAATCTATTATCTCATCGAGCATTGAAGCTTTATCCGTCTGAAAATCAAAACCTCATTATTCTAAATAATCAAAAACATTATAAACATAACACGGATTGATTATTTATATGTCACTTTAACATGATTATTAAATATCATAATGAAGCTTAAAAAATAGTATTCAGTTACTAATTACTCAGCTCTTTTCCTGGAGTAAGGATCGGGATCAACCAACGTTAAACTCACATGCCTGTGATAATCAGTTTATCCTACTAACTGACACCTGTGCTTATATTTTTGTACCCTAACATTGACCTAAGAGATTCAGCCGGAGACCGGAGACCGGAGCAAGTGTGTACCTTATTGGCATTGGGAACCAGTTCTTGAAGCGCTTTCATTCTCTCTGCAATTCTCTCTCTGCGTAACTGCCAACACGTATTGATTCATATCATTTTTGAGCTTCTCTTTTATGAAAGAAACAGAAATAAAGGGTTTGCTTACTCTTTCAGCGATGCTGTGGGGGTCAGTAGCTTGACCCCTTCTAGCCCTAACTCTTTGTTTGGGTTGAGCCGGTGCACCTCCGGTCGTCGAACCACTTGCCTGGCTTTGGTTCATTGCCGCCGTCCCTGTTGTTGCTCCAAAGTTTGGTGTCTGCATATTGCCTCCCTGAACAATACTATACATTAGCCCATTTAAGCTCCTAATGTTTGAGAAAATCAAGACTTGCCTGAGGATGGTGAAAATGCTGGGGTTGATTGGTCTCATGAAAAGATCCAGCACTAAAACCATTAAACAAAGCTTGCAGCGAATTTGAACCCTCTCCGCCCTGCAATCGTTCATTCAAATATCTATGTTTCAGTTATACTCTAGTCGGAGACGAAACCAAAGAGAGGCAAAAACCGACGTGAACCTGTTCATTGGGGGGAGATCCGGCAGCAGTACTAACACCCAAAGACAAGGGCATAGTCAACCCTCCTCCACCTGCCGCGGCGACGCCTCTTCCAGGTAACATCATCTGCTGTTGCATCATCATTTTCATGGCTTCCGTAGCAGGAGAAGACCCTCCTCCTCCTCCCCCACCACCACCACCACCGCCGCCGCCGCCGCCGTTGATTTGATGTTGTCTAAGCTTGGATGCCAGAATCTCATCGTAGTGGAAGCCGGCATTATCGTCGGACTTAGGAGGATCCCAAGGTGACTTGAGGTCGGACCATGAGCAGGAAGGGAGAACGGAGAGCATCTGTTCCAAGAACAAGAAGTCATCGTGGAACGACGATGTGGGATCGAAGAGTGTGGTTTGGATCTGCTGCTGACTATTGCTTTCAAGGTCTTGGAGAGGGATTTGTTGAGCCGGGTTTAAGAGGGAGTTCATTGCTTGCATTTCACGGCTACAAGGCTGCATAATTCTCCCAAAACAAACTGGTTTTAATAATAAATAAATGGAAAAAACTATAGTTTGAGCAATTGTTCAACTGTTTGTAGGATTGGGAATGATTTTGATTTCTTTTTTTTTGGTTGCCCAAGAGTGAAGAAGATGAAACGAGGATTCTTCTTTCTCTTTGGATTTCCAAGGCTTGGGATTATTAAATACTAATGAAGAAGGGATAGAGATGAAAGAAAAAGAGCGAGCTTTGTGCGGTGTCGTTTTGAGTTTATTAAGCAAAATATGACTCTTTTATTATGACCCTGTTTGGTAAGGAGAGGTTTGAGCGAAAATTAGAGGTTTGATCAATCAAATCCGCTAATATTGTTGTTTGGTAAACAGCGGATTGGGGTGAAACTGCTAATTTTGAAAAAGAATTTTTTTTGTGATTAGAGGTTTGATATTAGAGCTGTAAAGACTCTTTTACCCTTATCAGTTACCAAAAATCTCAAAATAACATAAATTAAATATTTTCTCACATTATTTATAAGCTAATCGTATTTATTTTTTATTATCACATATTTATATGTGTATTAAAATTTATTAATTAATTAAATTAATTTAAAATGATTATATAAATAATAAATTAATATATAAATTATTCGAATGAATATGTTTAGAAAAGTTATATTAAAAATAATTTTATAGATCTAATTAATAATAATTAGATACAAAATATTGATAACTAATAAACTATTCAAACAAGTATTGAATATAATCACGTCCTTATATGTCATTTTGCTTATTTAAATAATCTAACATCTATCAACTATCAGTTAATTTTACCAAACACTTTTATACAATCAGCTAATACAATCTGCTAGTCAAATCAGTTATCAGCTATCAGCTAATGTAATCCACTCATTGCCAAACATGGCCTGTATGGCTATATCTAATACATAATAAAATGTATCGTTCATTTTTTTTTTAAAAAATTCATTGAATTTAAACAATTTAGTAATATGAAGTTCAAATGTTTTCAGTTTTTTTATTTATTTCTTAACATTAATGTAAAAGTATCGAAATTAAGTTAAAAGTATAGAAATTTATCATTAATTAATAATTATACATTATCAAACATACGTGTCCTATTCTGGAAAGCGAGTTCCTTTCCTTTTTTCCTGACCGCGAGTTGGGCTTCCCGCTTTCTCCTCTCCGCGCATACAAACAGTTTCAGACTCCGTTATTTAATATTTTAGTTTAGTTTTTAAGATCGTTCCCTTAACTTATTTAATTTTGCCCTTAATTTCGGGTGAGATTGTTGAATTTAGGAACATATCTTCCACCTGTAGTCTCGCATTTTTAAAAAGAAAAAATAAATAAATAATGGGTTATGCTATTGACAGCCCTAAGGGCTGTCAATAAGAACACTATAAATTTTTGTAATTAATGTTTTTTATTTTTTTTAAGAAATATAGTATAATGTAATTAATTACATTCCTAAAAAGTTGTGTTTCACTCATTTAAATTTTTTAATTTAATTAAACAACAAAATTTTAAATTCAAACCTCAAACTTAAACCCTAAATCATAAACCCCAAACCTTAAACCTCAAGTCTTAAACCCAAACCCTAAACCCCAATCATCAAACCCTAAACTTAAATCATAAGCCATAAACCCTAACCCTAAATCCAAACTCTCACACCCTAAACCCTAAACATTAGACACTAAAACTTAAACCCTAAACCCTAACCCTAAATCCAAACCCTCAAACCCTAGACCCTAAACAATAAATTATTTTAAGTGAGTATTAATTACATTAAACAACCTAAAATTAATTAAACATGATTTTTTAGGAATGTATTTAATTACATTTTACTAGATTTTATTACAAAGCAAAACAACCATTTATTGTAAAGCAAAACAAACATTAATTACAAAGCATAACAAGCATTAATTATAAGAATTTATAGAGTTCTTATTGACAGCCCTTAGGGCTGTCAATAGCAAAATCCATAAATAATATATATAGTAATTATTACATGCACAAGTGTTTGTATAATTTTTTTACGCAAACGCATTAGTTTTAGGCAGGCCCGGCCCTGGACAGGGGCAGAAAGGGCGCCCGCCCAGGGCCCACAGCTTAAAGAAGTTACATGTTTATAATTTATTCGAATTGTATTTATTTTTAATAGTTTAATTTTTTAATATTTGTTATTAGAGGCCCAATTTTTTCAATATTTGTTAATAGAAAATTAATTTTTTTTCAATATTTATTATTAGGGGCTTTCTCTTAAAATTCAATTTTTTCTAAGGTAAACTACTGCAGGGATCACTTACGTTTAACGTGTGTACATAGTTAGTCACCACTTTTGAAAAGTGCATATTAGTAGTCCTTCACGTTTTCGATGTGTAAATAGTTGGTCACTCCGACGTTATACTCCGTTAGTCCCCTAACGGATTGCTGATGTGGCTGACTTAATTAAATTGGAATATCCACGTGGATAATAACGTTGGAAGGTTGCTGATGTGGCCGACCATTTCCATGTCTTCAAGTCAAGCTCCAATGCACACAACATCACCGACTGCCGCCCTCTCCCTCCTCTTCCTCCTCCTCATCTCTTTCTCCACCACCATGTCACCGCCACCGACCGCCGCCCTCTTCCTCCTCCTCATCTCTTTCTCCACCATCATGCCACCGCCACTGACCGCCGCCCTCTCCCTTCTCTTCCTCCTCCTCATCTCTTTCTCCACCACCACCTCCAATGCACACAACATCACTCGCATCCTCGCCAAATACCCTCTATTCTCCTCCTTCAACCACTACCTCACTGCCACTAATGTATTTGGAACTGTAAATTGTTTATATGATTCGTGGCCATTAAAGAATTTCCCACTCCGATTTCGTTTTCAATCATCTCGCAAAAACTCAATTATTTTTCTTCCAATGGTGAGCTTCTTTTTCTTCTTCCAAATCTCTATTTGCACAAAATCGTTAAGCAGCACAAGATTTAGAACACATTCCAGTATTTTTATACGACGTCCCCATTTCCATTTTCCCTTTGCTTATTTATTTCCATTTGATTATAATTTCATTGTTCCGATGTTATGGTTTTGCAGGTGAATGAAGTTGCTATAGCTTGGGGTCTTAAACGAAACACCGAGCTGTTGTCCGAACAATGTGTGATAGCAATGGCGAAATGTCAAGTAAGTTGGTGTTTGCCATATTTTCTTTATTAGAGAAGTAGACAATATTCTAATTTTACGGACAAGTTGGCAGTAAAGCAACCCTTTGTATTTTGTATAAAAGAAAATACCCATAATTTCTTCTTATCCATTGAAGATTGTGGCATCCATAAGAGCTGATATATGAATCCTCTGAACTTTGCAAGCAAGACGACAGTGGCAAGTTGGAGTGGGTCTTTTGTATTTTGGAATCTTTGTCATTTTCTGACGTGTTCACAGATGCAACAACTATTTCCAGAATTGGATGTATTTGGTTTTGGTGGAAATATATGTGTTTCTATCTGAAACACATGGTTGTGATTATATCCAGAGTCGAGTTGAATTGGAGTCCTACACGAAAAAAGCTTCTCCCCGCATTGTTTTCTTTGTTCACAACTTAACATTATTTGAATCAGAAACGTTGTTTAAGAAACATTGATCTCTTTGCTACTCGAATAGGTATGAGAAAAAGGTTTCTTTTTCCGTGGGACGTTAATGCTTCGGTCTCCAAGTCTTCCAATACTTTGATCTGTGAGGCTAAGTGAGTGGCGGTGAGGTAGTGGTTGAAGGAGGAGAATTGAGGGTATTTGGCGAGGATGCGAGTGATGTTGTGTGCATTGGAGATGGTGGTGGAGAAAGAGATGAGGAGGAGGAAGAGGAGGGAGAGGGCGGCGGTCGGTGATGTTGTGTGCATTGGAGCTTGACTTGAAGACATGGAAATGGTCGACCACATCAGCAACCTTCCAACGTTATTTTCCACGTGGATATTCCAATTTAATTAAGTCAGCCACATCAGCAATCCGTTAGGGGACTAACGGAGTATAACGTCGGAGTGACTAACTATTTACACATCGAAAACGTGAAGGACTACTAATATGCACTTTTCAAAAGTGGTGACTAACTCTGTACACACGTTAAACGTAAGTGACCCCTGCAGTAGTTTACCCTTTTTTCTAATACTTGTTATTAGGGGCTCGTTTTTTTTAATATTTGTTATTTTGGGCATACTCTTAAAATTCATTTTTTTTTTCAATTATTGTTATTAGGGGCCCAAATTTTCAATACTTGTTATTATGGACCTACTCTTAAAATTATTAATTTTTCATTACTTGCTATTAGGGACATATATTTAAATAATAGTATGCAACCGCAACAACGACTATTACATGACGATAGTGGTAGTGGCGGAGCTAGAATTTTCTTATAGTGAGGTCATGAGTGAAGTATGATGTATTGAAGATTTCTATACCACTAGAATAAGCATTGTTGACCGCATATTCCAAACAAATTAAGTGGGGTCAAATCTAATATTTACTATGAAAAATCTATATTACCTCCTTAAAAGTTTTATGCCCCAACAAATCAAGTAGAGTCAACTGCACCCCCAATTTATATGCTACATCCGCTCATGGGTAGCGGCACCATCTAAAACCGCGTTACTTGCAATTTTTATGTCCACAATAACATATATTATTAAGAGATTTCACAACCACAATATTTGTAGTGACCGAAATAGCATCTATAATGCCCGCAACCACAATAAAACCTAACATGACTGTAAATACGACGACAATCGCAATTTAAATTTCTAATTTGGGGCCCATGTTTTATATTCGCCCTAGGCCACCAAAAATCCAGGACCGGCCCTGGTTTTAGGGTTTATGGATTCTGTTTAAGGTTTAGAGTTTAGAGGTTTTAGTGTAGTCGTTTTGAATTTAAAGGCTATGGATAGAATGTTGGGTTTATGGTTAAAATTTAAATTTCACAAGTTAAAACCTAAATCCTACCATGTTACCCCAAATGCTAAACCTTAACCTTAAACTCTAAATTTTAAACCCTTACATTAAAATCCTAAACTAAAACATTAAACCCTAAAATTAAACTGCGTATAGAAAAAAAATATTCACATCCTGTGTATGCATGTGATATAATCCTAATATATATACTTTATTTAATTTTCCCCTCATCGTTCGTTAATTTTCGTATTAAGTATACTTTATTGAATATCGTTATTGATTTTCGTGTATATGCAATCATGGTAATCAAAGTAAGCTACCAGACATGGCTATATATCTTAGTCCCTACTCCCAACTAAAAGAATATTACTTTCCCAATGAGAAATACTAAACGAAAAATCTGGTTTCACTAAATTAACAAACATAAATAAAATTAACTTGGTTACGATTTCTCCACGACATACCTTCTTTCATTTATAAAATGATTTTATTTAACGATTAGCGGATAACTAATAGTTGGTAGCAAACTATAATAATCGATCACTGATTACATTAGTTGATTTTATTAATTAATTGTATAGTTGGTTCTATAAAAGTGTTTGTTTAAACTAATTGATAGCTTATAACTGTTTGATTATTTGAACGACTAAAATAACATATGAGGACATGATTATATTCAATATTTATTTGAATAATTTTTTAGTTATCAATATTTTATATTTACTAATATTAATTAGATTACAAACTTCTTTTAGTATAGTTTTACTAAACATATTTGAATGGTTTATATATTAGTTATTATTTATATATATTTATTTTTAATACAATTTGATTAATTATTAAATTTAAATGAAATGAAAAAATGTTAAATTTAGGTTATTTAAATATTATTTGCAAAGAGTCCTTATAACTTTCCTATCAAATCATTTAATTTCAAAAAGCTTCTATTAACAATTTTTTCAATTTGAGATAGTTCATCCCAATTTTTTATTCACCAAATATTTAAAATGGCAAATTTAATTGATCAAACTTTTAATTTTGACTCAAAACGTCGTTTACCACACAAGGCCAATAAGTACATATTTTTCCATAAATCATAAATTATGAACTCTGAAATCTTCATTTCTAAATACGACATTGAAATGTATAAAATTATATAATTTAAATTTTATATAATTCATGTATCAAATAATTTTTAATATATTATATACGCATATTGCCGATCCTTGTTTGTTCGTTGGACTACAACCACATCATCAAAGGACATTGTTTGTTGCCTAGATAATAATGTATGTGTATGTTTGATGATATATATTACAATATTTATTTATTTTTTAAAAACTAAGGTGATTACAAATAGTATCTGCTCTGAATATATACCCTCAACCATTTGGTAATGCATGCTCAATCACCCTGCTGCATCTGTTCAAATCTGTAACTTCGAAAAACAACAATCGTTCTCTTAACCACTAGACACTAAGGCAAATTAGTTCATGCATATTACAATATATTCTAATACTTTCTTTATGATATATATAATATAAGATGGTTGTATTAGTTTTAAATTACACTTTGAAAATTTCATGTCAAGACCAAGTTACTAACCAATGTGGGATATTAATAGAGTTAGAAAGATCATGATACGATTCTGCAATCTTTCATCATAAAATTGCCCCCATATGAACTTTCTTGGTAGCCCTTAATAATTTTCCAGCTAATAGTGCTTTGAATAATATTTATTTCAGTGTATAATTAATCTAAAGTTTTAAATTTATATGGAAAGTGATTTGATGTACTGGCGGTATAACTAATTTAAAGTTTTCTATAAGCCGTGTATTTTAGAGTTTATGGTTAGAACTTTAAGGTTTAATGTTAACATTTAAGGTTTAGTGTTCCTAATAGCACATGACATTATTTGAAGCCCGCAACCCAATTTATATATATATATATATATATATATATATATATATATATATATATATATATATATATATATATATATATATATACTTCCTTTTGATGTTATAATTTTATACTCTGAAATTTTGTAATTTCGTATCTTTTGAACTTACAGTATAACTTATCATAAGTTCATATCATGCAAAATAAAATCCTACATCTATCTCTACTTATATCCATGCACTTACTTGATTCTTGAACAACTTTCGGATATAATTTTAAAGATAGGGTAATTATTTGATACACTTGTGGTGGAAATTAAAAAATTTTATAAGCACTTTAGTTTTAGGGTTTAGGAGTTTAGGTGTACGAGTTTTGAATTTAGGGACAATAGTTGAAATTTACAGTTTAGGGTTTATAGAGTAAAATCTGAATCTTCATCATATTATCCTACAAACTAAATCCTAACCTCTAAACCCTAAATTCTAAATCTTTGCACCTAAATTTCTAAACCTTACCCCGTAAACTAAAGCCTTAAACTCTAAAATTAAAGCGCTTATGGAAACTTTTAGTTTTCATGCCGTGTATAGAATAATAATCCTTAAAGATAAATTAGTTTCTTTCGCTCCTTTTATGGGATTTGTTTCTTTTTTATTTCCTTAATTAACAACTTAATACCAATGTGTTTTCTGCTTTAAATCGATAATTATACATCTGTTTGATTTAAAATATTAGCAATTAAGCATTGACCATAACCTATTAATCCCACTCTACAATAATTAATGGAATAAATATGAGATAATAATAATAATAATAATTTGGTTATACAAAATTATCTTGTTCTCGAAAAGCCCATCTTAATGGAATAAATATAATATCATATATTAATTCAAGAAATCTAATTTGCTTGTGTCACACATTAATGGATGCTTTTAATTTCCTAAGAATGTTCGAAATTGATGGGTTACGCTTCAACCTATTATTTTCCATTCATTGTTTATATGACGAATATTTAATATTTTTTATGAAATCAAAAGCTTCATTATTAATATATCTTATTCCTTAATTATGAAAACGAGACCTGTAATCAACAAAGCGTGGAAAAGAAGATGAAAAATCCCATAATTGAAAAAGAAAATGCCAATTCCGTTAACGTTAAATCAATCATTCAAAATAAGAATTCTATGCCAAATCAATTGAGCTGAGAGCATATGTATGAATATCATATAATATTTCAATAGTAAGTAAAATTATTGTTATAGAAATCATATTTTCTAAAGGTCTTATGTATTATTGTTTATGTAATATCACGTTTTGATTTACATAATAAATTCTCGAATTTTTTTAATTTAAGTTTATACTAGAGTTATTAAATTGAATTTTATTTTATTATACTGGTGTGATAACATACACATACCTTACATACGTAAATGCTCTAACTCGTGTATATTAGAATGAATAAGAACTACTTGTTGAATTCAATGATATTAAATTTTAAACTCCAAATAATTGACATAAAGAGAAGTCGAATACTTTGATAAAAGCAGCATTATGAAAATCAAAACCCCATCAATTACAAAATATTAGTTATATCGTATAAAAAGCCTAAATGGGTCTTAAAATAGGTTCAAAAGGACAAAAAAAAGTGTGAGATGGGGCAGCTATTAATTGGGTGGTTAAGCATAGATAAAAGACTAATTACTTTGTGTTTTAAAAGACGGTAATTTTTTTTTATTTTTTTATATGGTAATTTCATTATATTAATCATATTTTATATATTCATGTTTGACTTCTATTCAATGATAAAAAAAATAGAAGGTTATTTAAGTATTTATTTGATTATTCAAAAAACTTATTTATTTGAATAATCCAAAAAAATAACAAAAGCTGCTAAAAATAGCTATACGTGCTACGAGAAGTCATCTTCTCATAGAATTTTTCAAGCTGCATAAAGACCATTATTTATATTCTTCAATCCTATATTTCTATAAGGGGGTGAGAATCGGGTGGGACGGAAACAATTTTACATTTTCTATTTCGTCCTCAATACTCGTGGTTACGGTTTTATGAAATTCCTATTAAATACTTCAGAGAATTTTTGTTTCCATATCTTTCCCGTGGATCTCCACGATTTTCGAAGAATTCCCGTCCCAGAAAATTTAAATAAAATTATTATTTTATTGATCAAAATAAATGACGAATTCAGTTCAAAATATAATGCTTGGATACTTTGATTGAAAGCAATTACGAGATGATGAACACTGAAAGGGTGTTGTGTTAAGGGAAGATTTAGACAAAGATTTTAGCTTATATCTAAAAATTAAGATTTAGACAAGTGTTTTAACCTTTCATAATCAAAGAATTTTATAGTAATATTTTTGTTAATTTGTCATATGGAAGGTTTTTATGAAGTAATGTAATATGGGGTGAGGAATGAGTTTTATTTGAACTGATACTTCAAGATCCTTACAGTTCATTCCTCCCAAATTATGATAACTACATCACACTATATAAATATAGCTGGCCTGATGATCTGCTTGTCTCCATTATTCATCCGTTTTTACTTTTTACTGAACACCATATGACAGTAAACTCTAAACACAAATTTACCATCTCAACAAAGATAAATATTTATTCTGATTATTTCATGGATACTAACCCATGGTGTAAGATGGGGTTGGTAAGTTGATGACTGTGGTCTTCATCTTTGTCATCATGTTGATGCTGTTGGTAACCCCTTGCGATCCGATTCCGCTGTCTTTCAAACCCTGAAATGGGAAATGATCTGGTCCACGAGCTGGTGCAGAGTTGATCTGAACCGTCCCTGTCTCCATTGCATCACTGATCAATATCGCCTTGTTCACATCCTTGGTGAACACGCAACCCTGCATTTCATGATCCATGTGGTTTCTTCATGCTACTGTAATGGAAGAGACAGAGATGAAATGAAAAGTTTGTCATGTATAATACCTGGAGTCCGAAGTTGCTAGCATTGCAGTGGTGGATACCTTCCTCGACGGAGTTGATCCTTATGACCGGTAGAACCGGTCCAAATGGTTCTTCCCAGGCAATCCTCATATCGGGACGAACGTTGTCTAACAACAATGGCCATATAAGATTGCCATCTCTCTTGTACTCCTGACAAAATTTAGCTCCTTTCTCTTTGGCATCCTTCACTAGTCCTTCGATGAAATTCGCAGACGACTCCGACACCACTGGAGTGATATCGCAGTCGTCCTCTGGTGCCCCAACGGTTAGCTTTGCCACTTTTTCCTTCACCTTCTCCACCAGGACATCAGCTACTGATTCCATCACCAATATGACCTTAACCGCGGTGCATCTTTGGCCACTGTGGTAGTTGTACAGGCAAAAGAGTTAATGTCTATTGGAAGTGAAAACAGAATACAGAAAACAACTAATGTTGTTACCTGTAAGAGAATCCTCCTTTTATTATGTTAGCAGCAACCAAATCCAAGTCAGCGTCCTCGAGAACGATACATGCGTCTTTTCCTCCCAGTTCCATCTGAAGAGGGATCATTCCTGCCTTCTTCGAGATAGCAATGCCGGTGTCTCCACCGGTGAAGCTATGGAAAAAGGGAATACAAGTTATGCATGGATGACTAGCTATGTGATTAAACTATAGCTAATGCAGTGTCCACTATGACCTGGAACTACCTTATGCAGTTAACCCCGGGATGCATAGTGAGGAAATCACCGATCTCGGAGCCTTTCCCGGTCACACAACTAATTAGCCCTTTGGGGAAACCGGCCAAATGAAAGCAGTGTACCATATGAAGAGCAGAAACAGCACCCTGTAACAAGATTACAACAACTGCTTTAGATATGTGTTGCTCGATTATGTTATGTATTTCTGCATGTGTTATCAGCTTGTATCATGTAAGAAGTACCTGTGTTGGTGGCTTGAGAACAAGGGAGTTTCCGGCAATTAATGCCGGTGCGATTTTCGAAACTGCCAAGTTGACTGGATAATTGAATGGTGGAATGGCTAGAATCACTCCAAGAGGAATCTGTATACGTTTAATTGCAACTTCGAATCACAAACTACATCATCAAACATAACAGACATACAGATTCCACATGCTGAAGCAATGAATGAATCAATATAAAAATTTATTTCAATCCATTACTAAATGAAACATTACCTTGGAGGAGAGGCAATATTTGGTTCTCTGATTTCCAGGAAAACTATCAGAAACCAAGAATTTCCCTTCACCAAGAATCCTCACCCCTTCTTCAGCAGTGTAAGAAACCAGATCCCCGGACCTCACAACCTTCATGGAATCATCATCAAAACAAGTTTCATTAATATGACTTGTTCACTTCTGATTTCTGAATTAAAACAATTGCATAAGAGCCGACTATATACCTCGGTAACGGCATCTTTGGCTGGTTTTGCAATTTCTTTGACCAGGCATTCCGCAATTGGTGCTTTATGCTCCTTTAGAATGGCAGCAGCCTTATGAAGGAGCTCAGCTCGCTTCCAAAGTGGTGTCTTCGCCCATGATTTCTGTGCAGTTTTTGCTGAATCCATAACTTTGTTCACCTCTTCTTGTGTACAAGCTGTTTCACCACCACAATTAAAGTAGAACAAAACTGAAGCATGCACATATATATAGAAAAATACAGTGGTTTTACAAGCTTTTAGCTGGCTCAACCTTGAACCTTGTACTGAGTTTTCCTGGTCGTTGGATTGATAATTGCAACACTTTTTCCAGAAGAAGAGTTCTTCCATTCTCCATCAGCATAGTACTTGTAAACATCTCCATCCAATATATCTGCAAACACTCCAGTTCCTGCCATTATGGAAAAAAAGGTCACTTACCCAACAGAGAAAACCTACTTGTTTCCTGGATTTGCTCACTCCAAGGGCGAAATACAAAGAAACTGAGCGTGCAGAGTAGAGTGAAAGGTGAGGCAACGAGTGTCTGGTGTTGGTTCTTATGCTATTTACTTAAATACATAGGGACAAAAGAGTTTAATTTTTAGGTGGTTCAGATTTTGCCAAGTTTGAAGTAATAGTTCTAACAGTTTTCTGCTGACCACCCATTAGTTAGCCGATCACTTTGACTCAGTTCTAACTTCTTTTGTTTTTTTACTCCTCTTTTACCCTGCAGGAAAAAATAGCAGAAATGAATGAAGATAGCTACAAAAACTGATTAAAATTAAACGATTCTTGTCAGTTTATCCCTTTCACCATTGCCATGTTATGTAATCCCTTCATAAACAGTTTCTGCAGTGGATGAATGCTCCTTTTGAACTCATTTAATTCATATATTCCTCAAAATGTCCTGTTTAAGAAACCCAGAAACAACCAATTGTTTTTTTTTTTTGAATATGCTGGTGTGATGCAAGGGTAACATTGTTCAATTTTTCTAATTTTTTTTTAAAGACGGCACACACAACATGCATTACTAGTGCTTAAACTCGGGTCCCAAGAAATATGAACATCTAACTTTACCACCAGGACACAAAAGATGAGCCAGAAACAACCAATTGTTAAATGAGGGGATGAGTAACCAAGGAAAAGTTAGCTGGGACTTTGAAAATTGAAACTGTTGTAATAGAAAAGTAGTTGTTGAAAACCATGCTGGGTGTCTGGTGTAGGATCAACTTTTGATATAAGCCACAAAGTAAGAGTAGGCGGGCAGATGGTCTGAATGATGGGTCGGGTACCGTGGACCACAAGAGCTCACCCCCTTTGCTTATCTAATCATGTTGATGGACCTCAAATAGGAGTCCTAAGCCCTTTTCGTGACTCACACTAAAAAAATTAGAACTTAATGTTAGGGTTTAGGAAATTAAATGTCGAGTTAATTTAAAGGTTTAAAGATTATTTAGGGTTAAGACTTAAAATTTAATTTTTTTAGTGGTGTGGCATAGAATAGAACACCGAAAAGAAATAGAAGAGTTTTGTTCCTCAATACAGCAAAAGCTAAATTGTTCATCCTTGAAAAATTGTTGGAATTCCAAATGGTTTGCCAATAATTTGAAAGGTAAAAGGTCTAATACATAAGAAACACCAAGTAGTTCAGCCTTGAAGAAACAAGATAGCTCAAGCAAATATGATGAATGAGCAAAAATAAAAACTCTGATTCTACCAAGAATCCATCCCCTTCTACTTAATCCTTGTGCTGCTGAACAACTTCGACAGCCTCGTGTTGTTCGCCATAATCCTGCAGGAAAAAGAACAATAGAATCATAAATACAGAGCATGCATTGCCAAATTTTCTAGACATAGATTGACAGATGCAAGGTGAAAAGAAACAAAATGGACCGACGAAACAAATAAAGTTATGCGACAATGAACTTTCATGTATTTGCTCATACCTTCACAACCACACAAGAGCAACCAACTACCTTCCGTGCTTTCCCTTCAGAATCTATCTTACACAACTGCATGCAGAGGGGAAGTATAATTAGCATTTCAAGCAGTACAGTTCATGTTGTTAATCATAAAAACGCACAGGTTCGTAGGTTAAGAAGACAATCTCATGGAAAACAAATTGATAAAGAACATCGCATGAGTAGGGCATTTCCAAAATTAAGAACAAGGATGAAATTAAAGCATCCGACTGTACCCTCATCGTGTCTGCAAATGTAAGGAAGTAGTTAAAAAACATAAACGAGCAACGAAATTGTTACTTACACCAGCCCACTCGCCAAGGGTTTTTGAACTAGGTGCACGTAGCACTTTAACATTATGGTCAGCACAGAGTGCCTTGACCAGCTTAACATAATCAGGTTGGTCACAGTCTTCAGCTAGAATACAAAGATGGGCATTGTGCTTTTCAATTGCCTTGGCAGCTTCGTGTAAGCCACGAGCAAGCCCACCATGAGCTTGCGACTTCCGCACCACAAGAGGCAAGGCTGAGTTGATGTCCATTGGTTCACCAAGGGCGGGCGGTGCCTCAGGTTGGGCAACAGCAACTTCTTCTCTGCACGACATAAATTCAGGCAGAGGAAGCAATCTTTTCTTAGAAATATCAGTTGGTGGTTAAGCAGATGAGTTAGGAACAAAATGGAATCACAATTAAGACTTAATCTCAAAATCTTAAAATAATTTGTATATCAAACAAGAATAAATATTCTATACACAGGCGGTGGAAACTAAAATATAGGGTTTAGGTGTAGTGGGTTAGAATTTAGGGATAGTTATTTCAATTTAAGATTTAGGGTTATAATTTAAGAACCCTCACCATACTAACCTAAAAACTAAACCCTGACCTATAAACTCTAAATTATAACACTAAAAATTAAATTGAAACAACTATCTCTAACTTCTAACCCCTACACCTAAACCCCAAAACACTACCCTAAACTAACTCACTATACCCTAAAACTAAGGCAAATTATCCATCTAACAAATATGAAAGAGAAGCAAACAAGTAAGCAAATTATATAAAAAAAACCAGACAGTGCAATCCACATTAGCAAACAGTAAAATACCACAGCAATTTATCCCACACAAAAGCAAACAAAACCCGAAGTCTACATCGGGAAAATTCAAGAAATTTGAAACCATACGGAGATAATAAAACAAACCCAACACGGCAATCAAGTTTCGGTGAAGTAACACGGATATTCTACTAAATATGGCCTTGAATGTTGAAAGAGTTGTCACTTACCCTGACATTTTTTGAGCCGAAGATGGGATCGGAGGGTCTGCTTGCAGGTAGAAAAAGAGAAAGAAAGAAATTGAAACAATCGGATATATAAGTTAATATGAAACTGAAAGTTACAGAGGGAAATTAAGACCCAAGAAAAGGGGGAAGCTGAAGCTGACCTGAGAGTAGAGAAATTGAAGAGCTAATCTGCTGGGAGGCGGGTGAACAAATTTAGGGTTTTGGGGGTCAGAAAACATAATAAAAATGGAGAAAATTCAAAGCAAAAGAAGGGACTATTGCCACGATCCAACCCAAGAACAATGGTTAGGCCCAGACCAAATATTTTAGGAGGGAAATAAAATTTAGGGATAACTACATATTTAGTACCCTACCTATTCCTGCTTTTCTATTTTAGTACTTCACCTATTTTTTGGCAAAATAATACCTAATGTTAGGTTTGTTTTCAAATTGGTATCTCTTCTGTTTAAAACTAACGGCAAAATTGGTTTGACATTTTTTCTTTTCTCTCTCCTAGTTGGTATTTGATCAAAAAAATTAAGTTATGAAAGCTTTGATGTAGAGAGAGCATTTGATCAAGTCAAGTAAAAATAATTGTGATAATAAATTAATTAATCTTATTTTATAACTCAAATTTCATTTGAATTTTTTGAATCAAATTTATGAAATTATAATTCGAGTCCTATAAAATTAAATTTTTTCTCGTTAAATCAAAAAGTTCAATTTTTTCGAGCCTGAATTTACTGACCTCTACCTCGATGTATGACAAGAATAAAAATTATAATCAAAGTTTCATGCAGCTATAATCTTTTCTGCCACTATTATTATTATTATTATTATTATTATTATTATTGGCGGCGGCAAATAATAATATAAAAAATGAAAATATAAATGAAATAACTTAAATGGTGATACTTTCAAGTCTAAAAGTCGATTTTTTTTCTTCTAAAAATTAGTTTGAAATATTATATTTTTAACATTATTCTTTATTGTTTTTAGTACTGAGAAAATAAATTCAAAATATATTCCATGAAACAAACAAACTCGTATTCTCCTCGGTAATAATCCAATATAAGGTCATATTAACACAAGCTTAACGCTAATGATGACAGTTTACTTTTACATTGCTCGCAGGAATCTTTTGCAACCACTGTGCCATAAAAAAACAATACACAAACCATCACTAATCAGCTAATCCATGTTAAGATTAAGGAAGCAGCTGGAGTTCACCGTTCACGCGAGTCACGCCGGGTATAACAATCAACCTAACCTCGCTTCTCTTCGCAAAACCTGGTTGAAGCAGAAATAATGAGCAGGATTAATCTTTAAATCCAGTAGTATATAGATACATTACATATCTATAAGAATCTATTTTATGGCGCAAACTCGGAAATAGTTGAGATATCATCTTCAGTAATATGGATGTAATAACACTTCATTTTCTATAAAGAATTCATGAGCCATGAACATAAAACCAAGCATCAAATACTTTTATCACAACTACACTTGGGCAAACCAGACTTCAAGTAATGGGGAAATATCAGATGCAAGAGCATAATAGTAGTCCTTACCTCTTCAGCAAACTTTATCAAGATAGTTGTCCGAGCTCTTTGCAGTCCCTCCATAGGTACAAAATGAGCTGTTACTACTGCTGGAAATTCCGCCCCATCCAAAACACCCTTCCAACCAACAAAAAGAGCCTATAAGAACTTCCAGCAGATGATTAGTTGTTTTATACACAAAATGACTGCAGCACTTACCCTCACTATTCCAGCAACAAATGCCCCACAATTAAACGTCCCCATGTCTTTTGGAACTGAAATAAACCTACAATGCAAACAGACCAGTTGGTTGTTAATATAGAACTAGATGTCAAGTTAGTAGAAACAATTGCATTATAAGAGATAAGTGATGAAAAGTGCATTTTACTTGTTCACAAGTAGGTCCTTCTCACTGATCATGTATTCGTCTTCATGTTCAGTGCCCTTCTCAAGTGAATCAGCCACCTAACATAGTACAAAAAAAAGCCAGTAAGTGGTAAGACAAGCACTGATTTGAGGCTACGCTTGTTTTAAGCATATGCCATTTGTTAGCCAGCCAGGTTTATCACGCATATGGACTTCTAGGAAACTAAACAAATTCCGTATGCCAATATCATCAAACTTTCAATTGTTTCATGAGTAGACAAGATTGTTACCTTTCCAAACAACACCTTCCAGACAGTGCTGTGCACAAACGATAAAATACCCAACAATCGTGTCTCCCTTCTGTTTCCCTGTGGCATAAAAGAGAATATACATATATGAAACAAAAAAGCATAGGTTCATAGTATCCTTTAAAGAAAAAAGCACAGGTTCATAGTACTAGTGCTGACACCATAGAAGAGTACACATGTTCAAATAAGCACAAATCTACAAACACATTGCCAAACCCAGAAACAAAAAAAGAAAGCAAACTTAATTGAGATACCAATTACCACCACCTTGTATCACATCAAAACACAAAACTTTCACACATGATCAATTATAAGAACCAAGACTACTTTAACAAGGTAGATGCCTAACTTGCAAGTAATGCCTCGAGAATGCTAGTGAAGAATAAAAAGAGAAACTTGTTGCTATAGCAGTCTCAGGAATAGTCTACGAATGTGTTGTACCTTATCCCTATGGCATAAAAGTTCAAGAACTCGAGCCCCAACCGCATACCCTGCATCCTCCAGCCTGATCAATTACCATGAATGATATTAGATTCATTGACAATCGAAGAACATTGACCGAAACTAAGCATCATGCCCATTTTTGCTTTAATGTGAAATAAGGAGCTTTGGTCTATTCTAGAAATCTTCTATAAATTTAATAATCTGATCTTAGGATCGATAAACAATGATAAGATTCAACTATCAAACACAAAAAAATACCTTCTTTCTAATTCAGAAATGTTGTCAACCTGTGTTTGATTGTACTGAACAAGCTCAGAAAACAAGAATGCAAATGCACTCAAGCTAACCTGCAATGGAAGCACAACAGTCAACAGTTTGAATTTTGACTCCAAATTGGATAAAACAAATCCCCAATAAAAGCTACTCCTGTTTTGGTTTATATAAACAAATAAAATAAGGAAAAATAAAAATCAGGTCACATATTGATACATTTCATAGGAAGTATAAAACATAAGCAGAAGCAGAAGCAGAAGCAAAGCATAGAGAGTGAGGGAACCTCCTGTTTGCCCTTGCTGAGAGGCTTCTCAAGGATGTTTGAGTATTGCTTTATCTTCCCAGCTCCAATCATTTTCTACAGGAAAATTAATCAACTGGTAACTGAAAGGGAAACACAGAATAGAAATGAAACAAAGAGACTTATGGAATCAACTGGTACTTTATGTGAAATGGCTGAGTTCATAGTGATGGAAACACAACGATTTCAGCACCACGGTTATCCTTTCCAACCAGTAAAGTTAACCAAACAAAAAAGATAACTTGATTCTATAATTCAGAGCAAGATAAAAGCCAGAAATGTAAGCACAGACAGCCCATCTAACTAATATCATTATGATCTAGCAAGGAAATGTAATTTTTTTCTGGGTTTCCAACAAAACCCAGAAATTCGAATGAGGAAAAAACTTCAATTCGAAAGAATTTCCACTAATATTGCAAAGAAAAGTTACGATTTATTCAAATAAGTATAAATCTACAAATTGATAAACACGAACTATTTGTTTCATATGAGTACCTGATTACAGCATATGAGTCTTGGGATTTCTCGACGATCGGAGGAAGGGAAGTCTTGAGATGAATAAACAAAATAAATCTAAAAAGTGGAAGGTTTTATTATAATAAATGAAATATATATGAAATTAAATTGGGTTCAGTTGGGAAAAAAATCTTAGGCCTTTTCTATTCAGTATCAACTGGACGTTGTAACTTCGAAACGATTGGGCCTCACCACTTTGCTTAGGCCTAACAAATATTTGTTAAAAAATCCCTTTAGGTAAATTAGTAATTAAAAAATAATTTAATTCCTTTCAATTTCGAAATTTAAAAATGAAAGAAATTTAATGTAACACCCCCTTCCCAGCCTGGTAGAGAACCGGGTCGGAGAGCGCTACCGGAAACGATGCGGAGATCGGAGACATAAATCCAAAGTTCAAAAATTATTTCGGATTATTTTATTAATCTCTTTTAAGACTTAACACTTATCTTATTAACAACTTACTCAATTGGGGTCAATTTTAAATTTTTTTTTCAAACTTAGGGACTAAATTGTAATTTTCACAAATTAAAGGTCTTTATCTGAAATTCGTGAAAATATACTGAAATTAAACTTACTAGTTATTAGCCTGTAAAACCTCATTACTATCGGAGATTATTTATCTACCTGATTAAACGATGCAATATTTAGTGACTATTTTGTAAAATATTCAAATCTATTTCTTTTTATTATCTTACTAAAATTCTTTACATATTTAAATGAGCCTAACAACTTACAAAAATCTTAGAGTCCTTTCTAATCATTTTTATTAGAAAATTATTCGTATCTATCATTATTATTGTTCTAACATTTATTTAATAGGACTTTTCTAGATTACTAAAATAAAACCACATTATTAAATTACAAAACACAATTTATACAAAAGTTGGATCATATGCCACTTTACTAGGAGTTCATGAAAGATATCATACATATAAGGTAGAGATGTGACTTGCAACTGCACCACACGATCAAAGGTTGGAAATCTATCAGGGTCCTGAAAATGCATGAGACACGTATGTTAGGCTTACATAGCCTAGTGAGGTAGTCATGATAGTAAATTGACAATAATATGAATGTCATGATTAAATATAAATTTAATCTAACTTATTTGCATGCTTCTATAACAGTATAAGCATAACATGATCAGATATCCATATCACTAACATAACATAATATAATCATATATCTTATCATAAACATGTCATGGTATAACATATCGAATACATATTATATTGGTACCATTGGATACGCGGATTCCCTGTACACCATATCATAAATCATAAATGAGCCGTAGCCCTGAGCCGTAGCTCCATGTATCCCTTACACTTCCATCCTTTTATCTCCCACATATAGGCCGTAGCCCTGGACCGTAGTCCTCCCTTACATGATGAGCTCGAATATTCCTATGGCATGCCAATTGTATCCAACGTCCATAAATACACATAATTTCACATAGTCCATGATTTTCAGATCATATCATATCAAATAGCAAGATGAGCCGTAGCTCCATATTAGATAATATTTCATATTATTTTCATATACATGTAGCATATTATAATCATTTTTAAGCATATCAAAATAATGCAGGGTACTTACCAGATGCAAATAAATTCATAATTAATGCAATAGGAAGGCACCGAGCCTACCCCTGACACGACTATACCCACATATCATAACATAAAAAAATATCGGAATGACACCGTGTCACCCGAGACAAATGCATCTACACTCACCTTGACAGACCGGTGCTTTATTTTTATTTATTGGGCTTGAAAGTTGATCTGAATCGACCTCGTGTACTACGATAAAAATTAATTAAAATAATAAGACAGTATCGAATATATATAAAAATATTAATCATACTTGATACCGAAACTTAAACTAACTAGGGATTTAAGCTTACCCCGTCGTCGGCAGAAATTCGATATTACTATATCGAAAATATCGAACTACCAATCAAACGTTGGATTGTATCCTACTAAACTTTCTTCAATTTTGCCGTGAATTCAAACAATTCCCTCCCCCTATTTATAATACTTTGGCGTCAACTACTCCTTTTTTTTTTTATAATAAAATAATAATAATTTTAACTACTCCATATCTACTCCATAAAATAATAATAATTTTAACTACTCCATATCTACTCCATAAAATAATAATAATTTTAACTACTACATAAAATAATACCAAATTTTTACTTACTCCATAAAATAATAATAAACCGAATAAAAATTTCGAACCTAATTTCTACTAGACCGGTTTTTGGGATGTGACATTTAATCATGAAGTTAACGTTTTCTTCCCAACCTTAAAAAATAATAAATTTAAAGGATAAATATTCTATACACATGTAGTGGAAATTGAAAGTTCTAAAAGCGTCTTAGTTTTAGGCTATAGGAAGTTAGTTTAGGGTTTATGCTTTAGGGGTTTAGGTGTAAGGGGTTAGAATTTAGGGATAGTTGTTTCAGTTTAAGATTTAGGGTTATAATTTAGGATTTATAGCTTAAAACCTAAATCCTCACCATATTACCCTAACAATTGAATCCTAACCTATAAACCCTAAATTATAACCCTAAACCTTAAATTGAAACAACTATCCCTAAATTCTAAACCCTTACACCTAAACCCCTAAACCCTATACCCTAAACTAACTCTCTATATCCTAAAACTAAGGCGCTTGTGGCCACCGTCAGTGTATAGGATATTAATCTAAATTTAAATTAGTTGTTTGTTTTTAAAGTTATGGTTAATTCCTTAATTGTTTGTTTTTAAAATTTCCAGGAACTGGATTGTTCTTCTTCTTTTTGAAAAAAAAAGTAACTTTCTCAATTTCGAATATAAGAGGGACTTAAGAAGTATTTTTTACCAAAATCCTTTTAAGTAACAATTTTATTTGATTTAGCGATATGTAAATTGTTTTTGTATAAAAATAAATAAATTTACGTTGAGAATTCATATCCTATAAATCTTTTAATTTTATTTAATTTAACAGGTAGCCAATATGTATTAGCTTTATTTTTGTTATTTTCTGGGGGGGGGGGGGGGGGCATTTATGTCTTCTTATCATTTGTTTTTTATTTGCATATTTCCTTGTAGGTTTTTTAATTGTAAAAGATATCACAATGGAAAGCGCCTTTTTGTACCTGAGAAACAGTGTTACAAAAAAGGGTTAACTACAAAATTAGTGCCCAACTATGTATTTTTTTGTAATAAGTGCCTAAAGTATTTTTTGGCTGAAATATGTGTCTAAAATTTCATTTTTTGTTGAAATAGGTGCCCAAATTGACTTTAAAACAAGCCAAAAATGAAAACTTAGGCATCTATTTCACCCAACAAATACTTTAGGCCCCTATTACAAAAAAGATAAATAGTTTAGACTCTTATTTTGTAGTTTAGCCATAAAAAGTGATAAAAGAATGATCAATTATTTTTCGAGTTTATTTTTTATTTTATTTTAAAGTGACTGTGTATCAAAATGAATTAGTTTGTTGTGAGATGTAATATCCAATAAATAAAAAGTTTTTATTTATTTTCAATTTTTTGATCAACCTTTTGGTGTACATGTACATATATTCCATATAAATGCATCTGTTAGGTTCAGAATAGTACAAACCATGAGATATAGATCAATCATGCTGTTATAGTTATAAAGTTCAGTGCTCCATTGAGAGTAGTAAGCCGAGTGCCATGAATGCTGCTACACAAGCACCAAAGTTGGCAGCAACCGCCATGCCACTTGAAGGAGCCGGCGCAGGTGCACCAGGGGGACCCGGTGGCGATTTGGATCCTTCAGCCGGTACTGCGGTTACCGGCGGTAGTGGAGGGTCAACAATATCTTTGACATCAATTGGGGGACTTGGTGGTCTTTCTGGTGGCAGTGAGGATTCAGGGATTTCCTCCAGCAATGCACCTACTTGAGCTGGTAAGATGGCAATTTCTGCATTCATATCCACGCATGAACTCCCTGCAACCACCGGAACCGGAAGTTTTAACACACATGTATTCGAACTCGACATTCAAATTAAGTTTATATATATATATATATATATATGGTGTAACTGTAAGTACTCACTCAAATATCTGTTGGCTGTTGCAGGGAACTCTGTTATAAACCCATCAACATCTAATTCTACAACAAAAGTGGCAAGCTCCATGGTGGGATCCGCATAGAAATCGAATGGGATTGCAACAAATTCGTTCCTCATAGTAGTGACGTAAACCGAGATGTTTGCGGCGTGCATCTCCTTGAGAACATTTGTTTTGGCCTTGGTGAAGCTACCTTCATTTACTACTATCAAGGAAGACCTTGTTACAACAACTCCATCTGCATACTTCTTGATCTCACCGGGTGCCAATTTAGTGACCGCGCTGATCGGTTGCTTGAAATGTAACAGTCTTTGGTAACCCTGGTCACCTTTAAATTTCGATAGTACCGAACTGTCATCTGATTGGATCATCACTTGCATTTTGTCTAGGCTTGCTTTCTTCAAGGCTTTGTTCACTGTATCTATCATGTCAAGACCCTTCTTCGATGCTAAGTAAGCAGCATTCTGCACACGACTCAACGAATCGAACAGTTTCAGCAAATACCAAAGTTTTGACAGATTTTTCATATAGGTTAATGATTGTATATCTTACTTCTATGTTGATCAGAACTCCTTGAACTGCTTTTGTCTTAGCAAACCCCAAAAAGTCACTTAGTGTCATCAATTTTCCTTTGTTTTTGGCCGCAGGGTTTCTGTAGCAGCCAGTCCTTTGTCCGAAAGGGCTGAACATTTGAGCTGAAGAAAGACAGATACATTAACCAGACTGCTAAAATATTGTAAGATATGATAACTAAGATGACTGGTGCTAAATACGCTTACGTTTCAAGCTCTGGATCTCGGTCCATGTAAGATCGAATGAAAAAACTCCCTTATCCTTTTGAACTTCAGGAATTAAGGCAGATTTGGACATGAAAGTAGGCATTGCAGTAGTATCCCCTGTCAGATCGGCTGAATCTGAACAGAAGGCAACTCCATCCTTCGACAATTGGACCGAGCAATCTATTACGTCAGCTCCATCGGTTACTGCCTGCTCATAAGCCAGATCGGTGCAACCGGGATATATCCCACTCGCTCCATTGTGAGTTATAATCAAAGTTTTCACTGTAAAGCCACAAAATCAAAGTGAAACAATAGTATATACATAAAGGTTTTAGTACTCAATTCAAAGGATTCCAACTTAGCTTTTACCTTGCTTTTCCCTTTGGGTTTCATTAGTTGCAAAGCATGCTGTATCAGAAAGAACATTTGCAAGTGTTAATCACAACCTCAGAGTATAATTCAGGCTATAACTGTGATTAAAAACATCGGTTAACAAGCTCACCGATGGCGTTTGATGCTATAGGGGAGAAATCCGTAAGCAACCCATCGACCGTAACATCCGGATAATTAATGAACTGCAAGAACTCATTTGTCGGATCGAAAGAATAATTGTGACTTATTATTGCATCATTTGCAAAACCAGAAGCATAGACTTCAAGGCCAGCCTTATGAGCATCAGCCACAAGGGTAGTTGGCTTTTCCAAGTAGTTATCTGCATTAACAGGCCATATGAATTCTTTGGGAACCACAATTCCAGATGCAAAGGCTTTGATGGCATTAAGATCCTTCAATATGTCGCTATATTTCTTTTTTTCCGTGGGTTCAACCTCATCCGGACCGAGGAACGTGAAGATCAGATTCGTCTCCCGGGGAGCCTTCTTCTTCATGTTCTTCAAGAAACCTATCTCAGGAGACGAAATGTAACTTATGCCCTGAAATCCCACAGTCTTTTCGATATAATCCGACATACTGAGTTTGTTTGCACTATAGAAAGCATCATACTGCAATACAGAAAAACAGATGAATTAGTGAACACCATTTTCTTTAAGTTAAAAAAAACAGCTCGGAGATATATATTAAACCTGGACATTCAACCAAAGCAATGGTGGTCTAGATGCTCTGACTTCATCAATGGTCGTTACTGCCAGTTGATTATCGAACGCGCTCGGTCGAGACAGTATACTTTGAACCACTGTACAAAGCAGATGTTAATCTCTTTTAACCCAAGGAAACATATAGGAAGATTTGGAGACACTTACTGGAGACATTGTTCAGTATTACTTGAGATGTGAAATCCTTAGCAAACCAACCCTTAACATCATGTCCATTGATCTTGTAGGTCTTGGAATCTTTGGGAAAGATCTCTGCGATGTTTGTTGAGTTATCGAGCCTGATATCCGTCACGCATATGCCGATACTGTCTTTTGTCAGCTGCAGGCTGCAGAGCAAAGCCACATCCGTATACCGTAATTGCAAGGCCATGTTGTTTGCAAGTGTAGTGGATTCGGGGAAAAGCCCCGAGAATCCTCCTCGTGCAACTATAAGGGGCGGTAATCCTGGAAAAACACCCGAAATTATTTGCTTCAACAAGCAATGTAATCCATGATTCTGCCGGGAAACAACATAGTATAGAAGCCGTGATAATGTTACCGCTTAAGGTCGGCCATTTCCTCGGAGGAGGCGCAGGCTTTACAGGTTCACCGCCACCGCCAGATTTTGCCAAAGAGACTTGGACCAACAGGGACATCAGAAACAAACACCTGATCATTTTGCCACCAAAAATCCTGCAGATTTGTTCACAACATTATCAGATAAAAGAAAATCCATTGCCCAATTTTTTTAACAGGATTACAACATTAAAAAACAACAGCAACTGATCATATATTGAACACAATCTTTAAATCCTGCTACACAGTTTTTTAATTTCTATTGATCTAAACCCAGAAATCCAAACAACAAGAGAATCATTCAAAAAACATTCATATATTGAACACAATCTTTAGATCCTGCTGGCTGCTACACAGGTTGTTTTTTAATTTCCATTGATCTAAACCCAGAAATCCAAACTTGGACAACACCCCATTTTTTATTACAGTAAAAAAAACATATAATCATCATCAAGCCGTGTCATTTCTCCTGGCAACAAACAGAGAATTCAACTTACCTGGACTTACAAATAGATTGATTATATGTGCAAAAAGAACATTCCCTTGTCAAGTTTCTGATAAACAATGGAAGAAACTCTCGAAGGGAATGCAATGTAATAAAAAGAACAAAAAAAAGGATGAGGTAGAGAGAGATTAACCGGTTCCAAGGTTTTGTTTTTGATAACTCCCTTACAAGTTTTTCGCATTAATAGCTGGTCAGAATTTATTTCCGTGAACAACCCTTTTTTTATTTCATTTTTAGGCCTTTTCTTGATTTGCTATTCTTGTTCCTGTTTTTTAGACATCAACATGACTTAAAGCGGGAAAATTTGACAGCTCCATTGCATAACGGCTTAAACCGGCATTTCAAACTCCCCGCCCCCTTTCTGTTCTTCAAATTTCTAAATTTTCTTTTTCCATTTTTAACGACTTCTAGTAAAATTAAACACAACTTTTCTTTCTCCCTTTTCTGGTTAACAATCTGCAATCTTCATAACTTATTTATAGGATTTTTCTTTTTATAAAAAAAATTATTACTTATATAAAATAAGTAAATGGATAATAATATCTTGGTCTAATTCTGAATTTGGTCCCTATAATTTAAGAAAGTTGGTAAATTAGTCCATGTGTTTTAATTTATCATATATTGGTCCTCGTACTTCACGAAAAAAGATAAATTTCTCCAAAAAGTACTGGTTTTTACTATTTTTGTAACGTAGAGTCATGACTACTAGTTACACTATCAGTGGGCTATGCTGATTAGATTTCAAGCGGAAAAACCAACCCGAAGTTCTTAAGTTGGTTGGGTTTTAACTGGACCGGACGGGTCCAGCTTGAAAAAGTACACAAATTAAGAACAATCGAACGGCCTATTACACTAGATTCTAGTGGGAACCAAAAAGATCAACGGCCCTTATGTGCAAAGCGATTGCAAAGAATTGAGAAAAGGCTCGACCTCACCGGATAGTTATTCCCTACTCTCACTTACCAGCTTCCTCCTACGAATCTGAAGATGCAATAACAGTAAAACACGAAATCAAACATGAACAGAGAATTTTTCGGATAATAGAGAAAAATATAATTTATTATTTTGTGGAAAATTAAGAGGGAAGGGAAAAGATGAAGATCACGTCGTAATTAGTGTTGAATTGCATCCCAGAATGATCCGATCCGATAATATTAGCGAATTCAAAAGATCAAGCGTCAGGGAGTTTATCGTCTTTGTTGCTCGAACCGTCGCTGATCGTACAGCTCCCAGCCGGCGTCAGTCCGTCCAGCACCAAGGTTTGTCCGATTTTTTCCAATCTTTTCCTTTTCAATCCGATTAACCGATTGATTTTGTATTTGTTTTGTTCATTATCTATTTTGGGGGATTAGATTAAATAACACCGCATTCAGAAATGTTTATGTAAGTTATTTGATTTTATTTATCCAGTAAGAAGTTAATAAGCTTTAAAATCTGAACTTTCATAGAGATATGCAGTTAGATTATAGGCATTAATTACTAATTTAAGAAAGACTTTTTTTTGCTTTTACTGTTACTGTTACTGATTTCAAGAAAAAAGTAATTCACTAATTGATTGTTTCTTTTTTATAAATGTCATCTTAATTAGTGGCACTAGGCACTGGTTAACATTTCCCTGACTTTAATTCTCCATCGGATAACCAAGAAACATCGGCAAAAGAACCTGCAAAGGCAGGAAACATGAATAACTGCCCACCTAGACCTATTCAACCTGTAAATTGTTTTCAAATTCATCTCAGAAGCTATTTGTAAAGGCTTATATTACAAATAAGTGCCTAAAGTATACCAACTTTTTCATTTAGGTAACTAAAGTATTTCTTGGTCAAAATAAGTACCTAAAGTTTTTTTGGGTCAAAATAGGTACTTAAAGTATATTTTTTCTCATCTATGTTCCTAAAAGTTGACATGTGGCATTGATTAAAAATACATTAAGTACCTATTTTGACAAAAAAATATATACTTTAGGTACTTACTTTGACGAAAAAATAGTTTAGATACCTATTTTGACCAAAAAAATATGCTTTAGATATTTATTTTGACTGAAATACTTTAGGTACCTAAATGAAAAAGTTGATATACTTTATGTACTTATTTGCGACATAAGCCATTTGTAAAAGAAACCGTTAATTGGACCTTTAGAGGAGTTGCATTTGAAAAACACCATTTTTTAACCATCTTTCCATCTTCAGGCCCCTGCAGAGGCAAATAAATTGCTGAAAGTTCAGAGAGAGCTGGATGAAACTAAAATCATCCTCGTAAGTATTTTGCTATTGTTGTTGCATGGATTTGATGACTTTGTGTGCTTTCATTTAGCTTTCAGCTATATTCCATGCAGTCTTCAGCTTCTAATTGTCATTTTGTTGGCTAATACCCATAGTGGATGTTTATTCTGAAATTAACATGCAGTCTGCAGATTGCAGAACACATGCTTTAGGTTGAATTTTTTTCCCTTTTCCACTTGAACGTTTTGATTTCTTGATGATGTGAAGCTAAAATATTTGTATATAAGTAGCTAACAAGTCATCATTGATGCTGTTTAACTAGGGGTGATGTTGAGAACATTTTGTGCCTTTTCATTTGGGTTGTGAGAATGCAATTTGTAAATGTATTGGTTTCAGGCTGTTCCCTCCATATTCTTATCAGGGAAATGACCGGAAAAGTGCCTAAATGAGTTTTCTAAAATTATACGTCTAGCCTATTGTTTGGGGGAAAGAGGTGTTGTAAGTTTAGGTCAAACTGCCAAGTGGCTTTTTAGAATACAGGAAAAAAAAAATCTATGCTTACCGCCAACTAAGTGAACCTAGGTTCCATTCTTTGCATATGGTTTGTTAAAATTGATTCTTACTTGCAATCATTGCTGATGGCTGGTGGTAATTCCTTGTCAAGTTGATTATAGATCCATCAACAGATTGTATCATAGTTTGGTTTGTTTGGCATGAGTTAGCGAGCCTGTGAGTGCTGTGTGTTCGTTTTCTCAACGTGAATATTTTAAGGAATACTTGCTAGCTAGAAAGAATTATAATGCTGTGTGAGAATATGAATGATTATTTATTCTTCTCTCCTTGATTGAAATCAGTATTTCTTTGATGCAGCATAAAACTATTGATAGTGTGCTTGCACGAGGTGCGAAGCTGGGCAGTTTAGTTGAGAAGAGTTCAGACCTGAGTGTGCGGCATCTCAGGTACATGTGGAAGACTCCATGTTATCCCATTATGTATATGCATCTAACTGCTTGTGAGGCCTTTGTTTCTTTCCGGTTTATCACTTCTTTCCTTTGGTACATGAGGTTGCTTATCAATGAAACCAAGAGTCCACCTCTCTATCAAAAGATCATATGGTTATAGTATTTATTAGTATTTCCCATTTTAGTACTAGTCTTCAAATGCTCCTAAACATTGTAGGCATGTAACAATTATATGCTTATCCGGTTATCCCAGACGAGAGTAGCTTCTGAAATATTCTTTCATTACAGCATGATTTTATCATCTGAATTCGATCTAACCATTGAACCTATTTTTGTTTGAATATTGAAACAGATGGTCTAAAAGCAGGCCAAGAGAACTCATCAATGTTGCACCTTACTGTTAACTTCCAGACTATTTACTGTATCTCCAACAACAGGAATGATGGGAAAGAAAGGAGGGACATAGAACTTCACCTTCAGCTTTGCCTCATCGCTCTTGGGATCAGCCTTGTAGGCGGTGCCTTCTATATACCCTCTTTAGCCACCGCTCCAAGTCTCATTAAGCACATGCACTGTTCCATCTTCGTTCAAAGTATAGGTGGCCCTTGTGTTCACCCCTTTCCTTGGCTGGAACCTTGACGGGAATGAAGCTATCTCGTACCACCTCCCCGTGTAATGACAATATGGGGTTGAAGAGATCAAGAGATAATGGTGACAAGTTTAGTGTAAAAATCAGGTCAGAAAGAAGTTGGGGCACGGTGATTGAAGTATTTCGTAACTTGTTGAAATTTGAGTTTTTTATGTGATGTTGAAGGGGAAGAAACTTTAAAGAACGAAACGGGGATTTAGATGTAATTCACGTAAATTTCTTTCTTCGAAGTTCAGGAGCCTTCATTCAACAGCTTCTGTTATAGGTTGGCTATGGACTGTTTTTGTTTATACAACCATGGTTAACTATCCGAGCGAGGCAAATTTCCTGAAGCCATTACCTGCTTACCCTGTGCAGCAAGCAAGGCTTGTAAATAGAAGAAGTAAAATGAATAAAGCAAGCCCAAAACCAGCAGGTCTTCGACCAATGGGTAAGTACGCATTTAACAGCAATCTGGATGTTGTTGGGCCTGGATAAATTTCCTTATCATCCAAGCCTTTTAGATTGTGGGAACAAGTGAAATGAAGGGGGGGGGGGGGGGGGGGGGGGGAGAAAAAGATGGTTGAAGCAGTAGATTCATCTTCTCCGAGCCATCAATCAATGAGTCCCTGGATTTCATAAACACAGAGAGCTAAAAAAAAGAGAATCTAGAAGAAGTAAAGTGAAGAGACACGAGAAACAAACATGTCACGGCGATCGGGGACCTGTTTAAGCTCATGTTTAATAATGTTTGCAGTAATTTCAGCATTGGGAGTGTGTGGACCTGTTCTTTATTGGAGATTCAAGAAATCTCTCAGATCGGCTGATTCCAAACTCTCTTGTCCTCCTTGCATCTGCAATTGCCCTCCTCCTCCTCTTTCCCTTGTCAATATTTCCCCTTGTGATTTACTCATCACTTGTTTTATCTATCTATCTATCAAATTCTGTGTCGTCATCAAAATTTGATTTTGATTGGTTGTTTGTTCATTGGAGTGTAGTTGAGGAATACCCATTTCGGAAATTTGAGATATTGATATGCTTTTTTTTGCTCATTTGAGCTCTGGGAATGTTCTGTTTCTTACTGTAGTATTTGATCTATGGCTGCTGGTGTCTGTTTGCTTAGCCATTATCTTGCAATAGATTGTAATTAACTAAAACCCAGTTTCAGTTCAAATTTGTGCTTGTTTAATAATATACTTGTGCTAACTGTTGTTGTTTTGCAGGGCTGGCCAATCTTTCAGACACAGGTTAGAGTTTTCTTCGATCAACTCAAATCGGTTAACTATATGCATTGTTTCTTTATATTCATCATTTTTGCCTGATTTGGATCATGGTGATGGCACAGATTGTGGAAGCAATGACCCTGATCTCAAGCAAGAGATGGAGAAGCAATTTGTGGACCTTTTAACGGAGGAGTTGAAGTTGCAGGAGGCTGTTGCTGAAGAACACGATCGCCATATGAACATCACGTTTGGTGAGGCAAAAAGGGTGGCTTCTCAGTAACAAAGGGAAGCCGAAAAATGCATCACTGCCACCGAAACCTGTGAGGGGACGAGAGAACAGGCCAAGGCTTTGCTGATCAAGGAGAGGAAAGTTACAAGGACATGGGAGCACAGAGCTCGGGAAATGGGTTGGGAAGGGGAATAACTTTTTGTTTAGTTCAGTGAAATATCATAGTTGTAGTAATTGAAGCACTCCACCTTGAATAATTCAAGCACTGTTTGTTATACACAGATTGAGGGTTTCCATGTTCCATCTATGTTGCTCGGTGATGAAGTACCAAAACTCGAAGTTTGCGGTTTCTCAGCAGGAACAAAACTAAAACCAAGAAAAATTGAGAAACTAAAAATTTCTCAAACTACAATTCCATCAATTTGCAGCAGGACATGAAGAAAAATCCCGAAAAGGAAGACGTCATCAATTTCAACAAGAAATGAAGCAACCATCTTATATACATGATCCAAGGGAGTATGCATCAAATCCAAATTCTCCGTCCATCAGTGGGGACTCAATATTTTGCTCCTGCATCAGAGAAAATACAGTCATTTCAAGGAACTTCTGCAAGAGTTCAAAATTAAGAAATGCAATGGAAATTCTCTTTTCTTACCGATTTGATCATGGACATCATATTATCCAAAGGTTCAAAATCATTTTGACAGAAACCATTATGTGGCTTAGTCTGCTCAAAGAGGAAGTCCTCATCGGATCTCAGTTTCGTGTCAAAAGCAGATTTCTCACCTTCAAGGTGTGGAACAACATAAGCACTGTCACCAGTTAGTTCGCTGAACAAAGAAACATCTTTTAATTTATCGCCGCCGACAACATTGCTTTGGTCCACCACAGGCCTACTTGCAGAAACCAGGGAGTCCACTCTGCTGAACGAACGATTCATATTTCCGTTGTAATCATGTCTCTGATCACCCCACTGTTGCTTTGTTCTGTAATCGATATTCTGAATGACATTATTATTTAGGCCAACTTGGGATATGCCTCCTCTAGTGTCCTCCAAATTTGTTGAATTCGCCAGGGGAGAAGAAAGATCAAGAGGGCTGTTCCTAAGGTGAGAACTTGCCCAAGAGATACTTTCTTGCAATTTATTAGTTGGCATTTGCTCGTGATTGAAAGCTTCACTTGTTGACAATGAGTTTGATGGGAAACTGGATAATTGAACCGCGCCTTGCCAGTTTTCACTGCATCTACCATGATCAAGAAAATTCGAAGAACCGTGAACACGCATGTCAAATGGTTCCTGATTCAGTGATGACACACCAAGAGACGATGGATTTCCAAATGCACCAGTATGTGTCTGTTGTGTGTTTGCTTGTAACAACAAAGGGTTGCCTGAGGCAGTAGGTAGAGTTTTACTTGAGCTACCAACTGTCACTCTGGCATCTTGGAAGCTAGTACCGACACCAAAAACATTTGGATCATTAACATGATTAAATTCTTCAAAGGGGTTATTGGATTTGTTCTGTGACAATTGGTTGAGCTCTATTGATGTTGGGATCCCTTGAAACAAAGTTCCATTTCGATTCTGGTTTGCAGGTAACACAGCTGGCTGGATCTTCCCAAGACCATTTATCGAATTGTTCAATGTTTGAGAATGTCCTGGTTGATTCACGCCAGAAGAAATCCCACGTAAGCTTAAAGCAGCTGAGGAGTTCAGTCTCCCGAACATTCCGCCTGGTTGATAAGACGATAGAGAAGCACTCGAAAGCCTTCCAGGTCCAGTCAATGTGCGGAAATCTCCAAAGCCGTCCAGTGAACCCATGCGCAAGTAAGAGGGATCTTTACTGCCTAATGCAGCAACCATGTTAGCTTGTTGAGTTGCAACACTGCTGAGCCTTTTCAGGTAAAGCCTATATTTCTGCAAGGCAACATAAAATAGTAAGCTTTAACATGCATGATAATCCAGAAAGTAAACAACATAGAGGAATGGGGATTACCTGTAGGTGACTTGCTACATTTTCCCTCGTGAGCCCTTCGACGTTCATAAGGTCAAGAATTTTCTTCGGAACCGCCTCTGCATTTAAACAAAGAGAAAATGAAAACTAAAACAAAAAACGTTCATAATGTCATTGAAAGGAACACTCATCTCAGCAGTGAGAAACTCACTATCAAGACCCAATTGGTTGACAGCTGAAACAAACTTCCTATGCAGCTCTACCGACCAAACAACTCGAGGCTTCTTTTGGGTTGAAGGGTCCTCATTATCATGTTCGTCATCTTCACCGTCTTCATCCTCGTCTTCACTTTGGTCCTTCCGTTTCTTATTAACCTTTTGGTCAGAACTGCAGGTCGAAGTCGGACCAGCTTCCCCGGTTCCTCCCCAAGCCTCATCTTGATTCGTGGAATTACCCTGATCCTTGGGGTCAGGCTTCTTTTTTCTCACAACGTGTTGCCATATGTTCTTTAGCTCCTCCATGCGAACAGGCTTCAATAAGTAGTCGCAAGCACCATGACTAATACCCTTCATTACGAGCTTCGTATCGCTATGAGCCGACAACACTGGCAATTCATCAACAGAAAGACAATATGGTAAATCACTCTGAAAATTTAGAACCAGAACAATTATGGATTTATAAAAACTACTGAACTTCACAGAAATTAGTATAATTCAGTGCCATGAAAATGGGAGAAAAAAAAAGTTTAATGCTTACTGATTACAGGTAGGTCCATTTCAAGCCCCACAAGCTCAAGAAGCTTAAAGCCATCCATATCTGGCATATTAACATCACTAATAACTAAGTCATATCTGTTTCTGTTTTCCCTCAACATTTTCAGGGCCGTAATTGCCTGATTTGTTGTAGTAACTGCAGGAAAAAAAACATAAATTATATGTCAAATAGAAGCTCAATGCCTCTACAATATTAATGGATAGAAATAGTCTGCCTCTTTCTATGCCCCACTTTAAAATAATTAGTTTAGAGTATAGAGTTTAGGGTTGTGGAAATTACAGTTAGGGTCTAGAATTTGATTTTTAAGTAATTTTTATTGTAGGGCATAGAAGGGGTAGAGGATTTTTACCCAATATTAAAAGTCAAACTCAAGGTTTTAAATCGAGTTGCGACATTATTTCATAGTTTCGGACAAAAACGGCTGAATTGCAGCGATTGTGGACCTTTTTTACTCTAATCGCAGTTTCAGATGGCGGCGCAACCGCTATATCGGGGTCGCAGTCCACCTTTTAAATACTTGGTCAAACCTTGCATACTACAATCACAAAGATCCAAAGCACAACACACGGATCTTCCTTATAGAAACACATTGAGACAATTTATCCAACATTTTGAGAACAAGACATGGGTTTTTTAATTAAATGTTGATAATGACAGAACAGTAAAAAAAAGGCAACCCATCAGCAGAATCTTAGAAGTAAATTTCAACTTCAAAACAAGACCTTTAAAGAAAGTTTTCCCGGAGAATTCAAAAGAAAAAAAGAACCACTAACCATGGTATTGGCATTTACGAAGCAGATTTTCCAAAACTTTGAGGCAAATCGGATCATCATCAACGGCCAAAACACGCATGCCAATTGGAAACCGGTCCTTGCCACCATCTTCACCATTGGAACCACCCATTTTCTCCTCCATAAGCAATTGAAACAACCCAGACGAGAAAACAAAGCAAAAACAGAGATCGGAGAGGCAAAGTTTTGCTTTTTAAACTTCAAAAATAGAACCCAGATTTCCAAAACCCCTAAAAAGCAAATAAAACAAGTACAGAGATTGAAAGTGAGAGATAAGTGGAAGCTGAAGCCATGAAAAAGAGAACAAGCTTTGCAAGAAAAAGCTGTACGAAGAAAAAATGATGTTGGTAGCCAAAACAGAGCAAAAAACGCCTCAGCTCTCTTTGAACTTTGGGTGCAAGGCAATTCTACTCTGTATTTGTCTTTAGCTTTTTCATGTTAACAGAACAGAGCATCTTCCCTTTATTTTATTTATTCTTTTTGGAGGAATTATTTTGATAATTGAACTTTATTTTATTTTTTGTGGCATTTATTTATTTTTATTACTATTTCTCTAGTATTTTTCACCCGCTTTAAGAAATAATTCTCTACAAACGTTACTAGCTACCTAAATAGATCTTCTCTATATCTGCCGTATGACTCAACCAATTACGCAATCTTGACCGTTGGTTTGGGTTTAGCCTATACAAATTTAACGGTCTTCTATTTTTTTTTCAATTAATGTAAACTTCTTTTAAAGGCACACTTTCCTTATTATAGTTTTTAAGTGTGCATTAACATCTTTGGCTTGGAATTTAGTATTTCCAAATTTAAAATTTAAAAATTAATTATTAAATGTTTTTATTGTAAAAGATTGGCATGAAGATCTACATAAGTTATGGTAATTATTTAAGATTTAATGCTAATTAGTATGGTTTTGGTAAGGTAATTATAACCTCTTAACATAAAATTTTATTTGACAAATTCCTTCTATTTGTTGGGAATTACCTTGTTTATATTCAAACTACTTAAAATGATCGTTATTTCCTTTTATTTTTTAGTTTTTACGTTTTTTTATTAAAATTTATTGTGTGTATAATTATTTTTATAACTATTAGTATATGATCTATCAATCGACTAATCTAAACTAAATTCATTCGAACTTTTAATCTTATTGAAAAACTCAACATTTCATCAATCATCACGCTAAACTAAATACTTGTTGTTTTATTAAACTCAAAAGGTTATTCCTTTTCGTATCTACAACTTAATTCAAATCTCTTATATAAATATAAAACTCAATTTAATTGACAAAAACATTATAATTTGTTCCCAAAAAATCAATTTAATGCATGATATTCAAAAATCATCCTCTTTAATTATTTTTATATTCTTATAGACAAAATGTCATCATTTAATTTAACTCATTATATTTTGAAATGAATAAAATTAACATATTAAATTTATAAAATCTTAATAATTTTTTATTCAAATTCTTAATTTACCTTAATCCCAGCCTTAATTAACAAATATTTAGCGGACTATAACGTTAAAATTCACTTAAATCCACAATCTTTAAAATTCTATATGGATATTATCAATACTAACTTAAGTGCCACGACGATATCTTAATTTAATTTTTAGATGAAAAATTATATTAATTGTAAAATATTCGAAATTCATTTTGTAAAAATAGGGGCAATTCCCGCGCAATAAGAAGAGAAGGGGAGGCCCTACCCTAGCGTTCTTTGGGGAATAGGTCAGCGTGCCCTACAAAAACCAAAAGTACCAAAAAAAGTACACTTTATTGTTCGATGCTCTCTTATCGTGTAAGACAGGGAGTAGCCCTTGCCCTGCAATTTTGCCACGTTTACGAGTCCAATTGGCTGACTGACTAAATGGGACCCTCCCAGAAGGAAATGCCGTGTTATGCTTGCAGCCTTTTTTTCGCTAACGACACGTCGGTCGTAGGATATCAGAGACATAAACTTTGCTGGGAATTTGGAACTCCTGGGCTCCACAACGTTGTCTGAAACACTCACTCGTATTAGTATATGTACAGTATACGGTTGCACGTATTATATCGCGTTTGATTTGGAATCTAATAAATTAACCTTTGCGGTTACAACTTACAAATGTATTTTTTATGATTTAAGGGGTAAATTTATTCATATCTTTTAATTGCATCAATTTTATTTCTATAATTAATTAATTACATTAATTTTGCTCTAAAAATCACTTTTTTTTAAGAGGATTTTATTGGATATCTAGTAGCTACATTGATGCAATTAAAAAGATGTACATAATTATTGATTCTGGGACAAATTTTTTTTATAGTCTAAAGGTGGTTACAATGTAGTATTTGTTCATACATATTCTTAATCCTTTGATAATGAGCATTCACTTTGTAGACAAAGCGAATTGAACACATGTCTCCTATAATGAACATCATCTGTTTTTTTACTTCAGGGACAAACTTATCTCTTAAGCTTGTTGTTTATTTTTATTTGTGTTTTAGACATGTAAATTGATAATACCTACAACTTGAGGGACTCGTTTTGATAATTAATAAATTGACAATGTCTTAAAACTTGAGTAATTGTTTGGATCAGGACAGATTAAGGGGTTGGAGGGGGCGAACTTAAAAATTTCTAAGGGTTTGAAATAGATTTTTAATATAAAATATATAGAATATTTTTTAAAAAAATTAATACATATCGTACATTTGATTTTAGATCTTGGATTTGATATAAAGTTTTCATTATTTATTTAGGTCCAATAATTTTAATACAACAAGTGTCGCTTGTTAGAGATCTAAACCAACCCTTGTTTACTTGCCAACAAATAGCAATCTTATAGTGGACTAGGGAGATATTTAGCTCATGTGAGCTCCCGATTAATCAGCGGAAGGTTTAAATGGACTAGGGGTTATGGCCCTACAATTTTGAAGAATTAAAATTTGGTCCCTGAATTTTAAAAAAATATTTTGTCCTCATTTAAATTTTTAAAATTTCATATTAAGCTTAAAATGTTGAATATTTTTAATTAAATTTTCTCTTATAATTTTTTAAAGTTATTATTAAAACTCTCAAAATTGTTAAAAATGTTGATCCCATAACTCTTACCCTAAATTTCGTCACTATATTAACCTTAATTAATCATATTACATTACATAAGAAAAAGAAATAGACCATAACTTAAAAATGCAAATGAAAGATTTAAGAAGGGTCATATCACAATAATTAATAGTCCATAACAGACCCCCAACAAAGGGATACATGAATAATGTGATTAAGCAAGTTGCTTAATGATTAGATTAATGCTCTAATGCCATGACAAATCTTTCACAACTTTGGTTGCTATCCAGGATCCAGCTAAATACAGCAATGCTTTGATTGATCCTTTTATTTTATTATTGCTATTAATATTTTCTCCTTTAAGCCCATGGGTCAAGTCTTTCTTTCAAGCTCACCAATAAGTCCATGCCATGGCTTCATCTTCTTCGAATCGTTTAACCATAGTACAAATTTAAATAATTTGATATGATTACGTGATAGTATTTGTTCTTTATTTTTAACACTTTAAAAGTGCACATACATCTAGACCTGGCAAACTTGACCCGAGACCTAAAAATCGAACCGATTTACCCGAACCGAACCGAACATGCTTACCCGAAATTTGACCTGAAACCGAACTGATTTTTAGTTGAACCGAAATAGACCCAAACAGAATGGACCCGAACCGAATGGAACCGAACCGAATGGACCCGAACCGAAGACAACCCGAAATAAATAAAAGATATTAATAGAAATAAAAAAATGAGATATGAACAATCGCACAACTCACCAAAAAGTCAAATATATTGGCTTTATAAAGCCATATAAAGGGTGTAAAAAACTTATCAACCTAAAAACTTGATTAAAACGACGGATCTCCCATCAACCAGAAATTGACCCGAACCGATCCAAAACGAATAGAACCGAAAATCAATCGATCCGAAAATCAACCGAACAATAGAACCGAACTGGAACCGAATCTGAACTGAATAATATCAGACTTGAAATAAACGAAACCGAAATGACCCGAATCGATTAACTCGTTTGCCACCTCTACATACATCGTGCAAAGCAGCTGCTTGAACGCATATCACCTAGGTTGAACAACACTTTCATTTCCTCTTGGACAAAAAAAATGGGCGAATTTGGATTCAAATGCAATATATTTGGTGGTTGGATTTAGCCTTCAATTTAGGAAGTGAGGATTGCTGTTTGATTTGATTAATGAAAGCATCAAGTGATGACAAATAATAAGCAAATGGACAGCTTATTGTCCATATAAACATATCTTAATTGGTGCAAGTAAAATTCGCACTTGAAGGCCAATTCAACTTATTTATAATCCACTTCTTCAATTTAATATATATATATATATTGCACATGTAATATTAATAAATAAGTTTTATTCATGAGTTAATCTTTAATTTTTTTTCTTTTTTCTTTACTTGCTTTGATATTTAAATTATCTTTTTATCCCTTTTTACCCCCACAAAATTAACATTTTTCTCTAAAGAAAAAACTAACCATATCAATAAATAATCATATGTCTATCTTATTTATATCATAAATAAATTATTTGCCGCATGTCGGTCCTGTTTGGTAAAGAGAGGTTTGAGCAAAAATTAAAGGTTTGAGGCATAATTAGAGGTTTGACCAGTCAAATTCGCTAATATTGTTGTTTGGTAAATATCGGATTGAAAGAGCGGATTGAGGTGAAGCTACTAATTTTGAAAAAGCTCATAATATGAGCTTTTTGAGATTAGAGGTTTAATATTAGAGTTGTAAAGACTCTTTTACCGTTACTAGTTACCAAAAATCTCAAAATAACCTAAATTAAATATTTTCTCACCCTATTTATAAGCTAATCCTATTTACTTTTTTTCTTTTTATTATCACATATTTATGTGTGTATTTAAATTTATTAATTAATTAAATTATATTAAAATAATTATATAAATGATAAATTAATATATAAATCATTCGAATATGTTTAAAAAAGTTATATTAAATTTTTTTTATAGATCTAATTAATAATAATTAGATACAAAGTATTGATAACTAATAAACTATTCAAACAAGTATTAAATATAATCATGTCCTTGTAAGTTGTATGCCATTTTGCTTGTTTAAATAACATAACAGCTATCAGCTATCAGTTAATTTTACCAAACACTTTTATACAATCAGTTAATACAATCCGTTAGTCAAATCAGCTAATGCAATCAGCTATCAACTAATGTAATCCGCTATTCGTTATCCCCTATCAGCTATTCGCTAATTGCTAAACAGGGCCGTCATGTTTTTATTGGTTGAAATTGTCATTTTTTTCATATCATTAAACGTGATAATAAAAAAGTTCCTAGTCGCCAATAATTAGTTGGTCTATCGGGACGAGACACTAATAAAATTATAAGTTCGAATTCTGACGTTGTGGATTGAATAATTTAATTGAGGGTCCTCCATCACAGTGGGACTTCAATTTCAACTCGCACTTGTTTATTTATTTACTTAAGACGTGCAACAAACGGACGCATAGCTCCAATTTGTACACTGGAAGCTTGTGAATTAATAATAAAATAATGAGAAAACTACACCAGTGACCACCGAAGATATTGGGGATACCTATTTGAACCACCGAACTAAAAAAACGTCAATCACACCACCAAACTTATTAAATCAACCTATTTTGACCACCGCCGTTAAAAAATTAACGGAGGGGTGACGGAAGTGCCACGTGGCAGTTAACAGGATATTTCTAAAATTACACATTTGATCCTTGTTATTTACACATTCTTTCAATTTAGTCCTAATTTTCAATTAATAAAATAATAAATTATTTAATTAAGTGATGACACGTGTCAAGACCTTATTGGAGGATTTTAATTATTTATATTTAATTTTATTAATTTATTTTCCCCCTCCAATCAGGTGGTGACACATGTCACCACCAATTTAGAGGAGAAAAACGTTTTTTCCCTCAATGCGTGCTGGGGGATTCAAACCTGGGACACCTAGGTGTAAAGGCAACAACTCTACCACTGCACCAAGCACATCTTTGTGTTATAATTCTCCAGATATAATATATATCTCTTATTAGTTTCTACATTTATAAACCAAAAGCTCAAACCCTAAACACTAATTTCACATATATAAATCTTAAACCCTAAACTCTAACCCTGAATATTTCAAATTAATTTCACACTAGATATTTCAAATTAAACCTCAAACCCTAAAATTTTCAAATTAATTCAACGATAAATATTTTAAATTAAACCCTAAACTCAAACCCTAAAAATTTCAAATTAATTCCACATTAAATATTTTAAATTAAGCCTTAAACCCTAAATATTTCAAATTAAACCCCAAACCCTAAACCTTAAACCCTAAATATTTCAAATGAAATATTTAGCGTGAAAATAATTTGAAATATTTAGGGTTTGGGGTTTAATTTGAAATATGTAGGGTTTAGGGTTTAAGGCTTAATTTAAAATATTTAATGTGGAATTAATTTGAAATTTTTAGGGTTTGAGTTTAGGGTTTAATTTAAAATATTTAGCGTGGAATTAATTTGAAAATTTTAGGGTTTGAGGTTTAATTTGAAATATTTAGTGTGAAATTAATTTGAAATATTCAGGGTTAGAGTTTAGGGTTTAAGATTTATACATGTGAAATTAGTGTTTAGGGTTTGAGCTTTTGGTTTATAAATGTAGAAACTAATAAGAGATATATATTATATCTGGAGAATTATAGCACAAAGATGTGCTTGGTGCAGTGGTAGAGCTGTTGCCTTTACACCTGGGTGTCCCAGGTTCGAATCCCCCAGCACGCATTGAGGGAAAAAACGTTTTTCTCCTCTAAATTGGTGGTGACACGTGTCACCACCTAATTGGAGGGGAAAATAAATTAATAAAATTAAATATAAATAATTAAAATCCTCCAATAAGGTCTTGACACGTGTCACCACTTAATTAAATAATTTATTATTTTATTAATTGAAAATTAGGACTAAATTGAAAGAATGTGTAAATAACAAGGACCAAATGTGTAATTTTAGAAATATCCTGTTATCTGCCACGTGGCACTTCCGTCACCCTTCCGTTAATTTTTTAACGGCGGTGGTCAAAATAGGTTGATTTAATAAGTTTGGTGGTGTGATTGACGTTTTTTTTAGTTCAGTGGTTCAAATAGGTATCCTCAATATCTTCGGTGGTCACTGGTGTAGTTTTCCCTAAAATAATAAAGCAATAATACAACCATAAATGTTGGTCCACATGAGTGGTGATGCACTTCAAGCAAAATTAAACATATCATAATTAATCCAAAACAAAATGTTTAATTATCATTCTCCTTTTGCCCTATATTTTTTTTAATTAAAATCAGATTCTCCATAACACTTGTATATTAAAAAAAGTCAGATTGTTGAATATATGAATAATTTTAAAATATATATTATGTGTAACTTGTAAGAATACCAAGGAGTCAAACAATATCTTAATGAATACGATCTTTCTCCAATTTAAAATTTGTAGTTTGGATTATAAAAGATAATAAATGTACTTTCTATATAGAAAAATATTAGTTTTTTCATACTAATTAAGAATTAAGATCGTAGTTCGGCGTGTTTCTTAGTCACTACTTGCATTTGAAAGAAGAATAGAAATCTTTTTTTTTGTACCTCTACTCATGTCTCGTATTAAAAATCAAGTTTAGAGTTTGAGTTTAGAAAATTATGAGTAGGGTATATTTTTAGGGTGTAAGGTTTAGGATTTAAAATTTAGAATTATGACTTTGAATTTAAATTTTTAATGTTAAGACACCAAAAAAGAACATCGAATTTTAGTCCTCAGAAGAAATAGTATATTCCAAAGTCCAACCTTCAATTTAAATATTAAGTTTTTTAATGCCTATTTCTTCAAAAACAACTCTATGAAATAATAATGGATTCATAATTAAACTTTAATTTCACGTTGTTGGGCGAATAAAAATATTAAAAAATAGTAAAGATTGCCAAAGTGGATTATGTGAATGTGAGCAAATCATCAATATTATACTTTTTGGTTCACAAAGTTGAGAAGTGGATCTCCTTTTTCATGCCTATTTATGTTTAAAAAGGATTCTTCACATGTTTTTTTAATATGGAAAATAATTGTTAATGACGAATGTGGTTAGATGTGAGCAAAATTCGACTCAAAAAAATTGAAATTTTCAATTCGACTCGAGGCGAAAAACTCGACTCGAAAAATTTTAAATTCAGTTTGAGTTGTAAAGTGGAAATTCGAATAACTCGAATTTTTTAGTAATTAGTGGATTGATTTTTAAGTTCGAGTCAAATCTCTCAATTTTCCTGGTATATAAGGGTGAGCGTTTGATGGAGTCGAGTCAAAAAATTTCGAGTTATTCAAGTTGATGCGTCATATTTTACAACTCAAACTTTATTTAAATTTTTTTGATTCGAGTCGAGTTCGAGTTTTCGAGTTCCTATACAAATTTAATTGTAATTATTTGTCAATGTTATAGTATAGTTTGGTTCCAATTTAACGACTATCTCTAATCATATAAGATATGTATGTACATTTCATCATTTTTTTTCATATGGGACATTTATTTCTTCATATTTTTTATAATAGTATATATATATATATATATATATATATATATATATATATATATATATATATATATATCATGAAAATTTGAGGGACTCGGCTCGGACTTAAAAATCAACCCACTAATTACTAAAATTTTCGAGTTCTTTGAATTTCAATTTACAACTCAAACTTTATTTGAAATTTTTTCGAGTCGAGTTTATGTAATTTCGAGTGGAGTCGAAAATTTCAATTTTTTCGAGTCGAGTTGAGATTGCTCACCCTATTGGTATATACATATACCAATATAAAAATATAAAGAAATATATGCTAAATATAAAAATATATGAAGAAATATAAATGCATATATTATATAATTAGAGAAATTTGTTTAAATTATAATAAAATTGTACTATAACATGATAAATAATTATAATTAAATTTGTATAGGAATTCGAAAACTCGACTTGACTCGAATTTCATAAACTTTACTTGAATAAAAAAAAATTCAAATAAAGTTTGAGTTGTAAAATATGACTCGTTAACTCGAATAACTCAAATTTTTTTTACTGAACTCGATCGTACGTTCACCCCTAAATGTAGTGTCATTGATGAACATTGAATAACTTAACACCCAATTGATTGTTTTTAAAGACACAAGTTGCATGTTAACATTTGCTTACTTGCGTTGCGTGGGTGGTTCTGAACATATATAATAGATGCGGTCGTATATAGACTTAGAAACAAAATCTCAAAATAAATTACTTAATATATAATATTTATATTGGGAGAACAAAATAAATATGATCAAATTAAAGTATATGAATTAAATCTCTAGTGTATGCATGATACAACTTACAAGTACTAATTTGACTTTTTAAAATTAATTTTAATAAATTTATTCGACTAGACTTAATTCATAAAAAAGATTAAAAGTAAGACACATCAATTTAACTAACTAAATGATTATAAATTAAAGGCAGACCTTTGGTTTAACAAGGAGTGTATTTTGAATTAACTGTTTTGCTTTATGTCCGACGCTACACAATGTATATAGTAGCTGATCTGTGACCTCGTCTGATTGTGGGCGACATGTTCAGGAATCACCACTCAATTTACAATTTAATTTAATTTAATTTAGCTCAATTTTTCAGCCATGCAATCGGTAGCGAAATTTAGTTAAAGAGTTTAAAGTGTTAATTTAAAATGTTTAAAAAATTGAAGATTTAAACTAAAATTTTTAATAAATTTAAAAGACTTAATGAATTATTTTTATAAATTTTGAACAAAAAAAGAAAAGAATTTTTTTTTATAATTATGAGAGAAAATTTAATTAAAATTTTAAAGTTTAATGTGATTTTTTAAAAATTTTGAGAGGTCAAGTTATAATTTCATAAAATTTTAGGGAGCTATGACCCCCTAGCCCTCACTGCCTTCTGCCCCTATATGCAAATAATTTAAAAAACAAACAAAGAGTAGTCGTCAAATTTCATTTTAAGAGAAAGAATTATACTTTAATCATATCCAAAGTAACAGAAACACAGTGTATATAAAATGCATTAAAAAAGTATAGAAAATTAAAATAAAATCCTTCACTTCATTGAAAACTGTGCAAAATCTTCAAACAAAAATTAAATAACTGTAAAATTTCGATCAAAATGTTGCAGGAAATCTTCAATACTCTTCGCTGCAAGCACTAGACACATCGACAAAATAACTATGAAAATACATCAAACATTAATAAGACCGCCGACCATCTCAAAGCAGATAAACTGCCATGAAGACAGGCATACGTGTCATTGGAACGGAGTAAAACTGCAAAATTGCAGACACTACGAAAGATACAGAGATAGAAATTGCGAAAATTGCAAACATATAAACTGCCATGAAAGCAGACAAGAGATTAACAGAAAAATAAATATAAAAATATTTCCGTCGAAGTAAAGTACAAGAAACTAAAAGCAAAATACAAAATAATAATTATATTATCGACTATTAGTTGGTTTAATTGAATGAAACATTAAATCTTTTAACTAAAATTGAAGTTTGAGTTTTAACATTGTAAATTAAAATAAATTAAATTGTTAAAATTGCTCAATACTAAATTTTTATAATATTTAAATTAAATTAGTTAGCCTATAAATCAAATAATCGATTGGTTAAGAAAAAATAACAATAGTATCATCTAAGAGAAAAAGGAGTCTGATTTCTTTAGCCATTTCTCGAGTTAGTTGAGATAGCACTCAATTTTTGGGCCTTTTTGGTCTTCAAGCCCAAGCCTGTTCCAAAGGGTGAAACGATGAATGGTAGTTTGGGTAGAAACAAAATACCAGAATTTATGCCACCTCGGGGCCTCTTTCAATGGAGGTTTGGAGCAGTTAAGTTCTATATTTCACTTGGTAAAAGAAAGGTAAATTTCACAAATGTTCACTAAATTTTAATAATTATTTAATTTGATATTTTTTAATTTTATTTTTAAGGTTTAAGGTTAAATTATTTTAATTAAAAATAAGGCCAAAAGTAAAATAATGTGTAAATAATGAGGGTTAAATTTATTATCTTTTAAATTATGACTAAATTGTTTGAATGCGCAAACGTGAGTGACTAAATGTATTATTACACTAAATATTTTAACAACCATGTCACCCTCTTAACAGTTGTTAACGAGTCAGTGGTCAAATTGAAACAAAACTAAAAATTTAACGATAACATCAAAACAATTAGAAGTTTAGTTACCAAATTGAATAATTGATCAAAGTTTAGTGACCATTTGTAAACTTTACCCGATAAAATTTATAGAAGAAACCCTAGACCAAGAACCATTTGTCTCTCTATGATATTCTGATGGAGCAATGGCTTCCGGTCCCTTGGTGAATGAATTCTAGGAGACGCATGACTTTATGTTACGAAGACGACCTCCAGACCCAGCTCCCTCGGTCCATCCCTGCCAAGAGTATCCTACCCTGTTTCAGAATCCCGGTCTACCTCCTTTTTGGAACCAGGTACCTTTTTCTTAAGTCTCAAGCATCCAATGTGTTTGGTAGATTCATCGGTGAGACTTGGTTTAGAATCAAGTTCTTTCTCCGGTTTGGCAACCGGAATCCTCTCCATCTCATTTATGAATCTGCGCAGATGCTTAATGTAGTCGGGGTAAGTTTCCAGGTTGCAATGGCCGCCGCCTTTCACCCACAATGGCTCATACTTCTCCTTTGAAAGCTCCCATAATCGTTTCCCATGGTACCAATCCACCACCTCATCATTTGTGCCCTGCAAGCCAAACCATACGCAACAATAAACCACTTGTTTCATATCCAAAAGTCAAACCCCACGTGCTTAGACAGATACTTACATGCATGACTAGAACCGGACAGTTGACTCGTCGGATTTTGTCTATGTTCTGCAAATGGTCGGAAAATGGTGGTTTGAAGACATTATGGGTTGTAGGAGAAAGGAAATGGAATGGGGACTTACTTTGAAGATGTCGAACCAAAGTGTCATTTTGACAGGATAAAGGACTCGAAGGCCTGAAAGTATGGCGCTGTGAAGAACAACTCCCCTTAGTCTTTGTAAACGAGAAGCCAAATGTAGGGTTGGTCCACTTCCAACGGATTGCCCATATACTATCAAATCTTCTTGCTTCATCCCATATTCCTTCTTCAAACAATTGTACACCGCCTCTATGTCATAGTATGTGTTCAACTCACTTGGCTATTGTAGTTGCCGCCATAACAACAACAAAAAAAAAGATATTTAGACATGCAGCTACCATATATCCGACTCGTAATCGACTAATTTAGATTGGACGGATCAGGTCTTGAAGATACTATATTCAAATTCTGGCATTATTTTTTACTGGACCGAATGATAATCGATATGTAACCAGATCAATAGTAAGTGTAAGATACAAATGCATGTTCAAAATTGCTTTGTACGGATAAATATTCTATACACAGGCGTTTGTGGAAACTGCGCCTTAATTTTAGGGTATAAAGAGTTAGTTTAGGGTATAAGGTTTAGGTGTAGGGGTTTAGAATTTAGGGATAGTTGTTTCAATTTAAGGTTGAGGGTTATAATTTAGGCCCTAACCTATAAGCCCTAAATTATAACCCTAAACCTTAAATTGAAACAACTATCCCTAAATTCTAAACCCCTACAACTAAACCCCTAAATCCTATACCCTAAACTAACTTCTTGTACCCTAAAACTAAGGCGCCAGTGTATAGGATATTAATCCTTGTACATATATCCGAACATGTACTTCGCACAAGGGTTGGATATAGGTTTCCTAGCTTCTACTAAAAACATTATGAAATTTCAAGCGATATTAAAAACATGTCCACAATGTTGCTTGTTAACCCTAAAAACAAAGAGAAAATAGTGTCTTTTACCTTGCCGGATGATCCTCCGTATCCTGAATAATCATAACTGCAAAATAAATATAAAAAAAAAATGCACAATAAGAGAGGTCAAGTAATAACATCACACGGCCATATCACGTCTGAAATTAATTGGTTTTCTAATAATAATTGAAGTTGACAAAAAAGTTGCAGAACATACAAAAGAATCTATGGGACAACAGAACTTCCTAACAGTTGAACATAATCAAAATCCCAGGAAAAGAATGTCCGAAATCATAAAAGAAGCAGAGAAACAAATGAAGGGAATGTATGTTAATGTACCTCATAATATTGACGCGGAGGTGGGCTCTGAGCTCCACGAAGAGCTCATGCATTTGGCCTAAGTCGGCGGCATTGCCATGGGAATACAAGAGGGTGAACCTGGCCATCGGGTGTCTCCAAAAGTTGGCTACGATTTTATTACCGCCTTTGGTGTCGAGCAAATGAACATTCATGTTCATGTCCGGTGTGATCCCCCGCATAGCCAGCCTCCCATCTTCATCCTGCCGGACATCATACGTCGGTGGATCAGGTGGGAAAAACGCAAACTTTGCCGCCACCCCCGACGTCACGTTCCCCATTAACAACAACACAAACAAAAATCCCAGTTTCTTTTCTTTCTCAGATATGAAACTGGACAAGACGTGCAAATGCAATGATCAACATACGGGCGAAAAGGGTATTGGTTCTTTTGTGTTTTCTCAATGAGTTTTTGGGGGACTTGTTTTGGGGTTTTGGGACTATGGAAAGACAGAAATCCAAATAAAGGGTGTATTTGAAATTTTGCTCAAGGAGCTAATAAGTTTTTTTCCCCCTTATTTTTAATTGCTTTCAAGGAGCTTAGAAATTAGAATTATGCTCAAGTAAAGTTGTATTTTAGGCTCTAGGATAATAACAAATTCATGCTAAAATTTGAAGGGTGTTTTTGAGTTTTTAAATCCTTGAGTTTGAATGTTCCCTTTATCCAAAACAATGGGTAGTTCCTAAAATCTAGTGCCCTCATTGGAATATAATCCTATAAATAATTCAAAAAAATTAAAAGATTAGATATTAGAGAGAAAAAAGGAGTTTGTAAATTTGGACGGCTGAGATTCGGTCAAAGGCGGGTGGGATCTTTTGGAAAGGAGAGAAGATTTCAGTGAAACAAAAAGAAAAGGGGGTCTGAATCCGACATTTCTTTTCCATCTTTGCTTTGTTGAGTTCAGTTTCAGCCTATGTTTTTGTAACGAATGTCTTCCACCTTTGACCATTGTTTTTACTACAGTTTTTTCACTGTTTCTTTTCACCTTTTGGAAGTAAACTGTGGAAATGCCAATTATGGAGAAACTAAACTGATTGAGTTGCCTGTCTTTAAGGCTTTATGAAAGAAGGAATATGGCAATTAGGGGTGTGCAAAAAATTCGATTAATTCGATCCGTTTATCTGTTGTTAATTGGGTGGTTGCTGATATATTGTTATTGTTTCAATGGTTTTAAAAGATCTAAACCCACTCAAGACTGCCATGCAGAAGCCAATATGACATGATGAAATTAACAAACACAAAGCTGGATCTAGCTTCAGTTCAAAGGAAAGGAAGAGAATGAGTCAAAAAGTGCATAGAATTAATATATGGTAAGTTTGTGCACAAATACATATAGAAAAAGAAAGAAAGAGGCAGGTCATTAAGGTATATTATTATATGACTAAAGACATAAAGAATGAAGTTTTGTTCTCAAAATATGTTAGTATATGTAGGGGTGATAATGAGCTTGACCGACTCGCGAGCTATTCGGAATTGGCTTGGTCAAAGTTCAACTCGAATGAGCTCGATTCGGGCTCGACTCGAAAAGCTCGTGAACAGGCTCAGAATCTACATATGCACTAAAATAAATTATGTGTTTGTATTTTTTTCTTGGTTGTTGTTTGATTTTGTATTTTCTTTAAGTATGTGTTTGTATTATAAGAATATTTATTGATTATTTGGATTAATCTAATTTTTGGCACTTTTTCCCCTTTTCTGTCATTAAATTTCGTTTTAGTGTTGGTTATGAAAGAAATTTTTAACGAATCTTTTATAAAAAAAAAAACTATAGCAAAGTTTTTCATTTCGAGCCAAGCCTAATAGTATTGTTTTCGAGTCGAGCTCGAGCCTAAAATTTCGAGCTCGGCGAGCCTCGAGCCCGAGCCTGGCTAGTCTCGGACTCAGCTCGTTATCACCGCTATATGCAACTAAAAAAAAGGAAAAGTGACCTGTTTAAAAAGGTGTTTAACAAAAGGAAAAAGAGTCCTTAAATTATTATAATATTGTTTTTATAATAGTGCTATAAGCCTATAATCATTATTGAAGAAATCTAGGTAATGATCATCACTTTCATGTGCATCAGCACAAATCCCTCTCCCATTTCCAAACATAAATTTAATACATTTCTCTACCATGGCCATCATTAACTAATAGATTATAGTAATAATAGGAAAAATGAAAACAATCCATCTTATTCCTACCCTTTTTTTTCCCATTCAACACATTAAGTAAGATAATATTATACTCAGTTTTATATTCAGATAATATAGGTCCAAGTTGAGTACACCAAATCATAAACAAATTGGCCAACCATTGCCAACTGACTTCTCTTTCCTTTCACCACACTCCTACCAAAGAATAGAATTCTTTTGAGGGAGGAAAAGCACAATGATATCAAGTAAAAAAGGGACCCCCGGCAAAGCACCGGCTTGTTGAGCTGTAAATGAACCGAGCTGTTCAGATACCGTTCATCAAATGTTCTGTTCGTTTACAATCATACCGGTCAGGGATCGAACGACCACCCTGGACCCTGCTTCAAGTTAACAAAGCAAAACTGCAAGCTGAGAGCTAGCAGTTACCATTTCCAAACATATACAGTATAAACAAGAGCAGTTGAGATAAAAGTCATATTCCTGCTACATATGGATGACTAGTAAGCAAGATTCACAGTATTATTTAGCAGATCAATTCTGTTGTGTGTAAGTAGTCAAACTCATATCCAATCAGAGAGAGGACTGTCCGTTAGATTTGAATAGTATATGCTCTTCTGCTAATGTTGTCTCGTTCCCAATAACGGACACCCAGCTTTCGGAAATCTTATCGACTTGTCCATTCGATATCTCAACTAAATTGAAGGCTCGTTTGGTACCATCTGAATTGGATGCTTGCAGCGAGGTCTGATTTATAGGTCTCACTCTGGGAACTATGGCCCCATTCAGGTATATAATGTCATCAGTCCCAACTACAATCATTTTCCGAAGACCATTCCGATACGCCAATTCTTTATGCATGTGACCAAACACGACAAGTGGAATAGAGAAGGTAGTAGTCTCTTTCAGGTGGGAGATAGCTTGTGCTAGATCTGTACCAGAAATATTTTTGTTAGCTTGTCATAATTAGGCCATTAATCTATCTCGGCATAGGTGAATACATTGCACGAGGAAGGACATTTGATATGTTCGTTTTCACGCTCCTACATCCAGTCTTCAGGTTCATATTTTTCCACCAATATTGTTAAGAACATGACAGAGACTGTGAAATAACTCAATCATTTTGAAAGAAAGAAATTGCAGTGAAAGGAGCCAAACCCTGATGAATTAATTACCTGGATCACCATGATCACCACCTTCAAACACCCAATCTTTTCCACAAATGTCATTCAATTCACTGCCAAGACCTGCAAAAAGTAACACCTAATACTTTTATGGGAAAAAACAGATTGGTCTTGATTAAAGGTTGAATTGGCAAGTCCATACACCTGTGGGTCCATTATGTGCAAGAAATATAACTAGATGATCTTCTGGGGTCCCAAGTGCGGCTTCATAGATTCTCTTGGCACTTCCATCCATATCTTGGATTCCATACCTTAATGATACACCAATTTGGTAAATTGCAACATAAAATTCTATGACGAGTAAGACTCAACGATTCACAATCCCATTAGAACGGCCAGCTTAATTTGTTAGCTCATCAAATTACAGAATAGTTAAAAACAGATAGTAAATTAACGAATAGCTGCCGCCTGCCACTATGCAATACTACCTTGCAGACAGAAGCCTTTTCCGAAATATTTGCTGACCCCCACATGAAAATGGCCGTCCACCAACAACACTGAGCTTTACTAAAGGAAAGTCCAGACGTTTATAACCTACATGCTCCTGTCCAAGACTATAGCATGAAAGTAACATTATTATTATTATCAACTGATTCCCTTCGAACTCTACAACTTAAAAACGATCCTAATGTGAAAAAGGATATATGGTGATGCATATTATTAACAGTATCAGTAGACAGACTTTTTCCACATGTTCGCTTTTTTATTTTTAATTGAACTTTCGGCAATAGAATAGCATTATAGCCAATAATCATATTGAGATTGGGAACAAATGTACCCGTCTAATCCAAGCCTCAATTTCTCACAGTTAGCATGTAACATGGAAAAAGAGATAGAACAGAGAAAAATACAGAAGCATGTATCCTCAATATTTCTTTTCATAGGTCAGCAAAGCTCACCATTCTAGCTGAAGTTGAACTCGATCCTTCTTCCTAACCATGAAAAGACGTGATGGATTAGAAATCATTAGATTGTCCAACGCTTAGCTAGCTACTTTAGACATGCATAAGAACCACCACATCAAAATCCAAACACACCCAACAGGCATATTAGTCAATCCATTCGGCACGAGTAACTTACTTGGAAGAAAACTGTTGAGTGCTCCAAGAATCATGATTTCCCAAAACAACAGCTTTTGGAAAGTTGAGAGCAGCAACAGTTTGAACTAGTTCAACATTCTCATTACCAAAATCACCTGAATAAAGCAAAAGCACTTGAACAAGGAAAAAGGGAGTCGGGAGGGGCAAAAGATTTACAGCCTACAGGGTTAGACTTTGGGAAACAAATGTAACAAGTTGTTCAGGTAGAGCAAGAGCTAGACATTAGCTGCATGAATTAGAGGAATGACTCCAAAAATGAATACTCGTAGCACACATTGGGTATAGACACTGAGGAAAGAGGAACTTGCCTGTGAAGAGCACCAAATCCGGCTGCATTTTCACAAAATCTCTTATCAGAGAAGTATACGAGATCTATGCGCAAACCTTCAAACTTCACAAAGAGTTCATGTAAAGCCAAAAAAGGCACTAAAAAAACAAATCTTTAGTTGAATTGAATCTTTTTAAACAATCAATCAGATCTATGAAATGTAAATAGGCATTTTGCACACTTTCATTTAACACAAGTAACCATACAATTTGAGATTAAAGTTCCCAAAGCTTGAGCGCCGAGTTAATTACAAGCACCCAAACCGATCTAGCAAATTAACGTTTAGTTTCACTTTCATATTAAAGTATAAACCCTTTTTTTTTTCCTTCTTCTCTCAAAATCCAAGCTTTTGTTATAACTTCAGTATTTATAAGTTTTCTAACAAAAAAAAATTACCTTGAGAAACTGAAGTGCCTTCGTGTCTTCTTCAAGGTCCCAATCATCGTGCTTCAACAAAAGCCCAAATTTAGAAAGAAAAAAATCGAAAGGAAAATCTCAATATGATACATAAGATTAAATAATGAAAAGGAAAGCCGACAGAGGAAAGAGATGAACTTACGACGTCTCCGACGACGGCGATTCGAACAAGAGAAGAGGAAGCCATAGAAGGGCGACAAGGGGAGGGTCTTTGGCTCAGGCGGAGGGGAAGACGAAGAGCAAAGAAAACAGAGAGTAGGCGCGTGGAGCAACGCGCCTAGCATTTGTTTTAATGTTACTGTTCTTTCCCGGGCAATGGCTGATAGGCTGTCACTAAGAAAGTCAACTGTATTCAATTTTAAATGGAGTTTGATTATTATTATTATTTTTTGATAAATGAGGTTTTCTAATTCATCCGAATTACTATCCATTTACAACCAACCATACATAAGGATGGGCACTTTACTCAGACTTGATGGGTTCTGACTCGACCCGGTGCATCAAGACAGATTTTTTAATGAAAAAATTGAGTTCGGGCTGAGTTCGAGTTTAAGGTGAAAAATATTCGACCAGAAATTAATAGTGTAATTTTCTCCTAAAGTTTTTAGGGATATTTATAATAATACATCTCTTTATATATATTTTTATAATTAAGTCCTTAAAATTGAATTTTTATTTATAATTGAGTCCTTTAAATTATATTTTTATAATTAAGTCCCTTAAAAATATTTTTTTATAATTAGGCCCCTAAAATTAATTTATTTTATATAGGTTGGGTCGATCGGGGTCAAATTTAGTATATTTATTTTTGGGTCTAGTCAGATTTTTTAAAGAATATGTTCGGTCGCGTCGGGAGCGGGTTTATGGTATTTATTTTCGAGTCGGGTTCGAATGGCCCAAAAATCCGACTCTACCCCTACCTGACCCGTGCCCATCCCTAACCATATACTATCAAATAAACTTACCAAAAAATAACAAAGGTAGCAAAAGAATAAAAACAATGACCTATACAATCTTCCAGTCGGCAACAAGGTTGGAATGAAGTGTAAGCTTCACTGTTGGAGGCATTCATTTGCAACCTAGATAACAAATAAAACAATGCCTAGAATGAATATATAGGGTAACGATGGGTCCCCTGTCTAACTCCTTTCCTACAAGGGAAAACAAATAGAGTTTGATTTTATGATATATATATATATATATATGGGTTAGGATCAACTTACACTGTGTAAAACTCTTTAAGTTTTATACCTTTTTTGGATCGTTGGATGGAGGAAATGGATGGTTGAGATTAACTCCGTGTTTTTAATTCCCAAGTGATAATCTTCACATATTTTACTGTTAATCTCATTCATCCGTTTCACTCATCCAACGATCCAAAAAAGGAGTAAAACTTAAAGAGTTTTACACAGTGTAATTTGATCATATCCCTATATATATATCTGATTATTCCATTTTAATAATTAAAGATTTTTTTACATGATTAATTCGTTTTAATAATTATAAAAATGATACTATTTTATAAAAAAAAATTACCAGACAACTTTTTTTTCAAAAAAATGATTTTTAGTTTACACTTGATTTTATGAAAAACGAATTAAAATAGAAATAGAAGGCGATGCTGCTAAGCTTACTTGCTTCATTGGTCCACTGCCTTTTAACATAATCCTCATCACTAATAAAAACCAAACAACTCTAACTCTGTCTTAATTGCCAAGCCACATTCGTGGGGTAATTTACGTCACCAAAATCGACATCAGTTTTATACACAGTACAGATTTTTAATTTAATTAAACTATATTAGAGCCGGGGATTGTAAGCAAAATATTTTGTTCATTGATGTAGCTCAAAATTCCAAGGTGGAAGAAAGAATCTATACCAGAAAGCTAGTCAAGTTTAAAATAAAGAAAAATGTCAAATAAGTTAGCCTTAAATATTTATTTTTTTGGAAATAACAACCTTAAATATTTAACGTCTACAAAGGTTAAAAATGTGTATGAACATATATTACTTTATAATTACTTTTAGACCATTTAAGAAAAATATTTAACGTCTACAGTTTAGTTAAAATATAATTAAAGTTAGTGGAACGTGAAAACTATGGTGATTCAGGGGTGAAACAACTTAATTTAAGGTAAAAGAATGACACAATTGAAATATTAAAAAAATAAGGAACCTAAAATATTATACTTTTTAATAATATTTTAGATTGATAGTTTTTTTTTTGACAAATTTCAGAACTTAATTTATAATTTTATGATAAGTTTGAAACTTGATTTGTGATTTTATGACAAATTTTAAAATTTATTGTGATAATATAAAATTTAAAATATTATCAAAAGTATAATATTTCAATTGTATGATAACATTTTTAATAGTCTATCTTTTTAACATTTTAAATTGTACAGTTTTTCAACCTTAAATTAAAGCGTACGACTTTATACTCAGAGGAAATTAAACTCTCGACAATTTATATTTGTAGTTTGTCTGAAATGTAGTTTTCATAACGTCATTCCGCTTCTTCTGTTTGTTTGTTTCATACTACACGTGTCCATCATTTAAGAACTCTTCGGGCTCTCAGAATTCTACATAGAGTTTTCATAGGCCCTAACCATGCCTACTTCTATGCCTCCTGCCTAAAAATACTTAAAAATTAAATTTTAAAAAAATACACCCTACTCCTAATTCCTTACACCCTAATCCTAAACTCTAACCTTAAATCCCAAACTCTAAACCTTAAACCCACTATTTTAAAGTGTGGCACAAATAGAGTATACTTTGGGGGCAGATGATTTCCATCCAGTTTTCATAGGGTTTGGCCATGACTTTTTAGCAGTGTTCTTCTCATTTTCAAGTAAAGGCTAGGTGTCCTTTAATCTAATCATAAGTGCTTGCCGGTTCACAAATGGGGAAGGCTTTTAATTGAAGGGTAATTATTAAAATACGATGGTGATGGTGGGATGGAAATATTTTACCCTTTTCGGTATCCTACATATGTCCTTATGCTTAAAATTAATTTTAAAGTTTAGAGTTAAAGATTGTGGTTAAAATTTAAGAAATTTAGAGTATGGTGTATTTTTTAAGGTACAAGAGACAGTGTTTAGGATTTAGAATTTAGATACGTGACGGTGATGGTGTGTACTAACTTTGAAGATTTTTCCACCTTCTCACTGCAACTTCCATGGCTTCCAAAGCTATCTTCTTCTTTCTTTCCTTCTTCTCCCTTTCTTCTCAGTTCCACTTTTCTGGTGCACAAACTTGGGTTAAAGCTGGTTACTGGTATGCTAATGGTGAATTTCCCATACAAGACATAAATTCCGCTCTGTTCACTCATCTTTCATGTGCTTTTGCTGAAGTTAACGCCTCAAATTACCAGCTCTTCATCCCCTCTGTTTCTTATCAATATTTCTCAACTTTTGCAACCCTAGTCAAGCGAAGAAACCCGGGAGTTAAACCGCTGTTATCCGTCTGGAATGGGATATCCGCAACCGGGAAATCTATATCCGGCGAAAGGGTTAACGACTCAGTTTTATCATCAATGGTCTCATCGTCTTCTACAAGGAAGTCCTTCATTGATTCCTCGATCAAAACAGCTAGGCGTTATGGTTTTCATGGAATAGATTTTTTCTGGGTTTGGCCTAACAGCTCGGATTTGTCCAATATAGGTGTTTTGTTAGATGAATGGCGAGCTGCCATTGATTCAGAACCGAGAAAACCAGGTGAGTCACAGTTGATATTAACAATGGCCATTCGAAACTTGCCAACAATTGGAATGGTGACTTATCCAATCGAATCCATAAGAAGAAATGTTGATTGGGCACATGTTGTGGCGTATGATTACCATTTGCCAACAAGGGAGAATTTTACAGGCGTTCATGCTGCTTTGTATAATCCATTTGGTAATGTTAGTACAGATTTTGGCATTAGAGAATGGTTAAATAAAGGAATGCCACCGAGCAAGCTGGTTTTGGGTTTGCCTTACCATGGATATGCTTGGAAATTGGTGAACAGCCAAGATAATGGTGTTGGTGCACCGGCTTCGGGTCCGGCGGTCACCATGGATGGTTCCATGGGTTACAAAGCTATCGAATCATATATTCGAGATTATGGTTATGGAGCTGCTAGTGTATACAATGCAACTTATGTAGTGAATTTGTTCACTTCCCCAACACTTTGGATCAATTTTGATGGTGTGGAGGCCGTCAAAGCCAAGATTTCGTATGCGAAGGAGAGAAGACTTGCTGGTTTCAAAGCGTTCCAGCTTTCCAATGACGAGAATTGGGTGCTATCACGGGCAGGTAGGTGGTGTTTTCAACAAGCTCGGGAGATTTCGAGCTTAAGAACTCTGCATTAGAGAGTTAGGATTTGGTTAATGTTTGCTTGTTTTGTGTAGTAAGTAAACGAAGTTGATATCGAAAAGTTTATCAAATTCGATGATACATTCTAATTAAGATGCTGCTAAACTACATTGGCAGCCCAAGAGGGGGGAAATCAAGGAAACAAGCAGCAGTTGTTGCTTAAAACAGTCCTTCCAGTTTCACTGATTGTTATCCTTGTAATGGCTGTGCTGTGTTATTTGCGAAGAAGAAAGGTTAAATCAAAAGGTAATTGCCTTCTACTTTTAGGATATGAATTGGAGCAAATGGTTTGATTGTTAGCAATGCATAAAAGGGAAGATTTTTGTTTTTCTGGTTTTTCCTGGCACATTTTGTTTTTCTTTTTACAGGGGAAATGGCTTCAAGAAGCATTCCCAGCCCAAGAGCTAATACATCAGCTGCTGAAAATTTTGGCAGTGATGCTTCTCATTTGCAAGTGTTCAAGTTTTCCAACATCAAAGCGGCTACAAATAATTTCTCAATTGCAAATAAGCTTGGAGAAGGTGGCTTTGGTCCTGTATACAAGGTATATAAATGGTATATGGTGAATAAAACAATCTTATTTACTTGTGGTTGTGGTAGTCAATTGTGATGAATATCGACGGTAGAGAAAGCTGATACAGCAAAATAATTCGAAAAGATGTCGGATGTATTAGCACAAATGAAACTCAAAATCTTTGTCTAGTATATAAGCTTTGATGCTGAAGCTAAGTTGCAGATGCCAGCAAATGATGAATGAGTATCCCTTTTGAATTCTGATAGGGCAAATTACCAAGAGGCCAGGAAATTGCAGTGAAGAGACTTTCCCGAACTTCGACTCAAGGACACGAGGAGTTCCAAAATGAGGTTACATTGACAGCCAGGCTTCAACATGTAAATCTAGTAAGGCTGTTGGGATACTGCACTGAAAAGGAGGAAAAAATGCTGATATATGAGTACATGCCGAATAAAAGCTTGGATCTCTATCTCTTTGGTATGCTATAAGTTTGATTTTAAGTCTTCACTCTTCACTTACAGTTTAAAGCACATATCAGACATAATTCAATACTTGAATAACATGATCAGAACTGGGGATTTCTCATTTTGTTGTTTTTTGTCTTCTGAAACTTTCCAACCAGATCCGATAAGACGTTATGTTTTAGATTGGGAAAAGCGTACACGTATCATTGAAGGAGTTACTCAAGGACTGTTGTATCTTCAAGAATATTCGAATATTACAGTGATTCATCGGGATTTAAAAGCCAGCAACATATTACTGGATGATGATTTGAATGCCAAGATAGCAGATTTCGGGATGGCTAGACTTTTCAAGAAGGATGTAAATGAAGCAAACACTGGTAGAATTGTTGGAACATAGTAAGCTAACCTTGTTCGAAACAAAGTTTCCTTTGATCCTTTGTTTTGATGTATGCTTAGTTTGCTTAGCTTTCTAATAAAAAAAACACATCTCAATGCAGTGGCTATGTTCCTCCTGAATATGTAAGAAAAGGTATATACTCCATGAAGTATGATGTTTACAGCTTTGGAGTTCTGCTTCTGCAATTCACAAGTGGCAAGAGGAATACATGTTATTATGGCCCACATGAGAACTTAACCCTTCTTGAATATGTAAGTTCATTTTTTGAGATGCAAAAACAACCCATTTTGGCCTTGAATTCATTTTCATCTAGAGTCGGAGCTAATGCGATGACTGACAAAGGGTTTCGATGATTTGCAGGCATATGAGCTGTGGACCGATGATAGAGGCCCCGAGTTTGTCGATACATCACTCGATGATTCATCTTCGACTTGTAAAATCATGAGATGTATGCAAATTGCGTTGCTTTGTGTCCAAGAAAACCCAGATGATAGACCGACCATGTTAGAAGTGTTCGGTATGCTTAAAAATGATTCTGTGGCGGCTACTACTCCTAAAAGACCAGCTTTCTCTGTGAAAGCAGATAAAAATACAGGAAGCACGTCTGCATCACAACAAGAAATTTGGTCATTCAATGATCCACAGATTTCAGAATTGGAGCCCCGGTGAGACTGCTTGTTTCCGGGAGATAGCAACCAACAACAACAAAATTTTACATCCTTGTTCAGTGTTCACTTTATTTACCATGCTTTTCTCATGCCAAGTAACGTCACCTTTAAATTCGAAATATCAAGCTCCACGGCTCTACTTCTGTCAAATTTTACAACCACCCTGTGCCAGAAGAGTCTTCCGCCGGCAACCCTTTTCTCTATCGGCAGCGGAGGTTTCTGATTCAAATCTGTTTTCTCGCATGGAGTAAGAGTCAAACACACGTAAAGCTTTCACAACTTCAGCTATGGAAGTCGCACGAGAGTTCAGCTTTGATGGGATGGACTTAGACTGGGTCTCCACCATCCCCCTCGCCACGTGCTAGCAGCCGAGCGGCCATGGTGTAAGTGACTTTCTCCTAGGCTCGAGTGGGGCCTAGGTGTGCGGGCATTGGGGCCAAGAGGATGGCACAATGTCGCTCTAGGGTGCTGCCCTAGGGTTAGTTTGGGGCCAGAAGGCCCCATATCGCGCCCTGTTCGGAACCCAGGGGTTGGTTCCCTGATGCCGCTATGCCTTGTGGGATTGTGATATTGGATTGACGTGTTGCCTGATGGATCATGAGACGACGCTTCCGAGTAAAAGTCCCTGGAGTTGGACTCGAGTAAGGCTGACTTGACTGGGATGTGTTCCCTTTCAAGTGCCGCACGGCATGCCGATCGGGCTGGGACGGTTGTTAGGGAACTTAAAATAGCTTTAACAAGGAAAAAAAGAAATAAATATTAATGAATGCAGAGACAACAAAAATTGTAGCTTTAACTTAACCAGAGAAAAATGTTAAGTAAAGTCAGTTATATCAATTATGATATGAGCCAGCTCCGAGGTTGATGTGGTTAGGATTTCCACAAGGTCTTGTCCTGTTGACAGATGAATAAAATGAAATTTTTATCTTTCATTTGATACATTCAAGGGCATAACAACAATACGCATAGGGAATGAGAGCATTTACCTTGTGAAATCAGCAATTTGTAAGATATACGAAAAATGCCAACACTAGCTTTGCTTTTCTCTCATCCATTCGACAAAGTTATCGAGGATCAAGGGCCAGGCTTGGTTTGCATCATAGTTTTGCAGATCTGGAAAGCTAATCTGCTAGAAAGGATTCAAAGTTATTATTAATGCCTCAGATTGCTGGAGGGAAGGGGAAAAGACAAATGCCTCTCCATCAAATATAAGCATGTATGTCAACCATCACAAAATGAATCCAGGATCAATTATTTATCTTTTTACATGCCATTTTTCTTAGCTTTGCTTCATTTCAAAGGCAAGGGGAAAGAAAATTTATGCTATTGAGTTTTGGGGGTAAATGGGAAAATAGTAATATCAAACTAGTACATTTTCAAAAGGCTCACCTCTTTGCAAAAACGAAGAAAATTTATCCACTGGTCTGCATTTATTACTTTGTAATCATTCTGGACCTGCCCAAAAAATCAAAATCCAAGCATCATAACCATGCATGGAATCATGTTCCGATAAAGAGATTTCGTTTGCTAAAGACTAAAGAATAACAGCCTCATACATAGTCTTGGTTGCCTACCTTCAAATATTCAACTAGTGTATCAACCTGACGACGAAATTGGACCCCTAGAACAAGATTCAACAATTCACAGGTGCTTTCGATGTCCACAATAAGTGTTAGATTTTTATTAAGAGGCAATCCTATAAAGTGAATGTGTGCATGGAGAAAAAAATAGGCAATTTAATTAATCAATAGGAACCTGTCAGGCAATATCGGAAGGCATAGGTATAGAAATCCTCGTAATTCAATGGCTTCTCCACCTATTTTTCATATACAAAATATAAAATCAGTATTCCCACCAAACTGCTTACTTCTGAGGGAAAATAGAGATATCCGGAGTCTGATTGTTTCTTAGAATTATTAAGACTTCTGAATATTTTGAGTAGTGTGTTATGTTTCCTACATCAATTTGTCAATCAGAAAATGAGTTTAAAACGGTTGGCAATAACCATTGCAGCAGATACAAATACCTCTTTCTCCAGTTCAGGAAGTGCTTTTTTTAGTTTGCTAAGTGAATCAACCCCCAATGCTTTCAGGCCAGTTTGCCACTCATCCTAGTTCAGTGCAAGAGAAGGAAAAAAGAGGTCATTCATCTAAATTCTAATGGCAGTTCTCATTCTCTATTATGGTATCCATTGAATGTAGCAAGTCATATAAGTAGTGCCTCTAATTACCTGTGTAAAATAGCCCTGCTTTTCAGCTTTTAATTTCCTGAGATGCAGAATACATATTGTTAGAAGAAACTCTCACCAAACAGGGCGTCCAATCATTGTCCACTGAATACATACCAAGCAAGCATCAATATCCTCACATCGGTGTATTCCACGCCTAGATCTGCACATAATGCTTCAATACCTTCTGGACTGCTCAAGCAAACTAAGGGTATTAAAAAAGCATAAGCACACAATCATCTAAAGAAAATCTCTCCTTGTGCTTCCAGTAGGGCATATGTTAATTTTTCTCAGACAAATTACATTTGTGACAGTTTATCAACTCACATCAAAATGATAAGAATTTCTTTAACATTCAGATAAGTTTTTTTAATGGCATAGCTCTTACAATAAAATGTGAGAATGATGTGGATAAATAGGGCCCTGTGCGATATATTAAAATAGGGCCCTTAATTTATAATCAATAAGAGATATAAGTTGTTTTTTTCAAAGATTTTGGGGCCCCTCTCTATTGGGGGCCTGTGCAATCGCTACTATCGCGCCTGTCCAGAACTCCCACTAGTGGACAGAATGGACTTACTCAATCATGCCTAAGGAACTATTTGCATACGTATTGAACAAGCGGTCTATTTTTTCCATCTCCTTTGTTTTAGCTTTATTTGAGACTGAAATAAAGAGTAGCATGTCTAGTAAGAATACCGGGCAGCTCGCCAGAAAAACACAAAAACTTAGGCTTAAGACAATCATCATTTCCATTACTAATCAACAAACATTCAAGTCAGATTGCTGCTCCATTGAGACCCTATAAGGCTATCGACACCACCAATTAGGGGCATAACAAAAAGACACAAATCTTACCAGCAACAGGAAAAGGAAGCTAAGTTCGCTTGTTACACGGAAAATATAATTTTTTTAAATATACTGATGTAATGGTATGCACGTATAGGCAATTTAGAATTATCATGAACAAAAAGCAAATTACTTGCCGATGTGGCTAAGAAGAAATCAGCGATAAAAGCAGTAAAATTATGGTTGAAATACCAATGGGGAAGAAGAAGGAACTCAAGATTTTTTTGACCAACCTCAAGAAATTTTATCTGAATGTGTTGTATTGATTGTATTTTATCTTACTTTATTTAAAACAAAATAAAAAATAATTAATTCTTGAATTAATAAACAAATAATATAAAAATAGAGAGAGAGAAAAAATACCGGAGACGTGATCCACTGTATCTTTAATCTCAGTATCATTTGGGCCAAAAATCATACCAGAACAAAGTCGAATCCATAGTCCACGAAAGGCCTAACCTAATAACAACAAACCCTAAAACCCCAGATTCAGCACAAATATATTAAGGTTTTCACGGCTCCTATTTTCAAAGCTCACACTCAGCAGCTTGAGGACAATCGTGCCGCATTCATCTCCACAGCGGAAGCGCCGAAAATGGTAATCGCACTCCTTCTTTCTTGCGTTAGATAATAGTTGAGCTATTCATTTTTAAGCTTGAAATTGCTATGCTCCGTATTTTCACTTTTCATTTTCCTTCAAATGATTGGGTGTATAAAGAAAAATCAAGATTCTAAATCTTGAATGGTTTAATTTGACAGCCTTCGCACAAGTCCTTCATGATCAAGAAGAAGTTGGCCAAGAAGATGAGGCAGAACAGGCCAATTCCATACTGGATCCGCATGCGCACCGACAACACCATCAGGTAACCCTTCTTCATTTTTTGTTGAATATTGTTTACAATTTTTGTAATTTTCTTACTTTTAAGGCTTTTTCTGAGTGTTTATTTCATTTTTTTCCTTTTTTTTTGATTGAAGGTATAATGCTAAGCGTAGGCACTGGCGCCGTACCAAGCTAGGGTTCTAAGTTCGATGGGCTTATTGGGTTTCAAGCTTCTCTTTTACGTTTTCTATGTTTATTTTCAGACTTATGTTATATGTGGGATTTAATATTGTGAACCATCAGGGATTTTTTCTATTAGAGATTTTGATGAGATTGTTGGCAACTCTATTTTAATTTGATTTTCTATTATCTTGTCTCAATTTGAGTTGATGGTACTGAACTTGATTTTGCCGGTTGCTTTAATTTTCCTTTTTATATCTTAATCATTGTCTTGGTAATCTTGCTGTTGCTGATCTCCATGTGCTTGCAAGTGGCCATATTAAGTTTATTTAAAGCTGAACCGCTGCAGTATTATGAATTAATGATCTTGAAATTGGGTAATATGGGTTTTTCTTTAAGCCAAAATTAAGTTTATTTAAACCCATACGTTTTTTTGGGTTTTCTTTAAGCCAGAATTTTTTTTGTAGCTTGGGTTTGATGAATTGTGTTTTGAAAGGGAAAATGATTTGTTGTTTCTAGACAGGTAGATTATTTATGTAGTTTGAAGTGGAAAGAAAGCTTTTGCTTGGGAGATGTATCAAGATTTTATCAAGTCATTATTTGAATCAATTCTCGATTTAACGAAATAAACAATTGATTTTTGATTTAGCTGATTGAACCGAAGCCATTAGTAGAGCTTGATATGGAACGACACGTTGAAGACGGTAGATTTTTCCCCTGGCTTGAAAAGGTTTACTATTGCAAGTGGAGAAGTCGAGATAGATTCAGGGTTTTAAATAGCGATCGCGGTTGCGGCGTTATATCGCGGTTTTGGACAAAAGCGGCTGAATTGCGGCAATCACGGACTGTTTTTTACCCCAATCGCGGTTTTAGACAGCAGAACAACCGCTATATCGCGGCCGATATTGCGGTTGCAGTTTGCTAGATCTTCCGACCAATCGGAGCTTGCAGTAGAGATCAGAATCCAATGATTTTTGCTGGCAAATAATGGGCTCACTCACACTTTCCGAACAATAATATGCCTTTCTCGTTGATATTCAACTTCACCTCTCTGGTGCATGATTAAAATGGCTCTTCTTACCTGCCAAATAGTAACTATTAACTACAAAACTCTTCAAGAATCCCAGAAATGGGATAATTACAAGGTAACTATCATACTTTTAACAAAGGTTTTCACTGTTTATTACTAAAATTAATTCCAACCAAAATCTTCAGGCTACTCCTAAAGCATGATATTTAAGTTAACTACTTACCATTGATTCATTCATCCCCATTCTAGTTAGATCATCAATCAATCTTCTTTCGGATATGCGATTTCCGATTCCCAATCTTCTCTTTATCTGGTTTTCTGCTTGCTGTGTGTATCACATTTTGTTAACTATAAGAAAAACAAGTATTGCAGTAACATAGAAGGAATGGTACTAATGTGATGTCTACAAACCTTTATGTCATAGGCTATATCAGGAGTGATATGAATGTGTTGGTTTATTCCGGAGCGTGCTGCATCCATTGTGGAAACTTTGAAAAGTCTTAATGCTTCAGCTATGTCACCCTCACTGGCAACATGTGACCTAAAATACATTTCCAGCTAACTCTTAAAAAGGGGACAAATATCTAATCTAGTTATACCAGAATATAGTTAAATTTCATGAAGTTACCGGACTGAATGAGTTTAACTTCCAGTTCGAATTTTAATTGTAAGCACTCAACTAAATTTGATTAGCTAAAATCAATGCTTACAATTTCATTTTCACAAGAGCCTCGCTTAACCTTACAATGGCCTCTAACTGCCTCACAGTGACAGGGATTGCTGCAGCCTCTCCAGTCTCATTTGCTTGCTGCCTCATTCCCTACATGAACAACCCATGTTAGTGACTAGTGTTAGTTAGCATATGTATTAGAGTGACCTTCAGAGTTGAGATTGTTCTAACAGCTTATGGTGTTAATAGGCAGCTAGGGCTCCTTTTCTAGTTTAATTCAGGCATAAACTCGGGAAGAAAATACTCATTTATGGCCAAAGCTTGAGAATACCCTTCTGATATCAACATAATCACTCTGGAGCTTAGCACATGCAGCTTCTGAAAGACGTGGATGGCATTCTGTTCGACAATATTGTATATATCTGTAAATTTTACTCGATTTAGCAGCAGACACATGGTAGCATATACAATATTGTATAGTAACTTCACTGGAGGCTGTCTGAGCGGATGCATGAACTTTTATGACATGACTTGCTATAATCTGCAAAGAAAAGTTGAAGCTCAAAGCCCTTGGAACCCATGTTAAAACTGTAACTTAGGGCTTTTTTGTCCTTGTAGCATTAAAACAAAAGAATAACTGTTTGGTGATCAAGAAATAAGACTGTTATTACAACCGATTCTTAGTTAGCTGAAACAAAGTCATCGAATGGGGAAATCTTAGCTGCGAAAAATGAACATCAACTACCTTGTCTTGGTCATACATCCTCATATCTTTGACAATGAAGATCAAGTCAAATCTTGAAAGAATTGTAGTCTGCAAATCAATATTATCCTGTGCCGTCTGCAAATGGTTATATTTCTTTCAGTTGCTTCATTTGAATGGCAATCAGAAATTGGAGAAACAGACAACAGAACAGGAAGTGCAACTGCAAACCTTAAGATCATCATAACGTCCTGAAGGAGGATTAGCAGCTGCAAGCACTGAAGTTCTCGAATTTAGAACAGTTGTTATTCCTGCTTTGGCAATAGATATCGTCTGTTGCTCCATAGCTTCATGAATCGCAACCCTAGGCAATTCAAAGTCAGAAAAACTCCATAAGCATCATATATAGTAAGGCCTAACAACTTTTAAGTTTTAACATAAATTTAAGTAACTTACCTATCCTCTGGTCTCATCTTATCAAACTCTTCAATACATACGACACCTCCGTCGGCTAAAACCATGGCTCCTCCTTCAAGATAAAACTCCCGCTGATATACATAGATACCGGAATCAATGTGAGAAACTTTTTCATATGGAAGATTAGAGGAAAATAAGAATTCAGAAGGAAACCCTCTAAAGAACAAATCAAAAATACAAAATTATCGCCACAGAAGGCAAAGTAGAGCAAGCACTAACAGAGCTACTATCTCAAATAACTGAAGCTGTGAGACCTGCAGCTGATGAGCCTTTTCCAGAAGTATAAACAGCTATGGGAGCAGTCTTTTCGACGAACTTGAGAAACTTTAAGATGTAACCACAAAATTAAGACAAACTTGTGTAAGAAGCACTATAAATTATTGTATGTAAAAAAGAATCCTGGAGAAAAAGCCCTAAAAACTAAATGGAGAACAGGGACAGGATTCAAGGAGAAGACAAAGCAAATAACAGTCGATTTTGGCAACCTTAACCAATCAAAGTAACATGTAACTAACCTGAGACTTGGCAGTCGATGGATCACCAAGAAGCAACACATTAATATCACCTCTTAGCTTCACCCCATCCGGCAAATTCTACACATTGGGGAAAGCCAGTTATGAAGATGGTAGGTTGTAGGAATACTGAAGGGATAGGATATCAAACATACCTTCCTGGATCCTCCAAAAAGAAGACAAGCAACAGCTTTCTTAACATCATCATGACCAAATATAGAGGGAGCAATCTTTGAGCATATGACTTTATATGTATCTTGATTTGAAGCAATTTTTTTGAATTCTTCTACCTGTGATTATTTACATAACTGTGATGATGAAAAAGGGTATCCATTGTAACTTCATTTTAGTGCTTGTGCAGAAAAACCCCAAGACATGCACGAGCAAGCACACTCAGGAACATGAGGATATAAGTATATAACTATCATACATATAGTTTTTACAAATGCACAAAGCATGATGCAGCGGGAAGAGGTGCAGTAAACAACATTCATGATCGCTTTGATGTTTACCTCTTCTTGGGTAAAAGTGGCAGGCCCTCGGGAACTGGCCTCATTTGTCTCTTCCATTCCCACTATCCTGATATAAGGCTGTCTAACAGCAACTGCTCCTTTATGGCTGCATGAAATCAGACCAAATTCATATTAGAAGAGAAAGATGAGAGTCATGTGCAGTAAGCATTCAACTCCTTGCATAAAGACTTAGTTTGTTGATAAATTGGCAGCTTGAAATATACTATAAATCCCCACTATTGTCAATCTTGTACCAGGTACAATGGTTTGAACCAAATGCCGGTCCACTGAAAGCAACATATTTCTAGGAAGCTCTCCAGTAGGTACATCCTTCAAATATAACATTAACATATCAGCAAATAAATTTAATAACTCGCTAATGTTTCTCCTAAAATCAAGACCCTTACCTCTGGATTCTCCTGCAATTTCAAGGTTTGTTGGTCCACATACTTGCTCCTATCAAGAACCACAAGCCACGGATCAATAGGACAAGCTTCTTCTCCAGGCTTCAGACAATTCATTACTTCCATCAGAGATTTCAAGTGAAATTATTAATATTGAAAAAACAGCTAATTGTAGTAAGTAGCAAACCTGAGGAATATGGTCACATGATCGAGGAACAATTGCTCCACCAAGACCTGGGCGGCAGGGAACCGCCCTTGAACTTCCACAGTTCTTGCAGATTAATTGCACATAAGTAGCTTTTGCCTTAACCCTTGAAGCAGCAACAGTAATTCCTGATATCTTAACTAATTTTGAGATATATTGAGCCTAAGTAGAAGAAAAAACAATCCGTCAAAACTGTAAATAATGCAATCCTATCGTGGTTCACACCATTGGATCAAACAAATTTCAAACTATTACCCCAAGTGAGCGCATAGAAACTGGATCCTCCTTTGATGCAAGTAAAATCTGAACCTCACCCGTCGGCGGCTCCACCATTTCACCTGAATCTCCCGTTACTTTCATCTTCAAACTCGCTAACACCTCCCCGGCCGCCGTCTCAAACTGCAGCGATCGATAGGAACAAAAAATCCTAAGCTAATAGAATATATTTTGATAGAAATGTTAGTTAGATTTGTAAGATTGTTTTACCAGATGTAGGTAATCGGAGGGAGAGGATCGAAGGATGGAAGGTAGATCGGAATCGAAGGAGAGAAGGTCTTCAAGTTGGACCATTAAGAATTTAGGGTTATTCACGAGACTTTCTCTGTACGGGAACACGTTCTTCTCCTTCTCGAAGTTTCTAATGAACTCCTTGAATTTAAGGAGCACGGAATGGCGGCTCGAATGGGCCGATGCGGCGGTGGCTTCCGCTTCCGAGGAGGCTTCTCTGAACTGCGCCTGGTTGCTGTAGTACACCGCTCCTTCGTCCCATCCCGACATTTTTTTCTGCGATTTTTCCTTCTGAGGTTGTTCTTGTACCTAGATGTTTAATTATCAGCTGGGTTCTTTTTGGCGCGAAGGTCATGGAGTTTTGGCGAGGAAATGCCTCGCACGTGTGACAAACACGCACGATTGAAGACTGGATTGGGTTAGCCAGTTAAGTGAATAAAATGGGCTTGGACGGTGGCCCGTCCACGAAATTTTAATATTTTTCCAATATATTTAGATGGGTATGACCGTTTGACCGTTTCATTTTTATATCGTAATTTTATTAAGTTAAACGAAAGAGTATAGCCAAAAATTTTATGTTTATTTATTTATAATATTTTGTCTCATCAAATTAAACCAAATAAATGCAGAATATGAATCTAATAAGTGTTACAGTACGAATGATGTTCATCCTAAGAGACATGAGTTCAAATCGCTTTGTCTACAAGATGTACGTACATTGTTAAAGTATATTAAGAATATATATATATACATATATATATATATATATGAACAGATACTATCTTTATACCATTCAAAAAACATAAATGTAGAATATCTTTTCGATATATATACTGTATAAAAAAATTAAATCTCAAACGGTTTTTATTTTTATCTTTTACTTTTTTGTATGGTGTGAGTTGTTTGGGTTAACAGCCACCTATATATTTATATTTGAGTTCAAAGTCTACATTCAATCTTTTTACCATCTCAATTCAAGAGTTTCAACCCTCTATCTCGACTAAATTCAAACCTTGATCTCCAGGTAAAACGAACTTCACTATGTCTAGCAATAAGGTTAAGTTGATCTTATTGTAAGTACCCTTCATGCTTTAGGTACCACAATGCACCTTCTGCCGCATGCTCGGCAGCTGCCTTCTTTGTGGTCCGAGGACTGCTGAAGCACTCCAAGAGCATATCCGGGGATTCTTCGATTTCTAGAATTACTTTGTAAGTGAATCTGCAAAAGAATTTTAAACATAGGGTATGAGTACAATTATTCAAGGAAGAGAGCAGTAACCCGGAGTTCCCAGCTTTCGTTCTATCCTAAACAAGACTTTTGAGCTACAACAATCATTTCTTATAGATGTGCGGCATACTTACGATCTCAAATGGCTTGGTCCTTCGTCGTTGCAACATTCGAACAAAGGGGGTTTCCAATAATTGCTGGCACAGATTTCATATAACTGTGATCTCGCAGTACGAGTATGTGATTCACCTGAGAAGTTAAGAGATGAATAAGATAATTGTTCCACACTGACAACCCATAAAAAGTGTAACAATCATTGACCTTTGGATTGCGAGTCAACCCCACAACTAGTTGATGCTGAACACCCTGCTTTTGCTTCAATAGAACGCGGAGGTCTGCTAATAGGCAAGATGCAGGGTGAACAGGTAGAAGCTGTCTTGTTAATGGAACGGGTTTCTGCGTTGCAATCATTCACAAGAGATTCTTGCAATTTCATGTTTCGAAATGCAGTGGTGTCAGGAACAGCGACATCAATTGGTGTTTCATCAAATCCAATCAGCTTGGCTTCAGCTTTGATGCTTCCCTTTAAAACTTCCTCTAAGGACTTTGATTTGGGTGCATATCCTAGAGCCTGTACGTCCAAAGACAACAATCCCTTGGGTTTAAGTCACATATTCACAATCATTCTGTCGATGAGCAATACAAGGAACCTGTTAGGAATTTGTATGCGGAAAAATAACAAGGAATGTATGAGGTGAGGGCACCTTTTACCTTTAACTTTACACATAATTGATGTGCGGCGGTTCTGATAGCATCTGTTTTGTTAGTGTAGATTTCAGAAATGGATACAGAAACATCTCCTGCATGTGCATCCACTGAAAATTTTCTGCCATTTCCAGATGGTAGAAACTTCAATTCCCAGTTATGAGACTGGCAAAGTTCTGTTACTTCCCTGATAGGACTGAGCTGCACACTTGAAAGGCCCTTGATTGGATCCAAAAGGGATAGCATTATCTTCCAAACACGGGTCAAGTCAAACCCTGTATCAAGGAGAATAGCACCGAAACAGGACTCTACCAAGTCACCAAGAGCCTGTATCAAAACATTAAAGCTATTAAATTAAGAACCCTTTTTGAAGGTATGAACGATGCATTAACATTGTGTTTTTGTGCATCTTTGCTTTTATCAGAACATCGGTTCCTCCTAACTCCCATAAATCAAACTAAAAGAAATAATCAAAATCCGCCACCAACATTTTGGTCCTCAAACAAGAAAATAACATAAAATTAAAGCACTTCCAAAAATTTATTAAAATCCACGCAATATTTCTTCTAAAATCGGTTGCATGCTTTAATCAAAATATCGAATTCCACCTTTACCTCATAACTTGAATTAAAAGAAACAAGAAAATCCACCATACATATGTTAGGAATGGAGCTTTGCATTTGTAAAATTCATTATTTAAAGGGTAGCTAGAATTCATTATATCTCACATTTATAAAGGGGAAAATGGAAGAAAGCATGCATGAAGCATAAGATACAATAGATAATAATTGCTACCTTCGGACATTTTGGCCCTTCAAACAATCCCCTGTCTGGTGATGATGTGAAGAAGGCAACATATTTTTCTATCGCCTCGGTGAGGGGACAGGAGTCAGAGATAAGAAATTTGTGTAGGCATCTCTCCACCGCAACATTGGCAAAGGACTTGTTGTTAACTGACACTGATCGCAAATCAGTCAACTGACCAGGCTTCAACTTTGGATACAGTGAAAATAAATATGATGTGATTAAATAATCCAAGACAGCATCTCCAAGAAACTCCAATCTCTGTGAAAATATCAAAGTATTACTAATTGTAGCATCAGAAAGTAAAATGTTATAAAACTGACAGGTTGGGTGAAATATGCATAAAGAAAGTCTAAGTTCTTCAAGTAGAAAAGCAGAAATAGTGCATACCTGGAAGCATCCTCCACCAAGCTTATTATAAGAAGGATGCACAATCGCCTGAAGGAGGAGACCCTTGTGAAGAAACTGATAACCCAACAAATTTTCAAGAGCTTCAGTGTCCATTTGGGAGGAAAGTGGCATGAATCTCTTGCTTTCTGTGCAAATACTATTAATTTGAGAACCTTGGAAGTCCACTCGTATGCCAATCCATCTAAGAAATGCAGTTGCAGCTTGGAAGCCCCTATCAACTATAAATGCTCCTACAAGTGCCTCAACCACATCAGCAATTGTTTTCTTATGTAGCCAATGGTGATTTCTACTGCATCTAGCTTCACTGTTTGCACGACTGTTTTGTGAATGAACAGTTTCTTTAGTTTCTTCTGTACAAATTACTGGGCAGGGATAGCCCAGAGCAAAGAACTGGCAAGGATCAAAAGGTTGATCGCGTATGTAAACCTGAAATTGGTGCAAATACAGCGACGTAAATATTAATTATTTACTTTAAAACACCAAAGATACAGTAGACATTAAATCTTCTTGGGTTCAAATTATCCATCCCAAATGACTTTTACATTAAGCGAACACCTGAGCCTAAAAATTCCAAAATGGTGAAAACATATCAGTCAACACCAGCAGGGAGGGAAGAAAGGATAGGAGGGGTCTAACCAAACACGTTGCTTTTTAGTTTAATCATTTTTATACATACCACATTTTTCTACAGTTTTTATGTCTACAGGTCTACGATAATTAATATGTTAGACAAGTAACATATGAACGTGCACCTTAGCATTTGATGCAACTAGTCCACATATGTAAGAAGTGAAGAATTATAGGCTGGGTCCGCTGGGATCATAAAATTTTCTATGTTTTTGAAATAGTTTGATGATCAACCGGTAAAATTTCTCAAGATATAATAATAATGCTAACCACAACAAAATAAAAAAATCCTAATGAATATCACATTCTAAAACACAATCAAACCTGCAAATTGCGCCTTGTTGCTAGCTTGAACAAATTAGAATTGTTTACAGCATTAGACCTTCTGCTAGTCAATTGCCCTTCATCGAGTGAATCATGCAAAAGAAAAAGATGGCGCCCAACAGCAAACTTGAGGAAGGCATCACCAAGTGATTCAAGTCTTTCAAGAGAAAAACGCTCTTGGCACTTCTCTGTAGTGAGTGCTTCTAGGACCTACCACCATTTCAAACTGTTAGGAAACGTTCATGCATATGTTTGCATATCCTGAGTAAATGATTAGACTAGCACAGTAAATAATTTAATGGATGCTTAACCTAGAGTGCTATTGATAATACCATATGCAGTTAAGTCTTACCCTTCTGGCTGTAACTTCAGCTCCCTCAGGAAATGAAGCAGACAAAACATCCTTCAATTCAATAGCCACAAGCAAGTTCTCTAGGCGATGCATTATTGATGGTAACAAAGAAAGTGCACTCCCAATATCTTTGGAGAAGCCTATTATTTTCAACTGACAGAGCTCAGGAGGCAAATCGATGAAGTATTCTTCCAGTTCATGCGATTCTGTTACGGCAAAGAAACAGCCTTACGAAATGAAAAGCCAGAGAAAATCAACAAGAAAACATTTTCTCATTTGTTTGATTTGCTGGTAAAGAAAATGAGAAAGGATTCTTGTTCTTTTCCTCTCTCTTTTTTGTTTGGGTTGGGGGGGGGGGGGGGATGCTGCAAGCTTTTGGTACTAGAAATGTTGCATATATTACAGATAACATTTTAATCTTAGTAGAAGATTCTGACAAAAACCAAAAACTCCATCATTCCAAGTGCGAAAGCAGATCATAAAATGGCCAGCAAAGCTGTTTGTAAAGGGTTTATTGTCACAATAGCCTGATTCTAATTACTACCTAGAAATCCTGAAAAGAAAATTTATGGCTTTATTTTTCACCACCATGGGAGAACTCATAGTCTACATTCTATTCACCCAACTTGAGCATCTCTCATTTCCAAAAGAATGGAGTTCAAGATATCTCTTTCACATCAAATAAGCTGTTATGCTACTTCAAATCTGGTAATTTCTTGTTTTCAAGTGTTTTCTCGATGAAGAAGATGACAAATGTAAAAAGAAAAGGACAACCATTAGGGAAAATTTGGCTTCCAATAACAAATAATTAACTATAAATCAGGCATTGCATGCCAGTTACAGGCAATGCAGCACTAATCAATCAATAATGAACCATAAATCTTGTCCCTATCATGAAATAATAATGCAACCTGACAAAACAAATAGCAATATACCCCGAATTTGGTAGCAAGTTCTAGAATATCATATTTTGAACACAAATAATCAAGTACAACAAGCAACATACTTAGGAATGAAACCAAAGCAAAAGAGAAGCTACCTGACTCCTCCGGCTTTCGGTTGTGAAGCAAATTGTGCAATTTAAAAAGTGGTTTTGCACGCAGAAGAGGTTGTTCAGGGTACTTAAGATGGACGTCAGACCTGATTGACAACATTGATGTTAAAACTCTATCAATTGAATACTATATCAAAAGCTAGTCTAAACAACTTGGTGCATATCCTTCCCCTTATAAATCAAGCTATTTTCGGATAATACTAATAACAGCTGTAAATTAAGAGTTGAGAGCTACCAACATTTTTAAGTGGTCCACATGATTTAAAGTGCCAGAATCTCTATAGGGGCTGTAACCATTTTTTTCACTGACAATGTTAGTAATAAAGTAAAAGGTCGCCTTGTGTGTGGCATACACCAAACTATTCTCAATGTCTCTTATACTCCTACAACCATTTGCAAGTTGCAAGCAAACATCTGAAGAGGAACTTCCACTCTTTGCAGCTTCTACAGGAGTCTTAAAAAGTGGAGATGACAAACATCTTTGCACAATCCCCCAGTCCACTGTCACTTTATTCTCACAATTGGAAAGAATAACAGGGAGTAACAAGTAGAATGATGAGGAGCTTGATGAAAGAAAGTCGGCATTTCCTAAAGGAACAAATTCAGAAAGGAGTTTTGATCTATCAAGGATGACCTTGAAGAACATTTCTTGAAAATGCAGTGCATCCATGATCTGCATACGTAGGAATACACGATGAATTTTGGTAAGTTAGTTTATTAGAACAAACTCTGCCAGAACAAAACATAGTTACCTCTTCTCTCTTAAATTCTGCTACTCCCGATGGGACAAGCTTTGTCATCACCGATCGGCGGCGAGCTAGGTGAAGATCCAGCTCCATTCTCTCAGCTTCTATAGGTAGAGGAGACTTGACAAAAAGTGCGAACTCTTTATAGCTCCTATCCTCAGGATCCGGAATAAATTTTATATAGTAAGAATGAAGGACATAGTTTTCCAAGTTAGTCCATGGTTCTTTAAGCACAGCAGGCACAAGCATCTCATGTAGTTCACCACTTGAATCCTCATCTGCCAACAAACAAATCAAATTTTGCAGAGATTAGAAACAAGCAAAAGTAATTAGTTCTACACTAGTCACCCCCCCACCCCCAAACAAGAAAGAAAAAGACAACAAAGTTGCTCCGCATCAACCTTCAGAGCACCCAGAATCAGAATCCGCCAGCGCTGCTTCCTCCTCAAGAACACTGCTTTGCAATGGCAAGAGACAATCACTCAAGGCTCCCAATTTATGAAGTTCTTCAATGGCTTTTAGACAAGCATCCTTTTTGGCAGCATTAACTGAAGATTGAGGTGTACTGGCAATTTGATTTATCGGAGCATTGGAAGGTAAAATTATATTGCAGATTGTTCCTCCAGTATCATCAAAATAATAAAAGCTTGGCTTAGGGTGAAAGTACCTGAAAAATATTTTCATGTGGATAATCTAAACGAGTAAAAGAATTTCTACACAAACATATGTAGTGGGCATTATAATTTTAAAAGCAGGTAAGAACGAAAAAGTTAGAAGGCATACTCATCATGGGGCAGTTTTGAGCAGTAATGATGTAGTAGAGAGATACTATATCCTGAACTAATGGAAGCACCGGATGAATCAACTTTATACATTCTTTCCTCAAGACCAATAGAAACCTCAGTAGATGTTCTGAAAGTAATTTCCATATTCATACGATCTTCATCTTTCTTAAAATTGTTGATCAAATTTAGTTCCTTCTCATTCTCACTGCATTAAGAAAAAGAAAACTTATTTTTTCCCAATAATGGAAAGAAACCATATGGACAGACCTTCAAATAGCATATACTTTTTATGAACAGCACCTGTTCACTAGAAATGCATACTCAGACAGAGGCATTCTTGCACGACCTCTTGATTGGATAAAACTTGCAACAGTTTCTGGAAGGTCAAAACGTATCACGAGGCAGCATGTCTGGATGTCAAGTCCTTCTTCACCAACTTTAGTTGCAACCAAAAGATTTAACTGCAAAGTCGGCATTCAAGGAATCAAGAATAAATCAGTGTTTATGTCAGTCAAACCAGTTGAACTGGGAATCAATTATTCACCTGTTCCAGTATATATCATCAATCTCGAAAGTAGGAAAAACCCGATTGAACCAGTCAAAACTGTAAACACTGATTTTGAAACATTTCTTAAAGCTTTTTGAAAAATTTATTGTATGATTAGATTTAAACCTTGAATCAATGTTAAAGAATGTCATTTAGCCAAATACATGTTTTTATATACATTTTTTTATATTTACTATATTCTACAACTAGCCTGTTCAACCGGTCCTACCCGTTGGAGGTCTTACTGGTTTGATATGTGGCCTGGTTTTTTAAACATTGGAATAAACAACTTACCTCAACCCGCTAAGAGCCCCTAGCAATACTTATGTAAGGTTCTCCTACGCAGATGGCAGACATCTTTTTACTACTGCAAGGCAACTTAATGTGCAAACAGCTTCAAGATGTCAGTTGTTTGATGCACCACATCAGCACGAAGATGTGTTGGCACCGGTATAATTGAAGTTCAAGATTCATCTTTTTTGTTCCTTTTCAAGAATTTTTAGATACATATACAGTTCAGTTTGTTTCTACGGGCCTATTGTTGATATAAACTGCTAAAGCATTTGGATGGTTACTTTACAAGCTTTCAGGTTATTATCAAAAGCTAAACCAATTAAAATTGCAGGTTCAAGTCACAAGAACAAAGACTGAATGAAAGAGCTTCTGTCACATAACAACTTAAAGATATTAGGGGAAAAAACACTTCCCTTAGCAAACTTTTAGGGGCTTGGTTCAGGGAAATGTAAGATTACATGAATGTATGATTACTTGACACATTGCTAAGAATAAGAATGTTACATTACCTCGTTTGGTTCATTTGGCCAGAATGTAAGATTATCTAAAAACATATTTTACTAAATTGTTATTGTGATAGATTTTTTCTAAACAAGTTTAACCTTCGATATTAAATTGGAAGATATCAGTATGAAAGTTCATAGAACTCTTTCAATTGAACTCTAGCTAAATTTTGCATTTAACATATTATTAATATAATAAATAATGTTTAAAAACAATTGCATACTATTCAATATAATTTCCCACAAACACTATATTTTGAGCTAACACTGCTTTATTAGGGTACAAGCGGTTTGATTGTTTGTCACCAAATTTCAATTGTATTTTTAGCTAACAAAGGAATTAAAAAACAAACAATGGAGGAAAGAGTGAAAAGAAACTATCCTAAGTTCTCGATCCCTTGTAGCAACTTAACATGGCGAGTAATTTCATGACAATTTTATTCTTCACTTTTTTATTCAGTAGTTTATTTGAAAGGATTAAGTTGACAAAACAATAAACTTTAGGGACAAACTTGTACAAAACAATGTTTACTATTGGTAATCTTACATTACCTAAGAAATAGGAAATAATGACATTACCCCTATATTCCCAAATAGTGTTTATTATTGGTAATCTTTCATTACCACTGTCAGGGAATGTAAGATTACCCAAACCAAACACACCCTTACAGTAATGATAATACATGTCACGAAACACAAAACCTGCTCTACATTTTACCCAAAGCATAAAATGAGCCAAACTGCTTAAAAGCAAAGATAAAAGTAACAATTCAATGACGTGCAAATTCACATGGCATGGAAGGGGCAGAGTAAGCCAGGAATATTAACACTAGCAGAAAAGGGTTACCTCTCCAGTTCTGAACTTCTCTAGAATGTTTTTCATTGTCTTTCTTGACATACTTTTAAGTCCAGAGTGGACTCCCACAAGAAAATGGCACTTCCAAGAAGATAGGAACTTAAGGTTTTGCAGTATGTATGACAAGGACCTTGCAGTAACAATCCTATTCACGAAAATTATACATTTCATATTTTGCTGTAACCTGCAAAAGGAATTGTAAAAGTTTGTCAGAGAAATATTTATATAGCACGCCTTACTTTTTAGTTAAATAATGAGAAAGGCAAAAGGTAAAAAGTTTAAAGGCATGAAAAAACGCAGTGGTAGAAGTTTGCTTGTAAGTAACCAGACAAAGAAGTGGGACATGGTGTGAACACATAATTAATATGAAGAGAAAACCATTGCAATTAGGTTAACCACAAATGGCTGTTCCCAACAAGATCTAAATAAATTACCACCACGCCTCATGCATAAGGTCCTTTATCTTGCCTCCTAGTGTTGCAAGGGCCACATATGTCATAATGTGAAAATAAAAAGTTTTATTTACCAAGTACTATAACTATTGAAATGTCTCCACGTAGGAATATCTAACAAATAATCAAAAACCAATATACATGCTTGAATACAAACCTGAAGGTGGAAAGAATTCCAACAAGGCGTAACAGCTTTTTTGAGAAAAATGGTTCCTTCAAAATCTCTACATCAGATAAATCATGTGCAGACCCATCTACAATATTACAAAGACGAATAGCTGAGATCTTACTCAAGTTAACTGACACAATCAGCAGAGCATAAAAGTTCAAAATTTATCTAAGAATCTCCATTTACCAAAAAATAATACACATTATTTGAAGTTTAATGCATACAATGAAGTAGTAAATCGTAAGCAAACATCAAGAAACAGAGACGGTAGGTAGAATTAAGTTGAAGCTACTACTAAAAGTCCCTAAACTGAATACCGTATCTCTCCTGCATAATTGAATTTCGACGAGCACAATAGATGGGCATGCAGCAACCAAGAAACTTGACAACAGCTAGAAAGAAGTTGAAACTACAATTTAAAATGCCTGAACAGATTATACCTCTCTTACAATCCGAAGCAAAAACATCAGCAGCCTGAGCAAGATATTGATCACATACAGAGTCATCACTTAAAATTCCTTCATTTTCTATCAATTCATTCCGCTCAGAGTTATTACAAAGAAGTCGGCAAGCCTACAGAATGCGGGGAGAGATTAAATCAGAATTACCCAAGATATTTTAACCAGCAATATTTCCAACATGAATTTGCAAGAGTATAGACTTCGTGAATATTGTTCGGATAAGTAGAAAACAGTTGCAGAATATGACATAAGAGCCAAAATAACATTAGCAGCAGAATATTTTATTGCAGAGTAAAGGTTCTCAACTGCCAGTTAACAGAAACAGGAAATTCAGTTGTTTTCACAAAATCTTACTTGTAATGCTCCCCATAGGCCAAGATTTTCCAAGCAAAATATTATATTATCATGCATTCTATTGAGCATCTTTCTTGTGTTCTTGGCAGATTGAAAATCACCATTCTTCCTGACAAGTAAATTGCACTGTTCTTGCAATGAAGAAACAGAAAATAAAATAAAGCTTCTTTCATGATAATTAAGTTCAAGAGAGTGTAATGTGTCACTGCAACATACCTGACGCTTAATGTCCTCAAGTTTGTCACAATAAATAGTGTAGGAACTAGAAGGACCATAATCATATACTCTAACAACAGGAGTTGCTACAAAGCACTCTAATTCCTCCTTATCTCCAACTGAATAGACCTACAATTTATGGCAGGAGAAATATTAGAAAATTGACTACTATGAGCATCTGCATCAGAACAGCAATGGCCTTCAAAAAAAATCCCCTCCCATTTTGATTATAACCAAGATGTCTAATTATAAAATTCAAAAGGCAACTACTGTTTCCACATCTCTAAGTCTAAAGATCTATGGTTGCACGAGGGGGAAATGATGATGAAAATGGTATGACAACAATATAACATCACTCACACTTAGCCAAAAATTACTGGGGTTGCTTCAATCCTTAATGATTCAAGGTAAGATATTTCAGTACTTATACAGCTCATAGTAAATCCATAACCATAATTAGTTTTTAGAAGGAAAACAACAGACTGCATCAAACCAGATTATATCGCAAAGTGAAAGTTTCCAAGACTCACCTTAGCATCAAGCAAGTTTTCAAGACTGTTGATGCTTTTTGGTAAATTTACTTGACTAGAAGCATCTGAAAGCGTAAGATAGATTATCATAGAAGTAACTATCAAAATATGAGATAACAACTAACAACTAGTCTGTCAGTCAAGCAGAAAATATATCATTGAAGAGCACTACAAGAAGCAATATAATCCAAAAATTTTGTATCACATAAACTGAAACACATTGTGTTATTTCTAAATTTAAAAAACAAAAATGAAAATGGGTTCAAATACGAGAATAAACAAAAAGACAAACATTTTCAATTTGAAAACACCGGATGTCCGTTACTTTTTTGCTTAGCATTTTGCAAGGTAAGAAGTTGATCCATAATTAAACGACATTTTAAGCCATTAGTTAATAAATATATGTTAATATTTATAATAGAACCATTAGTATTAATTATTTCCTTAACCATAAGTTTTTCAGATGCATTTTCTTGAATGCTTCCACCTTTACATGCAAGATGCAACACATTCTTATAACACCTATAATTTCTCATACTTCCAATGGGAAAAAATTTTGTGATATCAATCATATTTCGCTTTTTGTCAAAAAAAGAAAACAACATTTGTTTTCAGTCACCAAAATTCTTTTTCTAGAAAACCAAAATTGTTTTTCCTAAAAATGAAAATAAGAATTAAAAAAAATCAAATCAAACAAAGGCTTGGTTTTTCAAATGCATTTTCTTGAAGGCTTCACCTTTACATGAACACATTCTTATAACACCTGTAATTTCTCATACTTCCAATGGGACAAAATTTTGTGCAGAAAAGGAGTTGAACAACTCATAATTGATACGTGCAATGACTAGACTTTTGTTTCAAAAGAAATGCAACTTTTTAATTACCTTTACCAACAACGGGAGATGCTGTCATGCCAAATATACGAGGAAGCATTGACGCAGTAGCTTTATCATAAAAAACCTACATGATTGTCAAGGTAATCTAATACATCAACTGATAAAAAAACTAAAGTAAAATTGTCAATAAGAGTACAAATACAATATGTGTAGCACTTTACTTTCATGATTTCTGCATATGGGTGATTGCTTTTACTTTGAGCATGATGACACTCATCAAATATCAGAAGAGCAATTAAGTCCATGCTGATGAAGCAGTGATATAAACTACGAAGTAGTATTTGAGGAGTCATAACGAGAACCTATAAAAAGAAAAAGGAAAAATCAGCATGAATAGTCAATAGAGACATAAGCAAAGGATCGTGCAAATCCTCAAGGATCAATAACTAAGTAAAAATTCTCTACAAGGTGAAGAAAGAAGAATTAACATCAATAACATATTTAGTCAAGTGCAATAAATTCCAATTGGTAGGCTTCGTAAGACATATCTCTTTCTAGTTAGGCTTACTATATACGCTCTTTGATCTGACGGCGCTATAAACAGGAAGGACGAAGGGCCGAATGACACGCAAATTCTCATTTAATGAGAATCTTTTTTAACTTTCTATATTTGAAAGAGTCCATCACAGGATGTCGAGCGACACGCGGAAAAATTTTAAAATTGCATCAATCAAAGAGCTCAATCACCTCATACTGTTCGATCTCTTCTTCCCAGTCATGATGGTTCTTCAAGTGTCTGCAGTTACCACAAAAAGTCCCAACCTTGAAATCAAGCGAATCTTCTATAACACGGGATTGCTACAAAACAATAACAGATTCATTCAAAACCATACATGGCCCACTGCTGCATAGAATCTATAATCAACAATCCGAGTCGGTTCCTAAATTACAAACTTAGCTAAAACAATAGTACAACCTCAATCATCCCTGAAGATCAAGTGCTAACCTGCTGAACAAGAGCCACTGTGGGAGCAAGAAAAATACATATCCTTTTCTGAGGTTTCCGTATCAAATGACCAAGCTCATAAATAAGCAGAACAGCTATATGAGTCTTCCCACAACCGGTCTCCAAGTATACAATTATGTTCTCTTCCATTGCTTTCTTGCACAACTCCAGCTGGTACCTTAAATAAAAGCATAAAACCCAATGTAATTTTTAAATAAAGAAAACTGAAATAAACAACAAGGTAGAGCTTCCAACAGCTTGGCCAAAACAGCAACTCAACAAACAGTTAAGAAATCATCTTGTACTTGGCTTTCAATTCCCCCAGAAGAAACACACACACACACACTTCCCTCAATCCAAACAAACCGCTCTTGTTTAATTTAACTGGAACTCATACAAAGCAATCAAAATCAAGAGAACCAAGGCAAAACCCCATTGCACAAAGAAAAAAAGCAAATAAACACAAATATTTACATGTATAGGAAAGTGTAAAAGGGACTAACTTTCTAGCAATATGTCGTGGGTCCTTCTCTTTCCTTTCCACTTTTGCTTCATCTTCTTCACTGGTTCCAACGATCAGAGAGGGCGGAGAACCGGCTTTAGCTGTAGAGGCAACGGACGGCTCAGCCCCGTCGGTGGACAAGTCGCCGTCCGGCATCAGTGAGAGAACTATAGCCTCAGCGGTGAGAACAATAGTAAAAAAAAGAACTTAATTTCTAAGTCTCTAGCGCTGGTAAAAAATACAAAAATAAAATTAAGATTCTCTGGTTGTTGGTTGCTTCGATCGATGGACAATGGATGCCGAAATTCTTTTCGGTTTATTGAGAAGAGCAGGGTAGTTGGATTTGGTGTAAGGACTAAGGAATCGTGCTCAGTCAATGTAATGTCAAATATCTCTCACTGCCTTTATATTCCGTTTTTTTAATCTTCAAAATTCGAGATTTTATAAACAAATTAGAAATTGAAAATTAATTGAGAACGAACCACTTAAGGTAATTTGTTTCGTAAAAAAAATACTTTTTAAAATATTTTGTATTTAAATATTTTTCCTTTTTTATTGTTCTCAAGTAAATACTTAAAATGCACCCCGCGACTTTGTTTTATTAAATAAAAATAATAATTATGTTTTTAAAAAATTAATGTTGAAATTTAAATTTATACACGATAAAGTAATATGAACATTCTTATTACTCTTTCAATTAATGAATCTTATATACGCTCACGATTTGTGTGTATTGTTTTAATGAATTATTTGAGTATAATTATAGAAATAGTAGTTTGGTTAGTTTGAAATTCATTCGGTTAATGGATTTAAAGAAGAATAATGATGAACGTTTCAGAGTCAACAATCGCTTGAGTAGGTGGTCAAAAGCTCTCGGTTAGCATCTATTTTCTTTAATTTTTTAGGTTTTAGATTAATTAGGAACAAATTTTCCTTTCTCTTTCTCCTAAGTAGAAATTGTTCAAGAAAAAAATAATGAACGTTTTAGGAACATACAACGGTATAATTTATTTTTATCTGTACTTATACAAGAATTTTTAAAGTTAAAACCGTTAGAGTTAAAAATTAATAAGAATGATTTTGTTAACGGTCAAACTTGAGATCTATGACGTGCAATGTAATGATTATTTATTAAGTAGAGGAATATTATACTTTCTAATATAAATTTCAGGATTTAAATTAATAAAATTGTATAGCAAAAACATTTAAATTTGAGAAAAATAATAAAATATATGTTTGCATCATAATATTTTGACAATTATTTATAGTTGTTGTCATGTAAAAGTTATATTTTTTAACAGTTTTACTTAAGAGGAGAAGAAAGAAAATTTTTGGTCTTAATGAGTAAGATATAACTTAAATTTCAATTATCTTTTTAAAAAAGTTTATGTCCCGCTCATTCCCTTATGACCCGGATTCGAGCACCAATAATGCATTCTGTGTGTGTCGTCTTTGAAAAGCTAAGAAAATTGAACAGATGATACACTTGCATCACACCAGCATATTTAAAAAAAATTATGTTCCAAAAAATAATTTACATCTTTGTCCTGATTTTTTATGTCCGAATGTGTAACGATGTTAATTTTAAAAATTATATTTTAATTTCTAAATATGCCATAGATTTTTTTAAAAATGTATAACTTTAGTGCATTAAATATTTAAATTATCTGCCATTTATAGTGTCCTCGTGAACATAAAAGGCAACAATTATTAGCTGTATTTGCAATTATCCAATTATTATTTATTTTGTTTTTATTTTAATTAAGGTAAAGTACAACACACAATATGGAATATGATATTAAAACACAATCTGGGGTTAGATATTTACTTCTATAATTGTACCGGAAGTCTTTACATTCTGTTTATGTCTTAAATTAGTTTCGAATTTTAAAATATTTTGATTGAGCACTCGAATAATTAATAATTTTTTAGTTAAATTATTTCATAAAATCTAACAACCTGTTTAAACATTGAATGTCAGTTCGAATTTAATGTCAAAATTTCATTACTTTTTTCACTAACTGTTATCCAATACAAATTTAATTAACATTCATTATTATTCATAAGTATGATTTACAAAACCACATATATGACAAATGATTAATGTATTAGAAATTAATGGAGGAAATATTAATGGTTCAATCTCAATCCTACATTTATCCACTGGGTAATCTACCCAGCTAAGGTGACATATGACATGGCAATTTCAATAAATATGAGTGAAGAAAAAAATAAAATATGTTTTAAAAGTTTGATTAGGTGATACAAAACAATTAATGTTTTTATTAATAAACACTTTTCAAGACCATAAATACAATGCAATTAATACATCTTTTACCATACATAAATGGTATTAAACCAAATAGTTAAACATGAAAAAAACTTTATTTACCGAGTGGGTAGATTACCCAGCTGATGTGGCAGATTGGGTAGAAGATAATAAATTATGTGTTTATTATTCTTATATAAATAACTATAAAAGACATTAAATTAATCATTCAAACACATTCAATTTTAATTTACTATTTATTTCTTTTCACATTTTACATGATTTTAATGTTATAATATAGATATAATCATATAAATGATAAATTTTAACATGTTAAGATAAAAATTTTAACTCGTGATATTTGTTAAATACTTAAATTTTAATCATCATCGTGATTTTAGTATTTTTTTATCTCGAGTTAAAATTTTCTAAAGAAAAATAAATATTTAAAATATTTAAGAAACCTTTTTTTTGTTATTACGAAAGAAAAAAAACAGAGCTGTTCCATAAAAATAGAATAAGCCCATAAAATATTGTGTTTGGGCCTTTGTTTTTTACCCATTGTTAGGTGTTTTTTAATGGACGTAACGCTTCCACCTTTCAGCAGGGTTAAAAGGAAAAAAGCGTAAAAGAGACATCGCCGTTGCCGGGGATCGAACCCGGGTCACCCGCGTGACAGACTGGAATACTTACCACTATACTACAACGACTTGATGTTCCAGCGATTGACTTAATGTTTTATTACAACTTATTTTGTCGATCCTGGGATGTCTTCATCAGAAATGCATACTCGTCCATCTCATAGCCAAAGGTACAAATTTATTCCTATCAGTTGCTCTGCTACTTTTCCTTATGTTCAAACCGACAGATTCTAACTCCTAAATTTCCCAAATGTTGAAGACGACGACATACTTACAGAAATATATGGGAAGAAAAAACAACTGCAGATATCAAATCAAAACACACACACATTTATATTACAGTATATGTATGTATGTATGTATCTGTTGATGTCCTCCTTCCACTGAAATGTGAAGCAAATATCGAAATCCGTCTTCAAAAGTATTTTTGGTTGTTTGAAATGGGAAAACTTTGGATAAAGGAATTCCAAGGAAAGTAAACAGATAACTTGTACCTTTGATCAACTCTACCAAATGCTCGAACCCGAAATCAGCTAAACGAAGTTCAAAATTGTCATCAAAGACTATGTTACTTGACTTTAAATCTCCATGAGAAATTGCAGGATTGCAGTCATGGTGAAGGAAGCTAAGTCCTTTTGCAATTCCAATTATAATTCTGCACTTGGTAGTTGGTTGACCAATCTCTTGGGATTCTTACCTTCTCAGCCAAATTCCCATTAGGCAGGGAATCATACAACATGTAAGCCATATGCTTGTTGTAGCAGAAGCCAAGTAATCTGATCAAATTCCTATGCCTTGCATTTCCCATTTGTTTTTGTTTTTTTAGGCTTATATCACAAATATGTACCTAAAGTATACTAACTTTTTTATTTAAGTACCTAAAGTATCTTTTGGTCAAAATAGGTACCTAAAGTATACTTTTTGGCTAAATTAAGTACATAAAGTATACTTTTTTGGTTAAAATAGGTACCTACATTATTTTTCGTCAAAATAGGCACCTAATGTATTTTTAATCAATTTCACATGACAACTTTTAGGAACCTAGATGAAAATTATATATACTTTAAGTACCTATTCTGACAAAAAAAAGGGACGAACATACCTATTCTGACCAAAAAGATATACTTTAGGTGCCTATTCTAACCAAAAAAATACTTTAGGTGCCTATTTTGACCAAAAAAATATACTTTAGGTACTTTGACGAAAAACACTTTAGGTACTTATTTTGACCAAAAAGTATACTTTAGGTACTTAATTTAAAAAAAAGTATGCATTAAGTACTTATTTTGACAGAAAAATACTTTAGACATCTAAATAGAAAAGTTGGTATACTTTAGGTACTTATTTATAATATAAACTTTTTTTTACTAAGCCGATTGAATTTTATTCAACATTAAAACATCCCCATTAAGAGGATACAAAATTGAGAGTCAGGAACTCTCAAATGAAAGAACAAAATGACCACAAGAACCAAAATCATCCTATTCCTGAACTGAAAAACCAAATCACTACTTGCGTCTTTGAGGTTGCAAGAAACTAGAAATTCTTTTGTGGAGTGGGCAGGCACCCATGTAATCGAAATATGACTATTGGTTGGGGCATGCCTATGGTTTAAATGAAGGGTATTTTGAGTTTTCCAAAAGATATTTCGATTTACCAAATAATTATTTTGAAGGATTAATATCCTATACACTGGCGGTGGAAACTGAAATCGCCTTATGCCTTATTTTTAGGATATAGGATATACAGAATTAGTTTAGTGTATAGGGTTTAGGTGCAGGTGTTAGAATTTAGGGATAGTTGTTTCAATTTAAGGTTTAGGGTTATAATTTAGGGTTTATAGGTTAGAGTTTGGTTTTTAGGATAATATGGTGAGATTTAGGTTTTAAACTATAAACCCTAAATTATAACCTTAAACCTTAAATTGAAACAACTATCCCTAAATTCTAACCCTGCACCTAAACCCCTAAACCATATACTCTAAACTAACTCTCTATACCCTAACATTATAGCGCTTGTAGAAACTTTCAGTTTTCACCGCTTATGTATAGAATATTTATCCTATTTTGAACAGTAAATATGATTCTTTCTCAACAAAATATTGTAGTAACAAATGATTTTGGATTAAAAGATTACACAATAAACCCAAAGGGCTTTGAAAAGAATCTCAATGTATGTGGGAATTCTTTTGTACAAAATAACATAATATTGTTCATGCTTTCAAAGGGGAAAAAAATGATATTGTTCAAACGTAAATACACGTAGCTTCTTTAGCCACTGATTTTACCAAATATGAGCCCAATGCTAGTCTTCTCGAAACAGGTAAACTACATACTTAAAAGATACAAAATTTGGGATAAAAAACATGTATAATTTTTTGGAAGCCAACTTATCGATTAAGTCTTGTACTGCACCACGGGAAATGCTTAAAACTGGAGTTTAGTCAGAGTTATGGCAACCTTGGAGCACAAGATGCTTAAAGACAGGCAGAGAAGAAGTTGAAACCTCATCCATCCAGTGGTATGGCCGATTCAAGCCTCACACGATTCAGTCGAACACTGCCTAGAATGTACTCCGGCAATTCTGCCTCTTCGTTTGCCTGCAGGAGAATGTATCAGTGTCCAGGCTTAAGATTAGGGGAACAATTCAACCTTATGGAGAACTTCAAATCTATGTTAGTTGGACTCATAGTGTCAGATATGGGTATGTATATGACACGAGTATATTTAGACTTTTTAAGGTCTTCCATGTATTGGAGGATCCTCATATTTATGTGTCAGATACGGGTACTTCAGGAAAAATGAAGAGTCCGAGTAACATAACTTGAAATAGCTACTACTAATGCAAAACCAGAACCGCAGTTTAGAAGACAGTAATTTCTCAGATGAACAATACTGCAGGGCACAAACCTCTATTAGTATTGCAAGATCTACTACTAAGCTTGTGACATATCCAAGGACAAGGCCAATAACACTTTTTGCAACTGATGATGACCCAATGTCCACGTCAACCTGTATAATAGAAGATTCAGCAACAGTAAAGGAGGATCAGAAAGACCTCGTCTAACTAATCAACAAAACTTCATACCAGTCTAGAATTGCTTGTCAACTTCGAAAATTACGAGAATCGGCATTAAAAACTTAAAATAGGAAAAATATATTTGAGATCATTGAAGTACATATCACTGCTGTGGAACTAAGATATAGAGATATAGAGATATAGATCGTGATACTATATGGGCTTCAAGGTTACAATAAAATCCCCGACTTGGTATAAGGAATGAAATAGATTCAAGCTCCTACTTGATCCCATGAGGCTAATGCATGCTTAATTAAACCATGAAATTCTCTGTTTTCATATGTTTGTAGTTCCTCGACAAAGTGCATCAATTTCATACCTAAAATAAACTGTAGATTAGCAATACTAGCTTGCCTACCGAGGCAAAGAACACAGAAAAATCTTAGATTGCATTACCTCCAGAAAGTTGTCTTGCCTGAAGTATTTGCACGTGACAGCTTTCCCAAGTAGGCAAGCTTTTGTTCCAACCGCACGCTTGACCATCCAATACCCCTGTGTGCATTTAGCAACAACTAAGCCTTTCCCTAGCTCTAGAACAATAGGTAAAAACCAGTTGGGATGTTAACAACATAGCATGCCATACCTCAACGATGCTTGGTATCAGTTTCAATCTTCCATCACGGAATGCATCCGTTCCATCCAAAAACTTTTCCAGCAAAGAATCTTTATTCACAGGCCTGTCAGCAGCAAAGTAGAGGACCAAACTATAGTTCGGTTTTGCAGGAATCTGAAAGAAAGACGCCAAAATCAGTGTGCTTGGGAGAATAATAGAAAGTTGAAGTGAATCTAAAGGTCAAAGGATGATTTTCATTGACCATCTATAGCAATAAAATTTGTTCAACATTTGCAACTTTAGTCTTTATATCTTCCACTGTATGCATGCGTGTTTCAGGATTAGCATATCTTTCTATGAGCACATCATTTTTGTGTTCAGATATATGGCCTATGAGTTCACCAATAATGATCTCAAACTTATATGTCCCAGCAAACAAGTTTCAGCTTTTAATGGTTAGTTTTCTGCATAATTCGGCTTTTAAAATAGAAAAGAAGTTTCATAACCATCTTATGCAATTGTCAAAATTTCCAGTCTGAGGCGGGTTTGTTCAAGAACAAGAGCTGATAAAGTAGGTAGAAATGCATCCACATGCGTACCTCAAGATTAATCACAAGGACAAACGGAAGTTTTTTCCCGGCATCGGACTGAAAATGAAAAATAGCAGTTAGGTCAGAACTTTCATGAAGTATTTTTTTTAAACAAAAAACAAGAATACAAATCGACTTCCAGCTACATAAGCAAGGGTAAACATGATTTTCTAGGAATGAGAGTATACACTTTACAAGAAAAACCAAGAAAATACATAAGATTTTTCTTAGGATAGAAAAAAGGGTATTCGTTTAGCATAAGAATAGATTAGCCATAGCATGAAAAATTGCAAACCCCGGAAAGCCATTAGTTCATCTTATAGATTTTACCACTCAAATTTCAGAATATAAAATTTCGCACGTCAAGAAGGATTCCTTAAAATTATATTAGCTTGACTAATCTACATAATGATTGCAGAAAAAGTATTTGGAAAAAAAATCAAAGCAGCAAATTTGCTAAGAATGAAGCAACTTTCACGTGACTTTCATACACAGTCCACAATTGCAAAGAAAGGGGAACAAAGTATGAAATCTAGTATAATACCTGAATTTGAGACTTTGGATGCAGTGCAATCTTATCTGTGGCTTTATCAACTTTGAACCAATCAACAGCTATGAGCTTGAGAAGGGGATCTCCACCCGTTATCTGCAAAAAATCTTGTAGGTTGCTCAACTGATTCTTTGCAGAATATCAGCAAGAACAAGGAATGCGAAGCAAAAATTACAGATATACTAAACAAAATAGGAAGAGGATCGTCAGTTATAAAAGGAAAATTTTCATCATAGGAAAAACCATGCTTCCTAATTTTTTTGTATTTGAAGCTGTAATTGTTCAAGCAGAAAACTCATTAAGCAAGATAAATACAGTTAAAAGTTAAAACCATAAAAAATCATTTTAAAAAATTTACAAATATTATGAAAGTTTTTCACTTTTTGAAAAAAAAAATAATTGGGCCAATATGATGATGAGAAGTTCCAACTACTGAACTAAATAAGAGGGTCTCAAGTCTCAACCTTGAAACCGAAGAAAAAAAATACAACAGTAAGACAGTAATACCACTAATGCATGCAAATGTAAAACCAATTTGAGCCAATTAATCATCTTATTATAATGGAAAAAGACCACTAATGCTTGCCTAGACAGCAATACCACTCATTAAGCAGGCAATTGTGACTCCAATTTGTATCTCTTTTTTCCATTATAATAAACCAGACAATCTTAATTTCAGGATTTGATGATATAAGATGATGAGAAGAGTGCACTCAGAACAAATAAAACAATGACAAGTGCATCTCAAATGATTAAAAGGGAAAGGAAAACCTCACCTTGCCATTATTTTTTAAGTAAGTCTTTCCTCTAATCATAAACCCCGTGCCACTGGGAGAAGTCCAACAATTTGTGTCAGCATCATCCTTTCCCTTTTGGAGGGAACCATTGAATTGACTTGCATCAACATGGATAGGAGGTACGCTAGGATCTAATTCCTTATTTGTATCTTGAGTTGCATCTGCAGTGACCTAATACTTAGTGTACGTAATAGCTCACAAAGGGATCAAGGTAAGAAGATTGTTTAAGCTATAAGCTAGTATCATTTGTCAGTGACACAACAATAAAGGAAAAAAAGGATGCAAAAATATAAAATATTTCCTTGATAAAGTCTCACTTTTTCGAATAAAAAATAAAGGCAGGTTTTCCAAATAAAGATTTAAGAAAAGAAAGAACCTGAAGCTTGCTTCAAAGCTGAGCTTGAGATGGCCGAAGATACAGTCTTCTCCTTGGTTGGCTTTTCCTGATCAAGTTGAGAGCTAACTATCAATAATAGACTTTTTCACGAAAAATGATTAATAACATCAATTCACAAATAGAGCAATAAATTTGAAGTCTTCTTTTGGAGGAGGGGAAGGCACTTGTGTTTTTCGATGAGGTGAAGAGGAAAGGATACCTCCTTTTCTGTTTCATCCTCGCTATCTTCATCTTCTGTTGTTGAAGATGAGGCGCCAGTAACTGCATCATAGAATTCATCCGGCAACTCGCCATCAGCATGTTTTGAACCCATGGAGGAAGATTCACATTTGATTGATGGATTTGCTCCGATATATTCTTTTAAACCTGAAACACATTAACAAGAAAGCATAACTAACACTGCAGTGATTGTGGCATAAATTAGATAATATCGGTGAGAGAAGCCTGCAGGTTTTGATTCGGCTTTAAATATTTCTTGAAAATGTCATTTATGTTCTCATCGTTGGCTGCGTCTATGTCTGTGTGTAATCTGTGGAAGAAGTACTCCTTTATAGTGACACTGTCAGGAACTCAAACAATGTATACTCGGCATAAACCTAAAAATGGCTGAGACAAAAGTTAATCCTATCCAACAGAATCTATCACTGCCGAGGTAAATGAAAGAAGTCTATCCTGCCTTGAGCATAAAAGTCCTAGGCAGGGATTCAAATAGCGGTCTGCTACTGCTATAGCGGCACCGTCCAAAACTGTTATTGTGGAAAATAGCAGTCCACAATGACCGTAATAACATCCGTTATGTTCGCAACCGCCATAAAACACTGAGATCGAAAACGCGGCCGCATCCGCAATTTAAATCCCTAGTCCTAGGGATAGGAAAGAGGAGATACTTATGTTGGATATCTGTGGAGTTGGGTTGTCTTAGTTCATCATCAAGTCTCTAATATGCACAAAATATCTGAAAGCCCACCTGTCTAACAGAGATACCAGACCTGATTTGCTGAGACAGCATAATGCTGCTAGATATTTCTAAGCCATTAACTGTTAGTATCAGATCAAAAGTCGGATAATAAAGACTTGATTAGATAACTGATAACTCTACCTGCCACTTGGGACAATAACGCGTACGGAATAGTCTTTTCGAACTTTGAGCAGCTGTTTTTCTTCCATTTACCCCATCCAGCAGTATGAATCTCCAACATATGTGTTACAAGGCATTTTTCAGGGTTTGCGTCGGGTCCATCTAAACTTCTAATCTCCCAAGTAGATGCTGCCATCGATGGAAATACACATACAAATTACAAACGGATACAAAAAGCATTTATATGAAAAGGTCTCGTATGAAACCTATGAAATAATTTAGTGCCACAATCACTACCTTAAGAAAAAAAATCAATTTCCACGGAATGGAAACTTGTCCTCTAAAAGCAAAGATTTGCTGCTACTAGATACTATAAAAATATTATGGATCAATTCCTTTCAAAATTTGAAGTACATAGGGAACATACATGGACCACAGAAGAAAGATAGTGACATTCCCTCTTATGCTAAAGGTCCAGTGCATTCAAGCTATAGAGATTATAAAGGATTCAGAGTTCAGACGTAAATACTTTTTCCAACTAACAATATAGATTCTTACGCTTAATTGTTGTACGTTGGTATCCATTTCTTGGAGGACGCTTCTTATGTACAGCAGGAAACTGCAAAATTGCTGCCAATAAATACATGTCAAATGTGAGTGAAATGGAGGCAAGAAAAATGTTGGATTTCATATAAATAAATTAAAATTGTTATTTGCGCATCCTCTTACTATATGCTCCATCCAGCCCTTGAAACCATTGCCTAGAGTAGACAAAATCTTTCTTGGATTGCCAACTACAAAATGTAACATGAAAAGTAAATGTAAGCCAATGATCAAAGAGAAAAGAAGACTCAATCTAATTTAACTAGCTGATGGTTAACTGAGTACATTGTTCAACTTTTTATTATCCTTTTAATGAGAAAAAATTACAAGGGATAAATTATAACAAAATGCAAAATTTGGAAGTGCATGATGGAATCCACTTGATATCTTTTACAATATATGCACTGCACATTGTTGGAAAATGGTTCCTCAAAGATATAAGTAATCCATTCTGGAAAAACTTACCGAGTAAGATATTTAGGATCATATGTTCCATAGACAACATCATAATTTCCATCATAAGAATCTACCAGCTCCAAGTCACCTGTCAGCATATCCCACCTGTGCAGATAGTTAGTAGAGAAACCAAACTTGTGTTACTAAGAAATATGAAATCATGGAACATAGGTGGAACAACTTACTCGTATCTCTTTTGGCGGTCCGTGTTTAAGATTACTTCTAGAACAGTATCTGCACTTGCATCTACAAGAGCAACAGCCTTTACAAGAGAAGTTTTTCCACTCTACAGAAAAATTAAAGAACATTTAAGGAAGAGCTTGAGTAATACTGATACATCTGATGATGAGAAATTGCAAAACTTTGATATTGTTTGGTAATTTAAGGAAAATTGTATTCGGTAATAGTTTAAGGTAAAAGAAAGCTGCAGCGACACAGGACTCAGATATTCTAAATCTACAAGTTCAATGGGAAATATCTGTCAACTGCATGTTTGGAATTGGACAAAGTTTTAAACTCCTATGCTGGTAGTCTAAAGTTGCTTTATATGAGATGTGCTCCTGTACATATATTTGTCAACAAAGTGAATGAGATAAGGCCAAAGGTCCAATAACTACATGGGAAATTCTAGCACGATGCCTGTCCTAAATTAAAAAAAAAAAGAGTAAAAGAAACAACAAGTATAATGGTATAAATACCTTTGAATCAGACACATCCTCAAGGATTCTAACACCTGAAACCAAAATGAACAATTAGATGGTTATAACCTTTTCTTCCATTAGGACCATTCCGTTCATATTGAGAGACTCGTAACATACCTTTACAAACAATGAAATATTTCTTTTACATATCTTAAAAGAGAGGAAATTTCAAATCTTATTCCGACATGGTAAGAAACCGATGCATGATAAAGCTAGAGAAATTCTGACAAAAAGCAATTGTTTAAATGATAGATTTGAGTCTAATAAACCATTACGAGTTTTCCAGTTCTGCATGGATTATTGTCTGTCTTGCTTTTATCGGTATTCTTTACGCATTTTTAGCTTGCCAATTTTCTTTTGTATTAATGAATTTCATTTACACCCCCCCAAAAAAAAAGAAAAAGGAAGTATACCATTGATCGTGCGAACACATTTCCATTCATGTGCTTCAACTGCATCTCCAAACTCCCCTTCTAACTCTCCAAATGATGCACTATTACCCAAGCCTGAACTTTGACGCGAAAGCGTCTCTGGACCGCCTATGAACAGCAGAAATAAAAGGAAATTGTAAATCTTATATGCACTATAAACTAATCACATTAAGTTGAGAAATCGATAAAATGTACTATTATAAACATAATAGTCATTATATTAAAACAAGTAGAAAGAACATCAAGTAGGAAAATGATTTTGGAAAGAAAAGGCCCTTCAAATATCCTAACACATTTTTCGTTGCTTAAAAATAACATATAACTTTTTAATTACTCAAAATTATTTAATTTCTCCAAAAGGTATGTTCAAGATTTTCGATGTGACACAAAGTTAACTTTCTGAGAGCTATCCAATTGACTAGAAATACACATGAAGCATTAACTTACTATGATTCAACATATCTAAAAGGTTCATGCAGTCAATTGTATTTCAAATGCCTCACGTAATTATGCCACAGAGTGGACACAAAAGAGTATTCTTTGAATATTAAGAGTTCCGAAGAGATGATGAACAAAACTTCTCCTTTAGAACCTTCAAAGAAGAAATGAACAAACCATAATGAAGGTAAATACCAACTCACCTTGTCCCCCCCTTCTTATAAGCTTTTTTAATCCAGATGCATACCGCCTTACTCGAGGTCGATGGCCTTCCAAATCAATACTTCAGAATAAAACGAGTAATATATATTTTGATCAGAAAAAGGAAATGTTGATAAAACAAAAGTATAACATGTACAGGCATGTAGAAATCAACTTGATTTTGTTACAAGTAGATACAACCTACTATATCTTCTAGTTAAGCTACAAGTTAAAATAAACATATGTAAGAAAATGAAATCACCAGCCAAGATACCAAAACCAAACCATTTTACCCAAGTCACATTGAAGGAATATGTAGTTATACTGCTTTTATTCCTCTCACAGATAAGTATTCTTCCATTTTTAGTCTCTTCTCAACCTATCAATGGAACTTCCTCCTTGACCGGTTATACATAAATTTGTTTAAAATCAAGGAGAATTGCTTACTCAGCCTCCATGCTTAATTTGTTTCTGGAACCACCTCCTCTTGAAAGCTCGTATTCAGCCTGTCAAAATACGTAGCAAGCGAATAAGAAAAAATCATGAAGAGTAAAAGAAGTTCAAATCTTCTAAGAAAGCAACCACATTGTATTAATCAAACTATTTTATCTGACTTCTTTGTACCTGGTTCTTGGCATAGTCAAATGCTTCCATCCATTTTTTCGATTCTTCAGCCGTAGTAAAAGCAATCTTGAAGCAGAAAAATCTAAGTTAGCCATGAGCCATGCAGTTACTGAAGTCAACCAAAGCATTTAATAACTCTCGGCGTATTTCAAAATTGATGGTTGGGAGAAGCTAAAAAGTAGGCCAACACAAGCATGACATGACCCAAACATTTGTTTAACAAACTCAGAGAATTATACACACCAACAGAATGTCATGTCTTGCATGATAAAAGCCAGTATCTAGCAATCGTTGTCAATTGGATTTTGTGAAACAAACTTACTTCTCCTTTCTTGGTCTCATCCAATCGATTGTAAATCTGTATAGTGTAGAGTTCCTACAAATGGTTAACAAAAACAGAACACTGTCAAGCACATGATCGAGCTTCATTATTGATCAACCATGCAAACATTAAAATATCCGGTTGAGCAGCAAACTAAGTGATTCAACTAAATCAAACAGTTTAGACAAGCAAACACCACAGAGTGAAATTGGGGGAAAGTTTTGAAAAAAAAATGATAATTAACACAGGTTTACCTCATTGCCGACTTTTCGAATCCCTGTCTCCTCCACCACTAGTGTAGGTCCTATGATACCCTTCCTAAGAGGTTTCTGGACGAGGAAACATAATCACAACCACAAAAAACCAATTAAGTAATTGTTGTGCACATTGTAAAGAGATATCAATGAAAAAAATGCAAGAACATGTTTAAAAAATCCATATACAATAGTTTATTTGAAGGCCTATGTGAATTGCAGCTTCCTCATGATAGATGACAGTTCTACTGTCAAAGTCCCCCATGGTTGAGTAAGAGGCCTTTCTAGAAGCCAAACTTCATAACCATGTAAATTCTATATGAAACTGCAATCGGAATTTCTAAAGACTACAGTGAAGCCGTTGTATTTAAAATGAAATTATTCAATCAATGATTAAGTTACATTCCCTTTTGATGCATTCAGCGCATCGTGTTGAATCCTATTTCAAAGAATTCCAACTCCAATGAATCTATCTTTCTAAGAATTGCAGCTACCTAAATATATCAAAATTTCACTATAAAAGAAGGAATAAAGAGAAATCTTCAGGCATATACATAATCACAATATGAAATCAGCTAAAAACAAATAAGAGAGAAGAAAATGACGTTACGTACAGAGCCGGGGTTCTCTTGAGGATCTCGTTTATGCATCTCAACGTATTTTCCTTTTATATAGAGGTATCGCTGATGGCAAAACTCATGGCCGATCGAATTGATTCCTAGATGGTACACCCACCCCGAGTATACCAAAAGCCCCTTTTCTTCATCGCCGCAGCTCATGCTTCGTCTAAACCTATGTCTACTGCCGCTATGGTTTAAAGTGTTAATGCTGTTGTCCTGGCTAAGTTCCGGCTCGGCTCCTCCCTCGCCCGATCCCGTCTTCGTTTCCATTTCGAAATTTCCAGTTTCCGGCAACAAATTCAGATTAATGTAAATGGATTAGATTCATGAGCTTCCTTCCCGTAAATTATAAAAGGAAATTGATTATGATTTGACTATGAGCGGGTGAGAGAAAATACTAAGCAGAGAGTGGTCGGGAGGGAAGGAAGGAATATTTTTGTTTTCGCCCGTTTATTTTTTCCATTTATAGACATTAGCCAATGTGGGGTCCATTTTAACGGTTTTTTAAAAAAATTGTGGGTCAATTCTACTTCTCACAAAGAACAAGAGGACAAAAAATAAACAAAATAAAAAGTTCAAAAGCGGTCAACGTTGCCAAGAAAAAATCGGAACCGTATTTTAGAACGTGGGACCACCTGTTTGAGTTGCAATCTTGCCATACCATTGATTTTCTATCACGTGGCAATATCTGGTGGTGACGTTTATATAACAGTCAACGTTTCAATCTCTTATACTTCTATTTTTTTTTTCAAATATGCCCCCAAACGTTTTAATTTAGTCTAAATATAGTCCTAACATTTTAATTTGGTCTAAATATACCCTGGTTGGATAGAAATTGTCAATCAACTAACAGTCAACGGCTGATGCTAACTGGACTTGCCATATTTTAAGATATGTTAATGTCACGTCAGTTTTTTTTTTTAAATTGTTATACCCTTCTTTATGATGATATGTGGCCGACTATCATGTTGACATGTGGCCGAATCTGATGACGATACATGGCAAATATAATGCTGACACGTCAACAAATCTTAACATGTGGCAAGTCCAGTCAATATTAGTCATTGACCGTTAGTTGACTGACAATTTAGATCCAACAGGAGCATATTTAGACCAAATTGAAACGTTGGGACATATTTAGACCAAAAAAATAAAGAGCTAAATGAAAAAACATGCAAACGTTTTAATTTAGTCCAAATATGCCTCCAACGTTTTAATTTGGACCCGATTTTTGGATATATGAAATTTCAGATCGGATATCTGAATATCCGAAATTATGAGTTAATTTAATTATTTTTAAATTTGGCGGTATTATCCATGAACATTTTAGGTTTTCGAATATAAACATCAATAGATTATTGAGTATAACAAGATTTGTATCCATAAAAATTCAATTTTTTAATATATAACAAGTAAAAGTATCGAATATAACAAGATTCATATTTATAAAAAATGAAATTTTCGGATATCGGATAATCGAATATCCAATTCGAATGTAAAATCACTATCCGTATCCGATCCAAAATTTTCAAATATCCCATCCAAATTATCCGAAAAATAAAAACGGATAGAATATCCAAAATTTCTAATTGAATCAACGAATAAATGAATCAGATCAATCAAATCGGATTTTTTTCACACCCCTGCTCGACACCATATTGCCTTGAAGAGCCTGAATACTTCCTTTCATTTGCTTAGCAACAACAAACTTGCGGAAAATGTTGTGGTTTGGTCCCGACGAGGACGGATCTAGGGGTACTGTAGGGGATAGTCCTATATATATATTTGTATTTTTTATTGACAATTTAATTTTGCACATTTATATTTTTAATATATTTTTTTAATAATTCGCATATTCTTACATAAAATTCTATGTTCGACTTTGATCTTCGATTTAACATACTACACTTTTACCTATAAAACTTCTCTTTCACACAAGATAGAGTTTACAATTCAGATGCAAGCTTCTTCTTTGCGTTAACATGCTCACTAATAAGATGGTTTATCAAGTGCAACTGATCATTTTTTAATTTTGTTTTTTTCTCATTAAATCTATTACAAAATGTTATAGAAATGAGCCTTATTAAAAAAGGGTTTGAGTGCAATTCTAACATTTTTCATCCCTTTCAAAAGCTTCTACACGAGGTTTCCATCCATTCTTTGATTCCAATACTATTTGAGTTCAATAAACGAATATGAGATTAAAACACCAAATTTAAGAAACCTTTTCTTTTTGTTATTACGGGAAAAAAATACAGAGGTGTTCCATAAAAGAATTGCGTTTAATATACAAATAGAATAAGCCCATAAAATATTGTGTTTGGGCCTTTGTTTTCTACCCATTGTTAGGTGTTTTTTAATGGACGTAACGCTTCCACCTTTCAGCAGGGTTAAAAGGAAAAAAAGCGTAAAAAAAATCGCCGTTACCGGGGATCGAACTAGGGGTGATAACGAGCCGAGCTGAGCCCGAGCCTGGCCAGGCTCGGCTCGGGCTCGAGGCTCGCCGAGCTCGGAATTTTAGGCTCGAGCTCGGCTCGAAAACAATTTTATTGGGCTCGGCTCGGGCTCGAAGCTCGTCAGGCTCGGCTCGGCTCGGCTCGAAATGAAAAATTTTGCTATAGTTTTTTTTTATATAAAATATTCGTTAAAAATCCCTTTCATAACCAACACTAAAACGAAATTCAATGACCGGAAAGGGGGAAAAAGTGTCAAAAATTAGATTAATCCAAATAATCAATAAATATTCTTATAATACTCACCACTATACTACAACGACTTGATGTTTGAGTGATTGAATTTATAATTCATTATTAGTGTTTTGCATATATCTTTTTCAAAAATAAACCCAGGAATACAATAAGTTTATTTTGAACTTGTTCAATATTCATGAATTGAGAAATGAGTAATTTTATAGTTTTGAAATTTAATAATGTTGAGTTTTTTAATTTTTAATAAAATGAACTTTCAATTCTTTTTGTTAATGACATATATTCTCCTCAACTCTCTTTATCTTCTTTCTTAAGTGCTATTAATTTCCACAAGTAGGTAGACTTTTTCTATTAATCGATTTTAGTTTTTAAAGTGTCCTTTACCATAAATGTGGGTGTGGTGAGTTGTTATGTTTCTTTACGTTGTAATGATTTTATTTGAAAAGAGATCAAAGAATATGGACAATGGCCAACATGTCCGATGTAAAATATGTATTTAACATGATAATTACAATAACAATATCAGTTCAAAGGCCATCAGTATCCGATGATTATATTTTTATTTTCAAAAGAGGTTGCCTTGAAATCAATGGTAAGAGATTTGCACAAGCAATATTAAGATATTGAACCTCACTCATGTTGTCCAATTGCCATTGGATGCTCCCTTCAAAAGAATTGTACCCAATCTCCATATCATATGTGTCACTGTTGGAGATTATCCAGTTCTAGTGGAATATTTCCAGGGAAGAAATTCCCATCTAAGTGAAGAAACTCAAGTCTTGTGTTTTGGTGCATTGAAATATTTCATTCTAATTCGAGTTTACATAAAGGGTAACTATTTGGTGCATCGGTAGTGGAATTTTTTTTCTTCTTCCACAAGCGAACTTTTAAAGTTGTCACGTACCCCATTTAGAACATATAAATTCTAAACTTTAAACCCTATAACATATCTACAAACACTAAAAACTTAACCTTAAACTTTAAATTTTAGCCCCTAAAATCTCAAAACTAAGCGCGAACTTACAGTTTGGCAGAGGTCTTAATTTATTGCAGAAGCTCCATAGATCCATTGTTATAATTTTTGTTGCCAAACAGGCCCTAACCGGTTTGGGCCGAGCTTGAAAACAAAGACAATTGAATTCTAAGTTAGCACCATTGGGCCGAACAACTCATACCGAATTCCCGGTTTTCACTCTATTCAAAATATCACTTCTTCCAAATCTTGATTGCATTCCAGTTTTCTTTCTTCAATTGTTTTCCCGGCATACAAACAACGAATTCGAAAAAATTACAAATCATGCAGCATCAAGTTCTCATGATCAATCGCAAGTTTTCAGTGGAATAAATAACCAAAATCCAAACACCTACTCTGTTTCCATTTCAAATTTTCTATGGACAAAGAAACTGATTTGCTCTCACGCCTAGTCGCGAACCATCTACACCTAGCTCAATTCGAGCCGTTACGAGCCACGCTTCTCGCTCTAAGAACCAAAGACCCCGAGCTTGCACGGGCGATTCTTCAAACGATCGTCGCCAACTCGGGTCGGTTCGAGAACATTGCCTGGTCACATTCTTGTCCATCACCGGCTCTTTTAACCTACCTTTCGACTCTCGAGCTCTTGCAATTTAATAATCCTACATCGATATGGAGCTTCGATCCCGATACATTGCGACTACGAGCGGAATTTTTGTTGTTAGTTCAAGTTTTGATCGATAAGGTATTGGCTAGTCTGAGAAGAGATGTTGATTTGGATAAGATTGAAAAAGAGAAGGAAAGTGAGAGTGAGGGTTTTGAGGAAGAGAAACCCGAGTTGTTGGATAGAAGTGAGGATTTGAAAGAGGGAAATGGTGAATTGGGAGACTGTGTTAGGGTTTTAGATAGGTTTTTGGAATTGGGAATGAGGAGGTTGAGATCGGATGTAGTCATGGAAGGTGGCGATGATGGTGGTAGAGAGGAGCATATGGCTGTTTTGGAGAAGGTTTTGATTGAGGAAGAAGAATTGGTTTGTTTGAGGAATGTGATCATGGATTGTGCAGATCTTTTCAATGCCTTATGTGCGAATATTCAGAGGCAATTGAAAGGGTTGGACGATGTTGATTTGGGGATGGCTATAATGGTACGAAGAGAGGAGAAGGTCAGAGTGGATTCATTCGATGAGGAACATAAGGGGGTTCTTAGTTTAATGCAAAAGAGTGTTCAGCTAGCTCATTTGGATGCTATCAAGGAATATCTGAAGGATGGGGATATTGAAGGAGCGGTTTCTCATATTCGTTTTCTTCACCTTGGTTATGGAGTCGAGGAGGTTGTGTATCGGTATGTGCATTTATTGATAAATGAGTGAAATTTACAATTTCACTGCAATGTGGTTTCTCTTTCAATGCTTAGCTTATTATATCTAGTCATTGTTAGTAAAGAAAATGAATTATCCAATCATGGTTGTGGTAGGTATGTTCATTGTTCTACTTTTGGTTTCAGCAAGTGTTGTAATTAAGTGCGGCGAAGAGCTTGATTGGCTTCACTCCTTTTCTGCTTGGCCCCAACTATATGGATAGGATCAGTGTTGCACGCTTCTTAAAAAATATTTAGATACTTTCTCCACTTTAAATCTTATCAGGCTTGGTTTAATCTACAGCTTTTAAACATGAAATTTGGTTTAGCTTCTTGTATAAAGGATAATGCTATTTTAATTTTTAAGATGCCTGATGTGAACTACTTTCTAGGAATTTTCCAGAGGTATTTTTTGGATAAGAGCAATATAGAATTTGAGATTCAGCAAAGTGTGTGACAACTGCTTCTTAAAAAGGGGTTGAAGTTACATACCAACTTAACCAACCGAAGGGCTGCTTCCTCTGCTACCATAGAACTTTAACATTGTTTCTGTCATTCCATTAGTGATTAGTTTACTATTAAGGTGATTTAAAGGGTAGACAATAGAATTAGAAAAGGGGGAAGCGGCTAGCGGAGGGGGTAAAAAAGAAAATCATATATTAAATTCTTGTCAATCTAATTAAGCAAAACTTTAGTTTTCTTCTTGTCGTATATTCCATGATGAAATCATACTATTGGAAATAAGTCTTGTTTAAATTGGAGTTAAACCAAGCCAATACATTAGAGTGAGTCGGGTGATAACGAGCTGAGCCCGAGCCTGGCCAGGCTCGGCTCGGCTCGGAAACAGTGTAATTGGGCTCGGGCTCGAGGCTCGCCGAGCTCGGAATTTTAGGCTCGAGCTCGGCTCGAAAACAATTCTATTGGGCTCGGCTCGGGCTCGAAGCTCGTCAGGCTCGAAGCTCGTCAGGCTCGGCTCGGCTCGAAATGAAAAAAAAAATAGTTTTTTTATATAAAATATTCGTTAAAAATCCATTTCTTAACCAACACTAAAACGAAATTCAATGACCGGAAAGGGGAAAAAGTGCCAAAAATTAGATTAATCCAAATAATCAATAAATATTCTTATAAAAAAAACACATAATTAAAGAAAATACAAAATCAAACAACAATCAACTAATGAAAGAAAATACAAACACATAATTTATTTTTAGTGCATATGTAGATTCCGAGCCTGTTCACGAGTTTTTCGAGCCGAGTCTGGGTAGGCTCGGCTCGGCTTGTTAAGGTTTCGAGCCGAGCCCGAGTCGAGCTCACTCGAGCCGAGCTTTGACCGAGTTTTGACCGAGCCGAGCCCGAGTAGCTCGCGAGCCGGTCAGGCTCATTATCACCCCTAAGAGTGACCACTCCTAGATGTACTAGAACCATTTCATATATCTGAAGATGGTTAGACGCCAGAGAAATATATTCATATACAACTAAACAATATCGTATGGCATGGAATTGGTAAGGGGGAAAAGCTCTAGATTTTTTAATGAAGTGTGCCACTTGAACATAGAGAAGATACATGCTTTGAACTGAACGTGCTGCATGATTAAGTGGGCGAGGCCTCCAAATTGGTGGATAAAGATTAATTTGGATGTGTCAGTGAAGCTCCATGATAATGATGCCTTTGCAGGGGTTGTCCTTTGAGACCATGAGGGGATGTGGATACGAGGTTTTGCACATAACCCGGGAAAGTGCTCCGTTGAAGAAGCAAACGTATGGGGGGTCCTAGATGGTTTGCAACAAGCTTGGAGCATTGGAGCTAGAAAAGTACTTGTTGAAATTGATAGCCTAGATAGCTCATTGCTACAGGGAAGGAAATCATTTAACCGAATCCATAGCTGGCCTTGGTGCGCTCAAACAGAGGGGCTTGCATATGTTCCTTTCTTCTCTGGATTAAGTGTTGCATGTTTTACTTACATGATGATATGAGTGGCGTGTTTTGCCTGCGAATCTTTTAATCTGCTTTCTTTTTCTCTTGTAACCGAAATAAAAAAGAATACTCTGGCCAAGTAGACTCCACTTAGACTTTCATCTTTTTTTGGTGGATAAAATGTTTTTAAGCATTCTTTTGTCTACTACTGCTAACATTTTCGTAGAATTCATCAATAACCTTTTTTTCCTAGAAGTAAATTTCATGAAGGTTTATTGACAAATTAACCTTGTGTGCTTATCTGCTCAATAGTTTTATTCCCTAGATCTTTTTGGTGATTTCAATGACTGTTTGTCATTCATTCATTCATTCTCTTGTAGATTCTACATGTAGTTTCCTAGATTCATTTCTTTTCTGGTTTCAAAGACATGTCTTTGGCATTGGCATAATTTCATCCTTTTCCTTTTTAGTTTCTCATTTACTTCTCCTTTGATATTTCTAATAGGTCACTCTTACAAGATCTACTCAAGAGGGTTTTATCAGAAAAGGAAATATTTGGAGAGTCCTGGCCTTCCCGAGAAGAAAAAATGTTGCGGATTTATGAAGAATCTCTGTCATCAAATTGCAGGCATCTTGTTCAAATAATTCAAGTATTACCTTCTTTTATCTTCTAATGGATCTCGACATTCCATACTGGTGACATCCTTGTACATTGCCTATAATTCATTGTACAAACCATGCTGGCTTGCTTAATTAGAGATCTGTTTTGGAGATGCCTTAACTTGGTTGAATATGATAGTTTTTTTAGTTTCATACCATCATGTTTGGTGAAAATTTTAACTCTCACTACTTTACTAAATAAAATCCTTGAGAATCACAATTGGTAATTATAATTTCATTTTTGTTTCATGTACGATAAAATTGATTGGCTTTGGAGTGTTTTCTAAGACTTCTCAGTGGTTTTGATTAGTTTTGAATTTTTTTGGGGGGGTCTTGTGTTGTTAATGTCAGCTAAAACTAACTGAAATTTCAAATAGAAATAAATGCTATTGTAGTAAAAATATCCTATATTATTAGTTAAATCCTTCCCATATTCTCACCTTGTATTTTACTGTGCTTTTGTGTAGGTTATTCATGATGAGTTGCTTGTTGAAGAGATTAAGATGTATAAATCGCTTGATAACAACCAAATTCCACCACCTCTTGAGCATTTTCAAAAGTATTTAGTGAAACTGAAACCTAATGCAGATGTAAATAACAAGCATTGGCCCTTGAATATGGCAGCAAGTTCTTGCATGAGATATTTGTTCCATTATGCTCGCATTTCTGGGTTACATGTACTAGAGTGTGTGATGAATACGGCTTTGTCTGCCATAAAAAGGGATAACATTGAAGAAGCAACTAATGTAAGTTTCTTATTTTATGGTTAAGTTAATGCATTGGCCCAAAACGCATCAGGCATTTTGTATGTGTTAGTCTCTTACTTTTTCAATCTTATATGCATTTTTTTTAAAATATGGTTAGGTTCTTGTACTGTTCCCTTGCCTTCGGCCTCTAATAGCTACTATGGGTTGGGATTTGCTATTTGGTAAAACAATTTTGAGGCGGAACTTAATGCAATTTCTTTGGAAAAGTAAATCACATACGTTTCAGCTGGAAAAATCTCCTCTATATGGAAACCGATCAGATGAGGTAATTCATGTTTCTGAACTTTCATGTTTCTAAAGATAAGAAATGAAAATTTCATATTTATATTTATATTTATATTATTGACAGGTATCGTGTGTGGAACATCTTTGTGATCAGTTATGTTATCACCTTGATATTGCCTCTTTTGCTGCTTGTGTCAATTCTGGTCAACCATGGAGTTCAAAATTCTCATTACTATTGTCTGGACATGAAAACATAGAATCTGGAAGTGAAGATGCTAAGTTAGACACATTTGTTGAAAATTTTGTGTTGGAAAGGCTTTCTGTTCAAACTCCTCTACGGGTAAGGCTCCATAATCACTTTTGAGGACAATTTTATTCATAAAAGTATGAACAGTAGTGTCGTATCTGATGCAATATAAAGCACTGTACTCTTAAATGGAACATGAAAGCACAAAAACCAACTAGATGCACCAAGATATAGATTTGAACACAAACAAAGCACCCTGACAAACATCAGGACCATGAATTACTATGACCCACTACACGTGGTTCTACCATCAGATAAAAAATAATTTTCATGTTGTAAGAATCTAAACAGTCATTAGAATCATTAAAACCTGACACATTGCTAGTAACCTGTATGCACCTGTAACTAGTTGTAAATTTTTTCTTAAAACATATCCTGTTCTTTTGAGGTTGATGGATATTAAATGGAACTTGCTTGGTCTAGGTTGCATAGTTTTACTTCATTCTTTCTAGGTTTCTATTAAAAATGACTTATTACTCATCCCAGGCTTAAAAGGAGAAAAACTACCTGTTTGTCAACAATAACCAGGATGCTATGTGATCCATAGAAAAAGCATTAACATAATGCCTCTTTAAAATGTATTAATGGGAAATCCTAATTCGACTTAATTTGAAATTAATGCTTCATTGCTGAACAAAGAAAATGGTAAATCAAACTACTCATTAAGTGCTTAAATTTTATGTGTGCTAGTGTAAATAAATTCTGTATCAAATGTAGATTTATTTGACAAATCAATTCTTTAGTATTTGAAGTGTTAATTTGACACTCAGTGAAAAGCCTGCTTATGTTCTTGAGTGTGTATTGCTCACATGGGAAGGATTGTTGTTATAGCGGTAAATATGTGAAATTTTGCTCGTTGCTAGCTGTAAGCTGTGCTTTTCCCCTTTTAATGTGGTATTTCTCTCTAACTAGTTTTCTTTTCTGTAGGTACTGTTTGATGCTGTTCCAAGCATAAAGTTTCAAGATGCTATTGAATTGATTAGCATGCAGCCCATTGATTCTACTCTGGAGGCCTGGAAAAGGTATTTATACAGAGTGGTTTCACTAGTTAGTATTGTCACCCTTGGATATGTGCAATTCCTAAAGCTTTATTTAGATGTGAAATTCTGGTTGGCCATCCATAGAATATTTGACTATGGTGGAGGTATTCCTTTCTATCAAATTTTGTTACTTATTGTACTGTACTGGTGAATGTTGTGGTTGGCTTTTGTTTGCAGGGTTTTGTATTTATTTGATGTGGCCTTAGATTACAGTACTATGAAGCCAATTTTATTGGGTTAGTCTTGGTGCCAGTGATGGTATATGATGTGGTTGCAAAGCATTTTTCTGTTTTTATGTTTTTTATAGTAAGAATTCACCATTTACCCTTTTTTATCCAATAAATTCCAGAGATGCCTGCTTGACTGGATTTTGAGAGGGTTATGACTTTTTATCTTAAAAATGTTGCATGTAATTTCATCTATCTGGCTAAAGATACTATTTACCACTTGCATCTTTTATCATAAGGTTAGTACAACAAATAGATGTCGAAACTATTGCCCTTAAAACTGTCATCATATAACATTTACATTTGGCCTGGTTGCCACATCATATGCATGCTGTGCTTCAATATATAACAGATATCATTATCATGGTTGCTATTCATTCCATTTTTCATGCACATGTCCTTTTTCCTGGCATCACTTATGAAAATAATCCCCCAGTATGCTGTTTTTTTTTTAATATATTTCCTTAATGTGGCAGGGTGCAAGATATTGAACTTATGCACATGCGTTATGCTTTGGAATCAACTGTTCTTGCGCTAGGAGCAATGGAAAGGAGCATGACTGGTGACAAAGAGACTCATCAAGTGGCACTATGTCATTTGCAAGACCTAAAGGACCATTTGGGGGCCATAAAAAATATTCCACGCAAGGTACTCTCTTACAGTGCATTATTTTTTTTTGAAGAATTTTGTTTTCTTATGGGTGCTAATCTTGTTCTTTTCTTCATTGATGGGAAACTGCAAGTTCTCGAAAAACCTATTGGATTGTAAAATATCTATAAAAATGTTTCCAGATGGTTATGCATATATCAGAGTAATTATTTGCAAGTGGCACCCAGTTATCATTATTGGCATGTAGCAAATAGTTTGGTTGCTGTTTAAGTTCTTCATATGGTCAACCTTTTTTTTGTTGTATTTGAATTATCTTACTTTCCCATTAGTGCTTGTAGACTTCCCATTATAGTTTCATATTATTTATTTCAAAATTTACATAATGTTCATTTTGTTCGAATGCAGATACTGATGGTGAATGTTATAATTTCACTTTTACATATGGATGATATATCTCTCAATTTGACGCATTTTGCCTCACCAGGGAGCCTTTTTCAACAGTCTGTTGAATGTGGTTCGGAAATGGTTATATCTTTCACTGGGTTGCTACTTGATATTGTACGTCACAGTCTTCCATGGAGCATAACTGAAGAGGACCATGCATCTACTGATGGTTTAAGCATGTCTGGGAGGCAGGCATTGGAGTGGAGAATCTCATTGGGTAAACGTTTCATTGAAGATATGGAATGGCGATTATCAATTTTGCAGCGCCTTCTCCCATTATCTGAACGGCCATGGAGTTGGAAGGAGGCATTGACTGTATTACGTGCTGCCCCATCCAAGCTACTTAGCCTGTAAGCTCGATAATAACACCTTTGAATAAATTTGTTTATTTCACCTAAGAAAAAGCAATAAGTGGTGTAGGAAATGTTTATCTCATTAGCATAACAGGGGCCATGTGATTTGAGCCTGTCAATCGAGTTTGTGTACTCTATATGGAAAAATATATGTTGGAACTGCTAATCACTATCCTTGGTTTCTCCTGAATTCCTTCATTTTTTCAAGTTAAAAATGATATCTCTGCATGATGAATTGAAACACTTCTATGAAATCTCCTTTGCACATGTAAAATAAAATGTCTCAGGGGAAATTATTACATAAATAAATTATAGTAGGAGTTGAAGTAGAAGCGGAAGTAATTCTTTAATGCATAGTTCTCATATTTATGATATGCAAAAATATTGATTCCTTAAAAAATCAATAAAACTTAATGTGTATTGAGGTTCTCTTCTTGTTTATTGATCTTTCCTTTCCCTACCAGTTGTATGCAAAGAGCAAAATATGACATCGGAGAAGAGACTGTTCACCGGTTTTCGTTATCTGCTGAAGACAAAGCTACCCTTGAATTAGCTGAGTGGGTAAATAATGCATTTGGAAAAGTGCATGTAAGTACAAGATCCATATCAAATAAGTTATTTAGATAACCTTCATATTTATTTTCCACAGTACTCTCTATAATTTAGGTTTCTTTTTATGGTCCTTATGAATTGTTCTCCCCTGCTTTTCTGATAACTGTCTTGTCTAATGCATTTTGAAGGATAATCTTATTTCGAATTAGTTTGAATCTGGTGTCATTTTATAATGTTCTATGCATATCATGCTGTGGGTTTCTTATGCCAAGTAGGATAAAGCGATGTCAAAACAAAGTGCCGTATTTAAACTTGTTGGAACTCCTAAGATTAAGGACAGATTTCTTACCTTAGTCCTAGGAGTTACCTTGTAAAATAGGATCTAATCTTAGTCACTGATTCTTAGGGAGTTACTGATATTTAGGGGTTTTGTTTCCATTTTTTTTGTACTTAGTCCTCTCTATAAAGGCTGTAAATTAGTAAGAAATAACAACCTTCTTTCTAAAGTTTGTTCAAAATTGAATAAGAGATAGAGGTCATTTGCTTATACAACTTGATCTTTGTTCTTGTGGTGCACAGCACTTAGGTCTTTTGTGATCCTTCCCCTGCCCGGTATATCACCACTGCGATAACTTTCCTAGCTCATGCATGTGTTTTATGCAGGTAGAAAATGCAGTCTCTCCGGTACAGGATCTGGATTTTACACTGTTGCGCTCTCAATTAGGTCCTTTGGCTGCTGTAAGCGCTCCCTTGCATTGCTAATTCTTTCTTCCCCCTTTCATCTCTCCAGTTTGTAAAACATTAGACCTTTTCTATGTCCTCCAGATTTTTCTGTGTGTTGATGTTGCTGCAACTTCAGCAAGGTCTGCCCGTATGTCTCAATTGCTTCTGGATCAGGCAATTCTCATTTAACTTTGAACATAAAACTTTTTCTTTGTTATAGTCAAGTGCTATATTTTCCATTAACATTAGTGATTTAGCATTATTGTTATAATTTAGCATCAACAAGACTAATCTTTAAGCAAAAGCATATTTCATGCTCAAGTAAAATGTTATGTATCAAATAAAAGCAATTCACCATAGGAGGGGAGCTGAACTTTAACATTCACACACACACACACACACAATGTCAGACAAAGCCACTCAATTCTGCCTCTCATGCACAGTCCCCATGGAACAGTTGACAGCAAGAAGCCCATGGTTAAGGCTAGTTTAAGTCCTGCCCTACTTTCAATCTGATCCCTAATAGTAGTAAGTGGAAGGGCCAACTTGAACTAAGGCTAAAACAAACCCAATTTAGACCAATGTGGAATTAGAAAACATCATTTAACATGTTCTTGTATTAAATACAGCTTGTTAAGTGATATTTGAGTGAAACAAACTAGTTATTTTCTTTATTATTCATGATCTTATGTTCTTTTAGGGGAAAACTCTTGTAGACTCTAACTTACCTTTCTACTTGTAATCTAACAAGAATCTAATCTTGAGAGATTCTTGCATATCAGTTCATGTGTTTTGTGGTCATTTTGTTATTGACAGCTGACTATATTCATGTTCAGGCTCAAGTTATGTTATCTGAGATATATCCAGGAGGTTCTCCAAAGGTGGGTTCAACTTGCTGGGATCAGATCCATGAAGTTGGAGTTATTTCTGTATTAGGACGTGTCCTTAAACGACTTTATGAGTTCTTGGAACAGGCAAGTATTCGAATTTTCTTGGATGCTCATTTTTTGCCTACATTTTCCTCTTGCTTCCATTTGCTCTCTTCCTTTTTTGGGTGTTCTAGAAAATAAGTTATATGCTCTTCAAACATTATGTTCTGTATTTCCTTCAAAAGTTGTCTGGATGGTGCTTTATGTATTCCACTTTGAAGAATTTCAACTATAGTGCATATGGTGTGCTTTTCTTTGGAGATGATTGCAGGATTTCTGATTGTTCTGTGTGAGCTTTTCCAGGATAGTCCTCCAGTTCTTCAGGTCATTCTGACAGGGGAGATCTCCATTTCATCAGCTAAGGATTCTCATCGACAGGGACAAAAAGAACGTGCTCTTGCACTGCTACATCAGATGATTGAAGATGCTCATATGGGCAAGCGACAGTTTCTTAGCGGTACTTGTTCTCTTTTAGGTTTTCAGGGAAAAGTGGTCTTACAACTATTTTATTAGCGGTGCTGTTGTCATTTTGATGTTTGCGGCAGTAAGTATGTTTCATTGCTTCTCATGTGTCCTTGTGCTGTGAAACCTTAGGTAAGCTTCACAATTTAGCAAGAGCTATCACTGATGAAGAAATGGAAGTAACTTTTACTAAGGGGGAAGGACCCGGAATTGATCTCAAAGTAGAATCCAGTCTTGACAAGGATGGTGTTCTTGGGCTTGGGTTAAAAGCTGTCAAACGGACATCATTAACTTCCATGGCTGGAGATAATAGCATACTGTCTGTTGGGTATGATATGATGGATGCTGGGAAGAGACTATTTGGTCCTTTAAGTGCAAAGCCCACAACCTATTTGTCACAATTTATTCTCCATATTGCCGCAATAGGTGACATAGTGGACGGAACAGATACAACTCACGATTTTAACTTTTTCTCACTTGTATATGAATGGCCTAAAGATGTAAGGAATTTTCTTCTCTTGCTTCCTTGGTTATCTTCTTCAGTTTACATTACTTTGCTTTGAGTTGAAAACGAGGAACTTTTGGGAATGATATATCATTATCTTCTTCTTCCTAGATTATCTTCTTCATTTTTTTTCTTTTTCAGCTTTTAACTCGTTTGGTCTTCGACCGAGGCAGCACAGATGCAGCTGGCAAAGTGGCAGAGATAATGTCTGCCGACTTTGTTCATGAAGTGATTTCAGCATGCGTGCCCCCGGTTTATCCTCCACAGTCTGGTCATGGATGGGCATGTATTCCTGTCATCCCCACATGCCCTCGTAGTTGTTCGGGAAATAAAGTACTTTCTCCTTCTGCTAAAATATCTCCGGTTTACCCTCTCCAATTGGATATAGTGAAACATTTGGTTAAAATATCTCCCATCAGGGCTGTATTGGCATGTGTTTTTGGAAGCAGTATGTTACACAGCGGAAGTGACTCTTCTATATCTAGCTCCTTGGATGATGATTTATTGCAGGCACCTGATGCTGATAGGTTGTTTTATGAGTTTTCTCTTGATCAATCTGAAAGGTGACCAGCATGCCTTGTAGAATGTTAATGCCTGTGTATCTCATTTACTTCACAACTTAGTTTAATTTTCACTTTTCTGAAACAGGTTCCCTACTTTGAATAGATGGATACAAATGCAAACTAATCTTCATAGGGTATCAGAATTTGCTGTGACAGCTATGCAAAGTGCTGATGATGGCAGCGTTAAACCTGAAACAAGAACTGTTATTAAGAGACTGCGTGGATCTGACAGTAACACTGAGTCTGAAGTTGATGAAATTGTTAGTAATTCTAACATCACGGCATCCTTGGTCCTCAATGTTAAAGACAAGACTTCTCCAGATCCATGGCATGACTGCATAAAACCTGAAACAGATGAAGTTGATAGTACAGTTTTTCTTTCTTTTGGTTTAGAGGATGAAGATCCATATGAGAAAGCTGTGGAACGGTACCTTCTTTTGTCTATGTATTTTGTTTCAAATTTTGACAGTTAATATGTTGCTTTTCAGCTCCATATAATTGTTAGCTTTTACAACTACCACCATGTGAGGTTTCAGTTTTGGTAATAACACCTTACTTTCAGAGCAAAAATCTGAGCTGCCGGTAGTTATGAATAATATTTTTCAATTGCTGTGACTGGTGTGTCATACTAATCATTTTCTCTCTCTCATAGGTTGATTGATGAAGGAAAACTAATGGATGCTCTTGCACTCTCTGATCGCTTTCTACGGAATGGAGCCTCAGACCGGTTGCTTCAACTACTAATTGAAAGCGGAGAAGGCAGTCATTCAACCTCTGGACAACCTCAGGGTTATGGGGGGCATGGCATCTGGAGCAATAGTTGGCAGTATTGCCTGCGGTTGAAGGACAAACAACTGGCAGCTGGACTTGCCCTCAAGTATGTATAAGCTCTAACCTCTCTGCTTTTGTGATGGCTGCTTAAAGTAATTTATTAAGTGATGATTTTGCAGTATGAGGGTACGCAGGTTGCAGGGGCTATAAAGAATTCTTTGTTCCTAATTATTCTGGTTGTTTTTTTTTTTCAAATTAGATATATGTGTGCACACTTTGTTTTGTATTTTTCTCCCTTTTAGTTGTTTCATGTCAATCGATTTCGATTTCAAAATCACTATTCCTCTTTTTGCGGAGCAGGGCAACTGGGAAAAGTGGCTAGATGAACAAGATATTTGTGTGCCTAGATGAGGCAAGAATACACTAGTCTATTTGGTCTTGAAATAAGGTGGCTTTTCTAGGATATTTGGGTGCTAAGATATATCTCCCTTCTCAACATACAGCCTCCGATAAAACCCAGCTGTTTGCTTTCTAGAAGATCCTTTGAAACAAGATCGCCTAAATAAGAGCAGTTGAAAAGTATCTAATGTGGGCCCTACAGTGAAGGGGATTTAGTATAGTAACCTGTAACCCATCTGTTTAAGCATTTCCCCCCTTTGAAGCCTGTTTTAGCCGCTGCCAGTGCTTGCAATTCATAGAAGATTTATATTGTGCCTGGAATTGTGGGCTCTCAAAATTCAGTTTCTTTCCCCAGGTACATGCACAGATGGGAACTGGATGCTGCATTGGATGTTCTAACCATGTGCAGCTGCCACCTGCCTCAAACTGATCCAGTTAGGAATGAGGTTCTGTTTGATTAGCAATTTGCTTCTTCTTTTTTCTCGTTTTTTTCTTTTATCCTTGATGCTGGAACTCTGTGTTCTTGTTTCCTCTTATGGGAGCTACTTGATATGATTTCTTTTGTTGCTTTTTTGTAATAACTATTGGCCAAATGATAATATTCTTTGGATTATGCAGGTCTTGCAAAGGAGACAAGCTTTGCTGAGTTACAGCCATATATTAAGTGTAGATCATCACCATGGAAGCTGGCAAGAGGTTGTAACTTTTCAGTGTCCTGAACTAAGTGAGGAAGTACTCTTAACTTACAATTCGTATGCTTATTTCCTTTTCCTGAAAATGTCAGGTTGAAGCTGAGTGTAAGCAAGATCCTGAAGGCTTAGCACTAAGATTAGCTGGGAAAGGAGCTGTTTCTGCTGCTTTAGAAGTAGCTGAAAGTGCTGGATTATCAGCAGAACTGCGGAGAGAACTTCAGGGCCGACAGCTTGTGAAGCTTCTCACGGCGGATCCTTTGAATGGCGGAGGTCCTGCAGAAGCTTCTCGTTTTTTATCATCACTACGTGACTCTGATGATGCTCTACCAGTTGCCATGGGTGCAATGCAACTATTACCCAACCTACGGTCAAAGCAACTTCTTGTAATTAATTGTTTTCATCAGCCTCGTTTTCAGAATTTGAATGTCCCGTTTGTAAAGCTTATTGCGTTTGAAAACAGTCTGTGATTCATTTTTGTCCTTTTGTAAAGGTTCACTTCTTCTTGAAGCGGAGAGATGGGAATCTGTCAGATGTTGAGGTTTCTCGACTTAACTCATGGGCATTAGGCCTTCGTGTTCTGGCTTCCTTGCCACTGCCATGGCAGCAACGATGTTCTTCCTTGCATGAGCACCCACATTTAATATTGGAGGTTCTGCTGATGAGGAAACAACTGCAATCTGCCTCGTTGGTATAATACCGAAAGAACACTTTAGACGCATTTTATATCAAATAACACTTTTTAGTTTAAATAATACTATATATGATCAAACGAGAGGTTGACAACTGGTTCATGTTTCCTCATCTTGTAACTTGAGAGAAAAGATAATGTCGCTTCCTTTTCGATTCTTCTTTCACATTTATTTTTCATTTGTTCCCTTTGAACTTGTTTTTGGCTTATATTCCCATTTAAATGGATCCTGAAATCTATCTTTGATCATATGTCTGACAGATCCTTAAAGAGTTTCCTTTTTTGAGAGACAACAGTGTAATTATGTCATATGCTGCTAAAGCTATTGCCATCAGTATTAGCTCTCCAATTCGGGAACCTCATATATCTGTTTCTGGAACAAGGCCAAAACAAAAAACTAAACAAGGTGCAGCTGCAAGGTCATCCTTCACTAGTAGTTTAAGCAAACTGCGAAAAGAGGCCTGTAGAGTTTTTTCTTGGGGTCCACGTAATACTGGGGGCAAGACTGCCCCCAAAGATGTTTATCGGAAAAGGAAGAATTCTTGTTTGCCACCTTCTGAAAGAGTTGCTTGGGAGGCTATGGCTGGGATTCAAGAGGATCGTATATCATCATATATAGAGGGGCAAGCGCGGCTTCCTTCTGTCTCAATTGCCGAGGAATGGATGCTGACAGGTGATGCTGGTAAAGATGAAGCTGTTCGAGCATCTCACAAATATGAAAGTTCCCCTGACATTTTTCTCTTCAAGGTTTGGACTTGAACAGGCAAATAGTTCTAATTAATGCAGCTGAACTGTGTGTAGGCAATGTCTATTGGTTGCTATCTAAATAATTATGGTACAGATCCTGGCACTATGTCAATTCTTTCAGAATGTTATGCTGTCACACTGTGGGATCAGATATCTGGGGTTGACCATTTCCATAACAAATTTCTATGAATATGTGTCTAGAGCAAAATTCATGTAATGATTTTTTTTACCCAACTATGCTAGTATGTAGTATTGCTAGGCTTTGAGGCATGTGATTTATGACACTTTTTTTATGTTCTGATGATTGGACCTTTTGTTCTGCTGATTCTTCTTTCCTTGTTTCTAGGCACTGCTTTCCTTATGTTCTGATGAGTTTGTGTCTGCAAAAAGTGCCCTAGACTTGTGTGTTAATCAGATGAAGACTGTTTTGGGCTCCAAGCAGTTGCCTGAGAATGCATCGATGGAAACAATTGGCCGAGCATATCATGCCACAGACACATTTCTCCAGGTATTTGGCTATCTCGATCCCCTTCAACTGCCAATGGCTAGAAGTAGTTATATTATTGATATTGGGTTTATTATTCTTTAATTGCCACCACTAACCAAATCAGTGGTGCATGTTCTATTTTCTTTCGGTTAACTTGCATAACAGAAGGGATAATTATCCAGGGTCATTATCAATCTAGTCTTATTTTGCATCTTCAGGGACTAATATATGCTAGATCGCTGCTGAGGAAACTTACTAAGGGCAACGAATTGTCCAATAATTCTGAAAGAAGCAGGGATGCTGATGATCCATCCTCTGATGCTGGTAGCACAGGTCAGTCCACAGATGAATTATCTGAAGTTTTGTCACAAGCAGGTGTTTGGCTGGGACGTGCTGAGCTTCTTCAAAGCCTTCTGGAATACGGAATAGCTGCTTCTCTTGATGATATTGCTGACAAGGAGTCATCTGGACATCTCCGTGACAGGTTGATTGTTGATGAAAGGTACAGCATGGCTGTGTATACTAGCAGGAAGTGTAAGGTATTCAGTTTGTGCAGAAATTCTATTAACCGGTTCTGCTATTTTCCTTGAAATCGACTCTGTTTGGATGTCTTGGGTTTATGAATTCTTATCTCTCTCAGATTGATGTTTTTCCTGCATGGAATGCATGGGGACATGCTTTGATTCGGGTGGAGCACTATGTACAAGCACACAGAAAGTTTAAGTAAGTTAGGAGACTACTAGTTCTACTCTGGGTTTATGTGGTGCTAAATTTGTTTTCCATCTTTTGCTAATTTATTGCTCAGGCAAGCTCTTCAACTTTACAAGGGTGATCCTGCACCTATCATTCTAGAGATCATTAATACAATTGAAGGAGGTCCACCCGTGGATGTGTCAACTGTTCGTTCACTGTAAGATGACATGCAACTTGAATCACTATAGATTGGCAAGCGAGAAGCTGATTGTTACTGTCCAGAAACTTTAACATGAGGCAGGGTTCATTCACTAAACGATGGACTGAGTTCTATTTTTCTGAGGCCCCTACTTCCGTGCCTCTATCATTGTTATGCTTCAGCTATTGATAACTTTGTCATGTGAAAATCAGAAGTGAGTTGAAACATTTGGTTGTTTAAGGAATTGCCTAATTCAATTTGTGCTGCAGGTATGATCATTTGGCCAAAAGTGCACCCACTGTCTTGGATGATTCTCTTTCTGCTGATTCATATCTCAATGTTTTGTACATGCCATCTACCTTCCCTCGTTCAGAGAGATCAAGGCGGTTTCAGGTATCCAGAAATAGTAATTCTCCATATGACCCTGACTTTGAAGATGGACCACGTAGTAACTTGGACAGTGCTCGTTATACTGATTGTGTTAACTATTTGCGAGAAGTAAGTCGAACTCTTTATTCTTTTTGCATGTTGTATATTAAATTTGTTTGCATTTTGAGTACTATCTATGATTAAGCTTTATTGTCATTTATGCTCTCTATCTGTAAAACGATTGACCTGAACATAATGGTTCATGCAGAAGTAATATAAAAAAGAAGAATGTCATATTTGGATTGTTTTCTCTATGTGGCAACTTAGTAATTACTTTTAGTTTGTTTCTATATTGGGATCTCTTTACAGTTATTGTCACCTACTTATGCATTGCTATAATTTTTGTCGCTCATTCTTCATTCTTCTATATATTGTCTGTTTCCATCCCAGTGATCAGATCTTTGATTTAATTGCCTTTTCTTTGTCATTGTAGTATGCTTGTCAGCATTTGCTTGGATTTATGTTTAAGCATGGTCACTTCAACGATGCATGCTTGTTATTCTTTCCTCCTAGTGGTGTTCCTACACCTGCTCAATCTTCAACAATGGGAGTAGTAACTTCATCATCGTCCCCTCAAAGATCAGATCCTTTGACAACTGATTATGGAACCATTGATGATTTGTGTGACTTGTGCGTGGGGTATGGTGCTATGCAAGTTCTGGAGGAAGTGATTTCACAAAGAATTTCAGAGTCAAAGGAACCGAATGCATTAATAAATCAATATACAGCTGCTGCCCTTGCTCGTATTTGCACATATTGTGAAACTCATAAGAACTTTAGTTGTCTATACAATTTTCAGGTACCATCCTTTTTCTTGTTTGTTAATGCTGCTGAAAGGTCTGGTTGTCAGGCCATCATTTTCTTCTTTTTCTCTTTTGGTATGTTGAGGGGAGGTTGTGCTTATAGTTAGGGAGAATACTGAACGTACTCTCCAATCATCCTGCTATATAAACCTCATTTTGTTATCTTGGTCTTGATGATAGAGCAGACTGAGCAGTTGATAAGGATACTCCCCTTGTACTTTTTATATATTTATCTTTACGAAGGTGGAGATGGTAATAAAGGGAATTAATAATTACTGATATTAGATGGATTATAAGTTTTACTTATGAGTTTGTGAAGCAACTGTGCTTGCCTTTGTTCTATGTCCCGTTGGTGTGAATGTAACATAAATAGCTGCTAAAAAAGGATTATATTGTCATTTAATACTTGTCATAACCCCCCCCCCCCCCCCCACACACACACACAAAAAAAAAAAAAGAAGAAGAAAAAGGAACAAGAAAAGACAAATGCTAAATCATTGTTCATTTCTACTTTCAAACAGAGTTTGTTGATGCTTTTCTTAAACTTATTCGATGGTTTAGGTAATCAAGAAGGATCATGTCACAGCTGGGCTTTGTTGTATCCAGTTGTTTATGAATTCTTCTTCTCAAGAGGAAGCTATCAGACATTTGGAACATGCTAAGGTAGCTGTCATTACCTTTTTTCATAGTTCCGGAATGCCTATTATATGCAAGAGAACCCACTAGAAAACGAACTATGCTGTAGATTGATGTTAAAAAAAGTACAATTTAGAAAAAAAAGTTATATGGTATTGTAGATTGATTTTTCAAAAGAAAAGAAGAAGAAGAAGAAGAAAAATGATCCACAAAGTACAACAGTTGCAAACTAGCAATATAATAAATGCTAAAAAGTATCAACCTTTTAGATATATCTGGTATTAGTAAGGCTAGTTGTACATACAAAATCACATGAAATGAATAATTGTTTAATGCTCTTCTGCTACACGTGCTTCCTTTTGTTACAGATGCATTTTGACGAGGGGTTATCGGCACGATACAAAGGTGGAGAATCTACCAAGCTTGTCATGAAGGGTGTTAGAGGAAAAAGTGCCTCTGAGAAGCTTACTGAAGAAGGACTTGTCAAGTTTTCGGCTAGAGTATCAATGCAGGTAATAATAGATAGCTCCAGAAAATTGATTCTGCTCGTAATAATTGGATTTGGGGAAGATGTTAGGCGTATCTTCAGGCTTATGCTTCTTGGAAAGAATTTGACGCGAATATTGTTGAGTTTTTAAAAACTTTAGTTCCTTAAGTGAAAATGTTTCAAGTAAATTCTGAAATTGAGGAGCACATAATAGAATTCTCTATAAACATTGATGAGGAGATAGTATGGTTTCACATGTTTATGGGTGTACGGGACTTTCTTTCTTTTATTCCTTTTTTGAAAGTCTAAATACACATATCACTACCTTCTACTATGCTGAAACCCCACTTCTGCCTACACCAAAAAATTGAAATATAATATACGAAAACCTAATATGAAATGAAATGTCTGCAGCTATTTTTTCCAGAGGTCAAGCTTGCTTCTTTTTCTTAACTCTAAAGTATGAACAAATCCATTGCAGCACTCTGAGCGAAAGTACATTTTTGTTCCATCTTAGTAGCTTTCCGTATCTGATTAAAATGGATATTGATTACTGTGTTTGGTTAAAACTGGATTTCAAAGAATAAATTCTAGCTCCAATTGCTTTCATCTATGTCAATTTAAATGGGTAAATCTCATCTTTTGTTTGTTTAAATATTTTGGCTTTGCAGGTGGAAGTTGTGAAAACCTTTAATGACTCAGATGGACCACAGTGGAAACATTCACTTTTTGGAAATCCAAATGATCAAGAAACCTCTAGGTTATTATCATCTTACTCATGTTTAGGCATCAGAGTAGCAAACTCATGTTTAGGCATCAGAGTAGCAAAAAGATTTTTCTGATGTTTCTACTGGTTGGAATTGTTGGGCAACAACTAGGCAACCATTGCTGCCTCCTGATCTAATTAGGACACCGATTCATTCTTATTTATCAGAAATGAGAAAGTATGGCAGTTTAAATATATTTAAATCATCGTTGTATGTTACTTGAAGCTTTTAGACAAGGAATTTTAACTCAAAAAACAATGCATAAAGAGGAGAGGCCTTGTGGAGTTTATTATTATTTGGGGGAAATTCAATTCATCGGTTGGTAATTATGTATTTGAAAAATAATTGCCAACAGTGGTGGAACATCAGTTATCAACATGTAATGCTGAAGTTAATCAAGCCTCAGTGGAACCTTTTTACTTGTCAGTATCCATCTCAAAAGGTGGCTAACTATATTAATTGCATTCCTCAGGCATCCATATGAGGATGGTATACCATGTGTAGAGTTACTCTACACTTCAGATTGTATTACCTTCTGTTCAGATCCATTGTTAGTGGAGTGCACATTAATGGAAATTTTGACTGGTTTGTTATGCTTGCTTCTTTTCAGGAGGAGGTGTGAGACTGCAGAAACTCTTGTTGAGAGGAACTTTGATTTGGCATTCCAAGTTATTTATGAATTTAATCTTCCAGGTGGCTGCACCTTTGTTTCCATTTTCCCAATTTGTTTTAAGTTTTTAAGTTAATGCAGCTTTGCTTTTAACACTTGGAGCATTTTCCATGCCATACAGCTGTTGACATATATGCTGCTGTTGCTGCATCGCTTGCTGAAAGAAAAAAGGGCAGTCAGTTGACCGATTTTTTCAGAAACATCAAAGGAACAATTGATGATGATGATTGGGATCAGGTAACATACTTTCTTTTGGAATGGTATAATCAATATCTTGGTACCAGAGGGCCAACACTTTTTGACTTTATATTCTGGGAGTTGCTTTACCAAATGAAACTTTTTTAGTGGAATACAATATTAAATTTTGTTAAGTTGTACAAGGAGCCACAATAATTAAGAACTTAGTGCTTGAACTCTAGCGGCACAAAATTGAAACTTTTTAGTGGAATACAATATTAAATTTTGTTAAGTTTTAGCAAGGCTGCACAAAATGCATTCAATTGGACTCTCGAATAATAAATTCTCTTTCTCTTACGAATTAACTTGTGCTGCTGATCTAAATTGAAACTTCTATGCAAAAAGGGTTCCACTAGCATCTTTGTGCTATACAGCCACTTGGAATACTAGCTCTGACTGAATGTACTTTGTGCAGTTCAAAATATTACACAAACTTGCCAAAGGTTTGCATGCTCTGTTTATTTGTATTCCTGATTAGTTAAAAGGTAGAAGTGCCATAAGCACAGTAACATGTTAGCTTCTTCTGAGTTCAGCTAATAACTTGTTGTCTAGCTATCCAATCCATTAAATGAAGCAAGTTTATTCAAATTAAGCTCAATGGTGATCTTTTCGGTATATTTTGTAGTATCTGTACAAAATGAAATAAGCAATCATGTGAAATGACTAGAGCCCTCCTCACCCCCAAAACAATGGTTTTGTTTCCTGAATGAGTAATCCTGTGATTTTTGGAATTTTGTAGGTGTTAGGGGCTGCTATTAATGTGTATGCTAACAAACACAAGGAGCGTCCCGACCGTCTCATTGACATGCTAACCAGTAGTCACAGGTAATCTTTTTGGATATCTCAAGTATTCATAGTTGTTACTTTCGCATTTATTTCGAGGTACAGTAGATCTCAAAGGGTAGATTTTCATTTAAGGCTACTGTGTCGGATCCTCAAATTAGCGGACTAGCCACTAGCCAACTTGGTGTGTTCTAACTATAAAAGGTTTCCAAAAGGTGACTGTTCTAAGGACCCGTGCCTGGCAATCTAACCTTTGACCACTGAGCTAGTCAATGTTGTATTTGTGAAATAGGTTCATGAATGCTATGCATCTCCTATGAGTCCTTTTTTCTTCCTCGTCTACAAAAGAATAAAGCTGGTTTGGGTCTTAACCGTTCTTTAATTTAATTTAAGTGAATCAGTTGAACAGTGTGGTTTTAAGTTGCAGCTTAAAAAGCAATAAGTTTTGTGGTTTACTTGTCACAAGTTTATCAAGACAAAACATGACTTAAAAGTTCTAATCCTAATCTTCTTTGCTAGTATATCCATAATCTTTTTTTCTTACAGCAATTACTAGTAGAAGACTTTAAACTGGAAATTGGCCATTTAATAGGACAAGGATTTATATTTTGTAATGTCTGCTAAAAGATGTTACATACTTGCATAGTGTTGAGTTAAGAAGCCCCTTTGATTTCATTATTTATGTTTGTTTCAGTTGCTAAAACTGCATCTCATACCTTTTGCGTGTTCCCCGTCCCTAACACCTCTTTGCAGGAAAGTTCTGGCATGTGTGGTTTGTGGTCGCCTAAAAAGCGCCTTCCAGATTGCTTCTCGAAGTGGAAGTGTGGCCGATGTTCAATATGTTGCACACCAGGTTGTCCTTTCTCCTAGCGTCACAAATTATGAGTTAATAGTCTTTAATTTGACGTTCAAAACCGTGGTTTCGCGGCATTAGTCGACTGATTTTCCAGTGGCATCATATTCTCTGGGGGAAAAAGACCACGAAAAATAAAGTACTGATGTTGTTTTAATACCTTTTTCAGGCTTTACATGCCAATGCTCTTCCCGTGCTTGATATGTGTAAACAATGGCTTTCTCAGTACATATAACTTGTTGCTCCACAATATTTTTGCTACTGCCATTTTCACATGCAACTGGCTTCTTGGGCTCCGGCAACCGACCAAGACAGCCCATTGGAATCGGTTTCTTAGTATAAATAAATTTCTTATATTTTTTGTATTTATATTCCCCAATTCAGTGGGCAAAATCAATTCTATTCTATTTTATTTGTTTATTTATTTATTTAGATATCACAAATTCACAATAGAGACTCCATGGATATGTTTTTGCATGTCATTTTGAACGTAAATAAAACAAGAAATGTGCATTTTCCAAAGAGAGAAACTTTGATATACAAGGTTTTCAAATTTAGGTTTTAAAGGTTTAGATTAAAGTTTAGGGGTATAGATTTAGATTTTAGATTACGTGTTTTAAATGTAAAGGGTTGTCAATTTTTTTACACGTGTATCAAAATATAATTTTTTTTAAATATAGAAAGTTTCTGCTAAAAGTAATCGAGCAATTTGAAGGTGTACACTTGTCGAAATATACCTATGCCAGTTAGTTTGGCTTAATTTGAATCTATTTTTAACTCAATGAGATTTTGTCCTGACTAATCTGGACCGACTTGTGCTGTACAAACTTTAGTGGATGAATTTTTTAACGGGATATTTTGTATACACAAAGTTTCAAACACGATACCTGTAACACCCCTAATATTATATGAAAATGTTGAAAGAAAAAAAAATGGTATAGATTGAGAGTTGTGGGAATCGAACCCACAACCTCATGCATTTTCAGCTGAGTGCCCAGCCAATTGAGCTAGGTAAGCTCTTGGTTATAAATCACCCCAAATAAATTTTATTTAGATCCGAAATTAATATAATAATTAAATAATGAAAATATCCTACCTACTCCACTATCGAATATGATTAAAAGAGGATCAATTATTCCCCCATTTCCCTCTGCAGAAACACCCCATCATTCTTTTTCCTTTTTTCCCTTGAACCAAACCGGCCATCGCCGATCTACTCCACCGCCGTGACGTAGCCAACACCGCCGGTACCAGCAGAGACGCCGCATCCTCCCGACCAAGCTCCAGCCCTCCACGCGCGCCGTCGGGCTCTCCATCGTCGCAGCCGTGCCGTCGAAGAGGGGGGGAGAGTTCGAATACTTTGGATCTCCTCACGCCGCCGTCGTCTTCTTCCGTGAACGCCGCTGCTGTCTCGAGTGAGGTGAGCCGTGGCCGCTGTCGGTAAGCCGTGGGTTCACGGGTTGCGTCGGGGTTTCAGGCGCCGTCGGGAGGGGGTGGTTGTTAGGGTTAGGGTTTGTTGATTTGGGGATTTTGTATATGAACCGAACCGGTTCAAGGAGAAGTGAACCGGCCGGCTGGGTTGAGCCGAACCGGTCTGGTTGGCTGATGCATTGATAACGTCATGCTGACGTCAGCGATGACGTCAATGATGACGTCAGCGATGACGTCAGCGTTGACTTCGGGTTGACTTTTTCGACCGAGCCCACCTTTATGTTTTTCAACGTTCCGGTTCCGTTGCCGCTGTCCGTTTTGTCAAATTCGAACCCGAAGTGCCGTTTTGGATCAATTTTATATGTTGAGCTCAGATTGTTAGTAAAGTGTTACATCGGAAGTTAACTCAGATATTTTCGTGTTCAGGTGACGTGGACTCGGATCCCGAGATTTTACCTCCTCCACCGCCAGGCAGACCTCCGGTGGCACAATCTTCGAGATCTGATAGTAAGATATTTATTAAGCAAATTATTCGGATATGGCATAGTAGGAAATCTTACATAGTGTCTTGTATTTTTAGGAACTGATTCTGTCCGACCTTCCGCTAGAGCTAAGCGTGGGAGACGTCATTATCGACGTTGACTATTTAGCTGCCTAAGGTGTGTTCTCTGTTTGTGCTACATTTATGTGTTACATGATTTTGTGAATCCGTATGAGAAATACTTGTATGCTCTTTTGCACTGTTATTTGATGAATATTGCATGACTCACTTGTATGTCATTCTGCTCTGTTATCTGATAAGTAATGTATACTCGGATACTATGATCATGTTATGTAACACATATCGGGATCGGATTGTTATGTACATGCATCTTAGTTATTTAACAAGATTGCATTCGGACTCAGAAATCGGATTACATGTCATATCATTGGGTTGGGATATTGTACGGAGGAAGCTCAGCGACTTCATCCTTCGGGTTGAAATTCGCTTCGGATCAGTAGTTCCATCCTTCGGGATGAGTTCTACTTCGGACATGGTGATGAGGTGTAGAGTGGTTCAGGGGAACTTCACTCTTCGGACGGTGATGTAGATGGGTGCATGTCATATTATGGCATCCGTATGTATTGTTTGTACTATCTCGGAATATCTGTTAATTTTTGACGGTGATATAATTGTTTGCTTGACATCTGTTATGCACCTTAGAGACACACTGAGCTTTATAGCTGACTCCCCCTTAGTATCTGTTTCAGATTTCCAGACTTAGGTTTCGGTACTTGGAGGACTACATACGATCAGTATTTGATATTATCTATCAGTATGTTTCGTTTCCGGACTTATTAAATGATTTAAGTATTTTCAGTATTTGGTTGTAAACGTGGACTTTGGACATTTATTACTATTGGGATTTGATAACTATTTTGAGTATGCTTGTTTTAAAATAAAACAGTAAACGATAACTATTATAATTGAATAATAGTTTCGGTACAGTTTTTCATAAATGACCTTACTTGAGGGGAAAGTTTCCAATTCGCCAAATTCAATTTATTTCAAAACCCTAGATCAAAATTGGGGGTGATATTTAGTGGTATCAGAGCTTAGGTTACACCCCTCGGCCTGTGAGACTCGATGGAAATTTGATTTTAAAGTTTTCGAAAAATTGCAAGCATCATAAATGTTTTCGGAAATTATGAGATTTTCAGATAAATGTCCAGATTTAAAATATATATATATACATATATATATATATACATGTTTTAATCAAAGTCTCCAAGTACCAATTTTGACTTAGGACTCTTCTTTTGTAGATAGACTACTATGCCACCCCGCAAGAGTTCTAGAATTATGACTGGCCGAGGTCGAGGCCGTGGACGAGGTCGTACCACTGCCCATACGGTTGACGTTAATTCCTCTGAACAGTTTCCACCACATCAGGAGGACCCACAACATGAACAGGTTGAGGTGCGACAAGAGGTTCATACGAGTGGTCAACAGACCAACCAACCTGATCAGCAGACTCATAGTGAGGGTCCCCGTGCAGCCGGCAACAGTGAGACTGCTGGAGTGGATGTTGCTGCAGTACATTTGGAGCTACTGGAGTATCTTCGACAGGGTTCTAGAAGACCCATATCTGCTGAGTTTTTGTCTGCTGGCATGTCGATGTTTGACGGTAAGACCGCGGCAGATCCAGCTGATGCTGAGTATTGGCTGAAGAAATTACAGCAACTATTTGATGAGATGGACTACCCTGCAGACAGAAAATTAAAAGCTGCTGTATCTTTATTGAAGGGTGAAGCCTTAAACTGGTGGGAGGCTGAGAAGACTGTCATTTCTGCTAGTCGGATATCTTGGGATCATTTCCGTCAGGCCTTCCGGGACAGATATGTTGGAGCTGAGTACCTAGCCCAGTGTCGCGAGGATTTTATAAACTTGAAGCAAAATGATATGACTGTGAATCAGTATGAAATTGAATTTCTAAGACTAGTACAGTATGTCCCTGGGTTAGTTACCACAGAGGAAGAGAAATGCAGCTGGTTTCTGAAAGGTTTGCGACCTACGATCAAGACGGGTGTATCTTTGCATATGGATAAAGAATACAAGAATATTACCTTACGAGCTAGGACTGCTGAACGTAATGAGGCAGAGTTGAGACAAGCTGAGTCTCATGGTATGGATCGGGGTAAGAGGCAGTCAACCTCGACGGTTCAGCATGGTCAAGATAACCAGACCAGAAAGAGGGCAAGAGATGAGAGTAACTACCAGAGTTATTCCAGAGCTAGACCAACGGATATTTCTGTACCGACTTCTAGTGTTGGGGGATCGTCTAACACGCGGGGGCTACCACAGTGTTCTTACTGCAAGAAATGGCATTCTGGGGAGTGTAGAAGACAGTCCGGGGCATGTTTTCGATGTGGGTCTTTTGATCATATTTTCAAAGATTGTCCTCAAGCACCTTCGTCAACTCATACTCCGTCACAGGCATCAGTACAGACTCCTGCTAGGGGAAGAGGTCGAGGTGGATCCGATTTTACAGGATCTGCTGGTAGAGGTAGGTCAGCTCAGAGTGGAGGACCAGCTGGATCTGGGGTGAGACAGCCAGGTTTGGTTTATGCTACCAGGAGACATGAGGATCGTGATGAGCCAGATGTTATTGCTGGTACATTTTCTATCCACTCTATTCCATATTTTGCTTTATTAGATAATGGTTCTACCCATTCATATGTTGCAAGTTCGGTATCTAGAGTACTTAAAATTCCAGTTGAGAATATCGGAAACTCGATTTCCGTTTATAGTCCAGTCGGTGATCAGGTCAAGGTTACTAAGGTGTACAAAAATTGCCCTTTGGAGATTCAAGGGAAAATATTCTCCGCCGATTTGATGGAGTTACCTTTTAAAGAGTTCGACCTTATTCTCGGAATGGACTGGTTATCTACTCATCGAGTCCATTTAGATTGTGAGAAGAAAAGGGCGACTCTGAAAACCTCAGATGGGGGCGAAGTGGTTATGGTTGGAGAGCGTAGAGGCTATATGACCAATGTTGTTTCGGCTCTCAAAGCAGAAAGGATGATTCGACATGGGGCTACTGCTTACCTTGCTTATATTCTTGACTCGAGGCAGTCAGATTCTGGTTTGGATAAGATTCCGGTGGTTAGGGATTTTCCAGATGTTTTTCCGGAGGAATTGCCAGGAGTACCGTCAAGGCGTGACGAGATTGAATTTGCCATTGATGTATATCCGGGTACAGCTCCTGTATCTATGGCTCCTTACAGGATGGCTCCGAAAGAGCTTAAGGAATTAAAGATTCAATTGCAGGAGTTGTTGGATAGGGGCTTCATCCGACCAAGTGTTTCTCCTTGGGGAGCCCCTGTTTTGTTTGTAAAGAAGAAGGACGGATCACTTCGACTTTGTATTGATTATCGGAAGCTAAACAAGCTGACGATTAAAAACAAATACCCACTTCCCCGTATTGATGATTTGTTCGACCAATTTCGGGGAGCTACGGTATTTTCTAAGATAGACCTGAGATCGGGTTATTACCAACTCAAGGTTAAGGATTCTGATGTATTCAAGACCGCTTTTCGGACTCGTTATGGTCATTACGAGTTTCTGGTGATGCCGTTTGGATTAACTAATGCCCCTGCAGCTTTTATGGATATGATGAATAGGGTATTCCAACCATATCTAGACCAGTTCGTAGTTGTGTTCATTGACGACATACTGGTTTATTCTAAATCGGAGGCAGAACATGAGGAACATCTCCGGATTGTTCTACAGACTTTGCGTGAAAAGCAGTTGTATGCAAAGTTTAGTAAATGTGAATTCTGGTTAACCGAGGTTATCTTCTTGGGACACGTGGTATCTGCTAAAGGTATTCAGGTGGATCCAAAGAAGATTGAGGCTATTTTGGGTTGGAAGCAGCCCAAGAATGTGCATGAGATTCGAAGTTTCTTGGGTTTAGCTGGCTACTATAGGAGGTTTGTGGAAGATTTCTCAATTATTGCAGCACCTCTGACTAAACTTCTGAGGAAGGATATTCCATTTGTCTGGACTGAGGCTCAACAGACCAGTTTTGATAAACTTAAGACCGTGTTGACTGAAGCACCTGTTCTAATTCAGCCTGAGCCTGGGAAGGCCTATACGGTATACAGTGATGCCTCTTACACGGGATTGGGATGTGTCCTAATGCAGGAAAGAAAGGTAGTGGCTTATGCATCTCGTCAGTTGAAAGTGCATGAGTGTAACTACCCCACCCATGATTTAGAACTTGCTGCGGTGATTTTTGCTCTAAAAATATGGAGACACTATCTCTACGGAGAAAAGTGCTATATCTTCACCGATCACAAGAGTCTAAAATACCTTCTTACGCAGAAAGAGTTGAATCTTAGACAGCGTCGCTGGTTGGAGCTTCTTAAGGATTATGACTGTGAGATAGAGTATCACCCGGGAAAGGCGAACGTGGTTGCCGATGCCTTGAGTCGTAATGCTATCTCAGATTTGAGATCCTTGTTTGCTCGGATGAGTTTGTTTGAAAACGGTAATTTGATGGCAGAACTTCGTGTCATTCCTACGCTGATATCGGATATTCGAGCAGAACAACCTACAGATCCTTTTCTTATGCATCGTATTAGGGAGGTTTCTGAAGGTACATCTGTAGATTATACTATCGATCAGGATGGCGTTTTGTGTTTCCGAGGCCGGTACTGTATTCCGAGGAAATCTGGGTTGAAACAGGTTATTCTTCGCGAGGCACATGATAGCCCTTATTCTATGCATCCTGGCGGTGATAAGATGTACAAGAACCTTCGCCAGAGGTACTGGTGGAAAGGTCTTAAGCGGGATGTAGTCGGATTTGTGTCTAAGTGTATGACTTGTCAAAGAGTCAAAGCAGAGCATCAGCGTCCACCTGGGCTACTTCAGCATATTGAGATTCCTCAGTGGAAATGGGAGCGAGTGACTATGGATTTTGTCAGTGGTCTTCCAATGACTCCGTCCAAGAAGGACTCTGTCTGGGTCATAGTAGACCGTTTGACTAAGTCTGCTCATTTCATTCCGGTTCGAGTCAATTATCCTCTGAATAAGTTAGCTCGGCTTTATATTTCTGAGATCATTCGACTTCATGGAGTACCGCTATCGATTATTTCTGATCGTGATCCGAGGTTTACAGCAAAGTTCTGGAAGGCACTTCACTCTTCTTTGGGAACCCGATTGAACTTTAGTACATCTTACCATCCGCAGACTGACGGGCAATCTGAGCGTGTAATTCAAATTCTTGAGGACATGTTGAGAGGCTGTGTTCTTAATTATAGTGGTAGTTGGGAGGATTTCTTGCCGCTCGCAGAATTTGCATATAATAACAGCTACCAGTCTAGTATCAAAATGGCACCATATGAGGCTCTGTATGGGCGCAGGTGTAGATCACCGATTGGATGGACTGAACTTAATGAACGTAGACTGTTGGGACCAAATCTAGTTCGTGAGGCCGAACAGACAGTCAGATTGATTCGAGACCGGCTTAAAGTTGCTTTTGATAGACAAAAATCTTACGCCGACTTGAAACGTCGAAATCTTGAGTTTGAGGTTGGTGATGAGGTTTTCCTGAAAGTATCTCCGTGGAGGAAGGTACTTCGGTTTGGTCGAAAGGGCAAATTGAGTCCTCGTTATATTGGTCCTTATCGGATTCTTCGTCGAGTTGGATCTGTTGCTTATCAACTCGAATTACCACCAGAGCTTCAGCGTATTCATGATGTTTTCCATGTTTCTGTGTTGAAACGCTATCATGCTGATCCGTCTCACGTTTTACCTGTGGAAGAGATTGAGATTCGTCCTGATCTGCGTTTTGAAGAGGAGTCTATTGAAATTCTTGCTCAGGATAAGAAAGTTCTCAGAAGGAAGACCATTAAGATGGTCAAAGTCTTGTGGAGTGGTCGCAGTCATGACGAGGCTACCTGGGAGCCCAAAGATGTCGTCAAAGCTCAGTATCCGCATTTGTTTATTCAAGGTAAATTTCGAGGACGAAATTTCTTTTTAGGAGGGGAGAATTGTAACACCCCTAATATTATATGAAAATGTTGAAAGAAAAAAAAATGGGATAGATTGAGAGTTGTGGGAATCGAACCCACAACCTCATGCATTTTCAGTTGAGTGCCCAGCCAATTGAGCTAGGTAAGCTCTTGGTTATAAATCACCCCAAATAAATTTTATTTAGATCCGAAATTAATATAATAATTAAATAATGAAAATATCCTACCTACTCCACTATCGAATATGATTAAAAGAGGATCAATTATTCCCCCATTTCCCTCTGCAGAAACACCCCATCATTCTTTTTCCTTTTTTCCCTTGAACCAAACCGGCCATCGCCGATCTACTCCACCGCCGTGACGTAGCCAACACCGCCGGTACCAGCAGAGACGCCGCATCCTCCCGACCAAGCTCCAGCCCTCCACGCGCGCCGTCGGGCTCTCCATCGTCGCAGCCGTGCCGTCGAAGAGGGGGGAGAGTTCGAATACTTTGGATCTCCTCACGCCGCCGTCGTCTTCTTCCGTGAACGCCGCAGCTGTCTCGAGTGAGGTGAGCCGTGGCCGCTGTCGGTAAGCCGTGGGTTCACGGGTTGCGTCGGGGTTTCAGGCGCCGTCGGGAGGGGGTGGTTGTTAGGGTTAGGGTTTGTTGATTTGGGGATTTTGTATATGAACCGAACCGGTTCAAGGAGAAGTGAACCGGCCGGCTGGGTTGAGCCGAACCGGTCTGGTTGGCTGATGCATTGATAACGTCATGCTGACGTCAGCGATGACGTCATCACAGTCAATGATGATGTCAGCGATGACGTCAGCGTTGACTTCGGGTTGATTTTTTCGACCGAGCCCACCTTTATGTTTTTCAACGTTCCGGTTCCGTTGCCGCTGTCCGTTTTGTCAAATTCGAACCCGAAGTGCCGTTTTGGATCAATTTTATATGTTGAGCTCAGATTGTTAGTAAAGTGTTACATCGGAAGTTAACTCAGATATTTTCGTGTTCAGGTGACGTGGACTCGGATCCCGAGATTTTACCTCCTCCACCGCCAGGCAGACCTCCGGTGGCACAATCTTCGAGATCTGATAGTAAGATATTTATTAAGCAAATTATTCGGATATGGCATAGTAGGAAATCTTACATAGTGTCCTGTATTTTTAGGAACTGATTCTGTCCGACCTTCCGCTAGAGCTAAGCGTGGGAGACGTCATTATCGACGTTGACTATTTAGCTGCCTAAGGTGTGTTCTCTGTTTGTGCTACATTTATGTGTTACATGATTTTGTGAATCCGTATGAGAAATACTTGTATGCTCTTTTGCACTGTTATTTGATGAATATTGCATGACTCACTTGTATGTCATTCTGCTCTGTTATCTGATAAGTAATGTATACTCGGATACTATGATCATGTTATGTAACACATATCGGGATCGGATTGTTATGTACATGCATCTTAGTTATTTAACAAGATTGCATTCGGACTCGGAAATCGGATTACATGTCATATCATTGGGTTGGGATATTGTACGGAGGAAGCTCAGCGACTTCATCCTTCGGGTTGAAATTCGCTTCGGATCAGTAGTTCCATCCTTCGGGATGAGTTCTACTTCGGACATGGTGATGAGGTGTAGAGTGGTTCAGGGGAACTTCACTCTTCGGACGGTGATGTAGATGGGTGCATGTCATATTATGGCATCCGTATGTATTGTTTGTACTATCTCGGAATATCTGTTAATTTTTGACGGTGATATAATTGTTTGCTTGACATCTGTTATGCACCTTAGAGACACACTGAGCTTTATAGCTGACTCCCCCTTAGTATCTGTTTCAGATTTCCAGACTTAGGTTTCGGTACTTGGAGGACTACATACGATCAGTATTTGATATTATCTATCAGTATGTTTCGTTTCCGGACTTATTAAATGATTTAAGTATTTTCAGTATTTGGTTGTAAACGTGGACTTTGGACATTTATTACTATTGGGATTTGATAACTATTTTGAGTATGCTTGTTTTAAAATAAAACAGTAAACGATAACTATTATAATTGAATAATAGTTTCGGTACAGTTTTTCATAAATGACCTTACTTGAGGGGAAAGTTTCCAATTCGCCAAATTCAATTTATTTCAAAACCCTAGATCAAAATTGGGGGTTACAATACCTACTTAAGTTATACCAAATTATTTATCATTTGAATCATCTTTTATTATTATCTTATATCTAATACTTTACTTTTTCGTTATTATTGTTAAAAATGTTTTTAGAACATGTATAACATTACACATTTATCACAAAATTTACGTATAAGCTTGAGCAGAAAGTATAATGATAAAAGAATAAAAGTAATTCGTAATTTAAAAAATTGAATAAAACCAGATATTTCAGAAATTCGAAATTAAATCAAATCAATCAAAGGTTAAATCCTGAAATTTGACAGTCCCAAGAAAAATTAACCCCAAGTCCCCAACCATGCCATCAGATTCACTACTGAGAGGCTAATATTCATTTAGGCGGGAAAATCTCGTACTTTTCCCCTCCATCTCCCCTCTCTTTCAATACCCTCGACAAACCTCACTCTCTCTCTAACGGCCCTTTTCTAGTTTCCTTTTGCGAATCTTTTTCTCTCTGTTCTCTCTCCCTAGACATGGTCGTTGATCGAGGGAAACCCGCTCTCGGAGCAACGGTGCCGGTGGAAGGCAAGGAATCCCGAAATGACTCGGTCTTGATTTTGGACGATTTGTCAACCGAGTCGGAGGTCGCCAAGCTACGTGGTAGATGGGAACTCGCCTCGATTGTCAACTTCCTTATTGTAAGAGCGATCTTTTGTATTTCTTTTGTTTCAGAACACAACGTTTAACCGTAGATCATGACGTGAGAGAACAGAGATTAGTGTTTGTAATTGATCGTGCGTTTTGATAGGTTTTTGAGCCTGTGATCGGGAGTGATTTGAAGCTAACGGCGGAAGAGATAGAGTTAGGGCTGATTAAACCTAATGCTTCAATTGCTGCACTTCATATCAGACTTTTGAAGGTGCGGTTATTCCTCTTAGCATTTGATAAATTTGTAGATAAGTGTCGTATTAGAATCTTTTATAATGATTTTCCTAAAATGCGATTTAGTGGTATGGATCTGGCTTATAATTGCATTGAGTTGAGTCTATAGAAATATTTTTACATTGTTGGCATTAGAAACCACATTTACTTATTAGTGTATTTGCTCTTTGTTTGATTTTGAAGCTATTGCTTTATGATTTGTCATTCTTCCCTATATAAAAGGTTTCATGTTTGGGGTTTTCCTTTTCCTTTCCTATGTCTTAAATTAAAATGTTTGTTGGCAGGGGATACCACCTTTGAGTAAATTGTTGAAAGTCTCTGATGGTTGGATGGCTGCACTTTGCAAAAAAGTTACCATGTGGTGGCCATGGGTGAGGCAAAGCTTTGCTACTAGACATGCCACCTTTATGGTAGTCTGCTTGACCATATAAGTTTTAAACTCGAAGTTTTTTTTCCCATTACTGCAGGTTGCTGAAGGAGAGATTCCGCTCACTGCTCGCAATGGGTATTAATGATAATATTCTGATTGTTTTAATGAATAAATCCACAGTACCACACTTAATCCTCGATGGTAGATCATGCTTTGGGTGAGCTGTTTTGCTTTGTTGTTTTATTGTTTTGCAGAGAGGAGATATCTAAATACAAAGAACTTGATCCAACAAGTCGCTTGCTTCTCTTAAAAGCACTTTGTGAAATTCGAGCAGATGTAGTCCATCATCCTTTTGAATTCCTTGTAGTTTTTATTGAACTAGTGATTGTGTCTCTATCCATCATTATGTTCATCCATGCATTGTTTGGAATGGTATATTTGTATCATCCCACAATCAATGTCTAATTTTTAATTCGGTAAAAGAAAGTTTTGAGATGAATGTTATGCGGTAATTCTATGACATTTAACTTTTGTTCTATGGGTTCTATTATTCTACAGCAAAGTGATGCAGTGTCATACATTAATGATGCTGTGAAAAGTAATAAAGAAATTTCTTGCATCCGAAAAGAGAAGATAGGGGCGAATGGAAATGTTTCATACTGGTAACTCTTGACTGTGTTCTGGATTCTGTAAAAATCAGTTGTATGATTTGTGTTGATGAGTTCTCTTTTGTTTGTAGGTATGATGGAAATACAGTCTTCGGGTATAGATTATACAAGGATGTAAAAAGGATTGAACCTCAATCAAAAGCAAAGGGGAAAGCATGTTTAAACTTAGCAACTGTCTGTTCTCACTGGGAAACACTTGCAGTGGATTTCAAAGAATTCCGTGAAGTTGTGGTAAGTTCACAATATTTGTTTGTCCTCTCAATCTGTTCCCAATATTCCCTGAAGTTGTGCTCTCAATAGTTGCGGTAATGTTTTTCTTTCTTGCTGTAAACGGTAGGATACACTATTGGCTAGCAAGACTGCAGCAGAAGTTGCTATTGGCAAGACTATTAATGATGATGTCATTCCCGTTGTGGAGAAATTTCAAAAGGTAAGTTTGACAGGTCATTTTTTATCCTCAAGTAAAATTTGGTGTATCAAACTGTTCATGTGTTTCTGTTTTATTTGGTGTATACCTGTTCAATATTGTGTTATATAGAAGAAAGAAAGGACACTGAACCGGAAGAAAAAGCAAGAGATGATCCTGAGTAGCTTGAGAAGTTCCTCTGGTACTGGGATTACCCGCACATGTCGCAATCGTAGGCCTGTCAGTTACACTTTTGGTACGATGGAAACTTCTTTACTGTATTTTTTTTAAGTTTAACTGAATCATGACATGCACACTAGAAAGGTCAAGCCAATAACTTCACTTATATGTTGGGTGATTGGGAATGATTAAAGTTCTTACATGAGTTATTTTTCTTTTTGTCCGTCTTCTTAAATGAGTTCAGCTATAGCCTATAGGTAAGTATCATTTACGTTCTACTTTTTAGAAGGAAAAACAATGGTTCTTTCCTTCATTTGGTAGGGTGGGAATAGGAAGGGGGAAGGAAACTGAGTGGATTTGCATCTTTCCTTCCCTCCACATCCAGTCCTTCCAATTGTGGGATGAAATCACTCTTTCCAACTTAAATTAACAATTTTTTTTCAGCTTCTTTTTTTCCTTCTATTTTCCATTATACACACCAAATAGAATGAAGGAGTTATATCTTTCCATCCTCACCTTTTTTTTCACCTTTTTCATTTTCCCTCTGATCAAGCGTAGTGTAAGGCTTAGGCTGGTCAATCAGTTGTTGAATCTTACTATTGAACTGATCGTATTGTGCTTTTAGTCTGGCTAAACTGTAGCATTTGTTTTAATCAAAAGCACAAAGATCGACTTATGATGGGTTTATAATCATGCAGATGAATATGATCGTGCTATTGATGAGGCTATAGAAGTAACAAAGTAAGACTTGTTTAATCTAAATACCTGGGTTGTTTATCTTCATCTTCTTAGTTATCTTTACTGATTTAATCGTATACTCTTCTAATACATGTAAAAAAACATGTAGCTCTTTCTGTTTGGGTTACTAATTAATGATAGGATCTCTAAACATAACTGAATTATTTATTTTGTTATGGGAACTGTTAAACTGCGGTTACTAGGCATGTCTGCTGCTATAAAACCCCAATGAATATTATGTATTAGCAAACCTATTGCTTTGAAATTTACTCTTGAGATAAGAGGTTAACACAAACAACCGATTTGGTCTAAGTGTTTTTCTTGGATGGCTTAACCATTTATTGGTTGTGACCAATCTCGACACAGGAGAAGGAAGACTATTGAGGAGCAAAGCCAGGGGCAGAAGCTTCCAAGACACACTTTGGCCTCCAATGGAGGTTCAGATGTGGAGGGCTGTGTCTCAAAAGACAGTTCAGATGGGAAAGCAAACTCCATGGGTAGTGACACTGAAGATGACAAGCTACAAAAGGCTGGTGATGATGATGATGATAGTAGCGGAACAGATGGGGATGACAACAATGGTAGCGACTCGGGCTATTCTGCAGATGAAAATGAAAATTTGAACAATGAGAAACACATGTCGATGGGATCACGGTGGAGTAAGAGATTGGCTGGAGTTGACATCCATCCTGCTGTAAGAACTGGAAATTTGGGCACAAAGAATAGGCTGAGACAAAGGCCAGTTGTCAACTCCGCCCTTGAAATTATCGTGCCCGATTCTGAGGATGATATCTCGTCAGATCATACAATGTAAGCAATGGGATATCTGGTTCTAAAAGCTTGTCTAGGGATGCTGCTGTAGGGGTTAGAAACTAAACTGGCTGCTAAAATTTTGAGAATGAACCAAGTCAGCGGGTATGCAGAGCAGATTGCCTGGAAATTTTTGTCGATATTTTTGTAAAGTGGAAAACAAAGATTGTACGTATTGGGTTTTGGATGTTGTAATTTATGAGAACCGTATGGTTCTTTTATAACCTATTCTAACATCACCGCCTTAGACCTTTGTTTGATCGAGAAAAAAAGTAGTAGTCAGTTTTCTTACTAGGCACCATTGGTATCCTCTCTCTATTTCTTCTCTCATTGCTTGTTAATAATTATCATCTCCAACACTAACCTTGTTGCAAAGGCAAAATGACAAAAGATGCCACCAACGTTCGCATGTTTTGTCATTTGGCCTCTTATTTTTTTTCTGGTCTAAATATACAACGTTTGCTTGTTTTGTCATTTGGCCCCTTATTCTTTTTTTTGGTCCAAATATGCCTTTAACGTTTCATTCGTAGTCCAAATATGCCCCCCCAACGTTTCAATTTGGTCCAAATATGCCCCTGTTAGATCGAAACTGTCAGTCAACTGACGTTCAACAGCTGATGCTGACTGGACTTGCCACGTATTAAGATCTGGTAGTGCCACGTCAAATTTTTTTTATAAGTCGTTGACCGTCAGTTGATTGACAGTTTACACCCAACATGGGCATATTTGGACTATGAATGAAACGTTGAGGGAATATTTGGACCAAAAGAAAGAATAGGGAGCCAAATGACAAAACAAGCAAACGTTGAGGGCATATTTAGACCAAAAAAAATAGGGGGTCAAATGACAAAATATGCAAAAACTTAAACCCTTTTCTACTTTGACACGTTTCGCACTTGTCGGAATAAAATGAAATAATATTTAGTTGCTCACTATCTCACGCTTGTCAGGATGGCCGAGTGGTCTAAGGCGCCAGACTCAAGTTCTGGTCTTCGAAAGAGGGCGTGGGTTCAAATCCCACTTCTGACAGTTTTTGACAAATCCAGTTATAGTCTTAAGTCCAAACGCTGTTAATCTTTTTATAGTTTGGCCCAAATGTGAATACCTATCAAAGCAAAAGCTACCAATAGTAGCCAATGGCTAATGAAACCACCCACTACACCATTTTTCCATGTCATTTTTTTATTATATAATAACTTTTAAAATTTGTTTTTAAATGACATGTAAAATACATAAGTGAAGATTTACTAACTAAAAAAATTAAAAACAAAATAGTGTAGTAGATAATTTTTATTGATTTGAACCATGACAATTGTGGTAAATCAAGCTCGTGATATAATTTTTTCCGAATTTAAAAATTATGCACGTGTTCATTGAAATGTAGTATCGTGGAACAGGCGTTAAGGTTCACGTTGAGCTGCATGTTTTCCCAAACCGATTATTTTTATTAACAACCATTGACAATAGGCAAACGCAGGGAAAAACCTGAGGCTTCACAGATCTATCGAGTATTGGTGGATTATTCTTGTTAACAACAAGCTTGGAGTGCATCAATTTTAAAACAGCAGCAACCAAGTGGCTGGGTGCCTGCTGAATTTGCACTTTGTGAAGCAATGCCAATTGCCAACGTATGCATGCATGCGCATCTTTTGATATTTGGGGTCACCCTTTGTATATAGGCTTATAAACGAACCGAACAAGGATATATTTATGTTCATTTGTTTAATTTTAACCAAACAAATAAATAAACACAAAACAATAAACAAACATAATTTCTTGTTCGTATTCATTTGTTAATGAATGTAACTTATTCATGTTCGTTCATTAAAATAATAAACGAACACAAACGACATAAAAGGACATATGTGAATAAATTTTTACGAACAAACGTAAATAAATTTAATTTTTTTAAATATAATAATTTTATATGAAAAATAATAAATATATATGAATAAATTTAAATAAACATAAATAAACAAATTACCAAACGTATATAAATGAACGAGCCCTTTGTTCATGTTCGTTCATTTAATTAAACAAACAGAAAATCTTGTTCATGTTTGTTCGTTTGATAAATAAACGAACATAAACAAACTTTCTGTCAAACAGTTCACTAGACGTTTGGTTTGCTTACAGTACTATTTCTATGTCAGTCATAGAAATTTCCGACAAAAAGAAAAGGGGACAAAACCAGAAATTTCGAACGAGTTCACGGAAGATGCAACTTCTATATTTCGACAACATTATTAATATACAAAGGGAATGTCAAAATTTCAGGCCTTCGCCATTTGTCTCCCATAAATATATATCCAAGCACTACGAGATCATTAATTTACTCTTTCCACTTATTAACTTGGGTACCTGAAAAAGGGATGATTTAGCGCTTCGTGTGCAGTGAGACGTTCGGACGGATTGTATTTCAATAAACCTTCCAACAGGTCGGCCAGTGAATATTTTGAGCTCTCTACATGCTGTGATACCATATTCTGAAATATACCGCAAGTTTCGATCAGGGAACAAAAACAAGCAATGTTACTTGTCAAACCAGACACATGACACGAAGGAAACCGTACCTTCAGACGATCAAGCTTCTTAACAGCTCTAATACTCTCCCTAGATACTGCTCCTTCAGGCCAATTTAGTCTAGAGCCTCTCCTGAAATATTTTTCAGCACCCCGGCTGCGGTAAAAACCAAACTAAGGTGAGACATGTATTACAAACGGTTGATTATGAGATTAAAAGATAACTACTATGCAACTTACTTAGCCCTTCGAATCATATGCTCGGGAAGAGGTCCTAAAACCCTCTCCATCATTGCCAAATGCTCCAAGTTTTCATGGGTTTGAAATAATGCCTCACCCTGCACATAATTCAGTGTAAGATCCCATGTTCCACACATGAATGAAGCTAAATATGTCTGGGTAAATGCAGGACAAACCATGCATAATTCAATAAGTATACAGCCAACACTCCACAGATCACATGGATAGCTCCAACCTAAACCTGCACAAATGTATTTATTTATAAACATGTCAAAAAAAGTTGTACCATTTGAAACTTGAAAGTGCCAAAGTAATTCAAAGCATAAGTATAACAAGCTTGGTAAGAAGGAACTGGCAATAAATAAAAAATCAGACTAATAATCCACAGCAGCAATTGAATCAATAGAACATGCTCAAACATGTCATTATGGAGGAGGGACTAAGTTTCCGGTCAGTATTTTTTAGGCAGTCATTCTAGATCATTGCAACCTTAAATTCTATGATGTGATCTTCAATTGGCACCTGGAAGTATGCCATTGAAAAGTGAACTTTTACCTATCCTGTAAAGTGGGAATAGAGCTGAAGACTACCGATGACTTTCTATACTTGGAATAAAACGAAACGCTAAGAAAACAAAGGGAAAACCACATTCTCATTTTCTAACACAATAATTGGTTACCTAGAATAATCTCAGGGGCTCTGTAATGCCTCGTTGAAACAATGGAGCTATGATTCTGATTATCAAATGCAGTACTACCAAAATCAATCAGCTTAATAGCACTTGACTTTGGCAAGCACCTGAAATTTGTTTCATCTGAAGAACTCCTCTGTACCATTCCAAGCATTTTCATTGTCATAACTGAGTTTGTACCCCAAATCTAAAATGGTATAAATCATCAATTATAGAAGGCCAGATACCTTGCGGCCAGGAAGCTTTACATATTCAGAAGATACAAGAAGAATATTTTCTGGCTTCAGGTCAGTGTGGATTAAGCGTAAATCATGCATATCTGTCAGATATATTAAAAGCATAGGAAGATGTTAAAAACAACGGACAGTATAAGAGACCCAACACTAAGCCTGAACAAACAAATAGGCCGAGAAACAGAACAGGGTGAGTGGTTAGAAGATGAGATATGATGAAATAGGAGGCAAGAACAATCCACACACATGCTACAGATTCCAAAAGCTGACGTCCAAATTCCCGAACAAGATCCACAGGAAATGGGCAGTATTTATTTCTCTTTAGAAAATCAAATAAACTTGGTCCAAGCCTCTCAAATACCTGATAACACCATTAAAATGCATCCACATGAAGGTTTTTGTTTAGTCCCAATTTACATGAAGTCCACAAGGACGAAACAAAATAAAGTTATTAGAACATATTCAATGATCTCATCTGTAGCTTCGAATTTCAACTAATTCGCCTATAAAGGGTCACAGCAAACTGAGGAGACAAGCACCATTAATTCTAAAAGAACAAGCAATTCAGCAATTTCTTTCATAGAAAAACGATAAGCTAATCTCCTGCTTAAAATAAAGTTTTACCAATACCAAAATTCCCAAATGCACAACTGAAAAGGAACGCACAATGCTTACAAGAAGGTTCATTGAAATTGAATACTTACGATACAAATGTGATTGCGGTAATCAAACCAATTCCGAATCTGCACAAAGCTGCAAGAACCAAAAGAGTCTTTTAAGTGCACGCCTGTGACGGGATGCAATATCCATAAACTGAAAATGGGAACACTTACTGTGAGTAACCTTTATCATTCTTAGCTAGATGTTCAAGAACATCAACTTCAATCATTGCTGCATCACGATATTTTCGAATGCTTCTAACTACCTTAATTGCCACATATTCTCGATTTTGACGGTCCCAACATTCCAAAACTCGGCCAAATGTGCCTACAACACTAGCAATTTTGGCTGAAATGTGCTACAACCACAATCACAAAAATTAAAAGATCTCACAGCAGAGCACTTTGACAGCTAACCTTCACCCATCTTACTAAGAATCTTATCTGTCAAAACATAATTACAAAAATCATTCACAAAAAAATTACATCATATATATATAAGTGAATAATTAAAAAAGGGGGGGAGGGGAGCTTACATCTTGGAGTGAGATTTTCACCAAGATTAAAGACGTAATGGCCTTCATGATCATCATCCCTTTTGGGCGGTGATGAACGCCGAGACGTCACCAAAACTTTTTGTGCCTAAAAACAATTCACACCGCAAAAAGGTCAGACACTTATTTGACACCCGATGAACAACTTCTATCCCTTTAGGTTAGCTCTCTCCCTTATATATCTGGCCATGCTCTAACCCTAACCCTAATTTTATTATCATTTTATATTATTGTTTTGGGATCTTGGTAAGAGGAACTAACCTCATGACGAGAAGGTGCCACGTCCCAACCAAGACGAGGCCGTTTCCTGGTTCGCGCCTTCTCCATTTCGTCTACTTCCATTGCCATCGTTAAATTCCCGCCTTCGATCCCTCTATAAATCTGCAACACAGAAGCTAATAAACTTTCACAATCGGGGATTTTTAGATTATTTCGGAGGGAAGGTTCGCTGGTTAGGGTTTTTTAGTATGGATTTTGGGATTTTTATTTTTGCGTGGATTTGCTGATTGTAATATATACTCCTATAATTCCTTACATTTCTCTCCCAGTATGGCGGTTTCGTGTTTCTGTTTCGGAATTTTTACTTTGGGGGTTTAGTTTAAGGCTCTTGTCCCTTTAGCTTGATCTTTTTGGGCTATTAGCGGCATATCAAACCCATCAACTCAGACTTTGGGCTCCATTTGACTTTCTAAGCCCACTTTAATATCTCAACAATTATTTTTTTAACTATCAATACTTGTTCCATTGACTGACAATTCCGAATAGAATTTTGCAAAGGCTTATTATGAGGACGATCTTTCTAACTTAATTTTTATTTATTTATAATATCAGTATTTGAACCTCTGATATTGTTTAAGGGATCTAAGTCCAAAGACGGATGCAAGATTTTATGTTAGGAGGCGAACTTATAAAACTCTCGAAGATGAACTTATAAAGTTTTAGGGGATAGATTTTTAATAGAAGAAAATAGAAGGAGAGTGGGAGATTCAAATCTCGACCTAGTGGGAATCACGAATCATGCTAATTTTTTTGAACAATTCATACTTAAAGGGTGGAGAAGGAAAAATTTACTCCTACTAGGTCTAGAAACTACAAGCTCTTGAGTTCAAATCCTCTCATTGGCATTCCACGTACGTTTCTTACTTTTTAAACTGATAAAATCAAATTGATAAAACTGATAAATAATAAGGATCAATTTTAATACTAGTTTACCAAACAATAAAGAAGAAAACAAAACCATCGGCCACAGCCCACAGATTCTTGCCCTAATCTCAAACATGGATTTCATTTCAGGTTTTATTACTCATTATAATCACTATAAAATTTTCATCTTTCTTTAGCCGCCGTTATTTTATCAGTTTAAAAAGTAAGAAACGTACATTCATTTGCTTGTTTGTTAGTTGCTGTTGGACGTCGGAACCAAATACATAATAAAAGCAAGGCAAGGCATGCAGTCACTTCAGCAAAAGGCTTCGGAGTGGAGCGGCGTTCATACTGCCGATGCCTTTGCCATCGACGAAACTAATCTGTTCCAGAAATTGGGTCTTCAAACCTTCATCAATCTTTCCACCAATTTTTACACCAGGTAATCTTTTCTTTTCTCTCTTTCTGAAATGGGTCTTTTTTTTGGTAATCAAGATGTTTCTTTTAATGGTTGCGTTGGAAATTAGGGTTTATGACGACGAAGAAGAGTGGTTTCGTTCAATATTTGTTAATTCCAAGAAAGAAGAAGCCATTCAGAACCAATATGAATTCTTTGTGCAACGAATGGGAGGACCTGGTCTTTACTCTGAGAGGAAAGGTTAATAAAGTTCCCATCTTTATTATTGATTTTCATTGTTAGACATTACATTGAGGACAGGGAAAATATGACCATTATTGCCTTAATTTCGAATTTCAGAGTTTTGCCATTATGTGTATTTGATAGCTCTAGGAGCGGCCAGGCTTTTTACACTTTGTTAATGGCTTTATGTTCGGTCTGCCATTGTGTGAGAGTGAGCTATAGAAGGACAAAGTTTCCCTATAATCAGAGAGAACAAAGTTTTAGGCTGCTGAAATCCGAATTCTTGTTAGTTGTTACTACTTACTGGAAACTGCTTATATGGTTTTGGCAATAATGCTTATATCCTTTATTTCTTCTCTTAACAATTTCTTGGACTGTGTTGGTTTGTTTGGCTCTTCTCATCTCTTCATGTGATGCTTGGCAGGTCACCCTGCGTTGATTGGGCGTCATAGACCATTTCCCGTCACGCACCGAGCTGCAGAGAGATGGTTGTACCATATGGAGAAGGCACTAGAGAGCACCGCAGACATCGATGCCGATTCGAAACTCAAAATGATGAATTTTTTCAGGTGCATATTCAATCTTACCTTCATCTTTGTTCTAATGTTCTGTGCTTTCCTTGGTCACCTTATTATTGTTCCAACTCATGAGACTTTAAATTTGTTTGCTCAGACATACTGCATTCTTTCTTGTGGCCGGAGATGAGTTGAAGAATCAAAACCAACGAGTTCCTTGTAAGCATGCTGCCGGCAAACCAGCCGCAGCATAAATTTCTTGTAATTGCAGTAACCTGAATACACTGGTAGTGAGTGTTGATCAATATACCAGAATTCATCATATAACATCTCAAGCTATATATAACCTGTAATAAATTGCAGAAACAGCAAATAATTAAAGCACTTCACATCTGATTACTAGTCTGCTTCCCTATTAAATTATTGGTTACTTATTAGACTATCATTCAATCCTATGGGGAAAACCAACATGTGATTTTGCATACAAGAACTTTTAACATAGACCATAGAACAGATTTGGAAAATACTAAAATCACATGATTTTTTGTTTAATCATTAGTATTCGACTCATTAGTCTATTAATCTGGATCAGAATTTACAAAGCCTAATATAGAGACGATTAGAGACAGAACCAGGATTGGAGTTGGCAAAAATTTGGGTTGGGGCATGGCCCCTCACACCCCATATACCTTCTTTTCTTTAGACAATTCTCCCAACTCAGTTTTTTTCTATTCGTAATATCAGGATCTAAAGGGACTTTAGCAGTTCATCTCGATAGACTAATTAATTATTGGTAAAATAACATGATATTTTAACAAAGTAAATTTGGTTTTCACTACACAACAAGCAAAAACATTTGTACATGATTCAGAACTGATGGGATGGGCTTCCAAGTCTCAGACCATGTGAGCTTCATGTCTAGACACTCATTCCAAAGTGACACTGATTGATCAACTTGGCTTCATGATTCTAAACTCCACAATTAATTGATAAATATATTCATTTAGAATGCAGATCAAAAGCAAAAGTTCCCTTTATTTTTTTCTTGAAAATCTTTGATGGTTTAAGACAGATTTCAATTCCCAGCACTGATTTGTATGATAAAAAAGAATGATTAATCCCTGCTGGGAGAATCTTTGGAGCTAAATATACACAATCTATACTGAAAAGTTAAGGCATCAAAGTTATGTCATCATGAAAGGAATCCTTTTTAAAGTAGTTAACTACAAGGAATGTGATCATCTTGCCTTTTCCTTAGTTTTCTGGATTTGCTGTCAGAAAACAAATAATTGCTTATTTTTGCTTGATTGACTTTAGTGCATAATTTAATGGCTGAAAATGAGCTACAAGGGGATCCACCACCAAAGATGGCTTGGCCCTGGAAGTGTACATGCCTTAAAACAGATCTATTTTGAGTATGTATGAATATATATCCATAAAATACAAAGAAAACAAACACAGAATACTGCAAGATTCTCTTTGCTTTTTATTGTGGTGCCTTCCACTAGCGAGTGAACAGTAAAAATGTAAGAGGTGAGGAAGCCTCTCAAAAAGCATCTTCTTCTACTTGTGAATCAAGCAAAGAGTAAGTAAGAGTTCGAATATTCGGTCTCGAGTTTAAGTCTTTTTAAAGATTTGATCTAACTCAACTTCAGATACAGTCGGAGCTCATGTAACCATTGAACATAGAAAGTCCTTAGACCAAAAATGTTGAAACATTCCATTCCCCCCTCCCCATTGAGATCATGAATTAGGGGAAAATTACCAAGAACTGTTTTACTAAACTGGAAGAACAAAGGCCTGGAAACACTCAAACATAGGGATGGCAGGCGGGTACAATTTCGTGGATTTCGCACCGTACCCGCCCCAATTGAGGCGGGGATGGGTATAAGTTTAGTGGGCAGTGGGCGGGTGTGGATGTAAAAAGTCATACCCGCTGCGGGTAGTGAGTAGGTGGTGGATTTAAGACCTTACCCGCCCTGCATCCGCCCGCCCCGTATCTGCCACCGCATCCTACCCGCCATATAAATTTGGACTATTATGAATTTAGATGTAATTTCACAAACGATTCAATTTATGTTTTATGTGTATAGTTGTTGTCATGCGGGTTAATAGGCAGGTATAGGCGGGTACGAGATGAGTAATGGGTATCCAATTAGGTGGTGGGTGTGAGGATGGATTTGAGAATATACCCGCTTGGGCGGGTGTGGATTTAAAAATTGTACCCATCGTAGATGGTGGGTTGATGGTGAATATAAAAATTTTAGGTGGGTATAGAGATGAGGGAGAGGGTATCCGCACCCGCCCCGCCCGTTTGCCATCCTAACTCAAACATGCCTTGAAACATTGGCTTATTAATTAGCTAAAGTTTCACATTGAAGATCATTGCTGCTTTTTTGCATTAGTTTTGGATCATTTTCACATTATTAACCCAAGAAAATAACGTTTCAACCCAAGAAATGATTGGAATCAAAATTAAAAATATGTATACAAAACCAGGAGGTTTAACTTAACTCTTATAAACATTCGAACTGAAAAAAGATGATTAAACATATAGTAGACCAGAGCTTTCTTAGCTATTATTTTTTCATTTTTCACTCACATGAATGCAACGCATTCCTCCTCGACCTTGAGATCCTAGATGGATCAGCAAACCGAGCCGAGAAAGACCGAGAGAGATTATCCGGTTCGGCCCACCCGGTTCCTTGATCGAAGTTCTGTGAATACTCATCCGGGTCATAAGAAGCCTGGAATCCAACAGGAGAAGTGAATATCTTCTTCCTAGTGAACTTTTTCCAAAACGTTCTCCACTTCGGTTTCGACCGATCGTCTTGGTCGCGCTGCGTGCAGCTCCGGCCTAACTTGATTGTCTCCGTCCTGCTTGAGCTCTGCCTGTGCCATACTTTGATTTCCATGGCCAAGCTAATTTAGCTAGAAATGAAGGAATATTATGACTTTTCTTCTGGCATCAAACTAATGTTCTAGGCATGGGTGAAAAATGGGACGACGAGATTTATATAAATCGCCTGAACGTGACTTTATAATATAAACAATATGTATACGCATGATCCAAGTACAGATAAGTTCATTGATTAAGTTGTTGTGTTTGAAGAAGGTTTTAAACTCAACTAACTTGGCTGCAAAAACGGCTTAGCTAGCAATATTTTGCATTGAAAGGCTGCTTAAAACAATAACAGCTTTGACCAACTCAAGAATAATTCAATGTGAAATTAAAATTTTAGGCTTAAGAGATAATGATGAGATTAGAATAAAGGTTATTTTATCCAAATATCCTATTTTTAATATATTTACATTTTTGACATTCAAACAAAGTTATTTCTAGATGTAGCATTCAGCGAAAGACCTCGTCTGGCTAGTATGACGAGTTCTATTGAAAAAAAGAATAGAAATGTATGAAATTCGACATTTTAACCAGACGAATTCCTACAAAAAAACTAGAATCGAAAATAATTTTACTTGAACGTCAAAAACGTAAATAATATTAAAAATATTTAGATAAAAAAAACGCCAAAATTGAGAGAATTAATGGAAATAATATTAGGCTTAAGTCTAAAAAGGCTTGACATTGAGCTTAATGGTAAGCTACAAGCCTAATGTAAGCGTAAATAGAAAGAGAGGCCCACGTCTTCTAGCTTTAAGAGTCAAAAGTGAAACCGCCGAAAGAGTCGTACTTTGGTAGCGGCGTGCCATTTTTGCACGTTGTTTGTTTATTTATTTTTTCCTTTATCGTCCTATTTGAATACTATAATATAATATTGTTATCTAATTTTAAATTTAAAAAATATATATACACAATAATAAATTAAACTGTTTGAACTCAAATCATTTAAATAAAACACGTCATCGTTTATCATTTTTTAACATAATCATTCTTTAATATAAAAATCACTCTTTAAATTTATAAATTGCAGACATATAAATGTTCAAAAAGGTGAAGGTGGTTGAATTTTTTCAGGGATTAAATTTAGAATTAAAACGGTAAGCAATGGCAGAAACTTTTAGAGGTTTGATTTTGTCAATGGATTCTAATTATAAAAATATGTTTATCTAAGTCTCCAAATTTGAAAAGTTGGTTATACAAATACAATTATATTTCATCAGCTATTAGCTATTATATATACAATCCTTAGAAGGTTCTATTTAAACAATAAATTCTAATCTTAAATTGTAGACCCTAAAATCTAAACCTTTAAAACTAACATTTAAACTAATCCTCTAAACTTGTAAACACTAACACTTAAACTAATATCCTAAACCCTAAATTAGGCTAATTGTAAAAAAATTCACACTCAAATCATTTTGGGTCTAATTAGAGTTAGGTTTTAAGGTAATATGATTAGGGATTTAGGTTTTAACCTACAAATCCTAAATTTTAACTATAAACCTAAAATCCTATCAACAACCCCTAAATTCAAACTTCTACACTTCAACCCCTAAACTTTAAACCCTAAACAGAGTCCATAAACTTTAAAACTAGAGCGCTTGTGTAAACAAAGTTTCTACAAGTGCTTGTGCATGAAATAATTACCCTTTAAATTAAAAATTTATATCCAATACACAGGTGGTGGAATCAAAAAGTTTCCACAAGCGCCGTGATTTTAGGGTTTAGGGTTAGATATAAGGTTTAAAGGTTAGAGGTTTATGCTTATGGATTTAGAATTTAGGATTTGTGTTTAGAATTTAAGTTTTATAGTTAGGATTTAGAGTTTATAGGTTAGGGTTTGGAGTTGAGTGTAATTTAATAGTGATTTAAGTTTTAACCTATAAACCCTAAATTATAACCACAATCCATCAATTATAAACCACTAAACATAAACTCATATATATATATATGTTCACATTTTTTCATATGTGGCATATATTTGTTCATATTTTTATATCAATATATATATACCAAGAAAAATTAAGGGACTCGACTCAAACTTAAAAATCAATCAACTAATTACTAAAAATTTAGAGTTATTTGAATTTCCATTTTACAACTCAAACTTTATTTGAAATTTCATAGAGTCGAGTTTATGAAATTTCGAGTTGAGTCAAAACGAGTCAAATTTTTTACCTCGAGCCGAGTCAAAAAATTTAATTTTTCGAGTTGAGTTTTAATCACCCTAAATTGTAATGTTTTTGTGTTGATGAATCTCATTGCCTTCAACTGTTATGTCGATTTAAATTTTCTCAAAACTTTTTAAAAAGTCACAAAATTAAACACCAAAAATTTGCAATTTGGGGTCGTTAATTCCTACTTTGCGACGTCAGACTGCGAGAAAGTAATACCAAAAATAGTTACCTTAGTTTTGTGATGTCACATGCTAATCTTTTCAGGTACCAAATTATGTCCCTATCCCTGCACTGTAATGGACCTAATGGTATTACTAAAATTAGCACAAATTCTTTTGCACAGACATTAAATAACACATTGCTGCATTGCCTTGCCAAAAAATGCAGTTCACCAAGTTACATAAGCTAATAAGACATTGCTACAAAACAGAGCCGAGTCTATTACGAGGGAGCACTATTTGGTTTTTGTGACTGGATGACGGTCCTTAGTTTCTCATAAGCATCAGAGCAGTCATGGGAATAGTCCGACATGGCCCGGAATAGCTCCGGCAGACGGATTTTAAGAATTCCCAATGATTTCTCTCTCACTTGAATGCAATGTTTTTCATGAGCTTCAACTTCATCTTCCAACCTCTTTTTCAAGCTCTCAACTGCGAATTGCCTCTCGGATACAACCTCATCCTTTGCATTGGTATCTTCGCCTCTTTCTGCATCATCCGACGTGGATCGCCTTTGCTTGTACTTGTGATACCATTCCTCGTATGCCTGTTTCTTTCGTAAAAATTCTTTCCGGGTTTCCTCACACTTCTCCTTTAGCTTCATCTCTTCATCTTGATGAATGATTATGGTTTTCATCACAGCAGCAAAGGAAGAAATAGCAGATTTAGCTACCTCGTCAGGAAGCTTTTCAAGACAATCATGCCACGTCTGAAGGAGCGTTCTGATAGGAGGATTCTGCGCTGGTGGAGGAGATGAGACTTTCTCTTTCAAGCTGCTTTCAATCGGGATGAGATTCAACTTTAACCAGCTGTAGAGAGCTTGAATGTATTGCTTTTGGTTAGTGACAAGCTTGTCAAATTGTGAATGCCATTCTTGGACAACATTATGAAGTTGGACAGTCTGCTCGTGGTGGTGCTTCGTCGTTTCTTTGGAGGCAAAGGCAATCTCGAGAGACTTGAGCTTTTCGACAATCTTGAGCTGGCTATCATGATGTATGCACATCCTTGCCCACATGTTAGCCATCCTGCAAATTAGAATGTCAACTTCTATGGCCATGATGAATGGTGATAAGTTGGTTTCCTAGTTCAATACATAGGAGCAACACAAACAATTTGGGATAAGTTTATAACGACAGATACCAAATACAAAATAAAGCATAATCCCTCATCTGGCTTTCTCAATATTTCCATGTTAAAACTTACCCATCAACAAGCGTAAAAAGTTTCGGATACAACTGCTCATCACGTATTCGGTTAACTTCTGCCACTGTTGAATCCATGGACTGCATGTCAACTATGTATCTCGTGTGTAAATGATTTACAGCCGCTTTTGTTCTTTCCAACGATTCAGCACTAGCTCCATGTTTCTTCTGCTTGTTTAACGAAGCAAGCTTCCTTTTGTACTCAAGCTTCATCAGTTCCCCTTGCTACACATGGACCAAATTTCATAAGATTAAAGAAGGGAACTAGAGAAAGGTGCTAGTCAAGGAAGCAATAAAGACGGTCATGGCAAGTAGCGGATCGTATAATTTTAACAGAGAAAACAATAAAGCCGGTATAAATGATGCACCTTCACTTCATCATAAAGTTTCTTCTCCCATGCTAGCAACTTCTCCAGAATAGTGGCAAGAGCCTCATGCTCTTCAGAATCAAATTCACCCTTCCCATTTTCGCCGTTTGCCGTACCTCTTACAGACCTATTCCATGTAATGACACGCATTACCCTCTCAGAATGATCAATATATCCTACAATCAACAGGATCACGAAAACATCAATACATGTAAATATCCTACAATATAAAAACATTAAAGCATTTCTTTTTCTTCTCTTTTTTTTGGGATAGATATTAAAGATTTCTCATTAGAACTGCAATTACAAATTGTAATACAAGGTTATAAACCAAAATTCATAATCTTTACGAGCCGGATAGACGTATTCTCGAATCTCAAACCAACATAGAACTGTTCTTTTACTTTTAAATCTGAATGCACATTATTCGACCGAGAACACGGTGACCATTCACCCTTTCAAAATTCAAGTAATTCTAGAATTGTCAAGTAGGCACCATTTGACCCCAAAAATATTAGCCTAGAAAGATCGAGGGTCAAGGTCAGAATCTCGCGTAAAGCTAAAGGACAACAAGATCTAAATGTAAAGTCACCTTCCACCAAAAATCCCATTAAATCCTACAATTTCTTTTTCTTTTTCCAGATCTAAACATGCTTCAAGCTTCAATCTTTTACAGAAAAGATGCTGAAAAGTTCTTGCTTTGTGATCAAACACAAGCAATTTCAATCATCAGCTGTGAAAAAAACATGTAAATAACTTAAGAACAGAGCAATACAGAAAAAAAAAACATGTAGATTTACCTCGATTATCAGCAAAATTGGAATGATAATGCAACCTTGTGGCTTCCAGCATCTTAGAAACCTCCTGAGCAGTCTCAGAGGCTTTCAAGAAATGATCATCAATCTCATTCAAAACCTCCATTAAATTCACACCAGAAACAGCCTTCGCCATTCTCCTGAAATCTGCCGGAGCCGTTTTAGAATGCTCAATATGTACCTGATGATTCCCTTTATCATCATCAACCTCCACTGCCATCGCCACCTTCTCCGGCCTCTCCGGCGTCTTTGGCTCAATCTCACTATCAACTCCGCCGTGGTCGCTAAACCCCACATCACTGACATTGTTCTCTAAAGCATCAACGTTCGTACTAGCAGCTTCATTATTGTCGTCGTCCAAATCCAAGCTCGGACCTGGCATGTTATCGTCGACCATGAAGAAGTAATCCCAAGCCACATTTTTAGCTTCGGGCATCGGCGGCGGGTGGTGGTGGTCCACATTGTTGTTCTCAGGAGTCCTTGTGGGAGTTATCTCCTCCGTACGGGGCCCTCGCCCTCTTGAATCTTTCCCCAAATCTTCCTTATTATTATTATTATTATTATTATTATCGTTTCCCTCATCATGTTCTTCTTCTTCTTCTTCTTCATCCTCTTCTTCTGCAATAGCGAGGGAAGCATCAAACTCCTTGCGACTCTTGACGGGTATTGCGGGCATACTAACAGTGCGTTTGATGGGGACGGGGCTAGGGGAGAAGTTAGGAAGCGGCGGCGGTGGAGGGAGGGTGTCCATCATCGGAGGAGGCGGAGGCGGTTGAGGAGTAGAGTCAAGAGGAGGAGGGATCTGGTGAGGGTTTAGGAGAGGCACTTCAGCTTCTCCATGGCCATAGTCACTCAACGCAGCTCCGGTGTTCTTCAAGGAAATGGCGTAGCCAGAATGAGCAGCCGCAAAGGCGTTGCGAGCTACAAGAGCTTCTTTCATTAAGCATTTCCGGTCCTTGCAACGAGCCACCGATTCTTCGTTATCTATTCTGGACTGAGCGCAACCCATTAATAAAAATGTAAACTTTTCAGTTCCCAACGACTCAGATAATGAACACCGACCCGGAGACGGTGGATCGATTATCACTGGTCTGGAAACGGGTCAGGATTAAATCTATGGTTGGAAAACGGGTCGGTTTAGATTTGAGAGAAGAAGAGAAGAGAACAAGGCAGGGTGCACAGAATACAGAGCAGAGGGAGGGAGGGAGAGAGAATAGAGAAGGGCTGGGTGGGGGGTGGGAATCCCTTTGTACTCGCTCTAATTGATCGCCAGGTGTCCTTCGCTCTTTCTTTTTCTACATTTTTTTCAAATAACGGTCAGATTTAAACAGAATGAAATGCTCTGTACGACGTCGTGTCATCTTGCTTGCTTAATCTGATCAGCTTTGAAATGGGCATGATGTACTCTTGATCGACGGCTCTCACCATCCATTAGCGTTTTAATCAAATCTTAGGGTTTAAAATTGCTATGCAGCCATTAGGTTTCTTTTACATGGCTCTAATATTGAGATAGAAATTCTCTGTTTTTTTCAGTGTCCTTACTTATGTCTCACACTCAAAATTAAGTTTAAATTTTATAGTTTAGAATTTTAAGTTAAGGTTTAGAAAATTTAGGGTATGATGTATTTTTAGGGTATAGGAGGTAGAGTTTAGGAGTCAAAATTTAATATTAGGGCTTGAAGTTTAATTTTATAGTGTTTTTTTAGTGTTGGAGCATTTGTAGGGGCACCGAAAAGTGAAAAAAATTTTATCCCTAATATTGATAATAAAGGGGGATTGAAATCCTCTATTCCTTTTCGGTGCCCCTACTTATGCCCCCACGCTCAAAATTAGGTTTAGGATTTAAGATTTTAGGTTAGGGTTTAAGGAATTTAAGGTATATTGTATTTTTTTAAGGTATATGGTTTAGGATTTAGAAATTAGAGTTAGAGCTTGAAATTTAATTTTATAATATTTTTATTATTAGGATATAAGTTGAGGTACCGAAAAGGGGCAGACAATTTTTACCCGCAAAGGGATCACGTAGAACAAAGCAAAAGAGAAGAGCCTATTACAATTAAAGTTTACAAGTTACAACGAATAATCTCCATGAATTAGGTGTTAGGTGAGCGGAAATTTGATGGAATGTTCTTTTGCGTGACAACTTCGACCTAAACCGTAAAAATTCAAAAACAGCCGAGTGAAAGCATTATGGGTAAACTACTCATATAGTCACCCAATTATTAGTATGTTTTTATTTTTTTACCATTGTACTAATTTCTTTTTCAATTTCATCACCAGGGATAACAAAATTTGATCACTTCGATCACCCACCATTAAATGACTTGTACTTCGATATTTTATTTTCAGTAACATTTTTGTTTGAGGGGATGATAAGAGGAATGGTGATGGACGACAAAGGAAATTCAAGTATCAAATTTGTAAAATTGGAGGGCTGAATTTGTTTTTGGAAAGTAAAGGGCCTCGTTAAAAACCCCCTCTAACCTAGGTAGGGGGAAAAGAGTGCCCGAAAATTTTATTCATAAACTGTCAAAGATAGTATTCGATACAGGGAGAAGAATTAAGAAACAATACAAACAATTAGCCTATCCCGGATTTAGCCAGGGCATCGACCCTAGTATTACTCTCTCCGGGGATTAACCTGAGGATCATACCATTGGATTCAATGATCTTTGCCTGTTCCATTACCAGGGATGCATAAACTGCCGGAGGATCCAACCTTTTAGTTAACCAGTCAACTATTGTTTTACAGTCGCTTTCAACTATGATTCTCACGTTTGACACTGTCGTAAAGTTTAGAGTTCTGCTAATTCCCTCCTTAACTGCGAGAAGTTCTGCTAGGGTTGTTGCTGGCACTGAACCATGAGAGCATGAAAATTGCATTATGGTATTACCTGATGAATCTCTGAGTGTACCCCCGATGCCTCCCTTTGAAGACGCCAATGAAACTGCACCGTCGATATTAAGTTTGAGAAAACCTGACCATTTCTTGGGAGTTGATGACTGATATAGAAACACACTTAAAATTAGGTGACAATCCTAGAAATTTAGCCAAGTAATATTTAAATTGTTTCTTTACAAAATAAAATAAAATAAAGGAAACTCCTATATAAATAAACAATTGACATGAATCGGGCCAGGCTTAGCAACAACTAGATGCCAAGAGCCAGATGTCTTGTACTTGCATTTCATTATAAAAGCGAATGTTATATAAATTATGTCCCCCCAACATCATTTTTTCAAAGAAAAAGACCAACTTTTGAGTTTCAAACCACGTTCAATGTCTTTTAAAAGTTTTAGATTTCAGACAGAATAAAATAATAACGAAGATGGTATTGAAGCAAATTCTAATCTTTTTTTTCTTTCTAAAAACAATATTGTCAACATTCTACTAAAAAGTGTAGAAAAAGTGAAGTACAGACGAAAAATGCATATTGGACAGGTAAATTCGGTGGTAGGCACGTCAAAACCATCGTTAACATGTATGCATACTAGAGGATTTTATCATCATGCTAAAACTGAATTACCTAACACTGGGAGCTCGAGCTTCGATTTTGCACTATTCCATCGTTAACATGTATGCATACTAGAGGATTTTGCACTGTTTCCACGATGCACTATTCCAACAGCTTGACTACTGCAAAATATTTTCCAAGAGTCATGACAAACTTGAGAAACAAAACCAGTATCATAAGAGGTTTCTAGACATTCGTATAAAATTTCCAACTGAAGAAAACCACAACTCATATGCAGCACCAGTGTGTTCCTATAGACTAACTAAAACAAGAAAATAAGGCAAAAGTAGGGAAATGGAATAGTCGCCGAGACCATACCTTCATATCAGAAACTCCACACTGGTTGTTTGCTTCACAAAATGGCTTCCTTTAATTCAAAGGAATATGCTAAACAGAAAATCACCACTTTAGCAGCCATACCATTTTATAAGCAAAATGCATACTATGCTTAAAACAGAGCAGGGCAGTAGCTAGTAGGTTGTACTTCCCAAAAGTAGGGGAAGACGATCGTCAGTGCTCATTTGGTCTTAAAGTTGGCCTTCACTCTTTTTATCTCTTTCCCTTGTTGCTAAAAAATCCAAAATAAATGGATGTTTCTGTCAATGAGTGGATGTTTCTGTCATTAGGCACCATCCCACGGTCAAATCATATTCAAGTGTGTTGGGCTGGGAACAATGTGAAGTAGATACTGCTTCTTTCTGTGAAGAAAAAAAAAACCCAGAATGCCCAGGCAACAAATTAATAGAAACGGAAAGGAACAGGGAAACAACAAAATAAAAACAGATTTATAGCATTCATGTGGAAGAGGGCATGATCAAACCAAGCAAATATGGTAACAGCAAACAGGCACCTACAAACTGAGAGAGACAGAGAGAGAGGAGAAATAGGTACCATATCCCGTAGGAATTTGAGTTTACCAACAATGAGATGGCCTGCAAACATTGACTGTTTCCTTCAGAAGCAGGGACTTGGGATGCTGGCAACAAGCCAACACACTTGAATATGATATGGCCATGGAATGGTGCCTAATGACAGAAACATCCAATCATTGCTGGAAAAAACAGGCACCTACAAACTGAGAGAGAGGAGAAATAGGTACCATCTCCCGTAGCGATTTGAGTTCATCAACAATGAGATGGCCTGCAAACATTGACTGCTTCCTTGAGAAGCAGGGACTTGGGATGCTGGCAACAAGCCAACACACTTGAATATGACATGGCCATGGAATGGTGCCTAATGACAGAAACATCCAATCATTGCTGGAAAAAACAGGCACCTACAAACTGAGAGAGAGGAGAAATAGGTACCATCTCCCGTAGCGATTTGAGTTCATCAACAATGAGATGCTGGCAAGTGGCCTACACGACAAGAAATAAAATAAAAGAATTAATATCCTCACAGCTCTGAAGGCCACTTCTACATGCTGCAAAATAATCTAAAGGTTATGAATAAGACAGAAATTCACAGGACCAGCATAGAGCCACAGACAAACAATAAAATGTGAATGGGCAAAATACATAATAAAAAGGGGTAAAAGAAAGAGCTAATGAGGTCAAGACACTGCTGAAAATGAGATCATATGATCAGAAAACCTAAAACTATATCTTTTAGTAAGGCAAACAGGAAAGTTGATCACAAACACTTAGTTCATTAGAAAACAAGATACAAATGAAAATGCAAAAGCTGTGTGTGAAGTGAAACTTTCCAAACCCATCATCTGGGTGGTGAAGTGCTGGCAAATCACAGAAAAGCTTGACAATAGAGGTCGAACCTACTGGTTCAAGATGCATGAAACTATATATGGACTATGACAACATGAACAAACTAATTTCCTTAAATGCTCAATTTATCCACTGCAAGCTATATTTGAGGTGACCTAAAATGGCTGCTTTTAGTTTTACATTTTAAATATAGGTATATTGAAAAACTATGTTAGGAAATAGAAGCAAGGATATAACACATGAAGATGATATTACAGACACAATATGAGTTCAAAAATCACAAGAGGCAAACACCAATAGGCATTACCAACCAAAGGACTAGGCCAGCCTTTTTATCTTGTTTGATATCTCATAGTGAGAAAAATAACAGAGTTCCATATCAGGACCTCTAGCTATTCAATGTATTATTACATTTCCTATTATGTTGACAACTTTTTGTTTCGTATTCAGATTTCAGATGATTCACATTATTTTTTTTCATTTCCTAAAATTGATTCTTGTAAACCAATGCCGTGAGTAATAGCTACTGTTACTAAACTCTACAAGAAATAGAAAGATTGCCGTGTAATTATCTTTTCTTTTGTATCAAAAAGGTGAAATCGCGCCAAGAAAACAACTTTTACAGTAGAATATTTTCCTGTACAATTTTATCTTCTTTAAAAACACTAACTCTTAATCCCAATCTTTGTTTCGTTTGAGTTCAGTTAACTACTAACCGCCAAGAAAACAACTTTTACAGTAGAATATTTTCCAAAAACTACATTCCGGAGAAAACTAAAAGCCGCGATAAAACCCTAAAATTGATTCTTGTAAACCAATGCCGTGAGCAGGGTTTCAAAAAACGGCCCGCGACCGCTATAGCGGTAATGCCGCCGGCCGAAACCGTTATCGGCGAAAACAACGGTGGGACGCGGAATCACACTAGTAGCGGTGGATTGCGGTCGCAATTTAACGGGTAGTGGTAAATAACGGTAATAACGGGCCGCTATCCCTGTTTTCTCCCGTTGCTGTAAAATCTAAAAAATATCCATGGGCGGGCGATAAGGGTGACGTAAGAGTGTAAAGGGAGGCGAGCTGATGAGACTTACAGGAAGAGGATTGGTCGACGTTGAGTAGAGGAGATTGACGGCGTGCCGACGACAAGAGGTGAAATCGCGCGGCTCTAGATACTGGTCTGATGACGACGGCGTGAAAACAACCCTAGGTTTGAAAGCCAAAGAGTAAACGAACAATAAAGAGGGATTTAGGTTTTGTTATTAATATTATAATTTTATTTTAGGGAAAACTACACTGGTGGTCCCCTAACTATCACCATTCTCCTGTTTTGGTCCCCAAACTATGTTTTTCGGCAAACTCGTCCCTTCTGTTACATAGTTTTTCTGTTTTGGTCCCCGACTTTAAATAACTAACGGTTTTGCTGATGTGGCATTTTTTAATATTTTTTTAATTATTTCTCTCTCCTCTTTTATATTATTTTTATTTAATTTTATTCACCCAATCATGTCGTGACACGTGTCACTGCCCTATTACTTGGAAAAAAACCCTCAAAACCCTTAAAAATTCATTTAGTGTCGCTAGGATTCGAACCCAAAACTAACAACACAAAGGGCATGCGCATTAACCAGCTATACTAAGCTAGATACTTGATTCAAGTTTACTAACATTTATATTTAAGCTATACTAATTAACCCCAAAAACCCTTAAAAACAGAACTACCATATATATGGAAATGCAGGCAATAAAGGTGTTTGTGGAGCACCATTGAAGGCATGTGAAGCGACTGTTACAATTATTTTTCCAACATCGACGACCCCTGCTGATCTAAGGGAAAACGTTTCTCCCAATTTCATGAATAAGATCTCAATGTGAATTATTGTGATCCCGATCGTTGTTGGGGTCTTTATACTACTAGCCATAGTTGCATTCGTCATAATCAATCAATGCAAAAAACAGCAACCAGAGCGTCTCAAGGTAGAAGACAGTGCTTCTGTCGCCTTGTCGCCGCACTCGATCAACGGAACGAAGCCCGCGGAGGCTGCTCCGAAGCTTACTTTCGTGAGGGATGATGATGGAGACAAGTTTGATTTGCAAGACTTGCTGAAAGGTTCGGCTGAGATATTGGGAAGCGGGTGTTTCGGTTCATCTTATACAACGTGCTTACTCTCGTCGCTTATTATTATAGGAAGGACGAAAAGCTTCGTGTCTGCGATTTTGTCCAGAATTGCAGCTTGGCTGTTCATCTTCATGGTATGTTGTTTATTTAAGCTATAATAATTAGTATAGCCTAAATATAAATGTTAGTAAATTTGTATCAAATAACCAGCCTAGCATAGCTGGTTAATGCGCATGCCCTTTGTGCTGGTGGTCTTGGGTTTAAATCCCAGCGGCACCAAATTACATTTTTAAGGATTTTGGGGTTTTTTCCAAGTAATAGGGTAATGACACGTGTCACGATATGATTGGGTGAATAAAATTAAATAAAAATATTATAAGAGGAGAGGGAAATGATTAAAAAATATTTAAAAATGTCACATCAGCAAAATCGTTAGTTATTTAACGTCGGGGACCAAAACAGGAGAACTATATAACAGAAAGGACGAGTTTGCCGAAAAATATAGTTTGGAGACCAAAACAGGAGAACGGTGATAGTTAGGGGACCACCGGTGTAGTTTTTCCTTTATTTTATTATCATTAAAAAAAATCATTGGGTATGAGAATTCAATTAAGAAAATGTATTAATAGAGTCATTAATTTGATTAAAAAAAAGGCTCATTAATGATTTTTAATTGAAATCAACAATTAGAATTGACCAAAAAATAAAAGATTAAATTATGGTTTGAGCACCTATTTAATTATTAAACCTTTATTTTAAATTATACTTTAAGTTAATTATATTATTTTTATGAAACAAATTATATTAATTATAATAAGAATTATTAACTAATTAAAATATATTTATTTTATAAAAAAATATTTATATTTTGAGTTTTTTTTTGAATAATTATATTTTGTGTTAAAAGAATCATTTGTAGTTGTATATAATATTATTCCAGAAAAGTTTATTTAATTCTACCCCATTTATATGTATGTACCTCTTAATATAATAAAGACGACTCATATTTGTAAGACTTGGTACGAAACCGTTAAACTCTTTAAGACTTTAACTTTATAATTAAAGTGAACAATACTTGACAATATTGTCACGAACCGTCAGTTTCAGTTCAAGTCACATGCACACATGATTAACCAAGAGGTTCCAACGGAGATTTTGGAACTAAAGAGACCACCAGACTTAACTCGAACTGTGGAATATTCTAAAAGACAACCACTTTGACCTATGTAAACTTTCCATGTAAACATAAGATTTGTTTCGTTGGATAAAAGATATATTATAGGGAATATTCCATTGTGGTTGGTGAGTATTAATGATTGTCATCGATGTAAATCATTAGAGACCGTCGGATGTAGGTGAACTCAATTATAAATAGAGGCATTCCTCACCTCATTTGTACCACCCATCTTCTAAGTAATTAAGATATTCACTCTAAGACTCTCTTTGTTGTTTTTGAGTTGTCTTCTCTATAGTTTGCATCCGCTTAAAACGATTTAACGTTCTTAGTGCCATAAAAGAATTTGATATTACTGAGTGAGAATTCAGGTTGACTTAGTCGTTTGTCTATATTTATATTTATAATTATTATATTTTACAATAAGATATGCAGATTTTAAAAAAGTTCACAACTGCGACACCCGCAATAATCGTAATAGCATCCGTTATGTCCGCAATCACGATAAACACGACGCGATTGAAAACGCGGCCGCAAACGCTTTTTAAATCCATGGCCGTGAGTAATAGCTACTGTTACTAAACTCTACAAGAAATAGAAAGATTGCCATAGAATTATCTTTTCTTTTTTTACCAATAAGGGAATGATCTTACCTTTTCAGAATCGACCGAGAGTGAAGACTCAATACCTTGTACAATTTTATCTTTTTAAAAAACCCTAACTCTTAATCCCCAATCTTTGTCTCGTTTGAGTTCAGTTAACTCCTATTTGACCTTTGTTTCTCCTTAGGGTCTTTTCTTCTTCTTTTCCTCTCTTTTTTTTTCATTTTCTTTTTTAGCAATTTTTTCCATTCTCATATATATACACAATACTTTAGCGAGTATTTAATTTTTGGATTAATATCATATACACTTGCGGTAGAAACTGAAAATTTTTACAAACGTTGTAACTTTAGGGTATAAGGAGTTAGTTTAGAGTACATGGTTTAGGGTTTTAGGTGTAGAGGTTTAGAATTTAGGAATAGTTGTTTTAATTTAAGGTTTAGGGTTTAATTTAGGGTTTATATGTTAGGGTTTAATTTTTAGGGTAATATGGTGAGGCGGTAGATTTTAACCTATAAACCCTAAATTATAATCCTAAACCTTAAATTAAAACAACTATCCTTAAATTCTAACCCCCTGCATCTAAACCCCTAAACCATATACCATCCATAAATTAACTGCATATACCCTAAAATTAAAACGCTTTTGGAAACTTTTAGTTTTCACCGCTGTGTATAAAATATTTATCCTTAATTTTTTAGCAAGAGAAATATTTAATTAATAGTACAATACTTTTTCGAAAAAAAAAAATAGGTTAAATCTGTTAAAAATCAGTTTTTAATTAAGTAGTCTTTTTAGTGGGCAATAATTTTTAAATAAAATTTTAAATAATTTAAATATTTATCTTATATACTTACGAAAAGCAAAAGTTCTTATGTGAATGGCTTAAATTATTAGTATATGATTTTTTTTTTATAATTTTGGGTATTTGATTTATTTGTATTGCATTGTAGAAGTTTATTGTGGAGCAATTTCTTAACTCAATTTTTATCGTATTTACAACATCATGATTTGAATCATTGAGGTACTTAATGTTTCATCTTACTAGATCAATTTATAATTAGAAGTGAACATTCGATTGAATCGAGTTAAGTGAAAAAAAATCTAAGTATCGTTTAATTTAATTTAAGTAAGATTTTTTTTTGTGGTTATTAGGGGTGTGAAAAATAAAATGTAATCGTTAACCAGCATAACTGTTATATTTTACGGTTTCGGTTAACTGAACTACTAAAAAAGATGATTAAGGGTTAACTTATATGTACCCTTTTTAATTAAGTACGTAACTTGTGTTTCAAATTTCTCTAATCAAGTTTTATTTTGAAAATTTTTAATATAATATTTATCGGGGATATAATTTCATTTTTTTTGTAATAGATTACATATTAACTTGTAACTGAATCGTTAAAAACGATTAATCGCTCTAATAATTAACTATTTTTAAGGATTAGATTACCATAAATAATCGTTATAACGGTTAATCGATTTTTTAGATTAAATGATACGGAGCTAGGATCAAGAATCTGGAAGGACAAAAGTCTATTAAGCCTATAAATTTTAAAAATTGGGGCACAAAGACTTTATTTTACTAATATTTAAACTAAAAATGACTTAAAATGTAATTATACCAAAACATCTAGGAACAGATGATGGTGAATTGTGTTTCAAGGTTCAGAGTTTACACTATATTAAGTTAACATCCTTGGAGATTCATGGCATAAACAATCCGTTAAGGAAATTCTCCTATCTACCAAGTAATTAGCCCAAAGATTTGCTGCGGCTGGGAAATAGAAAAATAATTTCTTTATAAACAAAAACATGATGTTCTAATAGATTTATCGCCAAACCATTGTGATACAACACGTAATACTATCATTTTATCCATTGCTAATACTAAGAACATAGATTCTGCATAACTAAACTCGTGGGGTTTAAGTTTAAGGTAAAACTATTGCAGAACAAACTGGATATTGCTTTAAGTTGTTTTAATGCACACTATACTCTTCAGGATTTTACTTTGGGACCCAAACAATGTGATCCTGAGGAAGGAAATGGCAGATAGGAACGGTTCCTGGCTCAACCTTAAGCACTTGAAAAGCCAAATGCTTCGGGTTCCATCCCGATGTGTCTGTGTGGCAGACTGCTACTGCTTTCACTTTTGTTCCGTCAGCACCTTCCAAAGGAACCGTGTAAGCCCTCGTTGTTTCCGATTTATGGCAATAGAACACGGCGTATGCATACTTCTGCTTGTGGCAGACTACAGCTTTGTCGCCTGCCAACCTCTCTACTCCGGTTGCTATTGTGTACTTCTGCATTGGGGTTTGTTTTTCCACCTCTGTAGACACTGCCTGCTCGATTTCCCCTAGCTTGGAAGTGCTGAAGTCAATCATTGACTCGAGTGAGGTTGCACAATATTTCTCTTCTCCTCGAATCGATGGCTGTTCGCACTCCTCGATCGTGTTCTTCATCGTCTCAGCCTTTTCTGATCCTGGTTTTACTGAAAATTTGGTGAGAATTTCCGGCAACTTATCGGATGAAAACGGTATTGTTTTGGATATTTGGTATGGTAAGAAAGTTGATTTCTGTGTGTTTTCGGTGAAATGCAGGGTCATTGTTGCCCCGGGGTGCATGTCCTTTTCCAAAAAGAAAAGTGCCACATTCGGATTGTCATGGATTTGAGTCTCGGTGGCTGCATAATTGTACATAAAGGGTGAAACATTAACATGTACTGGCTTTCCCTTGTGCCCGGTGTTCACTCCAACTCCGCCCTTTCCGACGTTCACACGAGTGCCGCCCCCTGGCTTTCCTTTCCCGGTGTTCACTCCAACTCCGCCCTTTCCGACGTTCACATGAGTGCCACCACCTGCCTTTCCTTTCCCGGTGTTCACATGTACTCCGCCCTTTCCGACGTTCACGGCCGTACCCCCAGGCTTCCCTTTTCCTGTTTTGACGTTTATGCCGCCACCACCTACATTCACAGAGGTACTTTTCTCCTCCAACAGTTCTGCATCAGTCAGCGGCGGAACTCAACATTATTTATTGAGTGATGCAATTAAAAATATTTAAATTTAGAGGAGGCCAACGGTATAAATCATATATTTTAGGGGACTAAAATACAATTTTAGAAACAGAACACTCACCCGGATGTAGAATTTCTTGGACAACCTTTGGCATTGGAGTATTGGGCAGCTTATTTTTCCAATATTGCTCAGGTGAGAGCGCAGCATGGCTTGCCACCACAGCAAGCTGCAAAAACAATCAGGCACAAGGAAAACTCATTACTTCTCTACACTCAACAGCAAGCAATCGCATGAAACCGGAGAACTTACCGTTACGAAAGCGAGAACCGGCGAGAGAAGCTTCATCGAGATCGGAGTAAAATGGGAAGGTAATCTGAAAGTTAGTGTTTGAGGAATGGAATGGAAAGTAGGGCAATGAAGGCTCCACATTTATAATTGGAAGTGAAGAAGGAGGCTTAGGACAAGTAACAGTTAGAGTCCCAACAGTTTTTGTCACCCAATAATGTCTCCAACTGCCACTGGTAAACATAAATGCAGTATGTGTCATATGGGCTTAGGTGGTGGCGGTACATGAATTCAAACTTGGTTTGCCAACATAATTGATTGGGCCATTCGTCACTTCGTTATGGCCCTCAATGGCACTAACATCAATCTTTTTCAATTTCTCTGGACATTTATGAGATTTATTAAACTAACAACTACCCAATTTATGAGGGTTTAGTATGTGAAAATAGGCATGCACGTTATGTCATTGTGTAACCATATAGAGTAACATGAATTAAAAAAGCTAAAATCTTAAACATTTTTTGTTGATTACATTAATCTTATTTAAATGTGTTGTATCATATTTAAAATAGGCTTAATCATCAAATAGGTGCCCAAACTATGTCTTTTTTTTGTTAGGCGCCTAAACTATTTTTCGGGTCAAATTGGGACCTAAAGTTTCATTCCGTGACCCATTTAAGGTTTGTCGTTAATTTTTTCTGTTAAAGAGACATGTCACCTCTAGAAAATTTTAAAATTTTATTATAAATAAATAAAATTAATTAATTTTCAAAAATCTCTAAATTTTCCAGATTTTACAAACCAACCCCCAAATTCCAAAATCCCTAAACCCCCAAAATCTAAATCCCGATTTGGGTTGATTCTATCGTCGATTGCCACGTGGCCGCCCACCAAATCGGTCCCCAGACCATTACGACCATTTCCCCCACCATCCCGTCGCCGGAAATCAACCGACACTGTGCAAATCGACGAAATTGTCGAATGGTTCTTTCGAACGATTCGCGACGAACGGCAGCAAGAGGGGCGACGAACGACGTGTGAGTTGTTTGGAGAGGGAGGGCACTTCATTCCGTCAGGAGTGATCGGATTTGGAGGTTTAGGGATTTGGGGACTATTTTGGGAATGTTTGAAACTTTCTTGATACATTTTTATTTTTATTTTATTTTTTAAATTTTATTTATTTTTAATTTAATTTTGGATTTTTCTGGAGGTGACACGTGTCTTTTAACGGAAAAAATTAACGGCGAAACTTAAATGAGTCACAGAATGAAACTTTAGGTTCTAATTTGGCCCGAAAAATAATCTAAGCACCTAGCTAGAAAAAAGGCATAGTTTAGACATCTATTTGACGATTAAGCCTTTAAAATATTAAGTTTTATGTTTATGAAAATATGTATGATGCACAAAATTGATTGCTTAGAAATAATGTTGAAATATTTAACGCCTAATAAAATATTGAAAGTGTTATAAAAATTATTACATCAATAAATCTGTCCCACCACCAGATGAAAAACCGTGCACCGCCCTTGCCCCTTGCACTGTTAACATCGGAGTTGGAAGTTGGAGGTTAGAGAGTTAAAGGTTGGATTCTAGAAGCCATTTTTCGAGGCCTACATTATCTTCAATTTACAAGTTTAGGCCTTTGGTTGACCCAAACTAATCTAACTATCCAATGCTACCCAAACCCGTCCGGCATATTGAAATAACCCAAAGATGTTTCTATTTTTAAACACTACTTAAACCCTAGGGTTGTAGCCTTTTTACGGTCATGTTCCGTTTACACCTTGTAAAATTATATCATTTTATGAATTGTTGGATGAGGTTAAGTTGATAGTATTTTCTTTACTAGCGTATCTAGTATTTTCTTTACTAGCGTATTTAAGGGTATGATTGAGATTGTTTTTTTGTTTTTTTCCCATAAAATTCTGTTAATCTCAGCCGTCGATTCAACTTCATCCAACAGTCTAAAAATGTAAAATTAAATGAGTTTCACATAGCGTAAGAAAACCTCGTATAATATAGTTCAATGTGTCAAGTTTTAGCCTTATAGGTTACTTGTTGCTTTTAGTTCCTACATATACTTGGTCCTGCATCTAACATGAAACTCTATATTGAACCAATTCATGTGTCAAGATATTGGTAAGCAAGTTCATGTGTATCTGAAAATACCCTATCCCCCCCTCCCACTAATGATTAGAAGGATGTTTTCCAATCTCTTCATTGCTTGATATAAACAATATTATATTGTTTTCTCAATTTCTATACTAAATTATGCTTAATTCTAAACATTTTTGCTTCTGTAGTTATGTTATCCATTAGCTAACTGTTCAATCCTTTATTATATAAGAATTTCATCCAACTGTTCAAACCTTTATTATATAAGAATTTCATCCAACTATTAATTAATAATATATATAGAGGGAATTAGGATCAACTTGTAAAACTCTTTAAGTTTTACACGTTTTCTGGATCGTTATATGGAGGAATGGATGACTCAGATTAACTCCTTACTCTTTTTTTCCAAGTGATAATCTTCACATATTTACTGTTAATCACATATTTACTGTTAATCTCATCCATTCGTTTCACTCATCCAACGGTCCAACAAACGTGTAAAACTTAAAGAGTTTTACACTGTGTAAAACTTAAAGAGTTTTACACTGTGTAAACGGATCCTATCTCATATATATATATATATATATATATATATATATATATATATATATATGGGATGTGATCCAATTACACTATGTAAAACTCATTTAGTTTTACACTAATTTATGGCCATAGAATGAGTGAAATGGATGGATGAGATTAACAGTTTGAAAATGTGAAGATTATCACTTGAAAAAAAAAATAAGAAAATAATCTTAGTCATTATTTACCATTATCCAATGGTCCAAAAAAGGTGTAAAAGTAATTGAATTTTACACAATATAAGTTGATCCTAACCCTCTATATATATTGTTTACTTTAGTCTTTAGGAACTGCAATTTGATTATTGAATAAAATGCACTTTAAACCATTGAGGAAAAGAAGAAGACAAGTCCCCACGACTGTCTAATCAAGCTTTGTAAGTGATTTAATACATAAACAGATTCTTAGCCTCTTTGGGTAAAAAAGAAAGCTTTGAATCTGGAGTAATATATATATATATATATATATATATATATATATATATATATATATATATATATATATATATTAATTTGACCCACAAATATTCTATGTCTTATATAGTAATGTGTTAAGTTTTTTTTTTTTGATAATATAGTAATGTGTTAAGTTGCTGTAAGAAGGGAGCGGAAGAAATGATTCTCATTATGTTTCTGCCCACAACCAAATTAAAGCCATGGAATTCTTGCTTTGTGCTTCTTTTCCTATTCTCTTCTCATATCAACATGTCTTTATCAAAATAGAGCCAATGATTTTCGACGGAACCCAATTTTATTTCTTTGTGTGTGTTTTTTTTAATTAAAAAAATTTAACCAATAATCAGTTGGTCTAGTCGTATGAGACACTAGATCTCTTAAGCAAGATTAAGGATTCAAGTTCTAGCATTGTGAATGGAAAAATTGAGTTGGAAATGCCTAACCAATAAATGTCTCAAATATTTGGCTAAATAATTACTTTAGTTTATTTTTTTAGAATCATTTTAACTAACAACGTTTCATAATGATCTCTGTAGATGAAAACAGTTGGATGAAATGACTTGACATAATAAAATGTCAGCAAAAAGTAATAATTTTATATAATTATTTTGACTGACATCTCATTATGTCAAGTCAATATCTTTGTCACATCATTTCAAGGCCTTGATTGTTAGGAACCCAAGACCAGAAGAAAAGAATTGAAGACATAAATCTTTAACCATTTGTTTCAAGTTATGTTAACAGCATCAATGTTATTTTTAATCTAAAAAAGATAGGTATAACGGAAGGATGCGTGCTCATTCATTTTTCAAGTGTTTTTTTTTTTTTTTTTGGGGGGGGGGGGGGTTGCATAATCTTAACTCAGATCCTTCCGTATTTTGTTTGGATGAATCTTTTATTAGGTTAAACACTTTTTGTATGAGAACAATATCTACTGCCCCCAAAATTATGTTGAAACCTCCACTTTTATTTATTATTAGACCAACCAGCATTCGTATTAGATATATTTTTTAAAATAGAGATGTATTATATTTTCATACAATGATTCTATCCCATATAAAATAGAACAATATAAATATTTTTAACTATTAAGCCAATTAATAGATCTCCGTATTAAATAATTAATTACATTGACTAATACAAAATATTAGATCCCGTAAAATCATTTCACATTTCATCATAAGATAGTGGTGAAGTAGGGATTGTTTAGAAAATTATGCAAGTTGGATTAAAAATCACATCATGCTATTGCTTTGTATACAGAGGGAAATGACCTTCAATTTAGTGGGTTTACAACAAATTGAAAGCGTATTAGGTAATTTCTCTAAACAATAAAAAATAATAACATGGACATTTTTTGTAATAATAGGAAAAATGTTAATTTTAATAATAAAATAAGTGTTATATATATATATGATTTAAATATATTTAAAGTCGAGCCGGTATATGATAGCTGCATGGGATGCGGGTATGAAGTTTGAAATGAAACAAACCAAAGCAAAGCTAGAGGACAATAATTTCTTAAAAGGAGAAAGCAAACACGGCTTCCTCAATCTCCTTCTCACCTACTAACATCATCCAAATTAAATCAATTTCTTTAGTTATTTTCATACATACGTACGTACATTGACAAAGTCAAATAGACATTTTTCAAATGATGATAATGATAATAATTTAAGTCTTCAAATTAATCTTAACCATGAATGAATTAATTAAGAACCGAATTTATTAATCGTTACATCATTTGAAATTATACTAAATATACAGGAAAAAAATTAATTGTTCTCTCAATTTTTCTGAGCTTATTCTAACTAATTTAGACTGACTCACGTTGCACGCTTAATTTTAGTGGATGAGTCTTTCATTAAAAAATTTTTGTATACACAATATTTCAAACTCGATACTTGTTTAAGCAATATCAAGATGTTTATCACTTAGAACAACTCCATCGGCAAACATTTTTATTTTTTCATTTCGTATTTTTTATATGGTATATAAAATTACAAAAATGGCTAACAAATAAGGGGAGAAGAATGACACATTCCTGTAATTATACATTTATTATGCCGTGATGAAGGGACGACCGAGTCGGAGACAAATTAAGTGAGGACAGGAGAGAGATCAAACGGTAATTAGAGTTTGACTGTAATTAAACATTTACCTGCTTCATTTTGATTGGACGGTGACAATATATAGTTGTAGTCAGGGATGGACTGAGAGGGGCTGGTGGGGGCGGTCGCACTCGCACCCTTAAAATTTCAAAATTTTTATACGAGTTAAGATTTTTCTATCTATTTTTTATTAAAAATTTATTTTCGCCTCTTTAAATTTTTATAAATTTACCTCCTTAAAATTTTTATAAGTTCGCCCCACTAACTTAAAGTCTTGCGTCCGTCCCTAGGTGTAGTACATGAAGTTTATATAAAAATCAAAATGATTGATTGGGAATTGAGGTGTGACAAGACTCAAGTTTGCTAGATGAATTTGCTGGTGGTTGATGCAATCTGATGACTCATCATAGAGTTTTACTAGTTTTATTGTTAGCCTAAATGCCTACTTTGCTATCCGGTCCATGCATGGCTATGAAACAGTGCCCTATTTCTTCATTTTTCATATATAGAGCTCTTGTTTTTCACTACCATGATAATGACAAAGGTAATGGATAAGAATATTTGAATTTTTTTATTTAGAAGAATTAATTATGTGGTTAATTACAATAGTTTTTTACAATTTATTTTTTTCGGCCGATGTTAGGTTATTGTTTTTAAGTTAGAAATAAAATAAATTAAATTAGAATAATCGTCCTCATAATAAATCTCTGTAATATGAGACGACATTTTCAACTTAGTTTATTTCATTCACGCCATGATTTAAAGCTCTTGCCTACTCAAAAGATCCAATATCTTATGCCATTGAACCAATTAATTGCCGGTAATTACATACTTTTTAGGGGAACATTAGGTTAGGAAGAAAACATTAAGATATTTGCTGCAGTGAAGAGGAACTAGTTGTATGTGTGTCTGACGAGTTCCCCAAATATATATTTTTTTAATGTGACATGGAAAAATATTTAGAGAACTCGTCAAGCACATACAATAAGTTCATGTCCCATTAAAAAATATATTCGAAGAACTCGTCAGGCACATACAACTAGTTCCCCTTCCCTGCAGTAAATGCCTTTTTCTAAATAAACTCTAACATGCCTAATGTTTTCTTCTTAATCCAATATTCCCCTAAAAAAGCCCGGTACATCTCTAATTCATCTCTATAGTTAAGCCAAGGATCTGCATATGGTAAGTCTCCATCTTGTTGCAGTACTTGTAGGCAAAACGACATGAACGTTGAAAGTCATAACCCTTTAAACTCATTATATTTTGTTTAATTTTTAACATTTTATAAAAGTACAAATTAATACACAAAGAGCGTTGAAACGATAGAATTGTAATTTAATCGTCTTAAATTTTATAAAATTAAAAGCTAATACAATGATAAAATTACATTTTGAATTTCTTATAAAAGTAAAAGTAAATACAACGCCAAAAAAAAATTATGGGTTCGCCCTAATTGTTAGGGCCTTCATTGCAACACTAAAACTTCAAATATCATTGTCATCAATCGAGTCGAATCGAGTTTTGTTCACCCTTAATTACAATGACCATTGATTCAATTCCACCGTGATCGCCACAAGCTTCATTAATTTCACCCCACCACCATCAGCACCACCAAATTCCCACTTCATAATTTCCTCATTCAATTCAAAATTGAAATCAAGTTCGGAACATTGAAACATAAACATTGCCCCCCTAGTCCTGTCAAACAAAAACAAGCTGAAATCATTGCTTTTTTTAGTTCTCAAGACTTGAAAGAACTGTCTTTAATCTAATATCCCATTATTACAGAAGCGGCCCCCTGGAATCAAAAAATATCTTAATAGTAATACTCCAAATTGAAGACCATTGGATGTGGAGGACATCTTGGCTATAATTCACAAACCCACCATGCCCCAACTTGGTCCTATCATTGCCAACCACAATCAAAACTCAAAATCCTGTGAGAATCCTACCAACTATTTGCTTCATTAATCACGGATAAAATTCGTCTGCGTCTTTTCGGTACCTTTATATATGGCCTAACACTAAAAAACACTACAAATTTAAATTTTAAGTCCTAACCCTAAATTCTAAACCCTAAACCCTGCACCCTATACCCTAAAATGCACCCTACCATAAATTCCCTAAACCCTAACCACAGCCCCTAACTTAAGACCCTAAACCCTAAAGTTAATTTTGAGCGTGAGACATATGTAAGGGCACCAAAAAGAGTAGAGGATTTCCATCCCATTAATCACACTTTAACATCACATCCCAAATTGGGTTTATTAGTTTAGGGTTTTTGTAGAAACAAGTGAATTCAACTAAGCATATCTATTCCTTTCTTAAATTTTACCATTTATGTACACACCCTAACCCTATCATGACAACATCTCCTAAGTTTAATACACTTAGTTTTTAACTACGATTAAAAAAATTGTACATAACCAACAACCAATTGATTTAGTGGGATGAGACACTAGATCCCTTAAACGGGGTTAGAAGTTTAAGTTCTGGCGTTATGAATACAACAAATTGAGTTGAGAGAGTCGCCCCATAACAAGCCTATGCAATACACGATCCGGATAGTCAACCAATTGATTTATATTTAGTAAAACTATATAAAAATTTAAAAATTTCTTGACACGAGATTTGATCAACAAAATAATATATATATATATAGAAATTTAAAATTTTTAGAGATACAACTAAACTTTTATATTTAATAAAACTATATAAAAATTGAAAATTTCAGGACGCAAAATTAGATCAATAATAAAAAAATAAAAAAAATTTATTGTTGTGAATAACGTGAAAACAAGAACAAGAAGAAATAGGAACAAAATAAGATGAGAGAAAAGAAAGAGATTTGTATTATTCTGAATATTGACTTGTGTACAATGCCTTGAGTAAATCATCTATTTATAGGCATAAGAAGTACATAATACATTAAACTCTAATTAATGTAGATAATAATTCTAATGATAAAATAATTCAAATCTCCTTTGATAAAGTCCTTATCATGATAGACATCCACATAGATAAATATTCATAACACTCCCCCTTGGATGTCTATGAAGACAGTGTGCCTCGTTAAAACTTTACTAAGATAAAAACCCCGTAAAAAAAATCTTTAGTAAAGGAAAAGAGTACACACATCTTTAATACGCATAACATGTTGCCTCATTAAAAACCTTTCCAGGAAAACCCAATGGGACAAAACCATGGATAAGGAAAAGAGTACAACGCGTATTTTGCTCCCCCTCATAAATACATCATATAAGATCTTTGACACGACGCAATCCGATATTATAAATTAACTTCTCAAATGGAGCAGTAGGGAGTGCCTTGGTAAATAAATCTGTCAAGTTATCACATGAACGAATCTGTTGGACATCAATGTCTCCATTCTTTTGTAGATCGTGAGTGAAGAAGAATTTTGGAAAGATGTGTTTTGTTCTATCACCCTTTATGTATCCTTCCTTAAGTTGGGAAATACATGCCGTATTATCCTCATATAAGACCGTCGGAGCTACTTTTCCAGAGTGTAAACCATAATTTTCGCGAATATGATTGGTTACAGACCTTAGCCACACACATTCACAACTAGCCTCATGTATAGCCAAAATCTCAGCATGATTAGAGGAAGTAGCAGTAATTGTTTGTTTCATTGAGCGCCAAGAAATTGTTGTACCACCGTATGTAAATACATAACCAGTCTGTGATCGAGCATTATGAGGATCAGATAAGTATCATGCATCCGCAAAACCAACCAATTCGGTTTTGGATAGATTAGAGAAAAATAATCACATATCTTTCGTACCTTGAAGATAACGAAATATGTGTTTGACCCCATTCCAATGTCTTCGGGTTGGGCATGAAATAAATCTTGCCAACAAATTGACAGCAAACGATATGTCAGGTCGTGTGTAACTAGAAAGATACATTAATGCACCAATAGCACTTAAGTATGGCACTTCTGGACCAAGAATATCTTATTCCATCTCTCGAGGACGGAATGGATCTTTGTTAACATCAAGTGACCTAACAACCATAAGAGTGCTCAATGGATGTGCATTATGCATGTAAAATTTCTTTAGCATTTTTTCTATGTATGTTGATTGATGCACAAGGATTCCATCCTTTAAGTGCTCAATATGTAATCCAAGACAGAACCTTGTTTTCCCAAGATCTTTCATTTCAAATTCTTTCTTTAAACATTCTACTGTCAATGAGATCTCTTCAGGAGTCCCAATAATGTTCAAATCATCAACATACACAACAATGATAACAAATCCAGAGCTAAATCTCTTAATAAAAATTCATGGAGAAATTGGATCATTCTTATAGCCTTTTGCTAATAAGTATTCACTGAGGCGATTATACCACATGCGCCCAGATTGTTTTAATCCATAAAGGGATCTATTCAATTTGATTGAATAATATTCTCGAGAACCTGAATTAACTGCTTCAGGCAGTTTGAAACCTTCTGAAAGTTTCATATAAATATTATTATCAAGAGGCACATACAAATAGGCTGTAACAACATCCATTAAGCGGAAATTAAGTCTCTCTTTTATTGCCAGACTAATCAAAAATCTAAAAGTGGTTGCATCCACCACTGAGGAGTATGTTTCTTCATAATCAATTCCCGGTCTTTGTGAGAATCCTTGTGCAACCAAACGAGCTTTATATCTCGCAATTTCTCCTTTTTCATTTCTCTTTCTCACAAAAACCCATTTATACCCCACATGTTTTACACCTTCCGGTGTACGGACTACAGGCCCGAATACTTCTCTTTTTGATAGAGATTTTAGTTCCGCTTCAATTGCCTCTTTCCATTTTGGCCAATCATCTCTTTGCTTACATTGTTCAATTGACAATGGTTCATGATCCACATTATCATTTAAAATCTCTAGTGCTATATTGCATGCAAAAGTATTATCGACGTCGATTTTGTTTCGGTTCCACTTGTTACCAGACATGACATAATTTATTGAGATCTCATCATTATCAGGTATCTGATTCATGTCTAATGTCTCTTTTGGAGACCTTTTAATCTCTTCTCGAGATTTTTCACAATCCATTGATTCCTCGATTAGACCATCACATGATATAGCTCCTTTTCTTTTTTGAGGATTTTTATCTTTGGAACCTACTGGTCTACCACGCTTCAGGCGTGCGTTTGACTCATTAGCAACTAGAGTTTGTCCTTCTGGGACATCAATCTTAATCGGAGCATTCACAGCTGGTATATGTGACTTAGTCACTTTTTTAGGGTCAGCGAAAGCATCTGGCAATTGATTTGCTAAGTTTTGCAAATGAATTATCCTTTGAACTTCTAGTTCACATTGTTGGGTACGTGGATCAAAATGAGATAACGATAATTCATTCCAACTTATTTCTTTTCCCAACTGTTTATTTTCTCCCCCTAATGTTGGGAAAACCGACTCATTAAAATGACAATCGGCAAATCGAGCTGTAAATAAATTCCCCGTCATAGGCTCAAGATATTTAACTATCGAAGGGGATTCAAAACCGACATATATTCCCAACCTCCTTTGAGGACCCATCTTTGTGCGTTGTGGTGGAGCAATCGGAACATATACCGCACATCCAAAAATTCTAAGATGGGAAATATTTGGTTCCTGACCAAAAACCATTTGTAATGGGGAGATATTATGATAACTTACAGGCCTGATGCGAATCAATGATGCTGCATGTAAAATGGCATGTCCCCATGCAGAAATCGGTAGTTTTGACTTCATTAGTAACAGTCTTGCAATTAATTGAAGTCGTTTGATAAAGGACTCTGCAAGACCATTTTGTGTATGAACATGCACTACAGGGTGTTCAACACTTATTCCAATCGACATGCAAAAATCATCAAAACTCTGAGAAGTAAATTCACCAGCATTATCAAGACGAATTGTCTTTATAGGGGAATCTGGAAAATGTGCTCGTAATTTTATCAACTGAGCAAGTAACCTCGCAAATGCCAAGTTGCGGGTTGATAGCAAGGATACATGTGACCATCTAGTCGATGCATCGATTAAAACTAGAAGATATCTAAATGGTCCACAAGAAGGGTGTATAGGCCCACATATATCACTATGTATCCGTTCTAGAAAATTGATAGACTCATAATTTACTTTAGCTGGCGATGGTCGAATAATTAGTTTGCCTTGAGAACAAGCATCACATGAAAAGGCATTACTTTGAAGAATCTGTTGGTTCTTCAATGAGTGACCACATGAATTGTCGATAATTTTTCGCATCATAATCGAACCGAGATGGCCTAACCGGTCATGCCAAATAATAAAGTTATCAGTAAACTTATAGTTTACAATAGCATGTGCTTCAATTGCACTGATTCTTGTGTAGTACAATCCGGATGATAGTGCATGTAATTTTTCTAAAACTTTCTTATTGCCTTGAGTTATACTTGTAATATAGAGATATTCTGTATCTCCTTGGCAACTACTCTCAATATGATATCTATTATTGCGAATATCTTTAAAACTTAATAAGTTTCTTTGCGACTTTGGAGAGTATAGCGCATTATGAATATGGAATAGAGTTCCATTTGGCAATAACATATTTGCTTTTCCGGAGCCTTCTATAATATTAGCACTTCCGGATATAGTACTCACATTATTCCCTTGCATTGTTAAATGGGAAAAAAAAATCTTGTGCTTAAGTATAGTATGAGTACTTGCACTGTCCGCTAAGCATAAATCATCACCATTTTTGGCGGATTGTATTTGAGACGGAATCATATTCTTCAAAGAAAAATAAAATAAAATAAATATTCAAAATATAAATTAAATAAATAACATCCATAATTTTTATTCTTTATATATATAATTCCTAATAAAATATTATATCTTTCTAACAAACTTTTCCTAAAATAATAATAAACATAAACAAAACAAAACAAAACAAAAAAAAATCAAGTATTCTTCTCAGGGGAAATGAGGAAATCATTAACATCTATATCTGTAAAGCCATAATCGCCATTGCTAGTGCCAGTAATGTCATAATCATCTTTGCCAAGGCCATACTCATCTTTGTCATTGATATAAACAAAATTTGTTTCAACTTTCTTTCCTTTACCATTGATTGACTGTTGGTAAAGATCCACAAGATGCTTTGGCACACGACAAGCACGGGCCCAATGATTTAAGTTGCCACATCGATGACACATAGATTCCTCTTTCTTGGATTGATCTTTTGCACTATTGTCATCCTTATTGTTCCACTTACGGTGGATATAGTTATTTTTAAAACTACCACCTCGCCTATGTCCTCGACCGTGACTACGACCACGACCACGCCCATAGTTATGACCACAATGGTTGGTGTAATCTTTATTTCTTCCGCTATAAAATGTCGCATTCGCTTCAGGGAATGGAGCGGAGCCAGTTGGGCGATATTCATGATTCTTCATCAATAGCTCATTGTTTTGCTCAACCACAAGAAGACAAGAAATTAACTCAGAATATTTCTTAAAGCCCTTTTCTCGATATTATGTCTGAAGGACAACATTGTTTGCATGAAAAGTGGAGTATGTTTTCTCTAACATATCCTCATCAGTAATAATTTGACCACATAACTTCAATTGTGAAGTAATACGAAACATAGCAGAGTTATACTCGCTTACTGATTTAAAATCTTGCAATCTCAGATGCAACCAGTCATATCGAGCTTTAGGCAGAATAACCGTTTTTTGGTGGTCATATCGTTCCTTTAGATTATTCCAAAGAATAAGAGGATCTTTCACCGTTAAATATTCTGATTTCAACCCCTCATGGAGGTGAGGGCGAAGGAGTATCATGGCTTTGGCCTTATTTTGGGCAGATTCTGCATTCCCCTCTTTAATGGTATTTCCCAGACCATTAGCATCTAGGTGTATTTCGGCATCTAAGATCCAGGATAAATAATTCTTTCCGGAAATATCAAGAGCCACAAACTCAATCTTTGCAAGATTTGCCATTGATGTACTATAAAAGATAAACAATCAAATTAGATTAATTATAAATTAATATATATAATAAAAAAACAACAGAAAGAAGATTTAATCCTCATACGTGGCATTGTTATACCTGTCCACAAGATCATTTAAAAACCTCCTTTGAGACCAGTAGCCTCGCAGAACGGGATGTCCAGCCAATTATACTCGGATTAAACCATTAAAACAAATAACATATAAATTCATTGTATATACGCATGGTATGAATTAAAACAAACCAACATATAATTTATAATAACCAAACATGGCAAATTAAAACAAAATAAATAACAACAAGTTGGATTAATTAAGAAAAATATTATTATTTGTTATATAATAGAAGTCATAAATACCAACAGACGAATGATAACAGACGGATAATTAAGTAAATATTAAACAAAACTAATTACTCTCCTTTAATACTAGCGAACAACACTTTTATCATTATAGGTATGACTTTGTTAACTTATATTAATTAAATTGATTAATAACAAAATAAATAACAACACATGGATGATAACATAAGCAAGAAATTAATTATATATTGTTTTAATTTATTATTGTATATATATTATTTTATAAATTGAAATATATAAGATGGAAAAAGAATATACCAGATAAATCTTTGGAGAAGCTTGATTTGTAACTAAAATCTTCTGAGCAAACTCGTGCTGATAACGTGTTGTGAATAATGTGAAAACAAGAACAAGAAGAAATAGGAACAAAATAAGATGAGAGAAAAGAAAGAGATTTGTATTATTCTGAATATTGACTTGTGTACAATGCCTTAAGTAAATCATCTATTTATAGGCATAAGAAGTACATAATACATTAAACTCTAATTAATGTAGATAATAATCCTAATGATATAAAATAATTTAAATCTCCTTTGATAAAGTTCTTATCATGATAGACATCCACATAGATAAATATTCATAACATTTATAAAGATTTAAATTTTTTAGATATATAGCTGCTCCTAACACTCCTTAATTCATTCGTTCACTCAACGAATAGAAATCCTCTACCTTTTACAGCCCCTTTTTATGTTCACACACTAAAAAAAATTAATTTTAGGGTTTATAGTTAGAGTTTAAAGAATTAAAGGTAGCGTATATTTTTAGGGTTTAGGGTTTAAAATTTAAGATTAAAAATTAATTATAATTTAATTTTTTCTAATGTTAGACATAAAAAATAACACCAAAAAGGGTTAGAAGATTTTTGTTCGCTAACTCAACATCCTCCAAAGAAATATACACATGGAGAGTGTTCTATCATTATATATACCAGTATATCACCATCTCTCTTTTCTTCTCTAATTCTTCTCTCCCTTTGTCTTTCACTGGTTCAAGTTCGTGCTGGTTAAGCCTCGAAGTTCGTGCTCACCTTCTGCTCTTTTACCTTCATACGACAAATACAGAGAAATTCAATTCAAACAGCTCACTTCAACGCAATTTATATCAATCCACGAAACTCCAGTCTCTCTTTAGATAATTATGAGAGTGAATCCATCTCTAATGTCTCAAACCTTACGTACACCATTTTTTTTGCCCTTTTACAGTATTTCTTTTCTTTTTCCTCGCTTTGGAAACTCAGCAAAAGTTCAATCTTGAAAGCTTAGTTATTTAGATGTGCAGTAGCTACGTATAGCTCTCAGTTCATGGATTGCTTGACAGAAATGCAAGGAAAGCAAGCTCACGATCCCATATTACTTGAGAAGATGAATACTACGTCGTCTTGGCGTTGCATATGCGTTCCGGGGCCACTTATCGTTGGTGCAGGGCCTTCGGGTCTAGCCACAGCCGCTTGCTTAAAACAGAAAGGAGTTCCAAGCGTTGTCCTAGAGAGATCTAACTGCATAGCATCTTTGTGGCAACTCAAGACCTACGATCGCCTACGCCTTCACTTGCCTAAACAGTTCTGCCAACTTCCTCTCATGGGGTTCCCTACTGATTTCCCTACTTACCCTACTAAGCAGCAATTCGTGGCCTACTTGGAAGCGTACGCAAGGATGTTCGATATCGAACCACGGTTCAATGAGACGGTTTCAAGAGCCGAGTACGACGCGACGCTGGGGTTCTGGCGCGTGAAAAGCGTTGGGATAAAGGGGGAGGGGACGGAATACGTGTGCCGGTGGTTGGTGGTGGCGACGGGAGAGAATGCGGAGGCGTTGGTGCCGGAGATGGAAGGAAAGGGTGAGTTTGGTGGGGACATAAGGCATACGAGTTTGTATAAAAGTGGAGAAGAGTTCAGAGGGAAAAGGGTTCTAGTGGTGGGGTGTGGGAATTCAGGAATGGAGGTGTGTTTGGATCTTTGCAATCATAATGCCAGGCCTTCACTTGTAGTCAGAGATACTGTAAGAACTACAAACTCTTCACCATATTTACTGTTTTTATGATAAAAATCTCATTACAAGAAAATAGGGTTTCTCAAGCTGAGATCTTGGTTTTATAAGAAATAAAAAGATGGTTTTTGACCGAACATGTTTTTCATTTTAGGTTTTTGTGTGTGTGTAGGTTTCATTATACATTCAAAACTGTTCATAAAAGAGATCTCTTTTGGGTCCAAAGTGATCATATTTGGGATGGGGGAAATTTTATTGAATACAATTATTAAAAAATATTTGATCTTTCACTTTCTTCGTATCCTCAAGCATGCTGAACATAGTTAATATCGGGTGGAAATTCTCTGTTACTTTTCGGTACCCTAATTTATGCCATCTACGTTTAAAATTATATTTAAAATTTAGGGTTTGGTTTGTGGTTAGGGCTTAGGGAATTTAGGGTAGGTGTATATTTTTTAGGGTACAGGGCAGTGACGGATCTATGTTGAGGGTGGGAGGGGCAATTGCTCCCCTCAACTTTGGTGGTCTAATTATATTTTAGGCCATTGATAGTTTTGGAACTATTTCAATTAAATTATTGTCCCTCTCAAAATTGACTGGTATAATTTGTTTTTAAGACCTTATCAGTTTTAAAATTAATTAAATTAAGCATTGATCCCAAATTTTTATGGTTTAATTGCTTTTAATACCTTTTAATTTTAAAATTAGTGAAATTAAATCCTATCTCCTTTAATTTTTTATGCTTTAGTTACTTTTTAAAATCTTGTTCATTCCAAGTTAAACATCTTGCCCCCTCATGATTCAATCCCGCTTTCGCCCCTGGTATAGGGTGTAGGTTTTAGGATTTAGAATTTAAGGTTAATTCTTGGAATTTAATTTTATAGTGTTTTATCCTATATGTTGTCGTAATCATCATGAATCTCCACCTTTTCTGTCCCTATGATTAATTCTAAGGAAACAAACTCCAAAATTATGGAGCAATTAGCCCATATGTCAAGTCTTAGGCATTAATAAACCCTTTTTTTGGAACTAAAGGTGCACGTTCTTCCCCGAGAGATGCTGGGAAGATCAACTTTCGGGTTGTCCATGTGGTTGCTCAAGTGGCTGCCCATTCGGTTCGTCGACCGCTTGTTGCTGGTCCTATCGTGGTTGATGCTGGGTGACACAGCTCGCTTTGGCTTGGAACGGCCACGGTTGGGTCCCTTGGAGCTCAAGAATCTGTCTGGAAAGACCCCGGTTTTAGATGTTGGCACGCTCGCCAATATCAAGAGTGGAGACATTAAGGTACTTTCCCTTTTGTCATTGAAATCACATCACCTTTTTCTTTTCCCTGTTCAAACCATTGATGACAACTGACGAACCAGTGTTTGATTGATCCTAAACACTGTCTGTGTTTCAACTCTCGTACACACATGCCTTTTTCATTTTGGCCACAAATATTGTTTCCCAATAATTCACCTCCATTTCTTCAACTGTTGCTACTGCAGGTATGTCCAAGCATCAAACGCCTAAAACGATTTGCAGTGGAGTTTGTTAATGGCAAAACCGAGAACTTTGATGCAATCATTTTAGCAACTGGTTATAAAAGCAACGTACCCTCTTGGCTAAAGGTATACTTTCCCCTTTTTATCTTCATTCACAACTTGATGCATAAAAGGCTGATTATTTTTTTTATTTCACGAAATATGGATGTTTGAACGGTGTTTAGGGTTTTTTTAAGGATAAATATTCTATACACAGGCGGTGTAAACTGAAAGTTTCCACAAGCGTCTTAGTTTTAGGGTATAGGGTTTAGGTGTAGGGGGTTAGAATTTAGGGATAGTTGTTTTAATTTAAAGTTTAGGGTTATAATTTAGGGTTTATAGGTTAAAACCTAAATCCTCACCATGTTACCCTAAAAACTAAACTCTAACCTATAAACCTTAAATTATAACCCTAAACCTTAAATTGAAACAAATATCCTTAAATTCTAAACCTCTACACCTAAATCCCTAACTCCTATACCCTAAAACTAAGGCACTTGTGGAAACTTTCAATTTCTACCACCAGTGTATAGGATATTAATCCTTTTTTTAATTGTCTAAAGTCGTCAAAAAGGAAAGATGAGTTCTTTTTTTATGTATTCACGCAGCTGGCGTCTGTGGCAGAAAAAATGACATGAAATCGTAACTTTCAAATTACTGTTCAAAGATCTATATTTCGTGAAATAAAAAATCAATCACACCATTTCATACGATAAAAATTCCTACAACATTATCTTAGAAAAATTCCCAAAAAAGGGTTAAAAGGCTAAAGAAAAGTGGAAATTGGAAATATTGGCAGGAAAGAGAGATGTTCTCAGAGAAAGATGGGTACCCTAGAAGACCATTCCCTAATGGGTGGAAAGGTGGAAATGGGCTATACGCCGTGGGGTTCACTAAACGTGGATTGCTCGGTACATCAATGGATGCTGAGAGGATTGCAGAAGACATCGAACGGTGCTGGAAACATGAAGCGAAACATCGTACGGCCTTCACTCGTTCAGCAGTTTTGCAGCAATCATCACCATGAGTCCATGTCCATGATTGATTCTTATTTTTTCTTCTTTTGCCTTCAATTTTGATTGAATATAATAGACACTACATATGAACATGCAGTGGATTAAGAAAAAGGGCTTGGTTTTTTTTTGGTTTGGATTGTGGGGGACCTAAAATTATCTGTACATCTTGTACATTACCATTTTCCCTAATTGGGAGATAGCAAGGTGAATTTTGGGGTGCTCTATATATAAAATACTATTTTGTTTACAAAAGCGATTGGATTTGAAAATTAATTCACTAAAATTTACGTAATTTATATATTTAAAAATTGTGAATTTTATTTTTTTAAAATTTTCCCAATGATCAGTTTGGTAGCTTTTTTTTTCATGCATGAAGTTCGATTTGGTAGCTCATCTCCTTTTGTCCTGGTGGCAAAGGTAGATGTTCATCATTTCTTGGGACCCGAGTTCGAGCACCAATAATGCATGTTGTGTGTGCCGTCTTTAAAAATACTAAGAAAGTTGAACAGATACTACTCGTACATCACACCAGCATATTTAAAAAATATATTAAAATCATTATCGTTGAATATGTATGGGGTAGTTGAACATTTATGATGTATATTCCATAAGTTGGATTCCACAGGTTTGCTGTTTTTGTGCTTGCTATAGTGAATGCTCAATACCAAACATATATAATCTTTTCTCGAGGCAAGATCGCTGTCAAAATGATTTCATTCCAAACATAAAGGTTTCGACCACCATTTCCTTTTATATCACAAGTTAAACACGTGCATTTTAAAACAAGTATAATATTGTTTTTTATAATCATCTGTATTTGATATAATGGAAGATTAATTTGGATTAAATATTAAAAAAAATCGTTATAAGATGACTCTCTCAACTTGGTTTATTTTATTTACAACGTCAGAATTTAAATTTTAAACTTTATTTAACGTCGCATTTCGTATATCAACTCATAGTTGATAAAATGAGTAGAATATTATTAATTGGTAAGCAAATATGTCAATTTTATTTCATTATAAGATGACTCTCTCAACTTAGTTTATTTCATTCAACGTCGGAATTCAAATTTCAATTCTTGAGGGACGGATGCAGAACTTTATGTTATGAGGAGTGAACTTATAAAATTTTAAGGAGGGCGAAAATATATTTTCAATAGTAAATACATAAAAAAATTTTAAAAAATTTAAATCATATAGAAATTTTAAACTTTTAAAGAGCGACCGTACCCTCCAACCCCCTCTAAGTCATCCCTGTGTTTAACTTCCCATTTCAATATACCGACTCATAGTTGATAAAATGAGTAGAAAATTATTAATTGATTATTTTATACTATTCACCGTAAAAGTTTTCATTTTGCGAACAAATTAATTTGATCAACCATTTAATTTACTTGCAATTTCTAAAAAGAAATTAAGATAGCAATATTCGCACGAACCAATTTAACTAAGTGGTTAAAGGAACGGTTGTTGTTCCTAGAGATCACAGGTTCGATCACTAACAGCTGCAGCAGGGTGATTGAGCATGCATTGTCAAATGGTTGAGAGTATATTTAGAACAGATACTACTTGTAATTACCTTAGCTTTCAAAAAAAAGATAACAATATTCTAAATAAATAAAGATTTAAATCTTAATATTGTGAATGAAACAATTGAGCCTTTACACTACGCAAACTAAATTAGTTAGCTAATAAATTAAATTAAATAACTAAATTAGTCACATCCATATCGTGTTTGACGTTCGACTGCACGCCGTTGGGCGTTTTCGGCGACGTTGTGTTAGGAGAAATGGTTGTCTTGGTACGACGACCAAGTGGGTGTGGTCAACGACGGCGACCGGCGGTTGAAGCGGCGGTGGAAGATTGGAAAATTTTAGGGATTTAGGGACTGTTTTGTGAAGCTTTAAAATTTTGAGATTTTATAAAAATTTAAAAAATCTGAGTATTTTCCATTAAAAAATTTAAAAGAAAAATAAAATTAATGTCAAGTGTCCAGCACCAATTGGTTGACAATTTTTTAACACCCATTTAACAATCACACACCTAAAATTGTAACTATGAAAATTTTGGGCACTTATTTTTACAAAAAAAATATATATATACTTTAGACACCTAAATTATTCTAAGAGGTAATATTTTTTAAAAATATTTTAAATTTAATAATAATAAAATGATTTTATTCTATTTTTAAATTATTTTTAATTTAACAATAATAAAAAATGACATGTTATGTTATAATAATAATAATAAAATAATCCATAGTGAAAAAATAGGAGCAATTTGAAAGTTTAGTTATTAAATATGAGCAACTTGGGCACTTAAAATTTTAAAAAGGGTATACTTTTGGCACCTATTTTTCATTTAAGACTTTATAATATTATTGTACTAATTGATTGTAAAGTTTTAGGGTTGAAAAATAAATTTTTAAAAATTCAAGGGTGAAATTATAAAGAAACCTTTTTAGTAGTGACCATAATGTTTATTTTTTAAAATTGAGGAGCAGAAATATACATGGGATAAATTTTAGTGGTCATTGCAGTAGTTTACCCTATTTTTTCACTGCCATGTCAGCAAGCCTTCAATGTTTAACAGTAACAAACGGCTGAGTGACAAAAAGTTTACGCCCCGAAAACGTAAGTGACCTTACTGGTCATTTTTTAAAATCGGTGACCAACTTTATACTGAGGGGAAACATAAATGACTATTCCAGTAGTTAACCCTATAAAAATTTGATTGATTGTATGTATAATTGTATATAGCATTATCCAAACAATGAACAAAATTCCATTGTTTATTTTAGTCTTTGTTTAAATCTTAAAAACTAAACCTTACAACATAAACCCTAAACCTAATATTAAACTTAAAGTCCTTAATCTTAAACTCTAAATTTAATTTTTAAGGTTGAAGAATGTATAAGGGAACTAAAAAGTAACCTGAGATTTTTATTCACAAACAATACAATATAGAAGGGCTGCTAGGTGGAACTTTGAACAGTTCCCATCAATAAAACTAAGCTAAAATTGATGTTTCACACCATATATAATATATTGCAGTGCTGGGGTAGGTATCCATTTTAATTAATTTATATTCCTCACGTACAAATCTACATGTTAATACTTAAACAGTAAACACAAAGTGTAAGTACTTTTAAGCTGTGGAGAAGTTGGATTTTTCTGCAGAAGGCGGTGGCGTGCGTGACAAGGAAAGCGCATGCAAAGGGATGAAATGGACAGACTTTGAATCTGATGAATGATATGAAGAAGAAGATAATGTCGCACTAAGGGAGAGAATATGCAGAATTGTATTTGTGCTGCCCTTCATCTTTGGGACCGCCACTCTCCATCACCTTTCCAATCCCAAAGGCGTTTTGCAGGGTCCAGCATCATGCACTTTTCTTTCTCCATCATCCAAAACTCAACCAGCCGGTGGAAAAGGAAGAAGAAAAGGCTCATTTGCACTCTAATCTCAAAAAAGCTGAAGCAGCTGGCTTGCTTTTTTCCCACCACTCCCTCCTTCTCTCATACTGATCCATCAGTACAGATTTTTGCAGCGTTCTTCTTTATGTCAGTCTCTAAGGTTTCTTTCCCTATATGTGCTTGGTGAAAGCAAAGCTTCAGAATCCACTTGTCCACTTTTTTCCCCTCACCAATTTGCACTTTCTATTAAGATGAGAGTATTGCGTATTACTAGGATTCTTCTCCAGGTATTGCTCTATTTATCCTCTTCAAACAACCCACTCAAGTGCTGCTACATTTGCTGGATGGAAATCGTCTACCCCTGATTATGCCCCTATTGGTGCCTCCATTTTAAAATAGCGGGTTTAGAGTTTAGGGTTTGGGGTTTAAGGTTTGAGCTTAGGGTTAGGGTGTATGGAATTAGGGTAGGGTGTATTTTTAGGGTTTAGGGTTTAGGATATGGAAAATAGAGTTAGGGCTTAAAATTTAATTTTTAGGTGTTTTTTAGTAGGGGGCATATAAGGAGACATGGTTATGGGCAGAAGATTTTTACTCCCATTTGTTTGAATGTTACTTGTTACTTTCACATTATTCAATCATGCATTTGACCGTATTAATTTTGCACAATTTGTATATCAAAATATATTCCTTAATAATTTGAGTTGTTCTTTTAATACACAGAAACCCTAAACAATATATAAACTTTAAAATTGTTAGAGTTGTACAAATTAAAGTTTACGCAACATGTGCATCAAAATACTTTTTTACTAAATATATATTTTTAATTTGGAGCAATACATATATAGCTTGTTCTCTAACTTTCTTTGTGATAGGCATGGCTAGTCCATTTGTATTTGGACAATGACTCGCCATCTTTCTCTTATTTTGGGAATTTTGCAGGCGCTTCAGTTGTTTATGCAGAAAAACATGGGCCTATAAGGATTTCCGTACTGTAGAAAATGTGGACAAATCGCCCATTAAAGCTAAACCGAAGGCCTTTAGTATTTTTAGTGGACTTTCCTCTGTAATTGGGCCATTAGAATTGTCTTGGACTCTCTCCTCGGCGTCTTTGGTTGGCGGAAATGAGCAGAACCCTAATTTATTTCATCACTATATAAATACCTTAACTGGGCTACAGTTTAAACTTTTCTTTTTTGCTTTTGCAGCACGAAGAACCGAAGAAAATGGTATTTATCGTTACTTTCATTTGGATTCGTTCTCCATGTTGGTGTCATTAATTGAGAAATTTAAGTTCACTTAAAGCTTTATGTTATAGGGAAAAGGAACCGGAAGCTTTGGAAAGAGAAGGAACAAGACTCACACGCTATGCGTTCGATGTGGACGGCGAAGCTTCCATCTCCAGAAGAGCCGTTGCGGTGCTTGTGGCTACCCTTCCAGCCGCCTCCGTAAATGTTAGTTCTTTCTTCTTCTTCTTTTTACTCTTTTGCTTTTGATTTTCCAAATCCATATATTTTAGGCATTTTAGCTCTGTTTGTAGTTTGCTTAGCCGAATTTTAATGGGGTTAGATGTTTAGCTGATAAGTGTTGCTTATGGTGGAAAGAATATGTGTATGAAGCAATATTTAAGTGTAATTTCTTGGTTGAAATATTGAATCCTGGAGTCATTCTGCCTGCTGAACATTGGTTTTTTTGCTGGATTTGCTTTAGATAACTGGAGTGTGAAGGCTATTAGAAGAAAGACTACCGGGACCGGTCGAATGAGGTACCTCCGGCATGTTCCTCGAAGGTTCAAGACCGGCTTTAGAGAAGGTATTTCTCACTATTTCTTATTCAATCATTCATTGTTGGTTGAATTGATAGCATGTAGGGATGGTATAGGCCAGGGTTTTAAATCGCGGTTGCCTTTGCAGCCTTATATCGCGGTTTCGGACAAAAGTGGCTGAATTGCAGTGATCGTGGACCATTTTTTACCCCAATCGCGACCGTTATATCGCGGTTGCCGTTCGTTTTTTAAATCCCTGGTATAGGCTTGAATTGTTGTTGTCTGTCAGGTACTGAAGCAACTCCAAGGAAGAAGACAGCTGCTGCTGCTTCATAAGGTTAATTGTGTTGCCTTGCTTTGTTGTGAGAGAACCCTGAATTTACAAACCATAAGATTAGGGTTTCTCTCAATTGTGTGTTACTTTTGTTTTCCAAACAAAACAGGAAGTCTTGTTTTGTTATGAATCTTCACGTTTCATTATTCTGAACAATTTTACATCCTCCAATCTCTCTGTTATTTCCATGGTTGAAATGTGATCGTACAAATTTTGCTGAGAAATCACCCAAGAAGCAAGATATTCAATGTGCTGACTGGGAAATCACGATTTAGCTGCCGAATTCTTTTGAAAATATGTACAATTTTCCAGGATTGCCAGAACATTGTTGTTTAGTCTTCAAACCTTCTCAATAACAGATTGGTCCGATTTCTTTGAAAAAAATGTGATTGAAAATTGCTACGATCCTTTGCCGGTTAGTTAATGTCTAAAGTAGTGCGTTTAGTTTGAGGAAAAGATTATTATTAGGGTAATAATTAAATTAAATTACCATTATAAAACTATAATAAAGATTATCCCCAAACATTCTCATTCTCTTACAAACAATTCTTTTTTAATCACGTTCCTTTGTTTTCATGTTAGGTTAGATTTCACGTGGCAAATCATTGCACGAGTTTTCAACAATGGCGGATGACCTCCACATCATGTATATACTTTGACTTAAACTATGAATAGGAATAGTAATCACATGAGTTTAATATTGTATAAATAATAAAGTGGTTGAAAATGGATAACTTTTTCCATTGAATGCTTTAACTTGAAGATAAAAGGTTGAATTTTTTGCCCAAGTTTTTGTTATTTTCGAATATTTTAAGTTTAATTTTCATACTTTTAATTTAAATAATTTATTTTTTATTTGCTTAATTTAATCTTTATACTTTCAATTGAATTTCGTTAAATTCCAATATATGTTATTAATTTAAGGCTAAGTATAAAATAAACTTCTAAATTAATATATTTTTTCATTTAGATATCTAAACTATTTTTTAAAATAAATTAGGTGCCTAAAGTTTTTTTATTTTGGTCTGAATATATGTATAAAGTATTTTTAGACCAAACTAGATACATGTAGTTTTAATTTTTGTCCAAATATGTACCTAACTCTATTGTGAATTTAGGTTTTTTGAAACGTGTAAATAAAATGATTAGGTGCTGGTTTTTTTAAGTTAGACAATTACTTTAACAAAGATAAAAACTTTAAGTACTTATTTTATCAAAAAAAATTACACATCTAAATGAAAAAATACCATACTTTACGTGCTTATTTTATATTTAAGCCTTAATTTAATACTAAATCTTAGATCAAACTTTGATATTGAATGGTGCATATGAAAGCCACACTGTAATTGGATTTTGGTGTAATTTGGTACAGGCTACAGCTATGTAGTTCAGTAGTTGTGATGTGTATAGAAGTTCATTGTAATTTGTGAGTCCCGTTAAATTTAGTTTAATTGGAGACTTTCAGTTGCACTCGTAAATTAATACAATCAGTGTAATTAAGCAGGTAATAACACTCTTTGGTTTTATAATTAATATTATTTTATAATTTAAACTTATATAATTATATAATTATAATTTGTATTATCAAATATGACATTAAAAATTAAGATATAATTACATTTTGTCAATCAAGTATGTTTAAAGAATTAAAATTTATTGTGCTTACGTTCTCGTGTAATTATTAAAATAATAATTACATTTTTCATACAATTATATAGTGATGTATAAGCATGTGCTAATAGTTAAATCAAATAAGTAAATTAACTAATTTCTTGGAATTTAAAGTGACTAAATTTGAGACAACAAAAAATACAAAGACTAGGGGCATATATAAATCATTTGTTGGTATCTTCAATTTATTTGACCGAGTCGAGTTAAAATATTTGAGTTAGTCAAGTTGACGAGTCTTGTTTTATAACTCGAAATTTATTTGAATTTTTTCGATTTAAGTTTAATTCGAATTTTTACTCAAATTTAATTATAAATATTTACAACGTTATGTTACTAATTGTTCTAATTTAAAATACTTTACATAACCATATATATATATATCTTCATATTTTTTTAACATGGACGGACCCTCATTAAAGCATGTGACGCCTCGGCTCTCCCCTAAAATTTGACAAACTAACTTTTAGCCCTTTTAAAAATTTTAATATGCCCCTTCAAAAATTTTAAATTTGTTATTATATTTTATTTTTCTTGAAAATTATGTTTCATCCTAAAACTTTTAAAATTTCAAATCAAGTCACATAATTTTTAAAATTTTAAATCAGACATCTAAAATTTTGAATAGAATCCATTTATATGAGTTGTTAAGATACGCCCATATTTTTTCATATGTGATATTAAAAGACTCGATTTGAACTTAAAAATCGTTTCACTAACTACTAAAAATTTTGAATTATTCGAGTTTCATTTTAAAACTCATACTTTATTTAAATTTTTTAATCAAAATTATAAAATTATAATTTGAATCAAATTAATTTTTTCATATATCAAATTACAAAATCTAATTTTTTAAATCAAATCAAATTTTAGTCACTTCATCTTTTATTAATAAAAAAGTAGGTGTTATAAAGTTTCCGACACTCACGTGAAAAGAAACTTGGCGTGCTAAACGAGAATAAATTATAAAATTTGAGAGTTGGGGAAAACAATAATTTAATTGGGTTTAGCACGCCAAGTTGCATTGCATGTAAAGGAATGTTTGGCCTTATTTGGAAAATGGTATAAACATTAAACATGACCATTGCATGCCATTCTGTTGAAAATTGTATATTTTTTTTTATTATCAAGTATGATTTTATTAATGAGAAAATTATACAGATATTATTATTGAGGAGTCTCATTAAAAATTTCTCTAACCCTAAGGGGAAGAAAAGAGTACTCTCTAATAATGAGAAAATCATATTTTTATATAATTTATATATATAATTGACAATATTTTATAAATAAATTGACACATTTTTATAAATAATTAATTTCTTTTAAATATCGTTAAAGAAAATGACACTTCTTCGATAAATTATTAACTCCGCCCTTGATTCACATTCCACGAGGTTTGCTTCTAAAACTAGCTTATTAATTTTGTGGGGTTATTCATATTTCTTACTAAACTACTAACTTAATCATTCAAATTATCGATCATTATCATTGTTTAATTAATTAATTAAACAGTGGGATTTGTTTCAAGTTGTTCAACTACTACCGGCTAGTTACTATCAACATTTTGTTGAACATTGTTTTTAATATATTTTATCTTAATAAAAGTTCAACATCTTTAATCATTCGATTAATTAATTTTTTATATATTATTTTAATTATTCACTTTTAAACTTTATTCTATAATTTATATTCATAAATCGTATGCCGGCTTAGTCGAAGTCCAATATATACTTACAAATTACTACACGTCAGCTTCAGCTCAGCTGCCTGATTAAAAATTTCAGTATTATTGAATAATTGAGAGGTTGGAAAATTAATACACCTGATTTGGATGGAGGATTTTAGTGTACGGCTTTTCTAAATTAGTCACGTGCACGATGTGAACAAATTAAAACGACATAGTATTTGTTATCGATAAGGACAATATAAATGAATAGTTGTTGAATAGTAGTTAAAAAGTACTCCATATCGATATAATAACCATACTGGGTTTTAATTAGTTTACACATTTTAATTCTCATAATGATTTATATAATAAATTAAAATCAACAATTCTGTTAGGCCTTTAACTGTACAATCATCTATTATTCGATTAGCATGAAATATTTGTATATATCATTTAAAGAAAGATTATTTTAAATTTTTATGATAGGTTTTGATAATATATAAATAATAATAATTATATAAAGGATGTTGTGCAGATTAAGATATCACGAGTCATGGGTTTGGCTTAACTTCAAGGGAAAATCTATTGTCCAGCCGGTTATTAATATAGGTTAATTTAAGGTAAAAATAGATCATAACCGAATTTTTTATTAAATGTGTAACCTTTTAGGATAAGAAAGTAACATTTTAAGTAAAAACTAAAAATGTTGTGTTCTTCATAATAAATTCATGTAAAATGTATAATTATTCTAGTTTGTAACTTAAAAAGTTATTTATGTAATATTTTTGGTTGTAATATAAATTATTATTCATTACATAACCGTTTAAGTTATCAAAATAATATTTTATGTTAAATTTTTTCGTAATGTAATATTTAACGTTGTATTGAAATTATTACCAACTATGTAACGTTTTCATTTAAACAAAATAACATTTTGGACGAAAATCACCGTACCCTAGCCTAAGGTTTGGGTGATTCACCCTATAATTACTGCAATTTTAACGTTTTAGAGATGGCAAGGGGGCTGCGTGGGTGTGTTTTTGGTCAACCCGACTTAGATCCGAAAATTTAAAACTCCGATCGACCCGACCCAATACAATAAAGTATAATTTGACCATGATATGACCTAAAAATTTTAATAAAAAAACTAATTAAACTCGATGAACCGAAAAAAATTAATATATATATATATATATATATATAAACCAAGTTGAAAAATTTCTACCCTAAATTTAAACCCGACTCAAATTTTTTCAAAAACCCAACCGACACGAAACCTAAAGTTAAAAAAAATCGACCTTATCAAATCGGGTCGGGTCAATACCGGCCGATTTAGGGGATTTTTCCCATCCCTGCAACGCTTACAAACGCGAACCATTCATTTAACAGACTAGAAACAGCAACAAATGTTCAGACAAGTCAAATCAGCGGACAGCCGACTTGTCCCCCTACTTATAAATACGCGCACCTACATGTCTCCTCTATTCTACTTCTACATATTTATCAATTAACCAATGTTTTAAATATTGCTATTTTTTAAAGAGGTTCACCGTTTTCATAAGAGAATGTTTCTTAATAGTACTAAGGTGATTACAAGGTAATATATGTTTATATATATTTTTTTTGATGTACTATATACGTTACAGATAAAGCGAATTGAACTTGGGTCTCTAAGATAAATATTATCTTCTTTTCCGTTGAAATTACTCGTTGAGTTCATAAGAGAGTTATGTTAAACGAGCGGCGGAGTAATAGTTTTTATACAATGAGCTCAAAATGAGGTATGAAGTTTGGGAAAATTTTTATAACATTACAATAAATATCGTTAATTTCATATCTTAAAAAATTAATTAAGATCAATTATATTTCTTATGTGGATTTCTATTTTTTTGTACCGTATAATAAGTTTAGAAGATATTTTAATGGGTAAATTGCACCAAACCGCCCATGTGATAAACAATGGTACACTGATAAAGTCATAATTATGAAGAAATGATTGTAGGTTGACAGCGGCGCATACAGGAGTCTAATTTGTTAAATTAAACAAAATAAATAAATTCAATATAAAGTAATTATGAAAATAGTATTTGAAAGATAATTAAAACTTATCATTTGAGATAAGTATGGTACAACATCAGTCCTAAATTTTGAAGGTACCTAAGTCCAATTTTGTTAAAAGAATCTAATAAATACAATTATTTATGTTAAAAAATTCTATCAATTTAGAGCGGTAAAACTTGAAATAGGTGTTTGGGGTCCATTTTTTTCTAAATGTGAAGGTTTAAACTAAAATTCTCAACAAAAAAAAAGTGTTTAACTAGAATTGTTAATAATTTTGAAAGATTCAATAATTTTTTTTAAAAAATATGAGAGAAAATTTAATTAAAAATATTTAAAAGTTTAAAGTTTAATATGAATTTTTAAAAATCTTGAGGAGCTAATATATATTTTAAAATTTAGGGAACAAATTTTAATTTAAGGTGATTACAAGTAGTATCTGTTCTGAATATACTCTCAACCATTTGATAATGCATGCTCAATCACCCTGTTGCAGCTATTGGTGCTCGTACCCATAACTTCTAGAAACAACAATTGTTGCCTCAAGCACTGAGGCAAGTTGATTCGTGTAATTTTAACAATAAATTAATTTATGTCAATAATCTCTAGAATATATGGTTAAAACTTCTCAATGGAACAAATAGTATTGTAACTTTTATTTTTTTTTGGATAAGTTGCGATTTTATTATCCAAGAAAGCAACAAAGAACCTATACAGATCCTGGGCAGCCATCCCCTTAGGGAATTCCCCAAGCATCTCTAAGAACGTTACTTACCGTTGTTGTCCACATATCTTTGCTTTGAATCCGTATACTTACGGTATCCCTAATACAATTCAATAAGCTATTACAATCACGAGTACATCTCCTGAACTTCCTACGATTGTGTTCCTCCCATATGAGGTAAACAAAAAAATTCCAAGCAAGCTTACAAATGATAAAAAAAAAAAAAAGTGATTTCTGAATTCTTGCTCTTCCCCACACTAAGCATAAAGTGTCCACATTGAGCCCCATGCATTAAAGTCTATCTAGTTGGTAGTCGATTTAAAATAGTATTATAAATATTAGTAGTATAATTTTTTGAACAAATAGTATTATAAATTTTAAAATATAAAATTCGTTTGCAATAATTTAATAATGGAATGAAATAATATTAATTTTACCGTAGAAAAATAATACTAGTAAAAGTAAAATGTTGGGTGAGAGTGGGTAGGCCCGATGAGAGGAGGTGGATATGGAGGTCCACCCGAATGGCGAGTGAGGAAGACAGAGTCAACCCGCCCAACCTAACCACAAACAAACAGCGCCTCAAGTCCCAACAAAGAAAAATTAAATTAAATTAAATTATAAATGTCGCAAGCTTCGGCCAAGTATTTCATCTCTCATGTCATCTGCCTGTGCAGAGTGCAGTGCCAAAGATTCCTTAACCTTTTGCTGGTACTGCGTTCACGTTTTTTTTTCGAATCCCAAATCATAAAATTCATTTCTCTGCAATCATTTTAACTTTTTTTTTTGGAATCTCTATATCTAATATTGTTTTCTTCGATACTGCCTTTCTGGGAAACCAAACGTTTTCTGGCGTTGTTCTTTGTAAGTTAACGGTGGAAAAGGAGAGATTCAGATTCCAAAAAAAGTGTCTTATTTGTTAGAAAAAAGGAAAATTCAAGAACGATATAGTTTTCAGTGAGGGAAAAGAAAGATGGTGCAATTTGGGGTGAAACGGAGTGTTTTGAGATCGGTAATGCTGAATTTCCTCAATTTTGGTATAGCTTTCATGCTAGTTTCAGCTGAGAGAAGCTTGAAACATGGAGAATTTGTCAAGGGAGCTGAAACAAACGATAATTATTTTCTCAAAGTTGTTAATTTCTTGTGGAAATCTGATGAGTCAGATTATCACCATGTTTGGCCTGTAAGTATATGTATTTCAGTGTATTTTCCTTTTACCTTTATATCACAAAACTTTTTAATTTCATCCCTTCATTTGTTTTTTATTTTGACGTCTTTGATTTGTTATCACCTTAATTTGTAGTAGTAAAATTTGAAGCTTTCTAATCTTTCCTTTTGGGGGAACAGGAAATGGAATTTAATTGGCAAATTGTGCTGGGAAGTATAATTGGATTCTTTGGAGCAGCGTTTGGAAGTGTAGGTGGAGTTGGTGGAGGTGGCATTTTCGTTCCCATGCTTAGCCTCATTATTGGGTTTGATCCAAAATCAGCCACAGCTATTTCAAAATGTAAGTTTATTATTTTTATTATTATATATTTTAATTCTGTGCTCTTTGCATGAAGAAATATGAATAGAGTTGAACTGATTGGATTCTAGCTTTAGGTGATGCAAAAAGATGGTGACACAATTTTCATGAATAAAATAATAATGAAAAGAAAGAAGTAAAAGAAAAGGTACTGTATTTTCCCATGGGTGAAATATTCATTTTAGTTAAACTTTTTATCCTTTCACTTTTCAAGAATTTTTAATCAACACTTTCTGATCTGGTTTGATTTGTTCTTGAGTTTAATGGGAATTTGTTATAAATTTATAAGAGATTTTGTTGTTGAATGAGATCTTTGGCTTACAAAAAGAAAGACAGAAATTTACTCATCTTGTTCGATGTTGACCCACACTTCTGTAATCAAAATTTGCACTTGCAATTTGCTTGTAAGCTAACTTTGATTTCATCGATTTGAGAATTTTAAATGCTATTAAGAAATTATTATGCACGATTCTGTTAAAATATAAATGAGTTCATGCATTCTATGTTTTTGGAACTTTCCTAGGTATGATCATGGGTGCAGCAGCTTCAACTGTTTATTACAACCTTAAGCTAAGGCATCCTACACTCGATATGCCTATCATTGATTATGATTTGGCTCTTCTTATCCAGCCAATGCTCATGATGGGAATTAGCATTGGAGTCACTTTTAATGTGATCTTTGCAGATTGGATGGTCACTGTTTTACTTATTGTTCTCTTTATAGGTAATGGTTTTCTGATCTATTGTTGCTTTTGCTGCACATTATATTCTTGTAGAACGATCTGTTAATTTCAATTCATTGGATGGTTTGCAGGAACATCGACAAAGGCATTCTTCAAGGGTGTCGAAACATGGAAAAAGGAAACCATACTGAAAAAAGTAATAATTTGTTAACTCAGCCGCATACTGATGTGTAGAAAATTTCGAAGATTTTAAATATATATATATATATATATATATATTTCCATTTTCATCAATGTGTAATCTAAAGATTTCAAGGATGTTTGATTTCAAAGTAACTTCATTTAGAATGTTGTGCCTTTGCTGCTTAATCTGGTAAAAACAGTGGATAAACTTTCTCATAAGTGTGGTGTGTTTATGTTATTAAAACTAATTGCTAACCATCTGAAAGCTGCTTGTCATGGATTTTAGGAGGCTGCCAGGCGTTCAGCATCAAATGGTGAATTGCTCACTTGATTTTTTCGTCTGATTGGTTCTTAAGATCATTCAGTGATCATTTCCTTATGCTTTTCCTTGTGACTTGCTCATTTGATATCAGATACTGATAATGGAAATGTGGAATACAAGCCTCTTCCTAGCGGCCCGAACAATTATCCTCCTAAGGACAACACAGATAAAGAAGTAGGTTAATTGTAATCTACTGTTATTTTAAGAAGTGGCATTTTTTCTCAAAACTAATAATGCAATCATTACAGGTATCTGTCTGGGAGAATGTGTGTTGGAAAGAACTTGGACTCCTTTGTTTTGTTTGGGTTGCATTCCTTATACTGCAGATTACCAAGGTTATGTTTCCTCTGCCTTTTCTATATATATATATTACGGTTCAAGTACTTACAGAATATGTATCGTTGAGGCGTAACTGATAAAACACAACTTTTGGCAACAGAATAATACAACCACTTGTTCGGCATTGTACTGGGTGTTGAACTTACTGCAGGTAAATTTCCATCCTTTTTGACCCCTATTGCCTCTTTTCATTGCTGAATGGCATGATCAAATGGTTTAATGTGTCCTTTTGTTGTCCAGATCCCAGTTTCAGTTGGGGTATCGCTGTATGAGGCAGTTAGTCTCTATAAAGGACGTAGAGTAATTGCATCCAAGGGAGATCAAGGCACAAATTTTCGGGTGCTCCAGCTTGTCACCTACTGTGCTTTTGGAGTACTGGCTGGAGTTGTTGGTGGTCTACTCGGCCTAGGTGGAGGATTTATCATGGGCCCACTATTCTTGGAGCTGGGTGTCCCTCCTCAAGTGAGTCTTTGTTTCCTTCAATTATGTAGTACGAAGATTATCCATTGCTTGTTGTAACGTGAAGGGAGAATCGGTTCTTGTTGTATCATGACTTCGAACTTCGAAGTTTATCCATTGCTTGTTATTTCTAATCTTTTGGCTTCTAACCGACTTCCGTGCAGGTATCAAGCGCTACTGCTACCTTTGCCATGACTTTCTCCTCTTCAATGTCTGTCGTAGAATATTACCTCTTGAAACGTTTTCCAGTACCATACGGTGAGTTGGCAACTGAACAACACGATAATTCTGTTGATGTTTCTTATCATTTTGGGAATAAAATGGAACACTTAAACCTGCAAGGTATATGTGGTGGGGATAGGTTATGGTGTTGTTCCACATTTTCCCGAAGTTACATATTTCGTACTTGGTTTTGCAGCTCTTTACTTCACTGCGGTGGCTACCGTTGCTGCCCTTATCGGACAACATATCGTTCGAAGGATGATAATTTTATTCGGAAGGGCATCTTTGATCATCTTCATTCTAGCCTCCACAATATTTGTTAGTGCAATATCACTAGGTGAGCTTTGATATTCCTCTAAATTGTCTTTCACAAACCCTTCTTTCTTGCTACAAACGTCTAAAAAAACATTTCTCGGGTTTGTTTTGCTAGGCGGCGTTGGCATATCGAACATGATCGAGAAGATTGAGCGGCATGAGTACATGGGATTCGAAAACCTCTGCAAGTACTGAAGCTGATAAGTATCAGGTTCTGTACCCTCTAATTCCCCTGTAAATTTAGCCTAGTCTTTATTGTCCAAAGGCAACAAAATCTGCCTTCTGCTTGTTCCAATTGATACGTTTTGGGGGAAAGAGATGGATTAATAATTTCAATCTGTTACAAAAACTGATGAATGGAAACGTAGCTTTCTGTTGTTTGGATGTTTATTTTGGCGCCATCTTTCTCCACAAGCATGAAAATGAAAAGATTAATTTACACAATTTGATTCCCAGTCAACGGGCTTAAACATCACGACACAAAAATTCTTTCTTTACGAGGAATAATAACAAACTAAAATCGGCAAACAAACTTAAACATGCTCAATTGCCCTGCTGCAACTGCCAGAGTGCCAGTGTTCGAACCACTGAGTCAAATTAGTTTATACTACAAAATTTTAATTTTAATTTTAAATGTATTTTTCAAAGTAGAAAATCAACCGGTTTAAAAAATGGAGCTTTAGAAATTAAAAGGCCCACCATACACCGTATAAACTCCCAATTCTCAACCCAAAAGCAAAAAAATCAACTCCCCGAAAACCCTAAACACCCATCGGCCATCACTTGTATTCTTTTCGTTTTCTTAACTCGAAAACTATTTTCTTGTTGCTCAAACACTTACCGTACAACAATGGCGACGCCTTCTTTAAGCGAAGATACTGCGAAGGCCGTTCTTCGTCAGGTCAATATCCTCCTCCCTCTACCATCTTTTGTTGTTCAAAAAGTTTAATTTCCCTTCTACCTTTCAATCGCTTAATTTTTTAATTTTTGTTTTCTGTAAATTTACAGGTGGAGTTCTACTTCAGTGATAGCAATATTCCGAGAGATAACTTTCTCAGGAAGAAAATCAGCGAAAGTGATGATGGCAGTATCCTTCTATTTTCAAAAAACACGAATTTTCCCGTTGTTTGAGTCATATTTTATTCACTTATTATGTGCTGTTTATAGTTGTTGGTCTTGACTTAGAAAAAAAGTGGTTAGTTTGGCATTGATTTGCTCGTTTTCAAAGATGAGAGGCCATTTGAGTTTAAGGGATGTGAAGGCGGAAGATGTACCAGAGGCTACTTTGAAAGCCGTTGCCGACACTCTCAGAACTTCCTCTTCCCTCAAGGTTTCTGAAGATGGTTAGTTTTTCCAAACTCAAAATAAAAATCCCCTTCTCTCATAAGTAGGGGTGCTTAACGAGTTGAGCAGCTCGAACTAGACTCGGTCAAAACTCGACTCAATAAGTTTGTGAGCAGCTTGTTAATTTTTTAAATTATTTGTGAATTGTTAGTTTAGAATTTAGACTTTAAGAGTGCTTTATACACTCTTTTGATATTTTTTGGTTAAATTTGTTAATATAGCTTAATATTAATACCCATGTAGTATTGTTAAATTTTACTTTTAGTTAAAAATAAGGTAAATTTTTTAGTGAGTTTAATGAGCAACGAGTTGAGCTTAATGAGCAGTGAGTCGAGTTGAGCAACAATTTTTTTTTAAGGAGCACGAGTCGAGCACAATTTTAGCGAGCTTAACGAGCAACGAGTCGAGCAACAAAATTTTTTAACGAGCACAAGTCGAGCACTGCCTAACTCGCGATCGACTCGCTCGATAAGCACCCCTACTCATAAGCTAAGGCCAAAAAAATAAAAGAAGGAGAGTTGTGTATGATTAATTAATTTTAAAAGTTGGTTTCAATATTTCAGGGAAGAAAGTTGGCAGAGCCACTGCACTATTAGAGCCCAAAGAATTGATTCAGCAGTTAGACAGTAGAACAATTGCTGCATCGCCGTTCGAGTTTAATATCAAGATGGAAGATGTACAAGCCTTTTTTGACCAATATGCTAAGGTATTTGCTAGACGGTGGCAATCGTTGTTCTCCTATCCGCTTTAGTTGCTAACTTTAGTTACAAATTGATAATTATTGACATGTTTAGGGATTATAACTTCTAAATATGTTTGTGGTTCAATGTAAGTTTGATTGCCTCTTACTTGTTTCTTAGGTTAATAGTGTGAGGTTACCGCGTCATGTAGCAAACAAAAAGTATTTCTGTGGCACTGCTTTGATTGAGTTCTCAGCTGAGGAAGATGCACAAAAGGTTTTGGAGCAAAGTTTGGTTTTTGCGGGAGCTGAATTGGAATTGAAACCAAAGTAAGCTTTAGTTTTTTTTTTTTTCTATTTGTTTTGTTGCAATTTGTTTTCCTATTTGTGTTGTATGGTGAAAGTAAAGGTTGTAGTTGATGTTTCATTTTTTCTGACTTGATTGTTCGAACAATTTTCTTTGCAGGAAGGATTTTGATGCTATAAGAGAAGAAGAAGCAGAGGAGTTTGAGGATAATCATCCAGTCGCAGGTTCAAATGGCGATAACCACTCGAATGCCGAGGCCAAGTAATTAATCACAATCTTGAACTGACATTAGTTTTTTTTCTCTCTATGTTTGCAATTAAACTCCATGTAATGATTTGTCACAGTTACCCCAAAGGCTTGCTTGTTGCATTTACATTGAAGAAAATTTCATCTGGGGACTCTGCAGAACAAAATGTTTCTGATGAACTTGCGAAGGAAGGCGAGACTGAAAAGAGTGAAGAGAAGACTACAACAAATGACAAAGACAACAAAGAAAAGACTGATGATAAACATGTTAATGACGAAACAGACACCAAAAGTCCCATTCCAAAGGACGAGGATACGGAACATAAATCCACTGCATCTTCTTTTAAAGATGATTTGAATGTTGTTACACGCGAAGATTTGAAGGAAGCCTTGAAAAAATTTGGCACTGTGAAGGTATTATTGAAACCGGTTTCTCTTTTCTTAATTGGTTATTTAATCATACTAATTCACTTCAAAAATTCTAGAAAGATCAAGTAACAGACCTTGTACTAGGCAATTGTTTCTCTAACTTTGTTTTAATTATTTTGCGATTTCTTATCAAGTATTTCTTACCATGAACCGTTTACATGTGAAGTTTGTCGACTTTAAAATTGGTGAGGTTAAGGGTTACATTCGGTTTGATACACCAGAAGCAGCCCAGAAAGCTCGTGCTGCTGCTGTCCTGGCTAAAGAAGGTGGTCTAGTTGTCAAAAATTCCATTGCCACGCTAGAACCGATGTCTGGTAAGGAAAGAAACAACTTCCATTTGATTTAATTTAAGCATTATTTCTCATTTTTGTTGAATGTTGATCTCAATATTGTCGGACATTCATCTTGCATACATTGGTATAATATGTTGTTCACGAGGAACTGATTATTGTAGGCTAAGATAAATTACCCCGATGTATTAGACGGGGAACTAATAAAGAGCTGGGAAATGTTTTTAGGTGATGCCGAGAAAGAATACTGGAGTCTACTTCGCGGTGGCCAAGAGAAGTTCCGTGGAAACAAGCGCTTTCAAGGAAGGTCAGTGCCGACGACCATTTTCTACAGCTTTGTTCTTTATTCTATGTATTCGCCTCTAAACGGTTTTTCCTTGTATTAGGGGAGGAAAGCACTTCAGAGGTGGAAAACGAGGCCGGGGAAGAGAAAATGATTCACCAAACAAAGCTAGAAGAACTTGATGATTCACCAAACGAGGCCGGGTTAGAGCGATCGATCTACGGAAACATTAAACGGATTTTGAGATCATTTTTGTACACCATAGCTTGAGGATTTAGGGAGGAGGGACGAATAGGCCTTGGTGCTTGTTTCTTTCCTGGTTTATGCTTAGCTTAGATTCGCAGCAAGCCATATAACTTATATTTGCTTTAATATATAGTATAACATTGGAAATGATTTTAATGCCCGCTTTTATCGTTATTATTTGTTTCCCTCCCAAGAGGGACGTGAAATGTTAAAATATTAATTTTACGAATATTGTATGGGTTTTTGAATCGCAGTATTTTCTAGGAGTGTGCATTTCGGATATCTGATCTTATCTGAAATTTTTGAATATGTATTTTAGTGATTCTTATTTGATTCGAAAAAATTAGATACTCGATTTTCGGATATCTGAAATTTTTGAATAGGTATTTTTGTGATCCGTATTCAATCTGAAAAAATAGGATATTCAATTTTCAGATATCCGAAATTTTGTATCGGATATTTGGATATCCGAATATCCAAAATTATGAGTTAATTTGATTATTTTTTGAATTTGGCGGTCTTATCTATGAACATTTTAAGTTTCCGAATATAAAAATCAACAAATTATTGAGTATATCAAATTAATATATAATAAGTAAAAGTATCGAATATAACAAGATTTATATCTATAAAAAAAATAAATTTTTAGATATCGGATATTTGATCCGAATGTAAAATCACTATCCGTATTCGATCTGAAATTTTCGGATATCCGATTTTAGTTATCCGAAAAATAAAAAATGAATCGAATATCCGAAATTTCAAATCGAATCAACGAATAAACGGATTGAATCAATCGAATCGAATTTTTTTACACGCCTCTAGTACTTACCTCGGCAATTTAATTACCTCTCCACGTAGCAAAAAAAAGTTATACGATCTCTTTTCTTGTTATCAATTTTTACACTCTTTGGTGCATAATCTTAATTTGACAGTTAATAAAATCCAAAAGGTCTTAATTAGGAGATCAAGGTTACCTTGCGTGGCTTAATTTTTACTATGTTTATTACTGTTTACTTAAAGATAAATTATGCTGCCAATGGTTATGAGGTCTTGGGTTATTGTAAATATGTGCAACTTATTTTCTGATTTTATTTTACTTTAATTTTTTATCACTTATTTTCGTTATAATTTGATTATTAATTCTGGTTTTATTATTTATAATTATAACTATATTTTGTGTATACAACTTAAATAAATAAATTAAGATTTATTTGAAATGTGGTGGTTTAACTTTAAACTAATAACGCTCTGTTCTGAAAATAATGGTTGTTGGGAGCAGGAGAAATGAGACATTAATTTAATGAAATAGAAAAGGAAACGTTAAATTTAAAAATGGTTTCAAATCTCGTCATACGAACTTATTCCAATTAATTTTATCGACTTTTATAATTTGTTGAAAAAATCTAATCAATTAAAATTAACGTTTTTAATCATCTATTTTTATATGCATTTGGAAATTCAAAATAAAATTCATATAAAAAATTATATGAGAAAATGACGAGACATATCTATAACTCAATAAATTTTATTTATTTCTTTTAAAACTTTATTTAAAATCTATTTCTTTTAACCAATCTATTTAATTTTAACTAATATATCAAACAAATTTTATAAGATAAATTCAATACTTAATATTTTTAACTTATCAAATAATAACTCACGGTGTATAAATGTTTTATTTATATGATTTTTAGGCTTGTTAAAATTATTTAACTAGTGATGTAGTAATGTTTTATTCATTTTATTTTAGGATTAATATCCTATACACAAGCGGGGAAATTGAAAGTTTCCACAAGCGCCTTAGTTTTAGGGTATAGGGAGTTAGTTTAGAGTATAAGATTTAGGAGGTTTAGGTATATGGATTTAGAATTTAGGGATAATTGTTTCAATTTAAGGTTTAGGGTTATAATTTAGGGTTTAGTTTTTAGGGTAATATGGTGAAGATTTAAGTTTTGACCTATAAACCTTAAATTGTAACCCTAAACCTTAAATTAAAACAACTATCCCTAAATTCTAACCCCATACACCTGAACTCCTAAACCGTATACCATAAACTAACTCTCTATACCCTAAAACTAAGACACTTGTAGAAACTTTCAGTTTACACCGCCTGTGTATAGTATATTTATCCTTTATTTTATTATTATTATTTTAAGAATAATAATATAATATAAAAGAAAATAAATTTTGATCGTTGGGGGAAGGTTTGAAAAAAATCCCACGGGCCGGCCGCGAGTCCAAGGTGGAGAAATCCTGGCCGTCGAATCCAATAAATGTTCGATCTTTAACTATAGGTTTGAAACTCTAATAGTCCGCCCCTTTATGTTTGAATAACTTTGTAGACCGTTTCATTTCTTTCTCTCTTTATCTATCTCCCCGTTCTCTGCTTGGCTTCCTTTGCTCTTTTGCCTGATCTTTTCCATTTCATCACCTTCTGTAAATCTTCGCAGTGCGTTTGCAGATCTCCGTCTTTGTTTTCTCGATCCAGCTTCGCTTGGATCTGCAAATGCGCATCGTTTCCGCTTCCTCTCTCATCAGATTCTTCATTTCTTGGCTTTCGAAGCTCAGTTAAGTCGGTGCTTTCTTTATCTTCTTTTTTTAGGGATTTTTTGCTTTTCGTCTTGTGAGTTTGATCTTTGTTCCATCGATCTTGATGTTTGAGTTACACAGTTAACGATTTTCTTCAATAACTGTCGGTTCTTTATCCAATTTCCGAGTAATTGAAAACTGAATGAATTTGAATTTATATCACTTTTAACTCGAATTCTTTACTATTTTTTAAAAAATTCTTGATGTCTGACTTTTTAGTTTCTAGTGTACAATTGTTTTTGATATTTATGTTTTCTGATTTCTTTTGCCTTTCTTGGTTGATTACTCAGTTGTTTGGTTGGCAGTTACGTTGATTTTTAATGATTTCGACAGTAGATTGCGGGGAGAAGCGTTGTAGAGTTGGAATTGCGGTATGCAGCTTTATTCTTTTACAAAAGAACTATGGAAGGTGATAGAACAGTATCGACCCCGTCGTCGGTTGGGCTCAGCATCAGCGAAGATGCTCAGAGATTGCGAGCTCTTCATGGGTAATTTCTTTTTAAACCGATGTGATTGTTTACTTTTGCAATGTTTATTCTAGAAATTGATTGTTTTATGAAGTTCTGAGTTTTGCCGACTTTGGAATGCTTCTATAGGAGGACTACCGGTCCTACAAGGCGTTCTACAAAAGGACAATGGACAGCTGAAGAGGTAATCATCGTAGTCTGTGGCTGCTCTCTTTTATTTAGTCTCATCCTGTAATGTATGTATCAGTGTAATATCTACAATTTAGTCGCATGCATATTCTTTAATGATTATTCAACTTCACTACATAATTCTATGGGCTTCCAGGATGAGATTCTGCGCGATGCTGTTCAACGTTTTAAAGGAAAAAATTGGAAAAAGATAGGTATTATTCTTGAATTTAAGAGTTATAGCAGCTCTTTGTGCATCATTTTAAATGTTCTAATTGTATGCCGGTTCATCTGCAGCCGAGTGTTTCAAGGATCGGACCGATGTACAGTGCTTACACAGGTGGCAAAAGGTCTTGAATCCTGAGCTAGTTAAAGGGCCTTGGTCTAAAGAGGTGATTGCTTTTGCAACCTTTTTTTTCTCTCGCGATTCTATGAGTTGCTAGCTGACAGAACAAACAGATTTTTTCTTGATAAGCATTCTGAGTTGCTTTTGAGAAATTTAAACAGGAGGATGAACTAATAGTTGAGTTGGTGAACAAATATGGACCAAAAAAGTGGTCAACCATTGCTCAGCACTTACCTGGACGAATTGGAAAGCAATGCAGAGAAAGGTGTGATGATAGAACTGTAAACTTTAGTATTTTAATTTAATCTCATTTACATTTAGAACTTTGGTAAAGTCAAGGAGGGTTGTTTGAAACTTAGAATGTTACCTTTCTTTGGACGGTAACAACAACTGGGCTTAGCCTGGTCGAATTGATTTAATGTTGTTGATTTGTACAATTTGTGAGAGATTTCCACTCTGGGATATTATTGCAAACATCTCTTGTATTTTATGAAAGTGTTTGCTGTTGTAATGCTCCCCTTTCTCCTCAAAATATAAGAAAAAAGAACTTGTTCTCGTTCTATATACGTTTGTGCTCTTACAACTAAGTCCTAATGCAGGTGGCATAATCATCTCAATCCTGCCATAAACAGGCAGGCATGGACTCAGGAAGAAGAGTTGGCTCTGATTCGTGCTCATCAGATTTTTGGGAATAGATGGGCAGAGCTCTCAAAGTTTTTACCAGGAAGGTATGCCAACTTATTATTCAGAGAGGCCACACCTTTCCATCTATGTAATATTGAGAGTACCTCTATTTGTCTCATATTCATTTTACTTCCTCCTGTGACTGCAAGTCATCAGCTGATATTTGTCTAAACTCTAATGTTCTGTTAGAAGCTAATAACTTTTTTGCATTTCAACGTGCTTTATTTCCATTTTTGTATCGGTAACAGGACAGACAATGCAATAAAAAATCACTGGAACAGTTCGATCAAAAAGAAATTGGACTCTTATATAGCCTCAGGCCTTCTAGAACAATTTCAATTCCCAATTCTTGCAAATCAAAGCCAGCCTATGCCTTCATCTTATTCGACAATTCAGAGCAATGCTGATGATAGTGCTTCCAAAGTTAGGACAGAAGCAGAGGACATATCAGAATGCAGCCAAGAGACAGCTATGGTTAGCTGCTCTCAGTCTACAAGTGATTTGGCTAATGCTGCTGTGCATACAAGAGAGCAATTCCACTTCACTGAAATGCCTGGTGTGGTAAAGGTGGAAAATCCAAGTCCAGCACTTTGTTCAGAAGAGTATTACCCATCTTTGGAAGATGTCAACTTCTCCATTCCAGAAATACCCAGTGAAGTTTACTTTGCGAGTGGGGATAACCAGTTTGGTTTACCAGATCTACCTAATATTTCTTCTCTGGACTTGGGGCAAGAATCATCAGGACCAAATAACTGTCTAGACACCAGTGAAAGCCATGAAGTGATGGATGTTACATTTCCGTCTTCTGTAGGATTAAATGCTCCTACACCTTTCATCAATATGGTTACATCCACAGTTAAACAAGAGCAAATGTTGATACCTGATGATGAATGCTGTAGTGTCCTATTCTCGAAGGCGGTGAATGATGGATGCTTTGCCTCTGAAAATTTTACACGAGGATCTAATATGGTTGAAATGGGTGGCTTCACAAATGCACTACTTTCTGAGGCTTCAGACATCCAAATATCTGAAATGGGAAGAATTCCAGCCTTACAATCTAATTGTCCTTCAAGGTCTGAACTATTGCCAACCTCATGCTGTCAATCTTTTGTGTCTCCTTCACTTCTTTCAGCTGAGGATGGTATACACATGATTGGAGGTGAGCCTTGTCAGTTAAATACTCAACCTTTTGGAAATCAAGAGCAAGCATTTACTATGAATGCACATGATGGCTTTATCTATACCAGTGATGATCATACAGATAATATAGGCCTGCAAGGGAAATCATACCTTGACAAGGATTCTCGGAAGTTGGTTCCAGTGAATACTTTTGGTTTAGAATCAAATGTAGTAGAAACTTGTTCTAGTGTGGAGGACAAGCCAACCTTGCCTGCAGAACAAGATGTTGGAGGTCTATGTTACGAGCCTCCTCGATTTCCAAGTTTAGATATTCCATTTTTCAGCTGCGACCTTATACCCTCTGGCTGTGATATGCAGCAAGAATATAGTCCTCTTGGTATTCGCCAGCTGATGATGTCTACTACAAATTGCATCAGTCCATTTCGGTTGTGGGATTCACCATCAGGGGACAATAGTCCTGATGCTCAGCTGAAAAGTGCTGCAAAAACTTTTACTGGTACACCATCCATTTTGAAGAAACGCCACCGGGACCTTTTGTCACCTCTATCAGAGAGAAGAAGTGAGAAAAAGCTGGAAACTTATATGACATCCAATTTGACCAAAGATTTCTCTTGCTTGGATGTAATTTTCAATGAGAGTGGGACTGGCAACACATCTCAAGACTGCCCATCTGAACATAAAACCAACTCCAGTGTCTCCATCGAAGAAAAAGAAAACTTATATCAAGCATTTGATGAGGAACACCGCAATGGTGGAGATCATACCGAATCTTTAAATGATGAAGCTCAGAAGAATGATTCTAATGGAACTAGTTCCCTAGGACACATACAAAAGGAAGCCAGCGAAACTCATACCAAGGACAAAACTGAAATTGATGCTTCTTATAAAATTGTGAGTTCTTCATATATACATATTGTTCTCTTGCAGAATCTTTTTTTGCATCTAATGGTGAATTGATTTTTTATTACTAATATTATCCTCTATACTTTCGACAGGTTCGACGGCCTGCTGCTGTGCTTGTTGAGCGTAATTTAAATGATCCGCTGTTGTTTTCTCCTGATCATGTTGGTCCTAAAACAGACAGATCATTGTTGTCTTCAAGCATGCGAACCCCGAGAAATCGGTATCATTCAGGAAATGCATGCATAGTTGTTAGCTCCCCTACTCTGAAAATAAAGAAGAGTGAAGGCAACTCAATTGCTGCTGATACTACAGTACAATGTACTGATTCATTAGCAACTCTAGAGAATTTGGTTGATAATACTGGGAATAATATGTAAGATTAGAACTGCTCCCTGCACTTCAATTGCTAGGATAAGTTGTTTGGTTGCTTACAAATTTCCTCGCTTGATGTGGATTGGCAGATTTGGTGATACTCCGTTCAAAAGAAGTATTGAATCGCCATCGGCATGGAAATCTCCTTGGTTCATCAACTCTTTTGTTCCTGGCCCAAGAATCGACACAGATATAACAATTGAGGTAGATTTTTAGAACTCGAAAAGCTTCTGTTTACGGTTCCCCTAACAATTGGAATATGTTTCCAGGACATGGGGTATCTTATGAGCCCGGTGGAGAGAAGCTACGATGCCATTGGGTTGATGAAACAATTAAGTGAACATACCGCGGCTGCTTATGCTGATGCCTTGGAGGTTTTGGGAAATGAAACTCCAGAATCAATTATGAAAGGAAGAGCCATCAACAATCCTAATAACATGGACAAAGAGAATAGTCATTCACATTTGGCTCCAAATGTTTTGGTATTTACTTATAAACTATGCTTAACATCATCTTTTATTGTTAATTGAAACTAATATGGCGATTCCGATGCAGGCGGAGCGCAGGATACTTGATTTCAGTGGATGTGGAACACCAGGAAAGGGAAGCGAAAATGGGAAGTCATCAACAGGCATGAGTTTCTCAAGCTCCTCTTCCCATCTTTTGAAAGGTTTGAGATAGTGTTATCTTTAAGGTAAAAGTCTCCGATGTTTGTATTTTATCTCATTTATTTATATCTTTTGAGTGCTTTACAGAGTCTTTTAATTTGTTGTCAAAAGACAGAATAGATCTAATATAATATAAAAGGCTGTTTAAGTGTAAACGAAATTATATTGGTATTTTGAAAACTGATGTTTAAGTGTAAACGAAATTATAGTGCTCCTTTCCATGAAAACAAGTGTTCCTTCAAAAATTGTTCTTCTTCCGACCATTGCCTACGTCACCTTCAACAATAACTATGGTTTACTTGCATTTTTTAACCTCTGATAATATACACGCTTTATGGACAAAATTGTTTAAATTTAAAATTCTTAAAATGAACATTCTTTTTCCTAGCCAATTTTTTTAGTGTATAAATTATTATTGTATACATTGTCAGTAAAATAAAATAAAAATTTGAAACATAAGTAAAAAAACCGTAATTATACCATACACTGGCAGTAAAATATCTTTGTTACACAAGCATGGTTAATTTTATTTTAAAAATTAAAATCTTAGACCTTAGTCTTACTATCTTAAATTATAACTATAAATTCTAAATCATACAACCTAAAACCTTGTGAAAAGTAAAATTTTTATAATCAGTGCATAAAATATTTTCTAATTAAAAATCATCTGGTATCTAATTAATTGTTTTCAGAACTTTAAATCTACTTATAAAACTTTTGTTTCACCAATAACTTTATTGGATTCCCTTTTTTTAACATAATGTCATTATTGGATTCCTAGTTAAAAACAGTTCAAAGATTGACATTGACATTGACCGACAGTCGCCACAGAATTTTTAATAGGAATATGAATTATTTAATATTAGAAATTTCAAAGATTTGGAATTTAAAAATGTAAAATTAGATCATTAATAAAAAAATACCTAACTGTATGAGAAGTAGAAATTTTGATCATTAATAACAAAATACCTAACTATGAGAACTAGAAATTGTCAAAGGTGCGACCATCCAATCAGCAGACAGGATAAAAAAGAAGATAAAGCGCGCAGATAGAAACAGTTCAAAAACCAGGATAAAAACCCTTTCGACGCATCCATAAACTAACAAAATTCCATTAATTAACAAAAAAAGGAATTAAAATGCCATTTAAATAGCATCAATTTCTGCCGAGTGGTTAAATAAAAAAGTAAAACAATCAAAGTAAAATATGTCAAAATCCCATGTAAAAGAAAAGTAGGCAGCCAGTCTACTCCAGCTTTATCCGATCCATATCAGTTATCACTCCTTCAAGCTGTAATAGAAAGCCAATTTTCCCCATAAGATTGGTCATGCAAGCATAGACATACACATTGCTTATGATATATATATATATACATATACATATAGTTATATACATATACACACACCATACCTTGACAATCTGTCTAAGGAAGTAATCACCATATCTTTTAACCGACTTGGATTCAACAACATGAATCATGTCCTGCATCGAAACAAAAAGCATTACTTTCGATGCTGAAGAATTGATATTTGCTTTTCTAACCTCCAAAGACCACATTTTAAAACAAAGCTAGCTTAGGATTAATCCATTTATTGTTTTCCAAGAGAGCACGTCGGAAAAAAAAAGTTTGCTTGCAAGCTAAAAATTTAACCTACATCATCAATGTAGAAGTCCACATCAGCATTAGAGATAATCTTTCCATCGGAATCAACGGCATGAGTTTTGTGCTTGTACGTTAACAAGATACTCCTATAAGACATGACACAAGGTCAGCATACAACAAATGAAGCAAAAAGATTGAATACACTTCCATGTAATTTGAAAGAATTGTGAACCTCAGAGTTGGCTCATCCATTTCCATGTAATTTGCAAGCTTCCCAAGAGATATAGTCGAATACACTTTAAGAAATGTCCGGACACCTGATAACAATTGTTGCTGCTTCACTTCATATAGAAAGAGCTTCAACTGAAGTCTGTAGGCATCCTGCGTGTAAATAAAGGGAAGTAGGTCAAAAACACAAAACAAATATTACAAGAAATGCAGGACAAGATAAGAAGACTAAGCTTAACAACAATGCCAAATGGACCTTTTTACTTCCCTTCCTCGACAATAAATACGTCAAGGAAGATATGCATTGTCTAGGGGGTCTAAATAGGGAAGGAACAAGCATAGATGATTTAATTAATGTACTTCCACCAAAATCATTCTTTACGATGACCTAAAAAAGATAAAACCATTACCTGGTTGTAATTTACAAGGGGCTCCTCAAAGCTAGGCGCTGAAGGCGTAATGAACTTGGGACATGCATATGAGAAGAGCTCATCATAGATGGCAAAGGCTTCGTCGTCATATCTTTGCATCCTAGCCATCTTTTCACCATACTTCTCTCGCAACTGAGAGTTCACAGTCTCTTCGACAAGTTTCACTTGGGGACAAAGTGAAAGACAAATAGCCAGCAAGGCATACATCTGTTCATTCTTTTTCAGTATTTGTTCATACTGTGGAGATTTCTGATGATATTGCTTGGTCTTGTAAATATATAAGAGAATCTTATTGAATTCACGAATAGCCTCCACGTACCTTTAAATAAGATCATATATATCATTGTCAAGCTAAGTTAAAAAGAACTAAAGTTGAAAAAAGCTCTCGTAAAGGAAGAAAACATTCACACTATTAACAAGCAAAACAAAAACATACCTCCGCATCATAAGATTGGCAAAACCGTAATGATAAATGGTGGCGATATGACTTCCTATAACACTGGTGTAAACACCTTGTTGGCTAATGTCAATAGGAAGCAAGCACTTCAGCCCCGTTTGGTAATCACCGAGAAGACAATGAACTCGCAACAAACCGACCATACTGAAGTATCCCAAAACCTTCAAGACATTGCTTCCACCACTGTAATCATACCCATCAGTAGCAGTAAACTGTTCACCACCCTCCTTCTCCTGCTCCAATATCTGAATAATATTCGACTTCTCCACAAATGCTTGCAAGTAGTTGAGCACCCCATACACATTCCATGCCTATAAGCGGCGAAAAGTAACTTCAAATCCCCACAACGCTAACAATAATAACAGCAAGAACTACGATTATAATTGTGGTGAACTGAATTACCTGATCAAATTGGCGGAGAAGAGCAATTTCTTGCTCAGTTTTGTTCTTCATTTTAGCCCTGTATTGACAGAAACTTTGGAATTGGTATACAAACTCATCCACCATGTCCCATAGCCATTGATTTGGTAACTGCATGTTAACTACCCTATGCAACACCACCTAAACGAAAAGCGAAGCACTAATAAATCAATCCACGTCACAAAATCATAGATTCAGATGCAAATTAAAAGTAATTACCTGAAACAGGCTGCAATAATTATCCCAAGAATCAATCCTCTGCTTGAGAGTGGGGGAAAGGCGAGCATAGAGGTGGCGGAACCACATCTCACGGTAAAGGAGGCAAAATACTTGGTCGTTGTCCACGTAATGAGCGACGGCGTCAACGGAGGGCCAAGGAGTGTCTTTAAAGAGACGGTCGGAGAGTGTTTGGAATGAGATCTCGTACATTTGGTGAATCTCGTACACATTTTTCTCACGAATGTGACGGTAAAGGTGGACGACGAACGACTTAACGGAGTCGGGGACGAAGTTCGGGTCGTAGCCGATGTCTTGGCGGTTCGCATCGTCGTAGGTGCCTGGAGCCTCCTCGTAATCGTAGTTGGATGCCATCGTTGCAGGAGATAGTAGCTGAAGACCTCAACGAAGCGATTTGGGATGGGAGTATGGATTGTCGACAGTAAAGGAGGAATACAAAGAAATTAGGGTTTATTGGAGAAAGAACATTTTAGGATTGTGGGTTTTCAATTTTGTTTAAAAATTGGCCCAATCTTTGTCGACTCAAAAGAAGCTCAATTAGTAAGCTCAGCCCCGTTCTATGTTTTGGGCTTTAACTATTGGCCTGATTAAGTCCAAGGTGAGCATTCAATCGAGTCTAAGTCAAAAAATTCTGAATTAACCAGATGAAGAGTTCTATTTTATAACTCACATTTTATTTGATTTTTTTTTTCAATTCGAGTTTCCGTTCAAACTTAATTATAAACATTACAGTGTATTCCAATTTAAATGACTTTTTATAACACATAGGATATACATATACATACATACACATATATATATAGAGAATAAATATTCTATATACAGGCGGTGGAAACTAAAACTTTCTACAAGCGCCTTAATTTTAGGGTATAGGAAGTTAGTTTAGGGTATAGGGTTTAGGGGTTTAGGTGTAGGGAGTTAGAATTTAGGAATAGTTATTTCAATTTAAGGTGATTTAGGGGTTTAGGTGTAGGGAGTTAGAATTTAGGAATAGTTATTTCAATTTAAGGTTTAAGGTTATAATTTAGGGTTTATAGGTTAAAACCTAAATCATCACCATATTATCTTAAAAACTAAACACTAACCTATAAACCCTAAACCTTAAATTGAAACAACTATTCCTAAATTCTAAACCCATACACCTAAACCCATAAACCTTATACCCTAAACTAACTCCCTATACCAGGCGCTCTAGTATATTGGATATTAATCCATATATATATATATATATATATATATATATATATATATATTCATATGTGATATACATTTATAAAGCAAAGAACTCAACTCGAATTTGAAAACTGATAACTAATTACTAAAAAAATTGTAGTTATTTAAAGTTCCATTTTATAACTCAAATTTTATTTGAAATTTTTTAAGCCGAGTTTATACAATTACGATTCCTGTCAAACCAACTCGAGTCGAATAAAAAATTCATCATTTTCGAGTCAAGTTGAGTTTTACTCACCCATACAGTACACTGATATTCATTCACACCAAGTCACCAACAATTAGAAAGCGTGATATAAAGCACAACACAATAATCTGGATAACTTTGAACCGTTGTTTTCTGCCATTGATGAATTTTCCAGTGTTTTGATGGAAGAACAGGTCGGTAAAGTACCCAAGCTATACAAAAATGGTGCAGTTAAAACCCATTGTGTCTCTTTCTTGACTATGGGGCTGAAAACACAAAAATGACACTCACTGTGGTTAGATTATTCACACAAGCTACGAAATTCAACTACGAGTAGGCCGCAAAATCAATCAACCGCACATCACTGAAGTTGGAACTCTTCTTCTTTTGAGCTATTGGTTGAACGGGCAAACCTTCAGCTCCAGCTTCCATATTCCAGAACTGAATCCATCTTCCTACTGACACACTCTCTGCCTGTTAAAACCTGTAAGTGTCGTATGCCGCGCTTCGTAACAACTCTCTGTTTCACCTTCTTCGTCCGATGATAGGAAGGATGATCCCATCCATGATTTGAAGCCCTCATTAACACGACTTTCCACATCTGAGGTGACTTCCATGGCGTTAGCAACCTCGGTCATTTCTAAACCGAGAGTTCGACTACCGGATTCTCCTCCATCGAGAATTACAGCTGCTCTCCTTCTTAGGAAGATGGCAGTTCCCCCATATAGAATCACCAGCCCCCACACAGCAATCTCATAGCACCAAAACAAGGGCACAGAGCAGCTGCTACCAAGACTGAGGAGGCTTGAACCCAAAAGCAATGCCAGAACACCGAAGATGATAGCAAAAACAGCATTCAAAATGGACAGGCAGCGAACTCCACCTGCAGATTTTCAATATGGCAATTCAACATCCATTTAAGTATATTCAAGCAGCTAATTGTGTTAATAGCTTTAGTTTACTTTAAATCTCCAAGAGCAACAAGTGAGAAAACTATTTCTAAGGAATTATAACCAAGTATGAAGGGACCAGAGTTCCAAAACCAAGAAGAAATCAAATCAAATCAAATCAAAGAAATGAGAAATAGGGCATACCTCTTTTTGAAGCACAATAATCATTCTCAACCACCTTCAAACATCCATGCCTATCAGGAGCAGAATAAGCAACAGTAATTCCTGAATCATGATGAAAGCCATTAGAGAGTGGAACAACAGAAAAGCATATTCATTTCAAGATAGCACATCAACAAGCCAATCTACATAAACTAAAAGGAAAAAAATGACAAGGGAAATTAAACACATACAAGAAAACTCAAAGACCCAACATCAAGCAAAAAGAAACAGTGGCATTAGTACTAAAGAAAACATAAAATCATCAAAATAACATGCATAAAAGTAAATTCTAACTTCAAGTTCCAACATTCCCCGGGACGTTTTAACATTGTATAACAAGAAAAAGTTCAAAATTACAAGACAAAACATAGGTTAACCAGAATTCATGTAAAGTATATACCATAGAAGCAATGACTAATGCAAGAAACTAGCCAAGGGCAAGGGCGGAGCCACCATTTGAATTGGGGTATCTCATGACACCTAAAATTAAAATTTTAGGGAAACCTATTTTTTCTATATAATTTGTATATAAAAAGTTAAAAATATAGACAAATGACGCCACTTTATAAATAATTAATTCTCTTTAAATATTGTTGAAAAGATACACCCCTTAAATATATTTCTAGTTCCGCCCCTGGCCAAGAGTCAATTCATTTCAAGAATACTAACAAACAAACAAACAAATAGAGAACTTTATAGCCTCAGTAATTCAAGATTCAAAGACAATCTTCATCCTTGCAAAACGCTTCCCTTTTACAATGCGCAACTCTTTACCTACTGTTCTTTAATAAATTAGATCTCGAAAAATCTTAATAGTAAGCTAAAATTCACTTGAAGGAAACGAAGCACAAATAATAGAGCTTTTGACTAACCGGCCACGAGATATGCAACCGAAACTAAGAATGTGACCATCGATGGAACGAACATAACCGTCCAATAGTAATCCACGGTTTCTTGATCAGTCAAATAAAATTCTCCGGGAAACAGATCTGAATCTCCGGCGCCTCCTCCTTTCACATTCAACGGTAAAGGCTGCAGTCTCCAGTCGTGGCAAAACGGTCGCTTCAAAACATCTTTCGGAAACACAATCTTCAAGCTTATGATAGTGCAAACAAAGATAACGAGGCAAATGATCCCTATGGAAATTACTAAGATCGGTCTTTGTAGCCTCCTCCAAACTTTGTCTTCCTCCCGTAGGCTCTCGTACTCGTGCTTCGGCATAAAAGCTTGCCGTAGCGCGTCCCCTATAATCGCCATGGAATCTTTTCTTTGAGGACACTACCTCAGTAAGAATTCAAGATTAGGATAATCTGTAGGTATTTCCTCAAAATGTGAGAAGTGTGAAGTTTAGAGAATCAAAACCTAATTGTGTATTTTGAAATGAAATTTTATAGGCCTAACTTTCCAAAGGATGGGATTTAGGGTTTTACATTTTGGGTTCTTGAATCGGAGCTGGGGAGGGGAGTGGCGGTGCGACATTGCTTTCGCCTTTCAGTTATGAGCACATCATTTTTTTCTGGAATTCGGCGCCATTTCCTAGTGGGTTGGACCGGTACGGTTCCTAACAGAACGATTCAAGAATTGTTATTTTATTTGTGCAATTATGTCCCCATTTTTTTGTTAATTTTTTTAAAACATAATTTTTTTCCGAAAGAAGTTATTGTAATAAATAAAATTTATTTTGATAAAAAAAATTAAGTTCAAAGGAGAAATATTAAAACATGTTACCGCCTTACCGGTAGGGTGTTCATTATTAGATTAAAATCGAATTAATTGATCGATGTGAAATTTAATTTAGTGAATTAGGGGTTTGATTGGTTAAGATTAAAGATTTAAAAATAATTGATTATCAATTAATTTGGTTCGAATAATTAACCAAAAATATTAAATAATTTATATATGTCATATTTATTACATACATATTAATATCAAAGTGGTTAAAATGTCAAGATAACTAACTAGTTTTTGAGCTCAAACCCACTAGGAGGAGCTTATAGGGTTAGACACCTTACCATTAGGCTAAAATTAGGCGCGGGTTATACAATTTCTTATAAAAATAATAAGAATTTATGTAGTTACAGGTGAGTTGCAGCATCAATCTTTTTGTAAATACGATGCTTGTTATCTGGTTTAAGTCGTGTGTTGTGGTGGCCTATGCAATACCTGATTTGGATTAGTCGGCCAATGAATTAAATATCGGTGGTTAAACTAAAAAAAATCAAATTTCAATTGACACTTGCTTGTCCTCCAATATGATTGAAAGTTGAAACCTATGTAACTAGTGAGTGGACACCGAATATGTCAAGGAAAAAGTTAGAATGGGACCCTTGACTTTGAGGGGTTTTTTTTCTTCAGTTTTTATAAAATTTCTTATAATTTTATACAACTATATATATATATATATTACAGATTTCCTCTTTATAATTTTTTTGGAGAAGTACGTGGGCGATTGTTTTTAATCTCTTATAACGTCAAATAAATAGTTTATAATTAAGATAATGAAAATAACTTAAAAATATTATGTAGATTATTATTTTTCGAAAAAAAATCTTTGATATTTTTTTAAAAAGGTTTTATAACAAATGACTTCTAGACTTTACTCAATAATGTTTAAATATTATAAAATAAAATTCATTTTATCATAATAAAATACCGAAACTCAAAAATCTAAAATAAATATAAAAAATCGAGAATCAAGTTAGATTATTGAAGTTAATTTTAAAAATCCAAGAAACCAATGACAGCTAATTAAACTCGGTGCTACCCATCACTGATGGAGATTTTTGTTTATATGTATCACACCCGATCGAGTAGAATAAAATTCTTTTAAATTAATTGAATTTACGAGTCTTATTTAATAACTTAAAGCCGAGTGCATGAAATTCTAGTCGAATCAAGTATTCGAGTTTATGTATAAATTTAATTGTAATTATTTATACATATATAGTATATATATCAAGCAAAATTAAGAGACTCGACTTAAACATAAAATTTAATTTACTAATTATTAAAATATTTAAATCATTCGAATTTTTATTTTAATGGTCACATGATATGACAATTGGAACAGCCCAAGGTTGCCATTTTTTTCCTTTTATCATTGTAATTTCCCCCGTCTTACTTAAATGCAATTTAATTTATATATAGTATTATTTTTAGTGGAATCTACTTATGCAATTAATTAATTTTGTGTTTTTTTCTTATAAAATGAATGATGTTCACGTTAGAGATCCGGTTTAAATCATTTTTTTTTATAAAATATTTGTTTTGTCTAAAATTAAAAATATATATATATGGACATTATATATGTACACGTCATCATAACTTCACATTAATCCTTAAGAATGTCCATAATAATCAAAATAAAAAAAAAAGAAAAAACCATCTTGTCGTGTTCTCGTTGTGTCTGTGATTGGGTGCAAAGGACCGTGTGCTCCGAACTGTTTTAAAGTCTCTCACTTTATTGCAAGCTCTCCAGCAAGGCCATTACAAAGATTCCTCCTACATCTTTTGTTTTTAACTCTCCACTTTTGACCCATTATTTAAGGCAAAGGAAGATCTGAAAGATGTTGATGCTTTTCTTTTTCGTCTTTTGAACTAAAGCTCCCAGATCAAAGATGCTGCTGCTTCTCTCTCCGGGGAAGAAGATCAAAAACCCATTTTCCATTGCGAGGTAATCCGGCTCCTCGTTTCAGTAAAATTGGAGTTTTGGCAAATTTTGGTTTGGAAATCTGTGTCTGTTTCTGTAAATGGGGGGAATTTGGGTTCATTATGTTTGGTTTGCAGAATTGCAGTTACTCTAGTTGCTTAAACAGTTCGATGTGGATCAAGAACTTTGCTTTGGCTTTGATATAATATCTGGTGGGATTGATTTGATATTCAAAATAAGATATACTAATGGGTGTGCAATGGAGCAAGGAACACATATTGCATATTTGGATGCTATTGTTTTAAGATCTGTATTGGTAAAGAAAACGAGCTTATGATGATTTTGGTTTCTGTGTTGTGGTGATTGTTTTATTGATTACGGAGTGAATCGGATTAGAAATTGATGGCGTCGATTAGAAGAACAATGTCTCCGGTGCCTCGACCGGGGACTTTAATGACAGGGGAGTCTGAACGTTCTGTTCCTTCTCCTTTGTCCAAGTCTTCATCATATAGTCAGAATTCCCCAGCCACTGTTGGATTGCCAATGTCTCCTTTCAGTTTATCGGATTCTCGAACCTTGTTTTTCGGTCTTTTCTCTCCTAGATCTTCTAGGCAACTTGACAGGTCAAAACAGAAAGGACAAGTTTGGAGGAGGGCTGTTTTTCAATTCTTCATTTGTTTCGTAGTTGGTTTTTTAATTGGATTTACACCATTCATTTCCATGGACTTTTCGTATATGAATCCCATTTCAAAGCACCAAGCATTCTCTTTCGAGGTAGCATCGACCGTTGGGAATTTTCAAACACACAACAGTTTGGAAAGGAATGCAACATCAATGACGAACAACACCGGAGTTGACAATAGTTTCACATTAGAGGGATTGGTGCAAAGACAGGAAATGACAGAAGGGAATTTAAATAATGCCCCGACTAATCGGTCGCTCCCTCAAGATATTGATTTGGAAACTCGTAAGCTTTTGATTGTTGTGACTCCAACACATGCTGGACCACTTCAAGCCTATTATCTAAATCGTTTGGCGTACACATTAAAGCTGGTCCAACCTCCTCTATTGTGGATAGTTGTGGAGATGACCTCACAGTCTGATGAAGCAGCCGACATCCTACGAAGGAGCAGTGTAATGTATAGGCATCTTGTTTGCAAGAAAAATCTGACTGATATAAAAGACAGAAGCGTTCACCAAAGAAACGTGGCACTATCTCACATTGAAACTCATCGTCTTAATGGAATTGTCTACTTTGCCGATGAAGATAACGTCTACTCACTTGATCTCTTTGAGCAAATGAGGCATATTAGGTATCTCCTTTGTATTTTTATTTTCTGTCAAGTTGTATTCTTTGAATGATCCTTTTTACTTGTGCTTATAGGCGGTTTGGGACATGGACTGTGGCCAAACAAACATCGGACAAAAGTGCAGCTATAATTGAGGGCCCTGTTTGTAATGGAACTCAAGTAGTTGGATGGCACCTAAATGGATTAAATCGGAGATTCCGAAGATTCCACGCTCAAATGTCAGGGTTTGCCTTCAACAGTACCATAGTCTGGGATCCAAAGCAATGGCACCGACCTACTCTTGAACCAATACGACAGCTTGACACCGCCAAAGATGGTTTCCTCGTTAGTATTTATTAGCTCTTCTTTGGTTGTCTTTACGTTTCTTATTGTGTCACATTACGGCAGTGATCACAGCTGTTGTTATTTTTGGATAAATATCAGATATTTTTCATTTACTGCATCTGCCAATTAAGTCAATTTTGGTTGTAAAACTGAGAGAGAAAAGGATGTTAGCAATCGACTTTGTCCTCCAAAAATTACCCCTTGAATTAGTATTTTGCACCGTAACCTATATTGAAATGCTACATATAGATGGTGGATTTCATTTCAATTTTTTAACATTATCGATTTGAATTTGCAGGCAAGCTCGTTTATGGAGCGAGTTGTGGAAGATGAAAGCCAGATGGAAGGCTTACCGCAGGACTGCTCGAGAATCATGGTTTGGGAGCTTAATGTTGAACCATCTAATTCCTTCTATCCCAAAAAATGGTCTATGAAGAATAATTTAGACATTATTGCTCCACTTGCATGAAGCTCGGTATGTGAAAGGAGATAATTCTGATTGTCAAGGTAAGAGTCTCAGTTCTTTTCAAGTAATTTTAAATGAACTCAAACTCAGTGTATTCATCATTGAAGTTACAAGAAAGAACATACAGGAAAACAAAACAACATTATCAAAAACCAAACGTTTAGCTGTATGATTCCCCCCCCCCCCCCCAAGTTTTGTCCTGCTGGGATGATTCATCGAACAATAAATGCTGCGTTGGTGCATTGAGATTATCCACCTCCCGATTTCTAATGATCTGATTCAAACTTTATTTGTAATGATTTACAAGAAGTATATGTCTCTACTTGTTCAGTTCATGGCTGGAAAGTTTTATATCTTAGTTTATATTTATCTGATTTTGTCACGTTCGTTATTGTAGGAAAGATGGCCAAGAATTGCATTTATCTGTCATCGAAGGAGCCTCGTATCTCAACTGATACCTACACCAAGTTGCAAATCCTTACCAATCATTGATGTACGTACCTTGTAGCTGAAAAGCCGAGTAATTTGCAGACGAGCGTAAACAAAACCTTTGTTCGGTATAATATTGTCCATTTTTTCTGAGCTTGGTTGAGAGAATTTCATAGGACTAGCTAGGGAAGGATGGCCAAATGGACATCATCCTTGTGTAATGCTGACTTTAGCTCTCATTCTTGTAGCTGATAGCTATTCTTTGTGGGGTAAAACTGAAGCAAATTTTGGTCATTTACTTGTTGTTACCTCCGGATCCGCCTTTTAGTACATTGTTTCTTGCATGTATGCTACATTGAACAACTATAATTGGAGGAGACAAGTACAAACATTCGAATGAAAGGGAACGAAAGATACTAACAGAGTTATGAAACTGGAAAAAAATTTACGAAAATAAGCTCTACCATGATAGTACACTACAAGAAAATGCATTTTTAGTGACATTGAAAATAGTCACAAAAAATGTTAAATTTAGTCACTAAAATTTATAGTGACTATTTTTCTGAGTCGTCACCCGTCGTCACTAATAACTCCATCGCTACTATATTAGTGACAACTTTCATGTATTTTGTCACAATAGTTATATTTTTTATGACCACACTATTTGACACAAATGATTATTAATAGTGACTAAAATTTAGACACTAATGTTATTCTTACTAGTGACAAACATTCTATCACAAATACATATTTAAATAGTGTCTAAAATATGTCGTCACTGTCAATAATAAAAAATTATAATACTTATAGATGATGTAGCATATTCAGATATCAATTTTTAGTAAATAAATGCAATGCTTAGCTTCAAGAAGGATCGAACATGGAACCTTTAGGGCGACAGTGCAATACTTATCCATTAGGCTAGACAAGAAATTTAATACTATTTTGAAAGAAAAATAATATTTAAGTTTAATTGTAATTGAAATTAATTTTATGTATTTTAAAAATATTTATTAATTATAATACTAATTATTATAACAATAATTTAATTAATTTTTCTATGGTTTCTTATACGAAGGACGTATGTTGAAGAAACTATTTAGATTTTTTTGAAGAAAAAACTAATCAAAATGAAATATATCTTTTAAAATTTTCAAAAAAAAATCTATCATATATTATGCTAAAATCACATAGTAGTACTCTAATTTGGTCACTTTAAATTTCAATAATTTTAAATTTTGAATTTTCGATCTTGACATGAATGGTAGTATTTAAATATATTAAGTAAAATTTTCTTTTTAGCTAATTTGTTATACATAAGTTGCTTATTTAATTTTTGTTCTTTAATTTGATCATTTTTAGTCCTTGTAATTGAGTTATATTGTAGTTGTCCTGTTAGGATTATGATTAAAATTTTAAAATTTGAAAAATATAGGGACTAAAGTTGATCAAAATAGATTGACTAAAACAACAATTTACACATAGTATAGACTATAGAAATATTTTACCTTTTGACAAACTAGTTTATAATAACTTTAATTTTTATAATTATAAAAATAAATTTATCATTGTGACAATGTCTAATTTGTCATTACTTTTATTTTTTTATTGGTGACAAAATTTATCACAACAAAAAGTGAAACTTTAAGGGGCAAATAATTTCATTGTAACAACAAATATCAAATAATAGTGACCACTTCACATATCGTCACTATCATGTGTCAAATTTTTAGTGACAATGAACTTTGTGTCACAATTGTATACTTATAGTGAGAATTCATTTGTGAAAAATATAATCGTCACAATTACTACTGTTACAGTGACCAAATAAAAATATGTCACAATTACTTATACTAATAGTGTCGCACAAAAAAATTGTCACAAAAAGTTAATATTTGTGACAAAATTATTCTCAGTCACTATCAATTTGTCACTAAAAACCTATATTGTTGTAGTGGTACTTTGATATCTTGAGATGTATGATTTCAGCATTCTTTAGCCCTCTAACATTGCTTCGATCACTTTTGCTCTTACTGTTTTTTACATGTGACCTCTTCTAGCCATGTTAATAGAATTCTTGCCAGCAGTTTCGGCCATTAAAAACGAGTGGCAAATTTTGCTGAGAGCAAAAATAATATTAGATAAATAGTTTTAGAATTGTTTGTTTGACAACCTAATGTCGATATGTCCGAGTGGTTAAGGAGACAGACTCGAAATCTGTTGGGCATTGCCTGCGCAGGTTCGAATCCTGCTGTCGACGATTTTTTATTTTTTATTTTATTTTTCCTTCCTCTGTTTTTTGTGACACCTTTATTTGCAGCAATTCTTCTGAGATGTTCAGTAGTGTTTAATGGTTCCCAACCTAGAATTGATCCTTCTCGCATTTCTTCGTAAATTTATTGGAATTGTTGACCAAAAACTAGTCAAATAACATTTATATTATTACCGGAAGACTAAACTGCTCGAACCCGGATCACTTGAATATGATTTTGAATTTTGATAAACCACAAGCTCATGTTGTGATTTTGATTTTGGAGTTTAAGCAAAGTAGAGCTGGTGTTGCAAGTTTCATGAAGTTTGGAATTTAGATAGCTCAAGATCCTCTTAGCAAACACTGTATTCCCATAATAATTAGCAATATCGGGAAAGATTATTGTCAGACCAGTACTCAAATTCAATACTCCAGGAATAACAGAACTTCACATGGTTTGTTTCCAGCCGTGCTCAAAAACATCTTCTTGTCAGACCCTTATTCAGTTTTCCAGAAAAAAAAAATACAACTTTCTGGTCCGAAATGTTTTGATTCCGACGATACAGATAAATATATTCAGTAAGCAGGAAAAGAAAACATTAGTGGGATACAATACATACTTCCTTAACAGCTTTTAGTACAAGTAAAAAGTAAAACTTTATCAGTACGTGTACAAAAAAAATATTGTGCTTTAGGTTTGGATGGCCCCATTGATCCCGGCAAGCCAGAGTGCTTCCTTTGCTTTTCCATTTTGGATGACACATCAAATATCCGGGCCATGCTTTGTATTTGCTTCTAGAAATATGTTCCGGTTATACGGGGTGCGAACCGATAGAGAGTTATATTATAAATTTAGGGGTGCGAGTGCGAACTTTTTTAGATCATTGAAAGAAAATAGTCACTCACCTCGGTCCATCCCTGGTTATAACTAGGGGTGATAACGAGCCGAGCCCGAGCCTGGCCAGAAACAGTGTAATTGGGCTCGGCTCGGGCTCGAGGCTCGCCGAGCTCGGAATTTTAGGCTCGAGCTCGGCTCGAAAACAATATTATTAGGTTCGGCTCGGGCTCGAAGCTCGTCAGGCTCAGTTCGGGCTCGTCAGGCTCGGCTTGGCTCGAAATGAAAAATTTTGCTATATTTTTTTTATAAAAGATTCATTAAAAATTCCTTTTATAACCAACACTAAAACGAAATTCAATGACCGAAAAGAGAAAAAATGTGCCAAAAATTAGATTAATCCAAATAATCAATAAATATTCTTATAATACAAACACATAATTAAAGAAAATACAAAATCAAACAATAACTAACTAAAGAAAGAAAGAAAATACAAACACATAATTTATTTTAGTGCATATGTAAATTCCGAGTCTGTTCACGTGCTTTTCGAGCCGAGCTTAGGTACACTCGGCTCGGCTTGTTAAGATTTCGAGCCGAGCTTTAACCGAGTCGAGCCCGAGTAGCTCGCGAGCCGGTCAGGCTCATTATCACCCCTAGTTATAACCGGAAGGACATGTACAAAATGGGCGTGGGAGAGAGAGAGGGCCCTTGGCACTAGCTTTGGCCACTGATAATGGTGACAAAAGAGAACTCGGGTAATAATGACTTGTGCCTACGCCGCCCAATAAGAAAAAAATCCTTGTTTAATCCATTTGCTCTCTTTATAATTTGTATGTAAAGCTGAAATACAGGAAGCTGAGGACAAAGATGAAGTGGCTTTAATGGGGGAGCCTTTCCAGGTTCCAGTACAATAGATTGAATATAGAATATAGAATATATCCCCATTCCACTTTTGTTTTTCCCAATAAAGGAAAACCATGCATTTTGGATTCACTTCCAATGATAAATGTCAAACTCTTTCTTTATCTTCCTTGGCTTCTTCTTTCTGTGTTTGTTGGAATCCAAGTCTCAGCTTAAGGGAAGAAGTGGACAAGTTCAAAAGTAAGGGTTTTACTATTATTACATGTTTTCTGCTAATTTGGGGCTGTTTTTTGAATGGTTTGTTTTGGTGTTACTGTGTTAGTGAGTTCATGCAGTGTAAGAAGCTCGTCTAAGAAGCTGGAAAACATAGATGAGAATGGTCCTCCGAGGTGGTTACAATTGTCTTGTCCTCTTCCTGAAACTCCTACAGAATCAATGGAGTATCTTGCCAGATCATGGAGTCTGTCAGCCATGGAACTCTCCAAAGCATTGACTTCTTCTGTTGGAAATATTGAAACAGATGATTCAAACACCACTGCTTCAAGCCAATATGTAAGAATTAAGATTTAAGATTATTTGTCCAATCTGTTTTCCAGGAATTCTGGTGGAAATATTCATGTTTGTTTGTACAGCTAATTCAGCAGCCACCTACTGACAATATCCCTCCTGTAATTTCCCCAAGGGAAAGTGAAGATCTGAAGGTATATCTCGATTTCTACCGCGGACATAACGGTTGCGGGCCGCTATTTAAATCACTGATGGTGAATGTTGTGTGTATCCAGAAGATATTTACAATTTTACACTCCTTTTCTAATGTGTAGGAACTGTTTTTACTTCATCAAACACTGAACCCAGAGTTTCTTTCTAATCAACAAGTACTTAAAAATGGGGTATCTTAATGTTCTTGTTCAACCTTATCATAATCTTCAATTTTCCTAACACTGTCATCTTATACATGTTTACCATTGTTGGCTTTATTGCAAATTTGAAGATATACAAGAGCATCGTAAGAGGGCGAACGATGGGGAAATGGTTGAAGGACCAGAAAGAGAGGAAGAAGCAAGAGATTAGAACCCATAATGCACAACTTCATGCAGCTGTGTCAGTGGCTGGAGTTGCAGCTGCCGTTGCAGCACTTGCGGCTTCTAATGCGATGTTACCGGAAACGGAAACCATTTGTCTTAAGACATCGTCTAAAGTATCGAGTGCTATTGCATCTGCAGCAGCTCTCGTTGCCTCCCACTGCATTGAGATTGCAGAGGACATGGGAGCTGATCATGACCAAATCTTAACAGTAGTCAACTCTGCAATGAATGCAAGAACAAGTGGTGATGTAATGACCCTAACAGCCGGAGCAGCCACAGGTTGTTCAAATTGCTTCTAAATTCCTTCATCCGAATCGAAAATGACATTAATAGTTTCATACACGAATTAATGCAGCCTTGCGAGGAGCTGCTGCCTTAAGGGCAAGACTGCAAAAGGCTGGGACTTTAGCTTTGGGTGAAGACAGCAACGGACCGAATATCACAACAGCATTGAACTTCGTTGCAACCGGGGGAGACCTACTCAAGCGCACAAGGAAAGGTACATTTTCCGGAGCCTTATTAATCAGATATATCAAATCTTCAATCTTTATCAGTCAGTAGCAAAATATTACATCTTAGTACCATGAATTTATGCTGATTACACAGGAGCTTTACATTGGAAGCAAGTTTCTTTCTATATAAACTCTAACTGGCAGGTAAGAAATCAAAGTCCTTGTAATTTGATTATATAGAATCCAGTCCTTTAAAATGTAAAATCTCACTTGTTTAGCTACATATTCTAAAATGCATACTATTTTGAGCTTGTTATATGAGAAAGATCCTAATCTTTTACTGAAAACAGGTGGTGGTTAAACTGAAAAGCAAGCACATGGGAGGCACGTACACGAAAAAGAGGAAGTGTAAGCTAAGCCTCGTCGGCTCGTACTCGAGATTAATTGATTTTCTTATCAAGTTAAGCCTGCCATGTTAACAGATTTTACACCGTGCTTTCCAGGTGTGATCTTGGGAGTTCATGATAACATCCCGGCATGGCCCGGAAGGGAGAAAGAAGACAATGCTGAGCAGAGAGCTTATTTTGGGATTAAAACTGCAGAGAGGATAATAGAATTCGAGTGCATGAGTAGAAGTGACAAACAGATATGGACGGATGGGATCCGACTTATGTTGAATTATTGTAACAATATGGCATATTTCTGAGACTCAAGCTTGTTTGGATTGATGGAAAAAGCTAGATTTTCATTTCTGTAAAGTAATCATGTTGAAATTGTATATGTCTGATTCCTCAGGCACTTAGCTGAGTGAAGTCATTGGAATGTTCCATGTTTGAGGCTTCTAATTGCCTACAAATATCCTCTATAAAATGGTCAAGAACATTATTCTTGTGATTCTGTTTTGTAGTTGGATTGGCACGAAAGCTACGGAAAACTATGATTCTGATTAAACAGACACTTCGAAAGCTACGACGGTTTCATCAGATTTCAGGAATCATTCTTGTGATTCTGTTTTGTAGTTGGATCGGCACGAAAGCTCCATGAAAACCATCCGGGACTCTGCATGGTAGTGTAATTCTAGCAACTGGCTCCTTGAGGAAGTTCTTGGTGTCAATTATATAAACCTGCATATTAGTCCATGGGAAATCAAGCAAAATACAGATCAGATGAACCCCTTTTTTTTCCTGAATGATCGAAACAAAAACACTTGTCTGCCATACTTGAGAAATATTAGTATCTTGGTGGTGAACAAATGTGATAATCCAACCATCATCTTCTTCGACACCGCCTTCTTTAGGGACAAAGGCAGCTCCACTGCAATATGTGTTCTTCTCAAACATGTGATATTCTACTTGGATCGATCCTTCTACTCGGTTCCCACCCTAGTCTCAGATTTTAAGTTCCCCAATGAATAACATAGAATTGAAGATAAAAGAAATGCATGAGAAACCTTTCATTACCGAAGAAATCCCGGTGTTCCGGTCTTCAAAGTAGAGCTTGGCAAGGCCTCCAAATCTCCCCATGCCTGAAATAACCAGATGAAAAGAAAGACCATGTTATCTTAAACATGACAGAAAGTGAACCAAAGGGGGGCTTGTTTTTTCGACTACCTGCAGCGGAGCTTGGGGCGTAGTGACATACTTGTGTGTAGCCATATTTGTTTCTAACACCTGTGAAAGCTCCATTTATCATAGGAAATTCCATGGGGAAATGATTAGGCCCTGCCAGATATCTCTCCTTCACATCTCCGGTTCGCACGTTCAGTCTCCATTCATACGGACGAGGAAACAATAGCTGGTCTTCCGAAATGGCATCTTCCATTGGTTTGCCAGGGCTAGGCTTAAAGTTTGCTGGAAACCACTCGAATCCCTTCGAACCTGGTACAGGCCCGGGTATGACTGATGCAAGTGCTCTAAATCCCCATACCACAACCTATATATACATATATAGCTCTAACAAATTCCAAATGGCTACAAAATCCATGGTAGTATATGATTTTAAGTTACCTCATCACTATCCTCAAAGCAATTGAAAATGTGAAATGTGCAATTTGGTTTCACTTTAAACCACCGGATTGAATCTGCATGTCCATAGCGAGGCATTACACCAATTCTTGCATATCCTTCCTGTTCGTATTTGATTAACCTACGTCGACATTTCTCGTTAAGCCGAAGAAGGAATATATTCTGATAAAGTAAAGAATCCAAGTATAGGAACTCACTGGCCACCATGTATAAGTCTATTTACGTCTACAGTTATTGGACAATCCAAGAACACGTTATACCTGCAAAACAAGACCCCCATGGTAAATTAATCGTTCTGATTATGCGAAAACACCGAATGTACCTCTTTGTAACTCCGAGTTCATGGCAAAGAGGGCATCGATCGAGTTTCAGATCCAGTTTGTGAAGTAATTCCTTCCCATCAGCTGAAAATAAGAATTACATGTTTCTGAGTTGATTAGGCAGCTGAAAAATATGTTGTGTATGCTAATGCTATAGAATCAACCTGAAATGACTCCCACTTCAACAAAAGGTTTAGTTGCTGCAGCTCCCATAGTAACAAGCTCCCCAGTGCCAGGAGCTCTCTGTCATATACAAAATGAACTAATCTGTAAACAGGGATGGACCGAAGAGTGCTAAGGGGGACAGTCGCACCTACTGTAAAATTCAAATTCCTATATATTTTAGAAATTTTCTTTGTATTTCATATTCGATGACCAAAGTATAAAACATAAAATCAACTGGAGCAGCGATTGTCTGTCCAGTTAACATATGCAGATGCAGTTAAACATTCAAAGCATCCATACATACATACATACATACATACATACATACATACACACACACATACATACATACATACATACATACATACATACATACATACATACACACACACACACACATACATACATACATACATACATACATACATACATACATACGTGAGATAGGTCCAATGGGTATGAGTAGTCAACAAACTCAAAAGCAGAATCCACAAATGCATCAAGCAATTTAACAGCAGTGTTCTTCACAGCAACTTTCAGGACATCAACTCCAAGAACAAGTTGTTCCATTTCTCTAAAAAATGGCTGTGAATCGAGTAAAAACTAATCTGTAAACAGTGATGGACCGAGGGTGCTAAGGGGGACAGTCGCACCTACTGTAAATTTCAAATTCCCATATATTTTAGAAATTTTCTTTGTATTTCATATTCGATGATCAAAGTATAAAACATAAAATCACGTGTCGGTCCCTATCTGTAATAACATTCATGTAGACTTTGATCAAGTACCTTAGGATGTGCAGTAAATGGTCGGTTCCATGCTCCATTGACATCCCAACAACCTAAAGCTTGTAGAGTAAAGATGTCAATCTCTTGAGGCAAGTCATTTTCTGCAATGGAGTAGAGCTTCCCCGAATGCTCAAAAACGTTGGTGTTACTTATATTTTTCGATGGTTTTCCGAATCTCAACTGGGGATATGCCAACAGAAACAAAGGGACATCAATTTTATGCTTGAAATAATTTAAAACAGCTTGTTTATGAACCCCAAACCAAAGCAAAACCCACCAAATTGAGCAGAAAAGAAAAGATAACAGCAAGAGAATCCCCATGGACGGCAGGGAGAAAAGAGGGTTTGTTTCGAAGTTTTTCAAGCTTGAAGGTGTCGGTTTCCACGTATCTGTTGTTGTAAATCAGAGTCCACCCCCCATTGTTGTCTCGACTGAAATACAAAGCGTGAAGCATTCCTTCTCCTTCAACCCATAGAGGACTTGACTGCCCGAATATAGACTTAGTTGACTTCAATCCTCCAAACACAGGATTTGATCCTGCAAATGCATATAGCATTATCGTTCGTATGTGTAAGATTCACATGTCATGGGGGTTTGACTTTTGAGAGAGAAGAAAAACCATTTCTTATATAGACTCCTTGAGGAAAACCAGATGGAATATCGCCATTGATGCTGGTGACAGGCACAGCTTCTCTCAGTTCATCAACTGGTGCAGCAATTGTCTGTCCAGTTAACATACGCAGATGCAGTTAAACATTCAAAGCTTCCAGACATACATACATATAGGGGTGTAAATGAACAGAGCGTTCGACAAACCGTTCGTATAACGTTCGTTTATTAAGCTAAATAAACGAGTATGAACAAAAATTTTATGTTCGTTTAATAAACGAACGAACACGGACAAAGGTGTGTTCGGCTCGTTTATGTTCACGAACAAGCTCGTTTATAGGCTCCTTTATGCGCTCATGTATAAGCTCGTTTATAGTCTCGTTTATAAGCTTGTTTATAGGCTCGTTTACATGCTTGTTTATAGAATGAAAATGTTTGTGGATGTATCTAAATACTACTTTTTGTTGTTGCTAAAGATATTATATTAAGTTCATGTTTAAATGTAAGTTTTAATTTGTTGCTTTTTATTTATTTATTTATTGTTAATTTAGTTAACATTTCTTAAAATATAAACAAACATGCTCGCGAACGAATAAATGAGCACGTTCGTGAACACTTAAACGAACACGTTCGTAGACACTTAAATGAACTCGTTAGTGAACACTTAAACGAACACGTTCGCGAACACTTAAACGAACACGTTCATGAACACTAAACAAACGAACACGAACACCTTCAAAAATAAATAAACGAACACGAACACAATATTAAAAATTTAAACGAACACGAACTGAACACAAACACCTTTAAAATTAAACAAACAAACACGAACAGAGGCTTGTTCGTTCAAGCTCGATTCATTTACACCCCTACATACATACATACCTGAGATAGGTCCAATGGGTATGAGTAGTCAACAAACTCAAAAGCAGAATCTACAAATGCATCAAGCAACTTAACAGCAGTGTTCTTCACAGCAACTTTCAGGACATCAGCTCCTAAAACAAGTTGTTCCATTTCTCTCAAAAATGGCTGTCGGACACGACAAATGTCAGATTATATGCATGCTGCATGCATGTGTTACAAGCAGTAAGAAAGAGAGGTGCTAACCTTGAGAGAAGAGGAAAGATGATGACTTATCTTGAGGAGATTAAACTTGTGTGAGAATGAGACAGTGGGATTTCTGAAGGAGCTTTGTCCTTGAAATGGAACATAATAATAACATGCCATCTTTATTTCTTTCTCTCCTGGAAATATCTTTAAACTCTCTGTGTATATTCATTGATTAATTACCAAATTCAGGAAAGTATATATAGACAGTGTAACTGCACTAAGTTCTAAAAAACAAGGCATTAACACTACACCAGATTTTGTATATAGTGGCGTTTTTAGGAAAAACGCTACTAATATTGTACTTATCATGGCGTTTACAACACAACCGCCGTAAAATGACAAACTTTGCGGCGTTTGTAGCAAAAACGCCGCTAAAAATAACATATAGTGGCGTTTGTGAAGAAAACGCCGCAATAGGTAGAGTTTTAGCGGCGTTTAGTTTCACAAACGTTGCAATAGGTCTAATTTGTTTGTGTATATTCATTTATAAATACAGGCTAAAAAAAAGGCACGTACCGAATTTGTTACAAAAATCGTAAGAAAGTTTGTACAATATACCGAAATTCTTACAAAATCGTAAGAAATTCGGTATGTACATAATTCTTACTATTTTTGTAAGAATTTCGGTACATGTACAAAATTCTTACAAAAAATCGTGAAACTTAAGGTATGTACATAATTTCTTACAACTTTTGTACAAAATTTAGTATGTACAAAAAAGTTGTAAGAAATTATGTACATACCGAATTTCTTACTATTTTTGTAACAAATTCGGTACATGTACAAAATTTCTTACGATTTTTTTATAACAAATTCGATACATACCTTTTTTTAGCCTGTATTTAAAGTGTTGTTTCCTATAACTACCCGCACTTCATTCATATTATTCAGGAAAGTATTTATTCTTTGATTAATAGAAGTGGTACCAACTTGGAAAGACTTTCAATATGTTTTTTTTATCAAAGGAGAACGAACTTCAATTAAAAGAAAAGGGGCCCGACCCCATGCACATGGTGTGCAGGAAACAAAGAAGAAACAACAAACATAAAACGCGAGGTACACAAGCGGCAGAAAACAGTATCTATGCAAAGATGAAACAGTGTAGAGGGAATACAACACAACATAGGCACGGAGCCTATCCAGACCGGGGCATCAAGGCCCACACGACAAAGAAAACTCCTATCAAGGCAGGTGAGACTCCCACCACTAGAAGACCTCGGATCAGAAGGGGCATAAATGAAATTTCGGTTCTGGGAGAGCTCCATCCGGAGGCAGGCTCCCAATCCCATAGAGAGATTGAGTCTTGTCACCAAAATCACGGAAAGGTCAAACCCAAGCTGATCTGGCTACACTAAAATGTTTGTCAATCTTGAAACCGACGAGCTTGCAAAAAAAAAGTGAACTTTCTAAAATAGGGCTCTTATCAATCGATACTCGAAAGAATAGGTAGAACCGCCCGAATTCCATCCGCATCTAATAATCTTCGATCTTATTAGAAAAAGTGAACTTTCAATATGTTTTTTTTTTTTTTGAGGAAGAACTTTCAATATGTTTTATGATAGGAATTGGGGAACAGTAAAATGTGAATAAACTTGAAATTCACACGTGTCATTCTTCTGGATTGTTTTTTTCTTTCTTTCGAGGGAAGCTGTAATTTATGCAACTATATCTATATGCATACTTATTTATGGCAAAATTGGGGCAATATTGCACCAAAAAAATATTTTAAATTCTATATTTATGGCACTTTCTACAGTAATCTTTAAAGTCGGATTGCTTTTTATTCGACCTCATCAAAAATTAAAAAAAATGTGATGGCTTGATGCTTTTTATCCGACCTCATAACAAAAAATAAAAACAAAAAATTTGGTGAGGGCAAACTACTTTCAATCCAACCTCATGGAACAAAAAAATTTAAAAAATTATGAGGGCATGTTGCTTTCTATCCGGGTTTTTCTTAAGGGTGAGGTCGGGTCGAGTTCAGGTTTATGGTGAAAAAATCTGACCTGACCTGACCTGTGACTAATAGTGTAATTTTCTCTTATATTTTTAAGATTATTTATAATAATACTCATTTTTACATATATTTTTATAATTAGGTCCTTAAAACTGAATTTTTTATTTAAAATTTATTCTCTAAAATAATTTTTTACAATTAAGTCCTTAAAATTATTTTCTACAATTAGAATCAAAAATTAATTTCTTTAATAGATCGGATTAGGTTGAGGCTGGATTTAAGTATATAAATTCCGGGTCGGGTCGGCAAAAATCTGACCCGTACCCGTGCCCATCCGTGAGTGGGATCTGATTGCTCTGGACGGTTCACACTATTTATATGATCGTGCGAAAAGTCGTAGATGCTGAAAATTTAAGTGTTAATTTTAAAATATTACAAAAGAAAAAAAACATTTTCAAATTATCAAACATGCTTTTAGATCATTAAAAATTTCAAATTATCAAACATGCGTTTAGATCATTAAAAATTCAAATTATCAAACATGCTTTTAGATCATTAAAATTATTAATCTTTAATAAATTATTTTTTCAATTAGTTATCAAATTATTTTATCCTGACATTCTTAATACAGTCTGATAATATTATATGTTTAATTTTAATTCTTACTAAAACTCATGCCCATGGTACAAATAAAACTACTTGAACTCGAAACTATTAGAGTGAACCGCATTTTCTTTTGTACTGTGACTATTCCTTCATTCGAATTATTTGACTTTTTTAGTAGATACTATTGATTCAAAGTTAATTAATTACTTTAAAGTAAATTTATTACATTTTAATTTCATTAGGTAAGTTTTAAAATTTTAGAAATATATATGTTTTGATCTATCGTCCACTTTCTTCGACTAATATTTTTATATTAAATAGATAGATATTTACATTCTTAAGATAAATGGCAGAATTTAATTTCATATAAAATAAGATAAGATAAGCACCGTGCGTTTGGTTCTAGAGAATACAAGCTATTTTTTATTTTCTAAAAAATAGAAAATATTGAAGTAAAACGGGTTTGGTTTCAAAATTAGAAGAAAAAAAATTAGAAAATAAAAACAAAAAATAGTGAAATTTGAAAACATAAAAAAATATATTTTTACTATTTTTATTGAAAATGTTTTAGAAAAGTGGAAGAAATAAAAGTAAGGGTTTTAAAATTTTAACTTTATTTAACCTAGGTTCAAATTCGTGTAATACCAAATTTAAAACTTTAGCTTATTTAATCATATTTTTATTATAATAATATTTTTCTAATAATTATATTTTAATTTAATTATTTAATAAATAACTATTTATTTATTTTTATTTTAAAAAATTAGATACCAAACACATTTGATTATTTTTATTTTTGAAAACAACTTTTCATTTCTATTAACCTAATAATATGTTTTCTAGCTTTTGGAAAACTGAAAATAAAATTTATTTTCTGAAAATAAACATAAAAACCAAAATAGAATACATTTTTTAAAACCAAACGTACATTCTTTTATTTATCTTTCATCGCTCTTTAGTCTTATTTAACTCCTTTTCAGACTTTTTTATAAAAAAATTATCTGTCGGAAAGTATATTTAATTAAAATTACCTTTGTAGCGCATGGTTGAATAATTATTTTTAATTAAAACTATTGCATTTAAATTGCATTAAGTAAGCTTTATAATTTTGGGAATTGATACATTTCAATCTACTTCATATTTTACTAATTAGTTTTCTAGATCACTCGTATTGCATGTAAACATATGCGTCATTTTTTTAACTTAATAACTTTTTATATAATTAATGTAATTAGTTATTATAAAATAATTAAAGTATATGAAATATTATATTAATAAAAGAAGGAAAATACTTTGATGCACAAGCTTGTGTAAACTTTAGTTTACACAAGCCCTTTAATTTTAGGGTTTAGGGTTTAAGATTTTAGGTTAGGGTTTAGGGGTTTAGTATGTAGGGTATATAATTTAAGGTTTATGGTTAGAATTTAGAGTTTAGGGTTTAGGGCTTAGGGTTTAGGTTTTAGGTTGCTAGGGTTTGTAATTTAAATTTTAAATTTTATAAAAGGGTTGTGTAAAAAATTTTTACACAGCTTGTGCATCAAAATAAAACCCATAAAAGAATTCTAATTGTAATTAAAATAATTATATAGTATTAAAAATACTATATTTATACAATGTTTGTAGATCCATAGCTTTTTTTTACTTTTTAATTTTAATTGTTTTGACCTCGACAAAATAGTTAAATTCCGTAGCATGTGGGTCTCAAATTCACTTGAAATGGGCCAATGAAGTAGACTTTTTATTAAATTGAATTTAAAATTTAAATGAGAAACTACATTAAACCTTTTAAAATTAACATTGTAACACCCGGGTTTAAGGGTCGGGTGAAAATAATATTTAAATAATATTTGAGTTTCAATTTTATAATTAAAATAAATAAATTATTATTATGGTCTTCATATTTCAAAGCAAACATTATGTGTTGGACTCAAATTGATTTGAAAATCAAATTCCATGAATTTTAATATTAATGAGAATATCATCTCATTATTGGTATTTTAGTAATAGAATGAACTTTCAATTTAAAAAGCACATTTTTAATTAAAACAACCTTTTTGTCATCTTCTTCACTCTTCATTTTTCCATTTTCAACGACAAAGAAGCTCTCCCCTCCCCCTTTCACTATTCTATTTCATCTCATGCTCCTTGTTGGTGATTTTTGAAAGGTAATTATATTTCCATTTTGCTCTCATCTTCCTCTCTTTGAAAGTACCATTAGTTTTCATTTTTGTCCATGATTTTGGAATTTGAGTTTTTGAGAGTTTTGATTAAAAATGCTACCTTTATTGTTTTTAACTAAAGATTTTGATTTGTTAATGATGTATGAGTTGTTTATGAACCATGAGTTCCAACATATGTGAATTTTAAAGTGTTTTAACATAATTTTCGTATTTGGGTTTTAATGGGTTTTTAGAAGGGTTTTAAGGTTGTTTTTGGAGTTGTTTTATGTTAGAAATTGAGGGCTGAGGTTAGTATGATAGTTGGGGGTTGTTTTGGAATCATTTAAGAGTGTTAAAGAGGTTGAAATCATGAGTTTTGGATTGGGTTTAAGGGCTGCTCGGGTTTGATGTTTTGGGGGTTGTTCATAGCTTGAATTCATGTGTTTTATGCTTGAGTTGTGTTCCGGGTTGGCTACATGGATGTATGGATTGATTCGAGGTTGTTTTGTTTGTATTGAGATGATTAGAGGCAAAAAATTGTGTTGGTGAAGCATCGGGAGTGAATCCGGAAGCTTGAAGGTCTTGGTTGCTTGGTTGTTGAGCTTGGAAGTGAAGGTGAGTGGTTAAATGTTTTAAATGATTTTGTGTATTTGGTTCAAGCATGTGGACTAGGTTGGGCTTGGTAGACCCACCTAGAGTTGGGATTAGAGTGGTAGCCTAATCCCAAGCTATAGTTAGAGACTATGGTTGATCTTTGAATGTGTGTGCCTCATGTTTAATTGTGATTGTGTTGGCTATGTATATGATGCTATACATGTGTGTTGAGGCTTGGATTGGTGCATTGTTATATGCATATGGATTGTGCATGATGTTAATCATGGTGAGTACGTGCTAAGCACAAAAATGGTTATGAAATGATATTGTGGATTGTGTTTAATATTGGCACTAGTATGCTTGGGTACAAATGATCGATCATTAGGATGTTAGTGTGCACACGTGAGTCAAATGCGCGTGTGGTCTTGATGATGGTAGTCATCAAGATGGAGTACGGGTTCGCCCGAAAAACCTTCTTATATATATATTAGTCGATGATGAGTGTAATCCCATCGACGGGGCGTGAGGATGAGTGGAATCCCCTCCGCGTGAACGGTGATGAGTGTAATCCCACCGTAAGGTAATGGTTGTGTTGGATGTGAGTTCCAACGTGTTATCCGCGTATTCGAGTCATAGCTAGGTGCCAATATCATATGAAATGTGATTCCTATATGGATTATTATATATGTTTACATATGATGTGGATTTGAGCTTGTTGAGCATGGCATACTATTGGATATATGTTCATGCATCATGTGCATTTTGGCTCATGAGGATCGAAGGTAAGGACATGCATTTACCTTGGTTGTGCTCGTGCTTGGACCTTGCATTGTCGAGGTTTGTTTTTAATGAGATTACCCTCACTAAGCTTTACGCTTACGCTCTCTTTTGTTCGACAATGCAGATCCGTAGTTCGTGGGTTGCTAGTGCAAGAAGGGGGCCTCCAAGTGTGCTAGTTGGACTTTTGAATCTATCAAGTATGAATTTTATGTTAATGATGTAATGGTCAAGCAATGGGGACTTGTGTGGTTGATGTTGGTTTGTTTAGGAGCATGCTAGACTCCTTTTATATGTTATGTTGGTTGGCTTGTGGTTGCCTTGTATTGCTTGTAAACCATGTCTATTTTGTCACCTTAAAGGGTTAGTGTTGACCTTGTGTATACATGTCATCTTGAATGCTTAAGTGTATGCTTTGTATGATTTTTTAAATGGATGCCCCTATCTTATATCCTTATGTATCTTGAGTATGTTTGCGATAGGGTGCATGCCTCTAGAGTGTGTTCGTATGTTATGTATGCTTCTTGGGGTCGTTAAGGGCGTTTGGGACCATTTGGAGATGTTTAAAACTGATTTTAAGAATTCACAGATTGCAGGTGTTACGAAACGGGTTGTGCTGTTTCGGAACGGGTGTGGTTCCAGGGCCCTCGTATCGTAACGTGTTTCGGTACGGTTTGGCTACTGTGAGCCATTGTTTCGAAACAAGTTTCGAAACACTTTGGCTACTAGAATTACCTGTTCCGAAACGGGTACTGGAACGCCTAGGTAAAATAGGACCATGTTCCGAAACGGGGTGGATGCGTTTCGGTACGGGTGTCTAACTTTTTAAACTCGAGCCCGTGTTTCGAAACGGGTGATGTCTGTTAGGATAATATTTTAGATAATAATTCAGGTCTTAATAAAACTATCTAAAAATATATAAAACTTTAAATTTTTACCGTGTGCAAGTGAATACTAACCTCATTTTAATAAATTAATATGGAGTAATTAAGAGTTTTATATTATAATATATAAAAGTTTAAATAATAATTTAAATGTTAGGATAATATTTTAGATAATAATTCAGGCCTTAATACAATAAAAATGATTTATTTCTTATAATTAATCAATAATATAGAAGTACATTTTTCAAATAATAATAATAATAATAATAATAATAATAATAATAATAATAATAATAATAATATAGAAACACGCGTTGATTTAAGACTATAATAACTTAACTTCGGCCATAAACAGGGAAATTAATTGTAGCACGGGACATCTCTAATACCTCCGCCTAAAAATGAGTAAGCCCGAACTAAAAGTCTACCAATTTATGTTCAGCGTTGAATATTACTGGCCATTTATTATTTTGATTTAAATGGTGTGATTGAAGGGTCGTTTAGTGGTAAATATTTGATTGAGTCAAACCAATTTGAGTTAAAAAATCAGAGTTAGTCGATTTGTTTGAATTTTTGTTCAAGTTTTATTGTAAATATTTATAATGTTATGGTATTAATTAATTCTAATTTAAACGGCTTTCTACAACTATATATAATATACATATATGTTTCTTGATATGTGATAAACATATATCATGTAGAATTAAGGGACTCAACTTGAACTTAAAAATCGATCCACTAATTATTAAAATTATCGAGTTATTGAATCTCATTTATAACTTAAATTTTATTTGTAATATTTTTGAGTCTAGTTTAAAAAATTACGAATCAAATTCAAAATTTTCCATATCTAATCGAAAATTTTGACCTTTTCAAATGGAGTCCAATTTCACTCACTCATAAGCTTCTTCACTCACAGTTTGAATTGAGATATATATAACTCATTATATAATTTATTTCAGAAGATCAGTACGTATTAATCGGAAGTGTTGAACAAATTGTGTTTGTTTAATTTCGTGTCAACAATCTCTAAAGTAAGTGGTTAAAATTTTTAGTTGACATCTTTTCATATACTTTAAGTTGTAGGTTTAAAATTTATTATGAGCAATTTCCACTCTCCAAAGTAGAAATTGTTTAAGAAAAAATTATCCCAATATTTTTTTATTGTGTTATTTTTAATTTACTCGCTTTATATTTCTATTATATCTTATTTTACAAATTTATTAAATTAACAAAAGTTCATTTCCAAAATGTTATATAAAATATTAATAAATTAAATAACAATTATTTAATTATGTACATGATGTTGCTTGATATGAAAATAGCAGCCCATGTGCTGGACTTATGAAAATAGCAGCCCATGTGGTGGATTTATGAAAATAGCAGTCCATGTGCTCATATTATCAATATAGCATTTCATGTGCTAAACTTTGCAATGAAGTCCTCGTAGGTTGAATGGGTAATAGTTATGGGCCCAAATTGGAGCAGATTCTTGGGCCTTTATAATCTTTTGGACATCCAAAGAAAACCAACAGAAACTGACAACTTTCAGGCAAATAACTGTAGAAATGGGCAAATAATTTAGGTATGTATAATTTTAAATATTAAATAAGCTAGACATTATCTTTTTAATTTTGAGTTTAAGAACTTAGCAATTCCTTGTATTTTTTAAATTTAGTAATTTGTTCTCTTACAATGTTTGATTCTAGCTCTATCAATACTACTAGTGTATTTCAGTAAAATTAAAAGAAATCGTCATTACTTTTTTTTGCTCAGCAATGTAATTTTATTAAAAAGGATGGTAGAAAACATTCTAACCCTAAATTGTGAGCCTGGTTAAAAATTCCCTTAATTTAAGTAGAGAAAAAGAGTACAGCACAACCAGATTCGAACCGGACTAACCGTTACAAACCACACCTGAACAGTCCCAAAAAACCAGCTAGGAAACACCACAACAGACACCAGATGGCTTAAGGAAGCCAAAATGACCAACAAAACATACAATCCACACAGAAAGCGTCTTTACTGGAATCAGGAAAGCTTGCCTATAAAACCGAAGATCAACATTTCATCCATGGATTTAAAAAGCGGACCACAACCGCGATATAGCGGTTGCGCCACCATCCAAAACTACGATTGGGGTAAAAAATAGTCCGCGATCGCGACCGCTATTTAAAACCCTGATTTCATCCCTTGAAGAATCTAAAGAAGCACCTGAGCTTCTTAATGACAGCCCACACCGGCAGCTCACAAAAACACAGAAAATTCAATCCTTCAGCACTGTTATGAATACAACAACCACACGAATTAAAAAAAAAACGAAACACTGAATAGAATTAATGATCGTACATAACATGAAGAAAGATCTCGAAGGCCTCACGCTTGCCGTATTTATGATGAACGTATAGGCTTTTTTTTTAAGCTTTAGCGCGCATACCCTCCATGTATGGGCGTATATGAAGCCATAAACACCAGCTTGCAGTAAAGCATGTGAATTTAACAGATATATATTTGGTTATTCAGGTCCCACTTATTACTATACATGCATGGAATTAATGAATCCAACAATCTTATAACTTTAATCAACTCTGCATGCATGGGCAAATACGCTAATGCACGTGACAAACAATCGGTGCACTGCTGCTGCATGCTTCAGATAAGGGTTTTAAATCGCGGTTGCGACGTTATATCGTGGTTTCGGACAAAAGCTGCTGAATTGCGGTAATTACGGATCTTTTTTCTATTCCAATCGCGGTTTCGGACGGCGGCGCAACCACTATATCGCGGTCGCAGTCCGCTTTTTAAATCCCTGCTTCAGATGTAAGCTTTTTTTTCAGTTTTCAAGTGCCAGGATTTGAGACCGGAGGCAGTGGAGATCGGATTAAAGAAATGGTTTTCTGATCGGAGAGTCCAAAGCAGCAGCTCACGGGGACACCAATGGCTGCAAAATACCTGAGTTATGGACAAGAAATGTTTTGTCGTCTATTCTGATTATGGCCCAAAATTTAATACAACTGCATATATAGGTAAATGCTGTTGACTGTTGTTTCCTTTATGCAATTTGGCGCCCATTTCTTACCTCTTTAGTTCGTTTTAACCAATCCACTTACATATGTAAGATTACAATGTTTCCACATTGATGATTGATGTCTGTCTTCTTTTTTTTAGAAATGGTATCCTAATCGATTTTGAATTAGAATTTAAAACCTTTTCTTTTTATTTTCGAGAAGATGATAACCAAAAATTAATTGATATAATAGAATAATATATTAAATTTTCAAATAAAATTTAGGTTTTGGATTATGATATCGTAAATGAAATAACGAGCTGGCAGAAGGTCCATGGCCCCATGATTTTGTTGTCTAAGAACTGGAATTTGGATATTTCACAAACATAAGACTACGTACAAAGAAACCATATAATTAAATAAGACATGGACGATGGACACATAAGTCGGTATTGTATTTGTAATATTTTTTATGAGAGAAATTATATCATGAATTTTTTCCACCACGTTATCGGACTCTGTGATATAATTTTTTCCTTTGTGGAGATTAAGATTTTTACAAATTCTTCTTGTCTGAATTCGTTAATAATGAAAATCTCTATATCTAAAACAGTTTTCGGCCTCGGCTGCTATAATGGACAGTGGCGGATCCCCATGGTATTTTGGGTGGGCTTGTGCCCAAATTGGATTTCTCAAACCTCACACATTTGGTTTCAATTTTTATAATTTTTATGAATTAGTCCTTAAATTTTATACCTTGTGCATACCTTGAAATTTTGAGATTTTTATGATTTGTACTCATCCTAAAAAGTATTTTGATTTGTGACCACCCTCAAAAAAATTTTGGATCCGCCATTAATAATGGATGCCGGTAAAAATAATTTCACCTTTGGTGACATTTTATCAACCGGTCATATGACTAAATGAAATATTTTTAGTATGAATGTCAAATATACAAGGAATCGCATCGGGTATTATATTATATTAGCATATGGGTCCATGTTTACAGTAATCAACAACTCGGTTGTGGGTGAACATTTTCAACTTCTTTTCAAAGTAAACCGTTCCGAAAACACAAGAATGTGAGGTAGTTAATGTACTTACCACATTTATTACAAAACCATCACATAAAATTAATTATCCTGTACGAACATATACCAAGAAACCTGACGGAAATTAATAGGGCGTAAAAACAAGGTTTAATGACAGCATTGTTATTTGGGATAAAAAAATTTCTACCCCTATTTATGCTTAAACACTAAAAATACTATAAAATTAAATTTCAAGTTATAACCTAAATTTTAAATCTTAAACCCTACACCCTGTACCCTAAAAAAACACCTTAAACCTTAACCATAAATTCTAACCTAAAATACTAAACTCTAAACTTAATTTTAAACATGAAGGCGTAAATAAAGGCACAAAAAAAATAGAGTAGAGGATTTCCGTCATGTTATTTGTTAATGTTATGTCTGCATTTAACATGTTTAGAGTTTCCATAACTTAAACTCATGTCCAATGAAGGGAAGCCAAAGCAGCATCAAAGGTTCAAGCTCGAGCCTCTTTTACTTTTGATGGCGTTGGTTGTCGCTGATCATGGCTTATGCTTGCAAGGGAATTTGAAAGTGGAAGTCGAGCAATACTTAGGCAATGGTGCTGAGGCTCTGTGACATGTTGATCCCGGTGGTTAATAGGGTTGTTTGTGTCGCTTGCCATAACTATGGTAGTTTTGTGATTAGGCTTATGTAGACGAGGTTTTGCCCGCGTTGTCTTTTGTATTAATATTTCGATAGATACTCTTTTATTCATTTAAATTTTTAAAAAAAGAAATAGGTTTAAGCTCGTGAAAACCCGATAGCACAACAAAATCAATTATTAACCATAAATGACAAATTCGACAGAAAAAGAACAAGAAGAGTTCAACGATTTCACGTCGGAAAGAAAAAGGGAAATTACTTTTTAAAGAAGAAGATAAAAGAAGAGATTAATGGAGGTTGCGTGGCAGTAGAGAAAAGGACCCCATTGAACCATAGGGTATAGCAGGGTGACCCATATCTTTTGTGGGCTATCACCTTTCTCTCTCAATGTTTATAAGTGTTGTGTGAGTCATTGGGAAATTATGTACAAAAACCGAAAAAAAAAGGCTATGGTTTGCTCAAAACAAGTCTCTCATGGCGTATGACCCGACCCCCACCACCATTCTTTCTTCACTCTCCCTCTGCCCCCGTCTCTTTTTCTAACATTTCCTACACTGTCACTTCAATTCACTCTGTTTTGGCAGCAAACAACTACGAGGGGAATAAAAATGACTGAGCTGCGAATTTCAGAAACAGAGTGCAGTTCCAACTCGGTCCCAAGCTCAGCCACAGCTGCAAGTGTTAAACCTGAAACCACCACCGATTGTAGTAAAAGGATGAAGCGAACGAGGGGGGATTCAAGCAAGCACCCGGTTTACCGTGGCGTCCGGATGAGAACATGGGGGAAATGGGTGTCTGAAATCCGCGAGCCGCGGAAAAAATCCCGCATTTGGCTCGGGACTTTCCCGACCCCGGAAATGGCAGCTCGAGCACACGACGTGGCCGCTTTGAGCATCAAAGGAAACACGGCGATTCTCAACTTCCCTGAACTGGCAAACTCGTTACCTCGACCCGTGTCTTTAGCACCCCGCGACGTGCAAGCTGCGGCAGCCAAAGCTGCCCAAATGGGGAACTTGGACTCTCCATCGCCATCCACAGCATCATCTTCGTCTTCGTCGCTGTCCTCTTTGGTTTCCCAACTGGACTTATCTTCAGGGTCGGACGTGTTGAGCGAGATAGTGGAGCTACCGAGTCTAGGGACAAGCTATGACTCGGTTGAGTTGGGGAATGAGTTCGTATTCGTGGACTCAATGGACAGATGGTTTTATCCTTCACCGTGGCTTGAAAGCATGGAAGATTGTGAGTACGTTTGTAATCAGTTAGTAAATGGCTTCGAACAAGGTTTGCTATGGGATTTTTAATGCTTTTTTTCTTGGTGTTTAAAGCCCTTTTGCTTTTTCTCTGAAAGGGCTAAAACTCTGCCATTTTCTCTCTCTCTGTTTATGTGATATTTTTCAATGAATCATAGTGTACAGAAGCTTGAAATCAAGTTCAAAACTGGAAATTCCATGCTTCTGTTTAGTGACGGAGCCTGAATTTGGAATTGGAAAGGGGCAAACTATAAATATTTAAAATAGGGGGCAAATTTATAAATAAATTCATTTTTAAAAAAATTTAAATAGGAGAACAAAGGTGGAAAAAAATTACTTCAGGGATGGGGGGCGATTGCCCCTCCCGAAGCCTTAATGGCTCCGTCCCTGCTTCTGTTCTTTGTTCTGTGAATAATATTAAAAAAAGCAGAGAGAACAGAGAGTTGAACCAGTTTGATCATGAAACCTTTTTTTCACAGCTACAATATGAAACTGGGAATTGGGAATAGAGAAATCATTAAAAAAAATTATGCTAAAAGTAAATATCAAATTCAATCAAACATATAGTAAAAACAGGGGCCTGCCCACCAAATTCCCCATTTGTCAATTGTCATTCATGAATGCTGAGGTTTGCTTTTGCCAGATGTCAGACGGTTGTAAAGGTCTTTTGGAAATGATTTTTTTTTGTTTCTTCGTGATATTTTTATTTATTATTTCATAAATTAGAAATATCTTTCCATGTTATAATTCTTCTAAGCTTTTAAACTAGAATTCGTTTATCAAATGTAAAAACAAAAACAAAAATCAGATTGAGAATTTAACAACAAATCTATTTTTTTATATAATCGCTTATTTTTTTAATATATATATGGATGAGTCAATTACGCGCGTCGAATACCGCTGAACACCACTAATAATGAACACCGCTGAACATTATTAAATTAATTAATAAAGATTAAAAATCTCAAGGATTCAACGTACAATTATAAATTATTTAAAATAAAATTTCAATTAAATTATTTTTTATATATATTATATATTTTCATTTTTCAAATAATTGAATCGATACCAACCACGGTCAAATCCTTAGTTTAAAAAACCCTAAATCTTTTTTCTCAAATTAAAACCCTAAATCTTTTTCTCAAATTAAAACCCTAAATTAAAAAGGTTTTGACAAACTATTATGAACATCCGACTTAGAACCTTAAATCTTGTTGGCCAGATGACTTTCCCCCAATTAAAATCATGCTTATAATATTAGGACCCTAAATCTTATCAACCAGCAGCCGACTTTCAACTTTTGGGGGAAAATGTTTAGGGTTTTCTTTCGACTTAGAACTAATTATTTAGGGTTTTAATTTGAAAATTGGGGTTTTAATTTGGGGAAAATATTTAAAGTTTTTTTAATTTAAAGATTGACTATAATTAGTATTTGATCCAATTATTTAAAAAATTAAAAATTATAATATATAAGAAAAATTAAAAATAATTTAATTTACTTGAAATTTTATTTTAAATATTTATAATTGTATGTCGAGTCTTTGAGATTTTTAATCTTTATTAATTAATTTAATAGTGTTCAACGTTAATGGTGTTCGACGAAGTTCGACGTCCGTTATAAAATTTTCTTTTATATAAATATATATATATATAACGTCTCATTCTGCTCGCTAAATCAGCTAATTTTTATATAAATTCGTTTATTATAAGTAGCTGTTAATATAAACTGCATTTGCATAATAACAAAAGTTTTAAAGTTGGTAGATTATATATTTGGTGGTTTCATCGTGGACCTCAGGAAATATCGTGTGAATGGAATTTTAGGGTTGGGTAGCATAGTCAGCACAGTATTGAAGCCAGATCATACCCACGTACACCCCCCCCCCCCCCCCAATATTTAGCTTTTTCTTAATCTTGAGATATGATGTTTAGATTTTCTTAGCTAAGAAATCTATATTTTCCCTTTGTCCTTTTCAATTATCTATCTATTTATACAAGTTTAAGTATCTAATTGAAATGAAAGATTCATGTAAGATTAGGTACCTGAGTTCTTATACTCAGGGATGAACTAAGAGGACGTTGGAGGGGCATTCATTCCCTTAAAAAAATTAATATGTATTTTTTAAGAATTTATATGTATTTTTTATTGAAAATTTATTTTCGTCTCTCTAAAATTATATAAGTTCTACTCTTTAAAATTTTATAAGTTTCCCCCCTTAACAGAAAATTAACTGATAGATGATTACATTAGCTGATAGCTGATAGCTGATTGCATTAGCTGATTTGACTAGCGGATTGTATTAGCTGATTGTATAAAAGTGTTTGGTAAAATTAACTGATAGCTGTTTGATTATTTAAACAAGCAAAATGACTTATAAGGACATGGTTATATTCAATACTTATTTGAATAATTTATTAGTTATTAATATTTAGTATCTAATAAATATTAATTAGATTTGTAAAAATTATTTTTTAATATTAATTTCCTAAACAAATTTGAAAGATTTATATATTAATTTATTATTTATATAATTATTAAATTTTTATATGCACATATAAATATTTGATAATAAAAAAATAGAATTAACTTACAAATGTCACCATATAAATTAGTAGTAACAACAAATAAGTCCAATATTTAATATGTTATTATTTATATTAAAAAATATTATTATTTAATTTAGGTTATTTGGTGATTTTTGGTAATTGTTAAGGGTAAAAGAGTCATTAGAACTATAATATCAAATCTTTAATCTCAAAAAGCTCATATTATGAGCTTTTTCAAAATTAGCTTTTTCACCCCAATCCGCTCTTTCAATCCGCTATTTACCAAACATCAATATTAGCGAATTTGACTAGTCAAACCTCTAATTATACCTCAAACCTCTAATTTTTGCCCAAACCGCTATTTATCAAACAGGGCCATATGTGTTCGTCCCTGCTTTTACACCGATGATAAATTGCAATCTAATTACAGTATTAAACTTCAATCTTAATTTGGCTACTCAGGTTGTTTAGGTATATTTTTATTCTAACCACAAATTAATGGATTCATATGTTAATCGTAAGTTGTATTGAATGGATCTTATTTATATTCATTTCCTGAGGTTTCGGTTAGACTATATTAAAATGGATAAATATTCTATACACATGCGGTGGAAATTGAAAGTTTCTACAAGCACCTTAATTTTAGGGTATAGGGGGTTAGTTTAGGGCTTAAGGTTTAGGGGTTTAGGTACAGTGGGTTAGAATTTAGGGATAATTGTTTCAATTTAAGGTTTAGAGTTATAATTTAGGGTTTATATGTTAAAACATAAATCCTCACCATATTACCCTAAAAGTCAAACCCTAACCTATAAACCCTAAATTATAACCCTAAACATTAAATTGAAACAACTATCCATAAATTCTAAACCCATGAACCTAAAACTCTAAACCCTATACCCTAAACTAACTCCCTATACCCTAAAACGAATGCGTTTGTGGAAACTTTAAGTTTCCACCGCCAGTGTATAGGATATTAATCCTATTAAAATTAGAGTTGTTCATAGTTAACTAACATACTATAATGGTTATCATGTATATTTTTTTAGTGTAAAATAATAATTTTTAAAAATAATGTGTTCATCTCATTATGTTCATCTCAGATTAATCAAAATATTACAATTGTTAACCATAAACACCTCTCATTGCGAACCCTCATAGTTTTTAGTGTAATTAAATAATAATATAAAAAATTTGGGTAACCGCTGGGGTGTTAATTGTTTGACATAGTACGGAAAACACTAAACACAAATCAATATAAGCAACCAATTCAACAATAATATTGGAATAAAATTCAATAAAAAACTCAATTGAAATTAAACATAAAATTTTTAATTTTTTTTTATAAAAGCCACTAAATTTTTATTAAATTCATAGAAAAAACACAATTACAATGCATCCAAGAAGAAAAATATTTAGATTAAATAACCTAAAAAATCCTTACAACCCAAAAACAAAGAAAAAAATTGAAAATTTCTATGGTGATAAGCATACCAACAAAATTTAGCAGTCTCGTGAATCTTTTTGTTTATGTCCAAACGAGACGCATAAAGAAAAAATGAGTGGTGCGCGATCCAAACTGTCAAGCAAAAAGTACCGCTACTCAAGACTGATTTCATCGGCAAACAACCATCAAACAAGTGGGGCTATAACTTTCCAAGTGACCACCGATAAAAACTAGCGTCGATTGAGTCTTTGTGCGAACAACAATCGATCGCTAGGGTATGCTGAAACATGCCACAAAGACAGATGAATCAAACCACAAAACAAAATTAAAGACATGTCACAAGGACAAAGGGAAAAAAATGTGTCAAAATGACATAGAAAGAGATTCTTATTAAAATAAAAAAATAAGAAAATTAATAGATCCGGTGGTCGACAACCAATATTAAAATTGATTACCGACTACTTATCAAAAGAATTGATCAAAGTAAAGAGCGGCCAGATTCGAAGGAATTGATAATAAATTTTTTTGAAGTGTCACATTATTGGGTTGATAAAAAAAATATTGTAGTGTCTGTGTCATATTGTTAGGCAGTTATAATTGAATGGTCAAAATGATATGTAAAAAATCTAAGTGCCATATAATGCAGTGGTCGAATCACTATTTAACCATTTTTTAATTGTTAGTACTAAAATTAAATGGCTTAAAGGCTAAAAAAGCCATCTAACTATTTCAAGAAACTAATTAAGTCTCTACATTATTTTGTAATCAATTGAGTAATTTGACCGGTGGTTTTCATCAATGATGTTAACTTTACTGAATGTTACTAAAAGTATTTTCATCACGTCATTATTTTTACATTTACTGCCACATCAACAAATTTAACGGTCAGTATCGAAAATTTTTAATCAAAAGAGTTCATTCGATAAAATCTTCGACTTTAAGGCTTAATAAAAAAATAGAAATTTAATTATTTTTTTTTTCAAAATAATTGGATTTTATTTTCTAAATCAAAGTAGGTCTTTAAAGACAAAACATACTTTTCTATATCCTTCCCTAAAAAATATGCAGCCGAATGGCGAACCCCCATGGCCCTTACCCACCAAAGAAAGAATCTAAAATGGAGTAATATGGTATCAAATTTCGTGCACTTCATTCATATAATCATTTTGTACGTATTTCTACATTTAAAATAATTCCAAAAATTCGATGTATAAGATGGGGAAATTTTGTTCATTTTCGCACTAGACAATTTAACTTTCCAAGACGCCCCAATAATTGGTAAAATCAGAAATTAAAACCTTTTGCCACTCAATCTTCTTTCATCTTCTCCATACATGAATCTAAGAACAAATTTCCTATCTCTTTACTTTATATATATATAGGGGATATGATCCAGTTACACAGTGTAAAACTCTCTAAGTTTTATATGTTTTTTAGATCGTTGGATGTGTGAAACGGATGGCTGAGATTAATAGTAAAATATGTAAAGATTATCAATTGGGGAAAAAAAGTACGGAGTTAATCTCACCCATCCATTTTCACCATCCAACGATCCAAAAAACGTATAAAACTTAAAAAGTTTTACACTGTGTAAGTTGATCCTAACCTATATATATATATAAAGTACCTTTTTATCAATAAAATATATATCTCCACAGGCAAATCGGACAACAAAATCTTGAACCCCACTTCAAATTTCTCTTTGCTTTGTGCTGGATTGACCCCATCTCGTAGTTGTGAGATTATTGAGGAAATTACCTGCCGTGGCATCCCCTTTACTCTTCAATTTTAAATCATAAATACATGATTCTCAAGCTTTCCTCTTAAGGAATTCAATACCTATCATAGATTATATTATATCAAGATATTGCTATATTTAAAAGTTGAAGTAATGAAAAAAAATTGAAGTAATGATGAACTCAACAAGTAATTTTAGTAAAAAAACGGATGAAGTTTATCTTAGAAGACTCAATTCTAATCGTTTTGTCTGTAAGGTTTGTGTGCATTATCAAAGGGTTAAAAATATTTAAGAACATATACTAGCTTATTATTGCCTTTAGACTATCAAAAAATTGAAGTAAAGATAAAATATTAAAGAAATTAAATTATGAAAGTTTAAGTTGAGATAATGATAAAATTGTTTTTTGTCCTTTCGAAAAAAAATAATTTATTATTGATTTTTCCCCATAAGTTCAGAGTTCTTAAATCAAACAAGTAATGATGATTTCTACTATTATTTAAAAGAAAAATGCTTTGATACATAGGTTTGTTTAATGTTTACATAAATTTATTAATTTTACAGTTTAAGATATAGAGTTAATGTTTTAAGGCTCATAATTTTGGGTTTAGGATTTAGTGTATGATGATTAAAGATTTATGTTTTAGATTTTATAATTTAAATGTGAAGGATTGTATACTTTTTTATTCAATTTATGTATCAAAATATAATCATATTTACCAACAATCAATTGATCTAGTGAGATGAGGCGTTATATCCCTTAAGCAATATTAGAGGTTCGAATCCTAACGTTGTGAATGGAACAATCGAGTTGAGAGAATCACTCTCGTAATGAATCTTTACACTATCCAGTTCAGATTTGTTAATCAATAAGTTGTATGTAAGTGATTTAAAAAAAATATGTAACCTTGTTTAGAAAAGCTTTTTATTTTTTTAATTTTGTGGAAATAAATATAATAAATAATCAAAGTTGTAATTATCAGAAAGTTAGTTTAATACAAGTCAAATCCATCACCTAATCATTCTCTTGGACAAAATATCAGAATTATGGAAGCCATTACATCACAAAATATAAGTGGGCTCAATTGCTACACTAAACAACAAACAAATCAAGTAATCAACTCAAACCAACTTTTTTTTCATATTTAATTTTAAATAATACATGGTTGATGATTTTTCATTCATATCGATGCTAGCTAGATTCCTGCTGCCGGGCATTTTCATTTTTTTATTATAATTATTTGGTGATTATAGAATGATAGTAATTGGATGTTGTGAATATATAATTAAATCAATCAAGTAATGATGTAATTGAATCTTTAATATGAATTAAAAACATGTTTTTTCTTCTTCTTAGAATCATGACTATAATCTCGAATTGGAAAGCATGGGTATCCTCAATGTTCAGGGACGGACGCATGATTTTATATTAAGGGAAGCGAACCTATAAAATTTTAAGAGGGCGAAAATAAATTTTTAATAAAATATATATATATATTTTAAAAAATTTAAATCATATATAAATTTCAAATTTTATTGAGGACAAATGCCCCTTCTAGCTCCTCTAAATCCATCCATGTCGATGCCAACTTGAGAATAAGATAATATTTATTAATGTTTTTTTTATTTTAGATTATCTTTCAATGTTTTAAACAAATGCTTCTTGAGGAAGTGTGGAGGAGAATCATGACTAACAACATGGTTAATTTAAAAAAACAAGAGCAATTATACAAAAAGAGTGTATAAAGCAAGAAATATGGGCTTTTTCACAGCTTTTAGCCCTAGTTCCAAATTAGGTATATTGAAATACTGATTTCTATCTCATGTACCAATAGTGGAATATTTGTTTTCTGTAGGCCGTTATAATTTAAGGTTTAAGGAGTTAATTTAAAATTAGGGTTTATTGTTAGAATATACGTTTTAGAATCTAGAGATTAGAATTTAGAATTTAAAATTTTAGATTTAGGGATTTAAATTTTAACTTTAAAAGTTAAATTGGACATGCTTTTTGGAGTAGGGACATAGTCAGAATTTGGGGTTTGGGGCAAAACATAAATGTTTGAAAGTATAAGGATTCATAAATAAACCAAGTTTTTTTAAAAAAATATATATGGAGACAAAAGTGAAAAAAAATCTTCCGGGATAGGAGGCGATTGTCCCTCCCCACTCCTATATAGATCCGTCCCTATTTTGGAGTATTTTTTCTACTACGAGTGCATGTAATAAATAACCTTTTTAATGTTCACACATATATGTGTGTGTTTTATTTAAAATTACTTAATAATATTAGATTTTAATCAATATCATGTATCCATTTTAATTTTATACTAATTTAATTCTCATTAAACATGACGGTATATCAAAGTATTAAATTACGGCCGCAAGGCAACATAAAGGCCGCATCGTAACGGTTTTGGAGGTCGCCGTAGCACCGCAATCACATTTAAAATCATAGTTATTTTTTAGAGGAAAATTACGCCGCAACGTTACAACCGCAACCGCAATTTAATACTATACGGTATATATATATTTCGAGTATGCAGGATTTGTCGTCTTGGAGCATATTAAAGTAAAGTCGCAATTATCTGATAGCGATACCTCACACTGAGACTCATACTTAAGACTCAGAGGTGGGCTTATTACAAAAGACCACTAATTCCAACACACCCACCGGCCACCACTCTCAATCCCTTCGAAATGCATTGCACTTGCAGTTGCACCCCATCAATCCCTGATGCTTCATTACATCGTCCACGTGAATTTCAGTATAAATGTAATAATATCTCAAACCCTATTCATTTCAATGTCCTAAAACCACAGTCAGATACATATACGAGTCCCCACATGAATTTATCAATGAAAATAGCTACGACTATGTAAAAAGCTGTGGCTATGGTCCCCCACCCCTAATGTATTCGATTTCGGGGTTGGTGCTCCCCATTGTTTCATTTTGGGGTTTCTTCTAGGGCTGTATATGAGACGAGACAGATCGCGAGCTATTCGAGCTCGACTCGGTCAAAGCTCGGTCAAAGCTTGACTCGATTAGACTCGACTCGAACTCGAATTCGGCTCGAGTTCTTGACGAGTCGAGCCGAGCTTTGCACTACTCGAACTCGACTTTGCTCGTTTACACCCTGTAATGATGAGTCTTGCGGGTCGGCTCCTTTTATCATTTCAATGCGCTCGTTATTATCATTGAAGATAGGGTTTGCCACCTGCAACTTGTCAAAATTAAACTCAGATAAGATGAATGAATCAAAGTCAAAAAGTGGGGATTTTTTTTTTGAATTATTTCTTCGATCTATTGTTTACCATAACCCTAACAGTGCATAACTCGCTATCAGAGATGTCATGTTTCATGTATATAAAAGTGCAGCACGTTGAAATTATCGTCAGGCAAGCATATGCTGCTGTCTTCCAACCTCACATAATGAATATCTCCGTGTGTTATTTTCCACTTTCCGAGTTATTATCATCAAGGAGTTGACGAATTAATCTGAAGCCTCGTTGCATATAACCACAAAATCGCATAACGAAATGTTTGAGAATGGCTGCTCTCTGAATTATTGAGTGCATGATTTTTTACGTCCAGATTTAATTTTTCAACTGTCGGGGTACAGTAGAATTTAATGTGCTGAAATAACGATGTTGATGTATACTGTCGTTTAAATGATGAAGGGTGTTGAAAAAGGATGGAAATCCTCTGCCCCTTTTCGGTGTTCTTACTTATATCCCACACTCAAAATTAGGTTTATGGTTTAGGGTTTAAGTTTTAGGTTTAGGGTTAGAGTTTAGAGAATTTAGGGTATGGTATATTTTTAGGGTATAGGGTTTAGGATTAAGAATTTAGGGTTTGAGCTTATAATTTAATTTTATTGTATTTTTTAGTGTTGGGACATAAGTAAGGGCACCGAAAAGAGGCAGAAAATTTTTATCCGTTGAAAAAAGTTTTGAAATGAGAGTCGTTATCTGAGATCATATTGCAATTTCAACAGTGCTGTTGTGAAGTTGTTCTCCAAAGATCTTTAGCAATATTTTCAAAAAACGATTGATTTCTAAGTACAAGTTTGGAAATTTATTATTATTATTATCTTCCAAATGGAATACGTTCCATTTCATGTATTTTCCATATTAGACAATTCCAAGCTCTGGAAATTTTGTTTTTTATGTTATCTGTCGCAGCGGAACAATAAACCTTGGCACTAGGGTGAGCTGGTCCACTTAAAGTGAAACAATCAACTACCGCACCAGCAGGGTTCCCTTTTTTGGCTTACTATCTTGAAATTTTAGTCTATTGGCATCTTTTCAATTATTTTTGTGCTTAATACCAAAATAAATACTTAAACTATCACATTTTTTTTCTTTTTTAGGTATCTAAATTTTTGCCGAGAGAAAAAAAAAACTTAAGCTATCTAACTTAGGATAAATATTCTATACACGTGCAGTGAAAACTGAAAGTTTCCACAAGCGCATTAGTTTTAGGGTATATGAAGTTAGTTTAGGGTATAAGGTTTAAAGGTTTAGGTGTAGGGGGTTAGAATTTAGGGATAATTGTTTCAATTTAAGGTTTAGGGTTATAATTTAGGGTTTATAGATTAAAACCTAAATCATCACTATATTATCCTAAAACTAAACCCTAACCTATAAACCCTAAATTATAACCCTAAACCTTAAATTGAAACAATTATTCCTGAATTCTAAACCCCTACACTTAAACTCCTAAACTCTATATCATAAACTAACTCTTTATACCCTAAAACTAAGGAAAGTTTTCACCGCCTGTGTATAGAATATTAATCCTCTAACTTAAGTAAGATTGTTGTTATTATGATTGAGATGTGACTGTCAACTTCACGCTCGATAATTTTCGTCCACTGGTGAATCTTGTACGTATTATCTTTGGTAGACTTCAATTTTATACCATATATTGTGGTCCTGTCCAGTGTACTGAATCTTCCACAAATGGAAATTTCATAGCCGTATATATATACCCAATCTTATGGTTTTTTTAGAACTTACAGACGTCGTATTTACCATATATTACAATGTTACAATGTAGGCATATCTTCCTCGTAACTAGGCGTGGCAAAAGAAAATTGAATTCGATGGGTTCTAACCTGATCCGATTTGATAAGGTTGATTTTTTTTTAATTTTCATTTTTTGTGTCGGGTCAGGTTTTTAAGAAGGTCGAGTCGGGTTTATGGTGAAATTTTTTTGGCCAGACCCTGTTTATTTACAAATATATTTAATATTTTTATTAATTTTTTTGAAGCGGGTCGAGTTTAATTAAATTTTTTATTAAAAATTCAAGATTAGATCGAAATCAGATTATACTTTTATTATATCAGATCAAAAGTTTAAATTTTCAGATCGAGTTCGAGACAACTAAAAACCCGCTTTATCTCGTTGTCATCCCTACTCGTAACTTAAACAACAAATAAAACCCATCCTTGTAAATAACACAATGCAAATTGTGTACCTGTTCACGTGACATGTTTGAGATGATATTTAATATGTTTTAAATTTTGGATTTTCATTTACTCCGTTTATATATAAAATCATATTGTAAATGATTTTTCTTGATATTTTAAATAATATACTCGTAATTTTGTTTGGTAATCCAATATATTTGATACACATAGGCTATGGCAGCATAGAAAAGGGTGCACCCTTTACAGTGCTACCGGCGGGGAAACCGTCTTCTAGTCGCAATCTTTGTCTCTCTCACTCATCCTTTCTTAAGTAGCTCAATGGCCTCATTTTTCTTATAACTGACTGTCGGCATCCGCTTTTTCTGCCGTGTGTCAACATTTTATGTTAATTATTATTATTTTTCTAATGCTTTGCCCGCCTTTACTCGGGTGCGGCTTGATCGCGGTACGATTACAGTGCGATAAAAACCGAAAATGTTATAAAATACGGATGTTAAAATTTTACACTAATTAAAAAATCAAATTTTTTATAACATCTTAGTTTGATGGTTTCACGAAAAATTTTGATACTTACAAAAACCTAAAATGTTATTAGAAGTTATAAATATGATACTCAAATTTAAATTTTGATACTTAACTATTAACCTAAAATTTTATCAAAAAATATAATATTTTCGATTTAAAATTATATATTTTATAATATTTTCAGTTGGTATCGCACCGTAACTATATTATATTTATTCGTTAGACTCACCACCACCAAATTGTCAAAATTTTGTAATATATCTTTAATTCTTTATTATCTTGCCAATTTAATTTATGAAAACAACAGTTTAAACCGACTCTTTTCAACAATTGCGGCTGTCGGGAAAGTAATCACCAGAATTGGTAATAAAACACCTGCCTTTATTGTTATATTTAATAAGAATTTTATTTAAGAAAATTTTTTGATTATTTATATTGAGTTGTTTAAGTGGTTAGAGTTTAAAGTTTATAGCTTATGATTTAAGGTTTAGGTTTTTAGGCTTTTATGGTTGTATGTTTTTAGGATTTTATAGTTTAAGTGTTTAAGGTCTAGGATTTTTGTTTATAGTTTATGGTCTACTTTTTTAGTGATAGGATTATAGGTTTTTTATTTAGAGTTTAGGGTTTAAGGTTTGGGTTTAAGGTTTTAGATATTAAATGTGGTAAATAATCAAATAATCTTGTTAAATGATATTCTTATTAAAAGTTTCATATTAAATGTAACAATAGAATCTTCTACTTAATTAATGCCCACCCCTGTACTTTTCAAAGTTTATACATTTACCAACAATTTTTTTAATTTTTATGAATTAATTTTATTTTAAATTAGATGTGTGACACAGGTCAGTTTAAATTAGTTAAAAATTTCTTGAGAAACTAAGACCATAAAAAAAAATCAAATTCTAACTCCACGCAAGTGATACACCTCTATCATGGACGAAGGTAACATGGATGAATGGAACTTTCATTGTCGGTTTTCATTTTTTTCAGCCACCAGCTGCTTATAAGTATGCAACCACATGTATGTAGAGAATATTTTTTAATTTTTTTTTAATTTTTTAAATCTAGTTATTCATATATAAATAAATTCGTGTAATTGATTGATTTGAGTCGGCATAATTTGGCCGTCATATAAAGCATGAAATGTTTGTTCAGCCGACAAAATCAAATTAACAACGTTAAATATTATTGTAGTTTATCGAGAGAAATAAAATGAAATGTAGGTGGTAATGGCTAGTTCTTGTCTCCTTAATTGTATCAAATTGATTATATACATGTCGGCAGATGAGATTAATGTTTCCAAATCCACTATAAATTATGTTATGCATTCACATTTTTAAAACGTTTTTAAAATCAAAAAAACAATTTTAAGACTGAAAACAATTGAGAACAAATAATGAGATGTGGCGTTAAAGCATAGGGGTCCCATACGATACGACTACCGTCGAGAAAGGGACATATATATGGATAAAACTTATGTGCCTTTTTCAGTGTTTTTATATATGTTCCAACATTAAAAGATTAAATTTTAAGCCCTAATCTTAAATTTTAAAATTTAAACCCTATATTATATACCATAAAAAATACATCCTACCCTAAATTCTCTAAACCCTAACTATAAACCCTAAATCCTAATCTTAATTTTAAGTATAAGAGAATAAATAAAGACACCGAAAAAGGCTGAAGATATCTATCCCACATATATATCATAGAAAAAGTTGTTGCTGATTAAATTAATGAGTACATAATTTGGCATTAAATTAAGAAGTATATTTTCTATCAATAAATTTTAAAAATTATAAAGTGATTATTAAATATATTAAATTGTCATAAAACGGTTATTACATGTTATAAAACAGAAATAAATCCTAAAATTATTATTTTATAATAATTTAATAAATTTAATGGTTATTTTGAAATATTTATGATTATTATGTAACAATTTAATAAATTTAATGATTAGCTTATATTTTCTACATCGTTGACTAAAAATTTAATTTATTTTATTTAATAACCATTTGTATTTTATCATTAACTAAAATATATATGGCGGTAGGCGATTGGTGGAAAATACCAACAGGATCTCTAATATGAGGATTTTGCTGGGCCCACAAAGGATTGGGGCCGAAAAACTCAAAAAGGCCTTTTGTTTTGGTTATGTAAAACTCAAAATGTCATATCTATCCTTGGGGACCTAATCGCTACGTTATGGAAATTTACAATGCCGACTTCTCCCAACTGTTTGATGCTTTTGGTCAAGTTTTAAATATGTTTTTATGTTTAAATTACAGTTTTAGCCATCGTTTGTTATCTCATAATGTGTTTAATTTTACGATGTATAAACTTATAAATTTTTTATCAAGACATAATTATATGATTAACAATTTATTTATAGGTTTGAAACTTTTATATCGCAACCATAAGAAATTTAAATAAAAAATATTTTAAATTTTATATATTTCCAAAAATCGTGTACGTTCATGCCAAGTTTTGTTTCTTAATAAAAAATATATATTTTTATCATAGTTTGAGCTTATATTTTACACTTTAGTTTCATAGTTTAGAGATTCAGTTAGGGTTTAAGTGTTTAGAATTTAATGTTTATTCGTCATGGTTTATGTTTTAAGATAATATGATGAGGGATTTAGGTTTTAACCCATGAACCCTAAACCATAAGTTTTAACAACTATCCCTAAATTCTAACCTCTAAACCATACACTATAATACGAATCTCAAAACCCAAAAACTAAGACGTTTGTAGAAACTTTTAGTTTTCATTGTCAATGTATGTAATAATCACCCTATATTTTATGTATTATAATATTAAGGAATTTAAATATAATTTGAATGTATATTTCTTAAAATTACAACTTAATGCTTAAATTAAATTACTATTTATCTTTAAGAGAAGTACATTTTAACAATTAAATTTCAAGTCATACTTTTAAAAACACTTTAAAAATACTTGCACCGTAATTTTAAAAAATAATGCTAAAATAGCCGTTAATGTGTTCATTATTAATCAGTTACTTCTCTTCATTAAACACTAGTTTAAGTGTGTGTTTTCTTAGTACAATGTGATGATAGAACTCCAGTACTTCACTGTAATGTCCACCTAGAAACAAAGGAGACAGAATTCTAATAATTGTAAACAATAAAAGAGATGGCAGAACCTGAAATCAGACAAAAAGCTGATGATGAGAAAAGGGTCCCAATATTCTTCAAATAAAACAACTCCATCACTTCCCTCAAAAAAAAAAAAAACAACAACAACTCCATAACTGCTGCTAACTAAAGTTTTTTTTTTTCTTTCCGGAATCTAAATTAATTACAAGTAATATTTGTAGGGATAACAACCGTTTGCCAATACATGCTCAATCACCCTATTGCAGTTGTTGATACTTGAACTCGTAATCTCTAATAACAACAACCGTTTCCTTAATTACTAAAACAAGTTGGTTCCTGCGCTAACCAAAGCTTTTTAATCAAAGCAAGACAACTTACAAGCCAAACCACTATATTAAGCTCTCAAGTCTCACCATTAACGTCACCAGCCACCCATTCTTCAAAGCTTCACTTGTTCTTGTCGAGAGCCAAACAATTACTTTCAGACAATTCCATGTTCCAACATATTTCTCAGGCAAATTTACCCACTTTTGTTTTATAGAAAAACAATCAAACGACATCCTGTGAGTGAAGTATGAATGTAAGAAAAGAAAGAAAAAAAACATTTCCCTGACCCCACCAAACCGCCCAAAATTTTCAAACATAACTGTGGATGGATGTACCCGGTTGTCGGATTGACCCTTCTGTTTTACCTGTTTTTTCACCCGGGGAAAACACCGGTTGGAGCTGGAAAAAACCCAGAAATGGAGAACTCGAGAACCACAAAGAACTTTCACCAGGTTATTGTACAATAATGATAATGATTTCAAAACAGTAGCCCTAGCTAGCATCATTGCATACGTATGGCATTAAAATCTGGATTCTGGCGTTTGTTATCTTGTGGTGAAGACGAAGTGCCATGGCCTGTACAGTGTACATATCAATTGCATGTCTGAGCAAAGTTTTTCGAACAACGTACACAAAATACAAGGCAAATGTTGCTTTCAAAGCAAGAACTGCGATAATAATGTAATGAGCATTGAGTTGTCGGATCGGTGTTGCATTGGATAGGAGACAAGATAAAATTAGAGCCATGTGATATTGTGAAGTGAACGACCTTTGCTTCTGTGGAAGACTCGAAACAGTGTTTTTCGAGTCGAATCAAAAAATTCAAACTCAATACCTGCTTAAGCGATATCAAGCTGATTATCACTTGGACCAACCGTATCAGTACATATTAGTACCAATCCTATATGTTGTAAAAGAAACCATGCTAACTAAACTAAACTCACTTACCTTCAACAACAATTATTTAGAACTGATTCATGGATGGAAATCGTCTGCCTCTTTATCATGCCTCCTTTTATGCCTCCACTTTAAAATAGTGGGTTTAGGGTTTAAGGTTAGGGGTTATAGTTAGAGTTTAGGGAATTAAGGGTTGTACTTTTAGGGTGTAAGGTTTAGGGTTTAGGATAAGAAAATTAGAGTTAGAGTTTAGAATTTAATTTTTAGTAGGGGCAATTATTAGAGACATAAGATTTTTATCTTGATTCATGAGCTAAATTAATATACATAAGTCATAACCAACCATGAACTATTATGATACATTTAGCTTTCACAATTAAAACTCATAACCCATTCGAAATGATATTATTACAACTTTTTTTTTTAAATATGCTGGTGTGATATAAGAGTAGTAGTATATGTTCAACTTTTTTAGTCTTCTTCAATAAGGCGCACACACCGTGTAAAATTAGTGCTCGAATCTGAATCACCTGGATGAATTACATCATCTATTACCACCGGAACAAATAAATAATTATTGTTTACTTAATTTTAATATAAAATTAGTTAATATTGGATCAAATAAACTGTTTAAATTTAGAATGTTTTCTTTTATCGAGCGTGACATTCGAAGTCTGCAATGGGGCAGCTGAAGTTTGATGAAGGCCTCAAGGGCCGAACCCAAAAAACACTTTTATGAAAGAAATGAAAGTTCAAGGCCTACTTGGCAGAAAATCCAGATAATCAAATTGGGCTTTCTCGAAAAATCAATCTTATATTTCCCGAGTATTTAAATAAAAAAAAATACATGAATGAATGAAATGTATAAAAATAACATGATCATGGATAAAAAAATGTCTAAAATGATAGATTTTTATAAGGGAATGAGAGGGATTCTCCAATATCGAATTCAAAATCTAATGTCAACTAAGACTAAAATAATATCACTTGTCAGTACTAAAATAATACTCGCTTTTAAATATAAGGGTAAACTACATCGGATACCACTAAATTATGGCCCCTGAGTCGAAAATACCACCGAACTTTAAAATTCTTCAAAACTAACACTGAACTTTAATATTTGAGTCGAAAATGCCACTCCGCCGTTAACCGTGGTTAAGGCTTAGCTCTTTCTCCTAAAGGTCTTGGGTTCAAAACACCCTAAGCGCATGGTTCTCACATTTTTCCTCTAGCAAAACGACGTCGTTTTGACTTAACTGAGGAGTTAACGATTAATGACGGAGTGTCATTTTCGACTCAAATATTAAAGTTCAGTGCTAGTTTTAAAAAGTTTTAAAGTTCGGTGGTATTTTCGACTCAAGGGCCATAATTTAGTGATATCATGTGTAGTTTACCCAAAATATAATGTTTTATCTTATAAGTAAATATCTCATTAACCCTAAGACAAGTTCAAATTCCTTTAATCGGTATTATTTTTTGCTCTAATATCACTTCAATTACCTTTAATGACTTCAAATTTTAATCTTATGTTTTCAAAATTTTACTCATTATTTTTATTTTCTAATTTTATAACCAAATACATTTTTTTCAACGTTTTCTATTTTTAATGAAAATAAAAACAATCTTTATTCTCTAAAACCAAATGCACTTTTAATTTCTTGTTTCACGGTAATTATGTATAAACAAGTTCGAAAGTCAATTCTACGAATAAAATAATTTGAATATTCATTCTCTTATCGATTATCTTTGGGCCTAGATTGAAAATTTGAAATGATGGACCAATTATATACATCCATAAATAAAAGTAGCATAACCAAATGGTAAAAACAATGTTTTTAAAATAAAAAAACCAAATGGTAAAACATGATAGAAGAATTTCCGCGGCTCCGCCTTCTGTCAGGATTTTCATCAAACAGGTAGCATCCAGATTTAGAAAAGCTATATTTTTTCAGAGGACATATTTTTCTTTGAAAATTAAGATATTTCCAATCTCATCAAAATGTGGACACTTAAGAAATAAGACAAAATAGACCTTTGTGCCGGACAACGTACGGATGGCTTGGACCATGGTCGCGTATCTGGCCTTATGTCTTAGTCCCTTACCAATTGCAAAATAGCACAAAATGGGCCTATAATTCCAACTTCTTCTTTCAGCATTTTTCTTCCTTTTGCTCGTATCTTTAAAAACTATAATTAAATTGGGTAAAATACAATAGAGTTCACTCAATTATGGATAATGTTACATTTGAGTCATCCATCATTAAAAGTTACTTTTGGGTCATTCAATTATGGGTAAGGTTACATTTGAGTCACCCAATTATTAAAGGTTACATCTGTGTCACTCAATCAGGTAAGGTTACATTTGGGTCACCTTAATATTTTAAAAAATACATCAATTTAGTTATTTTTTCTTCCAAATAACTTGTATTACCCTCGTTAACACTAGAGCACTTCATTTGAAATCATTAGTTAATCTAATATACAAATTGAAATATTTTTTAAGTATTAATGATGACCTAAATGTAATTTTTAATAATTGGATGATTCAAATGTATTCTTATTATAGTTGAGTGATCCAAAAGTAACTTTTAATAATTGGATGACTCAAATATAACCTTACCTATAATTGAGTGACTTTCGTTGTAGTTTACTTAAATGTAACCTTACACGGCGTCAGGATTGATCGAGAGAGTGTTGGGACAATCGCACCTCTGAACATTTTGTTTTGCCGCACCTGTAAACTTCTGATATAATTTCCTAAATTTTCACATTCATGATATAAAATGTTGCGCCCGTCCTGCTTAACGTTGATACCAGATAAACCACATGGCATTGGAATGGAAGTGACATGCCATCGCCACGTGTCAACCGTTAACTTGGGTTAATCTATTTGGTTAAATGAACATGGAACAAAAATGTGAAGGGGGTGCCTTGTATTGATGAAATGCATAATCAGCCTCTAATGAAAAGTAAAACAGAACCTTCACAACCACGCCATTAAGAAAAGAACAAAAACAAAGTTTGAAACTTCAATAAGAAATCATGGCCGCTAGCACTTTATTTCCAATCACAAAACACCCCACTTTTGCTTTTCCATCACCAACACCTTGCCTTAACCAGTACATTCATCTTAACAAACAACATGAACAAGAGACAATAAATTGTATTGCTAGAAAAAACAGCAAGATTTGAGGTTTGTATAGATTTGTTCTTAGAGAATTTCTGACAAAATTAAGAAGCACTAACCTTGATTTGATACAAATTCTATCCTACATAAGGATTTTCAACGCCAATGCAATTGGCAAAACATGCTGATATTCACTTGCATTGCCGTTGGAATCCACATTCTGAGCCCTTTATCGAGCACAATGTCCCTAAGTGACCGGCATCGGATCACGATACTCAAATCGTCGATACAAATGCTGTGACAAGAAGCCAACACAAGGTATTCTAGAGATTCATGGTTTCCGAATGCTCTAACACCGACTCCGGTGACCGATTCGCACCCTGTTAAATCGATAGCCACCAAATTCACACAATTCTCTGCAATTGCAATGACTGTGACATCTGATAAGTTGATCAGCCAAGCCAAATTCAATTTCTTGAGACTTGGGAGTGAAGAAACTGCGAGGCCACCGGAATCTGTAATCTTTGGCCCGCATTCGGCTAGATTTAGCTCCTCCAAACAGCACATGTGCTTCAACATGGACACTCCGGAATCAGTAATTCGGTCACACTCTGCAAGAACCAGTTTTTTCAATGTTTTTGAGATGAACCCTGTTGCTAAAACTGTCAATCCATGGTCGGTAATCAATGAACAAGCTTCCAAATTCAAAACCCGAATCGAATTCGAACACCCGATTGCCTCAACAGCTTCGTCATCAACCAAACTACACCTTCCTAAATCCAAAGATGTTAAATTCTTGCATAATTTAACGAGGGAAATAACAGCAACATTGCCTACATTCGTTCTCTTTCGCAACAAAGCTTTCGTTAGATTCCGACACCCATTAGCCAAAGCGCTAACCCCATCGTTCCCGACATCTTCAGAGTCATGAATCCCAGCAACTTCATCGAATTCTTCAAGTGTTTTCCTAAGATTAAGGTTAAGGACTTGGAGTCTCGGGCATGTTTTCGCCACGAATTCAAGGTGGGAATCGGGGATAAAAATCTGGGATTCAAAGAAAAGAAGATTTGGGAATCTGGGGATGAAACTTGGGATGAGATCGGGCTCAAGAACCCGAATGGATAATCGGGATAAACCTTCGACTCGCAGCCATTGCTTGCAGACTTGAGAGAAGGATTTCCTGTCGGTTTGATCATAAACCCATTTGAGAACTAAGCTTAACTCGTCGTCACCCAGTATCGACATGAAGATAACAAAATCAAAACTTTTATGTTTTTTTCCCTATGAACTGAAGGGTATAACCCAGAGAGAAAAAAGAAGGAAAACAACAAGACCAACAACAAAAAAAAAAGCAATGTAGATTGCAAAAGTATATGCGTATGGCACCCAGTAATTTCAGATCTGGTGGCTTATATGGGAACAACCAATTCTACAACTTCTTTAATATGAAAAAATCAACTACCAATATATCAAAAAATAATTTTATATTAATTGTTTTTTTTTTGCCTTCTCGGTTCTTCATATTTTTGTCTGAGTAAATCAAACTGATCTACGTCGCACATCTAATTTTGGTGAGTTGATTTTTTCATACAAATTTTTTCATACATAAAGTCTCGAACTCGAGACCCTTTTAAAAGATACCAAGCCAAGTTGTTTATCACCTGAATCAACCCGTTAATTTATATTAATTATTTTATATATATATATTATTAAATATTATTAGATATTTATATGAATTATATATTTTTAGCTTATTAAAGTCTAATGGATTGGTTGGATAAGAGAAAGAAGCATGAGATAAAACACATAAATAAAAATAAAAACATTATTATATTTTATAAATTTAAATTGTATTATACCTATTTATTTTAATTTAAAAATCAATCTATTACACTCATAAAAAAACCAATCATACTTTTTAATTCAAAATGTTAAAAATCAATCTTAATAAATCTTTGAACAGTCAGACCAAATGCATGTGATAATCGTGTTCCTTTGAAATTTCAATATTGGAACTCTGACTCGGCTACATCGAATTATTGCCAAACTCTACTGCGTAATTTAATGTAAATCTACCTTGCTTTTAGATAATCTGTGAGCGTATTAATAAATATTTTTATAATTATTTTTGTGCTGTGCATTATCCACACGGTTAGGGATGGACATTTTATTCAATCTAATCGAATCAGATTTTATTCAATCTACCTTTAATATAATTTTTACAATTAGATCATTAAAATTTAGTTTTCTTTACAATCAAACCCCTAAAATTTATTTTTTTAATAGTTCGGATCGAGTTCCGTTTTAACTTTTAAGTATAATATTTCCAGGTCGTCGAGTTTTCCATGTACAAGGTGTCAAGGTCAGGCCAAGTTGATTTAAGGTATATATTTTTTGGGTCAAATTCATGTAGGCCAGAAACCCGACCCGTTCACACTTCCATGCACTTGTACATATAATATAATATAATATAAGACACTACAAATTGAAAAGGTGAGTTGGCCACTAGTTTGTTTTTATTCCCAACTAGAAGAAGAAAAAATCAAATACTAGAGTATATTCAAATACATATTTGTTTACGTTAAACTAGTTTAGTAGTCCTTAAATTAGATTTTTTATTATAAATTGATATCTAATTTTTTAAAATATTTTAATTTTATTTTTAAATAATGATTTTTATTCTAAACCGGTCCTTAAACTTTTGATTGTCTTAATTTCATCCCAATTTATGGTCCTCATTTTAAATTAGTCTTCAAACTTTTAAACGTTCCAATTTTAACATCAAATTAAAATTAATGTCACATCATATTATTACCTGATATACATTCATGTTTACGTGACAATTAGCAATTATAATAATAATTTTATTATCGTTTATATCACATCATATTATTGCATGATATACATCAGTGTTTACATGACAATTAACAATTATTTTAACAATTTTATTAATATGAAATGTAATTAGTATATACTGATAATTTAGGGATGAAATTAGAATGTTCAAAAGTTCGTGTACTATTGCTTGTGGGGGCTCTACTTTTCCATCACCCCAGCAACCATGCTTCCCTTTGTATAGGAGTATTTCTTTTTAATTTCCGCATGTCGATGTATTTGTAAAAAAACAAGCATGTTCTGAAGAAGAAATAGTTGCAGGATAATGTCTGCAATTTGCATAATCGAACCCTCCCTGTCTGGCTATCCTGTTTTGTCTAGTTATTCCTTTATCTTATACCAAAGAATCTATCCTTTCATGTTATTTCCTTACTCCAATGCTCTTGTTCTGATCATGTTCGATCCCCTGCTATCTAACCGAAGTCGAAAGCATAAGCATTAGGCTTACGCAGAATCCGGTAACGCCGTAATAAGCAAATCGGTTCCGACAAAATCCGATTTAGTATGGAAAGACAAGATGCTTCCATAATAAACATGGTTTAGTAAAAAGTGCAGACTAAGAAGTTGGTTCAAATGTTAGTACTGGTGACATTAAATTACCAACTTTCCATGTTAGTGCAGCTGAGAGAAGTGTATTTTTATGTTAAAGAAAAGAGAACTGAAAACCAATTCGGATAAAAATCACCTGTCCATTTTTGGTGCACCTACTTATGCCACAACACTAAAACACTACAAAATTAAATTTCAAGCTTAACCCTAAATTCTAAATCCTAAACTCTACACCCTATACCCTAGAAAATACACCCTACTCTCACATTTTCTCTGCAGCAGTTATTTTCTCTTAAAGTTTGTAAGTAGTTTTTGAGTTTTTTCAAGCCAACGGTGGCGGCTTTGGCCGTCTACCGACGATGATTTATTTTATTGTTTGTTTTGTTCTCTTTTGTTTATCTGTTTTCCTTCTTTTGTTCCTTTCTTTATTTTCTTTTTTTATCTTTATCGGCTATTTAGTCTGCTCTTCGTCTTCCGCTTGGCACGTTCTTTGTCTGCTTCTATGGCATGTTGATATTGAAGACGTCTTCAACCTGGTGAATGCTACAGTTGAATCTTACCGCACGATCTTGCATGGATTGGTTGTTTATGGAGTTAACCAAGACGTTTTTTCCTCTTTTTGTTGATTAGAGTAATTCAACGATCTGCGCTCTACCAGTGAACACTCCAAGATTTCGCTATTACGATAGATTTAAAGAACACTGATTAAGATCTTATGAGAAGATTTAATTTTGTTGTTCATGTTTGTATACCCTTTGTTCTTCTACGTTTATCTTTTAGGGGTATATTTATCTTGTACTTTTTCTCATTATCTTAATGAAGTTTAGTGCTTATTCAAAAAAATACACCCTACCTTAAATTCTTTAAACCCTAACCTAAAATCTTAAATCCTAAACTCTAATTTTAAATGTGAAGCATAAGTAGAAGTACCGAAAAGGGGTAGAAGATTTCCGACGAAACCTGCAAGTTGTTCAAATGCCGAGTGATTGACAGCAAAAGGGGACAGCTTCTTTTACTATTCGAAATGGAAAGACGACCGCTCTGCATGGATGCCCATGTTCGCACGACACCATTGTTTATTCCCATATCTGCATGTGACCACCGCAAACCACGCTTATATTAACAACTGAATCACCTCTGCTATTTCGTTTGTTTTAGCAAACCAGACAAAGGAAACGAAGAAATGGGTAAAGTGGTGAGAATATTTTACATATTATAGTTAATTAAAACCTGAATTTGCAGGCCTATGGGATTAGCATTGCCTAGGATCGTGCATACACAGTAGCATCGTCAAAGAATAATGCTTATTGGCATTGAAATCTCTCAGCTCAGATGGATCCCAATCCTTATTCGCATCACAATTCACATGCCTGCATGGAAACGAATTGAAATCGGGTCTCGTAATTTTATAATTTCATTTGTGTATAATATGTAAATGTTAAATGATGTTATGTCAATAATTTGTTGGTTGAAATAAGAAAATGGGTTACGGGGAGTTTGCCAAATTGAACAGGGAAAAGCCAACTCAAGAGACAATTAGTCTACGAAAATTATATAAAAAAGAACAACCGGAATTGACTAATGAATTCAGTAACTAAAACAATTCTGGGAAAAAAATTCAAGGACTTGACTTTAATTAAAGTTCCCTACTCTAGAATCAACTGCCTGAAATCCGGGCCAACGTGTTGGTGGATCAAGTAATCATCACCGGTGGAAACATCGAAAACCATGTTCTGATGATGGTGCTGCATGAATTGTTGCTGATGTTGCTGTTGAGACCTTAACATTTCCTTCTGTCGCCGGAGCTCGAGCACCTTCCGGTGAGAATTTGAATGTTTAGTGAGCACAAACGTCGGGCTCGCAGCGGGTCGGTATTCGGGCACAAGCCGCCCCGATTTATACCTCACCCCGCATGCATTGCAAAGCGTTTTGGGACCCATGGGACCTGTTCTCCACTGCGGCGTCTTATCCGTAGCACAGTGCAGGCACTTCCGACCATCTGAATTGACGACGCCACCGTCTTTTTTCTTCGACGACGTGGTTTTGCCGGGCTTTTTTCCGGGTTGGTTCGGGGGAGGTGGTTGCACCGGGACGACGATGTCGGGCTCGGAAGACGAAGTTGTTGGGTTGAGAACAAGGAGGCGGGATGCCCAATTGCATGGCGCTGTCCGAGAGCGTTTGCTTCTGGCCTTGGCGGGAACCGACATGTCCGGTTGGAAAATTGGGTTGTTGGTATTGTTACCGCGGTTGTTGTCACTGTTATCAATAGCGTCATTAATTTGGTAGGGCGGAACGGGTTGAAACCCTCGGGTCTCTGATGATTCGTCGGGTCGGATATTCATTCCTGATATCAGCTGCTGCTTTTGCAGGTCATCACTTGAAAATGATTCCTCTACGAAATTCGACAGCCATTCAAGCTCAGCTAAATCGTCGCACTGTAAACAAAAGAATAAACAAGAATATTATTAAAAAATCAATTCCATTCTCAAAATTTTCCCAAAACAGATATAGGGATACAAATTTTATAGAATTATAATAAAATTGTAAGACGTGAAATTATAAAATTTTAAATATCATAAAATAAAATTATCAATAAAAATATATATTGAAAATTTCAAAAATGGGTTTTTATCTTTGTTTGGTTGCGAGGAAAATAATCAAAAAGTATAAAATTACGTTAAAATTTTACTTTTGAAATTTGAACAAAAGTTCCAATTCCAAAGTTTAGTTTATAGGCTTTCAGAAGCAGTAAAAATAATAAGGTGAAATTCAATATAAATCGTCGCACTGTAAATAAAATAATAAAACAATATTATTACTAATCAATTAAGTTTCATTCTATCTTTTCCTGTAATAGATGTAAAATTTTATGTTAAAAGATACACATTTTTATAAAATCATGAAATTCAAGTGTTGTAAAATCAAAATAAATATAGAAAAATAAATTCAAAATTTTCGAAAATACGATCATACCCAACATTCCTTCATCAAGCCATACAGCTTTACCCAATTTGTATTTGCCATGCATATGGGATTTTATCTTTGTTTGGTTGCGAGGAAAATAATAAGAAAAAATATAAAATCACGTTAAAATTTTACTTTTGAATTCGAACCAAAATTCCAATCCCAACATTTATTTTTATAGGCTTGCAGAAGCAGTGAAAATAATGAGGTGAAATTCAAAAAAAAAAATCTGTTAAGTTTTTTTTTTTTTTTTAAAAAAAAAATCAACCTTATTATAGCGTGTAAGAGGGGGGAATTACCGGCACATAAAGATCAGCCGAGGAGTGGCCATCAGCAAAACCACGGCAACCAATACCGCCCACTAAATTGGGTTCGCAACCAGAAAACGACGACGAATTGCAACTGTCGACGACGGTGACGGTAGAAGAGTCCGTGGAATGGCCAGCAGCTGAGGAATCCAACGTTTGTTCAGATATAACGGCATCCTCGTTGGAAAAATCGAGCAAGTCTTCGACGATGAAATGGTCAGCGGCGGCCGCTGGTTTTTCAGGCGCGAATTGAGAAGCGCAGCTGCTTGCTTGAAAGAATTCCGGCGCGTCCATAACAGTTTTCTTTTCCTTCCTTTTTATTTTTTTGGGTGTTTTTTTTTTTCTTTATTTGGGAAGGAGGGAGAGTATAGTGAGGAAAATGTGTGAGTGAAGAGAGAAAAGAGAAAGAGAGAGAGAAGTGTGGGGAGTTGTGGTTTGAAGAGAGGGAGAGTGTTTATTTGCGTTTGAAGGGGGCAGGCACACAGCTAAAATGGTGCATTTTGACGACGTTCATTTTTATTTTTTTAATAATATAATTTAAGTTAATAATAAGGATATTTTTTAATTTTAAATATATAATTAAGCTTGAATGGGGATAAAGGAAAATCTAGTGTGAAGTTACTTTAGTGAACTTTTCTTTGGGATTTTTGCCTTTTTGAGTTTGAACCATCATGTATTTGTTTACGCGTTTATTTTAATTATTGGGTAAATTACATAAAATGTCCCCCGACTATATTTTAATTATCTTTTGCATCCCTCGACTATCAAAAGTTACAAACTAATCCTTGACTTAAAAAAGTAACAAAAGGTCCAACACCGTTAAAAATTTAACGGTTAATGACGTGTCAGTTAATATAAATTGGTATAATTACATAATTAGCCCTCAAATTTTACACTTATTTTAATTTGACCCTAACTCTAAAAAATCAACCCACACAATTTTAATAATCTAATAAATTTAGTCATTCTTCCTTATCTGCATATTTATAATTCCCTTTCTTCGTTTGAATATTGGCCTGGGTTTTCGGTGTGTTATACGTAGGATATGCATTCTGTGACTAATAATCAAAAAAAGAAAGAAATGAAGAAACGCTTTACTGCTTGTTCATATAAATTCAGTAAACACAGTCACAGACAAAAGAGGAGAAGAGAGGTAAAAGAGAAGAAGAGAAATGGTTGGCTTGTTTTAATATATATGAAATTTATTTATTATTTACAGGTTGTATAAAGTAGTAGTTGTATGTATTATATAAGTAGAAGTAAAAAGAAAATGAAAATTTTGGTTAAACCCCACTGTCCACATGCTTGCTTTTATGGGGTTTTTTGTTCTCTTTACACTTAGTGCTTGCGCATTACTTTGCTTTCTTCATCGTCCTCAAGCCCAACATGTCCCTCTCTAATTTTTGTCTTCCATAGCTGAAGTTTATGAATTATAAATATCAAATAATAGAAGAAAGAAACTACACAATTTTAGTTTTGGATTCATCAGTCTCAATCTGGGGCGGGATCGTTTGTTGCTCACACCCCAAACTGTGAAATCTAAATGGAAATGTAAACTCCATTTTTCAATGAAATCGTCTTTCACTCTCAATCAATTCATTTGCTAAAAAGGTTTTTTTTTCTTTTTAATTTATGTATTATTAAAATTTTTAGTTTCAAAACAGATAGACGATTAAGTCTCCCCTTCGACTCCACTAAATTTGTTTAGTTTATTAATTGAAAACTTCGTATAATTCTTAAGGGGCGCGTAAAATCTGGTTTGATTAATTGTAAATAAATTATTTCGGTTAATTTGTAAATTTGAGTTATTCAATCGTTAGTAAATTATTTCTCAACCTGTAAAATTTCAGCTTTAATACCATGGATACTGAACAAAGAACATATAAGATCACTAGACTTGCTTTCATTTTTTATTGATTGGAACTTCAGTTTCTACAAAGATTATTAGTATATAATGTTAAAAGTTTTCTGGAATATAACATATTTACTGAACTATCTCACCTCAAGTTTCAGATGGAGTTCTCCATTTCGGTTTTTTTAGCTTTCTTCTACCTCTCCTGCAAATTGTATGTCAAGAATCAACCCTAGAAATCAAACCTTGAACCAATTAAGTAAAAAATGTAAATTCTATCAATAAATAGAATCACGTCAATGAAAATAAAAACATAAGTACCGAGTTCGAATGAGTAACACTACTTGAACTTTCTGCAACTTGAGAGAACCATGTTCTTTTCATTCAGAATTTGTTTTCAATATATGATCAAAACATTATCAGTGGAGTTTAAACAATGGGCAGAAGGGATAGGAGAATAGCATATGCCATAGATGAATTAGTTTGATTTTACCTGCAAAAATTAGCAACTAATGCAAAAGTTAATTGTGTATAATATTCAAAAGAAGAAAGGGAACTATAAATATGCAGATAAGGAAGAATGACTAAATTAATAGATTATTAAAATTGTGTGGGTTAATTTTTTAGAGTTAGGGTCAAATTAAAATAAGTGTAAAATTTGAGGGCTAATTATGTAATTATACCAATTTATATTAACTGACACGTCATCAGCCGTTAAAATTTTAACGATGTTGGACCAATTTGTTACCTTTTTTAAGTCAGGGGACCAATTTGTAACTTTTGATAGTCAGAGGATACAAAAGATAATTAGAGCATAGTCGGGGGACCTTTTATGTAGTTTACCCTTAATTATTTTGTGTTAAGCTGATATGTAGCTTATATGGATGTTTAAACAGTTGTGTTAGGGGGAGATAATCACACTTTGTAAATTTTAAATTTACATATTATTTATTTTATATTTATTATATAATCTCGTACTCTTGGAATTTTTAAATTTCATATGGTTTTAATCAACGTAAAAGTTCGTAATCTAATAAAAAAATCCCACATTTTTAACAAACACATTTGGCCGGTTGGTCAATCTACTTATTTGTTCCCTCGCATTTTTTAGATTATGAGTTCTAGACTCAGTAAGAATACTCATTTCATTCCCTTAGAGTTTTCTCTCCCCCTCTCCTCTAGAGAGGATTAGTATTTATAAAAAAAAAATTGTCCGTGTATTAAGTAGTTTTAATAATATTTGCACAGAATACTGACAATAAATAAAAGTATTGATTTTTTCTTAAAACGAGAGAGCTTGCGAATTAGTATTTTAGCATGCGTCAAAATAATTAAAGTGGTAACAACATAAAATCAGACATGCGCAAGAGACGAGATTTAACATGATTTAGCCTTGCCTACCTCCACGTATAAGAAAAATGAATAATCCACTATCAACGTAGATAATACAAAGAGTATAAATACATGATATCTTATGTATCCAAAAACTCGATATATATCTAGAACCCGGTGTATCCAAAACACACTTCTCAATGTTTGAGATAAAAAAAGTGGTTATATCTATAGCACAATTATTCTCTCATGATTCTAAAGACTAAACCAAAAAACTTTAGTCAATAAGATCTCATTAATAAATTCTAATTATTAGATAATTTTTTACCACTAAAATTATAATAAAATTTAACTTAATTATCAAATAAATTTTGAGTCAAAATCTAACGCAATGTAATTTGATGTTAAGAAGATGTGATTTTAAACTTCGTGCATGATGAGAAGAGTTTTTCTAATTAAATAAGTAGTAATATAATTTTTAAATTTGAGGGTTTAAAAATATATAAATATTTAATTTATTATAAAAACACTCCCAAAGATTATCACATGTTAACATTTAACATTTCAATGACATATAAAAAAACAAAAGGTATTGTTTAGGAATAAAATTTGAGATCTAACTTGATTAATTTATATAATTTTGTATTATTCACTTAAATCGAAATATATGATATTAACCAAGGATTAACAAAACTGAGGCCACCTTTAAGAGGCCCCACAAGTTTCCTTTGGTTTGATGATAAAAATCTAACAGCACGTGTAGCCGTTGAAGGCTGATGATAGCTGCGACTACTAATGACCACCCAAGTGTACAACAACTACACACACACAATCATTACTTCATTGCTCAAAACTCCGGTATACTCAAATAGGGTAATAACGGTAATTTAAATAAAAAATGTTTTTTTTGTCATAATTCATAAGATGATTTACAGAGTATACTTGGCGAGAGAAGTAATTACAAAATTTAATAAACTAATTATTAGTAGGAGAATAAATTTTAAATTGTGTTAAAATCCAATACTTTTGAACCGATCCTTTAAGCTTGTCGCTAAGGCTTATGCATTAGCGTTCAAGATTACAGCGGGATTCCTCTGCTTTATTTCCCCTCGAGAGTACCGCTTATTAGTTCTAATTAGAATTCTATATCTTAATTAATTATTCTCTGATATTCGCTCTTTCAAAAAAAAAAAGTTTTAACTTCACCTGGTAATTGGGGTATTATATTCAAAACTCACTCATTAGCACGATTATTACAGCTAAACTTGATTTGTTGGACGCTCAGGATTTATATGAGTTGCCACCTTAGTGTTTTTTTTTTAAAGTTTTCACTTTGCACGAACCAACTTGACTCAGTGGTTAAGAGAACGATTATTGTTTTCAGAGGACACGGGTCGAGCACCAGCAGCTGCAGCAGGGTGATTGGACATACATTGTCAAATTGTTGAGAGTATATTTAGGACAGATACTACTTGTAATCACCTTAGCTTTTAAAAAAAACTTTTCACTTTTCAATTCGTGCTGTCACGTATGGTACGAACGAGTCAATTTACTGCCAATTAATGTGAAATAGATTTATTTATTTTTTACTGAGTGAAATATATACTCAATCTGTAACACTACAAAAAAAAATATTAAATAAGGTAAATATCCTACCTACTCCAACCAAGTGGCTTCTATGATTGAACCCAAATTAATTTTCCCCCCATTTGGCTTTCCCACGACAGAAACCCATTCAACATTTGGGTTTTATATTTTTATTTTTTTTCTCTCAACACAAATTACAAGCAGCCACCGTCTCATCTCCATCACCGCCGCTCCGTGGCATTCACCGCCACCACCGTTGGTTTCCTCGTCGAGCCCCGACCAAAAGCCCCTTAACCACGCGTCGTCCCGTTGCCCCATCGCCGTGGAATCACGATCGTAGCTGCCGGAAATCGTCCATATTTTCGTCTGATTTCGAGCGCATACGCCGTTCGTTCAAGAAAAGAACGCTAGATCTGTGCTCACGGCTTGGAGGCGAGCAAAACCCTACCGTCAAATCGTCCGTCCGACGCCGGCGAGGCTTCCATCGGAGCTTCGAACTTTCCGATCATTTTGAATTTTAAAGGTAAGATCCGGTGAGTTTTCAGGCCTGTTTCGGATTAAAAATATATGGGTTGGAATTATGGTCTAATGATCTATGTTTTCCGCCAGAAAATGACGCGAAATGGACTTTCCGGTGATATTCCGGTGACCGTCCGATCAACTCCCCGACGACCGTCCGATAGCTAGTTATTTTGGGTAAGTGAACCGGTTCGGACCGGTATAGATTAAACCGGTTTGAATAGAACCGGTCCGGCCCAATAACTGGGTTAGCCTTTTAATTATAAAGGTGGGCCGGCTTGTTAAGGCCCAATGGCCTTTAGCCGCACCCGGTGAGTCCAAGCCCAAACCGTGTCCGACCCGACCCGTCTACCCGTGTCCGACCCGACCTGTCTACCCGTTGACCCGTATCTGACCCATTGACCGAATCAACTCTGTGACGTCAGCATGACGTCAGCGTTGACTTTGACCGCTGACGTCACCGTTGACCGTTGACCGTTGACTTAGACCGTTGACTTTGACCGCTGACGTCGCCGTTGACCGTTGACCGTTGACTTAGACCGTTGACTTTGACCAAAAAGTCAACTTTTTCCGAAAAGCCATATTTTATGTTTTTCGACGTCCTGAGTCCGTTTTTGAAGCCCGTTTTGTGAAATTCTGACCCGAAGGCCTCTGAATATGACTTTGAACCCGAAAGTATTTGTGTGTTTAATTTTGTTAAGAGCTCTTTGGATAAGGACTGAAATGTGAATCTATGTTATTGAAGGTATCAAGTATCTTTGAATTTGAGATGTTGGAAGCCGTCGAATATTGGAATCGAGTGCGATCGAATGAGGTGTCACGAATCAACTGTTATAGCTTGGAACTAAGGTAATACACTACTACATCTTGTATGCTTTATGAGCATGTTGGTATGTGTTAATGCATGCATAAAAATGATGATAAGTACTGTTAAATCTGCTCAAGTTAAATCGAATGTAGAAACGAGTATGATAAATTAAATAAGATCGAAATGCTCGAATGAGACAGCTAATCTCCAATTCTGAGCATTAGTGTGAGATGTTTAAATGTGAAAGATACCTGGACAGGAAATTACGAATCACCCATAATTGTTAAAAGACCCAAAATGCCCTCGTTGACCAAAGTAATCAAAATAGCCCCGAATGTATCAGATATCGTGAAAAATCTTAATGTACAAATCTCTGAATGCCTGGTTGGATTAGACCTGGCAAACTTGACCCGAGAACCAAAACCCGAACCGAATTACCCGAACCCAGACCCGAACCGACACCGAAAATCAACCCGAAATTGACCCGAAATCTGATCCGAAATTTGATCTGAAACCCGAAATAAACCGAACCGAAACTGAACCGAATTTAGTTGAACTGAATGGACCCGAACCGAATAGACCCGAACCGAATGGACCCGATTAATAGAAATAAAGAAAGATAAAATATGAACAGCCGCACAAATCACAAAAATGCCAAATATATTGACTTTATAAAGTCATATATAGGGTGTAAAAATCTGACCAACCTAAGAATTTGATTAAAAACGACTGATCTCTCATTTAACCGAAAATAACCGAACCGAAATCAACCGAACCGAAATTAACCGAACCGAAAATAACCGAACCGAAATCAACCGACCCGAAATGACCTGAAACACAATAGACCCAAACAAAAACCGAACCGAAACCGAACCAAAACCGAAACCGAATCTGAACCGAAAATATCAGATCCGAAATAACCGAAACCGAAATGACCTGAACCGAACCCGAACCAATTGACCCGTTTGCCACCTCTAGGTTGGATACCCGATGAGCAAATAGAATTTCTGAGCTACCGTTTACGTCTTGTTGGTATAAATTACCAAAATGCCCGCATATGATAAAATGACCATAATGCCTTATAAGTAAATGGCTAAATCACTCATGAAATGCCTAAACTCTCAAGATTTTGATGTATCATCTCCTGACTATCCGGATTAAATTGTTAGTTCAAACCCCTCTTTTAATAGGGGTCTTGTTTCAAAGATCCGTTCAACCGTCAAAAGTTAATATGTTCTCTTCCGTAAATGTCAAGTACCTCCAAGGAAATAACCAATTCCACCTAGTGTGTTCCTTGTGTGCTATATAACCGTTTTAATATTGTTTTACATGACGAAAGCATGATTATATTATATGTGTGATACATCATAGTTTTGATTGAACAATATGCTTCTGATTACCGTTATATGGAAAATACATGTCTATTTTATATCTACCGAAATTTCAGTTGTTATTGATAACCGAACCGTTACATAAATTGTTACTGGGGTACTAGGATAAAATATGAAGTGACCGTAGGTTCAGCCCTGATTCAGCTGGTAATCACCGTTACCGTTACAGGTTCCTATGCTTCGGCTAGGGTAATTCCTCACCGTTACCGTTACAGGTTCCTATGCTTCGGCTAGGGTAATTCCTCACCGTTACCGTTACAGGTTCCTATGCTTCGGCTAGGGTAATTCCTCACCGTTACCGTTACAGGTTCCTATGCTTCGGCTAGGGTAATTCCTCACCGTTACCGTTACAGGTTCCTATGCTTCGGCTAGGGTAATTCCTCACCGTTACCGTTACAGGTTCCTATGCTTCGGCTAGGGTAATACCTACCATACCGTACCGTACCGTTCCTAAGATGAGGGTTGATAAAAGATTAAACCGTACCGTATTGTTACTTGAACTTTATGTTTTTGAACTGAAAATGTATATTATACTGTTGTTGTACATGTTTTACCTATACCGTTTGGAACACACTAGGAACCGAACTCTCTAATTCCACCTCCGTACATTAATAGCCTATAATTACCGTCTAATTCTTGATGATTGAATAAAGAACAAGTACCGTTATCCTCAAGTATAACGTTACCTGAAATATCGAAAAAGAAATGAAGACCGTTACTGCGTAAAGCATCATGAAAATGTTATGCCTACCATATATCTGCATGAGCTTATAGCATCTCTTGGTAGTCTTGTATTACTGAGCTTTTCCAAGCTCACGTTGTTTTTACCATCGCAGGTTAAAGGTATAACGTTTGACATCAGTGTTCGGAGTTCTCTCGGTGTTGCTTTTGGAGTACGGTACCGACATAGTTAGTGGGCATGCATATCATTATTGTTTCATGATAGTGTCTGTAAAATGTTTTCTGAAATCCTGTTATATGTTTAAATGCTTTCATGAAAGAGTATTTTCAACTAAGGTTACCGTTATAATCTAATATGTATTTTTCAGAGAAAATGTTTTATGTGTATTTTTACCGTGGGTCGCTCCTGTGACCCTAATGTGGCTTCCTAGGATCTGTCATAACGCATAGGCGGGTCTAGGGGGTTACATTTAGTGGTATCAGAGCTTAGAGTTGCGTCATTCTGGGTAGATCGGCTGATCGTCTATCATAGGATGTCTGGTCTGTGTATGCCCCTAGATCATAACCGTACTCCATCAAGCCGAGACTCCGATGTCAAATCATTTCTTGTGATAAGTGCAATTAACCGTTCTGTCCATAATAGCTTGATCTGTACTGGAAAGGAATATTGGTAATGTCTGTCTACGAATTGGATTAAATTGATGGATTTGAATCCAGATAAAGAAATTGAGATGGTTAATGTGTGTGCAATTGAAGATATGAATTTGATAGAGAATGAAGGTTTGATCATATGAGGTAACTGATATAAGATTTCATGAAAGGCTATTCGGTGATAATGATTGTGTCTGATAATACCCTACTGGAAATGTGATTAAAAAAAAAAATTCTATGAACTTCAGAGAGAAGTGTTTGTGATTGTGCCAAAAGTGTATAATCTATGGTACCTCTGTTAAACACGAAAGAAATAGTTATCTGAATATTACGTTGAAGGTAAGTGATATCCGCTAATGACCTTAGTTGTGTTCGATCAGTATGAGGAAGGGCATCTCCTTCATGGAGTGGTTTGGTATATCGTTAAATATCATCTATGACTGAAATTTGGTGTTTACATCCTGATTCTGGGAGTCGCTGTTGGAGTCTTAGATTGCTTGTTCGAACTGTAGTTACAATTTTTCATCTGAAAATTATGGTAAACTTAGAAGAGTAATTCGAACTCTGAAAAATACTCCTTTGAGTGGTATGATTAACTTCTGTGGAAGATCGGAATGTCTCATATCCCTGACTGAGACCGTTTATAATAAAAGTTATAAGACAAATGTTTGTTTTGTATCATATGAAGTTCGGTGTGAATTCAAATGTTATATCCTGATTAATTGGTCCAAAATGTATGATGAGATGATTAATTGGTCAACCAAGTAGAGTAATTCAGATTCTGAAAGACGTACTTTCAAACTGTATGATCAACTTTTGTAGTGGCGAGGATAATTTGTAGTCTTGACTGAGTATGCTATAATAACAACAGCTATAAGACAAGAGTTTGTGCGACTCCGTATAAAGTTCTGTAATGATTTATGTACTGCATTTAATCAATTGAGTGGACATGCATCATGCGAGGATTTTGGGTTAAATGTTAGCCCGAGTGACCGGAACGATACCAAATTGATCCGTAACTGTATGAGCGTTCTGGGAAACAAGGATACCCCGATAGATGGAAATTTCAGTACAAAAACGAATGAAAGATTAGTTCTGCATTTCTCTGACCATGGTAAATTTCGAGGACGAAATTTCTTTTAAGAGGGGGAGAATTGTAACACTACAAAAAAAAATATTAAATAAGGTAAATATCCTACCTACTCCAACCAAGTGGCTTCTATGATTGAACCCAAATTAATTTTCCCCCCATTTGGCTTTCCCACGACAGAAACCCATTCAACATTTGGGTTTTATATTTTTATTTTTTTTCTCTCAACACAAATTACAAGCAGCCACCGTCTCATCTCCATCACCGCCGCTCCGTGGCATTCACCGCCACCACCGTTGGTTTCCTCGTCGAGCCCCGACCAAAAGCCCCTTAACCACGCGTCGTCCCGTTGCCCCATCGCCGTGGAATCACGATCGTAGCTGCCGGAAATCGTCCATATTTTCGTCTGATTTCGAGCGCATACGCCGTTCGTTCAAGAAAAGAACGCTAGATCTGTGCTCACGGCTTGGAGGCGAGCAAAACCCTACCGTCAAATCGTCCGTCCGACGCCGGCGAGGCTTCCATCGGAGCTTCGAACTTTCCGATCATTTTGAATTTTAAAGGTAAGATCCGGTGAGTTTTCAGGCCTGTTTCGGATTAAAAATATATGGGTTGGAATTATGGTCTAATGATCTATGTTTTCCGCCAGAAAATGACGCGAAATGGACTTTCCGGTGATATTCCGGTGACCGTCCGATCAACTCCCCGACGACCGTCCGATAGCTAGTTATTTTGGGTAAGTGAACCGGTTCGGACCGGTATAGATTAAACCGGTTTGAATAGAACCGGTCCGGCCCAATAACTGGGTTAGCCTTTTAATTATAAAGGTGGGCCGGCTTGTTAAGGCCCAATGGCCTTTAGCCGCACCCGGTGAGTCCAAGCCCAAACCGTGTCCGACCCGACCCGTCTACCCGTGTCCGACCCGACCTGTCTACCCGTTGACCCGTATCTGACCCATTGACCGAATCAACTCTGTGACGTCAGCATGACGTCAGCGTTGACTTTGACCGCTGACGTCACCGTTGACCGTTGACCGTTGACTTAGACCGTTGACTTTGACCGCTGACGTCGCCGTTGACCGTTGACCGTTGACTTAGACCGTTGACTTTGACCAAAAAGTCAACTTTTTCCGAAAAGCCATATTTTATGTTTTTCGACGTCCTGAGTCCGTTTTTGAAGCCCGTTTTGTGAAATTCTGACCCGAAGGCCTCTGAATATGACTTTGAACCCGAAAGTATTTGTGTGTTTAATTTTGTTAAGAGCTCTTTGGATAAGGACTGAAATGTGAATCTATGTTATTGAAGGTATCAAGTATCTTTGAATTTGAGATGTTGGAAGCCGTCGAATATTGGAATCGAGTGCGATCGAATGAGGTGTCACGAATCAACTGTTATAGCTTGGAACTAAGGTAATACACTACTACATCTTGTATGCTTTATGAGCATGTTGGTATGTGTTAATGCATGCATAAAAATGATGATAAGTACTGTTAAATCTGCTCAAGTTAAATCGAATGTAGAAACGAGTATGATAAATTAAATAAGATCGAAATGCTCGAATGAGACAGCTAATCTCCAATTCTGAGCATTAGTGTGAGATGTTTAAATGTGAAAGATACCTGGACAGGAAATTACGAATCACCCATAATTGTTAAAAGACCCAAAATGCCCTCGTTGACCAAAGTAATCAAAATAGCCCCGAATGTATCAGATATCGTGAAAAATCTTAATGTACAAATCTCTGAATGCCTGGTTGGATTAGACCTGGCAAACTTGACCCGAGAACCAAAACCCGAACCGAATTACCCGAACCCAGACCCGAACCGACACCGAAAATCAACCCGAAATTGACCCGAAATCTGATCCGAAATTTGATCTGAAACCCGAAATAAACCGAACCGAAACTGAACCGAATTTAGTTGAACTGAATGGACCCGAACCGAATAGACCCGAACCGAATGGACCCGATTAATAGAAATAAAGAAAGATAAAATATGAACAGCCGCACAAATCACAAAAATGCCAAATATATTGACTTTATAAAGTCATATATAGGGTGTAAAAATCTGACCAACCTAAGAATTTGATTAAAAACGACTGATCTCTCATTTAACCGAAAATAACCGAACCGAAATCAACCGAACCGAAATTAACCGAACCGAAAATAACCGAACCGAAATCAACCGACCCGAAATGACCTGAAACACAATAGACCCAAACAAAAACCGAACCGAAACCGAACCAAAACCGAAACCGAATCTGAACCGAAAATATCAGATCCGAAATAACCGAAACCGAAATGACCTGAACCGAACCCGAACCAATTGACCCGTTTGCCACCTCTAGGTTGGATACCCGATGAGCAAATAGAATTTCTGAGCTACCGTTTACGTCTTGTTGGTATAAATTACCAAAATGCCCGCATATGATAAAATGACCATAATGCCTTATAAGTAAATGGCTAAATCACTCATGAAATGCCTAAACTCTCAAGATTTTGATGTATCATCTCCTGACTATCCGGATTAAATTGTTAGTTCAAACCCCTCTTTTAATAGGGGTCTTGTTTCAAAGATCCGTTCAACCGTCAAAAGTTAATATGTTCTCTTCCGTAAATGTCAAGTACCTCCAAGGAAATAACCAATTCCACCTAGTGTGTTCCTTGTGTGCTATATAACCGTTTTAATATTGTTTTACATGACGAAAGCATGATTATATTATATGTGTGATACATCATAGTTTTGATTGAACAATATGCTTCTGATTACCGTTATATGGAAAATACATGTCTATTTTATATCTACCGAAATTTCAGTTGTTATTGATAACCGAACCGTTACATAAATTGTTACTGGGGTACTAGGATAAAATATGAAGTGACCGTAGGTTCAGCCCTGATTCAGCTGGTAATCACCGTTACCGTTACAGGTTCCTATGCTTCGGCTAGGGTAATTCCTCACCGTTACCGTTACAGGTTCCTATGCTTCGGCTAGGGTAATTCCTCACCGTTACCGTTACAGGTTCCTATGCTTCGGCTAGGGTAATTCCTCACCGTTACCGTTACAGGTTCCTATGCTTCGGCTAGGGTAATTCCTCACCGTTACCGTTACAGGTTCCTATGCTTCGGCTAGGGTAATTCCTCACCGTTACCGTTACAGGTTCCTATGCTTCGGCTAGGGTAATTCCTCACCGTTACCGTTACAGGTTCCTATGCTTCGGCTAGGGTAATACCTACCATACCGTACCGTACCGTTCCTAAGATGAGGGTTGATAAAAGATTAAACCGTACCGTATTGTTACTTGAACTTTATGTTTTTGAACTGAAAATGTATATTATACTGTTGTTGTACATGTTTTACCTATACCGTTTGGAACACACTAGGAACCGAACTCTCTAATTCCACCTCCGTACATTAATAGCCTATAATTACCGTCTAATTCTTGATGATTGAATAAAGAACAAGTACCGTTATCCTCAAGTATAACGTTACCTGAAATATCGAAAAAGAAATGAAGACCGTTACTGCGTAAAGCATCATGAAAATGTTATGCCTACCATATATCTGCATGAGCTTATAGCATCTCTTGGTAGTCTTGTATTACTGAGCTTTTCCAAGCTCACGTTGTTTTTACCATCGCAGGTTAAAGGTATAACGTTTGACATCAGTGTTCGGAGTTCTCTCGGTGTTGCTTTTGGAGTACGGTACCGACATAGTTAGTGGGCATGCATATCATTATTGTTTCATGATAGTGTCTGTAAAATGTTTTCTGAAATCCTGTTATATGTTTAAATGCTTTCATGAAAGAGTATTTTCAACTAAGGTTACCGTTATAATCTAATATGTATTTTTCAGAGAAAATGTTTTATGTGTATTTTTACCGTGGGTCGCTCCTGTGACCCTAATGTGGCTTCCTAGGATCTGTCATAACGCATAGGCGGGTCTAGGGGGTTACACAATCAATGGGTAGGTTTACGGTGCGACATAGTCGTTAGTGGTGTATACGGTTAATCAAAATACTAAAACTGTTAACTGTGTGTTCTATTCTTAGGGTAATTAAAATATATTATTACCTATTTTTTCTAAGAGCAAAACCTATGGTTGACCGTTATAGTTTTTTAATTAACCATATACACATTAGTCGTGGTACGGATATGGCGCTACACTGGCCGAAAATGTTATATTTTTATAACATTTTCAATTGGTGTCTTACAACAGTATCAATACTTAGAGACAAATTTGATACTTATAAAAACTTAAAATGTTATCAGAAGTGATAAATATCGATACTCGAAGTTAAGTTTTAATACCTAATCATTAACTTATAATATTATCAAATAGTATAACATTTTTAATTTCACATTTTATATTTTGTAACATTTTCTGTGAGTGCCTCACAGTAACGCGTTGCACCATAACTTAGGAGGGAAATAATTCGTGGATGTTTGGTGTTTTTGGAAATGCAGCTGCATGGTGCAACTATCGATATGAATCAACTGTTTGAACGTCGTAGGATTTACCACGTGGCTATCATCAAGAAGCGGAGTGGCCGGGGAAAGTAGGTACTTGCTGATGGCACCAATCCCGAAGCGAGTCTACTTCGAAGAGCGGATAAGGTTTTAACTGTCATATTTATTGCTGTAAAGAATTAAAGATATTTCCACTCTTTTTATTTACTATTTAATTATTAATAAAATATTTATAGTTGTAACTTGTAATTTTCTACACTATTTTTTCTCTCCCTTTTTCAGCTTGAATTAAAAGGAAAGGCGGGAAAAAGTAAAGGTACTGAAGGCTTTGCTTGGCGTGGAGGTTTCCATTTAATAGACCTTTTCTTCATCTTTTTTCACTCAGATTTTTTTTTAATTGTAAAAAAACAAATGGGAGTTGCAAGAAAGGGTCCCACGTGCACGTGATACAGGGCGGGAGCCGGGAGGGTGTTGGTGTCAGCACCCATGTGAGTGCTTTTGGCTCGTGTAAAAAGCCAGTCCGACGGTGATGAATTCCACGTGGCTGGATCCTTTTGTGCCGGGGTGCTTCGAAATCGAATTCGAATTCGACCAAACGAGATCATATATAATATTGTGGTTCCTTTAGCTTATAGTAATTGCGATAACGTGAGGGCACGTGCAAGATGGTCACGTGAGTAGGGATGTAAAAACAGGTAATCGGACAGGTTTTAGGTCGGGTTCTGTCAGGTCGGGTAAAATCGGATACAAGTCATTTCAGGTAAAAAAAAATTTTTTGACTCAACTCGGGTCGGGTGCGGGTCCATTGCAGTCGGGTAATTTGCAGGTCGGGTCCATTTCAGGTCAAACTCGTTGCAGATCGGGTAAAAACAGGTCGGGTAAAATCAGTTAATTGGCAGGTAAATTGCAGGTCGGGTTCATTTCAGTTCGGGTTCATTTCAGGTCGGGTTCATTTCAGGTCGGGTTCATTTCAGGTCGGGTAATTTCAGGTCGTCGGGTTCATTTCAGTTCGGGTTAATTCAGGTTCACCAGAAATGAACAATTTTGAATAAAAACAAAGTTTTATGGACTATAGTGAAAAAAATAATAATAAATAAGAGCTAATTTGGACTAAATTAAAGTTTTATGGACTATAATAGGCTCAATTTTGAATAAAAACAAAGTTTTATGGACTATAATGAAAAAAAATAATAAATAAGAGTTAATTTGAAGTAAAAATAAAGTTTTAGGGACTCAATTGAATTGAATTAAAACTTAAAGGACTTGAATAAAAAACATATATAATATAAAGGGCTTTATTTATAATTTACCCCAAATTGAAATTCAATTTGGAAATTGGACGGTTTCAAAATAAATTTTCCCGCTCATATATATATATTATAATTTAATATTATTTATTAATTATTATAATATAATATAACTTATTAATTATTATAATAACATTATGTATAAATATATGTGATTATGTGTATATATATGTATTCACATGTATATAAATTACAATATATAATTATATATTATACAAACATGTATGTATTTATGTATATGTAATATATTATACATAAATACATGTATATACATAATACATACTATGATACTAACAACATACATGTATATATACATGTGTATATATATATATGTATATTATACAAACATATGTATATATTAAATTATTAATACATATAACATATAACATATCATACATAATAATGAATACATATTATACAAATATATGTATGTTAATATATAATATATAATGTACATGTATATATATGTGTGTATATATGTATATAAATACATAAATAACATATAAAATATATGTATATATTAAATATATGTATTTATAGAATTATAAAATATATGTATTTATATATGTATTTAAATACATAAATTGAATTGAACTAAAACTTAAAGGACTTAAATGAAAAACATCTAAAATTTAAAGGGCCACAAAATATTTAGCCCATTTAAAATTCAAAGGGCTAAAAAATATTTAGCCCATCTAAAATTTTTAGCCCAAAGCCCAACAATTAATAATTATTATTAATTATTATATTTAGCCCATCTAAAATATTTAGTCCAAAGCCCAACAATTAATAATTATTATTTATTATTGATATTATTAATTATTATAAATGGGTGGTGGGATATGAGCCCAAAGGCCCAAGGCCCAAACTATTACTGATTATTATTTATTATTAATTATTATATTATAAACACATTATATAACTTATAAGTTATAAGTTTATATATATATATATATATATTATAGGTTTTAGGGCCCATCTAAAATAAATGCGTGGTGGGATATGAGCCCAAAGGCCCAAGGCCTAAACTATTACTAATTATTAATTGTTATATTATAAATACATTATATAACTTATAAGTTATAAGTTTATATATATATATATATATTATATTTATACATTATAGGTTTTAGGGGCCCGTCTAAAATAAATGGGTGGTGGGATATGAGCCCAAAGGCCCAATGCCCAAACTATTACTAATTAATATTTATTATTAATTATTATATAAATTATAAGTTATAAGTTTATATATATATATATATAGATATATTATATTTATACATTATAGGTTTTAGGGGGCCATCTAAAATAAATGGGTGGTGGGATATGAGCCCAAAGGTCCAATGCCCAAACTATTACTAATTATTATTTATTATTAATTATTATATTATAAATACATTATATAAATTATAAGTTATAAGTTTATATATATATATTATATTTATACATTATAAGTTTTAGGGGCTCATCTCAAATAAATGGGTGGTGGGATATGAGCCCAAAGGCTGAAGGCCCAAACTATTACTAATTATTATTTATTATTAATTATTATATTATAAATACATTATATAACTTATAAGTTATAAGTTTATATATATTTATATATATATTATATTTATACATTATAGGTTTTAGGGGCCCATCTCAAATAAATGGGTGATGGGATATGAGCCCAAAGGCCCAAGGCCCAAACTATTACTAATTATTATTTATTATATTATAAATACATTATATAAATTATAAGTTATAAGTTTATATATATATATATATATATATTATATTTATACATTATAGGTTTTAGGGACCCATCTCAAATAAATGGGTGGTGGGATATGAGCCCAAAGGCCCAAGGCCCAAACTATTACTAATTATTATTTATTATTAATTATTTATATTATAAATACATTATATAACTTATAAGTTATAAGTTTATATATATATATATATATATATATATATACATTATAGGTTTGAGGGGCCCATCTCAAATAAATGGGTGGAGGGATATGAGCCCAAAGGCCCAAGGCCCAAACTATTACTAATTATTATATTATAAATACATTATATAAATTATAAGTTATAAGTTTATATATAAATATATAATATATATATATATTATATTTATACATTATAGGTTTTAGGGGCCCATCTCAAATAAATGAGTGGTGGGATATGAGCCCAAAGGCCCAAGGCCCAAACTATTACTAATTATTATTTATTATTAATTATTATATTATAAATACATTATATAAATTATAAGTTATAAATTTATATATATATATATATTATATATACATTATAGGTTTTAGGGGCCCATCTCAAATAAATCGGTGGTGGGATATGAGCCCAAAGGCCCAAGGCCCAAACTATTACTAATTATTATTTATTATATTATAAATACATTATATAAATTATAAGTTATAAGTTATAAATTTATATAATATATTTATATATATATATATATATATTATATTTATACATTATAGGTTTTAGGGGCCCATCTAAAATAAATGGGTGGTGGGATAAGAGCTCAAAGGCCCAAGGCCCAAACTATTACTAATTAATATTTATTATTAATTATTATATAAATTATAAGTTATAAGTTTATATATATATATATATATTATATTTATACATTATAGGTTTTAGGGGCCCATTTAAAATAAATGGGTGGTGGGATATGAGCCCAAAGGCCCAATGCCCAAACTATTACTAATTATTATTTATTATGAATTATTATATTATAAATACATTATATAGATTATAAGTTATAAGTTTATATATATATATATATATAATATATATATATATATTATATTTATACATTATAGGTTTTAGGGGCCCATCTCAAATAAATGGGTGGTGGGATATGAGCCCAAAGCCCAAACTATTACTAATTATTATTTATTATTTATTATTATATTATAAATACATTATATAAATTATAAGTTATAAGTTTATATATATATATATATATATATATATATATATATATTATATTTATACATTATAGGTTTTAGGGGCCCATCTCAAATAAATAGGTATTGGGATATGAGCCCAAAGGTCCAAGGCCCAAACTATTACTAATTATTATTTATTATTATATTATAAATACATTATATAACTTATAAGTCATAAGTTTATATATATATTTATATATATATATATATTTATACATTATAGGTTTTAGGGGCCCATCTCAAATAAATAGGTGGTGGGATATGAGCCCAAAGGCCCAAACTATTACTAATTATTATTTATTATTAATTATTATATTATAAATACATTATATAAATTATAAGTTATAAGTTTATATATATATATATAATATATATATATTATATTTATACATTATAGGTTTTAGAGGCCCATCTCAAATAAATGGGTGTTGGGATATGAGCCCAAAGGCCCAAGGCCCAAGCTATTACTAATTATTATTTATTATTAATTATTATATTATAAATACATTATATAAATTATAAGTTATAAGTTTATATATATATATATATATATATATATTTATACATTATTGGTTTTAGGGTCCCATCTCAAATAAATGGGTGGTGGGATATGAGCCCAAAGGCCAAGCCCCAAACTATTACTAATTATTATTTATTATTAATTATTATATTATAAATACATTATATAACTTATAACTTATAAGTTATAAGTTTATATATATATATATTATTTATACATTATAGGTTTTAGGGGCCCATCTAAAATACATTATATAATTGAAAGACAATTGTTTCACATGTTATATAAGTATAATAACGTTAACTTTATGTTAAACATAATACTAACTTATATTTTGTATTTATTTTAATTTTATGAACACAATAAAGTTAACATGATATATATTATATAATAAAGCATAATAAGTTTAATATATTATATTATCTATATATTACTAATATATTATATACTTAGTAAAAATTATGACAAATCTTTTAAGTATATAATTTTATTATACATAATATATATTTTTATACTTAAACAAATTTCCAAGTATATAATTTTATTATACATAATGTAGTTACAAATTAAGACAAATTTCTAAGTATAATGGAAGATAAAAATTTTCTAAGTAATGAAATTAACATAATCTACTAAAAAATTATTAAGTTTATAATGAACAGTTTACACTTTAAATTATTTAACATTTTTAGTCAGGTCTACATTAGTTCAGGTCAACAACAGTTCAGGTTCAAAACAGGTCGGGTTCAAAACAGGTTGGGTTCAAAACAGGTCGGGTAAAATCGGATCTCGGGTCGATTCAGTCGGATAATATCAGGTAATTTGCCAGGTCGGTCTCGGGTTCGGGTTCGTTTCAGTCGTATGCAGGTCGGGTTTCAGGTCAAAATTAACAGGTCAGATTCGGGTTCGGGTCGTTTTTAGTCGGACGCAGATTGGGTTCGGTTGCTACAGTAACAGGTTCAACTCGGGTTCGGGTCAGCAACAGTCAGTTACAGTTCGGGTTCGGATCATCAAATTCTCGGGTCAAATCAAGTTCTGACTCGAGCAGGTTTCAGACAGGTTTTCAGGTCCTGACTTGTTTTTACAACCCTACACGTGAGTGATGTTTATTGATAGTCAACGAATGTTGCCAATGAGTAATGACCCTCGACGGTTTACCTTTTTTTTTGGCGGGCAAGAAATTCTGGTTTAAAAAGAAAGGAAGGAGAAAATTTACCGAGAAAGAGGAAGAAAATCTTATTTTGTTCTTGAAGACTGGAGGGAAGTTACATTCTTGCTCTTAAAATCATTATTGTAATATTATGGTTATAACACTTGTTCACTCTTTAGTTAATAAAAAATTCTAAGGTGGTTGCACGAACCAATTTGCCTTAGTAGTTAAAGGAATGATTGTTGTTTTTAGAAATTACAAGTTCGAATATCAGCAATTACAACAAGTTGATTGAGAATATATTCAGAACATATACTACTTGTAATCACCTACCTTTTATAAAAAAAAATCAACATATTTTTATGATTAATTAAACCGAATTAAATTTCATTTGATTAATTGGTTGAAACCAAATAATAATAATTCATACTTTTAATTAGCTGAAATATTTTTTTGAATAAGTTGTGAAATATTATTATCCAAGACAGCAGCAAAACTGCATCATCATTTACAAGTGTGTCACAAGGAGATGTATCACTTAAGATAATCCCCAAGCTGTGTATAATTGCCTATTTACATCTGTAAAATGTGCATTTTTGTTAGCTACTCTAATCCGTATCACTTACCTAATATAATTGAGTAAACAATGAAGTTCTCGAGCACTGTCCCGAAACTTTCTCCAATTTCTTTTTTCCCAAATATAGTAGATAAAGACACTCCAAGCAAGTTTAAGTATAAACACCAGCAGAAATTTACCTTTCAGTTTAGCACAAAGCCACTGCTGCTCCACATCCCAAGTACAAACATGCCTCCCAATGTTGCAAAGCTGCAGGATAGAGCTCCAAATCTGTCTTGAGAAAATACAGTTACAAAAAACATGATCTCTTGATTCTTGCTCAGTCCCACACAAGAAACAATGCTGATTCACAAGCAATCCCATTTGTTGCAGCCGATCCTGAGTAGATAATCGATCTAATATTGCCATCCAAGTAATTAAAGCATGTTTGAAAATATACAGTCCAAACCAGACAAGTTTGTGCCATAGAACCTTTGAATTCTCTCCCCGAATGCCACTTCAGATCACACTCTTGTCAGCAGTACCATCGGAGAAGAAATAATGCACATCACCCCCTCAACTTTAGCATTTTCTTAATACTCCAACTGAATCAAGGTTTGGTTTCCCCAGTCCAATAAGTCTTGTCTTTAAATATTGCATGAAAGCCGAACATGATTTTTGGATAGATTTTGTCAAGCCATAATATAACAAAGTATCTCTTCCAAAAGCCCATATTTGCCCATTAGTCTCGGGCCCCTCTCCATTTGCAGAAGAATTCAGACTAGGGTTTGAATCCATGTTCGAAAACCGGGCCATGAAAGTCCAAGTGGTTCTTCTCTCTCTCACACTTCTCCGGTTTGCTATCGGGGTTTGAAGTTCTTTGGCAGAAATTGTCACAGCCATGGAGAAAAACAGTTATTTCTTTCAACTTTGATGGAAAACAAAAATGGTGGAATTGTAATGGAAAACTGAAGATCTCAACCCGAGTCAGATCCAACTCCTGAAAGCAAGAAAAGTGAAAGAAAAAAGAATGAAGGAACAGAATAATCTAATGGCGTGGTTGAATCAAATGGTAGGAGAGCCCTACTATTTCTTCCATTTCCTAGCTTTCTTCTCTTACTTCATCGTTCGGAGCTCTGCTGCTAATGTTCTCTCCCCTCAAATCACTCAACTTCTCTTTCACAGGGTAATTTCTCATTCTCCCCTTAGTCTTCTTTTTTCTAACCTCAACAGATCGCTAATTTTCTTATTCTGGGTTTAGGAAATTCAAGCAATTTTAGCTTTCTTGATGCTGGCTGCATACAAGGTAATCTGAGTAACTTATGAAAGAACTTTCTTTTGAATTTTGATGGACTGCCTATGTTTCTCTGCTTTGCGAACAGATTGTAAGAGAAGAAACATGGGAGGGTTTTGTTACTGATACATTGTTTTTTGGAAAGGTTAGGCTTACCCTTTTATTTCCTTATTTGTTTCATTTTAGGATAAATATCCACAAGTGCCTTAGTTTTAGTGTACAGGAACTTAGTTTAGCGTACATGGTTTAGGGGTTTATGTGTAGAGGTTTAGAATCTAGGGATAGTTGTTTAAATTCAAGTTTAGGGTTTATAGGTTAGTGTTTAGTTTTTGGGTAATATGTTGAGGACCATAAACCTTAAATTTAAATAACTATCCTTAAATTCTAAGCCCCTAAACTCTACACCCTAAACTAAATCACTATACCCTAAAATTAAGTCACTTGTGAAAATTTTCAGTTTCCACCGCCTGCGTATAGAATATTTATCCTTAATTTTATTGGATATGATTTTCAACTAAAATTTCTCTTTTTCTCAGATCTTTCTTGTTGCCCTTACTCTAATAATGGATTATCACTTGACTTTGTGGTATTTAGTGGTTTTTTCAGGTATTTTCGTTGCTTGTCTTGCTATGATAATTTTATAAATATCATGGTTTATGCACAAATTGTAAAGTTTGCAGATTTATGATGCCATTGGATTTGTTTTTCAGTGATATATGTTTTAGCACAACAACCGCCTTTTGAAGAACTTGGTACTAATGAATTTCGAATCGTTTTTTTTTTTTCTTACTGAAGAATGAACAGCATGTCATTTTGATAATGATGATTCGTTTGTTTATGAATTGAGTTTTCTAGGTTCTTCAAGTAAGCTAACACCATTGCAATTGGAAGCCTTGTTAGCTGAAGGGAACACATCAAGATTTTGGCTGGTTGGTTCCATTTCCGCCCCTTAGATAATTAATATTCGGTAATGTAGAGAATGATCTCTTCTTTAAATTGCATGCTCTTGGGATTTACAGAATAGTTGTTATAACCTGCATTGAACTGGTACCGAAGCCATATCATATCTTACTCATTAGTTAGTGATAGTTCTTGAGCAATCTACGGGGAATGTTGGCGTTATATACCAAGACAGTAAAAGTACCGGTATTCGCTCTTTTATGCTTAAAGAAGTTACTTTGTACTGGGAAGTTCAAGTTAAAGAAATAAATTTGCAGGCTTAGTTCTTTTGATGGTACAAAAGTTCATTTTTATTCTCTTCTAATGGACTTGATAGTTGATACCCTGTTTTCACTTGAGTTACAACCATGCTTTTGGCAGGTAGAATTCCGTGCCTCATTTTCATCTGGTTGCAGACGTGCCAGCCGGTGCTTTCCTGAGCTTTCAATCACGTATGTTGGTTTCCAAAATGATCTTTTTGCTTGTTTATTGACATCAATAAGTTCCTAACAGTACTCAATTGTGCTCTTGTTCAGATACTCGAACAAAAATCTATCATTCGGAATAGTTGATCTTGGACTTTTCCCAAACGCTGCAGAAAAATTTGGAATATCTCCTGGAGGTAACATATATTAATTACAAAGAGAGCTCATCATGCTTAAATCCTGTATTACTTGTGAATGTTTGGTAGTTGTAATGCATTTACTTGGGAATCTTGTACTCACAGGGAGCATGGGACAGCTTCCTACATATATACTATTCGAAAATGCTACAGAGGTTTCGCGCTTTCCCGAGTTCAATTTCGAAGCAACGCCTACGCCTCCTTTATCTAAGGTAATGTCAGTGTTGTTGGTGCATGTATACAAGATGCAAATTCATCTTATGTTTTTTCAGTTGGCACTTGACATTGCATGGTTATCCCCCATGTATTCTGATTCAAGGTTATTGTATAATTTGTGTTGCAGCAACTTCTTGCTCGCCATTTTGAGCTCGACCGGCTTCTCCTTGAATACGTAAACGGAAATTAGCTGATTCGTCTAAGGTTATACCCGGCAGTTACGCACAGACTTCGATTCTTGATTCCCACTTCCTGGAGCAGCTTTGGGCTTTGGAATGTGCCGTGTTTATACGGCTTGTAAGCCTGCTCATAAGTTCATGCCTCATGGCCTCTGCCCTTTAAGAAATACTGTACAAGTATAAATATGGGTGGGTTGGACTCCTGGGTTTGTAGGTGGGCTTTATAGGCCCAGTTTACAAAGTCCGTAGTTTAATTCGGTTAATTTATCTAATCAATGTTAAAATATTATATTGTATGAGTTTCGATTATATTATAAAATTGCACGGTTTTTTTTCATAAAAAAATAAAACAAAATTATTAATTTTTGTTTAACCCTAGTTTTCTCTGAAAAAATTGAATTTTCTGTCCACATAGCCGTCACCACTTTTTTTTTTTATCTTCTTTTTCTTAACTGGTGGCGGCAGGTCGACAACCAGTTTTAGTATTGGTTGTTGACCACCATTGTTCATTATTTTTCTTATTCTTTTACGTTTTATTTTTTCAATTTAATAAAATACTCTGCTTTTATGGCATATTTTTTATTAGCTTTTGTGACTTGTTTCATTTGTCCTTTGGCACGATTTCAGTATACTCTAACGGTCGTTTGGTGCTCGTATAGAGATCTTCACGACGTTAGTTTTCTGATTTGATTTTGTCGTTGGTCATAGAAAAGATTTATCCTCACTCATTTGATGGTTTGTTAGCCGACGTAATTAGAACCGTGTAATGAATCAATTTGTCTGATAGTTTGGTTCGCTCACTATTTTTTTTCATCCAGTAAAACGTCTCGGTCGACTAGAGACAATGATGTTCACGAAAATTTTTAGATTTTGTTGGTAAGTTAATCTTCATGAAAAAATTTGCTTTACTTTATATTTTTGTATGAAATTTTTATTTGGCTAGTTTTTTTTCTTCTCATTTTAATGTATTGTATTTATAATATAATAATTATATTTAATAAAATTTAGATGTCAGTTAAAAAAAATAAAACAAAATTCAGTCGGGGATTGTCCCACCGCCCCTTTTATAGCTCGAAAATAAAAGAATAAATAACGAGATTTGCATCTCATGAAGTGTCGCTGCCGAATATTCTTTTTCTTTTTTAATTCCATGAAAAGGCAGAAGAGGTTAATTGACAGTAAGAAATGATTAAGAAGCAGATGGTGGGCCAAAATCCTCAATCTCCGCGCCGTTGAGTGGGCACTGCCACTGCCATTCGGTTGTCGGCCGCCCCACTCCTCCCCATTCACTTTGCTTCTTCACAAAGCTACTAACCACATTCACTTGTAATTTTACGATTCCTTGATCTGTAATACTAATGTCACCACCCACAGGATATGCAATCTTAAACCCTCCAATTTAGACACGTTTATTTGTATTCTTTATATCTACAAGTATACGTATTTGTTCACCAAATACGATCTCATGATGTGTATTTTAAATACAATATTTTCTTCAGCCTCAGGATCTGGTAAGCCTAAGGAATGAGGAGCACGTTGTAAAGCGAACGGGTGGAGTCTTCACGCGTGCGGGGGCCACACCTCGGGTCCCCCACGTGTGGACCCCCTGGATTTGGTCTGCTGGCGTCAAACTCACGTTACACTCACTTGTTGTACACCTGTCAAACTGTTATTTGTTTATACGAAATTGCAAATTAAAAAAAAAAGGAAATTTAAATTTTTAGCGCAATCTTCTTAGTTGCACCGCTTTCAGTGGCGGGGTATGCTAACACCTTCACCGGGCCCCCGCCGGCCTCCCTCTGGCCCACGTTCTTTTTTTCTTTGTTTTTTTAATTAAAAGTTGAAATATAAAAAAAATTACCACAAAACAACATTAAAACACTTTCCCCCTCCTTTATGTTAAGTCATTGATATTTTCCATTTTCAAAGCTTACAAACAAGTTAAAAGCAAAGTCTTCCTATTGTCAAACTCAAATCTTTGATTGAAAATAATAATAATTATTAATTCTTAAAAACAATTTAGAATTGAAATGGATTTGAGATTTGACTGTTTGAATTTGATTAATTCAAATACTTATTAGGAAAGAAAAAAAAAACAAAGGAAAGCCGTATATTTGGCCTGGGATTGATAGTGGGGTTAAAGTCTAATTAAGGACGCGGGTAGTCCAAGAGTCAAACCCCACTTAAGTTGGTCTGCCACAATTGCTTAAATAATTTCAATTGTTATTTTTACTTCCTAAATAATTCCTTCTTTAACTATAAATGACCGGTTTTTTCTTTAAGTGGCTTTAACTCGTTCATCCACTCAATATAGAGTAAATCACACAAGTGATAACGTGTTTCAACTTTATTTATTATGATGAGAGAAATTTTTCACTACTAAAATACAGGAAAATCTATATAAATTAATAATTTTTAAATTAAAAAATTCTATTAAATAATAAATTTCTTCGATTTCGACTTAGGTCAATGTAAAAAATCATCAAATTCGATAAGTTAATAATACAATAATTTTTTGGAGATCCCCTTTATAAATATAAAGGTCTCATCAAAACTATAAATTAATAATTCATAAATATTACAATTACTACTTTCGTAACTTGCTAAAATATGAATTTATTGTAATATGTTTCTTTTTAAAATTCAAATCTAATTCAATTTCATTTCTAACTTTTCTGATTGCACTCACAAGTTTCGGCGTTAAGGTCTCCAACTGCAATAAAAAGTTGTGAAGAGTTGTTGTCGCATTCAATGCTTCCTTTCGCGTGACTAGTTCAAGTGGTGTTGAATCATCTTCAACTTCATCATTAGTAGAACTTTCAACAATATTTATAATTGATTGGAATATTATGTACAATTTACAATTTATTTGCACACAATATCTTTATCAAAGTTATACATATTTGCTGAATTGAGAAATTTTCTTTTAATTAATAAATTATTAATTTATCAATATATTAATATCTCTCTAAATTAATAAAATTTCATGGTCCCAAGGGTATTATTTTATAGAGATTTTACTGTATAGAAGTGATAAAGAGTTCGTACATGGAAATTACAATTTGATTATTTTCCTATACACAAGCAGTAGAAATTTATAAGGTTTAATTTAGTGTTTAGAGTTTGGGATTTTAGTGTAAAGGTTTAAGATTTAAGGTTTATGGTTAGAATTTATTCTTTATTGTTAGAATTTTATGGTGTATGATTGGAATTTATGTTTTAGGGTAATATGATTAGGGATTTAGTTTTTAATCTATAAATCTTAAATTTTAAACATAAACCCAAAATTCTATCAACGGTCTCTAAATTCAAAAATACTACACTTCACTCCTAAGCCCTAAACCATAATCAAAGTCCGAAAACTAAAACACTTATGTAAACAAAGTTTTCACCAAACGCTTGTGTATGAAATAACTACCCATTTTAATTTATCCCATAAATTAAATGGTTTACCAAAACCTCTCTCCAAACAAAATCTAATCTACATTTATAGAATCAAATACTTGTAATAAAAAAATTATTCTGTGAAAATTTTCGATTAGTATAATTGTGTTTTTATTAGACAAACCTAATCTAATTTAATTATTTGTTAAAATTAAAATTAGTACCTAAGATTATAGCTTGTTTTAACATAAGATTAAGATCATAATTGAATATTAAAAGGGAGTTAAACTTATAATGATGATGATAGAGGAAAGGTGGTGGTTTCAGAACTCGAGGCAGCATGCAAACTCCTCCATGCATTCATGCTCGCCTTTTCATTTTTCTTAAATATAATTGTATTTCTCGATCAAAAAAATATAATTGTATTTTATTTATAATTTTCTTGTAATCTATATGTGTATATGATATAGTCTTGAAAATCATTGTAGAGATCTGAGAGAAGATGAGTTGTTCATGTAATAATTACGATAAAAATTAAACCATTAATTTTTTAGAAAGTGTTTTTTGGTTATTCATTTGACTTAAATAAATAACATCGAAGTAATGTTTTGGTTTGAATTTTATTCAGATCATGTCAATTTTGTTTGAAATTGCATTTTGTAATATTTTTATATCAGAACGGTTTTAAATTGTATTGGGTCTTTTAAAGGTAATTATATTGTATTTAAAATAAAGATTATTATTTCATGTACTGACAATGAAAAAATAATCCATAAGCGCGTCTAATTTTACTTTAAAAACTAAAATCTAAGCCCCTAACCATAATCTATAATGTATAAGTCTAAAATTCCAAACCCGTGAACAATGTTTACTTGTAGGAAAACAAGTTTTTAAACATTAATACACTAAATATTTTCTCTTGTAACTATCAACTAATATGACTATATTTATCAAAAATATTTCATGCACTAGCTCTACAAAAAGCGGATCTAATTTAAAGTTTAAATGTTTATTTACGGTATAAGGTTTATAAGTGCAAGACGTAATTCATTAAGTTAAATACTTATATTTTAAATTTTAAAGAAAAATTATGCATGTTTATATTTTTTCCACTACTAGTACCATAACATAAAATAACAACAAATGCAGGGATGGATAGAGGGGTGTTGGTGGGGCAACCGTCCCCCTAAAATTTTAAATGATTTAGAAAAAAATTAGAATTTTTCTATTAAAAATCTATTTTCGCCCCCCTAAATTTTTATATGTTCGCCCTTCCCTAGAAATTTATAGGTTCGCCCCCCATAACCTAAAGTCCTGGGTCCGTCCCTGAACCAATGTATTTATACCAATTTTCTAATTACTATGTAAATAATTTATTTTCTCTTCCTATCTGCTAATATTTACTATATATTTGTGTTTGAATTGGACAAAGAGGGAGATAATGAAGTACACGCGCTTGAAGTGAGAGTGTGGGTCCTAATAAGTTCAGCAGCCATGGATATTCTACATTTAATTGCATATTTTATACACGCCAAGACCGAAGAGACGGTCTGTTTAAGTTTCGTTGATAAAGAAAAAAAGAAAGAAAAGAAGGCAGCTGAGGCCTGAGGGCAGCAGCAGAAGAAATAGTATTATTTATGATTGAGATATGAGATGTGAAAACAAATAACAAAGTCTGATATTCTGTCAGGTATTAAGGAGGCTCCTCCCTTTCCCTATTTCCCCCAGTATCAAATCAAATCAAATCCCTCTTTCATTTTCTCTTTCTTGAAAGAATTCAAGAAAGAAAAAAAAACCCAATCTTTTTCCTTCGTATATAACACGACCGCCAAACGAAAGAAAGAAAAAAACCAATCTTTGTTTCTTTATCGACAGAAATACCAACAGCTGTTTTGAGTCTGATGTTTCTGAACATGTTCATGAGGTTTCGTCTCAGGAAGATCTTACTCCATTTCCAAAGCTAAGAATTTGCTACAAAGGAGCAAACTTTTCTTTCTTTTATCTTTCTGAGAATTCCAAGAATGGATCTTTGAAGCCTCACCGGCGACCCGTCTGTGTTTTCCTATCTCCCGAAGAAGAAAACGGTGCATTAATGTTTTATGACGTTTAGTTTTGAAAATGAGTGAATTAATGTTGTTTTGGGGTCTTTATATATACTGAAACTTGTTGGTTTTGATGGGATTTTAGACGTGATGATGGCGGTGACCAAGATAGCAATGGATAACGGCAAGTATGTACGGTACACGCCGGAGCAAGTCGAAGCTTTAGAACGTCTCTACCATGAATGTCCTAAGCCTAGCTCCATCCGCCGCCAACAGCTCATCCGTGAGTGTCCCATCCTCTCCAACATCGAGCCCAAACAGATTAAAGTCTGGTTCCAGAATCGCAGGTCCATGTTTTTCCAAACCTTCAAACACATGTGTCTGAAATACAGTAATAACTTGATTCTTTTTTTATATTTTTCAGATGTAGAGAAAAGCAACGAAATGAAGCATCACGCCTGCAAGCTGTGAATAGGAAGCTAACAGCCATGAATAAACTATTAATGGAGGAGAATGATAGGTTACAAAAGCAAGTTTCACAGCTTGTTTATGAAAACAGCTACTTCCGCCAACAGAATCAAAATGTAAGAACTTTTATCTTCCCTGTCACGTTTCATAGTGTTAACTGCGGTGGTTTTGTTGTGGTTGCAGACGACTCTAGCCACCACAGATACAAGTTGTGAATCGGTGGTGACCAGTGGTCAACACCATTTGACTCCGCAGCATCCACCAAGGGATGCCAGTCCTGCAGGGTTAGTGGGAATTTCTATTCTTTTTTACTGTTCAACTCCTAATGTTACGTCCCTTTCACTCCTCGTTTTTCTCTATAAAAATTAAACCTTTGTTTGTTGCTTATGTGCTTTGTTTTGCTTTCCAGACTTTTGTCCATTGCAGAGGAAACTTTAACAGAGTTTCTTTCAAAGGCTACTGGAACTGCTGTCGAGTGGGTCCAAATGCCTGGGATGAAGGTTACTGCTTCTCTGTACTGTAATTATACCTTTATTCTTTGTTAATACTATTAAACTATATAGTATATACAGTCCATTATTCTTTGTCATTGTCGAGAAAAATCTTATCTAAAATAAAGCATAAAATCTTGCCAATCTTCTAACATCAAAACACATACTAATATTTCCCCGTTCCCCATACATGTTAGTTTAGATATAAAAAATCAATTATTATGTTTTTAGGAAAACCAGTTGGCTTCTAAAAAAATGTTCTGGGAAAGTTTGGGTTGTTAATAATTAACTAATTCTGTTTAATGAGAAAATGGAAAATTAATTGTTAAGTAATACTTAATAGCATGCTGCTATCTTTCTGTTTGATCCTGTTTTTAGATTCCTGTGCCAAATTTACATACTGCTATATGCTTATATATTCCTTATCTGTGCAGCCTGGTCCGGATTCCATTGGAATCGTTGCAATTTCTCACGGTCGCAGTGGTGTGGCAGCACGTGCTTGCGGACTTGTTGGACTAGATCCTACAAGAGTAAGTTCATGTTTGCTTCTTGTTCAGAGGAGATTTGGAGAAGAATTGACTGATGATCTTTTTCCATGTAGGTTGCAGAAATCCTTAAAGATTGGCCTTCATGGTATCGTGATTGCCGAGCTGTGGATGTTATAAACGTGCTGTCCACTGGAAATGGTGGAACCATTGAACTGCTTTATATGCAGGTAATCTAGGCTCACATTTCTTTTCCATTTAATCTGCAACCTAAAATTAATGGTGCAATTGCTTGTGGTAGAAGTTCTAAATTTTGGTTGCCTTCTTTTAGCTCTATGCCCCAACAACATTGGCACCAGCTCGTGACTTTTGGTTGCTGCGCTATACATCTGTTTTGGAGGATGGTAGCCTTGTGGTATATATGTTTCCTAAGGAGCTTTTGCTATTCCTTTGTCAATGTTGTCGGAAAAGTTTCTGTATCCTGATTTTCATAATTGTGTTATGCTGCTTAGATATGTGAACGATCACTTAACAACACTCGGAATGGTCCAAGTATGCCTCCAGCTGCAAATTTTGTGAGAGCAGAATTATTGCCTAGTGGTTATTTGATTAGACCTTGCGAGGGGGGAGGATCCATCATTCACATAGTTGATCACATGGATTTGGAGGTATGTAAATCACCTTGCTTACATTGTGAAACATAGACAGTTTTTCCCTTTAAGAGGCAAAAAAATCAATTTTCTACTTGCTTATATGCAGGCTCGGAGTGTTCCTGAAGTGTTGCGCCCACTTTATGAGTCCTCAACATTACTTGCTCAGAAGACAACAATGGCGGTAAAGACTATTCTTTGCGTCTATAATTTCAACTTTTGCAAAAATGTCTGGAGATGTAAACTTGTATATAGTGCCAAGATACTGCACTTAGTAGTTAAGTGATACAACCTTGGATTCTGAACTTGTGCAGGCCTTGCGTCACTTGAGGCAGATTTCGCAAGAAATATCTCAGCCAATTGTTACTGGTGGGGGGAGAAGACCTGCTGCCCTGCGTACACTTAGTCAGAAATTGAACAAGTATGTTAATCCAGCTCTTCAGAATTCTTTTTTTAATGAACCGAATGGAATCTAACAAATTCTGTTTTCAGGGGATTTAATGAGGCTGTTAATGGATTTACTGATGAAGGATGGTCTATGTTGGAAAGTGATGGTATTGACGATGTTACCCTCCTTGTGAACTCATCTCCTGGCAAGATGATGGGCATTAATCTTTCTTATGACAATGGATTTCCTTCACTTGGCAATGCGGTTCTATGTGCCAAAGCATCCATGTTACTTCAGGTCAGCTGCTAAGTGTGTTGCAAGTTTGGCAATAACAGCAGAGGATCTTCAAAAATGAAACAAAACAAATATTTTTTTTGTTCTTCCCAATGTTTTGTCACATGACAAGTAGATAAGGATTTATGGATATGTCTTTGGTATAATGTCCATTGAATTGTTTTTTCCCGGCTGACTAATTTGAAGATTTTAAACAATACATATTATAGCTTCTTGAACTATTAAATCAAACATGTTCTTTTTTATGAACCTGTGCTTTCCTTCTATTTGTAGAATGTGCCGCCAGCAATACTACTCAGATTCTTGCGAGAACATCGATCTGAGTGGGCAGACAGTGGCATTGATGCTTACTCTGCTGCTGCTGTCAAAGGTGGTCCTTGTGGTTTGCCAGTGGCTCGGGGCGGAAGTTTTGGTGGTCAGATCATTCTTCCACTAGCTCAGACTATTGAGCATGAAGAGGTAAGTAATTTGTGGCTGCATTTTGTCGATTACAGTTTGATCCTCGGCATCAACAGGCATAAAGTATGCTCATAGACTCATAGTTCCTCATTTTATCTCGCAGTTCATGGAGGTCATTAAGCTTGAAAATATGAGCCACTATCGGGAGGACATGATCATGCCCGATGATATCTTCCTCTTGCAGGTGCTAAAGTATTCAAAAGCAATCCCCCAACTGATGTTTTTATATGGCATGGGCAAATATTTAGTTCTCGTTCTTCGATTAAACACTTATAATATCTTTCCTCGTATAACTCTTGTTTTATCATGAATCTCTCAGCTTTGTAGTGGAGTCGATGAGAATGCAGTTGGCATTTGTGCTGAACTCATCTTTGCCCCCATTGATTCTTCGTTCTCTGATGATGCGCCTATTATTCCTTCTGGTTTTCGTATCATCCCCCTTGGCTCTGGAATGGTAATTGTTTATCATGCATGATATCATCTAAAATTTTGTTTATTATCTTTTTACTAAAAGAATTTAAACCTTGTGTAGGATGCATCCAGTCCAAATTGTACGCTCGACCTTGCCTCAACTCTTGAAGTTGGAGCTGCTAAACCAACTGGTGATAATTCTGGTCGTTATGGAAGCGCAAAATCCGTGATGACAATAGCATTCCAATTTGTGTATGAGATCCACGTTCAGGAAAATGTGGCAATCATGGCCCGGCAATATGTTCGGAGTATTATTGCTTCAGTTCAAAGGATGGCATTGGCACTCTCTCCCTCACACCTCGGTTCTCATGCCAGTTTCCGGACACCTCCTGGTACTCCTGAAGCACAGACCCTTGCTCGTTGGATCTGTCAGAGCTATAGGTGTGTCAATCAGATCCCTTTTCTCTAAATTATGAACTGAATCCTTGGCTATTAATGTCAATTATGTCATTCTGGACTCAAGCTAACCACTGTTTTCGGGTTGTTCATCACTTCATAGGTGCTATCTTGGGGTGGAGCTGCTGGAATACGAAGGAAGTGAATCCATTCTAAAAACGCTTTGGCATCACAGCGATGCGGTTTTATGCTGCTCTTTGAAGGTAGTTGCTTAAACTTTTCATTCCCATTCTCCCGATCGAGTTCTACGATATTTTGAAAATTGTCTTGTTTGCTACACCTTGCATTGTACAAAATATAACCTACTTGGTAATATGTGCAGGCACTACCAGTTTTTACATTTGCTAATCAAGCAGGACTCGACATGCTAGAAACAACCTTGGTAGCACTCCAGGACATAACTTTGGAAAACATTTTCGATGACAATGGACGAAAAGCCCTATTTGCAGAGTTCCCACAAGTGATGCAACAGGTATATATATATATATATATGAATATCATATTCTTTGAGATTATCAATTGAAAAAACAATAAACATACGAGGTTTATAATACTAGTTGATATGGTTGAACAGGGTTTTATGTGCCTTCAAGGTGGTATCTGCTTGTCAAGCATGGGGAGGCCAATCACCTACGAGAGAGCAGTGGCTTGGAAAGTGGTAAATGATGAAGAAAATGCTCATTGTATCTGCTTCATGTTCATCAACTGGTCTTTTGTATGAAAATTAGCAGAGAAGATAGGATTTAGTCTTTTTAGTTTGCAGACACGTTTAACTGATAATGAAATGATACTGTTATAAGGATGTTGAACCGAATGATATCTCCGAGTGGGGATCGATTATAACCTCGTTTTTTTGTATTTGCTTCGTGTTTAATTCATTGATCGCTATCGAAACCTGGTTATATGTTCTTTCACATTAGTGTTCAATGTTGGCTCAGTTCTTTTACTTCAAGCTGCTACACCTGTTTAACTGTTGCATACAAAGTCATGCCATTTGCATCTATCTATGAATATCAGGCTTGTTCCTTCCTTTGTTGTTATTACTGAACCAGAAAAATCTTACTGGTTTATGCATGTCATTTCACTGTGACAATTAATGGAATTTGTCTAACAGGGAATCTAGACATAGAGCCTCCTAACTTACAATGTGCTTTTTTAGGGTAAACTACATAAATGGTCCCCTGGTTATGCTCTGATTTTTTTGTGTCCTCGTCTCTCGACCTAAAAAATAACAAATAGGTCTAATATCGTTAAAAAAATTTTAACGGTTAATGACGTGGCAGTAAAGCAAGTCCCTTTTCAATGTGTGTTAAAGATTAGCCTATACAGGAAAAAAAATGCAGTCTTATCATTGGTTAGAATTTTTTTCACAACTTGAGTCATGTCCATCCTTATAGTTAGGGGTGTGAAAAACTGACCCGACCTGGTAACCTGCCTGAAACCCGATCGAGTCAGAACCTGGTTTAACCCGAGAATTCAAAGACCGAACCCGACCTGCACCCGACCGAAACGAACCCGAACCCGAATTTGAACTGTAACTGTAGAAATCGAACCCGAACTGCACCCGACCGAAGTGAACCCGAACCCGAAATTGACCTGTTACTGTAGTAACCGAACCCGACCTGCACCCGACCGAAACGAACCCGAACCCGAGACTAACCTGCCAGATAACCGATTTAACCCGACCTGTTTGGACCCGACCTGAAATGAACCCGACCTGTTTTGAACCCGGCCTGTTTTGAACCCGACCTGTTTTGAACCCGACCTGTTTTGAACCCGACCTGTTTTGAACCTGAACTGTTATTGACCTGAACTGTTCTTGACCTGAACTGTTCTTGACCTGAACTGATATTGACCTGAACTGTTATTGACCTGAACTGATATTGACCTGAACTGATATTAACCTGAACTAATACTATTATTTGATTTGCTAATAATGATAATTATCTGACATTTAAAGAAGTTATATTTAATGAATATAAAATAATGTCAAGTATTGAAAAATTTGAAAATTAATAATAATTTCAAGTATTAATAAATTAATTAACTTAACTTCAATTAAAAGATAAATTGAATTAATAATAATTTTAAGTATTAATAAATTGTATTTCTAATTAACTTGTCTATTATTTTAAAATAACTTCAAAGATAAACTATTATACTTAATTAACTTAAGTGGAATGAATAACCATTATTAATTTAAGATTTCATACTTAATAAAATTAAGTTAAATGAGTAAAAATTATTAAATTAAATATATATTCTTAATTAAAATAAGATGACTTAAATTTTTTATTATAGGAATAAATTAATGCTAAATAATTAACTTGCATTCATTTTAATTGAAGTTAAGGTAGCTATTAAATTAACTTAACTTAAAATTAAAAATGAATTTAATTAACTTAAAGTTATTTTAAGTTAAGTTAGTTATTAAATTAACTTAACTTGCATTATGATAAACTACGTAATCTATTTAAGTTGAATGAATAAGCATTCTAAAATTATTTTTTTATACTTAACTAATATTAGTTTAAAGTTATTAAACTAAATCTGTATACTAAATTAATAAAAGCTAACGAAATTTTTTAATTAACATTACATACTTTACTAACTTTGTAAAAAACTGATTAACTTAAATGACTTAATTAAGTTAACATGTTTAAATATATTAAAACGTTCACATTGGATGGAATAGGGGACACTTCCAACTTTTTTTATAAGTAAAAAAAAGAATAAGGTAAAACTTAAGAAGATTAAAACATTAAATGACTTGTATTCAATAATTTAAGTTGTTAAACTTACAAACGTTACTGAATATTACAAAAAGTTTAAACTTACAAACTGAAACTTACAACAAACTGAAACTTACAAACTAAATAATCTTTACAAACTGAAACTTTAACTTTCACAGTACAAAATTTACATACAAAAGTTTAAACTTAAAGCTCTCAGATCTTATAACAAAGTTTTACAAACTTTGCTACCAGAATTATCATCATCGAGCTTTGAAGGGCAACCAAGTTTAAATTATGGGCAACTTAACTTTAAAAGCTAAGTCACCAACATAATTAAAACTAGGAAAACCAGCTACCACCAACAAACTGCAACAAGCAATTAAAATCATTAGTAACATTAACAGACTGAAATAATGCAAACCAAGCATATATAACTAAACAGAAACATACATACATACATTCATATATAACCCAACATAAAACAGAAGCATACATAGACATTACATAGTTAACAACTAAACAGAAACATACATACATTCATATATAACCAAACATAAAACAGAAGCATACATACACAATACAGAGTGAACAACTAAACATAAACATACATTCATACATACATATATAACCAAACATAAAACAGAAGCAGACATACAGATTACATAGTGAACAACTAAACAGAAACATACATGCATATATAACCAAACATAAAACAGAAGCATACATACACATTACATACTGAGCAACTAAACAGAAACAAACATTCATGCATATATAACCAAACATAAAACAGAAGCAGACATACACATTACATAGTGAACAACTAAACAGAAACATACAAACATACATGCATATAGAACCAAACATAAAACAGAAGCATACATACACATTACATAGTGAGCAACTAAACAGAAACATACATACATGCATATATAAGCAAACATAAAACAGAATCAATGAGAAATATAAAACTAAAAAAAGACAGTGAATAAAAACAACTTACCAAACGTCTCCAGCTTTCAACAAATCAAAAACATACGTACCAGACCTTATGCTTCCTTGTTCTCAGAGGTCCCTACAAAAAAAAGAACAAATCAGTCCAGAATTCAAAAAAAATAAAAAAAATACAAGTTAAACAAATCAGAAACTTACTCTGCACTAGGATCTTCATCCACTGCACAATCTTTCATAACAGAAAGATATTCCTCATCCTCTTCCTCAGGCTCAAACCCATACAACCAATTACGGGTTGTCACAAATATCTCAACATTTTTAGGAAGGAGTTTAGCCCTCAACTTATTTAAAATCCGACCACCAGTGCTAAAAGATGATTTAGAAGCAACTGAAGTGATGGGAATGGCTAAGATATCTCTAGCCATGAGAGAAAGAACAGGGAAAGACACAGATTGGGCTTTCCAGTAATCCAAAATATCAAAGTCTGAATCATCAGCATGAGGGAGAAGGGGCAAACTAATAAAAGAGTCAACATCTGACTTCCCACTCCTTGAAGCAGCTAGATTAGCATCAAAGTTCTAGAAAAAAAACAAGTCAGTAATTGAAACTGAAATAATAAAATAAAGGAAACTGAAATAACAAAAATAAAAACTAACCTGAAAAAGGTTAGACTTCTTAAATGTTCGAGGCCGACCAGTGGAGGACTCGGTTGTACTTTGAGAGGAGTTACTTCGAACAGAAGATCCAGAATTGCAAAGGACAGATTTTGAATAATAAACATACATGTTTACAAATTCATTGTAAATAATACTTACCCTTCTCTCAACCTCATCCTCAACATATAGGACAGAATACAACTCTTTCAGGAGTTGTAATTTATACCTTGGATCAAGCAAAACAGCAAAGGACAAAATGGTCGAGTGCTCAGACCAATACTTCTCATACAATTCAAGCATAGGTCCAGCCATTGCAGAGATGGCCTCACAAGGATCATTGTGAGCATCATACAACAGCTTCTCAATGGCAACCACATTAGCCAAATAAAGATTAGAAGTAGGATACTTAGAACCAGAAAACAGTGTAGTAATTTCAAAAAAAGGCTCCAGAAAATCACAGATTAATTGGGAAGTTTCCCACTCAGAATCAGCAATTAAATCTAAATCATTTTCCCTATTAACAAACAAGTTTATGGCTAATTTAGCATCAATGGCCCTACGAAGCATTAGATAAGTAGAATTCCATCTAGTAGGGACATCTAGGACTAATTTACCAGAAAAAGAAGAACCACAGTCTTTAACAGCAGAGTCAAAGTTACAAAGTCTAGCATCAGAAGAATCAATGAACTTAACAATTTCACGCAACTTAAGAACAGAAGAGTCAATTACCTTCAAACCTCTTTGAACAATTAAGTTCAAAATATGAGCAGCACACCTTACATGAAAGAACTTACCACTGCATGGTAGGGGAGAAATAGCATGCAAGTCATCCTTAAGCCTCTTCACCATTCGATCATTGGCAGAAGCATTATCAACAGTCATGGTAAAGGCTTTTTTCTCAAGGCCCCATTCACATAACATTTTTTTCACAAACTTATATATAGACTCACCATCATGTGGAGGGGGGAAACGCCTAAAATTCAGTATTTTAGACTGAAGTTTCCAGTTATTATCAACATAATTAGCAGTCAAAGCAAAATAAGAACGTGAGGTGCAAGCAGACCATCCATCACATGTAAAGCAGATACGACTAGGAATAGAACTCATAGAATCAATGAGCAATTTTTTATGTTTTTCATGCTTTAACATGCAATGTTTAGTAATGGTATACCTAGAAATATGCTTAACATTAGGATTCAAATACTGATGCAGAACCCTAAGTTTATCATGCTCAACAATACTTAAAGCATAACCATGACAGAGAACAGCTTCAGCAAACAGTTCACAATATTTTTTTTGATCAAAAACAGATGCAGAACTACTACTAACAGTTTTAGCAAGAAAATCTTTATAGGCTTGGCATTTATCAGTATGTCTTTTAGGTGTAGAAGTACCAACATATGAATCAGCTTTATAGCTAGCAGTTTTACAATACTTACATTGAGCAATGACACCATCAGCACTCTTAATAAATGTATAGTGATCCCACACAGGAGAAGTTCTTCTCCCAATGTCAGTTGAAGCCCTCTTCCTAGAGGAAGGAGCAACTATTGACAGTTGATCATTAGCTTCCCCTTCAAAAAAACAATTACAGAGTTAGTAACTTTAACACTGAAAACAAGTAAAGAACAAAGAAAATAAAAAGAAAGAAAGAACCTTACCAGTTTCACCAGGATAGTTCATCTCAAAAGAATCAGAATCCATTGCAGAACCAAGAAACGTACCTGAGATCAAGAGGAACCACAGTTAGTAAAAAATTAAAACAACCATTAAAAAGAAAATAAAACAACAGGTGGTTTCAGTTTAATCCTTGTACGTGGCGTTGTTTACACCGAACCCCAGGGTCCTTTAAAAACCCCCTTTGGCACCAGTAGCCCCGCAGGTCTGGTATTCCAGCCTATATACTCGGATTAAACCAAGGAAACCCTAGCATGCATACTAAATCAACAACACAGAAACAGAAACCCAAGAAAAACCAAACAAAGTAGACATGCAACCAAACAAAGTAGACATGCAACCAAACCAAGATCCAGAACCATAAACAGAAACTTTAAAACATTTAATAAACAGAAACCCTAGCATGCATACTAAACAAACAATATAGAAACAGAGGGTGGTTTCAGTTTAATCCTTGTACGTGGCGTTGTTTACACCGAACCCCAGGGTCCTTTAAAAAAACCCCTTTGGCACCAGTAGCCCCGCAGGTCTGGTATTCCAGCCTATATACTCGGATTAAACCAAGGAAACCCTAGCATGCATACTAAACAAACAAAACAGAAACAGAAACTAAATGAAAAAGCATGCATATCAAACATAAATATATACCAGAACAACATAAACAGAAATATACCAACTAGAAGTTAGGGATTTTGGAAATATACCAACAACTGAAAATGCCAGAAGATCCGCTCCCAGAAAATAAACATGCAAACCAAACAGAAACAAAGTTAGGATAAATCAGAGTATAAAAAATTAAAAAAATTAAAAATAAAATAAAAATAAAAATAACATATGAGAAAAAACTTACCAAATCCCAGAAGATTAGGGCTTCCAGGGATATCAGAAGTCAGAAGAAGGAGAAGGGCTTCCAGGGAACTCAGAAGTCAGGAGAAGAAGAAGGGCTTTCAGGGATCTCAGAAGTCAGAAGAAGGAGAAGGGCTTTCAGGGATCTCAGAAGTCAGAAGAAGAAGGGATATTAGGGTTTTCTGAAGAAGATGAAAAGATTTTTGAATACGAATCGATTATTGGGATAAGGGTTTAGGGTTGATGGATTAGGGTTTGGGGATTAGGGATTGGGGTTTAGGGTATATGGGTTAGGGTATCGAGTAATTTAGGGTTTAGGGTAAAACACTTTTGATTTGGGGATTAGGGTTTTGAAGGATTGAAAAGGAGAAAGTGGAAGAACAGGATGATGTTCTTGAGAAAAAGTTTGGGTTTGATCGAGATGAAACAGGTTTAGATTGAAGTAGGATGTTTGTATAGGATCTAGAATGGGTTTGAGAAAGAACAGTGAAGAACTTGGTGAAAAAGTTTGGGTTTGATCGAGAGGAAACAGGTTTAGATTGAAGTAGGATGTTTGTATAGGATCTAGAATGGGTTTGGGAAAGAACAGTGAAGAACTTGGTGAAAAAGTTTGGTTTTGATCGAGAGGAAACAGGTTTAGACTGAAGTAGGAAGTTAGAATAAGATCTGGAAGGATTTTGGGGAAGAACAATGAAGAACTTTGGGAAAAAAGTGAGGTTTTGATCGATAATAGAAAGGAAATCTGGGAAAATTTGTGTTTTTCAGAGAGAGAGAACACGAGGAGAAATTTCGGCAGAGTAACAGTAGGGTAAAATGGTGTAAAATGGCTGGGGGGTGAGGGTTTATTTATAGGGGTGAGCCGGGTCAAAAAGATCCGCGCGCGGTTTAACGGGTTAAACGGGTCTTGCTCCGCAAGCACTCTGACTTTCAATTGTTTCAATTTGATCCTTTTTTATTTGAAATTGAGCTAATAATTTTGTTTTCATTTCAATTTCGTCATTAATGCAGTTTTAAGCTTTAATGTATGGATTTAATTTAGGGTTTGGGGTTATAGTTTAGGGTTTTTCTTTATATATTATTAAATTTTAAATTTTAGTTTTAGGGTTTAGATTTGTGTAATTATTTTTAGGTTTATGGTATTAAGATTTGGGGTTTATGTTTAAGGTTTTAGGTTAATTTTATTTAATTTTTTAGGTTTAATATTTCATTTAATTAATTTAGGGTTTTTTGTTTATTTTAATTAATTTAGGGTTTAGGGTTTTAGGATTATTTTAATTAATTTAGGGTTTTATGATTATTTTAATTAATTTTATATAATGCATGTAAGTTGTGGTTTAGGGTTTTAGGATTATTTTAATTAATTTAGGGTTTTATGATTATTTTAATTAATTTAGGGTTTAGAATATTACTTATGCTTTAGGGTTTAATGTTTAGGGTTTAGAATAAGACATTATGGGTTTAAACCCTAAACCCTAAACCCTAATATTTAATCAATGAACCATAGTCCATAATCCTAAACCCTAAACAATAACCACTACCCTCTAAACCATAAAACCCTAATACTATAGCTAATAGCTCATAGTCCGTAATCCTAGATCGAGGGTTTAGTGGTTAGGGTTAATTACTCATGCTTTAGGGTTTAATGCTTAGGGTTTAGAATTAGACATTAGAGGTTTAAACCTTAAACCCTAATATTTAATCAATGAACCATAGTCCCTTATGATAAACCCTAAACAATAACCACTACCCTCTAAACCATAAAACCCTAATATTTAATCTATAGCTCATAGTCCGTAATCCTAAATCGAGGGTTTAGTGGTTAGGGTTAATTACTCATGCATTAGGGTTTAATGCTTACGGTTTAGAATTAGACATTAGGGGTTTAAACCTTAAACCCTAATATTTAATCAATGAACCACAGTCTATAATCCTAAACCCTAAACAATAACCACTACCCTCTAAACCATAAAACCCTAATACTATAGCTAATAGCTCATAGTCTGTAATCCTAGATCGAGGGTTTAGTGGTTAGGGTTAATTACTCATGCTTTAGGATTTAATGCTTATGGTTTAGAATTAGACATTAGGGGTTTAAACCTTAAACCCTAATATTTAATCAATGAACCATAGTCCCTTATGATAAACCCTAAACAATAACCACTACCCTCTAAACCATAAAACCCTAATACTATAGCTAATAGCTCATAGTCTGTAATCCTAGATCGAGGGTTTAGTGGTTAGGGTTAATTACTCATGCTTTAGGATTTAATGCTTATGGTTTAGAATTAGACATTAGGGGTTTAAACCTTAAACCCTAATATTTAATCAATGAACCATAGTCCCTGATCCTAAACCCTAAACAATAACCACTACCCTCTAAACCATAAAACCCTAATATTTAATCTATAGCTCATAGTCTGTAATCCTAGATCGAGGGTTTAGTGGTTAGGGTTAATTACTCATGCATTAGGGTTTAATGCTTACGGTTTAGAATTAGACATTAGGGGTTTAAACCTTAAACCCTAATATTTAAACCCTAAACCACAGTCCCTAATCCTAAACCCTAAACAATAACCACTACCATCTAAACCATAAAACCGTAATATTTAATCTATACCTCATAGTCCGTAATCCTATATCGAGGGTTTAGTGGTTAGGGTTAATTACTCATGCTTTAGGGTTTAATGCTTAGGGTTTAGAATTAGACATTAGGGGTTTAAACCCTAAACCATAATATTTAATCAATGAACCATAGTCCCTAATCTTAAACCCTAAGCAATAACCACTCCCCTCTAAACCATAAAACCCTAATATTTAATCTATAGCTCATAGTCCGTAATCCTAGATCGAGGGTTTAGTGGTTAGGGTTAATTACTTATGCTTTAGGGTTTAATGCTTTAGAATTAGACATTAGGGGTTTAAACCATAAACCCTAATATTTAATAAATGAATCATAGTCCCTAATCCTAAACCCTATACATTTAATTACAAATAATAATAATAATAATAATAATAATAATAATAATAATAATAATAATAATCATAAAACTAATAATAATAATAAGCATAGTAAATATATAATAATAATAATAATAATTGTATTTAAGTATATAATAATAATAATAGTAATAATAATAATAATATTACTAATCATAGTAATAATAATAATAATAATAATAATAATAATAATAATAATAATAATAATAATAATAATAATAAAAACTAATAATAATAATAATAAAAACTAATAATAATAATAAGCATAGTAAATATATAATAATAATAATTGTATTTAAGTATATAATAATAATAATAATAATAATAATAATAATAATAATAATCCCTAAACCACTAACCACTAACCACTAAACCCTAAACCCTAAACCCTAAACCATAATCCATCAATATATATAATTAATGTAGGTATGTTTGTATTAATTTAAGATCAGTAAACCCTAAACCCTAAACTCTAACCCCTAAACCCTAAAAACCATAATCCATCAATATATATATAATTAATGTAGGCATGTTTGTATTAATTTAAGATCAGTAAACCTTAAACCCTAAAAACCATAATCCATTAATATATATATAATACATGTAGGTATGTTTGTATTAATTTAAGATCAGTAAACCCTAAACCCTAAACCCCAAACCATAAATCATAAACCCTAAAAACCATAATCCATCAATATATATAATTAATGTAGGTATGTTTGTATTAATTTAAGATCAGTAAACCCTAAACCCTAAACCATAAACCCTAAACCCTAAACCCTAAAAACCATAATCCATCAATATATATATAATTAATGTAGGCATGTTTGTATTAATTTAAGATGAGTAAACCCTAAACCCTAAACCCCAAACCCTAAACCCTAAAAACCATAATCCATTAATATATATATATATATATATATATAATACATGTAGGTATGTTTATATTAATTTAAGATCAGTAAACCCTATACCTTAAACCATAAACCCTAAACCCTAAACCTTAAACCCTAAACCCTAAACCCTAAAAACCATAATACATCAATATATATATATAATTAATGTAGGCACGTTTGTATTAATTTAAGATCAGTAAACCCTAAACCGTAAACCGTAAACCCTAAACCGTAAACCCTAAACCATAAACCCTAAACCATAAAAATCATAATCCATCATTATATATATAATGAATGTAGGCATGTTTGTATTAATTTAAGATCAGTAAACCCTAAACCCTAAACCCCAAACCCTAAACCACAAACCCTAAACATAAATCCAATAGTCCTATATATATATATCACATATATGTAATCCCCTAAACCTAAACCATAAACCCTAAACCTTAAACCGTAAAAATAAAGATCATAATCCGTCAATATATATAATACACATAACACAATAAACCATAAACCCGAAGGAACCCGACCTGAAATGAACCCGACCTGAAACAAAACCGACCTGAAAAGAACCCGACCTGAAACGAAACCGACCTGAAATGAACCCGACCTGAAACGAAACCGACCTGAAATGAACCCGACCTGAAACGAAACCGACCTGAAATGAACCCGACCTGAAACGAAACCGACCTGAAATGAACCCGACCTGAAACGAAACCGACCTGAAATGAACCCGACCTGAAACGAAACCGACCTGAAATGAACCCGACCTGAAACGAAACCGACCTGAAATCAGCCTGTCAATTAACCGTTTTGACCCGACCTGAAATGAACCGACCTGAAATGAACCCGACCTGAAATGAACCCGACCCGAAATGAACCCGACCTGAATTGAACCCGACCTGAAATGAACCCGACCCGAAATGAACCCGAACCCGAACCGAATCGAGTCAAAACAAAAAATGACCCGAAATGACCTGTAACCGATTTGACCCGACCTGACAGAGCCCGACCTGAAACCCAACTGTTGACCTGTTTTTACATCCCTACTTATAGTGTGTATGGTGACATTCATGGATGGACCAAGTGGTGCTTGGTTTGCAGTCGTACCCAAATTCTTATATATTTAAAGAAAATGTATCTTATAGTTATAATATATGTTGTGTACACGACAAACAAAAAAGAAAATCAAACAAATAAGAATACAAAATATTTAACAAAGTTCATCAATGTGCTTACATCTTCATGGAGCAAAGAGCGATTGTTTTCTTTCATTCAATCGATAATCCTTAAGTTACAAATAACACATCTATTTATAAAACTGAATACAATTACAAAGATACCCGTCCCTTACATCTATATGAAGTACACCTCTTTTGAACAATCTATATAACAAAAGTAAAATGTTTATTCTAATAGACTGGTCAAACTGAAACTGCACAATCATCCCACTTTTCATTTCTCCCATATCAAGAAATACATAGATCTTGTTGAAAGTGGGTTTTTGATGAGATATATAATGTTTCGTTTCGTTCTTATGATGTCTTCAATGGGAGGTTTCAAATTCGAATCTGAAAAGTTTTAAAAAAAACAGCAACTACGCTATAGCTATACCCCATTGAATCAAACAAAAATAAGTTGAAGGAGAGAAAAAAGGAACCTTTTTTAATAGAAGAAAGCAGCCGGTCGAGGAGACTTTTGCATGGTCTCCAAGAAGAACCATGATTGATATCTCCAAGCTTTTTAAGATAACATTTCAAAAAACGTATCTTTGCCAGCAAAACTGAGCTGGTTTGCTAGTTGAAATATATCACCAAAGTTTTTGTAAATTTTTAAAGCCTAAAGCCCTTTAGTGGTGGAATCTTCCAACAATGTAAGCTTATTTCGTCCCCCATAAGTTCTGATTGGGCGAAAGAGAAGAGAAAAGAAAAGGGTTTTCAGTTTTTGTCAATGCCATCATTGCTTACAGAGAATGAAAAAGAAAAAGAAAAGCCTTCAACATCATCATTTTGCCACTTTGAAGGCAAAGTTCGTCACAAGAAAGGTTAGAAAAGAAACGAGAACAATCAAACTCTTATAAAAAAGCATTCCAATCCCTTTGAAACACTTGGTAATTTATTCCTGCAAATAGTGTCATGAGTTGCAGACATTGAAATACTAAAATCCTATGATCATTGCCTGTCAACTGTGAAGGGGAAAAAGGGCAGGCATTTTGTTAGCAGCTTCCCTTTTGCCTCAGTGCCCTCCATCCCAAAAGAGTGGTCCGACAATATCATCATCAAGACATCAGGAATGGTCCTTCTTTCAGCATGAGCAGTGTCCTTGTTTTCTAGCTGTTTGACCTAATCGATAGCTGCCGGGCGTGAAACCAAGCCTTTCACTGCCGTTGAAAGCAAAACTTTGACATGCAAACCAAACTCCCAAAAGGGTCAAACATGGACGTATATATTTCTCAATCGAACTAATTCTGCAGGAACTGATTTCCTTTGTGAACTGTGAATATAACTTTTGACTTTTGGTGTAGGTACGCAGTAAGCATGTGTTATTAATTAAATATTACATATATATATATATATATATATTGGCAGAAAGAACAAACAAGGCGTGCGTTGATAAAGAGCAGAAGATCAAAATCCCACTTGATGATTGAGTGATGTAGTCAACAAATTTGGTAATCACAAACGAGAAAGTGAGCCAGTTTTTTAACTCTTGTTTTTTAGCCTAATATTACAAATAAAAGTGTAAAGAAAAAAGGGTCATAATAAGGGAAATGAAAGTGGAGGAAGAAGAAGTTGTCAATGCTTATGTTTAAATACTAAAAAAATATTATAAAATTAAATTTTAAGCGTTAACTCTAAATTTTAAATTCTAAATCCTACACCCTAAAAAATACACCCTATCCTAAATTCCCTAAACACTAACCACAACCCTAACCTAAAATCTTAAACTTTAAATCTAATTTTAAGCGTGAGCCACAAGTAGAGACACCAAAAAGGGACAGAGGATTTCCATCCACGAAGTAGGCCATGGTGTTGAGCCCAAAACTCCAAATCCATGTGAATTCTATCTAATCCTGATATGCAATTTTCAAGTTGAAAAAAAATAAAAATTCTATGCCCTTTTCGGTGTCACAATTTATCCCAACATTAAAAAAATACTATAAAATTAAATTTTAAGTCCCAACCTTAAATTCTAAATCCTAAACTCTACACCCTGTATATGCCCTAAAAATACACCATACCCTAAATTTTTTAAACCCTAACCTAAAACTTTATATTAGATTTAAGCGTGTGGCATAAATAGAGGCACCAAAGAAGACATAAGATTTCCATTCTTAAAAAACAAGCTTTAAACAAAACATCGGTCTCTCTCTCTCTCTCTAAACCATAAGGCATGGAAACAATATCTTCAAACATGCCTACACATATACGTACACTACCATCTTTGAAGAAACAGAAAATGTACTTAAATCAAATATGAAGCCATTCAAATTATCTACAATTTTACACTCAATAGTATGTACTTCAGCATACCATCAAACAATCATTTTAGTAACATAACCATTGGAAAACAAAATGAAAATTAACCCCCCAAAAAAAACAAAAATTCCGAACAAAATCATGCTATAAAATTGTTATTAGAAAGCCTAAACACAGGAAGTTATTCTAAAAGCAGATTGTAGAGTTTTCGAAACGTCGGTTGCGGACGGCCGTGCGGTGGGGTCTCCGGCGGTGCAACGGAGAGCTAGATTCATGGTTTCCACGATCTGGCTCTGGTTGGCGTTGGATGAATGGCCTGGCCTGATCATGGGATCAACCCACATATCAAGATGACACTCCGAGTAGCAGTAACGTGCCCATTCTACAATGCTTTGGTGTTGCTCTCCGAATTCAGCATCCGCGGGGACTTTCCCCGTTAATAATTCAATCAGAATGAGGCCAAATCCATAGATATCACTCTTTTCACTCATATCTTTGCTTTCTCTAACTTCTGCAAAACAGCCGACAAATATGCAAAAAAACTTTAGCTAACGTGCACGTGCATGGATTTATAGAAATATTAATTACTTTTTTGTGAGTTATGATATAATTTAGAAAAAAAATAGTAAAATTTTATGATAAAGAAACCAATGTTGGAAGGATTAATATCCTATACACTGGCGGTGAAAACAAAAAGTTTTCACAATCGCCTTAATTTTAGGGTATAGGGAGTTAGTTTAGGGTATATGCTTTAAGGGTTTAGGTGCAGGGGTTTAAAATTTAGGGATAGTTATTTCAATTTAAGGTTTAGGGTTATAATTTAGGGTTTAGGGTAATATAGTGAGATTTAAGTTTTAACCTATAAACCCTAAACCTTAAATTGAAACAACTATCCCTAAATTCTAACTCCCTACACATAAACCCCTAAACCATATACTCTTAACTAACTCCTTATACCCTAAAACTAAAGAGATTGGGTAAACTTTCTATTTTCACATGTTGGAAATGCTTTCAAGTTATTGTTTGAAGTATCTAACAGCCAGACATAATAATATCTCATAATTTCTGGTTTGACCTAATGAATATTTTGCCAAGAAAATATATATTTTCATATGCGACAGAATTACATAATTACCTGGGGCTACGTACGCCGAAGAGATGAAGGCCTTGTTTTCCATGGAAAGCGGCCCGGGAAAGCTCAGCCGTAACCGAGGTTCATCTCTTCCGTCGACGATAACTCTCTCCGGTGACATGTCTCCGACAATTACACTCGGCGAATAATAAGAATGCAAGAACCGTAGAGATTTGGCAATCCCCATAGCAATTTTTCGCCGCTTCTCCCATGTTAAGTTGTGAAGGGTTTCACTTAAAAGTTTCCCTTCTATGTACTCGTAAACCAAATATGCACCCTTGTCCGACCGACAGGTTCCGATCAGATTAACAATGTTTGGATGCCGAAGCTTGCCGAGTTGCTTGATTTCGGACCAAAAACTCGAAGGAATTGAACAAATAACAAAGAACCACGAATCCCGATTTTTAACCTTTTTGCATGGCGGTAAACCGCTGGTTTCATCTCCTCCGCAAAGATCATTACCAGCCACCGCACTTGAATTTATAGCAAGAAAGGCTCCGGTAGAAGGCAAGCTGCCGTGTAAGTGGTTGTGAGAAATGTTCACTTGAATTAAGGATTCCATTTTCCCCAACTGCGGTGGTACTTCACCGGATAATTGGTTCTCCGACAAATCAAGCTGACCAAGAACCGGCATTTCAGTGAAACCTGTTGGAACTCGACCACTGAGTTGGTTATGGCTCAAGTCTAGACACACAAGCTTCTTGCAATAAGATAACTCCTCAGGGATTTCACCAATCAGCTTGTTTCCACATAGGCTTAATTGCATTAAATCCATTAAGCTTCCGAAACTACGTGGAATAGTACCTGAGAATCCGTTCCGCGACAAGTCCAAGACCTCAATCTTTTGGCTGCCGAATGAATGAGGCAACTTCCCTGAAAACCTGTTTCCGGCCAAGCTCAACATTTCAAGCGACGGCATGTCCCATTTTTGGTCTCCGACGTTGCCGGAAAGATAGTTGTTCGAGACATCCAAGAAGTAAACAAGAGGCAGCTTCGTGAACTCCGAGGATAATTCGCCTGACAGACGATTGTTCTGAAGCCTTACTCGCAGCAAACTCGAACAAGTGCTCAAATTCTTCGGGATGGAACCTTCAAGCGAGTTTGAGAAAAGGATGAGCTTAAAAAGCCGACCCGAGCTGCAAAGTCCGTCTGGTATCCGACCCGTGAGATTGGAATTTTCCCGACCAAAACATTCCCGCCAAGATCGAGATATTCTAGACTGTAAAACGATCCGATTTCTGGTGGGATTTTCCCGGAAAGCATGTTGTTTGAAAGATCCAATACCTGGAGGCCGGAAAAGGAACCTCTTGGTATTTGACCTGTGAAGTTATTGTTACTAAGGTTGAGAAACCGAAGCGATGAAGAAGATGAAGAAAAAATATCCCTGGGAATTTCACCATAGAGCTGATTGTTGGAGAGATTTAAAGTTTGGACAAAAGGCAAATGGAAAATCGTGGAGGAAACTAATTTCCCAGACAAGTTTTTAGCAGAAAGATCAAGTTTGTAGACATGAGAGAGATTATTGCAGGTAATTCCCTGCCATTGACAAAAACTGGCAGATGAATCCCAGTTTGAGAGGAAACCATAAGGGTCATGGATTGACGACTTGAAAGACAAAAGAAGCTCATGTTCTTCTCCATTATCAGACACGACAGAACTGAAAAACATGAACATTAAAAACACTACAGAAACTGGACTTGTTTGAGCTCCTTTCTTTGCCATCTTCAGTTTGATGAAAGACAAAAAACATGAACATGAAAAACATTCCAGGGATTCCGAGCTGTTTCGAAAGACAAAAAACAGAAGGAATCAATACATACAGACATGAATTAACTCAAGCTTCTACTTTAACAGATCTTTGATGTGTGCGTGAACCAATATATATATATATGATAATTATTTGATAGGAAACTAAAAGTTTTTAGAAGCACCTTAATTTTAGGGTTTAGGGACTCAATTTAGGGTGTAGTGTTTAGGGGTTTAGGTTTAGTAGTTTAGAATTTAAGGATTGTGAATAAAATTTAGGGTTTAGAGTTAGAATGTAGGGTATATACGTTAAAACCTAAACTCTCAACATATTACACTAAAACCTAAACTTTAACCTTTAAACCCTAAATCATATCCCTAGCCCCTAAATTTTAAACTCCTACGCCCAACCCCCTAAATTCTAAACTCTTACACCCAAACCCCTAAATCCTACACACTAAACTAAGTCCTTAAACCCTAAAACTAAGGCGCTTGTGGAAAATAAAAGTTTCCACTGCCCGTGTATTATATATATATATATATATATATATATATATATATATATATATATATATATATATATATATATATATATACTAATTTTCAATCAAAGTAGAGAATATTTAATAAAAGAACCTGCAAAAAAAGAATTAAATCCTAAACGACAACAAAATGTGGGTGAAATATCTAGTAAGTTACCTAAGTGCAATCATTAGTTTACAGTAAATTTCAAAGATTAATGGATTTCTGTGGCAGAGAAGAAGAAATTAGGAAGATATCAGAAAAGGGTATGCACTTTGTGACTATTGAAGAGAAGATGGTAGGTTGAGAGTTTTTTAGTGTATAAATAGTTTTTTTTTTGTTGAACAAAGTGGGATTATTAGGTTAGTGATCAGCAGATGTGAGGGCTGAAGACCACTGCCACAACACTTTATATTCCAAAATGTTCTTCAAAATTCGTTTTTCATTCAAAAATTAAAATACTGAAATTATAATTCATCCTTTTAGCTTTGCACATGAAACCCATCAAGGAAACCTTTCGCAAGTTGTGATTTAAATTGAAAGTGGGAGGCTAAATGTCCGTATAATCTTTCAAATCATCCAATAAAATTCTAATGTTTTTTATATATTCAAATAAGAATTTAATTTTTAAAACTAATTAATTAAGGGTTTAATATTATTTTAATCTACTTAAACAAAGGTTTAAGTTTTCTTCAAATTTTTTTATTAAAATATATTCGTAAATGTTAGATCCTTATTTAAACATATTAGAAAAACTTAACTTTTATTCAACTGCATCAAAATATTAAAATTTTTACTAATGTAGTTGGTCAAAGTGGTAAGTAGCTTGGTATTTTTTAAGCAAGTTTTGAGTTCGAAGCATTGTGTATGTAGAAAAACCCCTGTCCGAAGACTCTCCCACCAAAACCAAGTGTGTGACGCGGGTTGGTCCGGATTAATTAGGCAAACCAAAAATAAAATAAAATTTTAACCATAAATCTTAAGTGAGATGATAAAAATTGTCTACCTTAATCGATGGTTGAATGTTTGATCCAAAAATAAAACTAATAGAACGTGAAGAATTAAATCTAGGGGGTGCATGCATGTTAATTTTTTTTTGTTGCCCTCTGATTTCCAGGGTTTAGCCCTGACTAATCAAGACTGATCCACGTCGCACACTTGATTTTGATGGGTAAGTCTCCGAGCGGGAATTTTCTGCATACACAACGCCTCGAACTCGAGACTTGCTTAAATGATACCAAATTACTTACCACTTGGACCAACTTCAGTTGGTTAAATCTTTTTATATCATTTTAAATAGTATTCATACATTTTAATATATTACAAGTATAAATATGATTACAAATTTAACGGTTCTATTCATATGATGTTTACAATGAGACTTAAACCAAGATAAATGATTTACACAAAATGAAATCAGATCATCAGTATTAAGCCCATTTTTTTGGTGAGGCCCATTACCTTGAAAGCAAAAGCAAAATCTTAAAATAATGTGGGCATAAGTTTTGTTCAGAGCCCAAAGTGATCACATTAAGTCCATTTTTGTTGTGCCATATGTTTATTGATGATGGACAATATCTAATGTTAGGTTAAAACGACGCCGTTTTATATATAAAAAATTATCTATTCAGTTCAAACACAAGTCTTTGCCGGTCATGGTGGTAGCAATGGATTGCATGGATATGTTCCTCACTCTAATAGGGGTATAAATGAATCAAGTCGAATCCGAATAGTGATGAGCTCGATTCGACTCGTTAAGAACTTAAGTTGAGTTCGAATTCGATCCAGTTCGTTGAGAACTAGATCTAATTACACAATCTTATCTAACCTACTAAAAAGAGACATCGAGACAACTTGAATTCCTTACTACATCCTTAAAATGGATAGAGATAAAGTACCAACTACACTTAGGCGACCTTGCACATTTATTCAATATTATGAGCCAACTAACTGTAGCCACCCATACCGCTGAAAAGCCCATCCCAGTGTCGGCGAATTCAATTAAAGTTCAATTGAGAATTTAAGTTTTTGAAGTAAATGTCAAAAAGGTATTTTTAAGTAGATAACAATTATTTTTAAATATTTATTTAAAAAATATAAAAAAGTATGAATCATTTTGACATTATTTTTACAAAGTGCGGTGAAAAATATTTTTAAATCCTTTAAATTAAGATTTGAGTATTTTGGAGTTACTGTCGATTAATATTTTTAAGTACATAAAATATTTATTTTAAACATTATTTTCAAAATATAAGAGAATTAGTAATATAAACGAGGAAATATAAGTAATTTTAGTTTTTAAAAGTCACTTATTTTATTCTTCTTAATTGAAAAAGTACTTGACCTGATAATTTATATGCTCTTAATTGCTGTTGGTTTTATTAATATTTTTGACCCAAAAATACATTTGAAAAGCATTCCAAAATAGAATATAAATTCACATATCAACGAGAAGATATTATTTTATTCTACTTAATATTACATATTAAATTTAATTTTAAACAATTCTCCATCCCCACCTCACGTTTATACGAAGGTTAACATTTTTATTTATTATTCTTTAATTTCTTATTGTCCACTACGAGAAATTATATCATAGGTTCTTCGTACCACGTCATTTATGAGACCGATCAATAAAATGCATTAATTTCATTATTATTTTTCATCTCATCTTTCTAATAAGTGAATCTTCACTTGGTAAAATTGTTTTTAAATTTGATTTATAATAAATACAAGTGAAGATTCACTTGGTAAAAAGATGAAAAGATGATATGAGAGAAAATAATAAAATAGATCCATTATATTGGTTGGTCTCATATATGATGTGGTGGGAAGGACTTCTAATATAATTTCTTGTCCACTACAATTTTATACGTGGAAATCTGATATCTGTTATTTTTTATGGAAAATACTTTGATACACAAGCTTGTTAAAAGTTTACACAAGCCTTTTAATTTTAGGGTTTAAAGATTTAGGTAGTGATTTATGGTTAATGGGTTTAGGTTGCATGTTATAGATTTTAAGGCTTATGATTAGGATTTAGAGTTTAGGGTTTAGTGTTTAAAATATTATGGCTAGAAATTTAGGTATTAGATTTTATAGCTTAAATATGAAGGATTGTGTAAATTTTTTACATAATTTATATGTCAAAAAAAATATATTTTTTATTTGTATACTTTATAGATCATAAAACGTCCTTATCCATACTCATGTTATTCTATTAAGAAAAGAAAATCTCCTTATTGTTGTAAGTTCAAATTAAACATCAATATTTAATAAAAATGAATTAAACAATGCATGGTAATGTTTTTTTAATATGCTGGTGTGATGCACAGACCCGTTTCTGAGATTTTGGTGGCCCATGGGCGAACTTAAAAATAAGTCCTTAATTAAAGGTGAGCGTTCGATCGAGTTAAGTTGAGTAAAAAAATTTAAAGTTATGCGAGTTTACGAGTCCTTACGACTCGAACTTAAAAATTTATCTACTAAATACTAAAATTTTGAGTTATTAGAATTTTTATTTTAGAACTCAAACTTTATTTTAAATTTTTTTCGAGTCAAGAAGAGTCGAGTCGAAAAAATCAGTTTTTTTCAAGTCGAGCGGAGTTTTGCTCACCCTTTCCCCTAATAACGAGTATTGGAAAAAATAAAATTTGAAATTAGACCGTTAGTAACAAGTGATATATAAAAAATGGGTCATATTAACAAATTTTGAAAAAAAAATGAATTTTAAAAGTATTATTGTAATAACAAATATAGGGGAAAATGAAACCCTAATAACAAGTATTGAAAAATTAAAATTTAAGAGTATGCATGTAGTAAAAATATTAGGGAAAACAGACCATAAATAACAAGTATTGAAAAAATTGGACTTGTAATAACAAGTATCGAAAAAAATAAAATTTAAGAGTGGGGCCCTAATAACAAATATTAGAAAAGATATGCCCCTAGTAACAAGTATTGAAAAATTGGCCTCATAATAACAAGTATTGAAAATTTTGTACCCTAATAACAAGTATTGAAATAACAATAAATAATAAAAAAATGGACCCCTAATTACAAGTATTCGAAAAAAATGAGCCTATAATAGCAACTATTGGAAAAAATTGTACCTCTAATAACAAATATGGAAAAAAATAAATTTTAAGAATAAAACTTTAATAACAATTATTAAAAAAAATAAATTTTAAATAAAAAATATTAAACTCGAACTATAAATATTCGAAAAATGGGCCCTGAGTAGGGTAGGGGCCCTGAGCGGGCGCCCCTATTGCCCATGCTCAGGGACGGCCCTGGTGATGCAATGGTAATATTTATTCAATTTTTTTAGTCTTTTTCAAAGACGACACACACAACATGCATTATTGGTACTCGAACTCAAGTCCTAAAGGATAATAAACATTTACCTTTACCACCAGGACACAAGGGGATGAGCTCGTTAAAAGTAATGTTAAAATTGATTATTTTCCACAAAATAAAACAATTAACTATAAAAATCGTTTGATAACATTTCTAACCAAAACTCTTCAAAAATTTTCGGAAGAGAAGTATATGAGAAATCGCCATGATGTTAACGTGAAAATGACGTGACAGACATTTGATAAAATAAAAATGTCAATTTAATGTCCCTGGTGAAGTCCGCTTGCTTGATTAAACAATTTAGCAAGAATAATATTTTTTTTAAATGATAATAATCAGGAAAAAATTGTATGAAACGATGAGAATACGACACGTGGAATATCTCAGTGATGATGAAATTGAGGATCTCGAGGCTAGAAATGTACGCCGTGGGGGGTATTGGGAGGATACGATCTCATCGATGCTTCCTTGATTCTCAGGCTCAGCTCCTCTATCGGCTGGCTGGCTTTTCACTCGCTGTTCAAAATTCAACGGTTTTTTATTAGGTTGGCGGGGGGTTATTTAAAGGGCGGTTATATTTTTAGTTAACCGACCCGACCCTTTAATCCCGGATTAATAAATACACTGTATTTATCTAAATAATATACACTCAAGCTATGCTCTGTGAGCATAATAAAAATAGAGTTATATTTTGATACACAAGGCAATCTTTCATATTTAAATTATAAAATTTAAAATTTAAATCTTTAACCCTAACATCCTAAAATTTAAACCTTAAACCCTAAATTCTAACCATAAACCTTAAATTCTATACCCTAAAAACCTAAACTCCTAAACCAAAGTTGAAAGGCTTATGCAAACCTTAGAGTACACAAGTTTGTATAACAAAATATTTTCTATAAAAAATAATATATTTTGAACATTGTTATATCACTCAAGCTATGGCCTATGGGCATAATGCAAGTCAATTTTGAATATATTTTTTCCGTTTATCTAAATACTCTTTACTTTGTTATTAAATTTTGGGCAAACTACATAAATGTTCCCCCAGATGTGCTTTAATTTTTTTTTGCGTTTCTCGACTATCAAAAGTTATAAAATTAGTCCACCAACTTAAAAATGTAACAAATTGGGTCAATATCGTTAAAAATTTAACGGTTAACAACGTGGCGGTTAATATAAATTGGTATAATTACATAGTTAGCCCTCAAGTTATACATTTTTATTTTAACCCTAATACTAAAAAATTAACCCTCATTATTTTAACATTCTATCAATTTAGTCCATCTTCCTTTTCTATTTCTTTTTTCCTTTAATTCTTCAATTCATTTAGGAACGAAAATTGCGAGAACACGACTACAAAGAAATCAGGAACATGTTTGAAGATTATTGAGGGACTAAATTAATAGAATATTAAAATAATGTGTGTTCATTTTTTTAGAATTAGGGTCAAATTAAAATAAGTATAGAACTTGAGGGCTAACTATGAAATTATACCAATTTATATTAACCGTCACGTCATCAACCGTTAAATTTTTAACGACATCGGATCAATTTGTTACTTTTTTTAAGTCGGGGGATGCAAAAAATTAGAGCATAATCGAGGGACCATTGATATAGTTAACCCTAAAATTTTCTGATAGGCATTTTGGTTCTATAAAGATTCTTATAGGCATTAAAATCTTTTATTAATAGCCTAAGAAAAAAGGTGAGGAGTAGTAATTTTTTATTTAATAATAATTTAAATCTTTATAAATTTTAATATCAAATAAATTAAGTTTTATTCTCATAAATATTAAGCGTAAATACTTAATAAATCTTTGTATTTTTTTGAAGTCTAGTGACTTAGTTTCTATATGAACTTAATCTTTGGTGATAACATTCCTTTACACTCATTTTCATCTTCTTTTAATTAATCTAATTTTTTTATTCGTTTATATGATTGTTGGTTGCTTCCATATTAGGATATTAGTTTTTCAAAAAATATTTTTTAAATTTAATTGGTTTGTTATTTTAAATAAAGATAAGCGTTATATTATGTGTAAAGACGAAGCTACATAATATGTAGTTATAAGAGTTATATTTTTTTACATTAAAAAATATATAAATGTTTATTTATTTAGACCTTTAATTTTAATTTATTTAAAATTGAACTCTATTTTTATGATTATTTATATTTTATACTCGCACTTGATTTTTGACTCGTCCCGATAATGTGAACCTCACATTTTCATTTGTTTTGAATAAAACAAGAAAGTGGAGCCAGTGAGTTGATAACCAGCCATCCTCTAATTATTGACACAAACGATAAAGAGTCAAACCCCGAGTCGAACGATTCGAAGCCGAGCTATGAGGCTGGCTACGCGGAGAATATCGTTCGAAATCGGTTGCGTTAGCGTAAGCTACAAACCATCAAAACTATCCTACGCCCCTAAGTCAAAACCACGCGCTGCATCTCACTCCATCATCACCGTTCATCATGCTTACAAATTGGAAGTCAATATCCATAACGCGCCGTTAACTTGATTAATTTTTTTTTCTTGTTCTCCTTGTCCGAAACCTACCCGCGCTCTATAAATATCCCAACTAAATTGCCTGAGGCCTGTATTTTCTCATTCTATTTATCTTAATTCCGCTCCATTTTTCGTACCGGTAGTTTCTTATTTTTGGTTTTTTTTTTCCTTTTTTAATTTCATTTTCCCCCATCTCTGTCATGTCAACGGCTGGGGAGATGGAGCCATTGACGTCGGGAGCAAGCAATCGGATAATTCCGATCCTGAAAACCCTAAGAATTCCTCTTATTTTCATCCAATCAGTAATTTTATACCTTCTCCTTCTCCTCTTTCCTCGGCGTCGCCAACTTCGGACGGCAGTTGCGGCGGTTGACGATGCTTCTACCGGGCCTCAATCTCCGGCTAAAACAGCGAGGCGGAAGTCTATATGGAGGCGAGAAGAGGAGGACACCTTAAGAAGGAGATCTTTGGCTGAAGGTTTGAACATGGGGTTCGAAACCGGAGACGGAGAGGTTCAGTGCCGCTGGAGCACGTCTCTGTTCTTTGGCGTTCGAAGAAATGCCTTGTTTTGCCGGTCTTGGTTCCCGGCTACCGGTGAATTAAAGTAAGCAGTATTCTTCTTCTTTTATTGACGTTAAATGAAAAGTAAACGACTGTTTATTTTTCATTTTAGTTTGTTTGTTTAATTATGAACCGAAGTTGCGAACTTTTGAATTGCTTATGAGTTATGGCTCGAGACAATTAGAATCTTTTCACAAATTAATATACAAATACCGCTTTACTGTTAGTTTGTCTGCAGCATCATGCAAATCTGTAGTCTCTAGTTTTGTTCTTTACTTTTTCTTAAAGTTGCCTTCATTTCATTGCCTTTTGCTTTACTCTCTTGTTTCCTAACTGCTGCTTGTTTGTGATTTTTAGGGGAATTTTGATCATTATACATGGGCTGAATGAGCACAGGTACATTAGTTTCTAAATTAAGCCCATGAAGATCTCAGTTTTTACCCCATTGAAAAAGAATTTCTTCATTTTTGGTACTCTTTTTTTTGTGGGTGTTTATTTCCAGCGGAAGATATGCTCAATTTGCAAAGCAACTAACCTCCTGCAACTTTGGTGTATATGCAATGGACTGGATAGGTACATAATCGGACACAAATTTTTCGGCATTTGTTTTTCTTTTGCAAAAATCTACTGAAGATGATTAGTTTTAAGTTGTGGTAATGAGAAAAACATCCTTGCTATAGGTCATGGTGGCAGCGATGGATTGCACGGATATGTTCCTTCACTTGATCATGTTGTTGCGGACACCGTAAGTAGTTATCTATATTTCTTTTAATGTGCAATTGAAATTAACTCATCTTGATTACTTTGTCAGTTAACTTTTAATTGGATAACCCTATTTCTCTTGTGATGATAAAACATTTTAATCATAAACAATTTGAAGGTTACTATCATGACTACCGGTTTGGTGATAAGCAACTAAAACCTTAACTTGGCAATCTTTGGCTTAATTTAAAATATGCCCGCAAGAAGGTGCTATGTTTTTTTTCCACTACTTTATTTTCAGGGGTCTTTCTTGGAGAAGATCAAATTAGAGAACCCAGGTGTACCTTGCTTCCTTTTTGGTCACTCGACTGGTGGAGCTGTGGTTTTAAAGGTATAACATCTGCCAGATTCTTTAACTGAATTATCATATAAACGTTTTAATTTAGTAAGGTGCAATTTACCAGGCAGCTTCATATCCTCGGATTGAAGAAATGCTGGAGGGAATTGTGCTGACATCTCCGGCTTTACGTGTTAAACCAGCACATCCAATTGTTGGGGTGAGTTGGTGCTTCTTGTTCTTTATTTGTAGTGTGCTAAATCGTGCTGTAGTTTTCTGAATTTTCTTTATTTAACAGAAGGATTAAAAGTGCTTCAACCAACCAATCACCCATCAGTCGTTTAATATTGACCTATGGATATTTTTAATACCACCTTTTTTATGCATAAACCAGGCTCTCTTCTTCTGATCGGTTTCTTAGTTTTATCAAATGCCTATATTCAGTTATGAGTTAACCAAAAGATATGTGCAAATAAAGTATTTGGGAGCTGTTAATTCCTTTAAGAGTTAGCTGGTCTGGTTTTTAGCTTGAATATTGCTTTCATGATTTTGTCCTCTATAGTACCATCTAACTACTCTGGCTGAGAAGTGCGACTCACTTTGGTTTTGTATAACTATTCCGCTATTGTGTAATATCAATTACATTTAGCCTATATTGTAATCTCCCTGTACCCCTTCAAGATGGAATTTTAATACTAATTGAAACAGGTATGACAAATTGTATCTCCCCCCCATGATGAGTTTTTTGTATGGTGTCTTTATGCAGGCTATTGCTCCCCTTTTTTCTCTGGTTGCTCCTAAGTTACAGTTTAAAGGAGCGAACAAGAAGGGCATCCCAGTTTCGAGGGACCCTGCCGCTCTGTTGGCCAAATATTCTGATCCCTTGGTGTACACCGGTCCAATAAGGGCCCGGACAGGGCATGAGATATTGCGCATCACATCATACTTGATGCGGAACTTTACGTCCGTGACTGTCCCATTCTTTGTTCTGCATGGGACTGCAGACAAAGTCACTGATCCACTCGCCTCCCAGGACTTGTACAACGAGGCATCCTCCAACTTCAAAGACATAAAGCTGTACGAAGGCTTCTTGCACGATCTTCTCTTTGAACCGGAGCGTGAAGAGATAGGGCAGGATATAATCAACTGGATGGAGAAGCGATTAGGCACCGTGGCTGAAAAGATCGATCATATCTGGTAAATGATCTTGCAGGGCAGATTAGGTCCCCCCCCCCCCCCCCCCCCTCCTAGTGTTAGAACACCTTTATGAAAGCGCAAGTGGACGTGTTAGAAAAGTTGAAAGCTCGCCACACCAATGCTTGTTCATCTGGTTTGTAGTGAAATTCGTAATCGTGTGTATAATCATGTTATATATTGGTTTGTTTGTTTTTTTATTTAATTCCTTCATTTCACACGGTTGTACTTGTGATTTATCCATAGTGATTTATCCATAAACCATATTTCTTTGCAAGACTTCAATGCTACTTTTAGGTTAGGTAGGAAATTAGAATTATTGAAAGAAGTTAGGAAATTTTAGGATTTTTTTTGAAAATTTAAGAAAATTGGGGTTTTAAAAATAAAAAAATCAAAAGAAATTAAAATCAAATGTATAAATATATATATGATGAAAATCTTTTTGCCATGGCCTGGCAACGCAAGTGAACTTAATATATGAAAGAAACTGATTATACATACATACTTGTTTTATATGCATATTCTAACTAAGATACGCTGTTTAAACTGTACCAAAGGGATAAACGACATATTGGACATAATTCCTCAATGGTTCAACGATGCCGATTTACAAATATAAGTAATTCTCTTGTTCAGAACATCACAATTTATCAACCTCCCCAAATTAAAATCGCAAAATGGTTGTCGGAAGGCAAGCAAAATTCTGAAGCATTCTGCAAACTACTTAGTTCGTTGGCCCGAAACCTGACATAGTTTCTTTAATCGAACTCTTTCCTGGCAAAAGAGAAAAATAAACTAGAAAGATCAGTATTGGTAGCTCTGAAGGAAATGATGTTCTTATACTCTTGATCGAGCTAGTATGAAGAGTTAACAGGAAGATGAAATGCTTGCCTCCGTGTTGTCATGATTATATCGGATCAAAAACAGACACCTACAACCTCGTATGTCATGTGTTTTCCGATCAATCTTTACGACATGAGCATCATAGTAAATTGATTGGTCTCCGCTCTCCTAAATTCCAGCCAAGGAATGCAAATTAACAGACAGAAAGAAGATTATTGAGAAGTTCAAGAACAATGAGTCATTTATTAGTCACCTGCAAGCACAATACGAGATCTCCAACGGCCACCTTATTACATTCAGAATGCTCAAATGGGATGGATCGCTCTCGTACTGCCTTTTTTACATTGACCCATTCATCATCCTCAGCTCCATATCCAACAAATCTGACTCGAACTTCCTTTAACAAACAATACATTTTATCAAATGACTTAAAATAAAAACTTCGACAACAGTACGAACATTGGTCTATACAGTGAATGCAATAATATGGTTTAGATACTTACAGGTTCACCGGAACTTAGAAATCGGTGAGTGAGAAACATGTCAACATCATACCTGTGCATCAAAATAAACCCAGGCAAGTTTAAATACAAGATTCCTATGACATAACAAGAATGAACACGCATATTCCAACTGTTGTCTATGTAGAGAATCTACAGATCAATTATAACAATCGGAATTCCTGGATGATTGCTATTGGAATAATTTATATTTCATTTGCTTACCATGCTCCATCTTTACATGACTTTGCCTCAAATTTTAGTTCTGATAGATCAGGGATCTTTTCTCCAGCTTGTGAAGCCGCTCCTAGAGAGAGGGAAGAAAGTTAGCAAAGGCAGAACATACTTTCTCAAGAACACAAAAGGGGGCCGGCCCAGTTCAATATATAATTTTTATGCCATGGTTTCTAGATCATAAAGCAGAGGTAAACATGACCAAGAAAACTGTATTAGATTTCTGCACCAGTCAATAGGAATAGTAGTGAACTCGAGCATAAAATTGGACCCTCTTAATCTATACTGGTAAAAGTTTTACTTTACAAGCAAAAAAAGTAAGAACTATCTAGGATAGTAAAGAGTAAAGACCACTTCACTTCTTCAGCTCTATTGTGCAAAAGGGGGACAAAAGTGCAATTTTGTGATTATGATAGTTACACAGGTAAATGCAATTAAAATAAAGCTTAACATCACAATTAGGTTTCGAGCCATATATTCAATGTTCCCAGAATGAGGTAGCAAGTTGAATCAGTCCAAACTTCAACTATTTCTTTCCTCAAATTCCGAAAAGGACACACACCTTGAAGACTTTGAGAACTTTGATGTCCATTGTTTACAGGGCTAGTTTCAGGTGTCGGGGACTCATTTTTAGGTGTATCAGTAAAGGAAGGATCTTTGGATGGGCTTTCTTTCTGCTTAGATGCGAACCAGCTTTGTACCTGAGAAACAATAATGAAATGAGTGATCATAGGAGATTCGAAAAGCATTCAACATAAACAAAATAACCAAAATTGAAAGAAGAGAGGAGAAATAATAAGACAGTAATGGAGTAAAGGAAGACCTCAGTCCATTTAACAATAGGTTTGCCAGCACGAGCCGAGGACGAACTGCAAAGACAAAATGCATCTAAGTCCAAGCTGATTCATTTGTTTAATCTAAAAGGGCAACTAACCTGAAACTTCTTGCAATTTTTTGACAAAACTCCTTACTCTGCAGCAGCTCACTTGATTCCACTAACAATTTCTCCATCTTCTCAATCTGTACATAAAGGGTGGCTAAGAACTTTAATATAATGCTCACATTGTTCAGCTTATAACAAAATGTTAGAACCAACAGCAATCAGACACCATTACCACGTTAAACAAAGAATGATTACAAAACCCAATGCATAAGAACAAAATATAAGAGAATTAATCAAACTATATCAAATACACAACCTAAAATCAAGAGAGAAGCTCTAACTTCACATTTTTCATGAATCACAGACAACATTAAAACGTGTACCCGCTGATTAGAAGCAGAATTATAGGAATTTTTTATATTGAAAAAATGCGAATATATGTAATAACACCATTTGTTCTAGACCCCGTAATCTAATAACTGACCAGATAAAAATGCCACTCAAAACAGGGAAAAAAGGGTTTTTTTTCTAAACCTCGGCTGTTGTAAATCCAGAGAACACCAGTCTCTGTCTCGGGCGCAGACGATCCATCAAACACTCCAAAAATAGTTTTTTTTTCTAAAAAAGAAAAGGATAGAAACTTTGGGGATTAAGCAGGCTCTGAATTTGTATAATCTGGAAAACCCTAATGGCTAAAGTGTTGGAAATTTCAGAGACTGTGAGTCGCACAGAGAATGCCGGTTTAAGCGCCTTTGTAATTTTGGATTCAATTCCATTCCTTTTTGCGTTTCTTTTATTCTCCTTTTTGGTACACAATGGAAAGGGGGAAATTCAGAAAGACGGACTAATATACAGCGTTACCGGAAATATTATAAGATAAGTAATAAAATTGGTAAAGCGTTATTGAATATATTGATATAATATAATGTATTCGGTAGAAAACATGAAGAAATATTAAAATTTTTTTGGGGGTTAAGTTGTTTTTTAAAAAAATCGATACTTTTAAAAAAGTATAGATACTCTCGAAATTATCAACAAAATAAGTAATTTACTCAAAAGTATCACCAAAATAAGTAATTTATCAAAAAACTATATACTTTTCAAGGCCTCATCAGCTTAAACTAATAACATAATAGGCGCTACCTAATATGTTATACTTTTATCAATAAAATAAGTAATTTTACCTGTTTTGTTATCTTTAACAGGTCATCTATTTAACCGGTCACACTATATATTAGTCGTATATTAACCGCCTCACAGCTGAACTGCCCAATGGAAGGGCTTTGACCTGTTCAATACTAAAATTATTTTTTTATTTCAATTTAATACTCAAAGCCTATTAATAGTAATATAAAAAGGCTTAAATATATATTTGATACCTAAATTAAACAATTAAACACCTTCTCCTAAATTAGTAGCTAATTACTTTTTAACTAGGCATTTTCTTCTAAGTTGATGCCTAAAAAATTTTGCTCCCAAGTTGGTACTTGAACTAGATACATTCTTTCAAATTGGTACCAAAACTTATACATTCTATCAATTTAGTCATAGTTCGAAAGAAATTAATAAATTTAACCCTCTATTTTTAAAAATTCTATCAATTTATTGTTTTCATAAATTGTTTGTACTTCTCTCTATAAATGTTATATTACTTTCCTGGTATAATAAAAATTTAACAGTAAATTGTTATTTTTATCGCAGAATGTAATTATCCAATGGTTGCTTTGATTTGGTAGACTCAATTGGTTAGAAAGTATCGTAAAAATGACTAAATTGATATAATTTTTCAATATGAAAAGTTAAATTTATTAAATTATTTTTAATTATGATCAAATTGATAGAAAAGTACAAGTTTTGAGAACTAAAATTGTTAGTAAAAGTATCAAAATAGTGAATACAATTAAAGTTCAGGTACCAATTTGAGAGCAAAAAATCTTTAAGTGTCAACTTGAAAAAATGTGTCTAGTTTAAGTACCAACTTGAAAAAAGATGTCTAATTGAAGTACTAAACGTATATTCAAGCCATATAAAAATAAAAATAATAGTATTTTATTTCATTTTTTTACTATTAACAAGTAACAACGATAAATAATACTAACTAGTGTTGTGTGTATTGATAATACACATTGCACTAATAAAAATGACATAAAATCTTAAAAACAACATTATTGTATAAAATAATTATAAAATCTGAATATAAAACCTAAAACATACATGATAATATGGCATAATACTAATAGTTTCCAACTTAATTGCATACGATCTTGTTCAAAAAAATAATTTATTTGCATACGATAAATTAAGGTATTTATTAGCTTTACTTTTTTTACTTGGCATCCCCGCTCATTTCTCATTGGATGATTTTGTTAAATTAATTAAAATTTTATTTACAATAAATTATATTAAATACAAAATTATTAACTCTAACTCTCTAATACTATACCTAATACTCGATTTCTAATATATAATCTACCGATTTTTCATAGATGTGTTGAAATTTATATTATGATTTTTTTTTGGGGATCAAAAATTATATTATGAAATTTACTGAATTATTATTAAAATAATTAAATAAAAAGCTAACTTGCGAGGAAATAGCCATGTTAGGCGTTAGCCTTAGAAGCCGAACGAGGGAATATCGTAGCGTCCCTCTCTAGACTAGGAAACCGCAGGAAATATATTGCGTTTCATTTTCATGGCAGTCAGTCGTTTCCCACGTTCCTCTCCTTGCTAACAGGATGCTTTCATGGAATTGAAACCATTATTGCTACCAAATTTCCAGCGTTTATTTATTTTTAATCATTATTTCCCCCCACATTGCAAGCTAGTCCCTTTATGGCTTTCACATTTCCCTTTAAACAATTAAAAAGACAGAAATTTATCCTAGGATCTTCCTTTTGAACACCCATTATTGCTACCGATACTTGCTGTTCATAAACATTTCTGGGTTTTGCTTTGATTTTACTCTTACTATAAAAAAGGGTCGGTTTTTGCCTTTTGATCCATCAAGGCAAAACCTTGTTTTTCTGTTCCCAAGCATTGTTGGATTTGCAGAGAAGGGTGTGTTGGGTGGATAAGTCGGCCATGGCTGATGGTGTTGAGGATGTGTACGGTGAGGATAGTGCCACGTTGGATCAGTCTTTCACTCCATGGACTACCTCTGTTGCTAGGTGATTTCCTGCAGCAATGCCAATATTATCATGCTTTATAATTTCAGTTTATGTCTGCACATAAAGTTGTTGTTCAGACATTTTAGATCTAAAAAGTTTATCAATGTTAATCTGAGTTCTGAAAAGACAAAGATCATAGCTTTCTTGATCTTTGCACATAAAAATACCATTGTTTAATGATGAACAAAAACTTTCAAACGGGTGATATGCATTTTACTATAATTCTGGGCTGCCTTGTTATGTTGTTATTGAATTTAGAGAGAAAGAAAGAAGATATGATTAGAAGATTTTTTACACAAGTTAGATAATTTTTGTTGTTGTTGTTGTTGTAGTGGATATTCTTTGATGCGTGACCCACGTCACAACAAAGGGCTTGCCTTCACTGAGAAAGAGAGAGATGCACATTACCTGCGTGGCCTTCTTCCCCCGGTTGTTCTCAGCCAGGAGCTTCAGGAGAAGAAGATGATGAATATAATTCGCCAATATACGGTCCCTTTGCATCGATACATGGCAATGGTGGATCTTCAGGTAAACTTTTCATGCCTTAAATTCCCCACATTGGTAGTTCTGTCACTTCCAATTGAATATATCATCTGTACATGGCAACTTCACTGTTGTATCGATTGCATTTGGCAGGAGAGGAATGAACGACTATTTTACAAGCTTCTCATTGATAACGTGGAGGAACTGCTCCCAGTTGTGTACACTCCCACAGTTGGTGAGGCTTGCCAAAAATTTGGCAGCATTTTCAAGCACCCTCAGGGTCTTTACATCAGTCTGAAAGAGAAGTATGTGTTTTCACTGTGTCCTTAGTGTTGAAAATTGAAATACATATAACAATAACCAAGCATCACAATCTATCAGGGGGAAGATTCTTCAAATACTAAAAAACTGGCCTGAGAGAACGGTTCAAGTCATTGTTGTGACCGACGGTGAACGAATTTTGGGACTCGGGGATCTTGGTTGCCAGGTAATTTGATATCTGTTTCGAAGCTGCACTTGAAACAGCAATCATTTATCTCTCTCGTAGATCAACTGAATGATCATTGATATTCTGACTGTTTTCAGGGAATGGGAATACCTGTAGGAAAACTTTCCCTATACACGGCTCTCGGTGGAATCTGTCCCTCACTTGTAAGCATCGCTAAAACCAGTTGATTTCATGTCACCCTTTAAAAATTTGGTTACAGTAATGCCATATATAGTAGATCTCCTAATAGCATATAGGATGTAGATTCGAATTTCTATATAGTTTTGGCTTTCTTCAGCTTAACCATATAGTATAAATCCTTTCCTAAATCAGCAGTTCTTTACAATCTTCATTCAATTTTTTGTAGTGCTTGCCTATTACTATTGATGTCGGGACAAACAACGAGAAGTTGTTAGATGACGAATTTTACATCGGACTCAGGCAAAAGAGGGCAACTGGAAAGGTTTGATGATGTTCCTTTGCATCTATATGTTTCCATTAAGCCATAATATGTTATGCCATAAATGTACACCCTTGCCTGAAATACCAAATTACATCAGTTTCCATGGTGCAGGAATATGCTGACCTTCTACAAGAGTTCATGTGTGCAGTTAAACAGAATTATGGAGAGAAAGTTCTAATACAGGTAATCATCACCCCGTCTTCGTTCTAGACCTTTGCTGTTGGATTTTCTTACATGCTCCGTTCTCCGAATAAGCTAAGCCTGATTTTCAGTTCGAAGATTTTGCAAACCACAATGCATTTGATCTGTTGGAAAGATACAGTTCTACTCATCTCGTTTTCAATGATGATATACAGGTAATATGCTTAACTAGAATCCCCTCTTCTGTTTTCTTTAATGATGGTGACATTAGTTTAGTTTTGAGAAATATTCCCTCACATGGCAACTCTTTCATAATGATAGGGTACAGCATCTGTGGTGCTGGCTGGGCTTCTTTCAGCCCTGAGATTACTCGGTGGAACTCTTGCCGACCATACGTTCTTGTTCCTGGGTGCTGGCGAGGTAAAGCTCAATTAACACAATGGCAATATGGGAGCTGAACTTTCCTATACTTGCTTCTTATCTCACACGTACAATGTCTTAATTCTGTTTATTTTTTGGTTGTCCATAGGCCGGAACTGGTATAGCTGACCTCATAGCGCTTGAGATCACAAAGCAGGTAACAATCTTCTAATGCTAAGTATTTGTGTCTTCAGGAAAGGTTTATGGCTAAACATATACAGTCTCTTGACAGAACAGAAAACCGATCGAGGAGAACCGCAAGAAGATTTGGCTTGTAGACTCAAAGGTACTATGAATTTCATTGAAACTATATTGTATAAAAGATGCTAGCTCTTCTTTTCTTAAATTGGAATATATTTATAACCATCCTTTTTCTCACTGTGATGAGGTTGATTCATGTGGCAGGGACTGATCATTGCCTCTCGCAAGGAATCGCTTCAAGAATTCAAGAAACCTTGGGCACATGACCATGAACCTATCACAGAACTAATAAATGCCGTCGAGGTGTGTGACTCGTTCGTCGATATTCTTCAAAAACGAAATGTCTCGTCTTTCTTTTATTTGTTAATTCTATGTTTGATTAACCAGGCAATCAAACCAACTATCTTGATTGGAACATCTGGTGTGGGAAAACAATTCACAAAGGAGGTTGTGGAGGCCATGGCATCATTGAATGAGGTTCTTTATCTCTCCCTCTTTGAGATAATCTCAACTGATGAGTTTTAGACTGATCCTAATGCCTGACTTGCAGACACCTCTTATCATGGCTCTATCGAACCCTACATCGCAAGCCGAGTGCACGGCAGAAGAAGCATATACATGGAGTAAGGTATATGACATGCAAGATCCCTTGTAGCATGGAATTTTTTTACACATTCAAGTGAATTACACTTAAAACTCTGCAGGGTCGTGCAATCTTTGCCAGTGGAAGCCCGTTCGATCCCTTCGAATATAATGGCAAGACCTTCATTCCTGGCCAGGTTTTGCTTCCTGCCTGTACTTGAAGCATTTTCGAGTTCAGAAAATATAAATTGCACCCAAAAGCTTTCTTAACACTAACTGTTAAATCCTTGGGACCTTGTCTAACATGATTCAGGCAAACAATGCATACATTTTCCCTGGATTTGGTTTAGGTGTGATAATGGCCGGTTCGATTCGTGTACGTGATGACATGCTTTTGGCAGCCTGTAAGTGCATCAAAACTAAGCATTGGTCTGTTTCTATACATGCAAATGGTGAACAACTAGAGCCTAAAACCCTTCTTTTTTCCTCCATTTGTGACAGCCAATGCTTTGGTTTCACAAGTGACAGAGGAACACTACGAAAAGGGAATGATTTATCCACCGTTCAAGGATATCAGAAAGATATCAGCCAATATTGCTGCTAAGGTTGCTGCCAAGGCATATGAACTTGGTGAGTTCCAGTTTTATGCTCTTAAAATCACAGTCCATATTTATGTATTTACTTTTGGTTGTGGTTTCTAATGCCAGGCCTGGCTACTCATCTTCCTCAACCTGAGGATCTTGTTAAATCTGCTGAGAAATGCATGTACAGTCCAGTTTACAGAAGCTACCGTTGAAATTTTGTAGCACTCTAATATTATTTTAGCCCTTAAATCCTCTTCTTTTTATGTTCTCTCCAATTTTCCTTTATTGCTTATCCCTCCAATCCATGTAGGAAATATTGATTCTTTTTGGTGAGAACTACATTTGGAAACATTCCGTCCTTTATTTATTTATTTATTTTTCTATTTCTTTCTTAATTTTGAGTCACAATTGTGTTGTATTTGAATTCTATTCACTAATGAATCACCAATTAAGTTTTAATTCAATTAACATATTTTATGTAAAGAAAAATAAATAAAGCCACAATTTTTTAATTCTAGTAATACATTCATTAAAGCCACAATTTTTTTTTAATTTACGTCCATTAATCTTTTAATTTAATGCTTTTATTGCATCAAATACACCCAATTTATTTTGTCAATGAAGCATTAGCAGTTATGTCTATCTATCAACAATAAGATGCCAATTTATATATCCTATTTCTTGTTGATCAAGTTGCTTCCCCGGCGCCCGCCAAAACTCCTTGCCTTGGTGGGTTGGTAGGAATATATATATACATATACATATACATATAGTAGCTGCATGTCGAACTTTATGGAAAATTGACCGTGTTAGTGGCTTGATTTCGAGTTCCATATTTAAGGTCATGGCCTTCCCTGCACTTTGAAGTTGAAATGAAATGGAGGGGTCAGGTTGCAGTGGTGGTTTGTGGGATTCAACTGTTCAAGTTTGCCATATATAAGTTTTCTTTTGCAAACTACATTCCTTTTGCAAATCATTCATAAGTAAACTTGTTTTCTTCCTAAAAATCATAGTAGAAGATGAATAACGTAGCGGATACAGTCGATTTTACAGGTTCAAAAACTCAACAATTCCAACCATATTTGATTTTGTTGTAGTTGTAATTATGGATTAAAGATAAAAGAAGAAAAGGGAGAAATAAAAGGGCAAAAAGAAAAGGTCCAAAAAGGCTCCTCTTATAGTGAAGTTGGGAGTTATCAGGTCAGGCAGTGATGGATCATATCTTAATAAGTGGGATATTACGGCTCCACCACCATTTACAGATGGTGAGCTCCAAAGGGTAGCTGTTCTGCTAATAATAATGATGGCCAAGACTTTTAACTTTGTTTTTTTTTCTTCTTTTCCCTCAATATTCATTGAATAATGATATGTTGATATTATTCATTGCAGTTTTCTTCAACAACATTCGTTGTATCCGTAACCATTGTAAACACGAAGCGAGTAAGACCGTGTTCGGGGTCTCTCGATTTGAATCCTATGATATATAGTGACTTGAGAATAAACTTCATTGTCCCAAAATGCTAAACCCATCAAAGAAAAAAGTAGGCGTTTCCACCCATCCATGAAACGCGGATTGCACTGCAGAAAGCATGCTTGAAAGAGGTTTAAGATTCAACACTTTAATAATGACAAAAACCCAAAGGCATTGTAAAATATATGTAATTATTACTTTTTGAGTTCTCTTTTAAATCAAGACCTTATCAGAATTCTAGTTTCTCAGTTCAATGTTGGAAAATATTTCCTTGTTTTGTACACGTTGAAAGAGTTGACTGCGTTTACTTGTACTGTTACACAAAACCGTGGTGAAATACAGCACATGGTTTATTTCCTATAAATGTGGTGTATACATATATATATATATGTGTGTGCGCGTGCGCGAGTGTGTGTGATATATATACGACTGCATCAGCTTAATACAGAAGATGAGAATACATTACAGGTTATGTATAAATGTATGCTGTCCTTATCATGTGTAAAGTCCATCTGCCTAATCCTAAAAGCCTAGGATAAGGCATCATAAGAGTCTAGGCTAGCATTAGATTCTTGACAAAAAAGAAAGAACAATGTTGTCTTGTCTAGGTCATGAATCAGTATTATGTGCAAGCTGTTCTGTCTCAGTTTCCTTTTCTGTCCTAAACTCAGTCTGAGGAGGAAACTAGGAGGAAACAAGCTTGCCATATATTATTGTCTTTTCCATGAAAATGCAGCAAAATTCATATATATAAGCTGGTGAAGTACTTAGATTTTTGGGTTGTTGTTGTTGGTTAGCCTCTAGGTAGACTCAAGTAGGCTTATCTAATCCTACAAACTGTTTTCAGTATTTTGCTTATGATCCACATGAATTCCAATTAGTTTCTTGATTGAATTGGTAATTTTCTCAGCAGTTTGCCCTCAACTAAACCAAGCCTATTGTCTAAGAACCAAAATACATAGAACCTGCTAGGATCTCTTTCATATTTGCCTAGTTATGGTGTCTGATAAAATGGAGGAATATCCTCAGTTTCTGATCCTAAATACTATGAACAAAGAATGGCTAGTAAATCATGAAGTCTCAGAGGACACAAAGTTGGAGCTGAGGCTTGGTCCTCCAGGGGAAGTCCATGGCTACAACAACAATACAACTCATGGAACAAAGAGAGCTTTCCATCACACAACAGCTGAGAAAGGAGGTGATAAAGTGAATTGTACCCCAACTCCATGGTCCTCAGGCTCTAAGCTATATTCAGCTTTTCTGAAAGACACCGAGATGGAGCCGAAACATTCAAAGGCTTCATTTTTCCAAAACTTACCGGCCTCCAAGAAGCTTGCTGGCATGGCTGAGGACTTTAAGCAGCCATGTAACTCTAAGATGGCAGTGGGAGAGGTTCAGTGTGCCGATAGGAAAGCATGTTGTACTCTTGCTACTGCTGATCCAGACGCCTTGGCGAACAGTACCTCGAATAAAAGGTTGTTCTTCCTTAAAACTTTTGATACTTTGCTTGTACGATAAGAATTAGAATAGATTCTTTCATGTGTTAAAATTTAAACAAGGTTTTGTTCAAGGAGTTCAGCTGGTGCCATTAAAGTAGGATCATATTTCTTATCAGCTCTTCTTACAGTTTCAAAATGAGCAGAATTGCATATTCCCCGGTTGTTGGATGGCCTCCGATTCGATCGTTTCGGAAAAATCTTGCAACCAACAGCTTGTCCAAGCCAGCTTCCGGATCATCAAACGACAAGGAGGACAAGGGAGTAAAACCAGAAAATCCCAAAACTCAGCTATTTGTAAAGATCAACATGGAAGGAATCCCTATAGGAAGGAAAGTAAATCTCAGTGCATATAACAGCTATGAGGAACTCTCACTTGCTATAGATGAACTGTTCAGTGGTTTGCTTGCAGGTTGGTCCATAAACCAGACAATACTAAATATTCATTCCACTGTACTTATGTGCTTACTTTTTCTCTACATCTTGCTTTATGTTAGCTTAAATTGACTGGTTTGTTTCACAATTATATCTTAGCTCAAAGAGATCCTCCCGCCACCGAAAACGAGAGCACGATCAAGGAATTAGCCAAAGCAGATGCATGTTCATTAGCTGGAAGTGGGGAATATACTCTAATTTATGAAGATGATGAAGGCGACAGGGTCCTTGTCGGAGATGTCCCATGGCAGTAAGCATTTTTCTCTTACATTAGGCCTTAGATTATAACACCAGCTTACACAAGTTAGATTCTTATAAATTACATAAATTTGAATCAAACTATATATATAATTTCCATTTGATCCTGGAATTCATATATTTGACAGCATGTTTATTTCTACTGCAAAGAGGTTACATGTATTGAAGAGTTCTGAAATTTCAACTCCCAAAAGTAAGTTGTGTGTAAACTTTTATTTTATTTTCATTAAAAACTATCAAATTGACAGGTGTCAGTTTCTATTGATCAACTATCTAAGAACTCTAGGGAATTTGGCTGCTTTCAGTTTGTAGCAATGAGAAAGAAAAGACCCCATTTGATCCTGCAGTTCATATTTGAAGGTAACTTTATGGAAGATGGTGGATTTTCTTGTATCTTTTCGAGTGGAGAAGTTCCGGTGGCATGAAAGTTCTAATTTTGGTTTCGAAACTTCAAATCTATCATTTGCAATCCTTTTCATTGAAGTTGGCATATGAGCTATGATGTTCATAGAATAAGTTTGTGAATATATTTTGATGGATTGCCTGAGATGTATTTCAATTTTAATGTTGCTCTTCCTCTCTTTTTTTGTACTTTTAGAGGTCAACTAGGTGTTTGGAAATGGAAACTTTAATGGGACTTGATCATCTCTCTTGAATGCTTGTAATTTGACTTGAGATTTTGTTCTAAATGTGTTAGAATATTTTTAGGAAAATGTTAACATGTAGACTAACATATCCAAATTTGAATCACTTAAGTAAAAACATGTTAAATTTTATTACTGAGACTATTTCTTAGATTCAAGTAAAAACCAGTAATGCATGTTGTGTGTGCTATCTTTAAAAATACTAAAAAGGTTGAACATATGCTACCCTTGCATCACAACAGCATATTCAAAAAAAAGTAAAATACCCTAAAATTAAGACGCTTGTGGAAACTGAATCCACCGCTAGTGTATAGGATATTAATCCTTTAAAATTATTTGAATTTACAATCCTCTAAAAATTACAGAAAATTATATCAAATGAATTAACACTCAAACTGTTCTATAAATATTAACATACCTAAATTTTCAAAATCACTTTTTAAAATTATTTTTCAAGGTCACTTTTCAAAAGCAATATCAAACTAATTAAAACGGATAATATTTATTTTAAAAGACTCAAATTCAAATCACTTTATCTATAATGTAACCACTTTAACACTATTTAAAAAAATATTTTCACCAAAATCAGAGTAATTTAATAAAAAAAGGGTAAACTATATAAATAGTCCTCCGACTATGCTCCAATTATTTTTTGCATCCCTTGACTATTAGAAGTTACAAACCGGTCCATTGACTAATCGTTACATACAAAACAGTCCCATTCCGTTAAAAAACAAACGGATATCTGACCAGAACGTTAACATGCTGACTGGGCTTAAATAAAAATATTTTTTTATTATACTATATTTTCATGTCATAAATGGTCAATTAAAATAAAATAGAAAAATAATTTTTCTTCCATTTTTCTATTTTCTTCAACAATCCAACACGAACAACCCTTTCTTAATTTCTAATTTCTGGATCTTACCACCGAAAAAAATTAAAATAAATTATAAATGACACCTTTCTTTCTCTTGACCATCTCAGGCAAAACAGCTTGAGTCACCTTCGTTGTGCCTTAAACATTAACCTTAATCAAATTCCTCAGCAGTTGCTCATCAACCTCGTGGAAGAACCTTGGGTAAGGATACGAAATTCCAACATTGTTAATCACAACCCTAATGTCCAACCCTTCAATGGAGTCTTTTATCTTGTTCATGCCTTCTTCCAAATCGCCAATGAAATCCACAACTATTGTTTTGATATGAACCTTGTCATGCTTGGCTAAGATTGAATCGAAAACATCTATTAATTTTTCAAGATTTCGACCCGCCAAGTCAAAATTTATCCCTTTATGAGCTAACTGAAAGGCGAAATCTTTGCCGATATCGTCAGTGGGTCCGGTTACAAGACCCCATAAGCCATAATTCTTGAGATTCTTACCGTGTCTAAGAAAATTGACCCAGACCCATTTTTAAGAAAACGAAAGAAAATTTTAAAAGTGAAAAAAAAAAACCAAAGTAAAAAGAGCAAGGAGCCATAAAAGGTTGAGTCTTGATAGTTTCAAAGAAATGGGTTGCCGCCATGGATAATGCAGAGGGGAAAAAAAAGAAAAACTGGAAATAAATTTTGGGTTATTTGATTAGGGTTTAAAAGAAGAAGAAGGAGACGAGTTTTGTGGGATTTGGTCCTTTGATTAGGGGTTTTAAAGGGGATTTTTTAAACTAATATTTTTAATGACATGGAAATGTAGTATAATAAAAAAAATATCTGAACCTATAAGACGCCCGTTAATTTTTTAACGGAATGAGACTATTTTGTATGTAAATTTTAGTTAAAGAACCAGTTTGTAACATTTGATAGTTAAGGGACGCAAAAGATAATTGGAGCATAATCGGAGGATCATTTATGTAATTTATCCTAAAAAACAAGAGTTGTTTATTCCTTAAAATATATAATAAAATATGTGGAAGAAGAACGACAAGAGTCAAGAAAAGCCCAAAAAGGAAGTTCCTTTTCCCGCCCCTGGTTCGGCCTTTTTAGGGTTTATGGTTTGCTTGATGTTTTCATTTCCTCTTTAATCCATAAATTAAAATCAAAATCTTTACGCGTTAGAAAAATCCCCGATTTCCACTCAAGATCGAGGTAAAAAGAAATTTTTAGTTTCATTCATGCAATACAACAGAGTTATTTGCTTTTGTTTTTCCAAGTAGTTTCTGGGTTACGTTGAGACTGATTCTTCATTATTTGAAAAGTGATGTTTTTTCTAGGGTTTTACTTTTTACTTGGATCGCCTATTAATTTTTTCGTTTTACGGGTTCTGTAATGCCTTTGTTACTTTGTTTATTTTGTTGGGTTTTATAGGTCATTGAAGTTGATAATCATCATTAGTTTGTTGCAATCAATTGATGAATCTTTTTAAACAAATCCAAGTTTGTATTTGTTTTGCTATATTTCTTGGTTGTCTGGAAATTTGAGCAATTTTTTTGGCGGCTGGATTTTGTAGGGGAGTTTGGAACTTAGGGTTTGTTAATAGAAAAGGCACCGTCTTTTGTGAACCATGGGGACCCCAGAAACATCTAGAGAGCCATGCCCTGATCGAATTCTCGATGATATTGGCGGCGCTTTTGGTATGGGTGCGGTTGGAGGTGCAGCCTTCCACTTCATAAAAGGTACATATAACTCCCCAAGCGGTGCTCGGTTGATCGGAGGAACTCAAGCTGTGCGCATGAATGCTCCTCGTGTAGGCGGTAGCTTTGCTGTTTGGGGTGGCCTTTTCTCCACCTTTGATTGCACCATGGTGTACCTTCGACAGAAAGAAGATCCATGGAACTCGATTATAGCCGGTGCTGCCACTGGAGGGTTCCTTTCGATGCGTCAAGGACTTGGTGCTGCTTCAAGATCAGCAGTGTTTGGTGGGGTTTTGCTTGCTTTGATTGAAGGAGCTGGGATCATGTTGAATAAACTCCTCAGTCAGCCACAGATGCCTATTATGATCGAGGAGCCAGCACCCAACGCAGCCAGCATGCCTGGATATCCAATGGGACAATTGCAAAACCAATCCCCTACCCCTGTATCAGTTGACAGCTTGAGACAGAGTTCCTCTTCGCCTTCATCGCAGTCGTCATCATCAGGTTCCTCATCTCCATGGTTTGGAGGCCTTTTTGGTGGTGGAAAGAAGCAGGAATCAGCAACAGGTAGTGGAAGTAAAACTGAGGTTTTGGAGAGCTTTGATGCTCCTCCCGTACCATCATTTGAGTACAAATGAAATGGTGGCTAGCCATGTTGGTTGCTGTTAGCATCTGAGCCTAACTCTAAGTACTTGTAATCCTGCCCGTTTTTCCATCGCTTAGAAGTGTTTTAACTTGTTCATTATATCGAATCAGTAGACCGAATTGATCCTCGCTATCTCTTTAGTCTTTGTTATTGTTGTAAACGCCACACTAGTCGGTCCTATCTTGTGGAACATGAGCATTTGTTGGATATCCAAGCCTTGCTCGAGCAGTCGAGCAACAAGTTGTGCGTGAATTATGTATACAAGCATTTGTTCGGAAACTCACTACTCCAGATGTATACAAGCATGTTGTTATTCATTCTAATACGCCACATAAGGAAATGGTTAGTATAATTAATACATCCACAAATTCCAGGACATTGATTTTGATGCGGAGGTGCTTTAACATTAGGAAGCTATTGTTTGTACTTTTTATCTCCAAAAACAAGAGTAAAAAGGGAAATAGAAAAGGTGTTGCATATCTCATAACAACATCTCATAGTAATTTAAGCATACAATTGAATTGTATTGTTACTCGAACAAAGCTTGGATGCAGATGCATGGTCGCAAAAATCAGAAACACATTCGAAACCATCCTTGCACATTCATCCTTGCGAACAAGAATTTAGAGGAAGGGATGTGCCTTAAGCTCTATAGATGCCAGATGGATCGGCATTCTGAACAATCCAAGGGTGCTCGAGAAGCTTATGCAGCGGCAGACGTTCTGAAGAATCCTTGACAAGCATCTGTAAGTAGAGTTAAGTGCTCAGGATATGTATTAAACGTTGCTGATCGCAAGTTAACAAGGCAACAAATGATACCTGACTAATGAGGTCCTTAGCTGCAGATGAAACTATTGGTTTAGGAGGGAACTTCAGATCCACTTGCACAATCCTGTGGACGAGGTAAAGTCATTCATATGTAATAAACAATGTTGACAAAAGGATGTCGTGATTTTCTCTGTTTTGAGCTGAAACATACCTTCGGTAAGTGTCGGAGTGTTCCCTGGCCTCAAAAGGAGGGAGTCCGTAAAGGAACTCATAGCCCAACACACCAAGGCTCCAGATATCTACACTAGCATCGTGCTCTACACTCTCAACTGTTGAGAACATAAAAAGATATTGTTTTTGTCATACTCTAATTGTTTCCCATACCTATAAATGTTACATTTTTGTACACAAAATGGGTTTCCAATGGTTTGCCACAAACTTACCCATTTCAGGAGGGAGATAATCGAGTGTGCCACACATAGTCCGCCTACGGTTAAATGTGTGTACTGACCATCCAAAATCAGCAATCTTAAGTTCACCCTGGCAAGGAATCCCAGTTGACAAGATGAGCACTATATAAACTTTCAATGAAAACAAAAACAATAATAAGTACAGCCTATAGAGTAGGAATCACCTGTGCACCAATTAGCAAGTTCTCGGGTTTGATGTCTCGGTGTATTACATGTTTTCCATGGCAATAAATGAGTGCCCGAGCTAAAGATGCAACATACTAGAACAAACAACATAAGCATACAAAAACCAATCATCAAATTCGTCTTCTTTTTAATATATCATTAAACATTACAAAATATCACAAGAATCAATAGGCCAAAAACCAAAGAAAACTCACGGTAGCCGCGCGTCTTTCACTGAAGTATTTACATTTTTGCAGTTCCTTGTAAAGTTCACCCTTGGCTGCATACTCCAGTATCAAGTAAACACGTTTCTGTAAAAATTGGAATTCAGGGAAAACAAATGTTAATGCATTTCAATCAGCTTATGCACAAGGAAGCACCAATATAGGCCACTATACCTGATCATAGAAATAACCATAAAGCCTCAATATATTGGGATGGCGCAGGTGACTTTGTATTTCCACTTCGCGGCGTAGCTGATGTTCAACTTGAGACTGTTGCAGTTGGCTTTTAAAAAGGACCTTGAGTGCCACAATATGATTGCTCTGTTCCAAAAGAACATATAGATCAGCCTAGTACAAGATTTACAAATAATAATATCATATATGTCAATGTTTGAACTTTGAACTTACCTAGTATATGACCAGATATTAATAACAAAAAATAAAACCCTTCAATTTTCCTAGTATTTCTTAGTAGATAAGGGAATCCATTAAAAAAAGTTAAAGAAACAAACCCTCTTTTCTCTAGCTAAATAAACGTGACCAAACTTCTCTAGCTAAATAAACAAGATTTACAAATAATAATATCATATATGTCAATGTTTGAACTTTGAACTTACCTAGTATATGACCAGATATTAATAACAAAAAATAAAACCCTTCAAATTTCCTAGTATTTCTTAGTAGATAAAGGAATCCATTAAAAAAAGTTAAAGAAACAAACCCTCTTTTCTCTAGCTAAATAAACGTGACCAAACTTCCCTCGTCCAAGGGGCTTTCCAATGTCAAAATCGCTAAGCGTCCATCTTTTCTTTTCACCCGCGGAAACCTCTGAAGAAGCCTGTCAAATTTTCAATATGAACAAATTAAAATACAAATACCAAAATCCCAACATTGTCTCAAAACGAGATAAACAAATCAACAATGCTCCGTTCACAATTCTTCGAAATCCGCTAACCCTAGACGCCAAAGGGTACGGAATCCAGAAATAAGATTTATCAAAATTCCCGAACCTTCCATTAGAACCCTAGAAATCAACCTTATTTGGGAATTGAAAAAAAAATTTGCGAAACCCTTCTCAAAACTTTATATCTTCTATAAAAGAAAGAGGCTAAAAATTCGATCTTTGTTCGGTTCTTTAAGGATGAAAAACAAAATGAAAATAATTCCCAAGAAAAAGAATGAAAACAAAAACGAGAAAGAAAATCCAAACCTTCTCTTGTTGTTGAGAGTTGGTCTCAGCGATCGCCATTGTTTAGAAAGAGAGAAAAAGAGAGCAAAAAACCAAAATTCTGAGGGGAAAGAGAGGGAAAGGCCGGGCGAGAAAAGGACCGATGGGGAATTTATTATTTGATGGAGAAAGAAAAAAGAGAAAGATGACAAAAATAAACAGAGTTGTTATGAATATGAACTTTGGATTTGGATCGGAGGAGGCCCCATTCCCAACGGTCGAATTACTCGGCTGCGCCACGTGGAATGTTTATTTCAAATTTTTCCTTCTTTGAGATCTGAGGACTGGAGGAGCGTCTCTTTAGAATTAGAGGTCATGTCGGCTATCTCATGTCCACGGATATGGGCTGAGTAAGGTGAATGTCTGGGCCTATTGATATGGATTTTAGCCCAACTTTAACTTGAAAAGGAGTTGTCGGCTCCCATATTTTAATAGGGTAAATGCCTCTAAAATTTATATAACAAATATCAATTTTTTATTTTCTTTTGTTTAATAAATTTTCTTGTTTTTCTCTTGTACTATATTTTAATATTATTTTTACAAGTTTTTTTTAAATTTTTTATTGTTGGATTCATGGTTAGTTTTTCGATTAATAGTTATTTGATTGTTTTTATTTATCTACATCAGTTTTAGACTTTCGAATCGATTATTTCGTATTGATAGATGTTTATAGTCACCAACATTGTTGTATGTCAGGTGTGATAAAGGCAATCAATGTATTGTTATGTTATATTATATAAGTATTATAGAGTTTAAATAAGTATGTTCATATATATATAAAAAGTTACGCTATTGTTTTTATTTATTTACGTTTGTTTTAGACTTTCGAATCGATTCTTTCGTCTTGATAGATGTTTATAGTCACTTGAACTCTTCCTACCGGATCCTTCGGTGTTCTTTGTTTGCGAGGGATCTAAGATTTCTCCCGTTCTCTCCCAGCTACGAATTGAAGGCATTGTTCGATGCTGGGTCTCTCAACCTTGTTAAGTCAATCTCAAAGTCTGGTTCTTCGATCATTGCAGTCCAGTTGACAAGACCCTTGTCTACCTGTTGAGTAGATCGCAAGATCGAAATTGACCAAGAGGGGGGTGAATTGGAAATTTAAAGGTTTGTGGTGGAAGTTTGCAAATTAAAAATTGATGGACAAGAGATTTAGAGTGGTTCAAGTTCCAAATGAACTCTACATCCACTACCTTAGCTTCACTAAGGATTTGCAACAATTCCACTAAATCGTTCTTCCCCTTTTCTAGGACAAGGAGGCAACCCTTTACAATTTCGGTTGATTTTTCTACCCAAAAATCAACCCAACCCTCACACAAGAGAACAAAGAAATTTGAAGGCTAATAAGGTATCTCTCAATACAAATGATAGCCCCAATACAAGCACTCAACCCAATTTGACAAAATATGAATGAAGATTACAAATGGGTTTCTAGACAAATATGAATTTTGGCACAATTGCTTGGATTTGATGAATAAGTGTTTTCTTGAAGATCAATAGTTGTTGTTGTAGCTTTTGGATGTGTCTTTTATACCTCCTCATTGATTTCTAGCCGTTTGGGTGGTTGGAGACATAAATGGAGCCGTTGGAACCCCCTCTTACCACCATAAATGCACTTCTGCAACTACCGGTATCGGTACGCGGGAAGGGGTATCGGTACCTGTCTCAGAAAAGAAAGAGCCGTTGTGTACATTTAATAAGGGGTATCAATACGCGCGTAAGCGTATCGGTACTGGGTATCGAAACGGCAAGGGCCGTATCGATACTATTTTCTGAACATAGCTCACTGTCAAAACTCGTATCGGTACGGGGGTTAGGCGTATCGATACGGGTCGACGAACTTTTAAAGTTTGGTTACCAACCAACTGACACCAACGGTCATATTTTTTAAACCGACTTAAACCCTTTAAAAATTATAAAGCCCGTATCGATACGGGGGTTTGCCGTATCGGTACGCTATTCAAACTCTTTGAGATTTAACACAGGGGCGTATCGATACGAGGGTTTGCCGTATCGATACGTGTTCCTCTAGTAACCAAGTTTGGTAAAATGGTATCGATACGCTTGGTGCTGTATCGATACGCCTGGGCGATTTTCAATGGTTTTGCCTTGGAACACTTAGAAAATATTTTGAGTTTGAGTTTTATAAATCAGTTTTAAAGTGTTGGTGTTTTAAAACTTATTAAGGGATTTATAAAAAACAATTTTAAGTTTTTCAAATTGATCCTTAAAGATTTAGTTATATCAAAATCAAACATAGGTTTTACAATCTCCCCCTTTTTGATATAACAAAACTAAAACTTAAAATTTTTGACACTTTTGAAAAACTTTACAAAGTTAACTCCCCCTTAATATAAGCTTGATAACCTTTAAATTAAAATCAAAATATTTAAAGTGTGAGCTAGTTTCTTCTCCCCTTTTTGTTAGATCAAAAAAAATCTTTGAGACAATTAAGTGCATCAAGAAATCAAAGGTATAATAAGCAACATAGATATTATTCATTAAGGCAACATACTTAAAATCCAAACAAAGGCAAAATAGAAATCAAAGCATAGGTTTTAATCCTAAAACAACCTTAATCCTAAGAACATAAAACATAGGTGCATAAAAATATAAAATCCTAAATGATATGCATGACAAACAAGAGAAAACGTCTAAGCATCATCTTCGTCGTCTTCATCATCTTCATCATCAAGTCCCAAGGGCTCATTAGAGCGCATGCTATTACGCCATTCATCATGGAAAGCGACAATGGAAATATTTAAGGAATTGTGCCCGCTCTCAAGAGATGTAAGGCGATTCTCCATACCCGTCATCCTAGTGTCAAAAGTAGTTTCCATGGAAGTGAGACGAGTATTCATGTCCGTGCGCAACCCGGTAAATTGCTCATTGAGATAGGTCATGAGAGCATCCATATTGGGTTGTTGGACTTGAGGAGCTTGAGGAGCTTGAGCCTCTTCAAACATGGCGGCGGCTTCCGGTGGTAACTCGGCAAGACGTATCCATTCACCATTAACATAAGAGAATTTTGCCCGAGCAAGAGATCGCTCATCAATGGTATCGGTGAGAGAGGTTGGATAGTCATAAGAGCAATCAATATCCTTTTTAACAAAGAAATAGCTCAAAGCCGTACCGTATGTGAAGGAGGTGACATGAGGAGTGTTACGATTTTGAATGATATAGACGATCTCCGCGAATATGAGACGAGCTAGATTTGGTCGCTTGCCTTCACGGAAGCATCGAATCCAAAAGTCATCCACTTGACGGATGGTGGAATATTTCCCTCCGGAAGGACGAAACCACCACGACACCATCAAATGTAGAATTCGATCATGGGCATTAAGGGCGGTGACGGAACCACTAAGAACATGCCCTATACCATGCTCATCATCAAGGCCTTCATCATCCAACTTAAAGACATCACAAATAGACTTGACATCAAGGATTAATTTCTTCCCCATAAGAAAAGAGCTAATAGCCACAACTTCCCCATTACGAGAAATACATCTTGCATTAGCATAGAAAATCACAACCAAGAGACGATAGTAAAAACCCGGAATAGAGAGAAAATCCATGAAATTCCAACGATGAAGCAAGGGGAGGTATTCAAACTTAAAACGCTCCGAATTGAGAAAAGGAATGGATATTACCCTTTCGGCACGGATCTTGTAATTCTCATATTGACGAAAGTGAGCGAGACCCGCATTGCCGGGAAAGCATTGATCATAGATGATGGAATAGTTTGGACGAGCAATTTCTCCACCGGTGGAGGAATCACCGGCTTGATTAGTCCTTGGTCGCTTCCTCGATGGATCTTTTGGTGCCATGATCTAAGAGTGAAAATAAGCAAGGGAGATTTCTTCAATTTGAGTAAAAATCAAGGTAAGAGGAAGTTAAAAAAATAAAAAAAAATTGAAAAGAAAAAAATCAAGAAAAAGTTTGAGAAGAAAAACAAAGTTTAAAAAAAATAAAAACAGAAAAAAAATTGAGAAAGAGAAAGAAGGAGATTACCTTGATAGAAACTTGAAGGTTTGAAGAAAACTAGCACAAAGATGAGAAAGAGAGCACAAAGCCTTGCTTGATTCAAAAACTCTTTTAGGTTTGAGTTGAGATGTGAAAAATATGAAGGAGGAAGGGCCTTTTTATAGGCAAAAACGGCTAGGGTTAATTAGGTTTTTAAAAGTTTGAATTTTGGTAAAAGTTGAATACATTAAAAGCCTAATTAAAGCTATCAGCGCAGACGAGTATCGATACACCCGTTGGGGTATCGATACGGGGATAAAGATGTCTTTTTGCAGAAATGCCCGTTGGAAAAGTCGTATCGAAACGGAGGGGTCCGTATCGAAACGACCCGTATCGATACGGTATGAATCGTATCGATACGCGTGAAGCGAAGAGAATTCTGGGAAACGGAATGAGGAACAGGTATCGATACGCGTAGTGTAGTATCGATACGGTATGCCCAGAAATGCATATTTGGTTCAAAGAACAACCAAAGGCTCGAACCTAACCTCTCCTATGAGTATGCAAATGATGTATGAGCAGTTCTAAGTATATTTTAACAGAATCATACTCCCCCTAACTATAAGCATGGAAGAAATTGGGAGTCTAAGCATACAAACATGGCATTTCACAAGATCAAGCATATTTAAGCACAAAAGAGGTCCTAAAAAGATCAAGATAGGCTAGCTAGACCTAACTCTCTCCTAAGGGACCAAAAACGCTATTTGTCTAAGGGTTTTGTAAATATGTCCGCTAATTGATTCAAGGTGTCTACATACTCTATAACAACATCTTCCTTAAGGACATGATCTCTAATGAAATGATGCCTAATTTCAATGTGTTTGGTTCTAGAGTGTTGGATGGGATTTTTTGTTAAACATATTGCACTAGTATTGTCACATTTTAGGGGTATGGTTTCAACTTTAATTCCATAATCTAAGAGTTGTTGCTTCATCCAAAGGACTTGAGCACAACAACTCCCTAAGGATATGTACTCGGCTTCAGTGGTAGATAAGGCTACACTATTTTGTTTCTTAGAGAACCAAGATATGAGCATACTACCTAAGAATTGACAAGTTCCCGAAGTACTTTTCCTATCAATTTTGCAACCCCCATAATCCACATCCGAGTAAGCATGAAGGTTGAAGGTAGATTCTTTAGGATACCAAAGACCTAAACAAGGAGTGTCTCTAAGGTATCTAAAGATCCTCTTAACGGCTATAAGGTGAGACTCTCTAGGACTAGCTTGAAACCTAGCACACAAGCAAACACTAAACAATATATCCGGTCTACTTGCGGTAAGGTAAAGCAAAGATCCAATCATAGAACGATAAAGCTTAGAGTCAACACACTTACCTCCTTCATCTTTGTCAAGCTTTGTAGATGAGCTCATAGGAGTGGCTTGAGGCTTTGCATTCTCCAAGCCAAACTTCTTGAGCATATCCTTTATGTATTTTGCTTGGTTGATGAAGGTGTCATCCTTCTTTTGCTTGATTTGGAGTCCCAAAAAGAATGAGAGCTCCCCCATCATGCTCATCTCAAATTCACCTTGCATTAACTTAGCAAACTCTTGACAATGACATTCATTAGTAGAACCAAAAATGATATCATCAACATAAATTTGAACTACTAAGATGTCATTTTTATACATTTTTATAAAGAGTGTAGTGTCCACCTTACCTTTTTCAAATCCTTTTTCAATCAGAAAATTTGAAAGCCTTTCATACCAAGCTCTAGGAGCTTGTTTTAAACCATAAAGAGCTTTGGTAAGTTTGAAAACATGATTTGGAAATTTTGAATCTTCAAAACCCGGTGGTTGTTCCACATACACTTCCTCATTTATAAAACCATTTAAAAATGCGCTTTTAACATCCATTTGAAAAAGCTTGAAATTATGATAACATGCATATGCAAGCAACATCCTAATGGCTTCCATTCTAGCTACGGGTGCATAGGTTTCATCAAAATCTATTCCCTCTTCTTGAGTGTAACCTTGTGCTACAAGTCTAGCTTTATTTCTCACAATGTTACCACTCTCATCTAGTTTGTTCCTAAAGACCCATTTAGTTCCTATTGTAGATTGATTACTAGGCCTATCAACTAATGTCCATACATTACTTCTCTCAAATTGATTTAACTCTTCTTGCATAGCCATAATCCAAAAGTCATCTTTCAATGCTTCTTTTATATTTTTAGGCTCTATGCATGAGATAAATGCAACATGGTTCATTAATCTAAGAGAAGAGCGAGTGGTTACCCCCTTGGATGGATCACCCAAGATTTCACCATCTTTGACATAGTTCAACTCTCTTGGGTAGCTCACTTCCTTTTCCTCAATAGCCAAGTCCTTCAAGGCTTCAAGAGGTGGATCTTGTGATTCCTCTTCCTTTGTTGGAATCTCATCCTCCTTTGAAGTTTGACCTCCATCAAAGGTATTTATGATCCCTACATCATCATCATCACAAGAATCCTTCCTAGGAAGGAGGTTATCATCGAATACAACATGAATAGATTCTTCTACTACTAAAGTTCTTTTGTTAAATACTCGATAGGCTTTAGAGGTTAAAGAGTAACCTATAAAAATGGCTTCATCACTTTTTGCATCAAATTTACCTAAGTTGTCTTTTCCATTATTTAAAACAAAACACTTGCACCCAAAAGGGTGGAAATAGCTAATGTTAGGCTTTTTAGATTTTAAAATCTCATAAGGTGTTTTCTTTAAAATTGGCCTAATCATTACTCGATTTACAATATAACACGCGGTGTTTGTGGCTTCCGCCTAAAAATATTTAGGTAAATTGTTTTCACAAAGCATAGTTCTAGCCATTTCTTGTAAAGTTCTATTTTTCCTCTCAACTACCCCATTTTGTTGAGGAGTTCGAGGAGCCAAAAAATTATGGCTAATACCATTTTCATTTAGAAAATCTTCAAACCCTAAATTTTAAAACTCGGTTCCATGATCACTTCTAATATGTGAAATTATAAGTTCAAGATCATTTTGGGTTAGTTTTGAAAATGTGATGAATTTTTCCAAAGCCTCATCTTTAGTACTTAAAAAGAGAACCCAAGTAAATCTAGAAAAATCATCAACTAGCACAAAAGCATAAGACTTACCACCCAAGCTCATAGTCCTAATTGGCCCAAATAAATCCATGTGAATTAATTGTAAGCATCTACTAGTAGAAACATCATTAATGGATTTAAAGGAAGACCTATGTTGTTTACCCTTTGAGCATGCATCACAAATTTTATCATTTGAGAACTTTATTTTGGGTAAACCTCTAACTAGATTTAGAGAGACTAGTTTTTCTAAAACACTTATGCTAGCATGTCCTAGCTTCCTATGCCACAACCATGCATCATTTTCATTTTGAGCAACTAAACATGCATGAGATGTATGTATGTCATCTAGATGCACCATGTATATATTCCCTATGCGATGACCTATGAGCATAATATTATTAGATTTAATGTCTACTATTTTACAACCATTTTTATCAAACAAAACATTAAATCCTTTATCACATAGTTGACTTATGCTCAATAAATTGTGTTTAAGACCATCGACATATAAAACATTTTCAATGAGAATAGTAGAGTGATTACCTATGGAGCCAATACCTTTTATGTGGCCTTTGGAGTTGTCACCAAATGTTACTACTCATCCACTTTTTGGCTTTAGATCCATGAATCGACTCTTGTCTCCGGTCATGTGCCTCGAGCATCCACTATCAAGGTACCACGAGTTTTGACTTTGTGCCTTGGCCTTGTAGCAATGCTCCTCCTACAAACAAAGATATTAAACTTTGATTTTTGGTACCCAAATCATTTTGGGTCCATGAGTGTTAGCTCCCAAAACCTTGGTTCCCTTAGGAATCCAAGATGACATAGCAATAATATTATTAGATTTTACAAGTTCCTTAGGAACCCATACACTTCTAATTCTTTTAGCTCTACTATGTCTAGGGTAGCTACCTTGTTTGTAGTAGTTAGTCTTTTTCCTAGGTTGGTGTGTTCTAGATGATTCTCCTACTTCATGCTTAGCACTACCAACATTCTCTAAAGACTTTTTGAGCTCATTTAGCTCACCCAACATCTTTTGGTGTTCACTATTACATTGAGATAAAAGATTATTAAGATCAACATTTTCATCTTGAAAGAATTTAAGTTCATCTTTTAATCCTAAAATCTTTTTCTCAAATTTAGAATTAGCTTGAGTAAGTGAGTCATTTTTCTCATTTAGTTCTAGAATGATCTTTTTATTCCTAATGACCGACTCCTTATACTTCTCAACTAATTCATCATATACCTCTTGTAACTCATCATATGCATCATTTAATTCTTCATATGAAAAATCTAAAGTAGATGAGTTAGAGGTTACTATGGAGGAATCTTCCTCAAGTGCCATGAGGCAAAGGTTAGCCACTTCTTGTTCGTCATCCTCCGATGACTCCTCATCACTCCAAGTAGCAAGCTTGGCTTTGAGCTTTTTCTTCTTCTCAAAGCCCTTCTTCTTGAGTTGAGGGCACTCCGAACGTATGTGGCCGGGTTTATTGCACTCAAAGCAAATGATTGGATCCTTTTCATCTTCCTTGTTCTTGCTTTTGAAGTCCATCTTCCTTTGGATTTTTCTTCCCCGGTTGGACCTCATAAAGCGTGAGAATCGTTTGGCTATCATAGCCAATTCTTCAAGTTCATCCTCATCACTAGATGAGCTCTCATCATGTTGTGAAGCTTTAGCCTTGAGAGCTATTCCCATCTTCTTCTTCTTCTCTACCTCAAGCTTCTCTACCCTTTTCTCTTCTTTCTTCTTCTCATCTTCCCTTCCTTGCTTCATGATCTCATGAGTAAGGAGAGAACCTACAAGCTCATCAAGCTTCAAAGTCTTCAAGTTCTTTGCTTCGATGATAGCGGTTCTCTTCCCATCCCAAGACTCGGGAAGTGAATAGAGTAGCTTCCGGACAAGCTTGTCTTCCGGTATGATCTCTCCAAATCCCTTTAGACCATTAACGATCGTGGAGAATCGATCGAACATCTTTGACACCGTCTCATCGGACTCCATCTTGAAATTTTCATAACTAAGATTGAGAATTCCAATCTTAGTTTCCTTGACATCATTGGTGCCTTCATAAGTGGTCTCAAGAGTGTCCCACACTTCCTTGGCACTTTCAATTGATGAGACTTTTGAGTAGATGTCCGGACCGAAAGCACAAAATAGCATGTGGAGAGCTTTATCATTGACTTGAATCTTTTTCCTCTCCTCTTCACTCATTTCGGCTTTCTTCTTCAACACCATCTTGCCTTCACCGTCTTGTTTCAATGGAATGCATGGCTCATCCTCAATGACATCCCACACAAGATAGTCATTTGACTTGATGAATAGACGCATTCTATTCTTCCAAAAAGAATAGTTATCACCGTTGAAGAAGGGAGGCTTTGTGGTCGATTGTGACTCGTACATGCCGGAACCGGAGGTAGAAGCCATCTCTTGATAATTTGATGATCACACTCTTCCAAGGATCTCCTCTTGTGGTTGTTAATCCTCAAAGACTTAAGCTCTGATACCAATTGTTAAGTGGATCGCAAGATCGAAATTGACCAAGAGGGGGGGTGAATTGGAAATTTAAAGGTTTGTTGTGGAAGTTTGCAAATTAAAAATTGATGGACAAGAGATTTAGAGTGGTTCAAGTTCCAAATGAACTCTACATCCACTACCTTAGCTTCACTAAGGATTTGCAACAATTCCACTAAACCGTTCTTCCCCTTTTCTAGGACAAGGAGGCAACCCTTTACAATTTCGGTTGATTTTTCTACCCAAAAATCAACCCAACCCTCACACAAGAGAACAAAGAAATTTGAAGGCTAATAAGGTATCTCTCAATACAAATGATAGCCCCAATACAAGCACTCAACCCAATTTGACAAAATATGAATGAAGATTACAAATGGGTTTCTAGATAAATATGAATTTTGGCACAATTGCTTGGATTTGATGAATAAGTGTTTTCTTGAAGATCAATAGTTGTTGTTGTAGCTTTTGGATGTGTCTTTTATACCTCCTCATTGATTTCTAGCCGTTTGGGTGGTTGGAGACATAAATGGAGCCGTTGGAACCCTCTCTTACCACCATAAATGCACTTCTGCAGCTACCGGTATCGGTACGCGGGAAGGGGTATCGGTACCTGTCTCAGAAAAGAAAGAGCCGTTGTGTGCATTTAATAAGGGGTATCGATACGCGCGTAAGCGTATCGGTACTGGGTATCGAAACGGCAAGGGCCGTATCGATACTATTTTCTGAACATAGCTCACTGTCAAAACTCGTATCGGTACGGGGGTTAGGCGTATCGATACGGGTCGACGAACTTTTAAAGTTTGGTTACCAACCAACTGACACCAACGGTCATATTTTTTAAACCGACTTAAACCCTTTAAAAATTATAAAGCCCGTATCGATACGGGGGTTTGCCGTACCGGTACGCTATTCAAACTCTTTGAGATTTAACACAGGGGCGTATCGATACGAGGGTTTGCCGTATCGATACGTGTTCCTCCAGTAACCAAGTTTGGTAAAATGGTATCGATACGCTTGGTGCTGTATCAATACGCCTGGGCGATTTTCAATGGTTTTGCCTTGGAACACTTAGAAAATATTTTGAGTTTGAGTTTTATAAATCAGTTTTAAAGTGTTGGTGTTTTAAAATTTATTAAGGGATTTATAAAAAACAATTTTAAGTTTTTCAAATTGATCCTTAAAGATTTAGTTATATCAAAATCAAACATAGGTTTTACACTACCAACAGGGGAGCATGCCTCCGGATGAAGCTCTCACTCGGATGCTTCGATCGAGCCTCAAGACCGTCTCCAAGATTGGCAAGGGTTTCTGTGTTGTTTTCTATTTCTTTTCTATGGTTAGGGATATCATGTTGTTTTGGGAACACCCTAATTTTCTTTTGGCCTATGTGCCATGTCTTTAGAATCGTCTGTTTTTACTTTTCGCCGGTTGTCGTTTTGCTCGAAATGGTTTTCTGTTGTGCGTTTGCTTTTGTTTGCATCCTGAGTTGCATGCTTCTGTATGCCTCCTGGGCTTTGTTCATAGTTTTTGGCTTACGGCGTTATAACGTCTTTTATTCTTAATGCATTTTCCTTTTTTCAGATAAAAAAAATCTGTGGTTGTTCATTTGTCATATAAAAATATTCTTATATTAACATTAAATATTATTTACAATTTTTTCCGAATTACATTGGTTTCAATCACAGTGTCCCACCATGGGCTTTGTGGGACCTTTCAAGATACTGCAGATATATTACATTAGTTTAGATTTAGATATAATTCAATTATCAATATATTTATTCTTGTATTAACTATGACATGTGGTGTGGTAGTTGTTCACTTCATCCTTTAACTATAAGATCGGAAGTTTGATTCTTACTTATAGAAATGAAACACATTTTATGACCAGTCGTTTACCTCTTTAGTGCTATCGGCGGTGAATACCTTGGTTCAAACCATATATATATATATATATATATTTGTGTATTGGAATTATTATTTTCATAGTAATTATATAAATGTATTGAAGGATAATTTCGCTTTTGCATTGTAATGGTTATTTTTTGTTCTAGTTATGTGAACATATTCGATGACATTGTAATTTCGTTTGTGCATCATAACAACTATTTCTAATTTTAATTATATGAATGTACCGAATGTAATTGTAATTTTGTTAGTGCATTGATTATTTCTATTTGTAATTTTCAACATATTTGATAAATATTTTTATTAAAAAATGGTAAAGTTCACAAATGGTAACTAAATTTTGATAAATTATTTAATTTGGCAACAAAACTTTCAATTGCTTCAATGTCACCATTAAACTTTTAGTTTTGTTTCAATATTACCACTGACCCATTGATAGACGTTAACATCAGTTAAAATATATTGTATGATAACACATTTAGTCCTTCATATTTGTACATTAAGACAATTTAATCACAATTCGGAAAAAAATTAACCTTTATTAAAACTATTTCCCATACACTGCTTGTAACAACTCTTTCAAATTGGTAATTTCATTTCCTTTTTTTCTTTTCTCCTTATATCGTTGTTATTTACGATAGTTATGCTTGATAAAGAAGCTTTTCTCTCTTTTTTTTCTTTTAATTGGTTAGTTTTGGGTCTGAATTCTGAAATGATTTGGAATAGTTCCAAAATCTATTAGCTCCACTACTTAATATTGGGGAAGACAAATAACTGATAAATATTGTGCAGGATTTTGAATTAGGATTAAATTGTTTGAATATATAAACGTAGATAATTAAATGCGTTATTATACAAAATATTTTAACGGGTAAGTGGTAACATTGAACCAAAACTAAAAATTTAATGATAACATTGAAGCAATTGAAAGTTAAATTATCAAATTAAATAATTTACTAAATTTCAGATACTATTTGTGAACTTTACCCTAAAAAAATCTTAGAATGCTGCAGTTTTGGGGGTCACCACTCACCTGTGAGACAGAATAGCGGAAAACACGACCACATCAGATTTTCCTGGGGAGCAATTCCCTGGATTCACGATATTCCAACATTAATGAATACGTCACCATCATAAATTTTCTTTTTTAGGCCATTGTTTTAGGCAACTGTTTTGTGCATGGGCAGCCTAATCCATGACTTGATGAAAAGACTATCTACTTAATACACAGATTTGGAATAAACTAAACCACGAGAAATAGCCTTGGAATAAACCAAGTGAATATTAATAAATACAAGTGTCCGGTTTTTATACATCGTTTAGAAAAAATCCATTTTTAAGGTGGCTTATATCACAAATAAATATTTAAATTATATTATTTTTATTTAGGTATTTAAAATATTATTTTTGGTTAAAATAAGTATTTAAAGTATATATTTTTATTAAATTAAGTATCTAAATTATATTTTTTTGGTCAAAATAAGTACTTTAAGTTTTTTTTTTTTTGTTAAAATGGGTACTTACGGTATTTTTTTTGTTAAAATAGGTACATACTTTGGGTACATATTTTGACCAACAAACATACTTAATTTAACTAAAAAATGTATTTTAGGTACCTATTTTGACCCAAAAAATACTTTAGGTACATATTTTGACCAAAGAACATACTTTAAGTATTTACTTTGACCAAAAAATATTTTAAGTATTTAATTTGATCAAAAGATATACTTTAGGTACTTAATTTAACTAAAAATTATATTTTAAATACTTAATTTAATAAAAAATAATATATTTTAAGTACTTATTTTTAGCCACATAATACTTTAAATACTTAAATAAAAAATCGTTATATTTTAAATACTTTTTTGTAATATAAGCATTTTAAGATCGAAGCAACTTCGTTCCGAAAAGTAAAAGATTGAAGCAACTTGAATTAATGTTCATCCCAATCCAGAAGTAATCATGAGTCAAACAAAGATGTTTCATGAACAAAAACAAAAGTCGTTCTGTAAAGCAAAGGGTTCCCCTGAAATATTAAAGTATAATATAAAATAAGAAAACTATGATGGGGACTTAAATCGTTTAAAATAGTTTTTGGGAGAATAATAAAAAAATATATTAAACACTTTATTAATATACTCGAGTTAATGTCATTATTGAAGATATCCGCAAGTTAATGCCAAGGGATTGAGAAATTGTTTTGAGAAAGATTTTTAGAGATATCAATTATGTTATCTATGCGTTGGCGGTGTTTATGCGTGATTGTCCCGTAGGTGTCATCCTCTTTGAAGACTCGCCCATTGAGGTTAGGGCGGTAAATGAGACGAGATAGATCGCGAGCTGCTCGACTCGGTCAAAGTTCGGTTAAAGTTTGACTCGATTGGACTCGACTCGAATTCGGCTCAAATTTTTGATGAGCTGAGCCGAGCCACTTGATACCCGACTCAAAAAGCTCACGAGCTACTCGAAAATATAATATACTAAAATTTTTTATTTTTTATAATTTAAAATCTAAATTCTTAAACTTAAAACCCTAAATGTAAACTCAAAACATAAGTATTAAACCATAAAATCTAAAATCTAAATTCTAAACCCAACAGCCTAAACCTCTAAACCCTAAACTAAGACACTAAACCCTAAAATTAACAAGCTTGAGTTTACACAACTTGTGTATCAAAGTTTTTTCTTTATAGGACTTTAAATGAGACGTGACATATGAAGAGTTACTCGAGTCCAATGCAGTCAAAGATCGATCAATACTTGACTCGATTGGGCTCGAATTAAGCTCGAACTTGACTCGAATTCTAAATGAGCCGAGTCGAGCTCATATTTTTCAGGCTCGTTAGAAATTACTCAAGCTCGAACTCGGCTCGAAATCTTAACGAGCCGAGCTTAGCACTACTTGAGCTCGACTCGACTCGTTTACACCTCTAATTTAGGTCATGCATCTTCTTCAAAGAGATAAAGGGGTTTTGTTGGTGTCTAACCCGTAAGTGTTCTTTGTATTTTGTGGATTTTTTTAACATTGTAGCCCTTTTCACCTTTTGTACATGTTACTTTGTGTATTTTTTTATATTTATGTTTAGGAAATTTTTAATGAGGCGATAGATAATATTTATTTTCTCAAATTATATATAAATATATATATATATATACCCGAGACTCGAGTAAGCAAAAAAAACTATAATTGTTGATTAATTTAATAATAAATTGAGAGCAAAACTGCTAACATACAAAATATGATAAATACATACACAAATTTAGGATTAAATTGGGAAAATTGTAAAGCATGTATCATGTTTAGCGTGTAAGAAAACGACAAAGAACCGTCCGAGCTTCACGAGCAAGAAAAGCTATTTGTGGATAAACTTGAGGCCAATTCTCGTGTTATCATTGTACGGGACTTCTGCGGATGGGATTTTTATTCGTACCAATCATGTGCCCTCCGTCTTTTGTCCGCTTGCCGGGAAAGCTAATCAGTGATGCCCACATTGCGCAGCGCCAGGGAATTGTTGGGTTGGAAATTTGGTCAGCCATTGAAGCTCATATAAAAGCCTAAGACATCCTTTTGAAAAATCACTATAGCCTTTTAGTTTGGATGAAAAATTGCAGAATAATAAGAGATTGGAGGATTTAGTTAGTGTTTTAATAATAATTTAGGAGTCAAATTAAAAAAATTAAATTATTATATTAACATGGCATGATGTGTATAAACGAGAATAAAGATTAAGTGGCCAAATTATAATAATTTAAGTGACTATAATATAATTTTTTATGAATAATGACGTTTGGATTTTAATAAACACCATAAAAATATTACAAATATAATGCATTAAAACGAGAGGGAAAAAGGACTAGTCCACTAAAAATTTCATACAAATGTACAAACAAAAGCAAATCCTTTCATGGAGATTGACATACCATTAAAACTCAGAAACATTCATAAATCTCTTTGTCTCTAGCCAAACGAGACGTTTTACGGGATAAAGAAGGAGTAGTGAGCAAATCAAACTTCAGGCAGATTGCTCCGCTACACAGTTTTGATTACATCGATTAACAAATCATCAAACGAGTAGGAGATCAATCTTTTCAATAACTACCGACATAATCAAATAAAAAAACTAACGCCGTAAGGATCTTTATACGAGCACCAAACGACCACTAACGTATATTGAAATCGTTTACACAAATTAGTTTACACAACACATGAAAAGAAATAAATAATCAAGAAAAATTAGTTGTTTGCTTTATTTTAAAGCAAGGCTCCCACTAACACACAATTATGTACTTGACGGTAACTTGATATGTCGGGCAGATAAGTAAAATAGACGGAAATTTATGCTAAAATGTGCTCGGTGACACTGCCGCGGAGCCCTGGCGTATGGAGGTGTTCGCGGTTAACCAAAATACTATAACGGTTAAACTATAAGTTAGGTTTTTAGTATAAAAATTACATGTTTTTAATAAACATCCTGACTAACGATACCGTATCACTCAACATTTCTCGCTAAAATATTAAAATAATATGAACCCAACGACTTCAATAGAAAAAAAATATTCATTTTATAAGATTCAAATTTAAACATTTTTATGTGTAAATTTGTGTTGTCAAACTCAAAATAGATATTGTTATATAATCATATATATATATATATATATATATATAATATTGAAGTGATATGTAAAAAAAAAAACCCCATTATAACTCAAAAGGTTCGCTCCATATATTTACCAAACCCAATCGCAAATAGATAAGTTCAAACCACTAATTCACTTTCCCCCTCAGCCAACAGTATTACTAAAGCTTAGGTGCGGTCATTTTTTTAAAAAAAATCAACGATTATTTATATATATTTTTAAAATCAATTCGAAGTTATTTTATTTTACTTTATGATAAAGATATTCCAAAGAAATTAAATTAAAAACAATATTATCCATGTTTAACAAGTAAACGACAATGGAAAGAGAATAATAAATAAATTACAATATTTCAAAAAATAAAATAAAAGAAAACAAATTCGTTCTCAAAATATTACAATACATTGTTTTTTTTATTAAACAGAGATTAAATTTTCATATAAAAATTCGAACTAAAAACTTATAAGGATATATTAAAGTCTTTACCACCACAGTAACCTACTATTAATACAATCTATAGTTTTTTTATACAAGCGTATAATTTTACAAGAGAGAGAGGGGAACAATTAAAATCAATAATAACTTTTTCATTATATTTTATAAAGTCGTTTATCATTCAAAAAGTTTACATGTTTTTTATGTCGTTTAATATGTTATTTGTCTGTTGTTAAACTATATTATTGATATTTCATTTAAGATAATTATTTGATATAACGGTAATATAATATTTTAATTGTATAAATACCTTTAAGAATTAATTGTGTAGAAAAAAATTATCATACATTCTATTTATTTATTTATTTAATATTCTTAAAATATAAATTAAAGACGTATAATATTTTTAGAATTGTTTGCGGAATTAAAAAATTCCACTACTGATATATTAAATAATATCTTTAAAACCAAGTGTCTGTGATCCTATAATACAGTGTTCCAACTCTTGATTTTACAGATAGGGGGTTAATAAAAAAAACTAAAATGATATATTTCCCTTCCCATCCTTAATATAATAAAAAAAGTTTTATTGGATATAACTAATACGTCAATTCAATGAATTATTTAAATGTTTTAAAATGATCAAGTGGTACTTTATTATTTGATATTCTACAAGTGAAAAAAAAATTGATAAAATTTTTAAAATAATACATATGCTTTTCTAATGGATTAAAAAAATATTTAATTGAGTATAGCTTGATTAGTATTGTCTTTAGTACAATATATAAATTGACATGAGATTAAAGTGTTCAATATCTTCTAATATATAGGTGTTGTGAGCGAAATTATGGGCGATTCATGATGCGTTGTTGCATGCTTAATGTATTGAGTGAGAAGAATAGTATTAAAAAGTGGCAATAAAACAATAATTCAAATTCTCCAAGGTGAGAGTTTGGTTCTTTGGAATAGTATGCTTGTACTATGTTGTAAGAAGATGCTTAATTAGGATTGGGAGGTGAAGGCAAATTATATTGGTCGCGAGAGAAACGGTGTTGCGGATAGGCTAGCGCGTATGTCTAGGGGACACGAGCTTAAAGAGACTACTTTTGTTCAGCCCCGGTAATTATTCTACCTATTTTCGAAGGGGATAGAGAAACAGTTTAGTGGTTGCTGGTTTTGATTTTTTTTTTTTTATGTTTTACTTATGATTCTTGTCTTTTATTTTCTTTGCTTGTAATTACTTTCATGAGTACTCTTTTCTTTTATTCAAGTTTAGAGGGTTTTAACGAGGCTCACGAGATAATATTTTTAAAATAAAAAATATTAAAAATAAATTTAAAAATATTAAATATAATTCAATTCAACAATTTTCACGTTGTTACCTTTATGGTAAAAAATATATATTCTTTTATTAACAATGTATATGATGAAAATCCTTAAAATGATTAATGTATATTTTGTATATTTTGTCTTCGGTCAAAAAAATTAATATATATTTTGTCACATGAATTTCACCTTCGATACTTAATTGATACCTTTTACATTTTGTTGGATTTAATCATACACGAACTTGATTTACGTACTTAATTGATTATTGAAATTAGGCTTTGGGGCCAATTTAATTATGTTTCAGCCGCATTAATTTCTCTCTCGTGTATATTCGTATTATCTATTTTTTATGGACTATTATTTAATATATTTTTTTCTCATTTCCCTCCCCGAAAGGAATACTAATATTTTCATAGCTTGGAGTGAGGTGATACATTTTTAACTCAACCATGATTAACTGGGAACAACTACGGGTTGGGGAACCAGTTTATAATCAAGAGAGCCGCTGCTCTTCAAAGAATTAGAGAACGATGTCCGAAAATGATGATCGGAGAATCAATCCGAGTAAATCCCACTATCAGAATCCCTCCGGCGGATCTATACGACTGTCCGATGGCTAGCTTTCCATCCGTCAACTTCAACAGCAGCAATGCACCCAATAGCCCCTGTCCTGTCGATTACCTCGCGTCTCCCCACCGTTGCCTACCGTCAAACGGCTACGAGTCAGACTCGCTGAGTGAGGATTCCGACTTACCTGTCGATGCATTCTCATGCGACCATTTCAGGATTTACGAGTTTAAGGTGAGGAGGTGCGCTCGTGGAAGGTCACACGACTGGACTGAGTGTCCGTACGCCCACCCGGGTGAGAAGGCCCGGAGAAGGGACCCGAGGAAGTTCCATTACTCTGGAACTGCTTGCCCCGAGTTTCGCAAAGGAAACTGTAAAAGTGGTGAGTCCTGTGAGTTCGCTCACGGCGTTTTCGAGTGTTGGCTCCACCCTGCTCGTTATCGTACTCAGCCTTGCAAGGACAGTACCAGTTGTAAAAGAAGGGTTTGCTTCTTCGCTCACACGCCGGAGCAGCTTCGGGTGTTTCCACAGCAGAGTCCGAGAGAAAATGGATCCGGTTCAGGTGATTTTGATCATTTTGGTTCGCCCATGCGGCACCGTCTGGAGTTCGGCACTTCACCAACTTCCATTCTGGCTTCGCCTCCTGTATCCCCACCTTCTTACTCACCTCCTATGTCACCCAGTGGCTCATTTAACTCGGTGAGTGAACTTTCTGCTTCTATGCGAAGCCTGCAACTCGGTAAGGCCAAGATGAGTGGTGCTTGTTCCTGGGGACTGCAAATGGGATCGGGATTCGGTTCTCCTCGTGGCTCCACACTCCGGCCCGGTTTTTGCAGCTCTCCTTCAACTCCAACTCGTACACCGACTCGGTCTTACCTCGGTCAGTTCGAAGAGGAAAGTGCAATGGAAAGAGTGGAGTCTGGGAGAGACTTAAGGGCAAGGATGTATGCCAAGCTGAGCAAGGAAAATTCTCTTGTCTGTCATGATCCAACAGGGTCGGGTCCTGATGTTGGATGGGTATCCGATTCCGAGTTAGTAAAGTGAAGCTGGTTCTTCGGATTTCGGAAAGGATTGGGGTACGCAGCATCTATTTTGATTAATTTTTGGAAATTTAAACAAAAAACGGTGGCCTTTGATTCTTCGGACTTTTTTGTGAATATTGGCGATGCATCTGATTTGGATATTTGGCACTGTAAATAGACGACGGGGAAAGGAAGATGGGTAGTAGTTTGTTTTCTATTTTACGAATCGTGAACCTTTTCTTTTTCTTCCGGATATTATCTCTGTAATTTTTCCTAATCAATGTAATATATTTTCTTATTATTTGCCTATATTTTCTTATCATGTCCCTCAACAACATATAATTATAATTATGAACATTGAATTACGTTAAGAAACCTGCAAACCAATAGCAAAATTTACTTTAAATTCATGGTGGAGAGGAAAGGCCGAAAGGGGGCCAAAAAATTCAAAAGTTTTTGGCCCCTAAAGTAAATTTGGGACCATCGAGAGTTTTCTAGCCTTATGATCCAACGACCCTGGAACTGGAATAGGAAAAGGTTGACTGTTATTCGAGGGATAAAATTTGTCTCTCCTTTTTCGGTGTTTTTACCTATGTTCTAACACTAAAAAATATTATAAAATTAAATTTTAAGCTTTAATTTTAAATTTTAAATCTTAAACTTTACCCTTTATACCCTAAAAAATACACATTATCCTAAATTCCCTAAACCTTAACCACAATCTTTAACTTAAAACCCTAAACTCTAAAGAGAATTAACCACAACACCTAACCTAAAGCCCTAAACTCTAAAATTAATTTTGAGCGTAAGACATATATAGGGATACCGAAAAAGGTAGAAAATTTTCATCCTTATTCGTGTGGCATCCTAGTTGTGAAAAAGAGGAAAATATATTAGTCTTTTCATTTTCATTTCAATGTGGGCATTTGGGTAAAGCTTATCTTGGAGTCGTTGGATGCTGAAGATCTTTGAGTATAAGTTCATCATGTCTTTTCCATCACGAGCAATGGATGACAGCAACAGCAAGTAGAAAGCTATCGATTTGTCGATATTCTCAGAGCTTGTGAGCTATTTAGAAAATCTGAATTAATTAGTTATGCATAATTTTCTTCTTTGGCATATACTTAAGTCAACCATCTTGATTAAGAATTAGTGCAGATTTGGTTTTACGTTTAGGGTCCAAAAATTATAATTGAAAGGGAAAATATATTTTGGTCATCTTGCTAACATGTTTGGATCTAAAAATTCAAATGTAATTTTGGAAAAGCAAGGGAAAAGTAGTTTTTGCGTTTCGTCGTTATTTTTACATTGTATTTTTACACAATCATAGTTTTTAAGAAAAAAAAACTCACGAACATAAATCACGTCACTTTAAAATTAATTATACACAAAATCAATTCTTTAAATCAATACTTTAAAACTGAACACACACTAATTAAACTTATAAATCTAATTATTATTTTTCACTAATTAAACTCAATGCAACAAATATTAAAAAATTAAAATCAAGAAAGATGGGAAAAAAAGGAAAATAATAATAAATTGTTTCAGAAATATAAAAAAAATAAAAATGTTATTATGCCTAAGGAAACTTGTCATGTACATAACCTAGTAGATAGATTGCGACGTGTACTTTTTAGAACTGAAAAATAAAACAAGTCCTTATCTGCTCATAATATTCTAATTTATCTCCTTAAATTAAGAGCCACTTGTATTAGTGATTAATTAAATTTAGTATTTATTATGATGATGTGAATAATGTGATGTGAAAGTTCTTCAGTCGAAGAGACAGCAAGCACTATCGGTCTTATCGGTCTTGGTAGGGTCCCATTTTTTAATTTCTCCGACTGTTTCTGTTTTCAGGTTTCTGGTTTCTTTGGTGTTCGTAGTAAGCGTGTTTTCATATACTATTATGATATTATAATATTTAATTTATTAAGTATTTATATAAATTTGAATATATTATATTTATTTTATATTAAGTTTATTGTAAAAATGATTATCTCGTATATAATAATAATAATAATAATAATAATAATAAATTACAAATGAAATTATAGTACTATCATGCATCAATGTTTTGTTTAATTTGTTAAATACAATTATTTTTTTACATCTCGTAAACCTAAAATTGTCTCATCTGAATTAGTGGACAATTCGGATATTAAATATTAGCTTTGATTAAAGAGGCCGACAAAGTGGACGATAGTTCCTAGATTTGGTTCGTTTTTTAAAATAAAATAAGATTATTTGGACGTAGGAGGAAACGAGGCTTTAAAGTGCTAGTGGCGCATGTGCGGGAGTAGATTCTGTGCTGGCGTGTTCTCCGAAACTATTGTGTTACAGTGTTAGTGTTCTATACTTCCATCCCCGTAAGATAATCAAACCCATGGCTAGGAATGTACACGAGTCGGATTTTTGGCCTATTCGGACCTAATTCGAAAATAAAAACTTTAAACTTATGTTTGACCTGATATTATTTTTTAAAAAATTTGATCCGAAAATATATACTAAATTTGATCCCGACCTGACCCGACCTATATAAAATAAATTATTTTTAGGAATTTAATTGTAAAAAAATAATTTTAAGGGACTTAATTATAAAAATTATAATTTAAAGGACTAAATTATAAATAAAAATTCAATTTTAAAGACTTAATTATAATAAATATATATAAAGAGTGGTATTATTATAAATATCCTTAAAAAAATTAGGCAAAAATTACACTATTAGTCCCGGGTCGGGCCAAATATTTTCCATCATAAACCCGACTCGAACTAAATTTACCCTTAACAAAAACTCGACCCGACCCGAACTCGATTTTTTTTCATTAAAAAAATCTGACTCGATCGGGTCGGGTCGAAGCCCGTCGGGTTCGGGTAAAATGCCCATCCTTACCCATGGCATTCGTAGCCAGCCAAATCTCCTCGGTGCGATTAGAAATCGAACACATAAGAAAAAGAAATTTATTTATAATAAGTTAGGAACCTACAACTTATAAGAAGGAAGACGATATCAACTAATAACTTTAATTATTTATTCTAATTTTTTTTATTTGTGTATTCAAAATTTTGGAGTTATCTACTTGTAAAAAATTAATTTTTTAAAAGTAAACATGACATGTACTCCTTAAATCTTTAAATCATAACAAATATTATTTATTCATAAAAAGTTTAAATATATAAGTATATAATATATATAACTTCACGATCATTGGAATGTAAGTTATACTCGGTTTTCATTTTTTATTACAGGTTATTTAAACTACCCGCAATTCTTCTTAAATCTTTAAATCATAACAAATATTTAAATATATGTTTAAACTCAAAACTTTTAAGAGATATTAGTCGAACTAAAATTCGATCAATTTTCTAATATACTTTTTAAAATACGTGCATCATTATTGTTGATGTTTTAAGCATTCCTAATATTTAGTGAGATACAAAAATTTTAAATTACTGTGTCAAAATTTTAAAAACAATACTATAAATATCCCATTTGTCTCATAGTAAATTTATTTTTTCTATTTTTTATATAAAATTGACCAAAAAAATTATCCCATGAATTTTGAAATTTCAAGTGATACCACTACTACACCAATTTTAATATATAGCAGCGTTTTTAGTGTGGCTCCATCACTACTAAGATCTCATCATAATATCCCCAAGCCTTTATATAAAAACTTGAGTCCCCTTATAAAAACAAAGATATTAAAAGATATAAATTGGCGGATTCATAGTTCAAAGTTCAAAATAATTTTAAACAATAATCGCATATGACAAGATTTAAATTAGACTTAAATATAAATCAACATTAACTCACACAAATGAAGTTAGGAACTGATTTATAGTCAAATTATATCTAGATTTAGACCATAATACATCTAGACATAACTCATGTATAGTAAAATTTAAATTAAATTAAAGGTTTTACCTAATCTATGCCCTAGGGCATATGTTAAAGGTGTGTTTAATTGCATTAATAAAGTAAAAAAAAAAATATTGTTGTATTTAATATAAAACATTTAATGACTAACACCGAGAGAGCTCAATGTCATTGTAGGAATGATAGTAGGTGCTTTATATGCCGTACAACAGTTGAGGATGTGGATCATATCTTGAGGAGATGTCCTCCGGCATTAGCCGTATGACAATGTATTATTCGGCCTTCGATGTTCCAAGCATTCATGGCTAGAGAAGTATCCGAATGAATTTGCGTTAATCTTCAAGGTGGTATGCGCTTGTGGATGATCCGACGGATTGGGACTTGTTATTTGGTGCTATCATATGGAACTTATGGTTATTTCAGAACTTTATTGTCTTTGATAATATGTTGGAAGGTCATGGTTCAGTGTTAGACCGTAGTAGGAAGCTTCAAGCATTGTCACGGAAGGCGATTGATGAGGAGAAGATTAATCGGAGGGTGGTGAGTACTATATAGCATGGCCCGAGTCATTGGTTTCCACCCGAGGTTGGTTAGGTTAAGGTGAATACGGATAGAGCACGGAATGGTAGGGATGGTTTGGCGTCTTGTGGTAGAGTTCTACGTGATAGCATTGGCGAGTGGTTAAGGAATTTTACGAATTCATTGGGGCTTGTTCGGTGGTTGAATCGGAACTTTGGGGTGCACTTGTTGGCCTGTCTTACGCTTGGGACATGGGTTACCGCCGTATCATTCTTGAAATGGATAGTCTAGACACGCTTAAATTGTTACGGATTGGCTTGCCTCGGCAAGGGTGTGGTCCCTTGGTTCATCATTTTCATGAGCTGCGGCAACGTCCATGGGTGGTGCGTATTCAACATGTGTTGCGCGATGGGAATTCTGTTGCCGATACGCTTGCGAAGAGAGCTTTGCGGACTGATTTTGAGGTGCATGTTCTGGATGAACCGGATGGTGTGTTGGTGGCGCTGCTTCTATCGGACATGGCTGGTAGTGCCGACTTGGTGGGTTGAGGGGAGCTGTCGAGATACTCCCAGGTGCTGCGAGTAGGATGAGTGGTGTCGCTAGTTGTTGGCGTGTGGATGCTCGGGTGGAGCCGGTCGTGGTTTGGAACTGTCTACATAGGTTCGTTGGAACGTGTTGCGTGCGGTTCTGCTGGGTTGAGGCTCGCGTGAGGATCGACTGAGTTAGTAGTGTTGTTGTTGATTGTATGTGTCGAGTTTATCTCGTCGAATATTATGTACTTATTGTCGTGTGTATTCTTTTTTCTCCGTATAGGTTTAGAAAGGTTTTTTTGATGAGGCACGCATCAATATAAGCTTTTCCCTTTTCACCTAAAAAAAAATAAGAATATCATATAAGAGAATTATTTGATTATTTAACTCATTTAATGTTTCTTATTAAATGTTTCTTACTTAACACATTTAACCTCTAAAACCCTAAACACTGACTCATAAAACCATAAACCCTAAACCCTAAACCTAAAAGTCCTAAACACTAACCCATAAACTCATTTAATCTATAAAACCCTAAACCTATAACCCTAAACCATGACTCATGAAACCAAGAACAATAAACCCTAAACCTAAAAGTCCTTGACACTAAACCATAAACTCATTTAATCTCTAAGACCATAAGCCTTGAACCTTAAACCCTACCCATAAAACCTAAAAACCATAAACCCTACCACAAAAAACCTTACTAAACCTAAAATCCATAAACCATACACCTAAGACCCTAAACATTAACTTTAAATATAAAAACACTAAATCCTAAACCTTAAATAATAAACTCTAGACCGTTAAACAACTATATATGAGAACTAATATTATTAAATGAGTTAAATAATCAAAGAATCCTCCTAAACGAATTAAATATTCTTATTAAATGTAATAATAGAATATTTTACTTAATTAATATTATTAAATACATTTTAACCTATGTCTTAAGACAAAGATTAAACAAAGCCTAAATTAAATTAGATTTTTAACTAAAAGCTCATAATTAAATAAAAATGAGATCGAATTTTGTATCGACAATTGAGGAAGTAATGACTTATGGACATAACTCATAATTTTGATTCATAAGATGTCGTTGTCACTTGTCTGGAATCAGGATTAATGGGGTGTCGGATAAAGCTAAGGAAGGAAAACTCAAACAGGTTATAACCTTATCTTTAAGGCCCACACTGTTGTCTTTGTACCGCAGAGGCGAGGTGATGTAGCAAAATGAGAGTTTCAATAACGGGCCAAGCACCCCTCGTGGGGGACCCAACTCTTCTTTTTTCATGGACTAGAAACAACTCTCCCTAGTACCCGTCTGTCTCATGGCTCTTCTCCTTAGTCGCGCCATAAATTATCAATTGTATGTAAGTTTGTAATGTTTTTAGGAAAAAACTTTGATATACAGGCTGTGTAAATTTTAATTTACACGTGCTTTTTAATTTTAGGGGTTAAAATTTTAATTTAAGTGTTTAGGTTGTAGTATTTAGAATTTAGGATATATGGTTTAAGATTTAGTTTTTAAGATTAGGGTTACAAATTTAGGATTTGAGTTTTATAGTGTAACTTTACATAGTCAATGTATCAAAATTTCACCCGTATTTGTATGGCATGAGTCACTAGAATTTTTAAGCAAAATCAGAGGTTTAAATTTTGGTGTTTTTTTATAAGAAAATAAAGGAAAACAGGTGTCTCGTTAAAAAACCTCCCTAAGCCTAAATGGAGGAAAAAGAGTACACCTGTAGACCTTGGATATACAAATCACACCATAGAACTACTAACATCAGCGTGTAACGCGTCAATAACAAAAACTGGCGGTTGCACAAACGACATATCCCCTTGGGTCAACTGAAAACTTAACCATCGCATCTGCCACCCTATTAGCCTCACGAGTAATCTGTATAAGAGACACCTCCCAATTTCAATCAATAAATTCTGGTGTTTTGAATAAAACAAATTAAGTTGGATGGATCATCTTCATAATAAGCTTCTACACTACTCAATCTAGATTAATCAATTAATAAATTGAATAATAATGGTTCTACAATAAATACTGATGTGATTGAATTTAACATCATAAGCGACATAAGTTCATTTTTGACAATTATATTTCTAAAATAAATATTAAGATTTGAACTGGCGCTAGATAAGATAACATAAATATTCTTATATATACACTCAATTCAATTATAAATAAATTGATTAAGTTTTTCAATTTTAATAGTTTAATCTATTTATTTAATAGTTATTATTATATAAAATGAGAGCAATATCAACATTTTTAACCATTCGATCAATTAGTATATTTATCGAGAGATTATATATTAATCATGTTTAACGTTTGATTTTAGGGTAAAATACTTAAATCATCACTCAACTTTGCTCCGTGACCTATTTTAGTCACTCAACTTTCAAAACGCTCAATTTTAACACTGAACTTTAAATATTGACCTATTTTGGTCACTCTAGCATTAAATCATTGATACTATTATAACGTGGAAATAAAAAATAGTTTTAAAAATAGTTTAATACACTTAATTAAAATTAAAAAAAATCAAACCATTCTTTAAAGATTGCAAGAATCTCGTACTCCAAACATTACTCTCTGTTTCCCTCACCTTAATCCTCACTTTCCTCAAAACCCCCGTCTTATTTTTCTACGGTCTCTATATTTATATGGGTAAACTACATAAATGGTCTTCTGACTATGCTTCAATTATTTTTTGCATCCCTCGACTATTAAAAGTTACAAATTGGTCCCTCGACTTAAAAATGTAACAAATTGGTCTAATGCCGTTAAAAATTTAACGGCCGATGACGTGGCAGTTAATATAAATTGATATAATTATATAATTAGCCCTCAAATTCTACACTTGTTTTAATTTGACCCTAATTCTACAAAATTAAACCACAAATTTTAATATTCTATCAGTTTAGTCTATCTTCTTTTCTATTTCTCATCTCTTTTAATTCTTCAATTCATTTTCACGCAAAATCCATAAAATTAAATCATTTTTACCTTCTTCCAATTCAGAAACACCCGAAAGTAAATCAATTTTCGTCTTCTCTCATTACATTCTTCATTTCCATCATTTTTTCTTTTAATTTCTCTTCTTTTTGTTCATTGTTCAGGATTTTGAATTTTTCATAACCATGGATGACAGTCCGTATTCATTTTCCCTCATAGCTTTCAGGTAATCCCTCCATCATTTTGATTACTTCATTAATGAACATATTTAAAATTAAATTTTAAACAAACCCATTAACTTTTGTGTGTTTTTTAATAGTCTTTCGGGGAAGTTAGTTTAGATCGAACACGCATTGACGATGGTCGGTTGGGGTCAAACATCTCTTGGAATCAAATGTTCTTTTTCCCTTTTTGTGTTTCTAATGATCGGTTTAGGGTTTTAAAGCTAGTGAAACAATGGCTAATGAGTTAAATTTTATGCTTATAAATTAATACATTGGGTTGGATTTAAGTATGAGTTTTGGACTGCAGCTGCTAATAGAGTTGTAATCCCGACGGAGAAGAAATTGCCTTCAATCTTAGTTGATGTAGCCTCTGTGAGTATTTTATTTATTACCATAAACTTGGCCATTTGCATCTGTTTTTGATATTTTTGGATTTTTGGACTTAGTCATTTTTGTTGTTATAACCTGTTATTGTTTTAGGAAATAAGAAAGAGTAACTTTGCATGTTAATTGAAGAATGAAAATAAATGGAAACTATATTACCTCGAACTATGATGTCGATGGGATCTCAGAACCAAATTGCATCTACCTTAAAATGAACTGTTAAGTGTTAACTAATGATGCTTTCTATAGTAGGGTGAAAATGAATTGAAGATTAAATGAGATGAGAAATAGAAAAAAAATACTGACTAAATTGATATAATATTAAAATTTATGGGTTTATTTTTTTGAATTAGGGTCAAATTAAAATAAGTGCAGAACTTGAGGGCTAATTATATAATTATATCAATTTATATTAACTGCCATGTAGTCAACCGTTAAATTTTTAACTGCATAGGACTAATTTGTTGCTTTTTTAAAGTCGGGGACCAATTTGTAACTTTTGATATAATTGGAGCATAGTTGGGGGACCATTTATGTAGTTTACCCTATTTATATTCACTCAGAAAATGTCACCCAAGGTAACAGCGCTTCCTCTTCAAGAGTTAGAGCCGCCATTCGAATCGGATTCTGGCCACGAACTCGATGGTTACCAATCTCTGTCATCCAGGACCAATGCGGAGCTAAAAAAGAAGCACATATCGAAGGACAAACAAGTTCGAGTTTGATGAAAACAATGCCTAGATCTTTAGGCTCAAACTCGACGAATTCATTTTCAAACGAAGTTTTTTTTAATGATTACCACAATTCTTTCCTTTTCTCCTTTGTGGGTATTTCCTGTTTGTTGCTTTACAAGCATTTAGGTAGCTCTGATGGTTCTGGGAATAGAAATTTGATTCTGGTTGTGTTTGGATTCATTGGTTTAACCAAAGTCTTTCTAGCTCTTGCCAAGATTTCGTTTGTGAAATCTGCTTCCAAGAGGTTGGAGAAGCAATCTAGCGTGAGTTTTGGTGTTGTAGAGTTTGTTATAGGGATTTCAATTTGGTCAAAGGGTTTTGGAGGATTTTTCTTGCTATCTTGACGGGGATGATTACTGGGTTTGTTACAGGGATTCTGATTTGTTATGGAAACAGAGAGTAATGTTTGGAGATTTAACGCTGAAATGACCAAAACAGATTAATATTTAAAGTTCAGTCCTAAAATTAAATATTTTAAAAATTAAGTGGCCAAAATAGATCACAAGAAAAAGTTAAGTGATGATTTAAATATTTTACTCTTGATTTTAAAGATGCTGCCGATATATATAAGATCACGGATGCATAATTTGGGCTGCAAATAAAATCCAGCAACAAAGGGAGTATCTTTTGGGCTATTTGCTTCAACCCCTATCCGACAAGTCATACTTTTATTGTTAATCCATAAAAAAAATGTGGAAAATAGGATTCTTAAATAATTTTATACTTCTATTCAAAAAAAAAAAAAAAATACTTCTACATTTCTCTATTTTCCCCTTTTTCATAATACTTCCCTTGATAAGCCGCATACTACAGTTAAAAACTTAAATTTTTTCATTTTTAAAACAAAATGGTTACTTTGTTAAGTTTAAATCGAATGGAGGTGGCCGTGGTTGAACTTGAAGAGGTTAAAACAAACAAACAAAACGAAAAAGAAAAGAAAAGAAAAGAAAGGAGAAAGGAAGAGATATTGTTAGTTGTTACTGATCAATTATCTTTATAATCTCAGAAAGCACGAGCTGAGTAAATCCGTCGCCCCTACAAAAGAGTTAAAATTATAACATTCCTCCTCTTAAATTCTCGCAGATCTGCGCCGTCTTGCTGAATCCAACTTACGTCTCTTTTGATACTTTTCATCTCTCGCTCCTTTTGTTAGATCGGTGATGGATTTCATGAAGGTCTTCGATCAGACGGTTCGCGAAATGTAAGCTCTTACCTCCGTTGCTCGAAATCTCGAATCAAACTTCGGTTTATTACTGTTTGTCATCAAAGATCAGTTTATTTTATTTTATTTTGTTATTGCAGAAAGAGGGAAGTTAATCTAAAGGTGTTGAAGGTTCCGGAGATCGAGCAGAAGGTGAGATCGATTGCGATTTAATATTTCTTCGAATGCTTGTTGCATTGAGAACTACGCTTAAGATTTGATCAGTTATTAGATTCGTGAAATTTGTTTTTTAAGGAAAGAGTAAGATCGTAGTTTGGTGTATAAAATAAAGAGTTGACACTGGTTGAATGAAAAAGAGAAATGTTTGTGGGAAATCAGAATATATTTACTGAAAGTACTAGATTCGTCTTTGAAACAGAGGTTTATAATATTATTGGAAGCTGAAGTTGAAGTCAATTATTACTTGCTAGGATATTACTTTTGATTCAGCTCAAAGACATTATAAGTATTAAGTAACTTATGTTAATTTTCTACTTGACCTTTTGGATTATAAGTTGTAAGTAGTTGAAATTTTTCATTAAGTTTGGGGTGTGATTAGTGGTGTAGAATGAGTTGCCTTTTTAGTTTTATTTTATGTTTTCAATCTTCCATGCTTTGCTTTTTATCATAGAAGCGGTCAAAGTGTATAATGCTGCACCAATCCCAAATAATATTTTATCTTCCTTGCGGTGAAATTTGGTGATTCTATCATTATGTAATTGTGTGACTAGTTCAGAACTTGGTGGGAAATGATAAAAGCGTATTGCAGTATGCATGAATCATGATAATACGTTTAGTTTTTTTCCCCTGGTAATATTCTAGTTTCTATTTGAAGTGCATGTAAGGCTCTATGTTGAGATTGATCCGGTTACATGTTTTATATGGAAAATGTATGCAGGTACTGGATGCTACGGATAATGAACCATGGGGACCTCATGGAACTGTATTGGCTGAAATAGCACAGGCCACAAAGAAATTGTAATTGTCAACTTCTGCAAATATTTTCTTTTAACAGTCTGTTTTGCGTCTCTTTTGTTGGATTGTTGTTTGAAAGATATCTAAGACATTATACTAATTGGATGTGCTACCATATCTTGTAGCTCTGAATTCCAGATGGTTATGAATGTGCTTTGGACAAGATTGGGCGAGACTGGAAAGGACTGGCGCTATGTTTACAAGGTATGCATATTCTGGCTAACCATATGTTACGGTAGATTTGATAAGTACTTCCAAACCTTGTTGGCTTATGCTTTTCATGCCTTGAACATATGAATCTATTTCTCTACCAGGCATTGACTGTTATTGAGTACTTGATTTCTCATGGATCTGAACGTGCCGTTGATGACATAATAGAGCATACTTTCCAGATCTCTGTAAGGCCTGAATCCCTTTGTTTTTCTGTGAGTTCCATTGCATTGTTTATGGAGCAACCTTGAATTTTTCTAATATTGTACGTCCTCTATTTGTTTTACATTTTGCAGTCCCTCACAAGTTTCGAATATGTTGAGCCAAGTGGGAAAGATATGGGAATCAATGTCCGAAAGAAAGCGGAAACTATAGTGGGCCTTTTGAGTAATAAAGAAAAGATACAAGAAGCTAGGAACAAAGCTTCTGCAAACCGTGACAAGTAAGTTTACTTTCAGGAAGTGAATCATATGCTTGCTTGTGTCATTTTCATTGACTAAACTGTGTCTGTTACTACTTCTAGGTATATTGGCCTGTCATCTAGTGGCATAACTTATAAGTCCGGTGCATCCTCATACAGTAGTGGTGGCTTCCATGGTGGTGGGGATAGGTATGGAGGCCTAAGTAGCAGAAGAGAAAGTGACAGCTATAGTGACAGTTATAAAGAAAGCAACCGATATGGAGAAGAAAAGTCTGATACAGATGCCTATGTGAAGATGAATCGAGGGACTGCCAGTGAGAACCAAGGGAATTCCTCTAAGGAGCCTAGACTTCATGGCAGGTTTATGTCTTACTCTGTTCATTATTATTTGAGAGTTATTTAAGAACTTGGCTTTACATTGTTATCTTTAAGTTGGAGAAATTTCTTGGGCATGTCCATTTCATTTCATTTGATTATGAACTCCATGATTATTATTACAAGCTGCACTGCCATATTTGTTTTAGATTATGGCAGTGCAGCTTGTAATAATAATCATGGAGTTCATAATCCATTTATTTTAGATTATGGTTCCTTTTTTCACAATTCATAATACTTTGATCATGGAAGTTCATAGCACCTGCACCCTTGCAGATATACCTATTTGTTTTTTGCACCTTTTTCCCTCCTTTTCCCTTGTTATATAATCTTATATTGTAATGTTTGTTTGCAGCAAGGACTCAAAGAAAAAAAATTCTTCAAAGTTGAGTGATTCGAATAAATTTAGTCAAAGCACAAGCACCCCTTCAAATAATTATGATGATGAATTTGATGATTTTGATCCCCGAGGAACGTCCAGTTCTAGTAAGCAAAAATATTCCTTCCTTAAGTTGAGAATGTTTCTTCAGAGGTTTTCTTTTTGTCATTCAAACTTAATTTTAAACATGCTATAAGTCCTGTTTCTGCTAGTTTGTTTTGTTGACAGGCCTAGGATTTGTTGAAAGTATGATCCTTACTCTTCGGTAATGGGTTTATGTAGGATGTGTTTTATAAGTGAGTTGTTAATTATTCTTTTGACAGAACCAGTGGCTGGAAGTTCTAATCAAGTGGATCTCTTTGGACCTAGTTTGATTGACGACCTCTTTGATGGACCAGCATCAGTCCCTATGGAAAAATCTGCAATGAATACTGATTCAGCAGATGTTGATCTATTTGCTGATGCAACTTTTGTTTCAGCACCAACCAAGGTGGCTAACGAATCAAGTCCTCAGGCACAGGTCAGACCTTTTTTTGTTTCTAAATCTCATTTTTTGGAAATGCAACAATGGATTATTGTAGCTATGCCAATTGAATCGAGCTTTAAGAAAGCAGTTGTCTATTTATGTAAATAACTAGTTTATAGTTTATCACGTAGCATAAAATTCAGTATAATATATTATTCCCGTTGCCTTGAAATATTGTATGTCACAATAAGGTCAGTTAAATGTTGAAGTGCAATGATCTCTTCATGTGTGCCCTTCTCTCTTTGATTCAAAAATATCTCCATCCATATTGGATAAAAAACACCATTGCAGTTTGCTTAAGAACCTTTGATGTTAGAATGCTTTTGTTTAAGCATTTAGGCTTTGCTTGGTATTAAAGATGGAAATGTGTGAGGACTGAATTTTTTTAATCAAATGGTTAATCTTCACAACTTTCCTACTTTGTAGCTTAACCATTAGATTAACAAAATTTCCATTATCACTCATTTCCACCCTTCATACCAAGTAGAGCCTAGAATATTAACACGTATATATTAATATTAATCGGATTTTCAGTGGATGTCAAAGTGTTTTTGGAGTCGAGGGCATATCCTTTAAATCATGAGCTGACATCTGTTTTTTCTTTCACTATTCTCATTGTGCAGCATCAGGTTGATCTATTTGCTTCCCAGCCTGCCATTACTCCTGCAGCCTCTCCAACTGTTGACCTATTTGCCGCCAGTGATCCAGTTGTGCAACCAGACACAAAGGTAGCAGACTATGAGCCCGTTTTTAACAGATAGAACTACTTTCAATTAACTTCACACGCACCTTCCACTCGCCCTCCACTTTTTCCTTTAATGCAAAGAAAATACCGACTGATAAAAACATTGGTTCGCTTCAGAACCTGTAATCTTAGAATGGCTTTTAATTGAGCTTGCAGTGTGTGTATATACATTTAATAATTTGTTGGATATCGTACAGAGTTATTTGACTAACCAATGAAGGAGTTGGGCCATATCTTTTAATCAGGAGCTGACATCCACTTTTTTCTCATTTGTGCAGGGACAGGTTGATTTATTTGCTTCCCTGCCTGCCATTACACCTGCAGCATCTCCAACTGTCGACTTCTTTTCCACCACCGATCCCGTTGTGCAACCAGCCATAGCAGCAAACATTGAGCCAGTGAATGCTAACATTGTTGATCCATTTGCTGCTGTTCCACTGAACAATTTTGATGGATCAGACATTTTTGGTTCATTCACGACTCATTCTGATTCAGCTTCGAAACAAAACCCCACTAACGATGGAGACCTAAATAACAATAGCACAAAGTCATCACAAGACTCTAAAGCTCCTCAAAAGAAGGATGCTTTTCAGGTTAAGTCTGGAATTTGGGCCGATTCACTGAGCCGTGGAATAATTGATCTTAATATATCTGCTCGTAAGCTGTCTCACTCTAGTCTCTACTCTTGCTTATAAAATGTGTATTTTGAATCTTTGTGACTGTTGTATTGTCATTCGAATCCTTGCAGCCAAGAAGGTTTCACTGGCAGATGTAGGAATAGTCGGTGGATTGAATGATGTAGATGAACGAGAGAAAGGACCTCCCACTTCATTTTATATGGGGAGAGCAATGGGGACTGGCTCCGGCCTTGGTAAAACTGGGGCCGGTTCAACTACCGTAGCAGCCGGTGAAGATGATCTATTCTCAAACTTTGGCAACCACCAACAGTACCAATACAGTAGCTTTAAGTAGTTTTGTCCTTGGCATTATTTTTCCTATTTGGAAACTTTATCCACCGTGTTGTGCATTTTGGTGTGTTATGTTTTTTTTTTCATTACACTGCCCATGGAGTCCGTCATTCCAAACATTTGTCGTTCACAAACTGCGTTTCCTGAATCAAGCTGTATAGTCTGTGTATCTGGGGATCGTCCGAATATTAAAGCCTGTCGGACTTACGATCTGAGACCGTTTCTTTATATTATTTATTCATTATACGGTACTATACTCGTGTTGAATGAAAATCTATTCATGACCTTATATGAAACATCTTTTTTCCCGTCTTATAAAATGCCACCTTTTCATCACTTTTTACCAGAACAAGGAATCATTCAAAATGATTCTTAAAGCCTTCCTCCAAACAAAACAACATTTTTTACAGCAATTAGATCAAAGCAGCACACTCAAGTGGCTAAAAACAGTGTTAGGAATGTCAGGCAAAACACCAAAGCTGTAGAGGGAGTTTTAAAGATCATTTTGACAACAGTTTCCAGTTTCAGTTTTACGAAAAGAGAGCCCTAAAAGCTGGCTCTCGAATTCAATCCATCATTCTTCCCCTCAGCATGGCTTCAGCTTTCCTCACCTCCCTCACAGGCCCCATGATGAATATCTGCATGCAACAAAAACAAGCCCAGACATTTGGAGCTCAACCATGGAAGATGTAATACAAAATAAATAAAGTTAAGAGATCATATTCTATTCACAAATAAAATGAAAAAGGACGCTAAATACAATAGCTCAAAATTATGGCAAGGAGATTCTTTAAGTTCTCAAAGACTAACCTTGTCTGGTGGACCCTTGTCACCCCCAAAGTGAATCTCGGCACTGCAACAAAACGAACACACGAGTAAAGATAGGTAAATTAAATTCATAGCTCCAAACCCGAGATAGACATGCATGCAATGCAGTGTTTGGTTGGACATGGAGAAATGGCCGTGCATGTATATACACGTGTGTGTGCGTGCGCGCTTACTTGCAACAATTCTTGATTGCCAAAATGGAAACCCCTTTCCTTCCAATAACACGTCCCATCTTCCCTTGAGGAACATCAAGAATAGAAAGTATTTCTTCTTCAGGAGCATTCCCCTCCACCATTAAGCTATCTATAAAAATAAATATCACCCTAAGTCCTATCCGATAGAAGGGCAACATTTTTACTTGCATTGTGAAATCTATTTTCCATAGCACTAATAGAGTGCTTATGAATATAAGAACCTGGGATGGGAGGAATAGGTGGCCAATCAGCATAGTCATTATCATTGATGCATAAACATCGGCAATACAATGCTCCACGAACTGAAAGGTACCATAAGGATCGTTCGTTCAGCCTCTCCATCATCTTGTGGTAGATGTATGGAAGAAAGCGGACATCATCTGCAGCAGCACGGACCATCAGCTCAGATAATGGTCTGTAAATCCAAAACTTGGGATCCTGCGGTAGGCAAGACAAAAATACTAAGCTTGTAAAAACATGTTGATACAAATGAAGCATCTCCGTTTGAGAAGCAGCAACAGACTTGCTACCCTTCCTTGCTAGCTAGATGGGATCAAAGCTAGAAAGAGCAGCGTTTAGAATGTGAATAATGCGGGAGAAGGGTTAAGGCATGACGTACAAAGTTGCTGAACCCAGAAAAAGACAACAGGGTAGGACTTTTACTCCAAAATCCCCAATCAACTTCAAACAATTTTATGCTAGTGATGAGGTGTTTACACTAACCTGCCTAAGGAGGAGACGAACTTCTTCCTTCTCCTGATAAGATATGCCTATATTTAAAGTATAAAGGCATAGATCAAAAGTCAAAACAATGCAGTGAATGTCACTTGATGAGGGAGTCAGATTTTGCTCGTATAACAGTGGCTTATAAAACAACCAGTTTTAAATAGCAGGGTTACTAAAACATAAATAATATGCCATGCAAAGTCGTCAAACCATCATTACTTGTGGCAATACCTAACTGCTTGGTTGAACGGTATAGTACATATTGCCCAAGTGGCATCAAAGGAAAGACCATAAAGGGTGTCCTTCAAGGAAATTAACAATACCTATTTCTAAAAGCAAGTTAAGATAACTAAGACTTCACAGGTGAAAAAAGATATATATTCATTTAGTACAGTTAAGCCGCAGACAAAGTTCCATGACCAGAATTAATTAAATTCAAAGATATAAGAGCAAATAAATACCACAAAAGCGTGGATCTGCAAGGAGGCCAACAAATGATATGTGGTCATCAGGCAATCTCTTCCGTCCTTCTTGTTCCTCTATAAGAGCGTAAGCAATCTGCAAGCCAAAGAAAAAGAAACTTCAAGATTCAAGCTGCTTGCTTTCAATTGCTTCAATGTGCATGGAAGTAGTGGAATGTGGGATGCCATAAGTACTTCAAAGCAAGAATTAAAAGAAAAAAGAAACGAAACAGGAAGCATAAGGAAAAAATTCGTTTAAAATGATAACTAGATAGACTTAAATATACCCAAGGACTCCGCAATTGCAGTACCAACAAACATTAAAAAGAAAGAAACACAAAAAGACATTACCAGTAATTTTACATGCTTTAACAGTTTTCCATGAATAGGTCCTCAATCTCATAAAGGACGCTCACCTGAGTGTCCATAACATTGTGTAACTTGATGCCAAACTGGAAGTACAATGCCTGTAAAGTAAGAACAGAATTCAATTTGGCCATAAAGCATACCAAACGCACCAATGATTCAAAAATACAATGAAAAACAATTAGACACCTCACTATCCCGTTTGCAATCATGAATAACTTTAGTGACGTGAGCAGACTCAAGTGCAGGCTTACAGGCATTTATAAGCACCTCTCCACCCTCAACGGCGTCAACCAAATATATGGCATCCTGAAATGCAATCTGCAAGAAAACAGTATTTCTAAAAAATCTTAGAAAAGAAATAGCACAAGAAAGCTAAAATATGTCATTTTAAACTAATGAAACAAAAGTTCTTCACAAAGCATATCATTCTTGAGTCAAGTTGAAGATTTCGTGACCAAATAAAAAGAAGTCATTAACTGGAGTTGACCTGCATAATACAAAGAGTGCCATTGCGACAGAGGTCAACGCCCTCACAATCAAAGCCTACAACCAACTGCCTCTCCGGCGAAGGGTTCAGAAACTCCGCGGGAAGCTGAGAAGCATCGGTCACTATATGGATAGGAACCGGAGGAGCTTCATCGTCAAATGGATTGCCACCTGCAACACATTCGTCGATTCATCAAAACTAATCCAAAACAAATTCAGTTAAAATTTAAAAACATCAAATCAAGAAAACGAGAAGAAACAGTTAAAGATCAGTGATCTGGAGATTCTGAACTGACTCTACAGTTATTTTCTTCGCCTAAACCCACCGATCGAAGAAAATTAGGGAAATAGAATAAAAATCAAATCGCAGATAGTACACGAGTATAAAGCTAAACGTAAACTAAACAGTAATTAAGATTGCGAAATCAAGAACGGAAATCTTGACCGGAAAACAAATTTTGAAATCGATAATTGAAAGAAAGAAAAGATTACGAAATCAAGAACCTGAGTCAGATGGGAGAGGAACGTGAGTGCGATGCGGAGGATGATGGTTAGAGGAAGCCATGCGATCGGACCTTCCAAGCAGAGCGACCTTTTATTTTTTTCACTTCAATCTGAAGTTTTAACTCGATTTATACAAGACGTCATCTGGTTTTCAGGTTTTATGACAAGCCTCCTTAAAATAAATATAATTGATTTTAATTTTTTTCTGGAATATCAAATGAATAAAATAAATTACTATAAAATGGCTTAATTTGACAAACATATATTTTTTAGATAATTATTTGATAAAAAATTTAAGAATAATGTTAAAATTTATGATACATGATTTAGTTTTTTAGAATTAGAGTTAAAATTTTAAATTTTATAGTATAATTTTTTTACAATTTATGTATTAAAATTTCACCTTTAATACAAATAGACAACATTTTAAAAAAATTTGTCAATTTGTCATGTGCTTAATTTTTGAATAGATTTATAATAATAATAATCTTGACAAAATCTTAAACCCGATAATGATTTTATTTATTTATTTCATAATTAGTATATCAAATAATTATGGGTTTTTCTATAAAGCTGTGTATAAAAATTACTAAATTTTTATTATTAAATGTTATTTTATTTTTTAATGAAATTTATTATAATATAATTAATTATATTATTAAAATATTAAACATCATTGATTCAGAGTGTTTAATATAATTAATAATTATGTAAAGGGTTTAGGTGTTTAGGGGTTATAATGTATAATTTTAGAGTTTAAGGTTTATTGTTTTAGGATTTTAGTGTTGTTGTATTTTTATGGTTTAGAGTTTTTAGTATCTAGGGTTTAGGATTTATGTATTAAATTTTAGGGCTTAAAGTTTATATGGTTTAGGATTTAGAGTTTATGATTAAGGTTTAATGTTTGGAGTGTTTTAGAGTTTAGGGTTAAGGTTTGAGGTTAAGGTTTAATTTTATTAAACACCATAAGTTAGTGATGTTTAATATTTTAAGAATATAATTAATTATATTCTAATAGATTCAATTGAAAAAGTAAAATAACAATTAATGATAGGAGAGACGGATTGTGTGTAGCAAAACTCAATAATATATAGCGTAAACTACACTAAATACCACTTAACTTTACTAGAGGTGGCAATCGGGTCATTCGGTTCGGGTTCGGTTCGGTTCGGGTCATTTCGGGTCTATCTAGAATCGGTTTAGATTCGGTTCGGTTCGGGTCTAATTCAGGTATGTGATGAGTCGGATTCGGTTCGGGTATTGGATCGGGTCAAAATCGGGTCGGGTCAATATCGGATCAGTCGCTTTCGGTTCGGGTCAAAATCGGGTCGTTCGGGTCGCTTTCGGTTCGGGTTAAAATCGAGTCAATTTCGGGTCGGGTCAACATTTAAATTTTTGAGTCAATTCGATTTGAGTTGGGTTAAAGGTTTGAGGTTTAGTATTTATGGTTTAGTTTAGAGTTATTGGTGTACGAGATTAATTCTGATTCAACTTGTTAATCTATGCATTTGAATTTGATTAAATATTTAAATCAAAGCTTCATGTATCCATATAAATGTTTTTTGTATAATTATATTAAATCAAAGTTTATAATAATAATAATAATAATAATAATAATAATAATAATAATAATAATAATAATAATAATAATAATAATAATAATAATAATAATAATGTCTGAAATGAATTAATTTATTAAACTTAGGATCTAATTGAACTAACTAAAATCTAAAAGTATAAATCACGGACATAATTAAAATAATTTTAAAACTAAATGTGAAATTTCAATTAAATTAATCTAAATTGAAACTCAATTAAATTAAGAAAAAGAGAAAGACAATTGGTAAAAATAGAGAGAGGGGAAAAACAAAATTTTGGAGGGAAATAAGCCACCAATTTTTTAAGCTAGATTGAAAAAAAAAAGACAATTAGAAAAAATAGAGAGAGAAAAGACAAAATTTTGGAGGGAAATAAGCCACCAATTTTTTAAGCTAGAGATTAATTACTTTTTAGGTCATGTTGCATTTAAAATGTTACATTTTAGTCAACTTTAAGTTTTAGTTTAATTTAATTTAGTCACAAATATTCCCACGGTTTAGACTTCGGATATAGAAATCCCCTCTCCGTAGTGATATTTAGTCTCTAAAAATTTACTTTTAGTTGAAATTAACTAATATTTGTAATTTAGTCTATTAATTTAATATATTGATATTTTCGTTCATTTTAATTTCAAAGATTTAATTTTTAGCCAAAATTGACCCCTATTTATTTATATGGTATAATTACAAAATTGGTCATTGGACTCTCAAATTTCTCCACTTCCAAATTGTCAATTTAGTTTACAATTTCAATTTTATGTTATATTTTATGATGAAATTATAAAATTGGTCATCAAGATCTCAAATTTCTATACTTCATTTTATTATTTATTATATTGTTAAAAATAGATATTCGGGTTAAAATCGGGTCAAAATCGGGTCGATATTCGGTTCAGCTTTCGGTTCAGCTTTCGGTTCGGGTAGCATTCGGTTCGGGTCCATTCGGTTCGGGTCCATTTCGGTTCGGGTCCATTTCGGTTCAACAAAAAAATTCGGTTCGGTTCGGGTTTCGGGTCAACTTCGAATCATCATGTTCGGGTCAAAATCGGGTTTCGGTTCAGGTTTCGGGTCTCGGGTCAAGTTTGCCAGGTCTAAACTTTACTCTTTGAATCGAACATACGACATAACTATTAATTGTTACACGAAATACCACTAAACTTTGTTTTTTCTTCAATCCAAGCACTCGACCGTTAAATTTTAACGGACCGTTAAATTTAAAACGGTGTCGTTTTGGCATAATTGTTTTTATGCCTAAGATAGGGTTGCCAAAATGCAATGTCAATTTATAATTAAATGGTATGTTAAATTTAAAGGGTAAAATTAAGTGACATTTGGTGCAATTTACCTTAATATATATTAAAATATGTGAGAAAACAAAATGTGAACTGATATTTGATGAAATATGGGTTGATAAAAATGGTAGTAGAAGGGATTAATCGATTACCTTAAAAATTATTCATCAATTGAGAAAGTTAACTGTAATAAAAATAATATTTATACATTTTATGTTTTTTTTTTTTTAAGTTTAGGGTTTTTTAACCGTTCTTATTTAGGAGGCGAGAGTGAAGTTTATGTTCAAATTGGTATTGAACTCGTAATTTTTTTTATGAATACGTCAGTTTTATTCATAAAAAAAATTAAGATGAAGTTTACAATTTGACACATACCAATTCTTAAAACGAAAATTAACGTATCTACATTATAAACATGACTAAAGAAAGATAAAAATCTAATTTAAAAACTCGAAACAAAATATATACAAAACATCACCAAAGCTCGACGATGAAGGTAAAAAACATCAACAACAACATTAAAAATACATATTGCAGAATTGAAATACGTTGACAACACGTTTATTACCACAAACGCAACCGAAAAAAACAACGGTGACTAACTTGCATCTAGATCCAGTTCGAGAGTCCAAAGCAGGGAGATCAACAGGATAACCAAAAGAGAGTCATCTTTATCAGTCGTGGCACTGGCAACGTACAATCCACCCATGAAACAAAAAAAAAATCGTGCCAATAGGCAGAAAAGCGTGCTAAGAGACAAAAAATACGTACCGGAATGTAGAGGAATGCGTGTCACAAAGACAAATTTATTTGAAAAAAATTGAAATCAAAAGAACAAAACAAAAAATTAAAAGAGGGTGACCGGCGGTCGACAACTAGTTTTAAGACTGGTATTATCGTCGGCCTTATAACATAGATAAAACGATTTGGTTAAGAAAAGTCAAAGCAGCTAGAGAGAGAGAAAAAAAAGCTAAGGTTTGATTTAAACATTTAGGCAAATTAATTCAACTGACCTTAGTTATTATATTTCTTTATTTTTTTAAATTTTACAGATATTAATGCAAGCTTTAATATATTATCATCTTTAGATTTTTCTAAGTTTTTATGTAAAATAACGAAATAATTTATGTTAACATTGACAAAAACATAAAATAACATGTGTCAATTTAATATGATTAATATTATTATTTTCACCGGTTGATTTGATTGACATATTATTTTATTTGTTAAATATTTTTATATATATGGTGATTATTTGATGCACCGTTGGTGAAAAAAATATTTTACGAGCGAGTTTATAAAGCTGTAATGTATTTTTTTAGGGCTCTAACCTCTAAATTCTAAATCTTATAGTCTAAACTTCAAAAACATAAAATTTATTTTTAAACCTTAAAATCCAACAACAAAATCTAAAACCTTAACCATAAATCTTAATCTCTGAACCCTAAAAATTAGACATTTGTAGAAAATAAATTTTCTATCGCATGTGCATAAAATATTTTCTCATATATATTATATATTGTAATAAGAATAAATGTAATTGTCTAGGAATCGAGCCCAATATCAATATTAATTAAAAGTTTGATATCAAAGTTTTATCACTTCATCAGTTGTTCAATCGAAAATAGAATGTTTTAACTTGATTAATGGTCTAAAAAGTCTTCGATGAAAAATTGAAAATTCAATTGAACTATTATAAGAAAATGCACTCTATCATCGCTTCGTTTGAGTTTTTCTTAAGGTTGGTCTCCCTTAGTGGCTTGTCTTCCACCAATTTAATTTATTAATTTTTTTAATAATTCGCTTTTAGTTAAGCTCGTTTTTATTTTGTCTTCGCCTTTCAAAAACTTAAATTTCTGCTTGTATAAAGTAGCAGCAGAGTTACTCAACAGTCTATAGGGAAGGTAAACGAGTACAATTTCGTAGATTTCGTACCGTACCTGTCTCAATTGAGACGGTAATGGGTATAAGTTTGGTAGATAGTGGGCGGGTGTGGATGTAAAAAGTCATACCCGCCACGGGTAGTGAGTAAGTGGTGGGTTTTAAGACCTTACCCGCCCCGCACCCTCCCTGCCATATAAAGTTGAACTATTATGAATTTAGATGTAATTTCACAAATAATTCTATAAATCGTAAAATTTTATAGGATATTCCTTGTGATTTATGTTTATGATTGTTCTTGAATTTATGTTTTATGTGTATGGTTGCTACCAGGCGGGTTAATAGGCGGGTACAGGCAGGTACGAGATGGTAATGGGTATCCAATTGGGTAGTGAGTGTGGGGATGAATTTGAGAATATACCCGCATGGGCGGGTGTGAATTTGAAAATTGTACCTACCGTAAATGGTGGATAAGGGATAAATATAAAAAATTTAAGTGGATATGGAGATGAGGAAGGAATGTCCTCACCCACCATGTCCGTTTGCCATCCCTAGCATTCTAATATCCCCATTATTGTTGTTATTAATAGCTTTTGACTTGTTAATAATATATCATAAACTTTATCTTTAATTTATATTTTTAAAATAAGAAATATAAAACATACCCAAAATATGAAATTTTAAAGGACGTGGAAAGAAAAAGTTAAAGTTTTCCTTCAACTTTGTCTTTTACCGTCCATCTAAATTCAACAATCAAATTTTATCGTCTATATTTAATTAGACGCTTAAATAATGATGTATAATAAGTGATTTTGAAAAGTACTTTTCAAAAGTAATGTTAAAATGGTCTTAAATCGATCTTGCAGATTGCTCCGCTAATAATTCTAAAAACATCAACAATCTATCACAAAAGGGGATCTAATCATATAAGATTGTTATTTTTTTATCAGAAACATATATCATGATTATCGTTACAAAAACGTCAAAATACTAAAAAAATAAACACGAACCATTTCATAAGTCACAACAAAAAAACATATTTTAAGAGTAATAACGTGTTGGGTATACAGCCCTCCACTAAACAAACTTTTCTAAAGCATATTACTTGAATAACAAATCTAAGCAAATCTAGCAGATCTTGAAGATAAGCAAAGATATCCACAAAAATATTAGTAAACGGAAATTGTTTCATGACATAGATTCCTAATACATATTCTACCAAATTTAGTGTACGGTATACTTTTTTAACATAATATAAAATTATAAAATATATTTATGGTGTGAACTTTTGATATCTATATACAAATTTAGAAGTAAAATAAGAAGTAGGCTATTAGTTGACACAAGGCGGGTCGGATGTAAATCGTCTGCCTCCTTATCATGTCTCTTTTATGTCCCACTTTAAAATAATGGATTTAAGGTTTAGAGTTTAGGGTTTAAGGTTAGGGGTTGTAGTTAAGGTTTAGGTAATTAAGGGTAGGGTGTATTTTTTAGGGTGTGAGGTTTATAGTTTAGGATGTGGAAATTAAGGTTAAGATTTAGAATTTAATTTTTAAGTAATTTTTAGTGTGGGGCATAAAATGAGGCGTGATTAGGGGCATAAGATTTTTACCCGGGCGGGTCTATATGACTTTGGAGGGGTAGAATTACACCCCATTTTTTGAGAAATTTTTTTAATGTTAATTTTTTCTATAAAATTAACTTAGTGCGTGGAGAATAAAATATATACAAAATTGCAAATTTATTTGAAAAAAAATATTTTAAATCTTATTTTTAAATTTTAAGATCAACTACTGATTACACAATTTACAATTTTTAGATCAATATGCGCACACTAAATATCGAGTTGATTCTAGCTCAAGTCTGATTTTAATTCGATTGGTCTTCTCATAAAGATTACTTCACATATCCGCAGCACGTACAATGTAAACCACACTTCGAATTATCAACTAGGGGAAAAGACAGGGAGCAAACCAAAAATGGTAAAATCTCCTTAAAGGCCCTTGAAAATAACAAAACACATAATTCAACCTAATTTTTAGGTATGACTTCGACCTTGCCAGCACCACTCCACACAGCGACAGAATTATTAAAGCATTGAAAGGGATGTAATGTAGAGTAGTCCCTCCTAAATATTTCGGTTTTAAATTATTTTTAATTTATATATTCATTAAATTTATTTTTTGTAATTTTTAATTTTTAAAATTAATATTTAATAAGTCCTTATTTTTTTATAATGTAAAGTAATTTAGCTCCACCTACCCTATAAACTCCCACAGGCCACAACCATCGTCACATGATTTTAAAAATACCCTTTTTCATTAAAAAAGAAAAAGTGGTTTTATTATTAATGTTGGAGCAAGTGGTTAAGCCTCCTGTTAACATCACGTTCTCTTCTTAGGTTGTGCGTTCAATGCTTAGTAGGAGCATTTCCCGTCGTAAAGTTTGTTAAGCCAAAATTCACTATTAATCGTATATTATTTGTAAGTTAGAGATTTAATTCGAGTTATCTCATTTGATATTTTAAGTTACAACAATTTAATCCCTTGAATGAAATGAATAAATTGTTTCTTAAACCCCTCGTGAAAATCTTTAACTCAATTTAATAACTTTAACATTAAATTTTTGATTTTGTCAAATTTATATTATTATCTTGACCCTTCACCTATAAATACATGCATTAAAATTAAATAAATTATAATATATCAACTAAATTTACTACTTGCATAAATATAAATTATATAGATTAATGATTTTTCAACTTTATTTTTCATATAAACCAACAAATGGTCCCAGTAGAAAAGCGAATGTTGTTTATCTTAGGAGACATGAGTTCAATCGCAATGTCTGCAAGGTGTGTGAAGGGTTAAGAATAACTATATATATATATAGAGGGGGGTCAACTTACACAATGTAAAATTATTTAAGTTTTACATGTTTTCTGGATTATTAGATGGGAGAATGAATGACTCAGATTAACTCCTTACTCTTTTTTTTCAAATGATGGTCTTCACATATTTACTGTTAATCTCATCCAACGGTCCAAAAAATTTACACTGTGTAAACGGATCATGTCTCATTATATATATATATATACACACTTCCGGCTTATTTAGCTGGTTGGCACAAGGTTTATGTTGACACGTGATTTAGATTGTCCACTTAGGTTTGCGATCTTTGGTTAAGACTTAAAGATGGATTGAAGTGGGCCCTATTGCAAAAAGCAATAACACATCTATATGTGAGTGTGACGTGGGATCTATGACTTCTACGTTATGCATCAAGTATAAAGCAATTAGTTTAAGACACGTTTTTGAAAATAAATAATAATAATAATAAAATAGATTAAACAACAAAATAGCGATAATAATTTCCAATAAAACTATTGTGTTTTGGTTTGAGTGATTTCGAATAGGATTTATATTTTTAGACATTTTAAAAAACTTATAAATAAATTTATTTTTTGAATAAAAATGCCGAACTTTAGAATTTTCAATGAATTTAAAAGAGATCTGAGGGTTTTAAATCCTTAAATTCCAAAAAAAAAGAGTTTTTCAGAAGTTATCATGATTATATTTCAATATAGACGTGGTCCGTTATAAAATATAATTTTTAGTGTAATGTGTATTCGATTTAGACACCTCTTCACATAAAAATTGAAAGATAATGATCATTTTTTTCGTATGATGTATCGATAACAATGCAACAAAAAATCCCACACGTCGATTTTAATTTTTTTAACCATATCGGATTAAATTGGGTCAAAACCCTGGTCACACGATCTTCGTGTTCGTTCGTTAGTTAGTTAACATAGGGTGACCAACAAATACAAACTCGACTAGCTATGTGATAAACTTCTAACTTTTCATAGTTGAGTGACTAAAAAATAAATTTACAAATAGTTAAGGAACTACATTTGTAGTTTACCCTTGCTTAGTCATTAAAATTTGGTCAGCTTTTCACATCAGTCTCTATTTTTTTAATCCACGTCACTCACAGAATTTGATTTTCGAAACTCAAGTTAACCATTAATTCTAACACTGTTATTTTATTTTATCCAATAACAAACCTTAAAAAAGTTATAAAAGTAGATTATTGAAAAACTGTATTTTTCAAGTAATAATAATATTTTTTTCTTTATTTCTAGATGAATCGGAATAAATGTTATGTCGCAGTTTGAGATTAGTTCAGCTACAATGTGTTGTTGATTGCACTTTAAAATTTGATAGTTTCCATGGCAAGTCTGCAATTTCCGGTTCCCCAAATGATTTCCTCTTGAATCCGAGTGGGTCAAGATTAATACGGATGGGACCTGCTCGATTGGTGAGAACCGTGCCGCGTGAGGGGGTGTCGCGCAACTACATGGGGCAATGGCTCTTGGATTTTAACAAATCTTTAGGTATATGCTCCCCTATCATGGCACATATTTGGGGCGTGTTTTAGGGTATGTTATGTACATGGAATGAGGATGGCGCAACGTCATTTTCGAGATGGATAACCTCAAGGCCTTATCATTGATTTTGGATTATTGGCAGGACCTCATGGATGGTGCTTTGCAGAAAAATATACGTATGATGCAATCACGGACTTGGACTATCTGTTTTCAGCATGTTCTACGATCCGGTAACATGGTGGTGGATGCCAGGGCCGTCTCGGAGATTTTCGGGGCCCTGAGCGAAAATTAGAAAATTGACCTTTATATAACAAAAGCATATCTTATTAGTTTGAACAATCAAAATAATATTTTTTAAGTCTTAATTACAAAATAAGTGTCCAAACTATACACACGTTTTTTTTTTGCTTTAGGTGCCTAAAGTTTAGTTTGTTATCATTTTGAGGTATTGATAATTATTTTTTATATAAAAATGAAACCTTAGACACCTAAAACAAAACAAAAAAACGACATAATTTGGGCACTAATTTTTTAAAAATAGACACCTAAAACAAAAGGCAGCATAATTTGAGCAGTTGTTTTTAATTTTTTAACGGTCGTTATCTAGAAATTGCCACATAGTAAACTTCAAACACTTATTTTGACTCAAAAAATATTTTAGTGTCTAAAAATAAAAAAAGTATTGTTTGTACACTTATTTTGTAGTTAAGCCTTTCTTTAATAAATCATAAAAATATGATTAAATTTTTATCAAGCACATTATTTTCATTGTTAAATTAATTAATTTATTTATCTAAGAAAAAATTAATTTTTACCATTAAATTAATTATTTAATTAATTAAAAAATATGAAAATAAAATAAAATTTAGGGGCCCTAGGCTGGTTGGGGGCCCTGAGCGGTCGCTCGGGGTGCTCCCCCTCACAGCCGGCCCTGGTGGATGCCCTTGCCAAGATGCATGATTCTACCTCACTCTTGGTACGAATTTTCCATTCAGCTCCTCCTTGCGTGGATAAAATGTTACATGCGGGCTCGATCAATGTTCTTAACTCACTTGGAGATTAGTCGGCCACCATAGCACATGCATGTTGTTTAGTTGTGTCTTTAGCTTTGTTTTTTTTTTTATTCTTTATGGCTTTAGTTATCTTGGTATTTCTCTTAGGTTTTTGGTTTTTTAACCTCCATCTTGTAATACAATCATGGGTACTCTTTTCCTACACTTAAGTTTAGGGAGTTTTTTTACGAGGCCCATGTGCGTATCCCTATTTTACCAAAAAAAAAAGTTAGTTTACCTTTTTTTATTGCTCACGTCAAGTAAAATTGAACCGAAATTAGGAGATATATCAAGATTTACAAATAGGAAAAATAATATAGGGACTCAATTTTGTAAAACTAAAGTATAAAGATTAACATTTAAAATTTAGACTAATATAGGGACCTTTAGCATATAAACCTTATTAGTAACGCCACTCATTTTCAGTTTCACTATTGCAATAGCTTAGACTTCTAAACAACAACAAAAAGCTTGGCTTTTAATAAATGTTTCTTTAAAATGGATAAGAATGGATAAGCGAACACAGGCAGTGTAAAATATTAAAAAAAATATTTCGATAAAAAATATTAAAATTATAGTTCTATACTAAATGGGCCCACACCCAAACGCTTTACCCTTTTTGTCTCAGAGCAACCATGATTCTCTCTTTCGTATTCATCCTCTTCTCCTCCTCCACTTTTAGGGATGAAAAGAAAATCAGAAACCGACCGATTCCGATTTGACTCAGTTCAGGCAGAGGTTTGAGATACGTAAGAACGGGTGGAATTTTAAAATTTGATCGGAATCGAGTCGGAATCGGATTCAGATAAAATCCGTCGCTCAGTGTAATTACAAAAATACCCTTATTATATATAATATTATCTTGCTTATTGATTTAATTTAAGTTTTAACCTACCTTCTTGAGTCATTGTGCTTCTCTTCCCCCAAATTCCCAAAAAGTTTCTCCTCTTCTTATTCTTCGTTTTTTCTCTAATTTCCCCTAACATTTTATGCTGTTTTAGGTTCAATTAAGTGGATTTCTGCAAGCTCTATTTGTCTCCCTGCTTCAACTTTCATTTTGCATCTTCGTTGATTCCTTCTTTGACGAGCTCAGTTCCTGGGTAGAGAAAATCTGACCACTTTGATTTTCCCCATTTTTAGTTACCTGATTTTTATTCTAGCATATATTATTTTTCTTTGTTTTGTATTTTGTTGATTCAATCTTGTTATACAAAAACTAATCGATCTTTTGAATTGGGTTATTTGATCTGCTTATGTAGATTAGAATTTTCACCTTTTTTTTGAATGTTTGTTACGGAAAGCAAGAGATTATGATAATGATTTGAACAGCTGAAAATAAAAGGGTAGAGATTATAAAGGTTTAATTAAGAATCTGAAGAATATTAATATAGGGGAAACATTTTAGGTTATTGAATTGGAATGGGTTTTCTTATATTTGAAGAATTTGAATCGCTTTCTTATATCTTGTTCCAATTCTGGTTCTTAGGATCTTCATTTTTGTTGCTTCGTTTTACCCTGCACTATTGATGGATTTGCTGTGTGTTTCTCTGATTTAACTATGTGAAAATTAAAAATTGTGGCATATCATGTCAGGTCACGGTCTGTTTTACCTTTAATTCCCAGGATCATTTTCGGGGCAATTAAATTAATATTTAATTCGAGTTCAGATAGGAGCCATGGAAAGTGGGAGTATATTGGGTAGGTTTGGGCAAACAAAATCCACCCCGACCGGTTGCCTTCTCTATTCACTTTCCTTTTACACCCTTTCTGAGTTTCAGTTACAAATCACCATTTTCCAAACTTGGTAGTGTCTGAATTATTGTAAAACTTGGTGGTGATTGAGACGAAATTGATATGCAAGCTGAAGCTGTTGGAAGGTGTTACATTGCCTACTTAGAAATTATAATTGAAGTAGTGAGGCTGATGGGAATAGTGAAAGACATCCATAATATTGAAGAGAAAATAATCGATTTTTATGGGGACGTAGTATAAGGGACGGATTTTGAGTGTGGTTTAGGCGTTAAAGCCCTTTATTTTTGTGGAAATCTGCCCTGCTTCTTCAGTATAAAGCAACAGTTTTGCTTTATGGGTTTGTTGAAACGTGAATTTTGTGCAAAAGTGAGTGTTGCTAATTGCTCTTTTTTGGGTTTAAATTTTGTCTCAGAAAAAAAGTAATGAAGAGAGGTAAAGATGATGACAAGATCACGGGGCCTATGTTCCCTAGGCTTCATGTTAATGATACAGAGAAAGGAGGGCCGAGAGCTCCTCCTAGGAATAAGATGGCCCTTTATGAGCAGCTTAGTATTCCTTCTCAGAGGTTTAACCCTGGGGTCTTGCCCCCTAACCCTAGCAATTCAACCAGTTGGGTTCCTACTGGTTCAAGCCAGGTGGTTTACTGCACTTTATATGTCTCTTTGTTTTTCTTATTGGTTAATCACGGATTATCCCTCTATTTGTGTTGATTTTTGCATACATCTGTTGGGGTTTTGGTGAGGGTTATCTGTGGCATCTGATTTATTTCCTCATAAAACCATCTCTCAGTATAATTTTTATCCGGTTGAACATGAATTATAGCATTTTCATAGGCATGGTGATTTATACTATCTCTGATTGCTATATCTGATCAATGTTTATAGGGGAGTAGTCTTGAAAGGAATATGGTTTTCCCATCTCGTGTATCTCCTTCGACATCTACTAATCTGGCTGAGAAATTTAGTACTCGCCGACTTGGGGCAGTAAGTGAAAATACTCCTTCGTCCCACATTGAACAGAGAAAGGAGGTCAGGGATGAGGATAATTTCACGGTTCCTGTGTTTGTTGAGTCTAAGACAGATCAACAACATGATAGAACTAAGAATGACCTTAATAGAGAAAAACTCACTCCCTTGACCACAACTTCTCCCAGTCATCGAATAAAACTCCAAAATGTTGGCAATAAGGATCCAAGTCGGAGTAGCTCTTCTGGTGTCAATTTAAGAAAAGACGTTAGAAACCAGAATGAAGAGAGCTTAAAAGATTGCTCAAAGAGGGAGCCATCGGTAAAAACTGTTGCGGCTTTATCAACGAGGGAAAAGATGGATGGAGATGTCGAAGAAGCCAATGTCTTTCTTGATGAAGATCGTGGAGAGCATCCTGCAATTATCAGGTCGCATGGAAATGATTCTCGTTCACTCCAAGAGTTCAGAGCTGGCAGAGAACCAGCTGATAACAGATGCATTAATGGTGATGACTTGATGAGAGGTATTGGTGAGAAAATCCTTCCCCGGCAGAGAAGCATGTCTTATTCAGAGGGGAATCAGAGTGTTCCTGATGCAACTGATTATGACAGTCAATTCCTTGGTGACCAGGCATTTGGCTCTCTACAGTGCGCAAATGGAGATAAAAGTGATGATGCCTCTGAGACCTCCATGGTGGATTCTGTTTCAGGCATGGATATTTCTCCTGATGATGTGGTGGGAATAATAGGTCAAAAGTGTTTCTGGAAAGCGAGAAGAGCGATTTCCAAGTAAGTCTTTCTTGTTAAGTATGCTCTCTTGATTTATTTACTTGTATGTATAATAGCGAAACTGTGCAAGCTTTCTGCATTTGGGAATGGTGAAAGTTATGCATGCACATACAAAAGAAACTTTCTATGTCCCTTAGAGCCTAGGGGAGAGGTGGAACAAGAAATGTTGCCTACATTAGATGATTTAGTGTTATGTTTTGGGACATATTGCCTGCTCCAATGATGAAATTCTTGTCCTGATATTTGACATGCATATCAGTATACAAGAAAATATTTGCTTGTCTGCTTGCTTAAAGTTGAGAATGTTCTATTTGCAACAAATGCATGTCACTTAAGCTTGGATTTTATTGCACCGAAGTGAAGTGTTCTGCATTGGGCTTGCTTCAATGATGACATTCAAAGAAATTCTTAATTACCATTCTTGCATTGTCCTATCAGATGTAATGGTGCAATATTTGTGTTCATGATATTGCATTGTCCATACGGTAAGTTTTCAATAGTGATGCCATTTTAGAGCTAGGAAGATGTTTCACTCCTCAATGAAACTGATGCCATCCAGTTGATATTTCACATACACATGCCAGCAATTATGTTTGTTAAAACTGTAATATAATCTATGCATTTTTTCTTGATCAATTCTTGTTACTCTCTACAGTCAACAAAGAGTCTTTGCCTTGCAAGTGTTTGAGTTGCATAGACTGATTAAGGTAAGGTGGTCCTTGACCTTGTGTAGTAGTTTCTGCCGGTTCACATATGGATGCACACACACATGTTATATACAGTCAAAGTGCTGAATGCTTGGTTGAAACAGGTTCAGAGACTAATTGCTGGATCACCACATATCTTGCTTGAGGATGCAGCATATCTGAGTAAACCCTCTTTTGAAGGCTCTCCTGGAAAGAAGCTTCCATCAGAGTTTATCATAAAGCCACTGCCACAATCTAAACGAAAAGATTACTCTGAGAAGCCAAGTCATAAAATGGAGTGCTCAGCTGAAAATGCGGTCGGTAGGACATCCCTCTCTTCTGTGCAAAATTGTAATCAGCCTTCAAATTGTGGGCCTTTCCTTGGAAATCCACCACCTGCTCTGGTTAATGGTGATAACAAAATCAATCCTTGGTGTTTCCATCAGCCTGGGCACCAATGGCTGGTTCCTGTCATGTCCCCTTCTGAAGGACTGATATACAAGCCCTATCCTGGACCTGGATTCATGGGATCTGCTTGTGGAGGATGTGGACCTTTCGGACAAGCTCCAATGGCGGCCAGCTTTATGACCTCACCTTATGGAGTTCCTGCTCCTCATCAAGGAATTGGGGCTCTACCAGGTGCTCCTCCAGTTGGTCACTCTTACTTTCCTCCTTATGGGATGCCAGTCATGAACCCAGCCGTCTCAGGTTCTGCTGTGGAGCAAATGAACCAGTTTGCCGGTCCTGGTTCCTATGCTCACAGTGGCCAGTTATCTGGGGGTGGAGCCAACTCTAACATGCAGCAGCAAAGTTCATGTAATTTGGCTAGGAACAAGGATGGTGCTATTCCTCATGTCATGAAGTTCCAGGCATCTAAAGACACCGATCTACAAGGGAGTACAGCAAGCGGTCCTGCTGAAAACGTGCAAAGAGACGGGGCCAACAGTGCTGCTGAAGGACAAAATGGACTTCCATCAAGCATTCCAGAGCAAGCCTCTCAGCTCCGTGAGACAAACCCGACAGCAAGAGTGATAAAAGTAGTGCCTCATAATCCAAGATCAGCCACCGAATCAGCTGCTCGTATTTTCCTATCCATACAGAAAGAGAGAAAGCAACATCATGCAGTTTAGCTTGTTTTAGTATTACTGGTAAATGATTCGAGACTTATGCAGCTAGGTAATTTTCCTGTACTCTTTGGTACGGTACTGTAACCTTGTATTTTCAGTTTTCTATTTTTGTGAGCCTGGTGTAGTTCATATGTAAGAAGATTACAAGTCAATGTAGGATTTGTATGGTTTGTTATGTACTCGTTTAAATTTTGGACAAATGCGAAGACCCTTTTCTAAGGGGAAAAGATACCGTATGATACATTTGTCAAAAAAAAGATACCGTATGATACATTTGTCAAAAAAAAGATACCGTATGATACATTTGTCAAAAAAAAGATACCGTATGATACATTTGTACAAAAAAAGTAGATACTGTACGATACAATGTACTTTAGGAACCAGCTATCTCATTTTGAAGAAACAGATAATGATAATAAAAATGCATTGTTAAACAATTGTTAGCTAACTGATAGAAAAACAAGCTGATTACAATTGGAATAAACAGTAATTTGATTTTTCAAAAAACGGCAAACGATTTTTTAAAATTAAATCATGTATCATTTTAAAGTTATTTTCGTTATTTTAAACAAATTTGGTTATAAATCAATTAATAATCTAATCGAAATCGAACAGAAATTGAACGAACCAAACATTAAAATTTGGTTATAAATCAACTAATTATGTCAGAGTCTCGTTCCCAAGGGCTACCCGGATTAATTTTGCACATCAAGGAGTTATGTGGAAGACAATAGCAGGTTTTATTTCGACACGTTTGGCGCGAGGCTAATAAAGTTACTGATCATATGGCAAAGCTAGCTAACATAGCAATCTTAGATGTTAGGACGTTTCATATACCTCCTGAGTTGGTGGAATTTCTGTTTAGTGCAGACGTTGGAGAATGAGTTTATGATGTGAGTTTATATAGTTGTATGTTTTCTTTGTGATTCTTTTTAGTCGAGCCTAGCTCGTTGTTTTCTGTACAAATTACCATGTGTATTATTTTCCTCCAAATAGATTTAAGGAGGTTTTTAATAAGGCACATGGTAATTTTCTCCTTTTCATCGAAAAAAATTTGAGTTATATTTTAATATTTTAATTCCATGTGATGAGTATTCAGTTGTTAATCTTGGCCATCTGACGCTACAATGTATTCTAGATGGATCAAACCTGCCCAAAAGGAAAAGGAAAAAGCGTTTAATTCCTTGTAATATATATCATCGTAAGTTATATTTTTTTTGAAAGAAATATGAGCCTCATTAAAAACCCCTTTCCTAATGAAAGGGGAAAAGAGTACCCCACTAAAAATTTTATTCATCGTAAGTTATATTTTGATACACAAATAATGTGGAAAAAAATTAAGCTTAAAAATAAGTGCTCAAACTATGTTTTTTTTTTTGTTGCAATATGTGGCAAAAGTATTTCTTAGCTGAAATATGTGCCTAAAATTTTATTTTTAACTTGTTTTAAAGTTAACTGAGCCGCCTACTTTGGCATCTATTTTAACTAAAAATAAAATTTTAGGAACCTATTTTAACCAAAAATAAAATTTTAGGCACATATTTCAGCCAAAAAATACTTTAAGCACTTATTATAAAAATATATATAATTTAAACACTTATTTTGTAGTTAAGTTTAAAATTTATATAACCTCTTATTTTTCCTATAAAATCTAAAACTTAAATACCTAAGATTAACACTTAAACCTAAACCTAGTATTTTCCTTATATCATATACGAAAGTCAAATCCTTCGATCCAGTCTGCGGCCACGGGAGAGAGTGAAAGAGAAAGCTTGGTTTGACGCTACTAATCAAAGAGGGAATGGTGAAGTTCATGCTGAAGATCGCTGCCGACCTCGAAAACCTAACCAACCTCCACCCCCAGGGCGGCTGCGACAATCCTTCCTTCTCCTATCTCTTCAAAGTCTCTCTCTCTCTGCTTTTGTTCGCTTCAGCTGACCTCGTTTTATTTTGATACGATTTTCGACTTTTGAAGTGCGTATTTACTTTCTTACTTTAAACGCAGATTTGTTGCTCGAATCATCTCTGTTTGAATCATTCTTTCACTTCTAATGTCAGGTTTTGAGTTGAAATCGCTTCTTCATTTTCTGTTTACTAATTTTGCTTGTTCGTTTCTTTCCCCCCTGAAATTTTAGCTATTACTGATAAATACTTGGTAGTTACGATATTCGCCGATTCATAATTTCAGTCGAATTTAGTTTAGATCTTTACATTATTTCCCTATAACCATGTGTTGTATGATAATAAGAAGTATGATCTGATTCTAAAATTTAATTGTAAATTTGCATGGCTCTTTTGTAGTTCTTATGTTGTTTATGTTGGTTGAGGTTTTTCTTCACTTTCTTAAAGTTGTTTGGGGTTGAATAAGTTTTTGCACTCGTAGAATTTGGTAAAAATACTATGTCCCCTAATCATGCCTCTTTCTATGCCCCTGCCTAAAAAATATTTAAAAATTAAATCTTGCCTTATAACCTTAATTTTCATATCCTAAACCCTAACAAATACACCCTACCCCTAATTTCTTACACCCTAACCCCCAATTTTAAACCCTATACCCTAAACTCTAAACCCACTATTTTATAGTAGAGACACAAATGGGGCCATACTTAGGGACAGAGGATTTTCACCCCTAGATTCCTAAAGTAGCATGATGTAGTTATTTTGAGTGCATAATTTCAGCTTACTGTGCATTGCGTCTTTTTTTCCCTCTAGGGTAAGCTTTGCTCAAAAGATGAGATTATAACAATGATCTCGGCTGAGATAAACTTTTGACTCAAGAAGAGGGTGAAGCAAAGAGATATGCGCCTTTGATGCTTTACTTCTGACCCAAGAAAAGGGTGAACCAAGGAGATATGCGCCTTTGATGCCTTTTGAGTGCAGGGACCCTGCACTAAAAAAACATCAAAGGTACATATTTCCCTATTTCACTCTCTTCCTGGGTCAAAGGTTTACCTCCTAGGGATGGGCACGGGTCGGGTAGGGTTGAGTTTTTGGCCCACCCAATCCGACTCGAAAATAAATATATTATATTCGACCCGACCCGAATTATATAAAATAAATTAATTTTAGGGACCTAATTGTAAAAAATAATTTTAAGGGACTTAATTGTAAGAAATTATAATTTAAAGGATTAAATTATAAATAAAAATTCAATTTTAAGAACTTAATTATAAAATATATATATAGGGGTATTATTATAAATATCCCTAAAAAATTTAGAGAAAAATTAAACTATTAGTCCTGGGTCGGGTCGGATTTTTTTACCCTAAACACGACCCCGACCCAAGTATACCTTTAACAAAAACCCGATCCGACCCCGATTTTTTCATTAAAAAATCTGACCCGGTTAGGCCGGGTCGGATTAAAACCCGTCGGATCCGAGTAAAATGCCCATCCATATACCTCCTCATCCTTTGAGCAAAACTTGCACTAAAGAAAGAAAAGGCACAATGTATCACAATACCATTAATAACCGGAATACCTTGATGGCTATAGAAAAAAAGAGATTAATTTACAGGAAATTAAAATTATCCTTTGAGCAAAACTATGCTCACAAAAAGTGTAAAAATGTGATTGTATTTAAAATCTACATTATGCTATTTTAAATGCAACCTAGAAAGAGAGTAGGACTAAAAAATTAAACTTGTTTTTAAAAAAATTAATTTATCGCGTTTTTTACACAGAACTCACTTTTAGTAAGACGCGAGTATAGACTACGTGAACTAAAAAGAGATATTTTTTTAGATAATCAAATTTGGAGATTATTTTTTTAAATAATTAACAAAAAGCGAATATTTGTATAAAATTACCTTATGATAACCACTTATTTTTCTTAAAAATATTTTCGTTACATAAAAACCTTACGAGATAAAACTGCAGCTCTACCTTATTTCAGTAACATTTATTACAATCGGGTGGCATACTTTTTAAGTTATTCTAATATTTATTTCAGTCAGGTGAAAGAACTCGTGTTTAAACGATAAATAATGTTAAAAATACAAGTAAATAGTTATACTTTTTTAAATAAAAGATATTAACAGATTAGTATTAGTTCATGACGTGGAATTAAAATTTAAATACTTTTAACTTTAAATATCATTTTGATTTTTTTAATTTATATGTTGTCATTTAGAGTTGTTTTATAATTTGGTCAACTACATCTCTACCTTGCCTCGTTGTTTAGAGGCAACATTACCCCAGATTTTTTTTTGAACATAATATAATATATTAATATTATTACTCATCTACGACTCGCATAATTGATAAAAAAATAGTAAATAATTAGTTTCATAAAAATACAATATGATTAATATTTGACGTTCTGATAGTGAAATAATTTACTTTAGTTAATATTTAAATACTGTCACATGCCCTTTATATATGTATATATTTATTTGTTTTATTTTTCAATATGTAATATATATAGTATGTTATCATTTAATTCTTAAAATTTTCAACTCTACTGGTAATATAAAAAAATAAATTTTCACATAATATAATTTTATGTTTTCCATTTTAATATATTTTTATTGAATTATCTTATAATACTAAGTTAAAAACAACAAATTTAATTCTTGAACATATCGATCATATCTATACAATTATAGAATATTTTATAAATTTGATAATCGGTCATTCATTAAAAAGGTCTACTTAATATAAAATGAAAAAAGCTATTAAAAATATAAAACATAAAAAGTATTTAAAATTTTATAATTTAATTATTTTTTTATTAAATATAGATGTATTATATTAAATGTTGAAGATTTGAACTCATGTAAAATAGAACTACACAATATCCTTAACCACTCATCTAATTAATGGATCTTAATTTTATTTTATTTTTAAAATCATAGATGTTCTCTTCCATTTATTTAATTATTTAAATCGTGTTCACAGAGAATCGAATAATACCAAGAGGACAAAGATTTAATTCCAAATCTTTACGGTAAAACCTAACTTAACGGGCTAGAAATCGGACTCGCATTAAATATCAAAAATATAAAATGAAAAAAAAGGCTTATTAGTTAAATTGGTATCGAAATTTTATAATTTTTTCAAATTAATTCTTCGGTTTTTATCTCTTGAATTGATATATGAATTTGGTTGATATAATATTTTAACGACCAATTAGGTTGTGACACACGACACTTAATGATATTATTATTTTAATCGGTTAAAATGCCCAATCAACAATTTAATTGAGCACCAAGATGTCAACCCTACTCAAGTACTAATTTGAGAGAAACATTAAATTTAATTACCAATTCAAAATAAACCTTAAGTATTAATTTAAAATACAAATCAAATTTAGATACCGATTTGCATAATAAATAAAAAACACCCAAGTTGCTTAACGGCTGACCCACGTTGCGTTACGAGTGTATAAAATTCCAAGCTATTTTTAAGTTAAATACGTTAACATAGATGTCAACTCCGGAAAGAGAAAAAAGAAAATTAATCACTCCTCCCAGGCCTAGGGCCTTCCTGTATCTTTCCCTTGCAAAGAAAAACCGGAAAGATCCATCATTTCACTTTCCTCAGATTTTACTAATGGCGCTCTTAACACTCCAAAATCCAATTATAATTTTCCATTTCTCTTCACTTTTGCCAAACTTTTCTGTCCTCTTCTGCCTAACCTCTTTTACTGTTCTTCAATATTGATGATCGTTAATGGTAATCTGGCCGCTTTAAAACTTATTTTTAAACCCCCATTTTTATACGTTTTCTACCTTGATCTTGGCTTTTTAGCAATACCCTTTTGCTCTCAACTCTTGATTTTCACGGTACAATAGTTTTCGTATTCATCTCTAGATCTGTAATTGTTTCTATTGCCAAGAAGGGGTGTAGATTTTGAGATCTTTAGATACTAAAAACTCCGGGGATTTGAGTTTTTGACTGAATTAATCGTTTGGGGATCTGTCCCCAGAAGTTGAATTCGGGTTTTAGAGTTGTTATTTGAAAGATGCAAACAAGAATTGGGTCGGTTGGGTCATTAGAGGAAGGCAAGGATTCGGTGCTTGCAACAAGGACAAGCCAATATAAGACTTTGCCATGGAGGGCACTTCAGTTATTTGGGTTCTTTATTGCTCTGTGTATCACCTTTTCGATCATCACGATATATACGATCCGGCGCGCCGGGATTTATAGCGCGGTAACTACGGTGAAGTCTAATTTTGTGCCGTGTGATGAACAAGCTAATAGTTTAGATAACTGGAGAAAATCCCCCACGAATTTGCTTCATTCAATGAGCGACAACGAGTTATTATGGAGGGCGTCTTTCGTGCCGCGAATAAAAAAGTACCCATTTAATAGACTCCCGAAGGTTGCCTTTATGTTCTTGACCAAGGGGCCCTTGCCACTTGCTCCTCTTTGGGAGAGGTTTTTCAAGGGCCATGAAGGCCTTTATTCTGTCTATATTCATTCATTGCCGTCCTTCAAGGCCGATTTCCCCCGTTCTTCAGTTTTCTACCGGAGACAAATCCCAAGTCAAGTATGCTACTTAAATCTAATTGTTTCTGAATTTTAATCTTACCCTTCATTTGTTTCTGAATTTTATTAATTGTTTTTAATCTTCTTTCTTTATTTGTTCATATTCTGTTTAGAAATTATCATATGTTGCTTCTATGCTGAAAGGTGAAAATTGATAATAGAATGCTTGGATACCTTCTAAAATTTTGTTATCTGGGATTTCTCAAGTGTTGGACTGGTCAGCATGCTTACATAAATGATCTGAAATTTGGTTTTTGAAGCCTATACATAGAGTTGTTGCCTAAACTCTTTATCTATTTCTTTTAAATCGCTTATTTTATTGGTTATAGGCATATTTTTACTTTCAGTTTCCACAAGCGCCTTAGTTTTAGGGTATATGGAGTTAGTTTAGGGTAGATGGTTTATGGGTTTAGGTGTAGTGGTTAGAATTTAGGGATAGTTGTTTCAATTTAAGTTTTAGGGTTATAATTTAGGGTTCATAGGTTAAAACCTAAATCTTCACCGTATTAGCCTAAAAACTAAATCCTAACCTATAAACCCTAAATTATAATCTTAAAGCTTAAATTTAAACAACTATCCCTAAATTCTAAACCCTTACACCTAAACTCCTGAACCCTGTATCCTAAACTTACTACCTATACCCTAAAACTAAGGCGCTTGTCGAAACTTATATATGTGATTGTTCAACCTGGATATACCATTACCATCAATTTTCGAGATCTATCGATGTATGCGGTCTGTGTGTTTGTTTCGTGTTTCAAACTGAAATATGGGTTTAAGACCCTGATGTCATATAGAGACAGTCATTTTGTTGTCATGTAAGAGTGACAGAATTGTATGGTTTAGAGACCTTTCAAGTAGTGAGTGTGGGAATAAATGCTTCTAGTGAACTAAAGGTTTTTCTTTCGGGTCATGTAGGAGATAGTCAATTTGTTTTTATTTAATTACAATGAAGAGATTTCAGGATTCATGCTTGGAAGAGGTGATTATTTGTTTTGGTTTCCGTTGTTAGATAGATGAATCTGATTAGGAAAAAAACGGAAGTTCTGTCGGGTATATTACAGACTGGAACATATATGAAAACTAGTGCCTGTAAATTGTAATCTTGAATGGTTCAATTCTTACTAGAAAGGTTTGTGCTTTTACCTTTTTCTTCCTATTCAACTCTTCGGAATCCGATGATGTTAAGATGGGATTGGGATAACTCCTAGATAAGGCCTATAATTACTATGTAAAATGTTGGCTGTTGTATTAGAGGGTTAAGAATAAGGGGCAATTTTGTTCTGCCCTATGAACTGTCGTCTTCGTCTTATCTCTTGTTTTGTTGTATTAAGCATCTCTCTATTAGTTACACCTAAGCAATTTGCCGTTCTTACTTCTTGCTGATGTTTTTTTTTTTTTTTAAATTCCCATCTGTCATCAAATAATTGTTTGGCACTTGTTCTTCAACAGTTCAAATATAGTTTTTTACACATTTTGTAGCCTTTGTTCCCACTTCTTTTTGGGGTAGAGGAGTTCCTGATCTCTGTATTTGCTTCCTCCTCCGCAGGCCGCTGAATGGGGAAGGATGAGCATGTGCGATGCCGAGAGAAGGCTCCTTGCCAATGCCTTGCTTGACATATCCAATGAATGGTTTATCCTCCTCTCTGAATCCTGCATACCGTTATACAATTTCAGTGTCATCTACCAGTACGTAATGAAATCCAAATATAGCTTCATGGGAGCATTCGATGACCCCGGGCCATTCGGTAGAGGACGTTACAATCATAATATGGCTCCCGAGGTGAATATCAGCAAGTGGCGTAAGGGGTCCCAGTGGTTTGAAGTTAACCGAAAGCTTGCAATCAACATAGTGGAAGATGTTACGTTTTATCCAAAGTTCGAACAGTTCTGCCGACCAGCATGTTACGTCGATGAGCATTACTTCCCCACCATGTTAACAATCCAGACGCCGAATCTCTTGGCAAATAGAAGCATCACATGGGTTGATTGGTCAAGGGGCGGACCTCATCCTGCTACATTTGGTGGATCAGACATTACAGAAGAGTTTTTCAAGAGAATCCTCGAAGGTCAGAAATGTACGTATAACGATCAGCCGAGTTCGACCTGTGTTCTTTTCGCCAGAAAATTTGCACCAAGCGCCATGGAACCTTTATCGCGGATAGCACCAAAGGTTTTGGGCTTCTGAGTTTTGAGTGATGAATGAAACATAGAACCTGCCACTGCCAGATTTTGATCTTAGATGGGAGATTGGATCCATGGGATTATGGATAGAAAATTAGGTCCTTTCTTTGAAAATTTAACCCTCCTCAGTGATATACATGATGGGTTTTTTTTTTTTGTTTTTTGTTTTTTTACTTTGTACACACTCCTAATTCTTTGGAAATCCCAAAACTGATCTGTTTGTACAGATAAAGTTATAAAGAAAATAAATCAATGTGACTTTAATTGAGTTTCCACTATTATTATTAGGATAAATATTCTATACACATGCCCACAAGCACCTTAATTTTAGGGTATAGGGTTTAGGGGTTTAAGTGTAAGGGGTTAGAATTTAGAGATAGTTGTTTCAATTTAAGGTTTAGGGTTATAATTTAGGGTTTATAGGTTAAAATCTAAATCCTCACGATATTACCCTAACAACTAAACCTTAACTTATAAGCCCTAAATTATAACCCTAAACTTTAAATTAAAACAATTATCCCTAAATTTTAACCCCATACACCTAAACCCTATACCCTAAACTAAATCTCTATACTCTAAAGCTAAGGCTTGTGGAAACTGAAAGTTTCCACGCCGTGTATAGGATATTAATCCTTATTATTATTATTATTATTTCATAATTTAAGATTAAATGAGAATATGTTACATGCATGTTGGAATCAAAATCTATGGTCTGAATATCAGTATCTTTAGTTTTCTTTCAAGATTATATTCTGATTAAGTTTCATTTCTCATTTATTCTCAATTTATTGCTTTATTATTTCTTAATTTTTTGCCTCCTTCGAAATGACAAAGAATCAAATTCTAATCCCATTTGGATGACATTACAATTTACGGAGTGAAAAGCGCCAAAAGAAACGTTAACAGCGGCGAAAACGACTGCGTTTCAAACGTCAATCGCACCTTGTCATGATCATAAGAAAAAAAAAAAAAAACTTACACGCGTATATGAAAATGAGTAAAGTTAAGAAACTCTTTGAAACGGGTAGGCGCTAAGGGTCGCAGCTGTAACAATTTTACGAATATCAATCTCCAAGCTGGAAATCCGGGCAGCTGCCCGAACTTTCCCCCTTCCGCTTTCTTTCTCTCCCTCTATATATATTAGACCCCACCTCTCCCACTTCCCACACCCACACCCACATTTTCTCCATAAAAAAGAAAAGGAGCCTTTTCTTCCTTTAGACAACGCTCGAGAATTGCAGCAATGGGTCTCTCCAAGGCTTCTCTGATGCTTGTTCTCGTCGCTGTTTGTGGTCTGATGGGTTCAGCCATCGGTGCTGATGCCCCAGCTCCGAGCCCCACCTCAGGAACCCTCTCCGTCTCTCCCTCATTCGTTTCTGTTTTCTTTGCCGCCGTCACGGCTCTGCTTTTCGGCTCTACTCTCAGGATCTGATGACGGCGGTTCCTGGTTATGGTTGGTGCAGAGAGTGTTTTTCATTTTTCGTTTATATAGATGATCCTTTTGTATTTTGAATTTCATGTGGAATTTTAGTAGTAATAATATGTAAGAGAGTGGAGAGAGGTGGGTTATGTGGTGTGCTGCACATAATATTATGGTGGATGATGTTTTTCATTTCTTTTGTTGTTTCTTGCATTTTGTGTGTGTGCGATGCGTATTTTCTTGCGTTTTCTCTGCAGCCAAACAGTAGTAGCAGCATATTCGCTTACAATAATTAGATCGGACATTTCCAGTTCCAACTTTATGGTCTTGCTTTGCTTTAAAGGTTGATCATATTTTAAAGTCACATTTACCCATTAAATAGCCTGGTTTTAAATTGGATCGTCGTATTAAATCATCAAATATTGGCAATAATGCTCCACCACTCACTACCAGACCATGTGCTCACGGAAATATCCGCTATTCTCCCTAACATTACAAATGGGGTCCCTTGTTTTTTTATTTCTTTAAAATAAAAGGCTTTTAAGAGCTTCAGATAGCCCTGGCTGCCCACCTTTTCTTCTTTTTTTCCTGGTCGGTTCCAACTTCCAACTTCCATGTCTGAACTCTGAAGCAATTATTGGATTCATTATAAATATTGTCTTTTGAAGCAATTATTGGATGCTGTAGCATAACACAAGAGAAAAGGGAGTATGATGGTTGTTGGCGTATTGGGTGAGCATAGAGGTGGGAAACGGGTCATTCGGATCGAGTTCGGTTCATGTCATTTCGGTTCGGGTCAGATCTGGCCTGGTTTGGTTTTAATTTGGGTCTATACTGATCTGAGGTGGGTATCAGTTCGGATCGGGTCATATTGGTTCGGTTGATTTCCAAGTCAAGTATTTTTGGGTCGGTTGATTTTGAGTCGGGTCAAGATCGGTTCAATAGGAGATCGATATGTTTCAGTCGGATTTTCAGGCTGGATCAGTTTTTTAAACCCATATGTGGCTTTATAAAGCCAATATATTCGACTTTTTAGTGAGTTGCGCAACAATTCACATCAAATCTTCATTTTTTTTAATATCTTTTCTTTATTTCGGGTTGTCTTCGGTTCGAGTTACTTTCGGTTCGGATGAAATTGGTTCGAGTCCATTCTGTTCGGTTGGAAATCGGTTCATATTCGTTCGGTTAAAAAATCGGTTCGGGTTCGTTCTGTTCGGTTGAAAAAACGGGTCGGTTTCAATTCGATTCGGTTCAGTTTGAGTTTCGAATCAAGTTCAGATCACCTTGTTCAGGTCGATATCAAGTCTCGAATCGGGTAAAATCATTTCGGGTCTCGATTTTCGGGTCAGTTTGCCACCTCTAGATGAGAATTTAGTAGTGGAGATTCTAGACATGTGCAATAGTAACGCCCACACAACTAAGAAAAAGATTCAATGTAAGTTAAGTTAAATGTTTACGAAATAAAAACAAAAGATCAGTTATAATCTAGTTATTCAAAAGTTAGTCTACTACGTACACAACAATAAATGATTGAATCACATTTGAAATGCATTGCGACAGAAATAAGGTGGTGGGTTAATTGAAATCTTTGAAGTCAATGATGAATAATTAAATCCCACGCCATTTTCACTCCATTTCTTGGATATGGAAGCATTGTTCTTATTCTCCATTGACAATGAAAGGAAACCCATTCTTCATTCTTTTCTTTCATTCACCAATAAATTATCATTCTTATGTTGATATCATAAAGTGGGCCATTCCTCCTATTTATAATCTCATTCAGACAATGAGATTAAGATAATCCATTCTTCATTAACATGAAGTTAATTTGGAGATAAAACTCTGTTATGTAAGCTACATGTCAATCTCTAGTTTGTTCTTGATATAATTGTTTTGTCATGTTTAAAGCTGTAAGGTGTAAGCTACGTTTGCATTTTTTTTTCAACAATATTATTATTCTAATTGTTGAATAAATGGTCTATTTTATTTCGGTGAACTTCCCAGAAAAATTGTTCAAAGAATTAGGCAAGATGTTGGTACATAGAAGTTCCATGTGTGGTTAAAGACGATGTTATGGGGCAAACTCTAATTTTAAATTTTAAACTTAAACCTTAACTCTTGACTCTAAACCTCGATTTTATTTTTTAGTGTTGGAATATACATAGAAACACAAAAAGGGACAAAAAAATCTATGAATAAAAATTTATACTTTTTTTATGCTCCTATATATACCTCAACACTATAAAAATTAAATTTATTTTTTTTAATTTTAAATTCTAAATTATAAACAATCGACTAGTACACTAACAAGGACGTTATATTTTTCATCTATTCTCTGGGTTTATTTTTTTCTCATTAAAACTTCATTATTTCATATTCTAAGGTCAATTTGTTTTTAATTAATGAAAGAAGTAGTCATCGTCGTACAATTTGATTAGAAGCAACATCTCTAATGTGCCAAACCGTTCCGTCCTTTGCATCGACTCTATTTTTTTTGAAGTCTTTTTTGACCAAAAGAACAAGGTCCTAATGAACATTATTCATTCATTTTTTTTTAAAAAGCTATGGGGTTTTTCTAAAGTTTTTATTATTATAAGCATGTCCGTTTTACGGTCTATATTCAAAGTATGAAGCTGTCCTTTTCAACAATATCGTCTTTAAGTTTCGAACTTGTGTCATTTCTTTAAGAGTGCAATGTGCCTTACCAATGCACCCAACACTAGTTTGTTCTAAAAAAAATTTGATAAAAAGTTTATGATATTAAAAATAAATTATATAAAAATGATGACATATAAATATCATTGTACTTGTAGAATATATGAATACGATCAAAATTTTATGTCACCCCAATTTAGAAGAAAATTTATAATTTGTAATTGATCAAGCGGATATTTTATTTTGATTTAATTTTATAGAAAGATTAATTTTGACCTTGATGTAGTCCGATGTATTATACTACTTTTAAAAATGTATTTGATTCAAACTCAAAAAAATATATGTAATCTGTGTTTAATTTCTTAATATCCAGATTTATTCTTATATATTATCATGGTTGAATTATTAATTCAAAGTATTTCAAAGGCCGAAGCTTAATAACATAAATACGTTGGCCCAATATTTACCCATAATCTTTTAAATCATTCGGGTCGAATCTATCATATTCCAACAAAAGTAGGCCCATGAACTTGTTAATGCCCGATTTAGATTCTATCCGCGCAGCCGAGGTGTACCGCTTCTTTTATAAACTCGAACTTCATAGTTTTTCCATTTTCCGCCGACGAACTTCATAGTTTTTCTGTTTGGGAAAGGCTTGTAAAGTGTTTGTTTCGTTGTTGAGATTTTCATGGAGAAAGTAGAGAGTATATTGGAATCAATCTACGAAGAGGATGAAATCGGAGATGTGGAAGATGTTGAGATGCTTGATGTAGAAGAAGGAGAGCTCGTGGACAATGACTCGGTAAATGATCGGGAAAAAACCGGCGTTGCAGCAGATGTTAATGGTGAAAGTGAAGGTTCCCAGAGTAAAAACAAGAAGCGCAAAGGAAATAAGAGGAAGAACAAGAAAAAGAAGGGTGGTCCTGGACCTAAAACTTTGGATATAAACAGGTTTTGTGTGAAAAATAACAATTTTTATTTGGTTCAACCGACATTTTCTTTGGTGAAAATTGGTTTTTGAAACTTTGTTGAATTCGGGTTTTTTTTGCAGGTTTGTGTTGGACACTTGTAGACGGTTAAAAGAGAAGAAGTCATACATGGTGTATACTGCTGTGGGATGTTTGGGGATTTCTGCATTGAGTGATCTTGTTAAAGAGGTATTTTAAATTCATATGTTTCTAGATTTTTATTATGTATTTCTAAATTGTCTGTGTGCAAGATGTGAAATTCAATGTTGAATTTACAGTAAATAAGTTGTTTAATTTACAGTAAATTAATTATGTAGCCCATCTCATCGTACCGAATTCGATAAGGTAATGTTCCGCGTTCCTGTTTTCGTTCTCCGTTTTGTATGGTATTGCGTTCCAGGTAACTATGAGATAACATTCACCAAGATGCTCAAGTTTTCTTGTATCAATGCCTGATAAATTGAGCAATGATTAGTATCCATTGGAACTGATAAGGAAGGCAAACTTAATCATGACCTAATGCTCGACTTCTTGGCGGAAAATTTTGCTGCTCATATGTAAGAATTGCATAGAATAGGTTAGACTTATACATTGAACTTTTTGTTCGATTTGGAGATATTTTTTTATTCTTTTAGTTAGTATTTTGTCAAACGGAGTAGTTCATTTTTCATGCCTCATAAAATAATAATGTGTTAAATTCTTCACCTTGGCTACTGTTGCTTGAGATGTATGCTGAAATAATTGGTAGAAATTCATAGCATGTTTTTTCTTCTTTTCTTCCCTGTAATATCTGTTGCAACTCTAGTTTTATTATATGTTTAGTAATTGCTTGAAGTTTATAATTTTTATAGTTTAAACTTTGATCAAACAATAATCTCATCTGTGGCACTGTACTATCACTCTCTCTGTCCCTCCCTTCGATGCTTTTCTGTCTGCACGGTAGAGCTTTTGCATTCCTTTTCCCTGCCATTTTTTCCTCTGGGATCTATGATGAAACCTAGAGTTCTCAGGTGGATGCAATTCAATCTTGTGGAGGACAGATGACTGCTGATGGCAGGCGTTGCAGGACGGGTGGTGGCATTTTATGGAATATCATAAAAGCACGAGAACCAGCTGCTTATCGAGAAATAATGAAAAAAACCAAGGAATTTGAGGTGTGTACTTATTGGCACATTAACTGCTATTCTTTTTATTTTTATCAGTTTAATATAGACAATGTGTGCATGAGAACTTTCAAATTCATCTGTCAATTGTAAGTGTAAATGACATTGTTAGGAATCAGTTGTCCTGCTGTTTGTATGCTTCACTTATTTTCTTAGATTAACTTTAAAAATTCTGTCACTTTTTATAGGTTTTGGTATTATGGCTTTGTAATCTAATTGCAGCGGCGATAAGTTATGTTAACATTGAGTATTATTCAAGAAACTTTTAATTTTCATATAAACTTTGAACTTGGCACGAATGGAATCACAATGTGATTCATAGGCTTTTGGTTCATGTATCATGTGGTGTTATACTTTTTGTTCTTCAAATACTAATCTAGGATAGATGCCTAATTGGTATTTATAATTTTGCAGAAGCAATTCAGGCAACAAAATATCAGACAAGCACCACCACAGAGCAAAGAGAGCTCTTCTCAAGAAACTGCTTCTATGCTCGTGAATGAAACTGCGACAAGTGTTCCAGAGGATTCTAGTGCAATTACTCATAACCCGATAGAAGAGTTCAGTGCTGAAGGAACACGCAAATCTGTTCACGAAAGAATTAGGGTCCCTGTTTCGTATGAAGACCTTCTAGGAGAGGATACAAAAGACGTTTAATGTGGTCGTTTTTAGAACATTGAAACATTGCTTGGCATCAATTTTACATGTATAGATTTGTTGATACAATGGGTTTTATATTATTTGGAAAGCTACATATGAGATATTAGCTGTTATTGAATCAATTTTTCCGAGACCCTTTTCCCTTGGTATAGAACTCTTCCAACGTATAAGAAAACAAAGGACCGGTGTGTGTCAATCTAAGCTTTTTGGAGAATGTCATGTTTTCTGGTTTCTGTCTGTTGACATTTGTGAATATGGTCCATTCTGGTTTTGGACTTTCTATTTGAGATTTTTCTATTTGTAAGCATTGAAACTTTTCGTTCTCACCACAACAGAAGTTTGTGTACAGGGATGGACCGAGGGGGCTGGGGGAGCGGTCGCCCCTGGAAATTTGAAATTCGTATATGATTTAGAAAATATTTAGAATTTTTCTATGTATTTTGGAAACATGTTCCTCTCCCCCACACAATAACAGTGACCACCCAACTAATCAAGCTAGGTCGCTGCAGGCAAGGAGCTTGGCTTTTGCTTCTTTTGGAGGAAGAGGCAAACCACGGTGCAGTCATCTACTTTTGAAGATGGGAACTTCTTTCTCCATTAGGCGGTAGCCGCCTCCACCACGGCCCTTGCAGCCGCCTGCTCGTTTTCTGCCTCCATCACTATGGTGGCAACTTGGTTGTTGTTGAGCACATCCCATACCTATTATAAACAGGCCAAAAGAATTCCGAGTTTCATTCTTAGAGTTAAAAGAAAGAAGCATTGCCATTTCATAATTCATTGAAATGGGGCTGGCTTACTTACTCCATCTGTTGCGAGAACAATGAACTGATCATTTGGGGTTAAGCGATGGCGGAAGACGTCGGGAACTGCAATGATTCCATGGTTCTTGAGTACGAAATCTCCGAAAGCTCGAGACATGGCTAAGCCTGGAGAATCTTCATGGGGCAGCCATACACGCTGGATGTGTGGCTCTTCCTTTAAAGCAAGGACCCTTCCTTTGCAATTTCTTATTCTCTCTGCTTCACCTGCACCAATCAACATATTTCATCGGCCACTCGATCGAAAAAAAGAAAGAAATCATATAGTAAATGCCCTGTAATTCAATGGTCTAGCCCTGTTCTTACATGGTAAACCAGGCTTCAAATCAGTTGTTAATGGAACTGCCTTGATCCCGTTCTCGGTCATTGTTCCTAACACTGCTCTTGAATCGCCAAGGTTTGCAATAACAAGATCTTCACTCTAAGAAAGAAAAAACCCCAACAGGAAAACAAAAAAAAAAATGAAAATTTGCTAAATCAAATTATAAACTTGAACTAAAAGAAATCTTGGCACCTGCTTGACAACAACAACTGCAGTGCTACCACTGGTGGAACAATCCAAATTCTCTTGAAGCATGATCTCCTTGTCCAGCACCTTGAAAGCACTGATGCAAGCCTCATGCCAATTACGAAAACCATTGCTCGGTATCGGTCCGAATTCGATGTCTGTTTTCGCCACCTGATTCTGGCAGTTCTTTTGGCTTAACAGCAGTGATGGCAACCAATTTCTCACCATGTTGCTCACTATGTGACCATTCTTCCCATGACCATCAAAAACTCCACAGAATGCTCCACCTTCCATGCCATAATCCTTGAAGAATCCAAAACAAAGAAAATAAACCCAAAGTTTTAATCAACAAATAAAACCAGTATTTGGTCATAAATATATATAAAAAGCAGAGAGTTGCAGACTTGCAGTGGCAAACCTGATACAGGATGGCAGCATCCTGGTTGAGTCCTTTGCTTCCTTGCTTGGTATAGAGAGAGCCAAGTCCTTGAATCCCAAGAGAAGCAATGTTTTCGGACAGGAAAAGAACGTTGTCCTGATGACAGTCATCGGCCTCGTGAATCTCTGAAGATGCAACGGATATGCAGATTCCCATCTCAACTCCAACGAATAATTTACTTAATTAAGTTCCAATGACTGTGTGAAATAGTCTCCTCAATCATGTATTTAAAGACTCCATAATGCGCACGTTAGCCTGATATTAAATCAATACTAATAATTTTATCAACAACGAATTGGTTTTTGATAATAAAAAAATAATTAGTATGAGGCGTTATGCCCAAGGTTAAATGTTTAAATCTTGACGCTGTGAATGAAAAAAATTAGGTTGGGAGGGTCGTCTTATTTTAGCCCTCTGCAAAATCGTATGGAAATCTTATGCCCTTTTTCGGTGCTCTTACTTATGCTCACACGCTTAAAATTAGGTTTAGGGTTAAGGCTTTAGGGTTTTAGGTTATGGTTTATGTTTAGGGTTTAGGAAATTTAGAATAGGGTGTATTTTTTAGGGTATAGGGTGTAGGGTGTAGAGTGTAGAGTTTAGGATTTATAATTTAGGGTTAAGGCTTAGAATTTAATTTTGTAGTGTTGGGACATAAATAGGGGCACCGAAAAGAGACAAATAATTTTTATACTGCAAAATCTGGTCCAAATTGAGTAAAAATCTCATGCCCCCTAATCATGCCTCCTTATATGCCCCATACTAAAAACATCTAAAAATTAAATTTTAAACCCTAACCCTAATTTTCATATCCTAAACCTTAAAAAATACACCCTGCACCTAATTCCCTACACCCTAACCCTAAGTCCCAACCTTAAACCCTAAACCCTAAACCTGCTATTTTAAAGTGGAGGCACCAATAGGGATATAATTAAGGGTAAACTATTTCCATCTGTCCAAATTAATCGTCCAATGAATAGGATAGCAGTGGTTCAAAAAAAAACTAATAATTACCATTAAAATACCCCATAAACAAGTGGCTCCCAATGAGCCGAAGCCACACACTCTCCAATTCCATTAATAAATGAATACCTCACCTTCTTTTTGCAAAGATTAATCATATATACAAAATAAATAAAATAAATCAATTATTTTTTTGTTTTAATTATAAATTAATTAATTAATGAGTTATGATATGCTATTTTTAAACATGATTAAAATTTCAGCATACTAAATAATTAATATTATATATATTTACAATTATCGTAAAAATATAAAATGCAACAGATATAAATTATTAAATATAAATTTAATGAATTTTGAGACAAAATTATGAAAAGATGAATAAAAATGTTGGTCAAACCTAACAAAGAGAAAACAAATAATTATTAGAGCTATTAAGAAGGTTTAATCCTACCTTTAAAGTGTTAAGACAGCGTAATCATGGTTAATCATAGTCTACTAAGTGTCTAAGCATGCACAAGTGGACAATTTGGCTTGGTTTGAGCATGTCAGCCCCTGCGATTAGCTTAATCTTATTGTAATGTTAAATCAAACGATCATAACCGTAAATACCGTGGACTTTCTTTTTGACCGTTAGATCACAAAACTGTGCCCAAAATGATCATAAATGATACAACCACAAACTTGGTCGATTATCGAAGTTGACTTCTTTTTTCTTTTTTAAATGTTCAATTATTTCAAATAAATTAGGTCTCTCTTCCCATATGTGGGAATTCTTGTTATGTTGTGCCACTGAAAATCAACAATTTGAATAAATATGTCATCAAGTTTGGAAAACACACACAATTCAAAATTATTTAATTTTGTTATATATAAATGTAATAATATATTTACATTATTCACTCTTTTTCATATATAAATCAAAGAATATTTAACATTTATACATGTTTAATCTCACATATTTATGTGTATCGATATTAATAAAAAATTTAAATATAGATATTGAGACTTTAATTTTTGAAAAATGAGGTAGTTTGATCAATAAACACAACAAATATTCATATTTGAAAAGTAAAGGTTGTTTATCGATGTACGGATCTATTACATGAAAAGGAAAAGGTTGCTTATTGATGTACGGATTTATTATTATTATTACTATTATTATATTGAGAACGAAGGGTTGAATTGAAAATTGATGAGCAATATGAACACTCATCGTTCAATCGATCGAATTTTCAGATTATAAGTTATTTTTGTTTCCAACATTTTTGCGGTGTATTAAAATGATAAGATTGGAAAACCAAAAAAAATGATGATATTTTTTTAAGCTCAATTAAAATTTAATAGAATTTCAAGTTACAAATATCAAGTCTAACACGAATTAAAACTTTTTAAGCTCGAACTGATTTAGTAAACAATAATATTAAACTTGTGTTGACCGCATTTTAACAACCAAGGTCGGAGTAAAAATTCTCTACCCCTAATTATGCCTCTTTTTATGTCACACACTAAAAATTATTTAAAATTAAATTCTAAACTCTAATCCTAATTTCCACAACCTAAACCCTACACCCTAAAAATATACTCTACCCCTAATTCTCTAAACCATAACCACAACCTATACCCTTAAACCCTAAACCTTAAACTCATTATTTTAAAATAAGGACATAAAAGGAGGCATGATAAGGGAGAAGATGATTTCCATCCGGGGCGGGGAGCCATATGCATCCCATTTTTGAGAAAAAAATTAAATATATAATGAAATTTGTAAAGAAAATTTTATTTTGCATACCCATTTATAAAAAAAAATGTATTAAAAGTTTGGACCCATTTTTTAGATCTAGATGCGCTATGGTTAACAACTACATTTATGAGAACCTAATGGATGATCATAGATCCATAATAAACAAATATTATCTTGAAAATACATTAAAAATACTAAACGAACAATTATACACTCTTTTTTAAATACGTAATGAAGCGTTGAATCTATCTGATTCTAATTATTTATAATCAATAATTGATTCCGAACCAGAATTCGAACTAAATAAACCAAAGAATAAAATCCATACGATTTGTACTTTTTTGAGTCGGCCGAATTATCTTTAGTGCGTTACGCTGATTGGCAAATGTACCACTTTTTTCCAGGCAAGAAGAAGGGTATAAAGAATGAACACGCGTCAATGATGACAAGGATGAACATTATCCCAACATTCTGATCCCTGCAAGTGCCATACACTTGTTATATATTGATTCTTCAGTCAAATAACATGTCAGACTTCATTAGTTTGGATAACCCACACATCTTATCGGATGAACAAACACAAGATTTTATGTTAACGATGCCGACTTCAAAAATATATAATATTTTAAAATTTTCAAGGAATGTGACTCTCCTTAAGTCAAACATAGGCCTATAACTAGGGGTGTAAACGAGCCTAGTTGAGCTCGAGTAGTGCTAAGCTCGGCTCGACTCGGCTCGTTAAGATTTCGAGTAGAGTTCGAGTTTGAGTAATTTCTAACGAGCTTGAAAAATTTGAGCTCGAGTCGAGTTCGAGCTTGATTCGAGCCCAATCGAGTCAAGTGTTGACCGATCTTTGACCGCATTGGACTCGAGTAACTCTTCATCTGTCACGTCTCATTTAAAGTCCTATAAAAAAAACTTTGATACACAAGTTGTGTAAACTCAAACTTGTTAATTTTAGGGTTTAAGGTGTTAGTTTAGAGTTTAGATTGTTGGGATTAGAATTTAAGATTTAGATTTTAGGGTTTAATACTTATGTTTAGGGTTTATATTTAGGGTTTTAAGTTTAAGAATTTAGATTTTAAATTATAAAAAAAAAATTAGTATATTATATTTTCGAGTAGCTCGTGAGCTTTTTGAGTCAGGTATCAAGTAACTCAGCTCGGCTCGTCAAGAACTCGAGCCGAATTCGAGCTCGAGTCGAGTCCAATCATGTCGAACTTTTGACCGAGTCGAGCTCGAGTAGCTCGTGAGCTTTTTGAGTCGGGTATCAAGTAGCTCAACTCAGCCCGTCAAGAACTCAAGCCGAATTCGAGCTCGAGTCGAGTCCAATCGTGTCGAACTTTGACCGAGTCGAGCTCGAGTAGCTCGGGATCTGTCTCGCATCATTTACAGCCCTACCTGTAACTCTTTAATGGATATCTATTTCTAATCCAATATGTTAGAATCCATTACACAATCAACAACCAATGGTATAAAGGATGAAGGACAATTCATGATTAAATTAGTGCTAAAAGGATGCTACTGCAGTTGCTTTCGTCTTTCGACATGTTAAGAAAGTTCCATAAAAGCTCAAGTTAATGCTGAAAATATTTGACAAACACAGAGAAAAAGGTTCCATATTCACATAAAGTTTGCAGAAGATTAAATAGGTCACGCATGCAGGAATCATACTGATAAAATTACCCGAGGACTGGAAGCCGCGTGAATATCCGGTTGTTGATGCTGTCACCGACTGGTGGATACATGAACATTATCTTCAACATTTGCAGGTTCAGCCGACTTCTTCACGAGAGGCTTGGGAATATCACAGTCGTCTTGAGGGCAACGTTGCTGAGGGTGACACAACAACATGGACATGAAACGGAAAAGGGTACGCGGTAACCCATGTCCACTCTCGTGGATGTATCCTTCGTACTCGCTAACATGTTCAAGTGCATCAACGAGTGCATCGTAGACTGCCTGGGGACAATTATCCGGCCCAGGCTTGTCATGGAGGTACATCACATCCAAAGTGAAGAGCTTCTGGTTTACAGGCCATTGATGATGGGGTCGTGTTGATGATCTGCAGTAAATAAGAATCTAAAAAGCAGAAACACCATGTATCAGAATTTCGAGGAACATAGTGAAAATAGTATAGAACCATTAATATGTAAACCACGAATTCGGCTCCAGTCTCTAGCCAACTTCAGGATTCATATAACAGTTCAGTACTTCATTACTTTATAACAAACCAAAGAGATTTCAGCATTCCTGTGAATTCATTCAACAAACGATGACTTGAAAATATAAACAAAATCATATAAGCCCTCTTAAAAGAAAAACTAAAAGGTTTTTGCCAGGGATTTAAAAAGCGGACCGCGACCGCGATATAGCGGTTGCGCCGCCGTCCGAAACCGTGATTGGGGTAAAAAATGGTCCGCGATCGCTGCAATTCAACTGCTTTTGTCCGAAACCGCGATCGCTATTTAAAACCCTGGTTTTTGCGATAAAAAACACTCTAAAAATGCTTTAGGAACTGAATGAAAAAACTGCCTGCTAAATGCTACATTTAAACAGCAACAGCAATGCTAAACTAGCCTAGAAAAGGGGGTGTCGAGTTTGAATCACTTCCCCTACTTAAACAATGATAAGATTTAAGAAACGGAAAAGAAATGGGTACTGACCACTCTTAAAATGCGGTTCTGGGCACGAGATTTCTTGGCTTCATGAGCTGCTAAGCGGAACAAATTGGTGAGATCTGCTTGACCAGAAGAGACAGTGGTAGCCGAGAGAGCTCGAATCGCAGCAATGGTAGACTCAACATCACTGCTGAACTCTTTTCTAAGCTATGAAAATACAAAAAATGAAAATTCTAAAAACCATAATTTTCAAATCAATGAAGGCCAAGATTATAATCAAATCTGAAAAAATAGAAAAGAAAAAGAGAGAGGGGAAACTGGAAAGTACCCAAGAGGCGGATTTGGAGAGAGTGGCGAAAGCGAAGCGGTGATCGGGGTTGATAGAGAGCTTGGAGTTGACGAAGAGAAGGATGGCTTGCTTTATGGAATCCAATCTGTTGACTCCCGCTGTTTTCATTTCAACAAGCGACTCTGCGTCCACATCCACGCAGAATAGAATGTCCTCGTTGTTTATCCGCGTCGGTTTCAAGGTGTAACGCACTGCTTCGCCGGCCGATGCGTTTCCTTCGATTCCTTCCATTTTCATTTTCCCTCGATTTCCTTCCATCGGGAGAGAAGAAGACATTCGCAGCCAACAAAGGAGAAAAGAGAGGAAATGAAATTGCCAAACAGACGACTAAAACGATGCGTTTGACAGACGAATTCGAGTAATTTGGTAATTACCCGAGAGTTGCATAAAACGCTGCGTTTTAGTTTTATTCTAATAATCGGCATCCGCGATACTGCAATTCTTTTTTGGAATAGTCTAGGTGTGATTACAAGGTAACATATGTTCATACAAATTCTTAACCTTTTAACAATGTACACATACATTGCAGACAAATCGAATTAAATTTGAATCTTCAAAAATAAACATCATCATTTTTTTTACTGAGATCACTCGTTGAGTTCCGAGACTGCTATTTTAATATTGCTCGAGTTCATCTTAAAGCATTAGTGTTTGAGGTCAAGTGCTTTGATTTGAGCCTATAAACAGGAGGAGGCTTTTCTTGTGTGGAATAAACAAAGTGCTACATTCCGGTTATGGGCTCTGGCTTTTATTGTCAAAAATCTGATCCTTACTTTGCGGGAGTTTCTAGCATACGGCCGCCTAATATACAGTTAATATACGGCGTTATCGGAAACATGATACGGCGTTATCGGAAACATGATAAGGTATACCAGAAACATGATAAGGTATGGATACTTTCAAAAAAGTATGGATACTTTCGAAAAAGTATGAATACTTTCGAAATCAACATATCCGGTACCGCTTTACCGAATACATTATATACCTTATCATGTTTCCGGTATACCTTATCATGTTTCCGGTAACGTCGTATATTAGTCGTATATTAGGCGGCCTCATGCTAGAAAACTCCTTACTTTGCTGTAAATTATACAAATGTTTATAAAAAAGTCAAGCGAGAATCCCAAAAACTTCAATCACAAAAATATAGGTAGGAGAGTTTATTTTGTGCACTATTTTGTCCATATCATGTAAGTTTTTTAAATTTTTTTTCTCAGCATATGTGTGATTTTATTTCGAAAAAAAATATATATAAAAGTTTAAAGCTACGGTTGAGAGCTTTATTAAAAAATTTCTTACAACTTAAATGGAGGAAAAAAGTGCACCTCAACTAAGGACACAAGGGCATAACACCCAAAAGAATGAGAAGAACCTCAAAAACAATATAAAGCACATACGCTCGCACAATCCCGTGTTTAGCTAACGAGTCCACGAACCCATTAGCCTCCCGAAAAACAAAATGAAAACAAATACAAGGAAAAAGCGAACAAACAGAATCAATCGAAACAAACACCTCCCACAACTTCTAAGGACGTCTAGTTTTTTGTAATACTTAATCAATGGTGATGCGCGAATTAGATTGAATGATAACACCACGCCAAGTAGCCAACTTTATCTTACTCAAAGCGGACAAAGCATAATGAATAACTCGAAGTTCAACTTCATTAGACTCTATTGAACCTAAAAGCCCAGAAAACAATACAATAACCGTCCTAAGATCATCACGCAAAAACCCTCCGAACCCAGCAGGACCCAGCTTTCCCCGAGAAACGCTATTAACATTAAATTTAACCATACGAGCGGGCGGTGACCGCTATTGGAACTTATATCATCTTTTTTTTCATATTTTTTATACAATTAGATTAGAAATTTTTAACTATCATTTTATACAGATGGATTGTTTTAATTGGTAGGGCTAATAGATAATCTGATAAGGAGGATCTATAAAATAATTATTCCTAATTAGATAAGGAAGCTGTATGCTCCTTTGTTTTCTCATAGACCACAAAAAATGAATTCATAAAAATGATACTATGGAGAATGACAATCATAAAATTCTGAAAACAAATTATAAAATATACATTTATATAAATGATTAATATCCTATACGCTGGAAACTTTCAATTTCCACAAGAGTTAGTTTAGGGTATAGGTTTAGGAGTTTAAGTTTAGGAGTTCAAAATTCAAGGATAATTGTTTCAATTTAAGGTTTAGGGTTATAATTTAGGGTTTATAGGTTAGGATTTAGTTTTTAGGGTAATATGGTGAGGATTTAGGTTTTAACCTATAAACCCTAAATTATAACCCTAAACCTTAAATTGAAACAACTATCCCTAAATTTTATCCCCTATACCTAAACCCCTAAACCCTATATCCTAAACTAACTCCATATACCCTATAACTAAGGCGACTTTCAGTTTTCACCGCTGTGTATAGAATATTTATCCTTATATAAAAATGATTTATAAAACGAGAACTAAAAAAATAAATTTAATCATAATAATTAAAACACACAAATTATGAGATATAAGATTAAATTATTGTATAATTGGGAAAGTTATTGAATGGAAAGAACTGCAATGGCAAGTATATCTGTCATTTTATATTTTATCTTTTTCTTGGCCATAAGATCAGGACTTGGTAGGCCAAGTGGCAACATCAGAGCTGATTTTAGGAAGAGGCACGATAAACCATCCCGCAGAGGAAATATTTTACCCCTTGACATAGATTCTTCCACTTCTTCCCTTCCATTTCTTCTTCGTTCACTATATATTTTCTTTGCCTCAAACGGCTCAATTACTTCGAGAAAGATTTAGGGTTTTAAACTTTTAGGGTTTTAGCCAGTAGCTGTTGGCTTGAAAGCAAGAAGAAAAACAGAACACTTAACGGAAGTATGGTCTCTTGCTTCTTTATTTCGTTATTTGCATACCCAGTTATTAATTCTACTATTGAGAATTTACTTCTTGATTTTTGCCAGTTTTTTTAGCCTGATATTCATAGTATTAGATTTTATTGCTCCATTATTTCTACTATCATATACAATAATAAAGAGTCAGAAAATTGTTACTTTGTGTTTTAACTTAAAGATTCGCTGTTTGTCTTTAGTTAATACATGTTTTGGGGGTAAAGTTTAGATTTTTTTAGGTGTCTGCTTTTTCACCAGTCTTCTGCTGCAACTTCACTTTCTCAAAGCAAAATTCCATTTTTTTCCCTAAGGAAAGGAAATGATGTTGAATTGAATTTTTCATTTTAATTCGTAGAGAGGAACACTATTGTAAAGCCAGAATGCAGTGTGGTGGAGCTGCAATGACGGGTTCTTTGCAACAGCCTGTGAGGGTTAATAAACCAGCATTTCCTTTTAAAGGGTCTCGTATTTCTGGATTCCCACACCAGATTAAGCTTAACTCGGTGAAACCCTGTAGAGCTCAACTTGGAGGCAGCTTAGTTACTGGGAGGCCTAGCTCCTCAGTCTCTGTCCCTGTTGTCGAAAACGGCTTTGTGGAACATGGCCTCAGTGATGCTGATCCTGAGGTATCCTCAATTATTAGCAAGGAGAAGGAGAGGCAGTTCAAAAGCCTTGAGCTTATTGCCTCTGAGAATTTTACATCCCGTGCAGTGATGGAGGCAGTCGGATCATGTCTCACAAACAAGTATTCCGAAGGACTACCTGGTAAAAGGTATATCTAATCGAGCAAAGCGCATAGAGATTTAATTCTTTATTTGGTTTTGATTTAATTGATTGCAGCCAATGATCTTTCCTTTTATTGCAGGTACTATGGTGGCAATGAGTACATTGATGAACTTGAAATACTTTGCCAGAAGAGGGCTTTGGCAGCATTTCACTTGGATGAAAAGAAGTGGGGCGTTAATGTTCAACCATTGTCAGGTTCTCCTGCTAATTTTGAGGTTTATACAGCTATTCTCAATCCACATGATCGAATAATGGTAAGATTTTTCTCCCTGTTTTAGCTGCTGTAATCAACTTTCCCATTGGACATTACTCAAAACAACGATTTCGTATATATATCTGGTGTAGGGTCTGGACTTACCTCACGGGGGACATTTGTCACATGGATTTATGACCCCTAAAAGACGAGTATCTGGCACATCAATCTATTTCGAGTCAATGCCTTATCGTCTTGATGAATCCACAGGTTATTCCTCATTGTTTGACTTACTGAGTTTTAGTGGTTAGTATACTTGTCTGGTGGTTGATATCTCTTTGTTTGAAATCTGAAACAGGTCTTGTTGATTATGACATGCTTGAAACAACAGCTACTCTGTTTCGACCAAAACTCATAATTGCTGGTGCCAGTGCATATCCTCGTGATTTTGACTATCCTCGCATGAGGAAAGTAAGTAATACGTGTGCTGGTTGTGCTATATTCTGCCTTCTTTTAGCATGTAACTTATTGGAGTTGATATCTGTTGGAAGATTGCAGATGCTGTTGGTGCATTCCTCATGATGGATATGGCTCATATAAGTGGACTTGTTGCTGCCTCTGTAGTTGCTGACCCCTTTGAATATTGTGATATTGTGACAACAACTACGCACAAGGTTTGGAATGGATATATTCGATTGCTGTGTTGACCTGTATTTTTGACAAATTCACTTAACATACTTCTAACTTTGTTTGTTGATATATTTATACCAAGGGTACTGAAGAATATTTACATCCTTCTTGCATGGCAAATCTGCTTGATTTTTTCCCTGTTTCTTTTGATCCTTTCCCTCGTCTAGCCAAGATTTAGTTATCATGTCCATATGAATAAATTAATTTTCTTGTTTCCAGTCTTTGAGAGGTCCTAGAGGTGGCATGATCTTTTTCAAGAAGGATCCTATTCATGGAGTTGATCTGGAATCTGCCATCAATAATGCGGTTTTCCCAGGATTACAGGTTAGTTTGACTCGGCTCATTGCCTCCTATCATCAATCGGAATGCCCCTATTCCAACCTTCTGGCTTACAAACAAGCTGAGGTTTTCAAGGTTTGAATTAGATATGTCATGACTCATGAGATGCATGATAATGTTGTCTATGCAGGGTGGTCCTCATAACCACACAATTGGTGGGCTAGCAGTTTGCTTGAAACATGCACAGTCGCCTGAGTTCAAGGCTTATCAGAATCAGGTAGTCTCCTCTAAAGATAAAAATTCGGTTGAAGTCCTGTTGTTGGTCAAGTCTAATACGGGCACTGCATCGTGCAGGTAGTATCGAATTGTAGAGCTCTTGCAAATCGATTGGTTGAACTTGGCTATACAGTGGTTTCTGGTGGCAGTGACAATCATCTTGTACTTGTGGATCTAAGGCCATTGGTCAGTTACCATATCTCTTCGGATTCCGTTTATGATTATTTTTTTGACACCCTAAACTCCATTTCCCTCTTCCTTAATATTAATTAACTTCTCTTTCAATAGGGAGTTGATGGTGCTCGGGTCGAGAAAATACTTGACATGGCCTCTATCACCTTGAACAAAAATTCAGTGCCTGGTATGTTTGGCATTTATGTACATACATGTATGTCAGTATGTGTGTGTGTATATATACGTGCATCTTAAGAAGTTAAGATATTGCTTTGCAGGGGATAAGAGTGCACTCGTTCCAGGTGGCATTCGCATCGGATCACCTGCTATGACCACTCGAGGATTTAAAGAGAAGGAATTCGTAGCTATTGCGGACTTCATCCATGAGGGTGTGCAAATTACTATCGATGCTAAAGGATTAGTTTCTGGATCGTCAAAGCTTCAAGAATTCTTGAAGTTTGTGGCGTCCTCCGAGTTTCCGTTGATAGACAAGGTGTCGAATCTCCGTAGTAGAGTCGAAGAACTGACAACTCAATTTCCCATTCCTGGTGTATGACTGATACAGGTTCACCCAAGTACTTACTGTTACCGAGACTCAGAAGAAACATCATAGCAGGGCGAAATCAAACCATAGATTGAGGCTTTGTTTTTAAATAATTGATTTTATTCACAGTTTTATGAACATTTTCTAGCGTTGTCATCTTGATTTAGTCCTGGAATTGATGCTAAGCTTCAAGCCAATGAAATTTAAAGTATCACAGTAAAATGTAGCTGAAAATAGCATAGTTTCTAACAGGAAATTGCTATTGAAATGCCAACAAACACCCTTGTCTGACTGGATGCCCGTTTCAAAACCAATGAAAAAAGAAGATGAGATTCTGAAAAGGCTGCTTCAGGCTTTCTATTATATACTGGTGTTTCTATTATAAACTGGCTCTATGGGAGTTACTTAAATAGACATTGATTTGAATTAAAATACATATTTATATAAAATCCAATTAAAAATATTCATATCTATTGAATTAACTAATTCTAATCTTTTTGGTTGCTTCTGCCAACCCAAACATACATTTTTAAGCAAAAACAATGGCAAACAACAAATATTTAGTATCGCTGTTAAAAGTGCTTTTAAGTAGATAAAATATTTTATATATTCTTTTAAAAATATAAAAAGATTTGTGTTATAAACAAAGATATATGAGTAAGTTTATTTAAAATTACTTTAAGAAAAGTTAAAAATTTCAGTATGTTTTTTCATTGTTTTTTGTCTCAAAAGCTGGTTTGATAAGTAATGCAAAACAGGGAATGAGAGACTCAAGAGGAAGTAAATAGGTGCTCCTAGTGGGCCTAGAACCTATAATCTAAATGAATATGAGAAAACAAAGATGAACAGTTTAGCCAATCGGCCAAATATGCTTGCTCAACTATAATATATTTTTTATTTATTTTACGAAATGGTTAATAAACATGATGGACGAATAACGAAAACTTAAAGTTTTAACCATTTTTAAATTTTAAACTTTCTCTGTAACATTAAACTCTATATTCAGTAATTTATAACATAAATCTCTAAATTTTAAACTCTAAACTCTATAATAAACCTACTTATTTAAAATAGAATTTATACTGACCATGCATCAAATATTTTCCAACATATTCACACTTTACGGAAATAACACTTTTTTATAATATTTTCATGAATGTAGACCAAAAACATACACAGATTTATGTAACAACGTTTACTCTTCTCTTGAGAAAAGAACCAACGCAGTTTCTAATTTAATTTAATTCATTAGACTTTCCATTTACCATAAGCAAATGTTTTCCACTTTCTTTTAAATTCAACTCAATTCATTCAAAATTCTTTCACAGATCGTATTCCAATTCTCTTTTTAGTATTTGTTTTTATTTCTCCCCCAAATTGAGATCAGAACTATGGGGACACCTCCATGTCTCACTGGTGTTGAGGAAAAATCACACTACACGCTTGCCGCCGATGAGAAGCTCGGCGTTCTACTTTTGAATACCGGAGGACCGGAGACTCTCAACGACGTTCAACCATTTCTGTATAACTTGTTTTCTGATCCCGTACGTTAGCTTTTATATCCATTTGTGGCTTTTTAAAGTTCCATTGGTGTACAGTGTACTGATGGCTAGGGGTGTAAATGAGCCGAGTGGAGTAGTGCTAAGTCGAGTCGAGTTCGAGCTTGATTCGAGCCCAATCGAGTCAAGTGTTAATCGATCTTTGACCGCATTGGACTCGTAATTCTTTATCTGTCACGTCTCATTTAAAGTCCAATGAAGGAAAAACTTAGATACACAAGTTGTGTAAACTTAAGCTTGTTAATTTTAAGATTTATGGTGCTAGCTTAGGGTTTAGAGGTTTAAGTTGTTGGGTTTAGAATTTAAATTTTAGGGTTTATATTTAGATTTTAAGTTTAAGCATTTATATTTTAAATTATAAAAAAATAAAAAATTTAGTATATTATATTTTGGAGTAGGCTTTTTGAGTCGAGTATCAAGTAACTCAGCTCGGCTTGTCAAGAACTTGAGCCAAATTCGAGCTCGAGTCGAGTCCAATTGAACTTTAATCGAGCTTTGACTGAGTCGAGCTCGAGTAGCTCGCGATCTGTCTCGTCTCCTTTACAGCCCTACTGATGGTCATATTGTTTTTCATATGCAGGATGTAATACGTCTGCCTAGGCTGTTTAAGTTCCTTCAACGGCCATTGGCTAAGTTGGTGTCTGTTTTCCTTGCTCTCAGAACCAAAGAACGGTATGCAGCCATTGGTGGCGGCTCGCCTCTGCGTCGACTAACCGATGAGCAGGTAAAATCACTCAGCAAAGTGGGATGGTTTACTTTGTTCCAGTGAACAATTGTATGTTCATAGCTTGGAGAATTTGTTGCAGGCAGATGCTCTTAGAATGGCTTTGGAAGATAAGAATGTACATGCCGATGTATATGTCGGAATGCGATATTGGTACCCTTTCATCGAGCAGGCAGTTCAACAGGTTCCTGATCATCTTTTGATAGTCGAACAAATTTTCACAAGCATCAAATTTTTTCATGAACTTGAGTGATCTGTGCCTGCATTGTGTCTATACCGCTAAGCATTTGTTTCATGCATCAGATTAAGCGGGACGGGATAACCAAGCTTGTGGTACTGCCACTCTTTCCTCAGTTCTCCATCTCCACAACAGGGTCAAGCATCGGAGTTTTCCGGCAAATATTCGAGTAGGTGTTTAGATCATTTTCATTACAGCTATTATGCTTGGAATTTTCATTACAGTTATATATTCAGGCAAGATGCATATTTATCGAGATTACCTGTTTCGGTCATCCTCTCCTGGTACCAACGACATGGTTATATTAAATCTATGGCTGATTTGATCGAGACCGAGTTGGGGAAATTTGGAAAACCTGAAGAGGTAATGGTACTCTTTAGTGCCCATGGTGTGCCCATCAGTTATGTCGAAGATGCCGGAGATCCCTACAAAGACCAAATGGAGGAATGCATATACCTAATAACACAAGAGCTGAAAGCTAGAGGAATTGGAAACGATCATACTCTTGCTTACCAGGTTGGTTTTAGACCCCAGGTATCTGCTTTCAGGTGAAATAATAATTGATACTCAGCAACTTTTTCGTGCTTTCGTTCCAGAGTCGAGTCGGTCCGTTGCAATGGCTGAAGCCTTACACCACTGAAGTTCTTGTTGAGCTTGGCCGGAAAGGCGTGAAGAGTGTTCTAGCAGTTCCGATAAGGTACATGGCTCATATCTTAAAGTAGCTTTGAAATGCTAGATTATGTGGTGAAAAAATAACTCAGCTCCCATCTCAAATCCCAGCTTTGTGAGTGAGCACATAGAGACTCTTGAAGAGATTGACATGGGATATAAGGACTTGGCTCTTGGCTCCGGCATCGAGAATTGGGGTCGGGTGCCTGCTCTAGGTTGCACCTCTTCCTTCATCAGAGATCTAGCTGATGCTGTAGTTGAAGCTCTACCGTTTGCAAAAGCCCTGGAATCCGATTGCGCTTGAAATACATACATTCGTCCCGAAATAGCCATGAGAATAACACAAGTGTATGAATCAAAAGAAAGAAAACAAAAGAATTAACCCACCAAAACCAGCACATCTAGATTTTTATTCACTTTTGTTTTCCATTTCCAAAGAGGTGCAAATAGCTGCTTATGACCACATGCATCTTATTACCAGCTTCATCATTCATGCAAGAAGGAAACTGAGATAAAAGAATTGTTGAAACAGACCATCTGTTTCGACGAAAAACATCATAGAAAACAAACATACTAAAAGGCTTGCTCTGCTTCTTGGGGACTCAATTAGACATAGTAGCCAGTGAAGGTGAACCCTCGACCAACAATCTCTCCGGTACAATACCAAGCAAAGCATTCTAACCCGAATAAAGTCGCAACGCTTACATCCTCGATCTTCAATTCATTCATGTTCTTCCAGATATGCTTCACATAATCCATCTCCTTATGGAATGCCTCGCAACGACCAGGAATACTGCATCGAATTCAGAACATGTACACATATCATTACAAGCACACACAAAAATCAGCATATTCAATGGATCAGCATGAAGGTTTGATCAATGCAGGGAAGCATAGGGCAACCGATGAATGTTCGAATGTTGCGAGAAGTCTAAGCTAAGTATTTAACACCAAAACGCAGCCCACACCCTTTGTTTCAACCCATTTCCATGCTTTAAAGTATAACATTGACACCATTAACAAGGACAAGGTTCCTCTGAATTTCCCATTTTAACATTGACACCATTATCAATTACCAGCATAATGTCATGTCTGAGAAAAGACGGGGTCATTAATCTCACCTGGCTAGACGAGTGTAAAACAATTGCTTCGACAAAAGGTTACATGTCTCGACAGTGGGCGGGTCCAGAATGTAGTGCTTGTTCTGCTCAAGCAACTGCTTGTAGTACAGAGGAGCATGTTTCGATACTAATTGGGATGCTTGAGTTGCCTTGGACTGCAACTGAGCTAACTTGAATGTCAACGCCATTGGCTTCCATAAACAAAACCAAAACAATTTCAAACAAATCGTAATATCTTACGATAAAACTTGACATAGATCTAATGGTTTTCAACCCAGCATCGTGTTTGTAAAATTTGGGGATTCCCCATCAAATCATATTCCAAAATGAAGTGTCTTAAATGCTGCATGATTCCCATGCTATATATCCTAATTCTAAGAAAATAAATAAATCAATTCCAAACAAGAAAGGATACGTAATTTCCTAAGCACCATTAAATTAATTAAAACTGCAATGTGAAGAAAATGAGGAGGTATCGAACATGCTGAAAAAACATAAAAACTCGATGAAAGAATCTATGAACAGACTTAGGGACGGAGCCAGGATTTGAAGTTGGGGGCAAAACATAAATTTTGAGGGGGAACGCAAATTCATATAAGGAATCAAATGTTAAAAAAAATTTCCCCCCACCGGGGGCCACAGCCCCTCCCATTCAACATGTAGCACCGTATTTGAACAGACCCAATCGTTATATCAATAATATATATATATATTGAAAGCAGTGACAAAAAGAAAACAAAATAATTTATTATAAACAATAGTCTACAAATTCAGAAAAGAAAATTCTATAGTTGCAGAATTGAATAGTGGAAGATTAGGAGAAAATAAGAGAGAAAGTTTAGAACCTGTGAAAAGGAAATAGAAGAATGTTTTTGGGAGAGAGAGAGCAAAGTGAAAAAATGAGAGGTAGGGTTTTATAACATTTTTCTATAAAAAAATGTTTTTTAAATTTATTATATAAATTCCTGGAGTTTTCTTTAATATGTGATCGTTCATATTAATTAATGACATATGTGAAAGACTCGGTCACCCAAGGCCGAAGGAAATGATATAAATTTTTGCTGTTTTAATTTAATGTGCGGAACGTTCGCCCTACGGTCAAGGAGCTTCTAACGTATGAGTACCCAACAACCTAGCATGGAATGTGTAAGCATATGACAATAATTTAATTTTCCGAGAAAAAAATTAATGCACAAATTGTTCTTTTAGATTATTTGAGTTCGAACAGCCTGAATAAATTGTTAAAAGAAATATACAAATTGTTAAAAAGGAATTAAATTCGCTTACAACAGCTCGTATAAATTCTGGAAAAAAGATGTTACATCTTAAATCAAATGTTAATTCTAATATAATTTAGTATAATTTAACAATTTAAGTTACAAAAGAATTATTTCAAAATTAAATTACCAATTTCACAACAGAGATTTCTGTTTTTTTTTTGTGGGGGTATATTTTAGGGATGGCAACGGGTCGGGGCAGGTTTTTGGCCGCCCCGATCTATAAGATATTAAACCCGATCCCGCCTCGAATTTTTTTTAAATTTTTAATTTTCGTTGACAATAAATGTCAGATTCGATCAATCTTTCACCACAATCACAAATTATAGTTCCAAGGGACTTCAAACCTATATAAAAAATAAAATTAAATTAATTTTAAAATACCAACATATTAAATTACATATTTAAAAGAATAAACTTGAATCATTCACCGTTAGAATCGAATATATTAAAACTTGAACAACATCTAAAAAATTTTACGATAAGCACGAACCAAAAAAAAATAGCTTAAAAATTATAAAAGTGTTTATATTAATGATATTTTTTATAAATATAATAAAAATATATAAATGTACCGGGGCGGGGAATTTCTAGCAAATACCCGAACCCGCCCCGCACCGACTACATGCTTTTCACTCCCCGATCCCCGAAATTTTAGAAAAAATACCGGATTGGGTCGGGTTGGGGCCAGGTATTTTTGCCATCCTAGTATATTTTTAAGGGGATTGCGTTTTATACAAGGCATTTAGGAACCGCTGGCTATTAAACTGGTGGAATTTTGGTTCAGTCGACTTCTCCTTGTCAAGTGACTCAAGTCATCAGCAACAGCACAAATGCATAATCAAACCTCTCGAACGAGGTCAATCAATATTAAATGCAGCTTGTGTCTTATGTAACATTATAACCAACTTCAATGAAACAGGCAACAATAGACTTGTAGTCCTCATATTATACCAAAAGCATAGAAGAGCAACAAAAATCATTTGCAGCATCAAAATATCCAAGTTAAACACTAGCATATCTTAACAACACATATTGCAAAAACTATAACTAGATCTAACTGGAGTACAATATAACCATTTGCATCAAGCACCAAAACATAATTTGCCTTGAGCAAAACTCACACCTAATCAAGTCTGAGGTGATGCATTTCCAGCTCCGCCTTGTTTCCCAGTTTGAGAAGCTGGTGCTGCCTCATAAGTTCCAGGAGTGCTCCCACTTCCATTGCCGTCAGCAGGATATGTTGGAGGCTGCGAGTAACCACCACCATAAGAGGTGTTATATGGTGCTCCATAGGGTGGAGCAGCATATCCTGGCTGAGCAGATGAAGCATCATAAGTAGATGATTGAGTGTGTTGCGAGCCTGATTCTGGTTGACCATAACCAGATGATGGTGGCTGCGAATGATATCCCGGCTGGCCATAGCTTCCTGGGGTGGTAGGTGACTGCTGCGCCTGTCCATAGGTAGGGTGATTAACCAATGGTTTCTGCCCTTGGGGTGGTCCATATCCAGGTCCATAGCCAGACTGAGCTGGCGGTTGACTCCCATAACCAGCTTGGGATGTTGGAGGCATTCCATAACCAGCTTGAGTACTTCCTTGAGGTGGATAACTGCCAGGATTTGGGCTTTGCATCTGACTTGAATTGTTGTACCCTTGCTGTCCCACTGCGGATGGTTGGGTAGAAGTAGGTGCTTGGCCAGAATCCCCTTGACCGCCGTAGGAAGGAGTTTGGCCCTCTTGACTTGGGTTCGTCGCAGTACCATAACTTGGTGCAGAGCCATAACCTTGTTGATCATATGATGATGGCTGCCCATAACCTGATTGTGCAGGTGCATGGTATCCCCCATAGCCATCCTGAGCATAACCTTGTCCTGGTTGCATGTAGCCAGAAGCTGGAGGTTGACTGTAATGGTAACCACTGTTATCAGCAGGAGCTGCTGAACCACCAGGTGCTTGCTGCTGCTGTGAAGAAGGCTGTTGATTATAGTAATCATAACCACCTGCAGAAGAACTTTGTGGGTTTGGTGTCATAGCCGACTGGTCCCAACCAGAGGCATATCCACCGGGTGATGGTTGGGAAGGATAGCCCCCATAAGGTGGCTGAGACATGTTATACTGTGGGGATGGGGCAGGATATCCCCCAGGTTGCATATAACCATAGCCAGGTTGCTGCATTGGAGGAGCCCCTTGACCCCAGCTTGCAGGTGGTCGTGCTTGATAACCTTGCTGTTGATAGCCTCCAGCCGTTGCCTGATTTCTCATACGATTCTGCACAAAATTGTTTCCACAAATAACTTTAAGTTCACTTTAAGATGATGATGGCACAAACACATTCAACAAAACAGGATATGCACCTATGTACAAATAGGATGTACAAAAAAACTAAATAGCAGGTGTCAAAATCAGCATAAAACTGCAAAATAAGCAAAATATGACCGCAGTGGATTTAATGGAGTTGGTACAATAGTTTGAAGGGTTCAAATGCCTACATACCGTATGGTCGGAGAGAATATTGTGTTTTACTGCAGCAGAAGCCCATCCTCTCCTTAATCGAAGTGAATGGGTGCAAAAAGAAAAGGAGAACCAGAAATACTAACAGAAGCTTTTATATCAAAGAAAAAACAGCTTTGAACTACATTGCCACATACAGGCAAGAAACTCATAGTTAAAAGTACACTACATATTATCTATCTAATAATCCTAATAATATCAATCGATGCACATCAAATAAATGGTGTCTCCTAGAACAAACTCTAAAATTCTCTAAACCACAAAAGGGGAAATGCATTATAGATCAAACATTTATAAGCATTTAGATTGTATTAGAACCTGCACCATCCAAATCGTGGATTTTACTTGCTACATGGACCATTGACACATAGTGTATAATTCTGACATAAAATACAAGAGCTAAGTTAATTCTAGATAAGTTCCTGGAAAATGTGATAAAAAAACAAGTTCTTTTAACAAAAACAACTTTAATACAGGAATAAACCAGATAAACAATAAGCCAGACAGAACAAACTTTCATCAAATACAACACCTCAAAGATGAGTTTTATGGATTAAAAAATCCAAGTTAATAAAGAACAAGGTCAAATCCAAGTGAATAAAATGATTACCAGGGTTAAAAGATGATATTTACAAATATGGGGAAGTTCCAATGAAAAATCAGAGATATGTGACCCCAGCCAACACAGTCAAATGAAAATCAGGTACAATTCAAAAGAAAAAAATAAGATTGAAAAGATTAGAGATTCAAACAATAAGACAAATTAAGAACCAAGAACTATAATATCCCTGTTTACTATTCCACAAGTGGGAAGATCAACAAACATAGAAACACCATGTAAATAAATATTAAATCAACTTATCATTACGTGTCATAATGATAAAAAAAGTCCAGTACCTAGGATCCTTTATATCGAACAACTTCAAGCCCCACTCTAGTATAAGATCAGCAAATATTAGATATAGGATCTTTAAACCATACTACACAATGCAGAGGAAACACCAACAAAGATAAATAACTGCCGGTGTTACCAACTGTCCAAATTCAATAAACATTAACCCTCAAATAGTTCCCAATCCATATCAGTCTCATTATTTACAATAATAAGCACACTTGGCAGCTATCATTCTGAAACACCAACAGGCCAATTTTCCATAAAACCAAAGGAGGATGAAAATATTGGAGTTCTATCACCAGAATGAAATCCTTGCTTATACCACTATATTCCAAGGTGACGAGGGGAAAAGACCTGCCTTGCAAACTAAATATAAAACAGCGGCACAAAAAGTATAACTGAAGAATATAGCCATCTGAGATTGACTGCTGTTTGAATCCTAAATACACAATTTACCTTAATAAAATATAAGACACCAAGAGCATAAAAGACCTTGGCATGTAAAACTTTAACTCCGCCCATAAGATATCAAGAGGGTTATCAACCAGTGCAAATTACCATGTTATCAAGAACCTAACACTCCCTAGAACCATAAAACTATGAAACAGAAGTCTGAGAATCTCTTACAAAGTACAGGAACAGCTCATCTTCAACTAGTCATCTCGACACTTAAACGAAAAATTTTCAAACAGCTGTCATAGAAACAAAGATCGCCAGAAAAAGCTGTCTGCAACTCTCTAGATTTAACAAGTGGAACAAAGGGAAGAGAAGATACTGATGATAAAGTAAAATCTAACCACTATCTCAAAGTGGCTGAATAACTACATCAATGAATGGGGATGCAGAAGCACCTAGAATTATGCAGCAGAGTACTTGGAAGAAATGTAATAAACTGTTGGTAGAACCATATACTTCCACCATCGGCATATAAAAGTATAAGAAAAATGTCAAAATTTGTTGAAAGAGAGCGGTGAGTTTCAGAACATTTACCAGATGAGATGACTTCCTATAGCAGAAAAAACAAACAAAATACAGAGTATAAATTTAATCCCTACTTTACCCAAATGTATAGCGATGATTTTGCCCTGCAGTTAACAATATAAGGAATACCACTACAAGTACAACATCTGTAAAACCAGGTTTCTTACACAATATTTATGAGGAAGTCTCAATAAACGTGAAATTTCAAAGGATCCTATCCCTTCTGATGAAATACAGACTAGCATGATGCTTCCAAAGATCACACACAAAAAAAGATCAATACTCAATGTAAAATTAAATTGTAAGAACAGATATATGGTTAGAACTAAAGGAGTGGCATACATAGTGAAGATTCAAAACAAGCACAGATGATTCAAGAAAAATAAGAGGGGCAGAATAATTTAACTCGAGGAAAACATTTTCCTCCCAGCACCACATCCAAACATACCTCACTTATGACCTCATCAACCAATTCTCTTGCATTTTTAATCTGTTCACTAGTCCCATCTATATGTAATGTCCTTTCTGTTGATGGATCACCTGGTGGTAAATGCAGCGGGATCACCTGCACAAGAACAAAAAATGAAATGTTATAAACTGTATTTGCAGGTGCATTTAAAGCAAGGTTCAGAAAAGCATAGTGAAGAAACTGCTTAAAAAATACGTCAAAGATAGTCCATAATTAGCAGAATATAATGCAAACAAACACGCATCAGTAAATATGAAGTGAAAGAACCAATAGACAACTACCAAGTAAAGATCACAATTATGATGCAAACCTGAATACGAGCTCCAGTTCTAGCTTGCATATTTTTAATTGTTTCGCCACCTTTACCAATCACCAGACCAACCTGAGATTATCCACATTACATATCTTAGAACGAATACAATGAAAAAAGCCGAGTTATGCTTTTACACGGGTATACCTTGTTATTCGGTATCTTCATTTCAAAATGTTCACTTCCGGCATGTCCTGTCAATCTTCGAGAAACTACGCCAGAACCTCCCGCTTCAGCCTAGACAAAGCATTAAAGGGTATATTTATGTTCCTTATATTCTGCATCAGGGAAATATATCAATTTCACATAGATAAAAAATGTAAGATGAATAACCTCAGCAAGAACATCATTTATTAACTGCTCAGCCTTGGCAATTTCTTCAGCATTACCCGTGAGCTCCACTGGCCTAGTCACACAACCAGGATCTGCATCCATATCTCGTTGGACTTGAATCTTTGCCCCAGATTGCATTTGAAGATATTTAATGGTTTCTCCAGCTTTCCCAATAATAACACCAACCCTATTTTGTGGAATGTCAATCTTTTTGCTTGTACCATGGTAGCTACTGTATGAAACCGGTGTACCCGAAGGAGCAGAGTTTGGCATATGTTTTATATCTGTATTCATTAAATTTTCATTACACTTTGTATCAACTTCCAAAAATCAGATCTATACTATTACCATCGGAAAAGGTCAGTTGTATACTTAAAATAGTGAAAAACTAAATACAAAGTCCTAGATGCATGAATCTCCTCAAATAAAGAAACTTCTGCCATTCAAGAAAACGTGTTACGAGGAAGAAAAACAACAGAAGGAGAGCTATACCAGAAGGAGCGGACATAAATCCGTTATCGTTATCAAAACCACTGCCAGAGCCGTTCTCGACGCGAGGGCGCTTAGCGTCAGCGCCAACGGAGGCGGCGGAGGCAGTAAGGCGAGCAGCAATCTCCTGAGCACGCTGCTTGGCAATCTCGAGTCCGTCAAGCGGCGGCGGCACGCTATTGTAGGAAGGAGGAGCCGGATCCGGAGATGAGAACCCTGTGGGTCTCCGGCCAATAGAAGACGGCGGTCCCTGGTCCTCGTATTTGCGCTTGTGGCTGCCTGAATCGGGACCTGAAGAGTACTGTCCTTCATCTGCCATTGTTTGTGAGTGAGTGAAAGAGAGAAACCCTACAGAGATAGAGAGAGCTTGCGTGGAGAATATCTAAATGGCAAACTTAACCGGTGGATTTTATTTTATGAATAGATAGATTTTTTTTTTATTAAATGAATAGATAGACATATAAATCTTGGATTTCTTGATAAAATATATATATATATATCTTGGATTTCTTGATAAAATAAATAAATAAATCTAAGATTTCTTGATAAAAAAATAGCATATTTAAATTGTGCTTGTGAATTTGAATTTTATTTTTATCATATGTTCTTTTTAAGATATTTTTATTATTTATAAGTGAAAAGGAATCATTTGTTTTGTCATTGATTCAATGTGCGGTGAGCTACTATAGGCTAGACTAATCAATTTAAATTTTTTTTTTTGTTAAAAATGAGTAACATAGTCTTCGAAAGAGACAATAAATAGGGGTGAAGATTTATTTACTAAAAAAATGATATACAAAATTAATGAAATTAATATATTTTATTGGTTAGTCTCTTAGGATGTGGTGGAAGTGGAGATGACTTATGACATAATTTTTCTAAACTTGACTTTAATATTTAAATTTTATACTTATTTTTTATTCTAAATAGATGAACTTAATTTATTATTCAAATCTATGTTTATAGTAAATAACTTTTTAACCAATTTGAATTATAAAGTCAAATGATAAAATATCTAATTAGACATTAAAAAATAGGTACTTAATTGAACATTAAGACTAAGTTTAAACACTTAATTAGACTTAAAATATTTAGATATCATATCGCATGTTGAAACCAAAATTATGTATCAAAATATATATTTAGTATTTTCCCCCTCTCAAACAAAGGAACAAGTTTTATTCGGGTAGCTTTGGACAAGTTACATGCCATAAAATCTTAAAACCGTTGAATTTGAATCTCAATTCTATTAGCATTAATATTGTTGCATCAACTAAAAATTAGTTAATGTAAAATATATTATAAATCAACAGTAAAAATATTTTTTTATATAGCTTCAAAAAAATATCCTACATTATAAAGTATTTTATCAGTAAATAGAATTATTAAAAACAAATTATACCAAAAGCATCAGAAGAGCGAGAGACAAACAGATCGACAACAATAGACTTGTAGTCCTCATATTATACCAAAAGCATAGAAGAGCAACAAAAATCATTTGCAGCATCAAAATATCCAAGTTAAACACTAGCATATCTTAACAACACATATTGCAAAAACTATAACTAGATCTAACTGGAGTACAATATAACCATTTGCATCAAGCACCACAACATAAAATTGCCTTGAGCAAAACTCACACCTAATCAAGTCTGAGGGGATGCATTTCCAGCTCCACCTTGTTTCCCAGTTTGAGAAGAAGCTGGTGCTGCCTCATAAGTTCCAGGAGTGCTCCCACTTCCATTGCCGTCAGCAGGATATGTTGGAGGCTGCGAGTAACCACCACCATAAGAGGTGTTATATGGTGCTCCATTGGGTGGAGCAGCATATCCTGGCTGAGCCGATGAAGCACCATTAGTAGATGATTGAGTGTGTTGTGAGCCTGATTCTGGTTGACCATAACCAGATGACGGTGGCTGCGAATGATATCCCGGCTGGCCATAGCTTCCTGGGGTGGTAGGTGACTGCTGAGCCTGTCCATAGGTAGGGTGATTAACCAATGGTTTCTGCCCTTGGGGTGGTCCATATCCAGGTCCATAGCCAGACTGAGCTGGCGGTTGACTCCCATAACCAGCCTGGGAAGTTGGAGGCATTCCATAACCAGCTTGAGTACTTCCTTGAGGTGGATAACTGCCAGGATTTGGGCTTTGCATCTGACTTGAATTGTACCCTTGCTGTCCCACTGCGGATGGTTGGGTAGAACTGGGTGCTTGGCCAGAATCCCCTTGACCGCCGTAGGAAGGAGTTTGGCCCTCTTGACTTGGGTTCGTCGCAGTACCATAACTTGGTGCAGAGCCATAACCTTGTTCATATGATGATGGCTGCCCATAACTTGATTGTGCAGGTGCATGGTATCCCCCATAGCCATCCTGAGCATAACCTTGTCCTGGTTGCATGTAGCCAGAAGCTGGAGTTTGACTGTAAGGGTAACCACTGTTATCAGCAGGAGCTGCTGAACCACCAGGTGCTTGCTGCTGCTGTGAAGAAGGCTGTTGATTATAGTAATCATAACCACCTGCAGAAGAACTTTGTGGGTTTGGTGTCATAGCCGACTGGTCCCAACCAGAGGCATATCCACCGGATGATGGTTGGGAAGGATAGCCCCCATAAGGTGTCTGAGACATGTTATACTGTGGGGATGGGCCAGGATATCCCCCAGGTTGCATATAACCATAGCCAGGTTGCTGCATTGGAGGAGCCCCTTGACCCCAGCTTGCAGGTGGTTGTGCTTGATAACCTTGCTGTTGATAGCCTCCAGCCATTGCCTGATTTCTCATACGATTCTGCACAAAATTGTTTCCACAAATAACTTTAAGTTGACTTTAAGATGATGATGGCACAAACACATTCAACAAAACAGGATATGCACCTATGTACAAATAGGATGTACAAAAAAACTAAATAGCAAGTGTCAAAATCAGCATAAAACTGCAAAATAAGCAAAATATGACCGCAGTGGATTTAATAGAGTTGGTACAATAGTTTGAAGGGTTCAAATGCCTACATACCGTATGGCCGGAGAGAATATTGAGTTTTACTGCAGCAGAAGCCCATCCTCTCCTTAATCGAAGTGAATGGGTGCAAAAAGAAAAGGAGAACCAGAAATACTAACAGAAGCTTTTATTTCAAAGGAAAAAAAAAACTATGAACTACATTGCCACATATAGGGAAGAAACTCGTAGTTAAAAGTACACTACATTTTATCTATCTAATAATCCTAAAATATCAATCAATGCACATCAAGTAAATGGTGTCTCCTAGAACAAACATTTATAAGACAATTATAAGCATATAGAATGTATAACAACCTGTATCATCCAAATAGAAGATTTTACTCAATACATGGACAGTTGCCACATAGTGTACAATTCTGACATAATATGCTAGAGCTGAGTTAATTGTAGATAAGTTCCTGAGAAAATGTGATAAAAATTGCAAGTTCTTTTAACAAAAGCAACTTTAATACAGGAATAATCAGATAAACAATAAGCCAGAAAGAACAAAATTTAATCAAATACACCATCTCAAAGATGAGTTTTATGGATTAAAAATTTCAACTTAATAATGAAATTAAAAAAATCTAACTTAATTTTGGAGTTCTATCACCAGAATGAAGTCCTTGCTTCTACCACTATATTACAAGATGATGAGGGGATAAGACCTGCCTTGATAAAATGAAGAATATATCCATATGAGATTTGACTGCTGCTTAAATCCTAAATACACAATTTACCTTAATAAAATATAAGAAACCAAGAGCATAAAAGACCTTGGCATGTAAAACTTTAACTCCACCCATAAGATATCAAGAGGGTTATCAACCAGTGCAAATTACCATGTTATCCAGAACCTAAAATTCCCTAGAACCATAAAATTATGAAACAGAAGTCTTAGAATCTCTTACAATGTAGAGGAACAGCTCATCTTCCACTGGTCATCTTGACACTCACGAAAAAATTTCAAACAGCTGTCATAGAAACAAGGATCACCCGAAAAAGCTGTCTGCAACTCTCTAGATTTAACAAGTGGAACAAATGGAAGAGAAGATACTGATGATAAAGTAAAATCTAACCACCATCTCAAAGTGGCTGAATAACTACATCAATGAATGGGGATGCAGAAGCGCCTAGAATTATGCAGCAGGGTACTTGGAAGAAATGTAATAACCTGTTGGTAGAACCATCTACTTCCACGAAGGTATATAAAAGTACAAGAAAAATGTCAAAATTTGTTGAAAGAAAGGGGTGAGTTTCAGAACATTTACCAGAGGCGATGACTTCCTATAGCAGAAAAAACAAACAAAATACAGAGTATAAATTTAATCCCTACATTACCCAAATGTATAATGATGATTCTACCCTGCAGTTAACAATATAAGGAATACCACTACAACATCTGTAAAACCAAGTTTCTTACACAATATTTATGAGGAATTCTCAATGTTCGAAGGATCCTATCCCTTCTGATGAAGTACAGACTAGCATGATGCTTCCAAAGATCACACACACACAAAAAAAAAAAGATCACACACAAAAAAAAAGATCAACACTCAAAGTAAAATTAAATTGTAAGAACAGTTACATGGAAAGAACCAAAGGAGTGGCATACATAGTGAAGGTTCAAAACAAGCACAGATTATTCAAGTAAAATAAGAGGGGCAGAATAATTTAACTTGAGGAAAACATTTCCTCCCAGCACCACATCCAAACATACCTCACTTATGACCTCATCAACCAACTCTCTTGCATTTTTAATCTGTTCACTAGTCCCATCTATATGTAATGTCCTTTCTGTTGATGGATCACCTGGTGGTAAGTGCAGCGGGATCACCTGCACAAGAACAACAAATGAAATGTTATAAACTGTATTTGCAGGTGCATTTAAAGCAAGGTTCAGAAAAGCATAGTGAAGAAACTGCTTAAAAAATACATCAAAGATGGTCCAAAATTAGCATAATATAATGCAAACAAACAAGCATCAGTAAATATGAAGCGAAAGAAACAACAGACAACTACCAAGTAAAGATCACAATTATGATGCAAACCTGAATACGAGCTCCAGTTCTAGCTTGCATATTTTTAATTGTTTCGCCACCTTTACCAATCACCAGACCAACCTGAGATCATACACATTACATATCTTAAAACAAAGACAATGAAAAAAAGCCGAGTTATGCTTTGGCACCGGTATACCTTGTTATTAGGTATCTTCATTTCAAAATGTTCACTTCCGGCATGTCCTGTCAATCTTCGAGAAACTATGCCAGAGCCTCCAGCTTCAGCCTAGACAAAGCATTAAAGGGTATATTTATGTTCCTTATATTCTGCATCAGGTAAATATATCAATTTCACATATATAAAAAAATGTAAGATGAATAACCTCAGCAAGAACGTCATTTATTAACTGCTCAGCCTTGGCAATTTCTTCAGCATTACCCGTGAGCTCCACAGGCCTAGTCCCGCAATTAGGATCTGCATCCATATCTCGTTGGACCTGAATCTTTGCCCCAGATTGCATTTGAAGATATTTAATGGTTTCTCCAGCTTTCCCAATAATAACACCAACCCTATTTTGTGGAATGTCAACCTTTTTGCTTGTACCGTGGTAGCTGCCGTATGAAACCGGTGTACCGGAAGGAGCAGAGTTTGGCATATGTTTTATATCTGTATTCATTAAATTTTCATTACACTTTTAATCAACTTCCAAAGATCAGATCTATGCTATTACCATCGGAAAAAGTCGGTATATACTTAAAAGATTGAAAACCTAAATACAAAGTCCTAGATGCATGAATCGCCTCAAATAAAGAAGATTCTGTCATTAAAGAAAACGTGTTACGAGGAAGAAAGAAAACAGAAGGAGAGCTATACCAGAAGGAACGGACATAAATCCCTTATCGTTATCAAAACCACCGCCAGAGCCGTTCTCAACACGAGGGCGCTTAGCCTCAGCACCAATGGAGGCGGCGGAAGCATTAAGGCGAGCAGCAATCTCCTGAGCACGCTGCTTGGCAATCTCGATTCCGTCAAGAGGCGGCGGCACGCTATTGTAGGAAGTTGGAACCGAATCCGGAGATGAGAACCCTGTTGGTCTCCGGCCAACCGAAGACGGCGGTCCCTGGTCCTCGTATTTGCGCTTGTGGCTGCCTGAATCGGGACCTGAAGAGTACTGTCCTTCATCTGCCATAGTCTGTGAGCAGAAACCCTAGAGGGATAGAGAGAGCTTGCGTGGAGAATATCTAAAAGCAAAACTTAACCGGTGGATTTTATTTTAGGCTTAACCTAAGTGTCGAAATTATATTTTTTAAATTTATATTTTAAGATAAATAGTTGCTTTAACCTTTCATTTCGTAATACTTTTAAATTTTACTTGGTGTGTACAAATTAATTTATTTTGGTGATTAAGAGAATGATTATTGTTGTCATGGGTTCGAACAACAGCAAAGTGATTAAATATGTATTGTCAAATGGTTGAAAGTACATTCAGAATAGATTTTTCATCATTTTATATTTTCATCCTTTATACCAAGTAAAACCTTAAGGTTCTTTTATACTAAGTAAAGCCCTAAGGTTCGGTCATGACGTAAGTTAATATTTTTTATTATCCAATTAAAATTGAACACTTGACAGTGTTAAATATTTTTTGAATTTTATTTTTTAAAATAATAAATTATAATTTTTTAAAATATCCTGAAATTTTCAAATAGTCCTCACATCTCTAAATTCGGTCACTCTCACTAGCGTTGGTCGCGTTTTCGGTGACGGAATGAAGTGTTTTTCTCTCGTCGAACGTCTCACGCACCGTTCATCATCCGTTATGTCGTTCGTCGTGAATTATTCGTTTATTCGACGGTTTCGATGTTTCGTAAGGTGTTGATCGATTTCTGACGAATAGGTGATGGGATAAATGGTCGTGATGGTCTGGCGACGGATGTGATGGACGGCGGCGTAGCAATCGGCTGCGAAATTAGTTCAAATCGAGATATAATTTTGCGGTGTTAGGCTTTCAAAATTTGGTGCTATTATGTGAAATTTGAGGCTATTTTGTTTTATTTATTTTTAAATATAATTTTAAAATTTTAAGATGATGACACATGTCAGATAACGATGAAAATTAAGGGACAGTAACTACAGGGCACCTATTAAATTTAGGTTATTAAATATAAAAATATATATATTAAATTTTATCGGGTTGGGTCGGGTACCCAGTAAGGGAAAACTTTTGACCCGTGTCCCGGCCTATATTCCGGATCGAGTACCCGGCCCAGTCGAATAATTTTTTTCTAAGAATTATCCGATATTTTAGGTTTGGGTCGTCGAGTATTTTTGCCCACCCTATTCCTAACTAGTTCAAAAACTTCATCGAAGATAATAATCCAAAAAATCAAACACGTGTAAACGTAGTTCTTTTTCTTTGTATTATTACAATTTACAGTTACCATAATAATCCAAAAAAATCATCAACTTCTAAACAATTACTACCATATTTCTAGTCAACCCAGAAGATTTGGGGTGTTTTTTTTGAAATGCTATTGGCTCCAATTCAAACAGACAACTTTACCAAAATACCCCGACCTCCCTCGCCTTTTTCCACTGCCAACGACATTCGTCCCCCCGAATAACTAGGGTTTCACTCTCACCCCTGCTGCAATTTCACCATTTCCTAACTCCCTTCATTTTCCCTCCACGATTTTCTCCGCCTCAACACTCCAAGAAAATGGTGCAATTCGATTCGAATTCAAATTCCACCACCGCCACCCACCACTCAAAACCACCGGACCCATTACAGCTCATGCTATCAGAATCTATACACCGTTTTTTCACCGAATACCGTAGCGGTTCGACCGATTTTTCCCATTTCACCTCCATTTTCTCTCGCATGCTACAGAGTCTACCCGATGCGCCGCTCGAATTCGTCTGGTTTTACTCCGCTGTAACTTTCCATTCCACTAATAAATTTAGCTCCCCGTGTTCAGTCTCCAGTTCCAAAGACCTTTTCCAGCTTCTAGTTTCCTGCTCCACTTCATGCAACGCCGTCAAAAGAATCTCCGTACTCGCTCCCGTTATTTACGAGCTCTACCCTTTAGCTTTCGGTCAAAAAGAGTTTAAAAGGGAAGTGGAGAGTTTGTTAGAAGGGATTGTGGGTTACATTAGCATATGTTGCGGCATGGAAGATGATGGAAACGATGATTTGAGCTCTCGTTTTGGTGATTTGTTGCGTGTTTGGATGGTAGATAGAGTTGGGAAAGAAGGTGAAAAGAGAGATGACTTGAAGGTGTTTTTTCCACTTGTTAGTGAAGAAACTCGCGAGGCGATCAGTGCAGGGTGCGGCATTCGGTATTTGGCCGGTGTCGTTATGTGTCAGGCTTTTCTGCTGAGATTGTGTTTGAAATTTGGACACGGGCTTCCAAAATTGGAGTTGGAGAAGGATGTGCATGATTGCGCCGTTCAAATGATAGCTGGGTTTCGAAAATTTCACTTTCTGGGTATTTCCCCCCTAATTTCTTCGTTTTTTTTTTTGTTTTTTTTTTTCATTTTAAGTGGATGAATTTTTTTTCTTCCAGAAATTGAATAATTGAAGCCTTTTCTTCTTAATTATTCCTGAAATAGTTTAAACTTCATTTAATTATATTTGTGCCGAATTTGCCAGTTTAATAGGGATGGATTGTCTTGTTTTTCTCGTATGAATCATTTGTTGAATAGCCAATTTTGACTGATATATGTGCGGATAAAATTCGTCTGCCTCTTTTCGATGACCCTACGAATGTCTCAACACTAAAAAACACTATAAAATTAAATTTCAAGTTCTAAATCCTAAACCATACATCCTATACCCTAAAAAATACACCCTACCCTAAACCCTAACCCAAAACCCTAAACTTAATTTTGAGAGTGAGGGCATATGTAGGGGCACCGAAAAAGGTATGAGTATTTCCATCCTATATCTACTTATATCATTATCGCTATATTACTTTCCTTTTTTCTTCCCTTGTTTATTTATAAAGCAAAAAACCGAAATGTCAATCTCATTTAGTTAAACGTACGAGTAATTTCATGCCTTTTTGCTGCGTATGCATGTGCATGCATGTGTTGGAATGCAACGAGCAACGGTAGAACTTTGCAATCAAGAATGAGTGTCAATCATTTTCTTTTTCTGTTCCCTTGTGGACAAACTTTTGATTGACACGTTGTATGTAAAGCAACTGTTGGGAATCTGATGTCTTCTTCTGTTTGACAAGATTTTTTATTCCAAACGTAGTGTTAGCATTGTCATGGTATTCTTTTTTGTGATAAGGTTTTGTTTTTATCCTTCCCCTGTTTGATGCTGATGTTAGTAGCTCTAATTCGTTGTTGTGAAACAGATATCTTTCTCAGGATGCTGTTGGAACCGGTTTTACCTGTCCCTTCTTTAGTGGTTAGCTTATTCGCTACTTTTTTTCTCCTTCGATTTTCATTTCATCTGTACTTACTATTCAAAGTTAAGCTTCAGACAAAGCCTGTTTCTATTCAACGAGGAGGAAACTTCTTGGTTTCACATTGTAGAACTAGGCATTTTTCTCCTTTGCAATCTTTGAATGAAGATTGAACAGTAGAAGATTAACTATAGAGAGTACAATGGCAATGTGTTGAATAAAACTGGAAAGATCTATAGCTATTTGTATATATGCTAGATACCCTCTCGTCCTTGCTTCCGGATTTTATCATTAATTACCAATTGTGTTGTTTACCTCTGGTTAATGTACTAAATGCATATTTAAAGAAATGGGCTTTGATTTAATGGAATGAGTTGCATGTCTTATGTAAGAGGCTTGGACCAATCTTATGTGCCTAGTTTTCATCTTTCATGACCAGTGCCACTTGATCATCAGTCTATGCTGCTAATCGGCAAGAAGTTGTCTTTGACAATCCGACCACCAGTAGACATTCTTCATGGGCAAGCACCTGCATTAAACTGGCAATCATTTTTGGAAAAATATCTACTATTTGACTATTGACATCATCAACTAGTATTATTTGTGCCTATGAGTGGTTGTTTAGAACTGCATTTTACCTAACAGCGAAAATAGGTTGTTTTCGATGAACATTTCCTTTAAAAAAAGTTCCCTCAAGATTAGTTTTAGGACCAAACAAAACCTTCCAAGAAACTTGTCTTTCTATTGTTTTTAAACACTTGGACATTTGAAATGTTCAAACTCTCTCTTTGTGCTTTGAGCTTCTTCGTTATTTAGCATGTTTGAACAATGTTTTGAGTGTGCTAGCCACTTGGATACTTGAATAAACTTCCATTTATTATAGGGCCATGGAAACGAAGTTATTTTAAGAGAGACTTTGTATGATGCTGCTATAAAGATGGACCATACATTCCTCAGTCCACAAGGAGGAAATCTGCTACCTGACAAACAGCTAAAAGATCTTGCTTTGACATGGTCCTTTGTTGCTGACAATGCCATACGGTCACTGAGGTATGCTTATGAATGTGGAGATCATGGCTCGGTGCAATTGCTTTTTTTTAGAATATCTCATCCAACAAATCTCACTCGCCATGATCTATTGCCACAGGGAGAATGGTAACCAGACCAAAGCTATCTCTTACATAAATGCTTTCTCTGAATCTTGGCTGCCCGCGCAATTGATCAAGTGGGTTACTAGTCAGACTGGGATGGGGGACAAAGCAAGGAGCCTGAATGTTTCCACACCTGTAGCTCTTCTCAGTGAGTTGCTTGCTATCTCTATGCTCTTCTCATTTGTTCACAGTTGTCGGAACTTCAGCACTTGTTTCATTGGATGGCCCAGTTAAGAATGTCAACATGCTATGTGATGATATGAAGATATTTTGTTCTTACCATTGTCCAAAGTGGAGCATATGTAATCACTAGACCAGCAACCCGTGCAAACCCGTGCATTGGCTGTGTCGCACACGATTTGTAATTCTTCCCTCTTTCTTATACTCTTTTGACTCCAGTTTCTTAAATGTCTAATGAAGTGGTCTCATTTTCAGAGTGGCTACTCATCATCGAGGATCAAGGGGTGAAAATATTCGAATGTGACATTTCCAAGGTTTATGCCAAGGCTGTGCTTTGCAAGTCAAGAGTTGAATATGAGATCCCAGTTGATAAGATAAGTGGCAAATATTTGGGTGAGGATCTTGCTTGCATGGTTCATGAGAGGAAAGAAGACAAGGAAGCTGATAGTGATCTAGAGATGATTGATTCAATGGATACTGTCCCTTTGCCTGCTCCTTGCTCGATGAAATCAACAGCAGCTGATGGTGTAAGAAAACGCAAAGAAGGGAGCACCGTTGAAGGGGAAATACCTGTAAAGTGTATCAAGTATCACTTATGTGAAAACTTGAGAAGGGAGAAGCTTTTGCCTTTGGCCATTGGTGATGGCTTGAGTTGTGGGAACAGTCCGAGTTTGGATGAATATATGAGAGATATGGAACGATAGCATCTTGATCACGGTTTATGTTGATCTTATGTTGATCGGTGTCTCATTCGATTTCAACCGAAGAGCAGATGAGAACACTATTTAACCGCATTTCACCATTGCATGGCATATCTTGAAGTTGGTTGCATGTCGGATGTAGCTTAGTATTTCAACCTCATTACATATGCGATGTTTGTCGCCGCGTTATCAATGGTGGAACCTGGAAGGCTTTTGTGGCTGAAGAAGTTGGCATTTACCATTGGATGATGGCTTCTCACCAGAATTCTTCATATTGTGGCATTGTTTGTAGTAACTGAAATGAAAACAAATGCGGGTATTATATAATAGTATTACAGAGTTAGATAAAAGCATGGAGAAATTGCTATAGTGCATGTTTTTTGAGTTTTGAATTTTGGTTGCTGGGGTCGGCCATTGGAACAGGATGAATCCCTTTGTTGTGTTCGGGAACCTTTGGTTCGGGCTGAGCTTGAATATGCGGTGTTCGAACTCATCGTACATCTTGCAAAGCCCCAAATTTCCAACTGTTCTTACGGCCCGCCAATAGGCCAATCTTGGACTATTTGGTAACTGAAAAGACAGCTCAATTAAGTCAAGTCTTCCAAAACCTAATCACCGACACTGAGATTTTCGTAGGTTTCGGCATTGCATAATTTAAAGGATTAATATCCTATACATTGGCGGTAGAAATTGAAAGTTTCCACAAGCACCTTAGTTTTAAGGTGTAGTGAGTTAGTTTAGGGTATAATATTTAAGGGTTTAGGTATAAGGGGTTAGAATTTAGGGATAGTTGTTTTAATTTTAGGGTTTATAGGTTAGGGTTTAGTTTAGGGTAATATGGTGAGGATTTAGGTTTTAATCTATAAATCCTAAATTATAATCCTAAAACTTAAATTGAAATAATTATCCCAAAATTTAACTCTCTATACATGAACACTATACCCTACACTAATTCTCTATCCTAAAATTAAGGCGCTTGTAGAAACTTTCAGTTTTCACCGCCCGTGTATAGAGTATTTATCCTAATTTAAAAATCAAGTAAAGAAAACTGTCGACGGCAGAGCCCGGCCCATTTATGCTAATTTTTCCTTCAACATAAATGGACCAAAAGAGAAATAAAAGGTTGGTGAGGTGTATTTATAATTTCTTTTCCATTTTTTTAAACTTTGTATCTATTTTTTAGAATTTTTAAGCCACAAGCACTTTTTTTAGATCAAAAGTATTGGAAAACACTCGTTTTTCTAAGTACTTTTTTAATATTTTCAATTACAGAGTAGTATTTTAGTTCGGTTTTAAATTTAGATAAACAAACGCATACATGCACATTATGCTGCTTAAATTCGGATTATCTATGAAGGACAATATCATTTTTTGTCATTTGGATCACCTAATAATTTTTATTTGGGCAGTAGTTATAGTTTTAAAAACTTGTTTAAATATAATAGAAATATAAGGATTTATTTAAATAAACTAACAAAGTAGGATTTATTTAGTACTTTTAACCTTTGAACATCTATATTAATTAAGGGTAATCTTCACCAGTGGTCCCTTTCGTTTAGGGTGTGTTCTATTTTGATCACCAAAATTCAAAAACGATTATTCTGGTCATTAATGTTTAGAATCGTTTCTATTTTGGTCCCTTGGCCGTTAGTCTCCGTTACTTAAAAAAATTAATTTCTAATTTAACCCCCAAACTTTCAAAATTTTATTTTTCACCATATTTCCCAAAAATCTAACCCTTCTTCTCAAAACTGAAAGAGAAAAAAAATTAATCTTTTTTTTCCTTTCAGAAGGTTTGATTTTTGTTTGTTTTTTTTTATTTTTAATTAATGCAGAAGAGATTGGCGTATTCGCTCCCAAATGAGGTGCTGGAGCACGTGTTCTCGTTTATACAATCGGATAAAGATCGAAACGTGGTATCGGCGGTGTCGTGGTACGAGATAGAACGGTGGTGTCGGAGGAAGATATTCGTCGGGAATTGTTACGCCGTGAGCCCTGGGATGGTGATCAAACGGTTCCCGAAAGTTAGATCTGTTGAGTTGAAAGGGAAACCGCACTTCGTTGACTTCAATCTGGTACCGAACGGCTGGGGCGGTTACGTCTTGCCGTGGATCGCGGAGATGGCCGGCGCTTACCCTTGGCTCGAAGAGATTCGGCTTAAACGGATGGTCGTCACGGATGAAAGCTTGGAGCTTATTGCTAAGTCGTTTAAGAATTTCAAAGTGTTGGTGCTTTCTTCTTGTGAAGGGTTTTCAACTGATGGACTCGCTGCCATTGCTGCTAGTTGCAAGTAAGTTTGTTTTAACACCTTTTTTTATTTCTGCAATTTATCTTGTTTCTAGCTACATTTCTGCAATTAGTAATGAAACTGTTTCTGAAAGCTTGAATTCTAGTCTTACCGTTTTCAGTGACATTAGCAGTGGTGAACTTCTAATTCTGTTCAACAGTCATAGATTTTCTTGATTTCGTTTGTTTTAACTCTTGGATTTAATCTAGTAAATCTATATAAAATGTTGTTTGAATTGTTTTCCCTTTGAATTGTATGCTATTTTTATGAATAAATCCACATTTTAATGTAGGAACCTGAGAGAGCTGGACTTGCGAGAAAGCGATGTGGATGATTTGAGTGGCCATTGGCTCAGCAATTTTCCCGATACATACACATCCATGGTGTCCCTGAACATTTCTTGTTAGGGTTTTGAATTAATTTTTTGGGTTTTAATTTTATAATTTTTGGGAAAGATGGTGAAAAATAAAATTTTGAAAGTTTGGGGGTTATATTAGAAATTAATTTTTTTAAGTAACGGAGACTAACGGCCAAAGGACCAAAATAGAAACGATTCTAAACGTTAGTGACCAGAATAATCGTTTTTAAATTTTGGTGATCAAAATAAAACACACCCTAAACGAAAGGGACCACTGGTGAAGATTACCCATTAATTAATGGCAGTAAGTGGCTAAGAAACTTAAGACGATTTTATTAATTGTTAGGGGACGAATTATATAGAACAATTAAATATCAGTTGATATTTATCACATGATTGCTTGGAGACTTGGAGGGATGGAAATCATCTACCCCTTAATTATGTCGTCATTAGTGCCTCCACTTTAAAATAACGGATTTAGAGTTTAAGGTTGAGACTTAAGGTTAAGGTGTACGGAATTAGGGGTAGAGTGTATTTTTTAGGGTTTAGTATATAAAAATTAAGATTAGAGCTTATAATTTAATTTTTAAGTATTTTTTAGTAGGGGGCATATAACGAAGCATATGTGGTAGAAGTTTTTTACTCGACTTGGAGTGGGCTCTCGCGTCGTTGATATTTATACCTTGCCTTTGCGTTAAATTAAGGGTTGACTTTTTTTAAATTAATTTCAACCATGGCTGACGCATGCATGCCTGCGCTGCCCAAAAATCATTGTATATCATCCACGCATGCCATACATATAATACAATACAATACAATTGATGTGAACAGAATTAGATCTACAAGTTTTCTCACAATTCCCAAGTTTCCAGACAAAACTATTAAAGTCAAGTAATCCCTAATGAATTCTCAATGGTAAACTCCTATTACCAAATGTCAAACCATATTTATATAATAATTTATTTGAAATAATCATAAAATTATAAACATTTTGATATGAGATTAACATGATGCAACTGAATTCATCACCCAACAAAAACTTAAGAGATTTACAAACCAATTCCCAAATTATCAAACCCCATTAATAAATTAAAAGAAAAAAACCCTTAAACATTAGTTTTTATTCAAAGAGAATCTTACCCTAAATTAACCAACTTTATTCAATCATGAACAGAACCCATTGCCACAATCCCAAGCTTCTGCAGATTCAACTTCACGACTGTATCCACAAACATCTTTGTATCTTCCCCGGTGTTACCCTCCGGTATATCCACCGTATACGACTCTAAAACAATGGTGTAAACTTTCCCTTCCTTTCCAAACTCATTCACCGATGTCACCGACTTGTAGTTTCTCAGCCTGTGCTCACCTCCGACCACCCTAAAGCTCAACACGTGCTTTTCGTCATCCAAGAACTCCAGTCTCTCCGTACTCGTCGAAGCTGGCAGACCCGAGACGACGGTGACTTCCCTAACGCTCCCGACGCCGCCGTCGCCGCTTCTCATGTTGCAGCTCTTGATGAAGTGTTTGTACTTATGGGGGTTGTCGAAGCTCCGAACGAAAGGCCAAACGACATCGGCTGGGGCGTCAATACGCTGCGTTATCAGCGACGTGCATGTGTTGGGTGTCGGCTCGAATTCATGGTATTCTTCAATGAGAGGCTTCAGCACCGCGTACTCTTCCAGGGTTAGACCTGGATACGGCGGCGATTGGCCGCCTGAGCGATCCATGGGCGGCAGCACCAGTTTTAGCACGGTTATGGAAAAGTTATGGCTTTCGAGTTCATTAAAGGCAAAGAAGCTTGAGAACGGGTTTATAAATTTTTTGTCGTCGTTGTCATTAGACATATATGCCCTCCTCTACCTTTTCGGTGTACCTACTTATGTCTTCACACTCAAAATTAGGTTTAGAGTTTAGGTTAGGGATTATGATTAGGGTTTAAGAAATTTAAGGTAGATTATATTTTTAGGGTATAGAGTGTAGGGTTTAGGATTTAAAATTTAGGGTTAGAGCTTGAAATTTAATTTTATTGTGTTTTTTAGTGTTAGAACATAAGTAGGGGCACCGAAAAAGGGCAGATGATTTTTATCCGATTAGGCCGTCCACTTTTAAGACTAAACTTGTCAGTGGCTTGTGTTCCTTTGTCGTTTCCTTAAAACTGTGTTAACTTCTAAATTAAGAGATTTATCGGTTAGGCTTAGGACAAATCATAGAGTGGCTATTTTAGGACAGGATTTTGTCTTTATCTTAAATTATAAATTAATATTGCATGGGATTATATACATTTAATTCGGCAATGATATATAGCATTAACATATTTTTGCTTTGAAGTAAAGTCTAGATTCATAAACAAAATATATTATTGGACAGTCGAAACATATATATAATATGTTCACACTGAGATTGATGAGTGTTTAGATTAGGAAAGGGTTTTGCTATTAATATTTGATTAAGATTAATTAATACACGAAATCATGAGGTAGCCGCACATACCAAAAACAGTGGTTACGTACCGATGAACATTCATTAGTATTTATTTCGTATGGAATATAAAAACGTAAACGACAAGCAATTAGTTGACAAAAACTAAAGACAAAGTTGGGATTGGGGAACTGCAAATTAATTAAACCAAATCAAACCCTAAAAACATAAAAAAAAACAAGATTAAACTTCTTGAAGTATGCGTAACGAAGACGAGGACATTAACTTTACATAAAGAAAGAAATAGAAGATCTTAAAATATAAAAACAAAGTTATTATATATTATATTAGACATTTTTTTTTGGAAAGAAGGTAATGACTCGTAATATTTTTTTAAATTTTTTTTTTTAAATTTTAAAATGTAAGAATAAAGACAAAGGAGGGTGAGAAGTAAGAAAGGGGGTTAGAGAAAAGGAAAGCAATAGAACCGAGGATCATGTGACAACTCTAACAAACTCCCTCTCGCGTGATCTATAACTCCACTTTGCACTTTTCTGGAACCCCATCGCCGTCCTCTAATTATAAAGCCTGGTTTATATTTCACACATTTATACACCGGTAATTATTTGATATATTGACGGTAGAAATTAAAAAATTTCACAATCGTCTTAGTTTTATGGTTTAGGTGCTTAGTTTACGGTATATGGGTTTTGAATTTAGGGATAGTGATTGAAATTTATAGTTTAGGATTTATAGATTAAAAACTAATTTCTCACCATATTACCCTAAAAACTAAACTCTAAGTCATAAACCCTAAATTATAACCTTAAACCCTAAATTTTAAATCACATACACCTAAACCCCTAAACCCTACACCATATATTAAACACCTAAACCCTAAAACTAAGGCGCTTATGGAAACTTTTAGTTTCCACCGCCAATATATAGGATAATGATCCTTTATATATTAACGGTGAATCATACAATAAATTATCGTTAAGATTTTTTTTTGATAAGAAAGGGATATCATTATCATGTGCCTCATTAAAAAAACCTCCCTAAATCTAATGGAAGAAAAAAAGTGCACATGATAAGATATACAAAACACGTGAGGATTACATCCTATGAGAAACTAAGTTCTCGTGTAATAGATCAACAAAAATTATCGTTAAGATTTAAATTATTCATAATTTTATTTTTTAAAATTATTATTTGATTCATTGTATATAACAAATACAAAGCAGTTTGTAAGTTTCAAACTTTAACCGAAGATTGAGAAAAAGCAGAAGAAATGGGACAGCTAGCTTGTGCTGCATGCATGGCTGTATCCAGAACCAGAAGTCAGGCATATGACTTTGAAATTAATACCCCAACAATTGATTAAAGGGATTCATTGTTTGGGGACTATTATGATGAAACTGTAGGGCCATTCATGGTTTCATTATGAAGCAAATATGGAACCATACGCTTTCAATTCTCAACTTGCAATGGTTTAGCACTAACTACGTCTACAAGGCAGTAGGCAGCGAAAGCTGAAGAATTAGTCGCCCACATGATAACACAATTAATGTTCAAGTTTTTGTTTATGTTCGTTTATTTATTGAACGAACGAACATGAATAAGATTTATGTTCGTGAACGTTCGATAATTTATTCAGTGAATCGTTCGGCGGAAATTTTGTTTATGTTCGTTTATTTATTAAACGAACGAACATGAACAAGATTTGTTGTTCATTTAATTAAATGAACGAACACGGACAAAAGGCTTGTTCGTTCATTTATGTTCGTGAATGTTCGATAATTTGTTCATTTATGTTCGTTCGTTTATGTTCGTTTAAGTTTATTCACATATGTCTAGGGGTGTTTATTGTTTGGTTAAACCGAACTAACCAACCGAACTAAAACAAAATTAGTTAATCTATTAGATAATTTTAGGTTTTGGTTAATGATTAAATTTTTTTTTTCAAATTTCAATTATTGATTAATTTGGTTTAAAATCGGTTAATTAGTTGAATTAATTAAACTAACCCAAAATATTAAATATTTAACACATTATATATGTTCGTTTGTGTTCGTTTATGTTCGTTTATCATTTAAACGAACGAACATGAACAAGCTACATTCCTTAATGAATGAACACGAACAAGGAATTTTGTGTTCGTTTCGTGTTCGTTCATTTGTTCGGTTAAAGTTAAATGAACGAACATGAACACACCCTCGTTCGTGTTCGTTCGGTTCGTTTACAGGCCTAGTTGTTGGTCATAGAAAAACCAATTATTTTTTTTGTTGACCTCTGGTTTCCAGGGTTTGGCCATGATTAATCCAGACGCACACTTAGTTTTGGTAGGTGAGTCTCCCAGCAGATATTTTCTGTATACACAATGCCTCGAACTAAAGAACTATTTAAACGATACCAAGCTGCTTACCACTTGAACCAACACTGTGGGTAGGAAAACCAATTATTTGGTATGCATGTGATGTGAACATGTGAGCTTTGTGTTCTTCTTCTTTTCCCTTCTGCCAGGGAATTCTTGGAACAAGCATAGTTGCATACTTCATGTTTTTGTCGTTTTAGAACAGTCAAATTATATCATGAAACAGAGTGCAACATAAAATAATACTCGATTTGAAATAAACCCCATCTTCTTTTTTCTTCCTTTTAACGTGTGTTGATTGTGCTTATTTGATGCACCGAATCGATATTGTTTAAGGTAAATTACATGATCATGAGGGGGGAAATGAAACCTGTAGGAATTTGAAACCAAGCATGTTTCAAGGCTTGGCATCAGTCTCGAGTGGATATTATTTTTTAAAAAAAATTATGAGATAATTTGTAATTATTTTATTTTTTAAAATTTATTATATAATTTAAAAGTATATATATATATATATATATATTGAAAGTTGGGATGGGAACAGATTTTTGACCATTCCTATTCCATCTTAAAAATTGAAAGTTTTCATTAGATTTCAACCTGATTCAATCTTTTTGTAATGTTCGGTTTGACTTGGATTCGAAGGAAAAAAGAAAATTTCGACCGAATTGGACCCGGTATAAATGGATTTGTTCTCATTTTTATTTAACAAAAATAAAGATGGACATTATAATAATTATCCCTAATATGGAGATGAAAATTATATTATCATTCACAAAACACGATCCAAACTCGAATTAAAAATCCAACTATATAAAATTAGATCGGATTAAAATCCGTCGTCGGATAATTTAACTATCCCTGTTTACAAGAGAGCTTAAATTTTTAGAAGTTTCATATTCAGTACAATACTGAATATTATATATATGTGGTTTAAAACGTGAAGTTTTGGAATGAGAATTTGGAGCCACCGTCATGTTTTATGAAATTAATAATTTTAATTTGAGAGACCGATTTTTATTTATTTATATTTATTATAATTTTTTAATTAAGTTGATATTATGTGGTAATGGATTTTAATTTATTTGAAAAATGATTGAAATAATTTATTTCAAATGATACTTAGTATAATTCTTATAAATTCTTTATATACATTTATATAATTTTTAAAATAAATAACAAATTATATTTGTTAAACAATTGTTTTAGTATGCACATCCAGTCAACATCGCACAAACTTTACAATATTAATCATGTCGTGTGGCGAAGGGTTAAAAAGATATCACAACACACATACTCGGTTATTATGGACCACGAAATTAAATTAATTGATTGTCTTTTCTTAATTTGATCGAGCTAATTATTAAATGGTTGCATTATTGCTAATAAAATATTTATTTATACCAACTACACACAATATTTGCTTATATTTAATTCCAAAGGAGAAATGGTTGGTCTAAAAGCTTTTCCTTTGGTAGAAAAGTTTCGATTACATCATTTTAATTCTTAAACGTTTTAAAAATAATGGCGCTAAAAGATTTAGGGTTAGAATTTTATTCTATGAGGTTAGATTACATGGTTTACGATTTAAGTTTTAGGGTTTAAAAATTTCGAGGTTAGAATTTAGGGTTCAAGATTTAAGACCCATACAAAAAATACATGATGACTTTATAACTCCGTTTGTGAATTTTTTTTCCATTGACGTTGCATCAAATAATTACCCTTTAGCTTAGACTTAATACTAAAATAAGTGCTCAAACTGTACATTTTTTTGATATATGTGTTTATTATTATTTTTTTGCTAAAATAAATGCCTCAAAATTTATTTTGGGGTCAAAGTAGGTGCCTAAAAAGACTTTAAAATATGCCAAAAAATAATGCATTTGACGCTTATTTTATTCAAAAATAATTTAGACGTCTATCTCAGAAAAATGTATAGTTTGAACGTTTATTTTATATTAAACATTTTAACTTATTATATTTAAATCAAGATTTAATATCAAAATAAGTGCTCAAACTATATTATTTTTTAAATAGGTGCCTAAAGTTTTTTATAGCTGAAATATGCGCCTAACGTTTTATTTTTGACACCTTTTGTAGTTCTTTTAGACGGATAGAAATCCTCTACCCCTTTTCGGTGCCCCTACTTATGCCTCATGCTTAAAATTAGGTTTGTGCTTTAAGATTTTAGGTTAGAGTTTATGGTTAGAGTTTAGGAGATTTTGGGTAGGGTGTATTTTTTAAGGTTTAGGATTTAAAATTTAAGGTTAAGGCTTAGAATTTAATTTTATAATATTTTTTAATGTTGAAGCATAAGTAAAACATCGAAAAGGGACAAATTTTTTTTTATCCCTTTTAGACATCTATTTTGGTCAGAACAAATTAAAACAAATATTTCGGCTAAAAAAAAAACCAGACATCTATATCAAAAAATTATAGTTTAAACATTTATTCTATTATTAACCTTTAAATTTAAAACATAAATCTATTTAATTAAAAAAACACGTGGGCGATGCGTTTTAACGTTATCCAACTCAACGACACGCAATCCACAAAATAAACCCATAGGAAAGGAAGAGAAAGCTTCAAGCTTTATTCCTCGTACAAAATCTCAAGCTCTCTGTGTCTGATGTGATTATTTGAAGCCATGGATTCAACCGGCAAAACCTTATTCTTTGTATTTCTTTACAACCCATCTTTCTTCTTTGTCTAATCTTTTGAATTACTTATAAAATTTCAGCTCTTTTTTTGTGTAATGGTTTCTGATATGTGTTTGATTTTTTGCTTGTTTTTTGTGCATTTGATTATGATGAACAGGGGGGGAGCTCCCTTACGATGGGAGAGTCGATCTGTGCTGCAGCTTTGATTCCGATTGTTGCAGTCATGGATTTCTTGATTTTTACAACGATTAACTGTTTCGGGTACCGGCCCCGACCCAGACCCAAGAAATGCCTCTCCGGGTTTGCAGATATGACCCGGCTCGCCAATGAATCCCGATGTATTTCTTCTTTTCATTATGTAAAAAATTGTTAATCATTGAGGTTTAGTATTGATGTCCTTATTTATGAAAAAAAAGCATATTTTCGAGCTCTGGTTCAAATTTGATAGCTTAAAAATACTCAATTCTCAAAATATTGGAAAAATGTTGTATAAGATTGAATATATATATATATATGTGTGTGTGTGTGTGTTTATATTCCATTTTACTTGTTCTCCTGCATCTCTTGAGAAAACTAACTATCTAACATGGTTGATTGGTTACTTGTTGGTTATGTAACTTATGATGCAGTTACGGTGAACGACGTCGAGGCGTTGTACGAACTGTTCAAGAAGTTGAGTAGCTCAATCATTGATGATGGATTGATCCACAAGGTAAAATTCAGATGCATTATGCATAGGCAATTTGGTTTCTCAAACTTTGTTATGAAATTCTAAATTCTTTTTTGTGTTATAGGAAGAGCTTCAATTAGCATTGTTCCAGGCAACGAAAGGCGGCAATCTTTTTCTTGACAGGGTAAGTTTCTCTTTTTTTCTGGCAAAAATACCAGTTTCTATATCCCATGATTGAAATTGGAAGCAATCAAAGTAAAGGGCAAAGAGGAGACAAATTGTTCAGCTAGAATTTGGGGAATTACATTTTTTTTGATGTTTCCTACTGCAGGTTTTTGATCTTTTTGATGAAAAGAAAAATGGTGTTATTGAATTTGAGGAATTTGTTCATGCACTCGATGTGTTTCATCCGTATGCCCCTGTAGAAGATAAAATCGATTGTAAGGGTCCTTGAGAAATCAATTGCTTTGTACCTTTACGTATAGCTTTGGCTTATCTATATCCTGTTAATTTCCTGCAGTTGCATTTAGGTTGTATGATCTGAGACAAACAGGTTTTATCGAGCGAGAAGAAGTGAGTACGCAATTCTAAGTTCTAACCTGAATGCACTTACAGGTTTTACAGCAGCTGTTGGATTTTGGCTAATTGACTTTTGGTTGAATCATGAATGCAGGTTAAGCAAATGGTAATTGCCATTTTGATGGAATCTGAACTGAATTTGTCAGATGACCTTCTCGAGGAAATCATCGACAAAGTGAGCTCTACGAAGTTTAAATTCTTTGCTTTTCGTCGTTGTGCTTTTGTAAAGCATTACATGGCTAACTGGAATACTGGATTCTCATCTTCCTGCAGACATTTGCTGATGCGGATGCCGACAAGGATGGCAGAATCAACAAAGAAGAATGGAAAGCATTTGTGCTTCATAATCCCAGCCTCTTGAAGAACATGACTCTTCCTCATTTAAAGTTGTGTCGGAATCCTATATCCAGTTTCTGCATTGCCAATCTATTATTTATCTTATCGACTATCTTATCTTATCGTCCATGTTCAGGTGCATTACTACCTTATTTCCCAGTTTCGTTTTCAACACTGGAGTTGAAGACTAGTAACACGAAGTCAGGTTAGGCCGAAATGCTACAAAGTTTCGATTCGATTCAAGGGTACAAAACTACTGATTTAGCAGATCATCCTGGTTTCAAGAAGCTTTGGTTCATGTGTCATTGCTGGAGACGAGTCGATAAAGCGAATCCGATCTTTATGCAAGCACCGCATGAAAGTGACAGTAACCAGATCAATTTGATCAAGATCTCTAACTTTCTATGCCATCCAAGTTCAGTTGATTATTTTTTGATACAAATTGGTCCAAAAGTAATGAAAAGTCCGAATTGCATACAATATGCTCACAATGTTGTACAGTAGAAAGATTTGAAATTGAGTGCATTTTTTCACCAATGAGCTTGTTGTCTAGGATTGTTATCCCAAGTCCCAACAATCTCTCTCAAACAAGAAAAGGATTGTCCTCCCAACTAGGGTTAACCTGTGCAAGTAATTTCTCCTTGTCTAGTGAATTTGTTACCAAGTGTTGCATCCGAAAATCCTATGATTTCATTGAACAATTATTATTTTTAATAAAATTTTAGGTAGTTTTCGTGTTGCACCCCTCTTTATGTGGAAAGTCCTCGTGTTACACTCTTTTATGAGCTAAGCTTTCAGAAAAAATATGGATATATATTAATAAAAAAAATATGGATATATATTATGTATATACACTTGGATTGGAAAATATTTTTGGGTCAAAAGTATTTTTGGAGTCACAAATAATATTAAAAATTACTTTTTGAAAAAAAAGGTGCGTTTGTTTTCCAAACCGAAAAGTTAAAAATTTTAATTTTTACATTTGAAAAAAGGATTAATATCCTGTACACTGGCGGTAGAAATTTTTTGTTTCCACAATTGCCTCAATTATATGGTTTAAGGTTAGGGTTTAGGGTTTAAAGTATATGGGTTTTAGTGTAAAGGTTTAGAATTTAGGGTTCATGTTTAGAATTTAGGGTTTAGGGTTAGAATTTAGGGTTTAGGGTTAGGGTTTAGTTTTAGGGTAATATGGGTAGGGATTTAGGTTTTAACCTATAAACCTTAAATTTTAACCCTAAACCCAAAATTATATCAACAATCCCTAAATTCAAAATTATTACACTTATACCCCTAAATTTTAAACCCTAAAATTATATGATTAAAAAATTATTTGTGAGTCAATTTTTTTTTATATCTCGATTAGGTTTTAGATGACAATTATTTTAAATTTTAAATATTTCATAAAACATATATAATCATTAAAATTTATACTTTTATCAAATTTTAAATTGATATATTTTATATAATTTCAAAAAAATTGATATATTTTATATATTAAAACTTTACGAGAAATAGATCATGAGTTATATTTTAATACACAGTGTAAAAAAGTTACACAACCATTTATATTTAAGCTATAAAATTTAAAACTTAAATCCTCTAACCATGGGTCCATGACACCCTAAAACTTAAACATTAAACTCTAACCTCTAAATTCTAACCATAGACCTTAAAATTTTACAATCTACACCCTAAACCCCTAAACCCAAATATTAAAAGATTTGTGTAAACTTTATGTATCAAAGTATTTTCCTTAGATCATTATCTTTGACATAAAACAATGAGTTATATTTTAATACACAAGCTATGTAAAAAAATTAAGCAACCCTCCATATTTAAGTTATAAAATCTAAAACCTAAATCCCAAGCTCTAACACACTAAATCCTAAACTATAATTCTAACCATAGACATTGAATTCTACACCATACAGTCTAAATTCTTAAACCCTAAACCACAACCTAAATCTCTAAACCTTAAAATTAAATAACTTGTGTAAACTAAAATTCACACAAACTTGTATATCAAAATATTTTCCTAAAACAATTTAAATTTATGGCAAATGTGTAGTTTTATATGTACCAACAACACAATATATATATATGGGATAGGATCAAATTACACTGTGTAAAACTCTCTAAGTTTTACACGTTTTTTGGATCGTTGGATGAGTGAAACGGATGGATGAGATTAACAGTAAAATATGTAAAGATTATCACTTGGGAATTTAAAACACGGAGTTAATCTCCACCATCCATTTCCCCCATCTAACGATTCAAAAAATGTGTAAAACTTAAAGAGTTTTACACAGTGTAAGTTGATCCACATGTAAATATTCTCCAAGCTGCCTAAAGAAAGAGGATTCTCCATCTCTCCTTCAATTTATCTTTTCTCAGTTTCTTCTTCAAGCTTATTATCGCAGCATTTGATTAGCAGCGATGGCAGACAAGCCAAGCCGAGGGTTGATATTATACGGTGACGGATTGGCTCGCTTCATTCACCCATCACATACCCATCTCCACTCTCTCGCATCTATAGCCAACTGTGGTTTCTTGAGCCTCCCCAATTCTCCTCCTTCAGGTTCCCCTTTCCCCTTTCCAATTCAATTCAATTTCCTTTTCTTTTTAATTTTCATTTCCCTCTTTAGGTAATCGGTGATGAAGATATAATCTCTTTTAAGATACACCCAGACACTGAAAACTGAAAAGATAGTTTCTTTTGCAATTTTTAACATCTTTTAGTTTTAGATTGCTAGGAAATATACCAGCCTTTTCTAATTGGTTTTGCTGTATTAAATGAATTTGAATATAATTGTTTGGAAATGGATTAATTATTGAAATTACGAGGGGTTTTCTTAGTATTTGATTCTTTTGCTTGTTTTGTTTCATCCACCATATGGGAATTTACTTGGATTTAGACTGCAGAAAGCGAGGATGATCGAATCGTAAGAGAGTTTGCGGTACTGGTGGATGCCTTTGAGGCATTGAACAAGGTGAGATGCCTATTATTCTTGGTTATTGGAAATTGAATTCTCATGATAAATTCGGCTTCGTGATTTTTTCAGAACGGGCAATTTGCTAGTGAATCGAAGTCTCGGAAATCGTCCCTGATTCAAAGCATATCAGAGAGGTATTATCATGATCTTGCTGGGTTTTAATTGTTGGCAATTAGAATATGCCACTCAACAGTGCTTCTTTTTCTCAGTTCAGGTTTATGGGAATGAAAGCTGCTGTATTGAGTAACAATTCTAGTTTGAAATCTTTCGGAGAAAAACTTGGCTTCAATGTATTGGATGTGAATGGACTATTAGGAAACAGCAATACTCCCTCCGTATCGTCGGTTGATAATTTGGCTTCTGAACTGCTGTCCTTACTTGGATTTCAAGAAGGGAAGATAATGGAATCCAACCAGTTTGATTTAGTGATTTTGCATGTTGGGTCTGGGGAGAACTTGAATGTCGAAAGTGGCAATGCTACTGCGAGTGATGTGGAATTCATGAACGCTTTGCTTGGTGCTATTATGTGTATAGCTAAGCCTGGATCTGAAATTGGTTCTCGTCTACTCTTGTCCCTCGTAATGAGCTACGGATTAGTGTCAACGGCTGATGATCCTAGTTTGTCAATTTTGAGCACGAAAGATGAGAAGAATCCTCATCTTTCAGTACTTTTCCCTAAACAGAGTTATACCATGAGAGGAGAAAGTCCAAGAAATGATGTTCGGTAAGAATAAACTTTGCGAGCGAACACCCATTTTGCGCTTTTTTTGTCGACGATTTAACTAATTTATGATCAACAGGCTCCACAGTCCCATGTTATTTGCTCAATATCAGTATGCTGTAACCCGCAAGGACATGGTAGACACTTTTTCTTTTGAAGATTTTAAAGAGGTACAAATTGACACTGTGAGATAAGTTTTTTAAACCTATTTGTAATGTTGGCTTTGACATGTCTCCAAACATGCATCTCTCCAATCTTTGTAACCAAAGTGAAATTGTGCATAGAAATCTTGAAAATAACCTCTGTGCTTGTTGCCTATTTTTCGTTGCAGCGTTCGGGAAATCTTACCATACCGGCTGACAGGATGCTGCATGAGGTAGCATTTAAGCTTTGGAAGGCGCCCAAGTATGGTGCATAAGATGAACTTTGTCTGTCTCCATTTTCCTGATTTCAATTGTAACCTTTCAAAATAAGAGAAACATGATAAGCTTATGGTGCATCCTGTACTCTTGAAATCCTTTTTTTTCTCTGGCTATCTTGTTCTTTGATCTCATCTCAACTTTAGCTAACTATGCCTTTGTGTTATGATACACATTCTCACTGTTAATCAAAGGTCGCGTACTCGTGTATTTGATGTGAATTTATAAATCATGCTCACCAAACTGTATGCATATTTCAACAGGCATATTTCATCTTCAATTATTGGGAAAAAAAGAACATAGCAAAGAAGGAACTTAAGCTACTGTACAAAGAACTGAAAGGAGACGGGATATAATATATACTCTTGAATATCTATCTATATATGTATAAATAGTTAATGGACTGTACAAAGTAAAACCAGCAGCACAAGGAGCTAGGAAAGATCAGGTTCACCACAGAATGCATCAGGCTCAAATGATCTAGCAGAATCATCATTGTAAACTCCTGGTATTGCTCTGGTTCGAGCTTCTTTAGATGTCATGTAGGAACCCTCTTGGCCTCCCTGATCAACATTTACGAGGGCGGTAACACATACGAGTAAGGACACTGCTAGGGTTACTAGAGTGTATTTTAATCTGATCAGCACCGGCTTGACCTGCGGACGCAATACATAGTACGGGTTTTAGTAGCAGATACATCGCCCGGAGCACTAGAAAACATGTCATTAGATATTTGCAGAGTTCTAATAATCAAACAGTAAGAGGTGGGATGAGCCATTAGTTCTGGCCCTTATTCTATTGTTCTTTCTTTTAAAGAAAGCGAAAGGATTACCTTCTTTAACAGCCTTACAAGTTCATAAAAATGCAGTTTTCGTCAACAGAACTCGGATGAAAATTATTCAGAAATACATACCGTAAATGAACCGAGAAGCCTGTCACGTGCCAAAACTTCAGCAGTCTTCACCCATATCTGTGGAGGAAAACTGTATCAGTCTCTATTTACTACCATAACCATAAAATACATCATGCAACCTGTTTGTATCACTGAAAAGTTCAAAACCTATATGATGGTGAGAAACTTCATCATTTGTGAGGATGAAAAACATGCTTTCACAAACTCCCAAATTCCAAGAAAATATTTCAATCTAATAAGCTTTTAACATAGAATACATAGTAATAATCAGTAGGGGTGTACAAAGTAAACCGTAACCGTTAATCGGTATAACCGTTCATTTTATAGGTTAATTAACCTAACCGTTAAGGTTAAACGGTTTCGGTTAACTGAACCGCTAAAAAAGACGGTTAATGGTTAACCTATAGGTACTTTATTTTAACTAAGTATAAAGTTTGTGTTTAAAATTTCTCTATTTAAGTTATTTTTTTAAAAAAAAATTAATACAATATTTATCGGAGATATATATTTATTATTCTAAAAAAGAAATAATGAACATTTGAAAAGAAAATCGTAATAGGTTACAGGTTAACCTCTAACCGATCCGTTCCTTAACGGTTAACCATTTAAAAAATTAACGGTTAACCGTTTCTTAACAGTTAAGTTACGAATAATAACCGCTATAACGGTTAACCAACTGTTTAAGCTAAACGGTACGGTTAACCTACCATGAACAACCCTAATAATCAGGAGACATATCTGGCTCAATATCATAATTCATAGGGACATCTCTTTAGGAATGAAAGTGGATGAGTGAATTATTAGGTAACTGCAGTCTGCTATTCTAAAAAAGGATGCAGGCAATGGAAGTAGTTGCTAACAGACTCCTATTGTAAAGGTTATACATTTGCAGGATCAATGAACAGCCTTTCTAACTGGTCAATCGGTTAAAGGTGACAGCTTTTCACACAGTTAACCAAAGAAGAAGAAGAACAATACATGAAAACAATTGGTGAAATTGAAAACAGAAGATTATCATAAAATGGAGCAGCAATTGATTCAACTAAAATAAAGTAGTGGAGATGAACAATACCTGTCCATCATACCACCCTGTTTCTTCATCTGCAGGCCATGCCGAAGAGAAATCCCATAAGCAAACCATCAAAATTGGAACAAAATTTTACATGAAACAACAACATAGAAAGAAAACAGAGGAGTTTTTTTTTTACATTCGACAGTGGCACTGAGCAAGCGGTTCCCAACGTAAGCCCAACCCAAGTACATCCTCAAAACAGCAATTGTAACCAAAAGAATCCCACTCGAAACAGCTGCAAGAACCGGCTTCAGCGGCTCGGATATAGGGCCGGCAGAACCGAACCAGGCCACCGGTAGGCCAACAAAAAGGGCGAAAGAAGCACCGGTAGCGAACAAGCGAGAGCAGAATTCAACAAAGTCTCCCGAAGCCCAAGAAAAAGGGAAAGATGTGGAGAGGGATTGGTATTCGTTTATGGGCTGTTGTTCGCGAGGAACAGGGCACTCTGTCTCCGGCAAGGGAGGTGTGTTGCTACCATTTCCGCTTTTGTAAGATGAGATTGTTTTAGCAATCGGATTATTAATTTTGATGGGGAGAAGTGGGAGAAATCTGGGTTTCGAGAACGATGAGGTCGGGAAGGGGAAGCTTGGGGCGGAGGCTGGTGGCGATTTTGGTGATAGGTGGAGGAGTGTGGTGGACATGGTTCTGTCGTTTGTCGCTTGATAATTGGAATAGTACTATATTTTGTATCCCGAAAATATTTATTATTAAATCATATGAAATCATTTAACTGTTTGGATAAAGTACCAAAATAATCACTGAACTTTGTAAGAGCAAAAAATTAGTGTTTTAGAATTTGGGGTAGAAATTTGGGGCGTGTTTCGGGGTATATTATGTGCATAGAATGGGGATGGCGCAATGTTATCTTCGAGATGGATAGCCTCGAAACCCTATCATTGATTTTGGATTATCGGCAGTACCTCATGGATGGTGCTTTTGCTGGAAAATATACGTATAATACAATTACGGGCTTGAATTATTCGTTTTCAGCATGTTCTACGATCTGATAACATGGTGGCAGATATCCTTGCCAAGATGCATGATTCCACCTCACTCTCGGTACATATTTTTCATTCAGCTCCTCCTTGCGTGGATGAGATGTTACATGCGGACTCGATCGATGTTCTTGACTTACTTGAAGATTACTTGGCCACCATAGCACATGCAGGTTGTCGAGTTGTGTCCTTAGCTTTGTTTTTGATTACTTATGGCTTTAGTTATCTTCTAATAGAATCATGTGTACTTTTTTATTCTACTTAGGTTTAGGGAGGTTTTTAACGAGGCTCATGTGCGTATCCTTATTTTTACTAAAAAAATAGTGTAGTATCAAATGGTTAAATTTATTAATATATTAATAAATTATAATATTAAATATAGAGATTAAATGTGTTATTATCCAAAATTTTATAATTACAACGTTAGCCTATTAACGACTAAATTAACATTTTGTAACAAAATATAAAATTTAATTGACATTTTATAACAAATATTTAGTTATCATTTTATTTTTTTATAACAAAGTTCAATAACTATCTTGATACTTTACCCTGTTTTTTTTGTCACAATAATAACATTAAAAGTATAATTAAATTCATCATTAATCATTATTGAAAAAAATATATTTTATTAATGTCCACCGAGCTGTATATTCCAGATGAACATAGGAGAACATAACATTAGCAGATATTTTATTTCTTTGGATTCAACACCGAGCTGTAGAGTTGACATGTTTACAATTCCAGGAATTGGGATTCCATTCCTCCACAGCCCCACAGGTAACGAACTTACAACACTACTGTTTTTTCTTTCTTTCTTTTTCTATAGCCAACTTTCTTACACTTGAGAGACGCTACCTATTCATAAATACTAGACACAAACTATAAGCGGTATCCTCCCACTCCACTGCTCTTTTTATGCAGCGGCTTAAACGGAAGAATTCCCCCACTATATATTACGACGGGGAAGTGCCGATCCCCCACTTCGAATGAGCCGACACCTTCCGCCTCATATCGCTCTAACTTTCTTTGGCACATGAAAAAGGAAACCTTCTGAAACAGCTAATCAAATAACTTATTACTACACCAAAACACTGCTCAGGCTCAGGCACAGGCACACTCATCATCCTATAACTTGGTTTCTGTTCTTTTGCCTTCTCACATACTTGCATTTAAGACGTCGCAGACGGGTCATCAGCTGTCCGAATGATGGTCGAAGATGTGGCTCCCTGCATATTAGAAAAGACTAAGATTGATGCAAAAAAAAAGTCTAAAATAACAAGAGCTTATTTGAAACACCATCACTGTTACTTGCATGATAAACATAGACTTTATCGGCTTATTGGAATGCTATAATAATCACAAATTCTTTTACTTAATGCTACGAAACGAATACCAGGATCTGTGCAAAGACCACCTAATAGGATTATATATGTTCATTCTCCTTATATGTCTAAAACTCACTTTTGCCAGCAATCACGTATAATCTGTGCAATCATTGGATCAACATCGTCGGGAATTTCTAGATGCCTATTCTGGAATCCAACAGCTCCAACAACTTGCATAGGGTTCAACCCTTTCCAGGGAACCTGTAAAGTGACCAACTCCCATAATATCACACCAAAACTGTACACATCGGATCTGCAACCAACCCAGTCGACTTGTATAAGGAACAGAAGGGAAATGTCAAAGACATGCGCAAGCTATTGTGGTGTTAAAGGCACTTACTTCTCATCGGCTGGTTCATTCCTTAAAATTTCAGGTGCCATCCATTCAGGCTGCAGTGCATCAGCAAACTTTTACTTTAGAAAAAGAAGACAGATTTTTGGATAAATAGGAAAGTAAGAGAAAACACAAAGTGAACGACAAGGATTATCCTTTAGTAATACTACCGTTCCGGCAGAAGACTTTGAAGACAGGAAAGTATGATGCTTCGAGCGCGACAACCCAAAATCACAGACCTGAATATCAAAGCAAACATGTTTAAAAAATGCATTTGGTATCTTTCAGCAGAAAATAAAAGCAACCTGTAAAGTAGCTTGAATAAACCATGATCAAAATCAAGGAATACTTTTGGCCAGAAAATAGATTTGAGGTGAGCACCTTTACAACCCAGTTCTTATCAACAAGGAGATTTGGTGTTTTCAAATCTCGGTGCACTATTGTAGGTTGGCTTGTGTGCAAATAATTCATTCCTTTAGCCTGCAAACCATAAGAAAGTTCCGCTTAAATAGAAATTACAACCAGGAATGGAAGACGGGTGAAAGGGAAAGCAGAAGGAGATACTTCAATACAAGATATGAAGCATTTAAAATAAATGATTGATTCACTTGTGACTCTTACCACATCAAGAGCCATCCGCATTCGTCTCCTCTCATCAAGTTGGGGAATGGCTCGATGCAATAGTGTATACAAACTTCCCCTGCATAACAGTGAGTGAGGAGCACAAAGACTGTTAGACAGGATCATGTCCTTCTAAATTAACAAATCTCGTGTTAGAAATCACAATAACAATAGAGAGGTCTAGTATTTATCTGAATCAAAAAGGAAACAAACATCTAGTGGATTCGGTGTTTTCATGCACAGCAAAGCACAAAATGTAAAACCACCATGAAGTTTAAAATACCAACTATACCCATAGAAAATAAAAAAGAAGGCGCAAACAAGTGTAAAGTTAAAAACCACAAAAACATTGAAGACTATAGATAGAATCATAGAACTAATTGGTTTGTGTAAAGAAAATCAACCTGGGAAGATACTCCGTCAGTATAGAGAAATGTGGGGGGCGAGTAACTGCTCCCATGAAAAGAACAACATTCGGATGCCTCAACCTTAACATGATTTCAACCTGCAAGGATCATTAAACAGATGATTTTAATGTAAATTCATTCAGTTCTACAGGAAAGTTGGGCTCACAAGCATGAGTGTATATAAACATGTAAAAATGCTATAGAAGATATTTTCTGGGGCTCACTTCACATTTAAATTGAACCAGTGCATCACCGGAGAAATCTTGATCTAAAAATTTCTTCACAGCAACCTCCTGAAGAGCCAAGAGAGTCAAATAGACACAGAAATGAAAATGCCATTTGAAGACATTAAAGAGACTTTTGGAACAAGCATATTGTCATCAATCAGTAGAAGAATAATTTAAAGGAAACTAATGTTGATCCTCTTAGTAGACTTGCTGCAGCAGTTAGATCTTTGAGACAGTCATAAGTTGTACCACATATTAGGAAAATTAGTCAATCACGTGACAACACTCTTTTCTTGCTAGGAAACAAAGTCAATGTCACTACTCACTGAAAGATTAAGGCTCCGTTTGGTTGTAGAAAATATTTTCTATTTTTGTTTTCATTTTCAAAAATAGTTTTCATTTTTAGTTTTCTAAAAATTAGAAAACATGTTTGGTTAATAAAGATGGAAAGTTATTTTCAAAAATAAAAATAGTGAGAATGTGTTTGGTATATAGCTTTTCAAAATAGAAATGAAAAAAACAATTATTAAATAATTGAAATAAAATATAGTCATAAAATATAATAATAATAGATAAATAAAATATAAAAATAAACCAAAGTTTTAAAAATAGCATTAGAAGGATTCGAACCGGGTTAAAATTTAAAAACCTTTGTTTTCAGATTTTTCATTTTTTTAAAAATTTTCAATGAAAACAATGAAAACATCTTCTTTATGTTTTCAAATTTTCACTTAATTTTGTTTTCCTTTTCTAAAAATCATTTTCTATTTTCACAACCAAACACGTTTTCTTCAACTTTTTCTATTTTTTAAGAAAATGAAAATGAAAACGAAAACGGACTCCATTCTCTAGAACCAAACACACCCTAATGCTTTTGAAAATTTGGGCCCGTAGCAATATTATTGTGGTCATCATATCATCTAGTGATAATACACTACTAAAATTTCCATGAGTAAAATGTAGTAGCAAGTGTTACTCACAGTGCCATTCCAATCAGCTTTGTAGACCTCGCCATATGATCCTACAAGACAAGTTCATCTATTAAGAAAGACTGGTAAGAACTCAATTAAACATTCTATGACTCTGTAGGTCCAATTAAACATGGATATAAAAAGGAACCGATCAAGTATGCTAGCTCAAATTCTTAAAATCGGTATCATTTGCAGCTATCAAGTATATAGCAGGCTTGCACAGTCCTCTTCATATACAATGTGAACCATACTGGATTGACCTGTAGAGCTGTGCTAAGTGCCAGAGCAGGCAGATATTATAAAAACAGATTATTCAGCTTCTCATACCGTATGTCCATCCAATAAAAACAGAAACAGGAAGACATCTAGCCAGCATTTATGTAATTGTGTTACAAGCTGTATCACACTATTAATTGAAATACGAGATCCAAAACTCAAAAGAACAGTGGTAGTGCTAGACATGTATAAAAAAGAACAAGATTTATTGGGTTATCAGGAGGCCTTACCAATACCGATTCGTTCACCAATTTGAAGATCCTCCCATGGAATTTCCCATTCAGAAACCTCCCTTGGCATAGGATATATTTTCTCACTGTGATCATTGCCAACCATATGCAAGCCACTACCTGCAGTTTCTGTCCTTTCTAATGCAGATTCTTTACTGAAATCCATATCAGAAGTAATTCGTACTAGTTTCTCATCTGTGGCCAAGATGTTTTCCGGTTGTATTTGGCAAAACTCATCAGCAGAGGAGGACTCAGGAACTTGTATCCAATCACTAGTTGTAAAACCAAGGAGAAGCCCCTCTCTAGAAGCATTGTAGGAAGATGCAACATTAATATTTTCTGAAGTTTCCGTCGCAGATGATACAAGACAGTGGTCATTAGTTGACAACTCATTTGAATGGCAGCTAGCAGTTACATCTACATTGGTCCCATTCAGTACTTGATCAGACATACATTGTTCACCGAGGTCCTGTGAATTGATATCCATGAACAAATCTGGAGGAGGTGATGCACCACTTTCCAACAGAACAGCATGTAATTTCTGAGCAAATTCTGGGTCCTTTGCCGCACTAATAACATACTTGGACACATTTTTAACCTTTCTCTTTTGAGCTGCTGATGGTTTGTCATTAATGCCAGAAATGCTTTCACTAGATTTGGCTGCCGAGGAAAGAAGCTTCCCTAAGTCCTGTTCAGATCTATCAGAGACAGCTCTTCCAGCAAAGTTTTCCTCATCTTCATTTGCCTGACTGCTAACAGATTCCACTGACCTCGCGGCACCAACTTTAGAGCCTATGTCTAGATTAGCTGAAGATGCCATACTTTCAATTCCTTTGTCAAACAGAAAGCATGAACCTTGGGAGGCTTCAGTAAGATCAGCAAAGCCCCTTACAACTAGTGTGGAATTTAGGAGGTGAGAGCTTGGTACTTCAGCAGGAATTAGTGTCCCAGGTGCACCCATCAGATCAATAATATACTCACTGCATTTTTCAGATAATTATTTGCATCAGCTATGTGCCAAACAAAATTAAACTTTTCTATTTGAATTGACAGCAAAACTACATAAAGCAGAACCGAGGAAAGCACTGAAAAATACATACTGGTATGACACCATGTTGAGGGACTAACTCAAAAAAAAAAAAAAAGACTAATATGTCAAATTGTAGAAAAGCTAAGCATAGCAACCAAAATCAAAGACAGCAGAATTTGCAGATCAGAGCAGGAGGAAATACCTTCCATTGTTGATTCTAACCAAGTTCACAGCTCCATCATCGGTACCAGTGTAATAGCTCCCTTTGACCAGCATGCAGGGGAGGTTAATTCTATCAGCTAGAACCTAGAACCATAAGCAAGAAACAACTACCTTATAAAATGTCTAAACACCTTTATCCTTAATCGAATGTAAAATTAGACAAAGCGACAAGATACTATGACTAGAAAAAACAAGTTAAGAGAACTTGTTTCACAAGCTAGTTTAACTTATGAAAATATGAAGAGTAAAGGATTTTTACAACCTTAAAAAGCAGGGCTCTGTGGCGGGAAAGTCCAATGTCAAGCCGTCCAAGGGGAAGAATGATAGTGTTAAGAGAACTTCGTAACTCACAACTTATTGAGGTCCACATTCTCAACATCTCTTCAGCATCAGCAACAGGACCACCCATTCTATTAACAACCATTTCGGCAATTTTCTGAATCATGTCACAGACAACTGGGCTGTGACCAAAAGATCGCGACTGAACATACATATTATACACTCTTTTCTCAAGCTCTTGCAGTTCAGGATCAAGCAACCGATTAACCAAAATTACTTGATAATCAACATTATCTGACACTGATACTGCTCGAAGATCAACCAAAGACGGCATTTTCCCTCGTGCACCCAGAGTTGAGGCAGTGCCATACACATCATAAAATCCATCCACAATTTTTTCATTATAGTTTACAACATTATAATTCTGCAAATAACATGAAACAAATGAGTTATAAAACTTATCTTACTAAAGAAAACATAAAAAAGCCAGTACAGAATTGATAAACCAAAGGAGGAAAATCAATAGATTTCAAAACTAATCCTATATAGAAAATCCATAATGAAAAACAACATCAATTGTCATATAACCGAAACACAACTCATTGCTGACAAGTGAAAAGCAAAACTCCAAAGAATTAAAGTAAGTTATCAAAAATGAATAAACCCAATAAATATGTACTAATTTGTAAATTCAGCAAAACTTTAATTAATTGAGCTTGGCACGCAAATTGAACTTCAATTAATTAGTTTTTTTTCTCACAATCAACCCATGATTAATGAGAATGGCATTGAAGATAAGAATTTTCCAAAACTAACACATGAAATGGCAAGTCCAGAAATGAGATCAGCAGTTGAAAACTACTCATATATAAGATATATGATAATACGTGAATAAATATAATAGTAATATATAATGAATAAACATGAAATGCAATTAGAACTTACAAGAAAAAAGATGACATTATCAATTCACAAAATTATTCCAATTTCAAATGACATAAAGGTATAAATATATTGAAATCTAATAATCAGATTAAGTGGAAAAATGAAAATAGAATGTCCATGAATACTTTTTTTGACAATAAAATTGTCAATTACTACTGCTTCAAACAGGAAATGCAATTTCGAAAAACCTAGTTATAAAAATGAAAGTTTCAAGAAATTGAAATACTAAAAATTATATTACCCAGTAACGAAGCGAGAGGAACTCAACGGAAGAGCTGGTATCACTGCCGGCGAGGCTAATCTTTTTAGCAGCATCGATCTGAACGGTTTCGGGATCCGAAGCACTGATCGCCAAAGCCAACTGCATCTGAAACTCTTCTTCTAACAAACCAAAATCCACCTCATCTCCAGCCGTCCTGTCTCCCCCGACCGATTCAACGGCCCCGGTTCTCCCCATTGTGCCGGAACTAACCGAAGACGATTCAGAATGTGTCGCCGTTTCCACTCCCGTTACGTTCATCGAGTTGGAGATGGAATTCGAGTTCGGACTCGGGGCCGGACTCGGGCTGATCACGGGTTGCGCCTCCGCCAATCGTTGCTGCTCATTTAAACCACTGCCTATGTGAAGTTTTCTTAACAGATGCTTCATTTTCGGCATTTCATCAACGACGATTTTTTCCTCTTTTTTTCAATTTTTTTCCGCTCGTTTTCGTTGTTTCTAACTTCTACTCTAACCTACGCTCGCTCCTTAGCAGATTCGCTTAACCTGCGCACTCTTCTCCCGCAAGCTACCACTTGAAAGACTTCAAATTAACCGTTCACTCATTCCCTCCAATACTCACAAATATAATAAACTTAAAAAACTTACCACAATATAAGCACTAGTGCTAGAGTGTGCTCATGCTTATACTTCTAATTTTGAATACTTTTTTTTCTGTATTATTTGATTGAATTTATAGCGAAATCGGGTTACTTCTGTGAATTATGAAATGACGTGAAGAATCGCAGATAGTAAATACTTTGAGTAAATATTTTTTGTTCTGTTTCGCCTGTTCTGAGATAGAACGGACTGTCATCACCAGAAAGAGACGCAACAGAACAAAATAAATTACGTCAATGGATTGATTGCTTTCGGACGTTACAATGTAAATAAAGTTACTTTATTTTGACTTAAAAAGAATCAAAAGAAGTTTTTTCGTTTGCGTCAATAATATATTTTTGACCGATTCCTCACAGACGTTACAATTTAAATAAAAATAATAAAAATAAAGTAACTTTTCTCGACATTTGATTGAATTTATAGTGAAATAGAGTTACTTTAGATGAATAGAAAATGGCGAGAGGAATATCAAATAGTAAGAAAAATGAGAGATAGTGAATAAATATTTACTTTAGACATTGCTTTTGCCTTGTATCAAATTTGTGTAAACTTACCACAATATAAGCTCTACTAGTGCTAGTGTGTGCTCATACTTATACTTCTAATTTTGAATACTTTTTTCTATATTATTTGATTGAATTTATAGCGAAATCGAGTTATTTTTGTGAATTATGAAATGACGTGAAGAATATCAAATAATAAATACTCTAAGTAAATATTTTTTGTTCTGTTTCGCCTGTTCTGAGATAGAACAGACTTTCATCACCAGAAAGAGACGCAACATAACAAAATAAATTACGTCAAAGGATTGATTGCTTTCGGACGTTACAATGTAAATAAAATAATAAAAAATAAAGCTACTTTATTTTGACTTAAAAAGAATCAAAAAAAATTTTGTCGTTTGCGTCAATAATATATTTTTGACCGATTCCTCACAGACGTTACAATTTAAATAGAAATAATAAAAATAGATACTTTATGTTAATTTATGTTCATACCCATACCTCTAATTTTGAGTAACTTTTCTCGACATTCGATTGAATTTATAACGAAATTGAGTTATTTTAGATGATTAAGAAATGGCGAGAAGAATCTCAAATAGTAAGAAAAATGAGAGATGGTGAATAAATATTTATTTTGTTATGTTTAACTTATTGTGAAACAGAACAGACTTTTATCACAAGAAAGAGACACGAAAAAATTCATAAAAAAATCAAGAATAAAAAAAGTAATACAAAAAAAATGTTGTTTTATTGGCCAAATAAAATGATTAGTTAGTAAACTTGTTCTAATAGATATCGTTTGAGAAAAATTGTCCTTTACACACAAATATTTGTGATTGATTTCTCATAAGCGTTACAATATAAATAAAAATAATAAAAAATCGAATTATGTTGTGCTAATTTGTGTTCACACCCATACCTTTAATTTTGACCAACTTTTCTCACCGTTTGGTTGGATTGAATTCATAGCGAAAACGAATTACTTTATGTGAAAAATGACGAAAATAATATTGAATAGTAAGAAAAATGAGAGATTACGAGTATGCTTTTTGTTATGTTTAGCTTATTGTGAAACAAACCTGATTTTTATTATCGGAAAGAGAATAAAAAATGGATTATAATCCATACATAGTCTGTTTTTACAAGCGCCTTAATTTTAGGGTTTATAGGCTTAGCGTAGAGGGTTCAAATTTAGGATTTAGGATTATGGTTTAGGTTTTAGCGTAATATAGTGGGGATTTGAGTTTTATCCTATAAACCCTAAATTTTAACACTAAACTCAAAATTCTATCAATAGCCCTAAATTCAAAATTATTACACTTAAATCCCTAATAGAATAATTACCTATAAAAAGTTAGTAAAACAAACAAAAAATTATAACAGAAGTCAAAATAATTAAAAGGTTGCATATTTAAGAAATAAAAAAAAGTTATCGTTCAAATCGACAATATATTTATGACTGATTCTTCATAGGCGTTATAATAATAATAATAATAATAATAATAATAATAATAATAATAATAATAATAATAATAGAGTTATTTTATGATAATTTATGTTCACATAATAGTTCATACCTCTAACTTTGAATAACTTTTCTTACCGTTTGATTGAATTAATAGTGAAATGAAGTTACTTGAGAAGAAAGATTAGAGATCGACGGTGAATGTTTCCTCTTATGTTTAGCTTGAGTGACTAGTAAAAACTTTCCAATAGTCGCTACTGTTTTGTTGGATAAATGTGTTAAAAATAAAATATATATTAAAAAAAACAACTCGATTCAATTGTTTGAATATTCATTTGTACTCTGATAATTATCAAAGTTCAAGTTTCTGTGTATGCAGGGACGGAGCCAGAATTTGAAGTTGGGGGCAAAACATAAATTTTGAAAGGTGGAAAAGGGGGGGCAAATTCACAAATTTTTCAGAAAAAATATAAAGAATTAAAAGGTAAAAAAAATTCCCCTACCGGGGGCACAGCCCCTCCCATTGAAGCTAAACTAAATAACCTCTCCTTAATAATTATACTTTTATCTGATTAAAAAATGGAGTAAAAACTTTTTATGTAATCAATTTTAGAATATGGTTTTTTAATCAGTTGCACATAAGGAAGCTAAATTTGATTTATATGAACACAAGTGCTTGTTTAAAATAGGGTAACGATAATTACAGCATTTGAGTTGCATTTTGTTATTAAAACAGCTGATTTAAGTATATAAACCAAATGAACAAGTCACAGCTGTAGCTGAGAGCGTATATGCAAATGGTGGGACTAGATGTTTTCAACTTTCATCTTTGTGATTATGCATATCAGATCAAGGGCCCCAGAGCCACACGGATTCGCCGATTACGCGTTGGCTGCCGCCTCTTCTTCGACCATCTGCGAAACTGGGAGCAGGGTGCAGATGAGGTTGCGGTCACCGTATACATTGTCAACACGTCCTGGTACACCAACGGAAATAGTTGTAAATTTTCAGTATGCTAAGAATAAACATGCAAATTCATGTTCAACATAATGCTTGAATAACATGATTGGTCCAAACTCAGGGCTAATCAACCACAGAACAAAGGGATGATGATGAAAATAGTGAGGAAAGCAGCACACCTGTAGTAGGCCAGAACTTAGCAGCGCGAAGCCATGAAGCCGGGAAGGCCGCATATTCCCGTGAATATGGTTTCGTCCATGCATCTCCCATGAGCAGAGATGGTGGATGAGGAGCTCCCTGCATGTGCATATTTTAAACATAATGCTTCAATATATGTTGATCATAGCTTAGTGTTATCTAAGAATGGAGGGAAATATGGTGTAAAGAAGAGCCATTCACCTTCAGTACATTGTTGTGGATATCAGCCTTTCCATTCTCAATCTGAGCAATTTCTTCCCTGATGGAGATAAGAGCATCACAGAACCTATCGAGCTCCTCCTGCACGAGAGACCGAGAGTGAGATGAGGAATATTGAATGGTGGTAGGCAGAAAAATGATGAATTATACCTTGCTTTCACTTTCAGTGGGTTCAATCATGAGTGTGCCTGGAACAGGCCATGACATTGTAGGAGCATGGAATCCGTAGTCCATAAGACGTTTAGCAACATCTTCGGGCTCTATTCCAGCAGTGTTCTGGCAGTAATGGTGGCTTCCAATCAGTCATGGAAGCAAACAGAATGCTAAAGAGATGAAATGTGAAAAACTATTCTACTTTAACTACCTTAAAGCCTCTCAAGTCCACAATGAATTCATGAGCAACCGTTCCATTGACGCCACGAAACAGAACGGGGTAGTGGTTCTGAAAGCACAAAATCGAGTATGAAAAGAGATAAATGTGAAAACTGAGATGATTGTAAGCACATAATCTCAAGGGAAAAAGGTAGGTAGGTACCTCCAAGCGTTTTGCCATGTAGTTTGCATTCAAAATAGCTATCTTTGAAGCATCAGTCAGTCCCTTAGATCCCATCATGGCTATGTAAGTGTATGATATCGGCAAGATAAGTGCAGAGCCCCAAGGTGCAGCAGAAATAGTACCAAGAGGGTGTGATTTGTCAGGGGCTGGGATACCTCCAGTAGATATCTACAGTATGATAAAATAGAAATCAACACCGGATAACAGTATCTTGCAGCAGAAGAATCCACCACGAATTTGTACATATATACAGGCTTATATATGTCTCAGAGAGTATATTACCACAGGATGTGAAGGCAGAAAGGGTGCCAAGTGCTTCTTGACACCAATAGGACCCATGCCAGGTCCACCACCTCCATGTGGAATACAGAAGGTCTTGTGGAGATTCAGATGGCAAACATCTGCTCCGATGAAACCCGGACTTGTTAAACCCACCTGTAACCCAGAAAACATGTTTTCTTTAAGAAAATACAAGTAGAATAAGTAAAAATTGTTCAAATAAGTTGAAAAAGGACCTGGGCATTCATGTTAGCCCCATCCATGTACACTTGACCTCCATTCTCATGGATTATTCTGCATATCTCATCGATCCCTTCTTCATACACTCCATGGGTTGAAGGATAAGTGACCTGAAATTGAAATAATAAATTGGATTAGCATGAACAGTTTCCAGGCATTAAAAGAATTGTAGGGAATAGGGATGAATGTGATCATTCATACCATGAGAGCAGACAAATTGTCCCTGTTAGCTTCAGCAGCTTTCCTTAATTCTTCAATGTTGATGTTACCCTTGGAATCAGTTCCAACGGGAACAATTTTCATTCCACACATTGCAGCACTAGCAGGATTTGTCCCATGTGCTGAAACAGGTATGATACACACATTCCGGTGATGGTCTCCTCTTGACTGCAGCATTCATCCAGAGTAAGCGCCAACATAACCAGTACACACATTGAATGAATAAAAGGAATTCCTTTTCGTGAAGCGATGAGGATTATAAGTCGGTTACCGTCACTTACCTTATGAAACGCACGGATAACCATTAGTCCAGCATACTCCCCAGAAGCACCAGCATTAGGTTGTAAAGAGAAAGAGTCAAACCCAGTGATGGAACATAACAGGTTACCCAAATTATTGAACATTTCCTAATAGAACAGTCAACCAAAATTCATCAATAAACTAAAGATTTAAATTTACTCTACTAGATTATCTTTTTTAGAGAAGAAGTTCTAGGTAAAGAGATATTTGCCTGATAACCCTGAGCCTGCTCAGGAGGGGCAAAAGGGTGGATGTCAGTAAAACCAGGCCATGTCACGGGCATCATTTCAGTTGTCGCATTTAGTTTCATCGTACAAGATCCCAATGGAATCATACTATGACACAATGAGAGATCCTTTGACTGTAACCTGTGAATGTATCGAAGCAACTCATGTTCTGTGTGATACCTGAAAAAGAAAACAAATAAGTGTGAGAGTGGTACATTCAATTTATAAGCTACAAGTAGGTATACGTTTCATGAAAGTGTCATACGTGTTAAATATTTGGTTGGTGAGATATGGACTCTGTCTTAATAGTCCAGAAGGAATTGCATTCTCAACCTCTGGTGCAAGAGACGCAGCGGTGAACGAGACCTGAAAGTTTAGGTAGTGGTGATCCCATGTCAATAGGCAAAAACTATGTGTGAACATTATATCTATGAACAAGATTATTAGAACTCACTGGTTTGCCACCAGCAAATACTTGGAAAAGCTTGTCCACATCATCCAAGGTAGTTGTTTCATCAAATGAAACAGTGATCTGAAAAGCAACCAAAGTCCCATGATCTCATGATATAATTTATATTTGACCAAATAAAATCAAAGATTCAATCAGACTCACAGTTTTGGCATCTAGAACCCGCAAATTGATCTCACTCTTGTAAGCAGCATCCGCTATTGCATGAGCATCAGCGCATGTAACCTTAACAGTATCAAAGAAGGGAAGATCCTGGACTTCCGTGTTGCCCAGTTTTTTCAGTCCCAAAGCAAAGGCCCCAGCAAGACCATGGACACGTTGTGCGATGGCTTTTAGGCCCTCAGGTCCATGATAAACAGCATACATACCAGCCATGTTTGCTAGTAATGCCTAGATAAAACAAGATATTAAATCAAACAATTCAAAGCAAAGATATTTTCATTAGAGTACTAAGAAGTAAGAACTTAGTTCGGAAAAAGAGGAATTTGTATTGCTAACATTATCCTAACAGTAACTTTGCACTTCCCTTTAAAAGTTATAAAGCTTAGCATTTTAAGAGTTCTCTAAATCTCAATGCAAACAGTTCCCATAGGAAAACATAAAATATCTTACTTGAGCTGTGCAGATGTTACTAGTAGCTTTGTCCCTACGGATATGTTGCTCCCTGGTTTGCATAGCCATACGCAAAGCAGGCTTCCCTGATGAATCAACACTAACACCAATGATTCGCCCCGGCATCAGCCTCTTGTACTCTTGGGAAGTAGCTAGAAAAGCAGCATGAGGGCCACCGTACCCCATCGGCACTCCGAACCTCTGTGCTGAGCCAATAACTATGTCTGCTCCAAGCTCACCTGGGGGCTTCAGCATTGTCAATGCCAACAAATCAGTTGCCATGACAACCTTAACACCCTGGGCATGAGCGTTCTTAATAAACTCCCCATAGTCCAAAATCTCACCCGCCGTACCCGGATACTGAACCAAAACCCCACAAACATCACCAGAGCTGTAATCAATATCCTTAAGATCAGCAGTAACAACTTTAATGTCAAAACCATCAGCTCTTGTCTTACAAATATCAATTGTCTGGGGATGACAATTGTTTGCAATAATAAAAGTCTTCTTCTTTCCTTTCAATATATTGTTACACATGGCCATTGCCTCGGCTGCAGCAGTTCCCTCATCAAGCAACGAAGCATTCGACATAGGCAATCCGGTAAGATCAGTAATCATAGTTTGGTAATTAAGCAAAGACTCAAGACGTCCTTGAGATATCTCAGCCTGGTAAGGAGTGTATTGAGTGTACCAAGCCGGATTCTCCATTATATTCCTCAAAATCACAGGGGGAACATGAGTGTTATAATAACCCATTCCAATAAAAGACTTGAAAATCTTGTTCTTTGATTCCAAACTTTTCATGTGTTCAATCATTTGGCTCTCAGTTAACCCCTCATCAAACTTGGAAAACTTCATGGAATCAATACGTATAGCCTTAGGCACAGTTGCATCAATGAGAGCATCAAGGCTATTAAATCCACATGACTCAGCCATCTTGGTCTGCTCTTCAGGGGTTGCAGAGTTATGGCGGCGGGGAAAAGTATCACTTGATTTCAATGCCTCAACAGAAATGGATCGAATTTGTGACCCAGCACCAAAACCAACATTGTTCGACACATTTCTACCACTTAATAAATCTGATCTGCTACAACTCTTAGAACCAAATGGTGACAATGAAGACACATACCTTGAAGGAGTGTACAAAACAGGTGTTCTAGTGCTCATTTCACCATTGCGTGATTGCTTGGATTCATTAACCAAACGTTTCAAGATTGCCCTGTTAACCACCTTCCTTGCACGCTCCATGGAAAGAGTTTGCCTTTTCTTTTTAACAAGGTTTGGTAATGGAAATGGAAACTAGGGTCGTTGAGGAAAAGAGGCTAAAAACTTAAAAGCTTTACTTTTTGCTAAACATGAGTGGAATGAAGAAGGTGACTTTTGTTAGGGATATTTGCCTATATATATAGTAATTCGTATATATGGTTGCATTTGATCATGGATGAATATCTAAAAGATATAAAGATTTAATTTTTATGAGAAAAAAGAAGGAAATTTGTGGGTTCAAAACATGGTAAGTGGTGGGTGGTGAGTGACTTTACACCTAAGTAGGAAAAGACAGGATTTTTTTATGAAGATAACACTCTGCAAATAAAAGACATCACAAATCTCCGGAACAAAATGAATGGTATGGAAAACAGATTGAGATTCAATGGATCACAATTCATCTCATCCTTCTTATTCAAACAAAACCCAGAAATTGTATTTTGTTTTTAAGTGAAGCTTAGAGGTTATATGGTGGCAGAATCTCTTTCACAATCTCACTATCTAGTTTATCTTCCTCCACCATCAAATGTTTAATAAGGATTGAAACTACACGTATTTGTTAGAGAATGAGTGAGTCGGATACCGGTGGTTAAACCGAAAAAGAAACTACACGTATTTGTTGGCAACGAGGAAGATCAAAGATTAATAAGGATTAGCCGTTAATTGTGAAGAATCGAACCAAGACAAATGATAAATAAAGAATGTTTTGTCACAGAAAAAATGGGGTTTGGTGCCGAAACATAGGGTGAAAAGAATCTTAAATATTTCTTCACTTTTAATTAATTTCCTTTAGTTGAACTTTCGTTTTTCAATTTTCTCCATTTAGGCTCATTAAATAACCAAAATCTGTCGCAGTTAACATGGAGATGTGAGAAAGATGGGCCGAGTTGAAGAGACCTTACCCACCCCTACAAAGGGAAAAGGAAGTGGCCTATGAATATTGATTGGAATGCTTATTCACATTTCACACTTTCTCCGCTCTTGATTAATCTGAATTAATTCGCGTCGTACACTTAATTTTAGTGAGTAAATCTTTCAACAGAAATTTTTCACAAAGACTTAAACTCGAGACATGCTTAAGCGATACCAAGTTATTTATCACTTGGATCAATTCACGTTGGTTTATTTTATAAAATAAAATGGATTAAATATACATTTGGTGCCTTAACTAGGCACATTCTCCCAAGTTGGTACCTAATGAAATTTTACTCCTAAATTAGTACCTAAACTAGGCATATTCTCCCAAGTCGGTACTTAAATAATTTCTACTCTCAAGTTGGTACTTGAAATAGACACATTCTCTCAAATTAGTACCAAAACTTATACATTCTATCAATTTGATCTTAATTCGAAACAAAACAATAAATTTAACACTTAATATTTACATATTTTATCAAATTATTTTTTTGTTATTCTCCTAAATTGTTTGCACACATTCTCAGGAATGTCACATTACTTTCCTGATATAATAAAAGTTAAATAATAACTTGTTGTTTTATCGTAGAATGCAGTTGTTCAATTGTTTATTTGATCCTATAGACTCACTTGTTTTGACAATATCATAATTTTTTTACTAAATTGATGTAATTTTAATATATTAAGAGTTAAATTTATTGAATTGTTTTGATTTGGGATCAAACTGATAGAATGTATAAGTTTTAGGACTAAAATTGTTAATAAAAAATACCAAAACCAAGAATGAAATTAAAGTTCGGGTGCCAACTTAATAGCAAAAATTCTTTAGGTACCAACTTAAAAAAAAATGTTTAATTCAGATACCAACTTGAGAGCAAAAATTCTTTAGGTACCAATTTAGAAGAAGATGCCTAGTTCAAGTACCAAATATATATTTAAGCCTTATAAAATCTTTTTTTTTTTTTTGATTAATAAGCCTTATAAAATCTTTAATCTTCCCAAATTCTGTATAAAATTAGTGGTATATTTCTTTCATAAAATCCTTAATTTTTTAATTAAATATTAATTAAATACACATGACAACCAATTAAAAATATTTACGAAAAAATAACTTTAATGCATCAAAATAATAATACTAACATTTATTCAAGTTCAAATAATATAATTCTTTCCAGGCATAGGTATACCAAACGCCACAATCCATACATTGCAAAGCACACGTTGAAGACTACAATTTATTCAGCATTGATTTTTAAAAGTAATTTTGGGTCAAAAATATTTTTAGAGTCGTAATCAATACTAAACAGATATATTTAATTTAGATTATCAAACATACTTAAAATATTAAGTAATTGAAAGTATAAGTTTTCAATAAATTGAAAATTTTTACAATTATCAATCAAGCACTTAGTTAAAAACACGGTCCACGAGGAATGGTCTTAATAAAAAAAATATTATTCTACTTAATAAATTTGAGTTCGAGTATTTTTATCTACAAAGTATGTACGAGTTTTATCGGTCGTTGCTCGTTTATGCGAAAGCATTGATTATATATGAATCTGCAGATCCAATACAATCTGTTTTCTGTATATACCTGTAGTAACCCATTTTAAACCCAAATAAATAAAAAAAACCTTATTATCATAACCCATTTACCCAGGCCCAATTAATAAACCCAATCCAAATATCCAAAACCCAAAACCCAATTATCCTAAACTAAAAAAAAAAAACCCTAAACCTAACCCTAACCCTAGCCGCCGCCGCCGCCAGCCCGGTCTGCCGCCGCCGCCGCCATGAAGCCGAGCCGCCGCCGACCAGGTCCACCACCGCCTTCGAGCTGCCGCCACGAAGCCCGACCACATCATCAGTTTCATCCGCGTCACCCCCACACGTGGTGCAATCTCCTGCAAAAAAGAAAAAAAGGCAGTCAAAGCTTATCTCCAAAACATGATTAAGGGGATAAAAATCCCGTTTGTGCACATTTTTTTATTTCAAAAATCCGGTTATATATACCGGATTTTTATGTTGTAAAGGGGGAAGATTGGAAATAAAAAAAGGAGGAAGATTAGAAAAAAAAAAGATTCGAAATAAAAAAAAATTCGAAGCAAACCCAGCAAATCTACCGTCCGAAAAACAAAAAAATAATAGGTAAAATATTTTTTAAGAATCCGAAATTTTTTTTTAGATCTACACAAATAGAGAGGGAGTTGGAGAAATCTAACCTTAGATTCGGGTTCACCACGCAAAAACAAGTCGGTATCTATATTTTCATGTTGGATCCTCACCGCCGGTGGAATTTCCGGTGACCGGCGGCGAGCTTTCCGACGACGCTCCACGGTGGTGATCGACCATGCCGAACGGGCAGAGGGAGAGTGGAGAGCTCTGAAATTTTTTTGGTTCAAATGAATTTTTTGGGATGAAAAGGGGTATTTAAACAAAGTCCAAAACGACGTCGTTTTAATGCCGGCCCTTAAAGGCCAAAACGACGTCGTTTCAAGCTCTTAACCCGGATACGCGACCCGACCCGGTCACCATACCCGCGCGTTTTTTTTGCTAAAGGGGAAATCACAGTCCAGGCATCCAACTTCTCGTATCCTTATGATTCTGCCCTTTTGTTTTGTTTTCCTTTCATTTTAATCACCGTTTTCCTTTTATTTCTGTCCTTTAATTTCTGTTTTCTTTCAATTTCGCCACTGCTTTTTATTATTATTTTTATCATTATTATTATTATTATTTTACCAACAATAATTCTTGTTAAAGTTCATCTACAGATTTTTAGGAGTTATCATGAAAATCACACTCCGGGCGTGGGAGTGTCATTTTCCGTTAATTCCTTTATTATATTATTATTTAAGATTACCTTTTAAAATAATATTTTTATTTTAGGGGAGACCATGCTCCGGGTGTTGGAGTGTATATCCCTTTCTTTGAATTTTTATTTTTAATTTTTATTTTAGCTTTTTTGGATCACCTTATTAAATTAAATTCAAATTTTTAAGTTTCGTCATTAAACCAATTCGTAACCGACTAGGTACCAATTTTTGGGCGTTGTGGGGGTGCTCACCCTTCCCTACACGTAACCGACTCCCGAACCTGTTTTTCTAGTTTCGCAGATCCAAAACTCGAATTTTAATAAAATCTTGAAAATTGGTTTCTATTAAAATAACCGGGTTTTTCAGGTGTTCCAATCGCACCTAAAGTAAAAACTAAAGATTGGTGGCGACTCACCCGTTGTTACAGTTTGGCGACTCCGCTGGAGACTTTTTTTTTCGAGAGTCAAGCCACAAGTTGGTTACCCTTTTGTTTTATTGATCGAAAAATATTAACTTGGTTTAATTTAATTTTGTGATCCCATTTATATATATATATGTATATATTTATAAATTTTTCGTAAAATACATTTTCTAAGTTCATATCATAAGCTCTCAACCCGAGCTCCATCCTTTAAGTGAAAGCGAGAAACCACGCCTTCGTGAGGTACCGCCTCCGTGTAGGATGGTGAATCGCTTTCGGGATATTGGTCCCTTTGTCTTCGTGAGGCTTTCGTCTCCGTGCAGACCTAGGGAAATGTATCCTCCCGAATCGATGTCCTAGCGACAGTTCGGGTACCGTTACTTTAGAACCAAAACACATATAGTAAATCCTAAGAGCTTACCCCTTAAAGCCAAACTAAAACTTTGCCCGTTAGCAGTCACCCTGTTTAGATTTTGATGCATTTATTTGTCATATATGTTCAATTTTCTTTGCTGCTAATTTTTGTCTTATTCATCATTCAATTCATCCATTTGACTCTTTTATTATGAACTAACTTGTTTCTTCTCTTTGGTGATCACATTGCATTAAGTCATTCATTTTGCATTAATCGCATGACACCTCCATAATATTTTGCATTTCATCAGCATGAAGTATTGATTCACGTCTGGTTCCCTATTTGAAAAATTATCATCGGGAGAAAATCTAGTTCCCTAGATATCAATGCAACATTCCAAAGTTGCGAATAAATCCCGTAAATTCAGAAGTTGAACCACGGGAACCATTTTTGAATCAGTGCTTTCTCATCTTCCATTTACATGCATACATTCTATTTTGAATTAGTACCTTCGCATCTAGAACATGTACCTTGCATTTACAAGCATTCATTTCGGAACTTTGAAACCGATCTCGGGATGCCCCATGTTAGCAAATACCGGATAAAGTAAAGTTGACCAATCTAACATGATGCAAGAGCCCAGTCCAGGTGCATTTTCAAATAACATTTGCACTCATACAGACATCATACCTCTACAAGGCCCCAAGCTGAGAACATTCCTCGACGAGTTTGGGAAGCGAGCTTCCGATGCCAAGTTAGACTTCTGCACCCTGGACGACTGCATCAATTATTGTCTGTAGCACTTTGTCAAAGCCAAAAAGTGATGAGCTGCCATGAACCAACAGCAAATTTATAGACCCGACCGGGGGGCAACCTAACGTGTTCACAAGAACAATGACAGCTCTTCAAGAAGAGATGAAAACATACTTCAAGCTTCGAGTTCGCTTCAAGAGCAGTCTTAGACAAAAATGTTGAGGCATTCACTCGAGGGAGTAATCCCAAAAGATGATCAAACCCAAGGAAGGTTGGGGCATCCTTACAAACAAGGCATCGAGCATTGAGGTAAAGATCTGGTAACTTAGAGTTAGGGGGATCCCTCTGAGGGGCAAAACAAAATTTCCCATTCATCATTCTACAATAACTGCATACATCATACAAGTTATCATGCATTTAGGCTAGATACATGCATCAAACGCAAAGCTAGGTGCATCCATAGTACATTTATGTCTTGAACGTATAAACAAGTTCATGAAAGAGACTGAAGACCCCAAATGTGGAGGCAACAACATGATGACCGACCCTTAACCCTGAAGGAGGCCAAATACTCAAAAAAGCTCGAACATTCAGGTAAAACGACAAAATTTTCTGAACATATTACTAACTAGTATTCCACTTCATTTTCAGGTCATAACTTCATGCGATGAAGTTCCAAAGTCAACTTTTTCCCGATCTTGCCTCCAAAAAGGAAAGAAGAAGACGACGTTGGAGTCATTCACCTTATCCAGAAAAGGAAAATGAAGCCTGGGGGCAAACTTTTGTCGGGGCAAATTTCGAAGAATCAAAAAATCAAACTAAGACCAAAAGAAAGGGACTTCTACAAGAACTCCATGAAGGCATACATGAAAGCATACGCATCATTCCATCGTCAAAAATGTTCATACATCGTGACATCTAATGTTTCAGGAAACATTCATTTCGACATGAAAACATGTGCATAATTGCATTGTCAAACATGTTCACGCATCATGATAAGCATTCCGACAAAAGTTTCATGCATCTTTGCATCATCACAAAAGCAAGCACATGAACATCATCTGCATAAATACTATCAGGAGCTAACTTGGAACTTGTTACCTAAAGAGTTTCTTAACTCCGTCCTTTCTTAAGGGCACTTTTTCTCAAAAACACAAGTTCTTAACTCTGTCCTTTCTTAAGGACACATTTTCCCAAAATTGGAGTTTCTTAACTCCGTCCTTTCTTAAGGGCACTTTTTCTCAAAAACAAGAGTTTCTTAACTCCGTCCTTTCTTAAGGGCACCTTTTTTCGAAAACACAAGTTTCTTAACTCCGTCCTTTCTTAAGGACACCTTTTTTTTTCAAATTTTGAGTTTCTTAACTCCGTCATTTCTTAAGGGCATTTTTTCTCAAAAACAAGAGTTTCTTAACTCCGTCCTTTCTTAAGGGCATCTTTTCTCGAAAACACAAGTTTCTTAACTTCGTTCTTTCTTAAGGACACATTTTCCCAAAATTGGAGTTTCTTAACTCTGTCCTTTCTTAATGACACCTTTTTTTTTCAAAAACAAGAGTTTCTTAACTCTGTCCTTTCTTAAGGGCACCTTTTCTCAAAGCAGGAGTTTCTTAACTTCGTCCTTTCTTAAGGACACATTTTCTCAAAACAAGAGTTTTTTTTTTACTTTGTCCTTTCTTAAGGACATATTTTCTTAAATTTCGTCCTTTCTTAAGGACACATTTTCTCAAAACAAGAGTTTTTTTTTTTACTCTGTCCTTTCTTAAGGACATATTTTCTTAAATTTCGTCATTTCTTAAGGATACTTTTTTCTCAAAAATTGGATTTTCTTAATTCCATCCTTTCAGAAGGATAGTTTTTTCTCAAAACCAGAATTTCTCAAATTCATCCTTTCTTAAGGATCGTTTTTCACAAAACACAGAATTTCTTAATTCCATCCTTCCTCAAGGATCGGTTTTTCTCAAAACCGAAATTTCATAAGTCCCTCCCTTCTTAAGGATAGTTTTTTCCTGAAACAGGAATTTCCTAATCCCATCATTCTACAAGGACGTCTTTTTGAAAACCAGAATTTCTTAATTTCGTCCTTCCACAAGGACTTTTTCTCAAAACATTAATTCTTTGCACAATAATGTTTTTCTAAAAAAAATTTTATCTTTCCTCAAAGATCTTTTCAACTCTACCTCTTCTTACAAATATTTGACCATTTCTTAAAGAATGAAAATTTTCAGGTCTAATATCCTCAAACAGGAAGGAGCAGATCATTATCAATAAACATCCTTGGCATGAAGGACTGGAGCAAATATGAAAATGTTGTCTGGCACCTTCAACTAAAGATAGCACAGACAATTGTTAACAAGAACCAACATCCTTGACACGAAAGAGTGGATCAATCAAATCAAACATTCAATTCAAACCTTATAGCTCACGAAGAGTTAGTTCATGGCCCATTTTGACTAGTCACTCTTTTAACTTTTGCAGGTCATATCTCACCCGTAACATGGTGTAGCGGATCAACTTTTTCAGATTCTGCCTCCCCATCAGAGCGGAATAAGCACGACAACAATTTCATCTCCCTAAACATGTAGTGGAATGAGCACGACAACATTTTCATCTCCCTAAGTTTGTAGCGGAATAGGCACAGACAACAAGTTTAGCTCCTTGGAATTACGATGAAATGAACACAACAACAAATCTGTCTCCCTGAATTTGCAGCAGAACAAGCTTCAATAATTTCATCTACTTGAATTTGCGGCAGAACAAGCACATCTCCCTGAATTTGTAGCGAAATGAGAACACCAAACAATAATCTTGTTTCCCCGAATTGGTAGCAGAACAAGGCTACGACAAACTTGTCTCCTTGAACATACAACAAAATAAGCACAAACATAAGTCCATGAACGCGATAGCAAATCTGTTACCTTGAATTCGTAGTGGAACAGATCATCTCCCTGAGGTTGCAGTGCAATAAACATACCAACAGATCATGTCTTCTTGAAGATGCAAAGAAACATGTCACCTAATTCAGGCTTGCTACTTTTCCGAGAGTAGACAAGACAATCAAAGCCCAAGAGGGTTGTCACTCCCTGCCATGATGCAGCATATCCTACATCCTCTAGAGTTCGCTTTGAAGTTAATAATGCAACACACCAAGTGTTGTTCTAAGGCTCACTTTGCCATTGGTGGTACGACACACCAATTGTTTTTCAGGTATATTTTCGCCGTAATAGGTGCGACTAGACCAAAATCCAGATTATGCTACGATGATAGAGCCTTAGCAGATCGAACTTCAGACCGTGCTTCTTCATCAGGTGTTGTAGCTTGGTCAACTTCTGGTCATGCCTCTTCTTCAGAGTTGTAGCTTGACCAAACTTGAACCCTTGATCCTGCCTCCTCGTCGGTGTTGTAGCTGGATCAAAATCACTTCAGACCGTGCCTCTTCGTCAGGTGTTGTAGCTCGGTCAACTTCTGGTCATGCCTCTTCTTCAGAGTTGTAGCTTGACCAAACTTGAACCCTTGATCCTGCCTCCTCGTCGGTGTTGTAGCTGGATCAAAATCACTTCAGACCGTGCCTCTTCGTCAGGTGTTGTAGCTTGGTCAACTTCTGGTCATGCCTCTTCGTCAGAGTTGTAGCTTGACCAAACTTGAACCCTTGATCCTGCCTCCTCGTCGGTGTTGTAGCTGGATCAAAATCACTTCAGACCATGCCTCTTCGTCAGGTGTTGTAGCTCGGTCAACTTCTGGTCATGCCTCTTCGTCAGAGTTGTAGCTTGACCAAATTTGAACCCTTGATCCTGCCTCCTCGTCAGTGTTGTAGCTGGATCAAAATCACTTCAGACCGTGCCTCTTCGTCAGGTGTTGTAGCTCGGTCAACTTCTGGTCATGCCTCTTCGTCAGAGTTGTAGCTTAACCAAACTTGAACCCTTGATCTTGCCTCCTCGTCGGTGTTGTAGCTGGATCAAAATCACTTCAGGCTGTGCCTCTTCGTTAGGTGTTGTAGCTCGGTCAACTTCTGGTCATGCCTCTTCGTCAGAGTTGTAGCTTAACCAAACTTGAACCCTTGATCCTGCCTCCTCGTCGGTGTTGTAGCTGGATCAAAATCACTTCAGACCATGCCTCTTCGTCAGGTGTTGTAGCTTGGTCAACAAAAATTTCTTGATTTCCAAATCTTTTCCTCATCCATGTTGTAAAAGAAAATCGTCAAATCTTGTTCCTTCGTCAAAATTGCGGCTGAATCGAAGCTAATTTTTGACAAGTTCGACAAAAATGTCGGCACAACGTGCTTAAACACGGCTAAGTTTAAGACAATGGACAATTCAAATGTCCATCGAAAATCCATTGTCACAAATGGTCGAAGGAAAATAAATCCTTTGGAAAAATCCAATCTCATGATTGGTCCAAACTGATTGTACCCAGGGGAATGGTACAACTAGTCCGGAGCAAACGGCTACCGGTAAAGGCAAGTCAAAACCGTTGATCCCTGTGCATTTGGGAAAAATGCAAATCCGAGAGCCGACATAAATGTAGGCATAACGTACTTAAACACGGTTAAGTTTAAGAGAATGGACAATTCAGATGTCCATCGAAAATCCATTGTCACGAATGGTCCAAGGAAAATAAATCCTTGGGAAAAATCCAATCTCATGATTGGTAGAAACTGATTGTACCCAGGGGAATGGTACAACTAGCCCGGAGCAAACGTCTACCGGTAAAGGCAAATCAAATCCGTTCAATCCTGTACATTTGGGAAAAATGCAGAAGAAGTGTAAACCAAGAACACTCTTCCTCGTCTTGTTGACAGAATTCCAGTACCTTTTTAGATCTTCTCGCATCAATGGAGTTGCAGCAGATCGCCCATTTTCAGATCTTCTCGCATCAATGGAGTTGCAGTAGATCGACCCTTCTTCAGATCTTCTCGCATCAATGGAGTTGCAGTAGATCGACCCTTCATCAGATCTTCTCGCATCAATGGAGTTGCAGCAGATCGCCCCTTTTCAGATCTTCTCGCATCAATGGAGTTGCAGTAGATCGACCCTTCTTCAGATCTTCTCGCATCAATGGAGTTGCAGTAGATCACCCCTTTTCAGATCTTCTCGCATCAATGGAGTTGCAGTAGATCGCCATTTTTCAGATCCTCTCGCATCAATGGAGTTGCAGTAGATCGACCCCTTCTTTAGATCTTCTCGCATCAATGGAGTTGCAGTAGATCGCCCCTTTTCAGATCTTCTCGCATCAATGGAGTTGCAGATGATCGACCCTTCTTCAGATCTTCTCGCATCAATGGAGTTGCAGTAGATCGCCCCTTTTCAGATCCTCTCGCATCAATGAAGTTACAGATGATCGACCCTTCTTCAGATCTTCTCGCATCAATGGAGTTGCAGTAGATCGCCCCTTTTCAGATCTTCTCGCATCAATGGAGTTGCAGATGATCGAGCCTTTTCAGATCTTCTCGCATCAATGGAGTTGCAGTAGATCGACCCTTCATCAGATCTTCTCGCACCAATGGAGTTGCAGTAGGTCGCCCGTTCTCAGATCCTCTCGCATCAATGGAGTTGCAGACGATCGAGCCTTATTCAGATCTTCTCGCATCTATGGAGTTGCAGTGGATCAATTTTTCTCCTCCAGATCAAGCTACCTTGGCAGCTGAGCAGATCAGTAAAGCAGAAAAGAATGTGCCAAGAAGAAAAGAGTTAAACCAGACCAAATTAAAATGGGTTCCTTTTTGTCTTTGCTTCATTGTCGTTATACAACAATAAGCAAAGAGGGGCAACTGTAGTAACCCATTTTAAACCCAAATAAATAAATAAAAAACCTTATTATCATAACCCATTTACCCAGGCCCAATTAATAAACCCAATCCAAATATCCAAAACCCAAAACCCAATTATCCTAAACTAAAAAAAAAAACCCTAAACCTAACCCTAACCCTAGCCGCCGCCGCCATGAAGCCGAGCCGCCGCCGACCAGGTCCACCACCGCCTTCGAGCTGCCGCCACGAAGCCCGACCACATCATCAGTTTCATCCGCGTCACCCCCACACGTGGTGCAATCTCCTGCAAAAAAGAAAAAAAGGCAGTCAAAGCTTATCTCCAAAACATGATTAAGGGGATAAAAATCCCGTTTGTGCACATTTTTTTATTTCAAAAATCCGGTTATATATACCGGATTTTTATGTTGTAAAGGGGGAAGATTGGAAATAAAAAAAGGAGGAAGATTAGAAAAAAAAAGATTCGAAAAAAAAAAAAAATTCGAAGCAAACCCAGCAAATCTACCGTCCGAAAAACAAAAAAATAATAGGTAAAATATTTTTTAAGAATCCGAAATTTTTTTTTAGATCTACACAAATAGAGAGGGAGTTGGAGAAATCTAACCTTAGATTCGGGTTCACCACGCAAAAACAAGTCGGTATCTATATTTTCATGTTGGATCCTCACCGCCGGTGGAATTTCCGGTGACCGGCGGCGAGCTTTCCGACGACGCTCCACGGTGGTGATCGACCAGGCCGAACGGGCAGAGGGAGAGTGGAGAGCTCTGAAATTTTTTTGGTTCAAATGAATTTTTTGGGATGAAAAGGGGTATTTAAATAAAGGCCAAAACGACGTCGTTTTGGTGCCGGCCCTTAAAGGCCAAAACGACGTCGTTTCAAGCTCTTAACCCGGATACGCGACCCGACCCAGTCACCATACCCGCGCGTTTTTTTTTGCCAAAGGGGAAATCACAGTCCAGGCCATCCAACTTCTCGTATCCTTATGATTCTGCCCTTTTGTTTTGTTTTCCTTTCATTTTAATCACCGTTTTCCTTTTATTTCTGTCCTTTAATTTCTGTTTTCTTTCAATTTCGCCACTGCTTTTTATTATTATTTTTATCATTATTATTATTATTATTTTACCAACAATAATTCTTGTTAAAGTTCATCTACAGATTTTTAGGAGTTATCATGAAAATCACACTCCGGGCGTGGGAGTGTCATTTTCCGTTAATTCCTTTATTATATTATTATTTAAGATTACCTTTTAAAATAATATTTTTATTTTAGGGGAGACCATGCTCCGGGTGTTGGAATGTATATCCCTTTCTTTGAATTTTTATTTTTAATTTTTATTTTAGCTTTTTTGGATCACCTTATTAAATTAAATTTAATTTTTTAAGTTTCGTCATTAAACCAATTCGTAACCGACTAGGTACCAATTTTTTGGCGTTGTGGGGGTGCTCACCCTTCCCTACACGTAACCGACTCCCGAACCTGTTTTTCTGGTTTCGCAGATCCAAAACTCGAATTTTAATAAAATCTTGAAAATTGGTTTTTATTAAAATAACCGGGTTTTTCAGGTGTTCCAATCGCACCTAAAGTAAAAACTAAAGATTGGTGGCGACTCACCCGTTGTTACAATACCCTTTTGCTCACACTTGTTTTTGTATTTTTTTTTTGTCTGATACGATGTATGTCTTGATCCCATATATATGAACATAAGCTTGGACCCTACAATAAAATGGATAAAAATTATTGCCCCTTTTCGGTGCCCATACTTATACTCCAACACTAAAAAATACTACAAGATTACATTTAAAGCCCTAACCCTAAATTCTAAATATTAAACCTTACACCTTATACCAGTGACGGGTCCAGAAACATTTAAACCCTAAAAATACACTCTACCCTAAATTCTTTAAACTCTAACCCTAAATCCTAACCGAAAACCTTAAAGTCTAAACCTAATTTTAAGCGTGGGGCATTAATAGGGCATCGAAAAAGTGCAGAAGGATTTCCATCCCAGCAAAATAAGTTTAGCGAAATGTATATGAATAACCTTGGCCAAGCTAAGTCGTTTGAACCCGTTCTGTGACCACTGACCATAATGTCTGGAACTTGGAAGGAGATTCTTGTTATAAGATGTAGACAATGGTCCTCAACCTAGTGGCACTAGACCTGGCAAACTTGACCCGAGACTAGAAAACCGAACTGATTTATTTGAATCAAATTCGAAACCGAATCGAATATGTTTATCCGAAATTTGACCCGAAACCCGAAATCGAACCGAAACCGAACCGAAAATGAACTGATTTTTAGTTGAACCGAAATAGACCCGAACCGAATGAAACCGAATCGAATGGACCGGAACCGAAGACAACCCGAAATAAATAAAAGATATTAATAGAAATAAAAAAGATGAGATATGAACAATCGCACAACTCACCAAAAAGTCAAATATATTGGCTTTATAAAGCCATATAAAGGGTGTAAAAAAACTGACCAACCTAAAAACTTGATTAAAACCGACCGATCTTCCATCAACCAGAAATTGACCCGAACCGATCCGAACCAAACAGAACCGAAAATAACTGAACCGAAAATCAACCGACCCGAAAATCAACCGAAAATAGAACCGAACTGGAACCGAACCAAACTGAACCCGAACCGAACCGAATCTGAATCGAATGATATGAGACCCGAAATAACCGAAACCGAAATGACCTAAACCGAACCCGAACCGATTGACCCGTTTGCCACCTGGCAGCCAAGGCCTGGACCAAAGTCTCCAAATCCTGCAGTTTGCAGCACTTTTTGTTGTACAAATATGTAGGTGCATCAAATATCAAATATTGATGGTTATTGTCATGTTTTCAGTTTTTAATCGATATCTGATTCACCGATCGATTAATTCTACTAGACCAACTACTTACATTTAATAGATCTTTTTACTACAATTAGAGCATTAATCCAAGCAAATCATGTAGATCCCCCTATTGAATAAGAAAAAGGATTCAAGCAAAGCTAAAGCTACACCCCAAACCAGAACATGCAAATATACATATCTTCCCATGCTAGCTAGCCAGCAAACTCCATCGTCTCAACAAGGCATAAGTTAGGCCTTAATATAGCCACAACAATCGACAAATCTACACGTATTAAGCTATGGATTTTGAATATTAAGCAAGAGACAGGAATCAAAGGGCAAAGTGTTGAGGGTTCCAACTTCCATCTGCAATTTTTTTAAGTAGGTGAGTGTTTGAGTAATGTGGTCACATCTTCTTAGGTAGAAATTAGTTGGATATATGGGTCTAGCAATGATCCAAGGACCACACTTTGGTGTAGCTTCAGCACTATCTGCATATATATATTCTAATGGGGGCGTTGGTCCAGCAGGCAGCAGTTCAATTAGTAGAAACTCTATCTGTATTTAGATAAGCAAAACCCGTACACATTATTAATTCTCTTGCTGCTGCTGCTGGCCACTGCAAGCATGTTTTTACGTTTTACTATCCATAGAATAGTGGCCGATGGTGTGAAGTTATGGTGCAATAAGTGCTTTCAGCAAATCCTTGGGTAGCCTTTTTGCTGTGTATTGATTCTGTGGAAGATTGAATTAAGATTAACTACTGGAATAGTCACTTATGTTTCTCCTGGTATAGAGTTGGTCACCGATTTTGAAAAACAACCAGTAAGGCCACTTACGTTTTCAGAGAATAAACTTTTGGTCACTTGGCCGTTTGTTGATAGCAAAAAAAATAAGGGTAAACTACTACAATGGCTACTGAAGTTTATCCAGTGTACATTTCTGCTCCTCAATTTTAAAAAATAAACATTATGGTCACTACTGAAAAAGTTTTTTTATAATTTCACCCTTGAATTTTTAAAAATTCATTTTTCATCCCTAAAATTTTACAATCAATTAGTACAATAATATTAAAATTGTACATGTGAAATTATAAAGAAACATTTTCAGTAGTGACCATAATGTTTATTTTTTAAAATTGGAGAGCAGAAATGTAGTTTATCCTTTTTTTCTTGCCATGTCAACAAACCGTCAATGTTTAACGGCAACAAACGGTTGAGTGACCAAAAGTTTACACCCCGAAAATGTAAAATATCGTATTGGTCGTTTTTTAAAATCGGTGACCAACTCTGTACTGAGAAAAAATATAAATAACTATTCCAATAGTTAATCCTTCATTTAATAACCAAAAAACAAATGGATTTTTTTTGGATTTAACAAGCAAAGAAACCCTAAGGAAAAAAAAAAGAAAAAAAAGTAACTGGTTTACTCTGCAAAATAAAGAGACCGTGAGAGAAAAGTTTTAACTTTGAAGTTCAGGTCCATTCCTCGAGTTCTAATGGACCCCACCCTAGAACTCTTGCTAGCCATTGATCGTCGTCAACCTCCCCTCCTTCTTCATCGCAGCAGCTGCTCTCCATTTTCTCTACTTCTCTTTTACCAGCTCCTCGGGATTTTACTACATTGTTATTATCGTCAAACCCCATATCCGTTATCCGCAGCTCCTTCTCCGGTGGCGGTAACCCTCCCTTTACGGAGGAGGGCATCTTCTTGGTGGGTCCCACGAATTCAACGCCGGCCATCACTGTGGAGGATGAGTCGGACATTGAAGCCCCGCAGCTCTCGCTGATCTTAATAACGTCGTGAACGGGAAAGAATGTCAGTGGAGACAAAAGTTGCATGGCGGCGAAGAAGAAGATAGGGAAGGAGAAGTTACGTACCGTTGTTGGCGGTGAAGTGTTGGAAGCTGATGTTATCTCTTTGTAAAGCTCTTGCATTATCTCCTCTACTTTCTCTTCTTCGACCAAACCCTCGTAGGAGAGGTCGCTTCCGTCGTCGGAGTCCGTCAAAAAGACGTTCAGCTTCCCCGAAATGTCGCCGGATATTCCAGTCCCCGGTGACTTCAAGTCTTCTTTTCGTATCATTAATTTTTTGTTTTTCCGAAGTATTGGTATGACTTAAGAGAGAAGAGAAACGCGTAATATAAAGAGAGATACGGGAAGAGGTGATGCCAGATAGGATGGATGGTAGGTGAAAGAGAGATGACGTGGCGAACAGAGGATGAAGAAGGTGACGAAAGTAGAGAAAGATGATTTGTCAAAATAGAAGGAGATCTGTTTACCGAAAAAATTTGAAGAGATTTAAATAAACAACGAAATAAAGTAAAACAAATATTAATATTCGATGCGTCGATAATGTACGACTTTTATATGTTAATAGTGTATAATTTAATGTATCAAAAAGAAACTTATTTAACTTAGGTAGGCATATTGAATCGTGTTATATGAAGTACGAATAAAGTACTAGAGAGTACTAAAACCAATTAAAAAATTATAATTTAATCTATATTATCGTAATACTTTTATTGAATTTGATGTAGTATTTGATTTACTGGTATATATATATAAGTCCATTTTTTAAAAAAGAATATATATAGTCCATTTAGAGAGTACTTAGGCTAAATCTTAAATCTAAAAGAAATGAAGTATAATAAATAGTCTTCTGTATACGACAAATTAGGCCCAGACTGCAACGAAATTGTTTTGTAAAACGCGAGTTCCGTGTTGAGTGGATAAATAAAAAAAGTTAATTTATCAAGTTTAAACTCTCGTTTTACAAAACGCGAGTTTACCCCTACGTGGCCTAAAATGAAGAGTATTTTTTTCAAATACTATTTAAAGGGGGTGTTTTCCTAATAAAATCTCAAAAGAGAATATTCAACCAAAACACCTGTAAAAAAGAGAGAGAATTTGATAATTGTTTAAACAATTAATTTGTTATGTTTTTAGGCTTTTCGAGTAACTTTGCTCGTTATATCAAATCAGTAATGCTAAACTTCCTTTTTAATTATATCAATTTAGCTTTTGAAACCTTTCAACATTAATAATATTGTCCCTCTTTTTTAATTTTATCAATCTCATCATTTGACTGTTGTTGACTTATTATTACCAGCTGTCATTTGTCATGTCAGACACTCCGTCGTTAAATAATCACTAGCGTTTGAGTTATCATTTTATGTGTTGTTTTTCTTTAATAAACATGTCATCCAATAAGATGATGAGAAATCAAATCTGATGACGCGACAGTACAGTTTGACATGAATTTTTTAAATATAAAATTTTAAATTAATTAACTTTAAAACTCTCCAATCATACTATCACATTATTAAAATTGACCTGTTATTGTTGACATAACAAGACAATTGATGACAACAACTAATGTGAAAGTAAGTATCGGTCACACCACAGAATTTCATGTCAAAAGCAATCAAAAGGGTGTGATTAATACAATGCAAAAGTTTAAGAACTAAATTGATAAAATTAAAAAAACAATATTATTAAGTTTGAAAGACAACTAATTTGAGATTACAACAAGGACATAATTACCTCTTAAGCTTATTTTTAAAGAGTATTGATTCATATTGCATACTTTTGGTTACGTTTTAGTATTAAATTTCTTTTGAAGGAATGTTTTCAACTTCTTAATCATTATAAATTAATACTGGCACTTTAATATCATTTAAGTTTGCCATTTTTATAACCGAGGAATTGAAAATTTTCATCAACGACATAATTAACCAATAATTCTACCTATCCGTTTTTAAAATATAATTATTTACTATAATTTATCCTAAAATTTACTTTACTCGACAACTTTTTCTCGGTTTAAAAAAAATTACTGTTTATCTTTTTTAGTTAATCCAAAAAGTTGATTCTTGCCTTAACAGACGCAATTAGCAGCACGGAACTAAAGAATGCTTTAGTGGTCCAAGGCAATATTCCTTAAATTGAAATTTTCTTACATATTAAACTGATTTATTTCGTCATAATTGGCATTCATTAAAATAGCCTGGAGACAGCTGGTGCACATTAATTAGTTAACCATCCAATCCAACTCTTCTAAACCGTGGGATTTAAAATCTCCAGCTACAAAATAGAAGAAAACGTGAACCCTAAATTCGCTGATAATTTAGTTTATAACAAATATGTCATTTATCTTTTAAAAATTACAAATAAATTATTCAATTAACAAATTACTATTACGAATAAATAATTCAATTAATATATTATTCAAAATAAGTCACTCAATTAACATATTATTACATACAAGTCATTCCGCTTATAAACATGCAACTTTACTTTGATATAATAATATTTTTTTATCCTCAAAACTTATTCATTTTATAGTTTTTGTTCTAATTTGAAATAATTTAATAAATATAATCCTACATATTTAAAAATATCATCAATTTAATTTTATTTATGATATTGTCAAATCAAGCAAAGTCCATCAGATAAAATTAGTAGTCCGATGACTACATTCTCTAATAAAATAACGAATTACTGTTAAATTGTTATCATGTCATAAAAATAACAAGAAAGTAATATAATATTTATGGAATAAGAACAAATAATTTATGAGAGTAATAAAGATTAAAATGGTGAATTTTTTAATATTAAAAGTTAAATTTACTGAATTGTTTCAAATTAGGATAAAATAATAGAACATATACGTTACAAGATTAAAAAATATTACTATACCATATCACATCAGAAGAAAAGTGACATGAATGAGACAATATGTTAATCGAATGAAGTGTTTATAAAATATTTTTATTTGAATGAACTGTTTCTAATAATTTTTTTAATTAAATAATTTATTTATAACTTTTAAGAGAAAAATTACATAATTATCGTCCATCTCAACAAACCATTAAAGCTAACCAACGTGTGAATATATCTGGATCTAATAACTTTACATTATACTATTATTTAAAAAAAAACAATTATATAAATTCTAATATATTCCAATTCGTATGTCTTCGTTCTAAATCTAAATCTGGTGAAGTGGCAACATCCACTCTTTCTCTCTCTACAAATCTAATCCTTCCTTCTCTCACTTCCAAAACCCACCAATTCTTTGTGTTTTTTGTTTTGTTTTTCTCGTAATGTCGGACAAGGTCTTCCCTTCATCCAAACCCACCGCCACGGCTGCTCCGCCGGCCGCCAATGGTGGAGCTCCAGCCAGTACAAACGCTACAACAAACGGTGGCACAACAAAATCCCACCTTTATAACCCGACTTCTCGCCCACAATACCGTCCACAACCCCACCACCGACGCCACCGTCCACGACGGAACTATTGTTGCTGCTGCTGTTTCTGGACCATCCTTGTAATTCTTATCCTCGCGCTCTTAGTAGCCATAGCCGGCTCCGTCTTCTATGTGCTTTACCGTCCTCATCGACCTTCATTTACCCTCGCTTCCCTCCGTATCCACCGGTTAAACTTGACAACCACCGCCGACTCCTCCTCCTCCCATCTCTCAACCCTTTTCAACCTAACCATTTCCGCCAAAAACCCAAACTCACACCTTTCCTTCTCTTACGATCCTTCCGTCGTTTCCTGCGTATCGAGCAACAGTGACGTTTTTATAGGCAACGGAACATTGCCGGCATTCGTCAGTAACAGCAAAAACTCGACGACTTTCAAGGGAGTCGCGGTGGCGACATCGAGTGATCTAGATGCAGAGACAGTCAACAATTTGAGACCCGATCTGAAGAAGAAAAATGGGATATCGTTGAAAGTTGAGATGGACACCAAAGTGACGGTGAAAATGGGTGGATTGAAGAGCAAGAAAGTCGGAATCAGGGTTTCGTGCGATGGAATTAAAGGGGTTGTTCCAAAAGGTAAATCGCCGGCGGTGGCTAATGTTGCGGGGGCCAAGTGTAAGGTTGATCTCCGAATCAAGATCTGGAAATGGACTTTTTAGGAGCCCTCTTCTCAAATCCCAATTGTTTTATTTAAATGTATTTTTCTTCTCCTTTTTACCTCTTTTTTCATTGCTTTTGATTTTTTTGGGGTTTGTAAAAGAAATTATGAAACAAATCAAAGAACCAGTTGAGGGAAATGCATTGGAATTAGATTTAGGACAAAGACAAGTTGAAGTCTCGAAGATGAAGATGTTGGAATTAGTTTTTTTTTTTTTTTAATTTCTTTTGAAGATTTCAATATGCAGTTCTGCTTTTGTAAGAGATTTTGGATTTTCATTTTATGAATGAATTAATGTTATTATACCTTGAAACAATTACTGTCAATAAATATAGAGATTTGATTTCCACCATTGTTGTAAACTTGTAATCATCTTGTTTTCATTACTGATTTGGTTTTTGCGTTTGGGGTCCAAAAATCCCAATTGAACAGGAAAATATGTTTCGGTCATCATGCTAACATGTTTGTATTTAAAATTCGAACGTGATTTTAAACTTCAAATGTGATTTTGTTACACACAAAATTAATTTTATAAAATTACAATAATCCAAAATCAATTCTACCATCGTAAAATTAAAAACACGATGACTGCTAAAAATGAAAATAGTATAATTTAATTTTACATTTCTAACATAAAATTTTACGTTCCAGTAAATTTGGCTCTCTGAAAAGAGAAGACAAGACCATAGAAGTGTGAAGCGGCATCGAGGGTGATGAAGGATTCAACTTTTGCTTTGTTTTTTTGGTAAACGATTGTGCTTTTTGTATTGGGTGATGAGCAGTTGAATCATATATTATTAGGGTGTTTAATCTGGTGATTTTCTGCAATGATTTTAGAACTCGGCTAAAGGATGCTGAAATCAATGGTTTTAATCATGGCCTTCCATTGTTTGATTTGAGTTCACATAATCCTATGTTTTTCAGTCTGAATAAACATTTGTCGGTGGGGGTTTAACCGTGATTTTCTTTCTGTTGCATATTTGTTAAAGAGAAGTTTGAGCTAAAATTAAAAATTTGACTGGTCAAATTCATTAATTTGGATGTTTAATAAAAAACGGATTGAGGTGAAATCTCTAATTTTGAAAAAAATTACTAAAATGAATTTTTTAAAATTAAAAATTTTGACATAAAAATTATAAAAACCTTTTTTACCCTTAACAATTATCAAAAATCTCCAAATAATCTCAATTTAACCTTTTCCATTTTAATTCTTTAATCTCACGTACTTACATCGTGACATTTGTAAAGTAATAATACTTTTAGTTTTTTTTCTTTTTATTCTCGCACATTTATATTTGTATTTAAATTGAATAATTAATTAAATTGTATTAAAAATAATTATATAAATAATAAATTAATATATAGACATCATTCAAATATGCTTAGTAATGTTATATTAAAAAAATATTTTTCATAATCTAATTAATATTAATAGATACGAAATATTGATAACTAATAAATATTTTAAAAAGTATCGATATGATCATGTCCTTATATGTTATTTTGCTTGTTTAAATAATCAAACAACTATCAGCTATCAGTTAATTTTACCAAACATTTTTATACAATCAACTAATACAATCCGCTAGTCAAATAAGCTAATATAATCAGCTATCAGCTATCTGCTAATTGCCAAATAGGACCATAATGCCAGCCAGGTAAAGTTAACAAAGAGTCAAAATATCTTTTTGGCCATTAAACTTTTGAAAGTTATAAAATAGACACTAAGCAGTTAGAGGCCGTTAACAATCTAATGGTGAATTGACTAAACAATTATCATTAAATTATGTAAATATTATAAAATGATAATCGAATTTTTTTCCTGAACTTATTATTAAACTATTTAATTGTTTTAAAAAGGTAAATTTATTATTTAATTATTACAAAATTAGTTGGTTATTATAAATAATATTGTAACTTATATGTATTTGAATTCAAGTGACTTTGTTATACAAAATAGTTCAACTATCATTTTACAATATTTATAAAGTTCAATAATAATTTTGTAACAACAAATATTTACTTTAATTACCTAGGTAGTTCGTTATTATGTTGTTAACTACATCAAACGATTCAATGCCCATTTTATAACAAAATTTAAAATTCAATACCCATTTTATGATTTTTCAAAGTTAAGTAATCATAATGTATTTTGAGATAATTTAATCATCATTTGTGAAATTTACTTTTACCGGGTTAAATTACTTCCCACTGCTTCCTACTTGGGCCGTTGAGCTCCTTGGTGGAGGAAAATGAAAAGCCCAACTTGCCACATGAGGAGATTACGTTTTGAATGATGCCACAATTTTACGAACAAAATCCATGTCACATTTTCGTGTCTTTTTATATGTCCACTAATATGGCATATATATTAAAGAAAAATATTCTATACACATGCGGTGAAAGTTTTTATAAGCGCCTTAGTTTATGGTATAAGGAGTTAATTTAGGGTATAAAGAGTTAGTTTAGGGTATAGGATTTAGGGATTTAAGTGTAGGGGGTTAGAATTTAGGGATAGTTGTTTCAATTTAAAGTTTAGGGTTATAATTTAGAGTTTATAGGTTAAAACCTAAATCCTCACCATATTACCCTAAAAACTAAACCTTAACTTATAAACCCTAAATTATAACCCTAAACCTTAAATTAAAACAACTATCCCTAAATTCTAAACCCCTACACCTAAACCCCTAAACTAACTCTCTATCCACCGCCAGTGTATAAGATATCAATCCATATATTAATGATTTTTTTCACTACTTCATTGATTATTTATGTTTTATTGATAACACATTATACACATGACATAAAATCAATGGCGGGACATATAAAAGGGACATATGAATTCTATTCAAATTTTACATCCATTACAATAGGATCTGCAATCTGCCTGTTAAAAATCAAAAGCAACAGCACTCTTAAGAGATTAAATGCATCAAGAAATCCAATCAATGAACAGACTTGAAAAAGAAACACATATTTTGAAATTCCAAATTGACTTGAAAAACCAGCAAATGTCACATCCATAGGAGATTCTCAAAGAATCATAGAAAGAGGACCATAGCCTCAACACAATAATATACTATCCAATGAAAACCACTAAACTAAATGCAACGTTTTACATCCAACTAATGCCCTAGCTGCACCTGTGAGCATGAAATGGAGGTAAATTTATGAGTCTATAGGAATCAGTACACAGCAAGCTGATTCATTAGCAAAGTGATCCAAACTTAGAGAGCTTCACAGTTTCCTTCTCAACCATGAGTGTTAACTGCTTCCCATACTAAGTTCCTTGGAACTGAGTTACTTACATCCCTTGCCTGCAAGGCTGCTGATCGAAGAGTCGTGATTGTCATCGCGTTAGCCTTCCAAAATGATGCAGTATGGTACTGTAAGTTGTGTTTCTTGCATAGCTCCTTGACGAATGGGGAAATTTTCCTGAGATGGCACCTTGGTAACCTCGGGAACAAATGGTGCTCGATCTGGAATTGCAGACCACCATGGAACCAGTCCATCCAAGATGAACACAGTATATCAAGTGAACCATCGGTTTGCTTCTCGAACCAATTGTTTCCGCTAGGTGGTCCGACATAAACATTCGATGAGAAATGGTTTAAACAGAACTGAACATGTTGGATCCCAGTTACAGCAAAACTGGCAAGCACAAACATCAATCTCTCACCCCAATTAGGCAAACAAGAAACAAGTAGGGGAAACCAAGTCCAATAAACAAGGATCCCCAAAATCTCTTGACCCCTATTTGGCACCTTCCTCTTGGACAGCAAAAATATGAAAGATTGTGCAAATAGATTGATCCTAGCAAGACACATTACAGGATAAAATGTCCAATGCTGGTATCTAATCAAGAGCCTAGAAATAGAATCAAAGTTCATCTTCCTTTCGTAGAAATGCGATGTAAGCGAGTTAAAAAGCTTCGAGGATACCGCGAAGAATGGCATGTGTTGAAGGTCTGGATCGAAGTCTAGACTGTTACAAGCAATGTGATGAGCATTGTGGTTCCATTTCCACCAACCAATACTGATCCCTGCAAGGCAATTCCCAGTAAGGACCTGAGCAACTCTGTTGAATTTCCTGTTGGACATAACTTGGTAATGACCAGAATCATGTCCAATCCACCCACTTTGTATCCATGAGAATCCCATTAACAAACCGGAACACAGATGCACAATAGTGCTTTCACAACATAAAACACCATAAACACTGGCACAAAACAACAATGCTATGATGCAAAGCAAAATGCCAGTCCCATGTTTTTTCTTTTCAAAAAGACCCATTTTTGAAAACTCAGCAGCAAGTTTCCTGAAATCTTGGGAAACCTCCGAGACAGTGTAGTCTTTGAGATAGTACCCAGTAAAGAACTTGTCGAGATATTGCCAAGCTAGGCCTGGATGATAGGCTACAAAGGCATCAGTGGCATCTTGGCCAGCCAGATTCAGCAAAGGATGTGCTCCTCCGGGGTGGTGTTGGCTCCATTCAGTCACGTCATAGATCTTTCCCTGTATAGAGATCCACAGATCTCCTGGTTTTCTGTGGCTTTCAAGCTCTGATTGGGAAATATACCTCCTTGAGTCTGCCATTGAAGCAAGAAACCAGCAACCAAAGAAAGGATCTGAGTTTTTAGTGTTCCTATTCCTTCCTAGGATGTTAAAGGAAGAGTCTTTGTAGTTTTGCAATGTGAAAAAGTAATGGTTTTTTTTTTTTTGGCTTTTTGCTTTGCCTTTGCCTGTAAGAGTGTGGTGGAAACTAATGGAGGTGATACCAATATATAAAGATAAAGAAGCAAAATGAAGAAGCGCCACAGATTCTTAAACAATAAAAAGCAGAGAAGAGGAGATGTCAGAAACTAAAATATCTTGGGTGGAGGATGAAATAAAGACTTGAAATTGTACCTTGAAGGAAAGATTCATACTTTAGGTTTAACTGGCTCTGGTTTAATCAGAGTAATTTTGAATTTTGAATATTAGCTGTAAATTGCAATGTCTCTAGTCTCTACTCTCCAGCATGTGGCATTTACAATTTTAATTTTCTTAAAAGACAAACCTTGAAAGGAATACTCAAACCTACAAAAAGGAATATCCAATTCAATTCAAAACTCTCATGGGAGAAAATTGGGTTTTGGTTCATAAGCCCATAGATGGTTAGTTGGGGCTCCGTTTTTGGATCCAAGTACCAAAAAGCAACAAAGGAAAAAGAAAAAGGCAAAATGACAAAAGATGCCCCTAACATTTGCATGTTTTGTCATTTAGCCCCCTAATCTTTTTTTGGTTCAAGTATGCCCCCAACGTTTGCTTGTTTTGTTATTTGGCCCCCTATTCTTTTTTTTTGGTCCAAATATACCCCAAACATTTTATTCGTAGTCCAAATATGCCCCCAACGTTTCAATTTGGTCCAAATATGCCCCCGTTAGATAGAAACTATCAGTCAACTGACGTTCAACAGCTGATGCTGACTGGACTTGCCACGTATTAAGATCTGCTGATGCCACGTCAAAAAATTTTTATAAGCCGTTGACCGTTAGTTGTGACAGTTTACATCAAACAGGGGCATATTTGGACTATGAATGAAACGTTGGAGCATATTTGGACCAAAAGAAAGAATAAGGGGCCAAATGACAAAATAAACAAACGTTGGGGGGCATATTTGTATCAAAAAAAAATAGGGGTCAAATGACAAAACAAGCAAACGTTGTGGTCATCTTTTATCATTTTGCCAAAGAAAAAACACTTTTGAACAGTTTCAGTAGATAAGAATATCCGATACCTGTCTCTTTTGCTTCGTCTCGAAAATGCAATATAAAGAAGCGAAAGCCCCCTCTTTTGTCGCTTAAACCCGAAACAGAAGCCCCTCTTCTCATCTCATGTCCTGTTTCTACTTTCGAACAACCTCTTCTTCTTAACTTTGTTTCTAAGCTCCACTTCTTTCAAGGTAAATATTTATATGTTTATAATTTCATCATTGGGTGCTCCGAAATGGGTAGTTGTTCTTAGATGAGAAAGTTAACTACTTTCATATTGTTGGGTGTTAAAGATTTATGGGTTTTTTTTTCAAGTGAGTTACTTGAGTGATCCAGCTATTCTGCTTAAATACTTGATTTTTTTGCCCCTTGTAGGAAATGGTGTTGAACCCAGATTTTTGTATGAGCTTATAGCTCTTGTGGTTGCTAGAATTTCGATTTTAACGCTTTAAATTGCCTTTTTATTGGAAAATTGAAAAGTTTCAATATTACAGGATTGAATTGGATTGCCTTTTAGCCTGAAGCAGATTTCCCTTGGTTTTAGAACTAATTTTGGTATTTGGCAGGTGCATTTGCATATTTTTGGTTAGAATCAAACAGTGAAATGGCACATTTGCTTTCAACTTCGTTCTCAGTAAAGATCTCCTCCAGCAACAGACCTTGTTGTCAACCTCTGAATCAGGTTCGAACCGCACTTCGAAGCTCTTTTACCTTTAAGACTTCCAAGTCATCGTTCAAAAGGCTTGTTTCGAAAGGAGATAGAACAAGAAAGAGTTGTGTGGTACTTGCAACTGCTGCCCCTGTAAGCAAAGAAGTTTCAGCTAATCCCAGGTCTGGTTCTGATGAGTCCCGGAGTGATTCTTCGAAGCCTCAGCGGGTCATGGTTATCGGTGGAGATGGCTACTGTGGTTGGGCTACTGCCCTTCACCTGTCCAACAAAGGTTATGAGGTTGCAATTGTGGATAGCCTTGTCCGACGTCTCTTTGACCACCAGCTTGGTCTTGACTCCTTAACTCCCATTTCCTCCATCCATAACCGACTTCGTTGTTGGAAAGCTATCACCGGAAAGACAATTGAACTTTATATTGGTGATATTTGTGACTTTGAGTTCTTATCGGAAACTTTCAACTCATTTGAACCTGAAGCTGTTGTCCATTTTGGAGAGCAACGGTCTGCCCCTTATTCGATGATTGATCGATCAAGAGCTGTGTTCACACAGAAGAATAATGTCATTGGAACGCTTAATGTTCTTTTTGCAATAAAGGAATTTAGAGAAGAGTGCCATCTTGTGAAGCTTGGGACAATGGGAGAGTATGGAACTCCAAACATAGATATTGAAGAGGGTTATATCACAATTACTCACAACGGAAGGACTGATACTTTGCCTTATCCGAAGCAGGCGAGCTCCTTTTATCATCTCAGTAAGGTACATGATTCAAATAATATAGCCTTCACTTGCAAGGCTTGGGGGATCAGAGCCACTGATCTGAATCAAGGAGTGGTTTATGGGGTAAAGACCGATGAGACTTCAATGCACGAACAGCTGTGTAACAGGCTTGATTATGATGGAGTATTTGGAACCGCATTGAATCGGTTTTGTGTTCAGGCTGCTGTCGGTCACCCTCTTACAGTTTACGGAAAAGGAGGCCAGGTGAGTGTTGTCTTTCAAATCTCTACTAAAGCATTGATGGCTGGGACATTCCATTTATTATTTGTTTTTTTAAATAATGCTTGAAATTCCTTGATATAGTTATGTTTAGCTATAATTAGAGGATGGCGATTTTCATGCTTTCGTATATAACTCTTCCTCTCATGTTTTATTTATAAATTCAGACTAGGGGTTACCTTGACATAAGAGACACGGTCCAATGTGTGGAACTTGCCATTGCGAATCCAGCGAAACCTGGTGAATTTCGGGTTTTCAATCAGTTCACGGAGCAGTTTTCTGTCAATGAGCTGGCTGCCCTTGTAACAAAAGCAGGAAAGAAGCTTGGACTTGATGTGCAAACCATATCTGTGCCGAACCCCAGAGTTGAGGCAGAGGAACATTATTACAATGCAAAGCATACTAAACTCATTGAGCTTGGGCTCAAACCTCATCTTCTCTCGGACTCTCTTCTTGACTCGTTGCTCAACTTCGCTATTGAGTTCAAGGATCGTGTCGACACAAAACAGATTATGCCCAGCGTTTCTTGGAAAAAAATTGGGGTGAAGCCACAGACTGTGCCAGCTAATTAGGTGGTCGATGATGAGAGCAAGTTCTTGTTTATCTTGTTGTATCTGTCCACCCTTCGTAGATGGTACTGCAGCCCTTTCGACTTTTCATGTCAAAGCATGATCTGTAATGTGCCATCGAAATCTAAACTTGGTTATAAACCGATTGAACATGAGAGAGTAATATTGCTCGAGTTCTTGAGTAGTGACATTTTCGTGCAGGAACTAGTTTACACCGTGAGCCTGTTTTGTATTTATTTGCTTATTATAGCCTGATAGGATGGGAAATTACTGTAATACATCCGAAACCGAAACAAGTATCCATTATGAAATTCAATACAATGTTAAATCTTACCATACAAGTCCCCCAAGTTCAATACAATGCACATCTTTGTTACCTAACAGTTTTATCAGATTCGAGCTTTGATGAAATTAGCTCTTCTTTCACACGATTGTAAATGTTTGGGCATGTTTCTGTCTCCACGGGCCGTCTTTATGAAGTCGAGCACAACTGTAGCTAACTCATCTTGGTGCCAAGTATACTCATGATCAGCTCCTTCAATAATATGCAGCTTATGATTTCGAATAAACCCGGCAAATTCCATGGCATCTTTGGCTGGTACAATTTTGTCCATGGATCCATGAATTGTCAATACCCTGAAAATAATGGCTACAACAAGTGAGAAATCTATACCAATAATCTCATCTTTAGTGGAAATGCAAATTAATATTTCAAAATGCAAAACTGTTGATCCTAGAGGATGCAGGGTCACAATTAAAGTATATCCATAACATTGCAATTCATCCAGTTGTATCATGACCATCAGAAAGGCAATCAGTGCTAGCATTTTTTCTAACCTGCAATTTTGATTGATCAAAAGACATGCTGCACGAGTGTCGGTGGTTAGCCGGTCCATCAAACTTTCTCGAGTTACACGATATTCAAACTGTCCTGCAATTTAATGAACAAATGCTTGGTTACAGAGAAACAGTTATCACTATATTGTTGCTTGGAGGGTGACAACATGAAGCAGAAGCCAGTAGCTACCTTTCCTATTCTTAACATCAATGAACCCATTTTGCTTGATTCTTTGTAAAAAATCTTTACCCAATCGACCTTCCATGCCGTTCTCTAGATGGAACCTGCCGGAAATGTTGATGACGATCGGCACATCATTGTTCTTCGAAGCATAGAGAAGCACCACATTTCCCCCTGCAAGGACCCTTTTCAGCATTATAAAACCTACTCATCTGCAAATTGCCTTACTTTTTTCAGCAATAATTAATGAAGCTCACCAATTCACTCCCTTTCTCTTTTCATATAAAGTATGATTAATAGATTCGTATCACAATTGTATATTGAACAAACCTTTACTGTGGCCAACAATTGCAGCCATTATACGTTCCTTGTCGCGAAAATGTCGAACAACAGCTCGTAAATCCTCAGCTTCTCTGCGGTAATTACCATACATAAAGGAGCCTTCACTTTCCCTGGAAGCCAACCAACAGCACAAATAACCATCGTTAATGTAACTTAGAAACTTCAAAACATGTTGTTCATCTTCTTACCCATTTCCAGCAAAGTCAAAGCGGAAAGCACTGATTCCCTCTCTTCCCAAAGCAGTGGCAAGAGTCACCATGGGTATTCGTTCCTGAAAATGGAAACCCAGAACTGTTTTGGGGAATTGATCTTTAGTTTAGCTCACAAATTACCTTGGTTTGAGAATTTTACTCACCTTTTTTGATTGAAAACCGTGGCAAATGATAACAAGATCCTTGGAACCTGTTTCGTGTAAAATTCCGACAAGGTTCTCCCCATGGCTGTTTCGGATTACAACTCTATGCTCTCCAACTGTTTGAAGAAATTACATGTCTCAGAACGGAATACGAATCAAGAAAAAAAGTAAAGAAAATTATCATCATTAATGTTCCATAATTATTAGAGTTTCTAATCCCTCCGGTCGATGAACTGCTTACCTGAAGTCATGACGATTGAATGTAAATTTGAGACAGACTGAAGGAGGCGGGTTAAAAAAACGAGTGAGGGTGTAGTTTGCAATTTACGAGGTTGCGCTGTTCCGTAACTAACTTGATCCGTTAGTTAATGACTTTTATATGTTGGGCCCAAACCCAAACTTGATCCAGTTCCGTAACTATAAACATGTTAATTTTAGAGGTTTGAGATTGAGTTTAGAGTTTAGGGATATATAATTTAGAAAAATAGTTAGAATTTATATCTCTAACATTAAACACTAAAATCTAAACCTTAAATTTTACATCCATAAAGTTAAACTCTTAAACTTCAAACCCTAAAACTAACATGTTTGTGATTTTTTTTCTACCGCCAGTGTCTGAAATATTTTCTCTTGATTTAATAGTGGATTTAATACTTGTAAAATAGTATATATATATATATATATATATATATATATATAGGATTAATATCCTATACACTTCCACAAGCGCCTTAGTTTTAGGGTATAGAGTTTAGGGGTTTAGAATTTAGGGATAGTTATTTCAATTTAAGGTTTAAGGTTATAATTTCGGGTTTATAGGTTAGGGTTTAGTTTTTAGGGTAATATGGTGAGGATTTAGATTTTAACCTATAAACCCTAAATTATAACCTTAAACCTTAAATTGAAACAAATATCCCTAAATTCTAACCCCATACACCTAAACCCCTAAACCCTATACCTTAAAATTAAGGCGTTTGTGGAAACTTTCAGCTTTCACCACCTGTGTATATATAATAAGAAAAATGTTCTCTTTAACTGCTTCAACATGATCTTTAGTCTTATGTAGGTGTATACTGTATACATTAAGTTTGATTTGATTCAAAATTTTATAAATTATTAAAATTTATCAGTGTAACATTATTTTACATTTACGTATTGGATAAGCGGATAATTATATTTATCTAATATGAAATTAAATGGACTTTTATTTTGAAATATAACATTTGAATCAAAGTTATATTCAGTGAGACAGAGATAGTATATTAGATTACATTTATCACTTATCTTTATGCCATAATTATTAAATTCTAATTAAAGAAAAACTCCGGAATCTTATATTAAGGTTGAAGATTAATTATTTGAAGCTCGTTCCGCTAATCGACTTTCATATATAAATAAAATAAGAAAAATACTTTGATACACAAGCTTGTGTAAACTTTAGTTTACATAAGCCTTTCAATTTTAGGGTTTAGGGATTTAGGTTAGGGTTTAGAGTTTACAGGGTTTAGTGTGTAGGGTGTAAAATTTAAGGCTTATGGTTAGAATTTAGAGTTTAAAGTTTATGTTGCAGGATGCTAGGGTTAGAGATTTAGGTTTTAAATTTTATAACTTTGTGTAAATTTTTTTTGGTTATATGCATGTCTGTCTTACGGTCCATGTTCGGGGTGCGAGGCTCCCCTCCCAACAATGTTGTCTCCAAAGTTTGAACTCATGTCCTCTCCCGATAGCTTGTGCATCAAAATATAACATACGAAATAATTGAACATATATATTATTCAGGCATCTATCAGTAAATGCGATGCATTATTTAAGATTATTTACCAAGGGAAATGGTAATGCTGCAGTGCTACATCTCTCCAAATTTCTGATATTTGGAGGGAAAAACTTAATTAAGAAACCACAACCTAAGCTTGCCATGGTGTTTGACTCTGCTGATTCTGCTGTCCAAATGTTGAAGAAGAATCCATACGATGATGATTAAGACCCGCTAAGCTATGAGGGAGATCCTTAAGACCCAAGAAATCTCTGGTCAACTCATCATTCCATCCTGTACTGCTACCACTTCCTTTATCTTCATGATCACTCCTTCTTAATTGGGATTCTTTTGTTTTTGACAAATTACGGTCGGTTGTTTCTTGAAATGGAAAACTAATGTCGTTTCTTTTGGTGTTCCATATTGTCCCATTGAAAGACTGTTCAAAACATGAAGACCCGTCAAGCTCACTTGTAGAAGATAGACAACTCATCAGACCATGGAGTTGAGAACTAGGAGCTGCTCCGGCTGGACCACCATGGGTGAACTCAGTCAACTCACTTCTCAGGCCAAAACTAGACGTGGAAAAAGTTGTGGAACCGTGGTGATAAGGTAGAGGTGATTGTAAGGGTTTGCTCATAGTTACACCCATTTGAGCTGCTCTTTGCAGGAGTGCAGTTGCAGACATGTGTGGAGAAGCTGATGGATCCTGGAATGGAGGAAGTGTAACAGATGAACTAGGGTTTTGGCTAGGGTTTCCGTTTTGTAACAATGGGTGGCCTAAAAGAAACGGTGATGAAGAAAGATCTTGCTCTCTTTTCACATGGAAGGAATAGCTATGGAGTTGAGGTTGGGGCTCCAGATTGGTCATGTTTATATGTGAAACTGAAGAACCAGGTCCAGGTTGCTGTGTAATTACCCTTGCACTTTCCTCAGCTAAAGCATCACAAAACGCCCTGTGAGTGATGAAACTGTCCCTCCTGGAATCCACAAATCCAAGCAGAACAAACCAAAAACAACAATCAATGTCCAGGACAAAACAGTGAGTTAATTAGTACTTACTGTTCTTGAATTGTTTACCTGGAGAAAAGGGTTCCACAGTCACATCTATACTCTCTGGTGCCACAGATTTTGGAATGAGCTTTCCAGTCCGATTGAACAGCGTAACGCTTTGAACACTTTTCACATTTCCATTTCTTCTCCCCATGTTTTCTGCAAAAGTGCTTCTTTATTCCCGTGAGGTCCCCAAGAGCCCTAGATGGGTCATGGTGCACACAGGTCATCTCCGGACAGACATACACCTTCTTTCTCACCACATCCTTGTTGGTTCTTTGCTTTAGTTTCCATGGCAAGTTATGTCCTCTCCTGTGAAGCTGAAGATTCTGGTCTCTCTGAAACCCTTTGTTACAGATCTCACACATGAACCTGTTTGTTGCAAGGAGTGACTTGGGAGACAAAGCTATCACTTCTGCATCTGGGTCTGAAAACACAAAACCATCCAAAAATGGAAGGAAAAAAAAGTTGGGAAACTAAAGAGAAAGTAGTAAATCGGATTAATTTACTTTGAAAATGGAATTAACCTGGATTGCCTGCCAGATTTCTCTTCTTCTTTGGTTGTGGGCACAGTGTGCTGGTCTCAGCTCTGGTTGAAGCCATCAAATTGGAAATATTCTCATCCATCACAAAATATAGCTCTTTACACGTACATCAACTTTATAATACTATATGTTTTTTGAACCCTAATTTGCTTAAACTTGAACTGAAAATGACACAGAGTATAAACTATAAAGAAAGAGAGACAAATTAGCTACCAGAACCTTAAAATGAACTAATATAGCTAGTTAGCTACTCTCCAAATTCAAGTTCCAAAAAGTAATATTCATCTTGCTCTACAGATGCTAACACATAAACTTACAAACTGAACAAACACTTAAAAATTTTCCTGGAAAATAAAACGTGAGATAGAGAGAAAAAGATTCCTGAGAAGCACTCCACTCATCCAAAACCAGCAGGCTCTGTGCACTTTCTGTCTTTTCTCTTGTTTACTTGTGAAATTTATAAATTTGTATATCTATGAATCTGAGTTTTCACATTGAAAAGTTGACATAAAGTAACCCAAATGAGAAAACAGAATGAGATGGAGACAGATGATGGATATAAGCAAAGTTGATTACAGGCTTTTTAACATAAGATTGAAGTTAGAAAGCTAAACCACTTTCTCACTTGAAACATGATTGACTCAGTGATTGGATTCCATTTCCATCCAGCTGATATGTTCCCAGAATTCTTTTTTAACTTCCCGGATTTAAACTTATAATATTCTTTTACAAAGCTGCTAAACCGTATATGTACATGCAGCACAACCAATAATCACTTAAATTATTGCTGGTGCGAGAGACAAACAACTGACTGCAGCATGACCATAATACAACATGGGGAGTAATCCCCAGGGACTGAAAAAAGTAAGAAATGACCAACTTCTCAACGATTAATAAACATATATATATATATATGTATGTATGTATGTATCAATCAAACTTCATTTCAGCAAAAAGATACTAGAAGTAATTAACAAATGTTAACAGATTTATCATTTAGGCCAGAAATTAGCTGCTTGGAATGAGATGATCATGGAGGCAGCAAAAGCAAAAATGAGAAATGTCGACCCACTCACCCAATAATATATGTATATATATAGAAGACAGAACATAATGTGACATGTTTTTGGATATACATTGTCTAGATATATGTTTTAGTTCATGTTTCTTCACAGTAGCGTTTTGTCTTCACACTAAAAGAAAAGAAACTGGGGGTCCATAAAAAAAGTTGTGTTTAATCTGTTTTCATTTGTCATTTTCAGCTTTTGCATTATTATTTTTTATAAATTTCAATTTGTTTACTTGCTTCCAGCTCATTAACAAGCTTAAAAACATATGTGAATCAACAATAATGTAAATTATTGGTAAAATATTGAAACACGAAGCGAGAATTTTCTACACATAAAGCTTCGAACTCGAGAACTACTGAAGGTATACCAAGCTTAGTTCTTTACTTCTTTTCATTGACCTATATGGAGTAATGAATGAAGAAACAGAAGAAAGTAATGTTACATAAAATAAAGAAGAAAAAACCAGAGTCAAACTCTAGTGCCATCATTCACCTATATAGTGTAAATATACAGACAGTGTGAAAAGTAAGATCTAAGGCTGTATTGTTTGCCACTTTTTCAAGACCAAGAACAAAAATTCCCATGGATTTCCATAAAAAAAGATGCCCGGGCTTTCTCTTTTTAAATTTTCTTCTCCTTAATCAGTATAAATTGGATATATATGTAAGGTGTCTGGTGCACTGCTTTTGATGTAGGCTGATTGAATAATACTACAAGGGAATATTGACAGAAATTGACCTATGAGGATTTGGAAATCTTTTTAAATCAATCAAGAACCAGTCCCACTCCCAGGGGTTTAACTTTTAAGCAGCTTGTGTAAAACTGTAGATAATGTTGGTGTTTTGGCTCCACAAACCCTGAAAAATAAGACTCAGATATGGAGATATCAATCTCATCGGGTACCATTTCGGTTCTGCTGAGGTTAATCTTATGAGGGGGAGTTAAAACATTGAAGTGACTATCTGACAGACAAGATAAACTAATGCCATGTTAACTGATGTAATAAACACTAGAACCGACAAAACTTGGCTGGGATCCTATGGCAATGTTTTTGTGAGTCTGGTCTGGCTAGCTTCAACAGGTTCAGATTGTGGACCAAGTTAACCACGTGGTTGAAGACCCACTTGGCTCATCATTTGGCAATGTTTTTTTTTAAGATAATAATAAACCATTCATGTGTGTTTCACGTATGATCAGCCTCAATTAATTGGCTAAAAAGCAGCAAAAGAGTTGCTGCAAATGCAGACATTCTGTTCTGGTACAAGGCACCATCCCCTGAGTATGTCAATGCTTGATTTCTGCAATTGTAACAACAAAGCATCCTTGCAATACCAAAAAACAATCCAAGTCCATGATTTAACATGACATTGTATATGAGATTGCCAAGTTGTTTTTTAGAGATCGAATCCCGTCTATTTTCGAACACTCCGGATGAGGTTTTAGTTTTCTTGCATAATGATTATACTTGCTACTGTGTTACAAACTTAGCTATCGTGAGAACTCAGACATGGTGGCTGGAGATAGAGAGTAATAACAAAGTTACAGAGAAAATGAATATTTGAATTTTATTAAAAAAAATGACTAAAATTGGGGTGCTGAGCCCATTCCAAGTATTCAATGTTTACAGCCCACAAGCTATAACTAAGTGAGCCCAAATGACATATCTAACTGATTTGTCTATCATTCTCCTTGCTTTCTCAACCTTTTAGCAAAGCACAGTGCAGATTCTGATATTGGTTCAGTAAGCTGGACTCCAAATAATAATTCTCAGCAGCAAACAGATGTTGAAACTGATAAGGGCTGGTTCCGAAAAATAAAACATTCTTTTTTCATTCACCATTTTTTCATCCGGAATTACTTCAAAAACAAAAACTAGTATTTCTTACTTAGTGGTTTATCGAGAATCGAGAGTGTTCCTCTTCCTTTCGTTCTTCTTTACTCACTTCTCTGTTATACAATTTTTTTTCATCCGAATCCCTTCATAACTCTCTTTTACTTCATCTTCACTATCTTTGTTCATACAATTTTCTATCCTGCAAACTTGGTTGTTAAACCAAAGTTTCAGGTATTAAACAGTTAATGAGCATCAGATGAAGCATCAAGGATGAATGCAACAGGGAGATTCGTATCAAATCTTTCAAACATTTGTTTGACACTAGCAAATGGATTAATTATGAATTCCCCCAACTTTCAAACATTTATGTTTTGCTCCCCCACCTTAATCTTGACTTCGTCCCTGAATCCAGGTGGTCTTAACTGGAGAGTATTGTCATTGTGTGCTATAACCAAAATATTGGGACCGATTAGGTAGGAAAATAAAAAACACTGGAAAACAACAACAATAATACAAGTGGGAAACCCATAAAAGAAAGGCAAACTGGCAAAGCAAAACCATGACTTCACCCCAATAAAAGAAAAAGGGCAAAAGAAAACAAAAGAGGTGATGAACTGATAAAGTACTTAAAAGATGCTTTTTCCCCCAACTTTTAGACAGAGTTTTTAACCTAAAACCCTACCATTAAGGAACTTTGAGTGGGGTACTTGAGCCTGAGTTGCCCATCTCTCATCACTTCCATTAAAATATATACCAGAAAAACAAAAACTATTACTCTCTTTCTTTTTAGCTCTTCTTTTTCAGAATCAGAAGGAGGTTCTTCTTACGTTAGGCTGTAAAGATTCTAGATGGGTAAATCATACACAAAACACTCCCATTTTTATAAATTTTTAGTGCTTAAATATCAAAATCCAAAAGCGAGCTCGCCACCCACTCTTCATTTGTGGTTGTGATTTCTGGGTCGGTGCTGTCTTTTCCAAACCCAGAGGAAAATTAATACTATCACCATTTGACTTGAACTGGATGTTTTTGTTTTTAATTCATATATATATATATATATATATATATATATATATATATATATATTGTCTGATAGCTCGGTGACAACTTGGGACCTTGTCTTTGCCTTCAAATATACTAAAAATCACAGCTTTTTCACTTCATCTCTGTACTTTTAAAGAATTTGGAATTCTGGGTTGTTACACAGCTCATTTGCAAAGTGTTGTTGGGATCATCAAAACCCTTTTTTTAATAGCCATTAAAAACTTTAACTTTGATCTACTTTTGAGTTATAAAGCAGAGCAATATATACAATTTACAGACAACTAGCTCTAAATATTTTTTTTTTCAAACCAATTAAGCAGAAGAATTGTCGGAATAGTCACGATGAAGAAGATTGAACCACAAATTGTGGAATGAAATCTGTAGAGAGAATCAGGTAGAAAAGAGCCGTGTAAGAATTCCCAGGATTTTTTTCCCTTTTTTTTAGAATAATTGGAAGAATTTTGTCAGATTATGCGAGAATACCCTCTTTGATTTGAGCTCGTCATTGTCAGTGAAAAGCATCAATAACCAAAAATTAAACCCAAATCACATTATTAACCATTCTTTTTCATCCAGAACCTATCTGGAGTAAATTTCAACGGCTCTGATTGCTCAATAATTGGAAAATGGACCCAAATCACTCATGGTTCACCGTACTAACTCAGATCAAACCGAGTTGCCCTGAAGCTCCATAACTCCCACTCCTCAAATTCAACAAAGAACATTAAAAAAATGGGGAAATGGGATTTTTCACACATACAATACAATTTCATTCACTTGATTTAATTACTACAGTTCCCTAAAGAGTAAAGACTCCATCTTGAATATGCTTTCTTTGAACAAAAAAAGCAGAATTCGATTCCTTTTTGGAATTGGACTGCCTAATTTTATGTTCACCAAGTTACAGATAATAATGAAAAGGAAAACCCAGATTTGAAAATCATAAAAAATGGCAGCTTGATTATATTTTTCTTTACTTGATGCTAATAATTCATGTATATCATACCCAGAGAGCGCCAACTTCGACGAGCTTCGGGACGAGGTGTCCACTAAGGTGGAGGGCCACAAGGGATTCAAGTCCGCCGACGCACGTTCCGCCAATGAACACGGCGGGAGCAGGATTCCGAGAGGAGAGGGTGTCGTGGCCGGGCGGCGCGGGGAGGGAAGCGATCTCGTGGTCATCGAGTTCGATGACGGTGGGATGAACCCCGATGGTGGCCAACAGCTTTTTCATCACGTGACACATGCAACAAGAGGACCGGCTGAAGATTATCACGGGGTTCTCCGATATCAACCTCCTGATCCGTATCTCCGATGACTCGTCCTCGTCTATGGAAAATCCGCCGCCGCTGATGGTGCTCATGGGGGTGTTGTTTGAGGAGGTAGAAGAAGACGGCGGCGGCGGCAGTGGACTTAGATCAAGGTGCACAACATCACTTGACCAGCTTCTCAACCTTTGCATCGCCAAAACAGAAATCAAAGAGCCCTTTGTGTGATTATAGTAATGTCAACGGGAAGAAAGAAGAAGAAAAAAACTAGTGGGATGAGAGACTTTAATACTACACACGCACATATATAACATAGAAGAAAGAGAAAGAGAAAGGGCCTTTGCTTGGGTTATGGTTGCCTACATCATAAAGTACTATGTTACGTAGGTTCTTTTTGAAGGAGACGAAAGAGATTTTACTATTCATACACTCGATTCGAGTCGAAACTATCAAAATTTATTTCCAATTTAATTTAAACTTGAAATTCTAACATTAAAAAATATTTTTTTTAAATTATAAGGTGATTAAAGTAGTATTTGTTTTAAATATACTCTTAATCATTTGACAATGCATGCTTCATCACCCTGTTGCAGCTATTGATGTTTAAACTCGTAACCTCTTAGAACATCAAATGTTTTCTTACTCACTGTCAGTTAAGTTGGTTCATACTAAAAAAATAATTCTTTTTAAATAACTTTAGTTTGTGTTTGATCATAGTCCTTTGAATGTGGGCACGTATGATATTGGGATTTTTAGAAGAAAGGGGGCAGTGATGGCGTCACGTGGGTTGGATATTTTGAAGACGACAAGAATTATTATTTTGTTAAGATTTTAACAGAGTTTGCTTACACTAAAATGAGATGGTGGTATTAGATTGACACATGGCTCTTATTGTATAAAAAAGCGATCGTATAAGGTTAATTTATTTTTAAATAAGTTGAATCAAATATTTATAAGAAAAATAAAAAAATTTAATTTGATAAATTATAAGAAAAATAAGATTTTAAAGAAAGATAGTTTTTATTAAGATTAAAATATTTTTTAAAAATCTTCTTTAGAATTATAAATTAAAAAATCGATTAATATCCTATACATAGGCGGTGAAAACTGAAAGTTCCCACAAGCGCCTTAGTTTTAGGGTATATGGAGTTAGTTTAAGGTATATGGTTTAGGGGTTTAGGTGTATGTGGTTTAGAATTTAGAGATAGTTGTTTCAATTTAAGGTTTAGGGTTTATATGTTAGGGTTTAGGGTTTAGAGTAATATGGTGAGGATTTAGGTTTTAATCTATAAACCCTAAATTATAACCACACCTTAGATTGAAACAATTATTTCTAAATTCTAACCCCTATACTTAAACCCTATACCCTAAATTAACTCCTTTTACCCTAAAATTAAGGTGCTTATGAAAATTTTTAGTTTCCACCAATGTGTATAGAATATTTATCTTTAAAAAATTTTGTTTTAATAACAGTAAAAGATTTCGTAAAATTTTTAACTTCCTGAATTTATTTATTTATTTATTTATAAGCAAGTGAATAGATAGATCGCCCAAAACACCGCGGTTCCACTTTTCCTTCAACAAAGAGATGGAGGAAATAATAATGATAGGAAGGCGTGGATTACACGTGCTGAGGCAAACGAGTGAGGGGGGCAACACATCGTGCGTCACAATTATACGGTAGTTCGGAAATATTGGATATTTGCCGGAGCAGTCACATGGGATGGTTGGTGATCGTAGTAACTGACCCCATTACGTCACCTTCACTCCCACGTGGGACTCATAGATCGAAGCGTGGGTAGCCCACCTTTCTCCGCCTTCTAAGTAAATATAATTTTTAATTTAAAGATGATTTCTTTTAATATTTTTATTATAAATTATGAAATAAAAAGTATTATAAAATTTAATCTAAATTAACTAATTAATTAACTAAATATCGATATATATATATATTTTAAAATATTACTGCAGCGGCTAAAATGAAAAGCTTGTCAGGACAAAAAGCAACTCTCCTATTGATGTATAAATATATAAATATTGAGGATTAAATGTGATGTTATACGAATTTTTATAACTGTTATGTCACATAGTTAATGACTCAGTGATATTTGTAACAAAACTAAAGTTTAATGCTCATTATATAACTTTTAAAAGTTTAGTGACCATTTTATAATTTGTGATAGTTTATCGATCATTTGTATACTCTACCCAAAAGCAAATGAGGCAAATAAATGAGAGCTGACATGGAATGGAAGGAGCACTGATTGGTGTGGACCGCACTGGCATGACATAGGGTAGTTCTGCGGTGCGGCAGCTTAATATGCGGCTAATATACGGCGTTACCGGAAACATCATTAAAAAATACCGGAAACATGGATTGATATATCGGAAACATGATAAAATATACCGGAAACATGGATTTCGAAAGTATGGATACTTTCGAAATCAACATATCCAAAAGTATGGATACTTTCGAAATCAACATATCAAAAAGTATCGATACTTTCGAAATCCATGTTTCCGGTATATTTTATCATGTTTTCGGTATATCAATCCATGTTTCCGGTATTTTTTAATGATGTTTCCGGTAACGCCGTATATTAGCCGCATATTAAGCTGCCGCATGGTAGAAAAATCCCATGACATAAATATAGGAATCTAAATTGTGAAATATTATTTGATAGACAAAATTACCACGTCATTTGTGGTCATAGTCAATAAAATTCATCTACTCGATATTTTTTAAGGTAAAACTTTAACTTTTTCATATATGTTAATAAAAAGTGTGTAGTTATTTATAAATTATTTTGAAGTTGATAAGCTATATTAGTTGGGATCACGAATAAGTGTTAAGCATGAATCATTTAATAAGTTTTTCTGAAATTACACAGTCCACGTCATCGTGACGTTCCCAGCATGACACGTGGTAGCTTTGTTTCACTCTCCTCTATGCGTGGAGGATTGCTGGCTTTGCGGGAGGAAAGAAACACACAAACGTGGGCCCCAACCTTTTGGGTCACGGAGCTATATAGCCAATAATCAAAAGCCACGTGGAAACTGATAAAAAAACATCAATATCATTAAAAATTTTCATATCATCTTTTTATCAATTGAATCTATAATTGATAAAAAAAATTATTTTTGAATTTAATTTACAGTAAATCTAAGTGAAGATTCACTCAGTAAAAAATGACATAAAAATTAATAAAATAAATATTTTTTTATTAATTGAGATCATAAATGACGCAACGAGCTGGTGTTATGCTATTATAGGTTTGAGGTTTGTGCCCCTCTGGGAGGAGGGTCCCACCATTAAGAATAGTGATTGTAAAGCTGTAAGGGGATGGGGCCCAGAAGGAGTCCCACTTAAAGGAGCACCGTTGATGGTGATAAAAAATTACAAAATAAATATGATGTTGGTGTCTGCCACATGTGTGATGTGAGATAAGCAAAAGGGAATGGCGTAAGCATCGGCATCACCTTTGAACTTAGGGTCCCCTCTTTCCACACTACCACCTCAATTATTCTTTTCTTTTTAGGTTTCAATTATTTTTTTAATAAATTGTGTTTAAGGGGGAAATCAAATGAAAGATAAAGTGATTAACTGATCTTAAGGAATTTGTAACAATTATTTTAAAAACCGTCATTATCCTTTCTTACTTTTAGACAAAACATGTAAAAAGAAAACAGCAAAGTGAGCAAGCTTTGAGGAAGGTGGCACTGGTGGTCACCATGCATAAAGGGTCAAATCCAAAGATCAAATCGAAGTAGGAGCGGTTCAAAGGTTTACGGGCCCTATACAATTTATTAAAATAAGGTCCTTTAATTCATAATTTTAAAAGTATATAAAAATTTTTTCAAAGATATTTTTTATGTTAGTAAAAAATATATTATGGAGTCCTCTTTAAATTTATTTTTTATATTTTTCTTGTAATTTAGTAAACCAAAATCTTTTGTTTTTTATGTACAAATATTTAATTCAACTAATTTAGGACTACTCTTTTTTTGAAACCCATGTGCAGTCGTTCACGTCGCACATGTCCAAAACCACTTAAAGTAAAGAAAAGAAAAAGGAGTAGAGGAGATGAGGTATTGTCGTCATGCTGAACATCATCAGATTCAGCCGTGGTCTGGTGGACGATTGGACGCCAAAACTCAGACAGCAATATAGCATGCCTAACCTAACATGTCTTAATTTCGACCCAACACAAAAATACCCGAAATGAAGGCTGAATTGGATGCCACAGACCCGGCAATTTACAGCTTTGGCAACTGGCAACTGGCAAGCCAATTCACACCACCCTTTACTTCTTTAAAATAAAATAAAATATGACATGGATATATATATATATATATATATATATAAATTATTAAATCAACATAAAATAATTAAGTTAAAAAGACTGACAGGCTCCATGCAGTGAATTAATGAACTTCAAGTACAGATCCAAGTACAAACACAGACATTGAGTACTTTTTAAAATAAATTCACATAAATTAATGAACTTTGTTTAATTGATGTACAAAATATTCCAAAATCTAATGTTTTGATTTTTCATTTTCCGTCAATTAATGAATACTATGTGAAAGGGTCCCATAAAATTCTTTTATTGTGAAAGGGTCCTATTTTCATGTAATAAAAGGTGTAATGACATGTTTGTCCTTACAATTTTGAAAGAATCATTTTCTTTTGATAAATTGAATGGATCGTTTTAGCTCATCATATTATTGGACTCTTTTAGTTTTTCATTTTTCATTTTGTTTTTAAATTAAATTAATTAAAAAATAAAAGTCCAAATTATATTAGATGTCGAACTAAACAACCCATTTTTTTCCACTTAAATAAGTTTAACTGATTCGATGATAATTAAATATAAAAATTTAAAATTATTAAATAGATTTAAAATTCTATCAATTTGTTGAACTGATGGTTTTCTAATTATGATTTCATTACTTTTTATGGCTCGTATGATTTTTTATCTTTATTTTATCAGTTCAACTATCTGGACCATCAATTTCTGGATCAATTATTATTATTATTATTATTATAGAATGCAAGATTCGTTGGTTGGGTGTATCTAACGTAGACATTTGCCAACAAAATCATTTAAACTAAGCCAATAAAAAAAACGCTGCAGCAAGTGGGAAACTCACGAAATGAATATCTCTATACCCCACTTCACATTCCTAGGGGTCCTTAAGTTTCCCATAGTTGAGGGGAAATCGAATACACAAACAAATTTGATTTAATAGATATTTAAATGATACTTAATTTTAAAAAAATTATAATTTGTGCCCACCCTAAAATTTTAAGGTTTTTATAATTTGTGCCTACCTTTCAAAGTATTACGAAATTTTGGTGGCTCACGAGCGAACTTAAAAATTTGTCCCTAATAATATTTATTAAAATTTTTGAATTTTGAGAGTAGACTCTTAGTAAAAAAAGTATTACAAAAAATGAGACTCTAAAAAAAGTAATAGAAAATAATAAATTTTAATAGTTTGTACCTATTAATAAATATTGGGGGAAATTGGGCCCTGGTAACAAATGTTGGGAAAAAAATTAAATTTTAATAAAAAATATTGACAAAAATTACATTTTAAGAGTAGACCATTAATAACAAGTATTAGAAAAAAATTGGGCCCCTAATAATAAGTATTGCAAAAAAAAATGGTCTCATAATAACAAATATTGAAAAAGATTGAATTTTAAGAGTATGCCTAATAAAAATATTAAAAAAATTGAGTTTCTAATAACAAGTATTGAAAAAAATAACTCCTAATAACAAATATTAAAAAAATTAATTTTAATAACAAACCCCTAATTACAAGTGTTAAAAAATTAGACCATAATAATAAATATAAAGAAAAAATTAAATACTAATAATTATGAACTGTAGGTCCTAGATAGGGGTGGGCCCTGGGTCGTCGTCCTTATGGCCTTGACTTGTGCCCACCCTCAAAAATATTTTTAGGTCTGCCACTGCCTCTAAATCAAAATTTTTCCATTCACAACGTCAAGACTCGAAACTATTACTTAAAACTTTGCGTAAGAGTTGTAATGGTTCATTATGTCATACTACCACTAGACCAATTAATTATTGGGTAAACTATCTAATTGACCACCAATCTTTTGGGAAAGTTTTAAAATGACCACTTTAAAAAAAACGCGTCAATTGACTACCCAAACTATTAAAATGGGATCAATTTGACCACCGGCCGTTAAGTGGCTAACGGAAGGTGACGTGGCCGTTAAAAAATTAAAGGTATAATTACACATTTGGTCCTTACTTGTAACACACAAAAAAAAAATAATAAAAAAATAAAAAATATATATATAATAATAATATTATTATTATTATTATTATTATTATTATTATTATTATTATTTCTTTTCCAACCACACCCCACCTTATCTCCAACCACTCCTCCACTTACCTTAATTATATTATCCTCCCCCTCTCAATTATTTCACTCATTTTTCTTCTCTCATTCACGGCAGATCATCCCTCCCATCATATTAGCATTTTTTTTCTTTGTTCTCTCAACTCTCTCAAACATCAACCAAATCAAGTTTCATCCACAAACGTCGATCGTTGTTCCGTTTCGTTCACCACGACCACCATACGAACTGTCTCGACGTTCCGGTCAAAACGCCCCTATCCACTCGTCAAACTGCTGCTCCGTTTGTCGTTAATTTGACGTTGAAGGTGTCGAATAAATCGAGGTTTTTCTCAAATCGGTGATAATCGGGTAAGTTTTCGAACTAAATTCGAGCATGAGGTGATATATTTTCAAATTTGGAGAATTCTGGAAAATTTCTGATTTTTGCTCCGCCGTCCACGGCGGCGCGTGGGCCTCACGCGCCGTTCGGAGCCGCGCGTGGGCTTCACGCGCCGTTCCCGGCCACCCTAGATGGTGGCAGTGGACCGGCCAGTTCAGACCAGTCTGGTCTCGAACCGAGCTGCCCGAACCGGATCGACCCAGTCAGCATGACGTCAGCAACCCGACCCGACCCGACTCGTTGACCCGACCCGTTGACCCGACCCGGTCAACAGTGACGTCAGCATGACGTCAGCATGATGTCAGTGACCCGACCCGTTGACCGACCCGACCCGACTCGTTGACTGACCCGTTGACCCGACCCGTTGACCCGACCCGGACAACAGTGACGTCAGCATGACGTCAGCATGACGTCAGTGTTGACTTTGACCGTTGACTTTGACCGTTGACCGTTGACCAAAAAGTCAAATTTTCCGAAAAGCCCTATTTTATGTTTTTCGACGTCCTGAGTCCGATTTTGAAGCCCGTTTTGCAAAATTCTGACCCGAAGGCCTCCGAATCTGACCTTAAACCCAAATCATGCTTAAGTACTTAATTTTCCATTCAGATATCAGTAAATTAAATAAATACCTAAACCAGTATTTTAATTCTGTATAGGTGCCCGAGACTCATATAACCACTCACCAGCTCAACCTAGTTCCTCTCGACCCGCTCATCCTCACACTTCAGGGTATATCAGTATGAATATAAATCCTGTGTATAAGAATAAGTTTAACTCTTATTCCACTTTATGACCATTATTCTATCTGAATCTAGGATCTGACCCCCGCATCTGAGCGTACTGAGGCAGTTGTCTGTTAGACCCTTATCCGACCAGTTTGAGGTGTGTTTCCATATGTGCTACATTCTGTTATATCTGTTATATATATATATATATGCGTGGGTCATGTTACAATTCTCTGAACATTATAGATTGCACTGGTAATTGTAAAGCATGACTACTGAAAAGCGTATTTATAATGTGATAAATGTCTGTTTATTTTGATAAATTAAAAAGGTATACCTCATGTCTGATCTGAACTAGAAATATCTGAACATTAAATGATAAACTGTTATCTGAAAATTGTCTGAACTCTGTTGATGATATATCAAACTGAATTGTACTGTTTGGGGTATATTTTCGGGATGTTATCGAAGTGTCTGCAGGAACAGCTCTGATCCAGCTGGTAAAACCTTCGGTTGAGCTCCTACGCCCAATGGGCCTAGGGTAAGACTTTCTGGATAGGCTCCTATGATTTCAGGTCTAGGATAAGTCCTTCAGTATGCAATTCATGAGGAATTGTATTTTGGTGTTCGGTTGGAGGGTAAATAAGTTAAAATTGAACCTTGGTTGAACTTATAGTATGATGGTATTGTCCAATGCACATCTGAACTGAATATATAACTATAAATATTTTCTTGCACTTTTGGAACACACTGAGCTCCATAGCTTATGTTTTTATTCCCTCCTCCCCTTTCAGATTCTTGATAGTCCACTCCTTTCAGACCCGGCAACTGGAGAATCGGCACATTTAGCTTTGAACTATTGTAATAAACTTATCTTTCAAACTGTCTGTATTTTGGGTGACTTATATTTATGTTTTGCTATTTTGACTATGATAAGTCTCAAAGGTTTGATCTTAGGTTATGACTGCCTGGAATTTGGTTAAACACATAAGTGGGCCACGCGATTTCATTTGATTTATGATTTTAAAGGTTTAACCATATGTTTATTTGAAATCTTATCATGGGTCACTCTAGTGATCATAATGTGACTTCCTAGGATCCGTCGAAACGCATAGGCGGATCTAGGGTGTTACATTTAGTGGTATCAGAGCCTTTGGTTTCAAAAACCTCGGACTGTGAATGAGTTCATTTTACGCAATATTTGAAGAAGTTTTACAAAAAGGTGTTTTGAAATGAGTTAAGTCACCCAAATTTTGTCTGCTTAATTGTGTTCGATTCTCCATTGCTATAAACTGACCCTAAGTTTAATCCTTGTAGAAGCCTTCTGCTATGAGTACTGAAAGAGGACGTCGACCCATTCGGAGACGCGGTAGACCTGTCCGGTTTGCCGACACGATAGATGATCCGGTGGTCGAGCCAACTACTACAACTTCTGTCCCTGGTCCTACTGAGTCTTCCATACCATCTGGCCCTACTGTAGTGACTGCTCCTCAGTCTGCCCCTGAGATTGATATGTCTACTCCGGTTAGAGGAGCACCGTCTTCTTCTGAGCCTCCCACATCTATTACTGACGAAGCCCTTAGTAGGCAATTTTTGCAGTTGATTTCTGGTGCGGTTAGAGCAGCTGGTATTGTCCCTGAAGTTCCTATTTCTCAGACCCTAATCATTAACGGGGCTAAGACATTTGATGGCCCTACTGATGGAGCCCCGACTGAGGTAGAAGAATGGCTTCACGATCTTGAGAGACGCATGGATTCGTTGAGTCTTGAGCCGCCCAAGAAATATTTGGGAGTTGTTTCCCTGCTTTATGGGAGTGCCCGAACTTGGTGGGAGTCTATTGTGAGTAGTGTCTCTGCTACCCGTCTGACATGGGACTTCTTCAAAGAACGCTTCAGGAGCCGTTTTATTGGAGATCGTTATATGAGACAGATGCAAGAGCAGTTCAGGACTCTGACACAGGGAGATATGACTGTATCTGAGTATGAGACGAGGTTTTTAGACCTCCTGAGATTTGGATCCAGTTTGGTGCCCACTGAAAAAGAGAAATGCCGCAGGTTTGCACTTGGACTCCGTCGTGAGTTGTGTATACAGGTTATCGGCCACCTTGAAAAGGATTTTGATAAAGTAACCGAGTTGGCAAAAGATTTGGAGGAAGTAGAATTAATGGCCACAGAGAGCGATAAAATAGATCGAGACCGACCTAGGAGGCCTTCTAACACTGAGTATTCAGCACGGGTGAATAAGAAGGTTCGCACTACTACACCTCTGAGGACTGACACCGGTTCTAGGCCTCCAGCCCCTAAGCCCTCGACCACTAGTCGAGGTGGTTCATCAAGTTATTCGAAGGCACCTCTTTGTGAGCATTGCGGCAAATGGCATTTTGGAGAGTGTAGGAAGAAGGCGGCCACATGTTTCCGTTGTGGTTCTGGAGATCATTTCTTGAAGAATTGCCCTGTTCCCCCACCTTCTTATCGAGAATCTCCTCGGACTCCTGCCCGATCACAAGCTTCTGTTCAGACTCCATCTAGGGGTCGTAGTCAGGGAAGACCTTCTGCATCTGCTGCCAGGACTGATACTAGAGCTCGATCTAACCAGAAAGGAGGACCAGTTTTATCTGAGGCTAGACAGCCGCCACTAGTGTATGCCTCTAGACGTCGAGATGACAGAGATGAGCCAAACGTCATTGCAGGTACATTTACTATGTTATCTGTTCCATATTTTGCATTGCTAGACAATGGTTCTACCCATTCATATGTAGCAAGATCCGTGTCCCGAGACCTCCAAATTCCTGATGAGACTACTGAGAATACAATTACCGTTATGAGCCCAGTGGGTCAGTCTGTAGTTGTAAATAAGGTTTTCAGGCGATGTCCCCTAGAAGTGCAAGGGGAAATCTTTTTAGCCGATCTTATGGAGTTGCCTTTAGAAGAGTTCGATATAATTCTTGGCATGGATTGGTTGACTGAACACCGAGTTAACCTGGATTGTGAGTCCAAAAGAGCATTCATAAAAACTTCTGATGATCGTACTGTAATTCTCATCGGTGAGCGTCGTGGGTATCTGTCAAATGTGATATCCGCTTTGGCTGCCGACAGAATGATCCGAAAAGGATACCAGACTTTCATCGCTTGCTTCTTGAACACGAAGGGCTCTTTATCTAAGATCGAGGACATTCGCACTGTTAGCGAGTTTCCTGATGTTTTCCCAGAAGAATTGCCCGGGCTACCACCAGACAGGGATGTTGAGTTTGAAATCGAGACTTATCCAGGGTCTGCGCCTGTGTCCATGAGTCCCTATCGTATGGCCCCTAAAGAGCTTAAAGAATTAAAAATTCAGTTACAAGAGCTTCTTGACCGAGGCTTTATCCGACCCAGCTCTTCACCTTGGAGAGCTCCTGTTCTCTTCGTGAAGAAGAAGGATGGTACACTTCGTTTGTGTATTGATTACAGAAAGCTGAATAAGTTGACTGTGAAGAACAAATACCCATTACCCAGGATTGATGACCTATTTGATCAATTTCGAGGAGCAACTGTTTTCTCGAAGATTGATCTTCGATCTGGGTATTATCAATTGAAAATAAAAGATTCTGATGTTGCTAAGACAGCCATCCGTACCAGATACGGGCATTACGAGTTTTTGGTGATGCCGTTTGGTCTGACAAATGCTCTTGCAGCTTTTATGGACATGATGAATCGTGTGTTCCGGCCCTTTATAGACCAGTTTGTTGTGGTTTTCATCAACGATATTTTGGTCTATTCACGGACAGAAGCAGAGCATGTCGAGCACTTGAGGATTGTGCTACAAACCCTGAGACAAAATCGTTTGTATGCTAAGCTGAGCAAGTGTGAATTTTGGCTCAAAGAAGTGACATTTCTGGGTCATGTTGTATCTGCTCGAGGCATACAGGTTGATCCAAGTAAAATCGAAGCCATCACCGATTGGAAGCAACCTAAAAATGTCTCTGAGATCCGTAGCTTTTTGGGTTTAGCTGGTTACTATCGACGCTTTGTCGAGGGCTTCTCCATCATTGCCACTCCTCTGACGAAGCTATTAAGGAAGAATGTCCCTTATGTTTGGTCTGATGCCCAGCAAGCTAGTTTTGAGAAACTCAAAGCAGCTCTGACCCAAGCCCCGGTTCTTATACAACCTGAGTCTGGAAAGGACTTCTCAGTATATAGTGATGCTTCACATTTCGGGCTCGGTTGTGTACTGATGCAGGAAGGGAAGGTTATCGCTTATGCATCGCGTCAATTACGACCTCATGAGTGTAATTATCCAACCCATGACCTCGAGTTAGCTGCTGTGATCTTTGCCTTGAAAATTTGGAGGCACTATCTTTACGGAGAAAAGTGCTATATTTACACAGATCACAAGAGTCTAAAGTACATCCTCACTCAGAAAGAGCTCAATCTTAGACAACGTCGTTGGATTGAGCTTCTTAAAGACTATGACTGTGTGATTGAGTATCACCCAGGAAAGGCGAATGTGGTGGCTGATGCTTTGAGTCGTAAGGCTATAACAGATTTGAGATCCTTATTTGCCAGAATGAGTGTATACAGGGATGGCAGTCTACTAGCTGAGCTACAGGTTAAACCGACATTAACCAAACAAATTAGGGCCAAACAGCTTCTAGACAGTTCCTTACTTCCTGTCATGCAGCAGGTTGAACAAGGATCTACTTCTACTTATGCCTTTGATCAGGATGGCGTTTTGTGCTTCAAGGGTCGATATTGTGTTCCCAATGATGCTGACCTGAAGCGGGCTATTCTCAGCGAGGCTCATAACAGCCCTTATGCTATGCATCCCGGTGGGGACAAAATGTATCAAAACCTGAGGCAGAGATATCGTTGGAAAGGTATGAAGAAGGACATTTCAGATTATGTATCGCGGTGTTTGACTTGCCAACAGGTTAAGGCAGAGCACCAGCATCCTTCTGGTATGTTGCAGCCCATTAAGATTCCTGAGTGGAAATGGGAGCGTATCACGATGGATTTCGTTACCGGGTTGCCTCTAACTCCTTCTAAAAAGGATTCTGTCTGGGTTATTGTTGACCGACTCACCAAGTCAGCTCATTTTATCCCAGTTCGAGTCACTTACTCTTTGGAGAAGCTGGCAAAAACGTACATCTCTGAAATCGTCAGACTACATGGGGTGCCTTTATCTATAATATCTGATCGGGATCCTAGGTTCACTTCTCGATTCTGGTTGGCTTTGCACAATGCTTTAGGTACCCGTCTGAATTTCAGTACATCCTTCCATCCGCAGACAGACGGACAGTCAGAAAGAGTAATTCAGGTTCTTGAAGATATGTTGAGAGGATGCGTGATAGACTTCCGCGGTAGTTGGGAAGATTTCTTGCCCTTGGCCGAGTTTGCTTATAATAATAGCTATCAGGCTAGTATTCGCATGGCCCCTTATGAAGCTTTGTATGGTCGTAAATGCCGAACTCCTATCTGTTGGACCGAGTTGTATGATAAGAAGACTCTGGGTCCTGAGTTGGTTCAAGAGACTGAAGAGACTGTCAAACTGATTCGAAATCGTCTGAAAGAGGCTTTTGACAGACAGAAGTCTTATGCTGACTGGAGGAGAAGGGATATAGAGTTTGAGGTTGGTGATCAGGTTTTTCTAAAGGTATCACCATGGAAGAAAGTTTTGAGGTTTGGGAAAAAGGGCAAGTTGAGTCCGAGATTTATTGGACCGTATCGTATTGTGAAGAGAGTTGGGCCAGTTGCCTATCAGCTGGAGTTGCCATCCCAGCTTAACCGTATTCATGATGTCTTCCACGTGTCCATGTTGAGGAGATACCATCCAGATCCTAGTCATGTCATTCAAGCTCAGGATGTAGAGTTGAGATCAGATCTGTCCTACGAGGAGGAACCGATTCAAATCTTGGACTTTGATGAGAGAGTTCTGAGAAACCGACGCATTCCAATGGTTAAAGTTCAGTGGAGAAATCGGAGTCCTACTGAGGCTACTTGGGAGATTGAAGGATTCATGAGAAAACAATTTCCGCATCTGTTTGATTAAGGTAAATTTCGAGGACGAAATTTTTCTTAAGGGTGGGAGAATTGTAACACACAAAAAAAAAATATATATATAAATAATAAAATATATATATAATAATAATAATAATATTATTATTATTATTATTATTATTATTTCTTTTCCAACCACACCCCACCTTATCTCCAACCACTCCTCCACTTACCTTAATTATATTATCCTCCCCCTCTCAATTATTTCACTCATTTTTCTTCTCTCATTCACGGCAGATCATCCCTCCCATCATATTAGCATTTTTTTTTTCTTTGTTCTCTCAACTCTCTCAAACATCAACCAAATCAAGTTTCATCCACAAACGTCGATCGTTGTTCCGTTTCGTTCACCACGACCACCATACGAACCGTCTCGACGTTCCGGTCGAAACGCCCCTATCCACTCGTCAAACTGCCGCTCCGTTTGTCGTTAATTTGACGTTGAAGGTGTCGAACAAATCGAGGTTTTTCTCAAATCGGTGATAATCGGGTAAGTTTTCGAACTAAATTCGAGCATGAGGTGATATATTTTCAAATTTGGAGAATTCTGGAAAATTTCTGATTTTTGCTCCGCCGTCCACGGCGGCGCGTGGGCCTCACGCGCCGTTCGGAGCCGCGCGTGGGCTTCACGCGCCGTTCCCGGCCACCCTAGATGGTGGCAGTGGACCGGCCAGTTCAGACCAGTCTGGTCTCGAACCGAGCTGCCCGAACCGGACCGACCCAGTCAGCATGACGTCAGCAACCCGACCCGACCCGACTCGTTGACCCGACCCGTTGACCCGACCCGGTCAACAGTGACGTCAGCATGACGTCAGCATGATGTCAGTGACCCGACCCGTTGACCGACCCGACCCGACTCGTTGACTGACCCGTTGACCCGACCCGTTGACCCGACCCGGACAACAGTGACGTCAGCATGACGTCAGCATGACGTCAGTGTTGACTTTGACCGTTGACTTTGACCGTTGACCGTTGACCAAAAAGTCAAATTTTCCGAAAAGCCCTATTTTATGTTTTTCGACGTCCTGAGTCCGATTTTGAAGCCCGTTTTGCAAAATTCTGACCCGAAGGCCTCCGAATCTGACCTTAAACCCAAATCATGCTTAAGTACTTAATTTTCCATTCAGATATCAGTAAATTAAATAAATACCTAAACCAGTATTTTAATTCTGTATAGGTGCCCGAGACTCATATAACCACTCACCAGCTCAACCTAGTTCCTCTCGACCCGCTCATCCTCACACTTCAGGGTATATCAGTATGAATATAAATCCTGTGTATAAGAATAAGTTTAACTCTTATTCCACTTTATGACCATTATTCTATCTGAATCTAGGATCTGACCCCCGCATCTGAGCGTACTGAGGCAGTTGTCTGTTAGACCCTTATCCGACCAGTTTGAGGTGTGTTTCCATATGTGCTACATTCTGTTATATCTGTTATATATATATATATATGCGTGGGTCATGTTACAATTCTCTGAACATTATAGATTGCACTGGTAATTGTAAAGCATGACTACTGAAAAGCGTATTTATAATGTGATAAATGTCTGTTTATTTTGATAAATTAAAAAGGTATACCTCATGTCTGATCTGAACTAGAAATATCTGAACATTAAATGATAAACTGTTATCTGAAAATTGTCTGAACTCTGTTGATGATATATCAAACTGAATTGTACTGTTTGGGGTATATTTTCGGGATGTTATCGAAGTGTCTGCAGGAACAGCTCTGATCCAGCTGGTAAAACCTTCGGTTGAGCTCCTACGCCCAATGGGCCTAGGGTAAGACTTTCTGGATAGGCTCCTATGATTTCAGGTCTAGGATAAGTCCTTCAGTATGCAATTCATGAGGAATTGTATTTTGGTGTTCGGTTGGAGGGTAAATAAGTTAAAATTGAACCTTGGTTGAACTTATAGTATGATGGTATTGTCCAATGCACATCTGAACTGAATATATAACTATAAATATTTTCTTGCACTTTTGGAACACACTGAGCTCCCTAGCTTATGTTTTTATTCCCTCCTCCCCTTTCAGATTCTTGATAGTCCACTCCTTTCAGACCCGGCAACTGGAGAATCGGCACATTTAGCTTTGAACTATTGTAATAAACTTATCTTTCAAACTGTCTGTATTTTGGGTGACTTATATTTATGTTTTGCTATTTTGACTATGATAAGTCTCAAAGGTTTGATCTTAGGTTATGACTGCCTGGAATTTGGTTAAACACATAAGTGGGCCACGCGATTTCATTTGATTTATGATTTTAAAGGTTTAACCATATGTTTATTTGAAATCTTATCATGGGTCACTCTAGTGATCATAATGTGACTTCCTAGGATCCGTCGAAACGCATAGGCGGATCTAGGGTGTTACATTTAGTGGTATCAGAGCCTTTGGTTTCAAAAACCTCGGACTGTGAATGAGTTCATTTTACGCAATATTTGAAGAAGTTTTACAAAAAGGTGTTTTGAAATGAGTTAAGTCACCCAAATTTTGTCTGCTTAATTGTGTTCGATTCTCCATTGCTATAAACTGACCCTAAGTTTAATCCTTGTAGAAGCCTTCTGCTATGAGTACTGAAAGAGGACGTCGACCCATTCGGAGACGCGGTAGACCTGTCCGGTTTGCCGACACGATAGATGATCCGGTGGTCGAGCCAACTACTACAACTTCTGTCCCTGGTCCTACTGAGTCTTCCATACCATCTGGCCCTACTGTAGTGACTGCTCCTCAGTCTGCCCCTGAGATTGATATGTCTACTCCGGTTAGAGGAGCACCGTCTTCTTCTGAGCCTCCCACATCTATTACTGACGAAGCCCTTAGTAGGCAATTTTTGCAGTTGATTTCTGGTGCGGTTAGAGCAGCTGGTATTGTCCCTGAAGTTCCTATTTCTCAGACCCTAATCATTAACGGGGCTAAGACATTTGATGGCCCTACTGATGGAGCCCCGACTGAGGTAGAAGAATGGCTTCACGATCTTGAGAGACGCATGGATTCGTTGAGTCTTGAGCCGCCCAAGAAATATTTGGGAGTTGTTTCCCTGCTTTATGGGAGTGCCCGAACTTGGTGGGAGTCTATTGTGAGTAGTGTCTCTGCTACCCGTCTGACATGGGACTTCTTCAAAGAACGCTTCAGGAGCCGTTTTATTGGAGATCGTTATATGAGACAGATGCAAGAGCAGTTCAGGACTCTGACACAGGGAGATATGACTGTATCTGAGTATGAGACGAGGTTTTTAGACCTCCTGAGATTTGGATCCAGTTTGGTGCCCACTGAAAAAGAGAAATGCCGCAGGTTTGCACTTGGACTCCGTCGTGAGTTGTGTATACAGGTTATCGGCCACCTTGAAAAGGATTTTGATAAAGTAACCGAGTTGGCAAAAGATTTGGAGGAAGTAGAATTAATGGCCACAGAGAGCGATAAAATAGATCGAGACCGACCTAGGAGGCCTTCTAACACTGAGTATTCAGCACGGGTGAATAAGAAGGTTCGCACTACTACACCTCTGAGGACTGACACCGGTTCTAGGCCTCCAGCCCCTAAGCCCTCGACCACTAGTCGAGGTGGTTCATCAAGTTATTCGAAGGCACCTCTTTGTGAGCATTGCGGCAAATGGCATTTTGGAGAGTGTAGGAAGAAGGCGGCCACATGTTTCCGTTGTGGTTCTGGAGATCATTTCTTGAAGAATTGCCCTGTTCCCCCACCTTCTTATCGAGAATCTCCTCGGACTCCTGCCCGATCACAAGCTTCTGTTCAGACTCCATCTAGGGGTCGTAGTCAGGGAAGACCTTCTGCATCTGCTGCCAGGACTGATACTAGAGCTCGATCTAACCAGAAAGGAGGACCAGTTTTATCTGAGGCTAGACAGCCGCCACTAGTGTATGCCTCTAGACGTCGAGATGACAGAGATGAGCCAAACGTCATTGCAGGTACATTTACTATGTTATCTGTTCCATATTTTGCATTGCTAGACAATGGTTCTACCCATTCATATGTAGCAAGATCCGTGTCCCGAGACCTCCAAATTCCTGATGAGACTACTGAGAATACAATTACCGTTATGAGCCCAGTGGGTCAGTCTGTAGTTGTAAATAAGGTTTTCAGGCGATGTCCCCTAGAAGTGCAAGGGGAAATCTTTTTAGCCGATCTTATGGAGTTGCCTTTAGAAGAGTTCGATATAATTCTTGGCATGGATTGGTTGACTGAACACCGAGTTAACCTGGATTGTGAGTCCAAAAGAGCATTCATAAAAACTTCTGATGATCGTACTGTAATTCTCATCGGTGAGCGTCGTGGGTATCTGTCAAATGTGATATCCGCTTTGGCTGCCGACAGAATGATCCGAAAAGGATACCAGACTTTCATCGCTTGCTTCTTGAACACGAAGGGCTCTTTATCTAAGATCGAGGACATTCGCACTGTTAGCGAGTTTCCTGATGTTTTCCCAGAAGAATTGCCCGGGCTACCACCAGACAGGGATGTTGAGTTTGAAATCGAGACTTATCCAGGGTCTGCGCCTGTGTCCATGAGTCCCTATCGTATGGCCCCTAAAGAGCTTAAAGAATTAAAAATTCAGTTACAAGAGCTTCTTGACCGAGGCTTTATCCGACCCAGCTCTTCACCTTGGAGAGCTCCTGTTCTCTTCGTGAAGAAGAAGGATGGTACACTTCGTTTGTGTATTGATTACAGAAAGCTGAATAAGTTGACTGTGAAGAACAAATACCCATTACCCAGGATTGATGACCTATTTGATCAATTTCGGGGAGCAACTGTTTTCTCGAAGATTGATCTTCGATCTGGGTATTATCAATTGAAAATAAAAGATTCTGATGTTGCTAAGACAGCCATCCGTACCAGATACGGGCATTACGAGTTTTTGGTGATGCCGTTTGGTCTGACAAATGCTCTTGCAGCTTTTATGGACATGATGAATCGTGTGTTCCGGCCCTTTATAGACCAGTTTGTTGTGGTTTTCATCAACGATATTTTGGTCTATTCACGGACAGAAGCAGAGCATGTCGAGCACTTGAGGATTGTGCTACAAACCCTGAGACAAAATCGTTTGTATGCTAAGCTGAGCAAGTGTGAATTTTGGCTCAAAGAAGTGACATTTCTGGGTCATGTTGTATCTGCTCGAGGCATACAGGTTGATCCAAGTAAAATCGAAGCCATCACCGATTGGAAGCAACCTAAAAATGTCTCTGAGATCCGTAGCTTTTTGGGTTTAGCTGGTTACTATCGACGCTTTGTCGAGGGCTTCTCCATCATTGCCACTCCTCTGACGAAGCTATTAAGGAAGAATGTCCCTTATGTTTGGTCTGATGCCCAGCAAGCTAGTTTTGAGAAACTCAAAGCAGCTCTGACCCAAGCCCCGGTTCTTATACAACCTGAGTCTGGAAAGGACTTCTCAGTATATAGTGATGCTTCACATTTCGGGCTCGGTTGTGTACTGATGCAGGAAGGGAAGGTTATCGCTTATGCATCGCGTCAATTACGACCTCATGAGTGTAATTATCCAACCCATGACCTCGAGTTAGCTGCTGTGATCTTTGCCTTGAAAATTTGGAGGCACTATCTTTACGGAGAAAAGTGCTATATTTACACAGATCACAAGAGTCTAAAGTACATCCTCACTCAGAAAGAGCTCAATCTTAGACAACGTCGTTGGATTGAGCTTCTTAAAGACTATGACTGTGTGATTGAGTATCACCCAGGAAAGGCGAATGTGGTGGCTGATGCTTTGAGTCGTAAGGCTATAACAGATTTGAGATCCTTATTTGCCAGAATGAGTGTATACAGGGATGGCAGTCTACTAGCTGAGCTACAGGTTAAACCGACATTAACCAAACAAATTAGGGCCAAACAGCTTCTAGACAGTTCCTTACTTCCTGTCATGCAGCAGGTTGAACAAGGATCTACTTCTACTTATGCCTTTGATCAGGATGGCGTTTTGTGCTTCAAGGGTCGATATTGTGTTCCCAATGATGCTGACCTGAAGCGGGCTATTCTCAGCGAGGCTCATAACAGCCCTTATGCTATGCATCCCGGTGGGGACAAAATGTATCAAAACCTGAGGCAGAGATATCGTTGGAAAGGTATGAAGAAGGACATTTCAGATTATGTATCGCGGTGTTTGACTTGCCAACAGGTTAAGGCAGAGCACCAGCATCCTTCTGGTATGTTGCAGCCCATTAAGATTCCTGAGTGGAAATGGGAGCGTATCACGATGGATTTCGTTACCGGGTTGCCTCTAACTCCTTCTAAAAAGGATTCTGTCTGGGTTATTGTTGACCGACTCACCAAGTCAGCTCATTTTATCCCAGTTCGAGTCACTTACTCTTTGGAGAAGCTGGCAAAAACGTACATCTCTGAAATCGTCAGACTACATGGGGTGCCTTTATCTATAATATCTGATCGGGATCCTAGGTTCACTTCTCGATTCTGGTTGGCTTTGCACAATGCTTTAGGTACCCGTCTGAATTTCAGTACATCCTTCCATCCGCAGACAGACGGACAGTCAGAAAGAGTAATTCAGGTTCTTGAAGATATGTTGAGAGGATGCGTGATAGACTTCCGCGGTAGTTGGGAAGATTTCTTGCCCTTGGCCGAGTTTGCTTATAATAATAGCTATCAGGCTAGTATTCGCATGGCCCCTTATGAAGCTTTGTATGGTCGTAAATGCCGAACTCCTATCTGTTGGACCGAGTTGTATGATAAGAAGACTCTGGGTCCTGAGTTGGTTCAAGAGACTGAAGAGACTGTCAAACTGATTCGAAATCGTCTGAAAGAGGCTTTTGACAGACAGAAGTCTTATGCTGACTGGAGGAGAAGGGATATAGAGTTTGAGGTTGGTGATCAGGTTTTTCTAAAGGTATCACCATGGAAGAAAGTTTTGAGGTTTGGGAAAAAGGGCAAGTTGAGTCCGAGATTTATTGGACCGTATCGTATTGTGAAGAGAGTTGGGCCAGTTGCCTATCAGCTGGAGTTGCCATCCCAGCTTAACCGTATTCATGATGTCTTCCACGTGTCCATGTTGAGGAGATACCATCCAGATCCTAGTCATGTCATTCAAGCTCAGGATGTAGAGTTGAGATCAGATCTGTCCTACGAGGAGGAACCGATTCAAATCTTGGACTTTGATGAGAGAGTTCTGAGAAACCGACGCATTCCAATGGTTAAAGTTCAGTGGAGAAATCGGAGTCCTACTGAGGCTACTTGGGAGATTGAAGGATTCATGAGAAAACAATTTCCGCATCTGTTTGATTAAGGTAAATTTCGAGGACGAAATTTTTCTTAAGGGTGGGAGAATTGTAACACACAAAAAAAAAATATATATATAAATAATAAAATATATATATAATAATAATAATAATATTATTATTATTATTATTATTATTATTTCTTTTCCAACCACACCCCACCTTATCTCCAACCACTCCTCCACTTACCTTAATTATATTATCCTCCCCCTCTCAATTATTTCACTCATTTTTCTTCTCTCATTCACGGCAGATCATCCCTCCCATCATATTAGCATTTTTTTTTTCTTTGTTCTCTCAACTCTCTCAAACATCAACCAAATCAAGTTTCATCCACAAACGTCGATCGTTGTTCCGTTTCGTTCACCACGACCACCATACGAACCGTCTCGACGTTCCGGTCGAAACGCCCCTATCCACTCGTCAAACTGCCGCTCCGTTTGTCGTTAATTTGACGTTGAAGGTGTCGAACAAATCGAGGTTTTTCTCAAATCGGTGATAATCGGGTAAGTTTTCGAACTAAATTCGAGCATGAGGTGATATATTTTCAAATTTGGAGAATTCTGGAAAATTTCTGATTTTTGCTCCGCCGTCCACGGCGGCGCGTGGGCCTCACGCGCCGTTCGGAGCCGCGCGTGGGCTTCACGCGCCGTTCCCGGCCACCCTAGATGGTGGCAGTGGACCGGCCAGTTCAGACCAGTCTGGTCTCGAACCGAGCTGCCCGAACCGGACCGACCCAGTCAGCATGACGTCAGCAACCCGACCCAACCCGACTCGTTGACCCGACCCGTTGACCCGACCCGGTCAACAGTGACGTCAGCATGATGTCAGTGACCCGACCCGTTGACCGACCCGACCCGACTCGTTGACTGACCCGTTGACCCGACCCGGACAACAGTGACGTCAGCATGACGTCAGTGTTGACTTTGACCGTTGACTTTGACCGTTGACCGTTGACCAAAACGTCAAATTTTCCGAAAAGCCCTATTTTATGTTTTTCGACGTCCTGAGTCCGATTTTGAAGCCCGTTTTGCAAAATTCTGACCCGAAGGCCTCCGAATCTGACCTTAAACCCAAATCATGCTTAAGTACTTAATTTTCCATTCAGATATCAGTAAATTAAATAAATACCTAAACCAGTATTTTAATTCTGTATAGGTGCCCGAGACTCATATAACCACTCACCAGCTCAACCTAGTTCCTCTCGACCCGCTCATCCTCACACTTCAGGGTATATCAGTATGAATATAAATCCTGTGTATAAGAATAAGTTTAACTCTTATTCCACTTTATGACCATTATTCTATCTGAATCTAGGATCTGACCCCCGCATCTGAGCGTACTGAGGCAGTTGTCTGTTAGACCCTTATCCGACCAGTTTGAGGTGTGTTTCCATATGTGCTACATTCTGTTATATCTGTTATATATATATATATATATATATATATATATATATATATATATATATATGCGTGGGTCATGTTACAATTCTCTGAACATTATAGATTGCACTGGTAATTGTAAAGCATGACTACTGAAAAGCGTATTTATAATGTGATAAATGTCTGTTTATTTTGATAAATTAAAAAGGTATACCTCATGTCTGATCTGAACTAGAAATATCTGAACATTAAATGATAAACTGTTATCTGAAAATTGTCTGAACTCTGTTGATGATATATCAAACTGAATTGTACTGTTTGGGGTATATTTTCGGGATGTTATCGAAGTGTCTGCAGGAACAGCTCTGATCCAGCTGGTAAAACCTTCGGTTGAGCTCCTACGCCCAATGGGCCTAGGGTAAGACTTTCTGGATAGGCTCCTATGATTTCAGGTCTAGGATAAGTCCTTCAGTATGCAATTCATGAGGAATTGTATTTTGGTGTTCGGTTGGAGGGTAAATAAGTTAAAATTGAACCTTGGTTGAACTTATAGTATGATGGTATTGTCCAATGCACATCTGAACTGAATATATAACTATAAATATTTTCTTGCACTTTTGGAACACACTGAGCTCCCTAGCTTATGTTTTTATTCCCTCCTCCCCTTTCAGATTCTTGATAGTCCACTCCTTTCAGACCTGGCAACTGGAGAATCGGCACATTTAGCTTTGAACTATTGTAATAAACTTATCTTTCAAACTGTCTGTATTTTGGGTGACTTATATTTATGTTTTGCTATTTTGACTATGATAAGTCTCAAAGGTTTGATCTTAGGTTATGACTGCCTGGAATTTGGTTAAACACATAAGTGGGCCACGCGATTTCATTTGATTTATGATTTTAAAGGTTTAACCATATGTTTATTTGAAATCTTATCATGGGTCACTCTAGTGATCATAATGTGACTTCCTAGGATCCGTCGAAACGCATAGGCGGATCTAGGGTGTTACATTACTATTTACACATTCTTTCAATTTAGTCATAATTTTAATCTAATAAAATAAATTAATTAGGTGATGATACGTGTCAACACCTTATTGGAGGAATTTAATTATTTATATTTAATTTAATAAATTTATTTTCATCCCCCAATCAGGTGGTGACACGTGTCACTTGATTGGAGGATGAAAATAAATAAAACTTTTGCACCCAGCGTGAAATCGAACCTGGGTGGCTGGGTAACATGGGCAAGACGCAACACAACAGGGCAAAGCCACTATGCTAAAGCCATTTTTGTGATACAAAGTGCAAATAATTAATATAATTCATAATTGGTACCACCTGATTGAAGGATGAAAATAAATGGAACAAAATTAGGTATTTGCGTGAATCGAACCTGGGCAACCTAGGGAAGAAACCACAGGGCAAAGCCACTGGGCCAAAGCTATTTTTGTGATATAAAATGCAAATAATTAATATAAGTCATACTTAATTCTTTATGCCAAGGAAAAGTAAATAAATGTGGATTAACGAGATTCGAACATGACACGCTTATAATGCATAAAAACATATAATCCAATAAAATAAATCTAATAATTAAATTATAATTTAAAATTATATTAATTCATTTCAATTATGTTCGTAAGTTTGTATTCACTAAATAAATTTAATATAGTTTTAAAATTTTAAAGTTGTAATATAATTTCATATATATATATATATAGGAATTTAATTAAATTTTTAATAAATATTAAAATTATAAATTAAGTTAAAAAAATCAATTCAACGATTATATACGTGAACTTATAAAAATAAATGCGAAAACGAATAATATATTAAATTTAGTTTAAAAATACAAAATTCTTAAAACTATTTTTATTTTAAATTGTGCACTAACTATATTTTAAAATATATACAAAATGTTGTTAACTTTAATTTAATTATTAGATTTATTTCATTGAATTATATGTTTTTATGCATTATAAGCGTGACATGTTCGAATGTCGTTAATCTACATTTATTTACTTTTCCTTGGCATAAAGAACCAAGTATGACTTATATTAATTATTTGCATTTTATATCACAAAAATTGCTTTGGCCCAGTGGCTTTGCCCTTTGGTTTCTTCCTTACGTTGCCCAGGTTCGATTCATGCAAATACCAGTTTTGTTCCATTTATTTTCATCCTTCAATCAGGTGGTACCAAGTATGAATTATATTAATTATTTGCACTTTGTATCACAAAAATGGCTTTAGCCCAGTGGCTTTGCTATGTTGCCTTGCGTTTCTGCCCAGGTTACCCAGCCACCCAGGCTTGATTCATGCTGGGTGCAAAAGTTCCATTTATTTTCACCCCAATAAGGTGTTGACACGTGTCACCACCTAATTATTTATTTTATTAGATTAAAATTAGGACTAAATTGAAAGAATGTGTAAATAGTAAGGACCAAATGTGTAATTATACCTTTAATTTTTTAACTGCCACGTCACCTTCCGTTAGCCACTTAACGGCCGGTGGTCAAATTGATCCCATTTTAATAGTTTGGGTAGTCAATTGACGCGTTTTTTAAGGTGGTCATTTTAAAACTTTCCCAAAAGATTGGTGGTCAATTGGATAGTTTACCCTTAATTGTTTATCCGAACTATTTTTATTTTATTTTTTAAAAAAACGATTCAAATCTCATCAACAATTCGATTATCACCTAATCTCAATCAAACTAGGGTTAAAACCCACTTTTTGTTTCCGATATTCATGGAGAAAATAATCATAATCTATCATAGTCTGATTACTCTTGTTTAAAACCACTACACTACCGTTCTTGGTTTGGAAAATCGACGTACCACCGAAAGTTCAATGCTTCATATGGTTTGCGTTGATTGATCGCTTGCCGACCCTTTGTTTTTTGCGCGAGCGCGGAGTACAATTAGGGGAGAATGCCGTGCGTTGTGTGTGGTGTGCGGAAGGGGAGGATGAGTCGACACATATCTTATTGCATTGTACGTATGTACAAGGAATTTGGGACTGTTTTTTACAATGGTGGGGGGTGGAATTGATTCGTCCGAAGACGATTCAAGAATTTATCTATGAAGGAGTTTTTCGGGGATTGACACGTAGGTGGTGGATTGCGGGGTGTGCGGCATTGTTATGGTCCGTGTGGTTGGTGCGGAATGAGGTAATTTTTAGACAGCGAAAATTGGGAGCGAAGGAGGTGCTGTTTTTAATTAAAATGCGAGCGCTACATTGGGTGAGAGTAACGAAGGAGGGTCAAATGGTGGATGAGGCGACATGGTGGTTATGCCCGAGACAATGCGTTCCGTTGGGGGAGGGGATGCGAGTGAGGCCAACGGTGTGTTGGGAGCCGCCGTGCGTAGGGATGGTGAAATTTAATGTGGACGGGGCGGCGAAAGGTAAACCGGGGCTTGCCGGTTGCGGGAGAGTTCTACGTGATGATAAGGGACGGATACTAGCTCTTTTTTCAGGGCCTTTGGGCATTATGAATTCCAATGAAGCGGAAGTATGTGCGATTGCGATTGCGATAACTTTGGGGTTCCTTTTGGAGTTGCATTGTAATGTTTATGGGGTAATTATTGAATCCGACTCAATGGTGGCGTTGTCTTGGGTGGAGAATCGGACGTTGCGACCATGGAGACTTTGGACATGGTTTCGATTAATTGATGATGCGTGTAATTTATTACCGAGGGTATGCTTCCGACATGTATTTCGGGAATCGAATGCTATGGCGGATGTGTTGGCAAAGGGGGGGTGAATTTGGTGGAATGGTACAATGTGAGTTACTGAGAAATTGAGCATGGCAAGGGGGATATCGGGGTCTGGTTTTGGTGGGGTTCGTGTGAGGTTGGTTAGATGCGGATAGAAGGGGAGTAGAGGTGGGGTTTGGTGAGTATGCTCACTGGAATTGAGTACAAGCTGGGTTGCGCGGCTGGAGTATAGTGATCTTGCACTCAATCACTTGGCAAGCAGGTAGGGGATTGGCTGGTCCAAGGGCGTTGAGGGGTGCGACAGTAGGCTGATTTTGGATGGGGGTCGGGTTATTTTGCTTGTTGTTTTTGTAGGTGTTTTTTCGTGGTTCAACATTTACATGTCGTACTCTTTTCCAACATTAGGATATAGGGAAATTTTTAACGAGGCGCATGTAAATGTTCTATGAATGTATTATTTATTCATAATAAAATCAGACTTTTCGGATAAAAAAAAACCACTACACTACCATCCCTTTCTAATTTAACCATTTCTTATCGTATTGTCCTGCCTTCAACATTTAAAAGAGCTTGAGACACGCGCTTCCCTAGCGTGAGTGGGGGTTTGTCATTCTTCACACACGTGAGTGGCCACATGCGGTGATCTAGGGGATCACGTAAACAGCAACTCCGTACCCGTAACCCGGATCCGTATCGTATCCTAATTGGGTTCAGACAAACCCACTTCCTCAAGTGTCATCATCCATTCAACATTTCTTAATTAGTTATTATCCCCGGTGGCGCACTTTAGCTGAGCTCCTTGTTCTTTCGTTTTCCGGCTGTTTCACTTGTCGGCGCCTCTGGTATTTGTTTTCTATTAAAATTAATTACAGACGTATTCATTTGGCAATTTTGGGTGAAAAACCCCTTTTTAATTATTATCTTGAAAAATAGCTCCCAAACACTTTTATTTGGCAAAATGACCCCCTTTCTTGCCAGGTAGGCCGACCTCGCGTTTTGTAGAACGCGAGGTAGGACCTCGCGTTCTGCAGAACGCGATTTTAGTCGACGTGGCGTTGCAGCTCGTGGTAACGGTTTCACAGTAACTCGCGTTCTGCAGAACGCGAGGTCCCCGAGAAATTGGAAGGCGGCTGGAATATATCGCATGGACCTCGCGTTCTACAGAACGCGAGGTCTGTGCAATTCCAGCCTGAACCACAAGCAAAAACATGCCTAAGTAGGCCTGTTCGAACCCAATTTCGAGCGTGTAAATGGTATATTTTTAGCGATCATCGAGTTTGGGGTCGTAGTACTGAAAATTGTCTATCGTATGATACCAACATTGTTAATTTCCGTCCATTCTACAATTGTTTAAAATGGCTTCGAAAACCCTATGCTAGCATACTTTTTTTTATTGAAGTTGTATTTCAACTAATGTCGATAGGCATGTTCGAGCAGAATTTCATACGTATAAATTTTAAATTTTTAGGTAACATCGAGTTTGGGGTTGTAGTATTGGAAATTCTCTATCGTATGACACTGACACGGTCAATTTTCTTCCATTGTACGCTGATTTAAAGTTGTTCGAAAACACTATCATAACATATTTTTTGAATGATTGAAAATATAAGATGACGGGTTGTATAAATCGAAGTGGACTGACTTTATTGATTAGATTGTCATGTGCGAACTCACATATACAAATGAAAAATAATTAATTAATACGAGGGGCTGAGCGATTAGGACACTTAGGAGCTGTGTGCCCAAGATTTCGACATATAGAACAATGCTTCTTTTGTCCGGTTTTCTCTCGATGTTCGACCAAATCCTCGGCACAATATATTCTTGTAGAAGGTGGACGTCCTTTGGCTCGTAGTAGTGCTGGATCTGGGCGTATGATCGGTTCAGTGTCCACAGCATTTGGATCAACCTCATTTCCGATTGGAGGAAACTCTTTTTCGTAAACTTTAAGCACCGTTTTGAGTAAGTATACCGGATCAACCATATGCATGTATTCTATTCGTTGGTTAGTGCAAGCAGCAATGGCGTGTGCGCACGGGTATTTGAAAGTTTGGAATATTCCGCAGTCGCAGGTTTTTTCCCTCAGATCTACAACGTAAGCGTTGTGCTGAATGCCTTCTATCCGCCTCGAAAATTCCGCAACACGAAACAAGTGTCCTTCTCGCGAGAAGAGAGTTGCTTGCACCTGTCTTGATTGGGTCAACTGAATATGCAGTCTTGAGCGGAAATCTGGATGGACTTTGTGTCCACCTGCCATGTACTCAGCTGCTTGCTTGCCCAAGGTTGCAAAAAGGGTAGCTAAACGATAATAGGTGGCTTTGACAATGGAAGTGATAGGCAACTGCCGAACTCCCTTCAGTGATGAGTTCACTGCCTCAGCCAAGTTCGTTGTCATGTGACCATAACGTTTGCCCTCGTCATACGATCGAAGCCATTTTTCCTTTGGGATTTTTTCAAGGTATTCTGCGCCTTTTTTGTTTCTCGCTCTCAATTCCTCGAGCAGCTCAGTCACCTCTTGTTTGTAGTGCGAGTTGCCTACGGAATGACAGTTGAATAGTTATGGGAGTAAGAAATAATAAAAGGGAGTAAGAAATAATATAGTAAATGAAAATGCCATAAGGACGTACCCATATCGAGCACCATTTGACGTTCATCACGGTTCTTGTATTGCAGCAGGTAGTTTGCGGCTATGTGCCGCAAGCAGAAACGATGGTGAATGTATGGAGGCTTCCAATAGTCACCCAAATTTTGTATCGCCCACATCAGCGCTGTGCCTCTGTCAGAAATAACACACACCTCTTCATCCCTTCTTCTTCGTATTACAGGATCAAGGACATATTTTCGTAGGTTCGTAAGGAAGAACGTCCAAGACTCCATATCCTCCTTCGGGACGATTGCGAATGCAACAGGAACGCATTTGCGATTGCCGTCATGTGCTATAGCTAGAAGTAGGATCTGTGTATATTTTCCATACAACCATGTGCCGTCGATTTAGACCATCGGTTTGCAGTGCTTGAATGCGTTGATGCACTGGGGGAAAGTCCAAAATAACCGGTGGAATTGACAAACACCTCGGACGACACGATCATTTTCGTATGCCAGAACCGTATCAAGTTTGACAATCATTCTGGGGATGTGTTTCTGCAGGAGATTAAGCCACGGGCGCAACTCTATGTAAGATTCCTCCCATCGGCCATACAATTCCTCTTTGACCTTTTTCTTTGCATACCATGCTTTCGAATAACCTGGACGGAAGCCGGTGACAGCTAGAGCTGCAGCCTGACATGTGGGGACCGACACAGTGGGATTTGTTTTCACTAGTGTGGAAAAGATGTCCGCGAGGTACTTTGCATCCAGGTTCTTGTGATCCTGGTTGAGGCTAGCAACGGTGCATGTATGAGGCCCCTCAAGTTTTGTTATTTTCCAACGGTTGCCTGCCCTCTTCAAGTCTGATATCCGGATTTTCCATTTACAGCCTTGATCCTTTTGGACGCACTGAGCCTTGTAGTATTTGGCTTGGGTTTTCTTCACCGTCGTCTCAACATTATGACGAAGGTTGTACTGCTTAACTGCCGCCACCGCAATTTCCTTGTTCGCGAACGCCATACCAATTCTTAGTTCACCATCAGAACGGTGGACTCGGCCATCTATTGTGTCGTCATGGGGAAAATCAGGGACGTCCATTGCATCCATATCAAACTTACTCATTAATGATATAATAGAATTAATTAGAATATATAAATATATAATATAAAATTACTCATTAATTAGAATATATATTAAAATATATAAATATATAATAGAATTAATTAGAATTAATATTATAATATCTAATATATATTAGAATATATAATTATATAATATATATTAGAATATATAATTATATTCTAATATCTAATTAGAATATATAATTATATAAAAATATAATAGAATTAATATTCTAATATCTAATTAGAATATATAATTATATTATATAATATATATTAGAATATATAAAAATATAATACAATTAATGAGTTTCCCGCTTTAAAAACCCAAATTTAAAAACCCCACGACCTCGCGTTCTATAGAACGCGATTTCTTTATAACCTCGCGTTCTATAGAACGCGAGGTCACTTCTGACCGTTCAGTTCACGCGTCTGATCACTGACGCGCCTTTTCAGTGGACCTCGCGTTCTGTAGAACGCGACGCGAGGCCTTCTATAAATTAGATGGTTTTTTCTCTAAAATCCTCCACAGAACGCGAGTTCTATACAAATTTTACAAAATATTGTCAGCATTTTTTATAAATCGTTCGATCACATGGAGCCTTTGCTACGCAACCAAGCGTGTCACTGTAGTGAATATTGGCGAAACAATCCAGAGGTATTATTTTTTTCCATATTACTTTCTAAAAAAATTTATTTAATTAACTTTTTTATTTGACTAACTATTTATATATTTTTTTTCAGGGATACGAACGTAACTTACAATGTTACCTTAATCGTATCACCGTCGAACCCGTTCCTGCTGTTATGCGTTTGATTGAGCGGGCTGGTTTTGGGCACATAGCTCGCTATATAGGGGGGTCAAGGTTAGACCGTCGTTGATCAGCGCGCTGATAGAACGGTGGAGACCCGAGACGCACACGTTTCATCTTCCATTTGGCGAGGCAACAATTACGTTGCAGGATGTTGCCTTCATTCTCGGGTTGCCTATAAATGGCAGCGTTGTTACTGGTATAGCGATGGCGGATTGGCAACACCTAGTTGCTACTCAGTTGGGCGTGATGCCCCCTGATAGAGCGTGGGACGGAGGGAAAATTTCTCTACCGTACTTGGAGGAAGAGTTTGGAATCCCTCCCCCCGATGCGGATGACGTTGCACTTCAGGTATTTTTTTATTATATTTAGTATGCTATTATTACATTTATTATTAAATTAAAATTATTTATTTAGGATGAATTATAAATATGTAGGATAAATTTTTAGGATGAATGCAGTAACTATTTAGGATACTTTATTAAATATTTAGGTTGCCTACATTAAATTATTTATTTGTACATTAGGCTGCTTTATGAATTTTTTATGATGAATTCAGACAATATTTAGGATCTTTTTAATAAATATTTCGGATGAATTATAAATATGTAGGATGAACTTACAATTTTTTTTATTTAGGATGAACTTACAGTTTTTTTAATTAGGATGCCTTTATTAATTTATATTTTCACAGCGGTGTGCGCGAGCCCACATCTTGCGCATTATTGGCGGGATATTAATGCCCGACAAAACTCGCAACAAAGTGCACGTTATGTGGCTTCATCATCTGACAAATTTAGACGAGTCAGGACGAAAATCTTGGGGGTCTGCTGTCTTGGCGTTTCTTATCAGAGACCTCTGTAGAAACGTTGACGTCTCCAAAGCATCGATGGGAGGATGTTGTTTATTCCTGCAGGCTTGGGTTTGGCTTCGGATCCCTACTTTGGCACCACAGCTTAGGATTCCCAGTCCTCTGTCATTTCCGCTTCTACGGAGGTAATACATAATCTACTATATTTTTTTTAAATTATTTTATTTAACAATCTTTTTCATTATTTAAAGGTGGAGCACCCCAGTAACCCACGTCGGCCTGCCGGACTCCCAGAAAGCATACAGACATTCATTCGATGCCTTGACAGAGGACAAGGTAATTCAACAATTATTTTGGTTTTTTCCATACTATTTTTTCCAATAATATTTCATATAAAAATTTTACTAACTTTTTCATTCATTTTAGTTCGTGTGGAGGCCCTACGATTCAGAGGAGATTCGCATCATTACTCCAGCAGATATTGTGCAAGAGCGAGACCTCTGGATTTCTGTCGTGCCGCTGCTGAACTACGAAATTTGCGTGTGGCATTCTGCGGATAGGGTACTCCGACAGTTCGGGTACGTACAAAATGTTCCACGCCCTCCGCAAAATATGGACGAGTTCCACAATCTTACGCGTCAGGGGAAGACGGAGATTGACTGGGCCGAGCACCACGCTAACTGGATAGCGCAATGGGCTGAACGATTTTTCAGACGCCCAGAGTTTCTCCAACCAATTATGGTAGGGGGTCCTTTGGTCACTTTCAATTATGAGCAGTGGTATAGGGACAATGGGATGCCACATATCCTTACTCCGGCCGAGCTCGAAGCAGGGCTTCCCCAGCGACCCCAAAACCGCCCACGCGGGACCGGGCGAGCGAGCCAGACCCAGACCCAGAGGCAGACCCAGAGGCAGTCTCCGCAGCGCGGTCCGAGACCACGATATGACACTCCAGGGGCATCATCTTCTGCCCCACCATTGCATAGCGGTCCATCGACTTTCGAGCAGACGATGCCTCCACCCCAGTTCGGCTCCACTGATGCCTATCGCCCCCATACGCCCACGACTGACCTTCTACTTATCGATTATCCACCTCAGTATGAGTTTCAGATGGTAGAGAATACGCCGATAGGTAGTTTGTTTTACTCCCCGCCTAGGCCCAGCACAGATCCGCAGATCGCGCACGATGGTCAGGATGATAGGGACCAGGAACCACCACACGATGGACCAAGGAGGAATCCGGATCGCCAGCGTCATCCACCCGACTGCGGAACCGGTGGACATAGGCATTTTTAGTTTTTTTTTGTTGTTTTCTACTTATGTTTTTAATATTTATGTAAAACACTTTTAAATTTTATAATGTCGTATTCTAATTTTATTTATGAATTATAATTTTGTTTGCATATTATAATTAAACTTTATAATGTTTATTTAATTTTTTTTAATAAATTTAATAGGATTAAAAAACCGAAAATCGACATTAGTTGAAATACAACTTCAATAAAAAAAGTATGCTAGCATAGGGTTTTCGAAGCCATTTTAAACAATTGTAGAATGGACGGAAATTAACAATGTTGGTATCATACGATAGACAATTTTCAGTACTACGACCTCAAACTCGATGATCGCTAAAAATATACCATTTACACGCTCGAAATTGGGTTCGAACAGGCCTACTTAGGCATGTTTTTGCTTGTGGTTCAGGCTGGAATTGCACAGACCTCGCGTTCTGTAGAACGCGAGGTCCATGCGATATATTCCAGCCGCCTTCCAATTTCTCGGGGACCTCGCGTTCTGCAGAACGCGAGTTACTGTGAAACCGTTACCACGAGCTGCAACGCCACGTCGACTAAAATCGCGTTCTGCAGAACGCGAGGTCCTACCTCGCGTTCTACAAAACGCGAGGTCGGCCTACCTGGCAAGAAAGGGGGTCATTTTGCCAAATAAAAGTGTTTGGGAGCCATTTTTCAAGATAATAATTAAAAAGGGGTTTTTAGTCCAAAATTGCCTATTCATTTATTACTATTTTTTTATAAAGAAAATGGGTTCGTTGACTGGTTGAAGTTGACACATGGGTCAGATAGTGGGACCCCGTGACGTCATGATCTAAATTTTTTAGTGCATGTTTAGTTTTGAGTTTGGGGTCTAAAATCTCGATTTAACGAGAAAATATGTCATAGTCATCGTGCTAACATGTTTAGATTTAAAATTCAAACGTGATTTTAGACCTAAAACGCGATTTTAGAAAAAAAACAAGGTAGAAATATCTTTTGTGTTTCGTCGTGATTTTTGTACTATATTTTTACATAATCGTGATATTTTAAGAAAAAAACTCTCAAACATAAATTATGTTACTTTAAAGTCAATTATACACAAAATTAATTCTATAAAATTACGATAATTCAAAATCAATTTTACCATCTCAAAACCAAACACACACTAAGTTGTTCATTGTTCATAGTTCTCCCCTAATGCAAACGAAGAATGGGAGGGACGTGTTTTTTTTAATAAAAAAATGGGTCCAGTTCAGTTTTAACGGTTTAATAATAATACGTTTTAAGGAAAATTATTGTGTTTATTTATTCGGATGACAGCGAAAGAAGAAGAATTGGATGGTAATTGAATTGTCGTGGGGTTAATTTATTATGAGATAAGATTTATTAATCGACTAAATCATTGATAAAGATATTCATATTATTGTGGGTTCAAATTTTAATATTTATTTTAAGAATATAATTACCTCACGGCTTAATAAAAAATATTCTCGGGGTGGGCCAAACAAATTATGTTTGGACCTGGTTTTAACCGTAGGAAAGACAGGACAAAGAGGTGATGAAGAGGGCATGGGGCCTTGGATAGTTGATAGGTTACTGGAGCAATAATGTTAACGGGACAAGGTCCACGGAATTGATATTTTGGCTATCAATTGGGGTATTATTATATAAAAAATCTCGTATAAATAGTTATTTATTTAAATAATTTCTAATCAATGTTATTTAAAAAATGACTCCAAATAGTCTACAACTTATTCAACACGGTACAGAAAACAAGTTTACTTTACGTAGACAATTTGAATGTCATTTTTTTAAATAGCATTGACTAAAGATCATTTATGTAAATAACAAATTAAAAAGTGTTTTTATATAATAATACCATCAATTGGTCTAATTATTGTTATTATTTTAATAAAGGGGAGTTGGGGATGGTAATTTTCTCCGATTCTCACACTTGTTGAATTTTAACCTGATTCGATTCTATTGGGGTTCGATATTTTAAATTTGAGAATCAGGACAGGCCCAGCTAAACCACGGTCATACTTGTATATCCAGCTAAACAAATAGGTGCAACTTGCAAGAACTGGCAAACTTGACCCGAGACCTGAAAACTTAATCGATTTATTCGTATTAAACTGGAAATCGAACCGAACATGCTTACTCGAAATTTGACCCGAAACTCGAAATCGAACCGAAAATGAACTGATTTTTAGTTGAACTGAATGGACCCAAACCAAATGGACCCGAACCGAATGGAACCGAACCGAAAACAACCTGAAATAAATATAATATATTAATAAAAAAATGAGATATGAACAATTGCACAACTCACCAAAAAGTCAAATATATTTGCTTTATAAAGCCATATAAAAGGTGTAAAAAAACTAATCAACTTAAAAACTTGATTAAAACCGACCGATCTCCCATCAACCAGAAATTGACCCGAACCGAAAATCAACAGACCCGAAAATTAACAAAACTGGAACTGAATCTAAACCGAATAATATCAGACCCGAAATAATTGTCACCGAAATGACCCGTTTGCCACCTCTAGCTTGCACCCATGGAACCCACAAATAGCCCCTACCTTCTGTTGCAAAAACTAGTAAATCATCAGCTAAACATAGATGTGTCGCCCGTACCTTCCTTCACTCGGGGTGATACTCTAAGTTCTTGACCATCCATCGTCGGGGATTTGGGACTGTAATTGAGACGAAATTTATTGTGAGTTATTCGAGTTTGATTCTGTTAATACTCAATTCAATTAAATCCGACTCAAGTTTTTAACGAATTGAGTCGAGCTACTCGATACCCGATTCAAAAATCTCGTGAACTACTAAAAATATAATATACCAACTTTTTTAATTTTTAAAATCTAAATTCCTAAACCTAAAACCATAAAACATAAACCTAAACAAAAATCTTAAACCCTAAATTTTAAACCCAACAACCTAAACTTATAAACCCTACAATTAACAAGCTAAAATCTACACAACTTGTGTATCTAAGTTTTTTCCTAATAGGGCTTTAAATGAGACGAGACAGATCGCAAACTACTCGAGTTTGACTCGGTCAAAGTTCGGTCAACACTCGACTCGAACTAACTCAACTCAAGTTCTTAACGAGCCGGACTCAGATTATTCAAGCTCGTTAAAAATTGCTCAAGCTCAAACTTAATTCGAATTCTTAACGAGCTGAGTCGAACTTAGCACTACTTGAGTTGGCTAAAAATCAATTCTAAAGTTGCAACCAAAAGAACAGAATGTGTAGCCCAATCCATCTACTAAAATTGGGCCAACTTCAGAACCCCGATTCTAAGATTTTCCATTCCATGATGAATGTGGATTTCAGAAACCCCATGCCTTAAAACTCTCTTGTAATAAAAGGGTAAAAATTCTCTGCCCATTTATTATGTTACCTGCTATATCATACTCTAAAAAGTATATAAAAATTAAATTTTAAACCTTATCCCTAATTTTTATATCCTAAACTTTAAACCCTAAAAAATACACCATACTCCTAATTTTCTAAATCCTAACCACAATTCCTAACTTTAAACCCTAAACTCTAAACTCTAAACCCACTATTTTAAAGTAAAGCATAAAAGGGGCATGATAAAAGGGTAGTCGATTTCCATACGTAATAAAACGACAAAAACAGAGATCAGCGTGAAGAGAATAAATTGTAACCTCGGCTATGCCGTGGATGGACAAAAATATAAAGATGTTTGTCCAAAGGAATTCAATCCCTGTAGGTGGACAGGACTGAGATTCGTTGCAATCTCCCATGCTAAGACTAGGAGTCACAGCCACACACACACACAAGCCATGCTTATTCTGCAAAAAGATGGAAATATTGCCTGCCATTCGTATCCTATTGCGAACAAAAATCCTCTTCTCTTTCTTAGTGTTCCTATGCAAAACCAATACTAAAAAATCAAACTCTAAATTCTAAACTCGATTTTTTAATATCGGGACATATCTAGACACAAAAAAGGACAGAAGATTTCTATTTATCGTATTGCATGCTTTCCTTGTTTCTCTATGCAGACCAATCAAATGAGCTAATGTCACTTATCATGGGCTGCTGTTTTGATTTTCTTTTCCCACGCCTTGTGCCTGCCTGAGTATATTATTATTACAAATGTCAAACTCTGGGAGATGGTGGAAGATAAGATAAGCATTTAGTGCGTGGCTCAATAATTTATCCCAACAAAGCCAACTTATCTCTTGTTCTTGACAAGAGAGTTATTTTACAAAACTAATACAATTTGACCTGCTATTTGTCCATGTCAGATTGCTGATTGCCTACTCAAGTTTACTGATTATCTGGAAACATTAAGTAAGACAATACACACCCGAAGGAATCTCAGCAACCAGGCGGCAAAACAAGGACAGGTATATTCGCAATCCGCATGAGTTCAAAGAAATCATTTTCAGATTAGGTTGTTTTGCAAGTAAGAATCATGGTGTGCCAACATCTGTTTTCTAAGCCTGTTAAGTGTTAACCATGGAAAAGGAATGGAATTTTTTAATGTGATCTGACTAAAGTGGTTGATTCTGTCGTGCACCGGGGAGAATCAACGACTCATTGGAAAAAAAGCATCGAACCTTGTGAAATGCTGGCATGAGGTTGAATAAGGCCCTACATGCTGTAGACCAACATTGTTTTTTTATTAATATTTCACCATCTGGTCCAATATAAAACAAACGGACGTAAATTAAAACAACTGGGGGTATCTGTTTCACCAATGTAATCATTCGAATACTGACAAAGACTAAGTGCCATTAATTTTCTTTGTGAAACCCCACTTTCCATTGCCTATTCTTATTTAAATAATCTGCACCCTCTTCCACTTTGCAACACCTAAACTAAACTCTGTCAAAGAAGAAAGAAATGGCTCTTGGTTATGGAACTGTTCAAAGTTCAGTTGGTGCAGAAGGGCTCTGGTTTTACCCTGATGTTTCTATGGTGTCGATAATCTTCACAGTGTTGGCCATGGTTGCAGGGGTGGTGGTGTATTTGTATGGGCCATATTGGAAGGTGAGAAGGGTGCCTGGTCCACCAACTATCCCACTGGTAGGACACCTGCCTTTGATGGCTAAGTATGGCCCTGATGTGTTTTCAGTCCTTGCTAAACAATACGGTCCTATTTTCAGGTCAGTTTTTAGCCTTTTGTCTCATTTCCCCCTTCTGGTAATACTTTGATTTGATGTATCGGTTGTAAAAGTCAACCCCCAAGAAGTTTTTTTTTTTAAAAAAAACTTCATTGGAAATAATCACCTGCAAGAATCGAAATAGATAGAGTCATGTACGTGTTTGCTGCATGGTTTTATTCATGTTACGATTCATAGATCATGAAGCTCTGGTTATGGAGAACATATAAAATGAGAATCTGAATTGACCTTTAGAATTAGAAGTCCTGAATAGTTGTCTGTAGTACCATTACTTGGACGTTGACATTTTTTCGAGTCGAGTCGTGTCTCTAATTTGTACCTCCCAACATTGTTTTTCTCCATAGAAGACTCAAATTCGAGACTTTACTAAGCTGGTTTTTGGTGGACCGCAGGTTTCATATGGGTAGACAACCCTTGATAATCGTAGCAGATGCAGAGCTGTGTAAAGAAGTTGGAATCAAGAAATTCAAGGACATTCCAAACAGAAGCATTCCCTCACCTATTGCTGCCTCCCCACTTCATCAAAAAGGTCTCTTTTTCACCAGGTACTCTCGTCTCGTAGTCGTATATAAGTATCTGAATTACATTGGTGTTATGCCATTTAAGATTATGAATCTGATTATACCTCAAATTCCAGGGATTCGAGATGGTCGACTATGAGAAACGCGATATTATCTGTCTATCAACCGTCACACTTGGCAAGCCTAGTTCCAACCATGCAGAATTACATTGAATCCGCTACTGAAAATCTCCATTCATCAAAACAAGACATTGTTTTCTCTAATCTCTCACTCAAGCTGGCAACTGATGTAATTGGACAAGCTGCTTTTGGGGTCAATTTTGGCCTCACCGGACCACAATCAATCAATGAATCGATCAAGGCGGTGGATAAAGAAGGCGGTCAAAATGACGAAGTGTCTGACTTCATCAATCAACATATCTACTCCACAACACAACTTAAGATGGACTTGTCTGGTTCTCTGTCGATTATACTAGGTCTACTTGTTCCCATATTACAGGAGCCTTTCAGGCAGATTTTGAAACGAATACCAGGAACTATGGACTGGAAAGTTGACAGGACTAACCAGAAGTTGAGTGGCAGGCTTGATGAGATTGTATCAAACAGAATGAAAGACAAGAACCGAGGTTCAAAGGACTTCTTGTCTCAAATATTAAGTGCAAGGGAATCACAGAATGTTGCTACCAATGTTTTTACCCCGGACTACATCAGTGCAGTTACTTACGAGCACCTTCTTGCCGGTTCAGCAACAACATCTTTTACATTGTCATCGATTGTCTATTTAGTTGCTGGACATCCTGAGGTTGAGAAAAAGTTGGTGGCAGAGATTGATGGGTTTGGTCCACATGACCAGATGCCAACAGCTTATGATCTCCAACATAAATTTCCTTATCTTGACCAGGCAAGTCCCTGGGGCTTCATTTTCTTACATTTTTTTTTGCAATCTTTGACATTGTTACTCAAGACTGGATTCATTCTTGTGTTTGGATTGACTTCAGGTGATCAAAGAAGCCATGAGGTTCTACATAGTTTCTCCATTAGTTGCAAGAGAAACATCAAAAGAAGTGGAGATAGGAGGTTACCTTCTGCCCAAGGTATTACTTATCAGAAACTCGAATGTAATTTCAATTTTTGTTCATGGACTAATGCCCTTGTGTATGATCTTGGATGTGCAGGGAACTTGGGTGTGGTTAGCAGTTGGGGTCTTAGCAAAAGATCCAAAGAATTTCCCAAACCCAGATAAGTTTATACCGGAGAGGTTTGATCCAAACTGCGAAGAAGAAAAACGAAGGCACCCTTATGCTCTCATACCCTTCGGAATTGGGCCTCGGGCATGCGTTGGCCAGAAATTTTCCTTACAGGAAATCAAACTCTCCTTGATTCATCTATACCGGAAATATACATTTCGACATTCTCCCGCCATGGAAAACCCTTTGGAGCTTGAATATGGCATAGTTCTCAACTTCAAACAAGGTGTAAAGCTCACTGTCACAAGAAGAACATGATTATTATATTTGACTGAGTTATATTTCCTCGGTCATATAAATGCAAAAGGCAATCGTTCTATATGACTAAAAGCCTAAAACAAATCAAAGTACATTTTTATTACTACTATGTACATTTTTGCTGTAAAATAATTGGATGTTACTATAGAGTGCTTTAAAGGGTATTTTTGAAATAATATTTTTGTACTAAATGCAACACTTTGCATTTAACAACAAAAGATATATTTATAACCTTAAAAGAGTGTTTTGATATAGTCATTTGCAAAATTCTTTATCATTTGATGCCATAACTGATACCCTCGGGCTAGGGAGTCCCATGTAAGCAAGCCTGGGTGAGACTCGAATTTTGTGGCTTGGTCGTGGTGAAGGTATTGGACCAGAGTTTGAAAAGAGACCAGGGGTGCCCCTGGGAGACAGGTTAACTTGTTCCAGAGCCTGGGATTGCAGTTCTTTAGGGTACTCTCTGACACAACCAATTCGAGGACCAATCCCACTTGTCCACTTGCAAGATAACCGCTTGACCATGTTGAATGCTTGTGCTTCCAAATTCTCAGCAATGGTGTCCATGCTGGTTTCTAGACACTCAGCTCTGATGCATGCATCATATGTGGGTTCATCATCAACCTCCACAGCCTTTGAATCTGTTGATTTTTCCGTTTCCATTAGATCTTTGCTCACCCCATGCTCGGACTCATCACCAGCAACTTTGTTGGAGGTGTAGTCCTCATCTACTGCACATCTCTGCACCAGCAATGAGAATGTAAGCACTATTCTAAGTTCTAACATTGTTAAATATCCATGAAACATAGTTAAAGTCTAGTGAATATTTCAGATTGTTTCATTACCTTAACATCGGTCAAATCCACATTGTGTTCCTCAAGGAAAATAATGAATTCCTTGAAATTGTCTTCAGTTGGGAGATAATGACCACTGTAAGGCCAAATAGCCTGGAGAGGAAGAGAAGAAATTTAAAGAACCTAAAACAACTGGTTTGGTGTTTGAATTGCAGTATATGTACCTCAAGAACTCCATGAGAAGCCACCAATCTTCCAGCAGCTGTTGTAGCCCCTCCAGATAGGAAACTTGAGTGCTGAAAAACCCCTTTCTTCTTTTTCCCAACATACAAGGATCTTGTTGTGCTAAGCACAAAAATCCACTTAGAACCCTCAACGGTGTTAACAAGCATCCTAGATTGCTTGTAAATAAGCTTTCCACTTTCAACGATCACTTCAAATGCTTTCCTTTCTTTCTGCAAGCAAGAAAAAAAGACATGTTTTAAAAAATTTACTGCACATTTTAGACAGACTGGTGCATTTCACATTAGAAAGAAAATAATAAGACTCACTGGTCCAAGATATTTGATGCATTGTCTTTGTAGATAAGTTCTTTGACACTTCTTGAGATTTAGTTCTTTGCCGTCGCCAATGTCCAACCTTCAATTCCAGATATCAGAACATAAGGGTATAATGGAACAGCCTTCAGTTAAGTCACTGTCAAGTCTGTTTATTGTTTAATGAAATACAGTACCAGTAGAAGAAAGGTTGATTGCTCTTGCTTGCTGACCAGACATCGTAGTAGAAGTGTAAATTGTGTCCATAACGATGTCGTGGATCAATCTGCAAAGAGCCAAAGATATAAAAAGAATAGTTACAGAAATTTCATTGATTAATCCAGCCAGCCAGTGTGAGTATTATGACATATGAAGACCTATGCATCCTACCAAACCAAGTCACCATCTTCTCCCTTTGTCATAATCTATTATATTTCTTTAATTGTTCAAATCCAAGCCCCCTTTTTTTCTTTTAAGAACATAAACTGATACCTATCAAAACTAAAAAGGTTCATGAACCAGGTTCAAATGATATCATATCTTAGCAAGAGTTTTCCTATGTTACAGCTAGGCATGAAAATACAGTGTTTTACTGTGTTATATCTAATAGGCTGGAGCACAAACAAACAGGGATGATTCTAAGTCAACAAGGATTAAATGAGCTTACAGCTTCAAGCCAATGTTGGAGGGCTAGTTTTTGAGCCTTCTCGTCCTTAGACAAACCCTTCCCAACCTAAAAAAAACTCAAAATGGATGTTTTTGTCAGTCCTGAAACAAACTTGGAAACCAGCAACTGATGAAATCTTAGTAAAGTACCTTGGCAGCCCTTGTTTTAGCCCGAGCCCACTTTGATATGACAGTTTCATGTTTCTCAATGCCATAGAATGAAACAGAACACCTTCTTAGTGCTGCAGAATCTAAGGTCTTCCACCTGCAATGTTTGAATTAATATAAGACCAAACAAATTACTCAAAAAGTCAAAAACACCCAAAAGAGAAACAGTAAATTCATATTATATGCAGACAAAGTGACAAACCAGAGCTCCTCAACGACAACTGCACAATCTGCAAGGTTCCTCCTTGTCCTATAGCCTCTATAAACTTTTTGAAGCTTAGTTGCAGCAGCATCAAGCTCACTTAAGGGCCTTGGAGAAAACATTATCACTGGTTTAGGGAGCATTATGGTGGGTTTTTCTGGTATAACAATTCCATTGGCTTTATCATTTGAAACAACTGAAATTACATTCCCTTGGTCAGGTGCCAAATGTCTGAAGGAATCGGAAGCTTCAAGCTTTGGTTCTTTAATGGGAGACTGAGGATCATCCTTCTCTCCATCATCTTTTTCAAGGCTTATAGACCTTAGAGTAACATTTTCCATGTTGTCTGTATAACTAAAAACTTGGCGTTTCAGGATTTCCTTCCATGCTGGTAAAAGCAAAGAAAGGGAAAGACCCATTGATCTTAAAATCTGCAGAAATCAGAATTATCAAACATGCTCATTAGATAATTAAAAAAAAAAGAAGCTATCCGATTAGTATCCTTCAGTTTATATGAGAAGGCTGCTAGATGGATTTTTTTACTAAAAAATTGATGTTCAAAGAGAAAGAAGAATTAGAGAGGGAAATAAAATAAAACCACAAAAATGCAATCAACAACCTCAGCAACAGATGAGAAGAACAAGCGGTCCAAAAGCTAGAAAACATTTTTTTTTCTTTCTAATTTATAATTTCCCAAAGAGAAGTGTCTTGACTCCCAAGTCCAACTGCAAAGTCTTCTGCAAAGCTACTGCCTCGATGTGGAAAATTATGGAAACGACAAAGTTAAGACAATTCAAAGTTGGCGAGTCATGAAAAAAAAGTAGATATGGTGGGGTTTAGAATCCCTCAAGGAGGCTACTGAGAATATGCGACGTGGTGTAGTGGTTGTTCACCTCATTTCTCAACTATGAGGTTAGGGGATCGATCACTACTCAGAAGAATGATGTACATTTCATGAACCTCTTAGTGAGAGCATCCACGACAAGAGAATTAGTCATTGCTATCGACAATGATATATTGGTTCAAATAAAAAAAGCTCATGATAAAGATTTAAGAAGCAGCAGTTAGAGGAAATATGTTTTAAATGGAAGAAATATGAAGAAACAAAGACTGGTTTTATTTTCCTTCCTTTTCTGCATGGTCTTGGACTGTAGGTCCCGAAGTAGTTGGTTGTGGGGGACTCTTCCACTTTTAATATTTGTACTGTTGTTGATGAAACTTGGTTTTCAGCAATCAAGTAGTTGTGAAAGTTACTGATTTTTTAATGACTTGATGCAATCTACCTTAATTTTCTTCTCTCTCAAATCAATGGTTTTTGGATAACTATGGAGCAACAGCTAGGCACCCCACTTTTTCTTACCAGTAATTCAAGTTTGAATAATAATTTCCACAACAATTTCATCCTCTTCTACAATGATAAGAGGGTCAAAAGTATTAATCTTATGGATTTACCACACAGCAAGCTGGAGAACTGCTGCAATAATGAAGTGACATTTTGAGTCCAACTTGACCTGGAATAACCTGCATTCAAGGGAGTCTGAAAATGTTGATGAAGCAATTACTTCAGTTCCAATGTACATTTTCTGAATCTAGACAATGGTCCCTTCACCTTATTCCATCTAACAAGTGGCCATTAGTTGTCTGTCTATCAGTGCCTTAAAATTACCATGGCCAACTGTGATTGTAATGCAAGAAAGCCATCTAAAATCAATAAATGAATGCTAATTTAAATCATTGAAGAGACATGTCTAGTAATTTTCTGAAAAAGTGAAATAAGATAAGGTATTGTTTTTGTAAATACGCTCCTCCATTTATCTCCATTCTGTTTTCTGATACAAATAATCTGAAAATAAACATGATAAGCTCAAGGAATTATTGTTTGGTTGATACTGTCCGGGATTTCAGTTGCCCCATTGTAAATCGTCTCCATTTATCCAGAAGATACTGTCCGTGATTTCTGTCGGGGTGGTATCCGAAGCCAAACCTTCATCATGTCGTACCCCGCAAATCCAACTGCCACAGAAGGAACCATCTGAGAACAAATTGGAACACACATCAATAGAATGAAAACTATCCCAAGGTCAAGTGAAGTTGGCAAATATAAAACATGGTTGCACTCAAACTTTGAATAAATCTCGATCTGCAGTTAGAGAAGAAGAGGATAAAACTAACAAATAAAAATCCACAAAAGTCAACAGCAATGTTGATATTTTGTTGAGTATATAAACTACCTTCATATAATTAATGCTCAAGCCTGCAAACAATTGTCTCCATCCTTGATAACGGACTATAGTAGTAAGCCCATCCAATGTGTTTCTGTATCTTGTAACACCACCTTGAATTGTTGAACACTGTAAACTTTCAACCTGTAGGGTAACATTAAAAAATTACATCCCAGATGAGTTGATCACAAGCTAGGTGCCGTTCGAAAAGCAGAGAGACACTAATAACTAATCTTGGTTTACATTATTGGGTTGAATCAAACTATCCAGTATTCCATTTTATTTAACAAGATTTGTTCCCTAAAATATTTAAAAAAATCCCACAAAAGGTTCCTTGCACATAATAACACCTGAAAGGAGATAACACACTGCCAATTCCAAGAGAATAGAGAATAGCAATTACCCTCTCCTAGAAATGTACAACTATTGCACAATACCTGCATCTGTCTCCTTACGACATCCAATGGGTATGTGAAGGTCTGCCCAAGTAACCCGGCCGCTGCTCCACACGAAAGATGCATCACAATGGACTTTCGTTGCTCTTCAGGAACATGTGTCTTTAGTACCTCATAAACATAGAACTTTAAACCAGCATATGGGAGAATGCCAACAAGTGTTGGACCTACATATGAAAAAGCTCCCTCAAGTCCAAGCTTAAATTGCAAAGTACGAAACGAAGAAACTACAGTAAAAGAATTTCGAGATTGCACGTTGAATTAATGAATCTATTATCAACAAACAAACTGTAGATACTTTAAACAGGAACATAAGAATGATAGTGCCAGTTATAAGAACAATACACAGAACTAGGAGTCGTCAAAATCAATTCATTCTTAACCAGTAATATGACGCATTAAAAACAATCACCTACATACCTACACCTCGATATAATCCACGTATACCAGCTTCCCTGTAAACACTTGTGACAACATCTCTTACACCGCTGTATGCAGGGCGTGGATATAAACTTCTTATACCACTTCTGAAATTTGTTCCGGTGTCTGTAACCTGTTAAACCTTAAAAGTTAATGAGAAAAATGAAGCAGAGTAACGGACACCCACTTCCTTTAGTAATCCAATTTATGAGAAACTATGCTATTCCAACATACACTTCTTACCTGATAGGCAAGTTTAGTGCGAGCCAGGTCCAAGGGATAAGTGCATAACACTGCTGTTCCTCCAGAAGCAGACCCAGCTAAAAGATCTATAAAAGGTCCTGATCCCATGAAAGAATAGTTCTGTAAGATCCAACCTCGATACTGCTCGTAAGTCATGAAATGTAAGGCTGCATAAGGAATGATTCGTATAACACTGGCTCCATTCCCCCTGCCAGGAAGAACAAGCTGAATTAGTTTAACTCTTATGGAAGGAAAGAGAGGGAATGGTGAAATAATCTATTAACTTACTTATAAAATCCCAGAACACCTTCATGGTTTAGTACCTTCCTCATGGATTGATACACCCCAAGAGATCGGAAACCATCGGTCCTTGTCTGTACAGTAGAGAAAGAGCTAGAAAATCATATAAAAAGGAAGCTGAACATCTAGTTGAGCTCAGCATCACAAAAGGGTAAAATAACAAAGACCACTTTTGGTTTGTATTCTTGGATGCTGCTAAAATCTAAAAAGGAAGGCGACAGACACACACACACACACATAAGGTTGCTCACCTGCAATAGTATTTTAATCCGTTCTAAAGGAGCAACAGTAGTTTTAGCAACAGCCCCAGCAGCACCACCAGCTATTAGCTCTTTGGCGTAAACCGGCAAACGGTCAACATAGGAAACCTCTCTGCGCACCGATGAACCATCAACAAGCTCAGCCATATGTGTCGTCAATGTTGAGCCTTGGGGAGAATCCATCTCGAAATATCCAACTCAAACCAATTTATATTACCAAATTCTTCCTTAATTTAATAAATTTCTTCAGAATTATAACTACCCACCCTGAAGCTTGAAGAACTCTTTATCCCATCTATCTCTTGGGATACAAAAGGCAAAGTATTTCTGTTCAAAGGGCAGACTCAAAGGCCTGAGAACATCCAAACGAGAGCCAGACAAGTTCACAAGCCGATCCTTTTCTTCAATAACAACAAGATACATTCAAAGATACAGAGAGAAATAGACCCCCAAAAGTGATCCTTTTTCGATTATAACTTATAACACTGCTCCCATGGGAACACTATCCTCACTCTTATATTCATAAAAATGTCTCCTTTTTCAAGGCAATAAGATAACATAAGCCTAAACAATTCCGAATAATCCAAAGCCAAAGGGGGTAGAGAAAACGTACCAGAAAAGAAGAACAGGCATGTAGATATTGGGTTAAAAACCAAAATCTAAAATACCTGCTCTCCTTCAGAGAAAGCAGGAGGGGCTTCCTTGGTTGGGTTTTCCTCCCCCTTTTGTTTTCAAAACCCCCGAGTTTTGTATGGTGTAATTTGCTTCAAAAGCGCTGATTTTGTTGCAAATGTGAAGGAAAAAGTCACGTGGTCTGAGTCTGACTGACTATGCCTTACATCACTTTGGTGGATCTCCAAGCGTAGCCACGTCTTTGGACAGTGGGGTTCTGGACCGGCAGCGACCGCACATGCCCCTAATAGAGAGGGGTCCCAAAATAGAGAACTTAAATTAAATTAAATTAATTATTTGTAAAAAAATATAGATTTATATATATATTTATGTGTGTATATAAGTTAATTTTTTGTATTGAGATTTTTTTTTTGAAAAAAACAACTTATATTTCTCATTGATCTCTTATTGATTATAAATTAAAGGTTCATTTTAATATATTGCACAGGGCCTCCAAAATTTTTGAACCGCCCCTGTCTTTGGAGATACTATTACTGTACGGCCCAACATCCTAGGCCAGGAGAGGAGATCGCTGTCTGGTTTTTGGATGGACGAGGATGTCTTTTTAACGTTTTGATTTGATTTCAGGCAAAATGACAAAAGAATCCCTAACGTTTGCATGTTTTGTCATTTGACCCCTATTTTTTTCGGTCTAAATATGGCCCAATGTTTGTTTGTTTTATCATTTGGCCCCATATTCCTTTTTTTTGGTCCAAATATGCTCCCAACGTTTCATTCATAGTCCAAATATGCCCATATTAAATGTAAATTGTCAATCAACTGACGGTCAACGGCTTATAAATTTTTTTTTGAAGTGGCATCAACATATCTTAATACGTGGCAAGTCCAGTTAGCACCAGTTTGATTGACAGTTTCCATCTAACGGGGGCTTATTTGGACCAAATTGAAACGTTGGGGGCATATTTGGACCAAAAGAACGAATAGGGGGCCAAATGACAAAACAAGCAAACGTTGGGGGCATATTTGGACCCAAAAAAAAAGAATAGGGGGCCAAATGACAAAACATGCAAATGTTGGGGGCATCTTTTGTCATTTTACCTTGATTTTATTAGTCCATTTTAGAGTTTATGTTCGAGATTTATAACTCTCATTTCTAATAATTTCGTCTCCAAAGTTTTAGCTCAGATTCTTTCATTAAAAGAACAATGTGCCTATTGTCTTGTCATTACATCTAACCCTTATCGGTAACGTTTTGATTTGATATTAAAACATTCCCCTATTTTGAATATAAATTAGAAAATTGTTTTTTAAACATTTTGACCTGATTTTTTTATAATATTTGTTATGTAATAAAAAAATGTATACTTGTTTTACAAACGAAACTGTTTGATTTATTAAAAAATATTTGTGATTAATGTGGTCTTGAGTAGTGGTAAAAAAAATATTCTTAAAGGTAATTTGATAATGTTATGAATTGGATAGAATTTTGAAAATATAATAATACCTATTAAAGAAATTAAAGTTGGTATTTTGTTTTAATCCAATCATTGTCAAAACTCAAAATCACTAAGAAAATTTGTTTTTTTTTAAAAAATTTGCCGCCGGTTTCTATTTGTTTAATTTTACCAAATTTAGAGGGAAAAATCTTTTCTAATTATGGAAAATAATTAGAGTGCAATTAAAAATAAATTTTATTATGAAAATTAAAATTAAAGTTGGTGGGATGAGACAAATTTAAAAATTTAAATTTTATTGTTATAGATAAAATAAATTGAATTGAGAGATTGTAATTTGTGAGTCCTATATTATTATTATTATTATTATTAAAATAGGTGCCTAAAGTATTTTTTGGCTGAAATAGAGGCCTAAAATTTATTTTTGGTTGAAATATGTGACAAAGTAGGTGCCTATAAAACAAAAAAAAAAAAAAAAAAAACTTCAGTCGTATGTTTCAGCAAAAAAATACTTTAGACCCTTATGGTAAAAGAAGAAACATAATTTGGTCACTTATTTTATAGTTAAGACTTATTATTATAACAAAATTGATACAAAGTCAATAACTTTTAAGTCTTGTTGGTGAAAGCAGCAACTTAGCCCTTTACTCCATAATCTTCACCTTATTATTCTGATTTGGATTTGTCCTCTGAAGTTGAGAGAACAAACACTGGTTTGCAAGTAAACTTGAGTACAATTATTGTAGAATCCTTATATTAATAAATTTCATAATGAAAGATTGAAGCCGACAGAGAGACGTTGGATTAGAAAGGCCTTGGAAGCATGTGGGCTTCCTCATGCTCTCTTCTCTACTATAAAACGCTCTGCTTCGATTCCTTTCCTTCTTTAATTTGCTTTTTTTTTATTCATTTACCAATTCAAGATCAACCCAGATTGCTTTGGTTTCAAAAGAAGCGATTTTTGGTGTTTCTTATTAGCTTTTGCATATTTATATATATTTGATTGGTTCTTTTTCAGAAAGTTTTCATTGCCAGGAGGACAATTTTATCTCTCAAAAGGAAAAGGCTATTGCCTTTTGTTTTCTTTAGTTACTCTCAAGTCTCAATGATTTGAGAGTGGAATAAAAACCACTGATATATAGGCAGATATATTGTTAATGGAAGAAGAGAAAGCTACAAGCAAGTTCAAAAGATTATGTGTTTTCTGTGGAAGCAAATCTGGCCATAGAAAAATATTCAGCGAGGCTGCTCTTGAATTGGGCAATGAACTGGTTTTCTTTGTTTTCTTTAACACTATCTCTACACACATCATTTTGAAAAATAAACAAAAACAAAAAGTTTGTGTTGTTGGTCTCAAAAAGATGAACTTTTTAGTCTTTAAAGATTTGATAGTACTTATCTTGAAGTTATGGTAGGTGGGTGCTTGTCGATTTTTAGAATTGTGTGTTAGTTTCTAGTGAGAAAGATGATATCTTTTTTTTTCTGATTCTTTATTACTTTTTTTTGTGATTCCTTGATGGTGGAGTTGTTGGTGTTTCATGTACTGAATTGGAGTTGTTTCTGTTTACTATATCAGTCATAATTCTGTTGACCATCAAGGTAGTGTGTTTATTTCTGCTGGTTGTGTATTGCTCTTTTTTTACTACATCTGAATAGTATGCATGAGTTGAAATATTAGGTGCTTGATGCAAGTTAGGTGTTTGACAAAATGAGTCTTCTCTAGTTTTCATTAGCTTGACATCTAAGTCTACCATGTCTAAAGTGTTTGCTTTTTTTTTTTAGTAATTTGTGGACTTGTGTTTTTGCTTATGTTTGGTGTTGATTTGCAGGTAAAGAGGAAGATAGACTTGGTGTATGGTGGGGGAAGTGTTGGGTTGATGGGTTTGATATCCAAGACTGTGTATGATGGAGGGTGTCATGTTCTTGGGTAAGTGAGCAACTTGCCTGGTTTTGAATTCTTGAAGAGCCCATTTTCAGTGTTTTTCTCTGCAGAAACTGTTACAAGTTGCAAGCAAAAACAGCTTCCTTCTTGTTTGCAATTTGTTTATTACTAAGTAAATCATTGTTCCCTACATGCAGGATAATTCCAAAAGCTCTCATGCCTCTTGAGGTATCTTTACTTGCAAGTTGCAACCTTATGTTAACTTTTGTTTTCTGAGTACTGGGTCCAAGTGACCTGTTTAAATCATTTTAATTGGTCTTTCTTTGAAGTTTTTAGTTTAGTGTTTTTATGCTTTCCTGCTTTCACCAGTTGAAGGCTTTATCTAGTTTTATTACTCAACTTACTGTATTTGGTAAAAGAATTTGCTGGAAAATCCTGGATAATATAGGCCATATTAGTGCATAATCCTGGATAATATTTAGTCTGAGGAACATCAGTGCGTAATTGTGGATAGTTTTTGACAGATAACAGGAGAAACAGTTGGAGAAGTAAGAACTGTTTTAGACATGCATGAACGCAAGGCTGAAATGGCCCGAGAAGCCGATGCCTTTATTGCTCTTCCTGGTAAAAAAAATACCTTGATCTTTTTCTTCATTGCTAAAGAACAAAAGCGGAAATTTTGGTGAAAGAGTCTTGTTATATTATGATAGAAAAAGACTTGTAAGTTCTAACCTTAACATTGGATGTTTTAGGTGGATATGGAACAATGGAAGAGTTGCTGGAGATGATAACTTGGTCCCAACTTGGAATACATAAGAAAACAGTAAGGCGTCATTCATCAAGCTTGAAGAATTAAGCTTGCTATGTGAATGGTTATTGACCTTGCAGTGTGCATTACACTGATCGCAGGTCGGTTTGCTAAACGTTGATGGTTACTATAATAATTTGCTCGCTTTATTTGACAACGGTGTTGAAGAGGGCTTCATCAAGCCGGGTGCTAGACATATAATTGTCTCTGCTTCAACTGCCAAAGAACTTTTGGAGAAGATGGAGGTATGAACTTTAACCAAACCCTTTTCTTGGATCATACGGTACGGTTAATTAGTTGACCTTATTTACTCCTGGTTGAGAAAATAATTCACTAAGAAAGAAACTACAAGAGACCGTTAATAGAAACGGCTGTACATGGTCGAACTTGAACGTGCAAATACGTCCAAGTGCGGCATGACAGTGTTCTGCTTTGTTGTCAATTATCGTCCTTTTCTTTTTGTGTTCTGCATGTGCTTTCCATGTACAGTAACATTAGAGGGAACTTACTTTGCCAGCAAGTTTTTACAGTTAGGAGATATGATTATTGATTATGCCTTGGATTACAAGTATCTAAAACTTTATAGTAATTTTGGCAGCAATATACACCATCCCATGAACGTGTGGCTCCTCATGAAAGCTGGCAGATGGATCAACTTGGTGATTATCCCAAGTAACTACATGCATATTGAACCACTGTTGATTCCTGGTGTGATTTGTCATCATCGAGTTGTGTACGACAATCTAATCGGATGGGCCGAGTATCGGTCGTTTACCATGTACTTTTTATCACCCCTAAGAAAGGGATTTGAATTTGATCCTACTAAAATCATCTTTAGCTGTTTTACAGACATATTCACTGATATATGGCCAACTGAACTTCTATAGATCTTTAGTCATATGAAGTTGCTGGTACAACAACTTTCATATTGAAGACAAAACTACTTTGCAATGCAAAGAAGTTTATTGCAGAATCTTAAAATGTGTGGTGAGATGGTCCCACCTTGCAAATGCTTGTTTGGACAAGGTGCATGAGTTGGAGACAGATTCTGGATTTTGCAGCTGAGTTTATAGAATCTCAAGCAACTAAATCTGGTTTACCTATAAAATCCGTAACATTTCAGGAAAAATGCCACTATTATTTCTGCAATAACCCAAAAGCTCTCAACTATTGAACAGACATGTCCAATGTCCATGACTATGAGTGATTGAAGAGGTATCCCCCACCATTATTTCTGCCAAATAAGGACGATGGGGTGGGGTCCCCTCCCCTTTGGTCTGAAAAATGACTATGGGAACCGGTCCTTTTACTACCACCTTTTTTTCAACTCGAAAATCAAGCTTGTTTTCCTAACCAGACATCACCCTTCTCATTATTTCTGCCATCTGAGTTTGATTGTTTCATAAATATATTCCTTTCTTTAAAAGAAAGATGAAGAGTCAGAGTAACAAAACAGAACATTCACTGTGGTTTCCAGAGCTGGAAATGGTGGGTGAAATAGAGAATAATTGCCAATTGTCTGGGGTGCCTAATACTGTACATGTACATGTACTTGGACAAATGTTCTGCTTCACAAACCAGACAAGATGACATGGTTTTAAGGCAAGGATATCAACATGAACCACATAGGTGACTCAGATACCGGGCAGTAAAATCTTATGTTGCACGGGTACAGATACGAAAACTATGTGAACATGACATCACACATACTTGTATATTTATAGTTGAATCATATGAGCAAGATAGAGTCGAAAAGAAAGAAAGAAAAAAACATAAAAAAGGGTTTTGTGAAAATTCTTTATCGGATTTGTACAAGCTTTCGAGATTATATTAAACTTTGTCAAAATTCTTGTCAAAGTAAATAACATTTCCAGATTTGTTTTGTGAAAAAAAAAACTAGATGAATCAGATTTTGGTTTTTGACCTTTATTGCTATTCTTCTTACAAAGTGATAAACAGCAGGATGGATATATACACATACACACACTGACAAGCATTGCAGAAGAGCAACTTTCATAAACGACAGTGGAAAATAGACAATCCACTATGTCAATGTAAGTCCAAAACTAGTACTGCTCGAGTTCCAGAAATGTAATGACAAAGTTAAAGAATTAAGTAATATTATTGCAGATGGCAGAAGGAAGCAGAAGATGACAACAAAGTTTAGAAAGATACATCAGAAACCAAGCAATTTAAAACAAGTACTTTCTGCCACCCTCAATTTAAAGTCCCTGACTTGCATCACAGAAATCTTAGGCTTTCATGGAAAATTTTCCAGATTTATAAAAATTGGCAGGAAAAGAAACTAAATTGGGAACAATATGCAGATGACAGAAGTTCCTTGAACAATGGCTGCCCCAGAAGAAGCCTATGCTAAAAGCTAATCAAAACCTTCCTTCCCAAGTGAATGAATCAATTACAGATTGAACCCATTTCTTTAAAATGATTGAAACTTTAAATAAACAAGCAACAACTTTAAATAAAATCTTCCTTTAATCCAAAAAAATTGAAACTTTCTTTCCATTTTGTTCACAAATGCCTTGAATACAAGCAAGGAAAACATTAAAGAAACAAAGAGCATTAAGGAACAAGAGCTCATCTGCCAGAAATCAGAATCACCACCATCCATAGACAACCTGTGTGTATTTATCTTTGAGCCACCTAAAGCTCCTCCTCAAGGACCCTTTGACCTTACCTTCCACACTATACATCTTGTAGCTAGCAACCCTTTTCTTCCTCTGGAATTCAGGGTCACCAAAGCTCCATGCATTGGAAGAAGATGAGGCATAAGTCTTCAACTTGTAGTCCCTGTTGTTCCCTGAGTTACTGCAGTTGTTAGCCATCTGGGACTGTGCATAGGCAGCACTATAGCACCTGAGATCATAAGAAGCTGAAGGCCTAGGTGGTGGTCCATGTTGGGTGTCCACCACCTCCATCATCCCATTACCATATCCATATGGCCTTGATTTGCTGTAATCTTCCATTGAATTTCTGGCAGAGATAGATTCCAGAAGGAGGTGGTGGATGGATGGTTTGTTCTGGTTGTTGAGTTTCTTCTGATCTTGACAGGTAAGGGAGGAAACAAGATTACTAATAAAAAGCAACGGAGGTGATAAAATATTTATTCTTTGGATTAATTTAAGGGTTGCATTTGCTACTTTTTCCTATCCTGTGAGTGACTTTGGGAGACATGGGAATTGATTCCATATTTGGCGTGTTTAACGGGGAATCATGTTGTCCAATGCCTAGTGCAATTATTTATAATATTCTCCTCGTTCTTGGTACAATACATTTGCATTGACCGGTCATACCCTGAAACAGAACTTATTTTTGATCCTTTCAACCTAATTTTCTTCATTCATAACGTCAAGATTCGGACCTCTGACATTGTTTACGGGATCTAACGCCTCGTCCCGCTATATCAACCAGTTGTTGGTGGGAAAAACTATTTTTGATTGCTTAAGGAGCTTTGCCAATGTCTTTCTCTCTTATAGAGTTCTAAATACATAAAGCTGAATGGTATTGCCCTGGCCCCTGTGTTTACTACCTATTTAAGCCTACTCCCAACAACAGAAAGTGAAACTAAAAGTATTACAACATTTATGTTCTGCAGTTAAACTGTGCCTTTCATTCAACTCTTTTTTAGGTTTCTCTGTTCCATAAGCACAATATAATGAACCCAAAAGCCAACCTGTGTTTATTTTAGGGTGCTTGGTTCAAGAACCAAAACCAGCTCACTAATCCAACTCATACCCTTTGAAGCAGTCCAAGAACTCAACTAAATACTACATTTTTATTGTTTTCCCCCCTCTTCATGATAAGTTTATGCATATGGGTCCTAAGAATACCTTCTTAAATCATTTGGAATTACTTTCTGAAACAAATGTGGACCGCCAATCGTGAACTTTCATCTCCTTTATTTTTTTTTTATTTTCTCTTTTTAGGAGGGCCATTAAAGGTGGGAGAAAGATGTAGCAGCGACATCTTTTTCATATGCTTGGGAAAAAAGCTATAATCCGCATTTTTCCCTACTGATAGTGGTGAACTGTATCAGGAACCACGCTCTGCAAAAGTTTCCATACCAACCTAATTGTGAGACTTCAGAATTTAGAAGCAAAGTGGTATCAAAGTTTGTGAACGCACGACCAAGAAATAGTCCACCCAATATCTTAAACTAGGGATGATAATGAGCTTGACCGGCTCGCGAGCTACTCGGACTCGGCTCGAGTGAGCTCAATTCGGGTTCAGACTCGGCTCGAAACCTTAACAAGCCGAGCCGAGCTTCCCCAGGCTCGGAATCTACATATGCACTAAAATAAATTATGTGTTTGTATTTTCTTTCCTTGTGTTTGTATTATAAGAATATTTATTGATTATTTGGATTAATATAATTTTTGGCACTTTTTTTCCTTTCCAGTCATTGAATTTCGTTTTAGTGTTGGTTATGAAAGGGATTTTTAACGAATCTTTTATAAAAAACACTATAGCAAAATTTTTCATTTCGAGCCGAGCCGAACCTGACGAGCCCGAGCCGAGCCAAATAATATTATTTTCGAGCCGAGCTCGAGCCTAAAATTAGATCAGCAACATTTGATGGCAGCTCCTCGATTACAACATTATAAAACTTCTGGATGTCAAATAGCATCCTCTCATCATCCATGGTCACAAAGTTGATGGCAACACCTTTTCTCCCAAATCTCCCACTACGACCAATTCGATGAAGGTAGTTCTCTGGTTGTGTTGGGAGATCATGCGAGACTTGTGTATCAAAATATAACCCTATAATTAATTATTCAATTTTTTTAGTTTTTTTTTTTCAAAATTTTTGAATATGATGAGTTCGTATCTAAATTCAGTTTGAGTGTCTAAAATAAAAGACAGAAAATCAAAAATAGCCCCCAACGTTTCACCTTTTGGTCATTTTAGCCCTATTTTTTTTAGGTGCAAACAACAACTTAATGTTCTATTTTTTGTTCAAATTTCACTTTTCTTGGATGAAAACTGTTAGTCAACTAACACTCAACGTCTGAGGTTGACATGGCATGTCTGCAGGGCATGGGGAGATGACCTGGCACTGCCACGTGGCACTTTGTTGATGTGGCGATTGGTTAAAAATATTTAAAAATATTTTCTTTAAAAAATAATTGTTTAATTTTTAATTTTTAAAAATGTCACGTCAGCAAAAATGTCACGTGATAGTGTCACATCATCTTCCCATGCCCTACAGACATGCCACGTCAGCCTCAGTCGTTGACCGTTAGTTGACCAACGACTTTCATCCAACAAAAGTAAAATTTGAACGAAAAATAAAACATTAGGTGGTTGTTTGCACACAAAAAAATATAAGGTTAAAATGACTAAAATGTAAAACGTTGGAGTTATTTTTTACTTTTTGCCAAAATAAAAAGATAAACATGATAATAAAAAAATGACCGATTTAAAAAAAAAAGAAAAAATCATGCCAAAAGACGAAGATGAGTATTAAAAGGTAAAAAAATGTAATTTTTGTGTATAAAAACTAGAAAATAAAGAACAAACAAAGAAAAAGAAATGACTTCCGGATAAAATTCGTCTGCCCCTTTTTAGTGCCCCTACTTATGCCCCAACACTAAAAACACTACAAAATTAAATTCAAAGTCCTAACCCTAAATTCTAAATCTTAAACTCTAAACCCTATATCCTAAAAACACTCTGCCCTAAATTCTTTAAACCCTAACCACAACCCCTAACCTAAAACCATAAACCTTAAACTTAATTTTAAGCATGAGAGTATATGTAGAGGCACCGAAAAGGGGTAAAGGATTTCCATCCGACTACCGACGGATTCGCTATGTTATTGGATGAAGTAGAGTATCATTATGATTTGTGATACTAGGATTAGGCGATTAGCTATTAGCTTAATGCTAATATAGGAGTATATATATATATATATATTATCAAACTTAAATGCATTATCGATTATACATCTAACAATAATAATACAGGGAGTAAATTTTCAATTCTTAAAAATAATTAGAAAAAAGAGACTCTTAATTGTTCTGCAATCACAAACATGAAGTAGTTTAGTAAGGCTTGTTTTTTGTTTTTTGGATAAAAAAAAATAAGGCTTGTATTTCGAAAGCACTACAAAGATACTGTAAATGTACAGATTTCCTATGTTATATTGTATAATCCAGCATCCTTCCCTCTCCAATCATGTTTTTCTTTTCTTCATTCAGAATTTTCAGCCGGACTCAATGGTTCCTAGCCAATAAACAACAAAACTATGTAAGAAAACCAGGTTTCCAGAATAATGTTCTTGTAATTATTTCTTCTGTTTATCTAATTAATATCTACAATAGACAAGTCTCAAACCTGATCTTCCGATGGCATTCTCGAACTAATACTGCATTCGCGAGAGTCAGAGCCCGTTACCAAGTCTCTTAATCGGTTAAGTTCCGGCACTATAACAGTGCCGAGATCGGGTCTGTCCCTCTTCCTCAGCTCTACACAGTTGAGTGCTAATTGAGCAAATGATAAAGCCTCTTCAAGTGGCCAATTTGGCACGGCTGGATCAAGTACCTCGGCTAAAGTTCCTTTTTCAATGGCCTTTCTAACATGGTGAGCAATACCCATTGGAGGTTTGGCTGTAATAATCTGGAGCAGCATTATTCCAAGGGAATATATATCTGATTTAGTTGTTAGCATGCCTGTTTGTTGATATTCAGGATCTATGTAACAGAATGTCCCTGCAGCTGAAGTCATATAATATTGTGTCACACTGTCAGCTACAGAAGATGGAACTAGCCTAGCTAGGCCGACATCGCTGATTTTGCTCACGTAATTGCGGTCTAGGAGAATGTTAGCCGGCTTAAGGTCCCGATGCACAAGGGGTTCTGGCTTTGCTTGGTGAAGGAACAGAAGGGCAGTCGTGATTTCAGCAGCTATATTAAATCGTTTTCTCCATGAAAGTGGAGGAGTATTTCCTCTTCGAAATAACCTATCCTCTAAGCTTCCATTCAACATGTATTCATATACCAAACATCCATATTCGGGACAGGCACCGAGGAGGAGGACCATGTTTGGATGTCTCATGCAACAAAGAACCTCAACCTGTATGGGTTTGTAATTATACAGCAAAATATCAGCTTAAGACAACCGCGCCAACAACATCTTTGGTCTTTCCCAAATGAAAATTTTGACAGAAGACTTACCTCTTGTTGGAACTGTTTTTTTCCTTGAGCAGCATCAGGTCTTAAAACTTTGATGGCAACGGGAGTGTGATCGAGTTTGCCTTTATAAACTGGCCCATAACCTCCTTCTCCAATCTTATTTGATGGTGCAAAGTTTTCAGTAGCTTCTTCAATTTCTTCAATGGTATATTTTCGGTACCGGACATCATTGTTTGCCAAAACGTTCAAAGCCCGAGCCTTCTCATCAGCCTCCTTCTTGGCTCTAAACTCTGCTTTTCTTCTTCTATGTGCTTCCATCTCCGCCAGTTTCCGTGCTGCCTCGGCTGCTTCCAGAGCAGCCTTGCATTTAGCCTTCTCCTTCTCTGCCATGGCAAGAGCTGCCTCCCCAGCTTGCCTCGCTTCCTCAAACTTGCGAGCCTCCTCCATCTTCCACTGATGAAGCTCATTAGCCTGGACTCACAAAATCAACTATGTTCTCAAAATGATGTTCTTGGAATATATTGATTATATTGGTATAAGGTTACCTTCCTTTTGGCTGTAAGAGCTTCTTTGCAAGCTGTGCTGTACAAATCCATGGTTTGCTTAAGTTCAAGCTTCAACCTTCTCATTTCAGCTTCGACGTCTCGCTGCAATTCAGTATTCACGGCCGTGAATGTTAGCAGTTCTGCCATTAAATAGACAAAGTTGTACTGTTAAAAGAAATCCAACTGTATGTGAAATCTTCTTACTGAGCTTTGAGGCAGTTGTCCCGTAGGGGTAGCGGAAACCATAGAAAAATCTAAATTCTGGTCAGCGAAATCTATAGATCCAATGGAAAGTTTGTTCGAAAAATCAGCATCGATCGAGAAACTATCCTGGCTACATGAAGGCTGTCCCGCTCGCATAGCTGCATCAAGGTCAAATGACAGGTTTGAAGGCGAGCTTCTCTGCCTGTCACGGTCACGTGTAGATAATTTCAGGGGATTATCCACCGATAGTCTATCTGGTCCGCCATTTCTCGACTCTCCCTTACCGAATTGTCGTCTGTTTAAAAGAAACAATGTCAACAACAAAGACAATCACCAATTCAATCAAACAGTAAGAACATGAACCGATTTTCCCCGCCGCACCTGATTCCATCTTCATCAAGGTGATCCGATGGAATCTGCGGTGGCATTCCGGACGGCACCTTCGGTGGGGTAGCAGTGTTCGAAACAGGCCGCTGTGCGGTTCGCATAGTCAATACCTTACCTTTGGAAATCACATACACAGAACAAAACTCCGGGGCACTTTTGATCAAGCTTGCTGGAATATCATGCTTGGATTTCCTATAGTTCAAATAACTGAAAAACTTTGATAGTTAGAAAATGACAGAGATAGATATCAATTTACTCAAATTGTTTTGAATCAAGAAGAAAGATTGTGTTACTTAACCTGGACAAACTATTCCTTGTTGCTGCACCCATAACCAGGTTGTTAATCAAGTTTTTGCTGACAAAATCCAGAAGGGCTTTGCAAATATCAACATCTTCCACAATAACCTCCTTCACTTGAATCTGAACTTGACAGTGATTCCGTTTAAATTCGAATCAATTTTATTAACTTGACAAAATCCTAATTTATGTTTGAATCAAACTAAAACATGAATTTCACATTGAACTGATTAATTCGAATTTTTGAAATTTCAAGAATGAACCAAACAGTATAAGATTAGATTCCTCTAAGATTAAATTCTAATCAATTTTATTAACTTGACAAAATCCTAATTTATGTTTGAATCAAACTAAAACATGAATTTCACATTGAACTGATTAATTCGAATTTTTGAAATTTCAAGAATGAACCAAACAGTATAAGATTAGATTCCTCTGAGATTAAATTCGAATCAATTTTATTAACTTGACAAAATCCTATTTCATGTTTGAATCAAACTAAAACATGAATTTCATATTGAACTGATTAATTCGAATTTTTGAAATTTCAAGAATGAACCAAACAGTATAAGATTAGATTCCTCTGAGATTAAATTCGAATCAATTTTATTAACTTGACAAAATCCTATTTCATGTTTGAATCAAACTAAAACATGAATTTCATATTGAACTGATTAATTCGAATTTTTGAAATTTCAAGAATGAACCAAACAGTATAAGATTAGATTCCTCTAAGAAAACTGCTAGTGCTTACCCCTTTGCGTGCACAATAGCCGCGGAAAGGAATGAAAAGCTGGTTTATGTCATAATCAGAATCGTTATCGCCCTCTGCATGTTGATAATCAGAAGAAATAAAGTTTTGTTTAATACTCCATTAATTAAGGATATATTGTAATTTTTTAAATAAATAAATGATATAAGAGAGAGAATACCGACGGTTTTTATTCTTAACATGGATCAGGATGATGGAAGGATTGGAGATGACAAGATGATCGATGGCCCAACGTACAGCATGTTGGCTGTTTTTATCTTTGTCGACGGCCACTGCCGTGGTGTTGGTCGGCACGTTGTCATCGGAAGAGAAATGCGGAGCCATCTCGGGGAACGAATCAATAAGTTTCGTCTCTGTCTGTCGCTAAAAAGTTTGTGTTGTGTCGGATTACGTTGCCACCACCGTCGCAACCACCAGGCCAACGCGACCTCCACCTCCTGTAGTTTAAGCTTTTTTTAAGAAAACGGGAATGTGCGAGGGAGAAGAAGCCTTGTTAAGGGACTTTTCCCCTCCTGGTGTTTAGGGGTGTAATGTTTCAACGTATAATGAACTTTTAAGAATCTATTTCCGCCATTGCCCTGTTTTAGGCAATTTAACCTGGCCCGTTCCTTCGAAAACTGTATTGTAAAACCAAAAGATAATAATAATAATAATAATAATAATAAGGTGCATTTTTTCAGTTTATCAGCAGTTTTTATTGTTTATTTTTACTATAATTAGAGCAGTCGTCCATCGCTCGATCAAATCAAGATTAATAATAATAATAATAATAATAATAAGGTGCATTTTTCAGTTTTTTCATCGCTCATGAATCGAATAATATTAAACATTTAAATTTGGTCGGATTCGATTTTAAGGTGGAAAACCGACAAGTCTGCTTCGGTTGGAGTTTTCTCCTGATACCAAGGCCGGTTTTCTGTCATTTGCATATAACCCACCCAGTTTCTTGTAACAGTTTTGTACTTATTTTCCAAACAGCGCAAAATACATCATGCAAACACAAAAAAAAGGGAAGCACAAATGAATAGCACTTAATTGCATAAACTACACAATAGTCCCCGTTCTTTTTGGGGGAGGGGGTGAGGCCTAATTAGGCCCAATAGCCAGGTGGCAAACGGGTCAATCGATTTGATTTTGGTTATTTCGGGTGTAATGTCATTCTGTTCAGATTTAGTTTTATTGTGCTACGGGTCATTTTGAGTCGTTTGATTTTTCGTTCGGGTCAACGGGAGATCGGTCGATTTTTTAATCAAGTTTTTAGGTTGGTCGTTTTTTTACACTCTTTATATGGCTTTATGAAGCCAATATATTTGACTTTTTGGTGAGTTGTGCAGTTGTTCATATCTCATCTTTCTTTATTTCTATTAATATCTTTTATTTATTTCGGGTTGTTTCGATTCGGGTCTATCGGTTCGGATCCATTTCGGTTCAACTAAAAATTAGTTCATTTTCGGTTCGATTTCGGTTCAACTTCGGATTTCAGGTCATCATGTTCGGTTCGGGGTCGGGTTCGATTCGAGTAAATTGATTTAGGTCTCAATTCTCAAGTTAAATTTGCCAGGTCTAGCTGCAATCTTTAAGGTAAGATTTAGACTTCGTTTTTGTTGCAGCCGTGATCATGAACGCCCGTTGCAAACGTGATTTGTTGCCAAACAACTTTAAATTTGGCTTGAACACCCGTTTCCTCACCTGAATTAACGCATGAACGCCTGCTCCTCCCACAATTAAATTTTCCGACTTTTACCCAAACGGCTGTTACGGCCAACGGGCGTATGCCCACAACATCAGCAAAATCAGCCTTATTCAACAACTATTTTCCGCTACTGCAATCCCATTTTAATGTTGCTGATGAAAACACATGGTTGACTACGTGCCTTAGAGATTTGGCCAATCTAGTTTTTACCCCTTTGTTTTGATTTTCGGAATTGGTCCCGGAGAATTGTAGCTACCTTTTGTTCTTATTTTCAAAAGTAGCAGAAAATGTTGAAAATGTTGCATTTGGGTACCCACTTCAACACAGCAGGAATCAAGCAATTAAGCTCCTATAAAGAAATATATTTACACAAATCTGCATGATTAATGGAACTTGAATAGATTCTATAATCCATCTCCATCTGGATCTAAACGTCATTAAGGGATGGAAATCTTCTACCCCATTTCGGTGCTCCTACATATGCCCTTACGCTCAAAATTAATTTTAGGGTTTAAGGTTTTAAGTTAGGGGTTGTGGTTAGGATTTAGGAATTTTAGGGTATGGTGTATTTTTAGGGTATATGGTGTAAGGTTTAGGATTTAGAATTTAGGGTTAGAGCTTAGAATTTAATTTTGTAGTGTTTTTTAGTGTTGAGTCATATATATGGGCACCAAAAAAGGACAGACGAATTTTATCCGTCATTAAGCATTTGTTTACCACTTCTTAAGTATATATAGATGTTTTTACTTGTACCAAAAGAATTATATTATTATGAATGTCAATGTCAGTGTGAAAGTCATGAAGCTAGCCAAGCAGTTGTTAACAAAAACATATATTTAGATAATAATATGAATGTCAATGCCATGACTGAAGCTGGTAATTAGGGATGTGGGATTAGAATATCTAAAGGAAAAAAAAAATTGCCGACGGGTTGGTCCAAATGGTAAGTAATTTAGTATCACTTAAACAAGTTTTAAGTTCGAGACTTTGTGTATGTAGAAAATTCTCGCAGAAAGACTCGTCCACTAAAATAAGGCGTGTCACACAAATTAGTCCGAATTAATCAGGACGAAGCCCAAAAAATACACCAAAAAAAATCCAGGTACATTCCACCGTCTCACACCTACCGCCTACCACCTCGATATCTAAACAGTTTAACTAAACAAAAGTAAAAGGCCTCGTTCACACTTGGATTGGCGCGTTTTCTTTTTTCTTTTTTGCTGCTTGCTTTACCTTGTTTTTTTTAACGTTTTTTATTTTATTTTATTTCTACTACTATTTGTATTTGACATTTGCCTCGTTTTTTTTTCTTTTGGCTGGCGCCTCATTGAAAGGTTTGATTTAATATATTCCCCTCTATATTTGTAACTAAAAAAGATTGAGTAATCTAAATGTAACCTTTAATAATTAGGTGACTTAAATATAACTTTACTCATAATTGAGTGACTCAAATGTAATTTTTAATAATTGAATGACCTAAATGTAACATTACTCATAATTGAATGATCTCCGTTATAGTTTACCCAAAAAATACTTATAGATCGTACTTATTAATCAAATCGTTAAACTACATCCATGGATTGAATCTTAATAAGATACGTAAACTTAACCCTCTTTTATCAAAGGTTTTATTTTTAGGATACTCTTCAAAGCTGAAATTTTCTTTTATTTAGATTTTAGCTCTTTCCTATATTATTATTGTATTAAACACCTGTTTCGTATTTGATTTTGCTTTTTATATTAAATTATCAAAAAAACGCACACAATCTTAAATTGAATGATTGAATCTCTTTGCGTTCACACTTACTCCAATCTTTTCACACCTTCCACGAACCCCGCAAGAAAAGGAAAAAGTAAAAGGATTAACTATTATAATAGTAACTTATGTTTTTTCTAGAATAGAATTGGTCACTGATTTTAAAAACGATCAACAAAGTCATTTACGTTTTTGGGCATAAATTTTTAGTCGCTCAGATGTTTGTTGTCGTTAAACATTAATTGGAGGTTGATCTGAAATAATAAGAAATTAATAAATTATCTAGACAGCCCCTAAACTATTATTTCACTCATATTTTGACCACCGAAATAAAAATAATTTGTATAATTACACATTTAATCCTCTACATTATATTTTTTATTTCTTCTTCATCTAACTTAATCTCTAATTTTCTACTATATTAATCCCCAATTCACACCGTATATTATAATCTATTACCGTATATATCCATGTTTCAAACAATGTTTGTAATTCTCAACTCAAAATTTTTTGATCTTTCAAAAAAAATCCAAAATTTTAGAAATTTTACAAAACGATCCTCAAATCTTTAAAACTACTCAAATCCCCAAATCGTCGCCGTTTCCACCGTCGGTCGCCGCCCCTTCCACTGTCGGTCATCGCCCCTGACCACACCCCTTTGGTCGCCGGAGCATGACGATCACTTCCCCCAACATGGCGTCATCGAAAACGATGAACAGGGAGCAGTCGAACGTCAAACGTGAAATTAACGTTTGGCTAGCACACCGTTCACCGTTTTCGGTGACACCGTGTTGGGAAAATGACTGTCATGCTTTGGCGACCAAAGGGGCGTGGTCAAGGGCGGCGATCGGCGGCAGAAGCGGTGACAATTTTAGGGTTTGGGTAATTTTTGGAATTTGATGATTGTTTTGTAAAATGTCCTAAATTTCGGGATTAAAGATTAAAAATTATAAGTTTTTTCATTAAATTGATTTTAAAAAATAAAAACAGTGCCAAATGTCGAGCATTGATTAGTTGATAATTTTTTAACATCCCTTTAACGGGTTGGCACCTAAAATTATAACGATTGAAACTTTGGGCACCTGTTTTTACAAAAAAAAAAAACTTTAAGCACTTATAGTTCAAAAAAGGTATACTATAGGCACTTATTTTCATTTAAGCCTTTTGAATAGGCTATGTAAACATTGTTGCACGTAAATTTGGTATTATTTTATACTGAACCATATTAAGAATTACAAGCATTATTTAAAATATGGATATATACAGTGATGGATTATAATATACATTGTGAATTGAGGATTAATATAACAGGAAATTAGAGATTGAGTTATATGAAGAAGAATGTGGAAGATGGTGGAGGAGAGAGGAAATAAAAAATGTAAATATGGAAGATTAAATGTGTAATTATATAAATTATTTTTATTTTAGTGGTCAAAATATGAGTGAAATAATAGTTTAGAGACTGTTTAGGTAATTTTTTTATTTTTTTATTTTAGATCAACCTCTGATTAAAGGTTAACGACAACAAACGGCTAGATAACCAAAAGTGTACGCCCTGAAAACGTAAATGATCTTACTGGTCTTTTTTTTAGAATCTATTACCAACTCTGTACCGAGGAAAACATAAGTGACAATCCTAGTAGTTAACCCAAAATAAAATAAAAACCGATTTTTAATTAATTAATTTCAAATTTCGCCTCTTTAATCTGACTCTTAAATTTCGTTTTCTTTTCTTATATAAAACGCTCAGCTCTGCCAACCCAAAGAACGATTTCTTCTTCTTTTGCTTCACTATTTGCTTTGAAATGAATAACGGTGACAATTACAAGCGGCGCCGGAAGGATACATTTTCCGACGATGAAGATAGCTGTTCCACCGACCACGAACCCAAGAAGAAAGATTTGAACGGTATAATCACTTCGTTATTGTTGCTCGAAGAGCAAGAAAAGCGAGACCGCGATGAGCAAAATGAAGCATCCTGTGAAGAGAAATCGATTTTGGAGTCGAATCACAAGAGGAAAACTCGAACCATGCTCGAGTTTTATACCAATCTCCAGGACTACTATTCCGAAATCGACGAGACCGATCGTATGAAGCGGAAGAAGTCCCGAGCCATGGCGGCATCCGTCGTTGCCGCCGCTGCCGTTAGCCAAGCGGAAAATCAATCACCCAACCAACAAAACAAACAATCCGGGTCGGGTCAGCAAAGGCGATTATGGGTAAAAGACAGATCGAAGGCTTGGTGGGACGAGTGTAACCGACCCGATTACCCGGATGAAGAGTTCAAGAAGGCGTTTAGGATGAGCAAGTCAACGTTCGAGCTCATCTGCGAAGAGCTCAACTCCGTTATCGCCAAAGAAGACACGACGTTACGGAACGCCATCCCCGTTAAGCAGAGGGTGGCGGTTTGCATCTGGCGGTTAGCAACGGGCGAACCGTTACGCCTCGTTTCGAAACGGTTCGGTTTAGGCATCTCGACGTGTCACAAGTTGGTCCTCGAAGTCTGTTCGGCGATACGCAGCGTTTTGATGCCGAAATACTTACACTGGCCGGACGAGGATTCGTTACGGAAAATAAAGGAAGAGTTCGAGGGCATTTCGGGGATACCAAACGTCGTCGGATCAATGTACACGACGCACATCCCGATCATAGCACCGAAGATAAGCGTGGCGGCGTATTTCAACAAGAGACACACGGAGCGGAACCAGAAAACCTCCTACTCGATCACCGTACAAGGCGTCGTCGATCCCAGGGGAGTTTTCACAGATGTTTGTATAGGGTGGCCGGGATCCATGAACGACGACCAGGTGCTTGAAAAATCAGCTCTTTTTCAAAGGGCAAACGGCGGATTACTGAAAGGAGTTTGGATTGTTGGGAATTCAGGGTATCCATTAATGGACTGGGTTTTGGTTCCTTACACGCAACAACATTTGACTTGGACGCAACACGCTTTCAACGAGAAGATTGGGGAGATTCAAAAGGTGGCCAAGGAATCGTTTGGGAGATTGAAAGGGCGGTGGGGTTGTCTGCAGAAAAGGACGGAGGTAAAGCTGCAGGATTTGCCGGTTGTACTAGGAGCTTGCTGTGTTTTACATAATATATGCGAAATGAGAGATGAAGGGATTGACCCAGACTTGGAATTTGAGCTTGTTGATGATGAAATGGCGCCTGAAGTTGCTTTGAAATCGGTAAGTTCCATGAAAGCTAGAGATGCTATTGCTCATAATCTTTTACATCATGGTCTTGCCGGCACTGCTTTTATGTAAAATACAGGGGAAAAAATGAACTTGTTCTTTGTTGTTTTGAAAGATTATGAATTCATTTTTTTGCAATGTAGCATAACACTGTTGTAGGAATTAATTGTAAATTTGTTTGAAGGGTGTGTGTGAAATTATTATATTTCCCCCTCTTACAAGTGAAATATAGAGTTTTGAGTTATACTGTTAGGTTCTACACTTCTTCCATTATTGAATGAAATCAAACATCATCAAATTCTGGTTTCAGAATCCTGTATTTTTTTCTTTCTTTCTTTTTTCCGGTATTATTTGGCTTAAATATATATTTGGTATTTGAACTATGCATCTTCTCCCAAGTTGGTACAAAGATTTTTTGCTCCCAAATTGGTACATGAACTAGACATTTTTTCCTAAGTTGTTACCTAAAGAATTTTTGCTCTCAAGTTGGTACCCAAACTTTAATTTCATTCATGGTTTTGGTATTTTTATTAATAATTTGAGTCTTAAAACTTATACATTCTATCAATTTGATTCTAATTCAAAACATTTCAATAAATTTAACTCTTAATATTTTAAAATTACGTCAATTTAGTAAAAAAATTATGATATTGTCAAATCAAGTGAGTATATAGGATCAAAGAAACATTTGAACAATTGCATTTTACAATAAAACGACAAGTTACTATTAAACTTTTATTATACCAGGAAAGTAATGTAACGTTCCTGAGAATGTGTACAATCAATTTAGGAGAATAACAAAAAATAATTTGACAAAATTTGTAAATATAAAGTGTTAAATTTATTGATTTGTTTCGAATTATGACCAAATTTATAGAATGTATAGGTTTTGGTAACAATTTGAGAGAATGTGTCTAATTCAAGTACCAACTTGAGAGTGAAAATTTTACCGACTTGGGAGAATATGCCTAGTTTTGGTATCAATTTGGGAGTAAAAATTTATTAAGTAACAACTTGAGAGAATATGCCTAGTTGAGGTACCAAATGTATATTTAAGCCTGTTATGAATTGAATGGTTGTCTTGGTGACTTCATCCCCAAGCCTCGAAACCATTGCAATGCTAAAGTGGCATAACATCTTCATTAGTCAAATCTGTGATCTTTCTTTGTTGATTTCAAATGCCCCCGTTCTATTAATCTCTTTGTCAGAACATTCTTCAACAATCTAAACAGTTGTAAGAAAGATTCTGTTCACACTTGGTCTGCGTGGTGCATGAATGATGCCAGAAAAGGTGAGATTTCGGCTTTAGCAGTCAACCCCACGTTTATAATGAAATTGTATTTAAGTAATGAAAGATGGATTGCCTTTCAGCTGCCTGAATTTGTAACGGCCTTGAACATGACTGAAACATGTCCATATCATGCCTGCAGGCTGCAAAACATCATCAAGATTGAATATTTGCAGAAAATGACCCAAAAGACAATTTTTTACAAGCAAAAGATGTAAACAGGGGTAAGCTCTGTAACAGCGTGTTGTTGTCTGTAAAAAGGATCCCTCATATGTTTCTGCAACCACTCTCTTCCTTCCTTTCTTGAAACCTTAATCCTGAAAAGGAAACAAATGTACGTGGGCTCTGTTTTGTTCAGTCTTAAAAGGTTATAAAGAGCCCAATATTGAAACTCCACCCTTTAGGCTTAAATCAAATGGTCTAAATGGGTTTTGTTTAAATCAGATCGGGTTTGTTGGTTGGAGACGGTTTATACGGTTGTAACTTGTAACAACTACAGTCTACAGCGAACACCCAATTATAACTCTCTGCGAATGTACCAGTGAACTATGATTGTGTGCGTGACCAATCACGACCCTTTATGAACTGGGCACGTGAACACTACTCCGAGCCACATGACAATACATATTACCTATATCGATACTGAGTCACGACAATTCACTAGGACACATGTCTCCTTCGCACGATATATGTCCTCACCTCATTTGGCCCCTATAATGAGCCATGCATCCCCCAAATAAAACCCAAGCTCCTCATAACTCATACAAGAGCTCCATAATCCAAACTCGGGCTCTTCAAGCTTCATGAGATCTCCACGGACCACCATCTCCACACCCCATCATCCCAATGATTGTGGATCAAGAGGGACGAATCTATATATATTGTGGGAGGGGCAATTGCCCCAACAATTTTTTTGGGTTAATGATATTTTAGCCCTTAATAATTTTGAAACCATTGCAACTAATGCGTTTCCCCTTCATTGTCTCTCCCAAAAATTTTATGGTTTATTATTTTTAGGACCATGTAATCTAAAATTAATAAAATTGAACTTTGACCCCTCATTTTTTTGGTTTAATTATTCTTTAAGACCTTTCAATTTTAAAATTTGTAAAATTAAACCTAAACTCCCTTAATTTTTACGATTTAATTACTTTTAAGACTTTATTCGTTTTAAATTTAATCGGTCTACCCCCTCGCAATTCAATCTTGGCTCCGCCCCTGTGGACCAATATCTCCGATTCTTGTCTATTTTGACAATCAACAATTCTATATAATCAAAGTGACTAACTTGACGAATTATTTGACGAATCATAAGAGATTATAAATTCTATAATTGCTAAATAGTATAATTAACCATTTTCTTAGTAAGTAAAGATCAATTTATATGACATAAACTTCACAACTAGAGTTAGCATTAGTTTTCAAGACATTGCTCTATAATTGTATGTTGCTTCAACGGGGATTACAGTGTAGTCTAAGCAATTCTCATTTCCTCAAATCTGAAACTACTGCTCGATCCACTAAATGCAAGATGGGATTTCATCACATGACCAGTGACTCTCGGTGTCCAATAATAGATGGACACGTGGACATGGGTACTACTGCTAGACCCAGGTGATCTGGATTTTTTGAACTGAACCATTTGGTCTAATTATGGTACAACTCACCATATATATAATATTGGCAGTGTGCTGCAGGTTTCACAGCTAGATTTCACTTTGGAAACTCCTTGTGTTTTAAGACAATATTTGCCTGCATGCATTATAATTAGGTGCAGACGATTTTCATCCGTAATCTTTCTTTTTCTCACATGTCTAAAATATACATCTAACTTAGAATCCTAGATTACCCAGCATTGGATTTAGCAATTTGTGTTGTGCTGGTTGTTTGTCATAGTTTCTGTAAAATCTAGGTAAACATGCTATTTTTTAGATTCACCAATTAGTTAAGTGATTAATGATGTTCATATTATCTTATTTTGTATGAGTTTGAATTCTGACATTTATGTTGGAAATATAATATCTATCTACTTAATAACGATGATGATGATGATAACCGGCAACATGTTAAGGTTCTCGTAAAGTTTCGGTATATGCAGTTTTTAAGGTAAACTACCTATTTAATACCCTGTTTTTACTCTGTGTTTTTTGTACCCACATTTCTTTTTGCACAATAACACGTAATGTTACGTTTTGTTTATATATCGATACATTCGTTAAAAAAATTAACAACAAGCTAATTAAGAGAAAGAAAATCACACGTGATAAACTACCCATTTTCTCTCTCATAATTAACTTGCAACGTCGAATAAAATCATTTAAAAAACATGTGGCAAGTTGACTAGGAGAGAAAAATGACGTGGCAACATATCAGGTGTGATTTTCTCTCTCACAGTTGATTAACCACTAGTAATTTTCTCTTTTTTAATCAACGTATCGTTAATTTTTTTTAACAACGAGAGATGAAATAAAAACGTAACATAACGCCATATACAATTTTGCAAAAATGGGGTAAAAAATAGAAACATAGATAAAAGTGGGTACCGAATAGTTAGTTTACCCTTTGTTTTACAACTAAGATCAAATGGAGCAAACAATAATGCACACAGTAAGTTTGTGTGTGAGCACTAATAGTAGAAATTAACCCTCTTTTTTTAAGCAACAAAAGACAGCCAATCACTGACCAGATAATTGAAAAATGAAAAAAAAAGAGAAACAGACAAAAACCCACATTGTATTCGAGGCGAGTGACCGGCACTGTCCAATCGCAACACAAAACCAAGTGGGCCCGCTTGCAGCTTTCTTGTCCTAAATGTGTTAAATAATCATTTATGACCGGAAAACGACACCTCTCGCCACCACATCTCGATGGCAATTCACGCCTTCATTACGGCGCGTGAGAGTTCATTTCCCCCCAATTCCTACGCTGGCAACACTCGCTAAATTTATTGCTTAAAAAATAAAATAAAAAAACATAATCTTCACTGCTACCAATCCCACGATGAACCCGCTCCAAAGCAAGAATCAATACACGCCACGATGGCTAAGTGCTCACGTGGACAGTTTCTATTGGTTTCAAAATGGAAGGAAGGTGGGATTGGAAGTAGAGGATTAAGAGGAAGATCAGTGAAAGAGCTCTCTGTTTTCTCTTCCATAATCTCTCTTCGTTGGCTGTTGCAGTAAATGAGAAAGTTTCTATCTTTATTTATGTAAAGATACATAGATTGAAAAGTTGAGAGCTTTCTGAAGAGGAAACATATATATATATATATATATATATATATATATATATATATATATATATATACACATACATATATACATATATACTGGGGGAAATGGAGGGCATAAAGGAAGAAGAGAGTGGAGAAGAGGAGGTGTTAGGGTCAAGCTTGACGATGGAGAAAGTGGCGGCGGCTAAACAGTTTATTGAGAACCACTATAGAGCTCAGATGAAGAATATTCAAGAACGCAAAGAAAGGTATTGTTTTTAACAAAAATTCTCATTTTTTTTTGCATTGCTTATGATCTTTGTTTGGTTGTTAAGAAATCAAAAACGAGAATGATACGAGCTTTGGATGTTAGATTAGATTAGTGCATTTTTTGGTGGAATCAATGAACTTTGTAGTCAGCTGAAACTAACTTTAATTGCTTTTTTTATGATTCAAATTTCTGGTTTTGAGATGATGAGTATGGTGCTTGGTCTGGTCTGGTTTGCTTTGTATGTGGCTTAGTTACATTTTTTTGTTAGTGCTTGGGGAGTGGACTAATGTCAAAATGGTTTACATGTTATGAAATTGGGGCATTTAATAGGAGTATATTTAACTGTTTTCCCAAATCAGGTAAATTTTTGGAAAAATGGATTTTAAAGTATCAAGGAAGTTTATTGTGTATTATTTTTTCTTTGCTTTTCTCATCAATTAATGGCGTGGGCTTATTAAATCTGATCTGATGAATGCTTAAGTTATAATGCAAAGTTGCTCCAGTTTGAAGCTACTATTAATTGTCTTTTACAGTTTTCTTTGAGTTGGCAATTTTTATGATCCAAACTTTCTTTTTACTATTGGTATTTTCTAGTTCTAAGTCTTTCTTTTTTATTAATTATTTTTGAACTTTTTCATTTTATAAGGAAGTCTTTGTGTCTTCAAGAAAACAAAATGTTAAAAGCAATTTTTTTTTTGAAAAATATGGAGAATTTAGGACTTATATATATACCTTATACCTGTGTATTTCATGCGATTTACCATGAGGTACATACTGATCCTGATATATATTTGATTAAGAAAATGAAGGAAAACATGTTTTGCTTCATTGATCTATAGTATGTGCAGATTTTATTTGTAGAAAATTGATGGATTTCTATACTTGGATTGGCATATACAAATTCTCTCTCTCTCTGTGTGCAGCATGCAGATTAAAACATCTGATTTGCTAGTCAAACTATTATTTTTAGCGTTATCCCAAAAAATCTACTGATTTCATGTGGTACATGATATTTTCAGCTTTATTTGATAAAGGGTTTTTTTTTAATTAATTATAGCATATGACTTTTGGGTTATGTTGTAATTGAGATTTATTGCAATGAAGTTTCTTGTTTTTGTAACAGTATTTTATTCAACCTGATGTAGCCTTCTCAAAATGTTGCCTGCATTTGTATGCTTGGAGTTGGTTATGCGGATGCTAATTTCAACTTAATAACATGGCTTAGTTTTGTTGCAGACGATGGGTACTAGAGAGAAAGTTAGCTGCTTCAGATGTGCCCAAGGAGGAACAGATCAATCTGATAAAGGATTTAGAGAGGAAAGAGACAGAGTTTATGAGACTTAAAAGGCACAAGATATGTGCTGACGATTTTGATCTTTTAACCATTATTGGAAGGGGAGCCTTTGGTGAGGTTAGAATGCTCACTCTTGTTGTATGTTTAACTATTTGTTGCTTCTTACATAAGCTGCTTCATAGTCCCTTTAATTTGGAACTACATGCTGCTTTCGGCTTCTTATTTATATCACCATTCACTGCCTGCCTGAAGTATTTTAGTGCTCATAATTGTTCTGCAGGTTCGATTGTGCCGGGAGAAGAAGTCTGGAAATATTTTTGCAATGAAGAAGTTAAAGAAATCTGAAATGCTTATGAGGGGACAGGTAACATGCAATTGGCATTCATTTAATTGATATCTCTAAAGTCAGAGTTGAGGAGAGTGAAGCATTTTTCAACCATATGTTTCTATATTATATTTATACCTATTGGTTTTAAAACTTATGCATACACTCTCTACGTATTAACTTCGTGTTTTTGTATGCGTTGTATAATCTTGTCTGAGATTCAACTGTTCTCTGCTCCTTGGTTGATGCCAACCTTCTTATAAATATCACATGCTTCAAATTCTACTATTTTGTCATTTTCCATTAGTATCCTTTATGTCTGCTAATCTACAATGCACTTCCACTCCTTAGGTAGAACATGTTAGAGCTGAGAGGAACTTGCTGGCAGAAGTTGCGAGCCACTGCATAGTGAAACTTTATTATTCATTTCAAGATGCTGAATACTTGTATTTGATCATGGAATATCTTCCTGGTGGTGATATGATGACTCTTCTAATGAGGGAGGATACATTAACCGAAAATGTGGCCAAGTTTTACATTGCTCAAAGTGTCTTGGCCATTGAGTCTATTCACAAACATAATTACATTCACAGGTTCATATGTTAGCTTTCCCTAATATGTTGCGTAATTAGTTCGTTTTGAACCAGGGTGATGTGGTAATATCTGTTCATAGTTGTTATAAGTTAGTTTTTCCTCATCTTATTTCTTTACATTCACTTTCTTTCCAGAGACATTAAACCCGACAACCTTCTTCTGGACAAAAATGGTCACATGAAGTTATCAGATTTTGGCCTTTGTAAGCCTCTTGATTGTACAAATTTACCAGCAATCCATGAGAATAAGCCCATGGATGACGAAAATATGACGGAACCTATGGATATTGATGGATGTATTGCTGATAAGAGCAGTTTTAGAAGCCCTCGTGAGCAGCTTCAGCATTGGCAGATGAACAGAAGAAAGTTGGTAAGTAAACAATTTACTTCACTTGTTGCTAATTGTTTTCTTTAAAATTTGTTTGCAGCGTTAACTATTAGTGAATCTTAAATCCCAAGGACAAAGGTTTTTGGTAGCTCATTGAATAGTTGCATAAGTAGTAATGCAATCAGATTATGATTTAAAAGACATGGTATAGTTTGCAGTGCAGTTTTCCAGTATTTTGGTTTTTAGTTTTTTTTCTTTCCTTTTATTTCTGTTGAAGGCATTTTCAACTGTGGGAACGCCTGATTACATAGCTCCTGAAGTGTTACTGAAAAAAGGATACGGCATGGAATGTGACTGGTTAGTTGTATTTCATTACATTTCTCTTTAGTCATGGTTGCAACTGGCATCGATTACTTCTTCTCCATTTTGTTACTTTATGTCCATGTGTGAATCATAGCTGTTCTACTTTTCTTTCTGTGTTTCACCTATCGTCTCTTCCAGTAACAAATTCGAATGTGGGAACTAAGAATTGCTGAAAGTTTTGTTTACTTCCTATTGCATAGGCACAGGTTCCTTTGTGAAGTTCTCGTATCATAACTTAACTAATACTGCCTTTTCTGTGGACTCCTTTTAGGTGGTCACTAGGAGCAATAATGTATGAAATGCTAATTGGATATCCACCATTTTATTCAGATGATCCAATTACCACATGCAGGAAGGTAATTTTCTTAGATATATTCTTATGATTAATTTTCTTCTGCACTCTCTCCAAATTCAAGATATTCTTATATCTAGTTTATCTTAGATATTCTTATGATGGAGATTTCATTATTTCCCTAGCATTTTGTTCATAAATCATTTTTAGATTGTGCATTGGAGAAGTCACCTAAGATTTCCTGAAGATTCGAGGTTAAGTCATGAGGCAAAGGATCTCATCTGTAGATTGCTTTGCGACGTCGATCACAGATTGGGTACTGGAGGGGCACATCAAATTAAAGTAAGTTTATGGTATATTGAGATGTCATTCCTTTTCTACCAACTATCTCTTCCTCATTTGATTGTTGACATTTGATAATATCAGGCTCATCCTTGGTTCAAGGATGTTGTGTGGGATAAACTCTACGAGATGGATGCAGCATTTAAACCTGAAGTTAATGGGGAATTAGATACTCAAAATTTTATGAAGTTTGATGAAGTATAAATCCAACTTCCCCTTCTATATTACTTCTGGTTTTTCTTATAAATTGACCACTTTTGGAATTCTTACCAGTTGGATGCTCCAGCACCTTCAAGAACTAGCTCGGGACCTTCACGGAAGGTTTGTAACAGATAATACTTTCCAATATTTCATTTTATTTACACTTTTTTCTTAGTGTGTGGCTAGTTTTTGTTCTACAATATGATCTGATAATGCTATGAATATGCAATTATTGGAATTCTATTCCTTTTTCCTTTTTTGGCTCAAAATCTGTTGGTTTACAAAACAATTGATATCTGTTTTCAAGTGGTCTCTCTTCTATAAAAACTCTTTATTAATTTGTGGCAACAACAAATGCATAGATGTGAAGTATATACATTTTTTGCCCTCCAAACAAAATAAACATGCTTGGTTAATTCTGTATTGAACTATTTTTGTCTTGATATTATTTATACCGAGTAGTAAGTACCTGACATGCGAAAACATGTTGAAGTTTATTTTTCTTTTTCCTATTTAATGCAGATGCTTTTAACACCTAAAGATCTAAATTTTGTTGGTTATACATACAAGAATTTTGATGCTGTCAAAGGGCTGCGCCATTCTTCTGGTATGCAATTTCACTAAATTTTCTTATTGTCCAGTATCCAGTTTTTCTTTTAAATAGTGAAAGAGATTTGATATCACTTCCCTAAACTTTTTTACTTGTGTAGATTTTGAGAATCCGTCGATGGAAGAGCAATCCCATGATTCTATATATGGTAATGAATCTTTCTCCTTCATGTATCTCTCTCTCTCTGCCTTATTCTTCTTTGTTTCATTTCAACTTTCTACCATTGTAGTAATGTTATAATTTGTTAAGTGAACATCTGCAGGTGATTCAGGGGTAGGTTATTCTACTAGGCGATCAGCCGGGGAACCAGAAATGCAAATGCTTGCATCAGCAGGCGATCCCATGTTGCCATAAAGTAACTAAAGGGGGCAACCTCTTACATTGATCTATGGAACCACTTTGTTAAGTGTACAGAAGTATTTAAAGAAAAATTTTAAAACCCAGTTCTTGTTTGACTTGTAGAACAAGCAAAGACCCCTTTTTTAGCCAAAAAGCTTTGTGTATTACAAGTTAGATGAGGGTTGTGAAACTTGATGATGCACTGGCACTGGCTGCCCAGGTTGGCTTTGGTAAATTTGCCTTCTCTAGTGGCAGTTTCTGTAAGAATACGCATAGTAATCCTAATCCGTATAGGAGTTAATTTATTAGTTTAGTAATCCTAATCCGTATAGGAGTTAAGTTATTAGTTTAATTGTTGTAGTAGTATTCTAAGTTTTTTAGATAGAGTAGGAAGACTAAACCTAGTAGGACTCCTTATCTAAATTAAAGTCCTAGCCTATATAAGGCTGTAAGTATCATTGTATTGAATCAGATTTTTTCAATCTAATAAAACAGAAGAATTTTCTGTTTATCTTCATGGTATCAGCCTAAATTCGATCCAATCGATTTTTCTTTTCTTTTCTTTCTCTAATGGTAAATTCTGGTTAAAGTGACCTGCGCTCTTTATCCTCTACACCTGCTTCCTCGATGGCAGATTTGTTGGAACCTTCTGGTTCGGCTTCTTTGTGCCATAGGTTCACAGGCACAAATTATGTTCAATGGTCCCAGTCCGTTAAACTCTTCCTTATCGGGAGAGGAACTCTAGGATATGTCACTGGGAAAACTTCAAAACCTGCTGCAGCTGATGAAGGTCTGGAAAAGTGGATCCAAGAGAATGGTCGGATCATGTCTTGGCTCATCAATACCATGGTCCCTGAAGTTAGTTCTCAGTTTCTTCTCTATGAGACTACCAAGGAGATTTGGGATGCTGCTCGGGATACTTACTCCAACACAAACAACAACTCAGAGTTGTTTGGGATCGAAAGCACTGCTGCTGCACTGAAACAGGATGGGATGACTGCTACTCAATACTACACAACTCTCACCAATTTGTGGCAGCAAATTGACATGTATGAAGCCCATGAGTGGGAGACCCCAACTGATGCTGCACTATTTCGAAAGATTAACGAACAGAGAAGAATTTTCAAGTTCCTCAATGGCTTAAATAGGGATTTTGATCCAGTCAAATCTAGGATCCTTGGCCTTAATCCCCTTCCTTCATTGAGAGAGGTCTTTTCTGAGATTCGAAGAGAGGAAAGCCGCCGCCTCTACATGATTCCAGAAGCCCCTATTCCTGACAGCTCTGCCATGGTCACACAGTCTACTTCCACCCCTAAAACAAAGAAGGGACGAGCTACATGTAACTACTGCAAAAAACAAGGCCATTTAAAGGAAAATTGCTGGAAATTACATGGGAAGCCCTCTGACTGGAAGCCTGACAATAATAAAAACAAATCTGCCTCCTCCTCTGATGATGGTCAAACTACTACTTCAGGTGGTTTTACTAAACAACAAATTGCTCAGTTACAAAAAATGTTTAGTAAACTAACTGGCAATATTGAAGGTAATTTGGCCAGTACAGAACCTCAAGGTATGGATTACAATCCTTCCCCTACTGCTTTTCTTTCAACTTCAAATATATCTACTTGGATTATTGATTCTGGAGCCACTGACCATATGACTGGTAATAAGGAACTGTTTTTTGATCTCCATACCTCTTCCTTTAAAAACTCCATTAAGATAGCCGATGGGTCTCACTATAAAATCCAAGGAAAAGGTTCTGTCTTTCTTACTCCAGATTTACTTCTGAAAGATGTGTTATTTGTGCCTGATCTAAAGTGCAACTTATTGTCAGTGAGTAAATTATCCAAGGATTTTAATTGTGTCCTGAAGTTTAAGGGTTCTGATTGTGTTTTACAGGAACTGGACAGGAAGAAGACGATTGGCAGTGCTAGCTTGCATAATGGTTTATATGTCTTCTCCAGTATTCAATTCCCTCAAAACCCTTCTTCTACAGCTTGTATTTCTTCCTTAGGACAAGATGATATCATGTTGTGGCATTTTAGGTTAGGCCATCCAAGTTTTTTCTATCTTTCCAAATTGTTTCCCAAGTTATTTATTAATAAAAAACCTTCCTCTTTTAAATGCCATGTTTGTCCTCTTGCAAAACAAACTAGAAATTCATATTTACCCTCTACCTATAAACCCTCGCATCCTTTTTCCCTTGTCCACAGTGATGTTTGGGGTCCTTCTCGTGTGAAGAATATTACTGGGGGTCGTTGGTTTGTCACATTTATTGATGATCATAGTAGGCTTACTTGGACATACTTGTTAAAAGAAAAATCAGAGGTTAGTCAAGTCTTTGAACAATTCTATAGTATGGTTGAAACCCAATTTGAGACTAAAATTCAAATCTTTAAGTCTGACAATGGGGGGGAATTTTTCACTAAGTCCTTAGGTGAATTCTTCAAAGATAAAGGCATTGTCCATATAAGTTCATGTGTTGATACTCCACAACAAAATGGGATTGCGGAAAAAAAAAATAGACATCTTTTAGAAGTAACCCGAGCTCTAATGCTTTCCAACAATGTTCCTCATTACTTGTGGGGTGAGGCATTATTAACCTCTACTTATCTTATTAATCGTATGCCTAGTAAAGTATTGAATTTTCAAACACCCAGGGATGTATTCTTGTCTTTTTTTCCATCCTTCAAACCTATGAACTCTAATCTTCCCTTGCGTATCTTTGACTGCACTGTGTTTGTACAGAATTTCAGTCCTACGAGATCTAAATTTGATCCCAAGTCTTTGAAATGTGTCTTAGTTGGATATTCTTCACTCAAGAAAGGCTACAAATGTTACCATCCCCCTTCTAAAAAATTCTTTGTTACTATGGATCTAACCTTTTTTGAGCAGGAACCTTATTTCTCCAAGACTGAAATTAAGGGGGAGACATTTGGTAATAATTTTCAGCTTGTTCCTACACAAGTTCCTCTCTATTCACCTTCTCATTATCCTCCCTTACTTGAGTCTCAAACTTCTTCCCATACTCCTACTAACTCATCACCTAACCCATACCTTTTTCCTGTTACTTCTCCTGCACAGTCAACTCAAACTTCTTCACAGCCTCCAAAACAATTGCAGGTCTATACCCGAAAAAGGAAGACTATTCCAGAAAATGTTCTGCAATCTAGCACTCGTCAAGAATTAAATTTCAGTCCAGTTGCCTGTGAAGAAAGTGAAGGTAATGAATCTGTTAATATACCTTCTCATCTTCTTTATGATTATGAACCTATTGCTAAGAGAAAAGGGGTGAGACAATGTACCAAATACCCTATCCAAAGGTATGCTGCCTATGGAAGTTTAATGCCTTCATTCAAAGCTTTTACAGCTTGTTTAGACAGGGAACAAATTCCAAAGAGCTATGAAGAAGCAGTTCAGAATCCTAAATGGAAGAAGGCTATAGAGGAAGAAATTGAAGCACTTCAAAAGAATGGAACTTGGACTATTACAGACCTACCCCAGGGCAAGAGGACTGTCGGCTGTAAATGGGTATTTACCATCAAATATAATTCTGATGGGACTATTCAAAGGCACAAGGCAAGGTTGGTCGCAAAAGGGTTTACTCAAACCTATGGGATCGACTTCAAAGAAACTTTTGCTCCAGTGGCAAAATTGAATTCAGTTCGAATTCTTCTTAGTTTGGCAGTAAACTGTGACTGGAAACTACACCAACTAGATATCAAGAATGCATTCCTAAATGGAAATCTTGAGGAGGAAGTTTACATGGAAATTCCTTCAGGGGTAAAAGGTACAAGACAGTCTCAGAAAGTTTGCAAACTAGCAAAATCACTCTATGGACTTAAACAATCTCCTAGAGCCTGGTTTGAGAGATTCACCAAGGTTATATTGAAGAATGGGTTCAAGCAATCCTCGGCCGATCACACCTTGTTCAGTAAGGTAACTTCTTCCAATAAAAGAGTAATCTTAATTGTGTACGTGGATGACATAATTATGACAGGAGATGATGAAGAAGAAGTTAGCAAATTGAAGAACTTCTTAAGTAGAGAATTTGAAATCAAAGATCTTGGGAGTTTGAGATACTTCCTAGGCATGGAGGTAGCAAGAACCAGCAAAGGGTTAATTATCAACCAACGAAAGTATATCCTGGATCTTCTTAAAGAAACAGGTTTACTGGGTTGCAAACCTGCAGACACACCAATGGAGGCAGGCCTAAAATTCAACAAACCAGGAACTAGTCTTGCGGCTGACAAAGGACTCTACCAAAGATTAGTAGGTAAATTGATTTACTTGTCCCTCACCAGACCCGACATCTCCTTTCCAGTAAATGTCATAAGTCAATATATGACAGACCCTAGACAAGAACACATGGATGCAGCAAAGAGGATCTTGAGGTATTTAAAAGGGACACCAGGACACGGCCTATTTTTTAAGAAAAGTGAAGACAGAACTGTGAAAATCTACACTGATGCAAGCTGGGCAGGAGAGCTCACTGACAGGAGGTCAACCAGTGGATATTGTTCCTTTGTTTGGGGAAATTTGGTGACTTGGAAGAGTAAGAAACAAACGATGGTTTCAAGAAGCAGTGCTGAGGCCGAATTCAGGGCCCTAGCCTTGGGAATATGCGAAGGAATTTGGCTATTGAAATTTCTTAGAGAGTTGGGAATGGCACAAGATGAAAGTTTTGAAATTTTTTGTGATAACCAATCCACTATTCAGATAGCCAAGAATCCTGTACAACATGACAGGACAAAGCACATTGAAATCGACAGGCACTTCATTGCTGAGAAGTTGGCTAAAGGGACAGTCTCTCTCAACTGCATTCCTACAGAAGAACAAGTGGCAGACACTCTCACAAAGCCTCTGCCAAAAGCTCTCTTCAGCAAATTTTTGTCCAAACTGGGATTATACAACGTATATTCACCAGTTTGAGGGGGAGTGTAAGAATACGCATAGTAATCCTAATCCGTATAGGAGTTAATTTATTAGTTTAGTAATCCTAATCCGTATAGGAGTTAAGTTATTAGTTTAATTGTTGTAGTAGTATTCTAAGCTTTTTAGATAGAGTAGGAAGACTAAACCTAGTAGGACTCCTTATCTAAATTAAAGTCCTAGCCTATATAAGGCTGTAAGTATCATTGTATTGAATCAGATTTTTTCAATCTAATAAAACAGAAGAATTTTCTGTTTATCTTCAGTTTCTGGTCAGTTTTTGGTCAGTTTTTAAGTGATAGCAAACTCCTGAGAAACTCTATTAAGCCATTTTGGGAGCAATGATTCCCCTATTGTTGTGTGTAAGCTTATTAGCAAAAACTAGGAATTAGCTTTGAGGAAATAACATTTTGCTGCTAAAATTCCATCTCAGTAAAACTGTCCACTTTTGGAAATGTTATATCATTGAACAGTTTTAAGCAATTATTCCCTTTTCTTTCTTTGGCCATTAATGCAATTATTAAGTGCTCCTCCATCATGGGAAACACCACCTGAGAAATTTCTGCTTTGGACCATTGCTACATTTCTCTATTCCATTTTGCCTAGTGCTAGTTGAGTTGACCTCATAATTGTCACCACCACACAACTTATATGATTATAACACGTAAAAATATACTACTACGAATGAATTGTCGTATGTCGAGTCTATCGAGAGGCATTTGAATTTATCTGCAATTGAATATTATATGATCAACAATGAATTAGCTTATCAAACATGTACAACTATAAAATATAATCAACCAACCTGAAAATTACAATCAGGCAAGCATTCTGACATTCTTATATTTTCTGTTAGGTGAGAGCATTAACTTTTCCTTCAACTAAAACATGATTTTCTTTGTCTGCAACTGAGAATTTGGGATGCTCTGAAGTCTGAACCGGGCCTTTAGGATTGACTCTTGTGGTTTGGTCCAAGGAAATGATATTGGCGTTGACTATATTTTTGAATCCTTGGAAAAGCTAGAGGTTTCGTGCCTTGAAGAAAAGGTCCATTCCCCATTGACTTGAAAAAGTAGTAGTACTAGTTGTCGACCTAACTAGGAAATAGATTTTTTAGTGATAAACTAAGGTGAAAAAACAGGAGGTCAAAACTGGCCCTTACCTAGAATGCAACCAAATACTTACTGTGGCTAAAAGGTCAAGTTTTAGCCAATAGATTAACTGTATAATAAACATATAAATCAATTGTTTAGGTGAGATTTGGCCACATAATAGACATGGTGTAATCCTTTGAGAGATTGCCAAATTGGTGGGATTATACTTTTCACTTGAGGCAGGTGAAATTTGGTTGATTTTGACTTACTATCATACTCATTCACCAAACTTGAAGCTTGATATAATCAAGTGATTAATCGTACAAAAATCTGGCCTAGATTAATTAATTCATACTCTCGCTCTTAAAAGATTAACATTTAATATTTTCCCAAGATGAGAAAAAAGAAAAAACATGTCATACCAAATAATTGAGAGTGATGAAATCAAACAAGTTATCAAGAATACAATCTAACATTGAAAAAATTGCCAGATGCTGTTCACCAGAAAGCCTAACAAAAATCTACCTGTGGTAGTATTCTTTTCTCTTTTTTTCCATATAAAGTTATTAAGATAGAATTTAGAAAAAGAAACTTGTATGATTGGAGGATGAAATATTTTTAAAAAATTAGGACAAAAGAAAGAGAGCAATCAGAGCATGAGCCATAGGATGGGTGGAGATGCTTTAATATGCTTTTCAAGATTTGACATTTGTCATCTATTCCCTTTCTTTTTTTTCCTCTGTCCTTTTCATTTTATCTATGTATTTTCCTTCTCCAGCACCTTTTCTTTTGCTCCTTCAACTCTCTAAACACCCAGAATATTTTTTTGATAAATAAAACACCCAGAATATTATTATTAAGAAGTATACATGAAATATAAAAAGTTTTTCTTTTGGTGAAGAAAAAAAACGATCTTTTCTTGATAAAGAAACAATCTTTTGAATCCTTAATAACCACTTGAGCTGTATACTCTATTAACTTTTAGTTTCATTTCTTTAATTTTTCTTTTTCAAAGTCCATGTCTTTTTATTTTCCTACTCGTTTGATTTTGTCTTTCTTTCCCATGTCTCATATCCCAGATGTTAAATGGTCCTTGTTTGAAGCAACTATAAAGACAGAGGGGAATGAAAGACTTTACTACGGTTGACAAAATGAGGTAGTAGTCATTCTTTCTTTCTATATTTATTTTCATTTTTTAAAATTATAATTATAACCAATTATTTGAGAGGGAGAGAAAGAGAGAGAGGAGGAACTGGGTGGTGGCTGGTGGCCGGTGAGCCAAAATTACTAGAGGCTGAGAAGGTTACCTTAGATCCAGGGAACTCTTTAAGTGATATATGAAAGAAAAAAAAAGTAATCCTTTGTAGGGTTTTCCTGTGAATCTTGGGAAAGATCACCTTTTTTTGAGTTCTTTCTCATGACCCTTTTTGTTTTTCCTCTATCCGAGTCTTTTTCCTTTTGTGTTTTGAGGATAAAGGTTTGGTTTTAAATTTGATGTAATTGTGGTTGTATTTTCCTCTTTTCTTTTTTTAATTTATTGTATATATTTTGATTTATGTGGTCTGTGGATATTAAGTTGTTTTCTCTGGTTCTTTCTGTCTTAACTTCAGTTGATGAAGGTAGATAAAGAAGACTCCAGAGAAGAAGTTGGGAAAAGCATAATCAAAGTCTAAAAGTTAACATTTTGGGGTAATAATTTCCACAAATGGGAAGTTTGGATCCACTTGTAGTGGACCAGATCTGACTAACCCATTTCCCTTTCATTAACGTTTTTACTCACCAACAAGTTGCTACACCTGAACTTGCATCCCTTTTTTTGGACACCTTTTAGTTGATTAAGGCATGGGAAATGGTCTCCTAAATCCCACCATTCACATTCCATCGTTGTTCTTTATCTCAGAAGGTCACAATTTCGTTGAACAATGACAGGTTGTGTGATTTTTGAGGGGTTGGTCGGTAACTTTTTGTACTGCCAAGATAGGTATTTCGATGGAGGAGATGTCTCTGACGGTCGCGGTGCCATTTAGAGTAGGTAACTCGGTGTGTGAAAACTCCAAGTTTGCTACCCGAATGGACATGACAAAACTTAAGCTTATGGCAAATCCTGCTGGTGGTTTAATCGATTCCGAAACCAAGGGTACTAACAATTTAGATTCCGCTGAAGATGTGGATTGTAACTATGCCGATATGGAGATCGAAGAAAGTAGTGTAGATGTGCCACTGACAGAAGAAGTCAAGGGAGAAAGAGCTACCGCCTTGGATATGATGTCTGATAGTAAAGATAGTTGGATTGCTAATAATGATGTTATAGCCCATGATAGCGAGGAGGAAGATTCTTTATCTGTGGAAGGTGATCGTGTTTTCGATCTTGATAGCTCTTGTTCACTATCGGTTGCAAGTGAAACCAGTAGCCTTTGCGGAGAGGATTTCATGGGTTTTGATGCTACTTCTGAGGTAGGAACACCAAAGACTGTGGACAATGAGAAGAGCATTTGCAGTGTACCTATAATTTCAAAAGCCACCACCAACTTTGTGGAGTCAAACGTTGAAACACTGTTTGCAAGTGATCCCCTTGCTGTGGTAGTAAACCATGAAGAAGATATTGGAGATGGGTCTGAACAGAAGCCATCTGCAGTTGTTCTTCGATTGGCCCTCGAAAAGCAACTGAGTATGTCAGCTCCAGCTGGACGCAGTGTGTTTGAGGTGGAATATGTGCCGCTTTGGGGTTTTACCTCTATATGCGGAAGAAGACCTGAGATGGAAGATGCAGTTGCAGCCATGCCTCGGTTTTTAAAGATTCCAATTCAGATGCTAATTGGTGATCGGACACTTGATGGCCTTAGTGGGGACTGTGCTCATCAGACTGCTCACTTCTTTGGGGTCTATGATGGTCATGGAGGTTCACAGGTTAGTTTGGCAATTTCATTTATAACTTTCATGTTGACCTTCTTGTCTTTCCAGCAGATCATGCACAAGATTTCCTGGAAGTAAATTTCTTTCTTGGTTGTTGCCATTGTACACAGGTTGCAAACTACTGTCGCGAGCGTCTTCATTCTGCCTTGGCTGAGGAAATAGAGTCTGTTAAGGAATGCCAGAGTAATGCAAGCATAGCAGATGGTTGCCAAGAGCTGTGGAAAAAGGCATTCACAAATTGTTTTGTTAAGGTTGATGCTGAGATTGGAGGACAAGCTGCTCAAGAACCTGTTGCCCCTGAAACAGTTGGTTCCACGGCTGTTGTTGCCCTTATTTGTTCTTCACATATAATTGTAGCGAACTGTGGAGACTCAAGAGCTGTTCTATGTCGTGGGAAAGAGCCCATGGCTTTATCTGTGGACCATAAAGTAAGAGACTAAATTGTGCCTTTATATCTTGGATTTCTTACTGTTGGGAACTTATATACCCTTTTAACTTCTATTCTCTTCATATTTCTTAGCCAAATCGAGAAGACGAATATGAAAGGATTGAAGCAGCGGGAGGCAAGGTTATCCAGTGGAATGGTCATAGAGTTTTTGGTGTTCTTGCAATGTCGAGGTCCATTGGTATGTCTTCATTCATAATGAACCTTCTTTTATTTTTCAATAGAATTGAGCTCTTTTTGTTTACCATTATATAATTTTCATTTGCTCTTATTTTTTTTTTCCAAACCATATTTTAGAAAAAAGAGAGAAGGGTGGGGGACATATTTTCTTAAAAAAAATTCCCCTAAATGACACCTACGGCATTGTTTATATCTATATACAATGATGCTTCATAATTGGATGAATTCGTCGCAGATCTTTGCAACCAACCGTTGAAGTCTGTTAAGGGGGTGACAGGGTAGTAGATCAAAATATGTTACTGTATTGCTTGAGCTTTTTACTGTAGCTTCCGGCATATTTCCTATGGCTTTGCCTACTATCGAAATCTTAACTTGTTAATAATGGTTGTGATGCATGCAGTCTCTTTTTTTGGTCTTATTGAACTCTGTGTAGAACATTTCTTTTCATTCTGTGTGTAAAACGCTCAACGGGTAGAGCTGTTTTATAATAAAATAAAATGTCTTCAACTTGGCCCGAGGAAATTATGACCCTTGCTACAAGTTGAATGTTAGATCAGTAGATTGTAAATATCTTTGCGAATTGCTTTTCTGTTGATCAAAGTTTGCGTGATGAAACGTGTCCCGACTGATATAGAAGTCCCATTTTGAGTATTGAATCTCTATGATCTTGATAAAACAATGTTGTCATTTTTCTTTTCTAACAAGGAGTCAAGGATGTATCCTAAGAATCATGTTGTTTCTGATAGTATTTAATGTATTCCTCCTATGCTTTCAGTATCCAACCTCGGGGTGGTATCTTCTAGATTAAAATTTGGGCATTGATCTTATATGATTTAACTTACTTTTAATTAGCTTCAAATTATTCTATTGTCTTTTATTTTCTCAAAAAGCAAACACCGGTCATCGATTTTTGAGGATAGTTGCTTAGGTGTTTCTTTCATGAAGCCATGCAGGATAATAGAATATAAGCTTCTGTTGCCAAGTGAAAAACACATAGTTAAAGAGGAATGAGAATGACCATTCTTGTTGTTTCAGGTGATAGATATTTGAAGCCATGGATCATTCCGGATCCTGAAGTAATGTTTGTTCCGAGAGTGAAAGAAGACGAATGCCTCATTTTGGCCAGTGATGGTCTGTGGGATGTAATGACAAATGAAGAAGCTTGTGACCTAGCTCGGAGACGAATACTTCAGTGGCACAAAAAGAACGGTGCTACACTGGCTTCAGAAAGGGGTGAGACAATCGATCCCGCTGCTCAATCTGCAGCAGAATACCTTTCAAACCGAGCTCTTCAAAAAGGAAGCAAGGACAATATCACAGTACTTGTAGTCGATCTGAAAGCTCAAAGGAAGTTCAAAAGTAAGACATGATGATCTCTTGACCATCCTTCGGTCTTCAATCTTGCTATATGACATATTTTTATATGCTTCGATATAGTTTTCCCCATTTGTTTTTCAAAGGGGAGGCATTATGACAGTATCAGCCTCTCATGTACTATATAAAACATGCACCATTCTAGCACCTCTCCTTAGTGTAAACCATGCGAGGTTCTGGCTATTGTAAATCTTAGCTGTGCTGTAGGAAATAGGAGATTATGTTGATTACAAGCTATTGAAACTGTGGGAAATTGTATTCATTGAACCTCCGAGTTAAACAAAATCACTCCGAGAGGTATTTGTTTTGTATTATTTCAACCCATGGTGATTATATAAAAGTTGGGAAATTTGGAAGATAATAGTAGTGCAGTTCTTCATGTTTCCATTGATCGCTTCTGACGAGACGATTCTAGTTTCTGTAGCTCAATAAGCAGGCCAGTGCATATGGTTTTTGAAGTGCTACAATTTTGGCCATGTAAGGTGCTTTCTTTCTTCTCATAGTGGAAATATGAGTGTTAGTGTTTATCTATTGTACTTGAATTACTGTTGCCATCTCTTCCATTATTGATTTATTCGAGTCTAGTGGAGACGAAGTCACGAGAACTCGAAATCACTCCATCAGATTTCACTTGCAGAAGGAAAGAAAGCGATGGAAAAGAATAGTAATTATAAAGCATGAACTTTTAACAGTGAAGAAGAAAAGGTTGAGCTGAGCTAAGAAAGAAGAGTGGCTGGCTGTTAGAATTACCTCGAGCCATTTTCGAAGAACTCGGTGCCCTCCTTTACTAACAGCAAGTCCAAGAACATAGAACTCCAGGATGTTTATTTTATCAAGGCAAAGTTCAGATATTGTATAACATTAAATTACATTACAAGCAGTTTCTGTTTGTGATTAAAATACCTGAGCTTTGCAAGTTATCAATTGTAGGAGGCCTATCAAGCTTGGTCATCCAAGCTACAAAAGAGTATCTGGGGTTGAGCAGGGGTGATAACGAGCCGAGTTGAGCCTGGTCAGGCTCGGCTCGGCTCGGGCTCGAGGCTCGCCGAGCTCGGAATTTTAGGCTCGAGCTCAGCTCGAAAATAATACTATTGGACTCGGCTCGGGCTCGAAGCTCGTTAGGCTCGAAATGAAAATTTTTGCTATAGTGTTTTTTTTTATAAAAGATTCGGTTAAAATCCCTTTGATAACCAACAATTAAACGAAATTCAATGATCGGAAACAGAAAAAAGTGTCAAAAATAATCCAAATAATCAATAAATATTCTTATAATACAAACACATAATTAAAGAAAATACAAAATCAAACAACAACCAACTAATGAAAGAAAATACAAACACATAATTTATTTTAGTGCATATGTAGATTCCGAGCCTGTGCACGAGCTTTTCGAGCCGAGCATGAATAGACTCGGCTTGTTAAGGTTTCGAGTTGAGCTCGAGTTCGAGTCGAGCTCACTCGAGCCGAACTTTGACCGAGCCAAGCCCGAGTAACTCGCGAGCCAGTCAGGCTCATTATCACCCCTAATTGTGAGAAGGGAGCTAAGCCAGTACTTGCCAATCCCTGATAGCCAGCCATGCAACTTCTGTATGGAGGGATGGACCGAAGAGTGTCAGGGAGGGCAGTCACACTTTTAGAGATTTCAAATTCTCATATAGTTTATATATCTCTTTTGTATTTTTTTTATCGATTATCTAAGTTTTGACCCCTAAATTTCTAATATAACTTCTTAACAACTCGCACCCAAAAAAAAATTCTGAGTCCCTCCCTGACAACAGCCAGCCAGGCCTGAAGACCAAGTTAAACAGCTGGTGCCATAAGGTTGGGGGATATTGAAAACCAAGTTAGGTTCTGCGGTGGGAGTGCCAAAATTTCGTTCAATCGGGATTTTGTGTCTCAAATGCCATGCCTACATGTTTAGATGTAAAAATCCAAAATCAATTCTAAGCTCCAAATGTGATTTTTACACTATATTTTTATATAATTTTAATTTTTAAGAAAAAAAAATTCGCAAACATAAATCACATTATTTTAAAATCAATTCTCCAACCGCATATCCAAACACTTTGATTTCGTCAGAAGTACAAAACGGGTGCCTCTTCTAAATGGAACAACTACAAGAAGTGTGACTTATTGAGTGGATAAACAATGATCTCCACATTCTGCAATCCTCAGTCCCTATAAAGGGTTACAAATAAGTATATATATATATATATATATATATATATCCGATATAAACACAAATAGAATATCTATTTTTTAATCAAAACTGATTGTATATAGTTGAAGTGTTGAACTAAAGTAAAAATTTGATGGGTATAACTTCATAATGGAAGTTGGACCAAAGTTTACGTGTAAATATGAGATTTATCTATTTTTATTTTAATGGGTAAAGTCACCAAACTATTTCCTTTCTTTCTATATTGGTCACTAAACTTTAGTGATGTTTTTGTTAAAAAAATTAGTTTGGTGACCAATGTGCTGTTTACTCTAATTTATTAGATAATTGTACATGTATAATAAAAGGGTTTTTCTATAATAACTACTAAATTTTTATTATTAATTATTTATTTTATTTTTCAACAGAACCTTTTAGAATATAATTAATTACATTTCTAAAAAATTAGTTTAATATAATTAACTTTTTAAGGCTATGTATAGCAAAACCCATAATTAAATAAGAATTTATATTCAATACACTCTGCAATGAGAAAATAAAAGTTTTCATAAGTGCCTTAGTTTTGAGAAATTATATCATAGGCCCGACTCACCACGTCATCCATGGTCCCAACTAATAAAAATCATCTATTTCATTAAAATTTTCCATATCATCTTTTTACGAATCTATAATTGGTAAAAAGCGTTTTTTAATTTAATTTACAGTAAATCGGAGTGAAGATTCACTCGGTAAAAAATGACATGGAAAAAATTAATGAATTGTATGTTTTTTATTGGTTAAGACCATGGATGACATGACGAGCTGAGCCTATGATATAAATTCTCCTTAGTTTTAGAGTTTAAGGATTCAATTTAGGTTTTATAGTTTAGATTTAGAAGTTTAGAATTTAAAGGAAGGGGTTAGAATTTAAGATTTAGAGGTCAGAATTTAGATTTTAGAATAATATAACTAAGAATTTAAATTTTAACCTATAAACCATAAATTCTAACAATAAATTTTAAATTCTAAAACCCTAAACTCCTAAATTGAATAATTAAACTTATAAGTAAAGGCTCTTCTGGGTCAATTTTGTACTTGAAACTTACTTCCCAGCCTAAAAACAAATGGGCCGTTGCGTGGAAAGACCCAGCCGCCAAAAGAGTGAACTATGCGTTTTGGGTCAATTTAGAGGTTTCTTTGTTTGCTCCCTCGCACAGGTTCTCCCACTCGCTTGCAAACAATGGCCCGTTTCAAGTCGAAGCCACCATCGTCGGCAGCCGCCGAGAAACCGAAGAAGCCTCGAATGAGCAACGCCGAGAGGTCCTCTTACTTCGCAAGGAGAGAGGCGGCGAAGGTACTACGATCAGTTCTCCAAGGAGACGCTCATCGACGAGCCGTTGGCTCCATAAAGTCTCTCGTTTATAGCCCTTCTGTTAAGAACAAGAAGGCTACTTTCGCTCTCGTTTGTCAAACCCTCAAACGTAACCCTTTGTTTTTATTTCTGCCAGTATCTCTGTTTGATGATAAAAGCAAAATAATTTGAAGCTTTAGCATAGCTGCTGCTGCTGCTGCTTTTTTCACTTATGGATTTGATTTGTTTTCAGATCTTCCTATCATTAAGGATGTGTTAGAGGCTGCTAACATATTGAACAGTAGATGGAAGGTAAAAATTTATGAGCTTTTAGTAAAAGAAAGTTATGGTTTTTGTTTATTTGAATTTGTTTTGCTTGCATTTTCTTTTATTGTTGTAGTATTGTCTTACTGGAGATTTAAAATTGCAACTTAGCCAAGTGTTTGATAATTCTGATTGTTGTCTTGATGTTGCAGAGGCAAGTGGAATTGGTTTATATAATTTCATATGATATTCTTTTTGGTCAGGTTTGAATCTTCTTTAGCATCTCATTTCCACGTTTTACGTTTTTTCCCACTTTTTTTTGCATTTCTCGGCATAATGTGTGAATTTCCTATGAATAACAAAGCAAACTCTTGAATTTTACTGATTGGTCTAAAGAAGGCAACACTTCTAGTTGAGACATAACATAATGCAGTTAGTGATAAGCCGTTCCTTTATTTCGAATGTGAATAAGTGAGTATGATTGGTTACCTTCGTTTCTTGGATTCCTAAATTTCTTGGGTTGTCTCTCTGAGTTAATGTGAGGAAGTGAGATATTTTAATAAGCTATAGCATTTTTTATAGAATGGTTTTGCTGTTGTTTGCTGAAGGTTCATCTTTCATGTGCTGTTTTTTCCAATGTTCTGTATCCTTGTTGTACGTGTGGTAATCTTGTGGCATTAATTCTAATTTCTAGGAAATTTCATTTGTTGGCGATGCGGAGAAATTTCTGGTACAGCGAAAAGTTTCTCTTCAGTCTGCTTTAGCTCGGCTTTTAGTGAGGAAAAAGATGAAGCGCATTGAAGACTTGATAGATCATTATCAAACCCCTGGTATGTAACATCTTACATCCAAGTGTTTCTGTTGTTTGTTAATTCGTTACTTGATGTATGGCTTACTGTCTATTGCAGATGTTTCAAAACCCCGCTATGTTCGTGTGAACACACTTAAATTGGATGTTGATTCTGCCGTAGTTGAATTGAGGAAACAATACATGGTACTTCCTGTAGCTTATGATAAAGCTAAACCTTGCGGGGTATTGTGAACTATTTTGAATGTTCTGTAGTAATATTGAGTAAGACAGTGATGTGAGTGCATTACCATTTACCAGGGTTAATCTGTAAAGCAATCATGCATGCCGTTCTCATTGCTGCTTGTTCTTATCATATTTTTTTTTTGTTTCTACAATCTACATTATATAGTAAAAAGTTCACAGTTGTCTTTTTCGGCCTCTTCTTATTCTTTCTTATGTTTTTTCTTTACTGATATCTCTAGTATTTATCTACTTTTGTGCCAGTTTTCAATGTGTTATCTTTCATTTTCTTAATAGGTGCAGAAAGATGAACTGGTTCCAGACTTGTTAAAACTCCCACCGAAATGCGATCTTCACGATCATCCTTTGGTCATGAATGGAAGCGTGTTTATGCAAGTAAGTCTTTAACAAATTCATGAACAAGTACTATTATAGTTGTCTACTGTTGGAATATTGTGACTACACACTGAGTGTAGTTTCTCAGTTTCTTTTAGTTTTTTTTTCCTGTTTGATCCAAATTGGCAATCATACAGGGGAAAGCTAGTTCTATGGTGGCAGCAGCTCTTGATCCTGAACCAGGATGGGAGGTGAGTTAATGATCATCACAAATTTCTTGTTTACCAAGTGTTCTTGCTAGGGAAAATTATTAACTTGTTATTTTTAAATGGTTCTTTGTATTTAAATATTTTTATACCCATGGTGCAGATTCATTTTAGTTGTATGGTAGATGTTCATAAGTTTTCTGCAATTCTGCTTGAGTTTGATGTTGGGATCTATTCATGGCATGCTTACTTCCATATTTGTGTGAAGGTTCTTGATGCATGTGCAGCTCCAGGGAACAAAACTGTCCACCTCGCTGCTCTTATGAGAGGGAAAGGAAAGGTCATGGCCTGTGAACTGAATAAGGAAAGGATAAAACGTTTAGCGGACACTGTCAGACTATCTGGCGCACATAGTATCCTTGCAAATATTATGTGATTGTTTAGATTTTTTTATTCAAGTACCACTCTTTTTCGATATAACCCAGGATGCCATCGTGGAAGGGCCTGTTATATACCACCTGAAGCATTCCCGTCTATAATGCATTCTTTGACCTGTCATCCTTAAATAGGATTCTCTGTTTTCATTTCTGTCATCTACTTGCATATGTTGTTGATCATTCTCCTGGTGTTTCTGTATGAAAATCTTTGCAGTGTTATTTTATTCTTAACTGGATTATAGATATTGAAATTTTTCATGGAGATTTTCTAAGCTTGGACCCTGAAGATCCTCTGTACTCCAAGGTAAGTATGCTCCAGCTTGTGTCCTGAGTTAAATAGGTTAGGCATGCCACCTTCGTATTGTTTGGATTTAGAACTGTAGAATAACAATTAGTTGCATGGCTCTTTTGTTAGTCAATTGTGCTTTCAATTAAAGCCTAAGCAGCCCAACCCTTCTTTCAACGCCATGGTCTTATTTATTATTTGAGTTCTGAAGTCAATATACATTGCAGGTCCGTGCTATTCTTTTGGATCCTTCCTGCTCCGGATCCGGTACAGTTGCTGAGAGATTGGATCATTTGCTACCATCTTATGCTGCAGGTAACTCTATATATCTTTGTCTCATGGTAATATCTTTGTTACTCCGATTTTGTGTACTATTATTTGATTAGATTACGAGATGCGTTATACGACGCTCATAGATTTTAGTTCTCTCCAAATTGTTCATATTCTCATATCAAATTATGTAGGTCAAGCTGCAAATACTGATGAAACAGAGAGAATTAACAAGCTGGCCTCCTTTCAAAAGAAGGCGCTAGAGCATGCACTGAGCTGTTAAGTACTACTTTTTGCCCCCCCTTTGTTAAGGTCATGGAAATATTCGGTGAGCCTTATTGAATGATTATGTTTTATATTTTCTGCCTACAGTTCCACAAGTTGAGAGAATAGTTTACAGCACTTGTTCCATCCACCAAACTGAAAACGAAGATGTTGTCAAGTCCGTTTTACCTTTTGCCGAATCCCGTGGCTTCGGACTAGCAACTCCATTTCCCCAGTGGCACCGTCGGGGTCTTCCTGTTCTAGAAGGCTGTAAGTTGATTATTTCTCCCCTTGTTATCATTACCTTCTTTTCGTACATCGGTGTCTCGAGTGAGTTTAAAATCTTGCTGCATTAATCATCGTCTTGCAGATGAACATTTGCTGCGGACAGACCCTGCTGAGGACAAAGAAGGTTTTTTCATTGCTCTGTTTATCAGGGAAGATAGATCCACGAGACGGGCGCATCGTTCTCCCGTAGAGCGTGGTAAAGGGAGAGATCTGAGCAAGAAAAAGTTGAGAGCTATAACGCCAATCTTATTTGGCGGAATGTTTAAAATGTTGTCTTTTTGTAAACTTAGTTCGAGGATTAACCTTAATAAACAGCGTAATTAAGGCTTAAGTTGAAGAAAAACTTGCTTAGTACTGTGTTAGTCTCTTTGTTCCTTTTCCTCTGTAACTTGATTATTACTTTCTTCTAAGTTCCAATAGAATTTGCTCTGCATTTGGCTATATTTACTTCCTTAGAACAATGTGAAATATTTCAACAAGTTCATGTAATTAGAACAAGAGAAACATACAAGAAAATAGTAATTCATAACGTCTGCATTTCAGGATTTCAACACTAAAACAAAGAGAGCTCGGACGACACACTCACACGGCGAGTCGGCGACAACCGCCAGCTTATTTGAAAGCCCTACTTTACCGATGACCGTAATCCTAAACCCTCACTCAAGCTACTTTGACCTCAATGGTCTTTGGTTTCTTAGGCTCCGGCGGCGGCAGTTTCTCCACGGTCACAGTTAAAACCCCATCTTGACAAACTGCAGAAATGGCATCAGTATTAGCATTCTCAGGCAGCGTAAATTTCCTCATAAACTTGCCGACCCGCCTCTCCATCCTCACATACTTGGCTCCTTCTTTCTCCTCCTCTCGCTTCCTCTCTCCGCTGATCAACAGCACATTGTCGTCCTCCACCTGAACCTTGATGTCCCCTGATTTCAGCCCCGGCATGTCGACGATGAACACGTAAGACTTGGGGTACTCTTTAATATCCGCCGGAGTTGCAGCCATGGCCTTGGCATCACGCACGTAAACCTTGGATGGCGCGCTGGGGATCTTCTCCATGTCGTCGGAATGATCCATCATGTGCTGGAGAGTGTTGAAGAGCGGAGAATCTAAACCCATAATTCTGAAATCCATTTTTCTTGCTGGAATATTGGTTTGGATTTTACTTCGACTTTCGGATGCTAATTTATAAGGTTGGGTAGGAAGGTTCCGGAAGAAAACGTCGGGAGTTTTCCAGAAGATTGTGTTTCATTCTTTCTTGAACGGTTCCACTTCCTAGATTGTTGTGGAAGGGTCTAGAACTTTTACCCTCCTTTGACTTTTCTACAGCGAAACGCGAGTCAACACTCACAGAGTCACAGTGTTGTGGATCGGTAAAAGTGGTTTTTTTTATAACTACTAAGATCTAATTTAATTCATTAGTCTAACATTTCAAATTGTATATTTTGTTTTTATTATAAAAGTGGTTTTTTAACTTAATTTATTTTAATAATAATATAATAATTTAATTTTATGTTTAACCATTGATATTTAATTTATTGACCGATTGATTCGGATTAAATTTTACAAAAAATCAATATAAAGAGGTTCTCCAAATTCAATTTTCTCATTTACAACATCAGCATTGAAACACAAGATCTTGCTTAAAGAACCTTGTGGTTATCTCACTAAACAATTAGACCAAATGATTGTTGGTAATATTCGAATTTCTTAACGAATCACATTTATGTTTCTACCTTTAGATCTTATTTTTGGTACCAACTATATTTGACTAATTCTAAAATTGTGTTATTTGTTGTCAATTAAATTTGTAATAAGAACATTTTTAATATTGATTAACATTAAGGTTCGGAATCTATTAACTAGTTTCAGAATAAAAGATGATTTAATATCAAAACAAGTATTTACATTATTTCACTTTCTCTTTTTTGGTACTGTTTTTTTGTTCGCCCAAATTATTTTACTTTTTTAGGTGTCTAAACTATTTTTGTCTATTTTTAGTGCACAAACAATATTTTTTTTTGGTTAAAACAGGTGCACAAACAATCATTTTTTGGTCAAAGTATATGTACCTTAATTTGACCTTAAAAGAGGAGCAAAAAAACGATAATTTAGACACTTAAAAAAACGAGATACTTTGAACACTTAAAAATTAGAACAAAAAATTTTAAACACCTTAAAAAGAAAAATAAGAGAAAAAGTGATAATTTAAATATTTATTTTAGTATTAAACCTAAAAGAATTTATTCTTTTTAAATGATTCGAATTTAAATAACATACTCTTTGTACAGTGTGTTTTAAAAGAACCAAAAAGTAAATCAGGTTGCCAAGTATAAACAACATGAAATGTTTTCTTTCCCCTGTTTTTAAACCAAAACACCATAATGATCTTATGATTTCAGCCCTTTCACTCATCGTAAAGAAAGGAATCAAGAATAATTGTGACTTTCACGGGAAATAAAGAAACAAACTTATTATTATTTCATATGTTCATAAAACTTTCAGAAAAAAACAAACACAAACACGAACACGAACATAAACACAGTGTCCGTTTAACATATTGTTCAAATCAAACAACAACCAACATTTTCATGCAACTTTGACCTCAATATTCGCATCTTTACAAACAGCAGATATCTTCTCCATATTCGCATTCTCAGGCAACTGGAACTTCCCCACCCTCCTTTCCATCCTCAAGTACTTCACCCCTTCTTTCTCGTCTCTCTCCTTCTCGCCGCTCACCACCAGAACGTTGTCGTTCTCGACCTGGACCTTGATCTCGCCGTGGCTTATTCCAGGCATGTCGACGATGAATACGTAAGATGCGGGGCACTCCATCACGTCAGCCGGAGTGGCCGCCATGGCCTTTGCATCTCGAACGTAGGCTCGGGACGGGTTGTTTCGGGTCAAAAATACTTTAAGCACCTATTTCAGTCAAAAATAAAATTTTAAACCACGGAGAATTTAAATAAAATATTTTTTTTTAATTTTTTTATATTCATTGTAAAAGCACAACAAGTTTTTAAAAAAATTTAAAATATTTTTGTGTCACATCATGGATGGTTAGCATATCCTAATTGAGACTCGTTGTACATGCAGAGCGAGTTCCACTTAAAATTTTTAAAATCATATTTTTTTACTAAAAATAAAAAAATCAAACTATTAAAAATCAATTTGCATCTTCAATATATTGAAGAACAAAAATAAAAAAAATAAACTATTATGAACCAATTTTGATATTTAGCTCCATAATTAAAAAAAAAAAAGTGTTGACATTAGTTATATAAGCTTAGTTAGAGTGTAAGCTTTTGTTTCTTATCAATGTGAGATTCTTGAAGCTAAAATATAGTAGCAAACTCTTTAACTTCAAAAATCTTACATTAATAAGTAACAAAGGCTTACACTCTAGCTAGGCCCATATATAGCTAATGCCAACACCCCACTTTACAAATCATAGAGCTAAATATTAAAGTGGGTTCTAAATAAATTTATTTTATTTTTGTTCTTCAATTTATTGAAGATGCGAAGTGGGTTCTTAATAGTTGGGTTTTTGATTGTTTATTTTTTAAAATTTATAAAAAATTCAATTGAAACTTGCCCTGCATGCATGGCGAGCAATAGAAGGATATGGTATTTTATCTTTTTTAGATAGTGAACGGAAGAACCTCATTCTATTCACTGGTACTGATCGTTGATACTGAAAAAATTATTTCTTTTTTCTCAGCCCATGATTTGAACAAGTCGCACATACATCTTGGTACATGTTCCTCGGCGCTAAGAACATCCCCAAGAGTAGGGGATTTCGTGACATTTCTAATTAGTTGTCTTGCATTTCTAATAAGTTGTTTAATAGTTGGCATACTGAATCATATACATAATAAACTGGTTTAGGATGTTTCTACGGCGAGTTTATAAAAAATTAAAAAAAAAAAGGATTTAAAGGCGCTAGAAAATGTCCTTAACCCAAGTATCTATTATTAAAAAAAAGAAAAGATATCGACATGACCCACGGTTTAGTTAGAAATCAGAGGGTAGGTACTGGCCACTGGCCAGCAGGCAGCAACAATCAAGCTGCTTAAACCTTAAAATCAAATCAGCCTACAAAACCAACATCTATCGAACTAGATTACCAACACGTGTCTGTTTCCCTGGATCAGCAAACACTTTGCTAAAATCCATAACCATGTCCTTTGCCCCTCTCTCTACCGTTAAAGCTCTCCTTTTTAACTCTCTCCCATTTCATCCATTTAGGCATTTCACTTTCCGTGAAAACCCACTTTTTGCTCTTTGCAATCGAGATCTGCGCCTTATCTCTTTCCCTTTGTGATTTATCAGTTGCCTACTGAATAAAGATGAAACCTTGAAGATGTTGCAAAGGCTTGGAGTTTTTCTGGTAAGAATCAAAAATAAAATCTTGGGGTTGTGCATGGTGAGTAAATGTTGGATTTATTTCTGCTGATCCAACTTCGCTCTCGGATTTGGCTTCGCAAGAGGAAGAAGAGAAAACCAACAAAAAACCCTTTCTTTTTTTAGTCCAAAAGCCAATCTTCTTCTCTCTGGTTTAGCTTTAGTTTTATAGAAAACCCAGTTAGCTGGAGTTGTATTTTACTTCAGCTGAGTTGGTTTACACTGAGTTTTGAATTGGAGTTGTATTTTGGTGAGAATGAGTCTAAGTGCGGCCGAGGATGATTCGGGGTCAGAGATTCATATACCTGCAGATATAGATTGGCATATGCTTGATAAATCCAAGTTCTTTTTCCTTGGTGCCGCTTTGTTTTCAGGTGTATCATGTGCTCTTTACCCTGCCGTGGTTTTGAAAACCAGGCAACAAGTGTCATCCACTCAAATTTCTTGCTCTAAGATGTCTCTCTCGATTCTGAGATATGAAGGATTGAGAGGATTCTACAGGGGTTTTGGCACTTCCTTGATGGGAACAATCCCAGCTCGAGCACTTTACATGGGAGCCCTCGAGGTTACCAAGAGCAGTGTTGGCACTGCAACTGTTCGTCTAGGATTTTCAGACACTACAGCAACAGCTATAGCCAGTGCTGCTGCCGGGTTAAATTCAGCTATGGCTGCTCAACTTGTTTGGACCCCGATCGATGTCGTGAGCCAAAGACTTATGGTTCAAGGTCACAACAACAGCAACAGCTGCAGAAACTGCAGAAATGCATTTTCAAATTGTAGATACAAGAATGGTCTTGATGCGTTTAGGAAGATTCTGTATGCAGATGGTCCTAGAGGGTTGTATAGGGGGTTTGGGATCTCAATATTGACCTATGCACCGTCTAATGCGGTTTGGTGGACATCCTACTCTGTTGCTCACAAGCTCATTTGGGTTGGTCTTGGTTGCTCTATGGGAGGATCTGGTTCCAACCCTGATTCAAAGACCTTGGTGGCTGTCCAAGGGTTAAGTGCAGCCATGGCTAGTGGTGTTTCAGCTTTGATCACAACGCCACTTGACACCATCAAGACCAGATTACAGGTTCTGGATGGAGAAGAGAGACCTATGACTGTTTTGCAGACAGTAAGGAATTTGGTTAAAGAAGGCGGGTTAGCAGCTTGTTATAGGGGACTGGGACCAAGATGGGCATCAATGTCTATGTCTGCAACAACCATGATCACTACCTATGAGTTCTTGAAACGGTTATCAACTAAGAGCCAATAGAGGTTGAGGGAAAAAAAACATTGAGATTTTATCACACTTGAGATGCTTCAAGCTTACTAAGTTTTGGCCTTGTAATGATAATGATCACTATTAATGTAAAACTCATAAGAATTTTCTTTCTTTTTTTCATCTCGGTCACTCTAATTTCATATTGTCAATCTATCAAGATTCAACATTTTTCTACCCCAAGAGTTTATGATGTAAGTCAAATGATGATTCAAAAGGGATTCAAGCATACTACCTTGGCTGTGCCCTTCAAAAACTTGAAAAGACACAAAAATCAACAGGGATTCAAGAGTTTTGGCCCTTTTTTTTTTATATAAAACAATAAATAATGACTCATTCGTCTTCATTATATAGGTCAACTGCAGTACTGCAAGTTGCACTAATTTAGGTAATAACAAATTACTCCCATGCATTCTTAAAATAGAGCTGAGCTGCAGCCTGCAGGGGCATCTTGAAAAGCAACAGGGAGATCACGTGCCCTCTTACTCAATAACACCAGCACAGATTAACATAATGATTCACTGTATCTCGTTTATTTCAACTTTTTTTCCCTGCATGTTTTTCACTTATCTGAACGTGTCATATACTCTATTGGCCACTGGCCAGTTAGTTTGGGATAGCAATACTGTTACAGGAATTAGTAGGAATTGGTGTTTTTTTTAAAAAAAATAACCTTGAATCAACTAGTTTTTAAATATATATTTTTTTTATAATTTTTAATTAATTAAAATATTTAAATAAATTATAGTCAAAGTTAAAAAAATTTGACCAAAAAAATGTCAACATGTGACCGTTTTAGTGGTACGGAGGAAGTAATAATAATAAAGAGTTGGATTCAACCCCGCCACCTTAATTCTGAGGTGGAGCATTAAAAAGAGGCGTTTGTGAAAACAAGTGTATAGGATAATAATCCTAAATAGATTATTAATTACTCATGTAGATTAGTGTTCACTTTCATCTTAAATGCGGAAAGTAAATGTACAGCTTAATCCGGAAACTCCCATCAGCATCGGTAATTGCAAATAACTAAAGAATCAGTGGTTGGCGGCAGCCGGCAGGCAACAGGAGGGCAGTTAAATTTGGGAGTCAGAGTCTGCACACAATCAGAGGGATGGAAAAACCAGGGGCTGATAAGAAAATCCAGTTGCATGTTGGAATTCCTATGGTCTATGGATCGAGTTGAGTCTGTCAATTTTACATGATATATTATGTATATCACATGTGAAAATATAAAAAAATATACATATAGAAAACCGTTAAAATTAGAATCAATATGTACGGGTCGAGTTGTGTAAGCACCACTTCGCCCAAGAGCCATCATCAAACAGGCATGTGAATGATTCTCAGACTTATTAATAGAGTAATAATATATGAAGTTGCATGCATATGAACACGAGAAGAATCAAGTCTCCCTTCCAATGGCAAAGAAAAATGATTCTCAGTCTTATTAATATCCTATTCCATAATCAACTTAAACAGCATTGCCACCTACACATAAAATCCATGAAAGATTTGCTAAGACAAAGGAACATGCTTGAGAGGATGAGCTTCTAGACAGTTAGCAGACTCCACGATGACAGAATTCACACGCAAGCTAGCGGCGGCCATTGTCAAGGCCGCACTCTCTTGTTGCTGCAGGATGGGCATTTGTACTGCTTAATGTGCTCTGCCCTAGCTGGAGTAATCTTGACACACTTTCCGTGGAACCATTTCTCACATAAATCACAGCAAATCCAGAATTCATCAGCTCCATTATTCTCTCCACAAGCCCCACATAATGCATCTCCATGCTCATCGTCTTCCTCCTCCTCGCCATCCTCGTCCTTTGGTGGCGCTGGCTTTGAATATTTGGGCTGTGATTCAAAACCTCGCTGCATTTTGTTAAACACAAAGGGAAAAGAAAATCTAACTTATAAGGCCCCTTGAAAATTTGAAGAATTGGACTCTCACCAATAGAGCTTTTACAATGTCAGACGCTGTTGTCAAATAGTGACTAGAATGTAATACTATTATGTATGAAACAGTAAAGGAAAAGGTTTCAAGTACCTTAGAGTTTGATTTAGATTTGTGGCTGCTATGATTTGAAACTGAAGATTTCTCCTTTGTCTGTTTCTTAGCCACTCCTGTCACAACTTCGAATATTGTTGGAAGATCATTTATCATATTAAAAAGGCGTTTCCTGCATCACATCAACCAACATGGTATAATTGAGGAAAAATTATAGTGCAAAATATGACACAATTGTTATAGCCACATGCAAATATAATACACAAAATCCCAAGTCAATCAAACTCACTCATGCTATGCCTCGTTTATAATATCTACATATAATTTGTAAGAGGTTCATGTGAAGGTTTAAATTTAAGGATCAGAGCAATCATACTTTTGCAGCTAGGACTTCAAAATTAGGTTAACACCTAGAGCACTTTTGCAAATAAATTAAACCAGCCAATACAATAAATTTCAAATGAAAACCTTATAAATAGGTATACAAACCATATTACTTAATGGGGCTACCCAAACCAAGTAGCAAATTCTAACCAAATAAACAAACTTGTATGACATGCAAAAAACTTTCAAGATAAGATATACAATTAGTATAAAATCTTAATAAAAACAATTCATCGAATCTACGAGAGACATAATAAATTATTTTGCAGAACCAGGCAGGGATTGTATGCATGCCAACCAAGTAAACTAGTTTATTTACACATAGAATGTGTATATAAAGCCAAACTAGGAGGCCACGTTTGGGTGGCATGAAAAATACCTATCGGCTCTATCAAATCCGAACCTAGCTCCAAAATAGAAAGCCACGGAGAGTAACCAGGCATCACTGTGAACAGCAACCAAAGACAACCAGTCCTTTTCTTGCATTCCATCTCTGGCAAAGTTAATACCCAATGCCGGTTCTGGAAGCTCCGGAGGCACCTCTTCTGCAGGTAAATTCACCTCCCACTGCTCACTGGGAAATCCATAAAGGCAAAGATTCTCCTTCTCTACAGTCAAAATTTTAACATTGGAATTATCTCATTTCGTTTCATTCATCTAAAAACCTCACAAGTTAGAACGAACGAAAGGTAAGGTAACCACACTGAGTTTATCGAATTTACATTCATCCATTTGCAATTGCATCCAACTTCAGATGCACATGTTTTTTCATTTAAATCAAAAGAACCAAATAGTGACAATAATCTTAACTTGTTGGTCAATAAAAAAACAAATATAGAATTTTTCATGCCAACTTTTAAGAACACACTTGTCTAAAGAAAGAAAAAGAATCTACATTTCCAACGCAACAAGTAAGGAACAACAACAGTAATGTTGAAATAGCTCGAACTATTCATTTTTTTTTTCAAAGGAGAAGTGATTTAAGCAGGAATTGGTAACCCATAACTGAAGTTTTTAATTCAGGCCTTAAATTTAAAGAACAATATTAAATACCATTAGATGCACTAATAACTTCATTTATACTCAACTTTAAACAAATTAAATCACCGGACATGAATTTTTCTGTTTCATTTATATATAAAAAGAAACGAACTTTGAAAATAAAAACCGTAACTTCATTTCCCAGATAAATTATTTCATGAACCAAGCAAAACACAGCTGGGTACAATTACAAAAACCCAGAAATCAATTCTTTATGAAAACTAAAACCCATTACCTGGATCACACTGCTGGTAAAACTCCTCCGCATCTGCAAAGACACAGAAAACCAACAGAATAAAACAACGGTAAACTTCCAAAAGGATAACAAAAAAAATAAAAAACTTAAGAGAAAATGAGCAGTAAATTTACAATGAGAGTTGAAAAGTGATACCGGTAGTGAGGGCTTTAATCATGCCAGCTCGACGGCCCTTGAAATCTCGGAAGACTTCTTCGACGGTACGTGGGTTGTACGGAACACCGCCGTCCATAATCCGGCAGAGAAAAAGGGAAGGAAACGGAGTGTGAGGGGGAGAGGAGAAGGAGGGAAAAGAAAGATTTGCAAAAGAGGAAATTGTTTTAGTTTTAAAGCCTTTCTCTTTTGTTTCTCTCTCTCGCTCGGGGGGAGAAAGAAGGAAAGGCAGAAAATATGTGAGCCACTTTGTGAACAAAACCGGATTGACCCATTTAACTTAACAATAATCATTTTCTTATATTTTAAAAAATAAGAATGTTCATCGTCTTTTGGGACACGAGTTCGAGCATTAGTAATGCATATTGTGTGTCGTCTTTAAAAAGACTAAGAAAATTGAACAGTTGTTACTCTTGCATCACACCAGCATATTTAAGAAAATAATAAAAATATCATTATTCGACAAATTTTTTTGGACAAATAATATAATCAGTTTTATTAAATAAATAGAATAGATCAATCGTATTAATCAATGATTCCTCTAAAACTATTAAAGTACATAAATTAGTCATATTAATCAATGAATGATAAATACATTAACATTAACATAAAAATGCCACATCACCTAGGGTCGTTCATACTACTACAGTTCTCTTACTTTTTTATTTTTTAACCTGGTTTTTTTCTCTTTTAAAAGTGTAGCCGCCTCTTTGTAACTTTTTTTTTCAAATTTGATTGGTGGTGGGCAATCATTTTTTTTTTTTGCTAATACAGTAGAAGAACCAAGCCACGGACTAGCCTAACCGGTCCGTTTCCAGCAACCCCTGCACCTCTAACGGCGGCTCAAGCAACCACCCACTCCTTCGTTGTTGTCGACCAATCTGCCGGGCGAGAAAATCCGCCACCATATTCTCCTCTCGTCCAATATGCTGGACCACAACCTCCCATTCCCGACACAACAAACCAAAGATCAAATCCACAACCACATCCCCTCGCAACGCCAAAGACTCATTGTTAAGAATTCGAGTCACCTCCAAGTTGTCCGATTCAAGCACAACCTTCTTGAACCTCATCCGCCATGCATGTAGGAGCGCATCATATGTGGCCCAAAACTCCGCCATTAACACCGAACAGTTCCCAACCATACGGGCAAAACCAAACATCCTTCTCCCTAAGTTATCACGTATTACTCCTCCTATCGCAGCTTCCCGCCGCTGTCCATGGACCGATCCGTCCGCATTCACCTTCACCCATCCCACCGGCGGACATTGCCACCGCACCCTCAACTCCCGCGCTCGACGTGTAGAAACGGCAGTGGGGATCGTCACATCAAACTCGGTTGCCATATGTTTACATTGAGCAACAATATCCCCATTCCCAATGTAGTCCTCATAGAAAATCAAGCTGTACCGATGGTTCCATAACAACCAACACCCGACTGCAAATTTCGTCTCCCACTTCGACGCATCCTCCGGGATTGCGCCTTCATTCCGCAGATTGCTAAGCAACCATTCCTCAAACTCCATTGTGTCGAACACGGCAAGATGTGCCGCGGGAACCAGCCCTCTCCATAGGCTACGTGCTGCTTGACAACGGCGCAACACATGCTCAATATCCTCCCCTCCTCCTCTGCAAATACAACAGCCACCATCACTAGCAAGCTGTCGTCGTACCCTCTCCATGTTCGTGAGAAGACCCCCTCGCATCACAAGCCATAGGAACGTTAACACCCGTTGCGGCAACTTAAGCTCCCATAGCACACGCCACTTACCATGGTTGATTGCGGTCCTTGATCCATCAAGAAAACGGTACGCGGACCGGACCGTAAAGGCTTTATTCACTTCCCATCTATAGCTCGGACAATCCGGGCCAAACCATGCTCTAGGCGGCGGGATAGCTTTTATCTTAGCCACGACTTCGTCCGGAATCAAATGATCAAAACTGCACCAGTCCTAATCGCCATCAACAGTGGCCATGGTTCTTACAAGAGTCGGCCTCGGTGGATAGCTTTTAATATTTGTTGTCGACCACTAAATTTATTATTTATTATTTTTTTAAATTTTTTTTCATATTTTAATAAGAATCTTTGTTTTTATGGCACGTGTTTTGTTTGTGTGGCCTGATTTCAGCATACTTTAGCGGCTGTTTGTTGCTCGCACAGAGATTTTAATGACACTAATTTCTAATTATGACTTTGTCAGTGGTTATGGAAAGTTAGATCTCCACTCGGTTTGATGGTTGTTTGCCGATTTAATCAGTTCTGGGTAGCGAAACATTCTGCTTGATAGTTTGGGTCGCTCACCACTCATTTTTTATCTGCTATGCGTGATTGGATAGAGACAAATAGATTCAGGAAATTTTATGGATTTTAATGGTATGCTCTCTATGGAAATATTCTCTCTTTTTTTGTATATGGGTTGTTAGAGATTTCGGTGTCCTTCCTAGATGCGTTGTAATTGCGATATCTTTTATAGTTTTAATAAAAATTCAATAATCTTATCAACAAAAAAATGTGACATCACCTTGACAAAACCGGTGTTATCACAACTCGCGAACTATATATGATAAACCAAGAATAGATTAGTATGGTAATCAAATTTAACTCAAAAAAAATGTGCTACAAGAACATAAAGTGACCTGTTTTGGGTTGTTTTTAGTTCAAGATCGGGCTTTGCCACTTGTCTTCGAGGCCTGATAAAAAGCGGAACATAAAGCTTGCTCGCAAGGCCATCGAGGAGGCTGTTCAAAAGGGTGCACAGCTTGTTGTCTTGCCAGTGAGTTATGTTCTTGTTTATGTCTCAAGGTTTCTCCTTTTCTGATGTTGGAATGATGGTTTTCCGTTAGGTTACAGTTTGTGGTGCATAATTTAGTTTGGTTGTATCAAATTGAGGCTTGAAAATTTCTAAGCTACACGAATGGTGATCATGCGTTCTAGCTGAAGCTGTTCTCTTTTTTAATATTTTTGGTGAAAATGGAAGACCTTACAGCTTGACGAACCAGGTATATGGTGGACATTTAAACCACATTGGTGTTCACCAATTACATGTAATAGATTTTGTGATTAACATCGGATAAAATTTGTCTGCCCCTTTTCGGTGACCCTACATATGCCCCAACACTAAAAAAACACTACAAAATTAAATTCTAAGCCCTAACCCTAAATTTTAAATCCTAAACCATATACCCTAAAAATACACCATACCCTAAATTCTCTAAACCTTAATCACAACCCAACATAAAAACCTAAATCCTAAACCCTAAAGTTAATTTTGAGCGTGGAGGCATATGTAAGGGCACTGAAAAGGGGTAGTTCCTGTCTGTTATTCTGTGTCAGGAAATATGGAACTGCTCATTTTCGAATTACAGTTTCCCAGTTTATATATGGTTGAATGGGCTGGTCGAACCCTGTGGATAGGATATACCAGAGAATGTGGGTCTAGCCTAATAAGTATCATGCATGCATGCATACATAGAAAATGTATTAAAAGCTAGACCTACTGATTCTGGAGACATGAGTATTGAAGAAGACGACGACGTTCAGCGTTACTTCACTATCCCCCGCCCCATAGGCCCTTAGGCCCTTATCCTTCATCCACATGGGTCTTCGACCAAAACAATGTGGCTTTGTCTCCTAATTCTGATCATTGTTCGCTATAGTGTCTCCCACCACAACCCCGGCCTTAGCCAAAAACCCTTGCGATGTTAGCACAGAAAGATAGGAAGCTGCCGAGTCATCGCATGCACTACTGCACGTGGATACATCATGCTCGACTGCAGTACTACTATTTTTCGCAAACATAAGCAAAAGCAAAAGCGAAGAGCTCAAAATAGGAAGCCATCATATCTCTCCTTTTGGTTTGCTTCGTTGGAAAAGAGCACAAATTCTTCATTTTGCCAACCAAAAAACGGGAAAGAAAAGAAAAACTCCACCATCTGAATAAACATAATACAAGTGTTGTCTGCAGGAATGCAAAATGGAGAGGTTTTAGAATAATCAGGTGTGGCCATGCAGTAGTCGGCTGAGGAGGCATCCTCCCGATCATACAAAGGCCATGTCCCCTTGTCATTACATCCTCCGTATCTCTCTTTTGGGCCCTGTCAGATTGCCCATTTTTTTTTTTTAAATAAGCCGGTGTGATACAAGGGTCCTTAGTTTTTTTTTAATAAGACACACACTGACACCGTACAGAACTGGTGCTCGAACTCATGTCACCTAAATAAATTAGGTCATCCTTTACCACTGGGATGTTAGACTAATGAGTTAGTTAGAATTAATTTAGTTTGTTATTAATCAGTTGGGCTTGTTAGTTAATTAGGCTGATATTACCTTGGGTTATAAATACCCAATATCACTGTAACTCAAGTGTACCCAATCAATTAATAAAGTTTCCAAATTACTCTTATTTCTCTCTAACCTTAATCACCATTTACCTTCCTCATTCACACTCACCGTCGTTCACTATATTCAGCCACAATGCCTGAGTTTTCACATGGGACAACAAGGAGTGAGCTTAATATTGCCCACTTTGTATCTCTACATAGTTAAATGAGCATTTAGCAATATAAAAAGTGTACAAAATACAGAATTATTGTCATGAAAAATATATTGTAAAGATAAAAAAAATTATATATTGTTAGGTTGTTGTGTATTAACAACGGCAGTTAAATGGCTTAGGAGTGGCGTTTAGTTTAAGGTCTTGTTCTTTCGACTGCGCGACCCTCGAACGCACCTTATTTTCACACCTCCTCCCTTCCACCGTCTCCATCTTGAAGCTCCCTTCAATGGCCTAGGAGGTGCTCTGCCGGTTTCTTCTCTTTGTTTTCTCTTGTGTGGTTTGTATTCACCGTCCCATGGATGACGGTTGATTTTCTTTATTCTGTGTTTTTCTTTAGTTGGGCCTGGTCTTGTTTTGGGCGAGCATGGCCCGTTTTTTTTTATTGTTTTTCCTCCTCTCCTCTAATAATAAAGCCGGCGTTTTAAATCAAAAAAAAAACAACGGCAGTTAAATTATGTCAAAAAAAAAACAACGGCAGTTAAAAATTACTCCTCTGTCCTACTAAACTATCACATTTAAGTCAAACTATTTTAAGTTTGACTTCTTATAATTTAAAATTTATTATTGATAAAAATATAAAAAAATACATTTTAAAAACCTTGAATCAAGTAGTTTTTAAATATATATTTTATAAATTTTAATTAATTAAAATTTCTAAATAAATTATAGTCAAAATTAAATAATTTTAACCAATATGTGACAGTTTAGTGGGACGGAGTTAATATTACACATTCTAATTTCATATAGCATCTAATATCACTATAATATAGTAACACTGCCGCCAAATGGTGAAAGAGTTTATTATACACGTGGCGAGACACTATTCGCGAACATCTGGGAAACTGAACCTTCAAATAAATTATAAACAGAGCCATTAGCCTTTACAGCGCACGTGTCAGAGGCAGTGAATTACTGACTAATGTTCACGTGCCTTGGGAATGGTCCCCATATTCCATTTGCGTGACGCCCTATCAGCCGTTAATTATTACCTCCCGTGCAAAGATTATGGTCTTAGCTGTTTCTGCTAACACCGGACCCCCACCCCCAACATTTTAATTAATACGAAGAAAATAAAATCAGTGGTCAAAGGGGTGTTGAGGACAGTTCAACTTTTTATAATTTTTAAAGAAACATGTATACTCTATTTAATTTTAGATTTTAAAAAAAATTAATTTTTATATAAATTTATTAAGTTTACATCCCTAACATAAAATTATGTCGGGACACTGGATTTGTTTGAAGAGAGAGATCATGTGAAGGGATGGGACCAATGTTCTGCAGTTCTGGAACCGTGGGTCGATTATTTTGGGGTTGGGAATGGGATATGGTGCATGCAATGTGGCACGAGGCCTCATATACATATATGTCACAATTAAGGGCCTACCTTTTTTCTTTATTATTAATCTGATCAAATTTGAATCAGATGCTGAAAGCATACGCCGATCATTGTCTAATACTGCCTGCTAAGTGGTGGAAGCCACCCTTGCATTGGCTTATATGTTAACTCTCCAACATTCAAAGCTGACTGCTGAGATGTTGTTTGAAGAGACCAGAAACAACACAACATGTGATCTTGACAAGGAATTTTGAGGCAGATCATGTTTTTCTCAAGGTTTTCGTAGAAAGCAAGTAGCAGATCATGTCTAGATCGGGTTTGTTAACTAGGTCAAGTGAACTTGGCACGGTGTTTGGAACCCCTTTTCCAGTGACTTTACACTAAAAATTAAAGTTAGCTTAAGGGTATCATAAATCTTTGAACTTTTGAAAAATATATCAATTAAGCCGATGATTTTTTTTTGCACTCAATTAAGTTTTTATACTCTAAAATTTTATCAATTTACCCATTTGATCAACATTGTCTGTTAAATTTAACAATCTTTTCTGGATCAATTGGTGCAACGTATCGTGTTACAGTATTGTCACTTGGTATTTTCTGAATTTTTTGTTTTATTTAAAAAATTCTTTAAAAATTCTACAAGTTCTAAAAAACTTAAAATTTTTCAAAAAATAGTTTTATAAAAAAACCTGTAAATGTCATATGACAAGATTGTAGTGTGTCATGTTGCAGTAATATCTCAAGAAAAAACCCGTCAAAAGTTTATGGTCAAAATTGGTTAAAGGGTTTAATTGATTAAATTTATTAGTTCAGGGGCTTAATTGGGTGCAAAAGGGTTTGAGAGCTTAATGATTTTTTTTTGGAAAAATTTAAGGGCTTCAAGAACCCTTAAGCCATTAAAATTTAAGTCATAACTCTAAATTCTGAATCTTAAACCCTAAAAATATATCCAATACTCTAAACTTAATTTTTAATACGTGGCATAAATAAGGGTAGAGAATTTTTATTCACCAAGCTGGATATATACTCTCTATCCTACTAAAATTGTCACATATTGACATTTTTCTGGTTAAAATTGTAAACTTTGACTATAATTTATTTAAATATTTTAATTAATTAAAATTTATAAAATATATATCTAAAAACTATTCGATTGAAGGTTTTTAAAATATATACTTTTTATATTTTTGTCCATAACAAAATTTAAATTATAAGAAGTTAAAGTTTAAAAAGTTAGATTCAAAAAATCTATATGTAACCGTTTTAGTAAGACATGATTTTTTATCACTTTTGATTACTAAGCAGCCAATTTCATTAATATTAAGAGATTGTATATATATACACACGTGCATGCATTAAGAGGTTGAATAAAATATATAGATTCTTTAACCCCCAAATATTCGAGAGAATAAAACATTCTGAGAGTTGAATGAATTTGTTAATAAAATACGACAAGACACATATAATTAATCAATATTAAATCAATTATATTATATTAATACATAACAAAGTGAGTAAAATTCAAATCAAGGAAACAAGTTTTTAGCATTGGAATAGCCCAGAAACCCCACAATTTTAAATTAATCAAATAATGTAATCAGTAGAAAAACAAATATATTATTTTTAAGAGTTTTAAATTTGAATAATTTATTTAAAAAATATTAATACATTTTTATTGACTAAAAAATACTACCATATAATCACATTAAAATGTTTAAAAAAATCATCTTAGCCGTTATTAATTCCAGATCTTTAAATTGAATGCAAAATTAAGGCTCCCTAGATGAAATTTTCATGATTAAAATGCCAAATTTACAGGCTCCCCCCATTGAATTTACCCAGGGTTAAAGATTGTCTTTTATTTCGATGATTAAAAAGCAAATCGGTTTTTTACTAACTTTTTGACTCTCATTTACCTTGCACGTATTTTTAAATTATTTTATTCGATTACACGATAATAATTTCTGTTTAAATTCTAAAATAAATAAATTTATGTACATTTGTAAATTATTTTTTTTAATCCAAATCATCTAGGTAGAACACATCACTCTTTAACTATAAATAATTATTTGTATGTAATTAAAATCTACATCAAACATATGAATGAAATTGTATAGCCATTAGTATCCGATTTATTGGTCGACTAGTTCAAATTGAGCATTGTACATATCTATTATTAGGGTGACCTCTAAACAAATTTCTTTTATTTATAAAATTAATATTCGAAATTCTGACATTGCTAAAAATATATAGTGACTCATCACACTCGACCAACAATTATCGGTAAATCTAAATATTTTTAATAACAAATTAAAACACAATAAAGTTTATGTAATTATAAAATTCAAACAATTGACACCTCTCACCCAAGCCAAAAAATGGGCTCCATTTTGCTTCAACTTAAAACACAGATTAAAAAACATCTTAGCTAGGAAAGCAGGATTCTCAGTTCTGTCACATCAGGGTTTAACATGTTAAGTAAACGTTAAACACCACTTTAGGTGCCATGTTGCAAACAAAATACTAAAAACGTTGGCTGAAATTAGTATCTAACATTTTATTTTTGACTAAAATGAGTGTCTAAAGTATTTTTTTGCTGAAATAGGTGCTTAAAATTTTATTTTTAGTTTGTTTTAAAGTCAATTGAGGCACTTACTTAGACACCTATTTCAACCAAAACTAAAAAAGGCACATATTTCAGCCAAAAAATATTTTAGGTACTTATTGTAAAAAAAAAGACATAATTTGGTTACTTATTTTATAGTTAAGCGAAATAAAAACTCAAAATTCTAGTTTTGAAACTTACAAAAACACGATAAATATGAAGTAATTTGACAATAACCTACGAATTCGTTGTAAGTGAGGTATGGATTACATCATTTATGATACCATAATACATTGTGAATTATTTTTCGAATTATTTATCTAAAATAAAAAAATAGAAAATGGTACGGTTAATTTGGTACAGTGTCGGTGTCGTACCGATCAGAGAGTTGTCCCAAAATTATATCAAAAGACATATGAATCAACAATTTTTTTTCCTTGAAAAGAGAAAAATAATTAATATATAAATATTTCATTATATTGGACATAAATCTCAAAGAATTGTCTATAACCAACCAGCTAGTAATTGGTCTAACGAGATACAATATAATTTTATTTTATAAAATTAAATATTTAAATTTTAATATTATAAATAATACAAACTGAAATAAAAATGTTTAATCTAAATTAATATATCAATGCAAATCCATTAAATTTCATGTTATGGTTCCATTCAATAATGTATTAATGATAATAACTATGCCAACGAACCGACAATTTAAAAACTCTAGCAACACCGAACCTTCCTTAAATGGCCAGAAACAAAAGTAATATAAAAAAAATGAATCTTCCTTCCTTCTTTCCTTCTTTGATTAAATATTAGATGTATAGTTGTAGAGGTGTTCAAATTTCGATTTTAATCGAATTAATTGACTGAATCGAAATTTTTCGATTAATCGGTCGGTTAATTTTAGGTTCGGCCGGTTAACGGTCAATGATTTTTTCAAACTTCAGTTATCACCTAATTCGTTCGAAATCGGTTAATTAACCGAAATTTTTATATATTATATATATTTATTTTTGGTCAATAAACTTTTAAAAATTATAAAATGATCATTAATTTTTTTTGATATATTATAAAATTGTCATTAAACTTTACCAAATCAATACAAAAAGATCATTATATTTATTAAGTTGTTAACAAATTATCATTAAATTTTTTAATATTTATCAATAATTCATAAAGTGTAATGAATCAATAAACCCTTCTCCTTTCTCAATGAATCTGATCAAACGGTCCATATGTTAATGTCGATGCAAATAAAAGGGCTAATATAGGAGAATAGTCCATGTGATGAGTCCGGTTTATAGAATAATTTTTTTATATAAGAAGAATTTATATTCAATACATTGTCGGTGGAAACTGAAAGTTTTTACAAATGTCTTAATTTTAAGGTTTATTTTTTAGTTTAGGGTGTAGGATTTACGAGTTTAGTGGTAGGGGGTTAGAATTTAAGGTTTGAGGCTGATGTTTCGTTTTTAGGGTAATATGGTTAGAATTTAGGTTTTAACTTATAAACACTTAATTATAACCCTAAACTCTAAATTCTAAACCTCTAAACTCTACACCCTAAACTAAGACCCTAAATCCTAAAACTAAGACGTTTGTGAGAACTTTCAATTTTTACCGCCGGTATATAAGATAATAATCCATATTGGAATTGAAAAAAGCAGGAGACTGCCACGTAGACAGATGACACTCTGTCATTGCCTTCCGTTGTTCATAAGATGTTCAACACCTTTATATAGTACCGAGCTTCACTTCAATCTTCAATTCAAATCCCTGCAATTTTGCTTTTACCACTATCTTTGTCTTTAGAAAGAAAGAAAAAAAACCCATCTGTTCATCTTGTTAGCCCATTTTTACGAAACCAGAAGCCATGTACAGATTGCAGAAAACAGTGTACAAGAGAGATAACCCATCCTTTTCTTCTACTCTGCTTGACAAAATCTACCGTTCCATCGACGACGGTGACTCCACAAACGGCGACTTGAAATTCTACAGGGAAACAATGCAGAAGAAACAGAGCAAAGGTACCGTGAAATGCAATAAAAGTAGAGGATATGGAGAGGAAGAAGATGAAGAGATGTCCAGTCTCCGACAAGCTTGTTTGATCGAGAAATGGATGGAAAAGAAGGTTAATGACCATGGTTTGGTTTTCTTTAGCTCCACTTCCGCCTCATCGGATTCCAGTTCCGGTGGTTTCTCATCGTCCGACACTGAATCTATGCGTGTCACGAAATCCAAATCATCGTGTTTTGTAACATCGAGGCCGAAACCTGTTAGGACCGGCGTGTCGATTCGGTCGGAGAAACCAGGGAGAACAGACAGAGCATTGTTGTACGAACAGGAGTCGCATATGTTCCATGAAACTCTGTTCAGGTCAAAATCAAGAGCCGCCAAGATTTACAGCAATTTAAAGAAGGCGAAACAACCCATTTCACCAGGCGGCAAACTCGCCGGTTTCATCAATTCTCTGTTCACCAGGCGGCAAACTCCATCTTCGACCGTAACGGAGTCCGGGCAGGTTTCAACTTGTTCTTCGGCTTCCTCGTTTTCAAGATCATGTCTAAGCAAGAACTCGCCTTCCACAAGAGAAAGGCTGCGTAACGGAGTCAAAAGAACCGTCAGATTTTGCCCGGTGAGTGTAATCGTCGATGAAGACTGCAGACCATGCGGCCAAAAATGTTTATACCAACTGGACTCGTCAAGTTCAGTGTCGAAAATTCGGAAACCGCCATCGAGGAAAATCGAAGACGATGCCGCGAGCTATTCGAGTTATTCGAGTAATAATGTAACGGACAATATGGATGAAGACGAAGACGATGCCGCGAGCTATTCGAGTTCGGATTTATTCGAGTTAGATCATCTTGTTCTTGTTGGTAACAACAGTAGGTATAGAGAAGAGCTTCCAGTGTATGAAACTACTCATGTAGAAACAAATCGAGCCATTGCTAATGGCTTGATATCATAGTTTAATTCTCTTGTTTATGCATTGTTTCAACTTTCATGGCCATTTTTGGTGTAAATATCCACTGGATTTCACTTTCATCTTGTTTGAATGAAACGGAGGAACTAAAGCAAGCATGCAAAACATGAAAAATAAAGGCAAAGGGAAACATGAAAAAGGAAAAAGAGGAACTGACATGATCTGGATTTTCACTTTCATTTGTTAATTCTTTGATCATGATCTGGAACTGAAGAGATACTGACAGTGGAATTTGATTGAGCAAGGAAAAAAAGAAAAAGAGTGGGAAAATGAAAGATTCGAATGAATGGATTGTTGATGCTTTCTTTCTTCCTTGAACATTGTGCTAATGTAACCTTATTACAATAATTTACAGTGGAAAAAGACAAGTATATGTCCTGCTGAAGTTTACAGCATTTATTTGTTAAGGTAAAATGTGAAACATGTCAGGGTCAACAACAGAAACAAGCATTGGAGGGGGATTCTGGGGAATCAAGCAAGCAATTGTAAGAAGATGATCCACAGATTTTAATGGCGATTCAATCAATTTCAACAGTACAAGTCTTTCTCCAAAAGATTGGAGAAGACGGTGAGCGGAGAACTGAAGCAATTTAATCGCCATAAATGTAATAAATTGGGTTGAAAAAGATAATTTTCACAGTAGACATATGCTACATTAATCCCACGTCAAAAAAAAAATATTCTCGATATATAAAAACATACATACTACGCATCATATTAGCGATGAAAATCGCCTACCCCTTAATTATGCTATTTTTTGTGCCCGTAGTTTAAAAAATGGGTTTAAATTTTAAAGTTAGGGTTTAGGAAATTAAAGGTAGGGTCTATTTTTTAGGGTCAGTGGCGGAACTTGGTGGTAGAGTTTGGGGTGGCCAACTTTAAACTTTAAAAATTTTAGAGGTTTAATTAATTTTTTTCAAAAATTTTGAAGGCTTAAATTTATTTATTTTTTTCAAAAAAGTTGGGGTTTAACTAAAATTTTTGAAAATTTGAGACGCTTAATGAGAACTTTTAAGAATTATGGGGAGGTTTAATTAAAAAATATCATAAATTTCGAAGTTTAATATGAATTTCTAAAAATTTTGTAGAGGCCAAATTAATTTTTTTTTGAAAATTGTAAGAGTCAAAACTATAGTTTTACAAATTTTAGGAGGGGTCGTGCCCCCACCCGTCTCCATTGTGTTATGCTACTGTTTAGGGTGCAAGTTTTAGGGTTTAAGATGTAGAATTCAGAGATAAAGTTTAAAATTTAATTTTTTATGTGGGACATAGAAATGGACGTACTTAGAAAATAAATAATTTTTATTTATTATATTAGACATGTCTTTTAGAATGAAACTGTGAAACATATGAATAGAAAACGGAGAAAGTAATGCTTTAACTAACTTAAAACAGATTAAGCCCGATGTTAAAAAAGAGTTAAACTTCCAATTTATAGTAATTAAGGTAGATTTTTATGATTGCCTATAAACGCACCGTTAGTACTACCATAAATAGTTTGTAATGTCAACAAAGACGGGTTACAGTAACACTTTCCAAGGTATCCAAAATTATTGCCTTTGATTAATGTTAGGATTAATATCCTATACACTGGCGGTAAGAACTGAAAGTTTCTACAAGCGCTTTAGTTTTAGGGTATAGGAATTAAGGGTTTAGGTGTAGGGGTTAGAATTTAGGGATAGTTGTTTCAATTTAAAGTTTAGGGCTATAATTTAGGGTTTATAGGTTACTATCCCTAAATTCTAACCCTCTACACCTAAACTCCTAAACCCTATACTCTAAACTAACTCCATATACCCTAAAACTAAGGCGCTTGTGGAAACTTTCAGTTTCCACCGCCAGTGTATAAGATATTGTTATTACCATAACTAGTTTAATTAGTTTTTTTTTTAGAAAGTTAACGGTTCAAAGCGGACAAAAATCTTCTGTCCCTTTTTATGTTTTCACACTAAAAAATATTAAAAAAATTAAATTCTAAGCGTTAAGTCTAAATTTTAAATTTTAAATTCTAAACTCTACACCCTAAAATATACACCATACACCAAATTTTCTAAACACTAAACATAAACCTTAATCTTAATTTTTTATGTATAGGTAATCATATGTTTTGAACGTATTAGTTTGAATTTATTGATATTTTCAAGGAAAATACTTTATTAAACAGATATAAAAAAACTAACTAACAATCAAAAAGCTTAAAAAATAATAGACGACGGTGGAGGTTAGGATTCCCCTTCAGGGTTTATTCCAACCCATCTGCTGAAATCTTAATTACATTAAATTTCATATTAATTTATATACTTTCTTAATACAAAAAACCCCATAGTTTATTGTCCATTCCCATAAACAAAACAGGAAATCCCCATTGTTTTTATCTTCAAATGCTGAGAGAATAAGTAAGCCAGATTTCTCCTTCTTGTTTAATGGTTCATTAATTTAACCACCATTAATTATGAAACTTTTTAATTGGAACCAACCAACCCCTTTGAACAAATTTCAAGCTTAGCAAAACCGCGTGTAAGTTGGCAAAGGAATCCGCCTCTGCAACTTGGGGATGGTCCATCATTTGGGGTACTTTTGCTTTGCTAGTAAATGACAAAGATTTATGATTGGCGATCCCAATATGAGTTTCCACAACACTCTTACCCACCTTTTCCTTTTTCTTTGTCTTTGATCCACAAAAGTAAAAAAAAAGAAGAGTGTAGTGACCGCGACCAGAGACTGACGTATGATTTTATATTAGTGGTGTGAATTATAGTTAATAAAATTATACGAGAATTCGAAATTTCATGATACTCCTTCGGTACATCTTGAGTGCGACCAGACCGTGTTTGATCTAGGGGTGATAACGAGCCGAGCTGAGCACGAGCCTGGCCAGGCTCAGCTCGGAAACAGTGTAATTGGGCTCGGCTCGGGTACGAGGCTCGTCAGGCTCAGAATTTTAGGCTCGAGCTCGGCTCGAAAACAATATTGTTGGGCTCGAAGCTCGTCAGGCTCGGCTCGGCTCGAAATGAAAAATTTTGCTATAATTTTTTTTTTATAAAAGATTTGTTAAAAATCTCTTTCATAACCAACACTAAAACAAAATTCAATAACCGGAAAAGGGAAAATGTGCCAAAAATTTGATTAATCTAAATAATCAATAAATATTCTTATAATACAAACACATAATTAAAGAAAATACAAAATCAAACAACAACCAACTAAAGAAAGAAAATACAAACACATAATTTATTTTAGTGCATATGTAGATTTCGAGCCTGTTCACGAACTTTTCGAGCCGAGCATGAGTAGGTTTGGCTCGGCTTGTTAAGGTTTTGAGCCGATCCCAATCCCGAGTCAAGCTTACTCAAGCCGAGCCCGAATAGCTCGCGAGCCGGTCAGGCTCATTATCACCCCTAGTTGGTGTTTATTAAAAGCTTTGGTTTTAATAGAGGGTGAGGGATTTGGAAGGAAGAAATTGCATTGATTTTCACCATCCATGCACGCTTTCAAATTTCTCAGGGTATGGACCGTGTTCTGTGGTCCAATTCTGCATTGGATCTTCTGAAATTAAGTGACCACGCCTGCCTGACCAATGACGGATCAAACATTTCATGTTTTCGCATCGTCATTTAACGATCATCGGAAACCGGACTCTACCCATTTTCGGAACTTACAACAAGGACTCATCGGAAAAATCCGTCCAGAATTGTTTAAACCACACTATAAGCACCAGCAGCATTAACATTTTTCGTGTTAATGAACAAAGAATGAACTCGAGTTCGGGTACCGCAGAGCAGAACAGGGCCACCATATGGCAGCATCAGCAAGCTCTTGTAACAAATAGTGCCCTGGCACGAACACAAAAAGCTACACCATCCAGGCAATTTTGCTTTGGTTTTTAATGATTGTTTGGGAAAGTGGCCGGTTGCCTCCGCGAACCCGCAGCGTCTGCAGCTAGGTATGGCAAACGGGCGGGGCGGGTGCGAATACCCCCTCCCCCATCCCCACATAAATTTTTTATATCTATCACTTACCCACCACCCACGGCGGGTATAATTTTTAAATCCACACTCGCACACCGGGTATATTCTCAAATTCATTCCCACACCCACCATCAAATTGGATACCAATTAGTCATCTCGTACCCGACTCGCAGCAACAATACACATAAAACATAAATTCAAGAACAACCACAAAACATAAATTACAAGCAATATCTTATAAAATTTTAGGAATTATAAAATAGTTTGTGAAATTACATCTAAATTCATAATGGTCCAAATTTATACGGAGACCGGGTGCGGGGCGGGTAAGGTCTTAAATCCATTACCTACCTATTACCCGCAGCGGATATGACTTTTTACATTCACACTCGCCCATTAATCACTAAATTTATACCCATTCTTTAGAACGGGTGCGGTGCGAAATCTATGAAATTGTACCTGTCTGTCATTCCTATATGCAGCAAGGTAACAACGTACGTATGAATCGGCCGACCTCCAAGTTAGAGCATCAGGTATAGCCTTTGGACCACATTCTTTGATTTGTTAGGTGAATCCTGGCTGCATGTGTTCATTGAAAATGTACATAATAATACAAGGCCTCATCTGAATATTGTGGTCCATTCACCCTTTTCATCAGCCTGGCAAGCCACTGCCTCAACTATACATTAAAACTATATATAAACACGGATAATTATTTGATACGCTGGCGACAGAAACTTTTAGTTTTCACAAACGCCTTAGTTTTAAGATTTAGAGACTTAGTTTATGGTGTAAGGTTTAGGTTTGGCAGTTTAGAGTTTAGTTGTTGTGAATATCATTTAGGGTTTAGAGGTTAATACTTGAATCCTGAACGTACTACTATAAAACCTAAACCTTAAATCTTAGCACTAACCCCTAAATTTTAAATCATTAAACCTAAACCTCCTAAACCATACACCCTAAATTGACTTTATAAACCCTAAAACTAAAGCCCTTGTGGAAACTAAAAAGTTTCCACCGCGATATATTGGATATAAATCCATATAAACACATGAACTAAATGGTTGGTATATATATGGGTTAGGATCAACTTACACAATATAAAACTCTTTAAGTTTTACACGTTTTTTTGGATTGTTGGATGAGGAAAATGGATGGATGAGATTAATTCCTTACTTTTTTTCTCAAGTGATAATCTTCACATATTTTACTGTTAATCTCAGTCATCCGTTTCACCCATCCAACGATCCAAAAAACTTATAAAACTTAAAAAGTTTTATACTGTGTAACTGTATTTTATATATATAGTAATGGATCGTAAAAGACCATGAAAAGATGGGCCTTTTAACTTCGAGTTTTGTGTTGTTTGGGCCTTTGCTGAAGGTGACGGAGCTTGAGAAAGAAGTCCAGAAACAGAACGAAATCTTGGACCATATAATTAACCAGAAAATTTCAATAAAAAAATTCCATCCATTGCAACGAAAAATAAAAATAAAACTGTTTTTTTAAGATTTAATAAAATATATCATAATTTAACCAAAATTATATAATAAAATATAATTGAAAAGTTCATTATAATCAAAATTTTACTTTTCATTCGATCGTTTAACCAAATAAAATTAATAAAAATTCTTTTATTTCTTTTCATTTTTCGTCACTAATTTAGAGTATTCACAAAATAAAATATATGAATATTGTTTGAATTCCTTATTCATTTCCTTTATAATGGTTTATTCAATAATATTATAATGTGAAGATGATTGCTCGTTGTTCCGGCCGACCAAACAGAGAGAACTCTGGGAACAAGTCTCGAATGTCATAGTCTAGATTGGACCTAAGAACTGGTGATTATCTGGAAAAAAATCCGGCAGCAAGTGAAGAGGTGCTTACGGTAGCTTTGTTCCCTACTCAATTACTCTCCTCTTCGACTATCATCCAAAACATTGAACGGAAGAGAAGAGGAAAGACTTTTGGCTCGGAAAGGCTCACTCTCATCCGGAAGGCTGCGAGGCACAAATTTGCTATGGAGTGTACAAGGGTGATGGTTGACGAAGCAGGGCTCATCGAGCTAGGAATCGATTCTTTCGGAAAAAATAACACACATGTTCCGTCTATGTGTGTGGATGATAATTTCTCCCTTAATGAAGAAATTCATATCAGTGACGGAGAAGATGTGGTTTTCGTTTCACAATCAAAGATTTTTGTTAATCCGTTTGCCGAAACTGCCTTGGAATCGAATAACTCCAATGGGAGTTATCCGGAATCGCCATGAGTACACCCAGCTTTGCAGCCTATGAATGGAAGGATTATAGGCTACTTACGCGTACCTTTCCTTCCCCTCGGATCACGGTTTCAGCTTTGGCGTCGGATGATCCATGGTTGAGGTACTATCACTCTGTACGTGTGTTTTTATTTGTTTGTTGTAGGTACGATAAGCCTGGTCAAGGAGGAGGCTCGGTGATCTTTCTCTCTCTTCTCATTTGGGGACACAATGGATGATGCCTTGGGCCAACGTTCCCGCGTTGGAAGCCTGTCTCTGGATAGGTCTCTCAGGCACGATTATTGTCACTCTCTCAGGAAAGAGCAATTGGAGTTCACGTTTTAGTTTTCCCCAGCATCGACCCGGTGCTATCATTTTCGGAGACATGATCCATGGTTATGCCAGTGGAGGTGTTTTGTGGGGGGCTCCAGGCCCCTTTCCTGTTAAGTTACGGTGGCTACTAGGGAGGTTTTCGTTGTTTGTCGCTTGCCACTGCAGCTGGTGTCCAGTTTGCTGGCGTTTTAGTGCCTTTTATGGTGTTTGTTTTGTGTTTTTTGGCCTTGCATGGCTTGCTGCATGGCTTTATGTTTCCTTGCATGTTTTGACCTACGGGTCTACACCTTTTGTACACTTCTCTGTTTAATGAAGGTGCCTTTTCGTGATAAAAAAAAACCGTGCTGAACTGCTTTCATCTTACGTTAGACTATTCATCCGGAATCAAAATCGAAACCAAAACAAAATGCTACATAGCACCATAGGTCTCAACTCTTCAAAACACAATAATAAGCTAAAATCCGAAAATACTCTCCATCCATGTTAGATTAGAACAACTAAACCGTCTACTTGTGTTTTAGTCCGCGAGAAGGGACATAACAGTTGAGCTTAATACACAAATAAAATAGACCAAGTAAACACATGCAAAATTCATCTCATTCGCAAAACAGTAATTCAGACGGGCAAAGCTCTAGTTATTGTCCTATAATTAAAGAGCTGAAAACTTTGGAGTGAAATAGTACATTTAGACTTGTTTTGGGGCACATACCGATATGTTGGGTCTATCTCTAAACCGCCACAGGAACCTCTATATTGGTTGGGGGAACAACTGCTACTGTTTCTCTAAACTCTTCCTCTTCCTTGGGAGGGTGGATGGTGACAAGATCAGGCAATGGGGTCATGGGGCCCTGCTTGCCCTTGGGATCCCAATCCAGCATGATTTTAACTTTGATACCCAGCACACCCTGAAATGGACAACTCTCGAGTCGAGATTTCAACTCCAAACCTCATAGTTGGATAATGCTTATAGTAATAGCAGTGAAACCAACTTCAACTGACCTGCCTAAGGAGGACATGTCTAACCGCAGAATCAATATATTCCTTGACGGGATGACCAGAGGATATCATGTAGCCATCCTTGAACTTCATAGACTTCGCTCGCTGAGCACGGAGCTTTCCACTCACTATAACCTCGCATCCTTTGGCCCCACTCTCCATGACAAATCTGAGAACACCATAGCAAGCCCTAGAACATAAAAAAGTAAGAAGTTAGCCCACAGTCCACGACAACCAAAAACCCTGCTTAACCCTCTGTTTTTAGGGTTAGAAATAAATGCTGACATTTGTTCAAGGAAACAATAACTTGAAATGCCAACATGTACATAACATTCTTTTATGAGTATGGTAAACAAAAATACAACAATTAACTTTTCTACATCAAGATGAGGAAAAGAAGAAAGAAAAAACTAGCTACAAAGAAATAAGTCAAATCTTATTATACATTATTCAACCAAATGGAAATGTAGAGCATGTGGGAGAATATTCCAAACTCCAAGCACCTTAAATCGAGCACAAGAAGCCTGACAAACTCCATCAAAATCTTTAATTTGGGCATTTGATTACACCCCCAAAAGGCTTTCATGCAACAAAAGGGGGCTAAACAACAGTAATACATCAATGCCTGTGCAAAAAGACGGTTGCTACACGAATGCAATTTTCAATGAAATATACCATCCAGATTGCCACCTCAAGACATGTATGTGTATATTTCCTTGACCTAAGAAACATAGATGGCATAAAAAATAGTCATCCTCAGACACGAGAGAGGTACTACTCATGAGTCATGGCAACGAACTCGCTGTAAAGATGACTTACATCAATGAAACTCACGCACCAAAGTATATTGGAAAAATGTAGCAAAGCACAAACAAGCAAGTACATATGTTACATATATTATGATATAGTCGAATATTTAAAACCCTGGTGCAAGCATTAATATGTAATTCCTTTTACCTCCGAACAGCAAGGCCTCCAAGGAGCTTGTAACGCAGGGACTCGGCCTGTGCAATGGCACAAAGACCCCTGTTGTTAACTTTCTCAGCATAGAGCTCTACACTGTTCTCTGGAAACTTGAATCGTTTCTGAACAACAGAAGTCAGCTCCCTAATCCTTCTTCCCTTCTCACCTGACATCGGATCATCAAATCGCAAGTGAGAATTATTCGACTGTAATTAACATTTCAAATCAGGATACAAAAAGGGACTATCCAGGGGTGATAATGAGCCTGACTGGCTCGCGAGCTACTCGGGCTCAGCTCGGTCAAAGCTCGTGAACAGGCTCGGCTCGAAAAGCTCGTGAACAGGCTCAGAATCTACATATGCACTAAAATAAATTATGTGTTTGTATTTTCTTTCATTAGTTGATTGTTGTTTGATTTTGTATTTTCTTTAATTATGTGTTTGTATTATAAGAATATTTACTGATTATTTGGATTAATCTAATTATGTGTTGGTTATGAAAGTGATTTTTAACGAATATTCTATATAAAAAAATTATAGCAAAATTTTTCATTTCGAGCCTGACGAGCTTCGAGCCGAGCCCGAGCCCAATAGAATTGTTTTCGAGCCGAGCCGAGCTCGAGCCTAAAATTCCGAGCTCGGCGAGCCTCGAGCCCGAGCCCAATTACACTGTTTCCGAGCCGAGCCTGGCTCGTTATCACCCCTAGGACTATCAAGACGTGGAAAAACTTTGGAGAATCACCAAGAACATTTTGGGTACGAGTAGCTCTGATGATGATCTCGGTACGCATAGGAGTAACCCTAACTTCAACTCCAGAGTATCCGTCCTCGGCAAGCTCCCTTGTCAACACCTCATTTAGCTCTGCATAAAACACTCCATCCGCGACAAACTGTTTGCCCAATCAAATCGTAAATAAAAAGTTTAAAACTTTTAAGCTCAAATGACATAAATTTTCCACCTTTTCCCCCAAAAAATTAACATATTCACGGGTTTACCTTATTATATTAACCAGATATAAAACCCAATTCAGATTCAAACCAATACGATATCTTCCAAACAAGAGGAACACAAACGGTAGGAATAATTGAGCAATTACAAATGCATGATTGTATATTTAGGGGAAACGAGCCAAATTAATATAACTTGTGCTACTTGACAACGAAAAGCTTCAAATCTAAATAAATTATAGGAAATAGGAGTAAGAGAGAGTGTTAAATGGCGACGAACCTTGCGCTTCTTGCTAATCTGGGTAGCCATGTTTTGGGGAGAATACAATAGAGAGAAATGGTAAGCAAGTTGAAGTGAATACTTGCTTCTTCGCCGCTTTGGTTGAAATTATCAAACTAGGTTTTTTTTTTATGGAGCGGAAATATAGGTGAAATTCTTATTTGAAAGGTAGGGGATGTTGAAGAATATTTGGGGAATATTTGCTAATCTGGTCAGGTTCGGCTCGGCACTCGAAACTCGTCATGCTCGGCTTGAAATGAAAAATTTTGCTATAGTTTTTTTATATAAAACATTAGTTAAAAATTCCTTTTATAACCAACACTAAAACGAAATTCAATGACCGTAAAGGGAAAAAAGTGTCAAAAATTAGACTAAACCAAATAATTAATAAATATTCTTATAATACAAACACATAATTAAAGAAAATACAAAATCAAACAACAATCAACTAATGAAAGAAAATACAAATAAGATTTCGAGCATGTTCACGATTTTTTTGAGCTGAGCTTGGGTAGGCTTGGCTCAACTTGTTAAGGTTTCGAGCCGAGCCCGAGTCGAGCTCACTCGAGCCGAACTTTGACCGAGCCGAGCCCAAATAGCTCGCGAGCCGGTCAGGCTCATTATCACCCCTACCCTACACGTGACAAGCGGAAATACTTACCACTATATACAATGTTGGGAAGGTTAAATATATCTAATTATTTTCTAGTATTCTCGTGAAGAAATGAAGATAACGATCCTTTGGTTAAAAGCTCACATCTTATCTCCTTTATCTCTCGAATAGAAAAACCATCAGAAACTAGAAAACCAGAAAAGCGTGACAAAAGTCATGGCTCTATCCACCACGGCTGCAACACTGTACATTTCTGGCAAGAACATATATGCCCCAACGACCAAAAACGCCTCCATATTCTCAAACTCCGCCACCAGTTTTTCGATAAAGCAGAGAAGAAGTCTGAGCATCCGGAGCTCCGGCGATGTATCATCCGCTGAAGCAGAATCAGAGAAATCCATTGATGAAGCTCCTAAAGGCCCCCCTTCTATAATCTCTGCTCTCAATGTTGAACGAGCTCTTCGTGGCATCGGTAAATCATGATCAACCCTTTCCAGTTTTTTTCCTATTTAATCCTCATGGCATTCAGAAATCACAACTATTTTCTGGGAAAAGACTGCACTCAATTGATGAGGTTTTAGTTTTAGCGTGCAGCAATCACAGATGCAGATCACTACGCTAGACTCGGGCTTCAAAAAGGATGTTCTTACGAACAGGTAAGGGTGTTCATGGTAGGCTAACCTATAGTTTTAGCAGTTCGGTTAACCGAAACCGTTTAATCTTAATGATTAGGTTAATTAACTTATAAAATGAACGATTATAACAGTTAACGGTTACGGTTTATTTTGCACACCCCTACGAACAGGTCCTTGCTCAAATTTAGTCTCATCTGGTAAACTCCTTCCTTTTTAAACAAACTTCCTCTGAATCCCATTGTGTTTCAGGTCACAGTTGCCTACAGAAACAAGGTTGACCAACTCCTGAACCAGGGGCTGGATGAAGAAGAACTCAGCAAGAAAATGGATCTCTTAAAAGTTAGTCTTGGAAACTTTAAAACATTTCTCTCAAATGCTGATAAGTGAAAAGTTCTTTTCTTTCTTAGGAATCGTACTCGATTTTGTCGTCGGCGGAAGAAAGAAGGCTGTATGACTGGAGCTTGGCGAGGAGTGAAAACCCAGATAGATATGCTTGGCCTTTTGAGGTGGATAGCACTAAAATGCCTACGGAGGACCCTCCGCCGGGGGTAATTTTCTACCATTTTCGTTTCTTTTCAGTTGTTTTTAAACCACAGATTAGAGGTGGGTTTGAGAGTTTATTGATGTTTTGTGTGACAGGAACCGGAGGACGTCGGGCCGACGAGATTGGTGGGATATTTCATGCTGGGGTGGCTAATTCTGTCCGTCATCTTGTCTATCGCCCTTGCTCGATAGGGGATGTATTTTTATTCTATAATATAAGTCACCACAAATGTTCTTTTCTGCATTCACGATGAGAAAAATTATCGCTACTACCTTAATAAGTGGTCGACGGTTCGATTCTCACTCTCAATATAAAGTAATTTTTAAAATTTGTGATCAACATTTATCTTTATAAATTAAATAAAATGATAAAAAAACTCCTCAACGTTTCCATGTTTTGTTATTTGGCCCTTTATTCTTTTTTAGCCTAAATACGCCCCCAACGTTTACTTGTTTTGCCATTTGGCCCCCTATTCTTTCTTTTGGTCCAAATATGCCCCCAACGTTTCATTCGTAGTCCAAATATGCCCTCAACGTTTCATTCGTAGTCCAAATATGCCCTCAACGTTTCAATTTGGTCCAAATATGCCCCCGTTAGATGGAAACTATCAGTTAATTGACGTTCAACAGCTGATGCTGACTGGACTTGCTACGTATTAAGAGCTGTTGATGCTACGTCAAAAAAAGTCCCCAACGTTTCCATGTTTTGTTATTTGGCCCCTTATTCTTTTTTTAGCCTAAATACGCCCCCCAAAGTTTACTTGTTTTGCCATTTGGCCCGTTATTCTTTCTTTTGGTCCAAATATGCCCCCAACGTTTCATTCGTAGTCCAAATATGCCCTCAACGTTTCATTCGTAGTCCAAATATGCCCTCAACGTTTCAATTTGGTCCAAATATGCCCCCGTTAAATGGAAACTATCAGTCAACTAGCGTTCAACAACTGATGCTGACTGGACTTGCCACGTATTAAGATCTGCTAATGCCACGTCAAATTTTTTTATAAGTCGTTGACCGTCAGTTGATTGACAGTTTACATCCAACATGGGCATATTTGGACTATGAATGAAACGTTAGGGGCATATTTGGACCAAAAAAAAGAATAGGAGGCCAAATGACAAAACAAGCAAACGTTAGGGGCATATTTGGACCCAAAAAAAGAATAGGGGGCCAAATGACAAAACATGTAAAGGTTGGGGGCATCTTTTGTATTTTGCCTATAAATTATATGACCAATCGAACACGAAAAACTAATCAGTAGATACCTTAAGAAACAAAAATATCATTAGTTCATTTACGGCCGATTGTTAATCACATTGTTAATTGGCTGATCTGAATTAGTCGACAAATAAATCGAATACTAATGGTTAAAAAATTCAATTATTTATTCATTTATTATGTTTAAATTACAGATTTTATTTCTAAATTCCAATTCTTTATTTTAAAAAATCCTTAAACGTTTTACAATATCTTATTAAGTCAGATTTTTAAATAAATTTCCAATAAAATTAATGTATTGTTGAATGTGACACAACTCAAAACCTAAATTCCTCTCATCTCCATCCTCAACCGTCGCATAAAGTGGCGGAAGCTTTAAGAGATCGGTGGGGTCATGTCTCCCAAAATTTTGGAAAACTTGAAATTTGTCCTTAAAATTTTTGAAAATTTCTCAAAACCTTGAATATTTTCAATTAAATTCTCTCTCAAATTTTAAATTTTTTTGTTAAACCTCTTTAAATTATTAAATTTTTTAGTTAAACCCTCAATTTTTTTGAAAATTTTTGTTCAATCCTCCAAATTTTTAAAAAAATTCAAGTTGGCCCCTCAAACTTTTACTCCAAATTCCGCCACTGGTCGCATAGGAATTAACTTGACTTTTTTTTTTGTCGAATTTAAATATTAATGTTCTATCAACAGTTTATCGATTGGACCTTAATTATTAAATCAAACAACTATAGAGATTAAAAATCATGGAATAACCAAATTAAAAAAAATCCGAATAGTACAAGGACCAAAGGTAGAATTAGACCCTACAGGAAATAAAACATGAGAAAGTTGCATACAAGTTGAAGGTTATTCATCATATAAAAAAGGACTTTGAGAGTTGGATAAGATCTTATGCTTGAACTTCTGCAGATTTCAACATGTCGGCATTATGGCTTGACTGCAAAGGAGCAGATTGTGGTCCATAAACTGAAGATGAAGCCATCATACCAATTGTTCCAAACTCTGCAAATAATTTTATATTTATTTGTCTCGAGTTAAATCGTATATCCGTATCGTATTTTAAAATTCTTAGATTTAAAAATTTAAAGGAAATAAAAATTAATAAATATGAAAGTGCATGAAACCTGCTGTCCTGTAATGAAAAAAATCCATGGAATATTCAAAGAAGAATAAGAGCTAAAACACGTCTGAATCATTAGTTATGTAAATAAGTAAACGTGGAAAATGAAGCCATTTGAACACCACTGTTTAGTTATTTGGATTCCTTCACCATTCGGTCAATGCAGGCATCATAAAAAGCAGAACTCGATGATACATGTCGACATTTATTCCTTTACGGTGACAAGAAAAATCTACCAAAGATGATGTGTTGCATGTTGTAAAACAACGAGTTAGTCTAGTAGGATGAAATACTGAATTTTTTAAATAATATGTTCGAATCATGGTATTGTGAATAGAATAATGAAGTTGATAGAGTCATCTCATAATAAACTTCTGTATCATTTGATCCGGATCAATCAACCGATAAATTAAATACCGATAATTATATCAAGAAATGTGTTACAGGTTGCTACATATGTTCATAAACTTCACCAAATAGGCAAATAATACCATCAATTTGGTTTACTTTTGTTAAGGAAAGCGATTTATGCCTTGCCTTGTTGATTTATTGTGTTTTTTTTTTTCCTTATTCGCAACTTCTAAGTTCTATTATATTTTCAACTTCAACTATGATGTGTGTTGTCTTATTATCTTACTTGGAAAACATGATATCTTAAGAAGAAAAAAACAAATCTACAAGATTTACATATATCCCACACGAAATCTATCACCAAATTTGGTCAAGAAAATCAAAATAGTCGAATTTACACCCCTCAAATATATATATATATATATGAGTTAGGACCAACTTACACAATGTAAAATTCTTTAAGTTTTATACGTTTTCTGGATCGTTAGATGGGGAGAATGGATGGCTCAGATTAACTCCTTATTCTCTTTTTTCAAGTGATAATCTTCACATATTTACTGTTAATCTCATCCATTCGTTTCACTCATCCAACGGTCCAAAAAACGTGTAAATCTTAAAGAGTTTTACACTGTGTAAACGGATCATCTCTCTCTCTCTCTCTCTCTCTCTCTATATATATATATATATATATATATGAGATCAAATGAGTTTTCAAGTTTTACACGTTATTTGGATTTAGATCGTTGGATGAGTGAAATGCATGGATAAAATTAACAGTAAGATATGTGAAGATTATCACTTGAAAAAGAAAACGTAAAGAGTTAATCTCAACCATCAATTTCCTTCGCCCAACGATCCAAAAAAGACGTGTAAAACTCCACAACTTGACTATCTTTTCTTTTACATGTCTCGTTTTCAAAATGGTTCACTAGGACAAATCTTTGCATCACAATATATCAGATTACGAACAGTAGAATATCTTTGAAAATTGAAACAAATGAATGTTCCGAAAACATGTATACCTAAACAATCTATCTTTTTTTCCCTTTCCGTAAGATCATATTGTTGATGTTTTTCCCTTTCCGTAAGATCATATTGTTGATGAGCATATATGCCTTCATTTTTCTCTTCTGTGATAAGTACTGAAATCTTTTTGTTTTCGAATATATTTGCATGGCATCCTGCTTAATCTTTCTTTGCATCAAGATATCAATAGTAATCAGGGATGGACCGAGGGGTGCTGGTGGGGGCAACCGTCCCCCTAAAATTTTGAAAATCATATATGATTTAGAAAAATTTTAGAATTTTTTTTATGTATTTTCTATTAAAAATCTATTTTTGCCCCCTCTAAACTTTTATAAGTTCGCCCCCATCAGAAATTTATAGGTCCGTCCCTGATAGTAACCCGAGAATGTATCATTATCATAGTACTTGAGCATATATGCCTTTGATGAATATTTTAAAGCAAGTGCAGAAAGATGGAACAAAAACCACAACATCAACCCTAAAAAACATAGTAACCCTAACGACTGTCTTATCCCGTTAGACCAATTAGTTATCAAGATTTGTTTTTTAAACCCGAAGAACATCGATTTATTAATATGGATTCTGGAAAGGAGGCGCAGACATGTTAGGCTTCGTTGGTGGGCGTTCAAAGCAAATCAAGAGTTTAGCTTTAGCTTTGAATTTAACAATGATCGTTTCAAAGATGAAACACAAATACAGTTTTCCAAAATGAAGCTACACGTCTATTTTAAAAAATAATAGGGAAAACTACACCGGTGGCCCCTAAACTATCACCGTTTTCTTATTTTGGTCTCAAAATTATTTTTTTCGGCAAAATCGTCCCTTCTGTTACATAGTTCTTCTGTTTTGGTCCCCCGCCGTTAAAAACTAACAATATTGCTGACGTGGAACTTTTTTCTTATTTTTAAATATTTTATTATTATTTTCTCTCTCCTCTATATATATTATTAAAAAATTTATTCAGACTAATGTGATGGTGACACGTGTCCCTAAGCTTTAAATTCAATGGGTTAACCATTGGGCTAAGCTACAAGTATTATTATATTTTAGCACAAATTACCTTTAAAACAATCAAATGAACCCCCCAAAACCAAAAAAATAGTTGAAACAAATGACTTGCAATAAGATTCGAACCCATGTGCCATGGCATAAAAAGGCCAAGCATAAACCAAATGTGCCAAAGAATTATTTCGACTAAAAAATAATATATATAGAGGAGAGAGAAAATAATAAAAAATAAGAAAAAAGTTCCACGCCAGCAATTTCGTTAGTTTTTAACGGTGAGGGACTAAAACAGGAGAACTATGTAACATAATGGACAGTTTTGCCGAAAAAAATAGTTTTGGGACCAAAATAGAAAAATGGTGATAGTTTGGGGACTACCGGTGTAGTTTCCCAAAATAATATTAAGTTTGAAAGCTTTAAAATTTAGTCACTATTGAGCAAGTACATTTGACCTGGTCGGCCAAGCTGCTCATCTTTATTTCATTTGTTCTCTTAGGTCATGGTTTCTAGACTCACTAGGAGCACTCACTTTTCCTTCTCCTAGAGTTCTCTTTCCCCCTCTAAGTAGGTAGGATTAAGATTATATAGGATTTGTCAAAAAAATTCATTGTATTTCATAAAAATTCGAAACATACATAAGTATGATAAATTTTGAAATAAAAGAAATCTTCCACTCCAATATTAACATGAGAACTGTCATGTTGATGCATTAGATTTTTAATAAATCGGTTATCTTTTTCATTAAAAAATAATTCGACTAAAAATTGGTGGGTAATGCCTAAAGTGGTAAAAAAAAGAATTTGGACTAAAGTGATATAAGACTGATTATTAGATATTAAATTTGTCATTATACTAAAAAACTTGAAAAACTATTGAATTTGTCCGAAAAATTCAGTTAAACTCTATGCAAACTTTTGCACTTAAACGATTCCTTAAATCTTTAAATTGCATCAAATAGATCCTTTAAGTACTAGGGTAGAGTTAGTAAATGCTAACATCTTAAGTCTTTAAGTATTTAGATTCGACTCTCACTTTACGTGATTCTGGCATTAACTATTACTTTTTTCGATATTTTTAAAAAATAATAATTCGTGATAAAAATAAATTTTGAAATATGTGTTGTGGGGAAGATAGAGAGTGTGGCTTGGATTCTCTTATTTATAAGATGGTAATAGCCATACAAATATTACAAGTTGATGAACTTGTAGCATCATAAAGAGAAAATGTGTGGGGTGAATGAAACCATACGCCTTAGCCGTTTGGATTTATATGTACATCATTTTGCTTATCGCCATTCCCTTATAATATCATATGAGAGAGAGATAGCTACTTCAAATCTTCAATTTAAACCGGGACGAATTGAATCATGAGGGGTAAGTCGATTAATTTTGAAATGAATAGGGTCTTAAAAAGTAAAATTAAGCGAGTTAAGGCTTAATTAACTAGTTTTAATTAAAGGCCTTGAAAAATAATTAGATTAGAAAAATAAGGGGTCAAAACTTAATTTTATTAGTTTTAACTGACATGTTTCTGAAAATAATAAACTAAATAATTTTGAAGGACAAAGGCTTAATTGGAATGGTTTCAAAATTAGCAGTGACCTAAAAACAATTAAACAATCAAAATTCAAAGACAATTGCTGAATTTAAGATTTTTGTGACGTGATTTGTTTTTTTTTATTTTTCATATATGTTTTGTTATTTATGTTTGAGATTAATGATCATCTTACCTAACAAAGTTATTTTCAAAGTTTCAATCTAAATTATTTTTATGCTACATTGTTATTTTGTTTGATTTTTTTAGATAAATATTCTATACACAGGTGGTAGAAACTTTCAGTTTCCACAAGCGCCTTAGTTTTAGGGTATAGAGAGTTAGTTTATGGTATATGGTTTAGGGGTTTGAGTGTAGGGGGTTAGAATTTAGGGATAGTTGTTTCAATTTAAGGTTTAGGGTTATAATTTAGGGTTTATAGGTTAAAACCTAAATCCTCACCATATTACCCTAAAAACTAAACTCTAACCTATAAACCCTAAATTATAACCCTAAACCTTAAATTGAAACAACTATCCTTAAATTCTAAACCCATATACTTAAACCCCTAAACCCTATACCTTAAACTAACCCCATATACCCTAAAACTAAGGCGCTTGTAGAAATTTTCAGTTTCCACCGCCAGTGTATAAGATATTAATCTTTTTTTTATTTTTCTTTATAATAAATTTAGCCAACCTATTATTAAAAAAATACATAGATATAGCTGATATTTTTTTAATTTCAAAGAAAATCTCATTTTTATCTTTTCTTGAAAAATAAAAAGAAGGAAAAGAAAATTCCATTTTAGCACTATTTAAACCCCTCTAAATAACTTCCAAATACGGCTCAGTTTTATAGTGCTCAAAATCAACAAAACTACCGTTTCTTTATTTGTCTCTTTCATTTCTGCATACTGCATACAAAGATGATAGCTTGCTTGGGACGAATCGTACACGACAACGACGCCGAGTCCAAACTCGACGACGATGTTTCCACCGTATCCAAATCCCTCGAACTCCAAGGCATCATCGAAAGCGGCGATGTTAGCGGCTCAGCCAGTAAAGATTTCGGCGGTCTTTATTCGATTACGCCCTTGTTCTTAATCAAACCGTCTGGGGCGGAGGATATAAGTCGGGTCGTTAAGTTCGCGTCGAGGACCTCCAATCTGACGGTGGCCGCAAGAGGTAACGGCCACTCAATCAACGGTCAGGCGATGGCCGGCGGAGGACTCGTGATTGACATGCGTTCGACGGAGGAAAACCATCTCGAATTCTTGACAATCAACGGCTCCCCTTATATCGATGTTTCCGGCGGGGCATTATGGGAAGACGTCTTGACACAGTGCGTGTCGAGGTTCGGTTTGGCTCCAAGGTCGTGGACCGATTACCTTAGCTTAACGGTGGGCGGGACTTTATCTAACGCCGGCGTGAGTGGACAAGCCTTCCGTTATGGTCCACAAACGTCTAACGTCACGGAATTGGAAGTTGTAACAGGAAAAGGAGAAATAACGGTTTGCTCCGAAACGTTAAACTCCGAACTCTTTTTCGGAGTCCTTGGCGGGCTGGGTCAGTTCGGTATTATAACCCGAGCAAGGGTTAAGCTTCAGCCGGCACCCGACATGGTGGGCGTTCTATTTTAACAAAAATATAAATTAAATTTATTTCCATTGTTAATGCCATTTATTTAATTGTGTGATTAGGTAAGATGGATAAGGGTAGTGTATTCTGAGTTTGAGGAGTTCACTCGGGATGCTGAGTTTCTGGTGAGTCAGAAAGAAGGCGAGTCATTTGATTACGTGGAAGGGTTTGTATTCCCCAACAGGGATGATCCTTTCGATGGCTGGCCATCCGTGCCATTGGACCCGGTCCATGAGTTCAACCCGGGTCACATCCCTCAAACCGCCGGCTCAGTCCTATACTGTCTCGAACTGGCTTTCCATTACCGCAACAGTGACCACCCTTCAACTGTAGATACGGTAAAAAAAATTCCCTTTTTCTTTCTGGTTTAATATGACGATATTGCCCCTGATTCCTTCTTTATTTTACTGGATTCCCTGTGCAGGTGGTAAGCAGGCTTCTTGGACGGCTAGGATTCGTGGAATGGTTGAAATCGCAGGTGGATGTGAGCTACACGGAGTTTTTACTGCGTGTAAAACGGGCGGAGGAACAAGCGAAAGCCAATGGCTGTTGGGATAGCCCTCACCCTTGGTTAAACCTCTTCGTGTCTAAATCAGACATAGTTAGCTTTGATCAGACGGTGTTTAAAACGATGTTGAAAGACGGAGTCGGCGGGCCCATGCTGATCTACCCTCTTCTGCGAAGCAGGTGAGTAAAATCTCTCCTCTATTTATTTCGTCAAAACTGCATTAAAATTGAGTTAACTGTGGAGTGGTTAAGAAGTATTTTTCCTTATTCTACCCGAAAGATGGTCAAAATGATTATATTTTCCCAAAAGAGTCAACCACATGGATCCCATTAGACTTGATAAACTTGACTCGAGACCTGAAAACCGAACCGATTTACCCGAACCGAACATGCTTACCTGAAATTTGACCTGAAACCCAAAACCGAAACCGAAACCGAAAATGAACTGATTTTTAGTTGAACCGAAATGGACTCAAACCGATAGACCTGAACCGAATGAACTCGAACCGAAGACAACCCGAAATAAATAAAAGATATTAATAGAAATAAAAAATGAGATATGAATAATCGCACAACTCACCAAAAAGTCAAATATATTGGCTTTATAAAGCCATATAAATGGTGTAAAAAAACTGACCAACCTAAAAACTTGATTAAAACCGACCGATCTCCCTCAACCAGAAATTGACCCGAACCGATCTGAACCGAAAATTAACCAAACCGAAAATCAACCGAACAATAGAACCGAACCCGAACTAAACCGAATCTGAACCGAATAATATCAGACCCGAAATAACCGAAACTGAAATGACCCGAACCGATTGACCCTTTTTCCACCTCTAGACCCCACAAGATCATATGGCCTACAACCTCAATCGCCGGCCAATCCAAGCTCCCCTCTTAACATAGTGACGGCTGTAGGACCATCTTCCTCTGAGCTCAACCGTAACGGATAATATCCCTTGATTTTTTAGGTCATGCATTACGGCCACAAAAGGAAAATAATTCCGGGAATGATACATAGCAAAACTGACTCAATTATAGAGTAGGATTATGACATGCACAACTACGTGTCCTTTTGAATTTGGATAAATGCCGAAAATAGAAAAATATAATCAGTATCAAATATGAATACTTTTGAAAACTATAAAGTTCAAATAATCACTTCATTTCTAGTTGGCGTGACAGTGATGGATATAAAATGGATAGGTACATCTTGTTATGCTACTAAATATGTATGGTTGCTTTCAATTGTGTGTGTTTTCAGATGGGATAATCGGTCGTCTGTAGTGCTCCCGGAAGGCGAGATCTTCTACATCGTGGCGTTGCTACGGTTCGTCCCGAAGGGCCGATCGGCTGAGAAATTGGTTGCTCAAAACCAAGAGATTGTCAATTGGTGCACCAAAGAGGGTCTGGATTTCAAGCTATACCTCCCTCACTACCAATCAATAGAGGATTGGAAGCGACACTTTGGGAACCAATGGTCGAGATTTGTGGATAGGAAGGCAAGCTTTGATCCAATGGCCATCCTTGCACCTGGTCAAAATATTTTCAGGAGGGACCCATCCAATGTCATGATTAGTAGGGAATTGTGATTCTTTTGCATATCATTTTGAATGTTTTCCCCCATTAATATGTGGGTTAGGCCAGTTCCATTTGCTATTGGTTGACAATAAATGTTGCATTATCCATGCAGAAAGGGAAATAATATTTGATCAAATAATTCGATTCTTTTAAGAAAAAATCCTGACGCTTAATGTTTCATCCTCAAAAAGAAGAAAAGTCAACTTGGGTTTTGGCGCTCATCCCTTTTGTCCTGGTGGTAAAGGTAGATGTTCATTATTTTTTGAAACCTGAGTTCGAGTACCAATAATGCATGTTGTGTGTGTCGTCTTTGAAAAGACTAAAAAAATTGAACAGATGCTACTTTTGTATAACACCAGCATATTAAAAAAAACTTGAGTTTTGGCTAGTTTTTAAATTTAAGCTCATCTCTTGTTTTGTGAAGTAGCTGATAAACATATGAACTTTTGTTAACTTTTACATATAAATTATTAAATTGTTTATATGTGTAAATTATTTTATAACACAATTTATCAAATTTTATGGTACTATTTGATTTTAATTCAAACGACTTGACTCGAACTTAAAAATAGATCTACTAATTGCTGAAAATTTTGAATTATTCGAGTCTTATTTTATAACTGAAATTTTATTTAAATTTATGTCGAGTATAAAAGGTGTGCATCAAATTATCTTTTCAACTATTTGTTCCTTAACCATGAGGTTTTCCTTGTTGTATAGACTCGAGGATTGTTTGAATGTTGATGCAATGCAAGTCGAATCTACTCGGTTCCTTTGTCCCTTTCTTTTCACCTTTTCTTTCCCACTTTCCAGTTTCCACTCATGAAAAGAAGGGAAGAGTTAAAATTGGAAGGGGTCCAGGGCAGCTTTAGAGCTCAATTACAAGATCATGATTTTGCACCAACCAATCATTGGCTATTTCCTTTCGTTTAGTCCCATCCATGCTAACCTTCTTTTACCTTTGCAGAGGCACGGAATTGGGGACAAAACATAAATAATTAAAAAAAGAATGTCAAATTTATAAATAAAATTTTAAAAAAATATATATAAAAAGACAAAGATAAAAAAATTGGGGGCGGGAGACAATTGACCTTCCCCACCTCCATATAGCTCCGTCACAGAACATAGGAACAAACAAATTAGATATCAAGCTTGAAATGCATGGTTAATGTCTTAATGAAGCAATGGTTCATTCTACAACTGTATTGAGCCCAGTGACGAAGCTACAACTTCAATGAGAGGGGTTGGCGCTTCGGTAGGAGAATTTTTTTCTTTTTAATTTTTTATATTTTTTTTGAAAAAATTGAGATAATTGTAAATTTGCCCTCCTACCTTTTAAAATTTATATTTTATCCCTCTAACTTCAAATCATGGCTCTGTCCTGCTTGAGCATGCAACATGCCAAAATAGATTAAAACTTTGACATAAAGGTGTGTTAATTAGAGGATTTGCAAAGTTATCCTGGCCCTAGAAATGGAACACGACAAGAATTTTATAAGGCGGTCCAGCTTAGAGCAAGTTAAAGCTACGTACCCTTTACCCGACTAGGGATGGGCACGGAACCCGGACCCGACGGATTTCGACCCGACCCGGCTCGATCGGGTCGGGTATTTTTATGAAAAAATCGAGTTCGGGTCGGGTTTTTGCATAGGGTGTAGTCGGGTCGGGTTCGGGTTTTAGGGTGAAAAAATCCGACCCGACTCGACCCGGGACTAATAGTGTAATTTTCCCCTAATTTTTTTTAGGGATATTTGTAATAATACTATTTTTATATATTTTTTATAATTAGGTCCTTAAAATTGATTTTTTATTTACAATTTAGTCCTTAAATTTATTATTTTTTACAATTAAGTCTCTTAAAATTATATTTTACAATTTAGTCTTTAAAATTGATTTTTTTATATATAGGTCGGGTCGGAGTCGGGTTTAAGGTATTTATTTTTGGGTCGGGTCGGGTTCGGGTTTAGGGTTAATATTTTCAGGTCGGGTTCGGGTGGGCTAAAAACCCGGCCCGACCCGACCCGACCCGTGCCCATCCCTACCTTTATTGGTTAGTAATGATTTCGAAATAGGATGACCAAATGAGCTGATAATCCTACTCACTAATCCTTGATTTCATAGCATTACGAGAGAGAAAAAAAAACATCTCCATCTCTTTGATTGTATTGACAGCGTTGATAGAGCTAGAGAGTGACAGTGTGTATATTTATATTAATTTTTTTAACTACCGGTATCTAACTTATTGACGGACTAATCTTAGATTCGGTAATACAGAAACTCATTATGGGTTGATCTTCTCAACCTAATTTACTTAATTTACAATGTAAAAATTTTAACCTCTGATTTCACTGAAATGATCTGTCTTATTTACTAAATCAACAATAAGTTGATTGTCTTTTGAAATGCACGACTACTATTATTCGTGATTTCTCTAGTAAACACGCTTTAGTGTAACATTGTATAAATTGTTTAGTTTTGTGCTAAAATCATTTGATTGTTGGTATTAATTTTTTGGGTAAACTACAACGAAGGTCACCCAATTATGGGTAAGGTTACATTTGTGTCACTCAATTATTAAAAGTTACATTTGGATCACTTAATTATGGGTAATATTACATTTGAGTCACTCAATTATTAAAGGTTACATTTGGGTCACTCAATTATAGGTAAGATTACGTTTGGGCCACCCTTCATATTTAAAAAAGTACATTAATTTAGTCATTTTTTTCTTCCAAATCACTTGTATATCCTCGTTAACATTAGAGTACTTCATTTGAAATCATTAATTAATCTAATACACGAATTTATATACTTTTTTTTAAATATGAAGGGTGACCCAAATGTAACCTTACCTATAATTGAGTGATCCAAATGTAACCTTTAATAATTGGGTGACTCAAATGTAACCTTACCCATAATTGAGTGACCCAAATGTAACTTTTAATAATTGCGTGACCCAAATATAACCTTACCCATAATTGAGTGACCTACGTTGTAGTTTACCCTAATTTTTTATTGTTTGTATTACAACACTGATAGTAGGATAGAAAATAATTTTTTTTATAAACACTTTAGTTTTAGGGTTTATGGATTCATTTTAGGGTGTAGACATGGATAGTTGTTAGAATTTATAGTTTAATGTTAGAATTTAGGGTTTATAGGTTAAATTTTAAATCTTCACTATATCACCCTAAAAACTAAACCCCAACATCTAATCTTAAACCTTAAATTTTAATCTTATTGTCCCTAAATTCTAAATCATGCACCCTAAAATGAACCTCTAAACCCCAAAACTAAAATATTTCTAGAAACTTTTAATTTTCACCGGCAGTGTATTGAATATAAATTCATCTTTAAATGAACAATCCTTAAAGAATTTGTAGAACTAATATTTTGATATAATAATTGAAAAATGTTTTTGGACAAAGTTAAAAAGAATTTAAAACCATTTCTAAAATCCAAACAACTTGAAACTATATTTATGGGATATTTCAAAAGGTTTTCAAACGTTTTCAAAGCCAAATCCAACAAAACCACCCAAGCGTTTCGAAACGCCCCTAGGTGTTTCGATACGAGTATTTACAGTGACAAAACGTTTCGATACAACCTGAAGCTGTTTCGAAACGGGTTTCAATCTGGGTGAGCATTTTTGCTTGGCGTTTCGATACGGTGTTACCCGTTTCGATACGCCTATGTGGCATGACTTCAACGGTCATAAAACTTCCAACGTCTATTTCCCAACTACCTTTTAAATGCAGAGCGTTTCGATACGCCGTTTCGAAACGACCAAGGGCGTTTCGATACGGGTGCTGCATCAGACTGCAACGGCTCTTTCTATTTCAAGAGCGTTTCGAAACGGGGAGTTGCAGAACTGCATTTATGGTGGGAAATGAAGTATCCAACAGCTAGTAACGGCTACAAACTCATTAAGGAGTATAAAAGGGACCTCCAAGCATCTAGTAATGGTTAATGCTTCAATTGTAATACAACATATGATCAAAATGTGTCTTAGTGCCTAATTGTCAATTCTTTGTATAGACAAACACTAGTGAGCCAAAATTGTTAGATTTGCTCAAATGTTTTAGGATTGGGTGAAAGCTTTATTGTGCAAACAAATACCAATTAGAGGGATTTGAGTTTGTTTATTTTTTTATCTCTTTGTAAAGAGGGTTTGATCAAGGCTTTGGGTAGAAAGCTTGATCGATTTGTAAGAGTTTCCTCCTAAGCCTGGATTGATTGGAAATCCTTAGTGGGAAGTCCTTAGTGGGAAGCTAAGGTAGTGGATGTAGACCTTGGTTAGAAGGTTGAACCACTATAAATCATCTTGTCTTTATCATTTTTAGCTTTCACACCTCTTTCACACAATATTCTACTTTTCCACCACTTTGCCTTGTCTTTATCATTTTTAACTTTCACACCTCTTTCACCCAATATTCTACTTTTCCACCACTTTGCGAGCAAGAACGGTTGAAGGAATCGAGCACCGAAAATCCCAACAGAATTTAGTCTCATATTTGTATTATAAAGAGAAACTACACATGTCATATTGATTTGTTTGTTCATTGAATTATTATGTTGTGTGATACAATTGTCTATCATTTGTTATGATTATGCAGTTGAGGACTTGTGTCAACTGTCAACAATATCCAAACGCCACTGAAGTGAAACTCCGTGGCCCTCGTGATCTGCACCGGCTTGTTAGGAACGCCGTCTATTCATGTCGGTAATATTTTTGCCATCACATTGGGAAAGAAGACATGTGTTGACTTCAATCTGTTCGTTCCTTGTGCTAAAGTCTGATGTTTGTCGTTACTAATAATCGTTTAATGAGATTAGTGAGATGAGACATTGATTCTTTAAACAAAGTTAGAGTTTAAGTTCTGACGTTTGTGAATGAAAAACATTAAGTTGGGAGAGTTGCCCTATAACAGGATTCTGCAAAACTCGTTCCGAATTAATCAACCAATAAGTTAAATATCTGTAGACTGTAGTTATACTAAAAAAAGTTTTATCTCTGAAACATAGTAATATGGAACTGGCGGGCCCTTACTTGTCCTCTTTTACATCTGCTTGACATTAGCACATGCGAACAAACTTACAGATGATGCAACAATCTGTTCTGCAGACTGCAGTGACTGTTTTCGTGTTAGTTATGAAACATATCGTGGGTTAATCTCCATGTTCTGAATTCTTCGATTTGTCCTAAGTTGTCCCTTAAGGCCAGTTCTTGCAAGTGGTTGATTTTAGATAAGTTCTGCTTTTCTTTGAAGTCTGTAAGGTTGCCAATGTTGACAGTTCTTGAGCTTGGCAACTGCTGGAGTTACTCTTCACATCAACAATGTCAGATGAGAGTTTGGAAATTCTTTACAGTAAGAACCACACCGAAATCGGGGCCGCTGTAACCGGTACAGATGGTGGAGCTCCCTATTTCTGGTGTGTGCTGTTCAGCAGTGGCAAGCATAACAGTAGCTTTGTTCTAGAGGGAGGTGTGGCTAAAATTTCGAGACCTGGATGCTTTAGTGGTGCCAATGACAAGTGCAGCATTGCTGATGGTTTATCTCGACCAGGTCATATGTGGTTGTTCGCTGTCACGGCTTTCATTGCTGCGGGATATGCCTTCGGATTATGATTATATCCCGTAGTATCTGAGCCGTTCTCCACTTGATTGTTCATTCTGAAGCCTGCTTCAATCCAGTTTCATGTGTACAAATTCAGATTGATTGAACATACTTGACATGAAAATTACATCATTTTCTCTTGAAATGGTACATGATATTGTTGAGCTACATTCATACCTTGGGACTGGATGATTGAAAATGAACTAACACATTTGCAAAACGCTTATCGTTACTCGGATTCGAGGTTAAGTTTCAAATGCAGGTTCGATACAGTTATGTTTAAGCTTTTTTCTAACTCAACAGGATGAGTTTAAATCTAACAAGGATTATGGAAATCATACAGGACATGACTGAAAACATGAGTTTCATGAATTATGTTAGAAATTCAACTTCAACCAAGCATCTCAGTTCACCCCAGAAGTCTTACACTTCAAAACAACAGCAAGAACCAAAAGAACCAGTAGGATCCCAGCAGAAGAACCACCAACTCTATGAATCCAGTTAGGATCGAAGCTCGTAAAGCTTCCGTCACAGAAAAGCGACAAAGCGATGGCCAGGACTAATACGAATAGCAGTAGAGGCAACCAAGAACCGAAGTCGATGCGCTGTTCATCGGGTTCGAGTTCACTCACGGTTCCCTTGTTCATATAAAGAGGTGAAAGAACACCTAAGACAATCAAGCCTATTGCCACCAGTCTCTCATATGAAGAATATCTGCTCCGCCTAATCCAATGACGGTCGAAACTCGTAAAGCTCCGGTTCAAGTAAAACCAGAAAGCTAAGGCCAACACCAGTAGCAGAAGCAGTACACACAACCAGGAGGTGAAGTCCATGGATTGCTCTTCGAGCTCCGGTTCATAAGTCGGCTTCTGGTTGACATAAAGAGGTGAAACCATGGCTAGAACTGTCAACACAATCGCCACCCATTTCTCAAAAGACCTGCTTGATCTGCTGTATGTAGCTATGGAGTCCATTCATGAAAAACAGAGAAACCCTTTTTTTGAGAATTCTGTTCCCAGTTCATATAAACTCTCAATTTGCCTTCTTTTAAACAAAGATGTGAACTTTCTCTATGGATCGTCCCTGTGGAATATAGTTTCTTGTGAAGAAAAATTCTGATCCAACGGCCAAGGAAAAGGGTAGAAGTAAAAGAGCAATCTCTTTAAACCCATATCCCATTGGAATCCTTCCAGAAGTTGTACTTTTAATTGCTTGGAATCAGATTCTTGGAGCAGAATTCATCTGCAGAATTCCAGTTATTCCTAAAGTTGATCAAATTGATGCCATTTGATATCAACACTATTAATAAGTAAAGTAGAAAGCAAACAGTGGGAAACAAGTATTTTACATTTGAAACAAAGTTCTACAAGCCCCATAGTTTTAGGCCATAGGGAGTTAGTTTAGGGTATATGGGTTTAGGTGTAGGGTTAGAATTTAGAGATAGTTGTTTTAATTTAAGGTTTAGGGTTTATAGGTTAGGGTTTAATTTTTAGAGTAATATGGTGAAAATTTAAGTTTTAATCTATAAACTAATTCCCTATACCATAAAACTATGGCGCTTGGGGAAACTTTCAGTTTTCACCGCCTGTGTATAGAATATTTATCCTTTTTTTAATAGTTTAAAGACGATTACAAGGTGGCATCTGTTCATAGCTATTCTTAACCCATTGAAAAAGCACACATCTACTAAAAATCTTAACCGAAACTAAAAATCAAATTTTTTATCTATCATTGTTAACCGTTAGATTAACTCGTAACAAAATATATTAATCTTTTAGCTAAACATATCATCCACGCAGTTAGGATTGATCGAAAACAGCTCCTTCATAAACATTTTTGACTTTGGTGGTGAGAGTAAATTTGAAAAATCAAAGTTCTTTTTCAGAAGACTTTAATATAATATATAAAATCAATTAAAAATATTTTGTTTACTGAGTAATACGATATTAATAAAAGTATATTTGTATAATTATAATTAACATCAATCATTAAAAAATATAAACATATAAATTAATAAGCGAAACGGTACGTAGGCTACTAAAAATCGTCTTCATAGGTGAATGATCCTTGACGGAGAAGGAATTGCAGTGGGAGTAATGTATATTTGGAAAAATTATTGCATGGTACTGGACCACCACGTTATCAATGGTCCCTTCCACTAAAAATCAGCCATGTAATTTTTAAGTTATTTTTTTAAAGATGAATCTTTATCTTTTTAAGCCATATAAATAGGGAGTGGGTGGTTACATAGTGACATGGAAAAAAAGAAATTACATGGCTGATTTTTAGTGGATGGGACCATAGATGACGTGGTGGTCCGGGACCATGCAATAATTTCTCGTATATTTGGCAAGTGAAGTGGAGATTTTGTCCTTCATTTGAATACGGCCAGCAACGAGTTAAACACCGTACGTTCTTTTATGGGTTAAATTTAACCAAACACCGTGGCTGCAACGCGATGTAATGATTACATCGTAATACTTTAAGAATTCGATACAACACCACAAATCGCAATTGTATTAAAAAGTATAGTTATTTTTTGGAGAAAAATCAAGTCGCAACGACCGCAATTTAATAGTATGTGTGGACTTCATCGAAAAGCTCGTACCTAACATCATAGTTTACCACAACGGCTCTTTACAATAAGATTGAATCAAGAAATTCGGAAAGATTTTAAAATTTTCTGTTATTTGAAAAAGGAGGAATTTAAAAGGAAATGGAGCGTTGGGAAAATGAATAAAAAGGAAAAGTTAACTGAAATTACAGTTCATGGCTACCCCCGCGCATAAAAACAATTAGAATTCAAAGTTTCAGAAACACTGGGATCTATTTGAAGATTTGAAAATTTCAATTTTCCCAGCAAACAAACAGTCAAAGTCAGTAATTTTATAAAATTTGTATATGTATTCAAAATAAAAACCCAACGCAAAGCAAAGGGTGACGTGTCGGATACGATATTTTCAAGAAAAAAGAAAAAAAATACTAATTCAATATTGTTCAGAGTCTACAGCAGCACCAGTTAGGGCGGGAAGTCGAAAAAGTTCACAGCTAATAACATTCCCGTAATCTCTCTCCCTCCTCCTCCCCTCTCTATTTGCTTTGTTTTGCTATGTCCGTTTAGGGATTCTTTGAAATTTCCAAAGTCACACTCATCGTACCAGCATTTTATTTCACTGTAACAAACAAACAGAAGCGAAATTCTTTAGGGTTTCATTTTGATTAATTTTCTTTCTGGGTTTATTGAATTTCAATTTTTATCAGGAGCCAAACATGAATTTACGCAAGGGTGCTAAGGTGTGGGTTGAGGACAAGAACTTGGCCTGGGTTGCAGCTGAAATTACCGACTTTAGAGGAAAACAGGTCCAACTCCAAGCTGCCTCTGGTAAAACGGTATGAGTTTGATTCACTTCCGTTTATTTATTTTTAATTTTTGGGTATTTTGAACTGTTTTCGTTTGCTTATTTTTGAACTTTTGATTTCATTTCATTCTTCAGGTGTTGGCGTTGACAGAGAAATTGTTTCCTAGAGATGCGGATGAAGAGGAAGAACATGGCGGCGTTGATGATATGACAAAGTTGACTTATTTGAATGAGCCGGGTGTTCTCTATAATCTTCGGAGGAGATATGCTTTGAATGATATTTATGTAAGTTTAAATCTGTTAATTACTCGAGTGATGTTTAAAATTATGCTTAGTTCTGAACCAAATTGTTGTTTTTCGCGCATATTATCTCTGTAGCTGTTCAAAATGGTATTGATTAAAATATATTCTCGATATGTTTAATTTGTTAGTTAAATCTGATGCTGAAGTCCTGTTGACGTCTGAATTGCCTCGTTGGACTTATTTTCCGAGATATATGTCAGTGAAATATATTCTTGAATTTTGTTTCCTTGGAAGAATTAGTTATCTCCTTGCATTACTTAAGAAACCTGTTTAGATTCTTCGAAGGAATGCAAGTCTTTCATTTTCGTTTATTTCTTTCTTATTCCCAAATTTAGAGTTTCTAGTGGTTATCGTGCCAAATTAGAGTTTTGCTTCTCTTCTGCTTAGGTGTTATGTTTTAGATGGCCTTAACTAAATAACAACACCTTCTGACTGTGTCTTTAAGGAGTATAATGCTGGCATTGTTTACTTACGTTAGATTTTTTTTTTTGCCTTCTGTTGTTTCAATTAGTGTGCCATATGATATGAACCTGTTAATATGGATTTTTTAAAATAGTTATCTACCCATGGTTTTTTCTCGTACTCGCAAAGCTTTATATAAGACATCGTTGACTAAATTTGTATCTGTCAAATTTGGTTATCAAGTTTCATTATGAGTTTATTAGTATTTGTCTCTGAATTTTTTAATGCTGTTATTAGTGATATTTAGCTAATCTCAACTAACATATTTTAGTTTACAAAGAAATCAATTTTGGTTATGCGACGTGTTTGCACATGCACCTGTGCTTTCTTTGTATAACTTTTTCTGATTTACTTGATATCCTTAGTAGGTTCTTTTTCAATTACCAGAAGCAGTTACAAATCTGTTTCTCTTTTATAGACATATACAGGAAGCATTTTGATAGCAGTTAATCCATTCACAAAACTCCCTCATCTTTACAATGTGCATATGATGGAGCAGTACAAGGGTGCTCCATTTGGTGAGCTAAGCCCCCATGTTTTTGCTGTGGCCGATGTATCATATAGGTATGCCATCTTTGTCTGGATGCTTGATCCATAATGCCCTGCTGATGGCATGATTTAATTGTTATCTATTAAATCTACTGTTTCATTACCTAGGGCAATGATGAATGAGGGTCGAAGCCAGTCTATACTAGTCAGCGGAGAAAGTGGGGCTGGTAAAACTGAGACAACAAAGCTAATTATGCAATATCTTACTTTTGTTGGAGGCCGTGCAGCTGGTGACGACCGAACTGTCGAGCAGCAAGTTCTTGAAGTAAGATTACATGAGTTGATTAACTTTATTACTTCTTGAATGCAATGGCTACATATATAAACACTTTTTGTTTATGTTTTTTTTTAGTTTTTTCTCTTACTTCTGAATACAGTCTCTGTGTCTGTATCTGTGTGCGTGTTTTCTTTTTTTCTCCCGGGGAGTGGGGGGTGGGTGGACTGGCATGGAAGGTAGCTCACAGTTCTATGAAAGTTAAGCAATTACTGCATTTTTGCTCTAGGTTGATTCAGATTACTTTTAGAATGGAACAAGCTTTTATTTTGCTTATTTTGTAGTTTTATTGAAGCTTAATAGAGGATCCTATAAACTAACCGTGTGGTTTAGCCTAGTTCACGTTTTCTTACATTTGCGTATTTTGTAGTTTTATTGAAGCTTAATAGAGTACCCTATAAACTAATTATGTAGTTTAGCCTAGTTCACGTTTTCTTACATACTCTTGCGCCACCCCTCGTTGCTACCAGCATTCTCTTGATTTCATTTTCTTTATGATTCAGTCAAATCCACTGTTGGAGGCTTTTGGAAATGCAAGGACTGTTAGAAACGACAATTCTAGGTGAGTTTTAGAACCCTTTTTCTCAAACTACATGTGTCTACTGGCTAGTGTATATACCTACTTATTGAGTTTATAAACTTCGTCAGCAGTGTGTAGGTTTATAGTCCTTCTCAAATAGACCTAATTGTTACGAAGTTTGAAGTAGGAGTTTAGCTTCCTTTAAATTGTTTCTAATATGATCATACTAGTCCATGTTGTTTCACTCATCTTCAATTCTGCCTTCGCTACTGTCCATATGTGGTTGTTCTTGGTGAGTAATGATTTTTGAGGGATCTGTAATTGTGCAAGATGGATGAAACCAAGTAGTTTGTTTATCAACATATGTTTAAAACACATCAAGATGGGAGAATATATTAAGCTGACTTTATTTGAATTATGTCACATAAAACCATATAATTGCAACTCAGAATATGTTATTGTTAAGCTTGTGCTATTTCCATATTACATGTCAGTTTGCTGATGTATGCTGACTAGGTGGAAGTGACAGGATACAATTTATTTATATTCTTGTACTGTTGCTTAATCCTTTATTTTGTTTGTTGCAGTCGTTTTGGCAAGTTTGTTGAGATCCAATTTGATGCAAATGGTAGAATATCTGGTGCTGCAGTTAGAACTTACCTTCTTGAACGATCCCGTGTTGTTCAGATAACAGATCCTGAGAGGAACTATCACTGCTTCTATCAGTTGTGTGCATCTGGGAAAGTAATCTGTCTCTCTTTATCTTGTTTTTTGGCCATACATGTCTCCTTTTCTCTTTCCCTTCTCTTCATTGTCTGTCTCACCATGTTTATGCATGTGTACAGTTTGTGTACACACCATATATATGCTTGTGAATGTCATGTTTAATGTTGTAGATTGCTGCACGTTCAGTTATTGTGAACATTATGTTTAATTATTATACATCTACACATTCCACGAGACCTTTTTGTATGAATGTGCATCCCCCTTTTTTCCTTCTCTGTGTTGTTGAATGTGTCCTAAAAATGTTTTTGTTAACATAATTTATATATGCCTATAGAAAATCTGTGTAGTGCTGAACTACTGTTACTTTCTAAATATGGCTTTAGGTGAGCTGCATTGCATTATTATAATTTAGAAAGCTATTTCATTGATTTCGGGGTATAAAATAAAGGCCTAGATAACACAATACCTTAACTAGCATATTTTAATCCCTACCACTTTGTTTGTTCAGGATGCAGAAAAGTACAAATTAGGCCATCCAAACCACTTTCACTATTTAAATCAAAGTAAGACATATGAACTTGAAGGAGTGAGCAATGCAGAGGAATATATGAAGACAAGGAGGGCAATGGATATTGTTGGAATTAGTCATGAGGATCAGGTTTGAGAATAATACACTTAGCTTGGGCCTTTAATTTATTTTCCCCTGAATTAACTTATGATATTACAAATTTTTATCAGGAAGCTATATTTCGCACCTTGGCTGCAATTTTGCACCTGGGAAACATTGAGTTTTCCCCTGGAAAAGAGCATGATTCTTCAGTTATTAAAGATCAGAAGTCAACATTCCATATGCAGATGGCTGCTGATCTTTTTAGGTGGGTGATCCTAGAAGATAGCTTTCTATATTCTTGAGTAAAGTATCATGTAACCTTCTTCTTGGATGTTTTAACAATGTAAAGGCAAAATTACCATATGGAACTTGAGGCTTGGTTTGGGAATCACATTGATTACTTGGTAATCAATAATTTATGTTGATATGTTCTATGACTGATGTGCTAAGTAATAATTCATTGATAATCATCCTTTTGAGTTTGGTCACTTGATGGGACACTGCTTAATAAAATATTTTCAATATGGAATTGTTGGATTGTATATATTGTGGAACTAAAATGATCAAAATCAAAGTGGTAATTAATTATCCTTAGTGTACGAAAATAGCTGTTGTAGTATAATTAGTTCAAATTTCAGTAATAAAAGTATTTACTTCAAGCATCTAATATTTTTGGCATGAGGGTTTTGAGTTTTTTAAATTGCCTTACATTGGCAATGGAATAGTAGGTTGCTGGCTAGTTCAAGCTAGCCACTTGTTGATCTATTCAATTTCCATTGTTCAATTTGTAAATTTTCATTCTATTGTTAGGCATGTTACCAAATTGTTCATTTAACAGGTGTGATATGAACCTCTTGTTGGCAACATTATGTACTCGTACCATTCAAACCCGTGAAGGAAGTATTGTTAAAGCTCTTGATTGTAATGCTGCTGTGGCTAGTCGAGATGCATTGGCAAAGACAGTTTATTCTCGATTGTTTGATTGGTATACTTATGTTAATGCATTTTTATAGGCATTTATTTTATCATGTATATTTTGTATGATTATTAAACCTTTTCTGTTCTGAATTTTTCTTTTTATTTCTTAAGGCTTGTTGATAAGATCAATATGGCTGTGGGGCAAGATCTGAATTCCCATGTACAAATCGGAGTTTTGGACATCTACGGATTTGAATGCTTTAAGCATAATAGGTAAAGTTCAACTCTTTAGTTTTGTATGTTCATTTCATGTTTTTATTGTTATCATTATTTAAATCTATTGCTTAAGTGTATCTTATGTGATGTATGCAAATGTACTCTCGAATCTGTAGTTTTGAGCAATACTCACATAAGAGTTGTATCCATGTTTCTTTTCTTTGATTGATTTTCATCTTCTGTGCTCTAGTTTTGAGCAATTTTGCATCAATTTTGCGAATGAAAAGCTTCAGCAGCATTTCAATGAGGTTAGCAATCAATCTTGCATGCAATGAATGAAGTCTACATTTTTTCTGATTGTGCTATGCTGTCCAGTTTACTCTGTTTTTTCATATATTCTTTTCTTCATTTGTTTCAGCATGTATTCAGGATGGAGCAAGATGAATATAGGAAAGAAGAAATTAACTGGAGCTACATCGAATTTATAGACAACCAAGATGTTCTAGATTTGATTGAGAAGGTTTTTATTCATGGTCTTCTAAAAAATTGTCTTTTCTATATGTTGTCTCTGTTGGCAGTAGAGCTTTACTTTGGCTAATTTTCATCTTCCTTATAATATGACCATGGTAGTCTTATCTAAGATTCTGCTGTTATTATCATGCTTTATTTGGATTTCACTTGCAATATCCCTTAATACGGTTGAATTACTTAGAGTTTTTGTCAGTTACTGATGCTCTTATTATAAGTAGTGTTTCATTTTAGTATTTGTATCATTCGACTTATTTCATCTTCTTCTTCTTCTTTCTTTACATTTAATATATTCTATAATTTGTTCCCATTAGGCCTTATACTATTGTGCTTGCATATGCAGAAACCTATTGGGATAATTTCTCTTTTGGATGAAGCTTGGTACTGTTTAAATCCTTCAATATATATTGGTGTGTGTTGCTCTGTACTATTTAATCTGTTCTGTTAATCCTTATCCTGATTTTCTTATTTGTGCAGCATGTTCCCAAAATCTACACATGAAACATTTTCGACCAAATTGTTTCAGAATTTCCGGGGTCACCCAAGGTTGGAAAAGGCTAAATTTTCAGAAACAGATTTTACTGTTTCACATTATGCTGGCAAGGCAAGTGATAGAACATTGTGTCTTAGATAATATAACCATGTTCGGATACGAAAGATATAGTGATGATTTACTTCTTCCTTTCCTTTTAGGTTACTTATCAAACAGATTCCTTTATAGACAAAAACCGGGATTATGTTGTGGTAGAACATTGTAATCTCTTGGCTTCTTCTAAATGTCCATTTGTTGCGGGTCTTTTCCCTTCGCCACCGGAGGAATCTTCAAGATCATCGTACAAATTCTCTTCGGTCGCCACAAGATTTAAGGTGCATAATTTTTTTTTTGGTTTTTGATGACTTTCCTAAGGTGTTAGAAAATTTAAAGAAATTTTTACTAGTTATGTCATATGATATATTCAGATAATTTTTATCAGTTCTTGTTGACATTAATATGCTTGTCACTGGAGAAGTTAACTAAGAGTCCAATCTATGATTCAAAAACTGCCATTTTTGTCAGTTCTTTGACCTCAACTAGTGCATGGACTCGGCATTTTCTAACCTCCTATCAATGTTGATGCAACATGACATGGATTCGAGTGTAGAATATGTGTCCGGCATGGTGATTTTGATTCTTGTACAGAAAATCTGAAAACCCCAATTCTGTAGTAGTAGTAGTAGTATATTCATATAAGTTTAGAAGTATTATTATTATTATTATATCCATATTTTCGGGGATTTTCTAGCCAAATCTGCGAGTCCTATATTTTTACCAAAAGATGAATCTGATACATCATACTCCAGTCCATCTAAGTCTAACATAGTTGAACACTTGTCATTGATGATATTTTTTAAGACAATAAACTATCACGGGAATTTTTGGCTACTTCTATCTTTTCTTCTTTGTGGTGCTGGTATTATTCTTTGTTGGAACTTATTTTTAGGAAGTGAGGTGATTACTAAAAGATTTCCCTGTTAACATACCTATTTACTTGTGGTTTACTGATGAGGGCTTTCTGTTCACTCTAAGCACATCAGACATAACATCTATAATTCGTTAAAGCCAATGCTGTTAATTCTTTTTCCTTTTCTTTATAGCAACAACTTCAAACACTCATGGAAACCCTCAACTCAACAGAACCTCATTACATACGCTGTGTGAAGCCAAACTCATTGAACCGACCTCAAAAATTTGAGAACCTCAGTATCCTTCATCAACTACGTTGTGGGGTAAGTACTCTCTTTATGTATGCTTCCTTTCTTGAATTATAGTGCTATCAATCTCAATGGAAAGTTCAGTGTAAAGTTTTGTGCTCATGATGTGATTAGTGTGTTGTAACATTTGACCTTGGTCTTCTATTCTTACATAATTATCTGCTCTTTACTTTCCTAAGCTCTTTGACTGCAATTTTCTTTTCTTTCTTTTTCACATGCAATTTCCTTTCTTACATAATCATCTGTTCTTTTCACATAAAATTCTTTGATTTCAGTTGATCTATGAGTCTGCATTAATTTCTACATGAAAATGTCAGGAAAGTATTTTAAAAGCTTAATAACAAAGGCATAACTTTTACATTTTCAATCAGACTCGAATGTAGCTTTCCAATAAAGTAATAGAATAGACAAGTCTGTTACAACTTACAAGAAATTTCTGATAACATCAATCACTCTAAATACTTAGTGTGCTACTTTATTGATGGCGGAGGTCCCTGGCGCGAGTGGCACATGATAAATTCCTGATTGATTTTACATTTCTTATTTCAATGTGATTGCTTCTGCATTTTTTATCTGGCACATGGATTTCTTCTTATTCCAGGTCTTGATTCTTGATAAATTCTATAGATTTGATTTGCTAAGAGAATTTTATTTGATTTGAAATTAGGGTGTTCTGGAGGCTGTTCGAATAAGTTTAGCTGGCTATCCAACTCGACGGACTTATTCTGAATTTGTGGATCGCTTTGGCTTGTTAGCTCCAGAATTCATGGATACAAGGTTGTAAATGTTTTTTCAATCACACCTGCATACTATGCAGATTATCATATGCACATGTCAAACCACACATTTTCCTATAATTTCTTCCAAAGAAATCCATTTCTTCTCCACTTTGCTGTTCTCTGATGTTTCTTGTTTAAGGCTTAAAGTTATATTTGCAGTTATGATGAAAAGACATTGACAGAGAAAATTCTGCAAAAGTTAAACCTTCAAAATTTCCAGGTAATCATGATCAACACTGTAAATAAATTATTTCTAATTTTCTGCTGTTGCTTTTGCAATTTTTCATTAAATGGCCTAATTTTTCTAATTCTCCCCTTTCAAATATTTGTGCAGTTGGGCAAGACAAAAGTGTTTCTTAGGGCTGGTCAGATTGGTGTTTTAGATTCACGACGGGCTGAGGTTTTGGATATATCTGCAAAACGTATACAGTACCGTTTGCGGTCATTTATTGCCCATAGGAACTTTATTTCAGCCAGGGTTGCTGCAATTGAACTCCAAGCATATTGTAGAGGTTTTCTTTCTGTCTGGACACCTACTTTTCATACATAAATAACCCATAATTCACTGAGAGGGAATTTAGGTGAACAGAGGAAGGAGAGGATGCTAGAGAATCAAACCTCGAAATTATTCAATTTATCTACATAATAACTTTTTGATGTTCAACATATATAATGGGAATTCATGAAACCCTAGTTCTAAATGACAATTCCAAATATAACCCTCATTAAGATAAATAAAACAAAGTAACCTAACTACTGAAAACTTAAAATACATAAGCTTAAATCAAATTTGACATTACAGAATACTCGAAATGATTTAGCCTTTTCTAACGACAGTGTATTTGGGTCATTAACTATATTTTCCACAATCAATTGTCTCATATCTTTGCTTTAGTGCTAAGTTATCATGATTTCTGCAGGATGCCTTGCTCGAAAGATGTTTGTCGCAAGGAGAGAGGCAGCAGCTGCTGTTTGTTTACAGAAAAATGTCCGCGGTTGGCTATTGAGACGTGCTTATCTGGAACTAATTTCAGCAGCTGTTTTTATACAGTCCAACATCCGTGGCTTTTCAGCTCGTCAAAAGTTTTTGCATGGAAAGAAACATAGAGCCGCCTCTGTAATCCAGGTGAACAGAACTTGTTCATATTTCTGTGCTATCACATGCGGTTTTCAATATGTATATGATTATGTTCCTCATGGTTTCATGTTGCGCTCTGGGAACGTGTGATAAACAATTAATGTGTTTCCCCCGTCAGGGTAAAACCCTCTGCAGGCTACAATTTGACTTTTAATGTCTGTTTCTTGCATTGAGCAGGCTCATTGGAGATTGTACAGATTCCGCTCTGCTTTCCATAATTATAAAAAATATATCATAGCAATACAATGTCATTGGAGGCAAAAACTTGCAAAAAGAGAGCTTCGAAGGCTTAAGCAAGTATGTGGAACTGCTTATTCTGTGATTTCTTTCACTGTAAACTTCATGTTAAATGTGTTTTGTGGAATCTACCGAGTGCTACCTCCAAGGTCCAAGAAAAAGTATTTGAAGAAAAGACAATCCTTGTTTGATAAAAATCGTGTTTTGAATATCGTAAAACTTTATTTGTCTCATTAAGTTATTGTGGGCATTTATTTAGTAAGATAAATGGTAGGTCAACAATATCCTTGTTTGATAAAAATCGTGTTTTGAATATCGTAAAACTTTATGTCTCGTTAAGTTGTTGTGGGCATTTATTTAGTAAGATAAATGGTTGGTCAACAATCAGTCTAGGGCAGTCCTATATTTTCCAGGTGTATTAAATGTTCTTTTATGCTTATCAATTTTTTTCGTTTAAGGATTTAAGGGATTGTAGAAAAGCAATAAGTAAAAATTCATTGTTTTCTTGAGTTTTACTTGAAAACTGAATATTCATTTAGGATCAGACCCATCTATACAGGGAGATGGAATCTTCCTAATGTATTCATTACAATCCCAATTCACAATCAGACAGACTTTCCACATAATTAAGAACTTCCTGGCAACACATGACCACTTCTGCATATACAATTTTCAGGAGGCAAATGAAGCAGGTGCCTTACGGTTAGCAAAGACCAAGCTTGAAAAGCAATTAGAAGATCTCACATGGCGGTTGCATCTGGAAAAACGAATGCGGGTATAACTTATAGTTTCTGAACTCTTGTTTTAGAAAAGCTATAATCATAAATTTGGAAAGTCTGTACTTTGCCCTTAGATCTGTTCTCTAGTGCCACTATTCTTTTTTATTATTAAAAATATTCTATTATTCCATGTTCCATTTTTTTTATTTAAATGTGGCAATCTGCAGGTTTCCAATGAAGATGTGAAGTCAGTTGAAATTTCGAAACTGCAGAAAGCATTGGAATCTTTGAAGCTTGAGTTAGATGCAGCTAAGCTGGCAACAATTAGTGAGTGCAACAAGAATGCAGTGCTGCAAAATCAATTGGATTTATCAAGAAAAGAGAAATCTTCTTTTGAAAAGGAACTTACTATGATGACTGAAATGAGAAAGGAAAATGCATTACTTAAGGTTTGTGTTCTGGTGTTGATTACTGGTTTTTTATGATTGATCTAAGAAAACTATTTACTTTCCACTTTGGAACTTCATAGTTTACTTTATTCTGATTTAACCTTTTTCTTATAAACTGAATTTACAATATGCTTTCTGTATATTTGTCATCTGCTTTATTATTAAGGACTTGCCTTTGACTTCCATTTACTTTCAGAGTTCTTTGGATACCTTGGAAAAGAAGAATTCTTCCCTGGAGCTTGAGCTCAAGAAGGCTGTAAAAGATGCCAATGATACAGTTGAAAAATTGCGGGAATTAGAACAAAAGAATTCTGAACTGCAGAATAACATGAAAAGGTATCTTTCATAACTTTTTTTTTGATCCAAAGGTATCTTTCATAACTTGAAACTGTGATTTAGACTTAAATACCCGCATGCATATAGTGCTTTGCATACTGTTTGTTTTGCTTATTTGTTTGTTACGGTAACATTGGATTTTTGTTCTGCTATGATTTAGTCTCCCACTGATTGCTTTTTACATTTATTTATTTTGTTGTCTTGCCATCTGAAGTGAATATACTAATTTGGTTTGCACATTAATTAATTTGACTTCCTGATTCATTTTGTTTGCTGTTTTTTAACAAGTCTGGAGGAGAAGCTCTCACATTTAGAAGATGAAAATCTTGTTCTACGACAAAAAGCATTGACTCCATCCCCTAAAAGCAACCGTGCTAGCTTTTTTAAGTCATTTTCAGATGTAAGTGCATGTCTGTTTTATCTTAGATGGCTTATCTTTGTACTAATTGTAATTTTTATTTATTTTAGATGGCGCTGGTCTGACATCCTTTCTTTGTACTCTTAAATTATCCTTCTTTTAACTTTGCATTATTTGGGATTACTGAGAAGTGGTTCATGTAAAATATTGTTTTCTTAATGAACCAGAAATATGGTGGCACACTTGGTCTTCCTCAGACTGACCGGAAGCAAGTATATGTAAGACCCCCTGCCCCCCAAATTCTCATTTCTCCATTAGAAAAATATTGCTGCATTTGACTAGTTTTAGCTCTTCTGCAGGAATCTCCCACACCTTCAAAACTTATTGTACCTTTCTCACATGGCATGTCAGAATCAAGAAGGACGAAACTAACAGCAGAGAGACAACAGGTTTTTTGTTTATACAAAAATCATTTGAGTTTATTCTTTTGATTCTCATTGAGATCTTTTGATAGTTTTGCATTTGCATAAAAATATAAGAATCTGTGTCCACAGGAAAATTATGAATTTCTTTCAAGATGTATCAAAGAAAATTTGGGGTTTCACAATGGTAAACCGCTGGCTGCTTGTATCATATACAAATGTCTTCATCATTGGCATTCCTTCGAGTCTGAACGGACAGCTATATTTGACTACATAATAGAAGGAATCAATGATGTCCTGAAGGTACTTGTAGTGCATCATCACAAACTTTCATGAAATTGAAAAGCCATATTTTATAATAGATACTGATAATAATATTTGAGTCATTTCATTCCTTTTCTCAATTCAATCCCATAATATTTTTTAATAACTTTTTATCCCTTTGCGAATGTTTTCTGTATTCAATCTTTGACATTTTTGCAGGTTGGACCTGAAAATGTAACCTTACCTTATTGGCTGTCCAACACCTCAGCACTTTTGTGTCTTCTGCAAAAAAAATTACGATCAAATGGCTTTCTTTCTGCTGCCACTCAACGTTCTGGAGGAAATACTGGTTTACCTGGGAGGGTTTCCTATGTGAGCTCCATTGCAATATTTTGAAAATGACCTTTTTGGGTTGTAAAATTTTTATATTTAGTAGAGTTCGTATCTCCATTTTCTTTGAAACTTTAATGCTATTCCAGCTAAATATATATCCCGAGTATTGTTTATTATGTTATTGTTATCATATTACTGAAGCAGTCACCTTTATTTCTAATAGTAGTTATCATTGCTGTATTAGGCTTGTAGTCATGTTTCATTCTTTTTTATTTTATGACGTCATTGAACAACTTTGTCTAGTAAGCTGATTTTTGTTTATGACACCTCTAGGGTCTGAAATCCCCTTTCAAATACCTCGGGTTTGAGGATGGCATGTCACATATAGACGCAAGATATCCAGCGATACTATTCAAACAACAGCTGACAGCCTGTGTTGAGAAGATTTTTGGCTTGATTCGTGACAATATTAAGAAAGAATTATCCCCGCTTTTGGGACTGTGCATTCAGGTTTGTATTGAATGTTAGATGTTAATATCTTATGCAGATTGGAAGCTAAACCCCAAAAGTCAATTTTGTGAATTACCTGGCCCCAAGATAAATTTCTATTATTATTTAGCCGTGTTTGTGTTATGTCTCAATCATCTGTTTGTGTTGTGCAGTTCAAGTGCTTAGCTTTTCACTATTAAGGTGTTTTATACTGTACAAAGCAACTTGAGTGAAAAGGCATTCATTGTTTGATTATGATTTGATCAATGTTTTTCATATATGTTTTCATGTATATGTGATTCTTTTATTTATTTGTTTTCTTAAAATAAGGTATATTTTCTGGGATTCTTGTGAGAAATCATCACAGTTGGAAACTTAAAATTCTAATTTCTGTATAATGTTTGTTAATTTTGAAGGTGCCAAAAAATGCACGAATGCTTGCTGGGAAATCAAGATCTCCTGGAGGGCTTCCCCAACAGTCACCTAGTAGTCAATGGGATAGCATCATCAAATTCTTGGATTCTCTTATGGATCGGTTACGTGAAAATCATGTAGGTGTAATAGTTTGAAGCAAGGTGTTTCTCTTCTAGAAACAATAGTGACTAGTTTGCAATACTTGATGGGAGAATTGAATAATTCTTTATCAACTTATTAAAAAAGGTTTCTCTTACAAAATTATTTAGAGCAGTAATGCCAAAAATCATCCCAGCTTTGGTTTCTTCAGTCACCTTCCCTGATCCAGTCCCTGTTCATGTAGGTGCCCTCTTTCTTCACTCGTAAGCTAATAACTCAGGTTTTCTCCTTCATCAATATTTCTCTTTTCAACAGGTATGTGCCCATAGTATTTAAAATTATCTTTAGAGTCAAATTGGTTGAATGATCAAACTATTAAGCTGAAATTTTATCCAGTCTTTTACTTCGACGAGAATGTTGCTCGTTCTCAAATGGAGAATATGTTAAGTCTGGCCTAGCAGAACTAGAGAAATGGATAGTCAATGCAAAGGAGGAGGTAAAGAACTTTCTTCAGCGAGTTATTGTACTAATTGAATGCAGTAGTCTTTTATTCTGAAATATTGGAATATTCAGTTTGCAGGAACATCTTGGCATGAGCTAAACTATATTAGACAAGCCGTTGGTTTTCTGGTTAGTGTCCCCGCTTCTACATACACACACACATACACATTTCTGGCCTGTTAAGCTATAAATTATGAAGTCTGTTCACTTTTTTATTCTACATTTATTTAGGTAATACATCAGAAGAGGAAAAAATCTCTGGCTGAGATCAGTAACGATTTGTGTCCGGTAAGCTAATGCTCATCTGAATCCCCTATCTCAATTCCCCTTTTGGAGGTTAATTGTGTTACCTTTTCTTGTGGAACTTGTGCAGGTATTGACTATTCGGCAAATTTACCGAATAAGTACCATGTACTGGGATGACAAATATGGTACTCAGAGTGTGTCAAATGAGGTGAGTTATATAGACTCTATGGTAATTTTTTGTTTTATGACAGTCGCTTGGGTTTTTGACATTATCCATCACCAGGTTGTTGCTGAAATGAGGGAGATGTTGAACAAGGACAACCAATATCTGGCCTCGAACTCATTCTTGCTGGACGATGATCTGAGGTAATTTGTTTTCTCTGTCAAATTTGTTTACCGTCTGAACTCACCGGAGTGGAGATACGATTTGCCTTTTGAAAGCATATTTTTCTCCTCTGCCATGTTTGTGTATATCACCTCGAATTATTTTCTGATTGCAGCATTCCATTCTCAACTGAAGATATAGATATTGCGATACCAGCAATAGACCCTTCCCACATTGAACCCCCTGCATTCTTGTTGGAATATTCGTGTGCGCAATTTCTAACGCAACATCAAAAGTAAGTTTAGCATAGCTCGTGTTGAAAGTTAAATCTCTCTTGATGGCATCCACATTGTGTAACCACAGCATTGGCATTGTATAGGGGTAAGCCATATGTATGGTTTTGAATTGAGAAGGATGCTTCTTATTTTTTTTACTTGTGAAGCTTGTCCTCTCCTCTTTCATCCCTCGGTATTTGCCTATTTGGTTTTAACTGTAGAAATGCTTTCATGTTGTATTCTTATGCCTGTGTAAAGAATGTTTAGATTGTACATAGAAGTAGAAATGTTTTCCTGTTCACCTCCCTACAGACATGGTATGGATGTGCACGACGTGGCAGTTGGCACTTCCATTGTTTTTTTTGACATTTTACTATAAAATAAAGAAGGCTTAAGGGCTATTTGTCCATATAGTATGTTTACATCGATTTAGCCCATGAAATAGTCGAATTGTATTATTGTTTAAGGTTTAGGAACACTTTTATGTTTCATAATTACTTTAGTTTGCTTTAGAATTTAAAGTTCGAGGTTTAAAAATTAGGGTCAGAGTGTCAGGCAAATGGTGATGCAATTTGATTACTTTAAGGGCTAAATTGGTGCAAAAATACTTAATAAACTGAGACTAAGCCAAAAAAAAAATCTTCCCATGCTCATTGTTCCTTCATATGTCTGAATTCTGGTCCAATATCCTCCACCCAGAAAAACAAATTCCTCTGGGGAGTGTTTTACTCTGAACAAATCAGCCCCTAGAATCATGGGGTGTTAGAGAGAGAGAAAAAAAAACAATTGGTCAACAATATGGGGAAATCAAAACTTTAGCCTGTGTCACGAAAATATGATACGAGGGTGTTTCCTCCAACCTTAAAAAGCCATTCAAAATGGTGATTTTGCAAATGAATTTGCCCAATCATTCACAGCAACCCAGCCTCGAACAGATTTCTCCGTCTCAAAGACTCGTCGACGAGCTTGAAAGTTTTCTTCACAAGCTTCTGGTCAAGTGCAGTGGTTCTGTAGATCTTAAAGACTCGATCTACTCGGTCGGGGGTGGTGCTTTGAAAATACAACTCCTCAAATTTCTTCTTGACGAACCTGAACAGAGAGAATCATCATTAACAGTCTTGGATGAAAAATCCTTGTTCATAATAAGGATGGGAAATAATAAAAAGAAAAAATCGCTCACTCATATGCATGCTCGATCTCTTGTTTTCCTGTTGAAACGGGCTGGTAATCTTTGAACCACTCGCATACATTTAGTGGAACCTACATAATGTCGGCCGTCAAAGACCACACCGATGCTAAAACATAAACATCCTAATATTTATACCATTCTAGTGGCATCTACCTTTAGAACCTTCTTTTCAAATATGTCAAATTTGTTGAGAAACAGCATGAAGGATGTTTTCTGCAGAAATGAACCAGGTTTTAGATTAAGCAAAATTCCAGCATGAAGGAGCATATATAGCCTGAAGAGAACCTCAAAGCATGGCTGTTTTAAGACCCAATCAAAGAGTTCTTTTGTCTCCACCATCCGGTTCTTCTGTTCATCCTCGAAAAGAGTTTGATCATACCTAAGACCACCACAATTTCTAAGTTAACATTTCTGCATTTTTATACCAGCCTCTGATATAGAAACTGTTAGGTATTGTTACACGTACAGACAACGGAATTTAGAGATGGTGAAAGTAAAAAGGGTCTTACTCGCTAATAGCGGCACAAAAGATCACAGCCGTAACACCTTCAAATAGATGGATCCATTTCCTTCTCTCATTTCTCTGGCCTCCCACATCAAAGAGTCTGTATACTTCACCACTTTTCTTATTCTCCCCCACAGGACTGCAAAGCAGACGTTATAGACGACACGAATTACTAATCAATATATCCAACAAAAATGCAGACAGGAACCTATGTAGCATCTATGACATAACCATCGACTTAAGTCACCTTATCAAAACTATAATCTGCAGAGATCATGACACCTGATTGAGTACCTATTTTAATTTATCTATATAAGCATATAAATCTGAAATCAATCGGATTTCAAGAAGGCAAAAACATGTTTCATTTACTAGGCATAAACATAGGAGAGACTAAATATAATTCACCTGAACTGGATTTCAACAACACCAGTTGTACGAACTCTTGCGTATAGAACATCCTCCTGCAATATGAACCAGATTAGGAAGCTGATTTAGAGAAAATATCTTTAGAATTAGAAGATAAGCTATAATGCAATGTCACCTACAGCTTGAATGTGGAATGAGCTAATTAAGATCCAGACAGGACATAAAAATTTCGTTTTCAAGGTTTTCTTTATCCTGCTCATCTTGAGGAGGTAATTAAACTATTAATCATATATATGTTGATTGCTTTCATGAGCAGGACGTATGCATGGCACTAAAACTTCTTTAAGAAGTAAATGTTGCAAATTATAGGTACCTTTGTTGGAATATAATTTACATCGGACAATCTCTGCAAATTTTCCATGAAATAATGAGTACAATCTGGTACTTGAAGTTCATTACCACGAGCATAGGTTTCCTACAAGTATACAGAGTGATTAAGTACTATAGTGCACCATCGAAAATACCAAATTTTGACAAACTCAGTAAATTCTACACACAAGAAAAATAACACTAAACACAAAACTAAGCAATGGAGTTACATACTCAGAATATAGCATTTATACATAACGCATACTTACTTGAATTGCAGAATCTTTCCAGAGAGTTTCTATCTCTTGTGCAAGTTCTCTATTTAGACGCGGACACTCCAACCTGCTTCCAATTTCCGATATTTTCTCCCCAATAACCTGATAGAGAATAGAAAGTTTATGTAATACCTTGACCACAGATACGATAACTGATTATTTAAAAAATAAAGGCAAAGAGAAACTAATTGGAATGCAATTACTAAACTTTACAGATACCAACAGCAGAAAAAGATGACTTCAAACCTTATTTTCACTGGATAGAACATATTTGGAAGAATCTGCTTCAGTTTGGGAAAACTCCTTTGATCCATCATACAGTATCTATACGCCATGTAAAGCACAATTTTAAAACATAGATAAAGATCCTCGTAAGAGATAAAGTTTCGCATCATAGATAACTGACACCTGAAGGGAAATAAACCAACACACCCTTTTCAGGTTTTGCATACTTTTATAGTCTGATAGATGTTTGCATGGATGACTGAGATATAGCTCCTTAGCTCTTCCTCGTCAAAACCAGTTTGAAACAGAAGCTTTATCTGCAGACAAGCCATGTAGAATAAAAGATTATATACACATATCTGCATTGTCAACAAATACACAATAATTTCAATGAAGGGTTGATCAATCGGTTTAACCTGCTTAAAAATAGTTGACTTCCCAGATTCACCAGCACCTTTAAAACAATGAATATTTCGATCATAAATGAAGCGACCCAGAAAAGAGAAGGGGAGAGTATTGAAAGAACATGAAAGAAAACAAAAGCATTGCAGCAAATCATTTCATATGCATAAAATTCAGATCGTGCGTGCTCAACAGGAACCATAACTGATATCTTCAACCATGCAAACATAGGAACGAGAATTTAACAGTCATAATAGGAGAGTACGTAATTCGTTATTTGCAAACAAATAAGGCATCAAGGAACATAATATAAGTTGTACGCACCAAGTAATAGAAGCTTCTGGATATGCTTTTCAGCCTTTCTCTCCTGTTCAATTCTCCTTTCGATTTCTGCAGCCTGAAAATGAACAAACTCGAAATTAAACTGAAACCTATATATCACATATATAAAACCATATCCAAAGAGTTTGTCTGGCTGTACTCCATAAAGAATGATAAACCATGTATGTAAACTGTGTTTACCTGTGCATTCTCCTCGGCATCGGCTTCAGTATGACGACGATTTTTGCTGCATAATAAACCCATATTCTCTAGAACAGTAGTCAGCATAGAAGGTGCACGTAAATTAAGCACCAAAAGGCATCTTATCTGCTCTTGTCTCCTATGTATTTGTAGATATTGTATTTAAATCCGACAAGGATTACAGTTGTCTCCCCTACAAGAGATCCATAAGTAAGAAATCATGGAATTGATTAAACCAACATCATAAACTTTCTAGCAAAGCAAAATCACAAGAAAGAAACTAGTCCTGGAAACATGTATTCAATGGCCTTAAATCACATGGCACTGAAGCACATGGCCACGTGTTAGACAAAAACCAATAAACCAGACATGAATGTCCACTTCTGTTTCATCATAAGCATAACAATATACTCTCCGTTAGATGTTTTGGATTTTACTACCTTCCTTTACTACATAATTCCCATGCCTCCTCGAATTTTCCATAAAAGATTAGAGACTAAAGTGCTCAATTTTGTCAAACAAACAGAAACCACATTCTCACAGCACTTCACCAACCCACCAGTTTATCAAGAACAAAGCTTTCACTTCAAAGAAGTGGTAAGAAAACAGTACAATGAAACCACAAACAACTTAGACAAAAAAAAGGAGAACCAGAACACAAAATGATCATAGCCAGAACCCTCTTGATCTAATCACCACAAAACCAACAAAGAGATCTCCAAAATCAGGCCAAAAAATCTAAAGATCTAAAGAAAAAAAACATTGGAACTTCAACAAGATGCAAACAAAAACAAAGAAAAGAAAAGAAAAAAAGCAACTTACCAAATAACAAGGAGAAGAGTCTACTAAAAGGGCTGGCTTTAGATTTGGACAATTGGGACAGGCAAATAAAGAGTGATTGATAAGAGTTAAAAACAAAAACTTTTTGTTTTTTTTAGCTATGGATATGCTATTTTATTAGTAGAAATAAAACAAATGTTTGAATTTTGTGTGAAAATTTTGAATATAGTAAGTATATTTTTTTCTAAAGAGCAAAACAAGGAAGAAGAAAGATAGAAAGAGCGCCGAAAGCTGTTGGCTTTGGCCTTTGGTTGCCTTGTTCAGTCAAAGTTGGAAAGATCTGTACTTTGATAAAATAGAAAATTTTGAACACAACCCAAAGCAAAGAAAAAGTATATAAATTTAGAGGAATATAGTGTTTTTATATTGTGAGAGAAATGGATGCCTTGGGAAAATACATAGCGACGCGCTTAGACTGGAACTCTGCTATGGTCTGTTGCATCAGCTTCAGCTTCAGCTGCTGCTGCCATCGCCTATCTTTTTCCCTCTGATCCTCTCTGTTCGCATAGTCTCGAATATCTTCCACATTTTGACCATGGAAAAATAATGCACTTTTTATTTGCTTTTTTTCAAAATAAAAATTAACACTTTGTTTGAATTAAAGTGTATATATATCTATTTTTTTTTTTATCAAATCAAGATACTATTATCGGTTAGTGTTTTGTTTTTCTGCTATTTTAATGACAATGCCTAATCTTTCTATGAGATTGAGAGTCTCCTCCAAGTGGAGTTCTCCCAAAAAAACAGAAATTACATTTACGCTCTTTCTGATATGAAGTCTTCTTGTGGCGGGTGCTTCGTTTGCCTTGATAGGCGTTTATTGAGTCTTGTGGGCCTGGGTGCCCCGGTTCTGGATTGACTCCTAGCCTCTGTTGATTTGTACTCCCTCTGCACTGCTCAGCTTTGCATGGATATTGTTTCCTACTGCTTGTTAGCCTCGCGGTTCGGTTTATATTTGTTGTTGTCTCTTTGTTTCCTGCACTCCAAGTACATGGGGTTGGGCCCCTTTTATTTTAGTTGAACTTCGCTTGTCCTTTGGATCAAAAAAAATACTATTATCAGGTAATTTGACTGAATATTTCATTTTGAGAATTTATTTGAAAAAAATACTTCCCTCTAAATAACATTTAAAAAAATACTTCTCATTCAGGCCACGTAGGGTGAATTTTTGTTTGACACTTATTTGTTATATTCATGTCGCATTTAAATTCATTTCATACTATATATATCTTATTACATTTTATTGATAAGGGTGTAAATAAAATGAGCTTGAATGAACAACACTATATTTATGTTCATTTGTTTATTTTTAAAGGTGTTCATGTTTAATTCGTGTTCGTCTAAATTTTTAAAATTGTGTTCGTGTTTGTTTATTTATTTTTGAAGGTGTTGTGTTCATCTGTTTAGTGTTCACAAACGCGTTTATTTAAGTGTTTGTGAACATGTTCGTTTAAGTGTTTATGAACGTGTTCGTTTAAATGTTCAGAAACGTGTTTCTTTTAGTGTTCATGAATGTATTCTTTTAAGTGTTCACAAACGTATTCCTTTAAGTGTTTGCAAATGTATTCGCTTATACAATAGCGAACATGTTCGTTTATATGTATTTTTGAACGAATCCTATCTATCTATATATATATATAAACGATAATTAATTTCAACAAGGCACAAGCATCCTACGCCATGTCTAAAACTACTAGTGGCTTTTTCAAGGGACAAGTTTGATACAAGGACTAGTTGGGGCACGTAAGCCTACAAGTCTCAATTTATCAGTTTCATTTCAAACCTAAGGATTTCAAACAAGTTTGATATAGGTGAATAAATTTAAACGAACATAAATAAACGGATTATCAAACGTTCACGAATGTAAATGAACGAACGAGTCTTTTGTTCGTGTTCGTCCATTTAATTAAACGAACTTAAAATCTCGTTCATGTTCGTTCGTTTAATAAATAAACGAGTACAAGCAAACTTCCCGTCGAACGGTTCACGAACGATTCGCTAAACGTTTGGTTCGTTTACAGCCCTACTTAGAAACAACAAAAAGTAGTATTTAGATACGTCCACAAGCATTTCCATCCTATAAACGAGCTTGTTCGTGAACATGAAAGAACTGAATACACCTTTGTTCATGTTCGTTCGTTCATTAAATGAACATAAAAAATATATTCATACTCATTTATTTAACTTAATAAACAAACATAAACAAAAATTATACAAACGGTTCGCCGAAAACTCTGTTCATTTACGCGCCTGGTTAATGAATCAACAAGACTAGTAGCTTCCCCATAAACATTTGGTTCCTCATCAACCACGCTGTCCAAAGAGAAGCAACGCAACAGATGGCAGTAATAAGCAAACAGCGTCCATATGTATGTATATCTAGGGGTGGGAGAAAATACCCGACCCGAAAACCCGAAACAAAAACATCGGGTAATTTCCGAAAAATTACCCGACCCGGCAAATTTCCCGGGACACGGGCCGAAAATTTTCCCTTATCGGGTACCCGACCCGACCCGATAAAATTTAATATATATATATATTTAAAATTATATTTTTATTTTATGTTTCTTAATATTTTCACTCTAAAATTAAGTTTAAATCCCTACATTTTTTCTATGTTTGTATTATATTCTTTTAAGTTTTAAGTTTACTTTTTTTTAAAAAATATTTTTGTGTTTAACATGTGATTTTTTTTAATTTTAAAATAAAAAAAAATAAAAAAAAGGAACCCGGTACCCGAATTTTGCGGGTACCCGAATTCCGGGTACCCGGATATAATGGGTCGGGACACGGGCCGTTTAATGAGGTACCCGGATGAACCGGGTACCCGACAATTCCCACCCCTATGTATATCGGTCTATAGCGAAAAATTATTAGATCGTTCTAGCTCAAGTGACGGAGTCAATATTTTTATAGAATGAGATTACAATAGAGTATGAGGTACGAGAATTTTCATATCATTACAATATGAAATGTTGTTCATTTTATACTCAAACAAATCAAGTGGAGTCAATTATAATATTTTCATGAAAATTTTTATGTTAATTCCTTAAAAATCTCACTTTTATACTAATATTGATTGACTTATAATCCCAACAAATAATGGTAAATTTTATTATATTTAATGCATATAATATGTACACACAATTGTAATAGATGAAGAATAAGAAATTCACAAATACAAATTATGGCCTGATTGATGTTAATTGCTTGGGGGATCGGAAAAGAGAACTTTCATTATCACCGGCCGCAACCATATTTGGTTTAGGTCCCCTATCACCCAAACAAGGCTAATTTGGTAAATTTATTCTTATTGCGTTTAGAACCCACGACTTAAAGGAAGAAAAAATATTAATTGAGAGCTTTTAATCACTTGCTCTAGATGTTGTTGGAATCAGTAAATAAAATAAAAGAATATTCATATTTGAATCTGGAAAAGAATATCAAAACTAATGTATGAAACCAGTAAATAAAATTTTAAAAAGCTTACATTTATGTTTTAAATCAAAGACAAACACGGTACGCCTATCAGAAACAAAATCTAAGACATATTTGATAACCCGTTGAAGAAAATCCAGTTCATTAAAAATAATAATTTCAATGATTTAATATTCTAAGCATATGTGCACAAAAAATAATATTCTAATCATATTTGTTAATTTAAAATTAAAACTATCTATTTGAATTTTTCAACGATAAAAAATGTGAAAAATGTTGGGGTAAATTTTATATTTAACACTTATTATTTAATATTTATTTTTTTAATATTTTTTAAATCTAATTTTATTTTAGAGTAAAGTTCACAAATGGTAACTGAATTTTAGTAAATTATTTAATTTGATAACTAAATTTTTAATTGTTTTAATGTTATTATTAAACTTTTAGTTTTGTTTTAATGTTAACACTGACCCGTTAACAAACGTTAAAACAGTTAAAATATTTTTTTATAATAATATACATTCAAACAATTTAATCTAATTCAAAAAAATTTAACTTTTTTATTTAAATATTATTTTAATTTAACCTTATTTTTATTAAAAATAATTAAACCTTAAAATCAGACCCCTAAACCCTAAAATATAAACCCAAAACACATAAACTCAGCTTGACGAGTGGCGGCTCCAGCTCGTTTCTTAGCTTCTTCCTCGCGTTTCTTGGCCGCTTTGGATTTAGGGCCTGTTTTTGGTTGCGTTTCGCAATCAAAAATCATTTTTTTAAGTGCTTTTAGTTAAAACAATATGTTTTTGGTTGCTTTTAAAACTAGCTTTTCCACCCAAACCAAGAAGGTGGATTTTATAGCTTCTTGGGTGGAAAAGCTAGTTTGAAAATAAAATTACTTTTTTACCCTTATTATTTAATTATAATTTATTGTTAAAATAATATATATTTTATAATATTTATATTGAGAATAAAATTGTTTTATTTGTACTTTATTTTATATTTATTATTAATGTGTAAGTGGTATGTCCGTATATAATCTAGAATGTAATTTATATTTTAAAATTAAATTTTATAAAAAATATTTTTTTATTATAATTGAAATTGATTTATTTCATAAATCATAACATTAATTAAATTGAACAATCACCCAAATTTACTTTTACTTTTTAATATCATGTCTAAAATAGACTTTTTATCTCATGAAAATTACTTTTTGACTTCAATGACAATTACTAACCAGTTTTTCAAAATTACTTTTCAACAGTTAGTTTGAAAATAACTTTTTTCACCGCACTTTTTAAAAGCAACCACAAACTAAGTCTTAGAAGCCTTGGCTTCCGCTTTGGATTTACAACCATCTTTTTCGGCATCTTGTAGTAATAAATTTGGGCGTCAGTGTTACTGAAAATATTTGATGGGAGGGATGGAGGATTAAGCTTTTAGCAAATAGTTTGCTCGTTGAGAGTTTCTGGATTTCATGACTGTTTAATTATTTTTAATAAAAAATAGTTAAATTAAAATAATGTTAAATAATGACGATTAATTTTTTTTATTTTTAAATTATGACTAAATTATTTGAATGTATAAATATTAAGGACCAAAAATATCATTATATAAAATATATTAACTGATGTTAATCTCTTTTAACGGGTGAATGATAACATTAAAATAAAACTAAAAGTTTAATAATTACATCAAAACAATTAAAAATTTAATTACTAAATTGAATAATTTATTAAAGTTCAGTTACTATCAATAAATTTTACCCCTCGTTTTATTTGATGAAAATCATTTTTTATTTACAAATATAAAACGCATTTCTATAATTTAAACGACAAGTACTAAAAATTAATAATATTATAATACACATGGTTATAATATGTTATAAATAATTGTTACATTGTCTATTTCTGCCGCACCTTATCAATCGTGCCTACAAATGGCAAATGTTCAACTTTATTAATTTTAAATTAAAAAATTGGTGATGTAATATGAAAGATAGGGGCATAAGTTAAGCAATTAACCAAGTCATATCTCATTAGGACAGTTTCTTAGAAAAGACAAGAATTAAAAAAAAAACGTGAATATTGTTTAACCTTTACTTTTCCCTTCTCATTTTCCAAATCCCCAACTCTTGGATGATGATTTTTTTAATTAAAAAATATTATTATAAGTTTTATTAAAAATCTTACTAAACTTAAATTGAAAAAAAGAGTACCTATAGTAGCACAGTATAATAAATTATTTAAAGGAGTTGGATCTGTATATCAATTTTAAAATGGTTTTGTAATTTGATTAGTATTTGTGAAGAATTTCTTATGAATAATATATAAATTATCATATTAAAACTCTTAGAATTAAAATATGGGTTATGATCCACTTATATTGTATACAATTCAATTACTTTTACATTTTTTGTAATGTTGAATGATGGTAATAAATGACTAAGATTATTTCCTTATTTTTTTCAAGTGATAATTTTCACATAACTCACTGCTAATCTTATTCATTCATTTTACTCATCCAATAGTCATAAGTGTAAAACTAAGTGAATTTTACACCATGTAAGTGATCTTATCCCTTAAAACATTTGTGCAATAGTATGACTTTTGAGTATGTAATGGGAAAAACATTCCAATTTATGATTCTAAACCTTTAGAATTGATTGTGCATAAATATTTATGATTTCAATTTCTTGATGGATAACTTGGAAGGTCAAATTAGAAAGAGCTAGTTCTTTGAAAATATAAGATTAAGATTTAATTTAAAATTTAAATAGTTTATTTTATGAGAATTGAAAAATTAATTTTTATAATTTAATATTTTAAATGTGTGCGTGATTAATTGCTGCACCAAAGTTTATTTTAGAGTCTGATTGCCTTGATGCAGTTCGACTACTTGAAGGTAATGATAATAATAATACGGTGTCTTCCTTAGTGGCCCATATATTGAGTATGATGTGGTGTCCGTGGGTAGTTCGGATTGTTCATATCCCTCAGAAAAGCAATAAGGTAGCGAATAATATGACTAAGCTTTCTCGGAACAAAGACTTGTTGTGTCACCAATTTCTATCGCTCCCGAATGATATATTATCGTTGTTATATGATGGTATTGTTACTTAGGTATTAGATGGTTTTTGTATATAAAGAAAGGCGAGGTTCTCTCGTACACCATCCTTATTTTTATTATCTGGTGTACTTTTTTCCTCCAATTAGGTTTATGATAGTTTTTAGTAAGACACCTAATAATAATCTCCTTTCATCAAGAAAAATAAACATGTCAATTTGACTTATTAATTTTATTAAATTATTATATATAAATTGTTGAATTATTAATTTTTAAATCATCATTTTAGCGTAAAGGTCTAACAATGGTATAAATTGGATTAACTTTATTTTTTTTTCTTGTATCAAATTATAACAAATTAATATAGATGGACTAAACTTTTAATTTTAATAAACTATAGGAGGGAGGTTCAGAATTAGACCAAGATAAAAATAAGAATAAAAAAAGGTCAAATCTAGTGGTGATTGGGGTTGGGTTGGATTGGAATAAGATGTGTTGTTCTATTTTGTATATATTTTTGTGGTGGTGGGCTGCTAAAGCCATTTTTAAGCCGAAAAAGAAAAAGAAAAAGAAAGAAAGAAAACTGGAAGAGAAAAAGAGAAAGAAAAGAAACAGAGAAACCTGCGCTGTGAAACAAAAAGCTGAGAGAACAAGACTGCAGCCAAAGAAAAACAATTACCGAAGCTCAAATCCCAATCATTTTAATTAAACAAGATTCATCGGGAAAGACCTAATTTGTTTTTCCGTTCCCTTCGCTTCGATCTCCGTTTCGTTTTCCCCCCTTTCACCTGATATCTTTAGATATGGAGCCTTTTGATTTGTTCCGCAAAGGTATAATTTCTTGGATCTCTTGTTTTTTAATCTTTCTTTCTTCGTTATGTTTATGACAGAATTTTCTTTTTAATTGTCGTGTGTTTCTTGGATTGACTTGAGATCTTGAAAACTTTGTTCCGAAGATAATGAAGGATTATAGATTTGACTTGTACGGCCTTTTCTTTTTAATTATTCCTTTAGCTAGATGCGTAGAAAGCTTGATTTCTTGTTAATTAGGGTTTGTAATTAAATGAGATTACTGTTTAATTTTTTTCTTGTTGAAAGGTGAATTTCAAGGTTTTGAACTGGATATTGGCATAATTTCGGTTTATTAAATGAAAACATCGCTATTAACTTGTACTCTCTAGGCTTGATTTTTGAAGTTGTTTATAGGAAATGGTTGGCTGTGAGTTTCATCCAGTTGTTATAAGGCCTTTTCTTTTTAATTATTCCTTTAGCTAGATGCGTAGAAAGCTTGATTTCTTGTTAATTAGGGTTTGTAATTAAATGAGATTACTGTTTAATTTTTTTCTTGTTGAAAGGTGAATTTCAAGGTTTTGAACTGGATATTGGCATAATTTCGGTTTATTAAATGAAAACATCCTTATTAACTTGTACTCTCTAGGCTTGATTTTTGAAGTTGTTTATAGGAAATGGTTGGCTGTGAGTTTCATCCAGTTGTTATACGGCCTTTTCTTTTTAATTATTCCTTTAGCTAGATGCGTAGAAAGCTTGATTTCTTGTTAATTAGGGTTTGTAATTAAATGAGATTACTGTTTGATTTTTTTCTTGTTGAAAGGTGAATTTCAAGGTTTTGAACTGGATATTGGCATAATTTCGGTTTATTAAATGAAAACATCGCTATTAACTTGTACTCTCTAGGCTTGATTTTTGAAGTTGTTTATAGGAAATGGTTGGCTGTGAGTTTCATCCAGTTGTTATACGGCCTTTTCTTTTTAATTATTCCTTTAGCTAGATGCGTAGAAAGCTTGATTTCTTGTTAATTAGGGTTTGTAATTAAATGAGATTACTGTTTAATTTTTTTCTTGTTGAAAGGTGAATTTCAAGGTTTTGAACTGGATATTGGCATAATTTCGGTTTTATTAAATGAAAACATCGCTATTAACTTGTACTCTCTAGGCTTGATTTTTGAAGTTGTTTATAGGAAATGGTTGGCTGTGAGTTTCATCCAGTTGTTATACGGCCTTTTCTTTTTAATTATTCCTTTAGCTAGATGCGTAGAAAGCTTGATTTCTTGTTAATTAGGGTTTGTAATTAAATGAGATTACTGTTTGATTTTTTTCTTGTTGAAAGGTGAATTTCAAGGTTTTGAACTGGATATTGGCATAATTTCGGTTTATTAAATGAAAACATCGCTATTAACTTGTACTCTCTAGGCTTGATTTTTGAAGTTGTTTATAGGAAATGGTTGGCTGTGAGTTTCATCCAGTTGTTATACGGCCTTTTCTTTTTAATTATTCCTTTAGCTAGATGCGTAGAAAGCTTGATTTCTTGTTAATTAGGGTTTGTAATTAAATGAGATTACTGTTTAATTTTTTTCTTGTTGAAAGGTGAATTTCAAGGTTTTGAACTGGATATTGGCATAATTTCGGTTTTATTAAATGAAAACATCGCTATTAACTTGTACTCTCTAGGCTTGATTTTTGAAGTTGTTTATAGGAAATGGTTGGCTGTGAGTTTCATCCAGTTGTTATACGGCCTTTTCTTTTTAATTATTCCTTTAGCTAGATGCGTAGAAAGCTTGATTTCTTGTTAATTAGGGTTTGTAATTAAATGAGATTACTGTTTGATTTTTTTTCTTGTTGAAAGGTGAATTTCAAGGTTTTGAACTGGATATTGGCATAATTTCGGTTTATTAAATGAAAACATCGCTATTAACTTGTACTCTCTAGGCTTGATTTTTGAAGTTGTTTATAGGAAATGGTTGGCTGTGAGTTTCATCCAGTTGTTATTTAATTGTAGCACTATGTTTGTTTCATTTAAAACAATGCATTTTGCATGCGTAAGAGTCAAATATGGTTAATATTTCTTTTATTTTAGTCTGTCATGATTCTTCATCATCATTATTTTCATGAAGTTTCTATAAAGAGTGACGGTTTTTTTTCGGGGTGTTAATTTCAATCTATATTTGGTTATTGAGTTGTTTTCTGCTCAGGATTGATTTTATACACGTGTTTTTGTCTTCAATTTAAGATTCTCTTGTAAATTCGACTAATTAATATTTTGATATGATGGATGGTTTTGCAGGTTTTGGTTAGAGTTTAGCATAACTCAAACATATATCTTCTGCATCAGTTTCCTTTATATATATGTAGAATTTACTTTTTATTCATTTAAGCAAAGAATGAACTTGTCCAAGAAAGGCACCCAGATTAGTGACACAAAACCAAATACCCCTAGCAAGGTAACAACTCTGAATCCCAATGCAGCCGAGTTTGTTCCCTTTTCTCTTAAGTCACCGTCTTCATCAGGAAGCACCCGAGCAGCTGCTGCGACAGCAACATTTGCTACTTCTGGTACTGTAGGAAAAGCAGTGCTTGATCGGTCAGGGTCTTCTGTTTCAAATAATTCTGATGATGAGGCTCATCAGTTCTGGCAACACCAGCTCCCTGACGACATTACCCCAGACTTTAAGGTTATTAATGAAGATGATTCTCAAGGAATAGAATCTGGGAGCCTCTCCTTAGAAGGTTTGTCCTTGCATGATGGTGCCTCAAGGTTTCCTACTGGCAGTGGATATGTATTTGATGATCAGCAGGAACTACTGCATCGCTATGGTAATGGTAGTAACTTAGCTGAAAATTTGAGATATCCTGCTTCATCTTATGAAGAGGATCTTATTTCAGCTAGTTTTTTGAACCTGCCACTCAAACCTTGGGACAAGCAACTTGATCAGCCGATTGGTAATGAGAGGGAGGGACAACCATATAATGGAAATTCTAGAGATGCATTCGTCAGTGATATTTTGGGTGAGCACACTAACATGGATGATACTGGAATGAGTCATGTAGATTTTTTGGCTTCTCAGTTCCCTGGATTTGCTGCTGAAAGCCTTGCTGAAGTATATTTTGCCAATGGTTGTGACCTAAATCTGACTATAGAGATGCTCACACAGCTTGAGGTGAGTGGTCCTTAACTTTGTTTTTTGGTCAACGTGCTTGCATCTGCCCTTTGTTCAAGTAGTGATGCAGCAGTTATTTACATCATCAAGTTATCTATAGATATATTTTCTTATTTTTTTATAATTATATTATTTTTCCCATTATCAATTGCTAGAAAGTTGTAGAATCACTAAAGGGTTTATGGTCAAAATCTGGATGTGGAAGTGATTTTAAAGTTTTTTCGTATTCCTTTATTTTCATTGCAATTCCTCATCACCTTTTTCTTGTGTTGTACTCGTGGGATCTTGGGAATCTGCTGTGGATGGTAATGGTTTGGATGCTAGCTGTAGTTTGACAGGGAAAGGCTGGTTATCTTTAGGATTTTCTTCTCTTTTTTTGGCAGTTATATCTTCTACGGTTTTTGTTTTTGGCTCACAACTTTCTAGCATCTTAAATTCCCCCCCCGGATTATTTGTGTGTTTTTTTCCTTTTAATTGTATTAAATCTTTTAGTATTCTATGAGTCTTTTCGATTCTTATTGCAGCTTCAAGTTGATGGTGGTTTCAACCAGAACCTGAATTCAAAGACCTTGTCAGTTCCCAATCTGAGTACAATGGACTTTCCTGCACTTACTGTGTCAGATGGTCAGAGTGGTCCTTCAAAATATGCAGGAAATGATCTTCAACATAATGCCAGTCCCTATCGATCTTCTGACAAGGACAACCTGCTTATGTTCAAATCCAGTTCTTCCCTTCCATCTAGAGGTGCCACAGATTTTGCATCAGCTGTCAGGAAAATGGCTTCTCAAGATTCTGGAATATGGAAGTATGACAGAAATGGTTCTGCTGATTCAACTGTTGGGTCAAGTAGAAGTTCTAATGGGTCTGCTAATTCCTACAGTGCATCTGGAAGAGGGGTGTATGCTTATAGGTTGCAGAGTCGTGGTTCAGCTCGTCCGGCTCCTGTTTGGCTTGAAACTGGAGATGCAGTGGGTAATGTTCTGCACTTAATAAAATTTGTGCATTTATAATAAAATTTGTGCATTTATAGAGCTTTCAGTAGGGGCAATATATCCTCTCTGCACATCTATTTGCTTTAACATTATTGAGCTGGCAGCAAATTTGTACTCCGAACTACGGGAGGAAGCTCGAGACCATGCACGTTTACGTAATGCTTATTTTGAACAGGTATTTCACTGGAAACTTCATTCACATATTGAAACTGCTCTGTTTATAGGTTCTACATTTTTGCTAGCAAGCAATGCAATTTTGAGCATGTCTCAGCCTAATTGCTCAACCCCCACCATTAATTTGTGCCCCATTTATGCAACCCTGGAAAATGAGTCCGTTTTTATCCCTTTCATGTACAAATTTACACCAATAGTATCCCCCAACCCGACCCCAATAGAAAAGGAACAAAAAAGTTGCTTCAAAACAAGCAACGGGCATGTGTTTGATGAGTAGCCCTCGCTTTCCAAAGTTGATGCAACTATACAAGTTCAGACTTCAGAGTGCATCAATGATTAGACTGGGAAGGCAAATTTCTAATGTTTGACCTGTGCCAGATCTTGCACGTGAAGTCTGCTCTTCCTTGATGATCTCTCTCTCATTCTTTCTTTCTGCCCCACTGAACAAAGTCCACACAACATAACTTACCCTTATTGTTAAGTGATAGTACTTTCTTGTATATTTAACATAGGCACGTCAAGCATTTCTCATTGGCAACAAGGCTCTAGCAAAGGAGCTTAGTGTGAAAGGACAAATGCACAATATGCATATGAAGGCAGCACATGGAAAAGCTCAGGAATCTATATATCAACAAAGGTTTGTCATTTCTTTCCTGTTGCAGTTGGTCCCTTGACGGGGTGATTTAATTGCTTCGAGCCATTCTTCTCTTGCTGCTGCTGCTATTATTATTGCTTTTAACATCTGTTGATCAATGGGTACTTTTCTGGTGGAGAATAAAAGCATTAGTTATTGAGATTTTTACGGGAGCTTCAACCTTTAAGTATAATTGGTTTGTATGCCTCACTTCTACTACTCCTACCCTTCCTTTCACTATCCATCCATCTTTCATGCTCACCGGTCTGATGCCTAATATACCTGAGTTTGTCGGTTCTGAATCCTGGTTTTTGGTTCTTTCCAGTAATTGAAATTCACGTTTGTTATTTTGGTTGGCTTAATACTAATATGCTTTTGTTTGACTTTTAACAAACTATAATAATATAGGAACCCAGTTCCTCTAGAGAGTTTCAGAGGACAGGAGCGGATGATAGACCTGCATGGATTGCATGTCAGTGAAGCCATTCATACGCTGAAGTATGAACTATCAGTGCTGAGGAGCACAGCACGTGCTGCAGATCAGCGACTGCAGGTATACATATGTGTTGGAACTGGCCACCATACTAGGGGTTCTCGTACTCCAGCAAGACTTCCAGTTGCTGTACAACGGTATCTGCTTGAAGAAGAGGGCCTTGACTATACAGAACCGCAGCCAGGGCTGCTTCGAGTTGTGATATATTGAAGCCTTGGACTTGACTGAGTTGAGGTATAGGAGGTTTTTACACTACAGTAAAAAAACCATCAACTCGTCGTCACCATGGTCAATTCTTGTATCTGTACATTGGAGGAAATGGAAGAGAGTAGTTGAAGCCTGAAAAAAAAAAGGGGTTCGGAAAACAGAAGTTAGGGGAAGAAAAGGTGAAAATTAAGCAGAAGTGTATCATTAATGTTTAGCCAGATGACCGCCACAATTACATTTTGGTAGCATCAGGGGCAGGGGGTTGTGCTGGGGATGACACTGCCAGCAAGCAACATCTTTTCTCTGGTTTGTTAATTTTGTATCTTAAATCTTACTTTGTTAAATTTTGGGTTTAATTCTCATATGTAACTGATAGATTTGAATTACATGATTCATGAAGTAACTTGTGTTGGAAATTTGATCTTTCTACTCCATACTTGTCGAGCAGAGCCTTAGGCTTGGGGCAAATGAGGAACGATCTGCGTTCAAAGACACGGTATTGGGTTCTGCCATGTCATGGATGGTCGGCGCTCAAGGCCTCGATCTAGATGGGTGCTTGAGGCCACCGCGGTATTGGTTGTCAAGAGTAGGACGAGAGTAGGTGTCCTCCCTTGAGCTTTGTGATGTGTATGGCCTAGTAAGGCAGAGCCATGATAGGAAACGGAGATAGTCCGTGGATAAATGGACACGGGAAAGGCTAACCGTGGCTAAGGTCCCATTCCGTAATGTTTTTCAAAAATATTTTTGAAGCCAATTGTTTTTAGCTGTTTTTAGCTTGGTTTGAAAAGTGTTTTTCAAAAGTTGAAATTTATAGCTTTTATATTATTTTTTAAAAAACACTTTTGATTAAAATTACTTATTTATTTTTGTTTATATTATAATTTTTTTAATGTTTTTTAAAAACGATGTCTAAAATGTTCTACTTAAAAACATTTTTTGAACTGTACTTTTTAGAAATAATTCTCAAAAACACTTTTCAAGTGTATTTTTTATATATAAAAAATGACAAACTGGTCCTAAGAGTAGTCTTGCATGGGTTGCCTTGTTTTGGGATACTGAATAGGTTGTCCGTGACCGTGACACTGTGTTGGGCTTGAGTGCTCGTGTTCTTTCTCTACTGTCTCATCTTCATTTAAATGAAGTTTCTCTTCGGAAAAGAAAGGAGTTCGATTCTGATACAGGACAAGCTTGGTGTAAAGCATGATGTATGTATGCAATAACAGAAGAGTGGCATCGTATAATAATTGTTGAACGTCTATCGAGTTTGGACGGCCAAAATCACTTCTCCATTTAATAATCAAGGAAAATATTTGAATTTTAATAAAAAAAATCACCTTTGAAAAGTTATTATTGACCCTAACTCGAAAGTTATATCTTTTAATTTTTGGGTTGAAAATCCTGTATGCTAGACGTGTTCAATTGGGTGAAATTTTTGAATTAGATCGTGTTACTTTGAAATCCGATGGTGTTTTTTGTAGCAGTCCGAGAGGTTGGTTTACTTTTAAGCATGCTTTGTTTGCTTTGTTTTTCCTTTTCGGACACATTTGGCATGGTGCTAGAACCTTGTTCAGAGATGTTTTTACCGGTATTGATCCGAATTTGAATGCTCAAGTGAAATTTGGAGCATTTCAAAAATTTGGAGATTCAACTACAAGAAGACAAATAGTCTGATGCAAGATTGCTTTTTTATTTTTCACTTCTATTTTCTATCTGTTGGAAAAATCTTGATTAAAATTGATGCCTTTTCCTTTTCTTTGATTCTTGTTTAGCTTTTCTTAATTCTTAAATTCAACTTTTATTTTTTCTAAGAAAATTTTTTTTGACAGCATGTCTAAAATAAGCATTCCCACAACTTTTCAAAATCACTTTTGTACGTTAAAAATTATTTTTTCTACCGCAATTTTCATAATAATGTTAAACTAAGCCTTAGTTTATTAAGCCAGCCGAATAACCTCACCAATTTTTCTTTTGATTTTCTTATCAGTGTTTCTGTTAACTCGAGGCTTCCGTTACTGAACTGCTATTACATTTCCTTGTTAAATTGGCCAATGTGCTGGGAGACAAAAGTGTTCCCTTATCAGTTTTGCACCGAGATTCGGCATGCATGCAATGGCTGACAAAAAGCAAAAGCAATTGGGACACTGCAGCAGGAAGCATTAAGCTTTATGAGGTTCAGCAGCAGGGGAATCTCATCAGTGGGACATACATATAGAGAATGTTGTATTATCCAGCAGTCTGCCATTTTCATTCTGTGTCGTGTTTATGAAGGAAAATGTTTAAGCTCTGATCAAGAGCTCGTATACATTACTGTTATTAACTTCACTAACACGCTTCAACATTTCAAAGCTTTTATGACTTCCTAAGAAATCGATTCGTTTGAAAGCCGTGTATCCACGCTCTACCGTCTCACTGCTAGAGTATGCCGATCGAAGCCGGTTGGCGTGCCTCGAGTCTGTGTGAATAGCAGCCTCTATTTCATGAACTGACATCTCCTCCTACAGAACATTAAAGCTGTGCATTTATATAACCTGATTAACACGATAATCTGGGGACAATGAACATATCCAAGTCATACCTGATAAAAGGCATATATATGATCCAAAATCTGCAGACATGTGAAGCCGTTATTGCTGAAATATGTTCGTGCTGAAGGCCCCATCTCGGAAAATCGATCGACCGGGAACAGTATGGTGAGGAAGTTGTATTTGAGTATCAACTCATTCTTCTCACTGCATGAGAAATTATTGAGAAAGAATCCAAAAATTATGTGACAAATCACTATATTCATCACCTTTCTGTAAGTGACCGGGTTAAATTCGTAAAGGAGGCCTCGGAATCATTGCCATCACCAGCATCAAAGAACACAGATTGATGCTCACTAACATCTTCGCCGCTCAAGGAGTCGGTGAAAAGAGAAGCAGTCGAAGTTGGCTCGGATATTGACCAGCAAATTGGTTCCAGAAGACTGGTTGGGCTTATTGGATCTTTTGGGGTTTGACAAGTCTGAAAGAGAACAAATGTTCTAAGAAATACAAGAATTCACATTTGCACGAAGTGCTGGGACATACCAAACATGATCAAAACCACTTGCCTGCAAACGGCGGCTGCGGCGATTTCTAACCCCAGTTTTAGCTAAATGCACAATCTGTTGCCTCTCTTCACGAGTTGCATTCCTTCTAATGCTCCGAGTAGATGGCGTCGAATTGGCCACATTGTTTTCCTATTAAAACAAAGGTGAAACTTAACATTAGCATATTGCAACACAATCAAAACTGTGAAATTTTGATGGTTGAAACCAAAGCTGAATCTAGTTGGCCTAACAGGGCACATTATTTCTCAGTGAATTCAAGTACCCTTATCCTTGGTTGAGCATTTTCGAGCACTGTTCCGATCTGCCGGGCTAAATCAGAAGACATGTGAACAAGTCTTTGCAAACTCCTATCCTTGGCTGTTTTCAAAACCCACAGTGGCTGAGACATTACATATCAAAACAGTTCAATCATAACGAAGATTGGTTGTTTTCACAAATGTTATGCATACTGCTCGGAGAAGAAAAAAAACCCTGTTTCGATAAAGCAATGCGGAAGCGCTCACCGTAACAACGTTGTTCGAGTGGCCAATATATCGATGGACAAATTTTCCTTCGCACACTACATGACTTGCACCGCAACCAACAAACCATCTATCTACCACTGTGGCCCCTTCTTTTGAAACTACCTCAAGAACCTATCAAAGTACTAAATGTCTCAACGAATTGATTACAAGTCGAAAAGGAAACATCGATTTCAGGCAGCAAACTGAATGTTGTTACCTTATTCCGTAGTTCCACTGAAATATCAGAATCGATGTACATGGTATGACCGGAAAACATCAAGTTCATACTTCTATTAGGGACACTTCTGCAAAATTGTGCATGTGGTTTTTCTCTCATGTCTATTTTCTTGGCTTCATGAAAACTGGCAGGAAGACATGAACTTTCTGAAGCAGGAGACTCGGCAAGCCGATTCAACTCATCTTCAGGTGTAACATGTTCTCCGATACCCTTCACGCTGTAGAGCGATTCACTTAACCTTACTGCATGAATGTAGAAAGATACAAATTTTATAGCCTCAAAATGCCTGTACTTTTAAAAGAAACTCCATTTCTGTTTCGGATTTTCATACGAAACAAACTTGCATGTTCTAACAGATGAAAAGGAGCAAATCCTTCATGCTGCAACAAAACTTACCGTTCCTCTTGACACTGTCCACAAACCATCCAAGTTTAACAAGGAATAGACCGTTTCTCGATCCATGTTTTAGAGCATGCTCAAATTTACGTCCACTAAAGCTGTAACAAATATTAAGGCTCAACGTAACAATTGCAGTTGCAGCAGTAGAGACAATAGGAAACCTTATTATCATCATCATCCTACACATAATATCCATCTGCCAAGTCTGGAATTAAGCTAAAATCTAAGTGATTTAAAGCAAACGATATGAGAAAGGATATCTGGACCACCAAATGGGTGCATTGAGGATGTAAACAAGTACTGTATTGACCACCTAATCTCTCCGTTGCCTCCATAACTTGTTTCCTTGCTTCTGCAAGAAAAACAGGAAAAAAATCAATGTAATGGCAAAACATGACGAGTTCAATCAAAATTCAAGTACTCATACTCAAAATCAAACCATAAAAAAAAGGATTGAAAATGAAGATACCAAATGACCAACCTTTAGATAAGCCAGTGACGCAGATAACCAGACCCGAAAACGGACCGGGGGATCGATCCGTTAAAGGTTCAGAACCAAGAGAGGTAGGAGCAGGGGACATTGGTTCTAAAGATTGGAAATTTCTGAATGATGGCACTGAAGATGTGAAACCAACAAACAACCTTGAACAACCTCTGCTGTTTATCACCTCCACCTTGTTAAGACCACCCATGTTTTTTCCTTTCATTCACTTCAAATTTACAGACAAAGAGAGAGACAAAGAAGGAATGTCAAATAAGGGGGAAATAAAGTTTGATCCTTTTCCATGTAAATTTCTCGTGCTTTAAAAAGTTTGATCCTTTTCCATTTTCTACAAAATGGGGTTATGAATCTCATTGAATTCACGAGCCCCTAGCTAAAACTGCAGGGCTCCACCATTGTTGTCGACCCCCCTCGACCTTAAGTGAAAATGGCGGCAATGGGTTGAGTTTTTTTTTTCCAAAAGAAAATCCAATTCCACTCTTTTGAGATACAAAACTACGTGTTTAATCATTAAATCGAATGCTGGTGGTGAATTCGATGAAGGGGAGCTGTTCTCTTCAAAGGCATTTTGCCTGGTTTTTCTGGTCTTTTTTCTCACAGCTTGAAATCCAAAAAGGTCCCTTTGGAATCCAAAAATTGCATTTCTTCCCCCATTTTGCTGCTATACTTCATAACCTCATATGAATCTTTAAATGATTTCTTGCGACTCTTTTTCCCTTTGCAAAAATTTTCTCGTAAGTAGTAATAGTTTTCCTTACTGTCATTTGCAGGGACGGAGCCACATGGGACATGGGAGGGGCTGTGGCCCCCCCGGTAGGGGGAAAATTTTTTTTTTACCCTTTGATTACTTATATTTTTCCTGAAAAAATTGGGATAATTGTGAATTTGCCCCCCCCACCTTTCAAAATTTATGTTTTGCCCCCCCTAACTTCAAATCCTAGCTCCGTCCCTGGTCATTTGAACAAATAAAGCATATGGGACTGAAACGGAAAGCCATTAAAATAAAGAAACTGCAGCGTTTATTGCTACTTTACAAAGGTCAAATTCTAGTTTTGGCCCCTTTGCTTCGTTTAAATTGGGAATTTGATATTTATATTTTAATTTTGGCATATTTAACCCCTCTACTCTTGTAATGTCATTAGTTAATATAAACAGGTAATACCACAGACTATTTAACATAGTGGAGATTAAATTAAAATAAAGATTAAATTATTTCAAATTAAAATATAAGGATTGAGTTTTAAATTTGAACATAGTAGAGAGATCAAAATTACAATTTGACCAGAAATAAACTAGTTTGGTATGAAAAAGAAAAGATCATTTTGGATGCCGTAAATAATTGCAATATTAAAAATATGTACGACATTTAATAATTGTTTTATATATATAAATACCACTTCTACTTCTAGGGGAGGGGAGACTTTAGAGGAAGAAATGTTCTTGTTGGGTCTTGAATTCGGGACCAAAAGGAAGGAGAAAAGAGCAAGTCAGCAGCTCTGACTAATCGACTATCAACGTTTGTTCTAATAATTGGTTTTTTAGTAATTAATATTTGATGTTATATGTGCAATAAAAGGATATTTTTCATTTTTAAAAAATATTTGTGGATGAAAAAACACATGCAAAAAAAATTTTCCTAGAGTATTATTGAAAGTGACTCAGGTTTCCTAATTGGTAATGATAGCCGAATAAAAAATTTCTGCCCTTAAGTATGCCTTTTTTATGCCACACATAAATTTTAAATATTAAACACTAAGCCCTACCCCATTAAAATACATCCTACCCTAAATTTTTTATACTAAAACTTTAAATTATAATCATAGAATCTAAATCTTAAACCTAATTTTTAATGTATGGCATAAAAAAGGGCATTTTAAGGGCAGACAATTTCTATCCATGATAGTCACGGTTCAATGAACGCGGCACAAATTAAACCCTCGTCCATACTTGCTATTTGCATTTCTAGGGGAGATAGAAATTGTGTTTAGAAGATTAATTTTTGATTTTACAATTTCTGAAGGGACTAAAAAGAAATTGTACCATTTTTATGAACCTTTGCCTTTCAACCTTTGCTTTTGGATTCAGTTATGGTGTAATTTAAAAGATAATAAACAATTAGAATTAAATTCGAAGTCATTTTACGTATATAAAAACATCGGTGTCCCTTATTAAAGTTGACCCCTATTATTTAAGTAGGGCTCCCTACCATATTACAATAAAGTTGATGCCTTAAAATCAACTACATCATCATGTTTATTTAATAAAAAGATACTAAAAATCAGTAGATTATTTGAATTTTGAATCAAGAAACATGTTTTATCGTGTAAAAGAAAACAATTTAACTCTAAAAATAAGTGTTAAAATTATACAATTTTTTTCAACAATTGTATCAGCATATTCTGATCTGATGGATATGGGCCAATGGGCATGATTGGGCTCACACAATATAAGCCCATACCTGAAAATTGGATGTTGGATCAGAAGCTGAGGGGCTGGGCTCATCAAAACGAACAGATGATGATGAATAGATTGATGGGCTGTTGTTGTTGTTATGGTAAAGGCTAGGGAAGGGCATTTTACCCGGATCTGACGGGTTTCGACCCGACCCGACCTAATCAGGTCGGATTTTTTAATGAAAAATCAGGTTCGGGCCGGATCGGGGTCGAATTTAGTATATTTATTTTCGGGTCGGATTGGATTTTTTATGTATATTTCTTTTGTTTCGTGCTTGGAAGATCCGCCTAAAGCAACCGCAAACTAAACCTTAGTTTCAACGACGAGGCTTTAACTAAGCGTTCCAACTTTTGGTTTGCCTTTACCAGCCTTCCCAATCCCAGGAGCAAGGCCCGCGTTTTTAAACATTGGGTCATGCGGGAAATGGCCCATTCCATTAAATGCAAAAATTGGTATATTTCATATTTTCAACAATCATTTCTCTTAGTTTTTTTATTATAAATTAGACTATAATGTTTCAAGGTTTTTTCAAATAAGTCCTTTTTGGGTTGTCTACTGAGGACCAACTATCAACATTTTTATCGGTGTGATAACATGGCAATGTTAAAGGCACAATTGAAAAATAAATAAAGGTTAATGATATTTTTTCACTCTTGATTTATATAGATCATTTATCACTTGTGATCATCCATTGAACAATCTTTCTGTTAATCTAGCGTTATCTGTCCCAAACACACAATTAAATTTACTACGGCAATCATGGGTGAATATATTAAGATACCTAGTGGGACATGTAACACACCATTAATTTTTTGGGTAAACTACAACATATGTCACTCAATTATGGGTACGATTACATTTGGGTCACTCAATTTTTAAAAGTCACATTCGAGTCACTTAAATATGAGTAAGGTTAATTTGAGTCACTCAAATATGGGTACGGATACATTTAGGTCACCCTTCATACTTAAAAAAAGTATTGGTACAAAAATTACATTTGGTTCAATCCTCAAATGTTCGAACTTTTGATAACCCTTTGTCATTAAATCTCTGAAGAGCTTTCACGATATCACACTTATCTCCTTAAACGTTCTATTTGACAAGGAAAAATGGTTGATCTCAAATTTTTCTACTCATCCCTTTATCAATTCAACTTTCATGCCACTTCTATCAATTGGGGATTGTTATTTCTTTAACAAAATGTACTTTTTGACGTTTATTTAGTCGGTTGTAGTCAAATTAATTATCTGGAGGAATTTGAAGCCTTACACCTCTAAATATAACAAATAGGAACCAAACGTAAATTCTTGGATCCTCCCATGACTGCACTGTGCACAACCTGCAACCATGTTTGAATCAAACAAACCCATCATTATATTGAGGAACCATTCAACTATAAGCACTGCCTGCATAGCCATCGAGAAACTAAACTGTGGGTTGTGACTTTTATGCTGAACTAAATGGCGGACTAATAATGGGTTATGGTCACTCACTCTACCCTGGTTTTAGCTTTTTGCTGTCGACCTTCAACGCAATCCACTGCGATAATTTTTACTTAAAGTTGCAATCTTTATTCCGTTTACCATAACATGCATGAAAGCAGATTTATACTAGGGATTAGGGAAAGAGAGAGTGATGATATTGGGAGTAATCATGCACAAATGTGAAGGGTGAAGAGACAATGCAAGAAACATCATGATACCGAGTCTTTGCAATGAAACGCTGGACCTTCAGACACGCCCCATGCTTTTTAGCATGCTTCCTGGTCCACCATCCCCCACCCCATATGAAGAACACAGCAAAAAAACACACCTAGGCCTTTCACTATCCTCCGATACATGTCTTTGCGGCGAAAACGCTGTCCGAACGATGGGTTTTTATGGAACAGTGTTGGCTGAATGTTAGTAGAAAGTAGAAACGAAAAATACTCATGGTGGAGACATTGCAGCACAAAAAGGTCAGTTTTTGTCATCATTCTGGTATAAGTTCTAACTGGTATAAGAGAGACACAAGCATCCAAAGTAAAAAAGAGAATTTTGTATATGGAAACCACTTGTCTAATAACATTATCTCATTAATTAATACATTCAGCAAAGGGGCTGGTTTGCTTAAACAATTCAAAGAAGAGAAGAAATCAATGCTTTTAAAGAATACGAGTACAAAATAAATTAGGCAAAGAAAAAAAAGAGGAACCACAGATGGCATTATCAAATCCTTCAAAACATAGCAGAGTCCACAATATGTGTTCATACAGAAGCTTCGATCCTTGGCTCGAACGAAAAAGCAGACATAAAGTCCATGGCTTCACCGTTCATACAACACTCGGGAAGTTCAACCCATTCGTTAGCCACGATATCACAAAGAACATAACTGCAAAGCTCAGCAGAGCTTAAGCAGATGAATATCTGGTCACCAGCCCCAACACAGTTTACGTCGACTTTCTTGCCGTAAAACTCGTGTGACATTGCAGGAGGCATGCTTGCAATCTGATTCCAAGTCTTTGTTTTCTCATCAAATCTCCACACCCTAAGGCTTGCACTTTCAAAGAAATCCGATAACATAACGACCAACATCTCCCCTTTACACTCCACCACATCGATGGAGTACTCGAAAAAGACAGGCAACAGTCTGGGATATTCAGAGAAATACTTCTGGGTCAGATTGCAAGCCACAACTGTTCCAGAGGAGCTGAGGAAATAAACAATCTCCTCACCATCTTTAGAACTAATAACTGATGAATATTGCTTGGATGGGCTTCTTTGCATGTTAGTCGCCACCACATTTCCAGCTTTGCTAAGGAAGTACACGGCATCATCTTCGTCGCCGTTCAAATCAAATTCTGTACAATCATCGGTTTTCCTCCTTAACATAATCTCTTCTTCCCAGCAATCAGCACTAGAGTTATAAACTTGGAACGACAGCTTTGAAAGATCACCAGAGACTAAGACTAGCTTGTAGGAGCCATGGTAATTGGAATATGCATTCATTGCTATAGCATGAAGGGGCAGATCATTAGAGCCCGGATACACCGGAGGTAGTTCACGACACGACCCTGTCACAGGATTGCATACAAAGTAATCACCTGACATATTGCGGAAACAGACAAGCCCACCAGCTGCTGCAACCGGGATGGAGTCGCAGTTGCAGTTATTCGAGAGGAGTGGCGGATGATTGAGTTTTTTCCAACTTCTTTCAGCAGAGTCAAAGACAACAGATTGATTAAGATTGGCATCCACCATGAAAAACCAAGGCTCCCTTGAAGGAATCCTAGAGCAAGCCAGCTTAAAACTTTCAGAAGCAGCAACTGATTTCCATCTCTTGCACACTGAACCGAGGCGAAAATACGTCGAGGTTGGTAACCACGAAAGGACCCTTTCAAGTAGGTCATCAGTGAGCTCATCCAAGGAGAAGTTCAACATATCATTGCCTTCTTGAGGCAACTTTCTCTTCCTAGACGGCCTTGAAATGCAGCCATCAGCCTTCTCCATTGGCAGACTATTTCAGAAAATAACCTGCACTGATAAAGAGAGGACAGCAACAAATCAATAAGAGACCACTATGAATTACTATCATTTATACCATTAAACAGATGAATCAAAACCAAAATTCTTTTTTCAAATTTATCCACATCGTAGAGAATATATGAAACAAGGCAAATAAGGCTTGAATATCACATCAATTAAAGATTAGGGAAAATTGACAACCTAACTAACATAAGCATTAAAGGTCCACACTTGACTAGAAAGCACTAAGAGGCTCTCCTTTTCCTAACCTCTTCATCATATTAACACCAAATAGTTTCCTGGGAAAAAAAAGTAAGGGTAAAGAAGAGCAAAGAATAGTTCTACTATTAAAGAAGTGACAACATCATAACAACATGGTTACAAATTAGGACAAAAGGGCCATAGAAATTTCCTTCTTTTTTTTCAAAAGGGCCATAGAAATTTCACTTCAATGAATGCAGAGAGTAGATTCTTCAAGGAAAGTTACTAAAAGAGCATCAATCACGGGATGGCATAGGCTAAAGAGGGGGAAACGCAGTATACTACTAAAAGGGGTAAAACTTGAGTTAAATACCATCAATTTACATTTTGCAAAGAGAATAAAAAGGGCTTTTTAAAGCTTGATAAAAACAATCAGAAACGAGATTGAAATGGAAGAAGACGAGGAAAATCAAATGTACCTGGTGATATGAAGCTGAAGGGGAAGCGTTGAGTGAAGCTTAGTGGGGGATTATGCAAAGGGACAAAGTTGAAAACTTGAAACAACCCCAAAAACAAAACAAAAGAGAAAGCAACACAACAAAGAGAGGAAAGTGAAGGGGCTTTAGAGGAAGAAGGGAGGTAGTAAACTTCCCGGGATTCCTCTTTTCGTAAGCGTTGACAATGGAGGTCAGGGCATAAGAGTGAAAGAGCAAAATCAAAGATTTATACTCCTACGAAAACAAAAGTGAAGGTGAAGCCTCGCACAGTCACAGACTCCCATTACTCTCACACGCACACACGAGCGAAAAGAGAAGAAAAAGGAAAGGCTAAAGCAAAACAAAAAAAAGAAAAAGAAAAGAAAATCTGCTGAGTTGACTCTTGAACTCTACAGCTCTACAAGGAAGAGTAGTCTACAAGATAGGGTGAGTACAGGAAACAGAGGGGGGAAGGGTGCATTGGATTCTGGGTCGAGCGTCCCTCCCGACCCCGTGAACTAAAACAAAAGTTGAAAGCTCAAGGATTTTGTTTGTTGTTTTTTGCACTTTAATCATAAAAGAAAGTGAAATCACAATTCACACGTAGCCCCGGTTGAGTAAAAGAGAAGAAAAGAAGGGCATTCCGATGTCAAAGGAGTGAGACCGTGAAGGGCTGAGGTCTGTCTGAGGAGGCTCTGTTGGGTTGCTGACCTTTATAATATATAAAGCGAAAGCAACCGAAAGAAAGAGATAAACAGAGTTTTTTCTTTTCTTTTCTGGTTGGGTTTAATATAATTCGCTTTCTTTTGTTTGCCTTCCTCGTCGAGGAATCTTTTCACCTCTTTTTTCTTTTCTTTTGGCATTGGTTTCAGTCAGATTAATGTGTGTTGTTTATTAAAAGTCAAAATGCCCAAGAAGCAGGAGCCCATTCCTACCCCCTCCCCCCCAAAAAAACAAAAACAGCCCTTTTTCCATGCTGTGGTTTCAAACAGAGAGACTCGGGTCTCGACGCCACCCGCCCTTCTCAATTGATTTAGCCCATTTTTATGACCAGCCCTTCTCAATTGATTTAGCCCATTTTTATGACCAGCCCAGGAAACTGTGGAGGAGGCACAGCCGCACAGGCGATGGCCCGGTTTAGAGAACAACCAAGATCAAACACATACGATAAAAACAACCAAGTCTTACATACATAGCAAATCCTAGATAGCTTAGTTTGTCGATAGTCGCACACTCACAGATTAGAGACAGGGTAGCCGAGTTTTAAGGACATCACAATGCCCCCTAGGGACAATAGGAAAACAAGAGAATTGATCTTACATCAAGCAGTAGTCTCATGGGAAATAATAGCAAGACCTACCATGAGACCTATTTTGAGTTGTACACTTGCAATCCACATCAATTCCAAAGTCATTGTCCTAGTGCAGTTTTCGTTTCATAATAATAACACAGCTACATTTAGTTTTTGTCAAATATATACTAAGGATTTAGGCAGCATGGGCTGGAGCTTCTGGTTGGAATTCTTCTTGAGGAACAGGTGGTTTGCCAAAGCAACCCGATTCTGGTGAAGCTGCAGCACTTAGGTTAGCTTTGGTGTCATCAAATGATTTTGGTGTTGATGGATTAGGATATGGGTTCCTGTTCACCAGCCTGCAAAAAGAAACAAGCATATATGGCCACAGTTACCACCTCGACTATATTCCCCAATCCCCAAGCTCGGCACAAATTCTAGATAGTTAATAGTCGGTTTTTATCCAAAGTATATCACAATGATAAGTAACATCGCTCATAAAACACCATTTCACTGCATATATAAAGCACAATATCATGAATGCTTAGGATCATAAATCTAAACATGAAAACTGTAGTTCAGTATGGAAGGGGTACCCCGTACCTGTCCCGCCGCTTCTCAAAAAATCGCTGAAGGGAGTGTCTCCTTGCAATTGGTAATTCTGATCCAATTTACAAGAACATCAAGCTATATGAGCTAACATGCACTAAAACGGTTAATCATAGAATATTTACATTTGAAATTCATCCATCTTCCAGATAAGTTAGTTGAGAGTTACCACCTTGCAGTTTGCAAAAGACGGGCCTGTTAATATGATACACCTGTGCCTGTGGTGAAGCCAAAGCAGTTGCAGTTGCGGTACTTTGAAGCGAAGGAGACCTCGTAAGAACAGGTGAAGTGGTGGCACAATCAGTTGCGACATTCTTCGTGTCTGCAGAGTTAGCAGCACCGGCAGCAGCAGTTGCAGCAATAAGCATAATCTCCCGCACCTGATGTACATGAATCAATGGTGAATTTCGGAATGGTACCTCCTGTTAAAACTTAGTAACTGTCCATTAAAAAAAGGCCAACCTTTTCTGCTGGAATTTCATCAAACACACAAATACTTCCATTATAGAAGATGGTGAGTTGGGATGGAGCAGGGCTTGTGGTATTTAGTCCAGATGCTGGCATGGCTAAGGAACTTGTCCACCAAAGAGAAAAAAAAACGATAACATCATCGAAGCTTTTCATACACAATATACAAGTACAAGCACTGCCAAATATTTATTTTTCCCAATCTATGACTTTGTGCAAACCAATACTGTGCCTTGGTGTTAATTGTATGGTTAGAGACATTGTCATGCAATCTTTATAACAACGACCGTAGATTGATTGCTCCATTTTTTCCGATTAACTTTGTTACTATAAATGTTTGTAACATAAATAAAGAATTGAACATCTTCACATGCTCTGGACAATGCTACATCAAAGAACTAACATAACTAGAACTAGAAGCCCTCAAAAGAAGTTACAATTACAATCATAATCAATACAATTCAAATAACCACTATCATAATCAAGCATTAGAATGAACAATCAGACTGAAAACCAAAATAAATACGGAGAGAGTTCGCACAAAACCAAGGCCAATTGGCTCCACCAGGGCTTGTTAAATTACATGACCAAATCAAAGTTCGATCGAAAAAGCAGAAAACATCATCTCAATTAAAACTGATAGTACTACTATATTCTGATTATTCTCAATATATGCAAAGCACGGGTCACCTTCCAATTGGGGGCGGAGCCACCCTTTAAATTGGGGTGTCTCATGACACCCAAAATTTTTGGGAAACCTGTTTTTCCTATATAATTTGTATATAAAAAATTAAAAGTATGGACAAATGACACACCTTTTATGAATAAAATGACACCCCTTTATAAATAATTAATCCGAAAAAATGACACCCTTAAATATATTTCTAGCTCCGCCTCAGCTTCCAAACATTTAATATCTCAATAAAATAGCCCAGCAGGAAAGAGATACATCATACTCGAATAATTATCCTCAACAAATGAGATTAGGGTAATTAATTAAGCATTACATTGCACATGAATCATGATTAAGATAACCAACTCAAAGTGAAACCTTTCCATTTTCGAAACAAAAATTCGACAATAATTGAACAGCAGACAAATAATACCTATATACAGAAAGATTTCTCTTCCTTTTCCGTGGAAAGAAAGCAATAACCCTTACCAGTTTGGGAAATTTTTCTTGGAAAGAAAATCAGGGGTTTCGTCGGATCCCAAATTCCCAACATCGTTATCACCGACAACATCGCCGTTACTTTGTTTAACGACGACGTTTGGCTTAATTTCCTCGTACAAACCAGCTTCCCCTTCCATGGAAACCTTTCTTTTGACCTTTCCTTTTGTTTCTAATTTTTGATCTGTTTTACTAAAGGCAGAATCAAAATGTGATTAAAAACTGGATATTTAAATGTTCGGGAAAATTGCGTGGTTGTCGAAGGGTGGTTGGGTAAATTATACGGGTAGTCACTTAACTTTTAAAGTGTTTTCACTTTGTACAGTGTCATTTTAAAACTTGTATTAGAATCGATTAACTTTTAATTCACTTTGATTATGATCATTTCCACTAGTTGTGGTTAAAAAAATGTTAAAAGTAAAAAATTGAACGTTCTCACTTCCTAGTAATCGAACTTAAGACCAAGAAATCTTCAAAGAGTCACAAGGCATCAAAATTATCTGATTATATAATACTCTAATGCATGAAATTTACAAATATTGTAGATAATCGATCGAATTAGTTAACCAACTTTGCTCAAAACTGTAAATCATAATTGAACCGAAATAATTTTCTAAAAATCTTGTACCAAAACTAAAATTTTTCATTCGGACAACCACATTTTTAGATAATTTTTTTCATATTTCGGATTCAATTTCATTTTTTCAGATTTTTTTACACAATCTTGGAACCTAATAACTTTAAACGAATGTAATATTTAAAAACTATATAAATACTATATAAAAATATAATATGAATCAGATGCAAATAAACAAATGCATCAAAATTATATGACATAAAATAATAAAATAATTTATTTTTTATTCATTCACATCACACTATATAAATTCTATGTATTATTAATAAATTAGATAACTGCATATTATTTAAATAAAATTAAATAAATTCATCTTAAAAATATGAATAATTTATAATAACTTAATATAATGATATTACATAAAACTAAATACGTAAATATATAAAATGTTAACTACTATTAATATTTTAAACTTATAAACAAAGCATGTGGTAGTATCTCAACTTTTATTCAAAAAAATATCTCAAACTCATAACATTTTAACCAACCATATAAATATGTAAACTATTGCAACATAATTCATAAATCACCTGTACTTTTTTTTACGTTGCTATATATGTCCCGACACTAAAATAAAATTTATAATTTAAGATTAAGATTTTTAGGTTTATGAGTTAGGGCGTAAGGTTTATGTTTTAAAGTTTAGGTATTAAGATTTAAATTTTAATTTTTTCGGGATGAGACAAACATAGAGACATCAAAAAGGAAAGAAGATATTTGTTCGAATTATTGTATGTAATCTAACTTTAAGTCTTATCCTATGTGTTTTTTTGTTTGTTTGAATAAAAATTCTTTACTTTTTCGGTACTTATTTCTATGCTGTACACTAAAAATTTAAGTTTGGGGTTAAAAATTAAGATTTAATGTTAGAGTTTAAAAAACGTAGGGTAAAATGTATATTTTAGTATTTAAGATTTAGAATGTGTGATTAAAGTTTAATTTTTTATTATTATTTTGGCATAGAAAAGTCATTGAAAAGGGCCTGATTTTTGTCCTCTTAATACCCACTTGTATTTCCAATTAAAGACCCCAAAAAAAGAACGAAAGATACTTGAGATACTCGACCACCGTCCTTGTGAGCTGTGATTACACGATTGCACGCGAATGGTGGCGTAATCACTCACTCGGCTAGGGGTGATATTGAGTCGAGCTGAGTCCGAGCCTGGCCAAGCTCGGCTCGGCTCGAAACTAGTATAATTAGGCTCGGTTCGGGCTCGAAGTTCGCCGAGTTTAGGATTTTAAGTTTGAACTCGGCTCGAAAATAATACTATTAGGTTCGGCTCGGGCTCGAAACTCGTCAGACTTGAAATAAAAAATTTTGCTATAGTTTTTTTATAAAAGATTCGTTAAAAATTCATTTTATAACCAACACTAGAACAAAATTTAATGACCGGAAAGGGGAAAAAGTGTCAAAAATTAGATTAATTCAATTAATCTCTTATAATACAAACACATAATTAAAGAAAATACAAAATCAAACAACAACAAACTAATGAAAGAAAATACAAACACATAATTTATTTTCGTACACATGTAAATTCCGAGCCTGTTCACAAGCTTGTTAAGGTTTTGAGCCGAACCTGAGCCCAAATCGAACTCACTTGAACCGAACTTTGATCGAGCTGATCTCGAAAAGCTCGCGAGCCGGTCAGTCTCATTATCACCCCTCCACTCGGCCCCTCCGCCCCGCCCCTGCCTCTATCTCGCCTTTATTCCAAAGCTCACTCGCTCACCGACAAAACTCCAACAAAGCAATCCATTATCTCTCGGCTCTCGCCACTTGGTTTTCTCGCCGTTTTATATAAACCCCCCAAGATGCTCCTCTATTCTCCCCTTTTCAGTTCCCTTCTATTTCCCTCCATTGTTCTTCTTTCAACCGTTCCGATGAGTTTCTTTGTACAAGATCCGGGGCTGATTCTAACCCATCTCCTTTACAAAACAGCCGTTGCTTTAGCAGTTTTAAGATGGGTCTTGTCTTGGCTACTTAGATCCCACTCCCAGGACAACTCTCCATCTTCTTCTTCTTCCTCGGTTTCTTCGCAAATGATTAGAGACAGTCTGGTGCTGACAACCTTTGAAGATGCTAAGGAAAGGGTGCCTTGGGTTTCCGACACGTGTGCAGTCTGCTTGAGCCAGCTGAAGGAAGGGGACGAGGTCAGAGAATTGAGGAACTGTTGCCACGTGTTCCATGGAGATTGCATTGATAGATGGGTTGAGTATGATGGAGAAGACGATTACAATCACAGGAATTGCCCCCTTTGCAGGGCTCCTTTGCTCGGTTCTTTGCAATGCTCGGTGTGGCCGAAGAATGAACCCAGCTGGGCCGTCCAGCGCATTCTTTACCTATTCGGGGACGATCTTCTTCCTTGACCCACATCATTTATCGATTCTCTATACCTTTTTTTTTTAACTCTTTTTACATATTGTTTGCTCAATTGATCATTGAGGTAGAGCTTGGAGCAATGATTATTGTATATTTTAGCAGTCAGTTGGTAGTTTCAGCATAGCCAAAAGGATCAATTTTGTTCTTTTGGGGTAGTCCACAAAGTGAAGAGATGAAAGAAAAATAAGGGTAAACTATGTCCGAATTATAGGAGTTGATTCGTTTTTACCACTGAATTTTAAATTGGTCTAAATTTATCACTAAATTTTATTTTTCGACTCGTTTATACTACCGCGCTGTTAACTTTCTAATATCGTGATGATTTGGACGCCAGACTAAAACGACGTCGTTTTGGTGCCGTTATTTTAATACTAAATTGTCTAAAACGACGTCGTTTTAGTCTGGCGTCCAAATCATCACGGTGTTAGAAAGTTGACATCGCGGTAGTATAAACGAATTGAAAAATAAAATTTGGTGGTAAATTTGAACTAATTTGAAGTTCGGTAGTAAAAACGAGTCATCTTCTATAGTTTAGTGGTACCTGACATAGTTTACCAAAAAAAATTAATTATAGTCCAAGTGGTTAAGATTCTAGAAGCATGCTAGTTAAATGTATATATAAATGAATACGTTTTAATTCTTCTTTTTATTTTTCACTACATGTATGTTTTCTCTTCAGCAAAAATTCCATGTAAAATTATAAAATGTATATATTGTTAAAAGTTTGTTTTATAATAAAAATTACTTGCTTTTTTAGTTATTAGCATCATCAAAAAATTTTATTTGGTTTTCTCTGGGCCACACATAATTCACCTTATATAAAGTTTTTCCATTTTAGGTTTTTCTTTCATACATTAAAATTAATTTTTAATAATTTTATTATTAAAATTCAGAAATATTATATACAAGGCCAAAGTAAAGATTGTACATTAGAAGATGTCAAAGTATTAAATTTTAAAAATATAAGTACTTATTAATTATTCAAACTCTGGTTCAAAAAAATTAATTTTTTAAATTTAAAATTTAGAAGAGAAAGTCTAATTTATCTAATATTTAAACTTATAATGACTTAACTACTACGCAATGCGATCAATTTACACATTACAGGGCAGTAGATAACATGGGGAAGAATTGTCCGCCAACTTTAGTAGTTATAACTTATAAGCATGCTTGGTCTTATGATGCAGAGGAAAAGGAGTTCCCATCATCACCATCCAATAGGAAGAGAAACCGAAACCTCGAATCAAAAGGTTGGACAGAGAAGCTCCGAGCACCGATGAGGTTCCACTTATTGCGCGACAAGCAGTCTCTAACCATGGAAGCCTGCTGCGGCGTTAAGAATCGGCAAATCCAATCAGGTAAAACCGAGTCTTCGATAACTCCTTTGGCAAAGCAATGCAACAATTTAGGCACCAATAGTTTCCCTTTGTTACTTATACCAACGGAGGCTTGAATGTAATCTTTCATTGACCTTTTTAGCAACTCATTGACATTTTCAGGCCTGAAAATCCTCACCTGATCAGGACAACTCAGTAGAATTAGAAAGTTTATTAGTGGATTCCAATGCTTTATGTAGTGAATACTCGAAATACTACAAGGGGAGATGAGAAGTTACCGCTGGCGAAGAATGTAGCCCGCAACTTAAAGCAAAACATAGAAGAGGCTCGGGATGATCGATTGTATACTTTTGCTGCTCGTTAGAAGCATTGAATTTCTGAAGTGCAAGAGCGTTACCAGAAGTTATATGTCATGAAATTTCGGAGAAAGGAAGTTACTTTTTCATCAAGAAAACTTCCATTACGAAGGGATATAAGTAAATGGAATGATTAGTACATACAATTTGCGGACGGTAAGTAGCCGGGTTCATTTTCAGAACCGTGCATTCTATGTCAGCTGCACATACCGAGAGTCCTCCAACAGTATAGGAAGCCTTCATGTCATCATGCCATGCTGTTAGCATCTGTACAAAGCGGCATAAAGAAAAAAAGGAGAGGGACAACAAGGAAAAGTTACACCATCAAACCTTCTGCATTAAGGAACATAGCTTGGTATCATTTCTCGGAACTCCATATGCTAAATACGCCTGAGAAGCAGCGATAGAAGGGGGAGAATCAGACATTTAATTCAGTAAGGTAGTAACTATTGATCAAGAGATAATGAAAATGCAGGGGGGTGTCAGAAACCAAGGTCTTAGACCTTGTATGCACCTCTGTTATCCAAGACTCCCCATATATTGATTGAATCCCGACTTATCGAAGCTTAGAATATGTCTATATATTATTTTTGTATGTGTAAGAGAGTAGAGTGCATACATGCATAATCAAAGCATGATAGAGGTTAATCCAAAATGCCAGCTTCTCGTTGTAACTCATTTGCGACGGATCCACTTTAGCCAACTGCTCAACTAGCAATCTGCAAGAAAACAAAGAGAAACAATAAAAGCAATAACTGGTGAGACTTCCTACTAAAGGTTTTACAGCGAGTGCTTCGAAGCCAATGAAGCAAGGATAGAACACCTAAAATGAGAGGCAAATAGTTGACCTGAATCTTTTTAGAGCCATTGTGGCATATTCAAGTTCTTTCTTTCCAACAGACAACCATGTGACTTCAACTGCTGTGCTGTAGGTCCCAATACTACATTTCCAGTCGACTTTGCCAAAGACTCCATATGGATCATATGCACCACCTCCTGAGGAAGTCCTTGCTAAGGAAGTCACAATGGGCGAGTCCGAGAATGATGCCAAAAAATTGGCGAGGGGACAGTGAGGTGAAGCGGGTGACACCAAATACTCTGACGAAGAAAGCTTCGATGAATCTGCTAAGAAGATGAAAATATCTCTCATACGCAGGACCATTTCTTCAGATAGCTGATTGGGATGATGCCAAAGGTTCTCCACAATATAATTGTTATCAATAGCAGCCTCTGCTAGAAATATATCATCCAGGTTTTCTTCTGCTTCATCTTCATTGTAAGGCCTTGCAATCTGAAACATAAACTAGATTGTTAATCTTTCCCTTTACCTCTTCAGAATAAGATAAACTATTCGATAGATGAATCTACAGAGGAATCTGGCATAACACTTTAAAGATATATATGACAGAATCACTGGCATAACACTTCAAAGATATATATGACAGTACCGGTTCTGTTAAGTAAGCCAAAGAGCAATCGAAAAGTGATGTTGTAGGACATGGAGAATGCTTTAAATGGTACTCAGCAAGACGTCGCTCATTCCTCTCCTGACTAAGCTGATATTGTAAAGAAATAAATTCCTGCTCAAGCTTTGACACTGTAATCTCCAGAACAGCTATGCCATCTAAAAGCTCCTGGGCCTGAAATCCAAATTTAGGAGATTGAGAAAAGAACATAAAGACACAAGAGAAACCATGCAAAGGGACGCCAACCTTATCTGGAAGCTTTCTGGGAGAATTAGAGGTAGGTGAACCAGAGCGTTCAACAGCACTTGCTAGAGCCAAGTGCAATTCAGTTTCTTCCTGCAACTGTTGCTGCAACTTTTTAACCTGTATTATCCAAGAAGTAGCATGTTGTATGAGCATGAAATATCAATACTGCACGGGGTTGGTTCTTACTAGCCCTCTTAAGCGAAAAACCATAACTTGAATATCCCGGCACATCTATAACGATTCATTAGAATAAGTGTTTCTTTCTAATCACATCCATGTTAATCATGTTTCCTCTTTGTTCACCCTCAGTCAAGTTTCTACTGCAATGCAACACAAAGGCTTTGTTGCTGAATAAATCCGAATCACCTTGCCACAAGTTTTAATAAAAAAGAGAGCCAAGAAAAACGTCTAGAATTCAATAATCTCATGTATACGAATCACCTTGCCTATACACTTGTTTAGAACATACCACACTTGTATGAACCCAAGAAATCATAAATGTCAAAAGAAAATTGAACTTTACAACAATAACTGGAGATTTTATGAATCAAAGAACCATGACATCAACTTTGAACAACTAGAAACCCACATGACCTTGATAAAAAAAAAAAAAACTTAACATACAATCTCCAACAACCTTCTTTTTAGGAGGCAAACAGATGAAGGCTAAACTAAAATGTAGTGAAAGAAATCTATGTCATAACTTGCAAAAGAGAAGGGGAATATGCAGATACTTATAGAAAGTTTCTTACTTCTTCTTCAAGCTGGTATTTATAATGACACATCTGCTCACTTTTCTCTTGTCTACTCCTTTCCTGAGGCTTAGCATCCTCCTGAGACAACAACAGGGTTTCAGTCTTTCAGAATCTAAGAACCTTTACCAAGTCTAAATACTGAAAATTACATAAAAAATAAACCAGGGAACAGAAAATTAGCTATGCAAAATGCACATAACCTCCAACTCAGAACAAGGGTCATCCACGGCTGAAAATGACCTGCTCCAAACCTTGCCGCTTTTCCATTGCAAATACCTATTAATAGAACTTGCCCTGCAAAACAACCCAATACCACATCTACCATTACAAAAAGGAGAAAATCATACACAGCATTTGAAGAAGAAGAAGAAGAAGACCCACCACTTGATTGGTAAAATTAAACCCCCAGTATTACCACCATTGCAATCTCCACTCTCGCCAATGCTATTATTTTCAGGGCTTTGAGAATGAACATGATGGTCTTCATCCAAAGCTGCAGCCTTTAGGCAAAGCATCACTCCAAATAGAGAGAAAAAAAAACTAATGAACACCCAGATGCAAGCAAAGCAAGTAAATTTTAGTTAAAGTTCACCATCATTGCTTCATTTCTTCATCTTGGACTGCTGGCACCATGGGAATCTAATAACTCCACTCCACAAATAAAAGACTGCTCTTTTGAGAAAGGGAAAACAAGGAATTATTTTCAACTGCAACAACCAACGAAAAGAGACAAACTACAAAGAGAAAGTGGGGCATGAGAGGAGTGTAAAATAACAAAATACTAAGAATAAAGTGAGCCCGGTTCAACAGTTGATGGAAATGTGGGATCTATCATACTCATATGTTCCTCTTCCTCTCTGCTTTTAGGGCGGGAGTTTCATAAAACCGACAATACTCACATGCACTTTTCGCTCTTTTCAGTTCGTTTAATTGTTTGTTTTATTTTATGTTTTAATATCCTATACACCGGCACAAACGCCTTAATTTTTAAGTTTAAGGAGTTAGTTTAAGGTATAAAGTTTATAGGGTTTAGGTGTACGGGTTTTGAATTTAGGTATAATTGTTTTAATTTAAGGTTTAATGTTATAATTTAGGGTTTGTAGGTTAGAGTTTAGTTTTTAGGGTAATATGATGAGGATTTAAGTTTTAACCTATAAACCCTAAACCTTAAATTAAAACAACTATCCCTAAATTCTAACTCTTACACCTAAACCCTTAAATTTTATACCCTAAATTAACTATTTATACCCTAAAACAAGGGCATGTGGAAACTTTCAATTTCTGTTGCCTGTGTATAGAATATTTTTACTTATTTTATATTCTTCCTTTTAACCTTTTTAGCAGTCATACGATGTCGTTCTTGACATTTGAAAAGATTATTGTTGCTTGCATCATGAGCCATTACATGAGTTGTCAGAAATATTTTTTTGTTTATTTTTCTCATGATTTTTCCCTTTTTTATTTTGGAAAAGGAAGGATATTATAATCCGGACTTTTGAATTTTTTTTCTTGGTAATAATATGAATTTATATGGGGTTTTAATCTGAATTTAAAACAATTTTGGAAACGAATTAATAAGAGTTTTTTATCTGAAAAATCAATTTGAATAATTATCAGATAATTTGGATACTACGTGTTTGATTGATTGAATCAAATTTCATTTGTAGGGCTAAAAGGTTGGGATTGTTTTTTTATATAATTATCAATATTTATTTTATTAGTCGATTTATCTTGATCGAATAATATAGAGGTTTATTAAAGGACGATCTTTTTAGGATAATTTTTTAAATAGTACTAAGATGATTACAAAATAGTATATGTTCATACCTATTATAATAATGCACACACACTCTGTAAATGTTACGATTGATCTTGAATCTCCTAATATGAACATCATCTGTTTTTTCACTGGGACCACTTATCGAATTACTTTCTTCTAGCGCAATTCACTTTATTCGTAATGTTATGCTTTAATTTTTAATCTTATTTAAAAACATAATGTTTAATCTCACTAGACTGACTGATATATATAATTAATTTCATATTATTTACTATTAACGGAAGACCCCACCAATTAGCAAGCAAGGGTTTCAGGCTTAATGGCATGTCAGATATTGGGGCCCAATTTTTGAGGCTTAATAGCATGTCAGATATTGGGGCCTATTTTTGAGCAATTGGGCATTTGAAGGGATGGGTATGGGTAATTTTATGGCCTGGTCCACTCTGTACCTGACTCGCTAACCTGACCTGACCACTACTCTTACTAAATAACTCTATCCGCTTGCCTCATTGGATTTCTTCTCGCCTTAGTAAAATATTTTTATATTATAAATTACTTATAATTCTCGTTAACCGTCCTCGCTTTCGTCTGACTTCGTCCAAGCCCGTAATATCTTTAGCCGTGACCTCTATCGACCGCTCAAAATTTCTCTAGCCGTTTAAGTTTCAGTCACTACCCAAATCCGCCTTAAGCCTTATCATTTTTACCCAGCTCCATGCATCTTTCCTTATCGATCGGTCATTTTATCCTATCGGCCTCTCCTTGCGTTGATGGAGATCGTCGAACGGAGCGTCGAAGAGCAACGACAGGAACTTGAATGGTCAGAGGAGTCTCGGGCGGTCGATAGAGGCCACGGCTGAAGACGTTACGGGCTTAGGTAAAGTCGGACGAAAGCGAGGAAGGTATAAAGACAGTCGCCGAAAGTTGTAACCGCCGGCTAGTGGGTGACCAGAGCTGGCGGTTGAAAAGGGGTTAGGGTTTCTATGGTTTAGCATTTTAGATTTTAATATTTAGGGTTTATGGTTAAATATTTAGGGTTGATGATTTAATTTTTTTAAACTTAAGGTTAAAGTTTAGGGTTTAGAATTTTTAAACTTTTAAGGTTGAAATTAAAAATTAATAAAATTTTAAGGTTGAAATTAAAAAATGACAAACCTTGAAGAACTAATTTGGCTATTATGCCTTTAAATTTATAGTAATTTTTTTTTAAAAAATGTCACGTCAGCTTCCGTACATGTCACGTTAGCCTTCGTGACAAAATTGAGCAAATCTGTTAACGGTAGAAAACGTCATATATATTTCGGCTTTGAAACGCTATGCATAAAAGTAAAAATTCAGTATAATTCATATATAAATAAAGTAATTAACCCATTCCTTCTCAATGTTTAATAAGTAACCACTACACCTTGATTGTTTCACCGACACAAATCTACTTCTTTATTACTTTAACACTACTAAACTACAATTCAACTTATTAAAATAAAAGTCTGATAGATTCAATATATTATCCAATTTTCATAATATTACTGACATATAGTATCAGAAAGGAAATAAAATGACAAAAACCAGAGTCTTCCTCACCGATGATTGTTCCCTTTTGAACCAAAAAAAAAAGATTGATCCCCAAAACAAGGCCCGTGTCGGTGCTTCCCAATGTCAGTTACCGTTGCATATATATAAAAAAACATTGGTTTCTGCCTAAGATGGATCGAGAGAAAGCTGGCAAGGGCAATCGTCCCCTAAAAGTTTAAAATTTTTATACAATTTAAAAAAATTTATGTATTTTTATTAAAAATTTATTTTTTCAGGTTTGTCTCACCTAACCTAAAATTCTGCGTCCGTCCTGTTTCTGACATGAATCTTCCTCGGCCACTGTTTCTGACATGTATTTTTATGAATCTTCCTCTACCTTAAGCAATCGGCAGGTTATTTAATGCAAACAACTAACCAATGATATAAAAATACATGTATACCCTCATCTTCCTCGGCCACTGTTCTTAGACCGTGACATCTGAAATCTCACCATAAACGTTGTCGCCTATTTTAATAGTAATGCAGAGTACAGACAAAGTAATTAATTATTGACCTAACAAATATTGAGTTGAACCCCTCAGGCTTCATTTTCTAGCTTTTAATAGCACCAAATTCTACTGCTTCCCTTCATTGGCTGCTATCGAAAATGTCTATCTCCGGTGGCCGTAAGAAAAAGCTTTTCTTGGCTCTCTTTGCTTCCATTCTTCTGGTTACCGCTATAGTTACCATTGCCACCGCCGTTTCCAAGAAGAAATCCGGCGACGAAAACAGCAACAATAATGCAGCTCACTCGATTATCAAGTCCTCATGTGGCGCCACATTGTACCCGGAGTTATGCTTGTCAACGCTCTCTTCAGCCCGGGATGCTAAGGCCAAGATCCAGAACCCTAAAGATGTGATAGAATTGTCGTTGAACTTGACGATAAGTGCTATCCAGAGTAACTATTTGTCCATCAAGAAGCTCATCAGTACCCGCGGGAAGAGCCTCACGAAGCGCGAAGTGACCGCGCTTTACGACTGTCTCGAGCTGGAAGATGAAACTTTGGACGAGCTATTCAAGGCTGAACGAGATCTCGAAGATTACCCGAGCTTCAAAAAGTCGATTTCCCAGCACGCTGATGATCTCAAGAGCCTTCTCAGTGCTGCCATGACCAACCAAGAAACTTGCCTCGACGGGTTTTCTCACGACGGTGCTGATAAAAAGGTGAGGCAAGCGATTATAGACGGGCAGATGCATGTTTTCCGAATGTGTAGCAATGCACTGGCGATGATCAAGAACTTGACCGACACGGACATGGCAAGTCAGGGTCACCCGTCATCATCAGGGAGAAAACTGAAGGAGCGAGACGAAACAGAATGGCCTAAATGGTTGTCGGCGGGGGATAGGAGACTTTTACAGGCGACGACAGTGACCCCTAATGTAACCGTGGCGGCTGATGGAAGTGGCGACTTCGTCACGGTGTCGGAGGCGGTGGCGGCTGCGCCGGAGAGGAGCACGATGAGGTACATTATAAAGATTAAAGCTGGAGTGTATAGGGAAAACGTGGATGTTCCGAGGAGGAAATCGAATCTCATGTTTGTGGGAGATGGGCGGGTCAACACCATCATCACCGCTAGCAGAAATGTCGTTGATGGCAGCACCACTTTCAACTCTGCCACCGTCGGTGAGTAATCCGTTTGATTTTTTTTTTTTGAACAAAATCCGTTTGAAATTTTGAATGAATAATGAAGATGAACATGACATTTAATTATTTTACTACAATTTGTTTCTAGGACGGTGAAAAAATTGACTAATTGTCCCTTCCATTTTAGCCATAATTAGCAGGTGTACTATTTTTGGGAGATTGACGGCTGTCGGTCATATGAAATGGGATAAATGAAAGTTAATTATAGTTTTGGTTCTTAATGGATTTAGTTTATAGATAAATATTCTATACACAAACAGGCGGTGTAAACTGAAAATTTCTACAAATATCTTAGTGGGTATAGAGAGTTAGTGCGCCTTAGTTTTAGGGTATAGAGAGTTAGTTTAAGATATAGGGTTTAGGGGTTTAGGTGTGGGGTTAGAATTTAGGGATAGTTGTTTCAATTTAAGGTTTAAGTTGTAATTTAGGGTTTATAGGTTAAAACTTAAACCCTCATCATATTACCTTAAAAACTAAACCCTAACCTATAAATCCTAAATTATAACCCTAAACCTTAAATTGAAACAAATATCCCTAAATTCTAAACCCCTACACACTACCCTAAACTAATTCTATATACCCTAAAATTAAGGCGCTTGTGAAAACTTTCAATTTTCACCGCCAATGTATATGATATTAATCCTTAGTTCATTTTCTTTTAAAGTACCTTTTAGTCTTTAGTTTTTTTTTTTAATTTAGTCCATGAATATTTTTTGTCCACATTGGTCTTTGAAGTTTAATTTTTAGCCCGTGTGTAGTCCTGTAGTCCTTACTTGGCACACTCTCAGTGTAGCATACCATCAAAATGATTAAATTTTTTTAAAAAATCACTTTTTTGCCTTTATTTTGACATAACTTTATCATTTTGGGTAAAATGTCGATCATTATTCATTAGTTATTTGAACTAACTAATTAGAAAAGTAGAATCACCAATCTATACTAAATTAAAATATAGGTACTAAATTTCAAATTTGATTATAATAGAAGGACAGAATTTGCAATTTGACCATAAAGATAAACTCATGTTTTCACCCCCTCTACTATTCTCAAATTTAAAATCTAACAATTTCTATTGTCTCAAACATTACCGCAGCTGCTGTAGGGGACGGGTTCTTGGCCAGGGACATAACATTTCAGAACACGGCTGGACCATCGAAGCACCAAGCAGTGGCACTGCGTGTGGGATCAGATTTTTCAGCATTCTACAGGTGCGACATGTTGGCCTACCAGGACACTCTTTATGTCCACAGCCTTCGTCAGTTCTATACCGGATGCCTTATAGCCGGCACCGTCGACTTCATATTCGGAAATGCCGAAGTTGTGTTCCAAGACTGTGACATCCATGCTCGTCGACCTAATCCAAACCAAAGGAACATGGTCACCGCGCAAGGCCGCGATGACCCGAACCAGAACACCGGGATCGTGATCCAGAAATGCAGGATCGGTGCAACACGGGATTTAGAAGCCGTGAAGGCCGATTTTTCGACCTACTTAGGCAGACCATGGAAACTATATTCAAGAACCGTTATCATGCAATCTGTTATAAGTGATATCATTCATCCCGTCGGTTGGTTCCCGTGGAATGGCGATTTCGCACTCAACACATTGACGTACCGGGAGTATCAAAACACCGGTCCCGGTGCAGACACATCAAGTAGGGTTAATTGGACGGGGTATAGTGTGATCACCGATGTATCGGAGGCGCAAAGCTATACCGCTCGGAATTTTATCACCGGAGCTAATTGGTTAAGCGCCACCGGTTTTCCTTTCTTTCTTGATCTTTGAGGGATGATGGCTGAAGTGTAGCAATAAGTTAGTATTTGGTAAGTTGAATGTAATCATGTACCTTAACGAAGGCAATGCATTTCTATTTTGTACCCAAACTATGTGGTGAATCAATTCAAGCCATTTTTAGCATGCGGTTGAAAGCATTTCAAGCCTAATGCCAATGGTTGGGAGAGAAAAAGTGTATTGTTCGTTAAAATTGCAAATAATACTAACAAACTTTTAAATAGAATGCCTGAAACCTCTCCTGTCCAGACTCGATTCGGATGATTCACGGCAGTATGAATCCGAACAAGTGCACGAGCGACACCGGAACAGATATATTCTCATTACGTTTGTTGATTCCCCTCTCTGCCTTAGCTTGAACCTAAGGCAGAGAGATCTCTCTGCCTCAGCCAATGATCTATAAAAATGGCGTTTCAAGATTTTGATATAATACAAGAACGTCGGCGACAGGAGAGGCGACGGACACTCAAGAAGAGGCTAATCATTGCCTTGGTAGTTCTCTTTGTCCTTGGTGGTATTGCAGCGGTTGCGGTCGTTGCTTTTGGTTCTATGAAAAATAACACCAACGATAGCAACAAGAACGAAAACAAAGGAGGCAAGCATCATCCTCCATCGACCGGATCATCTCCGAAAACTCCATCATCTGCACCAGCAACTCCAGCTACGACTCAATCTGCAGCATTCCAATTGACATCTGTTTGCGAGAGTTCAAGTTACAAGAGCTTATGCACGGACACCGTTGCAAAGACAACAGCACAGAATCCGAATGCAGCGACTGATCCCAAAGAACTTGTCAAGTCTTTCATCACATCAACGACCGAAGAGCTTGATAAGGCCTTTGCCAAAGCCGGTACGATCCGGTTGAATACCGAGGTGGAGAAAAGAGCGTTTGATGTTTGTAAAGAAGTGATGGAAAATGCTAAGGAAGAATTGCGTAGTTCTTTTGATGGAGCAGGAACTATTGTTCCCGGGAAGCCACAAGCCAATGGTGACTTGAACAATTGGTTAAGCGCTGTAATGTCGTACCAGGAAACATGCATTGATAGCTTCCCTGAGGGACCATTGAAGCTCCAGTTCATGACTACCTTCAACTCTAGCGAGGGTCATACTAGCAATTCCCTTGCCTTGGTTAGCCATTTGGCTGGGTTGACGAATCTACCTCAGGTGCAGCCAGCCCCCAAACAGGTGCAGCCAGCCCCCAAACAGGTGCCACCAGACCCCAAACAGGTGCAGCCAGACCCCAAAGCAGTGCAGCCAGACCCCAAAGCGGCGAAGCCAGACCCCAAAGCGGTGCAGCCAGACCCCAAAGCGGCGAAGCCAGACCCCAAACTGGTGAAGCCAGATCCCAAAGCAGTGCAGCCAGACCCCAAAGCAGTGCAGCCAGATCCCAAAGCAGTGCTGCCAGACCCCAAAGCAGTGAAGCCAGACCCCAAAGCAGTGCAACCAGTCCCCAAACAGGTGCCGCCAGACCCCAAAGCGGTGCAACCAGCCCCCAAACTGGTGCAGCCAGCCCCCAAACGCCGCCTCTTACAAACCGGATTTCCATTATTGGCCGAGGATGGGCTTCCCGAATGGATGAACCATGAAGAACGCAAGCTGTTGAAGGATGAGGAAGGTGCCATGCCAAAACCAAATGTAATTGTGGCACAAGACGGTACCGGAAAGTTCAAAACAATCAATGAAGCACTTGTTGCCATACCACCAAAACACCAAGGAAGGTGTGCTATATATAATAACATTCACCTGATCATTTCCATTATAATTCTCATAAATACTGATGTTTTCTCACTTTCAACATGCACGCAGGTATGTAATATTTGTCAAGAAGGGAACATACATCGAGACCGTAATCGTTGCGAAGCACATGGTGAACCTTACCATTTATGGTGAAGGATCACAAAAGACCATTATCACAGGGGCAAAAAATTTTGTTGATGGAATCCCCACTTACCATACAGCAACTTTCGGTATGTTGGCAATGACTTCAACCTGTGGATTAAAATGGTTTAGCAAGCAAATTCGATGACTCCAATTTCAGAAACTTGTTCACTTTCATTCCAACTTTGAAATTTAATGGGATTTTTTTTTCAGTGGCTGCTGGTCCTGGATTTATAGCAAGAAGCATAGGATTCATAAACACCGCAGGCCCCGACAAACATCAAGCAGTGGCAGCTAGAGTCTCAGCCGATAAGGCAATTTTCATCAACTGTCGCTTCGAGGGGTTCCAAGACACCTTATACGCACATACTCACCGCCAGTACTATCGAAATTGCGTGATCGCCGGCACCATAGATTTCATCTTCGGAGATGCGGCCGCGGTGTTCCAGGGCTGCATGATTTACGTAAGGAAACCCAGCCCCAACCAAAAGAACATCGTCACCGCCCAAGGGAGGAAAGACAAGTTCGAAACAACAGGCATTGTGTTACAAAACTGTAAGATATTACCAGAAGAACCATTTAAACCCTTCACAAAGCAGTTCAAGAGCTACCTAGGCAGGCCCTGGAAGCAATACTCGAGGACCATCATAATGGAATCACAGATCGAGGATTTCATCGACCCCGCTGGATGGCTCGAATGGGAAGGCAACTTTGCACTCGATACCCTTTTCTATGGAGAGTTCAAAAACACAGGGCCTGGCGCGAGAACTCAGGGTAGAGTGAAGTGGGCAGGCAGAAAGGATATTACCAGGGAAGAAGCCATGGCATATACAGTAGAGACATTCTTACAAGGCACATGGGTAAAGGAAGCAGGCGGCCCTGTTCGTATGGGTCTGGGGAGTTAAGATTTTATGCCATTTTATTTAATTAGCAAGTGTTTCCTTGAGTTGCAAAAGACTCGAGCGTAATGACATTTTATTTAATTTTATTCTTTTTACATGCTTGAACTAAACTGATAATCTAATACTGTGATATTGTATATCAGAAGGCTTAGTATAAAAAACAAAATAGAAAATATACAATGTACTTTACAGACAGATCCTTCTTCAACTTCAACTGTGTTTATGTAGAAAAGTTCCCTGTCAATGTTGTAAGATTGGATTATTTTGGTTCCCCAAGTGTAATATTATTTTTTGGAATGATATTGATCTCTGCCTAAATTTTACATTAACTATTTTAACAATTCAATTAAAAAAAGAAAAAAGTTACCCTTGGTTCTCAAAACTCAAAACTGAGCCATTGACCTCTTAAGTTGCATTGCTCTAGAAAAATAACACCTGATGCCAAGGTTATATACAACGAAATGGACAGCAAGATTTTATAATGGCTTCCAAATTCCGGCAAGCTCAATGCAGACAAGAACTACACAAATTAGGTATGCAGTCAGCTATAAAAACATATTGACCTATAGAATTTCACTTTACTTTTGTAATGAGCTAAAATGGGTCAGTCCTTGACATCAGAAACACCTCCTGGAGAAATCTGGAATCGAGCTTCAGCTTCCGCCAAGCAAGGTGAACTTATTACTTTGCAAATTCGCTCCTCCCCTCTTCCCTTCCGGAGAGCCAATCTATTGTCAATAAGTGCTAATGGTTAGCAGCTTTCAAAGGAGTCGGGAAAGTGGGACATTAGGTCGTTCTATATCAAACCTTGTTGTGGAAGCATGAGCCATGATGTTACCGCCAATAGGCTTGATTTGAGGTCCAGCAAAGATTGCTGAACCATCCACTTGGGCAACTACTTGGTTTGTAATTACTACAGCCACGCCAAACTACAATAGCAGACAATGCCAGGGAAAGAAAAACATGATAATTTACAAGTGATAGGAAGGGTGCAATTCCATAAGTTTCAAATATATGATAAACCGATAATAATAATCATAGCACGAGAGAAATTCATTTATTATACTAGTGGAAATAATGATGTAAACACCCTACCTCATCTGCCAACTTCTGAAGGCTCCTGAGGAATTTTGCAAGGTGCATTTGTCGGGCAGAGAGTTCACCCCTCCCAGTAAAATCTGTTCTATAGAGGGCAGTAGCGCTATCAACTATCATAAGTGCAAACCTGCAGAGAAATCAATCAAACGATCAATCTCATTTGCAGCTTGTTTACTCCAAGTATACTACATATAGTCCTTGACAATAGATTAATGTGCAAAATGTCAAGCAAGGAAGTATTTTGACAATACCTCGTTTCCACCATCATTGAAGCTGCTTCGAGCAAAAGCCTTGACTGATGGTCAGTGTTATATGCTCTAGCATAGGCCACATTCTCCAGGACATCAGCACCATTCAGTCCAAACCTGCAACATTCAACAGTTTAACAATCAGTACTGCATACAATGGAGCAGCATCACCATATCCATGTATCACCTCTCCGCTATCTGCAAGAGTCTTTGTGGTCTGAATGTCCCTTCAGCATCTATGTACATTGCTTTTCCCTCGCCACCTCCTTGATCTAATGGAAGCTGAAACACCAAAGAGTTTATGTTAAGAAGTAAAACAACCACAAGTGACTAGCAGCAAACTTCAAATGAAAAAGAACAGCTCTCACTTGGCATGTGACACACAATGTGTGACAAAGTTGAGTCTTTCCAGAACGGAACTCACCATATATCTCAGTAATGGATCCTGTCTCAATTCCACCTATTGAGTGAGCGCGTAACGGTACAGAAAATTAATTAGCTAGCAGAAACACTGGTTTACAGTTCTTGAGTCTTAATTTGTTGAACAAGTAGTCAATTTCAAGGTGTGTTTAGAATCAAAGTCAAACAAAAGAACAAAGGCATCAAAGCACACATACCTTCCAAAATTTTATCTAGTTCGCTAGACCCAGATGTTATCTGAATTATCTCCAGCCTCTGAGCATGGAGCTGGCTAGCACTGGTGAAACCCAATGGGACCAGTTTGGAGGCTGCCAAGAACCGAGGAAGACAAACGTACTAATTTCGAATCATTTTAAAGTTATAGTAAATGTCATCAACAAACGTTTAAACGAGTGTGAAAAGTTGGAAACAATAATACCGGCTTCCATGATCTTGTCAACTTTAGCTTCACTTATTCCTTTGATCTGAAGAAGATCTTTCCTTGGCGTGTAAGCAATAGATTCGACCGTGCAAAGACCTGCATCCTTAAGCTTCTTTATGTCCAAGGATGCAATGCCCGATTCCTTCAATTGAAGACAAAAATGAGAATAATAACTATAACTGTTGCGCCAAAAACATGAATAGCCAAGCAAAAGAAAAGTAAAGATTAAACTTGCATTTCAGTTAATAGAATCTTGATCTACCATAGCTAGAAAATATTATAGCTTGTTTATGAACAAAAACATATAAAACTTTCAAGAAAAATTAACAGAAAATTGCCCACCTAACAGCCGATCGAAATCATACAACCCATTTGTGCTAATATTAGGTAAAAAGAAACGATATTGAAAAGAACCCATTCTCAATAAAATCTAAAATAAAGAAACAGATTTTCGGCAACTTGGAGAAAAACCCACATATTAAAGCATCTTGTTTTTCAATAGAATTGAACAAAGAAACAAAGTCTTGAAAAATGGCTTCTTTTTTCACCTGAAGTTGCTCCACGGGGAACGGGCCGTGCTGTATCTCCTCAAGCTCCTCCGGCTGTTGTTGTCGTTGTTCCATCCTCTGGTTTCTCTGCTGTTCCATTTGTCTCTGTATTAACTATCAAAGTATCTGATTAAAGATCCAATCTTGGAGAAAAGAGAGGGTTGACACAGGAAAGAAAATGAAAATCGAAAAGGGAATGAATATGACCGTGGACCGGAGGGAAAGAACAAGAGTTTAAAAAGAGTTAAAAGGGGAGCGGCGCGCCAAATGATTATGGACCGGACTGGACTGTAGGCTTGTGCGGCAGGTTCGGAGGATTTATAGAGCACTCATCATTTAAATGCGTACAAAAGTTTTCCAATTAATTGAATTTTTTAAAAAGGTTTAAGATTTATTTTATCAATGTCTAAATTTTTTTTTAAGGAAAGACGGACTAATATATGATTAAAAAACAGTGTTATCGAAATTATTATAAGATAAATAATAAAATAGGTAAAGTGCTACCGAATATGTTAATATAAAATAATGTATCCGGTAGAAAACATGAAAAAATATTAAAAAAAATTGATAGCCGGTAAACTTAAGTTATCGGTAGGTATCGAGACAAACATAACAAAATGGGTAAAATTACTTATTTTGTTGATAAGAGTATCAACATATTAGGTAGCGCATGTTATGTTATTAAACTTTAAGCTGATGGAGCCTTGGAAATCTCACGATAACAAAATCGATAAAATTACTTATTTTGTTCATAAGAGTATAACATATTCGGTAGCGCTTTACCTATTTTGTTATTAAAATTTAGCTAAGGGAGCCTTAGAAATCCGACGATAACAAAATCGGTAAAATTACTTATTTTGTTGATAAGAGTATCAACATATTCAGTAGCGCCTAATTTTTATTAAAGTTTAAGCTGATGAGCCTTGAAAATCTGACGATAACAAAATAGATAAAATTACTTATTTTGTTGATAAGAGTATCAACATATCCAGTAAATTACTTATTTTAAGCTAATGGAGCCTTGAAAAGTATATAAATTACTTATTTTGTTGATACTTTTGAGTAAATTATTTATTTTGTTAATACTTTTGACTAAATTACTTATTTCCTCCTAAATCAAGGCGTGTATAGAACGGGTGAGAGCAAGAGATAATCCATCACGAACTTCTTAATTTTTCTAATACTAAAATTTAAATTAGAACAGAAGGATTCACCTCCTAATTTTGTAAAGGGGAGCAGAAAATAAGCCCTAATTGTTAGTCTCTCATTTCTGCTTGAGATTTGAGTAGCCATTACTACCTTAATTCCTCATCATTTCCATCTCTAATCCGGGCCTCTCATCCTTGTTAAAGACGATGTTGAAGAGCTGAATCAAACACCGCAGTACAAAAGGCACGGAAGCCGCCGCGATGACGTACCGAAACTTCACGGATTCATTCGGAGTGACTGCAAAAATCGCAGATCCGTAAGTGACCATCATGGAAATCGTGGCGATAATAACTTCGAGATGGAAAGGAAATCCGTGAGTGAGAGAGATGATGACAAGCACAGAGGCGGAGAGAGCGAAGGTGTTAGAAATCAAGAAAACATAGTAGGCTCCCTCCTGAGCTGCGTAGATTGCTCGGCCAGCAAAATGGCCGTTGTCGTTATCTTGCCATACGCCGCCGGGAGGATTGACTCCGGCTTGGAAGGTAACGGACGCTATGAGAGCTGCAACTACTAACATAATGTTCCGGACATCGCCGGGCTTGTCCACGCCTTCTTCGTATTGGAAACGCTTGTACCAGCTCCTGCCTGTGCTTAAACGCTTGATCATTTTTACAAGTAAGTTATGAAACAACAATCCTGGATTTTTGCTTGTTAATTGGATTAGGTTGTCGTATAATATATAGGAGGAGCAACAGTGGAAACTGGAAATGAACGGGTCAGTCAACACGGAGGCAATTTGTTTTTATTTGGGAAATGGAGGGGGGAAAAGGAAAATATTTTGGAGATGGATTCTTTAGGAAATACTATTCAACCCGTTGTATATTGACTTTGGAATTGAATAATATACAGGACAGGATCTTTTTCCATAAATGAAATATCAAGGTGCTTTCGTGACAGTCTCCCGGTTGCAGAGCCGTCCCTGTGCCTGGACAACATGAGCGACAGCCCAGGGCGGCAGGGCCCACTGGCCATTGGTAAAAAAAATTACAGTATTTAATAGCCCTTCAAAAGCTGCTATTTTTTTTGGATTAATATCTATACACTCCACAAGCGTCTTAATTTTAGGGTATAGAGAGTTAGTTTAGGGTATAAGGTATAGGGGTTTAGGCGTAGGGGTTTAGAATTTAGGGATAGTTGTTGGTATAGGGAGTTAATTTAGGGTATAAGATATAGGAGTTTAGGTGTAGGGGTTTAGAATTTAGGGATAGTTGTTTCAATTTAAGGTTTAGGGTTATAATTTAGGGTTTATATGTTAAGGTTTAGTTTTAGGGTAATATGGTGAGGATTTAGGTTTTAACCTATAAACCCTAAATTATAACCCTGAACCTTAAATTAAAACAACTATCCCTAAATTCTAACCCCCTACACCTAAACCCCTAAACCATATACCCTAAACTAACTCCCTATACCCTAAAATTAAGGCGCTTGTGAAAACTTTCAGTTTCCACAGCCTGTGTATAGGATATTTATCCTTTTTTTACCGTTAATTAAGTTTTAAAATTATAAGCTATAGAAAGTGTAATTATAACTTCCTAGGGAATTAGAGATTCAAGTCGGTCCACCCGTCATAATCAAGTTTAATTGTTTTTTTTTAATTTAATTATTTTCCTTATATTACATTATTATATAAATTTAAAAGAGAACGTTAAAAATATGGTGGCCAACAGTCATAATTAAGTATAAAATTGTTAAAATCTAATTAGTCTAGACATTAGTGTATTATAGGGTCATAATTAAGATTATAATAATATTTTTTCAATTTTAAACTGAGAATAAAATTTTCATATACACCTATAAATAGTATTTACATTGTTTTTGTTCTTCATATCTCAATTTCTCGTCACTTTCTCTTTTTCTTATGTTATTTTCTCATAATTTATTTTGAAGTTATAAAATTCTCTTAACTATGCCGGTGACAGTTGCATCGGACGAAAAAAAAATTCGAAGTTAAAATTGTTGAAAATCTATTTGAGATCGTCAATGAGCCATTTTATGTATTGAGAAAAATATGTTAGATTGTATCGATGTAGACACTATTGTTACTGATTTTGCATCTAAAAATGCTCGTAAAAGTTCTTTTATGTAAGTTGTTCGGTGTTTAATAAAATTTCTTGATGTTTTTCATTTGATAATTATTAAGCGTAATAAAAAAAAATATAATTCATAATATAGAAGGTGATTTCGTTACAGTCTCCTGGTTGGTAGTATTTTTTTTTTTTTGCAGAAAATGGAAGTGTGAATATTCAATGTTTAGGATTTACTGTTAGTGATTTAGGTTTTAGATTTTATAGTTTAAATATGAAAGATCGTATAACCCATTATAATGGGAAGGGGTTCCCCTTTTTATTGCCAAAAGGGCACCAAGCTCAGGGAACCATTCATGCACAAATTGTACACCTATGAGGCCAGCTTATTAAGAAGATAAATAGAATAAAAAATATAAGAGATGCATATACCGAAGATAATGCATAAAATGTGGCAGCCATCTAACAATTACAATTGGACTGAAGTAAAAAGAAAATTGAAAGTAAAAATGAATTTAAACTGAAGGTAAAAGGTGTGTATATATATATATATATATGAAGAGAGGGAGATGGGTATTGAACTTACATCTTGACATATACAGACCAAAAGGATTCAAATTTATCATTCAACAGAGTTCCCACCTTGTGTGTTTTCTTCGCAAAGGTCTGTCTACGACCCACTAGGAACAATCGACGGCGGAGACCACTGATCTGGAACCATGAGAAAATAAGCAGTCATAGCTTTCCTGAACCGTTTCTTGTACTGTTGAGGCGAGATCACGGTCGGAGGTGCATTTTTAGGCCCACCAAGGATGCCTGAGGTCTTCACCCAAGTTTCAAGGTGCTTGTCCCATGTGTATTGCCTCATGAAATCGATTATTCCGAGAACAAGCTCGTGTTTTTCCTCGTCCACCCCAACCAGTAGTGAATAGTCCATTACATCAACCAACTGTTCCAAAAACATACATGTAATTATTGGGAAAAATATTAAGTAGCAAATCAGACCGCCAAATCAATTCATTTAGCTTATATATGCATAGCAGAAACAGGAAGAGCCCATCCCCGTGTAGTTTATAGCATGAAGAATGGCTGATGAGAAAAAACCAGTCCTACACTGTGCCGTACAGCCCACACCCGACTACATTACCCACCGTTGTTTCTTTCATTTCATAATGATAATTACCAAGAATATCATTTATAAAATATAAAGAAAATATACAGAACAGTATGTGTAGCCCAGTGACATAAAATGAGAAGTTAAAATCCAACTTACAGCGAGAAAGGATGTGTCATTCCAGACAGCCCTCTCCAACAACCGCTTCGCTTGGCTTCCAACAAAAATTGGAGAAGTCGGCATTGCTTCAATCAGATTCTGATCCAGAAGAACTTTGTTGCTGCCACTTGTATCGGGATTATACCTTGATCGAGAAGATCCTTTAAGGTCATAAAGTCTTGTAATCTTACGTCTAAAGAGAAGATTTTCCATCACCAAAACATCCATTTTTGATTCCTTCCCTCCTTTAAGGTGCTTTGATGAAACCTTCAAGACAATGACACCAGAAGAAAAATTAAACCAAAAATCAAGGTATAATTATAACTAAATAAGACAGACTGATTTTGGTTTAGGAAACTTGAAAATCTTCTCTAAGTGAGGCGCACTTAGGCTGCTCATATCTCGGGCTTTATAACATCAGAATATCAAGTGTTACCACAAGCATATTTGTACACATCTAAAGTGGAGTTCATATACGAATCAGTAAGGAGATGCGCATATCCATAAGAAATCACATTGTGAAATGTGCTTCTAGCAGAATGAGAAAAAAAAAGGAAGATAAACAATGGTTTGAGGTACTAAAACAATATTTTTTCCCAGAATTATTGCCAAAAATTCACTCCTGAAGTTCAACTACTATGAAGAATACCTGATATATGCCCAAAATCTTTGCCAGGCAAGTTGGGCTTCTAGTATTGATTGAATCAGACAAATACTTGAAATAAGCTGGTCCAAACTTGACAAATGATTCTAGTTCTGTCTTTGTGACTTGCTTGATGATAAATCGATCATCTAAAGTTTTTGCAAAGAATACTTTGCTCTTGCCACCTTGGGCATCCCACTTCTTACAACGACTGAGAGACCGTATAAAATCCATCTCAGAAGGGCAGCAAGTCCTCCTCAAGCTCTCAAACCGCTTTGCATAATAACAAGTTACCGAATACTTCACCTTCCCAAGGGGGCCATCATCGGTAAAAGAAACTCTGGCATGCAAATTTTCAGTGTACGAGAGGGGGTCAGAAGACAGGGAGCTCTGTGACCCAGACAAAAACAAGACACTATCATCACTAGATCCAAAACTTCTGTAAGTTTCAGATGATATGTCACTAAAAGAATTAAGTGAGAACAGATTCATTGAATCAAAAAGTGACGATGAAACTGCAGAATCTGCACCATCTTTTCGTCTCTCCAGATCAGACATCTGTGAATGGTAATCCGACGAGACCAGTGCATAAGCTATAATACTAGTGGGCTCATCATCATAAACAGGCACTACTGTGTCATTAACACCAATAGGAAGCAGCAACCTAGCCCCACTTTGCTTTTCCAACTCCCTAAATGATGAGACGAAGACTGGATTATACTCACTAATATTGAGCTTTTGAGCATTGAATGAAGAATTCTTATTAAATAAGTCATAAAAATTTCGAAATGGCATGCTTTCCCAGCTCATGGACTTCTCCAAAGTTTCAAGTCCCTTAGTAGGCACAGTTGACTGAGGAGAACGTGCCACTTCCACTTCACCACGAACACTAGCACAATTTCCCATATCCGAATTTACTGCAGTTGACATATCTGCCACAGCCGAATCAGGATCAGTGTAACCATTCTCCTTAGGAAGTACGCTATCAGGGTTACTTTCACCAGTCCACGCTAACTCAAGGGTGTCAGATAAATCTTCCATAATTGGAAATTGCCCATCTGATAGGGAGCTTCTTACAGCTCTTTCAGATTCCAGAGCATCAGGTTGCTCGCTGCTATTTAAACTAGAAGAAAGAGAAGATCTAGCCACCTTCCTGTTGTTAAAGTCCTGGTCCATGTCTTTTTCTTTTTGGTCTCCACCTGGCTTGCTAATTTCACCAGTATTGCCTCCTTGATTCATGTTTATATCAAGCTTGTTCTTGACTAGGTCAGAGTCGCAACTACTAAAGACTTTAGTTGACTTGGGACTAACATTCATCTCAACAAGCTTCTCCGCAGAACTTATAGGCTTCAGTCCAAACTTTGGGACGGAATTTATAACTTCCTGGATATTATTGTTAATCGAACCATAAGCATGAATCAGACGTTGGTCCCAAATGTAAGAAAGAAAGAGTATTTGCCTGCGTAATTTATTGATCTCAAGAATGTCAATAGCAGGTTGGCCGACTTTCACCTCCTTACAAAGAACTTCCTTTAAAGATTCCTAAGGAAAAAGTAAACAGATAAGAAACAAGACAATATATCAAGCTGGTTTTATCCATGAAAGAAAACAAACCTAAAGTGGGGTAAAAGTTAAAACTTCTGGACAGCTTAGTTCATGCATTAATTATAACCATCAGATAGCAGTTGTTGCTCATGGGAAAAGGAGAGGGCGCACACATGAGTTTCAAATAAACTACCTGAAATTCTTTTCTATCCTTTTGGAGCATTGCTTCCAGTTCTTCAATACAGATTCTTCTTTTAGGTGCCCTTATGCCACAATTATCGGACCCTGAACCTAATAATTTCTCTGAAAGCTTTTGAAGAGCATTGTACACTTCAGTAAAAAGGAATTCTGCCCTGTTACTTACCTGCAAAACAGTATCAATGATCTTGTAGGTATTATTTGATTCAAGAATAGCGTTACGAACTGTAACAAGGTTTTAGGATAGTCAAACCTCATTTGCTTCACTATGTATCCATTCTTGATTATCATAATTAAATTCCAGTTTTGATGGTGGAAGATAAACAGAATGGACATCAATGGAAGCATAACGAAAACAAGCAACCATTCTCCCGAATCTGCATGTGGTAAAACAGTACAATCAGAGGATACCAACACAACTGACATGCTTCATTTGATTATTTCTTACACCTTTTGAATTCTCTTATAATATATATCACATTCCACTAATTAACCCTACCCTTTCCATCCCCTTCATGGCCAATAACCCTCTTTAACTTGGAGCAATAGCCACTTGGCCAAACTCAGGTGTTCCCTAACCATGAAAACCTCATACATATGTGTAAACAGGTACATCCCTCATTACTGCTCAACTACATATATGTGATACGAAACCCATAGTGGCATAAATATTAGCACTGAAGACCCAGACAACCCATAAGGATTTAACACCAGATACAATATACGAAGGGACGAATGTTAATAATCATTATGCCACGGTAAAACACCAAAATGAAAACTATGAATTCCAATCAATCAATGGTTCATAGAGAAAAGCAAATTCACTGGTTATAAACTAGAGAAAAATCACATAATCAGAATAAAAAGACCAATCCTCCATAAGTGCCATCACTGCAAGTGATTACTCCATTTAAAATGGTTATCTTTATGATCCATTTAACATAATACTTCGGATTTCTTAAGTAAAGCCTTACCCATAAAATCGAAGACAATCTCTGTGAAGGGAATGACCGCAGCTTGCAACTCTGCTAGCAGCTGCATGGTTAGAAAAGCTAAGCTCCAAAAACTTCCCAAAGGACAAACCCCAAGCAGCATCAGACATTACAACTCTTCTTGTGGCTGGAGGGAATCCATTGATCCGAGGGCATCGCAAGCACCTATGCCACATCCAAATCTTGCCTTCCCGCTCCCCTGGTAAGGGAGGATCTGGTAGTTTCTTAACAGATATTATCAGGCTACCTTGCCGATGAGTATAACAATGAACATGTGCTTCAGATGGCATCTCACATGAATGACAGTGGAAGTTCTGATAAAAAGAATCTTAAGTTTTAGCAATGAGACGCAAAGAGAAAGATCAAGTTTTCTACATGAAATAACAACAATAAAAATACCTGATCAAACAGATGATCTCGTAAAAATCGCCCCAACGGCTTATCAAAGCTCCCATAGTATTTGATTCGGAAGAGATGAGACCGTTCACACACAGTGCCCTTCCACACACAACGTGTTGATAACGACACCAAAATGCTCTGGTGGTCTGAAGGTGGAGTAAACTCTTCCTTCGAGGATCCTGCCTCTTCATTATTGTTAACAGGCTCTTGTTTTGAGGATGCCAACTCTGGGCCATCCAAATGATTTGCAGCCAACAAACTATTATCAGCATGATTACTGTCATAACCTTGTTGTGGTGCTTCTGATAATCTTTGAGAAATAGAATCTGTAGATTTGTAAGGGGGTTTATTATTGGCAGATGATGGTCTATCTGAGATAACATCTGTGTTGGATTTCTGCAATTCGTTAATAGAATGAGAAGCCATGGGCTTCCTGGAGGATGGGATGGCAAAGCCAGGTACAATGGAAATAGACCTGTCAATACTCGATGGCTTATCGGGTAAGGCAACAGTTATAGGAGACTTTAAAGGGAGCTCTGGAAGTGTGGCACCTTCATCAGCAAGAAATGATGTCTCGAGAGCCAAGTGATAAGCTGCAAAAACTCCATATTGGACAACATGTTTCACTTTTTTCAGTTCATCCCCATTTGCACCCTTGAGTAAAATCTGAAACAAAATTAAACATTGGAACATCTTAGCACCAAAGATTTTTACTTGGAAACATATTTTTGAATGATTACAATGTAACTGGCTGACATGAACCACCAGAGCTTTATGCAGTCACATGCTATGCATCATACCATCCTAAAAGCTAGCAAACAACCTGACTGCAAACAACCACAATAGTTTCTGCTGCACTAAATCTAAAAATTATGCACGACAAAGAAAACCTAAGTGGACTATTGCTGCCACGAGGTGCTCTAATTGATGTAGTTGTAGAAGATGAATATTAGAAGGCATGTTGAGGTGGAAGATGGGTTCTTCCACATGCAAGCTATAGGCCAACCAAAAGAAGCCATATGGCCGAATTTCCCTTTTTCATATTAACAAAGGAAGTCATGTTGTCACCTGATAATAAAGGGAATTGCTCGATCAGCAGAACCTGAGTATGGTTGCTATAAAAACAAATTGTTCCAACTTCCAGGTACAAGTTATGGTCAGATGAATAAATCGCCCATTTATCTGATTGCAGTTATGTTACAATTATGAGTTTGGTATGGAGTCACGGGTGATGGACGGGAAAATCACTCAAACTGAACAAAGGGTGCTTGGAACCTTAGGACTCATTAGAGAGACCCAAATCTCTTTTAGGGTTTTGATAAATACTCGGCTTTGTTTTAAATAAAGACTAAGACAATTAAAGAAAATATATCAAACTAAATAAAGTCCTACCAAACACAACTATTTTAAGAGTACTAAGAGTTCACAACGGGTTACTCCTGGTAGATTTGGCTAGCAGACAATAGTTGCTCCACATGTGCTTTAGTGACGGAGTTAAACTACTGGACTCGGGTCAAAGATTACAAATGAATGTTGAATGGACTCCATAATTGCTCATTAGTTTCATATAGTATGATGATATATTAACCCCATTTTTAGGCTTAACAAGAGCTTGTTTTAGACTTCTTTTTTTAATTTCTTCAGTCATTTATGTTGCTGAGCATGTGGTGCCTTTAAAACTGTTTATATATTCTCATCTTTGTGAAAAAAATGCATCTTCAGTTACAGTGAAAAACATCAACAAAATAAAAGATTACCCAAGTAAAATGTATAAATAATAATTATACTTGTCATGCAAAAGTTTTGATAGCTAAACGTTGTTTAAAACAGCAACATGTACTGGAAAGATTTTCCAAATTATAAACAGATTTTATTTGTCAGCGCTAAAGAATGGATATGTGTACCATGTATCCAGAAGGACTTACAGTATAACCCAGAGGTTTTGGGCAACCCTCAAAAAACATTAGTGTCTTTGTCAATTTTTTCCCACCTTGCCCAGCACTTCCATGTTCCTCAAAAAATTTCTCCACGTGAAACACATCACAATAACCCAACTTTGGTGATGTCAGATGATCAATGGATGGAACAATTTGAGCACCAGTGCAGCGGGCTATACGCTCTAAGAGTGGCCTCTTAATATTGAGAACAAGTGATATGTCGTTGGCAAGAAGGTACTCTTGAGCATACCGGGACACAGATTTCTCCACCAAAAGAACATTAGGATGATGTGCACCAATTTTAGCAACTGCCATCTTCAAATGGTCCATTTCCTGGAAAGGGGAGTAAGCTAACAAATATTAGCCTCAACTGTTTCATGTTCTAGGAGGTAGGAATTAAAGGAATGTTTCTTGTTTAACCCTTATTACGAACCTAGGTTAATTAACAAACCAAACTAGAAGGGAATAGTTAAAAATACAAACCTGCTGTAACAACGTATCAAAACTTGACAAGTGATTAGAAATACGCTGATATTCCAAAGCTCCTCCAAGAATTAGAACAAGAGATTTATCTATTTTTGAAGTCATTCGTCGATGAGCTACATTTTTCTTACAAACAACTCCTTTAACCACAGCACTAGAGAAAATAATAAAAAAGAAAATCAGAATCTCATCACAAAATAAATAGTAAATAGAATGAAGTACTAAATAAAATACACATTTGATTTTATTGTTAATTATAACCATCTTTTCATATTATTTTCTCTAAAATGCCTAAATTGAACATCAAGAATCACCGGAAAATCATTGTGAATGTTTAATACAAATATTAGGGATATTCACAACTTATAGCTGATGAGATACGCGAAGGGATGTGATTGGAGAAATAACTTTTGGGTATGTATCAAAGCAATGCAACAAACTACATATTTTCAAGACCTAATAAGTCCAATGCTCGGCTATGAAACACAATTAACCATCTTGAAATCAATAATAAAGTTGATTACTAAGAACAAAAAGTTATTTGTAAGTTTGGGTTATCAGCTACCACCTGCTAGTAATATGAACCAAGGTGAAGTTGTATTCTTGTTGCATGATGATTAAGCAATTTTCAAATTGAGTTCGCTGAGATTACCTTTCACTGCGACGCCCCGCAGCTATGCATTTAACTTTCACATATCCTCCGGGATCCATTCCTCCTCCCCTGCTTGTATCTGGCTTCAGAAGTGTTGCAGCTTCCCATGACAAAGATGTGATAATATCCAACCAATTCTCTTTGCCATCATCATCCCCAACAGGAAGGTTTTCAACCAACAAAAGCTGAGAAACCAAAGCTCTAAAATGCCCTTCCACCACATTTTTCATGGCCCGCTTGTGCTCCTCAACAGGCTTATCCCTGCTACGTTCCCCAGTGCCAAAACTACTAGAGCGTAAATATCCCCACTCTCCTGTAGCACCGTCATCATCGTCATCATCAAATAGAGCGGCTTCTTTCTCATCCTCTTCATCCGCAGGCTCTGGAGGGAGCCACAGTAGCCGATTGCTCTCAAAATCCACAGGCACGATACCATCCACGTCAAAAGCAGGAACTTCACCCTCATCAGCGTTTTCTTGATCAGTTTTTGCTTCAAATTTCTTGATTCCATCCACACTTGGTGTATCAAAATTCTTAGATAATGGCGAACCACTCAAAGATTTTGCATCAGTGTTCTCAGCATGATGATGCACTTTATCTGATTCATAAACACGGTCAAATTCATCATTATTGGCAGCACCATAATAATCTTCAGCATGAACATAATGCTTTGATTCTGAATCTGAACGATATGCACCATAATCATCATCTTCATCATCACTCCTGGAATCAACAATTAAGAAAGTAATAACTAATAAGTATAGATCACTAGCTAAAAATCATAAAATAAAAGCACAAAAACTTGTGGATTGCAGCCAAGGCAGGCTGTGTAATTTGAATATGAATTGAAAAACAGAAAAACATAGAGTCAGATATCTTGAAGGATTCATTGCAAAACCATTAATGCCACCCCCCTCTCAACAAGCACTGATATATATATATGCCATGGCATGTGAAATTCCAGAGTCAGATATGTTAGCAATGGGGAAGGTACCTGTTACCACAAAGGCCAAAATTGTTTGAAGAAGAATCTGCTAAGGCTGAACTTTGATCTGTGCTCATCCCATATGTCTCACTGTTTTGTTCAGCACCATTCATATGGGCAGATTCACGATGGCTAAGGCCAGGATTATGATTCACACAGTAGCAAATTTCAGCTGCATATGGAGTAGAACCAACAATGCTGCTACTACTATTACAGGTGCAGCTGGACTTGGTACTGGCCAAGCTTGCTGCAGAAGGAGATGGACTGAGACCAGGACTAGGTGTTTTGGTCCCTTTATCAACTGCTGCTATCCCCTGCTCCCATTGCTTGAAGCAGTAATTACATACCCTAATCCTTTCCGAATCTTCACGACCAGCACTTGGCTCATCAGATGGGACAAAAATCGAGTTCGTAGTACAGTTGGCACAAAAAACACGGCCACAAAGTCGACAATGATGCCTACGATTAAATACTGTAAATTGGGAATCACACTCGTAGCATACCCTACAACTCTGATCAGGCATCCAAAAATCCCTCGACACATTCAGAAGCTCACTCCTAGGGATCCGCAACTTCGTGTCAACATGGTCAGATTGTTTGTTGTCAGGGGTGCCCATCTACAACTATCCCAACTGATCCCAATCGTCATGATCCATTCATTTGTCACTCTCACAACCACAAAATCGCTACCCCTAATACCCTAGCCATTATTAAAACAACAACAAATAAAATACACGTATACAATTAAAACTTCTACTCTAAAACATATTAATTGAAAGTAAAAGGAAAACTTAGATTGGAATTGACAAGTTTGAGCAACTAATTTAAATTACATGAAAAGCATAACAATAATATTTTCAAAAATAAAATAATAAGAAAACTAAAATTACCTGGAATTCCACTATCCAGAAGCCCTAAATTCCAATATCTTCTTCTGCTTCTTCTTCGGTTAAAAATGTAACTTCTATTCACTGCTCCATTCAACAAAACCACGAAACTCAAAAATTAATAAACTCATACATATAGAAACCCTAAAATTAAATTAATCAGTTAATTCTCATCGAGACCGATTAACACAACAAAGAAAACAATAATAAGACGGAAAGGTTAATCTGGATCTTCTAGCAACGGAAAATCTCGTCAATAAAACTGAGTTGCTCTTTAATTGATTAGAACTAAATCAACACGTTAAATTCCTACTTGTATAACAACAAAAATTACATTGAAACTGCCCAGCAGAGAATAATCAAAAGCAAAAGCCGTTAACCTCCGTAATTAATTCCGTTGACGGTAGTGATGCAATTGAATGAAAAAAAAAACACGATTTAATTTCAGAAATAAATAAATAAATACTCCTAATAATACGAAAATCGTTTACAGCAATCTTTATAGAAGAAATAATTGTACCTTCTTATTTTCTTCGAGCAGCTTTGTTTTTTCTCCCTCGGTTTCCCGTTTCGCTTTATTTATGAATTTTTTGGGTTTTCCTGTGAAGTCTGTGCTTTTTGTTGTGTCGTTCTCGACTTCTCGTTTGATTGTTAGCTGCTGCTTTTTTTCTCCTTTTTGCACATAACAACGGTCCTTTTCCTTTTAGTTAACCCGCTTGCCGTTTGTTTTGTTTCTGATGATAATTCTCTTTTTTATTTTATATAAATTTTAAATCTTTTTCGACTCGTCAACAAAAGTTAATTTATTTCAAAATAATTTAGAAATAAAAATAGGTTATGTTAAAAGTATCTTCCATATCCCTCTATTGTTGAAATTGTTTCCATTTGATACCTCTATTATTAAATTGATCAATTCAGCCCGCCATTGCGGGCACTTCTTTTAAACATTAAAACCTAAATTTATAAAATATAGACATTAATTGATAATATTTACTACTATATAGTAATCAATTTGATCTATTTAATAATATATTTTAATTGATGTGGTAAAAGGACTATTAATCCATTTAATAAAAGAGGGACTAGATTTTAGTATTCGCATCTACCACCGCTCTCTTTTTTTAGGTTTTTTAACCTTGCCGTGTTATCTCAAATCTCTGACGCCTGTGACGTTATTTTTTTCTTTTGATTGGTGATCGACAGTCAATTCTAATATTAGTTGTCGATCATCGAATCTATTATTTTTTTTTGTTTTTTTGTGTTTTAATAAAAATCTTTGTCTTTGTGTCACGTGTTTCCTCTGTCATTGTCACGCGTTTTTCTTTGATTTTTTTGTGGTTCGTTTCATCTGCTCTTGTGGCATGATTTTCAGCATACATGAGCAGTCGGTTGGTGATCGTACAGAGATCTTCACGACGCTAATCTCTGATTATGATTCTGTTGGTGGTCTTAGAAAGATGGATCCCTACTCGGTTGATGGTTGGTTGCCGATGTAATCAGACTTGGGTAGCGGCGTACAGAGATCTTCATGATGCTAATCTCTGATTATGATTCTGTCGGTGGTCTTAGAAAGATAGATCCCCACTCGGTTGATGGTTGATTGTCGATGTAATCAGACTTGAGTACCGGAGCAATCTGTTTAATAGCTTAGTTCGCTCACCACTCTTTTTTCACACACCTTAAAAAGTCTCGTTTGGATAGAGACAATGAGATTCAAGAAAGTTTTTTAATTTTGGTATGTTAATCTCGATAGAAGTGACTACTTTTCTTTGCATCTTGTAAAAGACTTTTAATGGACCTGTCATTTTTTTTCTTTTTTTAATGTATTGTATTGTATTATTTTTTGTGATGATTAATACAATTTAGATGTAGTTGTTAAAAAAAATAAAAGAGGGACTAATTTGCAACAGCCCCTCTAAAAACATGACAAGTGCTTACTTTTCATCCATTTAAGACAATGTTTTAATTTTTGTATAATTATATATGAAAATAATTTTTACGCGTCTATTCTGAATCTCAAGTTCACAATTTTTCTCTTTTTTTTTATACATTATCTGATAAACTACTCAGATTCGCCAAGACCCTGAATTAAAAGATAATACACACTTAAGTAAGTTAATATTCAAAATATTTCTATTTCTTAATTTAAAAAATATATAATATTATTATTGATTGAATTTAGTTTTGTTGATATATTGTTAGTACTATATAACTGATGTTGTGCGTTTGAATATGTTTAAACACTCATATTTTTTCGATATGTGGGTGGAGAGTAGTCTGCGTAATATAAATTATATATTAAATTGTGATTTTTAAAAAAATAATGTATATTAAAAAAATATTAGTTGGTATTAACTTAAAACAAAAGGTGGTTATTAATTATGTTTTAGTTCAATTGACATAAATCTAGAAATACATAAATTCAAACACACGAGGTAGTTGTTATCCTTCTAAATTAAAATAAAACTAGCCTAAACATACTTTTTCTTTCAATAGTAAATTATTCATATACTATTTTCTGACAAACTGTATATAAATTATTTTTTTCGTTATCTAAGATAGTATTTATTTTAAGAGACTTAAATTTTGAATATTTTTAATTTTAAAATGTATGCACTTATTAAATAATTAAGATGAAATATTAACAAATACTATTAAAAATATGATTTTCGTTAAGCCTTTTACATAGAAATAATAATTGCGAAAACTTTAGGAACCTCAGCTATTGACAAAGTTGCCTTTGCAAAGCATATGAGGTAACCACGCATGCCACGTGACATTACTACTTGACTTATTGATAAGCCAAATGCGCGAAAAGTCATACTTCGTGGAGCGTTTTAGTTTTGATGATTAATTTTGAGCCGTAACTTTTTCTTAAGTATACCAGTTTTTTTTGGGTAAACTACAACGAATGTCATTAAATTATGGGTAAAGTTATATTTAAGTCATTCAATTATTAAAAGTTATATTCGGATCACTCAATTATGGGTAAGGTTACATTTGGGTCACCCTTCATATTTTAAAAAAATACACCAATTTAGTCATTTTTTCTTTCAAATCACTTGTATACCATTGTTAACATTAGAATACTTCATTTGAAATCATTAATTAATCTAATACACAAATTGATATACTTTTTTTAAATGTGAAGGGTGACCCAAATGTAACATTTCTTATAACTGAGTGATCCAAATGTAACCTTTAATAATTGAGTGACACAAATGTTACTTTACCCATAATTAAGTGACCCAAATGTAACTTTTAATAATTGAGTGACCCAAATGTAATATTACCCATAATTGAGTGACCTTCATTGTAGTTTACCCTTTTTTACAAAAAAAATGTACACCAATTCAAAACAATAATGAAGATAAATATGTAATATTAGAACACATATATTATAAATTTGTTGGAAATATGTTATACAGTGTACTATATTATTGTGAATAATATTAGTTTATTATACAAAGTGTGATTGAGTTGATACGAATTATTTTGATACAACTTCATTATAAAAAGATTGAAATACTAGTGTTTAAGTGATAAAATAAATATGTTTTATGATTGCAATATTAGATTTATATGTGTCGTTGAGTGTGTCTGCGCCCACTATAATTTTTTCAAAGTTTGCACATTAGACTTCAATTTTTTTTTATTTGTAAGAATTAGTCTTTTGACTTGTGTCCGCTCTAAAATTTTGAGATTTTTATGATTTATTCTCACTCTAAAAATATTTTAACTTTTTCCACTCTAAAAAAATTTCTAGATTTGTCACTGCCACTGAATGATCAAGTCGAATGATCAAATTGCAAATATATGTTTGATAAAGAGTTATACACGTTCTAAACGCTTCATTATTGAACAAAAAATTAATTTTTTATACATAGAACATGTTTTCTTTCGCCTGCTTTTGTATGTGTTTAAAATATTATTCGTAATTTTTACGAGAGATAATTTTAATACACAACTTACATAAAGTTGAAAATATACCGTCATTCTATTTGACAACCTTTAATACATAGGCTAGTAATAAATTTGGTGACTTTTATTTATTCACCCCCATAATTTAGTATGGACGAAAATAATGAAATTGTTTCTTATTTTGAAGAGGTATTATATTTTACTTGAGTTTGTAATCTCTACATCTTTCGAGTTTTAAATTTGAACTTGTATTATCTCTTACAAACTATTTTAATATACCACTCTTTAGGAGAAGGAAGAGTCTCCTAACGTGTTTAAGATCCGTGACTTAAAGTAACAAAGACGAACAGTTTAGTTAACAAGTCAAATAATACTATTGTGTTAAATATAAAGATAAACTAGTTCATTTACCTTTTTTTTCAGAAAAACAAAAAACTGGTTCATCAAATTTGCATGCATATTGATATGTTACACGTGATAGCTTAACTAATAAATATAAGAGCATATGAAGACGGCCTGGTGGTCAGAGCACGCTCACCTGCTCCACTCACTTCCTCTTAAGTTTCGGGTTCAAGACCCTTTAGAAGTAGGGATGGGCATTTTACCCGTACCCGACGATTTCGACCCGACCCGGTCTAATCGGATCGGATTTTTAATGAAAAATGGGTTCGGGTCGGGTCAGGTTTGGGTTTAGGGTGGAAAATATCCCACCCGACTTGACCCGGGACTAATAGTGTAATTTTTCCTTAAATTTTTAGGGATATTTATAATAGTACCCCTCTATATATATATTTATAAATAAGTCCTTAAAATTGAATTTTTATTTATAATTTAGTCCTTTAAATTATATTTTTTACAATTAAATCCTTTAAAATTATTTTTTTTACAATTAGGTCCCTAAAATTAATTTATTTTATATAGGTCGGGTCGGGGTCGGATTTAGTATATTTATTTTCGGGTCGGGTGCGGGTTTATGGTATTTATTTTCGGGTCGGATTCGGGTGGGCCAAAAATCCGACCTGACCCGACCTGTGACTATCCCTATTTAAGAGCGGTACCTTCGTCTAGATTTTCTCTCTCCCCTTTTAGGTATAAGTAGAATATGATTGTAATAAAAAAAATAATAAAGATAAAGTTTAACGTAACAATTGATCTCTTAGCATCACATTTTTTAGAGGAAAAAAAGAAAAAAGAGGGTTCAAACTTCAAACCCAGAAAACAAGCTAAACATGCAACCACTAGAATCCTCCACGTAAGTAACTCCTCTCGTGTCCTTAACAAGCAAGGCAAGGCAAGTGTCCGAGGCAAAAGCTGTCTTAAATTTCTACACTTCTAGATTTGTTGGTAACCTTTAAGAAGCGATATGTAAACCTTATTTAGGGGCCAGTTTGTTATCTAAACTTCTTCTTCAAGCATAAATTAAGAGGAGACCAAAGAAAGAAGAAGAAAAGAGTTCAATCCTGGGGGTTGCAGACTTGCAGTTGTTAAATAGTAAGCAGTTTAAAAGCAAAACTAAAAAATGTTTTTTTATTAGGTTTTTAAATTATATTTATATTAGCAGACTTTAGAAAATGGTGTTTAATGGAAGACCCAAGAGCAAAAGATTGCTGCTGCTGCTGCTGATGATCATGATTATGACAATGACAACCTCTGACAATGAGAATAGAACCAATCAGTCCCGGTCCTGAATTCGTGTCCGAATCAAAAACCCAAAAAAAGGAAGTAAAAACAATCCACTCTGTACGGGAATCTTTATAGTAATCGACTAATCGTGTGGAGTTGGAGATTTGTTAATGTCGAGAACACGAAAATCAGAAATTATCGAAGTTGGCGATTACAATGCAGCATCTTTTGAAAGCAGGCTAACATGGTGGAACTTGAAAGAAACAGATTATAATTTATACGAAAGTTAATTTAGAATTTAATTAACAAATGGGTATTTTTCGTATTTCGTGGGTTTCCCTGATCAAACGGTTCATGGGGTTTTTGTTTTTGACTTGGATTAGATATACGGAAATGTGATTGGGGAAAAGGAAACTGTAGTTATTAAAATGCAAACTGACAACAAAGAGAAAAAGAAGAAAAAAGAGGGGGCTGGGCTGTTTGATTTTCAATTAAACTATCCGGAAAAGTTTTTAGTTGCAATTATTTATTGCGCGATTTTGGTTTTTTATCGGATTTTGATCTTTGGGTTTTATTTTAATTTCTATTTTTATGAGAATTTTTATTAGGTGAAAGAAAAGATGTGTCTTTTCGAGGTTTCTTATTTGAGATTTCTTTATTATTAGAGCGAGTCTTCTAAACTTAGGGTTATTTCTTCTTCTTCTTCTTCTTCTTCTTTCTGGGTACTTTTTGATTATTGTTCTTTGGCAGCGTTTGCATCCTCCTGTTTTTGGGAGGAATTTTCTCGGCATCCTCGTTTTTTGGTAATTTGCTCATTCGGGTTCCCGATCCCCTTAGATAATCTCATCTGGGTCGGTGGGTTTTCTTCAAATTTTGAAGTTGTCAGCTTTGGTATTTTAGGGAATTGAAGTGTCTGCGAATACAAAGGGAAGTTCCATTCCTCTCCAGTGGAATTTTGGGAATTTTCGAGATTTTGAGAGGTGGGATTTTTTAGTTATCTGGTTTGCAGCAAGTTTTTTTAGGGTTTTCATTTGATTTCACTCTAGTGTTCTGGGTTATTTAGATTTTTTTTAAAAGCAGGCATTGGTGCCTTATACTTAGTGGCAAGCCTGAGTTTTATTGGTTCTGGCATGTTTTCATGATGTTTAATGCTCAAGGGTCTTCGAGGAACCATTGCAGTCTACTTGCAGTTCTTAGTAGTAGTAAAGTTTCTGATAATAAACATAGGCAGCAAACTTCTGATCATAATCCGAGATACCCATTTCCAGAGCTTGCTTCTTCAGGGCGCCTCGAGGTATATAACAATAGTCCTACAATTTTTAAAGCTTTGACGTTTTAGCTTGAAGTTATTACAAAGTTGTGAGTTGTGACATTTTCATGTGTGTGAGTGAAGGTCCAGCTTCTGAACAATCCTAGCATTGATGAATTCCGGCTGGTTCTTGAATCTTCAGAACCAAATATTGTTTACTTTCAAGGGAAGCAGAATGCAGATGACGAAGATATTGGCTCTCTGGTTTTGGGAGATGCTGATTTGTCTTCTCCAGAAGCCTTCTGTGGACTCTTCGGTTCCACATTGCCCACCACTGTTAGTGATGCGCGATTTTGTCACTTTAATTGCTGTCTAGAGTTTATTATTTGATATCATTCTCCCTGGAATCGTATGATAAAAGTGTTAGAGATGCTGGATAGTGTTGAGTTTTTGTCCCCCCGTCCCCGTGTGCGCTTTATTTAGTGTCTTTTTTTTATATAAGTTTTTCAGGTTTTATTGCTTATTTAAAGTTGTTAATCATTATATATTTTGAATTAGTCTATACTCAAATGTTTGTGTAGGTTTATTTAGAGATCCCCAATGGTGATAATCTGGCAGAGGCACTTCACTCCAAGGTAAAACGATCTATCATAGTCATGGGCAAATGGTTGAAATTCACTCTTTATGCTTTTATAGAAGTTGATATCCATTTATCCTTGCCAGGGAGTCCCTTATGTTATATATTGGAAAAATACATTCTCACAATATGCAGCCTGTCATTTTCGTCAAGCACTTTTATCAGTAATACAAAGGTACAATCTTCTACTTAACTCCTTATGCATATAAAGCACGACCACCTTCATCGACCTCCCTGAATAGTTGCTGTAGTGTGTTAATTGTCCTGAGTGGTTGCTGCCACTGCTGTTAATTTCTGGAATCGGTTGATAATTTCAAGTTATGCGCTCCATTTTAGATAAATTTCACCTGGTTTATTTACCTACAAACTGGAAGAAATTTTGCTTAGAAGTGGTACTAAAGTTTTGCAGTTTGGTTTATTGCAGTTCATGCAGCAATACCTGGGATGCATTCCAACTTGCCCATGCTTCTTTTAGAATGTACTGTTTATGGAACAACAAGATTGCCTCTTCTGATAGTCAGAGTCAAAGCGTTAAGCCAGGGCCATGCTTGCTCGGTGACCCTCCCAAGATTGATGTTTCTCAACCGGAAGTTGATATGCAAGAGGAAGATGGCTCTCTTGAAAATTTTCCTGCCATAAAGATATATGATGAGCATGTTAATATGAGGTTTCTTGTTTGTGGATCACCACGCCTATTGGTCGGTTTGAGATTTTCCTTGTTCAAAAAACAATCAATTAATCATATACTAATATTTTGTTCATCCTGTTTTATACTGGTTATTACTGTATGCCCTGCAGGATGCATCCCTATTGGGATCTTTGGAAGATGGACTTAATGCCCTCTTGAGCATAGAAGTAAGTTTGTACAAGTCTTTTTTTACTTGGATGTACATCGTTAGTTTGCCTGTTCCGCTTGTATGTTTATTTGCACTACCATCTTTGAACATCATAATCTAAGAGATTAAATTTGTTATTGCAGCATCTAGATTTGGTTAGTCACTTGGTGAATTTTTAACGCTGAAGACAGCACGGATCCTCTATTCATTCTCGTCCTAAAATTATCAAGTTTTACTTTTATTAGAATTTAGTTCACCATACAGTCTTAAAACGCATTATGATGTTATTGTTCTCCTTTGCAAATTCAGTTTTGCTCGGAAAGATCAGCAAGCTGAAAAATAAGCACCTACATGATTAACAATTGAGTTGGATATGGTTGCACATACAGTGGCTTTGCTGTAATAGGGCCTTATGACATGAAAATGCAGACATATATTCAATTGGTTGATGTTCATGTTCACACGGGAAAACATCACCATGTATTCTAATGATTCTATAATTGCAGTGTGTTGTGGGTGTGTGAGCATCTTCTGTGCTAATAATTTTAATCTGTTTTTAACCTCTTATTAACTAATGGCTATTTTTTCAGATACGTGGGAGCAAACTCCATAACCGTGCGAGGTATCGATAACTTTGAGCTTGGTTAGAGTTTCTTTTGGGATAGTCTTAATTTTTTTCGGCCTTGTTCAGGTTTTGAGGTTGAGTGTTTGTGACTTTGATCTTTTCTTTTATGAACTTACCATTCCCCACCTACTGCTACATCCAAGCTCCTTTTGTGTCATTATCATCAACATACTAATGGCATCTATTTTATAGTGCTCCACCACCACCACTTCAGGCAGGGTCATTTTCTCGTGGTGTAATGACCATGCGTTGTGATTTCTCAACCTGTAGTTCAGCTCACATATCACTTCTAGTTTCTGGCAGCGCACAGACTTTTTTTAATGATCAGGCAAGTAATTCTGATCAGGTTAATTGCTAGTGTTATTTCTTTAAGTTCACACCTAACAGTCTTGTTTTCTTGTTCCGTCTCAGCTGTTGGAAAATCATATAAAAAACGAGGTTATCGAGAATAGTCAGCTAGTCCATGCACAGTCAAGCTCTGATGAAAGCAAAATGTCTTCATCTGAGCCTCGCAGATCAACCTCAATTGCCTGTGGTGCAAGTGTGTTTGAAGTGTGCTTGAAAGTTCCCACATGGGCTTCACAGGTCTGAGTTTTCTCTTTAACCATCTTTTTCTTGCTATAGCACTTTCCTTTTTATCCATATGCTTTTATGTTTCATCCATGTCTATTGCATGTGCCTATAAGGGTGTTTCTGTAAACTCTTGTTTGTTCTTTTTACCATAAACTTCATTAGAGATATAGATAAACATTTGAAGGAGAAACTTTTACCGAGTTATGTTTTGAGAAAATCTTGTTTGACTTAGCTTGACTTATATTTTTGTAACCATGATCTGTTTCTGAGAATGGTTTTAACAGGTTTTGAGGCAACTTGCACCAGATGTATCCTACCGTAGCTTAGTTCTGCTGGGGATTGCTAGCGTTCAAGGGTTATCGGTTGCTTCTTTTGAAAAAGATGATGCAGCACGCTTGCTTTTCTTTTCTGCGAGGCAGGGAAATGATCCTCTCTGTGATAGTTCTATAATTACCAGATCTCCTATCTGGTTGGTGCCTCCAGCACCTTGTCGTAAAAGGTCGGGGCCAATTAGGGACACTAAACCTCTAAACTGTACTATCATGGAAGGTGTAAATGGTAATGCAAGACCAAAGCGAAATGTTGCTGCTATGAGGCCAATTCCTCATATCCATCGTCATAAGATGGTTCCCTTTTCCGGATTTTCTGAGGCTGAGAGATATGATGGTGACCAAGGAAAGGTTAACTTGCCAGTAGTGCCTGTGAAGCAACCTGCTCCTATTACACATCGGAAAGCATCATCAAATTCTTATCAGGCCCAGCAGATTATTTCTTTAAATCCATTACCTCTTAAGAAACATGGTTGTGATCGACCACCAATACAGGTTTGCTCAGAGGTTAGTCATCTTCTCCGAGTTTTAAGAATTTGTTTATATGATGTATGCCACAGGATTTAGGAAAAAAATGTTAAATATGTTGCTTGTCTGATGTAATATGCAATTTTTGCATGCTCAGGCATAGAGATGAACAAGCACGGTGATAATGAAGTTCTCTTAGAAAATGATTATGAGAGAAATTAAAATATAGAGAGGTTTTTAAAAAAAATTGTGGGTTTGTTTTCTCTGTTATACCTCTATGTTGACCTGCTTTTCCTCACCATGAACAAAGATAAATGTTTGGGTGAATCTCACTATGCAACTAGATAAGTAATTCTGAAGCTTTGTGTGATTTAGTATCTCTTCAAGTATATTCCTCAAATATATCCTTTTTATGTTTGGCAGGAAGAATTTTTGAGAGATGTGATGCAGTTTCTGATTCTTCGGGGACATACCCGTCTTGTTCCTCAAGGTGGGTTAGCTGAGTTTCCTGATGCCATTCTGAATGCAAAGCGTCTTGACCTTTTTAACTTGTATAGAGAGGTAAGCCATTCTTTGTGATAAATATGATTGGAAATCTGAAGAAGAAAAAAAAAGTTGTATTGAAAGGTGCTCCCTACAGGTGGTGTCAAGAGGAGGCTTTCATGTTGGGAATGGCATAAATTGGAAGGGGCAAGTTTTCTCGAAGATGCGCAATCATACATTGACAAATAGAATGACTGTATGTTTTCAAGTTGTCGGCCGTGTAGTTTCCTTTTCTGATAATTTTTTCATTGGTATCGTTTGCACTCTTTTTAGAGCTTCACTGAGTTCTGGGCTTTTCGCTTTTGTCGTAGTACTTTCTAATGTCTGTATGACTAATTGATACTTATTCCTTTCATTACCTAGGGAGTGGGCAACACTCTGAAAAGACACTATGAAACTTACCTTTTAGAGTATGAATTGGCTCATGATGATGTCGATGGAGAATGCTGCTTGTTGTGTCACAGGTCTCTCTCTCTCTCTCTATATATATATATATGTATGTATCTCACTCGTATACACAAACACATTGCATGGTCTCACTCGTACACAAACACATTGCATGGTCTCACTCGTATACACAAACACATTGCATGGGCACAGTGAGTTTGGAGTACTGACACTGGGGAGTTTTTATGTGGCAACAGTAGCGCAGCAGGTGACTGGGTAAACTGTGGCATTTGTGGCGAGTGGGCTCACTTCGGCTGTGATAGGCGGCAGGGTCTTGGAGCCTTTAAGGTACACCTCAAAATTTCCTTTTCAAGTGGCAAATGCTTATAGGCTAAACAAATTTGTAAAGAGAAGCAACATCAGAATAACAAATTATATTTTGAATGAGTCGGCATTAGTGTGCTATAACCACAATAAAAATACGTTTGATATGTGCTGAAACACCGAATGTAATACAAATTGTATAATACCAGTGTCATCTTTCTGCAATTTTTCGTCGATTCGGTTTGCTTGGTTCACCTGTTCTATCGGATTGCAATTAACTCGATATGTCCATCTTCTAATTGGCAGGATTATGCAAAAACGGATGGGCTGGAGTACGTTTGTCCACACTGTAGCATCTCAAATTTCAAGAAGAAACCCCACAAAACTGTGAATGGTTATTGACAAACCTTTAACTCACTTTAGATTCCCTCCCTCCCAACTTAGAATTATGGCTCTTTTAGTTTTATCTTCAATCTCCCTCCAATATTCTGCATAAGATATAAGGCACGATATTAGGAATGTAATTATTGTATTGTATTCATCCCCCATTGTTGTTCCCATATATATAGATCATGCCATTGTCCGGGCACCCCCAAAAATTTTCCCCAGTATTCTGTATTCTGCAAAACAGAAATCAAGAGTTAACTGTAGAATATATTCGTATTTTGTTCGATTCAAATTAACCGCTCAGAATGTTGCTTTTCGGTCCACTGTTAAGATCTTTCATTCAGTTAGTGTTTCAAATATAAACACCCTTTTATTGTTGTGGGGAATGGGATTTGATTGTTGTTAATACAAAGAAAGTCTCCAGCCTGAGTATCAACAAATGCTGATGCAATTTTTAGATAAAATAGAAAGGGAACAAAGATAGTAGTTTCCGACAGTTTAAACTAGGGTTAATCGACATATATTAGTGGTCTAGTTTGCTGTCTGGTTTTCGGATTCCGTCATTTGGCACTGCACGGAGTGTTCACTTCCTCTTGTTTGAAGGTGCCATTGCAAACATTGGCCATGATATCAGAACTGAGCTTTCCGGACATAAAACTGCCATCAGAGTGGACATGATGAATAGCAACACCAGGCAAGCTGCCACTGCTATTGCTGCCGCTACTGCTGCAGGAGTTGTGAACGAGACTGTTGGCAAAGCCAAATTTCTTCCTCTCCTCGGAAACTGGAGCCGGTGATGATGAGGATGATGATGCCTTACCATTGGATATGGCAGCAGCAAGTGCAACCGGCATAAGGCAGACACCTTTACTTTGTAGATACTGTACGGCCTTTGTCACATTAGATTCCATGAGCTTAACCACTTCTTGTTCGAAAACAACTTGATCAGGAGATGGTGAAAAATCGAACCCTTCACCCGCCAACGGTGCCAGTGATAAACCATTAGATCCCTGACAAACAGAATTTAGCCCCAACTGTTATGATGTATACCTGATAATACAACTTTCAAGTTCATGATAAATAAAAGGTTCATCAAGTTAAGGAAGCAAGAATTTGACACACCTCAGCTTGACCATCAGTGATAAGAGGAACAACCGCAGCCGCTGCCCCCAACCTGCTCATGCTTAATACCTGCGAATGTTTTTCAGAAGCACCGACTTTATCGATGGAAGCCGAAATCCAGTCAAATTTTGTAATGGTTCTGGTTATTCAAGATTCTTACCTTGACTTGGAGTTGAAGAAATTTGACATACTCTATGATTTCATCAAGAATAGAGGCCTTGTCGGTCTGCAATGTTCATCACAAGAAGAATCATTAGTCAGTATCATTGTGTTTTTAAGGCACGGATTGCATATAGGCAATATTTACTTTGAAACTTAATAATACCTTATTGGAATTAGGTACAAGCTCTTGCAGGTTCTTCATCCTTTCAGCAATCTTCTCTCTTCGAAGCTGAGTTTGAACAAATAATTGAACAAGCTATAATCTAAAAAACTACTCAACGATATGAAATTTGGATAGCAGGAAAATTTACAACTGACCCTCTCTGCAATGCTGTGTGGATCAGTAGCTTGACCTCGACGTGCCCTCACTCGAGGCTTCGCAGTTCCGTTGCAACCATTGTTTGGATTAGGTGATGCAGTCTGTATTAAAAGTTTAAAACTGTTGGCCTTGGTATCTAGCAGTATATAAAAAGCTTAACAAGTCTACAAGAACCTGCAGCGGAGATGGTAAGCCGGTCATAGTCTTTGTTATCCGGTGATCAGCAGGAAAAGAAGAGTAGAGAGAATTTTGCACATCTTGCTGTCCCTGATACATTACACAAGCAACAAAAGATAAATCAAATTCTAAGCTCAAACTTCAAACAATGCTGCTGCCTTTGCTTTTCCACCACAACTGGTAGAGCCAGTTAAATGAACCATACTAACTAAATTAGTCATTATTAAAGATTAATACCTTTGCATTGACAGATGCAGAAAAGTTCTCAGGTTGCAGAATCTTATCAATCTCAATAAATCTGTTAATATTGCCTTCATCATCTACATTTCCATTTCCATTTTCTCCTTGAAGATAAGAGCTTTGCAGGGAAGAAACAGAGTCATATTGTTGCAGATGCCATAATTGTGGAATTGCAGAAAGAGTTTCCGAGTCCGTAAACGATCTCCGAAACTCGGTAGATTCACCTCCATTGCATATCACATGCCCTCTAGACGGGGTCATATCACCAACAACCGGAAAATCTTTCGAATGAACAGCTGCATCAAATTGCAGCCCCAGATTTCCAAATCCAAAACTGCAATTTTCGCCATCCATTTGCAATCCACATTCTCCAGACATCAAACCAGCTTGTACATGAACTAGAGGTGAATTATTATTATTATTATTATCATGTGCAGCTAACCACTCAATGCTATGATTCGAACCAATCATGCTTAAAGGTGAACTGTTCTCATCCGACCATGAGGAGGAGAAACACGGATCAAGATAATCATCCATTGTTTATATACACAGCTGCCCGTTACTCCTCAAGAATCTCACTTTCTTTTTCTGTTGCTTTGTATTATAGGTTGAAGAAACTGCAGAGCTCTCTGTACATTCAAAGACTAAATCTTTATAACATTAACATATAGCAAATGACATATACAGAACAATTAAGCTAACTCTAAGCTTAGAAAACCTCAAAGTCGGTAACTTTATCACTTTATAAGTATGAACATCCTTTTTTAAACCCATTTTTCAGACACCCAAATCACAGACATGCAAGGAAAACTGGGTTCTCAAGTGAAAAACCCTGGCAATTTACAAGACGAAAAACAAACAAATATTTGAAGAAAAAGAGATGAAAATTCTAAGAACAGACTTACAGAGTGACACTCAGCAGTGTAGAGCAGAAGTTAGTACAAATTACAATCCTTTTCTTTCTCTTAGCAGCTGTACTCTAACTCTACAGAGAAAAAAATAAGAAAAGAAAAGATGTTTAGCTTTTGACGTAGAAACCGCTGCTTTTTTGTGTTTTTTTTAGTTACTTTTATCTGATTTTCGATCTGAGTTGTATCTTTTTATTGTTTGTTTTTTTGTTCTTGTGCCGTGTAGGACTTTGAGTCTTCCACGTCACCGGTATTCTGTTCGTCCCGTTCCGTTACTTGTGTTGTGTGAACTCTTTCTTTTTAGAAAAACAAAAGGTTCCTGAATACGCCGTTACAATAGCCCACGTTGGCGAGTTGTTCCTTTTACGAAATTAGCCTTGATATGTGGTAAATCATTGGTTGTTGTGAATAGAGCATGTGCTTTTTCGTCATTTTCTCCACGAGAAGTTACCATCCGTCTCTGAAAAACCGGGGATTTTTAACTTCCTTCTAATTTTGCTTTTTTATAAAAGAAAAAATAAGCTGAGTTTAATTGGTTTCTTAAAAATGCTTTTTTTTATTTCAATTTTTCTTATTTTTAATATAATTTCTAAATTACCATTTCTTATATAATTATATGTTAACACATTCGAATCCACTCTTACTGAAAATTTATTATAATATAATTTTTTTATTTGATACTTCTTTTCTAAACCGATGATTGTTTATATATAATTATGATATTTTTGTATATAATCCAGTATTTAAAAAAAAAAGATATTTTTGTATAGAACAAAATATCAATTCATAGGAAAATTATTATATGAACTTGACTCATCACACCATCTATTGTCTTATCTAATGAAATATTTTTATTTCATTATTTTCTAAGTTAAATCTTCACCTCTTTTTTACCTATAACTAAAGAGTGTATAATCATTTGAAAGTCCATCAAAATAATTTAATGTTATTGCCACATCACGTTTATTTTATTTAGATAGTTTAAATTAATAAGGGACATAAAAAGATTTTTCACAAACACCATTTGGTTAAATTGTGAAAAAGAAAATGAAAAGATTGCAGATACTAATTCTTTTCAATTATATATATACCAAAAGAAATTCAAGGACTAATAGAGTCGCAATAAAAATTGAAAGACTAATATAACTAAACTCAAAAAATTAGAGGTCAAAAAAGTCATTATGCATATATATATATATATGGGATAAGATTAAATTATATTGTGTAAAACCTCTAAGTTTTACAAGTTTTTTGGATCGTAGATGAGTAAAATGGATGGATGAGATTAACAGTAAAATATGTGATGATTATCACTTGGGAATTAAAATCACGGAGTTAATCTCAACCATCCATTTTCTCCATCGAACGATCCAAAAAACGTAGTGTAAGTTTATCCTAACCCTCTATATATATATATATATATATATATTAACTTTTGCATTGGAGGCAATAATGATAACGATGATCCACTTGGGTTGTTCCACAGCCGTAACAAAAAGCAGCTCCACACCTGATTTACACATTCTCAAATATCAGAAGCTTCGAATATATAAACTCATGAAAGATAACAAAAAGAACAAAACAACAGTTGTTGATGAATTTGTAGGAAAGATTTAAAACATTTCCATATCCAAATTTCACTTCTCACATTGCTTAAAAGCTTGCTTAAAAGTAATTTTTTTTGTTTAATTCCCGGTATCCAACTATTGGTGAGCGTGTTTTACATAGGCCCAATATAAAACGACCCTACCAACCTAGTTTTCTTTTCTCTATTCACGACACCAAGGTTCGTTCTACGTTACTCAAGGGACCTAAACGGCTCATCCTACCAGACCAACCGATAATTTTTAATCATTAATTGGGGGTGACAATTTCCTAATAACTAAGCACATACCATAGCTACAATACTAGGTACATAGGCCCAATATAGAACGATCCTACCAACCCAGTTTTCTTTTCTCCATTTACGACACCAAGGTTCGTATGGCCTTACTCAAGAGACCTAAACGCAGCATCCCGCCAGACCTACCGATAATCTTTACTCATGTATTGGGGCTGACAATTTCCTAATAACTAAGCACATACCATAGCTACGATACTAAATACATCCGAGTTAAAACAGTGAGAAATTCTTGTTAAAACCTAATGAAAAACATGTATGTATGTATGTATGTATGTATGTATGTATGTGTATGTGTGTATGCATGCATGTTAAACAGATAATTCTTGTTAAAACAGTGAGAAATTCTTGTTAAAACCTAATGAAAAACATGTATGTATGTATGTATGTATGTGTGTGTATGTGTGTATGTGTGTATGCATGCATGTTAAACAGATAATGACATAAAAATTCCCACATCCAGGCAGTAGCAATCAAACCCAGAACCATAACACATATGCAGGTAGAAACTAGAAAAGTAAACCAAAAATAAGCCACAAAACTGATAGATTACGAAGCTAACCTGCATCTCATAAACCTACAGCCCTGGGTTCTCTCAACAACGAACCTACAGGTAGGGCACCTAGCCCACTTCTTTTTCTTAGCAAGATTCATCAACAGAATATCTTCCTTCTCCCGTTCATCTTTATGCAACCTTTGAAATTCCCCACATTCAATCCCAGCATGCCAAGCAACTTTACACTGTGCACAAAACAGCCTCCTGCAATTAGGGCATTCTGATTCCTTCACGTCCTCCCCTCCATCATCAATCAAAAGCACGGAACAGTCTTTGAAAGGACAATAAAACGATTTAGACCCTAAAACCATGGCCTCACACAAAGCATCCCCCCACCTATCGAAAACTTCTTTAGGAAGTATATTGCGACAGTACTCAGGTTCTAATGAACCCCCACAGTTCTCAACAGGGCAACTTATAGCCGTAATCTGGTCTTGTAATTTAAATGCTACGTATTTGATCGTGCAATCGGTACAGTAAGAATGCGAGCAACCTTTGATGTTAAACAATTCGTTTCCTTGCTTGGGTTCGACGCAGATTTCGCAGATAAAAGATGGGTATTGGTTAGATTTGGAGTTTGATGACTCTCCCGGTTCAGTAATGGAGTGATCGGTGAAGGGTTTCTTTTCTTTTTCACGTTTTCTACTGAAATGAGTTTTGGGGGGCTTGAAATCAAGTAGGAACAAATCGTCGTCGTAGTTGGCGAGGTCTATGAAGTTACTAACCGGAGATACGACGGCAAGGCGGAGATCCCGTTCTTCAGTGTACTGTTCAACGGAGATTGCGTTATTTTTGGAGTTGCCTTTGTCTTTAATGGGTGTGAAACGGAAGGAATCGCTTTCGAGGTCAATGATCTCAATCTCCATTGGAAATTCTGATCTTCCTCGCTTCTTTTTTGATATTTCTTCGTCATCGAAGGGATGAATGGTTGCCATCATCATGAAGAAAATAGTAGCGATTCTTGAACTTGAATTTTGAACCCTGTTTTTCTTTAGGGGTTTTTTATTTACTTTCGCCTAGGGATTCAATAGTATTGATGAGAGACCTGGCCTATTTGTATTCTTGTATGGGTTATTATCGTATACATTAACGGTATAAAATAAAATTTATATAAACTGAATTATTTAATGACTTAAAATTTTAATTTAGATTTATGATTTTGAGGTTTAAGTTGTATGATTTATAATTAAAATTTTAAATTTAACGTGATAGTTTTGCTCTCGCTATCACTCCTGCTATCCAAGATGTGATTCAGAGAGATTGGCGGATCTCGATTCGTGCTATCCTTAGGAAGTGCAATCAAGTTGTAGATGCTTTGGCAAAACGTACAAGTCTCTCGAATCTCGACTTAGTTCTTCTGGATTCTATTACGCAAGGACTTAGTTCCTCTTATGATGTAATCCTCATGTGTTTTGTATATCTTATCAATTTTTTTTTTAAATTTATCTTGAAAATAAAAATATTTGTGTAAATTTTTTTTGTCAATAGACATGTAAAAGATTTATTTGTTATTTTGTAAATCTATTTGATTTTTCGTAAAAAGAAATTTTAAATAATTAAGTGTTAAGATTTTAGATTTTGTTTGATATTTTATTTTTAAATTAAATATTATATGTGATTAAAGTATTTGATAAATATAAATTTAAAGAATAATATAATTAAAATTGAAAATTGAAAATTTTATCCTTTTAATGATAAATGTATTTTCGATACTATTTCATTGAAAAAAAATAACGGATAATTTTATTTGGTTATCAAACATATTTAAAATATTGAACCCAATAAGTGTTCCAGTGAAAAAACTGATGATATTCAAATGGTATATACACATTGTCAAAAGATTAAAAATATATATGAACATATGCTAACTTATAATCATTTTTAGACTATTAAAGAAACATATTTAAAATATTAAATCATGTTGAATTATTTCAATGTAAGTTTGAAGAGAATTTTATATTGTTGACGTTATGTTTCAATCAAAATTATGATTAAAGTAGTTGTAATAAAAAAAGATTGCTTTAATATTTATTTATAATATTTGGTTGGAATAAGAATAAGAAATATTTACAGGGTTTGTTTGACAACTATACAGACAAATTTGGCTTAAAAAATGGACATGATATAAACATTCCTTCATCCACATGCACGTAAACAACAAACTGTAAAGTCACAGATCATCTAGGGCAAGAAATGCACCATGCACTCGAGTTGTTGCTTGTTTCACAAGCTGCAGCACCGAATGCCAAACGGTGTCGGAACTAACAACGTAGGCTGGAGTAGAGATTACCCAGAGCAGCATACAAGGGCTCAGCAGCCTTTGGTCTTTCCACGGTCCCGAGTAGTATGTCGGCAGTGGTGAGATATGGATCGCCGTAGAACCGTAGGTTGGTATCCATTCTTGTTGCAACCATGTTTCCTTCTAATGACACACCAACAAAAGCCCCTGCAAGTGCAAGATTTGCGACACAAATGGATTTTTCAGATCCACCAACTAGGAAAAAGAAGAGTATACATACATTTGCAGGATGAAATACCTTTGCTACAACTATAGGTATAGCACATGCCGGAGCCACTATCCCCTGCCCGAAGATCTGCTTCCACCACTCTCCCCACAGGTCCTGCGGCAGCACTGCAGCCAGCGCCAAGAGAGAAATGCATTCTACTACAAAACGTCTTCACGGCTTTTGAATCATGAAGCACAATTATGAAATCCATGAGCTCACCCCCAATCTATGGAGCACATAAAAACAACATTTAGCTAATAGGATTACACATATAAATACTTTGCAACTTGAAAGGCAAACAATCATTTTAGCTACCAAGACATGTATATTCAGGCTAGGTCAGGTATATTTTTCTCGATTAAAAGTATACCTGAGCACCCCATCCTAAACCAACGGACAACAAAGCTGATGGGGCAGACCATGTTCCATCTGACCTTCGAGCAATAACAAGACCAGTCCCAACTTTGTATGCAACAAGAACTCCAGCTTTAACAACAGTTAAAATAGCTAAGCCTTTGGCTCCTTTCAGTATTGCCAGCGGTATAGATCTCTCTGGATTCGACCTGGCCACCTGTCCAACTCAACAACTGTTACTAGAAGCTTCTGACAGTGTCAAAACATAGTCTTTAATCTTTATGTAGCTATATACAAAAAGTTAGTTCAAGATGCAAAACCATACCCAGAAAAGCTTAATCAAGTTGGCATGTATGATCAAGTCAAGAACTGTCTAATAAGAATTGCATAATAAAAGGGAAGGAAATCACAAGGCCAATGAAAGTTTTTGACAAACAAAACTATTGTCTTGCATGCATAATGAAAATGGGATCTTACCTGGCAATAGTTTCTCAAGGTATTGGATGCTTTGTAGATCTCGTGTTCCATGGACAAACCAACTGGCAAGTTCAACCAACCACGAGTACAGGTCCAATCCGTGACATCATGTTTAGCTACTTGCACAGCATTGCTAATGGTATTGATAAGAACACCCTGCAATGGATCAAGCCTATCATAGCAAGAATCGCACACCCTCTGGGGATTTCTTTCCCTAAATTTAACAGGTAGTAAACACCTTCCCTTAGAACATGCTCTGCAGAAAATCCCTCCACAAAACCGGCAATGATGTCTGCCACGTGTAAGTGCAGTAAAGGGAGCACTGCACTGCATGCAAACTGTGGTAGAACTATCGGGAATCCACTCCGGAGGCTCAGCTTCCAAAACCTCTTTATATGCACTATAATCTATCCTACTTGGCTCCAGAACCGGTGGGGCACTCGGTATATAAACAGAGGAGTGCAAATACGTATCCCCATTCTTTCTAGACCCCAGAAATGAAACATTAGAACTTTGGTATTGCCGATTTACAGAAACACTCGAGGAGTCTTCGTTACGCCCAGTTACAATTGCAACTAACCCACCCAACACATTCTTCAAGTTCACCTCTGGATACACACCATTTTGCATTGACCTATGGACATCATCACCAGAATCATATCCCCCATCTATAAAATCATCGGACTCAGCCGGAAACTGATAAACATAATCATTCTTCATCGACTTTGAGCCAAATGGAACAATACGTTTGTCTTGTGGCTCAGTCCAAACTGAACCACTATAATCATCAACGAATGGATATACATTATTATTTCCCTTTTCTGGTTTCCGGAACGAAGAATATGAAACTCTACCCTCAAAGTTTGCCATGCAACCGAATCAGCAGGAAGCAGATTCCAAAGTTCAACAAGCAATTTCAAGGCAATTCAAAAATTGATACCCGATTTAGCCACCTATTAAAAACCCTAAACAACAAATAATTACAAGTTTGGCAAATTAAGTACGAAAAATATATATCCCGTAAAAAAGAACACTTTTTTTTCTTTTCCATAATCCAAACGGAGCTTTTGCACAAAATCAAAATAAATCAACAGTTCTTGGAATTAGGGTTTCACGACGTCGATTTTTAATCCTAATTTATCGTTTGAATTTGGAAAATAAAAATAGAAATTGGGATAAATTTCGTACCTTTTTCGTATGAGTATATGGTGATTAAATACCCGACCGGAATCCTTATTTCGAATCCCAAAACCTTCAATCTTTTAATGATAAAAACAATAAGAAGCTTCGTGTCGTTATCTTACTTACGGTGGAAGAGGTTCAAGGATAGAAAAGAACGAAAACAAAAACACGCCCATTTCACGAAATCTCAGGGATTAAATCAAATAAATAAATAAAAATAAAAGAGAAATATTACAAAATTAAAATCTAATGGGCTGGCACGTGAGAGGCTGCTCAGCTTAGATCCCAAATTTCCAGCCCATGAATTAAATTTGGGCTGTTATAGATCCCAATTAGTTACTTAGATCAAGCAGTGGGATGATTAAACCCTGGAATTGCACTCCTTAAGACTAGGGGACTAGGGGTGATAATGAGCCTGATCGGCTCGCGAGCTACTCGGACTCGGTTCGGTCAAAGTTCGGCTCGAGTGAGTTCGACTTGGGCTCGGCTCGAAACCTTAACAAGACGAGCCGAGACTACCCAAGCTCGGCTCGAAAAGCTCGTAAATAGGCTCAAAATCTACATATGCACTAAAATAAATTATGTGTTTGTATTTTCTTTCATTAGTTGGTTGTTGTTTGATTTTGTATTTTCTTTAATTATGTGTTTGTATTATAAGAATGTTTATTGATTATTTGGATTAATCTAATTTTTGGCACTTTTCTCCCCCTTTCCGGTCATTGAATTTCGTTTTAGTGTTGGTTATAAAAAAAGATTTTTAACGAATCTTTTATATAAAAAAATTATACCAAAATTTTTCATTTCGAGCCGAGCCTGACGAGGCTCGGCTCGTTATCACCCCTACTTAAGACAATTCCTAGGTTAGTTGAACGAACTATGTCCAACTTGTCACGAACGGTATTTGCCACTGCATTTATATCTCAAGATTTTTTTTCTTTTTAAATCAGAGATTAATAAATTTTGCCTTTTTTTATGTGAGATTAACATCACTCGTCTTTTTAAGATCTTTTTAAGATGTGACAATTTGTTATGACTAGTAAGGAACATCGTTTTAAATCTGAAAGTGTCTTAATGGAATTTTTTTTATTACATTCACATTCTCTTTTTGTTAGTGGTTATTTCAAAGTTATAATTTAACTGTACTAATGACATGATACAAAAGCATCCTGCCGGTGGTCGGCACTCTGCCAATGACCTACCTTCTCCATACAAATTACCATATAATCACTCCCACGTCTGCTCCAAGAAACGCTAACTTTTCGACCTTCACGGTAATAGAAATTTTAACCTGATATCCGAAGTTTCTTTCCAGGTTGTACATCATCGCTATGATCTCCGCCTTCACCACCACCCGACTCCTCCATCTTCTTTCTTGCCAGTATTTTGTTAATCTTGTGCAACTCATTGTTGAGCTTCTGGTCCTTGTTTTGCTTTCGTGTCTTCCTTCCATCTTGCATCTTCACACCAAACTGGAAAGCAGCTTTTGGCATTGCTTCCTTCTGCTCATTGTATGTTGCCCATTCTTCCTCTGTTTCAAAGTCCCAGCGGTGAAGACGACCCTTTGCCTGTTGAAATCATTTTATTAGTAGCTAAACATCACCAATCTGTCGACTAAAACCAAACCAAATGAATAGCAGCATTCAAATTATGGAGGACAAATAGGCTTACTCGTCCTCCCATATCCATTTTGGACAAGTCATCTTCATCGTCGCTGTCGACGATCTCACGGTTATACTCCTGATAACCAGGATAACATTCAGAGTAATTCTCAGATATGAAATTAGGATCCTTCTCACGAGCATCCTTCTCCCTTAATTGCTGAAGCCTTTGGTCATCCCGCTTGAACACAGACCCCAATCCTCGATCCTTCTCTTCTTGAGTCATATATCGTGGATCCTGTGGAATGTTTGATCCCGCTTGTACCTCATAACCTTGCATGTTAGCCTGTAGGTATTGCTCGGGATAAGCCAATTGCTCAGCATATTGTTGATAGTCCTGCCACTCTCCTTGGTATCCACCGGCCAAGGCCTGAGTTTGCAGGGCATCATAACCATTCTGAAACCGAACAGACAACAGAATTTTCATTAACATTTCAGTAACTAAATATGAATTGAAGAGTAATTTTAACTATTTAATCTCCAAAATTTTCTACAACATTTCATTTTCTACAGTTTGCATGTTACGTTTCTCCTGCTGCATTTAACAAAAGAATATTAAAAACTAAAAAAATTTACCAGTTCTTGCCATTCCTGAGGAGCAGCAGAAGGTTGGACTGGGCCATAAGCAGGTTCAGGAAAGAAAGAAACTCTTTCCTTATGTCGAGGCGACTCTTCCATATCCTCTGAAAGAGGGCTTGGGACCACATCTTTCTCGGGACTATTATAGTCAACACCGTCCCCCACAAATATATCATCCTCATCTGCTCTAGCAATAGTCGAGCCTTGTTTCTCCCTCGAATCAAGATGATTTTTCTTTGGAGGGGGTGGAGGTGGGGGCAAAATTTCCTTTTCAGTTTTACCATTAGACATTCCATCATTAGGCTTTGATGACTTTTCCTCTTCATAATATTCACCAAGAGATGAAATCTTCCCTATAATGAGAAAAATGAAAAATTAGTCACAAAATAAAAAAGATTTATATTAAGAACAAAGAAAAACAGAAAACTAACTTAATCACATATAAAAGCAGTACGCAACATATACAGTTGTTGATCCAAGTATCCAACACTGAACCCATATTAAAAGTGTGCCTTCAAATTGTAATAGACAACTAAACATAGAAAATACCCTTTGCATCTCTTTCCTTCTTTTTCTTCTTGAGAACCTTCCCAGATGACCCAAGGCGAAGATACGACAGAATTTTAGCAATTCGATCAAGCACAGAACCATCAACATTGACAGTAACCATTTCCTGCACAAGAAGTCTGTAATGAACATCTGAAACACCATCTAGCATCAAAATTAAAATTTCCACCATAAATTAAGGAGATACAGACATCTGGAACTGGACAGTCAGCTTTACTCCTGTGCAAGGTGGTTGGAATATCATTAGAATATCCACCCTCCTGGGGAAAAACCAAAAAGAAAAATTCTGTCAGGAAAAAGGAATTATAAGATTAAAATCAAGAACATTCAACAATTCTATGCACAGTCGTGGCTAAAAGCTTGACACAATTATTCAATTAATCTCAAATACTTGTATAAAGCAACTTCGAAGGAAGTATATAAAATGAATGTTTCTACTTCAAAGTTGAATAAGCATATAAGTTTTAAGCAGCAACAGAACCGCTAAGAACCAAAACACTGTTAGTATGCAACAATTATGCGAAACGAGGAATGGCAAAATGCTACACAGGCAGTCATGCCTTCCCAAGACAACCAATTCCAACATATGATAATGTAAACATGAAACACTTGCACCACTAAATGGTCCAATTTCATGCATGAAAAAGTACCCATAGTCCCTCTTTAAATAATACGAACAGAGTGGGAATGTCTCATATTCTCACCATGTTAAAAATAAACGCCATTCGACCAGGTAGAAACATTTCATTGGTCTTCATAACAGTTTGAGGTTTCACTATCCATTGATACACTGACTGTAAACAAATTAAAAGAGTATCAATACAAACAGCTTCCTAAACCAATAAAAAGTATCATTTTTGTAAACTATATTGTGGAAAAATTATTCCACAGCTCAAGATGGAGTCATTGCACCTTAGCAGTGGCTGTTCGAAATGATAATTGCTGGTCTTCTTTTGATGTTCTGTCAGAACAAAAAAATTGTTTATAAAACAATTACAGGATTGTTAATTGCACAATTAAAAGATAAGATGGAAATTATTGAAACTTAAATATAACGATATCCCGTCACCTAACATGATTGTAAATAATAGTAATGACTTCTTAAGCCTAAAAAATTGATAACCTTCTAATAAAATGACAGAAGAATTAGACATACAATGAAGATGCAAATGGTAAACTTAAGGCAAATCTTTAAGTTCTGTACTAACTCTTAGAAATCCTGTACATTGGTTTCGACTGACATGAAACCAAATTAAACTTACAAACCTAGACTTTCCATCGGTTTCTTCCCCAGCTTCAGGCTTCTTATCAATCTCACTCCTAACTTTGTTAAGTAAAGCATAATCCAACCCTTTCACCAAATGGGTGTGTTCCACATCGCCTGAATGTCGCAGACACAATCAAGATAAGAAAATAAATTGCACGCATCCTACCAATCAAATTATTAATATTTTCAAACTATAACCCAGAAAAGCATACCTCCGAGGTACTTGCTCTTCTCAATAGATATCTTCTGAGCATCAGCTGATCTAAACACATCCATACAAAAATAATTAAATTATTATAGAAGCAGAGCAACTTTGATAAAACGTATAGCATCTATTAAAAACCTGCATCAAATTAGGGATTTAAGAATTAAGAATAAAGGTAGAATCTCACAGAAGATCGACGTTTCCAGGAGGAGCAACAGCATGAAAGGAACCTAATTCAGTAGGCTCATAATCTGGATTTTGATCCTCTCTTCGCTCCTTAGCTCTGTCTCTGTACTTCGGTTGCTCCGGTTCTTCCGCTTTCTCCTCTCTGCTCAATTGTTTTCCATATCAAATCCATTGATTATCGAAATTTAAGGGAAAACATCGCGTGAAAGATCCAATCTCAAGATGTTTGAAGAAAATGAAGCATTGGATAAGAAAGCAATGTATACTCACTTGCGACGAGCGATTTTCTCCTTGTAGTATTTCTTCGAAGAAGTCATTGATGAAAATTCGTAATTTTTCAATTGTCACAGACAATTAAGGATTTGATTCCAGTGAACCGGAGATTGTAAGAGATTAGGGTTTTGATCTTTTAAATGTATATATTTGATATTTCCCCTTTAGTTGGGGTTTAAAGGATTGGGAATAAAAGTGAAACTATTGAACGAATTAGGATTTGTATAGAACATAACTTACGACAAACGCAGCGTTTCACGCTTTCTCTCTCTCTCTCTCTTTTTTAAAAATAATGTGATTGTATTGTACAATAATATTTGTTTAATTCTTAATAAAATCCACACACCATATTTAAATTAGGATAAATATTCTATACACAGGCGTCAGGCGGTAGAAACTTCAGTTCCACAAACGCCTTAGTTTTAGGGTATAGGGAGCTAGTTTAGGGTATATGGTTTAGGGGTTTAAGTGTAGGAGTTTAGAATTTAGGGATAGTTGTTGCAATTTAAGGTTTATGGTTATAATTTAGAGTTTATAAGTTAAAACCTAAATCTTCATCATATTACCCTAAAAACTAAACCCTAAATTCTAACCCCCTACACCTAAACTCATAAACTCTATGCCCTAAACTAACTCCCTATACCTTAAAACTAAGGCACTTATAGAAACTTTCAATTTCCACCGCCAGTGTATAAGTTATTAATCATTTAAATTATATATAAACAATTTATATAAAATTTGGTATTGTCGGTAAAAAATAAAATTTTCAAAAAATACTATAATGATGACATGTGTCTTATGAGTAAACTTCAAAATCTAAAAAATAAATTAATTGGAAGAAATCCAAGATCCTAACACTGCACGTGGAAATTTTATTTTTTATTACACGTACAAAAAAACCAACATTATTTTAGAATGAAAAAAAAAATCAACTAAATTTTAATCAATGTTTCATGGTAAATAAACTTGTAGACCTACGTCTCAAATAAATTGGTGGTTGGAAGAAATTATTTCCCGCTTTTCTGTCAAAATTACTAAAATTGGATGAAAATGAAAGGAAAGAAAACTTGGGAGGCTGGAGCAAGAAACTAGAGAAAATGGGGGGCTGAATTCCGAGGAGTGACAAAATAAAAATAACAAAGAACCCATTCAAAGGACAATAAATAACTATATTCTGAATTTCTGGTGAGTGACAATCGAAATAACAAAGAATCCAATCAAAGCTAATCTTTGAGACGGTTTAACAAGTCTATCCTAAAATAGATTGACGAAGAGAAAGGTGGCAATGTCATGAAATCATGGCGGAAATAACTCCAAAAAAGATCTTCCTTCCTACTTAGTAGATGTTAACCAAGAATGGGGAAAATACGGGTGACGTGCTCCAACGGAACCGTATCGGTAGCACTTTTCTTCAGCTCGGGATGATTAAATTCGTTCCTGGGTAAGACTATCAGTTGTCCCCTGACATGGCCCTTCTCGAGAATCCAACCGCTGTTGGCCGCTTGGTGTTCAAGGAATTTATCCAAGGACAGGCCTTCGATGTTAATAGCCTGTTGAGCACCCAAATGATGAAGAATCGCGCATAAGAGGTAGCCTCAAATCACAACTATAATTATGCATATCACATACCTCGGCAAGTACAGGTCTTGGAATCTTTTGATAAGTCAGGGAGAGGACATGGATAGCATATGTCTGGATTGCTTGCTCAAAACCTGCATTCAATACTCTAGTAAGCCACACACACGCAAAATAGAGAAATGAAGGAACAAAAAACCAACTTGACATCCCGGCTGTTGTAATAATGCCAGTCGAATTACCTGGCACAGCCTCAACTATATGACGACTCTTAGCTGCTTCATCCCAGAACTGACGAAATCTTCCTGTCTACAAATGATGCAGGAATAATGAAATCATCCATCTCAGCATCGTTCATAATATTACTGAAAAATAGCAAATACATACCTCCAGATAGTGGGAAAGAACAATCAGAGTCTTGAACTGCTCCTCCATTTGCTGATATGACATACAAAATGTTATTTATAATAACAGAAACTTACTGTGGAGAAAACTCTTTACTGCTAAAAAATGCAATGATTAAACAGGGGGAAATCGACTTTACAATGACCGTGTCTTTGACAAATGAATGTGCTGACTAAATAGTTCTCACAGGTCATGGCAATACATACTTAAGACATTAATTATTCATAATGACATTATAAGTCTATATAGAAATAAGCAGGATTTACACACTGTATGTGACATATGCAAAGTTTCCCCGTGTTTATTATTCACATGTAGGGCAGTGATCTCTTCGAAATCCAGATTGTTAATAGTTTAAATGTTAAACAAAACTTGACTATCCCAAAAGCCAAGAATAACAGGCTATGCCAACACCCATTCAAACATGCTTAATCGCTGGTGTATAAATGTAGTCGAGACGGAAATATATAAAATGAGAATGATACCACTCGCTCCGGAATCAAAAAGAGACAAAGGCTAAAATCTGGAGCTGGCATTGCCATGAGTGCCTGCAAAAAAGCAGGATGGAAGGAGGGAAAGACAGCATTAGAAACAACATTGCCTAGCCGAATAATAAGCCGGTACATATACTGATTCTGTATAAAGAAGAGCTTAAACATACCTTAATCAAAATGCGTGCAACAATTTGGGTGCTCATACGCTCAGGCTCAAACTAAAGGGACAGAAAATTTCATATTAGTAACAACTAAAGAAAAAGTAACTTTTTAAAACTAAATTTTGTTTCATCAAAACTAGAAGATGAGCGGACGACACTCGACAGTACCTGGTAGAGACGAAGAAGGCAGAGATTCGCGTCCAGGCTGTACGTTTGCGATGAAACCTGGTAAAGACAAATCATGTAATCATTTCAGCAACTTCTACAAAATTTGAATTGCCCTTTTGGGGTTCAAACAGTATTTACAACATATTGAAGGGGCTCAACCACATAAACTTCTACTCAGAATTTATCCAATTTCAAAAGGATCTCACAACAATTCAATGTAAAACGGCATCAGGCTACCAGCCAACAGTAAGAACATGTTCGTCATTAAACAGACCAGATTAAACTATTACAAAAGCAATCAAATCTAAGTCAGCGTAATGGCAGTATGCAATAAAATCAAACCTGATTCCGACATCATCCAATCAAATACAGAAAAAACCCAAAATCCGGATACCTAAGAACTTTTTCCCCCAAAAAAATATCGCAGGTGATGAAAATCTATAAATTGAATGGCTGATTAATAGATAGCGAGAAAGACCTGCTCATTGACGTAGTTCTCGAGGTCAGGTACGATGTCGGGATTGTAAGGATTGACGGCCACAAGCTGCTCCACTGTGTAAGAAACCTGCTGTTGCTGTTTTGGAGTTTCTCTTCCCATTTTGTTTTCTTGTTGTTTCTTTGTCTAACAGTGAAGTTGGCAAAGGCGGCGGATAAGGGCCTGCGGCGGCTTCGCTTCTTCTTCAGGTTCAGCGACGGCAAAGGGTGTAATTAGGGTAAAGCCTTTATCTCTGCTTGGCACTTTCAGGCAGCAAAAGAAATATGTGAGAGAAATACTCTTATACCCCTTTATTTATTTTAGGCTTAATACATATTTTAGTCCTTAAACTATAATGTCTTTCTCACTTTGGCATTAGCTGCATTTTCAGGATCAAGTAGAGGTGGCAAACGGGTCAATCGATTCGGGTTCGGTTCAGGTCATTTTGGTTTCGGTTATTTCGGGTCTGATATTTTTGGTTCAGGTTCGGTTTTAGTTCGGGTCTATTGTGTTTCAGGTCATTTCGGGTCGGTTGATTTTCGATTCGGTTAATTTCAGTTTGGTTGATTTCGGTTCGGTTATTTTCGGTTCAATGAGAGATCAGTCGATTTCAGTCAAATTTTTAGGTTGGTCAGATTTTTACACCCTATATATAACTTTATAAAGTCAATATATTTGACATTTTAGTGACTTGTGTGATGCTCATATTTTATCTTTCTTTATTTCTATTAATCGGGTCCATTCGGTTCAACTAAATTCGGTTCAATTTTGATTCAGTTTATTTCAGATTTTGGATCAATTTTCAATTTGATTCGGGTAATTCGATTCAAATTTCGGGTCTCAGGTCAAGTTTAAGATCAAGTGAGTTTGATTTGCGCTTTGCCTCGTGAAAAAGGCTTGGGCAGACTTAAGTTACACGTGGGCTTTTTCATTAACAAAAGCCCAAATTATTGATTTATTCCATCCGGAACATTCTTCATAAATAAAACGTCAAATGTCAGTCCAGAAGTCCATTTCCAAAATTTCATGCCAGTTGAAGATTGGGTCTTTCTTTTTCATCACCAAGCACATCAACCTTTTTATAAAAAGCAACGTTTCATATTTGAATGGTACAAGTTCGTCACTAGGAAACATTTATATTTTAAAGATGTTTAAAAAAAACATCTTTTTTTCCATGTCATTAGTTTTAAAAAAAAAACCTTAGTTTTCTCTAAAAAAATTTAATTTTTTCTTCATAGTTGTAGCAAGTTTTTCTTTTTTTTTTATTTAACTGGTGACGACAATCAGTTTTAGTGTCGAATATCGAGTATCGATGTTTATTATTTTTCTTGCTCTTTTATGTTTTATTTTCTCAATTTTAATAAAAATATTTGCTCTTGTGGAACGTGTTTTTTTTACTTTTGTGGTACGTTTTTCGTTGACTTTTGTGGTATGTTTCATCTGTCGTTTGGCACGATTTTAACATACCTTAGCGGTTGTTTGGTACTCGTATAAAGATTCTTACGGCGCTAGCTTTCTGATTTGATTATGCTGATGGTCATAGAAAAGATTGATCCTCACTCGTTTGATGGTTTGTTAACCGGTGTAATCAAAACTGTGTAGCAAAGTAATTTGTCTGGTAGTTTGGTTCGCTCACCACTCCTTTTTCATCACGTAATACGTCTCATTTGGCTAGAGGCAAGTAGATTCATAAAAAAAATTGAGTTTTAATAGTATGTTAATCTCTATGAAAGAGTTTGTTTTTCTTTGCACCTTCCTATAAGATTTTAGTGGACTAATTTTTTTCTCTCTTTTTGATACTATTGTTAAAAAAAACATCCTATATTTTACTATTCAACCCTATAGAGGTTAATCGTGCAAAGTTGATTGTATGTACTTAATTTCGAGTAGTTAATCTTAACATGAACAGATATTACTTTCTAATTTGATACTCCGAAAAAAAACCAGTGGCTAATCTTAGTAGGTTTAAGCCCAATACGAAGACAAGTCCCAACACCGAAAAGGCAAAGAAGAATGTGGAAATCGTTGGGAGCGAGATAGGTAAGCGGTGACGCTTGGAGTGTGAGAAAAGTCATTAACCAATGGCAAACCTAATTTTAACAAAATTATTGAAGATCTACGATGACCATTGGTTGAGACTTTTATATGATGCAATGAAAAGAGGTTAAGTAATAATTAATGAACGTCAATGCCCAAACCAAAATTCCTTGAGCAACAAAACTTTGTTTATTACCAACAATAAGATGTTTTAATGAGATGGGATGCTAGGTTTGTAAATAAGGTTAAAAGTTCGAATCATGACTTGAATGAAAAAAAAATAGATTGGATGGATCGTCTCATATTAGACCTCGGTAAAATTTTATTCGAAAATCGACCAATAAATCAGATACATGTAGTTAAACAAAAAAAACTTTGACCCTATTTGGTAAAGAGAGGTTTGAGCTAAAATTAGAGGTTTGACCGGTCAAATTCGCTAACTTGGATGTTTGGTAAAGAGCGGATTGAAATATCGGATTGGGGTGAAATATCTAATTTTGAAAAAACTGGTAATATGAACTTTTTGAAATTATAATTTTTGACATAAGAGTTATAAAGACCTTTTCACCCTTAACAATGATCAAAAATCTCCAAATAACTTAAATTTAATCACTTCTATTTATTTTCACACATTTATATTTGTGTTTAAATTTGATAATTAATTAAATTGTATTAAAAATAATTATATAAACGGTAAATTAATATATAGTTCCTTCAAATATGCTTAATAATGTTATATTAAAAATTATTTTTCATAATCTAATTAATATTAATAGATAAAAAAATATTGATAACTAATAAAATATTCAAATAAGTATTGAATATAACCATGTCCTTATATGTTATTTTATTTGTTTAAATAATCAAACAACTATTAGCCATCCGTTAATTTTACCAAACAATTTTATATAATCAGCTAATACAATCTGTTAGTCAAATCAGCTAATACAATCCGCTATCAGCGATCATCTAATGTAATCCGTTATAAGTTAGTTCGAACTTGTGACCTCTAAAAACAACAACCGTTCCCTTAAGCACTGAGGTAAGTTGGTTCGTGCCTCTAGAGTCGAGTTTTAGATATTCTTTAAGCTTTCTAATTTGGCATCATCTATTTCTCATTTACCTCGTAACAATCGTCGCTTCCAGCATTTAGTCACTGCAAAATACAGCCCGCATTTAATACTTTATTCATTTCGTCCCATCATTATATTAAATAATTATTCGTATAATAAGATATTAAATTTTAACACAATGGTACGTAAAATTATGTATTATAACTTGAAATTAAAGGTGTTAGGTAGACCAAACATAACTCCCCCAATCAACTGCAAAGATAGTTGGGCAAGGACTTATCCATATTGGATTTAGGTTGAGGGGCCCACAGAACATCATTTTCCAACCTAAAATTTATTTATTTATTTTTGGACTGTCAGTACAGAATTATAATAAAAAAAATTGGGAAGTTCTAGAAAACAACCCATTAAAAATGGCTAGAAAAAGGCATGTACAAAAATTCTTACAAGTACCGAAATTGTTATAAAAATAGTAAGAAATTCGGTATATACGTAATTGCTTACTACTTTTATGTACATATCGAAATTTTTACAAAAGTTGTAAGTATTATTGTATATACCGAAATTCTTGCAAAAGTGGTAAGAATTTATGTACATACCGAATTTCTTACGATTTTGTAAGAATTTCGGTACATTGTACAAGATTTCTTACGATTTTTGTAAGAATTTCGATACACGCTTTTTTAAGCTGTTTTTATGCGGTTATTTTTTTTAGAATTTTCCAAAAAAAAATTCCCAAAGGATGAACCTTGTAAATGACTTGCCAAATCAAGAACACTGATATATTAACTCAACCAACAAATGTAATTTTCCAATGGTGGGTGCATCTCCATTATCACTTTAAACAAATCAATAATTAATTAAAGTTTGTCCTTCCTGGTTGCCATCAAACTAATGCGTGAATTCCAATGCACTCTTAACTTTTAATTTTGTTAAAACCATTGTTAATTTATATTTTGGGTAGTTCTATTCTGAGACAGCTTAGGGTAAGATTAAATTAAGCATGAATTTAATCTAAAATATAATATAGTTGGTAAGAATTTTAGTTTAAACTTAAAATGTTGCATGATGTATAATTTAAACCTAAAATATTAACTATTGGTAGAATTTCGGTTACAATCTAAAATGTTATAGACAATGTAATAATTTTCGGTTACAAGTTACAACCTAAAATGTTACTTAATTGATAAGAATTTTTGTTGGAAATCTAAAATGTATAGACAACGTAATAAATTCAAATCCAACTTAAAATGTTATTCAGTTGATAAGAGTTTCGGGTTATAATATTTTGTGTGCTTGACCCTACAATTTCTATTAAATACTAGTCTGGTTTTCAGAAAAATAAAATTTAATAATAAATTTTACTAAAAAAACTTTGGAATCGATGTCACTGCACCAATAATTCTATCGATAATTTTTAATCCACCAAGTTGGACAATACAAAAACATAAGTGATTCTAAGCACCAAATTACATTGATAAGCGACACGTTAATGTAACAAACGAAATGATGTTTAACAATGCCATTACAATTTCCCTTATTTTAATTCTATTGTATTTTTTCCATGATATGCTCTTATATATTTTTTTAGGATAAAAATATTTAGGTTTTATGCTCCACATTAAACATTAGTTTTATAGTTTAGGGTTTAAGATTTAGAATTTAGGGATAATGCTTAAATTTTAATTTTTTTAATGATTTCTAGTGTTGGTTATGAATGGATTAGGGGCGGGGGATTTTTATCCTGCAAAAAAAAAAGGCTTAAAACACACGGAGATTATTATATATTTCCGGCTCATCATGTCATCTATGGTTTCGTTCATTAATGCATTTTACATAGTTAAAGAGTTTTGGATGTTTATATTTGATAAAGTAAGTGAATTGAAGAAGCTTGATCAAGTTTTGGATGTTTATAATTGAAGTAGCTCGGCATAACTGTGAGCGTAACTTATGTTCTAAATTAAGTTTAAAATGGTTGAGAAATTCTAAAATTCTAGTGAATGTCGATTGAGGCTTGATTTCCTAAATGTGTTATGCTAGCTTGAATCGGAGGGAGGTAAGTCCTCTAAGGTAAGAATGTATGTCTATATTGGTTAATTAAGCATGAATGTATTTGGTTGATTTTGTGAGTGCTATAAATAACATATTGAGTCAACGATTGAAATCATGTAATGTTGAAAGTATGCAAATGATTCATTGAAACTATATTATAAGCCTTGATTAGTATTGATCCTAGCTAGATTGGCATGCCAATAGGTTATGAGCTCAACTTGATTCAGACTACGGTCCTTTGTAGGTACTAATGTAGCTTTGTTTGTCTTCAATTCTAAATGTCTAAGTTGACATGCAAATATTAGCATGTGATTTTTATTTAGTAAATTTGTTGAAAGATTTAGGTAAATGTTACCATTAGCTTATTTAAATGAATGAGTTGCATGAGTACTTGCTTTCTATTAGTAGGGACAAAGAGTTAAGTTAAACAATAAGCTCTAATGAAAAAGTTGTGCTCGAACTTGCTTGTTTAGGTCACATATGTCCTAAGTTATTAAACCCAATTCGATTCAACATCTTGGTTAACAAAATAACTCAAGCAATCCTTAACATCTTCTAATTGTTTTTGGTTCGAAATGATGATTATAGTATCTTTGTATGATCTCTTTAGATTACTTGTTTGATCTCGAGTTGCTTCTTTGGTTGTTCGAATACTAACTTGGTTATCAAGCTAGTTTGCTTTTCTCTAGTTTAGTAATACCATCTAGGCTAGGTGCGGGGTATTCCACATAAGTTTTTCCGTTAATTTTTAACGGCGGAAATATCATTTTGAAAACGAAACGTAACGTTAAGTACCATTTTATCTAAAAAAATAATTAGGGTACCGAAACGATATCATACCAATAGTTGGGCACTATTTAGGTAGTTTTCGCTAATAAAAATATAAAGTATATTTAAAACTAGGTGATAAAATTGAGTTGTAATTAGCGCCATCTATGAAGTCAACAATAAGTCATAAACCACTAGAGGGATCGGAAAATCAAATACCAGGTAACCACCAAAACCACAACACCCAACCAATGGGCAATGGATTGTCCAGACAACTTTATTGTCTCAATTTCCTAAACTAAAAAAAGAAAAAAAAAGATAAGCTTGTTCAGAACCCCTTGGATATTAAATTAATATTTTTGAAAGCTAAGATAATTACAAATAGTATCTGTACTAAATATACTCTTAACCATTTGACAATGCATGTTCAATTACTCTGCTGTATCTGTTGATGTTCGAACTCGTAAACTCTAAGAACAACAACTGTTATCTAGACCACTGAAGCAGATTGGTTCGTGCAAATTAATTAAATATACTATAATCTCAATTGTACATTTGAGAAATTGTCGGTGCTCTCGTTCCACGTCGGACATCCATGAAAGATTCGAGTAATCCAGTTCTGGAGTACGCTGTCTTGCACTCTCTTTCCTCGGGACCCCACTTGCCAGCTAGGCTTATTTCTGACGGGAACATTACTGCTAACTCAGTCCGGTTACTCAAGTTTCACATCAACCAATGGAACCTCGCCACGTTGCTAACCGAGGATCTTCGATTTTCTTTACATTTTGCTAAATGGCATTCCGACAACCGTGACCCCACAGGCCACAGCGTACCGTAACTGATGCGCCGTGACTTTCACGCTGAGCTGAGAACGGTCGACGGAGATTTTTTTTTCTTCCATTTCTAATCCCCAAAGATGAAAGTATCTAGAAACTTTATTATAAAGGAAGTCGAAATAATTAAAGTCATGTTCTGTCTTATTTAAAAAAAATTGAACTCAACAATATTTTAGGATTAAAATCAATAAATAATTAAGAGTGTATAAACAGTCATGATTAAATTGTTTTAAATCAAATTAATTAGATTCTTAAAATTTGTAACTGCTAATTGAATTGGTTTTTTACATAAAATATTACTCAAATCAAACTAATTTAGATTAATGTGGTTATTTCGGTGAGTTTTTAGATCAATTGATTTTTTTGAAAAATTTCTACCTAGGGAGAAGGACATGGGTATTTTACTCTTACAGGATCTTGAACTCACACTCTAAAGAAGGAGAGAATGTTAACGGAAAGCTTTAATCATCTACTCTGGAGATTGTTAACAAATCGATTAGTTATCCATGGACGAATTCCCACTAAAGTGGAGCTGCTAAAACGGAACATCAACAGTGTGCAATCGGATCTGTGTCCACTGTGTCTGACTAACTCTGAAACTATCGAACATTTGTTGTGTCACTGCTCAATCTCGTGGAGAGTTTGGAACAAATGGTGCAGTATTTGGAACATTAACATTGTTGTCCCGTTCTCAATTAAGGATTTTCTGCGTGGTTGGTTTGCCTACCCTCCTATAAAGTTCGACCAGCAGATTTGGAGGTTGAGCGCGATATGCTTGTTGTGGTCCATCTGGTGTATGAGAAACGAAGTCGTATTTAGAGGAAGCAAGGTAGACGCAAGTAAGATTTTCGAGGTCGCGATCATTCGGCTCGGATGGTGGTGTAAAGCTAAATGGCCGGAAGCCATCAAGTCAATCTCCGATGTCACTTATTGGCCAGCGTTGTTTAGTTCCATTAGGACTGCTAATTCAAACTCACAGTGCGACTCTTTGCAGTGGGTTCCGCCGCGTAAAGGGGAAATGAAATTCAACATTGATGGAGCTGTCGCCGGAAGTTTCGGACCCGCTGGAATTGGGGGCTGTTTACGCAATGAAGAATCCAAATCTCTTATCATATTTTCTAAACATGTGGGTAACATGGATGCAACTTCTGCAGAGATCAATGCTATTCATGAAGTTTTGTTGCTGTTTAAACAATCCCGGTGGAACAAGTGTGTGGATCTAATCATTGAGAGCGATTGTAAATTGGCAATTGAATGGGTGATGAATCCAGGTAATTCGCCTTTATCTTTCAGACATTTGATCATGAATTGCTTGGAGATTGGAAGAGGTATCAAGTGGAAAATCACACATGTTCTTCGAGAATCAAATGGGATGGCCGACAAGCTAGCAAAGAAAGGTATCTCGCTCAAACAGAATATCGTGGAACTAAATTAGCTCTTGCCAATACTGGAATGCGCATTCCAATTGGATGTAGAGGTCACTGCGTGGATTTTGTCCTTACCTTGTTGCTAATGGTTGTAAAGCTGTAGACAGAGCAACTGGAGTCATACAAGGTGGGGTCAGTACGTATTGCCAAATATTAAGATTTTGTTGGATTGACAGGATTGTGGTTAGTTGGTATATTTTGTAACGTGTTGTATGGTGCGCATAGCCACGTCGCACTCTTTTTCCTCCACCTAGGATTAGGGAGGTTTTTTAACGAGGCGAGTGGCTATGTCGATAGAATAATAATAACAGTTCATTCGTGTTTCAAAAAAAAAAAGATTTAAAATATAAATATTATAGGTCATTATGGGTGATTTGGACTTAAAATATACTAGTTATATATTATCATTTCATTTAATTCAGGCAATTAATTTATTTCAAACATAAATAACCAACATTGAATTTTTAAAAAAAAATAATTGTTCATCGACCAACACACATTGGCGACTGACTAATTAACCAAACTAAATTTTAGTACGATCAATTAATTTGATTTTAACCGAACAATAAAAATTCTCATGCAGAACTGATAACTTTTCAGGCAGAAAGTATTTTTTTAATTTCGATTGAAAAGTTATTTCAAAACCTGAAATTTATAGATTTTAACTTTTGCCAATCACACTTTATATTATCATTTTTATATTTTGAAAATAAAATATAAAATAAGTATTTTATTTATTTTAAACATTTTTTATCAATAATATTGGCGTACCTAAATCTTAAATCAAATAATTTGAAAACATTTTTAACGCACTTCTAAAAAACAAGGTGAAATTTACGCTAATTTCCAACCGCAAAGAATTGCATGGTCGACTACAATTGTATTCAAGTGAACATTTAAAATGAAATATATTTTTTCTATTATATATTGCCACATTATTATTAGTTGATACATAATTAGTGGAGAAAAACAATTCCACAATATACATTAAAATTATGAGAGATGTTGATATCTACTAATTGGTCTGGTGGCTAAAGATGTTCATTTTGTATGAGTTCGAATTTCGACATTATAATGTAATATTTCCATTTATTCAAAAAAATTATGAGAGATGTTATGTTGCCAAAATTAAATGAATATTTTATTTTCGAGAATTATATAGAAAAATAACTTCCAATTAATATTATGTAAAAAATATCCTATTTGCAGTCCACATAAGTTAAACACGCGCTTAGTTAAGCGCATATTTCGTGTTGACTGGATAGGTAAGAGAGAAAAAATAATTTACCAAGTATATATATATATATATATATATATATATATAACTCACTTTTAGCTAAGCACAAATTTGATCTACGTAAATTAAAAATGAATAATTTTTCTACATAATTTTAATTGGGGTTTTTCTAGATAATTCCTATTGAAATATAGGCTAGTTTTAGCCGGGCCGTTTAGTAGTTTTGCCATATGGAATATTGTAACAGAATTGTTGAATTTGTTTTTCTGTTTGTTGAGGTTGTTATTGTGTATGGGCCCTATCTGACAGCTGGTTGAATGACTCACTAGTCTTCAACATTAACAGGTGGGCTATATAAGCCATTGTATTGGGCTAATCAACCTGGGTGATTCATTTTGAATAAAAAAAAATAAATGTTATATTTTCTTTAAAAAGAAACTACTGTCGTCTCCATCTCTTCTCCACTCTCACCACCGTGAACTTACTCCGGCCACCATGCCTCCTTTTTCACACAAGCATGTAGAACTGGGTTTACATTTTGTACGTGAAAAGGTACTGCGACAACAACTTGTGGTGAATTACATTCCAGCACAAAATCAGGTAGCAGATATCTTTACCAAGCCACTCTCTACTGCTCGGTTTCATGAATTGAGGAAGCATTTGAATGTTTGGTCTCTTACACAAGTTCAAGGGAAGCAAGAAAGTGGGGAAAATATTGAAATATAGGCTAGTTTTAGCCGGACCGTTTAGTAGTTTTGCCATCTGGAATATTGTAACAGAATTGTTGAATTTGTTTTTCTGTTTGTTGAGGTTGTTATTGTGTATGGGCCCTATCTGACAGCTGGTTGAATGACTCACTAGTCTTCAACATTAACAGGTGGGCTATATAAGCCATTGTATTGGGCTAATCAACCTGGGTGATTCATTTTGAATAAAAAAAAAAACAAATGTTATGTTTTCTTTAAAAAGAAACTACTGTCGTCTCCATCTCTTCTCCACTCTCACCACCGTGAACTTACTTCGGCCACCATGCCTCCTTTTTCACAATTCCCCCAAAATATATTCATTTAATCCCCGTCCTTTACTTATATTTTATTAAAATGCATTAAATACACTTGTCAAAGTTTTAGCACCACATACAAAACTATTTTTTTCGCCAACGATATACCAAATATTAATAATATTCTATTTGTACCGTTAAATCGTCTCTTGTAGCTCATCTCTTTGTGTACTGGTGGAAAAGGTAGATGTTTATCATCCTTTAGGACTCGGGTTTGAGCACCAGTAATGCATGTTGTGTGTATCGCCTTTGAAAAGTCCTAAAAAGTTGAACAGATGTTACCCTTACATCACACCAGCATATTCAAAAACAAATATGTCTCTTGTAGTTTTCTTTTGTCAATTTTTTATTTTGATTTCTTATTGTTTAATTATAGAAAATAATATAAAAAATCTTCAATCAATTATTCTTAAATATATATTCTAAAATATTTAATATCTAAAATAATAATAATAAATATACTTTTTAAAATTAATAAAACACAACTTTAATAAGTAAGAAGAAGTAAATCACAACTTTTCACCTTCATATTAAATAAAAGTTTAAATATGATAATCTTAAATAAGCCCATGGACCCCAAAACGATGATGAATATAATCAAAAGCGGTATTGTGAGAGTAACAACAAAACCACGGGTGGTATGGGGGTGGGGGCGGTATTGGTTTTTTGGTTTAGTATTTAAATTTGATTTGATTTTTTTAATCATTTTGACCCTTGAATTATATACTATTTTTGTATTTTGCATCTCGCTTTGATATTTAAATATTATCTATGTCCTATTTTACTCTAAATTTACCGGCATTCAATTAGAATATACTACGTGTCATATTTCTATTAATACTTTATCTAGAGATAAATTAAAATAAAGTAGTAAATATTTAAGTATTAAAATAAAAATATAGTACGAAAGTGATAAGTTGAATAAAATAAAAGAATGATAATTTTTTATTTTAAATAATGTAGATCGAAAATAAGACTTTTGGATCAGGCCGTTTAGGCTGGCGGGAAAAGCGACGCTGGTTGATTTGTTTGGAGTACATGGTAAATGGGCTAAATTAAGTGCGTATTCCCCTTTTGAAAATTATCTAAATAAATAACCCTTATTAAAGATTATTTAAAAAAAATATTATTTTTCAATCTACGTACGTTAAACTTATATTTAATTAAAATTAAATTTTAAATTTGCGCTTAGCTAAAGCGAGTTATGTGTAAAAAAAATTAGTAAATTAATTTTTGTTTTTTCTTATATACCTACTCAACACAAAACACCATTTTTGCTAAGTGCGAGTTTGAAACTCGCTTTTAGCTAAACACAAGTATTATCCTATGTTGACTAGAAGGGCGGTATTTTTCTGAATAATCTTACTTGAGAGTTATGTTCCTAAATAACCCCCCAACAATATTTATGTTTAAAAAAAATGAAATTGTGAAGATGCATTTAGTATCTATTTTTCAAAATTGAAATACATAAATAATGGTTGAATAATTAAATTATAATTCTTAGAAAAATGTTATTATAACAATGTTAAATAAAATTTGATCAAATAAGAATAAGTTTCAAAATATTTATTAAAAGGATTCGAACTCGGATGACACACGTTTAAAATTAAAAATTTATTGTTTTTATATTTTTTTATTTTTTTAAAATATTTTCAATGAATATAATAAAAACATCTACGATATATTTTTAAAATCTCACTTATTTTTTAATTTTATTTTCAAAAATATTATTTTATAATTTTATACCCGAACACATTTTCTTCGATATTTTAATAAAAATTAAAAACGTTGAAGAAAAAAATAGTAATGTTCTATTTTCACTGATATCTAACATAATTTTTGTATAATCAGAAAAACAAAAGGAAGTCATGGCAGTGATGATCACAAGCACCTGCCTTTGACCCCACTTATCTTGTCTGCATTCTCTGACTTGTGACCCTACACTTTTTTCCATTTTCCACTACATAAATAAAAATTATTAATACTAACAAATAAAAAGGGTAAACAACAACGGAAGTGACTCGATTATGAGTAAAGTTACATTTGGGTCACTAAATTTTTAAAAGTTACACTTAAGTCACTCAATTATGGGTAAGGTTACATTTGGGTCACCCAATTATCAAATGTTACATTCGGATCACTCTATTATGAGTAAATGTTACATTTGGGTCACCCTTTATATTTAAAAAATACATCAATTTCATCATTTTTTTCTTCCAAATTACATGTATACCCAAATTACATGTACACACTAGAGTACTTCATTTGAAATTATTAATTAATCTAATACATAAATTGATGTATATTTTTGAAATATAAAGAGTGACCCAAATGTAACCTTACCCATAATTGAGTGATCCAAGTGTAACTTTAATAATTGGATGACCCGAATGTAACTTTACCCACAATTGAGTGACCTAAATGTAACTTTTAATAATTGAATGACCCAAATGTAAATTTACCTATAATTGAGTGACCTCTACTGTAGTTTACCCAAATAAAAAAGTATTTTTATAAGCTATTTATTTTATATAAAACGAACTTTATTTGAGTTAATATTTAACTTAACATATTTATTTGAATGAGTCTACCACGTGCAATGAACATTGCTGAACACCATTAATTTTTTTTAAAAAAATTTACTAATGAATATTTGATTCTAACCTATTAGTGGTGTTCATCGGTATTCATGGTTAGTAGTGTTCATCAATGTTCGTCGCCCGTTGTAGAATTTTCTTATTTATTTAGTTATTTATTTCAAAATGTTGTCTTTATTAAATGTACAAGTGTTTGTACTTTTTACTATATTTAAGAGTTGGATTTAAATAATTTAGACCCACAGTTTTCACGAAAATTGAACTGTATTAAAATTACTAATGAAAAATTAATTTAATTTTAGGCCAAGTAGCGGTTTCTTTTCTTTCCAGTTCCTTGATTCTCTGTTTCTTAACTTTTTTTTTTTTAATATTTCAAGTTTTTAACCGCTGTTACTTTTTTCATTACTTGGATTTATATAAATTGATACTATTTTTTTTACCATAATTTATCGGCCTTCCCTTCTATAAATTCCCACTCGACTCCTGCTTTCTCCATTCCATTCTCCACTGCGTTAAGCCCCTCCCTTCGTTATTTTCGTTTAGGTGCTGCTCTGTTTCTCTGTTCGTTTTCATTCTCTTTAGTTTAGTTTTTATGTTTGATCTGCTCTTCAGTTCATTTTTGTCTTCTTCATCTAAAGTTTGAAACTTTTGGTGAAGATTGAAGAATTCACTTCTTTCCGTTCCCATGTTGCTGCGCCTGTGCTTATTTTGACTTTCGGGGATTCTGTTTCTCTGGCCATTTTTTCCCAAAATTTCCATGCTGAAGAAGTAAAACTCTGCCAAAATACAACCATGTTTTTTGGGTCGAACAGGGGCGTTTCTCTGCCCGAAATTCTCTAGGAAAACAGTACCATTTGATCCTGTCAAAGTGATGGATGAATCTCATATCATTTGTTTTGAAACTTAGTTGAATAGTAAACATAGTTTGATCATCTGGATAATCTCTGTTTTTACACTTACTCTGTTTTTGAGCTCTGTTTTTGTTTTCTTTTTTAGTTCAAAGAAATGGCTGAGCGTGCCCTTACCCGCGTCCACAGTCTCCGTGAGCGTTTGGATGAAACGCTTATTGCTCACAGGAACGAGATTTTGGCCTTGCTCTCTAGGTAATTTGAAGTTTTGAACTTTGAAGCTCATCTTTCAAAGTTTTGAACTTTTATTTACATCTCTTTATATAATTGTTGTGTTTTATTGTAGGATCGAGGGCAAAGGAAAAGGAATTCTGCAACACCACCAGATCATTCATGAGTTTGAAGCCATCCCTGAAGAAAACAGGAAGAAGCTCGCTGATGGTGCATTTTTTGAAATATTGAAGGCTAGTCAGGTAAAAAAACAAACCATTTTCTCCCTTTTCTTTTGGTTACAGAATCTTGATCTTGGTCATTTTCTTGTGTTAATAGGAAGCAATCGTGTTGCCCCCATGGGTCGCGCTTGCTGTTCGTCCAAGGCCTGGTGTTTGGGAGTACATTCGAGTGAATGTTCACGCCCTTGTTGTTGAAGAGCTCTCTGTTGCTGAGTATCTTCACTTCAAGGAAGAGCTTGTTGATGGAAGGTAACAATATATACATTTGCAGAGTTCATTTGGTCTGTTTATTCAGTTTTGTTTGCTGGTTTGCAGTTCAAATGGAAACTTTGTTTTGGAATTGGATTTTGAGCCTTTCAATTCATCTTTCCCTCGCCCAACTCTTTCAAAGTCGATTGGAAATGGTGTGGAGTTTCTCAATCGCCACCTTTCTGCAAAATTGTTCCATGACAAGGAGAGCATGCACCCTTTGCTTGAATTCCTCAAAGTCCACTGCCACAAGGGCAAGGTCTGTTTGCCCCATAAAAACACTCAAATTTGTTGTCCAAGATCATAAAAACCGAGGGTTTTAGTTGTTTTTGTTGTTTGCAGAACATGATGTTGAATGACAGAATTCAGAACTTGAATGCCCTCCAACATGTTTTAAGGAAGGCAGAGGAGTATCTTGGTACACTGCCTAATGAGACACCATACGCCGAGTTCGAACACAGGTTCCAGGAAATCGGTTTGGAAAGAGGTTGGGGCGACACTGCGGAACGAGTGCTCGAGATGATCCAACTCCTTTTGGATCTTCTCGAGGCACCTGATCCTTGCACCCTCGAGAAGTTCCTTGGTCGGATCCCCATGGTGTTCAATGTTGTGATTCTTACTCCCCACGGATACTTTGCTCAAGACAATGTTTTGGGGTACCCCGACACCGGCGGCCAGGTTGTGTATATCTTGGATCAAGTCCGAGCTTTGGAGAACGAGATGCTCCTCCGTATCAAGCAGCAAGGACTCAACATCACCCCTCGTATCCTCATTGTGAGATTTCTCGATTACCGCTTTGTTTCAGCATATGATTTTGGCTATTTTGTATGCTTAGTTGCATATGTCCTTTTTCAGATTACTAGACTTCTTCCTGATGCCACCGGAACAACTTGCGGTCAACGTCTTGAGAAGGTATACGGAACGGAATACTCGGATATTCTTCGAGTTCCTTTTAGGACAGAGAAGGGAATTGTTCGTAAATGGATCTCAAGATTCGAAGTCTGGCCATACTTGGAAACTTACACCGAGGTGAACCATTGGTGAACGTTCATATATTCATTTCTATGATGGTAGATCACATTTTTGCTTTATTTACTAGTAAATCTGTTTGTTTCATAGGATGTTGCACATGAAATTTCCAAAGAGTTGCAAGGCAAGCCCGATCTGATCATCGGAAACTACAGTGACGGCAACATCGTCGCCTCCTTGCTCGCACATAAATTGGGTGTCACACAGGTTTGCGTCTTTGCGAGACACTAATTTACTAGGATCTTATATGTTGATCGAAATATCTCATGTTTCGATCGTATTTCGGTAAAATGATTTGGTTTTTCACCCTTGTATAGTGTACAATTGCTCATGCTTTGGAGAAGACAAAGTATCCGGATTCGGATATCTACTGGAAGAAGCTTGAAGATAAATACCATTTCTCCTGCCAATTTACAGCTGATCTTTTTGCCATGAACCATACAGATTTCATCATCACCAGTACTTTCCAGGAAATTGCAGGAAGGTATATATTAGATGCTTTAATATTTTGTTGAAATCCCATCCCGAACTCCGCGGATGAAGATCATTAACTCGACTCTGATGGCTTCCAGCAAGGACACCGTCGGTCAATACGAGAGCCACACTGCTTTCACTCTTCCCGGTCTCTACCGTGTCGTACACGGTATCAATGTGTTTGATCCCAAATTCAACATTGTGTCCCCCGGTGCTGATATGGAGATATACTTCCCTTACACCGAGGAGAAGAGGAGGTTGAAGCATTTCCATCCCGAGATCGAAGAACTTCTTTACAGCAAAGTTGAGAATGAAGAACACTTGTAAGTGCAAGTTTTCCATTAGCTAAACCGATTACTAAAGCATGTATTGTCTAATGATCTAACAATTTGGTGCATTATTGTCCGACAGATGTGTGCTCAATGACCGCAGCAAGCCAATTCTGTTTACAATGGCTAGGTTGGATCGTGTCAAGAATTTATCCGGACTTGTCGAGTGGTATGGCAAGAACGCTAAGCTGCGCGAGTTGGTTAACCTTGTAGTTGTAGGTGGAGACAGGCGAAAGGAATCGAAAGATTTGGAAGAGAAAGCCGAAATGAAGAAGATGTTTGAGCTGATTGAAAAGTACAAGTTGAACGGCCAATTCAGATGGATATCATCCCAAATGAACAGAATCCGCAACGGAGAACTTTACCGATACATCTGCGACACCAAAGGTGCATTCGTACAACCCGCATTATACGAAGCATTCGGATTAACAGTCGTCGAGGCAATGACTTGCGGTTTGCCAACATTCGCAACTTGCAACGGTGGACCAGCTGAGATCATTGTCCACGGTAAATCCGGTTACAACATCGATCCTTACCACGGCGATCAAGCTGCCGAGATACTCGTCGACTTCTTCGAGAAGTGTAAGGTTGATCCATCTCACTGGGACAAGATCTCACTAGGAGGATTGCAACGTATTGAGGAGAAGTAAGCTGTGACCACATTTTAATGTTTGTGCCAACGTTTTATGCTTTTGTTCTAACGAAAATACAAATTGTTGAAAATGTTGGAAATCAGATATACATGGAAGATATACTCGGAGAGACTATTGACCCTCACCGGAGTGTACGGATTCTGGAAGCATGTCTCCAACCTTGAACGCCGGGAGAGCCGCCGTTATCTTGAGATGTTCTATGCTCTCAAGTACCGCAAACTGGTAAGTTTGGCATTCAGGTGTCCATTTTTAGCGAAGAATAGGGCTGTAAATGAGACGAGACAGATCGCGAGCTACTCGAGCTCGAACTTGACTCGAGTTCTTGACCAGCCGAGCCGAGCCACGTGATATCCGACCCGAAAAGCTCACGAGCTACTCGAAAATATAATATATTAATTTTTTTTATTTCTTATAATTTAAAATCTAAATTCTTAAAACCCTAAATATAAACCCTATTAAACTCTAAAATCTAAATCTTAAACCCAACAACCTAAACTTTTAAACCCTAAAATTAACAAGCTTGGATTTACACAATTTGTGTATTAAAGTTTTTTTTTTCCATATGACTTTAAATGAGACGTGACAGAGGAAAAGTTTCTTGAGTCTAATGCGGTCAAAGAACACTTGACTCGATTGGTCTCGAATTAAACTCGAACTCGATTCGAATTCTAAACGAGCCGAGTCGAGCTCAGATTTTTCAGGCTCATTAGAAATTATTCAAGTTCGAACTCAACTCGAAATCTTAACGAGCCGAGCTTAGCACTACTCGAGCTCGACTCGGCTCGTTTACATTCTAGTGGTGAGTGTCTTCATCTTCAAGGTCTCTTCTTTTAATTACATTGCTGCTCAGCTGCTGGTTTGTGATTGTTGCAGGCTGAATCAGTTCCTTTGGCGGAGGAGTAAATTGAAGGTGATGAGCGACAATGGGCCGCTTCTTTTCTGGGGAATAATAATTGTTGTTTTCGCATAAGGAAAAAGAAAGCTTCTTTGTATTTTCATTTTGTTTTTGGTTTTCCCTTTTTGCCGGCATTGTTTGAACGTGGCGTCCTGCGCCCCTCGATTCGTGCAAAAGTTTGTCTCTTTTTCCTTGAATATCTCTCTTATTTTTGTTTTTATTTCATGAGACGGCAACGACTTAGCGTTTATTAACCCTGGGTGGGAGCGTTAGGGTAAATTTTACAGGGTTAGTGAGAACTGGAGAAGTTTATTTCTATAATATTTAAAATAAATTAATCGATTAATAAATTAATTATCGATTAAAACAGTCTACTTAATATAAACACCATAAGGTTGCCACCTACCGCTTAACTACAAGATACCGAATATATTTGAAATATACTCGTTTCTTGATTTTATTGTCATACCTACAAAGATTTTCTGGAAAAAAAAAATCAGTCACGAGCTTCACGACAAAAGTGGGAATTTTTAGTTTAAACCAAAAAGTTTAAATTCTTAAATTAATTTTTTTAACAAAAAATTGCCAGATTATATTTAAAGTGAGAGAGATTACAAAAGAATTACACTTAAACATTGAAAAATTAACATAAAACAAAAAAATTTAAAAAGTGTGAAAGACAAAAAAAAATGTTTTCACTACTAGTTCTTAATATATTAGCAAAATGACAAAAAGAGATCATAAGCATCACAAAAAAAAACATGTAACAATATCACAAAAACAGACTAAGACTACCTTAAAAGCAGACGAATGAACTGTCATGAAAACAGATAGAAAATTTGTAAAAAAAAAAAACAAATATAATGTGAATCTAGGGATGGGCACGGGTCGGGTCGGGTTTTTTGCCCACCCGAACCCGACCCGAAACTAATTATCTTAAAACCGAACCCGACCCGAAAATAAATATTCTAAACCTGACCTGACCCGACCTATAGAAAAAAAAAATTTAGGGACCTAATTGTAAAAAAATAATTTTAAGAGGCATAATTATAAAAAATAATAAATTTAAGGACTAAAATGTAAATAAAAAATTAATTTTAAGGACCTAATTATAAAAAATATGTAAAGAGGGTGTATTATTACAAATATCCCTAAAAAATTTAAAGGAAAATTACACTATTAGTCTCGAGTCGGGTCGGATCGGATTTTTTCACCCTAAAACACAAACCCGACCCGACCTCAATCCACACAAAAACCCGACCCGACCCAAACTCGATTTTTTCATAAAAATATCCGACCCGATTGGGTTGGGTCGGAACCCGTCGGGTCCGGGTGAAATGCCCATCCCTATGTGAATCTGTCAAAGCGAAACAAAAAACAAAAAAAAAAACGAACTTAATAAAACTTTCATCAACGATGATGAATTTTATTTATATACAAACCAATAAAAGGGCTAAAGGGGAAAGATTTAGTAACTGTTGCACAGCAGCAGTGTAGTGGGGATCGATTCAGTTTGTAGTTACACTTTTGTTTGTCCACTATATTGAATAGAAATTTTATATTTTTTTTATTTTATTTATGCCTCGTATTAAAAATTCGGCTTATTGTTTGTGATTTAAGGTTAGAGTTTAAAGAATTTAAAATCAGATGTATTTTTAGGGTGTAAAGTTTATAGTTAGAGTTTAAAATTTAACTTTTAAATGTTTTTTTAGTGTTAAGACATAAAAACACGAAAAATAGGTAGAATGATTTTTCTCCATATATATTTTACAAGATTGGGCTTTCAGAACTTACAAACTGTACACTGCTATACCATCGCCGATAATGTTGCCACCATATCCACCTTCTCTTTTGCTTCAAATCTCCATTCACAAATATTACCTGGTTTGGCAGTGGCGCTAGCAAAACTGATGCTCCACAGCACCAACCATGACACAGTCTTTGCTTAGGCTCTTTTTTGCTACTTGGGCCGTGCAAAGTACCATTTATGGGTCCATCTGAATAATCAACCACAGGTTTCCGAGGGACGGAGCCAGTATTTAAGATTGGAGGCAAACTATAAATATTTGAAATTGGGAGATAAATTTATAAATAAACTAAATTTTAAAAATTTTAAATTGGAGAACAAAGATGAAAAAAGTTCGGGCGTGGGGGGCAATTGCCCTTCCCGAAACCTTAATGGCTCCGTCCCTGTACACAATCATTGTTTCTTGCCAAATACAAATCCAAACTACCGCTACTGCCTGCAATATTCCCATCAGAATCATTGTTTAAATATGGACTAATTGGCGATTAATCCAAATAAACTTACCTATCCAGTAGAATCCAATGTTTAGAAAAGACAAATGCATTCCTTTAAAATGAATTAACGCTCATCATTAGTAGCTTGATAATGCTAATCACATGCTACATCTCGTTTATAATCCCGCAATCATATCGTTTAACTGCTAAATCACATGGAGATGGTGGATCCCAAAGGGACCAATAAGGTTTAGACCTTTGTTTTGGCTTTTGCTGTGTTTCCTTCTCCGGCGCATGGCTGCCGTTCTGTTCTCCGATTGTTTGTGGCCGGTTGCTTTTCTATTAGCTGGTAAAGAGAGATCCTTGAGAGCAATGATTATTAGGCTCGCATGGAATGACTTGAATTATTACTTTTAGCAAGAGCGAAATGGCTAGATATATGTGAAATGGAGAATTATAGGATCAATAGATTCACTTTTACTAGTAATTGTATAGCTGAAAGTTGAGATCTTTGTGAGTTACTTTTATTTTTTTTGGTCTGTATGTAAAGAGTAGATAACTGGTGGTTCTATTGTAGTCTTTGTATTTCTTTAAGGATTAATATCCTATACACCGGCGGCGGGAGTTAATTTAGGATATATGGTTTAGTGGTTTAGTTGTAGGGTTTAGAATTTAGGGACAATTGTTTCAATTTAAGGTTTATGGTTATAATTTAAGGTTTAGTTTTTAGAGTAATATGACGAGGATTTAGGTTTTAACCTATAAACGTTAAATTATAACATTAAACTTTAAATTGAAACAACTATCCCTAAATTTTAATCCCCTACACTTAAACCCCTAAACACTAAACCCTAAACTAACTCTATATACCATAAAACTATAACACTTGTGTAAACTTTAAGTTTCTATCGTCAGTGTATAAAATATTTATCCTTTCTTTAAAGTAGTTTGGACGAATAAAGTGCCAGTTTATCTAAGAAAAAAAAGACATTTCTTATACCTCACACAGTTTAAACTACCGTATTATAAGTTGAAAAGTGCAAGTAGATTCTGTTGGTTTTCTGACAGGATTGTGTTTCCCGAGAAACAAACAATCAAAATTTCATTACCATTCGTTGATTTTTGACAAATCCTCCAGAAATAAACATAAAACTCCATTCCCTTCTCCCACCACATATTTTGTTTTTGATACTTTATTTGTCTTTGTTATCATTTACTAATCATCATCATTAATGTTGTCCGTTCATTGAAATGTAATAGGGCGCCGACAGAATCAAATAATAGACAAACCCTTAATTAAAATTATTATTGTTTAAAAAAACTATTAATTCCAAAACATATCCTATTATAGGATTGATTCTCAATTTATATGGCATGACAAAGATCATGAAGTTCATATAATTCGTAGAAATACATATTTTACTCAAATTACTTAGTAAAATCAATGAATATATTTGGAATTTTTTTAAAAGAACAAATTAAACATTTTTTAATATTCATTATACAAAAGCATATACTATTAAAATCCACTTCACCTATAAATAAAAAAGATGAGTCTACCACGTGCGACGAACATTGATAAACACCGTTAACGATGAACACCGATGAACACCATTATTTTTTTTAATTTTAAAAAATTAAAGGACTAAAATTATAATTATAATTATAATCAGGGATTTGAAATTTCAATAGTCAAGATTGATGAACAAAGAGGTGCTAATTCATGAGAAAACGTAAAACCAGTGAAGGAAGACGACCGAGAACGAGTGTAGAATACGGATTCGCCGCATGAGGATTGACTGATTGAGTTCATAGAAAATCTAAAATCATTGAAAAGGTTTTACAAACCGCAGATCGAACATGAAAATAAACAGACGATAAATAACAAAGAACCAAAAGAAACCCTAGATCTAAACGAAAAGGAGGATTGGGTATATTCGATTCTAAAGGAAAATTGGTATATTTGATTCTAACCTATTAAAAATATTATAAAGTAACTATTAAATTTGATTTTTATTTTTTAAGAGATAATTTTAATTATAATTTTAGTCCTTTAGATTTTTAAAAATTTTAAAAAAAATTAATGGTGTTTATCGGTGTTCATCGTTAGTGGTGTTCATCAATGTTCATCGTCCGTTGTAGAATTTTCCATAAAAAAATATTAAACGTTTAAATATGTTTAATTTTATGTCTTCCCAAGGGCGGAGCCAAAAATTTATTCAAGGGGTGTCATTTTTTCAACGATATTTAAGGAGAGTTAATTATTTATAATTGAGTGGGTCTCATTTATATATTTTTATAGGCAAATTATATATAAAAAATTTTAAAAAAAATTTAGGGTCTCATTCTATAAGGTCGCTCTGCTCATGAAATTATAAAATTCGGTGCAAGTTCATGGCGCTGGTAAATTATAGTGCATGGATCCACATGAAGAGGATATGGTCGGGTGTTGATCGAGGCTCGTTTTTAGAATCAGTGGTCCACAAATTTGGGACATTTAATTTGATTCCATGTGTTTGCTCACATGCAATTGTTTCATTCGCCGCATGTTGTCTTTATCCAAGGATTTTGCTTGATTGAAGAACCTCATAAATATTGTTTCCCAAAACATAATCTGCCATTAACATATTCCGGTTATTACTAATCTAGATTGAGTTGTGTTATATTCCTAATTTAGTAGATGAGTTTTAAAACAATATTTTTTACATATACATTACCTCAAACTCGAGAATATTTAAATTATACTAAGCTGCTTATCATTTGGACCAACTCAATAATATCTTTCATTATTTCTAATGGTTTTCGTATTGTGTTATTAACACCTTTGTCACACTATTTCTGAAGCTTTATATATATAAGATAAAGTTTGCTTTCATTTATTGAAATACAGAAACAATTTTTTTTTTCTCTATGAGAAGTGAGACCACATGCCCGAATAGTAGAAACAACGACCTTGGTCATGGTTGATATGAAATATTAAATTGATTATTTGGTAGCCGACACCGATTGGTCGATTAACGGCACTCAAAAAACAATAGTAAGTTTTGATCCGATCAAAGTCGAATAATAATTTCGAGTTAATTAAGTTGACGAGTTTTATTTTATAACTCATACTTCATTTGAAATTGTTTGAATTTCTGTTTAAATTGAATTCTAATTTTTTATAATACAATGTTGATTGATTTCAATTTAAACGAGTTCAATAACCGATATACACATATATATTTTTTTATATCTATCGGGTGAAGCTAAATGTCGACGCCTCGTGTTCGATTCATGATGGGAAAGTTCGGTGTGGTGGGGTGATTAGAGATCATTCTGGTTCCTGGTTGCATGATTTTACTAAATTTATTGGCTACTGTTCAGTCGTGAAAGCCGAGTTATGGAATATTTTTTTGGGTCTTGTTACTGCGTGGGATCTAGGCTTTCGAAATTTATAGGTGAAATCAGATAATGCCCAAGCTATCGAGCTTATTCATCAGGTAGAGCGTGATGGTTTCGCTCTCGCTATCACTCGGGCTATCCAAGATGTGGTTCAGAGACACTGGCGGATTTCGATTCGTGCTATCCCTAGAAAGTGTAATCAAGTTGCAGATGCTTTGGCAAAACGTGCAAGTCTCTCGAATCTCGACTTGGTTCTTTTGGATTATGTCCCGACTTTTGTTGTTGATCTATTACGTGAGGACTTAGTTCCTCCTAGGATGCAATCCTTATATGTTTTGTATATCTTGTCATGTGCACTATTTTTCCTTCATTAGGTTTAGGGAGTTTTTGAATTAGTCACATGATAACGATACCCCTTTCTTATCAAAACTGATATACCAATTACTAAAGATTTCAAATTATTCTAGTCTCATTTTATAACTCAAATTTAATTTAATTTTTTTTTAATAATATGCATGTTCGTCTTACGATCCATGTTTGGAGTATGTGGTTACCCCTCTCAACAATATCATTTTTAAAGTTCAAACTTATATCCTCTCATTAAAAATACATAAAACAACAATAGAGTCGAACTCTTCGCATCAAGTCGGGTCGAAATAAAGAAAAAGTGCGCCCCGGACCCTACACGTGGGCCCAACTAATATTGCCCCATTTCAACCTAAATTTACGATTTCACCCTCCTATAACTCCTTTATAAACTAACGAACCTTCCTCTAAGTATCAAGCAGTTATTTCTTCTCTCTTCGGCCTTGGCAGTCAAAAAACCATCCCAAATCTCTTGCAAAATCCTTAAACCTTCCTAAAAGGGAAAGACAATGGCGAAAGGAAGCGACAAGCTAGCGAAGCTTAAGTCAGTTCTCAAGAAGCTAAACTCATTCAACAACAAGCAAAGCCGCCCTACATCGAGCTCGGTAGCGGCGACTTCGGATACCGACGAGGAACATTCATCGGCCAATCTCCAACCCGTCTATGTGGGGAAATCCCGGAGGCGGTACCTTATTAGCTCCGAAATCATCGAAAGCCCTTTGTTCCGCGAATTGACGGAACGGTCGGAAAACAACACCGTCATCAACGTGTCGTGCGAGGTTGTCCTGTTCGAACACTTGCTTTGGATGCTCAAAAATGCCGATCCTCAGGCCGAGTCTTTGGAGGAGCTTGTCGAGTTTTACGCTTATTGATTGCCTGTGGAGACCAAACAAAGCATCCCATGTACATTATGTAATGATAATTATGCAATGATAATATTGTAATGTTCTCGTGTGATTACATAGTAATATAATTTTTTTTTTACTTTTTAGCCTTTTTAAAAAGGATTAACATCCTATATATTGACGGTGGAAACTACAAACGCCTTAGTTTTAGGGTATAAGATTTAGGGGTTTAGGTGTAGGGGTTTAGAATTTAGGGATAGTTGTTTCAATTTAAGGCTTATGGTTTATAATTTAGGGTTTATATGTTAGGCTTTAGTTTTTAGGGTAATACGGTGAGGATTTAAGTTTTAACCTATAAACCCTAAACCTTAAATTGAAACAATTATCCTTAAATTCTAACTCTCTATACCTAAACCCTATAGCCCAGACTAACTCCTTATACCCTAAAATTAAGTCGTTTGTGGAAACTTTCAGTTTCCACCGCCTGTGTATAGAATATTTATCATTTTAAAAATATACACTGTGTAAGTTACGCTATTCGAACTCGAAACATTTAGTAAAAACAATATTATATACATAAGAGATTAATGTTCGGTTTGATATTAACAAATTTGTTTCCTCCCTAACAAAAAGGGAGAAAAAAAGAAGTTAAAAAGGACATGAAATTATATAAAAACTTTCATATTAGGGAATAGTTTGATAATAATCAAACATAAATCAATGAACTTCTCCCATGAGCATTATAAGATTTGTCAAACAACTTGATATTTTTTAAAATTAAATACAAATCAAGTAATTATGTTCAGAAATTGGGTTTCCTCCAACATTGTGACCTTTAGGTTGATTCTCTATGTAATTGAGGAGATATTTGAAGGTTTCGATTTCACAAGGAAGAGTAAGGCCACCGTTGTGATCGTATCCGAATTCCTCCTCGGCTTTTTCCAGCAAAATCTTGAAAACAGGGTGGCTGAGGTAGCTGGTGGGGATGATAAACCTTCGGAGCTCAGGCCCGACATAGACCGCCAAATATCCTTTGGGAACATCCGGCGCCGGTCCAGGGCTGTAGCAACCGTCGTCGTCGGAATCGTTATAGATTATATCTGTTTGGACTTCGCGGATTGGCTGTGAAACATTTCCGTGGTTTTCGTTTGGTTTTGCGTTTGCGTTTGCGTTTGAGTTTGACCCAAACGTGACGGTTTGCCACTTTTGAAGCATTCCTTTTAGTCTAACGATCTGGTTGATTCCGGTCGACTTGACACCACTTTGCGGAACCATTGTTGAATCTCCGAGCACGATAGTGAAAAGAGAAAGAAACCCAGAGATTAAAGCAAATGAAAACGTGAAAATCAACGGCAATCTAAGGAAAAAGTAAAAGCTTGTTACCTGAAAATGGAGGGAGGGAGCTCTAAGGAAGGAAAGCCATGGCGAAGGAGGAAATTAGGGCAAATGATTCCACCGAATGGGATGCCGGAAAAAAGTATAAATCTTGGTTGCAGAAATCAGACAAGCTGGTGTTTTTTTTTTTGGGTGATTATTTCTAGTAAAAGTTCGTTGTGAATTTTCTTTGGGTTAAGCGACTACATCGGAGGCATGAGGTGTCTCAACAGCGCCTATGGATTTTGCATATTGGCTACCAAAACAAAAAAATCATTTTTAGTAATTAACTAATAAAGTAAAAAAAATACTTTCCTTAGTCCATGGCATTAAAAAACAATAAAATTAAGGGTAAACTATCTGTTTGACCACCAAACTATTGTGAAAGTTTTAAAATGACCACCATAGAAAAAAACGCGCCATTTGACTACCCAAACTATTAAAATGGGATCATTTTGACCACCAGCCGTTAATGGGCTAACGGAAGGTGACATGGCAGTTAAAAAATTAAAGGTATAATCACACATTTGGTCCTTATTATTTACACATTCTTTCAATTTAGTCCCTCTGAAGAAAAATCACTCAAATCCTATATAAAAAGACTCTCCCATTCATCTTCTTCCCCACAACACCCAAAGTCCATCCAGAACCCAGGTAGCACCATTGCATAAAGCTTATTGGCTGCAGCAATATTCGGGAAGACTTCTTTCTCGATCGAGGTGGGTCTCAGTTCAATTCGGTCAAGAACGGATGGGTTCAACAAGTAAATCCCAGCATTAATTTTGTTACCGACAAATATCTTTGGCTTCTCAACGAAACTTTCTACTTTGCAGTAGTTTCATCCATAACTACAACACCATATTTTGATGGCTCATCCACCTTGAAACACAAGAAAGACCTTCTCACTTTCAGTAAGGCAAAACAGTCTAGTCCGATTAAGAACACGAATGCTAAACACGGTATATCACTTTACCTTGGTCACCATAATGGAAGCTTCCCCTCCATGACCCTTGTGAAAATGTATCATCTCTTTCAGCGGATACTCACTTATAACATCACTATTGAGGACAAAGAACAGCTCACCAGAGCCATCGATCAACTTGTCTCTAGCCAGAGCAAGAGGACCTGCTGTGCCGAGCGGTTCAGTCTCTTGCGAGCACGTGATTTTAATGTCGAGCTTCTTCTCAAACTCTTTCAGGAAATTCAACACAACCTGCAGCAACATTAGGAATTAGGATGGAGCATTACAAAAACTAAACATCAAGAAAAAAGCAATGACAAAATGGCATCAAAATGAAATTTTGTAGCCTAGAAGGACACATTTTCTATGGTACCTCTGGTTGGTAATTGATGGCCAAAACCACTTCAGTAACGCCAATAGCTTTCAGAGCTTCAATCTGATAATAGTATTGCAAGACATAAACTCTATATAGTACATAAAATCACCAAAAATAATAATTCTCAATACATTACAGGATTACCTACAAATTCAATAAGGCATGTGGAATCACAATTCACAACAACAAATCAGGGAAAATTTAGAGAATGAAAACCTAGTGCAGGATCATGGGTTTGTTAGCAAAATCCACCAGGGGCTTTGGGACGCTAAGAGTCAAGGGTCTCAATCGTGTTCCGAATCCACCGACGAGGATGAGTGCTTTCATCTTGATAACTCACGAAATATGTATATTAAGCGGGTATTAAGCGGGTTTTCAACTGTATGTGGCAGCTAGAGCTCTTCTTAAGTTCTGGGACTGTTTGGCAAAAAGGAATAATAAGTTGGGGAGGAAGAGCGGAGCCAATGGAGGAGGAAATTGTAGGATTTGGGTGTTGTGGGGAGCCGGGCGGGAAAGAAATGAAGCTTTGGGTGTTGTGGGGAAGAAGATGAATGGGAGAGTCTTTTTATGTAGGATTTGGGTGATTTTTCTTCAGAGGGACTAAATTGAAAGAATGTGTAAATAATAAAGACCAAATGTGTGATTATACCTTTAATTTTTTAACTGCCACGTCACCTTCCGTTAGCCCATTAACGGCTGGTGGTCAAAATGATCCCATTTTAATAGTTTGGGTAGTCAAATGGCGCGTTTTTTTCTATGGTGGTCATTTTAAAACTTTCACAATAGTTTGGTGGTCAAACAGATAGTTTACCCTAAAATTAATATAAATACTTCTATACATTAATATCTTAAATTTTGATCCGAAATAGTTATCAATGAGTCAGATATTAGTGGTTAATTAAAAAAATTATTTTTTGACATTTTAATTCTTATTCTACCTAAAAAAAAGGAAATAGGGTACTCCTACCGAGTTTAAAACTCATAATTTAAGTGAATGTGAGGGAACAAAGATGAGCAGCTTGACCTACGGGCTAAATATGTTTGCTCTAAAAAATTTATTTAAAATGTGTTATTAAAATATAAAATAATATTCTACGCACTAAGTTAGGAACTGAGGATAATACAATAACGTGCAGTGCTTGGCTCATCACTCAGTGTTAGATATTAAGTTTTACTTAGTGATTAATTGTTGTCATTAGGTTGTTACTTGTTAGTTTGTTAATAGTTGGTTTTAGATCGGATTATATAAACCCAAAAAGTGTAATGGAAAAAGTCCCTTTTTCTTATCCATTCCATTTAATAAAATAATTTCAAAATCTCTTGCTCACCTTCCCTACTCACATCGACCACCGTCATTCATCACCATCTCCGGCCACCATGGCTGCCTTCTCTTATGGTATCAGAGCCATCAACGGTCCTAACGTCCTTTGATCCGCTCCGCTGCTACCGTTTCAGATCTATCGTTGTTTCTTGGTTTTAGTTTAGCGCCGTTTTGCCTCCTTCCCTGGTGTTTTTCAAGCCGCTTCCTCAATCGGCGATCGATTGCGTTTCTCGTTTCCGTTCGTTGCTTCCTTTTGTTGATTTAGTTACGTTTTTCGATTTCATCATCAGCAATCCTACTGTCGTGGCTTAGATCTGTCGTGGTTTCATTATCAATCGCCGTGGTTTCATGTTTGTTCGTCTTCAGTTCCAGTGAGATCTTGTCAGTTATATCTTACATATGCTTATTTCATAGCTGATTTCTCTGCAATGCTTCAACACTGTCCTATTTCATGTTGTCAAGTTCTAGATTCGGTTTACATTGAGTATCTGCTCGATTCATCGATTCCTAATCTGATTTTATTATGCTGAGGAAGTGTGATGCTCTTGCTCCTGAATAATTTTTTTTTGCTCTGTGAATTGTTGTTGCATCACGATTGAGTGAGCAGTTTGCATTTCGCTGGAATTATGGTGCTTCAATTTTTCTAGGATCTGAACTTGGGATTCGCAACTATGTATGCATTACTACTGGATTTGTGCAGACTTGAGTTTTTTGGCATTCATGTTTTGAGAGTGTTGATTACTGCTCTGATGTGGCTGATCCTTATGAGAATTTTTTGGTTCAATTGCTGGTAATAGGTTTTCTTTTTGCATTGGAAGATTCAAGTATACTGTTAATAGATTGTTGATGTTTAGCTTTATGGTGTTGATGTTTAGCTTTATGGTAATAGGTTTTCTTTTTGCATTGGTTCAATTACTGCTCTGATGAACCTGTTGTGCCTATTTGACAATCTTGATTGGAGTAATTCTGGATGGATAACTCTGTGAAAGTTGAAGTTTTTGTCACTACTGCATTGTGAGCTATTTGCTATTGTTCTTGTTGCTGGTTGAGTTCTAAAAGTTGGTGAATACTGAGTTCTTGTTTAAGAATGATATGCTATCTTGTTTCTTTATTTACTGCTCTGCCTCTTCATCAAGTTGTACCAAGTAATGTCAATGAAAGAAAATATCTGGGGAGAGTTAAGTGTTTAACAACCTTGCTCTCCTTAACCAGACAAAATAGGGTGTTTTCTTGCCCAAGAGAGGCTTCAGATTGCATCCGGGAGTTTGTAGCTTAATCGCCTTGCTCTCAACAAAAAGAAGGATTGAATAAGTGAAGGAAGGCAATGAAGATGAAGAATTTCTGAAAGAATTTCAATGAAAAAAAATTGTAGGACTTAAGGTGAGTAAAGAAGAACGATAGGATGAATAACACCATTGATTCTCAAAAAAATCACCAAGTAAAACATACAAGTTTTGTTCTTGAAGAAATTCCGGATGAAATAAATGGTGAATGAAGAAAGAAAGTTTTTTTTAGTACCAGGCCTGATCAATTACAATGCTTACTGAACCAGTACAAGAACTTACACTTTGTTTGCTGCTTTAACATCTCATCGGTTTGAAGAAGAAGAAAGAAGTTCAGAAAGCCGGGAGAATGTTAGATATTAAGTTTTACTTAGTGATTAATTGTTGTCATTAGGTTGTTACTTGTTAATAGTTTGTTAATAGTTGCTTTAACATCTCATCGGTTTGAAGAAGAAGAAAGAAGTTCAGAAAGCCGGGAGAATGTTAGATATTAAGTTTTACTTAGTGATTAATTGTTGTCATTAGGTTGTTACTTGTTAGTTTGTTAATAGTTGGTTTTAGATCGGATTATATAAACCCAAAAAGTGTAATGGAAAAAGTCCCTTTTTCTTATCCATTCCATTTAATAAAATAATTTCAAAATCTCTTGCTCACCTTCCCTACTCACATCGACCACCGTCATTCATCACCATCTCCGGCCACCATGGCTGCCTTCTCTTACTCAGTAGGTCCATTATGTTTTACTTAATAATAGGAGTAGTAAAAAATAATTAATTATCAAAAGAACGTATGGGGATGTAGCTCAAATGGTAGAGCGCTCGCTTTGCATGCGAGAGGCACGGGGTTCGATCCCCCGCATCTCCATTTTTTTTTCCGCACAAGAGTGAGGCTTCATTCTCCATGACAGCGTCGTTTTTAGTTTTGCTGTTGTTTGGTTTGGTTTGGTCTGGTCTGGAATTCTCTCTTCTTTCTTTACATTTCTCACTTTCTTCCTCGAATACTCGTCTCTCTTCGGCGCATATTATTTACTCAATAGACGCGCCTTCAACGGTGACGACCTTTTCCCTTCGAACGCTTCAATTTCCTCTGTTCATCTCTTTGTATAAAGGTATATTCTTTTTTATTTTTGAAGTTCATTTCTCACTTGATTTTGTCGTTGTTTCAGCTTTCTGGAGATTTAAGTATATATCGGCATGAATAAGCAGCGTCTTAGCCGAATACCCACTTGAACTTTATTGATTCTTTAGTTTCAAAAGCTAGTCCGTTTGGATATTTGATGTGTCCCGAGTTTCTAAGCATATTTATGTTTTCTCCTTTAAACAGGACTCTGTTTTACCTCATCAAATTATGTTAATTTCTAGGCTTTCCAGACTTGGATTTTGGATTGCCAAAGAACTATCCAGAGGTTTGTTACCCCTCTCAATTTGGGTTCATTTGTGACGGTTTGATTCTATGGAAATTGACATTATAAATATTTCGAGCTTGTTCTTAACAAAAATTTGAGATTCCCTTGTATTTTCTAAGCAGGCTATTTTGCTTTAATGAGAGTGGTATTTTTTGAAATTGAATGCAATGATTTTTGATTTACTGAATTGACTCGAAATTGCATTCTTTTCTATAGGCGGTATCGCTAGAACAAGATTTAGATACAGGCCCTGTGGACAATACCAGCGTTCTCCGGTCGGTGCTTTTTATTTTTCGTTTTTTCCTTCTTCTTTTTTCAGAAAGATGCAAATATAATTTGACATGCATTATCTATATATTGTCACTGAAACCAGTCTAGGACATGAACTATATAGTTAACTCTCGTATTGGTTGTTATGGACAATGTTTAAAGTTAATCTAGTGATTATGATATGCTTGTCCCTGTTAATCATATTGAACGATGGAGATAACTATGTTACCCTATAGAGTATGCCCTACGACTTTTAGGAGATGAAATGCATTGACTGCACTAATCAATGAGCTAATCACACCATCAAGCGTTGCCCTCTTTCTATGGGCCGATTCGTGTGTGGGCAGTCTTTAGGATATATTTGTTGTTCCTGTAAGTTGTGGTTTTAGATGAGCTAATTGACAACATTTTGCAGATTGGTGTTCGAGTGAAAAGAGTGTTCTCTTATAATATCTACATAAGAAATAGTGCAGCAGTAAATTTGTTCAATTTTTTGGACAGCTTGAATCACTGCCAGAAACTAGAGCTTTTCAGGGGGCCATATTTCAAAAGCATCATGATTTTTCTACCTCGGCTTCCAACAATGCTTCTGAGGGAGGGGACGAACAGAAAGAAACGTGAGTTTTTAAAATAAAATTGTATAAGCTTGGTGCCTATGACTGCTTGATGAAGTTTTGAATTTTTTTAGTACTTGTCTTCCAGCATTGGTGAACTATTTAAATTGTATACACCTACATGCAAATGAAAGAAGAAATGCATATTGGAATGTACAACTGTTTTTTTCTCTCTCCATTTTTTCAAATAAGGGTATCTGATTTTCCAGGATATCTGTCACATTTGTTTCAAAGGATGGAGAAGAAATCCCCATTCGAGTGCCTATTGGAATGTCAATGTTGGAAGCAGCTCATCAGAATGATATAGAGCTCGAAGGCAAGGCTTATGATCTGTTGTTGATCCATTAATTTTGTAGCATTCCTTGGATCTAACTATTGCCGTCATAATACAAATTTTGTTCGCATGAATGATTCGTTACCAATTATAGTATAACATAATGTGATTTTCGTAACACGCAGATGTTTACTTGGTTGATTAATTTACATTTCTTTGCTAAAAATTAATATCTGCTTGTACTGTCATTGCAGGAGCATGTGAAGGTTCACTTGCCTGTTCAACATGCCATGTCATAGTGATGGTATGCTAACCATACATTTTACACGCTGTTGATCGATTCATGGTAATTCATAAAGCTCTTTCAACCAAACTATTAGGGACTAACCATTTAACTTTTTTTTCCTAGGATATGGAGTACTATAATAAATTAGAAGATCCAAGTGATGAGGAGAATGACATGTTAGACCTGGCTTTTGCGCTCACAGAAACGTGAGTTCAGTCACCATATGGAACACACACACACACATATATATGTACGAATGTTGAAGTTTAATCTAAATGGATTGCCGTATTCTTAAACTTTTCAGGTCTCGACTAGGATGTCAAATAATTGCAAGGCCTGAATTGGATGGAATTCGTTTAGCAATCCCTGCTGCCACTCGAAACTTTGCTGTTGACGGGTATGTTCCAAAACCACATTAGACAAAATACAGCACCTAAACCTGGTTAAATGAGCATATAGAGAATGCGGTCATTCAGTTTTGTACCCTCTCATTTTTATTGGATCAACAGGCATCTATGTTTCTATGACCATACTTGCATCTGCACCTTTTTGAGCTTGTCTTGAACCCGATGTTCTGGTCGGTTGCCTTCTGATTGACTTTTGAACAATTTTAATAAGATCTAGAACTATATATATATGGATTATTATTATTGTTAAGAACTTCCATTTATTTGTTTTATTTCCCCTCTTGCAAATGATATGAAAAACATAGGAAACCATGTGGTCATTTTAGTTTTTGTGACTATAATCCTGACTGCCATAAGGGCTAAATGCTTCTGCAAACCAGCTCCTCTTCCTCCAAGAATTCCATCCCATTTCTTCACAGATTTCATCACTGTGATTGATGCTAAACGTCGAAATGCAGTGCCTCTTGTAGAACCTGGTTGTCCTCCTCGACACCTCCATTTCCTTATATATCTGTTCCAGCATGTTTTCCACGCTCGGGAGCTTAAACTTCTCATCCACATATCGAGCAAGCCACATGCTACGCAGCTCCGATGTGTGAAGGTTCGCAACGCTTTCGATATAACCCACAAAAGCCATGTTCGGTATCAATGGGTGGATTGTGCCCCTGCAAAAACAGTAATCAAACATCAATTAGTCCGAAAAGTCTTGCCGAAAACTCCCAAACCAAGCTCTTCTTTTACCATGTTTTTACCTATAGAGCGGCATGGTTCCAGAAGGATGATATTCGATTAAACTACGGAAAGGGTCTGGTAAAATAGTTTTGAGTTTCTTCTTTCCATTGTAGCCAGTTGCGAGAATCACGACATCGGCCTTCATTTTAGTACTGTCATCGAACTCAATTCCGTCTTTCCAGAACCCCCAATTCGATGATTTTTTGAAAACAATGTTTCCCTTATCAGCTTCGGTGAAGAAATTTTCTGGCATGATGGCCATCTGACAAGATGCATAATCTTCTTCAAAAGGGTGGTCTGGTTTCAATCCATACTTCTGTAATGGAAGTTTCCAAAGCAAGTACGACTCGACGAAATTCGAAACCCCTCGCCTCTGCAAAAAGGAAACAACATTATTTATATATCAGCTTATATAGCACACTATATGTATGTGAAATGTGAACTCACCATGGGAGATAACAGGTAGCAGAGCAGGGTCCTGAGAATGCCTTGGTTAGGCCTTTCATGGAGGAACTGAGAAGACCTGGTTGAGTAGAACAAGAAGAAAGGCAAACCCCACACCCAATAATGTGGAACTGTCCAGTGAAGTGTCCTTACTACCATGGTGCATGGCTGCCCTTCAGGCCCTTCAAAATCATCAACATTTGGAATTAAAAAAAAAGGTTAACTACCGGAATAGTCACTTATGTTTCTCACTAGTACAGAGTTGGTCACCGATTTTGAAAAACGACCAGTAAGGCCACTTACGTTTTTGGGCGTAAACTTTTGGTCACTCAGTCGCCGTTAAAAGTTGACGGCTTGGTGACTTGGCAGCGGAAAAAATAAGGGTAAATTACTGCAATGGCCACTAAAGTTCATCCTATATATATTATGGTCACTAGACCTGGCAAACTTGACCCGAGACTCGAAAACTGAACCGAACCCGAAAGCGAACCGAACATGCTTACCCGAAATTTAACCTGAAACTCGAAACTGAACTGATTTTTAGTTGCCCGAAATGGACTCGAACTGATAGACCCGAACCGAATGGACCCGAACCGAAGACAACCCGAAATAAATAAAAGATATTAATAGAAATAATTGTCACTACTGAAATTGACCGAACGATCGATCTCCCATCGACAAGAAATTGACCCGAACCGAACCGAATGATATCAGACCCGAAATGACCCGAACAGAACCCGAACCGATCGACCCGTTTGCCACCACTAATGGTCACTACTGAAAAAGTTTATTTCTAATTTCACCCTTGACTTTTTAAAAATTCATTTTTCAACCCTAAAACTTTACAATCAATTAGTACAATAATATTATAAAGGCCTAAATGAAAAAATATGTACCTAAAATATACTCGTCGTTTTTCAAAACAATACTCATGCAAAATTCGACCTTCATATAACATAATAGATACATTACCTTGGTTTGCTTCTGCACACTCTACAGCTAGATCAATGGCTGATTTCTTGTAGCCAATGACTGCAACTTTTTTCCCTTTGAGCAGTCGAGTAGCAGCATCCTTGTCCAGCTTGCAGTAATCAAGGGAATGAAGGGCCTTGCCTTGGAACACTTCAGGCCCTTTGTTGTTCGGGAAATTTGGAATTTTTGGTATATCCCCATATTTCCCAATGCAAACAACCACAAACTCAAACGCATACCACTCAAGGTTTTCTGAATCATTCCTTTTCACAGCAATCTGCCATACAGGGTGGCCGGGCAATGGACTCACATAGCCCCGAGCATTTACACCAAACTCGATCGATTCACGGTGACCGACAAACCGGAGCTTCACCACCTTCGAATTGAACTCGACAAACTTCAAAACATCAAAGTGTTTAGCATATGATTCCAAGTAATCCACAATCTCAGCATGAGTAGGGAAACTCGGATCATCTCTATTAGGCCATGGGAAATCCGAGAACTCATAATCCTTCCGAGCAGATTGTAACTTAGTAGACTCATAAGCACAGGTTTTCCACACCCCACCTATCGAATCCGATGCCTCGAAAACAACCGGGTTATGGTGAGATAGCTGTTTAGAAGCAGCGATGCCACTAACACCAGCTCCAATGATAGCAACCTTGGAGATGATCAAAGGAGGGTTTTCATGGTGAATATCAGCCATTGAAAATTGTGGCGTTTTCAGAGAAAGCTGGTGCTAGAAATTAAGAGAATTGAAGGTGATGAGAAGTTTGAGGGTTTGCATGTTATATATATAGACTATAGTTGCATGAAACGAGAGGGGTCATTGTCAAAAGCACGTGAATTGAAGTAAGAGTTCGGCACAGAGAGAGAAAGGAAGGGCAGCCCTACATTTCCTACGTCAATATAATATTATTACAGTTGCAAAAGCGAAATTGGTCCGTTAGTGGAGGGAACTTTCGCTAAATACGTGATTTGATTGTTTAAGTAAGAGGTTTAACTTAAATTTTCTTAGCATCTTCATATCATCATATCCTATATTATCGTTACCATAAAACTCAGCATATATTTCTTTGCATTAATATTCTATACACTGGCGGTGGAAACTGAAAGTTTCCACTTAAGCGCATTAGTTTTAAGGTATAGAGAGTTAGTTTAGGGTATAGGGTTTAGGTGTAGGGGTAGAATTTAGGGATAGTTGTTTTAATTTAAGGTTTAGGGTTATAATGTAGGGTTTATAGGTTAGGGTTTAGTTTTTAGGGTAATATGGTGATGATTTAGGTTTTAACCTATAAACCCTAAATTATAACCCTAAACCTTAAATTGAAACAACTATCCCTAAATTCTAACCCCTACATCTAAACCATATACCCTAAACTAACTCCATATACCCTAAAACTAAGGCGCTTGTGGAAACTTTCAATTTCCACCGTTTGTGTATAGAATTTTTTATTCTATTTCTTTTTTGTTCATACTTTCACAGCAAAAAACATAAGGATTATATATTGTTTAGTTAGAGTCATACACTTCTCTCTTACATGATGTATATATATATTCTCAGTTTCCTGGAAAAACCTAGTTTTCTTGCAGAAATATGGAACCATTTATAACATGCTTGAAGATCACGTTCATACGAACCTAAAACTCTGTGTAAAAGGCCTGGAAATTTAGAGGAAGCTTGTGGGAATGTTGTTAGATACCAGTTTTTACACATTTGACAGGATTTCGAAAAGTACATATTTATCGAAATCTTGTCAACTGAACCCCATTTTTTTCCCTATCGAGCACTGGTTTTTCGGTGTGGGAACATAAATAGGGGCACCCCTATTTGGAATAAATAGGGGCATGTCCAGCACCGAAAAAAATTGAAGATTTTGAGTGTGAGAGCATAAATAGGAGCACCTGGATTTGAAATAATAATAATAATTTGGAGGACTGGTTTGCCTGCATGCATTGACAGCCCAGAAACCTGAAATCTGGACATGTATTGAAGTTGGAGATCAGTCAAATAAATGAACCAAAAATTGATTAGTTAAGTCTTGGGAAGCCTAATTTTGTATTTCTAGATGAATTATAAAGTAGAATTGACTAAATTAGATCAATAGATAATTTCATGATGATTTATGTTAATTATACAATCATAAACACTACATATTAATTAATATTCTCTCCTTGTCCGTATAGATATAATGTTCTCAAAGATTAAGAAAGTAAGAATTAATTTGCCAAATTGTTGGAAAATATAGATTTAAGTATCAACTAGCAAGTGGTTTGGTGTTGTGTCCCATTAAAATAGAGAATCAAGAACTTCCTTGTAAGTCTAGGATAGATTATTCTGACTAGGTAAAAGAAAGGATAAAAATTCTAAATCACTTTTCGGTGCCCTACTTATGTTCAGGGACGGAACCAGGATTTAAAAATGCAATGTAGGAGTCGGTGTATATTGTATTTTGATCGTATATTTTTAAAATGAGAAAAATATATAATTAACCTCTTAGTGTTGCTCATGTAATATTCTAATATTTCAAAACAGCCGAATAAAGACCTGACATATTTAAATATGCTTAAAAGGAATATACTTATATAAGTGATGGAAATTCTGTCTTTTTCGGTGCCCTATTTATGTCCTATATTCAAATTTAAGTTTAGTGTTTTAAGTTATGGTTTATGAAATTTAGGGTCTAGGGTTTAGAATTTAAAATTTAGGGTTAAGGCTTAAAATTTAATTTTGTAGTGTTTTTAGTGTTAGGGCATAAATAGGGGCACCAAAAAGGGGCAAATTTTTTGTTTGTTGGTAATATGCATGTCCATCTTACGGTTCATGTTTGGGGTGCGTAGCTGCCCCTCCCAACAATGTCATCTCTAAGGTTCGAACTCACGTCCTCTCCTTGAGAATGCAATGTGACTTACCAATGCACCCAACCCTTGTTGGTAATAGTGTAAATTGATGTTGAAAGAAAAATAAATAATCTACTTTCAAGTATATATAAATAAAAAGGAATTTAAAAGTGGTATATATAATTATATTATAAAAAAATATGTATATAAAATTATTATTATTATTATTATTATAAAATCGTAATGCGATAATAGTTAATATAATAAAATTGAAACACACTCTTCTAAAAAATTTGATAAATTTTAAATATAATCTTAATCCTACCTAAGAGAAGGGGACTATAAAAAATGAGTATTTTTATGGGATTTAAAACTCATGACGTAAGAAATTACGAGAGAACAAAGATGATCAGCCGACTAAATGTGCTTGCTCGTCTTTTTTTGAAAATTGAATTGTGTAATTACATCCGAATACAATTAGGGGTGACTTTTCAAATCGATGCTAATTGAATTTGTATTTTACGGTTTTCATCGTAAGGGAATAATTCCAAGGATTCTAATTCTATGGATTGGCTGGCGGCTTCTCCCCGTGGGTTAAGCTCTGCACAGTGCTTGAATATGGAGGAGAGCCTATAAATATTTCCGACAGACAAAGACTTTGACTTTGACTTTGGAAGAATTGGTTTCACATTTGGTCCGTTTCAAATTTCAATCCATTCAACTGTTGTTGTGGCGTGTGGGTGGCTTCTGCGGCAGCCGAATACAAACCCACACGCACTCATTTGTGGAAGGGAATGGTCCAATTGCATGTGAGTCCAATTTTGAATATCATAAGTTTCCTTCTGCTTTTCCCCCAAAACGACCCTGGCACATACAACCAATTAGTGGTTGGTTGCCAAAGCTTTGAAACGAAAATTCTAGAACATCCCTAAATAACATAGCTACTCCAAGTAGGGATGGGCATTTCACCCGGACCCGACGGGTTCCGACCCGACCCGGTCCGATCGGGTCGGATATTTTTATGAAAAAAATCGAGTTCAAGTCGGGTCGGGGTCGGGTTCGGGTTTTAGGGTGAAAAAATCCGACCCGCCCCAGGACTAATAGTGTAATTTTCCCCTAAATTTTTTAGGGATATTTGTAATAATACCCCCTCTTTATATATATTTTTATAATTAGGTCCTTAAAATTAATTTTTTAGTTACATTTTAGTCCTTAAATTTATTGTTTTTTATAATTATGCCTCTTAAAATTATTTTTTTACAATTAGGTCCCTAAAATTAATTTTTTTCTATAGGTCGGGTCGGGTCGGGTTTATAATATTTATTTTCGGGTCGGGCCGGGTTCGGTTTTAGGATAATTAGTTTCGGGTCGGGTTCGAGTGGGCCAAAAACCTGACCCGACCCATGCCCATCCCTAACTCCAAGTCAATTATCACTGTATGGGTAATTATTTGATGCACTGGCTGTGAAATCTTTTAATTTCTACAAGGCATTAATTTTAGGGGTAAATACTTAGTTTAGGGAGTACGGTTTAGAGGTTTAGTAGTTCAAAATTAGTGGTCGTAAATAAAAGTTAAGGTTTAGAGTTAGAATTTAGGATTTATAGATTAAAAAGTAAATCTTCAAACATATTACCTTAAACCCTACACATAAACCCTACACCTTAAGTTGAGTTCCTAAACTCTTAAACTAAGACACTTGTGAGAACTTTTAGTTTCTATCGCCAGTGTATTGGATATAAATCTAAAAATATTATTTTTATCAAAATAAAAAGGATTTATATCCAATACACTGGCGGTGGTTATAATTCAGGGTTTAGGGTGTAGGGACCTAGTTTAGGGTGTAAGGTTTAGGGGTTTAAAATTTAGGGGCAATGGTTAGAATTTAGGATTTAAAGGTTAAGGTTTAGGTTTTAGTGTAATATGTTTAGGGTTTATGTTTTAACGTATAAACCCTAAATTCTAACCTTAAACCCTAAATTCTATTTACAATCCTTAAATTCTAAACTACTAAACATAAACCCCTAAACCATACATCCTAAACTGAGTCCATAAACCCTGAAATTAAGGCGATTGTGGAAACTAAAATTTCCACCGCCAATGTATAAAAAATTATCCAATAAAAAATATGTACATTAATTATCGATAAAATTACGGTTAAAATGATGAAATATTCATTGATATCGTAAATTAGAGTCCAACCTATTCCGAATTTGTAATAAAAAAAAAAAACCCGTTAATTACACTTCTATTGGACCAACTCAAAGTCCATTTTACTCTAGGGCTGTACTCACAGGTCAGAACTACCATTACTTTTATTTTTTAGTTTTATGCCCAAGCTTACCTTAGCCATGTTTTGGGCCCAAACTATGTATATCTTGAAATGACAGTTCTAACCTTGTCTACTTTGCTTTTAAAATGGTACTGTATGGCATTCATAGTAATTTTCGTTGGCTAAAACACGAGAGACAAGAAAACCATGTTAGGCGTTTTTAGCTGTGGAATTGTAGCGCCACTGGAGGAGCTCGTGGTTGCCGGAGACCGGAGTTTGTCACCTAGAACCACCGCCTTGACGTTGGTGAAACGTTATGTAAAGTCGAACTCTTATTCGGTTTCCATGCAAATCAATGATCGGGTTAATTTTGGCTATTGTTACCTAAAATGAAAAAATAAATTTTTTGTTTGCAGTTTACTGGCAGTTTACCTAATATGAAAAAGAGTAATCAATTATTTTGAAACGTAATATTTAAACTTGCTTTTTAAAACCCATGAATTTCTTAAATGTCTTTTGATAATAAATTTAGAATTTCTTGATATAAATTTGGATCGGTTAAGTTACCCAAATATTCTCCTCCAAATTTTTTTCAATAATATGGTCCTCCAACGTTTATTTTTAGATATATGGTTGATTATTGTAGCAGTCAAAAGTCAGACTGCTTTCATCCCGTTTTTTTAACAGTATTTTACCAAAAAATATTTAAAAAATGATGATGAAGTCGTAGCGATGGGCACGGGTCGAGTAGGGTTGGGTTTTTGGCCCACCCGGACCCGACCCGAAAATAAACACCTTAAACTCGTACTCGACCGACATTATTCTTTAAAAACCCCGACCCGACCCGAAAATAAATATACTAAATCCGACCCGACCCGACCTATATAAAATAAATTAATTTTAGGGACCTAATTGTAAAAAAAAATAACTTTAAGAGACTTAATTGTAAAAAATTATAATTTAAAGGACTAAAATATAAATAAAATTTTAATTTTAAGGACTTAATTATAAAATATATATAGAGGGGTATTATTATAAATATCCCTAAAAAAATAGGGAAAATTACACTATTAGTCTCGGGTCGGGTCGATTATTTTCCACCCTAAACTCAAATCCGACTCGAACCTGATTTTTTCATTAAAAAATCCAACCCGATCGGACCGGGTCGGAACCCGTCGGGTCCGGCTAAAATGCCCATTCCTATGCAGTCGTCCTCTATTGTTTCATACACGTTATGTGTGAAAAATACTGTTTAAAGTCGGACTGCAATCTATTCAACTTCTGACTTGCTACAATAAATAACTATATTTGTGGAAGTAAACTCGGAAGAACCACGTAATTGGAAGAAGAAAAATTTGAGTAATTCCTCCAATTTGATCATAACTCCATATTTATATAATTTCTCCGAAACAACCAATTACAAACCAACATTTGTCAAAATATTAACCTAAAATTCGACATATCACATATGTCATTGGGATCTACCTTAGCATATTTTTTTGTACAGAGATCTACCTCAGCATATTAGCATCTTAGCTTTTGATTCTCAGTCATTTCGAATTCTTGATCAGGATCGCTACCCATCCAACGGCCCACGTTTCTCTATACCTAACCCCTTACCATTTAGGGTAAACTATACTATTGACCACCGAACTATGAGGTTGGTGTCGATTTGACCACTATATTTTCAATTGTGTTAAATATACCACATAACTATTTAATTGGTTCCAATGTAGCCACCTGCGGCTGCCGTTAAAAAAAACGAAAAAGTTAACGGGACTGTTAAAATAATTGGTATAATTACACATTTAGTCCCTTTTATTTATACAATCATTCAATTTAGTCCTAATTTTAATCTAATAAAATAAATTACTTATTTGAGGGATTTATCTATTTTTATTAGATTTATTTTCATTCCCCAATCAGGTGGTGACATGTGTCACCACCAATTGGAGTAAGAAAAATGAAATACTTGAAAATGGCCCTAAGGAGAATCGAACTTGGGTCTTTAGAGAAAGAGAGCAACGCTCTTGCCATTAGACTAAGCTTGTTTCTGGTATATAAAATACCAAATATAATATATGTTGTAAGAGCCGTGGGATGTCAGAGAGCTCAAACTTACCCAACAAGTTGCTGTCCTGGGTCCGAGCTCGTTCAACCTCGTAAACCTGGATCAAAACGCTGGGCTGGTTGTCGGAGTTGGTTGAAAAAACTTTCTCCTTGTTAGTTGGAATCGGAGTGTTTCTCGGAATCAAAACAGACATGACACCACCAACAGTTTCAACCTCGAGAGACAATGGAGTAACATCCAAAAGCAACAAATCCTGAACCTTTTCATTCCCTTCACCACTCAAAATGGCAGCCTGAACGGCAGCACCGTATGCGACGGCCTCGTCGGGATTAATGCTCTTGCAAAGCTCCTTCCCGTTGAAAAAGTCTTGCAACAATTGCTTCACCTTGGGAATCCTAGTGGAACCACCAACAAGAACAACATCATGAACACTGCTCTTATCCATCTTGGCATCACTCAAACAGTTCTCAACGGGCTCCATGCACTTCCTAAAGAGATCCATGTTAAGTTCCTCGAACCTTGCCCTTGTAATCTTTGTGTAAAAATCAATACCCTCGTATAAAGAATCGATCTCGATGGTAGTTTGAGCAGTGGAAGAAAGGATTCTCTTAGCTCTCTCACAATGGGTCCTCAACCTTGTCAACGCCCGGGGATTCCTACTAATATCTTTCTTGCTCTTCCTCTTAAACTCCTGAACAAAATGGTTCACCATCCGATTATCGAAATCCTCACCGCCCAAATGCGTATCACCGGCTATGGCCTTAACTTCAAAAATGGCGTCATCAATAGTAAGCAAAGAAACATCAAAAGTACCACCACCCAAATCAAAGATCAAAACGTTCTTTGCACCAACACTGGTGACTTTCTTATCAAGACCATAAGCAATGGCGGCAGCCGTGGGCTCATTGATGATTCTCATGACATTAAGTCCAGCAATGACTCCGTCATCCTTGGTAGCTTGCTTAAAACCATGGATGAGATTTCTTCAGCGACAAATTGCTTCTCTTCGCCTTTATAATTAACAACAATCATGGGTTTATCCCCAGTTCCAGCTATGACCTTAAATGGCCAAAGCTTAATATCGCTTTGAACTGACGAGTCAGAAAATCGCCTACTAATCAATCGCTTAGCATCTGTTTAAGCATTAAAGACACAAATTAATTCCAAGCACAAATGTCAAAGAATACATACGTAAAACAACTGCAAATACATGAGAAAAAAATACAACTACAAATATATGAATGATCAAACGTCATAAATCGAGAAGATACATAGGTTTACGTACAGAGCGAACTACTTCAACACAAATACACAATGTAGCATTAAAACTCAAACATACCGATTCGGATTCTTGCTTAAACATGTATTATATTTGGTATTTTATATACCAGAAACAAGCTTAGCTCAGTGGCAAAAGTATTGCTCTCTTTCCCTAAATTGAATAATTAATTTATTTTATTAGATTAAAATTAGGACTAAATTGAATGATTGTATAAATAAAGGGGACTAAATGTGTAATTATACCAATTATTTTAACAGTCCCGTTAACTTTTTCGTTTTTTTTAACGGCAGGTGGCTACATTGGAACCAATTAAATAGTTATGTGGTATATTTAACACAATTAAAAATATAGTGGTCAAATCGACACCAGCCCCATAGTTCAGTGGTCAATAGTATAGTTTACCCTACCATTTATAGGCGACTCAGATTATTTTTTCTCACAAGCCAGATGAACACTCACAAACTGAAACAAAACGAGAAAATCTTCAGACATTAGAGTTTGCTCCCCCTTTTCTGATAAAAAATAAGACATGAACCAGTTGTTGGATTCTCGGCTCGAAGCTTTAGCATTTAACTATGTAAGTTTTGAGATTTTCACTGCTGTTAATAATATATGGACGTGGATCGCTGTCATCACGACGGCAGTTAGTTTTTGGAGTATCAGAGACGCCGGCGTCGCCACCGCATCATGTTCCGTTAAAAGTCACGAGCAAAGCCAGTCGACATCCGTTATTCCCGAAGTTGAAGAAAAGTCGACCGTTTCACCTTGGGTTTCAGCTCCAGCTTCCGTAACGGAGACGAGTGTCTCGCAGCTCGTTTGCAATGACGGGGTGACAAAAAGTGGGAAGTCTAAGTTGACTATTTATTACGACGAAGATATCGTTGGAGAGAGTAGCGCTAACGATGAAACGACGGAGATGGAATGGAATAACGGTGACAGATACTGTACGGAAGGGAATTTCGGCGGGGAGCGGTGCGATAGTTGGGAGAGAGGGTTGAGGTTGAGGAAAGGGGAGACGGGATGGTACCGTTATCAGGATTTGACGGTAATAAACGGCAACGTTGTAAGGTTATAGGATGATTCATGTAAAAGAGGAGGTAGGTAATTTTCGAGTTAGGACTATAAATAAGACGAGACGGATCGCGAGTTACTCGAGTCCAAGGTAATCCGTCTTATCGAGCCAAGTCGAGCAATACTACTCGGACTTCACTTGTTTACATCTCTAGCTTGATGTCACGGACGTATTCTCTTAAACCCGATCCGTGCGGCGTTAGCAACTCTCGACAATGCTAACAAGCCTTGAAATCCCTCGCAACACTTGGCTAAGCAAACACAAGAGAAGGCTAGGAGATTTACAAGTAAGAAAACTTGTATTAGCTTAAGAAAGGAAGCTTACAAGAGAGCTTGAATGCTTACAATGCTTGGTTTTCTAAGTGAGTACAAAATGAGGGGGTGACCCTATTTATAGGCACCCTCCTCCCTAATGGACGGCTAGGATCGATTTGATCCGACGGTCACGGTTTTGCCTCCAAAAATATCTAGCATACATCCACATCTTTCTAGAGTATTCTATCCATATCTATACATGTCTATAGATATCTACAACTATCTAACATGTTCTAGAGAACTCCAGGGTCTTCCAGAGTAGTCTCGATCCTTCCCGAGCTTTCCCGAGCCTTCTGGTGCCTCCCGGGTTTGTCTAGACTTGGATAGAACGTCCCGGACCTTTCTAGAACGTTGTGGCTTGTTCCTTTGAGTGCTTGGCCGTCCATGACCCTTGTGATATCCTCCTTGGTGCTAGTTGGCGTCAAAATGGCCCAAGGAGTGTCCCGAACCTCGGTTTGGACTTGTGGGAGAAAACAGGTGGGTCGTGACATCCTCCCCCACCTAAGCTCGCGACGCCCTCGTCGCGCCTTGGTTGAACTGGTCGAGTTGGTCTTTGAATTGCCAAAGAGCTTCTTCGGTCTCCCAACTTGCTTCGGCAATGGGCAGTCCCTTCCACTTGATGAAATACTCCTTGTAGCTTGGAACGCCCCTCCTTCGAACAACTCGATCGGCTAGTACCTCCTCCACTTCCTTATCGAAAGAAGTGACCACGGCTGTGGGTGCTCGGTTGGACACCCCTCGTGTTGGATCTTCCATGTCCTCATGATAGGGCTTTAACAAACTCACATGGAAGACGGGATGAATCTTGAGCCTCGGAGGCAATTGGAGCTTGTAGGACACCTTGCCCACTCGCTTGATTACTTGGAAAGGTCCCTCGTACCTGCGAACAAGTCCCTTGTGCACCTTTCGAAAGACCTTGAACTGTTGGGGCAAGAGTTTGAGCATGACAAGATCACCTTCTTTGAACTCCAAATGCCTTCGCTTGGAGTCAGCCCACTTCTTCATTCTCTTGCTAGCCTTGTGGAGTGCGGCTTGGGCTAACTCGTTTTGTTCATGCCAAGACTTGGCAAACTTGAAGGCAGCAGGGCTCTTCCCTTCGTAGCGTGTGGCAAGGGAGAGCGGGGTGGATGGTTGTTGTCCTAAGACAACTTCAAAGGGACTTTGTTGAGTGGCCTCACTCTTTTGCAAGTTATATGAGAATTGTGCCACATCTAGGAGCTTGGCCCAATCCCTTTGGTTGGCACTTACATAGTGCCTCAAGTATAGCTCTAGTAAAGCATTGACCCTCTCGGTCTGCCCATCACTCTGAGGGTGGAAGCTGGTGGAAAAGTTTAGATCGGACCCAAGCATCTTGAATAACTCTGTCCAGAACCTTCCTGTGAATCGAGGGTCACGATCACTCACAATGCTTGTCGGGACTCCCCAAAGCTCGACTACATTGCGTAGGAAAAGCTTGGCTGCTTCCTCGGCAGTGCAATCGGCTGGGGCGGCAATGAAGGTAACGTACTTGCTGAAGCGGTCCACCACAACCATGATACTTCCAAACCCCTCGGACTTGGGTAGGCAAGTAATGAAGTCCATCGAGACACTCTCCCAAGGCCTCTCTAGTATGGGCAAAGGGTCTAAGAGTCCACCTGGTTGGTGCTGAACCACCTTGTCTTGCTGGCATACGAGACAAGTCCTCACATACTCCTCGATGGCATCCTGCATGCGAGGCCAATAGTAGGTGGACTGAAGGAGTGCTAAGGTACGTCGCATACCTGGGTGGCCTGCCCATAAGGAATCATGGCACTCCTTGATGAGTTCCTTGCGCAAGTTGCCCCACTTGGGCACGTAGAGCCTGTTGCCCCTTGTATAAAGTAGACCATCACTCATCCAAAATCGTCGGGTCTTTCCCTCGTTCACTAATGCAATAATGCTTTGGGCAAGAGGCTCGTGTTGGAGGCCTTCCTTAATCCTCTCGAGGATAGGGCTGGTGACTTGACTTAAAGATGCAAGCTCCGCCTTGCGACTCAATGCATCCGCGACCACGTTTGCCTTGCCCGGCTTATATTGCATCACATAGTCGAACTCGGCTAAAAAGTCTTGCCATCGAGCTTGCTTTGGACTTAGCTTCTTCTGGGTCTGGAAGTAGCTTGTAGCGATGTTGTCTGTGAGAATCAAGAACTTGGACCCAAGAAGGTAGTGTCGCCACACTCTTAAGCAATGGATGATGGCTGTCATCTCCTTTTCTTGAACTGTGTAGCGCCTCTCTGTGTCGTTGAGCTTCCGACTCTCATAAGCAATCGGATGCCCCTCTTCCATGAGTACTCCTCCAATAGCAAAGTCCGAGGCATCTGTGTGTACCTCATAAAGCTTTGTGTGGTCGGGTAGGCTAAGTACTGGCTCCTCGCTCACGGCCTTCTTCAAGTCTTCAAAGGCTTCTTGGCACTTAGGTGTCCACACCCACGGCTTGTTCTTCTTTAGTAGCTCGGTGAGTGGTGTAGCTCTAGCGGAGTAGCCTTTGATGAAGCGGCGATAATAGTTCACCAACCCAAGGAAAGACCTTAGTTCGGTTACCTTAGTGGGTGGCTCCCACTCTTGGATGGCACGCACCTTGACATCCTCCATCATGAGTTGCCCATCCCTGATCTTATGCCCCAAGAACATTACCTCGGGCTTGGCAAATGAGCACTTCTCCTTCTTAATGTATAACTGGTTCTCCCTGAGAACCTTGAGCACCACCCTTAGATGTTCTACATGTTCCTCTAAGGTGTCGATGTATACCACTATGTCATCGAGGTATACCACCACGAAACGATCGAGATAGGGATGAAACAGTTTGTTCATCAAGGTGCAAAATGTGGCTGGGGCATTTGTCAAACCAAAGGGCATGACTAAGAACTCGTAAGAGCCATACCTGGTGATGCATGTGGTTTTCGGCTCATCACCTTCTGCTATGCGCACCTGATAGTACCCCGAGCGAAGATCGAGCTTGGTGAAATAACGTACATGCCCAAGCTGATCGAACAAGTCTGAGATCAAAGGAATAGGATACTTGTTCTTAATGGTGACCTTGTTGAGCGCTCGGTAATCGATGCACATTCTGAGAGAACCATCCTTCTTCTTTTGGAAAAGAACGGGTGCCCCATATGGTGCCTTGGATGGTCGGATGAAGCCTGCATCGAGTAGACCCTTGAGTTGCTTCCTTAACTCTTCCAACTCAGGGGGTGCCATGCGATAAGCGCTCATGGCTGGTGGCTTGGTCCCTGGTTCCAACTCGATAGCATGGTCTACCTCTCTTCTTGGTGGTAGCCTCTTGGGTAGTTCTGGTGGTGCAACATCCTTGAATTCTTCGAGCACCTGGGCTACCTCCCTTGGTAGATCTTCATCGGGCAAGAGTTCCTCGTCATCGTACTCTCGAAGGATTGCTAGGTAGCTTTCCTCGTTCCTTTTGATGCCCTTCTTGAACTGGAGTGCTGAGAGCACCTTGGCATCTTGTTTGGTTGCCCTAGGCGTTGGGACCACACAAGCTCGGTTGCCATCCATGATGCACATGGAGTTGGCAAATGGCACGGGGAAGGCCTTGACTCGATCTAGGAATTCAAGTCCTAGAACAACCTTGAAGTCGTCTATGGGCACGACTGAGTAATCGATGTGACCCGACCAAGCCCCCACGTTGGTCTTGACTCCACGAGCTATGCCATGGATGGGTCGAGCGGCAGAATTAACTGCTTTGATAGAACCTCCTCCTCCTGATGTCTTGAGCCCCAACCTCTTGGCCTCTTCAATGGAAACAAAGTTGTGGGACGCACCTGTGTCTAGCATGGCTCTAGTTGCCTTCCCATTGATGGTCACGTCCACGTAAAGCAAGCCTTTAGCTTCTGTCTTTGGGGCGGATTGAAGGACATTGAGAAGTTGTAGGGAACCCATTTGGACACCCTCTTCATCCTTGTCGGTGTCGCTTCCCTCTCGATGCTTGGCTAGGAGCGCGTTAAGTGCTTGTCTTTGTGGACACTCTCGGACCCAATGATCGCCATCACAGATGAAGCATTTGTTGGATGGGGGACGCCTCGTGCCTCGAGTGTCCTTGGCTTTGCCTTTGTCTTTGTTCTTCCAAGAGGATGAATCCTTGTGCTTGGGCGAGCTTGCCTCTTGGTGGCTCTCCTTGCGATGGCCCTTGTCTCCCCCACCTTTAGCGTGACAACCCTTCTTGTCCTTCGTCTTGGCGGTCGACTCTTTGTGGCTTGAATAGTCAACAAGACTCTCGGCTACGGCTATAGCGTCGGCAAGGGTTTGTACTCCTCTACGCCTTAGCTCGGTTTTGGCCCACTGTTGGAGTCCATCCATGAAGTGGAAGATGGAGTCTTTATCGGACATGTCGGGAATCTCGAGCACTAGATTGGTAAACTCCTTGATATAATCTCGGATGCTCCCTGAGTGCTTTAGCCTTCGCAAGCGGCCTCGTGCTTCTTCCTCGGCATTCTCGGGGTAGAATTGTTTCTTGAGCTCCTTTATGAAATCATCGAGAGTAGAGATAGTACACGTACCTTTCTCAATGTCTTGGCGCCTTCTCCTCCACCATAGCATGGCGGTGTCGGTGAGGTACAAAGTAGCGGTTTGGATCTTGGAGGCCTCGTCCACAATGCCAACGGCCCCAAGGTATTGCTCCAAGCCATATAGGAAGTTGTCGACTTCCTTAGCGTTATGGGTTCCTGAGAAGGTCTTTGGTTTGGGCACCTCAACCTTCCTAGACTCATAAGAGGTGCTTGGCCCGGCAACCATAGCACGCTTACACAAGGCCACATCGCCTTGTAGTGCCTCGACTTGGGCACGGGTGTGGTCTAGCTCTTCTTGAAGGGAAGCACGTACCTTGGAGAGCTCCTCCATGAGAAGGTCGCGAACTTGTCCCATTTCTGCTCGCATGGCCTCTTCTAGCTTCACCATCATGGCCTTCATGGCGGTGTGGAGCTCGGCGTCCTCTGCCTCAAGGCCTTCCACCCTTTGGGTAAGGTCGTCCACATTGGCACTAATGCCCCCCATGTTCTCCTCTACGTGGGTTAGACGGTTCTTAAAGCTAGAGATCACGTCCCTCGACTTGCCCCTTGGCTTCGTCACATTAGGGTCGGCCACCTCCTCTTCTCGCCCTCGATCATGCACGACTTCTGCCTCGGTTGAGCTAACACTTTGGTTCTTTCCTGTCTTGGCCATTATCCCGGGTCTCGTAACACGCTCTGATACCAACTGTCACGGACGTATTCTCTTAAACCCGATCCGTGCGGCGTTAGCAACTCTCGACAATGCTAACAAGCCTTGAAATCCCTCGCAACACTTGGCTAAGCAAACACAAGAGAAGGCTAGGAGATTTACAAGTAAGAAAACTTGTATTAGCTTAAGAAAGGAAGCTTACAAGAGAGCTTGAATGCTTACAATGCTTGGTTTTCTAAGTGAGTACAAAATGAGGGGGTGACCCTATTTATAGGCACCCTCCTCCCTAATGGACGGCTAGGATCGATTTGATCCGACGGTCACGGTTTTGCCTCCAAAAATATCTAGCATACATCCACATCTTTCTAGAGTATTCTATCCATATCTATACATGTCTATAGATATCTACAACTATCCAACATGTTCTAGAGAACTCCAGGGTCTTCCAGAGTAGTCTCGATCCTTCCCGAGCTTTCCCGAGCCTTCTGGGCCTTCTGGTGCCTCCCGGGTTTGTCTAGACTTGGATAGAACGTCCCGGACCTTTCTAGAACGTTGTGGCTTGTTCCTTTGAGTGCTTGGCCGTCCATGACCCTTGTGATATCCTCCTTGGTGCTAGTTGGCGTCAAAATGGCCCAAGGAGTGTCTCGAACCTCGGTTTGGACTTGTGGGAGAAAACAGGTGGGTCGTGACATTGAGCTGTCCTGTAGGCTGTATGGTAGTTGGTGTTTCCTTATAAGAATTAAATTTGTAGTTTTGTAATACTCTGTTTTTTTCTCTTTCAATTTTTGGTTTAAGGTTGTGGAAACATGTAAATGTGAATATATTTATCGGACAAAACAACCATTAACATCGTTCTTGGTAAGAGAACAAAATCAGTGGACGATGATCCCACATGTACCAATTATAGCCTAATCTAATAATGTTCTAATATGATCCCGACACTGGCCGCAGTTATTGTTTCATTTCAAAACACTTAAAATTAGGTGAAATGAGAGGTTTTAGATGGAAAAGGAAGGATTGCCACTCGGTCGTTCATATTAGCCCCACCATTGCCAGTTACCCAGTCGCTCTGGTTCACTGGTTACAACTCGGCTTCATATGGACACAAACCATTTCGAGTGTCCCGGTTGCTACATAAAACAGAGATTGTCCAACACGTATTTTTGGAGGGAATAGATGTGATTAATGCTTTTCAACCATTTCTTATGGCAAACCCTAAATGACATCTAGATATTTGTGTAGATATATGTATATCAGAAGTTAGTGTTGTGACTCAATTTTTTTTGAATCGATCCAAATATTCATAAAAATGCAACGAGTATAAAACTATCAATTCGTCTGGAATTCTACTTCATCCTTTGAGTATATGTCAAAGAGTACGAAATTCAGTTTGAGTATAATTTTTTTGGCAAAAATGATAAAAGATGCCTCCAACGTTTGCATGTTTTGTCATTTGGCCCCTATTCTTTCTTTTGGTCCAAATATGCCCCCCCAACGTTTCATTCATAGTCCAAATATGCCCCCATTAGATGGAAATTGTCAGTCAACTGACGTTCAACAGTTGATGTTGACTGGACTTGCCACGTGTTAAGATCTGCTGATGCCACGTCAAAATTTTTTTATAGACTGGTGACCGTCAGTTGATTGACAGTTTACATCAAACAGGAGCATATTTGGACTATGAATGAAACGTTGAGAGCATATTTGGATTAAAAGAAAGAATAGGGGGCCAAATGACAAAACAAGCAAACGTTGAGGGCATATTTGGACCAAAAAAAAAGAAAAGAATAGAGGGCCAAGTGACAAAACATGCAAATATTGGGGCATCTTTTGTCATTTTGCCTAATTTTTTTATATGTATTCTTTAGTAACCAAGCAATCTATCCATATAAATAGATATTAGGATTAAGAATTAGGGTTGAAACTATCAGTTGTATTTTATTCTTTTCGACATAGTAAAAATCTCTCCTCATTTGCCCGTAATTTTTTCCTTTTTAATTTTTTTTTACGTAAATCATTGTGTTTATTTACTTCTTTTATTTTTGCGATCTTTTCTTATCCCGTCATTATCGTTATGAAATTATAACACCAGAGAAATAGAGCGATTTAGCTGAATATCATGGGAACTGTTTCCTTGGAGGAGCCAGCTGATATTGTCGAAAGGAAACGAGTGTTTGAATTATATGAACATGAGTCGAATAAAATGGTTTGGTGGTGGGTCACAGCCGCAGGGTCAGCCCTGCAACTCTGTGTGCAGCACATGCCCTGCTTCACAACCCAAACACAGAGCATCAGAAACATTCATAAATCAAATGTTTGGGGCTGAGAGCCCTTTATCTTTAGCAATTATTGAATAGTTTCTTTCGTTTTATGTTATCTTAGAGGCCCCATGTTTGCATTGGTTTCCACTTTCATGGATTCTTGGACATCAACAAACTGTTCACATTTCTCAAATTTCCACCTAGTGATGGTATAAATATCTGAACCCGTCCTGATCCGAACAATTTTCTCTCTCTTAAAATTTGGATTCAAGATGGAACGAGGACATGTTTTCTTTAAAAGACTGTCGTGGTTAGGGATGGGCACGGGTCGGGTAGGGTTGGGTTTTTGGCCCACCCGAACCCGACTCGAAAATAAACACCCTAAACCCGCACCCGACACGAAAATAAATATACTAAATCTGACCCGACCCGACCTATATAAAATAAATTAATTTTAGGGACCTAATTGTAAAAAATAATTATAAGAGACTTAATTGTAAAAAATTATAAATTAAAGGACTAAATTATAATAAAAATTCAATTTTAAGGACTTAATTATAAAATATATATAAAGAGGGGTATTATTATAAATATCCCTAAAAAATTTAGGGGGAAATTACACTATTAGTCTCGGGTCAGGTCGGATATTTTCCACCCTAAACCCGAACCCGACCTTTAACAAAACCTGACCCGACCCGACCCGAACCCAATTGTTTCATTAAAAAATCTGACCCGATCGGGCCTAGCCGGGTCGGAACCTGTCGGTTCCGGGTAAAATGCCCATCCCTAGTCGTGGTTGGCGTGAGTTCGGGACATTTCTTGACTCAATCTGATATATTTTTAATTAAGTATTTACTTTTATATTGTATGTTTAATTTTTTATTTATTTTTTCCCGGTCAGATGAATTTAGTCAGATTTTTTTTGTTAAAATTTAGAGGCATAAACAAGCTCGAATTATGTTTGATTAGAGTTAGATCGAGTTAAATTATTGACTTTTGGAGTGGAACATGATCAAGTTAGGATTTTTAAATTTCAGATCAAAGTCGAGACATCAAAAACTCATCCCACTCCTCTTGGAATGAAAATCATCTGTCCCCAAAATATGTCCCTATTTGTACCCCACTTTAAAATTTAATTTTTTAATATTTTTTAATATTAGAATTTAAAACATAAAAAAGACACTGAAAATGGACAAAATTTAGATAGCTGGAGAGTAGTGGATGGGAATAGATCTGAAACCCTTGTCTTGATTGGGTAGAAAAGGCCAATAAATAGCAATGCCGGATTGGATGTTCTGCTCTCTCTCCCATTAATTATCTGCCGACGTCTTGCTGCTTGTTCTTGCATTCGCATCCATACCTTATCAGTTTCATAAACAAATTACCCGTTCTACCCTTCACAACTTCTTTCGCACATCAAGGGATTGAGAAGAATGTTTCTCTTGATGTGTGAAATAAGTTGTGAAGGGTAAAACTAGTAATTTGTTTATGAAATTTTTGATTTTCACCGACAGTGTATTGAATATAAATCTTTATAATTAATCATAAAAAATAAAAAATAAAGTTTAAATAAAATGAAAGTTGAGAGTTTAAATAGACAACATTTCAGTTTAAAAATTAGGAGACCACAACCCCCAAGTATTACAATAGATTCAATTCACATATAGGGAGGAAAAATTTGCTTCTAATGGGTATTAAAATCACATTTCAGTTTCAAAATTTGCTTCTAATTTAATCAATTTTAAATTTTTATTTCATGTATTTGTTTTTTAAATTTCAATTATAATATCAGAATATAACTAAATTATATAGACTTAAAATGATCGAGTTATATAATAATAACTAAACTTACAACTTACAAATAATACAAAAGCTAACAATAGAATTTGACTTAACATATTTCAAGAATATTGTTTGACTCGTGTCTAAAATTTCAAAATTTGAAACAGGGACTAAAAATAGAGTACAATGACTAAATCTGTAACTTTGGTATAGTACAAGGAGTAGTAGAAGAATTGACCCACGTTATGGGGAAAGAATTTCGAGGGTAATATAGTCATTAACTCAACTATAATTGCCTGCCATCTGCCCAACGGTTCGCTCTCCCCTATAAAATCCATATCCCCTTAAATGCAAAGCTCCAAACTTTAACTCTTATCACTCACTTAGCACAACTCGACAATGGAATCCCCGTTCTTTCTCCTAACAATCCTCCTTTTCCTCACCAGCTCCGCCGCCGCCGCCGCCACATCAAAGCCCGGTGCATCTCATGATCTGGTCCGTTCGTCATGTGTCCACGCCAGCTATCCAACCCTCTGCTTCCGTACCCTTTCTTCCTACTCCGGCGCAGCCAGCACCCCACGCGACTTAGCCCAAGCTGCCGTCAAAGTCAGCCTGTCGCGTGCCAGCAAAGTGTCGACCTACTTGACGACGAGTGTGACGGGGAAGAGCAAGAGGGAGCGAGTTGCACTCGGCGACTGCGTGGAGCAGATGTCCGATTCCATGGACGAGTTGAGCAAGACGCTACGCGAGTTGAAACACTTGAGAGATGAGACGTTCGAGTTTCAGATGAGTAATGCGCAGACATGGGTGAGCGCGGCGCTGACGAACGAGGACACGTGTCTCGATGGGTTTGAAGGAGTCGACGGAAAGGTTAAATCGGACGTGAAGAGGAAGATCACAAATGTGGCTAAGGTTACCAGTAATGCTCTGTACATGATTAACAGGCTCAATGAAAGTCGTGGTTAGGCCACCGTTGAATCCTTGATGGTGATGACGTCGACGAATAATGGATGGTTGTGATTTAACTGGCTTATCAAGTTCACGGTTTTTATTTTCTAGTTTTTTTTTTTTTTTTTGCAAGCTGTATATGTATAATATTTGCTATTTATAGATTAGCATAAGCTGATGTGCCTTCAAAAGTTAAATTTTTGAATTAGTTGTTGATTTGTTACTTTAATTTTACATATAATCAATGTCGGACCAAATTGGGGAAATTGAAAACGAAATATGAGATATTTGAGGACGGATCCCATCCCATAGGTAAGTCACGACACATCAACATGTCTGCCATTCACTTGTAATGACGACGCGTGTCAAAAATTTAGTGGACTAAAACATAAATTTGTGTAGACCTAATTATTTTTGTAACTCTTAAATCACATAACAACGCACGAGATATTTATTGACCATAATGTAATGAAAAAAATGCATTATTGTATTTTTTATCATAATTTTACTTAATAATTAATGTGATTTTACCATATTCGAGTTAACAAAATAAGGTAGATTCTTGGGGCAATATTTGTGTCATTGTCCATCCACCAAATGTGACGGTGGATCTTATTATGCTGGTTACGATGAAAGCTATTGATGTTGAAACACTATGCCGATTTGTAGATAGGTGAGGTAAATAGAAATAGCAAAATGACAAAAGATGCACTCGATGTTTGTTTGTTTTGTCATTTAATCTAAATATACTCTTAACGTTTTAATTTGGTCCAAACATGCCTCTAACGTTTTATTTTGGTCTAAATATACATCTGTTAGATGAAAATTATTAGTCAACTAACGGTCACGGCTAATACTGACTGGGCTTGTCACGTGTTAAGATATGTTAATGCCACGTTAATTCTTTTTAAATAATATTGTTATACCTTTCTTTATGGTAACATGTGGCCGAATCTGATAACGATATATGACAAATATAATGCTGACATGTCAACAAATCTTAACACATGGCAAGTTCAGTCAATATCAACCGTTGACCGTCAATTGACTGACAGTTTACATCCAACATGGGTATATTTAGACCAAATTGAAAATGTTGGGACATATTTAGACAAAAAAAATAAGGGGTCAAATGATAAAACATACAAACATTTGGGGCATTTTTTTGTCATTTTGTGAATAGAAATCATCTACTTTTTTTTATAAGAATTTAAAGAATTTACGGTAGAATGTATATTTTAGAGTTTAGGATTTGAAATTTAATACTTAGAATTTATTTATTTTTTAGTTTCAAGTCATAGAAAGAGGCACTAAAAAGAGACAGATGATGAAGCTCAAACTCTATCATGTTATGCCCAGAGATTATGTCAAAGAAAACCAGATCTAATTAAATACCAACATTCCTATATTAATTAAAAAATGAAGGCTATATTCCTAGTAAAAGAAAATTACTAAATATTCATGAAGAATGATACAAACCTCAAGAACTAGTACTCGACCAAATGAGTTGACGAAGAAATAGCAGTAGATGGAAAAATGCTTGTAAATGGCATAGACATTTGTAGGGCTTTTATGCAGTGAACAAAGGTACAAAAGTGTCGTTATAAAATTCACGACTTCTTAATAATGCTGTCTAGTTTGGTATGCAGCCTGCCCCCGCTGTTTTCTGCAACGTTAGATTCAAGACATATTGTTAGAAAGTAGATAATATTAGATAATGAAACAACCTCAATGTTCAACTCACAATGGAGACCACGGTCGTTGGCGTAAAATTCATATAAGTATCGATACATTCACTCTCTACAGACTACATGTTAATAACTAAGTTTTGACATGCAAATGCTTTACATCAAACGAGTGCGAGAGAGAAAGCATGGTAAGGAGAACATGAGTAAGTCCTACTGTCCTAGCAGGCTGCCAATCAAATGCATGGACGGCTATCGGAGTAAACAACCATCCATATTTCAGAACCACCTCAACTGCTGAACAAAACTTAAAAAGACCACAAACCCGGCACAATAAATGAGTGCGAAATGTACCAAACGTAACTTAATATGTATATATATATATACATTTCAATCTGTCACAAGTTTTTATCAAGTAACGGTTTTCGATGAAATATATTCTGCATCAAGGTAATGGATCCCGGTGATTGCATCCCATTCACAGGTCAAAGTAACTTATAGACCACATGAGAAATGGGTGTAATGTCTGAACCAAACTGAACAGAAATTGGGAGTCAAGATATTAGCTAGTTTGTCTATTGCCATATAGCAATTCACAGGCCGGGACACAGCTGGTCAAGAAAGACACTCGGTTATTTCAAACTCATGACAAGATGCACAAGTGCAGGTGTAGTCAGATATAATAACATCATCGACGCTGGCAAGAACTCATTTGATCAAAACAAGGTCAACAAGCAAGGCAACGACAACAGACAAGTTGATTTTGCCACAACGTACATGTTCAATCGCAATTCAGAAGCATGAGAAATGTACCGCAAAGAAAACGCTAAAAGCAAGAAGTTCCTATTTCATTCTGCATTCTGATATACCTCAATCAGTAGTTTCCGATGCTTGACTATGTTGTTCCTCAATCAAACTTTGAACTCTCTGCAGTCAAAATCATATCAAAATCTTAAGGGCAAATGCATAAACACTGTCAAAAAGACGCCAACATGTAATCCTTGCGTTACGGCGTTACCTTCACAGAACTCCCAACCTCCTCTAGTTTCTGTAGTAATGCAAGATCCCCTGACGTAGGAACAGCTTCATGCTTAAGTGGAGAACGCTGCAGTGAGAAAAATAAATAAAAGGAACATTAAACCAAATAGACAAATTATTTGTCAAACATCATATATGGAGGACTGATTCCTTAACATACATAGACGATAGACCCAACGGACTCAGAGAACCAAATTAGATTAACAGACATACCCAAGCAGATGGTGAAAGAATCCTTAAATTCGGAGCATCTTCAATTGCAGAAACTTGTCGGGAGAAAACCTCGGTCCTCATGTTCGAAAGGCGTGTCAGAACGGCCTAAATACGAGTATCGAAAGGAGCCTAAATCAGCATCCACCAACTACAAATATAATCTTGATAACTAAGAATATACCTTCCGAAAAGCACTCGGGTTAACCATGCCTTGGATTTGTAAATCATCACTAGGTGGCCGCCTCACACCAACATTCTCAATTCTAAGTGAATAAACACCAAATAAAGACTGCAAATATCCTAAACAACAACACCAAAAATTACATAAATAAAAATCCACCCTTTGTCTAAAACAGCTAAAAGTACATCAATTATTCTCACCTTGTTCAATTACAACATCTGCAACTGAAGGTAATAGAACATGCTTCTCTTTCTTTAAAACCCCAAAACATGGAAATGGCACTGGCCTTGTAACCTGAATTTCCAAAGTTTACTACATTCGTGAATATTATTTCTAAAAATAGCAAAAGATTAGCAAAAAGAGAAACAAGGGGTTGAAATTTACTTTGTAAACGATTGAATTAGGGGTGAGATAAAGCTTCCGTGATCGAATATCTTTACGGAGAATGTATCTTCGAACCGGAATGTACAAGAGCATGAACAACCCAATACCCCAAGCTAACACTAAAATCAAAGAGTATAAAACCCATTGACCCGTTTGGTATTTGACGAAATCCTCTTCCATATCTTCAAACGACGCCGCGTAAATTACCGGCTCATCGTCTGCCTCCGTCTCCTCTTCTCCGGTGACAGATTCCGGTAACAAACTTTTCTCTAAGCTCTCGATTTCCACTACTTCATCTTCAGTTCCCATCTTGGAAAACGAAAAGCCCAGTAAGGAAATAAAGCTTACGGCTTAATCGGCAGTCGAAATTACAGCGTACCGGTGCTTTTCCGATGGAAGATTATCGAGGTTTTGCGGTTTGAAACGCTGAAACCGAAGCCGAAGAAGAAGAGTAGAACGCGTGTCCCAAAGCTGCACCGTTTCGTTTGTTGTTGTTCTTTTGAGAGGTGCGGGGATGCTACTGTAAGGGCGGGAGTATGGTAGATTAAGTGCTCTTCGCAATCGTGGTGGTTGATGCTAATGATGAATTTTGAAACTTTGTTTGAGCGGCTGTGATTGGCGGTGGAAGTTTTGTTGGGAAAGATAGTAGACGACTGTTAGGTGTACAGTAATTAAGAGTATATTCAATCAAATAGATAGAGAGTGAGAAAATATATCATATTCTGTAATTTTGTTTTTCAAGATTTTATCTTTTACTTTTTAATATTTCGAAATAAATGAATTTTTAATTTTGATATATTAAGTATTAACAATGGAATGGTCCCCCTTTCGAGGTTTAAATTCAAAGTATTCAAATATTGACATTTGACATTATTTTTTTGTTCATGTTAATTTTTTTATCAAGTAAATATTAATTTATATTTTTTCACGTCAAGTTTTAAAAATAAAATTTTGAAAAATACTATTTAAATGAGTCACTGATTTGAAAAAAATGATTAAATTGTAATTTATAATGATTAAAATAATGTTTGATAAAATATAAAGATCCATGATATAATTTTTCGCGTCACGAAGGTCAGGCGATGGAACCAGTAATAGGGATGGGCACGGGTCGGGTTTTTGGCCCACCCGGACTCAACCCGAAAATAAACACCCTAAACCCGCATCCGACCTGACCTGAATATATTCTTAATAAAACTCGACCCGACTCAAAAATAAATATACTAAATCCGACCCTGACCTGACCCATATAAAATAAATTAATTTTAGGGACTTAATTGTAAAAAAAAAATTAAGGGACTTAATTGTAAAAAATAATTTTAAGGGACTAAATTATAAATAAAAATTTAATTTTAATGATTTAATTATAAAAAATATATATAAAGAGTGGTATTATTATAAATATTCCTAAAAAATTTAAGGGAAAATTACACTATTGGTCCCGAGTCGGATATTTTTCACCCTAAACTCGAACTCGACCCGACCCGAGTTTATCATCAACAAAAACTCGACCCACCCAAACTATATTTTTCATTAAATCAATCCGATTGGACCGGGTCGGGTTAGAACCCATCGGGTCTGGGTAAAATACCCATCCCTAACCAGTAGTCATTGACTGGGTTTTTCTTTGGGGACCACTTCTCTAACCAATTTTAATCGCAAAGTAGGCCCATGTTTTTAATTCACTACAGGCCCATCCCCCTTCATTTCCTACCTGTCGGAACAAGCAATTATAAAGCATGATTTAAATGTATCAAATTGCTATTATAACTATAAGTTAGGTCGATGCCACTCCATTTATAGGATAACATTCAATAATTAAAAAAATTCAAATAAGCACGAACCAATTTACCTCAGTGGTTAAAGAACTGTTGTTGTTTCTAAAGGTCACAAATTCAAGCACCAGTAATTGCATCAGAGTAATTGAGTATACATTGTCAAATGATTGAAACTATATTCAGGGCAGATACTGCTTGTAATTGCATTAGTTTTTTTAAAAAAATTCAAATAAAACCATTGACATTTACCAACTTCATAGATTTAGGAATTTAGCTACGGTGATTTATGTTTATCTTCAAAGTATTTCTTTAATGCCGCCGGTGACTGGTGTTGAGATATGAGGGGTTGATGCGAGGAAAAGAGGAGACAAAAAAATAATAACATTTACGAAGTCCACTCGGAATGACCAATTATATGTAGTTTGGTGCGACCAAAGGTGGAGTTCCATTTATGTGCCGTGGATCTCGGCTCTTGTTCCCGCTTTAGGGCTCCATAAATGTATGCGGCAGCCAGAAATAAATATTGCATAACCATGCGTGCATAACCCTCCATTGTTTTATGGTTTAACTAATTTAATTACCTACTAACATTGGTTCGCAGTAGGGGTGTTCATTGTCGGATATCGGATCGGATTTGATCCAGTTTTTTCGGATCGGCAATATAGTGATCCGTATCTGATTCAGAAAAAAATCGGATATCCGTTTTTTCGGATATCAGATAATCGGATCGGATATTTGGATATCCAATTATCCGAAAATATAATTTGATTCAATTATTTTTTTTTCGAGTTTGAAGGTCGTATTTATGAAAATTTCGAATATAATAAACAAGTTGCTAAATATAACAAGATTCACATCTATAAAAATTTTGATTTCTTAAATTTTCGGATATAACAAGCATAAAATTGTTAAATATAACAAGATTAATATTAAAAAATTAGATTTTCGAGTTTTCGGATAATCCAAAATTTAAAATATTGTGATCCGTATTCGATTCGAAAAATTTATAATCGGATCGGATATCCGATCCGAAAATAAAAATCAGATCAGATATCCGAATTTTCGGATCGGATCAACGAATAATCGAATCGGATATTTTTGAACACACTTGGCAGGGTATATGCAACAATAACAACTATGCCTCGAGTCGAGGGCTTAATTGCTTTCGATTTTGGGTTTTTAATTGTTTTTTAGGCTATGTATGGTAAAATTATTATTTGGCCCTTCAAAAAATATAATTCAGTGTTGATCACCTCTAATTTTTAGAAATTTAAAATGTTCACTCAATAAATAATGTTAAATTTTTACAACCGTGATTAAAACACGCTCGTAATTACAAATATAAAAATATAAATAAATTATAATCAAATTTAATCGTTATAAAGTACAAACAAACTATTATACTTACGCATAAAGCTAAAATAAAACAACATATAAAGTTGTGTATCCCACCATTTCTACATGTCACAACTGATCTATTTTTTGGACGACATCACAAATCCTCACTTCATTTTGATATACTCCTTTTTTTAAGGAATGAAGTGAAAAGTATTACATTTTTATGGAATATATATATGAGATAAAATCAGTTTACACGAATAAAATTCGTCTGTCATTTTTCGGTGCCCCTACATATGCCCCAACACTAAAAAAACACTACAAAATTAAATTCTAAGCCCTAACCCTAAATTCTAAATCCTAAACCCTACACCCTATATCTTAAAAAATACACCATACCCTAAATTCCCTAAACCCTAACCACAACCCTTAACCTAAAACTCTAAACCCTAAACCCTAAAGTTAATTTTGAGCGTGGGGGCATATGTAGGGGCACCGAAAAGGGGTAGAGAATTTCCATCCCAATTTACACAGTGTAAAACTCTCTAAGTTTTACACATTTTTTGAATCGTTGGATGGCTAAAATGGATGGATGAGATTAATAGTAAAATATGTGAAGATTATCACTTGGAAAAAAAAGTAAGGAATTAATCTCAACCATCCATTTCCCCCATCCAACGGTCCAAAAGAACGTGTAAAACTTAAAGAATTTTAAGTTGTATAAGTTGATCCAAACCTTTTTTATATATATATATATATATATATTACCTTTTCTAAATAAAATTGGATGCTGTAGGGACCATGACATGAAACTGATATATGTCGATTACATGTCAATATCCTTGGTGGCTTGGTGCCGGTACATTAGAATATTAACGTTAATCCATGATTACTTGAACAAATTAAAAGCATGCCTCTTCTTTTTTCCAACTTGTATATACAAATTTATGTACACTAAAGTTTATATATTTTTGATAATTTTAAGAGTAGTGATTTAGGCTTATAATTTAAAGTTTAATGTTTAAGTATTTAAATTTTTAATTTTAAAAAATTATATTTTGTTTACAATATTGTATATTAAAATATAACCTTTAAATTAAAAAAACTTGAATTCATTATATCTTGATGGAAAATTCTAGAACGGGCGTCGCATACCGCTAAACACCACTAACGTTGAACACCATTAAAAACACTATTAATTTTTTAATAAAAATTAAAATCACAAGGGATTCAACCAACAATTAGACACATTTTAAACCAATTTTTTTTATATTTTTAATATTAAATCAATATTATTTTATTTTGTAAACTCTAACCTAAAAAACTCTAAACAACTTAAATCTTCTTCATCCCCAGTCGTCCGCTGTCGCTGTTTACGAAAGTTTTTTTTCAGAACTGCCCCTTCGACGCCGTCAATCTCAACAACGTCGAGCACCGTCGAGTCTTTTTCATAACCGTCACAGGCCCATCACCGTTGCCGTCTAGCCCAACAGACATGGAAAGCAGTAATTGCAGGCACACGATCTAGGAAGAACAATGGCGTTCGTCGACGTCCAGTGGCAAGAAGGTTGAGACAATATCAACGATAGCGGAAGGTGGACGACGGTTGTGAACGACAACGACGTCAGTTGTAGAATATAAAGTTTATGGAGATTTAAGTTTGTGTTATAAAAACAATATTTAATAATTTGAATTAAGAAGTAAAAATTATATTAAAAAATTGTCTAATTATCAGTAGAGTCCTTTATAATTTTAATAATAATTTAATAATTTTAATGGTATTCTGCGTCAGTAGTGATTAATGATGTGCGACGCTCGTGATAAACTCATCTTTTAAAAGATGGTTTTTTTTTATAAAAAAATTCCGGTCAAGATGAAATGATAATTATGATTTATGATCTAAAAAAAACCCATCGAAATGATGTTTTAAGTTGGTGGGCCCAAACGCCACAACAAAGAATCCCAATCCACGGCTGACAACAAATAATATAAAAGAAAGAGAGATGGGCTTCCAAGTGCGGTGCCACGTCATAGAGCAGAAGAATATTTCCATATCTGGCACACACCCGATCATAATCCCGCCAACCCCAACTAGAAAAATTACATCGAGGAGTAAATTTACACACAAGTCCGCACGCGCTCATTTCCCGAGTTCCAAATTCCCAACCGGTGTAGGTGTTTCCCTGCGCCGAAACTGAACATTTGGCACCCTTTTTTAACTCAGTTGCCATCACAGCACCACGCGCGAATCAATACGCGCAGCGGTTACATATATTATAATTCACCTTTTATATTCTTCGGCTAGAAAGATAGAAGAAAGCTGCTATAAGCTCTGCTTTTGCTTTGCCTCTCTGATTTCCCGGCGGCACGTCTGTTTCTTCTCCTTGATCCCATAAAGTTTACTTTTTTAAAAAAAAGTTTGTTTTTTTCCTAGTTGGATTCTAGAACCATAAAGGTGAGTTTTTGAACCGGTTGTTAACCTTTCATGCAGTTAGTAGACCAGTAGTACTCTACGGGTCGGCTTCTTCAAACCGGTTGTTAACGTTTTTGAAATTAGAAGTGAATCAAAGCTTGTTACGAAGCTAAAGAGGAAAAGTATAGTTGAGCAAAGACCAAGGTTTTAACGTGTGTTTTTCTCTTCAAGTTAAGCGTGTTCAGTTTTTTTTTTCGGATTTGAATGTGAAAGGAAGGGGCGGCGTCTCAACGGCGTCTGCAGTGTTTTCCGGCGAGGATTGAGGAAGTAACTTTATGGTGAAGAAAGTTGATATCTTGAGGAAAGTTCGTGTTTTTGTAATTGATTCAAATTAGTAAGCATGATGAAGGCTCCACCAAGTGGGGTTTTGGGAAATCCTGCGGAAGGTTTGATCTTTCTTACTGTTTTCTTTTTGAGTCTGTTTCAGTTTTTTTTGTTATCCTTTGGGTCAAAACAGTTTTTTTTCTTAATCATTAGTGTAAATTTATTTTGTTTTGGATTTGTCCCCCATATTATCCAGATTCCTCTTGTTGGTTTAAAATTTTTGGTTTTGTTTCACTGCTCCACATTTTTTGAAGTAAAATATTTTGAAGAAATCATATAAAGTTCCATTTTTGATAGAAATGGAAAGAAACAAGAAACAAAAGTGGAAGTTTAAAAGTTACTGAGTGGAAAACTTTCCTCATTTCAACGAGGAAGGTTTCTGTTTGGCAGCTGGGAAAAAGAGTAGAATTAATTTTTGATTCTGGGAAATTTGGTATCTTTTTGCTTTGAGACTCTAAAGTTAATTGTTGCCTTGTCTATCGTTCAAAGTTTTACAGAATATGAATATCTGAGATCTTTTTGGTAGTTGATGCTTTAAATAGGTTTTTATGACTTTTGTGTTCTGTGGGATGTTTGATTATGTTCTGGTTGGTTTTGGAAAGCAGGAGATAGGAAATGTATCAATTCTGAATTATGGCATGCTTGTGCTGGACCACTTGTTTCTTTGCCACCAACTGGAAGTCTGGTGGTTTACTTTCCTCAAGGCCACAGCGAGCAAGTGAGTCGCTTTCGTCATTCATTTCGAAGGAATAATTGTTCTGAATTCGGACAGCTATGATATTTTCTCCGATTAATAAAATTTGTCCAGGTTGCAACATCAATGCAGAAGGAGACCGATTTCATACCGAGTTACCCTAATCTTCCTTCCAAGTTGATTTGCATGCTCCATAATGTTACACTGCATGTAAGGAGCAAGGCACCCTTATCTGTAGTTTTTTGTTCCTGGAAGTCATACTGAAATATGAATTGGAATCCTGGATAGCATGTGCACCAACATAACTTTGTAATGGTCAAATGATATGAACGATGCTTGTTATACGATCTTACGAGGTTGCTAACTTGTTGAATTATTTAAATTTTGAATTAGGCTGATCCAGAAACTGATGAGATCTATGCCCAGATGACTCTTCAACCTGTAAACAAAGTAGGTCAACTATTAAATTCGAGAATTAATTAATTGATACCGCCGAGTAAACTTTAAAGTACTTCTGTACAGTTTGACAAGGAAGCGATACTGGCATCTGATATGGGCCTTAAGCAAAGCAGACAACCTGCTGAGTTCTTTTGTAAGACTCTTACAGCTAGCGACACTAGCACTCACGGCGGATTTTCTGTTCCTCGTCGAGCAGCTGAGAAGATCTTCCCTCCTCTGGTGTGTTTAAACTTTCAATATTTTGATTTATATTTTAAGGTTTGATAGGTGTGATCTAAACATTTTGTGTCTAATTTCCTAAGATCTAAATGATGTTTGGTAGGATTTTTCGATGCAACCACCTTGTCAAGAGCTAACAGCAAGAGATTTACATGAAAATGCGTGGACTTTTAGACATATTTACCGAGGTATTCTTCTCTTCAAGATATTGTCCTACCCTTTCACAAGCAGAGCACTTGTCATATAATTTTGTTCAACATAATATGATAATTTCTGTATCTTCATCACTAATACTTTAGGATGATACTAGTAAAACATATCATTTTGTTCAACATATTATGGCGCCTTCGTATTAAATTTTATAGGTGTCTGAAATGGAATAATATAATCCAAATGCACAATGGCTTCTCTGCAGGTCAACCTAAGAGACACCTTCTTACCACTGGTTGGAGTGTCTTTGTTAGCACAAAAAGACTCTTTGCTGGTGATTCGGTTCTCTTCATAAGGTATAATTCATAATTTCATATACATGTACAAATATATCTCTGTGTGTGTACCAATGTATTCGATAGGATATACTGGATGGCTGTCTATTTTTCTGCTTCACTTAAATTCTTTGCTTAAATGTAGAGATGAGAAGTCACAGCTCCTTTTGGGTGTAAGGCATGCTAATAGACAGCAGCCGTCTCTCTCGTCATCAGTGATTTCTAGTGATAGCATGCATATAGGGATCCTTGCCGCTGCAGCTCATGCTGCAGCAAATAACAGCCCATTTACTATATTCTACAACCCAAGGTATTGCTGTAACATATGTTGTTTGTTCTTGGATTCATCATTATTGTTTAATCACCAATATTCATTCAAAAGAATAATATGTTAATATAAGGTCTCGAAATATTTTTTTATTAATTTTGATAGGGCAAGCCCTTCTGAGTTTGTGATCCCCTTAGCGAAATACATCAAAGCCATGTACACCCAAGTTTCTCTTGGCATGCGGTTCAGAATGATGTTCGAGACTGAGGAGTCTGGAGTTCGCAGATACATGGGTACAATTACTGGTATCAGTGACCTGGATCCCGTGCGATGGAAAAGCTCACAGTGGCGCAATCTTCAGGTATTCTTTTGACATAACCATTCATGAATACAAATGTTGGTCCTTACTGTTCTTTTGTATTTTTATTCCAATAGTAAGTTACATCTTGTTTTGTTCATATTTATAATTTAAATGGACTTACTTGCAAATGTTGTTTTGATCTTGTTATTTTGACTTTAAACACTTAAACTGACTCGCTCATTGTTCCTGCCGGGAGCCCGGGACCATACATGATACATGCAGTTTTAAAGTAATACTTGCAATTTACTTCTATATTCTCAACAGGTTGGGTGGGATGAATCTACAGCTTCTGAACGGCCCAGGCGAGTTTCAATTTGGGAAATTGAGCCTGTTGTATCTCCTTTCTTCATATGTCCACCTCCCTTTTTCAGGCCTAGGTTTCCAAAGCAACCAGGGATGCCAGGTGAATCATTTTCACTAGATATATAATCTTGCTGTAAACATGGACAGGGAATGGAAAATTTTCAAGAACTTAGGTCACTTTGAAAATGCAATTGCAGATGATGATTCTGATGTCGAGAATGCTTTCAAGAGAGCTATGCCTTGGCTTGGAGATGACTTTGGTATGGAAGATGCCCCTAGTTCAATCTTCCCTGGTTTGAGTTTAGTTCAGTGGATGAGCATGCAACAAAATAATCAGTTTCCAGCTGCTCAATCAGGAATCTTTCCGTCAATGGTTTCTTCGAATCCACTGCAAAATAACCAATGCATTGACGATCCTTCCAAATTCTTGAATTTTCAAGCTCAAGCTCCTGTATTACCTGTCTTGAACATGCAATTTAATAAAGCGAATCCAAACCAAGTCAACCAGTTGCCTCAGGCACCTATGACTTGGCCCCAGCAGTTATTGCAGACTCCTCCAAATCAACATCATCAGGAGCAGCAATCGCAACATCAGTTGCAGAAACAACAGCCTCAACCGCAGCCATCTCCTAAGCAGCAGCAGCAATCCCAACAGCCACAGCAGCAGCCTCAGCCACAGCCATCTCCTAAGCAGCAGCAACAACACCTCCACGAACAACAGCAGCAGCAGCTGCTGCAACAACAAGCAATCCTACCGCATCAAGTAAATAATGGCATAATTGCTCCTAACCCGATTCTAAATCAAAATTTGCATCAGCCAGCCGTTTACTTTCAGCTGCAGCAGCAACAATTACTGATGAGCAATAGTCAGTCAACCCAAACTATCCTCTCTGCTAATAAGACTTCATATCCTTTGACGTCTTTACCACAAGATACATGGGTTGAGCAACAGATGGAACAACAACCTAACCACATGCAGAGGCAGCAGCAACATACACAGTTGCAGCAAAGCCTGTCCCAGAGGACGCAGCAGTTGCCGCAGATCCAGCAACTGTCACAGCAGGGCCTCACAGAGCAACTGCAATTACAGCTTCTCCAGAAATTGCAGCAACAGCAGCAGCAGTCATCTCAACAATTACTCTCCCCAGATGGATCACTGTTGCAGCCTCCAATGGTGCTGCAACACCAAACACATCAGCGGAACCAACCATTGCAGCAGTTGCCTCTTTCTCAGAGCAAGGCACAACCACTTGGTAGCAATGGCTTCTCAACATCAATGTCTGTGCAACCTCAACAGCTTTCGGTGAACCAACCCCAAAGTCAGAACAAGCCACTTATGGCGATGAGAAATAATTCTGGTCTTCCTGATGGGGATGCTCCGCGATGTGAAACCTTACCTTCTACCCTTAATTGTCAGGTTTCCCCATCAAGCTTTCTAAACAGACGTCACCAAGTACCATCCACATTGATGACAGATCTGGTTGTTGAGCCTCCAAGCACACTAGCTCAAGAGCTCCTAAGCAAGTCTGATATCCAAATCAAACATGAGCCACCCACCTCTAAAGGACTAGACCAATCAAAGTACAAAAGTTCTGTAGCAGACCAATTAGAAGCATCCTCTTCTGGAACATCATACTGCCTGGAGGCTGGCACCATCCAGCATAATGCCTCCCTCCCTACCTTTCTGGAAGCTGACATCCAATCACATTCTCGGAACAATCTTCCTTTCACAGCTAATATTGATGGATTGGCACCTGAGACTTTGTTAACAAGGGAATACGACTCTCAAAAGGATCTTCAAAACGTACTTTCTAATTATGGTGGGAATTCAAGAGATATTGACATAGAGTTGTCTACTGCTGCAATAAGTTGTCAGTCATTTGGTGTGCCAAATATACCTTTCAAGACCGGGTGCTCAAATGATGTTTCCATCAATGACACAGGAGTTCTAAATGGTGGATTGTGGGCCAACCAAACTCAACGCATGCGAACATATACAAAGGTTTGTGACTGATGCAATTGAAAAAATTTCACTCAAATGTTTCACCTTCAGTCTTGCATTTTGTTTTGCATGATTTCCTTAGCCTTTTCTCATTAGAATACAATCAATTCTTTTGAACTCGTTAAGGTGCAAAAGCGTGGCTCCGTTGGAAGATCTATCGATGTGACACGCTACAAAGGGTACGATGAACTCAGGCATGATCTAGCTCACATGTTTGGTATTGAGGGGCAGCTGGAAGATCCACAAATTTCTGACTGGAAATTAGTTTATGTGGATCATGAAAACGACATATTACTTGTTGGTGACGATCCTTGGGAGTAAGTGAAGGAACCCAATAAACTTTTTAACCTTTTAGCTTTGGTCTCTCCGTTAACTTTTGAAATTTTAATCTTTGCAGAGAATTTGTAAGTTGTGTTCAGAGCATAAAGATACTGTCATCAGCTGAAGTACAGCATATGAGCTTGGATGGCGATCTCGGAAATGTAGCAGTTTCCAATCAAGCCTGTAGTGGGACTGAGAATGGAAATGCATGGAGAGGGCATTACGATGATACCTCAGCAGTCTCATTTAACAGATAAGGTTTATGAATTCGAATAAAGAAAAACATATTGACATATTTCTTCCCTTGGACTTTGCCCGGTCGCGGGGATGAATCTGGTTTATGCTTGTTCACTCAAAATGCTACAATTTAATCTAGTCCTTCCAAGAGAAGCGATTGAGCCTTCAGAAAGTGTGCTCTGATTATTTGGTGTGAAATTGTAAAACCACCGCCGTGAAGTTCGAATAAGAATCGAGGCAAGGGACCATTGATGTATAATATATAACCATATTTGGAGAACTGGTCTGTCATTTTCTCCTGTAAATGCTAGCACGTTATCTGAAAGATGCGTAGTTTCGTTGTAGCTATTACTTGACAGATATAAATTCATGTTAGCTTCAAAATCTCATCGTAAACTACTGCATGCATGCAGCATGTTATAGTACTTTACATGCAACACAAAACAGGGCAAGCTGTTGGAATATTCTTACAAATTTCTAGTTTGGCCCGGCTGCCCCCTAGCTGCAAAGATGGTTAATGACAATTCAGATCATCGGAATGTGGAATGTTTTGCAAAGTGAGCAGGGCCACAATGATGCTGTTTAACAATTAGCTGATAGCGGATTACATTAGCTGATAGCTGATTTGACTAGCGGATTGTATTAGCTTATTGTATAAAAATGTTTGGTAAAACTAACTGATAGCTGATAACTCTTAGATTATTTAAACAAGCAAAATGACATATAAGGACATGATTATATTCAATATTTGTTTGAATAGTTTATTAGTTATCAATATTTTGTATCTAATTATTATTAATTAGATCTATAAAATTATTTTTAATATAATTTTTCTAAACATATTCAAATGATTTATATATTAATTTATTATTTATATAATTATTTTAATATAATTTAGCTAATTAATAAATTTAAATACACATATAAATATGTAATAATAAAAAGAAAAAAAATAAATAGGATTAGCTTATAAATAGGGTGATAAAATATTTAATTTAGGTTATTTTGAGATTTTTGGTAACTGGTAAAGGTAAAAGAGTCTTTACAACTCTAATATCAAACCTCAAATCTTAAAAAGCTCCATTATGAGCTTTTTCAAAATTAGCGGTTTTACTCCAATCCACTCTTTCAATCCGCTGTTTACCAAACAACAATATTAGCGGATTTGACTGGTCAAACCTCTAATTATACCTCAAACCTCTAATTTTTGCCCAAACATCTCTTTACCAAACATGGCCAATATCCATTTTGTTGAATTTTTCAGTCATTTCCGTTGTTCGAGTTCAAGATAATATCTGTGTTTGACTTTAAATTTAAATAAATTTATACACATTTATATGACAAAACTGATTAAATTCGAATTGCTTAAATAAAATAATATTATTTACAACTTGAGTTCTCGAAACCTTATTCTAAATCTTATATTAGGTTAACATTTCACATTAATTCGACCTTCTTCTTAAACGGTAAATAGAAGCAAAGCGAAGAGCCTTCACCACGTTTCCAACATCATCCACGTGTCCACATTAATGTAATGAAAACAAATAAATTCCCTCCCCCACGTTTTGCGTTTCTATCCATATCCAACGGTCGCAAAGCTTCCACGCCGAGTCCCCACGTTCTCAGCACCGAAATTCCCCTCTTAATCTTCTACGTGGCAGTTTCACAAATGTCCACGCGCTCCCTCCCCTGCCGCCTCCCACCTTTTTTTTCACTTCTTTTTGCACATCAGGCCCTTTGCTATTTCATCTTTTACTATATAATGATAATCCAACCAAAAAATCATTAAGGGGAAGAAAAATGGTGAGGCCGATAGGGGAGAGGGATGGCGGCGGCCGTTACAAGGGTGTACGGATGAGAAAGTGGGGGAAATGGGTGGCGGAAGTACGGCAACCCAACAGCCGAGGGAGAATATGGTTGGGTTCCTACAAGACGGCGGAAGAAGCGGCGAGAGCTTACGACGCCGCCGTTTTCTGCCTGCGGGGGAATTCGGTAAGGCTTAACTTTCCCGACGATCCTCCGGATATAGCGGATACCGGTGATTTGACGACAGCTCAAATCAAGGAAATGGCTTCCAGGCACGCGGGTCGGGTTGCTGAAAAAGAAGGAACGGAAGTGTTGGCTGCTCCGGCTGGTAATTCATACGCCGAGTGTCATTTCGGCGGCGTTGGTGTCGGAGACAGATCGGGCCGTGCTTATTTTCACCCACCTGGTGTTCGGACTTTCTAGCCCAACAAGTTGAAACTGGTTGATTCGTAGATCCCATGTTAGTGGCATGCAAAGCTTGAATCTTGATAGGTAAAAAAGAAATTTTTATGTTTGTAGATTGTAACTGATTCTCACAGCCTTGTGTTTTTTTTTTCGTATTTGAAAAGTTGTTCTTGTTCAACAGCAATTATCGATCTGTGTTTGCATTGAATTGATGTCTTAAAAAAAAGATGAAACTTGGGACTGTATGTCGTCATTTAGTCGAAATCAAACCGGTGGCTTTGGAATTCAATGCAATAAGCCAATGAGAAGTGAAAAGATTCGTTGGATTACCTAACAGGTTTCTTGTTTTTTTGTCTTTCTTTGCTATTGCGGCTTGACTTTTGAGTATTCTTTGCCAACCGACACAATGATTTTTTGTAAGAAAGCGTGCGAATTCTTTACCAGCAAGAAATCCAGCAACTCATCCCCAATACTTATTCCTCTCCTTGAGGCGCCTAATAGTTTTATTCAAATAGATACTATTCAAATATATGTCGCTGCAGCTAAAAGAGCAGGCATTGATAGGGCAGGGCAGCTGGTGGAGGCAGATGGCCAGAGTTTGTTCTTGGTGCACTGTAGATAGTGCATGACATGATTGTGCTAACATGTTTGGATCTAGTGATTTTGTTTGAACTCAAAAGATATTTTGAGAAATGCAAGGCAATGCGTTTCGTTGTGATTTTTACTCTATATTTTTATACAATCGTAATTTTAAAAAAATAATACACAAAATCACGATGATTTAAAAAACTAAACATCATACGGACCAGTAATAGTTTTGACTTTCAAGTTGGGAACCTTGTCTGTTCTTTTTAGTTTATTAGTTGGATCTTCCCCTCTTTTATCTCTTTTTTTCCCGTTTTATACCGTTTGGACAGGTGTTAACATAAAATAATTGTGGCGTCACGATTAGACTAGCTATGATTTGACATAGTAGATTTGTATAGTCATCGATAGCAATGGGCAAGTGGTTGTCTTCTCGAATCTCGAGTGCCTTTGCAGCTCGGAGCTCGGCTTGTTCGCCTATGCGGAGGAACTACAGAGGTAGATCGTCGTTTATAGGTCGCAGCCCGCTAATTTTCAGGGGAAGATTCTTATTTGTGGGCTGCAATCTATTGACACGTGGTGATGGGTGTTCGCAGGTACCAACAATACTATATTATGAGCGTCTCTTTATACTCTTCGCCCATGTATACTTGTATCTACTACAAGATTCCAAATATATATCTACACAAAGTTCTTGACATCTTCCATAATTTGGGAATCGAATACGCGTTCGAGACAGGTTCATCCGAAAACCGACACGAATATACTACATTTGAAGGATTCAAATATGTCCAGAAAAGAGTATCAGACATGGATACTTTGTGAAACAGTCAAATAACATAACATTTACATAACTCGTCAATAGCAGCAATTGTTTGTGCGCATAGAATTCCCATATCCATCATGTAGTTTTTTGTTAAAAAAAAAAACAAAAACAGAATTTCCTTCATATAAACTAACCAACGGTCAGATTTGACTGAGAGTTAAGATCTAACAGAGCTCATTAGAGCTGATAACTCGAAGCATGCATGAATAGATGGGTAAGATAACAGCAGGATTACCCTGCCGAAACAAAGGATATAAGGCTTAAGAAAAGCCTCAAAAAGGAAGAGCCCTGGCATCACTTAGCCACGGTCGGAGCTAGTTATCGGAGCTTGTTATCTGGTATGGTGCTTTCGAGGCGATCCTGAATAAATGATTAGCAATAATTTTACTCAAAAAGTTGTATAAGTTAAGACAAATGAACCTTAACTTGTCATAAAACACATGTTTTGATCTTATTAAGAAATGTAGGACATGTCTACCTATCCTTTCGCTTCTCTAGGAACCGATGCAGCGAAGCTCTCCTTGCAATTGGCAGATCTGTAGGAAATAGACACAAAAACTAGTAAGAAATCCAACATAAAACATGAACAATAAAGCAAAACTGCATCTTCAATTACCACTAGGGAGGGGTTGCTGAGCAGGTTTATCGGCTTTCGAGGTAGGAGAAACTCCGATACCGGATTCAATTGGAGAACTTCTTGCTCTGCTGCTGTTGCTAGCTAAAAGCATGATTTCCTTAGCTTTGTCAGCTGGGAAATTATTGAACACAATCACTTGTCCACCATAAAAGATGGTCATTTCTGCAGTTTGAGGCTCAAACTTGTTCATGTTAGTAACAGTACTACAATCAACCCTTTTCGGAACATCACCGGACTTGTTATTATCGACGGGAAACAAATTCATGGTCGTCGGCGGCACCTGTGGTGTCCCTGTAACATATCCATAAAGAAAGCGGCTATACATTAGAGATTAGAATTAGACCCGAACTCTGTTGTTGGAGAACTGAGACAAGTAAAGGCTATTAATAACCAGGAATCCGATGATCCTGTCAAGTTAAAACGATGAAATCTCTAACAGAATTTTATTCTAAAAAAACATACGTACATGATTCAGACCTCTATCATCCCGCAAGAATTGGAACTTTTGAATCACGTGCTGTATTTCTTCTTCAAAAATTAGAGTAATTTCAGGGGATGACCGAGAGATTAAAGGGCATGTGTTCTGACTGTTTCGAAACGTTAATTATGAATATGTCAATTTGTAAATCTGATTTTGAGGATCTGAATCTAAGAAAATTAAAAACAAAAAGATCCTAACTTTGAACAATAATTTGATTAAGAAAATTAAAAACAAAGCTTAATTGAACTTCATTAATATAAACTAGCTTTAAAGCAAACTCTAAAGATGGTCTGATTCAATGATTATTTCTCAGTTTACTCAGCAACCCAAAACTGAAAAAGATTAAACGAAGGATTAATATCCTATACAGTAGCGGCCACAAGCGACTTAGTTTTAGGGTATAAAGAGTTAGTTTAGGGTTTAGGGGTTTAGATGTAGGGGTTTAAAATTTAGGAATAGTTGTTTCAATTAAGGTTTAGGGTTATAATTTAGTGTTTATAGGTTAGTGTTTAATTTTTAGTGTAATATAGTGAGGATTTAGGTTTTAACCTATAAACTCTATAAACCCTAAATTATAACCCTAAACCTTAAATTGAAACAACTATCTCTAAATTCTAACCCTTACACCTAAACCCTTAAACCATATACCTTAAACTAACTCTATATACCCTAAAATTAAGGCGCTTGTGGAAACTTTCAATTTCCACCACCACCTGTGTATAGAATATTTATCCTTAAAAAAAAGAAAAGAATTTAAATGAAATGAAGAACTTACCGTTAGTTTCAACGTTGCATGCCATTCTTAGGGATATTCCTAAATTTTTGAATATTCTAATATCATTTTTAAATTGTTGTTTATATCGCATCATATTATTACATAATACATACCAGTGTTTACATGACAATTAACAATTTTCTTAACATGTGATATGATTAGCATATAATGATGATTTAGAGATGAAATTAAAATATGAAATTAGAATGTTCAAAAATTTGATTACCAACTTAAACGGAAGGTTATAGTTTAAGGGTAAAATTAGAATGTTTAAAAGTTGAGAGTCAAATGTTAAGATTTAATAAGTTGAGACCAATTTAGGATTCGAAAGGGGAAAATGCATAATATGAGAATTGATTTCAGTAAGCTGATGAAAATTATATAAACTACTTGAAATTCTCTGTACAAAATTCAATGAATCAAACAAGTTATAAAAGTGGAGTCAAAACGGCATGGAAAAAAAAAATAAACATGCTTGCTCTGCTCCACCATTGTTCTTGCAAAATTATCTGATACAGATGCCTTTGAGCTTTGACCCCAGAAAGAATGGCTGGCTGACAGTGAACTACCATTTTCTCATATGTCATAATCTATATCTGTTACATTTTGGGCTTCAGAGTGCAATACGAGTCTTTCTTCTTCGTCGTATCTATCGAGGTTTTCACAAGGAGCGGGGAAGATGGTTCCTATTACGCGACCTTCCACGAAGGCGCACTGGAATATATGCTTCTTCTTATATGTTACTCCGATAGACATATCTCTAAACGTCACGTTTCTGATGGGAATTTCTTCGCTTCCGTGTATTCTAACAGGTACACGGACTCCTTGACCATATATCTCGGTGAAGCTTATGTCCCTTATTATTGGGAGGGCCTTTCGGTCAAAATCATCGTCAGGGTGCTCATTGTAGTCTGTCTTGATGACAATTCCAACTCGGGCACCATCAAATGTAAGATTTCGATAGGTTATATCTCTAACATATCCACCTCTTCCAACCGCAGTCTTGATTCGAACTGCACGCCTAGAACTCCAGATGAGGGCGTTCTCCACAGTTACATTAGATACCCCACCAGACATCTCACTGCCTATCGATACACCAGCACTGTGGCATGGTTCAGCCAAGGCATAATTTTTGTTAGCATCTGAAGAATTTTGCAACAAGTTTCTATGAAAGGAATGAATCATAACTGGTTTAACACAAAATTCTAACGCTAAACAACAAATCATAACTGGTTACTTATGATTGCATGGAGCGTATAGTTATCGACTTATGGTTTGCTTACGAAAACATGAAAGCAATCAGGATATTCACAAAGATGGAGGAACACTAATTTAAGAATCTTCACCTGACCATAGAACGGACGATGAGGTTTCTGATAAGAATGTTTCTTGAGGTTCGTCCATAAGCTATGCCATATTGATCCCATCCACTCTTTATCGCAATTGCATCATCCCCGACACTTATGTAGCAACCCTCTATCACCATATCCTCACATGAATCTGTTTATGACATAAATGACTTGCAATTAGTCACATTTAGAATGGACTAATCTTTCTGTTTTTACCCCACATGGGCCACATCAAATCAAAAACTGAAATGTAGTGTACACCGGTCTAGATTTGAGCTGACCAGCAATATGACACACAATGTTAAATAATCTTTATATGTGACGGAAAGTAAACGGGAAAGGAGGTAAAAGACAGAAGAATGAAAGCAAATTTGTTGCAATTTGCCCATAGATTTCATAGAATTCAGTGCAGGATGCTAAGTCATAAGTTCTCGGCTTTATGTTTATGTGCAGTTCATAGAATGAATGGACATTTTTTCTACTATTTACATGTAGAATGGTTTACTTACCAGGATCAATTCCATCAGTATTTGGGGCTTCAAATATTGGAGCCAGGATGGTAACATTCCTGACTGTTATATTCTTGCAGTCATACGGATGAAAAGTCCAAAACGGAGAATCACGTAAGGTTATATTAGAGATTACAATGTCGCTTGACCACATTATCTGCACAAGTGGACCTCTGGTGTTGTTGAGTAGCTTTTGGCGATACTTCTTCCACCATGACTGACCCTGTCCGTTTATGGTACCATTATGCCCTGTTGATTTGTGAAGACAAAGAGTAAAATCAGCCTCAGTCGGCAACAAATGATTTGTGCATAATAACGGTCTTAATCTTTATTTTATCCGAATCAAACCATACAAGGGATTCACTCAGCTACTAAGACTTTATAGTCAAATTTTGAGTGAGTCAAATCTAGATTACACGTGTCGCAAGCAGCCAGACAAATTTCTCTATTAATTATGATCGCTTCATCAATTTGGCAAGTGACTTTAAAATTTATACCTATCCATAAACATTCATCTTCGTAGCACTGGAAGAAAAGGGAGCAAGCAGGAAATGCTTAATCAACCAAAACCCTGAAAAGACTGTTTCTTTCCCCTTTCGTCCATACGAACAAGGATGCAGAAACAATTTACGGAAACTGTATTCATAGGAATCTATGAACTATCATGTTCTGACTCAGAAAAGCTAAATTGGCTCATTAAGTCAAAACGTAAAAAAATCGTAATGAAAAGCGTCCATTGTCTAATGGATAGGACAGAGGCTTGGGATCATGTCTTCTTAGGACTATTCTGGATGTACAATTCAATTTCGGTAGTAATATTCCATTTCCAACAGATAGACTAAAAATACAAGTTCCATCAATGAAATTAACTATAAGGTTTAGCGATAACTGTCGTAAAACTATAAAGTTCCCTGTAATTCTTTTACTAAATGCTTAAGTGCAAGAAGGTCATAGATTGCAGACAGAAAATGATAGCAACATAAGAAGAAAATATTACAAAATGTCTTAAAAAACTGGAACTACTGCTTACTAGGGACAGGTTAAATAAGCTAACCAGTTATAACAACATCTCTGAGGTTTTGTCCGTGAATTAAACTCCCGAACCGAGCTCCCTTATGCTCTCTTCCGTGCCCATATGAAGGCAATGGAGGCATTAAAGGCCATCGCTTCTCGTCCTGTATAATACCGGAAAAAGATCACATCCAAAATCAGCAATAGACATTAACAATAACCAGAAGATGAAGCCACCAAAATCAGAAGTTTTAAACAAAACAGAAAATAACTAGCTTCAAGTTCAACACCGGGAAATTGCTTAAACTAACACCAAATTATTAGCCCTCCTTCAACACAATTCATAGCCAATAACAACTAAACATGTTAAATAATTTGTGCGAGAAACTCAATCTTGTCCTCATAAAAGAAGCTTGTTTAGTTAATAAACCAAAACAGAGATTCATTTTCAGTGCCAATTTTAAACTTAATTATAAGCTTGTTTAGTTAACATCACTATTTTAAATGATATTTAGTTGAAAAAGAAAAGATTTTGAAAGCACAAACCTGGACTCCAAGAATCTCAGCATCTTCAGCTAGAAACAAAGTCATATGACTAGTTAGATTAAACGGTGCCGTGAGCCACTTCCCGGGCGGCACATTGAGCTGCGCACCACCTCTCTTTCCAAACTTGGAGATTGCCAAGATAGCCCTCTCGAACGCCGCCGTTTCATCCGCCACCCCATCCCCAACACCACCAAAATCAGTCAAATTAAACGCGAAAGGCCGCATCTTGGGTATTGGCCGACCCGGTCCAGCTTTGGCGAATATAGAGAACCCAGCCCCTCCAATATTCCGTTGCCATAAGAAAACCGAACCGAAAGCCGCGATCCAAAGGACAGTCAGGAGAGTTTTATGCGACGAAAGGAATGACATAACCCATCTCTTAAGTTCCAGCCTTTGTTGTTGTAACTGAGACCGCCCAACCGGCAATGTCTCCACCATTTCTGGGTTTTTTAGTGATAGGAGAAATTCGGTTCAAGAAAAAGTCTTTCCGCAGTTGGATTTGAAACACAGAAAAGGAGGATCCTTTGTACAAGAAGAGTGGCAAAATGAAAAAGGGTGTATATTTTTTTTAGGTAAAATGTTAACTATCGGTAGCTAGTGGATCTGTTGTTAGTCGAGAAATTATTACATGGTATCGGATCATCACGTCGTTCATGGTCTCTATCCACTAAAAATAAGTTACATAATTTTTTTTTATGGGTTAAAAAAGTGAAGATTCATTCTTGGAAAAAAATACATGGAAAAAAATAAATTATGTGGCTGATTTTTAATGGGAGGGACCATGGATGACGTGGTAGTCCGGGACCATACAATAATTTTCTGTTGTTCGTCAATGAAGGAATTGCAGAAGTTTGATGGATAAAATTCGTCTACCCTTTTCGGTGCCCCTACATATGCTCAACACTAAAAAATACTATAAAATTAAATTTTAAGCCCAAACCCTAAATTTTAAATCCTAAACCCTACACTATATACCCTAAAAAATACACCTTATCCTAAATTCTCTAAACCCTAACCATAACCTCTAACCTAAAACCCTAAACCCTACAGTTAATTTTGAATATAGGGACATATGTAGGGGCACCGAAAAGAGTAGAGGATTTCCATCCGAAGTCTGGTACGGTAAGGGTAGAGATAGAATTACATTCTCAAGATTTTTATGTCTAAATATGCCGAAGTCCCTATATTATTTTTAAATAAAGATTTGATCTTTATGTTTTTAGTTTTGTAAAGTTAAGTCTTTTAATTTTGTATATGTTCACTTGTTTCCTTGTATCTCTATGTATTTCTCACTTTTGGATTATGAAATATCAATGGCAAAGGCGTTGACATTGACAAAGTCAAAAGAAAGTTTGAGGCCTCACTTTCTCGTTTCAAGTTTCAACCCCATGAACTCTCTCCAATCTCAAACCTCAATTGTCAACGCTATTATTAGACCCGAATGCAGCTTGCCAGCTTCCTCCTCCTCTCAAAGCCACAATACAGTTTACCGGCATGGCAAACCTGCGCCCCCAATTAACCAAAACCAAACACAACGACTCCCAATACCACATGATTTTATCGAGCAGCGGCTCGTTTCTAACCGGAGCTCTCTTTTTTCCGGCCAGTAATGCCCGCTGTTCGCTTCCTCCGTTTCCTTCCCCTTCTGATTCTAACCCTGTCTTTTCCCACCCTCTGTTCTCCTCAATCTGATGCAGACATCCTGGTTAAGTTCAAGCAATCGGTTACACATGGTAATTTCAGTAGTTGGATTCCAGGACCGGGTGTCTCACCTTGTCGGAAAAAATGGGTCGGCGTTAGGTGCCGCGGAGAGGATATTGTCGGTCTCCATTTGTCGGATTTACACCTGTCGGGAACACTCGACGTCCACGTTTTGCTTCAACTTCGTTACCTGAGATCGATTAGCTTGATGAGGAACTCGTTGACGGGTCCGATCCCGGAATTCAATAAACTTGGTGCGTTGAAGTCTTTATATTTATCTCATAATCAGTTACGCGGCGAGATTCCGAGTGAATATTTTGCGCCGATGAGATCTTTGAAGAAAGTTTGGTTAAATGATAATAAATTCACCGGACATATCCCTGAGTCCGTAATGCAACTACCTCGTCTCTCAGAACTCCATTTAGAGGGAAACCACTTCTCGGGATCGATCCCGCCGTTGAAATTTCCGACTGTCCTGACATCCCTTAACCTGTCGCTTAATCACTTGGAAGGACGGATCCCGGAAAGTTTGGCCAAGTTTGGCGTCGGTTCATTCCAAGGAAATGAAGGACTTTGCGGGAAACCGATGGCCAACAGTTGCATAAAAGAAGCTCCACCGCCAGTCGCTTCAACTCCGTCACCGTCCGGTAGAGCCAAATCCAATTACAATGGCAGGCCAATGCTTGTAGCCACGACCGTGTTTTTTTTACTGTGCATTGTGATAGCCTTCCTCTTTTCCGCAATCCGTAGGACTAAGAAGGACGATGGTTCCGGCGGTAAAAGTAGGGAACCTGTAAGAGACAAGATGCTGCCAGTCCAATTACCACCGGAATCCATCCACCGGAGGTCCGTAGAGAAGAACCGGAGGAGTAAATCGGGCTCGAGGCGGGATTCGAAATCATCGGTTACAAAGGGCGGGATGGCTGATATGGTCATATTGAATGGTGAGAAAGGTGAATTCGGAATGCAGGATTTGATGAAGGCATCCGCTGAGGTGCTAGAAAATGGCGTGTTGGGCTTTGCATACAAGGCTACAATGGTGAATGGATTGACCGTGGTGGTGAAGAGATTAAGAGGGATGAACAGGCTGGGAAAAGACGAGTTCGCGGCTGAAATGAGGCGGTTCGCGGCGTTGAAGCACCGGAATGTTTTGGCGCCATTAGCATACCATTTTAGGAAAGAGGAGAAGCTTATTGTTTCAGAATACATGCCTAATGGCAGCTTGTCATACGTCTTGCATGGTAATGTTATTACATTTTCAGCTCACTTTCATTTTAGATGCAGATTCAATGGCTTGAATTCGACCCGAACTCTAAATTTCAGGTACTCGAGACGTAGCTCATGCTAATCTAAATTGGCCGACTCGTTTTAAGATCATCAAAGGCATCGTTCGAGGGCTCGGTTGTATTCACACAGAGTTTGGAACATGCGAGGTTCCCCATGGAAATCTCAAATCCAGCAATGTACTTTTAACCGAAAACTACGAACCATTACTAAGCGACTACGCTTATCAAACAATGGCGAACTCGAAAAATGTTGCTCAAGCATTGTTTGCTTACAAATCCCCTGAATATCTTCAGTACCAACAACTCTCCCCAAAATCAGATGTTTACTGTCTAGGAATTGTCATCCTGGAAATCATGACAGGCAAGTGTCCTTCACAATATCAAAGCAACGGCCAGGGTCGGATCAATATCGTGCAATGGGTACAAACATCAATATCGGAGAACCGAGCTCAAGAATTGATTGATCCTGAGATAGCAAACAATGCATCCTCTACTGATAAGATGCTTAAAGTCCTCGAAATCGGAGCTGCTTGCGTCGAAAGTAACCCTGATAAACGTTTACACTTAAACGAAGTTGTTACTAGGATAGAAGAGGTAAGTTAAATCCCAAGGCAGGCTTTGTTTCCCACTGCCCCGTAGGTGAGACCGAAAAAGGGTAGCTAAGGTTGCCGGAAGCGATCGAGGTCGTTTCCTTATCGAAGAAAGATCAATTTTTGTTCTTCAGATTGAACTACCCAAAACTAAATGTTCGGATTTGTTTATATGTTAGGATAAGAAATCTTGAGAACGTGCAGAAGCTTTTTCAAGAATAATTAGGATGTAATCTTATCTTAGTAATGTAATATGTACATAACAAGAAAACATAATCATTTTTGCATGAATGACGATAAATATTTGATCGCATAATAAAAATATATTCTTTTTTCGAGTCTAAAAATTCGATTTTTTTAGTCGAGTTTTGTTCACCTAACGGAAGCCACTATTATTTCCCATTATGTTGTTTCTCTGCTCTTTCTATCTGAATTACATTCAAGTTTAAAACTTGTTTCTGCTCTTTCTATATGAACTGCTTTGAAATAATCCATATTCTTGAATGCTGAGCATATGAGTAATGAAAGGTGGTTTGGTTTTCTCTTGATTTTGCATATTTGTTAGTGAAAGCAAATCTCACAGCATGTGAGGTTTTATGAAAATGGTAATGTCTGTGCTCGGTTTTTTAATCAATTTTCAGCTTGTCCAGCTATGAAAAATGGCTTATTATTTTCTTGGGGAAGAAGATGACAAACAATGAAATTTCCTGGAAACAAAGTGGCAAAAGAGTACTGTTGTTTTGGTTTTCTATATCATTTTCTTAAACAATCAAACTCTTTCTAGTAGTAAACAATGAAGTTTCCACATGTTTCATGTATTATTTTCATTTGTCTGAACTCTTGAAACATGACAAAAAACCTAACAGGGAAAGACTCCTTGATTGGCCAAGATTTCATTTCATAAGAAACATGTACAATCAAATCAGATAAAAAATAAAGGCTTAACCGTTAAATAAGGGTCTAAACTATTCTTTTTTTCCAGTTAGGTGCCCAAACTATTTAATTTCGTGACTCATTTAAGGTTTGTCCTTAATTCCCACTGTTAAAGACACGTGTCATCTCCTGAAAGTTTCAAAATTATATTAAAAATAAATAAAATTACTTAATTTTAAAAAATTCTCTAAGTTTTCCAGATTTCACAAAACAACCGCAAATTCTAAATTTCCTAACTCCCCAAAACCTAAATCCCAATTTGGGCCGATTCCGCTGCCGCCCACTACATCGGTCATCAGACCATCACGACCATTTTCCCTATCATTTGTCGCCGGAAATCGACCGACGACGTATAAATCGCCGAAATTGTCGAATAGTTTTTTCGAACGATTCACGACAAACGGCGGCGGGAGGGGGTGAACGGCGTGTGAGTTGTTCGGCGAGGAGAGGACACTTCATTTTGTCGCCGGCAACGCGGCGAACGCCGACAAAAGTAGTCAAATTTGGGGGTTTAGGGATTTGGGGGCTATTTTGGGAATATTTGAAAATTTTAGAATATATTTTTATTTTGTTTTATAAATTTTATTTATTTATAAGATAATTTTAAAATTTTTAGGAGATGAGGGTCACGAAATGAAACGTTATGTACCTATTTGGCCCGAAAAATAAATTGAACACTTAACTAAAAAATGACATAGTTTAGGTACATATTTACCTATTAAGCCAAAAATAAAAATATCTTGGCCTTTCCTTTCCTTTCCTTTTTTTTATTTTAATTTTCTTTTGCAACAGTTTTGGGCCTGGTATTTTTGAAAAATACTTTTCCCTAAAACCAATCAAATAAGGTGTGGCAAAAGAGTATTAGGCCAGGTTACCTTACCTCTTTAAGATTCGACTAGTCAGTTCTGTTTGATATTGAAATTCCTTTTCTGCAGTTCCCTCGGCTAATGGGACACTTGTTTAGAGGTAGCTCCACACTTCTTTGGTGGAGTTTGAGATGGAAGATCTTATGGAAGGAAATTAATAGTTAGTTGGTCTAGTGACATGAAACGTTAGTCTGATGTTGTGATTAAAGTAAATTAGGTTGAGAGAGTTGTAGTGGATCCAGATTAGTCGACCAGCAGGTTGGATAAACCAGCAGAATCACTTTCGGCACCAAAAGTGACTTTTATAGGCAAGACCCTTTGTGACATTTAGCTCACTGATAAACTAACACGCTTAGAGAATTCTCTAGAAAATTCCAAAGTTTCAACAGGATATTTGGAGTTCGAGAACTTGAGTTACCTTTCTAGAAACTGAGCAATGTACCTTATTAGAGCTGTTCGTTTTGTGTTGTTTTCTGGTATGGTAAAACTAGCAGGGGGAGCATAATCTTGACAGAAGATATTGCATGCGTAGAAATATTGACCCGTTATATGGATATGAATTGTAGGTAATTGTCACGTCTGAGAAAAGGTGGAGTCATTAATCGCACATCGGAAAGAAAAAGTGAAGTCTTCGGATAAATAAACGGTGGCGCTGCACATCCTATCAAACATGTTTTTTGGGAAGAGGATAATGGCTTCGTGACAAGTGGTATCAGAGTAATCTTTTGACTGACTGATTTTACGTCAAAGCCCGTGAGCAGGATAGGCAGAGTAGACAACCGGAAAGGAAAAAGGAGTTCTTGAGATATATAAACAGTAAAGCTGCATATCCTATCAGACATGTCTTTTGAGAAGAGGGTGATGACCCGTGACATAATGAAACAATATTAACATATACCTCACAAGCAGCCAAGTCGTGGGCCTAGATTTTTCATTTTTATCTTATACATCAAGATACATGTTTTAAATGCATATAATTTATGTCAACCATTTTTATTTACTAATCAACAAATTGTGAGAGTCGAGACATTGGTTGATTAACAATTAAATTGACCCAGCCCATTCCAGATACCAATAAACTTCTGTATTTCAAATAATGAATGAACAAGTCTTTGGTCTCAAGAGAAGAAAAAAAAAAAAGCTCGACCTCTTTTGACATTTGCCACATTGAGCAGTCTCTAATTACTGCCTATACACAGTGTGATTTACATTCTGTAATAGTCTAACATATACTCTTATGCTTCCCTAACTTTATAGTGCAATGGAGAACTCAACACATTTCTATGATTTCGCTTCGCGGCGTTGTTTTCGGGGTGAGTTCGAGACATCCTCGGCGATCTGTGATGCCTCAGGTGGCGATGATGGAGTCTGTGGTTTTCATGATAATGAGATTTCTCTTTCTTTACCTCCTCCTTTGATTCACATTGTTTACTGACAGTGTCCTCGTCTTCTTTCGGCGAACCACTTTGGTTCGGAACCGTATAAACAAAGGTACCAACTAGGATGTCTTCATGGTCCTGAAGTGGTTCCAATGTCTTAACCACATCACTCATTTTGGGTCTTTGCTTTGGGCGGTGGCTAAGGCATTGGTAAGCCAAAGCAGCTGCCTTTCGTGCACCTGTTTCCGAGTACTGGCCTTCGAGTCTAGGATCCATTATTCGACCGAGTTTCCTAGGATCATTCAACATCGGCCTTGCCCATTCGACCAAGTTCTGTTCTCTCGGACTTCGGCTCTTGTCCACAGATCTTCTCCCTGTTAAAAGCTCCAAAAGCACCACTCCAAAGCTATACACATCACTCATTGCGGTCAAGTGGCCTAAAACAACACCCTTAGAATTGATGTAATCTATGAAAATAAAACTGTATGAATCAAATGTTTGTACCTGTCATGATGTATTCAGGAGCAGCATAGCCGTGTGTCCCCATAACCCTGGTGGAAACATGTGTGTCATCCCCTTCGGGACCATCTTTCGCGAGACCGAAATCGGAAAGTTTGGCATTGTAATCCTGGGACAAAAAACATGTTTCAAAACTCAACATATCAGTAAAACCGAACAAAATGCAGGGAAAAACATGTTTTTTTTTTAAAGACAATATACATACAGAGTCTAACAATATATTCGATGCTTTGAAATCTCGGTATATGACCGGCTTTTCTGCATCATGGAGATAACCGAGACCCTTGGCAGCACCGAGAGCAATCTGCATCCTTGTCGCCCAAGGAAGAGACACCGAATACCCTGCAACAAGCAAGTAGATTGACATAAATTTTGATTTTTTCGGTCCGAAACCGAATGGTAATTTGCAGACAGAAGCATACTTCGAAACAGCTGATTCTCCAAGCTGCCTCTAGGCATATATTCATACACCAACAGCCTATGTTCTTCTTCGCAACAATATCCGATCAACTTCACCAGATGCGGATGCCTCAATTGTCCAAGAAACACCACTTCTGTCTGTTCAACAAAAAGAAACATTTACAAACGATGTCCAAAATCCAAATGTAAGCAAATGTTCCTGATTCAAATCAAAACACTCACCAGCCATTCTCTATGTCCTTGCAGACCTTCTAAATCCAGTAATTTAACAGCAACAGGTTGAGCTTTCAACCCTGGCCTAAGCTTATCATCAAAGAACCCTTTATGAACCGGTCCAAACCCACCTTCACCAAGAAAGTTAGACGACGAAAAGCTTTGGGTTATCAGCTTTAGCTCCCCAAGCGTGAAGACATGAAGATTTGAACCGGCAAGCGAGATAGACAAATCTTCAGAAAACATTGAACTGGGATAACTCAACTCTAACATTGCAAGCCTGTTAAATGAAGTTTGCTTTGAAACATCCTTCTTAGGCTTGGCTTCTGGTTCCACGACACCCTTGGAACATGTCGGGATGATGGATTTCCACGTGATTTTCATCACTGTCATTTCCTTCTTCTTCTAAATCTCTGCAAATTCAGTTCATATTAGAAGGAAAACCGACAGGTTTCAGGTAAAGATTTGATGGAAGCAGATAATTTAGGTTGGAAAAGTAATAGATAATTTAGGGAGGCTTAAAAGATTGGGAAAATATTCAAACACCAAATCACCTACTACCCTGAACAACTCTTTCCAGTTTGCCGTTCCTCCTTGATTTTTCTTCATATAAATAATTGGAAGAATTCCAAGCTCAACCCTTCTACAAATTAAGATAATTTAATATTAAAAGGCTAATTCTATAAAAGGTCCTTGTGTCATATGTTCTTTTTTATTTAACCACTCTTATAATTTGATTATCTCTATTTTTTTCTGTTTTCCGAAATTTTTATTTTTAATCCAATGCTAAGGCTTAAATGTAAAAAATGTTCAAAGTATACCTTTTTTGAACTTTAGGTGCTTAAATTTTTTTTTTGTAAAATAGGTGTCTAAAATTTCAAAAGTTATAATTTTAGGTGTCTGGCCGTTAAAAAAATGGTATCCATTTAAAACGTGACACATGGCATGAATATTAATTTTTTTAATTATTTTTGAAGAAAAAAACTTTAAATTTTATTTTTCTTTAAAAAATCTCAAAATATACAAAAATGTTCAAATCAGTCCATAAATCCCTAAAAATACCTAAATCCTAAATCTCCAAATTATCACCGTTGCCGTCGTCGGCCGCCGTCGCCGACACTACCCGTTCGGTCGCTAGACCTAGCCGGCCATTTCCCCCCCACTCGATGTCGCCAGATACCGGTGAACGATGTGCCAATCGAACGGTTATTTCACGTTCGACGTTCAATATTCGGCTGGCACATTATTTTTCAGTTTCCGACGACGGTGAGCAGGAGAAATGATCGGCTAGGTCCAACGACCGAACGGGTAGGGTTAAGGGCGGTGGCCAACGGCGGCAACGATGAGGATTTGAGGGTTTAGGGATTTGAGGACTACTTTAGAAAGTTTTAGAACTTTAAAATTTTTTCGTAAGATTTTAAATTATTAAAATAAAATAAATTTAAAAAAAATTAAAAATGGAACATGTCGATTTTATATTGGTTAACACTGCTTTTAACGTTAATTAACTATCATGCACCTAAAATTATAACTTTTGAAGTTTTAAGCACATATTTTTTAAAAAATATACTTTAGGCACCAAAAGTTTAAAAAAGTCATTATTTGAGCACTTTTTTTATTTAATCCCAATGCCAACTTATTTTCATTAATTTTATCAAATAATTTGATACAAAGTTATCTATTTTAAACAGGGACGAGGCTAAAGAGAATGGGAGCAGGGACAAAACTAGTATTCTAGCTCGAGAGCGGTAAAGTATTTTTTTTAAGTAGGGGCCTTATAATTATCAAATAATTATGGGTCATTTTATGAGTTTAATATGTGATGTATTTTACAATCTAAAATCTAAATATATAATTATGGATAAAAATTTCTCTCTTTTCGGTACCCCTTTCTATGCTCAAACACTAAAAAACACTAAAAAATTAAATTCTAAGCATTAACCCTAAATTTTAAATCTTAAACTCTACACCCTATACTCTAAAAAATACACCCTACTCCAAATTCCCTAAATGCTAACCACAACTCTAATCTTAAACCCTAAACTCTAAATTCTAAAGTTAATTTTTAGTGTGTGTGCATAAATAGGGGCACCGAAAAGAAGCAGGGGATTTATATTCTATAACATTAGAATAAAAATCATCTCCCATTTTCGGTGTCCATTTTTATGCTCCAACACTCTACATCCTAAAGAATACACCTTGCCCTAAATTCTCTAAACCAAACCTTAAAGCTTAAACTTAATTTTTAGTGTAAGACATAAATATGGTCACCGAAAAAGGACAGAAAATTTATATTCATAACCTTAACCTTGAATATCATAATCGTAAACTCTATCTACTAAACTTTAATTCTTAAATTTTAACTTAAAACCCTAAATCACACACTCTAAACTAAACCTCTAAATATCGTTTATAAAACTAAGTTTCGTACCACCGTTGCATAAAAATTTTCTTATTGTTTTATTAAATATAAATTATTTTAATATTTATCTTGCTGATCTTACCAGTTATTTTACACTCAAACCCACCAATCAGAGCAGTTTCTTAAAATCCAATGTATTATTTTCTTAGAAACTTCAAAAACAATACTATATTATATAATGCTATATCTTCTAGAAGATTTACTTCAATATATATATATATATATAATTAATATGTATTTATCGTGCTGATTCTATCATCCTAATATTGCATTGTCGCTGTTAAGATAGCCGAGATGATGAAAAATGTTTCATCTGCACGATCATAAACTACCGACGGATCTGCATACTTATCTCCTTCATCTAAATTTGATGGCCATGATATTTCCTTCAAGTTGACTTCAGATTTATAATATAACATGGTTCCAGAAGCTGGTAGGTTAGGGGTCGGCTTATTACAGAGGCGGATCCTCATTGAAGTTAGTCTTAATCCTTTAAAAATTATAAAAAATTTAATTTGGTCCCTTCAGAAATTTTAAAAATTATTATTATATTTTAAAATTTTTAAATAATTTTAATTAAATCCTCCTAAAATTTTAAAAGTCTTAATAAGTCTCAAAATTTTAAAAAATTTAGTTTAAACCCTTACATTTTTATGAAAATTTTAAATTAAACCCTTCAAAATCTTTCAAAAACATAATTTAAGTTAAAAAAATTATTATTTTTAAATAAACTCCCTCAAACTGAGTTGTCAAGATCTACTCGTGGCTTGTTATCTCTTTATTAATATCAGCTTTGTTTTATCCTGTTCTCACAATATCCTATCAGAATATTTTATTTATTTTTCTTAAATATTTGTAATCATCCTTTGTAAATATAATTTTATAATAGATAATTTTGATAGCAAAAATATTTGCGTGGTCGAATCTTGGCCAAGTTGCAACTTGCAATCTAAAGCATAGTATTTAATATAATTTAAGAAAATATGGCAGAGGAGTTATTCTGTCTTAATCCTTGTATAAATGAGAGAAGGGGCAAGTTTGTCAATAAGGAGGTTGGTGTGCGATTTGAGAGAACAATTCGTCATGACTCATGCCCTCGCCTAGGGAAATTCTAATGAAAGGCGGACTAATATACAGTTAAGAAACGACGTTATTGAAAATATTATAAGATTAATAATAAAATAAGTAAAGCGCTACCGGATATGTTGACTTAAAATAATGTATCCGGTAGAAAACATGAAAAAATATTAAAAAAAATTAGTAACCGGCCAATTTAAGTTATCGGTAGGTATCGACACTAACATAACAAAATAGGTAAAATTTTACTTATTTTGTTGATAAGAGTATCAACATATTAGGTAGCGCCTATTATTAAGCTGATGGGGCCTTGGAAATCCCACGATAACAAAATCGGTAAAATTACTTATTTTGTTGATAAGAGTATCAACATATTCGGTAACGCTTTACCTATTTTGTTATTAAAGTTTAAGCTGATGGGGCCTTGGAAATCTGACGATAACAAAATAGGTAAAATTACCTATTTTGTTGATAAGAGTATCAACATATCCAGTAAATTACTTATTTTAAGCTGGTGGGGCCTTGGAAAGTATCTATACTTTTTGAGTAAATTACTTATTTTGTTGGTACTTTTGAGTAAATTACTTATTTTGTTAATACTTTCGAAAGTATTTATATTTTTTTAAAAGTATCGATACTTTTTGTTGATATTTTTTTTTAAAGTATCGATACTTTCGAGCCACACTGCAACCGGTTACATTGTTTTTAAAAAAAAATATTGATACTTTTTGTTGATACTTTTTTAAAAGTATCGATACTTTCGAACCACATTGCAACCGGTTACATTGCTTTTTAAAAAAGTATCGATACTTTTAAAAAAGTATAGATACTTTCGAAAGTGTCAACAAAATAAGTAATTTACTCAAAAGTATCAACAAAATAAGTAATTTTACTTGATATGTTGATACTCTTATCAACAAAATAGGTAATTTTACTGGATATGTTGATACTCTTATCAACAAAATAGGTAATTTTACCTATTTTGTTATGTTTAATCGGTCACCTATTTAACCAGTCACGTCGTATATTAGCCGTATATTAACCGCCTCACAGCAGAACTACCCCCTCGCCTAGGGCGGTAAGTGAGACAAGACAGATTGTGAGCTATTCGAGCTAACTCGATTAAAGTTTGATTAAAGTTCGACTCGATTAGATTCGACTCAAATTTAAATTCGGCTCGAGTTCTTAACGAGCTGAGCTATTTGATACTCAACTCGAAAAGCTCGTGAGCTACTCGAAAATACAATATACTAAATTTTTATTTTTTTAAAATCTAAATTACTAAACTTAAAACCTTGAAATATAAACCCTAAACATAAGTTTCAAACCCTAAAGTCTAAATCAAACAACCTAAACCATTAAACTCTAAACTAACACCCTAAACCCTAAAAATAACAAGCTTGAGTTTACACAACTTGTGTATCAAAATTTTTTCTTGATAAGGCTTTAAATGAGACATGACAGATGGCGAGTTACTCAAGTCTGACACAGTCAAAGATTGGTCAACACTTGACTCGATTGAGCTCGAACTCGGCTCGAGTTCTTAACGAGCCGAGCCGAGCTCAGATTTCTCGGGCTCGTTTAAAATTACTCGAGCTCGAGTTCGACTCGAAATCTTAACGAGTAGAGTCAAGCTCAACCCTACTCGAGCTCGATTCAACTCGTTTACACCCCTACGACCTTAAGATAGTCAATGGGCAATATTGTCCTTTCCGGTAGGAAACTACGACGACGCGTTTGCATGCGTATGAAAGCCCGCGAGTAAAATTTACAAATACAAAGCAATCTAATATATATATAAATCTATGATTATATAGTTTAAAGAATTTACAATATATCAATAAGGGTTGAGTGCAATGGCAAGGCAAATTTCTCTTTCAATGAGAAAATCTAAATTCGAACATTGGGGACGACAATGTTGGAGTGAGAGCTACAAATTCTTAAGATGGTTCATAACATGGACATGTACTATACAAAAAATACACATCATGCATATAGTCAGTAGTGGTCTTGGTATAACAAGTTGAGACTTGAGGAGGTCAATTTAAAATTTTTAAAAATTTTAGAACTCTAAACTAAAATTTTTAAAAATTTTGAAGCCTAATGAAAAATTAAAAAAAAAATAAAATTAAAAGGTGGCCTGATTAGAAATACTTGAGGGGTTTAATGTAAAGTATTAAACATTTTGGGGATTGGGCCTCTCTAGCCCTCACCACCATCCATCCTTGCTTATAATCTAAACTCTAAAGGTTACACAATATATGTATAGTCCGAAGAATAATACATCGAGGACCTGTGGAGCATAGCCTCGAAATTTTAGAAAATTAGAGTTTAACTCCTTAATTTTTTCAAAAAATTAATAATTTGGCCGCCACAAAACTTTTATAACTTCATATTAAAGCTCAAATATTTTGAATAATCCTAATTAAATCACTCACATGGTTTTTATAAGCTTTTATTAAGCTTTTCAAAATAAATTTGATTAGACCCTATTTTTTGAATAAATGTAAATTAAGCTCTTCGAAGTTTTCAAAATGTTAATTTAAGCCTTTATTTAAAAAAAATAAGTTGACCTTCCAAACTTTTTTTTATAAATTCTGTCATTGTAACGAATAGTTATTAGGGGTGAGCAAAACTTGACTTGATTCGAAAAAATCAAAATTTTCGACTCGACTTGTGGCGAAAAACTCGACTCGTCTTGACTCAACTCGAAAAAATTTCAAATAAAGTTTGAGTTGGAAAATGGGAACTTGAATAACTCGAATTTTTTAGTAATTAGTGGATAGATTTTTAAGTTCGAGTTGAGTCCCTCAATTTTTCCTCGTATATATACTCATATAAAAAAAATATGAAGAAATATATGGCATGTATGAAGAAATATGTATGCATACCTTATATGATTAGAGAAAGTCGTTTAAATCAGAATCAAATTGTACTATAACATGATAAATAGTTACAATCAAATTTGTCTAGGAACTCGAAAATTTGACTCGACTCGAATTTCATAAACTCAACTCGAACCGAAAAAATTTCAAATAAAGTTTGAATTGTAAAATATGACATGTCAACTCGAATAACTTAAATTTTTTTTACTTAACTTGATCGAATGCTCACCCTTAATAGTTATTAAGCAAAAGAAATAAATTAATATTGAATATTGCATTTTGCTGATTTTTCGTTTCGCAGATTCTTTACTTGTTCAAACGCAACTGATTAGAAATTTAATACTTCCTTCTTTGATTTTTCAAATATTTATATATTAAAAAACTGTTGACATATTTTTTTTCAGAGGAAGCGAAAAAAAACTGGGAAATTGTGTTTCATATTATGGATAAAGGTAATGAATATTTTATTTTTTATTTTTAAAGTTTTAGTTCAATCAAGATGAATTTTGAAGTTCAATGTCCAACTTTTCAATTATTTTTTTCAAGTTCGGACAACCTTATCTGCATAATATGTGTACGTTATCAAATGTTAAAAAATATATTAGCAGATACTACATTATAAATTTATAATCAATTTAAAAAATAAATTTTTGAGATCTATTCATTTATCTTAAGTAGGTTATCAAATGTTAAAAAATATATTAGCAGATATTACATTATAAATTTATACTAAATTAAAAAAAATAAAATTTTGAGATCTATTCATTTATCTTAAATGGAAGGTAAAAGTGATTTAATTACATAGGCAAATTAAAATGATTATAGCTGTGAAATTGTTGTCTTGGGTGGTTGATTTTAGTTTAAGTTACAGTTCCTTTGAATTCAAGAAATTGAGATGAACAAATCAATCAAAACGCAACCACTTCGCCTCATTTCTTTGTAATTTCACCGAGGAAAAAAAAACTTCATAGAAAAACAAAAAACCAAAGCTTTTTTTTTATACCGAAACATTGACTCTTCAAAGTTTCTAGCACAACATTTAATTTGTCATACTTTACTGTTTAAATAATTAGATTATGGTATGCTAGAAGTAATGTATTAATTAACGTGCCATGCAAAGTCTTGGGTTTAGTGTGACATATGATTCGGATGGTTGACATTTTACCCATAAATCTTTATATTTTAATTGTCATTTTTAGCAAAAACAAATAGATTAGAATATTGATAAGGCAAAATATAAAAAAATCTCTCAACGTTTGCATATTTTGTTATTCGGCCATTTATTCTTTTTTTTTGTCTATATGTGTTCACAATGTTTGTTTATTTTGTCATTTGGCCCCCTATTCTTTTTTTGGGTCTAAATATGCCCCCAACGTTTCATTCATAGTCCAAATATGCATCTGTTGGATGTAAACTGTCAATCAACTGACGGTCAACGGCTTATAAAAAAATTTTGACGTGGCATCAGCAGATCTTAATATGTGACAAGTCCAGTCAGCATAAGCTGTTGAATGTTAGTTGACTGACAATTTCCATCTAACGAGGGCATATTTGGACCAAATTGAAATGTTGAGGGCATATTTGGACTACGAATGAAACGTTGGGGGCATATTTGGACTAAAAGAAAGAATAAGGGGCCAAATGACAAAACAAACAAACGTTGGGGGCATATTTAAACCAAAAAAAAAGAATAGGGGGCTAAATGACAAAACATGCAAATGTTGGGGGCATCTTTTGTCATTTTGTCTATTGATAATAAGATAAGTATGTATGCATATAAATGAGATTAAGTATATATATTAAAAATTTTGTAAAATATCAGGATTCTTGTGGATATTTTTCGAGGATTCTCACAGTTATTTATACAGTTATGGTTCGGATATTCTCTCGGTTCAGATATATAAATTATCGTCTCTATCCTCATTTGAGCTTCAGTGATAAAACTTTGCTCGTCCCCGTCCCTGTGGGTGAAGATTTTGATTATTCTTCATCCCGTCGGTTCGGATCTCCACGATTTTCAGACATTTCTCACCCAATTTCCACCATCTACTTACGGATTTAAAATTTAAGAAGTGAGAGTATGTACTCGCGTCACGTATTAAAAGTATGAAAATCAAAAGGGTATTAATGCACAAAAATCCCTTCTCTTTTTTAGTGTCATTTTCTATGCACCAACACTAAAAAATACTAAAATTTAAATTTTAAGCCTAACTTTAGATTCTAAATCATACACCCTAAAAAATACACATGCCCCAAATTCATTAAACCCTAAACTTTAAAGCTAACTTTTAATATAGAGACATAAATAAGGGTACCAAAAAGAGTAAAAATTTCTGTTTCGGTCAACATGCCCTGTACTTTTCCTATTTGGGCCTTATGGGCGGTTAACCTATAATATTCTCTATAATATTCATATTTTTAATTAAATTTATTAAATTAAATTAAAATTAATATCAAATTAATAAATATGTAAGTAATAAAGATCAAATGTGTAATTATACAAATTCTGTTAACTGTCAAGACACCTTTTCTATTAAATTTTAATGACATGTGACTTTATTGGTATCATTTAAATAACTAAGTGATCTTATTGATAAAATTAAAAATATAGTGGTTAGATTAACATATATCCCATAAATATGTGGTCATTCATGTAGTTTACCCTATTATTATTATTATTATTGATACGAGGAATCACCTACCTTCCTACCCTTTTGGGCTTGGCTTTAGATTTCTCTCCATAAAAGTAGCTAAGCTTAACAGTCAGTGAGAAAGAACCAAAAAAGAAACACAGTAATGGCTCGCTTAACGTTGCTGTCCTGTCCTCCGTGATCTTTTTACTATGCTTCGTCGCCGCCGCCGCCTCCGCCTCCGCCGCATCAACATTCGAAGAGTCCAACCCCATTCAGATGGTATCCGATGGCCTCCGAGGTTTCGACTCCTCTGTTCTTCGTGTCATCGGTCACACTCGTCATGCTATCTCCTTCGCCCGCTTTGCTTACAAGTAACTCAGCATTTCATCACTACACATTATCTTAAATCTTACTTGCTGGAAATCGAGATGAAATTTGAGTTTTTTCTTTTCTTTTTTGGTTAGGCATGGGAAAACGTACGAGAATGTCGAGGAGATGAAGCTGCGGTTTCAGATTTTCAAATACAATTTGGATTTAATCAGATCCACTAACAAGAAAAGATTGCCCTACACTCTTGCTGTTAATCGTACGATATTTATTGTTCCTTTTTTCAAGTATTGAAGTTCATTTTAGTGTATATCTGCGATTTGTTGATCTGATTCCGATACTAGCAGTAACCGATTCGTTACTAAACTGGATTAAACTGTGAATTAATGTTCTTGGATTATTACATTTCAGCTTGGTATGTACAACTGAAATGTGGCTGATTTAAAATGATGCAGGTTTTGCTGATTTAAAATGGGAAGAGTTTCGAAAACACAGGTTGGGAGCTTCTCAAAACTGCTCTGCTACAAAGGGCAATCACCAACTCACCGATGTCGTCCTTCCTGAATCGGTACTTTCGATCGGAACAAAAAGGAACCTATAAGAAGTTCAGGGTTTTTAACAATGTTTCCATTATGTAGTTCATAGGACAATAAATCTACCTAATCAACCCAGTAATGTGTAATGATTTCACCATGCAACAAGTTGTAATTGTAAAAGATTGTAAGTTCATGTTCTCTAAAGCTACTCGGAGGCAAACATATATTGTTGTAGTGATAACCGAGCATATAACCCGAAATCTATGAGCCGACCAACACCACATGAAATAAGAATGCAGGTCTGGATTAATGGTAACTCTTCTGATGTATGGTATATGATATCTACAGAAAGACTGGAGGGAGTCGGGAATAGTCAGCCCGGTCAAAAATCAAGGATCCTGTGGATCTTGCTGGACTTTCAGGTTAGCATTTGGTACTGAGCTAGTGAGCTACTAAGTTTAGCTTGAAAATTTTGAAGTTTTGAGCTTATGCAGTTGCATATTGCAGTACTACTGGGGCTCTTGAGGCAGCTTATCATCAGGCATTTGGGAAAGGAATTTCCCTTTCTGAGCAGCAGCTTGTGGATTGTGCTGGAGCCTTTAACAACTTTGGTTGTAATGGTGGGCTGCCATCTCAAGCCTTTGAATATATCAAATATAACGGTGGCCTCGACACGGAGGAGGCATATCCTTACACAGCGAAAGATGGCCGATGCAAATTCTCATCTGAAAATGTTGGTGTCCAAGTCATCGACTCTGTCAACATTACCTTGGTAAGTTCAAACAGTGTGCAACTTCAGTCATGTGTTTTCTTTGTTTTTCAGTGTTTTGGAATGTTCTAATCTATACAATCAAACACAGGGTTCTGAAGATGAATTAAAGCATGCAGTTGGCATGGTTCGGCCGGTAAGTGTGGCATATGAAGTGGTCGACGGTTTCCGCTTCTACAAGAGCGGTGTTTATTCCAATGACACATGTGGCAGCACTTCCATGGTAAGTCTCTTCATGTGATTCAAGGTTGTAGTTTTGTACCTTTGGATTGATATATACATTGATGTTCCCTTAGTAAGAATGGTGGTTGTTTGGCAGGATGTGAACCACGCTGTTCTAGCAGTTGGATATGGAGTCGAAAATGGGGTTCCGTATTGGCTCATTAAGAACTCATGGGGAGCAGACTGGGGTGACAATGGCTACTTCAAGATGCAGATGGGCAAAAACATGTGTGGTAAGCCTCGTTCAATCTCACATGTTAACCACTTTACTTGGCAACCGTACATGATCCCTTGGGTTTACATCTTTTCTGTAAACATATATTAAGCATTAAATTCCTTCAATTATACTCATTGCTGTAATTTTGGTGCAGGTGTTGCTACATGTGCATCATACCCTGTTGTTGCTTCATCTGATCGAAGATAGATCTCAATTTAAGCACTCTAGCAACGGGACGCGGACGTACTTGCCGATCTCAATACGTGTTCGAGATGCTAAGGTCCAAGACATCAAAGATGCAAATGTAAAGTGCTTCATGCCTAATAACTTGCAAAAGTGTTGGAGGGCTATCTTTTAAGACTTGCCAGATATCTAACACTTTCAACAATCAAGAGTACATATCTTGGAACAATTTATCATTTGAAATCCCTTTACTGATGGTTTGCATTTCCCTGAAATATATTTCATTCATTCTTGAAATTTCCTAAAGTTCTGTACAAAAGACTAAAGAGTGGGGGGCAAAAAAAAAAAAAAAACAAGTTGTCCAGATAAAATAAGGAAAAACAAAATCTAAATGATTCTTCAACCTTTTTCATGTTACTTACCGTAAACACGGATTTTGCTTTGTTTTCCATTATCATGTCTGGAGATTCCATTCGACATACAAAACTGCAAGGACAAAGGATCGACCTCCGTGGCTTTAAATCTGTTATGACACCCTCATAAAATGTAAGAGGCGATGACAAAGTGCCGTTGAGGTTTCCGCCAATATGAGGCAAAATGCTTATCTGCTCTCCTGAAAGCCCATAGAAACAAGAAAAATGTGTTAAGAATAATCTAAGATGTAATAAAAGCATCCTCCAAATAAGGTTTAATTATGACCCTGAACTAAGAATAAAAAAGGTTCCAATAACCATCTATGGTTAGGAGCTAACCACATTGAACTAGCCATTCAGATTTTACCAATTGCTGCAAAAAATTCTAAGTAATTAAAGAACGGGTTTAGAAACCAGATTAGTCATTAGATAAGCAGCGACTTCCTCACTAACATAATTTCTACTAAACTCGACATACTATGCATATATCCAGGGCGGAAAAGAACTCCAGCATAGAGGATCACATTATTTTCTGTTTGATACAACTATAATCAATGAGCATTGTTGACTAAAACGAAAAGAAAAACTAATGTACTACTGCTAAGAGTGTTGAACTGCCCGGTGATTGAAGTTGTTTCCGCGCAAACTTGAATTTCTAACTTTCTACATATAAAGAGTATCATTTGCATTATTTATAAATGCTACTTTTAACCGTATGATACAAGTGGGAGAAAGAGATAATCACTCGATTGCATTATTTGTAAGTTTGTTAAACGATTGAAGAAAAAGAAAACAAAGACTCTTACTGAATGGAAGGTAATTTGTGCTTCAGGCTGGATATGCTTGATTAGGTACTCTGTGCATGACGAAGAACCATCTCAAGTCTCAACATCACAGTAAGACACCGAGTTCAATGATGAGGAGCTTTTCTACTATACAGCCACAGGCACAACTCTATTTATCCCCAAAGGAACATTGCTATCCAAGGTTGATGAACTTGCCAACTTCATGTCCTGTGATACTATTGTTGTAATCCGGGAGGCTTCAATAGGCATCCCGGCCTTGAAAAGCAAAGACGCTAAAGAATGCACGGTGACACCATCTGGGGTACAACCAACTGATAACATTTTATTGAAAATGCCAATAGCTTCAAGCATTCTTCCTTTCATACAATGCCCGATAATGAGAATAGTAAATGTCACTTTATCAGGATAGCATTTCTTCTCTACCATCTCCACTACTATCAGATTGGCCTCATCCAAATTTCCGGACTTGCAGAACCCATCAATCACAGGGTTGAAGATAAATGGTTTCGGAACAATATTTGTACATTTCAATTCCCTCAAAAGTTCACGAGCCTCGTGTAGTCTATTTTCCTTGCATAGAGCATTGATGGTAATGGCAAAAGTATAAACATTTGGAGCTATATTTCTCGCTTTCATTGCATTCCAAAGCTGCAAACTCTGGTTCACATCTCCGTTGCGACAGTACCCATCGATCAAGGAACTGAAAGTCACAACATCAGCAACACAACCAAACGAAACCATCTTCTCGTACATAGACTTAGCAGAAAGCATATCACCAACCTTGCCAAAGCCATCAATCAAAACATTAAAGGTAACGACAGTCGGCACAGTCCCTGAATTAATCATCTCATCAAAAAGAGCAGAAGCCTCCCCCATCTTACTCAACTTGCAATAACCAGATATGACGGATGTATAAGTCACAACATCGGGTGCAGGATCATCTCTCGATTGAATTTCATTCAATAACTTTTGAACTCTATCTACCTCATTTGCCCTACATAACCCACCTATAATAGTGTTATATGTAAGAATATCAGGAGAGCAACCAAAACTCCTCATATTGTAAAAAAACTCAAAAGCCTGATCCACCTGCCCAGCTTTGCAAAGGCCTTGAATTATAATATTAAAGGTCCAATTATCCGGGTAAAAGTTCGATCCTACATTCTCTTCATACAAGTTAACTGCCTCTTCTAGTTTATTTTGCTTAATCATCATGTTCAACAAATTATTTACCGAAAAAACACTGATTCGTACTTCATCAGACTTAATCTCAGCAAGCAATGTCTTTGCCATTCCAAAGTTACCCGCCCTCGCAAACGCCGAAATCATAGATCCTACCACAGAACTAGACAAATGGCCATCAATCCTCATATAATCAAAAACTAATTTAGCCGAAAGATGTAGACCCACATTACAAAATGACCTCAAAAGCAAATTATAAGTCTGAAAAGAATGAGTAATATTGAAACTAACTCTACTGAACTCGAAAAACTTCAACCCAAATGCCGGATTGTTCAACCGTTTAATAACATGCAACTCAATAGAAGGCGTCAAATTCTTGCTCAAATAACCCAGACAGGAATCATTCAAAGGCTGTGAATAGAAAAACATAGTGCAAACAACCTTAACAAACCAAGCCTCGTGCTTTTGAACTACCCTTACATCTTTATAGCCTTGCGGGTGAGATCCGCCGTGAAATTGAACGCTGTTCTGAGGAATGAAGAACTTGGAGGCGGGTCGAACCCTTGAGGCACGAGTTGTGAATGAAAATAGGGTCATATGTAACCCCACACCATATCTATGCCTAATTCGGTGCTCAAAATTATCTTCTTGGAAATGACCGATTTTTCCACTGGATTCAAAGTTGGGTTTTTGATTGAAATCTCTACACTTCATGAAACGAATCAAAGCTCAAACCAAATGGTGAAATCTAAACACAAAAATGCAAAAACAACCGGATCAAATTTCAAGCATACAATAACCAAATTAGACCATTGAAAGAAATCTGATTATAAAAATGGAGTTTTTAGGGTTTTCGGCGTCGCTGCTTCGTCATACTCATGAAAAGCCTAACTGTTGTTTCGCGCAGGCGCAGCAAGACAATCGTTCAAAGGCTTGGGCTTGATCTCCAGAACTTTGGGCTCAATTGGCCTATGCTTAAGCTAAAGAACAGTCTGGGTTTTGGCGATAGCCATTGGGCCTGTAAATATTATATTAAAGATTTCCTTTCAATTTTCTCCTTAATCTCGAAATTCGAACACAACTGCCATTTGAGTTTGACACACAAAATAAATAATAATAATAATAAAATAAAAAGTGAGAGGAGCAGAAATCAAGACCAGAACAGGAAAGCGACGTGTCGCCGTTGTGGTTCGCATGATCGCCACGTGTTTCTTTGTAACTGTCACCTAATATATTCCCAATAAAAGAATCAGAAGAATGGAGAAGAAAATCCAAAATAATTAGTTTTGCAATATTTGGATAAAATACAATAATTTCAATTGTTAAAGGATTACATTGTTGTTTTTTTGGCCAAAAAAGTTATTAATACAGGATTTTTCTCTGTTTTGGTCATTTGCATACGTTTTTATATTTATTTCTAAATTGGATAAATATTCTATACACAGCCGGTGGAAACTGAAAGTTTCCACAAGCGTCTTAGTTTAGGGTATATGGAGTTAGTTTAGGGTATAGGGTTTAGTGATTTAGGCGTATGGGGTTAGAATTTAGAGATACTTGTTTCAATTTAAGGGTTTATAGGTTAAAACCTAAATCCTCACTATATTATCCTAAAAACTAAACCTAACATATAAACCCTAAATTATAACCCTAAACCTTAAATTGAAACAACTATCCCTAAATTCTAACCTCCTACACCTAATCTAATTATTTATACCCTCAAACTATGACGCCCTCAAACTAAAACGCTTGTGAAAACTTTCAGTCTACACCGCCAGTGTATAGGGTATTAATCCTTCTAAATTTATAAATAATCTTAATAAGAACAAATGCACTATTTTATATAAAATTTGAAATTGAAATTTTGTTAAAAAAACGTGAAAGTCGTAATTAGACGACAATATTCCGTGATTAGCGGCAAAAGGGTTTTTTGTTGTCTTAAAATAAGGGTAAAATACTGCGGTGGTCACTTATGTTTTACTTTAGTACAAAGTTGGTCACCGATTTTGAAAAATGACCAGTAAGGCCACTTACATTTTCGGGGCGTAAACTTTTGGTCACTAACCGTTTAATGTCGTTAAATTTTAACGATTTTTTGATCTGGCAATTGAAAAAATAAGGGTAAACTACTACAATGGCCCTAAAATTCTCGAAATTTCAAAAAAACTCTAAATTCATAAATTCCTAAATCCTTAAATACCTAAACCCCTCAATCTGGTCACTCTTGCCGTCGTTGGCCATGATTCCGGTGACGGAATGGAGCGTCCTCTTTTCTCCCAAACACCCATGCACCAATCGTCGTCGTTCAATCGTCGCTTGTTGCAAATCGATCGAATGAATTTTTCAAATATTTCAACCTTCGTCCGACATTTTGCACGACTCTGATCAATTTTTGACAGCGACGTGGTAGGGTAAACGATCATAATGGTCCGGCGACGGATGTGGTGGGCGGCGGCGTTACAATCGACGACGGAATCGACTTAAATCGTGATTTAAGTTTTGGTGAGTTGGGGATTTTGAATATGGGAGTTATTTTGTGAATTTTGAAAATTTAGGAATTTTTTTAACTGTCAGATAAAAAATTCGTCAGAATTTAACGACATCAAATGGTTGGGTGACCAAAAATTTACGTCTCGAAAACGTAAGTGACCTTACTGATCGTTTTTCAAAATCGGTGACCAATTCTGTACTGAGGGAAAACATAAGTGACGAACGCAGTAGTTTACCCTAAAATGAATAATGAATTATGTGATCATCACTATCCACACAAAATTCAACATCATGGGATCAAACATCAATCATAGCATCATAGCCGTCCACGTCGTATAAAAGTCAACACAAAATCTAGAACAAACACGAATCATAGTGCTGCCCGTTTCTTAATTCTTAGTTCTTACAAAAACGGAAATATCTTTATCCAGAATTTCAGATAATCTTTTTTATTCTCTCTCTACAATTTCCAACAACAAAGATATACTAAAAGAAAAGGATTTTCATTTTTATAGTAATTTATTCGGGTTTTGAGTATTTAATTTATATGTAAAGAAATTTGAAGTAATTCTTGAATTTTTTTTACTCTCTCTCTCTGTGTTATCAACAATGGCGGAAATATCGCCTCCCCATGTGCACTTCACTGGATATTATTATTAATACCCACTGCTTCTAAGTTCCCTAGCTTTTCTCTGCCCGTTTCATTTACTCAATACGATGTCGCTTGTTTTTGGAAGGAATAATGATAATTCTAGTTCAATCAGACGCTCGGGGTTTCATCACGGGATGCAGTGTGTCTCCGTCTACGGTTCGCCGGAGGAGAAAAGCGAGGATAGGAGGAGATTGTCTCCGACGGCGGAGATAGACGATGATGATTTGGGGTCTTGCAGTTCGTCGTCGATTGGAAGAAACAGTGATGATTCCGGTGAATCACAATCGGATGATGACGACTCACCGGAGACTGAAGTGCAAAGCCAGCCGAAAGGACCTTTGGACACCGTGCTTGCTCTCGAGGAGGTTTTGCCTATGAGGTAATTCATTTTCTTAAAAAAAGTTGAAATTTTGGATTTTGTTTCGTTTCTGGGTTTTGATCTAATCTCCGCATCTAGGGTTTTGTTACAGAATTTCTCCTTTTGTTTTCTAAATACTGGTTTATATGTACTGTAAGGTGAAATTTATTGAGTTTCCATTTCTTCAAGAGAGTTGAACTGGCTTTAGCTTTAACATAAATCCCTGAATAAATTTTCTTAATGGAGATTATGAAGCATTTAAATTTTAAAGCATACTAAGTAGCGAGATTTGTGTGTGGTAATTGTTAAGACCGAAGAATTAATTACTGGTTTGCACTTAATTTCTTGCTTAATTGATAATCTTCTGGTGCACTTGGAAATTAGAATATCTGAACACTAATCACTCCTTGAAGTTGCACTAAAACATTTCAATGGAGTTTGCTTTCATGTTGCAATATTACCAACTATAAACCAAGGGTCAGGCGATGCTTGGACTCGGGTGTGAGTTTCGGGTACGAGTATGTTCTCGACATAAGTAAATAAGGACCCAATGTGTCGGACATGGATGCCGGTCACCGGTACTTCTAGCAATTTTGGAATAATAGGAAAATGTTTCTAGTTCTGAGTAACCATTGCATAGTTATTGTTTGGGTGCTTCAGTATCTTATTCTTTGTGGTTTTGCTTTATTTCAGAAAAGGCATATCCCAGTTCTATAATGGCAAATCGAAATCCTTCACAAGTCTAGCTGATGCGGCCGCTGCTTCCTCTGCCAAAGATTTTGCGAAGCCGGAGGATCCCTACAATAAGAAACGCAAGAACTTATTAATCCGCAGTTCTTCGCTGGACAAGAAACCCAATAATCCTTTGAGAAACTATGTAACTGAGATATCTAAGATAGTAGCCAACGCCAACCGAAGCAAAATGGCTCTGGGATCCACAACATGCAGCTCCGACATAAGCTCAACCGCATCATCTCCATCTAACTGCCTTCCACCTCTGCATCCACCGTGTAAAAATTCAACTACAATCAGACCACCGTCATCATCTACTAATCGACCGAACCCCCCTTGCCGATCTTTCTCCTTGTCTGATCTACAGTTTGTTGCTGCTGGAACTCCCAACGTAGCTGGTTTGGCTGTTCACAGTGGCAACAACAAGGGCAATAAACTGCACTGAGTTTAACTGAAGTTTCACTTTCGAAATTATGGAACTGGACCTTTCTAAAAGGTTTGTAGTTTTAGTCTTGGAGGCGGGCATTTGCCGCTTCCTTTTTCGATCCAATGCTTGTAGTTTGAAATGCTAGGTATGCCATGGTGATGAGCTTAGAAGTAATTCCTAATGTATTGTTCTCTGGTTTGCTTTGAGACAACGATGAGAGCATTATTGTATGGAACTATAAGTTTAATGCATTCTCTTCCTGAGCAGCAAATGTTGTTCCTTTCTATAAAAAAATTTCTCTGTGATGCCAGAGTTACCATTTACATGTTACTGCAAGCCTGCAACTATCAATTAAGGTTTAACTGTTTTAAGGTTTGATCAATTAGAAGATAAATGTTTTAATCTTCAATCGAGTGTTGAGAACATAAGTTTTTTTTCCGAATATGCTGGTGTGATTACATTGTAGTATTTGTTCAATTTTTTTAGCCCTTTGATAAAGGATATACATTGTGTACAGTGCACACATGATATTCGAATTCGAGTTATTTGGATGAAATACATCATCCTTTACCACTGATACTACTCCACAAGTTCAAGAATATAAGATATTTGTTTGGTCTGTGATTCCCCATCCCATGTTGGTGCAATATAATTTTCCAAAAAATTTGGACCATATAAAGTACTACTACTTGATAAGGTTAACAACGTAGTAATTTTTCAACCAAGTTATGTACATTATAAAAGAAGGATAATTATTTGATACACTGGCGGTAAAAATTAAAAAAAAAATTATAAGCATCTTAATTTTAGAGTTTAGGGACTCAATTTAAGGTGTACGGTTTAGGGGTTTAGGTTTAGTAGTTTAGAATTTAGAGTTTAGGGTTAGAATTTAGGGTTTATACGTTAAAACATAAACCCTCAACATAATACACTAAAACCTAAATCCTAACATTTAAACCTAAATCATAACCCTAAACCCTAAATTCTAACCATTACCCTTAAATTCTAAACCCCTACACCCAAACCCCTAAACCTTACACCCTAAACTAAGTCTCTAAACCCTAAAACTAAGGCACTTGTGAAAAGTAAAAGTTTCCACCGCCAATGTATTGGATATAAATCCATAAAAGAAAGAGACAATATTTCTTGATGGTGGAAAACTTATTTTACACAAGCAGGTTTAATTTAGGGAGTAGAAGTTTGGTTTAATTTAGGATTTAAGAGTTTTATATTTTAGGATTTAAAATTTATGGTTTAAGTTTAGAGCTTTGGGTTTTAAGATTATATTTAGATTTTACTTTTTAAAAATAAAATTAGATATACTTGTACAATATATTTTTACTGACAGTGTATGAAATAATAACATACAAAAGATTTTGTAATGAAAATGAAAAGAAACTGTAAATGTTGTGATTCTAAGATATGTAATGTATGAATTAAATCCGAATTCAACTAAAATATTCTTTCCTTATGGGGAAAGGGTGTATATGGCCATCCCAAAAATTTCTGGGACTGCAGTATTCCATTATATCCAAATAACTGCACTCCCAAAAGGTCATTCTTGGAGATCAAGGAAGATTGGTTGTTTCCCATATAAGGGAGAAACATACACAAGTACATAATTGCATTTTATTTAAAGCTTTGCAAACTGAGAGGGGAAAGGAATCTGTGTTGAGGAAATGGTTTTTTATTACATTTTAGATTCTCAGAAATCACCCTGCCAAATTACAATAGAACATGAAGGAACACAGAAACACAACAAGACTCACTCATTTGGTAGCAATTTCAACCAAACTACCATTAACTAGAAGACACAAGCAACCAAGGAAACACGAAATTTATCAAAGACAATAAACGACTCGACGAATTTAGATAATCTTAACCGGTTCCGCCGAGAACACCCTTCAGCTTCTTAATCTGAGCAACATCAAGGAAAGTAGTCTCTTGTATAATGTCGGTGGGCAAGTCATCTGCGAACAATGCGAAGTCGAGGATTTGAAGACCGGGGCTTGGACTGCTAAAGGATACAAATGCCAAGGCTTGAGTTTTGCCTGAATTGATTTGGAAATGCAATAAACCTCGTGGGAAAACCATAATCTCTCCTTTGTTCAGAGATTTGAAGTAAACCTTGTTGGCTGAGGATATGAATCCAGCACAAATTGTGCCTTGAATAACAACAAGGAGTTCCGAGGCCCCGGGGTGTGTATGCATAGGTATCACGCCACCAACAGCCAAATCCAGACGAGCCAATGAAATGCCAAGTCCATTAACACCAGGGAATTGAGCATCAAAGGCTGGTGTTACGGCAGCTTTTATGAGGTTTGAAGTGTTGCCTGTGGAAGCAAGGCCAGAGTAAACGAAATCGTTTACGGTGAGCACTGCTTCCTTCTTGCAAGAGTAACCTGCAGGGCCTTGAGGACCATTTAAGTCCCCAACGCAGAAGTCTGCTGCGTTGGAGGAGGAAAATAGGAAAGATAACACGAAAAGGATCGGAAGAAACATTGTTTTACCACTGTTTTTCGAAGCCTGGAAACGTATTAAGCTGAGAGCTTGAGCTTGAAGAGTGAGTCTCACACCCTTTATATAGAATGAAAAGTATGGATATTTTTGAGCCATTGCGATTCGTGATTGATGGTATGTCCATGCATACTTTCACGTGACGATGATGAGAGTGATTCCCTGTGTGAGAAACGACATATTTTGAAGCAGTGATGCATGTGAATAGGTAAAATTTTCTCACAAAACAACAACAATACTCTTTTGGATTGGAAAACCAGAAGATTGTAGGAAAAGAAAATATCTTTTACAAAGACAATAACAACTGTAACATTGCTGCTGTTTAAATCCCTGATATATGCAGCATAGAATTATCTGTTAGCAGTAACGAAACACGATTTTTCGTTGAATGCATGCGTCTTGTTAACGCTTCAATTAATGAAACCTAGTAGGTGTATTCACCAAAGATGATAGATTGATGGGAACAGTACTAAGCCTGCATAATTTGAGTGAGTCTCTGAAGGTGACATTGCCTATTTTCTATGCAATTTGCTGAAGTTTTCCACATCTATAGCCTGTTATTAGGGCTTAATTAGCATGGAAAACCAAGACCATTGGTTGCAGGGTGGAGATTTGAAAAAGGGTAAGAAAGTGATATCAAAAGGTGGTCCATTGGCTCCACCGGCACGTTAGGAGGGAGTGAAGTTAGGGCAATAGAAGACATTTTAGACAGCTAATAAGAGTCTGCTCATCAGTTTGGTTATCTCCCTGGAAAACAAATGTGTGGAGCACGCGAATTCCCTGTCGTACAAGGCATCTAGATTTCACTCGAAAGGGTAAAAAGGCGTCGCCCAAACTGTTTCCTGACAATACAAGATCCTTAGAAAATGCAAAACGTCAAACATTTTCATGGAGCCAGGAGATCAAGCAGGGAAGTTGCAGCATTTTAACACCATTTTCGACCGAGCAGCTCGAGGTGAAAAAGGGTTATCTTATCTTATCTTGCTCTGAGGCATCCCATTCGTTGATTCCCTTTCTCAGGGCCCTCACTTTAAGCTACTAGAAAGTAGAAACTGTAGGGAACAATTTATTCACCATCCATCTGCAGTTACAAAGGGCCTAGATATGAGTCTGATTTACTTAAAATTTTAATGAGTTTATGGCTCATTGTCTCAAGCTGAGGCCAACAAGCATCAAGGCACAAAAATAAGAATCTTCCTGCAAAGGTAAAATATCTAATCTATCTACAAGTAAAGCTAGCGGTTCCTGATGCATGAAGGGTAAGAGCCAATTCCCTAAAAGTGTGAGCAGAGATAAGGTTTTGACAATGACTGAAGAGTAAGAGCCAGTCCAATAGCCATCCATTTTCTAGCTGGAAAAATGGGATTCCCTTGTTACTATTGTATTATATCGTCATCACTGAAGATTTTACCTTTGGATTTTCTCGTAGCGCCTTTTTTTTCTCGATTCACATCGTAAAAACCATGCCGTGTTCGACTAACGACGAGATAAGATAGCAATGAAGAAAGCAGGGTATATGAAGGACAAGTGATTTCGATTTCAGTTTATTATCTTTACGTCCACAGTTACAGCTAGTCACGTTCTTTACGTCCTATTGCTTGTGTCTTTTGAGATCATTTTAGGGCTACTAAAGAAAAAGACAACCTCACCACTCTCCATCAATGCCCCAAAAATCTGTCCGCACTAGTGCCAGTCGATTCGTCGAGCCATTAGAGCAACATCTGCGAGGCCAGAAAGATATCTCGGATTCTTATTATAAAAGGGGTTTCCCTTTCAGAACCATGTAAAATATCCTTTGCCTAGGGCCCTGGACAGTCGACCATAAAAATATATAAGCTTGGGGTTCGATCTGAAACCTTAAAGATTCGAGGCCTCAACCCTTTTCAACTCTGTCAATGTCTCATTTACTGCAAGATATTATCGTTGGACCGGAATGTAAAGACATTTTCAATGTTGAAACTAACTTGAAAAGTTTTATATCAAAATAAACAATAGCAGTTTTGATCCAAACAAGATACTTATCCGTTTTAAAGGATTCACCCAGAGTTTCTCAACATGAAACAAAGCTAAAACAAGGTACCTTAGTCTCTGTCCCAGGTTACATGGGTACATAAGAGGAATACAGGCACATCATTCTTGTCTTACATGGTTTCAATATTGTAATTCCTCAATCAACTTTATGTCAAATGTTTGATATTAAACAATCAACCGCGATTGCACCTCAAAGGCGTGACTGTACTTGGCCACCTTTCTCTTCACTCAGGAATGGATAGTCTGTGTATCCGACAACGGGATCCTGAGTATAAAATGTCTTCCTAATGTACCTATTTAACGGTGCATTAACCTTCAGCCTCAAGACTAGGTCAGGATTTGAGATGAAAAGACGGCCGTAAGAAACCAGATCTGCATCACCCTCTGCAACAGCTTGCATTCCCAGCTCCCTATTGAATCCACCACTACCCATGAAAGTTCCCTGATAAGTCCTCTTCAGAGTCCTCATTAAATAAGCTTCCTCGTCTTCACTCCCGTGTCTGCCTGACTCGGTCTGCCCATAAGCATGGTAACGAGGCTGCGTCACATGAAGATAAGTGAGTTTTGACCCCAGCTGTAGCTGGAGCTTGTTAAGTCTCTCAATCACTGCCAAGCCTAGGTTGAGCGGATTAGAGTCCATTGCATCGAGGTGATCAATTGCAGGCGAAATTCTGAGGGCAACTCTATCTATACCAATTGCTGAAGCTACTGCTTGAACAATTTGCATTAAGAATTTGCAGCGGTTTGCCAATGATCCACCGTACTCATCTGTGCGATCGTTGATCCCATCCTTTAAGAATTGGTCGATGAGATAGCCATGTGCTCCATGAATCTCAATTCCATCAAAACCTGCAAGTTTTAATGATTTTATACATGTGTCATACAAATGTAGTGATGGGAAATTCTATACACTTTTTATTTGATCAATGTTAAAATTCCAAGTAGTTTGCCGCAGCTTTTCAAGATATCGATCAATGCTGACAAAATCTATGGAAAAACGAAAAAGATTGATCTTTGTACTAGTATTCATGACCAAAAACACAAGTCAAGTTCATACGTCAAACCGACATCAATATGACCATGCTCAAGCTGTGTATATGCAGCCACTATAAAGAAAGATCATAGTAAAAAGGTAACTCGTTCTTTACTAAACTCAGCCTGCTATTGAAGGACAAGACAATGACTTTGTCTAAATCAAAGTCGTAAATTCAAATGAATACAGCTTCAAGGCATTGTACCGATAATAGAATTTGACGATCAATGTTTAACTAACCTGCTCGAATGGCATTCACAGCTGCCTTGCGGTAATGCTCTACAACCTCTTGTATTTCTAAGGTTTCCAGACGTCGAGGATTTGGATATATGCCGTAGCTCCCATCTGGCATAAGAATTCTCCACCTATCTGAGATGGGCTTATCGGTTGACGATATCGGTGCCACTCCACTAGGTTGATACACTGTTTCATTAGTCAACAACCAAAAACAAAACATGCTGTAAGTGAGCAACACCGAAAAAAGACGGTACAAATCAAGAAAGGGTACCAATGGATTGGGGAAATTACCTGAATGAGATGCCCGGCCGACGTGCCACAGTTGACAGAAAATGATGCCTCCTTTAGCATGAACAGCATCCACAATCGCCTTCCATGCCTCCACCTGTTCTTCATTGTAGATTCCAGGAACATGTGGAAACCTGCTTCGACATTGCAATATCAGACAAAAGAAACCCTCTCAAACAAACATGACAACAGGATTTCAAACGAAGTTTAGGACAGTAACAGTATGAATGTCTGCATAAATCAATGTACTGAGTCGGTCCAAAAAAAAAGCAAGACTTTACTCTAAATCAATGTATGGGAAAGTTAGCAATGGGCACTCCGGTCCGATTGGCAACATATTAAGATAAGATTTAAGTGGGACCAAAAAAGCACGAAATTGGGGCATAATGGCGTGATGGGTCCGGCAGCCACTATTGACGGAATATGAAATTTCACAATCAGAATTTGAGTTACGAAATTACCCTGCTCCGGTGTCGGAGATCAATGTCCCTTCGGTGATGAGAAAGCCGCCGGGAGTCGTCCTCTGGGTGTAATATTCACCGAGCGCCGGCCCTGGAATTCCATTCAACGCCCTGCATCTCGTCATAGGCGCCAGCACCACCCTGCCATCAGAAACAAACCCGTCAAACTTAGATGAAAGCTTCACGAAATTACCCTTCCGTGTTTTTCTCGGAATATTCAGAACCCGAGGAGATCGCGGAAGAACATGCCTGAAACGAAAGTGCCCTAAATACAAGGATCTAAGTCCCGCCCCCCTAGATCACAGAATCCTATGCAAAAAAAAAAAACCCCGACAAACTGAATCACAGACAGAGAATAGTCAAAGTTGGAGGGTAGACAGCAACCTGTGAGAAAGATTGAACTTGCCCATCTTGTAAGGAGAGAACAGCGTAGGGGTTCCTTGAGATTGGGTTTCTGCCATTGTTACTCTCCTTTTTCCCTACAAAACTTGAAGGAATGATGATGGATTTTAATTGCTGGTATACTCCAATTGCGAAATTTAAGGAAAATCCAAACTTGGAAATGGTAATAAAAGAGAGAATATGAACATGTGCTAGAATTGAAGGAGATGGAGTCGGTGAGCGTGTAGTGTCATGTGTGGCTGCGTTTCTTCATTATTGGCATGTTTTTCATGTGCTGCGTACCTACAACCTTTTCTTTTTCAGTTGAGTTTCGCGTTGACTGTCTGAGCTAACCGGCCAAATTTTATAAAATATATATTTAAAAAATATTTTATTCTAAAACGTTAGATAAAATTATGTAAATTTAAATGGCACATAATGTTTATTAATTGGTCAAATAATAATGTTGTTCATATTATTTTTATTTTATATAAGTTCGAATTTCGACATATATCTTAAGAATATAGTAATATTTTGTTACTTAAATAATTATATAACCAATTAACAGAGAGGACAATACCTAATTGTAATTGTGAATTACGTAGGAAAACTATTAGATTATGGTAAATTGAATTACATATAAAAAGATGACGAGTAGGTATATTTTTTTGAATATGTTGGTGTGATGCAAGGGTAGCATCTGTTCAACTTTTTTAGTCTTTTTAAAGACGACACACACAGCATGTGTTACTGGTGCTCGAACCTAAATCCTAAGAGATGATGAACATCTACATTTACCACGAGGAAAAAAGGATGTGCAAATAGGTCTATTTGTTGAGAGTTTTGATTGGATGTGATTTTTGCATTTCGATTTGTTTTTTGTGTGAAAATATTCTGCTTGCTGGATAAATTAATCATAAAATATAATTAGGATAAATATTTTATACACAGCCGGTGGAAATTGAACGTTTCCACAAGCGCCTTAGTTTTAAGGTATAAAGAGTTAGTTTATGGTTTAGGGTTTAGGGGTTTAGATGTAGAGGGTTATAATTTAGGGATAATTGTTTCAATTTAAGGTTTAGGATTATAATTTAGGGTTTATAGGTTAAAACCTAAATCCTCACCATATTACCCTAAAAACTAAACCCTAAATTATAATCCTAAACCTTAAATTGAAACAACTATCCCTAAATTCTAACCCCCTACACCTAAACCCCTAAACCATATACCCTAAAACTAAGGCACTTGTTGAAACTTTCAGTTTCCAACTCCAGTGTATAGGATATTAATCCATATAATTATAGAATAAAGTTTGAGGGTCCTACAAAAAATTAAGCCCAATATTACTGGATTGGGCTGGTATCACATTTGCTGCATAAAACTGGGGCCTTGGTTTACAGTTTGACGGTATTATTTGCTTTTATGTTTTGTTTCTTCCAATTTTTAGTTAAGTTTAGAAGCGATGGTGATTGTAAAATGCGCTTTGAATTTCCTATTTATTTTGAGTCCACTTGATTTCTTTTTTATTACACCTTGTCTGCTGGTATGCACGTTTTCAAGTGGGGTGGGGACTAAATCATCATACATTTGATAATATTAAAGACTTTAAAATAGGGAAAAGACATTCATAATACAAGGCATTACTCAAATATATTAAATTATATTTAATTTAAAAGTAACACATCTGACATAATCAAATATGTAAACGCAATGAACCCAACAAGTGTTCTAATCGAAAAGCGGATGATGTTCATTTTAGGAGACACGAGTTTAAATAGTTTTTATGTACAAAGTATATGCGCATTGTGAAAGAGTTAGGAATATCTATGAACAGATACTACTTTGTAGTCACCTTTAGACTATTAAAAAATGTAAACACAATATTTATATATGCAGAGCGGCATAATAATTTAAGGAGTTTTATACAATTTATTAACACGAGACTCTCGTTTATAAAATTATAGACTCTTGTCTGAATGATCATATTAATTTAAATATTATTTAAAATACGCTAAAAATGTTATATAAAGAAAGGAAACTAAGCGAGAGTTCAAAGAACGGTCGGGGTTAAAAAAGGCATAACCGAAATGTTAATCAAAAGGTATAACATTTTTTATTGCGTGTGGCATAACATTTAGGTTGTAACAGGAGATGTTATAAAAAAATATTAACATTTCGGTTGTGTGAGTAATAGACAGTTTAGGTTATGTGTTTTATAATATTTTGATTTGAACTTAAATTATTACTCGTACCAATTAAAAATGTTATATGTTTTATACCATTTTAGTTGTATCATTTTTATCCTTAAATTAAATTATTGTACCGCATACTCACCTGTAAACTAAAGAATAGGGCAGTTGAAGAAAACCAGCCACATGGTTTTCTCAATCCTCGTTGCGGAATTTTCACAAACAGGATTTGGATATTGGATAATGGCCGGGACATAAGAGATAAGAGCTAAGAAACGGACCCTGCTTGCCTGCCTTGGTCCGCATGTGACAAACCGAAATACATGGCCTAAACACCGTCTAAATCCTAACTTAACGCTTTATGTTTATCTTTTTCTCCCTTCGGTTTCTCAAACTCAATCTCGGTCAATAATTTCAACTGTCCATTCAAGATATCAACTTAAAATAATAGACTTTCCAGATTCTTACATTACTACTATTAAATAATAAACAATACTTAAATTTATTTAATTATGTACCCGAAATTAATTTTAATATTCATTTTGGTGTTTAATTTTTTATCTAATTATATACTTTTTTTAGGAATATCAAATTAGATACTTAAAAGTTAAATCTAGTTTATTGCTCTAATTAGATACCAATTAAAAAAATCAAATTTAAGTAACTAATTAGACAAAAAAAATAAATATCAAATTGAACCTCAAAATCAAATATCTAATTAGAAAATAAATTAAATATAAATATAACCATTAAAGCCAAACTCAGATACTGAAATGTTAATTTATCCTTAAACAATCACTTTTAATTGCTCTGTTTGATTGATAACTATGGCATGGCATGGGCAGCTCAAAAGATTTTATGCAATTTATTAAAAAAGAGACTCTCACTTAAAAAATAAAATGTTTGTTGACTTATTGTATGTGTGTGCACAGTAAACTGACTTATAAATATAAAAAAAAGTATACTAAACACAAATTCTATTAAGTACAACAACATTTTGATCCTCCCATATGCTTTTATAACTGGTTCATAACTTATATTTTATTTTTCTATCATAAGCATTTAACTTGACTTATTTTAGATTTTTTTTTGTGAAACCTTGTTTGATTACTCTGATTACACTTGTCTAGCTACTCCCTGCAATGGGGCTTTCTAATTGTATAAGTTATAGATAATCATGAGTAAAATTGTGAACTTTTTGTAACTAAGATATGACATAATGCCAAAAAATGCTTCTAATGTTTAACTGAATAATTATTTTGACCTTTATTTTTTTTGAACTAATATAACACCCAACATTTTATTTTGTGTCAAAATGATCACTCTACAAATAAAAAACGTTAGTCAACTGTTGATAAATGCTTGAAACGACATGACAAACCTACATGACAATGCACGTTGCGATAGCAATGTCATATAGACAAAAATGTTAATTTTACGTAAAGACACGTCAGTCAAAAAATATTTTTTTCCTGACGCATCATTCTGTTAAGTCATTTCAAGTTGTTTAGTGTTTATCGTAAGTTGACTAATAATTTTTATCCACGTCTTTTTCATGGTGCAAATTGCATGGTGCATTGGTATGTGAGGTATAAATTACAATGAGTAAAGAGGGTGAAGATGATAAGATGTGGTAGCCCACACCACAGCAAGAGCAAGACCCTTCTCCAACATGTCTGTCTGCTTCATGCAACGCAATCATACATAAATGTGGGCTTCATTTTTCATTACACACATTGTCTTTGGTCCCCCAGGCCCCACCACCATCACTCCTCTCAGAAAAACAACAACAAAAAAGGAGAAACACTCTTTCCTATCTTAAATCTTAATTATTTGTTGCCTACTCCCCCACGTCACCTTTCATATTATAAAACAGGGAAAAAAGGGGCCTATTTTCCCTACTCACTTTTTCAAGTACCGAGTCACTCGTTTGATCAATTATTTAGTTCACTTCCGTGTAAGAGATCCATATAGGAAAAATATAATTTAAATATTTTATTAGTAACATTAAAATAAGACATTTTTATTAAAATAATACCATCTTTATTGTTATTTATAATTTGACACTCAAATAAAATTATTTACAAACCCCAAGAAAATAAAAATGAATGGATGTAGTTTTTTTAAAGCTAAGGTAATTACAAGTAGTGTTTCTGTTCTGAATATATATTCTCAACCATTTGACAATGCATGCTCAATCACCCTACTGCAGTTGTTGGTGCTCGAACTCGTAACCTCTAGGAACAACAATTGTTCCCTTAACCACTGAGGCAAGTTGGTTCGTAATTTCTCTATTTTCTAATTTCTCTACATGACATTGCATTTCAATAAAGACGTAAATAATTAGACACATTTTTATTTATGTAACAGGATCAAATAGATGACACATGTAAAAAATGTACTTATATTTTTTAAATATGCAACTAACATCCTTCAAAAAATATATGCAACTAACAAATCGAGCCTCTAAATCACTCGATAAGTATAAAAATCAAGACGATTCAAAGATTTATAAACCTTGTGCAGTTTATTAAAATGAGGCTCTTTGATTTATAATCTTAAATATATATAAGATTTTTAAAAAATATTTGTATCTTAGTAAAAATATATCATGGACCCTCTTTGAAGACAATTTTTTATTATAATATATTAAATCAAAATCTTTTGTTTATCCTATAAACATTTAATTCAACTCATTTGGGTCCCTTCTTTTTTAGATCCTGTGCGGTCGCTAGTGGTGAGCAAAACTTGACTTGAAAAACCGAAATTTTCGACTCGACTCGAGACGAAAAAACTTGACTCGTCTCGACTCGAAATTTCATAAACTCGACTCGAAAAAAATCTAAATAAAGTTTGAGTTGTAAAATGGAAATTCGAATAACTCAAAATTTTTAGTAATTAGTGGATTGATTTTTAAGTTAGAGTTGAGTCCCTCAATTTTTTATGGTATATATATACCGATATAAAAAATATGAAGAAATATATGCTACATATGAAAAAAATATGAAGAAATATATATGCATATCTTATATGATTAGATAAAGACATTTAAATTAAAATCAAATTGTACTATAACATGATAAAATAATTACATTTAATTTGTACAAGAACTCGAAAACTAGACTCGAAAAATTTAAAATAAAGTTGAAGTTGTAAAATATGACGCGTCAACTCGAATAACTTAATTTTTTTTAACTCAACTCGACTCGACCGAACGCTCATCCTTAGCGATCGTTCACCTCGCACATGTCCAAAACCCAGTCGATAAAAACATATGAAAACTTATTTTAACCGTTTAATTATGAAAAGTGAAAAGGAGCTTTAATCCTAACTTTGACAAAGCTTTTTCATGATACCCATTTTTTCAAGGCATAAAAGGGTTAACCGGTGAAGTACGATCTAGTCAAAGGCAAGACACAACTAAATACATCGAACCGTATATCGAGGATCGTGTCCGCACACGTGGTTTACTGTCCACGTGTCATTATTTCAAGCCATACAAAAATGACCTGAAGAATCCTAACAAGTTAATCTCCCCCTAGTGGCGCATTGCGCGCACAAAAAATATTACCGTTTTATTCCTTATATAATTAAAATTAATAATTCAGTATTTTTAACCTTCTAACGAAATATCGTGATGATATATGTTATTTTTTTGTTAAGATATAAAATCCACATATGTCGTGTAAATAAAATTATTTGAATTTAAATTTTAAAAAAACATTTTTTATTGAAATCATTTATTGAATTTAGCAATTTAATACTTTAATTATTAATAATTAAACCAATGCTTGAATTTGAAAGTTTTATGCATATCTTAATTAGTATTATCAACTCTTCCCCATTTTTAAATACAAAGTTTAAAATAAAAATTTTATTTGCTTAAAATATTTTTTGATTGAAATCTTAAACACTCAAATTTTTATTTTAAGTAGACAAAATACTTATTTTAAATATTATTTTTAAAATTATAAAAGATTTGATACTATAAATAAGGACAGACAATTTTATTTTGTTCAAAAAGTACTTAAAAAAGCTAAAAAAAGCTAAAGAAATCAACTTTTTTTTATATAAAAAATATTTTCAATCAAAGTTGAAAAATACCTTGTAAATCGTAGTTCGAAAAATTACTTATTTTACTTTGTTTATCTAAAATTATGGAACAGCCAACAGGCCCTCGTTTTTTATTATTTGCAGCCTTTTGAGTTTCTTATTGGTTCTGGGTTTTTTATTCTAAATAATTTTTATATTAAAATCGTCTTGGACGACGCATACGAGGAAAAAGGAAAAACCTTTTTTTTTTTGCTTCTTAAAAACCACCATTAATTACCAGGAACTTAATGCGGTTATCTCTTCGCTTTGGTGAAAATAGGGAGAGAAAAAAAACTGAAGGTATTTGACCTGAAGGAGAGAGCTTTGTTTTTCTTCCTATGGCGGCTGCTTAAAACCCTGTATGTTTTCTTTCTCGCTTTGTTAAATTTGGGTTTATTTCCCCCCTTAATTATTCGATCCGTGAAGTCGGAAGACAATAATCGTTTTGTTGCGGCTCCAAATCGTTTCTTAGGTAAGTTTTTTGGGGGGTTTGTGCTTAATTTCTTTCGAGGTTAATTTCAGTACCCATCTTTATCTGAAAAGCTCTTTTTTCCCCTCCTGTTGGATTCACAATTACTATTTAGATTGTTTATTGGCTTTTTTGTGCTTGACTTGCTCGAGTTTATGAAGAACTATGTGCGAATTACTGTGTTTCGGAGCATCCTACTTTATTGCAAGAATATTGATCTGTTCCTAGTTCTGGCTTTGTTATTCTCAAGCTTGTTTTAAGTTGTAATTGAAGTGTTTTTTTAATAAAAATGGATGTAACCGATTGATTTCTCATCTAAGGTAGACATTTAATTAGTGTAACTTGTTTCTTTGATTAGATCAGTAATCTTTTTGGATGATCGATTATGATTTGTTGAAAGATGGGTTTTCCTTTTATTTTCCACTTGAAGGGCGGAAATTATTAAGCTAGTAAGTTTAGTCAAATTCAATGGAACATTCAAATGCTTTAGCAGTTTTTATTTGTTGTTTGTTCGTGTATGTTAACAGTTGAGCGGCTTTAAGGATGTCTAAGAGTGAAGATTCTGGTAGCCCTGGGTGGAGTGCATCCTTTTTCATGCCGACGAAGGAGGATGTTGCTAGAGCAGTTGCTGCCGCTGCTACTGCTGTTCATTCTCCCCGACCATCTGCTGTATATTCATTGAAAGATGAAAATACCGGTAGCCGATTCCAGAAGCTACAGCATCATGTTTCGAGAGTTTTAAAAGGCTTCTCGCAGCCCTCTGAAGTGAAACGTGGAACTTACAATCCAGAAGTTCTGACTAGCCAAAAGCGTCAGTGGGCAAGCTTTCAGCTTCAATATTTGGTACAGTACTTAATTCAAGTGGACATTTTCTTGTTATTGCTACTCAGACCTCTGTATGGACTTTTCTCAGCAAGTATATACCGAGGGATGTAATTTTGTTTATGTAGCTGTTGTTTTAGTACAGCATTTACAACCCTTAATAAGCCAAGTATTTTCTTGTCTAATTGCCACTCAATATATATTCATTGCAAGGCCTAATATGATGTCTGATAAACCTCTTTTATTTTACTTGTATATGCCCATACTTCTGTTTAAATAGTAACCAAGAATCTCAAAAGTGTTTTCATAACATTCTATTTCTAACTGTGCAGGATCATAGATCTTTTAAGGAACCCTCAAGGTTGTTCGAGAGCATGGTTGTTGTTGGACTTCCTCCTAGTTGTGACGTTCAGGCTCTTCAAAGGCAATATGTCACTAGACGGGTTGAAGGTTCTGGGAAGTTGGGAAGTGCTCTAAGTTGTCAGAATAATTCCCGAGTCGAACCTTGCCTCGAACCTCAGGTTGGTGTACTTCATAAACAAGTGTTTTCTTAAGGGCCTGTCATGTGGAGAGAGGGAGGGGGTGATTGGGGTGGGTCATGTCTTTGGATATTGATTATGTTATCTATTTTCAGGTCTTATTTGTTTATCCACCAGAAAAGCAGCTGCCACTTAAATACAAAGATCTTCTTTCATTCTGCTTCCCTGGAGGCATAGAGGTTGGCTAATGGTTCTTCTTCTATTTATTGTTTGCAGTGCTTAGTAGTGTGAAATGTTAATGCTAAAATGTGCTTAACTCATCCTGTCCTGTGAATGCTCAGTTGAGCGAGTTTGTCAAATTATTTTTTTTTCTCCAGTGTAAATATACACGCACGTTTAAGCTGGGTTTTCTAAATTCAGTTTGTAATATTTTAGGTTCATGCCGTTGAGAGAACTCCTTCAATGAGTGAGCTGAATGAAATTCTTCTTTCCCAGGTATTTTTGCCAAAATCTGATGTTAATGCTCTTCCTCTTGAATTTTGATGATAGATTATCTAAATCTGTTTGCCTTTGTACCTTCTCAATCATCCTTGTGGAGATTTACCATAAAAAAAATAATCTTAACGAGTTCTAGATTTATTTAATTGAATGCTTCAGACTGCGCATAGTTCGAGTTTACCACTTGATTATGTCAAATGCTAATCTCTTATGTTGCACTTCATGTCTGGCAGGAACACCTAAAACAAAGTGACCTGTCATTTGTATTCCGGTTACAGGTAACCTTTGAAACAATATGCTATTTGGTTCTATACTGTTGAAATATCTTTTCTCATTGTGTTGTTCTGTTTTAAGTTGTGCTGCCTGCTTCTTATATAATCAAAGCTTGGCATGTTTGATGTTGATGCACATTGTAAAGTTCTATAGATATAGTGATTGACACTGACTGAAGTGGAACAATACTTCTCACCTGTTCATGCTCCTATCAGAGTTATTAACAGAGGCTAACGTGTTCTGGAATTTGTTGAACGACTTGGTCCCATTGTTTTTTGATCCCAAAATCCTTGTTATTGTTGCTAATCTCTGCTAACAGATTTAGGCCTTTTATGGTTGTTATTGTCACACACACACACACACATATATATTGAATCTTTTATTCATCTGTACACTATACTTGATCTTTAAGGTTTCTAGATCACTTTCTATAGCTCTATTAGGTATATATTTTTATTTTTAATGAAGATCGCGTTTTGTTGTTTCCTTCATATCTTTGATTGTTCATAAGAAGTATAATTTCACTTTCAGTTCTGATTTCCTTTATCATGACATTGTAAACTATGGTAGCTTTTTTATTTTCTGTGACTTTTCGTTCTCTCTCTCTAGGTTGCTGATAATTCCACTTTGTATGGGTGCTGTGTGTTAGTTGAAGAAATAGTACAAAAGCCCTCTGGATTGCTTTCCTTGATTTCAGATAGACAACCTGCCTACCCGTCTCTGAGTCGTTATTTGATGACCACTCGCCGATGTTATTGCATTCTTTCGAGGCTTCCATGCTTTGAGTTGCACTTTGGTGTTCTGAATAGGTGTGCTTTATTAATATCAAATACAACAAATGATAATGAGGATCTCTTAACTTACTATTATTATTATTTCCATTAAGAGCGAATTGTAGATTTATTTGGACTGAAATGTCAGTTAAGATTCATGCATTGATGAAAACTCCTACTTGATGAAGTTTTTGGACTGAAATTTTGATGCTAGCAACATGGTGTTAGTTCATCTTACTGGTTTCATAACTTTTTTCTCCTTAAAAATTTTCATGCAGTATCTTTGATGAAGAAAGGTTGGAACGATTAACAAAAAGTATTGGTGATATAGATTTGGAGTTGTCTGAGAATTATAGCAGCGAAGCAAATATGGATGATGCCTTAACGGATCAAGGAGCACTAGAGGACATGCAGAATGTAACGACTGACACCTCCGAGTTAAGTTCTGCAGATTCTAAACCTGGAGGTACTGATGATGGAAATATTTTGGACCATCAAATGCCTGAGATGGACTTTGAATCAAACAAAGTTGTTACAATTGATCTGGAAACTGAGACATTTAAAAGACAAAAAGAATCCAGTGGTGCATATCCTGAAGATTGTGATACTGATGTTGATGATTTCACAACAAATAAGCAAACAGCAGAACGGCATTTGCCAAATGCTGTTCTGCCTTTTCTGCGCTATTATCAGTATGAAAGTTCTGAGTCTTCTTGCAGGTAGAATGCTTTGCAATGCTCCTGGCTGTTTAGTTGGTCTATCATTTCTATGGACGTTTACATGGTGAACAAGTTTTATATTATTTTGCTGAAGTATGCTTTTGGGTCTTTCACATTCAGGAGTCTTATCCTTAAGTTAACTTTTTAATAAATACAATATTTATTTATGCCTGTGCAGTTTTCAAGGTTCTCCTTGCGATGACAGGAATTTAAGGAGTGATATTGATGATACAGAAACAGAAGAGGCATCTATTTCTGGCCAGGAAGATTCCAGTGATCATCTTGATATCCTTGAATGGGCTAAGGTTTGAATATGTCATGCTGAGTAATTTAAGCTTTTAACCTTACCCTTATGGGCCTATGGCATGTCCCACTTCTTTCTTTCTTTTTCTACATCTTAGAGAAAGTGATTCCCCCCAATTTCCAGGCAAACAATCATGGAGCATTGCAGATACTTTGTGAATATTATCGGTTACAGTGTCCAGCAAGGGGTTCAAAACTTAGGTTTCATCCTTTGGAGCACCTTCATCCACTGGAATATCATAGACCTGATGAACAGGTTCTGCATATAGCTGGCTCAACCGTTGACTTGAGATCTTGCAGTACAAGTCTTGAATTTGCTGAGGTAACCATGATTATTAGTTTCATGGGATGGAATAATGTTGCTTTCCTCATTTCAGACTTGAAGGTTAAATTCCATCACACTATTATCTTCTTTTATCAGGCACACACCGCTCTTTCGGCAGAAGAGGAAGCAACCGCTCTTTCAACATGGGCTGTTGCATGCATGTGTGGTTCTCTGCGGCTTGAACATGTAAAACATATGCCCCTGCTTATTTACAGAAGCATAAGATGCTGCCTTAGGTTTTCTTCTAAGTTGATTTTAATGTAATGCTTTGGTTTTTGGATGTCATATAATACATTTTCCTCATGGACGTTTAATGATTGTGAAATTTTAAGGACGTACGAGCCAGTATATCTAGTGGTGAATCGTGATGCTGTAGTACTATAATTCTAAAATTATTTTCTATTCCTTAATCCATTAAGTCCGGCCATGATTTTAATCATATAATTTGTTAGTTATGACCTATTTTTTAAAACCTTGATCTATTTGATATGGTAACATAATCATCAATCACCATTTATCTGTTTATTTTTTTGCATGTGCATGTGCCTGTGTCTCTGAGTTGTTCCCTCTAAATATGATGAGCATTAGTGTTTCAATTTGCTTGGTCTTGTATAGATTGTTGAGAGGATAGCTGAATTGATTCTTCTTATCCTGCAGGTGTTAACAATCTTTGCTGGAGCATTACTGGAGAAACAGATAGTGGTTGTTTGTTCAAATTTGGTAGGTATCAAGTATCCTTGCAACGTTGGTAATTCATGGCCTTTGAATGATATGGATTATGTTCAAGACTTATTCTTAATTTTTTTTGTGAGATTTTCTGCTTGATGTTTATGACTTATATCAATATTTGAATGATGTGGATTAGCTCGTGTACTTTTTTGTTCTTAAGTGGTTGATAATTAGAAATTTAGAACCTCTGGATTTATATTAGATTTGAAATTATTTGCAGGGAATCTTATCTGCTCTAGTTCTGTCAATTGTCCCTCTGATCCGTCCATACCAATGGCAAAGCCTCTTGATGCCAGTATAATCTCTTAACGATCTTTTCAGATTTTCTAAATTGATATTTAGACTATTCATATTTTCTGTACTTACATTTAAAGGTTTGCAGGTTTTGCCAGATGATATGCTAGACTTTTTAGATGCGCCTGTTCCTTACATAGTAAGTTTTTTAGAAAAAAGGCTTAATGCTGCATTCTTTTATTTATTTGGTTTCCAAAAAAATGTCAGAAATTTGTCTATATGTATAAATGAGAGTTGATGTTTGAAGTGGATGATGATGCTTGTGTTGAAAGGAAAAGGAGCCCATACCGAAGAAAGAGTTTTGTGACTTTGGGTCTATATTAGTGGAGCACATACTACTAGGAAGAGGAGGGTAGACTAATGTTCTTTGCTGTTATCGAGCTTATGAGGATATCATATAAAGTTGAGCACGACAGTCCACATAACCCGTTTAACTGAATCTACATACTTGGAAAAGGCTTGGTTATTATCATATATGTACCAATAAAGCCTTAATAAGTTATGTCCCCAATAAGTTTGTTTCCAATGAAGTATGCGGTGGGATATAGAATTATTGTACACTTCACAGTATTTCATTAGTAGTGTCCCCCCCCCCCCCCCCCCGTTTATTCCCTGAAGTACTCGTTAATAAAATTTGACTCATCTCCAGGTTGGTGTAAAGAACAAAACCAGTGAAGTGCAGTCAAAGTTGGCCAATGTCGTCCTGGTTGATGCAAATAAGAACCAGGTTTGCATCTTCTCAAATGTTTGCATTACAATATGACATAATAATGTATTTTCAATATTATCAGTTACCTCCTTTGCTCCTAAAAGTAAGTGTGTAGGTTTGACTAGTCTACTATACTTTCTTTGCATTTCCCCTTTCTTTTAGAAAAAGAATTTTCTATCGGAGTTGTGTGCTTGCCAAATTATTGTTTGAATGGTTTGTTGTCCTCTTCTTTTACATACGAGTCTGTATTTAGTATGACAATTTTCATAGGTCTCTTTGATTTTTCTAAGATCAAGAGGAAAAAGTTAATCACTGTGTACAAGCCTGTTTTGAAGAGGATTTTTGTTCTCGAGAAATACTTTAGGTTAAGATTTGGGCCCTTCTGTTCAGTTCTAATTTTTTCATTGCATGATGTGACAGATAAAGACATCCACAATACCACAACTGCCGCAGCATAAGGAGCTCTTCGCATGCTTAAGTCCTTATCATGCAAAGCTTGTTGGTGAAAGTTATTTGGGGAGGAAAAGGCCAGTATATGAGTGCACAGATGTGCAGGTATGCCTTTTGTCACTCATGTCAGTTTTGGTTTTTCCATTCTAATCTTTAATCCGAAAGACCTTTTACTAACAAGTTCACTTATGCTTTATCATGAAAAATTATGCAATTCAGACATTGATGAGTCTGTTTAACTCTTGTCTGAAATTTTGCAATATCAACTGTTCACAATTATATTGTGAGGTCTAACTAGAAATTACAATTCATACCATCTTGGGGTGGACCAGATTACCACCATTTTTAATTGGGGAAAATACGCCACCACCTTTTCTGAAGTTTATATATTTGATTCTCTCTTTATTTATTTTAAACCATCCATTTGAACCATTGAATCATCTCCTATTTGTTTCATTTCGGGTTTTGTGTGATTGCATGTTCAAAGTCATCTAATGAGGCGCCACTGTCATATTTCAGTGGTTTGCTAATTGTTGTCTTGATGTTGTTAATGGTTAGATTGAAGCTGCCAAAGGTTTTCTATCGGTGTTAAGATCATACTTGGATTCTCTTTGCTCTAACATGCGGTCACACACAATTACAAATGTGCAGTCGAACAATGATAAGGTTTGTGTTTTGTTGAATTAGAATATTTCCGCCAAGCACCTTTCTTTAGGTGCTTCTTTGGTATCTGGGCAAACCTGCAATGCTGGTTTACTGCTTTTGTTGTACACTTATTTATGTTTTATTGTGACACCTTGTATTGTTTGGAAAAAAGAGATAAAATCCTGAAGTTCTGCCATGTTCAGGTATCATTGCTTTTAAAAGAGAGTTTCATCGAATCGTTCCCTAGTCGTGATCGACCGTTTATGAAGGTGAGTCCTAAATCTCTAGATATTTGCCCCAACACCTGATTTGAAAATAATTGTAGTACATTGGACCATGTTCTCCATCTACTTTCATTTCTTTCAGTATGTTAAATACCAAGTTTTCGAATATAAATACTGACAATCCCCCTCGTCTCCCAGCTGTTTGTCGACACACAACTCTTCACAGTACATACAGATCTTGTTCTCTCATTTATCCAGAAGGAATAGGACACCGCAAGCATCCAAAGATGGCCTGCTATTCTAGTGTTGTAAGTTCAGCAATGGTTGTATAATGTCAAATTATGTTACCAATATCAGCCCCCCAAAAGAATGTTATAGGTTTGTAAAAGTATATATTTATTTTTTCCCCTTAAACCCAATTCTCCCCATGCCATTTTCTACTTGGCACCATGAAATTGAAAAACAATAACGATTCAATGAGATATTTATACCGATATGGGATTTTGATCAAGCTGTAGCATGAGAAAGAGTGGAAATTTATGATAATATCAGGTCAAATCTAGTGCTTTTATTGGTGATGTCTCGTTTTGCTTCGTCAAGAAAAGTGTCGATAAAATCCATGGAATCTATCGAAACTAGGGGTGTAAATGAACCGAGCTTGAACGAACAAGACTATGTTTGTGTTCGTTTGTTTATTTTTAAAGGTGTTCATGTTCAGTTCGTGTTTGTTTAAATTTTTAATGTTGTGTTCATGTTCGTTTATTTATTTTTGAAGGTGTTCGCGTTCGTTTGTTTAGTGTTCACGAACGTGTTCGTTTAAGTGTTCGTGAACGTGTTCATTTAAGTGTTCGCGAACATGTTCGTTTATATATTAAAAAATGTTAACTAAATTAACAATAAATGAATAAATAAATAAATAAAATAAAAGCAACAAAATAAAACTTACATTTCAACAAGAACTTATATAACATATTTAGCAACGCAACAAAAAGTAGTATCTAGATACACCCACAAGTATTTTCATCTTATAAAAGAGTTTATAAACAAACTTATAAACGAGCCTATTCAAGATTTGTTTCTCCGGAGTCCCAAAAGCAAGCATGACATCATTATGGACATAAAGTCCCAAAGTATGGAATCCTAGAAAGAGGTTGGCCCAACTTAAATGGGATATGATAGCTTTTTTATAGTCTAACATTCTTGCCAATACATTATCCTCATTCTGTTTCGGATTGTAATCTCTAATAAAAAATATAGCTCCGTGGGCAAAAGCTCATGTCATGATGAATCCTGCGATATATTGTTGATGGGTATATAATGCAGCTTGAGTAGTAAAGTTTTGTGCTATGAACGCATAAGCAGGGAGCTTATAAACGAGCCTATAAGTGAACTTACAAAAGAGCTTGTTCGTGAACATAAATGAACTGAACACACATATGTTCGTGTTCGTTCGTTTATATTAAACGACCATAAAAATTTTGTTCACACTCGTTTATTTAGCTTAATAAACGAATGATTCGTTGAAAGCTCTGTTCATTTAAGGTCGAGCTTGATTTAAACCATGATGCGGTGGAACAAATGCAATCCAAATTCCTTTTGTCAGTTCGAGAGATTTAAGACACGTGAATTGCCAGCGGACAAGTAAAAGCTTTGAACGAGTTTGGGAGTAACCTTTTCTTAAGGCTTTTGTTGTCCGCTGACCAAACATTTGTTTTGCAGTAAAGGAACAGTGTCTTCAGAGCCAGCAGCTGACTTGGTTTTAATGGTGCACAATCTAGTGCCGTATCAAAACCTTCTGGTTCTGTCATTGACTAAAATCTCTCAGGAAATGAAGCTCTTTCTGTTAGTCTTGAAATGGCACTCAACTGAGTCAAAACAGTCAAGAGTCTGCACTCTGCTGGTGTCCTACTGAGACACACCCTGTGCTACTTACTACCCTTGTGTTGTCTGATGGTAGGGCCATGGCCCCATGTAAAGAGAGTAATGAATTAGAAAACACGCAAAATCTTGGCAAAGTGGGAAGAATGGTATTTTGGTAGGACCATGAAAACTTTGCTGGGATTTCTAAGACTTGAATGACCATAAAAATGACATTTGAGTTGGGGGAATTGGAGCCCTTAAAGCTCAAACAGTGTGAGTGGTGTGGCTCCAGGACCAGCAAAAAAGGCCAATATTTCCCACTACCTCACTGAATCATATGACCCCAAGATTTCAAAACCCTTTTCCTATATTATCCTTGAGTCACTTGGCAAAATGACAAAAGATACCTCAACGTTTGCATGTTTTGTCATTTGCCCCCCTTTTTGGTTCAAATATACCTTCAATGTTTGCTTGTTTTGTCATTTGACCATCTATTCTTTATTTTGGTCCAAATATGCCTCCAACGTTTCATTCGTAGTCCAAATATGCCCCCAACGTTTCAATTTGGTCCAAATATGCCCCCGTTAGATGGAAACTGTCAATTAACTGACGTTCAACAGCTGATGCTGACTAGACTTGCCACGTATTAGGATCTGCTGATGACACGTCAAAATATTTTTATAAATCGTTGACCGTCAGTTTATTGATAGTTTACATCCAACAGGGACATATTTGGGCTATGAATGAAACGTTAGGGGAATATTTGGACTAAAAAAAAGAATAGGGGACAAATGACAAAACAAGAAAACGTTGGGGGCATATTTGAACAAAAAAAATAGGGGACAAATGACAAAACATGCAAACATTAGGGGCATCTTTTGTCATTTTTCCAAAATATAAGTGGGTTCTACCAAACTATGCTGAGAGAAAAGTTTAGACTCAGTTGGTAAATATATCTTATATCCAAAGGAATACAATGGGAAAGTGCCATTCTTGTGGTCAAGTGGGTAATCTTATGTTTTTTTAAAGGTGGTTTGAAGCTGGCAGGGAAGATCAGGTCAGCTCTGAACAGTGCCAACACCTGCCAAACTTATAATACAACAACAGTGCCTGGGATTTAAATGCAAGTAAGTCCCCAGTGTTTCATTTATTTCCATTAATTCAATCTCAATATAATTGTCCCTAAACTACAGGGAGAAACAAAAGTATCATTTGAAGACTGATGAATACAGTTGTGTCCATTTTAACCTCTTTTGGACCCTCCATTAGCTTGCTGTTATTATTTTAGGACATAGGTGTGATAATGAAGAGCTCCCATAGAGCTTAGCTTAGCTGATTTATTTATATACATTATATCAACTGTATTTCCTTAAAAGAATACTAATCCTTGGGTTTAGCAATGCAATGAGTCTGCAAACTGCAGACTTTAGCTACTTTACAAGAGACAGACAAACCAAACCCATGTTCATCTCATTTGAGAATTAAGGAAAAACAACAGACACAACATGAATATATATTATATATAACATTGAGAAAAACAAAAGGTAAATGAGTTAGTATACTGATGAGGTAAAGGAATAGGGGAAAAAAAGGTAAAAGAGTTAGTAGCAGTAAAAACTTCTGATGAGGCATTTGGCCTTCAGACACCAACACCAAATGTTTTTACAGTCCTTTTTAACCCACTAAACTTTAGTTTATGGGTTTCAGAAGTGTTGTCAGAAAGACAAGAGCTGCCACTGAGGGGCAGCTTAGCCTGCAGGACCAGAAAGCAGCAGAGAGGTTCAGTCATAATATGAGCCACTGCTCTCTTCTCAGTTCTCTCCCTCAGGACTCAGGTGTCAGAGGGAAGAAAAAAGAGAGAGAAAAGGTTGATGGCATTGGCATTGGCAGCATTATAATCAGAAGCATTAGTTTTATCCATGAACAGAAGATTCTGCAGTGAAATGGTCCCTGAAATAAATATACCTACTCTATATACATCAGCATTCAACAGCCCCAGGCTTCTTAAGTGGAGTAATAAGTAATGCACCCACCCAACAAACTTACACTTACAAAGAAACCAAACCTGTTTCACTTTCAATCTTTCTCCTTCATGTTTGTTTCTCTTTCACTCGCCTGTTTGGTCTGAATAACTGCCTTTTTTCCCTCTTATTTATTAGATTTGCATAATTTCAACGAATTTGTCCATTGTTCCTCTCTTTGAATGATGAGTGGAGGAAACAGATTTCCTTTTACTGCATCTCAGTATCAAGAGCTTGAACACCAAGCTCTAATCTTCAAGTACATGGTTTCTGGCATCCCCATACCGCCTGATCTCCTCTTCACCATCAAGAGAAGCTGCTTGGATTCCCCACTTTCTTCAAGGCTTTTCTCTTACCAGCCTCAGCATAGTAAAAAACCTCAAACTTAACTCACTTTTTTTCAACTTTTTCCATTTTGGGTTTTTGACAATGAGTTTCCTACTTTCCTGTTGTTTTTTTGGCAGTTGGATGGAACTGTTTCCAGATGGGATTGGGGAGAAAAGTGGACCCTGAGCCCGGGAGGTGTAGGAGAACCGATGGAAAGAAATGGAGATGCTCGAAAGAAGCCTACCCAGATTCAAAGTACTGCGAGAGACACATGCACAGAGGCAAAAACCGTTCAAGAAAGCCTGTGGAAGTTAGTAGTAATACAACAATGGCAAACCCTTCATCATCAATCACCAAGACTCACCCTTCTTCCTTTTCTTTGTCCTCTGAGTCCCAACAGCACCACCATCAACTTCGCCACCATGGTTATCATTCTCAGGTCAATCACCCCTTTATGTATCCCCATGCACCGAGGCCTCCAGGGGTTGGCCTGTCACCTCAAGAGCACACTTCCCATTCTCTCTTGGATTCTGGCTCCTACTCCCAGACAAACACAGATTACAGGTTTTCCATTTACAAAAGAACATTGGGATTTCTTTTTACTGTACTTTTTTCTATTTTGTTGATGAGTTTTGGTTTTTAATGAAGAAGAAACAGTTATGTCTATGGGCTGAAAGAAGAGGTGGATGAGCATGCTTTTTTCTCTGAGCCTTCCGGGACAATGAGGAGCTTCTCTGGTTCATCTGTTGATGATTCATGGCAACTTGCACCATTAACCATGAGCTCTTCTTCCTCGAAGCAGAGTGAATACTCTTACTTGCAGCTTCAGAGCCTCACCAATCACAGCACAAAACAAAGCAAGCAGGACAATGATGAGCATTGCTACATCAAATTTGAAATGCCTAATGAATTTGAGAAAGGAGAACCACCAAAGACAGTCCATCGTTTCTTTGATGAATGGCCACCAAAACATAGAGATTCATGGCTCGATTTGGATGATAAATCTTCAAACAGCTCATCAGTTTCAACAACCAGGCTCTCAATATCTACCCCTTCGACCTCACATGACTTTCCCATGTTCAGTTCAAGAGCTCATAATGGTATCTATTTTTTTGGCTGGTTTTTGCTCCTAGTTTAACTCCTTTCATATTTTTGGTCTGAAAAACTTGAGATCTTTTTGGTTTTTACAGATGGTTGAATATCCAGTTGTAGGTTTCTGCATTAGAGGCCAAGAATGTACTTACTGGGAATCACTTCTTTCTTTGAATTCCTACTGTTTAATAGTCTTTCCTTTGTTTCTTTCTTGGGTTGAATGAACATTGGGTTGTGTTTTCCCCCCTTTTATTAATGAAGGATCCATTCTCCTACTGCAAATATACAAGTTCATAAATATTAAGACTGGAAACATGATTTGCTGGTAGGTGACATGTGAATGTGTTGGTCTGAGGGTTTTCAAGTGGCTTTAACTTCAAGGCTCAAGCAGACACTTACTCAACCTGCTGCTTATTGTCATAACTCATAATAATGGTTATGGTCCCCCTGGCCCAATGTTCCCAGGATTTGCTAATTTGTCTCTTTTGTGTAAACCTATGTATTGAAGTTTGGCAAAGCCAAGCCAAATGGTCCACTGAAGTACCTACACTTGTTACTGGTTTGATGTCTTTCTCCTATAAATAAACACCAGAACCAACCATATGGTTTAAGTTGAGAGCTGTGGTTTAGGCTTCTGAGAAAACATTCCACTATTATAAGTAGAAAGCAGCATATTCCATTCCATACAAATGTAGTTTCAGCCTTCAGGGATTTAGGCCAGTCCACTTTTTTAGGGATAAAAATCCTCTGCCCTTTTTTCGGTGCCCTTACTTATGTCCTAACACTAAAAAAACACAACAAAATTAAATTACAAGTCCTAACCCTAAGTTCTAAACCCTATACCCTAAAAATACACTCTACCTTAAATTTCCTAAACTCTAACTATAACCCATAACCTAAAACCCTAAACCTAATTTTGAGCGTGGGGGCATAAGTAGAGGTATCGAAAAGGGATAAGAGGATTTCCATCCTTTTTTAGCATGTTCATCTTCATCTTTAGTGTCCCACTAAGCTTTTCTTTGTTTCCATCTCTTTCTTTCATGTACTCTGCCCTGCACTGCTCTGCCTGCTTTAGTACAGCAGTATGGTACGTAATGTGGCTGTAATCACTGAAAGTTCCCCACACTATCTACCTTTTTAACTTGTATTTAAACCAAAAGCAAATGAAGAAATCAAATGTTAAACAAAAAGCCAGTTAGATTGGTCCATAAACAATATGTTTCATTAGAGGAGACAAGGGTGTTCAAGTCATAGTAAGCAATTTTATAACCTTCAGTTTCTCAGTTCCTGTGTTTGATATATGACTTAGGAAGTATGGCAACACAAACTTCTCGAATAATTTGCAAGTAATTTGAATTTATGTTGTTCGAACTCGGATCATTTAATACGACCAGACAACTTAGGTGGTGAGAATAAGGCTCTGGAAATTGGTGTGAAGGTTGTGGTGGTTGGGTCAGATAAGTGGGTTTGCCCCATTACCATCAGTAGTCAGTTCTCAGTAACTGACGGATACACCTTTTATCCTCCACGCACGCACGTACTCCCTGCCTCTGTCTCCGACTCCTCCATGTATCTTTTTTTTGTTCTTTTATGTGGGTTTAGAGAATTTAGGGCGGAGTGTATTTTTTAGGGTATAGGGTGTAGGGTTTAGGATTTAAAATTTAGAGTTAAGACTTGAAATTTAATTTTGTTGTGTTTTTTAGTGTTGTGGCATAAGTAGGGGCACCGAAAAAGGCCAGAAGATTTTTATCCCCTATTTGTGCCTCCATTTTAAAATAGCAGGTTTAAGGTTTGAGTGTAAGGAATTAGGGGTATGGTGTATTTTTTAGGGTTTAGGGTATGAAAATTAGGGTTAGGACTTAGAATTTAATTTTTAGGCGTTTTTAGTAGGTGCATATAAGGAGACATGGTTAGGGGCAGAAGATTTTTACTTCGGTCACCCACATTTTAAAACGGAGATACCCCCTCAAAACGTTGTCGTTCTACATGTAAACTGAATAACTAATCCCCCAAAACAAGATTCCGATCCTTAAAAAGGGGAAATTTTTATTTGGTCCCTTAAACAAACACTTCAATTTTTTTTGAGAAACTTAAGCAAACACTTCATACTTCACATAATAGTGTTAACAAAATGAGGGGTAAAGTGGTCATCAAACTTTTAAATATTATAAAATAGTTATTAAACTTTAGTTTTTGTTATAAAATGGTCCATGAGTTGTTAAGGGGGTGACGTGACAGTTAAGAAAATTTGTATAACTTCACATTTAATTCTCTATATTTATACCTTCAATCAATTTAATCCTAATTAAAAAAAATCAAAAAAATTATACCTCATCATTTACATATTCTATCAATTTGGTCATACTTTTAATTATAAATAATGAGGGGTAAATTTATTGATTTTTTAATTAATACTAATTAATTGAATGCACAAAATATAAAGTACTAAATATACAATTATATAAATTTTCTTATTTATCACATCACCCCTTAACTGCCGTTAACAATTTTGTGACTACTTTGTAATAAAAATCAAACTCTAATAACCATTTTGTAATATAAAGTTTAATGGCTAAAATGAATATTTTAGAACAGTATAGTGACCATTTGTGAATTTTACTCACAAATCTATAATCTTTTTGTTGTTATTGTGTCCTTGTTTTGATGGTTTCTTCCATTTCTATTTTTAAATTCACAACATTATTTTTTTATTATGCTATTGTGATGAAAAGGTAGCACATGTTTAATTTTCTTAGTCTTTTTCATAAACGGCACACACAGTATGTATTACTGGTGCTCGAACCCAAGTTCCAAGGAATAATGAACATCTACCTTTGCCACCATGACACAAAGGGATGAGCAATTCACAACTTTATTTGATTTTTTTCTGCTAAACTTTAATTTGAAAACAATATGGTTGTTACCATTAAAAGGAAGATTATAAGTTATTTTATCAATTTATTTATGAATTTTGAAGCAAATTAAGATAAACTTGAAAATATTATCTCAAAAAAAAATATAAAAGATAATCAGTACCAGTTACAAAGATTTCAGTTATAAAAAAACATACTTTGCTCCACGTTTGAAGGTATTGTTCTTCAAGTTTCTCACTTTCCCCCCTAATAAACTGCATCTCTTTGTTCCTTCAATTCAAGTAATCATTTTTATTTTCTTTGTTTGAAGACTTTTGAATCGATCTTCTTCAATGGAACAAAAACAAACTGCCAAAACCAATGCCCCCAGGAAGGTTTGTTTCCCACACTGTTGAACTTCAAAAGTTGATCATTTTTTCTAAGTTTTTTTTTTCTTTTTTTTGTGGTTTTTTTGGGTATTTTTGCAGATGAAATTTGCACCCAAAGCTCCTCCTCGCCGAGCACCGAAGCTTGAGGTTAAAACGTATGTTTTTTGAGAAAGTTTGTCTATTTTCATTGCTTTGAGACTGACTTGTTAATGTGTATGTTTTTTTTGGTTGTTTTCGGGTGGTTTTCAGTGAATTGGCCGAAGACACTGATGCTGCTCAGGCCAGGGAATTGCTAGAGCGTTTAAATGTACATTTGTTTCCAAATTTGTATTGCCATTTTTCCTCATGCCATTGATATATAATTCTCATTCCATGTTTTTCATTCTTTTTAAACAGCAAATTTCTTCAAAGACAAAGCCTAAATTTGAGAAGAAAGGTATGTTCTTTATTTGGGGTCAAGCCTATACCCCAATGGCCTTAGTGGCTCCGCCCGTGCACTTTTCTTAATACGCTTTTCTTGGCATGCAGTTGCATCTTCACAAGTTGCATTTGGTTTCGGAGCGGCATCGGCAGCATCGATTAAAATATTTGGTGGAATTCAAAAAGGTTCAAGTCCTAGTAATTGAGATTCTCATTTCAGTCTGATATGTAGTGTTGATGTTGATGTTTGTATAGGTAAAGTTCCTGCTTCAGGATTGAGAGAGGAGAAAGAATACAAAGAACCATGGGTGTGTATGTATACTTTGGATTATCAATGCAAACTATGATAATCTGTTTTCTAATTCTCCATTAATCTCTGATTATTACAGGATTATTACAGTTACTATCCTCTAACCCTTCCAATGAGAAGACCATATTCGGGAAATCCAGGTTTGTGGTTAGTTTCACTCAAAAGAGCTAAAGTATAGGCTACCTGTTGCTTGAATTTCAAACATCTTTACAAATTTGAGTACCTTTATGTTGAATTTACAATTGTAGAGTTTCTTGATGAGGAGGAGTTTGCTGCAGCCAATATGGCTTTTGATGAAAGTTCAGTCGAGCCGGCAGCAGAGCTTGGTCTATTGGTTAGTTGCTTAGAAACTGAATCAAACATTACATTGTGCCTGGTTTCTTTATGCTGACACTCGCCGATTATCGGCTACCAGGAGGAGAATCCGGAAGCAACTATGTTCTTTATGCAGTTACCACCAACTTTACCTATGACAAAGCAAACAGGGAACATATCAGGGCAAGAGACCAATACCAGTTCAAAGCCGGCTGTGAGTGTAGGTTCTGGGAAGAAGAATTGTGGCTTAGAAGAGATACCTGCAGGTCTCATGGGTAAAATGCTAGTCTACAAAAGTGGTGCTGTCAAGTTAAAGCTGGGGGATACCCTTTATGATGTGAGTAACTTAACATTGCGAAAACCTTGTCATTATTCTCCGACACGGCGACACCATGATAAACACATGTTGGTTATTATTCTGAACTTTTTTCTTTCTTTCTATTTGATGCAGGTCACTCCAGGTTCGAATGCCGCATTTTCCCAAGAAGTTGTAGCTGTAAATACTGCAGAGAAGCATTGTTGTGTCGTCGGGGAGCTTGAGAAGCGTGTTGTTTTAAGCCCGGATGTAAATTCTGTCCTGGATAAATTGGATGATCTTTGATGGCTTTTGCTTCTTTAGGCTTGGTTAGTAGTTTTATTCAAGAAGGAACCACAAAATAAACCCTGCTTCCAAATTCAATCTGTCTCAATTATTATTCAATGTTGCATATTGTTCCAAAAGCTTACATTATTCAAGAAACAAGATTTTCTTTGTAAATAATCTATGGCGAAGATGTTGGCACCACATAATCAACAACAATGGCACCATCCAAGTTGTCCCTGACCTTTAGCTTCTGTAGGTTAGCATACTCTTCCTTTCCCACTGCTGCCTCCATTTCTTCAACTCCAGCAAAAACAGCGACCGAGGCTAGCGAAAATCCTTTAGCTCTTGCCGAGAAATTCTCCCCGCAAGTTACCTGTTGAACACCAGAGATCCCCTCCTTGATCCCTTTAATTTCCCCTAGAATCTCACCTTGCACTTCGTTCGGAGCATTCTCTTTGAGTTTCAAGAAGGTTACTTTGATGGCAGAGCCGGGCGGCGGAGACAACGGGGTGGGATCATTATCAGCAATCCAATCAACAGCCATGATATCATCACAGATGGGAACGACATTTTCCTTGACTACACGCTGGTGATCGGGATGTACAGCATATGCATTCAAATCTTCTTTGGACCTGTACCGGCTATGGAGCATGTGCGTGAAATTGGAGCTCGGAGATTCGGTGCGAAGGACGGGACCGGCAGTGAGGTGCACGACGGGATCAAGAGAGACCAAGCCATTGAGGTTGTTAAGCATTGTGTTCACCTTTCCCTGGTCTGTGTCATCTTTGACCTTAAAAAGAACCACATGCTCAATGGTGGACATGGTGATCGAGGATTTTAAGGTTCTTGTGGACAAAGTAACTGGTCTTTTCAGGTGTTTGGAAGAAGGGAAAATGAGGGAAGATGGAGAGGAAAAGAGAGGGCGAGCTTTCAAACACAACATTAAAATCAACTAATAGTAGACTAAAACTAATAAAACGTTAATGTACCTGCAAAATTGAGATCATATTGGATGGATTTCCATTAAAAAAATAGCTCAAAACTTACAATCAAGCACAATTTCAACAACTCAAAAATTCAAACAAACCCTTAAAATTTTGTTAGAATCTAAAAACAACATGAACAATTAGTCTACCAAATCCATGAGCTAAACACCCATTTCGGAGACTAATAATCAAAATCCCAGCTGAGTTTTCTAATCAATCACCAAAGCTCAAACCCAGTATTCGGAAATGCGTAAAAAAACAGAGACTAATAATCAAAATCCCAGCTGAGTTTTCTAATCAAAGAGAAAACTGAATACAGAGGTAACAAATGCAGAGTTTGAGAATAGAAAAGAACTGAGCTGCTCGACTGACCTGAGAGAAACTATCGCGGCTCTACCAAACTTTGTGATTGGAACTGTGGGAGATTGGTCGGGTCTTTGTTTCGTTGACCAAAGTAGGTGAAGATCACGTGCGCACTAACACGTTATGTGGGCCGACACATGACTCGGTTGGGAGGGGCTTATGGGCTGAGTAGGGTACTAATTGCTTTGGATCATCGGAAGTTCAGTGTAAAATAAAAAATGTAAAATTTAAGAGTAAAAGACGTTAAAATATTAAACTTAACACAATCAGAAGAACTTAAAAAAAAAACTCCTGAAATTAAATTTAAAAAATTATTATTTTACTTTGAGTGCTCTTTGATAAAAGTAAAATTCTTCCGCTACTTGTTCTTGGCGTATTGGCACAGCCATAAACAAACACGAGTAGACGTTGATTATAAATTTTAAAATTATTTCGTACTTAAAATGATAATTAAATTTTTACCACTACTTATTTTTCATGTTTTTCATGTGATAATACATATATTTCAAAAAAATATATAGACCCCGTTGTATAACGAGTGATATATTCACACACATCTTGCAGACAAGACTGATCGAACATGTGTCTCGTAGGATAAATATCATCTTAATCACCTTAAGCTACTCAAGTTTAAGTTTAAATATATAAGGAGAATTTAAAAACTCTACTCGAACTTAAAATTTAGTCCACTACTCATTAAAAATTTTAAATTATTTAAATTTTTTATTTTACACCTCAAATTTTATTTAATTATTTTTTACTCGTTCGAGTTTATAAAACTACAAGTGCAATCAAAACAGTCGGATAATTTAGTATTTTAGGGCGAGTCGAATTTTGTCCATCCGAAATATATTGGGTCGTGGGACCGTTTCAATGCGTAGAGGGTCGTAGTTTCAATGCCACGTGGCGTAGATGAACACAAGCTCGAATCACTCATCATCAACATCCCCCGGGTAGTTCTGCGGTACGGCAGCCTAATATAAGGCTAATATACGGCGTTACCGAAAACATCATTAAGAAATACCGGAAACATCATAAGATATACCGGAAACATGATAAGATATACCGGAAACATGAATTTCGAAAGTATGGATACTTTCGAAATCAACATATCCAAAAGTATGGATACTTTCGAAATCAACATATCCAAAAGTATCGATACTTTCGAAATCCATGTTTCCGGTATATCTTATCATGTTTCCGGTATATCTTATGATGTTTCCGGTATTTCTTAATGATGTTTCCGGTAACGCCGTATATTAACCTTATATTAGGCGGCCGCATGCTAGAAAAGTCCACATCCCCCAGGATCTGAGCAAAACACACAAAACAGCAATCCTATTCCTATCCCCCACTGAATCCAAAAATAACAAATAAATAATAATAAAATAAACAGGTGGATATATATATAGGTAGGACTCGACGTTCGATCGAGTCGAGTAAAAAAATTTCGAGTTATTCAAGTTTGCAAGTCCTATTTTACGATTCAAACTTTATTTGAAATTTTTTCGAGTCGAGTCAAGTTTCGAATTTCTGTACATATATATTTCTATATGCATATACGTAGTAGTGCATGTATATGTATTTCTATATGCATATATTTAGAGCTAGACGTTACACATATTGATTCCAATCTCATCGGCTTTCTATATGCATATATATATATATATATATATATATATATATATATATATATATATATATATATTTCTTCATATTTTTACATGTGATATACATAACATATTAGACATAATTGATAGAATCGACTCGAACTTGAAAATTGGTCAACTAATTAATAAAAAAATTCGAGTTATTCGAATTTCCATTTCATAATTCAAACTTTATTTGAAAATTTTTCGAGTCGAATCAAAACGAGTCAGTTTTTTCGGCTCAAGTCGAATAATTCAGTTTTTTTGAGTCGAGTTTTGACCGGCCTATATATAGTATTATGAAGAATATATGGAACTATCTGTAATATTTAGACACAAACCAAAGGGGTCCGAGAGCGTGACCGTCATATTCTCTTCATCTTCTCTCTCTCATAATTCAGATTTTTTTTTTGTTCTTCAGTTTAGGTTTAACCGGCGATCTTTTCCCACTGTTTCCCGGGAATCCCTTGTCTTCCTTCTTTCAATCTTGGTCTCCTTCACCTGTATATAATGCTCCAGATTCTCAAGGTGCGTTTTTAAAATAAGGTTTATATGATTGCCTGCCATGTATACGACAGAATTCCGAAGACATGTTCAAATCATCTTTTTTGTTTCCTTTGTGTGGTTAAATTAATGGTTTTCTTCTCTTCTAGCTGATGTGTTTTCCACCATTTCTTACAACAGCTTCATGGTTTTGTTTCCTCATTCTTTGGGGGACTGGTAATCTGGGAATTCTGGAGATTTTATGGAGGTTATGCTTATGTAACTCAAAGTACGCTTTTTTTTCTTGGGTCTTGGAATTCCCGAGAATTTGAATAAAATTTCAGTTTTCTTTGTGTTGAATGCAATTTAATTTCATAGTACATTTTTTTGGTTGTTTGTTGAGATTTCAGTTTTCTCTGCATCATTGACCAGTTCTTTTCTTTCTTTCTTTTTGGTCTTTGAGATTCTTCTTTGAAACCAGTGGGTATTTTCCGAGAAAATTCAAAAAGGATCCCTTTTATGGAAATGGGATCTGCTTTTTCACATTCCCATCATAAATAATATTAATAATAGCAATTATAATAGTAATAAAAACAAAAAATATTAAAGTGCTGAAATATTATTATTTCCATGGAGGTCATGATTTCTACTGCAGGCCTTTGTCTCTTCTGCACAAAATGCCTTTCTCCATGTTTTGTCTGGGATTCTTTGCTTTATTGAACCATGTTAGGGGTTCAGATATGATAACAAATACTAACTTGTTTCCTCCTTTGTTTGTGTTTTTGGATTCAGGGCTGGTTTTGATTTGATACAACTCTGACTCAGAATCAGACTCAGACTCAGAAAGGAAGGGGAAAAGGAAACAATGGGGAATGGAAGTGAGTTAGATGGGAGGGTGGTGCAGATATTTCAAAAGAGGTTTGTTCAGGTCCAGAATATCTTGGACCAGAACAGGCTGCTCATAAATGAGATAAACCAGAACCATGAGTCCAACATTCCAGACAAGTTGAGCAGAAATGTTGGTCTAATCAGGGAGCTCAACAACAACATCAGGAGAGTTGTGGGACTCTATGTTGATCTTTCAAGTTCCTTCACCAAATCTGAAGAGGATTTGAGATCATATGGCAAAGCTGGCCACAAAAGAAACAGGCCTGTTTGATTTGAAAGAAAGGAAAAAGTTGGGGTCTTTTTTGTTAGTAATTCTTTGGCATGGTGGCAAATCAAATGGAGTAGAAAACTAGAAAATGGTCAGATTTTGTAATTATCTGAATCTCCCCTTTGTATCATTTGTTGAACTGGGTCATTATCTTCTAAATTTGCTGCTGTGACATTGAAAAGGATAATAAAAGGGTTATTACCTCTAAAGTTGAACCATCTCTCTCTCTTTTTCATCTTTATCAATAAGGCTGATATTTGCAATAATGAGTCTTTTACAAATATTTTGTCTCAGATTCTTTATCATGAAGGTTGCATTAATCCCACATTGAAAAAAAAAAAGAACTTTTAAGATATAAAAATAATGATGTTGCATGTTCTATTAAACAAATGTTTAGTTTTTTGGTTTTTTATTTTTTTAAACAATTTTAAGATGATTACAAAATAGTAGTTGTTTATACTTTTTTTAACCATGTGATGAGACACACACCTTACATAAAATTGCTTGAATCCATATTTTCTAAAACAAACATTACCTTCTATTTTACTAAAACCACTCGTTAGATTCTCATGTTCTCCATTCTTAGGTTGGATCGAATACTAAGGATTTGATGCCCAAAAGAATAAACAAATGCTCTAATGTTTTCATTCTGATATGCATCACATGTTGCGTTGGACTTGGACCTAGGGCTGTAAATAAGACGAGACAGATCGCGAGTTACTCGATCGACTCGGTCAAAGTTCGACTCGATTGGACTCGACTCAAGCTTGAACTCGGTTCGAGTTCTTGACGAACCGAGCCGAGCTACTTGATACTCGAGTCGAAAAGCTCACGAGCTACTCGAAAAATATAATATACTATTTTTTTTATAATTTAAAATCTAAATTCTTAAACTTAAAACCCTAAATATAAACCCTAAACATAAGTATTCAACCCTAAAATCTAAATTCTAAACTCAACAACATAAACCTCTAAACCTTAAACTATTACCATAAACTCTAAAATTAACAAGCTTGAGTTTACACAACTTGTGTATCTAAGTTTATTCTTCATAGGACTTTAAATGAGAAGTGACAGATGAAGAGTTACTCTAGTCCAATGCGGTCAAAGATCGATCAACACTTGACTCGGTTGGGCTCGAATCAAGCTCGAACTCGACTAGAGTTCTAAGCGAGCCGAGTCGAGCTCAAATTTCCCAAGCTCGTTAGAAATTACTCAAACTCGACTCGAAATTTTAACGAGCCGAGCCGAGCTTAGCACTACTCGAGCTCGTATCGACTCGTTTACACCCCTTGGACCAAGTTTGACTCTTATTTTTGCTAATTTGTCACATATAAATGATTAAATTACAGATTTTTTTTCCATTAAAAACAGAAGTATGGAATTTAGAAATCAGTCTGTTCTATTTATTAAAAATCTAATAATTTGAAACATATTTATATAATCACTTTACTCGGTCCCTTCAAAATATATAATAATGATGTTAAAGTGTTGAAGATGGTCTAAACTAATCCGGAAAACTAAATCCTGAAAGCAAAAGACAAAACATAATATGTGAGAATGGGAATCTACTTTCCCCGTTCTTCCTTTTTGTTCCTTACATTTCCAGAAATTAGGTTGGAAAAGGAAGATAAACAAAATCCAGTGCAAAAGTTTCCCTCCCTTTTATCCTAAAATAAAACAAAAGGATCTTGAATAGGGTTATCCACAAGGGATTCTAGGAAACAACTTTTAAATACAGGCTAAAAAACGGCAGATGTAAAAAGCGCTACACAAATTGTACATAAAGCGGTATACAAATTGGTACAATTTTGTAATAGAAGAATGCATATACCTTTTTATTACAAAGATGTACTGTTTGCTGGGTAAAAAGCGGTACATATTTATTACAAATCATGTACATAAATCTTTACAAGTTTGTAACACAAAAGGTACATACCTTTTTTATTACGCTATTTCACTAAGGGGCATCCATACCACCTTTAGGTGGTATCGATGCCGGTTTGACAGACAAGAAAAAATTGGTACATTTATACAAAATGTGTATGTACACAACTTGTTACAAGGAAACACAATTTGGTACAATAATAACAAGGGGCATCGATACTACCTAAAGGTGGTTTCGATGCTGGTTTGGCAGACATGAAAAAATTGGTACATTTGTTATACAAAATGTGTACGTACACAAAAATATTACACAATGTGCATATACACAAATGAGTACAAAAATGTACACAAATTGTAACAATTTTGTAAGAGAAAAAGGTATATACATTTTTTAATATGCTATTTCATCCAGGGGTTTCGATGCTGGTTTGTATTTAGCCTGTTTTTAAGCCGCATGTTTTTAGAAAAGCCCGTTATCCACATCATTATTAGCAGAGTTGGTTTAGAGATAGATTAGTGTAGAACTAATGTTTTGATATAATATTTGAAAAATATTTTGGACAATTTTAAAAAGAATTTAAAAACATTTCTAAAGTCCAAACATCTTGAAATTATGTTTAGGAAGTTTTTAAATGGTTTTTAATGTGTTTCAAAGGCCAAATTTATCAAAAACCATAGGGCGTTTCGAAACACCATAGGGCGTTTCGAAACAGGGGGATTCCAGTGGCAAAACGTTTTGATACTCGTATCGAAACGGGCCAAGCGTTCCGAAACGGTATAGGCCGTTTCGATACGCCTACGTGGCAACGACCCTAACGGCTATAAACCCCAACGGCTCTTTCCCAAATAATATTCAAAATGCAGGCGTTTCGAAACAGGATTAAGGCGTTCCGATACGCGTTCCGAAACGGCTATAGGGTGTTCCGAAACGGGTACCCCGACAGGCTGCAACGGCTATCTCTATAAAGAAGGCGTTCCGAAACGGGCTTGAAGCGTTCCGAAACGGGTAGCAGCTGAATTGCATTTTGGAGGAAATAAAAGTGTTCAAACGGCTATATTTTGATCCCAACGGCCATAAACGGCTACAAACTCAATTTGGAGTATAAATAAGACCTCCAAGCATCAAGATTATTAAGAGCTTAAATTGTTACAACATTATGAGTGAAAAACATTGTCTAGTGCTTAATTGTTCATTCTTTGCTTAGACAACACTTGTGAGCTTACATTGTTAAATTTGCTCAAGTGTTTAGGTTTTTGGGTGAGAGCTTAATTGTGCAAACAAACGCCTATTGAGAGGTTTTAAGTTTGTTTTGTTTATCTCTTGTAAGAGAGGGGTTCCTTCAAGCTTTGGGTAGAAAGCTTCGAGGGTTTTGATCAAGGCTTTGGGTAGAAGCTTGATCGTTGTAAAGGGTTTCCTCCTGAGCCTAGAAAAGGGGACGAATCAATTAGTGAATTGGTTGTGAAATCCTTAGTAGGAAGCTAAGGTAGTGGATGTAGACTCGGTTGAGGAGTTGAACCACTATAAATCATCGTGTCTTTATTCTTTCTAGCTTCCTAAACCCTTCCACCCAAAAATTCACCTCTCCACCACTTGGCGAGCAAGAACGGTTGATCGAATCGAGCACCGAAAAACCCAACAATTGGTATCAGAGCTTGGCTCAATCGAAGGGGATTCACATCCTATTGAGAAGATCCGGCAAGCTCGATCAACATTTCACCAACCGGCTCAAAATGTCGCAATCCATCAACATACCGCCTTTCTTCGACGGAAATCACTATGCCCATTGGAAGACAAAGATGAAATTCTTCTTGAAGGCAAATGATTACAAACTATGGGACATAGTTGAAGATGGTCCGTTCGTGCCTCAAGGAAGCAAAGCGGAATGGAGTGCCAACGATCGCAAGAAGATGGAGCTAAATTGTAGAGCCTTGCACATGCTCTTTTGTGCTTTTGGCCCAACCATCTATGAGAAAATGTCTTCTTGTGAAAGTGCCAAGGAGGTATGGGACAAGCTTGAAGTCACATACGAGGGGACTAATGAAGTCAAGGAGACCAAGATTGGGCTCCTCACCTTAGAGTATGAGAACTTCAAAATGGATCCGGAAGAGAACATCGAGAAGATGTTTGATAGATTCTCCACCATCATCAATGGTCTTAAAGGTTATGGAGAAGCCATTCCGGAAGAAAAACTTGTCCGAAAGCTCATCTACTCACTTCCCGAGTCTTGGGACTCAAAAAGGACCGCCATCATCGAAGCCAAAAATTTGAAGACTTTGAAGCTTGATGAACTTATGGGGTCACTTCTTACTCATCAAATCATGAAGAAGAACAAAGAAGATGAGAAAAGGAGGGAAGAAATTAGAGCTATGGGAGAGAAGAAACTCAAGAGTATTGGCATCAATGTAAATGCCATGGCTCTCAAATCCTCCACATGTCATCATGAAGATTCAAGTGAGGAGGATAGTGAAGATGAAGAGATGTCCTATCTCTTCAACAAATTCACCCGGTTCATGAAGAACAAAATGGAAAAATCCAAGCATGAATCGAGGAAGAAGATGAAGGATTCCCACAAATCCAAAAAGAAGGGATCATCTTCTAAACAAGCATACGTGGCCACTTGGAGTGATGAAGACTCCACCGATAATGAAGTAGCCCACCTATGCATGATGGCCCTCAATGAGGGGGAGGTAACTTCTAACTCATCTATTTCAAATTCTTATACATTTGATGAGTTACAAGAAGCCTATGATGAATTGGTTTTTGAGTTCAAGGCTTCATTTTCGAAAAACAAGAAATTGATTTCAAAATTAAAAATCGAAAATGATTTGCTTTCTAAAACCAATTTAGAGTTTGAAGCAAAAATCAAAGATTTTGAGCTTAAAGTTTTAGATTTACAAAACTTGCTTCAAACGATGGAAAGAGATCATCAAAAGGAAGTTGATGATCTCAAAAAGGAAAAAGATTTGATTTCCAAAGAGCTTGAAAAGAAAAACAATTTTGGAAAATCAAATTTTTATGTTAGACAATCTAGTGCCCCTAGATTTTTGAATGGTAAATGTTTTAGAAGTGTTTGGATCCCAAAAGGACTAACCACTTCAACTAAAAAGGATGAAATTGAAAAATGGATTCCTAAGGGGACTAAATTTTGTGCTACTAACGTCTATGGATCCAAAGCAATTTGGATACCAAAAATTACTTGATTGTCTTTTGCTAGGTGTGATGGAGAATGATCAACAAGTCAAAAATTTGAGGGGGAGCTCCATGCACACAAGGAAGAACACTTGAAGAAGGAAGGCTTCACATCATCCCTTGAGTTCAAGTGTGGTAAAATCTAGTTGTTTTAGTGTTTATTGATTTATTTTATTTTATGTCAACTAGATATTCATAAATGTTGAACTAACATTCTAATGATGCTTTGAGTAAGGGGGAGCCAATTTTTTTTAACCAAAATTTTAAGTGTCAAATTTTTTTTTTGCCTCCTATGTTATCTTGAACTTAAATGTCATTTTAAATTCTTTTTGATATAACAAAAAGGGGGAGAAATGGTTTGAAAAATTGAATTTTCAAACGAATAAGGGGGAGCTTTATTTTATTTCATATCTTAATCTCTTATTCACAATTTTAAAGTTAAAGGGGGAGAATCCCAAACAATTTTTCAAGTTGGTTTTATTATATCAAAAAGGGGGAGATTGTAGAACTAATGTTTTGATATAATATTTGAAAAATATTTTGGACAATTTTAAAAAGAATTTAAAAACATTTCTAAAGTCCAAACATCTTGAAATTATGTTTAGGAAGTTTTTAAATGGTTTTTAATGTGTTTCAAAGGCCAAATTTCTCAAAAACCATAGGGCGTTTCGAAACACCATAGGGCGTTTCGAAACAGGGGGATTCCAGTGGCAAAACGTTTCGATACTCGTATCGAAACGGGCCAAGCGTTCCGAAACGGTATAGGCCGTTTCGATACGCCTACGTGGCAACGACCCTAACGGCTATAAACCCCAACGGCTCTTTCCCAAATAATATTCAAAATGCAGGCGTTTCGAAACAGGATTAAGGCGTTCCGATACGCGTTCCGAAACGGCTATAGGGTGTTCCGAAACGGGTACCCCGACAGGCTGCAACGGCTATCTCTATAAAGAAGGCGTTCCGAAACGGGCTTGAAGCGTTCCGAAACGGGTAGCAGCTGAATTGCATTTTGGAGGAAATAAAAGTGTTCAAACGGCTATATTTTGATCCCAACGGCCATAAACGGCTACAAACTCAATTTGGAGTATAAATAAGACCTCCAAGCATCAAGATTATTAAGAGCTTAAATTGTTACAACATTATGAGTGAAAAACATTGTCTAGTGCTTAATTGTTCATTCTTTGCTTAGACAACACTTGTGAGCTTACATTGTTAAATTTGCTCAAGTGTTTAGGTTTTTGGGTGAGAGCTTAATTGTGCAAACAAACGCCTATTGAGAGGTTTTAAGTTTGTTTTGTTTATCTCTTGTAAGAGAGGGGTTCCTTCAAGCTTTGGGTAGAAAGCTTCGAGGGTTTTGATCAAGGCTTTGGGTAGAAGCTTGATCGTTGTAAAGGGTTTCCTCCTGAGCCTAGAAAAGGGGACGAATCAATTAGTGAATTGGTTGTGAAATCCTTAGTAGGAAGCTAAGGTAGTGGATGTAGACTCGGTTGAGGAGTTGAACCACTATAAATTATCGTGTCTTTATTCTTTCTAGTTTAATTCAATTAATTCATGTAATAATTTTTATTAATAATTTACAATCCAAAAATCAATTTCTTCATAGATTCTTTTTTCATAGACAAAACAGAGCGGTTTCAAAATTATTTTTTGAGGTTAACACATATATTAACAATACAATATTTTTGTATGTGGATGAACGCAAATAAAACTTCAAAGTAAGCATAATCAGTAAAATAGACAATTAATCTGATGAAATTCAAATTTCAACCCTCCAACAAATATTATTTACCAGAGTCATACAATTATTTAACTTTTTGTAAATGACTAATTATGGTTAAAATACTTTATAAAGATGAATTACTTATAACCAACAAGGGTCGGGTGCAATGTCAAGACACATTGCTCTCTCAATGAGAGAATTCGAGTTTAAAACTTAAGTATAACTTTAGTGGGAGGGAGAATCATAAATCCCGAACATTGATCATAAAATGAACATGTACTCTACCAAAAAATAATTACTTGTATAATTATAATTTAGATTAGCTTAACTCATAATTTACATTTTTATATTATTTTTTAGCAATCTAATTGATTTAAAAACTATTAAAAAAACATAGACATAAAATTTAAAATTGTATGGCTTTTTTTTCTATCACATGGATCAATAAGTGATGTAGTTGTGTATGTATAAATTATAATGACTGAAAGTTTATGGAATAAATAATGAGTAATTATTTGATGCTCAGTAATTTTCTTTTATAAATCGTGCTTTTAAAGTTGTTATATGTTTTTTTAAGGAATTTAAACCTTAATCTTAAAATCTAAACTTTAAGGCGTAACATATATTATTAAACCTTAAAATCTAACTTTGCTGAGAAAATATTAATCCAAAGCCCAAATTTTGGGGTCCAAAACCCACCAAGAAGCCACTAAAAAACCCTAGTTAGGATCCAATATATTCAGTTTGCTAGGGTTTGTAGAGCTTCAGCCGTCTTCTTCAGATTTCATATCTCTGCAGCTTCCCTTCTTTCCACTCCAGCCAAGCGCAATATAATCATGGCGGCAGCTCAAATCAGCAAAAAGCGAAAGGTATCGTCCCCCATCCCGTTTTTGTTTCACTTACTATTCCATTTCCCGCCATTTCTTTAACCAGTTCTTGTTTCTTTTCTAATGCATTCAGTTCGTCGCTGACGGAGTCTTCTTCGCGGAACTCAACGAGGTCTTGACCAGGGAACTGGCTGAGGATGGATACTCTGGAGTCGAAGTAAGGGTTACTCCTATGCGCACCGAGATCATCATCAGAGCCACCCGCACCCAAAACGTTCTCGGTATTTTTCTATATAAATCTTGTTTCTTCTGCCGGTTTTAATTATCAGTTTTTGCACCGTAGAATTTGAACTTTGATAATTGGGGATTATAGGCGAGAAAGGTAGGAGGATTAGGGAGCTTACCTCAGTGGTTCAGAAGCGATTCAAGTTCCCAGAAAACAGTGTCGAGCTTTACGCTGAGAAGGTCAACAACAGGGGCCTTTGTGCTATTGCTCAGGCCGAGTCTCTTCGTTACAAGCTACTTGGAGGTCTCGCTGTCCGCCGGTACATATTCGATCTCCATTCGTTCGTTCTTACAGATTTCAAGGATGCTAACATTGTTCATTCAGTCTGTATTTTTTAAATTATGTGTTTGTTAATATTCGTTCATTTATTCGTCATCTACAAAGCAAATTGGTTCTTCACTGCCAATTTTGTGTCGGAAGGTGACAAAAGTAGTTACTTCTTCTTTTACTTTATCCTGCTGAAATGCATTTGGTTTTCGTGCAGTGAACTTAGGGGAAGAAACAATGTCAAAACTTAACAATCCTTAATATTGAATTGCCATATTTAATCAGCTTTTATTCTAAACCAATGAATATGAAAAATGTTGAATGATGGTTTGTTATCGCTCGAGTATATTCAAATTGAATGTTTCCAATTGTTAATTGACACTTGACTGTATATTTAGTCATCTATAAAGCAAATAGGTCATTTCTATACTGATTTTGTGTCGGAATGTTCTCAATTTCATTATTCGGATTTCGGTGTAATTATTTGATCTCCATATTGATTTTGTAGTTGCAAACATGAAATTGTATAACTTGGTAAGATTTCTTTGTTCATTTAATCTGATACTTGGGATGGTTTGTACAGGGCCTGCTATGGTGTGTTGAGATTTGTCATGGAGAGTGGTGCCAAGGGATGCGAGGTTTGTATATTAAGTCGATTTTGGGCTTTATATGTTTCTTTTTTCTTTATTTTTTTAAATTTGTAATATTTGCTTCCTTTGGTAATAGGTTATTGTTAGTGGAAAGCTAAGAGCACAGCGTGCCAAATCTATGAAATTCAAGGATGGATACATGATCTCTTCCGGCCATCCAGTCAATGAATATATCGACTCCGCTGTCCGACATGTTCTCTTGAGACAGGTTTGCAATCGATTTGTGTAGTTTTTACTCTGCCGTGACCCCTTTCAATCATCATTTTTTTATATCAATTTATTGGTACAGGGGGTGCTTGGTATCAAGGTCAAGATCATGCTTGACTGGGATCCTAAGGGCAAGCAGGGCCCGACAACTCCACTACCTGATCTTGTCACAATCCACCCTCCCAAGGAGGATGAAGTTTTTATCAGGAGAGAAGAGCCTGAGCCAACTGATATCGAGGTTCCGGTGATGGCTTAAATCTTTGAGGATTACCCTTCTGTTTGATTTTTTGGACTGCGACTTTCTTAGTTTTTGTAGCTAAAGTTTGTCCCCAAAGACATCTCCAGCTTGTGTTTTTTTTGGTACTTATTGTGTTATACTTAGTTTGTTACTTATTAGTTTTTTGAGGTACTTATTGTGTTTTACATCAGAATGCATCCATCTGCAAGGCTTTATGGTCGAGGATTTGTATTGGCTTCACTGTTGTCTTAACTCTTTAAGAAAAGGGTAAACTACATAAATGACTAACTATAGTATTAGAAAAGTTGCGATTTGACCACCTTATTTTTTTCCGAAGCAATTAAACCACCATACTATTAAATTGGATGTAATTTGACTGCTAGCCGTTAACGGTAGGGTGATGTGGCACAGTGGCAGTTAAAAAAATAGGGGTATTATTACATAGTTGGTATCAGTAGAAAGGGATTCTGTGAGAAATGTGAAAAATAACTCACCCTCATTTACAAGTATTGTTCATGGATCCTGGCTCGGTTCTCTTCCCACCACACTCTAGCATGCATCTCCCCAAATCTTTCTCGGCTGGACCATACATGCATAACGTGATTGAAAAGGTAAAAACAATTACCACAACATTTCCTCGGTAAAAAAAAATCATGGTAAAAACAGTAGATTTGGGTCCGCATGGGATGGGAGTAAAATTATTAGTGAAAGCAGAATAAGTGAACCGGTAATGATGCTGTCAACAAAAACAAAGATTCCCAGCTAAGAAATCTCTTGCTGACTAACAGTAATTCCTATCATGGTAAAAACAGTAGATTTGGGTCCGCCATGTATTCGATTTTAGTTGTTTATTGGCAAACCATACCTGAACCGAACTCGCCTAAGCTCCCTTTTGCCCCCTGGCAAGGCTTTGATAGTAATGTAAACCCCTGGCTCATCTTGTTCAACCCTTTCAGTCTCAGGATCACTGGCATTGCTGATGGACAGCTCTCCGGAGCGACCGGCCTCTCTTGATGAGCTACTCCTCATAGAGGCATCCATTGATGATATCTCTGTCTTGGCAACACCAGAGTCACGATAATTCCGAGCCTGCATAGGATGTTGATCAAGTGAATCAGAGGATGAGTAGCCCACACTCAGCCCTGCCGTACGGTATAAGTTACGAGGTAATCTTTCTCTACTCAATGGTGGTGTTACAGGGCTTGCTTCTGCCGATTCCATTTTCGAGCTCTGGAAGGAATCAAATGAATGTTGTTATTAACATTGAGAAAAATAAAACGTTGATTCAATTCACACTATCTTAAGCAGCAAGCAACAGCCTAAGAACTAGCCTCGTCTTCGGATATCGGTGGTGTTGGTAGCGCGAACGCATTGCGGTTTAACCTCTGGACATTGTAAAGTTCCTTGATCCTGTCATAGTTCCCAGACCACCATCTTTGAGCTTGCAATTTGTTAAACATATCTCGACTGGTCAAACAAAATAAACTATATTTCAGCACTCCTGATGTTCATAGTATTAGCATATACCAGAATCACAGTAATAGGCAATAGCAGACATGCAACAGGGTTGCCAAGCACAATTTTTGGTCAAAATTATCTGGAAATGGAAGATTAAATTGGTGTAGTTTTGAAACCCTAATTTCACAGGTCAATAACTTGAAAACCCAACCATGACCAGTATCATTGCATTATGTGAATGAAATTCTTTCGAAACCGCTATATAACACCGTAACGATTGCGATTTAAAACCCTGAATATGACAGGAGATGGGGGTGTTGTCCGAACTGGGATTCTTTCGGATGAATGAAAAGGAAAAGGAAGAGAGGCTTCCCCGACAAGACGACAAGGGTCAGTGAAAAAGCTTGCCAATCCCACCCACCAACCCATTGATGTGATAAATTAAGGCTTAATTTAATTTCTCCTTTCAGACTTATCGGATCATTGCTTTTCATTAGGCGTGAGTGAAGCCCTGCTCTTACATTGTAGCCCCCAACTTTTTTCTACCCGAATTTGGTGACGGAGGTAAATAAAATTCGATTCGATTTAAAAAATATAATAATATTTTTTTAATTTGATATGAAAAATTTGATTAAGTGTGACTCGAAATGTAATGAGTCTGAGTCTAGCAACTATACATGATATAAATAAGTGTATACAAATGAATGATGTAAATAGTTATATTTTAGTATCTTAGGGAATTCCCTGACTGGGATGGATGCCCGAGTACACGCATAGGGTTTTGTTGCAGTTTTTACTGCTTTCCTCGATAATAAAACACAACGCTTATCCCCAAAAAATAATTATGCATAATATATGTATACCACACATAAAAAATATAAAAGATATATATATATATATGATTATAAAAAAAAAATTAAAATCAATTAGTACCATAATATTACAAATATTTATATTTAAATTTGAAAAAAAACTCAAATAACTCAACTTTTAAAATTTTCAAATAAAGGTCATATTATAAAATAAGGCTTTTCAGCTCGATTTAAAATTCACCCCAAATACTAACCCAATGTTTGGATGCCAAATAAATAGAAAAAAATATTAATTGAAAATGCAGAAAATAATTAAACTAAATTCATAAACTTATTTTATGACTTATTATTATTCTAACCGGGAGTAAAATTGAAGGCGCACCTGAAGCGTATACGTTTGAGATCGTTGCCGCCACGAGGAAGCGAAACGAAGGTGATAAGTACTCCGGGCTCGACCTGAGCTACCCACTCTTTAGGCTCATTTTCTTCGACGAACACGATCGGTTCGGCACGGTGGCCACTCAACGAGTTCGGCGTCGCTTCTCCGCTCGAACTCGATATCCCTTTCAACCTCGCTTCCATCTCCTTCCCCCACGACCTCGAACTCCCTGTCCTACGGTACGACCACTTGGAACGATCGGAGTCCGTGTGAGAGCCACCGCCCGGGGGGTTCTTCAACCGAGTCTGCACTGTGCAGGGGGTGCAGTGCTTGTACGCCCCCGACGCCTTCAGCGCCATGTCCTTCAACTAAAACACCAATAAACCAAACGGCTCTCGTTAGAGCCAAAACAAAGGGCAAAGAAGTCAAAAATCTTGACACTGTAAAATCGACAGTGAATTTACCTGAGATGTGAGAGATTTCATGGCTTGGTTGTGCTTAGCGCTAGGATTATTGAACGAGTCGATTTCCTCTGGTTGAGTCAGTGAGTCATCACCAGGTTGCTTGGAACGAGCTATGCACGTTAGCATTGTCGTTTACGGAAATCCTCAGGAAAATGAGAGTATTTCTGTGAAAAAAAGAAAAGAGGTAGCATTAAGAAACTACGCTTACATTTGCCAGGATTTAGAGTAAAATAATCAGAGAATAACAATTAAAAAGTACAAAGAAGGGTTGCGTTCGTTTTCTGTCTACTTTTTGGCAATTTGAAAAAACTTTTATATTGGTGAATTATTTTGTTCAATACCTTGTTTGATTTCAAACTTGTTTAGAATGTTTTAAAGTTTAGGCGCTAATTACAAATTGGAGTGTTAGTTTGAGGACGCTGATGCAATTAATCCTAAATGTATTTTTAATTTCTAATGCCCATGAATAAATAATATAATATTTTTTTTGGATAAATTTGATTTTATTACCTAAAGAAAGCAGTGAAAACTGCTACAACGTACAAAGAACAAAAAGACTAAAACAACAATTTATGACAGAATGCCCCAAGCATTACAAAGCCTAGAATTAACAGAATCAAGCCTATTAATATTTTTTCCTAGTGAATTGAAGACGAACCACCACTTTAATAAGGTTTAGAGCAGCCTCAACGGAAATAGCACAACTTTTAAAACTCTTGGAATTTCTCTCAATCCACACAAAGTACATATGGGCACTCCAAGCCACACGAAGAATACCAGGAAGCAACGTTTTGCCCTTTAGGAGGAAAGAAGCCCCCAAGAGCTCCTTGTCACGGACCGTTCGTTGTGACACGCGGGACCGCGCGAGATGCTTGCTGGTTGTGCTTAATGTAGGATGCGGGATAGCAATGAGGGTGTAGTACGTGTCGTACAGCCGTCTTGTCTTCGGACGGGCGCGTTGGTAGGCACCACACTGGTCGGGAGCTGTTCCCGCTTCCCTGATGAGCCCATGGGAAGGCGAAACCAGTGAGCATCGAGATGGATAAGGCTTAGCCCCGGGCTGGTAATAGCCCTGGGTTGCCGCACGGGTAGATGTCCCTGCGCCAAGACTCTGACCCCGTGACATCCTGCTCCCAATCCAAGACCTGTCTAGTCAGGCTACATAAGCGCAAAACACCCCTCCAAATTTCCCTCGAAAAAGGACAAGCGAAGAACAAATGATCCTTGCATTCAGAAACACCACAGAAAACACAATTTTCATCCACCCTGACACCCCATTTGAAGAGGCGGTCCTTAGTGGGGAGTCTATTCAAAATGACAAGCCAAGCAATGATAGCATGTCAAGGAATCTGCAAGGGATACCAAACTAACCTATGCTAAGGGACAACATCACCCTTTACAAGAAGCTCGGACCAAATTCAAAAGGTATCGATCAAAATTTAATTACTCACCGAACTAAAAATAAGAAAAGCCTCCTCTCGAGCCTTCAAAACCTTCTTTAGGCACCAGCTCAAATAAAATTTTATGTCAATTTGCCACGTGCTGGTACCTTTTAAAACAGGAGTTAGGAAATTTCAATACGGAGGGTAAAAAAAAGCAAATTTAACCTAAACAAAATAAATGTGATAAAAAGACAAAAGTTTACATTAATCAAGAATAACAAGCGGAAAATCGAACGGCTAGAAAGATCTGTCCAGAACCACATCATCTATCCCTTCAGGGCCCTACAAAACTATTTCCCGCGCCCTATACCCCATTACTCCTCTCACGCCACCTCCCGCCGCCTCCATTCTCAAACATGTCTTACTCTTGTTCGTTGTTCCACTCTTCTCTCGCCTCCAAATCCAACTTTCCGTCACTACAACATCGGAACCACCGCAGGTTCAATCGCCCCGCCCCTACTGTTATCTCATGTTCATCCTCTTTCACATTCGATTCTTCTTCCACCACTAGTCCCTCCAACGACTCCCCTTCACCCCAAAAGAACCGACGGCATGCCGATGAGAACATCCGCGACGAGGCTCGCCGCCACCGCTCCACCGCCAAGAACACCCTATCCGCAAAATACGTTCCGTTCAACGCCGGACCAGATTCCACTGAGTCCTACTCTCTCGATGAGATCGTTTACCGGAGCCGTTCGGGTGGACTGCTCGACGTTCAACACGACATGGAGGCTTTGAAGAAGTTCGACGGCGCGTATTGGAGGGAGCTATTCGATTCGCGCGTGGGGAAAACCACGTGGCCGTACGGGTCTGGAGTTTGGTCCAAAAAGGAATGGGTTTTACCCGAGATTGACCCAGATGACATCGTTTCGGCTTTCGAAGGGAACTCCAATCTGTTTTGGGCGGAACGGTTCGGGAAACAGTTTCTGGGAATGAACGATTTGTGGGTTAAACACTGCGGAATTAGCCACACCGGCAGTTTCAAGGATCTGGGAATGACCGTTTTGGTCAGTCAAGTTAATCGACTGCGAAAACTGAAACGTCCCGTCGTTGGAGTCGGCTGCGCTTCCACGGGTGACACATCAGCCGCCTTATCCGCTTATTGTGCTGCTGCTGGGATCCCTTCCATTGTCTTTTTACCAGCGAATAAGATCTCCATTGCCCAATTAGTTCAGCCCATTGCAAACGGCGCGTTCGTCTTGAGTGTCGACACTGATTTCGACGGCTGCATGAAGTTAATCCGGGAAGTTACCGCCGAGCTGCCAATTTACCTTGCCAATTCATTGAACAGTTTAAGACTCGAAGGGCAGAAAACGGCTGCCATCGAGATTTTACAGCAGTTTGATTGGGAAGTTCCCGACTGGGTTATTGTTCCTGGAGGTAATTTGGGTAATATTTATGCTTTTTACAAAGGGTTCAAAATGTGTCAAGAACTGGGGCTTGTTGATAGGATACCTAGATTGGTTTGTGCCCAAGCAGCCAATGCCAATCCACTTTATCTGCATTATAAATCAGGGTGGAGTGAGTTTAAGGCAGTCAAGGCAAATACTACATTTGCATCGGCTATTCAAATAGGTGATCCTGTTTCTATAGATCGAGCCGTGTATGCTCTGAAAAATTCAAATGGGATTGTCGAGGAAGCGACCGAGGAGGAGTTAATGGATGCAATGGCGCAGGCCGATTCCACGGGGATGTTTATTTGCCCTCATACTGGAGTTGCCTTGACTGCTTTAATGAAGCTTAGGAATAGTGGGATTATCGGAGCTGGGGACAGAACAGTTGTGGTTAGTACAGCTCATGGATTGAAGTTTACGCAGTCTAAGGTTGATTATCACTCGAAGGAGATTCCGGATATGGCTTGCCGGTTTGCTAACCCTCCGTTGCAAGTGAAGGCAGATTTCGGTTCTGTTATGGATGTGCTGATGAAGTATTTGGGAGATAAAGCTCCAAAGCACTAGGTGCTTCATTTTGTAAGTTTAGCAGTTTGTACTCTAAGATTTATGCTTGGTTTTAATTTTGGTAGAGCCTTGCCCTTCTTTGTGTTATACAAAGTTTCGATCTAGATTGCCGAACTTAGTTTACAAATCATATGGCAGACGCGTTAATAATCTAAAGTCTAAACTTCTGAGTCAGAAGAAGCTTAATGTTTTTTATCTGCGTTGATGAGTATTATGTTACAGTTACTTTACTAAATTGTTGAATAAAAGGTTTACATATGCAGTGTTTAAAAAGGCGCCACTGAGTCGCACCTAGGCGCTAAGGTAAGGCGAGGTTGAAACGCCTAATTGGTTGTGCCTCAAGAATATGGCTTTTGCCTTAGTGCTCCAAACCCCTATCCCTTTTTCCTTTTTTAACACTGTACATATGTGGCTTTGGGCAATCTGACTTGATGGTTGTGCCTCGAGAATGCGCCCTACCATCACTCTGCATTCATGACATGAAGTTTGTATGTACGCGGAGTTATGGTTTTCGAGTGTTTCTTCGATATGCTTATACCGAGTCCTCAATGAATTAGTTTCTTAAGTTTGGAATTAGTGCATTTGTTGGGTTTCTTGGCCATGAAGTTGCTTCTGCTTTATTATTCTTTTCTCAACATGTTGAACTGAAAATGACAGTTCATTATCATCTAAAGGAACTGCTTATCTGATATTTGTGTAAAGTGTGAGAATCCCGGGGGGCTGGGAGTTTACTTTCTTGTTTCCAATGAAATACAACTGAAAATGGCCATATTCATTTTTCATATTGCATCTAAAAGCTTCTTTATGTTCTCAATTTGCTAATCCAATAATAGTTAGCCTAGCTGCCCATGGAAGTTATTTCAATTTAGATTTTTGAGTTTCAGAGATGCTTCTTTCTTTCACCCCGTTAAGCAATGGTTGCATATTTGAAGGGCAGTGAGCTTTTCGAAGCTGCCGATTGGTTCTTCTGGTATCGACAATTTATCGAACAAAGAAGAGCTCCCGTCTTCTGCTTCTAACGACCCCTGCACCAGGTCGAAATACCACTGCCCAGACTTTAGGTCCCAGTTTAAAACCTATGGTTGCTAATTGTCTCTATGGTTGCTGCCATCTTAAAACTTAAGGGTGGGCAAAAAACCCGATTACCCGGTCCTAGACCCGGTGGATTTTTACCCGGAATTGGTTCCGGTGGGACCGGGACTGGATCTAAAATTTGGATCGGGACTGGATCTTGATTTTTTGGACCCGGTACCCGGTGGGTACCCAATGAGACCGGGACTAGTAACGGGTACATGGTACTGGTTGGGTACCGAATGACGTTAAAGAGGTTGGAAACAATTGAATGTGCTATTTTATTTCTCTTTATTGAACTTTCTAGTGGTCTTGCTTGCAATAGATATAGTTCTCTAGTTTATTCTCTCTTTATATATGAATATTATGAGTATGACTCGTTTTAAGACTTCAACCTTCAAGCCTACAATATTTTAACTTTGTTATTTAATATTATTATTGATAGTTGAATTTTTTTTCTACTACTGCTCAAATTTTATTAATAATAAATTAATTGTTGGGTACCTGATATTTGTACCGGTTCTCACTAGTACCGAGATCGGTTCTTGAAATCTTGGACCCGGGCTGACCGAAACCGAGACTGGTTCTAATTTTCAGAAATTGGTGGTTACTAGGACCGGGATTAATTTTGAACAAATTGGCCGGGTACCCGGTCTTGTCCACCTCTATTAAAACCCCATAACCTTACATTCGTGTCACTTTAGCTTTTTGCCAATAGCCTCTCAATTGAGCCTAACATCCACGCTCGACACCCACCTAGCTAGAATGACCTGAAACGGCCCAGATTATAGCTTTCCCCTCGGCGGCGCAGATTTTCTTTTCTAGGCAAATATTATTTGCATAGTCTCATTCGATTCGTGTCACTTTTCTATATAATATATACAAATTAAGCAAAGTAGATTTTTAATCTTAGAACTAGAATAAATTCATTTTCACATTTAAATGAAATTAATAGAAATTCCTATTTAGAAACAATTTGTTGTAATATTATGAAAATGATTAATTCCAAATGCATTAAGTTGAAAGCAATACGTTAAAGTTTTCGTTTGGCTTGAAGCAATGAATATGAATGGCACCCAAGAAAGATACTTTTTTTTTTTAATTTTATTGAATTAAAATAGAGCTTTAACAGGTTGCTGCTACAGCCATTTATGTGTCTATCCCCGTAGCCATAGCCAGTTATTTTTACCCCCTTAAACTTTTTACCGTTATCTATTAAAATAAATATATTAAAATATTTATTAATTTAATTATTTTTTAAATACTCAAAATATCTCTATCTTCTTCCCCAATTTTTCAATGTTTTTCAGCATTATTCTCTTTCACCAAACTTGAACAAATTATCATGTTGCTGCAACAACCACATCTCCCCCAAACTAGGAAAATTAAAATTCAAAGGAATATTAGAGTTTGTTTCTTGCTCACATCCCTAAATTCCCAAACTTCTCCAAATCTATACTTCGCTTCCAAATATTCTTGTTTATTTCTCAAACCCTAAATCCAAATCCACGTTCCAGATATTATTGTTTTCTTCCTCCCAAAACTATTGATTTATCGAAATGAAAATTAAAAATAGAAAAAATCACTATTATATTCAATTGAAATCCATTTCTCCTAAACTATATTTTTTAATCTTGTTGTATTCAAATAAAAAATCTCTAATTTAGTTCACCAAACAAGTTTTGATTCGACGTCGCCGTCGACCCTTTCTTGCTCGTCCGAGCTTGACCGCCTCAACCCGATTATTCTATGGGTCTGGTTTTACATCACCACCATTTCAAAATCAAAACCCCAATTCGTAGTTTAATTTTATATCAACTATAAAATGAATGCTTTGCTTACTCAACTATAGATTAAAATCTTCCCATCAATTTCGCTACTAAAATTTAAACTTTCATCGCAAACTTCAACCCTCGAAAAAATTGTCATTAGCAGTGGTATACTATACATAGATATATACGAAGAAAGGGCATTGCTGATCTGGTGGCGGTTGGGGTCTCCAAGAAGAAAGATTAAGAAGAAGGGGAAATGTGGGTTGAGGAAGAGGTATTTATTAAATATATTATTATTATGGATAAATATTCTATACACAGGCGGTGGAAACTGAAAGTTTTCACAAGCGCCTTAGTTTTAGGGTATAGGGAGTTAGTTTAGGGTATAGAATTTAGGGGTTTAGGTGTAGGAGGTTAGAATTTAAGGATAATTGTTTTAATTTAAGGTTTAGGGTTATAATTTAGGGTTTATAGGTTAAAACCTAAATCCTCACCATATTAACCTAAAAACTAAACCCTAACCTATAAACCCTAAATTATAACCCTAAACCTTAAATCGAAACAACTATCCCTAAATTCTAAACCTCTACACCTAAACCCCTAAATCTTATACTCTAAACTAACTCTCTATACCCTAAAACTAAGGCGCTTGTGGAAATTTTCAGTTTCCACCGCCAGTGTATAGGATATTAATCTTATTATTATATTATGTTTATATTATATCATATTATATTTAATTTTTTATATATTAAACCGAAAAATAAGAAAAAGAAAATAATTAAGTATGACCTGGAGCGTTCTGATACACTCGTAAAAAAGAAAAAGAGAAAAACACAGTCAGAGCCAATAATCCTACTTTTCATTCCTAGTTATACATCTACTAAAATTGATACACTGGTAATTGAAGTCTATAATATATATGTAATGTTTTGCCATATTGTTGGATCTCACTTCTCAGCTTATATTATGTGCTGCTCTTTCATGGAGTTTATTTTCTCTAATTTCCATCCATCCCGGAGTCTGGCAATAAAGGTCTCAGCTTTAACGTTAACATCGGGACTGGGACAGTACACAGGCCCGCCTGCAACTCCAACCCCGTCACCACCCTCCATCATCACGGCTGTCTCCGATTCATCTTTGCTTGAAGAAACTTCAATTTCTTCCATGTCCGACCGTGAGCTAGGACTGCTTCGTATCTTAACAAAATCCCCACGGATCACCAACTTAAAATCTGGCATCTTAAACGGCGGTGGAGGTGGCGGCATCGGAATTAACGGTGACTGTCCGCCGCTGTTCAAGTTTTCGTCGTAATAACTAGTAGTGTTTGCTTTTGTTGGCAATGGGGGTCTGCCGTTGTTGGACGTAGTTCGTTTCCTTGAACGTTCAGGTGGCGGTGTTGGTGGTTTCGATGGTGGCGGAGTCTGGCTCTTTTGCTTTGATAATCTTGTTGTATAGAAAGTAGCCGGTGGTGGTGTTGGTGGGATATGAGTGTTTTTCTTAGATGATCGATTTGAAAATGAAAATGCTGGTGGTGGCGGAGGAGGTGGAGGTGTAGGAACAGAACGGATTTTTTTGCTTTTGCTGCCCTTTCTGAAGAGATTGTATTTTTGAAAGACAGAGGATGGTGGTGGTGGAGGCGGCGGTGGAGGAGGTGCCGGCGATGTTGGTCGTATGGTGGTAGAATTATAAGGCGGCGGCTCGGTTGGAGAATGCAAAGGACAATCTTGCTGATGGCCATGGTCTTTTGAGTTGTGTTTCTTCTTTCTCTTCCGTAACGAAGAAAAAACCATCTTTATTTCTTTGGTTGCATTTCTTTTTCTACGTTCCGATTTCCCATGCTTCTGCTCTGATCTACTTCCCACTTGAATTAGCGGCGACGGTGGTCGCCGAGGAGGAGGCGGTGGCGATACTGATGGAGATTTAATTTCAGTGATTTCAACACGATCGTTCTGATTCATCACCTTATGATACTTCTGTCCAATGGCCTGATAAGTTCGCCTCGGTTTATGACTGGCAGAAGGAGGAGGAGGCGGCGGCGGCGGCGTTGAAAGTGGAGAAGAGCGAAGCACAAAAGTATCAACAGGAATAACCTTGGCTTCTGATTCTTCAAATCCACTCCTCAAAGTCCTACGAAGCTCGTGAACTTGATCATCATAACTCGTAACACTTCTTGCCGGCGACGGCCTCGCGTTGATCGGAGCGCTGCCGTCGTATGTCTTCCTTTCCGGATGCTCGAACAATTGTTTCGAAACATGACGACCGCTTGCCTTACTACTATCACCGATACTATCATTTCTAATGTCATTGCCGTTGCCGTTGCTAGTCTCGTCGCCGTCGTTTCTTTTCGCCAAAACGCCGCAAATAATAGCAACCAAGACCAGGAAAACGTTGAGGGTGTCCCAGCTTTTTCTGACACAGAGGGGACTGAGAATCTGAGCGGTGACGGAGAGAAAAGGAGGGACCACCAAGAACAAGAGAAGCAATGCGAGAATGGGAAAGAGAATGATTAGAATAGGTAAGCTGAAAATCGGGGACGGTGGCCGTCGTCGAGGCGTGGAGGTGGTCATTTGTGGCCATAACGATGGAGGTTTTCCGGTTACTTCCATGGAGAAGGGCCGGTTTTCGAGTTTTTTCTTTGTATTTTTTATTCTCTTGAGTTTCTAAAGTGAACGGCTTTATAAACTGTATTAGAGGAGAGAGATTACGCAGATTAATTGCAAAAAACGGATTGTTACAAATTTATTCATTTTACGTATTTATTTATTTTAAAATTTTCTCGAAAATGCTCGTCCATTTGTGTTCCGATGGTAAAAGTAGATGTTCATCATCCTTTGTGACCCGGGTTCGTGCACCAGTAATACATATTGTGTGTCATCTTTGAAAGACTAAAAAAGTTGAACAATACAATCTTTGCATCAAACCAGCCTATTCAAAAAAAAATTGTCAGAAATAATTGTTATTACCAATTAAATTATTTTTCTGACAATATTACCAAATAAATTATTTAAAATAGATCTATTCAAAAAATTATTTAAAATAGATATATTGTAATTTATTGATTAAGTATACTGACACCAGGGATAAATAAATAGTGTATCACATATTTATTTCAATTTTTTAATAATGTGTTGGATATTATTAAAGAGTTTTACTATACACAGCCCTGAGGGCCGCATATAAAAACTATTATATTCTTATCATTAATGTTTATTTTATTTTTCAATGAAATATATTAAAATGTAATTAATTGTATTCTTAAAATATTAAACATCGTTAATTTATGATGTTTAATGTAATTAATAATCATGTAAAAAGATTTAGGATTTTAGTGTTTAAGTGTTTAAGGTTTAGTATTTATAGATTTAAGTGTTTAGAGTTTCGAGGTTTATTGATTATGGTTTATGATTTAGTGTTTAGTTACATTAAACATCTAAATTTAATGGTATTTAATTTTTAGAAATGTAATTAATTTCATTCTAATAGATTCGATTAAAAATAAAATAAACATTAATGATAGGAATCTTGTAGTTCTTATATGCAACCTTTAGGGATGTGTATAACAAAACTAAATAGAATTTTCTGTCCCTTTTCGGTGCAACTATTTATGTCCTCACACTAAAAATTAGGCTTAGAGTTTAGGTTTTAAGGTTAGGGGTCATAGGTAGGGTTTAAAAAATTTAGGGTATAGTGTATTTTTTAAGGTATAGAGTTTAAGATTTAGAATTTAAGGTTAAAACATAATCTTTTATATTTTTTAGTGTTGAAGTATAAAAAATGCACCGAAAAGAGAAAAAATTTATCCAACAAAACTTAGATTTTAAAGTAACAAAATGTCAAAGTTAAAAAATTGTACCTAAAAAGTCAATAAATGAGGAATTTAAGTAGATTTTTTTTTTTACCGAACAGAAATAATTCGCAAGTCTAGAAAGAAAGAAGTAATTGTGGTATAAAATTCCACAGATAGCCAAAATAATTTATTGGGAAGTAAATATTTTCCTCTTTTTTATTTTAACATTACCACTCTTTATTATTGAATGATTCAATCATTTATGAACTAAACACTTTTCAGCACACAAATACATTCATGGCTACCCGACGGAAAAACACCCAATTATATACTCCAACATGCATGAAAAAAGCACATTCACACGCCAACTTAATTAATTAATTAATTAAAATCTCAGCACACACAATTTTTACGGCTAACACACAAACAAACATGACAAAATAGAAACCACGTATTTTCACGGCATTTATCTTCCTTACCATTTTTCTAAAACACGTGTTTTTGTTCTTGTCGGAATTCAGATTTCTGGTACGGATAGAGCTTCGTCGTGTCCTTTCAAAAGTTCCTGACTTGTGGGAGGTTCTGCGGTACGGCGGCTAATATGCGGCTAATATACGGCGTAACCGGATAGAAAGGTGACCGGTTAAAATAATGTTTCCGGTAAAAGTTACCGATTATGTTGATCCGAATATCAATATATTCAGTAGCGCCTAATTTGTTGTTAATTTGGAGGTGATGGGGAGTCGGAAATTTCGACGATAACAAAACCGGTAAAATTACCGGTTTTGTTGATTCGAATTTCAATATATTCGGTAGCGTCTAATTTGTTTTTTAGTTGGAAAGTATCCATACTTTTTAAATAATTATCGAAACTTTTTGAACACCAATGTAACCGCGGTTGAAAAAAAATGTCGACAATATCGATATTTCTGTAATAGCGTGCGCAAAAGAATCGGTACAAAAAAACAATTCTACATATCCTGTTACATTATTAATTCATATAATGTAACCGGTAAATCTTTACCGGATTTATTGTTTGGTGTCGAAAGAATCGACACAATTAAAAAACGTATCGAAACTTGGGTAATTGTATCGAATATATATATCATAATGATATAACCGGTAACAAAACCGGTAAAATTACCGGTTTTGTTGATCTGAATTTCAATATATTCGGTAGCGTCTAATTTGTTGTTTAGTTGGAAAGTATCCATACTTTTTAAATAATTATCGAAACTTTTTGAACACCAATGTTGGAAAAAAAATGTCGAAAATATCGATATTTCTGTAATAGCGTGCGCAAAAGAATCGGTACAATAAAAAAAATTCTACATATCCTGTTACATTATTAATTTATATAATGTAACCGGTAAATCTTTACCGGATTTATTGTTTGGTGTCGAAAGAATCGACACAATTAAAAAACGTATCGAAACTTAGGTAATTGTATCGAATATATATATCATAATGATATAACCGGTTAAAAAGGATCTTTTACAGAAAACCTAAGAGAGGAGAGTATTTGAAATCGATCCGAGTTTGGTTGCTGCGAAATACAAGGTAGGCGTTCTTGGAGTCGTGTTGTATCAGAATCGAAATGAAAGGTTTTGGGTTTGGGGACTTTGGAGTAAAAGGTATGTTGTCGAAACCCTAGTTTTTTGTTAATGTAGTATTTGGTAGTTGGGGATAATGTTTTGGGTTTAGTAATGTTTAAGTAAAATCGGAATTCGGATCGATTACAGGTCGAAATTGTGTAATTATATTTAGGAAGTAAATATCGGTACTTTGTTCTGAGGACTTATCGATAGAAATTGATAATGTCGGTAAAAATTATATATCGATATTTTTGTCAGAAAAATGAAGCGAGATGGGTGCTCTGCTAAGGATCATGAAGATGTTGTTCAGGATGAGACTGAAATGGTTCAAATGGAGGCGGAGAGAGTAGATAGGGAGGTAAATCCGAAGCAACCAAAGGGTGAATATTGGATATATGTACTTCTAGTAAGTAGCAATTGTCAAAAAATTATTATGTAAATTGTAATTGGATGAAAATATTTAAGAACATATAAATTTCCTATCATGATAGTATGGAAGAATGTTAGAGGATGAGGGATTGTGGGACTTACACTGTCGGTTCGGTATGTAAATTGAAATTATAGTGAATATATTGGAGGTTGAATATTTTGATTGTTTATGGTTTATGCAGAATTTTCAGGTGAGAGACATGGTGGTCAATAAATGGAACACGATGAGTGTAACTGAGAAGCAACCATTCATCATGTTGTCCAGAAATGATAGAGAAAAATATGAGGCGAAGAAGAACAAGAAGAAAGCAGAAGGAAAAAATGTGAAGAAGGTATTCATTATAGTTGTAAATATTTTGATAAATGATATATAAAAACGCTGACATTATATGTATATTATTTACATAGGAAGTGTCGACTAGGTGTAGCATAAAACGAGTGCACCACATAATAGAGGAGTTGAAAGCGAAGGATAAAGCAAATCTGTTGGAAGAAATGGGGTTTGGATCTCTTATTGGGATGTAGGACCGACCAATTCGGAGGGAATTGTGTCGGTTGTTGATGGGAGATTTTGATTTGCAGAAGTGTGATGTGCGATACGAAAAATATTCATTTCATTTTAGTGTCCGAATTGTTGAAGCCGTATTGGGGCTACAAAATAAAGGCCAGAGTGTGGATGAAGTTATAAAGAGGGAGGATTGGAAATTACTTGTGCAGAAGTATGGCCTAACGTCTAATGTGTCATTTGCTACACTTGAGGACGAAATAAAAAGCGGCAAGTACGAGGGGGATGATCTGAAGGCCCGGGTACTATTGTACATTGTCGGAGTATTCCTTTGTCCAACGGGTGATACATCCCCAAGCAAGGATAGTATGAAGTTAATTTGCGACTCCGGGTTGAGAGGTGAATTAAATTGGGCGTCATATGTCAATGAAAAATTAATTGATGCAATCAAGACTTTTCAAAATACCAAAAACCCCTCATACCTGAAAGGATGCATAGCTGTGTTAGAGGTAAACGAGTTGAATATTGGTATTGCTTTAGAAAAATTTGTAAGTAGTTATTATAGAAAATGATAAAGTTTATTATAAATGCAGGTTGCATTGTATGATTTTTGGTCAGATTCATCTTGTGTGCCGACATTCCAAAAAACCCGAGTGCCACGCATCACTGCCTGGGGCAAGGAAGAAGTTGCTCGAGTTATGGCAAAGTTAAAGTTGGAATTACCGAAAAAGAAGGTAAGGGTAATTTCATAATTTTATATTACTAAGGACTTAAAAAAGAAAGATGCTCTAATAATGTAGTTTATTTGTGAAGGTTGGCGAGGAGGAAGAGGAGGAAGAGGAGGAAGAGGAGAAGGTAGAAGATAAGGTGAAAGTGAATGAAGGGGGAGGTAAATATGACATATTGATGGCTGAGTTGGCGGAGCTTAAAAAAGCCGTTTGTGATTGTTTGCAAAGACAATCCAGAATCGAACAGGCCATTGAGAGCTTAAAGGGGGAAGTAGGGGAAAAGGTAGATGGTGTTGTGAAAGAAGTGGTGGAATTGAGGGGTGAGTTGAAGGGGGTGATTGGAATGGTGGAAAAAAAATGGATGAGGGGATAAATTTAAGTTCTGAAATAAACAAAAAGAGGAGTTATGTTGAGGAAAAATATGATGAACTTAGAAAAGATGATGAAGAAAATTTAGAAGAATTGAGTAAGCGGGTGGAGGAAAATATAAGAGAGGTCCACCATGAAGATACGAGGACATCGGATCATGCAATAGCTGTAGAGCTCGATTCAGAGTGTCCTGCACCAAAGAAGCAGAGGACTAAAAAGGTAAAATGAATAATACAAATGACATCCATTTTGATTATTGTGTTGTGGCTAATATCTATTGATATATCGTAGGTTGCAAAGGTCAAAATACCAAGTGGAATTGATGAGATGGAGGCTGCGATGTGTGATTATGTATGGAATAGTGGATTGTTAGAAGAATCGTAAGTAATATATATTGCTTTGCGAGTGATATTTAAATAAATTTGGAAAAAAATTAATACAAAAAATTGCTTCTATAGAGATGTTATCCTAGATTACGGGCTCGAACACGGCACAGTAGGCGACCTTGGCTCGTTAAAACCCGGGGAATGGCTAAGAAGTCCGATTATTGATTTGAAAGGCTGGTTGTTGGGTTACGATTCGATGAGGAAAACTTCAGCGAAGCGGAAGATTTGCTATCTACCAGCCGATTTTGTGGTAAGTTACATTTTTACACATTTTCGTGTCCAATTTGTTCATGGCTGGTCAATTACATTCGTGATTGTTTTTTAAAATGTAGTCCGGGTTGATAATGGACGGTCAAAATGTGCCGAATCTTATAAGCTTCTTTTGTAACACATTGATGGACCATAATAAATTCACCGATTGTGACATGGTAAGATATTTTTGCGTACATGTTGTTAAGTATTTAAATAATAACAATAAATGTTCTAATATCTTGTGTGACAATTGTTGTAGATCTTCATGCCAATAAACGATTCGAATAATCATTGGTGTCTCTTGGTGTTGGATATGGTTGATCGTGTTGCATCGTTTCTTGATAGTCTACATAGATCTCCCCGGCACAGGACTAGAGTGGACCAAACCAAGAAAACAGTATGTGTCGATACATTGAAAATTTATAATGCATAATTTCTTAGTAATCTAATTTTAAAAATTTTTTGACGAAGCTTGAATGTTTACATAAATTTAATGAGGACGAGGCGTTTTGTGCCCAATTTGGGAAGATTAAGGTACCACCGACGGATTTAAAATTCGTGGTCCGTAAGACGAAGGTGCAAACGAACGGGTATGAAATATGAGTATTTACTAAGTAAAAAAATTAAGTGTGCTTATCTACTATTTGACATTTTGCGTCATTATAACAGACATGATTGCGGAATGTATGTGGTCATGTGGATGGAAGCTATTTTTGAAGGGAGGTCTCCGGATGATTTGGTAAGTGGTCTGAAAATGACTTTATAATTAAAAAAATTTGGCACTGATATTGACTCCTAATTTGAATGTAGGTTGTTGGGGATTTTGATCGTCCGAGAGTTTTAAACGATCTCGTAAATCACGAATGTAATAGAAGGAGAGCTCAGTTCACAACTGCTTGCCTGGAACGTATGAAAACATAATTCATTCTGAATATATGTACATTATGTACCATAATTTTTCCCACTATGTAAATGTTGATATCATAGTTAATTTGTTGTAAATTATGTTAACATATTAGCTTCTTTGACAAAACGTAAAGAAATTTCGTGTTTATCATACTGAATTCTGCATACACCCTAATTATGGGAGTCTGGACTTTTATAGGACTTTTCTAGTATGCTGGAATAAAAGTTTCGAATCTTTTGTGCCTTCATTCTTAAATTATCGATACTTTTGTAAACAGAAGGACTGACATAGCGTACTGGAATAAAAGTTTCGATACTTGTCTGCCGTTATGAGAAAAAATATCGATACTTTTATACGAAATATATGTATCCTCAGAATAACAGTTCCCGAAAAAATCGATATTTGTTTTCCTTCATTCTTAAATTATCGATACTTTTGTAAACAGAAGGACTGACATAGCGTACTGGAATAAAAGTTTCGATACTTGTCTGCCGTTATGAGAAAAAATATCGATACTTTTATACGAAATATATGTATCCTCAGAATAACAGTCCCCGAAAAAATTGATATTTGTTTTCCTTCATTCTTAAATTATCGATACTTTTGTAAACAGAAGGACTGACATAGCGTACTGGAATAAAAGTTTCGATACTTGTCTGCCGCTATGAGAAAAAATATCGATACCTTTATACGAAATATATGTATCCTCCGGATAAAAATCCCCGAAAATATCGATAATTTTTTTCCTTCATGCTTAAATTATCGATACTTTGTCCCTTCATGATAAAATTATCGACACTATTTGAAACAGAAGATAGCTTACTGTAAGGAAAGTTTTGATCCTTTTGGACGCTATGATTGTAATTATCGATACAAATAAACAAAATCAATGATTCCGGTTGCGTCTTTACCGTTTTCATTACTTACTACATCAATGTACCCGGTACACTTGTCAATGTTTCCGGTACCGATTCAATCTGAAATTTAGGCGGGATTTCTATTTAAACCAGCCCTAAACTTAAATCCTCCATTTGGTAATTTTATCGATTCTATTGCAGAGATCTCTTCAACTCCAACGACGATTACCACAGTTCAGAGATATTGCACCGTTCAACCTGGGTATAAAATCAACACCAACGAGGACGATTACTACGATCATATTTACAGGTTAGTAAAAGAGACTGATTTTGCGTACTTTAGGGTTAGGGTTTTGCACGATTTTAGAGTAACCGTTCCTCTTCTGCATATAACAGTTGTAATGGCACCCAAAAAAGGGGAACTCAAACGGAAGAGAGGTATTGCTTCCAAGAGAAAGTCACCTTCGAAATCAAGGTCTGCTGCTAAAGTAAGTTCAAGTTCTTCTGAAGAAAAATTGTCTTTTGAATCGCAAAACTTTAGAAGCAAGGATGACAAACTGACATATGATAGCAATTTCAAAACAAGAAAGATTCGTCCAGAACGTGTTATTGACTTGGACTTCTTCTTCGATGAGAAAAACAAATTTGGGTTTAAAGAAACATTTACAAATTGGGGCTGGCTTGAACTGCTTGGTGTAGAACCAAAATATTACCCCAATCTGGTTAGAGTTTTCTACAGTAATGCAAAATTAGACCTCCAGCCTAGTACGGGAAAAATATTAGGAATTACGACTCATGTCATGGGTAAGGAGATATATATAGATACGTCATCTATTGCTGCTGGTATATGAGTGAAGAATGTAGGAGATTCCGATGAACATGTTTTAGAACCTACCATGAAACGTGTTGATCGGAATAGTCCCATTAACCTTGGTGCGGAGGGCAGATTGTTCCACCTTCTTGTCACTTGGTTTCTTCGGCCGTCCGGTGGGAAATTTTCACAAATTCGAGATACTGATTACTGGTGGTTGTCTAAATATGAATCAAGAACCGCTCCAAACATAGCAAAACTGATATATGAGACAATTCTACATATAGTGAAGAAGGGTGCTTCCATTACAACCTCACTACCATATGGATGCATAATTTGCCATATATTGAGGAAGGAAGGAGTGGAATTCAATCTTGACTACCCTCTTCGACTATCCCGGAAGATCGACATGATTACCTTGACAAAAGCGGGATACGATTTTATTGAAAACATCGGTTGGATAAACAAATGTGTAATTCGAGCGGAACAAGGCAACGACCAAGTGGTGACAGTTGAAGCAGAACCCCACGAGCGGATGCAAGAAGATGAGATCGAAGGGGTGATTACCATGAAGTCAGTGATGGCTTACATGGTTCATTTCCGCGAGCATATGGATGCTCGTTTTGGCGATATTAATGACCAAATAGGAAAAATGCGAGCAGATATTTCCTCACTTCGTGCTGACTTCTCCAACTTCCGTAATCAATGACTTCAAAGCAAATACAAACCCATAGGTAAAATAACCCTTTAAATTTACTATTCACATTCGGTTATTTGACTATTGACATGCTTATAACAGAAGTGGAGAATCCAGTTGTGCATGAAGAGGATGATACGGTGCCTGAAGAGGAGAATGATGAAGAGGTACACAGTTCAGATGATGATGACAGTGAAGACCCCAACAGATATATGATTTCTGTAACACAGAACAAAAAACTTGTCATTTTTGATGTCAATGGAGTCCTTGCATATTATACAAAACAAACTCCCAGAGGTAATTAAATGTCTGCAAATTTGTTTACGGCTATAAAGAAAACAATAATGTTGAATTTTTTTTCATGTTGTAGATGTTATACTGAGGCCAGGTGTAGAAGAATTTATGCAATTTTGTTTAGAGAATTTTTTTGTTGGAATATGGTCATCGAAGTTGAGGTTAGCACCGTTATGATTAAAATTGTTAACATTTAACGTTGACCTCTTAAAGATTTTGAAGTTTATCGTGGTAATTGTTCACGATTGCAGGCATAACATTGACCTTGCTCTTAACAAACTACCCGTACAATATGAACGATATATATTCATCTGGGTAAGATGCTTCTTATTTGGCACTGACATTGAATTTGTTATGATTCTTACAAATTTGTGCTTTACAATTTACTATAAACAGGATCAATCAAAGTGCAAAGAGGAAGAGGAATACACCTTCTGCAAAGACTTGCATCAAGTTTGGAATGAGTATCCTCAATTCAAAGAGGAGAATACACTGTTGGTGGATGATTCTACCGAGAAAATGAGGCATAATCCAGTGAGTAATATTTTTGACATTCAATTTATTAATAACGTAATATGCTATTATTTTGTTAATTTATGTTTTCTGTATAGGAATACAGCTACATATGTCCGCATCCCTATAACCAATCATCTTGCAACGACAATGCGTTAGGTATGACAGTTACATATGTGACTTATTCCATTGGTTTATTTATATATTGAAGATGTTGACAGTCTGCTAATTTGGCTTATTTTTATATATCCACAGAAAAGGGCGGAAGCATCCGAGAATTTTTCGAAAAGTTGGCGAATGACCATAGTACTGTACCCGAATTTGTTAAAAATAACCCTTTAGACATTTGAATGTTATATCATATTTTTGTATGCATGGGCGGAGCCACCAAGGGGATTGGGGTGTCTGATGACACCCCAAAATTTTTTGGAAATCGTATTTTTCTATATAATTTGTATATGAACAAATTGAAAATTATATAATTCACACCTATTTATAAATAAAATGACATCTCTTTATAAAAAAATTAACCCCTCTTAAATACCGTTCAAAAAATGACACCCCTTAGAAAAAATTCTGCCTCCGCCCCTGGTTGTATGTAGTCACAATGTCTGTTGATCAGTACTTGCTGTATTCCAAATGTCCTCCTTGCCCTGAGACATAAACAAGTGATTGATATTAAAATTAACCATAAACAAACAATTGAAGACAATATGTTGTAGAATAGATAAAGTAACTTACATTACAAGACTCATCTCCGGGGCCGTAGGACCATTCCGCATCGTTGTCAAAAAAGTCAGTCGAGGTAGGTTGTGTACAAGAATCCAGACCCAGCTTTAATTTAGGACACGTTACTCTGTTATGTCCCTCAATGTTGCAGAAAGAGCATTGCCTACTTTTCTTCTGGACCATCTTCTTTTGGACTACTTTTCTCTTTCATGTTCTTCGTTTAGGGTCGCCAACGCGAACTCCATTATCAACATTTCGTCGTTTACTTGAATCTTTCAAACCGAACGAGTGTTCAAATTCGGCAGTTAGTCTTTTCATCTCATCTCTTGCGGTTATGAAAGATGCATCTGTCTTTGATGCAAAGTAGCATAAACGACTTGACGTTGCACGTAGGGCCGCGAACCGTGCCATTTGCATAGCTTCAGGTGCTACATTGAAGTCAAGGAAACTTGGTGCAGCAGCCTTCGCCTCCTTGGTCCATCGAGTTAGAATCAACGACTTTGGAATACATGTGTAATCCAAGTGCTTCAGAACATGCAGTTGATGGGAACATGGAATTCCTACTGTCTCAAATTTCCTACACGAGCATGTGACGGATTCTGAGACAACATCAACAGATACGTCAAATCTAATGTTCTTTTCCTTGTACTTTGACAGAACAAAATGCATACACTCATCTGATAAGGACTGAATTTGTTCGTCAATCCGGTACAAGGTCTCCTCTTGAAGTTCTTCTTGGAAGATACCAAATGATGCTCGCGTATAAATTTCACCACCATTGCTTTCTAGGTCTCTGAGTTTAGTGATCTGGAAGGGCGTTGTCTGCGAACTTAAGCAATCTGCTTGCAACTCGTTGATACGAATTTTACCAATAGTTTGTTCAATTTTACGAACTACGTCTACATATGTCTTCTTCTGTATCAGGGCACGTCCGAGTGCAGCATTCAAGGACTCGCTTCTTTGTGTGGATCGCAAATTCGCAAAGAAATGACCCGTTTGATATGCTTGAGCCCATAAGTTCCGAGTATTTCCCTTCTCTATCACCCATGGATGGTTTTCGACGTTGAATTCGGAAATCACCCTAGACCATTCACTATCAAATTCGCTGGTTGTCCACCACGAACTCATACATCTATTAAATGCTGTGCTAAATTTGCTGTCAGCAATGTTAGCTTGTACATTGCGAGATAGATGCCAGGAACATAATCTGTGCTTCGCATAATGGAAAACACATTTGATAGCCCTCTGCATTGCCCTATCCCCATCTGTCACAACTGAAAGAGGCGCTTTATTCATCATGGCTTGTAGAAAATTTCGCAGCACCCACTTGAACGATTGAGTCGTTTCGTCAGCTATGATCGCAGTAGCAAATACTATTATGCTATGGTGATGATTGACACCGACAATAGGCATAATTGGTTGTGCATAGTAATTACCTTTGTAAGTTGTGTCGAACGCAATAACATCACCGAAGCAAGTGTAATCTGATCTCGATGTTGAATCAGCCCAAATAAGATGCTGCAATGCCCCTGATTCATCTGTGGAGTATGTCATAAAAAACCCCGGATCATCTTCTTTCTTGTAATCAAAGTAAGCAATGAGTGCATTCACATCCCCATTGACAAGCTCCTTTGCTTTACCTCTATCAAGTGCATTGTACAGGTCTTTACTAGTAAATCCAACATTATGAAATCCCCCTGCCTGATTCATGAAATATTTCATTACCTTTGATGTACCTACACCAACATCTTTCAACGCTGTTGCCTCAGCCACATCAGCCTCAGTCACACCTCTATTTGAACGCATAAATGGTGTCATAAAAGGTGTGCACAATGCATGATTATGTTCGTGGAAAGACTTACTTAGAACCCACTGATCTTTTGTTGTTGTTGCTGTGACAACGATTTTGGCCTTGCATCCTGTTCGTGTGAGTGGCGTATGAGATCGTTGACGATTAACAGTTTCGACTTTCGTACACCTAAACCCTTCTTTTGAACAACAAAATTCATGTGTCTTCACATTCCCTTCGCCATCCAGCCGTGTTGTTCCTCGACGTGCACTAAAACCATGTTTTATTGCGTATGCCTTGTAAAAATTCCATGCTTCCTCACGTGAAGAAAAGAGCTGACCTACCAACCGTTCCGAATCATCAACGGTCAACTGTTCGTCTTGCAAATTCCCGCTACCATTAACATCGTTGGATGGAGTACCTTCCATTTTCTTAAACACGATTTTTTGAAGTGGTCCAACCTTTTCCTGCACATGACTTCTGTTGTCGTTGTGTTGCTTTCATTTTCAGGTAGTAAATTCGGTAGGTTGTGGTGGTTGATGGTTGTTGAAAGCATTAAGAGCATTTATTTCTTCCTTCCTACAAAGTTAACGTGCAATAAATTGTAGTCTATTATCGATACAATTTCCCCGCCTACTGAAAAAGTTTCGATCCTGTTGTAAAATTCCATGATCCGTTACCAAATCTGCGCGAAAATATCGATTCTTCCTGTCCTTCACGATAAAATTTATCGATACTTTCAGAAACAATGAATTCTCATAGGTTACTGTAACTAAAGTTTCAATACAATTATTCCCCTTTCTGAAAATGTTTCGATACTTTTGTTAAATTCCATGATACGTTACCGAATCTGCTCGAAAATATCGATTCTTTCTGTCCTTCACGATAACAATTATCGATACTTTCAGGCACACAGGATTGTCCGAGGTTACTGGAACTAAAGTTTCGATACATTTTTCCAACGTACTTAAAATGTTTCGATCCTGTTGTAAAATTCCATCATAACAACACGAGTCTGATCGATACTTTCTGTCGGTTACTATAAAATTATTGATACTTTCAGGCACAAAGGATTCTCTGAATTTACTTATTAAAGAATACATGTTGAAAGTTTTCTTAAATGAAATGCGAATTAAAGTTTTCATTCCACTTAAATTTACTTATGTGGTGTTTTTCTTTCCTATAAATACCCACGAATTCCACCATCATTTACTCATTCCAAAATCTCTCTAAACACCAAATCTTTTGCTCACCTTATGGCAAAATTTCAGGCAACATTTCATTTTCTCGATACTCATTTTCAGTCAACAATCACCGCCAAAATGTCACTGAAAGATTTAATACAGTTGACAACAATCGAGGTTAGTAAACACGGCGACAAACATATTTCTTCCATGGAATGTCGAATCCCAACACCGTCAGCAAACGAAACGCACTACGTTATGAAGCTTACGAACGAAACAGACGTTCGTAACATGTATGACCGCCTCAATTCCGTCGGAGCTACAGACGTCGATTTACATGTTAAGTTTGACGACGTCAACGTCGGCGAAGGTAGTTCGTCTGCACCCGTACAACCTGATCTGAACACTGAACACGCACAGTCTTCACCGGATGTTGATGCGGCTGCGGACGAGCTGCAACTTTTTATGTACAGGCGTCGACAAAGAAAACAACAGCTGATCGAAGAACTAAACCTAAGTTCAGACGTGTCCACTGACTACGATGATTCAGATTAACAATAAACTTCTGAAATTATCTTCCAATTATGTTATATGACGTCTTATTTCATCCTTTATCCCTTACTTGTCCACTGCCTCCAAATAAAGTTTCGATACATTATTCCCCCTTTCTGAAAATGTTTCGATACTGTTGTAAAATTACATGCTACGTTAGCAATTATGGTCGAAATTTTCGATACTTTAATCCTACTTGCAAACAATTATCGATACTTTTAATTCACATATGGATCCCAATTGCATACTGGAACAACAGTTTCGATACGATTTACACACTATTAATAAAAAACCCGATACTTTTGAGAGAAGATCAATGTTTCCGGTTCGAATATCGTTCGAAAATATCGATGCTTTTACAAAAATATCGATAATTAACAATAACTTAAGACTTGCCATAGCTTAATGGGAACAAGATTTTCGATACTTTTTTCCATGTTTTAATGTAATTATCGATACGTTTGCAAAAACATTAATGTTTCCGGTATATTTTTACTGTATTCTTTATTCATTACATCAATGTATCCGGTTTATTATTACCGTTTTCATTATACACTTCTACAACTTTGCATTCCAGTGTTATGTCATTTAACTTGTATCACATGCACCGTTTACTGCTCATCCTGTATAAAGCTGAAACCCATTATCCCCGAAACGAATCTGATTCTTCATTTTCAGTATCGTGTCTTTTCACTTGTATCACGCATGCACCCTTCATGACCTTCATTTATTGGGTAGTTCTCCTAGTTCTACTCATTTATTTCTATAACCCCGGGAAACGAGGAGAAGAACGAATCTGATTCTACCTTTTCATTTTCGCGTCTTTCCAACGTATCACATGCACCGTTCTGTTCATGTACATTCTCCTCATTTATTTCTATAACCCGGGAAACGAGGAGAACGAACGAATCTCTGCCTTTTCAGTCTCAAGCATTATCACTTTCCCTCTCAATCGGAATTTGCCTATAAATTAACAACTCCTCTATTTACTCTTCACAACATCTTCAAATTAATCTACTAAACCCTTTTCCTTTACTTTTATAATCAGTTCTCTTTCACAATCTTCTATTCTAGAATGAGTTCAAGAAGAAGTTCGGGTAAAAATCCTCAGCCTTTGGCAAAGAGGAAGATTGATTTCGAGACATCATCAAACAGTGATGATGATTTCTATATTGATTCAGATTCTGATAATGACGAACAACTAAGCCACGAGGCTTTGAAATCCAGCAAATGCTTCAGGAGTTTCTTCGAGGCCTTCGATCGAATGCACTCTGTCAACGACCCTACTACGAAATGGCTGTGTCCAGCATGCCACGGAGGTCCTGGTGCCTTTAAGTCGTTTGGTGGCCTTCAGTCCCTACTCACCCATGCAAAAACCAAACGAGGAGAAAAGCTGAAAATTCATCGCCTCCTGAGTCAGATGTTGGAGGAGGAATTGCGAAGAAGGGGTACTTCGGCCACTCCTCAACCTCAACGTCAAGCTTCAGGCCAATGGAGTGGTCTGATTAATGATGCTGCTATTGTCTCCCCCCCGCCTTCAAGCAACCAGGAACCTCATCACCAAATACTCTGGCCACCCATGGTGATGATTATGAACACACAGCTTCATAGAGATGGAGACGGGAAGGTAGTTATATAACTTCTCTGAATTATGTTTTCATTAATATTATATTTTAATACTTAACTTGTTTTTTAAATTTTCTGCTCGCTTCAGTGGATTGGTATGGGAAACCAACAGCTTCTCGACCATTTCAGTTCCTATGGTGCTGTTGCCAAGGCTCGCCATTCATACGGTCCAGAAGGCCATCGTGGGATGAGCCTTCTGATTTTTGAGAGCACGGCAAGAGGTTATCTAGATGCTCAGCGTCTGCATAACCAGTTTGTTGCCCAAGGTTTCGGGTTAGATGCTTGGCAATGTCATGCTCCATCCACTCCTTCCAGCCAGCGCCAACTATATGGTTACATGGCTGAAAAAGAAGACATACACATCTTCAACCGCCATCTCCAAGGTTAGAATTCTCTATCATTTTCTTCTTTTATTAATAACAAGATACACTTCTGCTCATACTTATGCAAAAAAAAATTGTTCATTAGGCAACCAAAAGGTTAAGTTTGAGATGCGACCATATGCATAGATGGTTGGACAGCAAGCTGGTGCTGGAACAAGTTCCATGGGTGGCAGGGGGACTTGAAGGGAGGAGTCTTTTTTTTCTTCTCAATTTCTTTTTTTCTTTCCGTTGCCGTCTAATTTGTTGTTAATCTTTTGCTTTTGTAATCTTTTTCCTTCATTCTAATTCATATAAACGATTTAATAGAAGTATCCATAATTTTTATAAATTTTCCATACTTTTTCGAAAGTATTCATACCTCTGATAGAAGTATCCAAACATTTGATATAAGTATTCATACTTTGCCTGCAAGTAAAAGAAAGTATACATACTTCTAATAAACGTATCGAAACATTTAATATAACTATCCATATGTTTTATTTAAGTATCCATACTATCGACCCACAATTGAACCAGTTCCAATGTTTTTATTAAAATATCGATAATTTTGTATAAGGTATCGATTCTTATTGGCTACCTATTATGTTATCCTACTACCGGATATATTGATAACAAGTATCGTTAAACTTTTCAAAAGTATGGATACTTTCGAAATCAACATATCCGGTACCGCTTACCGAATACATTATAACAAATTAGACGCTACCGGTTTTTTATGTCTGACCGTTAACTTCAAATTACCGGTTACCATTATTTATTCATTTTTTTTTACTATTTTTTTACCGGATACATCATTTCATATCAACATATCCGGTACCGCTTTACCGAATACATTATATACCTTATCATGTTTCCGGTAACGCCGTATATTAGCCGTATATTAGGCGGCCGCATGCTAGAAAAATCCCTGACTTGTGCTGGGAGATTTTACAAGTTAAGCAAAATCCTAATGATATATAAATAAATAAAATCCAAATTCCATATATCCCGCAATCGCCACGTGTTGGATAATCCACATGGAAGTAAAGAGGAACTCTCTTTTTTACCCAAAAGGTAAAGTGCGTTTATTCAGAAAAAAAGGATCCGACCCCATGCACATGACATGCAGGAAACATAAAAAAAAGGCAACATATGCCGCGAGACAAGTATGTAGTAAAGAACAGTATCCATGCAAATGCCGAGCAATGCAGAGAGAATACAACACAACCAAGGCTAAGAGCTTATCCAGAACCAGGCTAGTTAGGCCCACTATAGCAAGTGAACGCCAAACAAGGCAAACAAAGCAGACGCAACCAGGATGCCGCATATCAGGAAGAAAGTAAACAGACTCCCGACTCATCTAGGAGAGCTCTTTTCGGAGGCAGGCTCCCAATCTCATATCGAGATTGGATCTTATCACTAAAATCGCCGGAAAATAACCTTCTAACTGATCGTGAGACAATATCGCGACTACCATACAGAGGACCACCGGTCGTGAAAATCCGAAAAGCAAAACCTCAATAACGCCCTTGACATGCACATTGAGGAATTCTCATCACTACCCGAGATATGCACTAGCGCCTTTCACAGGCACTCTAGGACCCGTCAACGCTCATGAAAACTCGGGTCGGTCGGTCCTCTATTCATTCGACCGAAAGTGTGGATAACGAGGACACCTTCACAACCTTCTCCCTTTTGTCCCTATGATGTAGTAAGGTAAGGTGGTTCGTCTGAGTTGCTCAACCGCCCCTTAGCCCGATGCTCATGACGCGCTACGAAATCTCCACTATGCCGGGGACCAAGTAGGGCATAGCTAGCGGCATAAGAGCCGATTCAATATCAGCGGCTAAGAGATAACTGTTCAGGGGTATTTATAGGTGATATGTAGTACTAGTATTTATTGTTTTCTTTGAATAATAAAACAACACTTATGCAAAAATAAATTATTTTTGTTTTCGAAAAAAATGATACTAAATGAGAACTTAAGAAAATAAATAAAATGAGAATTAATTAAAAATATTCAAAAGATTAATACTTAGTAATTTTTTTAAAAAAGTTGAAGGGCCAAATACTAATTTTTAAAATCTTGGGGATCGGAGAGCCAAAGCTCCCATTGAGCATAACTCACATACAATGCTTTTGCTTGGCTTGTCACTTTGGCTAAAATTAAATAAAATTTGGTCTTTAACCAAATAAATCAATAAAATTAAGACCCAAATCCTAGAATTTGTATTAGTAATTGTTATATTTAACAAGCACGAATTTATTTATTTTTCAGCTTTCACTTAGGCTCTATCCTCGTTCAATCTCTGCTAAGTTTTCCCAATATGAGACCTTCAATAGCACCAAAAGCCATCCACGTTCACCTTAATTAAAAATGCACAAGTTTTTAAACGTGTAATTGTAAAGCCTCGTTAATTATTATTATTATTATTATTATTATTATTAGTTGTTGTTGTGAGCACTTTCCAGTATTATCATATTAGGGTTAATGGATTCCACTCATGCTTTTTTGAACTCATATTCGGTAAAGATTTCCAGAATGTTATAAAATCAATGAAGAGACAAACTAACTTTTTATTAGACAAAGAGTGATGATTTCCGGATCTTGTTAATCTTTTTTCCACTTTTAAGTTTAATAGCATTGGTTTTTGTGTCGTCGACAAACTATCTATATATATATAAACTAAGTATCGATACTTGAAAGAAAAAAATTCAAAAAATCAGTCGAAAATGTTATCTAGAAGTTTAACATTGTCAGTTCAAGAACAAATTTCAAAATTTGTCATCCTTTAGCCGCACCCTAGACATGCTGCACCCAGACCTACCCGTAAATAAATTTAAAGAAACAAAGGACAGCCAAGCATCTTTCAGTTCGTTAGCGTCCGGTAGACAACCTGTGATTTTCGCTCACGTTTAATTTACCTCACAATTCGTATGTATTTTGTATTTCTTTTCGTCGTATTATCGTAATTTTAGATTTATAATGCATAATACTAATCCATTATTATAAATAAAACGTTTTATTATAACAAGTTAGTATGATCTCTTTCTTAACAAATATCTTTTGAATGAGATGTATATATACACATGAACATATTTACAATTTTTTACGGTATTATTTTTACTTTTCCAAAATATTTATTAGAGCGAGTCTAGTGACCAGTTATTCACAATTTACTGAACCTATATAAAACCAAACATTTTCTTACAGTTATTAATAGCGTGGATATGTTTTTGTCGACTATTGATCATCATTTCATACAATAAAATGATTATTAGGAACCAGAGAAGCATGGAAATTAGGGTTTAGGTTAGAGTTACATATATTTCCATGCAATGAAAACATGATGTACACACAAAAATTAATTAAATCTAATATTTATATCTAACTAATTTTAAACTAATTTTATAATGTACATGAAAAAGACATCACTTTAATCATGATTTATATTAAGATTTAAATCCGATCCCTAACAATTTCTCCTCTTTCCCTTGTAAAAAAAACTCTAACCAATTTCGAGCTTTGACTTTTCGTGTTATTATTGTAATAATCTAAGTGTTATATTAGACTTGCGTGCTTATATATACATATATGCATACATATTTATGTACATGGACCTGATCGATTGCTTTGCAACTAAATTCACAATGTATACATAGTACAAGGACTAAACATGGATTTGACATAAATTAATAATTATCCTTATTTAATGATTTGGGGCCATTATTGGAGGCTAAGGCCCAGAGCCCAATACATAGATCTAAGTATCCAAGCCCAGATCATGAAAATCAATGGTACAAGTTAAACAAAACGCTAGGCTATCACACCTGGGCCTTCGTCTCTAAGGCATTTTTTTTTGTTCATCGAAGATTGTTGAGAAACTAAAAAAAATCTCACATTCGAATATCGATTTTATCTCCAATTCGATTATGACAAGTTCATTTATTTATCTCCTCAGATCTCACGTTTTTTTCTTTATATTTTTATATTTATATTAAGCTCTAATAGTATCATGAGATTTTACCTATATTTTAAAAAAACAAGGTAAAAATTTTGGCGAGCTTAACGAGCAACGAGTTGAGTCGAGCAACAAGATTTTTTAACGAGCACGAGCCGAGCAAAAATTTATCGAGCTTAACAAGCAACGAGTCGAGTCGAGAAACAAGATTTTTTAACGAGCATGAGTCGAGTCCTATCAACTCGCGATCGACTCGCTCGATAAGCACCCCTAGTATATATAGTATACTATATATTATATGAGTAATTATTTGATGCGCCGTCAGTGAATTTTTTAACAAACGGACTTCTAAAGTTGTTACATGTTCTTTTTAAGATCCTAAATCACAACTCTTAAATTCTAAACCCTAAACTATAAGATTTATTTTAAACCTTAAAAATATAACCACAAACATTAAAATTATAATCTCAACCTCCTAAAAACTAGACACGCGTGTAAAACAAAAATTTTAGTGTCGGTGCATAGAATGTTTTTTTTATAGTATATACCATATTTTTAGACTTTTTTTGTTGAATGATAAATTATGACATGTTTTCTGCCCATTTTAGCTGTTGGTAAAACTGAATTTTTTTGTAGGTTTAAGACATGTCTGTCTTGTTATGTTGAGTAAGCTAATACATCACTCTACAAGATTTAGATTCAATTCACTATCGGTAAAAATTAAAAAAAATTCATAAGTGTTTTAGTTTTAAGATTTATAGATTTAATTTAGGGTTTAAAGTGTAGAGAGATTATGTTGAAATTTAGGGTTTAATATTAGAAGTTATGGTTTAAAGTTTAAGGTTTAAGTTTTAGAGTAATATCACGAATGATTTAAGTTTTAACTTACAAATCCTAAATTCTAACCTTTATCCTTAAATTATAACCCCTAAACTCTTAAACCCTACACCCTACCTTAAATCTCTAAACGCTAAAACTAAAACATATGTGAAAACTTTTATTTTCCACCGTCAGTGTATATAATAATTACCCCACAAAATAATATCCGATAGAGAAAGAAATAAAACCAATTTATGGGCAACCAGAAACCATGGCTGCTAGATTGCTTGACCCTCCAACCAGTGATGGAGGCATGTTATTTTTTTTATTTATTAAAAAATATATAAAATATTAGTAATATTATTTATTTAATCCCCAATCTTAATTCATTTGAATTATGTTCTCTATTTTTTTTATTTTAATAAAGAACATCCGGTGAGTAGTTTAATTGGGTAGTAGGTGGTTGTCAAATTGGAAATTAAACAAGTCGTCACATAGACTGCTTTCATATTTGATGAGTTAAGATTTTGATTGGCAAAATGGTGAAGCACACATATACGTAATCAATGTGAAAATGACACTAATCCTTAACTTTCTTCTACATGTTTTATTGTTTTTATTTTAATACGGGATGTGTTTCCATCCACCTAATCAATAAATGAAAATTTTCTGCCCTTTTCGGTGTTTTTATTTGTGTTCCCACGCTTAAAATTAAGTTTAAATATAGGGTTTAGGGTTTTAGGTTAGGGTTTATGGAATTTAGGGTAGGGTGTATTTTTAGGGTATAGAGTGTATGATTTAGGATTTAGAATTTATAGTTAGGGCTTGAAATTTAATTTTGTAGTATTTTTTAGTGCTGGGACATAGGTAGGGGCACCAAAAAGGGGCAAAGAATAATCAACACGTAATCAATGTCAATCACCGTTTGATTTAGTTAGATAAGTCGTTAGGTTCTATAAACACGATTAGAGGTTTAAATTTTGGCATAGTGAATAAAATAAATTGGGTTGAGGAAGTATCTCCATAATGTCGATCAATGGATCAGATACTAGTGATTAAAAAACATAAATTTATGTGTGGGGCAAAATTACAAACAATCATCTAAACGAATGACTCAATTAGTCAATTTATATAAACATGTCACTGAATTGTTAATTATTAGACGATTTTTCTAACGTGAAATATTTTATTCATTAAAAGAATAAATTTTATAGAGTAATACTCAAGTCACTTAATTAATTGTCTAGACCATCGAATTGAGCCCCTAATCTTCAAGAATCTCAAAACTTAAATTGAATTTCTTTTCTGGTTAATTAAGTGGCTTATATATGAATTTTTAAAATTAGGTAAACTATTTTTAATCTCCATTTATAATTTTACTAATAATTGAATAACTTGCAATGTAATTTACTCAATTTAAGAATATTTCCTAACAACACCTCCTAACATCTTTTCAAATTTTACGTGATCTATTTATAATAACCGAATAATTGAGTTACTAATAAATCAGATCTCATTTATAATCTTACTAATAATTGAGGACCTATAATGTTATTAAACCTAAACGATTATATTAGCCGTCGATAATTATTAAAAGAAAAGTCAACGTGAAGTCAGGTCATCTTCCTCGTGGAGGAGACTGGTCTGCTCTTTGTACCTCTATATATTTTCTCCAACCATTGAAACACTGTCAACTACCTTCTCTCTCTCTTAATTAATTCTATTTTTAGAAAACAAATCAAATGATGATGAAGAAGGGAAAGGGAATTCTAAGCCCTAATTTGAAGCTCTCTCTCCCACCTCCAGCCGAAACCTCATTCGCTAAATTTCTGTAAGATCGATTAGTTTCTTGCGTCCACTCATTCATTTTTTTGTTACTTATAAGTTCTTTCACAAGTTTGATTTTGGTGTTAATTTTCTTTTTCATGGCAGAACCGAGAGCGGTACATTCAAAGACGGCGATCTCCTCGTTAACAGGGATGGAGTTCGAATTGTACCTCAATCCGAATCTGAAGCTGTAAGATCTTGTATTATTCATTTCCAATGAACTAGCTTCTTTTACTTTTGACGTTTTTCATTGTTGAGATTTCTTTTGATTCGATAGATGTTTACTGTTAGCGAATTTAGAAGATCTTGTGTTTGCTGGATTTTAATTTGTGTTTCTCTTTTTTTTAATCTTGATTTTAGCCTCCGCCTATTAAGCCATCGGAAACTGACTCAGACGAGCAGTTGAATTTAGATGATATAGACGCGATTAAAGTTATTGGGAAGGGAAATGGTGGAATTGTGCAATTGGTCCAACACAAATGGACTGGCCAATTTTTTGCATTGAAGGTAAATACCAAAGAGCCAGGTTTAAGTGTTTTAACGCTTCATTTATACATAATTTCATGTTTTTGTTTTAAAAAAATTTCAACCCTGTCTTTTTTTCCTGGTTAAGCAAGGGTTATCGCTATTTCAAGTTTGGACGTCATTTGCATGATTGTATTTCCTGCTCTAGAAAATAAAATGTAACTTGAGTGGTTGTTCTGGCTTACATTATTAAAATGTCTGAATTATAATTTATGTGGATGAAGTTATTCATCTACCTTATTTGTATTCAAACGAAGATCTTGATTCATGGAAACTCATTAATACTCGATGGATGGAAATCGTCTGGCCCTTAATTATGCCTCTATTAGTGCCTCCACTTTAAAATAGCGAGTTTAGGGTTTAAAATTGGAGCTTAGTGTTAGGGTGTATGGAATTAGGGATATGGTGTATTTTTTAGGGTTTAGGATATGAAAATTAGGGCTAGAGCTTAGAATTTAATTTTTAAGTGTTTTTTAGTAGGGACATATAAGGAGGCATGGCTGGGGGCAGGAGATTTTTACTCATACTTGATAGCTTTTATCAGGATGGAAATCGCCTGCCTCTTTATCATGTCCCCTTCTATGCCCCCACTTTAAAATAGCGGGTTTAGGCTTTAGAATTTAAGATTTAAGGATTTAAGGTTAGGGTTTAGGGAATTAGAGGTAGGGTGTATTTTTTAGGGCGTAGGGTTTAGGGTGTGAAAACTAGGGTTAAGGTTTAAAATTTAATTTTTAAGTACTTTTTAGTGTATGGCATAGTAGGGGGCATGATTAGGGGCAGAGGATTTTTACCCTTTTTATCATGATAAACGATGACCAAAAACATCTCCTAAGTCATGCTTGATAGATGTATTATGATCCATTTCCAGTTAAAGAGATGCTTCTCTTGTTAGTTACACTGTGTGTTAATAATATAAATTTTATTTTTATTTCTTTTAGAAGTGAATTAGTAATAGAATGTTTTCTTTTTTAAATTATGTGGATGAAGTCATTCATTTGCATCTCCTTGTTGTTCCCATGATATAGTAAATCCTGACCTGATTTCTTTGATCAGATTATTCAAATGAATATCGAAGAGTCTGCTCGCAAGCAGATTGCAAAGGAGTTGAAGATAAATCAATCATCTCAGTGTCCATATGTTGTTGTTTGTTATCAGTCTTTCTATAAAAATGGTGCCATTTCAATCATCTTGGAGTATATGGATGGTGGATCCCTAGCAGATTTTCTGATAAAGGTTAAATCCATTCCCGAATCCTATCTCGCCGCAATAAGTAAGCAGGTCGGTAGTCCGTAGTCGGTACATTCGCACTCCGAATAAATCAGTCGTATGTACCGGATTTCTGGTATTCATTTTACATTCTTCTTAACCAATGCAGGTGCTAAAGGGCTTGATGTATCTTCATCATGAAAGACACATTATCCACAGAGACTTAAAGCCATCTAACTTGCTAATAAACCATAGAGGAGAAGTCAAGATTACCGACTTCGGTGTGAGTGCAATAATGACCAGCACCTCAGGGCAAGCAAACACTTTTGTTGGCACATACAACTATATGTCTGTAAGTAATTTACTGTAACAATTAGGGGTGTAAACGAGCTGAGTTGAACTCGAGTAGTGCTGAGCTCGACTCGACTCGTTAAGAATTTAAGTCGAGTTCGAGTTTGACTCGAGCTTGAGTATGCTGAGCTCGTCTTGGCTCATTAAAAATTCGAGCCGAGCTCGAGCTCGAGTTCAATCGAGTCGAGTATTGATCGAGCTTTGACCGAGTCGAGCTCGAGTAGTTCTCGATCTGTCTCATTTCATTTACAATCCTCTTCATAATAATAGTAATAATGATAATAATATTGTTGTTATTAATCAAATTACATGATTTTATTGTAGATAGAATCATACAAAAGAAATATTTTTTCATGTGACTCATTAAAAAGCCATAACCCTAGTAGGAGGAAAAAAGTACACATAAACTAAAAATTAAACTAACATAACATAACAACTAAAAACACCCAACCTACATTTTAGTTCGCTTTAATTTTAAAAATTAAAAAATAGTTTATTATATTTTCGAGTAGCTCACGAGCTTTTCGAGTCGGGTATCAAGTAGCTCGGCTCGTTAAGAACTCGAGCTGAGTTCGAGTCCAATTGAGTCGAGTATTGACCGAACTTTCACCGAGTCGAGCTCGAGTAGCTCGCGATCTGTCTCGTCTCATTTACCGCCCTAGTACCAATAGAATCTATTTTTGGTGGGTAAGGTTATTTTATTTTTATTTGTTCAAATTATTAGTTTTTAATGTCGGTTTGCTTATTTTGTATAGCCTGAGAGAATTATTGGTGATAATTATGGCAATAAAAGTGACATTTGGAGCTTGGGGCTAGTGTTGCTCGAGTGTGCAACTGGTCAATTCCCGTACTCCCCACCAAACCAGGCAGACGGATGGGTAAACTTCTATGAGCTCATGGAACAAATTGTTGAACAACCACCACCTTCTGCACCTTCAGATCGATTTTCTCCTGAATTTTGCTCATTTATATCTGCATGGTAAAGATTGTTTTTTGAATGAGTTACTTGATAAACTTGCCTAAAATATATTATGGAATATTTTTGCACTATAACGAGTTATTGAGTTTTTATATTTAAATTAAATGTTTTCTTCAAATTGATCATGTCAAAAGGGATCATTTGGTACTGGAGATAGCCTCTGCAGTTGTTTTTTTTTCTCTTTCACTTGGATTTTATAGAATTGTTTGAGCTTACCGAAGCCTGACGTGGGGTTCTTTTATCCATGACAGTGTAAAAAAAGACCCGAATGAAAGAAAGTCTGCTCATGAGCTGCTGGTATGTAAATATCTGGATTCCTCTATGACACATTTCCAAGTAGTAAACAAAATCGAACTAATATCTGTTAAGGTTAGGGTTTAGAGAACTTAGGGCAGATTGTATTTCTTAGGGTATAGAATGTAGAGTTTAGGATTTAAAATTTAGGGTTAGGGCTTGAAATTTAATTTTGTAGTGTTTTTTTAGTGTTGGGTCATAAATAGGGGCAGATGATTTTTATCGTTTTACAGTTGATTTTCAATGTGAATACAGGGAATGCCTTTCTTGAACATGTATGATGACGTGGACCTCTCATCTTACTTCAACAGTTCAGGATCACCACTTGCAACACTTTAGAACTTACGTGGTATGTCTATGCTTGAGTTTCCACAAAAGCTTGTTTTCCTATGATGAGATTAAATATATATCTGGTCTTTTGTTCATATCTAAAACATAATTGTAAATCCAAACCAACTGTGTCACCTTCTTTTTGGCATAGTGCAGATGGAACAAGTAACCGGCCAGACTCGTAAAGAATGTCAGCTGAAACCAAAGTCATAAAAGCATGGAGGATATGTAGTTTTTGTTGTAAGTGCAGAACTTATTTGAGCGGCTGTAGTGATGACAAGGCCCAAAGTTGAGCCTTGTGATTATAAAAAAAAGAAACTTGCCAGAGGACCTGGAGTGTGAGGTACATCTTTATTGTTGTGTTGTTAATGTTTTCATATATCACCACCTTTCGAAAAAAGAAAGAAAGAAAAGCTGTTATATAGCGAGAACAATTTATAAACTTCCTGAATTAGGAATTGTAATGAAGTAGATTCTGGAAGTGAATCCTTACCTGTCTGTTTGAGCTCTAGGTGCACTAGTTCTGATCGGATTATCGAACTGCATGTGTTATGGGCCTGGAAATTTAGCCTAGCGAACCACATGGTCCCATGGCGCATGCATGCTCGTAAGTACAAATTACAAGCGTTCCCTTTGAGAGGTACAAGAGAGCTCCCTGTCGGGTTTTCCTCTTAAATAGAACAGGAGGTTATGAAGCACTACACACCTGACAGCCTCGGTGTCCATCGTACACTGTCGAAACGAGCACTGCAGTTAAATTGCTTAGACCATGATTGTTCAATTTGATATGCTCTCAGCTTTCAGCATTTGACGAGGAACTTTTCAAAACCCCTGAGGTATAGCCTCAACCGCGTCTTCCACATCTGGTCTCCTACCACACATTGATGTAAACCGACCAATCTCAACAATCATCTTCTTTTCACTGAGCGACTTGATCCTTGAACCATAACTTGTTGGAATAATTTCAAGAAACCGAATAAAATTAATTAAAGATAATGATCACTCCCTACACTGAGAAGTATTACAAAGCAGATAAAATCAAAGTTATCAACAAGTAAATCCCAGAAGTGTACCTAAGAATTATTTGGCCCCTACTGGAGCAACCATGATAATTGAGGATGCCAAATTGCCAATGCATAAGTACCATATAGCATCCCACCTACGGCGAGCAAACCCCAGATTTTGGCATTATGTGCTGCATCTAAGGACAGTAGAAATGTTATAATGTATTAAAATTTGTGCCATGAAAACATGGAAAAAGGATGAAGTAAGCCTAGAGTTCCGACTTGAAGGCCTTGCCTAGGACCATTGATAGAAGTGTACTCAAAGCCTAAAGTCTACAGTTGTAGAGAAGAAATTATAAGGGAACTCGACTCTCAATATGGTTGAGACAAGATTCTTGAAAGTTGACAATCATGAATATTGAATACCATACCAAACATAAGCTTTGAACTGCAGCGGATAAACAGTACAGGACACAAGCCTTTACAGCCAAAGCTTTCAACAGTGTCCTTGAAGTCATGCATTGGAAGAGAAAAAGAAAGAAATGCAGATGTTATTCTCATGGAAAAATAATTCTAAACAACAATGTAGATGCATGATTACGTTTATAGCAAAGACAAGAACAAATGTATTCTGGATTTACCTCCCCCGTAATGCCAGGTTTATCAGAATGCGGAAAATGGCATTCTAGCATACAATCTCAGGTGCTCATATCCAAGAGAGCAATTTCACCTGCAAACATTTAGACTTCTTACTTGGAGAGAGAGAGCAAGAGATAGTATAAAATGCAAAATTCATTACAAATTGTGAATTGAAGCATAACCTAGTGTCAATAGGACAGTATAAAGTCAGAATCCTAGAAACACAGTAAAAGGAAGCTCAAATTTGATGCCACAACCTTTAAGTACAAAGTTAATAAATAAATAAACGCAGTTGGTAAAGATCTTACCATAGTTCCTGAGATGTTTAAGTGAAAACCTGCAACTTCAAGCAGTAAAGCAGTAAACCTGCAACTTTTAACAGTAGATGCAATTGGCAAAGTGAAATAAAGATGCATAAACCACATATATGATTATGTTTACAAGGTATAATTAAACTGAGAAAAAAACTAACTTTATTAGGAATAAATGTATGTACAAGAAGAGCATTGCTCTCTGATTTGTAAAAGCTACAGCCAGGATACAGGGTCTGCTAATATATAATTGCTAAGACATACTAACTTCTAGGAACAAAAGATCTTTACACTCAAAATCACCAACTTGAGAAAAATTCAAGACATCCAAATCATTTCACTCGAAAATCAACTTGCGGATAAGTCTACAAAGAATCTATGTAACCTAACTGTGGACCAGACAGTCAAACAACTATCCATGTAAAGGTCATTTCCTGATGACACGGATTAAGAATTTGCTTGTCAACAGTATAATGAAACAAGACTATACAAAGAAAATCAATTCAAACCATCATATTCAAGTCGGAAAGATCATCCATGGGAATTTCAAGGCCCATGAAGTCATGATCTTGAAATCCGTCATCGTCGATGTTCAACCATGAACCCAGATCTTGTCCTGGTAGCTGCAAGTCATCCAATACATCCAGGCTAAACTCATCTTTTTCTCTGGCATTATTATTGGCAGTTATCTCACTTAACTTTGATACGGAATTTGACGTTTTGGGTTGCTCAGACATCTTGCCAAGGCCATTTACAGAAACAGATAGTTGAGTTGTTTTCTGCTTAGGTTTTGCTTTCAACTTCCTTTCCCCCTTAACATTGGATACTGGTCGACCAATCTTATTAGTTCCATTTCTAGATAAAACCTCTCTACCATGTCCCTTCCCTTCTCTGTCTCTCTCACTCCTCTTTCCTTTTGTACTACATGACAAAGGACTTCCAGTGCCTGACTGGGCACTGGAAGTACCACCAACTGCATCCTCTAGCAGTAACTCTCTCTTCTTCACCCTGTTAGAACACGAGTCATCTTTAACAGCAGTTTGATCGGATAACCGATTGTTTGGTGGAAGCAGATCAGGTGAATTAACAGCATAGTTATCCCTCTTTGTACCTGACAGATAAGTAGAGTGTGAGAAACAGCAGAAGCTGCATAAAAGACCAAAGCAACATTCCACAACAGAATTTGCCTCATAAGACAGAAAAGTTGGAGAAATAAGAAAAGGAAGACAGCTCTGCAGACTGCAAAAGTACAATGAAGAACGTTTGCATATGATGATATTACATGGAATCAAGCACAAATGTGAAGACACAATTAAAGTGTGTGTTTTCCCGTAAGAATCAAGTAAATACCAGAATTTCTAGCTTCCAGAGAAGGGATGGAGTTATTGGAACGCGGCTTCCCAGATTCACCACCATTTAGGAAAAAACCAGAAAGAAACATGTCTCTAAGCATGGGCTCATTGAAGCAGCTCTTGCCTGAATCTTCAAATTTATGATATCGATCTAATGTCCGCTTAACAAATGCTAATGCAGCTTGCTTTCTCATTTTGTTACAGGAACTCTTCCCACCAGAAGCATTACGACCCCAACAAGTCTATTACAAGATTATTGATGCATCATCAAAAGCAGAATACCAGCATCTAGTATAACAACCAATTGGTAAATACACAATCCAACTTTTAGATAATTAAATATTCTCAATGAAAATGAAATGCAGTAACACAGAGAATCAAGTAGGTATATCCACCGTTGTAGGAAACACTGGAGGGGAGGAAAACCAAAAGCAAATTCAAATTTTGGGACAATATGCACTTATAATATAAATTTTGAATATAAAAGCTCTAACTGCTATTCGGTTCTTAGTGTTTTAGTTATCTTCGTATGTACACAGCTGAAGAAAAGAAACGAGTGTAAGAGTTAATAGATAAACCTCTGCTGACCAAGTTACTCATAAAGTTTTAAAATGAATTTCCATTATCTAAACCTCAGAAACTCAAGAACAGTTTATTCAAACTATCAGATCAAGGAGAAGTGGAGAGGCATTATCTACATGGAACTTGGAAACCAAAATATTTTAATGGAACTATGTTGTCTCTTCAGCATCTGAAAACCATGATGAGTTTGAACTACCGAACAGGAGATAGTTCTCTCCTGTGACACAGAAGATCTTCACCAATTTCACTTTTATTATTATTATTTGAACCAGTTAAAGTTAACAATATTACCATTCCTGCTCATTTGCAACTATTTTCCTTGAAATTATGAAAACCAAAATAACAGGGAGACTGAACAACAAGAGAATTACCATGTACTTTTCATATGCCATCGTGACAAGTTTGTCAAGAGCAAGTTGTTCAAATTCCCTATATAAAACAGGATTTGTTAAAAAAACAATAGATCAAAAAAAAAAAACACTAGACTCCCAAGACTTTAAATTAAAAGGCAAACAACAAACTACAAAAAGAGAAAGGATAAAACAATACTTCTCCTGATTTCTTCTTGTTTCAGTGGCAGCTTCCAACAGTTTATCAAGCAAGCCTTTCTTCTTTGAAACCTATTGCATTCACAACAAAATTACAAAATGAACTCAGAAAAAGTTTAGAACTTTAAGATGGAAAATCCAACAACAAGTAGCAGGGGACAGAAGAAAGATAGAACTTCTTCTATATCCAGTGGAAGTTATCATAAAAAAGAAGGGTGAAACAATGATGTAAATGATAAGAAAATATCAGATTCTGTATTAGAACTTCAATAATTCAATCGGGAAACTACCTGTTCATTGTGTTTCTCCTCTAGCTTACTAATGTCTGCACAAATTTCATCATCCTCCACTTGTGCTATGTCAGGCTGAAAAACAGTGAAATACAATAATATCAAGGCAGAACCAGAAAATGAAAAAAAAGGATGAATCTGACACAAACATGTAAATCACCACAGAGTAAAAAGAATCACTCTTCAAAATGAGGAGAAGCTGCAGTGTCCATACATGAACCATTTAATAACTAACCATTATTCAGTTAAGGACAGAAATGCAGACCAGATTGCTAGATCAGGAAATTTATTGATTTTGAAACAATAAAAAGCGTACTGCTGGATGAAACAATATTATGCAACAAAAGGCTAATGCAGAATTTAATACATACATACATACATATATATATATATATTCATGTAGAAGTAGACCAACCAGTGGTTCTAAGAAAATTCCAATGCTTTGGGCCTCCAAAAGGAGTTTCTCATTTATCTTCATACTCTCATACTGGAATTCTGAACAAACCATGTCAGGCAACGGTTGGTCGCCAAAAGTTCCATTCAGGGACGGACTAAAATTTGAGTTAATTCCTGTACTTCTCAACACATCAATTTCAGAATCATCATGTACTAACTTCCCAGTTATCTCATAACCATTGAATGAAGTATCCCGAGTAGAGTGGAAGTTAACAATATGACTCAAACCATTGGATCCCAATCCTCTATCTATCTCAAATTCAGTTCCATATACATCAAATGGTAGGTCCTCATTTCTACAGTCACTAACTTCTTCTGGAATTAGAGCTGCTATAAATCTCTGACAGAGAGAAATCACATTTTTGTCCCCTGTATCCAGGACCAATTGTGGTGAGAGGACTTCATCAGGTGATATTACAGCAGCAATTCTACCATCTCTTTCCTGTTCAAGCAACCCACATCCGTTGGGGATGGTACTACAACCATTTGTAATAGAAGGAGCTTGTCTTGATCCCAGTTTGGTGAGTTCATAATTTCCCTAGAAGATGTGCAAAGAATTCAGAGAGACCACATCAGTTGTGAAAAGAATGGGTTCTCCAGTCTCAAACTTTAATCACAATGAAACCATAAACATTTTATGCAATTCAATAAGAAACAAGAAGATGCGAGTACATCTGTCACTCTGCTACTATTTACCCTTTTCACTGGAAATAGTGCATTCAAAAAAACAGAGTGGGCATTCTATTTTCATCTCCCCCCCCTTCTTTTATCTTGGATTAAGCTGTTGCGATATTACAAAGATATGTGGCCGAAGTGAAATTTTGTTATTTTTTTACTGGTGAATAAATAAATTTCAAATGGTAAACTTTAGTATATACATGCCATTCATACCACAGTCAAATAAAAAGATGAACTCTTGAAAAGTTGTCACGTGGTTTGACAACCACCGATATTAGGTATATATCAACAAGTCAATAGAACTTGATTTATTTATGACAATGGAGGGCTAAGGTCTAGGTTCAATTCCTCCTTTTTCCCCCGAAAAAGAAATCACCCAGGCCAAAAAGGGACATAAGCAGATAAGCTGCAGCAAGTAATTCATATGTAAAGCATTTTGGTAAAAGCCATAAAAGGGTTTTTCTAATGAGCTTTTTTTTTTGTGGCTAAAAAGGTAATATATTAAATGAGATGCAAACAAGACATTTTCAGTAAAAATATGCTAAGGTGTTATAATAGCAGTGACAACCAATCTTAAACTTTTTTGGGCGGGGGGCGGGACAAGGAACGTACCTGCTGCTTCAAATAGGCAATGTCTGCGTCAGATATGATACCAACAAAAGGCTCCATCTGCCTCCAGAAGGAGTTGGGAAAGGCATGGGCTGCAATGGAAGTAAAATCAGCCAATGCAAAAGGATAAATTTTGGACCAAAGTAAAATCAACGTAAGACACTACCTGAACTTATAAGAGCGTTTACAGCAGCCACCAACTCTTCATGTCCATCCTCCGACTCAACTAAAAAAAATGTACTAAGAGTGATTAGAAGCCACAAACATGCAATAGACAATTTAGAATTCATAAATGTTGTACGCATCGATATTTAAGAATCCAAGGAAGTTTCTAGTTAGCATTGAGTATAACTACCAAGAAAATCTGCAGCGGCATTGATAGCCGCATGTTTCTGGCGTGCATAGGCCTTGCGTTCAGTTAGCTTCCTAGTTGGAGGGCGACCAGCCTTGCTGAAGAAAACATTCTTCAATTGTGAGATTTCAAACAGAAAGAATGATGCTTATAGAAAACAATAAAAGAAATATTATTGGAGAAAAAGGAAGGTGGTTGGGTAGGAAGAAATATTTAACCTTTCAGCCTTATCCAAGCCAAGCCTGGCACTTCTGAGTTGTTTTGCTGTCCCCACATTGCCAAACTTCTCAATTGTCATTGGCACAGGAGACCTTGAAGAAATAATACCCCGGCCAGTCCTCCCTTGTCGACGTACACCATCTCCATTATCTTCTCCAGCCATCAGCTTCCTCTTTCTTGATGGAATGGCCAAATTGGATACTTTTTGAACACTCTGTCCAGCTTTCTCATCTATTTCACCAGACATTTTCACCTTTTCTTTAGATTTACTTTCAGCAGCTCCAGACTCCTCACTCTCAGAAAGAGCAGTTGAAGATAAGGCATCACCTTTTAGTTTAACTTGCCGGGTAGAGCTGCTTGACAAGCGTCTAGCAAACCCTGACCCAATTTCATCTCCTGCCATATCAGACATAGTGTCCAGCGATGGTGTTTCATCATTAGTTGAAACAATAGCAACAAGATTTGTACGTCTTGCAGTACGGGAGCTCTTGAGTGGTCTCTGGCTGGCCCAGTGGGTGACAGGTGGTGACGAAGACTGAGCTGATGTGCGTTTTCGATTATTAGCACCACCAGCAGTAGGTGGTTTATTTGTACAATGAGAAAGCTCCCAGTCATTTGATGTCGTTGCCCTATGAACAAGTGGCGACAACTTTGGAGCTACTCCAGAACCTGAGCGAGGACCACGACTAGATGCATTCATTTTTGAGCTTGAAGTAGCTGTAGGACTATCTGAACTAAATTCATCACGGACACTAATCCTGCATATATTGACAGAAGAAAGGACATGGGAATAAGTATGCATACTGCAGTAAGGCCTGAAAAGGAAAAGTACTACAGGAGCCAGAAATATAGTTGCCCCAAATAACAAAAACAGAGGCTGGACCAGAGAAAATTTATGCAAAAGTGGAAAATAAAACATGTACTATAAAAGTCATGCATACCTGTTAACAGCTCTGATATTCACTCTCTCTTTATCGGAAGCAACAGGACGATCTCTCCTATCATTGAGAGGGCAGCTGTTGTCTAGATCTGTCCCAGGAACAGATGACCGTTGACCCAAGCCTGTCGGCTGCGAGATACCTTCTGATTTTCCAGCTCCAACAGATCCATTAGCACTTCCCAACCTATAACAGGGTATACATTTAAAAGAATAAGATTCGTCAAAAGGTTAGAAAACTAAAATAAAGGAAGGCTTGATTCATGGAATGCTCTCCATATAGAAGATTTGAAGAAAAAGCGCACGAGAAAGACCCCTCACAATTTCCCTACAGCCACCATTGTGATACTGTATTAAGGAACCTGCACCCCCCCCCCCCCCCCTAGTGTGAGGCAAAGGCCACAATAAAAGTTCTTGCTTTATGTTTCCGAAAATCACGCACTTCGATCTTAATGAGAAGATTAGGTCAAATCAAGAAAAAAGTACTCTACCTCTCGAACATTATGTGCAAGATGGATTAGATCAAAGGGTTGGTCTGTTATATAGTGAAAAACACAGATTGGTAAAAAATAGTAAATCTGCCATCTTATACTTCTCTGGCAAATATTATCAAGTGCAACTGCACCTTTAGGGCATTAGTTACATGTCCTACATACTAAAGGCGTAAGAAACCTCACAGAATCTAGAGCTCTATATCGTGGGTCGGTGTGATTTTAGATCTCAGCCAAACCAGGATGCCAAATAAGGATAAGGCAGCACAGGATAATAAAAGGTGGCTAAAGCAAATAGATTAATATGAAAGAATGAACAAAAAGTTACCATAATTATATTGTTACTTACCCTGACAATATCATTAACAGCCTGCTCATAGAATAAGAAACTAGAAAAATAAATATGCAAATGGAATCAGATTAAAAGAGAACCTTAGAAGCATAAAATACAAGCTAGACATCAGTTATTCAGTGCATCTTCCGATTTCCACAACATAGGGAATTAAAAAGAAACAGGAAGAAAGAAAGCAGTTCCAGCATGATAAATTGGTTAGAAGAGAATATGGACAGAAGCAGCTACTGCCATCATTGTTATGAATGATACCCTTATTCCCACAGAAATCTTGGCATTGGGCAGAACATTTTGATCATAATATGTTAGTAATCATACTAATGTTTTGAAAACAGGACTGACAGTTGAACTGGTGGGGTTCCCGGTCCTACCCTTTCAACTGGCCAGTCTAATTAAAGAGGGTTGTTATTGTTAGAAACATGACCTTGATGTTAAACAATTATAGTGACTACTTAAGAAAAACATGATTTGACATTTTGACTCGATGGTTCATTAATGAGAAGGTAAGTTGTGACGAACTCAAACCACTTAATTTACAAAAAATAGAAAGATTAAATAACAAAAAAAAACTAAAACCAGTTCAATACTGACTACAGTTCAGTTTTAGAAAGATTGTTATGATAAAAGCTTCAAATTTAATAGTTACTAATATTCAAGGGTAGTTGTCCTGCTAGCACCCCTTATGCATGCCCCCAATGGAATTTCAAGACAAGCATTCAAATATACATCATGGCACATGCACAATAGACGCACTTTCAGCAGCCCTACCTGAAGCCATGGGATTCATTATTTAACCTTGATCGAGCATCAGAAACAGTCCTTTGCTGCATTCCCTGTTTAGATTCCCGGTACCCTTCCATGGGTTTAGTTGATACCATACTTGGAGATACATCAGTTTTTATCACAGAACGCTTTTTCTTCATCTTTGCCTTTTCCCATCCATCAAGGGTACCTGATAAAGTTCGATCCTCACCCTGAACGGCACCACTATTTGAAACCCCGAGCAGTTCCCTTTCCCTATCTGCATTACCAGGCTGCCTGACTAGAGCATTATTCCGCATATCCATCTAGATACATTGAACAAATTGTTAAGTGGTTTCTTCAAGAAATAATGGTGCAAAGATAGTGCAACTATGCAGAAGGGCAAGAAAAAGAAGTGTAAAACCATATTCGTATCACTGCATACAAAACAGAATATCAAGTAGATCCTTGTACAGGAAATGGGTTTCCTATCACTTACATTCACATAAGCACTGACTCAATGATTGAAATAAATATGGAAATCTATTAAAAGGAAGACTAAAGAGAACAAACCACCCACCACAACCTAGTTAGATAAAAAGAAGTGAGGTTTGGGTACAGTGAAAGGAAAAGAAGAAATCAACTAGTAATGTAGGAACATGATTAAAACTCCAGAGAAGAAATAAACAAAGTGATATTGACAATGAAAATTACGTCGGGACATGGCACCCTTTGATCCAACCATATTTGAATGTGGCACAAAATAAAACAACCATTGCCCAAGCTTACTAAATATGTTATATCAGGATCATAGCAGTATGGAATTATATTATTACCATGACAGAAAATACATAGAGATGGAAGATATCAAAAATACAAACCCTGACATCCACCAGAGAAGTTCGAGTACGTTTACTTGGAACAACATTTTTAGGCCTTTCTTCTGATATCTGCTGTTCAAATTCAAAATCTCCAGCAACAGAATGATTATGCATTCCCATCTTACCAGTGGTTGGCCCCAAGATGGACCGATCACTAGATAACATGGCATTAGATCGTTCACTAGGAAAGCTTTCTGAACGAGATCTCTTCTTAGATGGTACGCTTGGAAAAAACTTGTTGAATACTGATAAGGCTTCATTGAAAGTTTTCATACGCTCCCTGTTAACTAATTCATTTTAATAACTAATGAAAACTTCAATAGAGTACAAAATCTACAAGAACTACCTCGCTTTGACAGAAGAATCACGTAGACCAGCCTTAACTCGTTTGATTTCCTCAGGTATGGGAGAAGGTAGCAACTTGCCTTTTGACGACATAGTGGGAGATCCCTCAGCAGAAATGCCAAGAGCACCGTTAATGTGCCGTTTAAAGTCTCCTTGACGATTAGACTTATAATCAGCAGCAACCATCTTGGCATCAAAACGTAGGCATTGGAAGAAGTTGGATACATCTCCTTGGGCTATTACAGAAGTGCTCCTTGACATACTTGGCAGAGAAGATAGAATCTGGTTCTCCATGGTCTCGCGAAAGCTACCCGATCTTTCAAATTGAGCAGCTAAGTGGGCTCCACGCTGCCCACTGGTGTACAGTGGCCTATCTGGGCTACCAGAAGATAGATCAAACTTGCTAGACATTGCCATTGCATAAGATTTTGCAAACCCGCAATTTTATTAGGCCGATAATTACAGCAGTGCATGACAAAATTGTAGTACAACAGCACATAGAGCTGATTTAAACTCTTAATGGCAATAATAACATATCTGTAAAGGAGGAAAAACCAAGGATAAGTATATAAATTCTGTATTAGAATCCAAATCCACTCAATAGTTCCTCAAAATTCAGTTCTATGCAGAATGCACATATAGCGAAGTACAACTAGTAGAAGCAGGTTAAAACTAAGTCATAAAATAATCACTAGTTATAAAGAAATGTCAAATGCAAAGCAAATATGATGAGATTCATCATCTTCCCCTGTCTGTGCTACAGCTTTTTTATTGTCTTCACTCCAAATAAATACAACAAATGAAAACAGTGAATAAATGTAACTGCAACAATAAAAGGAAACCTTCGGCAAAAAGTGCCAACAAATCTGGTGTAAATGGCTGTCATAATCATGAAAAAGATAAAAGTCAATTTAACAAAGAGATTCAACAGACAACAAACAGTTCATCCACAAATATATTTCCCATCTAGATTTGCATCCTATAAGGCATTTCAGGCATTTATTCATCTCTCTCAACCTCCACCACTGATAGAATTAATTTTATCTTTTTCTTGTCCCATAAATTACTAAGACAGAATCGAAATAAATTCTATTCATGTCACTGAACTCAAAGATACTCATGGGGCATGGTTAGACTCCTTTCAAAACATCAAGTTGACAAAATTTTAGGTTGCTGAACCTCTAAATTCTGACTAATATCCTTGCTCACAAATATTTTATTCAAGCAACTTTTTTCTCCTTATATGAGAGTCAAATTCATTCTTTCATCTCTTCTCTTCCTTCCACATATGAGATTACCATTTCTCATCAAATGCAGCTTAAATGACTTTCAGTCCTCCTTTAAATAGATGGTTTATAACAGCCAGCAAAGTGCCAGAGGTATACAATCAGCTTCAAGTTTTAAGTAATACTCAACCCTCTTGATTCACACAATAACCTGAATAACTCAAACTCCAGAAGCTACCAATAACTGAGCTCAAGTAGATATTTAGGGTATTCCATAAGCCTCATGCTTGGTAAATAATTAAAGGCATACGAACCTAACCAAATTCATTGCATTAACAGTACAGTGCTGCATTTAATATAAATAATATTACTATAAATAGTATCTTACCAAACCTTAAAACATTCCCTTCAGGCACTCACCAGCAAAAACCACATTAAGTATAAAATAATGAATTAACAACCCCATGAAACTCAATACTATTTTTTTTTATTCAAATAAACTTCTAAACTGCATAACTTCACCTAGATCACCCTCAATTGCATTAAATGACCTATGGAAGATTGATGTTAAGACTGTCTGGCCATCTCTGCAGGGTGCATGTAGCAGAACAAGCATATTTTCGGGTCAAGACATGTGTATCCAGACCATAGTGACATCCACATAGGTGTGCCAATTAACATATATATAAGTAGACACATATAATTGTGGAAATTAACAAGAAGTGTTTACAATCACACTAGTGAAAGGTTCTCTTTTCTCCTCGCCTAATCTTTGGGTATCCACCAAGAACCTACAATTTTAAGTATGAAAATTATTGAACAATTTTAGTAGCTGCTCCATAGTCGAGAAAGTTCAAGAAGCTGTACAAGAAGTAGATCCTAGGAGGTTTGTAAAGTAAGCATCGGTAAATTGTTCCTAAGAATTCAAATTAGCATTTTCTCCTACACATATCATTACCAGAATCAAGAAACATAGAAGTAGATCCTAGGAGGTTTGTAAAGTAAGCATCGGTAAATTGTTCCTAAGAATTCAAATTAGCATTGGAGTCGAAATTCTGAACCTACTAATTCTCCTACACATATCATTACCAGAATCATGAATCATAGATGGATACAAAGACAATCAGGGCATATTTGTAGCAAAACCTTTTACAACCATACCATCAACACATTGATTCATAAGATAGTACCATTGAGAGTACTTCCCGGAACCATTAACCATCTTACCAAAATTCATGAGGGTGAATGCATACAATCTCAGGAAAAAGATTATTAAATCGTTAACCTGAGTTTATACGATAGGATTGAAGTTGAAAAGATTGGTCCAAGTTCCAACGCATCTATTGTTGCACATTAATTACACTCAAACAGAAACTCTTGCCATTATCTAATTAACTGCTACAGCTAACAATATTCTATACTTTATATTGCATCAGAAAATTAAATATTTATATTTAAAATGTAAGAGGACCAACACTATTTACTAATGGAACTAACTGTAATTTCAACTGGAAAGAGACTTCTCGAGCATCGCAGCAGTAAGAGCATCATTCCCATTTTAGTTGTATCTAACTCAACATAATTGGCTCAGCTTCACTTACCTTACTAGTTACTTCAAATAAATCAAGCTAGAATTGGATCACAGGAGAGAAAACAAAACATTATCTAAGTTATCCATGTTTCTTCTTTTTTGACTAATCACAGTAAAGTCGGTCTAAACTCTAACTTCACCATTATACCCTCTAATTCCTCGATTGTGCACCTTAATCATGCTTCAATCATCAAACATCATCTTCACGAAAAACAAAAAGATAATACTAACAATACTATTAAAATTTGCAGGAAAACCCTAGAAACTAAATCAAAACTAATTTAGATAGTAAAACAGAAATAAAAATTCAATAAAAAGAAGCAAAACAACGAATAAGAAATTTAAAAAGAAAACCCTAGAGCTCGCTCGCAATCAAGAATGTGAGTAAATCTACCTTCGGTAAACCGCGAAAAATAGGTGACGGCGGAGGCTGTAATTTTAAGCGAGGTAATTAGATTCTTTAAATTACGGATACGAAATTGGTTTACGTAATTGATTCGAAGTTCGAAATCGAAATTGGAAAGTTCGTACAAAGCCATGAGGTCGAAAGCGCCCGTGTTTTTGATCGGCAATGGAATTGGGTTAAAATTAAATGGCGATTATGCCCATGAATCGTAGCACCTCTGATGCGAGGATGTCGAGCTTCTGACCAGGGTTTTTGGTAATAGAAATATATGAGGCGGCTCCTAAGACAGCTCGTGGTTTTATGATATGTAATGTAATGCGGGGAGTCGGGGATATGTTTGTCCTAACAAAATATTAACGGTAAAATGTATAATTTCAGTTAAGAAGACATTTGGACGTTATACTGCTCAACTTTTCTTTTTTATTGTGCAAATGGACAAACGCAACTTACTAAATTTAGCACATAGAAAATAGGGATGGTAAAATTATCCGACCTCGATCTGACCCGGTGTATCCTGACCCGACTCGATTAATTTTTTTCTCTTGAATTTCGGGGCTCGGGCAGGGTGAATATTAAAATGTTTAGGGTTGGTGCGGAGCGGGTTCGGGTATTTGGTGAAAATTCCCCGCCCCGGTATATTTTTTATTATATTTATTTATTTATAAAAATACCACTATATATAAACACTTTTATGGTTTCAAGTTATATTTTAGTTTGTGTTTAGCCTAAATTTTTGTTAGATATTGTTCAAGTTTTAACATATTTGATTCTGAAGGTCAATGGTTCAAGTTTATTCTCTTAAATATGTATTTTTTTCATGTGAGTAATTTAATTAGGTTTATTTTATTTTTATATAGTTTTTAATTCCTTGAAATTTATATTTTTTTAAATGTGATGGTGGTTCGATTGGATCTAACATTTATCGTCGACGAAATTTAATATATTTTTAATTTTTTTTAGATCGGGCCGAGTTTGGGGCGGCCAAAAACCCGAGCGCCCCGTTGTCATCCCTAAAAGAAAATGAACTGAAAATATTTGGAGAGGACTTCTAAGAATTTAATTACCTAAAACAAAACTTAATTAGTTATTTCAGTGGGGAAAGACAATATTTATTGAAAAATTTAAATTCGAATAATTTTATTTAAAAAATATGTGTTTTTTATTAAAAAAATAAAAAAATCATAAACAAATGCTACCTTATGTTAACATTTAATATATTGATATAATTATTTAAACGTGTATGAACTATTTCTCTTAAAAACCCTCTCTACCGTCCATATTTTTAATAGTCTTGAACTTATTGTTTTGTTTGTAGTGATACATCATTTACTAACTTGAACATGGGAGAACATTCTGAAACATACCTCTAATCAGAGACGGAGCTACAGTATAAATGAAAGAGGCTGTTACCCCGAAAGGGAATTTTTTACCTTTAAATATTTATATTTTTTTTGAAAAATTAAAAAAAGTTATAAATTTACTTCCTATTTTTAAAAATTTATTTTTGACTAGCTCCGTCCCTAACTCCAATACTCTTCAACTTTCATCGTTATTGTATAAATTATTTTTACTCGTTTTCATATTCATGAATAATATTTTTTACGAGTTCAAAAATGTTCTCTCAAAACATCGATGCATAAGCAAAACTAATGATAAAGTGAGAATTATTACTCTCTTTTTTAATATAGAATTATTACTCTTTTTATGTAAAAGATCATAATCATTGAAAATATTTCATTGAAATGTCACGTAATATATATTAATCAATAAATTTGGATGAAAATTATGAAATATTTAATCATTGATATTTTTAATAGTATTAAGGTAATTACAAAATAATATTAGTTCATATTTTTCTTAACCCTTAGATGTGATACACACCTTACAGACAAATCGAATTGAATCTGTGTCTCCTAAGATGAATAACATCCTCTCTTTTTTTACTGAAACCACTTGTTGGGTTCATTTATGGCTAATTTTATGATTGATAAGTATTGTCTTAAGTAATGAGAGGGGAAATCAACCAAAATTATAGTGGTATTTATATTGAGTTTGTAAATTTATTTGTGAGAATTGCTGATTTATTTTTATTGGTATTTAATCTATTAGTTGATAAATTTAAATTGAATATTATAGAGATTTACAATAATACTTTCAATTCAGTTTACTCAATTCACAACGTAAAAATTTGAACTCTAACTTAACTTAAAGGGATTATAAATTTATTATATACTGCATTTTTAAATACATTTCGCAAGGTAAATTTTAAATTTCAGTAACAGCTATATATATATATATTTAATTCTTCAAAATATGTATCACATACTAATCCGTAAGTGAATGAAATATGTATTTTTCATTTATAATAATATTAATATTAATGCTTCAAAATAAGGAAAAACAAAAGAGTGAATAAATATACATTCATAAATCAAATAAATGATTTTAGATCATTAAAGAACAAAGTGGCTAAGGGAAAACGGTGAAAGACAAGCTCCTAGAGACGGATATAGAACTTGCAATTCCTTACCAAAGAACAATGCTTTCATAGAACACCAACAACAAGTATCTTGACTCACTGAGTCCGAGCCCTTGAGTTTGACTTTAAGACAATTTAACTCAAGACTAAATGGACATAAAACTCGCGGTTATATAGCTACTACCCACCAACCCCATCAAAGAACTCGACTCAGTCATTCTAACTGATAATGGCTGTACACTTATTGGTGTGGCGAAAATGTCGAATGTGGCAGCGAACTTCAATAAATAAGCAGGCAGACCCATCAAAATCAAACCAACAAGAGCTTGTTTATCCATTTTGCATGGTGCTGTACATGGAAAGGATTGAGCCACTCCTTAAAGTGGCATGCACGCCATCTCTTCTGATGGTCAAAGCATCCTTGTTTCCTTGTCGGTACCCGAGTAGTCCACACCAGAATCACCTAAAACAGAAACCCATTCATGAGAAAAGTTCAACTCGATCAGGTAAACAGAACACAGAACCGAAATAGGCTAGTTTAGGAATGAAATCTCACTGTGGAATGAGTCGGTTGATGACTGCCGTTGCGGTCCAAACTCCTTTATATCTGCGGCGGTTGAATGAATGATTAGAAATTCTGTGCTTGGCAACAGGATGAACTTGAATACTGTTTAAAACAACACATGACATGCATGTGCGGTTGAGATGCTACAACAGGAATCAAATGAATGGTGGCCTTATTTACTTGACTTAAAGGAAGACTAACAATTCTAGCAAAGAAAGAGTTTAGTTTTATCTGATTGACACAAAAACCATGCACGGGAGTACCGGCCTGTCGGAAAGACCAAATCAAAGATTTGACAAGAAAGAGTCAGTTAAGGTAACACTCAAGGAACAAAGAATCTTGTACCAAAAGAATGGCGTAGCCCTTTGACAGCCTCGAAATTCTTGTATGTATAGCCCACAAAATTAAGATCTTTAGGAGCTAAAAACGTCTGCCAAGAAGGTAAGAAATGACAGTGGTAAGTTATTCAAAGTTCGAATTTAGGATCTTGGACTAAAATATCAAATGGTCATAGCAAAACAATGGTTAAGTTATTCAAAGTTCAAACTGCATATCACCAAATGCATTCATAGGTACCTTCTTTAATGGCCCAGATCCTGTTCTCGGAGGACAGTCCACCTGTGACACAGTCGGAATTTATCACCAGTAGTCCCCCAAAAAATTTTAAATGTTGAGAAAGCACGAATACAACTCGTAATAACTCACCTCATCAAATTTCATAAAATTTTGAGTATCAAGCTCACCCTCAACATGTGGTTTAAATGCTGCATCCATTTCATAGAGTCTGTCCCATTTAGTATCTTTGAACCAAGGATGGGCCTAATATACTCATTGTCAATATGTGGAGAATAAAATGTAAAGGAAAAAGGGAAACAACTGTGTTGGTATTCTCAGAAATTACTTTAATTTGATCTGCTCCTGAAGTACCAAGCCTATGGTCAACATCACAAAGCAATTTACATATCAAGTCCTTTGCTTCAGGTGTCAGCCTTGCTTCTTCTGGGAATTTCAAATGATTTTTCCAGTGCACAATCTGGAAATTTCGATGAAAGTATTTACTCGTTTATAAGTGGTCAGAGAGCTAAAGAATTCATCTGCTCCCGAAGCACCAAGCCTATAGTCGAATACTAACTTTACCTTAAATTATCGGTAAGACTACCGAAAGAACAGAAAGAAGCACGAAAATGAGGCAGACAATATATGTAATGGGGTTATGAAGAAGGGCACATGAGCATTTGCAAATAGGATAGGATGATGGAAATTAAAAGCTAATGCCCCATGGATCAACTCAAAATTGCTGAAAACTTTGAAAACAAAATTCTAAAGCAAATAAAACCTTTCTGCATGTCGTCACTGGATCATCAGAGTAAAATGGAGGATAACCAACAAGCATTTCATACATGATAGCACCAAGTGACCACCTGAAATAGGTCAACTGATGAGAATTTGTTGAAGAAAAAAATCCAATTACCTTATCCATTATATAGAATGCATGGCACAATTTACACAAAAGATCTCTGTTAAGTCTATCCAGTTATTGCAGGGGGAAAGTCTTCAGAGAACACTTTTGTATATCCAACTGCAGCTTACTTTAGATCACTCTCTAACCATTTTTTTCACTCTAAATTCTAAAATATCTTGAAAAGAACAAAATAAACGGAATATTCATCTTGGTTTAGATAAATGTTCTTTTTTAGCAAACATGATTTTGTTTCATAGGCATTTTCAGACCAGCATGTCCTCAACCAAGTATTCTTGGAACAAACTATGTTGCATTAAAAATTTAAAGTCTACGTTTAGTTAAAAACATAAGAAAAAAACAGGAAGAATGACGAAAACAAGACCTAAGATTGTACAAATCTCATGGTAAAGTATCATTCATCCTTAAATCATACCAGTCACACTCCATGCCATATCCTTTCTTCAGCAGTACTTCAGGGGCAATATAATCTGGTGTTCCAACTGTTGAAAATGCCTGCCATTGAGAAAATAACCCAAGAATTATTGCAGGATAAATAATTCAATGTATTACTTGATTTCCTCCAAAACTTCACTTAAAAGGACTCAGCCTCTAAAAAGACATACTAGCAAAAAAGGAAAACACAAGGAATAAAAGATCAGCTTAATCCTAAACATCAGTTCATCCAATATCTTAAAAGATATCAAATAAATGGGGCTAGAATTTAAACCTAACTACCCAGCATGTTTTTGGTCCTTCCACCATTGCTACAAACATCTGAGTTATTAATGAAATCTTAAAATGATGATCTCTGGTACAAACACTCTTCCATTGGCTTCATCCATGAGTTTAGATTATGGAATGCTCAGAAATGAGATCACTAAACATGCTGCCTTATATATGCATGCAAGCATCGGAGTGATAACATGAAACTCAACAAAAAGAACTATGGTAGTACCAATTTCCTCCTGTTAAGCTGCCAATGCTGCAATTGTTCAAGGGGATTTTTCCAGCGCCTTCCTTTACCGGAATCAACATCCATTGATTCATTCAAATTCTCATCATCAAGAGTTTCATTTTCATTTATAGAAGATAAATTTCTACAGTCTAGAGGCTTGCAAAGGCCAAAGTCCGAGAGCTTCAAATGACCATTTTTGTCCAACAGAAGATTATCAGGTTTAATGTCTCTGGAGGAAGGACAAAGAAACAAGCACAAGTTTGTCAGATATTGATAACATTCACAAGAGCTACAGCAGGTTAGAAATTACACATTTACACTCCCCAATTTTCTGTTGGTAACCAACAAAAGGCAACTAACCTGTGAATGTAATTATGCTTATGAATAGATTCAATGGCAAGAACGCTTTGAGCGATGTAAAATCTAGCCACGGTCTCAGTTAGAGTGTCTTCTCTCATTAGCAAAGTCATCATGTCACCACCAGGCAGATACTCCATGATTAGATATAGATACTCAGCATCTTGAAAAGAATAATAGAGTTTTACAATGAAGTGACTAGCAACTTCTGCAAGCAAATTCCTCTCAGCTCTCACATGTTCAACCTATGTTATATGCACAATCTGTGAGTCTAAAGAAATGAAACAAGTAGCAGAACAACACAAGAGAAAGATAATTTTTCCAGCATCAGGAGAACATTTAGTAGAAAGAAAAATGGAGATGGAATTTTTAATCAGATGTCACCTGTCCCCTGCTAAGCATTTCTGACTTCTTCAACTTTTTCATGGCAAAAATATCACCTGATTTTTTCTCTTGAACCAATCTTACCTGTAAACTAACAATGACATGTGAACAAAACCTCCAACATCATAACAGATTGAAAATTTTAAAAAGATTGTGGTAAACAAAGTAGGCAACAAAAACAAGAGAGATTGTGTTAAATGGTTTTTTATCTCAGGAATGTCTAGAACTGGAACTTTGAAAAATAAAGCTACCATCTATATAACTCAGTGCATAAAAGAACTGGAACTTTGAATTTTCAAGTAATATCTATGAAAAATGATATTTGATAATTGCCAAAAGGATATTATATGAACACTATCAAAACTGTTTGTAGTTCTAACCTCTCCAAAAGCTCCTCTTCCAATAATGGTTAAAAGATGAAAATCATCAACACAAATCTTGTGCCTTTTAAGCCTCATATAATCTGACTCTTTGCGCTCCAACTCCTTCAGCAGAAATATTTGCTCCTCTTGGGGAACATCTGAAGATGCCAACTGCTTTTCCAAAATCAAACGCCTGCAATTTTGCCAGGATACATTTATTCTCTTCTCAATAACTGTCTCCTTTAGAACTACAATCATCTAATCTAAATTAATTTCCCTTGATCAACCCCAAGTTTATAACTTTTTTATTTGATTTCCCAATACCATATGCAATGGACCAATGTCAAGCAATAAAAAGTAAAAACACTCAGCACGTTATACATTCCAGCTAGAAAATCAAAGACCATACACAAAAGAAACAGCTGAAAATACCCAGAACAAGATCTTCATGAAAGAAACATCCGATGATAAAAAGGGCTCGAGGCCAGGGATAGACCGAGGGGTGCTGGCTGGGGCAATTTAGAAAAAATTTAGAATTTTTCTATGTATTTTCTATTAAAAATTTATTTTCGCCCCCCTAAACATTTATAAGTTCGACCCCTAAAAATTTATAGGTTCTTCCCATAACCTAAAGTCTTAGGTACGTCCCTGCTCGAGGCCATGCAAAAACATTCAACAAATGAATCATATATAGACATAATTAGCATGCATTGTATATATTTACATAAACGATTTCCAATATACCTTTGTTTGCGATCTTGGATATGTTTCATATGGGATTTATAGTGGCTTTCAATGAACTGCTTAGCCGCGGCCACCCTTTCAAGCGTTAAGCTGGTAACCCCTTCCTCCTCCTCCTCCTCCGACAGCTCTTTTTCCTCCACCTCCTCCTCTTGAATCTCCATTGTTATACCTCTCGATCCCTCTCTTTCCCGTTTCTGGTTTTTGATGATTGTGACAACGAAGCAAGCCAAGAGGGAGGGGGGCTCAGGTTATTACATGTAGAGACAAAGAAACCTGGGAAAAAAAGAAAAAGAAAAAAAAAAAGATAACAAAAGGCTTTTCAGTTTTCTCTGCCTGCCTCCATTTCAATTTAACAACCCGGATTCGTTTCCCGCCACGTGGTGAATTGCCGTTGGTCTTGGCCCCACAAACTCAATGCTTCTGACACGTAGGATTTTATTAGCGTGGACCATTGTTTAGTGGTCAGAGTTGAGAAATGAACGGTCTTCAATTGTCGATGTTTTGGGGGTTAGATGGGACCCCTTTACTAGCAGATCAACGATCAGGGGAAACATAGCGCATCCAATTGTGTGCAGGTGTTCGTACCTGATCAGATGACGAACACTTGTATTTTTATCTGTGAAAGGGATGAAGCACGTAGGACCTATTGAAATGTTGTCCATTTGCACAATGTAATTAAATTAATCCACGAACTATAATACTAACTACAGACAAGGATGTTTTCGTTGGTCAGTGATCGGCAATCAGTCTTAGTATTGGTTATCGACCATCAAATTTATTAATTTTTATATTTTTTATATTTTAAATAAGAATTTTCGTATTTGCAACATATTTTTCTCTGTATTTGTGGCACGTTTTTTTGTTCGTTTCATCTGTCGTTTTGGCATATAATTTCAATGCACCTTAACGTTCGTTTGGTGCTCGTACAAAGATCTTCATGGTGCTAGTTTCTGATTTTGATTCTGTCTGTGGTCATAGAAAGATGGATCCCCACTCAGTTGATACTTGATAGTTGTTTGCCGACTAGATAGCGGAACAATCTGCCTGATAGTTTGGCTCGCTCACCACTCATTTTTTACTCCGTAAAGCGTCTCGTTTGAATAAAAATAAAGAAATTTAAGAAGTCTTCTGAATTTTGACGACATGTTAATCTTTACGAAAGTATTTACTTTTCTTCGCACCTTTAAAATTATAAGATTTTGGTTGACTAGTATCTATTATCCTCCCCTCGGAATACATAGTATTTTTAATATCTTTTATATTTTTTAATAACATTTAGTTACTAATGTAAAAAGGGTAAACTACAACGAAGGTCACTCAATTATGGGTAAGATTACATTTAGGTCATATAATTATTAAAAATTACATTTAGGTCACTTAATAATAGGTCTTTACATTTGGGTCACCCAATTATTAAAGGTTACATTTGGGTCACTCAATTATGGGTAAGATTACATTTGGGTCACCCTTCATATTTAAAAAAAAAATATCAATTTGTATATTAGATTAATTAATGATTTCATATGAAGTACTCTAATGTTAACGATGATATACAAGTTATTTGGAAGAAAAATAACTAAATTGATGTACTTTTTTAAATATAAAGGGTGACCCAAACGTAACTTTACCCATAACTGAGTGACCTAAATGTAACCTTTAATAATTGGGTGACCCAAATATAACCTTGCGCATAATTAAGTGACCCAAATATAATTTTTAATAATTAAGTGACCCAAATATCACCTTACCCATAATTGAGTGACATGCATTGTAGTTTACCCAAAAAAAACTACATACAAGGAAAAAGGCAAAGTCGTAAATTGTGTCATATAATCATAATTAATGAATTAATTTGATTGGAACATACTTTGTGTTCATGTCATCTCATCAATATGTCTTGTCTGGAAAAGAAAATATGCTTATACATTATTTTTTCCAATCATTGATGACGTGTCGTTGTATCAGCAAAAGACTAATTACTTGCATCATATCCAATTTTCTTATTTCTTTTAAGTTGCATCATATAATGACTAATAAATATTTCACCTATAATTTGCTTGAATTACAATTTAAGAGTAATTATTAAACAATAACATATGGTGACTAAACAGAAATTTGATAATAATCAAGTGACGAAACATGTGGTTTACCCTAGTAATAATGGGTGATATATCGATATGATCCCTATAAATTTGCAAAAAGATCACAAATTTTCTAACACAGCTTTATGAAACAAACCCTTTATGAAATAGTTTCTGGTTAAGTGAAAAGAAATTAAGTAATTGGTAGGGTCGGCAATTACCCATGGACGGTGGCCCACCCGACCCATCTAATCTAATTAAATGGAAGAAAACCCGATAAAACATGAATTTGATCCGTTTGAAGTGGGTGGCGGATGGAGCGGGTGATGGATTTAGGTGAAATTTTTTTAACCCACCATCCGATCCGTCATTCGCCCCATCCATCGATATATTATTAGTTTTAAGCTTTTGTTTATTACTGGGAAATGAGAATTTTGTTTATGTAGGTTCTGTTGTATGTAAGATTATTTGGAAATTTAGAACTTAAATAATAGTTGACTTTAATGTATTAAATATTAAATGTTTTTAGTAAAATTTTACATGTATTTTTAGCTATAATTTTCTAATATTAGAAACTATTTATGATCCGATCCACCCGCCTCATCCGCGGTTGATGGGTGGGGCAGATTTAGGTCAATGATCAAACGGATGGTGAGTGAATTTGGTGACGATTTGAGATACGGATGATGGAGTGGGTGAAGCTCCAACCCACCCAAATTTAACTTGTTGCCAGCCCTAGTAATTGGTGTTTATGAGTGTTTTATTTGTTATTTGTTCAGTTTTTAATTAATTTTTCTATTTTTTGCACTGAAATAAATTAGGGTAGCTAAGCCACATGATAAGCTTCGGTAGAAAAGGTGCTTGGTTGTGGGTCTATTCCAATAGACACTTTAAAGTTTAAACCGATGAAGTTACAAGTCACGACCCCTTAAAGTAGAAGGCTTATGCAGCCCTTCCCAAAAGCTGCTAGGTTGGGACTAGAAAATAATTTACATTTTAGATCATTAAATATAATTTCAGTTTTTATTTAGATCACAACTTTAAATTAAATTACATTATTAGATTTTTATTATTAATAAATTAAATAATTTATACTAACAAATTTAATGAAAAATATGAGATCGACACTTTTACATTTTTGCATATAATATCAAATAATGTTTAATTAACAATTTAAATTTTTTTGTTAAACTTTTATAAAAAAAATTAATTATTTTCCTTTGAATTCGTTTAAAGAAATATTTAAAGAAATTCTAACAAAAAATATTTAAATGATCAATTAAAAATTATTTAATGATGGTATGTAAAAATGTCAATTTCATTTTTTGTTATAATTATTTAAAAATGTTTGTATGCGTGAATATTTTATTAATAATAAAAGTTAAATGATGTAATTTGATTAAATTAGAGATTTGTGATTTAAATAAAAATAAAAATTAAATTTAATGATCTAGAATATAAATTACAGGATAAGATAACAATCAAACTAAAATCATATGATTCCTATTTCCTACACCTAGGTTTATACTTTATAGGCACTTCCTTTTCCACATTAGAGGCTTAGTATTTTTGAAATTCTCAACCCAGAAACGGGTAAGCCAATACAAATGTCTTAATTGTAACGTGCAAAATCACATCAGTTTTGTCGCAATTCTTGAAATTTCAACATCTTTAAATCATAGAAATATTAAAAATATATAAAATTTCAAGTTCAGAAAATTATAAAATCAATTTTATCTCTTAAAAAATATATATTTCATTATTGATCTTATAAATATATAAATTTTTAAATCACCATTCAACAAATAATATTGAGTTTAATTCGATCCGACTCGATCTAAACCTGAAAAGCCAACAATATAAGTTCGTAAAATTCGAACTCAAAATCAATCAAACCTAAAATTAATTTAAATTTAAAATTGATCCAATTCGAAATTGATTCGAATAAATAACTAGGAGAAAGCTGAAAACGACGTGTTAGTGTTTGTTTTTGATTCCTACGAGGCTACGACAATTAGAGTTGCACAATTAGAATTGTATACTTGTCTGAGATTTGCAGCCTACCAATGGAACGTCAAAATCAGCGACCGAAGAGTTTGGCTTAGACCCGTCGCTGGTATTATTAGTCAATCATCTATGAAATTGCTGTTTATCTTAAAAAAGTGAATTACACCGATGGTTACCGAACTTTTAAGGCGTATTCGTTTTGATCACTGAACTTTTAAAAATTTTATTGGGGTCACTTAACTTTTAATCTGCTTTTATTTTGGTCACTCCTGTTAAAAACGTTGACGTAACACGTTAACTTATTCTTCAATCTCGTTCTTCCTCTCCTCTATTTTTTTCCTCCATAAAAATACACAGCCACAAATAGTACTTTGCTTTAAAATTTTCTCTTGTTTTGTCCGTCATTGTTCTTTTAATCTTCGCCGTCGATGTCGCCTACCATGTGACGCATCGTCATGCAAAGAAACCGGCTTTTCTTAAACTTCCATTGTCATTGCTCTTTCATTTTCTTGTTAAATTTTAAGACACTGACTTTCCTTTGACTAAAAAAAATCGACTTGAGTTTTGTGGCCTCCTTTCGTCACATGTGATATCATTTAAGCATCAATATGCTCATTTCAGTAAGTATAATATTTGTTAATATTTGCAGAGCATTCTTATATTTATATTTGGAAGCTTTTGATTTGAAGGTAGTAATATATTGATAAATATGTATGATTTTAGTAGATGAAAGATTAATATCTGATCTGGTTTAGATAGTTAATAGTTATTTGTATCTTGATCTGGTTAATCTTATCTCTATTTTTAACAATAGATTTGATTTTGACACTGTTTCTAATTACTAGTGGAATCCTATCGCTCCTTGAAGAAAAATACACAGAACGAAACAAATACTAAAGCTATTGCATTAGCAAAATAGAGGATCTTGAACAGATTGCATATGACAGGAATGAAACAACGAGTAAGTTTCTTTGCTTGTTCCGGATTCAAAAAACTTTTTACTTGTGGGGACATGGTGGGCGACATTGACGGTGAAGATTGAGAGAATAGTGAGGGACAAAGCAAGAGAGAATTTTCATGGAGGAAAAAAAAAAGAAATTGAAGAAGAAGTTAACGTGCCACGTTAACCTTTTTAGTGAAAGTTAACGAGAAGGATCAAAATGAGAGTGGACCAAAATGAACATCCCTTAACATGTAACAATAACAATGATTAAAAATTAAAACTCGTTCATCAAATACAATATTTTAGTTATTAAATTGAACCAGAAATCCATTCCCACATAGAAAGCAGAAGGTCATGCATGAAGAAGCACCGAATACTTAAACCGAAGCTGCAAACTCTTCGATGAGCCGACAGAATCCATCTAAATAATTCTTACTCAACTCTTCATTGTCGAAAATCTGTCTCATTTCCCATGCATTTGTCCTAATCACCTCCCCTTCTGGTTCCACCATCACCTGCCTGATCGTCGCAGCCACCGAGTCGCTTGTAAACGAACCGTCCACTTCATTTCTCTCTATTTCTAACCCAACCTTCCTCCCGTGCAACAACCTAGCGTTCAACCCCTGGTCGGAACTTGCCCCGGAAAATAAGATCAAAGCCCGACCGAACTTGAGCGCCTCGATTACTGAACTCCAACCACAGTGAGTCAAGAAACCGCCGATGGAAGAGTGAGCTAATATCCGCAACTGAGGCGCCCAATCCCTCAACACCAAGCCCCTGTTCGACACTCGTTCTTCGAACCCTGGAGGGATTATGTTTATGTCTCCATGATTATCCATCACCGGACGTTTCCTTATCACCCAAACAAAGGGCAAGTTGGATTTCTCTATCCCGAATGCCAACTGGTGCATGGATTCTTTACTCAGATTCACTTCACTGCCAAGGGCAATATAGAAAACCGATCTTTCTCCTTTGGTATCAAGCCAGGTTTTTATAGCTTCCCACTTTTCATCTCTTTCATCTTCGTTTGACGGCAGCGATGGAGGCAGCAGTCCGAGTGGAACGACGGGCTTTTGGTAAAGTTTAGTGAGTAATTTAATCTCGTCTGGTTCGAATTCGTAGCAGGTTCGCTTGGCTACAAACTGACAACCTTGAATCAATAGTCCCAACCGTTGGAAATCAGATACATCGTCCATACACTGTTGGTGGTTCACTATCTCATGGAGTTTCCAAGCTATGTCGCAAGGATAATCTATCCACTCCGGGACGACTGTGAAATCTTCCGGCCGCTTCCGAACATCACCTAGCAGAACGTACGGCGGACCCATGAGAACAAACGAAGTGGCATTGAATATGCTGAAGAAAACAGTGTTGATGCCGAGTGGAGCGGCCATCCCAGGTAACCAGTATGGCGCAAAGTCATGGATTATCCAATTGACGTTTGATTTCTCGAGGAACTCAGTTAAAGGGGCTCGGAGCTGGTCGTACGCCTTTTTAAGGTAAGGGACTTTGTGGATTGGTACCTCGGACGTGGACTCAGCTCCTGCGGGTAAGCCATGAACATGGGGAAGACAAAACTCGACGAAACTTATGTTAGAGGACAGATGTGGGGGAAGTTTAGGGAGGCGGGCGATGTTTTTAGGGGTGGAAATATAGGAAATCCGATGACCCTTTTGAGCTAAGAATTTGGAAACCTCGAGAAATGGCATTATATGGCCATAAGCTAGCCATGGGAACATTGCTATGTGAAGCTTTTCTGTTCTGTCCATGGCGTATTATGGTTGCAGAAGTTTCACAATGAATACGTTTTTTCATAATGAGATTGGAGCCTTCGTCTTTATAGCCACTTGTCTCCACCAATGAGAATGGAAATTTACGTTTTCACTGAAGTTTCGTGATGGCCTCTAAAACTACTCTGACTTTTCATACCTTTTAAGTTAAACCAGGACGGAGCTAGGATTTGAAGTTAGGGGCAAAACATAAATTTTGAAAGGTGTGGGGACAAATTTACAATTATCCCAACTTTTTCAGGGAAAATATAAAGAATCAAAGGGTAAGAAAAATTTCTCCCTACCCAGGGGTCACAACCCCTCCGATTGGAGCTGTGGCTCCGCCCCTGAGTTATACCAAATAGTTTATGCAATATTATGTAAAAAAAATTCTGTAATATTCAATTTGAATTATTTGATTAAAATATCAAATTAGTAATTATATAAAAAAAATATTTCTTTGTATATTAGTATTTGACTTAATAGGGTGAGACAGAGGATTTCTTAAGTAATGTGAGGAGTTTGAATTTTAAAAAATGTGAATAGAACAAATTGGGTTAGAGAGTATTCACATAATAGACTTGTGTGGTGCCTAATTAGGATAATAAATCATCGGTATACTAAAAAATATGGGTAAACTACAAGGGAAGTCACTCAATTATAAGTAAGGTTACATTTGGGTCACTCAATTATGAGTAAGGTTACATTTGGGTCACCCAATTATTAAAGGTTAAACTTGGATCACTCAATTATGGGTAAAGTTACATTTGAGCCACCCTTCATATTTTAAAAATATAGATCAATTTGTGTATTAGATTAATTAATGATTTCAAATGAAGTACTCTAGTGTTAACGAGGATATACAGGTGATTTAAAAGAAAATATGACTAAGTTGATGTATTTTTTTAAGTATATAGGGTGACCCAAATGTAACCGTACCCATAATTGAGTGATCCAAATGTAACCGTACCCATAATTGAGTGACCCAAATGCAATTGTACCCATAATTGAGTGACCCAAGTGTAACCTTTAATAATTGGGTGACCCAAATGTAACCTTGCTATAACTTTTAATAATTGAGTGACCAAAATATAACCTTACCCATAATTTAATGACAGCTGTTGTAGTTTACCCAAAAAATATTTATCGTCGAAAATTATTAATTTATAAAAATATATAATATATCTCGGAGGTTGCGTGCCTTCTTCAAGATGAACGAGTCTACAACAAATGCATATACCAATATACACTATTAATGTTATACGCCGATATGCATCACTAATTTTGTAGTAATAATCTATTGTTTTATTTTTAAATAAAATTTATAAACCTTAAATATAATTTTTAATATTTTAGTGTAATTACACGATAATATATAGCTATTATTTGTATTTAATCCTTTAAAAACACACACTTAAAGACAATTCAACATAAGTAGAATTCATATCATTTCATGTTTCGTTGCACTAACACAGTTAAGGTAAAATCGTCAACAACTATAAGATGTGTTGTTAAAAGCTTTTATTATAGGATGCGACCCAAAATAAATAAAATAATGAAATTTTCGACTAATAAAATCAATAATGATATTTCTATATCAGATGATCTCAATTTTGAAATTTTAATAATTTTTTTTTATGGTTTTAGAAGACTTAAAGATTTAGGTAGATCAGATAAGAAAAACGAAGTCTAACTTTGACTTCTCTCCAAGTTTTAGGTTAGGTAAAGAGTAATAACTAATTAATTAACATTGACATATTTATATAATTTTTTAGAAATCGTATTTTTTTATATATAATTTGTACATGAAAAAAATTGAAAAATATATAATTAACACACATTTATAAATAAAATGACACCCTTAATAAATAAAATGACACATCTTTATAAATAATTAACACTTCTTAAATACCGTTCAAAAAATGACACCCCTTAAAAAAAATTCTGACTCCACCCCGGATAACGAAGAATCAGATGAAAAAGCGCAGAAGCAGAAGCTTATTAATATTAAAATACAAAATTTAATAGTGTATATCGATGTATGATATTTAATTTAAATTTTTTTACAATATATTTTTTAAGGAGAAACCCTTTGTTATCTTACGACATATTTTTTCTCTCAAAATTTAAAGTTTAGGGTTTATTGAGAGATATTCATTGTTTATATTTTTCGTGAACCTAATAAAACAATTGATGGTATAGCTATAAATTAGATTGGTCCCAAAGTTTTGGTTCTTAGGCATCCTAGTCCACTTAATATCCTGAACCGATTATTTCATTCCACTAAATAAATAATAATATTATTTTATTAGTTTAAATAAATAATATTACAATATATAATAAAAACATTAAAAAAATCTAGAAAATTGTTGAAAGTAAAACCACACAAGTCACAATCTTCTTTCAAAGACAATTTCCCCAAAAACAACTATGACTTTTCAATTTTTCATAATGACCGCTCATTTATAACTCACAAGATACGTATGAAACATGAGTTAAATTAAGGTTCAACAAGTTTGCATTAGCTGATTTGATTAATGAATAATATTAATTGATTTTATAAAAATATTTGATAAAATTAACTAATAGTTTATAACTGTTTAATTATTTAAACAAATAAAATGACATATAAGGACATAATTATATTCGATACTTGTTTGAATAGTTTATTAGTTATCAATATTTTGTATATTAATTAAATTATAAAAAATAATTTATTTAATATAACACTACTAATCATATTTGAATGGTCTATATATTAATTTATTATTTATATAATTATTTTTAATATAATTTAATTAATTATTAAATTTAAATCAAAAAATAAATATGTGAGAATAAAAAAGAAAAAAAAAATATTAGTTACAAATGTCACAATGTAAATACGTGAGGCTGAAAAATTAAAATATAGGATGTTAAATTTAGGCTATTTAGAGATTTTTGATAATTGTTAAAGGTAAAAGGGTCTTCAGCTTTTTTTAAATTAGAGATTTCAGCCTCATCTGCTATTTACCAAAATTCAAATTAGCGGATTTGACCGGTCAAACCTCTAATATTAGATCAAACCTCTAATTTTAGCTCAAACCGCTATTTACCAAACATGACCTATATTTTTTTTTGCTAAAAATATGTGTTTAAAGTTTATACCGATATAATTTTAGGTGCATGGTAATTAACTATCGTTAAAAAAATCGTTAGCCAATCAATACTTGACACACGTAGTAATTTGAATTTTTTTTTTAAATTTTTGAAGAAAAAAAACAATTTTTTTATTTTTCAAAAAATCCCAAAATTTTCTAATTTTTACAAAACAAACCCAAAATTCCTAAAAGTTCCCAAACCCAAACCACCGTCGATTCTGCCACCGATCGTCGCCCCTTGCTGGACGTAGTCGGTCGTTTCCCTCAACACGACATCGTCGGAAACGAAGAACGATGTGATAGCCGATCGTCGATTTCACGTTCGATTGGCACGTCGTTCGTCGTTTCTGACGATGTCGTGTTAGAGGAAACAACGACTAGGTTCAGCTACTAAAGGGGTATGATCAGCGGAGACGATCGGCGGCGGAAGCGACAACAATTTGGGGGCTTGGGTTCAAAAAAATTTAGGAATTTTTGGACTGTTTTGTAAAAATTTCAAACTTTTTTTTTTAAATAAAATTTTGTGTTTAAAATTTTTATTTTGAAAAAAATAAACATTTCATGTGTTATGCTTTGATTGGTTAATGAATTTTTAACGGTAATTAACTACAAGACACCTAAAATTATAACGGTATAAATTTTAAGTACTTATTTTTAATTAAAAAAATTAAATACCTAAAATTCAAAAGAGATACTAATTGACTACTAAGTGGAGAAGCGAAATCAGATGCTAAGTTAAAAAAAATCATTTATTTCCTCTAATTATTAATGATTGTGCTTTTGTCCATGTATACTCTATAATCTTTCAAATAAAAATTTATTTATCTATTGAAAATCAACAAGTGGAAAACAGGGTCTCAATAAATTGAAAAATTCAAAAGGAAAGCTCCACTCATTCGAATTGACAGAGTTGTAATTAATTAACAAAAACCAATAATAAAGATCTAAAAGAGCTTAATGCTCTAAACCATTAACCTGGCAATCTTCAGCGGTGATGGGGATGCCACTTTCTAAATTAATTATTTCTATATAAATTATTTGGTTAATTTTCTAAATATATTTTTAAATTATTTAATTGATTTTGGTGTCACTTAACTCACATGACAACTCATTTACAAACTAAAGTATACAAAACCCAAAAAGTACATGTATATTTATGAAATTATTGTAAAAATTTATTTTTTGTACTAAAAATACCTATAATAAAAAATAATTATTGTTTTCAATTAAAAATTATAAAATATAATTATTTTAATATAGTTTATTAGTTAAAAGTTAATTTTTCTCACGAATGACTGCGATAAAATTCTAATTTATATTTATTTATCCATTTCAGGCTAAAAGAACTCATTGTCCCTGAAACTATATTACTTTTACTGAGTTATCTTTAAAAAAATTTAGATGTTTTCCCTTAAAGTTTGAATCGTTACCTCCATTGTCTCACGTCTTTTGTTAAAAAAAATTATGAAAGAATCAAAACGTATCACATGTCATATTTTTAACTAAAAAAATCAGTTAACTTTAATAAAAAAAGGTAAATTGCATATAATTTTCTTAGTATGCATTGCATATATTTTTTTTCTCTACATAGACCACTTATTGAATTCAAATGATTGCATAATTTAAATAACTAAACTTTAAGTTATGGAATTATTCAAAGTACTTATTGGGCATTGAAAACGTTAGCGTGTGGTTATAAACATGAATGGATGAGTGTATATTTTATTAACATAAATTTCTATCCAAAATAGTTACTATTACATTTCTTTTCTTAAAAAATAATTTTTAAATATACCAAATTAATAATATATATATACATATATGAACCCAACAAGTATCCTACTAGGAGATATGAGTTTAAATCGCTTCCTTTACAAGATGTATACATATATTTAAAAAATTAAAAATATGTATGAACATATAATACCTTATAATCACTTTTAAACTATTCAAAAAAAATATTACCGAAAATGTAAGGGAGATATTAATCTAGTAAAATAAATTTTTATATTTAGATATTTAATTGAAACAACAAATCAAAACTAGGCAATAGTGGTATTGGCTTCGATATGAAACGTGGAAAAACAATACTACTAGACAAAAAACATGGGCCCATCATCTAAACATTGGGAAAGTAAAACATGAAGTTATTTTAGTACAACACATGGGCCATCATCTAAATAATTTCTAGTGTCCGAGTGAACTCAGTCAAGTATTTGTTGTTCAGTTCAATGTTGCCAAAAATCTCCTTCATTGCACGTGCATTAGCCCTGAATTGCTCACCCTCAGGATCCACCATGACTCGCTTAATCGACATAGCCACCGAGTCACTCGTAAATGACCCGTCAACATTGTTCCGGTCAATTTCCAACCCAACCTTTTTCCCATGCATCAGCCTAGCGACTAGCCCAAGATCTGAACTTCCAACCGGAAACAATATCAAGGGTTTTCCCACCCCAAGTGACTCGATCACCGAACTCCACCCGGAGTGAGTCAGGAAACCTCCGATTGAGGAGTGAGCCAAGATCTTGAGTTGAGGTGCCCAGCCTCGTAAAACCAAACCTCGATTCGAAACTCGTTCTTCGAACCCGGGTGGGATTATGTTCTTCACCGACTCTTCTTCAACTAAAGGGGGTTTCCTCACCACCCAAATAAATGGTAACTCGGATTTCTCTATCCCATATGCCAACTCATGCATTAATTCCTGACTCAGATTCACTTCGCTTCCCAGTGCGACGTAAAAAGCCGACTTCTCTTGCTTACTATCAAGCCATTTCTTCAAGGCTTCCCAGTTTTCATCTTCTGCTGAATCTCCTTCTATATTGGACAGTGATGGCGGTAGCAATCCAAGTGGAACAATTGGTTTTTGATTAATCCTACTAAGCACACGAAGCGCCTCGGGTTCAAATTCGTAGCAGGTTCTCACGGCCAGAAATTTGCAATTTAGAAGCATTGTCTCGTACCGTTCTGCATCACTTATAGTATCCTCACATTCTCGGTGACTTACCATTTCATGAAGCTTGAAAGCTATGTTATTAGGATAATCCATCCACTCCGGAACCACCGTAAAATCTTCCGGTGACCGTCTGTTTTTACCGAGCATATTTGATGGAGAACTCCAAAAAGCGTTCGTTGAAGCATTTAATATGCTGAAAAAAACTAAGTTGATGCCGAATTGAGTCGCCACAGGTGGTAACCAGTACTGACAAAAGTCGTGGATAATCAGTTTAATCTTTGGTGAGCTTTTAAGGAACTCGGCCAACTGAGTTTCGAGCATGTCGTGTGCTTTTTTGAGGAGAGGGACCTTTTGTATGGGCAACTCGGAGGTGGACTCAACTCCAGGTGGCAGGCCATCAACTTGAGGCAAAGAAAGAGGTATGAAGCTAATGTTGGAGCTGAGATTTGGCGGAAGCTTAGGGAGGCGGGCGATGTTTTTAGGGGTGGAGACATAGTAAATACGGTGACCCTTTTGAGCTAAGAATCGGGAGACCTGGAGAAATGGGACGATGTGACCATAAGCTAGCCATGGGAACACCGCAATATGAAGCTGCTTTTGGGTGGAGAAATCCATGGCCGGAGTTGAGAGTTGGGTGGCCGTTCAAGTATTAGGGAAGGGCTATCTGATTCATCAACACAATTAGCGGGCTATTAATGGGTGCTTGTGAAATGATTTTATATATCCAATTTTGAAATATTTTATGTTTTGCTTTAGCCTTTATCTTTCTCTTACATTATTAGGAGGGGAAATGATATAAGTTTATGATTTGAATCCTTTTTAAATTAATGATTGAATTTGATTATAATTAAACAATTTGATTATAATCCTCGAAGTCCCAATGGTTAGTAAGATAATCATCTCGTCAACCACCGAAGAGGTGGTTACAAATTCAATATTCAAAAGAAAAGGAAAAACTTTCAAAAGCAATACTAAATTAAAACGTGCAACAAGAGCATATTAATTCATTATTAAAACATTATTCGACATAAAAAAAAAAACTTTGATATCTAAAACAGATCTGAAAACAAGCTAATCCATTGCTGAAGGCAAGAAAAAGAAATGGAGAAGGTTATCTAATGTTGGTTCCATGTGAAATGATTTTAAATATCCCATTTGAAAAATTTTATGTTTGGCTTTGGCCTTTAAGCTTTTACATCTTTGTCTAATTGTCTCTCTTTTTTTTAAATATTTGTCTAATTGTCTTACATTTAATAATGGAGGGAAAAGATACGAATAAGATTGAATCAAATCGTTTTATTTTTAAAGTATTGAGCGTTCATTGTCAAATGGTTGAGAGTATATTTAGAACAGAAACTACTTATAATCACTTTAGCTTTCATAAAAAAAAAATAGGTAAACTATCTGAATGACCACCAATCTATTGGGAAAGTTTTAAAATGACCACCATAGAAAAAAAACGCGTCATTTGACTACCCAAACTATTAAAATGGGATCAATTTGACCACCGGCCGTTAAGTGGCTAACGGAAAGGGACGTGGCAGTTAAAAAATTAAAGGTATAATTACACATTTGGTCCTTACTATTTACACATTCTTTCAATTTAGTCCTAATTTCTTTTTAGCTCGAACCAGTCTCTCCATTTTAGACCAACCACTGAAGCAAAGCGGCCATGTCGTCTCCCTCAACGCTCATTATCTCTCCTCAAAACCTCTCCTCCACCTCCTCTTCTCTCTTTTATTACTCCCCAAAGTTCCTCACTTTCCCAACCAAAAAGCTATCCTCACTTTCCTTAACTAACACCACCGCAAAGCCAAGACCACTCTCGGTCTCAGCTTCTCGTTCCCTTCAAGCTCTCATTTTTTACTGCGATGGTGTCATTCTAGAATCCGAGCACTTGCACCGCCAAGCTTACAACGATGCTTTCGCTCACTTCAATGTCCGTTGCCCTCCCTCTTCACAGCCCCTTAATTGGGACCTTCAATTCTATGATGTGCTCCAGAACCTGATTGGTGGTGGCAAACCCAAGATGAGATGGTTCCTTTCTTTTGCTTTTACTATTTTTTGGGTTTCTTTTATTGGTCTTAATTCTTTTGGTTGCTGGTCGGTTTAATGGAGATTTTTTGTGTTTTTGAAGGTACTTCAAGGAGCATGGATGGCCATCTTCTACCATATTTGAAACGCCTCCTGAGAGTGATGAGGAACGAGCCAAGTTAATTGACACTTTTCAGGTATTAATAATGATCATAAGAGTTTATATTTCATTGTTGATTAATAAAAACTTGGTGAAGAAAAATTAATCAATGTAATGTAGTGGTGATTGTTAGAAAATAAAATAATTAGTATTTTGTTAAGTTTGTTAGTATTGTGTTCAGTTGGGCCAGCTGTTTCAGCCCATTATTTGTTAAGTTTGTTAGTATTTTGTTATAAGTTTGGGTTATATAAACCCACCTCTTGCTATGAGAAACATAACCGATAAATTCTATTTCTAATAAAATCACTTTCCCCTTTTCTCTCTTCTCTGTCGTTCACTATCTCCATAAACGTTTTACCACCATTCATCACCATCTCTGAAACATGAGTCCTTTCTCATAGTGATTATTGTTTCTTTTTTTAATTAAGTGATTTTATAAAGTTAGGGGGGGACAGGGGTCCAATTAGGCTTTAATCTGGTCTTTGTTTAGGAATTACTTTTTTTTTTCTCTCCATGGAAGTCTCTTTATTGAAGAACTTATGTATGTGATGTTGTTACATCTTTGTAGGACTGGAAGACTGAAAGATACAAAGAAATTATCAAATCTGGAACTGTAAGCAAAAATTACTCTTTTTTGCATTGCGGTTCTTTTATCCTTCATTTCTTTGACTCTAAAGAGAGTGATATTGTTTTGATCAGGTGGAAACTAGACCTGGAGTTTTAAGATTGATGGATGAGGCCAAGGCTGCTGTAAGATATTACTTGTTTATCATTTCAATCGAGAATCATCTTCATGTTCTTTCCATCTTCCATTCTTTCCACAACTGAAGCAATGCAAGCTTTTGTTTCTGTTTTCCCTCTTCTTGTCAACTTGTTGAACCCACGTCTTCATATTTGGTTGCACTGAATTGTGCAGAAATTCTTTTATTCAGCTCTTTTTGATGCCATTTTCTTTCTCTACTCTTACAGGGGAAAATGCTAGCAGTTTGCTCTGCAGCAACTAAAAGTTCAGTTGTACTCTGTCTTGAGAACCTCATCGGAATGGTATGTTGTTGTGGAGATCCGCACCCGACTTACAAGATATTGTCTGCTTTGACTCGTAAATCTCAAGGTTTTGTCCCGCAAAAGACATCACTTGTGAGAATTTTGGCTCAAAGCAGACAACAGCAACTTGCAAGTTGGGTGCGAGTCTCCACAGTTTTGGTTCTGTTCATCATTGATCAGCAAATATCCTCACTTCTGTTTCCTTGTTCTTTTTTTCCCTATTTTTATAGGAGCGATTCAAGGGTCTTGATTGCTTCCTTGCAGGTATGTTGAGTACTTCTACATCGTCTGGTTTTGTTGTTAGATGTGTTTTAGACTTATGTGAATCAAAGCATGTATTCTGGTCTTTCACAAGTCAGCGTATGCTTCATGATAGATAAATGAGGTGCATTGTTGCTAGGGGAATTCTTCACTTTTCTTTTAAATACTCAACCAAATTTCAGATGCAATTCTTCTAAATGAATTGAGTTCCCTCTTATGAAATTCTTCTAGACAAGCTAATAATTAACCTTCATTAAACTCTAAAACTTTACATGTACATAAAGAAATAACCTCATTGGTTGTGTTTTGATCTTTGGTCCCTCTGGTTAGTTTAAGCAAAGGTTGTTTCTGTGCTTTTTTGGCCCATTTTAATTTTTCATTTCATTTCGTTCTTTTCTTTTCATTTATGATGATTTCTATCCTTAATACTCTTAAATCTCATTTCTTTATGCTTTTAGGTGATGATGTGAAGGAGAAGAAACCAGACCCATTGATATATCTGACAGCTGCCAAGGTAAATTACTAGCGAACTCAATATATCATGTGCATTTAACTTTAACCATAATGTTACGTGTGCTCATATTTCTCATATTTCAGTCTTTGGTTTCTAATTCCGAATCTGATTTAGAAATCTTATTATGGAAGAGATTAGGCGTGTCAGAAAAAGATTGCTTGGTGGTAGAGGATAGTGTGATTGGTCTTCAGGTAAAGCTACTATTATCTGGAAAATGGATACCATGTTAATTTTCAATCGAATTTGGTTTAACAGTTGGACCAACCTGCACTTTATCCTTAATTCATCAGAAATATTCAAAGAAATTTTCTGGAGTTTGAGTTGCATTCTACACAATTCTTGGCCATTCTAAAATGAAAGGACTAAATTGAAAGAATGTGTAAATAGTAAGGACCAAATGTGTAATTATACCTTTAATTTTTTAACTGCCACGTCACCTTCCGTTAGCCACTTAACGGCCGGTGGTCAAATTGATCTCATTTTAATAGTTTGGGTAGTCAAATGACGCGTTTTTTTCTATGGTGGTCATTTTAAAACTTTCCCAATAGATTGGTGGTCAAACAGATAGTTTACCCAAAAAAAATTGAATATAAAAAACCAATTCAAGAATATGAATAATATAATTAAATTTTATCATAACTCAATTGTAATATATCCGAATGATTGTGAGTATTTATTAGAGCGAGATAATGAGTTCATAGTTCTAAAATATAAATAAATTAGCAAGATAATTAAATAATCATCTGTTAAAAAAGTGACTACAAATTTAATTCTGAGAAAAAAACAAAATCAATCCTAATATATGTAACAAAAAAACATATCAAAATATTCAACACTTTCGTAAGAAAATAAAAAATATTATTCGACAAAAGAAGAATAGAATTTTTTGATATATAAAATAAAACTGAAAAAAAAATTAACTCATTGTTGAAGACAATAAACTCGTTCGGCAGTGATTTTTTTATGAATGTTGGACTGTCGAACACAAAAATAATGTCGAACGAGTCAGCTCAAACGTTTCAAACAGACGTTTCTCTGTCTGATATACTTTCAGTGGGCGTTTTAGAAAACATAATTTTCCGATTTCTAGCCAATTGGACAATCAATGTGGAATGAAGTCAAGAAAAAGAAATAGAGGTCTCAAGCAAGTCGTTTTTTTCTGAAAAAAAGAAGCTAAATACCGGGAATTTTTACACTAATATAGTATGGATAAATATTTTATACACAAGCGGTGGAAACTGAAAGTTTCCACAAACGCCTTAGTTTTAGGGTATAGGGAGTTAGTTTATGGCATATGGTTTAGAGGTGTAGGTGCAGGGGGTTAGAATTTATGGATAGTTGTTTCAATTTAAGGTTTAGAGTTATAATTTAGGGTTTATAGGTTAAAGCCTAAATCCTCACCATCTTACCATAAAAACTAAACCCTAACCTATAAACACTAAATTATAACCCTAAACCTTAAATTGAAACAATTATCCCTAAATTCTAAACCCCTACACCTAAACCCTATACCCTAAACTAATTCCCTATACCTTAAAACTATGGCGCTTGTGGAAACTTTTAGTTTCCACCGCCGGTGTATAGGATATTAATCCATATAGCATTTGATTTTTCATTTTCATAATTGTGGTTCTTACTTTTTTTATTTTAAAAATATAATATTTTCTACAATGAAAATGAAGTTGGAAGGAACACACACCATATTTAAATAATATTTTACACTAAAGTCAGATTGTAGGCCTACCATCTTCAATAGGGATGGGCATTTCACCCGGGCCCGACGGGTTCCGACTCGACCCGGCCCGATCGGGTCGGGTTTTTTGTGAAAATATCGGGTTCGGGTCGGGTTTAGGGTGAAAAAAAATTCGACCCGACCCGGGACTAATAGTGTAATTTTCCATAATTTTTAGGGATATTTTTAATAATACCCCTTTTTATATAATTTTTTATAATTAGGTCCTTAAAATTGATTTTTTATTTACAATTTAGTCCTTAAATTTATTATTTTTTTACAATTAAGTCTCTTAAAATTATTTTTTTACAATTAAGTCCCTAAAATTAATTTTTTATATAGGTCGGGTCGGGTTTAAGGTATTTATTTTCGGGTCGGGTCGGGTTTTTTAAAAGATATGGTCGGGTCGGGTCGGGTTCAGGTTTAAGGTTAATATTTTCGGGTCGGGTTCAGGTTTAGGGTTAATATTTTCGGGTCGGGTTCGGGTGGGCCAAAAACCCGGCCCGACCCGACCCGTGCCCATCCCTAATCTTCAACATATTTTAATTAAAAAAAATACACTGTGAAGTCGGATTGTATTCCCACAAATATCACTTTTACTGTAACAAATGCTATAGATTTAAAAATAAAATCAAGATGCCATATTTTTTTGGGGGGTTGGGGGAATTCCCCTGCAATATTGGTGTAATTTCCTTCAAATATCGGTTCAAGCACTTTTTTATTTACAGTTTATGTAACTGTTTGGCAATTAGCGGACAACAGATAGCTGATAGCAAATTACATTAGCTGATAGCTGATTGCATTAACTGATAGCTGATTGCATTAGGTGATTAGACTAACGAATTGTATGAGCTGATTGTATAAAAATATTTGGTAAAATTAACTGATAGCGGATAGTTGTTTGATTATTTAAACAAACAAAATGACATATAAGAACATGATTATATTCAATAATTATTTGAATAGTTTATTAGTTATCAATATTTTGTATCTATATTAATATTAATTAGATTATGAAAAATAATTTTTAATATAACATTACTAAGTAAATTTGAAGATCTATATTTATTATTTATATAATTATTTTTAATACAATTTAATTAATTATTAAATTTAAATACAAATATAAATGTGTGTGAATAAAAAGAAAAAACAAAAAGTACTAGTTTATAAACGTTACAATGTAAATACCTGAGGTTGAATAAAATAGAAATGGTTAAGTTTATGTTATTTGGAGATTTTTTATAATTGTTAAGGGTAAAAGAATCTTTATAACTCTTATGTAAAAACTTTTAATATCAAAAAGTTCATATTAGCATCTTTTTCAAAATTAAAGGTTTCACCCCAATGCGCTATTTCAATCCGCTCTTTATCAAACATCCAAATTAACAGATTTAACCGATCAAATCTCTAATTTTAGCTCAAACCTCTAATTTTAGCTCATATATTTCTTTGCCAAACATGCCATGTTTTTCTAATGGGTTGAAACGAATTCCAGGAAAAAATCAGTTTAATTATTTTAACGTGCCCTTGAAACTATTTTTTTTATCAGCTCAAACTATCGATCCACTTTAATTTTTACAAACGACAATGGAAGGAGTAGCTACATGTTCAAGTATTTTATAATGTTTTGTTTTAGGTAATGTCATATTACTAATGAATAGTAAATAATTGATTTTTTTTATAAGAATGCAGATCATGTGTAAATATATTATTAGAATACGGTTGGGTATTGTCGACAAGCCGACTAGGAACTTGAGTGGTTCTGTAATTTTTGGACAGATCTGCTTTAAGGGGTTATGTTATTAAAATCATTAGGCAAATCTATTATTTATAATCTTTGAGAAGATTTATTATTAAAATATAGATTAATATCTTATACACATACAATGGAAATTAAAAGTTTTCTCAAGCGCTTTAGTTTTAGGGTATAAGGTTTAGGGGTTTAGGTGTAGAGGTTTAGAATTTAAGGATAATTGTTTTAATTTAATGTTTAGGGTTATAACTTAGGGTTTATATGTTAAGATTTAGTTTTTAGGGTAATACGGTGAGGATTTAGGTTTTAATCTATAAACCCTAAATTATAACTCTAAACTTTAAATTGAAACAACTATACATAAATTCTAACCCCTACACCTAACCCCCTAAATCTTATATCTTAAACTAACTCCTTATACCCTAAAACTAAGACGCTTGTGGAAACTTTCAGTTTACACCGCCTGTGTATAGAATATTTATCCTTAAAATATTAGTCAAATATGTTATTTAAAATTTATAGGAGATCAATAAACAATCTTTTCAATTAACACTTTTCTCTTTTTTTATGTTGTGGGTTCAAGATTCAGTAGTGACAGATTTATTAAGGTAAACCATATGTTTCGTCACTTAATTATTATCAAATTTCTGATTAGTCACCTTATGTTATTTTTGAATAATTATTCTTAAATTGTAATTCAAGCAAACATAGGTGAAATCTTTATTACTCTTTAAAGTTGCTCTTTATTAGTCATTTATTTTACCAAGTTGCTCTTTAAAGTTTTTTTTTGAAGGGACATTTTGCCTTTTAAAATTTCAATAGTTACTTTTATTGTCACACATATTTTTTATATTTAATTTTTTTTCAAGAACCAATCAAAAAGCGTCATGTGTTACGTGTTTCAAAAAAAAATATTTTTAATTATATAGATATTTAAAAAAATATCTCTTTTTGGTGCCCTATATATGCCCCAAAGCTAAAAAACTAAATTCAAAACTCTAACCCTAATTTATAAATAATGAATTCTAAACTTCAAATACTAAAAACAAATTATATACCCTATATTCTAAACTCTAATCCTAAAACTTAACTCTAAACATTGATCCTAAACCCTAAGTCTATTTTAATATAAAAGTAAATTATAAAGTTTTGAGTGAAAATAAATATTTGTATAAGAATAGACTAAGTATTTAATTATAATTATTATTTTGAATATTTATTTCGATACACGTACGGTGTAATTTTTTTCCGATAATTGGCGTAAAAAAATATATAAGTCTACACATTAATCTTTGAAAGTAAAATATAAAATTTTAACCCTAAACAATAATTATAAACTCTATATTATAAAATGTGAAACTAAACTTATAAACTCTAAATCTGAAATAAAATATTTTTCTGTTAAATTTTTTTTATTTAATCTACAATATGTATTGAATAATTTTTTTAATTAAAATAAATACAAATGATTGGATAATTTAAATAGCTAGACTTTAAGTTAGGAAATTATTTAAAAATGTCAAATTAATATTATGTTAAAAATAAATGTCCATTATTTAATTGAAACTGTAACAAATATAATAACATCGATAAATATCCACTGAAAAAGCGGACGATGTTCATCTTAAGAGACACAAGTTCAAATTAATTTGTCTACAAAGTGTATGTACATTGTCAAACGGTTAAAAATATGTATGAACAGATACTACATTATAATCACCTTTAGACCATTAAAAAAATATCGACAAACAAAATTCTTATATTTAAATATTTAACTGAAACAACAATCGGAACTAGGCAATAGTGGTATTGGCAAAGACACGACACATGGCCACATGGGCTCATCATCTAAACAATGGGAAAGTAAAGCATGAAGTTATTATAGAACAGACAACACGTGCTCATCATCTAAATAATTTCTAATGTCCGAGTGAACTCATTCAAGTATTTGTCGCTCAGTTCTATGTTGCCAAAAATCCCCTTCATTGCACAAGCATTAGCCCTGAGTTGCTCACCCTCATGATCCACCATGACTCGCTTAATAGACTTAGCCACCGAGTCACTCGTAAATGACCCGTCAATATTGTTCCGGTCTATTTCCAACCCAACCTGTTTCCCATGCATCAGCCTAGCGACTAGCCCAAGATCTGAACTTCCAACAGGAAACAATATCAAGGGTTTTCCCACCCCAAGTGACTCGATCACCGAACTCCACCCGCAGTGAGTCAGGAAACCTCCGACTGAGGAGTGAGCCAAGATCTTGAGTTGAGGCGCCCAGCCTCGTAAAACCAAACCTCGATTCGAAACTCGTTCTTCAAACCCGGGTGGGATTATGTTCTTCACCGACTCTTCTTCAACTAAAGGGGGTTTCCTCACCACCCAAATAAATGGTAACTCGGACTTCTCTATCCCATATGCCAACTCATGCATTAATTCCTGACTCAGATTCACTTCGCTTCCCAGTGCGACGTAAAAAGCCGACTTCTCTTGCTTACTATCAAGCCATTTCTTCAAGGCTTCCCAGTTTTCATCTTCTGCTGAATCTCCTTCTACATTGGACAATAATGGCGGTAGCAATCCAAGTGGAACAATTGGTTTTTGATTAACCCTACTAAGCACACGAAGCGCGTCGGGTTCCAGTTCATAGCAGGATCTCACGGCCAGAACTTTGCAGTTTAGAAGCATTGTCTCGTGCCGTTCTGGATCGGTTATGGTATCCTCACACTCTTGGTGACTTACCATTTCATGAAGCTTGAAAGCTATGTTATTAGGATAATCCATCCACTCCGGAACCACCGTAAAATCTTCCGGTGACCGTCTGTTTTTACCGAGCATATTTGATGGAGAACTCCAAAAAGCGTTTGTTGAAGCACTTAATATGTTGAAAAAAACTAAGTTGATGCCGAATTGAGTCGCCACAGGTGGTAACCAGTACTGACAAAAGTCGTGGATAATCAGTTTAATCTGTGGTGAGCTTTTAAGGAACTCGGTGAACTGAGTTTCGAGCATGTCGTGTGCTTTTTTGAGGAAAGGGACCTTTTGTATGGGCAACTCGGAGGTGGACTCAACTCCAGGTGGCAGGCCATCAACTTGAGGCAAAGAAAGAGGTATGAAGGTAATGTTGGAGCTGAGATTTGGCGGAAGCTTAGGGAGGCGGGCGATGTTTTTAGGGGTGGAGACATAGTAAATACGGTGACCCTTTTGAGCTAAGAATCGGGAGACCTGAAGAAATGGGACAATGTGACCATAAGCTAGCCATGGGAACACCGCAATATGAAGCTGCTTTTGGGTGGAGAAATCCATGGCCGGAGTTGAGAGTTGGGTGGTCGTTCAAGTGTTAGGGAAAGGCTATCTGATTCTTCAACACAATTTGCGGGCCATTAATAATGTGATGGGTGCTTGTGAAATGATTTTAGTGTAAACTACGTGGGTGACTACTCAACACAAGTATTAGGGAAAGGCTATCTGATTAGGTGGAGAAATCTTCTATCTTTTTCGGTAAACTTACTTGTGCCCCTACACTCAAAATTAGGTTTAGTGTTTAAGGTTTTAAGTTAGGGGTTAGGGTTTAAGGAATTTAAGATAAGGTGTATTTTTAGGGTATATGGTGTACGGTTTATATTTAGAATTTAAGGTTAGGGCTTGAAATTTAATTTTATTGTGTTTTTTTAGTGTTGGGACATAAGTAAGGGCAAAAAAAGTGGAGTATTTTTATCCATCTTATTCTCCATTTGATGGTGGAAGCCATGGACACAAGAAAAAAGAAGCTTTATGAGACCAAAGTTAGGGTTAAGCCTTGTGGACTTTAAAGAGCCACATGAGTTCAAACATGCTGGTGATGTTGATGGTTCATCTTCTTTCACTGCTTCGGATCTAGGTGTCGAGAAAGGTCGTTCATTCTCAGCTCTTTTAATTACTCTTTTGTAGTAAATTACTGGGTTTTCATTGAAATGAAGTCATTGATTTCTGAAAGTGGATTAAAATAGTATAGAAATTAATTATTTAATTAAATTAAAATTAAGATTAAATTGATAGAGTATGTAATTAACAGAGATTAAATACGTAGTTATACAAAAAAAATTAACAACTACGTCAACATTTCGTAGATTTTAACGGTTGGTGGTAACCAGTACGGACAAAGTTAATGGTAAAAAACAAACAGTCCTCTACCGACTGTACTTCAACTGAAGGGGGTTTCCTCACCACCCAAATAAATGGTAACTCGGATTTCTCTATCCCATATGCCAACTCATGCATCAATTCCTGACTCAGATTCATCTGTTTCAACTTTCAAGTAGTATAAGTCTTCCATGCGGGTTGCTGTGATGTTATTTTTGTACAACTAATGCACCTTATGAAATTCTTTTTATAAAAACAGGTATCTTTTAACGTTACGAATAGGTTTAAAAAGATCAACAATTGGTTTAGTACGATGATACAAAAAAAATTCTTTAATCAAGTTCAGGTATTCGAATCCACGTTGTGAATGAATAAATCGAGTTGGACATAATAAACTTTTGTAGTACTTAATCCGAACTACTTCTTATTTTTCGGTTTGGATATGATATTAGATTGGGAAGTAGTGAACAAGTGACAAGAAGATGAACCCTGATTGATTGCTTTAGGAAAAAATACAGTACAAGTTAAATGCAACTCAAGTATATTTGGTCAATAAAAAAGTGCATAGTATTATATACATGCTTACATTTTGAACAAAAATGTGCATTGTATTTAACTAAAGAGGATACTCATGCAAAAGTATGAATAATATACAATGCCTATTTATTTTCCTGGGAACACTGCTTGAATAGCAACTGAAAAATACAACCAAACAAGGGAAGAAATACAAAAGGTACCATCTATATTGTGAGATATGTTCTTATCATGGTTGCTCCGGTTGGATCCGACATCAAGTGCCTGACTAGGGACATTCTCATATCGTTCGGTGCTATGACAAACATATAAAAAGCAAACAGGACGAGATCGGCGGACGAAAGAGTAGAACCTAGAAATCCTTGCCACATCCTGCAATAAAATATATCAGCTAATTATTAAGAAGCATAGTTTTAAGTATGCAACTCAGGCTAGTCCAGCATTACTTCTTTGATACCACTGAATGATTGGTCTGTTCATTCATGAAGTTATGTTTCTCAGTCTCAAGTTTAAAAATTGAATATCAAGTCATACCAGCACGGCAAACGGAAGAATGTATGGAAGAACGTTCGAATGCCTTCGATATCTAGTTGCAATATGAGTGCTAGTCCGAAGAGAAAGAAGGACCTCTGGCGTTTCCTTTCTTGTGGCCAAAGAGTATTCCAAGCTGAACCAAATTAGAATAACACATCATATAAAGGTGAGATACAATGAAAATGCAAACTACCCTCAAGGACCGTGGATTATTGGATTACATTTACGGACCGTGCATACAAAGAAGTTGAGAGGAAAAGAGGATAAACCAAGCAGCATACCTTGCATTGAGATATTCCAATTATTTCTTTCACTGGTAAGCAAGGCATTAGAATCCTTCTTTAGGATATTTGCAATTACAGAAGCATAATTTGGAGCCTCTGATAATGATCTGACAACCGAATAACCTGTTTAAGAAGGTTTAAGTTGACAGTATCAAGTCAAATATTGAAGGAAATATCTATTAAACCCAATTCTTACCAGTAGCAGGGTGCACCATGCTTGCAGCAGCACCAAATGCAAGGTTCTTCTGCTCTGTGTTGGGTAAGGAACCACCAACTGGGATGTAAGACCACTCCTGCATAAGATTGTAATACTTTGAAACTATACTTTTATCCAAGAAAATGGCATCTTGCTAACAAAATATGGCATATAACACATGTTACTTCCCGATGAATTTGGAACATGGAAATGTCGGGAAACAACAAGATAGACTACTAACTGAGAAGTGGAAAGATAGACAGGCATTAATTCCATAAGGCAGGATTAAGAGCAGTGAGCTTTGCACTCCTCAACCATTGACCAGAATTATGACAGAAAACCAGCTCAATTGCAAATAATGTGCCACCATGATAGAAAGTTGAATCCTGAATTTGATGTAGTGTGGTTTGTGATAAGCTGTTTTCTCTGGTTTTCCACTAACAATTTGGAAGGTGAAATATTGAAATTCAGGGTATCTTTTGACCATGAACCAAAAAAGAAAGCATGTAATCTGGCATCTTAATTAGGCATGCAGTTTACCTCTTCATAAACTTTTAAAATCCGGATTCCCATGGTCTCTAACCTTGACATGAGCTTCTTCTTTAATAAATCAAAAGGCATGGCATCTTTCGAAGCCAAACAAGTTTCCTGCAGATCAACTTTCTGGGTCATTTTGCATGTAATCATGGGATACAACATGAACAATAAACAAAATTAATTGCATGCCGCACAAACCTCAAAGAAAACTTTCGTGGAAGAAATGGGCATGGCATAAAGAAATGTTGGATATCGTGCTTCTAAAGTTGGAACTTGTTGTTTAGCATAGTCTCTATAATCCATGAAAACCATCAGGCTGGGATCATAAGGATTGTTCTCCACCTGATATTATAAGAAAAAAAGTAGCCTGTTAAAAAGTTCAGAAATTTTTTCTCCCATCACCCTCTGAAACAGCAATTTTGTGGTCATGCTGAAGTAAGGTTAAAACAGCAAAGGCAAAGAACTATGATCGTAAACAATTGAAGTTCGCATATCATGCATACCTCAACCTCGATGCCGTACGCTGTTTGAACAGAGACTCTTGGACCCCCTACCTCATATTGCAACAATTTACCTGAAGCTGCTCCTGAAGCAACAGTAACAAGCCTAGAATAACACATTAGGAGCTTGAAAGGAGTTATGATACTAAAAGGTTAAAGTTCACAAATGGCAGAACTCAGAAGAGGAAATAGAAATTATCCTACCTGCATGGAACAACACAATTGTGCTCACAAGCAACAAGATTATGACCATCGGTATCTTCAATAATTGTCTCTACTTTTGAGTTAAGATACATTACACCCGACTCGACACACCTATGGAAAATTAATACAAACTAAAAAATCTCGGTAGGCAATATAGAAGAAACAAAACATAATTGACAACAAACAATTGTTACCTCCTCAACAACTCTTCATGGAGCAAGTGTCGACTAACACGTCCATAAGCACGACCAATCATAATAGGCTTATCATCATCAAGGTATACAATGGTATCCCGCCAAACATGCTCAATACATCTTTCAAGTCCAAGATCTGAGAATGACATTAGATTAACTTACATGTTTATAACTTTTCATAAGTATGGATATGAAGATATACTTGGTTTGAAATAAATCTTTCATAAATTGCATAGAAAATGAAATGATACCTTTAAACTCATCTTCCCAGACCCCATAATTGTTAGTGAAAGGAAGATCAGGGCCAATTAGTCCAACATTTAAACCCAACTTAGCCGACTCTGCAGCAAGAGCAAGACCAGCCGGACCACAACCAATAACCACAAGGTCCAGCACGTTTTCTCCAACTGATATAGGCGGTAACTGTGAAAATATACATGTTAAGAGAAGGGAACTCAAACAGGAAATTCCTACGAAACAGTAAACCCACTAAAAAAATGCAAACTTTGTTTTCCAGTCCCAACAAAATTCAAGGCAAACTAGTATTGACCAGATGCACGTGACCCTCACATATCATAACTTTGGTAAGTATCTCATATTTCTCAGTAGGCTTATATATCATATTAGTACTTAATGTATACAAACTTTTTCATTTTGGTACTTTAAGTATTTTTTTGTCAAAATAAATACTTAAAGTATACTTGTTGGTTAAATTAGGTATCTAAAGTATACGTTTTGGTCAAAATAGGTACTTAAAGTATTTTTTTCGTCAGAGTAAGTAACTAAAATATATTTTTTGGTCAAAATAAGTATCTAAAGTATATTTTTTCCCGTTAAAATAGGCACATAATGTATTTTTTAATTAGGGTAATTATTCTATGCACAAGCGTTTGTGTAAAGTTTTTTTACACAAGTGTCTTAGTTATAGGGGTTAGTGATTGTGTTTAGGGGTTTAAGTGTTGTAGTTTTGAATTTAGGAGTTATTTATAGAATTTTGGGTTTAAGGTTAAAACTTAAGGTTTATAGATTAAAACCTAAATCTCTACTCATATTACCCTAAACCTTAGACTCTAATTCTAAACCCTAAATTCTATCCCTAAATCCTAAATTCTAAACACCTACACTAAAACCTCTAAACTCTAAACATTAAATCCTATAATTAAGGAGCTTGTGAAAACACAGTCAGTGTATAAGATAATAATCCTTTTAATTAATGTCACACGACAATTTTTACTGACCTACATAAAAAATATCTATACTTTAAGTACCTATTTTGATCAAAAAAATATAATTTAGATATTTACTTTGATGAAAAAAATATTTAGGTAGCTACTTTGACCAAAAAGTATACTTTAAGTACTTATTTTAACCAAAAAAAAATTTTGAATACCAAAATGAAAAGGTTGGTATACTTTAGGTACTAATATGATATATAATCCTTCTCAGTACTATTTTCCCACTTTAAAAACGCAATCCATAAAAGGCTGTAAATTATTGTGGCTCAAAAGGCACAACTTTAACCACCAGTAGAGAGGTGAAAATCGACAAATTAAAAAAAGTACTTTTTAGTTTCCAGCAAATGAAAATCGACCTCTAAAGAAAAGGGAGCAAAACGAAGAACCTTATCCGCTAATTTGGATTGTTTATCCATTTCCTTATTCTGTTGCATTTGAACGAAGAGGAGCTCAGAGCCACCGGCTTTAATGAAATCTTCTTCGTCGGCGAAGTCTTCCTTGACCGCAACGCAACTCTCGCTGCTCGCTCCACTAGCTCTCACCTTTAAGGAAACAAACCGATGGTGACTCGGAAGCGCTGTTTTAGTCCTCATCAGGCTTCTCCTCCACGAGGCACACGTGGGAACCGCCATTGCGGCGAAGTTCCGAGCTCCAACACACTCCATTACCATCACCTTCGGAGCTAACAAAAACATGAATCTTTCTTCTTTAAATGCAACAAAGTCTGGATTTTGAAGCTAAAGTCGGCTCCTTTGTTCCGTTTCTTATCTCCGTTGCTGCTTCTGAAGAAGTTTTTTTTTTCCTTTTATTTTACCCTACATTGTGCTGTATATAAGGAAGGTGAGGGGATGGATAGGGGAGGAGTTTGTCTGGTGTCATTTAATTTGCTGAGATGTTCCACGTCATCACTTGTTTTCCACGTGGTCGGTAGAGATTGGTCAAGTCTCTGGAAAAGCCAACCCCTATCTGCGTTTCTAACCCGCTAAGATTATTTAAACTCCGTCGTTTTAATTCAAACTTATTATTTCCCCTTCTTTTCTTCGTATTTTTAGCTTTTTTTAATGTGAAAAAATAGGAAATTAGGGATCCGGCAAATTTATTTATGGAATTAGGTCAAAAGAACAGTAATTGACAATTTGTCGAAATGAAATAAAAAATAGGATAAAGTACATAAATGGTCACTAAACTATCTCAAAAAAAATACAAAATGATCATCAAACTTTCAACAGTTACATAATGGGCACTAAGCTTTAGTTTTTGTTACAAAATGCTCAACGAACCGTTAATTGTTGTTAACTGAGTGACTCGGCAGTTGCGAAAATTTGTATAACAACACATTTAATCTTTGATATTTATACGCTCAGTTAATTTAGACATCAATAATGAGAGTTAAACTAAAACTAAATTGATTGAATATATCAATATGAATGATTATATATATTATTATTCAAGTTTTTATAACTGTCATGTCATTCACTCAATGACAATTAACGGCTCAGTAATTATTTTGTAACAAAAACTAAAATTTAATGTCCATTATGTATCATTTGAAAGTTTGGTGACCATTTTATAATTTTTAGGATAATTTAGTGACTATTTGTATAATTTATCCTAAAAATAATAATAAGACTAAAAATGAAGGGAAAAAAGTTCAAAAAGAGAGAATCACATGGTTAACTCAAATTTGGTTAGACACGATTGTGAAGGCTTTGACCTTAATTATTTAATAAGAATAAGTTAAACATTTGAAAAAAATATAATATCCAATTAATACGGGATATTATTTCTTAACGATCATAATTTATTTTCATTGAAGGATTAAAATTAAAATACTCACAAAGTTATGTACAGGGACGGACCTAAGATTTTAGGTTAAGGGGTGAACCTATAAATTTTTAGGGGGCGAATTTATAAAAATTTAAGGGACAAAAATAAATTTTTAATAAAAAATACATAAAAAATTTTAAATTTTTTTTAAATCATAAATAATTTTTAAAATTTTAGGGGGGCGGTTGTCCCACCAGCACCCCTCGTTCCATCCCTAGTTATATAAATGTGCACTAAATACGATTAAAAATCTTCTTTGAAGATATCGAGATTTAATTCCATCTCTTGCACTTAGAAATCGTGAATAAATTTAAAAACTATATAAATGTGCATTAAATACGGTTGAAAATCTCCACTTTCGATAAGGTTTGAATCCTAGTTCTAACGTCCCTTGCATGTTAAAAAATTATACGCGTTGAATACAATATAATACACCACAACGTAAATATAATATACGATTAAGGAATCATATTTTATATAAAATACATCTCCTAAAGTAAAAAAAAAAAATTCAGTCAAATTTTAATAAAACATGTAATTCCCAGAATACAATTATAATACAAAAGAATACATAAACCTAACACGTAAATGTTGAATTCGAGTACGTAAGTCGTTTTACACTGAAACAGGGTCTGTTTTCCATTGACCGTAGTTGGTTTTCCTTTTGACTTTTTCATTTTTCATGAACCAAACATCAGAAAGTTATGAAAATGTTTTCAGGAAAACCAATTACAGTAAAACAAACTGACCCTAAATCGAGCAGGCAAGGAGAATAAGAAAACAGCAACGAAAAACTGCAAGACCATTACAGAAAACCACAATCAAAAGCTCAAGATTATTGATGTCCGTTGAACAACATGCATTGTCAACAGCAATATTTGCTTAGGCAATTAAAGCTCAGGAGAGGACAAAAGAGGCTGGCTCTTGCATCTACATGCAAACCAAATCCCAGCTGCGGATTGCAGAGGAACAATTAATATGATGCAATCCAAACCTAATCTGGAAACAAAGCTGAAGGGTGTGAAACTATAAGAGTACAAGACCAAGTTCTGATGGTCTCAAAGCATTTCGTATCCGATAATTATAAAGGTAGTAGTGAAGTTGCCCATCACCAGGTCCGAACTTCAGCTCTTTGAGGAAAGACTCGTTATGCATGACATCAAGCGCGTTGAAAACATCAAAATCCTTCTGCTTAGCAACAATAAGAGCATCATTCATCAGCTGAAGCAATGGAGTCTTAGTGGAGACGTTGTAGTAAGAATAGGCAGCTTTCAAAATGGAATAGTTCTGGTTGCCGAGAATAGACGAGGGAAGCGTGTAGAAGCTGCAGAAGTCAGTAACGTCATGTGTCTCTGGGCTCTCAACCAAGTAACTATCCACAACCCCCTCGGTAGGAAGCAGCCAGTGCTCCACATCGTTCTCATCAAAATCTGGAGAAACAACAAACTGACTTAAGTAGTTTCTAAGCAACCTGGTAACCGCAGGAACATCACGATGCTCCATCTTTCTGAATCCAGGGGTGGCTGGAGAATCAGGTAACTTGTAGAGTTTAATGGTTCGGCTCATTGTCATCCTAGGCCCAAGCCTAGAAAATTCAACATCAATAAGCTTCTTGGGGTTCAACGACCGATGCCAATACTGGCAAGTAGTAACTGGTGTTGGAAGAACAACTCCAGCTGTGTATGCTGCCTGCCAAATATTCTCCAAATGAACTCTCCTAGTAACCTCCTTAATCATCACCGGCGCAAGTCTTTTTGATCTCAGCTTCTTATGAACACACAAGAAATTGATCTCGGCCATCTTCACAACTTCATCCCGCACCCTTATTCTTGCAGGGACACCGGTAATGAAAGCAACAAGCTTCTTCGAAGCCTTCACACGAACCCCAATGTGCCAGCTCTTATAGTAACCAGGAGGGCGCAAAGCCCAACTAAGAAACTCCTTGGAGTAATTGAACCTAAACATATTCTCATCATCCTCTACATAATTATTCTTCAAAAGATTATAAACCTCGGTACAAGTATCTTCTGATTCCATATCACAGGTGGCCCATTCATATGGACTTGGAAGGTTATAAGGTTCCTGTTTCACTTCAGACAACGGGGTGGGGGGCTCGATCGGTCCCTCGGGTAAACTTGTGTCCCCAACATCCTTAAATTGACCAACAGGCTGAGTTTCCCAGAACTTATGTTTCTTGGATAAGGACATGGAATCCTGAATCTTTCGAACAATTGTTTCCAGTGAGCTATCATCTTTGGGCAATGGGTTAGTCTCCGAATTCTGATCTGGGTTTTGTTTGGGTGACCCAGGAGGAGAAATTTTATCACTCATTTCAGACAACCAAATAGTTTCAGCTACGTTAATTAGTTCAGTACCTGATTCAATAGAAAAAAATATATATGCATGTCGAAATTATATACTAAAAAAGAAGAGAAAATAAACACAGAAAACAGCAGAACATAACCTAACCTAACCTAAAACTATAGAATTCATCACACTCCAATTAAATCTATTGAAACGACATCAAACAAAAGATTGCAAGATGATATAATGGAATAACAGATCTGCAGAATACGTTGGAAAGTGAATGAGAAAAAAACGAATCTTACTCGGTTTCAAAGGTAAGACGTTTAGCAGATTATGAATCTGGGAAATGTTGAGAGATGTAAAAAATATATACTCGGATGAATCAGATCGTCAAAGCCGAAGCAATAGAAGGATTGTATTTGGTTTGATTTAGGCAGAGGGAGAAACTTTAGGGTTTTCTAATCAAGACAGCGGCATTGGAGATGCCGAAAAAACTCGCTGAAAAGATGATCGTGGGAAAACGAGAATTGTTGAACCAAGTTTGGACCAGAGCAACGGCTTTTCCTTTTTCCTTAAAACCGGTCGAGCCTAAAAGATTTCAAATGAATCTTGGACTCTTGGCCCATTTGACATTTCGTCATATGGGTCTGGGTATTGTACGAAAAGATGGTAGCCAAGCCAGCACTAGCAGCAATGAGGTTTAAGGCTCATTCAGGAACGAGCTTTTAAAATGTCACCGGAAAAATTGCGCCGAACGAATCATGAACGGAGCCTTACGCTGCTGAAATCTATGGAGGATGGAGGATGAGTGCTCTAGGGTTTATGAATGGAGGTAAGACTCGTTGCTTGCTCCGCAGTACTGTTATTATATACTCATTGGCTTTGCGTGTAATTGAGGTTTATCTCGCCTTCTCAAAAAGAATGTATGGAATCTGAATTCTGAAACAATCCATGTTAGAATATGTACTATAGATTCCAAGAATAAATGAACTGAAATTGCCCTTCGAATTATACATAGGGAAACAGAGCAAAACAAACAAATATCGTGAGGGGAAACGTAAGAAACACGAGTGGCGACAAATTTACAGTGTCATAATGTTTCTAACCTCAAGAAGTCAGAGACAACTGAGAAAGCAACCATCTTAAGATGAAAGAAAGGGGCACCACAAAACGGCAAGTTTCACGAGCAACCAGGCATTCTATATGGCAATGTCAGCCAAATTTCACTTCACAAGCTCTCCTCCATCTGAGCAGAAATGTATGCTTCGGGTGCACAAGACGAGAGCACAAACTTATTTCAAATTCCTTCCAACTCAATCCAAACATCAACCACTTCATACTTATAGCTGACCATTTTAATAATGATTTCTCTCGTCACTCTCAAATTGAAGGCCCTCGATCCCCTTGAGGGCAGCTTCGTAGTTCTTGGTATTTCTTCCGGGCATTGCCTGCTTAGATTCGGAAGAAGAATCAACAGGATTTCGCTGCTGATTTAAATGTCTGTGCATCGTGCCCAGGCTAGCATCGGTTGTACGAGTACGTTGTGGGTCAAACTCACTTCCAGCAACTGCTTCATGACCGCTAGCTCTTTTTGAAGAGGATCCGCCTGATTGCCCCATAAACTTCATCCAAGTAAAACCAAGTTGCAATGAAATACAAGGATGGAATAAAATATGTAATCCCATTGTTAAAAAATTTAAAATACATAGAAGAATAGTAGCAGTTCAAAACTACCCAATTTGAAACACTTGCATACATGCCCTAATACTAATATACTAATACTAAAACAATGACTTGCAGATGACATAGGACCGGTGGCAAAACTATCAGGCATATATAACATCATCAGTCATCCCATGTATCAGCAACAAGAAACCTAGAGATACAATCGTAAAAGAAAAGGAAGCAAAACAGTATGTGGAATGCAAGACTACTGAAAAATCTGAAAAATGCTATATAGCTTTGAATAATCATAAACTTCTAAAAAGTAATAAGTACCGTGGAATCTTTAGTTGCAGGATCGTTAGGAATTGGATTCTTTTGCTTTGCATAATTTCCGGAATACATCAAGGGTCCCGATGATGTTCTTTGCCGAGAGGAATCCATCGGTGACATACCAGCCGCTAACATGTCCTGCTCAGCTGCAACCAAGAGATACACGCACAAATTAAATTAAAAAATCAATACCTTAGCTGCATTGCCGGTAAGAGACAATCGAATATACGGAAGGAACACTAATTACCTGCATGTCTGTCAGCATTTGCAACAGCAGGGGGCAAGCCAGAACTTGTTCCAACACCAGGGCCCTAATAGAGACAAGCATTACAAACTTACATTCCATACCAATTACTACCAGGAAAAAAAATGAATCCTACTAAGCAGTAAGCACTAACAAGGGCTCGAGAAGGAGGAGTGGCAATTTGTGATTGCTGATACTTCAAAATGGTCCAATCAAATACATAATCAAACTGGAAGCCTGTTTAGTAAGGATCAACAAGAACAATAAAAGGTGTGAAGTCAATACTATGATCCATGGAGTTATACAAGTTCACAGCATCCACAGCTAAAAATGTAAATGATCAAACCTTCACGAATAAAGAGGTCGCGAAAGATTCTTTTGAGATAAGCATAGTCTGGCTTATCACCAAATCTTAGTGAACGGCAATAATGGAAGTATGATGCAAATTCTGTTGGATATCCTCGACACAAGGCCTGAAACAGAATTGAATCATTGATCTTTAGTCACAATTTCAAATGTAAAATCAGAACCCTAAGCCAAACATCTACAGCTTTCCATTATCTAAACAATCCTGTTACAAAAAATTAATGCAACTGCAAGATTCAAATATATCCTTACCTCAATTGAAGTAGAAACCTTCTTCTCGCTAATTTTCTCATATTTCTGTTTCTTATTTCCAGCTTTCAAACCTTGCCAAGGAAGACTGTCAAGAGAAGAGGCGTTGATAATGAAAACTATTAAAGACATGAACACAAGACAAACAAAAGTAGCATAAGTAGCAAGATTCACCTTCCTCTTAGAAAATACATAAGCACGTATCCAAGAGATTCTAAATCATCCCTACGGCTTTGCTCTACATGGAACCAAAGGACAGAATCAGAACTAAGAAGGGTCTATACATCAAAGAAAAGACGCCGCCAAAAAAATTTGAGATAAATATCACATTTGGCACCTATACTTTAACAAAATATACAATGTGGTACATGTGCCCCCATTAGACATTTTATCAAAGTACTATAAGAATCATAACGATGATATTTTATCAAAGTACATGCACCAAATTAGACATTCAATCAGAAGTACATGTGCCACGTTGGACATTTTAGAAGTACATGTACCACATTGGACATTTTGTCAAAGTACAAGTACCAAATGTGACATTATCCCAAACATTGACCATACATACCGATGCCCAAATGTGTATTCATGCTTGCGTATCTTGCAGTTCCAGTCAGATTCTTATTTTCCCTGAGACCATCATGACCAAGTAAACTATAAGGATTTGGCTTTGAACATCCACCACAAATTACAAATGAATAAATTAGTAAAAAGAAAATTAAAACAGGCATGCCAGCGCAAGGAAAAGAAGTTGGATGTTTCATCACTACAATTAATACAACATTTATTTTGATAGTTCTTTGCAATACTTTATCTTGTGAAATTAATAAATAGATGACATACTAAAAGATCACAGAACTTTTAAGGCAAAACAAACATGGGAACCAGACAGGTATGAACTAATATTAAGGCAGAGCAGACTGTGATACAATAAAAAAGAAGAAGGAAAAGAAACATGATTCCTCAGGTGGATAGAGCACAACATAAAAACTGATAAAGTCTACTTTAAACTTCTCTTAAATTCCAACTGAATGAATTTTTCTTTTCTGAATGATTAATAGTTCGTCCAACAATGACATGAGTAATGAGTTATAACAGTATAGTATCATTCCACTTACACTACAAGCATTTTCATGCCTAAACAATTTGTATAAGATTTATCATAAGAAAAAGATCCATCAAAAGTTGCCTCTTCTGAAGATGATGATGACCAACTCTACCAATAATTAGCACATGTTGAACAATAGAGGTGCAACCAAGAGAATCTCATAGGAGAATAATCTAAGATGATTCTAACCATACTAGTATACTAGTAAACCAATGAAGATGTGAAGCAAACAAATGAAATCAATCTAAAAACACAGAAAGAGGGCTGCAAATCCAGGCCTTTCAAACTCCATGTAGAAAACAATAGCTCAAACACCTGTGAATTCACTCACCTGTAAGGAATGTGCTGATTTGAACTGTCTCTATATTTCTTAGCCAAGCCAAAATCAATGATGTAGACCTACAATAAAGCGAAAAGTGATAATATATTAAAATCCGCACATACATAACAAACCAATAATTTGATGAGAAAGCACAAACCTGATTTGCACGCCTTCCCAATCCCATAAGAAAATTGTCTGGCTTAAGATCTCTATGTAGGAATGATTTTGAATGAACAAATTCAACACGATTGATCTGGGGAGAGAAAAAATACAGCATGATGTTGCAATACATTAAAAAAGGAACTGAAGTAGAAAATGTATCAAACTCTACGAAACTACCATTTGATCTGCAAGCATGAGAACCGACTTCAAGGAAAGTTTCCTACTGCAGAAATTAAATAGATCTTCGAGACTAGGTCCAAGCAAATCCATAACCAGAACATTATAGTCTCCCTCAACTCCAAACCATCTAACGTTTGGGATCCCAGCTGCCACGAAAAGATCAAGTCGGGGAAAATCAACAGTTGCAATATGAAACAGTATGATATATAAATATGGCATAAAAAGCAACAATCTATGTTCTTGAAAGGCAAAATAACTCAAAGTATCATTACTTCCTCCCTGCAGGATCCTGTATAACTTTGATTCATATAACAATTGAGGATGCTTTGTCTTCACATTTTCCTGGTTATTTAAAAAAGAAAAGAAGAATTTTGTCACTTCCTCATGTACCAAAAAGAATATGCCATAGTTAAAACTTGAAACAACCGCAACATAGAGAAAATCACTACCAAAACTAAACATAAGAAAGCAATGTATACATAACATCGAAATTTAGTTTGATGAAATAGTATAATCCCACCATGTTAAAACTTAATTAATAGTTTAATTCTCTCTTTATCCATTTTTTCATTCGAGTGGGTCCAGAAACTATAAATATCATTAATTTACTACAAACAAACAAATATGGGGGGAAAGATAAAATAAAAACAGTAAGCATAAACCAAAGTGTAACAAAAAATTGTAATTTTATTGAACATTGAAACGCAACAAACAACAGTTATAAACAAGCAAGCAAACATGTGCGATATATCTATATATAGAGAGAGAGGGAGAGAAGTGAAGTGAGTTTTAAGCAAGGACTGCTTACAAGCTTGATGGCAACCTCTTCATTTGTCTGAATGTTTGTACCTACAAAGACAGAAAAATAAACACCAAACTAAACTCAAAATCAGGCAAAAAAAAAAGAGAGGAAAAACTGTAACGAACCCAGATAGATCTCTCCAAAAGAGCCGCTACCGATCTTTCGACCAAGCCGAAACTTATTGCCGACACGAGGCTCCATCAATTCTAAATTAAAATAACTAAAGAAAAAAATCGAAACCCTAACTTAAAAAAATCCCCAAATAAAAAAGCGGGGAAATTATACGGCGACACTAAACACCGAATCAACCACAACGACAATCAATACACATCAACTTTTCGATCACATAAAAAAAGATCAAAAGGATATGTTGACATGTTTTCTATCTTCAAGAGCTTTGTTTTCTCGCATTGTGCATTTGATCCAAAGCAAGAAAGAGAAGAGAAAATAGCCTTGAAACGACGGAGAATGCGTGTGTTTTAGTTATGTTGGGCTTCTTGTTTCTTTCTTTCTTTATTCTTTCTTACATACTTTTATCTTTCTTTCTTTCTCTCTTTCTTGGCTTAATACCAAAATCTGTCTAAACTATTATATTTTTACTTTTTAAGTGTATAAATTATTTTTTTTTTATTTTTTTAAATGTTTTAATTATTTTATTTTTTCTTTTAGATGCCTAAATTATATTTTGCCTCTTTTAATGCTCAATTTATTTTTTAGTCAAAATAGGTATTCAAATTATTATTTTTTTGGTCAAAATAAGTATTTTGATTTGACCTTAAAATGGGTAAAATATGATAATTTGGGTACTTAAAGGGGCAAATAGTTTAGGCACCTAAAAGGGCAAAATATTATAGTTGAGCACCTAAAAAGGCCAAAAAATAGTTTAGGCACTTAAAAGGAAAAAACATATAGTTTGGGCACTTATTTTGACATTAAGCCTTTTTTCTTTCTTACATACATACTTTTATCTGTTTATACATATTTTTAACTATTTGACAATGCATGCATTTTACCGACAAAGCGATTAAACTCAAGTCTTTTATAATGAACATTATCTATTTTTTTATTAAACCACTTATTAATATTAAAATACCTTAATATTAATGTTGATGTCTAAAATATTAGACGAGGTGGAGATAGAGGCAAAGATGAGATGAGAGCAATGATTGATAGTGGTTTTGTATGGTTCACCCATTTTAAGTTGCGCGGAGAGCCACTAATGGTGGAGAATGAGAGACTATTCCCTTAATATGAGATAAAATACTATTCCCCTTAATTTTGTAAGTGGTTAAAATTTTCAGTAGATACTATTCCCTTTCTCTTAAATTGTGGGTTTAAAATTTACGGGGAGTAAATTTTTTTCTCCTCTCCCCCAGGTAGAAATTATTCAAAAAAACATAAATTTTCTTTAAGTAATTATTTTATTTTTTAAAATGAGATAAAATACACAAATGGCCACTCTATTATAGAGTTGATGTCAATATGATCATTATAGTTTTAAAGAGCTTAGACAAGCTGGTTTTGGTACAGGTAAATCATTTTGTTCTTTCTATTAGTTGTCTGTATTTTTTTCAGTCGATTGCTTGCTACTTTAATACTGATTGTGTTGTTGTTATTAGCAGCTTGAGCTTCTCACAGAGAGACTTCATATATCTAGGTCATGTTCATATACATGTTTTTTAGATACATATATTATATTTTGTATTTTATATCATAAAACCATGTTTGACCTAGTGACAAACGTATGCCACTCTGCTTGATTTGAATCTCTCTTTCACTCGGGTGATACGTGTCACCATCTGATTGGAAGAATATAAATTTAGTTAATTAAATAAAAGTATTTAAAGTCATCCAATAAAGCGGTGACATGTTTCCAAACCTAATTAAATAATTAATTTATTTTATTAAATTAAAATTATGATCAAATTGATATATTATGTAAGTAACGAGGACTAAATATGTAATTATACCAGTTTTATTTAACAACCACGCCAACCCCTCCCTTAGGATTTAACGACATGTTGCTAATTGCTATAGTAGAGCTACTTAAATAGCTAGTGGTATATTTGCTAAATTCAAAAGTATAATAATTATATCGATCAACCCTATAAGTTAAGTGGTTATCTGTGTAGTTTATCCTTTAAAATATTATTATTTCAACCCTGATGGTATTACTTGGAATGATCCACTCATGAGGACTCTATATAACTGTGAAGTAGTTAAAATTAATATTCTCCAACAATATAATAAAATTAATTTATTTTGATGTATATACCTAATAAAATCAGTAATATTGAGATTTACTTGATTTATTATCATTATTTTTTGCTAGAAACTTGCATGGAGGAAGTGATTCATATCAAAAGCATGCTGAAAACTAACTACCGAAAATGCAGCTAACATGAACATGTAATTTGTTTGGATTTTATAAACTCATATTGAAACATTTTTTTCTATTGTAAATTTCTTCGTAGGTGAGAGACAATTTAACAAGGAAAGTATGAAGGTTGTGGTGGAGATTCTGACCGGGAACCTCTTTTTCGTTCAAGTCAACGACGATGCCACGGTTAACGACCTAAAGAAAGAGATCGAGGCCCGGGAAAATTTGGTCAGCGATCGCATGATCTTGATCGCCGATCACGAAAACCGGAATAAGCTTATAACAAAAGAAGATGATGGAGCTTCGCTAGTTGATTGTGGAGTGGAGGATGGATCTCACATTTATCTCTTCTTCAGCCCTCTAAGCACCGAATCGTCTTACCAGCATGTTTTCAGTTCACCGGAATATCTCGTGGGATAGTAGTTTATCCCCTTGCAAAGTGGGCAATAAAAGAACCGAAAAATGAAGCTTAAGTGTTCGGCTTTGACTTTTAATGAATTTACTTTAATTTGGGTTTGATTAGTAATTAAGTATATTGATTCCTTTTTATCCAAAAAGTTATTTTATTATAAATGTTATTGAATTGATTTTAAAATATCACAATGTTTACGGATGTTGTAAACGTTGTCAAAGAGCAGTTAAATAAGTTGTACAATAAATATTTGGGTAAATTACACTGGTGGTCACTAAACTATTATTGTTTTTATTTTGGTCCTCTAATTAATTTTTTTTGTCAAAATCGTCTCTTCCGTTAGATAATTTTTCTGTTTTGGTCATTTTCCGTTAAAAAATTAACGGAATCGCTGACATAATTTTTTTTTATTTTTTTTTCAAATCAGCATTCTCTTTCCTCGTCAGAATATTATATATTATTTTTTTATTATTTCAATCGACCAACCAAGAAGTGACACTAATTGTAACAGTCCAAACTAAGAACAAGAATATTTGCATCAGGGAGAAAACAGATGAAGCAAAGGGAGACGCCGAAGTTCAAAGAATTGGGAGAGAAGACAAGAATTTTATTCATTATAAGGATTTTCACACTAGCAAGGGTTTGCAACCATAAAACCTTATAGTAACCAAAACGGCGTCGTTTGCAAGACCTCTCCAACACCCTAAACTCACCGTTTCAATTAATCAAGAAATAGCTGAAATTTAAAAACTACTGAGTCTAGTGAAACAACATAATTTCACTTCTTCAATTTGACTCCTTATACTAATTTCTTGTTCTGGCGTCAACAGGTGGTTCTTATGAATCGCGGCCACGATCTTGAACGGTTTCTTGATGAGTCCACTCTGATTCCATAAAAAACAACCCCTAATGATGCTAGTAAACCGACTGTAAATTCTCTCTGCAAATCTTTTCCTAAGCAAGATAACTCTCCTGCGTCATGGCTATTATCCACGATCAGTCAGTGGCGGATCTAGAAATATTTTTCAGGGTGGGCACAAATTAAAACTTTTTTTAGGGTAGACACAATAATAAAAATTTTACATAAAAATTAAGGACTAATTTATAAAATTCTAAAAAATTAAAGGTAAATGTGTGAACTTTAAAAATTTCAGGGTGGGTCCAAAATAAGCTTTGCATCCGGCACTGCGATCAGCCCAAGCGTCCTACCACATCTAGTCGGTGCGGAGTTGACGGCCGCGATTGGAAAGTTGTTACCAGTCAATAGTCATTATGTTTCAGCATATGTGTAGTAAAGTTTCCAAAAATTCTAATGACGACGTTCCAGTGCAAAAAATGTTATTATCTTTATAATATTTTGATTCGAGAAAAATTTAAGAACATATATTATTTAATCATTCCGGAATGATAGAAAATACTCTAATAACCACCTTTTAAAACACAGTCAAACCACATCTTTATATTATCCTACTAAAAAACATAGACTTTACAATCATCCCTCCGATTGAACAATTCCAATTGTCCATGAAAACAAAACCAGTCTATACATGGGGTCGTGTCGAGGGAGAGAGACACACACAAACACGGTGGGTATTAAAACTTAATGGTTACGACCCCAGCAGTGCAGCATTTAAGGAGTGAAGAAAGTGGAGCCACACTTGCATTTCCACCCCTCAGGCTCATAATTGGTGTACTGCGTCCCCAGTTTATCAGTCGTTGCGGGGATTTGAGTCGCCACACAAGGCCTACACCCTCCGCACTTGCGTTCGCAGTTCGGTGGCCTTGACCCCAATCTTCCCACCATTCTACTTTCAACCCCGCCCTGAAAAAACACAAACAAGCTAGCAGTATAAGCAAAACATCGACTCCCAATACACCAGAACTCATGAAACAAAAGGGATTAATTAACCTGTTTAGAGTCAAAGTTAACTCCCGAGAACGCTGGAACAGTGCCTGTTAATCAAAGACCAAACATTAGAAAAGAAGATGACTTTTTTCTGCCTTTTTGTGGATGTAAAACAGACCTTGTTGCTGAGGAAAAACATCATGGGATGCTAAAGAGCTAATAATCTGCAGAATAATAGTAATAATTATGAGAAAACAACGCATTCTTTGCTTCATTTTTCCTAAGAATGATGAGTTGTTCTTGAGAGAGATGGGGTTAGTTGTTTGAATAGAGAGAAGCAAGGCAGGTTATAAAACAAGCATTTTAAATATTCACAAAGAAAAAACAACGACAGAAACAATTCAGACAAAAAAGTTATCGAATCTGTCTGTGGTTCTATCACTCCCAGATGTCTAGGCGAAGAGATCTTGCTTCACAGACAAGTTATTTTGCCTTGTTATAAAACAGATCGGCAGCTAGCCCTACGGATACACTCACTAATTAGCCTTCCCTCGTCCTTTTCTTTAATAAATGAATAAATTAAACAGCACCAAACTATTTTACAATCCCTTAAATCAGTTGATAATTTATACTCTTCAACTTGATAATTTTAAGTCATAATATTTAGTTATAAAATAAGTAGTAGATATAAAATAATAGATTCTAAAATAAGCAAATGAAATGATGGGATAATAAATTCATGCTTGGATTTTAGTGTTTAATGCCCTGCTGGCTGGATAGTAGAACAAATGTCTCGAAGCTTTAAACATTGTAGACATCTTCTGTGGGTTTTTTTTAACGTAATATATATTTAGTTTTTTTAATTTTTTAATAAAGCATACACATTGTGCTCGAACTCGGATTATATAAATAAAATATATTATATAAATAAAATATATTTATTTTCCATCAAATTTTAATATGATTCATAAGAATATTGTTGCAACATTCAAGAGTATTTTGATTTGAGTGTGTTTAAATGTGTAATAATTTTTTTATTGAAAGATTTTTTGTTATATTTTAATTTAGAGATTTTATATTTGAAATGTCTAATATTGTATAAAAATATTTATTTACCAATTATTAATTAGTCTAGTGAGATGATTCGAGAATTTTAATATTGTAAATGTAATAAAATTAATTGTAAGGGCTACCTCATAATAAACATTTACTGTATGTTATAAAAAATAATATTTATTCGTTGACTTGATAAATTCAGCAAAGCTTTTTTAACACGTTGATAGTATATTAGCTTTTTGTGTTTATTTGCTTGTTTTTGTTTGGACATTGGCTTGATAAATTCAGCTAAGTTTTTTAACACGTTGACAGTATATTAGCTTTTCTCTAAAGCTGTAAACAAAGACGCTGACAAATTTTAGATTAATGTTTAATATTCATGTAATTAAATTTAAATCAATTTTACAATAAAAAAGCATGTATTCGATATTTATTTATTTATTATAATTATAATTTTTGATTTATTGTCGATTAATTTAAATCAACTATAAATATCGTTTGAAGCATATAGGATCTCGTCCTATTATATAATTTTATTAATTAAAAAGTCAAATTATATAAGCTTTAAATGATTTTTTATAATTAAATTGTTTAATAAATTTAATATTTATTTTATACAAAGTATTTTTCCGTCTATTGTGATAAAATGTAATTTATATTAAAAAGAGTAGATGATGTGGGAGCCATTTGAGACGGTTGTCGAGTTCATCATAAATACTCTAATTTAATGTTAGCACATGTTTGTAACAACCCATTCTTTCAATATTGTTAAATTCGTAATGTGAGTTTTTTTTTTCGTATCCAAGTTTATAGAATAAAAGCTCATAGCTAATTAAATATTATTTTAATTAATATAATTGTAATGGTAAGGGTTAGGATTAACTTACACTATATGTAAAACTTTTTTACACGTTTTTTGGATAGTTAGATGAGAAAAATGGATGGCTGAGATTAACTCCTTATTTTTTTCTCAAGTGATAATCTCATCCATCCGTTTCACTCATCCAACGATCCAAAAAATGTGAAACTTAGAGAGTTTTACGCTGTGTAACTGGATTATATCCCATATATATATATATATATATATATATATATATGAGGCAACCCATTCATCGTAATTGTCCTATTCACAACACCAAAAGAATTTAAAAATTTATACCACAAGATCAATTGATTTCACCCCGATTGTTTGAATCAAAATAAAATTATCAAAATCCGAAAAATACATCAACTAAATCCATAGCTCATATATAGAACAAATACTAATCACCACATAATTTAATCAATTAAAGCAAACACATTTGACCGGTTGACCAAACTGCTCATTTTTATTCTCTCGTATTTTTTAGGTCTTGAGTTTTAGACCCGCTAGAAGCATCCCTTCATTCACCTAGAGTCTTTCTTCCCTTCCCCTTTATGTATAATTAGGATAAAAATTAAAATTTGTCAAAAAAATTTAATCAATTAAAATCATACAAAGTATTATATATATATGAGATAGGATCTGTTTACACAGGGTAAAATTATTTAAGTTTTACATGTTTTTTGGACTGTTGGATAAGTGAAACGAATGGATGAAATTAACAGTAAATATGTTAAGATTATCACTTGAAAAAAAAAGAGTAAGGAGTTAATCTGAGCCATCAATTCCCCCTATCAAACGATCCAAAAAACGTGTAAAACTTAAAAAAATTTACATTAGGCAAGTTGATCCTAACTCTCTCTCTATATATAGAAAAAGAAGTGTTCACCAAAGGGGAGAGACAATACACCAAGGGCATTAGCCATTAGGGATCAGTTAAATCTGAAGCAAAGTTCTCCGGAAACGCCATACCTTGAAAGGAGGCGCTGCCTCTTCAATTATTGTTGCATATCTTCAGTATTCAGCTGAGACCACCACCTTATTTCTAATGTCAGCACTGATAACTAAAGTGAAAGAAAATAATAACCCTCTTTTTCTGCAGATTCTATGACATTAACCCAGAAGAGAAGTTGCCCCGATATCAGGAAAGAAAACTGGCTTATCAATAAAAACAGTCAGTACTGCCATAGCCTGCATGAAACTACTATTTCTGAAGAAAAAGATGATCTTTTTGGTTGAGATGGTCGTGGTTTAGCATCATTTAAGCACTAGTATCGTAGACTCATACTAGGCGTTGTGCCTGTGCATGTCTTATGTCTATCACCTTGTCTAGACACAGCAGCTAGAGAGACACGGGGAAGGTTTGTTATCCTGCATGTGCATAAAGTTTAGGGCTTAATCAAATATTAATCCACTCTTTTGAGGAGTTTTTATCGGATTAATATATTTGGAATTGGGATTCTAATTTATGATTTGATCAGTGATTTTGATCATTCACTGTGACCGTACCTTCTTTCCCCGATCTCCTGCTTTTCTTTCTCTGCAAAAGGTGATTTATGCATGTAGACTGTAACTGTAGTAGTTGCTGCCCTGGCTGTCTACATAGATTAACCTTTTTTATGCAATAATTATACAAAATAGAAATGAAAATGATTATCTTTATTAGATTACGATCACCATGAATTATTCATTGTACACTGGACAAAAATGATGAATCAAAAAGGAAAAAGAAATAAAGAATGAACATTATTGTGGGTTAAGACGTTAAGTTGTTTCCAGTTGATTCTCCAACTTTTTCTTCCCTTTGGCACAAGCAGTGCCAGGGGGTGGCCGGTTTGTATCTTTGAGTCTTTGACCCAAGTCGTGCAAAACTAGTAGGTGAAGTGGCTCAGTTAGCTGCTGGTATGGGCCTTGGACTAGGCAGTCCCATGCCTGCAATCTTTGGCGAAAGATGGATTCTTGGACTCGGCCTCGGTGAAGGAATTGGACCAAACTTGAATCCAGGAGTAACCCTCGGAGATAGGTTAACTTGTTCGAGTGCTTTCGACTGCAGATCAGTGGGGTAGTCGCGCACGCACCCGATGCGAGGTCCGACCCCTGTGGTCCACTTGCATGGTAATCTCTTAGGTGCTGGCGCCTTGGAAACATTGGTGCTTATCTTTTCATCACGGCCATGGTTACTCGTGGATGTTTCCACCACACTGATGCGGTCGCCTCCATCACCGACATCGGAACCGACCAGTGGTTCTCGTTTGGGTTCATTAGCAGGGGCTTGCCCATATGGGTGATCATCATCAATAGCACACCTCTATACCAAAGAAAACACCACAAAGACACAAACCCCATCAGCACATTTATCCAAAGTAAACCCTTTCTTAACCTAATCTTAATCCATAATTAAGCATCATCTTACCTTAACATCGGTGAGATTCACATGATTTTCCTCGAGAAAATTAATGAATTCCATGAAATTCTCTTCCGTAGGGAGATAATGACCACTGTATGGCCATATAGCCTAAAAAAAGCAAACAGAACATTAAAACCTTAAACCAGAACACGACATTCCATTCCATTCCATGCATGAGTTTAGTGTTGTACCTCAAGAACACCATCACGAGCAACCAATCTTCCGGCTGCGGTGGTGGCACCGCCGGCCAGAAAGCTCGAATGTTGAAATTTACCCTTTTCCTTTCGACCCACATACAAGGCCCGAGTTGTGCTAAGGACAAATATCCATTTGCATTCAGCTGTTGTATTCACCGGCGACCTACTTTGTTTAAAAACAAGCCTCCCATTCTCAACTATTACCTCGTACCCTTCCCTTTCTTTCTGCAAATAAACCATCGTATAAGCAAAGACGGCACACACAACATGATATTACTTGTGCTCGAACCCTCTACTTTTGTCACTAGGACACAAGGGGATGAGCCCGAAACTGAAAATTTAATTACACAACAAGATGTTAAACGAACACGTACCGGTCCAAGATATGTAATGCATTGTTGTTGTAGTTTTTTTCTCGGACATTTGTCAAGATTTACTTCTTTCCCATCTCCAACATCCAACCTATTGAGAAAGGAAATTAAACCAAAGATATCAGAGAAAATGCTATGAAACTAAGAACAAAATTCTTAAAGGCTCATAAAGAACTAATAATTACCAGTAGAAGAAAGGCTGTGAGCTTTCACTTGAGAACCAAACATCATAATACATGTGTAAGTTATGTCCATATCGATGTCTCGGATCGATCTGCAACAACAAATGGAGCGGTTCAGTTCATATATGTAATATGTCTGGCTATTTATGTCCAGAAAAAGAAAATGTTTGCAAAACAACTTGTTACTTACAGCTTCGAGCCAGTGTTGAAGGGCTAATTTCTGAGCCTTTTCATCCTTGGACAAACCCTTTCCCACTTTTGCTGCTCTGGTTTTGGCCCTTGCCCACCGAGAAACTGCAGATTCCGGTTTTTCAACGTCGAAGAACGAAACAGAACTTTGTTTGAGCTCCGCAAGGTCTAATACCTTCCACCATAGCTCCTCCACCACCACGGCACAATCGGCAAGGTTTCTTCGAGTCCGGTAGCTCTTGTAAACTTTCTGAAGCTTAACAGCCGCCGCATCAAGCTCACTGACGGGTCTTGGTGAAAACAAAACCGTGGGTTCTGGCAATGAAAGCGAGGGCATTTGCTTATGCAACAATCCATTCGAGCTCCTTTTTTCTTGAACCGGATCGAAAAACCTGTGACTTAGAATTTGTTGCCAGGCGGAGAGAAGCAAGGAAAGCGACAATCCCATAAGCCTTTGATTGGTTTTATTACAAGACAATAATCCTGTACCTGCACAACTGATTAACTCGAGGAAAAAACAGAGGAAATCGAACAATATCTACCTCTGTTTCTCTGAAAATTTTGATGGATTCAAAGCTTTGAAATACTGGAATTTTAATGGTGAATTTATGGGTCATTCCCTTTCTTTCCTGGAAAAACGAATGTGGAGAAATGGGAATTACAGAGAGATTGGTCAAGGAAAGTAAGCTTGCTATAAAGAAGGAAAGCTTCCATGAAAAATACACGAAAGCGGCTTTTTAACTTTTATAAAGAAAATCTGGTGCGTGCTTTGTTTTTTACAGTAACAGACTAACAGTCAACGAGTGTCTGGTCATACACGCGCCTTCCTCTTGTTCAAACATTTTTGCTTTGTTCTGCTCTGTTCTTCTGGTTTGTCCACTGCTGCCGTCACCCATCGCCCATGCATTCATTTTTCCCCAACCACTTTTCTTGACTTACTTTAGAGCTTAGCTCGGGAATATCAGTAGGGGTGATAATGAGCCTGACCGGCTCGCGAGCTACTCGGGCTCGGCTCGATCAAAGTTCGGTCAAAGCTCGGCTCGAGTGAGTTCGACTCGAGCTCGGGCTCGGCTCGAAACTTTAATAAGCCGAGCCGAGCCGAGCAGAAAAGCTCGTGAACATGTTCGGATTCTACATATGCACTAAAATAAATTATATGTTTGTATTTTCTTTCATTAGTTGATTGTTGTTTGATTTTGTATTTTCTTTAATTATGTGTTTGTATTATAAGAATATTTATTGATTATTTGGATTAATCTAATTTTTGGCACTTTTTTTCTCTTTCCGGTCATTAAATTATGTTTGTGTTGGTTATGAAAGAGATTTTTAACGAATATTTTATATAAAAAAACTATAGCAAAATTTTTCATTTCGAGCCGAGCCGAGCCTGACGAGACCAATAAAATTGTTTTCGAGCCGAGCTCGAGCCTAAAATTCTGAGCTCGGCGAGCCTCGAGCCCGAGCCAAGCCCAATTACAATGTTTCCGAGCCTGGCCAGGCTCGGGCTCAGCTCGGCTCGTTATCACCCCTAGGAAGATGACAGATAAAAATTGTTAAAATAAAATAAAAATTAGGGTAAATACACCGGTGACCACCGAACTATTTAGTTGTACTTATTTTGACCACCGAACTATCGAATTCGTCAATCAGATCATCAAACTTATTAAATTAACCAATTAATAAATCTCAAAATAAGAAAAATATTTTGATGCGTAATATCTAGTTTGCATACTTTTTTAAAATTTTAGAGTTTATGAGTTGTATTCATGATTTAATATTTATGCTATTAGGTTTTATGGTTGTAGTTTATAATTCATGGTAGGTTTTAGATTTTTTAAAATAAATTTTCGTTGACTAAATGTGTATTTATATATTAAAAACAAACAAAACGTGTATTGATTGATTAGTTAATAATTAAAACCTAAAGGAAGCGGATAATATCTAGCATGGCTGCTATGCACACTTTGCTTGTTAAAATGGATAATGTTTTGCTTGCCAAAATATATTATAATAAGGTAATTAAACTTTTAATTAGGTATTGTCATTTATGGAGTTTTATCAAGCGTTACTGTATATATTTGGTTTGGTGAAAAGCAAGTTCTCTCTCCTGTCCAATGTGCTCCCATCTCTCTGATCCTTTGCTCCAACACTTCCGTTGAGGGCTTGGTCGTTGTTTGGTGAGATTCTTTTTGGTGAGGAGGTGGTTTAGAGCCTCTGCTTATTTTATTTTCCCTTCATTTCACTTGCTTACTAAGTCCTTTGCCTGTAGTCTTGGTCTAGGAACGCATTTATTCCCTTCTCCTGGTTCCTTATTCCCATGTCCTCTCCAAGTCTTAAGGAGCATTTACTCCTTCTTACCTACATTATGTCACACATTGGGCTTGGTCTCAGCATAGGGGTCGTTGATACCGACTTCCCAAACACCCAAAACGATCCCAAACTTCCAAATCAGGAGTTTCTCGATGAGCTCGAACTCAACGAAGATAGCGAGGTAAACTTCACGCTGAAAAACCTCTCCTTGCTAGGGAAGTTACTGTCTGCATCTTCCATCAAAGTGCTGGCGATGAAGGCCATCCTGAAGAAAGCCTGAAAATGCTAGGGGCTCGAATGTCACGATTTAGGAAGAAACTTCTTCCTCTTCATATTCAAAACAACGGAAGACCGCCACCGTATCCTCGGTGGAAAACCATGGTTGGTGCAAGACTCTCTGTTAATTTTGAAAGAATGGCAGCCGGATAAGGCGTTGGAAGAGATCGACTTTTCAATAGAGGAATTTTGGGTGCAGATAAACAACCTACCAGTGGGATTGACTACAACAGACAACATTCGACGCATTGGAAAGCTGTTCCCCGTGTACTATGGTTCTACGCTGGAAGATGACGAGAAAATAGCGTGGCATGGAAATGTTGGCATTCGGGTGGCTATAAGAGTGGAGGATCCCCTCAAAATGGGGTTCGTTTTAAACAGGAAGAAAGACAAAGCCCTGGAAATAGGGTTCAAATATGAAGTCTTACCGAGATTCTGCTTCCGATGTGGCCGCCTGAGACATGTCGAACGTGACTGCAAAAACGATCTGGTTATGGTGAAACTGTCCGGTAAATTTGGACCTTGGCTACGTGCCCCTAACGGCTTCAGGCAGCATCTGCCAAATCTTCCGAAACCGGTTCCCACCCCGGCAGGCCCTTCCAAGCTACACGACAAAATAGAAAAAGAAAAGGACAGCTTCCACTGGAGCATTGCCAGTGTGAAATCTAATTCAAATCTTATTGATCTGAATGTTTCGTCTAAGGATGCAGGCTACGTCCCATCTCCCTCGCACAAAGTCAACCCTTTGTTTCCATTTTGGGAAAACAACGGGTTAACCATCCACAGAGGCAACATAGGCACTATCACCCCTTTAGGGCCTGCACAAAATAATCCCCTCTCCCCAGCTGTCAAGGATCTCTCCGAACCAGGACAAATCTCTGATAGGCCTGAAGGAAATCCTATCCTTGAAAATCTTTTGACGGTTGGAATGGATCGAATGGAAATGACTACAAACAAAAAAAGAAATAGAGAGGACGATGGCTATGAACTATTTGGCCCGGCAAAAAGACTAGAGCTATGGGAACAAGTCTCGAACACAATCTGCCAGATTGGACCCCAGAATTGGGTTATCTCGGAGAGAAACCAGACAGCCTCTAAAGATATGCTCACTGCGGCCTTGTTTCCTGATTCAATCATGCAATCCTCTACAATAATCCAAAACATCGAGCGTAAGAAAAGAGGAAGGAACTTTGGCTCGAGGAGGCTTACTCTGATAAGGAAAGCGGCAAGGAGGAAGTTTGCTATGGAATGCACTAGGGTTATGATCGACGAAGCGGGACTCATCGAACTGGGCATTGACCCCTTCGGAAAAAACATAACCCGAGTCTCGACCATGTGCATCGACGACAATTTCTCCCTCAATGAAGAGATCCTCATAAGTGACGGGGAGGACTTGGTTCCCTTGGAGAAGACGGTTGCTTACCCTAATCCTTTCAAGGAAACAAACCTGGAATCGGATAACTCCAATGAGAGTTATCCGAAATCACCATGAGGCCGTTGTTCGGCGTCACCTATGTTAGGAAGGAACATAGGTGCTTTAGACGCCTTCCTCCTTCCCCTTGGATCACGATGTCTCTTAGGGGGATAGATGATCCTTGGTTCACTGTTAGGTGTTGTTCTGTTTTGATGCAGGCCTGCCAAGTCGGTGATAAACCTGGGCTGAGGGAGAACTCGATGGATTCCCATCTTTCGTATCGGGTGATAAAGGGTATTGTCTTGATAAGGACCGACGGAGCCTCGTCGGAAGCCTGTCTCTGGGAAGAGCTCTCAGACATGGCCGTTATCGCAATCTCGAAGAAGGTTCAGTGGAGTTCATTTTTTAGTTGTCCTAGGATTCGTCCAGGTTCTATCTGCTTTGTTAAATCTGTTGTTGACTCTATGTCAAACAGTGTCTGTGTTCGTGTTAAACGTTTTGTGTGTTTTTGTGTCTTTCGAACCCTGTGTCTGCTTCGTTTGGACGGTTTGAAACTAGGTAGCGCTTGTGTTAAGCGTTTAGGTTGCTTTTCTAGCAGTGATGCTGGCTCTTTTTTGGTCTTAGGTTGGTTGTGCGCTAACGTTCATGGCCTTGCATGGCTCATGGCGGCTGTCGTAGGTTTATGGTTGATGTCTTTTGCGGTGGGACCGCCTTATTTGTATCCTGTCTGATCCCTTTTATGTTTAATGGAGTAAGTTTCTTTTGATCAAAAAAAAGTTACTGTATACATTTACTAAATGCATCGCAAGGCTTTACTTTAAGGTAAACTTAAAAAACTTTGGGGCAAATTTATCTTATAAAATTTTAGAAGGGACGAAAAAATGATTTTTAATAAAAAATATATAATTTTTTTTTAAAACATGTAGGAATTTTAAATTTTAAGAGGACGACCGTCCTTTCTAGTCCAGTGGCTGATCCATATGACTTTAGAGGGGAACAATTGCAACTCTATTTTGGGGGATTTTTAGTGTTAAATTTCATTTAGAAAAATAATTTAGTGTATATAGAGGGAAAAAGTGGAAATATGTATTCTATTTGAAAAAAATAAACACTCATTCTTAAATTTCTGAATCTGCTATTACTTCAACCCGTCAAATAAATGTATTTACTTGTTTAAATATGAATGTAATTTCGTTAAAATTGTGCATTCATTAATGTAATATAAAAATGTTATATAATATTTAGTAAATGTAAACGTCAAATAAAAATGAAAATCATATCTACAATATCATCTTTTATGAAATAAGTACAATTTATATTATATTATTAATTTATACTTCATCTATTTCCTATGGCTAGAAAAATATCTAAAAAAGCCAGTCAAAATCAAACAAAGCCATTAGTCTTTGAATTGATTGGGGTTTGAACTCACGACCACGGCATTGGCTATTATATATTTTTATATTTTGAATGAAATTATATAAAAATAATTAATAGATAGTATATTATTTAACCTTTCAAAAAATTAAAATGGAATGGATTTAAATAACATAACTTGTAGTTTAAATTAATTATAAATTAAAAATAATTTTGACTATCATTTCTAACGTTGTTTCCAAGAAACATTGTGCAGCTCTTGCTTCATAGCTCGTGTATGACCGATAATCTTCAATCTAGCAACTTATAACATGTGTATTTTTCCACATTTACATTTCCAGTCAATTAATATATTATACACGACCCAAAAACTTAAAATAATTTTTTACGTATAATATTTAAACTATTCATTTTTTCAATTCAAATTAATTAAATTATAAATAATTGCGTGTTTAAACGGATAAAAATCATCTACCCCTTTTCGGTGCCCCTACTTATGTCCTAATACTAAAAAACACAACAAAATTAAATTCGAAGAATGTTCTGAATTTTTATTTAGTACAGTCAAATATGTTTTCTTCTCTAGACCATAATAATCGAATTTTTTAATGGTCGGGAAGAAGAAGCCACCAAGTTATGGTGGTGGAGAAAATTGGAAGCATCAATTCAAAGATCGGATTAGTATTAGTATATAATTATATTCAAATTATTTAAAAATGTCTTAAAAAATAAAATAGTTTAAATATCATTATGATCAAGGATGGATCGAGGGGCTGGAAGGGGCGGTCGTCCCCCTAAAAATTTGAAATTCATATACGATTTAAATATTTTTTTAAAAAATTATGTATTATATATTGAAAATATATTTTCACCCCCTAAAAATTTATAGGTTCGCCCCATAACCTAAATTCCTGCGCCTGTCCATGATTTTGATGCCAGTGGATAAGAGAGTCTAAGGAACGATAGGTTTAAAACGACTAAAAACACAATTAAAAGTGTTATAAAAAGGTATAACATTTTCGATTGTGCGTGGATAACATTTCAAAATATGTAATGTTATCAAAAATGTATAATATTTTAAGTTGTGTGAGTAACGTTTTAAATTTGATATTTTTTAACATTTTAGTTTACAACAAAAAATAATATCCGAAACAACCTAAAATATTATAACATTTTAGGTTAGAAATAGCCGCCTCCTCCAATAAGTGTTACTGATAAACAAGAGCTGCTGTTTGCATTGAAAAATCGCCACTTCTCTTTTTTTTTTCAAACAAAACATTTAAATCACGAGTCAATACAAATCAAAAGACGAAATTTGACAACTTTCCATTTGTGATTTCTTTTAATATTGAAATTCAAGTTGGCCTTTTCATAAAAAGAAAAAAAAATCCAAGTTGGCCCAAGCTAATAGCTATGTCATTAATTACTATATTTTTAATAAAAATAAAAAAAACGAAAAGATGTAATTAATTCATTTTCACATCTAAGGTCTTTTAAAGATAAAACAATACACATATTATATATACCACATCAAATGCCTCATAGACATAAACATACTATCTGGGTCTTTGGAAGGGGTTTTTGCACTCCACGCACAAGTCTTTTTTACCTTTGTTATATGGATAAATATCCTATACACTGGCGGGTGAAAACTGAAAGTTTTCACAAACGTATTAGTTTTAGGGTATAGAGTTTAGGTGTAGGAGTTTAGAATTTAGAGATAGTTGTTTAAATTTAGTATCTAGGATTATAATTTAGGGTTTTTAGGTTAGGGTTTAGTTTTTAAAGTAATACAGTGAGGATTTATGTTTTAAATTATAAACCCTAAATTATAACCCTAAACCTTAAATTTAAACAACTATACCTAAATTCTAAACCCCTACACCTAAACCCTTAAACTTTATACCCTATACTAAATCACTATGCTCTAAAACTTTATACCCTAAACATGTATCTTAAGACAAACATGTATATAACAAAAAAATTAAAGTTTATGATTAAGGTTTAAGGTTAAGATTTAAAGAATTTAAGGTCGAATGTATTTTTCAGAATTTATGATTTAAGTTTTAAAATTTTAAGGTTAGGACCTAAAAATAACACCGAAAAAGAGCTAGAGAATTTTTGTTCTTAATTAAAGGCGTGGATTGCTCCCATTAGATTCACTGCTCATCCTCATCCCATTCATAGAGTGGGCCGTAGCCTGAGAGTGGATGTGTTTGGGGCCGCCACTTCTGTTAGCTCGTGATCTTTGGTGGGGTCTATATGTTATTGGATTAGCTGCTTTGGCCAACATATTCTTGGAAGTTGGAACCACTTCAAAACTTACCTAAAATGACTAATTAATCACCCTTGTCTAACACGTGCCATTACTTTTAGATCACATCATCATTGTCCGGATTTGGAACTTTGAACCTTCTAGCCAAGGATCAATTTAACTATTAACGTAATCAACTAATATAATTCGTTATAAAAAAAAGTATAGTACCAAATAAAGAGTCTTCCATTACAAAAGAAAAAACATGATGTGGTAAAAAATTTAGAGTAGAATGTTAAAAAGAGTAGATTGTTTTGTATTTACCGTGTGTATTTATACAAGCCTAAAGAAGGGAAAGTACAATACAGAAAGCTATTATACATTCATATGAACATTCCGCGACAGTGAACACTTGTTGCCATCTATTTCAAACCCTTCAACAAATAGTCGATGAACAAAGGCAGAGCAGCAAGCAACCATTCACCATCCTGCAAATCAATGGCAACTATAATCAAACATTACTTCTCCATTAAACTAGACCACGTTTATAAAGTTATGGAATTTACTTTTGTTTTGTTAAGGATTCGAGCTCTGTTCAGACACAGCCAGTTTGCTCCACCAGCTCACTTCCAAAACCACCCCACCCACATTGTTTCCAGTTGATCAGATCTTCCAGCTCTAGATAAATCTTGGAATCATTCACCGACGAAAGATCTTCGTTTGAGCTTTCCCCTAGTAAGTTCTCCGACACAACATCATAAACAGAAGACATTTCCGGTGCTCTGCTCTTTTCCGGCTGGTCGTTGTTCTCCGTATAATCTGCGGGCAAAAGCTTCGACAACTCATCCTCTTGGTCAAGTAATTTCCTTTTCTTGCTGAAGCTGAACTCCCCATCTTCAAGCAGCTCTTTGTTTTGCTGTTTCCTTTTCTGAGTCAATCGCTGAATAAAGTAGGGGTTTTTAGCTATTTTGGCGAAGAAATTGCACATCTGTTGTTGCCTGCACTCGGCGAAACGAATCCGCTCATGAACAGCACTCAGCTGGTGGTTTGATTCTTCCTGTTGTTGCCTCAGTTTCAAAACCTCCAGTTGCAGTAAACTCCGATCTTTCTTCAATATTTCGAGCTCGGCTTCCAACACAATATTACTTGTTGAATTGTTAGCACAGAAAACTCCTTGTTGTTGCCTGTTATATCTACTTCTCCTCTTGATGTTTTTCAGCAGATGCTTCTTTCCTCCTTGGAACCCTTCGTTTGCAAATTCCCATCTATCTGAATCGATCTTTCTAAATCCCTAACAAAACCCAGTAAAAAAAATACAAACTTTAGAAATTACAGAAAATTATTTGGAAATTCTAATTGCTTACATAAGTGTTGAGTTGGCGGATGAAGCTGGAAAAGTTCTTGTGCTTGAAGTATTTGGGAAGAAGATCTTCGGAGAGCTTATGAGAATCCCAAACGATGAAGCTGTTCCGGTTAATGCTCCAGGAAACAATCGGGTCGGTTTCCGGATCCTCGACCATGTCGTATGTTTTTCTCAGAAACGGCGGAGGACCCGACTCGTTTAATCCTTCCATTGGTTTTGGCAGATGATCAGATGAACTGGAAGAAGACGACCCATTATTACTGACGACAACGTTGTTACAATCCCCACCGTTCATCATATCATCAATGGCTCCCGTTTCTTCATCGTCTTCCTCTTTAACTGGTTTCAGCAAAGCCTCGTGATAATCTTCTCCGTTACTTTCAGCTACCGGCTCTTCCTTGACCACGCCCATTTTCTCCGGAAACGCCGAGCTCAACCGTTCTCCGCCTCCATTCTCCGGCACCACCATGTTCACTCTTTTTTTGAAGAATTCAGACTTGTTTTTTGGCAGCGAAGATGAAGAAATTAATAGGGAAAGTTATGCAGGTTAAAATGACGACAGTGTTGTCAGCTGTCTTAACTCTAAACTCCAAAGCACAAGGATATCTTGCCACGTTGCATTTTCTTTTCTCGGTTTTTTGCCATTTGTAGCTTTCCTTTCATTGTCTCACCCGATAAGATCACGCCACGTGGGAGAACAGGGAAAGCAAACGGTGAGCTCCTTGTGATGGACATCTCCTAGCCGCTTGATGGACACGATCATGCGGTCGGTACACGACAAGCATTCGGTCCTTCCTCTGCATGGTCGCCACGTTTCGGTGTATTAACATCTTCATCAAAAGAAAAAACGGGGACCGATCGTGTAAATGTTGCTGACAAATGGAATAGAAAATTAAAACCGATAATGTGATGCCACGTCATCAAGTGGTGCGGTTGAAGAGGCAAAAAAGAAAACCCACATCACATTCAGATTTTGAGCAGCACTGGTAGGTGTACAAGTGGCACCGATGACCGAGTGTCAGATTAGACAGCTGAGATTACTGGTTGGGCCCTCTCCAGCTTTATAAATTGAGAAGAACGTGTCTTAATCTACTCCTCTTATTTACTTTTTTCAATATATAATTTTGTTGAGAAAATGAATTTTAGGAGTTTACATTTATTTATGATATATTTATATTAGAGTAATTAAACGGAAAAACACAGAGTAAAGGATTGGTCTTAAATTTGATTTGATGAACGGTGATTGATTATAACACCGTAGGGAAATTTTACCGCAAAGGCAGCATGCCAATCTGATGCGCATTAGGACATACACAAATTAACTATGAGGAAGCGGTTACAATCACTGCCATCATATTTGATACGGTAGACAATGGGATATTTCCTTCTTAAGGAATGGTTATGGAAATACTAAGTTTAAACTACAAAACATGTACTCCCAAGCTCACCATTGATACTTCTAGGTGTTCAAAATTATTCGGCTCAAACTATCTGGCACGCCGACCCGCATGCCCAAAACATAATTACCGGTACCTAAATTAAAAATACTTAATTTATCAAGTTGGGTACTCGACCCGTAAATTTTTTAAGGTATCCGAGTCACAAAATGTCTCTTAACAGGGTACTCGACTATCCGATATTCAGTTTGTATATTTATTTGACTCTTAAGTTTATATTTGAGTGCTTTTTTTGTCTTACTCTGATATCCAAATTATTATGGTCCGTGTTATATGGTGCATTTTTTTGTATGTCAAAAATTAGTGACAATAGGCAGTGGCATCATCAAACTAAAATAATTTAATTTTAGCTATTAAAATAAGAAAATTGTTAGATGTTATAGTTTAGATGAATAAATTTTATTCTTATTTGTTCATCCCTTTCTGTCCTGGTGTCAAATGTAGATGTTTATCATCCTATGAGACCTGAGTTTAAGCACCAGTAATGCCTGTTGTGTGTGCCGTCTTTGAAAATAATAAAAAAATTGAGCAGATGCTACCTTTACATTACACCAGCATATTAAAAAAATACTTATGGGAATACTAATAATTTTAATTATTTCATGTAAAACACAAAAGTATTAAAAAATTAAAAAAAAAACATAATTTCCGGGTACACTATTACCCGAATTAATGGGTACCCAGTTTCACTACCCGATTTTGAACACCACAAGTTATAGCTGGTAGTCAGAAAATGCAAAGGTATTGAGAACCTGCACATCACTTGCTTAAAGGCCAACAGTAAAATCAAACCAAAAAACGAAGAGATCAATCTACCTCACGTAAAACAAATGCTACTGAGATTCTCCTTCAGAATGAACTGGTTATAGTTTACTCCATATTAGCTTAAGTGATCACTGTAGATGTTTTACGCCACCGCGGATCAATAAAAAATTGCGATTCTCAGACTGCTTTGCACCGGAATTAGCCTTGTTAAATAGCTGGATAGTGTACCTGGAAACATTGCCTGTAGCCTGATTTTAGAATATGGAATAGGAAGATTGCACTGCACACATGAATTTCTAGAAAAAGGAAAGGATTTCACCTCCATCAATTGGCAGAGCCAGCGTGATGACAACAATTAGCCTCAACCATGTTAACTGACAGTAAAATTAATGGAACTTGTATGTTTCACCTGCTTGACTGGTGCTGCATAACTGGAATGAATGACCAGGATGGTAATCACTTGAGAAATGACCATCGCCCACCGTAACCCTCAAAGTCGAAACCCATTTTCAAATGCTTCAGCCATATTAACCAGTATAAAATGGGTCATCACTTCTGCTTCATTTTACTGCCACCACTAGACAAAATGTTTAAAAGCATTGAAGTTTTTGCCGCGTCAGTTTTTGATCCTTCACCAGTTTTGCTGTCCCCTGTTTCACTATGAACAGAAGCTCTAATTGCAGGCTGATTTTTCTTCATTCCAGACTCGAACATTGTTGCAAATGCTAGAGTAGACATCAGTGCCTTCTGAGACGAATTTGGTGTGGCTTTAGGTGTTATATTCTCTGAAGATTGATCTGCAGTGAGCAGCGAAGCTGACATCTTCCACGGGTTTGCATTGGAGTTGTATTGTTGACTTTCGTGAACAGATATACCATTGACATTATCAAACTTTTTTGCCATTGCCAGAGTAGAAATAAGTGCTTCCCGAGCAGAATTTGGTGTGCTTTTATGTGCTATCCACTCTGAGGGCTGGCCTGAAGTTTGTGGAGAAACTGAGTTCTGTTTATCAGCAGCATAATTAATCTTAGCAAGAGATCCATTGTTAATATTATCAGAATGGCAAGGCAAGCAAGCTGGTGCATCATTTCCAGAGTAAACTGGTTTTCCCACCGGGAGATTTATTCCCGGTGGCAGTTCTACTGGATGAGTTTTCTTTTGATCTGTACTTGATGTACTTTGGGTAGTCTGGTTGCTGAATTTACCACCAAGACCTTCATTGTCACAGGGTTGTTGTTTAAATCCATCTGCCCTATTTAATGCCAAACTAACTTTGGTAGTGGAATCTTCTAATGAAGATTTTCCAAATGATAGAAAATTTATACCCCTTGGTACCACTTCTGGCTTCTTCTTTGGACTAGCATCCACATTCTGAATCGTGTGTGATTCACTTTGGTTGGCTTGAATCCCAAGTCTGCCACTTTCACTCATCATCAGAAACGAGCTACCTAGGCAAAATTTACTTGATTCTGCCGCAGATGGCCTTGAAGCAAAAGGACTATTGACACCTAACACCCTTTGGTTACTTTGATGGCCAACTCTGCCAGTTCCATTCATCTTTTGAGAGGAGCTGCCTTGGTTAACTTTAATTGATTCACCTTTGCATGCAAGATCAGGTGTTCTACTGGGAGTATCTGCCACAATTTGTCTTTTGCTTTTGTCGAGAAAAGCTCCTACAGAATAGGATGAAGCATCAGCACCCTTATGTGAAGCTCTGCTAACACTCAGTCTCATATCTGAATCACTCTGCGATGATGGCTTCGGTTGAAATTCGGGGGCAGTTGAAAAAGATGCAACATCTCCCTTCATTGGCATCAGGAATGAAAATAAGATATTATTACCTCTCAGACAACTCATTGAAAATATTGCACTTTTTTTTTTCTTTTTGGGTAATAGAAACAAGGTTACCTTGTGTGAAAACAAACAATCATCACCCCTGCTGCAGGAACCTTTAGTCATATAATTGATACAGGGATACTTGGAGAGCTGGTGATCAAATGGACAGTCATCTCCTTTCATGCATGAGTTGCGTGCAAAGTGACTGCAAGGCTACAACAATGGAATAAAAAATGTAGTAAAACAAGAACGATCACAGAAATAGAGAGAATTAAATTTCAAAATAAGGACATAAAAATCTAAACAACTTGTGTTCATATCAGCTATTAGGAAATACTCAAAGTTGTTACAGATTCTTTGCTAGAAAGATACAAAATGAATAGAACTACAAATGGTTTTCCAATAGCAACTAGCAGTAGCCACAATCTGTAAATCAATTCGTCACAAGAAATTCTAACATATACTCAACCTGTAAAGGTGATAGTGGCTACCAAATAAACAATGAATTATAATAGAGTGCAGCTACTTGCATAATCTACACAAGGTACCAAGCTATACGAATGTACCTGAGATTTTGTCAAAGGCACTGTGTCATGTGAGAAATTGCAATTCTGGCCCTGTATGGGAAAAAATATACTTATATCATTTGATACCAAATCAACATAGAATTCATATTTGAGAAACTTTATTTAGTTAACAAAGTTGAACAAGATCATAAATTCTGCTTCCAGTCCCTTTCATCTACTATGCATCTTAGAGTGAATAAAATCCAATTTTAAATGTGTATGAATATTATAAAGGGAACAGTGAAGCAGGAATAGTCAGAACTCTATAACTAAGAGCAAAGCAACCGATTAATTAAATTTCTATGTGAACCTCTAGAACTATTTTAAAGAGTAACGACAGTAAAATATCAACAAGAGGGAGAAAAAAGGTATAACCTCATGACATCTTCCCTTCAGATAATGACGACAATACGATACAGGTTTTGGTTTCAGAACTGTCTGCAGTTTCAACCTTTTAACACCAAGCTGCCGGTTTTTCTCTGCTCGTTTCTTTCGTTTATTTCTCTGCAGAAAAGAACCATAACAAGTGAATCATTTTTACCTTTGAAGAACATGGAGGGAATGTAGCTATTACAAATGTCAAAACCTCTGTATGTAAAAAAATGTAAGCTAAATCGTAGATGATTAAAACGTGCATATTTCATGTCCCAAGAAATTAACTTGCACAAGAAGGTGTAAAAGTTAGCTAATAAGAGTCCATTTAAAAGTTACAAAAGGACTAAATAGACAAACTGAACTACCTTTTTCTTTTCTTTCTTCTCTGCAGGAGTCGGACACTGCTTTTTCTTATCCTTGAGACCAACATCCTTCTGCATGATAAGATATGAGGAATCATAGGTGTCATGTGTAAGAATTCTCAGACCAATTCCATCATGACAATATAACTCTAAACTAGTTTAAAGGTTTCTAGACAAAGATTACTGGCAGACACTTGAATGCATTGCTGGTCTTTTGGTACGTGCATATGTAGTTGCTCAGATGTGCTTTTGTGAGAAAGCAATGCCAAGGTGGGAATCTATGAAAAGCACCTGGTTATCTTGTAGCAAAAGAGAGCTGTAAAATCCTGACCTAAAAACCACCATGCCAAATTATTTTTGTTTTTGGGTATCAAGAGAGCTAGAAAGCCCAACTAAACTCTACAACAACCCAACCCAACTGTATCTCCAATTCTTATTTTGATGATAGGAGCCATACTTGATTTATTTAAATTCACAAATGGTAAAATGTAGGAGATTTTTGAAAGTCATTTCAAAGAAAACAAAATGGCATCAACTTCATATCAAAAGGCAAGCTCATAAAGAGAATAGCAATGACAGATGTTTCCATACCTAACTAAAAAAAGTTCATAATTGCAAAGGGTCCCTAAACGAAAAGGTAAAAAATACAGATTAGAGTGATACCTTAGTTTTAGATTTACCGACTTGCTTTTGAATCTTTCCACTACCTTCCTTTGTTTGCATCATTCCAAGTTCATTCAAAATCGGATATGTATCACTTCCTTCAAGCTCTCCGGGTGTAACTTTATTTGTAGTCGGACCAACATTTCTATTAAAGGAAGTAAACTCGTAAATTCTATCAGTAGCTGTGCGTTCTTTGTTGCAATGAAGATGTTTATCCTCAAAGGTGCCTCCAGAAATTTGTTTCTCTTCTACCTCTTTTTCTGATACCACAACATCATCTAAGAGCATATCAACTGACTCATTGACAAGCTGAATGTCACCAAAAATTTCTCCCTCTTCAAGCTCTCCATCTTCAACCATCTGACCAGGAGAACATACTTCCTCATTAGAGCCAACAAACTTCTCCAAATCCATCTCTTTTTGCTGAATTTCATTTTTCCCATGTATTAAGTTAGTCTCTAACGAGTAACTTTGGTTGTTGGCCTTCTCATTTGAATTCGATACTTCAACTGTTGGACTCTTATCTGAAGAAAATCCAAAGGCATCAATAATCTTTTGATCACCACCCTTCATGTCTACTTGTGGCCGACCAACTGCTCCAGATTCCTCGACAACAACAGGTGGACAATCATTATATTCTTCTTGATTATTCAACAATATATCTGTGCAATTATCACCCTGATTCCTGCCCAATGTTGCGGTCGAGCAGTTACTAATCTTATCACAATCTCCATTGCCTTTCATAATATTTTCTAAATCAGCCATAAGCATTTGTTCACGACCAATCTCTCCATCACGAACACCGTTGCCTTCCATACTACTATCAACCATCATATCATTTTGACTCAATAAATCCTGACCTTCTTCCATTCCCATTATCTGTTCAATTTCATCTATTACCATTTGTGTGTCATTAAATCCCTTCTCCTGGAAAACAGCACCGTCAGAACCTCCGTTAACCACATTGCCGTCGTGAGCCGCCTTATTTGCAGGCTCCTTACTATCTGAGACAATCAACTCGCCAGACTCTTTGACACAATCTCCACCTAGTTCATGTCGGTTACCACCATTATCTTCAACAAAAACAAACAATATATACAAAAATAAGAAGTAAAAAATTATTGAACCTAAATATCGAAGAATTCTAACGTATTTGCCAGAAATCAAATGAAAAGGAAATCCTAATTCATTTCCCAACGTGGTAACAAAAACAAAATTACATTCAATTCAACTCGGCCGCTTTTAAAATTAAAAAATAAGTAAACGAAAATATGAAGAATTCAAAAAGATGCATTACCAGGTGTTTGTGGAAGGGGAATAATGGGAGGGGCAGTGGCTAGCGGAGAATCGCCGTAGCAAAGGCTTATAAGTCGAACAAGATTACGGTAAGTTCCACTCCTGAGATGCGATCGGCGATGTGGAGGGAAAGAAAAAGAAGCTCCTACGCCTGGTTCTTGCGGTTCCTCCATTGTTTTTCCGCCAAAAACCAACTTCTAATTCCGAATTATCGCAGACTTAAACCCTACTGAAGGTTTCTTGGTCTATTTCTTTCTTTCTTTTCGTTTCCTGTGTTAAAACTAAGCCGGGCCGCCTTTCGAAGGCTTTCTTCCAGGATCGCGAAAAGCGACGCCGTTTAGGCGCGGTTGGATTTGGACAGTTTTACTTGGAAAGTAAATACTAGGGTAAATTACAAAACACGCCACTTAATTATAAGTTATTAATATAAACAAGTCATTTCTAAAAATAAAAAAAATATTTACTTTTTTTTTATCGGCAAAATGAATTCAAGCATATGCTTAATAGAGGAATCGAACCCAAGCACTCATGTTTTAAAAAAATATTTACTTAATAAATAATATTAGTACTTAATTTAAAATTTTATGACAAACATGTCAACTTGTCATTAAAATTTAATAATTTAAAATAATTCAGTAAATTTAATTACTGAGCTAATAGACAGTAGCACATAATTCGTCAAAGTCGTCGAAAGGCGTGTTATGAGGGTGCAGTATGAATGGTTAATTTTTTACTGAATTATTATTTTTAGTTCTAATTAAAATAATAGAATGTATAAATTTTAAGATCTAAAATTATTATTATACTATATCGTATTTCAATTTTAATAATGTAGTGATATATTTGCAACAAAATTGAATTATATCAAATTAACCATTTGACCATCTAATGAATAATGATAGGGCGAGCAAAATTGGTTAAGATTTTGACTAATTTGATTGAAGAGTAAATTCGATTTAATTTTACTTGATTAAATTAATTTTGGTTTTTTATCGGCCGGAGAGATGAGTTAAAATGTTTAAAAATAGATTGGCTTTTGATTTTAAATTTTAAATTCAAAATTGAATTAACCGAATTAACTAACTTGCTAAATGTCATATTATTATTAAATTTGTACATTTTAATGAAATATTTAAAGCAAAAATCATACCCAATATATATTATAGTAAATTACAACACATGCCATGCAATTATTAATAAGCTTATAAATGAATTATTCGATTCAAAAAGATATAAACGAGTCACTCGTTTAATTGATCATCAAGCATGTCAATGAGTCATTACAAATGAAAGGGAAAGTTGAAGGCTCAGTAGGAAAATGTTTTTCTAATGATTTTTTTTGATAAATTACATCACATGCCATCCAATTATTAGCAAGATTATGAATGGTCACAACAATTATTAATAAAATTACAACCAAGTCATCCAGTGTCAATAAGTCACAAACGAGTCATGCAATTAATCAGAAAACTAACATTTATTTTACGTTTTGGGGTTCTCGAAGATCATGAACTAAATTAAAATGATCCAGACGATGGAGGGGTTATCGTTGGTGAAAGGAAAACACATTTTAAGACAAAGACCATTTGACGGAGGATGATGTATATGGGGTCCAAGAACTTCTAAAAGATTTTGGGTGATCTCATGACTTTCCGTTGTGGCACATGATATGATTGTTACAATCAATTAATTGAGTTGTAACTCGCTAAAATCTAATACTTATTAATGAATAAAACATTCCATGCAAAAAAAAAACATCTAATACTAAATAATCCGGTGATATGTTTGTGCCGATTGATTAATTGAATGACTCTTTTATAACTTTTTAAAATCAAATAATTTATTTACAATCTTACTAATAATTGAGTGACACATGTTATAACTTATCCTATATATTGTTATTAACTTATTATTATTCAAGCCCATTTTTTTAAATTATTCTAACCCAAACCTAAAATAAATTTCAAACCCAATACCAGAAACTATTAGAAGCAAAACAAACTTGACAGAGTTGATTAACCAATTGAATCGACTAACAAAATTGAAATTACGTTAACTATTAACAACGTTATATTATTTTTTTTATATTCTAAAGGTGATTACAAGATAATATTTGTTTATACATATTCTTAACAGTTTGACAATATGCATACACCTTGTAGACAAAACGATTTGAACTCGTGTCTTATAAAATGAACATCATCTGTTTTTTTCACCGAAATACTGGTTGGATTCTAACATTATATCATTTGATATGTGATATCAAACCTAATTGGAAATTTTATAATAGCAAAATAGTAAAAACAATAATGATATGATTTTTTTTATTGTATGATAAGAAATATATTTTACAACTAAGCATTTATGGAAATACTCATTCATTGAATTTCCGAATATGTGAAAAGAATATACGTTGGTCATTTTGTTTTATTATAACGGAAAAGAAAAAAGAATTTTGTTTAATGCAATTCTCTTATTTAGTTATCAATAGATTTTTCTCAATTTGTAGATTTTAATAGCTTGATTCTTGATATTTTTTAAAATTTAAATTTTTAGTCCTTTTAATTATGTGTCGTAATGAGAATATTTATGTAGCATAATATTATAGTGCCACGTCAGCTAAAACTGAAATGAAAATCTTGTAAAATTTAGAGGATCTAGGGACTAAATTGAAACTATTATTAAACTTAAGGTCTAAAAAGCTGTTTTATCCCTTATTAGTTATTAGTATCCAAATGAGAAAAGAAGAACTATTACCCGCGCCGCGGCGGTTTCAGAAAAACACAGTACACTTTTACACGTCTCTCCCCTTCAAAAACCCCCTTTCTCTTCACGATCTTCAATCTAGGGTTTAAGCATCTTCGTCTTCCTCCAAATCATTTCTTTCACTTTCTTCACTTGAGAATCTTCAATGAGCAACTTCAACATTTCCGATCTCGGCGACGGTAATCTCTTTCTCCACTAAAACCCCTATATCTACTGCTTCACTCTTTCTTCGCTTCGCTCACTCGTTACCTTCTTCTTTATTGTTTTGGTTGCAGCTCTTAACGAGGATGCTCGAGCTGATCTCGTTAATGCTCTCAAGGTCGGTGCCCCCGGGTTTCTTTTTAGTATTGACAAAAAAATCAATTTTTTTCTCTATGTTTTGAATTTTGGTGGCGTGGTTTGTAGAATAAACTGCAGAATCTTTCTCGAGACCACACCGATATGATGGAGAGCCTGTCGCCGAATGTCAGGAAGCGCGTGGAATTTCTCATGGAAATCCAGGCATGTTCTTATTACTGTGCTCTGTAACTAGTATAGTGTTCTTTAATGCTTATGATTACTCATTTTGTTTGATTTTCTAAGAAAAATGGGGTCTTTCTAATTTCATTAACAGGGCCAGCATGATGACTTAGAGGCTAAGTTTCTTGAGGAGAAGGCAGTACTTGAAGCTAAATATCAGAAATTATATCAACCCTTATATACCAAGGTTTGCCTTTTGCATTCTGTTTATGGATTTATTCCTGATCCGTTGCTGACTGATCAACATACATTTGTAGCGATACGATATTGTGAACGGTGTTGGTGAAGCAGACGGAACTCCGAATGAATCTGCTTTGGACCAAGGAGAGGATAAAGCTGTTGTAGGTATGATCTTATCTTATTAATTATCCCCCGCTTTTTTCCCATTGGATCCTTTCTTTACATGTTTATGTATATTTATGCAATTATGATTTATGCAGAGAAAGGAGTACCTGAGTTTTGGCTTACTGCATTGAAAAATAATGAAGTGCTTTCTGAAGAGGTGTGTTATCAATTTATAATTGTTGTCTTGAATCTCTTGATACATTTTTCTTGTTGGATTTCTCATTTTACTTCTCGTGTTTGGAGTAAGATCACTGAGCGTGACGAAGGAGCTCTCAAATATCTCAAAGATATTAAGTGGTATAGGATAGAGGACCCTAAAGGATTCAAGCTGGAGTTTTACTTTGACACGAATCCTTATTTCAAGAATACCGTGTTGACAAAGATATATCACATGATCGATGAGGATGAACCAATTCTTGAGAAAGCTATTGGGTAAATGCCTGCCAATTTTTCTTTTGAATTATTTTTAGTGGATTATTGAACATAATTTAATTGAACGTTTTTAACCTAATTTGTAGGACTGAGATTGAATGGTACCCAGGAAAATGCTTAACACAAAAGCTCCTTAAAAAGAAGCCTAAGAAGGGATCAAAAAATGCCAAGCAAATTACTAAAACTGCAGATTGTGAAAGTTTCTTCAACTTCTTCAAACCTCCTCAAGTTCCCGATGATGAAGAAGATATTGATGAAGATACTGTAGGACCAAGTTCACCATATCTGTGTAGACTTTGATGATTGATTTATTAGTTTTGCTCTTATATAGTTTTTTTTTTTTTGTGCAGGCTGAAGAGCTACAAAATCTAATGGAACAGGATTTTGACATAGGGTGCATTCTCTTTTCACCTCACTCTTGTCATAGGCTCGTTTCTCAGTTTGAACTGATCTGCATGCTTCATATGAGCTATTCATCAAACTATAAATTATAATTGCCCGGTCTTACATTTATGCAATACTTGTGTTCTTTATGCTAACCATTTATTTCTTTAGGTCAACAATTCGAGACAAGATCATTCCACATGCTGTATCATGGTTCACAGGAGAAGCTATTCAGGATGAAGAGCTTGATTTAGAAGATGACGATGAAGATGATGATGAAATTGATGATGATGATGAGGAGGAGGAGGACGACGAGGATGATGATGATGAGGAGGAGGAGGAGGACGACGAGGATGAAGAGGAAAGTAAGCCGAAAAAGAAGGTATGGTTGTGTGATAAATTTTCATTGCACCAATAATGTATGCAAATTTGTTCTTTCTGAAATTGAATGATAATTGTTTGTTCAATGTTAAATCGAATGGAAATGCTGCTGCAGTCCTCATCTGCACATAAGGTACACCACTTCCATATCATTTAGGTCGATATTTTAGCCCCTTGTATTGAAATTAACCCTTATAGTATTCCTTTTATTTTTCTTCTGCTGCAGAGGAATGGAAGAGCCTAAGGGGGTTGGGCAGCAACAAGGTGAGAGGCCTCCAGATTGCAAGCAGCAGTAGATTGTAATTGCTGCAGTGCAGATATGTGTGGCGGTGTTAAGCCCCCCATTGGGAGGGGGGAGAGTGGATTTGCAGTTTTCGTGGTTATTTACTTTTCATGTCATATCATGAGTTATTGGTTTGGAGAATCTTTTTTTTTTTTACTTTTTTTTTTTCTTTGGGTCTGGTCTGTTTGGTATGATAGGACCCTGGTCTAGTCTGGTCTGGTGGTCTGCTAGTTGAAATGTGTTGAGTCTTGTGATTGCTTGTTACCAATTATTTTATTGCCGGTCTGGTTATAATTATTATTTTTTATCTCTTGCCGACTCTTTGTTGTTTTTTAGGTTCTGTATAGTTTCCTTTGGCTATTTTGCCTTTTCTAAAATTCAATTTGGCTCAAATTATCGTTTATTAATCAAAGGTGTTTTTTTAGACAATTATTCTATACACAAACAATGTAAAGTTTTTTTTTTTTTTTTTTACATAAGGTTAAAATTTAAAATTGAAAAGTCTTTAAATACTAATCTCTAAACTTTAAATTCGAGTTTGGTCCGATACTGGATTGAGCAAAAAGCGCTGAATTTTGTTTAGTTATGATTCGGTTGGAGTCTTTATTGTAGTTTATATTTTGGCCTTAATTGCTGCCAACATTGTTTTTGCCTCTTCTCCAATTCCGAACACAGGAATTGTAAGATTCCTGGCTATTCTTTGCATGCAAAATGCCCAGAGAAGATTTTAAATGTTAAGCTAGCCAGGGCGGGAATTTGAAAGCGAATGTTTAAATCAAAATTTTCAAAAATTTCGAAGTGTTCAATTTATTTTTTTATTTAAAAATTTTGAGTCTAATTAAAATTTTCAAAAACACTAATATTCTAAGAGAACTAAGAATTTTATGGATGATAATTTAAAATATTCAAAAAATTTAGAGCATAATAAGAATATTTTAAAATTTTGAAGGAACATATTAAAAACAAATTTCGGACTTGCATATGGATTCATCCCCGTTCACAATCGGATGGAAATCATCTGCCCCCATTTGTGCCCCAACTTTAAAATAGTGGGTTTAGGGTTTAGAGTTTGGGGTTTAAGGTTGGGGCTTAAGGTTAGGGTGTAGGGAATTAGGGGTAGGGTGTATTTTTTTAGGGTTTAGGGTTTGAAGTTTAGGATATGAAAATTAAGGTTATGGGGCAAGATTTAATTTTAAGTATTTTTAGGCAGAGACATAGAAGGAGGCATGATTAGGGGGCAAGAGATTTTTACCCTTCACAATCACTATGAATGATGTACAGATTAAAGTTATCGTCAAACTATATACAATACAATACACTATGATATACTACAAGCGTCTGTCGGCGAGAGCTGTCTGAAACACCGTGGGCTCCGGTCCGGCTCCGCCACCTATCCAAAGACAGAGACCAGCAAGTTAATGATCACAAAAAAGGACAAGACAGCAAATATATGGCCGAAGACTTCCGCAACTTCTTCCCGGTGAAAATGCCAGTCAAAAGTCAAAACCGCCGTCTCTAAGTGTCCGGAATTTTAGATTTCTTGGAATCTTGATGTGACCGCGTAACAAACATTTAACTAATTTCTAGCCTCACAAATATTTCCGCACCTCAAAGCTTTTAATATTTCATTAATATATATTTTGTCACATGAAACACTAATTTTTTTACATGGCATTTGCATGTAAAAAAAACATTTTTAATAATTTCATAAGATTTTTTTTAATTTTTTAAAAATTTAAAAAATAAAATATAAAAAATTCAAGTGATAACATCGTGACACGACACATGACACAAACTAACCCAAAAATATATTAGATTTTACATGTAGCATTAGTCAAATGTGTGAATTGATGAAGTTTCATAGCACATAAGCTTAATTTAATGTAACATTTGAGCCGAATTCTCAGGTTGGGATTTAGTGTGTTACAGTCTTTGAAGTGTTCTTGGGGTTTATGGCATTAGTTCCATCAAATCGATGAAACATGTTGAGTATTATCATGTGTTTCTACAATATTTTATGGGAAACAAATGAAATGGCGAATTGGCTAATGGTGGTGTTGATCGGACATAATAATTTCATGCAAACAAATAATAAAAAACCCATAAATATTCAAAATTGAACACTTTTACCATATATCAAAATTGTATTCGTCACTAGTCCATCACTGATGACGGAGCACACCATCATCAAATACAATACTTAGTATTAAAACATATGTAACGTTAATAAATGTATTTTATTTTATATAAACTAGTCTCATCGCTTTAATTAGGATAATGCCACTGTGCCAGGTCAACTAATATCCTTCTCACTGCTTCCTGGAAGGTGGCTTCATCCCAGTCATTGCCCTACATGTCATTAAAAAGTATATTAAAATTTTAATAAACATAAACTGATTTATAAATTATTTACATCAAAATTCATATTAACTGCGTACCTCAATTCTAAATCTCAAGTTAACATGATTAACTGAGCCTATGTCTGTTATCCGAGTGTTGGCCTCAGTAGACATCAAGCTTATATTTCTGTCGAGTTTTAAGAATTCTAGCAAGCTAATTAAGATATCCACCATCGGCCTTTCCCCTCTAACACTGATTCTCAGGTCGATGATTCTTTGCGGCGATGCCGATTCAGACACTGGCATGATCCGAATGTTTAATCTCTCGTTTGATGAGCCGTTAACTTCTTCAGCAGCATCAGTAGAAGTGGTTGAAAGTTGAGCTTGTAATGACTGGTTTTGCCGATTGAGCTCCAGAATTTGAGCTTTCAATGAGGCCAAATACGCCCTTGAACTTGTGAGTATTGATACTCTGTCTCTCTGCATTAAACCCAAGTCCACCGCCATTGTTAATGCTTTGAAATAACTGAATCATTTGATGCATGAAATAAAATCAATGGCGGGGTGTACCTTGGTACCAGGAGGAAGAAGGGATCGCAATGCGTCGAAACTTTCATTGAGCTTTTCTCGCCTTTTACGTTCCGATAACATATGCTGCAATTGATTGGCGGCGGGCCGGCTTCGCAGCAGTTGTTCACGCCTCAACAGATTTAATTCTCGGCAGAACAAAATGGCTCGTTTCAGCATGCTTTGGGCCCGTAAACTCGTCCTCGCCGCTGTTGTCGGGGCGGCGCTTGACACGGAGCCGTAACGTTTAAACGCAGTCGCTTTGGGGTTCAGCTGGTGGGGTAAGTTATGGTGGAACGTTGAAGAGGAAGATAAAGAAGGAGGGGAGGTTAGAACAGCAAGGATTGCTTTGGTCATCGCCGCATTTTCGCTCTCTAAGGTCGGTAATCTTAAATTACTCCGAAGCTCGGATAAGGCTTGTTGCACGGCTTGTTGGTGCAGATCGTAGACTGACGAAGACGCCGCTTTGGCTAGCAGAGATGACGGTGTTGTTCCACCGGTCGGAACTTGAGCACGAGGAGCACTTGGGGCGGTGAATACCAGATAAGAGTCCGGACTACCACCTGTGGACCGTGACCCTAATGAAGATGAAGATGAAGATGGCTTGTTAGGATCCGTGGGTTGCGGCAGCCGGTCTCTTATAGCCACCGGAGACTGCCGTAAAAAGTCTTCTGGGAAAAAACTTCTCATCTCCATCTCCATGTTAAGCTATTAAAAAGAACACGAAATCATAGATTAGATTAAATTACATTATTTGGATGGTTTTGTTTATGGATAAATATTCTATACACAGGCCGTGGAAACTGAAAGTTTCCACAAGCCCCTTAGTTTTAGGGTATAGGAAATTAGTTTAGGGTATATGGTTTAGAGTTTAAAATTTAGGGATAGTTGTTTCAATTTAGAGTTTAGTTTTTAGATTTAGGTTTTAACCTATAAAACCTAAATTATAACCCTAAATTCTAACCCCCTATACCTAAATCTCTAAATCTTATACGCTAAACTAATTCCCTATACTTAAAATTAACGCTTGTGAAAACTTTCAGTTTCCACCGCATGTGTGTATAGGAAATTAATCCTTTGTTTATTAGCTTACATTTACCTCATTGGGAGACCCTAACTCAATCTCGCCACTCCTGCATCCCATGAAAACAGCCGTCTGCAACACAAAATATCACGATTATTTCATTACTATAAAGTTCGAAGCCAAGGTACCGAAAGCTTTGACTGCAAAATGAACAAACCTTAACACCTGCTTCCTGTAATAAAGACAACAGGAAGTTATGTTAGGTTACCATGTTCGTTCGTTCCCATTAAAAGAAAATGCAGTATTTTCCATTTGATCTAACTAATTTACCCGATAAAACTGTCGCTGTGTGTGATGAGATGTTCGGTTTTGAAGCTCCGGTTCCCTCAGTTCAATGTAAGGACTATAATTCCTGAAAGCCAATCCCGGAACCGGACCACTGCAGCAAAGAGATCTCACTGGTTTTGAAGCTCCGGAACCGTCATACTGATTGTTTTCAAGAGGGAATATTAGTTGTCGATATTCGATGAACAGCACCAGAGCTTCGGGTCGGATCATGTTTAGGTTAGGTCATTATAACATCCATCAAAACCAATCAAACAACTGTAAAAACGAATCAGAATCTTAGTTTCTCAAACTGAAAGCGAAAGACACAAAATATAATTAAAGTGAAGAAGAAGATCACTTTGCATGGTGTAGCCATAAGCAAATGTACGTGCAGCCAGTGGACTGCATGAGGAATTGGAGGAAACTAGAACGGGCTGCTTCATCGAGGTGGAAGACAGCGTCCATGTAGACGAACAAAATCCTAAACTGCTGGTTTGCTGTCTTTCAGACCATCTTATTAAAGAGAAATGAATGGTAATAAAGGTGATCTCACGTGGGAGAAATATATAAACAGAAGAAGGGGGGGGGGGGGGGGGGGATTGTCTGGTAAAGTGAGAACTAAGAAAAGTAACGAGATAGAGATGTGGTCCATATTGTTTGATACGAGCAATAAACGACGACGAACTGATGCTTAGAAAAGTAGAGGGTCAGTCAACTTTCAAAGTCTTCCCTTGCGATCATTTGTTTGAAAAAAGTCAATTAGGGGGAAGGGTATACTTCTCGGATGAAAATCATCTGCCTTTTCGGTGCTTCTACTTATGTTCTCACGTTTAAAAGTAGGTTTAGGTTTTAGGATTTTAGGTTAGAGTTTATGGAATTTAAAGTAGAGTGTATTTTTTAAAGTGTCAGATTTAGGATTTAAAATTTAGAATTAGGACTTAGAATTTAATTTTATAGTATTGAGATATAAATAAGGATATCGAAAAGTGACCGAAGATTTTTATCAATAATTCTCAAAAGTAAAAGAGATTAAATATAAAACCAAATTAATATTTTTTTTATTACATCTCAATCTCATAATTCATACAACGAACCTTATATTGTCGTTTCATATTCACCAGATTGTATGCCATTATGACGTGATTCCCCATAAAAATATCAAATACAAACATTATTTTTTTTAATAATTTTTATTCAAAAGGAAGAGAAGGGGAAGATGTTAATTAAAGATTTTTTTAAAATATTAGTTTATCCTGCAAGTAAAATCTTTAAAAGTAATAAAATATTAATAAGATATACTAATTGATATATATATATATATATATAAACTTAATCTTTTTCTTCAATTTTTATTTCAAACTTATTTTTTTATTATTTCTCAAATTATGTCTCTCTTCCATTTCCCCATTTTATAGTATTTTTAAATGAAATAAAATTAAAATTATAACTCTCTAGTGGCTCTCATATAGGGATGAGATTCCAAGAAAACTTAGATTGAAAAGTCTATGAACAGTGGTGAGGACTATAACTTTGGATTATAACTCCAAAGACCCCCAAAAATCTAAAATCGTAGCTGGTAAGTCCCTTTCAACAGCTTAGATTTGTAAAATCAAGTCATATAATTTTACATGTTCGAAATTATATTACGTCAGCCTAAAAATTTCAATGTATTTGAAATAATGATTTTTAACTTCTGTTCACACGTGGAGTTTATTTTTATTCCATGTAAATGTAATCGCGTCTTGATAATTCCACTGCAAACTTAATCTGGTTTAAAATGTTATAAATTCTTATGCAAAAAAAAAGAGTTATAAATTCATATATTCAAAAAATGTTATAAAATCATTGGTTTTATTTTATTTTTGATGAAAGCTAAAGTGATTACAAGTAGTATATGTTCTAAATATACTCTCAACCATTTGACAATGAACGCTCAATCACCCTGTTGCAGCTGCTAGTGCTCGAACCCGTAACCTCTAGGAACAACAACCGTTCCCTTAACCACTGGGGCAAGTTGATTCATGCAAAATCATTGGTTTTATTAAATAATTGTATTTGATGTTATAGATTTTTTTATAAAATATATTAACACCCAAACTAATCTTAATATTAACGATATGGTTATTTAATTGAAGCAACAACTTTATTTTTCTTATAGGTATGAACTACTACCGATGAGTATTAAAGGACTAGTGAGATTAAGGTACCATCAAAAATTTAGGAAATTTAAATTTTGCCTCTAAAATTTTTGAAAATTTTAATTTAGATCTTTAAGTTTTTTAAAAAATCATATTAAGTTTCAAAATTTTGAATATTTTCAATTAAATTTCCTCTAAAATTTTTGTTAAGTCTCTTAAAATTGTTAAATTTTTTAGTTAAACTCTCATTTTTTTGAAAATTTCTGTTTAAGCCTCCAATTTTTTTTAAATTTGAGTTGGCTCCTCAAACTTTTACTCCAAATTTTAATTTTTTTTTTAAAATTTGAAAGTTGTTCATAAAAAAATAAAAAAATGTAGACACTTTTCATAGGTAGTAAAGACACATTTTGATGGGCATCTTTAGCAAATAAATTTATTTTAAAATATAATTTTTAAATATACTCCAATATATTGGATACCAAAACAGTTTACTTGTTTGTTAATTGATAAATATTTTGCTTGGTATCAAATAGAGCTAGGATTAAATATTAGAATGTAAAAATATTTATTAAGTCTTTAATTTTAAAAATTAGAAAGAACAAGTCAACAAACATATTATTTAACTAATATTTAAACTAAAAAAATAAAAATATTTCATACCATAAAAATTTAGGACCTCCCACCCACTAAATGGCTCCATCCCTAATTGAAATCTTTTGGAGACAATCAATTCAAATGCAAATCCATTTTAAAAATTCGAGAAATTATAAATAGTTTAGATATTTTGTAAATGATTCAAAATGATGAATAGATAAAAAAATTTAACTTACCAAACATGATAATTTAATCTTTGTTGAAAATATAAAATTTCAGTGCATTTTAAAAAAATTAAAAATATATATAATTAATTATTATATTGTAATCAGTTTTAAACTATTTAAAAAAAAATCCTGTAAAGTAGAGAATACATTTTTGACAGGATCATTGTGTACCAAGCCCATGTTTCCGAGGCCTATATTGGGTTAAATTCATGGCCAGGCTACGTTTAGGATCCAGTTTTTGTAAAGTTTTAATGGAAAAAAGAGAGAGAATAAAACATCAGTGAACAAGTAAAAGGAAATGGAAACACTTTCTTGTAATTTCCCCTCATTTTTCTTAAATTTATCAAATTCTCAAACTTTTCTTAAATTTCCTATTCACCAGGTCCACTACTCTATCAGAGCAGCAACAAACTTGAGCTTGAGCTTGAGGATGGCTCACTCCCACTCTTCCCAAAACCCAGGTCACCTTTACTTCTTAATTTTTTGTTTTATTTTTGAAGTTAATTGATTATTGGAGATTGACCCTTGGTTATATTTTCAGTGATTGAGCAGCAGAGAGTTGTAATCCAAAACAAGCATGGAGAAAAGCTTGTGGGATTGTTACATGAAACTGGATCTAAAGAAATTGTAATCTTATGCCATGGTTTCCGATCCACCAAGGTTGGTAATTTAAAGTTGAAACCTTTTTCATATTTCTGCGCTTTGAATTTAATCAAGTATTGGGGCAGATATGTTGATTATTGATTAAGAACAAGTAATCTTGGGTGTATTGTATGCAATCCGTTAATTGTTGTTGAAAGTAGGGGTGATAATGTGCCTGACCGGCTCACGAGCTACTCGGGCTCGGCTCAGTCAAAGCTCGGCTCGAGTGAGCTCGACTCGGTTCGAATCTTTAACAAGCCGAGCCGAGCTTATCCAGGCTCGGCTCGAAAAGCTCGTGAACAGGCTCGTAATCTACATATGCACTAAAATAAATTATGTGTTTGTATTTTCTTTTATTAGTTGGTTGTTTGGTTTTGTATTTTCTTTAATTATGTGTTTGTATTATAAGAATATTTATTGATTATTTGGATTAATCTAATTTTTGGCACTTTTTTTCCTTTTCCGGTCATTGAATTTCGTTTTAGTATTGGTTATGAAAGGAATTTTTAACGAATCTTTTATTAAAAAAACTATAGCAAAAATTTTCATTTCGATCCGAGCCGAGCCTGGCCAGACTCGGGCTCGGTTCGGCTTGTTATCACCCCTAGTTGAAAGCATGATATATGTTTATGTAGCAGCACTCATAAAATCTGCTTGTGCTACAGGCTGATCGGACTATGGTGACCCTTGCTGCTGCTTTGGAGAAAGAAGGAATCACGGACTTCCGTTTCGACTTTGCCGGAAATGGGTAAGTTGGATGAGGTACAATGGATTCGTCTATTGTGTTGACGAATCCATTGGACATTTATTTGTAGTTGCAGAACTAGAACTACTGTTTATGTGCATCTCAGAACATGATTCTAATTGTGCTTTGATTCGATCTTTGTCGAGTAACATAGCTTTTTATGTCGGTCTTCAGAGTCCTGAATCTTTTACATAATTTTGCTGCTTATCATATGATTAATTGTGAGCTTCTTCATTTCAGAGAAAGTGAAGGTTCATTTGAGTTCGGTAACTACTTGAGAGAAGCAGATGATTTGCATTCCGTCATCGAGCACTTTTGCAAGGCGAACCGCGTAGTAACTGCAATTGTTGGGCATAGCAAAGGTGAGTTATTGACCTAGGTGTTTTCTTACAACTGCATGTATGAAGAAGTGTAGGAAGGAACAAATTTAGACTCCGTGTTCTTTTCATGTTGGATTTATGAGGCATATGTAGTCTGCTTTAATTATTGTTATTCGGAGGCTATTTTCTTTTCTAGCAACCTACTTGCAGTGTTCGACACGATAAAGAGATACTGAATTTTCATATTTACCCTAGTATAGCTAAAATAACTAAAATGCAGGAGGTGATGTGGTGCTTGTCTATGCTTCCAAGTATGGTGATATCAACAATGTTGTCAACGTCTCTGGCCGCTATGACCTGAAAAAAGGCATTGAAGAGCGCTTCGGGAAAGACTTTATGGACAAGATTAAGGACGGATATGTTGATATTAAGAATAAGGAAGGTAATAGTTATTTTGGTTGAATGATTATAACATGAATGAGTTCCTCAGTCCTCCTCAATTGCTTTCCACATGTTAAGTGATAGCTAAGTCAATGTTCCTTCCGACTGAAATCTTTCTTTTCCCTCATTTGTTTCTTTTCTTGTTTGTCATTACGGATTCGTTTCACATTGATCGAGTATTTGAGATTTTATGTCTGTAGGAAGAGTTGAGTTTCGTGTGACCAAGGAAAGTTTAATGGATCGCCTACATTTAGACATGCACGAAACATGTCTTAAGATCCCCAAAGAATGCAGGTGAGTTTTCTTCTCTTGTTGGGTTAGAAGACTGTTACTTGCTTCACAGATCTTATATCAGATAGCATAATTTCCCAAGTTATTATCGGTGTAAAACGAACGAATCTCATTAAGCGACCATCTACAGGGTGTTGACAGTCCACGGATCTGCCGATGAAACAATCCCCGTCGAAGATGCATATGAGTTAGCCAAGATCATACCGAACCACAAACTGCACATCGTAGAAGGCGCCAATCATAACTACACTAAACATCAAACGGAATTAGCGTCGGCGGTTGTGGATTACTTAAAGGCAGCTTTACAGCAAGACTAGTGAACTCCTGGGTACTTTTTATGCCAAATAACATTTCTAGTAAATTTTAGCCATGTTCTTATAAGACTGTAATTGAAGGGGCTGATGGAAACAGCATACACTGGCAAATGATGTTGTAAGTGTTTGGAGACATGTTTATTTATGTGATTAAGTTGCCATTCCAGTTTTTATCACCCAAGTTAATTAGAGGTCTAAATAGGTAAAAAAAAATCTTACTATATTTTCTAGTAAAAAAAGTTGAGGGGCCACCAGCCCTCCAAGAGACTATATAAATTCGTATGTGATGACACCTATCAGAGTCAAGTGTGCGACGCGAATTGGTCAGGATAATATAGTTGAAAATATAAAATCTTGAGTTTATCATGTTCTGAATATACTCTCGACCATTTGATAATGCATGCTTAATCACCTGCTGCAGTTGTTGGTGCAAAAGCCCGTGACCTCTAAGAACAACAATCATTCACTTAACTACTGAAGCAAATTAGTCAATAGTCATAGGTTCGCAACTGTTTTTCAGTTGATTTGTTCAGGAATTTGTTCGAGTTGATTTGTTATCATAACCTCGTCAATCTTTTGATTTTGATATAGGGACAAAGTTGTTGACTTCCATTGAAATTATGGCAAATTCGATGGCCAAAACAGTAGTGTGTTTGGGGAAGACCAAGAGTGAGTGGTCTTTTTAAGGTATAGTCAAAATATCTACACTGTCGGTTTAGCGGGGTGAGACATTAAGTTTCTTAAACAATATTAAGGGTTCGAATTTTAACGTTGTGAACGAAGAAAAGTGAATTGGAATAATCGTCCTCATATTGGACATCTGCAAAACTCGATCCGTATCAGTCTGTCAATAGTTAAATACCGTTTTTTAAACAAAAAAGAGAGTATAATCTATTATTTGTAGGTAGAAGTAGAGTTTGAAGAAAAGTAGAGCCCTGTCTTCATTAGACAAATTAAATAATGTGAGAAAACAACTTGGACTTCTCACTGTACAATATACAATATACAGTATACAGTATGCGCCCCCTTATAAATTCCTTATCACTAACTCAAATATAACCTCACAGTTCTTCACTCTCCACTCCTCACTCCCTTCTTTCCTTGGCCAAAAAAAAAAAAAAAATACAGAATATTTTTTCTTCAATTGCTATTTCTTTCTTGTATCTTTGTGTTGCTGCTTGTGAAGTTAAGGTTAGGAGACTACAATGGCAAAGAAGCCGAGAATTGTTATAATTGGAGCCGGGATGTCTGGTCTTACTGCAGCTAACAAGCTCTACACTTCCACTAGCTCCAACGATTTGTTCGAGCTAGTTGTTGTCGAAGGTGGCCATAGAATCGGTGGCAGGATCAACACTTCAGAGTTTTGTGGTGACAGAATTGAGATGGGTGCTACTTGGATCCATGGAATAGGAGGTAGCCCGCTTCACCAAATTGCTCGGGAAATCCATGCGCTTGAGTCTGAGCAGCCATGGGAGTGTATGGATGGGTTCTCGGATGAGCCGAACACCGTTGCCGAAGGCGGTTTCGAGCTGAACGCCTCTATCGTCGACCCCATATCCACCCTTTTCAACAACCTGATGGATTTCGCTCAAGGGAAGCTGGCTCAAGACAGTGCAGGCAGTGGAGGGTTTGGTAACCAAAGTGTCGGTGCGTTCCTTAGACAAGGCCTGGATGCTTATTGGGATTCTTGCAAGGACCATGAGGAGCTCAGTGGATATGGTAAATGGAGCAGGAAGTTGCTGGAAGAAGCCATTTTCGCCATGCATGAAAACACCCAGAGGACTTATACTTCGGCTGGTGATCTGTTCAATCTAGATTTCGAAGCAGAAAGGGAGTACCGCATGTTCCCTGGTGAAGAAATCACCATTTCTAAAGGCTACTTGAGCGTAATTCAACACCTTGCATCTGTTCTTCCTCCTGGGGTTATCCAATTAGGCCGCAAAGTCACAAGAATCGAATGGCAGCCGGAGAGTAAAAAATCAAATGGCTATGATTCTAGCTCCAGACCCGTGAAGATTCACTTTTGTGATGGATCTGTTATGTTAGCAGATCATGTGGTAGTCACAGTTTCACTAGGGGTCCTAAAAGCTGGAACTGGTCAAGATTCAGGTTTGTTCAATCCTCCACTCCCTCCTTTCAAGACAGAAGCTATATCGAAACTCGGATACGGTGTTGTTAACAAGCTGTTTCTTCAATGGAGTCCAAATGGCAATCGAACTGCCGAAGAAAAACACAAGTTCCCTTCCCTGCAAACTGTTTTCCACCCCCGGCAATCCGAGTTCAGGCACGAAAAGATCCCATGGTGGATGAGGAGGACAGCTTCTCTCTCCCCAATTTACAGCAATTCAAACGTCCTCCTATCTTGGTTTGCAGGGAAAGAGGCTCTCGAGCTCGAAACTCTTAGTGATGAAGAGATTATAAACGGAGTTTCAGCAACAGTTTCAGGTTTATTACCAACCCATAATTCCCCTGAATTCTGCAAACCAAGATTTGTCAAGGTTTTGAAGAGCAAATGGGGCAGTGATCCATTATTCTTGGGATCCTACAGCTATGTTGCTGTTGGATCAAGTGGTGCTGATTTAGACACAATGGCCGAGCCATTACCAAAGATTGGGAGCTCCGAGTTAGACCAAGGTGTGCATTATCCACTCCAAATTCTGTTTGCTGGGGAAGCTACACACAGAACCCATTATTCTACAACTCATGGAGCTTATTTTAGTGGTCTTAGGGAAGCCAATAGGCTTCTGCAACACTATAGTTGCCTTGGGGCTTAGAATTAGCCACTTTAATTTGATTTTTTTTTGAATACCCTAAACCATCTTTCTTTAAAGTAAAAGCAAAGGGGGTGAATGAGAGCAAAAGAGAAGAAAAAAAAAAGGGGGGGAAAGGGGTTGGCTTTAATGAAATTATGGATGAGATAGATGTATTGGCATGAATTAAAGAAGCTTCCTTTCAATTTTCTATAGCTATTCACTTTGCTTTTGTGTGAGTACCCATGGATTTCCTTTTCAACTATATACATAATATACATATATGGATAAATATTCTATATACAGGCGGTGGGTCTTAGTTTTAGGGTATATGGAGTTAGTTTAGGGTATAGTGTTTAGGGGTTTAAGTGTAGGATGTTAGAATTTAGGGATAGTTGTTTCAATTTAAGGTTTATAGGTTAAAACTTAAATCTTCATTATATTATCTTAAACACTAAATTATAACCCTAAACCTTAAATTAAAACAACTATACCTAAGTTCTAACTCCTTACACCTAAACCCCTAAACCCTATACTCTAAACTAAAGCGTTTGTGGAAACTTTCAATTTCCACCGTCAGTGTATAGGAAAGTTTCCACAAGTGTCTTAGTTTTAAGGTATAGTGAGTTAGTTTGGGATTTAGGGGTTTAGGTGTAGGGAGTTAGAATTTAGGGATGGTTGTTTCAATCTAAGGTTTAGAGTTATAATTTAAGGTTTATAGGTTAGAGTTTAGTTTTTAGGATAATATGGTGAAGATTTAATTTTTAACCTATAAACTCTAAATTTTAACCCTAAACCTTAAATTGAAACAAGTATCCCTAAATTCTAACCCCTGCACCTAAACCCTATACCCTAAATTAACTCTGTATACCCTAAAACTAAGGCGCTTGTGAAAACTTTTAATTTCCACCGCCAGTTTATAAGACTGTGAAAATTACCAGTGGATATATATATAATCTTGGTTTGATATTCAAAGCAAAACCATTATAAGACAGTGTTTGGCACTGAAATGGGTTGTTGTGTGTGCTAGGTGGGGAGTTGAAAGAACAAAGAGAGGAGCTTTGGATCCCACTGCCAATTGCTTTGGCTTTTGGGCACTGGACAGGATCCGCCAAACCCGGCTCTTTCCAGCTAGGAATCTCCTTTCCTGGCTTTAAAACTACCTTCAACTTCATGTATGAGAACAGTGCAGCCCTGAAGGCTGAAGTCCGTCAGCATTTTTCATACCAAAACAACCAGAGAGAATCAGAATACCATGCACACGTGACGGTGCAGACATACACAAAGACAGTTAGCTCAGCCTCTTACAAGACATAGAAAACGACACTCCATAAGCATACAATATCAGCTTACAGATTTTTCTGTCTGGGGTTATTTTTTTCCTCATATTATTTACCACCATTTCCATCCCTTTGATTGTAATGACGAACAGCAAAAGCACTGTGTGGTCAAATCAGTAAAGCTATTCATGGAGACTCCATTATTGTGGGTTATGAGAGATTTTGGTAGGCTCTCTCGCCCAAAAAAAAGAACCGGGAATGACCCACTTGCTGTCTCTTTTTGCCTCTTGTTGGCATCAAGTCCTTGTCTGCTTCATAAACAAACAAAGAAGAATCTCCATTTCCCAACCCCACCACCCTAAACAACTCTAACACTAAACACTAAACACCCTTCGATTATATCCGAAGTCGAGTCGATTTCGATCCTTGAACAAATTCGTGTTACTTCGAATCGTATGCATTCGTTTGGACGCTGATCATGTTTTTACTGTTAGATTGCGGTGCTTCCATGGTTATGCATAAAGATTCATAATTTATAGATAAAGGAAACAAGACAAAACCTGAAATTATTATCTACTTTGCTTTTATTTTGCAGTGTTTTTGACATTGTTTTGTAGCAATACGTATAGTGTTCTAAAAAAGTTTTGAGATGCCAACATGATAACTTTCTTAAATCAGACAAATATCCAAGTTGGAGGATCAGTCGGTCTTTTGACTTTTGAGGATATAAAAGAAGGAATAAAGTTTTGAGATTTCCCATAAAGTTAATTAAAAAAATTGGAGTCTTAATCCCCAAGAAAATATCGTGCTGTCAACAATGATGAGCTCTGAAAATAATGGAAAACTTTCTCTATGCTCAAAAAAGAGATTACAACTGTGTTTAACTCTTAATACTTAGTATCGGGATAAATTACTTGATTGCAAAAAAAACTTATATAAACATAATTATGGTCAAAATAAATTTTCAACTCTTCAACGAATGTGCAAAGGGAAAAATTGGCCTCCAGTTGTTACCGTTGTTTTTTTATAAATATTCGAACCATTACTCTAACAAGTTTCTTCTTTTTAACGAGGGTATCCAGTAATGTTAAAAAAACAGAGGGTTTTTATGATTTGATTACCCATTTGTTTCTTTTCCAGTGGGGCGCTGCTGGGTTAATTACGAGCATTGATACTTTTGTGATTTGTTTTGCTGGAAGATCATATCTTTTAAAAAACATGTCTTTTAAGTGTAATCTGATTAAGATCAAATCCGTCTAATCAAATGAATAATTCGATTGGATTGGATGTTTAAAGTTTTAATCCAAAAGAGAAATGTTAAATCCTAATTTGTCCAGTACTTCCCAAGTACAGCAAACTTAATTGTGAACCAGCCCTAACGACAAGAAAGCATTAACAAATAAAGTGGGAAATCATGTCAATTTATATATCTAATTATTAGTGTTTTAATTTGGGTCTATAATTATTTTGGTTTAGCTTTCTTTCTTTTCTTGTAATTTAGTCATTATACAATGAAGTGAGATTAGTCTTTAAAAATAACTATGCTTTTGTGGCACATTTTTCTTTCTTTATGACACATTTATTTTTGTCTTTTAGAATGATTTTTTTTTCTTCCTCAATCGTTTAGCCTTTTTTTTTATCTTTTTCTCCAGATTAGATTTGACGACACCACGACTGATCAAAATTTCGCTCATTTATAATCTTGTTGATCTTTCCTGCTCTAGACCCTCAGATTGAATTTGGATACGCGACTTGCGCTCGTGAATAGTTTCTCATGACACTCGGCTCTGATTTGCGGTTTCCAATGGTCTTTCAATAGTTTAATCACTTTTGTGGTTCGTTTGTCGATGCAGTCATATTTGTTCGTATCTATTTTTTGTTTGAGTCTTTTGGATGGGGTTTTAACATTTTACATGTATGGTCATGTATGATATAAAGTGATTAGTTTTAAGAAAATATTCAAATTATATATTCAATTTACACGATCATAGTTATAAACTCATATTAAAATTTTAGGTATTTTCTCTTTTTAATATGACTAATCGCTTCTATTTAAGAAAAATATCAATAAAGCATTCTTACAATTTTTGTGACAAAAGTAAGTCGCCTATTAATTACTTGTTCATGAGTCTTATTTTAGAGTTTTTTGTTTTATTTTTCGTTAAAAAATAATGTAGGCGTAAAAATATGAGTAAAAATCACCAAAAAAATTCAATTTGTATTCGATAGCAAACTATTTTTTTAATTATACAATTAAATTATGACTCTCAATTTTTAAATATTAAATTAATACATTAACAATTAAATCTTCGCACTTCATTTATTACTATTTTATATTTAAGATGAGTCTACCATGCTCTACGAGCATCGCTGAGTACCACTAACGGTGAGCACTGCTGAGCACCTTTAAATTAATTTATAAAAATTAAAAATTTAAAAGACTCGACGTATAATTATAATTATTTAAATATATAATTATAATTTATTTGAAATAAAATATTAATTAAATTATTTTATATATATAATATTTTTAATTTTTTAAATAATTGGATCAAATACCAACCTTAGTCAATTTTAAAATAAAACCCTAAATACTAAACCCAAAACCCTAAATCTTAAATTCAAATATCGGATTTAAGTTTTAGGGTTAATGTTTATTATTTAGGATTTAGGGTTTATAGTTTTGTGTTTTATGTTTCGGGTTTTAGGTTTCGGGTTTAGGGTTTTTATTTTTAAATTGACTAAACTTGGTATTTGATCCAATTATTTTAAAAAAATTTAAAAAACATTATATATATGGAAATAATTTAATTAATATTTTATTTTAAATAATTTATAATTATATGTTTAAATGATTGATAATTATATGTTAAGTCCTTTAAATTTTTAATCTTTATAAATTAGTTAAATGGTGCTCAACAGTACTTATCATTAGTGGTGTTTAGCGGTGCTTTGTAAAATTCTCCTTATATTTAACCTTAAAATCTCATCATGATTTCATCACTGAAAATATATTCTAAAACTAAGCTATTCATTCGGGATGTACAAGCCATGCGCCGATAAAGATTTTAGAAACTCCTATTGATTAGATTTGCGTTTATATTCAAAAGAAAATATTTTATTTAAATTTAATTATATAAACTTTAAAATTTTTAATTTCATTTAAAGCATTAAAATTAACTTTTGAATATATATATATATATATATATATAGGTTTAATGCCAAAATGAGTGCTGAAACTATCGTATTTTTTTATTTTTTGCACATTTTAAGTGCTCAAACTATCCCGTTTTTTAAGTGCCTAAACCTTTTTTTGCTCATTTTAGATGCCCAAACTATCATTTTTGGTCAAAATAGATGCATTGACTATCATTTTTGGTCAAAATTGATGCATTGACTATCATTTTTTTGTGTCAAAGTAGGCGTCTCAGTTTGATCTTAAAAGTGATAAAAATAATAGTTTGGACACTTAAAAGGAGAACAAAGTTTAGATACCTAAAAGAAAAAAACGGAATAGTTTGAACATCTAGAAAAGTCAAAAAATAATTTAAACACCTAAAAAGAATAAAAAATAGTTTAAGCACCTAAAAAGCAAAAACATGATATTTTAGACCCTTATTTTAGTATTAAACCATATATAAAATTGTAATTGGACTGAATCTGTAACAAGTGAACGAAGACATAAAGTCCGGGAATATTGGGCACTAAAATGACCTAGTCCTAGACATACAAGACAATGATTTAACAGCCTAAACGCCTAAACCATAGTTGTAATACCATAGACTATCTTATCAAATATCAATAGCTACCCACACTATTTTCTTTCCGTTTTTTTTTTAATTTTAATTTTTCCCTACCAAATGAGCATGTGATGATGGCCTAGTGGTCAGAGCACGCTCACCTGCTCCACTCTCTTCCCCTTAGGTCCCGGGTTCAAGACCTCTCAGGAGCATTGCCTTCACCTAGATTTCTCCCCTCCCCTCTAAGTAGAAGTAGAATAGAATTTTCAAAAAAAAAAAAAAATTTCCCTACCAAATCAACAATATTTATTTGCACTTACTTATTCAATGTGACCCACCCCACATCTCTATATTTGAAATTTCTTTGAAACTTTCATCATCTTAAAGGGTCTTCATGATATTTCCCAAATGATGTGACCATGGTTACAATAAATATTTATTAAACATCAGTTTTAATGACTCCAAAACTCGTATTCTTCCAATAAGAACCAAATCCAATCCATCACAAAAAAAAAAAAACCTTGAACAAAACTAGAAGTGCTATTCACAATCCCTAAATCTTAAACTTATAAATCCTAAATATTATTCACAATCACTAAATTCTAAATTACTAAATTCGAACCCCCTAAATCTTACACCTTAAATTAAGTCCCTATACCTTAAAATTAATATTGTAAACTTTTAGTTTTTACCGTCAGTATATCAAATAATTATATTTTTTAAAGGTTTGAAATTTAAACTCGTTCCAAAAATAAATTAAAATTGATATTTTAAACGTAAAAAAATGCATATGTTCCAGAGATGAGGCATAAAATATAAAACGAACATATTACACATCTTATCAAACAATTTTTTTTTTGAATAATTGTCAAACATTTCTTAAATTGTCAGTCTTAAATACTTTAAATCATAAGTATATTTTTAGAGTCGTCACCTAAAACCTAAAACTTTTGCTCTGAAAAATCTTAGCCGCCGTCTACTTTTACTTTTTTTTTTCTCTTTTAATCGCCGGCAACGGTACCAGTTTTAGTACTGATTGCTGACCGCCAAATTTATTGTTTCATTTGTTTTTTTTTTGTTTTTTAATAAATTATTCTGCTCTTGTGGTACGATTTAGTCTACCTTTTGGTACGTATTTCTGTCTTTTGGTACTTTTTTTATTTTAATTTTCAATTAGGTTGGATCTGACGACATAACGACTGATCAAGATGGCGCTCCTTTTATTATGCTGGTGATCCCCCTTCTCGGACCCTTGAACTAGATTTGGATACGCGAAGACATTTACCGTTTATTCGCGATTGAGTTGTGGTAGTGACCTTTTTGTCAACGTACGATCATTGTAATATGCATTTGTTAATGTTGTTTGTTGATGGTTGTACCCATCATCGTCGATTTGGGGTGTTTGTATCCGTCTTTTGTTTCGAGTATTTGGATTAGGTTCTTACCTATTCATAGTATGGTCCTATTATGATCTAGAGCCGCTATTATGATCTAGGAGAACCGAAACGCAGGTTAGGGAAAACGTAGAGATTTCGGCAATCATTTCTGGCCGCACAATTAGAGTATTGTATCTTTCCTGAATCTTCCTTAGAAAAGTAGTGTTCCACGCCTTATTGCATGTTTCAATTCTGGTGTCGTCACAGTTTGCAAATTAGATGTTTACAAAGACGTCCATTTCGGGTTTCAGAAACGCTAAAATTGGCAATTTCTTTCTATTTTACAAATTACATTCTAAAGAAGCCAAAGCAAACAATTCTAATTCTTTTTTACTTTCACCTATATAAATTAATGATTAAATCCCACCAAAGTTTGATGTCAAACAGAAAAAGAAAACATACTTCATTGTAGTACCGTTATATAAAAATCTTTCTTCACGTTCAGTCTATCTTTCTTTCTTAAGAATCTCTAAACTAGAATAGACCATTGGAAGATGTTGTTAGATTGTCAGCGGCGGTGGCGTTTCAATGTTCATCGTTACTCGCTGCCTTTGCATCCACCTCGAGCTCTCGACAACTGGGTCTTTCACCCAAATTTACATTAGATAGCAAAAATTGTAACCTTTCAAGGTAATGGGGTTTGCATTTTTAGTCTTGGTTTTATAAAATTTATTTCCATTCATAAGTTAAATAATGATGAGTCGTTTAATTTGATCGGTTTGTTCATGCAGTTTCGTATGAAAACTAGTTCTTTTGTTACCAGAGCATAGTTTTTCAGATGATGTTTTAGTTTTCCTGGACTGAACTTTACCGGCATTTCTCAGTGCTATATATGTATAAACTATTGGGATTGACAAGTTCTTGTTCTGTAGGTGCATGCAACTATCACTGAAACAAGCCAACCGAAATGGTGGGAAAGAAATGCAGGGCCTAATATGGTTGACATTCACTCTACTGAAGAAGTTTTGAGTGCCTTAAATGATTCTGGAGATAGATTAGTTATTGTTGAATTTTATGGAACTTGGTGTGCTTCTTGCAAAGCTGTATTCCCCAAGGTAATTCATGCATTTCTTTACACTGTTTCATGTTTTCTAATATCTGAAACATATATTATGTGCCTGGTTTGAAGTAGCTATGCTGATTCTGAATGTTTGTGTTTTTCTGATGTTGCTTTGTGATGACACCGGCAGCTCTGCAAGACGGTCCAAGATCGCCCGGAAATTTTGTTCCTCAAAGTCGATTTTGATGAGAATAAGGCTATGTGCAAAAGTTTGAATGTTAGGGTGCTTCCTTATTTCCACTTCAACCATTGGATTGCATACCATGCTTTGAAACACATATCAGAACCAAATGAGGCGGATGAACAACCTGAGCCAGCTATGTAACAACGTCTGTACATCAGGAGAATTGGAGACCTGAATCTTGAATCCGTATCTGCTCCGTTTAAAAAGCCTGGAGAATCGAACTAAACACGTGATTCATTATAAAGTATTGTCCTAGTACATGTGCATTGCCATGTATATTGCACAATCCTTGGTTTTTACACAATATTTCTGCATATAACCATTTTTTTCCTGTAGAAGAACACAAACTAGGAATCCCCTTAGCTTGCTTCTCTTTTCATTCTTGTTCTGCCCGTGATAAGTGTAATGTGACCTCAAAATTCAATCAGAAATCAAATTTCCATGTCACTCCTTGCAGAAGAAATGCAGCATCCATCATTAAATTCAATGATTTCTATTAATTTGCATAAAATTTCTGAAGTTTGCTATCCAGCTTCCTGTGTAATATAATATAATACATTTGCTTACATAAAAAACAGAAGCCTGAATCTGATCTTTTACAAAATTGGAAATATACAATTCTTAATGTTTAGACCTGAAAGTTTACCAGGCTGGCTGGAAGTTGCCTGGCAGCAAGGAGATAATAAATAAAAGGAAAATTGGTGTGCAGAGACGTGGCTAACTTTGAAGGCTAATGTTTTTGTTCACTTCTAGTTGGCTTGGCTTTGCCTTTCTTGTGAGAACTCTCAATCTTCTGTTAGGTGAGTTGGGTCTACAATTTTGTACTTTCTCCACCCTCCATTTAAAGCCACAATATTCAGACAAATCCAAACAAAAGAACCGACACTTTTGGTGGTTAAGAACTATCAACTTTGTTTGTATGAGCCTACATCACTTTTGATCATCAATTTCACCATTGCCATCTTACTTAACCATGCTCTGCAGTAGCCTGCATGAATGTGAAACTCTGCAATCCCACTTTCTGATAATAAATTCAACAAAATTCGGATCGTACCAAGGCCGGTTGGATCAAGGAACAAGGAGGATATAATGCGCTTAAGCAAAGTCTCGAGTTTGTACTCCAAAACATTATCCGACTCGACCCGACTCCTATTTTCCTATGGAAATGGTGAATTTCAGGGGCTGGATCCAAAATCACAGCTGGAAAATGGACCACTTTCCATACAAATGATACCAGTCCAGTCCAGAAAGAAACAGAGGAATCTTTGCCCCATTCATTAATCTTTTAAAGGAATCATCATCCTCTCACCCTCTTGTTTTTTTCATGCTTCATTTATGAGCAGTTCAAGCAACTCATCTAAATCCATGAACAGGACAAAAGATAGAACAGAGACAATAATTCAAAGTTGCACAAGATATTACAATGCATCACAAAGATTAAATTTTTATTAACCGGCTGATTTCATTTTCATGGCTGGATTTTGTTTCCTAAACCAAGATCGTTTCTTTTTCATCATCTGATCCGTAATTCCAATTTTTTAAACTAGTTTTTTGTACAATGAAACACTTTGAACTCACACTTTGGCGAAATGCATTGCAAAAGCAGCCTTGAAGTGTGTTCTTGTTTAATAACAGCATCCTCTTTCTCCACCAGAACCGCCCCAACAATCCTCTCATAGCCTCCTCCGCCACCGCTCGCCACGTAAGCCACGAGCGCCGCCTGAGCCGGCGGCAAACTGGGGTTATAGGCTGCTGATTCCATGTAAGACCCTTTATATATCTTCCCTTCAACGTCCAGCAACGCCACCCCAGATGGACACCCGCTGTACGGCGCGTGTGACATGTTGGCCGCTTCGAGAGCCGCGCGTTGTAAGTCATCGACACCGTTGATTTTGCCGTTGCAAAACGATAAGCCGTTCCGGTGAGGCTCGAGGAGAAGAGGGACGTCTTTTTCTAGCAAATCGTCCGGGCCGAACCTGTGAGGTAAAAAATGGGACAAAGGAGTAAATTCTTGGTCTTTATCATTACAATTGTTGTTTATTTTGTTTTCTTTTTCGTCTTCGGACGAAGTAATGAGGATCTTGACATCGGGGGCGCCACGGAGCTCCTGGAGGAATTGACGGCAATGGCCGCAAGGGGCGGCGGAGACGGCGAGGTACTTAAGACGCGGCTCCGCATTGAGGGAAAGGTTGGTGATTAGGAATTGCTCGGCGTGTACGGATTGGTTGAGGGGAAGACCCGGGAATTCCAGATTGACTCCGAAAAAGATACGACCAGACGAACCCATCCCGACTGCTCCGACGTGGAATTTAGAGATTGGCGGGCGGGCTAAGGTCTGGGCGGATTTGACCAACGACGGAAGGAGTTGGAGCACGGTTTGGGCTGATTGTTTGGCCATTTGTTCGGCTTCGGCGGAGTCGATCACGAATCTGGGTCGATCCATTTTGAGATTTAGCTTGATGGGTTGACCCGTTTACAGAGAGGGCAAGCGGGTCTTTAAAATGAGGGAGGAGACGGGAAGAGGAAGGAATGAATATGAGTGGAGGTTATTTATAGTTGTAATGAAAAACAGTAATTAATTTTTTACTACAGTAAATTTTACTATACAAGTTAATCCTTGTATCATTATTGGCAAGAATCGGTGTTGTTTAGGAAGTTAAAATTTTGGTTGAATATTAATTGATTTTAAATTAGTGTTATAATTAATAATTAAGTACTTATTATAAAAAGTTTATTATTTAAAAAATTATTATAAGAGTTTTTTCAAATTTCAATTACCGATTAATTCGGTTTAAAATCGGTTAATTAATTGACTTAATCGAACTAACCCAAAATATTAAATATTTAACACACTATATATGTTCGTTTGTGTTCATTTGTGTTTGTTTATGTTCGTTTCATTTAAACGAATGAACACGAACAAGTTACATTCCTTAATGAACGAACACAAACACGAACAAAATTTTTTGTGTTCGTTTATGTTCGTATTTGTTCATTTGTTCGGTTAAAGTTAAACGAACGAACATGAACACAGCTTCGTTCATGTTCGTTTGATTCGTTTACAGGCCTAGCAGTTCTAGTGAAACAAAAATAAATTAACATGTGAGTTATATTGTTAACGTGTTTCCGTGATTTATATTATAAATTTAATAATAGTAGACACTTGATTACATTATTTTTTTCTTCCTGCTGTCACTGTATGAAATATTTATCATTGTATAAAATAATTATATGGGCGAAAGATGATTTCATACTTGAAATAAATATTTATAAAAAGAATTTAATAAGTAATTATAAATAGAGTGATAAAGGGTTTAAATATTTTTTCTATTAATTGTGTTTCCGAATTTTTTAAACAATTGTTTTTAATTTTTTATAGACTTTTAGCTTAATGGCAATAAACAAGTTCTAAAAAATCTTGCGGTCAAATAACAAAAATTAGAATCAAACTCGAGCCACAAATGGGTATGAAAACGAAGTTTGATGCCCGTTAAAATTCATTTCGTTTATTAATTATATTATATATATTTTATTTGGAAAAGCCAAAGCAAAATCAAACAAGAAATAATTGACTTGGAAATTCTTACAATTGTCAATGAGCCATCAAAATCATTAAAAATGAAAGTGAAAGCTCAAGTAAAACCAACTAACGTAAAGCTGTTAGATTTTAGTTCGTTGATTTTTGGTTCAAATAGTATTTTTATGATTCAAACTTAACAACTTTTACCTAAAATTTCCATTACATGTCATAAATATTTAAGAAATTATTCTCACCAAAAAAATCTACCTGCCTTAGAAGACACTTTCCAAGGTGACAAAATATGGTTAGCTGGTGCTTATAAACATTAAAGATACACAAATAATATTAAAAAAACATTATATGTCTTTTAAGTGGTTTTAAGAGTAAAAAAATAGATAATCAGTTGATCTAGTGGGATAAAGTGTTAAATTTCTTAAGAAAAGCGAGAGATTTAGATCTTAAAATTGTGAATAAAAAATTTACCAAGTCGTTACGAAAAGTTGATGTATATTGTTTAACCAATCAACAGTTGACACATACATTATTATTTTAAAACTCAAAATTACATCAGTCCTATTAGAGATATGTGGTAACAAAAATGTTTTCTTTTCAGTCCAATTTATGTCCCATGCTTAAATTTAGGTTTAGGGTTTTAGGTTAGAGTTTAGGAAATTTAAAGTAGGGTATAAGGTGTACGGTAATGATTTAGAATTTAGGATTAAGACTTAGAATTTAATTTTATAGTATTTTTTAGTGTTGGGCAGTGGCGGATGCAAAACTTACTTTGGGTGGGCCTGTGCCCACACTGAAATTTTTAAAGTTCACACATTTGCCTTTAATTTTTTTAAAATTTTATGAATTAGTCCTTAATTTTTATTAATTTTTATGACTTGTGCCCACCCTGAAATTTTAAAATTTTTATTATTGTGTCCACCCTAAAGAACGTTTTAGTTTGTACACACCCTAAAAAATATTTTTGGATCTGCCACTAATGTTAGGGCATAAGTAAGAGCACCGAAAAAAAAGCAGAGGATTTTTATCCTAACTTTTAGAGATAAAATACTATAGGATAACGTATAATTTAGAGGTTAATATATTAACCAAAACAAAAACCGCAGTTGTTGGGTCATATTTTCATTAAGCTGGTGGATTTGCTTCTACTCAGGTAAATTATCTCCATCACCTTGTCTTTTATGCCAATAGTTGTAGTGACAAGAGTTGCTGTGAATTGACAAGACCAACACGATACCTATAAATATGTTTGTCTTTTTTCTAAGCTAAAGTGATTACAAGTAGTATTATTCTGAATATACTCTCAATCATTTAACAATGCATGTTCAATCACCCTGCTGCAGCTGTTGGTGCTCGACCCGTGACTTCTAGGAACAAGAACAACAACCGTTTCCGAAAACAAATGTCTGTAATAATAGCTTCTTCACCCTTGAAGCTTTTCATTTGGCAGAACAGAATCATATTTCTGGCCATGTGTGTTGATTCTGTATGAAATATCAGCTGATATAACTGGAATATGCTGCTGCAATCTGCATTGCATATATCCTCAACAAGCCTCAAAGTTTGCAAATTAAAACCAGACTTTATGCTGCATTCTTCCTTACACTATTCATGCCACGTAATCTAACGTAAACTATTTCAGACAATCAGATATTTATACATGCCATTACCGACAACAGATACATTTGACGTAAAAGATGTAAGAAAGTAAAGGGTAACTAAATTCCGATGAAAATAAACCAGAAAGCGGAGGTTTTGAAAGATTTATCGAACCCAACCCTGTTTGTAGCGGCGGAAAAGGTCTTCGGTTTCAGCATTTTTCAAGGCACTGCAGCCAATGACATAGACACATATCAGTACGACCACTGCCACAATGAGAATGATGTTGGCTTTCCTCCACTCACTCCTCAGGTTCCCCAACAGACCAGCTCTGCACGAGTTGCAGTTATAGCAGAGTTGGGTCTGGTCATTGCTCCACAGATTGCAGTCAGGGTCCCCAATTGGGTTCGTCGGGTTTGTCCACAATGTTGGGTTCACAAAAGTGTAGCCACAAATTGTGGGGGGTTTACAGCATCCTGACTGTCAAACAGAAAAACCAAAAAACCAAACCTTAAACTAATCAGAAAACAGGCAATTTTGTTTGAATATTCCCTTTTTTTGGGAATTATCTGGAAAACAACCCCTCAGGTTGTTTTGTTATTTGGAAAAATACTTCTTTCATCCCACGTAGGTAGATTTTGCGTTTTTTAATACGAGAGTTTAGAATTCACGTTCTGCAGGATGTGAATTTTACCTACATATCATTCCCCGATGATTGGCCGGTTTATTTAATTCTGGGTTTTGTAGGACGCGAATTCAACGATATTTTTCACCTTCTCGCATGAACAACCGCAAAGAGTTGTAGAGGAATTCAACGATATTCCCCAATGAGAATTTAAGCGAATTCACGTTATGCAGAACGCGAATTCAGTAATCCACAGCGCGGTTATTTAAGTTTTCAACCGTTGTATTTACTGCGAGAAATTGATGAAAATATCGTAAAATTCAGGACGCGAATTATAAAACCCAAGAATTAAATAAAACGGTCAATCATTGAAGAATGACATGTAAGCGAAATTAGCGACCTACAAAACGCGAATTTAAAACTTTCGTTTTACACAACGAGAATTTTGCCTACGTGGGCTGAAAAGGGATATTTTTTCAAATAACAATATGAGAAGATTGTTTTCCCAGATAATCCCAAAAGAGAATATTCATTCAAAATAGCCCAGAAAACAACTATAAACTGAACCAGAAGTGCAGAACATGGTCAGTTGTCAGTATCTCACCGTATAATGTCAAACCCCCATGATTATATGCTAATAATTAATCTAGTAGGCACTTATTACTCCATTCACCCAAAAATGAAAACTTTTTTCAACTAACATTGGCTGCCCCCACACAGCTCATAACATTTGAATGATTCTTTTCAGACACATCATTTAAAGCTATGGTTTGATTACTGAATTCAATGCTTAAAAAACTATTCAATCAGGTAAAATAGCAGTGAACTAATTCTGTTTATGAAACCTATGAAATTCACTAAAAGGGCACTAAATCGAGAAAAACATGGCAAGAAACCATAATTGAAACATAGAGATCTAAAAACCAGAGCATAAACTTGCCTGAAGAGGAGAGAGATGAGCGGCGAAGAACTGATCGACGGTCATATATTGTTGCTGATTTAATTTAGGACAAACATCGGTGTCAGCCAGACAAGCCCTGATCTTGTTCCAGCTCTTGGAACCAGCTATCCGGTTCCTAAGCCAACTCGAGTACCCATCAAGCCTATACTCCTTATAGCCCCGACCGGGCACATCGTAGCTCCCATCCGGCCGAGTGACTATAAAAGCAAAGACTAACAGGACGAGGAAGAGAGCAATGAGGATAGCCGAGGACAATGACAGGCCATCGGAAAACATGGATGCAAACGTTGTCGGGCTTTTGGGAGAGCCAGATGCCGGAGGCGATGACGGCGATGGAGCAAAGGAAGGCTACGAAATTGAGAACCGCTGTTATGTAATTAGATACTCCCATAATTGGATAAAGGAAGAGAGGAGAGGAGTTCGGAGGATGGAGAGCGGTGTGTGTCAATGTCTGAGCTCTAAAGATTGGGTTTTTGGGCTGTTTAGGCTCTTTTTTTTTTATGTAAATCGTCGATCCCTAACCATAATTATTTATATATTTTTTACTAAAAGATATTTAAAAATTAAATTTTAAACTATTACCTTAATTTTTATATCCTAAACCCTAAAGATACATCTTGTCCTTAATTCTCTAAGTTCAATTTTAAATTCTAAACTCGCTATTTTAAAACAGAAACTCCAATGGGGTTATAATTAAAGTAGACGATTTCTATTTTTTTTCCCACTTCAGTAGTTTAGTCTAGATCTACCATCATCTAATATATCTATACGAAAATAATTCTAATTCTTATGATTGTTTGATATTTTATTATTTTTTATCGGTTTTAAGGTCAGCTAAGACACATTTTTTGGTTAAAAAAATAGTTTGAGTATTTATTTTAATATTAAATTTTATATTTTTGACATGTGTATATTTTCTCCTAACCACGTGGCAAGTTGCATTTTAATTCTTTTTGTAATTTTAAAATTTAAAATTTTCACCTCAGTTTTATACAATAGTAAATTTATAATTTTAAAATCTTGAAATTTATTTTTCTATTTTATAAATTTATTTCATATTTATAGGGATGAAATATATTTTCAAATGTTATATTTTAAAACACTTATTAAATTACATGGTTTATGTGAGATAGTAAGTATTCATTTGGACTATGAATGAAACGTTGGGGGCATATTTGGACCAAAAGAAAGAATAGGGGGCCAAATGACAAAACAAGCAAACGTTGGGGGCATATTTGGACCAAAAAAAAAGAATAGGGGGCCAAATGACAATATATGCAAACGTTGGGGGCATCTTTTGTCATTTTGCCTATTTTTTTCTACATTAATCAATGGAGCATGGAGTTTTTTTATATATAAAAATCACTAAATTTTTATTAAAATCATAGAAAAACATAATTACAATGCATTCATGAAAAAGAATATTTAGATTAAACAACTCAAAAAATCCTTACAATCCCAAAATAAAGAAAAATAAAAATTTATATGAAGATAAGCATACTAACAAAATTTAGCACCCTCCTGAATCGCATTGTCTCTATCCAAACGAGACGCATAAAGAAAGAAAGAGTGGTGTGCGATCCAAACTGTCAAGCAAAAAGTACCGCTACTCAGGACTGGTTTCATCGGCAAACAACCATCAACCGAGTGAAATATAATTTTCCAAGTGACCACCGACAAAAAACATAAATCAGAAACTAGCATCGATTGAATCTATGTGCGAACATCAATCGATCGCTAGGGTATGTTGAGACATGTCACAAAGACAAATGAACCAAACCACAAAACAAAAACAAAGACATGTCACATGGACAGAGGAAAACGTGTCACAAGAAAAAAAAAAGATATACTTATTAAAATAAAAACAAAAAAATTAATAGATCCGGTGGTCGATAACTAATATTAAAATTGATTACCGACCACCGACCAAAGAGATTGATCAAAGTAGAGAGCGGCTAGAGTTGAAAAACTTTTGGCAGTGGAGAGCGACTAAGGTATCACTAATGTTTATCCTTATATGAATCAACAGAATGTAAAAAATTAATCATTAAACTCGTTTTAATGAATACTTTGCGGGAAAAAAAACAAATCTAAACCCAGATTTTTTTAATAGACCGGACTTGAAAGAGGAAAAGACCAGAATCAACCAATTTGTAGCTTTAGGGGAGAGGGGGACAATATCCAAGCCCAAACTTGACTTATAGTTTCAGTAGATTTAAAGAATTGGACCAACGGCCCAACCTTTGGTTGTGCAATTTCTAGCTTTAGGGGAGGATTGTACTGCTTATCCAAAAACAACAACGGGACGGGAGCATCACATTATCTTATTGTAAAAAAATTATATACAAATTCAGCTCTCGAAAGAATTGGTTAATCTAATATATTTATTTTTTAAATAAAGGAAAGGGGAATGCTCCTACCGAGAACTAATTCCAAGACTTAGGAGAGAAAGGGAAGGGTCCACATGCTAAGTTTAGAATCCAGGATCTAAGAAAAAGGAGGAAGCATATGAGAATTTAGGGTAAAATGTAATTTTTAGAGTATAGGGTTTATGACTTAGAATTTAGGGTTAAGACTTAAAATTTAATTTTGAAGTATTTTTTTAGTGTTAGAGCATAAGTAAGAGTACCGAAAAGGGACTGAAAATTTTTATCCATTTGAGGCTGTTGACCCTGTTTTTATTTCTAGAAAAAAGGTCAGCAGTCAAAATGTTTTTTTTTTGCTTTTTGGTCTATCAGGAATGTCTTAAATCAGCCTTCAAATTCTGATCTTTGCTTTGAACCATACAAATTCCGGATCATTTTTATTACCTGAGTTTGGTATCCATGGAGATTGGAGAAAGCAATATAGCAATGGTCCCAGACTATCTGCTAGGACAACATACACTTTGTCTTTTCCCATGTACTTATCCACCCATGTCAAATTATTATGGGAGAGGTGGCCATTCTTTTTTATCTGATAAGGAGGGTTGTCGGGGATGACTTACTGTTTTCTTCTAAACCCGGCAAGTGTGAGCTCCAAATCAGGTGCCGGATTTGCAGACAAGGATGCTGCCACCATGAATCCATGCTGCAAGTGCAACTTATCGAACATGGCAGCATTAACACGAGGTGCAAGTGCAACCATGGTATTGCTTCGGACCTGTCATGTTGGGAACAGGAACTACAATCATAAGATGTCTGGTTTTGATAATACAATCAAAGATTTACCATGTCAAACAGGCTTGAACGTCGCTTCTTCTTGTTTAGAGTTGCCTGCCGAAGGAAATACTTTTGAGCATGGCTTGCAACTTGGGTTGGAGTTCTTGTAGTAACAAAGTTTCTAGAGATGCCTCTCCAGTCTCCTTTCCCTAGCTTCTCCAGCCCTATTAGAAACACTCGATGTTCCTCATGTTATCGGTGGCGACGGATGACGAAGATATGTCGAGTTGAACACCGAAGAGCCTAAGTCCGCCGGCGGTAGTACTGTTGTTACCTCTAAAAGTGGTGCAGGTTCTTGAATTATGGCCTATGTTTCTACAATGTGAGCATTTCCTGCCCATTTCTGTCCAGACAAACCTCAACTTCTCGGACCAAACACAAAACCCAACACACAACAAGATAACAACCTCAAAGAGAGGGATCAGAGTAAGAAAAAAATTAGAGAGCAAATAATAAATAAGGGATAGGATGGGTGGTATTAATATATGTTGATGGAGTAGGTGTGGGGTTTATGAAAATGGAGGATACCTAGTGCAGGTGATTGGATGGACATAATTTATTGTTGGATATGTTTTTCCAACTTGGGTTCAAAACAAAACAAAAATTATACAATCTGTGTAGTTATTTTATGAAGAAAAAAATAGCGTTTGTAAAAAATTTGTTTACACAAGTATTTTATTTTAGGGTTTAAGTCTAATAGTTTAGAATTTAGGAACTGTTGATAGAATTTTAGGTTTATAAATTAAAACTTAAATCACTAACCATATTATCCCGAAGTTTAAACCCTAACATATACCCTAAATTCTAAACTCATACACCGAAACCTCTAAATTGAACATTAAATTCTAAAATTAAGGCGCGTGTGAAAAAAAAATTTCACCGCTTGTGCATGAGAAAATAATCCATACAACATTACACTTCTCACTTCTAGACAGTGGCGGAGTCATGATTTTCATATAGTGGGGTCATATAATAAAATAGATTAAAAAAGTTACTCCATAATAAATTTATATGATATTTAATTCGGATTAATTAACTAATAAATTAATTATTAATAATAATTTTCTAATTGTGTGGGTTCGCGTGAAACCTAATGGGTTAAGCTTTAGCTCATTCATTTGTTAGTCGGTACGTCATTTATCTATTTAAAAACAAGTATGGCATAAGTTAATTAACCTCAATTATCTATTTAAAAACAAGTGTGTTATTTTGGAACGACAATAAAAACAAGAATAATAAAAGTAATTTTATGTTGATTTCGGCAACGGGCGTTTGGTCTAGTGGTATGATTCTCGCTTTGGGTGCGAGAGGTCCCGAGTTCGATTCTCGGAACGCCCCAATTTGTTGTGGTTTTTCTTTTTACAGTTTTTTTATTTAATTTTTATATCTGCTGATTCGAGTGAATATATGAAGTACAAATGATTGAAACGACACAGCATTTCCGTTAGTCGAAACGAGGTTTTGGCCATCAAATTGAGGGTTTAGCCGTTCAGCTCTGGAACTGGTTCGCAAGAGAGAATAATGGGAAGGAGAATACTGAACGATGCGTTGAGGTCAATAGTGAATGCGGAGAAGAGAGGCAAAGCGGCGGTGGAACTTAAACCAATCTCCACCGTTATATCTTCCTTTCTTAATATCATGAAATATCGAGGTGAGATCTTCTCCTTTTCCCCCTTTTTTTGTCCTGTTTTCAATTCTTTTAAGCATCGTTTTTTTATTATGGTTTTTTATCATTTAGGTAAATAACCATGGGTTTGTGCTTTAATTTAGTTTTTTGTTCATTAATCTCAAGAATTGGTTAGGTTGAAGTGAACCCAGCTAAAATTTTGAAAGTTGCTCTCTGTTTCTTCAAATCTGTATGTTTATATTTGCTAATTTGGTTTTGTTGTATTGGTGAATTCTTATGCTTATGAATGTCAAACAGTGAACTCCAATAAGCTTATTCATTTGCTTGCTTATACACATTTTTTGGGATGTCTAATCTAGAATTTGAATGTTCTAAGCCGCTGATTCATTTTTAGTGTACAAAGAATTATCCAAAGTTTGTTCCTTTTGTTTCATATCAAGTTTAGCTCTTTTTTTTTTTTTTTTGAAGCTTTATGTGCTTTTTGATGCATTATTGCAGTCTTAATCTCATGAACTAAGTAGCTACAAATTAGTTGTCTTGTTTATTTAGACTTGTGGGAACTGCTACTTTTGAAACTATTTCTTCTTGTTGGGTCTTTGACTTCTTTGTAATTTCTGTTTTGAAAGGATACATTAAGAATTTCGAGGTTCATGATCCACATAGAGTGGGGAGGATAACAGTTGAACTGCAAGGTAGGGTGAATGATTGTCGTGCGCTCACTTACAGGCAGGACATCAAAGCGAAGGATATCGAAAAATACAAAACACTTAAACTTCCAACACGTCAGGTTTGTTAAAAATCCTTGTGTGTCTGGTGTTTATTTCATCCATTGCCATTTTAATGTAGAAAGTGGTTGGTATAGAGAATGCAAACATACCAGCTATGTCAGTAGAATCCTCGTGTCGTGGAACGATGACCTCTTCTAGTTTGATACTCACCTTGTTTATTGTTCTTATGACATGCAGTGGGGTTATGTCGTGATTTCCACTCCGGATGGTGTTTTGGATCATGAAGAAGCCATTAGAAAAAACGTAGGCGGGCAGGTTCTGGGTTATTTTCATTAGACTTGTTTATCTTTCTGATCATTTTCTGATGTGAAACTTTCAATCAATATCTATCGAAACTTGGCATGTTTTAAGACAGTACAATTACAATGTAACATTTCCGGTTTAATAACTTGATTTGTTTTGATTTTCGTTGTAATTGAACTACAAAAGCAAACTATAAAATTACTTGCTTCCCCAGTGTTAGTATTTGAGTTTTAGAAATTTACATTCTTTGCTCCGCTGGTAATCCGCTAACGAAGGCATTTCACTCGTAATTTGTCGAACACTCGGTATTCCCGATAGTTCAATCTTGTCATCAAATCCTCCCTCTTGAAATTTATATTCCTGCTTCAGCTGCCCATCAATTTTAAAGAAAGATTTGCATCTCTAGAGTTTCTGTCCACTCAGACAAATTTTTGTTTCTTAAAATAGCTTATTACAAGGCCCTGAGGTTTTTACCATATTTATGAGAGGAATTTTGTTGAATTTATGTTTGTACAAGATTTAAGGTATTATTTGAGATAATTGTATTTTAATGTACCATGTATGATATATAAAATTTTATAAGTTGGCGTCATTTTCACGCAATGTATGTATCAATCAATTTAAAAGAAAATGTTATAATTCCACGTAATAACTTGGCATATGAAAAACAGACTAAAAGATCCATGTTACGTGGATAAAAATCGACCGGTTTAAAAATATTGAATTTTTAGATTTAATTTAAATCATAATTTTTTTTTTAGAATATGCTGGTGTGATGCAAGGGTAGCATCTGTTCAACTTTCTTTTAGCCATTTTTCAACGAAGGCACACACAACATGCAATACTAGTACTCGATCCCGGGTCCAAGGGATGATGAACATCAACCTTTGCCACCATGACACAAGGGGATGAGCAATTTAAATCATAATTTTATAAATTTAACTCAAATTTTTTTCATAAAATTGTAATTTTAAAATGAAATTTAAATAACTAGAAATTTTAATAATTAATGTATTAGTTTTTAAGTTCGAGTCGAGTCATCAACTTTCTCTGATACATGTATATCACATATGAAAAAGTAAATAAATATATATTTATATCATATATAATTATAAAAAAACTATTTAATTAAGGATAAATATTCTATACACACGCGGTGGAAATGGAAAGTTTCCACAAGCGCTTTAGTATTAGGGTATAGGGAGTTAGTTTAGGGTATATAGTTTAGGAGGTTAAAATATAAGGATAGTTATTTTAATATAAAGTTCAAGGTTATAATTTAGAGTTTATATGTTAGGGTTTAGTTTTTAGGGTAATATAGTGAGGATTTAGATTTTAACTTATAAACCCTAAACTTTAAATTGAAATAACTATCACTATATTCTAACCCCCTAAATCATATACCCTAAACTAACTCCCTATACCCTAATACTAAAGCGCTTGTGAAAACTTTCCATTTCCACCGCGTGTGTATAGAATATTTATCCTTTAATTAAAACCAATTAGTACTGTAATATTATAAATACTTACAAATAGAATTGAACATATACCGAAACAATTCAACTTAACTCGAATTTCATAACTCAGGCTAAAAAATTTTAATTATAATAGAAGATTACTGGAGAGAAGTTTGGGAGTAATTTGCACAATTATCATCAATCTTGGGTACACTTAACTCTGTAGAAAGCATGACTTACCAACCTAAGCCACTTCAACTAAAAATTATTAGGCTATCAACTTCACCACTGATTTCTCAGCTTCAAAATTTTCATGAAAACAACAAAAAATATGCATCAAGGATTGGCCACAATCCAACTCCCTGATATACCTTCCATAGGAAAATATCACCCTTAGACATAGTAGCCGGTGAAGGTAAAACCCCTTCCCACTATCTCACCTGCACAGAACCATGCGAAGCACTCTATTCCGAACAAAGCCGCGATACCTGCATCTTCAACCTTCAGTTCTTTCCTGTTCTTCCAAAGATTCTTCACGTAATCAAGCTCCTTCCAGAATGACTCGGTACGACCAGGGATACTGCACAAATTGCATAACAAAGAGTTATTTTTGCTATGCCTTCGTGATTCTGATGTAGCAAGTATTATCTCATCCATTGAGTAAACTGACATTTGTTTAATTGTTTTGTCCTTTTTTTTCAGAAATTTATAACACATCATAAGCAATCACATAAATTACAAGAACGTTAAAGAAAACAACGTCTTGTTATTTTGTTCTTGTGAACCATATAGTTTCGCAGCAAGTTGTGAGAAAGCTTGAATAATATCATTCGGTCCCTGTCCTGCGGATGAATCTAGATAAAGCCCAAACATGAGCAACATACTGATAGAGTAACAAAATATATATTTTTCCAAGATTTTCCCAAAAAATGGCTTATCTGTTCTTCGAGTAAAAATGATTTTACCCCAATGTTAATAACAATAAACCACCCAAAGGCCATCCAAGGTCTTCCAACTTCAAAAGCAAGAATCACAAAGGCCATCAATGCACAAGGGATTACTAATGCCATGAACCAAGTAGCATCTAACATGCCAATAAACACTGTTAATATATCCCAATCTCAGTTAATAACCACAATAATTTCATTTCATATGGACAACATAAAACCATATGACCAAAGACATTATAGCTGCATGCTTTCGCTTTCACAGCTAAAATTACATATAAAATTTCATATGTTGCCACATATATCAAAAACAAAAACTCACTTGGTTCATGCCTAAGAAATATAGCAGGAACAACTTGATTGACATTTTGGACTACTTAAGACATATTTCCTTCAATGCAGTTTCTACAACTCAAGTCAATCAGTTAGAAACAGGAAACTTTTATCATTTGGTTATTTAACAAATCAAATCTTGGGAGCTCTAGAGACATAAGTTTTTACATCTGAACACACGGTATAAGTCCACGTCTCACGTCTTTTTCTACCTTGCTCAAAACCTTTAGTCAGTGGAAGAGAATATCATAAACTTGCAATCAATTTAGCTGACAAACATCATGTTCTTTTTATATGATTAATGTAGGCAGTAGGCACAATACATACACATGTTAACATACGTTTCAGACTCCACTCTGATGAAGGGAAATTGACTAACTACAAAAGGTAACCAAAATAGTCATTTATCACAAATAAGTATCTGAAGTATACCACAATTTTCATCCAAGTACCTAAAGTATTTTTTGGTCAAAGTGCCTAAAATTACTATATTTTTATCTAGGTGCCTAAAGTATTTTTTTGATGAAAATAGGTACATAAAGTATACCATCTTTTCAATATATGTTCCTAAAAGTTGACATGTGGCATTGATTAAAAAATACTTTAGCCACCTAGATAAAAAAGTTAGTGCATTTTAGATACTTACCTTGACAGAAATATATTCTAGTACCTAAATGAAAAAATTGTTATACTTTAGATACTTATTTGCGATATATCGTGGCAACGAAGGAAAAAGAAAATTCATGTACTAAATGAAACATTGTAATCATTTATAGAAACTTGAATGTCTTCCGGTAAAAATACCTAGCAAGGCGGGTGTAAAAGAGCTGCTTAGACAACTCGTTGCACTTCTCAATTGTTGGTGGCTCCTGAATGTATTGCTTGTTCTGCTCTAACAACTGCTTGTAGTAAGAAGTTCCATGCCTGGCTACAAGCTTCGACGCTTCAGAGGCCTTAGACTGAAACTGCAGCAGTTTTGACGCCATCAAAATCTGCACCGTATATAAAACATAAAATCAGTTCTTAAAACAATATTGTTTTCCCCGGAAAATGACTTGTATAAAAGTCGCAAGTATAAAGAACATAAAATCAGCTAACAAAATCCTAAAAAATAACATTAAAATCAATCAACAGAAGAAATGAAAAATGAAATCAACAGCATAACGATGGATGGAGATCGAGCTCTAGAATCACTGGATCTGATTATATACAGATAATTGTGAAAGATTTGGAAATCAAATACACTGTAGATCTACGCAAAAGAATAGAATCTTACCTTTGATTAGAGCAAAAAGAGATATCGGTTGAAGTCAAGTAAGTAAGGGGACTGGTCTTGCTTCTCCCGCCGCTTATCTTAGAAAGAAGAGGGAGAGACTGATAAAGCGTTTTGCGAGAACAGAGGATGACCCTTTGGGGTTTATATGAGGTTAGATTTTAATTTTATGTAAATTAAAAGGGCTATTTTGCAATTTCAAATATCTTTTTACTTTTCGGGGTAAAATTTTAATCGGTAAACTACATAAATGAGCATTATACTATGAGTTTGGACTCGATTTGACCACCATACTTTTAATTGCACCAATTAAATCATTGAACTATTAAATTGGACTCAATATGATCACCAGCCGTTAAAACATCCGTTGTTTATATGATTTGTTAAAAAAAATAATATAATTTTAATTTTTTGATTTTTTAATATAATAATTTAATTAAAAATTAATAAAAAATAATATTATTAATAATTTAATTATTCGATTTATTTCGGTGGTTTAGATGTTTTTATGCATCTTAAAAATGTCATGTTCAAGTCTCCTTAATTCATATTTATTTTTTTCCTAGCATGAGTAACAAACTAAGATATATATTAGGTTTTGTACAACATATCACAAAGATACAGTTGGCCTAGTGGTAAGCATGTTGCACGCCTTACCCGGGCCAACATGGGTTTGATTCACACCAAAGACATATGCGCCTTGATTTTCTTTTCTTCTTCCAATTTGGTGACACGTGTCATCGGATGATTGGGAAAGAAAATAAAATTATTAAATTAAATATAAATAATTAAAAAGTCCTTCACCTTATATGTATAAGTAACGATGACCAAATATGTAATTATATAAATTTTTACTAACGGTCACGTCACTTCTTCTTTTAAGTTTTAACGACGGGTGGTCACATTTAGGGATGGCAATTTGATCTGAATCCGATTCGATCCGAAGGAATTTATCCGATCCATATTCGATTGAAAAAAATCTGAATCCGAGTAAAATGTTTGAGTCCTAATAGGAGATGGATTGGATATGGATCATGTCAAATCCGATCCATATCCGAGTCTGAATCAAAATATTTAGGACTTTTAACTCCTTAAAATAAAATATCATGTATAATATTTACATTGAAACAAGAAGACAACATAAATAAAGTAAAAGGTTAAACTAAATACATTAAAAGAAACATAACTACATATATTTTTTAAACGAAAACTTAAATGTATATTTTAGGTAATTTAGAATAATAGTAAAAATAAAATTAACTTTTATATATATATATATATTAAAAGTGATAATAAAAATATAAATATCTTAAGAATGTAAGTTAAATAATAATAATATTTATTATGATTTATATATATTAATTAACCTTAATATAGTGTAATATATGTATTTATACCATATGCATGTATAAATAAATGTGAAAAAAAACAAATGCAAGATCAAGTCATAGATAAACAAACAATAAAATAAATACAATGGAAAAACAAATAAATGAATATCAATGAATTACTAAAAATTATGAAAGTTAGTGAATGAAATAGTAAGTAATGTGCAATCGATAGATAAAGTTATGATATATTATGCTAAAATTATGAATTAAAATAGAAAGCAAATTAAAAGCATAAGCAATAAACACAAAAAAATAAATGTAGTCAACAAATAAGAGATAAAAATGAACAAGTGTAAAATTAAATAGCATAAATTAAATGCGTAAGAAATTAAATATACAAAATTATGGACTGATTTGCACTAAAATAAAATTATTAGAGGGTCAAAACACAATATACCCTAAAAACGCTAAAATTCGCGAATCTACCCCTCAAACTTGGGTCAAGACTAGGGATGACAATTTAATCTGAATCCAAAAACTCTGATCTAAATGCGGTTGAAATAAATCTGAATCCGATCCGAAAAATCCGATCCAAAAACAATTCGATCCAAATCCGTTTGAAAAAAATCCGAATCCAAATCCAAAAAAAATATCTGAGTCCGATTGTAACGGATTCGAACTTGGATTTTATACAATACGATCCAAATCCGATCCATTGCCATCCCTAGTCACATTGAGTCTAATTTAATAGTTCAGTGGTTTAATTGCTGCAATTAGAAGTATAATGGTCAAATCGAGTCTAAAATTATAGTATAATGGTCATTTATGTAGTTTACCCAAATTTAATTTATGTAATTTACAAGGTTATTTTACAATTTCCCGGAAATTAATCTTCTTAATATATACTGTATATCTCTAATTTTACTCTCTACTACTATTTACCACAAAGTCATTGTCTCATTGATTAAGTTGGTTCTAATATCGATTTAATTAAAAATATTAAAAACATTCTTTATTTAAGATGATAGTTAATATTATTATAAAAGTTATTTTTATATTTTATATAATCTTTAAATAAGTAATTGAAATTAGTCAATAATTCAAAACAAATTATTATTGAAAGTTAATTTTATATTAGAAAATCCGATTAGTATTTTCTTACTTTTGAATTCAAAACAAATTATTGAAATTTGAAAGAAAACAACTTTTAAAACAAAAGAATGCTTGTAATAAATTTAAAAAAATTCAAAAATGAAAAGTACATATAATTCCTAAAAGCCTAAAACTTTATAAAATGTTAAAAACTTTACAAATCTTGAGTTGAAAATATTGTAAATAAATAAAACAACGTTTAGAGTTGAATGATTGGTTATGATATTATATGATTTTTGAAATTCAGCTCTCTTTGCGTGGATGAAATGTTACAGGCGGACTCGATTAATGTTCTTAACTTACTTAGAGATTAGTCGGCCACCATAACATATTCAGGTTGTCTAGTTGTGTCCTTAGCTTTATTTTTTATTCCTTATGGCTTTAGTTATCTTGGTATTTCTCCTAAATTTTTGGTTTTTTAACCTCCATCTTGTAATACAATTATGGGTATTATTTTCCTCCACTGAGATTTAGGAAGGTTTTTAACGAGGCCCATGTGTGTATCCCTATTTTACAAAAAATATATGATTGTAAAATGCGTCTATGGCTTTTTAATTTAAATCTCGAAATTATTATTTTAATCAAGTAGTATTTGTTCTTTTTCTTCAGTTACAAACACAAGCACATTATGCAAACAAAATTACTCTAAAGTCTAAACATAATCTTTTAATAAACATAACATTTTTCTTACTGAAATCATTTCTTAAATTTACATTCTCTGATAATTTATTGGGGGTCCAAATCTATTAAAAAATAATGAAGAAATTATTATGTCATTTTTACTTGTTAATTTGTCCTCTTGACATAACTTCCTTCATCCCTTCAGGCTTCAATTATCCCATCAAAAAATTGTCAAGCTTTCCTACTCAATTTTTTCCTTTGCGTAAAATTAGATTTACCGACGTCTTTTTAATTGATAAAAATTTATTTTGAAAATATTTTTTAATAGTCTAAAAGTAATTCTAAGGTAGTGATTTGAACTCGTATCTTTTAAAATGAAAATTATTTACTTTTCCACTGAAACACTTGTTGAGTTTTTTTCAAAAGATATTTACTAAAATAATAAATAAAAAATAATTTCGCTAATGTAAATGTCATTTTTTTTCACGTGAAATACAGTGTCTCAACATTTTAAGTCAACTATTTTTGTGAAATAATGAACTGAATTGATTTAATCATCATTGATATTAGTTTAAATAGATATAAATTGGTGTGATTGCTAATTTTCATTATTTTTACTAATGATTTCTTTTAAATTTTTAACCAAATTTAATCGAAAATAAGTTTTTATTTATTTTTTAAACATCCCACATAACAATATTACCAACAACTATTTTTTATTGTCAATTGGTGGTGGATTGGTTGCAACTGCCTCGCTCTTCTCCTACTATGTTCAAGCCTCTCATTTTATCGTGTTTTAGCATTAGTAAAGGCTTTGATTAGAGCATTCATTATGTGCCTAGAGAATGTAATTCTATGGCTGATAGCTTGGCTAAAAAAGTATTTCAAAAGAGGAAGATTTAGTTGTATTCGCTTCAATTTAAGTATTGGAATTGATCTGATTTATTTATTGTATTCTATTAAAATATTGATACTCTACAATCTTTTTCCTCTATTTAAAATTAGTGAGGTTTTTTTTAATGAGATGCGTATTTATGTTCACATCATGTATGATTGTGCTTTTAATCATATTATATTATTTCAAAAAAAAAAACAAATACGATATATAATTGGACGTTGGTGCTTATGTAACATTTTAATCGTGTGTTCATGATTGACTTTCGAGCCACGCGGGTTGATCTCAACCGTCCTCATCCAATCAGCTGTTGGTGATTGGTTGACTTTGGACTTGGGATATTGTCCAAATTGTCGCCAACAATATTGTTTCACACGTGAGGCAACATATATATAATTAATGATTTTTTTGTCAAAATAATGTATTTAAATAAAATTTAAAAATAGCTAAAAATAACATTTAACCCGTAAATTAAAGTCAAATATTTCTCTAAAAACTTAACACTAGAATTGGTATAAGTGGTCACTAATATATGTTTTTATAAGAGAATAGCGAGAGTTTATTTTTGCATCTGAACGTATGTTTATCTGTGTTTTTTATTCTTTTAATGAAATTTAGTGTTTGATTAAAAAAAATTAAAATGATGTTCTTTGTCAGTACAAAATAGATTTGATCGGAAAAATGATATAATTAATGGCTAATTAATGGCTAGTTGCCACCAATATTTTTTTGATAAGTTGGTGTGATTGCAATGTAGTATCTATTGAATTTTCTTATTGGATATTCTCGAAGGGACTGTTCAATTTTCTTAACCCTATAATAACATAACGTGCACAAATAATGCTCAAACCCGAATCACCTTGGCCACCTATATTCTTGAATCTCATAAAAGCGGTCCTTAGTTTGTGTAAAATGGACAAAGTATAATCTCATACGGCACACAAAACGCTATTTGTGGGATGGGATGCTTTGATTAATACATATGGATGACAAACAAAATAATTAGCGTCTAATCACTATAATAGTAAGCTATAACCATTCCCGAAAATCTCGGTCGTTTATTATGATTAACATACTAAACGGTATGATTATTAATATACCGCTGGTCCACTAATATATATAAAAAAACTTTTAAATTTAAATTTTGTTGAGTATGACAATTGATGCAATTTTTTTGATCTTCTAACCCGCAACTATCTTAATCAGTTCGAGAATAAGTATATTTGGCCGGTTAATCAAGTTGCTCATCTTTATTTTTTTTATTTATCTCAAGTCATGGGTTCTAAACTCATTAAAAGCACTCTCTTTCATCTCCTAAAGTCTCATTTCCCCTCTCCTCTAAATAGGATTAAGTTTAGATAAAATTTACTCAGTCTTCTATAATGATTAATAAAATTCGGATGCCATTATTAAAAGAATAAAAAATTTGTCTAGAAAAAAAGGCTTAATCAGTTCGAAGATGATGTGGCTAATTATAAAGCCAAGTAGCCAACTAATAGACTTTCATAACATTATTATGTATTTATGGTTTTTACTTAATTGAATTAAATGCCAAATAGATTTTTCGGTTGAACCAACACTTTAATTAATTTGATGGACTAATAAATTAAAATTAATGATGTGACTTTTTATTAACAAATATTAAATATTTATTGTTATCTTAAAAAATTAATAAATTTTAATTCTATTCATAATCCTATCTAAAGGGGAAGGAAATGGAGGACTCTAGGGGAAGGAACTAGGAAAGGGTGCTAGCTCCTAGTGAATCTAGAGTAAATGTTATGTATAAATATGTAACATTAATCATATGTATTGATATGTACTATTAACTATTTTAATAATTTTTAAAATTAAAGGGACATAAAGCGTGATTATTTTTTTAGAATAAAATGTGTTAAAACACTTTTTGAGTCACTTTTTCATATTTTTTAGTTTAAGGTCTTAATGTTATTATAAAATTTTCTTTTTTTGAATTAAAAAATATGAAAATATGACGTTTTAACCCATTTTATTCTCTAAAAAGAATAATCACACTTTAAGTCCCTATAATTTTTAAAGTTATTGAAATAGTCAGTAATACATTTTAGTACATATAATTAGTGATATATATGCACGAACCAATTTACCTCAGTAGTTAAGGGAACGGTTGTTGTTCCTAGAGGTCACGGGTTCGAGCACCAACAAGGTGATTGAGCATACATTGTCAAATGATTGAGAGTATATTCAAAACAGATACTACTTGTAATCACCTTAGCTTTAAAAAAAATAGTATATATATATATATAAAGGATAGGGATGACTGATTTTCTTCGTAGACGAAGAATCAAGCACCAACCCTTATCTAAAAGTATGAAATTGAAGCTGTCACGTCATATGCATAAATATGAATGTTCTTTTTGCATGGTTTCCTACTTTGCTTGCCCTAATAGAAAACGATGCAGCATTAGGCATTAGCTTTATCAAACAAATAAATAAATATTAATCTGTTTATCACATGATAATGTTTTTCTTTTTTCTTTTTAATCAAATTTAAAAAAAATTACTAGAAATATTCAAATTGTATTGTGGTTAAATTTATTTATAATGAAGTTTTTTTAAAATAAAAAATGAAATTTCCGATGTAAGGTTAAATTTTGATGACAAATTCGGTATATTTATCGGTAAATTAAAAGGGAATATTGGCGAAATTAATGAAAATAGTAGTATTAAAATAGAATTGCTCCAATTTCGAGATGGAGTGTACAACTTTTTTATTATCATCGTTTTATACTTGAATAGAATAGTGTGAACTATAAGGAAAGTGTTTGACCTTTGCATTTATTCCATTTTTGCTCGATTGGATCTGATTTTAATATTCAAAAATTTATTCATTCTAAATGCTGTCCAACCTAACTTTTTAAGTCAAAAAATTGTTATATTATAATTAATTTAAATAATTTTGTATTGATTGAATAATAACCTGATCGTTGTGTATAATCCAATTGTCGAACCTATGTAATGTACTTTTTTGTTTGAATTAATATTTAATCACAATAGTTGTTTTTTTTATTATATGCATGTCCGTTTTACGATTTTATATTTGGGGCGCGAGGCTGTCTCTTCCAATAATATCGTTTTTAATATTCGAACTCAAGTCTTCACTTTAAAAGTATAACGTGTTTTACCAGAGTAAAAATCTTCTGCCCCTAACTATGCCTCCTTATATGTCCCTACTAAAAAATACCTAAAAATTAAATTCTAAGCCCTAACCCTAATTTCAATATCCTAAACCCTAAAAATACACCATACCCTAATTCCCTACACCCTAACCCTAAGCCCCAAACTTAAACTCCAAATTTTAAACCCGCTATTTTAAAATAGAAGCACTAATAAAGACATAGTTAAAGGGTAGACGATTTCTATCCGTCTTACCAATGCATTCAACTTTTGTTGATCACAATAATTTTTTTATTCACTAAAACTATTTAAAAAAAAAGTCGTGGGAATGTGACATATAATCATGATTTCATTGCCTTCTGATTTGACTTCCTTCCATTGGTTGGTACTTAGTATCCAATTTGGTTAAGTAATTTTTAGTTTTTAAATAGAGAAACTTGAGGATTAGAAAGCAACGCCAACAACACATTTCTTGCTTGAATTAAATAATGACCAAAGTCAAATGTAATATAAAAAATAAATAATAGACGAGAGAGATCTCTTATATGAGGTTAGAACTTTAAATTTTAATGTTTTGAATGAAACAAATTAAATTAAAATAATTGTTTTCATACAGACATCGCGAAGAAATGATTTGGTCAAAAAAATTATTTTCATAATAAATATTTACAGTGTTCCATATATATCAGTGTACTAATAAATTAGATATCAATGTTTATAAAAAACAAATAATATTACGAATGATTATATAATATTTTAGATAAGAAAGATAATACAAATATCACAAAAGTGCTTCCAAATTATACAAATGGAAGAATTTCAAGGGAACTTGCTTCACCATAAGCAAGAAAACAAGTAGGAAATAATCACTTCCACCTAAACAAGAACATTTCAAAATCGATCTTAATTTGCTTTTATACATGACATGAAACCCAATTCTTCAAACGGGGCTATTATGTCGTCCAAAGAATCTAAACGGGTACTGAAAACCCGCTCCCAAAACCGGTTAATTATGGATATTATAAACATATGTTTTCACCAATCCTAGTTTCTTCTTCTTTGTTCCATGAATTTATGTATTCTCCCGAGTGCAACTTCAAGTGTCTGCTCGCTCATGTTCGCAAAACAGACCCTGAACCACCCTGGTTCAGAGCAATGGCAAGAAGATCCAGGCGATATGTTTAGTCTAACTTCGTTCAATATGATCTTCCAAAGAGCCAACTCGCGTTCTCTCGTGGGTTCTTCCAACAATGGACTCAGATTCATCCAGCAAAACAACCCGGCATTCCCTTTCAAGCACTCGATCCCGGCATTTTTCAACCCTTTGATGATCATATCATATCTCATGGTTAACCTCTCTCGGTTCGTCTTTATGTAGTTTTCGCTGAATTCCTTGTTGGACAACATGCAAGCCAAGAGGTGCTGTGTTTGAGACGAAATCAAAGTGAAGCTCGACATCCTCCTGGCCGTGGTGACAACCTTGTCGTTGTAAGAATATATTGTCCCGACTCGGAAACCGGGAAGGCCGAGATCTTTGGAGAGGCTGTAAACGATGTGGACTCTCTCCGAGTCTTTGTAGCCACGAGTTTCGAGGACTTCCGCAATGCTGATGAACTCGGATGATGTGAATGTCGAGCCGGAGTAGATTTCGTCCGAGACAAGGTGTATGTTCTTGTTTGTTGCGAAATCGAGAATCTGTTCCAGGACTGATCTTTGGATTGTTGCACCTAAAGGGTTCGAAGGGTTTGTTATCAGTATTCCTCGAACTTTCAAGTTCATGGATTCTGCACTTAAATATGCAGCTTCCATGGCTTCTGGTGTAACTTGGAAATTGTTTGAGCTATCGCAATGGATCGGGACAATTTTCACACCGGTTCTCCACCTCAGATCTCTGTCGAATCTGAACAAAAACACAAAAAGTTTTCCAAATCAGTACAGGTTCTTCACAAATAAATGGAGCTTGGAAGTCGGAACATGGAATTGTCATAAATTTATAATCTGAACATGTTCTTACCCTGGATAGTATGGAGTTGGAACCAGCAAAGCATCACCAGGATCTGCTAAAATGAATGTTAAAAGCTCATTAGCCGCGGTTGCACCGGCAGTTAACACGATTCTATCAGGGTCGAATTTCGCTCTTCCTCCTCTAATCTGCTCCATGAAATTCGCCATAGCCTGTCGGAACGATTTTAATCCATGGTAGTCTTGGAACAAAGCATTTTCTCTAAAACCAGGAGCTCCTTTGCCCCAGCTCGATGCTTCAGAATGCTCTTCCAAGTATTTCTCCAACAAATCAAATGAAACCTGTACGAGGAACATGTAATAATAAGAACACGAATACACGATCACACATGCAACTTGTTTTGCTCAGCCAAGTGGCGACACTTACTTGATTCTCAGCCAGCCCCATCTGTATAACTCCCGATGGGTTGCTCGATTCATTGTAAGAGTTTTCATCATAAGCTTTCCAGCCAGCAAAATAAGGAGAGTCTTCCCCATGAGTTTCAGAAACTGCAACTTTTGACAGTCCAACACTGGGTTTCTCAATCTCAATAGCCATTTTCTAACCCTTTTTTTTTGTACAAAAGAAGGAAAGAATTAACAGAAGATAGCTTATTGGAGACTGATGATTGATGAATGAAAACCTTTGTCAATGTCTTGCATTTATATATAGGATCCAAACACAAGTTGCCTGGTTTCTTTCAGAATATACAAAAATAAAAAAATATCAATGATTGATTGTATAGTGTAAGCAAAATCAAAGGTCACCTTTTGCAGATGGTTTTGTTTAACTCAAGCGACAACTGTTAAGCTTCTGTCAACTTGTCAAATCCTTCTTTATCTCAATGAGATCCATACCAAATATGGTGGTTGATATAGGAGGGTAGGTGCCTGTTTTAGCTTTTAACTCCCCCAAATGATTATTTTTACTAATTAATTATACTTTTGATTTAATTAATTATGTTGAGAGATATCTGAGAGTAGTTCAGTTCTGATGACCTGACAAAGATCCCAATTCTCTCAAGATTAAGATTCTGATTTGCAAACAAGGTTGGGAGTTGGGACAAAACAGAAGCTTTGAAAAGATCTGAAATATGGTCCCTCCTCAACTGTTGCATTAGTTACAATCAAAAGGAAATCCTCTAACCCATTTCGGTGCCTCTACTCATGTCCTCACACTTAAAACTAGGTTTAGGGTTTTAAGTTAGGGGTTATGATTAGAGTTTAAGGAATTTAGGGTATGATGTATTTTTTAGGGTATATGGTGTAGGGTTTAGAATTTAGGGTTAGACTTTGAAATTTAATTTTATTGTGTTTTTTAGTGTTGGGGCATAAGTAGGCACACCGAAAAGGGGCAGAGGATTTTATCCCAATCAAAACAATAGTTTATTCATTCTTCAAAGGATAAAATTTGTCTGCCCCTTTTCGGTGCCCCTGCATATGCCCCAACACTAAAAAAACATTACAAAATTAAATTATAAACCCTAAACCCTAAATTCTAAACGCTAAACCTTACACCCTAAACCCTAAAAATACACCCTACACTAAAATCCCTAAACCCTAACCACAATTCCTAACATAAAACCCTAAACCCTAAAATTAATTTTGAGCATGGGGCATATGTAAAGACATCGAAAAGGGTAGAGAGTTTCCATCCGTCTTCATAGAGTTTTTAGGATTTTTTATGGTAAAAGGTAGGACGTTAGTGGTTGTCGACGTTTTAGACAGTTCACTCTCTTATTTGGCCAGAAAATCTAGACTTTATAAGATAAGATATGTGTGATAGATTAACCTTAGCTTTTAGTTAACAGAGTTAACTGGTGGGCATACAGATTTAATTGCATGAAGGATGCAATGCAAAAAGAATGTTGCGGAGGATACGAAAATTTGATCTTGCGAAGATGATAATCGCGAAAGAGACAATAGATCTAACAAATCTAATAAAGGATTCTGTGATTTAATCTTCTGTTAATGATAAACTGATTGATCATTAGTCCATGCATATAATTAAGGTCAAATACTTTACATTATCCGTTGAAAGTTAATCAACTTGGTAAATGGATGATTAGATACACTAATCACATGTGTGTTTTGTTTTTGTAATAAACACGTAGGTATATTCCAACTTGTAAGAATTAAGATTTTTGTCAAGATCATGTTTTGATTAAAGAATTCAACCAGGGAATAAACCACACATCTTCATAACGAAAACCAAGCACGAAGAATATGCTTTTTCTTCGTGTATGATCATGGCTTGGGATCATGTGCATGAATTCAACAGCATGAGATTCGCAATTAGATTGCACATTTATTCCACCATATATTTTTTTTGCTCGCCAAGAGTTTGTTTTATTATAATAATCTAACTCGATAGTTTATTCCACCATATATAGCAATGCTAATATAGAGAACATGAGATTTTGTAGTGGTTGATGACGACTGTTTTGCGGCTCTGGTCTCTGGGGGAGAGACAAGTATCAAGCAATAGTCTCCAATCGGATCGTGGAAAAAATTCAAAAATCAATCATTTTTATTGTTTCTTTTGAATCTTTGTTATTGGAATATTAGGGTTATTGTTGTGTTATGAGTTTGGGTAATTGGGTTTAAAGATTGACAGTTTAAAACTAATTATAAATTGTAATGTTAAATGTCATCTTAAGGATGATCGTATGAATCAATTTGATTAAAATAAAATATAATTATTGAATGTCATTTTAGTGGAATCCAAGTGACGAACAATTGGATAAGGAAGCACCCTAGAAAATGGGATTTAGTTTAACAAAGGACAACGACTGGTTTATAGGGAACTCATAGCTGGAGTGTCCTCAAATGGCAAAATGTGCATTACATATATACATATAAAAGACATTTAATTTCGTGTAGCAAGAGTAAATATATTTGACTAGATGACAAAATATGCATTACATATATACATATAAAAGACATTTAATTCCGTGTAGTAAAAAGAGCTTCTTTACATTCTCTCTAGATAGAATTAAGATTAGAATTAGGCTTTGTAAAAATAATCGTATCGCGGAAAAGAAAGTAGGGTTCGGAATGGTAGCAGTCTACCAACCAAGTGTGTTGTCAGCATCATATAGTTAAGCAAGGGCCATGTTTTGTCAGCTCCCGTGCTTTGAATTTAGACTAGAAAGTGCAAAAAAAAGTATGTTCTTCATATTTATATATAGAGAGAGATCGATCTCTGTATATGATGTTGTTGCTTCACCATAATTTATTTAAACTTGGATAGACATGGGCTTCAATTGCTACCGCCGACACACCGTTAAAATGTGTTGTTATCTCGACAAGGAGAAATTATTATATGGTCTCGGACTAACACATCATTTATAGTCATCATTTATTAAAAATAAATTAAAAAATAAAATTATGTGGCTGATTTTTAGTAGGTGCGACCATAAATGACGTGATGGTCCGGAACCATACAATAATTTATCCTCGACGAAGCAGATTAAAACAAAGATTTAACGTGTTTGTACGTACACGTTTTGTGAACCCCCCATAAAAGCATGCAGTGGTCTTCGAAACATGCTTATCATTGTCTTCATATCGGAAATTTCCGGTTGATTGATGCGTGCAAAATCATAATGTTTAGCCCTACATATGGTACTACGCAATACATGTTCTTTTGACTTTTTTTGGTTAGATATATATTTTTTTTGAATATGTTGCTATAGTTATAAAATATAACATATATTAAATATGATCCACCGGCATCACTTGGCTTTTTTTCTATATATTATTATTATTATATGAAAAATAGTATATTATAAATATTACATGAATATCTCTAATTTTATAACTTAAACTCGTATACGTACTAAACACATAATTAAATGTCCCACTTGCTTATAATAAACTATTGACAGTGGACAATTTCCATTCCCCATATAAATGGATTCATATATATATATATTTAAAGAACACATGAACCAAGAGTTGCCTTTCTCCATGAAAGAATTTTCTATATCTTTTCTCCATGTGCTTTCTCCGCCATTATCCTCCACCACCTCCGACTCCGCCCGCAGTATACAAAACTCAACATCATTGTATAGATATGTATGGAAAGATAGCGATAGATATATGTCACACCACAAAGAAAAAACACTAACTTTAACGTGGAATACATTTTCGGGAAAAAAATTATAGGCAAAGATAGGGGTGATAATGAGCTTGACCGGCTCACGAGCTACTCGGGCTCGGCTCGGTCAAAGCTCAGCTCGAGTGAGGTCGACTCGGGCTCGTTCTCGGCTCAAAACCTTAACAAGCCGAGCCGAGCCTACCCGGGCTCGGCTCGAAAAGCTCGTGAACAGGCTCGGAATCTACATATGCACTAAAATAAATTATGTGTTTGTATTTTCTTTCATTAGTTGAATGTTGTTTGATTTTGTATTTTCTTTAATTATGTGTTTGTATTATAAGAATATTTATTGATTATTTGGATTAATCTAATTTTTGGCACTTTTTTCCCCTTTCCGGTCATTGAATTTCGTTTTAGTGTTGGTTGTGAAAGGGATTTTTAACGAATATTTTATATAAAAAACTATAGCAAAATTTTTCATTTCGAGCCGAGCCGAGCCTGACGAGCTTCGAGCCCGAGTCGAGCCCAATAGAATTATTTTCGAGCCGAGCTCGAGCCTAAAATTCCGAGCTCGGCGAGCCTCGAGCCCGAGCCGAGCCCAATTACACTGTTTCCGAGCCGAGCCGAGCCTGGCCAGGCTCGGGCTCAGCTCGACTCGTTATCTCCCCTAGGCAAAGAAGAATACAGAAAGATTGTGACTTAGTACGACTTGTAGGTTATCCAGTCCGCTTCCTTGCATATCCACCACAGAACACCAAAATTTACTCTAATTTTATTTTTCATCAAGTTGATTGCATCACAAACTTTTTAAACCAGAAAAAACGAAATTCGAGTCACAACTTCTAACAATACATAAACATTTGCACATTTTTGGGTTGATAATTTTTCATACTCTGATTGGCTTAAATGTTATCATCCAGCCCTTTGCCAACCAGGCAAACCGCGGGAGCAGGGGGCAGCAGCTAGCTAGCATATATGCTATCACAATCGTTCGTGCATCATTAACTGACATTGGAACTCTTGAAAATAGGGTTATATATATATATATATATATATATATATATATATATATATATATATATCGTATGTTGTTTATATATTTATATGATATGGTGTAGAATGACCGGACCTCGTAACTTGATGAAACTAACACATGCTTTGCCAACTTGATAATTAGCACTAAACTTACTGAGCACCCTTTTGACTAGAGAAATCACTGAGAAAGCGATGCATGCAAATCGCGTTAATCAGTTTCCTTCACGTGTGGAACCTAATCGGACAATATCGATAAAGGACAAGACAAGAGGCTTCTGTTTTACGGTTAGGAAGATATTGATGCAAGTCTTGACCACTTGATCATCATTAATATTAAAAAATTATCATTTTCGATCGGCTTTTATATGTTTAGCTTTTATCGGTTGATCTAGCGAGATGAGATGTTATATCATTTAAGTAAGATTAAGAGTTCGAATACTGGTGTTGTGAATGGAGAAAACCTAGTTGGGAGAGTCACCCCATATTAGTCTTTGCAAAACCCGATCCAGATTAGTCAAGAATGAATCGGATATTGATGGTTAAGCAAAGAAATATGTTGGAAAAAGGGTTTTTTCTTATTTTTTGTGGCAGTTTGCTCGTACTATTAGAATCGTTAGCGAAACAATCCATGTGATTGATTTTTTCGATCTCCACTCCAACGATTATTAGTTAAAAACAACACTAACATAAACTTATACACATAACTTTATGAATTTAAATTGATTATCCACCACAATCACTATCTGATAATAAAAAAAATACAAATATTAATATAAAATTTATAATTTTTTAGTGAAATTTTGGATTACCTAAGAAGATTTGATAGAATGGGAAGGATCAAATCGAATAGTGAAGGCATGCATATTCAGACAAATTTGAGAAGAGATTTATAATATTCAAAGAAACAAGATGAAAACGATAGACAAACACCAGGAATCTAGCCTCTCTTGCTCTAAAAATCCCTTAATCCTGCCCAAGGAAAAAAGCTAAACTCGTGTCCTATTTCTCCACCATGTAATTACTAATTAGATACACCTACCTCTATCACCATGTCAACAAAATCCAAAGACATTTTAGATTTTAGACAGCTCAATGAAGCAGCTTTGGTTGGTCCCTTTTAATTTATCCTACTTTCTTTGAGAATTATGGACACTGTACAAGATAAGAACCTTACATTATTTGACCACCGACTCTAGCTGATTGGGTGTTCAGTTTGATGAAATCATGTAAAGAAAATAAATTATTACAAGCACATTTATTACAAGGATAAATATTTTATACACGCGGTCGAAACTTTCAGTTTCTACAAGCGCTTTAGTTTTAGAGTATAGGGAGTTAGTTTAGGGTATAAGGTTTATGGGTTTAGGTGTATGAGGTTAGAATTTAGGGATATTTGTAAGAAACATGAATGCACATTTATATTTTCATTAATTACAAGGATAAATATTCTATACACGCGGTCGAAACTTTCAGTTTTCACAAGCGCTTTAGTTTTAGAGTATAGAGAGTTAGTTTAGGGTATAAGGTTTATGGGTTTAGGTGTATGAGGTTAGAATTTAGGGGTATTTGTTTCAATTTAATGTTCAGGGTTATAATTTAGGGTTTATAGTTTAGGGTTTAGTTTTTAGGGTAATATGGTGGGGATTTAGGTTTTAACCTATAAACCCTAAATTATAACCCTAAACCTTAAATTAAAACAACTATCCCTAAATTCTGACCCCATACACCTAAACCCATAAACCTTATACTCTAAACTAACTCATTATACCCTAAAACTAAGGCGCTTGTGGAAACTTTCAGTTTCCACCGACAGTGTATATGATATTAATCCTAATTATAATTATTCCATGCAAAGGTAATTTAAATATATAAATATAAAATATTTTTAAAATTTTAAATCATAATTGAGTAATTGTATAATATTAAAATTCATAATATGAATAGTTGTATAGCTGCAATTATCTAGAACTATCGTATTGGCAAGATTTCATTGGTTAAAATAAATTGTTACATAAGAGCTGCACATATTAGAATTGAATTTAATTTTTATCTATAATATATTAATATTTATCAATCCGATTTTTTATTAATAAAATTGGAAAATTTATGAAAAATAAAAATAATCTGAGTCCATATACAAGTGGATAATTAATCTGAGTATTAGCCGCCCATTAAGCACGTTAGTGAAGACCTGGAATAAACAACAAATGGGAAAGGTTTGAATTCTATTATTTTCAACTGTTTGAAAAAAGAAAAAAAAGAATGTCAATGTATTTCCTATTTTTCTTCCTTGACTTGTGAAAAAATTTCAGCAGTTTCTATAAGAATTTTGATGAAGTAAAGATTCGAAAGAGACAAAATAAGTTTTTTTTTATAATAATATTGGAAAAATTAAGTAACCGAAAGAAATCATTATTTTTGCCGCATTCTAAAGTTGATGTTGTAATATTTATTCAATTTTGTGTATAAATATTTTAAATTAACTAAAATATTTTATTAAATTATATTAAGGGAAAAAAACATGGTATATAATAAATTTTTTATTCAAAGTTCTTTTTTGGTTGTACTCTGGTTTCTAGAGTTTCGCCTTAACTAATCCAAATCGACCCGTATTGCACACCTAGTTTTGGTGAGTGAGTCTTTTAGCAAAAATTTTTTACATACACAACGCCTCGAACCCGATATTTGCTTAAGCGATACCAAGCTGCTTACCAGTTGGATCAACCTCCGTTAGTTTTATTCAGTTTTTATTTTTATATTAACTTAATTTACATGTAAAAGAATAATTAAAATGTTTAAAAAATTATTTTTTCAATAAAAATGAAAAAGTCAAATATTATTTTCATAGTAGTATTTTCACCTCTTTTAATATTCAACCCACTTATTTGTTGTGGTATAAGATTTTCAAAGAGTTAAATGAAGTTTTCAAGAAGTTAGTATAATTTTTTTCATAAAAATATTAGAATTGACCACACTTGATTTGTTTGGGGTATGGAGTCAACAATATTTATATTGTAGTAGTATGAGAATCTATGTACCTAAAAATAAATAAAAAAACCCTAGGATGAGTTTTACGTTCCCTCCTATTTTCTCGGATCCAGTCGTTCGTCAGCATGCGACGCTGTATAACGACTCCGGTGGACAGCCGCCGGGAGGGGTGATTGAAGTACCTGTGCCGCCAACGTTGGAACGGTCGGGGTCTCTAGTGTATACGGATGTTCAACCGGTGACTAAGAAATCTCACGAGGTGGGTGCGTTGGATAATTCTATTGATATCGATATGGAGAGTGGTGGGGTTGAGGCTACTGCGATGGAGGTGCTGGAGGCCTCTGAGTGCGATGGCACTCAGAAGACGTATGCGTCAATGGTGGCTGGTTCATCGGTAGTTGGAGGGCGAGCTATCGCGGGTGGTTCCGACGATGCTATTGAGGTGCTGGATACAGACTTCTCTATTGATCGCAGTGGCGTTTTTCCCAGAATAACCTTCTCGGAGAGAGTGCACTCGCGAATAGATGAAAGTATGCAACGGGCTATCATAGTACGTCCTCTCAGACGATCGATTGGTTTCAAGACATTGGTGAATCATGTGCATGCCTTGTGGAACACGGAGAAGAATTTTCAGGTCATTGATTTGGACAACAATTATTTTCTGGTTAAGGCTGAATCTGTTGACGACTATACTAAGGTGCTCACGGGTGGACCCTGGACTTTGTTCGGGTGTTATTTAACAGTGCAACCTTGGTCTAGGAACTTTTTGATGTCGGAAAAAATCCTTCTCAAGTGGTGGTGTAGATTCGTTTACCGGGGCTTCCATACCGTTATTATTCGAAAGCTTTGTTCCGTAAGATTGCGGATGTAATCGAGCGTGTCATCAAGATTGATTACAACACTTCTTTGGGGAAACGGGGTTGTTTTGTACGCCTTGCTGTGGCAGTGGATCTTAATAAACCGTTATTATCTTGTATTGGCATCGATGGATTCGTTCAAAAGCTCGAATATGAGGGTCTCCAGTTAATTTGTTTCAAATGCGGTAGGTATGGTCACTCCCAAGAGCTTTGCGCGATTGTTGATAATACTGGTGAGGTGGGAGTTGGCCAGCAATCGAAAGATGCTCTTCCGGATTCGGCATCTAGTGAGGTTATATCTAAGGAAAACTTGTTTGGGCCTTGAATGGTTGTCGATAGGCAACGTCGTCGTTCGCTCAAGGCTACGGGAAGTAAGGATGATGGCAACCAAAATGGTCGCAGTGGTTCTCACTTTAATGTTCTGCAGAATTTACGTGAGGAATGAGGCACAGTGGAAGGAAATTCTGATGTGCCAGTAGTGGGGCAGGAACTGGAAATTGGGAGGAGTAGTCAGTTTGCAGCCGTGCAGGTACCTAAGCGGACGCCTTCAGTCAGGACAGCTATCGATAGGCCTTCGAGCAGCAACAAGGATGCTAAGGGCCTTGCGGGCAACCGTGGTTTTCGAGATGATGGGCGTAAGGGTGCGTTGAGTGTGGGAAGTTTGGTGCTTAATAGTAATGGTGTGGGAAGTGCAGTGGGTAAAATTGATAAGGTTAAGGGTGTGCTTTCGGATGGGGTGTTGCCTTCAAGTAGGGTGCTGGATGGTGTCTCTACTCGTGAGCAGTTGCGGGACGTGACAAATGTAATTGGGCAGGGTGCTTCGGATGTAGTGGGGGCTAAGGATGTTCATATTGTTCTGACAGTGACGGGCGTGGAGATACAAACTGTCTCGTATACGCCGGGAATTGCCTCGGGTTCTCACAAAGCGATTTCAATTATAGAGGGGAGGCATGACTTCAAATCAACAACAAGGTTACGGAGTGTATTGAGCCCGGGTAAGGGCGGGGCTGCCATGAAAGCGGTGCATAAGAAGAGCTTAAAGGTGTCGAAGAAGGCCGAGCCACGAGTGCCCCCACGTCCAGTTTTAACGGAATGGGTTCAATCTTTCTCATCTAAGCTTGACAAGCATCAGCCCCCCGGTCAAGGGCAAGCCGATGCTCATGGTGGGGGTGTGTGCGAATAGGTTGTGAATGTCGGCATGGAGGCTAGCGCGGGGCATGGCATGGGTGCAGGGAAGGAGAATCTTCCTTTATCTCAGTAAGGTTCCCTACTATTGTCTATGTGTTTTAATGTCTAACATAATGTTTTGGAACACCCAGGGCGCGGTGAGCGCTGAATTTCGTCGTTATTTTAGGAATTTTGTGAAGTCTAATAATCTGCAGGTGGTTGCTTTATTTGAACCTCGTGTGAGTAGTGGTGAAGCAGACAGAGTAATTCAAAGATTTGGCTTTCCGAATTCGTTTCGCGTTGAAGCACGAGGCTTTAGTGGTGGTATTTGGCTCTTATGGCAGGATGGTGTGGATGTGGTTGTTCTCTCCGTGTTTAATCAATTCGTGCATGGGAGGTTTCGTGAGGTTATTTTGGGTACTTGGATTTTCTTTACTGCGGTTTATGCTAGCCCCAATGTTTGTGTTCGTAGGAATTTGTGGGATAATTTGCTCCATCTTAATCCTAGGGACGACGTGCCTTGGGTGTTAGGTGGAGATTTTAATGTAATTCTTCGTAAGGAGGAGCGATTTGGTGAATCGAGTGCTGTTTTAGGGACTAGTACTCTCTTTCAGGATTTCATCACTAGTGCTGAGCTGACGGAAATTGACTACAAGGGGGAGGAGTTTACCTGGTGTCGGGGTAATTTGTATCAGCGTCTTGATAGGTGTTTAGCTAATAACGCTTGGTTTATGGAGTATCCGTTGTCTATTATTATTCATCTGGATCATGTTAGAAGTGATCATTGTCTACTCTATGTACAGCCGTGTGGTACTAAGGCACCTAATATGGCGCGACCTTTTCGTTTCTTAGCAGCATGGCAAGACCATCCGGATTTTCATGATCTTCTGGCGTCTACTTGGGATAGTTCGACTACTGTGGTGGACAATGTTCATCGTTTTCAGGAAGTTGTGAAACGGTGGAATGTGGAAGAGTTTGGTCATATTGGGCGGAAAAAAAGAGGATTTTAGCGCGGCTTCGTGGTATTGATAAGGCTATGCGGAGGTCGCGTTCAGATTTTTTGATTGAGTTAATGAACAAGTGGTGGGTTGACTTAGACATTATCCTTGAGCAAGAAGAGTCTATGTGGTTTCAGAAATCACGAAGTCAATGGGTTTTGTTTAGTGATAAGAATACTCGTTATTTTCATGCTTCTACAATGGCGAGTAGAAGGGCTAATGCGATTGTGGTACTCAAGTCGAGCGATGGAAGTTGGAGCACGGACCAGGCGGTTTTAAGAGCGCAGACGATTGATTTTTACAAGACTTTGTTTATCGCGGATCCCACTTGTACTGGTCAGTATCATATTAGAGGGTTTTTTCCTCGGATGAGGGACAATGTTTACCGTTCCTTAAGTGCTCCCTTTGTGGATGTTGAGATCAAGGCGACAATCTTTGAAATGGATCCGTTGAAAGCTCCAGGAATAGACGGTTTGCATGCGGCTTTCTATCAGCGGAATTGGGACATTGTGGGTCATAGTGTGTGCTAATGTATAAGGGGTATCTTTGCAGGGACTCGTTTCCGACTTCTTTTAACAGAACACTTATGGTCTTAATTCCAAAGATCGCCTCTCCTGAAACAATGAGTTAGTTTCGACCTATAAGCCTCTGCACTGTTCTTTATAAAACTGTGACTAAGGTGGTGGTAAATCGTATAAAGCCACAATGGTGGGTGGATGGATGACCTTGAAGATTGATTTGGAGAAAGCGTATGACAGATTAGAATGGGCGTTTATTGACGACACGTTGCGTGACATTGGTTTCCCCTGGTATTCGTGATCTTATTCTACAGTGTGTTTCTAGCGTTTCGACTCAGATCATTTGGAATGGATCCTTGACAGATTCTTTCGCCCCTACTCGGGGTATTTGACAAGGTGATCCCATCTCGCCTTACTTATTCGTTCTCTGCATGGAACGTCTAAGCCAGGCGATTAACCAGAAAGTAGCTTCGGGTCAGTGGAAAGGGTTCTGTACATCTAAGCGAAGCCCGTTATATCTCACTTGATGTTTGCGGATGATATGGTTCTCTTTGCGGAGGCTTCACTGGAACAGTTGGATGTGATTCATTAGGTCCTTATAGATTTTTGCAAGGTTTCAGGACTGAAGGTTAATGTGCATAAATCAAATATTTTCTTTTCCAAGAATGTGGCTAACGGTTTGCGTCAATCGTTAAGCAGTGTTGTTGGTTTCTCGGAAGTGGTAGACATTGGCCGCTATTTAGGCGTTCCCATGTTGTACCAAAGGGTATCTAAATCGACCTATGCTTACTTGATTTAGAAGGTTCGTGATCGGCTTTCAGGATAGAAGGCTAAATAATTGTCTTTTGCGGGCCGTATTACTCTTGCGAAGGCAGTGTTGTCTGCAATACCGTACTATGCAATGCAATCGACTAGATTGCCTATGGGTGTTTGTGATGAAATTGAGTGGTTGATAAGTAACTTTGTTTGGGGGCATTGCGACGGTAAAAAGGGGGTGCATTTGTTGAATTGGGAGGAATTATGCAAGCCTATATCCTTAGGAGGCTTAGGTTTCAGATGTTTAAATGTGCAAAATGATGCATTCTTAATGAAGATCGCCTTCAATTTAATTGATAAAAGGGGGCATCTTTGGGTACGCTTTGTCCGCGCTAAGTATAAGTGTAAAGAGCTTGTACCGGAATCCATCTCTCGGCGTAATTGCTCTCACTTATGGCGTGGTTTAGCGTCAGTTTGGCAGGATGTTCGTAGTGGTATTATTTGGAGAATTAGCAATGGTGCGAGCATTGATTTTTGGCGCGGCAATTGGGTTAGAGATGTCGGACCTCTTGCGCTGGTTATTACTGCTCCGGATCAGCAGCTTCATCGGTTCACACCGTTAAAGGATATGCAAACGAACAATGGACAGTGGGATTTGGGACGATTTCAGCATGCCCTCCCTAAGGATGTTATTGATCATGTTGCGGCAATTAAAGCCCCCAGATCCAGTGTTGTTGCCGATTCTCCTGGTTGGCGATGGAGTGAAAACTTGGCATTCTCGGTCAAGTCGGCGTATGCCATGAAGCGCTCGCAAGTTGTGACTATCAGGTGTGGTGTTTGAAAGACTTTACAGCGGTATACGGGACCTCAACGCATCAAATTATTCATATGGTTGGTTTGCAAAGGATGTATTCTAATGAATAGCGAGCGTGTTAGGAGACATCTTGCGGAGTTGACAGCGTGTTTGGTTTGCGGGTCAAGTGAAGAGGATATCGATCATGTGTTTCGCCATTGTTCAACGGCGAAAGCTATCTGGACGAAGCTGGTTCCGGCTGCCAATTAGGTGAGCTTTTTCACTTGCCCTACGACTTTGTGGATTGAATCGAATCTTAAAAATGCCGATGCGGTTTGCAATGGGGAAGAGCATTGGGATCTTTTATTTGGGTCGATACTCTGGTTGCTTTGGTTAGCCAGAAATAGTTTGGTTTTCAACGATGAAGTCAGGGGTTAGGATGATGTGCTTGCTCGTAGTCGGCGTCAAGTTCATGAGGCTATCCGTGCCCTTGCAACCCGTCGGGCAGTGGCGAGGCCGTGTGTGGCGTTTTGGCAGCAGCATAGGCGTTGGTTGCCACCAGTTAGCGGTACATGGAAAATTAATGTGGATGGTACGTGTGACAAAGTGGCGGGATTGACGTCTTGTGGAGGTGTTATCCGTGATTCAGCGGGTAATTGGGTTGGTGGTTTTTCGAAATTTATAGGACGTTGCAATGCCCTTGAAGCTGAGCTTTGGGCGGTTCATGAGTGATTGGTTTATGCTTTAAATCGTAATATTGAAGTGGTGATCATTGAATCTGATTGCCTTGAGGTGGTTCGTATGTTGCAGACTTATGGTGGGAAGTTTTTTCAGTCGTTTCTGTTGGGTTCTATCCGTTGTTTGTTACCGAGGTTTAGTAGTTGTGAGTTTCGTCATGTGGTCAGAGGTGCTAACCGGGTTGCCGATGTTCTTGCTAAGTTGGGTCCTTGGAGTGGTTACGAAGCGACATACTATAGTTATCCTCCAGATGAGGTGCTTGTTTTGTTGCATGATGAGTTGCCTAGCCCTTGCTAGTTTGGTTTGGTTGTGTTGTTTCGGGTTTTCCCGTTTTGCTGTTATACTACTGTGGGTACTTTTTTCCTCCATTTAGGTTAGGGAGATTTTTAACGAGACCCACTATAGTATCCCCTATTAATAAAAAAAAGTTATTTTTTTATTTTATTTTAAAATTTTAGTGTCTCATCTTATTAGCTAACAAAACATTTGTTCACTCTAGTTAAAGTATGTTTTAGACTCATTACCGAGGATTGTACTTGTGACTAGCTAGTTGTATTTTGTAATTCTTTTATTTTATATAGCTTTTAAAATTAATAAAAGTATATATTTTTTAGATTAATCAACTAAAGTTACTAAATTTAAAGATGAAAAATATAGATTCTGCCTCGGGTGGGAATGAGACATTTTACTATGGATTTGGATTTAATCGCGAAGGCCCAACTAAAATTGCGGTCCACGGTCCAGCATCCTTAAAGGACACCGCCGCAAACTAGGGTTTTTTGTGTTTCGTTTTTAGCCGATCTCCTTTCTTCGCTTTCATTCATACGGAACCAGGTCTGTCTTTCTCACCCTTCCCGCGTTTGGTTTCTAAGAAAACCCAACTAAAAACTGGAAAATTTCTATTTCGTTAAGAGTTGCCTTTGAACTGACAATGGTTGCCTGAATGCAGGTAAGGACTAACTCTCGAGACGGTGAAAATGGTTGAGAAAACAAGGGGAAGAAAGGAAGAGGTGGTGACCAGAGAGTACACCATCAACCTTCACAAGCGCCTTCATGGCTGGTAACTCTTCTTTTCCTTTAAAAACCCTCATTAATTTGCTTTCTTTTGTGTCGATTTTAATGCTAATTTATTTGGCTAAGTAATAGCTTTTTCTCTGGGTAAACAATTACATTCTGCAGAGTTAGATGCGTTAAGTGATTGTGAGATTTATGATGCTTTGGATTCGATGTTTTTCCTTTGTTCGTTAATGGGTATTCTTTGTGGAATTATTGTAATAATGCTGCTGCATTTGAATAATATTAAGTTATTTCTGTAGCTTGTTTGGCAATGATTAGGCTAAGTTTCACATTTTTGCTGTAAAGTGTTTGAAATTGTGGATTAAAACTCTATAGTTTTTAGCATCACTTGGAAAAATGCTTGGGGAGTTGAAACTTGAAATGTTCAAAAAATCTAGAATGAATACTAGAATTAGGGTAGCAATAATATGGATAAATATTTTATACACAGGTGGTTTAGTTTCAGGGTATATGGAGTTAGCTTAGGGTATAAGGTTTAGATGTAGGGGTTAGAATTTAGGGATAGTTGTTTTAATTTAATGTTTAGGGTTATAATTCAGGTTTTATAGTTTAAAACCTAAATTCTCACCATATTCTCCTAAAAACTAAACCCTAACTTATAAACTCTAAATTATAACTCTAAACCTTAAATTGAAACAACTATCCCTAAATTCTAACCCCTACATCTAAACCTCTAAACCTTATACCCTAAACTAACTCTCTATACCCTAAAACTAAGGCGCTTGTGAAAACTTTCAGTTTCCACCGCCAGTGTATAGGTCTATAGGATATTAATCCCAATAATATATGCACATCACTTATTTGTATGGTTTCTTGTTTTGGGTTCCTAAACCAAGATTTTTAGACCCATAACCATGTTGTTGTTTAGGGTTGAGTTGTGGTGGAACCGAGAAAAGCTTGGTGCCCAAAAAATTGTTGAATAATGTGTTTTTTGACTGTCTTCTTGTTAATGTTATTGGACACAGCACATTCAAGAAGAAAGCTCCCAAGGCTATAAAGGAGATCAGGAAGTTTACAGAAAAGGCCATGGGGACCAAGGATGTGAGAGTTGATGTCAAGCTGAACAAGCACATCTGGAGCAGAGGTATCCGAAGTGTTCCGAGAAGGATCAGAGTTCGCATTGCTCGTAAGAGAAATGACGATGAAGATGCAAAGGAAGAGCTCTACTCTCTAGTAACCGTTGCTGAAATCCCAGCTGAAGGATTGAAGGGTTTAGGCACCAAGGTCATCGATGATGACGATGAGTGATTTATCAATGATGATTAGTAATATGATGGTGTGTTACCATTGTGAGTTTCTTGCATTAAATTTTGTTGGATTTTTGTTTAGAATTTCAAGCTTGATACTATTTTAGAGCTTTATAAATATTATTCAAAGAAGGATGTTATGAATATCTTAAGCATTGAATAACATACTTCTATATGTCAAGTGGGAAAAAGTCTGTAAGCCATCTGAAACTTACAGTGAACTTTCAGTATTAAACTGTCCAAAATTATGCAAAAAAGAGGAAAGAAAAGAACAAGAATCAAGAAATCTGGGTTTCGAACCGGAGAAAATAACAGGTGAGCAGGCAGTTCTCTTAATAATGCAGACTGCATGGAAGTGAGGATAAGTTCTTTGCTGCCAAACCATAACAGCGGACAAACTTTCTTCGAACCTCTTTACATAATCTAGCTAAACAGTCTAGTAGCGTAGTGGGGTGTGATGCTAACCGGCTTTGAAAGCATACATGTAGCTTCTGAGTTTTCTTACTTCTTCTGATGACTCGGAAAGAACATGGTCGACATAGATACATAACCCAGCTCCACTGCAAGTACATTGTACAGGTAAGAATTTGATAAGCATTATGAGAGGAGGAAGAAAGACAGTGAAAATGGACATACCATAAGGGCGCGAGAGGAAGCCAGATAATGTCCCAACGGAATTTCGGCATTCTAACATGCAATTAGCATTCCATCAGTTAGCATGTGAGAGAGACATACGATATAGGACATCCACATTGATGAATCAAAGAATAAACTTAAGATCCCCCCAAAAAATCTGAACTGCGAAATAAAATAAATGCAACACAATCATATCCGACTAAAAAACGACTGGGATCCAACGTTTGAATGCACTGACCATGCAACACTTCATTCCAATACTCCTTGAATCACATCAATTCCCCTTACTACATGTATTTCAATGCGTCTTAGAAACCAACACAACTCTGAAACTGATTAAAAGCAACTGTAATCCAACGTTTGAATGCACTGACCATGTGTTACTTCATTTCAATCCCTCCTAAAATCACATCAATTCTCCTCTTCCTCATAACCAGAAACTGTAATCCAACACAACACCGTTGTATCTGATTAAAAACGAACATAATCCAAAGTTTGACTGGCGCTGGCCTTGCATTACTTCATTTCATTCTCGCCAAACTACATCAATTCAACCCCTACGGCCCTACCCTCCCCCCCAAAAAAAATCACCCTAAACTATGTAGTAAGCACCATAGATTGTTCATACAAATTTCCACGGCACAATCAAGACAACCAGTACGGAGAATGAGAATCAAATATGGGAATTAAAACTCCGAGACTATGATGTACCTCAGCATATGATATGCCCAGAAAATTGCAAGCACAAAGGCGAGAGAGCATGAGTACCATAGCCACTTCCTGTGATCCTTTGAATTACTGAACAGACCCATAATGGCCAATGAGCAAGCCAATACAGCTAGCCAATCTGTTAACATATAAACTTAGTAAATTCACCATATATAACCGTTACAAAAACCATATCCGATACGTTGAATGTAATAAGGATTTTCGACATCATCTATCTGGTATTTCTGAATTCTGCGAAACAATTAACAAAATGTAACAGGCGTGACAAGCCAATAAATGAATACATATCAATGAAGATAAGCAAGCAATCAAACCTGAAGTTATTATCATCCATGAATCAACATCCTCAATGAAGTAAGCATGGTACCGCTGTTAATCAAAGTGCAACGAGTTAGATGTACATGTTTGGTTTTGCCTTTGGGGTCCAAAAATCCCGATTGAACAGGAAAACATGCATCGGTCATCGTGCCAACATGTTTGAATTTAAAAATTCAAATGTGATCTTGAAAAAAGCAAGGTAAAAGTAGCTTTAGTTTTTGGGTTTCGTCGTAATTTTTAAATTGTATTTTTACACAATCGTGATTTTTTAAAAAAAAAAAACTCTCAAACATAAATCACATTACTCTAAAATCAATTATACACAAAAATAATTCTATAAAATCACGATGATCCAAAATCAATTCTACCACTGTTAAGGTATTTGGTATTATCTATATGAGAAATTCATACCAGTTCCCATGGAAATAAGGTCTGGTGAAAGACGGAGAATAGAAGAAACGCCGAGTAACAGAAGAGAAGTGCTGCGAACACGCTCTACAGATTTTTTCAAAAAAAGAAATACAATAAATTACCAAGTATATATAGAAATAAAGGGAAAGTTAAAAGTTTTTTTTTTTAAATCAAGAAAAAGTAAAGAGACGACCTTCCATTTAAGACTTTGTCGAGCATGCATCTCTTCAAGAGAACGAACCAACTCCTCTTGTTCTGTATTTTTTTTTTCATAATTATTAATCAAATAAACAGATTTGATATCTGGGGAAAATGTAAAAGGAGAGAGAAAAAGATACCGTTGATATCCATCGGACGATCGTCGTCGACGGTTGGGAGAGAGAACTTTTCATCTCCAGAATTGTGAAGCTGTCTCGCCAGTTTCCTCATTTTCAAACCAAATTGTTACGCCATCTACGGTCGAGCGACCAAAGATGTTGAACCTGAAATCTCGAAAGACTATTATACGATGTCGTTTCATACTCAATCTTCAACATTTTGTTATTAGGCTCAACAGTGGCGGAAGCTATAAGAGACCGGTGGGGGCCACGGCCCCTCCAAAATTTTAGAAAATTCGATTTTTGCCCTTAAAATTTTTGAAAATTTCAATTTGGCCCCCTCAAAAATTTTAAAAATTTATATTAAGTTTCAAAATTTTGAATATTTTTAATTAAATTCTCTCTCAAATTTTTAAATTTTTTTGTTAAATCTCTTTAAATTATTAAAAATTTTAGTTAAACCCTCATTTTTTTGAAAATTTTAGTTCAATCTTTCAATTTTTTAAAAAAAATTCAAGTTGGCCCCCTCAAACTTTCACTTCAAGTTCCGCCACTGAGGCTCAAACTAGAGGTGAAATATTTAAATATATATATTAAAGTTTTTCACTAGAATATATTAAAAAACTAATCTCTATTGTGATTTCTTCCCTTAAAATATCATATTGATAAATTAATATAAATATTTTTAAAAAAATTTAAACTTAAAAGTATATAATACAAATCAAGTAAGTCTCCATGAGCTCCAATATTCTCGGAAACCCTGCCCCTGCCTCTGCTGCTGGCGCCGTCAACCCTGGGAACCCTAGGAAACATCGCCGCCTTGATGACGATCCACCGGACGGCGGCGGCAAGACGCAACCATCCTTGCCGTCCTACAAAGAATCCCTAATGAATACTATACCCGCAAACCCGTCTGTCCAGGAAGAATTTTTCGAAGAAGATGATATTGATATCATGGAGGGTGATGTGATCCGATCCTCTGAAGATGGTATTCCATCCATTGATTTCTCAGACCGTATTCAAACCCTCGCGGAACGTAGCCTTGATCAAACCTTGATTGTGAAGTTGCTAGGTCGTCGTATTGGATACAACACTTTGCACTCGAAAATATATGAGTTATGGAAGCCAAAACAAGCGATTAGACTAATGGATATTGAGAACGACTATTTCTTGGTCTCGTTCCGTCTCAAATCGGATTACCTTAAAGCGCTCACTGAGGGCCCTTGGACTGTGTTTGGCCATTATCTTACAGTGCAACAATGGTCGCCTGAATTCACGACATCAACCCCATACCCGACGCAAGTGGCTGCATGGATTCGCCTACCGGGGCTGCCAGTATTACTCTACAAGAAGAGCTTGATCGAAGAGATTGGCGAATGTATTGGCCCGGTTCTCAAGTTAGATTACCAAACGGAATTGGGACGCCGGGGTCGCTTTGCGCGAATGGCCGTTACTATCGATCTCTCCAAGCCGCTCACGTCCAAGATTATTGTTAACGGCAATATACAACTTATTGAATATGAATCCCTCCCAATTATTTGCTTCAAGTGCGGCTTGTATGGCCATGGACAAGAGCTTTGCCCAAAAGCAAAACCGGATGATCAGCATACCTCGGATGCACAAGGTGATATGGCCGATAATCCTATTTCTGATGCCCCGATTGCCCCTACTGCAACGGGCGTCAACAGTGGTGAGGACTCTTCTTTTGGCCCGTGGATGGTAGCGGAGCGACGGCCGAGATGCAATACCACCAAGCAAAAATCTGCACCACCCGCTACTGCCGCTGCATCCACAGGTTCTCGTTTTAGCCCCCTTCATACTGATATACCAAGTGATTCCAGCGCTCCATCACCCGTCAACCCAAGTGCTGCACCTATGCCGCAGCATCCGCAACGCAAACAAGATCACCCTTCGTCGCTTAAGACGCGCAGCAAAGGCAAATCCCCATTGGCTGCTACAAGGAAGCCGTTGACAGTTACTTTCTCCGATTTTCCCGTGTTATCAAAATTCTCGGCCAAGTCTTCCAACATGCCTTCAAGTTCGAGCTCAAGGCTTGATAAGACAAATCATGCCGCGACGGTTATGTCCGAAAATGCTGACCCAAATGTGATGCAACTAGATCCGGTTTGCAACCCTCAAGTGCAGCCAATCGAAGGTACCCTGCACGAGAAACACCCTGATCAGCAACAGCCCCCTGAAAATCCATCGGCCAGCGTGCCGACTCAACCTACTTTTGTGAGTACTTCGAATGAGCTACCTAGTACGGATGTTATTGGTTCGACAGAGGATCGACCGACAACAATGATTGAGTGATGTTCTCTTCCCTCCTCAATTAAATATATTTTTATGGATTTAAGAATATTCTCTTGCAATGTGCAAGGTTGCGCAGATAGGAAATTTATTTAGGCGGCAAAGCAATTTATGCGGGATAATAAGCCTGATGTTGTGGTGTTTATGGAACCTCGAATTAGTGGACATCGTGCAGAGTCAGTTATTGCAGCCCTGGGTTTCCCTCATTCTCATCGGGTGGAAACTGCTGGTTTTTTTGGGGGAATTTGGGTGGCGTGGTATGATCGTGTTTCAGTCTCTATTATCAGCACTCATTTTTAGTTTATGCACTTTCGAATAACTCACCATACTAGCCGTTCTTCTCTCCTTTCCACTGCTGTGTATGCATCTCCTTCGGCGTCGGGGAGGAAAGCCCTATGGAACCATCTTCATAATCTTGCGGCAACTATCCGTAGTCCCTGGATTATTTTTGGAGATTTTAATGCCACTCTCTAATGGGAGGATCGTAAAGGTTGCTCTTCTTCCGCTCGGCCAAGCAAAGACTTTCACCGTCTCATGCTTGATCACTGCTTGCGCGACATGGGTTATAGTGGCCCCGATTTCACGTGGTCAAGGGGCCTTGCATCCGTCTGCCTGGATCGTTTTCTATGTAACGTCTACTTTGATGAGTCCTATCAGGAAGCTTCAGTGCAGCACCTGCTTCGGATGCGCTCTGACCATAGGCCCATCCTCTTGCAAATTGGGGCCGCACATCACAGGTCATCTTCTAAACCTTTCCGTTATTTTTCTGGTTGGAATTCACATGAAGATTTTTCTCGGATGGTTTTAGATAACTGGTTACCGGCATCCTCTCTATCTGAGACTATTCAGAATTTCACCTCTGCTGCTGATACATGGAACAAAACGGTCTTTGGATATATGGGTACCAAAAAGCGTATGCTAATGGGAAGGCTTCGTGGAATTCAAAGGGCTTTGAGTATTAGATTTTCCCGGTTTCTAAAAAATCTGGAGAGTGAATTGCTTGTTCAATTGGAACACCTTTTGGATGAAGAAGAACTTCTTTGGCGACAAAAATCACGTTCCGATTGGATCTCTAAGGGTGATCGGAACACCCGTTATTTCCATAGGCGGGCAATCGCGAGACGTCAGCGCAGCTGTATAAAAGCTCTTCAGTTATCGGATGGTACCTGGTGTGATGATGATACTCAGTTGCAAGAGGAAGCCGTACAATTTTTCAGTAATTTGTTCAAGGATGGTACGGCGGCATCGGGAACCTTTCCCCTATCGGGTTGTTTTTCGCCCATTGATCGTGCGTCATTGGATGCCCTTGAGCTGATTCCATCACCGACGGAAATTCATGCAGCCCTCATGGATATGGCGCCTCTGAAGTCCCCCGGGTGGGACGAGCTTCATGCCGAATTCTACCAAAAGCAATGGCCAACGGTGGGATCTTCGATTGTTTCTATGATCCAAAGCATCTTCCGAGGTAATCATCTGGACATGGATCTTAATCGCACTATTATAGTTCTTATTCCCAAATGTGCTCATCCATCGACTTTTGTGGACTTTCGACCCATAAGTCTTTGTACAGTCATTTACAAGCTTTTATCGAAGATTATTGTTCGTCGGCTCAAACCTATTTTCCCTCAAATCATTGGGCCGAACCAAACTAGTTTTGTTTCAGGAAGGAACATTACGGAGAATATAATCATTAATCAGGAGGTCATCCACTCTATGAGGTTATCGAAAAATAGATCACATTGGATGGCTATCAAAGTTGATCTGACCAAAGCCTTTGACCGTGTAAAATGGGACTTTATATCAGACTCTCTTTTGGATGTGGGTTTCCCTCATATTATCCGCAGAATAATCATGAGCTCAATATCTTCGGCTAGTTTCCAGATACAGTGGAATGGGACCTTATCTCGGCCTTTTTACCCGGAACGCGGCATCCGCCAGGGCGATCCTCTTTCGCCTTACATCTTTGTTCTAGTCATGGAGAGACTTGGATATCTGATCAACCATTCGGTTCAAAGTGGGGTCTGGCATCCTTTCCGGTTCATCCGTCATGGCATTCCGATCTCGCATTTATTTTTTGCAGATGATCTTATCCTCTACGCCGCCACTGATATGTCTCAGGCTTACAGGATACAATCAGTGCTGGATACTTTTGGGGTTTTCTCGGGTCACTGTGTTAATAGAGCCAAAACTCAGGTTTATTTCTCACTGAATACCCCACGTGCTCTACAGGATGATATCATCGCTTATTTGGGTTATCAACATGTGGTTTGTCTAGGGAAATATCTCGGCGTACCGGTGTTACACACACGTATGAGATGCTCATATTATAGTTTCAACATTGACAAAATCAAGGAAAAACTCAATGGTTGGGCTAGCCGCACTCTTTCTCTAGCAGGTCGTATTACGCTTGCTAAATCAGTCTTATCTGCTATACCAGTTTATTTTATGCAAACATCTCTCTTACCAAAGAAGACTTGTGCTGAAATTGAAACTCTTATCCGCAAATTCATATGGGGATCGACGGATCAAGCTTCAAAAATATCCTTGGTTAATTGGGAGTCTATTTGCCAACCCCCAGCTAATGGAGGACTTGGCTTTCGGCGAATTCACGATTTCAATGTGGCATTTATTTTGAAAATATGCTTCGCGCTGGTATCGGATACACATGCCCTATGGATTCGTCTTCTTCGACAAAAGTATCGTATGCATGATCTATGCCCTATATCGGTTACTCGGACCTCTTGCACTCCCTTATGGAGGGCAATAGCTGCGGCTTGGCCTGATCTTAAAGACAGCATCTTGTGGTTGATTGGAGACGGGAAAGTTGTTGATGCCTTGGACGACATTTGGATCCCAACTACTGGCCCTTTGCGGATGTATTTGCTACAGCCGGTCGATACTAGCACACGTCCCATGCGAACTTGGGACCTAATGGATGGACATGGGGAATGGGACCGCGCGCGTCTATCGGCCCTCTTTGACCCTGCCGTTATACCGTACATTATGAGTATCCGCTGCCCGGATGCTTCGGACATTCCCGACTCCCCTGATTGGCGGTATACTGCTGCCCAGAAATTCACGGTAAGCTCCGCCTATGAGTCAAAATGCCACACGTTCTGGGATAGTCGAGATCCTTGTTGGACGCTGGTGTGGTCACTTCGCGTCCCGCAGCGAGTCCGCATGTTTATCTGGTTGTGTTTCAAGCAACGCCTCATGACCAACGTTGAACGTTTTCGACGATATCTAGCCCCTTCTCCTAAATGCTCATACAGTGGAAAAGAGAATGAATCTGTCCTCCATGTCTTGCGGGATTGCATGGCAGCGCAACAGGTTTGGCGATCACTCATCCCCCCGAGCCTACATGCCTCATTCTTCGACGGGGAGATGGTAAACTGGTTGCAGAGTAATCTTTCTCAGCAGCATACACTGCCGGCATCAGATATACCATGGTACATCTTATTTGCGTCAGTAGTTTGGTATATTTGGAAGAACAGAAACGATTCTATCTTCAGTGATACTCGAGCGCCACCGGAACAACTCTTGGCACGAGCCATTGCATGGCCTAAATATATCAATGAAGCACAAGATCGTATCAGCCAAAGTCGAAATTCCTGCACCCAACAACGTATTTGGAGCAGGCCAGAGGCGGGGTGGGTTTCCTTGTCGACTGACGGAGCCGTCTCGCGCTCGTCTAGCTTAGGTACCGCGGGAGGAGTTATTCGAACAGAGGATGGAGCATGGGTTTTGGGTTTTAATAAAAAGCTGGGTATTGTTAATCCGCTCCAAGCTGAGTTGTGGGCTGTCCTCATAGGACTCCGTCTTGCTAGATCAAAAGGTTTTTCTCGGATCCTTATTCATCTGGATAACAAAGAAGCGGTTGATCACTTGAATCGCTCTAACGCTTTTCTCGATACAAACACTCTCATTCGTGACATATCAAAGCTTAGAAGAACATGAGGATAGACTCTTGTTCGTTGGCTGCCGCGTGAAGGAAATAAAGTAGCTGATGCTCTCACAAAGATAGCTAGCTCCGATAATTTCGATTTGATGATTTTTGATGAACCTCCGTCTTCTATTTCGCTTTTTTTAGACTCTGATTTATCGTTTTTGATGTAAACTCTTTCGAGCTATCATTTTAATTCAAAAAAAAAGTATATAATACAAACCTAGAAAAAATGTAGGTATTTGAATTTAGTTTTAGAGTAAAAATATTTAAAAACTTAAAATAACCATATGATTTAAAATATAAATATATATATTAAAAGTGTCAGATCGGGTACCCGGTAAGAGAAAATTTTCGACCCAAGCCTATTTTGTACCGGGTCGTTGGGTAAACAGGTTGGGTAATTTTGAACACCTTAGTCTAGTTAACGAATTCTAATTAATAAGTTAAAATTTATTTAATATTTTTTTATGTCGACTAGAGTTAAATTTAGTTGTTCATGTTCCTGTTTAAATTTAATTGTTAATATTTATAACGTTATGATATTAATTAGTTTTAATTTAAATTAATTTCTATAATTATATAGGATATACCTACATATTTTTGCATTTTTTTATTATGTAATATACATATCACGCATAATTAAAAGACTCGAACTTAAAAATCAATCCATTAATTATTAAAAAAATTAAATTATTTGAGTTTTCTTTTACAAATTTAAAATTTGCTTGAAAACATTTTTGAGTCAAATCTGATTCAAATCAAGTTTTTTCTTATCGAATTGAGTTAAAAAAATCGACTTTTATAAGTACAATTTTACTCGCTCTTAACCTTTTTTTTTGGGATCAAATACTCAGTCTTAACTTAAACAGACGTCTTGCGAGCCCAATGATAAAGACTCTATTCGGACTATTATAAGGTCCAAATTCAACTTTCGGTTATCAACCGGGCCCAAATACTCAACTCATCTATATAAACGTACCAAAACCCTAGTCGGCTATTTTCCCTTGCGTCATCTCTGCTCACCGCCAGAAGCGAACGAAGAGATCAACAAGCCGGCAGCTCCGCGGCCAAAGTGAAGTCTTTTGACAATTATTCGCCATGGGTAAATCTTCAAACCTTCATTCCTTTGCTTCTCTTCTTATTCTTAGGTTGTTTCTTCCGTTTTCTTTGATGTTTGATAATTTCGAATCGTGTTGATGATTTCAGGTAAGGTCCACGGTTCTTTAGCTCGTGCCGGTAAGGTGAGAGGCCAAACTCCTAAAGTGGCAAAGCAAGACAAGAAGAAGAAGCCCCGTGGCCGCGCTCACAAGCGGATGCAATATAACCGCCGCTTCGTTACCGCCGGTGAGTATTTTTTCGACTCTTTCGATTTCCTCTTTTTACTCGTTTGGTTTTTATAATCAACATTGGATAATTACCAAAACTATATGAATGCAAAGTAACTGACTTTATTTGTTGGTTTTTACAGTGGTTGGATTTGGCAAAAAGAGGGGACCTAACTCATCTGAGAAGTAAGCGAGCTATGTAGGTGAAGAAATCAAGAAGCTTTAATGGAATTTAAGCCTTTGTTTTCTTTTGATAATGTTTTTATGGTGCCTATTTTCAGGCATTGGATTTAACTTCCTTTTTGTTTGCTAGAGTTTATGTGATTTTGTTATCAATCATCTAAATTACTTGTTTTTGGGTTGCATTTTCTCTTCATATATTCTAAAGTCTAAACTATTTGCTCCTTTCAGTCCTGAAACCACATCATTCTCTAGTTATTGGCACTGAGTGTAGAGTGGATTGAAATTCTACTATTATAAGAATTTTATAACTGAAATAATTAATGATTTTGGTTTTGAACATTTGATTTCTCACTTGCTTCTTCTATACATTTCCATAATCGTGAAAGATTTAACTTTTATATTTAAGATTTGCTTTTGAATTGCAATTGTATCATTTTATTCAATCCTAGGTAATGGTAGAAAGAAGAGATTTTAATATAGATGATGATGCTAGAACAATATTCATATTATTATAGGTTAATTAACCTAACCATTAAAAGTTAAACAGTTTCGAATGATGGTTAATAGTTAACTTATAAGTTAACCTATATGTAATTTTTTTAACTAAGTATAAAGTTTGTGTTTAAAATCTCTCTATTTGATTTTTTTTTAAGTTTAATACAATATTTATCGGAGAGATTTATTATATGAAAAAGAAATAACGAACATTTGAAAATAAAATTGTAATAGTTTATAATCGAATTTTTTAAAGGTTAATTACTATAATAGGTTACAATTAATAACTGCTATAACGGTTCACTATACTGTTTCTATGAGGATAAATAAGAGTTCAAACAAGAGTCGGATGACAACATTGTCATATGAAGTTCCAACAATGGTTGCGCTCAACCTATGTAAATTCGTAGTAGTTTGGCTGGGATAAACAACTAATACGTACTATACATCACAGAAGTTTATCTGCCTAGAGTTCATCATGAGAACTTCCTTCTGGTGCTGAAGTATCTTTGGCAGGATTTTCCGAGAGGTACGATGTCGCCAATGATGCGTGTAGAGCTGCACCATATGGAAATACATCTTCATTAACTATATAGTAGGGTGAGTGCCCCGATTGAGGCGGTCCCTGAGTTTCATTCTTCATTCCAAGAAAGAAGAAAAGTCCTGGAATCGCCTCTGAAAAGAATGCAAAGTCCTCTCCCCCCATCTCAAGTTCTGCTTGTACAACATTCTGAATACCCAACATTTCCCCTGCAACCTGTCTGAAATGTTCATGCAACTCTTTGTTGTTGAAGAGCACAGGGTATGTGGACTTTTCATCGAAGGTTACTTTTGCATTGCTTCTCTGCACACTTGCTTGCTTAGTAATAACCTGCAACTTCGCATTGTAAGAGAACATCGAACACGGAGTAGAGGGGGAACCCCTCCAAAACACAGGCGTGGAATCATCTTAAACTTCCAACAAGCAGTTCTTTTTATCAAGAACAGAGTAAGGCGGATTGGATGTAAAAAAACAAGAGTACCTCCTCGATCCTATGTTTGAGTTGAACAAAGCTTTCTTTCGAAAATGCCCTAAAAGTGCCACCTATGGTCACAGAATCTGGAATGACGTTAAATGCTCCACCGCCTTGGAATTTTCCAACACTAACCACCTGCAACAAGTTTACATTTTTTTAAGCTAGTTAAATATAAATGCATCTTCATGTCAGGAAGAAAGTATCTTGAATTTACACAAGCATCTTCAGCAGAATACATATAAGACCATAAGAAATAAAAATGAAATCTGCAATGATCTTGAACAGAAGTCAAATATATTGAACACAGTATATAAGTGAAATGTATTTGATTGGGGGGATGGAGAAAAAGCAACGTAAGTTCCACCACACCAAACCAGAAATTGCACTACAGATTATGCATACTGACCATGTTTAAAATAAACGTGTTTGTATGCATTACAGTTTGTAGGAGGTGTTACCTTGAGAAAACATGGATGGGGGAGATTATACATTTCAATGGAGTTTGTTGAATGATTCAACAAAGGTTTCCTCCGTGACATTTTCGGCACTTTTTCCAATTAGCAGGGAGCAAATGGAAAATATACAGAGAAAACTAAAGCTAACGCTGACTGTTGGAGTGCATGACCAAAGGGCACAGAGATTACCTGAGAATCCAAGGGATCAGCTTCGCGTGAAACTAGATGTTGCAAACTAACAATCACATTGGCAGCTGCTAAAATTGGGTCTACTGTATGCTGAGGAAGAGCAGCATGTCCCCCCTTCCCAGTTATTACAGCTTCAAAGAAACTGGTTGCAGCTAAAAGCGGGCCAGAACGGGATGCCACAACACCAATTGGGTGTCTCGTAGATACATGGAGTGTAAAAATGGCATCAACATTATCTAAAGCTCCAGCATCCAACATTTGTTTGGCTCCCCCACCTCCTTCTTCAGCCGGTTGAAAGATAAGAACAATTGTTCCCTATCAAACAACGCTTTTATTTAGCACGAAAAGCAGATGTATCAAATCATGCAACCAGAGTCCGATTGAGAACACAACATTTACAAAATCAAAACCTATAAAACAAAGAATTGCTAACAAAAGGTTTCAAATGATGCTTATTACACAAATGTTCTAATGTAACCTAGAGAAACATAGAAGCTATGGAAACAATCTTAATGGAGAAAAATTGTTCTAATGATGCTTATTATACAAAGGCTACATCGATTAACATGGAGAAAAATTGCAAAGAAACCTGCAAATCATTTCGATGTTCTTGAAGCATCTTTGCAGCACCAAGAAGCATAGCAACATGAGCATCATGTCCACAAGCATGCATCTTTCCAGGAACCTTACTCTTATGTTCCCATTCTACCAGTTCCTGTAACATCAAAACCCAACAATTTCCATATAAAATCACCTCTAAATAATTAATCACAATTTTCAATCTTGATTAAAATTTCATAAACACAGCAAAATATGCTACAGCCTACATGATGAAAGTGATGCGATTAACTAGAATCAACAATATTAAAACATACTACCTCCATGGCAAGAGCATCCATATCTGCTCTAAGTGCGACAAAAGGAGGCTTTCCGGTTCCAATATAGCCAACAATACCGGTACCGGCAATTGGGTATTTGTAAAGGATCCCCATCAGATCAAGCTCAGCTCTTATAAGCTTACTAGTCTCGAACTCTTCATAACCGAGTTCAGGGTTCTCGTGTATTTTTCTTCTAATTCCAATCATCCAATCCATAATCACTGGTTTCTTGGCAAATTCAAGGAAATCGGGTCGGATTCGAGCCAAGACTTCCTTGTTTAGTGAAGGGTTTGAAGAAATGGGTGTTGGCATAAATGAATGGAGAGTGAAAATTAGTAAAATCAATTTGAGAAAAGCCATGAGAGTGAAACGAATGTGGATTTGAGGTTTGGGTTTGAAGAAGATGAAAGGAATGAAACCCAATTGCCTTTGTATAGGGAAAACCGGAGGTCCGGAACAAACAGTCGAGCAGGAGAAAAAAGTTGCTAACTGCAAACACTGGACTGGAGCAGTAGCAATGTTGTTCGGTTTAGGTGAACTCACTGGGTCAACGAACGGTAAAAACAATCTATTTACATTGACGTAATCGTGAGATTTTTCACGTTTTACTTTTTACCAATTTTATCAACGGTAAAAACAATCTTTTATTTAATTAATAATACTAGCTAAATATCCAAATCAAAAAAATTAAATATCCAATTAATTCTCAAACAATTAAAACATATCTAAATTGAATTTAATCCATAAGTAAATAAATATGATAAAATTATATTTTATTAAACAATTTTCAAATAGTCTAATTCTAATTTCGTAAAATCAAATTTTTTAGTCTTAGAAATTATGTAAAATTTTATTTTAAAAAATAGAAAACAATCAATTAAAACTTGATAATGAACACAGTACGAAATTTAAGTTTTAAACTTTAAAAACCCTTATAGGTTGAGTTTGTGTCAGATTATCATCTCTTAATGATAGTTTAATTCGAAACATTGAACGGTCAAGAGTTGAAATTGAGACTAAATGATAAGGTTGACAAAAAATATATTTTTATACAAATATATCAATAATTCTATATATACTCAATTGAATACATACTCAACTCGAATTGACCTAAAGATGAGAAGATTGACTAAAAGCGAAAACTAACCTATCTAATATTGACCCGAACAGAAAACCAACAGATTAGATCCTATATTAGTCTGACTCGAAATATCAACCGAACCGAATAGAAAACCAACACATCCGACATTGACCTGGCCCAAAAAATTAATTGATCTAATATTGATCGACCCAAGCCGGAATTGCATAGACCCGATCTAAACCTGAATCAAATCCGGCCCAACTCAAATCAAACCTAAATCGAATGTGTCCAAACCAAAAATCAATCCAAATCGTAATGATCCGAAACAAACGATCCGATTACCACCCATAGTAACTAGTATTATTATTATTATTATCTTTATTTATATTAATCCTTAATGTTTCATTCTAAATCCGTTTATGATGACAAACAATGATCATGTACTCCAATTATTTCGTAAGTCCAAACTACATGAGGTTTTTCAACAAAAATAGTATAGAATTCGATTGTAGTCAAGGTCGAATTCTTTAATTTTAATGCATTGTGAATTTTTGAATTTTTTTTATGAAACTTGATTTCAGTTAAAATCGAATTATTAATAAAAATATTTCATATTTATGATCCAGAAAAAAAGCCTAAATTTCACTTAAAATAATTAAATTTAAAACTATTCTCATGATGAATATATTTTGTTTTAAAACATAATCAATCGTTCTAATATATTTTTTTAACTACTTAAATTAACCAAACAAAAATATTTTGTAATTCCTTATCTCTCTTCTTTCTGTTGAAATCTGTTAAAATCCCCCGCCCCCTTTCATTCCTCCAAGAAATCCAGAGATCTTTCCCTCTTTCAATTTCACAGGTGAGAACAATTCTCCCCTTTTGCAACATTTTCCGACTTTTTCTTGGCGTTTATTTCTGATCGAATGCGTTTTTTTCCTTCTGTTTTCAACTGATTGATTATGTTTCTTTTTATCCGATCACATTGACGGTTGTTGCTAAGCAGAAGATCGGGGGTTTAATCGCGGGAAATTAACCATGTTTAACCGGCTTTTAGGAAAACCTAAACAGGAACCAAATGTTCTAACCTCGCTAGATAAATTACATGAGGTATGTTGTTGATTATGTTTTTTATTGTTTTTTTTCAGTTATTTAATTTGGATTTATTTTGTATTCTGCGAATTATGGAATTTTCAAATTGCCTCTTGAAACATGAATATGAATACTGGAATTTAGATTTCACTTGTTATATAAATTGTGTTAGATTTAGATTACACTATGTATTGAGATTCTATATGACCGTATATTTGAAAGGTATGAAAACATGAATTTCATGCTTCCAACAAATCTATAAATTTGAAATTTAATCATAAATGTTGTATTTCTATATGTTCTGTTATACAATTACACTGGTTTCTGAATCCAAACCCATTGCTTGAAGTCCAAGTTTCCAAAGGTATCCTTAGTGAGTTTGGTGGTTTGAAATTTAGTAGTTTGCTGAGCATAAAAATAGATTAAATACATGGAACTTGTTTGTTCCTTACACTTATAGTACAAATTAATATCATCGGATTTAAGGCTTAAAAATTCTTTTATTGTGTGTACATATTCCGATCTGATCTCACTAAAATTTGACATCATGATGGGGATTCATCTTTTTTATCGAAATTTAATCAGTGTGTGCAAGTTGGACTCTTTATTTGTTTCCACTGATTAAAGTGCACTGTTTCTCTTCTACATTTTGCCTAACTGAACCCTATATTGTTGATCTTCATCATGTAGACCCTTGAAATGCTAGAGAAAAAGGAAAACGTACTTTTGAAGAAGGCTGCTGCAGAGGTTGAGAAGGCCAAGGAATTCACCAAAGCTAAAAACAAGAGAGGTATAGTTGCAACGTATATGCAGAAATATATACTCATCAAGTTTCAATGGAACTGGCTGACTTTTGACCTTGTGAATCATAGTAGTTTTAATGTTTGGTTTCTTGATGTGTTAAAGGACATAAATGTCTTGTTGCAGAATCATGTGATGGCTTATAGTTTACTTATGCTGGAATTTCATGATTACTTATATTAGAAATTTGGTGGGTCTTTTTTTCTGTAAATAATTCTCCTTTCTGTAAATATCCACAAGAAATGACAGAACATGTTAGTGTGAAGATGCTCCAAAAAGAGGGGGGTGGGGGTGGGGGGAATAATACACTCAAATGTTTAACCGCATGTTGTCCCTGCGGCCTTTTCATTTCTTAATAAATGTGTTCTTAATGTTCTTTGGACATTGACTGATGTCCTGATGCAGATTACATTAGTCTGCTTAGATGTAATTCTGGATTTCAGATTTCTAATGTGCGCGTGTTGTTGCAATTTTGACATTCAAATATTTTAGCTATGTATTTTTATAATGATTACTTAATCTAAAACCAGGTTTACATTGGTTGTCATATTTCTATTGTCTGATCTTACTACTTAATGATGCTACTCATATGCAGCGGCTATACAGTGCTTGAAAAGAAAAAGACTATATGAACAGCAAATAGAACAGCTTGGAAACTTCCAGCTTCGTATTCATGATCAGGTGAGCTTGAATTTGTATTTGTAGTGTTTTAACAGTGTTGTTAGAGGCTTTTTGAATTTGCTACTGTTTTCTCTTGAGGCCATAATTATTACTGTAATCTACTTCTACAGATGATAATGTTAGAAGGTGCTAAAGCCACGACCGAGACTGTAGATGCATTAAGAACTGGAGCATTGGCAATGAAAGCAATGCAGAAAGCAACGTATGTGTTCTTAATGGGTTTTAACAGAAGGAAAAACTTAATTTAAGTAAAATATAATACATATTCAAAATAAGTAATATTTGTTTCTTCTCTGTCTAAAACTAAGTCATATGAGTAGCGAAGTAAGTAAAGTAAGTTTCTTACGAAGTCATGTGCTAAAACATGATGAATAAATAATATCCCTTCCAAATGTAGCCTTAGGGTTTTATATTTTATATTGCATTTTGCTTATCATTTCACCATACTATATAAGTGTGCAGACTTTATTGAAGCACATTCTTTACAGGAATATAGATGATGTTGACAAAACAATGGATGAGATCAATGAACAAACCGAGAACATGAAACAGATTCAGGAAGCACTGTCAACTCCCATTGGAGCTGCTGCCGATTTCGACGAGGTTTTTACTTTCTGATGCATTCTTTCTTCCGTTTTTTTCCTGCTATTATATAATGTTGACAAATATCACGTATAACATTTTCTACACATCTAAAAATGGTCACAACTTTCGATACTGTAGGATGAATTGGAAGCGGAACTTGAAGAACTTGAAGGCGCTGAGTTGGAAGAACAGCTTCTCAAGCCTGCAACAACTGCTCCTGCAGCTCCAGTGCAGGCTCCTTCTGGCAGGCAACCAGCTCGTAATGCTCCTCAAAAGCGCACAAGTGAGGAAGATGAACTCGCCGCATTGCAGGCAGAGATGGCACTTTAAGGTAATTCAGTCTAGTTGAGTTTATTCTGAGGGGAATTACAGATAGGTGTTAATGCCTTGTGTTCTGATAAATGGAGTTAACCATAGCCAGCCATAATGTGGGATATTTTCTTCTTTTTTACTATGTTTTTGATCTGCAGGTGTCTGGTAGAGAACTGATTCTGTTCATGTTGCTAAACATGCAAGAGAGGCCCCCCATATTGTATTATTGAATATTGACTTTTAAATTTGTATTTGCATAAATTGTACATAAAAAGATTGCATGAACTAAATAAAGGTTTGCATTTAATGTACATTTAGTGTTTTGGTTTTAGTCCCAAATACGCAATCCTGGCTGGCTGGTTATGATCCAATTATTTTGGCTATTTCATGCAATAATGAGTCGGGGATATCTTTATCCTCTGCAGAATGAGTCGGGGTATTTGGGAAGCGTGTTGATGTTGATCATTTTCTGGTGCTGGTAATTTTTATATTTTATTATGCAGAAAATGTTGCATTTTTATTTCAATCGTAAGATACTTTCTCAAAAACATATACTACTAATATGGAACATATCCACAAAACCGCCGCCAGTTTGAGATAATACAAAGAAAAATCCTGAAGCTAACCTAAGACTAAGATGTATACTTCATATATTTATTATAAGTAGATCATTCTAACTTAATTTATTTTATTCACATTATCATATTCAAATTCCAAATCTTAATTTCATTTATAAAATTAAAATTCAAACTTTTAATTTTATTTAAAAATTTTAGTGTTTCGTTTATCTAGGTTCTACTAGATAAACGGATTATTTATTAGTTATAATAGTGATAATATCATTATCATGGTAAGAGAAAACTCGTACGTTCGAAGGAGGAGGTAAAGTCTTGACCTTCTCAAGTTGCATGTTCCTCATAGAAGCCAGCGTCTCGTTAATAGAAGCGAAACCTAGAGATGGACTCAGTGACTGAGTCATAGGCGAAATAGGGGGCGACGACTCAGCTCGAGTAGTCATCGGAGGAGAACTGGAACCAGTGGAAGACCAAAAACTCATCGTTTTAGCACTAGAAGGTGAACCATCATACGAATCGGCGGAGATGACGACCCTTAGCTGGTCCGGAGTATGAGCAAAGAAACAAATCCGACGCCTACAACCCGTCCCGCCTTTGCATGGCTGAGTCCGGTAGCGAGCCGGGTGAAGCCAGCACTCGAAAACCCCATGAGCGAACTCGCAAGCCTCTCCTTTGCGACAGTTCCCTTTCCTGAAATCAGGACAACTCGTACCCGAGTAATGGTACCTCCGACGAGCTTTCTCGCCCGGATGAGCGTACGGACACTCAGTCCAGTCATGTGCACGGCCACGTGCACATCTCCGTACTTTGAACTCAAACATCCGGAAATGATCACAAGAGCAAACATCAACCGGATAATCTGGGCTTCCCCCCGGACCAAAATGTTCAGAATCCGACTCGGCATCCGGTTCGCTTGACGGCGTGTAACGTTGTAACGCTCCTAGCGCTTCCCGCATGTAAAACGGGTCACTGTTATTATTGAAGTGGTTGCAGGACGCGTTGTACTTGATAGGAGAGTGAACATCAGCCGTTTGATCATCATCAAGGTCAGGCCAAGGTGGAACGTGTACCGTAGGATTGGGACGTCCGAGCATCATTATATTGCCGGTGGTGTTTAGGGTTTGTGAGATTTGAACATAGAAACACCAGCAAGGTCTGGTTGTTTTATAATTGGCTGAAGCCAGCCGTGTAAAGTATGGGAATTTTAACCGTGCTTTGATTTGTGTAGTACTAAACTATGGGATGGAAATTTTCTTTTCGGTGCCCTTACATATGCCTCATGTTTAAAATTAATTTTAGGATTTAGAGTTTTAATTTAGTAGTTGTGGTTAGTATTTATAGAATTTAGGGCAATGTGTATTTTTTAGGGTATAGGGTTTATGATTAAGAATTTAGGGTTAGGGCTTGGAATTTAATTTTGTAGTGTTTTTTAGTGTTGGGGGATAAGTAGGGGCACCGAAAAGGGACTGACGAATTTTATCCCTAAAGGATGGAAATCCTCTACCCTTTTCGGTGCCCCTATTTATGCCCCAACACTCAAAATTAGATTTATGATTTTAGGTTATGGGTTATGGTTAGGGTTTAGGAAATTTAGGGTAGGGTGTATTCTTAGGCAATAGTTTAGGATTTAGAATTTAGGGTTAAAGTTTGAAATTTAATTTTATTGTGTTTTTTAGTGTTTGAGTATAAGTAGGGACACCCAAAAAAGGCAGATGATTATTTAGACGCATTTGAAGAAGGAAAATTATCATGTTTTCCTTTAGTCATTGATGTATTAACCCAACCTAATTTGATAATTGGGTCAAATTAAAGGCAGAAGTTTTAATTTCTTCATCCTTTCTTTCTCAAGTTTAAGGTTTAGAGTTATTAGAAAGTAATATTTAAATTGCCCGATACGAGGTAAGAAGCACTATATATGTTATTACATCCTTTTATATTATCACATATCTTTAATTAATAACAATTTTTATAAAATAAATTATTTAAAATCGAATCGAGTACAGTACAGAATATGTAAAATTAAATTTAAGACATCGGACTTTCTGAATTCTTTCCGGATAACTCCTGAAATTCCCTGTCCAGGAAATCTAAAAGGCAAGGTTGTTGTCCCGCTATTTCTAGCGGATTCTACTACAATTGATTGGTTAGATAAATTTGGAAGCCAAAGTAGATGATCCGATGAATGAAGTTGAAACGGATGTACACGTGGACAAAAGATGCAATTTGGACCTCCCAATAATCGCTCTCTCGACGAATTCTTTTATTTGTACGGATGAAAGGTCTCAAACGTGTCTCTACTTTTGTTTATTTTATATTTTTGAACTTGTAAGTTCGAAAAAATATGACCGCACAGGCGCCTTGGCTTGTCCACCACCAGCTAACAACGGAGAATCGCGTCTCAAATGATCGCTCGACTCACAATTCTAACAAGAATTAGCAACAACCGTCACAGGAGCTTGTCCCTCATGAGTCAGACGTGGACAATTTTACTTTATATAATTACGTGATCTACAAACCCAACAGCTATTATGCGGTGCTTTAGCTTGAGTAAACAGACTCTGAGGTTTTCGCCCAGCACTACCTCCAGCTCGCCTCAACTCAGAACGATGCCTTTTATCATGATGCTTCTTAAACTGACCACCATCGAAATTACAATTTGCAGCTCTCTTCCCAAAGCAAGAACCTCCTATACAAGCTGATAAACTCAAATTCTGCTCAATGTCGTTCGCTCGTGTTACGAACACGTCGAAATTGGTGTAATCAGAAGCCAAAATAAAGGTCTTAACTTCTTGCAGCAATCCGTAACGAAATTGACCGTATCGACGCCTCTCATCTAGTACCAGTTCAATAGCATAAGCACTCAATCGAACAAATTGTATCTCATACTCTGCATCAGACATATTGCCCTGAACCAATGTCATAAACTCGCGCTTTTTTTTTGTCCAAGTATCTAACTTTCATATACTTCTTCTGAAAAGTAGCTTGAAAAAAATTCCAACTCACATGACCGGGTTCCATGGCCATAATCACAATAGTCCACCAACTATAAGCGTCTCATTGCAACAGAGTTATAGCATAACCCAACTTACGGGCCTCATTACACCCTATTTGCCTCGGGTTCCAACCCCCTTAACTCAATTCCTCTCAAGCTACACAAGAGTTTTAACGACAATCATGTTTGCCCAACAGTGGCCCAACTAGCGCAGGTGGTATTTGCTCATTTTTTCTATTTTTGATGCATTGTATTTGTAATATCTTTTATGATGTTTAATAAAATTTTGATGTCATCGTTAAAAAAATACTCAATTACAGTGTGACTAAAGACACTATTTTTTTAACAAGTCATAAATCTAATTATAATTATATTTAGAGGAGAGGGGAAAGGGGACTCAAAGAGAAGAAAGAAGAATACTCTTCAAGGGTCTAAAACTCATAATTTAGAAAAAAGTATAAAAGAATAAAGATCAGCAGCTTGACTAACTGGTCGAATACATTTATTCACGAAAGAATCTATTTTGAATTAACACTAAGAATAAGAATTCAATTACTGTGTGACAAAAATTACTACAATTTATGCTTTGCATCAATAAAAAATGAAATGGAGTAGAGGAGCAATTATTACTTATTCTAATCATATGGATCAGTAGTATTTATGAAGTCTGTTTTATTTCCTAGTACTACTTTTCAAAGCAAAAGGCTCCTCGGACCCCCTGCTACCAGACTCTGTTCGCCTAATGCCTTGCCTGCGGCCTGCCTCCATTGTCACCTGTTTTCATACCAATTACAAGGATCAGAACTGACTTCAGACAACAACAACACTAGAAATCATTACACAACATTGTCATAATAACTGGACACTAACCTCAACTGAAACGAGGACCCTCTTCGCCACAAATTCCATTTTCCAACAATTCGGTCGCTTCTTCTTCATTGCCTTTGTCTCCAATGGGAACTTTGGGGATCCAAAAGGTTGGTTGATTTGTTGAAGACAGAAGCCTTGCCCACATCCTATCCGTAATCACAACCTTGTTTTGTTTCTCTGTAATTCGCTGCGGAAAAAACCAAAAGATTAGCCATGCAAATGAAGATAGCAGCTTTTTTTAAGTAAACATGATCAGATTCACTCACATTGAATGGTATGTATGTCTGCCTGCCATTGACTAGACCGCTCGTAAAACCGGTGTATCCGGCCATCGCTCCATGAACGGCGCTTTGAGCAAGAAGTGTGCAGTAAACATTATCCGATGCATTGCTCGGAACGGCACGAATCATGTATGTAGGATCTGCCAGAAAACAAAGTACAATGCTCAACTTCTTCTACCATTAACTCATAAATAAACACATCTGGTTAATAGTTAGTTATTCCACTAACCTATATATTTGAGGTTTATGGGCATCTTCCTTTCTTTTGCAAAGTAATCCTGAAAATGAAAAGTAACATGAATGTCACATCGAAACTTGCATAACAAGTAAATGAATTGTTCCCGAGTTGAATCAATATGTCAAACCTTGATCCTCTGTGATATCCATAGCCCAACATCCTTGAGAAGCTTGTTTCCTGAAGCATCTTTCTCTGTCATTGATTGTATGCTCTCGGAAAGCAGCTCCTGTCCGGCTCCCTCTGCGATCACGATAACCATATGCCCGTTTTCTTTAAGCCGACTTTCGATGTACTCGAAAAGTCCTCCGGTTCCTTCTAGATAAAAGGGTGACTCTGGTATCAAGCAGCAATCCACATCTCGGCTAGCAAGAGTGGCATACATTGCAATAAAGCCTGCTCATATGTCGGAGTTGATTGGGTTAGGACAGGATAAAGTTGCAGCACTCCTGCATTTCAAAGAAAGACCGAAAGAGGAACTTACCGCTGTATCGACCCATCAACTTCACAAGACCGATACCGTTCTCGATACTGTCTGCTTCAACATGAGCAGCATTAATGGCACGTTGAGCCTCCTCAACAGCAGTGTCAAAGCCAAAGGACTTGTCAATGACCTGACGTGTGCAAAAAGTAAACAGAGTTCCAAGTAACCAAATAATAATAGGCTGCAATTCCTAACAAGATTATGGCACAGCAACACTATATTCAGACCGAACTAAGAGGATTACCGGGATGTCATTGTCGATGGTTTTCGGAATTCCAGCAACTGAAACTTTGAGACCACGCCTCCTAATTTCCTGCAAAGAGCAGAACATTTTTTAATATGCACAAACTCACATAGCAAATGAGTCTGGGTATATTCTGTCAAAAAAATCACCTCAAATATAACAGATGCACCTCTCTGGGTTCCATCTCCTCCAATAATGTAAACCTGAGTTACCACAAATCATCATGTCTGTTAGATTGTCTTCAACTTATCAGCAACAATCAGAAACATCATAGAATTTTGTACAGACCTGATTAAAGCCGCGATCCTGAATGCTGTCAACAATCTTCGAGGTATCATGCCCGCCTCGTGATGTCCCGAGGATCGTTCCACCACGTTTGTGGATATCGTTAACAACCTTAGGATCCAAGTGCACAGTATTTTTAGCATAAAATCCCCTGTATCCTCCCTGCAAAAGCATTGAACTCAACAACTGCTAATGCACCAACTTATCAAGTGATGTAAATATACATTTTGCACCAACTTACATCTATCCCTTCAACTTTCTTCACACCATACATGTGGTACAAGCCGCACACTATCTCTCTGATCACGGTGTTGAGTCCGGGGCAGAGTCCGCCGCAAGTCACAATACAGGCATGAACTTCATCAGAGTCGAAATACACCTATCAAACATCCAACACATCATTGTAAAAAAACAATCCGGAGTTTCATCGTTCCGAATCTCATTCGTAAAAAAAAACATTAAACACATACCCTTTGACGTGGTCCGGCTCGTCGGAAATGTATTCCTCTAGGAGAATCCTTGTGAACAACAACCTATAAACAGAAAATAGAATTTAAACTAGAAATAAACAAAGTCTAAGACAGAAAAGTTTATGTATTATATGAAACGAGGGCTTACCTTTTGAGGAACGGTGTCGTCTGCATGGACAAAATATTGCCTGGTGAAACAGGGAAATATATCCAATTAGTACTAATTTATCAAAATTACCATAATTGACACCTAACAAATAGAATTTGTACAAAGGAGCAGTAAAACCGGACTTACTTAACAACAGAGTATGCCGGATTGTCTTGCAACGGGTTGGGATGACACTGTCATATGAAAAAATTTAAAATAAAATTTAAAAACTGTTTATTTATTTATCAATTTTACGAAATAGATATTAAATCTAATTTCTGTGATTGGTTGCCGACAAAAAGACAGGGAAAATCAGTTGTCAAAAGACAATTTTTTCCCCTTTTGAATCCTTTTTACCTGTAACGGAGAATCGACGACCACAGAATCAAAGGAAAAAAAACAAAGATTCGTAGAAGTAAAAAAAGCTTACAGTAAGATCGGGAATATAATCCGACAAGTGAGGAACATCTTCCAGAACATAACCGCCGGCTCCGGCAACGATCTTAGGCTTTGAAATCTCAGGCGAAGTAGCCGAGTTAGATGAATCCATCTCGAACAACCGGGATTTCTCCTCGAACGACAACCGCGACGGTAATAACGGTGATCGTAACTGAAAGTAACCGTAGTGAACTTTGTCAAAGTAAAGATTCCAGCACTCGATGGCACTGAAAAGCGGGATTTATTCTCCTTGTGATTAAATATATTATTATAATAACAATAGAAAATATTATTCTTATTGTTATTATGATTCAAAAGAGAAGGGAAAGACGACGGAGCGAGAACGAAACCAATTCAAAGGAACATGAAGACGAGTTTTTTGACGGAAAATTGAAATCCATATTTATCGTGAAATTCTGCTGAAAAAATATGAAGTTCTGGATGAGCTTTCTTTTCTTAAAAATTTGGCTTTATATAGCAGAGGGAATGATGATCTAGAAATAACGGTTTGTACTGATAGATTGTTGTTGGAGTCGGGTCGGGTTTTTGGGTTTTTGGGTTGTGTAGTCAACCTAGGATTATAATTACTAAACTATTAGGCTTAATTTATAATTAAAAATTATTATTATATAATTTATTGGTTGACTAATTAGATATATTGTATAAGTTTATTATAGGAGATTTTTTTATTTTAATTTAATTTTTTCATTCAAATATCAGATTTTGAACTCTGATTTTGTTCGAGAATTTTAATAATTTATCTAGTAATCCAACTGATTGTTGGTAATTTATTATTCATTATATATTTTTGAACTTCTCACGTTGATTATGAAAATTAATTTATTTTGCAGTAATGTAAATGGCGTGGTGAAGAAAGTACAGACAATTTATTTCTATAGATTTTCAAAATTACTCCTGTTGATTCATTTCCTTTTATGTAATTTTTTATTGATTATACTTTTATTTTTCACTTTTCAGAGTATGTTTTAGGCTGGGTCAAAATAGGTGTCAATGTATCAATTCAGTCATTTTTATTATTAAATGAATTAGTTTACTCCTTCTATAACAAGAAATAGCGGCATGCTATTATTTTTTTAAGTTAACCGACGACAGGGATGGAATTAGGATTTTAAGGTTATGAGGTAAAATATTAATATTTGAAAGTGTATGAAGAGAATTTAAAAATAATTAATTTGTAAAAAAATTTATACAAAAAAATAAAGCTGGAAAAAAAAATCGAGATTAGGGGGCGATGGTCACTCCCCACCCCTACTTACCTTTCTTTGCACTTTTAAGTTTCTATATAAAATTTTGGTGGACTAATCCTTATTATTTTTCATTTTGAATGCATTGTATTTGTAATATCTCCATAGTTTTTTAAATGAAATTCATTTGTCATTGTCAAAAAAATATATATCTATTATTAAATAGATCAATATAGTCTCTATACTAGTAATAAAAAAATCATATATATCCTTTTTATTATTTTGCTAGAAGGGACCCATTAATATACAATTTTAAAATATTATTTTAACAAGGATTAAGTGGCAAAAAAGTGGCTAAAATATACTATTTTTTTCAGTTAGGTGTCCAAACTATTTTTCAGGTTAAATAGGTGTCTAACGTTTCATTACATGTCAAATAGGTGCCTACCGTTAATTTTCACCATTAAATGCCATGTGTCACCACCTGAAAAATCAAAAATTATATTTAAAATAAATAAAATAAAAATAAAATTTTTAAATACTCCTTAAATAGTCCCCAAATCCCTAAACCCCCCAAATTCGACCACTCCCGCCGGTAGCGGCCGCGTTGCCGACGACGAAATGAAGCACCCTCCCCTCGCCGAACAACGCACATGCCGTTCGTCGCCCCTTCTGTCGTCGTTCGTAGTGAATCGTTTCAAAGAACCATTCGACAATTCGTCGATTCACATGGTGCCAGTTGATTTTTAGCGACAGGTGGTGGGGGAAATGATCGGGATGGTCCGACGACTGATATGGTGGGCGGCAACGTGGCAATTGACGGCAGAATCGGCCCAAATCGGGATTTAGGTTTTGGGGAGTTAGAGATTTTAGATTTTGGGTTGTTTTTGTAAAATCTAAAAAATGTAGAGATTTTTTGAAAATTAATTAATTATATTTATTTTTAATATATTTTTAGATTTTTCATGAGTGTGACACGTGGCATTTAATGGTAAAAATTAACGAACATTGACAATAATCACCTATATAAGTAACGTTAAAAGCATTAGGTACTATTTAACCCGAAAAATAATTTAAACACCTAATTAAAAAAAAATACACATTTGCAATGAGATACGTGGACGGTCATTTTCCATTGACGTGGGGTGGCATGCCTTTGCCCAATTTCAAAAATAAAGGTCAGTCCCACAGGGGCAATGTGACTTATCAAATTATAAAAACAACAATAATAGAACCAGAATTACAGCATGGAGTCATGAGACACGGGTTTCATGGAAGCTGATCACATCGGCAATTCCTGAGGATTATATAATATATTCCATCTACAATGGGTAAAGTCATTTATAACACTTATTTGATCGAATGTTAAAAAATTAATATTTTTTAAATACAAATTTAAATTTAAATTTTATAATAATTCAACGCTAACCCAAATTTCATAAACAATCATTAACGCACTGTATTTCCTTAATTCATAGATTCTAAACTTACTTGGAATATTTCTTTCTTTTTTTAAAAGTCTCTCTAAGTAGGATTAAGATTAAAATTTATTTTTTTATAAAAATATTAGTATATAAATTAAATTTATCCAATCAAATCAATTTATCGGAAAACTATCGATAATCAATTAAAGCCGACTTCTACATTTGAGTTTTGAATATTACCGGCTTAGAGTCATGAGGGTGGAGGCCCAATGGTATAGACCGAAGCCTTTTTAATTCTCGGACAAAATTAGTATAGACTATAGACCATAACTCCAAAGCCTAAGGGGCCATGTCGTTGTCCACCAATGGTCCTTTCCTTCACCGACATGGCGACATGTGTCTTTTTCTTTAAGGATAAATATTCTATACACAGGCAGTGGAAACTGAAAGTTTCCACAAACGCCTTAGTTTTAGGATATATGAAATTAGTTTAGGCTACAAGTTTATGGGTTTAGGTGTAGGGGGTTAGAATTTAAGGATATTTATTTCAATTTAAAGTTTAGGGTTATAATTTAGGGTTTATAGGTTAAAACCTAAACCCTCACCATATTACTCTAAAAATTAAACTCTAACTTATAAAACCTAAATTATAACATTAAACTTTAAATTGAAACAACTATCCTTAAATTCTAAACCACTACACCTAAACCCCTAAACCCTATACCCTAAACTAACTCCTTATACCCTAAAACTAAGACGCTTGTGAAAACTGAAAGTTTCCACCAACAGTGTATAGGATATTAATCCTTTCTTTAATTTCTTTTCGCATTTACAATTTGCACGTGAACTAACTACATTTGGGCCAACCTCCGCACCGAGGCCGGCAGCCCTCACTCCAGTGGTGGCACAGGCGATCTTTGTCGAGGGCAGCAGACTAGCAGTGGCCAAAATTGTGCGTGTAGTACTAGTCAATCATTTCTTTGGTCTTGGTGGCCAAATTTATACTTTTCTACTCACAAGATGAGGTTGGTTATAGCTAAATTTAATATATTTTCCATTTGGTACACTGCATAAAACATACATTAAGTATTTAATAAATATGAAAAATAAAATTATTTATTCATGTAAGATTTGTTGGGGGCTGTGATATATTTGTGGTCAAAAGTCAAAGTTATCCGAAGAGCAGCAATCTGATATTCTCTCCTTCACTTTGGGACAAAAAGAGAAACCTAATCAAAGGTTGCTCACACAAGTTGAATTATAGTGTCCTCCTTGTTTTTTTTTTTATCAAAAGTGAAATGAAAAACATTTAAGGGTTTGTTATTCTCTAATAACCTTACACCGCCTGCATGTTTTTTCAATTTTTTTTGCATTAGTCGGTGATCGGTAATAATTTAGTTATTGGTTATCGATAGTCGGTATTTATTGCTTTTTATTTTTTTATTTTCTAATAAGAATCTCTGCTTTTATGACACACATTTTCTCAGTCTCTGCCTTTATGGCACACGTTTTCTCTGTTCTTGTGACACGCGTTTTTTTTTGTCTTTGTGACATGTTTTCTTTGTTTTTGTTTCATATACCCTTGTGGCATGATTCAACATACCCTAGCGGTCGATCGTGGCTCGCATAGAGGTTTTAATCGGCGCTAGTTCCTGATTATGATTTTGTCGGTAGTCATAGAAAGTTAGATCCCCACTCGGTTGATGGTTGTTTGCCGATGTAATCAGTCATGGGTAGCGGAACATTCTGTCTGATAGTTTGGATTGTTCACCACTCTTTTTCATCAATTATGAGTCTCGATTGGATAGAGACAAAGAGATTTAGGAAGCTTCTGGATTTCGATGGTATGCTTATTTCCATAGAAAATTTTCACTTTACTTTGTTTTTTAGGTTATAAGAAAGTTGGGTAGATTAATTCCATATATTTTTTCTTGAATATGTTGTAATCATGATATTTTCTATAGTTATAATAAAAATTCAGCGGCCGTATTAAAAAAAATTAAAAAAAAAAAAAAGGCAATCATGGAACCTATCTGTTTTGCGAAACATATTGCTGGTCCCTTCATCATCTGATCAAAATTTCCCAAGTTGGGCCCCTCGTAATCTTCGGTCTTTCTTTCAATGTACTTTTCACTTGCCAAATTCACTGGTAATTAACGTTATCGGTATTTAATCGAGTTGAGTTAATAAATTTTGAGTTCACTAAATTAATTAATGATTAGTTATATTTATAATATTATAGTACTAATTAGTTATAATTTAAACGATTTTTATAACTGTTGAATGTATATATTTCTTTCTATTTTATTTCCATATGACTTATCTAAATAGTTTTTCTATTTATTTCTAGATGAGTAAAAATTTACCCCTAGTGCTTCCACCGGAAGATTAAATAATTTCCACACATATATATATATATAATAGTATACTAATATGAATGATAATTTTTAGTATATGATTTTGTATGGGTGTAAGAAGAAAGGGGGAGTGGTGGTCCATCAACTACACTGCTCATTTGCCTTGTATATCAAGCAACCCCGTAATTCTTCTATCCTCTTTGCATCTCGATCTCTTTCTGCAACATTCATGGCAAAAGAATCATGATCAGCAGCACTCCCTCTCGAAACCCATGTGAGTTCTTGTCATTTTTATTTGTTTTTTTTTTCTTTTTCCACAATCTCTCCATCTTTCTCTCCTACTCAGAAAAAGAAAGAAACTTACCCTTTCTCACATCTGTTACAAACATGCCAAAAACTACCGCAGAAAAACTGTAATTTCCCCCCCAGATATCGTCTTCATTACTCAGTTCATAACTTTATATAAACCATTCAAAAACTTAGCCAATAGATTTCATTTCAATATTATCTAAAGCTTAAACGTCTATCTATAAAATAAGTTTTTTTGGGGTTTTTTTATTGAAGAAAAAGAAAAAGAATATATATTTAAGTATAATACAGATAGGCCGTTTCTTCTTCTCTTTTTACTTTAGCAGTCAAGCCTTCTAAACTTTAGAGAAGAAAGAAAATACAGACAACTGGTTGTATTTTTCTTATACATACATACACATATAATATAATATATTCCTTTTGTTATATGTGTTAAATTTATGAAGGCCGACTCTTTTTTGTTTCCTCTCCTTTTTCCCACTTGGAGGCTTCAGTTAAAGTAAAGCAAAGTGAGGAATTTCTGGTGATTTCTATATGGTTAAAGAAGGTTTATATCTCAATCCCAATTTATTCATTTGTATATATATATATATATATATATATATATGGATTCTTCTTCTTCTTCTTCTTCTTCCTTCTGTTTGCTGAGTTGATTTTGAGATTCTGATATGTTCTTCTGCTTCTTCTTCCTCTTTGAAAAGTTTGAGGGAACTGGGATATGAGTAGTCGGTTGCTATACAAGGTTGATTATTTCATACAAGATTTCAAGAGTTTGAGGGAACGAAGATAGCATCCGCCGGCGCCGGAGAGAAGGGAAGATATCATATCATAAACAATGAATAAGAGTAATCTGAGCTCCGTCAGCAGCTCCGATCTCATCGATGCAAAGCTCGAAGAACACCAGTTGTGTGGATCCAAGCACTGTCCCGGTTGCGGACACAAGCTTGAAGGAAAACCGGTAATATTCTTGGCTTCAACAGCAAGAATCAAGGCAAAATACGAGAAATATACTTGTATTCTAATCAAGGGTTCTTTACTTCTTTACCAAAAACTAAATTATATTCGAATTTCGAACACTATAAGATTAAAGCTTTCTTCTTTTTTTTCTCTTTATTGTGTTTATTCTTCCCTTTATTGTCTTTTGCTTTAATTTGAACTGAATAATGAAAAACAAATATTGCAGGACTGGTTAGGTCTACCAGCAGGAGTGAAATTTGATCCGACAGACCAAGAACTGATAGAACACCTGGAAGCAAAAGTGGAAGCCAAAGACATGAAGTCTCACCCTTTGATTGATGAGTTCATCCCAACAATTGAAGGAGAAGATGGGATTTGTTACACCCACCCTGAGAAACTCCCAGGTTGTCTTAAAATCCTTCAGCTTTTTCTTGTCTGATAGCAGTATTCAATGCTATAATATAGTATTAAATTGCAGTTGCAGTCACGGTTGCGTATGCGGTTGCAATGTCGCAGTTGCGGCCGTTACAACATAATTTTTTTTATATAAAAAATAACTATAATTTTCAATGCGGTTGCGGTTCGCGGTGTCGCGAAGACCTCCAAAACCGTTACGATGCGGCCGCAATTTAATACTATGATGCTATTAGGTCTTACTTTATTGTCAACCTTCATGAATTCCGGTTTGTTGCACCTAAGTCAACCTAACTTTGATTTTTGGCATATTTCTTGCAGGAGTGACCAGAGATGGATTAAGCAGGCATTTCTTCCATAGGCCATCGAAGGCTTACACAACCGGGACAAGAAAAAGAAGGAAAATTCAAACCGAATGCGACTTGCAAGGTGGAGAAACGAGGTGGCATAAAACCGGCAAGACAAGGCCTGTCATGGTGAGTGGCAAACAAAAAGGGTGTAAGAAAATCCTGGTTCTCTACACTAACTTCGGGAAGAACCGGAAACCCGAAAAGACTAATTGGGTCATGCACCAATATCACCTCGGTCAACACGAGGAAGAGAAGGAAGGAGAGCTTGTCGTGTCGAAGATTTTTTATCAGACACAACCGAGGCAGTGCAACTGGTCTGATCGAACTGCTGCTGCAGCTGCTGTTGAAGGAAGAAACGTCGTCGACCCTAATTGCCGACGAGATAGCGGCGTTCGGAATTGTTCTTCAAAGGAACAATCAATCCCTCTTAGAGAGGAAGTGTCTGGTGCCGGGATTGCCGCCGCCGTCGCTTTATCAGGTCTCGCCGGTGCCATGGATATCCAACACTTAAAACATGATCATCTTCTCAGCTTCTCCCCGTTTAGTAAAAGCTTCGAGGGGGTACATTTTTCCTTCTTTTATATTCAACATCAATCAACTGCCTAACCATGAAACCGAAGCATAAAATCACATTGACGTTTTTACCTTGTAAATTTGATGAATACATCCAATATTTCCATGAAAGCTTTGAACATCAAAGTTTAAAAAAGAATTAAAGTAATGGAATCTGTTTAGTGTTTGAAAATGGACTGGGCAGCGAACTGTTTCATGGTGTGGGGTTTGTCCATTGCAGGTGGGGATTGGAGAAGATTCAGCTGCAATGGAAACTCCGACTCAAGGCACAAACCAATGCCAGGAGATACCGGAGCATCATCGGGGGGCAAATCATATGGTCCATGATCATCATCTTTTTCATCATCATCAACCGCAGCAGATTGCTACCACGGCGTTCCACATTAGCAGGCCTTCGCATCCTATTTCCACAGTCATCTCTCCACCTCCCCTCCACCACACCTCCATCATCCTTGACGAGGACTCCTTTCATGTCTCCAGAATAATGCTTCAAAATGAAAGTTTCCAGGTAATATATATCATCATCGTTACTCCATTAGTTCTTCTTTTTTTTCAAAACCTAGTTTTGTCTGCATTTATATATTAAGTATTATTAACTACAATTCTTATTAAGCTGAAAGTAACTCAATCCTACATGCTTAAAACATATGATTTTGATGGATAAACGTTTTTGGCTGTTTACTTATAACATGTTGAATTGAATAAATGCAGCAGCAGCAAAATCATAAACTGGGAGGAAGGTCGGCAACAGGTTTGGAAGAACTAATAATGGGTTGCACTTCAAGTGACAACAAAGAGGTGAGTATGAACTTTTTGACCCTGAAATCTCATGCGTGATGTTTGCCATAATACCTACTAAGCAAACTAAGCAAGGGAAGAAATTAAGAAAGAATAAAGTAAGGGCAGAGTCAGGTGGTACACTGGTCAATTCAGATTAGTCATAGCAAAGTCCTGAATAACCGAGAGAAAAAAAGAGAATTATAAATAATATAATTATGTATCATAAAAACAAGGGATAAAAAGAAGTGAAAAAAGAAGAACCCTAAATTCTTTAGCTATATTATGCTTTAAAAGAAAGAAAGACAGAAACCCAGATTCTCTTCTTTTTCGTTCGGCATGTTAAGTATGGGTTTCAGCATCCTTAAAGAAACGAAGGTAGCTATCGTATAGGTAAAATTGTGTTAAAGTGAGTGCGTAGCTTTATCTTCGTAGAAAATTAAACATAATTATCTGCTTTTTGACAGGAACAATAACCTTAAGTCTCCTTTACCACCTTCTTTAGTTTCAGTAGAAATCAATACGTTAAAGGCAAGATTTTATTTGGTTAATTAAGATTCGCTTAATACACCTAAAGCATTAATGAATTCTTTTATATTTATAATATATTATTTTTGTTGAATGAAAAAAGGAAAAGATGATGATATTCATCTTAAAAGATCCGAGTTCGAACATCTGAATGTTCAAGGTGAAACCGTAGGCTACTTTCCCTACATCCTCCTTGGGTATAAACAGCTGAAGGAAAAACAAATCTAAATATTAGCATATGATACGATAAAATATACAAATACACAGAATTGTCGAATTTAGCAATTGCATCTGCATCAACATTATTGTTTTGGTTGGGGATAATGGAAAAGGTGATTTGAGAGAACGCATGCATGCAGCATGCAACATGAAACATCTTTTATCATACGTTGCCTCATGAGATGAGTTGGTTATAGAGTGGACAAAAAAGGCAGCTTCTTCATTTGTTGTTTTCCCTAACCCTAAGTTCAACTTTTGTTTTTGTTTTTTTGGCAGGAGTCATCAATCACAAACCCACAAGAAGCTGAATGGTTGAAGTACTCCTCTTTCTGGCCTGACCCTGACCACCATGGCTAGCCAAAACAAGGCTTAAGTATATATAGTTATGACCAGGGATGGACCGTAGGGGGCTGGCGGGGGCAGTTGCCCCCCTAAAGATTTGAAATTCCTATACGATTTAGAAAATTATTAGAAATTTTCTATATATTTTCTATTGAAAATATATTTTCGCCCCCTCTAAATTTTTAGAAGTTAGCCCCTCCTAGAAATTTATAGGTTCGCCCCCTTAACCTAAAGTCCTGCGTCCGTAGCTGATTATGACTCTCAACGTCTCGGCACAGTTACCTGTACAAATTCATAGTTTCATGTTGCTGGAAAGAAAGAAAGAATAAAATGAAAGCGAAAGAAAAAGAAAGCGGGGGAAAAGGCTGCACTCTTCTGAGTTCTGACAAATAGAAGGAGAGAAGACTAAAGACCTAAAGCGAGCCAAGTATTCCAAGCTACAGCATCAAAACCATCACCATTATTGTTAAATCATCTTTATGAATTATGCTTGTTCTTTATATTAATTATTTTATTGTTTCAGACACACTTGTATAATTTCCTTTTATTTATTTATTTTTGTTTTCAGTGCGAGTTACGAAAAATACTTTGTTAATTGTATTGTTGTTAGTCCACCTTTTTCTTGTATAACATACGGAAAAAATGTTGATAGTCTACTCCTATATTGAATAAATTGATTTTTATAATGAGATGCTTAAAATGTCGTATTAATGGTGTTGTTATACAGTCGTAGTTAAATAATTGGTTTACAAAATATGTTAACGAGCGCTTTGTAATTTTTTTAATATTATGTGATATTTTGTTATAATTTTTACAATAATGATATAATTTATATCATTAAAAAAATTAAAAGTAGAACCTAGCGAGTGAGTTTAATGGAAAAGGAGATTATTTTCATCATTGAGATCCAGATTTGAGCATCTGTATGTGGGGTGAAAATCATCTACCTCTTAATTATGCTTCAATTTATGCCTCCACAATAGAATTAGGGGTTTAGGGTTTAGAGTTTAGAGTTAGGGCTTAGGATTAGAGTATAGAAAATTTAGGGTAGGGTGTATTTTTTAAGGTGTAAGGTGTAGGGTTTATGATTTGGAATTTAGAGTTAGGATTCGTAATTTAATTTTTAAGTGTTTTTTCAACATGAGGCATAAATGAAGGTATGATTAGGGGCAGAGGATTTTTACTACTGTATGTGGGGTGTAAATCTTTTGCCCCTTTTGAGTGCCCCTACTTATGTCTCACGCTTAAAATTAGGTTTAAGGTTAAGAGTTTAGGGTTTTAGGTTAGAGTTTATGGTTAAGGTTTAGAGAATTTAGGGTAGAGTGTATTTTTTAGGGTATAGGGTGTAGGGTTTAGGATTTAGAGTTTAATTTTATAGTATTTTTTAGTGTTAGGGCATAAGTAGGGGCATCGAAAAGGGGCAGAAAATTTTCATCCTTGTATGTGTAAGGTGTGTATGTCTTGTCAAAGGGTTAAAAAAATATAAACAGATACACTAGTATATTAAAAAATAGTAAATATGAAAACAATAATCTAAATAAAGATTAATCTTGTTGAATTGAGTACAACTACGAAAATAATAAAATAATTTGAACCCAACATTTTGATTAAACGGAAATAAATTCATACCAATTAATCCAAACACTTGATAATATAAACTTAACTCAGCCGAGGTTGTTTAGCAAGCTAATCTGTTGCACGTTTACAACATCATGTTGAGATGACCGATGGGACATTACCACGACGAAGTTACTTCATGTGTCATGCTCCATGGTTTGCTTGTAGGTGGTTGCCGCACTCCAAAGAAGAGGGTGTGGGGTTTCATTGTTTTTTTGTTTCTAATTTGGAATCTTTCAACAATATATATATAGCAGCAGATATCGAATTTTAAAAGCATCAGTCTTTACTCTGGTTTTTTTTATTGGGAAACTTCTTTACAGCTTGTATAGTCAGGATAAAAATCATCTGCTCCTTTTTGGTGTTTTTATTTATGATTTAACACTAAAAAACACTATAAAATTAAAATTTAAGCCCTAATCCTAAATTCTAAATCATAAACCCTATACCTTATACCTTAAAAAATACACACTACCCTAAATTTCTTAAACCTTAACTATAAACCCTAACCTAAAACCCTAAACCTAATTTTGAGCGTGGGGCATAAGTAGGGGCACCGAAAAGGGGCAGAGGATTTCCGTCCGTATAGTCACTAGATTCGAGCTTTTGCTTCTGTATATTATACTAGGGAGTAGGGAGTATTATATAGAGCAAATGAAATGAACTTATCTCCCCCACAAAGACAGAAATAAAGTGAGATAGAGAGAGTAACGTGCATGTCATCTTTTGGCTTTCATGGGACATGCATGAGCATGAAGATGGAGGGCAAGGCAGCTTCATCGTAGTTTCTCAGAGGAATAATTAAAGGGAATGAGCAGACAAGAATAACCTTTATACATGCTTTTGAAAGACCCATTCTCTTAACTTATTGGACATATTCTTTCGTACATAGATTCATACTTACCACAGAAAACATCAATTTTGACTACATATGTGCATGAAATGGGTTTTGGGTAATTTGCAAGAAAACGTACTCACAAAACTGTGGTGTAGAGGTTAAAATAATAGCCCCAAAAGGGGGAAATCCTAGTAGGGAAGGTGTCTGTTTCCACATGCGAATGACAAGTCTTGTTCAACCTAAAAAGCTGATATTCAATTTATCTTTAGCTTTATGGGAGATTTTGGGTGCTTTTAAAAGAAACCAGAAAGAAGTATATGGTCTGCAGAGATTTGGTCCCATAAAGAAGTTGCAAGGAGAAATGTGTAGTGCAATAAGGAATATCACAACCTTTCTTTGATTCTTCAACAGCAATATTGCCAATTTGCCATGGCAGCACAGCCTCTTTTTGGATATAGCAAACAGCCCCTAGAAGGCTTGTTTGAAAACAAATATTTTATGTATTTCTACCAAAGATTGGTGCGCATTTCATGCAGAGATGAATAATTTAATCCAAAACATGGCAACGCTAGCCGAGTTTCTTTCCTAGTATGTATGTATGTATGTATGTATGTATGTATGTATGTATGTATGAAGTTTCCTAACCGTAATCTGACCACGATGAAGTTTCCTTCTCTCTGTCCCTTTCTCACTTTACTTGTTCAATGTCCAAGCCTCTTCCAACAGGTTCCTGATCGTATAAGACAGGGAAATAGGGTTAGATACTCCAATGGTCAATCTAATTACAAGTCCGTGTCCACGTCCGATCGTATAAATATCGTATTGTTAATCTCTTTTCAAACCATTGCAGCTGGTTGGACCGATTGGAGCAAGGTTCCAAAACTTCAGCCTGGAAATTTCATTTCTTTAACAACGAGGGGCATCACATGAAAATGAGATAAGGTTTGGCTACTTGCAAGGTACTGAATAATGCAACACGGCTCACCCTTTGGGGGACCTGTTTGGAAATACAGGCTAATTGTCTAGTTGGTTTCACTCAACACTGTTTTACAAAACAACAAAGTTTAGTCAGTACCTAAAAACAGGGGATCAGGCTATTTCTTACAATTAAAGCATGCTATATATATATATAATAGTACAGTGGATGTATCATTGATACTCATCTTATACACATCAATCATGAAGAGAACCTCTGCTAGCTTTCTTTGTTTTATAGTTCTCTTTCCGTTTCATTCATACACACTGGAACGGATATTTTATCGGACCTATATAATCTATACTTGTTTGCATTTTCTGTACAAGCAACGTTCACCGCTGTTGGTGAAGGAGCAGAAGACTCAGCAAGCGCGTGCTTCAGGTAGCCTCCCACTCACAGGTCCAGAAACACCGGAAACTTTTAATGATGCAAAAAGGCACGATAGTCTAGCTATCATGGGCCTCGCTCTCACCATTCTGGGCATAACCACAAGCTCCTTGCTACTAATATTATCAAAAGCACTATGATAGCCTTCAAGATCTGCTTTTGTAATCATAACTGCGTCCGCGGATGGAGAGTTTGTAGTAGCTGGCTGTCGGTGCCTGCTATACTCCAAAACTGCCTGCAAAAAACCATTTACAAGCACGTAATAAACAAGAGGGGAGACACACAGTTCATTCATGCCTGTGACTGGTAATTAATGCTATCCAGAAACACACAACTTATAACAGGCCACTCATAATGCTCATAAATCCTTGTCCTGGGAGAGAGGAGATATTATCGTTTGCAATAACAGAGTGCAATTCATGCAAGATCTAAAACTAAAACTGACCAACACACACACACAGCCATTAGTGACAATGAAAAATAAGTGAGGGGAAAGGGGCGAGAAACATGCAAAAAATACGCAGGATTTCTAAGAGTTTACTTATTCTCTGCACAAGCTAACAGCCTAACACCATCATACTTACCTTCCATTGTGAGGGGGCAAGCAAAACTCTAGGTCTTCGAGACTGAACGTATTCAAGGGCGCCTGCAGGTTTCATCTGCTTATGCTCTACCTGCGGAGTTTAAAACAAATGAAATTCAAATCTGGAGCTAGCATTAGATGTTTCTGAACAACAGTTAGTCAACAAAGCTCTATGCAATAGACAGAAGATACCAAGTAGCAAAGCACAACGGTGGTACTTCTTCCTCGTCCAGCTTTACAATGTACATAGGTGGTTCTACCACAAGACGCATTCTCTGCAGACGAAAAACGGAGGGGGAGGAGGATAAAATCGGGTGAGACGACGACCACGGTGGGATACCGAGTTGGAGAGAGTTAAAAGAATCATCTACTCACTATGAATAAAGCTCACAGCTTTACTTATATCAGAAATTGAAGGAGCAAATAAATAATCTCTTGTTGGAATGACTAGATGATCAATTCCTTGAGCCTGCAACAAACCATACAACCAAGAAAAGTAAACATCAATACCCAAGAAAATTAAGCTACTTCTAAACCCTAATTAAACTAATTAAACTAAACCCTAATTAAACTAAAGAAAGAAAAACATACACGATATAAAGAAGTGGAAACCAGAGTTTCAAAAGGTTCATTGAGAGTGATCACCCCACCAACGCCCAATTGCTTCAACCGTCGAACATCCTTGGGAAACGGGACCGCTCCCAGCAAAAGAAACTGAAATTTAATTAAAAAAAAACACTGATTTGGGAATTAATTGTTATAAAAAATGATTGACGAAGAAGGGAAATTAAGGATAAGATAAAAGAGAAACCTGGTCAACTTCGTCCCACCATCTGAATTCAGATTGGATTTTGTTTCTGAAAACATTGTATAAAAGGGTCGGGTAAAACAGGATCCGAGCACCTGCACCGACTAGAACTCGCTTCGCGTCGTCGGCTCTAACTATCTGCAGCTGCCTAACGCCGTCGTTGCCCCAATCATTCTCGGAGTTATCCAATTCCTCGATCTTCATCTCACGAAAAGCAGAAACTGGATATATTTTTTTCAGATGGAACTGAATTTGGTTAAATTTTAGGAAATGAAAAATAGTTTTGAAGAATTGGGAAACTGTGCATGGGATTGGGCAAATGGAAATTAAAAAAAATCGAGGAGATCGCAAAAGATTGGATACGAGAGAGCGTAGGTTTCACTTTGGTACGAATAATAATTAAAAAATAAAAAGTAGGAGAAATTAATATATTAATACTTAATTCAATTATGAAAAATATACATATTAGTATATAAATTTGACTTCTTATTTTAATTTGATATTGGCTTTGGCAATTAGCGGATAGCTGATAGCGGATTACATTAGCTGATAGCTGATAGCTGATTGCATTAGCTAATTTGACTAGCGGATTGTATTAGCTGATTGTATAAAAATGTTTGGTAAAATTAACTGATAACTGATAGCTGTTTGATTATTTAAACAAGCAAAATGACATATAAGGACATAAATATTAATTAGATTTGTAAAAATTATTTTTAATATAAATTTTCTAAACATATTTGAAAGATTTATATATTAATTTATTATTTATATAATTATTAAAAAAATTATATGCACATATAAATATGTGATAATAAAAAATAGAATTAACTTACAAATATCACCATATAAATTAGTAGTAACAACAAATAAGTCGAATATTTAATATGTTATTATTTATATTAAAAAATGTTATTATTTAATTTAAGTTATTTGGAGATTTTTGGTAATTGTTAAGGGTAAAAGAGTCATTACAACTCTAATATCAAATCTCTAATCTCAAAAAGCTCATATTAGGAACTTTTTCAAAATTAGCTTTTTCACCTCAATCCGCTCTTTCAATCCGCTATTTACTAAACATCAATATTAGCGGATTTGACTAGTCAAATCTCTAATTATACCTCAAACCTCTAATTTTTGCCCAAACCGCTATTTACCAAACAAGGCCATTTATTTTTTTAATCTAATTAAGCATTTAAACTTTTTTTTAATATATTCACAATTTATATAATCTTTAAAACAATAAACAATAAAAAACAAATTTTAGAGATTAAATTTAGAATGTTTAAATCCTTCACGTTCTATCTATTTTAATTTACTAATTAAATTTTCATAAAATATTTTCGTTCACTTATAATTGGGTGATATTTTAATTAAACGTACAATAGATTTGATTTTTTTTTGAATATGCTGGTGTGATGCAAGGATAACATCTGTTCAACTTTCTTTTTAGCCTTTTTTCAACGAAGGCACACACAGCATGTGATACTGGTGCTCGATCCCGGGTCCCAAGGGATGATGAACATCAACCTTTACCACCAGAACACAAGGGGATGAGCTAGATTTGATTTTTTTAAAACATTACAAATTCATCAAATATTTTAAAAATTATTTATCAAATTGCTAATGCATTACATGCATAAATAATTATATTTATATAATGTAAAATAAATAGATATATGTAACTGTTAAAATGTGTATAATTGAATAAAAGTTAAAATTTTATAGATATATTATATTCAGGATCGAAATTGTATATGTATGAATTATGATTACACCAAATTAAAATTTATATTTCAGATTATATATTGGGTTTTATTTTGATGCACAAGCTGTGTAAATTTTTTTTACACAACCCTTTTATAAAATTTAAAATTTAAATCACAAACCCTAGCAACCTAAAACCTAAACCCTAAACCCTAAACCCTAAACTCTAAATTCTAACCATAAACCTTAAATTATATACCCTACATACTAAATTCCTAAACCCTAACTTAAAATCTTAAACCCTAAACCTTAAAATACACAAGCTTGTGCATCAAAGTATTTTCCTTATATATTTAATCAAAATTCATACACATTTAATACTTATCCGGCTATTATTTTAACCTTTCACGCGAGAGTAGCTCGTGCATTTATGAGTGTGGGTGGTTGATTGATGACTGAGCCAAGCCAGCCAACAATAGATGGACATTTGATCCGTACTTAACGATTTCCGACTGAATTTATATGGTCATTTAAAATGAAAAATGGGTTCATATTAGGTTGGGTTATGATTTAGGGTGAAAATACATGGTTTGAAATATTTTTTTATATTTTAGGTAATTATTATAATGTCTCGCTTTTTTTATATTGTTTCAATTACATCCTTAATTTTATTTGAAAAAAAAAACTAAAAAGAATAAGAATAATTACTATATATTATCTTCTTTATATTTTGTCGATTATTATCCCCTTTATTTTTACAATAAAAATAAAAAAATATTTTTATTTATTTCAGGTTGAGTGTAAATTTTAATACTAAAATTTAGTCGAGTTCAAATCGAGTGAAACTTTATCACATATCAAGTTAGATCGGGTTAATGTAAACCTCTTTTAGTTAACTAAAAATCCGACCTGTGCCCACCCCCTAAGCCAACAGTCAACAAAAGATTTTGCCATTGGGATGGTTCTTCATTATAATTGCCGAAAAGACTGACGAAGAAAGCTTAGCTGGACATCAAAGTTGCATGCGTTTCGTTTATTCATTCACAATCACATGAAATTCTCCCATTTCTTTTCTTCCCCAAATGATTAGCCATCGTCTGTTGTTGCCATTTCCTTTTTCACCTCTTCCGTAAACTTCACTTAATTCTTTCTGAATTCCTATTTCTTGCCCAAAGTCTGAAAAATCAACATCCCTTGTATTGAAAAACCCCACCATTATTCCCGTGCATGTGCAGCCTAATAATGAAAGCCTAAAACTGTGAATAAGCCCCACATTGTCCCTCTATTCAATGCAGATGTGCAGCAAGCCTCCATTCGACAACCTTACAAGCAAACTAACCATCCGTTTAGGCGTTGAAGAATGGGGAAGAGCTGGCTCCTGCTACTGGCTTTTATAATCGTTTTCCAGATAATTTCAAATGAAGCGGCCATCACTGTGGGTGGTGGTATTGGCATTGGTATCGGCAATGGCGGTGGCGGTGTTTGGATTGGTGGAGGGATCGGCAACACCCCAACTCCTCCTTTAGTGTCGAAGCTGAGCGGTGCGTACACTGCTCTCCAAGCATGGAAAGCTGCCATCACAGATGACCCTTTGGGGATTTTGAAGACTTGGGTTGGCTCGGATGTGTGTTCTTACAAAGGGGTGTTTTGTGCTATGAATTCTGAAGCTGAAGCTGAACCACTTGTTGCCGGCATAGATCTAAACCATGCAAATCTTCAAGGCGTTCTAGTTAGTGAACTCTCTGTTCTCGCCGATATTTCGATTCTTCACCTTAACAGCAACAGGTTTTCCGGCACAGTTCCCGACACTTTCAGTGGCCTTTCATCACTTCAAGAGTTAGATCTCAGTAATAATCAATTCTCAGGTTGTTTCCCGACAGTCACTTTGTACATTCCGAATCTCGTTTATTTGGACCTTAGGTTCAATAGCTTCTCTGGACCTGTCCCTCGAGATGTATTCAACAAGGGACTCGATGCAATCTTCCTCAACAACAACCAGTTCGAGGGCGAAATCCCTCAAACCCTGGGAAATTCTCCAGCTTCAGTCATAAATTTGGCTAACAACAAGTTCAGTGGAAACATACCAGCTAGTTTTGGGTTTATGAACTCAAAGTTAAAGGAGATTTTGCTTCTCAATAACCAGCTAACAGGCTGCATTCCGGAAGGCGTTGGTCTGTTCTCAGAGATGCAAGTTCTGGATGTGAGCCACAACTCACTCATGGGTCATTTGCCGGACACAATCTCTTGCCTGAGTGACATTGAGGTTCTCAATTTGGCACACAATCAGCTGTCGGGTGAGGTGCCTGACTTGGTATGTTCCTTAAGGAACCTTATGAATTTGACTGTTGCCTACAATTTCTTCTCTGGGTTCAGCCAAGAATGCGCCAAATTGTTCAGTAGAAATGCCGGGTTTGACTTCTCGCTCAATTGCATCCCCGGGAGAGACATGCAGAGACCACAACCGGAGTGCTCCGTGATCCCGGGAAGTGGGTTGAGTTGTCTGAGAATTCCAGCAGCACAGCCTCTTGTTTGTGGGACATTGGTCGGGAACTTGAAGGCTAATCTAACACCATCGTCGTCTCCATGAGTCTCATTACAAAGGAAGTTAGTGTTGTTGTATAACAGGTCGAATTGTCCTATTCATTTCTTCATGGATTGGAGTCGCATCTTTATTACAATGTTATTTGTGTCTTTGAATGGATAAGACAAAGGGATTTTGTAAAGATTATTCAGGTAGAAATAGAATACTTTTATAATCGGATCCAAAATCCGATTATAAAAGACAATATTCTAATTTTCTGTGCAACTGAGTTTAGCTCGCTTGTACAAAGATCTAATATTAATTAAAATCGTCTTTAAATTTTATATTTTATCCCTGCTTTGTTCCAATATATTCCAATTGACAAAAGTGTAGTAAATTAGTAATGTTGTGTCGAAGTATATGAACGTGGAGAAATTATATAATAGGCTCGGCTCGCCACATCATTCATGGTCCAAACCAATAAAAGACATCTATTTTATTAATTTTTTATGTCATTTTTTACCAAGTGAATCTTCACTCAAATTTACTTTAAATAAAATTAAAAAACACTTTTTACTAATTGTAGATTCACTTGGTAAAAAATGACATGGAAAAAATTAATGAAATAAATGCTTTTTAGTAGTTGGGACCATAAATAGCACGAGCCGGGCTATATAATTTCTCATGAATGTGGGCTCAACTTATCAAACTACTCCAAATCCTAATTTAACGAGGATATAATTTACATCAAGCCTTATCCTTCCTTACAAAAACAAACAAACAGAGAGCACATCAAGTTACAGTGGACTCACATGCGTCTGATAATGACTCCCTCTCCTGTCATTATTTATTTTAGGATAAACTATACTAATGACCACCGAACTATGGGGTTGGTGTCGATTTGACCACTATATTTTCAATTATGTTAAATATACCACATAACTATTTAATTGGTTCCAATGTAGCCACCTGCCGTTAAAAAAAACGAAAAAGTTAACGGAAATGTTAAAATAATTGGTGTAATTACACATTTAGTCCCCTTTATTTATACAATCGTTTAATTTACTCCTAATTTTAATCTAATAAAATATATTAATTATTTGAGAGATTTATCTATTTTTATTAGATTTAATAAATTTATTTTCCTTCCCCAATCAGGTGGTGACACGTGTCACCACCAATTGGAGTAAGAAAAATCAAATAATTGAAGCTGGCCACAAGGGGACTCGAACCTGCGTCATAAGGGTTTAAAAGCAATGCTCTTGCCACTGAACTATGTATTTTTTTTTGTATATAAAATACCAAATATATTATATCTGATATACTACAAACACGAGCGAAGAAATTTTTTTTTCTTTTCGTTTCTTTCAGCCTAATACATTCAATGTCTCCCCCTCTCCCAACAACTGTTGAATAATTAATACGGTAATGCAGAAATGTTTCTGTCTGTTATTTTTACCATTATTTTCTTGTTTTCACAACTTATTTTGTATGGTTGCATGAACTGGCTAGTTGTTGGCTTGTTTCTGATATAATATTGCATTCAGTTTCCTTGTTTGTGCACTACACAATCTGTTCATGCACAACCTAATATTTCAGTACATCAAACTGTTTCTTTTATAATAAGAGGTATTATTTCTGAATGTCATCTTTTTAATTCAGCTCTGATATGTAGTCTCCAAAACCATAGCTGAGGATTCTGCCTGGACATTTGCAAAAGAGAAGGAGCTTGACTTGATTGTCATAAACCCGGCAATGGTGATTGGTCCTCTTTTGCAGCCAACACTTAACACGAGTGCTGCAGCAGTTTTAAGCTTAATTAAAGGTAAATTTACAGGCTACTATTTACCTTCTCATCTTGAACATGCCATTTGCTTTGAGGATCAATATTATTTACCCTGGTGAAAATAAAAAGAAAAAAACTACATTCTTTAATGATCTTCTGAAATACACACTTAACCCTGTATGCCTCTTTATAAGAATAAAAAGTACCCTTCCAAAGGAAAAACCAATAATAAGGCCTTCTAATCAATTCCTCATGCATGAAATTTGTGTATTAGTACTGTAATAGTATCCCTAATAAAAAATGGTAGAAGTTTACATCCTAGAACTACAGTTATTATAACCATGTTAACTTTTAATTCTTTGACTCACCAACATCTTTCTTGTCATCCAGAAGTACTACATCACCCACTTCATAAATCTGAACATGTGAAAGTTTCTAAAAATGAGTACAAAATAAAAGCAGGGTGATCATATACTCATAAATTAAGATGAATGAAGTAAAACTTGAGAAGCAAAACAAGAAAATAATGGTAAAATAACAGACAGGAACATTTCTGCATTACCGTATTAATTATTCAACAGCTGTTGGGAGAGGGGGAGACATTGAATGTATTAGGCTGAAAGAAACGAAAAGAAAAAATCTCTCCTTCGCTCGTGTTTGTAGTATACCACATATATTATATTTGGTATTCTATATACCAAAAAAATGTGTAGTTCAATGGCAAGAGCATTGCTTTCAAACCCTTATGACGCAGGTTCGAGTCCCCTTGTGGCCATCTTCAATTATTTGATTTTTCTTACTCCAATTGGCGGTGACACGTGTCACCACCTGATTGGGGAAGGGAAATAAAACTAATAAATCTAATAAAAATATAGATAAATCCCTCAAATAAGGTGGTGACACGTGTCACCACCTAATTGAATAATTAAATATATTTTATTAGATTAAAATTAGGAGTAAATTAAATGATTGTATAAATAAAGGGGACTAAATGTGTAATTACACCAATTATTTTAACAGTCCCGTTAACTTTTTCGTTTTTTTTAACGGCAGGTGGCTACATTGGAACCAATTAAATAGTTATGTGGTACATTTAACACAATTGAAAATATAGTGGTCAAATCGACACCAACCCCATAGTTCGGTGGTCATTAGTATAGTTTACCCTTTATTTTAAACTCTTCCACGTGTATGTCTCCTATTGGCTTCCTTACTAAGATGGAATATTCAAGGACAACATAACTTTACACCGCATGATCCAGTATAAAGTAAATGGGTAAACTATAATAGAGGTCACTCAATTATTAAAAGTTATATTTGGGTCATTCAATTATGAGTAAGGTTACATTTGGGTCACTCATTTATTAAATGTCACATTTGGGTCACCCAATTATGGGTTAGATTACGTTTGAGTCACCTTTCATATTTAAAAAAGTACATCAATTTAGTCGTTTTTTTTATTACAAATCACTTGTATACCTTTGTTAACATTAGAGTATTTCATTTGAAATCATTAATTAGTTTAATACACAAACTGATATACTTTTTAAATATAAAGGGTGACTCAAATATAACCTTACACATAATAGGGTGACCCAAATGTAACTTTTAATAATTGGGTGACCCATATGTAACTTTATCCGTAACTGAGTGACCTAAATGTAACTTTTAATAATTGAGTGACCCAAATATAACCTTACCCATAATTAAGTGATCGTTGTTGTAGTTTACCCAAAGTAAATTCAATACAATGAAAAGGGTAAAAACTGTGAGCAAAAATAATGAAACAATTGAATTATTTTATCTATACAACTTCAATTTCAGTCCGTAAAGAATGTATGAACCCAACAACAAACCAAAGTAATGTCCCCTGTATATGTAGTGTTGGAAAACAAACACAAACGACCAAAACCTGAGTGAATCATACATAATGTCGTCAACCGAAGAAGAGCCTCTTCCAAACCAGATGATCAGCAGGCACACCCCCATACAAAAGAAAGTTTGAGGAAAAAATATGAGGGGAAAAAACTAAATGATTAAGGACAGAAAGAAGGTAAAATTTTGCAGTGGAATTGGGTTTCGATAAGGTTTCAAGAGAACGAATCGTTGTCGTGATCATGGCAAAGCTCCTTCCTGAGTTTACAGGAGAAAAGTTGGCAAGCGTCCATGCTAAGATCAATGGCGGCTGAAAGCGCAATAAACAATGCGGCATCAGCCATACATGTCACGTGTTGCATTCCGACTTGTACCACAGGCTTGCTCATTTTTCCTTCACCTTCGACGGTCGCCCCCATTACGAATCCTTTAACTGGTGACCTTAAACTCAATGCAGAAGAGTCTCTTGATACTCTCCTATCTATGCAAAATTGGCCACCCTTTTTGACACTCATTGTAGCTTCAGCAATAGGGATACCATTGTTAGGGCCATTTTCGGTGACAAGTTCAAACTTGTAACCTAAGCCATCAATAGGACCACGTTCACGCCATGCTTCAAGACGACCCCATGGTTTCCAGCTGCTTACGGAGAAGCCATTGGGGCGGAGGATTAGCCATGCACCGGGGTTTGATCTGGAAACACGGTCCGAACCTGGGGAGGGTACAAATGGAGTGATCATTGAAGCAGCTGCAACGGGAGAGCCCGATAGATCATGTATCATTATCATCCATCCCTTCCTCTCCCTTCCTTGCCTTTCCTTTTCTCCTGAAAATGTTCTCATCCATCCTCTATTCTTGTTGCTAAAATCCGGTGGGAGCGATCTGGTCGTACAATCAATAGAGATATAAAAAACTAAACAATTGGTACCAAGAAAAGAAATTAAAATTGAAAAACAAAACTAATTAAACTAACATGAATCCATCAAGTAGGAATATAAAAAAAAAATCATCAACTGTTTGTGCACATGGGAGAGAATCAAAGGTGACAGTTAGGGAGATTTGGAAAGAAAATTGTCTGTTTGACATCAACTAAGCATGAGAATAAGATATATACACCATTATTTTACATCAAGTATCAATAATAAGAGATTTGATTCTCAGGCAGATAATTTTCTAAGAAAATTGAAGTTGACACAGAGTTCTTCAATGGAATTTAAGCTCTTTTTTGCTGGGATTTTCATACCAAAGGAAATTTGCTTAAGCAAATATCATGTTTAGACAGGACAGGTCAACTAATCCATAGATCCTTTCATTTTCATGGAATCTCATCCATTAAAGCTTCAATTGAAGTCAATATCTCAAAAAATGGACAATGCCATAGCCAACCTGTACTGAAATGAAAAAGAGCAAAAGACAGAGGACCTTCCCATCATCAATTTGGCATTGATCTACTAATTTTCATGTTAATCTTTAAACACCCCGAAAAAAAAACAAGAAAATTGGATAAGGTGTTAAAAACCAGTGGCGTTGGGAAACTTGGACGTGTTTGTGTAAATTGCTACTACAATTACTAAAGAAAAAGCAACAATCCCAGATGCCTAACAGTGACGGAGACCCAAATCCAGTGAAAGTGTGAAACTCACTGAAATGTACGGTTTTGAAAGTGAAAAAAGGAAACATAGGAACTTACCGAGATCTTGAACGATCGGCGCTGAACTTGCAACTGAACACGGGTTGTCGAATGTTGCCTTGAATCTGAAACACGACGGGGCTACATTCCGGTTCTCCGCCGAATTGGAAAACGAACCGGGGATCTGGTTCCGCCTTGACCGTTAAGTGAAGTTTAGCGGTTGGTTTTTCCGGTTCGTTACCCAGTTTCATCCACCCATTTTGGAATACCGAAGGCCTGGTCTGTGACACACCCAAGTCCACAGTGACCTTAACACGACCCACCAGCTTCCCACAACGGACACCGCACGTGTGACCCATTCGCCCAGTGTAGACTTCGATGCACAACGTCACGGGCTTGCCGGATAGACGCCGGAGAGTCGGGGCATCGAGGTGGAAACCGGCGGCGGAAGTGGAGTATTCGGGCGGGGAGTCGCCGGAGCTGTTGCTGAGAGGTAACAAAGCCGTTTGAGACGGGAAGTTCTTGAGTCTCAACTTGCAAAAACACGGCGTCGTGGTCGGGTAAACGCCGGAACCGGCTGGTTTGGTGGCTTGTGGGAGTTTCAAAGCCAATGATTCGACGATCAAACGAACAAACGGGCATGGATCCATCCTTTTTCGAGGTGTTTCAAGAGAAATGTGAGTGAAATTTTTTAAAAGGAGGAAAGTAGCTCGGAATGAACGCCGTACACAGTGAAAAGCTTCGTAAACATCAAGATTCTTGGCTATGGGTTGAACTGTGGAAGTCTCGAAGTCGGCTCTACAGCAAACCTCCTCTATAATGTTTCGCTTCCTTTGTCTGTCTCTTTATGAACTTCGTGGGTTTTTTTTTTGGCTTTGTATCGGTCGGCTTTAATTGGTTTGTTTATTCTCGCGGGAAAATGGATATAGAAAAAAGGTAAAAAGGGAATTTGGTTATTTTCTCGAGGAATTTGGACTGTAATTTGACCTAAGTTTATCGGTGTTTTATTCTACTTCTCTCTCTCTTTTTTTTCTTCTGAAATTAAATTCGGTGATAAAGGAAAAATAAAATAATAATTTGGCAATTCGCAAAAGGAAAGCAATTAATAAATAACTATGGACCACTATTATGAATTATACGAGTCAAATTGTTGAGAATCCAATTTTGGGCAAACAAGGATGGAGGATAGTTATCACGTAAAATTTTGGAATTTTCGCCAAATTTTTTAAAAGTATTCTTATTCGAACTATTGTTTTTTTAACATATTTAAACTATTGTTTTTTAATAGGGTGTTGAGTTAAAGTTTAAACTCTATTGATGTCGTCTTCCTTTTTAATTTATAATAATATTTTTTTGACACAATCAATTATATTATTTTTTAATAAAGTGAATTTCAATATAAGTATAATTGACCACTCGACAAATAAGTGAATCTCAATTAATTATACTATTTAAGTACTTTAATTTGAATTTAGTTAATATTTATAGTATCCTAAATATAATGTATATTAATTACGAATTCTAATATGTTACTGTTAAAAACTCTCCATTGACAACTTCCCTTCTTTTCTAGTTGTAGGTTCAATATTTATTAAGAGAAAAATTCTCCTTCCTCTAAGTAGGAACTATTCAAATAAAAATTGTGTTGTGGCATGAATATTATCTATCTTTATGTTAGTTTAACATATCCAGTGATTATGAAAGGTCGACGGTCTAATATTGTTAGATTTTCATTTGAAATAGTTTGTTGATGTAATCAGAATTGTTGGCTGAGTTTTTTTTTATGCCCACTCATACATCAATATATTGTTTAATTAAAAAAAACATGTAGATTTTTATGATGATTGATGCGTTTTTTATATAAGATAAATGACATTTATAGAAATTTATAATTATTTGTTTATGTCATTTAATTTATATATTTTAATTTATTTTATTCAGGTGTATTTTTGTCAGATTTGTCCTTATAATTTTTTTATACTTTAGTTGCGTTGTATTTGTTATATATTTACTTGTTTTTAATAAAATTTAATTTTTTTTCTCGTTAATAAGTTTAATATAATGATTCGGTTATTGGCTACTAATGGCTAATATGTTCTAAGTTGTAACTTAAAAAAAAACTAATTTACAAACTATCAAAATAATAACTTTGACAAATGTTTTTAAAGAGCTAGTTGGCAAAATAAATAATAATAATAATAATAAAAGTACAGATGATAAATTGAGGAGAAATAAAGAGATGAGAGAATAAGGGGCCCAAATGTGGGGTCCATAACAGCTGGGCTAAGGCTGGCAAAATTGGCTGGACTTTGATATGGTGGTCGGTCTGGGTGACCTCACTGACGGAATTTTCTTTTCCATTCAAAGCTTCCTTAGATACTATCAGCAGGTGCTCACGGATTGTTGACGTGGCATTTGCTGGCGTCTCCTGATTTCTAAACTCGTCGTTTTGTCTGATGACGGCGCTAACAATATTTTCTTTTGCCGTTTGTTAGCTCAGCTTTGGTTTAACAAAAGGCCAACTATTTTTAGAATAGTCATAAAAAAAACACAATTCCAACTTATTTTATAATTTTCTTTTTTAATTTCCTCGGTTTCCTTAATGGATAAACTATTTAAAAAAAATCAAAATAGCTGTTAAAAATAATTTAATTGCAGTTGAGACACCTAATAAACTGAAAAACATTTGAACAAGTCAAAACACTGGTTTCACATTTTGTTATATTTTCTTTCTAGTTGTTGATCCGCCAAACCCATAACAAAAAAAGAAAGAAAATAATTCACATTAATTAATCAAGTAAAGCTTTACATATGATTTGTTTCAATGTGGTCATTAAAATTATGGATAAATATTCTATACACTGCGGTGGAAACTGAAAGTTTCCACAAGTGTCTTAGTTTTAGGGTATAGAGAGTTAATTTAGGGTTTAGGGGTTTAGGTGTATGGGTTATAATTTAGGGATGGTTGCTTCAATTTAATATTTAGGGTTTATAGGTTAAACCCTAAATTATCGCCATATTACCCTAAACACTAAACACTAACCTATAAACCCTAAATTATAACCCAAAACCTTAAATTGAAACAAACATTCCTAAATTCTAACCCCCGACACCTAAAAAAATACACAAACTATCAAGTAAAGCTTTACATATGATTTGTTTCAATGTGGTCATTAAAATTATGGATAAATATTCAATATCCAATGTTGGACCACAAAAAAATAACATTCTAAAAAAATAAGATAATTACTTTGAATGATTTATCATGTATTATTATTACTCATTATGGATTTATTTATTATAAATTAAATTGAAGTGAACTACACTCAAGTTTCTTTATATATATTTAGCTTTTGCCGTTTTGCGAGTATTGTTTTGGTATAAACCTTAAAAACACCAAAAACATATAATGACCCAAAGTCTTGGATAAAATGCCACGCAATCTTAACTTTTACCCTTTGGCTTTGGCAAAATGACAAAAGATGCCCCCAATATTTGCATGTTTTGTCATTTGACCTCCTATTCTTTTTTTAGGTTCAAATATGCCTACAGCGTTTGTTTATTTTGTCATCTGACCCCCTATTCTTTCTTTTGGTCCAAATATGCCTCCAACGTTTCATTCATAGTCCAAATATGCCCATATTGGATGTAAACTATCAATCAACTGACGGCCAACGACTTATAAAAAATATTGACGTGGCATCAGCAGATCTTAATACGTGGCAAGTCCAGTCAGCATCAGTTGTTGAACGTCAGTTTCCATCTAACGGGGGCATATTTGGACCAAATTGAAACGTTGAGGGCATATTTGGACTATGAATGAAATATTAGGGGCATATTTGGACCAAAAGAAAGAATAGGGGGCCAAATGACAAAATAAACAAACGTTAGGGTATATTTGGACAAAAAAGAATAAGAGGCCAAATGACAAAACATACAAACGTTAGAAGCATATTTTGTCATTTTAACTTTGACTTTTATCCCCACATTTTATGGGGCCAGTTTTTTTGGTAATCCCGACATGATTGTTTTATACCTATAATTTTCACCTGTCCTTTTTGCTTCTTTTTCAAACCTTATCCCTTTTATTTCCCCTAAATTTCGAGACCGACACCCGGTCTATTTATTCCATGACGGGGTGGGGGCATTTATCGGGTGACCGGAGACTGGGAGGCAAGCGTGAAGGCTTTGCTTGAGCGTCCCCCCAGTCCCCTTCCCCCTTGTTTCTTTTAATAACTATATTTTTTGCTACATCATCTTTGTTTCGTTACTACGCTACTAATTGCTTTTCATAATATGCACATGCGTGGTCCATCCTCACTCTTAGGGGTGTAAATGAACCGAGCTTGAACGAATAATATTATGTTCGTGTTCGTTTGTTTATATTTAAAGGTGTTCATGTTCGGTTCGTGTTCGTTTAAATTTTTAATATTGTGTTTGTGTTCGTTTATTTATTTTTTAAGGTGTTCGTGTTCGTTTGTATAACATCCTTAGCAACAACAAAAAGCAATCTTTAGATACATTCACAAGCATTTTTATCATATAAACGAGCTTGTAAACGAGCCTATAAACGATCTTGTTCATGAACATAAACAAATCGAACAAACCTTTGTTCGTGTTCGTTCGTTTATTAAACGAACATACAAAATCTTGTTCATACTCGTTTATTTAGCTTAATAAACAAACATAAACAAACGTTATACAAACAGTTCGTCGAACGTTCAATTTATTTACACCCCTACTCACTCTCATACATAGACGAGGTTATTAAAAAAATCACCTTTGTCCTCTTTTTTAACTTTTTTTAAATTTAATTTATTTATCAATTTCTCTCACTTTTAAATATTTATATTTTGTCCCCGACCTTAAATCTTAGCTTTGTCTATGTTGTCACGTCATCATTCCATAAGTTCTTTGCCAAAGAATTTTGTTTAATTGACTGCTTTAAATGGTTTTAAATGCATAATTCTCGTGTTGATATGGTGCATTTATCCACGCTCCATAATTCAAGTTTTAAATTCTAGTAGGACCGTTTTCAAAGCATAGTGTCTTCCAAGGCCTTCAATTGTCGAAATTTGGTTAGGGATTTGAGATTGAAGTTGGTGGGTCATGCTGAAACATATGGCTAGGTCATTCAGTTGTCATGCATGCGTGGCAAGGTGACATGGCACAATAAGATTGGTTGTTTTTGGGAATTTTTCGAATATTGCTAGTATGATGAGGGCCAAAGGAAAAGAGATATCTTTTCATAACTTGAAAGAAAATGGTAGAGAATTAATGAAGGATTATTATTTATGGCCATGATGCCAGCTATGTTCACTATTTTTCCTACTATTTTATATTTCTTTTTTCTCTAGAAAAAATAATAATAATTAATACTCCGAGTACTAAATATAATTAATCCGAAGAAAAAGAAATTCAATCAGTTAGTTTTTCATGTTATCATCAATGCACTAAGTATTTTATTCTATAGTTTGGTTTTAACCTGTCCAAGGACTTTAGTTCGTCTTGTCAAATTGTACCAAGATTTTTAACTTTGAGATGTAGAATGTGTGATAGTTTGATGTCGATTTATGTCTCGTTAGATATCAATTTAATTCAGCTTTATTGAATCGATTAAATAGTCTCAGTGATAAAAATAATATTGTTTATTTTAGGTGACATTGTTTGAGCAATATAGTTTGCACGTTGTATGCATTTTTAAAAAACTATGAGTAAAATCTCAGTAATAAGAATGATATTGTTTATTTTAGGTAACACATTTTGAGCAATATAGTCTACACGGTGTGTGCATTTTTAAAAATTTATGAGCAAATAAAAAATAATACCACATGATAACACCAGAATATGCAAAAAGAAATACTATATTTCAATTATTAAATTAATTATATATAATAAGAGTTATATCTTAATATAGAAACACTGTAAGGATATATTCTATAGCTCTTTCTTAAATTTTAAATTTCAAATTAATAGGTTTAAATCTTTAAATTTTAAATTTTAAACTCTAATTCTAAATTCTAAACCCTACAGTGTTACATAATGTTTGAGAATGAAATGTATCGTCATCTGTTACATGTATGTAACATCAACGAGTTTTTTAACGTTGTCAAGTTTCACATCAAGACAGTATACAATCACTTTGTTTGTCCCCCCCCCCCACCACATTATTTTTAGGTTAATTTGGCCAAATATTTTCTTACGGAATTTATTTGAAAAAAATAATCTCCTTTAAAGATTATTTGAAAAATACCTCATTCAGACTATGTAGGGTAAAGTCGCGTTTTGTAGGACGCGACTTTCGTATTGAGTGAATAGGTAAGAAAAAAATTAATTTTTTATTACACAGAAGTCGCGGTCGCGTCCTACAAAACGCGACTTTATCCTACGTGGCCTGAATAGGAGTTATTTTTCCAAATAATCTTTAAAAGGAAATATTTTTCTAGATAATTCCCCAAAGATGAATATCTAGCCAAATTAGCCTTATTTTATTTATTTAATTTATTTGTCAACGAAATAGTTGTCTCGAATCTGGACCCATATGAAGGAAAAATTATATTATGGGTAATTCCCACCACGTCATCCATGGGACTAACCAATGAAAACCACCCACTTCACCATGATTTTTCCATGTCATTTTTTCCAACCAATGAATCTTCACTAAAGTTTTTCCATGTCATTTTAAAAACTGCTTTTTGGAAGTTATTTTATTATTAAGTTAATGACATGGATAAAAATGATGAAGTGGATGGTTTCTAGTGGTTGGTCCCATGTATGACGTGGTGGAAATCACCCATAATATAATTTCTCCCTATGAAGATTGGAGAGAAAAAATTGTTTAAATTGATCTAGATTTTGGGCCTATCTCCTTCTGTCCACGAAAATCACAAGCAATCGTGAAAAAAGCAATGCTTACAATAACTATTATTATAGTGATACCAGCTCTGAAGCAAACATAGAGTTGGCACTTGGCAGACAGGTTGGAATGATATTCGATTTATTAATCGACTAAATTAAATCGAATGTTGTAGGAATTTATTATTTTATTACAAGCAAACATTGCTGTGTTCGGTTCATGATTGAATGTAAGAATGTAGGGCATGCAAGTGTAGAAAATAGTGAAAACTAAACTGTTCCTGGAATGACTTGTGTTGCTTTAGGGGGTAAAAAAACATTATGGCAAAGCGAAAGATCAACAGTTTCCGAATCATAAATTTTGCTTCAATTACTTGCTCAACGAGGTCAAAGTTTAATTATTTCACCAAAGAAATAGTTAAATAAAATGCTTGATTGCATCGAAATATTCAACTCCAATTTGGGCGAAGAAAAACCCCATTCCGATGGGTTTTTTCTAGGGGTGGGAGAAAATACCTGACCCGATTGACCCGACCCGAAATAAAAATACCGGGTAATTTCCGGAAAAAATTATCCGACCCGGTAAATTTCCCGAGACACGGGCCGAAAGTTTTCCCTTACCGGGTACCCGACCCGACCCGACCCGATAAAATTTAATATATATTTTTTTATATTTAAAATTATATTTTTATTTTATGTTTCTTAATATTTTCACTCTAAAATTAAGTTTAAATCCCTAAATTTTTTTATGTTTGTATTATATTCTTTTAAGTTTTAAGTTTAATTTTTTTTTTTAATATTTTTATGTTTAACATGTGATTTTTTTTTAATTTTAAAATAAAAAAAATAGGAACCGGGTATCCGGTACCCGAATATAATGGGCCGGGACACGAGCCGTTTAATGAGGTACCCGGATGAACCGGGTACCCGGAAAACCGGGTACCCGAATCCCGAGTACCCGACAATTCCCACCCCTAGTTTTTTCCTTCTTGAAACTAAGACACGAAGTAAATTATTCGTTATTAAATATTCTCAGTTTTCATAGTTAGAGATCAAAATCTTAACCATATAATTAAAGAATGAAATGAACAATTGCAGCATACGTGAAGTTAAGCCATTAGGTTGATTGGGGTAGAGGCTGCTGGTTTTGGGTTGGATAGTGGGAGTTTTGCATGGAACTATGAGCTACTTATTGCAGGATGAAGATGGGCAAATAGTCGCACCTCATTCCATTAGCGCAGGGTAAAGCTTATTTTGTAATGAATTTGTTTATTTTTTATGTAGCTTACTTTATTGTGCTTTACAGTTTGAGGTTTAAGGTTAAATTATTTTTAATTAAAATAGTGTAAAATTAAAATAATTCGTAAATGATGAGGGTCAATTTTTTTAAAAATTTGGACAAAATTATTTGAATGTGCAAACATTGAAGACTAAATGTGCTAAATCCAAAATATTTTAACTGCCACGTCATATTTTAACGGCCGTTATCGAGTCAGTGACCAATTTTGAGCAAAACTAAACGTCTAATAGTAATATTGAAGCAATTGAAAGTTAGGTTACTAAATTGGATAACTTACCAAAGTTCAGTTACCATTTGTGTATTTTACCCAAAATAAAAAAATTGAAAAACAGTATGAAATTTGTTTTTTTAGATTTTATTTTAAAAAGGATAATAACGCTTTTAATCTCTATGATTTTAAAAGTAATTAAAATGGTTAATGATATATTATGGTACACAAAATTAATGGTACATAACGGTACATAGCGGTACATGACATTTATTATAAAATTATTCATTATTGTAGATTTCAATAATGAATATCCAAATGTGCCTTTCCGTATTTGCTTTAAATATAAAAAAATATATTGAATATTCACAAATATCTGAACTCGAATTCAATTTGCATTATTCTTTCCCAATGTTGATTGTATGTATTTTGCAGCTTTTAGTTGATTGTGTTATTGTCAGAGTCGTTTCTGGGATTTTAGTGGCCTAAGGACGAACTAAAAAAATTAGGTCCATAATAATAAATATTAAAAATAACTCCTAATAACAAGTATTAGAAAAAAATTAGACTCTTACTAAATAAATATTAAAAATAGGCCCATAATAACAAGTATTAAAAAATAAATTTCTAATAACAAATATTAAGAGAAAAATAAATTTTAAGAGTATAACCCTGATAACAAATATTAGAGAAAAAAGCTATATACCAAAAGATAATCTTTGTTTATGGGTAAAACATGTTTAACGTCCAAGACAAAAACCTTTCAAAGTTAGATTTTCGTTTACACCGGAATATTTTAGAATTATTTGTGAAATTGTCTTTTTTCTTTGGCTATATACCAAAAGATAATCTTTTCAAGTTCTGTCTGTATAAGTAAATTATGAAATCTCATTATAGTCGTAATTATTATATTTATTTATTTATTGACAAAATGTGGAGTATATTATATTCAAGAAAACATCAAACTGCTACAAAATACACAAGTATGGTTATATTTACTTTTCTGTCTCATTATAGCTGTGTTTTTAAATTATTAAATTTTGGAAATATAATATTAAACGTGCAAATAGAAGAAAAGAATGTGGGCAATAGAACACGTGAAGAGTGAAAATATTTATATAAAAAAATAACGAGCCAGGGAACTTGGGAGGGTCGTGGCCCGTGGGGATTATGGGAATGCTAAAATAAAGGCGGACCTGACTGGTAGCAAAGAAAAGAAGCAAAATGGACGGTTGAGAAATGATCAAATCAACTTTTTCAATGCTTCGCTTCCTTATTAATCGTCTCCCCCGCTTCAATCTTTCCACCATTATCAAATCTCATTTCAATCTCCCCATTTCCACCATTTCAACCTCATAAAACCAGCTTTTCATTAAAAAAACAACAACCAACCATGTCGTGGCAAACTTACGTAGATGAGCATTTGATGTGCGACATCGATGGCACTGGCCAGCACCTCTCCGCCGCTGCTATCGTCGGCCATGACGGCAGTATCTGGGCTCAGAGCTCTAACTTCCCCAAGGTTCTGCCTAAGGAGATCACTGATATCATGAAGGATTTCGACGAACCAGGCCACCTTGCACCCACAGGCTTACACCTCGGTGGCGCTAAGTTTATGGTCATCCAGGGTGAGCCCGGTGCTGTCATTCGTGGAAAAAAGGTGAATAATATTACTATTAGAACCCCTGCTTTTCATATTAATTGCGATTTCAGAATCTTATACTTTGCATGTGGTTCTGACTCGGGCAGGGATCAGGAGGGGTGACTATTAAGAAAACTGCACAAGCTCTCGTGTTTGGGATCTATGAAGAACCGGTGACTCCAGGGCAATGCAACTTGGTTGTGGAGAGGTTGGGTGATTATCTTGCCGATCAAGGACTGTAGCCGACCACCTATCTATATATCAATATTCAGTGCCTTAATTCCCCAGTTTTTTTTATTTAAGTTTTTGGGTTCCAAGTAATTTGCACCTTCTTCCATTGTGGAAAAAAACCCTATAATATGGTTAATAATTTGGAATGGGTTTCTTTGAGGTTCTTTCTTCACCCTATATCTGCTTGGTTTTTGTTTCTATCATTGTAATTGTTTTTTTTTTTTTTTTTTTTTTTGTAATCCCCCATCGGCCATAGGTGATTGAGGGGTTTTTGGTTTTGTTTGGGTCGGGTGGCACTATTTTGATGCCATTATATATAAAGATCGTTTCCACTTTGAATATCCCCTATTTCTTTTAGGGTAAACTACAACGCAGGTCATTCAATTATGAGTAAGGTTACATTTAGGTCACTCAATTATTAAAAGTTACATTTGGATCACTCTATTACGAGTAAAGTTATATTTGGGTCACCCAATTATTAAAGGTTACATTTAGATCTCTCAATTATGTGTAAAGTTATGTTTGGGTCACCCTTCATGTTTAAAAAAAGTGCATCAATTTAGTCATTTTTTATTCGAAATCAAGTGTATCTCCTCGTTAACATTAGAGTACTTCATTTGAAATCATTAATTAATCTAATACATAAATTGATGCACTTTTTTTAAATATGAAGAGTGACCCAAACATAACTTTACTCATAATTGAGTGATCTAAATGTAACCTTTAATAATTGGGTGACCCAAATGTAACATTACCCATAATTGAGTGACCCAAATATAACTTTGCCCATAATTGAGTGACCTCCGTTGTAGTTTACCCTTTCTTTTATCAGTATTGAATTCCAGGTTCCTTGACTGCCATTTTACTTGATATCATTTTCCATTACTAATATTTTTTTATTATTAATCCATTACTAATATTTTAATATATATTTAATACATAGAAAAATCTGAAAATTGCGAATTAGCGAAGGACGATCCATGTTTGATTCGAACAACCCTTCTCCTATTACTTGTAAGCAAAAAACCTTGAATAACTTTTTACTTTGAGTATAATACACCAAAAATCACTAAACTTAAATAAAATGATTATTAATTTTTTTGAATGGTTACAAAATAGTTATTAAATTTATTAATGTATTTTAAAATGATCATTAAATTTTATTAAAATATAGTAAAATAGACTTTAAATTTATGAAGCTTTATTATCATTATTATAACGTTGTAATGGTTATTTTACAACAATTTGATAAATTTAATAGGAAAATACTTTGATGCACAAGCTTTAGTTTACACAAGCCCTTTAATTTTAGGGTTTAGAGTTTAGGGTTTTATGTTAGGGTTTAGGGGTTTAGTATGTAGGGTATATAATTTAAGATTTATGGTTAGAATTTAGAGTTTATGGTTTAAGACTTAGAGTTTAGGGTTTACGTTGCTAGGGTTTGTGATTTAGATTTTAAATTTTATAAAAGGATTGTGTAAAAAAAACTTACACAGCTTGTGCATCAAAATAAAACCCAATTTAATAATATAAAAATAAAATGATATTTTTGCATACTTTATCTTTACCCTAATTTTCCGTTAAAATAGACTAAGTTTAGCTTCTCTTTGGCCCAAATGACTGCGCCTTCGATGGCTGTGGTTTGATTTTTGGAGAACTCTAGAGCCCAACTTGAATAGAAATAATTCACATGTCTTTCCATTTGTAAAATTTATTTTATATTATAATTAGGGGTGAGCGAAACTCGACTCGACTCGACTCGAAAAAATTGAACAACTCGACTCGAGGCAAAAATACTCGTCAACTCGAATAATTCAAAATTTTTTGACTCAACTCGACTCTATCGAACGCTCATCCCTAATTATAACTTAACAACAAAATGGAAAATATATATATATATATTAATATACTCGTATTTATCAGAAATAATGAGATTAAAATTAAATATGGAAAAGATGGAAATCCGATCTTTTGTATATGTATAATTTTTTTCATAAAAAGCATGTACAAAATTACTTTTAGTTTTTACAACAATTGATTTGGATCTCTTCTCGTTTATAAATGTTGTACAATAAATAAAATGTTTAATTTATTATAAACTATTATATATCAATTAAAATTAATCATAAATTAATAATAAAAGTGTTGATTAATTTGCACACATTTGTTTTTTATTTATAAGTTTATTTTGCATTTTTCGTTGAAACAAAATTTTCAACATAGAAACATACCCAACAAGAGTGAGAATATATATATATGGATAAATATTTTATACACAGCGGTGGAAACTGAAAGTTTCCACAAGCGCATTAGTTTTAGGGTATAGGGAGTTAGTTTAGGGTATAAGGTTTAGGGGTTTAGGTGTAGGGGGTAGAATTTAGGGGTAGTTGTTTCAATTTAAGGTTTAGGGTTATAATTTAGGGTTTATAGGTTAAAACCTAAATCATCGCCATATTACCCTAAAAACTAAACCCTAACCTATAAGCCCTAAATTATAACCCTAAAACTTAAATTGAAACAACTATTCCTAAATTTTAAACCCCTACACCTAAACCCCTACATCTTATACCCTGAACTAACTTTCTATACCCTAAAACTAAGACGCTTGTGGAAACTTTCAGTTTCCACCGCCAGTGTATAGGATATTAATCCTATATATATATAATTTATAGTATTTGATCAAGTTGTCGATTACTCTGAATTGAGTACTACAATAAGTTATTATGAAAATAATATCATATTTTGAATCACTAAACTTACTTAAAAGACCTGATGTCTCATTTTACTAGACCAATCATGGCAGAGATTTGTGGCGTGTTTCAGGGCATGTTATGTGTATGGGATGGGGATGGCACAACGTCATCTTCAAGATGGATAGCCTCGAGACCCTATCATTGATTTTGGATTATTGGCAGGACCTCATGGATGGTGCTTTGCTGGAAAATATATGTATGATGCAATCACGGGCTTGGACTATCCGTTTTCAACATGTTCTATGATATGGTAACATCGTGGCAGATACCTATGCCAAGATGCATGATTCCACCTCACTCTCGGTACGGATTTTTCATTCAACTCCTCCTTGCGTGGATGAGATGTTACAGGCAGACTCGATCGATGTTCTTAACTTACCTAAAGATTAGTTGGCCACCATAGCACATGCAGGTTGTCTAATTGTGTTCTTAGCTTTGTTTTTGATTCCTTATGGCTTTAGTTATCTTGGTTTTTCCCTTAGATTTTTAGTTTTTTAATCTTCATCTTGTAATACAATCATAGGTACTATTTTCTTCCACTTAGGTTTAGAGATGTTTTTAACGAGGCCCACGTACGTATCTCTATTTTTACAAAAAAAAAAAATCACCTACTAATAGTCCATTGTCTCTTGGGCATTACAATCAGGTCTTACATAAAATAAATCAAAATAATTTTATATAAATTATAAAGTGTATATCGATAAATCTTATTTTAACTGTTTGATTTTGCTCTAATTTTATCGCAGACTTGAAAATAAATTCTTTAATTTCTCTATACTCAAATATAATGACAAACGTAAATATAATTTATAAAAATGAATATGAAATAACTAAAAACTATAAATCAAAATAAAATTAGATGAATTAAATGTCAAAAAGTTAAAAGGTTAAAGAATTTATTGATTATTGAAGAGAGAAAAAAGAGTTAGGAATTGGGGTGGGAAAGTGGTGGGGGCATAAATAATAAAGAAATAATAAATGGGATATCATTTTCTAGAATTAGAAATGAATGGACCCGAAACCAGAAGAATTGCAAAGCAAGTTGAGAACTACATGAGCCTTGCGTTCGGTGTGAATTGAGTGAAGAATATAAATAATATACACAGTTATCAGTTATCAATTATCAATTAATTTAATAAAATAAATGTTATTTTTTATAATAAACTATATTTAAATTTTAATATTATAAATAAAATTAAGACACCTATATTTATAATAAAAAACTATCAGATTTAATTTAATTTAATGAATTAATAAATTAAGTATTTATAATTATATAAAAATCTACATTGAATTCAACCAAACGAAAACCACTCCTATGATCTATCCTTTGGAAAGTGACGCTAGATCTTTCCATTGGGTCTCACAAGGCCTACAATTTTTCAAATTTTAAAAATACATATTATTTTTAAATATATTTTAAATTGAAATGAAAATATTTTTATTTGTTAAATATAATTTAAATGTTATTTGAATATTTTACTATGGTGATAAATGTATTAAAGTTAAAACCTTAAAATATTAAATTAAAAAAATTATGTTTTTATCTATTATTTTATATCAATTATTATTTAATAATAGACTGAATCTTAACCCGAATAAAAAGATATTGACATAAGTTTAAAGTATAATTGGAAACAACTAAAGCTTAAATAGTATTTTTATTTTATTTTATTTTATTATTCTCTCTTTTTCTTTAATCATTTGGCTTGGTATGAAGAAGCTTAGCTGTTGTTGTTTGCCACAACTCTTTCCACTTGCTTTTTGATGGATTAAATTAAAAATGGCAAATAATTAGCAACTAAATAAATTAAGGGTAAACTACAATGGAGGTCACTCAGTTATGGGTAATATTACATTTAGGTCACATATTTATTAAAAGTTACATTTGTGTCACTCAATTATGGGTAAGGTTACATTGGGTCACCCTTCATATTTAAAAAAAATACATCAATTTAGTCATTTTTTTCTTCCAAATCACTTGTATACCCTCGTTAACACTACAGTATTTCCTTTGAAATCATTAATTAATCTACTACACAAATTGATATACATTTTTTTAAATATGAAAGGGTGACTCAAATGTAACATCACCCATAATTGAGTGACCCAAGTGTAACCTTTAATAATTGGTTACCCAAATATAACTTTATCCATAATTGAGTGACCCAAATGTAATGTTTAACAAATAGTTGATCCAAATGTAACTTTACCCTTAATTGAGTGACCTCTATTGTAGTTTACCCATAAATTAAAACCATTTTTTTAGCAAAGAGGAAAGATCGCTATGCAATAGGTGCTATGCCACTAATAATTTCAATCGTAACTAATATACTGTAATTAATTTTTTTATATAGATATTGTATAAAAAATTACACAAATTTACAATTTTAATTTTTAATCATAAAATTATGTTTCTAAATCGTAAACCCTACATGTTAAATATTTAAATTCGAAATCTAGATTAAATCTATAACTCTTAAAAAAAAATATATACTCTAATAATTTTTCATAATATTTATGTTCCTTTTTTTCGATTTGAAATTTATGTCATAAAGTTAAGACCAAAAAAAGGAATTTGCATAATTAAAAAAGAAAAGAGAAAAAAATAGAGTAGCGGATCTCGTTGTTTCAACGCTATATCTGGGTGTCTCTCGCTTAGCTCAGCTTTGCCATTCTCCATTCAGTCGGAACACTTTCTCAGCATATTTATTTTCCGAGAAAAAAAAAAGGAATCGAGAGAAGCAGAGGAAGGAGAAGATGTCGTGGCAAGCGTATGTAGATGATCACTTGATGTGTGAAATCGAAGGCAACACTCTCTCTGCCGCCGCCATCATCGGCCAAGACGGCAGCGTTTGGGCCCAGAGCTCCAATTTCCCTCAGGTCGTTTTCTCCTTCTTCCTCTCCCGGTGTCCAAAATAGTTGAGTAAAGAGATCTGCATGATTTATTAGCTGATCTGGTTTGCTCCGTAAGGATTGATGTTTGTTCACTATTTGCTGAAAGCAAAACTGGTGTCTTTTTCCTCTTCTTCAAAGTTCCAACTTTTTTTTTGTTTTACTATGATTTGAAAGATTTGCCTTTTCTTGCGTGGGGAAATTACATGATTCCTTATGATTTCTGGGTTTGTTTCTATTTGTTATAAGAATTAATCATCAGTTGAATAAAATGAAATAAGATTTGCTAATGCAAATTACCATGAGGCCAGAAATGATGGTAAAGGTAACAAGAGAAAGAAATCTTTCCTGCTAATCCTGTTTATTTGATTGTAAAAGGTTCTTTTTTATTTATTTAAGTCAAAATAACAAAATATGCCCTCAACATTTACATGTTTTTGTCATTTGTCTCTATATATTTTTTAGTCTAAATATGTCTCCAACGTTTCCTTGTTCTGTCATCTGGCCCCCATATTCTTTCTTTTCGTCCAAATATGCCCCAACGTTTTATTCATAGTCTAAATATCCCAACGTTTCAATTTGGTCCGAATATACCCTGTTAGATAGAAACTGTCAGTCGACTGACGTTCAACAGCTGATGCTGACTGGACTTGACACGTATTTAGATTTGCTGATTCCACGTCAAAAAATTTTATAAGTCGTTGACCGTCAGTTAATTGACAATTTACATTCAAGATGGGCATATTTAGACTATGAATGAAACATTGAGGGCTTATTTGAACAAAAAAAAGGAATAGAGGTACAAAACAAGCAAACGTTAGGGGCATATTTGAACCAAAAAATAGAGCGCCAAATGACAAAACATGCAAACGTTGAGGCTATTTTTGTCATTTTGTCATTATTTAAACAATGAAAGGTTATGTTTTTGCTTTTTTTCTTCTTCTGATAAACATATTCTTAATGTTTCTTGGTTATATGTTGATTCAGTTCAAGCCAGAAGAAATCACTGCCATCATGAATGACTTTGCTGAGCCTGGATCACTTGCCCCGACTGGATTGTACCTCGGGGGCACAAAGTACATGGTGATCCAAGGTGAATCCGGAGCTGTTATTCGAGGGAAAAAGGTGATGTCCATTTCTTCCAAGTTTTACATTGTCTTCCTATTTGTAATATTAATACATAGCGCACCTAGGAAAGTGTTAGTATCTACTTGGTTTATGGCACTGGAAAATGTCATGTATACTTGGTTTGTGCTTGGCATTTGCTGTTGCATTTTTATATGCAGCTGTTATCGTGTGTTCCCTAACCCTGAGATTCCTGGTTGTATGTCGTGGACTCGTGGTTGCATTCTGAGCCTGTTGTGAATTTAATTTCAGGGACCTGGAGGTGTTACAGTTAAAAAGACCAACCTAGCCTTGGTCATCGGTATCTATGACGAGCCAATGACTCCGGGCCAGTGCAACATGATTGTCGAAAGGCTCGGTGATTACCTCATTGACCAGGGTCTTTAATTTCTTTGGTGTGACTTAATCGATCGTTGTATTTCTTCTTGGCTTCTTTTTCTTCCAGAAACAATAAGCTTGGTGTTTGCAATAGTGATATGCTTGTGATCCTCTTACTTTGTTTCTGTACTTGTTTGATGGATGTTGTCAAGATTGTGGAGTGAGGTGCTTTTGTCACATTTACAATGAATTTTCTAGTGAATTTGGTAAATTTAATCGCGGTGTTTTTCGTCTAATCTTTTGTTTTCTGCTGAAACCAATGAATCTGTATAAAGTACTTGACTGTAAACTTTGATCTCAGTTTCTCCAAAAATGCATGCTTTGTCAGTGAGCCCATTTTTCCTGTAGTAGTTGTTGAATGCATAAGAGGCATATGAGAAACTAGACTATCTGGTTCAAAACATTGCTGGAAGTCGAAGCCTTGCTAGAAGCAGAGCACCAGCTTCTTCCTTTGAATTGTTCCATCTTTTAGGCCAACTGGGGTCTGCAACGATAACCGGAGTTGATTTTCGGTCTAGTTCTGAAATTTCGATCCCATGTTGTCGTAAACAGAATATAATCGGAAGAAGAATCTCCAACAACAAAATAAGGATATAGATTGATCATAACAAGGTGATTTGTTCTCATCCAGGAATTCCGACAAATGATTCAAAACATATGCAAACTACTGCTAAAAGTCCCTTTAGAAGACGAGGATGACTTAGACAAAACCCCAAAGGACAGTGGAGTTGAAACCTTGATCCTATCTAGCAGGCCACCTTTTTCAAAGCTGAAACGACGTTTCTCATGGCGGGCAGAACCAAGTTGGCGGCATTATCTGGGCTTTCGGTCACTTCATTACCTACAGCAATGTGGGTAATCTTTGTGTCCTGGTAGAATGGGTCAGGACTCAGGAATCTACGTATGACTGGGACTGGAACGCCGGTAACCGTAAATTCAATGCCGGTGTTCTTAAAGGCGTTCAACACTCCGGTATCGGTATCATAAATCCTGAAGTATTGAATGTTGTGGCTTTGAACCAGTTGTGCTACTTGATCAGGTGATGGAAGATTATTACCATTTCTTCCATAGGCAATTCCAACTTTGTTTCCCCTACTGAAATCTGCCCATGCAAATTGAGCAACCTATACGTGTTAAGTATTATTTATAATTTTTAATATTTTATTTTAATAAATTTATATATTTGAAGCAATGTTAGTTAGCACAAATGAAAATAAGAAAAGGAAGGACGGCATACCGAAAAGCTGAAGCAACAGAAAAACTGCAAGCACAAGCTTCAACCTTGAACCCATGATCTCTTCTTCTCTACCTTACTCTTGCTTGCTTCCAAGCTTCCTCCTTATAGAGAAAATTTAATAAGCACAATTTAGAGGGAACTGCTTTTTAGCCTTTTTTACGTCCTCACATTAAAATTTTAATTTAGAGTTTATGATCAATGTTTAAGTTTAGGGTTTAAAGAATTAAATACATGATGAATTTTTAGGGTTTAAGATTTAAAATTTAAGATTTATAACTAAAATTTAAATTTTTAGTATTGAAGTATTGGAAGTAGGGCTGTAAATGAGACGAGACAGATCGCGAGCTACTCGAGCTCGACTCGGTCAAAGCTCGACTCGATTGGACTCGTCTCGAGCTTGAACTCGGCTCGAGTTCTTGACGAGCCGAGCCGAGCTACTTGATACCCGACTCAAAAAGCTCATGAGCTACTCGAAAATATAATATACTACATTTTTTATTTTTTTATAATTTAAAATCTAAATTCTTAAACTTAAAACCCGAAATATAAACCCTAAACATAAGTATTAAACCCTAAAATCTAAATTCTAAACCCAACAACCTAAACATGTAAACCCTAAACTAGCACCCTAAACCCTAAAATTAACAAGCTTGAGTTTACACAACTTGTGTATCAAAGTTTTTTCTTCATAGGACTTTAAATGAGACGTGACAGATGAAGAGTTACTCGAGTCCAATGCAGTCAAAGATCGGTCAATACTTGACTCGATTGCGCTCGAATTAAGCTCAAACTCGACTCGAGTTCTAAACGAGCCGAGTCGAGCTCAAATTTCTCAGGCTCATTAAAAATTACTCAAGCTCGAACTCGACTCGAAATCTTAACAAGCCGAGCCGAACTTAGCACTATTCGAGCTCGACTCGGCTCGTTTACACCCCTAATAGGAAGGAACAATGAATTTTCCCCCCAAGTCTACTGACTTTTCTTCCGAGGGACTGTCCTCAACAACAGGGCACTTAAGAACGAGAGCCAACAACAAAACAAAATTAGGCAGGTTTCAATCTTTTATTTATGTCTCTCACTAAAAAATAGATTCTTGATTTAAAATTAAGATTTAGAGTTTAAGAATTTAAGATAGTGACCTCAACAGCTCTCCACACTAGTTTTTTTTCTGTCTTTTATTTGTTATATAATATAATTAGCCAAAATTTTATTTTAGGTTAAAAATTTACTATGGATAGTTCCAAGCAAAGAACTAAAACATTTGCTTAATATAAAGCATTGTATTATTTTTTTCTTTTTTTTATCATTATATTAATATATATCCAAGGACGAATTTTTTTTATTTATATTGAAGGACGGAATTATATGCATTTACAAATCCAAATGACACTTTAAGTAATAGATTAAAAGGTTTTCACGTAAAACATTAAATCTATTAAGTATCGTTAATTTCTTATTTCTTCCTTTAATTAAGCTGAATTTGGTGTCATTTGATGCTAAGAAAGGGGGACCTTCAAGGCATGTGGTGTGTCGGCAATACAACCATTTCTATGGAATGACATTTAGTAGGTTTGGACTCTAATTCTAATGTTGTCCGACTTTTCTAAGTCAATACTTTGTTTATAGGGAAGACGACGTGGGGACTGGAAATTATTGTACAGGGTTTGGGGTCCAACGCCATGGAATTTTCTGCTACATGACCTTTAATGGAAACAAGTAAGAAAACTGTCGAAGATGCCTATTTTTCTTTTCTGATCCAATCAGTGACGGAGTTATACGATGTGGGGAGGGGTAGTTCTGCTGTGAGGCGGTTAATATACGGCATGATCAGTTAAATAAGTGACCGGTGAAAAGCGTAAACTAGGTAAATTACTTATTTTGTTGATAATATTATGTTATTAAAGTTTAGCTGATGGGGCCTTTGAAATCCGACGATAACAAAATAGGTAAATTACTTATTTTTGTTGATAATTATGAGTAAATTACTTATTTTTTGATACTTTCGAAAGTATCTATACTTTTTTAAAAGTATCGATACTTTCGAGCTACATTGAAACCAGTTACATTGTTTTTTAAAAAAGTATCGATACTTTTAAAAAAAGTATAGATACTTTTGAGCCACATTCCCAATATGCTATGTCAATCAGCTTAAACTTTTAAAAATATATAGATACTTTCGAAAGTATCAACAAAATAAGTAATTTGCCTATTTTGTTATCGTCAGATTTTCAAGACCCCATCAGCTTAAACTTTAATAACATAATAGGCGCTACCTAATATGTTGATACTCTTATCAACAAAATAAGTAATTTTACCTATTTTGCTATGTTTGTATCGATAACTACCGATAACTTAAGTTTGCCGGTTACCAAATTATTTTAATATTTCATGTTTTCCACTAGATACATTATATTATGTCAACATATTTAGTAGCGCTTTACCGACTTTGTTACTTATCTTATAATATTTCTGGTAACGCCGTTTATTAGCTGTATATTAGTCCAACTTTCTTTAAAATTTTTCGGTGGGGAGAGACAAATTATATAATATTTTAAAAAAATAGTTTATTTATAAATTTGTCCTATATCGTAAAATATTTAACGTGTAATCTGTGTAATAAATTTGAGCATAAGTCAAACATATACGTTTAAATCTGAGTAATAAAATTTAAAACGAGAAAGGAACTCTTGGCCTTTTAATCAGCATGAATAAACAGTGGACGGCATATATAACTTATTATTCAGCGTCTTGGATGAAAATCATCTGCCCCCAAAGTATGCCTCCATTTGTGCCTCCACTTTAAAATAGTGGGTTTAGGGTTTAGGGTTTAGAGTTTAAGGTTGGGGTTTAGGGTTAGGGTGTAGGGAATTAGGGGTAGGGTGTATTTTTTAGGGTTTAGAGTTTAGGGTTTAGGATATGTAAATTAGGGTTATGAGGTAAAATTTAATTTTTAAGTATTTTTAGGCAGAGGGCATAGAAGGAGGCATGGTTAGGGGCAGAAGATTTTTACTCCAGCGTCTTATATATTAGTACTGCCGAGTGCCGAATACCAAACGGAAACTACAGATCACCATCTCAACATTCTCTCAAGTGGTGTGCAATTCAAACAAAAAGACACTAAAACCACATTAGAAAGAAACTAGCAATCCCTTGCGCCCACCTCAGAAATAGATGCATTTACCATAGCCTGCACAAATAAGAGAGAAATAAATAAACATAATGGAAAGTTGTAGACATGGAAAAAATCAGATTCTGCATAAAGTAATGGACTTACTAGGGTTCGTATAAACTATTTTCCCAGTTCCACCAAAACTGCATGCTTCGGCCGTGGCCCCATTTTTCTGGTAGTAATTGTTGAATGCAAACGAGGCATGAGAAACTAGAGTATCTGGTTCAAAACATTGCTGGCCACGCTGAATGGCGGAACAATCCGCTTTCCCCGGACCGCAAGCCCAATCTAACGCCTTCTGTAAATCCGAATTCGGAGCATGGCTTGAAGCAACGCACCAGCTTCTTCCACTCGGATTGGTTCCTTTTCCGGGGAAGTCCAGGTTATATTTACTCGTCATGTCCGGACGAAATATGTCCCAGTTTCCCTCTATTTCCGGTCCGCCCTTCTGGTTCTCATCAAACAAGGAAAAAATATATAAATCTAGCTCTCCATTTGGCACAGCAGGCGTACCAGACATAGGCATTGCAGTTGTACGAGAACCAGAGCCTGAGGTAACATGACGAATCAAGTTGGTATTATAAAGCCTGGCATTATCAATAGTAGCATGCCTGTCTCGCGGTGACCGGGAACCTCCCGACGATGGATAGCCGGTTTCCATAACAACAGTCTTAATGTCTCCGAAATTTTGATCAGCCAAGGAAAACCGTTGATTACGGATGGCGTAATGAACTGCATCGAGCTGAGCATCGAACATGTTGTCGTAACGTAAACCGTTATTCGGATCGACAAAAGCTTGGGGAGATGGCTCAAACAGAACATATTCCAAAGATGAATCATCAATGGCATAATAAGGATATAGATTGACCATAAAAGGCGATCCGTTCTCTCTCAGGAATTGCAGCAAAGGGTTCAAGACAAATGCAAACTTACTATCAAAAGTCCCTTCAGAAGGTGGGTATGCTTTGGATACAACCCCAAAGGAGAGTGAAGTCGAAACCTTGATGATGTCTTGCAGGCCGGCCTTTTTCAATACGGCGACCACGTTTCGCATGGCGGGGACAACCAAGTTGGCTGAGTTATCTCCGCTTTCGTTCACTTCGTTACCTACAGTAATCTGGGTGATCTTTGTGGCCTGGTAGTATGGGAGGATTCTATCTGCAAACCAGGAATCTACGTACGATTGGGACTGGAACGCCGGTAAATCTGAATTATGAACGCCCACCGTGAATTCAATGCCGGTGTTCTTAAAGGCGTTCAACACTCCGGGATCGGTATCGTAAATCCGGAGGTGTTGAATGTTGTGGCTTTGAACCAGTTGTACTACTCTATCTGGTGATGGAAGATTATTAGCATCCCTTCCATAGGCAACTCCTACTTTGTTTCCCCTACTGAAATCTGCCCATGGAAATTGAGCAATGTTAGTCAGCTTAGTATGCAGAAACAAATAACACAATGAAGATCATAAGAAAAGGAAGAAAGACATACCTAAAAGCTGAAGCAACAAAGAAACTGCAAACACAAGCTTCAATCTTGAACCCATTCTCTTCTTCTTCTCTACCTTACTCTTGCTTGCTTCCAAACTTCCTTCTTATAGAGAAAAGTCTACTGAAATTGGTTCATGACCAATGACAAAAGGCAAGTCAATGTATATCTATATGGATTAATAACTTATACACTTCCACAAGCGCCTTAGTTTTAGGGTATAAGGTTTAGGGGTTTAGGTGTACGGGTTTAGGGATAGTTGTTTTAATTTAAGGTTTAGAGTTATAATTTAGAGTTTATAGCATAGCGTTTAGTTTTTAGGGTAATATGGCGAGGATTTAGGTTTTAACCTATAAACCCTAAATTATAATCTGAAACCTTAAATTAAAACAACTATCTCTAAATTCTAACCCCTACACCTAAACCCCTGAACCCTAAACTAACTTCCTATACCCTAAAACTAAGGCGTTTGTGGAAACTTTCAGTTTCCACCGTCTGTGTATAGAATATTTATCTTATCTATATTTCATATATTAAATTCTACTAGTTATATGTATATTAAATTTTGACAACTACAATCATCAAATGTTTGGATTTATTGCTCATCCACTTGTGTCCTTGTGGTAAAGGTAGATGTACATCATTTCTTGAGACCCAGGTTCGAGCACTAATAATGCATGTTGTATGTGTCGTCTTTAAAAAAACTAAAAAAATTGAACACATGCTACTCTTGCATCACACTAGCATATTAAAAAAATGTTTAGATTTATTGAATGTAACAAGATTAAATGTTTGATGAGAATGATGTTAAGTACATGTTTAAGTATTGTAGACGCGTTAGTCTGATGTTTATGAACTGAACAACTCCAGTGTTTTAATTCCAAAAGTTAATAAGCACAATTTAGAGGCGGACACCATTTTGGACCGGTTGTAGACTACTGACTTTTCTTCCAAGGGGAGTAGGGACTGCCCTCAGCAACAGGACGCTTGAGGACCAGAGTCAGCAACAAAACAAAATTGACAGGTTTCATTAAAAACATCAATTTGTATATAATATAATATAAGTAAGGCGGTATAAAACATTTTGTTTTTACATGTGTCCTAATTTTAAGGTTTAGAGATTCAGTTTAGGGTTCATACTTTAGGAGTTTAGGTTTATGCGTTTAGAATTTAAAGATTGTGGTTTGAATTTAGGAGTTATAGGTAAAAACCTAAATTTATAACCTTTAAACCCTAAACTTTAAACTCTAAATTATAAATTTCTAGACCAAAAATTCTAAACTATAAGCTCTAAATTTCATTATCATATATATATATATCAAAACTTATTTTAGTTTAATAATTTACCATGGATAATTTCAAGAAAAGAACCAAAACATTTGCTTAATATAAAGCATTATATAATGTTTTGTATTAAATATATTAAATACCATTTATTTCTTATTTCAACCTTTAATTAAGTTAAATTTTGTGTAATTTGATGCTCAGAAGAGTGACCTTCGGAGCAAGTGGTGTAGGCAATATAACCATTTTTATGAAACTGACAATTAATAGACCTGAACTCAAATTCTGAAGTTTTCCGACTTCTCTAAGTCAATACTTTGCTCATACGGAAGACGTTATGGAGACTGCAATTTGTACATGGTTTAGAAAATGCCATGGAATTTTCCGCCACATGACCTTAAAGATAATGGATCATGGTCGAAAAGTAAATTTTGAACTCACACTTGAATAAACGCAAATCTTATATTGAATAGGCAGGTAAAAAACAAAAAAAATTACCAAACTTTTTTACATTGAACTTTTAACTAAGCACGAGTATAAAATTTACTTTTTGGCTAAACAAAACTTGCCTTATATAGACCGAAAAGAAGGTATTTTTTTTAAATAATCTTTAATGTAGATTGTTTTTCTAGATAATTCCCCGGAAAATGAACATTCATTTAATTCTGCCTGTAAATGATTGATATAAAAAAAAGAACAGTACAAATTTTGGTATAATTCTAAGGGTAAGTTGCTTTAATAGGTGGCGCAGGTTAATGACAAATCCCTTCAGCGGCAACTTGAGGTTAAGAGTGTTTTAAATAGGTAGATAATAAACCCATTAATTAACTACTAATTATGCCTCACCCACGTATGCCTAAATTCATAGCTAAAACACATCGACACAATCAAAACTCTCCAAATAAACAAGTAACGAGATCCGAATGCAAATGTCAATTTATATGAATTTATGTATAACCCTTCTAAAGAATAGGCTTACAAAGTATTATCATATCTTGTAGATGGGTGTGATTCCCAGGAGATTGAAGCATTTTCTCATAACCACGGCAGTCGCTTCACATAATAGTAGTCGACTAGTTTCCTTGTCCGATCCGATGACCTGCACAATTCATCAATATACCACATGTTATCTAAGTTCCACGCTAACCTAACCTAGAATTAGAGGTAGCAAACGGGTCATTTTGGTTTCGGATATTTCAGGTATGATATCATTCGGTTCAGATTCAGTTCAGTTTCGGTTCCAGTTCGGTTGATTTTCGATAAGGATCAGTTCGGGTCAATTTCTGGTTGATGAGAGATCGGTCGGTTTTAATCAAGTTTTTAAGTTGGTCAATTTTTTTACACACTTTATATGGCTTTATAAAGCCAATATATTTAACTTTTTGGTGAGTTGTGCAATTGTTCATATCTCATCTTTTTTTATTTCTATTAATATCTTTTATTTATTTCGGGTTGTCTTCGATTCGGGTCCATTTCGGTTCAACTAAAAATCAGTTCATTTTCGGTTCGGTTTCGGTTCGGTTTCGGGTCAAATTTCGGGTAAGCATGTTCGATTCGGTTTCGGGTTCGGGTAAATCGATTCGGATTTTGGGTCTCGGGTCAAGTTTGTCAGGTCTACCTAGAATTCACTTTGCCATAAATATTTTCCTAGTTTCAAAAATAGGTTGTGTGACAATAGAAAACTGCCATCTTCGAGCTAGTTAGTTCAGCCATCTTAAGGGCAGGTGATATGCAATAACAAACATTATATTACCAAGAAACCATATATTTAAGATCATGGATCGTACCTTGCACTCGGGGTTGCTATAAAATTTTGAGAAGATTTCAGATAAATTGTAGAGATAGTCACACAGAACATTTGGCAACAAATTGGTACACGCCTCTTCAACAACCTGAAAGCGAGAAAAATTATTGTCAAACAAAATCTGGGTCAAGAAGCAACAAATAAAATGGTTTTCACAAGTTCTTACCTCAGCAAACTGTAGCAAATGAATCCCCAAATCGCGCTCATCCTTGTGCTCCAATACTAATGTCCCATTCTGTTACAAACAAATAAACGAATAAGTTGTGGACATTGAATCTGGCTACAAAATAGTACTGCTACGGTGCTGCCAACTTTATGAGAGCATATAAAAATAGAGATAGTTAGGGGTGAGCGTTCGAGCGAGTCGAGTCAAAAAATTTCGAGTTATTCGAGTTGACGCGTCATATTTTGCGACTTGAACTTAATTTGAAATTTTTTCGATTCGAGTGGAGTTTATGAAATTCGAGTCGAGTTCGAGTTGAGTTTTCGAGTTTCTATACAAATTTAATTGTAATTATTTACCATGTTATAGTACGATTTGATTCCAATTTAAACGATTTTCTATATATATATATATTTTTTTTTTCATATTATTTTTCACATGCATAAGTAAGATTGTAATGTTATTTAATAAAAAAATATCATCTAAACTTTTAAAATATATTTATAATATTATTTTTAAATAAGGAACTTTTAAGGATAAAGTACTGATGGGGGTATAAATGAGTCAATGAATTGATGTAAAGAAAAAAATTACAAAAAATTCGGTTGAATGATCAAATTGAATAAAATATAAAGTTAAAGGGCTAAATTAAAAAAAGAATAAATTTGTTAAAAATATGAATTGAAGTTATATAGATATTATATAGTGTTAGTGAATCATGTGGTTTAATTTTGGTAAAAAAAATAGACTTAAAACGAAAGAGAAATTAAAGAAATGGGAAACATTCAAAGTTGAGGGGCTAAATTACAAAAGTAAAAAATTTAATTTAAAAATATGAATTGAAGCTAAATAGGTATTCTAGTTTCTACATTGGTTTAGGAGCATGTGGTTCAATTTTGGTCAAAATTGACTTAAAACGAAAGAGATATTGAAGAAATGAGGAAATCATACAAAGTTAAGGGGCTGAATTGAAAAAATATGAAATTTATTTTTAAAAATATAAATTGAAGATAAATATGTATTCTACGCTGGTTTAGGAATATGTGGTTCAAATTTGGTCAAAAATGGACTTAAAATGAAGGGGGAATTGAAGAAAAATGAAATCAGTGACTAAATTGCAAAACTGTAAAATTCGGTTTTTCAATTTTTCGAGTTGGGAAAATTCCAAACCGACTCGAAATCGAAATTTTTTCGAGTTAATCGAGTTGACTCGAATAACTCGACTCGAATAATTCGAAATTGAAAAAAAATATTGATTTTTTCGAGTCGAGTCGAGTTTTGCTCACCCCTAGAGATAGTTGCCCCTCCACTTTTTAAGCATAAGTTCAAGATTTAGAACCACATGCAAAGCATATTCCACAACATCTAAAGAAACCAAACTACGGAAAGACTCAGTTCTATCTGCAAAAGGAATTGATTGTTTCCTTTTCATGACAATGGATGCTCACTAGCCAAGCGCAAAGGCAACAATAAGATTCAGGAAGCTACAGATTCAGGTTGAGTAGGAACGTACCTTCGTCAGTTCCTCTATGTCTTTACCAGATCTCCTGATGATTGAACATATTCGAGCATGGGCATACAGCAAATAAACAGCAGTGTTGCCCTGTGATAAAAAATTAGAAGGCTGGAATCAGATGATAATAGTGATGGTAGTAATAGCAACAGAAATAGCATTGGTAGGAGCAGAAAACGACAATTAGATTTAGAAGTGGAAGAACCACAAGAAACCTTCATAAAAATGTTCATTATAAACCAAAATGATGAAACGATTAGTTTCACAAAATGTGCAGTCTAAAAGCAGGAGAACTGTTTAGGCACCTTATCATTAAGCATCTGGTCAAAATTAAATGTGTAATTGGTCAATCTGTTGTTCTTCAAGTCAGCATACCTGTAATCACAATTCATGGATATAAAAAAATAATATGGCACAAGAACTGCTGAGAAGATCATAGCATTAGCAATAACAATTAGATTACATAAATAACTTGATATCGTAATAGTAGCTTACTTTACAGCACCATAACCAACAGCATCAGCCGTACTTTCAATCTCCTCCTCAGCCCATTGTTCACCCTTACCTAATCAGCACACAAAGTAACAATTTCAGATTCAAGGAGTTCGAAAAGTTGAAAGGCTACAATTTAGAAACAACAAGAACTTGCACTAACAAATACATCACAAATAGTTTTACAAACATAAGGTAGTTAAAAGAGCAAAGAAGCATTTGTAACAACATATAAGGTTAGATATCATACCACGCTCAATAAGTGCTGCTTTACTTCGGCTCTTGGCTTCATCAAGTAGATCAACTAAGCGAACTACTTCAGTGTTACGGGTTCGAAAACGCTTACCATCTTCTCCAAGAACAAGTCCAAAACCAACATGGCTAGCTTTGGGATATGAATTATCACCTTGAGGAAGCCACCCTGCACGTTTCGCAGCCTGAAATATAAACAAAAAAAATCAGAAACATACAGCTAGAGACTCGATGCCAAAAGTTGGAACAACTCTTTTTCATCCTTATAATGATATTCACAGGCATCAATCTAGTCCTGGAAAATTGACTAAGAACTCGAGGAATAGATGTTCCACTTCATTAATAAAGGATTTTAAAATATTACTCAACAACATGATTCAGGAAAGAACTTTGAGAACATACTTTGAACACCATATCAAAATGCTGCTGTTGGCCTACATCGGTAACATATATAATCCACTCAGCTTTCTCTTCATTGAGGCGATACCTACAAAATGCAACAAAAATATTGATAAGAAAGCTAATTAATTCATATCCCTAAACTAGCATGTTCCAAATCAATGCAGAAAAGTACCCAATGAAATCAACATGCAAAAGGAAGAAGCAGTAAATCATCTAAAGTTTAAATGCTCAAGAAATTTCAAACCAGCTGCCACTTTTGTAATTTTAGTCAGGTTAATCTCAGACAATTCTCTTGGCACCACATTAATCTGACATTCAGCAGGGAGTGTGAAACAACATAGAGGCTCATAACATCATATTAAGGTAGAAAACTTACCAAAGAGCAGTCAGATCAGTTGATGCATAGTTGAAACCACCATCACTCTTCACCACGATGAGAGGTATATTAACACCTTCAATAAAGATCACACGAGCTCCCTGACTTTCCTCAACTAATCCTTGTTTAGTCAACCCCTCTATAACCCCAGGAATGTAAGGATTATAAAAGCTCTCCCCCTGTCAACAAGGAAATAGTCAATAATGTGTAAATCTGGAGCACCATTTACACTAGAGACAAACCTTGTTACAATGAGGTAGAAACTTACAATCAGCCAAAAGATACAATTCCTCCACTATCACTAGTTCAGTAGAAAATCATTATAGTATAATCATGTATGATTGAATTTGTGTGACTTCGGTCGATTATACAAATGTTAAAACCAAATACATGATATTTACGGAGTGTTCAAGATTGAATGTTATTGACTATTTCCGTATAGAGGTGCATCTGAAAAAATATATAATCCGACCCAAATATCAACAATACCTAGTGCTTGACATTACTTACTTTTTCCTCCAAATGAACTCCAAGTCGTTGATAGACCTTATGAAATTCAGTGCGGCTGATTTCACATATTTGTGCCCATGCCCTACGGTACTTTTCTTCTCCACCCTTAAACGAATACAATGAGAAATAAGGTGTAGCTGAATACAAGTGCATTAAGAGAAACAACTTTCAAATACTGGATAAGATAAAATTTACCTGAAGCCGCACCACTGCCTGTTGAGCTCTCTCTTTAAATTCCGGATCAGAATCAAATCTCAGCTTTGAAGCTTTGTAAAATGCCTAAGAGAATCACCAAGTAAGGATTACAACAATCACTTGATTTTGATAATCAATATGATATCAATCCATTAGTAAAATAACTAATGGACAAGATTCATCAAATATAAAGATTAATTGTCATTTCTATAATTAAGCTTCTCAATGCCACAAATCAACCTATCAGTGTTCTGGTGGAGAAATTGAAGGACATAATTTATATAAGTCTAAAACAAGCCTATACATGAAATGAGCAAGTTTCAATGGCTAGACAAGAGATGCTGCTTAATTTGTTACATGTTTTTGAGTAAAACATCATTAAAAGCTAGCACACATAAATGTACTTCGTTAACACCAGTTCTATGAAAAGTCATAGCCTCTAAAGAAAAGTGGATCAATGTCTATTTGACGTGTCCATGCAACCAGTACTTAGTATATTTCTGCTTAAGCTTCAAATTCAAAGGAATGTGACATTATTCATTAACCTGTAGATCTCCAATTGCAGTTTCAGTTGCATCTTCAAAGTTTGGAAACTTTTCAAAGAGGAACTCAATCAGCATGCCAAACTGCAAGACAAATGGGAAAGTTAAAAAAATAAACGGTACAGCTGGGGTCATGCTGAAAAGTTATAAAATCTTCTGCTTTAATAGTAGCAGAGTTCAAATGGAAAAGGAAGACAAATTAAGAGCCAATGTATATGGCAAGAAATTACAATAAAGATAAAAGACTACATCCCATTTCAATCATGGACAGTAACCTAGATGAACACAAACTTCACAATAAGATGGATGCTTCAACCAGCCTATTCTGAGCGCAAAGAATAATGCATGCCACTATGCACAAATAAGAAACAAAACCAACCTGTGTACCCCAGTCACCAACATGGTTTCGTCGAAGAACTTTAACTTTGGAAAATTCAAGCATACGAGCAAGGGTGTCACCGATAATTGTAGATCTCAAGTGACCAACATGCATTTCTTTTGCGATATTAGGAGACGAAAAGTCAACAACTGCTGTTTTGACTGGCGGCATAGGTGCCCATGTATCAATACCTTCAATTAGCATCTTTTGAATGCTCTGCCAAACAACAAAATAACCAAGCTCTAGTATAAGATCAATGCAATAGCTACAACAATCAAGTTGAATGGAAAAAAAACTACTGGTGGAAGAAAGTGAGTGACATAAAACCAGAACAGAGGAACATGTGAACCACCTTAGACATCCAATTCTTTGATAGTACGACATTTACAAACCCAGGACCAGCTACAGAGCATGATTCTATCATTTCAGAGGTCGGAAGATTATTCTTGATTGCCTAACAAAAGAAATAAAGAAATGAAATGAATAAAACAATGATTCTCTATCGATTCAAAGTATGATACTGGAAACATGATGCTATGGAATCAAATCATCCCACCTCTCCAACAGCTGGAGGGCCACGAAATTGAGTACCCTTCCCTTTTATTTTAGACCAAAGGCCCATGGCATTGTTACTGCACCAAAATAATTCCAAGGAATTAGGCAAGAAAAACTATTATATACAAAAGGTTTAAATTAAATTAAACTTCTAAGGCAGATTATGTGTTTTAAGCAATAAAAGAACTTGTGACATACCATTGGTAATCACCAAATTTGCCGGTGCAGGCAGCTATCAATGGCTCTACATCTGGCTCATTCGGAACTGTTACTTTAAGTGAAGCTTCAAATAATTTAGCTAACTGGGCCTTCACACTCCCCATACACTCTTCCTCTTGCTAAACACATTTTATAATATACAAATCAGACACCCTTTTCTCCGGAAAATACAATTAATGGATGAATATTCAGTTGAATGAACTTACAGTTGTCATGGTCGTTAATGACTGCGTCTTGGTTGCTAAAACAAGTCTTCTAGATACCACTCTCAATAAATCTGTCTAATTTTGGGGTTTATAAAAGTGAATTATTATCAATGCTCAATGAACAGCGAATTTAAATAAAAATACCAATATACCAAAGCAAACAGATAAACATGGAAATTGTTCACTAAAAGAAAACGCAAAATGCAGTCAGCTGAAGTCCCAATATTACATGGACGATAGCAGTAGACAAATCTAACACCTTCCTTGATTATAGAAGTGATTTTGATTTCATAACATTAAAAAAATAAAGCGTGAAATCGAAGCTTCCATCTTAAAACACGGTACATGAGAAAATCCACCAAAATGAAATGGAAAACAGATTATAGAATTTGGTGCATGGAGTGTGAGAATAAGCATACCAACTCAGAACAAAGTTGAAAAAGTGAAACCAGCTAAAAAAGCAGAACGAAAGAGAAAGAGGACTGACCGGAAGCGGAGGTGGCGGCGGAGATGGAGGGAGAGAAAGGGAAATGAGAGAGGCGATTGAAGGAAAGCAATGGAGGAGGTACCGGCGGGACTAAAAGGGTTAAGGATGTCAACATATCTTTTCTTTTCTCCTTTTATATTTTCAATATTTTTTTATACTTAAGCTAACCCTAAAAAACCTTCGATATCGATCCCTTCCCTCGTTTCTTTTGCTGCTTCCTTCGATGTTTTTTCTGTTTTAGGGTTTTTTTGGTTGGCTATTTTTACGATATTTCTTTTCCAACTAAAAAAAATACCAATGACAGCGTGCCACCTGCTCTACTTAGAGACCAACCCACCAATAGATGAAAAATTATTAGATGAATCATGTTCACCACGTCATTTATGGTCTCAGCCAATACAATTCATCCATATCATTTTTTTAAATAAATCATCACCTATTTTTTACATGTTAATAAAAAATGAGCAGTTAATAGATAATTATTTTGAAGTGAATAAATTTTATTAGCTGGACCACGGATGACATGGTGAACAAAATTCATAAAATAATTTCTCGCAATAGATACTTAATTATATTTTATCAATGTATATCAACTGCATAAAAATGTTATACAAAACCTCTTATTTAAATTACAAAATTTAAATATTTTCATATCAAATTTTAAACACTAAATATTAAATTATAAATAGTAAAAATCTAAATCGTTAAACCTCAAAATTAAATAATAGACTCTGAATTTGACACATTTATTTGTATAGTTATATACCTAACCGGATAATAATGCATAATATTTTTTATCAGGACAATATAATATAACTCTGATAAAAAATAACATAAACAATTGGATTGTTACAAAATGACAATAGTAAACATTTTTATTAATTAAAAAAATTTGATTAAATCGTTAAGGTACCTAGTAACTCATTCTACTGAACCTTATTTAAGAAATTCAAATTTTTTGTCTTAATTAAGGGATATATTGTATAATCTCACTGTACTAGTTAGTTGTTGGGTTGTATAGTAATATTTAACCAATCTAAATAATACATTATTTTTAATGGACCAAGAGTGTTTAAAGTATTGGATTTTTGAAAAATATAATTAAGCTTTTTGAATTTATTTTGTATTAAATTTAATCGTTGAACCGACAAATTGAATCATTTATATATTTTTATTAATTTTGATCAATAATTTTAACATTTTTTTGAAACATTAGTACAATGTGACACATTATGAATTTACCACGTGACATTTGTAATTTTATTTTATAAATTATAAATTCAAAAGAAATCACATATTTTATTTTTTTAGATTTATTAAAAAGAATTAAAAAGTGAAAATATCACGTAACAATATAATAACAAAAATTGATATTAGAAAACCATGAGATATGGTATGGTGGTTGCTCACCTAATCACTCAACCATGAGGTTAGGAGTTCAATTCCTACTAATAAGAATTGAGTACATTTCATAGCTAGCCGTTTACTTCTTAGTGAGAACACCTATGGAGTACAATACTATCAAATTTTTATTTTATTTGTTATTTCGTTCTATTCAACCACTAGTTATATATAATATTTCGAGTCTTCCTTATTATAAACCAGTTTGTGTTTAGTTTTGTAGTTTGAGCCTTCATTCAATTTAAAAAAAAAGAATTAATTGATAAAATTCTGGATATAAAAATTTAATTAGATTTAAAAAAATCAAAGTTTTAAGTAAGGGTCCTTTTAGTTCTAGAGAATGAAGACTGTTTTCGTTTTTATTTTTCAAGAAAATGGAAAATAATGAAGAAAACTTATTTGGTTGAAAAAATAGAAAATGATTTTTAGACTTTGTTAAAAAAATATTAAAAAATTAACGAGTTGCTCGCAAACTTATCGAGTCGAGTTAGACTTTGTTCGTCTCAACTCGTTAAGGTCTCAAGCCGAGTTAACTCGAGTTAAACATTTATCGAGTTTTGACCGAGTCGAGTTCGAGCAACTCACAAACGGCTCAACTCGTTAAGCACCCCTATAAATAAAAAATATTTTTTAAAAAATATTTTCTAAAACAAAAAAAAGACCATTTTGTTTAAAAGTTTGAGGAATTTGGCAATTTGCACCTTGAGCAATTTTTAATAATGCTAGATTTCCCGATATGAAACGCATACGGTGAAACCGGATGTACATAGATCTACTACATGTCGAAGATGATTGGATCCGTTGATGTATTAATGGACCCGAGATGGGTATCCATCTTCCCACGCCACGTTGCCTAGAAAGTAGAAACTCCTAATCCTCCAAATCTTAATAACCCGAAACCCGAAACCCGAAGCAAAACTTTTCAACAAAGGGAAATCCTGCATTCTCAATATCTCTCCTCGAGACGTTGCTCCCATAGAAATTAAATAGCAAATAGTATATAAAATTCGCAAAACCGCTGCGAAAAGTCAGATGCTCAATGGGGAACAAGATCGCGCGAACGACGCAGGTCTCGGCGACGGAGTATTACCTGCACGACTTGCCGTCTTCGTACAATTTGGTGCTGAAGGAGGTTCTCGGTCGGGGCCGATTCTTCAAGTCGATCCTGTGTAAGCACGACGAAGGCCTCGTCCTCGTTAAGGTCTACTTCAAACGAGGCGATTCCATCGATCTCCGCGAGTACGAGCGCCGTCTAGTTCACATCAAGGAAATATTCCGCTCACTTGAGCACCCCCATGTTTGGCCCTTCCAGGTCACCGGTTCTCTCTTATTTATTTATTTCCTTTTTTTAACAATACTGGATTCTTAGTATTTGATTTGGATTTAGCTTAAACTTGACTTAAATTCAATGATATAATTTTTTATTGCCAGAGCTATCTTCATAGCACTAATTCCTGAGTAGATTAACCTATTGGTTTTATTTTAATTTTATATCTGGCGCTTTTCTGATTGGAATGACTGGTTTTCGTACAGTTTTGGCAAGAAACAGATAAGGCAGCATATTTACTAAGGCAATATTTTTTCAATAATTTACATGATCGATTGAGTACTCGGCCTTTTCTGAGTCTCGTTGAAAAGAAGTGGTTGGCGTTTCAGGTCTGTTTACATTACTTCCTCTTTGCATCTTACTCTTAGGTTTTGAAGAGTAAAGTTCATCTCAGTTTTTTTTGGTGGTGCTGTAGTTGCTTCTCGCGGCAAAGCAGTGTCACGAGAAAGGGATATGCCATGGTCAGTTCAGTTAGTTACAAAGAATTTATTTGTTTTATCTTCTGATTTTTCATATGTGTGTGTTGTTTTTAATTGTTGTACTTTCAAAATTATTTTAGGTGATATTAAGTGTGAGAATGTGTTGGTTACCTCATGGAACTGGGTTTATCTTGCTGATTTTGCATCATTCAAGCCTACATATATTCCTTATGATGACCCTTCAGATTTTTCCTTCTTCTTTGACACTGGGGGAAGAAGGCTGTGTTATCTTGCACCGGAGGTTGGTTCTTGTTTCACTTATTTTATTGCTGCAGTTTCTTTGTTTTGTTTGTTTCCTGTGATAAATGTTTGGATGAACAGTCTCATGTTTTCGATGCATCATACAAGCATGAGTTGCCATCTAAATTAATGACATATGAGTTCTCATTTTCACACCTTTCACTTTTGACTAGCAATTTGGGTCTATTCTTTTAGAAGTGGAACTATTCAAACACACTAAGTTGATCTTCCAAAAATTACTGCTCTCAAATAACTAAGTTTGGATATATACTTTGATACTAAAGTAGCTCCATGGATTATGAAATCTCTTAATACACGTTGTCAATTACTTTTGCAGTTTACTTCTATGTTACTCTGGTTTAGATGTGAGTGTTGGACATGGGTGTGTGTATAATCTTGGTGTGTTTAACTTTTTCTAAGATTTTCATGTATTTGGAGGGTCCTCAGAGTAGCATATTCCCATATCTATCTTCGACTATGTGTTGAACACGAGTGCTAGACACATATACATTAAGAAAAAGGAAGGTAGGTTTGACAAGGGCTGACAGTTAATTGTGCAAAATTGGCGATTGGATTCTTTTCTGTTTATGTTGAGCTCAGAAAAAGAATTGAAGTAATGTTTTGCTTGTTTATGTGATTTTTAATTTGATTCAGGAAATGGCTTATGACCGTCTCTCATAAAAGAACCATTTTTCTTTTCTTCCCCGATGACTACATTTATTTAGTAGTTAAAAGTTTTTGGATAATAATTGCTCAATTAGGCTGTTCCTTCTGAATTTGGTTCTATTTGGATATACTAGTCTAGCTGAAGATGTGATAATTGCTACATGTGAATCACGTGTTGAAGTGTCTTGTTTTGAACACATGTTTTAGAGTTTTTGGTATTTCGTACTACTATAATATGTTAATTATATGGTGTTCACGAATATCTAAAACATATCTTATTTAAATTTCAGCGCTACACTTGAAGAGAGATCATATTATATGTGTATGGCATATGCTTCTATTTTTTAATGGTAGTGGTCAATAAATTCTTTGAAATATAATGATTATGCTTTCTTTGTTTTAATACTGAAATTTTCCCATTGCTATATAGAGATTTTATGAGCATGGAGGTGAAATGCAAGTTTCCCAAGATGCACCTTTGAAGCCATCTATGGACATCTTTGCTATTGGGTGAGCTTTCTTAACATTTTACATATTTGGATTGTTTTTATTTTTCAAAGACCTCCCATTCTCTTATCCAGAACCATATGTTACTAGATAAATGATTGGTGAGATTTTGCTACATTGTAAACTAGTGGACATAGTATCTAGGTACTTTTATCTGTACCATGCCTTCTAAAGATATTATCTTACTAATTGATAGGATTGAACATCTTCAAAATGTTTTGAGTAGTATTGCCTGATGTTCCGTTCTCTAGTGAAGTAATACTAATCTCTCAGATGTGGTTGCTGTGAAATTTTGTTACTTCTAGGTTGCTAAGTCCTCTTGATATAGTTTGATCTTTCATGTGGAAGTAGTGGTCTCAATCTACTTGTTTTTAACAAAATGTAAATTTCATTTCATTTTTGTTCGACTATATAATAATATGCGCTTTCTATGCAACTGTTTAGATGTGTAATTGCAGAGCTTTTCCTTGAGGGCCAGCCACTGTTCGAACTTTCTCAGCTTCTTGCATATCGCAGAGGGCAATACGATCCTAGTCAACATCTTGAAAAGGTGATAATTTCTTTCTCTGCCTTTCTACTTGATGCACTTGCTATCCCTTTCCGCTGACTTGCCTGCACACGACTGCTACCAGTGCTATTCTTGTTAGTCTTAAGAAGTTATTATCTCACTTTCTTCATGTTAAAATCAATTCATGGTTAACTATTGTTTTTCTAATAATTTGCTTTGCATGTGCAGATCCCAGATATTGGAGTACGAAAGATGATACTTCATATGATCCAGCTTGAACCGGAGTCTCGCCTCTCTGCTGAAAGTTATCTACAGAATTATGTAGCTGCTGTATTTCCTGGCTACTTCTCACCATTTCTGCATGGTTTTTATTGTTGCTGGAATCCTCTTCATTCTGATATGAGGGTAAACATATTTTTAATCTGTTACTTGGAAAATTAATCCTTCTTGCATCTAATATATGCCATTGCTCTGTAATTTCTACTGTAGATTGCAATGTGCCAGAGGGTTTTCCCTGAGATATTGAAACAAATGATGAGCAAGAGGTCAAGTGATGAGATGGGAAGAGGTCTTGGCAAGTCACATACCTTAAGTGATAAACAGTTGCAAGATAGTGTTTCAAAACAACAGTCACAAGATATTGCTGCAAAACAAAACTTGAGCTCCTCAAATCACTTGTTGACAAAAAAAGAAAAGATGGATAATGGTTCTGTTAGGGATCGGTTCAAGCTGCCTGAAGACATTGATACCCTACTTGGGGATGTTGAACAGAGCAATCATTACCTTGGGGAGAATCCAACAGCTGGGGATACACCCAAATATGCACTTTCCCAAGATTTTAAACATCATGGCATGCAATCTTCCACCTTCCTTCATCAAAATATTTCTGATTTGTTTAGGAAAAATGGTCACCCTTTTCTAAAAAAGATTACAATGGACGATTTAAACTCATTGATGTCTGACTATGACAGTCAATCAGACACCTTTGGAATGCCTTTTCTGCCATTACCCGAAGATAGTATAAAATGTGAAGGGATGGTTTTAATCACCTCTCTGCTTTGCTCCTGCATACGTAATGTTAAGTTACCTCATTTAAGGAGAGGGGCTATACTTTTGCTGAAGACTTCTTCACTATACATTGATGACGAAGATCGCTTGCAGCGAGTACTTCCATACGTAATTGCAATGCTTTCTGACCCAGCGGCAATTGTGCGGTGTGCTGCCCTTGAGACTTTGTGTGACATTCTACCCTTGGTTAGAGATTTTCCTCCAAGCGATGCAAAAATTTTTCCAGAGTATATTCTTCCAATGCTTTCCATGCTTCCTGATGATCCAGAGGAAAGTGTGAGAATTTGTTATGCAAGCAATATAGCCAAACTAGCCCTAACAGCTTATGGATTCTTGATTCATTCAATAAGGCTTAGTGAGGCCGGGGTTCTTAATGAATTGAATTTGCCACCGAAGTCATTAGCATCATCCGGTGAGTCATCTGGACGCATTCAGAGGTCAAATAGTGATGCACAGCTAGGGCAATTAAGGAAGTCCATTGCGGAGGTAGTTCAGGAACTTGTAATGGGTCAAAAGCAAACTCCAAACATTAGAAGAGCACTTCTTCAGGATATTGGCAACTTATGCTGCTTTTTTGGCCAGAGACAGAGTAATGATTTTTTGTTGCCCATACTCCCAGCTTTTTTGAATGATAGAGATGAACAGCTAAGGGCAGTCTTCTATGGGCAAATTGTGTTTGTCTGCTTCTTTGTGGGACAACGAAGTGTGGAGGAATATCTTTTACCTTATATTGAACAGGCTTTAGGTGATGCTATAGAGGCTGTTATTGTGAATGCACTGGATTGTTTGGCTGTTCTGTGCAAAAGTGGTTTCTTACGGAAAAGAATATTGCTTGAAATGATAGAGCGTTCCTTTCCATTGCTATGTTTTCCTAGTCAATGGGTAAGGAGGTCCGTTGTCACTTTCCTTGCATCTAGCAGTGAGTGCTTGGGTGCTGTAGATTCTTATGTTTTCCTTGCTCCAGTTATACAGCCTTTCCTACGTCGACAACCTGCATCTCTGGACTCTGAAAAGGCTCTTCTTTCTTGTTTAAAACCACCTGTCTCAAGGGAAGTATTTTATGAAGTCTTAGAAAATGCTAGGAGTTCAGACATGTTGGAGAGACAGAGAAAAATATGGTACAACTCATCAGAGCAATCGAAACAATGGGAAATTTCTGATTTACTCAAGAGAGGGGCTGGGGAATTAGACTCAATGAAGTATTGGCCTGAGAAACAGCAGTCTATTGGAAATCATAGACCCATCGATAGTGCATTGCAGCAATCTGGGCTAACAGAAGTTGATGATGATGATACGAAGCTGAGAGTTCTGGGGGGTTATACACGAAATGCTTCTAGCGTAATTGACATGCGTGATCCATTATGCTCAGAGAAACTACAGTTTTCAGGTTTAACATCTCCACAGCTCAATGGTTTAAACAGTTTCATGTGTGATAAGTCTTCAGAAGGTATACCTTTGTACTCTTTTAGCATGGACAAACGAGCTATGGTAGCTCCACCAGCAGCTTCTGATACTCCTTTGCCTTGGATGGATCCAGTTAGTAAATCATTTAGCATGGCTAGTTCGGTTCCAGCACCTAAGCTTGTTTCAGGCTCCTTTGGTATCACTGGTGGTTCTAAACAGTTCTACAGAGTTGTGCATGAACCTGAAAGTCGTGAAAATGATCAAATAGCCTATGTTAATAGTAAATTTCAAGACATGGGATTATCTGGTACAGCGAAAGGAACTTCTGTTCCGATGGAAGATGCTTCTGCTTCAACTGATTTTACAGGACTACCCTCGTTTGCTCGGTCTTCATCAGTTCCAGATTCAGGTTGGAGGCCTCGTGGGGTGTTGGTTGCACACCTGCAGGAGCACCGATCTGCTGTCAATGATATTGCAGTTTCAAATGATCACAGTTTCTTTGTGAGTGCGTCTGATGATTCCACTGTCAAAGTGTGGGATTCAAGAAAGTTGGAGAAAGATATATCATTTAGGTCAAGGCTGACTTACCACTTGGAAGGAAGCCGAGCACTATGCACTGCAATGCTACGAAATTCTGCTCAAGTTGTTGTTGGAGCATGCGATGGGACAATACAAATTTTTTCTGTTGATCACATCTCTAGAGGTCTTGGAAATGTTGTTGAAAAGTATTCGGGCATCGCTGATATAAAAAAGAAGGATGTGAAGGAAGGTGCAATCCTTACCCTTTTGAACTACCCCGTGGATAATTGTGGCATTCAGACATTTATGTACAGCACCCAAAATTGTGGTATTCATCTCTGGGATACAAGGTCTAGTTCAAATGCATGGACGTTGAAAGCAGTTCCAGAGGAAGGCTTTATATCGTGTCTGGTAGCAGGCCCTTGCGGGAACTGGTTTGTTTCAGGGTCTTCTAGGGGTGTGCTTACCCTTTGGGATTTGAGGTTCCGCATTCCCGTGAACTCATGGCAGTATTCTCTTGTATGCCCTGTAGAAAAGATGAGTCTCTTTGTTCCTCCTTCGAGTGTCTCGGTTTCTACAACTGCGAGGCCGCTTATTTATGTTGCTGCTGGCTGCAATGAAGTCTCGCTTTGGAATGCAGAGAATGGGAGCTGCCACCAGGTAAAGAGGCAATTGCTTCTATTAATCACACTTACTCTATGCAATGATTGATATAATGGATTTTGGTATTTGGAACAATAATCAGAGAATTTTTCCAATAGATATTAAAACTGTGCTTGGTAGGAGAAAACATTTGATGAATTAAAAGGGGTGGGTGGTAAAAAAGGAAAGAAAAGGATTTTATCATTCTTGGTAGGATAGAAAAGTGAGGGGTTTTCAAATTGCATCAGGAGGAGAGAAAATGGAAGAGATGTTGTTGTAGTTATATATTTTGAAATTTTTTGTCAGAGATTATGTTCAACGGAAACTGATTTGACGGGACATTAAAAGGCCTAGATTTGGCTCTCTATTAATTATTATCGTTCATTGTGATTGAATTTTTTTCCTTCCAACTTTTATCTCCAGGTATTTAGGGCTGCAAATTATGACAGCGATGCAGAAATGTCTGATTTACCATGGGCCTTGGCAAAGCCATCCACTAAAACAAGCTCTAAATCTGATCCGAGGAGGAATGCAAATCCAAAGTATCGAGTAGATGAACTTAATGAACCACCACCTCGTCTTCCGGGTATCCGTGCATTACTTCCTTTACCTGGTGGTGATCTGCTGACTGGGGGCACTGACTTAAGAATTCGTCGCTGGGACCATTGCAGGTTTTTGTTGAATTTCTTTTTTATCCCTGTTCAGCGATCATATGGAAATTTTATGCATTATTTTCATTGTTTTATTGCAGCCCTGACAGAAGTTACTGTATCTGTGGCCCAAATTTTAAGGGAGTTGGAAATGATGATTTTTATGAAGCAAGATCAAGTTTTGGCGCACAAGTTGTACAGGTAACTTTTAATGATAGATTTACATAAAACTCCATTCTTGTGTTTTAGTTTTCCGAATTTTATTGGACTACTATGTATAATGCTTTTCCAAATATCTATCAAATTAGTTCCTTGCTACTTTGCAGGGTATATGTTATTTAATTGCCTTCCCTTTCCTTAAATGTTCGTGTTCGAACTGACTTTGCGCTTATTAACTTGTTTGTTTAGTGCAAGCACATAGGGAGTAAAGTTGTTAATGTTAATGACAACTAGTCAAATTACTAAGCTAAAGTTGCCAACCGTGTCATTTCTGAATCACTCGTCTTCTATCATGGTTTTTTGTGCAAATTCTCTCGATTGACTTTTCGCTTGAATGCAAGTGTGCCTTCTGGAACTGTTGCTTTGGGGTCTCCTGCTTTTAATATTTAAAGGTCTTTTTTTTTTTGCAAACAGGAGACTAAGAGACGACCTCTAACAACAAAGTTGACGGCAAAAGCGGTGCTTGCTGCTGCTGCTACTGACTCTGCTGGATGCCACCATGATTCCATCCTCTCATTGGCTTCTGTGAAATTGAACCAGAGACTCTTGATATCAAGCAGTAGAGATGGGGCTATTAAGGTTTGGAAGTGAATACCCAAAAGTTTTTGTGTCTGAATATACATATTTAGGTACAGAAGTAGTAAAATTGTACATGGTGAAATTGTACATGATATACATTCAGATTCAGATCTTAAATTCTACAGCTTAACCGCTTACCTCTTTGGTTTGTAGTTTTGTACAGTTCGTAAGCCTGTAGGTTAATATGGGAATTTTCTTATATTATTAATTAATGAAAAGGAGAAAATACCATGTTCTTATAAAAGTAAAAGTAGTGTCTTTGGTTAATTGTGCTAAAGGTGGATTGCTTCTTTTGATACTCCTCGTATTGCCTAAACAATTCTTCTAATGGACTAAAGGGGTTGTGATTTAGGGGATGGATAGCACAAAAGGCCAAACCCTACTCCTCTCTTTTTTTACATGAAATATCTTTAAAAAGAGCTAGCCTAGCCTAACCTAGCGAGTGCTCGTAGGTGTAAAATTCCTTTGAAAAATCATTTTCACGGCGAAGCAAAAGGCTCGAGTCATTGGGCGTAGGTTAGGCTATAAACGAGTAAAACCTAGTATTATATATATATATATATATATATATATATATAAAAGATTGTATTTAGATAAATATTTAGCAACACAACAAAAATAATATTTAGATATATCCACAAGTATTTTTATCCTGTAAAAGAGCCTTTTGCTTCGCCATGAAAATGATTTTTAAAATTTTGAACTTTTTGTAAATGAGTAAAACCTAGTATTATATATATATATATATATATAAAAGATTGTATTTAGATAAATATTTAGCAACACAACAAAAATAATATTTAGATATATCCACAAGTATTTTCATCCTGTAAAAGAGCTTATAAACAAACTTATAAACGAGCCTATAAACGAGCTTGTTTGTGAACATAAACGAACCGAACACACATCTGTTCGTGTTCGTTCGTTTATTAAACGAACATAAAAATTTTCTTCACACTCGTTTATTTAGCTTAATAAACGAACATAAACGAACGTTATACGAACGGTTCACGAACGGTTCGTCGAACACTCTGTTCATTTACACCCCTAAGAATAGCTATTTTTTTACAGGGGACAGTTACACCCCTAAAAATAGCTATTTTTTTTCAGGGGACAGTTACACCCCTAAGAATAGCTATTTTTTTACAGGGGACAGTAGAATACAAACTTGATTGACAGGGTAACTAGTATTATTATAATTTTGGGTAAAATACACCAATAATCACTAAATTATAAAAAACGATTGTTTTGACCACAAAACTTTCTAAAGCTATAAAACCATCGTTAAGTTTATCAAACTGTTAAAATATGAATTGGACATTATAAAATAATAAAATCTGACACGGCACGTCATCATAGAGCGACTAAAACAGGAGCAATTAGAAAGTTTAGTGATTAAAATTAAAAGTTTTTAAATATCAGTGACCAAAATAGGAGTACGAATAAAGTTGAGTGATAAATGGTATAATTTACCCTAACAATAAAAAGTATTAATTGTACTTGTACATAGCAAAACACCTAACGGTCTCTCCCTCTTTCTTCTGTTTGGATTTTATTTATAATTTTGTTGGTTTGTGTTTTATTTTCCAATCTGTCGATTTTGTAATTTTTCCTTAAAAACGGGAAAGGGAAGAACAAATGAATGTGTTTGGTCAATCACCTTTCTTCCTCAGCCAAAATTCAAATCCAAAAGTAAAAAAATTACGCACTCCCTTCTTCTTCATTGTCTGTTTCTCTCTTTTTTCCTCTCTCAGAAACCCAGCGGACGCCCTTCATCCAAAGAGAGAGAAGAGGAAGAGAAGAAACTTCCATTGCTAAGTTCTTGGCCTTCTTTTTTTCATTTTCTTGTTTCTTTGTTTGATCGATTGATTTTCTTTTTGGATTCTTGGATAATCGTTTCCGTCGACGAGGATTGCGGGGAGGGAGGAGGGAAAAAGAAATTCACGGTAGAATGTCGACATTTCACCCTGCCGATTCTTTCCTCTTATTTCTCAGCAGAGCATTTTGTAGTCCTCTTGCTGTTTTTATTCAGATCCAGGTGTGTTCTCTAGTTCACAATTATCCGCAAATAGAACCAAATAATATATGATTCCGGTTCTCGTTGTTTGGATAGGTTTATAGGTTTAACGTGTGGAAATAAGTTTCTTGAACTATTTTTCAATTGTCCTAAACCTTATTTTGTATCTTTTTCTCAGAAATTAAATGGATATTGAATTAGGTCTTAGCTTTTAATCATCTTTATAGATCTATTTTTTAAAAGAAAGAACGGATGTAGGTATTTCATTGCCATCGGATTTAGATACCTAAGATTAAAACCAAAAATATGTCTGTTTCCTAATCATAATTAAAAAAAAAAGGAAGAAAGAATAGTGTTGTGATGTAGTGGAGATGAGATGTTTGGTATTCGGTCGCAAAGCTGGCTGTTATTGCTATAGCCAGTAATGTATATTCAATTTCATTGTAATGGTTATGTCGCTTGTAGATGCAAATTCCTTAATGTTGCTTCAGTTCCATTGGAATTGAAGAGAAGGCTGGTATGTCACTTAATTTGAACAAAGTTTGTCTCATTGAAGGTAATATAAGGGAAGGCCGGTATGTCGCTTAATTTGAACAAAGCTTGTCTCATTGAAAAGCTGATGAAGTCAGCTTCCTTCTTTTACTACTTTGCAATCACTTCAGTTATCTATTTGTGAATGTAATGTTTCGTTATCTAAAATCAGTCACCTCTCTCCCTCTCCCTCCGCCAGTTACAATTAAAAGAAAGTTACCAATCTGAATATTTTGTATATAATGTAGGGATGTGTAATCTGCTTGACTCTTGCTATTGGATGGGCTTTTGCTGCCTATATCAGGTACATGGCTTTAAAGATGAGAATTTAAACAGCAGGATACCATGAATGTTCCATGTCGTCAACGTTACCTTGAAAACTCAGCTATATTTATATATACCTACATATTTTTGCCCTTCACAGGAAAAGAGAGATCATTAGAATAAAAGATGGCATGAAGAGTGGCAATAGCTTTGCTTTTCTATGCCACGATATTAATGAACTTGAGCACTCTAATCAGGTCAATCTACCAAGAGTTTCGATTGTGATGCCTTTAAAGGGTTTTGGAGAACATAATGTACACAATTGGAAGAGTCAGGTGAGTTGTTTATGGTAGAAATTCTATCAAGCTCTTGTGGTGTCTTCTCTGGCTTGTACAAGAACTGTGCATTTATCTTCTCCTTTCCCACATTTTTAACATTGCCCATCCGGGAGTTGATTATTTCAAAATATTCATGTTTGCAATAAATAATTTTCTGAAGTATCTATTTAATACTGATGGAGACAGATCACATCTCTTTATGGTGGTCCTATGGAGTTCTTTTTTGTGGTGGAAAGTACTGAAGACCCCGCTTACCATTCTGTAATTAAGTTATTAGCAGATTTTAAGGTATTCCACCTATTTACTTTATTTTGCATTCTGGTAATATTAAGAAAAAATCTGACAAAAGAATCCAATAGGATTGTTAATTACTTATAATCCTTTATTCTAAAACTTCCAAAAAACTACAAGCTTGCACTTTGTTTTATGAAAGTATTTGATGCCTTCATTTGAACTTCTTCACTGTGGCTTCACTTCATGCCTTCCTGATTTCACTGCATGTTCCTTTGAGCAGGATGACGTTGATGCAAAAGTCATTGTAGCTGGTTTATCAACAACCTGTAGTCAGAAAATACATAACCAGCTGGTATATAACACCAACTTTACCAAATTGTTAAATAAATTTTGCAAATGACCTGGCCTTATATATATATATATATATTAATTGACATTAGTCCTTATATGTTGATATAAAATCCCTCTGCTAGACGTGTATTAGTATAACAACTTAACAATATACTTTTTTGGTATATTTTGTGAAGGTTGGGGTGGAGAAAATGCATAAAGATTCCAAGTACGTATTATTTTTGGATGATGATGTTAGGCTTCACCCAGGATCAATCGGGGTCCTCACTACTGAGATGGAAAAGAATCCTGAGGTATGTTTGTTCACGTCCATAAACCTTCAATCAAAATGATTAGGTTTTTAACTATTGATTTGTTCTGAGGTTCTCATTTTATTGGCAATATGTGCAGATATTTATTCAAACCGGATACCCTCTCGATTTACCATCTGGAACTTTAGGGAGTTACTGCATCTATGAATATCATATGGTATGGTGCCATCTGTAATTCTTCTTCTTCCCTATATATTTGCATAGACCTGAGCATATATTTATTATTATTACCTGGACACTGGCATTGTTTTTATCCAAGAGAGCAGGGGAAAACCTGTTATCAGAACAACAATGTGACCAGAATTAAAGATATCGGTGACTGCGCTGTATGCCATATGTTAATGGTTAAATTATTACATAAAATCGGATTTATACCGGAGTCAGGCTCTCTAATATCTCATTTGTTTATGCCTTACTGTTTTATTCATGTCGTACTATCCAATCTGCCATCATACCGTTTTTAAAGGTGAAACCTTTGATTACTAGACAAACATTATGCTAGCTAAACGACCTTGTGGCCCCTCTCACAAGATTAAAAAGATACACATCAAGTGGAATTGAGCACTATACATATAGATAGTCAGTTTGGCGCATAGGGCAGGATTGCCTCATCTCTTCCTATTATGCCCCCCAACCAAAAAAAAAAATGATGAATCAAAAAACTGTTGTTGCTAGCATATTATGCTCTAGCGGTTGATATTGCATGTGCTATTTTGGTCTTTCTCAAATAAGTTGATTATTGTATCTTTAATTCATGTACTCATTGAATATGTCTCTTCTACAGCCTTGCTCCATGGGATTTGCTACTGGTGGGAAAACATTTTTTCTTTGGGGAGGGTGCATGATGGTAATTAGCTCTTCTTATCCTTCCCAATGCTCCCTGTGCACAGTTGAAAGATTATTTCTGAGTCTTCTAGATTGTTTTTTTAGATGCATGCTGATGATTTTAGACACGACAACTATGGTGTTGTCTCGGGACTTCGAGATGGTGGATACTCTGATGATATGACTCTAGCTGCTATAGCTGGTAATATAGTCTCTACTAAATCTCACTGATAAGAAATTAGAAGTTTCTGTTGATATTAAATTACGGCTTTGTACCAACCTTTTTACTGCTCATGCATTGTCTCTTCTCAGGAGCCCACAAGAGGCTTATTACATCTCCTCCTGTTGCTGTTTTCCCTCATCCTCTTGCAAGTGATCTTACTTTCTCAAGGTTTGTGATTGTTACCATTCAGCTTTTCTATTACATTTATATCCATGTTGATTTTGACTTCTCGAGTAGGTACTGGAATTACTTGAGGAAGCAGACATTTGTTTTGGAATCATATATAAGCAGGGTTAATTGGATAATGAATAGAGCACTGTTTTCTACCCATTGCTATCTGTCATGGGGATTTGTTGCACCATACTTCATGGCTATGGTTCATGTTGCAGCAGCACTACAAATCTATATGAAGGGTTATTCATATGGGGAAACAACCTGTACTACCGGTGGTGAGCACACTATTTTTCCTTTTTAGGTAGGTTGCAACATTAGTAGTTCAGATGAATCTAATGTCTCATGTCCTTATCTTGATGGATCAACTGGTCTAGTTGGCAGCTTTGAGTAACAAGAGTTTGTTCTTTTTGTCTTTGGCCGAGACAGTATTGAGTTATGCAGATAATTTACAAGTCCCCCTTGGCACTTAACAGATTGGATTTGTAATAATTTAGACATACTTGTATACCAGGGTCGCATAGCAGTTTACTCTTCTGCAACTAGAAATGCCGGCAGTAACCTTATAACACAATAGGAATTCGTTTCATTTCATCCAGTAAATTATTCAGTTTGGTAAAATGGACGCTAGAGAAGTAGACTTTGGTATTAAAGTTGGATGTAGTTCCTGCAATTAAGCGAACTGTGTTTGCACAGGTTTGTTAGCAAGTTGGCTAGCTATTTGTACCTTTACGGAGCTACTTTCTATGTGGAACTTAACAAGGATTGAAGTTCAATTATGCAACATGTTATCTCCAGAGGCACCTAAGCTCTCACTTGATTATTACAACTGGAGCATGGTAAGAACTTTTGTTATCTCTTTAATATGGGTTTAGGGTGATGAAAAAAACTCTATTTTTTCTATTCATTTCAATCTTTTTCAAGAATCCGTATCTGAAATGAAAGTTTAGTCGAAAAAACTTCATGTTTTTGGTTGGATTTAAAAGGCCTGGAGGAGCTTGGATACGTTACATGTATGTCAATGTGGTAACAAATAAAATTATTTTGTGATTGAGCAGATCTTTGTCGCAATGCTGGTTGACAACTTTTTATACCCGGTATCTGCTTTGCGGTCGCATTTCTCTCAATCTATCAATTGGTCTGGTATTCGGTACCGCTTGAAGAACGGAAAGATAGACAAGGTACGTAAGTTTGAGGATTCGTAACGAGCTTGTATTTATTTGTTCAAAACTTAGAAGTATTTGCCTGCCCTGCAGATTGAAAGGAACAAAGAGAAGGGTCCAAAGTTCACAGACCTTGGAGGGAAGCATTTATATGGGAAGAAAGTAGCCACCCCCAAATCCTCACTCCTCGGCTCTTTGGGGAGAAGTTTTGCTCACTGGCATCAACCCAAAAAATATGATGTCTAGACTCTAGAGGTTAGATTATTTGGTGATTCTCTTATTTGATTGACTTCTAGTAATTTATTTATTATTTTTACTGTTGTTTGCCTCATTTTTTAGTGTTGGTTTCTCCCTGTAATTTTATAAATCCCTTATACACCATAATTTTAGATGAAAAATAAAATTTATTATATTTATATTAACAATATTTCCTTTACTTTTATACTAACATATATAAAATATTATGATGGTGTTGTAGGACAAGTTAAGACCCGGCTTTTATGATCCTTATGCTCCCTTGATAATGTGGAGGCTCATGCTCAATTGCACTATACTAACACTTTATGAATTATCTTTCCACAGTGCTAATTGTAGTATTGGATCCATATTTCATAATCAGTTTCATGAGATTTATGATGTAAAGGTTTCATTGGGTTGACAACTACAAAGTCGGAAAAATAATTAGGACAAGGTATTTTTTAAACCGTGACATTATGAATGAAACAAATTGATTGAAAAAATCGTTTTCATAATAGACTTATGTACTATCCAATTGAAATGAATTAGCCAATGAGTTTGATACATGTTATAAAATGAGGCTTAAATGAAAAATCAACCCCTATTGCCTAAACTATTTTCTGGTTGAAACAAGTACCTAAACTATGCCATTTTTTGCTTTTAGCCCCTTAATTATCTTTTGGTCAAAAAAATATTTGTGGTGTGTCAACATTTTATTGGTCGAAAATACTTTTTAAAACTTAAAATATTATTGAACTTAAAGTGACAAAAACAATAATTTAGGTACTTGTTTGACCAAACAATAATTTAAGGAGTAAAAGTAACAAAAAAATTGAAATAATTTAGGGGCTGATTGTTCATTTAAGCCTAAAAAATATAACTTTATAAAGCGGAGAATAGCACATTTAGCACTATTTTTAGTGGCTCTTTATTAGGCCCAATGGCTACGCAATATATGTAACGAACCCAAACCAAACGACAATTGTTTCATAATTTTCAGTTACCGGTTGCATTGCATCAGCAAGGTCTCTACAAAGTACAAAGCACATACAGATACTACAGTACATGTAAATCTAATAGCGAAATCTGAAAACCCTAAACCCTAAAAAGCCCCCAAGAAACCATAGGAAAGAAAGAAAAATGGAAAACGGAGCACAGCTAAGCATATACAGAGCAGCAAGGACGATAAAACGCAAAGACAACACTCTGTACAACGCACTTAGATCAATTTACGACGATTCAATCTTCGTCGGCGAGATCTCCCAGCTATGGCCTCAGCTCCCTCTCGTCGCCAACCTCCGTTGCGGTCTCTGGTATTCTCCCAAATTTCACTCCTCTTGTTACTTTAAATCCACCGATGGTCACACCAATAATTGGTCTTTCAATACCTCCCGCCTCAACTTCCACATCGCCCTTCTCGCTGGTAAAATCCTCAGTTTTTTTTATTTGAAAACGGATTTTATTTATTTATTTATTTTGGGTTTCTTTTTTATTGGTAGGACAGAAAGGAGGGTGCTTTATAGTTGATTCAACACGGAGGGGGAAGCGGTTTCCTGATAGTATGTCGAAAACTATACCCATTTGGACGTGTGTTTTGAATCGCTCCATCTTTAATTATTTGAACAATTTGTCTAATAATGATGCCTTATCGGTGAAGCAGGTGACGACTGCTGATATTTTCCGTTTAAAGTTTCTTAAATTTTAATCAATTTATGTCTCCTCACTTGGTTTTTCTCTGCAGGATTCAGATGCAGGGCGCAATTCTGTTGATTGGGATTGTTCATTGCACCTTCCCCTTTGGGTTTCCGAAACGGAGAAGGCAGCAATCGAGGACCGGTTAGAAGGATGGACCAAAGACCTGGAAGCAAGTGGAGCTGATATTGCAACTCTTGCATTGTGCTTGAAGAAGCCTTTGCGTCCTCTATGGATCTCTCAGAAAACTGTCATCTGGATAAATGAAGTGCCGGATTACGATTCTTGGGATTTCACACCGATAATTCTTGTTTCTGCCTCTTCCGCGAGTGGAGTAACTCAACACAGGACGACCTCGGAGTTTAGCTGGAATTATATACCAGGAGCTGGAGATGATGAGGAAAGTTGGGCTAGGGGATTGTCTCCTAATCTCTTCTGGAACCATGCCTACGATCTTATTAGTTCAGGACCAGATTTGTGTAACCAGAAAGTTGCTGATATAGTTGAGAAGGATAGAGTATATCGTGCACATAGAGGGCAGAATGCCCCTCAGATCTCTGCAAACTCACCTAATCTTCCTTGTTTAGAGCCCCTATTGTGTTCAGATCTTTCAAGTCCTACAATCAGCTCTTCCGATGAAGATTGCGGAATATTTTGGCTAGGATCTACTAATCTTGCTATTGGTGCATCTCAACTTGGTATGATGTATTAGCAATTCTATCAATTCTTTCGTTTTGGTATAAAATTTTGTTTTTCTATTTTTTTATATTGTTGGACGCTACCTGCTAGTTTGCTCCTTTGGCTAAGTTTGTGGAAATAAACACTCAAAGGTACCCACATAAACACTAAAATCAAACAGCATAGGTGATTTATTTTGGTAAGCACTTGTTTGTCTTTTTACGATATGTGATTATGTTCATATTTCTGTCTATTTCATTGCTGAACTAGTCGATGGAGGAGATTAGTTGGCAAATTTTCATTAGAGGTTCTAAGCATGTCGAACGACGTTATCTGGATTCAGGGGACTTGGTGTCTGCAGTAAAATTTCACATAATTGAACCTGTAGGTCTAAATCTTAACTAGTGGAGGAATTGATTGTATGTAATGGTGATCATGGTGTGTGTGTGAGAATCATATCTTCGTTACTTTTTCGTTTCTCTTTTGATCCTATATATTTTCAGCAATTGGGCAGTAGCTGTTTGTGTGGTTTTCATGTGCCTTATACATTGTTTTGATTATGTGGTGCAGCTGAACACGCATCTAACATTGATTGCATGTTGAATTGTGATCAATGGCCAATCTCTGTCCATCATCAAGATGCTGACGCGTATCTGCATCTTCCTATTGTGGTATGTATGCAAGTAAACTGAAACATGTGTTTGCTAATGATCAATTTTGTAAATTTCCTGCTTACTTTCTTCCCTTTTTTTGTTTTGGTTTGCTGATCAGAATTCAAAGATGGACCGGTTTTCCTTGTTTAATAACCTTTCTTATGCGATTACCTTTGCAAAATCAAATCTTACAAATGGAAGAACACTTCTTATATGTTGCCGCGATGGTAAGCCCCATGTGCCATTTTGCTAATTGAACTACCATTTATCTTCTCAAGTTCTCAACCATCTTCGGGTTTTTAATGGACTGAATATGTGTTTGTTATCAGGGGAAGATATCAGTGTATGCGTTTGTCTGGCAATCTTGATATCATTGTTTGACGATGAAGGTATGCAATACTCACATGACCATACTTTTATCAAATTCTTCCTTTAGGTTTAAGTCAATCTTTTTGCTTAGTTATGTTTTTTATGCCTGAGAAAATAGATGAAATATCTTTCCCTGAGAAAATAGATGAAATCTCTAGTGACAAAGCTGAAATATTAAGGCTGTACCTGTTAACCGAAACATATTATTTCCCATGCAAGATAGCTTGTTGGCATCATTCTTTTACTTTCTCACTGGTTGCATAGTTTCTCAAGTGCCTTTCACCCTATGTTAGGTTCCTTTGATGGTGGCAAATTCTTCAGAGAGACGGGTATCACGAAATGTGAGATGCGGCGACGACTCGTGTATATTTGTAAATTTGCAATAAATGCCCGACCATCCAGAGGAAACCTCAAACAAGTTTTCAGTTTCCTTAATAGTGGAAAAGTCACCTAAGTTCTGTGATAGAATATATTCTATCACCTCTCCCTTAACCTGTTTTACAGTGAAATATGGTGCTGACCTGCAGAATTCTTATTATTAGTCAAAATGCAGTGTTCTGATTTTTAGCATTAAGTTGATTATCTGTTTTTATATTGGATTACCAATTGAGTTCTTTTTTTACATTGAATAATTAGGTTAAACAAAATCATGAAAAATAAATAATCAAACAACATAAGTTTCCAAATGTGGTGATAGGCTAGAATTAAAATGATTTTATGAGCCAACACTTGAATTTAATGTTGCCTCAATGTATTGTTAAAGCAAATTACAAATACAAACAAGTAGAAACTATGAAGATAATGGTACAACTATTTGATACAAGTGTGGTAGCTTTCAGTAATCCTCAGTATGTGAATCCACAATATCTGCCTATCAGCTCTGGCTGCACAAAGTAATTGGCCTTTTGAAATTTGTTGCCATTTTATTCAGCACCAACCGAAAGCGCAAGCAAGGCCGATCACTCTGGGCAAACATGTTCAGATCCCCTTCCACATTGCTTTATTGAAACTGCCGTGGGATTAAAGGTTGTCGTCTAATTCGTCCGGTACATGCAACTTCTCAATAGCAGCCTGTTTACAAGATCAAAGGAGACCATCACTGTAAATATCTTCACTATGGTTCCTGACTTGTGACAATGGGTCTACATATTGTCTCAACTTGAAGCTGGAAATGGACTTTTTTTTGGTAGAAAGAAAAGATCAAATACAAGTCGATACCTTAATTGTAGCAACATCGGTTGCGGATGGTTTCAAATCCAAAGCAATACCAAAATGAAGCATGGCCTTTTCATGCATGTTACGCCGCTTGTAGATTTTACCCATCAAAGCATACACACTGCTTTCACGAGGGGCGTACTCTTTAAGTTCCTCCAGAACTTCTAAAGCATCATCAAATCTCTCCAAGCTCATCAGTATATTTGCCTTTTGATACATGGGAAGAGGGTTTTTTCTGTCTGCCAGAATGGCCCTGTCCATTATCTTGATAGCATCCTCACTTCTCTGTAAAATGATTGCGATAAAAAGATCAAAGAAATCCTCGAGATGGTATTGTTCAAGTCAAGATGTAATAAAAGCACGGAAAGTAGCCTGACCTTTAAGGCATGGAGAGCAGTTCCAAGAAAAGACATTATAACAGAAGACCGCGGATTTATTTGGAAAGCCATTCCAAAGTGATGCTCTGAAAACTCAAACTTCTCTTGACGAAGATAGATCATTCCTAGACCGTACCAGGCATTATAATGCCTATAATCAATACGAAGTGCATTCTGGTAGCTCTTGATTCCATTCTCAAAATCCTCTAAAGCAATATACCTGCATATAGTAATGTAATGACAGAACTTTTAGTAAGATGTTATCAGCATGTTTAACAAAGGAGGAAAAAGGTCCATGGAAACATACTCATGACCACAAAGAGTGTGTGCGTATGCAAATCTTGGATTCAGTTGAACAGCTCGTTGGAAATTTTTCAGAGCAGTTTCGTGGTCTTTCTGCAAGCTGTAGCAGTTTCCCATCGCACACCTGCAATTTAATTCAAATGTAAACAATAGAACAATGATAATAATTGATTATAAGAACTAATAAAATGACAGCCTCTAAACCCTCAATAATTACTAAGAAGCACACACCTAGACTCTATTAAACAAGGCAAGCAGGTAGAATTTAATCTCAGGCAAATAACAAGCTTTGAGAAACACAGGGTAGAGGAATTAGTAAGATATACAAATTATTCCAGAAAGAACGGAGTTGCCATTGTACCATGCTTGAGGAGCTAAGCGGTCAGTTGATATCAGTTCTTGGGCCAAGTAACTCAACTTCATGTCTTCCTTTAAATGCTGCAAGAAAAGAAGAACAGCCATCAGCAAAGAAATTTACCATAAAATCAGGAGGCTTGAATGAGAAAGCTTTACACCCTCTAAAACCTTCACAAGTGGAACCAGCTAGAGGACATCCTGAGTGGTAAGGCAACAATTTTTTAAGGATCAAGGGAACTCACATATAGAACAGTGGAGTAAACATCCATTCCTTCTAAACTGTAAGGAGACACCCGGCGGGCAAGACTAAATGCTTGATCAGCTTCTAAGTAATCCACCAATTCGAAATGTGCTTTTCCAATCTGCATTAGAAATTTTTTTAGCATACTTTGTAGAGACTATGGAGTAAGTTGGTACTGATTCTCTCTTACTTGCTCGCAAACATGCATGCAACTTTCAAGCACCTAAGTCCTTCAGCTGGTAAAGTATTTCAAATCAACATGCATAAAATGTGACAAACTATAAATGCAGAAATACAGTATGCAAGACTCTTTTCATGACCTCATTATTAAAAAGATGCAAATGAAGACTGCTTGTTCAACCTGGCATGAGACAATCGGACATAATAGAGGAAGAAAACAGAGCATGTTGCACCAGAGGTATTACCTGGGACAGCACCCAGCCTGTATTATAATGCTTGTGTGGAAGTCTCAAATAGGTATCCAATGCATCCTGTAGGCAGAGAAATTATCAGGAGCATTGAACATAACCCAGAGATGTGAATTCAACTTCTCTTTCTTTCAGATAACCGTACGATTACCTGACACCTGTACAGGCAAGAAAGTCTGTAGCCTTCCCCAAGGGTTCTTAAAAGGCCTAATACTTCTGAAGCACCACTTACAACTTTTGAGCCACTAATAACAACCCCACCAACCAGTACATTTGCCCCATCTTGGTCAAGGGATCTAACATCACCAGGAGGTAATGAACTAGAAGTCACTGATTGCATATTTGCACGAGCATCATCAAATGCCACGTTCCTTAATCCTAAATAACATCAGAATTCAAAGTTTCTAAGCATCAAAGCAGTTAGAATTTAGAAGCAAGTAGTTAATTGGAAGAAGGATTTCTGTTCCTATTCATCAGAATAGAAACTAAAATTTTAACTCAGTTCAATCAAATAACTGTCACAATTAGGTTCCCCAAAATGAACACATGAACAAACTAACTTTATTACCATTGTGCCCATCATTCATAAATCAACAACTATCAATTGCAAACAGAAATGTCTGTTAAAGAACTTATAAAAAAATGAAGTGCAGATATCAGAGAACTAGTGATGAATAATAAGATTCTAACCTTCTTCAATATTTTCATTTCCTCGTGACTGTCCCTTACGAAGTGTCACGGTACGAAGAGCGACAGAACTCAACTTAGAACTTCCAAGGAACTTAGTAGAATTATTAGTCCCATTTCCAGCAACCGCAGTGGTATTTGCATTCGTGTTGGCCCCAGAATCTCCAGAGAGTCTCGTACTTCGACGGGGACCAGAATCAGAGAATAGCCTCCGGGGACCAGCATCAGAGAATAGCCTCCCAGAAATCTGACAACAGTAAAGGATCAACAAACTGCTCCAAGGTGTGTGATGGGGGGGGGGGGGGGGGAGCTTCATACTATCACAAGTAATTAAAGAGAACATCTGACACCTATTTGAATAGTTCCATGTATCAAGCAAATAAAAATAATGCCATATAAGCCAAATACTTCCAGAAAAGAAAAATATGTCACAGTCAACTAGCATGATATTGTTAATTTACAGAATAGACTGCATGCATGAATGTGCTCTATAAATCAAATTAAACAGTTCTTTCTGGTTAGAAACATTCAAAGCATGTAGCACTATACGCGCGCGCACACACACACATATATATATATATTGATGATTAAGAACTACGAAAACCATGCATACAAATTTACAAATTCTCCAATGCTCTAAACTCTAACAAGGCATTAGAAAAGAATACAAAATTTACAACCACCTTTACCTTTCGTAATTTTCCTTCATCAACAAACTTTCTTCGAGGTGCTTGAATGGTAGTGTTCACAACTGACCTTGGAGAACCATCAGTATTACCGGTGTTGAGATTGGAACCATTTGGCTGCACATTTCTACACAAAGGTGGAGGAGCTACACCTGACAACTACAAGAAACAGATGAATTCGGGCTGGTTGCCCTTTAATCCACAACAAATTCTGATTCAATACGTTGCATTCCACATCTTACCTGTGAAACAATTGGTGAAGGAGTATTATAAAATGGTGAAGGACCACCATTTTGGGGCAGAGAAGCAGCTCCACTTGACACAGCTGCTCCATGATAATTTCCAGGAATATCTCCATGGTTATTGCCTTGAGTGTGTTTGACTTGCCTAGGACAGACGTCTTCAGAAGCAAAGTTCCGGGAAGAAACCAAATTATAATCCTCACTGGAAGTTTGCAAATTTGGGGTAGCAGCCCCTTGATGTAAGTACTGCTTTTGAATACAAAGAGAAGCCGCTTCACCAAAAACTGCAGTTGCTTCTTCAGCAGCACCTAAAATAATCAGACACAAAAGAACATGCGTACGAATGAATATATGAGAACAAGCACTAAATGGTACTAGAACAGGATTACATGAAAAGAGAAATATTGAGTGAAACAAGATCAAGCCGAATCTAAAACAATCTGCTGAGCCATTTAATTGACGAAGTATTCCCAAGTCTAATTGCAGTAGAAGATTCAAAATTGAACTAAACTTGTCAACTCAAAAATTAGTGAGATCAAGGATCTGACCAGCCTAGCATGGTAGCATAGTACTAAAAACTAAAAAGAATACAGAACAATAAGAGTAATTTGTTAGACAAACCTAATACACTCAACTCCTCGTATGCAGCCCAAAGTAAAGGATCTATAGATAAAGCCAGCCTAAAATGATGAATGGCACTTTTCTTTCTATCTGTGTACCTGAAAAAGAGACAAGTCCAAATTTGGATATCAGAACTGTTAGAAAATTGAAAAATATTCCCACCGTAGCAGTGATAAAAAAGGACAAGTCAAAGCAGTGAGGATTAGATTCCTTCATGATAGAGGATCGAGTTAAGATTGTGCATCTCTTATCCACCAAGCCGTGAATTAAGCAACGTTACATAAAAGAAAAAGAGAAGAGACGTCCGTCAACCCAAACCATCTTAGGTGAATATTCTAGGCAATGTCAAAGCAAATTTCAGGAAACAGCTGGAAAAAAAAATTCCTCCTTAAATTCTGTCATATATTCCACAGTTAAAGAAAAAATAACTCAGCGTACCTGTAAATAAGCCCAAGAAGATAATGACCTACTGCACCATTTGGGATCTGTACAGAAAGAAAAAGGAATTAACTAGATTTGCAATCCCAATAAAAATGTGAAAGCCTCAAAAAACTCATGTGTCCCATCACCCAATACCTCTCCACCAGGTTCATTAGCATGACATAAAGCTGCTTCAGCTTCACTAAGTAGATCCATCTGAAAGCATGATATTGCAAACAAGTACCGGGATTGGGCAGTTTGTGTTCCTTCACATAACGGGGAAAAAAGCTTTAGATTAACAACAGAATAACAAACTAGTCATGATAATGTGGAAAAACGCTATGACTGAATACACCAAAACAACTTCAAAAATTTAAAACAAGGTGATACGCATACCGTTTAGAATATGATAGGCAGAGTAAGCTTGATTGTTCTGCAAGTAGCAAGCAGCTAACAACTGCAAGTTCGCCTACATATAAGCCAAAAGATTATATTTTAGTTAGCTGCACACAGCAAAAGAACCCCGCTTCAAAATATAAACAATTTATCCAATTTAGAACCCCATAATGTTATTAATTTATCAAATTTCACGACCACAAATATATATTCTCTAAAAAAGAAAAAGAGAGAGCACTGAAGCCCAAATCAATACTAATGCATCCTGAAATAGTTGCCAAATTCAAATAGAAATTTGAAAAAATAAACCAAATCAGAAACTAAAGATTAATACCGTTAACTAAACACTAAAAACATTATAATCCAAAGGGGAAAAGAAACAAAAATTAAAAATCGATTATTCGCTAAGAAGTGATAGAAGCAACAGGTACAGTCGATCTCCAAAATCCAACGAACAGTTCTATTTTTTTCTCATTGCAACCGATTTTAGAAACCCAGAAGCGTTGAAGTTCTTATTCGAAGACCGAACGGAGAAAATTTTGAAAAAAGGAAAGGAAACAGGTCAAATCTTCATTTTGTTGTGGGGTGAGTGAGTTACCTCGGAAGGGAACTCGGCGCAGAGGCGTTCGCAAAGGAAGATGGCGTTTTTGAACATGAAATGGCGGAGACTGTTCTGAACACGTTCTGTGAGTATCGCTTCCATGGCTTCCTATTTTGGTTACCCAAAAAACATAGAAACTGTAGGAAATACGGAGAGAGAGGTTTTCTGGTTCTGGTTTTGGGGGTTCTTTAATTCGCTTTGCTTTAGGTTTCAAAAATTGAGGGCGGCACGTGTTTTCTTCTCTTTCAAATTCAGCACTCACGTGACACACCTTTCTATTCTACAATGGAAACCGGGAATAAATTTGTTTTCCAAAATTCAAATCCTAAACATTTACACATTTTTTTCTTTTAGTTTTAAAGTACTAATATTTACTTAGGAAGTGGTCCAATTTTGTGATCCGAATTCGAACAGTTTGTCTGTACATAACTGTACGGTACGTACGTGACTAAAAGCTAAAATTAATAAACAAATATTATCATGTAATATTTGTTTCACCAAATGCATTGCCTTCTAATGTTTCATCTCCAGCTCCATGTGAAGAATGCAGCAGCAGCATTCATTTAAGCGTTTTTTTATCTGAAATGCACCATGTTTAGACTGTATTAGCATAACTAAATTATGTCGACTTCATGAAACATCTATGAAAAAGACAATGAAAGCAATTACAACTCCGTTGCTCGTCCCGGAAAGATTTACAAACTGTTAGTGTACACTCACAGGAAAGGGTTATCAGTTTGGTTGAGAATTCAAGATACAACACAATCATCATATTTACAGCCCCAAAAGTTGGAGCAAAAGCTCACAGTTCATGGATGACAAGCAGTCACTGCATTTCCTTGGTTCGCTCAAGTTGTTCAATGGAACTTTCAATTATATCAGCAAGTTCACACTTCTTCAACCATGGTTTCTATTGCCTTTCTTTATTTCCCGGTTCGAAGAACGTAAAGAATGAAAGCCTTTTCATCTGGTCTTTATGTGAAGAACTCTGCTGTACCAGACTGAATGAAGGATCATATGGAATAAGTCGTATTTCACTGGCTTTTTGTGCCAAAGGAAATGCTGCTGGACCAGCTTTACTCTTGCATGCATCTCCAAATACTTCTCCTCGGGGATAGAGAGCAGAATATTTCTCAAATCCGGGATATCTTTCTCCTGAACAAAAACCGCAATGGCCTCCCAGTTTAACACTTCAAAGAACGGTGGCACATAGTTATCTGCTATGATAACCGGCACGCATTCATAGTAAATCGACTCAACAACTCTAGGGGTATGAACTTCATAACCTCTGGCACATATGCAGTACTTACTACTCTTCATGTGCTCCTTGTACTTTTTCTTACCTTCAACATCACGAGGCATTGGTCCGAAGATTTTCATATCAGATTCTTTGTTCTGCCAATACTGCAATAAGATTGGTCGAAGATAACCATGCATCCCTCCCGCAAAGAAGGCCAGGATGTTTCTCTCTAAAGGTGGCTTTCCTCCGAGGTTTTCCAAAGGAGCCTCTGCGGAACGTATATACGAAACTGGAAGAGTGGTATCCTTTCCTATTTTGAAGCCTTTGGCAGCATTGGAATTGCAAATAACTCTAAGACAACTTCCGATGTGCTTTGTCAATTTAAGCGCCTGAAGTTTCAATGTGTCAAATCAATTAAACATCTCAGTATATGGCCAAAGAAATCTACATAATAATAACACAACTACCATAGAATGTTATGAGAATAACAATAGTACTTGGCCTGAAGGTTCTTACTTCAACCATTAAAGTATTACGAGAATAATATGTGGATGATACAGGGATGGCATACCCAATCATGGCAGGCAACAAGAAAATGATCGGCACCTCCAGTTCTGTTCCAGAAGGTATATTTTCCGGCAATCAACTCAACATAATCCTTTAGGTATTTCTGTAGGTCCTCGACTCGGTGAAAATCCGGTCCATTTAGTGCACTCCTTAGCATATTCGAACTAAAGGGTAAGTAAAACAAATGAGCTCTTCTGGGGTCTCTCACAACGAACTTTTTGTTTCCTTCCATGAGTTTCATAAACCATCCTTCCGAGGCATAAATTCCCCTCATCTTCGGCTGATGAAATATGGGCTTTGCTCCTTCCTTGTATACGTAAACTTTGAGTATTTGTTCCATCATCTCATAACTCCTGCAAATAACATGCATAAAGTCAAAAACAATTTAGCATTTAGCTTAAAAATGGACACATTGCGAAGACTTACCTCTCAAACTTGGATATATTCTGATAAACCGATGCATGAAGCACTGGAACCTTTCTTGAAACATGAGCATTCTCAATCTCTTGTCTTGCAGCTAAAAGTTCACGATCACGTGCTGAAGATCGTCTTGGCCTCTATTACAAACAAATAAATAAGTGAAAAATCCAAAACCTTAATCGAATCCAGTTGCTTAATTGAGACCTCGGGAATGTGATTCTTACCAAAGAGTGGGAAGAATCAATACTTTGAAGCAATAATGAATTCATCTGGGATACGGATATGACTGATGCATTTTGTAATGGTTTAAAATTCTTATTATGTGTATGAATAGATGTTTTGGCATTGCTCGGTGAAGATAAGTTGGCACTCAAGAACGAGCCAGAAGTTCCCGAACTAGGATTCGAGTTTTGCAGGCCTTCAGCATCAACTATAGCTGATATGAACGGCACAACACCATAGCCAGTGATGGCTTTTGGATTATTGATCATTTTGTCACTGTTTTTGGCTTTTTCCACCATCCCCAAGTGATTATGCAGAATTTCTGCACCCTTCACCTGAGTAGAAGAACTATCATCTGTATGAGTAATGTAACCAGTCATCAAACTCTTACCCTGGGTTATCCTCAGCTTCGATGTCAATTCATGATCTCGGTCAACTTCTGACTGCGTCATGCCGGTCTGGTACCTAGCTTCTTCTTCTTCAGGATTAGAGCCATTAGCATCATTTGCCACCGCGTTAACAGAGAGTTCAGCCACGTTCGAATCATTTAAAGTGGTGGCATTGCTTACCAGCTTAACTATTGAACTCTTATTAGTAGGTGATGAAGAAAACACTTTCCCATAAGAAAGTGCAGAACACTGAAAAACTATTATGATAGAAACTGCCAACCCAATGATCAATAGTAGCTTTCTGATCTCAGCTTGGAAGAACCTCTGAGTTAGGGCAAAAATACCCATTTGACCCAGTAGCAAAAAATTAGAATCTTGAAACCCTATCTCTCATAACCATCCACTGAGTCAAGAATTCAACCTAGCAAATAAAATGGAGCTTCAGTAAGATAGACTCAGTTCAAAGAAGCCAGAGTACAACGTTTGCAGCTCCACGAATCATAAAGCAATTGTAAAGCAAAAGACTGAAAATCTTGCCTTCACGGGTAAAGGAATTTCCACATTATACTACAGACCAATAGATTGAGAAAACAAGAAACAATTGAGAAAAAAAAAAACAAGAAAGAATGAACCAAGCAGAGACTAAAATGAACAAAGTTTTCTTTTTTGGAAGAAAAGAAAGCCAAAACTTGTTTTCTGCAAACATTAATCATCTGTTCATCGGGGTAAAATGACAAGATTTCTAATTCTTTAATATTAGAAGTCAAAACAATGGTAACCCAGAAAATGTAGCAATAATTCTGAATGTTTCATGAAATCCAAAGAAAAAGAAAGTGCTTGCAAAAAAAGATTTGAGCTTTCTTAAGATGGCGAGAAAGTACCTAGGCATGTCCTCCATTGTCAAGCACTCAAAGTTTCATCACTGTCGGTCTGGTTTCACTTCAGCTTACTACTGGAAGTTGGAACTTCATTAATGGCTAATAAAAAACTACCCTCGTCTACACTAAATATTACAATCAAGCCCTTGAGTCCGGATAAAAAATTTCTGCCATTTTTGGTGCCCTACTTATGCACCAACACTAAAAAACACAAGAAAATTAAATTCTAATTCATAACCCTAAATTCTAAAACCTAAACACTACACCCTAAAAATACACCTTGCCCTAAATTCCCTAAACCCTAACCATAACCCCTAACCTAGAACCCTAAATCTAATTTTGAGTGTGGGCCTAAGTAGATGCATCGAAAATGGGTAGAAGATTTCCATCCCGTGAGTCCCTCCTTTTTTTTTTATTGTAACGATCCTAGATGTGTAAATTTTTAAGAAGTTATACTATAATTTAAGGGTGTGAAAACTTTAAAAATATAAAATTAGATTATGGATAAAAATATTTAAATTATATTAGCACATAGTTGATTGCATTAGCTGATTTGATTAGCGAATTGTATTAGCTGATTGTATAAAACTGTTTAGTAAAATTAACTGATAGTTGTTTGATCATTTAAACAAAAAATGACATATAAGGACATGATTATATTCGATACTTGTTTGAATAGTTTATTAGTTATCAATATTTTGTATCTGTTAATATCAATTCGATTATGAAAACTAACTTTTAATATAATATTGCTAAACATATTTGGAGGATTTATATATTAATTTGTTATTTGTATAATTATTTTTAATACAATTTAATTAATTATTAAATTTAAATACAATACAAATATGTGAGAATAAAAAATATTAATTTACAATTGTTACAATGTACGTGGGGTAAAGAATTAAAATAGAAATGATAAAGTTTAATTATTTGGAGATTTTTTATAAATGTTGAGGGTAAAATGATCTAACTCTTATGTCAAAACCTCTAATTTCAACAAACTCCTATTAGAAGCTTTTTTAAAATTAGAGGTTTCACTCTCAATTGTTATTCTAATCCATATATTCACCAAATATCCATATTAACGAATTTGATCGGTCAAATATTTAATATTAACTTAAATCTCTAATTTATAGCTCAAACCATTGTTTACTTAACATGGCCAAAAATTGGATCATGACCAATCATGATAATTTTGGGTAGATAAAAGTAAAACAATCCAAAACAATCCAAAAATTTGCCGAAGTTTGAGTCAATGAACTTGTGTAAAAAAGGGGTAGTTTTTCTTCCTTGGAAGAGGAAGTGGAAAGCAATTTGTCTAAAAAAGGGGTTATCAGCAAGAACAACAAAGTAAATCTTAAAACATGTTCTGTTTGAACATGGACAGGTATAGGTTAAAAAAGGGTTGGACAAAAGTGAAAATTACCAAAGATTTTGGACTTGGTTGGGCAGATAATAAATAAAATATGTCTGGTAATTGTCTAATTGATTGGGCGTATGCTAGCGGCAATAAGAATATATATACATACGCACACATGATAATCACATGGTATAAAAATACATAAAATGAAAATTACTAGGTAATTTCGAACATTTCCTCCCATTTTCCCAGTGTTATGTGCTCTTTACTTCCCCTGTGATGAACAAAGACAACCTTGCGTGTGGTTCTTTAATTCTTCTCTGTATTTATTCAGGTAAGTCTATGGCGCTTTTTTATATACAGTTTTAAAGTTTTGTGCTTTCTGTTTTTTTTTCCTCTTTTATTATTATTATTATTATGGAATCTGCGGAAAGATTCAATGAAGTTCGTTGATTTTTGATAATGGGTTTCAGGTTTTGTTTGGATCTAATTAAGAATTTAGCCGAACTGTTTTTGGTTTTGGTTTTTTGTTCTCTTATTAATATTCATTTCTGGGGTTTTGATTTCATTGATTTTGCTAATGAATGGATCTGGATGTATTTCCCCCGATAAAATGAATATGGAAAATAGATAATTACAGTTTTGTAGTTGCCTCAGGACTATTATCATGGAGACCTTTTATTATTTCCCCTGATAGATTTGACTTTTATGCAGACATGTATGTTTAAGATGATTTTAGCATGTATTGAGGCTGTATTACATATTTTAAGATGAACGGTCTGTATCGAGGATGAGCAGCGGTTGTTATACTCGAGCCACCGGAATATACTGTGATTCGATAGAATGGAGGATGATAACGGGCTTGAGCTTAGCTTGGGTCTATCATGTGGTGCTTCATCTGCCAATTCCAAAGGCAAACTTAGTAGCTCTTCGGATACTAGGACGGAAGAAGGCGATAGAGGCGTCAAAATAGTGGATAACTTCAAAAACTTTCTTCAACCTGGAACCGAGAAACAAGATCCCAATGTGGGTTCTCATAGAAGTGATCGGGTGAAACCTTCGGAAAATTTCTTTAATGATCTTTCCAAGGGTAACGGTCATGCAGAAGCGTCTGTTAACTTGAATGGTAGAGGTCTCTGGGGTACAAACAGTAATATGTCTGCTGATATCGAAGAAGACAAACGGTCAGAATCGAATAGTAAACGGAAGATGTTGTTTAATGAGATAAACAATCCAAAGAAGCTTGGAAGAGAAGCTCAGCATACTGATTTGTATGAAAAGCCCAAAGCATCACATATCTCCATAACTACAGAAGATGGCTCCACTGCTGAGAATGAAGATGTCGCAGAGTTTGAAGTCGAGGGTTCGACCTCGAGGTTGGTTTCACAACACGATGATGGGTCCAAGCGAGTAATCGGGGTTAGTGGTTCTCCTGATGTGTCCAAGGAGGTCAAGCTGGGGAACTTGACTTATGGTAACGCATTCCCAGTACAGTCAGTCAATGTCATGAATGCACCTTTCACATTGTCTACAAAGGATTCTAACTCTGTTGGAATCCCCAGTTCATCAGGTCATAAACTACCTGGCATGATGCAGATGATGCCTACGGGAAATAGCGAACGGTCTGGCACCCAGCCTGTGAATCCCGGAAACTTTCCAGTTATGTTTGGGTACTTACCTGTCCAACTTCCACTGCTGGATAAGGATAATCCGTGGGGGATGGTCTCTCACCCTCCACAGTTTCAGCCTTCATATGCTGGTAGTGGTAGAAGTCCACCTAATGCGGATAAACATAGTGATGGATTGAAAATATCACAAGGTATCTCTTTATTTACATCGAAAAAATCATATTTATTTTTCCTGCATTTTGTAACTTTCGACAAGCAAGGTTTATAATTGCAGTTCACTATTGTTACTATGTCTTGGCATCTTTTCAGATTTATGCTGCCAAACCAAATTTCTATGTGTGTATGTATATACATGAAATTTTAACCTCGAACATTAATCATCAGAGTAACAGTTGTTTATGAACTCTCCCTTTGTTGAATGTAGCTTCTATGCCTACAATTGCGCGCGATTCCTCTGAGGCTGCAGAATATGATGGTAGGACATTTGAACGAGTCAAAGGTGAAGGTAAACAGCATGGCACCGAAGAATTCTCCTTTATCCGTGCAGAGGAAGATGTTAAAGGAAGTAGCATGAATCTCAGAGCAAATGTTGCATCTGATCGTCCAACAACTGAAAGCTTAACTCTTGATTTTTCAGCCGTAAAGCCCGGGATTGCTGCAGACCTGAAATTTGGTGGATCTGGTTCTTATCCAAATTTACCATGGGTTTCAACCACCGGAACTGGTCCACATGGTAGAACTATATCCGGTGTTACTTACAGATTCAGCACGAATCAGATACAGATAGTTTGTGCTTGCCACGGAACCCACATGTCCCCCGAGGAGTTTGTTCAGCATGCCAGTGAAGAGTGCACCAATCAAGATAATAACAATGGTTTATCGACATTTCCAGGTATCAATCCTGCTGCCTCTAGTCAGAGCTGAAGTGCAAAATCTTTCTTCAATGCCGTAACATATATTTACTTCCAGCAAGTATGAAATTATCATGGCCTTGAATATGCTGTTGAGGGTCCTTGCTTCTGTCACGGAGTTTAGTTCCTTGTTTCCTTTTCCGGTCGTATTAGTTGCTGGGGTTGAATAGCTGCATTTGTATGTAAGAATTTATTTCTGGCTTCCTCCCCTTGTCAAATAGTCACATTAAGCATTTATTCCCGTAGTAACAGTTCCTCAAGAGAATGATTCTTCTTTCTTGTATTTTATTTGCCAGCAATTTAGCTTCAGATTCTGGCATGCTACCATAACAGATATGGAGCTTTCCTAAATGCTTTGGTACATATGGATGTTTTAGGTTTTTATGATACTCTATTTTCGAATGCGATATACGTGTACTGCCATTGATTATTCCAGACTGATTTCCGAATTTGAAAATCTTACATGTTGCAGTCTTTGTTACCGGCATCACGAGTTCATGATTTCGATTCTGGGATGGTTGTTTAAAGTGTTTGGTAGGTCAACAATCTGTGCTTAGATTCATCCACACAATTGATGAGCTTTCAGAATCCTTTGTTGCAATATTTATATGAGGAAACATGTTAATGCCTGAATTATCCGGATATGCGTTTAAGCGCGTTTGAACGCTCCTGAGTGGAGCAAGTAAGCGTGCTTTGACCACCAGGCCGTCCTCGCATGCTCTGAATTCATAACTTTTTTAAATGTTACAATAATAACTATATGAATTGAATAATGACTCAGTCGAATTGAATTGAAATTGCTATATGTATTTACGTCGGAAATTAAATACGGAGAATTAAAAAATAAAATAAAAAAATCTAATAGCATCAGTCGGGCTGAAAATAAGATTGAAAATTTGTTGGATTCAAACAGAGAGAGGGGTAGCTTCTCGTGAACGACGTCCGATAAAACGGCAATTTGGAATCGATTTTTTTTTAAATAATTAATAATTAGCATATATATATATAGACAAATTCACCGAGATGGTGAGCAGGATAATTCCCATGGCGTCCTCAATACGACCATCGCTATCGTCGTTGATCTTCTCCGATAGTGTTGGGGCGACGCGTTTTGGCCTCTCTTTTTCTCCGATTCACCTTCAACGACGCCTCCTTTTCTATCATCTTGGCAGTGGTAAACACTTTTCTTCTTCTTCTCAATTTATTTCCCTTGTATGACCTAGAATTTACATAGTTATATTGTATTAGTATTTTCAGTTAATTAGGAATTTAATTAGTGAATTGAAGAATCATATGGAATCGGTCATTTCGGTTGAACTTCTGGAGTGTTTTTAAGGAATTCAGAAGCATCTTTTCAGAAATGTGGAAGAAATGACTTTGGATGGATTTGATACAAATATATGTCTGAATTTTATCCGGCTATTCCACAGTCACAGCACTTCAGTTTGAAAGCTTCCAAGCCGTCTAGTTCTGAGAGAAGCGTGGCGGGGACGCCTCTTATCAGAAATGTGGCACAGGCCAGCACTGTTGCTGCTCAGGAAACTGCGCTAGAGTGGGTTAAAAAGGATAACAGAAGAATGCTTCATGTTGTTTATCGAGTTGGGGATTTAGACCAGACCATCAAGTATGTCATTTCAATATATATTCTTGTTTTTGTTTCATCTGTTAACCTCATGAGCTGATTGTGCATCCGTCTATTCTTTTTAAAATATTATTGTTGTTGGAATCTTTGAATGGAACTCGAATGTATGGCGGTTGTAGATTCTATACTGAGTGCTTCGGAATGAAGCTGTTGAGGAAACGGGACATACCAGAGGAGAGATACACAAATGCATTCCTTGGATATGGGCCTGAAGATTCTCACTTCGTTATTGAACTTACTTACAGTAAGCTATCAGATTACTTGTTTGCTTTTTTAAGCTATGATAGATCTGAATTTCTCAATTACATAACTATCCATGAGAAATTTCTTTCCATACGTGAATATTAAACATTGAATATGAGCTCAGTTGTGGATATTCATTTTCTTTGTATGGTGTTACCAGACTACGGACTTGATCAGTATGACATTGGAACTGCATTTGGTCATTTTGGGATAGCTGTTGAGGATGTAAGCTCGAGAAATTGTATTATGTTTTCCATTTTTAATAAAATGATAAGACTATTCTAGTATTTAGAACTGCTGCTGGGTTCTGGTTTTCAAAGCTGAATGCTTATTTGCTCTATTAGGTTGCCAAGACTGTGGAACTTATAAAGGTCAAGGGTGGCAAAGTAACCAGAGAACCTGGTCCAGTGAAAGGTGGTACTACTGTAATTGCATTTGTTGAGGATCCTGATGGTTACAAGTTTGAACTAATTGAAAGGCGGCCTGCTCCTGAACCTTTGTGCCAAGTAATGCTTCGTGTTGGTGATCTTGATCATTCCATAAAATTTTATGAGAAGGTGAGAGTTGCTGCAGAACATTGACGAATCGTATCTGATGCTACTTACAGTTTTTTACATGAACATGCCATCCTTATTTTATTTTGTGGGAGGGTGGACTGTGGAGGTGGGGGAAGGTGCTATGTTTTATGTCATGCTGTAGGTCTTAGTTTCCATCTCCTTTTCTTGTGCAGGCCTTCGGTATGGAGCTTCTTCGCACACGAGATAATCCAGAGTACAAGGTAAATACTATTATTGTCTTGAATCTTGATGCGGAACCCTTGTAAGCTAATTGAAGGATTAGCTTACTTGAGATATTTTAGTGATTGACATGTTAGATATAATGCACTGACAAATTCCTATTAATTTTCCTTTAGTATACAATAGCCATGATGGGCTATGGGCCTGAAGATAAAAATGCCGTGCTTGAGTTGACGTACAACTATGGAGTCACTGATTATGAGAAAGGAAATGGCTATGCTCAGGTAGAAATATTTCTGCTTTCTTTCCCTTTAATGTTGAAAAGATTTTCTTCTCTTGTTTGCAAAGGGTAACCGCATGCGCTATGCATCATGCTTCGCCTTTGTTAATTTTGAACAATAATTTCTTACAAATGGGAACAACTTGCATATTTGCAGATTGCAATTGGCACAGATGATGTTTACAAAACTGCAGAGGCTGTTAAACTTTTTGGCGGAAAAGTTACTCGGGAACCTGGACCTTTACCTGGGGTTAACACAAAGATCATGTCATGCTTAGATCCTGATGGTTGGAAGACGGTAAGCTTTTCAAAGCTTTTATTCATTGATTCCTGTCATACTGATAGAGCTGAAAATTTTACTTTTGAAATTGTTTACCATTCAACTATATCATCAATATCTCAAATAAGAAAACAAAAAATCATACCATGAATCCTCTCAATATCTCAAATTTTACTTTTCTTAATTAATGCATCAAGAAAAAGAAAGCATCTGACATGGACTTGTATTAAAGCAAGTGTGTTCACTTTTATTTTCAAGATTTCATGTATCTGGAAGTCTTTGGAGGATCATATCCACCAATGACTCTATAAGCATTGGATACCATTGTCAAGAAATGAAGATTCGGAGCATCATAGATTAGTTGGCAACTTATGTGGATTTTTTTCACTATTGACTCATTTTTACTGTTTAATATTTGCAGGTTTTTGTTGATAATATTGATTTCCTCAAGGAATTCGAGTGAGTTGTCTCACACTATCCTTTTTGACAAAAGAGATTCAAATCCGAGATTGTAGATACATGTTTTACGATGAAGATCAGAATAGCAATGAGCTTTCACTGGAAGTGAACAAAATCTCGAGATGTTTCGAGGAGCACGGTTAATTTAACCGGTAGTTTTGTGGTAATAAATTAGGCAATGCATTCTTTTAGTCGTTTTTTTGCAATACTGGTTATTGAATTATATTAGATATCACCCACTCTTGTATATGGTCAAGTGAAAAGGACTAGTGACAAAGAAGTAAATCATCAAATAGTTGAGTGTTTATATTAGCTTTTTGACAATGAAATTAGGTCCTTTCTTTGGTTCACTTTGAGGGGGCACATATCGCTATTTAGTTCCTGTTTGGGAAAGTTCCATTTAGCAAAGATGTCTTGCTTTCTTGTTTGGGGAATGTTTTCATTTAAACGTAATTCTCTCATCTTTCATTTCAAGGAAACAAGTGTAATTGGGTACCATAATCAACAAACCTTTGGTCAAATATCGTTTTATCCAAAGCAAAATATATAGACGTATCTGTGTTTTTGAATTTTATCGATACTTTAAGGGCTAGTTTGGCAGGACTTTTAAAAAATACTTTTAAAAGTGTTGTCGGAAAGTGATTTTAAAAAGTTAATTGTAAGATTTTAGCTACGGTCAGGGGCGGAACTAGAAATTTATAAAGGGGGACCAAAATGAAATTAAAAAAAAAAAACTAAAAATTTATAAAGGGGACCAAAATGAATTAAAAATTTTGAGGGGGGCCAAACTAAAATTTTACAAATTTTAAAGGGACTATAGAGGTAATTTTACCTTTTTTCTAAAAAAATCTATCTTATTCCTAATGGAAAAAAAAAATTGGGGGGGACCAAACCCCCTTAAACCCCCCCTATGGTCCGCCCATGGCTACGGTTTGTGATCCGATAAGGTTGATTTCGGATATAGTTAATGCTCATAGTCATCACCCGAAAACAAAAAAAAAATGTATCTCCCCTTTCATGAGCGTTTAGATTTAGTGCTTGATGTAAATTCCTAAGTTCCGATAAGTAAAAAACGAAAATTAATGAAATAAAGGAAGATATACATAAACCCTAATTTTCTACCTAGGGTTTTATCTAGGCTTGATAAAGTCGTCAATTTATGTATAGCTTTATGTAAACATTAGGGTTAAAGAGATTAGTTGTTCTTCATACACGTGGGAAAAAATCACCGCGGCTGCTCCATTAACGGTTGATCGAATGATTACGTTAATAGAATATAAACAAACTAATACCAAAGTTTATATAATTCATGGAAACATATTTTCTCTGAATTAATCACCTAAAAATGTTAGGGTTTGTACATGGCTTAGTGGCACACGAAACGTGCATCTATGAACATTGCAGCTTAAGGACTCAATATCAGTGAAATTGTATGACCACGAGTTTTAGGTGAGATGGTAAAATTTTCTCCTATCTTAATCACTAATTGAAAATTCAATATCCGTAGAGGATTAGTGTTGAGCACGCTCGAGTGAATATCTTACGAAATAATAAAAATTCTGGCACTTCTCTCTGAGAGCAATGTTCCTTGATATACTTATTAACCACAGTTTCCTTGACATGTTTTCTATTGAAGAAAATAGAATAATCATGGGATTTAATTTGATTGTTTCAAGTAGTTGCTACTGTTAGACCTAGATGCTGACTGCAATCCTTTAAAATCATGTAATTGAAATTCTTGAGAATTAATTATGACCTCAATCCTCATTTATTTGAAAAATCATGAAGAATAGTGGGTCAAATTTCCATTATATCTCATGCAATAGGTCAAACTACCTTTCACAATATTCTTTTCAAATGAAATTTAATTAAAGGCTAATTGATTGAGGATGAAAATTGTCTGCCCCTTATCATGCATGGTGCAGTTTCTGATCTTTATAATTAAATAAAATAAAAATAATAACAGTAGTTGATTACAATGACAGTCTGAGCTCCAAATCAAGCTCTTGTGTGTCACTTGATACAGAATTCTGACTGCTGTATCCCAATAAGTTGCTCCTTTTTGGTGGTGAATCCTACATATTCAAATAGAGGGAAAAAGAATTAGAATAGATCTTGAAATATATACCAAAGAGACATTCACTCATTTCAATAATTTGATGTAAAAGACAACCTCAGCATGATGTAGGTTTAGAAGTTGTCTGGTCTGGTTTGGTTGTGCAAAATTCCGAGTACTGTCTAAGATGCCTTTGCCTGGGTTCCAACTGTTGCAAATGATTGGAAACAAACATTAATCCCCAAAAATAAATGCAACAAGAAAACAAGCTTAGATCTGCTTCAAAGGGACATTCTTTAAGGGGAAAAAATGACAGGAAAGCTTAAAGCATGCACCTTGATGTCGTACTAGGTTGGAAGTCACCATATCTGATGTTTGGTCTTGTTTCATATTGCTCAAGCCCCATCTGTAAACATGTATATATCAGGTCAATCTAGGGTTAGCATCAGAACTCGGATGCTGTGATCATATTCATGATGATGAAGATGGAGAACATACATACATACATACATAACTATCCCTAAATTCTAAACTCCTACACCTAAACCTCTAAACCATATACCCTAAACTAAGTCTCTATACCCTAGCTTGTGGAAACTGAAAGTTTCCACCGCCAGTGTATAGGATATTTATCCATATATATATATATAAACACCTCATTATGTATACCACAAAGGTTTCACCTACCATCATTCTGCGGTGAAAACCATGCGAAGTTGATGAAGATAATGCCATAGATGAATAAGCTGGTTGAAGTCTCATCTTTTCCTGCATGTACAAAACCAGGTTTTTTCATCAAAATTTTCCTACCAACTCAAGCAGAGACGAACGCAGTATTTTATGTAAAGAGGTGCGAACTATATTTGGAAATTAAATTATCAATAGAAAATATAAAGAAGGAAAGAGTAGGATATATACCTGGTTGAAATTTGCAGGGAAAGGTCCATGAAGAGAAGGATGGTAAATAGAACCCATTTGTTCATATAATCTGATCCTTTCCAATTGAGCAACACCAAGCCCTCTCTGCGGTTGCTTGGGGTTGTCTGAATTACTCTTCTTCCCTTTCCTCGACGACGACGACGATGACAACGAAGACGCTCCCTTTTCGTTTCCGATGTTTGGTTCTCCAAAATAGCTACTACCCATCTTCTCTTGTTTACTGGTGTTAATGTTATGTGGAGGAAAGTTATATACAAAAACAACAACAAAGAAATTAACAAGAAAAAATTTGATATATATAGTTTAGGTTTGCAAATCCCAAGCTTTGTATTTGCAGCAAACTTTCTGGCAAGGAGAGAGAACTGCTCCCTTCTTAAGCTGATTGCACCTATGTGATTTTTGCACCGCTGGATCAGATTTTGTACAGATTTATAAGAGATGCAGTATATCTTTATATATTTACATAGATTTTTTATTCCTTATTTTCCACAACCTCACTTTTGCCTCAACTACTTTATTATTATTTATTATAAATATTAAATTATTATTATTATATGTTCAACAAAAAATAACTATATAAAGAACATTTTTAATTATATTAAAAATAATTTTAAAAAAGCTATTTTTTACATTATAAGCCTGTTATGATATTCTAGTTCATCAAAAAAATACTATCATATATATCATGATTTTTTATAAATAAGTCAAAATTAATGTAACATAAATACACATTTAATAAAAAAATCATACATAATTTTAATATTTATATAAATATGTGAAATTAAAACTCCACTGTCATTTAGTTAAAGAAAAACCTTTGAAAAAAAACCATATAAAACATGTATTTTTAGAGATTAAACAATAAATTGGAACTTATATCATTGGTGTGATATTATGAGTGTAATGGGGGTTGGAGCAATGGTCAAAAATAAGATATTTTTTAAAAAGAAATTAAAAGACATATTACAGTGGAGAGAGAGGGAGAAGTATAGGAGATGTGAAATGGAGAAGTAAAACATTTTTTAATTTATAATTATTTCATAATTATTTAAATTTATTATACTAAATTAAAGTAACTTTTGTAGGGAGAGTAATCGCATTGCTGATGGGATGGCGAGGTTAAGCTCCCGAAATAGCTTTGAATCATGAATTTATATGTATCCTCCACATGATGATTATTGTAGCTTGTCTTAGCTTTCTTTGGTTGTTGTGATCGGGTTTATCACGTCTTGTTTCTGTAATTTTTTTCTTCTATTAGATTTACGAAGATTTTTAACGAGACTTATAGTAATATTTTTATCCTATTAATAAAAAAATAACTTTTGTTTAAAATGGGTTAGGGTTATGAATACACCCGTCCCTTGGGGGCACGTGCAACCCCCCAACAGGTTGCATGCAAAGACGATTTGCCAACCAAATATAATCCCTTGGAAATCGCTTTGTCTTAAATTATTTTGAATATGGAAATCCGTTGAGTTTGTATGGAAAAACCTTATACAGGATAAATTATATCATAAGTCAAATTAGGAGACGTTTGGAGTAATTATACAAGTCGAACATAAAATTTTAATAATACAAAATGTACATAGTAGATGCGGGAGGCAAGTGCCTCAGACTTTGATGTTTTAATCGTATTTAGACTACCGATAATTTTAAAATTATTACAATTAAATTATTATCCCTTTCAAATTTAGTAAAATTAAATCTTAACCTCTTTAACTTTATAATTTATTTACTTCTAAGATTTTATTCGCTTCAAAGTTAATCAAAATTTCCCTCATGATTCAGTTTCCAAATTCTAACCAATATAATTCAATACAAGTTGATACGGGGTATCAAAATCAAAAGTTAAGATTTTGGTATATATATTTTATAAATAAAATTGGTAGGTACAAATCAGACCATTTTGATTTGCACGCATGTGTGGAAGGTGCTGCAGAAATCCAACAAATGGCTTTTCAAGATACGGGGCAAAATCATCTACCTAGGGATAAGTAAAGTCTGTTAAATTCATCATCAATGGTTTTTAGTTAAACCGATCATGTTAAATTCATAATAAATCGTAACTATACGAATAAAAATTGTTAGTCAACTGACAATAAACATCTTGAAAGACGTGTCAAATTTACATGACAATACACGCCACGATAACAGTGTCATATAGGCAAATATATAATGACTTTACATAATGACACAACAGTCAAAAAATGTTTTTATAAAAGTATATAAAATATAAACTATTTTTTCTTCTGAAACACTATTCTATCAAATCATTTATATTGTTTATCGTCATTATTACTATTGACTAATATTTTTTATCTACAATGGAACTATTTGTGATGTGAGGTGTGAGGCTATCGGAGGATTAGATCCTTACTTTTGGCACCGTATCATTGAAAATAATACTCATAAACCAAAACATTACGATATCTATCTTGGATATGGTTTTCCCATTATGTCTGATTTACAATCCACACACACGATTACCCAAATCTTTTGTCTTAAAATCCCCAAATTTTATTGTTTCCTTGTAATTATCCCCTCCCTCATTCATTACAGTTAACTTTTGAAATATTAATTAAACGCATACCTTTATGTTAAGGTAAAAATAGATTTTTAATAAAAATAAATATATAAAAAATTAAAAAAAAATTCTAAATCATATATAAATTTTAAATTTTCAGGAGATGATCGCCCTCTCTATAACTCTCAATTCATCCTTGGAAGAAAGGGACTCTATCGAATCTAAAGTCTAATATCGATCAAGACTCAAACAATGTCTCTCATCAGTACAACATAAATATGATTGACTATTTAAATTATATCAATCAAGTCATTAGCCATTAAAAGTTAAAGAAGAGGTTGACGTGACAATTAAAAATTAGTATAATTTTACATTTGGTCACCGTTCCTTACAGTTTCTATAATTTGCTCATAATTTTACATTAATTTAATAAATTTAATCTTCCAATCATATGGTGACACGTATCATCATCTAAATAGAGAAAAAATGAAAGAAGAAATATAAAAGAGGGGCAAGGTAGGACTCGAACCCGCCTCCCTCACTGCCAATTGGCTTAGTAGGATAAAATTTAGATTCTTTAATTTACATTCAAATTTAAATTTTGGTGTTATGAATAGAGTAAATTTTATTGAGATGACCGTCTCTATAATACACAATTCAGATCAGTTCGCTAATAGACCGGATAGAAGTGACTATATCGAAATATATGTACATTAGATCTTCTTCCTTTAACTAATAATTGTCATATATTTTACGGGATCATGATATCACTATTTTTTAGCATCTGTTGTCATCTCATGATAATATCTATAAAAAAAATTAATCATTGATAATGTACACATCTTTTAGATAAAACGGTTTAAACTCAAATATTTTAAAAATAACTACATTTGTTTTTCACTCGAACTGCTCAGAGAATTCCATGGTATCACTGTTAAAATAGTATACTCAATCTAATTAATCAAAGTTGTTGCTTTTTGTCGTGTCAACTGATTTATGGCTTAAATTAAAAGCTAATTACAATTATTTCCCTTTATCTTTTTTTCTTGCCCCCGAAAATGTTGACACAAATCTACTTTAATTTAAAAAAAAAAAGCCACGTCTCTATTTTCTGGTTTGAACTTGCAAGCAAATGACAAGTAAGCAAGTTAGTGTCTACTATTTATTCAAGGTCATTTGTCACGAAAGACATTAAAATTCAATATGATTATAGAAAAAAATGTAAAATTATAAAGAGTTTTATACTGTGTAACTGTATCATATCACATATAGGGTTATGATCAACTTACACAGTGTAAAACTCTTTAAGTTTTACACGTTTTTTGAATCGTTGGATGAAGAAAATGGATGGCTGAGATTAACTTCTTACTCTTTTTTTCAAGTGATAATCTTCACATATTCTACTGTTAATCTCATCCATCCGTTTTACTCATCTAACGATCCAAAAAACATGTAAAACTTAAAGAGTTTTACACTATGTAACTGTATCCTATCACATATAGGGTTAGGATCAACTTACACAGTGTAAAACTATTTAAGTTTTACACGTTTTTGGATCGTTGGATGAAAGAAATAGATGGTTGGGATTAACTCCTTACTTTTTTTTCCAAGTGATAATCTTCACATATCATACTGTTAATCTCATCCATTCGTTTCACTCATCTAACGGTCCAAAAAACGTGTAAAACTTAAAGAATTTTATACTGTGTAATTGTATCATATATATATATATATATATATATATATATATATATATATATATATATATATATATATATTATAAACTAGGTCTTTAATTAGGAAGCCCAATAACTAGGCGAGCATACAATGTGAAATTGAAATATGGACCCAATTCAGGCGAGCATGCCATGTGAAATTGGAATAAGGACCCAATTCAGTATCTCACCAATATATAAGCCTTTTGTGTATTACCACTTAATCAGGTGACAACTCAATTGATAAATATTAAAATATGTTTTTATACATGAAAATTAATATTATATGTTGATATCTTTATTTTTCATACTTTTTATAATCTTTAAATAAAACTATAAAAACCCACTCATTTAAATAAAAGTATTTTGTTACCATACCACATGTTCGGTTGATTATGCAATTCTTTTTTAGTTCAAACAATTAGAGAATGTAAGTCGACTGAGTTTTAGTTCGATTGACATAAATTTTGTTGGAAATTTATATATGAAGATTATTATAAAATTGTCATTATTATATTGAAAGACGGATTATAAACAGTTAGCCAACCAATCAAACTAGGCTTAAGCAGAGACAACACAATACATAGACATAGAACAACAAACCTATAAATCCGGAAACTAATGTCTTAAAATAGTTTATCTTGCCTACTGGCAGTAGCAGTTCCTTAAAAGCAACATGAAACATACTTTAGCAGCAAATAGAAGACCCAATTCTGATAAACAGTCAAAGGCTTTTGACATTCAGATCTATGGTAGCAAACTTCCATCATCTGCTCCGGTAGTTACAGCGATATCGAATCGTCTAGGTACGATTTTTGCACTTCTCCATAGCCCTTGGGGCTGCGCAATGCAAAAAAAAAAAAAAAAGAGTGTGAACGAGTGCTTGTGTCGAATTAAACACAGCCGTGCAACCAAAGGAACAGGGTTTTCGACAACCAGAACTAAGCCGATTATAACTTTAAAAAGATGGTCATTTAGCATTTGCATGAATCGGAAATCGATAAACAAGAAGTTCCTACTGTAGCGTACCTAGGCCGATGGCCTCGGTACTCTTCATGATCCTCAATCTCTTACAACAATTGGTAAACATCCTGCAATGGAATGGGACACAATTAAGAATAACTTCCTTCATTGAAGGTATTTAACACAAGTTGCAAATCAACTTACTCCCAAGGAACATCGCCGACCAGCATCCAGTCGCCGTCTTTATCTTCATAGGTGAGTACATACTCGGAGCCGTGCAGGAGATCTTTTAATCGACTCTCACTTAGCCCATCCCGGCTAGAAACGCCATGAGAGCCACACTGACCTGAACCAGTTCAATCAAATGCATCGATCATTACATCGTATGCAGATCGTTTTTGAGCAAGCGTGTTGATTTTCACACAATTAGGACAAACTGGTTAGAATTTTTGAAGGAAGGATTACCAATTGTGAAGCAGCTAAACATCTTTTCGAGTGCCGAGGAGAGTTCTTTGTAGCCGCCATAGATCTTGAGATCAACTTTTCTAAGGTATGGAGCACCATCCATACTAACTTTGACATACAAACATCCCGATCCGAACTTGGCTTCGGCATTATCATCATTCTTTGGGGGATGAGAAGCCATTGTATTCTTCCGAAAAGACCGAATTGGTGGCCATCCAACTACCTGTGCCCTGCTAAAACATCAAGAGAAATGGTGAAGGACTAGATTTTTCCTACATTGAAAGCCAAAGAGTTGAATGATTTGTAATTGAGACCAAGGCAACATGGTAGGCTACAGAGAAGACATGTTTAAACACTAGAAAGACATGGAAACCAACATAAGTTCAATTTGCAAGAAAAATTTGCACTGTCAATCAAAAGTTTCAAACTTGATAAAGCATGTAGATTAATGAAAGAACAAATTCTTCAGAATTTACAGTTTTTAAAAGCTTAATTCAACTGCTAGTAAAATGTTATCAACATTTCTCTATTGGAATATATGAAATCTGAAAAAAAAAAGGGAAATGAAGCAATATAAATTTACTTTGAAGCTGGAGCAGTATTCCCATTTCCAGCAGCTACCTGGGACTTCTTCTCCTGAACCACCAATGGCTTCGGAGCTACTCCATCCTTCAAACCCGAATCCGACCCAGAAAGATCATTTCCTTCATTATTATTACCGCCACGTCTAGGAGAAAACAACCCTTCAGATCCTCCTCCACTGCCACCGGCAAAAACCCACTTCCCGCCACCGTCGAGTGCATCGGAAAAACCCCTTTTCGCTCCCGACACAAAACTCTTCAGTGAAAGCACGTTTTGGTCTCGATCTTCCCTCTCCGGTGACTCCGACCCCGGTAAACCGAGTCGCAACTCAGTATCTTTCAAGCGTAAACCGCTCTTTTCAGCGTTAGTATCACCAGAGCGTTTCTCCATTGAAGGAAGCGGCTGCTCTGACAAACCTATGTAATCATGCTCTACGGGCTTAGACATCAAAATCATAACATCAACAAACAAAAGAAAAGATCAACCACAAAACAAAAACAAAGAGCGAAAATTCTTTTTTTCTTCTTCTTTAAGATTGAATATTGCTAGTTTGATCACAAATCAAAGAGAAAGATGCTTCTTTTAAGCTTTCGGCCTTGGGGTAGTCACTTTTGTTTCTATATAAAAGAAAAATCTATATGTAATAATGTTAATTAGTGAAAATCCAGTTAAATTAGAGTTTAATTGTACTTTTTTAAACAGAAAAGGACTTCCCTTTTTCTTTTTTAAGTAAAATTTTAAAATTTAATAGAAAACGGCTATTTTTTGGGGGGAACCACTTCCGACAAAGTCACGGGAAAGTCTTTTTCCCGGCAAACTTCCCCTTTTTTCCCCTTTTCTTTTAAACCGTAAAGTTGATGAAAATACGCCGGGTGTACTAATATACACCGTCTTTAATCTGACGTGTCAATGGATTTAGCTAAAGTGCGCCTTATTTCAGACAGCATATGGACGACACGAGGGAAAAAACTGCAGGGAATCAAAAGAAAAGGAAAGGACGATCGCTGTTTGCTGCTTTTGTTGTAAAAGCCCTTACTCTTTAATCGGACAAAACCGCTCACATTTTTAAGTGACGAAAATAAATAAATATCAAAACTTGGTTTCGTTTTTTCATAGTTTTTGGCTGATTTCTTGTTTGGGTTGCAGGAAAAAAGAAAAAGAAAAGCTGGCAAGTGCAGGAAAGGGTGAAATGAAAGGGAAAAACGGCAGTTTTAGGGTGGTGGTGGGGAAGTGAAAGAGAAATGACTATGTTCAATAATATTTTGTGTTTGTTTTGTTCTATTTTTTATTCGATTGTCTGTCTTGAATAAGTCTTACTAACTCTTGATTTGGATTTTTAAGAAAAACAAAATTAGTTCATACGTGAAAAAATAAAAAATAAAATCTATGTCGATGAGTATAGAATAAATTTTGATAACATTAATGATCGATTTATAATTTTCATAATTCAAATGATCTATACGTAAATTATTAATAATAGGGTGGTCTGTAGTTTATTTTTAATCTTATGAATGTAATTAGTGGTCCCTTTTATATTATCCTTTGCGAATTGTTTTTTTGCTTTTTGCTCATTGTTGATTTTGCTTTAATTATGTGCTAACCACCATGTATTTATTATTATTATTATTATTATTATTATTATTATTATTATTATTATTATTATTATTATTATTATTATTTGTTGATCGAAACCACCGTAGATTTTTTTTTTGATAAATTTGATTTTATTACCTAAAGAAGTAGTAAAAACTGTTACAACTTACAAAGAACAAAAAAACTAATTCAGTAGCTCAAGGCAGAATGCCCCAAGCATCAGGGGCGGATCTTGGAGTCGGAGTTTGAGGGGGCCTACTTAAAATTTTTAAAATATTTCAAGGTTTAAATTAAAATTTTTAAATTTTTTGATGGGTTTAATTTAAATTTTTTAAAAAAATTTTGGAGTCGACTAAAATTTTCAAAAAATAATACTTTAAGAGAACTTTTTTAGAATTTTAAGGAAGGTACTTAGTTAAAAATATTCATAAAAATGAAATATAATAAAAATATTTTAAATTTTTGAAGGGGCCAAATTAAAAATTTTCAAAATATTAAAGACTAAATAATAAAATTTCAAAAGTTTGGGGGGCCAGGGCTCCCACTGGCCCCCATTACCATCCGCCCCTGCCAAGCATTACAAAGCTTTGAATTAACAGAATCAAGCCTATTAATATTTTTTTTATTAAATTGAAGACGAACCATCGCTTTAATAAGGTCCAGAGTTGTCTTAACAGAATTAACACAACCTTTAAAATTTCTAAATTTTTTTTTAATCTACACAAAATACAGATGAGCACTCCAAGCCACACGAAGAATACCAACAAGCAACGTTTTGTCTTTCAAAAAAAAAGAAAAAAGAAAAGTGGACTAAATATTGGTAAATGATTAATAATATTGTCGGGAGCTAATGTCACAATATAGTATACATTGTGTGGTAAAAGTGGACTAAAAAATTGATTATATTCATATAAAAATAAAATATAACATGCTGACAAGGAGACAAATGATGACGTGAAAAATAAAATAATAACGTTTAATATTAATTTCTACTTTCTAGTATAATAATGAGTAAAAATATTAGAAGTGGTTCTAGTGTAGCGTTGGCAGTCGTAATCCAGATTATGACCAACCACTCAAACAGTGTTTGAATTCAAGAGTCTACACTATTTCTAGCTTTCTTGCTAAATTTATAAATTTGACCTAAAGACTTGAACTTGAAAGAGATAAAGGTAGGTTTTTCGGTCCTTTTTAGATTTTGATGGTTTAATGGCGAATTTAAAAATTAGGCTCATAAAAATAAGTATTAAAAAAAATTGAACTCATAATAACAAGTATTAAAAAAAATATTTTAAAAAATTGAGTCATAATTTTAATAACAAGTGCTAAAAAATTGAGCCTTGAATAGGTGTCCTTCATGTCCATGCTCAAAGAAGACACTAGAGTTTTTTAGTGACGAACTTTCATAAAATAATATAAAGTATATTTAAAATTCGTAAATTTTTTTGGAGGTTTAAAATATTAAAAAAATAGACCTAATTAAAAAATTCAAAAACAATTCAAAACTTAAAATGATAGTTTCAAATTTTTTAATATATATATGTATGAATTAATATCCTATACACCGGCGTTGGAAACTAAAAGTTTCCACAAGCGCCTTAGTTTTAGGGTATAAAGAGTTAGTTTATGGTATAAGGTTTAGTTGTAGGGATTTATAATTTAGGATATTTGTTTCAATTTGAGGTTTAGGGTTATAATTTAGGGTTTAGGGTTTAGTTTTTAGGGTAATATGGTGAGGATTTATGTTTTAACCTATAAACCCTAAATTATAACCCTAAATCTTAAATTGAAACAACTATCCCTAAATTCTAACCCCCTACACATAAACCCCTAAATCATATACCCTAAAACTAAGGCGCTTGTGGAAACTTTCAGTTTCCAACGCCTGTGTATAGAATATTTATCCTATTCTAATTAAAATACTTAAAAATTTGAATTTTAAGAAATATTTCTAAATATTAAATTAAAATTTTAAATGACTATATGTTAATTGTTTAAATTTTGGGTAACAAGGCTCCTCTAGCCCATTAGTACCGCCCACTCTTGTATGCTTTAATCTTTACAACTCAGTAAGTTTTTATTATATATATTTGGTTTACGACTAATTTGGTAATTTTTAATTTTTTATACAGATAATTTTCTAATTTAATTTTTAAGATTAGAGTTTTAAATAATTTTTGACGTGACATTCTAAAATGAAATCATATTATTTAAAATGTACATAAGAACTTTTTGTCAAAAAAATACAAATAAAATTTTCAATTCAACAATAATATAGAACTAAACAACACTAAATAATGTGATTGGTCCGGTCAAATTCTGATCGAATGTCTGTCTCATTATTGCAGAACCGACGCCTCAATGTCCAAGAAGACTAATAAACCCATTAAACATGGTGTGTTAATTTTATTTCAAGTGAACCATGGTGTGAACCCTTGGAGTGGATAAATTATTATATGTATCTGGCTCACTACGTTATCAATAGTTTTTATACAGTAAAAATTTATTAATTAATATTTGTTTTTTATGTCATTTTTTTCATTCATACTTAATTTCTATGTAACCACCCACTACCCAATTACATGGCAAAAAAATAATATGAACATTCATCTTTGGAAAAAATGACACAGAAAATATAAAATTAGTTGAATGAGACTACGGATGACGTGGTGAGCCGGGACCATATAATATTTCTTGCTTGGAGTGGTCTCAATGGTAAAGGATGGTGTGTTCCATCCATGTGACCCAGGTTCGAGCACCATGTGTTCACAATGTGCATCTTGAAAGGGGCTGACTTTTGGCTCTCGCTTGTTACAAGGGATATGAGCTGGAGTTTGAGAAAATTGTTTAAACTTGGAGATGAAAGCGAGGCCTCTATATACGTCTGTGCGTGATGTTAGTAGTTTTAAAGTTGGATTACTCTATGATGGCATTAGGGAGTGTGTCCCTAAGGTTCCTTGGCATAAGCTCCTCTGGTTCTCTTTGCATGTGCCTAAGCATGCTGTTATTTGATAGATGACTATCCTTGAAAGGCTTCCAACTAAAGATAGGCTTTCGCGTTGGGGTCTCCAAGTTGAGAGACAATGTGTTTTGTGTAGGGATGCGGAGGAAACGCATGAACATTTGTTCTTTGACTTTGCCTTGTCTAAAAAACTATTGCAGGATGTTCTGGGGATATGCAATTTGCACAGAGGTGTTGATTTGTGGGAGCAGGAGCTTGTTTGGGCATACTCAAAGTTGAACGGTAGATCTTTGCTGGTTTATGTTGCGTGTAAAAGTGTCTATCGCAATGTAGTGCAAGTGTACACGACGCAAGTAGTAAAGTGATACGGAAGTATCGGATATCGTCTCCACAGGGACTGGGCTAATAGCTTCACCTTGAATTACTGCACGATGGTAAAAAGAATAGTTTAAATTGTTGTCACGAAAATAATTAAGAGAACTGGAATATAAGATTAAAGTAATCAAGATAGAGAGAATGGGCTGATATTGAATTGCTCAGTAGTGTAGGTGTTGCAAAGTCTAGGAATATCTGTTCTGTCGTCGTCCCTGTCGCGGCAGCACCCGTCGCGACAGCGGTCTGTTGTTAGTCGCAGCAGCGATCACACAACTCTGTACTTCAAGCTTGGCAAGAATCCCTGCTATGCCTTGGCCTATCCCTAGGTCCAAGTCTGTCGATGAACACGTCTTTGATGATACCTCCCGGCGTGAATCGAAGGATGAACATCGATGTTGTTGAATTCTTCCTTAGCCACTTAACCTCGTCCTATCCCTAGGTCTGAGATAGTTCAACTATAAACTAGAGAACTCGCACTTATTCCTTTCATATACTTAACTCTCCCGATATTAAGTAAATAGATAACCTCACAATGCTCTCCCGATACTCTTGCAAGATGTTAAAAATCAGAATAAGCGAACTTGAAGTTTATTTTATTGAACAAAAAATTCCTAAAACAAAAGCAATCCTTGCAACTACTTTACAAATCAACCCGTGGCCCTAGGGGGAATTTAGAACATGTTGAGAAGGGAAAAACGGCTAGGGTTTTGGGAAGAAGACTAGAGATAGATGATGTTCTCTCCTAGGTCGAATTACATGCCTTTATATAGGCCTTGGGTTCAAGTTTTCTAATATGACAAGAATACAAGTTTAAATTAAAGTACAACTCTATTAAAAACTAAATCTTCAGAGAATATATCTTTAATTCGTCCTTCCTTCTTGTTTGGAGTTTTTTCTTGAACTTTGGGCTTGGCCTTCATTCTGATCTAGGGCTTGGAAAAATATAAGAGTAATCCACGACAGACCGGCATAATTTTCTCTTTCTGTCGATGCCCACTTTGCTTCTTCTCCTCAATATTGCTGTCGTCCTTGGCTGCCACGGCAGCGGCCTTGGCAGCATTGTCCTCCTCGTCTGCACTTTCAGTTCCAGCTATGCTGCATCACTGCCTAGCGCCTGCTTCTCCATCTGCTACAGCAGCAACCTGCAAAAGCAACCAATTTCAATAGAAACTGTGCCATTTAATATATTTGTGATGTATGACTGAAATCTAACCTAAATGCAATGAATTATGCTTGAATGCAGCAGAAATATGGGTTAAATATGGGGTAAATAATAGAACTTTAACACACTCAACAGTTTATATTTTAAAAATTGCTTGGTGTTCTTGTATATACTTCATCTGGGAAGAGAGAAATCATAAAATTTTTAGAAGTAAATATAAATGTGTCGAGAATTTACTGTGCATAATTCTCGAGGTGGTGTGTTTAAGAGTCTCTGATTCTAATTTTGATAGTAGTGATCCTGTTAATAGGCAGCTTTGTATTAATTAGGGTATTCTTGTATAGAATGATTGTTGTATAAGTTGTAATGTCTATATTGTAGCAGATTTCTGCTTTGAGCAATACAAAGAAACATTTATCTAAAAAAAATAAACTATGGTGTAAATTACACTCAAAGGGGGAAAAATAAGACCTTTAAACCCACGTCCAAACTGGAAATATAAAAGAAAATGGATGTCATAATCGGACCAAAGACTTTCTGGTAAGGGAGAGGGGACAAGATGAATCTTGAAAACAGGAGGGTTGGACCCCATGCTGGATTTGATTAAACATACATATGAGATGGAATCACAAACATTTCCCTTAGTCTCGAATAAACCATCGTACGGCTGCAAATATCCGACACTTCAGCTTTTAACATCGCTGCAAATCAAGGCCATCAACCATGGAACCGCAACCCTACCACCATATACATGACCACACCTCCAAGATTCTCCGGCTGAAACAAAACCATGAAAATGGTTGCAGAAGCCTCTGTAAAATTTAGTTTCAAATCCCACGAACAGCGGGGAATGAAAATTGCAGGGTGAAAGTGGCATTTCATATCCATGCACGACAGTGGCGGATCCAAAAATTCAGAAAATGTGGGTCGAATATAATTTATCGTACGTCCCACCAGCTTTTCTATCAAAGGTCCCCTACCTATTGCATCATCTGAATTATTGAGAGCGAGGGGGATTGAATCCTACCCTTCATCTTAACAGCTTTTAGTATGTGATTGAAAGCTCATATACATTGGTTTATTTACGTTATTTAAAGTTGATTAATTATAGCAAGTAACGCTTTATGTCAGTTGGCAGCTTTCATGGAGAAATCATCAAGCAATAATTGGTGGCCACGTTGACAAAAATGGCTGTAAGAATTCAGCACAAGGTAAATGCAATACATAGTGAAAGTTCTAAAAAAAGGGAATGCCCATAAGTGCAAAATGATGGAAATCGTCTGCACCTAACTATGCCTTAATTGGTACTTTTATTTTAAAATAGCAGGTTTAAGGTTTAGAGTTTGTAATTTAAGGTTGGGACTTAGGGTTAGAGTGCAGAGAATTAGAGGTAGGGTGTATTTTTCAGAGTTTAGGATATGAAAATTAGGGTTAGGACTTAAAATTTAATTTTAGGTGTTTTTTAGCAGGGGCAGAAAATTTTTACTCAGTGCAAAATGAGCCTAGTTCGAGTATTTGTTTAATTGATGTTAAAAGAAAGTTGAATTCGAATCGGGCAATCAAATTCAGCATAAGGTCTATTTTGATGAGGTACAGACAGGGAAATCTATACTAAGATCATATAAAAATGATCAGAAACTGGGTTGACATTTGAACTGCAAACTATATGAGGTGAGATGACTCACCAACCATATGCTATATTAATGCGAAATATCAGAATCAATGGGATATTGGGAGGTGTATATGCATGAAAAGTGTCATGTCTCATTCAAGTGAGCTTTTGAGAAAGCAGAGAATTTTTATTATCAATCGCCAGTACATGGTATTATTACTTTTAAAAGTATCTGCAATAAACTTCAATTTATGCATAAAAAACTTCGAGGACTATGCCCACAAAAAAAACTCATGAAAATATAAAATTTAAATATGTAAACTAAAAAAGGCGTGGAGACAAAAAATCATCATTGAATATATCTATCTTTCATAGAAATTCAATAATCATAATTAAAATCTCTCTGTCTCTATCTAACTATACGCAAAAGTATTGAAGTAGGAGAGGTGATCAAGAAAATCAATCTTCAGACTGCTCAACTAACGGTTCTGATTGCTTCAGAAAATGATCATAAATAAAATTTAATTATACTAAATCGTCGATCTTTTATAATTAAAGGATGTATTATAATAATCGTTACATGAACATCAAACTATTATAAAAATAGACGAAAATTGAGTCACAAGAAATTGTTTAAGACCCATGATACTCTTTCTTTGCTGAGAAACCTTCCCCAATGCCTTATCACCTAAGGAGGCCCATGAATTCGCCATTATAGTTGTTGGGCCAATCATATAGATTGGACATGGGAAAATTGGTGGGCACACCAACATAGTATGTTAATTGAAGTAATATAAATCAAAATTGAAAAGTTTAAGGTCAAATTGAACAAATATTATATTATAACTTTCATTTTTAAAATTATTTGTTTTTTTTAAATAAAAATCAATTCTATATCAGTTTTAAGACGGAGTTTACAAATGTTAATTTTAAGATAATATATTAATATACATTTTATTGCTAAATTGACTTTATGAGTTAATTACATATCAATTCAATTAAATAAAAAAATCAACCAGGGTTATATATGAAATTTTAAATTTTGAAAATATAAAAAACACACTATAATCACCGACAATTATTATTTCTATTAAACTCTTTATTTTTCATGTTTTTTATAATATTTAAATAAAATAATTGTAAATATTTTTAAAATATTTTGATATTATTCAACTAAAAGCTAATGAACTGAAATTACCACGTAGATACAAATACAATTAATGATATTCACTTATTTTAATTTTTTTGTAAAAATACCATACATTTATAATATTATTAGCAAATAATGTATATTTTTTTTGGGGTTGTTATGAAAACGTCTTATATTATCAAACATTTTTTTTAAAAGTACCATTAATTATTGTTAAAATCTTTAATGCTCAAGCTATCAAGCTTATTCATCAGGTAGGCCTGATGGTTTCGCTCTCGCTACCACTCGTGTTATTCAGGATGTGGTCCAGAAAGATTGGCGAATCTCGATTTGTGCTATCCCTAGGAATTGTAATCAAGTTGCAGATGCTTTGGCAAAACGTGCAGGTCTCTCGAATCTCGACTTAGTTCTTTTAGATTCTGTCCCGAATTTTGTTGTTGATCTATTACGCGAGGACTTAGTTCTTCATAGGATGTAATCCTCGTGTGTTTTGTATATCTTATCATGTGCACTCTTTTTTACTCCATTAGATTTAGAAATTTTTTTAATGAGGTACATAATAACGATACACTTTTCTTATCAAAAAAATCTTTACTAATGTAATATCAAATCATAATAAAAACATAAACTAAAAACTTTTCTAAAGCTTAAGAAAATGACTTTAAAATCATGTGTCTCATAACAAATAAAGTTGGATGCTTTATACTATGTTTTTTCCTTTTCTTTTTTTCTCTTTATTGTCACTCTCTGCCCTTGACTAATTCTATTTTAGCAAGCTTACTTTTCAACACGTAGAGGCTGGAAAAGGATAGCGCTCAATTAATTAACCACTAATTAATTATTATTTTTCATATGATATATAAGAGGACAAAAGGCAGGGGATAAAATATAAAAAAAAAAAACAAATCTATTAATTAATTTATATTGAGAATGATTGCTTTTTCTTTTTCTACTTTACTCAGATATGGTTTATTCTAAGATTGTCTACCATTTTTTTTTATTTCATGTTGGCGGTGAAAAGTAAATTTCACAGATAATTTATATATTGAAGTGTTTTAGTTCTTAACATTTATTTTTGAACAAAAATAATATTTTATTAGAAATAAATTATTAATTAATTAACGGTCAAAAGTTCCCGCTGACTAGACAAATACACATACATAAATTATAATAATGACATGACATATTTACGTGACTGTTAAGGCTAACATTATTCTGAGTCATCAATTTCTTTAAAAATATATTAAATTAAATATAATTAACTATCCATCATTAATTTAAAGATAAATATTTTATACACAGTCGGTGGAAACTGAAAGTTTTCACAATCGCCTTAGTTTTAGGGTATATGGAGTTAGTTTAGGGTGTAGGGTTTATGGGGTTAGAATTTAGGGATAGTTGTTTCAATTTAAGGCTCATGATTATAATTTAGGGTTTATAGATTAAAACCTAAATCATCATCATATTATACTAAAAATTAAACCCTAACCTATAAACGCTAAATTATAACCATAAACCTTAAATTAAAACAACTATCCCTAAATTCTAACCCCTACACCTAAACCCCTAACCCCTATACCCTAAACTAACTCCATATACCCTAAACTTAAGGCGCTTGTGGAAATTTTCAATTTCCACCGCAAGTGTATAGGATATTAATAGGGATGAGCATTATACCCGGACCCGACCCAATCGGGTCGGATTTTATAATGAAAAAAATCGAGTTCGGGTCGGGTTTTTGTAAGGGGTAAACTCGGGTCGGTTCGGGTTTAGGGTGGAAAATATCCGACCCGACCCGGGACTAATAGTGTAATTTTCCCTAAATTGTTTGGGATATTTATAATAATACCCTCTCTCTATATATTTTTTTATAATTAAGTCCTTAAAATTGATTTTTTATTTATAATTTAGTCCTTTAAATTATATTTTTTTACAATTAAGCCCCTTAAAATTATTATTTTTACAATTAGGTCCCTAAAATTAATTTATTTTATATAGTTCGGGTCGGGTCAGAGTCGATTTTAATATATTTATTTTCGGGTCGAGTTTTTTGAAGAAAAGTTCATGTCGAGTCGGGTGCGGGTTTAGGGTGCCTATATTCGGGTTGGGTTCGGGTGGGCCAAAAACCCGAAGTTGTCCCCATCCCTAGATATTAATCCTTAATTTAATAGCAATTAACAAACAATCATATAATGACAGCATGGGAGATTTTAATTAAAAAAATACATAGGTAAGTAAGAATGATTTGATGCTTCGGGGTGCGTGCATATAAAGCCAACAAAGCACAAATATTACAATAATTTTCAGCCTAAAAGAATGCATCTTAAATCTTTCTTAGATACCTAAGAAAAATTTCACTCTATATATATAATATTCCTACAATGCGCATCAAAATTACTTATTATTTTTAAATTCTGTCAATTGTTTTTTTAACAAGAAATGTAGCTTCATTCAACAAAACCAAGTCAAATGAATAATTTAGAATAATTATTATTATCTACATTATTAATTGTATTTTTTATAAAGACAATTAGTGATGAAACTCAACATTATTTATTGAATGTATTATTTTTTTTTAGAGAAGTCATCGACTAATTATATATTGTTTAGGGCGTTAAAAGGAAAATTTTACCATAAAATTTATCTATTTTATTAGAATTTTTGTGCGGGCCACAGCCCACAAGTCTATGGAGGATGTTCAACACCTTAAGCAAATATAACTCAGTTTATCCCTTAATTACGATTAGGTGAATAAGGTACCTTCTAATAATAGATTTCCCTCCTTTTGTTTAGAGGTAGGCGTCTGGTCGAATCGAGTCAAAAAATTTTGAGTTAGTCGAGTTGATGTGTCGTATTTTATAACTCAGTTTTATTTGAAAATTTTTCGAGCCGAGTTCGAGTTTTTGTTTAAATTTAATTGTAAACATTTTATAATGTTATAATACTAATTAATTTCAATTTAAATAATTTTTTATAACCAGAGACAATACACATATATTTCTTTATATTTTTCAAATGTTATATACATATTTTCCAGGCAGAATTGAGTGACTCAACTATTACGGCTCTAACTAATCTTAATTACTAATGTGATTTTGAGGAATCCAATGCTGAAAGCATGAACCAGAACCGATATTAAAAAAAAATCAAAGCTTTCGACGGGGTAATATTATTGGGGTTGGAAAGGAAATTACACGACATAACCAATGAGGGTTTGAGGTTCGAAAACATTACATTAATCATCGACGTTGATTTCGATTAGTACTTTATTAATTTAACATTAACAACGAGCTGCAGCAAGTCATTCCTTGCTAAATATTAAATTTTGTTTGGGTGATTATCTGAATCATATTTTGTCGTCTAACCTTAGTAATTCGGATTGTCCGGTTTTATATTCTTAATAAATATTAAAATGATACATATGCTTGGCATTATGTATAATGACAGACACATAATTCTACATAAGGGTGAAATTTTTAGGAAATTATACTAGAGATGTAAAGGGTGCGAAATAAGATTGTCAATATAAAAATATTTAAAAATAAAAATTTTAGGGATGCAATTGCCCCTGCATGTCCTTAATCCATCCCTAATTATGTATATTGTATATGCCGTAGGGGTTGCTAACTGAGTTAAGCAGCTCATGAGTAGCTCAAGTTCGACTTGGTTAAAATTCGATCAATGCTCAACTCGATTACTTTGGATTTAAGATTTTAGAATTACTTCACCCGCTATTTGGAACATCTTTTTGTTAAATTTGTTAATTTATGTTTATATTAAGCTCTATATAGTAATGCTAGATTTTGCATATTTTTAATAAATAAGGTAAAATTTTGATGAACATAATGAGTACAAATCGAATAAAATTTTATCAAACTTCTTAAACGAGTCAAACACTCTTCAACTCGTGATCAACTCGTTTGATAACTACGCTAAAATGCCGAATAGATCATAATGTTATAAGTTGAAAATGATTTTCATGGTTAAATTAATATATATTTTTCCTTAATTTGGTCATTTCGTGACCAATTCCTGATCACTATTTAGAACATCGGAATTTTATTAAACACCATAAAAGATATTAAAAATACAATGCATTAAAAGAGAAAAAAAAGGATTGGTCCACTGAAAATTTTATACAAATGTGTAAAGAAAAGCAAACACTTCCATGGTGATTAGCATACCATCAAAACCTAGAAACATTCATGAATCTCTTTTTCTAGCCAAACGAGATGCTTTACGGGATAAAAAAAGAGTGATGAGCGAACCAAAATATCAGACATATTCTTTTACTACACAGTTCTTATTACATCGGCTAACAAACCACCAAACAAGTGGAGATCAATCTTTTTTGTGACCACCGACATAATCAAATAAAAAATTAGCTTCGTGAGAATTTTTATACGAGCACCAAACGGCCGTTAATGTATGTTGAAATCTTGTCAAATGACAAATGAAAAGAATCACAAAAGTCAATAAAAGCATGCTACAAGAGTAGAGATTCTTATGAAAAATAAAAAAAAAACTCAAAAATTAGGTTATGTAAAAACAAGTGAAATAATGAATATCAGCGGTCGACAACTAACACAAAAGCTGGTATCACCGCCAGCTAATCTAAGAAAAAAATGAAAAAATAAACCTTACGACCTAGGAGGCGATGACAGAAAAAAAATTTAGGTTATGTAAAAAGTTACATGATGGAAATGGTGTTGCAAAAGCTACATTAGTTAGGTTAACTCTTTTCCAATTTTATTTAGGATTAATATCCTATACACTGGCGGTGGAAACTGAAAGTTTCTACAAACACCTTAGTTTTAGGGTATAGAGAGTTAGTTTAGGGTATATGGTTTAGGGGTTTAGGTGTAGAGGTTTAGAATGTAGGGATAGTTGTTTTAATTTAAGGTTTAAGGTTATAATTTAGGCTTTATATGTTAGGTTAATATGGTGAAAATTTAGGTTTTAAACTATAAACCCTAAATTATAACCATAAACCTTAAATTGAAACAATTATCCCTAAATTCTAACTCCTTACATCTAAACCCCTGAACCTATACCCTAAACTAACTCCCTATACCCTAAAATTAAGACGCTTGTGGAAACTTTCAATTTACGCCATATGTGTATAGAATATTTATCCATATATATAATAATTAGGAATTGAGAATGGCTTCTGCTTTTTTCTTACCCACTTTGAGGGAAAAAAAAGCAAAAGCTAGGAAAAAGCAAAGAAAGTAAAGGAAAACATAAAACCAAAGTGAGAAAGAAAAAGGCAATGCAATAAAGAAATGAAAGAAAAAACAAACAAACAAAGTTTTCCCCCGAAGACCTCCATTGATTCAAATTCCTCTCAACCTTTAATAAATCACGAGTGGGAAGTTTCTACAAACACTTGTTTGGAGGGAGAGATAATAGTTTCATAACAAAGGGAAAGTGAAATGAAAGGCAAACAAACAAAGAAAGAAAGTTTTTAAAGTGATCACTAACATCATCATCTTCTTCATTCGAGATTGATTCATAAGGGCCATGAACCGAGGATTGCTGCAGAGCTCACCAGTTCAGCAGCTGATGGCCGGAAACCCTAACTGCTGGAATAATAACCACGAGCTTCCTGAGTCATGGAGTCAACTTCTCTTGTAATTCTCTCTCACCCTTTTTTCTGAATAGGGTTTAGGGTTTACATCGTGTTAATTTATGTCATTTACAAGTTACACGTGTTGTTTATAGGGGTGGATTGGTGGAAGATGAAGAAAACTCTGCAAGCAGCTATGTGTATGGAAATGCAACTAAACCAGCTTGGTTTCATCAGATATCGTCGTCTGCTTCATCCCCTAAGTCCAGTAGTGTCACAAGTTTCAGCAGTAACATGTTGGATTTTTCAGGCAACAAAGCTGATCATCCAAGCCATCCACCGCCAGTTCGGTCTTCTGAGGTGAGAGAGGGGACGAAGAAGGCTAGGGTTCAACCTTCTGCAACCCAATCTACCTTAAAGGTAATGTTCAAGAAAATATGAAAAAAAGCCAGGGAAAACTTTACCTTGTAATTTCTTCTTCTTGTGATTTGTGTGATTCACATGTATATAACAGGTGAGGAAGGAGAAACTAGGAGACAGAATCACATCACTTCACCAGCTTGTTTCTCCCTTTGGGAAGGTACTAAAACAAGCATTAATCAATGTAATTATTAATGGAAAGAAAACATAAGATGTTTTGTTGTGCAGACAGCCCATAAAGAATCTTAAACGGTGTTTTTTTTTTCTTTCTATTTTGCAGACTGACACAGCCTCTGTGTTGTCAGAAGCCATTGGATACATTAGATTCCTTCAGAGTCAAATTGAGGTGATGTTTCTCTTCCTTTTTCTTTTTTTGCAAACAACCATGAACCAGCAGTGACAGTGATAGCACACTGTTTCAAAATCTCTTGGACTTTAGTTTTACAATAAATAAATATATTCCTTCTCCATGAATACAGGCTCTCAGCTTACCCTACTTGGGCAATGGATCAGCAAACATGAGGCACCAACAGTCTGTAAGTAAACTTGGATTTTGAAATAAAGAACAATGTTGTCAGCTTTATGCTAGCTTTAGTACTCTTTATTTATTTGTTTGTTTATTGGGATTTGAAGGATTGTAAGGAAGAAGCAAACAAGGATCTGAGGAGTAGAGGGCTGTGCTTGGTTCCGGTTTCATGCACACTTGAAGTGTGGAGTGGTGACAATGGAGCTGATTACTGGGCTCCTCCACCTGCTCTGGGTGCTGGATTTTTCCGATAGTTATTAGAACTGTAATGGGGGGAAATGATAATATAACATCATGAGCAGTCACTCTGCTGATTGGAAAATAGGTTTCAAGGCTGATTGCTCATGATGCTATACAAGATGTTTTTTCTTTGGGATATTTCGTCGATCATGTTGTGTGCTAAGCTCTAGCCTGGTGACTTCTAAGAACTATCTCTCTCTCTCTAATTTACTACTAATTAAAATTTAAGCTTAGCTGCTTAAGTGTTAACTTTTATTCATATGTATATCTATTTTATTATGAATTTGAGTGAAAAATAATAGGGGTATTTCTACTTGAATGTTGAACCATTTTGTGTTTCATACAAAATTTTGATGATTACGATAAAATTCACCCAAATAATTTGAATTATCATATATATGCTTTCATTTATTTCGCTATTTACATGTCCAGATCCTTAATTTCATGAAGGTTTATTTATCTTGATAACTTTTTTTAATAATTTCACGAAAATTTATAATGTTATATTTCGTCACATCTATTATATGAGTAAAAGAATGTACTGAAGTTTTATCTCAACTAAATCTTAATAGATTAGTTCGTGATGTCAATGGAAAATTCTTTAAGTTTTACACGTTTTTAGATCGTTGGATGGGGGAAATGAATGACTGAGATTAACTCCTTACTTTTTTTTCCCAAGTGATAATCTTACCATATTAACGATTCAAAAAATGTGTAAAACCTAGAGAGTTTTACACTGTGTAACTGAATCCTATCCCTATATATATAATAATGACAAAATCCAAGTGACCAGGTCAGGTGTGTAATGTTGGCATTAGGATTCTATACAAAAAGAAACTACATCATGATACATGTGCAAAATAAAACATAATCAATTCAACCCACAAATCATACTGTTTGTTTTTTACAATATATATATATATATATATATATATATTTTAAATGTGACACTTGTTGTGTCAATAATGATGTTTCCATGTTACACATGGATAATTTCATGTCAACATATAAATGTTATTTGTTGGCATGGCATGGTAATTTGCAATGTGCCAATGTCCACCAACCCCACCCGCTCCCAAATATTTTTCTTATCCCACCTTTCCTTTTAATCCCCCCCCCCTAAATATTTTTTTTTGGCTTAATACAACTTTTTCCCCTAAAGTATACCCGATTTCCCAACTTGTCCCCTAAACTTCATTTTGCCCACTTTTTCCGGCCCCTTAAACAAATCACCGTTACCCATTTTGTCCCATTCCGTTAAAAAAAAATTCGGCCAATAACATCCTGCCACGTCATCAACTGATTGACTAAGTCAATCTGTCTGGTTTTATTTAAAGGGTAAATTACATGTCAAGTCTGTCAGGTTTGTTTTTTTGTTCAATTTAGTCACTGAAAAGTCTATTTTTACCTTAAATTGACCCCTATTTGTTTTTAATTTTTATAATTTAGTCCATTATTTGTTGTTATTATTAATATTATTTTATTAAAATGTTAATATTTAATAAAAATAAATAAAAACAAATATTTTAATACTAAATTAGTAATTTTTTAGATTCGAATTCCAATTAAATTCTAATTATTAATTATAATTTCACTATATTTGAATTATAGTTTTTGAGTAAAATTTAAATTATATTAGAATCATGTTCATATTATATTCGAATCATATTCAAATTATATTTGAATCATCTTCTAATTATATTCGAATTATTAATTCGAATTTTGCTATATTCGAAATATATTTTTTGAGAAAATTCAAATTATATTAGAATTATATTTGAACCATGTCTATATTATATTCGAATCATATTTAAATTATTTTCGAATTATAATTTGAATATGATATTTCGAATGTAATTCGAATATGATTCTAATATAATATGAACATGATTCGAATATAATTCTAATATAATTACATGTTTTTTCAAATATTATATTCGAATCATGTTCATAGTATATTCGAAACATGTTTAACATGTAATTATATTCGAATCATGTTTAACAGGTAATTATATTCGTATTATGTTCATATTAAAATTATTTTCGAAATATAATTTGAATATGATATTTCGAATGTAATTTGAATATGATTCGAATATAATTCTAATATAATTACATGTTTTTTGAACTATTATATTCGAATCATGTTTAACAGGTAATTATATTCGAATCATGTTTGACAGGTAATTATATTCGAATCATGTTTAACAAGTAATTATATCCGTATCATGTTTAACAAGTAATTATATGCGTATCATGTTCATATTATATTCGAATCATATTCAAATTATATTCTAAATATGATTCGAATATAATACGAGCATGATTTGAATATAATACGAACATGATACGAATATAATTACATGTTAAACATGATTCAAATATAAATTTGAATATGATTCGAATATAATAGTTGAAAAAACATGTAATTATATTAGAATTATATTCGAATCATGTTCATATTATATTCGAATCATATTCAAATTACATTCGAAATATCATATTCAAATTATATTTCGAAAATAATTTTAATATGATTCGAATATAATATAGACATGGTTCAAATATAATTCTAATATAATTTGAATTTTGCTCAAAAAATATATTTCGAATATAGCAAAATTCGAATTAATAATTCGAATATAATTAGAAGATGATTCAAATATAATTTGAATATGATTCGAATATAATATGAACATGATTCGAATATAATTTAAATTTTACTCAAAAACTATAATTCAAATATAATGAAATTAGAATTAATAATTAGAATTTAATTGGAATTCGAATCTAAAAAATTACTAATTTAGTATTAAAATATTTGTTTTTATTTATTTTTATTAAATATTAACATTTTAATAAAATAATATTATTAATAATAACAAATAATGGACTAAATTATAAAAATTAGAAACAAATAGGGGTCGATTTAAGGTAAAAATAGACTTTTCAGTGACTAAATTGAACAAAAAAACAAACCTGACAGACTTGACATGTAATTTACCCCTTAAATAAAACCAGACGGATTGACTTAGTCAACCCGTTGATGACGTGGCAGGATGTTATTGGCCGAAAATTTTTTTAACGGAAAAGGGTAACAGAATGGGACAAAATGGGTAACGGTGAATTGTTTAAGGGGAAAAAGTAGGCAAAATGAAGTTTAGGGGGCAAGTTGGGAAATCGAGTATACTTTAGGGGGAAAAAGTTGTATTAAGCCATATTTTTTCCCTAAAATTTTCCCGACTAAATCAGACAAAAGTAAATAAACAAAATTTGGTGCATCATACGTCTACATGTGTAAAATTAAAGATAATACATATATCATCACTCAACTATCTTTATTTTCTTAATTATTTTATAACCTTATAAATATTTTTATAACCTAATTATTTTATTTCCATATAAATATTTTTTTAAATAAATTGTGTTGTTATTTATAGGGATGTAAAAACAGGTAATCGGACAGGTTTCAGGTCGGGTTCTGTCAGGTCGGGTAAAATCGGATACAGGTCATTTCAGGTAAAAATAAAATTTTTGACTCGACTCGGGTCGGGTGCGGGTCCATTGCAGTCGGGTAATTTGCAGGTCGGGTCCATTTCAGGTCGGGTCAATTTTTAGGTCGGGTCCATTTCAGGTCAAACTCGTTGCAGATCGGGTAAAAACAGGTCGGGTAAAATCAGTTAATTGGCAGGTAAAATTGCAGGTCGGGTAAATTTCAGGTCGGGTTCATTTCAGGTCGGGTTCATTTCAGGTCGGTTTCATTTCAGGTCGGGTTCATTTCAGGTCGGGTAATTCCAGGTCGCCGGGTTCATTTCAGTTTGGGTTAATTCAGGTTCACCAGGAATGAAGAATTTTGAATAAAAACAAAGTTTTATGGACTATAGTGAAAAAAAAATAAGAGCTAATTTGGACTAAAATAAAGTTTTATGGACTATAATAGGCTCATTTTTGAATAAAAACAAAGTTTTATGGACTATAGTGAAAAATAATAATAAATAAGAGTTAATTTGAAGTAAAAATAAAGTTATAAGGACTCAATTGAATTGAATTAAAACTTAAAGGACTTGAATAAAAAACTTATATAATATAAAGGGCTTTATTTATAATTTACCCTAAATTAAAATTCAATTTGAAATTGGCGGTTTGAAATCAAATTTTCCCGCCCTTATATTATAATTTAATATTATTTATTAATTATTATAATATAATATAACTTATTAATTAATATAATAACTTTATAACTTATAAGCATAAATACATCATACATGTGATTATGTGTATATTATATATATATATATATATATATATATATATATATATTTGTATGTATTCACATGTATGTAAATTACAATATATAATTATATATTATACAAAGTACAAACATGTATGTATAATGTATAATGTATTTATGTATATGTAATGTATTATACATAAATACATAAATACATAAATTGAATTGAACTCAATTGAATTGAACAAAAACTTAAAGGACTTAACATCTAAAATTTAAAGGGCCACAAAATATATAGCCCATCTAAAATTTTTAGCCCAAAGCCCAACAATTAATAATTATTATATTCAGCCCATCTAAAATATTTAGTCCGAAGCCCAACAATTAATAATTAATATTTATTATTGATATTATCAATTATTATAAATGGGTGGTAGGATAAGAGCCCAAAGGCCCAAGGCCCAAACTATTACCAATTATTATTAATTATTATATAAATTATAAGTTTTAGGCGCCCAAACTATTACTAATTATTGATAATTATTATATAAATTATAAACCCAAGGCCCAAGGCCCAAACTATTACCAATTATTATTAATTATTATATAAATTATAAGTTTTAGGGGCCCAAAGGCCCAAGGCCCAAACTATTACTAATTATTAATAATAATTATATAAATTATATGTTTTAGGGGCCCAAAGGCCCAAGGCCCAAACTATTACCAATTATTATTAATAATTATATAAATTATAAGTTTTAGGGGCTCAAAGGCCCAAGGCCCAAACTATTACTAATTATTGATAATTATTATATAAATTATAAACCCAAGGCCCAAGGCCCAAACTATTACCAATTATTATTAATAATTATATAAATTATAAGTTTTAGGGGCCCAAAGGCCCAAGGCCCAAACTATTACTAATTATTGATAATTATTATATAAATTATAAACCCAAGGCCCAAGGCCCAAACTATTACCAATTATTATTAATTATTATATAAATTATAAGTTTTAGGGGCCCAAAGGCCCAAGGCCCAAACTATTACTAATTATTTATAATAATTATATAAATTATATGTTTTAGGGGCCCAAAGGCCCAAGGCCCAAACTATTACCAATTATTATTAATTATTATATAAATTATAAGTTTTAGGGGCCCAAAGGCCCAATGCCCAAACTATTACTAATTATTGATAATTATTATATAAATTATAAACCCAAGGCCCAAGGCCCAAACTATTACCAATTATTATTAATTATTATATAAATTATAAGTTTTAGGGGCCCAAATGCCCAAAGCCCAAACTATTACCAATTATTATTAATAATTATATAAATTATAAGTTTTAGGGGCCCAAAGGCCCAAGGCCCAAACTATTACTAATTATTGATAATTATTATATAAATTATAAACCCAAGGCCCAAGGCCCAAACTATTACCAATTATTATTAATTATTATATAAATTATAAGTTTTAGGGGCCCAAAGGCCCAAGGCCCAAACTATTACCAATTATTATTAATAATTATATAAATTATAAGTTTTAGGGGCCCAAAGGCCCAAGGCCCATATAAAATAAATGGGTGGTGGGATAAGAGCCCAAAGGCCCAAGGCCCAAACTAATACATAAATATTATATAAATTATAAGTTTATATATATATATATATATAAATTATATTATATTTATGAGTTAGTCTTTATATTCGATGGTTTACGGTTTAGGGTGTTGCGTTATGATCACGAGCTATCATTATTGTTTATGGTTTAGAGTTGAAGGGTTTAATGTTTATGGTTTAACTTTAAGGTTCCATGGTTTATGGTTTAGGGTGTTGCATTAGGGTTTATGTGTTATCATTAATTCATTTTTGCAATATTGCTTATGGATTAGAGTACATTCCTACATCAACATGGTTTATATCTTTAAGGTTTAGGGTTTAGGGGACACCGTACATAGTTCATATTTAAATATTTAGGGTTGTTGTTATTGGTTGTATGGTTAGGGTTTAGAATCTAATGTGTAAGGTTTACGGTTTAGGGTTTCTAAGTTATAACTTATCATTATTGTTTAGTGGTTATAGTTTAGGGTTTAGTGTTTAGGGTTTTGGGTTTAGGGGTATATATTTGGCTTTATGGGTTTTCATTATTGTTTATGGTTTATAGTTTAGGGTATATGGTATAAGTCATAAGGTTTAGGGTTTATGGTTTATAAGTTTTCATTAATCATTATATTTGTTCATGGTTTATAGTTAAGGGTTTAGTATTTAGGGCTAGGATTAGGGTTATACAATCGACTTTATGAGTTTTTATTACCATTAATGGTTTAGGGTTTAGGGTTTATGGGTTTATGAGACAGGGTCTTTAAGTTTTCAGTATTGTATAATTTAGGGTTTAGGGTTTAAAGTTAGGATTTATTAGTTTTCATTATCGTTTAGGGTTTAGGGCTTAGGGTTTAGGATTTCATGATTGATACCTTAATTCAAAAGTCAAGCCCCCATTAACCCTAAACCTAAAGGCTTCATAAACACTAAATCAATACCCTAAACCCTAAACATTTAACATAAACCCTAAACCACAACCCATAAATATTTAAACCTTAAACCCCAAAACTCAAACACTAATTGAAATAGTAGCACTAATCCTTAAACCTTACCCCTAAGTTATAACCTTAAACTATAAATTATAACCCTAACTCATAAATTAAAACCCCAAACATTTAATTAAACCCTAAACCCTAAACCTAAAGACTTCATAAACACTAAATCAATACCCTAAACCCTAAACATTTAACATAAACCCTAAACCACAAACCTTAAATATTTAAACCTTAAACCCTAAAACTCAAACACTATTTGAAATAGTAGCACTAATCCTTAAACCTTACCCCTAAGTTTTAACCTTAAACTATAAATTATAACCCTAAACTCCTAAATTAAAACCACAAACCTTAAATTAAATCCTAACCCTAAACCTTAACATTGAAATAAGGACCAAATCGAACATAAAATAAAATTTTAAGCTGAATTTCACAAAAATCAGGACCAAATTGAAACAATTGAAAGTTAGAGTGCTTGCGGAGCAAAACCCACACGACCCGTTAAAGAACACGCGGATCTTTCCCAAACCCACCCGACCTGGCTCACCCCTATAAATAAACCCTCACCCCCAGCCAATTTACAGCATTTTTACCCTATCGTTACTCTGCCGAAATTTCTCCTCGTTCTCTCTCTCTCTGAAAAACACAATTTCTCCCAGATTTCCTATCTATTCTCGATCAAAACCTCACTTTTTCCCAAAGTTCTTCATTGTTCTTCCCCAAAATCCTTCCATCTTATACAAACTTCCTACTTCAGTATAAACCTGTTTCCTCTCGATCAAAACCTCACTTTTTCCCAAAGTTCTTCATTGTTCTTCCCCCAAATCCTTCCAGATCCTATACAAACATCCAACTTCAATCTAAACATGTTTCCTCTCGATCAAAACCAAACTTTTTCACCAAGTTCTTCACTGTTCTTTCCCAAACCCATTCTAGATCCTATACAAACATCCTACTTCAATCTAAACCTGTTTCCTCTCGATCAAACCCAAACTTTTTCTCAAGAACATCATCCTGTTCTTCCACTTTCTCCTTTTCAATCCTTCAAAACCCTAATCCCCAAATCAAAAATGTTTTACCCTAAACCCCAAGTTACCTGATACCCTAACCCATATACTCTAATCCCCAATCCCCAAACCCTAATCCATCAACCCTAAACCCCAATCTCTAATCCCCAAACCCTAATCCATCAACCCTAAACCCTTATCCCCAAAACCGATTCGTATTCAAAAATCTTTTCATCTTCTTCAGAAAACCCTAATATCCCTTCTCCTTCTTCTGACTTCTGAGATCCCTGAAAGCCCTTCTTCTTCTCCTGACTTCTGAGTTCCCTGGAAGTCCTTCTCATTCTTCTGACTTCTGATATCCCTGGAAGCCCTAATCTTCTGGGATTTGGTAAGTTTTTTTTCTCATTTGTTCTTTTTATTTTTATTTTTATTTTTTTTTATTTTTTTATTTTTTATACTCTGATATATCCTAACTTTGTTTCTGTTTGGTTTGCATGTTTATTTTCTGGGAGCGGCTCTTCTGGCATTTTCAGTTGTTGGTATATTTCTAAAATCCCTAACTTCTGGTTGGTATATTTCTGTTTATGTGGTTCTGGTATATATTTCTGTTTTATATTCATGCTTTTTCATTTGGTTTCTGTTTCTGTTTTGTTTGTTTAGTATGCATGCTAGGGTTTCTGTTACTTAAATGTTTTTAAGTTTCTGTTATGGTTCTGGATTTTGGTTTGGTTGCATGTCTACTTTCTTTGGTTGCATGTCTACTTTATTTGGTTTTTTTTGGTTTCTGTTTCTGTGTTGTTGATTTAGTATGCATGCTAGGGTTTCCTTGGTTTAATCCGAGTATATAGGCTGGAATACCAGACCTGCGGGGCTACTGGTGCCAAAGGGGGTTTTTAAAGGATCCTGGGGTTCGGTGTAAACAACGCCACGTACAAGGATTAAACTGAAACCACCCTCTGTTTCTGTATTGTTTGTTTAGTATGCATGCTAGGGTTTCTGTTTATTAAATGTTTTAAAGTTTCTGTTTCTGGATTTTGTTATGTAAAATGTGTTATGTACTTGTTCTTTTTGCTGTTTCATTCATTTTCTGGGATTTCACATATTTTTCTTTTGTTCATTTAGCACAGCTATGCCTATGGATGATATTTCTTATGAGTTGGAGTTTCCCGTTCAAAGAGGTATACTCTTTTAACTTTTTTATTTTCAGAAGATCATTTTTAGTATTTGATCAGTCACTAACTCTTTTTTGTTAATGTTTTGTTTGAAGCGGATGAAAATGACCAAGCCTCTACTGTTCTTCCTTCCATTAGAAGGAGGGCTTCAACAACTCCATCAACAGAGTTTGGGAGAAGGACTTCTCCTGTTTGGGATCACTATTGCTTCGTTAAGGAAGAGGATGGCATCTTTGCTGAATGTAAGTATTGCAAATCAAAAAGGTATAAAACCGATTCTTATATTGGTACCTCTAACCCTAAAAGACACACTGAGAAATGCCCTGCCTATAAGGATTTCCTTGTATCCAATCCCAGTAGTGTTTTAGGAAGTTCTTTTGATCAGAAAACCTATTGTGATTTGTTTGCTGAAGCTATTTTGTGTCATGGATATGCATTGAGCATGGTTGAGCATGATAAACTTAGGATTTTGCATCGTTATCTTAATTCTAATGTCAAGGATATCTCTAGGTATACTGTTACTAAGCATTACATGTTAAAACATGAGAAGCATAAGAAGTTGTTAATTGATTCAATGCTTTCTGTTTCAAGTAGAATCTGTTTTACATGTGATGGTTGGTCTGCTTGCACTTCACGTTCATATTTTGCTCTGACTGCCCATTATGTTGATAATAATTGGAAACTTCAGTCAAAAATTCTTAACTTTCGTCGTTTCCCCCCACCCCATGATGGTGAGTCTATATATAAGTTAGTTAAGAAGTTGTTATGTGAGTGAGGTCTTGAAAGGAAAGTTTTTACTATAACCCTTGATAATGCATCTGCCAATGATAGAATGGTTAAGCGTCTCAAAGACGATTTGCATGCCATCTCTCCCCTTCCTTGCAATGGTAAATACTTTCACATTAGATGTGCTGCTCATATTCTGAACTTGATAGTTCAAAGGGGGTTGAAGGTTATTGATTCTTCTATTGTTAAGTTGCGCGAAATTGTTAAATTTATTGACTCTTCTAATTCTAGACTATGTGGTTTTGATTCTGCTGTTAGAGATTGTGGTTCGGATTTTTCTGGTAAGTTAGTTTTGGATGTCCCTACTAGGTGGAACTCCACTTATTTGATGCTACGTAGGGCTATTGATGCTAAGTTAGCTATCAATTTGTTTGTTAATAGAGAGAATGGCCTGGATATTATATTAGAGGATGAGTGGGAAACTGCATCTTTGATATGTGATTTTCTTGAGCCTTTTTATGAGATTACCACTCTGTTCTCTGGATCCAAGTATCCTACCTCTAATTTATATCTGGCTAATGTTGTTGCTATTGAGAAACTTCTGTGTGATGCTCACAATGATCCCTGTGTTGGAATTTCTGCTATGGCTGGTCCTATGCTTGAGTTGTATGAGAAATACTGGTCTGAACACTCTACTATTCTGTCTTTTGCTGTTTTACTTGATCCCCGTTATAAGTTGCAACTTCTGAAGGAGTTGTATGGTGTCCTCTATGTTGAGGATGAGGTTGAGAGGAGGGTTAGTCTTGTGTACAATGAATTTGTGAATTTGTATATCTATTATTCTAGAACTGTTCTGTGTTCTTCATCTTCTTCTAATTCTTCTGTCCAATGCAATTCATCTCAAAGTACAAGTATTTCGAGTTCGAATCGGCTTCGGACCTTCAAAAAGTCAAATCTGTTTCAGGTCAGTTTTGTTTTAGTTTATGTTTTCATTTTTGTTTCTTTTACTTACAATTTTCTAACTAGTTTTATGTTTTTTTTGTAGAATTTTGATGCAAATTTGGCCGCTTCTAGGAGTGGTAAATCTGATGTTGACTCTTATATATCTTTGCCCCTTCTCCCTCGGTCTGATGATTCTGAGTTTGATATATTAGAGTATTGGAAGTCACAGTCTGTTTCTTTTCCTACTCTTTCTCTCATGGCTAGAGATGTTTTAGCCATTCCAATTACTTCTGTTGCATCCGAATCCTCATTTAGTATGGGGGGTCGGATTTTGAACAAGTTGAGGGCTAGACTTTTGCCCAAAAATGTTGAAATTTTTGTTACAACCCGTAATTGGTTGTATGGATTTGAGCCTGAGGATAAAGATGATGAATATCTGGCTGTTGTGAATGAATCTTCTCTGCCTGATGTTGCTGTTGAAGATCCCATTCTTGATTGAGGTATTCTAATCTCTCTCTGTTTTTACTTTTGTTTTGTTTCTGTTTCTTAGTCTCTGATTTCACTTTTGTTTTTTTAACTTTCAGTTTATGTTGCTGTTATATTTTGATGTTGCTGGACTTGGTCATACAATGCTCTTTTTATGTTGCCCAAAAATGTAAGTTTACCTTTCTCATCTTTTTCTTTCTTTATTTACATGTCTTTTATTTCTTTTAGTGTTGTTTACTTTTTCTTATACCTTGTTTTTTTTTCTTTTAGTGTTGTTTTGTTCTGGTTGCTGTTCAATGCTGAGTTTGATGCTGGTTGAAGTTCTTTGTCGGTTGCTGTCTTGCTGGTTGCTGGTTGCTGGGTATTAAGTACTGTTAGTTTGTTGGTTTTATTTTGTTGCCCTTGTTTTAATTTTGCTGGTTTCTTAGCTTTCATAGCTAAGTTACCCATAATTAAAACTTGTTGGTAGCTTTATGTAGTTGCTCGATGATGATCTTTCTGGTAGCAAAGTCTTTTGACTTTGTTATAAGATCTGAGAGCAAAATTACTTATCATTTTGTAAGCTTCTATTCTGGTTGTAAACTTAAAGTTTGTATTCTCTTTGTTATTAACTTATTTTAATTTTATGTTTGTAAAATTATTATAATTTAACTGTTATTATGAAGTTAACTCGATTACTTCATTTTGTTCATTGTTCGTTGTTAATTTAAGTTAACTGTTAATTTCAAGTTAGCAAAGTGACTTCATTTTATTCTTTGTTATTAACAAATTTAAGAAGTTAACCCGTTTAAATTAACAAACTAGTGTTGTTATCCAGATTAATCTAAGTTAACTGTTAATTTGAAAGACAATTGTCATAATACTAACTTAACTTTTAATTTGAAAGACTTAATATATATCAATCTAAGTTAACTGTCATAATACTAACTTAACTGTTAATTTGAAAGACTTAATAACTTGGTATATTTTATGTCAATTGTCTTAGTATATATGTTTTATATAATTTAAGTTAACATAAATATGAAGCATAATAAGTACGAAAAATAAGACAAATTATAAGTTAATAACTTAGTATTTATTATGTCAATATGTTTTATCTAATTTAAGTTAACATAAATATGATGCATAATAAGTACGAAAAATAAGACAAAATATAAGTTAATAACTTAGTATATATTATGACAATTGTCTTTCAATTAATATAATATATAATTAATATAATACTTAAAAGATTTTTCTTATAGATTTTTCTTATTATGTTAATAACTTTAGTAAAATAAGTTATTATGTCAATTGAAAGACATTTGACATAATGAATTATACAAGTTTAATATATTATATTAATTATATATTACTAATATATTATATATTTAGTATAAAATAAGACAAATATTTTAAGTATATAATTTTATTATTTATACTTAAACAAATTTTTTAGTATATAATTTTAAGTAATGAAATTAACATAATCTATTAAAAATTTATTAAGTTTATAATAAACAGGTCTACATTAGTTCAGGTCAACAACAGTTCAGGTTCAAAACAGGTCGGGTCCATTAACAGGTCGGGTTCATAACAGGTCGGGTAAAATCGGATCTCGGGTCGTTTCAGTCAGATAATATCAGGTAATTCGCCAGGTCGGTCTCGGGTTCGGGTTCGTTTCAGTCGGATGCAGGTCGGGTTTCAGGTCAAAATTACCAGGTCAGATTCGGGTTCGGGTTGTTTTCAGTCGGACACAGATCGGGTTCGGTTGCTACAGTAACAGGTTCAACTCGGGTTCGGGTCAGCAACAGTCAGTTACAGTTCGGGTTCGGATCATCGAATTCTCGGGTTAAATCAGGTTCTGACTCGAGCAGGTTTCAGGCAGGTTTCCAGATCCTGACTTGTTTTTACAACCCTAGTTATTTATACAAGAAAGCATTATTAAAACTGCAACAAATCCCTTAAACATTATTGGGCAGCCATCTCTTTGTTAAATAATTCCACAAGCTGTACACAGGTGTCTCTTTACATCAATCATTAGTATAGCTTTGTTTTGTACACATATTTGCATTGTTTCCCTAATACAATCTAATAAACTATAATTTTTATATTATCCTATATTATTTGAATTAAGATTAAAATTTTAAAATTCGAATAAAATATAAACAAAAAATTAATCAAGTCAAATCCCTATGAGTTATACCAAGTGGGATGCACATACTGAATTGTTGAGTTAAATTTATGGTTCGAGCACCAGTAATGCATACTGTGTGTGCCGATTTTGAAAAGATTTAGAAAATTGATCAGATGCTACCATTGCATCACACTAGCATAATAAAAAAATATTGATTAAATTAATCTGTCAATCAATGAATTAGATATCAAATTTTAAAATATTGACTAAATTAATATGTCAATCAATGAATTAGATATCAATAAAAGATATACAGAAAATTGTGCTCCGTTGGCATATAACTATATAAGTATGCATTTTGACTTTTTTTATTTGCAATTGAACTTAATTAATTAACTCCTGTTCTGTTAACCTGGTCGTCTAACAAATCAAGGGAATCTCCGGTCGGAAAACAGAAGCAAGGTACGCTAAAGTCGTTGACAAATACGTACATTATTAGTGTTTGACTTTCACGTTCCATACCAGAAACCTCTTACTCACGCAAACATCCTTTTCCTTCATTTTTTATGAACACATCTAAAATGAAAGAAAAAGAATCCTATAATCCCTTAACAAATTATTTAATTATAATTTAGTCTATGAAAAAATCACACTTTGACCTGGTCCCCATACTCAAACATTTTCTAGCAGCAGCAAATCCAAGTCTCCGCCGTTTTATCCGCAGAGGGTGTCTGTAAATATCCTTCAAAAACAAAATTCCAAAACATTGACCACATCGCCGGCCAGTTTAATTTCTGATTCTGAAATGGAGTCTTTTTTCCAGGACAATTCTTGTTCTTACGAATCCGATGCCGGGGTCGAGGTAATCTTCTCGTTACAAACAAGAAAAGAAATCTCCACTCCCTAGGCTAATAATACAACAATGCAATGCATATGTATGTTTATGTTCTTGTCATTGTAGGAAAACAACAGAGAAGAAGCATTGTTAGACAAAAGTGGAAACAGCCCAGCACGAAGACAAAAGCAGCCTATCTTTGTTGATGGCAGTCGGTAAGTAGTATTGAAAAACATTTAGCAATCTTCTTTTTTTACATATTGTCAGTCTCCTCATTTTCTAATGGCGGATAATGGTACACCCCCTGGCAGTGGGAAACATACGCCTCCCAAGGATTTTGTTTGCCCCATCACAAGCCATTTGTTTGATGATCCAGTCACCCTTGAAACAGGCCAGACTTACGAGCGTCGAGCCATTCAGGAATGGCTCGATCGGGGTAATTCGACATGTCCGATCACCCGCCAGAGTCTACATAGCACTCAGCTGCCTAAAACGAATTATGTACTGAAGAGGCTCATAGCGAGCTGGAAAGAAACTGATCATCATGAGCCAATGGTCAAGTCTGTAGTTCCTGCAACTTCTCCTAATAGTGTCATAAGCCAGGCCGCTATGGATAGAACCACCAATGAGTTACGCCAAGCGATCACTGATCTTTGTATGTCTGAAATTCTCAAGGATTCGGAAATGGCTGTTCTACAAATAGAGAGATTTTGGAAAAACATGGATATAGAACCTGATACTCTAGCTATGCTTTCGAACCCTCCGGTAATCAATGGATTCGTGGAGATCCTTTTCAATTCTGTGGACCTCCAGGTGCTGAAAGCCACCATTTTTCTCCTGTGTGAACTTGGTTCAAGAGATGAAACCGTGATCCATACACTTACCCGAGTCGACTCCGATGTCGAACGCATAGTTGCTTTATTTAAGGAAGGGCTGGAAGAGGCAGTTGTGCTGATATATCTGTTAAGACCTTCAATCACTGGCCTAGTGGAAATGGATGTAGTGGAATCCCTCCTAGCAGTTATAAAGGGGGGAGGTGAAGATTTGATTAAAATGTGCTTGAAGCCAAAAACAGCTTCGGTTTTCTTATTGAGACAAATTCTTAGGAGCAATGAAGAGAATGTTGCATCTTCCATTATCGACAAGATTGTTTCTTCGAAAGTGATTGAAAGTATTGTTGGCAGCTTGGAAGCTGAATGTGCAGTTGAGAGGAGTGCTGCAGTTAGCATCTTGCGAAGATGCATACAACAAGATGGTAAATGCAGAAACACAGTTGCTGATAAAGCTCAGTTGGCTCCAGTTCTAGAAAACTTCATGGCCACAAGCGATGAAGAACGATTCGAGATAGTTTACTTTCTTTATGAGTTAGTCAAATTAAATAGGTACTTTCACGTTTCTTGCTAATGAAGATTGAATTGATGCCTGCATGGATGAATTATGATTATATGGTTTTTTCTCCAGGAGGACATTCAATGAGCAAATTCTCACCATTATCAGGAATGAAGGTGCTTTTAGTACAATGCATGCTCTCCTAGTTTATTTACAGACAGCGCTCCAAGACCAGTGTCCTATCATGGCGGGTCTCCTACTCCAACTTGATCTTCTGGTTTGGACCTAAGATTTTGCTCAGAATTTAACATATGAGAAATATGTATCTGTTAGGCTTTAGGCTTTTACAATGGCTTAGATAGTTACATATTTGAAAATATATACTGTGATCTTTCAGTAATAAGTACTTACTCTGCAGGTTGAGCCAAGAAAGATGAGCATTTATCGTGAAGAGGCAATTGATACCCTCATTCAATGCCTCAGAAATTCAGAATTCCCAGCTGCTCAAATTGCAGCTGCAGAGACAATTGTATCGCTGCAGGGAAGGTTCACTACCTCTGGGAAGCCCCTCGCACGGCCTTTTCTACTAAAACGTGCCGGATTTGAGAAGAATTACAGAAAGCTCATGCGGATGGAGCAGCTACACAGCAATCCTGGAGATTTTGGCGATATATCGGTGAGTCATTTCAGAAGTGGTGGAAACCTGTCGTTGATCAGTCAGTTTTACTGGTTTAGCATATTGCATTCATTACATGCTGATTCTTGGTACCAACAGGAAGAAGAGAAAGCAGCTGATGCTTGGGAAAGAAAAATGGCGTTTGTTTTAGTAAGTCATGAATTTGGTCTGGTCTTTGAAGCTTTAGCAGAAGGCCTGAAGAGCAAATCTGCAGAACTACGGTCAGCATGCTTCATGGCAGCAACATGGCTAGTGTACATGCTTGGTGTTATTCCAGACACCGGAATAAGAGGAGCCGCCCGAGTCTGCCTACTCAAGCACTTTATATCAACATTCAAGTCTTCAAAGGACATTGAAGACAGAACCCTTTCTTTGTTGGCTTTCGAAAGCTTCATTCATGACCCTGGTAGGTTATAATTTTTGCAGTAAAAAGGATTGGTTCATTGGTTGTTAAAAACTGCATTATAGCGTTTTGAAGCTAGCTAACTATGCAAGATTATGTGAATTTCAGAAGGACTGCGTGATCTGACTTCCTACATGAAGCACATTTTGAAAGGTTTAAGAGAGCTTAGAAAATCCTCCCAACTGGCATTTGAAATTATGAAACTTCTCTCTGAAGAACAAGATTGCAGTGCTGTAAGATTGTTAAACTACTGTAATTGCATAAAAAAAGAAGTGAAAGTATCAAATTAAACTTGTCTATTTCTGTTGTGCTGTAGGACTTGTGGAATCATAAAGAACTAGCTCAATTAGACTCTGCTGAAAATGGAGAAGTATTGTCAATTGTTAGTTTCAAAGACAAATTCTTTTCTGGCCATACCGATGGAACTATAAAGGTAACCTTCTGCTCTGATGTTGTAGTCAATAGGTTCATATGGTGTTTATTTTTTCATGAGGCGAATATTTCATTTTCGCCATTCTTCAAATGGTGTTTATTTATGCGGAAATTACAACCCTTCTTTGACTGCAAACTTCATTCTTTCTGAAATTTTACTAGTGGTAGAAGGTAATGAAACTTGAGTTTTGACTGTTATGTTCAAAATTTTGAAGGTGTGGGCTGGTACAGGCAGCACACTTCATCTTGTCCAAGAAATTCGAGAACATACAAAGGCTATTACAAGCTTGTTTATTCTACAATCTGGGGAAAGATTATATAGTGGTTCTCTTGATAAAACTGCAAGGGTATCTGCGTCTATCCTTCTTCTAGATTTCATTCACTGAAGTAGCAAACTGATAGATTTTGTTTGCAATGAACAGGTCTGGTCCATTGGCAATGAAGTAATACATTGTGAACAAGTACATGATATGAAGGATCAAGTTCATAATTTACTTGTTGCCAATAGCATTTCTTGCTTCATTTCCCAAGGAGCCGGTGTCAAGGTATCCAATCATTTCATGCTTCATTTTCAGTAGTCACCCTATTCTCTTAGCTCTTTGCATCTGAAGGGAAAATGAGTTTAAGCCTGTTTCCCTACCCTTTTCAGGTTCATGCATGGAATGGACAATCAAAAGTATTGAATCAAAATAAGTACATCAAGTGCTTGGCTCTCGATCATGGAAGATTATATTGTGGATGCCATGATAACAGTATACAGGTATCGCGTTTTCTTTCACGAATTTAAAGAATTCAGCTTCACTGGACACCTTTTTCCCTGCTTTTTTTTTCCAGTCATTATTGAAATCCTAATGAAAACAGCTCTTATTTTCAGGAACTTGATTTGGCATCAGGAACACTCAGCAGCATTCAAAGTGGTTCAAGAAAATTACTGGGCAAAGCGCATCCGATCCATGCACTCCAGGTTCACAATGGACTGATATATTCAGCCAGCACTGCCTTAGATGGAGTAGCTGTGAAGGTTTCTTTTCTAACTTTTCCATGACAAGCAATGCCCTTTTTTTTCTTTCTAACTTTTGTTTTTTGCTGCAAAGATTTGGAACTCTACAAATTATAACATGGTGGGATCGTTGCCGACTACTTCGGAAGTGAGGTGTATGACGATAAGCTCAGAGCTGATATACTTGGGATGCAAAGGAGGAATTGTGGAAGTTTGGGACCTGAAAAAACAAACCAGAATCGAAATACTGCAAACAGGAACTAATGGTAAAGTTCTTTGCATGACTCTTGATCCCAACGAAGAAGTTTTGGTCACCGGAACATCTGACGGCCGAATTCAGGTGAAGAAAACAACATATCTATGCTTCAAATTTCAAACATTCATTGAAGTTGAATCCTTTGCATTAACTGTCAAAGCCTATTTGCTCTGCAGGCATGGGGATGGAGTTAAAAAGCTGAAACAAAGAGGAAAAGAAAGCTGTAAAAAGTATGGAAAGCGCATCGATTATAGAATAATTCCACTGAAAATATTTTTGCAGGCTACACAGAATTAATTGACTCGTTTACCAAATTAAGACATGGTCTGCAGCATTCAAATGATCTTTGGAATCCCTTGGAAAAAAGAAAAGAATGACTCCTCATTTTCTTAAAGTTTTGATGTTACTTGTAACAAGTTGAATTGTAAGTGAGATTCATTAATTGATCGAGCAGTCAAAGATGTTCATTTTGTATTTTGTACGGGTTTAAATCCCGACATTTGACTTGAATATGACTAATGTAAAATTATCTGGATCCTTGGCATTATTGGAGCAAATTCTAAAAAGATTATGGAAATGGCAATTTGGCAAAAAAAAATTGATTATATATGGAAATTAGAAAAGGTTTCCATTTATTAAATCCTTGAAACTGAAATATTAACAAACCGGTAAAACCCAGGAACAAATCTTGCCGCTCCCGCTTTTCAAATAGGAGAAAGTTAAAACCTTTACGACTTGTATTTCCAGCGATTTTCTTCCTTGAAAACACCCACAAAATGGATTCCATAGCTTTAGCGGTGGAGAAACTAAAAGGGTTCGCTCAAGACTTGGTTAAAGGCCCTGCATCTTCGTCTTGCCGCAATCCTGTATTAAAAAGTTCCCATTTTTCTACTCTTTTCTTTTGTTTATCTCCGTTTTCTTCTACTGATTCTACCCTTTCTTTGTGTTCTTTTTTTTTTCAAGATTGAAATCTTGAAGCGGCTACAACGAGAATCATTCTCAAGCTTGATGAAACTTAAAGACCGACAAGACAAAGTCGAACGTTTACTTTCATTTTACAAAAATTCAAAGGACAATCCATTCCGAGAATCAAGAACCCTTTTGAAAGGGGAGGTTGATCTCCTTGGAGCCGTATTGTTTATGTCCAAGGTTGACGAGAAACATTGGGACGGGGTTGGTCGGGCGGGAATCGGAACTGGGGTTGATTCCAGGTTTAGGTTTGAAACAACTGTTGGGGATAAAGATTCTGTTGGGGTTGAATTGTTGGCTGATCGGAAATGGGTTGCAAGTAACGATGGTGATGTACATGGAACTCCACTTTCTCTATCTAAGTTGTTTTATAAAGCAAATGCTACTGATCGGTTTTCTGCCATTGCCATTCCGTTTGGAGCTCATGTTAAAGATCTGGATGTCGCCTCGGACTTTTACCTTCAGGTGCAATTACTTACTAGACCTCGCATTACAAAGTTCTAACCTTTGTGTAAATTGAACTGTGCAAACTGTTCTGTGTGTTTTGACTTCAATTACTGATCAGACCCCATAAATGATATGAAGTTTTTAAGTATTTGCTATTGTCTTGAACTCTTTTTTCTGTATTAAACTGGATTCCTTTTGTCTAGGAGGAAAAGGGCCTCAGTGGTTTATCAATAGGGCCACCCCTGATGCATCAGCAAACTGGAAGTGCAATTGGGGTGACAATGAGGATGTCGAATATCATCGCTTCACTAGCTCAATCTGTGTCTGGAAGGGGAAATGAACATTGCTTGAGTACTTTTGGACAGGTTGTTTGTCACTTTCCATTAGGATTGAAACTTTCATTTTTAGGCCTTTGCCGAGGGCCTATATTGGCAGGTCGTAATATCCATCTTGGAGCGATTGCTATTCCAGTTGGATTTTCTAGGCCTCTTGAAGATGCTGATATAACAGATGATGAAACATCTTCACCTTTGACAACAAAAACTCCGGATTTTGGATCTATTGCCCTGAAGCTGGAATCACAACTTGATGAATACAAAAGATTTTCTGGTTGGATCGAGATGAAACAAGCAAATCCAGAACATTTTGAATGGGCTGTCAATTTTTCTGATACTTCTGAAGATGTGTATGGTTGGGGTATGAGTCTTGGTGGAGTTGAAGGTCCAGGAAACCAGGGCCACTTTCAGGTTGAATCCTATGTAAAATTGAACCCATTTAAGAGATTTAGCTTGAAACCAGGCGTTGCATATGTAGGAAATGGAAATTCCCGAACCCTGGCCATTGTGCTTCGGTCTAACTGGTCCCTCTGATTATGTTTTAGGGTGGATGTTCTAGTTTTTTTTTTCTCTGGAAATTTGATGTTTTGGAGAAGTTCAAATTTCTTTTCAGGTATATAGGTTGCAATATCCACCATGTTTCAGATACAACGGTTGGAGAACAGAAGTATAGTTTTACCAAATTGTTAGATAAGAACATACTCCATACTGATGTCAATCTAACATGAATTTACAGTTTGATTCGTTATGCTAATGAGCCACTTACATTTTGAATTTACATATAGTCACAGGTAATGTGAAATGTTACCACATATATGATCTAGTTTGTATCAGTTCTGATATTAGATTGTTGCCTTATTGCTTTCCCCTGCTCGTGATCATGTTCTTAATTGCTATGCCATTCATGTTGCTACATTTTGTTCTGCTGCTCTGGTGGCACTAGGCCATGCTTCTTGATCATTTGTTAATCATTTTGGCAATCCTAATGATTGAGGGAGATCTTCCAGAGCTGCGTCAATTCGTATTGTATTACTGCAGCCTGCAGTAGTAGTTTATATCGAAGACGGTAATGCGGGCAATATATTTCGTCATTAGCAATAGCTTGTATGTGCATGCTGAATATGAACAAAAGAGACAACTCGCGTATCATATGCTAGTGTAATAAACTGAATGAATCTGTCTCATTCATTTCAAGAAATTTGTTCTAAAATCAGGGGATTTACAAAGAAACCATTTCCTTAACTGTTACTGTGTTTTGTGTGTGTGTGTGTGTGTGTGTGGAGCAGAGATACAGAAAAGACATTTCGATAATGGATCTTTTTGCAACTTCGATCTGGGGTCCAGGCCTTGAAAGAAATGATTTTGCCTTTAGGTCCCTCTAAATTACCTTTTTAGATTTTGGCCACAGTAAATATTTTCTAACCGTTGTGCTTCTTCCAGTTAGGTAAACACTACAATTAATATAGTAATTTACTAAAGTTATCGATGTTTGAAACTTCGAATTTCTAAGTATCTCTTTAAATTTGAAAGCTTGAATAAACTTATAGGAAGCTTATTTGTTTAATCATAAGATAAGAACCTGGAACAGGGCTAAACACGAAGTGCCCGTTTGAAAGAGGGCCCCATGCTTTTTTTCCCCTGCATTTCAAAAAAAAAAAGTTCCTTTAGATGTTTGAAATCTATCGATATGGCCGATAAAGTGCTGCAACACCATTGACCACAGATGATTACTTCTCTCGTAAGCCTAAAGTTCTCTTCTTTTCTTTGTTTTTTAATAGATTTTTTTTCTTGAAATTACAACACCTATACCATTTTCACAGTCCTCAACTCATCTAGAAAGAACCCTTTCCTCTCTCTCTGTTCTTGTTTAACTTTGTCTCTGAACTCTGAAGCAGCTTGCTTACCTTGCCTCAACTCCTCTAGAAAGAACCCTTTGCTCTGTTCAAGTTGGGGAAGCTTTTAAGAACACCATGAGTGCTTCAAAGTTCATTAAATGTGTTACGGTTGGAGATGGGGCTGTTGGCAAAACCTGTATGCTCATTTGTTACACCAGCAACAGGTTCCCAACTGTAAGTTACCCCCATTTGCTTAAAACACTTGCTTCACTTTCATTTTCACTTCTTTGTGTTTGCTTTTGAGTTACTTGACTACTAGGGTTTTTGAAACTCAGAAAAGGGTTTAAAGTTGTTATCTTTCACCCCCTTTTTCAGGATTATATACCAACTGTGTTTGACAATTTCAGTGCCAATGTGGCTGTGGATGGGAGCATTGTTAATTTGGGTTTATGGGATACTGCAGGTATATAATATAAACCTCATTTTTTTCTTTGGCTGCTTGCTGGGATTTTCTTTTGAAGATTTGATGATGGGTTTTCTTTGATGCTCCATTTCTGATTCGTTTTTTGCCTTTTCATCTGATTTAAAAAGGTCAAGAGGATTATAGCAGGCTAAGGCCACTGAGTTACCGAGGTGCAGACATATTTGTATTGGCTTTCTCGTTAATTAGCAGAGCGAGCTATGAAAATGTTCTCAAGAAGGTACTTTCTTCAATGTCAATGGTTTCTACTTTTAGCTTTTCAAACAAAAAAAGGGGGTAAATTTAGATTATGTTTGAAAAAAGGTGGACTCTTTTCTATTCAAATTAAAGGCAAATGTTTGTTGGCTTTGTAGTCTTTCTTAGAAAAAGACATTTTTAGTGGAGTCTTGAATTTGATAAATAATATAAAATTCAGTCGGGATCTGTTTTAGTTTGTTTTATTCAATTTCCTAAACTTCCCATTTCATCTGTTCACAGTGGATGCCGGAATTACGTAGATTTGCACCGGACGTTCCGATTGTTCTGGTCGGAACAAAGTTAGGTAGGCAGCTATTTTGAAACTTTGATCATATGATGCTGCAGTTAAGTTTGTTTGAATAGATGGATTTCATGAATAACATTGGATTATGTTACTTTATATATAAATCAGATCTTCGGGACGAGAGAGCATATCTTGCTGATCAAATGGGGTCTAATATTATAACATCTGCTCAGGTATGCATTTCTTAAGTTCAACTTTGTTCGAAATTCATTTGCCGACATGAACACAAGTAGCTCATGTGGATCATGATACATAGGGAGAGGAACTGAGGAAACAAATTGGTGCAGCAGCTTATATAGAATGCAGTTCCAAGACCCAGCAGGTGAATTCCTTGTCAATTATATTAATTGTTAAGGCTTGCACCGTTGCCTTTTCCATCTTCGATCTTTCCGCTTTTGAATATTGTTATGTAAATGTTTTAACGAGTGCAACTTTGTTGACTGTTTCAGAACGTCAAGGCTGTTTTCGATACTGCGATCAAGGTTGTTCTTCAACCCCCAAGGAGGAAGGAGGTGGCAAGGAAGAAAACGCGCCGAAGGTCTGGCTGTTCAATCGCGTAAGTAGCTCATTTCTTCTCTTACTTTTGGTTGCTTAAAACATATTTCTATCATCTAAAAGAAGCATTGCCATTCAGTTAAAGTTACAGAATCCAGACGGTTTTTTAGATTTTGGAAACGAAGATGATTGGATTTAGAGGGAAAAACCAAGCTAATTCTTCAGGACCGTGCCCCATAATATGTTCTTCAACACCCGCTTTGAATGCGCCCTCCTATAGGATCAAACCAGTAAAAGTTTTCCATGAATTAAGATCACTCTACACTAGTATACTCGTATAAAGCATCCCCTGGTTGTCAGTTTTGCAGCATTCCGAGCAGAAAAACAAAGAAACCGTCGATGAATATGGTCATTATGATTTTTGAACCCGACACGACACCAGCTAGCAAATGTTTTTCACTACCAGATGTACAAATGTAGTTTACTTATTTGCTATGTATTGCAGGAGTTTGGTGTGTGGAGGGTGTGATGCATGAACTAGGACATGGCAATTGTGGATTGCTAACCGTCGGCAGCTGATGAGCATCGTTTTCGGTTTCGACAAATTCTGCTTCCTGACAGGGAATTTCATAACATGTTTTTAATGTTTTTTCGCGGACCTGATGACATGTTGGGGGGCATGAAACAGACTGCAAGGAGGATAGAGGGAATTGTTCATTCTCTCATGAATTATTACTCCTATATTAGTATCACTCTTTCTTTTTGTGGTTTCTGCTGAAATATTACTGGAAATGTGTTGTTAAAAGGCCTTATCTACTGGTCAGTTTTTTACCCTTTTAAGTTATTCACTCTCCTTTTATTGATTTCATTATGAATATTCTTTAAAAAAATTGTCATTTTTCCAAGTTCGTCTCCCTAATTTACTAGCATAACTATTTTTTAGGAATAAATAGTTTTATAATTTAACTATGAATATTCTCTTCAACATATCGATCATAATACAAGGATTAATATCTTATACACAGGTGGGAGAAATTAAAAGTTTCCACAAGCGTCTTAGTTTTAAGGTATATGAAGTTAGTTTAGGGTATAGGGTTTAGAGGTTTAGGTGTAGGGGTTTAGAATTTAGGAATAGTTATTTTAATTTAAGGTTTATGGTTATGATTTAGGGTTTATAGGTTAGGGTTTAGTTTTTAAGGTAATATGGTGAGGATTTAGGTTTTAACCTATAAACTCTAAATTGTAACCCTAAACCTTAAATTAAAACAACTATCCTTAAATTCAAACCCCTACACCTAAACTCCTAAACTTTATACCCTAAACTAACTCTCTATACCTTAAAACTAAGGCGTTTGTGAAAACTTTTAGTTTCCACTACTGTATATAGAATATTTATCCCATAATACAATTCTGGTACTCAAAATTAAACTAAACCGAGAAAGGCCCAATGGGCTAACCTAAGATGAGCCACGCCTTGAGTGGATCTATGCACAAAGCAGACCCGGATCGTGGAGTGTCGCAACATATTCTCGATTGCAAGCCGAATACCTTCCGTGAATGCGCGCACCTCCCACAAGCTCAGCGCTGCAACAAGCACCGGGGATTTAAATAAAGCTCGGTGACCGTTGTATAAAGGTTTTGGTACTGGTCCAAAACCGCGATACTTATAATTGTTATGTCCGATTAGTATCTGGCTTTTAAAAATTTCACGACTGTAATACTTGCATTGACCGCAATAGCATCTGTTATGTTCGCAACCGCGATACACGCAACGCGACCGCAACCGAAATTTAAATTCCTGGTAAGCACCATCCACGTTCACACTAATTCTACCAGAGACCAGAACAAGGAAGAGACCAATGAACTTGTAGTATCTGTTCATGTTTTCTCTTAATCATTTAACACACACCTTACAGATAAAACTGTTCGAATCCGAATCTCCTAAAATGAACGTATTTATAAACGTCTAAAATGGCGTTTTCTTTCTTATCCTCTTCAACAAACAATTGGATTCAGCTTCTACTCTCATAAATAGTTCAAAAAACGACCCATAATTGGAACCAGTGGATTTTTGTTTTGTAATGTGTTAAAATGTCGTGTAGCTTAGAAATCATTTGTCGGTGAATCACATGCGGTTTGAGATCAGATATCAATTAATCAGTAAACTCAGGTGGATAAATGGTGGCAGGTAGACCATAAGTTCTGTTGCTGCACATGTAACATTTTGTTTTTGCTGGGGCCTGTGAACAGTATGCATTTGCTTTTTATATCAGTTTGTCTTGTCTTCTTTCTCCAATGTTAGTGAAGGTCGGTAAAGACTAATGTGTCTCGATTTGGTCGATTGTTTTTTTTTCATTATTTTAACATCAATTTTACTATTTCCTGCATGAATTCCAGCAAGCTATTGATTGATTTGCATAATTATTTCTAAGAACATTAATTATAAGAAATTCAAGAAGAAGAGAATATTGAACCAAGTATAATTCAAGATTTGAATATTCATAATTGTATTTAAAATAAGCTTAAATGAAAAATAACTGTTCAAAATATTATTTTTTGAACTTTAGGTGCTTAAAGTATTTTTTTGTAAAAAGAGGTGCTCAAAGTTTCAACCGTTATAATTTTAGGTGCCTAAAGTTTACTATGTTATAATTTTAGGTGTCTGACAGTTAAAAGGTGTTAAAAAATTTGTTAACCAATCAATGTTTGACATGTGGCATGTTTATTTTATTTATTTTCAAAATAAAAAATTTAAAACAATTTTTTATAAAATTTTTTAAACTTTTCAAAAAATCCTAAAATTTTGAAATTTTTACAAAATAGTCCCAAAATCCCTAAAATTTTCCCAAATCCAAACCTTAAAATCGCCGCCACTTCCGCCGTCAATCGTCGCGTCTGAGCACACCCATGAGGTCGCCGGACCAAGGCGGTCATTTCCCCCAACACGGCATCGCCGGAAACGTACAGACGAACGTCGAACGCCGAACGCGAAATCGACGTTCGGCTGACACGTCGTTCGCCGTTTCTGGTGACAACGTGTTGCGGGAAAATGACCGCCTTGGTCCGGCTACCACATGGGTGTGCTCAGGCGCGGCGATCGACGGCGAAAGCGATGACGATTTGGGGGTTTAAATTTGGGGAACTTTAGGGATTTGATGACTGTTTTTGTAAATTTTTAAAAATGTCGGGATTTTATGAAAATCTCAAAAATTTGGGTGTTTCTCTTTAAAAAAATTAAAAAAAACAAAATAGTGCCAAGTGTCAAACACTGATTGGTTATAAAAAAAATTTAACACCGTTTAACTGTCGGGCACTTAAAATTGTAACGGTTGAAATTTTAGGCACCTATTTTTACAAAAAAAAACTTTGGACACCTAAAGTTCAAAATAGAGATATTTTGGGCACCTACTTTTCATTTAAGCCATTAAAATAATAACAATTAACATTTTATTATTATGGGTGTAAACGAGCTGAGTCAAGCTCGAATATCGTTAAGTTCAACTTGAACTCAAAATGCTTAAGGCTAAGTTTGACTCGACTCGAAAGTTCGCGAGCTTAAAATTAACAAGCTCGAACTCAAGTTCCATTGAAGCTCGACTCGAAAACTCGTGAGCTCAAAGATATCAAGCTTGAATCGAACTCGAGAACAAAAATTGGAGCTGGAGTTCAAATTAAACCCTAATTTACTAACCCTCTCCAAAAACCTATCACCCATTGTTAACTTAACATAACCCTAAATCTCAAACCAAGCTCTAACCTTGAATTAACCCCAAAACCTAAAACTAAATCCTAATTAACCAATACAATATAATATATTATATTTTCGAGTAACTCGTGAACTTTTCGAATCGAGTATCGAGTAGCTCATCTTGATTCGTTAAGAACTCGAGTCAGTCCAATCAAATTTAATATAAAGGGTTGGGCAATTGGCAGAGACTGATTTTGTCAGTAGGTGACTGCTATTTTCCCAGGAAAAAGAGTAAAAAGGTAAGAAACATAAGATCACGGGACTGCAATGCTTTTTTGTTATCTTTCTCTCTTCTTCCCATTCGAGCCCATGGAGATTTATTTACTAAAGAGATTCTTTCTTTAATGAATTTATATTGTTTATTGTCAAAAAAAGAAGAAGAATTTATATTGTTTCTTTATGCAGCTCCTTGTCCTTTTTGAATCGACAGCAACACCCCAACCCTCTATCTGGAGGAGGAACTTAAATTCTGGATTCCTAACAAGAATATCAATAAGAGAAAACAGAAGAAAAAAATGGTTCCTTTCCTTTCCTCCTTATCTTCACGAGTTTTTAAATTTAACTCAGCTACCCTATCCTACTAACCAGTGAGTCAGTAGGAAATTAAATAAAAATGCATATTACAGAAATAATTTATCCTCTCAAGAAAGAAGATGATTCGGGCCATGGCTTTCGTTTTGACAAATCTCTCCAGGTTTACTTCAGAATTTCTTGTTTTTGCAGGTTGGGGGTGTTTTCACTGAACAAAACTTCCGTATTAAAGCTTTTTTTAATGGTCATAGGAACTGAGAGATTTACGGTCTCAGCTTCATTACGCTGCGGATTACTGCGAAACAACGTTTTTGAACTCTAAAGAGAAGGAAACGTAATTTTTTCTTTATTTCTAAGCATTCTCAGAATCTCAAGCCAAGCTCTTTCATGCTTGGTTTCGTTTGTTTGGTAATTTGTAGTGTGGTGGAAAACACGAAAGAGTACATATGCAAGGCAGTCGTTACCTTTGTTGATCATCTGGGAAACGTCTCTGCTAATCTGAATCACTCCATTTCCCAGACCGATTCATTTTCTGAGGCTGAGCTCCGCATCAATTGCCTCCAACAAGTAAGTACATAGTTACCGAAAATACGGCCGCAAACGCTATTTAAATCCTTGTTTACGGCTTTGATTTATGGAATATTGACACTTGATTTTCATTTATACATGACTTGTTTGATGTTCTACCAGAGACTTCTCTCGTCCGAGCAATTCGCTCATAAAGTTGCTCTAACCAGAGTCAAATGGAACCCGGTTTTGCCGAGACATCACCGGCGATACTTATTTCCACGTAGTTATCCGAATCACCTCTTTTAATCATGTTTATGATTAGCTAATTCTTCATGTTAATCATTTCTTGTTTCTGTTTTTCTATATACTGATAGCAACAGTAGAACCTATGGAGAAATCAAATGAAAATCTAAGGTACCATCAACATTCAACACTAATTTAACCTTTCATATTACCTTAATGACACATTGGGTTTACGGGTTTTAGCCATTTTCAGGGTTTCCATTGCTGCTAGTCCTGCAGAGCTCGTAAACAAGCATGAACTTGACACGGATGGAGTGCCACTTTTCTTCTTCACTTGTACAGACAAGCCTTCACTATCTAAGAATCCATCTGTCAGATCTAGTTTTGACGAAAGTGACTCTGATTCAACATTGGGTAAAAAAATGCAAAACATTTTTATCAATAAAAAAAGTAGGATATTTCATTTGGATAAATATTCTATATACAGACGGTGAAAACTGAAAGTTTTTAGAAGCGTTTTAGTTTTAGAGTATAGAGAGTTAGTTTAGAGTATAGAGTTTCAGTTTCTACAATTGTCTTAATTTTAGGGTATAGAGAGTTAGTTTAGAGTATAGGGTTTCAGTTTCTACAAGCGTCTTAGTTTTAGGGTATTGAGAGTTAGTTTAGAGTACAATGTTTAGATGTTTAGGCGTAGGGGTTAGAATTCATGGATAATTGTTTTAATTTAAGGTTTAGGGTTATAATTTAGGGTTTATATGTTAGGGTTTAGTATTTAGGGTTTCTAAACCCTAAACAACTATCCCTAAATTCTAAACTCATACATCTAAACACCTAAACCATATACCCTAAACTAAAATACTATACTCTAAAACTAAGGCGCTTGTGTAAACTTTCAGTTTCCACCGCCAGTATATAGGATATTAATCCATTTCATTTAATTTCTTTCAAGTTTAAGAAAGATTGTTGATCTGTTTTTTCATGGTGGGTTTCTTTTCCCAGTGCCTGTTCGTGATGGCCTCTCGACACTACCAAAGGGTTCAAATCCTACATTCCATTTCCAGGTGATTTTCACTCTAAACTGCGTGATAATGAACAAACCCCATAACTCCATTGGCATCAAATTAGATTAATTTAGATTTGGTCTGGTGGATGGTATGTTTTGCAGCAAGGAGATAAAAGACATGGGCGCAAAGGCTTGTATAGGAAAGCATTGCCGAGTGGTGATATGTTGGCTTTCTTTCGACGGGCAAGAAGATCAGCTGCTTGATAAAAAACCCCAAAGGCAAAATCTGCGTGTTGGTCGTAGTTTTAGCTTGTCATTTGGTGTGTTAAATAACTCGTTTGGGCTATAGTTGAGATTATAGTAGAGGGCCGTTATTGAAGATCTCTTGTAATATAGTAGTATGTTTTTGCTTAATAATATTTCTTTCAATGAACGGAGAAAAATATGGATAAATCTTGAGATGGGGTTTTTTACCCACCCGACCCCGATCCAAAATACATATCATATATCTGCACCCGACCCGAATATATCTCTTAAAAAATTTGACCCGACCCGAAAATAAATATTTTATACCCGCACCTGACCCGACCTATAAAAAAAATTAATTTTTAGGGACATAATTGTAAAAAAATAATTTTAAGGAACTTAATTGTAAAAAATATATAAATTTAAGGGCTAAATTGTAAATAAAAATTTAATTTTAAAGACCTATTTATAAATATATATATATATAGAGGGACTATTATTATAAATATCCCTAAAAAATAGGAGAAAACTACACAATTAGTCCCGGGTCGGGTAGGATATTTTTCGCCATAAACCCAACCCGACCCGAACCCGATTTTTTCATTAAAAAATCTTACCCGACATGGTCGGGTAAAATGCCCATCCCTAGATAAATCTCTCGAGCCTTTTTCTTCCAAATGTACTTAGTTCTCGAGTTTTAGAGTTTAGAGTTTAGTGGTTTAAATGTAGTATTTTTGAATTTATGGGTTGTTGGTATAATTTCAAGTTTAGGGTTTATATTTAGGGTTTGTAGTTTAAAACTTAAATCCTAACCATATTATTCTAAACCCTAAATCCTAAATTCTAGCCATGAATTTTAAATTCTAAACCCTACACTAAAACCTCTAAACTCTAAACCTTAAACTAAAACCATAAAGCTAAAATAAAAGCGTTTGTGGAAACAAAAAATTTATACCACCTGTGTATGAGATAATAATCTTTTTTAACGTGGTCTATGGTAGTATATATTTTGTTTTTTAACTCTTGAAAAAAAAAAACATTTCAATTATTCAAATCCGACCTCTTAACAAATAATATTTTCTCTTCTAATGTGATCATTCCTCATATTCATTTAAATCTTTTTCTAAAAAATTCAAAATATTTGTCCAAGTTCTAGTAATTAGAGATTAATGACTAATTTTATAATTTTAAAAAGAATTAATGGTCACATTTCAACCCTAAATTTTGTTCTATGTATACTACGATACTTGTACAATGAAAACGTTGAATTTGATAAATATATTATTCCATTTTAAAATAAAGTCTAAAATATTTATACAAACCAAACTTACCAAACCAGATAAACGTTAATTAGTATAACTATTGGCATAATTATTATGGTTTGTATAATTAACTATGTTTGTTGAACCTAAAAGGTTATCAAATTGATAAGCGTAGTTTTTATTGGTTTAAAAGTGATTACAAGATAATATATGATTGGATCAAATTCAATCCAGCGGTCTAGATGCAACCGAGAGGCTCTCTTCCAGACCCCACACACGCCCACGCGCGGCTCTTCAGCGCTCACGCACCCACGCACATCTCTCCCGCTCCCACATCGGCCACGGCTGCTCCTCCGCTGGTTTCATCCTTCTCCTCGATCAGCCACACACGAAAAAGGACAAAAAAACAGAATGTCAGAGCCTCCCTAACCTTGGCATAAAAAAACGTAACGTTGGGTACCATTTTGTCATAAAAAATAGGTAAGGTACTAAAATAGGAATACATGAATAGGTAGGTTACTAAAAATATAGTTATCCCTTAAAAAATAGTATATGTTAATACATATTTTTAACTTTCTACAATATACATACATTATGTAAACAAAGCGATTTAAACCCGTGACTCCTAAGATAAACATCATCTATTTTTTTACTGGGACATTTGTTCGTTTCATGTATCTTAAGATGTCAATGCTTTAATTTCACATTTATCTTAAGAGCATTTTCTTGATAATTCTACCAATTAAAGACCATGTTATTGAATAATATATGTAGTTAGCAGAATTTAAATAAATAAATTATCGAATAATTGTATTTTTTCTGAATTACGGATGCTGCGTTTGAATGAAAATCGCAGATTAAAACAAATTAAACAATCTTGTTTGTTGTCTCTTATTCTTATAATCTTATTATTATGAAATGATTGCCTTTCTTCTTCTCGACTGATAAACAGTGAGGCGAGAGAAAGGCTCGAACCGAATTTGGGGTTCTTTTGGTATTCCCAAGGAGACTAACAGCGGAGGATTTTTCCAGCAATGGGAGATGACAAATCGCCGATCCCGATGGCTAGTAGAGATCGGGAGCTTCTGATCCCGGTCGTTGATTCCGCCCACGATGATTCCCCTAAACCTTCTCCTTCTTCCATTCCGACGCATCACACCGGCCGCGAGGTCTCTCTTTCTCTCTCATTCCCTTTTTTTATTGTTTAAATGGCGTTACATTTGTGATCGAATTGGATGTTTCAAATTGATATTTAATTGAGAAATGATTCACTTAAGAACAGGCAGGAGATTGAATTTTGTTGTTATGTAATGTGATTGCAGAATAATTTACTGTAGCTGTTGAGAATGATGAAACTGTTTTCCCTTTTAGATCTCTCTTTATTTTTTTAAAAAAATTGTTACCAGAAGATAAACCGTTTGCAGTGGCGGATCCAGAAATTCTGAGAATGTGGCTCCAAAATAATTTTTTTCCTTAAATGAGGATGCAGATTTTCATTTGTATTCAATAAACACACTAAATTAATTTTTTAAGGAAAATTCCCCCCCCCCCCCCCCCCCAAAATGGGACGGGGGTGCAAATGCTCCCCTCCGTGGCCATTTGCATCCGCCACTGATTCCGTTTGGGAGATATAACTAAATATTGATGGTTGATAGGGTTCTGTCTGAGATTTGTGATAATGGTTTCCTTTTCTGTAAGAGGGTTCAAAATTCAAATGAATCGGGTACTTTTTCCCCTGAACATGTTAAAGATTATAGTAGAGACTATGATTATTTATATATTTGTATTCAGTATCTGTTACAAATGCCCTTGGATGAATATAGGATATTGAATTTTATGTCAGCCTTCCGCTCTTGAGGCTTGTTACCACTATTTTAGATGGATAAGAAAATTGTTGTGGTTCCTAATGGCAAGCTTTGTTTTATCCAGACCTTTTACAAAGTTTTCCAGAGCTGGGCTTCAAAGAAGTTCATGAGCGGATGGTAAGCAGCATTATTTTTCTTGTTGCTTAAGGTTTATTTACTCGTGAGATATTTGTGAAATTATCGTTTGTATGATATTATATGATTTGCATATTTTATTCTTCTATTTAACTTTTCTTATGTCCTTGATCTTGAGTGAAAATGCGATCACTAATGCAGTGAGCCTAAATATCTTTGTTTAGCTTTTCACTGTTAGTAATGATTCAGTGACTTTTAGAACCGAGCTAGTTGTTAAATCATGGATAAGAGATAAATGTAGATGCCTTGAAATAGTTTCCAAAATATCCTGCTATTTTATACACAAAGTGCTTGGTGAAAAATAAGTGTTTCAGTGGAACGATTGGGATGCAATATGCCATTCTTTCCCTGCCATTATTCAATAAAATAAGTTTCTTTGTTAACAATGGTTTCTTGGAAGAGTTATGTTGGAATCTTCATTTGAGAAGTGAAATTGATGTAACATATTTAATTTTGTATCCAGCCTGATACCGTCATTTACTTTTTCCTTGTTTCTTCCTTTTCTCATAAATTTGGTTGGTTCTCTTGAAATTCCTCTGCTACTTGTATATCATCTTACAAAATCACAGTTCTTGGCTTCATGCCATAATGGATTTGTGCTAATCTATTATTTGATTAACTCAGAAACCTCAAAGATTTAGTTTCTAACACAGAATATATTCTCATGGCATTTTGTCTTATCAAATCTGTATTGTCATTCATGATTCTGTTATAGCAGCAGCTAATTCATAATTGTTTTGCAGTGTCATTCTGTTTCCTATTGCAATCACTTTCTACATAACATGGTGGTTGTTTCACTTTGTTGATGGCTTTTTCTCTCCAATTTATGATCATCTTGGCATTGATGTATTTGGTGAGCATTTCACTTAGCAGCTAAAAGTATATTTTTTGCCTTTCCCATCTGGACCTGTGAACTTGTTTCATGATTTTTTTTTAAATCTTTTACACTTTTCCCCTTTAATTGGATCTACAATTTTTTTTTTGAGAGAGATGGTGGAAATAACTGTAAGAGCTTGGATGGTATTTTATAAGACTGGAGGATTCCCTTTTTTTTACATCTATCATTCTTTTAGAAGTTTTCCTTTTGGCTACTGCATGCATAATACTTATTAGCATGCTTCATATGGAATTTCTTTTAACCAGGCTGATAGTATTGGAAATAAATACATATAAATGCAAGACATTTTAGCATAGGAGACGTGCTTATTAGATTGTCGATTTACACATTTAAATGTGAGATCTTACCAAATATGGTATGTACTACAATAAAGCTGAATTGTCTTTTCACAAGGTGGCCTTTGCAAATAAATGATCTACCCTTATCTCCTGTATCTAAATATTGGTCATGTCATTTTTTTTAAGGTCTCATTTTTTTCCCTCCTTTTACTTCTTGATAGGTCTCGGATTTGTAACTTCTATTACATTCATTTTCTTGATTGGGATATTCATGTCATCATGGTTGGGAGCATCTGTCCTGGGCCTTGGTGAGTGGTTTATCAAGCGGATGCCGTTTATTCGCCATATCTACAATGCCTCCAAGCAGATTAGTTCTGCTATTTCACCAGGTGTGCATTCTGCTGTTTTTCTTCCTCATGAAATAAATTAGTTTAGTTAGTCATATTATTAAAATTGGCTTAGGTAGTGACAATCTATATGCTACATCACTTTTATGTTTTACATCTTTATTGCAATTCAGATCAGAACACACAGGCCTTCAAGGAAGTAGCCATTATAAGGCATCCACGTGTTGGTGAATATGCATTTGGGTTTATCACTTCATCCGTTACTCTGCAGGTGAAAAGTGAAGCTTTTGCTCCAAAGCTATCATTTTGGCATTACTTTCCTCGTTTTACACACTTCCCTGTTTCATAATCATCATGCTTCACATGCTGCCTGCAGAACTTCTCCGGGGAAGAAGAGCTATGCTGTGTCTATGTTCCCACGAATCATCTTTACATTGGTGATATATTCCTCATCGATACGAAGGATGTTATCAGACCGAATCTATCAGTTCGTGAAGGAATTGGTGAGGGTTCCTCTTCTTTTGTTGTCGTCTATTATTTACAGACATTTTCCTTGCTATTACCGAGTAGTATGTTGTGTTATAGGCCTCCTATTGTTTGGTGTAATTGGTTTAAAATTGCCACTTAAGATGAGGATGGTTTCTTTATTTCTAAGTAATGGTATTGGTATTGCAGTAGTATGAGAAAGGGAAGAAAACAGAATGGAGCTAAGGCATCACTATAACTTTTCCTGCTCCAGATTATGCTTATATCTCACTCATTCTTCTGTTGCAGAAATAGTTGTGTCCGGGGGAATGTCAATGCCGCAGACCCTATCAACGCTAGATTCACGGTTGCCGCTGGAAAGAAGTATGTCCGACATAAGCTGAGGTTTAATGTGACAGTTGTAGAGTTCTTTATTTATCGGTTTTTCCCCCCTGGTTTGTGATTGGAGTCATCCGAATGCCCCACGCAAGCAACGTCTCGGTAATGCAGGATTAAGAATGGGATTGCAAGTTTTGTATAAACTTAATGCCTAACTCAATTGATTCATTCAAGCTCTGTGGTTAAAAAAAATTATAAATTTCTTTGGTTTGTGTTTGATACTTGTGGCTTATGTATGGTTGCTTGTTTACAATAGTAAATGTCACCCGTTTGCTTTCAAATGTTGTTGGGTTAAAATTAGGAGGCAGATGCCAGCGAGGTAAGTATTTTATATTGGTCTTTAATTTTTTAGTACTTTTATACTTCAAAAAATGACATTTTATTTTGATTTATTAACTTGGAATATATTTTATCTAAACATTAGGTAAAAAATGCGTTTGAAAAAAAATTGTTTAAAGTATGGATTGGGTTTGGATTTAAAGCATTCTAGATTCAAGTTTAGTTTGGTTTAATCCCATTTTATATTTGGAAAATAATATTTTAATTTTATATATTACATTATTGTTATTTAGTTCCCTAAAGATATATATAGTTGTTGGCTCCTCATAAATTTAGACAATATTAAATGGTCCTCTCAATAAATAATATTGTGTTTCATAAATAATGTTGTATTTCGCCACCGAATAAATGAACACAAAATTGTTTATATAAAAAAATGTTTTCCAACTTTTTGGATAATTGATTTTTATTATCCAAGAGTAGAAAATCCGATACAGTAAACTGAGTTACAGTGTATAACCTAACCAAAACTATCAAGTCTCAAGTATTCCCTTTATATAAGTATACCCCAACTACTACATAATCGAATATTCACAAAATCAGTTTTGACAATGTTTTTCCCTTCTAGTCTAACCTGTACAACTTCTTTAATGGACTGTAAAATAGCTTGCCCATCCGAACAAGAACGACGAAATTGCCTGTGGTATTATTATTAGAAAATTAATTTTTCTTTTGTATTTTATGTCCTTCAATTTTTCATTTTAGCAAACAAAGTATAAAATATCTTATTAAACATGTAGATCAAGTATAGTTTGATAAGTATTATTATTAGTACAATATATATGATAACGTGAAATTAAACATATTAAAATTTTTAACATGCTTCTATACATATTTTTTTCAAAAAATTTCTCCGTATCAAATATAAAAAAAAATATTTCACCATTTAGGTGAGTTTGAAGTTAGGTTTTCTTTTCTCTTTAATAAAAATAAGTGTTAGGATATTTTAATTGTATAATTGTAATTTGTTCACTAAATTAGAAACTATTTTTATGAAATCCTTATACTTCAACGCAAAAACAAGGTCGTTAACTCCGTCAAACATGACACTAACGTTAGTCCAACCCAACAAACAGATTAACGGAATCACTGCCGACACTCGTTCCTGAACCTCCAGCTTCACAACTCCCATACCTCAGCTCCGAACCTAACCTTGGCAATAGTCCGTACACTTCTTCACTCTCTTGTCTACCTCCCTTAATTCATATTTCCCTTCTTCACAACTCAGCCGAGCCGACCTCTCCGTCTTCCAAAAACACAATTCAATTCAAAAGGATCACGAAATGCACACTAAATCCGATTCCGACGTAACAAGTTCCGTCGACCCGTCGTCTCCGAGATCCCCCAAACGCCAAATTTACTACGTCCAAAGCCCTTCCCGGGACTCCCACGATGGCGACAAGTCATCGTCCATGCAGCCAACGCCCGCTTACAGCAGCCCCATGGAGTCTCCTTCTCACCCTTCTTACAGCCGTCACTCCCGGGCCTCCTCCGCCAGTCGTATCTCGGGAACCCTCAAGAAAGGAAGGAAGAGAAACGAAAAGGGCTGGACTGAGTGTAACGTTATTGAAGAAGAAGGGGACTATGGGGAGTATTTTTATGGGAAAGATAAAGGGTTAACGAGGAGGTGCCAGATTTTGATGGGCGTGTGTGGATTTATTGCGGTTTTCAGTTTGTTTTGTTTCATCATCTGGGGTGCCAGCCGCCCTTACAAAGCTCAAATTGTTGTTAAGGTTTGCTTTTATAGTTTTATTACTAAAAACAACAACAACAACACAATGTTCTTGTCGTTATATAAGATAATATTAAAAAAAAGTAATATTAAAAAATTGGGTTTTGTCAGAAACTTGGGAAAGTTGTGTTCTTTCTTAATTTCTGCTATACAAGTCGGATTTGTCTAATGAAAGAAAGGGTCTTGTTTTGCAGAGCTTGACAGTCCATAATTTCTATTTTGGAGAGGGAGCCGACATGACAGGAGTTCCAAGCAAGATGCTTACAATGAATTGTTCAATAAGGATAACAGTATACAATCCTGCAACTTTCTTTGGTATTCATGTTAGCTCCAATCTAGTCAACCTAATGTACTCAGAAATTACGGTTGCCACCGGTCGGGTAACATTTTCCTAGACGTTTTTCACGACAATAACAAAAAAGTCTTGGGATTTTGATCTTACATTTGTGTTTTTATTGATTGCAGTTGAAGAAGTACTATCAGCCAAGGAAGAGTCATCGAACTGTAGCGGTTACTCTCCATGGAGACAAGGTTCCATTGTATGGGGCAGGGGCAAGCTTAGCAGTCTCAAACGATGGAGGTGGAGTTCCGATGAAGTTGATCTTTGAAGTTCGGTCCAGAGGGAATGTGGTGGGGAAGTTGGTGAAGTCGTGGCATCGGAAACGTGTTTCTTGTTCTCTGGTTATTGACTCTCACAGTAGCAAGCCTCTCAAGCTTAAAAACAGTTCATGCCAATATGACTGAGTCCAAAGACCTGTGCATTCTTCACTTGGAAGAAAAAATGGTGGGTTTTGGGTGTTTTCAAGTCATTTTCAAAGTTTCTAGTGATTGGTGAGTGTGGAAGTAATAATTATTTAGATCAGTTTGGAGTGAAAATTGGAAGAAGAAGAAAATTCTAGGTTTGGAGAAATATGAAGTAGTCTATCATCTTGATGTAGGTTATTTCTTGTTGATAGGATATCAAGTTTGATTCACTAAGCATCTGATGTTGCCGTGCATCACAAGTGTAGTCCTTTGTAAGAAATTAAAAACTCTATTTCTGAACAAAAAGAGATTTGATTATTTCAAGTATTTTGGCTGTAATTCAACTAGGAATGAAACCACAGAAAATTAGTTGCATTAATCATTAACAGGGTCAATCTACATATATGACAGGGCAAAACAACCTGTCTTACAAGAATAGCTTTTCTCCTGAAAAATGATAAATCTTGTAAAGAGGAAAAGGATTTTTATAAAATCAGTAAGGCTGAATACATCTATTCAGATGCTTTGACACTCTCCTCCTGCTTGTCAATGGCACAGCCACGCTCAAGTACGGTGCCGCCTACCCTTTTTGGTGGCCAATAACGAAATACTGATCTACCTATGATGTTCTTGGCTGGGAGGGGACCCCTAAACGAAACAAAACACGAGAAATCAACAAAAGGGTATAGGAGAAAACCTGCTGGTTCGAAGGATCAACCCGTATGAGCATAATATCTTACCAAACATGGGAATCATAGCTGTTATTACGATTGTCACCCATCACAAAGACGGAATTTTCAGGTACTTGCTGCAACATGAATAGCAAGTACACAATCAGAAACAGATTGGCACAGATTTACAATTAAGCAAACTATACGCTCATTAACCTCTACTTCACAGGAAAAGTTTATGTAAAGCACAATTGTCTCATGCAGGCAAATCTTATCTTAAATGAGGGGCAAATTATCGTAGTACATAACTTGAGATTCATTTTCTGCTCAATGGAATTAAAAATAGAAGCTAAAGGATTTTAAATTTTAGATAGGGATACGTACAATTGGTGTCATTTCATACGAAGGTGCTTCGTGGATGAATTCTTCATTTCGTACAACCCCATTAACAATAAGCTTTCCATTATGAACCTGCATCAGAACAAATTTTAAAATTTCAATCTAATGAAACCAAAGTATAGATGATAATACGTCAAAGCAAAAGAAAATATAAAACATCTGGGGAATTGTAAAAGAATGGCCTAAGTTACTTGGACACGGGTGTGTGAGTGTCAAACAGAAGTATGTTCAAGATTTCTAGAGGGTTCTTCGAGGATCACATTTCCATACCCAGGCCCGAATATGCATCAGACACGGGTATTCCAATAAAAATGAAGTGCCAGAGCAACAAAGGGAGTGTGGCCAACAGATAAGATAAGATATCTCTGTGCATAGCATGAGGGAGGCCGACAGAAATGACAGATAATTTGCAACAATATCTATTTACTCTAACATCTAAATCTTCCTGGGTTCTAGTGATTCAACATCACAGCATGCAACACTATCACGCAGTAATAATTTTCTCAATATTGTGAGAAACAGATACAACCGGCTTAATAGAGGAGAAATATGAAACGCTTAGAAATTGTCAGGGTAACCTCACCTCCACAGTATCACCTTCCTTAGCTACTATTCGTTTGATGAAGACATCGTTATCGGTGTATCCTACTTCCTGAAGAACTGGTGGGCTTTTGAAGATGACAATATCATTAGCACATGGCTTCCTGAAGTGGTATGAAACCTGACAATTTCAAATTTTAAAAACTGTCATGATATATGTAAGAATTAAACAACATGTCCACTTATTGATTCATTTCTACTAAGATTTTATGTTTGTATCATATCCTTTCTTTAGTCAGAGTATGGTTCTTGGTAAATCCTGTGCAAAAACATATCCTACCAGCCATAGCTTATAAGGGAACACTGACTAATATATCCTACCAGCTGTAGTATGAAAAGCTCAGGGGCATGTTCCTACGAGGCTAGGACAATCTAAAACACAAATACAAGAAAATTTGTTTCTTAAATCACTTAAGCTCCCAAAGCACAAATTCTACTTCCTAAACAATATATGTTTTTACCACTTGCCAATTTCGAGTATCAAGAAAGTTAAGTTAAAACCTGTCATTTGACCTTCACTGAAAGTCAAAAATGCATTTAACCTTTACACTAATGCTTCAAACTATACCCTAAACCCTAAACATCATTCATTGAACACAAACGCCAAGCAACCACTAGAAACCTTGTCCTTGTACCAATTAACCAACTATCAAACAAATAATAACTACCTTCTCGGCAACAATTCGATCCCCGACATCAAACGTAGGATACATCGACAACGAAGGAATGTACCTCGGCTCGGCCACGAATGACCGGAAAGCAAGCGATATCGCCACAGCAGCAAGAACCGTTTTTGCATCATCGGGAGTAACATTCAACCATTCAGGCAATGACCCACTTTCCTTATCTACCTCTCCATCGTCTCCATCTCCTCCTCCTCCGCCGCCGCCGCCGCCTCCATCGTCACCAGAGTCCACCCTTTTTTCGGTATCTTCAGATTCTTTAACCCCGTAACGCTTAAGTCTTTGAAATTGGTTTCTTGGACTTGTCGCAGTTTCTATCTTGAACTCCAAAAAGTTCGAATTTTTAGAGGGAAATGAGGAGTGGGTATGGATTAAAAGGCGGGGCTTTGATGTTTGGTGGAGATTGAGGATTGTGAGGGGTTTAAAGTAGGGAATCGGAGTGAAATTATACTTTCTGATGGGTTTGGAAAATTGGGTTGAGATGGGATTAGGGTTTTGGAAGGAAAGCAATGGAGGGAAAGAGTGTAGAGACATCACCATCTCTACTCAAAGAAGGTAAGGATATAACTTCGTTGGAGATTGATTGAAATCTAAGCGTATAAATATACTGAAAGTGAGAGATCTTGCTCCTTTAATATTAAAAAAAAAATCAACCTACGAAAAATACTTTAATACACTAGTTTAGCAGCAGAGTTTTTTTTTTTTTTTTATAGATAAATTGAAGTTATATTATTCATCCAAAATAGAACCATCGATTACAAACTATAAACCTCAAAACCGACTGTAAAAAACAAATCTAAAAATCAAAATAAAATACTATACAAGCCCTCACTATGCAGCAGTGACTAGAAGAAGAAAGAATAAGCTTTGTGTAACCCGAGAGTTTCATTCCAACATCCCGACGAATCAACATAATCACATTATCCACGTGTCTAGGACTAGCCCCATGCAACCTGCAGTTCCTCTCATACTAAATATGGTAAAGATAACAAAACCAAGCTATGCGAACAATAACAACATATAAAGACTTCCATTTACTCTTGTTAAATTGAGCTAATACTCAGTTCATTTCATTCCAATCAAGTTGTTTTACACAGTGCACTCAGTGGTGCATTTATACAGCTGTTTTAACAGCTTTTTCCGCCAAGACTAACAAATAGCCTAACAACCTTGATTGCTAAAACAGAAAGCTGATGACTCAGCTTTCTCTAGAGTATTCTGATATACCTCTAGAGTTTTCTAATATTTTCCCCGCTTCTTAAGTTTCCTGAAGGGAAAGAAATAGAACGAACACATAGTTGGAGCCTAAACTCTTCAAAGCTTGCAGTAGGGTTGGCCTTAGTGAATATGTCTGCAACCTGAGCAGCAGCTGGAACATAATTGACTTGGAGGGTACGGGCCATGACCTTCTCTCGAATGAAAAAGAGATCAAGATCAACGTGCTTCGTTTTTGCATGCAAAACAGGATTCGCAGCCATCGCAACGGCACTCGTATTGTCACTCCAAAGGACTGGAGGTTGAAGAAGCTCAATATGCATGTCATGAAGAATAGCCTGGAACCAAATAATGTCAGCAGCTGCATCAGCAAGGCTTCGAAATTCAGCTTCAGCAGTGGACCTGGAGACAGATCTTTGCTTGCGTGAGCTCCAAGATACAAGGTGAGGGCCGATGAAAGTGCAGTGTCCCGAGGTAGACCTCCGATCATCAGGGTCACTACCCCAATCTACATCAGAAAAGGAGTGCAGTGTATAGGTAGTGGACGGCTGTGATGTAAACCATAGACCAAGATCAAGTGTGCCTGTAAGATAACGTAGTACTCTTTTGACAGCCATCTAGTGAAGAGCAGTAGGACGTTGCATGAATTGGGCAATTTTATTGACTGAAAAAGCGATGTCTGGACGTGTATGGCATACATATTGAAGGGAGCCCACAAGGCTTCGAAAGTCAGAGGCTCGTTCAACAGGTGCAGTAGCATCTTTATGAAGCTTGACAGAGGTGACCATAGGAGTTGGAGCAGTGGTGAGGTCTCGAAAATCAAATTTTACAAGCAACTCTGTAATGTATTTCCGCTGTGAAAGAAGTAAACTAGTAGATGTACGAATCACCTCAATACCAAGGAAAAAATTTAGCTCCCCAAGATCCTTTAAGGAAAACTTATGATGCAAATGCTGAACCACTTCATTAATGTGCATTGAGGAAGACCCTGTAATCAGGATATCATCGACATAGACGATGATGTATGTCATGATAGAGTCAGCAGAGTAAACAAACAATGAGGTGTCAGCATTCGAAGATCGAAAGTTCAGGGATTGAAGAAAACACTTGAGCTTGTCGAACCAATTTCGAGGAGCCTGACGGAGACCATACAAAGCTTTCTTGAGCTTACATACAAGTTGAGTACCATCATCAGCAACTTGCTGAAATCCATCGGGCTGAAGCATATAGACATCTTCATCGAGATCGCCCTTTAAAAAGGCGTTATTAACGTCCACTTGACGTATTCCCCAGGAATGAGTCACAGCAAGAGAGATGAGCAGATTCACAGTGGAAGCTTTGACCACAGGGCTAAAGGTTTCCCTGTAATCACATCCTGCAAGCTGAGAGTAACCCTTCGCGACAAGGCGCGCTTTGTAACGATCAACGGTGCCATCAGCAAGTCGTTTAATTCTGAATAGCCATTTACACCCTATTGCACGACGATCATGAGGCAATGAAACGAGATCCCAGGTATCATTAGCAAGTAATGCATCATACTCAGCATTAATAGCATCTAGCCAATTAGGGTTTTGCATGGCTGCATGAACGTCCACAGGAATGTCATCAGCAAGTTGAAGGTGATAAGCTTTAGGTTTAAATACTCCAGCTTTGCTGCGAGTAACCATAGAGTGGGAATTAGTGGGAGAAGGAAGAGGTGCAACAAGAGAGGTAGCAGGATGAGGTTCAACAGTGGTGTGGGAGGCATCGAGAGTTGGAAGATTTGTTGGTGGGACATCAGGTAAGGGTGGTTCAGGTGTAGGTGGAGTCTGAGCTGGGGTAGGTGGGATAGGAGATGTTGTAGGAGAAAGGGGATCAACATCAGGAGTCGAAGTTTCAGTATTAGTGGAAAAGGTGGTAGATGTGGGTGGGTCAACATGTTCAGAAGTAGTGTCTGGTACAATGTGGAGTATGGAGGATAGATCATGTGAGGGTGAGGGAGAAGATGAAGTAGCAGATGTAGTAGTCTGAAAGGGAAATATTGTTTCATGAAAGATGACATTCCTTGAGACAAAGATGCGCCCAGTGGTCTGATCAAGGCACCAATAACCTCTATGCAAGGGGTGTAACCAAGGAACACACAAGCTCGAGATCTGAAATCCAGTTTGTGAGCATTATAAGGTCGAAGATGAGGGTAGCAAAGACACCCAAATACTTTGAGAAACCTATAATCAGGATCCTTGTTGTATAGAATTCGAAAAGGGGATTGCCCAGCAAGAACAGTGGAGGGCATTCTGTTGATTAAAAACACAGCACTGAGTGTTGCATATGACCAGAAATGAAGGGGAATGGAGGCCTGGGCAAGCAATGTAAGTGATGTTTCAACTATGTGCCTGTGCTTCCTCTCAACCACACCATTTTGAGAGGAAGTATGGGGACAAGTAACACGGAGCTGAACCCCTAATTGAGCCAACAAATTGTGAAGAAACCGAAACTCTCCTCCTCCATCAACTTGCACTGCTAACAGATTCTTCCCAAACTGATTTTTTATTAAATTGTAAAACTGAGTAAAAGCATTACACGCATCAGACTTCTTTTTAAGCAAAAACAACCAAGTGTTGCGGGAATACATGTCAATACAAGACATATAATAAAGAAAACCATCCGAGGCCACTGAAGCTGGTCCCCAAATATCAACCTCAACTAGCTGAAAAAGAGAAGTGTAAACCATAGAAGACTCCTGAAATGGTAGAGAGTGGCTCTTGCCTAAGTGACATGCATGGCAGAAGGAGTCCTTGGATGGTGTAAAACGTTTATTCAAAGCAAGACTAACAACTTCAGGTGAAGGGTGGCCCATCCTATTGTGCCAAAGCCAGTAATCAACTGAGGAGGAAGAAGAACACGCATGCATGGAAGGAATGTGCTGAGGAAACTCATAAAGACCATTAGCTTGAACCCCTCGAAGCAAAAACAGAACCTGTGCGTTCATCCTTAATACAACAAGAAGAGGCATGGAATTAAAAAAAACATCATTATCGGATGTAAATTTTGAAACAGATAACAAGTTGCGTGTGATATCAGGGACAAGAAGAAGTTGCTCAAGATGTAAAGTACGTGAATCAGTAGGCAAGTAACCTTGACCAACGTGTGTGATTGCGAGGGATGAGCCATCCCCAATATGTACTTTACCTTGACCTGCATAAGACTGAGGGGACTGAATCTGAGAGGTGTCACGAGTAACATGGTGCGTGGCACCTGAATCAGGGTACCAGACCCCTGGATTAGCAACAAGGGAATTGACCTGTGGAGTCTCAGCTGAGGGGGAAGGGCCAGCATCAGTAGCAACATAGGGGGAGTAACCTTTTTCTGGATCAGTGTGTGTGCAACAGCAGTTATGAGCCTCAGCAGTGGATTTCTGAGAGCTTTGAAAATTTTGATTGAATCTATACCAACAGCGATCGGCAAGATGCCCCAACTTGCCAAGAATTTGACATTGAAATCGCGATCTTCCTTTGAATCTACCTCCAGTAGCAGCATTCGACGGAGCACGGCCACCTCGAGTTGAGGATCCAGAAGTGTAAGAAGCATCTGTGCGAGAGTCAGCATCAAGGGTTGTGTTATGAATTCCCACCGAAAGGCGTAGAGGATCTTCAAGTCTCGTCTCGGCATCAGTGAGCAAAGAAACAGCTCCATCAAAGGTGTATGGATCCTTACTGGCAGTGATGACAGCTACAACAGATTCAAATTCTGGGGGAAGGCCATTGAGAATGGTGGCCACTTGTTCAAGTTCAGAGATAGGACTCCTACACACAGCAAGTAAATCACAGATTTCCTTAATCTGGGCAGTGTATGCACTAATGGACAACGATCCTTTTTTAAGAGATCGCAAGCGAACATGAAGATGCATGACTCGCGTTGTAGAAAGACTAGAATAACGACGAACAAGGGTCTTCCAAATGGAGGAGGAAGACTCACAACCAACTAAATGGGGAAGAATGGATGTACTGACCGTGGAAAGTAGCCACGAGGCTAAGGAGCTGTCTTGTTTGAAGAACCTTTGATAGGGAGGGTTGGGAGATTTAGATCCATCAGCGGCCACCAGAAAATTTGCCGGAGGAGTGTATTCTTCATCAAGGTAATGTTCAAGACCCTGCCCTCGTACCATAAGCAGGACCTGTTGACGCCATAGCAGGAAGTTTGTATCATCAAGCTTAACACTGATTTGCTTGTTAAAAAATCCTTGAGAGGACGCATCAGGTATACTGGAATTGGAGGTAGCAGAAGAATCACCGTCGGCAGGCATGATGGACGGGCAAGAATGGAAGAAACGAGACGATCAAGGATGATGGAGGCGAGCCAGGATCGTAGAGGCGGATGATACCATGTTAAATTGAGCTAATACTCAGTTCATTTCATTCCAATCAAGTTGTTTTACACAGTGCACTCAGTGGTGCATTTATACAGCTGTTTTAACAGCTTTTCCCGCCAAGACTAACAAATAGCCTAACAACCTTGATTGCTAAAATAGAAAGCTGATGACTCAGCTTTCTCTAGAGTATTCTGATATACCTCTAGAGTTTTCTAATAACTCTTCATTTGCACCCAAGTCACCATATCTTCCCAACAAGTAGATTCAATATCAGTATGCAATACTCCATCCCAAACCCTTTTCGAAAATACACATTCAGCAAATAAGTGATTTCTGCACTCGATACTCGTATCACATAGCAAACAATGCTGTTGGGTTGTGTGGTGCTCGATTCGTTCAACCGATTATGCTCACCAAGTGGTGGAGAGGTGGATTTTTGGGTGGAAGGGTTTAGGAAGCTAGAAAGAATAAAGACACAATGATTTATAGTGGTTCAACCTTCTAACCAAGGTCTACATCCACTACCTTAGCTCCCCACTAAGGATTTCACAACCAATTCCACTAATTGATTCGTCCCCTTTTCTAGGCTTAGGAGGAAACCCTTTACACCGATCAAGCTTCTACCCAAAGCCTTGATCAAACCCTCTTTTACAAAGAGAAACAAGAAAGCAAACTTAAACCCTCTAATAGGTGTTTGTTTGCACAATTAAGCTCTCACCCAAAACCTAAAACACTTGAGCAAATTTGACAATTTTGGCTCACTAGTGTTTGTCTATACAAGAATTGACAATTTAGGCACTAAGACAATAATTGATCATTTGATGTTTGACAATATGAGCATTAGTCTTCTCTTGATGCTTGGAGGTCCCTTTTATACTCCCAAATGAGTTTGTAGCCGTTACTAGTCGTTGGGATCAATTTGGAGCCGTTGAGGACTTTAATTCCCACCATAAATGCATTTTGCAGCTCCCCGTTTCGAAACGCTCGATGCTGTTTCGAAACTAGGGGTGAGCAAAACTCGACTCGACTCGAAAAAACCGAATAATTCGACTCGACTCGAGGCAAAAATACTCGACTCGTTTTGACTCGACTCGAAATTTCATAAACTCGAATAACTCGAAAAAATTTCAAATAAAGTTTGAGTTGTAAAATGGAAATTCGAATAACTCGAAATTTTTAGTAATTAGTGGATTTATTTTTAAGTTCGAGACGAGTCCCTCTATTTTTTATGATATATACATACTAATATATAAAAATATGAAGAAATATTGTCACATGTGAAAAAATATATATGTGCATATCTTATATGATTAGAGAAAGGAGTTTAAATTGGAATCAAACCATACTATAACATGATAAATAATTACAGTTAAATTTTTATAGGAACTCGAAAACTCGACTCGAATTTCTTAAACTCGACTCGAATCGAAAAAATTTCAAATAAAGTTTGAGTTGTAAAATATGACTCGTCAACTCGAATAACTCGAAATTTTTTGACTCGACTCGACTCGAATCGATCGAACGCTCACCCCTATTCGAAACACTCTCAATGTAGAAAGAGCCGTTGCAGTCTGTTAGGGCATCCGTTTCGGAACGCCTCCTGGCCGTTTCGGAACGCCTCCTGGCCGTTTCGAAACCCGTATCGAAACGCTATAGGCCCGTATCGAAACGCCTGCATTTAAAAGTTAGTTGGGAAAATAGCCGTTGGGGTTTATAACCGTTATGGTCATTGCCACGTGGGCGTATCGAAACGGCCTAGCCCGTTTCGAAACGCTGGGCAAATTTCAAATCCAGGGAAAGCCCGTTTCGAAACTCGTTTCGAAACGAAAACGCTACTGGAGCCTCCTGTTTCGAAACGCCCTAAGGTGTTTCGAAACACCTGGACAGGTTTGAGAAATTTAGCTTTGAAACACATATTAAACCCATTTAAGAAACATCCCTAAACATATATTTGGACTTGGGAAATGTTTTAAATACTTTTTAAACAGTCCAAAACATTTTTCAATTATTATATCAAAACATTAGTTCTACAAATGCAAATCAACACCACCCCCAAGACTGCATCCTAGTCTTCGTTGGTAGCCTATCTTGCAACACAAGCCAAGCAATAAACGAATGGCGAGGGATAAAGAATTCTGCCAAATGATTTTGAACCATGGAACTCTTTTATTTTTGTGCCTAAGAGCTTCCCACACCTTCTTAGCCGTAAAGCCCCCATTCAAATTATCAACAAAAGCAAAATCATCTCGTAAGTCAAGAATTTTTTTCCAAACCCAGCTATGACTGCTCTTCACATGGACTTGCCAAATACTGTTCCCTTTCAACATATATTTCTCAGCTCATGCTACCCAAAGTGACCCAACTTTGACAAGAATAGTCCATAAACATCTCATCATGCAAGCACAATTCCAAACTGACACATTCTTCACCCCAAGCCTACCTTCGCTCTTAAGATGACAAATTCTTTCTCAGCTTACACGGGCTCCTCTAGCAGATCCATCAGAGCCTTTCGAAAGAAAAGAATTGTATAGTTTCTCAATTTGCTTAACCACCATGAATGGCAGCACAAATATCTGACTCCAGAAATTTTGGAGACTAAAAATAACATCTTGAATAAGTTGCAATCTACCAGCGAAAGATAAACACTTTGATGGCCAACTTTTTATCTTCTTAATAATCTTCCCTACATGAGTTTCACAGTTCCCAACAGATAAACTCCGAGAAATTAGTGGGACACCTAAATATCTCACAAGAAGTGATCCCCTCCTGAAATCAGATTGCTCAATCAAATTTAGTATTTCATCAAGTTCCATTAGCAGTAGAGTTTTGACTCAAATATTGCGACATATTTTTTTATATTCTAAATTTATGGTACAATCGACTTTAATTCCCACAATATTATATTTTTTTACATATATATAAAGTCGGATTCAATTAAAATACCCTAAAGACAACTACAAGAAAATCCAGCTTCAAGCAATTTTTAGTGCTTTTTGAGGAAAATACTGTTTATAGTTAGATTTAGCTGAAGACTTTACATGTGCGTTGATGCACGGTGTGTATGCGTTATTAAAGGGCTAAGAAAATTAAACAAATATTACATTGTAATCACACCAGCATATTAAAAAAAAATTATTCATTTCGCCAAAGGAATGAACTTTCAAAGGAACTAAATTTCATTACAGTTTCAGTAATTACATGAATGCATGTTACAAGTATAGGAATAAAGAATGCTACAATGAAAAATCTAATGTCCGCCTATGCTACTGTACTCAAAACCCACAAAGAATGCTTCAGTAATTATATTTGATGAATGCTTTTAGATTATGTCGGTGAAGTCTCAGGTGCCGGGTAATGTGCTGCTTGTGCTAGACAGGATGATCAAAGCACAAACAACTGAAAGTGAGAACACAGACACCCAAGTGTTTCCTGTGTACATTTCCATTGCATCCGTAAACGAGAACCGAGTACGGTTCTCAGCCCAGTTCCGAATCCGGTCTGCCTCTGCTGCATATAATGCCCTACCCTGAACATACACATTCTTGCATTAGAAACAAAATTTGGAATCTATGCGACAAATGTTTTCCTCAGAGAAAGAAGATTACCTGTTCATCAAACCAGCGACCTTGTCGAAGCCAGGCAGTGATCAAAGCCAATAGTATCCGAGGTGGTGTCAGGTAGTTGACGGCCTTCCCTGTCCCCTTAACGACCCGCATTCGTGGAACTAGACTTCTATGTAAAACATATGTTTGATTTTGATATAACTAAGTATATTAAGGATTAAATTGAAAACTTGAAATAGTCACTTAAATGATTTATAAATGACCGACACTTTAAACTGATTTGAAAAACTCAAACTCCAAATATCAACAAGATCCAAGAAGAAAAAGTTGCTGTGAGAATTATACTTATAAAAACAATAATAACTGAACATGAAATATCATAAACTAGCTTCATTATGACTTTGCAGTCGACCTGCGAGAAGCAACAACGACACGATCTCCTGAAAGAAGAAATTCTCGAGCAAGTGCTTTTCCTAATCCCCTTGTGCTAAATCAGGCCAAAAACACAACCAAAATCCAACACAAAAAGTTAAGTTCTCTGCCTAAAATCTTGTTTAGTAAGCATAACTACATAACTAGTATTTCAAAGATCTCCAAAACCCATCTCCCTTTTCCAGCTTCAATTCATTTTCCATCAAAATCCCAAGCTTTCTCTCACTTTCCATCTCTTTCTCTTCCACTTCCCCGCCATCTTCTCCCCTAAACGAACGACACTTCTGCACGTACGCTCCATGACGGCTTCTGGTTGGAAAGGGACAACCACGTTTAACTTGAAGCCAGCTGTTCCGTTGTTGCTCCTTGAAACAAAACTGTTGGTCTTTCTGGAAAGTGAATAACTGAAGCTTTGTCATTGCCGCTATTTCTGTAAGAGATTCGAACTAAAAAAAATGAATGTTTCAGTTCCCAACTTTATTGGCAACACGAGAATAGAAAAAGATGTTTTATTTTCTCCTAGTTATCCAATACATCAAATTCTTTTACTTTTATTTATATACGCAATCTGCTGCACTTTTGGACTAAACGTGGCGTTGTGGGTCGGTGTTTGCCTGTCGTTTTGCTACATGTTGGAGATCCATCGAAGGAGGGTGACGCTTCTACGCCTTGGGTTTCGCCGTTTCGGCCTTTGGGTGAGTTGGGTTTTTGTGTACTCAACACAATATGTAATCCAAATAGTAGCCATTAACGACCCGCAACGGGAACGGGGACTTTGCCGCTTTGTGACTGCCAAGTTGCCAACTTTATCCCAAAGGAAGAATCAAATACCGAAGTCTCAAGTTCAAAGTAAAAGGATAAGCAAATGCCTATTTTTTTTTAAACTGAATTATATTCAATAATGAAAGAATTACAAATAAATCACGCCGTAAATAATTAAAGTTCAGTGCAAAATAAACAATGTAAAAAAAAATTAACTGTGTAAAAGACGTTAAAAAATCAAACCTAACACCTTTAAAAGAAACTTCTAAAATGAAATCTAGAAAGCTATTACTTTACCTTGGGTGCTCTTTGAATACGACATAATTCAGTGTTCGGCCTTACTTCGGTGACAAAAAATTTCGATAATACTTGTTACCCAAACTTTAAACTATCAAAAAATAATTTAAAACTACCATAAAAATAGACAAAAGAACTACTATAGAAGCAGACAAAAAAACTACCATAGAGTCAGATCACTTGCCGCTAACAAAACAACATACATAGACAGCCAGACGTGTCTTCAGCTTCATGCCTGTTATATAAGATTGCCCCTAAAGAGCCGCAAGGCTGCTTGTTCGGGTAGTTTGGGCCCCTGGGAGACGGCCTCTTGTGTTGGTAGGCTCAACTGGGATGGGTCCAGATTCTTGGCTGTTGGACGGGTCTCGAATTTTATGCGACACTCATAAAACTTTTTTTACAAGTTGGCCCCTAAAGTATAACCCGATTATCATTTTGGCATTTTTTTTCAAAAATAACTTTTATAGTTATTCCTCATAAATTTCTTTCTCGTAGTTTTCTTCGTATTTCAATCGATTTAAAGGGTTTTCACATGTCTTTGACAAATCAGAACAATCAAAACACGTTTAAAGATATGGGTAAGTCTCAACGAAATTTTCAAAATGAATTGATGCCCAAATTTAAAGATTGGAGTTTAGGTAGCCCAAAAAAAATATTGATTTTATGATTTTTTACAAGTTTTTTTTAATTAACAACAAATAATTGAGTAAAGATTTATGGAATTTTGATAACATGAACCCATCAAACTATAGGCTAAAGATTTTTTTTTATGAAAGCTAGAGTGATTACAAGTAGTATCTGTTCTAAATATACTCTCAACCATTTGACAATGAACGCTCAATCACCCTGCTGCAGCTGCTGGTGTTCGAACCCGTGACCTCTAGGAACAACAACCGTTCCCTTAACCACTAAGTCAAGTTGGTTCGTGCTATAGGCTAAAGATTATTGAAAACCAATAGACATAGGTATTCTCTAAGCCTAAAAACTTATAATATTATCTGATAAGATTAACACTTTCATTATGTAGATCTGATTATTACATTAAGTTGTTATTAGGCTCTTGTGTTGACATGGTTGATTTATTAAGCAATATAGTGAATCAATTTATGTAGATTTGCATGCTAAACCAATAATTAGTTCATAAGTGTTGCAGTAAAGCCAAATGTTGTGAAATTACATCTGCACATGAAAATCTGGCACAAAACCAGTACTAATAATAATGTTCATAATCCCACATGGATATCTGCCACCTCACTGTAACCCTAAATTGGGATTTGGGACATCCATTCTCTTTTTCGGTCTGAAAACTTTTCAGAACCATTTCACAATTATATCATCTTAGAGGGTTCATTTAAAGCAAGGATGATCTAAGCCACCATTTTCAACTTATTTGAATAAAAATAAGGGTAAACTACAACAGAGGTCACTCAATTATAGTTAATGTTACATCTGAGTCACTAAATTATGGGTAAAGTTACATTTGGGACACTCAATCCAAATCACTTGTATACTCTAAAATATGAATGGTGACCCAAATTTAACCTTACTCATAATTAAGCGACATATGTTGTAGTTTACCCTAAAATAAATGAGATTTTTTAGAGTTAATACATGGAATATGGAGTATTACTACTAAAAGTGGTAAATCAAGTAATCTTAAAAGAGTGCCGAAATAACAGAGAACAAAAAGACTAGAAAAGCAGGTTAGGAAAAGGAATGTAAGAAAGGAAAGTGTATGTAGGTGAGGCTGAGCTTGACATTATACTAGAATTGAAAAAGCTGAACCCAACGACTTAAAAAGGACCGTCTGTGTAGCCCTTGTCGTGGCATTTCAAACAATTACGAGTAGGGCAGTGACGATCTTTGATGTGTGTTGTTTTGTTGTTTGGAAGCTTCCCCCACGGGGAGATACTCTTTAATTTTACAATCTTGACGAGGGCCACATTTATGGGGCAATATATAGAGTCAGATAAGGGGAGTGCCCCCTGGCCCTGGGGTTTATTTGTCCTATTCTCTTGTGCACAGGTTTAATTTAACCCAGACCCTACCATTTTCACTAGCTTTGAAATCAAAACCTCTATCATTCTAGTTTGAATTTTTATACATTGAATTTAATGGATTTACTTTCAGGATTATTGACCCGATTTAATGTAACTTGAGATTACCCCCACGTTAACAGTCCAAAATAATTTTAATCTCAAATTTAGAGTTAGATTTAAAATTTATTTTTTAATTTGAGGCATACATATGTCGTAGACAAAGGTAACAAGAAATTTTGTTTGTTATGGTGGGAGGGGCTGCGGCCTACTCCAATTTATAACTTTTTTTTTTGAAACACAAATTTTATTGAATGGATGATGTTCAAAACATCTCAGCAACGGCTTAGGCCTCATTAAAAAAAGCCCTAACCTAGAATGGGGGAAAAAGAGTGCTCCAAGCCGATGCTTTTAAAAATTTACAACCTTTAATTTATATAATAAATTTTAAAAATTTACAAGCAAATTATAAATCTCCTGCTTTTAAAAAATATTATATTTTACTCTCTTTTTTAGAAAAGAAAAAGAAAATATCTTCTCGAGTTAAAATGCTGACTCTGTGCCTGCTATCAAGTTTTATATACTGTAACTTCGCTTATTATTGTAGAGAGTTGGAGTTTATAGAACCCAACAAGTGGTATTGGTGGAAAGCGAATATTGTTCATACTAGGAGGCTCAAGTTCAATCGCAATGTTGCAAGGGGTGTGTATTGTTAAAATATTAAAAATATTTCTAAACATATACTATATTATAATCACATTTTTATAGTTCGAAAAGACAAATCATAGGTGTCATGTCTCCATAGTGACCGAGGTACAATGTATCACAGTTCCCCAATTTCTCTACAATAATCTCTAAATCCATTTCATCTTCGTACGAAATCCATCTATAAACTCGATCGATCATAAAAAATTGCATAAACAATACATATAATATAAATAATAAAATTCTAAAGCATATTCGATTTGGTGGTTAATGAGCAGATGGAGCCCCATTGCTGAAAGGAATTTGTGCTGGCTATGTCGGTAAGAAGAAAAGGGCAGACAAAGGATATGTCATTCTTTATTGGGATGAAAATCGTCTACTCTTAATTATGCTCCCATTGGTGTCTTTATTTTAAAATAACGGGCTTGGAATTTAGAGTTTGTGGTTTAAGGTTAAGGCTTAGGGTTAGGGTGTAGGGAATTAGGGGTAGGCCGTATGGTGTAATTTTTAGGGTTTAAGATATAAAAATTAGAGTTAGAGCTTAAAATTTAATTTTTAGGTGTTTCTTAGTAAGGGGCATATAAGGAGGCATGGTTAGGGGCAGAAGATTTTTACTCTCCTTATTGTCCTTGTATTAGAGTATTAATATATGTTCCGTCTATGCTAATGCATATTTTACTATTAATCTTCAAATTTTTTATTTATAGTTATTTCTCTTTCAACTATCTTATTCCAATATTTAAATGTTTCTACATTATTAACTTATATATATATATATATATATATATATATATATATAAGTCGTTAGAAATATCAAAATTGTGAAAAAAAATATAAAAATTATTTTAAACAATAAAAATTCAAAAACAAAAAAGTAAAAAAAAATAAATGACTTTTGAAAAGTCTGAGATTTAAAAAATCAAGCCATAAAATAATAGTAATGTAAAAGATGTATAATTATTAATTTATAGTATAAAATAATTTATATTTTCTATAATAATCCTTAAATTCATGCATATCATACCTAATTATTAATTTATATTTTCAACTATAAAATAATAACTTCGTAAATAGAATAATTTTTCACCGTGAATTTATACGATAATAATCTATTAAAAATATAAATTAATAAATGTGATGGTTTGCATTTTATTTAACCATATCATACCTAGAATTTATTTTTGAAACTAGATTGGTCTACCTAATTTACTATTTCATTGTTATTATTTTTTTATTATATTTATTTTATAGTTTATGTTCAAAATTTTTTAATTATTACACTTATCCATAAACTTATAGTCGCAACAATTTAAAAAAATTAAAGCCCCTAGAAGTAGTTGACTACCCGTGAGCTTCATCCTTATCATATAGTAGCATTAGTACTAAATAATCCCAAAAAGATCAAATCTTGTCAATTTTAACCCAAATGTAAACAATCAAAGACAAAGAAATAATAAATCCTTTAAATAATTACGAGTTTCAATTTTTCGTTTCTCGCTTATTTATATCGCCACTCTCCTTACAAAAAGAAGAAGAAGAAAAAAACTCTCTCTCGGTCGATCTATCGATATGGAAAATCGTTTCAAGCTAAGAATCCCTCGCATGTTTCGATCCTCGTTTAGCTCTTGTCGGACCCGGAACATCTCCGATGTCATTGAAAAACCCGTTTTTCAACCTCAAAATCTTAACAGCTTCCACTCGGTCGAGCCATTTTCGTCGTCGCCGCCACTCAAGACTCGGCCCTTCCCTTCCATTTCAAAGCCCCGAGGCTCCATTAATACTCCTTCAGAAGCTCTTCCCAGACGTAAATCGTCAGCTCGTTACCCTCCTTTTATAGTCTCCGCCGCTGATTTTTACGGCCGAAAGTTCCCGCCGCAAGCTGCCTCTGTAATGCCTTTGAACATCTTCTCCGACTGTAAAGACTTTGGTTTCTATGAGAAGAAGAAGAAGAAGAGTCCACCCAGAAACAAAAACAAGAAGAAAAAGAAGAATAACCAAAGGGTTCATGTTAAAAGCAGCTCATATTCACAAGAAAGTGCTAATCGTAATAATGCTTATTATGGTGGTTGGTGGTTTAGCAGTGAAGATGAAACCGAGACTCTTTTCTCTTCACGGACTCGCTCCTCGGATTCAACCGAGTCTTTCCGGCAACATTCCAATTGCCGGAAAACATGCAAAACTCGTCGGAAAAGAGCAAAGAACCGCGGGAGTGAAACGCGCATCAAAATTCTACCATGGGAAGGAACCGATAAAGTCAAAGACAGCTTCGCCGTGGCCAAAAGTTCAAGCGACCCCTACAACGATTTCAGGACATCAATGGTGGAAATGATCGTCGAAAGACAACTATTCGCAGCTAAAGATCTCGAGCAACTGTTGCAGTGTTTTCTGTCACTCAACTCTCATCGCCACCACAACATAATTGTCGAGGTCTTTACAGAGATTTGGGAGACATTGTTCTCTTAACTGGTCTTGAAATCTAGAGGAACAAAAGTTGAGAACTTTGCATGCTTTAGTTTAGTTATATTTAAGTGTTCTAACTCAGAATTAACGTTGTTAATTAATGTAAAAGCCTTTTGAAATGAATTGGATCCAAAACATTTGGTGTCCTGTTCTGTTCTGTCGCAGCGATCAAAGTACATGACTTGTTTCTGTATGATTTAAAGTTTTGAACAGTGAATTTGATTGTTTCGATGAAAACCCGAAAGTGGGATTCTTGGATTCAAACGAAGCAGGGATAGGGTTTGTTTGTTCTAGTGTTTGTTTGCCTTTACATTGACATATTACTGCAGCCAAACAACTGTGACTGAAAAGATTGGCCAGTGGAAGAGAAATGGAAAATTTTGTGGCAGCAATCGTTTCATATACCATATAAATTTGGGTTGTTCTAGCATGCGGGCCGCCTAATATAAGGCTAATATACGGCGTTATCAGAAACATCATAAAGGTATATCAGAAACATCATAAAGGTATACCGGAAACATGGATACTTTCGAAAAAGTATGGATACTTTCGAAATCAACATATCCAAAAATATGGATACTTTCAAAATCAACATATCCGGTATACCTTATGATGTTTCCGATATATTTTATGATGTTTCCGGTATACCTTTATGATGTTTCCGGTAACGCCGTATATTAGCCTTATATTAGGCGGCCACATGCTAGAAAACTCCTATAAATTTTGACGCCAAAAAAGTTGTAAATCTCTGTTGGACTTGTCAAACCTACTGATATAATGCTATTATATATATATTTAAGATAACTATCGTTTCCTGCCACTCCCTCTGTTTTATAATTTTTAAATTTAGTTGACTTTTTATCTAGTTTTAAGAAAAATAAAAAGTTAGTGTAAAAATGTGGTATAAAATAATTAAAATGATAATTTTATTTTTAAAAGTTAAAATTTATTTTGTTGGAAAACTAAAGAAAGGATATAAAGAAGAATTTATCTTGAAAAAGTTGCTGATTTTTACAATGAGACGTTTTAAGTGGGACGATTTTAAAATACAAAAGGGACAAATTTAGTACGACAGAGAGAGTATTATTTTAAGGGTAATTATTCTATGTATATGCGCTCGTGGAAACTTTATTTATATAAGTATCTTAGTTTTAGGGTTTATGGGTTTTATTTATGGTTTAGGGTTTGAGTGTATTAGTTTGAATTTAGGGGTTGTTGATAGAATTTTAGGTTTAAGGTTAAATTTTAGGGTTTATAGGTTAAAACTTAAATCTCTAATCATATTACCTTGAAACCTAAACCTTAACCTTTAAATCATATATTCTCACATAAATCTTAAAATTCTAACCATAAAATCTAAATTCTAAACCTTAAACTAAAACCCCTAAACTCTAAACCCTAAAATTATGGCATTTGTGGAAACAAAAAATTTCCACCGCTTGTGTATGGGATAATAATCCTTATTTTAATCTAAATAATAAATGGATTATTCTCTTATACACTGGCAGTGGAAGCTAAATTTTTTCATAAGAGCCTTAGTTTTAGGGTTTAAAGGCTTAGTTTAGGGTGTAAAATTTAGGGGTTTAGGTGTAGAGATTTAGAAATTAGGGATAATGTTTATAATTTATGGTTTAGGGTCAGAATTTAGGGTTTAGAGGTCAAGGTTTGTAGAACTAATGTTTTGATATAATAATTGAAAAATGTTTTGGACTGATTTAAAAAGTATTTAAAACATTTACAAAGTCCAAACAACTTGAAATTGTGTTTAGGAAGTTTTCAAAAGGGTTTTTAATGTGTTTCAAAGGCCAATTTACACAAACCTGTCCAGGTGTTTCGAAACACCATAAGGCGTTTCGAAACAGGGGATTCCTGTAGCATATTCGTTTCGAAACGTGTTTCGAAACGGGCTTTCCGTGGACTTGATTTTTGCCCAGCGTTTCGAAACGGGCTAGGCCGTTTCGATACGCCCACGTGGCAATGACCCCAACGGTCATAAACCCCAACGGCTATTTTCCCAACCAACTTTTAAATGCAGGCGTTTCGATACGGGACTATAGCGTTTCGATACGAGTTTCGAAACGGCCAGGAGGCGTTCTGAAACGGACATGAGGCGTTCCGAAACGGCCAGGAGGCGTTCCGAAACGGATGCCCTGACAGACTGCAACGGCTCTTTCTACATTGAGAGTGTTTCGAAACGGCCTCGAGCGTTTCGAAACGTGGAGCTGCAGAATGCATTTATGGTGGGAATTAAAGTCCTCAACGGCTCCAATTTGATCCCAACGGCTAGTAACGGCTACAAACTCAATTGGGAGTATAAAAGGGACCTCCAAGCATCAAGAGAAGGCTAATGCTTCAATTGTCAATCAACAAATGATCAAGAATTGTCTTAGAGCCTAAAGTGTCAATTATTGTATAGACAAATACTAGTGAGCCAAAATTGTCAAATTTGCTCAAGTGTTTTAGGTTTGGGTGAGTGCTTAATTGTGCAAACAAACTCCTATTAGAGGATTATAAGTTTGCTTTGTTTATCTCTTGTAAAGAGGGTTTCAATCAAGGCTTTGGGTAGAAAGCTTGATTGGTTGTAAGGGTTTCCTCCTAAGCCTAGAAAAGGGGACGAATCAATTAGTGGATTGATTGTGAAATCCTTAGTGGGGAGCTAAGGTAGTGGATGTAGGTGCTTGTTAGAAGACCGAACCACTCTAAAATCATTGTGTCTATTTCCTTTCTAGCTTCCTAAACCCTTCCACCCAAAAATCCACCTCTCCACCACTTGGTGAGCATAATCGGTTGAACGAATCGAGCCCCACACAACTCAACAATTGGTATCAGAGCTTGGCTCAATCGAAGAGGATTAACATCCTATTGAGGAGATCCGGCAAGCTCGATCACTAGTTCATCAACCGGCTCAAATGGCGCAATCCATAGACAAACCGCCTTTCTTCGACGGAACATTCTATGCCCATTGGAAGATAAAGATGAAGTTCTTCATCAAGTCTAGAGATTACAAGCTATGGGACATAGTTGAAGATGGTCCGTTCGTGCCTCAACGAAGCAAAGCGGAGTGGAGTACCGACGATCGCAAGAAGATGGAGCTCAATTGCAAGGCCTTGCACATCTTGTTTTGTGCTTTTGGCCCATCCATCTATGAGAAGATGTCTTCTTGTGAGAGTGCCAAGGAGGTATGAGACAAGCTTGAAGTCACATACGAGGGGACCGATGAAGTCAAGGAGACCAAGATTGGGCTCCTAACATTAGAGTATGAGAACTTCAAGATGGATCCGGAAGAGAACATCGAGAAGATGTTTGATAGATTCTCCACCATCACCAACGGTCTTAAAGGTTATGGAGAAGCCATCCCGGAAGAGAAGCTTGTCCGAAAGCTCATCTACTCACTTCCCGAGTCTTGGGACTCAAAGAGGAACGCCATCATCGAAGCCAAAAATTTGAAGACTTTGAAGCTTGATGAACTTATGGGGTCTCTTCTCACTCATAAAATTATGAAGAAGAACAAGGAAGAGGAGAAGAAAAGGGAAGAAATTAGAGCTATGGGAGAGAAGAAAATCAAAGGGCTTGGCATCAATGCTAGTGACATGGCTCTCAAATCCTCCACTTGCAATCATGTCTACTCAAGTGAAGAGGAGGATGAAGAAGAAGAGATAGTTCATCTCTTCAAGAAGTGTGCCCCGTTCATGAAGAAAGCCTTGAGAGAGCTTGAACGAGAACCTAAGAGGAAGGAGAGGGCAAGCACTTCAAGCCATAAGAAGAAGGCACATTTGGCTACTTGGAGTGATGAAGACTCCACCGACGATGAACAAGCCAACCTTTGCCTTATGGCCATCGAAGAAGATTCAAGGGTAACTTCTAATTCATCTACTTCATGTTCTTATTCCTTTGATGAATTACAAGATGCCTATGACGATTTGGTTTTAGATTTTAAAAGCCACATTTTGAAAAACAAAAAATTGGTTTCAAAGTTAAAAATTCAAAATGATTTGCTTTCTAAAACCAAACTTGAACTTGAAGCAAAACTTGAAGAGTTTGAATTAAAATGTTTTGATTTACAAAAATTGCTTCAAAATGTTCAAGAAGAAAAAGATTTGATTTCCAAAGAGCTTGAAAAGAAAAACAATTTTGGAAAATCAAATTTTTATGTTAGACAATCTAGTGCCCCTAGATTTAAAAATGGTAAATGTTTTAGAAGTGTTTGGGTCCCAAAAAGACTAACCACTTCAATTAAAAAGGATGACATTGAAAAATGGATTCCTAAGGGGTCAAAAATTTGTGCTACTAACGTTCATGGATCCAAAGCAATTTGGATACCAAAAATTACTTGATTGTCTATTGCTAGGTGTGATGGAGATGTTCAACAAGTCAAACATTGAGGGGGAGCTCCATACACACAAGGAAGAACACTTGAAGAAGGAAGGCTTCACATCCTACCTTGAGTTCAAGTGTTGGTAAAATTTCTAGTTGTTTTGTGCTTTCATTTGTTTATTTCTTAGTTTAAATTCAACTAGATGATCATTTATGATGGACTAACATTTCAATGATGCCTTGAGTAAGGGGGAGCCATTTTTAAACCAAATTCTTATTTTTGTCAAAGTTTTTACCTCCATTGTTATTTTGAACTTAATGTTTTAAATTCTTTTTGATATAACAAAAAGGGGGAGAAATGATTTGAAAAATTGAATTTTCAAATGAATAAGAGGGAGCTTTATTTGAATTAAAAATTTTCAACTCTTATTCACATTTTTAAAGTTAAAGGGGGAGAATCCCAAACAATTTTTCAAGTGAGTTTTATTATATCAAAAAGGGGGAGATTGTAGAACTAATGTTTTGATATAATAATTGAAAAATGTTTTGGACTGATTTAAAAAGTATTTAAAACATTTACAAAGTCCAAACAACTTGAAATTGTGTTTAGGAAGTTTTCAAAAGGGTTTTTAATGTGTTTCAAAGGCCAATTTACACAAACCTGTCCAGGTGTTTCGAAACACCATAAGGCGTTTCGAAACAGGGGATTCCTGTAGCATATTCGTTTCGAAACGTGTTTCGAAACGGGCTTTCCCTGGACTTGATTTTTGCCCAGCGTTTCGAAACGGGCTAGGCCGTTTCGATACGCCCACGTGGCAATGACCCCAACGGTCATAAACCCCAACGGCTATTTTCCCAACCAACTTTTAAATGCAGGCGTTTCGATACGGGACTATAGCGTTTCGATACGAGTTTCGAAACAGCCAGGAGGCGTTCTGAAACGGACATGAGGCGTTCCGAAACGGCCAGGAGGTGTTCCGAAACGGATGCCCTGACAGACTGCAGCGGCTCTTTCTACATTGAGAGTGTTTCGAAACGGCCTCGAGCGTTTCGAAACGTGGAGCTGCAGAATGCATTTATGGTGGGAATTAAAGTCCTCAACGGCTCCAATTTGATCCTAACGGCTAGTAACGGCTACAAACTCAATTGGGAGTATAAAAGGGACCTCCAAGCATCAAGAGAATGCTAATGCTTCAATTGTCAATCAACAAATGATCAAGAATTGTCTTAGAGCCTAAAGTGTCAATTATTGTATAGACAAACACTAGTGAGCCAAAATTGTCAAATTTGCTCAAGTGTTTTAGGTTTGGGTGAGTGCTTAATTGTGCAAACAAACTCCTATTAGAGGATTATAAGTTTGCTTTGTTTATCTCTTGTAAAGAGGGTTTCAATCAAGGCTTTGGGTAGAAAGCTTGATTGGTTGTAAGGGTTTCCTCCTAAGCCTAGAAAAGGGGACGAATCAATTAGTGGATTGATTGTGAAATCCTTAGTGGGGAGCTAAGGTAGTGGATGTAGGTGCTTGTTAGAAGACCGAACCACTCTAAAATCATTGTGTCTATTTCCTTTCTAGCTTCCTAAACCCTTCCACCCAAAAATCCACCTCTCCACCACTTGGTGAGCATAATCGGTTGAACGAATCGAGCCCCACACAACTCAACAAGGTTTAATTTTTAAGGTAATATGATGAGGATTTAGGTTTTAATCTATAAGCCCTAAATTATAACCCTAAACTATAAATTTCAACTACTAACACTAAATTCAAACCCCATACACCTAAACCCCTAAACTATACACCTCAAACTAAGTTCCTAAACCCTAAAACTGAGTCACTTATAGAAACTTTTAGTTTCCACCACCAGTGTATCAAATAATTACCCACAATAAATTTGGAAGTTTATCAAATTATACTTATTTCATCCGTGACTTTGAGTGTATTTGTATATAAGAATAATTTAATTGATATTTATCTCACCCGTGAGTGTATATTAGGGTTGTTCATTTTCGGTTACCCGGTTTTTAGGGTATTAAAAATTTTTGGCCTGATCTCGCGCCATAATTATCGGGTACTCGTAAAATTCGGGTACCTAGTTCATATTTTTTATTTATTTATTTGTAAATTTAAAGGTTTTAAAAAATAACATAGTAAATACATAAAATTTAAAAGTCCATAATATATAATCCAATCACAAATATGAGTGATTTGAAGTTAGTTTTTAGATAGAAATATTTAGATATATATATATATATATATATTAAAGTTTATCTCCAAAAAGACATTAAAACATTAATCTTGTTTTTTTTCTTTCGAATCTCACATTAACAAATTAATAAAAATATATTTGAAAAAAATTAAACCTTAAAAGTACATATACAGACATAAAATTAATTCAGAGATTTAAATTTAGTTTTTAGGTAAAAATATTAAGAACCTAAAATAAAAATATAATTTAAAACTAAAAAATAAATATATTAAAAGTATCGGGTCAAGTCGGGTGCTCGGTTACCAAAAAAATTTGACCCAGATCCGGCCCAACTACTCTGAAAAAATTCTCGGTTCTGGTACTTTTTTAAGATTTACCCGGTTTATTATGGTTCGAGTCGGCGGGCCGAGTCAACTAGTCGGGTATTTTTGAACACCCTTAGGGGTCGTTTGGTTCACGGAATGTAAGATTACCTTTGGGAATGAGATTACCGGAATGTTACATTACTTAACATATTACCCGAAATGTTGTATTACCTTGTTTGATTTGTTTGGCAGGAATGTAAGATTACATTGTTTGGTTGAAGTAATATAAGATAGAAAAAATGCATATTTTACCAAATTGTCCTTGATATATATTTTCTTTTTTAACCAACTGGAGTTTTAAGGTTAAAGTCAAATTTTTACATAAAAGTTCATAGAAAATATAAAAAAATATAATATGAAAACCTTTTTATGAAAATTGATCCTAAATAATAAATGTAATAAAACACATACCAATAATAAAATTTGAATCAAACACATATATAAAAAAATCGAAATAAAATAAAAGTCTGATATATTTTTATTTTATATGCATCATATTATTTTATAATAAGTATTAAAACCCTAAACCACTAAAAAATAAAATAGATTTATACTTGTGTAATTATATAAAAAAGGAAAGATCATTTTAAAATAATTATATTTTTAGGGGTATTCTTGTCCAAAGGGGAGGGAATTGTCTAATACCTAAGAAAAGGGAGGGAATGACATTCTCGGGAAAAGACCCAAAAATAACTATTGTTGGGAATATTTCATTACCCCTGGGAGGGAATGCTCTTGAACCAAACGTGGGTATATGGTTCCGGAAAAGATTATTCCCTCTGGTAATGATCTTTTCCGCGAACCAAACGCCCCCTTAGTGTATACAATGATAACATGGATAGAGTGAGGGGGCTGCAGGGGCAGTCATCTCCCCAAAAGATTTAAAATTCTTATGACTTAAATATTTTTTTTAAAAAATATTATTAAAATTCTACTTTCGTCCTTTAAAATTTATAAATTTGTCCCATAAAATATTATAGGTTCTCTAAAAGTCCTTTGTCCTGAATGATAATCTACTTAAATAGGTTTTGGAAGTTTATTGATAATTGTTTAGAATATAGACACCTGCAATAATAATTACAAGTGCAAACCTTTATGACTCACGGAAAATGGTGATTAAATCATCAATTAAGAAAATGGGTGAAAACTGAATCCCTTCTTAATTCATGACTTTCTAAAGAAAAATATTTGAACACAAAATTAAATACATTATATTTTTAAACATTTATCTGTGTCTTAATTTTGTTCTTGAAAATTTCATTTTGTATTGACAAAGAACGTGTTAATAATCCTTAAGTTGCAAGGTAGAGAAAAATATATTGGACACAAAATTATTAATAAATTTATTGATTGAATCACTTATAAAATAATAAAAGATTTAATATCAAAATTTACAACTAGTATTAATCTTAATTCAATCCCTGGACAACACTTTCATCTTACCATATCAAAAGCGTATATTTCATTTCAAAAAAAGCGTATATTTATTGTATATTTTTAACAAATAATTTGTAACAGAGGGAGTATTATTTTAAATGTATTCTTATTTATTATTTAAAATGTTCTAAAACTATGGTTGGCAACAAGACAAAAAAATATCCAAATTCATGATTCGAAATTTATTGGTTTACAAAAAGAAGACAAAAAATTGCCACTAAAATTGTAAGGTTACGTCTCTCTCTAATATTGACTTTTTGCGTTCTTAAAAGCCAATAAAACCTAGGGGTGATAACCAGCGGAGCCCCAGCTTGGTCAGGCTCGGCTCGGCTCAGAAATAGTGTAATTGGACTCGGCTCGAGCTCAAAGCTCGTCAAGCTCAGTTCGGGCTCGTCAGGCTCGGCTCGGCTCGAAATGAAAAAAAATTTGGTATAGTTTTTTATAAAAGATTCGTTAAAAATTCATTTCATAATCAACATTAAAACAAAATTCAATGACCGGAAAGGGAAAAAGTGCCAAAATTAGATTAATCTAAATAATCAATAAATGTTCTTATAATACAAACACATAATTAAAGAAAATACAGAATCAAACAACAACCAACTAAAGAAAGAAAATACAAACACATAATTTATTTTAGTACATATGTAAATTCCGAGCCTGTTCACGAGCTTTTCGACCCCAAGGCTCTGTTCGGCTTGTTAAGGTTTCGAGCCAAGTCCGAGCCCGAGTCGAGCTCACTCGAGCCGAGCTTTGACCGAGCCGAGCCCGAGTAGCTCGCGAGCCGGTCAGGCTCATTATCACCCCTAATAAAACCAACGCGTACCCACCACCATAACATGAAACAAATAAGTCTAGAGTGTATTTATATTTCTAACTAGTGAATTTAAGTTGGAATATTAAAAAATAAGATTGATATCTTATAGCAGTGGAAACTGAAACTATAAGTTAGGGTTTAGTTTTTAGGGTAATACGGTGAGGATTTAGGTTTTAACATATAAACTCTGAATTATAACCCTAAACTTTAAATTGAAACAACTATCCCTATATTCTAACCTCCTACACCTAAACCCCTAAACGTTATAACCTAAATTAACTACATATACCCTAAAACTAAGGCGCTTGTGGAAACTGAAGTTTCCAGTGTCTGTGTATAGAATATTTATCCTAAAAAATATTATTGTTGACAAAAACAATTACGAATTCGAGAACATAAACAGTAAAACAGACATGAGCAGTTGACCTCGAATCTTAAACTTTGTGTATAAAGTTTAGGTTTTGAAATAGCTTAAGATTAGGGCAGAGAAGAAAGGCAACGTGAGCATTAGAAGTCTAATATTTCCATGAACAAGGAAATGTCGGTTTCAACTTTCAAAGCTTGAAAAACAGACAGAAAGGTGATGGCGGAAGGAAGAGAAAACCTGTTAATGATTCAAAATAAAGACAAAACGGAGAGAATGAGAGCTCTGCAGGCATCTGAAATTAGGTTTTCCATATGTGGGGGACTACTGGAAGTGCTCATCTGCTTTGTTTTTTAATTTATTCACATTCTCCTGCCCCTTAAACACTTGAAAGCTATGTTTCATAACTAAGCACACCAGAAGAGATAATGGAAAGGAAAATGGGGTTTTGGAAGGGTTGCTTTCTCTTCTCTTTCTCCTATATATCAAATTATCAATGCCATTAATGAGCACATGGATTCTTGCGAAGCCATCGTCTTCTTTCTCAGGACATCTCTCCCAAGCTGTAGTTGCCGTAGGCATTTCCCTAATCTGAATACGGTTCAAAGAATGTCTGGATTTGGCAGTGAGTAGAAATGTGTTGGGTTGGTTTGCTTGCTCCCGTCTTCATTAATGGTCGTTTTTTGAGCCTCTCTCCCGTTCGACATGTGATCTTCTGCTGGTGTTTTTTAGAGTCTGGGTTGGCAATCAATGCTTAAGCTAAAAGCTTTAGGGTAGGGTGTTTTGGGACCCATGGATAAATTTGTGTTAGCCCATTAAACTTAGCTAAAGCCCATCCTATCCTATGTGTTTTTGTCCGTTTCTGGAGTCCTTTCTGTTTGACGGGTAAAATCTTCTGCCCTCTTTTATGTTCCACACTAAAAAAAATATTTAAAAATTAAATTCTAAACTCTAACACTAACTTTCACATTATAAATTCTAAACCCAACGCCCTAAAAATTACACCCTACTCCTATTTTCCTAAACCCTAACCCTAACCCCTAACCTTAAACCCTAAACCCTTTCCCCCTAATCTTGCACCTTTTATGCCTCACATTAAAAATTATTTAAAATTAATTTTTAAACACTAACACTAATTTTCACATCCTAAACCATAAACCCTACACCCTACCTCTAATTCCCTAAACTCTAACCATAGCCCCTAACCTTAAACCCTAAATTCATTATTTTCAAGTGAGGGCATAAAAGGGAGCATGATAAGGGACAGACGATTTCTATCAATGTTTGACATCATGTGTAGTGTATGCAAATTGGAAGATTTCAACATCAGCTAAAATCACTCAATAATTTTAGGGTATAAAGAGTTAGTTTAGAGTACATGGTTTAGGGGTTTAGGTGTATGAGTTTATAATTTAGGGATATTCGTTTCAATTTAAGGTTTAGTGTTATAATTTAGTGTTTATAGGTTAGGGTTTAGTTTTTAGGGTAATATGGTGAGGATTTAGGTTTTAACCTATAAACCCTAAATTACAACCCTAAACCTTAAATTGAAACAACTATCCCTAAATTCTAAACCCCTACACCTAAACCCCATAAACTAACTCCCTATACCCTAAAACTAAGGCGCTTGTAGAAACTTTCAGTTTCTACCGCCTGTGTATAGAATATTTATCTATTATAAAATATAATTTTCAACTCGGCTAACTCGAAATTTTCTGATTCGACTCGACACCACTCAATTGAATGACCATCCTTAGGTCCAAGGCTCGATTAAGCTTCAATGATTGATCACGTAAAACAAAAATGGGCTATCCTATTCCTACCTTTATTCCTCCTATAGTTAACCATCCAGGTCTTTTTCACCGCAAGGCCCATAGAAATATATTGCGGGGCTTGTTTTTGACCCATAACCCAATGGCAAATGGGTTTTGAGGCCCAACACTGTGATTACCATACGCAAATAAATGAGAATTTATCGAGAAAAAAAAAATGAAAGATAAAAATGCTAGACGTGCGTTAGCTCTGAGAGGATGGAAATCATCTGTCCCAAAGTATGCTCTCATTTGTGCCCCCACTTTAAAATAGTGGGTTTAGGGTTTAGGGTTTAAAGTTGGGGCTTAGTGTTAGGGTGTAGGGAATTAGGGGCAGGATGTATTTTTTAGGGTTTAGGGTTTGGGGTTTAGGATATGAAAATTAGGGTTATGGGACAAAATTTAATTTTTAAATATTTTTAGGCAGGGACATAGAAGGAGGCATGGTTAGGGGGCAGGAGATTTTTACCCGCTCTGAGATAGTGCTTTTTTAATCATAATAATGGAGAATGGTCCAAAGGGTTGAGAAAATAGAAAGAAAAAAAAAGACGGTTAGTATTGGCATAAATTTATAGGACCACGAGCAATAAAGTGAGTAAATCCATCATTATAGTAATTAGTTCGAGATGGTCCAAATCCACGGGTCTGCATGTGGACCATGTGTAACTTAGGCTCGTACCCGGCCGGCTGCTGCTTGTCCGTCCGCGTGGCTATCACATGCCCACTGGAGTCTGGACCATGCCAAGCCGCTGCCCTCATCTCGACCATTACCATGTCACTGTCCTCTATCATCTTCCAACTCCAAACAGCTGCAATAATACACAGGTTCATCAAATTCTGTCTAAACCCAGGACAATGTATTAGTGGGAGAGGAAGGCAATTGGCAATGGAGAAAGCTAGAGGGAACTTTTCATTTGGGAACACCACTTTGGAGGGTATATTAATTATTAAAAGAAGACTCAGTTGTTAAATAAGTGTCCAAAGTATTTTTTGGGCAAAATAAGTGCCTAACATTTTCAACGTTACATGTTTAGGTGTTCCGCCGTTAACTTATTTTTTAAAAAAATCCCTATACTTCTCAAAATAATCCTAAAATTTTTAGATCCTCAAATTCGGCCACTATCGTTGTCGTTCATCACGCTGTCGACAGCGTAATAAAGCTTCCTTCTTTTGTCACAAGACTCGAACATCGTTCGTTTTATTTTTGGCGAGTTCGACTTTATTTCGATGTTAGGCACGCCGTTCGTCGACTATCGGCGGCGAAAAGATCTCAAAATCTTTAGATCCTCAAATTCGGCCACTATCGTTGTCATTCATCACGCTGTGGACAGCGTAATGAAGCTTCCTTCTTTTGTCACAAGACTCGAACATCGTTCGTTTTTTTTTCTTTTTTTTTGGCGAGTTCGACTTTATTTCGACGTTAGGCACGCTGTCCGTCGACTATCGGCGGCGAAAAGATGAGAAATGATCGTGGGATCCAATGACGAAAATAATGGGCACGTCGTCGGCGATCGGCGGTGGCAACGGCTGGAATCAAGATTTGAGACTTAAGAATTTAGGGATTTGGACTAGTGGGGGTTTGAGAATTTTAAGATATTTTTGAAAATAAAACATGCCACGTGGCATGTTTTTATTGGCTAATGAAATTCTTTTAACGGCTATTAACAACAAAATATCTAAATAGAATTTTTAAAAACATTAGGCACATGTTTCACCTAAAAAAATCTTTTGAATATTTATCTGGAACAGAAAATATACTTTACGCACTTATTTAAGTATTAAGGCTTAAAAGATCCCAAGGGGAAATAGAAGAGTCGGCAGAGGAGAATGGGGTTTAAACTTTCATGGGCCAGGCAATAATTAGTAGGCCAGTGTTGATGGTCCTAAGCTGGAGAATAGAAGCCATTGATGTTGATACTTGATGATGATGATGTTCTCTCATAGTCATTCTCTTTACTCTTTGAAACCCAAGAATCCATTTGTAAATGGCAATCAAAGTCCATCCATCCGGTCGGAACTCGGAACCAACAACATATCTTTAAACCCTAACGAACACTTTCATGTTAGTGTGTGAGAGAAATGGAGATTATTTACAGGTCGAAAGAGAAAATGAGGTTTTAAAATATAAAAACGATGGCGTTTAATCATACGAGCATGTGGTTGAAACTTGAAGGGCGCAGCCAGCGAAACCCTTTCATTCCCCACTCTTAATAGTACAGTTCAAATGTTACATATCCATCTCCTCTTATATCAGCTGAAAAGACTAATAAATTAAACATACCTCTTTATTTTCCAAATTTCAGGTACGACTACGACTACTGTTGAAAATGGATGGCTTTGAAATTTCAACAAAGTGGGCACCGAATTGACAAATTCAATTTGTCAAGTTTGGCTGCACCAAATGAAGAAATTGGCAGCAGCAAAGGATGAAAATGGGGCATGGGATAATTAATTTTTGGTCCCTAAAGTTTAGGCTATTTACAAGTTTAGTCCTTAAAGTTCAACTATAAATAGGCCTAGCATTTGTCATTTGAAATCATCCCAACATCCATCTCTCCCATTTGTTTCTCTTCTCTCATATTTGGGAATTCTTAGGAATTCCATTTGTTTGTACCATTTTGGTATTAGTGAAGTTATCATCAGGTGGTGGTGCCCGAGGAGTAGACGACATTTTCGTCGAACCTCGTAAATTCGGTGTGTTCTCTCCATTATTTATTTCGCTTGCTTATTATTGGGTTTTCCCATTGGGTTTCAATATTCAATAGTTGACGGGTTTGTCCGCTGTGCAAATTTCGGTAGTTTCGATCTCGACATTTCAGCTCAGATTTGAAGCTACGTTCGTGTGGGAAATAACCCGGTTTCCCCAACAATTGGTATCAGAGCTTCGGTTAAGGCTATCCCGGTTGCTCGGTTGCTGCAAAGAAGTGTGGTGTTGTGACAGTGCATGTCTAGGAAAGTTCTAGCTAGGAAAGACTGGGTATTTAAGCGATCCGTGTGATCCACCTCTCTTTCCTGGGAACTTACCTGGTGCAGTGTTTCAATATCCAGTTTGTGCTGTTGAATATTATTCGTTGCCATGGCAAAAGACGGATCAGAAGGGACATCAAGCTCTTCCTCTATACCGGTGAGGAGGATAATGTCAAATGCAAACTTCTCGGTGGAGTTGTTCGATGGATCCGGTCACTTCGGCATGTGGCAAGGCGAGGTGCTAGACTCTTTATTTCAACAAGGTCTAGACATTGCCATTGAGGAAGAAAAACCCGTAGATATGATAGAGAAAGATTGGAGAACAATCAACCGTATGGCGTGTAGTACGATTCGATCTTGTCTTTCCAGGGAGCAGAAGTATGCCTACAAGAATGAGACTTCTGCAAGTAAACTATGGAAAGCGTTGGAGGAAAAATTCCTAAAGAAAAGCTCTCAGAATCGTCTTCACATGAAGAAAAGATTGTTCAGATTTGATTATCAGCCAGGCACCAATATGAATGAACACATCACTGCCTTCAATGAGTTAGTGGCAGATCTGTTAGGCATGGATGAAACTTTCAAAGATGAAGATTTGGCTTTAATGTTGTTGTCATCTCTTCCAGATGAATTTGAGCACCTTGAAACAACGTTACTTCATGGAAAGGATGAGGTGACCCTTAAAGAAGTAACTGCTGCTCTGTATAGTTACGAGCTCCGAAAGAAAACCAAGATGGAGAGCAAGTACAATGCAGCGGAGGCCATGGTGGTAAGAGGTCGCTCGAAAAGCCAAAAGCCAAAAATGAGAGGGAGATCAAAGTCAAAGTCCAGACTTGGGAAAGATGAATGTGCCTTTTGTCATGAGAAAGGTCATTGGAAGAAAGATTGTCCGAAGCTGAAGAAGAAAGGAAAAGCTGCTCCAGATGTATGTGTTGCAGAGCATGATACTAGTGACTCTGAAATATCACTGGTTGCTTCATCGTCAGCATTCCGCTCAGACGAGTGGATATTGGATTCGGGTTGTACCTATCATATGTCCCCTAATCGGGAGTGGTTCTTCGATTTAGTAGAACTAAATGGAAGAGTTGTTTATATGGGCAATGACAACGCCTGTAAAACGATTGGGATAAGTTCAATCCGATTGAAGAATCAAGATGGATCAACCAGAATTTTGACTGATGTCCGATACGTGCCTAGTTTGAAGAAAAATCTCATCTCGTTGGGAGCTTTGGAATCCAAAGGCTCGATTGTCACTATGAGAGATGGAATTTTGAAAGTCACATCAGGCGCACTCGTGATAATGAAGGGCATCAGGAAAAATAACTTGTATTACTACCAAGGTAGTACAGTTATTGGAGCAGTAGCAGCAGCTTCCGGTGGAGACAAATTGGATTCTTCTCAGTTGTGGCACATGCGGTTGGGACACGCTGGTGAGAAATCCTTGCAAATTTTGGCAAAGCAAGGATTGTTGAAAGGTGCAAAGGCTTGCAAGTTAAATTTTTGTGAGCATTGTGTTCTGGGAAAGCAAAAGAGAGTGAAATTCGGCACCGCTATCCATAATACGAAAGGTATTTTGGATTATGTTCACTCAGATGTGTGGGGTCCTTCCAAAACAATGTCGCTGGGAGGAAAACACTATTTTGTAACTTTTGTTGATGATTTTTCCAGAAGAGTTTGGGTGTATACGATGAAGTCTAAAGATGAAGTGCTCAAAGTTTTCCTGAAGTGGAAAAATATGATTGAGAACCAGACTGGCAAGAAGATCAAACGGCTTAGGACGGACAATGGAGGGGAATATAGAAGTGATCCGCTCTTTGACGTTTGCCAGGAGCATGGTATTGTTCGACACTTCACTGTTAGACATACACCACAGCAGAATGGGGTGGCAGAGCGTATGAATCGAACACTACTTGAGAAAGTTCGATGTATGTTGTCCAATGCTGGGTTGGGCAAACCATTTTGGGCTGAGGCTGTGACATATGCTGGCCATCTCATCAATCGTCTACCGTCATCGGCGATTGGAGGAAAAACACCGTTGGAGGTATGGTCTGGAGTACCTGCTACAGATTATGATTCCTTACATGTATTTGGATCCACTGCGTATTATCATGTGAAGGAGTCAAAACTTGATCCTAGAGCAAAGAAGGCTATCTTCATAGGAATCACTCATGGAGTGAAGGGATTTCGACTTTGGTGCTTAGACACAAAGAAGATAATTTGTAGCAGAGATGTTACCTTTGATGAATCTGTCATGTTGAAGAAGGTAACAAATGGAGCTGTTCAGACAAGTAGTACTCCACAACAGGTGGAGTATACTCCAAACCAGGTGGAGTTTCAACAGACGGTGATTAGTCCAACAATTGATGTTACTGATTCTCCAACTCCAATGGAGGAATCAGAAGATGAAGAGGTTCAAACCCAAGAACCATTGGAGACACCAGAACCACTTGCAGTTACAAGGCCAAGGAGAGAAATTCGTAGACCTGCTCGATTTACAGATACAGTGGCCTATGCCCTTCCAGTTGTTGATGATGATATCCCTGTCACTTATCAAGAAGCAATGCAAAGCTTAGAAAGTGACAAGTGGAAAAATGCCATAGATGAAGAAATGCAATCTCTCCAGAAGAACAACACCTGGGATTTGGCATATTTACCAGAAGGTAAAAGGGCAATTGGATGCAAGTGGGTGTTTGCAAAGAAAGACGGATCTCCCAACAAGAAAGATGTTCGCTACAAGGCAAGGTTGGTAGCTAAAGGCTACGCTCAGAAGGAGGGAATCGACTACAACGAAGTATTTTCCCCTGTTGTGAAGCATTCCTCCATTAGAATATTGTTGGCCTTGGTAGCACAGTTGAATTTGGAGCTAGCTCAACTCGATGTAAAGACGGCTTTCTTGAACGGTGATTTGGAAGAGGAGATCTATATGACTCAGCCAGAAGGATATGTATATGCTGGTGGTAAGAAATGGGTTTGTAAGCTGAACAAATCGCTATATGGATTGAAGCAATCTCCGAGGCAGTGGTACAAGCGATTTGATAGCTTTATGAGGAGGCAGAAGTACACAAGAAGCAAATACGACCATTGTGTGTATTTGCGAAAGCTACAAGATGGATCTTTCATTTATCTCCTCTTGTATGTTGATGATATGCTGATCGCTTCAAAGAGTCAACAAGAGATAGACAAATTGAAGGCTCGGTTGAATCAAGAGTTTGAGATGAAAGATCTAGGTGAGGCCAAGAAGATTCTCGGCATGGAGATAAGTAGAGACAGACGGAGAGGCAAGCTTTGTTTGACTCAGAAGCAATATCTGAAAAAGGTATTACAATGTTTTGGCATGAATGAAAGCACAAAACATGTAAGTACCCCACTTGCTTCTCATTTGAAACTCAGTTCTCAATTATCTCCTAAAACTGATGAAGAGCGAGAATACATGGCAAAAGTTCCATATGCTAATGCAGTAGGGAGCTTGATGTATGCGATGGTGTGTACGCGGCCTGACATTTCACAAGCAGTTGGAGTTGTGAGCAGGTATATGCATGATCCTGGAAAAGGACATTGGCAAGCTGTGAAATGGATTCTACGGTATCTCCAACAAACCGTAGATGTTGGTTTAGTGTTTGAGCAAGATGAAACACTTGGTCAGTTTGTGGTTGGATATGTTGATTCTGACTATGCTGGTGATTTGGATAAGCGTCGGTCTACTACTGGGTATTTATTTACTCTAGCAAAAGCCCCAGTTAGTTGGAGGTCTACTTTACAGTCAACGGTGGCTTTGTCAACTACAGAGGCAGAGTACATGGCAGTTGCAGAGGCTGTTAAAGAGGCGATTTGGCTTAACGGATTGTTGGAAGACTTGAGAGTTGTTCAAAGTCACATTAGTCTCTATTGTGACAGTCAGAGTGCTATTCATTTAGCGAAAAATCAAGTCTACCATTCAAGAACCAAGCACATCGACGTGAGGTATCACTTTGTGCGGGAGATCTTTGAAGAAGGAAAGGTTCTACTTCAGAAGATTGCTACGGCAGAAAATCCTGCAGATATGTTGACCAAGGTGGTAACATCAATCAAGTTCAATCATTGTTTGAACTTGATTAACATCTTGCAAGTTTGAGCACCTTCGGGTGTATGGCGCTCGTAGGCGCATTTGGAGGCACTACAGAAGATAACGTTTGGAGAGAAGAAATTTTGAAAAGCTTGGTGAAATTTCAAGCCAAGGTGGAGATTTGTTGAAAATGGATGGCTTTGAAATTTCAACAAAGTGGGCACCGAATTGACAAATTCAATTTGTCAAGTTTGGCTGCACCAAATGAAGAAATTGGCAGCAGCAAAGGATGAAAATGGGGCATGGGATAATTAATTTTTGGTCCCTAAAGTTTAGGCTATTTACAAGTTTAGTCCTTAAAGTTCAACTATAAATAGGCCTAGCATTTGTCATTTGAAATCATCCCAACATCCATCTCTCCCATTTGTTTCTCTTCTCTCATATTTGGGGATTCTTAGGAATTCCATTTGTTTGTACCATTTTGGTATTAGTGAAGTTATCATCAGGTGGTGGTGCCCGAGGAGTAGACGACATTTTCGTCGAACCTCGTAAATTCGGTGTGTTCTCTCCATTATTTATTTCGCTTGCTTATTATTGGGTTTTTCCATTGGGTTTCAATATTCAATAGTTGACGGGTTTGTCCGCTGTGCAAATTTCGGTAGTTTCGATCTCGACATTTCAGCTCAGATTTGAAGCTACGTTCGTGTGGGAAATAACCCGGTTTCCCCAACAACTACAACTACTACTACTTTTTTAATTATTTTTTAGAAAGAAAAGAAAAAGATATATAAATTCAGCAGAGACCCCAGCCAAGAGTTTGACAGGGAACAAGCTCTGGTGGAGATTGCTTGGGCTAATAACAAATTAATTAGCTCTAAACTAATGGAAATGGGTTATCATCTGCTCAAGATTGACACCTGAATCTCCACTTCCCATCTACATGGGACCTTTAAAAAAGAGGTTTTCTTTTAATACACATTCAACTTTTTTTTATTAGCTTTTAATTAATTCATTTTGTTTTCAGCTAAAGAAGATATAGTACTATATTAATATAACAGTGTATGTAAAGTGGTCCATTTTTAGCAGAAAGATGACTATTCGTTCCCTTATTGTATTCATTTAGTACAAATCATTGATGTGGTACCCAAAATCATGATAAATGTGGGATTATCAGTCTCTATTTTAATAGCACAAACATTCTTGTTTCCTACCTAAAACTTGAATGTAAAAATCATTGGATTCAAAGACATGTTTTCAATCTTCATTTTGTTTTTTTTTTTGGGAGGAAAAAATGAACAATTTGGGAAACTGGATTGGTGCATGCATATGAACAGGAGCTAGGCAAAGGCCAAAGCATCAGTGTTGTATGAACAGAAACGGCGGTGTCGTCATCGGCGAATCATATGACCGGGAGCGGCTGAATATAACGGCGGTGTTGTCATCGGCGAATCATATGACTGGGGGCGGCTGAATATATGGCAATAGATTTGTAGTTTCTGGTTTCCATTGAAGCTCAATATCTTCAGCTATCATTTTGGCATCAAAGGAGGAACCGAGCAAACCACGTTTTGTAAAGCCTACAGCGTACAGCCCACGTTCACCTTTCCACTCCCGAGGCATTCCGTCTTCCTCTGAAAACAAATCTCCCTCCTAATCAGTGCAAAAATTGAAGTCAATAAGGACATTTTTTATGGGACGGAATGACTAAAATATTCGTAATTCCATAGAGTTTGAAATTCAAAGCTTGATTACCTTCAACCATTGTGGTACATTGCTTTTGAAACCAGTTGCAAGGATGATGGCATCAAAATCCTCCTTTCTCCCATCTACAAACTCCACGGCACGGTGTGTTATTCGCTTTATTCCCGGACAGACCTAGACCATGAAACATTGAGCAAATTCAATTCAATTCTACTGTAGCTTGAAATGCAAGATTGGTCTGTCTACTAGGGTTGAAGATTGCATTCATGATTCAACCTTAATGTCCCCATTCTTGATCTTTGCCAGTGTTCCAACGTCCAAAACCGGTGTCTTCCCGCATCGGCTCTTGAGCTCGAGAGGGCCGAGTTTGGGACGACGGATGCCGATTTTTCCAGTGTCTCCCAGAATGAAGCGAGACACCAGAAGTAAAAACCGATCCACTAGGCTTACTGGGAACCATTTGAGCAACCACATGGATAAACCAAAAGTTGATTTGCCTAGCATCTCTTGAGGAAGGACGTGCACCTGCAAATATACAGGCCATTTTATGAAGAAAGATTGTACTGCTACTAAAGATGAGCCACAGCCAGCCACGCACCCCGAACATGGACAGTAGCCAACTCACATATGAGTTTGTATTTTTCTGGGGGCATTTCACCCATTTCACTCAATAGGACTTTGCAAAGGTGAAAATGGAGTTTTAGGCATAAAATTTTGAGCTACCTACTATTGTATGCGCATGCAAACAGATTCCAAGAAAGTTAAAAGGTTTACCCTTGTACTTTAATGGCAGAACTTGTGAGTAAATAAATTGTAAAGGTGAAGTGACCGCAATCTTCCTAATTATTGGAGACTTAAACCTAAGAACATATGAAGGAAAATTGCATATAGGTTTGCTGAAAAGGATGAAAGCAGGCTCACCGAGTCTCGAACGACGAGGGAAGGGCGGGCATTACAGTTGCAGAGATCCAAAGAGACCTCCATGCCTGAATTCCCACAGCCAACCACCAAAACATCCTTTCCTCGGAACAATCGGCCACTTTTGTACGAACTTGTGTGCATTATAGGCCCGCCAAAACCATCCATTCCTTCAATTTGCGGCACAACTTCATCAGCATTCTCCCCGGTAGCAACAACGAGCCACTGAGACACATACTCGGTCTCCTCTTGTTTCAGCCCCAGAGTCTTAATCCGCCAATACCCACATTGATCGTCGAATTCTGCGCTCACCACAGTTTTGTTGAAAACTGGGTCTAAACCAAAACGGTTCTTGTACGACTCCAAGTAAGCCATGAACTGGTTCTTTGTTGGGTAGGTCGGGAAATAAGCCGGGAACGGCATGAAGGGTAACTCACAGAATTGCTTCGGAAGATGAAGACGAAGGCGATCATAGGTTTTGAGCTTCCACATGGACGCGATGCAATTAGCCTTCTCAAGGATCAAACTTGGGATACCTTTTTGGTTGAGACAAGCGGCGACGGCAAGCCCTGAAGGGCCGGCACCGATGATAACCGGACATGGCACCCACACACACCTTGCTAACGTCGTCATGATATTCTTGTTGAAACGATCATGGAGTCTTTTCCCTTGAACTTCCTCGGAGAAGTCCATGAACAGCAACAGAAGCAATAAAGCAAACAGTTTCAAGGATCAAGGCTTGATCTTTGCGGGATTCAATTGGTCTAATTTCGGGAAATGAAGAAAAAAAACCCCAAGGTTAAGACTTTAGAGAGAGGCCTGATTAACGGTTTTTAACACAAACAAAAACTCATCATTTATATACTAATTGTATACTACTTGAGTCACAGTTGAAACTCTCACCTTTGCCTCCGGCTATCCGCTTAGCTGACATGGTAGGTTAAACTTATCGGAAAGAGAGAGTTGAGTTTATGTTCGGAATTCGGGCTCTCCCGGATTTCTGGAAGTAAGAATTGAAAGGGAGTTTCCGAAGTGAAAGAGTGCAAAAATGGGTAGGGCAACACAAAAACAAAGTTTCCCAATAAAAACTCAACTGTACTGCCTTGGAAACATGGTTCACCCTGGAATTGGAACAGGGCTCACTCCATGCACACACATATATAAGGAGGTGGAATGTAAAATTAAATTTATATGTTTTATACATTTTCAGTGAATCAGATAATTAAATTAATTAAAATGTATAAAAGTATACACTTTTAGTGCATATAAAGTCTAAAACCTCAACATTGTGAATAGTGAATACCATGAATTGACAATGAAAACATTTATAGATATAATTATAATGTGGATAATTATTTGATACACTGACGGTTAAAACTAAAAGTTTCCACAAACGCCTTAATTTTAGGGTTTATGGACTCAATTTAGAATTTAAGGACTGTGAATAAAATTTAGGGTTTATGGTTAGAATTTAGGGTTTATATGTTAAAACCTAAACTCTCAACATATTACACTAAAACCTTAACTTTAACCTTTAAACCATAAATCCTAACCCTAACCCCTAAATTCTAAACCCCTAAACCCTACACCCTAAAATAAGTCCCTAAACCCTAAAACTAAGGCGCTTGTGGAAACTAAATTTTTTCACCGCCGATGTATTGGATATAAATCTTTATAATATTAATTCCTATAATTAATTTACTGAATTGTCAAGGAATTTAAAAAGAAAAAGGGGAAAGCAGGAAAAAAACATTCCTGTTTACAAGGACAAGAGGGGAGAATAGAATACTAAATGAGGCAGGGGTCAGCCGGTGTAGAGGATGGGGATATTTTCGAGTGTTTTCGGGTAAAGGGTCGCTCTTCATTGTGTCCTACCGGACTTTGGTTCTTCTTGTCAATGGGACCTCTCAATTGCAAAATTTTAGAAAATTAAAGATAACCGAACATCGAATCTTATTATCAACAATTAGTTGGTCTAGCAGAATAAAACATTATGTTTCTTAATCATGGTACAATGATTAAATTTTGACGTTATGAATGTAAAAATTAACTCTATAATAAACATTTATAAAATTTAGTCTGAATTAATCGATCAATTAATCAGACACGAATAATTAAAAAAGAACACTCGTAATCCTTGAAAGGCCATCTCTGAACTAAAAGATCTAGAGCCGATCTTGGTAATTAATGGTTAGTGATGGGGATTGATTGTGGGCTCAACTTAATCAATGGCAGCCCACATTTATAGGATTGGAACCCACGTAACCATCTCATACTTGCTCATCAACTTCAAAATTAAACCACCCAGCAAAACAAATGTATATATCAGACCAAAGCACTAGAGGTAATAATAATAATAATAATAATATGACTTAATTTAGAATGCTTGCATGTATCATTAATTGTTAGTGACGGTTTACACTATAAATCCTCCTATATATATTTTTTTTTTATAAAAAATGTATATCTCATAAAAAGCTCCTCGTCGTATTATCCAATATATTGAATAGTACGTCGTCAAATAGAAATCCATCTATAAGTTATCTATATCTATCGAGGGAGTGGGGGAATAACCCATTTTTTGATAATATGCATGTCCGTTTTACGGTTCATGTTTAGAGTGTGTGGATGTCCCTCCTAATAATGTTGTTTCCAAAGTTCGAACTCAAGTCTTTTCTTTGGAAGTGTAATATGTCTTACCAATGCACCCAACCCTTGTTGGTAACCCCTTTGTTTTTGTTAATAAAACAAAGTAATGTACTAATCATTTCTAAAATATGAGATAAAAACAAGAATCTAAAACGTGACCCTTCAGATGAAGGTTAATGAATAAGGTGATTTAGTTTTTAATCAGTGCTTTAATTAGAGACAGACAGTCGTGGTCGTGGATCACCTTTTGAATATATTTAAATGATGATTTTTATATATTACTATTTTTATTATTTTGTTTAGATAAATGATTATAATTAACAAAATCAAATTATTGAAACTTTAAGACTTAAAAATAATTATCAATAATATATATTAAAATTAAATAAAATGTTGTTTTAAAACTACCTATTTAGGTGAAATTTGGGTTATCAAAAACTTCTATGTAAAATTTAGTTTTTATTATTTTACCCAAACATGAAATTTTATATTTTAAAAGTCTTGTTTAAAAATGAATCTTTTTCTCAAAATTTCTTATCCAAGCACATTCTTAAAGACTATAGCTTCAAATACGTTCGAGTGCAATTTTTGTCCGGATATGAAAGAAAAAACCATGATATTTGTACAAGTATGTACTTAGAGTTAGGTTTTTTAATATATTGGTGTGATTATATGGTAATATCTGTTCGTACTTTTTTAACAATTTGACAACGCACACACACCTTACATACACAAGTGCTCGATCTTGAATCTCTTAGGATGAACATCCGTGACTAGCTCAAATGTCTTATCTTAAAGCATAGCCTAAAATTAAGTGGAATCAAACGAAGCTTGTATAGTTAATTTTGTTTGAATCTTCTATGCATGGGTGAGATCAGTTCGATTCAATCAAGTTATTTTTATTATTTAAAATGTAGAACACTTATTTGTTCATTATAAAAATTAAATTCGATTCAGTTTAATTCGATTCGAGTAACCATGATTTTTAGCATGATTTGAGTAACCATAATTTTTAAACTTCGATTCATTCGATGGGTTTTTTTTACATCCCGAAGTAATGTTTTATTAATTACTGTGATTAAGATTAGGTGCAAACTAATCTGGGATATGGTTAAGAATAAAGAAACGAGATTCCTAGGCTTTCCTAAATAAAACATAATTAATATTTTTTATTTGGTGGGAGACAATGGAAATTGGGCTTTGGAAAAGCTAACAAATGAATTTAAAGTGAATGTATGTGGAAGAAAAGGAATTATAAATTATTGATTTAATATGTAAACGTTTGCATAAAACAAATGAAAAAGGAAAGGGGAATTGTCAGTGTCTTTGAGGCCCAACATGTTTGAGAAAGGAGATGAAAATCGTTGGAAAATAGAGACATGATCATTATTTAGTTAATTAATAATGAATAATTTTAATTCTATAAGAGGAATTAAAATATTTTTAAAGGTTACCTTATTAAATTTTTATTAAATATTATTAAATTATACTACCACCATCCTACTAATATATATATATATATATATATATATATATATATATATTATTAAATTAGCTCGATTTGAGTAACCATAATTTTTAAACTTGCACATTCACATCAGAACATCGTGGCGAGTTTGGAAGAAAGTTTAGCGCGCGTATGAGATGTGTCTCTCTGCAACGACGTCCGAGTCTTCGGTGGGGCGCGCTAGTCACGTTCATGCAGCACCGATGGAGAGTTGGCACCCTCCCGACTGGTTGATATAAGATTAATAACGATGGTTTTTGTGGACTCTCTGGGGGTATGGTTTCTTGTGGAGGTGTTATTCGCGATAAGGATGTTGTTTGGGTTGTGAGTTTCAGCAAGTTTCTAGGGATTTGCTCAGCTTTAGATGCTGAGTTGTGGGATATCGCCGAGGGCCTCAAGATGGCTTAGGTGAAAGGTTTCCGCAGATTATATATTGAGATTGACAGTTTGGATGCCTTTTGTATGGTGTCCAATCGTGCTCTTCCTCATGGCCTATCCTCTTTGTTGTCTTTCATTTATGGTTTTTTGGATCGGGAATGGGAGGTTCGCCTTGCTAATGTCCGGCGTACGGCGAACAAGGTTGTCGATAGACTAGCTAAGCTATTCTAGGTACGTGAGCTTTTGTCGTTTGATGAGATGATCGATCTACACGACTGTACGCGCTCTCACCTTCAGAGGTGGCATCTTTACTTCATGAGGATCTTTTAGTAGGCTCCAGTGCTGGATAGTTTGTTTTGTTGTCGGATGGTTTCTGTGTAAGTACGTTCTGAGTGCACCCTTTTTCCCTCAAATTAGGATTAGGAGGGTTTTTTAACGAGGCACTCGTTCGTATCGTTTTCTTTTCTCTTTATTTATTAAAATTTTTTAATAAAAATATTAACATGTGACAATTTTAATAAAAAAATACTATATTTTAACCCATTTATGGAATTAAAATGTACACATTGTCATATCAAATGATAATAAAAGAAATGAAAAGCTAAAATATGTCTCTCGTTGATAATGTGAAAAAGCTAAAAACCGTTAGATTTTTGCTAGCACAATCATGTCCCCTTTTGATTTTCTACGAATTTGTTTCCTGCCCATGTTGTATTGTCGGGCCAAGAATCTTCTTTGGGTCGCAAAATCATTAACATTTTTTAGCATTCTAATTTAATTACGAAATAATATTGTAGATCAACTTTAAATTTAAATAAATACATACATTCACAAATTATATTGTTCAAATCAAGTCATCTAAAATGAATATGTCATCGTTTACTACTGAAATCATTCAATAAGTTTTATTAACATTTTTTTATTTAACCACTAAATTTTGACTTATTTATCGACTAACAAGATCGGATTTTGTAGAAATTTATTATTTCTCAACCCAATTTTTTTATTTACAGCACCAAAATTCAAACTACTAATCTTGTTCAAAATATTCGAACCTCAAAATATTGTAGAGGTCTATTATATTAAAATTAATCATATAAAACACTATCAAAATAAAGAGAATAAATCTGGATAAGATCTACACGTGATTGATATAAGATTAACTTTGAATTTAAAACCTCAAAATTGATAGAATTTAATCGAGGGACATATATCAAGCTACATATGAACTTTGGTCAAATGTGTAATGTTATACATTAATTTTAAGCATGTTTAATTAAACACGTGAAACTTTAATTTTTTTTTTTTTGATAAAAGAGAAAAAATATTATCATAGGCCTCGTTAAAAACCTTCACAGTCTTAAATGAAGGAAAAAAATACTTATGCTAGTAATTACAAAAACAATGACGAGATCATATTCGACAAGAAATCACAAAAAGACATCAGAAAAAACAAGAAAATAAACACACCCCACCCCAAACACAACCCAAAAACAAAAAAACTTCGTTTATTGATATAATTCTACATATTTTAAAAATTAAATACATCTTTTTTATTTTTATATTTGATGAATATAATTATTTATGTATACAATATTTAAATGTGAACTGATGGTATGTCAAAAACAAGTTTAGTAATGGAAAATTATTTGATACGCACAATATGTAAAGTTTATACAGACATGTCTAGTTAGGTTTATGATTTTAATTTATGGTTTAAGGGTTTGTGAGAAAGCGGCCATGGTGGCCGGAGATAGTGATGAATGACGGTGGCCGGTGTGAGTAGGGAAGGTGAACGAGAGTTTGTATTTTAACAGAGAATGTATTTCTAACTTTTTATTAACACTGAAACAATGGGTATATATCAATGGATTACAAAAGTTGAGTTTATATAGCCCAAAATAATAGCCAACTATTAACAAACTTAAAAACAAATTAATTAAATTCAAAACTGATTAACTCCCGATTACATTCCAACAGGGTTTAAATTTTAAATGATAGGATTTGTGATTTTAAGGTTAAGAATTCAAATTTTAGAGTTTATAGTGTAAATAAAAAGAGTTGTATTTTTTTTTATTTTGCTCAATTCAAAATCAATTCTCTTATAGTTGCCGTTACTATAAAAAAGTTTAACATAAAGTTAATGGGCTAAAAAATCAAACAGATGTTATCTTGTAATCACACCAGCATATTAAAAAATTAACATAAATTGAGTACACTAAAGCGTGTAAATAAATTTATTTGAGAAATAATTAGAACTAACATACTGAAATTTTGATCAAGAATTTCTCTCCGCATTGAACGAGAAGCGAGGCAACGCATATCAAATAAATTCAACCAAGTTGTTTTGGAAGTGAATGATAACGAAATGCTAAAAACAAATTATTCAAATACGACACTGTGTTTTTGTTAATCCATTTCTATTTCCCATCGAATTTGAAACAAATCATGTCACCCACATCACAAGTACAAAAAACTAAAGTAAATTGAGAAAGAAGGGTCGGGTCCAAGACAAGCTTGAAAACACAAAAAACAAGGTGTTTTTACTATTTATATATAAATATAAATTTTACACATTTTATTTATAGCAAAGGGGAAGCAATGCATATATATATATATATATATATATATATTATATGGAGTCACAATAGTTACTTAACGAGTATTAGAAGAAACCCTCACCGTCAAATCGAAGGCATATCTGAACCCGCAACCAGGCTGAATGAAAACTCCAGCTCCATTCTGTGGATTATTAAATCAATTGCCTGAAGATACTAAAACGTTGTACTCCTTTAAATGTTTTTGGAACTGAGCCAAGCGCGCCTGCAGTTGTACGATTCCTGCAGCCTTCTGTGAAAGAATGGTATTTAACTTAGAGATGTAATCATCCAGCTGATTGCCTGGTTGGTCAGCTTCAACTAGAAGATTCATTTCCTGCCACCATAATAACCATTCGGAATAAATGTAATCGTAGCCGGTAGCCGGTAATGGAATGAGCTACATGCAAAATGTATAGATATATATATATATATATACCTCCCTAACAAGCTCCATTGTGTCCTCAACTTGCCTTCGATGAGCAGATACAAGATCTTCCTCTTCCTAGTAACAGAAAAAGGCAAACTTCGTTCCATGAGTAAATACAAGCACGTAAGAAGAATCAGATGTCGAAATTTCGATTGATGGTACCTTTAACAGGGCACTTAAATCATCATCTGAATTGTTATAATCAAAGGTTGAAGGATCCACATGCTTCGTTAAAGCGTCTTTTGTTTTCTGCAACATCTTTGGTTGCTCGTATGTTTCCTCGGAGTAATCAAAATCATCCTCGGCCATGCTGTTTAGTCCACCTCTCTGACCCTTCACATAATCTGTATCCCTTCCACTAGGAACAGAGTCCATCTTGAAAGATGTATCTCTTTCGGTCGGTTTGGACCACCCGAACCGGTTCTTTTCAAAAGGAATATCAGTTATGCTATCCTCAAATGCATCGACTGGTAAAGATGAAGACAAGGGCAACGCAGTTGACTCCCTAAGATTTGATGATGAAGATAGCATATCCTTCTTGGAGTTGTTCCCTTTCGATAGGCTCTTCACCCTGGAATGCAGGTACCACAGTATCGTTCAATCAACTGCACAAGTCGCTTTTTACAATGTAATTTTAATTGTAGAACCACATACCTATCAGCATATCTGAGTGTATTCAGGGTATGCTCACATGACCCTGAGCTCGGTGAAATACATGATATCATAACAGTACGTGAGTCACCCACAAATGAATCTCTTAGAACTTCAGTCAGCTTACTTCCTCTGAAAGGAATGTGACCCTGGTCATTGTCAAGAGCTCGTATACATTCTTTTAAAGCAAGTAAACTTTTATTAATTTCAGCACCTTCCATTCTGCAGAAATATGAAATCAGCTTGTTAGGATATCAAGTTATCTAGGAGACTAGGGCTCTATTTTGTAGAGATTCTGCAGGCACTTTATTTTATATTTTGAGTACAATTGCTGTCAAGAAGTATAATCCTAGAATGCATGGATTCAAAGTTTTTTTTTTACCTCGTTTGTTTGTCATTGTCAGTTGTATCAGCACCACGCTCACTTCCAGCAAGATCTATGAAGGAAAGTTTCCCAACAGGTCGAGCAGGCTTCGATTCACTGCCATCAGCTGATCTCTTGATGGCAAGCTGAAGAATAGCGTGTGACCTTGAAGACTCCTCATTTGCTCCAGTAGTGCCAGTGCTTCTTGTTGCATTTCCTCTCTCGATTAACTCCTTGATTGTCTGAACACCCAACACCTTGTACTCTTGCAGACCCACAATACATACCTGTTGTTTACCGTCTTCTCTCATGCAAAGCTTTCTGCAAAACATAGACATCTAATCACTAAACTATATGAATAAGACATTGTTTTGGTTTCCATATGCAAATAACTTACTTCCGATCATTAAGGAGGTCAAAGACTTTTCCCCCATATATCTCAAAAAAACTGACAAAGAGTTGGAACCCTTGGTTCCGATATGTATGGTACATTAATCTTAATATATCTTGAGATGCTTTTAGAGGCAGTGGCTGCATAGTATATGTCTTTCCACTTCCTGTACAGAAAACATAGGACCAAATAAATGTCAGTTGCAAGAATATAAACAGAAAAATAATTAAGACATGGAAAGTGGAACCATATGATGACATGAACATTGTAAAAAGACTATTTCTGACATAGTGAATGCCAAGCAAAACTAACCTATACAAGATGTTATTATAGCACACAAATACACATTTGAAAGTTGTAAATCTGAATTATTTAAGAAATGGACTTCATCTTCTATCACGAACAAAGAATACGTTTGTAAGAGAAGTTACCTGTTTGCCCATATGCAAAACAAGTTGCTTTTGTTCGGTTGAAAATTAGAGGGACTATTGGCTCCACAGTCTCTGAGTACACCTGCCACAATAGAAAATGAAATCTAGTGAATTTAGCTGAATGACTCTTTGAAGGATATTCACTTCTTGCCATGTACTCACCTCCTCATTGCTAACATCTTCATTCAGCACTGCATCAAAAAAAAATTCATGCTTCTCAACATATTCTGTCAGGTCAACCTGCATGTATATGAATTGTTACACCTCATGCGAAAGAGTCAAAGACTACCACTTGGTCATTTATGAATAACCATGGAAGATGTAAACTGTTGCAGCTGGTGGAGATTATTATGAGTTTCTTAGGCTTTCAAATAACAAGTCAATTTGGATTATCATGAAAATTCAGGGCAAAGAACATTTATCCGTTGTTCAATAAAGAGTAATCTCTGGAAAATGCTATAGCATGACATAATTGATCCATCAAGAGCTCAATTTAGCAAGTTGACCAGATAATAAATCCAAATATCTGAACCATAAAACAAGTGTAGGAAAAAAGAGAAGCCCTACCAGCTCCTCACCTTTAGCTTTTTTTCATGAACCATTAGTGCATTGGAATCTATAGTGATAATATCTTCTTCTTTCTTTGCTATTTCCTTTTTGTTCAATGGTCTCTTGCGCACCTGCATTGGAAGTTAATATTAGCTATTTTAACAATGACAAAAACAAAAGCTAGCAAGACATGGTTTCTTTGCCAATATCAACTATCTATAATCAGTCTTGTTAGGTGATGATATCTCACATCTATTTACTCCTCCTGGGGTCTCGTATTCGGGTTTACTCATCATCTATTGCCGGTAGGTTTCACCTTGTATGCTTAATAAGTCCAGTGTTGCTATATTCAAGTTGCTACTATCAAATGGTTTTAGGTTGGATGCTTAATAAGAATCCTTTGCTGTAGCAAGAAAATAGCATGGCTCTCTATGTCACATCGAATTGTATATAATATTAGTACGATATTAGACACAAAACCAAAGGAGCGATTCAAGCAGCATACCACAACTTTAATCTTGGCAACATTGTTAGCTCTATCTTTATCTACTGAGATGCTTTTAAGAAGGCTATTCTCAGCCATTCCTCGTGGCCTGTTTGGAAGTTTATTGGTAGGTAGATATGGCTCAGAATCATCAAAACTTTTACCACGAATAGGTTTCTGAAGCCCGTATCCTTCATACAGATTAGGAACCTGCAATTATAAAAAGGACTAATAAATTTATAAAATAATCACTAATTAGGATAACGAATTTTTAAAGCCACTATATTAATATAAACATTTTTTAATGATTTAAGGAAAATATAATGCAGCTATCTAATTATCAAGTAATCACTTGATCGACCAGAGGATCAAACCAAACCTTATGTATTAATTAGCATATCAATTTTATTAAAACAAAGCACGTGTGAGAATGAAACCGGAAACTATAATCTAATAGAAGAAATAGAGTAAAACCTCGGAAAGCAGCTCAGTATCAAATGAATGCAGATCCAGTAAACCGGGGCTGAGCTCACTAGGCGACACGTATTCATCGCTGTTCTTCCTCAAGCTCGATGATCTCGAAGAAAGCGGCGGTGTCCCCGGCTCCGGTGACTTCCTGCTCATTCTTCCTCTGCCGTAGAGCCCGAACTCCTAACCAAAAAGCAAAAAATAAAATACATACGACGTCGTCATAAGAAATGCAAATGTAAATGTGAAGAGATAGAGAGAGTGAAAGATCGAAGACCTGAGAAGAAGGGAGATTGGAGGACTGAAGCCATTTGGCGTTGAACGACGCGTCGAGGAAGTTATCGGAGTATTGCCGTTGATGATGCGCCGTCGAATTAGATCTCGCCATCTGTCTCCCTACCACGCTCATTTTCTGTCGCCGGCCTACGATAACTTCGCTTCTTCGACTGAAGTTTCACAATTGAAACCAATAAAGAAAACGAAGAGAGATTGAGAAGGCAAAGGAAATACAAGTGGTGGTTGGTGTGTTATTGTTTTGAAGCTTTCTTTCTTTGCTTTTTCTCTTTAATTTTTTGTTTTCAAACTATCAGTACTAAATTTGAATTAGAGAGAGAATGTGCATAATCATAGTTCATAATGTACTGGTTTTCGAAATTAAAAGGCCCGGTATCGAGGAAGAGCGGCGCGTGTGTAACACGGGAAAATACGGTCAATATATAAATGCAAACCTTTACTTAGGTACAATGATACGAATGACCCTTGAACTATAACAAAATTTTCAATGCAGTGTCTACAAAATAAAAATGTTTACTTATCTGATGTTTCATTTCATTAGCTAATAAAAAATGTCAGTTACAAACAAGGCAATTGATTAATATTTTATCACAAATAGATTACTCTATTTACAAATAAGTCCATTTTATTTGATATAATCATATAATAATATTTTTAGTCCATAAAATTTATACATTCAAAATAATTCAATAATTTAATCATTTATATTTGAAAATTCATTTAATTTAGTAATTTTTATGACATTGTTGAAGCAAACAAGCCTATCAAATCAGATCGAATCAAATCGGTAGTTCATAACTACATCCTACAATAAAACATGAACAAACTATTGTTGAACTTTTATATTAGAAAAGTAACAATAAATAATATACTATTTATAAGATAAGAACAAGCAATTTAGGAGAAGAATAGAAATTAAAATGGTGACATTTTTTTAATATTAAGAGTTAAATTTATTAAATTGTTTCGAATTAGGATCAGATTGATAGACTATATAATTCCTAGGGACTACAAATGTTATTATACCATGGTGTATTAGAAGTAAAGTAAATATGTTAATTGAGTGACTTGTTTGTAAGTGAAGTGATTTTTTTGTAATATTTTTTAATCGAGTGACATGATTGTAATTTCATTTTTTAGCAAATCTTAATCCTACCCGGAGAGAAGTGAAAAAGAGACTCTAAAAAAAAAAAGGATAATCTTAATAAAACTTGAACCCATGACCTAGAAAATAAATATGAACAACTTAACAAATCTGCAAAATGTAGTTATCTGACATCAAATGTAGTCTAAGAAGCAAAGTGACTTATTTTGTTACTAGGTTGTAGTTAACAGACATTGAATATAGTTTACCCATATAAAAATAGGGTAAAATATATTGAAGACCACTCAATTATTAATAAAATTGTGATTGAATCATTTAATTGTTAAAAGTTATAATTAGACCATTCAATTAAAATTTTAGATAACCGTATTACTCTTCCGCTAAAAATATAAAGGGACATCAAATGTTATTTGTTGCATTGTTTATAGGGGTGTAAATGAACTGACCGTTCGACGAACCGTTCGTATAACGTTCGTTTATGTTCGTTTATTAAGCTAAATAAACGAGTACGAACAAATTTTTTATGTTTGTTTAATAAATAAACGAACGAACACGAACAAAGGTGTGTTCGGCTCGTTTATGTTCACGAACAAGCTCGTTTATAGGCTCGTTTATGCGCTCATGTATAAGCTCATTTATAGGCTCGTTTATAGTCTCGTTTATAAGCTTGTTTATAGGCTCGTTTACATGCTTGTTTATAAGCTCGTTTATAGAATGAAAATGTTTGTGGATGTATCTAAATACTACTTTTCGTTGTTGATAAGGATATTATATAAGTTCATGTTTAAATGTAAGTTTTAATTTGTTGCTATTTATTTATTTATTGTTAATTTAGTTAACATTTCTTAAAATATAAACAAACATGTTCGCGAACGAATAAATGAGCACGTTCGCGAACACTTAAATGAACTTGTTCGTGAACACTTAAACGAACACGTTCGCGAACACTTAAACGAACACGTTCGTGAAGACTAAACAAACGAACACGAACATCTTCAAAAATAAATAAACGAACACAATATTAAAAATTTAAACGAACATGAACTGAACATGAACACCTTTAAAATTAAACAAACAAACACGAACAAAGGCTTGTTCGTTCAAGCTCGGTTCATTTACACCTCTAATTGTTTATCCTTATATTTACGAATATAAAAAAATGATATATTGAAAGGAATTGGGGCCGGTGGAGTGAACCACGCTCAGGGAACTGCGCGTGAGGGTGGAGTGAATTACTTTTAATAATAAAAAATTGCAGGCAGGCAAGGGGGAGGGAGAGGCCAAAGCGGCTTTGTTGGATTGGTAAAAGCCTAGAATAGAGTGGGAGGTGGGGTCGTTGTCCTTGTCGATGTCGACTACGTTTAAAATGCCGACTACGTTCGGCTTTCTACTACAGATTTGATATATTAAGGTAATTTGATGTTGATATTAATGTATTTGTGGACCTCCTCTTTTAGGTTAGGTTAGGAATTAGGATTGACGAGGCAGTATGCTTAAATTTGGTTGGTCCAACCGTCCATGACCATTAAGGAAATGCAATGACCCTTTTGGGAATAAATAAACCTAAATTCCACATTAGGATAGGAGGGAGGGAGGGAAACTTTTGAATTTAATTTGTTGATTAAATTAAATATTAAGTTAAGGGGAGCATAAGCATTACTACGAATGGAATAGGGAGGGAAGCTTTTAATTTGAATTGAAATCTGTCGGTGACTGACACCTATTATTTCCATCCTTGTTTATAGATAGTGCCGAATCATGACTGTCAATGATGTCTACTGCTTTTATTAATCACCTAAAGGCCCTCTTCTTTTTATATCAAAATAAATCTTCATTTATTAACGAGTTGGTCCAAATAGTATGCATCTTGTTATTGTTTAAACATGTTTTAAGTTTAAGATCTTATATAACACACACATATATATAGGATTAATATCCTATATACTGGCGGTGGAAACTTTCAGTTTCCATAAGTGGCTTAATTTTAGGTTATAGGGAGTTAGTTTAGGGTATAGAGTTTAGGGGTTTAGGTGTAGTGGTTTAAAATTTATGGATAGTTGTTTTAATTTAAGGTTTAGGGTTATAATTTAGGGTTTATAGGTTAGGGTTTAGTTTTTAGGGTAATATGGTAAGGATTTAGATTTTAATCTATAAACCCTAAATTATAACCATAAACCTTAAATTGAAAAATTTATCCATAAATTCTAACCCCTTACACCTAAACCCCTAAATCTTATACCGTAAATTAACTCTCTATACCCTAAAACTAAGGCGTTTGTGGAAACTTTCAGTTTTCACTGCCAGTGTATAGAATATTTATTCGTATATATATATATATATATAAAATTTTCGTTCAAAGACTCACTCACTAAAAATAAATTTACAACGAAAATAATTTTAAATTAATCAAGACAAAGCTTCAAAAAAATCGAAAAGACAATAAAAAAAAATCACTCTTTTTTTTATAAGCATGTAAACAATGTATACATAATTCCCTACCGCGCACGAATTAAAAGAAATAAAAATAAAATAAAAAGCGTTATATATATTCTACATTAAGCTATAAAATATCATCATTTACTTATCTTTCACAATACTTTTTTTTTCTTTCGTTTTTTAAGACTTCGCTTTAACTAATTTGGACTGATTCGCGTCGCACACCTGGTTTTGGTGGGTGAATCTCCCAACGGAGATTTTTTGCATACACAACGCCTCGAATTCGAGACCTTGCTTAAGCGATATCAAGCTACTTACCACTTGGACCAACCCCGTTGGTCACAACACTTTTTTAAAGAGCTTTCCTAACGCTCTTTAGCAATAATATTGAACACTTTTTTATTAAGCATATATATATATATATATACATTTTCAAGGTAAATATTAGAATTTGAACTCATATAAAATAAGGTAACATAAATATTATTGATCATTCGGTAAATTAATTAATCTCAACAATATCAAACACTTTAAATTAACTAATCACATATCTCAAACCAACAACAATAAACAATAGACCCTTAAGATATGCCCCGTCTAAAAATTTAATCCGACTCGACTTCAAATTTAATTACAGTTTGATATAATAACCAATCAGTCCTAGGGCCTTTGACCCAAGAAAGAACTATAAATAAGTCCCATTTGTGACAATTGATGGATCTAAAATGGCACTAAATGCTACACGAACCTTAAGAAAGAACCATAAATAAACAAGTTGATTGGGCCATTGGGGGTTTAGGGTCCAGTGCAGACCGACCGAACCGAGACGTGCACGAGTCGCAGATAAGGCGGTTAACTTGGCACTCCATTTTTAACTTCTGTTTTTTCTGTTCTCAAGGGAAGCTGTTGCCACCAAGAAACCAACCATGGCATCATCCATCTGCCTATCCGTATTGCCACCTTCCAAAACCCTAGCTCCGGCACCGTCCACTTCCAAGAGCCGCGGTTGCAGATGCTTCCTCGTCGTCTCCGTCTCTAAGGGCCATCAACGGGCGATGAAAAAGAGGCTTCAGGTGGTCTGTATGGCTCCGGAGGAGGAGAAATTGACGCGTCGCAATCCCCTCGATTTTCCCATTGTAAGTTCATTCTCTTTTTATTCAGCTATTAGTAGCTTTTAACCTCGGTTTACATGGCAGGAGTGGGAGAGGCCAAAACCTGGGCGTAGACCTGACATATTCCCTCAGTTCAGCCCTATGAAAACACCATTACCGCCACCAATGCCATATGATCCTCCTGAAGAAGATGAAGAAGGGGAAGAAAAGAAAGAGGAAGAGGAGGAAGAACCCGAAAAGGAAGAAGAATCCGAGAATCCGAAAAGCAGTCCCGATACTTCAATTTCGGTGTATCAAATTTCCAATGGTGTTGACTGTTGAGTGGTATCTCCATATTCGAGTTGAGGGGATTGTGCAGGCATCTTATTAGGATTTAGTGTCTTATTTAGGTGAAATATAGGGAAATTAGGTCCATCTTCCTGATTTAGGGTATTGTAGTTCAAACTTCACTAGCCTTTTTGATATGAATATACTAGTTGCTTTTGAATGATTTGTTCTTAGTTTTTATCTTCTTGTTTATTTGTTTTTGGGACTAGAAATTTTTTTTGATCGAAAGAAAAGAAATCTTCATTGCACAACAAGTTACGAGTACAAATTCAGATGCGGGGAAAAGGGGCCTCAGAAAGTTTGAACCTAAAGGTTCCTAGCGTATTTAGTAAGCTAGTCCGTTGTTTGATTACAAGATGTAGGGACAAACGCAAAAGAACAAGAGGCGAAAGATTCGGCCTCAGATCTGATATCGTCTTCGATGGCTAAAGAGACCCAATCAGAGAGGGAACTCGTGCAAAGTCTTATAATAACAGCTTGACAATCAGCCTCGATGATAATCTTAAAAAAGCCATTAAGAGAGGCCAAAGAAATTCCAAGTCTAATTACAAAAGTTTCGACCGTCGTTGCAGACAGGGCGAGCGTTGGTGCGGAGATTCCTTGAATAAAGGATACCGAACTATCACGTGCAATGGCCGCCGCCGTAGCCTTCCCTGTTAGGCAGTGAAAGGCAGAATTACAGTTGATCTTGAATGTGTCAGAAGGAGGAGGGGTCCAACACCTCAATTCGATAGGTTGAGGAGATTTTCTCAGTGAATAAGATAGTGTCGCATGAGAGTACTCCTCATAGGCTCGTTTTGCACGAAGCCATACGTCCCATCGACTTCCTTTGCGACCTCCCCTAACCTTGTTCAAGAAATCTCAATTCAAGTTGGCACCGGAAGTACTACTGATTGTAAAGATAATGGCGAGGACAATTTTGTTTACATATCGAATCCCATTTACGACAATGGTGCTAGCTGTAGCAAGCCAGATACTCCGTTTGAGACGCCAAATTCATCACCTTCTCATCATGTTAAGATACTCTACTCACCTCCAATGAGTCCAATTAAGAAGCTCCCAGCTCGGGCTTGTTCTGTATCTCTTAGAGATGCTAGTTCATTAGTCACTTCTGGCAGTGATTCTAATAGCAACAATGGTGTTTCATCATCTTCAATCGGTTCTCCATGCACTTCTCCTTCATGGTGATTAGGGTTCCTGTCAAAACTCAATACTAGCCACTAGCCAGGGCATAACCAAAACCTGTATTTCAATCTTTTTGTACCATTTTCTCTGAGATTTCAGAGTTTTTTGTGTGAATATAGTAAAGTAGAGGGTAGGTAGGTAGCTGTAGCGGAGAAAAGATAAACATCCAGTCTTCTAATGTTTTCTACATTCTAACTTGAGTTTTTTGTGTACTTTGCAGAAATGCTTTCTGGATTCATATGCTTGTTGGCTGTGTTGCTATAAAAAACAAAGCTTTATGGGTCCATTTTGGCAAAATGACAAAAGATGCCCCCAACGTTTGTATGTTTTGTCATTTGGCCCCTTATTCTTTTTTTAGTCCAAATATGCCCCCAACGTTTGCTTGTTTTGTCATTTGGCCCCCTATTCTTTCTTTTGATCAAAATATGCCCCCAACGTTTCATTCATAGTCCAAATATGCCCCTGTTGGATGTAAACTGTTAATCAACTGACGGTCAACGGCCTATAAATTTTTTTTGACGTGGAATCAGCATATCTTAATACGTGGCAAGTCCAGTCAGCATCAGTTGTTGAACGTCAGTTGACTGACAGTTTCCATCTAACGAGGGCATATTTGGACTACGAATGAAACGTTAGGGGCATATTTGGACCAAAATGTTGAAAGTGCAAGTAGGAGAGTGGCTTTCGGTGCATTATTGCACCACTTGCGCAAGTGGTGTAATAATGCACCACTTTTGGCATGGTATAATTATTTGTAAGGTCCTTAAGTTTAAGTTATTTGCAAGTTGGTCCTTGAAGCTCAACTATAAATAGCTTAGCCATTTGCCATTCCTATCATCCCAAATCATTCTAACATCCTCCCAATACTAGAGAAATTAGAGAGTTTTCATAGAGTTGTTTTCTCCTTTCTTATCAAGAGAGAATTGTCATTGTTTTCTCCTTGTTAGACTGAGAGAAGTTGTAATTCCTATTTTCTCATAGTGAAATTCTTCTACATTGTCCGTGGTTTTTTACCCTATATTATTTAGGGGTTTTCCACGTAAAATCTGTGTCTCTTTTATCTTCATTATTATTTTCTCAAATTATCAGTTGCATTTTTGCTCTATCCGACGATCGTATTCCGTAACACAAAAGATAGAATAGGGGGCCAAATGACAAAACAAGCAAACGTTGGGGGCATATTTAGACCAAAAAAAGAATAGACGGCCAAATGACAAAACATGCAAACGTTGGGGGCATATTTTATCATTTTACCATCCATTTTTTAATTTTATTTCTTTTGTGTATACTAGTAGTGCATGTGAGATTGGAAACAGAACTTGGAAAATTAATTTAACTAAGAAGGAAAAAAACAAGTCTTTCAATTTTCGAGGGGCCTTGAAATTGAATGATGATTCCTATGGCATAAAAGGCCAAAACACAAAATTGTCACCAGCAAGGCTCTGTCCACATTATTTAATGACATTTTTTGTTGGTTTCCATGAGCTTCATATGGCAAAGAAGCTTCAGTTTATGGAAGTCTGAACTCAAACTGAAAAAAACATTAAATGTAAAAGAAAACAACCCAGAAAAATCAATAATCAAAGTCGTTTCTTTGCATTGAACCTTTATTCATTCATAGTTTCATGATCATCTACGAACACTAAACGACCGCTCTTGAAATCGACAATAAACAGCAGTGTACATACAGCCGATATTCATCGAAGCAAATTCCAGTAGATAACAGCATAATCTTCAGTTTCAATCATACAGCCGATATACAGCCAACCTTCATAGCATCAGGAGCAACAGAAGAGCCTTCTTCCGCTTTCTTGCGGTCGGACATGCAATTTCATTCCAGTCATCCGAGAAGGAGCAGCTTTTGCCAACCTCTTTGCTGCAACAGAGTGTGTGAGCATAAGAAAGTTCAGAGGATGCCTGCCAAATTGCCAATTGACATTATATACAAAGGAGATGGCTTGTGAAACACGGTACTATACCTATTTCGTAAAAGAGTTCGTTGACATTCTGTGCAGTCTTTGCGGATGTTTCGAGGAAGCTCATGCCATTTTCTTTGGCATATAGTTCACCTTCCTGCACAAAACATTAAAACTGATTTAATCGAGTTGCAAAATGAAAAAATTATAATCGAAACGAATATCAGATTGCGGATACCTCATTTCCCACTTCTCTCTTGTCTTCCAAGTCAACCTTGTTCGCTACCAAGAACGTTATCAGATTCAGATTTCCTGAACCAGTGTAATGCGAATCAAACATGTTAAGAATATCTAAAGGTTTACAGTAACTTTCTGGTCAAGTTCAAGTACCTCGTCTCTGCAGTTCCTGAACCCATTTTTTTGCACGCTCAAAGGACTCCTGAAATACCAACATAAGGTCATCCGAATACAAAGAGTTGCAGGTGAAAAGCAATGATATAAAAAAGCTTGACAGGCAGCTACCGAGCTCGTAATATCGTAGACCACAATGGCGGCGGCAGCACCGCGATAGTACATCGGAGCCAAGCTATGATACCTCTCCTGTCCTGCTGTGTCCCATATATCAAACTTAATGGTGGCTTCATTTAGAGACAAAACCTGTGTGAAGAAGGCAGCTCCTATTGTGGATTCCTACATTGTTTTGACACTTGCATTAGCTGTATATACATTAAAACTATCACAAAAAGCAGAAAAAAAGATAAAGTAAAATGAAAATAAACCTGATAATCAGAAAATTGGCCTTTGACAAATCTCAAAACCAAGCTTGTTTTCCCAGTTCCCATGTCCCCTAGAAGTACCTGCAAAAAAATGATTTCTCCATGAAATTAATTTAAGTACTGTTTACTAGTAAGAAAATCTTTCATTTTTTAAGACAAAAAATTAAGGGAAAGACATACCCACCAGCTTGGCTTGTATGTTCTTGTTACTCCCCCTTGCCATTAACGATTTGATCAGATTTCCCAGAAAACAAAGAGAAAATTAGAGAGCTCCAGAGGTAGACAATCTGTTGGAATGCGAAATGGAAACCGACAAAAGTTCGTGATTAGAAGATTATAGCCAGAACTAGAAGTAGAAATGTAATAGAACCGAGAGTGGGACTAGCAGTTGCAGTTTCTTAAGTAAGACCGTTAGGTTTAGCAGCTGCATTTTCTTAAGTGAGACCGGTAGTTTTAGCAGTTGCAGTTTGAGAACGGTAGTTTTAGCAGTTGACTGGTAAGTTGGTTATTATTAGCAATAGCATGTGTTTTTTAAGAAGTGCAGCCACGTTTGCTTTGGATACAAATACAAGGGTCATCGTCATCAATGTATCAGCAGGATTAAGCAAAGCTCTTAGCTGTATCAAGCTAAGATTAATGGGGTCTCAATTTTCCCTTCGTTTTCCTTTCTCTCTGTGTTTTTCTAGGGAAAATGCTCGTCTTTGCTACAATATGGATAACATCGGTGCCAATGCGATCTACATTACATGCACATAATTATCATTTCATGTCGACAAGACAATCATTTATACATAATGATTGAATTCAAAATTATTTGTTGAGGATTCAATTAAAAAATTAAACTTAAAAAAGGACCAACATTAAATTTTCTAAGTGGACTATCGAGCCAAAATCTTACTTTAGTTGGATGACCAGGAAACTTCTTAAGATTAGAATGGATGCTGAAATACTTTTCTCTTCTAGTACTACAGATTGGTCTGCTGTTAATTTTAAGTGAATTTCGAAAAATTTTAGAGATAGGCATGAGAAAGTTAGCTGAGACAGATTGCTTTGGTATTTCAAGCATATTCTTAAACACTCTATACTGGTTTGGATGGCTATTCGTAATATACTCCCTACTAATGATCGATTACTTAGTTGGGGGCTCATTCAGGAGAACCTTTGTGTGCTATGTGGAAGTGAAGCAGTATCTAGGAACCATCTTTTTTTCTGAATGTCTTTTCTCTGCTGATCTTTGGAGGACAATTTTTTGTTTATGTGGATTGGATCGAAACATATTGAATTGGGATGAAGAAATACAATGGGCTATAGCTGCTTTGAAGGGCAAATCTCTTATTGTTTTCATCCTAAAGACTGCTTGTTTGCCTGCATTTACATCATTTGAGAAGAGAGGAACCGACGCTTGTTTCAGGGAAGCTCTCGATTTGTCATTATTCTTGTTGATAGCATTAAGAATTTTGTTAAAACTATACTATATAGGACAAAGGTAGATACTAATGATACTGTAAATAGGAGATTATGTTTAGAGTGGGGGATCCATTGTTGAGTATCCCTCTTTTGATTGAGTTTTTTGTATAGTTGTAAGTAACTTGCTACTTCTTTGAATAAATAAAAACACACAGTTTATCTAAGAAAAAATTAAATTTTCAAAAAAATAAAACTTGAGAGGTCAAACAAAAAGTTTACTATAAAATTTTTCCTTTCATAATTACGCACCCCATATAATAAGAGTTAAGAGTCAACTATAGTTTATATGTTAGTCAGCTTATGTGAGAAATAATCAATATAGAGTTAGAATTTAAAATTAGGATACAAAACATAAATATTTGAAAGTAAGAGATAAATTTAAAAATAAATTTATTTTTAAAACAATTTATACAGGAAGATGAAAGTAAAAAGATAAAAAAAATTCAAGGATGGTCAATTAGCTATTGAATACGATTAAAATAACAGAGATTTAATTTTACCCTTTTTTTTTTACATGCATGTGAAATGGACCATTCTAATTTCAAAACTTATAACAGCAATCGTCAAAGCAGAACAACTTGTTTGACCTTTTAATTTGACATGTTTAGCAATTAGCATGCCTTAGCTGACCATATGATAATGAAATATGATTATGAAAAGTAAAAACTTTGAATTGCCAATATGATTTTATAAATTAAAAATCATCACATGTACAAGATTTTAAACTCCTAATATATACAAGTGATATTTTTTTTATCGTATCATGATAATAAATCCAAAAAATAATCATGTTTATCATAACTACAATGTAATATATATTATTTTGATAAATATCAACGAGAAACATTATTAAAATTCATATATATATATATATATTATTTTATAATTCGTTTAAAGGTGTTAAAAAATCTTAATCTTTTAGAGAGAAAAATAACTAATTAAGTTACTGGATATTTTTTTTACCTAATTTAGTTTAAGATTATTATCTTATATACCGATGGTAGAAAAAAAACCACCAGCACTTAATTTGTAGGGTGTTGAGTTAAGAATTTAGTGTTAGTTAAATTTTAAGGTTTATGAATATATTTTATGGTGTAAAATTCAGAGCGTATGGTTTAAAAATTTAGGAGTTAAAGCCCCTACAAGTGATACATAAGTAACATAACTACTTTAAAAATTATATTGTATAAAGAGTTCTATTTTTCCCTGACAATGTATTAAATAATGAGTTTTATTTTGATGTACAAGCTGTGTAAAAAAAATTACACAATCTTTTTATAACATTTAAAATTTAAATCACAAACCCTAACACCTAAGCCCTACACTCTAAACTCTAAATTCTAACCATAAACCTTAAATTATATACCCTACATACTAAAACCCTAAACCCTAAAATTAAAGGACTTGTATAAACTAAAGTTTACACAAGCTTGTGCATCAAATTATTTTCCTTAAATAATTACCTTTAAAATTATATATTTTAAAATTTTATTAATTAATTTCTTTGATTAATTTTGACCCTTAAATTGAGGTGTTGAACACGTTACCCCCTTAATAATTTAAATCCCGGAAACAACCTTCCAAATCCTAGTCAATATTTTATGGTTTTTAGCCGCCGACCGAGTCAAAAATTCTCTCAACAACAACGACGACGTGCAAGTTCGTAGAAGGGCCACACACCCAGCAATTTCTAGAACTTCAAAACTTCCGGGAAAATGCACGTCTAACTTAACCCACATAAACGGATCTGCCAACATATAAATATCATCGAATTCCTGGCAAATGCACCACCACCCTTCTCCTCTTTTGTTGATTAAAAGCATTTTTTTTTTGTTCGAAGCCGAAGATGAGTTCGATGAAGTTGCATGCTGTTGCAGCCGTGGGGTTGCTGTTGGTGGCGCTTTTGCAGTTGAGTTACGGGCAAAGCATGGATTTGTCGCCTGCACCGGCTCCATCAAGCGATGGCACTGCCATTGATCAGGGGATTGCTTACATTCTTCTCCTACTTGCTTTGGCAGTTACCTATCTCATCCATTGATCATCTTATTTATTATTATGAGATTAGAATGATTCTTTTGGCTTTCTTCATATATTCAAATTAGGGAAATTGCAGCAATTCTGTATTTTTCTCCTCCCATCTCTGTATTGTAAATCTTCTATGCTATCATTTGAACAAAAAAAAAATCTTCTATGCTATCAATAGATCCGGTTGAGATGACATATTCATTTTATTTTGGCAAAATGACAAAAGATGCCCAACGTTTGAATGTTTTTGTCATTTTGCCCCTTATTCTTTTTTTTCCAAATATGCCCTCAACGTTTGCTTGTTTTGTCATTTGGCTCACTATTTTTTTTTTGGTCCAAATATGCCCTCAACGTTTCATTCATAGTCCAAATATGCCTCTAACGTTTCGATTTGGTCCAAATATGCCCTCGTTAGATGGAAACTGTCAGTCAATTGACGTTCAACAGCTGATGCTGATTGGACTTGCCACATATTAAGATCTTATAAAAAGTTGTCAATCAACTGACGTTCAACGGCTTATAAAAAAAATTGGCGTGACATCAACAGATTTTAATACGTGGCAAGTCCAGTCAGCATCAGTTGTTGAACGTCAATTGACTAATAGTTTCCATCTAACGGAGGCATATTTGGACCAAATTGAAACGTTAGGTGCATATTTGGACTACGAATGAAACATTGGGGGGCATATTTGGACCAAAAGAAAGAATAAGTGGTCAAATGACAAAACAAGCAAACGTTGGGACATATTTAGACCAAAAAAAGAATAGGGGGCTAAATGACAAAACATGCAAGCGTTGGGGACATCTTTTGTTATTTTGCCTTTTATTTTTATGTGTTGTACCTTTCTGGTTTTCAGATGAACATAATTCATAAATATTAAAATTTAATAAAAAATTAAACGCGTGAAGTTTAGAAAGTTTAAGATATGCATATCAACTATACGTATACCCGTCACTGAGAAGTATGAATGAATCATCCAGTGGAAAAAATGCCTAGAGAGAACTAAGTTTCTTAAAATGGAACAAACAGGAGACATGGAAATATTCATGGTGGTGCCTCGGCCCCAATGTGCAAAACGAAACACAATGATCACCTATGAGACCATATTTCTTTTGACACCCTCCATAATCAAAACCATGCCGATTAGGGTGAATATTCTATTGAATTAAGTCGAATAAAAATATTCAGTTAGTTAAGTTTGTGAATACTATTTTATAACTCAAATTTTATTTTAAACTTTTAGATTTGAGTCAAGTTATTTGAGTTTCTTTTAAACTTAATTGCAACCGGTTTCAATTTTAAATAGTTTTCTATAATCACATACAATATATATATATATATATATATATATATATATATATATATTTCATATGTAATATATATACATGAGACGAAGATTGATTATATCCGAAATTTGAAAAGCTTTTTGTGTTTGCAGTCAACCGATGATGATATTACATTGCGCTCTGAGACATTTACACGTTGTTTGTGATAAACGTTGATAGAACTTTGAAGCAAATTAGCTTATCCTTTAACATTATTGGTCTTTAGGTCCCCCAATTAACCTCGCCCCTTTTAAATTTCAACTCTCGATATGGATAATGTATTCACTTTTTTGAAAAAGTGAGGATTGCATTTATAATTACTATTCGAATAAATAAAATTAAGATTAAGGTTAAATAATATATTTTTAAAAATTTTAAAAGACTACGAGTCACATTGATTAGAAACTTGCGTGAGCACCTTTTTAACAATATATCCTAAGGTTATTTATACCATTTACAATGATTTTAAAAGTAATTAAAATAATTAATGATATACAACAATACACATAATTAGTGATACATAACGATACATGGCGTTTATTATAAAATCATCGTTACAATGGCAAGGGTAACTTATCGATACTTTATAGTATTTGCGAGCTTTTGGATAGAAGATGGGATGTTAAACTTCTGGTGATTTGTCAGGAAGGAAATAAGGTTGCACATACATTAGCGTAGTTGGCTTGGGATTCCTTTTGGGTTCCATGATTTCGTTGACCCACCAAATGATATACATAGATTAGTTGTATCTGATGCTCCGGGTTAGTTTGTGATGATAATTTTCGTTCGGGTTTATCTTACTGTCTTATAAAGTATTACTATATATATTCTTTTTTCACCATTTAAGTTTAGGGAAGTTTTTTAATGATGACTTATGTAATAATACTTCCCTATTAATCAAAAAATAATAATTATGAAGTCATATACAAAATTGTAATCAGTCCCCTATTATTCATTGTTGATTAACTTTTTAAAAAATATATTTTATACAAGACGTTTTCTTTTGCCCTACATCTTTAGTGCGACAAGATTTAGTACTCTTAAACTAATTTTTAATAGTTTAAAGGTGATTACAAAATAGTATTTGTCTATACATATTTATAACCCTTTGATAATGTGCATACATATTGTAGAGAAAACAATTTAAACTCGTGTTTCCTAAAATAAACATCATCCACTTTTTACTAAAACACTTGTTGGGTTCAATACTCTAAGTAATTTAGTTTGTGTGCTTGGACAGTGACAAAATAATTGAATTGTAATGTAATTACACAAGTGCCACATATTTAGATAATTATCGTAATTAATGTGTCTCGTTAAATTGAGTATAATCGGAACACACCTATTAAATCTTAGAATCTTTTGAGAAAATTAAATCTTAGAATCTTATAAAATGAGAATTGGAGTAATAAAATTTGAAATTAGTTATAGTGACTTTTCTTATTATTTAAATTAATGGATTCCACTAAACTATTTGCAATTACATTTTGTCCACAGCCATTACATCATGATGAGATTTTGTAAGCTCAGCCTTGGTGTGTCATTTTTTTAATCATGATTTACAAAAATTATTATTAATTAATGGGATTATATAATTAAATGCTAAAGTTATCCCATTAATGGAGAATCTGCTAACTTGTCAAAAATGCAGCACCTTTACTCTGAAAATTCTAGATTTTCGAATTGATAAGTTGTCGCTTACATCTCGACAAATTAGAAAATTTAAACAAAATTTTGACTTTCCCATAAACAAAAGGTCAAGGTCGGGCAAACCCTAGAAAGGGCCAAGGTCGTATATTCTCCTAACGTCGGTCAAAACCTAGAAAGGGCCAAGGTCCTGTTTGGACCCATAAAATGTAAGTAAATTTCTTTCTTATCACAACTAGATTCTTCAACACGTGTGTTGCATTTGTACATATATTATTTTTATTTCATGAAATAATCATCTAAATGTATAAATATGAAACATTTTTAAATTAAAAAATTATAACTGAGTAGTTTTATAATATTAAATATTTATAACATGAGTAGTTATATAAATGTAACTATCAAAAAAAAATATTATACTCAGGGACGGGCGTAGGATTTTAGGTTAAGGGGATGAACCTAAAAATTTCTAGGAATGACGAACTTATTTAAATTTAGAGGGGCGAAAATAAATTTTCAATAGAAAATACATAGAAAAATTCTAATTTTTTTAAGTCATATAGGAATTTCAAATTTTTAGGGGTGACCGCCCCCGCCAGCCCCCCTCTGTCTTTCCCTGATTATACTGATTGATTTCATGATATTCATCTTAGGAGACACGAATTTAATCCGCTCTGTCTACAAGGCGTAAGCGCATTGTCAAAAGATTAAAAATATCTATGAACATATGCTATCTTGTAGTCACCTTTAGACTATTCAAAAAATAATTATATTTAGTTTTATTAAAAATACCTTTTTAACATTTGAATATTTTTTTGTCAATCCAACTTATTGGACACATGAAGCATGCGATCAAAACAGACTTATTCTAGCTAATATTATATTACGTGTGAATTTTGTTCAGAATTATTCTAATAACTTATTTGTGTTTTGTATGATCGATTTTGATCATAACTATATAATATATGAATTGTATATACAATTTTATTTGTGCATTATACAAAATATATATCCTAAATATAATAGAAAACTGTCCAAACAAAGCCTTAAATCTAGCATCGTATCTAACATATTTTTTTAAGATTCGTGTATCAACATGATGACCTTACTTAGTATTCATTTGTTATTAAATGGATATAAACATATGTTATACGGAAAGTTTATGAATAACTCGTCGGCCATTCTATTCATTTGCACATGTACTCAGTTTATTTATGTTACATACGACCCTTAGGGAAACGTTTGCATCTCCATTTTTAAGATTTTTTTTTTAAATTAGTGTGAATCTCAAACAAAATTCTGTTAATTCATTTTTAGTATCTCTATGTATGCTCCAAACTAAAAAACTAAACACTAAGTCTTAATCTAGATTCTAAAACTTACTCCTAAATCTTAAACCTTTAATCTTAAAAATTAAATCTCACGCTCTAAATCTTAAATCCTAATTCTAAACTTTTTTTAATTTCTAGATCCGTCGTTACTTTTTAGACGGAAGCATGAACAAAATCATTAAGACAAGACCAAAACTCGTTGGCAGCAACACACCATTACAGTCAAAACAAGAAAAATCAAAAGATGTCACCTCGAGTAGCAGTAAATGTGGGGTAGGGTAAAGAATTCCACTGAACTAAAATGAAAAAAAGGGGACTAATTATTATTCACTCCACATTGGTTTCGGAAATAATGGATGTGGCTGCTACAAATAGATGTTTATTTCCTGGAAAAGTCCGGGAAAATTCTATGAAACCTGAAGAATGGTAATGGGAGGATGAATCATGCATGGAACGCACTCAAATTTCGCTTTCTCTTCTTTATACTTGTTTACTTCTTTATTTTTAATGCTTTCCCTTCCAACAAGCATTTATGATTGAGGCTGTTGAAATGATGGTTGAAAATTTAGTGTTTGAAAGAGTGAAACTCACCAAAACAATCTCATTTAAAAAAAAGACATAAATGGTAAAGAATGTCCATTCGCGTGCTGCACATTATCACCATCCCAAGGAGGTGAAGCCTTGTGCCATTGGCAACTGAGGGAGGTTTCATTTGAATTCTTTTTATGTGGAGGCTATGCAACGAACTCCGATAATATACGTTGTTACGGTGAAAATGAGGATAATATTTATGTTATGAAATTTCGGATTTAAATACATGTGCGTACAAATGTTAAAAACATATGAACATATACTATTATTAGTATATGTTCTAAATATACTCTCAACCATTTGACAATACATGCTCAATCACCTTGCTGCTGCAGTTGCTGGTGTTCGAACCTACGACCTCTAAGAACAACGATCATTTCCTTAATCACTGAGGCAAATGATAATTCAATCTAAATATAATAAAAAAGGTATTTCGTTTTTATCGCTTCCATTTGAAATAAAATAACATAAGGTGGGTTGTTATTGATTTATCTAAATCACATTGAGAATTCAATCGGAATATGTTTTTGTCGGGACGGGAAATCAAACCAGACAAGTTCAATAGTATATATACCAAGCCAAATGACGAACGTTTATCTGCTTATGTAACATATCTTTTTTGTTATTATATATATATTTTTGTTTTTATAGTATGTTTTTTTATTTTTTATGGTTGAATTTAACATGGTCTTTTCGATTTGCGATTATTTGACTATTTTATTAATTTATCTATGATTTGGACTTTTAGACTAATTGTCTTGTTTTAAGTTGTGGTAAAGTCAATTTTGTCAACATACTATCATTGTTATATTAATTTTTATGTTAATGTTGATTGTATTTATCTTTTATTGACGACAATAATATTTGTTTATCTATCAAATTTTTGAGTTATTTGGTTAGGTTACCATTTCTATGTATGATCCTATTTTATGCTTTAGTGATTATTTTGTGCACTTTATTGGTTTTAGGGTAGATAACATATTAATGTGGTTATTCTATTCTTATTTGTGCACTTTTTTGTATTAGTTTTTTATTCAATAAAATTAACGGATATTAGCGTCAAAAATTATATATATATATATGTTGTTTTTATCGAAAAATTATATCATAGGTTATTCCCGCCACATCATTCTCGCTACATTTATTATTCACTCATCTTTCATTACTAAAATATTAAACTCTACACGCTAAGTTTAATTTCTAAATCACAAATCTTAAACCTTAAAATTTAAACATTTTACTTGATCAAATCTATACACATACTTTTATGATTCATATTCACTGTATATTAATAAAATTTTCAATTAGGTTTAGGATTTAAGATTTGTAATTTAGAGTTTAAAAATTGTAGGGTTTGAAATTTAAAAATTAGGATTAGAGGTAGAATTTATTTTCAAATTTTAATTTTTGAATAATATATAATTTAATAGCTTCTAATATTTTAATTTTATAATTTACTTATTTTTAGATTTTTTTAATTTTGTTATATTTTATCCATGTATTAATAAAAATATTTTTAAGTGTTTTATTATTTTTACATTACTTTAGTATTTTATTATTTTATTAGATTGATAATTTTTTTACGTAAAAATTAATTTTGCCTTCAAACTAGGTTAGAAAATCAATTTTGCCCCTCTGTCACGTCAGTACCGTAACAGTCAACGTTGACTTCGTCAGTCAAAGGACAAACGTTGATGTAATTCGACTACTACAGGAGCTAAATTGATATGAAGTTAACATAAGGACAAATCGATAAATTAAGACTACTACATAGTCAAAAGTGACCCTTTAACCTTTTACTTTAATAATATTGTTTATCAGTCGACAATTAAATCAAATACTGTGTTTATATATATATATATATATATATATATAGACATTATCCAAATCCCTTTTAGTCAAATTCGCGTCACTCTCCACCACTTTGTCCCTTTTACGATGACTCGTGTCATCGTGTGTATATATAAACCAACTCCCCAACTCCCATTTCCCTTATCCCACCACTCTCTCTTCGTTCTCAGCCATGACGAATCCCACGCACGCCGTGAAATTCTCCGCCCCGAGAGGCTTCGCCGCTGCATTCAAAGCCGACTGCAAAGAAACTTTCTTCCCCGACGACCCCTTCCATAAGTTGAAACACGATAAGCCTCTGATCAAACTCAAGAAAACAATCCAATACTTCATCCCCTTGTTTGAATGGTTACCCAACTATAATCTACGTCTGTTTAGATACGATTTACTTGCCGGAATCACCATTACCAGCCTCGCCATCCCTCAAGGCATTAGCTACGCCAAACTCGCTAACATTCCTCCCATTTACGGCCTCTGTTAGTATTTCAATTTTCAGTTTCATTTGTCGGTGTAGTCCACACCTATGCCTACGGTTGTGTCCGTCGATATAGGCTCAGAATATCTATACTAACGGTTTTATCTATCGGTATAACTTTATACCGACAAGCGTATTACCGACAGTGTTTTGTATGTCGAAATTTTCCTTTTGTCCGTCGATAAAAGCGTATTACCGTCGGTATATGTCACTTTTTTGTAGTGGTATAATTACGAAAAAAAAAGTTGATGGATCGATATTTATGTAATGCAGATTCAAGCTTTATACCGCCTTTTGTTTACGCCATTTTCGGGAGTTCAAAGCATCTTGCGGTCGGAACAGTGGCGGCATGTTCATTGCTTTTGTCTGAAACCGTCGGAACTAAAGTATCACCGAAAGATAATCCCACATTGTATCTTCACTTGATTTTCACTTCCACTTTCTTCACCGGGATTTTCCAGACTGCTTTAGGTTTTCTGAGGTTAACCCTTCATAAGTCCGTAATACTTGATTTCATTATTTCAATTTCTCGGAATTTTAATACTAATATTTTGATTCAGGCTGGGAATTTTGGTTGATTTCTTATCACATTCCACCATCACTGGTTTCATGGGAGGGACTGCTATAATAATCTGCCTGCAACAACTGAAAGGCATATTTGGTGTAAAACATTTCACGACTCATACCGATGTTGTGTCGGTTCTTCAAGCTGTTTTTCGCCACCGGGACGAGGTTGGTGTCTTGGTGATCTGGGGAAACATTGCTTTTCACGAAATTAACTTTTGTTAGTTCGGCCATTAATTACACCATTAATGCTTGAAATTCTAATTAATTTGTTAACTGATATCTGAGAGCAGTGGCGGTGGGAAAGTGCTGTGGTTGGTGTTATCTTCCTTTCTTTCCTTCAATTCACTCGATACGTGGTGAGTTTGCCGAATCTTATAAGGAAATTTACAGTTTTACACCCCATCAATTCTCTACCCTTTTCGGTGCTCTTATATATGCCATACACTCAAAATTAACTTTAAGCATTTTAAGTTACTGTTTAGGGTTTAGTGTTTTAGGTTAGGGGCTGTGGTTAGGGTTTAGGGAATTTAGGGTATGATGTATTTTTAGGGTATAGGGTGTAGGGTTTAAAATTTAGAATTTAGGGTTTTAGAATTTAATTTTATAGTGTTTTTTTAGTGTTGGACATATATTGCACCGAAAAGGGTTGACGAATTTTATCCATCGTTATCATCTAATGTAATGCTGAGTCAGCAAATAAACTAAAGATGTTGCCATGTATTTCCAGAGACAAAAGAGGCCAAAACTATTCTGGGTGTCGGCTATTGCTCCAATGGTGGTTGTGGTGGTTGGTTGTGTTTTTGCATATTTCGCCCATGCAGAGAAACATGGAATCAACATCGTAAGTTCGTTTTTTAATCAGTTATAGTCACGACCGGAGCTAGTAGAAAAATGGGGTGTCATAAAAACTTTTAAACCTTTGTTTTTTGGGGGGTTTCAGGTTGGTGACTTGAAGAAGGGATTGAATCCTCCCTCAATTCAGTACTTGAACTTCGATCCCGAATATCTTCCTGTAACTGTGCGTGCTGGTCTTGTTACTGGTCTTGTTGCAATGGCTGTAAGAATCCGGAATCCCAACCCTTTTTCTGATTCAATATATATGAAGCTGTGAAAATCATGTAATGAAACTTGCAGGAAGGGATAGCAATAGGACGAAGGAAATGAACAGACTGATGGGAACAAGGAAATGGTGGCTTTTGGATTCATGAACATTATCGGATCTTTCACTTCATGCTACTTGACAACCGGTATGTTTAGTTTTTATTTCAGGGTGTTTTTTAAATGTATAAGAATGTTCTGAATTCTGATGTTTGAGGTTGCAGGGCCATTCTCGAAAACGGCTGTGAATTTCAATGCCGGGTGCAGGACAGCAATGTCCAATGTCATAATGGGGGTTTGCATGATGTTGACACTCCTTTTCTTGGCTCCTCTCTTCAGTTACACCCCTCTGGTTGCTCTATCCGCCATTATCATGTCTGCAATGCTCGGACTGATCAATTACGAGGAAATGATTCACCTCTTTAAAGTCGATAAATTCGACTTCGTCATCTGCATGGCTGCGTTCCTCGGTGTCAGCTTCATTAGCATGGATGTCGGCCTCATGCTTTCCGTAAGAATTTCTTCCACTAAATATGCTTCATGTTTTTAAACCGTGTCTGAAATAGTACTAATTGTATCATTTGATTGCAGGTGGGACTTGCTTTACTCAGAGCACTGTTGTATGTGGCAAGGCCTGCTGCCTGTAAGCTTGGAAAAATCCCAAACTCAAGCTTATACCGTGACACAGAACAGTACCCTGGTTCAACTCCCATACAAGGAATCCTCGTACTTCAACTTGGTTCCCCTATTTACTTTGCAAACTCCACCTACATAAGAGAAAGGTTTTCCTATATTATCTTCTTTAAAGACAAAAAATAATTAGTACCCAGAAAACATGGTCATCAATCATGGTAATTTCTGTTTTGTTTTTGCTGAACTTCGAACAGGGTTTTGAGGTACATACAGGAGGAACAGGGTGTTTCAGATTCTAAAACAGATGTTATAGAGCATCTTCTGTTAGATTTGTCAGGTAATTATTAATTTTTAACACTAAGCATCAATTGTATCCGGGTAGTTCTAGGAAACAACTTAAATATAGGCTAAAAAAAGGCATGTACCGAATTTGCTACAAAAAAAATCGTAAGAAATTTTGTACATGTACTGAATTTCTTTGTACAAAATTTCTTACAAAAGTTGTGAGAAATTATGTACATACCTTAAGTTTCGCGATTTTTTGTAAAAATTTTGTACATGTACCGAAATTCTTACAGAAGTAGTAAGAAATTATGTACATACCGAATTTCTTATGATTTTGTAAGAATTTCGATACAATGTATAATTTTTTTTTACGATTTTTATAACAAATTCGATACATGCCTTTTTTTTAACTTGTATTTAAGGTGTTTTTTGGAACTTCCAATAGTATCCATGTTTTGTCTGTACATGCAACATAATGGCGTCTGGGTTTGCAGGGGTTTCCTCCATTGACATGACAGGCATTGAAACGTTTGTCGAGTTACGTAGAATTCTGGTGTCAAAGGGTATAAAGGTAAACATGAACTTGCATATTTTATTATCTTCGTTCCCATTAACGTAAGAAAGAAACTAAAAGAGAAATCTGTGTTTTGCAGTTGGTAATTGTGAACCCCAGGATTGAAGCTCTGGAGAAACTGACTTTAGCGAAATTCACAGACGCCATTGGGAAGGAATCTTTCTACTTGTCTATTGAAGATGCAGTCCAAAGCTGTCGGTTTTCACTTCTTTCTAACAAAACGACGATAGAGGAATCTTTAAACGACGTCCAAGCTGGTGTTTAAAGATGAATGGCCTAAGCCTTATATGGAAGAGTACGTTGTTATTGTGTAAAATGATGAAGATAATAATATTGTAGATTTTGTACCTTCCGTCTATTTAGCTTGTAATTTGATCTTATTTTAGAATTAATGGATTGAAAACTCATAAGTAACAATAACAATGAGAATCATAATTAATATATCCAACAATTATAAGGAAAATTCTATAGCGCTTGACGAGCTTTGACGAATATCGCTATTGACGAGCATCGATAAATTAATTTATAAAATTTTTAAACTTAAAGTATTTAATGTGTAATTATTAATTTCTTTTAAAATTAAAAGTGTAATTTAATTAAAATATATTTTTAATTTTATTTTTATTTTAAACATTATTAATTAAAATAATTTATCCCCAAATCAAAGAACCTACGTATTTTTCTTTGAAATTAACCTAATTGTCGCCGTCGACAACCGCCGCCGTTCCCCTTCCTAGGGTGGCGGTGGTCGGCAGCGGCGGCGGTGGCGGCGACGGCAATTGGGTTAATTTTAAAGAAAAATACCTAGGGTTCTTTGATTCGGGGATAAATTATTTTAATTAATAATGTTTAAAATAAAATTAAAATTAAAAATGTATTTTAATTAAATTACACTTTTAATTTTTTTAAAAATACAATTACGCATTAAGTACTTTGAATTTAAAAATTTTATAAATTAGTTTATCGGTGCTCATCGGTCCTCGTCAATAGTGGTGCTCGTCAAAGCTCGTCGAGGGTAGAAGAACTATCCCAATTATAATCAGAATTAACTAGTGGCAGATCCATAAATCTTTTTGAGGGTGAGTATAAGTTAAAATATTATTTAGGGTTGATCTAAAAATTTAAGAACTAATTCATAAAAATTAAAAAAATTGAAACTAAATGTGTGAACTTTAAAAAATTCAAGACCAGCACGTGCACACACAATCATACATGTGTCTCCGACACTGGAATTTAATAATGACTAATCGAATAAAATTCATATCTATATAATCAGAAGAAACATTAGAGCATAATTAGACTAAAGATTTGACCAATATAGAACTTAAACTAACCTATAAGTTATAACAAACTGAACAGGAATCCACGTAAAGTAAATTAATACATCTCCTTAAAAGCAGTGATTGTGAGATTTTATACTGTAATGATAAGAATAAATATTTGAATTCAAATATACTATAATTCTTAAAATAATTTTATTTATATATGATTAGATAAATATAAAAACTAAATAAAATTTTCACAAATAAGAATCATAGGCAATTGACACTAATAATGTAAGGATAAATATTCTATACACAGGCGAACAAGCGACTTAGTTTTAGGGTATAGGGAGTTAGTTTAGGGTATATGGTTTAAGGGTTTAGGTGTAGGAGGTTAGAATTTAGGGATAGTTATTTCAATTTAAGATTTAGGGTTAAAATTTAGGGTTTATAGGTTAAAACCTAAATCATCATCATATTACCCTAAAACTAAACCCTAACATATAAACCCTAAATTATAACCCTAAATCTTAAATTGAAACAACTATCCCTAAATTCTAAACCCCATACACCTAAACCCCTAAACCTTATACCCTAAACTAACTTTCTATACCCTAAAACTAAGGTGCTTGTGGAAACTTTCAGTTTCCACCGCCAGTGTATATGATATTAATCCATAATCTAATATTGTGAATTGTTTTCTTTTTACCCGGAAACAGATATTCCAAATTGGGTCATACATTTTTTTGCAAAACAGATAAATATAGATGGATTAATATCCTATACACTAGCGGTGGAAACTAAAAGTTTCCACAAACGCCTTAGTTTTAGGGTATATGAAATTAGTTTAAGGTATAGAGTTTAGGGGTTTAGAATTTATGGATAGTTGTTTCAATTTAAGGTTTAGAGTTATAATTTAGGGTTTATAGGTTAGGGTTTAGTTTTTAGGGTAATATGGTGAGGATTTAAGTTTTAACCTATAAACTCTAAATTATAACCCTAAACCTTAAATTAAAACAACTATCCCTAAATTGTAACCCCCTACACCTAAACCCCTAAGTCTTATACCCTAAATTAAATCTCTATACCCTAAAACTAAGATACTTGTGGAAACTTTTAGTTTCCACCGCCTGTGTATAGAATATTTATCCAATATAGATACCGGCCCAAATGCTGTTAAATGCCCATAAATCATTATCAAGTTTTCAAAGCGGAACTCAAAGAACATGGCGAATAGGGTTAAAGAAACTTAATTCGATTCGGAAAAATTAATTTTTTTTATTTGATTCAACGTGAATAAGTTACTTTGATTTGAACCGAATCAAAATTTCATCTGTCACGGCTCAAACAAGAAGAAAAGAAGAATTTTTATCAGATCAGAGGTGAGAAAGAAACAGATTCAGAAAAAGAGAGAAGAAGGGGATAAAGACAATTTCATTGCGGCATAATAATGGCTTGTACAACGTCAACCCAAAACCCTTAAAACATGCCCATGAAGGAAACGACCCCGTTTTATCTATTAACATGGGTCTCTCTCAAAACTCACCGTTTCATTAAACGGTTCCCCTTAAACAGAAAATTAAAGCTCTAACCAACTAACATTTGAAAATCCCCAACGGTCTATTCTTCTTCTTCGAGTCATTACATTACTCCCTCCTTCGAAAACATACTTGTCCTCAAGTATCGAACTGAGGGTAGCGTTGCTTCAGCACATGCAGAATTTCTCACGTCGCATCTTCCGGGAACGAGTTTGACCACTCCACTAGTACCTCTGTTACTGCACGATTGCCTCTCCTTCCTAGCCTTCTGTCCAGTATCTTGCATGACTCTTTGCTTATGCTTCCATCATGGTCAACCACTGGAAGTTCAGATTGCACTCGATCGGATCCAACTCTCTTCTTCAGCTGAGAGACATGGAAAACAGGGTGGACTCTCGAACCCAAGGGTAATTGCAGTTTATAAGCCACCTTGCCAACCTTACTAATCACTTCATATGGTCCAAACCATTTAGGTGACAGTTTCTGGCAGCTTCTCGACACAACAGTCTGTTGCCTATACGGCTGCAACCTGAGAAACACCAAGTCCCCAACTTGAAACTCCCTATCCTTCCTCTTTTTGTCTGCCTGTATTTTCATCCGATCTTATGCTCGCTTCATATGGAATTGCAGCATTTTAAGGGCTGCTTCTCGATGCTGCAGACTTCGATCCACTTCAGCAACTATCGAATCTCCAGCAATATATGGTACATAGACTGGAGGGGGTTGTCCATACAGTGCTTGGTAAGGGGTCACTTGAATTGCTGTGTGAAAGGTGGTATTGTACCACCATTCAGCTAAGTGGAGCCAATCACACCATTCCCTTGGTCGTTCTCCAGTCATACACCGCAAGTAGGTCTCAACACATTGGTTCACCCTTTCGGTTTGGCCATCCGATTGGGGGTGGTAAGCTGTTGACGCATTAACTGTTACTCCAAGCTTACTCATAAGCTCTTGCCAGAAGGTGCTCATGAAAATTCGATCTCTGTCACACACGATGTCCACTGGTAGTCCATGCAACTTAAATACGTTTTCGAGGAAGACATGTGCAATTGACTTAGCTGTGAATGGGTGAGCTAGGGCCACAAAGTGGGCATACTTGGTTAACCGATCCACCACTACAAAGATACAATCCTTCTTCTTCGATTGGGGTAGCCCCTCGATGAAATCCATGCTAATTGAGCTCCAAATTGCATTAGGAATCGCCAAGGGTTGCAATAATCCTCCAGGTAGGCTAAGCTCTCCCTTGTTTCTCTGACATGTCATGCATTCCCTCACAGTGTTCCTGACTTCTTTTCTCAATCCTTTCCAGTGAAAAGTAGATGTAATCATATGGATTGTAGCTTTCGCACCTGAATGTCCACCCAAGGCACTCCCATGAAAAAACTGTATGATGTCCTTCCTTAGCTCAGGGACCTGTCCAACCACTAGCTTACCCTTCCTCTTCAACAATTTCCCATCCCACTTGTACTTCGCATGCTTCAGACTCCCTTCTTCCTTCTCTTTGATTATTTTTTGTAGCTTCTCATCTCCTTGCCAAGAAGCAATAACCCTGTCCATCAAGTCTGTGTTTACCCTACTCACTCCCATGGTCATCAATTTTCCTTCCTCAGGTCTCCTTGATAGCACATCGGCCACGATATTGTTGCACCCCTTCCTGTATTGCACCTCGTAGTCGTACCCCATCATCTTGATCACCCACTTCTGTTGGAATGGTGTTATAGCTTGGTTTTCTGTTAAAAACTTAAGGCTTTGGTGGTCGGTTCGAATGATAAAGTGCCTCCCAATCAGGTATGTTGCCCACTTCTTCACTGCCATCAGCGCGGCCAACATCTCTTTCTCGTACACGGATAGCCCCTGATAACGAACCCCAAGCCCTTTACTGAAGAAAGCCACTTGTCTTCCTTTTTGAACCAATACTGCTCCTACTCCCACATTCGAGGCATCTGTCTCAACTATGAAAGGCAAATCAAAGTCAGGAAGTGTCAAGACTGGGGCTGAACTAACACACTCCTTCAACCTTTCGAAAGCTGCTTCCTCATTCTGGTCCCACTTCCAGCCATCTTTTTTCAGTAGCTCAGTTAATGGTTTCGCAATGCATCCATACCCTTTCACAAAACGCCTATAGTAGCCCGACAATCCAAGGAATCCCCTTAGTTCCTTCACTGATTTGGGACTTGGCCATTCCTTAATACACTTAACCTTCGATTGATCCATCACAATGGTCCCTCTCGAAATGACATAACCTAAGTAGTCCACTTCCACTGCCCCAAAATAACATTTGGACTGCTTGGCATACAATTTCTGTGTTCTCAAGATCATCAGGACCTCCTTCAAGTGCACCACATGTGACTGCCAATCAGGGGAGTAGATTAGTATATCGTCGAAGAACACCAACACATACCTTCTTAGTTGTGACTTAAAGACCCGATTCATCAGCCCTTGAAATGTGACTGGTGCGTTAGTGAGCCCAAATGGCATCACTAAAAACTCGTAGTGGCCTTCATGGGTCCTAAAAGCTGTCTTAGGGATGTCAGCTTCATGCATTCTGATTTGGTGATATCCCGACCTAAGGTCCAGCTTGGAAAAGAAAATGGGAGATCCCAACTCGTCTAAAAGCTCTTCGATGACAGGCATTGGAAAGCTATCTTTGATAGTAACCTGATTCAGTTTTCTGTAGTCGATGCACATTCGCCACGTGTCATCCTTCTTCCTCACCATAACCACCGGAGAAGAAAACGAGCTATTACTGTCCCTGATGATTCCAGTCTGTAGCATTTCCTTTACCATTCTCTCAATGACATCTTTTTGGTAAGCTGGATGTCGATAGGGTCTCACCTTCACCACAGTTTCTTCTTTAAGCAGCTTGATCTTGTGATCATGACCTCTATCTGGTGGTAATCCTTGAGGCTCATCGAATACATCCTTGAACTGCAGTAACAACTGTTGTATTTCCACTGGGGTTGTATCACCTTCAGGAGTCATCCCCAACTGAGGATTAATCAAACAAACAGCTGCACTATATGTACCCCTGTGCATCCTTAGTAATTTGTCGCGCGCAGTAGTGTCCATCATTTGAACATCCCCCATTTGAATTCCAGTTAACCTCACCCTGCTGCCCAAGTGCTGGAATTCCATCACATGATGGACAAAGTTCCATTCAACCTTGCCCAAGCCAGCAAGCTATTGCATCCCCAATACCATGTCACAACATTTCAAGGGTAGCACCAGGAAATCGGTGACAAAACAATAGCCCTGCACGTGCCACTCCACTTTCTTACACTCTCCCCCAGTCATTAGGCAGTTCCCATCAGCCACAGTTACTTTCAGTTGGGTTCCATGATGTATGTTCAACCTGAGCCTCTTAGTCAACCCATGACTCATGAAATTGTGGGTACTCCCCGTATCTACGAGTGCAATACCACTGCAATTGCTGATAGTTACTAGGAGCTTCATGGTGTCCAAGCGAGATGCTCCCCACAATGCATTCAGGGACAACTTGGGTTCTTCCTCAGTGTATTTCCCAGCTGACAACATCTCATTGTCGTCCTCACAGTCCAAAAAAACTTCAGAATCATGTTCCTCTTCATTTCCCTCCACTAAGATCTGGAACAGTTGTGTTTTGGCACATTTGTGTCCTGGTGTGTATTTGGAGGCACACCAAAAGCACAACCCTTTCCTCCTTCAATCCTCAATTTCACTCGAGGACAATACCTTCCCTGGCCCTCTAGAGTTGCTCCCCTGCACTGGTTTGTTGTTGCTCGGGTGGGAATTGCCTGAAACAGTAAGTTTAGGTTGACTATAGGTGTTAGCTCCTGTGTTTCCCCCTCCTTTCCACTGACTTATCCCAGGTTTCGATTGTGCTACTGGTAAGGACAGTGGTGAAAACACCCTGGGGTTGCTCGTATATGCCTTCTTAGGAAAAACCATGTCTTCCACATGTTTGGCTAAATTATAAGCATCCATCAAGCTCTTAGGATTCAACAACTTAACCATGGGACTAATCTCAATACGCAAATGGTTCTTGAACATGCTAAGGACATAGTCATCGGGCAGTTCTACTTGGTTCAACAGTTGTATAAACTCTTCATAATACCTGTCAACTGAGTCCGTTTGTCTTAATGCTACCAATTCAGCAAATGGATCTTCGAACCCTTCAGGAGCGAATCTTTCGCGTATAAGGGCTAAGTAGTCTGGCCAAGTAATTTGGTGTAACCCACCCTGGCTTTTAGAAAGGAACTGATGCCACTGCAACGCTCGCCCTTCAAGATGCAACATCACAACACGAACCTTTGCTGTATCCGGTACCATTTCAGCTTCAAAGAATTGCTCTAACTTCAAAATCCATTCTCGAAAATTAGATCCGTCGAATGTCGGGCACAACAGCTTGTAAGCAAAGTTGTTGTTCATCACACGTTGCCCTCCCTGCATATTTTCAGTGTGCCCCGACTCAGTGGCCAGTGTGGACTCATGCTGGACTGAGTTTGAGGGTCCTGATGTTTGGGTATTACCCCCTGCTTTCGATGTGTGTTCCCACCCCTGAGGTGCTGATTGGGGTGTTCCTAGAACACCGGAGTGTTGGACTAGCAAGGCGTCTGCATCTATCTTCTTACCCAAAGCTATCTCCATTAGCTTATGGAGGTTGGCTAACATTGCCATTTGCATCGACTGGAACCTATCATTGATAGATCCCTCCAATCGTTGCAAGTCAGCCTGAAGTTTCACTGTCTCCTGTTTCCACTCAAGCCCTGGTGACTGCGACGTATCCGTGACTGAGCTCGGCGGCGCATCAGTGGATGGGTGAGCAGCTTGACTTCGCGTTTCAACCATGATTCCGAGGAACGGGAGGCTCTGATACCTTTGTCACGGCTCAAACAAGAAGAAAAGAAGAATTTTTATCAGATCAGAGGTGAGAAAGAAACAGATTCAGAAAAAGAGAGAAGAAGGGGATAAAGACAATTTCATTGCGGCATAATAATGGCTTGTACAACGTCAACCCAAAACCCTTAAAACATGCCCATGAAGGAAACGACCCCGTTTTATCTATTAACATGGGTCTCTCTCAAAACTCACCGTTTCATTAAACGGTTCCCCTTAAACAGAAAATTAAAGCTCTAACCAACTAACATTTGAAAATCCCCAACGGTCTATTCTTCTTCTTCGAGTCATTACATCATCAAAAGGCAAAAATGAAAAGTGACAGTTTGTAGTTTCTTTCGATTCATTTTAGAAATTAAAATCACATGTTTCCTTAACTTGTGATCAGTTTTTTTCTATAGAATTTGCTTGCTTGATTTCTTCTGCTCATGCCTTCGAATCTTGAAAACTTATAAACTGTGAAGTTGGATAATGTTTCTTATTATGGAAGGTCTCAATCAAAGATTGCAGATGGACAGTTGTAGAGAATGGGCAGTGCAAATGCCCCAAATCTGTAACTATTTTAATCACAGGGAATTAGGTAAGCTTTAAATATAGCCTTATTAATTCTTTCAAGTTTCTGCATATTCAATCTTGTTCTCTTTGGTTTTGAAGGGAATTAGAGAATTGCGTAAGCACACTGCTAAACCTCATTAAATCTCTTGTGTTCTTGCTTGTTTGATTTTTTTTTTTTTTGTTTGTCGTGTGCACAACACTTGCCCTTTAGCTTATGCTATTAGCCAAGGAAACATGCATTTCTTGAATGCCTACAAATGAAAACTTGGAATATTGCATGCCCAAAGGTCATGTGAGACTAATACACAGGAGGACATGACTTCTCCACTCATTTTTTTTCTTCAATAATTTGTCCCTTTCCTCCCACTAAAAGGAGCTATCATCACATGGACCAACCTGTTACAGAATAGTCCCATTAATCTTGTAGGAAATAAAAGATATATAATATATGCTGCATCATCCAATAATTTCTAATCTCTTCTGAGCTCAAGGGGCAGCAATAATTCAATGCCGCCTGTCCCCATCTCTATATTGATATTGAAAGAATGGAGATGAAGACAAGTTTGCCAACAACTTCAACTCACTCACTGTTTTTGAATTATTAAATCCCTCCAAGGGAAAATTGAACTTTTTTAATCAAATCAATGTTATCCTTAACCTCTGCATACATACATACATACATGCATGGTTAAGGTGCCTAATGTGCCATTATCATCTAGGAAACGTACTTATGTACACTGCTAAAGATGCATATCCAATCTTCTGATTATTTCTTAGCTATCATCACATGCCATGCCTGGTTTAGGTTGTTCTCATGCGCTGGTGAGCATGACCCATGTTTTTTTATATTTTTTTATATCATGTGAATATTATAGCTTCTTTCAGTGTGTTTTTAAAGTTTCTTTCCTGATCAAAAACAACAGTTCAAATGAAAGAGTGAAGCAACTCTCACTTTCAAAACCAACTGCAAATCCCACATGAAATTTCCCTTCTTTCATGTTTCATCACTCAATCCCACTCAACCTTTATAGTGTGTGTATAAACTCTTCAGGTGTATGCAGGGGCGGAGCCAGAAATTTTCTAAGGGGTGTCATTTTTTTGAACGGTTTGCAGTGACAATTGCTGTTTGCTGTCTTTATTAGTACCTAACCGCATGACAATTGCTGTTTGCAGTGATTAGAGATAAAGGGTACCGTTTGTTTAGAGTGTCCTTTGTCTAAACAAAAATTTGGCCTTGGAGGGTTCATATCTTCTTCAATAGCTTCATTATGTTCTGTCTAGCTTTTGCTTTTCCCAAAAAGATTTGACCTTTAGCTTTCCTTCTCTGTCTCCCTGCATATATATATTATAGTGTGTTGGACATTTGGTTATGTAGCCATGTTTCAGTTTCCTAAGTGAGGGCCAAAGAGATTACATTTGTCTTTGTTGTGTTTGAACATCTGGGAGCAATGGGGAAACTCAGTTTTGGCAAGATGCTAGATTGTTTATATCTGTCTTCGGGCTCTTGTTCTTGTTTCTGCATGAACACATTGGATGATGAGTTCGAGAAAAAACCATTAATAACATCTGAAAAGGCCCGGTTGCTGAGATTGAAAGATGTTGTTTCTGGCAATCAGACCTTGGCCTTTCAACTTAAGCCTAAGGTAATATTCTTTCTGGTTTATTCTTTGAAACAAGAACAAATGAAAAAATGAAAACTTGAATACCAAGAAAGCATAGGGATTTCCAGTTGAGTAACTTTTCTCTGATTGATTTGACCTTGCAGATGGTGGTACTGAGGGTTTCCATGCATTGCCATGGCTGTGCAAGAAAAGTTGAGAAACACATTTCAAAGATTGATGGTAAGAAATGGGACAACTATTTAGATTCCTTTTGGTTTTGTTTTGATTTGCTTTTTTTCATTATTATTACAGGAGTGACCTCATATAAAGTAGACCTGGAAAACAAAAGGGTAGTTGTTATTGGTGATGTAATCCCTTTTGAAGTGCTGGAGAGTGTTTCAAAGGTTAAAAATGCAGAGCTTTGGACTTCTCCTTCTTGATGGATGAAATTTGTAAAGACCAACAGAAATGGAGAAAGAAAAGGAAAATCCTGTGTAGAGTGTATTTGTGTCTGATATCTGTATCCGCTATATGTATCGGTATAGATATCCGGTATATGTACCGGTATAGATAAACGGATATAATCAAATATATACAAGAGTGTATTTGTGTCCAATCAAGATTGTGTAAGCTCATGCAGGTTCTGTTTTTACAGTTGTATTTTGGTAGTAGCAAAACAATGTTTTAATTGTTACTATATTTTTCACTTTGAGTTTCCTTTTTTCTGTTGGAATAGATATACACAAATAGAAGTGGGTATTTTGCATCAAGAAAAATGGGTCCAGTGTGTCCAGAAATTATTAGAGAGATTCGGCTCACCACATCATTTATAGTCCATGCAATAACATACACTCTATTTTAACGTAACTTTCAAGTAACTCACCCACTCTTTAATTACATGTAAGAAAAAGGGGAGTTTAAAAAAATGAGATAAAAAAATTTTATTGGAAAAAACCATGAATAACGTTGTGAGCCATGTCCATCTAATAATTTTTTCGTTGCGATTGTGTGAGTGGTAATTGACACCTAAAAACACTGATTTTGGAATGTGATTTCATTCCAAACTTTTCTAATATCTTATTATTAGAAATAAATCTTCTAGCCATGATGCGAAACTAGTGGCGGACCTACATGGCTACCATCGGTCCATCGGGGCAATATGTGATTCTAGTTGTAAAAGATAGCATGTTTTTTCTATGTAACATGGTCCGAATAACTTAATCTATATGTATACATAAGTTTATTCAAATTTAAAACTCGAATTTAGATACTACCAAATAATATGTACATTTTGCAAATAAAAAAATATAAATTTCTCTGTATATTTGACGTAGCAGATTTCAGTCGACTGATTTTTTCGGCTGCATTGCTTTGAAGATTCTATGGGACGTGTTGGATTTTTATTTGCCACATCTAAATCTCAAAAGTTACATTAAAATCCACAGTGTTTTCTTTTAGAATATATTCTTATTATTTTAATTTTTTTAAAATTTTCAATAGGTTTAGCAATAAAACAATTAGTTTATTTCATAAAAAATATTTAATATCCAATGATTCGAAGAGAATCAAACATTACCTTTCGCATAATATTTAATGGACCATTAATTAAAAATAGGCTTAAATATACATTTAGTACTTAAACTAGATACATTTTTTCAAGTTGGTACTTAAAGAAAATTTTCTCCTGCATTGGTACCTGAGCTATACACTTTCTCCCAAATTGGTACCTAAAGAATTTTTGCTCCCATGTTGGTACCTGAACTAGATATTTTATCCCAAGTTGGTACCAAAACTTATACATTCTATCAATTTGGTCATAATTTGAAACAATTCAATAAATATAAATCTTTATATTTAAATTTTTTATCAATTTACTATGTGTTATTCACCTAAATTGTTTGTTCTTCTCTTAAAAATGTTATATTCTTTATTGGTATAATAAAAGTTTAAACATAACTTGTTGATAGAATTCAATTATCCAATTGTTGCTTTGATCCGATGGATTCACTTGATTTGATATTCTCACAAAAATGATTAAATTGATGGAATTTTAAATATGAAATGTTAAACTTATTGAATTATTTCAAATTATGACTAAATTGATTGAATGCATAAGTTTTGGGGACTAAAATTGTTAATAAAAGTATTAAAATAGTGGATGGAATTAAAGTTTGGGAACCAACTTGAGAGGAAAAGTTCTTTAGGTACTACGTTGGGAGAAAATGTATAGTTCAAATATCAACTTAGGAGAAAAAAAAATTTTAGGTACCAATTTGGGAGAATGTGTACAGTTTAGGTACCAAAGCTATATTTAAGCCTTAAAAATAATCAATCTTTAGTCAACAATTTAATAATAAACAATTAGTCCACATCCAACGGTTGTAAACGTCCAAGGATTTTGATTTGATCATTAATTTTTTGCCAGCAAACCCTACTGATGAAACAACCAATCACGCGCTAAGCCGGTAACTGTTAAATCAAGAAAAGTTAACAGTTTTCTAACGTACTTTTTCTACTCAACCATAAACCAAGAGTTCAAGACTGCTTAATACCAAACAAACAAGACGCGTTCCCGCTCGCGCGTGACTTTCCCCTGAACCTTTTACCTCCAAAGCGTTTGGCAACTCGTACAAGCATTCTCTTGTCTCTCTTCAAAATCCAACTCACAACGAAGAAGATACTCTCTCTCTCTCTCTCTGTTTGGATTCAAAGAAAAAAAAACTTTCTTTTTTGGTGGGGTTTTGGCTTCGTTAAAACCCTGGATTCCTCCCATTATACGAAGGTATTTATTTGTTATTGGATTTACTTTTCTCTTTTGATTTGTTATTTTTATTTTTAAATTGTTCAGATCCGTCCTTGTTTCAGTTTTGGTTCTGTCAAATTACGTTCCTTTTTTCTCGAACATGAACAGCTTTAAATTTACGCTGTTTTGAGTGTTTTCTATATCCTGCATTCTATTTCCCTTATTATTTCGTTTTTATTTGTCCTTTTTTTCTCCATTGGCTTAGTCATGTTACATTCACAGGCATTGGTGTTATTTTGTTTTTTAAATAAGATTTTCTCCTTTTTGTGCAATCAAGTTTCTTTTTTTAATGTTGAGTGGAGCTTGCAAGTTTTTTTTTTTTGGTTGGGTCTAGCAAGGAGGAGAGAGTTTTTTTTTTTTTGCATGTATTCTGCTTTTATGAATAAAAAATGTATTTCTTTTGTTATTGGTGCGAAGTTTTTAATTTGCTATTTATTGTATATATGTTATGGGTTGATACTGAGCTGCATTGCAGAGACAGGAAATGGAAGAATAAGATTTAAATAAATATGAAGTTTTCTTCCACATGCAGACTGTGGGAAAGCTTTTATTGCTTTTGTTTTGTTATCTTTTCCTTGTTTGGTTTCAATAATGAGGAAATTGGATTCTTTTTTCCTCTAGGGGTTTAAGGAATATGTATGTCTTGTATTGATGATAGATTATTTGCAGGTGCTGCTGAATTCAACACTGTTAAATTTTGACAGGGGAAGAGCTCTTCTGGCATTTAAAATATGGACTTAGAGGATAAATACCTTGCTAAAGGTATGATCTTCATACCTAATGTGGGTTAATTCCATTTTTGTTATTGTTCCTTTCTTTTCTAGCTATTTTAGTCATCAAATTATTAATATTGCTGACATTGTTTAGGATTTAGATAAAAATTCCTTTTACATGCATAAAGTGTCTTTTGAGGTGTTAATATGCTATCCTTTCATCTTTTTAATTTTTTCAACATTTTGTGGTTAGACTTATTCACATTTTGCAGTTTAAATTCCTTTCCATCAAGATTTTGCCTTTTGAGAACATATTCTCAAACTTTCAATGGTGGATTTAGATAATGAATTGAGTTCAGATACCAACTTCCATCACGACTTTTTCCAATAATGCAGTTTCTGGCATACAAAGTCTTTCTTCCAGTGTGCAAAGTACTCCAGAGAAAATTGGCCACTCAGATGATGCTTCAAGAAGTCCAGAACTCTTGCAAGAGTTCCTGAAATCTGGTCCCAGAAAGGAGCTTCTGCGAACCTGTTTTCATAAAGACAAGAAAGGTTCAGCTTCTTCAAAGAGCAAAATGTCTGAAGCTTTAAAGTTAGGTAACAAGACCATCAAAAAGTCAGACTCGAGAAAAGCTTTAACCACTGCCAACAGTCAGTCTTCAGCTAGGAAGCAAAACAGAAAAGGGGAGAACCCAATGAGAATGCTCCCGGCTAGTGAGCAGCCTTCGGACCATGGATTTTCTAACTCATGGATATGTAAAAATTCTGCTTGTAGAGCTGTTCTTTCCATGGATGACACATTCTGTAAGAGATGCTCATGTTGCATCTGTCACTTATTTGATGACAACAAGGACCCGAGTCTTTGGTTGGTATGCACCTCGGAATCTGGTGAGGGGGATTATTGTGGGTTGTCATGCCACATTGAATGTGCCCTTCAACGTGAGAAGGTGGGGGTTGTTGATCTTGGACAATTGATGCAGCTAGATGGTAGTTATTGTTGTGCTTCTTGTGGTAAAGTGTCGGGTATACTTGGGTAAGTAATTGGCTTGCAGCTCATGGTTCATTCAGCTTTCCGTTTTGTTCTTTCCCAAACCTTACAAACTGATGTTTTATTTCTGCCAAAAATGTTTTTTCTCTATATATGGAAAATGATTACAATGTAATGAATCATGTTTCGGAGAATACGGTAAAATGTTATTTCTCTATATCTGGTTTAGGTTTCTCAGGTTTGGGCTGATAGGTTTGATGTGATTTACTTGCTCCTGGCAGATGTTGGAAGAAGCAGCTAATGATAGCTAGGGAAGCTCGCCGCCTGGATGTACTCTGTTATAGGATATACTTGAGTTACAGGCTCCTAGATGAGACTTCTTGCTTTAAAGAACTGCATGAATTTGTGAAAAATGCGAAGGCCAAACTAGAAACAGAAGTGGGCCCTGTTAATGGAGTTTCTGCTAAAATGGCACGGGGAATAGTGAGCAGGCTTTCTGTTGCTGGTGATATACAGAAACTATGCTCTCTTGCAATTGAAAAAGCAGATGAATGGCTGGTGATCATGTCTAACACTAATCCAAAGTGCCAAGGTTAGAACCAACATTGGCTTCTTTTATTTCTTATTGGTTATTTTGAAGTTAGTTGTATGAGAAACTTGTTCTCCCTTTTTTGGGCAGATTCACGTCCTGCTGCTTGCAAGTTTCTATTTGAAGAAGTGAAGTCGTCATCTGTTGTAATTATTCTAATTGAACTGTCTACTGCGTCGTCTGATGACATTAAGGGCTACAAGCTCTGGTATTTCAAGAGTAGAGATGAGACACATACAAAAGAACCTATCTCTGTCTTTCCAAGAACTCAGAGAAGGATTTTGATATCTAATCTGCAGCCCTGTACCAAGTACACCTTTCGAATTGTTTCTTATACTGAAGCTGGTGATGTGGGCCATTCTGAGGCTAAATGTTTCACCAAGAGTGTAGAGATAATTCACAAGAATCCTAATTCAGCTGTTGTGATGAAGAGGAAGAATGAGAATAACCTTACTGAAGGATGTTCTTTAGGTTCAAAGGAGCTCTCAGCAGTTGGTTCTTCTGGATTTAAGGTTCGAGATCTTGGAAAGATCCTGCGTCTTGCTTTGGCTCAACAGCAAGGCTGCTATGAAGGGTTTTGCAGTGCTGATTTAGAAAAATGCTGTGGAGCAATAAAAAATATTAAGCCTGAAACTCGAGAAGAGGATCATATGCCACCTGTTTCACGTGGGCTTGACTTAAATGTTGTCTCGGTGCCTGATCTAAATGAAGAACTAACCCCTCCATTTGAGTCCTCCAGGGATGAAGATAATGGTTGCACTTTAGAACTGGCTGTTGAGGCTGATGATGATGCTGTTTCACCTGAAGTAGAGAAGAACAGGTTTGAAAGATCACACGGCAGTGGAGATTCCCAGACCTGGACTAATGGGCCAAGGGGTGAAGTGCCTGCTGTTGACTCCCATGCAGAGTTGTGCAGGAAAAGAGCAGCACACTCTAATGAAGAGACACATGATTGTGATAGCACTCTTATTAACAGCTCACCATTCCAAATCACCAATGATTCAGGTTCCTTGGATGAGAATTTCGAGTACTGTGTGAAGGTAATCAGATCACTAGAATGTGAGGGTCATATCAACCAGGAATTCAGACTGAAATTACTAACATGGTTTAGCTTGAGGTCGACGGAGCTAGAACGCAGGGTGGTCAACACATTCATTCAGACCCTGATCGATGATCCAAGTAGCTTGGCAGGGCAGTTAGTTGACTCATTTTCAGATATCATATCTAGCAAGAGGCCACGAAATGGATTTTGTAGTAAGCTACATCACTAAATTAGTGCAGGCCAAAAACAACAGCATTGCAATTGCTTCTGGATTTATTCTTTTTCTTGGGATAACCTTACCTCTGATTGTTTCACCAATCTTGTACAGGCATTTTCTGTTTACCTTAATCACTTTCTAAAGACTAGTCTTTGTTGGTTCGCTGATTGCTGCCATGTTTCCCAGTTTACTTGAAATGGGAAAGGGGGAGGGGCATGCCCTCGGATGTAGTCAGATTTGAAGCTGTACTTTTCAAGCATGAAGAATATATATATATATATATTCATGGATGCTTCTGATTATTATTGCCTTCTGAAATTCAATGAAGGGTATATCGATTAAGTTACCTATTTGTCCTCTTAATTTACGTTACATGATGTTCTTCCTTCATTGTTTACTCCTATATGCGTCAACAGAACTCGGAGGAAAAAGCAACCAAATTGAAGATGGTTTAAAAGAATTCATTTAAAAAGGAAAAACGGGACTATTTTTTTCTTCCAAATCTTGAATTCCAGACCAGTATGGGGCTTGGGAGTTGGGACAAGTCAGCAACTTGAAACTTTGTCGTTTGGTCTAGAAAGATTATATTTTGAACCTTTAATTTTTATCACTCAACAACTGAAACATGAGGCTCACAACGGCCGACCCCCAACTTCTTATGCTTTCTTGTTGCTAACACTGAAAAATAAAATTTCTCTTCTCAGTATTCTCTAAAATGCAACTTCTTCACGCTCCATCTTGGCCTCATCTCTCTGTTCAAACTTCAAACAGAAATTCAAAAGGAGGTATTTTGCTTTCTTCCTTTAACATAAGCTTCATGTCGGCAACAGCTACTGAAACTAGTTTCAGTTTTTTACTTGAAATTCTCTGTTTCTTTTACTGTAGGACTGCTTTCACTCGAGAGATGTCTTCAACCGTCAACTGCCAACTGCTTCTTTCAGCCCCCAAAACTGGAAAGGTCGATATGGGTATCGCATAAACGGTCCATTTTTAGCTTCTCTGCACCCAAAGCTACCTCAGTTAATGGTAATACTCCTTATCTTATCCAAAGCTAAAACTGGGAAGGCTAAAACTTCCTCGCTCTTCCTTTATTGTAAAAAAACCCAGCATGTGTAGTTTATTTCTTTTTAAGCCGGGGAGATTTTTTAAGTTGAAAACATCGCTAGGAAGCATGATTATCTCTTTGGTTCTTAATTTTGGAACAGCTTTAAAATGGATGATATTGCTATTTTGCTTAACGTTCTGTTTGAACGTAGTATTTTATTAGTGTTTATATTTCTTATGATATGGTCCTTTTACTATTCGTTTTCGGGAAACCGCCTGAATAAAATCTATATCATAAGTTTTGTAGTTGTAAGATTGCAGTTTTCTCACTTGTAAAGCTTGAATGTCTTCATGCAAGGAATGCTTAATTTGGTCTTTTAACTGAAGTGGAATAATTACTAATATAAATAAAATATTTATGTCATCCATTTGCGGTTAAATCCTTTCATGTTGAAATCTTTGCTGTTGTTGCTTGCACATATATACCTTCCAACCCCATTTTTTTGCCCCAAAAATTGGTGGATTAGGACTTAGGAGCATTGTTATTGTTTAAGATGTCTTCTGGATTTCTATTTTGACATCTCAATTTTAATTTTGGTTGATGGCAGCTGGTTCTTCTGCTGCAACAACTGGAACAGCTGAGGGTGATGTATTAAAAGCCTTGTCTCAAATCATTGATCCAGACTTTGGAACAGATATTGTCACCTGTGGTTTTGTGAAAGATCTGCTCATCGATGAAGCTTCAGGAGAGGTCACTTCTATGTTTGAAGATTTCCGTAAAATAACCTAAAAAGAGTGGGGAAAACACACACCTGCTAAGAAGTTTCAACTTCACGTTTCAGGTTTCCTTCCGCTTGGAGCTTACAACACCAGCATGTCCAGTCAAGGACATGGTAAATCACATAACCACCATTGTTTGATCAACAACTGACGTATATTTGGAATGGTAGAGGACCTTTGTTTCATATGTTCACTTAAAACTGACTAGTAAAATCTATGGTACTCTTTTGAATCATAGAACTTAATTAGGCTAGTCGGTTGATGCTTTTGGCATTTTCCTTTTTCCCCCTATTCTTTTTGCTTTCTGTTAATTTTCTGCATGAAAAAGCATCATCTGGACAGGAGGAGCCTTAGTTTCTTTTCCCTTTCTTGCTTGTCCATTATGCACATTGTTTTTGTGAGGACATGTCTATATACTATGCAGACTATTTTCGGGCGATGCATCTTCAATGATCAATGTTGTTATGACTACAGCCACATGCATTTGCAAATGGAAAGTAGATATGGTCTTTGGGACAATAGTGAAATGGCAAATCTAACAAGATTTTTAGTGCTTGACAGTTTGAGCAGCAAGCAAATGAGGTAGTGGCTAGGCTTCCATGGGTGAAGAAGGTCAACGTGACCATGTCAGCACAACCAGCCAAACCTATTTTTGCTGGAGATCTTCCAGCTGGTCTGCAGAGAATTTCAAATATTGTGGCGGTTTCAAGTTGCAAGGTAAAATTTTCAAAACAATTTTGTTATTGTCTTTCTGAATTTATTGGTAGGTAAATATGTTTTTTTTTTTCTGTTGTGACCTAGCTAGCCATGTTTTCTTTCCTCTAGCAACATAAAATAAGTAATGTTGAATGTGTTTTTTTTGTCATAACTCCTGCTTGGGAAAATCTCTGTAGGGAGGTGTAGGAAAATCAACGGTTGCTGTAAATCTTGCGTATACTTTGGCCGGAATGGGAGCTAGAGTAGGTGTTTTTGATGCTGATGTTTATGGGCCAAGTTTACCAACGATGGTCTCCCCTGAAAACCGATTGCTAGAGATGGTAGTATTCAGAGCTTGAAATTTATTTTACTTTCACATAGGTGGTGTTCTTACTCTTTAAAATCTTACTTCAGAACCCAGAAAAGAGAACAATCATCCCAACTGATTATTTAGGAGTCAAGTTGGTATCCTTTGGATTTGCTGGACAAGGTCGTGCAATAATGCGGGGTCCAATGGTTTCTGGGGTCATCAATCAACTTCTGACAACTTCTGAGTGGTATGATGTGCTACTAAATATTCTCTTTGAGGTTGTTTAGAAGCATTTGGTGAACTTATAAATTTATGATATATTGTTTTCTTTTCTTGAATTGCTTTAATGAATTTGCACATTTTTCAGCTTGTTTGAATTCTTAAAACCTGACTAATTCAACTTTGTAGGGGAGAGCTTGATTATCTTGTTATTGACATGCCTCCTGGAACTGGTGATATCCAGCTAACTCTATGCCAGGTTCTTTTCTATGATCATCTTTCTTGCTCCCATATACCATATCTTCTATATAATTTTTTATATTTTTGTTTTCTTTTTATAAAGGAAATTTTAATAATTATCTTGTTATTGGCGTGCCTCCTGGAACTGGTGTTTAAGGTTGCTTAAAATGAATGTCAGGTAGTCCCGTTAACCGCTGCTGTTATTGTTACCACCCCTCAGAAGCTAGCATTTATTGATGTTGCCAAGGGAGTTCGCATGTTTTCGAAACTCAAGGTTTCCCCTTTATCTGTACAACTTAACCATACTTGCTTTTATGTACAACATACATTTCTGAAAAATGGTTTGCAAGTTATCAGAAGGTGAAAGCTTTCTTCTTGCCTCAGATATTCAAATATTGTGCCATTGTTAATGCATGTAGGTGCCATGTGTTGCTGTGGTAGAAAATATGTGTCACTTTGATGCGGATGGCAAACGCTACTACCCATTTGGTCGAGGTTCAGGCTCTCAGGCATGCACCATTTTCCAGAACTTAATTTTCATTCCTAATAGATGGTAAAATAATTTATAGGACTATACTCGGCTCATTATGGTATATCTTTTGTGCCCAACATAAAAGAACTGCATAACTGATTGATCATTTCACCGGCTTTGCAGGTTGTCCAGCAGTTTGGGATCCCTCATCTGTTTGATCTTCCCATTAGACCAACTGTATGCCCTATGATTTCTGTTCGTGCTTATCTAGTAAAGTGTGATTTTCTGTTGCATACTTGAAACTGGCCCTGTTATTAATCGGTTAGAAAACATCATTGCATCAGCTTTTCCCCTGCACTTTCCCGGTGCATATCTAGTAAGCTTTGCCAGAATATAATTATGTGCTTCTTTTTATCCTTCCATGAGTTTTAATCTTATCGAGCAAGCATTAAGACCCTTATATGCAAAAGTTACGGATTAATAGATAATATCATCGATGTGCTTCTTTTTTACTATATCCTATTATTGTTTACTGATAAGCGTTTAAAAAAGAATGTGTTGAATTTGCCGGAAATCCTACTCAAGTTTATATTTCATTACATTTAATTTTGCAGCTTTCAGCTTCTGGTGATAGTGGAACGCCTGAAGTGGTGGCTGATCCTCAAGGCGAAGTTGCCAAGACGTTTCAAGACCTTGGAGTATGTGTCGTGCAACAGTGTGCCAAGATTCGCCAGCAAGGTACTTACATCGTCTTTTGCTTTTCCGATACTTGATCCTTTTCAAGTTGCTCTTGATGAAAGAAATGCGTTTTCTTCTCTTTATCTTCTTTGGTTCTAGTATCAACAGCAGTTACCTATGACAAATCCATCAAGGCCATAAGGGTTAAGGTACCCGATTCAGAGGAAGAATTCCTTCTACATCCTGCAACAGTAAGACGGAACGACCGATCTGCCCAAAGTGTGGTAAGTATGTTTTTCCTTCTACATCTGTATGAACTCTAACTCCAGAGTCAAGTTCTTAGACCTTTTAGACTTAACATAGTCCATAGATTAATCTAGATGGTAGAATCAATCGAAATTCTTTGCTAGAACAGCGGACCGAAGATTTTCAGCTAACGAAGTGTTCGTTTCTAGCAATCTAAATGCCATTCTCTAGACACTTTGAGTGATGATCAGAGCAAACAAATTGTTACCTGCTAAGAAGAAAAGTCTGCTCATGTGGTGGAACTCAGCTGTCACCAGAAGTTTGAACTTACAACTCTTATTTCTTCTGTTGAGTCTCCTTTCTCTTGGTTTAAAACAGGATGAGTGGACAGGGGAGCAAAAGCTGCAGTACAGTGACATTCCAGAAGATATTGAACCTGAAGAAATTCGACCTATGGGAAACTATGCCGTGTCGATTACATGGCCCGATGGATTTAGCCAGGTGATGCTTGTTTCTTTTGCCTTGGATGACTGGTTTTTGTTAAGATTATGATAAACTCAAACATCATTGCATGGTTAGGACTTAAACCTGACAATGGAGTAACCAGTATTCGACTACACTTGTGAGCAATGCATATCATTTTTTTTCTTAAAATTTCTGACATCGTGCAGATCGCACCATATGATCAGCTCCAGATGATAGAGCGTTTAGTTGATGTTCCTCGACCAACAGTCATCCAATCATGAACGACGATATAAGTTTCCTCGTGTCGCTCGTGTGATCGACACCTTGATTCCAGCAAACAAAGCCTGTTGGAGTCAAATGAAACTAAAGGGAGTTTAGGGCAAGACTTGGACTTGGAGCACGTTTACCTCATTTTTAAGGCTAGAGCTTCAATGTAATTCTAGGCATACATATATTATATGTGTGTGTGTTAATACAGAAAGCTTTTCAAATGTACACCATTTCGTTTCGCCTGCATTTCTGAACCTCATCTATTACCAGAATGTTAGGTTTAAAGAAGCTTTACTTTTCAACAAATTTTGTATTATTCAACATACCAAACAAATATAATACATATATTTGAGGCAAAAAAAAAAACACTTAAAAGCGCTTTAGGACATTTATCATGTTTAATTAAACATATCATTAGACCAGAATGTCTGTTTAATTTTTCAATACAAAAAAAAAGTCAATGTTGATATACCCTTTTACCTAAAACGCAGTTAAAAAGGTGCTTAACCTATACCTTTATTTCAGTTTAGTGCCTAACGTTTTATTCTGTAATTCAGATTGAATTTTTCTATCAATGACCGTTAAAAATTTTTTGTTAACCAATTATAACATGACATGTGGCCTATTTTACATATTTATTTAATTTCTGAATTACTTAAAAATTATATACTTCTTAAAAAACCCCAAAATTTTATTTTCTTTCAAACAAACCTTCAAATCACATCTCCATCACCGTTCGGCATCCCCACACGTCAGCAGTTCACCATTCACCACCCAAGCGTCGGGTACCTCGCCGTTCAACATCCCCACCCTCTAGTCGTCGATTAGAAGCTCAACCGGTCTCTTTTTTTCTTCATTTTTGGATGTTCGTCGACGGAGTAATCGACGGTTCATTCGCCGATTTTTGACAACGAAATCATGGAGCTTTCGGTCATGGGGGCCAACGAAGACAAGAGTGGCCGGTGGTGGTTGAATCGGTGGTGGGAGGAGAGGAATTTAGGGATCTAGGATTTGGATTTGGGGTTTTAGAGAAATTAAAGATTTTGGAATTTTTTTATAAAATTAAAAATTTTCTGATTTGTAAAAAAATAAAAATTAAAGAAAATACCAAAATATGTCATGTGTTGTATTTTTATTGGATAACGAAATTTTTTTAACGATCGTCATAGAAAATACAATTTAAATTACGGAATGAAACGTTAGGATATGATGTTGGTACAAGATTTCAATTTCTTCCCTTTTTTTTGTTACTCATATTTAAACTATCATTATGAATAGAAGGGATCCAGATCACAAGCCTCAAATAACAAAAGGAACCACGTGGTAAACTATGATAGGCTTTTAATACTGTATTATCAGCCCGCCGTAACACCCCTGTTTCTCTATAAAAATAGAGGTAACGGTAGAGTACAGCTTTCACCCCCGGTCCCACCTGAATTCAAACAATAGAAAAAAAACAAAAACAGAAAATAATATTAGCGGGCTTTTAAATTTGAATCTGATTACTCGTAACGGTTGAATCCCCCATCCCCCCTTCTTTACTCTCCCCCCCCTCCCCTTTCCCTTCCCGTACCAGCCCGCCGCTGCCGCCCCCTCTCGCCATGGCTTCGCTTAACGCCGGAATACTCCTAAAGCTCCTCCAATCCATGAACTCCCACACGCGCGTCACCGGTGACCACCGCTCCCCTCTCCTCCAAGTAATCGGTATTGTCCCAGCTCTCGCCGGCTCCGATCTCTGGCCCAACCATGGCTTCTACGTTCAACTCTCTGATTCCCTCAACTCTACCTACGTCTCCCTCTCCGAGCGCGACACTGAATTAATCCTCTCCAACCGCCTCCAGCTCGGCCAGTTCGTCTACGTAGATCGTTTCCATTTTGACTCCCCCGTGCCACGTGTCTCCGGCATACGCCCCATTTCAGGTCGCCACCCTTTCGTTGGCTCTCCTGACCCTCTAATCGCCCGTATTTCCTCTTCCAAACGGGATTTCGTTATACAACCCGTTTCCGAATCCGAATACTCCATGGATCCGATTGCGGTTTACCTGTCTAATAAGAAATTTGATCAACAGCAAACTTCAACTGAAAGCAAGGATTCAATAACTGACAAGTCCAAAGGAAGGCAGCCTCTCGCGCCTAAAGATAATGTTAGAGCTAATGAGAATTTGGAGTGCGAATCCAAGGTTTCAGAAAAGCGTCCACAGAGGTTTTCGTCGCCGGCCACCGCCAAACGTTCCGGTTCAGCTGTTAAGAAGACTAATGCGGCGGTTGTGGAAAGAGATCCATCTCCAGCGGGGAAAGGTAAGAGATCTGCGTCTCCAGTACCGTCGAAATGCGTTGTACCAAGCTTGGTAGCAGCCAAGGAAGAGAATAGGAAAGTAGCGAGAGAGCCGGCCATCATAGTACCGTCGAGGTATAGACAACCTTCACCTAATGGAAGGAAACAGGCTTCACCAAGTGCTCGAAGAGCATCGATTTCTCCAGGGAGGAGGTTGTCCGGGGCATTTAAGGTTTCGCCGGCTGTTGGGGATTCGAAGAAGAAGATGGCAACGATTGTTGCTGGGATTTCAAAGGTTTCCGAAGCTCTTGTAGGGTCGGCAAAGAGTAGTAGAAAGGGTTGGGATGAGCAACCAGAGAAAGGTTCAGGGGAACACAAGGAGAAAGCTTCTGTAAAGTCTAAGCCGGGTCTACAAGCAATTTTGCGGACTCAGGTAAATAAGTTATACTTCTTAATTTGCTAGCTTCAACTGAAATAACCCACAGTTGGCTCTAGTTAATTTCTGGAATTTCGACATGATTTTCTTCAGGCGGCCATTTCAAGGCCTTTAAGCGATGTACATAGTCAGAAATCCAATGATGAAAGTTCTTGCAGCAATGAGAAAACAAATGATAGCCCACCTGAAGATGGTTCGGCCACAGAGAAACCAACATGTGGGGGTGGCCGTGGGGCAGCGGGAATCACCATTCACGAAAAGAAATGGACTGATGGCAGTGTTTCATGGGATATCATTTCTGCTGATCTTGCAAAACTTGGAAAGGTATGGGCACAGTGTAGGAATTATCAAGAAGCTAATCAAACCCTTCTTTTAGCTTCAAATATGTAAATTTATGTGTTGTGCTTTTCTGTTTGCTTCCCATTTGTTTTGTGCTTTACTGCTTTAGTTTGATCAGAATTTCTTAACTAAGTTGCTGTGTTTTTATATTATATCTTCTCGTCTAAATTGACAAAGGTGATGCCTTTATCCTGATTTTAACTTCATTTATCTTATCTTCTAGCGCGTCACCATTTACAAGTTTCATTGAACTAGTGGAGCACATGAACTGTGTAGTATAACTTTCATTATAAATATGGATTAATATCCTATACACTGCGGTGGAAACTGAAAGTTTTCATAAGCGACTTAGTTTTAGTGTATAGTGAGTTAGTTTAGGGTATAAGGTTTAGGGGTTTAGTTGCAGTGTTTAGAATTTAGGGATAGTTGTTTTAATTTAAGGTTTAGGGTTATAATTCAGGGTTTATAGGCTAGAGTTTAGTTTTTAGGGTAATATGGTGAGGATTTAGGTTTCAACCTATAAACCCTAAATTATAACCCTAAACCTTAAATTGAAACAACTATTTCTAAACTCTAACCCCTACCCCTAAAGCCCTAAAGCCTATACCCTAAATTAACTCCATATACCCTAAAACTAAGGCGCTCGTGGAAACTTTCAGTTTTCACCGCCTGTGTATAGAATATTTATCCTATAAATAATTGTTCCAATGATTTACAGAAATTGAAACCTAATCTTGCAAACTGAATTCGTATTTTCAATACCTTGTCTGAATGCAGGAGGCTATGCAAAGGAGAGTTCTGGCCTCCAAAGCTGCAGCAGAGGCATTGGAAGAGGCCATTGCTACTGAATCTCTCGTCAGGAATTTAAGGTTAGGACTTAGGATCCATGCTATGTGCATATAGCATGAAACATCATGTTTTGTTATGTGCCTAATTTTGTGCGCCTTATATTTTTCCAGCATGTTTTCTGAACTCTCCTCTAAATCAAAGGCTAGCAATCCTTTGCCCACGATCGACAATTTTTTGTCGATCTACGGTGATGTTGTGAAGTATACTGGGATTGCTGAGACCATTGCAGCTAGTCACAATTCTAACACAGAAAATGCTTCCATTGAGCAATCAAAATCTTCTGCTCTATGGGTTGAAGCGGCACTGGCTACTGATCTTGAGATAGTCTCCCTTCTAACCCCGCAAAACAATGAATCTCCGTCGGCTCTGCAGCGAAGTTTGTCCAAGGTGCAACCTCATATTGCATCACCCAAAGCTAGTTCATTGCCACAGCAGGAACTTACTGCCGCTACAATGTGGACTAGTGGTCAGGGAATGAAAGAGACGGCGCATTTTGCACTCAACTTGAAGTCCGAGATGGAAATCTGGTTTCTTCGCTTCATCGATGAGTCCCTGGATGCCGGTTTCCGTATGCTCGGAGAGTGTGTATCTGGTGGCAGCAAAGCGTTGCCGTTGGACTGCGGCTCCATTGCAGGCGTTTTAACAAAGTTGAAACGGGTCAATGATTGGTTAGACCGGGCAGTGTCAAACGGGGATGAACCGTTGATAGACAAGGTTGAGAAGTTGAAGAGGAAAATCTATGGCTTTGTCATTCAGCACGTTGGAACCACTTTTGACAAATCCTCCAATCCTTCTTCATCTTGATTAGTCCGCCTCGTTTCGCATGTTTTTAAACTAGAAAGTTCATTTTAGTACATCAAAAAGTTCATGTTGAAATTGTAGTCTATATTTCTATAGACGAATTTTTAATTAGATTTTGTGCTGGCCTTCTGTTTCTCTTTTTTTTATCAAAAGAGATAATTCATAAAACAGGAGAAACTTACAAACGGTAACGACCTATGTGCCCCGCAAAAGCAGGAGCCTTACAAAAGAGGACCTTAACCTAGGTAGAGCCATGCAAGTAGGGGTGGGAATTGTCGGGTACCTGGGATTCGGTACCCGGTTCCAGATACCCGGTTCATCCGGGTACCTCATTAAACGGCCCGTGTCTCGGTCTATTATATTTGAGTACCCGGGATTCGGGTACCCGGTTCTTATTTTTTTTAATTTTAAAATTAAAAAAAATTACATGTTAAACAGAAAAATATTTTTAAAAAAATTAAACTTAAAACTTAAAAGAATATAATACAAACATAGAAAAAATGTAGGGATTTAAACTTAATTTTAGAGTGAAAATATTAAGAAACATAAAATAAAAATATAATTTTAAATATAAAAAATATATATTAAATTTTATCGGGTCGGGTACCCGGTAAGGGAAAACTTCCGGCCCGTGTCCCGGCCCGTGTCCCGTGAAATTTGCCGGGTCGGGTACCCGGCCCGATCGGGTAATTTTTTTTCAGAAATTACCCGGTATTTTAATTTCGGGTCGTCGGATTTTCGGGTCGGGTCAATCGGGTCGGGTATTTTCTCCCACCCCTACATGCAAGGCCTTATAACGAACAGACGAAAACAAGTTGGAACACCAACAACAATACATGGAAACCAGCACCAAGAACGACCCCCGGAAAACGCTGGGCCACTCTAAAAAAAGGTAAAACCAAACCGAAGGGACAACTGGATAAAACCAGAGAGACACTTCCATCGGTATAATCGTGGATCGTGTTACCAAGACAACAACACCTAGGTGATACCGGATAATGCCAAAAAGCAAACTCTAAAGGCAGTAGTCGCGCCTGAAAGCTCTATCCAGAGACAGGCTTCCAACTTTACGTCGTTGGTCCTTGTCAAGGCGTCGTCTACTGGTAAGTCGCGACTGCAGAAAACAATCAAACCTAAAAAACAAATTCAATAAACTATAGATCTTGGCTCATGAAGGAAGATAAGACCGCCAGGGTCCCATCCGAACCTTATGACATCAGATATCCAAATCTTATGACGAAAAGAGGTGTTTGAATTAGACTAGAAAAATTTGAAGCGTATTTTGGAACCCCGGGCCTCAAAGTACACGAAAAATTTCCAAATTTTCTTTACTCTACAGTCTACTGGCTTTAAGCTTAAAAAGGAAAGGGGTAATCTTTTGAACAAAAGGTACAGACCAAGGTAAAAGGGTCTTTTTCTCACTTCACTGTTGTCTTCTTCATCATAAATCCATGGAGAAAAAGATAAGGGTCTTTTTCTTAACCTTGAATTTCAGTTTTTAAGTTGATCTTTTATTATAGCTCTTATTATATAACAAACTAATAATATTAGTAGATATGTCATTATTTTCGTTAGTATTATCGAGTAAAGTTTAAAAATGATCACTAAATTATACGTAAATATTTATTTTTATTATTAATTTTTAAAAAATTATAAAATGGTCATTAAACTTTTAATTTTCATGTCATTGATTCTTTAAAATCCTTGAGTTATATATGAAATGATGTCTTTAAATCGGTTGATCCAGGTTTTGCATGTATTTTCAACGGAAGGGGCTCATTGTGTAAAGATGGACATTTCATTGCCAGTAATATGAAGATTGAGAATAGAATTTCTATGTTTTTTTTTTATATGTCAGGCTAATAATTTTATGACACATATATTATCAATAAAACATAAACAATAAATTTAATAATGAAAAAATTATTAGTACACGTAACATAAAATCATCGGTAGAACATATAAATGAACGCAGGAAAGTGGTAGACGAATTTTGTTTATAGCCTGAGGTCAATTGTTTTCTCCAGATTTTTTTATTAAAAATATATAGACATAATTTATAATTTAGGTTTTAAATTTTAATTTATTTAAATTTTGTCCCCTTATTTTTATAATATCATAAATGCAGATTTAATTCCTTCATATCTAATTTAGATATATACTATTTAACATAATTTTTATTTAATTTATCTAATTCAAATATATACTAACACAATTTTAGGGTTATATGAACCCTTTACTGTTGTAATTAATGACAATAAAATCTCTCTCTCTCTCTCATAGAAAATCTCTCCTCTCTTATTTATAAAAAAAATTAAGACAAACTCCATGTTCATTATTTTGTTCGTTAGTCCAGAAATAGGCCAGTGGAATACCTAAGGTAAGCCCCTCTCTCTTTTATCTTTATGGTTAATCAAAGTGCTCTGCTTTCTCTACTAATCTTGTTTATTACAGATAATTAGGTTTAAAATTTAAACCATAATGACATCTAGTTAACACCGTTACCGTAGAGACTGTGATTCGAATGTGCTTAAACGTATCGAGAAAAATATGCATGTTTCTCTTGATAATGGCTGATTCGGGTTCGAAGAAGAGGACCTTTGGTGTTTCCGATTTCTTCGAATTGCGCCGGAGACAGGTTTGCGATGAGGTCGCTCAAGTGTGCAAAGCTAATTTTGAAGCCAAGTTTCCGACATGGGATGATCGAATCGACAATTTCTCCCCTGAACAGCTTGTGTCGTGTCTTGCTAAACTCAATTCGAACATCGAAGTTGTTAAGAGGAAGATCACGTTGATGAAGGGAGATGATAAGCATAAGTTGCTGCAATTTGAATCAAGGAGTTTCGATGCTCGATCAAGGCCGAGCTCTTCTGATAATTACAACATCTCTGCAGCAGCCTTATGTCCTTGGAACCAAAACCATTCGGATAATCACATGAAACATTCGAATTTATCGGAGTTCGAAGTTATCGGGGAGCAACTGCCTCCTCTCCCTGCTAAACCGATTGACATACATCGACCTTCCTTTTCCCATGCTGATGATGCTTTGGTGAAGCTTTCACTTAGCCTAAATCCAATGGAAAGATCATTGAGGATGCCGATGATGAATAATGACCTTGATTTTGGAGTCCGGTCGGGGGTCGCATCTTGTACCAACAACAGCATTCCGAACAATGTGACGTACAACCCTCCGCCGTCGTTTTTCGTTCATCGCGATCCAAGATACGGGATGCCAAACAATGATATAATGTTCGACCCAACATCAATGATTCCGGTTCTTCATGATCCGAGCAGGTCAAGTGCCATGTTCAAGGAACCCAATGCAGCAACGGGAACTTGGTTCAATGGTGCTCCATCCATGCATCCTGCAGAGGTGGCTACTTATGACCCGCGACAACATCTGATGATGCCGGATGTGTATTATTAAAGAGTTAAGAAAATATAAATAAATATTATCAGTGTAATCACACCAGTATATTGCGTACTAAAAGAAACATAATAATAGAAGCGCAGCTGAAACTGTTAAACTTATTGGTACAAATTCCCACTGTTTGCATTACTATGACTATGACTTTAAAGCAAAACCTTTTCTTTTTTGTTTTTTAGTGACAAATCCTTACTGCTCCGTTCTTTCACAAAATATTAAAGCTTACGAAATCAACAGTGTCGATTTCTTTCTGCCCGTCCCATCAACATTTCCTTATAGTACACCTACGGTACATTTATTTTTAGATTTTTTTTGTTTTAATTGTTTTATATAAAATATTTTATATGTTTAGTTTTGAAAATATTTAATTTAATTATGAGTTTTATTTTTTAAAATTGAAATAATATTTGTATTTTATTGTTAGACATTATTATTAAATATTAACAAAAAAATGAATAGGTCAACAAGTTATATATAATAAATTAGTGAAAATCAATAGTTCAACAATTTATGAGTAACAAATTAAGAATTTAAATTTATTAACCTAACGAGTGATCTAGTGAGAAAAAGATAATGTTCATCTCAGGAGATCCGAGTTCGAACAGCTTTACCTGTAAGGTGTGTGTGCTTTATTAAATGGTTAAAAAATACGAACAAATACTTCTTTATAAAATAAAGTTTAAAATTAAACATGAAATTAGAAGGTTGAATTTACTAAAAAGTAGCAACACTATAGAGTTTGACAATATCTTTGAAAAATCTAGTCTTTAAAATATGCATGTTTAAATGGAAATAAACCGTCTTTTTTTTACACAAGGAAACAGACCGTCTTTATTGACATCGTATCTGTTATTTATATAAAATTTCAAATCCATTTAATATTTTTATCATATTAATATATCATAATGTATTACTAATATATATTTAACAGTAGAATTTTTATATAAATAAAATTGTTTTTTTTAATTGATATAAATAAAATAATTAATCATTATGAATTTACTCAATGCATAATTTATATATATAGCATAAAATATAACTGATGAATAATTAATATTTTGGCATTCTAATTAGTTATAAAGTAATATTTCGTAGTTCAATTTTAAATTATTTTACAAACATTTATAAACAACATTATTTAAGTTTAAATCACTTAAAAGAAATAATGTCATTTTTTTCAATTCTGAATAATTAAAAAATTAATCATTCACAAATTATCACAATATATAAAAGGATTAATATCCTATACACTGACGGTGGAAATTTTTTGTTTCCACAAGCGCCTCAATTATAGGGTTTAGGGTTTAAAGTTTAGGGGTTTTAGTGTAAATGTTTAGAATTTAGGGTTTATGTTTAGAATTTAGGAGTTAGGGTTAGAATTTAGAGTTTAGGGTTAGGGTTTAGTTTTAGGGTAATGTGGGTAGGGATTTAGGTTTTAACCTATAAACCCTAAAATTTAACCCTAAACCCAAAATTCTATCAACAATCCCTAAATTCAAAACTATTACACTTATACCCCTAAATTTTAAATCCTAAACGGAGTCCCTAACCCCTAAAACTAAGACGCTTGTGTAAAAAAGTTTCCACAAGCGCTTGTGTATAGAACAATTACCATATATAAAATACTTTAATTTTATATTAATATGAATGAACCTCCTCGAATTTTTTAATATAACCGCTAATATTTTTCATACCAAACTCCATTCATCAGCTAAACAACAACAAAAAACAAATAGAAGAATCGAAACAAAAACTTAAGAAAAGGTACACTAAATGATGAATGGTGATTAAAGTTTTCAAAGTTTTACCAAAAAGTAATGGGGAAAATTAGGAAAGGTGGAACAAAATAATCAAAGAGATAAGTAACATAATCGTGATAAACAACAGGGTCCCGAGCTTAATCATTAATTATTATGATAATAATCCCATTTTGTTATGGAAAAGAAGATAATTTTACCATCTGTTGTTAGTGGGATGACTAGTGAATGCAATTTTCTCAGAAAATGCCACATCTTTCATTCTCTTCAATCGAGGAACCCAACTGTTCAACTTTCATGGAGATCCAAAACCATCAAATTACTCTATTTGTATCATTTTCAGACTCAAACCCAGTTTCTTCCATGACCCTGCCGAAACTACTGAAAAAGCAAAATGCTGTCTTTATTTAAAGTCTAAACCATTTTCAGATTACTTCTTTTTTCCACTTCATTCTTTGTTGAAAACTTTGGTTTTTCAAAAATCTCAACTTTGACAGCTCAACAAGTTCAGGTTTTTATTTCTTTCTCTTTTATGGCTTTATATTGGCTTTACTGCATGATAGTTAATTTGTTTGTCCTTTTGGGTCAAAATGTTTACCTAAATTTATATGCTTGATGATGACATTTCTTGTGTTGCTAAATGCTACTTTCTGACTTATGGTAGCTTAAGCTGTTAGTTAAACATGAATGAGATCTGGGTTTCTTTCAATTTGACATAAAGCTTGTGACTTTGTGCTGGATCTTTGGTGGTTTTTCTCTGTGGTTCACTTTATTTTCCCAGATCTGAAGCTTATACTGTTTTTCCTGTTCTGAAATAAAATTCTTCATTTTCTTTTCCAGTTCATCACAGTATTGCTGCTATTAGTCCCTGTTTCTGAAAGTTTATGACTTTTTTCTTCTGGTTTAGTATGATTTATTTTGCTAGCTGAAGAATGGTGCTGATGGCATATGTGACACTGTGATTTGGGGGTAATTGCTTCACTGAACTTTCTTCGTATGTTCAAAATTTCCCCATCTATAGCTGAAAGCTGAATTCTAGAATCTGAACATTGTTTGAAGCTCTTGCTTAGGTTGGAAATTTTCAAAGTTTACACCTTTAAAGAAGAAATGATGTTCCAAAACTAGTCACTTTTGAGAATTTAGCTTAATAGCAAGAATATATGTACTTGGTTGTCTTTGGATCATAGCCTTTCATCTTCCCTCAATTTAATATTTGCTGCATTGGATGTTAGGCTTGTTGGTATTTCAATTCGATCTGTATTTATTTGTCGAATAAGATTATAGCCTGTTAAGAATTTTAGCATGAATTCTCTTACATTTACCATGTAAGTATGGTTGAAATATTACAAGTGAATCCCATTCTTTTGAAGTTATTGTTATGAAAATTTATCAATTCTTATACGTCGCTCGCATAGTAAGTCTGTAACTGATGTTATGTGATTCAGGCAGTTTGCGCTGCTGGAAGTTGCTTTGTTTCCATCATGATCAAACAAATTCTAAGCAAACTCCCACGGAAATCACAAAAATCAGATTCGTTAGATTCTGATGGGTTTGATTCTGGCAATCATACTTCGAACTCGGGCACCGGTGTTCAGTGTACAAATATTGGAAATAGTATAACAAGTCGACTGAGTGTTGTTAAGCGGGTGTCGTCAGCTGTTTTTCCAGCTAGCATCATGGCTGGAGTGGAGGCAGTGGAGCCGAATCTGTCTTTCAAGGATGTCTCAAATCCACAAAAGCAGAACCTGTTTATCAGTAAATTGAACCTATGCTGTGAGCCCGATAAAGCTACTTCGGAGCAAGATATTAAACGCCAAACATTGATAGAACTTGTTGATTTTGTTTCTTCGGGGTCTGCAAAGTTCAACGAACCAGCAGTCGCTGCATTGTGTAAAATGTGCACCGTTAATCTGTTCAGAGTTTTTCCACCTAAGTATCGCTCTAATACCTCCAGTGGTGAACTAGAAGATGACGAACCAACGTTTGACCCCGCCTGGTCTAATTTGCAACTCGTGTATGATCTACTTCTTCGGTTTATCAGTTACAATTCCCTTGATGCAAAGGTGGCAAAAAAGCATGTACATCAGTCTTTTATTCTGAGATTACTTGACCTCTTCGAGTCCGAGGACCCTCGGGAAAGAGACTGTTTGAAAACAATTCTGCATAGGATTTATGGGAAGTTCATGATGCATAGGCCCTTTGTGAGAAAAGCTGTTAGCAATATCATCTATCGTTTTGTTCTTGAAACCGAAAGGCATAATGGTATTGCCGAGCTCTTGGAGATTTTCGGAAGTATTATTAGCGGGTTTGCTATCCCATTGAAGGAGGAGCACAAAATGTTTCTCTGGAGAGCCCTTATTCCTCTACACAAACCGAAATCGGTGGGCGTTTATCATCAGCAATTAACTTACTGTGTCGTACAGTTTATCGATAAGGATCAAAAGTTAGCTAATAGTGTGATAAAGGGACTTCTAAAGTACTGGCCTATAACAAACAGCCAGAAGGAGTTAATGTTTATAAGTGAGCTAGAAGAGATTTTGGAGATGACTAATATGGTCGAGTTCCAAAAGATCATGGTTCCGGTGTTTCGGCGTATTGCATGCTGCTTAAACAGCTCCCACTACCAGGTAAAATTTCCTCATTTAATCACTATGTGAACAACTGGTTGATACTTTGAGTGGTGTATCTACTCATAAAGGGAAAGAGTCGAATACTCGAATTGGTGATGTATGTCTTGTGGTCAAATGGCAACATGAACTTGTTTTCACCTTCTATTTTCCAACTTTTTCAGGTGGCGGAACGAGCTCACTTGCTATGGAACAACGAGCACATCCTCAATCTCGTTACACATAACCGCCATGTGATTTTCCCTCTCATCTTTCCGTCCCTCGAGTGGAATTCCCGGAATCACTGGAATCAAGCAGTGCTTAACCTGACACAGAACATTCGGAAGATGTTCAGTGAGATGGATGAAGAGCTTCTGCTTGCCTGTCAACGCAAGTTGGAGGAAGAAAACAATCGATCCATCGAAGCGGCTGAGAAGAGGAAACTGGCATGGGAACGCCTGGAATCAACCGCCGCAGCTTTCAAACCTCCATCTACTAACATTGTCCCTCCTGTACAACCAGCCGCACCCCAAGTTGCCTGTTAACCACTCGAGCAACTGTGAATGGCAATAGATAGAGATGCATGTTGTATAATATAGCTGCTCGGATCGCAGTGTTTGTTGTTGCTTTCTTGAACATGGCCAAGTTGTGATTCTGTAGGGTTTTGTATTTGTATCTAAAGCTGAAGTTGCTGCACTGAAAATTATTAGTGTTACTTCATTGTCATTGCCTGGAAAGATTCAGTCATCGAATTGTTGGGTTGCAAGTATGTTGTACGTATCAATTCTTATGGGCTATGTATTCGTGTACGTATTTTTTGTTTATACATTTTATAGCCGCGATATGCTTCCATGATTAAAATTAGGGGTGCTACAAAATATTATAATAGTTAACCCAGGTTTTGTTCTTAGTGTAATTAAAAACATTATGCTCATCCCCTTGTGTCTTGGTAGCAAAGGTAGATGTTTATCATCCCTTGGGACCCGGGTTCGAGCACCAGTAATGCATGTTGTGTGTGCCGTCTTTAAAAAAACTAAGAAAATTGAACAAATGTTACCCTTGCATCGCACCAGCATATTAAAAAAAAACATTATCGTTTACTAAAAATATTATAATTATAGTATTTTAGTTAACTATGAACACTTTTAATAAAGGACATTTGGGAAACTCTTTTAACACGTGAACTCGGTCTAGAAGAAAAGAAAAATGTTATCTTTTTAAAGAGATTCGAGTTTGAATAATTTATTGTGTGTATTATTTCTTTGCCAACAACCATTTGATGAGTTCAAATTTCAATATATTTTTATTACATTTAAAATTTTTAAGATGTTTGGTGAGTTGGACAAACGTAAAGAACATGAAACGAGGCTATAATGGCTGAAGTCCCCACGTGTTTAGTTGTAAAATAAAGTAACGAAACTGCCTATTTCCATGCTGGGCCTTTGGGTCACACGAGATGTAAGTTCAAATGGAGAATTTGGAGTAAAAATTTAATGGAGCCAACTTAAAATTCAAAAAAAATAGAAGATTAAATAAAAAAATTCAAAAAAAATGAGAGTTTAATTAAATTTTTTTAATAATTTTGAGAGATTTAACAAAAGAATTAAAAAACAATATAAAATTTAATTAAAAATATTCAAAATTTTAAAGTTTAATATGAATTTTTAAAAATTTTAAGAAGACCAAATCAAAATTTTCAAAAAAGTTAGGGATAAAATTTAAATTTCCTAAAATTTTGGGAGCCATAACCCCCACCGGTCTTTTAAAGAATCCGCCATTCGATGTTTCAATTTCATCCGTGCCCTCAACCCTTCAAGTTAACATCATCGAGGTTACACGTACCGATTAATTCAAGATTCAACATCCAAGGCCAAGCCATGTGCCACTCCAAATGCAACAACCGCGTAAGCTAATGTAATAAACACAAGCTTCAAAACTTCTTTCTTTCTCTTTGTTTTTTTAAGAGTATTTCTTTCTCTCGTTAAAAATGCGAAGATTTTGAAGGGAAGAGACTATGATTTACGAGGTTGTTTCATGTTTGTTTGTTTAATCATTCATTCATAACCGATCCAGCACCGCATGATTTGGTAAAATGTTAGTTTTGTAGATTAAGAATAAATAGGGACAATTTTGGACTAAGAGAACAAAACCATAGGTGTTATCCTCTCACGCACTGGCGAAACTAGTTGGGACAATGAGTGTCAATTGACATACTAAAAATTTTATGATAACAAATTGACACTTATCATTTTTAAATAGTCTAACACCATAAATCAAATTTCCGACTTCGCTCATGCTCTCACGAAACCTGTTTCTTCTATAATTTTACTTTATATTTATTTGTGTCCGTTACATAACTCTTAGATTGATTCAGGCATCATCGAATATCTTAGAGCACAAACTCTACCATCCTCTAACTTAACTTTTCTTGTACGAATTCAAGAGCATCCAAATTGATCCACCACCCAATGTATGTATGTATGTATGTATGTATGTATGTATGTATGGGTCGCAACTGCCAACTGCTTTCTTTTCTTTTCTTGTGGGGCTTGCAAACTTCCATGTGAACAGTTAAAGAGCAAAGCATTCTGTGAGCAATGATGATATTATTATCAATAGATGGCGTCAGGATGAAATTCTCTACTCTTTTTTGGTGCCTTTACTTATGCTCTCATACTTAAAATTAAGTTTAGGATTTAGGGTTTTAGGGTAGTGTGTATTTTTTTAGGGTATAGGGTTTAAGATTTAGAATTTAGGGTTAGGGCTTGAAATTTAATTCTGTTGTGTTTTTTAGTGTTGGGGCATAAGTAGAGACACCGAAAAGGGGAAGAAGATTTTTATCCATGGCGTCGGACATAATCAACCGATGCTCCATATCTTTTTGGTTTTTAAGATCGATGAACCCAAAAAAAAATATATTGTAGATTTGAAATTTGCAGGATCAATTATGATTGTTGCACAAGTTATGGTCCAGGCATCATTCATTTTTGCAATAATTGATGTCAAATTTTAATATTGAGTTGCAAATAATAATTATCTTTATAAACTTGAGATCGATATTTGTTAAATCCAAGACGTTGAAAGTAAACACGAAATTAATGAAAGATTAAGTTCTAGTTAACATATTAGTAATTTTTACGTAGCTTAAATGCATTGTGTTTGTATTAGAAGATGGTTTGGGAATTGCGAGTGCTACTAACCGCATGATAATTAGACACCGGCATTGAAGAATAATTGAGCAAGGGACGGACCAATGAGTTTGATTTTTTTTTCTTTTTGAATATGCTGGTGTGATGCAAGGGTAGACATATGTTTAACTTTCTTAGTTTTTTCTAATATGGCACACACAACATGACATTATTAGTGCTCGAAACCCGAGTCCCAAAGGATGATAAACATCTAACTTTGTCACCAGAACACAAAGGGATGAGCAACAAAAAATTTAACTTATTCGTATGTTTTTTTATAATGGAATTTAGTCAAAGATAAATTAATAAGATTAAAAAAAAAAAGTGGAATACGGGGGTCAGAGGAGTGGTGGGCTGTGCCAAATGACCATTAGTTGCAGTTGCAGTTGCAGCAGTCAAAACACTGCACTTTTAGTTTCGCCAAATGCATAAAGAAGCTACGCGGAAAAAAAAAAACTCAGACCAATTACAAAATTCGAATTTTCGTGACCTTTTGTGGAGGGAAACAATTGGCAGAATTCGGTAAATAATTCAAATAGAAACTAATATTTAGAATAGAAGGGGTGTTGGGGGAAATTTTGTTTGACATTTTTTTACAATGTCAAGAGGAGAATGCCATATGCACATAGTGTTAGTTTTTTTAATATTTTTTTGGGTAACGTTATTTATACATGGCGTTCTCTTCTTGATCTCTTACAACAGACTTAAAAAATAAATTAAATAAAAAGAGTAACGTCAATTACACATGGCGTCCTCCTTTTGATAATGTAGAAAATTTCATAGATCCCAAAATTTCTTTAACATCTCTTATATTTCAAATATTATTTTCTATTTGCATTATTTGCCAAAATTTGCCGAAACAATTGCAAATAACATATTTGTATTTTCATGAATTTTTTGGTTAAATGCATGTCTGTTTTACAGTTCATGTTCGGGGTGCGAGATTGCCTCTCCTAACAATGTCGTTTTCAAAGTTTGAAGTTACGTCCTCTCCTTATGAGTGCAATGTACCTTACCAATACATCAACACTTATTGTCCGTTTGATGACAATTTTGTACAGTTAAATTGAGATCAATATTTATTAAGTTATATTATTAATTTTAGGAAAAATTTTAGATAAAGGCAACGCTCCTTAAGGATCTTGAACTCGAAGCCTAAGAAAAAGAGAGTGGAGCAGGTGAGCATGCTCTGACCACCAGGCTGTTATCGCATGCTCTAAACACGCCTAAAATTTTGATATAATATTAATTAATTTAATAAATTTAACTCGAGATCAACATATAGACAAATTAAATAGAAATCTAAAATAGTTATTAGTTCTTGATGTCAATAATAGGTTAATTGGAATTTAATATTACAGTGTTTCAGTATAAATTTCATTCTTTTGTAAATTCATCACAATTTTTTTAATATTTAATTTCACAACACTTAGTTTTTCAAAATTGATACCCAAAAGTCATGTCTAATAGAATTCAAATTCTGCGCTTCTCTTCTCATTTATCAATTATTATGGGAAAAATTAAATAAATGGAAAGGGCTTTTTCGCGTTATAAATATATTAAAACGTTACTGTCGTCCACGTAAGCGTTTTCACTTTTGAAATATAAACCGCCTACTATTATATTAATAAATGAGTTCTCATTCAATCAAACAATTAAAGCTACATATTAAATTGCGAACAACAACAACCGTAATAACAATGACAAAAACCAACATATTAATGTGTGAATTCAACGATACTTTGTATTTATTAGAATTTGGGAGAGAAAAGAATCAATTTTTTACATATACTTCTTTTAAAAATCTTTGAAGAACTGAACTAAAAAAAATCATTTTTATAATTTTATTAACTCTATTAATAATTTTGATTATTCCATAATGAACAAATAAATGCCAAGTGACTGGTGCCTCTGATCAGCTCACTTGTCAGTGACAGCTGACAAGTAAATAAATTCAAACAATAATATCCCAGCTAAAATGAGGCAGCCAAGACAAAGCCCGACCGTACCCAAAATCAACCTTTTGCCACGTAACCAATATTCAATTGTCAAACATTTAAGCTGTAGTAACAAGTCGGCATAAAGTTAAAAAAAATATTCTTAACGTTTTCTTATATATTTATTTTGGCTCATATTTTTTAATTAATTTAACTCAATGTTTTATTTTGGTAAATAATATTTGATAAATAATATTTGAATCCACCATGTGTTTTATTAAAAACTTCCCTAAACTTAAATAGGGGAAAAGAGTACACATAGTGGATGTTACATAAAAGTCACATAAATCGTGACAAAAGCTTAAAATCAACAACAAACATTAACACATCCCCGAATCAACCTGTTTCTCCCTATTAACAAAATATTCAATACTACTAGGAGGGGAATCAAAAAGCAACACTCCTACCGGAGCATCACGTAATGAGGATACCAAAGCATCAACAACCTTATTCATCTCCCTAGGAATTCTCCGAATAACAACCTCCCAATCTCTATCCAACAAATCTCGAATATCATCAATAAGAGCATTACTAGACATAGAATTCGAAGCTCTTTTGAGAATATTTTTCACTTCAACACTATCAGTTTCCAACTCTATAGCTCGAAACCCAAACCTCCAAGCATGACGAAGAATATTATGCATAGTCCATATCTCCGCCACAAGACTCGAACAACTTCTGATTGAGAGTGGAAGCCCATACCCGGAGCTCCGGAACCGTCTGACGAATCTCCAACTTTTGAATTAGTGTACGTACGATGTAGTGTATGATTGAGAGTGGGTTAGGCCTTTTAGATTTTAGAATGCAGTACTTTAGCAGGTAAGGTTACATAGCTGTACCCTTAGATCCATGTTTACTCTATGTAGTATTGTTAAGGTTGTTGTAAACCCTTTTGTATAGGTTTATAGAAATTGGAGTATTAAGTAGACTGTAATTATTATTTTAGTACACCGTTAAAAATTAAATACAAATATTTATAATACTATAATGTTAATTGATTATAATTTAAATGGTCATTTATTATTATATATAATTTATCTATATATATTTTTCTCATGTGATATACATATAGCACATAAATTTGAGGGGCGCGTCTGAAATTTAAAAACTGAATTACTAAAAATTTAGAGTTATTATAGTCATTTTTATAACTTAAATTCTTTAAATTTTTTTGAGTCAAATTAAATTTATATAATTACAATTTAAATCAAACAAAACTTCAACTTTGTCAAATCAAATTAAATTTTACTTAACTCCTAATATAGGAGTAAAAAAATGATATCAAGTATCAACACATGTTCTTTTTCATAAAAAAAAAAAAACAAGTTTTTCTACCAAATTTTACACTGTAGGCTGTAGCAACACTTGTTTCGATGGAATGAATAAAGAGCAAAGTTTACTTGAGAATGGACATAAAAAAAAGTCTCACCATCTAAAGAAAAAACAAAAGACATATATCGATAAAAACAAACCCACTCTCTAAAAGCGTGGAGTCCACTTCCATTAACGGTTGCGATTTGTAATATAACGAATTTGGTAATTAGTGGATAACTGATAGCGAATTATATTAGTTGATAGTAGATAGTTAATTGTATTAACTTATTTAATTAGCGGCTTGTATTAGCTGATTGTATAAATCTGTTTGGTATAATTAATTGATGACAGATAGTTGTTTGATTATTTAAACAAGCAAAATAACATATAAGAACATGATTATATTCGATACTTGTATATTCAGTTTGATTATGAATTTTTTAATATAACATTAGTAAGCATATTTGAAGGATTTATATATTAATTAATTTATTATTTATATAATTATTTTAAATACAATTTAGTTAACTATTATTTTTTTGTAAATAATTATTTATTAAATTTAAATACAAATATAAATATATAAGAATAAAAAAATATTAGTTTACAATGTCAGAATGTATACATGATGGTGAAGAGTAGACCTGGCAAACTTGACCCGAGACCCGAGACACGAACCGAATTACCCGAACCGAATCCCGATTTTGACCCGAACATGATAATTCGAAGTTGACCCGAAACCCGAACCGAACCGAAATTTTTTGTTGAACCGAAATGGACCCGAACCGAATGGACCCGAACCGAAAGCTGAACCGAATATCGACCCGATTTTGACCCGATTTTAACCCGAATATCTATTTTTAACAATATAATAAATAATAAAATGAAGTATAGAAATTTGAGATCTTGGTGACCAATTTTATAATTTCATCATAAAATATAACATAAAATTGAAATTGTAGACTAAATTGACAATTTGAAAGTGGAGAAATTTGAGAGTCCAATGACCAATTTTGTAATTATACCATATAAATAAATAGGGGTCAATTTTGGCTAAAAATTAAATCTTTGAAATTAAAATGAACGAAAATATCAATATATTAAATTAATAGACTAAATTACAAAGATTAGTTAATTTCAAACTAAAAGTAAATTTTTAGAGACTAAATATCACTACGGGGAGGGGATTTCTATATCCGAAGTCTAAATCGTGGGAATACTTGTGACTAAATTAAATTAAACTAAAACTTAAAGTTGACTAAAATGTAACATTTTAAATGCAACATGACCTAAAAAGTAATTAATCTCTAGCTTAAAAAATTGATGGCTTATTTCCCTCCAAAATTTTGTCTTTTCTCTCTCTATTTTTTCCAATTGTCTTTTTCTTTTTTTTCAATATAGCTTAAAAAATTGGTGGCTTATTTCCCTCCAAAATTTTGTTTTTTCACTCTCTATTTTTACCAATTGTCTTTCTATTTTTCTTAATTTAATTGAATTTCAATTTAGATTAATTTAATTGAAATTTCACATTTAGTTTTAAAATTATTTTAATTATGTCCGTGATTTATGCTTTTAAATTTTAGTTAGTTCAATTAGATCCTAAGTTTAATAAATTAATTCATTTCAGACATTATTATTATTATTATTATTATAAACTTTGATTTAATATAATTATACAAAAAAAATTTATATGGATACATGAATCTTTGATTTAAATATTTAATCAAATTCAAATGCATAGATTAACAAGTTGAATCAGAATTAATCTCATACACCAATAACTCTAAACTAAACCATAAATACTAAACCTCAAACCTTTAACCCAACTCAAATCGAATTGACCCGAAAACTTAAATGTTGACCCGACCCGAAATTGACTCGATTTTAACCCGAACCGAAAGCGACCCGAACGACCCGATTTTGACCCGAACCGAAAGCGACCGATCCGATATTGACCCGACCCGAAAACAACCGATCCGATTTTGACCCGATCCAATACCCCAACCGAATCCGACTCATCACAGACCCGAATTAGACCCGAACTCGAACCGAACCGAATCTAAACCGATTCTAGATAGACCCGAAATGACCTGAACCGAAACGACCCGAACCGAACCCGAACCGAATGACCCGATTGCCACCTCTAGACTGAAGAGTTAAAATATAAAAGATTAAAATTTGAGTTATTTAAAGATTTTTTATAATTATTAAGGGTAAAATGGTATTTATAACTCTCATGTCAAAATCCGTAATTTCAAAAAATTTCTATTAACAGTTTTTTTAAATTTAAATGTTTCACCTTAATTTATTATTTTAATCCGTTATTCACTAAACTTCTAAATAATCAGATTTAACTGGTCAAAATTATAATATTAATTGAAACCGCTATTTACCAAAGAGGTGACTACATATTTACGACCGGGGACCCGCCCCTCCGTCACTCTAAACTCCAAATCTTCACTCTCACATTTTTTTTTTGACCAAAAGAAACTTGCATTACCGAAAATCGACAAGATTACATGAGAAAAAGTTCAGGTGGGAAAATATCAGAAGTCCATGTCACCTGACCCTCCTGATTTTTCGTAAATTTGGCAAGCCAGTCAGCTACCTGATTACAACTTCTATGGACAAATTTGAAACAACAAGACAAGAAGGATTGTGCAGTCCTCTTGATGTCGTCCTTAATCGCAGAGGTCTCCCAGTCAACAGAGCACTCCGAATTAATACGCTGGATTACAGCTCGATTGTCCGCTTCAACAATGATGTTGTTGTAGCCATATTATTTTGCCATCATGATCCCCAATCTGATAGCAAGGGCTTCCGCCACCGGAACACTCGGAGCATTGCAAGGAACAGATACTCCATAAAGAAGGGAACCTGAGATGTCCCTACCAATTGCTGCAAGAGAGCCTTTTCCGGAACTTTCATCAAAAGCCGCATCACAGTTTACTTTAACCGTACCTGGAAGGGGTGGCACCCATTTCATTTCTTCCTTGTCATTTCTTTGTTTCTTCGGTTCTCTGATGCTCGAAGCTTGTGAATATTCCATGAAACTGCAATCTGCTCTTTGCCACACCTCCCAAGGAGGGTCCTTTCTCCCTTCAAAGACCAGTGCATTCCTTGACTTCCAAATAGACCAGAGCAGAAAAGCGATGTGCGCACACCCATCCTCAACCTGTGCTGAGATCTTGAGCTCGTTAATCTTGCACCACCACTTAGGAAAGCCCGGAAAACCTCTGTCAGTGGGAGAGTAGCTGAAACTAGATGCTTTCCATATTGCTTGTGCGAACGGGCAGAGGAACAATATATGTTCCACAGATTCGCCCAAGCATCCACAACGGGGACACATGTCAGGTTCTCTAAGCAAGCCGTGCATGCGGGCTTTTAATGCACTCTTCGACGGGGCAATGTTGTGACACAGACGCCAAAGGAAGGAACGGATTTTGGATGGTACTTCCAACTTCCAGATAGAGTTCCAGAGTTCCTTCTTAGATTTGGGGTCGTCGCTTGGTGAGGGGTTAGCAAACGACGAAGCTTTTTCCTCCAGGAACCTGTAACCAGATTTGGCCGTGTAGTCTCCGTTCTTATTTCCGACCCAAATGAAAGAGTCATGTATATCCGGTCCTCCAATCGGAACTTTCAGAATTGCCTTAGCCTCTTCCGGAGCAAACAAAAATAAGATCTTTTGTTCATTCCACGTTCTTTGGTCCAGATTCATCAAGGTGCTGACTGATAGTGACGAAGATGGTGATGGGCTTTGAGCTGAGGGTTTGTAGTTCGGAAGCTGAGGTACCCAGTTATCAAACCAGGTAGATATGCTCCTACCATTGCCAACTCTCCACAAAGCCCCATTCTTAATAATCTTGATCCCTTCGCGAATACCAGACCAGGCCCAGGATGGGTTTGAGCATTTGGGGGTGTCAAATATATTGCCATTGGGGAAATAGATCCCCCGGAGAACTCGAGCAAGAAGGGACTCCGGTTCTTTAATCACTTTCCAGGTGAGTTTAGTGACGAGGGCTTTGTTGAACATTCTGAGATCCCGGAAACCCATTCCCCCTTTGTCTTTTGGTTTACATAGATCTTTCCAGTTTATCCAGTGGATGCTTCTATCCTTGTCCGCGCAATTATTCCACCAGAAACTAGCAATCAAAGAGCTGATCTCATCACAAAAAGAAACCGGTAGGAGGAAGCATTGCATAACATAGGTGGGAATGGCCTGTGCCACTGCTTTGATGAGGACTTCCTTTCCTGCGCTGTTTAAGAATCTTGCTTTCCACCCCATAAGCCTGTTTCGAACCCGTTCTTTAATAAAGGCCAATGCTTCTTTTTTGCTCCTTCCCCAAAAGGATGGCAGCCCAAGGTATCGTGCGTCTTCTTCCATTTCCCGGAAACCCAGCACATTAGAAAGGTGAGCCCTGTTACGGTTACTCAAATTTGGGGAGAAGAAGACTGAAGATTTTTGTGCGCTGACAGACTGACCTGTAGCCGATTGGAACACCCGGAGAATATGCAAGATGCCCTCACAATTCTCCGAATTGGCATCAGAGAAAACAAGACAGTCGTCTGCAAACAAGAGATGGCTAAGAACAGGGCACCTCTGCTTGATCCTGAGACCCTGAAATTTCTGCTCACCACTCTCCTTCTCAATGATCCACGATAAGATGCTAGATATGATCGTGAAAAGGAAAGGTGACAGAGGGTCTCCCTGTCTTAATCCTCTCCCCGCTTTAAACTCCCCTGTACGTTCTCCATTCAGAACAAGTGAAAAAGAAACAGAGGTGATACATGTCATGACTCTGTTGATCCACCACTCGCAGAAACCCATCTTCTCCATAACGAACTGTAGGAGATCCCAGTCCACTTTGTCATAGGCTTTTTCCAGATCGATCTTAAGGGCCATTCTTCCAGTTTTACCTTTCCTTGTCCGTTTTATTGCATGGAAGGCTTCATTGGCTAAAATAATGTTATCGTGGATTGACCTACCTTTCACAAAGGCAGATTGGTAGTGTGGGACGACCTTGGGGAGAATAGGCTTCAGTCTAGATGCCAGAATTTTGGTTATGACCTTCATCGAGAAATTGCATAAACTGATAGGCCTTAGGTGTGATACTTCAGTTGGATTCGGCTTTTTTGGAATAAGCACAATATTAGTTTTGTTAAGCTCCGGGTCCAGATCACCAACTCTGAAGAAATTTGATACCATACCAATAAGGTCCCCTTTCACAGTTTCCCAGAAAGTCTGGTAAAAACAACCTGGAAATCCATCTGGTCCCGGTGCTTTAGTCGCTCCCATATCAAACACCGCACTTTTGATTTCCTCTTCCCCCACTTCTCTGCTGAGAGCATCATTCATAGCTTGAGTGATCAAGTTGGGAATGTAGTCACAAAGAATACTAAAGTTGACTGACGGATTTCTCGTGAAAACTTTCTGAAAATGGTGGAGAAGATGGTCAGCAATTTCCGTCGAATCTTCCAGCCAAACTCCATCTTCTTTTTTAATTTTGACAATAGAGTTTTTTCTCCGATGCTGAAGGGTGGTAGCACGAAAGAACTTTGTGTTTCTATCTCCCCATTTCAGCCAGCTTATTCTAGAACGCTGGTGCCAATATCTCTCTTCACTCTCCCATTCCTTGTCTATCTGTTTTTTGAGCCCCTGAAGTTCTCCCAATTCCGTTTCAGTAAGTTTTCTTCCTTGGAGCTGTGAGATTCTGGTCATCAGCTCCTGCTTTTTTTCATGTTTTGCTTTCATCTTTTTTTTGTTCCACTTAAGGAGGGCTATTCTAGTGCTGCGTATCTTCCTTCTGAATCTGGGACTCATTCTTTCCCCCGGAGAGATATTTCATCCTTTTGTTATTGTTTGGGAGCACTCCTCCTCCAGCAACCACTTGGTTTCGAACTTGAAGTCTTTTTTATGTGCTTTGGGGAACCCTTTTGTGAATAAAACAATTGGAGCATGATCGGAAGCAATGGCCACTTCCATTATACCTATGGCTTTTGGGAAGCTTAGACTCTATTCCGCAGAACATAAAATACGGTCAAGCTTTTCAAGTATTGACTGCTCCCCACTTCTCTGGTTGAACCAGGTAAACTTCCCTCCCTTGATAGGCATTTCAACTAAGCATGAGGCATTGACAAACTCCTCGTACCATTTCGAATCATATGAATTTACCGGGTTCCCGCCTTCTTTTTCCTCCTGTCGAGCTACGATGTTGGAGTCACCCATGATAACCCATTTGTCCTGAACGGAAGCTCTGAAAGTTGATAGTCCTTCCCAAAATTCCTTTCGTTCTTCACGATGCGGGGGACCATATATAAAAGTGTTGAACCAAGCTTCACCATCTTGTAACGAAATTTTTGTGTCAATGTAGCTTTTGTCAAATCGCAGAATATTAATAGTTGCTTCCCCTGTCCACCATAGAGCAAGGCCTCCGGCTATCCCCTGTGGTTCCACGTAGAATGAGTGCTCCATTTTCATCTTCATTCTAATCTTCTCCAGGTATTTCTTCTTCTGCTTCGTTTCGTTTAGGAAAATGATTGTAGGTTTAATTTTAAAGATAGAATCCCGGAGCGCCCTAACAGTCTCCTTTGTTCCCAGGCCCCGCACATTCCAGGCCAAAATCGCCATAGCCACACTTTCCCACTCACTTCCACTCAAGCAAGAAACAGAGCTCAAGGAGGATAAGCAGACAAGGCGACTAGAACCCAAGAGGACAAGGCCTTCTTGCTTGGGACTGATCAACCCGAACCACCTGTTAAAAGAGCCAAAAAAACAACCGAGCACCAATGCAAACCAAACACTAACAGAGAAGCCACATTCCAAGAGAATAGACAGCCAAACCAGGACAAAGAATGGGATAGTTCACCAGGAGCGGGGAGCAAATACGGGGAAGAGGGGGAAAAGCAACCAGAATCGGGAATAGTTACGGGGGAGAAAAGGGCCGAGCAACAAGAAGTGGGGCGAGATCGGAAAAATGGGGGGGAAAACAAGGAAAACAGCAACCTGTGTGACACTTTGCCGTCGATGAAGCCCGTCGTAGATCACCGGTTACCAGCTTCAGAGGAATAACGGCTCAGCTTCTACGAATCAGGTCAGAGAGCACCTCCGTTCCGACCAAAAGGAGCCTCTCTTCTTCTCTTCCGATAGACCACGAAGCAAGCCACAGCCGAGGCCGTTCGCTCCAATCTCCGGCGGCGGACAGACACAGGACGGGGATACTGCCTACCCACGTCGCTGGAACTGATCTCAAACAGCAGGGTTGAGGAATCGACACTCCCAGTTGAGACTTCGCGGGACGGAGGGTTGAGAGGGCGTAATTTGGGGGCGCGTGGGGCGCGTAAGAGTTTTTGTACCACAACTTTGATTGTCTTAAATCTTCACTCTCACATGGAGCTATCAAAGTATCTATCACCAAATTTCACAAACTCCACGCGCATCGGTCGTGCGTTCATAACAACAAAACAGGCAAGCAAAAAAAGAAAAAAAAAATATTAGAAATAAAAAACGCTTTCCCACCAGTACCAGTCGCCAGCAAAGCCATATGCGGACTTATCTCTCTCCTATTCTTTTTTGTTTCGCTTGTGTAATCTCGTGATTCCTTACAAGAACCTTATACTTCTCTCTCCGATTTCTTTTTTCATTGATGGGTTCTCACCGGAAAATTGTATTCCGGTCTTACAGGCCGCCGTCAATAACAGCAGACATTTAGAGCAAAACCCAACCATTTTGTGTGTGTGTGTGTGTTTTATTCTTCAAGTAAAAATCCCAAAATGGCTGTAAATTTTGGCTGTGTTGTTTTAGTTTCAGTAATGATATTAAGTTTGGGAGTGAACTCAGAGCCGGTTCAAGACAAGCAAGCTCTCCTTGCCTTCCTCTCAGAGATCAAACACTCGAACCGGATCCAATGGAACTCATCAACTTCGGCCTGCGATTGGGTCGGCGTCATATGCGATGCGAACCGCTCTTTTGTCTACACTCTTCGGCTTCCTGGTGTGGGTCTCGTAGGCTCGATTCCACCCAACACAATCGGCCGGTTAAACAACCTACGAGTTTTAAGTCTCCGAGCAAATGGTTTGTCCGGTGAGATCCCAGCCGACTTTTCCAATTTGACTCTCCTCCGTAGCCTTTATTTGCAAGATAACGCCTTCTCCGGCCCGTTCCCACCCAGTGTGACTAGCTTAACTCGTTTGGCACGGCTTGATCTTTCTTCTAACAATTTCTCCGGTCCTATTCCTTTCGGGGTCAACAATATGACTCATCTTACCGGGTTGTTCTTGCAAAACAACAGGTTTTCCGGTTCTCTCCCGAGCATCGACTCTGATGGTTTGGATGATTTCAATGTTGCTAATAACATCCTAAACGGTTCAATTCCCGGTACGCTGTCCAAATACTCTGCATCTTCATTCGCCGGAAACCTTGGGCTTTGTGGTGGTCCACTCCGTCCATGTAACCCGTTTTTCCCTTCGCCGGCACCGTCCCCTTCCGAGCCCGTTTCGCCCACAACTTCGGCCAGGAAGTCCAGAAATCTCTCCACCGGCGCCATTATCGCTATTGCCGTGGGGGCAGCAATCGTCGCGTTACTGCTGCTATTATTCCTCATTCTTTGTCTTCGTAAACGGCAACGGCAACCGTCGAAGCAGCAGAAACCGGTTGCGGCGGGTACAAGGGCGGTTCCTCCGGCGGAGGCGGGAACTTCCTCGTCGAAAGATGATATAACTGGAGCGTCAACAGAAGGGGAAAGGAATAAGCTCGTGTTCTTCGAAGGTGGGGTTTATAGTTTCGATCTGGAGGATTTGTTGAGGGCTTCAGCTGAAGTGTTGGGAAAAGGTAGTGTCGGAACGTCGTACAAGGCGGTGTTAGAAGAAGGGACAACGGTGGTCGTGAAACGGTTAAAAGACGTGTCGGTCAGTAAAAAGGAGTTCGAAACGCAGATGGAAATGCTGGGTAAAATTAGGCATGAAAATGTGGTTCCTCTGAGAGCGTTTTATTACTCCAAAGACGAGAAATTGCTCGTTTCCGATTTCATGCGCGACGGTAGCTTGTCTTCCCTGCTCCATGGTAAGTTCCTCTGTTTCATTTCATTTTTTCATCATTTTTCCATGCAAATTTATTCTTTAAAATCCAAACATATTTTACTTAGAATATAACCTGACAAACTTAATTTTGTCTACAATGGAGCTCCAGTTGCTGCATTTATGTTTTTTTCCTCCCTGTTTTACGCTGTCATAATATTATTTTGGTGGGAACATAGTGGAATGTTGCTGGGATAATATAATAGTTAATTTCTTGAGGTCATAATATTATTTTCCCTGCAGCCAATCAACTCTGGGTGTGTTTTTTTTTTTTTAACTTTCAATTCAAGGAACCTGAATATATTTAGAGCACTAATCAAAGTTCTTGATGTCTTAGACTTCCTACAAAACTTTTGGCATTAGGTTCATATTGGCTAATCATGAAAATTACAGCTCAAGTAGGTAAATTAGTTATTGTTTTTGGTAATGAAGTGAAGGGTCCTCCGGGCTCCGATAATGCAGGTAGTAGAGGCTCGGGCCGTACTCCGTTAGGTTGGGACAGTCGGATGAGAATAGCATCCAGCACGGCGAGGGGACTAGCCCACCTCCATGTTTCAGGGAAGGTGGTCCATGGCAATATCAAGGCTTCCAACATCCTTCTCCGACCGGACCAAGAAGCCTGCATCTCTGACTTTGGTCTGAACCCTCTGTTCGGCAACACTACCCCACCTAGCCGCGTTGCAGGCTACCGAGCACCCGAAGTACTCGAAACTCGGAAAGTTAGCTTCAAGTCTGATGTGTATAGTTTCGGAGTGTTGTTGCTCGAGTTGTTGACCGGTAAAGCACCTAATCAAGCATCGTTAGGAGAAGAAGGGATTGATCTTCCTCGTTGGGTGCAATCCGTGGTTCGGGAGGAATGGACGGCCGAGGTGTTCGACGTGGAATTAATGAGATACCACAGCATTGAAGAGGAAATGGTGCAGCTGTTACAAATTGCAATGACATGTGTATCAACCGTGCCTGATCAAAGACCCTCCATGCCGGAAGTGGTACGGATGATCGAGGAAATGAATAGAGTGGAAACAGATGACGGGTTACGGCAGTCGTCCGATGATCCTTCGAAAGGATCAGACGGGCAGACGCCCCCGACGGAGTCGAGGACCACGCCTAGATCTGCCACTCCTTAAACGTGCATGATGCCTGTAGCTTCTCCTTAAAATGTGCACAAGGCGCAAGTTAAAGAGTGAACAAGTGCGCACTTGATTGGGGCAAGTAATTAATGTTTGCCCCCAAAATCGTGTCTTTTATTTTATTTTTTTTAATTTCGGTTTTCCGATTTATTATTTTTTCTTCTTAATTTCTAATTTGCAATTGTTTTTATAGATGATGTTGAAAAGGGGGATTTGATGGATTTAGTTGTTTTTCTCTTTTATAAATTTCCTTCCTTTTCAATTCAGGGCCTCGTCTCATATTTACGCGTAATAAAATTTAAACATCAACATTAGCCTTGAATATTAAAACTCTTAATTAGTATTAATATTATTGTTTTTTTATATAATCACTTATAACTCTAAACATTACTTAATAATTTAACGCATCGTTGGATTAATTAATAGGTGATATTAATGTTGTTTTAATGAAGACTTGTAATGTAGGAATTGCTTTTAATAAAGAGTTGTAATGTAGGAAAGCGTAAAGCATACATTCATTTGTCCGTGGAGGAGTCAATTTTTTTGAATTAATCGAGTTTACGAGTTTTATTTTATAACTCAAACTTTATTTAAAAAATTTAAGTCGAGTTTATGAAATTTGAGTTTCGTTGAGTTGTTGAGTTTCTATTCAAATTTAGTTATAAATATTTATAATGTTATAGTACTAATTGATTTTAATTTAAACGACTTCTTATAATCATATAAGATATACATATATATATATATTAATGCATTTTTTATATGAGATATCCTTATCCTTATATCATGTATACTTGAGATACTCAACAAGAATTTGAAAATAAATCCAATGCTATTAAAAATTTTGAGTTAATCTAGTTTCATTTTATAACTTAATCTTTAATTAGAGTTTTTTTCCGGTTCGAGTCGAGTTTATGAAATTACGATTCGAGTCAAATTGAATAAAAAAAGTAAACTTTTTAAGTGTAGTTTTATTCACCCTAATAGCAATGAGGGTTAGACCCCTCACACCTAGGGATGGCCATTTGACCCATACCCGACCGGTTCCGACTCGACCCCATCCTATAGTGTTAGGTTTTTTAAAGAATAATTCGAGTTCGGGTTAGGTTTGGGTCAGATTCTTTGAGTATGAGGTCGGGTCGGGTTTGAGTTTAAGGTGAAAAATACCCTACCAGTCCCGAAATAATAGTTTAATTCTATTCTAAATATTTAGGTATAATCGTTCCAATGCCCCTCTCTTTATATATATATTTCAATTATCTCCCTATTTTGTAATAAAAACGGAATAATTATTATAATGCTCTCTCTCTATTTATATTTTTTAATTAGCTCTCTATTTTATCGAATAATAATAAAAATAATAATTTTTTATTTATATCGGGTCGGATTGGGTTCAGATTTTTACTCTAAATTTTATGTTCGGATCGGATAGAACATCATAAAATATCGGACCGAGTCAAGTTTTGATAGAGATTAAATTTCCGGGTCCGACCCAACTCGACCCATGACCATCCCTACTCACACCCAACCAAATTGAATAGATCAACTTTAATTAGATGCTAATATGAGAAGGCAATAAATATGGGCAGGTTGGAGAAAGCAAGTTTTGGGAGTTTGATGCACCGAAAGTGGATGTTAGGCTACCAATCCTTTTGGTCGGACTCAACTCAGTGCCTCTTCCCGGACTTTCATTAGTACCGCCAACATTTTGTCTGCATTTTAACGTTTGGCCTAATCTTTGATTAGTCTTAATTAACCAACTCTTTCAGATTAATCTACAGCATTTTAAAGCATGTGGGTCATATATGTTTGTGTTTTAATAATAAAAGTGCAGCTTCTTGTTAAAGACCCCATCGCCTTTCCTTTTGCTTATCATCACTTCACTCTTTTTCTTTTCGGTTTTACTCTAAATAAATAAGTATAAGTTGTAGTGGTTGAAATTCCCTGGATATAATCAAATTATGAGCCCCATGAATATGGCTATCTTAAACCCCAAGCCAAGTAGTTTCTTGCCTTCTAAGTTAATATAAGCCCCATCGCCTTTCCTTTTGCTTATCATCACTTCACATCTATTTAACCATGCTTATGCTTGAGGTGATTAAAGGGGAAGTTGTAGAGTTTGGGGAGGAAGCAGTCATAGAATCAATTCTGTAGTCATGAAAAATGTAAAAAGAATTCGATTCGAATCCAAACCATGTCATTTTTCCAATGCCCTCCTTTAATGGAAGAGACAAACTGAAGAAGCATAACTGCTGATCAGCTATATTATTCAATGTACTGTGTTTTTCTGAATATGAACAGAAACACCTTGAGGTTTTTGCAAGTTTCTGTACAGAATGATCTGTGTCAAGGTGTATTCTCCATCCTTTCAACATGTTTACTGTGGCTAGCTCTATCGAGCCAGGTAATCCAGATGAATCTGCATCAATACAACGGTGACAAATTCCAGGCTGAACATTCTGGATTACCTTTGTTGAGTCTCCTTGGAGCACTTGATTTTTGCATACGAATCTGATTAGTCTCGAGAACAGACTTTAAGCACTGGAATTCATATCAGTTCCCAATAAAGCCAGTGTAGCTTGTATTTCCTCAGTACTGGGGTGTGATCCATCACCAGCAATGAAGGAATGAAGTTTTTCACCTATTTGAATCCAGCTGCACCCAGGGCTCTTCTTTAAACCTTTTTCTTTCATTAAATCCCTTATTTCGGATACTTCCTTCCACCTTCCTGCAGCAGCATATGCATTTGAAATTGCCACATAATTACCTGAATTATCCGGTTCCAATTCTAATAAATACTTTGATAACTGCTCCACAAGTTCAACCTCATCATGCTCTCTGCATTTAGCAAGAAGTGATCCGATTATTTGTGCATCTGGCTCATATGGCATTGAGAGAATAAGCCTAAAAGCTTCATCTAAACGGCCTGATCGAGAAAGAAGACTAACTAAACATCCATAATGCTCCATGCTTGGTGAGAAATGATGTTTAGAAACCATGTCAACAAAAATTTCCAAACCTTCATTTACCAGCCCGGAGTGGGTGCATGCAGATAAGACACTTGTAAATGTTATACCATCCGGTTCTACACTAGCTTCCTCAAGATTTCTAAACATTGCAAGAGCTTCTCCAGCTTGACCATGTAATGCATAAGCAGAAATCATTGCATTATAAACAGGCAACTCATTGCTTGTGATACCATCAAACACCATCTTTGCCTGACTTAAACATCCACATTTAGCATACATGTCAACTAAAGCTGTCGAAACAGAGATCCGAGAGCCAAGGTCGTGCCTTATAGTGTATCCATGAATTGCTCTCCCATGCTGTAACGATGTCGCATTTGTGCAAGCTGAGAGTGTGCTACTGATGCTTATAGTATTGGGTTTAACCCCAGATTCTTGCATTTCTTGAAAAACCTTTAACGCCTCATCGTGAAAACCATTATGAGCCAAACCAGTGATAAGAGTAGTCCAAGTTATAAGGTTAGGGTGGACGCCAAGGGATTGCATCTGCGAGAAGAACTCTTTAGCCTCATTTAACTGGCAATTCCTAACAAATCCTAAAATCACAGAATTCCACGATGTTACGTTTGGTGGCACACTCTCTAACTGCATCTGATAAAACAACTTCAAGGTCTCACCACTATGGCCAACACTTGCATAAGCAGCCAACAATGTATTCCATAATACAATATCTTTGTTAGTTGTGGAACAGAACACATGTCCGGCATAATCAATTCTTCCGCATTTGGCATACATATCTACAATGCTACTAGCAACAACAACATCAGACTGAAGGCTGTTCCTAATGCAATAACAGTGACCCTCTTTTCCAAGCTTTATATTGCTTGAATTGGCGGCAGCAGTCAATATAGATGACAGAGTCACACAATCGAATCTCAGATTTTCGGATCTCATCAGGTGACACGTATTGAGTGCCTTATCGATCAAACCACATTGCAAGTAACTAGAAATGATCAAATTCCAAGTTACTACGTCCTTTTCAAGGATCCTATCGAAAACTAGCTCCGCATCCTCAATCAAACCAACTTTGGAATAGAAATTTAGAACAGAACTACCCAAAATGCTGTCCAATTCAAATCCACGTACGACAGCAATGGCATGTCCCTGCTTTCCCTCCCTTATTGCACCTAAATTAGCCGAAGCTGATAAAAAGCTCGATATGGATACCTGACTAGGTTCCACAGCTTCCACTCTCATGTCATGGAACACCCCAATTGCTTGCTCATTCATCCCATTTTGCATATACCCAACGATCATCGAATTCCAAGCTATTACATTTCTCTCAAGCATACCATCAAAAACTTTCCTTGCATCCTCCAAAGCCCCACACTTTCCATACATATCAATCAAACTACTTGCAACAAAGACACACCCACCAAAACCCACCTTTACCACAAACCCGTGAACCCCTTTCCCATACCCAAGCCATAACAAAGCACCACAAGCTTTCAATGCATTAGGGACGACAAAGTTGTCTGGCAAAAACCCATTTTCTTGCATCTCGGAAAACCCCATTAAAGCCTCTTCATTTAACCCAATTCTACATTTCAGTCCTATAATGGCAGCCCAAGAGAACACATTCTTTACTCTCAATCTACTAAACAAATCATTAGCAATATCAAAAGCACCACACTTTGCATAAAAAATAACCAACTTTGTCTCAATATACTCGTTTCTTGCAAAGAAAGCACCGTTTTTTAGAACTTGAGCATGAATTTGCTGACCTGTGGAAAGATCTCGTTCATAAACGCAACCCTGTAGTAGTTCACCGTATATTTCAGGTCCGGCTGGTAGATTTCTGGAGTCCATTTCGGTGAGTAAGTCCACAGCTTGTTGAATTTGGCCATGTTTGCAAAGTGAAGATATGGTGTGAAAGTAAGACTTATACGGATGATTCGCGGTGGATCCACTGAGTTGGATGAGGTGAATTGGTTCGTTTGAATTGAGAGATTTGATTGGTTTTGCTGGTCTGAAATGGGAGAATTGTGGGGTTGTGAAAAAAAGGGAAGCCATGCAAGAAGTAATAAGGGAAAGATATGGTTAGTGTAAGGGGAAGCGGGAAGGATGGGTTCGTCATTAGAAATCAACGACTCTTTCATTTCACCAACAAAAGGAGAAGATAAGTTTATCCGGCAAACAAAATTGTGATAGAATTCAGCCTTGGGCCCACGAGGGCCTATTTAAGCTTTTTATTTCTAGTAGGGATAAATATATGGGTGCACGAACCAACTTGACTCAGTCGTTAAGGAAACAATTGTTGTTTCTAGAGGGCACGAGTTCGAATATCAGCAACTGTAGCAGGGCGATCGAGCATACATTGTTAATTATATCATGCATTGGCGGTGAAAATATTTTTTTTCTACAACTACAAGCGCCTTAACTTTAAGGGTTATGGAATTAGTTTAGGGTTTATAGTCTAGAGGTTTAGGTTTGTACTTAGAACGTAGGGATTGTGGTTTGAATTTAGAGTTTAGTGTTAGAATTTAGGGGTTAAATGAAAAAAACCTAAATCTCTACCATATTACCCTACAACTTAAACACTAACCTATAAACTCTAAATTCTAACCACAAACTCTAAATTCTAAACCCTTAAACTTAAACCATAAATTAGATCTCTAATCCCTACAATTAGAACGCTTGTGGAAATAAAATATTTTCACTGCTAGTGCATCATATATTTTCTTTAAATATATAGACACATGATAATATGGAGTAGTATAATGCTAATAATCGTAATTTATAAAAAAATGAATCAAATCAGAAAATTATGTGCGTAATTATACAAAATTAAACTTCAAATATTACACTACATATTTAATAATAATTCATGTATAATTTTAAAATGTGTTACATGGCGATAATAGTAAAATTTTATGATAGAATTGCACCGTAATTTTAACCGAATTAAAACTGAACTTATATAAACATGTGATCCACCTTTTAAATTAGAGCAATAATGGGTAAATTTGAATTAACATATATGAAGATTTATTACTTTTTAACCTTCGGTATATAATTTCAATATTTATTATTGAGACTATACGGGCCGTTTTTTGAATCCCTTGAGAGCCCAAGCAGGGCCGAATAGCCTATGCCGCAAACACAAATTTTCTTCCTTTAACCTCAAAACAACTTTAAAAAAATTGCGTTTAAGCCTTTAAACTTAAAAATTAATAAATTATATATAACCGAAGTTTTCATCTAATAAACCTTTTTAGTTTAATTTAATTATTATTATTATCATTTGTGGAATAATATGATTAGTGGGTTGCATTTTTTTATAGTCATTAATATTTGATTTATTAGTGATTAATTTAGACGAAATACTATAAAAATATATTATAAGACAATCTTTCGAACCTAAATAGCTCTATTTATAACGTTATAAGTCAAAATTTAATATCGTTTAAAGGGCTTAATGTCTCCTCTCTGCTGACCAATATAACTGGAACGAATTGTATTTTGTGTTGATTACTTGAGAAAACAAACATGTAAAAATTATTTATATGATATTTATATTAAAAAAACAAAAATTCCTGTCTTCAGCAACACTCTAATTCCAGCCCTTTTAACTCATCTTTTAGGCAAGATATTCTAATTCCATCCTCCACTCTCTTGCTTCGGATGCTAATGCTAAGTATTTATCTTTTTATGGTCAAACTATTGAAATAGGTATTGAAAAGGAGTGATGAATGATGGTTGATTCTACAAAATAAATAAATAATAATTCGGTCTAATTTGGATTGGACTGATGTGAACATCTCATATATTATTTTGGATTAAAAAAAAACAATCAGAAATACGTTGTTTGAGATGAAATTAATCATTAATGAAAATTTCGTTCAAATTATATCATTTTTAAAGAATTTTAATAATTTTTGTTTAAAATTAAGTGTTTAATGTTTCATTCCGTAATTATTTTGAGGTCATCTATTTAAAAAACGTTATCCATCATTAATAAATTATTCAAGCTCTGATATTTTTTTACCCAACTCGTCACTACAAGCAAAATTGAAGTATTTTGGTACAATTTTTTTGAACTTGGAGTCTTATATATCACCTTCCAATAGATGAATGTTTGCGATTCAAGTGTTTTTAGGGGTTTTTTTGGACTTAGTGTTATTTATTTTCTTAAAAAATAAGAATAAAGACACACAAAACGAAATTGATGGACCGAAAATAATTAAATTCTTAAAATCAGAATGTTTGGAGGCTTAGAGTTGTTTGAATTCTAGAAAACCAACCAACTTTCGAATTTCCCTTTAGTTTTTGTTTGTTCCCTAAAAAATCTAAGGGGAAATGGATAAATATAATTGAAGACATATGAGTACAGAATGAAACGTTAAACACTTAGTTTAATCAAAAAATTAAAACACCTAACAATATACAATTTAGGCATTTATTTCATAATAAAATTTTAATTAAAATAAGATCCACTAATTGGCCTAGTAGCTAATGATACTCATATGGCCACATCTTGTATGGGTTAAAATACATAAATAGTCAATTAACTATCCCAAAAATATACAAAATGGTCACACAACTTTCAAAAGTTACATAACTGACATTAAACTTTAGTTTTTTGTTACAAAATGGTCACTGGGCCGTTAACCGTTATTAACTGGGTGACGTAACAGTTACGAAAATTTGTATAACTACATCACAGACTTGATTAATTTATTATTAAAACTATATTTACAGCTCTCATCATCTAAAAGTAAATTTCAAAACAAAGAAAAGAAAAGCCCAGACTTTGAATTTGCAGGAAAGAATCCAAATCCCTACAGCTAGACAGCAATTGCCAATACATACACAAACAATAAACAAATTTGTGGTGCCAAAGCAAACGACGACGAATCTATCCAAAGTGAATTAGGGAATTTGTTAGAACAATCCCATTTCCACGATTCCATCTTTCAATTAAAAAAACCCTAACAACCCGTAAATGTAAACATCATCGTCTTTCCGCAAAGCTTAAGAATCTTTCTTATCATACAAAGGAAATGCAGTTCATCGTCTCCGTCAACCAAGTTTAATGGAAATGGAACTTTGAATTCTTCGCGCCAATTTTACTCATAACGCACTCGCCATTTTTTTTCGCATTCAGAATAATAATCGAATTTTATATTTCTTTGGATCCATATTTTTTTAAGGGTAAACTACAACAGATGTCACTCAGTTATGAGTAAAGTTACATTTGAATCACTCAGTTATTTAAAGTTACATTTGGGTCACTTAATTATGGATAAGGTTACATTTGGGTCACCCAATTATTAAAGGTTACATTTGGATCACCCTCTATATTTTAGAAAAGTATATCAATTTGTGTATTAGATTAATTAATAATTTTAAATGAAGTACTCTAATGTTAACAAGAGTATACAAGTGATTTGGAAGGAAAAAATGACTAAATTGATGTATTTTTTTAAATATGAAGGGTGACCCAAACGTAACTTTACCCATAATTGAGTGACCCAAATGTAACATTACCCATAATTAGATGACTCAAATGCAATTTTTAATAATTGAATGACCTAAATGTAATCTTACCTATAACTAAGTGACCTCTGTTGTAATTTACCCTTTTTTAATAACCGATACTAATTTAGCAGATAAAATAACAGACATAAACATTGACAAAAAGATAAAATAATTGACGTTAGTTTAGTAGATTCATTATTTATTTCGTTAGTTGATTCAATTTGATAAAAATATAAGTTTGATAGCCAAAAGAAAAGAAGAAAATATAAAGGCTAAAATAATTTTTGTTTGAAAATTTTGAGGGTTAAAAATGTGATTAGACCATATTGTTTTTGCATAAAAGAAAACCAATAAACTTTTATCAGGATTACTTTGTTATCGAATCCCTTAATTAATTTCAAAACCCTTTTTATTTGATTATTATAATTATAAGCTTTGGATCCTACCTTTATTTTATTTTTCCAAGCACCCAATTGGAGCATGAAATTGGAAACTTTGCCTTTGAATCGAACCCTTTCTTCAATAATAATTAAAAAAACAGTGGTCCTAACAATAATAATTAAAAAACAGTGGTCCTAATTGTATGATAAAAAGTAGGGGATAGGCTGTTTCCAGATACGCTTTTTCCCTCAATTAATCCAACAAAGAACCAAAACCATATTTAGGGATGGGCATTTTACCCGATTCGGTCGAGTTTTGACTCGACCCGACCGGGTCAAATTTTTTAATGAAAAAAACCCCGGTTTCAGTTGGTTTCGCGCTTGGGTTGAAAAATATTCGACCCGATTCGGAATTAATTGTGTAATTTCCCCCTAAATTTTTTAGGGCTATTTATAATAATACACCCTTTTTATATATGTTTTTTATAATTAGGTCCTTAAAATTGAATTTTTATTTACAATTTAATCCTTCAAATTATATTTTTTTATATTTAAGTCCCCTAAAATTATTTTTTTACAATTAAGTCTCTAAAATTAATTTCAGGTCGAATTTTAAAAAGAAAATATTCAGGTCGGGTCGAATGCAGGTTTAAAGTATTTATTTTCAGGTCGGGTTTGGGTGGGCCAAAAATCCGACTCGACCCGTGCCCATCCCTACCCATATTACCATGTGAGTCTCCAATGCATCAAAGTACATGTTTAACAATAACACAATAGAAAGAGTTAATTGCATCACACATCCTCAAATTATTGCATTCATTTTAAATTGGTCTTTAAAATTTTAAATGTTTCAATTTTATCCCCAAACTATGGCTCATATTCTAGATTGATCCCCAAAATTTTGAATATTTTGGTTTCATCCCCAAACTATGGCTCATATTCTAGATTGATCCCCAAAATTTTGAATATTTTGGTTTCATCCCCAAACTATGACTTTCGTTCTAAATTAGTTCCCAAACTTTTCAAAGTTTCAATTTTATCATCTTCGTTTATGTCACATCATATTAATACATGATACACATTAATATTTATATGAAAAATAACAATTCTTATAATGATCTTATTAACATGAAATATGATTAGCATATACTAATAATTTAGAGATGAAATATGATTAGTATAATACGCGATTTCTTCCTTTTTTTTTGTTTTGTATATATATTTGTTGAGGGTGGGGAATATATGGAAATATATAACAGGAGACAAAAGGGATATTCAGGAGGACGATGAGAGGGAATATCAGTGACACTTGTCACGAGGAGAATCTCCTTTCCTTTGCTTGGCTTTCCTTCTTTTTTTTCTTTTTCTTTCTCATGGAAAACATTAAAGATAGGAAGAAGAGAAGAGAAAAGGCATGGGTTGGACTGGAGTCTTGTACCACAAGTCACTCTTTCATTTCTGGATTTTTAGAAAGAGACTGACTATCCTAATTCCTCACCCTTCATTCTTTGTATTCAATTATCGATATTCGATTTATTAGCAGACTAATGTCTAATCTACAGAGATCCAATACAGAGACGGTCCTCCTACACTAACAACGTCAAGATTTATATTTATAATTTTACTGAAAGGACGTAACGTCTTATTTCACTAAATAATATGATACTGGATACTTGGTCTGACCTAGTGTTTTAAGGCCAAGGGAATTCGATGAATGCAGCAGCAGCAACAACAGTCTTTCTTACTCTACCAACTTTCCCTTTTACTTTTCTATGGAACCTAATAATAAAGAAAAGGCACTTCTTATACTCATCCACCCACTACTTATCTTTCCTCTTTTTTTTCTTGGCTTATTCCGGATCTTATCGGGTCGGATCCCTTTTCTTGTCTTTACCCGTTTCCCCTCTTAAGTGTCACATCAGTGCATGCCGTAAAAACACGACCCTCATGCAGCATGCATGCATGATTAATTAAGGAGAATAGGATTCCCAGCTAGTTGAATAAATCATACAATATAACAGATATACATACATAACTATTGAAGTTATAGTAATATATTAATGACTTACATATGTACTTTTTTTATCTTTTACAAGTTGGTCCAATGCCAAGAAAAGTGGAGGAACGAACCAGGTCTGTTCTCCATTCCTACTTATGTTCAGACTTATTCTTGGTCATATATTCATATCCCGACCGGCTACGTTGGACAGTCCGATATTCCGACGAGGACCCGTATCCGGATCCGAACCAGTGGTTAAAGGAAGGTTGATATTAGTAGAAAAAAGAGATGAGAGAAAAGGAAAGTAGTAATTGTGAAGAGAATCTTGTTACCTTGGGAGCCACTTCATTAAAGTTAGTAGCAGAGGGAGATTCCCGGGTGTTAAGCTCCTTTATCATTCTTTTTGGGATGGGATATTAGGCTTTAATGGGTTGTGCTCCCTTAATTTAGAGTCGTAGAAATATTGGAACTAAGATATTCTTTCCTTAGGCCCCCATTATATTATATTCTTTCGCCATGAATGTCTGGTTTTTAGATTAGATATTCCCTCCCTCTGTTCATTTGCACTCAATTTTAGGCCAATTCTGCAACTTTTGAAACCATAAAGAGACCTGCATACTTGCATTGCTGTATTCATATTCCCCCTCTTCAATATGGTTGGTTAAAAAATAAAAATTTCCAAAAATGGTTTTTTAAATAAATTATTGATGGTATATGCTTCTTTGCCATTGATTAATCGTGTAGAATTCTTATCTTAGGTAAATAATGATACCCTTAGCTCCTTTTCTCACCGTACACGTGTCCAACATCCTAATTACCACGTAGACACTAATCCTATGCAGAGTTTCACTTATCTGTTCAAGTTAAACAATTTTGTGATCAAATATTATAACAACAACTATATCAATAAAAACAAGGCTCAGGTATAGAGAAGTTTGGGCAAAAATTAGAGGTTTGAAGCATAATTAGAGGTTTGACCAATCAAATTTGCTAATATTGTTGTTTGATAAACATCGGATTGGGGTGAAATCGCTAATTTTGAAAAAGCTCATAATAGGAGCTTTTTGAGATTAGATGTTTGATATTAGAGTTGTAAAGACTCTTTTACCCTTACCAGATACCAAAAATCTCAAAATAACTTAAATTAAATATTTTCTCACTCTATTTATAAGCTAATCCTATTTACTTTTTTCTTTTTGTTATCACATATTTATATGTGTCTTTAAATTTATTAATTGATTAAATTAAATTAAAATAATTATATAAATAATAAATTAATATATAAATCATTCGAATATGTTTAAAAAAGTTATATTAAAAATAATTTTATAGATCTAATTAATATTAATTAGATACAAAATATCAATAACTAATAAACTATTCAAACAAGTATTGAATATAATCATGTTCATATATGTCATTTTGCTTGTTTAAATAATCTAAAAGCTATCAGCTATCCGTTAATTTTACCAAACACTTTTATACAATCAGCTAATACAATCCGCTAGTCAAATCAGCTAATGCAATCAGCTATCAGCTAATACAATCCGCTAGTCAAATCAGCTAATGTAATCCGCTATCCATTATCAGCTATCCACTAATTGTCAAACAGGGCCAAGATCAAATGTATGTTTTTTTGTTGCCTTTCTTTTATAAATAAAGAGAAGAATCAAAGGTTAATAGGGTTATTAACAATGAAAAGTGACAAAATTTAAAGTAGAAAAACAGTATAAGAAGAAGAATCATCTTTTTGTATTGGTGATTTTGAAAATCGTACACAGGCTAAGCACATGATCCTTTTGCTGTCAGACCACCTTGATTCTCTTCTCTCTGCTTTATCCCCTTCCTTTAACTAGCTTTTTCTAAAACCCTACTTTATTCCCCCCTTGAACTCAACCCTAAAAGAGACGATCCTCCCCCCTTCGAATCCTCCTTGTGTTCACAACATAACTTCCCTTTCTCCCCTTTCTCTCAAACCTTGAAAGACTCAAAGCAAAGCTCGGTCCTGTCTTTGTTTTGTTTGTTTTTGCATACAAAACAAATCTTATCGTTTGTTGCTATTATAGCATGACTGGTATCGTTCCAAACAACAACTTTTTCTGAGGAGAAAAAACGAGCAGATATAAGTTTGTTGTTGTTTTATAAAACCCTAAGGATATGGCATCACCTTCAGGACTAAGTCTTGACTGCAAACCCCACAGTTATTCAATGCTGTTGAAATCATTTGGAGATCAGCAGATTGATCAAACCCAGAAGCTTGAAGATTTCCTTTCTCGTCTCGAGGAAGAACGCCTTAAGATCGATGCTTTCAAGCGTGAGCTTCCCCTCTGCATGCAACTTCTCTCCAATGGTACGTACCAAAACATTTCTTTTCCTTTTAATGGATTCATTTTCCTAGCTACCGGTGGATATTCATGTTCTTTCGGCTGATGTGTTAGTTTCCAAGCTCCTACCTTTTTGTTTTATAGAAGTTAGAGCTCGCTCTTACATTTTCTAAAGCATTTGTTAATACTTTTTTGTTTCTGAGTTCAGCTGTGGAGGCTTCAAGGCAGCAACTACATGCATGCCGGGCGAATCAAGGATCAAGGCCAGTTCTTGAAGAGTTCATACCCCTAAAAAACTCCACCTCCGACAACTCAGACAAATCGCAAAACATATCCGATAAAGCAAACTGGATGACGAGTGCACAGCTGTGGAGCCAAGCGGGAAACGAAACCAAACCACAATCCACAATCACATCCCCTAAAGAAACCGATATCGGTTTCAATGTTAGCCCCAAGTTGGCATTAGATACCACGCATAGAAATTCAGGAGCTTTCCTTCCATTCTCCAAAGACCGGAACTCGGGACCTGGTTCGACTTTACAAGCTCTTCCGGAGCTAGCTCTGGCCTCCGTCAATAAAGATATGGAAAATAAGATATGTCCGGAGACAGAAAATGATTGTCAACGGAGAGAGAACTCTGGCAAAGGAAGCAGCTTTAACGCAGCCGATGGGCAAACAACCAATAATAATGCTGGCAGTCAACCTCATAGGAAGGCTAGGCGGTGCTGGTCACCTGATCTGCACAGGAGATTTGTCAATGCTCTGCAGATGCTTGGTGGTTCTCAAGGTATGAAAAAAGTTTGCTTATTTTGATTTGATTTGAACGTTGGTGAAATTAATGGCACTGAAGCTAGCATTATCAAAATCATTGGTTCTGATCTAACAATATCGTGGTGATGATTACATGCAGTCGCCACACCGAAACAGATTAGAGAGCTGATGAAGGTTGAAGGTTTGACCAATGATGAAGTGAAAAGCCATTTACAGGTAACTGAACCATGCAAGAAAGAGCTTTTGTACTAAACCTCACACTGTACAACACTGCAACAAAAAAAATACTGATAAGAGTTTTTCCTGGCATGATTTCATGTAAGGAGAGCGAACTATCATGAAGTTATACTAAAAATTTTTAGGGGTGCAGCTGCCCCAACACCCCGTGTGTCTGTCCCAGAGTACTTTAATCTTAATCTTATAGTAGTAACAATGTTCTTTTACTTTTTTTAATACAGAAGTATAGGCTGCATACGAGGAGACCAAGCCCAAGTCCGCAAACGCCAGGAGCTCCAACACCGCAGCTTGTAGTCCTAGGTGGTATCTGGGTACCATCGGAGTATGCCACTGCCGCTGCAGCCGCTCACGGTGGGGCGCCCACTCTTTATGGTGCTCACCACCCGGTTGCTTCCCATGCACCTCCTCACTACTGTGCATCACCTGTCCCCCAAGAATTCTACACTACGGCGGGCGGTGCAAGTGCAACGCCAGCTCTAAATCCTCCCCAGCTGCACCACCACACCCTCCAGCATCAACTCCACATGTACAAGGCCACCTCACAGGCCCATAGCCTACCGGATCACGACGCGAGGGGATGTGGAGACCGATCCGAGAGCATTGAGGATGGGAAATCTGAGAGCAGCAGCTGGAAAGGTGAGAGCGGGGACAACGGCGGCGGCGGTGGAGATCAAAGAAAAGGGTTGGCTGCATTGAGAGAAGAAGGTGAGGAAAGCAATGGAAGCGAGATCACTCTCAAATTCTAACAGTTTTAGGGTCTAGGGAAGAGTTAGGTCTCAGGTGCATAAACATGTGCTATTGTTTTGAAGTGAAGGGTAAAAAGGGCATAAAGGAAAAGTGAAGCTTTGTTTTGTTGTTTCCTTCTGGGCTTAAATGTCTATTCGGGAAATGATCAAATGATTGAACATTGGATTATTTGTTTTTGTCGTTTTATATTGTTTTCGTCCTTTGCTTACGTTGGTAAAAGTAGGGGTATGCAAAAATAAATCGTAACAGTTAACCGGTATAATCGTTCATTTTATAAGTTAATTAATCTAACCATTAAAGTTAAACGGTTTCGGTTAACCAAATCGCTAAAAAAGACGGCTAATGGTTAACCTATAGTTACTTTGTTTTAACTAAATATAAAGTTTGTGTTTAAATTTCTCTATTTAAGTTAAATTTTTTTAAAAAAATTAATACAATATTTATTAGAATAGGTTGCAAGTTAACCTATAACCGATCCGTTCCTTAACGGTTATCCACTATTATAGTTAACCATTTAAAAAATTAACGGTTAACCGTTTCTTAACTGTTAGTAACGGTTAAATTACAAATAATAACCGCTATAACGATTAACCAACCATTGCCAAACTGTACGGTTAACCTACCATGAACACTCCTAGGCAGAAATATGGATTAATCAAGTTTCTTACTGTTTTTAGAAATTAAAACATTAAGGGTTACATTAATATTTTTAATAAAAATGTAGTTTTTTTATTAAAAAAATACGTTTGCAGAAATAAAAAAAATATACTGCACTCTTTCTCTTTAGAATTTATATTTGAATTTTTAGACACTGGAAAAAAAGCTCTTACCTTGGATGAGAATCTGCAACACATTTGAAAGAAATGTTAAAAGGAAAAGGGAGAAATATTTTTAAAATATAAAGTGATTCATATGCCCATCTTATTTTAAAGAACATCATTAAACAAATTCTACACAAGTTTAAAATTAATTTCATTTTAATTTTAAACATTTCAATTAATGAATTTCATCATTAATGGTTAATTTAAACAGCATATTTTAGAATTTGCATCACCCAGTGGTATGATATTACATCAAAAGAAGGATCTACTTTAGTTGCCCTTCAAATCTTCTCATCCTATATCTACATAGAGGATTAAGCAATCCAATCAAAAGGTGATCAGATGATTAGTGAACTTCCAAACCAAATCATGCAATCCCATTGGCCAGACGGCCGCCACGTACAACCACGTCATCTTCACACGCTAGCATGGCTGAATCAACAAGGGACTGCAAGGTAAAGTTTACAGTTAAATATGATGATTGCTACTGTTTCTTCCATGAATGATTCCCTAAAGATGCTTTAATCACCGTGTGGAAACCGAAACTCAACATAAATAACTATGGAGCAACATTTGGATTATGTGCTCCATATGAGGGACAATGGTCTGTAATTATGTGCTCAACACAGCCATATATTCAAACACATGTATCTTTGGCTCCATAGCATGTTTTCAACCAGACATGTAAATCATGATCAACAGACCGCAGAGGCTAACCTGAAGTTCTTGTTCATAGCTTTTAAGTTTTTCCCTGCCCTCCTTTACTTGCATAAAACACTTATGCAGCTGCAGATCATTCATTTAGAGTTTAATGTTGCATACCGAAAAGAAAAGGTTAAAATTTACTCCAACCACATTGCAGCAGTGTATCTCAGAGGATTACCTTGGTTAAATGCATTTTGTGGCGTGAAGAAAGCTTCTTTGCAGCAACCAATGCATCTTCCAGATTCTGTATGTGTGTATGTATAAACTTCGTTGAGACAAAATGTATCAGGTCAAATAAAATAAAACAACAGGAAATATGATTAAGATACCTTAGATTTTTTCTGCAAATCCAAAACAATCTGCTGTCTCTCGTCTAACCTCCCTTCCATCAATGAAATCTGTCGAGTCAGAAAATGTCACTATTCTTTTCCTACCGCTGCACAATAGTGGAAAAGAAATACCAAAACATACACACACAAACACATGTATGTCTTTCTTTGAGTCTTGGAGGGAATGAGGATAAAATTGACCCTAATGAAAGAAGGCATTAGACTTGGATAATGATATTCTCACTCTAGTGATTGCCATGGTAACACAAGCACAAGCATGCATATGCACACATAACAAATGCATTAGACTACACCTAAATGCTATAATACCCATCTTCCTACGCCAGATTTCCTAGAAAAAGCAATACAAAATTCCAAAGATGTAGCAGACCTCTGTTTTAAGTTTTTCTCGGCTTTGAATCGATCTTTCCAATTCTTTTCTCATCTGAAAACAGAACATAATTAGGAAAAGGAAAAAGATACTACACAAACACGCATCAAAACAAAGTTGAGGTTGCCTGATTGTAGTCATCAGTTGAATCAGATGAAAGTCCTCTGCCATGATCATTGCTCGTGGAGCTGCAAAATTGAAAATTAGTTTAAAAGACTTCGCATAGTAATACACACACGCGCACACAAATAAAGCTAGAAACATTGAAAAACTGAAGTGATTAACCCGAGGAAAAATATTGAAGCAGTTCATAATGAAGAATTAATAGAATCAACATATTCTGAAGAACAGGAATATCTTAGACTGGAAGCCGTTGACATAAGAAAGCTTATAGCAACAGTTCATGCAAAGGAAGTACAATAGAATCAATATCAACATAGTGAAGAACTCCACTGAAAATATATTGTGAGAAAAAACAAAAAACTTGGGGAGAGATACCCATGCCGTCTCTTTAGTCGTTTCTCCTTGTCCTCTTCAACACTTCTACGATAACAGTTGGTTCCAGTAGGCTCCCTATCTTGATCCAAATTCAGCTCATGATCCCTATCCCAATCCTGAATATGGTCCCTGCTCTCTCCTTGCATACGATCCTCCACATCTCTGCCGTGATCTCTATCCAATGGGTACTCTCCAGTTCTATCATGTTCATGATGCTCATATCCTCTTTCTCTTCCAGAATCATGGTCCCGAGACCAATCACGCTCTTTGGACCTATCACTATATCGATCACGATACTCTTCTCTATCACGATCACAATCTCTTTCTCTTTCTCTTTCCTGTCCCCTATCCCACTCATTCCGTCTAGGGCGGTCACGATTAAAATTTGACCTTCCACCTCTGGTGTTCACTCCATTAACTCTCACAACTCGGCCGTCAATAGTCTAGTTACAATTTCAAGTTTCAACAATGTCAAATCTCTACGAGATTCAAAACAAGAAGAACCGAATCATTCCATGTTCCATGGAACCAACAAGCAATACATACCCTGCCGTTCATATCGTTGATGGCATCATAAGCTGAACGAGGATTTGAAAATGTAACAAAGCCATAGCATTTTGCTCTAGCTGTATGATCATTAACAATCTGCGAACCACCCAAATGGTCAAGCTTCGATTTTTCAGAAAATCCTAACGCCAGAAATTACTAAAATTGTAGAAACATCGAGTACAATAACAGATAACAATTCCATCGCCAGTAAGTTTTATCCGCTATCCCCAAATTAATTCCAAAAAAAACTAATAATTGATCTTATAAATAACTGTAAAATTACTAAAGCATTTCAAGAACCTTCATGCCGCTAAACTCTTTGAAACAAAAATCAAAGAATTGAGACTAAAAATTAGAAACCCTAAATGCATAAAAGATAGTAAGTAAACAGTGTGGATGGAGAGTAAATCAGCGTAGTTGAGAAAGACCTTAACAGCGACGACGGAACCGTAGACGCTGAAGACGTGGCGGATGGAGCTTTCAGTGGCGTCGTACGGAAGTCCTCCCACGTACACCGAACTCTCGTCGTCGATCGTCATTTCCCCACTTTCACTCCACACTAAAACCTAAAAATACAATTAGAAAATATTTTTTTTTCCTTTTAAAATGAGTATTATTGTTTGATTCGATTCCGGATAAATAAATAAATAAACGAATTTAGGTTCACGATGAAACGAAATAATTAAATATTTTCTCTTTGTTGTTTCTGATCTAAAATAGTTATGGGTAAACTACAAAAATGGTCCCCCTATAATGCTTTAATTCTTTTTTGTGTCCCCAAACTATTAGAAGTTATAAACTAATCCCTCAACTTAAAAAAATAACAAATTAGTCCGACGCCGTTAAAAATTTAACGGCATAATATGCTTAGGGAGTTTGCTAAATTTCCATAACCGCGTATTATGCTCATCTGTTTTCTTTTACATTATGCAGTGCCCCCGGCATATTATGTTCATCTAGCAGCCTACCGAGCTCGATTCTACACTGAACCGTGCATCCGAAAATGGTAGAACACGATTCACGCGCACAACCAACGGATCATCGATTCGGCCTTTACCGGCGTTGAAGGAGAAGTTGAAGAACGTGATGTTTTACTGTTAGAACAGGAAGGGAAAACGAAAGAAAGACATGTACATGCTTTTTTTACTAACTGACTGCACCAGTTACTAGCAGATTAACAAAACTTTGCTGGTCCAAACACAGTATGTAGTAACTTTTCAACATGTTAAGGGAAAGCGGAATCTTGGGTATTTGACTGGTCTCCTTTTACCGTGTATATACATATACACAGTCTGTAGTATTTTAGGATCGAGATTTAGCTGAAAAATCAACCACGTTTCATTTTACTGGTGTTGAGAGACTGAGGCAACTGTTGAACAAATAATAGAGCTGACATAGAAATTAAATGTAAAAAATCGACATTTGAACAAATTTGATAATTGACAGCAATTGATTTGAGTGCATACAAAAAACATCACCACTACTATTGTCCCTGTCATCTCGTCTCCCAGATTCTCAACCCAAAAACACTAGGGAAAATCTAGGTTTGTCTAAAAGAAAACCGTTAAGATGAGACTAAAATGAAACATGTACTTAAATTCTTACAAAAATCATAAAGATTTATGTACATGTACCGAAATTCTTACAAAAATAGTAAGAAATTCGGTATATACATAAATTCTTACAACTTTTGTAATAATTTCGGTACATGTACATAAATCATTACAAAAATGGTAAAACTTTTAATAATTTCGGTACATGTACATAAATTCTTATAGCTTTTGTAAGAATTTCGGTACGTACATAAAAATAATAAGCATTTATGTATATACATAAATTCTTACCACTTTTGTAACAATTTCGGTACATATACATAAATCCTTATGATTTTTTGTAAGGATTTAAGTACACGCCTCATTTTAGTCTCATTTTAACAAGTTTCACCTTAGAACTTCCCAGCCTGAGTTACTTGCAATATATAATGTGTGTGAATACGAAAAGGAATCTTTGTCCATTTTCGATGTCATTTATATACCTTATACTGTTTAAAATTTAGGATTGAAATTTAAAAAAATTAAAGTATAGTACACTTTCTAAAATTTAAGTTTAAAATTTAAAATTAATACTTAAAATTTAATTTTTAATATTATAACATAAAAAGAAACACTAAAAAACAGAGATTTTTGTCCGTGTGAATACTTTTTTTTTTTTAAAATGACATAAATTTATGTATGGAATACTGCTGTATGAAAATGATATTTACTGCGACTTACTGTTGTATTGGCGTAAAGGCAGAATCCTCCTATACGTTTTACGTGACACCTACAAAATTGATGGTGAAATGTTTAATTTAAGAAGCGTCAATTTCACTTTAAATTGACTATTTTTTATAAAATAAATAAATAAATAAAACAATAATCAATAAATTACTGCCTCTCAAGTCTCAGCTCAAGTGGGTGTGATAGTACTAGGATAGTCAGACATGTTCTGTAGATAAGAGAAGACTACACCACTGACCATCAAACAAATTGGGAATACCTATTTGAACTACCGAACTATAAAAAGCGTCAATCACACTACCGAATTTATAAAATTAACCTATTTTGACCACCGCGTTAAAAACCTAACGGTAGAGTGACGGAACTGCCACATGGCAATTGATGGGTATATTTAAAAATTACACATTTGGTCCCTGTTATTTACACATTCTTTCAATTTAGTCCTAATTTTCAATTAATAAAATAATAAACTATTTAATTAAGTGGTGACACGTGTCAAGACCTTATTGGAGGATTTTAATTATTTATATTTAATTTTATTAATTTATTTTTTCCCTCCAATCAGGTGGTGACACGTGTCACCACCAATTTAGAGGAGAAAAAAATAATTTTTCCCTCAATGCGCGCTGGGGGATTCAAACCTGAGTCTCCAGGGCGTAAAGGCAACAACTCTGCCAATGCACCAAGTAGATCTTTGTGTTATAATTCTCCAGATATAATATATATCTCTTATTAGTTTCTACATTTATAAACCAAAAGCTCAAACCCTAAACACTAATTTCACATATATAAATCTTAAACCCTAAACTCTAACCCTGAATATTTCAAATTAATTTCACACTAAATATTTCAAATTAAACCTCAAACCCTAAAATTTTCAAATTAATTCCAAGCTAAATATTTTAAATTAAACCCTAAACTCAAGCCCTAAAAATTTCAAATTAATTCCACGTTAAATATTTCAAATTAAGCCTTAAACCCTAAACCCTAAATATTTCAAATTAAACCCCAAACCTTAAACCCTAATCACTGAATATTTCAAATTAATTTCACGCTAAATATTTCAAATTAAACCCTAAATATTTAACGTGTAATTAATTTAAAATTTAGGGTTTAAGGTTAGGGTTTGTGGTTTAATTTAAAATATTTAGGGTTTAGGTTTTAAGGCTTAATTTGAAATATTTAATGTAGAATTAATTTGAAATTTTTAGGGTTTAGGTTTAGGGTTTAATTTAAAATATTTAGCGTGAAATTAATTTGAAAATTTTAGGGTTTGAGGTTTAATTTGAAGTATTTAGTGTGAAATTAATTTGAAATATTTAGGGTTAGAGTTTAGGGTTTAAGATTTATATATGTGAAATTAGTGTTTAGGGTTTGAGCTTTTGGTTTATAAATGTAGAAATTAATAAGAGATATATAATATATCTGGAGAATTATAGCACAAAGATGTGCTTGGTGTAGTGGCAGAGTTGTTACCTTCACACTTGGGAGACCCAGGTTCAAATCCCCCGGCGTGCCCATGTGATGGAAAAATTGTTTTTCTCATCTAAATTGGTGGTGACACGTGTCACCACCTGATTGGAGGGGGAAAATAAATTAATAAAATTAAGTATAAATAATTAAAATCCTCCAATAAGGTCTTGACACGTGTCACCACTTAATTAAATAATTTATTATTTTAATAATTGAAAATTAGGACTAAATTGAAAGAATGTGTAAATAACATGGACCAAATGTGTAATTTTTAAATATACCCATCAATTGCCACGTGGCAGTTCCGTCACTCCACCGTTAGGTTTTTAACTGCGGTGGTCAAAATAGGTTGATTTTATAAGTTTGGTGGTGTGATTGACGTTTTTTATAGTTCGATGGTTCAAATAGGTATCCCCAATTTGTTTGGTGGTCATTGGTGTAGTTTTCACTTAATATAATGATTTAAAAACAATTGTTTTACAAAAGCAATTAATACAAAAAAACGGAGTACTTCTTTTAATGGGTAATTTCTAAGATATTATTAAATTATTATATATAAAAAATAAAACGGTAAACAACAACGGAGATCACTCAATTATAGATAAGGTTACATTTGGATCACTCAATTATTAAAAGTTACATTTGGGTCACTCAATTATGGGTAAGATTACATTTGGGTCACCCAATTATTAAAGGTTACATTTCGATCACTCAATTATGGGTAATGTTACGTTTGGGTCACCCTTCATATTTAAAAAAGTGCATCAATTTAGTCATTTTTTATTCCAAATCACTTGTATACCCTTGTTAACATCAGAAAACTTCATTTGAAATCATTAATTAATCTAATACACAAATTGATGTACTTTTTTTAAATATGAAGGGTGACCCAAATGTAACATTGCCCATAATTGAGTGATCCAAATGTAACATTTAATAATTGGGTGACCCAAACGTAATCTTACCCATAATTGAGTGACCTAAATATAACTTTTAATAATTGAGTGACCCAAATATAACCTTACTCATAATTGAGTGACATTTGTTGTAGTTTACCCAAAATAAAAAAAACGTGAGTAAATATAGAGATGTATATTCAATCGAATCAAAAAAATTCGAGTCAGTCAAGTTTTATATTAAAACTCATACTTTATTTGAATTTTTTTTACTCGAGTCAAATTCACTCAAGTTGTTTGAATTTAGTTCAATTTTAATAATAAACATTTAATGTTATGGTACTATTAGTTACAACTTAAACGAGTTTCTATAACCATAAACAATACATATATATTTCTTTATATTTGTTTATATGAACTATATATATCATGCAGAATTTAGGGACTCAACTTGAACTTAAAAATTAATCTACAAATTATTAAAAGTTTCGAGTTATTTGAGTTTTCATTCTATAATTCAAATTTTATTTCATTTTCTTCAAATCGAGTTTATGAAATTACAAGTCGAGTTAAAACGATTCATTTTTTTTTGCTAAATGGTCACTTTTGCCCTTATAATAGACCTGATTTATCAATTCCTCCTATGGTATTTTCGCATCAATTTAGCCTCTGTAATATTTTCTTAAATTCGTATTTTTACCTAAAATTCAATTTTACCCTCGTACTCAACCAAAATTCAATTTTGCCCTCGAACTTACTTGAAAAAAATCAATTTTGCCCTCTGCCACGTCATCATAAACTGCTACGTCACCACCTTAACGGCCAACGTTGGCTTTCGTCAGTCAAGGGGCAAACGGTGATAAATTAAGTCTACTTCAAGGGTCAAATTAATGTGAAAATACCATAGGAGAAAATTGATAAATCGGGTCTATTACAGGGACAAAAGTGACCCTTTAGTTATTTTTTCGTATCAAGTCGAGTCGTGACGTGAAAAAATTGAAATTGATGTTGACACGTGGACATGCTGAGAAGCAGCATCTGTGGGGGGCACAAATTTCATGACCTTAGTTTTGGCCCACTTTGATCCGGGAAGATCCGAGTTATGAGGACATGAACGATGGGTCCTTTCGGAACGCCACCGCAGGAATGAGTTTACCCTAGAACACGAACCGGCATCGTTATTTTAATTAAGAGAGTGGGTGTGAGCCGGAGGGAGTAGTGAAGGCAACGAGACATCACAGTTTGCAGGGAAACACATGTGACTTGAGCAAGTCTTGTTCCACTATTTCCCATTTCTGGGTCTGCCGCTCTCATTATTTGGGCAAGGGGTCCCCTTTTTTCTTGATTCAAAACAAAATTCTCTCGATTTGTTTCAGGAAAACCACATGCGTCGATCGCATCTCCTCTCATGAGTCATGACTCGTCACTCATTCTCTTTCCCCTTGCTACCCTTACAGTAAGAGAATTCAAATTAGACTGTAGAAAATAATTGGCTTAATACTTAAATAGGTGCCCAAACTATGATTGTGTATCATTTTTAGTGCTTAAACTATTTTTAGCTCTAAATAGGAGCCTAAAATTTTAATTTTAGTTATTTTAAGTGCCTATTAGTCAACTACCGTTATTTTTATTAAAAAAATATTTTTTTAATTTTTTTTTAAATTTATTTTTTAACTTATTTAAAAAAAAACCCTAAATTTCTTAAAACTCGCAAAATGGCCCCAAATTCGAAATCCTTAACTTTCCCGGCCGAACTCGCCGCCAATGGTTTCGTCGCCGCCCCCATATCCACCGCCAAACTACCAAGATCGTTTCCCCAACCACACAACGCCGGTAAACGGCAATAGGTGTGTCGATCGGCTTCCTAACGTCGAAAGAAGCCAAAATCACGAAAGGAAGTCGTCGACACACCTACCGTCGGTTATCGACAATAGGTGATTGGGGGAAACGGTTGTGGTGGTCCGGCAGCAGTAATGGTGGCCTCCGGTGAAGTAGTAAACGGTGACATCAACGGTAATTTGAGGATTTAGGGTTTTAGGATAGGGATTTGCGGCTGTTTTGTAAAGATTTAAAACTGTTAATTTTTTTAGAAAATTGAATTTTAAATTTTATTTAAAAATTAAAAACATATCAATTGTCACAATTTAATAGGCTAACAGTTTTTTATTAATGGTCAGGTACTTAAAATGATCAAAATTGAAACTTTAAGCACCAAAGATAATCTACAAGCATAGTTTGGGCACCTATTTAAGTATTAAGCCAAAATAATTAGCACAAACTTTGAATAAAAAGGAAGCCAGCGCGGTGGGTGGGTTCATGACAAGTTTTGGGTCATGTGTCTGGTCACGGCCAGCACTCAACCTGAAAATGGTATCTGAACAAATTCACCAGTTTGGAAAGTATGGGGTACTAAGGACCTTTTTTTAAAGCCTAATGCCTAATGCTAAGCCTAACACCCAAAAGTTAGATTGCCATGAACCCTAGCTATCTTCTTCGTAACAACCAATTTGCCTGATTTAAGAATATAGGAGAAAATAGGTAAAATATATATATATGGAAAATCGTAGGAACAGATTTCTCCTGAAGTGAAATCTCATTGAAAATAACATCGATTAATAATGGGGGAAAAAGAAACTGAATTACCCCAAATTTACAGCAAGGTCTTAGTTGTACCTATTTATTTACTTTTAGCCTGGCCGGTGAGTATCCGGTGCCGGGAACTCAGCCGGCGCATCAGATACGGCTTGCCAGGCTGAGGCAGCAATGAGGGGGCGACTATGCCAACCCAGAGTCAAGCACCCGTCGTTTTCTTCCACTACGTACCCTTCCGCCGAGAACAGTGTCAACAACATGCTAGCTTGCTTATACGCGTTGGACCCCAAATGTAACGGCCTGAATCCGGCGCCACTCAGCCGGGTCCTCCACTTAGCCAACGGTTGGTGTCTTTCTACTCGAGCCGACCCTTCACAGCTCACCACGTTGGTTATTTCCCTCTGGATGTGTATCTCGGCTAATGCCTTGTCCGGTTGAACGGTGCAAGCTTCTAAAGAGTCGAACATCGTTGAGTAATAATGAAGAGCTTCGGTAAAACGGTCTAGAAAACCCGGTTGGTTGTGGTTTGCTTCTTGTTCGACGACGGTCATGATTTTCGGGTTTAAGCTTCGGATCCAGCTCAGAACCGTTTCGATAGGGGAATTCAGGTTTGAATCAGACCCGAGTAAGCGGTGAAGCTGCATGATTGAATTAACTGCAACCGATTCTTTGGGATTCACCTGAAGCATCCACGGCTTAACGTCTTCGAGCCTAGAAGCCGCGACTCCGCGGAAGGCGAAACGAACGTTGACGGACCTAGCCAACTCGGCGAGTCGCAACCCGATTTCGCGAAGCGAGTCACGGCCATCTGGCGATGGCGGTCCAATGCCGGTGAGACGAAGTAAAGGAGGTCCACCGGGACGTAAAGCGAGGGCTTGTATCAAAGCTGGCCATTGTAAGCCGTGCATCAGATTGAAATCCACCACGTGGACGCAATCATGACCGTCGAAAGCTTCGAGAATCGCCTGATTAGCAGTGAAGTGAGCAAATTTCAAGTACGGACACGCCTCGTAAAAATGGTGATACAAAATCTCGTTCTCATAAGCGGAGCCACCGCTGATGGAACCGCCGCCAATTCCTTGGAAAATACGACGGCTCAAAGCATCGATAAAATGTCCAGCAACTTTACCGATACCGCAAACGGTGTTAACACGTGTCAGTAACCCTTGCATGTCTTCGAGAAACGATGTAGCCAGTGAGATGTCTCCACGTTGGACGCACTCCGCACACGTCAACAACATATGGACCAGCCGTATACCGGAATCTTCTTCCATGGCCGTCACAACCGTTAACTGATTATTCAAACTTTGTTGTTCGTAACAAATATTCTGGTGCACCTGCGGCATATTTGAATTAGTGGTGGTCCACGCGTCGTTTACCACCGTCTGATTTGTTACAGGATCCATGATGAACTCCGATGGGCAAGTAGGAGGCTGAGCAAACTCGGATAGGAGCGAGTCAACCCAGGAGGCGAGATCGGAGGGATTATAGTGGATCGTATCGGAAGCAAGTTGAGAGAAATCTGCAGGGGAATTAACCATTGCGGTTTCGAGCCTTTCAAGTCGCTGAGCCACTTTCCTCAGCTCCGATGACCTAACTTTATATCCAGCCCCGGCAAGAAGACCGTCAATATCTTGTTGCTTCTGCAACGACGGAGGCGGCGGCTTGGAAGAGGATGAGGATGAGCTGCCGCTGCCGCTGCAACTCCCCGCTAACCTGCCGGAGTCGTACAAGACCATGGTTAAAACTTCTTCCGTTCTTCGTCTTTTGCACTAAAATAAAATTGAGATTCGAAAATAGTTAAATAAGAGAGAGATCTATAACTACGCCCCGATTGTATCGAGAAAAGAGTAACTGAGAGTGAGCAGAGAAATGGATGAAAAATGGGTATTTAAAATAATAAAAATGGAAAAGAAAAATATAGAAAGTGAGAAATTACAGTGAATGACGTGTACTTAAGAGGATGAGGTGTAACTATCTTTTAAGACAGTGATTTTTGCTGTCACCCTCACTTTTTCGTTATTTTTTATTATTATTTAGTTAAACAAGTGGCATCCGTTTTTCAATAAATAATTATATTTTTAGAAAACAATATTATGAAAAGAATAAGTGAAAGTGATTTAGATGTTAATCAAGAAGAAATTTTTTAAAAAATAATCGACTGATAGTGTCAATCATGATGATTAAATAATATTATAAATTTTAAAATAATATATAATACTAATAATTACGTAGAAAATGACCTTTTAACCATATTGAATAATTGAAAGATTGATAAAGAAAACTCGTAATTAAAGGAAGATAATTAATCAATACATTTTTCTAATATTATTTGGCTCACATATTATTAGTTAATTAATTAGGTAAGAACTACTTTTGTCTTTCCCATAGAATTACATGTCCGTTCTCATCACGTCATTGTTTCCACCTACAAAAGTAGTTCATTGTTTAAATCTCCCATTATTATTATTATTATTATGGAATTGATAAATTTCCCATTATTAATTTTACTATATAAAATAATAACAATAATAATAGTAATTATTATTATTATAGAAAGGAAAACCCAGAGCAAAAAGCGAATATTCCAACATGAGACATGTGTCAGAACAAAACGTTAACACTTGTCGTTGTTAATAAACTATTATTAATTATAATCTGTCATTTATGTCTAACTGTATAAAAAGTTGAGATCCAATCAGCTTTGCTTTATTATCACAGTGTAAATTATTTACTCGATGTGGGGTATCTTTCTAATTTTGTTTAGTTTTGATTAATATTTTTAATCTTAAAAAAACAACTAAATACGTTAATTCGCCTATGTTCAAAAAAATGTTGATTCGCCTTTTATTTAATATTGTAATTTACTAACATAACGAGAGCCAAGTTTTATCATTTGTAATAATATTTGATAAACTTTAGTTTATATGAATATGTTTATTTTCAGGTTTTATGATTTAAAATTTATGTATTCATGTTTTAAAGTATTAGATTTAGATTTGTGGTTATAATTTAGTGTTTAAATTTAAAGGATTGTTGTTTAGAATTTAAGTGTTTAAAATTAGAGTTTAGGTTTTAATTTTTAAAACGTAAATAGACATGCACGTGGTAATTTTTTTTCTTTGTGTCAATGCTTCAAATATCAACTCTATAATAAGTAATATATGTATGTTTTTGTGTATTTAGATCTAATATTTTTTTTGAAACAAACTGAATTATATTAGAAGTGATAGGATTACAAAGGATCACACCCAAACATTGACAATTCAATGTATACAGATAAATACAATAAACCTAAGGGTACGAAAGACATTAAAAAATAAACCTATCACTTTCAGAAGGACTTGAAGTAATTTCTGAAAGAAATACAGGAAATTATAGCTTTAACCAGATTGCGCTCTATGAAGACAGCAAATTCTTTTCGCTACTTGTTCTTGGCATATTGACACAACCACAACAGAAACAAGTAGCGAAAGAATTTGTTGTCTTCATAGAGCACTCTGGTTAAAGACAAACTAAAACCGCTATAAAGGCATACGAAGGAACTTTCATAAAAGCAGACAAAAGAACTGCCATAAAAGCATATTTGATATAAAACTGGCAAAACAAGAAAAACAAGAAAAACATAAAAATAAAACATTCAACACCAAAGATGTAGGTTATTTATATACAAAACCAGTAAAACGACCAAAGGTCGTTGCCGGTGAAGAAGAAGATCAACGAAAAAGATAAAAAATTTACAAACTTTTTGTAACCGCTGCAGAGAAAATGGGAGAAGTGATTTTTTTATAATTTTTCTATGTGTTAATTTTTTTAACTTTTCTCTCATTTAGATCTAATATTTTATTATATATGAATTGTATTTATAATTATTTTGATTTAAGTGCAAGTATAAGTCGGTGGGTCATTATCTATTGAAGTAGTATAGTTTTCGAGTAATGAGTTGCATTATTGAGAGCAGGAAATATAATATGGGGGAAAGGGAAACCCTAGCTTAATTAAAGGCAAGGCACTACATTGATCTCATATCTGCAGGCACAAAACATTAAACCATCAAGGGAGACATCCCATTTAATATATAGCCCCAACGAGTTAAAAGCACTGCTTATATACTAATAACCAGTTAGTCTTAGATCTCTTAAACAAAATTAACGGTTCAAATTTTGACGTTATAAATAGAAAAAAATTAGCCGGTCAATGAATTAGGTATCGATTATTAAAGCAATTAAGAGTTAATATTGCAAAGGGTGTCCACCATCCATTAAAGAAAGAGGGCAAAGGTGTGTGGTGTGGTCCAGTGGATAACATGGGATTTGGGACCAGTTTGGGAACCCCAAAGATCTCAAATTAGAATTAGGACAACAGAGGGAGAGGGAGAGATGGGTCATTTGTAATTGTACACAGGGACGAATCTAAGACTTTAGGTTATGGGGGACGAACCTATAAATTTTTAGGAGGCGAATTTATAAAAATTTAGGGGAGAAATAGATTTTTAATAGAAAATACATAAAAAATTCTAAATTTTTTTAAATTATATATGATTTTTAAAATTTTAGGGGCTACGGTTGCCCCACCAGCACCCATCGTTCCATCTCTGATTGTACAATCAAGCTGTGGGTTTGAGGGAGTGAAAGAGAGGGGGATTGGGACCAGGGAAAGCAAATCACAATAGCATTTTTGTGGACATGACATGTTGTGTTCGGCTCAGACACCTAAGTGGTGTGTCCCATTCCGTTCTTTGGGCTGACACCGTCACGTTATTATTCGCAACCCCCTCGTTTTATTGCCCTCCTGATTTATGAAAGAGAAATAACCCTAAAGCTTATTATTATTATTATTATTTTTTTTTTAAGGTTAATATTTTAGGTACAAATAGTGAAGAATATTTTTAACTCTAAATATGTCTATTTAAACTTTAAATAGTAAATTTTAAATATTAAATCATAAATAATAAATTATAATTTTAAACTTTAAATTCAACATTACAAAGGGAAAATTATATATATAGTATCCAATTATGAACGTGTTACTGTTTTGGTATTCTAACTATTATTTTTGGCAAAATAGTACATAATGTTACATTTTTGTTCTGTTTTGGTACCTCGGCCATTAAAAATTAACGGAGATGATGACGTGACTTGGAATAGTCACAGTTTTAATCCAAAACACTTTTGTGTATTATCAATTTAGTCCAGAATTTATCAATTTAAAAGATCATCTTAATTTTGATAAAATTTTGTCCCATTCCTTTCTCGGCCCTCGTATTCTCTCGATGGTATCATGATCGTGGAGTTTGGGACCTCCAATGGGCCCCACATTATCCCACATTGATCAGCAAATCTTAAAATTTTGATTGTCCCTAGCATATTTTTTAAACTTCAAAACCCCAAAGAACGTTCGACTAAAAGAAAAAGAATAATGGGGAATTTACTATTTTGATCCAAAAATTAAAATAATGTTTAAATCGATAGAATTTTAGACTGAATTGATAGATTGTATAAGTTTTGGGACTAAAATTGTTATTAACCCAAGACACGTCACCATTTCCGTTAATTTTAAACGATAGAGGTACCAAAACAGAACAAAAATGTAATGTTAAGTACCATTTTACCAAAAATAATAGTTGAGTACAAAAAAAAACAATAACATGTGAATAGTTAGAATACTAAATATATAATTTTCCTATTATAAAATATTGAACCTAAACCAATGACAGATCAATGTTGTATGTAGGGTGCAACTGCCCCCATAAATTTTTATTAAATATATATAAATATTATTGATATTAGTTGTTATATTTACCTCTCTAGATCCTTAATTTTTATTTATTTGGACTTTCATTTTTTATTTTATTTCTAGCTATACCTTACTCCCTTGAACTTGATTTCTAACTCCATTTATGATTTGAACCCCAAACTAAACTTTTAAACCATTAAAAATTTATTTGTATAAACTAAAATTTACATTGACAGTACATCAATAACGATAATAATAATAATTTTTCCTCCTGATATTTTAGGTCCAAATAGTATTGATTACAAGGTTTGTTAAAAAAATACAAGTGGTGTGAATTTTATTCAGAAACCACACCCACCAAAAATTTCTTTTACCTATATATATATGAGTAAAGATCAACTTACACAACGTAAAACTCTTTAAGTTTTACACATTTTCTGTATCGTTAGATGGGAGGAATGGATGGCTAAGATTAACTCCTTACTCTCTTTTTTTTCCAAGCGATAATCTCCACATATTTACTGTTAATATCATCCATTCGTTTCACTCATCCAATGGTCCAAAAAACGTGTAAAACTTAAAGAGTTTTACACCGCGTAAACGGATCCTATCCATATATATATATATTAGGTTAATTATGAATTTCTTCCGATTTTATGTTTTACAATCAACCCTCTGGTCTGGTTCCGTCCCTATCGAGGGTATTGCTATTACAAATTTACAATTATACCAGCTGAGTCTTAATTGACAAAAATTATAAATTACTATTAAATGTATATCTTTTGGCAGTTGTTTGAATTACACAAATCTCCCGCTTGAAATTCGGCCCCGCCGTTCAGATCTGTAGGCCAATTACCGAGACATCATAATCCGTTTCTTGAAACATGAATATGTGTTTGATTAGTTTGATTGGTTTGTTTGTTGATTTGTATTAGTTGTAGTTAGGAAGCTTCTTTAGATGAATAAATCTTCATTTATCCAAAAAAAAAGAATGTGTTTTAAGAGTTCCAGACCCGAATCAATGATTCGGGTACTAACTTCCTCTCGGATCAGGCCTAAGAGATTAGTCATGATTCTCACATCGATCGCGAAACACTTTCTATGGACAGAATCGTGACACGGAGTACTTGACGAGTTGGTCTATCCCCCGACGTCCGACATCGAAATTGAGCTTGGGGTATCGGGGTGTGCCGCTAAGGACATTTTGATTCAGTGACGTCGAAGTACTAACCAGGCCATGTTCTTACACAAGCCAACATAGACTTACTGCAATGGCAAGCAAGTTTCTTTACAATCTCAGGATTGGGATTGCATATCAACCGGAATAACCGACTTGCACATCGTCTGCAGAATTGCCTGTTTATCACATCACTAGCAAGAATTCTAGCCGTTTACGAACAGCATTGATTCGAGGCTCTCATAAGTCGTAGATAAGAAAGCAGACAATCTAACATGAATAAACAAAATGACAGAAACCATAGTATGTGCACTATCACAACACCAATCAAGCTTGACTCAATGCAAGTTATTCAACACATTATCTGTTTAGAGTTCAACCAAAAATTCAATTAAACCAGACAACAAGATAGATAGTCGAAAAACCGCAACCTGCCAACCATTAGTACATGAAGCAACGAAGAATTCCACAATATTGTAGGTTATGACTTATGAATATGAAGCATAATGATTTATAAATCTCCGAAATGCTGCTACAGGGCTAAGTGCTAACCATGTTTAAATTCTAGATAGCAATTGTGAGATCTTTTACATCGTCTGCAGAATTGCCTGTTTATCACATCACTAGCAAGAATTCTAGCCGTTTACGAACAGCATTGATTCAAGGTTCTCATAAGTCATAGATAAGAAAGCAGACAATCCCCTATAACCGATAGCAACATCAATATCTAAGTCGAAAAACCGCAACCGGCCAACCATTAGTACATGAAGCAACAAAGAATTCCACAATATTGTCGGATATGAATATGAAGCATAATGATTTATAAATCTCCGAAATGCTGCTACAGGGCTAAGTGCTAACCATGTTTAAATTCTAGATAGCAATTGTGAGATCTTATATAGAAAAGATCCTTCCAAAATTGGGGGTACTACAACAGATTAATGCATTCCGATAGTATTCTTAGCTGCTAAAACCATGAAAAAAATAAGAAATAGTACTTCTCAATTCTCATACAGAAGCATGTTTACCAGAGCCACTCTTAGCTTGATTCTCTTCAGCATCTTTCTCATCGGCATCGCCTGTCTGCCTAGAGGACGTTGATTCGCGTGGCGGTCCAGTGACTGACTGCTGATAGAGAACACCTCCTGCCAGTGTGAAGAGGAGGCAGACTAACCCAAATGGAGTAGCATGCTTATCCCAAATAAGCACATTGATCACAACCGTAAGGAACTTATTCACCACACCGGTCACGGTAAATGCCGTGGCAGAGATCGCCTTCCTAGTCGCGAATCCGAAGAAACTAATGAGCAAACCGAACAAGCACGACACAGATACTGCGGTAAACGCCACAGGTTCAAACCAATCCCCACCATTGACTCTCAAAGAAGCAAAAACCTCACTGTATTCTCCAGTTAAAACCCAGAATATGGGCGCCATCATCAAGGACAACAAGTTATTGTACAACACAAAACCCCAAGTGTTCAACCCAAGATTCATCACCATATGCTTAATATAAACCATCTCAGTAGTAATTGTCACCAAATATGCAAACGCCCATGAATATGCAGTCAAAGTAAATGCCGAATCAGTGGCCACATACCCAACAGCACCACCCAGAATGATGAACAGAGAAACAAAAGTTAGGTTCGAAGGCCAAGGTTGTCTCCTAAAGGTTGTATCAGCTAAGGCAACCAAAAGGGGTGTCAAGGATCTAAACACAATGAAAGTATCAACATTGGCATGGCGCAAAAGATTGGTGTTTGTGAAAATGGCAAGGTAGAAGACAATGGCGGCAGGCAAAAACTTCTTGGCAGTATCCCAAGTGAATGCATCATGGTGTAAAAATCCAAACTTTCCTAAAACCCAAACTCCTAAAGTCGAAATTAAGTACTGTAATGCAGTTAACAAACCTGGGTAATTGAATTTGGTGATTGCAAATTTGTTAATAACAGCAAGTAAGCTTGAACAAAGTGCATAACCCAGTACCAAACTGCTTGTAGCATAGTATTGCTTAGTGGAATCAAATCGAATAGCCGACATTTTTCTTTTCCCAGAAAAAGGATATGATTTAAAAGTAAAATAAAGAAATTCACCGACAAGGAACAATAATATGGAGAGGGAGATCTTGGGGAAGCTTTAGAGATCGGAAATGAATGGCTGTGAAAGAGGTGAATTTCTTTCCCGCGGTTCAATTAAAAACGAAGGAAGGACGATTTCAGATTTCAGACTGAGCGTGCTTTGATTATTGACTATACGACAGCGTCTGTGACAGACAATCAAAATAACATGTGGATATTTACGGATAGCTATTACTTTCCACGATTTTCGCTTCCGTCTCACCGGTAATATTCAAGGGAATTTTATTCAAAAATCAAATTATTTTTATTAAGTAAAGAGATATTTAATTTTTTAAGATAAATGTTAGTAGTATTTAAATCTATATAAAATATAATAATATGAATGTCTTTAATTATTCTACCAATTAGTGATTCTCGACATAATATTAAATTTAATCCTTTACTTTCAAGCATTATGTTAATCTTATTTTTTGTATAATAATTAATATCCACCTCATTCATTAACTAAAATAAATTTATAGTATAAAAACTTATTATGAAGCGATCATTGCAACGTAATTTACTTCATTCACAACGTGAAAACTACGATATCTTGTATTTTATAAATATTTTTAAAACATGTTTTTTAGTTAAAATAATACAAAATTAAAATTTTAAAGAAATTAATAAAACAAAAGAAGTAGTAATAATAATAATGAGACGAGGTGGTGGTTGAATTAAATATCTTACAGAGAAAGTAGGTCAAAAGTAATTCAATAATTTGAAAGCACTTTTTTACTTCTTTTATTTGTAATTTAAAGCCCATTATCGATTGTCTTTTACGGACTTGCAGTGTAGAGCCTACTTTATAAGAATTTGAATGGCCCACACTTGAACTTTAAGTTTTACTCTATACTATGGGGGAAATTAAAAAAGAAAAAGAAAAGTAGAGGAGTCAAAAAACAAAATTTATTTTCATTGAAGTGTTGGGAAGAAAAAATAAATAAAAAATTAAGAAGAAGATAAAAAATATAGTAACATTTGAGGATCACATTATATATAATTAAAAGAAATTAAGAAAAAGGAAAATGACCGTTATGCAAGGGTGAAACTTGAACTTATTATCAGATAATTAAATTACGTTCACGGGTTTTTATCGTTATTAAAAATAATAAAAAATATATTTTGCTTATTATGAATTATTATTTTTACAATAATAATTTCAGACGGTCTTGGTACGTTATATAACAGTTGTTATTATAGTAACATATTGCTATTTAGTCCCTGCTCACTACTATAATAATGGAAAATGCTTTGTTAAACATGTATCGTAAGTGGCTGTCTAGATATTCTCAGGATTTTTTTTATAATATGTATTTTCGTCTTACGGTTTATGTTTGAGTTGCGTGGCTGGACCTCTTAACAATGTCGTCTCTAGACGCCGAGTAAAAATGTAATTGTTGGACCTGTATGGTGTCTGGCTGAGTAGTTAATGATTACCATCAATCATTGTCATTAAACGTATAACATACAATAGATGACATAGTATACATCATATACATAATTGCATGTTTTTCCTTAAACTACTTTTAAAATAATACACATAAATCCACCATCATAAGGTGCTTCAAATCTGCACATGGGGGACCACCCATGCATTTTCTGATAGACATTACTCCATAAAAGAAGTGCAAAATTTTGGGTTAAATTAGGGCTTGATGCTGAGTAAAGTAGCATAAGGACTTATCTACTCATGCAGCAGGGGCATAGTCATAGCTGCCATCATCATCATCATCACCCTCAAGGGAAGCTGCAGGGGCATAGTCATAGTCTCCATCATCATCATCGCCATCTCCTTCCATGCACGCTGCTGGTGCATAGTCAAATCCACCATTGTCATCATCATCATCATCTCCATCTACATGCTTCATGCACCATGGAGCAACAACCTTGGATAAAGCTGACATTTTCAAAAATGAGAATGGAAGTGGAACTTTGGGGTTGAAGTACTCCGTCTGTGACTTAGACTGGGTTTGAAAGGATGCCATCGATGCGTGCTTATATAGATGTTGCGGGCGGGATAAGCATATTTCTGCCACGAGGCAAGCACGCGAAGAGTTGTGCTGCCTTGTGCAAGACCAAAACCCGAGCATAGGTGGCGGCACATGGTCCAGCCACCTAAGCTCACAATTCAGCAAATTCTCCTCTGCGTCTTATCGTTGGCCTTTGATGTTTGGTAAAGTCGTCTTTGGGTTTGTGCATGGGGTCATGTTTAAGATCCTTTTACGGCAGGGTGGTGGGCTAAGCTGTGGCAACCGGAAATACAAACAAAGTTTTAAGAACCACCTGGATCGGGTACTACAGAGTTTCGCTATAAGGACGACCATAAAATTTAGTATCTGAACTAGACACATTCTTCCAAGTTGGTACCTAAAGAAGATTTTCTCTCACATTGGTACTTGAACTATACACTTTCTGCCAATTTGGTACCTAAACATTTTTTGCTCCCAAGTTGATACCTGAACTAGACACCTTATCTTAAGTTGGTACTAAAACTTATATATTCTATCAATTTGGTCCTAATTTGAAACAATTCAATAAATATAACTCTCCATATTTAAAAATTCTATCAATTTACTATGTGTTATTCACCTGAATTGTTTGTTCTTCTCTTAGAAATGTTATATTACTTTCTTGGTATAATAAAAGTTTAAACATAATTTGTTAATATAATTCAATTATCCAATTGTTGCTTTGATTCGATGGATTCGCTTGATTTGATATTCTCACAAAAACGATTAAATTGATGGAATTTTTAAATATAAAATGTTAAATTTATTGAATTATTTCAAATTATGACTAAATTGATTGAATGTATAAGTTTTGGGGACTAAAACTGTCAATAAAAGTATTAAAATAGTGGATGGAATTAAAGTTTGGGTATCAACTTGGGAGGAAAAGTTCTTTAGGTACCATGTTGGGAGAAAGTGTATAGTTCAAATACCAACTTGGAAAGAAAATTCTTTAGGTACCAACTTGAGAGAATGTGTATAGTTTAGGTACCAATTTGGGAGTACTTTTGTGATTAATTAGGGGAATCTTGATGGAGATAAACACACAACTAGGCGGAATAAATCTGATAAAAGATAAACCATATTCTCCATCTTATTGCCTTATTAATTAGTTTTAATAGTTTATATTTAACCACTTGGAAGGCTTTTTAGAGGGATTTACACTTTGCTAATTTATTTTAAAATGATTCCAAATAGCTTGAAGATAGATTATTCAATAGTTAGCTTTACCAGTGCTAATTGTTGCAACTTTTTTTTACCAATACTAGAAATATTAGTTTGAAGATAGATTAATTATTGATTACAACTTAGTTTTTTTTTTCCTTTTAAAATATTAAATCTCAATTCTCTTAGTATATATTCTGATTATTAACTTAATTGTATTTTTAATTAATATATACTAATAATAATTGTGATTATGATTAGGCTTACACCTTAAACTTGTAATTTCAGAAAAAATAGAAAAAAAAAACAATTTTAGATCCTATCAAACGTTCATATTAACCTTGAAAAAAACTTTTATATTACATAAAAAATACAATAGCATACTAATATATATATATATAGATAGATGGACCGAGGGGGGCGGTCGCCCCTCTAAAAATTTAAAATCTCTGTACGATGTAGAAAATTTTTAGCAATTTTTTATATGTATTTTCTATTGAAAATCTATTTTCGCCCCCTAAACTTTTATAGGCTCGCCCTCTAACCTAAAGTTCTACGTCCGTCTTTAAACCCTGAAATGTAAATCTCACGTATTAACAATTTAACAGTATAACTATTAGTATTAGCTACCGATTATGTTGGTTTTGTAGGAAATCAATTGATGAAAATAATGGGAATAAATTGGACATTGATTCTTTCATGTTATTGGAGAATAGCAATCCTCTATTTTTTTATATGTCCTCACATTAAAAATTAAGCAGTGGGGGTTCTGGACAGGCGCGATAGGAGCGAGCGCACAGGGCCCCCAATAGAGAGGGGCCCCAAAATAGAGAACCTAAATTAAATTAAATTAAATATTTGTAAAAAAAATTATGGGTAAACTACATAAATAGTCCCATGACTATGCTCCAATTATCTTTTACATCCTCTGACTATCAGAAGTTACAAACTGATCCCCCGACTTAAAAAAAATAACAAATTGATCTAGTGCCGTTAAAAATTTAACGGCTGGTGACGTGGCAGTTAACAAAAATTGGCATAATAATACATTTAGTCCTGAACTTTTATACTTTGCCCTAATTCTAAAAAATGACCCTTAACATTTCAAAATTCTATCAATTTAATCCCTTTTTTTTCTCCACACAATCCTAAACAAGAACGGTCTTCTTTCTAAAACAAAATCAAATTTTGATTTCTCCTCTTTCTATATACTTGTCAAAGCTAGTTGTGTGTATTTGAACCACAGGAGAAACAATCTCATCATTTCAACATTCTCATTTTCATCATCAAAATGAGACGGAGGTAGCCAAAGCCATTCAAAGCTCCATTACCCCAACCATAATCGGTCGCCTGGGAAACTCAAACCCCACCCGAAAAGAACAACTAATAAAAAGAACTTTTCTTTCCTCTTCCTCCAACGCCATCGAAGAAACAAAATAATCCCTTTAACATGAATACCCATTTCCCGCAAACCCTAACCCTAAAGGTACAAAAAGATTTTTCTCTCAAAATTCTAGATTCCATCAATGTCAAAAAAACAATTTCTCACCTTGACAACATCTCATCAACGTCCGACATCGTAGAGCTCCTCTGACTCAATCTTGTGAGTCGACCCACAACATCGTAGAGTGAATTCGAGTGGGGCTTGACTTGGGGATGAAAGTTATTGTGGTAAAGCTGTAGACACAATTGCAGAAGGAAAATAGGAGTTTCAGCATTCAAGGGGCGAAAATGGAATCCTATGTGACACTAGTGATTAAAATGGCAATGGGAAATGCATCATTGGCGGATGAGGCTTGAGGGGGTGGATGGGAAATGCAACTGGGCAGAAGCCATAAGGGCCAAAAACATTGCAGGGAATGAGATTCAGAATCAGAATTTTTTTAGGATCTTAAATGGATTTTGGGGTTAAAATGAATTGAAGAATTAAAGGAGAGAATAAATAAAAAGAAGATGGACTAAATTGATAAAATGTTAAAATTATGTGGGCTAATTTTTTAAAATTAGGGTCAAATTAAAATAAGTGTAGAACTTGAGGGCTAACTATGTACTTCTACCAATTTATATTAACTGACACGTCGCCAGCCGTTAGATTTTTAACGGTGTTGGACCAATTTGTTACTTCTATTAAGTTGGGGGACCAGTTTGTAACTTTTGATACTCGAGGGATGCAAAAGATAATTGGAGCTTAGTCGGGGGACCATTTATGTAGTTTACCCAAAAATTATAGATTTATATATATAATTATGTGTATATAAGTTAATTTTTTGTATTAATTTTTTTTTGAAAAAAAACAACTTATATGTATTATTGATTATAAATTAAGGGCCCTCATTTTAATATATTGCACAGGGCCCCCAAAATCTTTGAACCGCCCCTGAAATTAAGTTTATGGTTTTGGGTTTAAAATTTTAAGGTTAGAGGTTAGAGTTTAGATAATTTAGAGTAGGGTTTATAATTTAAAATTTAGGTTATGGCTTAAAATTTAATTTTTAATATTTTTTAATATTGAGGCATAAAAAGTACAAAAAAAAGACAAATGATTTTTGTCCGTAGTTGGAGGGGTTTCTATCATAGTTCACGTATTGTACAAAGTACGTATCATACAACATTTCACATGCATGCACGTAGGACCTAGAGTCATGATATACAACTCCAAATATATATATATATAATATCCATTATTATTAATTAACAACTCATTAAATAATTAACATTGCATAAGCTGTGTTGGTGGACTAGAGTCATGATCTATAAAATAATAAAGGACAGTCATTAGATTAATTAGTAATAATTTATTTATTCAAAATTCCACACCACTGTGCTTCATATGATACGAGAAAAGAAAATCAATTTATGTTAATAATAATATCTCATCTCTATTATCATAAGATTAAAAAAAGATTACATCATGCGTGCTATACATACATAAGTAATCCTTCCAATTACATTAGGTATGACTAAACCAAATTAAAGTGACCTTTAAGTATAGGTAGTGTTTTGAAACGATGCTTTACTATAATCCTTTAAAATTAAGCTGCCGGAGCATAATCATAACCGCCGTCGTCGTCATCATCATCTCCATCACCATCTTCAAGTGCAAATGGAGCACGGTTATAGCCGCCATTGCGTTTAGCCGATGAAACTGAGATTGAAATAACATGTCCACCATCAACATGCATGATCATGCTCATGTTTGAGCTGCTTCCAAACCTTTTAATGGTATCATCCGCATCATGCATGATGATGGCACATGACATTGAGCTACTCATGATAATACCGAAAGATATATGAGAAATAAGTTTTGAGCAGTGTGTAAGGCTTAGAAAAACAAAGGAATTAGGAGACTTGTGGTTGAAACAGATGGGAGGGAGGCAGAGGATTATATGGAGAGAAACACGAGGCGATTCCGTGGCATAAGAAATTAGGAGCGTGTGAAGCTGTGACATAAAGTGCCACGTCACTTCCTACGTGGCTTCATTGAAAAGCCGGAAAAAAAAACAATACGAAGAATATGGAATGAATGAATAAATGCAACAAAATGGTTGATTCTGTCTGATCTAGAATTTGGCCTTGTCCCCAAAACCACAGTAAAACGTAACCCTAGCTGATCTGGCTTCACAACCGGAACAACTAAACTTAAAACTGACATACATAAAATGAAAACATCATCAACCATAAATCGAGCCCACGTTGTGGGGTCTAGTCATTGCGGTGGAACGACATTTAATCCCGAACTTATTTTTGTTTTTCAATAATAATAATAATAACAATAAATAGTTTCAAAGTTCAAAAACAATAAATAGTCATTGCGGTGGAACGATACCCTTTTCTATCAAAAAAAAATATTTAAAGTATTAAAGTTCAAAGTTCGATTTTTTAAAAACAATTCAATATATTAATTGGAACTAAAATAGTTTCAATCTCAAATAAAAATTAATAACTTTATCTAAAAAGTAATTTATAATTGAATTAAATATGAATTTAAAATGAGGTGCATTCGGCGAATGGCTCACCCACGGCCGCCAGCCAATTTCGGGCTTAGCTTAAACACAACCATGAGCCATGTTTACGGCCCAATTCAGCCCAAGCAGGATATTACCCTGAGGCCTGAACCAATGGCAACCAATCATTTCCCTGGCTGAGATTAGCCGTTTGCCTCGGCTTCAAACCAAAGCCACAAGGTTGCTCCACGTAAACTAAAGCAGCAACTCTCGTTTAGCGAACTCTGGAAAAAAAAAAAAACTCGAAATGGCTACCGTTCACCTTTCAACTCAAGTTCTCCGGCCAATCCCTCCTGTCCGCGGCAGTTTCCGACGTGTTACCACCACCGGACTTCCTTCTACATCCCCTTCGCCTCCTACAATAATCTTCAAGACAAGAAAAGAACTCAATCCAAAGAAGCAAAAGTTAAAGTGGGCATGTAAATTAAGCCCGGTGGAGCAAAGCAGCCCGCCAAAACCAACCGTCGATGTTGAAGGTCTAGTTAGTTTCTTGTATGATGATCTTCCCCATCTGTTTGATGACCAAGGGATTGATCGGACGGCATATGACGAGCAAGTCAAGTTCAGAGACCCCATAACAAAGCATGATACAATTAGTGGTTATTTGTTTAACATTTCTTTTTTGAAGAATATCTTTCGGCCTCTGTTCCAATTGCATTGGGTCAAGCAGGTTCGATTCAATTATAGCCTTTTTCTTATAGTTTCGGAACTCTTTTTAGTTTGGGTATTTGCTTATTTGACTGGTTGAGTTGGTATAGACAGGACCTTATGAGATAACAACAAGGTGGACTATGGTGATGAAGTTCATGCTTTTGCCTTGGAAGCCTGAACTGGTCTTTACAGGAACTTCTGTCATGGGAATTAACCCAAACAATGGAAAGTTCTGTAGCCATGTGGTGAGTCTTTTACTTTCTCCAAAAAAAAAAAAAACAATTCTTGATTTGGTCTGTGTGAAATTTGCTAAATGTAATGTACTGTAGGACTTTTGGGATTCTATAGAGAACAATGAGTATTTTTCACTAGAAGGTTTATGGGATATGTTTAGGCAGGTATGGCTCTTTAATTCTGCAAAAATGGCATTTTTATGGTCATAAATTTGTGGTTCTGCCCTATCTTATATGCTGTAGAGTGTTGTTTCGTTTGCAGTTGCGGATTTATAAGACTCCTGACTTGGAGACACCCAGATATCAAATATTGAAGAGGACTGCAAATTATGAGGTTGTATCAGTATTACAGTGTTCTTTCTTTATTTCTCAAATATGATTGAAAAAGGGGTAATTGTTCGGTAAACTGGGTTCGATATCGAGTAGGATCCTTACAGAAATTTTGCATCCATGATGTAGTATTCATATTTCATAGTAACACTTAGGTGCTATGCAGGTAAGGAAATATGCACCTTTCATAGTTGTAGAAACAAATGGAGACAAGTTGGCAGGGTCAAGTGGCTTTAATACTGTTGCTGGGTAAGTGTTTTCAGTTCTTCTGGAAAATCCAATTCATACGTTGGTTTCAATTCTAAGTTGTACTTTTTCCTTTATCCCCGATATGGTTGATCGATTCCATTGGCGACTTGGCGTAGGTACATCTTTGGTAAGAATTCTACATCAGAGAAGATACCGATGACTACTCCTGTGTTCACCCAGGCACTTGATCCTGAATTATCTGATGTATCCATCCAAATTGTTCTTCCATTGGAGAAAGATATAAGCAGGTGAGGCTTCTCGGTTTTATAGGGATTCGAAGCATCAGGAGACGGTTTCGTATTTCCGAATTGGATAAAGACAACAATAACTTCTGTTTTCTACTTTGATGCTTTGTTTAAACAACTAAGCGCTGTAATTGTACATCTGTAGTCTGCCAGATCCTAGTCAAGAAACAGTTAACTTGAGAAAGGTGGAAGGAGGGATTGCCGCAGCATTGAAGTTCAGCGGAAAACCGACAGACAATGTTGTTCGTGAGAAAGAGAAAGCACTGCGCTCTAGTCTTATTAAAGATGGTCTTAAACCAAAGGTGGGCTGTTTGCTTGCTCGCTACAATGATCCGGGGCGAACATGGAGCTTTACAATGGTATGGTTTCAACTTTCCTTCAACAATTATTTTATTACATCATGTTACTCTAAGAAGATGTGTTTAGGCACTTTCCTACATTGTTATTAACTCCATCTCTACATTGTTCTATGGCTGATTGCATTGAAGAGAAATGAAGTTCTAATTTGGCTTGAAGAATTCTCTTTGGATTAGCAAGAATACTCGGCACGGATCGTTTATTCGAATCTACCATGACACCTTGAAGTGGTAATTGAAGAAATAGAATAGACTCTCTCTGAAAGAACATCTCTGTTACCCCCGGCAACTTGCAATGTAAAGAATTCTGTTCACAGATATGTAGCTAATTTGTAAAAGCCGATCAATACGTGACCGGTTAAAAGACTGAACCGAACTGTATACATTCTCCACCATCAAAGCCTTTGCTTTATTGTAAAACATGAGATATTGTAATGCTTACAGTATGCAAACTTAGAAGCTGAAGCTACATATCTACTGTCATTCAGCCATTGTTGCAGGGATAAAAATCCTTGCTTTAAAGTTTGCAAATTGCAGTAATAAGCTGAAGACAACAGCTTGGCATGGACCCCTTAAAGAATATTAGAGCCATGTTTTAAGAAGACAAAAAAGAGAACAAATCCATGTGAGTTCCAGTTGGTAACCATGTGGCCAAAAGCCATTAGGGTAAGTGCCATCCCTTTTGCTTTGCCGTTTGAATATATTAATCCATATTTGAAAAGGAGCAAAATTAGAGAAAATAGCGCCCATCAGAAATTTTTTTAGAATCCAGATTATATTCAACAGCGAAAGGAATACATACAAATGACTCACACCTTTTACAATAGAGATACAATACTGAACAAAACAACAAAAATATAAAGATGTGAAAAACGTTGAACATACCAAACCTAACACTGAAATTAAAATCCAAAAAAACTATACTTTGTCTTAAATGCTCTTTGAATATAGCAAAAATTCTTCTGCTACTTGATCTTGGCATGTCGGCACAACCACCAAAGGAAATCATAACATGTATAGAACGATCTCTTTCGTTGAAAAGCGCTCGTTGATACTCGTCACTCGAACGCGTAACTATCGAAAGACAGACTACTGTCATAAAGACAGACAAGAACTGTTAAAAAACAGACGAACAAACTACCACCAAGTAGACAAAAAAACTGCTATAAAAACAGATTTGAATAAGAATTCGACAAAATAGACAAAAAACAAGAAACAAACTTGAAAAAAATGAAACATTCATCGGGAAAGATGAATTTTATTTATGTACATAACCAGCAGAATGGCCAAAGGCCGTTACCGATAAAAAAAAAGGATAAAAAAAAAATTTGTAAAAATTTTATAACCGCGTCAAAGAAAATGAAAAAGTGGAGAACACACATCAGAATTGAATTTTCTTTTTTTTGGTCAAAATAATTTAATTAAAACGTTACAATTCAAATGATTTGGACCACTTAATTTAAAAAATCAACAAATTTGTTTGAAAATAAACGGAAAACAAAAGGTTGGTGGAAACTTCCAGCCGTCCGGATGTTTTAAAACGACAACGTTTTATCTTCTGTTTGGGCCGTCATCCCCGAGAGATTCCAGAGACGGCGCTGCCTCTTCAAGAAAACGCGTTTACGTTACAAACGCCACTCTATTTGTTTGGCTTTGTTCATCGTTTTCCCATTTCTTGTCACGTTCCTTTCCTTTCTTTTTTATTTCAACAATTTCTGGGTTTCCCTTCTTTTTTATATTTCTTCTCTTCGTTGACGCACTCACGCTCACCTCGTATTTATACTCTCTCTTTTGTTTTCTTTGTATCCGTGGCCTTTCTTTAAGAGATTCATCTAACCTTCGGTGTCATTTGGAGATCTAGGTGAGTTTATAAATATGTAGTCCTTTTTTAAATAATAAAAATCCATTAATAGTTGCTTCTGAGTTCTGATCTGGGTTCTTTTCTTTTGCCGATTGATCTGAATTATTGAAAAAAAGTTGTGTTTTTTATGCAAATGTTGATCTGGGGTTTTGCAAAATCCCAGTTAGATTTGATGTGAAACATCTTTATGAAAAAGATGTGTGCTTTATCATTCTGAATTAAGGATTTTTGCCTTAAAGTTCATCACTTGAAAGCTACAGAATCAGAAACTAGACTGGCGACTGCAGACACCAAAAAAAGATATATGTATATGAAGAAAGACATGTAAAAAATTCTGGTTGAACTTAACCCTTTGGAAGCCTACTTGTTTGTGTTATTCTTTTTGCCGGATTTGGTCATTCTTGGTTTTGAATTGTCTTTTACTTCTGATTCCTTTTCTGCACTTGATTTAATACACGGAGTTCAATCTTTGTCAGGGAAACATGGCTGACTCCAAACCAGACAAACCTTTGATCCCACCACCATCGAGGAACCTGCCTGATTTTAAGAAATCAGTTAAGCTAAAGTATGTGAAGCTTGGATACCATTACCTAATCACCCATGGGATGTACCTCTTCCTTACACCTCTTGTGGTTGTAATCGCGGCGCAGCTCTCGACGTTTTCTGTCCAGGATCTTTATGATCTTTGGGAGCATCTTCAATTCAACCTCATTTCTGTCATCATCTGCTCGACGCTGCTTGTTTTCTTGTCGACCCTTTACTTCCTTACTCGCCCTCGTCCTGTTTACCTTGTCAACTTCGCTTGCTACAAACCGGAGGAATCTCGGAAATGCTCGAAAAGGATGTTTGTAGATCAATCACAATTGACTGGTACATTCACAGATGATAATCTTCTGTTTCAGCGTAAGATCCTTGAAAGGTCGGGGCTTGGGGATTCAACATATCTTCCGGAGGCGGTCATGAACATCCCCCCTAACCCATCAATGCAGGAGGCAAGAAAAGAAGCTGAGGCTGTTATGTTTGGTGCTATTGATGAGCTTTTGGCTAAGACCTCCGTGAAACCGAAAGACATTGGAATTTTGATTGTTAACTGCAGCTTGTTTAATCCAACACCATCGTTGTCCGCCATGGTTATCAACCATTACAAGCTTCGAGGGAATATTCAAAGCTACAATTTAGGAGGAATGGGCTGTAGTGCAGGTTTGATTTCAATAGATCTTGCGAAACATCTTCTTCAAGTCAATCCCAACTCATATGCACTGGTTATCAGCATGGAGAACATCACCTTGAACTGGTACTTCGGAAATGATCGCTCGAAACTTGTATCAAACTGCTTATTCAGGATGGGAGGAGCTGCAATACTGCTCTCTAACAAATGGTCTGACAAAAGAAGATCCAAATACCAATTGGTTCACACTGTTCGCACTCACAAGGGTGCAGATGATAAGTGCTTTTCGTGTGTTACCCAGGAAGAAGATTCTGTAGGCAAGATTGGTGTTTCATTGTCGAAGGATCTCATGGCAGTTGCTGGTGATGCTTTAAAGACCAACATCACCACATTGGGGCCTCTGGTTCTTCCAATGTCTGAGCAGCTGCTTTTCTTTGCTACATTGGTTGGGAGGAAGCTTTTGAAAATGAAGGTCAAACCATACATCCCGGATTTCAAGCTAGCATTCGAGCATTTCTGCATTCATGCGGGAGGAAGAGCTGTTTTGGATGAGCTGGAGAAGAATTTGCAGCTGTCTGAATGGCACATGGAACCATCAAGGATGACTCTGTACCGATTTGGGAACACCTCAAGTAGTTCTCTCTGGTACGAATTGGCTTATTCCGAAGCTAAGGGTAGGATCAGGAGGGGTGACAGGACATGGCAAATAGCATTTGGTTCAGGATTCAAGTGTAACAGTGCGGTGTGGAAAGCTTTGAGGACGATAAATCCGGCAAAGGAGAAGAGCCCATGGATGGATGAGATCCATAATTTCCCAGTTGATGTTCCAAGGGTCTCGACCATCTAAATTGCAGAATGACTGCTGCAGTTGTCATAACATTGCAGAACATGTTTGCATTTAGTTGTCTAGTTTCAAAGTTGTAATGGGAGTAGCTTGAGTGGGATTATTTATTTGTTGTTGTAACAAAGCATTGGTTCCAGGGTGTTATGGGAACATTGGAGCATTCTTTTACTGAGATAAGGGTTTTCTCTTGACTTTGCCTTCTTGTTGGCCCAACCATGGTTAATTCTTTAGAATTTCTTTTTCTCATCTTAATTTCATCAAAAAAAAAACATTATTATCTTTAAACTTTGATATATCAGTTAAAAAAAGAAATTAAAGCTCAAGCAGAATATTATAGATGCAATTATTATATCTTTTATAAAACCACTGGTCTTAGTCTACATATGTTGAATGCAAGAAGACTATATAGAAAATACAACCTACAGTTTGGTCTAGTCTCTGACAAGAAAAACTATCTTCAAGAACTTGGATAAATGCGGCCATGCATCAGCTGCAAAGATAAAGCAGGAAATCACCACCCTTGTTATTTATTCCTTCCCTGTTTCTTTCTCTTTGGTCTTGCCCTCTTCTGCAATATGGAAGCCCTCGATCTTGCGCGAAACGTCTTCCGCAGTTACCTTCACCTTTCCAACCGACCCATTGGCTGCAAAAGGTTCGGTGTCATTATGAGTCAAAGGGCCTGTCAACCATATTCTAATGGTTCCATCCTCAGATCCTGAGGCATATGATTCCCCTCCGGGTGAGAAACGTACGCAGTGTACGGGACCATGGTGACCCTTGTTGCATGCTGTATACACCAGATGTAAATCAATGTTACCAACTATGTAAAAAATGACAGGAGATCAGTAACACAAGATCGCATGTGTAGGACCATTTGAATTCAAGCTACAGCCACATATTTTCTAGCACTTAAGGGATTGATAATTTGATATGCTACTAAGTTATGTTTTTGAGAACATACCTATTTCATCTCCAGTATGGAAATCAAAAACGCGAACCCACATATCTTCTCCTCCGGCAACAAACTTATTTCCATACTTTGGTTCCAACGAAGCTGATTCAACCGTGCATGGCATGTTGTAGCTTTTGACCAACCCATAGCTGAGTAAACACATAGCACTAATCAATAAAAGAACTTCTTCCAGCACGAAAGACCAATCAGGCTAGAAAATCAGAACTTACTGGTTTGCATCCCAGAACTTAACAGTAGATCCATCTGCAGTTGTGATATATCGACCATCTTGACTCACTTCCGCACTGGTCACAGATGACTTGGTCTCTAGCGTTTGAACTATTTTACCACTCCTTACATCCCATAATCTGTACAGCCGCTAAGAAAATCAGTAATAGGAAAACAGAGAGAAATGCTATAGAAAACCAAGACAAGCATTTTAGGTAAACTTAAAATAGATATTATAAACAATTAAACAAAAATCTTTTAAATCAAGTATAAAGTTACCAAATCAACAACAATGCAAGCATTACAAAAGAACCTATACAGTTTCTACAACAGTGAACCATGCAATTACACAAAAGAACCAAACATGGAGGAAAATGGATACCTGACACCCCCCATATCACTGCAAGAACTTAATATTGTCTGATCACTATGCATCCAAGTGAGGGTTCTGACTGAACCAGGTGATTTGTCCACTTCTCTTGGAGGGGCATCCGGACGATTCAAATCATAAATACGGAGGGCTTTCTCTACTCCCCCAGTCAATAGAAGGTGTGTATCCTGCAACCAGATCAGAAAACCTTGAATGAGATCTAAGTAAGAAACAAAATGTAAAATAAACAGATCACTGAATTTGAACATAGGGTACAAAAATGCCAACACTTCCAAATGGCGTTTTTTTGTAAGCAGTGGTCACTTCTCAACCATCCTACGTGGCAGTGATCTTAGATCAACGAGAGTGATTACAAATTTGGTACGACCTCAACCACCATATAGCATTAAAAAACAATAATAGCAGAGAAGGTGGGGATTGCTTCCTCAGTGTTGGGTATATATACTATATAATAGTTGTGAAACCATCTGTTAAAAGTTGAACATGCCATCAAAAGTCAAACATGGTAAAGGTTTCTTTCTCAAGAAAACCAATAAAAATAAAGATCAAGAGAAGCACTCAGAACTAAAATGTTGCAATGCCGGCTTTGATTTAGAAATAGGATTTCTATTCCTAAGAATAAATAGGATTTGCCAGAAGAAATGGAAAATATGTTTCACGCTACTAATGAGAGCCAAAGTAACCTAGAAAACTGTTCAACAACCTAGCTATTTTATCATATAGATACCCTTTTATCAAAAATTGATTATTCATAAACCAAGCTGTTACACATTTCGAACACCATAGTTTCTTTCCGTAGCATATCCCACCATACACATGCTTCCATAATTCCCCCAAGTTAAAGCTTCAACGGAAAGTAAGAACCAACTTTACCTCTGAAAAAGCACAGGCGCGAACTATATGCTTGTGCTCAAATGAGTGCAAGACATCACCGGTTAGTGCATCCCACACTTTCCTGCAAATAAAGGCCATTTCACAGGATATGTCAACCTTTAATCAATAAATAACTCAATAAGTGCAAATATATGAAGAATTTTACACAAGCCTCTTGAGGTGTTCACAGACATTTGATATTAAACACAAATCTGCATATATAACTAAGAAACTGACTATCAAGAACGAAATAACATACGCAGAAAAGTCAGCAGAAGCAGAAGCAGCACGCAAAGCGTTTGTGTCCAAGCAAACACTCCACACCGCACCCTTGTGTCCTTCAAATGTTCCTATCCAATCTCCAGTTTCTCCATTCCTCAGCATGGGACTGGAATCTAAACCAGACAATTAAAACCCCATTTATATATGCATAAGATCAATATCAAATCAAAAGTACGGTCTCTCAGCATCAATAATATATGCCCACCATTTGCATATGTATATAGACTTACAAGCAATTTCAAGATAACCGATTACAGTATAAAAATCACTTCTTCTCAAAAGCAAGTTAGCTGAGAAAAGAAAAAAGGAAAAAAACGATGGTCTTCAACCAAATAAACAGTAATTACCCTTGCTGGCGCTGATGAGAAAAAAACCATCTGGAGTGACAGGACTGTAAAAGAGATCCACTACGGGACGAGAATGGCCATGACATACAAGTGGGAAAGCAACCTTTTTCTTATCCATTTTCTTCCCGTGACTCAAAAATCAAACACAAATAAGAAAAAAAAAACAATTCCTTGCTTAATCTCTAGCAAATCTACACAAACCCAAAGAATAAAAAACACAACTTGAGCTTTTTTTTTTCTGGGTACTTTCCTGAATGAGAATATACACAGAGAGATAAAGAAGTAATGAAGAAAAAAAGGGAATGGCGGTAGTTTAATACAGGTGGGAAAGACGCTATGATTAATGAGATTTGGGAACCGATCGCGTTTCCACACCTCCTAACCCTGAGCTCTGAGCAAGATGATGCCCAAATAAAAAAGGAAAAATAAGAAGAAAAAATCAGTTGTGTTTACAGAAAATCTAAAGTCAGGCACAGAGCAACAAAACCAAAGAGGGGCTAGGCGCAAAGAAAACCTTGCCATCAATCTCCATTTATAGGGGAATGGCTCCCTAGACTTCATTTAAGGGGAAATTTGAGTTAGCCCAATAAAATTTGTTACATTTTCGAATCCAATAAAAACAGAAAGCTTCGGCGTTTCGGTCATATTATCTATAAGTACAATAATAGTAATAATAATAAAGGCCCGGTTCGTCTATCCATCAGCGCCACAAAGCCCGTGAATTTCAACGAACACCCACTGAGAGAGAACCTGTATATATATATAAAAACCAAAACTTTCATTTTTGTTCGTGATTGAAAATCAAACATTTTGTCAAAGACAACCCCTTTCTTCCTTCAAAATCCCCGGGAGTGTAGTAGAGTACAAAAGCTTGAATTAAGAAGCAGCAATACTCAATGGCGACGGTGGATATCGAGAGGAAGCAAACGGCGTCGGCGGAAGAGATGTGCACCGCCAAGAGCGGCGCCAAGCAAGGGGAAGGCCTCCGGCAATACTATATTCAACACATCCACGAGCTTCAGCTCAATCTCCGTCAAAAAACACACAATCTCAATCGACTTGAAGCCCAACGCAACGAGCTCAATTCTCGAGGTCCTCTAGCAATAATATATTGTGTTTCTCTCTGTTTTTATTGTCTTAGTTTTGTTTAATTATGGGTTAATTGCGATTGTCGATTTGGTTTCATGGTGTTTTGATCTGTGAGAAAATAATGACATTTGAATAAAGATTAGTAAGATAAGAGGAAGATTATTGTGTACTAATTGCTAGAGGTTAAGGTGGTGATTCATCTGCTAGTTACTTTGAGAATTGGCTTCTGTTGGTTGATAAACAAGAAGTGAAGCAAAGGATTATATTGATCTCGCAGGTTTATCTAACTTTGTTCTAGATCTGACCATTTTTTAGTTGCTGCAATGGAGATGAATTGGAAACATTTTACATTTTCTAATTCAACACCATCCGGAAAAGCCTTAACTGAATGTGAATAGAAAATAATGCAAAGTAATTGTTAGGTTTCAAAGGCCACAATTTTTAGGATAAAAATGTAGCTTGAACTCGTCATTTAATGGTCAATAGTGTGCATTGATTAAGCCATTTTCCGTTTTCTGTATGGTTGGAAACTAAGGGTGGTTGAATATGTAATGTTCACCTTATCTTTTTTATTGCCCGTCGGCGCCATTGTTTACCTGTTTAGAATTGTTCTGATTGGAAGAGAACTGGCTTATTTGAACATCATTGCATTTTTAGTTTGGTAGTGCATTGGCTACATCTGAGTTCTGACAATACTGTGCCAATGGTTAGGGAGCAAGTTATTTTATCAGGGGAAGAGGATGCTTTTTAAGATAATGTTTTATTCATTCTGGTGCCTTTTCTTGCATAATTACTTGTTATATTTGCATATTGGTCAGTGAGAATGCTTAGAGAGGAACTGAAACTGCTTCAGGAGCCTGGGTCCTATGTTGGTGAGGTTGTGAAAGTTATGGGTAAAAACAAGGTCTTAGTCAAGGTTTGTGATCCTTCATAACTCTATCTTTGTCATTAAAATGGGAATAACTTATTATTGCTGACTAACTACTTGGTATCCGCATATGATATTTAAAACCGTAATTGTTTTCTCATTTTGTATTCTGTGATGTCATTTCTGGATTTTGCGTTTCAATCTTACTATGTTACTCTTTTTTAATTTCTTGTCTAGGTTCGTCCAGAAGGAAAATACGTTGTCGATGTTGATAAGAATATTGATATCACAAAAATCACACCATCCATTAGAGTTGCTCTTCGTAATGACAGCTATGTTCTCCATTTGATCTTACCAAGCAAAGTAGATCCCTTGGTTAATCTTATGAAAGTTGAAAAAGTACCAGATTCTACGTATGACATGATTGGTGGTCTTGACCAACAGATTAAAGAGATAAAAGAGGTTTGCACTTCCTGAATTTGTTCATTTATGGCTTACCACTTATTTGGTTTTCTCTTTATCTCTTATGATTCTCCATTATTAATCCCATTTTTGGTTCTGAATTGGTTCAATTCTTTACACCTGCTATGTGGTAAAATTTGCAGGTTATAGAACTTCCAATTAAACATCCTGAACTGTTTGAAAGTCTTGGAATAGCTCAGCCAAAGGTACTATCATACTTCCAAGTTATAGCGTTTTTCGATTTGTTTTTCATGTGGTTGCATTCTAAGACTAAAACTTGCCCTTTCATAAATTATAATAGGGCGTCCTGCTGTATGGACCACCTGGTACAGGAAAAACACTATTGGCTAGAGCTGTGGCCCATCATACCGATTGTACGTTTATCAGGGTTTCTGGTTCTGAATTAGTTCAGAAATACATTGGAGAGGGCTCTCGAATGGTTAGAGAACTTTTCGTTATGGCCAGGTTTGCTCTTCTTCTTCCTTGCCTGTTGTCCTTAAACAAATAAAAAGGCAAAATATATTATAGCTAGGTAGAACTGTTTTTAAATATCTCCTATATTTAAATTTCTGTTTCTAATCCCTTTTATTTGAGTTTGATGAAGAAAAGGAAACTTTTTTGTAAATGTGATTAGTTACCTGTGATCTGGAATTACTGATTAGCCAATAGCCAGTTCTCATGTAACCTGAAACACAAAGGAGAACTGCTTCTGTCTGATCATCTATCACACTGTTATGCTTTTGCTTTGTATTTCCTTTTACATTTTAATTACTTCTGTTTTTCGTCTCCTCCCTTCTCCAGGGAGCATGCTCCATCAATCATATTTATGGATGAGATAGACAGTATTGGGTCTGCTCGAATGGAATCTGGAAGCGGCAATGGTGACAGTGAGGTGCAGAGGACAATGTTGGAGCTTCTCAACCAGCTTGATGGATTTGAAGCATCTAACAAGATCAAGGTATTAATGACAGAAATAAAGATTTAATGAATTAGAAAGACCATATAGTTTGTGTTCATTTATGTTATTGATTCCTTATCTGCTTTGATGCATTGAATAACAGGTTCTTATGGCCACAAATCGGATCGATATCTTGGATCAAGCTCTTCTTAGGCCTGGGCGAATTGATAGGAAGATTGAATTTCCAAATCCTAACGAGGAGGTACTTGCCATTTAATGTCGTCATTGTTATGTTCCTGCAAGCATTTTAGTACCCGAATTTCTCTAATTTCTAGAGGAGCATGCAATGCCTCTTTAGGTACTTATGTTGTCGGTTCAATTATATGCAGTCTCGCTTTGACATCTTAAAAATACATTCTAGAAGAATGAATTTGATGAGAGGGATTGATCTAAAGAAGATTTCAGAGAAGATGAATGGCGCTTCTGGTGCAGAGCTTAAGGTATGTTTGCAGATGCTCGGTTAATTAAATTTTACGTGGTCTTTGGATGAGAAATATATATTTATTCCAATCAGAATATGGTTGGCAAGCTGTAAATAGTGTCTTTTCTTCTAGATCCTCCTCCCCCCAATACCCTAAGCACAGAGGGGGAGACAATATATTCGAAACCGTTTCCTGCGTTCCAGGAAATACAGTTCATCTCACATTGTGTAATTTATGCTAGAAGCAAGATCCTTCATCCACAGTCTTTTGACATTAGTTGCATCATGCATGGATATATCTTGCAAGAGTTGATATCTTGCTTTGTATGACGTAAGGTTATTCCGACATATACGAGATTTGTGATGATTGTTATGTTACAATTTACAAGCTTATTGAAAATGTTTTCAGTACATAAGTTGGATAATCGAATTGCTACTTTTGCAAGACCATAGGCTTCTAACTTAGCAACTATCTGTTGGTGTTTGTGCTAGTTTGACAAAACTCTTGTGTATTTTGCAGGCGGTATGTACAGAATCAGGAATGTTTGCTTTGAGGGAAAGGAGAGTCCATGTAACACAAGAAGATTTCGAGATGGCAGTGGCAAAGGTGATGAAGAAGGAGAGCGAGAAGAACATGTCCTTGCGGAAGCTATGGAAGTGATTAAGTTTTATTTCTCGTGCTTTCGCCATTCTTGGTCAATTCGAACGCCTCGATTTAATATATTGATGATGTATAGAGTATTAGCACAACAAATGCCCGGCGACACACGTCTGTTTTTCTAGACACGGCTGTCGTTCAAAATTTGCTTCAAGTAGATGACTTAAAATTTATGAATAATACTGCCAGGTTCCCAAATGCATGAAGTGGCAGATTTTTTAATTTAGAGAATATTTCATACTTTACGTATGGATTTTTTTTAATAAAAAATATTATTTAACCGAAGTTATTAATTTATCGAATATTCATTTAGTGAGATTTTACTGTATCTTACCTCTTTATTCTTTCTAATTTATCGAATATTCATTTAGTGAGATTTTACTGTATCTTACCTCTTTATTCTTTCCCAGCTTTCCCATTTCTCCCATGCCGATACGGAACAATGGCGCATCGTGCGGGCAACAATACAAGGTAAGGTGCATCAGTGCTTCGCAACTTGGGACTTCTGTTCCAACCAGACGATCCAAGTCAAGATCGTCGACTCAACTATGCTCCCACCGCACAGTCCCCGCCTTCAACTCAATCCACCACCATTGTCTTCTTCGATTGTTGTTTGAAATCATAGTACCCTCCGAAGCTTTTCGTGTTTTTGTGCATCAATGGATGGCCGTACGAGTATTTTAAGCTTCATAACAGATGTTTTGTTCAATCATATCTCGTCCCCAGACATGTTGATGAAGTGTTAGACCAAGCAATTAAAAAAAAACAAAGGCTCCTCTGCTCTGGCCCCCTTCCCTCGGTTTTGGTAGTTAATAATCCCCCAAGTGATAAAGGAGTAGTCTCGGTCGCTGTCGGTTCAGACCACACCCAATCGGGTTAAACTGTCGTCGCAGCGTAATGTAAACAAGCAGTATTTATGCCCACCAAGCAATCCACATCATTCCAACCGAGAGTGGGGCAGCTGAAAGCTGGTCTTAGCCATTGCCAGCATGGTGGGGTGGGCTCAAAACAACACTGTCCTAATTTTCAGGGGCTCATTACCCCCACCCCCACATTGGTTAAATTCTAGTTACAGGGGGCAGCAGGAGGTGTACAATTACTGTCGATCGGATTGTCGGATTGGGCCGGCTTTCTTTCTTTTGGTCGAAGTGTAGGATCGAAGAAGCAACATGAGCATATGAACTAGATTTTGCATGATACCAAGAAAAAGACTTGACTTACACCATATTATGCCTGTCTATGCATGTATGCAGACATGTTTTCGAATTCGGTATTGTTCATAACCATAATGAACATCTACCCGCACAGTCACAGATTTCACTTATTTTCAAATGTGCGTTAAAGTAATTTCGTTTTGAAGGGGGGAGCAATTATTACAGATTGCGACCCTTCATTCTAAACGAAATTCAGTTGACATGCATGAGGGAAACATGAATGTACAAAGGAGATGACTGTAGGGTAAGGCAGAAAATAGAAATGATGAAAGAAGAAGAAGAAAGTAAAAGAACTCAAGAAAAGCGCGGTGCATGAATTAATGTAAACTCGGAACAGGACATTACATGTTGTTTGCAGTGCAAGTGCAATGGGACAATGTTGCTTCAACATAAATGGGGGCAGGCTCAGAGACATCAATACACGAGGGACATGTACGAACATAAGATTTTATGTTAAGGGGTGCGAACTATTAGGGGTTACAAAATTATAAAATTTCAGAAGTACGAACTTAGATCGGAAATATAAAATATATATATATAAACTATAATATAGTTTAAAATTTTCAAAAAGTGCGACCGCCTCCTCCAGCACCAAGTAACGAAAGGATTAGGAAGCAACTGTCCTTGTCTATTCCCCTCTTGCTTTGTTTTGTTTGATGCTATACCTTAAGAGAAAATAACCCTCCAGAAAAACCCTGAATTTATTATTAAATTTTCCGCTCAAATTTCGATCTAATTCTTTATTTTTCGACACATCTATTAACTTGTTAAAATTTAAATCGTGTCACAATAAAAATCAAACGAGATATAATCGAAAAAACAATACATGGAGGTAATAGTACTTCCATATTTAAGTTTTGGAGTATCATTTAAACTCAGTGCCGTCTCTGGGCATGGGCAGGAGGGGCACCCGCTCAGGGCCTTATTATTTTTATAATATTTGATATTAAAATTTAATTCTTTTAATATTTATTATTAAGGGTGTACTCTTAAATTTTATTTATTTAGCACTTATTTTTAGGATTCAATTTTTTCTAACATTTATTATTAGGGGTCTATTTTTAAAATTTAATTTTTCTCAATATTTGTTATAAGGGGTCCAATTTTTTCAATAATTATTATTAAGGGCCTATTTTTTCCCAATATTTATTATTTGTGACATACTCTTAATTTTTTCAATACTTGTTATTAGACTCGATTTTTTCTAATACTTATAATTTGAGGTCTAATTCCCCATATTTGTTATTAGGGACATTCTCTTAAAATTTAATTTTTTTAATATTTGTTATTAAGGGTCCAATAGGGGCATAATTTTTTCCCAATATTTGTTATTAGTAACATACTTTTAAAATTTATTTATTTTTCTAATATTTGTTATTAGAAATCCAATTTTTTTCTAATACTTGTTATTAGGGGCCTACTTTTAAAATTCATTTTTAATATTTATTATTAGTGGCTTAATTTTTTTCTAATACTTGTTATTACTAAGGGCCTACTTTTAAATTTTATTTTTTAAAATTTATTATTAGGAGTTTAATTTTTTGGTTCGCCTTTGGGACACTAAAATCTCAGAAACGGCTCTGAAAAACTATATTAATAGATTTGCTGATAACAATCTAGTAGTAGTCCTGCACCATTGAGATCCATAATGATTACCGTATGCAGTTGAAGGATTAAGAAAGTGGGTTATTATTAATTTATAAATGTTGTTTTCCTAAAGTGTTGCTAACCAGAAGATTGCAGGATCTACTGAATAGTCTGTCATTCCATGGATTGACATGCCATTTCCATGCTACCTAGTGACAGCACTATGAACCCAATCTGATTCCACAATGATGGCAAAGTTTTGATACACAAAATAAAAATATATTTTTAATACTTTTTTTATGCGGTTTTTAACTGCTTTTAGTTTTAAGATTAACTGTTTTATTTGAATGTTATAAATTAATTATACCGGGTATTGGCACACACAAACAATATATGTTCAAAATTTTTGCAATTAACAAAATCTTCATTAAAATAAAAAAGTGCTGCGCCTGCAAACATGTGTCTCATATGATTAATAACGGAATATTTCCATGGCATGTGGTAGATGCTCAGTTCTTTTAGCGGGATTATGAGCGTTGCATGATGGCTTGCTCTATGCATGGACGAGGGACTATAGATGTGCAGAAGTTGAAACGGATTGTAAGAAGATTACGAGGAATATTGGCGGTAAATCGGCGACTTTGGCCGGTAGTGTGCTGGTTGAGGGTATTAGGGAGTTGATATGTCGTGATTGGCGAGTTATGATCAACCATGTCAAGCGGGAGAGTAATGGTGTTGCCGACAAACTTGCGTCCTTGAGTCGGGATGAGGGCCTTGCTGCGTCGACTTACTTGGAGACTCCTCTACTTGTGATGGCGTTGGTTGCCGCAGATCATGACCTGTGCTTGCGAGGGGATTTGGAGGTGGAAGCCGAGCAACACTTAGGCAATGGTGCTGAGGCTCGGTGGCATGTTGATCCCGGTGGTTAAGGGGGTTGCTTGTGTCGCTTGTTCCATGGTGTTTAGAGCCATGGCTATGGTAATTTTGTGATTAGGCTTATGTAAACGAAGTTTTGCTTGCGTTATTCTTTGTATTGGTATTCTGATAAGTACTCTTTTCCCTATTTAAATTTAGGGGGTTTAACGAGACCTATAGGTATACCCAACTCCTTTCTATCAAAAAAAATAATAACAAAATATTTCCCTGACATGCTTTTAATTTTTTATTTTACACTCAAAATCAAATATTATAAAGGTTCATCATAAAATCGATTCCTTCTATTCAACTTGTTATATTTTACAACATCACGATTTGACCTAAAATAAGGGCCAGCCCCTACCAAGCATTGGATAGTTTCGCCCTTGTCTTTGATTCTTGTAATCAACATCAAGTGAATTTATTTTGTATGTTTAATATTTTAATTCAAATCTTTTAAAATATTAAATCTATTTCAAAGCTTAACAGGATTTATTAATAAGTAAATATAAAAATAATTTGGGGGAAAATGTTGGTATAAGTACAATATAATTATATGATTTAATTTAATTTAAAAAGGGTGTTTATAAATAAAAATAAAAGGAGAGAGATGAGGGGTGAGTTGTTTAAACTTAAAAGAAAAGTTGAAGGGAAAAGACTCCTTTCTGGAAAAAATACAAACAGACAAATACATGGCCGTTGGAGAGAGACATAAATAGACAAGGATGGTTTTAAAGGGACAAAACACATGGCATGAAATTGAAATGTACTACTTTGTGTTTTTCTATTAAAAATATATATTTAAAAAGGGTACTTTAAAATTATTTATACATAATCAATTTATATTTTCATACGATGCACGAATTAATTATATCTGTAAGTTAAAATGTATTAAAAAGTTTTATTTTATATTTTTTCTGGAGTATTTTTTTTACAATCGGCCGGGGTATTAATAGTAACATAATTGGGATTTTTAAATGAAAAACTCTTTTTTAATATTTAATTAAAAGAGTGATCTCATATTATTATTATTTGGAAAATGACCTACAAATCTTACACGTAATTCGAACTGAAAAAAGTGAAAAACACTTGCCCTCGATTCACGAGGGCTAAAACCAAGAGTACGGGTTTGGTCTGTGGATTCTGTCTTGTATCGCTGCCAGAGGTTGTTATCTTTGTACTCCCAAATAAAACTTCACTCGCTCTTTTTCTCTCTTTAAAATAATAGTATTTCTTTGATAAAACTCTTATTGCTATTTATGTCTTTTTATCATTGTTTATTTATTTTTAGATTCATGTGATTTGCTTTTCTCTTTATTTCTAAAAGTTGACAAATTTGAATATTTAATTTTGTGCCTCAATCGGTCATCCTCTTGTGTCCTGGTGTTAAAGGTAGATGTTCATTATCCTTTGGTACCTGGGTTCGAGCATTAGTAATGCATATTGTGTGTGTCGTTTTTAAAAAAACTAAGAAAATTGAACAGATGCTACCCTTGCATCACACCAATAAAAAAAACTTTGTGCCTCAATCAATCCGATTAGGCCTCACCATCCAAAGTTTATTAATATAAAACCTTAAACCAAAACTAAATATCTACACCATTTAGTCATTTACAATAGGCAGTAAACTATAATTTTTAATTTTTTATAACAATATATATACATATATACAATAAATATATTTAACTGATTAGTTCTTTGAATTTGATTAATTAAACTATTTTACCAATGACAAAAACGGCATGTTGAATTGTTTTGCCAAATTTGGACAAGATTTGACACATTACCAACACCGATTAGAATTTGTCAAATTTCTAACTTTACATGGAACTAAAGATTTGGTGGAAGTTGAGATTGACGGCAACTTCCTTTTACAATCTTATCTAAAATTTACAAAGTACTCAATTTTAGCATTGATGTCAGTTTCTTGTAACATTAATAATAAATACACAAATGCATAACTTACTCTAAAAACCACAATATTATTGTTGGGGGCAAAGTATATTTGCATTTCATTGCAAATGAAATATTAAACAATGAAAACTTTCTCATTTTTTGTGGTTTAAATCTCAACTTTTGCACCGAAGATATAATTATCACGAAACATTTTTTGGAAATAAAGCAAATTAAGTTGGGATCTCCCCATAACAAATATTTGTAATACTTAATTCAAATTAATTAATTATACCATTTTCCTCTTATTAAACTCTTATTACTTTATAAAATTTTGACATTTTAAAGCTTATTACGAATTTTTAAAAATTTTAAAAGGATTAAGTAAATAAAAAAAAATTAAAAAAATTTCAAAATTTTAAAGGGTCGTGACCCACTAATCTTTTAAAGGATCCGCCCCTAACGCCACAAATCATATATTTTAGCTCAAACTTTTAGGAAGAAATTTTTCAGCGGGTTCCACTGCGAGGACGAAATGTGGATAGGGGTGGGAGAAAATACCCGACCCGACTACCCGATTACCCGAATACAAATAACCGGGTAATTACCCGGAATTTTTTTTTTACCCGGGTCGGGCCCGGGTCACAAAAGTAGAAAATTTCGGGTACCCGGTTAATTTCGAGTACCCGGTTCCTAATTTTTTTTTATTTTTTATTTTAAATATAATTATATTTTTTAAACAAAATATCCTTATATTCACTATATTTTCAAATCAAACAACCTAATTTTTAAATCTCGATCCCTCAAATGTTCTCCCTTCACAATTCGTACTAGTCTTCTCTCTCAATTTCACCGCACTCCATATATATATAATTCGAATATTATATATATTACAGTATATGTATATACAATATATTTAATTTTATGTTGGAATATAAATTGTAATTATTGACTCTAATGTTATTTGGGTTTGATATTTCGAATATTAAACTTTATGTTGGATTATATAATTCGAATTTTTCTTTTTTTAGGTATATTTAAATTATTCGAATTAAAAAAAAAAACTAGCGGGTACCCGGTACCCGATTAGACGGGTACCCGAATCTCGGGTACCCGGAAAAGGCGGGCCGGGACACGGGCCTTTATTTGAGGTACCCGAAACCCGGGTACCCGACAATTCCCACCCCTAAATGTGGATGCAAGTAAATGATTACTTGACACGTGGCGAATTCTGATTTGATATCTTTTTATATGTTAAAACTAAAAGCGTCAATTATCAGAAAAACAAAACTAAAAAGACGGTACAGAGTCAGAGAAGCGAACGACCCGACCCGTTACTCCGTTGATTGCGTGGACGAAAACTCGTTATGGCTTTTTAATTTTGAAACTATATTTAAAATAAAATTTCATATTATACATATATTATTTTTTGATTACTTGAATTCAACCATACATACATATATGGTCAATGGCAGAACTAGAATAAAAGTTTGAGCGGTTAACTTAATTTTTTGAAAAATTTGGAGACTTAAACGAAAATATTTAAAAATTTGAGGGTTTAACTAATTTTTTAATAATTTTGAAAGATTTAACAAAAATATTTAAAAATTTTGAGAGGAAATGTAACTAAAAATATTAAAAAATTTGAAGTTTAATATGAATTTTTAAAAATCTTGAAGGGCCAAATTAAAATTTTCTAAAATTTTAGAGATAAAATTTAAATTTCCAAAAATTATGGGGTCGTGGCCCCACCGATTCTTTAAAGTATCCGCGCCTGTATACGGTAAACATATCACAATTAAGGACCGATATATAATTATTGGTATACGTAAAATATAAGTATATGACATATATAATAAATTAAAAGCGGGTGGTGTTCATCATAAGAGACTCAGATTTAATCGCAGTGCCTACAAGTTGAGTGTGCATTGTCAAAAAGAGCTAAGAATATTTATGAACAAATACTATCACAATTTTATGTAGCAATTCAAATTTTTATCATCTATGAAGTTTAAAGATCTCTGGTAGTTATTATAGAATCAATGGACAGACGCATAACTTAATGCTAGGGCGAACTTATAAAATTTTCGGGGAATAAATTTTCAATAGGGAATACATAAAAAATTCTTAAAAATTTACAAATTATATAGAAATTTTAAAATTTTAGGGGGCAACAGCCACTCCAGTCATTTCTAGATCCATCCGGATCCTATCACAAAGTTGAGACTTGGATTTTTGGCTATATAGGTGCTAGCATGCGCATAAGCATGCAAATTTTTGCATTAGTCAATTGATGATTTATTGATTATGATTGCTTAACCATCTAATTAGTGCCCATTTTCAAACCTCAATTAGAAATGTTAATGAAAGCTTAGACCCGATTTCACTTTCAATTTAGATTTGACATTGAGTAGCTATGGATTCTACAAAACTTTCACTATGATATAAGTCAAAGGTTTATTTATTTAATTTTTCTGTTTTTTTTTCACACATCGTGCCATAAATGGAATTACATGTGGCCATTCTCCAAAGGTTACCATTTTTTAATTGTGAGGATAAACTTAGAGATTAGGGTTAATGATACGGAAGATTTGATATGGTAGTTGGAAAGGGATTTGCCAGCAAATCATATGTGCAAATCCCTTCTTTCCCTCTTGACTTCACTTTTTTTAATTGCTTTCAAATCGATTTATTCACGCGTCAAGCCAAACCCCAACCTGTTATTTTATTTTATTTTTCAATGTCTATATTGGCGAGTTTAAATTAGTTTTATGTTAACGGTCATATATTCCATAACTAAATTTAAGTAAAAACAATTTAGAACGTTAAATATAAAGTCACTCGGTTTATGGGGTTGCGTCCCGGTTTTTTTTGGTATAATAATATTTTAGATCATTTTGAGTTTAAATATTAGTCAAATAAAATTTTTGTCTCACCCCTTTATTTAAATACTTAATAGACCTTAATCCCTCCCAAATATTTAATCACAACTCCATCCCCGACTGTATAAATTCATTATAAAAGTGAAATTTTCAACCTAATTTATTTCATTCACAAGATTAAAATTTAAATCATCACTTTTACTTATATAATTATATTATCTAATATGTCACTTTAATAAAATAACCGGTAATTGATAGCATCCTCGCTCTTCATTTTTTCCTTTCTTCCACGAAGATGAGGTAAAAAAGTAATGATCAATCTACTCCAATTATTGTGAATTATTTTCTTCTTTAGCATATGAGTCCAAAATTATGATTGGGGTTCAATTATTTGCTTCCATAAACCTTGTCTAATCATATTCCAAACTTTATGTCTAGGGATGGCAGACGGGTACAGTTTCGCGAATTCCGCACCGCACCCGCTCCAGCTGGCGTGGGGATGGGTATGAGTTTGATGGGTAGTGGACGGGTGTGGATGTAAAAAGTCATACCCGCCGCGGGTAGTGGGTAGGTGGTGGATTTAAGACCTTACCCGCCCCGCACCCGCCCGCCCCGCACTCGTCTTCCCCGTATGCTACCCGCCATATTATGTGACTTTGAAGATATCTAATTCAATATAAAAAATTTATTCTTTATTCAAATTTCAAGTTCATTGTTTTAGTTTTTTGCACTGTCTTACCCTCAGATTTCTCACATAATAACTAACTTACACCGGTGTAAATTAGTCATAGTTAGTTAGCTATAGTTCAGTAGAACTTACATCGGTGTAAGTTAGTTGTACCACATCACAAGTTAACAGTGTTAGGGTCGGGGGCGTTTTAAATGACGAAAGAAAATTTCAGGGGGCACATTAAACGCATCCAAAGTTCAGGCACCACATTGAACTTTCCGTCAAAGTACAGGGGGCATTGGTGCCATTATCCCTTCATGTTTTATGTGATATGGTTGCTGTCAGGCGGGCGGGTAGGCGGGTACATGCGGGTATAGGCGGGTACGAGATAGGTAATGGGTATCCAATTGAGTGGTGGGTGTCGGGATGGATTTTAGAATATACCCACGTGGGCGGGTGTGAATTTGAAAATTATACCCGCCGTGGGTGGTGGGTAGGTGGTGGATATGAAAATTTTAGGTGGGTATGGGAATGGGGAGGGAGTATCCGCACCCGCCCCGCCCATTTGCCATCCCTATTCATGTCAGTGCATGATTTTCATAACTATAGCAGTGCCAGGGTTTGATTTATTGTGAATTTTTTTCAATAACAAATTTGAAGTAATTCCATGTGCTCTTGTGTTTCCAAAAACCAAAATTTAGTAGTAACTATTTTTTCAGTTACCAGATGATAGAAGTTGGCAGCTTTAATGAAATACAAAAAGCAAATGTACTGTAAAATCATTTGCAGGGTTAATATTGGTCATTTTCGAAAACTCCAGAGACTTGTTAGCGATAGCATGTATATTCTAACAACTTTGTCCACTTGTGTCTTTGTAATGCAAAAATGTAATAAATAAATGGAAAACTACACCACTGACCACTAAATAAATTGGGGATACCTATTTAAACCACTGAACTATAAAAAACGTCAATCACACCACCGAACTTATAAAATCAACCTATTTTGACCACCGCCATTAAAAACCTAACGGTGGAGTGACGGAACTGCCACGTGGCAATTGATGGGTATATTTAAAAATTACACATTTGGTCTCTGTTATTTACACATTCTTTCAATTTAGTCATAATTTTCAATTAATAAAATAATAAATTATTTAATTAAGTGGTGACACGTGTCAAGACCTTATTGGAGGATTTTAATTATTTATATTTAATTTTATTAATTTATTTTCTCCCTCCAATCAGGTGGTGACACGAGTCACCACCAATTTAGAGGAGAAAAACAAATTTTCCTTCATATGCGTTAGGGTGAGTTCGAACCTGGGTCTCCCAGGAGTAAAGCTAATGGCTTTGCCACTGCACCAAACACAACTTTATGCTATAATTCTCCAGATATAATAAATATCTCTTATTAGTTTCTACATTTATAAGCCAAAAGCTCAAACCCTAAACACTAATTTCACATATATAAATCATAAACCCTAAACTCTAACACTATATATTTCAAATTAATTTCAAGCTAAATATTTCAAATTAAACCTCAAACCCTAAAATTTTCAAATTAATTAACGTTAAATATTTTAAATTAAACCCTAAAAATTTCAAATTAATTTCACGCTAAATATTTCAAATTAAGCCCTAAACCCTAAAATTTTCAAATTATTTTCACGCTAAATATTTCAAATTAAACCACAAACCCTAAACCCTAAACCCTAAAAATTTCAAATTAATTACACGCTAACTATTTTAATTTAAACCCTAAACCCTAAATATTTCAAATTAATTTCATGCTAAATATTTCAAATTAAACCCTAAGTATTTAGTGTGTAATTAATTTGAAATTTAGGGCTTGGGGTTAGGGTTTGGGGTTTAATTTGAAATATGTAGCGTGAAAATAATTTGAAATATATAGGGTTTAGAGTTTAAGACTTAATTTGAAATATTTAGCGTGAAATTAATTTTAAATTTTTAGGGTTTATGGTTTAGAGTTCAATTTAAAATATTTAGCGTGGAATTAATTTGAAAATTTTAGGGTTTGAGGTTTAATTTGAAATATTTAGCGTGAAATTAATTTGAAATATTTAGGGTTAGAGTTTAGGGTTTAGGATTTATATATGTGAAATTAGTGTTTAGGGTTTGAGCTTTTGGCTTATAAATGTAGAAACTAATAAGAGATATATATTATATCTGGAGAATTATAGCACAAAGTTGTGCTTGGTGCAGTGGTAAAGCCATTGGCTTTACTCTTGGGAGACCCAGGTTTGAACCCACCCCAGCGTATATAAAGGAAAATTTGTTTTTCTCCTCTAAATTGGTGGTGACACGTGTCACCACCTGATTGGAGGGGGAAAATAAATTAATAAAATTAAATATAAATAATTAAAATCCTCCAATAAGGTCTTGACACGTGTCACCACTTAATTAAATAATTTATTATTTTATTAATTGAAAATTAGGACTAAATTGAAAGAATGTGTAAATAACAGGGACCAAATGTGTAATTTTTAAATATACCCATCAATTGCCACGTGGCAATTTCGTCACTCCACCGTTAGGTTTTTAACGGCGGTGGTCAAAATAGGTTGATTTTATAAGTTCGGTGGTGTGATTGACGTTTTTTATAGTTCGGTGGTTCAAATAGGTATCCCCAATTTGTTTGGTGGTCAGTGGTGTAGTTTTCCCTAAATAAATAAACAGAATGTATATTCTAACAACTTTGTCCATAAGAGATCACAATTTTTTTTCTCGTGGCACGTTTTTCGTCTGTCTAATATAAAATTGATATAATTGTAAATCTAAAAATTTGGGTTCAAATTTCACTATGTTTAAATACACGTGTTTGATTCCTGTAAAATGATTAATGGAAATAAATTGATGCAATTATGCAAATTGAGATGTGAAATTTCAGAATCTTTGTGTTTTAAATGCAATGAATAATTGTTGATTTTGAGACTTCAATTTCATTACAGTCCCATCTATGCACTTTTAGACAAAAGGATGTCTTTACCAACTGTTTCCAACGAAAAGAAAGGACTTGATATGCATACAAACATCATCTCTACAAGATGGTTCAGTCAAAACATATGAAAACTCATTGGATCAAGCTGTCTTTAAAAAAACCAGGAAAAAATTGTTTGAGTGGTTACTTTGTGTCTGATCTCATAATAAACATGAAGTTAAAAACCTCATAAACATTTTTGTTTCTTTGTGTTTTTAAGACAATACACCCTTTGCCCCCGGATAAGATTCCTCTGCCCCTTTTCGGTGTCTTTATTTATGTCTCAACACTAAAAAACATTACAAAATTAAATTTCAAGCCCTAACCCTAAATTTTAAATCCTAAACCCTACACTCTAAAAAATACACTCTACCCTAATTTCCCTAAACCCTAACCATAACCCTTAACCTAAAACCCTAAGTCTTAAACCTAATTTTAAGTGTGGGGCATAAGTAGGAGTACCGAAAAGGGGCTGAAGATTTTCATCCCTTTGCCCCTCCCCAAAAAAATAAAATAAAATTAAATAAACAATGTAACGATTGAATTATGTATGTTTATAATTTATGGGAAGGCACATATGGCCCCAACATGTCGTGGGTGCATTAGAAGTCGATTAGGGAAAGAGGGTTCGAGTGGGTACCCAACTGTTGAGTGAAGGAAAAACATGGATATCCCCACCTGACCTGACCCGACCCTAAAAATAGACGAACATTTGTTTTCATGTGAACCGATTTAAGAGTAACATTACACATGGACAACCTTTAACCAATTTTTTTATGCTCTCTCACTCCCTAATTCCCCTATTTTTCGATCATATATCTCTTTACTCGTTAACTATTTGAATTTGATTGAGAAAATATTGATTTGATGCAATTGTCTATATAAAATATTAATTTTGGGTCATGTTATGTATAACGTAGCGTTCTTATGGTTACTTTAAAAGCGCTTTGTTGGTTTATTTTATGTTTTGGCATGTTAATATTCACATTTTTTACCAACTATGGTCTTATTGTATATGCTGGAAATAAAGACAATGGTTTTTTTTATGTGATTTTACATAAGCATTATAAGGATTTAGACAAATTTACATATAATTTTCATGCTACACATCAATACTTGTTCCATGTCATTATTTTTCCTAATATAATGAACATTGATAGGTTTAGTTTAGATTCTAGAATATATGTTTTCTAACGAGATGCCATTTTTTCAAAAAAAAAAAACTACAGCTTCTTTTTTTTTCTCAAGCTGTTTTGGCTTTTTTTAACCTAGCCACGTCATCTATGTTGTAAGCTCTGCGGCAGTACCAACCTTAAAACTGGTTGTCGACCGCCGATCACCATCTTTTATGTTTTTGCTATTCGTTCTTTGATTTCAGTCCTTTTATTTAATAAATCTGTCTTAATGACATGTTTTCCTCTACCTTTTGGTGCGTATTTTTTGTCTCTTGGCACGCTTTTCTGCCTATTGACACGTTTTTTTTGCTTCAGGGGTGGATTAGACGTCGTCACGACTGACCAAGATGACGCTCTTTTGGTTATCATGTGGATCTCCCTGCTTTGGACCATCGAACTGGATCTAGATGCAAGTTAGTCACCTCTCTTGTTCGTGATTTAGTTGTGGTAATAGACGTGTTGTCAACGTACCCCAACTCTGCAATATGCATTTTTAATGTTGTTGTTGATGTTTTTTACCTTCATCGTCGAGTTTGGTGATGTTTTGTATCTATTTTGTTTCGAGACTTTGAATTAGGTTTTTTTCCTTTTCTTTGGTCATATTTATGATCTAAAGGCGTTGGTTTTCATTTTAAAAATTAGTCTGGGTCAAATTATAAACTTTCATCTTGATTCCTTTATGAAAAAAACTAACGTACTCATTTAAAAAAAATCTACAGAATATATGTTATAGAAGTAGCTTTGATCATATATTAGTAAAATTAATGGATCATATTGTTTTGAAAATATTTTAGCCATGATAGTAAAATTTATGCTCATTATTTACTATTATTAAAAAAACAAATATCATCTATGTGGGAGATTATTAGCAATTTTCTAATTTGATGGACTTTCACATTAAAATAATTGTACAAAATTGTTATCTAACATAAGTATCAAATTATTTGATCTTAATTTTAATAGGTTATAAAAAGTACCATCTGATTTTATACGAGTTTTACATGTGTATGTTGGTGTAAACAAGTTGAATCAACAATTGCAACCACCTTAGCAACTGATGAAACTTGTTTGATTTTAGTTAACACATTTTGTCCATATTTATGCCATCTTCTAAGAATTCGTGTCCAACAAATTAATGGATATAATTCGTGGTCATTTGAAGAACAATTCTTTTATAATTAATTTAGAAATAGAATCGACTCATATCATATAAAATTTATTTAATTTTATATTTTTTTCTCGATTGTTGGGTGAGAATAAATAGATGATTAATATACATCGTTTGTTCGTGTCAATTATACGAGGGTTTAGCCAAAATAACTCTTTTTTGTCTTCTTTCTCTAACAAATAAATTTAAAATTTTGAGACTTTACTGTTGAGAGACAGGAAGATATCGTTGTTGTTGTACTTCGTCCCTCCTTTCCAAAGGTTCGATGTGTGTATTTGCTTATGTTCCTTTTTTTTTCTACATTCAATTTTTTCAATCAAATAGAAATATATTTATATTTTTAAAATAAATACTAAAATTCGAACCATTATTTTATAGGACATTTTGACATGTCTTATAGATATCATTATTTATATTTATATTCTCCTATGTTGTTCAATTCGTGCCTTTTCTTATTAATTGTAAGGTTTATAATGAAATAATAAATTCTATTGTAATTAGTGAGAGATGAACCTATAAACCCTCAACAACAAAAATGATAAAAAAAAATGAAGTGATGAAATAAAAGCTAAACACTATATAGAAAAAAGAAACAAGGGTAACATCGTCTCAAATGTTTGATTCTATATAAATATGTGGGTAAATATATATTTTGGTTCCTAAATTTGGTATCAAGATTTAATTTAGCATCTTAAGTCTCTCTCTCTCTCTTTTTAATTGGGGTACATGAACTTGGTTTCAAGGTTATTTTAATGCCCGACTTTTTTGTTCAATTGAGTACATGAACGTAGTTTTTTGTTCAAATAAGTACACACGATTTTAACTAATTTGAACCAAAAAACTAAGTTAATATACCAATTCAAGCAAAAATTTCAAATTCAAATACATATTGTACCAAAAAATGTTTAGATACCAAATAGATTATTTTTAAGCGCTAAATTAAACCCAATTTAAACAAAAAAAAAACTATGTACCAATTTATAGAAAATTCACTTTTAAGAATAAGCAATTCATTTGAATTGAGTGAAAATATATTGAAAGACTTTTACCTCTTACCCGACTCCAACTATAATTAGAGTTCTTGCGACTCTCCAACACCTAGAATCATAGGGTTAAAATGTTTAAATATGTTACTATGTTTATGTATTATTTTAAAATTTAAAATTTATACTTTATTTTTGTAAAACCGAGTTCTTATATTTTTTATTTAACATCTTTTTATTTTTCTTCTAATTTCTATTCATGGGCGAAGTCACATAGGGCTGGTAGGGCCTAGCTCCTGCGGCCACCCTTGTCCATTTTATTTTTAATATGACCCATGCAGATTTCTAAATTACAATTTCTTTTACTTATTCTTGTATTATAAAATAATTTTTATCTTAGTGGTATACTGTTTCAGCCTCAATGTGTAAGAGAATTTTAGTAGATCAAATCTTGTTGGTGATATTTTTTAGTTTTTTATTATTTTATTTTCGGCATTTTAACTTTCAATTCTTAATTTTATCATGCTTATATTTAATTTATCTTTAACTACCGACATAATAGTTAAAAAAGGAAATTGACCCTTTTAGTACTATACTTTTACACATTTTATTAATTTCAATCGTAAAAGTTGTAAACATATATATTTGATAAATTGTAGTAATGTTCAATCAATTATATTTTTTTTATTTTTAAAATTTAACAGTCAAATTAATAAAGACTATAAACATATATGACTAAAAAATTATTATTATTTATTAATGAGCTGATCAACGATTAATAAAAAAATTAAAATAAGTTAAGAGATAAATCAAAATTTTAAAAACGGTACTTGGCAAAAAAAAAGTTTTAAAACGGTACAAAGTTTTTTTTTTTTTTGAAATGGGTACAAAGAAATCAGACATATGTAAACCGGGGATGGAAATCATCTGCCCCCAAAGTATGCTCCCATTTGTGCCCCCACTTTAAAATAGTGGGTTTAGGGTTTAGAGTTTGGGGTTTAAGGTTGGGGCTTAGGGTTAGGGTGTAGGGAATTAGGGGTAGGGTGTATTTTTTTAGGGTTTGGGGTTTGGGGTTTAAGATATGAAAATTAGGGTTATGGGGCAAAATTTAATTTTTAAGTATTTTTAGGCAGGGGCATAGAAGGAGGCATGGTTAGGGGCAGGAGATTTTTACCCGTAAACCGGGGGAAAACACTCTTCACGTTGACCCTTATTCCAGTTGCGGCCACTACGCCGTTGTTCTGTTCTGGGTTTGTTTAATCTCTTCTCTCTCTCTTTTTGTAATTTTATTTTTCTTTAAAAGAATAATATTTATTTCTCTCTCTCATTTTCGTTGTAGTAATAAAAGGCCAACAAAGGGTAGCAAGTAAACCAGCATAAGCTAAAGCAGATAAGAGGCAAAAACAAAAACAAAAAAAAGGCTGCTCCACACTAAGGAGGAAAACTGTGCGAGAAAAGAGAAGCCAAAGCTATTTGTTTTTCTTTCCTCTTCTTCTTCTTCATTTCAGTTCTGTGTTGAAGAAAAATGGAGGGTGTTTTGCATTGGTTGAAGCTTGTAGCCATATCTTTCATGGTGCTAGTTTTGGCGCTAAAAGCCATTGTTTTGCTTTGGTGGAGACCAAAGAGAATCGAAGATCATTTCTCAAGGCAAGGTATTCGAGGACCCCCTTACCATTTCTTCATCGGAAATGTTAAGGAGCTGGTCGGCATGATGTTAAAGGCTTCGTCCCAACCCATGCCTCTCTCCCACAACATTCTCCCCAGAGTTCTCTCTTTCTACCATCACTGGAGGAAAATCTATGGTTCGATCTTCTAAACATTCTCAACCCCATCCTTTTTTTTTTGAATGGCGGGGTGCCAATGTGGGTTCTTGAAAAGTTTGTGACTTTAGTTTTGGTTTTTTGAGTTCAGACACTTGCCCTTTTCAGCCTTTTCAGACCCTTTGATGCTTGTTGTTGAAGTTCAGACAATTTTGGACGGTTCCACTTCTGTTTTTTTTCCTTTTCCCCTTATTTTCCTGTTCAAAATATCTTTACCATCTTTCTCTGTTTTTTGTATGTCATCTTCCTCTTGGCTTTTGTTTCTGTAGGAAGTTGTAACAGTAAGCACTAAGCACTGCTGGTTTTGAGTTGTCTTCTTTTCTCTGCCTGCACTCCCTCGTTCTAGTTACACAGTGTAAAACTCTTTAAATTTTACACGTTTTTTGTATCGTTGGATGGGTGAAACGTATGAATGAGATTAATAGTAGAATATGTGAAGATATCATTAACTCTCAGCCATCTATTTTTTCTATCCAACGATCCAAAAACGTGTAAAACTTAAAAGAATTTTACACTGTGTAAATTGATACTAGCCCATATATATATATATATATATGGTTTGTCATTTCTTTCTTTCCTGCTGGTTTTTCCTCTTTTGCAAACTTGATACTTACTACTTGAGGTTCCCTGTCAATCCCTCCTTGGTGTAAAGTCCTCATCTTTGTTGTTTGTTTAATATGATGTTGAAAATGTGTTTAACGTTTTCCGACATTAATTCGCAGGTGCAACGTTTCTGGTCTGGTTTGGTCCTACGGTTCGCCTCACGGTGGCCGACCCGGATCTCATAAGGGAAATCTTCACCTCCAAGTCTGATTGGTATGAAAAGAATGAAGCCCACCCGCTTATGAAACAGCTCGAAGGTGAAGGCCTGCTCAGTCTCAAAGGCGAAAAATGGGCTCATCATCGAAAAATCATCACCCCGGCTTTCCATATGGAGAATCTCAAAGTAATTAATTAACCACGCCACTTACTACATTAATCACTTCATCAACTTTTAATTAAAACCAGGCTCTTTTTTTCAATTGTAGTTGCTAGTTCCATTGGTGGCACAAAGAGTAACCGATATGCTCGACAAATGGTCGGCAATGTCGGCCAGCTCCGACGAGGTTGAAATCGAAGTTTGCGAATGGTTTCAAACACTTACCGAAGATGTCATTACACGTACCGCGTTCGGGACTAGTTACGAAGATGGAAAGGCCATTTTTCGTCTACAAGCCCAACAAATGGTGCTAGCAGCCGAGGCGTTTCAGAAAGTTTTCATCCCCGGTTATAGGTATCATTACAACCATCGTCACTTGTACTAGTTCGTTGTCATGTGACCATATGTGTCGGTTCTACGGAATGGCTAAATTTGGGATGTTGTAATTTCAGGTTTTTTCCGACCAGGAGGAACATAAGATTTTGGAAATTGGATAGGGAGATTAAAAAGTCATTGATGAAGCTAATCGAACGGCGGAAAGAGGACTTGGGGAATGTTGTGCAAGAGAAAGGAGCGAAGGATTTGCTGGGATTAATGATGCAGGCCTCAAATTCTAGTCCAAACATCACAGCCCATGACATAATCGAAGAGTGCAAGAGCTTTTTCTTTGCCGGCAAACAGACCACATCCAATTTGCTGACGTGGACCACTGTTCTTCTAGCAATGCATCCCCAGTGGCAGGTGCAAGCACGTGAGGAGGTGCTAAGGGTGTGCGGATCACGTGACATACCTTCCAAAGATGATGTTGTGAAGCTTAAGACGGTAAAAACAAAAGTCATTGTGTTTTGTCTCCTTGCCCTTGTTTAAGCCATTGTTTTAACTCAGTAAACCATTCTGATTTTGGGTTTCACATGTTGTCGTGTGCAGCTGAGCATGATCTTAAATGAATCCCTGCGGTTGTACCCACCGACGATAGCCACGATCAGACGGGCCAAAGTTGATGCAGAACTAGGGGGCTACATGATCCCTCGTGGGACCGAGCTTTTGATACCGATCTTGGCCGTTCATCATGATCAAGCCATATGGGGGAACGACGCTAACGAGTTCAACCCGGCTCGGTTCTCCGAGGGCGTGGCACGTGCAGCGAAACAACCTGTTGGGTTCATCCCGTTTGGGCTTGGGGTCCGCACGTGCATCGGGCAAAACCTAGCCATTTTACAAGCCAAGTTGGCTCTTTCGATCATACTTCAACGCTTCTCCTTTAGGTTGGCTCCGACTTATCAACATGCACCGACGGTTCTGATGCTACTTTACCCACAATATGGAGCACCGATCATCTTTCAACCTCTGCCGGAATCCACCATCCCTCAGAATGAAGGGTCCTGATTAGAGATATTCATATTTGCGACGAAAACAAAAGTGTCACTAAAAATCTTGCCGATTCCTTTTGGCTTTCGCTACAACTAATGAACTGAACTGAACTGACCCTCCCTCTCCTCCAAACTCCATGGTCGTGGCTAGGCTAACAAAGTATGTCTGAATGTAATATACTATATTTGCATTTTGCAACACAGTTTTGTAATATTATGCAATTCATGAAATTGGTTTCTACATGGAATTAGCTGCTGCTGCTGCCCTGCACCACGACAGAACCAGATTCTCACTTTTTTTCGTTTCTTTAAATATTTCCCCCACATTTTGGCAATGCAAATATTAATTTTCAATGCAAACTCATAGATTTTAATCAAAAGTTGCAGATTCCCTGTTCTTGCCGAACATTCTTTTTAAGAGAGAGTATACACCAAGTATGGTGTCATTCATATTCCGAGGCTTGGAAGAGAAAAAAAACAAAAATAAAAGTGGCACCCAAATCGGTGATCTTTGTGTTACTACAAATATTAAAGATGAAAGAACAGTTGCAGTACCCAAAAGATTGCTTTAATCCAGCAGGCAAATGCACTTTTTTTAAAAAAAATAAATAAATAAAATACATTAGTTGATCTCCTCATGCTCTAAGCTCTTCAAAGTTCAATCAATTAAGAATATTTATCATTTACAAAAGAACAAAACAGACAAAAGTAAAAGAAAAAAAAAAGACTGTATTTAAGGACTTGCTGGTTCCCAAGAAGCATGTGGTTTTTCCTTCTAGGAATCAAAGCAGGCCATCAAGCATGTGATCCCATCTATGATTACATCTTGCTTAATTATTTATTCTTTACTTATCACGATGCTAATGACTTGGTTATCGAGATTAATATTGTTATTAGTATTGAGTGAATTGGACGTACCTTAATCTTTGATGAAGTGTGTTTTAGGTTCTCTTGTTCTTTGTCTTAAGCAGGCCTCTCAACATTGACATCTAGGCAAATATCTGCAACCCTACTAGCTAATATATTATTACATGGACATATAAATTTCTATATATTTATATACCTAGGGGAAAAAAGAATTATATACATGATGAAAACATGCCTTATTTTAATCCCAGATGTCTCCAATTAACTTGTTACTCTGGTGCCAATGCTGTTTTCTTGAGCCAGCTTTTGTCTGCCATTGATTCATGCAAACTTTGTCCAGGCCACCATCTCAGAACACCAAATGGGCAATGGCTTCTTCAATCACAACACTTGAATTGTTACACAGAATAAGAACAAGAAAAGAAGCGGGGGGCCGACGGAAGATATGGAGAAATCGGTGTCTCCCCTTTGGGAAAGGGGTGGGCCGGTGGGGGGACATTTTCACATGGGAGCAAAATTGTTATAGAGTTGCAAATGAGACAACGGCAGAGGATTTGGTAGAGCCCCATTAATACGCTCTTCGGTTATATAAAACCAAAACACTATATTATATGTATACTTATAATTTTCGTTTCGAATCAAAATCGAATCAATGCTACAGTAACATCAACACTTGGACTGTTCTCAGGTGGGGGAGTGATTGTTAACTGGTTCTGGTTTGGCACTGCCTCTGTGGGGGCATCATTGAAAAGGACGAACAAACAGATGAAGTTAACACCGATTCTAATCGTTCGAATATATGTCCGATATGAGTATATTCAATAATACACGAACAAAAATGAAAGTTATCACTTCTACCTGTTAAGAAGATGAATTCACAGGGATATCGAATCTCATATCAGCCAATAACATGATTGACGGCTGAACTAACTTGTGTAATGTTTTGGAAGTATTCCTGTTTCGGGACCCCACGGTTGTTCTTAGGAGAACAGGATGGAGCACATAACTCAAGTAGGACTGGGATCGGCCAAGGCTCTCCTGTTCGTTACCCTTCCAAGAGTAAAGGGTTCTGACAAAATGATAAAATTGGTTGGGGACAATAATTACCCACATGTTTTTTTGTGGTAGATTTTAGCACTGCACCATGCAGGCTACCAGATATGTGTACTGCCAAAAACATAAGAAAGCCATAAAAAAATAGCAAAAGTACTGTAATTGTTTTCGAGTACGGTCCAACATACAGATGGCTACGACATATTGGCAGTTTATTATCTCCTACTACCATATAGTTGAACAAATTGCGTTTGTCTCTAACATACATAAGCTTCTTTGTTAAAGATATGTTCGCGGGGGGAATTTTCAACATCTAAAGTAGGTCTGCAATTCCATGCAAAGACATGCCGGCATCGACCTATAGCCGATCAGCATCCCATATATGTTAAACAATGGCTCCAGCACGTGGTGTTAGTGCAGGCTTGGCCCGAACCTGGGGCAAATCTCAGCGTTGATAAACAAGCCATCATATATCAAAGTTAACAAGAAAGAATGAGGGGGCCTAGGATTTAATTTGCCTAGTTTTAGAACTGATAGGGATCTAAAAAGTAAATAAACCAAGTTAGGAGGGATATAAGCATTGTTGACGATCGAGAATAATAAACACAATTGTGGAGCGTGGGATTCAAAATCCATACAGAGGAACCATGGTATCATGTAGAAGGGATAAGAACATAACGAAAAAAAAATGATGCAGAAACAAGAATATATTAGTTTCCATACCTTGTAATTAAAATTCTAGTTAAAAAGGAATTTCAGCCATTAATCCAGTGCATATCTGCTGCATACCAACATTTCAGACATGCATTCCCAAAATCAAAGTTTTAAGATGCAACTGCAGAAAGAAAGCAGACTTACTAAACTCTCTAAAACTAGATACATGGCTTAAAATTGCAACGGGACTTCTCAAAATATTCGAGCAGCCAAAATATAAATCAAAGTTCCCCTGATAATTGTAGATGGAATTTACTCCGCAGTACAAAACATACCAAAGTTGTGCCATTGCATGCAGACACTGAAAAAAAATAGGCAAAAGAAAACACGGTTAGAGACAACCATGAATAAATTTTGCAAGAAGCAACAATGAAGGGAACTTCTAGAACAAATTCCAACAGCATAATGGGATATTCAAAATGAAAAAAATATCCCTTGGATAAAATTGTTCAGGCTTCTAAAATTAATCTCCTATGTGCCGAAGATATTCACATGATAAACTGCAAAACCGCAGTGGATTGTGGTAGTAGGACTATCAGCAACTAACCAAATCCTTTTTTGTCCTTTAAATGTTTATTACTTTTAAATATAATGAAGCAATTAGATGGATTTTGGTGACTTTCAACATCCACCTGTAGTTCATGCTTCCATAAAACCATCACAAGAATCAAGTCCTTCCTAAAGTTTATCTCAATAACTTCAAAAGTTTCAGTACATTTAGTAGCTTTCTAGTTTCTAACAACAAGCGCATCTAGAATGAATAAAACAGAAGCCTATTCAGTAGAAAAGCTCTTACATGCAAATGCAAAAGTACACCAACTCAAGTTTTATCATCTGAAAAGTAAAAGGATCACTGATTCCATCAAGTAGAGAGATATACCTGACATAATGTTGAAACCGAAAGAAGAATCAGCAATTCATTGCTGTCCTCACTCTATGTAGAACTTCTTATTAATTGGAGGAAGTACTTTGTCGGAAGGTTTGCTGATCTTAACATCAAATTCAACCTCCATTAATCTATGGTTTTCCTTGGAACGGGTCATTAAGAAAGAAACATTGAGGTTGGTCTCTCCATCAACATGAAGAGGAGGATGAAAGAAAAAAACCTGTTAAACAATAAAACACGATAAAAAATCATTAAAGCAAATACTCGTGATTTTAAAATTGTTCCTAAATGTTTTAGCAATTGCATACTTATAGTTGAAGTATGTGTGTGGATTTGAGCAATTCAGACCTGTTGGCCCCAATGTGTGCCATTATTTGGACTAGGAGCAGTTGTTAACTCAATCTCTTGTTGAGCAGGATTCTCCCCTCTTCCCTGTTGCACAAGATAAGAACAAGAGTTATCTTGCACACATAAGGCCCTATCATTCAACCGGTCCAGAATAATAAGGATCAACTTACTCGGAAATGCACATCGAACCATCCTGCAAATCCACAGAAGCGAGTGGGCGCCATGCTGATAGCTGATGAGAAACTTGATTTGACTTGAAGGATGTCATTTACAGAAACAGTTAAACAATCAATATCCTTTATAACAGCTGCTGTCCCAATAACTTGATTTGGATGGAGGTTGTTCCATAATGATGTCTATATAAACAAATAAATTTCATTAAAAAGAATAAGAACAATATGACAAAGAACCAAACAAGTGAACAACCTTCTCAGTTCTTAAAGATATTAGAATTATCAATAGCCTTTAGTAGCTAATAGAAGAAATAAATTGATGAACATCTAATATATAGATATCACCGTCTCATCTAAAGACATCATAACAGTGAGTCGGCACCTAAAGAGTCAAAAGGTCTTTCTTTACCAACTAATATTGATTTTTAAGAAGCATATAAAAAGTAAGATGTAGTCTGAGCAATAAACTGAACCAACGATATCAATGGCACCAAGGCACCAGAAAGTTCTAAAACTCACCTGCAAATAGTATTTCTCCTGCTCTTCTGAGAAAGGTTTTGTCAAAACACTCATATCAACACCATAGTAATCCTTTGTATCTTCCAAAAACCCATACCAATCATCCATTGCTCCTTCATAATCAATTTTCTTTTGATCCACCAATCCAGATCGGATAGGTGCTACCCACATGCGTGCATGGCTAGGATACCTATAAATGGAAATTTGTTTGCCACACACTGAGCTTGCAAAATTTGTAAAGAATGCCCAAGAGCTTAACAAATATTACAAGCAGCTGCTCAAGCAAAATACTGATATTACATGACAGAAAATAGCACGGTAACACAGCAGAAATGCAAAGGTCCTATCAGAGTCAAATTAAGCTACATCACATCTATATCTCATTTATGTATCTTTTTTTAGAATTTTTAGTTGGCAAGATATCAACCCACACCTTACCTTAGTATTAAGCTAGGGCTTATGTTCGAGCATTTTCAGCAGTTCAAGTCAACGTCCCTCGGTTTTGCACTTAAAACATGCTTCATATAAGACCAAATCACTCAATCCCTCGATTTTCTTTTCGACCCAAGAATCTCAAAGTACTCTCAAATTTATCAAAACGCAATTCTTCTAGAAATTAAAAAAGGAAAAAAAGAAAAGGCTTATGCTTATTTAATATTATCCAGTAAAAGTATCCAGTAACTGAAGCTTTTAGGTGACGTATTATCATACTGAAAAAGGGCTAACTAGCCACTGAGATGGTTTCGGATGGCAGAGCTGCTTAAGAAAAAAAAACATCACATAGGCACAGAGAAAAGAACAGAAAAGCTCAAAAAATAAACCAAAAAAATGCTTAACTAATAAAACATGGGCATCCAAAAGAAACTTAAAATGATAAACAGGTGAATGAACTTCTAAAGAGTTCCTTACATGACTCCAGTTGGTTTCAGCCAACGATCTCGAGCACAGATCACAGAGTCAAACATAGACTCACGTAAGAGAAAGTAACCCATCCACTCGGAGATAATCACATCAACTGCCCATTAACCAAAATCTAAGATCAGAGGGAAAACACTAAAACAAAGTGGATGTAACTAACAAGTAAACCCGATGATACCAAGTTACCAACCTTTCTCTGGCAAAACAATATCTTCAATAGAGCCCTCAATTACTTCAACTATGTCTTGAAGATTGTTTGCCTGAACAAGAGTCCGTGCATGCTCTGACATCTTAGTTGCTTCAACAGCATAGACCTTCCTTGCACCAGCCTGAGCAGACCAGATGGCAAGAATGCCACTTCCGGTTCCTACATCCAACACAGTCTTCACCAGGATTCACCAAATTAGTTTTCTGTCAGTATTTAACATAGTTGCAAAAACAACACACCCCAAAACAATATATATAATGGTAACAAGGTAACCAATAATAGAACTGAGCACCCATATCTAAAGTTATTAATTTTCTTTGCTTTCCTAGTCTATAATCGATTAATCGTTGCAGGTTACCTCATCTCCACACCTGCTGCGACAAAATTGATAATCTAAAAAGCTTCTGCTTCAATTTTTTTTAACTTTCATAGCTTTCTCGAGTCTTATTTCCACAAACACGAAACAATAAAACATGACAGGTTAAAAAGAAATAGCGAAATTTAGGCAGTCCAAAGAAAAACTATAGCATTCAATTGCCTGTCGTTCATTGTATAAACTTTTACCAACTTACAAAGTTAATACCCAAACATAAAGGCTTTCTCTTTTTATAAATTTGGATTCAAGTTCTAAACGTTAAGCCAAAAAAGAAGAAAGGGCGTTACCTTTCCTTGGAAGTGATGCTTGTTCTTAAAAACAGCATTGTAATAAGCGTCCATGCGGACTCGATCACTGAGCATCTCTTTCTGGTGGTAAAGAAAAGCATAAGTGCAGAAATAATTGGCAAAATCGGCTCCTTTATCCACCGGTCCGTTGCTGCTACCGCCTGCGACGCCATTCGTACGGCTCCCCATTCTCCCTCTCTGTCTCTAAGCGCTCCAAGCTCTAAGCTTTTTAACACGGCGGGAGATTGTGAAACTAGTTTTTTAGGGCAACGTCGCCATAAGCGGTGTTTTGGCCTTTGTTTGTCGAAATAATAATAATAATAATAATAATAACAACAGTGTAAACTACATAAATGACCATCATACTATGGTTAAAGTCGCGATTTGACCACCTTACTTTTTGTTCGAAGCAATTAAACCATTATGTTATTAAATTGGATGCAATGTGACCACCAGCCGTTAGAACCTAACGTAGGGAGTGACGTGACCGTTAGTAGAAATCTGTATAATTACATATTTGGTCCTTGTTACTTATAAACTCTATCAATTTAGTTCTAATTTTAATTTAATAAAATAAATTAATTATTTAATTAGGTGGTGACATGTGTCACCAGATGATTGGAGGAAGAAAGGAAAAGAAAAGAGCATCCTACTCCTGGGGTATTTGAACCCACACTACCCTAGATGGGGTCATGTATGTTTACCACTAAGTCAAGTGAATCTGTAACACCCCTAAATAAAAAAAAAGGGAAAGAAAGAAAGGAATTGTGGTTTGGGGGAGTCGAACCCGTGACAAATGGATGGATTACTTAAGAATTAACCATTTGTGCCAAGGCCATTTCTGGTATGAACCTACACCCACTTATTATTAAGTGGTTCTTGTAAAGTTAAAATAATAATAATAATATTAAATTCAAAATATCCCAACCACCCCTCTTTTTTTTCCAAATTAAATGCACCAGATAAAAAAAAGGGGGGGGATTATATGTGAATTTTATTCCAATCGAAACCCTTCACCTTCCTCATCAGACCACCCGATCCCGACCACCGTGCCGCCGTGGCTATCACCGCCGGTACCGAAAGGAGCGCCTCCTCCTCCTGAACGCAACGCCGTCCACCACTCGCGCAGAGGGACCGTCGTTCGCCGTGAGTTTTGGGTCAAAGGCTCGTCGAAACCCTTGGTTCGCCGCCCCCTTTTTTCGTGATTCAGGCCGCCTCCGTCGTCGGCAAAGCGCGTCGACTGTGCAGATGGGTTCAGCGTGTCGTGGGGAGCAAAACCCGACCGACCGATCGCGTGTTCGTCGCCGGTTGGTAGATCGTCGGAGCCACGCTAGAGTATTCGGATTTCTTCCGATTTGGTAAGATTGGTGAGTTATTCGACTTAAATTTTTGGGTTATATGAGCTTAAATTAAAAAATGGATGATAAAGGCGTGATCTGGAGCATTTTTCGGCCATTTTAGGCCGCGCGTGAGCCTCACGCGCCGTCCGGGGCGATTTTCGGCCGCCCTGGACGGTGGCCGTTGAACCGTCCGGCTCAGCCGGTCTAACCCTGAACCAAACCGGTCTGAACCGGCTGGACCGGTTGAACCGGTCAGCTCGGTCAAACCCAACTCGACCCGTTGACCCGACCCGCTGACCCGACCCGACCCGTTGACCCGACCCGACCCGTTAACCCGTTGACCGAGTCAAACCAGTGACATCAGCATGACGTCAGCATGACGTCAGTGTTGACTTTGACTGCTGACGTCAGTGTTGACCGTTGACTTTGACTTTGACCAAAAAGTCAAATTTTCCGAAAAGCCATATTTTATGTTTTTCGACGTTCTGAGTCCGATTTTGAAACCTGTTTTGTGAAATTCTAACCCGAAAGCCTCCGAATTGGACTTTGAACTCGAGTCCACTTATGTATTTTAATAATCAATTATGAGTAAGGTGATTTAAGACTGAAATTGGGATTTGTGCGATTGAAGGTATTCAAAGTTCCTTGTATTCGGGATGTTGAGGACGTCGAATTCGGGTTCGAAAGTGACTGAATGGAGTATAATGGTCGATCGGTATAACTCGGAACCAAGGTAATACACTACTACCTCTTGTATGCTTTGAGATCATGTTGGTATTTGTTAATGCATGCATGAAAATGATAAGAAGTGCTGTTAGCCCTACTTAAGTCAAACTAAATATGAAGTTGAATATGGTAATTTAGATAAGACCGAAATGCTCGAACGAGGAAGATAATAAATCTGAAGTATCTGAAATTCATTAAGTAATTAATGAGGCATCTAATCTCCAATTCTGAGCATTAGTGTGAAATGTTTAAATGCGAAAGATACATGGACATGAGATTACGAAAATGCCCTCAAGGTCTGTGAATGACTAAAATACCATTGAAATCCGAAGCGATCTAGAAATCTACGTTAAATATGGTAAAACAATATGATTCATCTGAAAACCTCGAACTACTTGGAAAGCTATGGAAAGGTGTTAGGTCTTCTTGGATTTGGAATGAATTTTCGACTATATATTTAGGGGAATATATATATATATATATACCCTGAATTAAGCGAGTGGCTCAAAATACAGAATAGATCGAAATGACTAAAAGTATTGAATATACCGATATGGTTAAAATAGTCAGAAGGATGATATTGACTAAAAAGAGTTGAAGTATCCTCGGACACCGAGGTCTACAAATGAACTGGAAGGATGGATAAACCCTTGAGTTCTGAAATGAATGAAGTGTTTGGAGGTACCAAAATTTCTTGAATGGCTGAAACACCCACGAGAACTTAAATGATTGAAAATACTATAAATGGTTCATTTGATAGGAATGATGGCTAACTCGAGCTCTAGAATGACTGAAATACCCCGTTGACTGAATAAATAAATTGCCGTTGATGAAATTCTAGAAATTGCCAATAAAGCTGAAAATGACCGAAATGCCCTTATGGGTTGAAGCATGACCCATTTACGTCAATCACTCCTGATATTAATGTAAGGATGAAAGTTCCTCCGCACAAAAATACAAGTTGACTACTCCGAGGCAAATCTTGTGGTGAAATATGGAAGCAACCGTTCAAATATACGATACAGTGAGAAGGGTTGGTTAGTACTGCAAGGTTGGAATATGTTAGTTCGAATGGTTATGGAGGCTCAATAAACCTCTGGAAATCTTAATTGCTATAAATCATAAATTCCTTATGATCGAGCTAAGTTACAAAATCACCCCTGTTATATAAATGACCAAAATGCCCTCGTTGGCCAAAGTAATCAAAATAGTCCCGAACGTATCTGATATAGTGAAAGGTCTTGACGTAGAAATCTCTAAATGCCTGGTTGGGTACCTGATGAGCAAATATAATTTTTGAGCTATTGTTTACGCCTTGTTGGTATGAATTATCAAAAATGCACGTGTATGATAAAATGACTAAAATGCCTTTGGTAGGCTGAAAAGGCTAAATCACTCACGATATGTCTAAACTCTCAAGGTCTTGATGTATCATCCCCTGAAAATCTGGTTTGAACCGTTAGTACAAACCCCTCTTTTAATAGAGGTCTCGTTTCAAAGGTCCGTTCAATTGTCAAAAGTTAATGGGTTCTCTTTCGTAAATGTCAAGTATCTCCAAGGAGTAAATTGTTCCACCTAGTGTGTTCCATGTGTGCCACGCGCCTGTTTTGCATACTGTTTTACATGTTATGATACCGATAACGTGCACTTGTTTGACATATGTGAATTCACATGACATGTTTTATAAATAAGCATGACCGTACTGTATTTATGATATATGCATATGCACCCGATATGGAAAACATGCTACATGAATTAATGATAATCTGATTCACTGGGGTAATTGGGACATGATATGGAGTTACCTACGGCTCAGCCCTGATCCAGCTGGTAAGACCGTCCCGTTTACGGATTCTAGGCTTCGGCCAGGTCCGCCCGTTTACGGTTCCTATGCTTCGGCAAGGGCCGCCCGTATTCTAAGGTATTCCTTAGGATGGTACCCTCGCCCAATGGGCCCGGGTTAATGCCTGTACATGATACCGCACTAGGGAAACTAAATACTGGAGTATGGTTGGAGGGTAAATAAAGAATTGAAAATGTATTCTACTGCTACATGAAACATATGTATATGATATAAAAAGGTTTACTGCATTGTTACATTTCATGCATTAATGTTGCACTGTTGGAACACACTAGACCCCAAACTCTCTGATTTCTATCTCGTATGCTACCAGCCTATATAATTCCCCGTCTAATTCTCAAGGTCTGAATAAAGAACAAATATCGTTATTCTCGAGGATGATGCAACCTCGAAATAGTAGAACTGAAATGGAGACCGTTACTGCGCGAAACATCAGGAAAATGTTATGCTTATCATATATCTGCATGAGCTTATAGCATCTTTTGGTAGTTTGTATTACTGAGCTTTTCGAAGCTCACGTTGTTTTTACCATCGCAGGATAAAAGAACATATCATGGTATAAAGTATGACATCAGTGTTCGGAGTTCTCTCGGCGTTGCCTTTGGAGTACGGTACTGTATAGTTAGTGGGCATGTAAGTCATGTACTGTTTACAGCAGTGTCTGTAAAATGTTTTCTGAAGTTTTTATTATGTGTTTAAATGACACCCGAATGATATTTTAAACAGAAGTGAGTTTTTACAACTTAATAAATGTTTTAAAAAAATGTTTTATGAGTATTTTTACCGTGGGTCGCTCTCGTGACCCTAATGTGACTTCCTAGGATCCGTTGTAACGCATAGGCGGGTCTAGGGGGTTACAGAATCTTTGTGATGTATGATACAAAACATAATATATATCTTAGTTTGTTGCTCATGCCAAGAAAAAAGAAATAAATATGAAATAAGGGAACTTGAACATGACACTTTTGGGATGCATAAAAACATCTGAACTACTGAAATAAATCTAATAATTAATTTATTAAATTAAAATTAGGACCAAATTGATAGAGTTTATAAGTAACGAGGACCAAATGTGTAATTATACAAATTTCTACTAACTGCCACGTCACTCCTTCCGCTAGGTTCTAACAGCTGATGGTCACATTGCATCCAATTTAATAGTATGGTGGTTTTAACCGCATAAAAAAATAAGATGATCAAATCGCGACGTTAATCATAGTATGATAATCATTTATGTGGTTTACCCCAATAATAATATTAATATTGTTCTCGCAAATAGTTCAAAGTGCAAAAATTATTTTATGGACCGCACTTAATTTATGATTTTAATACATCAAAAAAATTATTTATTATTTTTATTTTATGTTAATAATTTATTTAAATTATCAATTAAATTAAATTTAATTGATATACTGCTGGTATAATAATTAATGAACATATTTAAATTTAATATTTTTTTATTTATGTGTGAAAAGTCCTAACCGGTTGAGCAATATAAATATTGTTTTCAAATTATAATCTTAAAAATGTTTATATTTATTTGAACAACTTTAAAATATTATATCATTATTTAACTAACTCCAAAATTTAGATCCTTATTCGTCCGATTCATATCTAAAAGACTAGATGTAACTAGTCGCCTTTATCAGAGTAAAAATTCTCTACTCCTAAATATGTTTTTTTCTATGTCTCACACTAAAAATTACTTAAAAATTAAATTCTAAATCTTAACTTTAATTTTCACATCTTAAATCTTAAGCTAACCCTTAATTTCTTAAATTCTAATTATAACTTTTAATCTTAAACCCTAAACTCTAAACTTTAAACCCATTATTTTAAAGTGAGACGTAAAAAGAACATGATAAGGAGGTTGAGATTTCCATCCCCTTTAACATCAATCAAACGAACAAATATTCAAATTTTAAATACAAAGTTTACAAAAATCAAATACAAAGAGTTAGTAAATAATTTATTTTTTCTTAATAATCTTAAGCTCAAATGATATTTTGCAGAAGATATTTTTCAAAAAATCCAACCAGAGAGGAGACAAAAAAAAAACTTTTTAATTACTCCATTATTTTTATCTAAGGCCTTCAGAGTTTTCACTTCCCATCACCTGGAAAGGTGAAATGCATAAAACCCCTTTCCCATCTAGATCTCTTATTTTCCCAGGTTTCTGTGTTTGTTTTAGAATTCCTTGGGATTTTGCAGGTCTTTGCCACCCTTTAATCCCATAAATTAGCTGACTTTAAAAGTTCCTTTTTTGTTCCATCTTGGGTGTTTTCTTCTTCTTTTATCTTAGTTTCCTATAAATTTCATCTAGTTTTTTCCTTTTGGTACCTTTTAATTTTATGCAATTCATATCATCATTTGTTTACAGTTTAACTCCTTTACTTTATAAAGGGTTTTGGAAGATACCTAATATGGAACGGATAGAAATGTATTTTCTCCATGAATTTGTTGTAATGTACCTGTCTTTTGTCTAGTTTTGATATGGAGTTTAGCATAAATGTTGTTGACAAGGCCTTTTGGGAGGTGCCAAGTTGCTTAGTCATAAGTAATATGTAATTATGTATCAATGAAAGAAAAAAGTATTATGTATTAATGTGCTGAAAATGAATTGCATTATAGAATTGTCTTTTGATGTTATGTAAATCTGGGTCTTTCTTCATTGCAGCCTTGCGCTAGTGCAATATAGGCGGGTTTGGCTAGTGCTTCGTTCGAGTCGGCAACTATGAGCTTCACAGGTCCTTCCGTTGGTCCTGGTTGGTTTACTTGCTTTGCTAAATCTATATATAGCAATAATGTCTATAGTGAGAGCTCACTAGCAAGCTTGCATAAATATTTACATTGTTCATGTGGAAACTGAATCAATTGTTTCTTCATTGATGGACTGGATTGTTTATGGGTTGAAGTAGATTTTCTTCCAGTATAAGTTCACGAGCTTGTATATTCTTCTTGTATTTAATTTTAACTTTTCCACTTGAACTCTAATGTGACAAATTTCAGGTGGTAGAACCGTTAGAAGAGCACTTGAATTTGGAAGAACCTATGTGGTCAGGCCCAAAGGTAGGCACCAAGCGACCATAGTTTGGCTACATGGCCTTGGCGATAATGGTTCAAGGTATTATAAACTTTGCATTGCTTTCTAAGCTTCTTATTACTCACTTCTTCCTTTTTTGTGAGTATATTTTAGATTTTTTCTCAATATATCTTTATTTGAGGAAAAGAAAAGTATTTAAAACTTACAATCCTCGTATCTATTTAAATGTCATCTTTTAAAGGAGAATATTATCTACACTGACTCTATTCTTGTTTGAAGATCCTGTTTATGTTGAGTTATCATTTCTATAGATTAATCTTCCAATGTTAGTTTATGTTTCAGCATGACTTTTTATCCAATAAGTAATATGGGTTCCATTTGGAATCTGAGTTAAGCTCTCCTGTCAGGTTCTCTATATCTGTGATCAATGATCCCAATTATAGACCAAGAAACCTTGATATCTTTTGCAATATCTACTTGCCCTCAGTTTTCTTTCATCTTTTGGCAGCTGGTCCCAGCTCCTGGAGACCCTCCCTCTTCCAAATGTAAGGACGACCGTTTGTAGTGCACAACATTTAGGAGAATATTTTCCTCCTATTAAGTATCAACCAATGAATTTACTTTTTCTTGATAACTTAATGATTTTCCATGCTTGTGATCCTATGTGCAGATTAAATGGATATGCCCAACTGCTCCTACTCAACCAATAACTATTTTTGGTGGATTTCCATCAACGGCTTGTAAGTATTTTCTGGAATCTGTAATGACACACAATCTCGTTTCAAGGGAACAAAATGCATTTAATTTCTTTTCCTTGAACCTTTGTCTTTGATGAAAGTTCTTTGAATGCTAATCAAATTGTTGAATTCTAATATGATATTATACTCAGGGTTTGATGTGGGAGACATTTCAGAAGATGCTCCTGATGATATAGAGGGTTTGGATGCTGCTGCAGCACATGTTTCAAATTTGTTGTCAACAGAGCCTGCCGACAGTATGTTTCTGCTTGTCACTTTTTATGAGGTTTTGGTGACACACACATGGGAAGAGGGTGGGGGATGTTCTTGAATATTTAGGTATAAATGCATTATGCATTTTAGAGACTTGTATTTTGTTTTATTGTTAGAATTCACGAGAAGGAAAATTTTATGTAGTGCAAACTGCCATTCAAGAGACGATCTCTGCAAGATTTCTAGCTTTTAATTTTATTTTCCATGAATTTTGCTACCAAATGTAAGCCACATTTTTCCTTCCTTTTTTGGCTATAAAGCATCAGCATGAGAACATTCAGTGCTAATTCTAGGAGTCATTAGATTTGGTCTGCCTTTTAGTTTCATTTTCTGGTTCTTGCATATGAGCTAGTAGGATAAAGATATGTATTTCTTTTGTGGCTGATTCTTCAGGATGTGTATACACTGTAAATAACTGGCTCACCTTTGTTTTCAGTTTTAGCAGTGAAGTATTGTCACAGTCGTTGTTTATTTCATTATTCTAATAGTATTTTTTCCATTTACAGTTAAACTTGGTGTTGGCGGCTTCAGCATGGGTGCAGCTACCTCCCTATACTCTGCAACCTGTTTTACTCATGGAAAATATGAAAATGGCAATCCATATCTTGCCAAATTGAGTGCAGTTGTAGGACTTAGTGGATGGCTTCCATGTTCAAAGTTGGTTTCCTACATTGACACCTTCTCATGCGAGCTTGATGCTTTCTCTCTCAACCCCTTTTGTCTGGTTTTTTGTTAAGACATCCATTCCTTTTCAGGACTTTGAAAAACAAAATAGGACAGGATGAGGCTGCGAGACGTGCTGCATGCTTACCCATTTTGCTATGCCATGGAAGAGGTATTTATAATCACCTTCATAAATGCCAATTACCATTGGTTTATTCATGGTCATTTTGTCATAGGTCGTGTCCAGTTATTGCTCTACTTATTATCTTTGGCATAGAAGTGGTGCTATGACCATTAGCAGTAGCACCGTGTCTATTGATTAGGACGTATCATCAGGATATGACAAGATGGTATTGAAATAAAACGATTGACCAATCAAATGTTTAGTATCAACCTGAGTTTTAGTTCTTTATAATTAGAACAAACAAATCCCTGTTTACTTAATTAGACTAGTATTCAAGGGTAATAAAAGAAAGTACTAGCACAACATTTAAAATCTCTGCTTTTTCCAGGGATCAATGAAAGTCTGATTTGTGATCCTAGCTATGTATTCATTTTTACATTTTCCCGTTGTTAGCTAAATCAAATGTTGTGTACATTTGATGTTATATGAGAGCTTTATGCATTTATTAGGCTTGTCGTAACTCGCAAGTAATTGAGGAATAAGCTGTTGCCTAATTTACAAAGAGAAGGAAATAGCCCACTGAAAATTGTCTATATATTCATTTGTACTCATGTTATAGCTGAAGTTTTATAATTAGCATAATGGTTGCTGGCTATGTTTATTATTGTGAATGACATATTAAATGGTTGGTTGCAGTTGATGATGTGGTTCCGTATAAATTCGGTGAGAAATCCTCTCGAGCATTGAGTTCAAATGGATTTCAGGACACAACTTTCAAATCCTACAATGGGTACAGATCTTTACTGTCTGAGAGAACTTTCACATTCTTATGTGTTTGACTATATGACTTTAAACTGGATACTTTATTGAACAATTTAGGCTTGGTCACTATACCGTTCCCGAGGAGATGGATGAGGTCTGTGATTGGTTAACTTCAAAACTGGGGCTTGACGGTCGATCCGCATAAGGAAAATGTTTATCATTTGGAGCAAGTGAGATGGAGAACAAATTATATTTAAGGTGCAAGTGACAAAAGGAAGCAAAATTATTCTGGGTTTGGGTTTCATACATGGTATAGTGATAATATGCATACCTTGCTATTTCTCTTTCAGCTGATATTGCTTAATTTGTTCATGGACTTTGCTGGAACTGTGTGATAGAACATTTACTTACTATTCGATACATCGATTCGGTGTCATTAGAATCATGGATATAATGAGCTCCTGTTGTTGATCTCTCCAAACTATATTAGATTATAAAACAGACGGACACCCCGATTTCGTGGTATTCAGGCAACTGCTTCACTGTGGTTACTCACTCGAAGGCTTTCAGGAAGCAGACAGCTGCACAAAGAAAAGAACCAACATTTTTGACAAAACATAAACTTATGGATTTCATTGTTCTTTTTAGAGGAAATTTTCAAATATGAATAACAATCTAGACTTGGCTTAGTGGCTGTCTAACTTTCCATCTACTTGCAACTATTGTTCAACTGATGCAAAAGATCTAATTTTGTATGGTTTTGAAATGTTTTAACTTTCCATCAGAAATGCTCACAATAAATTATCTGCTACCCCAATTGGCATCCAAAAGTCTAATGTATAACCACTCACACACAGCTTCAACAACAAACTACATTTCCAGCTCCAAATTCTTCTGCTTAAATAATGAACAGGAGAAAAAAATAAATTGAGGAAACCCAAAAATTGGAAAGAAAACTAGAAATCTAGTTACAACATTCAAATGAAAGTCATGTGCAATGCAAACTCTCCTTTTTAAGGTGCCCTGCAGTCATATGTTTGAGCGGGCTTCTTTAATAAAAGATATATCCGAAGATCCCTCTTTTGGTGAGAGCAACTGCTTTTCCGGATCTGTATCGTCCATTTCTGTTGAGTCATCGGGGCTGGCTGTTGAGAGAGTTTCAGTTCCTTCTTCTGGAAGTAAGCCAGCCAAAAGAAGCAGAAGAAAGTCCCAAATATGATCAGAATGAGAAAATCGAGTTAAGTAGATGGAAGATTCAACTTTTCAAATACCGCAGAAAAGACAGGAAGCATACCGATTTCGTGGTACTCAGGCAACTGCTTCACTGTGGTTACTTGAAGGCTTTCAGGAAGCAGACAGCTGCATAAAGAACCTACATTTTGGACAAATCATGAACTTAATGATTTTTTGTGTTTTTTCTTTTCAGAGGAAAATTAACACAACTGGTACATTCCAAAATAGTCGTTACTCGGACATCTTTACTCTTGGCCATGAACCTCCTTTGAGTTTTTAATTCACCCAACTTTTCTATTTTCCGATCAAAAGCGAAGAAGAAAGGAATGAAAAATAAATAAATAAAAGTTGCTAACTCAAAACCAAATCTTGAAAGATTTCGTTGCAATCAATATAGATTTATAGTAATAATAAATAATAAGAATAAGTAATACAACGATTTCTAACTCTATTTAGAATCAAATAACAGTACCGAAAATACCAAGTATGGATAACGAAAACCAGACTATATAACAATCTAGGCCTTGCCTTCCAATGGGCTCTAGGACCAGGGTCAACTTCTATTTCCCACTACCTTGTTCAAACTTCATACATATAAAAAAAAAGTAAGGAAAAGCAAATCATCATATCATCAAATGTCATGGACAGTTTGAATAACTGGAAGGATAAGATACATTGAATGACTGCGCACACATATATGCATACACAGAATTTGATCAACAACTGGAAGGATGAACAAACCTAACCGAGCCAGCCGATTTACCCATCCGGGGATATGTTTGCCAGTCAATCTATGCACCATATCGTCTGTAAAGTGGTTACAGTTCTTGGAGATGAGATGATAGGTATCCCCATGATACTCAGAAGCTACACTCTCGATGAATGCTCTGAATTCAGAGGAAGGCATGTGTATGCATCCTAATGAGATGGAACATCGGTAGATAAAACCAGGGCAGCTCTTTGGCTCTACTTCAAAAACTCCACTAATTGGAAAATCATGGGCGCCAAACCCATACTCTTTACCATGAACTGTTTACAAATATTGAGATAGATAGTTCAATTTCCTAAATTATAAAAGGATTACCAACACAGGAAGTATTTAGCCTAAAGCCATCAACAACATGATTTCAGATTGAAACGACTAAATGGTAACGAAGTATCTGGCAATAAGCTGTTCAATTTCAAGACTGCTACAAGTTCTTCAAGACATGCATTTCAATCCTACCAAGTACCAACAAAGGCCTAATCTTAAACCTAACTAAATGGAACTTTAAGTCCTTTACCACAATTGATTTTCAACTTAATCTGGTTAACATATACCAGAAGTAGAAACAGAGAGAACTTTAAGACCAACAAAATCTTGCTAAATACATTGCCTCATGCATACACAACTTTTCAAACATAGAGTCAGAAAAACCACTGAAACATTTTTCACAAGCAAACCAACAAAAATTATTGTAAAATTGGATGATGAATTCATCAGTTAATAAAAAGATCTAAGCAAACAACAAAAGATCAAATTTTTCTCCATAATTCATACCATTATTATGATCCAAATCCCCCCCACCACCAAAAAAACCCTTCTTTCCCAAATAAAAACCTAAAAACTATTTAAAACGAATATCAGGAAACCCATATCCATTTTCTATCAAGAGAAACCAATTCACCGTTTTGGAGAAATAAGAAGATAAAACAATCAATACCCACATCCCAAAACATACAAAGAAACGGCCAAATCCAATATTCAAAGAGAATGCAGAAATGAGAACAAACCTTCAATACCGGAGTGGAAAATTCCGAAACCAACCCAATAAGAGTAATTATTAATAGGAGTTAGATCATATACATTCAAAATCACATTGGTTATGTCGCTATAGCACCCGTTATGATTCCCAGAGCTAGAGCTTGAAGCTTCTTCCCCTACCCCCATCTTGTTTTCTTCTCGTTGACACACACGCACACCCAAAAAAAAGTTGGCCAAAAAAAGATTTACAAAAATCTCAGAAATGTTTTTCCTTGTGTTTCAGTACTCGCTGAGATCAAACTATGTGTTGAGGCTAAAAGGATCTGATTTTCCTTTTATTTATCTTTTCCCGGAGGAGATAGAAGCAGAAAAGGAAGGGAGCATGTTCAATAATTGGGGCAAATATGGCAAAGACAAGTTAGGCTTTACAGTTTTTTCAAGTAGTATCTGTTCTGAATATACTCTCAACTATTTGACAATGAACGCTCAATCATCCTGCTGCAGCTGCTGGTGCTCGAACCCGTGACCTCTAGGAAGAACAACTGTTCCCTTAATCACTGAGGCAAGTTGGTTCATACAAGTTAGGTTTTACAGTTAAATCAAATGTATGTTTAATAATAATATTTTCCTAAAGTATTACTAACTGATTCTTAATAAATGAGTTTCTGTATGCCAACAAAAATAATTAAATATGTTTTTGAGTTAATGTCGAGTTTAACATTCGTTTGCTATCGCTCATCCACTTGTGTTCTGGTAGAAAAAGTAGTTGTTCATCATCTTTTGAGACCCGAATTTGAGTACCAGTAATGCATGTTGTGTGTGATGTCTTTAAAAAGACTAAAAAAGTTGAACAGATATTACCCTTATATCACACCAGCATATTAAAAAAAAACAGTCGTTACTCGACCTTAAAAATTAACTCACTAATAATATTTATATATACTCAAACACATTGTCGTAAACAATTTAGTATATTCGATAACATTTTACGTCGGTCTCTTTTAGTAACGTTTGATGCATCTTACCGGAATTTTACCTTAGATTAAAGGGACTCTCCGAAGAACCCCCCAAAGTATTAAATTTGAGCCTTCATTTTGACTTGTATTAGAAAACATTATTTTAAATCAAATGGCAACCTGGCAAGATTAAGCGAATAAATAGCTCTGAACATCATCACAATTCTCCAAAGAACCAGAAACAAACATCCCTCAACAGTTGAGAAAAGTAAACCTTCGGATTATTGCAGCCATAACACAGAATATTAAATTGCTGCTTGATAAAACTCGGGACCATCTTTGTTGCACCCTGTGCGCAACGGATACAGAGACACTCGAGCAGTGGACTTTATGTATTTCCTCTCCTTGTCCAACCTAAAACAACAAAAACGGAGTCAGACCAGATAACTATTAGCTATGCCAAGAAAGGAACTAAAGCAAACAAGTAAATGTCATAGATTAATATGGCATGGGCGCATGGCACTTACGATTAAAATTTTCATATGCACACAAGAAACAGAGCACGATAAAGATACAACAATCATGGATGATTATCAGGAGACGTCCGTCGTCTTACACGGCGCCTCCAAGGAAATGATCCACCATCTGAAGATTCATTGTCCTCATCTCTAGTAGATCCAGTTTCCCCATCATAGCTTTCTCCCCAAAGTCTGGTGGATCTCCTCCTAATACTCAGTTGAGCTCTGGCCCTTGAGGTGCCAGACCAACTGCTGCTCCTAGGACTAGACCCTGGCTGAAACACTCGAATAAGGAAAAAGACAGTGAGCCAACTTCCATCATCAATCGGTAATGTGCTGTCATCAGCCCTCTCCTCCCCAAATGAGGATTGCAGTGTGCTGATCAAGTCTCCAAGGTCTCGTTGACGCTCCAACCTCCTCCAATTTCTCTGTCGCTCAGGATCAGCCTCTGACGGTCGCACAGAAGGGTGCTCAAGTCTTGCATGCTTCCTTAGGTCTTTATAGGAACCAGTAAAATTGCATGTTTCAGAGGAACAACTTCTAGATATGGCATTCATGAAATGCCGAGCAGGCTCTACAACAACCCAATCCTTTACCTCACCACGACAGAGAGGGCAAACTAGTTTTGAGAGCACTTGCTTCTCACATGAGACAGTAGATGGGGTGGATGGCCCTTCCTCAATCCTTTCTTCCTGCAACTCAGAGACAGTTGATTCTGAAGTTGCAGTCACATCTGTGGTTACAAGCTGAGCTCCTACTTGTTGATTATCTTGTGGCGTTGTAGAAAAAGTATCTGAAAATGACTTGCGAAACTGATCAAAACAGTTAGAGTGGCGATAACTTGTATCACACATGTATGGACGGCAACCCTTTTCATGGGAAGAACATACGAGGAGAATTGCATTGTGAGGATGCTCCATGCAGACAGGGCACCTGGCATCTTCCCATTCCTTTAGATTTTCCTCAGTTTCTGAAGGGAATCTGGGTGATGATTGGTGACAGGAGAAGGGGGATCTCCTACACCTATCAGAAGAAAGTGAACGATCTCTTCTCTGCTTTGGCATATTTAAATCTTTAATGTCCAAAAATGCCAAGTCACTGGACCTTTGAGAAGGAAGAAACCGAATGATTAAAATGTACAAAACATAACATCATCACTGGTTAATACATAAAGGATACAATTCGGCAGAAAATGAAATGACGGCTAACAAGTATATAAAAGAAAAAACAGAGATCATCCTTACAAAGCTGACACTTCTAGAACTGGAATCTATAACAAAGATGAGAATCACTATCAAACTACCAGGGTCACAAAAAACAGAATGAATCCACCAATGTTCAAGGCTGTGGTTTTGCTAAAAGGCCAGGCTACAGACAACATCAGCAATGCATCTCATAAATGGCATATGTTTTTAAAATGCAGAATTAAGGTGAATACAAATATTATTCTCTACCAGTAAATTGTTCTCTTCTGCAATTATAACTCCTTTGAAATTTAGATTCTGTTTTCCATCTGTTTGAATCATTAGGGTCTTACAAATGTCTCATGCCCCTATCATTCTTCACTTTGCTCAAAAGCTTCCTTCATACAACAAACTAGAACAAGATAAAGAAATTCATAAACAAAGCTAGTGCCAAGATAAACCCAAACTAGAGAACATATCCACCAGTATATCTTCCCACATATCTTATCTTCTTTTTTTCAGCCAAAAGAGATTAAACCGACATGCGAATTTATCAATTCTCAAGAAACTCGACTAAAAGAAACTGTCAAGTATCCCTAACAAAAATAGCATTGAACATTGAATCGATTAATTTCACATTTTACAGTACAGGATTTTCAATTAAATTCGCTTTCCGTCACCAAATTAATTCCAGGCGCGACACACAGTAGTTAAATTCAAGTGCGGAGTAAAAACAAGGACACAACGATATCGGAGGCAAAAGTATACTAAAGAATAAAGTTTCTTTGAGCTTCAATTTTTTTAAATCAATTGATTTAAAAAAAACAAGAATATTAAGTTCAAAATCCCCACAAACAAACAAGAAAAAAAAAAGTCTTTCAAAATGATATAAATATGTGAAACCAAAAGAAATTGAATCAAGAACTCGAAGAAAATCATCGGAATCGATAAGATCAGGGCAAAACCGAGCGCATAGAACTGAAAAATCAAAAGGTTTTTCGAATTAGGTAATTACCAGCAACTTCAACTTCACCTTCGCGGCGTCAACAGACAAATAATCGAAATGACTTCCGATTCGATTTGGAGGCTTCGATTTCTTTTCTCTCTTTTAAATACTAAAAGAATTTAAATCTGGTAATTAGGGGTTTGAATAAAGAGACGAACAAAAGAAATGAAGAAAGAGAGCGCTTTCTTACTTGTTAGGGCTCTTTCGAGCTTCCTTTTTTGTTTGAACTTCAAAATCCAAACAAAAAAGATCGAACAATAATGCGTTAGAGAAAAAATAGGGGGCATCTTATATATAAGCCAAGGTGGAAGCTGACGTGGATATGCCTCGGTTCGATGAACTTTTATTTTTCAAATTTTGAATTATTATTTTCAAATCGGCGCCGTTTTGGGTTTCCACGACCACGAAGAATGAGGATGACTGATTACCACGTGCGCTCTTTCTCTTTTTCTTGGGTTTTTTTTTTTTAATCTTTTAGCGGAGATTTTGTGAATACATACAGTTGTTCAGCGGCAGCGCTTACGATTGGATATCATATAAAAAATAAAGTATATAACATATTTTTTTTGAAAAAAAAAGTATATAACATAATTAAATCATGTTAAAATACATTTCTTAATTGCTAAAATTTTAAATTATAAAATAAATATTAAAATTTTAAGGGTAAATTACACTGATAGACACTAAAATTTTAGGATACTTTTACTTTAGTCATTAAATCGAACAATTTTTATTACGGGCACTGAAATTTTAATTTGCTTTCATTACGATCACTGTCGTTAACCCTAATTTTTTTAAAGATAAAGTTGTATTAAGTTCGAAACCGGCAATAATACGCACCTCATTAAAAAACCTCTCTAGACCTAGTTGGAGGAAAAAGAGTACGACGTATTGTTACCTTTACATTACCCAACCACAATTCGAACAAAACCAGCCACAATAAAACCCATATCGACTACATCAACCACCCTAAAAAAGACACTAAAACCGACAACATAGACCATACAAATTTGCTCACCAAGCAGCCATTGTCGTTATTTGTCGAACACGAGGACAAGATCATCTAACCTGGCGATGCCACTTCTAGCAAGCTTGTCCGCCACCTTATTGCACTCTCTTGGGGTATATTGGAAAGTGCAGTCGCATCCGCCCAAGATATCAAGGCACAACTGAATTAACGGCTTGAAGACCGGTGGGGCAATGATTGGGCACCTCAGACACTGGATGACAAGTTCACAGTCGCTCTCTACCACCAGCCTGAACCTGTTAAACCATTTCGATGCTCTAAACAATTTTAAGGCTTCTAGAACTGTTCTAATCTCAGCTGTAGTAACGTCTACACAACCGATAGACAATGAGAACATGATTAAGAATTGAGACTGCTCATTGGAGAGACATCTGTCAATTTCGGCCTCTCCGATCAGCTTGAAACCAACATATATTTAACCTTTTGGCTAAACGAATCATTCCCATCGTTGGGGCTGATCAACGATGTCTCTGCTCATTAAAATTTTGGCCTTGATGGCAATTGTAAATTTGGGAAATTAGTATTCTTTGCAAAAGAGACTTTACGCGTTACGTCGGTATTTTTTAATGAAAGCAAATTTAAAATTTATTGACTGTGATGAAAGTAAATTAAAAATTAATGACAGCAGTAAAAAGTGAAAGTATCATAAAAGTTTAATGACTATATGTAGAAATTTTTAATTTTTAATATTATTACAACACAAAATAGAAAACGAAATAGTTAATTGTGGAATCAAACACATGATGACATAGTCCATGGTACGCAACTCTTAACGATATCTGAGAAGGCAGGCCCGAGTCACTGAGTCAGGGTCAGTTGACCAACATTTCTCCGTTAATGATCATACCAGCTTGGTCAGCAGGTGTTCACCGTGCGAATCATCAGTCATCATCCTCTTCAGTCGCTCCACCCCCTGGGGCTCCACCGGATCTTTGGTGTACAGCCGTGATGGTGGGGTTGCAATTGCATACAGCCTCAACCTCCTTGACCTTCTCCTCGTAGTCTTCCTTTACGGCAGTTTCAACTTTCTCTTCATCATCGGCTTCAACCTCATCCTCGCCAACCATTCTTTCAATCTCCTCCTGCCTCAGATGACCTTTGTCGTTGCTGATAGTCATCTTCTCTGATTTTCCGGTGCCCTCATCTTCTGCCTTCACGTCTAAGGTACCGTTTGCATCAACTTCAATGGAGGAGAGAGAAAACATTGGATCTGAATCGCCTTGCTTTAGATCTTCGAAAGGAAACAAAAGCCTCCTGGTTGTCTCCTGAGCCCCGTGGAGATCCCAATAGCCACTTCCAACCTCATCCAAGGAGAAATTTGGGGTTGGTTTAAAGCCTTGCATGGGAAAACCAGATGTATAAACTGTATTCGGATCTGGAACCGGCATCATGGGAATGAAAGAATCCAACCTCATAGAAGAGATCATTCCAGTTAGCAATTTGGTTGAAGCTAGGTAGGGATCTTGCTCATCATGGATGTTAGGGTTTTGAGTAGAAAACTGCGACAAGCTTGGTGGTGGAACCAGACCAGGAAGCTCTTTGGTTGAAGAAGAAGAAGATCTCTTGTTCTTTCTTGCACCACCTCCAACGGGGACGTTTCTGAGGGAACCTCCTTCTGTCCAGTACCTTCTACAAGTCTTGCAAAAGTGCCTAGGTTGAGTGAGACTGTAGTTGTTGAAATAGCAGAATTTGGTGTTGGTTGAGTTGCACCTGGGACAGTTCAAAGCTTGCTCCTTTTCAGGCCTTTTCCTAGGTTGAGTGAGACTGTAGTTGTTGAAATAGCAGAATTTGGTGTTGGTTGAGTTGCACCTGGGACAGTTCAAAGCTTGCTCCTTTTCAGGCCTTTTCCCCCTTTCTTCCATCGGTTTCCCCTCATTCTCCTACAGAACATAAAAATAACAACAACAAATGATAAACACAAATAAAAAGTGAAAAATGTTGAAGAACTGGTGATAGATCTCTCTACCTGTGGGCATCTAGTATTATCCATGGATGAAAAAACACAGTAGATACGAGAAAGAAAGAAAGAAATCTTTTTTGTCTAGAAACTGGGTTTGAAAAGCTGGGAAATGGAATGTTTGCTGCTTTTTTACCTTTGAGGGCGTTATATGTATAATGCATCTCCTGTGGACATTTTGTATAATAAAATACTATCTGTAAATAACAACCAAGTGGGAACATTTTGTTTCCGCAAATACAATAGTTATTTATATATAATATAGTTTGTGAAAAGAAAATTGTGGTTGATTTTATGTGTGAATGTGTTACATTTTCTTGTTGTGGCGGCTACCAATAGGTAGTTTGGAGTCATCATGGGTCTACTCTATTTGTCTTATGTATTTGTTTTCTGTTTTGTTCATTTACCTGAGGTGGACAGACAACAGCTTTGCATAACTTGTAAATCTACTGCAATTTTGTAGTTTTCAGTAAACAACACAACATCAACAATTCGTTTTACTGATCTTGTTGGAGACACAATCACATAAAGCAGTTCATCAAGATTCTGAATATCAACCACTCGCTAAAATAAACAAAAAGACCTTGGAAGGATTCAATGTCTAACTTCATTTATTTTCAGTACCACAAAGTTCATGATCGAAGATAGCCAACCTAAAGGAGACCGAGCTCTAAATTTCATTATTCATGAAGCAAGGGCACATTTATAGTTCGATATCTTTGTGTTTGCATAGAATCTGATTTAAAATAGTGCGAATGACAAGGTTATGGGACTTTTAGCCTTTAGGAGTTAAAAATGTTAGGACTAGAAGAGTAGCAGAGTTCTTGGAAGGACTAGAGGTGTTCATATAAAAACAAATGGAACAGAGAAGCCTTATGGGACTTTTAGCCTTTAGGAGTTAAAAATGTGCTAACAGCAAACAAGCTCGACATAAACATACCCATAACCATATACTACACTGATCCACCCAAAAAATATCTGGATGAAGCTTGTGTGCCAACAATCCTAGGGTTTTCTCTGTTAGTTATGCAAAAAAAAAAAAAACATAACACTGCAAACATTACTCAGCTTTTGTAGTTTTATTAAATGTCAAGAAAACATTGCTTGACCATTTGCAAAATAATCTACCCCATCCTAGAAGTTTCATCAACAACTTAAACCTAAATAAAAACCTAGCCACATCATCAACATCTTGAATTATAATTCTTCACTGTGATCCATATTTAGGTGCACCAAATTGAAACAGCTTCACGAAGATAATTATTTACCAATTCATTGAAAAACAGATTGTATGCAATCATGTCATAAATATAGTGTAATAGAATACATATCTAATACATGGAAGAAAATTAGTTCACTTACAAAATGGAACACAGAAACATAAAGTAGTCATAAATTCACAATTAAAACTCTTACAAGTCAAGTAGCAGTCAACTATAACCTTTTCCAAGACAGTTTAAGCAGCGCTGCACCCTGTAATAAATAATCCCATAAAAACCAAGACAAAGCCTCTCCAAGAAGAAAATATCGAATGGTAAATGAATAGAGAAAGAAGACTAACCTGTTACCATCACAAGTAGGGCAAACACAAGGGTTAATATGAATAGGATCATACAAAGGTGACCACTTTATTGTAGCTTTTCATTGCACAGCTTGCATAAGTAAAATCCTTTCCCTTTACAAATCCCACAAGGCAAGGCAAATTTTTTCTACAAAACCCAGAGAGAAAAATCGAAAATTTCCACACTCGCAAAACATCAGAAAGGAGAATAAAACAAGAAAGAGTTGAGCTTGCCAAATTGCCTTTACCCGTTTCCTTTCAGCTACAGAGCGAAATGCACCAATGGCAACAGTAGCAGCAAGATTGAAAGTCAGAAATCCTCCAGAAACTATAGCAGCGCCTTTGCCCAATACACGAAATTGCTTTGGGATCATTATTTAATCTTTTTAGTTATTTAATTTCTTACAGGAGTTTCCTCGAACACAGTCGGTGCATAAGAATACCCGTCAAGTTTTGCCGCTGAGTTATGCGAAAAAGAGTTTTAAATGCCCGCTAATTTGCGATTAAAGAATTTATTATCAAGCCCAGACCCACAGCTTTTCGGCTATTTGAATTTTTATGTCTCCTTTAACTCTCTCTTGGGATGACCCTAAAGTTTTTGGGCATATGAAACTGAACCATCCATACGTAGGACTAGGGGTGATAATGAGCCTGACCGGCTCGCGAGCTACTCGGGCTTGGCTCGGTCAAAATTCGGCTCGAGTGAGTTCGACTCGGGCTCGGGCTCGGCTCGAAACCTTAACAAGCCGAGTCGAGCTTACCCAGGCTCGGCTCGAAAAGCTCGTGAACAGGCTCGGAATCTACATATGCACTAAAATAAATTATATGAATGTATTTTCTTTCATTAGTTGATTGTTGTTTGATTTTGTATTTTCTTTAATTATGTGTTTGTATTATAAGAATATTTATTGATTATTTGGATTAATCTAATTTTTGGATTTTTTTTCCCTTTCCGGTAATTGAATTTCGTTTTAGTGTTGGCTGTGAAAGGGATTTTTAACGAATATTTTATATAAAAAAATTATAGCAAAATTTTTCATTTCGAGCAGAGCCTGACGAGCTTCGAGCCCGAGCCGAGCCCAATAAAATTATTTTCGAGCCGAGCCTGGCCAGGCTCGGGCTCAGCTCGGCTCGTTATCACCCCTACGTAGGACCAAGGATTACCATCACGAGCAGGAATGACCGGAAAGGTGCTGGAGAGGGAAGAGCCAAGTCGCATTTCTGAAAATTTTAAATTCTCATTTAATTATGTATTTTTTTATTGATAATCTAATTTTACACCTTTTTAAATTTTGTAATTTTATACATTCTAAATTTATGGGTAAACTATAATGAAGGTCACTTAATTATGGGTGAGGTTACATTTGAATCACTCAATTATTAAAAGTTACGTTTTAGGTCACTCAATTATGAGTAAGGTTATATTTGGGTCACCCAATTATTAAAGGTTACATTTAGATCACTCAATTATGAGCAAGGTTACATTTGAGTCACATTTCATATTTAAAAAAAGTATATTAATTTGTATATTAGATTAATTAATGATTTCAAATGAAGTATTATAATATTAACAAGGGTATACAAGTGATTTGGAAGAAAAAATGACTAAATTAATGTACTTTTTTAAATATGAAGGGTGACCCAAACGTAACCTTACCCATAATTAAGTGACCCAAATGTAACATTTAATAATTGGGTGACCCAAATGTAACATTTAATAATTGAATGACCCAAATGTAACTTTTAATAATTAAGTGACCCAAATATAGTATTACCTATAATTGAGTGACTTCCGTTGTAATTTACCCTAAATTTATTATATAACTCATTAACAATTCGCACCACATAATATAAAAGCATACATTCGTCCATTCTCACTAGTTTTAATTTCTAAAACTGAATCACGTGTTTTTTTTCCTTTCATGGTGGCTTGTTGAAGAATCTTTTCTCTTTCATTTTCTGAATGTCCCCCAACCAGTTAGACAAACTGTTGGCTGAAGACTTGGAGATCTGTCTCAGGACTAAAGAAAACAAAGAAACTCTCAGAACTTAGAAGAACCTTGACCAAGTTAAATGAATAACTTGGTTCAAGGCATGAATCATCACAAATAAATTATTGCAGTTGCAGCTATACTGTATGTATGATGATATTTAATACTACTTCAGTATTTGACTTGTAGCTAAATATACTACTCTCTCCGTCCCACCCAATGTATCTATTGTTGATTTTTCACGCAGTTTTAAAAAGAAAAAGTTTGTATAAGAGATGTTATATAAATTAATTAAAATAACAATTTTATGTTTGAAAAGTTGAATTTTATTTTTTGGAAAACTAAAAAAAGAATAACAAGAGAAATGCATCTTATAAAAGTTGTGACGTAACTTTGCATACTCAAATCAACGTAGCATAAAAGAAGAGAACAAAAGTGTTGGACCCCAAGGGTTGGAGCTGCCCATTATGATATGTCTCATCAAAAACAATGCCGATATGAATTTGGTCTGATTTCTTTTCACTGAAACTGATGCTGTGTTTAAAAAACCATGGCACTCACAACATTGTGTTGTGGAGTTGTCAGGCCGGCCATCTTTTGCTCAGTCTATTTTACCACATTATTGTAGTTGGAAGGGTAGAAAAGTTTATCTGTTCTTTTATTGTCTTCTTCAGCTAATTTCTTTTATGGAGCTTTGATTCTTCCTATACACTGCTCACTCTGCAAAATGCTGCAATTCTTGCTGGGTCTGCTGCCTGAAGTTGCTACCAAAAGTTAAAATGATAAGATTTTGCAGGCAAAAGTGGAGCTCTCACAAGTGTTTGTCTAATTTTTTTATTCGACTTTATCGAATATTCGCTCTTAAATCATAATCTTTTATAATGTAAATTTAACTAATATGAAGAAGAAAAAAATATGAATAAAAATCTTCTACACTTTTTGGTGTCGTTATATGTGCTAAAAAGTTAAAAATTTAAATTCTAAACTCTAACACTGATTCTTAAATCATAAATTTTAAACTCTAATCTTTTAAAAATTAAACGCTACTCCATATATTTCTAACCCTAGCTTTAAACCTCATCTCTAAACCCTAAATATAATTTTTTTAGTTTTGGGACATATATATAGGGGAACAAAAAAAGGATTTTTGTTCAAAAATTATGGTGGTCGGCAAGAATAGAAACTCTCTTTCTTTTTTTGTGCCTTATGTATGTCAAACACTTAAAAAGGTCTTAGGATTAAAGTTACTTGGTTTAATGTTTTATGTTGTATGGTTTAGTTTTTAGAGTTTAGGATTTATAATTAAAATATAAAATTTAATTTTTTTAATATTAAGACATAAAAGAGACACGAAAAATACAAATGGTTTTTGTTCGGTTTATAGGCTAATCAGAATGATAGTAATGGAATGGGGATGTCCCAAACCAACGTGGTTAGGTGAGTTTACAGTGTATATCATAATTAATACTACAAATTAATATAATTACTACATTCATCATTCTATGAAAAAAGTCTTAAGATCTATAATATTAATCATTATGTAGATATTTTAATTAATTATTGTTATTCAGTTTAAAACCATTATTATGTCTATTTTCCTTTTGTCACATGTGATTCAGTTCAACATATAAGATTAGTACACTGTATTTTGTTTTGCAAAATATTAAAAAATAAGACCAATAATATTTGCCTTGAAATTCTACTTAGTCTTCAATTAATGTCTAATATAAAGTCAAAGTTCTTTGAACAAAAAGTCAATGCCAACATGTAAGATACTCATACGTTGAATACAAACCATGTTCCAAGAAACAAAAATTGGTCAAATAATATTTTTAACAAAACATAATAATTTAATGAGGCGTTTTATAAATAAAACACTTATATTTCAAATTTTAAATCAAATACAAATATTTGTATATCTCGGAGATAAATGATATACTTTTTTCAAAATCAAAATAATTCGACACGTGTAAGGTCAAAGACATGGACCCTAAACATAGAAGATACATGTCCCTCCTATACGTACCGGGTTCACATGCCTAACAAGAGTGTCATGAAAAGATATTAATTATTTTTTTTATAGTAATAACAAATTTCAGGAAATTTAATTAATTTCAAATTAATTTGTTATTAATAACTACTGATTCATTTTAAATTTTAGATTAATAAATATTGGTATTTAGGTTTAACTTTTTATTTCCAATTATTATAAATTACAAGTATTTACTTGAAGTCGAATTTTTATAGCAATATATATATATATACATATATATTCTTATCAGAATATTGTTTTAAAATGAAGAATTGAAAGAAAAGATTTAAAAAAGTGAGGCGAAAATGAATTTGGGGGCACGGGCTCTTCGTGCAGCTTCCCAGGCCAGCTTTCACCTAACATCTTTAAATTACCAATAGCTCCGTTACTTTATTATTTACAGAAATAAATATTTTCGAGGAAATTATATATATATATTCATTTTTGTTTTAACTTGTAATGGTTATAGGTGATAATGAACCAGATCGGCTTGCAAGCTACTTGGGCTCGGCTCGGTCAAAACTCGATCAAAGCTCAGCTCGAGTGAGTTCGACTCGAACTCGTGCTCGGCTCGAGACTTTAACAAGCCGAGCCGAACAGCTCGAAAAGCTCATGAACAAGCTCGGAATAATTATATATATATATATATATATATATATATATATACTATATATGCATTAAAAGTAATATGTTTAGCAAAAGAAAAACATAAAATAAAACAGGAGAAATTCACTAAAATAAATTAAAATTATCCACTAAAACAAATTTACAAAACTCGAGCCGAGCCTGAGCAGAGCCCAATAGTATTATTTTCGAGCCGAGCATAACCAAGCTCGGGCTCGGCTCGGCTCCTTACCACCCCTAGTCATGGTTAATAATTAAGAGGTTAACTACCATTCAAAGGGCTAGGGAAAGATAAATGTGATATTTTGACCTGGAAACGACATCGTTTTCTTTTGGTAAGCCTATCGTTTTGGTGAAATTTTGTCAATAAAACCGGGGTGCTTATAAGTACTAGTTAAGGATTTTAAAATTTGTTTTTTGTGTTAAATATATATTATTTTCGTTGAAATAAAAAGAATATTTTTACGAATATTAAATGATCCGATATCATTATTAGTTAGACATAATCCCATGATTTAATTTAATTGGATATTAAGAGGTTTGGTTGGTGGGAAAAGTAGCTTGAAAATGGGTGCATATAAGCTTTATAGCAGGAAAAGAAGAAACCCTTTTGACCGACTCTCACAAATTCTGATGATTTAATTAAATGGTATCTCTAGCAAAACAAATAGTCTAATAAGACCGACGGCAGAGTCACAAATTTATTTAAATAGTGTTATTTTTTAATAATATTTTAAAAAATAATTATTATTTATAAAATGATGTTAAATTTTTAATGCACTGTAATTATGCATTAACTTTTGGTGAAAACAAAGAGTAGTGGACTGGTTGTGTCAGCTAGCATGCTCATCACACTAATATTAAAAGCCCCCTTTTATCTACTTTGCTTCATTGTAAGCCGTAAACTCCCGTGTTTTCTAAACCTATTTTTTATTAAATAAAAATTAAAATTTTATATCACAATTCGAGCTCATACAAAATAAGATAATATAAGCATTCTTAGCCACTAAGCTAATCGGCGGATTTTTTAAGTTAATTTTTTTTCAAAATAATTTTAATACATACGAATGTCACTCGATAACTAAATTATATATTAAAAAGTTATTATTTCAGCCTAAATGTGATTACAAGGTAATATATGTTCATATATATTTTTAAAACTTTGACAATTAGACATTGCATTGAACTCATGTCTCCTAAGATAAAAATCGTCTGTTTTTTCACCGAAACTACCTATTGGGTTTATATATTAAATAATTATTTTTATATATTACAATTAGGACATAAATATATTTTGGAATTGAACCAAATATGTCTGTTCTAATTTTATTATACAATTAGAGGAAAAAGCAAGGCTTTGTAACTTTCTTCGATTAGGAATTACAAATTTCATGGCAAAGTATTTCGTATATAAAAAGGCTGAGAAAGCAGCAAAAGAGAGAAAAAAAACCCAAACTTCTCAGTTCTCACATACATAAGCACTTCCATCACTGTTACATGCTCCGACACCAACAATGGCAGCAGCCATAACCAGAGATGAATCCGACTACGACAGCAGCTCCTCATCGTTAACCGTACCCGACTCCAGCCGCAGCTGGATGAGCAACCTAAGCTTCGGCAGCCGCCGGAGCTCGGTTTCCCTTTATTCCGTCGAAACTTACAGCTCCCATAAGCCGCACAAGGCGAACCAGGCGGCATGGGAAGCCATGAAGCGACTCAAGAGAGCCAAAGGTAAAGTCGGGCTCGATCATTTCCGGCTCCTGCGGAGACTGGGAAGCGGCGACATAGGGAATGTTTATCTTTGCCAGATAAGGAATCCCATGGTTGAGTTGCCTCAGTGTTTTTACGCCATGAAAGTGGTGGATAGAGAAGCTCTAGCTATTCGCAAGAAGTTGCAGAGGGCTGACATGGAAAAAGAGATTCTGGGTATGCTGGATCATCCATTTGTTCCCACTTTGTATGCAGAGTTCGAGGCTTCTCATTACTCTTGCTTGGTAATGGAGTATTGCCCTGGCGGGGACTTGTACGTTGCAAGGCAACGCCAACCGGGAAAGCGTTTCAGCATTTCATCTGCTAAGTAAGTTTATCATATTATTATGTCAAAATCACAAAATATGCCCCCAACGTTTGCACGTTTTGTTATTTCACCCCCTATTCTTTTTTTGGGTCCAAATATACCCCCAACGTTTGCTTGTTTTGTCATTTGACCCCTTATTCTTTCTTTTGGTCCAAATATGCCCCCAACGTTTCATTTATAGTCCAAATGTGCCTCTGTTTGATGCAAACTGTCAATCAACTGATGGTCAACAGCTTATAAAAAAATTTTAACGTGGCATCAGTAGATCTTATTACGTGGCAAGACCACTCAGTATCAGCTGTTGAACGTTAGTTGACTGACAGTTTTCATCTAACGGGGGCATATTTGGACCAAATTGAAATATTGAGGATATATTTGGACTACGATTGAAACGTTGGGGCATATTTAGACCAAAAGAAAGAATAGGGAGCCAAATGACAAAACAAGCAAACGTTAGGGCATATTTAGACCAAAAAAAAGAATAAGGGGCCAAATGATAAAACATGCAAACGTTGGGGGCATGTTTTGTCATTTTGCCTATTATTATTGAGTATTGATTATGGACAAATTAGTATTTAATTATAAACTATTGTGATAATAATACAGGTTTTACGCTGCTGAGATTCTCTTAGCACTAGAGTATCTGCACATGATGGGCATTGTTTACAGGGACCTGAAACCGGAGAATGTTTTGGTTAGAGAAGATGGTCATATTATGCTTTCCGATTTCGATCTTTCCTTCAAATCCGACGTCGTTCCAAAGCTACTAAGACATAAACCCAACTCGGAACACACTGAAAATGAAAATCACGACCACTACTGCTTGTCTCCTTCATGTTCTACCCCGTTGCAACCAGTGCTGTCTTGTTTCTCATCTTCCAGAGTCACAACAATCACAGAACAAGCTGATTGCGGCGGACACGAAGTTGGTCCGGAACTGGTGGCCGAACCAATCAATGCCAAGTCCAAGTCCTTTGTCGGAACCCACGAGTACTTAGCCCCGGAAGTGATCTCAGGGCAAGGCCATGGGAGTGCAGTGGACTGGTGGACGCTAGGTGTGTTTTTGTACGAAATGTTGTATGGGACAACACCTTTCAAAGGCGAAAACAACGAGAAAACATTGATTAACATCCTTAAACAGCCATTAACGTTTCCCAGAATCAGTGTTAAAAGTGGCAAAGAGTTTGAAGAGATGGTGAAGGTTGAAGATCTCATCAGCAAGCTACTGGTGAAGAATCCAAAGAAGAGAATCGGAAGCTTGAAGGGATCTGTTGAAATCAAAAGGCATGAGTTCTTCAAAGGCGTGAACTGGGCTCTTATTAGATCAGTAAAACCACCTGAAATCCCCATTGATGCATACAAGTTTAAGAGCAGTAGGGTTCATATTCCAAAGCTGAGCAAAGAAGAAAGAGATGCCCCATATCAAATCCCACATCGTTTTGACTATTTCTAACTCTAAAAAATGTAAATTAAAATAATATATTTTTATGTATTCTGACGTGTAAAAGGAATGTGATTCCATGAGAAATCTATGAACTTCATGTGGTGACAATCATGACTCTTGTCAATGATGGTAAAAATATTATTATAAAAACAGAATTTTGCAAACCAAGGCTTTCCTTTGTGACTTTTTCTATTACTTCTTTTTTCTCGCAAAATGAGCATTTTCGTAGTCACGCATTCACATGTTATTTCACGGATTAAAGGTAAGAAAAATATATAAAAAGGACAAAATTTCAATCATGTTTTCCTGTCCCCAAGCAAAAGCAAGAATAAAAGGTAAATAAAATATTTATGTTTAATATTTATTAATAATATAACAAATGTTAAGGTGCAATGGTTTTTTTTTAAATATACATTTAAATCGATTCAAGATAATATTATTGAAAGATTTAATTTTATTAAAATGTAGTCGAATAATAACATCATAATCAAGAAGTTATAAAAGAATTAAAACCGTGAATTTAATTACACTCGCTTATATACAAATCAAACTTTAAATTTACTAATTTTTTCTTTCAATTATATAAAATTGTTCACTCCTCTTTCTCTTTTTCTTTAAACACCAACCGTGGTACTAATTTTAATATTGATCATCGACCGCCAGAATTGATCGTATCGTTTGTTTTATTTTTTAATTTCTAATAAATTATTTTGTTCATGTGGCACAATTTTACTCTACTTTTGATACGTTTTTCTCTTTCTCTTGGCACGTTTTTTTAAAATTTTCTGTTATGGTTAAATTTGACGACGTCACGACTGATCATAATGACGCTCCTTTCATTATGTTGTTGATCTCCTTGTCTTGGACCCTCAAATTAGATTTGTATACGCGATTACATCTACCGTTACTTATTCGCGATTGAGTTGTGGTAATGACCTTATTGTCAACATACCTTCATTGTAATATGCATTTTTATGTTGTTTGTTGATGATTTTTCTTATCATCGTCGATTTTGGTGATGTTTGTATCCTTCTTTTATTTCAAGTCTTTGGATTAGGTTGTTATCTTTTACTTGTATGATCCTCTTTTGATCTCGAGACGCTATTTTATTTATTAAGATTATGTTTAGATTTAAGTGTTTTGTTTACTAAGTTATTATATTTCATTATAATTTCGGATATTTCCCGATTTAATAAAATTAGTAGATTTCAATTTTCAAAGAATAATAATCAAACTTTAACAACATCGAGAAGTGTGATTCATCATTTTCTTTCTCTATTTTATATTATCCCATTCGTAAATGTATGTTAATAGTCAACAGCTTAATTATAAGGTAGATTCAAGTTTGAACAGATATGGCCAAAGCCAAATTGGTGCGACCCATTTGATATGGAATATTGGGACCGGGAGCGGTGGGTCGTCAGCTTGCAGAAGCACGCGAGGTTTCTCAAATTCAACTTCAACCCCACTCGGTCGTGTTGTTTGCATGGAGAAAGTGACTGCGTTATCTCCATTCTCGTATTCCATATTTCTCACCTTTCACCCAACCGGTAATTAAACTGACACAGAAATAGAAAAAAGAGGAAATAATTGATAGGAAAAACAGGCGGGCAGAAGTTATGGGGATCTTCAATTAAGTAATACCAGAACGAATCTTCCTATATACAGAATATCTCATCCTTTCCTTTATTTTCTTTCTTCCAGTGATATGTAAACTTTGCTTTACAAAAAGTATTATTGTTTAATTCCTCTGAGGGAAGCATGCAAGTGTCACCCGGCCATCATTGTTTAATGGTTCCGTGACAAGTAGTATCATAATAATTTTTTGACTGTCCGATTTAATACGGAGTGCTCATTAATAGGGTAAGTACATTAAACAACCATAACAATGGCTCATCAAGAGCGTAGTTGACTCATGACGAGAGTGTTATGAGAATGAGTGAGTGAATGTCACGTCTTAGAAGAGATAAGGACATTAATCCCATATCGAAAAGAAAAAAAAGGTTTTAAGATATATAAACGGTGACACTGCACATTCTATTAGGCATGTTTTTGAGAAGTAATGGTCTCGTAAGAAGAGACGAAAATATTAATCCTACATCGAAAATAAAAAGAGAAGTCATGACTCTTAAAATATATAAGACTGGAGTGCCATATGATTCCAATATTAATCTTCATTGTTAAGAATGGTAAATGCTTAGTAAGTAGTGTCTAAACCCTTTATCACAAAGTCGAAGAAAATTGTTTTTCTTTTGCTACTTTCGAACTTTTCTTTTTCTTGGTTTAACCATGCGCGACATCTTTTTGTTGGATATCACTTTGCTAAGTTGCAAAATCATATTAATTAGTACCTGAGCAAATGACTCGTGAATGTATTATGTACGTAATGATCATTCAAATTAAAAATGACGAGACACATCATCAATTTTGTTAGTCATGGGTGACTTACATAAACTTGACGATCAATGACTTAATTGATGCTGAAATAAAGCTCAAATGACTTGATTGACGATATTTTATTTAATGATCAAAATATTGATACCAAAATAAAACTCAAATGACTTGATTGACATATTTTATTTAATGATCAAAATTAAATCGATTTTATAGTTTAATGATTATTTAAGTAGTTTACCTATCTAATAATGGACACAATGATAATTTACTAATTCATTAGTATTGCAGAAGCCCAAACGAAATATGGGTCTGGGCTTAAACATAATAATTAGGCTTTGAGGGATGGGCTATTGCTTTGGGACTTCATTGATCAAGACCTAATGGTGCATTTGAAATGGTTGTTACTGAGATTAATTAAAAAGGAAATTTTTTATACACGTGTTTAGTCTTTTAAATACACAATTCCTATTACTATTAAAGAATACATCATTTTTATTTTTTATTAAGTAAAGATGTATTACATCCATGTGTTAAAAAAAGAAAAATATTATATTTTTAAGACATTCAAATTCACACATAGACTCTATGGTGTAAGGGCTTAGTTTATAAGGATTCTCATCCTCATATTAAAATATTACAAATTAAATACAAGAAAAAAATTTCCATTTAATCAAATATGAATTTTAATTATGTAAATAATAAATTTAAACTAATTCAAATTCTTAATTATAAAACATTATTATTTCCTAAATAAAGAACTGTAATCTATAAATTTGAAATTGTGAAATCTAAATTCAAGTTTTCAAATATCATGTATATCTACGAAAAGAATTTTTTTTCTTTTTCGGTGTCTTTATTTTATGTTCACCGCTATACACTAAGTACATGGTTTAGGGTTAAAGTTAGGGTTTAGAAAATTAGTTGGTATAATGTATTTTTTAAAATTTAAAATTTATAACTTATGATTTAGAATTTAATGTTAAAATTTAAAATTTAATTTTTAGTATTTAAACATAAAAAAAACATCGAAAAGACGCAACAAATTTTTGTCCGATATCTACCTCATTTCAATGTGCTTTGAAGTTTGAAAAACAACAACTTGAAATGATATTTTTCTTCCCTTTTCAGACAAATGGATACATGCATAAGAAGAAAAGCCGAGCCTTCAAGTTGAAAGCAATTATCATTGTCAATGTACAATGAATAGCATATAGATTACACAGTGAATGGAACAAGCCGCAGCAAAACCGTGAACTTCGACCATCCAACGTTTTACATCTTGCAGATGTGTCCGACAGTCTCTTACGCAGAGAGCGGCAATCCCATTGATTTTCTAGGACACGTGGTCCTATTTCATGGGCACCACATGAGATAACACCTAAAAATATAATATATGAAAAAATATTTTAAAACATTATGAGTACATATATAAATTATTTTAAAATAAAATTATTAATGCATAAAAATATAAATATAAAATATTACCGACTTAATTAAAAGTTCCTTTAATACAAAAACTCACCTACAAGGACAAGGTTAGGTTACCCATGGTTTTGCGATTTGCGAAAGCTTTGGCTTATCTAAACCGGTGGCTTTGGCAATCTCCATTATGAGTGAAAAGATTTCTAAAGGAGCTTTTTGAAAAAGTTATTATGGGTGAGAGAACCAACCGTCATGTGCGCAAATCACCAAATTCCAGTACCCATTGTTTTTAGTAATTCCATATCAACTTATCTAACTGCTAATTACCAATGTGCCCTTTCATAACTTAAGTAAAAAGTTAAATAAATGGGATTATGGGAGAAATTTGTAGAATAATTCAAATGAAATTAAAATATTTAGAATGTACAGGGGATGTTGAAGAATATTTAGAGATATATGTAATTTTCTACGGTATACAAGGGATTTCGCCATGTGCAGGTGGCGAGGTTTAATTTTTTAATATTTTTTCAAACCTCGCCATGTGTAGATGATAGGTCTAATTTTTTAATATTTTTTTTCAAATCTCGCCATGTGCAGGTGAAGAGGTCCCCGTGTACTATAGAAAATAGTCTATATCATCAAATATTTTCTAACATTTGACCCTAGGGCGGAAACATGGAAGAAGTGACGAAGGTCTTTCGAGATTGAATATGACTGATAATTGTCTATATAAAGAAGAATTCTATCTTTCGAAGCGAGTCATTGGCAAGAAACACAGAATCCGCTCGAGTCATTGGCAAGAAACACAGAATATTAACTTTCATTTGACCTAAAAATACAACGAAGCCTAAATAAATGTTTAACTGAAAGTTGGTAAGGATCAAGGAATACAGATACAGTGATTCAAAGTTTGGCAGTATGTCATCAGTCGGTTATTTATATATTGCAGCATTAATTTATTATATCTGCTGTTAGATTTTGATGATTTTACATCTTTAAGATATAATTATACAAAAATAAGTATATTTAACCGATTGGTCAAATTATGAACAGTGCAGGAGCAACAGAGCCGAACCGACAACAGCAGAGATCCAAGTGAAAACAAGCGTCTCTGTCGCTGGAATTCAAGCGAAACCATCAAACTCTCCCCCCCTACACCTGAGGCACAGTCCCATATTATCCAAAACTTCCCTTATAAATACCCGTGCAATTCTCACAATCTCATCAACAAAAGCTTCACACAAATCATACACTTTTCCTAATCTCCTCTCAAACTTGTTTCATTCTTCTTTCCAAATGGCTAAAAATGTTGCACAATCCGCTACCTTGGCTTCCCTTGACCAGAAGCTAGCCATGGCCAAGCGCTGCTCTCATGGTAATTTCCCTTTTCCCTTTACTTTTCTTCAATTTTAAAAGTAACATGAATGATGATATGTTCCTTGTTTTGCACCATCAGAGGGCGTTGTTGCCGGAGCAAAGGCAGCCGTCGTTGCTACCATCGCCTCCGCAATTCCAACTGTAAGTATAATCTCATAGTTTATGGAGTAGTTTGTTTTTCTGGGGGGTGATTAAATGTATGCAAATGCAGCTTGCAAGTGTAAGGATGTTGCCTTGGGCAAGAGCCAACCTCAACCACACCGCACAAGCTCTCATAATCTCCACAGGTTTTCACCGTCATCCTTTTGTACCATTTTTTGTAATAGTTTCATTTTTCGTTAACAAAATTCTGGGTTGTTATTGCAGCGGCAGGAGCTGCTTATTTTATAGTTGCAGACAAGACTGTTTTGGCTACGGCACGGAAGAACTCCTTCAAGCATGCACCTAACATGGAGGCATGAATTTGAGTTTGGTTTAGATTTTAAACTCATAATTATTATTACCATTCAGTTGGCTATGGGAAAAAAAGGTATAATTAGAAAGAAGGGCTGGGGGTTGTATTCTAGGAAGTTATTCGTTTCAGTTGCTATGTAATCCATCATATCTGTAATATAAACAAAGATGGTTTTCCTTCCAAGAATCAGACCTTTCTTAATGTTACATCTGGATCTGTGCACGTGTGATATGGAAATTTCTAATTTTTTTACCTTAACCTCAAAGTTCACATCCATGGAATTATATATGCCGCTTTGGTCTGGCTTGATATTCTTCTAATGGGCTTAAAAAAATGGTGTATGTAAATGGATTTACACCTTAATCAAAACCCTTTAGCGATTTCCAACTTTATTTCCGATCTGAAACAGCACATGGATCGACCATAACTAAGGGTGTCATGATACCCAAAATTTTTGGGAACTTAATTTTTTTATATATAATTTGTATATAAAAAATTAAGAATATGGACAAATGACACGGATGGAAATCTTCTATCCCTTTTCGGTGCTCCTACATATGCTCCCATGCTCAAAATTAATTTTAGGGTTTAGGGTTTAAGGTTAGGGGTTATGGTTAGGGTTTAAGGAATTTAGGGTAGAGTGTATTGTTTAGGGTATAGGGTGTAGGGTTTAGGATTTAGAATTTAGGGTTAGGGCTTAGAATTTAATTTTGTAGTGTTTTTTAGTGTTGGGGCATATGTAGGGGCATCGAAAAGGGGCAGACGAATTTTATCCCAAATGACACCCATTTATGAATAAAATGACACCCTTTTATAAATAATTAATCATCTTTAAATATCATTGAAAAGATGACACCCTTTGAATATATTTCTAGCTACGCCCCTGACCATAACTAGCTCATCTGTTACAATGATTGTTGTCGATCGATGCTGGGATACAAGACGTTTTCTCACTTTAATAATTATTAACACACCAAACACATGAAGAGGGTGAAAATTAGTACGGAAGCCGCTGGTAAAGATCAGGGACTGTCATTTGTAGCTTTTAAATCGTGTTTTTTTAAATACTACTCAAATTTAGTTGGAGATACGAGTTCACAAGGACAAGGTGTGTTGGCACCGTCTTATTTGATTTCCTATGCATATTTCTCGACATGCTCTTATATCATCTCCTGGTGTGTAGTAGCAGGGGCGGTTCAAAGATTTTGGGGGCCCTGTGCAATTTATTAAAATATAGCTCTTAATTTATAATCAATAAGAGATATAAGTGTTTTTTCAAAAAAAAAATACTTTAATACAAAAAATATTATTAAATTATCCTCTTGAGAACCAAAAAATTGACTTATAAACATCTAAATATCAAACATTTTCACTTCAAAATTATCATTCTTTTTGCATGTTTTAAGTTTTAGATAATTTTTTATATAAACAGAATTATATATATAATTTTATAATTTTGTACAAATATTTAATTTAATTTAAGTTCCCTATTTTCGGGGCCCCTCTCTCTTGGGGGCCCTGTGCGGTCGCTTATGTCGCGCCTGTCCAAAACCCTCACTGTGTGGTAGTTGAGGCTACTTGCATATTGTGTAGTAAGAATGCTGAAACCAGAAATCATCTATTTTTTGGTTGTGGATATTCTAAGCTTGTTTGAAAGGAGGTTCTTGCGTTGTTGTTACATTAGTCGGGAAGTGTTTTCTTGGGAGTGAAGTATTTTAAAGGCAAGTCCTTGATTGTTTTAATCTTGAGGATTGCTTGGAGTGCTTTCTTTTATTTTGTGTGGCAGGAACGGAACTGTAGAACTTTCTGTTCAAATTCTGTTTTCTCTTTCGATATTTTTCTAGTATACGAAATGTTGTTCATACGCGATTGAGTGAGAAGATTATACACTTGAAGAATAGCATAGAACTGTAATTGAGTTATAATCGGGGTCTAATTGTATAGTTTGAGGGTTGTTTTTTCTTGTTTACTTGTACAAGATTAATGCTCTTGGGTCAAAAAAAAAAAAGGTTGAAAACTTTTGCAAGGATATCATCAATCTTTGCTGATGTGAAACATGATACAGGTTCAAATATTGTATTCTTTTAATATTCCTAAGGTTTTATCTGATATTCATCTGAAAAACAACTACAACGCACAAGGTTAACACATCAAGATTAAGGGCTTTAAGGATTGAGACTTTTAATTCACGTGGCAAGGGAAAAAGGGGGAAGAGAATATACAAAATTTAAAAGCAACGGCTATTCTTTTCTTCCTGGGTAATCCTGTAATGGATGTGGATTCCCTGGAGTATTATTGAAGGGAAATGGACCCTCTTTTATAAAAAGCTGGACTCCATGGCTGCAGTTCTAAGGTATATTTCTACCGGGGAATATTCACCATGTCTGGTTTTAAATTCTTCCTTATCAGAGCTGTAAATACCAAACAAGAGTTTAATATGTTTGCCATGCAAGCAATAGACGCACCCATTTACCGGATGGAAATCCTCCGCCCCTTTTCGGTGTCTCTACTTATGACTCCATGCTTAAAATTAGGTTTAGGGTTTATGAAATTTGGGGTAGGGTGTATTTTTAGGGTGTAGGGTTTAAGATTTAAGATTAGGGTTTGAAATTTAATTTTTTTAGTGCTGAGGCATAAGTAAGGCACCGAAAAGTGCATAGAATTTTTATCCCTCATTTACCATAATCAAGACAGGGCTTTAAACCTTCCATTGAGTATATTTCATTAATGGATCTCTCCAATAATATCATCTAATAAAATTCGAATTTAAATCTCCCTTTAAAAGTTTAACATGTCTTATAGGAGCATATCCAGGATTTTAAGTTTGGTGGTTCACCTATTTATCTTATTTAGAGTTTTAAAGCTTCGAATCTCTCTAAACAATCAATTTGATTACAACAGACTAAACAAACATAAAAAAATGTATTTTGTTAAAGAAATCTCTCTACTTGAAAAAAAATTAAAAAAGTAATAACAATTCTCAATTGATAGAAATGACAAGAAAGTTGAATTGATAAAGAGACGAGTAGAGAAATTCAGGATCAACCATTTTTTTTTTGTCAAATAGAACGTTTAAAGAGATAAGTGTGATATCGTGAAAGTTCTTCCGAGTTTCAAAGACAAAGGTTATCACAAGCATTTAAGCATTGACCCAAATGTAATTTTTGTAACAGTAACTTTTTTTAAGTATGAAGGGTGACCCTAGTGTAACCTTACTTATAATTGAGTGACCAAAATATAACATTATCCATATTTGAGTGACTCAAATGTAACTTTTAAAAATTGAATGACCCAAACATAACAATACCTATAATTGAGTGACCTTCATTGTAGTTTACCCTGAAAATTAATAGTAGATCACGTGACCCACTAGGTACCTACATACATTCGCCCTAGATATCTTCCCATTATATCCGACACTTACATATTATTTAAGTTTATTATTTAATACTAGCTGTGTTGGAAAAGCCTTTCTTTGGCGTTCTAAGAATATTGTCAAAAACGGCTCATTGCATAATATATTAAAAAAACAAAATAAAAAGGGGTAGATTAATAGGTTGGAATTTTTCAGGTGCAATTCCAATAACGTGCAGTGTTTACTTTTATATTTTATCCGACGACAACGTATAGCCTACCAGCGTCGGTCCGCCGCGGACAACTCACATTTGGAATATACATTGAAGGAGTAATTGGGAAGAGCACTGAAAGAAAAAGGCTCCAATTGATATGAATCTTCAAATAGCTTTTGAATTATTGTAATTACAAAAAATGGAATTTTGCAACGGATGTGCATTACAAGGAATAAATTCCAATTGCAATACATATTATTTATGTATATGTAATTTCCCATATGTTTCTTGGATGGAAATCCGCAATTTAAAATATTGAGTTTAAGGTTTAGAGTTCATGGTTTAAGGTTAGGTGTTATGATTAGGGTTTAGGAAATTATGGGTAGAGTGTATTTTAAGGGTATAGTTTAGGGATTAAGATGTGGAAATTAAGGTTAGAGTTTAGAATTTAATTTATAAGTGATTTTTAGTGTGGGACAGAGAAGCAAGTATGATTAGGGGATGACGATTTTTACCCATGTTTCTTAGGGGTGAAAATTATTTGCCCCTTTTCGGTGCCCCTGCTTATGCCCCACGCTCAAAATTAAGTTTAGAGTTTAGAGTTTTAGGTTATGGGTTGTGGTTAGGGTTTAGGGAATTTATAGTACGGTGTATTTTTTAGAGTTTAGAGTATAGAGTTTATGATTTATAATTTAGGGTTAGGGCTTAATATTTAATTTTGTAGTGGTTTTTTAGTGTTGGAGCATAGCCGCATAAGTAGGGACACCGAAAAGGGGCAGACGATTTTTATCCAGTTTCTTACAGTGACGGAACCATGTAGTGTGTGTGTGTGGGAGAGACAACATTTTTAGTCCCTTTTAGTTTAAATGTTAATCAAATAAGGCTTTTACCCCTCCTATTTTTAGATTTAATAGCTTAATAGACTCTTGCCCCTCCCAACATTGAATCCTAGCTCCGTCCCTGGTTTCTTAGCCCTTTTTTTTCTTTTATTGTCCCGACTGCAACCGTCACTGCATAAGCCTCCTCATGGAAGGTATATCTGACTAGTTGGACGAGCCTCCCCATTCTGGCCCTTGACCTGTCCATCCACGTCAGCTTTTGGATATGAAAGGAGCTTGACGTGTCTATACACGTCAGTTTATGTATTTAGCATAGGGAAAGAAAGATGGTAAACAGCAGCCACCATATTCAAATAACAGCTTCCCCTCATAACACCTAGCTGGTGAGTAATTTGGATGGGAAGAGAATATATTTTTCACATTGATTTCCAGCAATAACGATAGGGAATCACATAAAGAGGAGGCTGCCATACATACATGTTGAAAAGTATGCATGCATGCATGACATGACATGCAGTGTAGTCATCTTCCCCAGAACAGTGAAAAGTATCAGAACTATGAAGAGCTAAGGCTAGGTTTTATCTAAACACTTCTGAAACCAATCCCTCCCTTTTAACAAGTATATATAGCTCTTCCACCCCAAACACCTAAATCACCAATTGCACTAACAACTTATTTATTCAGCTTCTGCGGCCCTTTGTTTCCAAGGAGGTAACCTTGGTTTGAGCTTGACTAGCATAAAAATATGGGGTTTGATTTGTTTTTCTGATTCTGTTGTTTGTAATATAGTTTATCAGGGATCAAAATGAGCTGGACAGGAGGAGATTGGATGTGTGCAGCTTGCCAGCACCAGAATTTCAAAAAGAGAGAAGCATGCCAACGCTGCGCTTACCCCAAGTATGGCGGCCCTGATGTATCGACTTACTTGTTCAACAGGAGCGAAGCTTTGGCCGGCGATTGGTATTGCGCTGCCATGAACTGTGGAGCTCACAACTACGCTAGCCGAATCAACTGCTATCGATGTGGCGCCATGAAAAATGACTATGTTGGTTATGGAATGATGGGGTCTGAAACCAGTGTCCCTCCTGGGTGGAAAACTGGTGACTGGATGTGCAACAGGTGAGTTTGATTTGAATAAATGGTGTCATAAAATTCCACCAATAAGCTGCATTGTCTCATTTTGCTTCTACTGCAAGTTTTGACAGATATGGTTGTGGAGTTCACAATTATGCTAGCAGGATCGAATGCTTCAAATGCAAGACACCAAGGGATTTTGGTAAGAAATTCTGGCACCCATTGCAGCATTCATCTTATCATAGCATGAAAAATGATTCATTTGTTTTGCTCTCTTCTACATTTCAGGTGGTGCTTAGGAATTTTGGAATCAAATAATACTTAGGTTAACCAAAGATGAAGCCCTTGTTTTCTAAGAACAACCATATGTAAACTGCACTGATCAGCAGAAGAAATTTCTGGGTTTATGAACATGAAGCTTTGAGATCTCTTCCTGTAATTTTTCTTTTGCAGAATTTTAATGGAAATACTATCCTTCTTTCACTCCGGGTTTGTATGAATGTGAGGAAACATCCATTATTGAATATTAGTATTACATTTGGGGTGGTCCAAGGAGTCACAATCAAAGGACCACTTGTCTTACCAATTAACAACCGGTTGATCTAATGGGACGAAGCACTAGATCTCTTAAGCAAGGTCAGGTCGCTTCCATAATGAACTTATGCAGTATTCGATCTGAATTAATCGGCCAATAAGTTAGATACTAATGGTTATAACAAAGGACCACCAATCTTAGCATTCAACCAATGCAGTAAAATTAATTCGAAGTTAAGATGGCTTAAATTTAGAAATAAAGATTCAAGGAATCTGAGTGAGCAGTTCATCTCAAAAGGCAGGCTTTCTCTCAGTGCAATAATTTATGATTCCTTTAAGCATGAGATCTTTTTGGAACTATATATATATATATATGTGTGTATATATATATATATATATGTAATAATGAAGATAAGAACCAGATGCTTTTACTTTAAAAGCATTGATGCAGATGCAATGCCCCCATTGCCAAGTTTAAAGCAAGTCAAATCCCGCTTTTCCTTTCGTTTTCTTTTGCCATTGCTCAGCTCTCAACCAATTAGCTTTAGAATTTTCAAACTCTGCGGCTTAACGAGTGTAATTGATCTGCATGAGTTGAAAGTAATTAAGTTTGAAAAATGAAACGCGTTTTACAAACAAACAAACAATATGAAATTAAACTATTAAGTTAACAAACCATAATATTATATTTACGTATACTTTGTCATCTTCTTTCTAGATTGCTATAAGATAATGACAATTATACAAGGATCTCACAATAAAAATAAAAACACTAAAATTTATTGGAAAAACCACATGTAAAAGGAGGAGAAATGTATTATACTGTTGAATTAATATAAGAGGACGTGTTTGTGTGACTAAACAACTTTGCGGTCTCTCTCTAAATCTTAATCTACATGAACTATTTGTAGGACTACAATAGAAATTTACGTAGCAAGAAATATACTTAAACTAAGTTTTATATTTTGAACCAAAGTCCAACAAGAAAAGGTATTGTCGTGTAAGGACTTGACGTGCGGTGTGCTCCGTTTCAGCCTGCGAACCTTTACATCCGCTTAATTTATTTAATATTTAAATTTATAAGGACTTAAATTATTATTAGACCAAAAATTTGAAAGGATCAAATTAAAATTGTAAAGAATTGCCTTAATAGGTGCCCAAACTATTTTTCGAGCCATATTGGGACCTAAAATTTTATTTCGTGACCCATTTAAGGTTTACCGTTAATTTTTTCCGTTAAAGGTCACATGTCATCTCCAGAAAATTCCAAAAATTATATTGTAAATAAATAAAATTAATAAAACAAAATAAAAATATATCCTAAAATAGTCCCCAAATCCCTAAACCTCCAAATCTGACCACTCCCGCCGACGGCGGCGGAATGAAGCGCCCTCCCTTCGTCGAACAACCCACATGACGTTTGTCGCCCATCCTGTTGCCGTTCGTCGTGAATCGTTTGAAAGAACCATTCGACAATTTCGTCGATTCACACGGCGTCAGTCGATTTTCAGTGACGAGATGGTGGGGGAAATGTTCGTGATGGTCCGACGACCAATGTGTTGGGTAGCGACGTGACAATCGGCAACAAAATCGGCCCAAATTAAGATTTAGGTTTCGAGGTTTAAGGATTTTGGAATTTGGGGTTGTTTTGTAAAACCAAGAAAATTTAGAGATTTTTTGAAAATTAATTAATTTTATTTATTTTTAATATAATTTTAGATTTTTCTGGATGTGACACGTGGCATTTAACGGCGAAACTTAAATGTGTCACGAAATGAAACTTTAACTCTTAATTTGGCCCAAAAAATAGTTTAGGCACCTAACTGAAAAAGGGCATAATTTGAGTACCTATTTGACGTTTAAGCCCAAAGAATTTAATACACAATATTAAAAAACATAATTTTAAGATTGATTTCTAAAATTTTGAGGGCGCTAATTAAAATTTTTAAAAAATTTAAAGGACTTATTATTAAAGTTTCAAATTCTTAGAGGAGACAAGTTTTTTGGGCTTAACCTAAGCTCCGTCTCTGCATCCATCATAGATCTTTACTTCTTTTCTCAATTTTTTCCTCACCAAGCAGGTCGCACCATGAACTTTTCAAGCCAAAATAATGCAAAATTCGAATAAAAAAAAACTCCACATAGACTCCATTAATGCAGCCTCTTGTTTGACAAGTTTCTTGTTGGGATTGGCTAGGGCTACTTTAACTTTGCTCGTTATTCTTGAAGATGTTTAAGTGCCCCAATACCAAGTGAACCAGTTCTACAACAGCAAATCCAAGGGGAAAATGCGATATGCTGCCCTTTGTTTCACTTTGCATTTTAAATAATTTCGATATTGTCTAATTAATTTGGACTTTGGAACCTAGCCATGCATGCAAATTATTTAAATCAAGGAATATATATTATTATTAATTGTTTGATTGTTGTCCAAGATTCTTGTTCCTCTGTTCCATTACAATCAATCATATGCAAGGGAAGCCATGGCGAGGCATTGACAAATAAGTTTTTTTTTTCATTCTTTCTAAAAGTTAAAAACCAAGCAGAATATTCAAAGAACCATGCATGGTGGCAATAATTAAAGAAAAGAAGCATTTCTTTTTAATCAAATCCATACTTTTTCTTTCTGAATTAATTTTTTCCAATGACCTTTCAGAAATTATTAGAACACTTGGCGATAAACTAGTTAATTCTTTAGAATTTTGATGGGTTATGGGTAGGGGTGTAAATGAACAGAGCGTTCAGTGAACTGTTCGTGAACCGTTCGTATAACGTTTGTTTATGTTCCTCGTTTAGGTCTACCGACTATAATCGGAACTTATGTGACTATTAGACAGGTCTCAAGCCCCAAGAAAACCAGGGCAGGTTATATATGATGGGAAAGTGGGGTTTTGGTTAATTTTTTGGTATATCATATTCATCTGGTATAACTCCTTTATTGCCACAACAAATAATATGAACAAGATGCTTTGCATTTCAGATAGACAAATATACCCTACAAGACAGCACTAGTTTTGAGTTCTGACACCATTTTGGCAATGTGATGCTGATGCCAAGTGTTGTTCAAGTTTTCTTTGCAGATTTAGCCCATTTTATAGTTGTCCTGGCTAAAGCATCCATCGGATCCATACATTTCTTAAGAAGAGGGTCCTCTCGAGGTAAAACATTCTGCAGTTCCTCTGAAGCCAGGATGACAACATTCACAGCCTTGATCAGAAGGACCTGGATTGCAATTCTTAGTAGGTTTCGAGCCCCTTCCACGTCCCGTTGGTTCAATGATTCGATCGCCGGCATTAGAATGTGTTCCACGGTCGCCTTGTCTGGCAAAACAACCTCAAACTCCTGCAAATTCAAGCAAATTCAACCTCTAATAGCATGACTAAGTACTTTCTCCAAGACACTGATTGCAGATTTCAAGACCCAAAGTTTCTAGGACTCAAATGTAGCTTTCTATTACCATACAATGTATACTATAAAGAATTGAACATAAGGGCAAAAGTTAGGTATTCGGATACCTGATTCTGTAGTTTTTCTACGTATGGAACAACAGCTGTTTCACAAGCTGCAAGCACCCCAATCCGAACATTACTTCCAGCATCAAGTGGCTTCAATTTTGCTTCCTTGAGCTCCCTGGCAACACATTCCCCAATATGAAAAAACGGCAGTGTGCAGCTCTCAGATATTTCAGCATACCATGCATTTGAGATATGGCATGGCATAACAATGCACCGAGCTCCGGATTTCTCAAGAAACACTCTTTTCTGCTTCAGATTCTGGACCATAACATTTTCAGCAATTTCACTAAAAGATGGATGAAACGAATGGCCGCCGCCATCTAGTCCCGGATCGCTGCAGACGACGAAAGGAACACATTCCTCCCCATTTCTTGAGCTCCACCAAACAAGTTTCTCAAGGAAAATAAGAGTGGACAAAACAGAAACCCCTCCAATTATACCTACAGTATTCGCTTGGCTAAGCAGGGAACTCTGGGGCTGACTTTTTAGCTGTGCTGAACATGAACTCGATATCTTTTTCGATTCATAATGATCTCCATTCTCATCGGTTTGCACAAGGGTTGAAGACATGTGCACTGCCAAAGATGGATTTGGTCTTGTTCTACACTGAGTTCTGGTTTTACTTGAATAACCAACAACCGGTGGGCAGTTTAGTATATGGAAGGACATGGTCAAGCTTCCATCAAACATCCCTAATTACTAAAACCACACATATAGATGATGAAACAGTTCAAATCTACTCCAAAACCCCTAAAAATCTGACCTCAAAAAACATATTCCTAGATCTAAAAACAACCACCTTGGTGCAAGCCTATACAAAATCAAACCGACAGATTTATAAAGGAAACTTTGTTAACCTTTTAACAGCAAAGAGGAACCTCCATTATATGTTTGTAAAAAGGTAAAAGGCAGAGGGCACATGAGGATACCTCTGATTCTTTGCTCTGCAAGGTTTTTATTATATCTGTGTCTATGACCGATGGCGGATCCATGTGTAACGAACGGTGGACAAATGTCTATGACCAGTGACGGATCCATGTATAATATATATGTGCTCACTCGTAAAAATATTTCTGGATCCGAATAAACAATCAAACAAAATGGAAAGGAGTCTCCATGCTTGTCACCGTCTTACCTATTGCCATTGCATCAATTTCCACCGTTGAGAGCATAAGAGAGAGAACTAATAATTCAAGGAATGATTTAACAAAGCAAGTGCAGACAGGTCCAAATTATTATTTCACCATTTTCCTAAAAAATATGACAGTGATGGCAGCAAATTGTCTGTCAGGGGGAAAGTCCTCAACTATGGGTGCTTGAAAAATTTACTGCTGTAATTGTTGCTTTGTGAAGCAACAATTCTGACTGGACTCGTCTTTTTTCAACTTTTGAAGGGTTTTACTGGTTTTGCTGAATGATAATGATATAAACATTAAATTTCTGGAATGAACATACATAGCTGACAAGACAGCTTTGGTTTAATTTTGATGAATGAACAATCAAAAACTGGCGCATGGCAAAGGGGTTTTGTCTTTCTTGGACAACCTGTGAGAGATGTGAATATTGTTTCAATAGAATCACGACACGCAGATACAACGTTCAAGCCCCAGTCTTTATCTCCGGCTCCATTGGATTTTTAGGTCAAATGGAAGTAAATATTTAAAATACAGGGAATGTTGAAAAATATTTGAGAATATAAGCTATTTTCTACCGTACACGTGACGAAATTTTGAGAAAAAAATATTAAAAAATTATACCTCACTACCTGCACATGTCAAGGTCCTCTCATGTACTATAAAAAATTGCCTATATCACTAAATATTCTTCAACATCCCCTACATTTCAAATATTGATTTTTATTTGGATTATTCTCCAAATTTCTCCACTAATTCCATATGGTACTAGGATTTCAGCCTCTGGGCATTGCTTGGTTAATAATTTTTTTTTCCGAGCCCCTCATAGAAGTTAGATAAATTATGTGACCTGTTTGTAATAATTTTTCGATGTTAATTTGGCTTGGTTCTAAGTGCTTCTAATTGATATTAAAATTTTCTTCCGGAAAAAAATGATGGTTAATTAATCATTGCACCTCCATTTTGGCCTCTTAACATCAGAGTCTAACGTCCCATGATCCTTCTGTTGAATATTGTAACATTTTGTGTGCCACGTAATTTCAAATCTGCCATTGACTTCTGATATAAAATCTGCACAAGTTTCTACCTTAATTGTAAGCAATCTCACCAAAGAGTGGCTTGTCATTTATCTACAAAACAAAGAATCCTGTGTAGCCACTATTTTCGCTGAGGTAAAACTTATCTGGATTTTAGAGATTAGATTGGCATTTAATCATTTTAAGGGTTAAAACGAACATTTACCATTACACTAACTTGTTAATTTTAAAATCTAAAGGGTTAAAACTGAAATTTCAGTGTTTAAGAGGGTCATGACCTCTGTCGGCACCCTTATGTCTCATTAATTTTGTCTTTTATTGATTTTTTATCAATCGAGTAGTTTCAAAATATATATCTTATAAAATTTAATTATTTTAAATATTTTAAATAATCATGGTGACAAAATTAATGGGACGAAAGGGTAGTATGTTTACCCGATCCTAACCAGTAATTATTTAGGATTAAAGAAACTAACTTCAACACTACCAATCCAAAACCCCGGTTAGGTCCATCCCTAAGAGACCCAACACCCAATTTGACTTATTCATTCTCCAATTCTTTGCAAAGGTGGGAAATCATATGTACATATATTATTGTCAAATAAAAAAAGTAGGGGAAAATAAAAGAAATGTTTTCCAGAAAGAAAAAAGGTTGCTTAAATATGAGGACACTCACTTCTGTTCTGATATTTTGAAATGGAAATGACCCTAACCTGGAAATGTAGATGTCTGTTTGCCCTGGCTGGGGCTTTCTTTGAGGGAGCTACAACTTTAAAATCAACTCCGAGCTGCTGTAACCTTGAACCTGTAACAACTCAATAAGATAAAGTACTCTCCACCAGTAAGCCGGCGAGAAAATATCGAACATAGAGTAGAGAACTAAAGACTGAAATTACTTGCATGATCATACAGCAACTAATTTAAATGCATGGCGGTTGAATTGGATGGAAAGTTGATGGAACTTTAGCAGGATCAGTGGTTTCCACCTCCATCGCACAAGCTAGCCAAGTCCATCAATGTTGAATATAGTACATCCAGGTTTAAATGACCCAAAAACTTTCTATACTCGGAGGTACCATCATACATTCCCGTTTGAAGCTTACAATCCTCTGCAAATCCATCTTCCATTACTAACCACCAAGCGATGCCGCCTTGAGTGTCTTCTGAGTCCACATGGGCAACCAGGCTAACAGTCTCCCCTTGTTCTAGCTCAAAAGTCAAGCACAGAAAATCTTGGTTTGTTTTTACTCCCACCATAAGAGCTTCCTCACGAAGCCAACGAATAACTTGGCTTGCAACCTGTAGCCAGAGTCAATGACATGTCAATAAGGACTACATCAACCAGTATCTAGACATGAACATGCACCCATCTTCTAATCACTTACTACAAATTCATAATTATGCAAGAAAAACCTATTTCATTATCAGTTACTACAAATTATGTATGGTAAGAAAGAGAACTTGGGGCAAACATCATTTACTTGCATACATTACTTTCTTCTCACGCTTCTATATCATCAGCCCTCACTTCCCCCTTAAGCAAAGGAACCTCCTCCACATTATTTTATAATCACTTCAAAACACTCACAGGGTAATCACATGATTGGTAGACAGTTGTTTCCATACCATATTCTAAACCTGTTTAATTTACAAAAGATGTCTAACACGTAATTAAGCTAATTAAGTATTACTAATGATTTGTTTCAGCTTCTCAGCATAGGGAGGGGTAAAGACTTATACTGTCTAAAGCAGAGATGGTACATTCAGACACCTGCTAAATGATAGTACTATGAAGTATGATCAACTTCAAATAACTGAGTAACAAACATTTTAATCTTCTCATTCCAATGTTAGGTTGTTGGTCAGCCTCAATACGCTAATTATATGTAGATATCAAATTACATGCAAATCATGTCAGCATTAACGGTCAATCTAAACCATAAAAACAGTGGTCGCAGAATTATACTAGACCTGTCCATGACCCTTCGACAGGTCTAAATAATACTTAAGGACGTCATTCCACAAATTTACAAAAGCAACCTACCTGCTGCAGTATTATAACAGGAAGATCAGCTAAGTCACAGTCATATTTGTTCAAAGAACATATGTCCTCGGAACTTCTTTTGAACAGGCCAACAACATTAGGAGCACCTTCACCTTCAACATCAATACGGTCATCTTTCAGCACAACCTTGGTATGAAACTGCAATTTTACAACATCCTTCAAGTTCTGGAAGTCTGATTTCGAGGATTGGTACTCTGCATGAAGAATGGACTGAGGAACTTTCGTAAAGATTGTCCAAGATGATGTCCGAGAATGCCAAGTTGGATGGGTCATTAAATGGAGATATGGGACCCTGCAAACCTATAGATATCATGTGAAAATATATTCAGAAATAGGAAAAATAAAATCTAAAGAAAAGTTGTAGTAATCCACGTAAAATGGTTAATGAGGAAAATACCACATTTTCCAGCTCCATAAGAACTCTGTTCGAAAAGATTCTATGAGCCAAAGACAGACAGAAGTGACCCAAAAGACTGGATCCATCCTTTCCCGATTGACCAGATACTCTTGTATCAGACAAATTTGGACCATCCTTTGCTTTTAGAAATGCATGTTCATGAACAATTTGCCGCAGATAAATTTCACAACTGATACGATTAGGAAAATCCCATTTCTTTTTCTTTTTAGGAATATCAGATTCAGGTTTTCCTTCTCCGATGTCCACATTATCAGATGAGTCCAAAGGTACAATTGCAGAATCTACATTCTGCGTATTGGCAGTGTCAACAGCCTGATCATCACCCTCACTAGATGGCACAAGTGATATGAATAAGGAGGTACCTTGACCTACGCTTAATTGTAGATAATTTTCTCGTATTCCAGTGACATTGACTCCAACAGATGGGTTGAATGATTCACAATTTAACATATGAAATACCTGAATCAAAGCAAAAAAAAATACTAATAAGAAAGCATATTAGAGTCACCAAAAGGATTAGAGAAAGCATATTAGACTCACCAAAAGGATTAGAGAAAGCAGAGTCTACCTGATCATTGAAGATTGATTGATGAACTTCACGAAGGAGCAAATGTGTTTCTTTGACATACTCATCGTCAGTCATTGATTCTTTCTCAGTGTCTCTTGCGTGCTGCTCCACTGAGCCATGCGTCCTGGTATTATTCAACTGTTTTGGGTTATCAGCAGAATGCACACCAAGAAAACCAAAATGAAGAGAGTGGCATGAATTTGGAGGTAAGCTGATAGCCAACATTCCAGCTGAATCATGTTCAATGCGAATACTAGAAAAAGAAGACGGTCGAGATACAGCTGTTGAACCATATAATGAATTATCAAAAAGATCAATGGTGAAGCCTTCATTGCTAGAAGCTGGACCTGGACCTGCCACTCGTTGTCGTTTAACTTTCCAGTTTTGCTGCAACCTATTCAATTGTTAGGAAACAAGCGAAATAGAGCATGTAAAAGAACAAGGCCTCCACAAAAACAAATCGCATGACAAGCTTATAGAATAAAGGTATACAAGATGAAACATGATAGCAACCAATTTTCAGAATAAACATTCTATTAAGTCAATGCAGAGGGATACCTGATTAGAGCACCATAAAATCTTGCTTCCCTAGCAATCTGTTGTTCCAAAGCTTTGGCAGACTGTTTGAAGTATTTTCCCAGATGCTGCGATAGAAATAAAACTCAAAAGCAAATTCGCAAAATTTCTCTGGTACCAAGACAAATTAGACATTTTCAGTGGAAATGGTAGTTACAATCACAAATCGTAAAACAACTCAAACTTAAGCTGAAGAGGAGTTGAGAGTATCACTTCTGTTCCCCCAAAAAAGAAGAATACCCGGTAACATTGGAGCTTGGTTGCAGCAGATACAGAAAGATCAGACAGGAGCTCATTAGGTAATGGCTTCGGCCTGGTCATGCCAACCACAGTTACAGCGTCATTGGCTTCAACCTTTCCAAAAAGAAAGAATAAAGATCATATATTTAAATGACTTCTCATTTTACCATTCAAAGAAGCATCAAGATCATCTTTTTGATCTTACTACTATGTCAAGGAAAACGGAATGCAACAAGACAAAGAAGCTAATAAAAACACCAGAAAAGAAATATCCACTTGAACTCTGTTACATTCAGAATTCATTCATTCAAGGATAAAGACAAAGACGTGGCAATTGAATTTCAATAGTTAACATTCTCATCTTTTTACTTGAGATCATAGCATTAAATCCAACAAAAAAATCCACACATAATTTACATTCTTGTACTTCTGAATCGAATAAAAACTAATGACAAATTTTAAGCATTATTAACTTCAATCAAATGTAATTAAGCAACAATAGCTAGGGAACTTACAGTGTTGATAAGGTCGATGATAACGGAAAGCTCCTGATGAGCCAATTGGAGATTCTCCATCATGCTCTGCCACTGCCACGTGGCGGAGGCATCTTTGGAGCTCTTCTTCTTCTGCTTCTTCTTCCTCTCCCTTTCTTCGTCGTCCTCCAACGCCCACGCGAAGTCTATTCGCCGTATAAGCGAGACTCGTTTTTCGTCATAGCTCGACTCGCTATGAAATACAATAATTTAAAACGAAACAGAAAAGTTAAAATCAGCAAGATCATCAGTTAGGAAACACGGAACTTGATCGGGAAGAGACGCTTACGGAGGGAATTGTTCGAGGCCGTTTTCTTCGATGGAATCGAGCCGTTTAACGGGAAGCTTATCCAAGGAGATTTCAAGGTTTCCGTCCATTTCTTTTTCCCGGAAAATCTGAGGGGAAAATTTTAAGGATATGGAGAACGTAGAAGAAAGCGCAGGTTTCAGTTTCAGAGCTCATACTAGTGTATATAGTTTCTGAGATTTAAAAAGCGAAAAGTCTAGTTTGCCCATGGACTTTTAGTATCGATTATGGACTGATGAATTAGGGCCGGATGGAAAGGTTAGGCCCGGTGGAAACCAAGATTAAGTTGGACTGGGCTTGAATTTGTATAGATGGATGCAAACGCTACAAATACAAGTCCATTCACTTTTGTCGTATATGGTATCATTTAGTGGCGGTTCTAAACAGGTATAATATGGGTAACTACAAGAAGTTTTTTTTTAATATAGATGTCAGTTTTACGGTCCATGTTCGGGGTGTGAGGCTAACTTTCCCAACAATGTCGTTTTCAAAGATTGAACTCGTGTTCTCTCATTGGGAATGCAATGTGCCTTAACAATGCACCCAACACTTGTTGGTAAAAAAATAAGAAGATTTTTAAAATAAGTTAAGTTAAAAATTTGTCAAAATAAGTCAATTTTTATTTAGACAAAATGACAAAAGATGCCCCCAACGTTTGCATGTTTTTTTCATTTGGCCTCATATTCTTTCTTTTGGTCCAAATATGCCCCCAACGTTTCATTCATAGTCCAAATATGCCCCTGTTGGATGTAAACTGTCAATTAACTGACTGTCAACGGCTTATAAAAAAATTTGACGTGGCATCAGCAGATCTTAATACGTGGCAAGTCCAGTCAACATCAGCTGTTGAACGTTAGTTGAGTGACAGTTTCCATCTAACGGGGACATATTTGGACCAAATTGAAACGTTGGGAGGGCATGTTTGGACTACGAATGAAACGTTGTGGGCATATTTGGACCAAAAGAAAGAATAGGGGGCCAAATAACAAAACAAGTAAACGTTGGGGGCATATTTGGACAAAAAAAGAATATGGGGCCAAATGAGAAAACATGCAAACATTAAGGGCATCTTTTGTTATTTTACCTTTTATTTAAAATTTAATCTATCACATACACAATATGTCAACTATAATATTTATTTTCTCTAATGAGTGTATTATTTTAATAAATTACGTAAAACCCTTACTTTTCCGCTCTGCGCAAGGAATTTTTGTTCGATGATTAGGGTCCATGAGTTTGCCAAGAAGTAGGTCAAAATCAATTCGCATCACTCGTTTATTAGGCTCTTGTTCTGTCTCAGGAAATAAGCTCTTGGAATTTTCTCGATTAATTTGTTACGTTTCATATTTTATTTGTTGCATGCATTTGGAGGTCATTCTAATTAAACAAAATCCCAAGACCCACTATTCCTTTTTATGCCTAAGTACGTTCTTTAGGCAGAACTAACTAAAACCAACTTCACCTTAGTTAATGTTATTTTTATCTGAATTCCTAAGTGTTTAATATGCGTATGATTTCATTAAAAAAATATGTTTATTTTCGCACGCATGTTGAATATATATCCGAATAGCTATTTAAAGTACTAGATAAGTTTAAGTTTATCGTTTTCTATTACAAGTCTTTGCATGGTCAAACAAATTTTTCCCTAATTATAAACGTGGAATCCACGTGTCACTTTGAGCGTGTAATGACAATGGACAAAGACGGATAAATATGGTCTTAACCAAACATGGAAGAAAGAGTGCCATACCAGAAATTTTCAGACAAAACTATCAGATTTTGGTCTTTATAAATAGCACGAGCGATGTCCGGTCTCATCATCTTCATCAAAGCTTCTTTACTTAATTCGCTTTCCTGCAATTCTTAACAACCTCTGCTGCTGAACAATACGACAGTTATTTAGGTCGTTTGCTTGAGCCGAAGAATTCCAGGCAGAAGAGAAAAAGAAATGGAGAATCCTCTACAGCTGAAGTGCTTGAATCACGTTTCACTATTGTGCAGATCGGTTGAAAAATCTGTAGATTTCTATCAGAATATTCTAGGGTTTTCTCCCATTAAGAGACCCGGTTCCCTTGATTTCTCTGGTGCATGGTAATTTCAATTTAATTTTACCAAGAAAATTCTTCAAACCATTTTTGGGGGGTTAAATATTGATTCATATTTTGTTAACATGGATAGGCTGTTCAATTATGATATTAGTATCCATCTTCTCCGATCAGAAAATCCTGAAAGCATGCCGAAGATTGGACGTATTAATCCCAAGGACAATCATATGTCTTTCCAGGTATATATGTTTTATGGATTAATATCCTATACACTGGCCGTGGAAACTGTAATATCCACAAGTACCTTAGTTTTAGGGTATAGGTAGTTAGTTTAGGAATTTAGGTGTAGTGGTTTAGAATTTAGGAATATTTATCCCAATTTAAGGTTTAGGGTTATAATTTAGGGTTTAGTTTTGAGAGTAATATGGTGAGGATTTAGTTTTTAACCTATAAACCCTAAATTATAACCCTAAACCTTAAATTGGAACAACTGTCCCTAAATTCTAACTCCCTACAGCTAAACCCCTAAACTAACTTCTTATACCCTAAAACTAAGGCGCTTGTGGAAACTTTCAATTTTCACCGTCTGTGTATAGAATATTTATCCATGTTTTATATGTTGCATGCTAATAATAAATAATATACTAAAGGGTTAGGATCAACTTACGCAATGTAAAACTCTTTAAGTTTTACACGTTTTCTGGATCGTTAGATGGAGGGAATGGATGGCTCAGATTAACTCCTTACTCTTTTTTTCCAAGTGATAATCTTCACATATTTACTGTTAATCTCATTCATTCGTTTCACTCATCCAACGGTCCAAAAAACATATAAAACTTAAAGAGTTTTACACTGTGTAAACGGATCTATCCCTATACTAAATATTAGAAAGAAAAATTAACAAAATTCAAATAATTTATAAGTTGAAATCAATGTATACGTTCTTATAGTAATTAATCAAATGCAGTGCCAATGCGATAGCATGGCGACATTGGAGAATAAATTGAAGGAGCTGAATATAGAATACATGAAGGGTGGTGTAGAAGAAGGTGGAATCCGCGTCGATCAACTCTTCTTCCACGATCCCGACGGGAACATGATCGAGCTATGCAATTGCGACAACCTACCTGTAATTCCGTTGCCGGTCGATACTATCCAGTCATGTTCGATGAGCAACTGCAACGTACGACGACAACGGCAGCAACAGCAAGAATTACAGGAGCGGAAGATTGAGCACACAGTAGAAATCTAGTGGCTTTCTTTGAGTCTTTGTAAGTCAAGAAAGTAAATCCCGATGCCCATGCTTCGAAGTCTATTTCACTGAAATCGAGAGAACGCTGCAACGTGAAGCTGAAATAATTGCAGGCTTTGTTCTCCTTTATTTTATCTTTCAAGAATTTATTTTAATAGCCGACTACTGACATGGCAATAAATAGGATGGCTAAATTTTAATCTATGTGGTCCAACCTCAAATACAAAGTAATTGAAATATATATATATATATATATATATATATATAAAAGATAAATTAAATTAATCGGCCACACCTATATGAAATCATATAGTTATATTAGTCGGGAACTTGGGACCATAATTTCTTAATAGATTGCAAACTCATCATCTAGAAGTGGTTGGTCACTGCTAATCTGTCTTTTATTACCAGAATTATACCCATCATATTAGTTGTAATTTTATCGTCTAATTTATAGATGTTTTATTCGATTATAAGTTCTAAATCTAGAATATAATCCTAACATAAATATATTGATATGAAACAAGGGCGAAGCCACCCTTTGAATAAGGGTGTCTCATGACACCAAATTTTTTTGGAAAATCTATTTTTCTTATATAATTTGTATATAAAAAATAAAAAATTATGGACAAATGACACAACTTTTATGAATAAAATGACACATTTTTATAAATAATTAATCCTCTTTAAATATCGTTCAAAAAATGACATCCCATAAATATATTTCTAACTCCGCCCTTATCTGAAAGTGACAGTTCCGTTAGGTAGCCTAATGGAAGGGTTCCATGTGGGTGCCGGCTCTTCAAAAAAAAAAATGGAGACAAATATGCCCCAAAAGCTCAAAATCAAGTTTAATTTATCAAGCGGTCCGGTTGGAAAAAGAAATATAGTTGTCTTTAAATGATCTGAATTATGATCCATATTCGAATAATTTGTCAACAAGATATATATTTTGTTAAAAGAATAGAATTAAGGATTAGTATCCTATACACTGGGATAATTGTTTACGGTTAGAATTTAGGGATAATTGTTTCAATTTAAAGTTTAGGGTCATAATTTAGGGTTTATAGGTTAAAGTTTAGTTTTTAAGGAAATATGGTGAGGATTTAGGTTTTAACCTATAAACCCTAAATTATAACCCTAAACCTTAAATTAAAACAATTATCCTTAAATTCTACCCTCTACACCTAAACCCCTAAACCATATACCCTAAACTAACTCCATATACCCTAAAACTAAAGCGCTTGTGGAAACTGAAACATTATAACCCCTACACCTAAAACTAAATTCTAACCCCTACACCTAAACCCTACATCTAAACCTTAAATTAAAACAACTATTCCTAAATTCTAACACTTACACCTAAACCCTTAAACTCTATACTCTAAAACTAAAGCGTTTGTGGAAACTTTCAGTTTCCACCGTCTGTGAATAAAATATTTATCCTAGAATTAATGGATAAATATTATCATGTAACCGTCAAAATGTATAAAAAAAAGCAATCATCACCCTTTTATTTATCTTCATCACATGGTTAGGTTATATAAATTATTCCATCCACTTTCTAATGATTCCCAAACACCTCCCCTGCTCCCATTATATATATTTATGCACCTTCATGGCTCGACTTCATAGACTAATACAGCATTATTAGAACAAGACACATCGAGTGAGAGACAGAGGGAAATTAAGAGAGTCTGAGAAAGATTAATGGCTTCCAAAGAGAATAAGCAGAAGAAACTAATAACTGGTTTCCTCAGCAGTTTTTATAGGTCCAATCCGAAGAGTCAGAAGCTAAAATCCGAGCCTGCTGCACCGGCAAATAACAAGCCGGTTTCACAGATTGGAATCGAAACAGAAGGCATCGTAGGAAAGGTGGTTGATGAAGGAAGAAAGTCAGTGTCCCACATCGAAACGAACTTGTCCTCGGCGATTTCGTTTCTTCAGGTGAAAGTTTTGGTTTCCGACATGCCAGGGTTCATGCAAGTGCACGCCTTCCGCTGTGCCAGAAGAACGTATGACAGTTTGGAGAAGTTTAGCTCCAGGCACATGGCTTATAACATCAAGAAGGTATGTTTTAAAAATCTCAACTCTTTCACTAGCTCTGCATTTTCAGCAACAGTTTCACATTGTAAATTACCTGCTGGTAGATTCATATAAAAGCTTTGTTTTAAAGTAGATTATGCAAGTGTTTCTCTCTGGAATTCACTGAACTTCACGAGTCTCAAGGAAGGAGACAATACTCTGCAGGACAGATAGAAACCATGACTTTCTTTCTGGTCTGTTTTTTTTTTTTTTTTTTGAGAAGAATCTAGGAGTTAAGGGGCACATGGAACCATTGACTAGCATTTTTGGCCATTCCTTACATTCTTGAAAATGACAAAAAAGGGTTAAATTATGAATATTATATAGGTAAAATGACAAAAGATGCCCAACGTTTGCATGTTTTGTCATTTGGCTCCCTATTTCTTTTTTTGGTCCAAATATGCCTCCAACGTTTCATTCATAATCCAAATATGCCTATGTTGGATGTAAACTGTCAATCAACTGACGGTCAACGACTTATAAAAAATTTTGACGTGGCATCAGCAGATCTTAATACGTGGCAAGTCCAGTCAGCATCAACTGTTAAACGTTAGTTGACTAACAGTTTCCATCTAACGAGGGCATATTTGGACCAAATTGAAACGTTTGGGGCATATTTGGACTACGAATGAAATATTGTGGGCATATTTGGACCAAAAGAAAGAATAGAGGGCTAAATGACAAAACAAGCAAATGTTGGAGACATATTTAGACTAAAAATATAATAAGGAGCCATATGACAAAATATGCAGACATTAGGGGAATCTTTTGTCATTTTACCTATTATATAAACAAAAGATTAACTTTCTGATTTGTTGCTCACCAAAAATGGTTTGTTTTTGCTTCAAATAGAAATCTGGGTTTTTTTTAATTATACATTTAACTATACTTGCAAGATTGAAATAGATTTCAGTAGAATCAAAGAGTTTCAGCTCTGAAACCTCAAGTTTTGGAATCCAAAGTTAGATGAAACCATGATCCAACAGGCCATGTGTAAAAACAGCAGGAGGAACCTCAAAATTCAGATCAATTGTCATTACAGAACAACATCATATTTGTTTAAATAAGTATTAAATATAATCGTGTCCTTATATGCCATTTTATTTGTTTAAATAATCTAACAACTATCAGCTATCAATTAATTTTACCAAACAATTTTATACAATCAGCTAATACAATCCGCTAGTCAAATCAGCTAATGCAATCAGCTATCAGCTAATGTAATCCGCTATCCGTTAATTGCCAAATATGACCCTTATTTTTGTCATAGTTAACAGTTTGGGCTTTTTTTATACAGGAGTTTGATAAAGTTTATGGGCCAACCTGGCATTGCATTGTGGGATCAAATTTCGGCTCATTTGTTACACACTCAACAGGTTGCTTTCTTTATTTCTCAATGGAGAAACTATACATTTTAATATTTAAAACAAAAGTTCGTAGGGTTGCAAATTAGAGTTAATTAGAAAATTGAAGGCCATTAATCAAATATATATACCTCTTTTCCCATCTATTTATTACTTTTTTTTTCAATTTATATTTTTTTTCTCGGTGTGATGTTTGTAAATGACAAAAACACCATTACATTGTAAGATTATTATGAATTTGTACGTGAATTATTTTAAGGTAAATTATGTTTGTAGTGACTAAATTTTTAGGGCAGTTTTTTTTTATCTTGTTCACTGGAAATTTAAAGTTTACATTATAACTATTGAACATTTGATTTACTTTTATTATGGTCAATGTTAGTTTCCGTTAAAAAAAATAATGACGAGGCATGTTAAATTCTTCTTTTCCAAAAAAACTGTATTTTACAGTCGCAACAAATGCTATTTTTTTAAAACAATTCAAATACCAAATGTTGTATGAATGAAGCGATCGTTGATTAATCTTATGTCTTAACAATAGAAGTGATTTGCATAGCTAGAAGATTAACATAGTTTGGTATTAAGCTGATATGTCACTATTAACTATCGATTGACCGTCAATCCTTCTATACATCAAAAAAATACATCTTTTGTGGATGTTACAAATTCTTAAAATTATAATTCTTTTGGAATAAGACTTTCACTGTAGTTTTCAACGACAACGACCTTAATGAAAATAAATTAAAAGTCCGATGATTATAATGTAAGTTTTAAAAATTTAATGGATAAAAGAAAAGCATACTACAAGCTGAATGACTACTAGTATACTACACAGCATGGCATTACTAGTGCTCGAATTTGGGTCCCAAGGGATGATAAACATCTACCTTTGCCACCAGGACACAAGGGGATGAGCTGTAACTACACAAATTCTTATATAATAACTTAAATTCTTACCATTTGTGTAAGAATATGTATTGATTATAAAAATTTGTATAACTACACAAAATTTTACTATTTTTATAAAAAAATTATATAAATTCACTTAATTTTAACCTAACGGTAAAAGTGCCTAACCGTAGAATTTTCCTGTGCGGCACCCCATTCATCAAACTATAGACTATTGGCTAACTAACAAATCAAAAGTCGGCTGCCTTATCACTTACCAACTCCAAAAAAATATCATTTATTGAAGGGGGTTGGGTATTTAGTAGGTGATAAGATTAAACAATTTTTCCTGATTTTCTATTGGTATACAGTATTCACTTAAACTTTTAACGCATAAAATTTTAAGAACAAATTTATACAAAGGAATTGATGAACTCAACCCAAAAAAGCTCACGGAAAACTGAAAAACAAAGCATCTCTATAACAAAATCCCATCAGACATAACAAATCGAAACCCAAATGTTTCAGCTTTTTGTTCGGTTTCACGAGATGATTTTCAAATGGAATTCTACATGTTTATAACAAAATATCACATTCAAAAACACATACAAAAATTGTAAGCTATATATATCTATGTATGTATTTGTATATAGTCATGACTTACGTTTGTTTGATCTTCTTTTCTTGACGGCATCCGGTTTGCCAAAAACCCCACAAAACCCACAACCGGATACCCTTGGCGAAGGAGGGTCTACGCTAGGTGAAGCCGCCTTCGTCGTACGGTACATAGGCCCGCCGCTGCTTCCGTCTGATCGGTTTCGTCTCATCGTGCCATCCGACGACCCTCGGCTTTCTTTATTTTCTTGGTTGTTAGCCTTGTCGTCCCATACCAAACCCGACGACCCTTGTCTCCTGAACGACGTCGTAGACCTCTGTAAACCCTCCATCTCTTCTTCTTCCTTATTTTCTCGTTTATGTTCTGAAATTCTGTGGCAGTTGGCTTACAGGTTTTTATTGGTACAAGGCGAAGTACGACTTTTTCAATGTGGTGTTGTAAATATGGAATTTGAATAAACAATGGGATTTTGATCACTTTTAAAATTAATTACGTCCCTCAAATTTTGGCAAACTTTTAGAGCACCGAATCAAAGATTTGGACATGTTAAACTGTTCATAGTCCATGGTCTACCATTTGAAACGCCCATAGCTGACGGCTTCAAAATAATAAATTCATTATTTACTTCAGTTTGTGGTTACGTGTAATAAACAAGCCATTAAATGTCTGAATTAAGACACTAAGTAAACGTTTGAATAATTCAATTTTAATTAAAAACAATAATATCAAGGCTTGGTCCAAAAAAAGCTTATTTTCGTTAACCATTGACTAATGATGATACATAAATTATTTGAAGTCATAATAACTGTAAACAAAAGGACAGTTAAAAAAAGATACGTTTTGATCATTGTACCTGGTACAAATTCTAGCCGTGGAATTTTCAGGTTATTTTATAAAATATGTAATTAAAAAATGTAGAAGTTTATAAAATATAAAAGTTTAAGAAAAGGTAGCGGAAAAAGGGTAAAAGAAAGAAGAAATAAGGGTTGGAAACTTTGCATCAATCAGCCTACTTCAAAAATGTCAACTTATTTGTCCTGCTAACTCATTTGCTATGATTTGATACATAACACTCTCTTGCTTCCCAGTAAACAAAATTGCGACCGTATAACCAGAATCTCTATAAAGATTTACTGAAACATTTGACCGATTGATAATAACTTCATTTTGCCTTCACTTTCTTTGAAGACACTGGTCCTTTCTTTCCAGTTTTCTTCTGCAGCTGCTTTTTTGGCTTCAACTTGTTTGTGGCTGATGAGGACTTCCCTTCTTGATTCCTTTTATTCCTAGCTTTCTTCTCTTTTTTCACATTATACATCGTAACAGCCTGATTCCGAAAAAATTAAATTAAATTAAAAGCAGTTCTTGCACGAAAAATGAATTTCTATTTCAGAATATCAACTGATGAACCGAAGTTAGCCAAATCATATGGATCAAACATACCTTGCCAACATTGAGTATCTCATGGGAATGCTTAGAGATTAGCTTATTTAGAACACTCTCAGTTTGCTCCTTCTCTCGTGAGCCAATCCCCGATCCTTCGACAACAGGTAAGAACTAACAAAAGTTCAAAAGACCATATTAGACCATGCCATTATAATTCATCAGAAATATTTACACTGAAGTGAAGGCCAAGGATGCAAACCTTTCGATGCTTTCCTTGCTTTTTAGCAGGCTTTTCTCCCGGCAATTTCCTATCAAATTTCCCGCCACTGGCTGTAGAAGTTGCGGCCATCCCAGCTACATTCCCTAATTCATCTTTCGTAACTTTCTTAGGTGGTGCCTGCGTTCCTGTTATGGGTAGAGACGTAGCAGCAAGCTGAACATGGCTGCAGCGAACCATTTTAAGTTAAAATCAACTTAACAAAAACATTACAAATAGCCAAACTCTGAAGCCAGCGAAAAGATAAAAGTATCCTCTAGGAAGTTAAAAGAATCAGATGAGCAATTACATGAAACTCAACCAAATATCTAGTTTGCTCAATGCAAGCTAAAGTAACTGCCAGACTTTTCTCATCAAGAACTAGAGCAGTTTGGATGGAAATGATGCCTAATGATGCCTATGAGCATAGTCAGCAATCATAGTCTAACTCCTTAACTGCTAAAATGACATAAACATTAGGGCGTAAATGAATAGTATCAAAGAATGAGACTAATGTAGCATAATAATGCTAATATAAAGAATAAACTAAGAGGATAGTTATTCATAAAATTACTATCTCAAATATGATTAAGCTATAAGTTTCATATTGAAGATAACAATTATGATTCTACATATAGAAAACTACAATGGATAGGGAAAACCTTGGCAAAGCACCAATTTTTGCAGCTTGTTTCAAATTCTGGAGCCGATTCTTCTCTTGTTTCTCAACTCGTTTCTTCTTATCATCTTGTCTTTTAGCAAAAGGATCAACTCCTGGCTCTGCAAAAAAAAAAAAAAAAAAAAATCATGACCAACAACAAAGTCAACTTTATTTCTTTTCTTCCAAGGACAATGAACCATTAAATACTCACCATCAGTCATCTTGGCCTCGATGATAGGTATATCTTTATCATCATTGACACGATCATAACCAAAACGACGTTTCCATGTACCAGTCTGTTCATCCCATACAACTTTGTCCTTTTTACGATTCTGTATACCTAAAAGATATCTCAAAATAGAACCAGAAATGGAGAATCTTCAGACCAATGGAAAATGAGATTTAACTCAAAATTCTAACATATCAACATAAACCTCAGATGCTAGGTGAAATGATTTACCTTTCTTTTTAGCAAACTCCTCCCACTTTGTGGGAGGTTTAGGCTTCGGAAGCTGAAAACACAAGCACAACAAAGCATTTCAGGTTTCAAGCCACCTTCCAAACTAAAATTTTCATTTTTTTCAATGAAGATGAATAACTAAATAAATAAAATTCACAATCTTCGGCTAGGATATGCTTACATGCTTCTCCCTAGGAAGTTTTGACGTCGGGGGAGGCAGCTTAACAAGCGGTCCATCGACGTCTTCCGTTGAAGGCAAGTTAAAAAGACTATCTGCAACTGCTTGAACTAACTTGGTACCCTCCTGTAAACATTCCTTCACTAGCTCATCCCTAAACATATTGGCCAGCAGCAGACATATGAGATCAAGGAAAGGAACACAAATCAGCATAAATAACATTCCTTCACTAGAATTTGAAGGAAACCAAGAATCCCCAATTACAAAACATGTCCATATATTGCATTTATAGCATCAAATTCAAAACCGCATAAATTTCTCATACTTCTCATGAAAGTCACCAAAAATAGTGAGAAAAAACATATTGAAGAAATCCATAAAATCATATGAAAAACAAGAGAAGGAAACCTGTTTCATCTAACTTGATACAAAGCTATAATTATAAAACAAAGAGAAGAAAATAAACCTGGAAGCGGGGAGCGAAGGAAAGCTACGAAAAGGGTTAAAAGCCAAAAGATTTCCCACGTCTACATGAAAAGGTTTCTGGCTCTCCATCTCCATCTCCATCTCCATCTCCATGGCCATCTCCACTTTGTTTCGCTGTATGGTGCTAACTGCTTAATTTTTGCTTTGGTTCGGCTTTTCAAAACCTAACGCCTGTAAAAGAAAGCGGCTATCGGATTTTTTGATCTAATCGTCCACTTTATGGGCCTTAGCCCATTATAGAGCTCACTGTCACTTCATTTCCCTACCTTACATGGTGGCTTCGGGCATGTGAGACCGCACAAGCCCTCGAAAAAAAAAGTTTCGAAATAAATTATCATACATGTAACTATTTTTTAAAAAAAAAAAATTCCAGTAAGTTTCGATTTAAAAATATTAAGTATATTAAAAAATTAATAAGATGGATAAAACATGTGTCAGTGTACATGATATTATTTAAAAAATTAATAAGATGATTCCCTTAATTTTTCGTTTTTTTTTCTAAAAACTTGTGTGTGCAGGTGTGTGCTGGTGCACGTGCATGCAATTTTGCTTAAAAATGTATTTTTAATTTTTGGTTTGTAATTTTATATTTTTTGATTGGCTGCGAAAAAATTCGAATAGGACGGCATTATTTGATAGCTTCTCAAATGCGACAAATTGTATGTAGAATTTTATTGATTAATCTTATTATTGTTGTTTCTGCAAAATAAAAATTTTTAAAATTGAAGTTTGTGAACTCATACTTACAGACAACTATGTCACGAGAAAAACAAAATAGACTTATTTTGATGATAATCAGGACTGATGTTTTTGAAGAAGTTGATATCATACGCGTTGTAAATTAGAGACCCAATTTTTATGTTAGACTTTTAGAAATGTTACTATTTAAGTAGAAATGTTAGACTTTTAGATATTTATAACTCATTTTTATGTTGCTTAAGAGAGTAATTTAACATTTTTTATTAAAAAAAACTTTATTTAAAAAAATATATTATAAATTAAAGACCCAATTTATTAAATGGCACAACGCCATTTAAATCTTTGAACCGTCTCTTCTACCTTATTATGCCATCTGTATGGAGCTTGACACAATGAAGAAGACCACGCTTTTCACATTGAGCCCTTTGCTCTCTTAGCTATGCAACGCCACGGGAACCGCAATCACTATTGCACAATACTCGTTAACGCACATAGCCAACTTTAATTTGAAAAGTTAGCCTTGTGTCCCTTTATTTCTACGGCTATTTTCATGGCTTGATGCATGCCATTGTTTGCATCAAAACGAGGCTAGAGAAAGACGCGTGACACTGACACTAATACCAATCATATTTGAAGTAGTAAGGGTTGGATAATAAACTTGTTGTTTTTCTTTTAAAAATAATTATTTTAGTCTAGAATTTGTACATTCTATTAGTGAAAGTGATTGTATCTACTAATAAACGACATTAAGGTTAGAATGAGTTTGTTCCACCAAGTGGTTAGATGGTGTATAGAGAAGTTGCAGTGTCGAAACTTTTAAATATGAATAATTAAATTTATTAAATTGTGACCAAATTAATAGCATGTATATGTGTGGAATTAAAATTGTTATTATCTTAGGTCAAGTTTTAACTTTAAGACAAAGTGCCTTGTTTATCACAAAATTTTAATTGAGTGACTAAATTGTTACTTTAGAATAAAAGTGGCCAGTTTGTTACCATACCTATAATTTAGTGACTTGTGTGTATTTTACCCTATAATTTATTATGCCAGTACGGCAGTAAGTCGTGTGAAGTACGATAAATAAATTTCATTGGCTGCTTGCATATCTCACGGATCACAACTTTAACAAAATAACAGCCGTTGATAACCCGCTTAATCTACGGTTCATATTTTCGAATTGAAATATTTTCCCAAACACTTCCCGCTTTCTCCCAAATTCCCCGCGATATATATCCCCTCCAAATGTCCACAATTACACAATCAAGATTCAAGGCATTTTTTTCCGATAGTTTATTTGCTCTAATCAAACACTTTCGAGCATCGCTAAATAATCTAATGGCGCGTACTAAGCAAACAGCGAGGAAATCAACCGGTGGCAAAGCTCCACGTAAGCAGCTAGCCACGAAGGCTGCTCGTAAGTCAGCTCCGGCAACCGGAGGAGTGAAGAAGCCTCACCGATTCAGGCCAGGAACCGTTGCCTTGAGAGAGATCAGGAAGTACCAAAAGAGCACCGAACTTCTAATCCGGAAACTTCCATTCCAGAGGTTGGTGAGAGAAATCGCTCAAGATTTTAAGACTGATTTGAGGTTCCAAAGCAGCGCTGTTGCGGCGCTTCAAGAAGCTGCCGAGGCTTATCTCGTCGGACTTTTTGAGGATACAAATCTCTGCGCCATTCACGCTAAGAGAGTTACGATTATGCCCAAGGATATCCAGCTTGCGAGGAGGATTAGAGGAGAGAGAGCTTAGGTTTGTTTCCTTTAAAGTGTTAATGCATGGAAACTGTAGATCTAAGCTTTTGTTCAATCGTGTGATTTGTTTCTGGATATGCGTTGTTTGGAATTGCTTGATTCTGTTTTCTTTATTGTTTGGAAAACTAAGGACTTTCGTCGAGCAATTGGTGAACATGTTTACAATAAACAGAGTTTGCAGAGAAAATAAACTAATATTTTATAAATCTCTTACTTGTTTAATCATCATTATCTTAAAATTTAAAAACCAAATTTAACCCTCTGATTCATTTCTTCTGGAAGTTTCATCCCCTTCTCTTTGATTCAGCAATCTCCCACTTTCTTCATCCTCCTTCCTCTCTGCTGCTTCCTTCTCTCTAAGCGCTTTCAGCTTTGAATGATTATAATAAGCAACACCCAAAAATGCTAGCCCGTAACCTAACAAGTTACCGGCGGTCACCGTATCTTTAATCACCGACCACGAAAAAGCTATCAGCAACCAGTCTTTGACAACTCCGGCGACGTTCATCGTCAACGCGGATGTCTTCCCGACCAGCAAAAACACCGCCAGGTTCAAGGCGAAAGCGCAGAATGAGTTGGTCCCGAATATGAAGAAATCGAAATGGAAAGTTGAGTTTTCTTGAAGTAAAGGTAGTTCCACCGCGACCCAGGGAACAAGCAAGAAAACGAAACAACAAGGTGCGACGTAGTAAAGGGAAGTAATCGGGTTAAGGTTGATTCCTTTCGAGGTAAGGAGTATTTGGATCAAAACCAGCCTCGTGGCTTCGAAAGCAACAGCTCCGAGCTGTAACAAAACGCCCCAGGTATCGAATTTGGCTTCTCCGTAAGCAGCGATGGCGACACCTAAAGAAATGGCGAGCATGTTAGCCATGGTGGAAGACTTGAAAGCATCTTTACGGAAGATGACGCCGATGGAGTAAACGGCAACCGGCATGAGGGCTTTGAGCATTTGGATGAAGGAAACGGAGAGGTAGATGTAGGCGGAGTTGGAGAGCCAAAGGGAGAGGGAGTAAAGGGCGCCGATGGGGACAACAGAGGAGGTGTAGAGGCCGGGAGACATGGAGGAAGGGAGGTCGACGACGTGGAAGACTCGGACGAGGAGGAAAGCTACGGAGGAACAGAAGCCCATGTGGATGAGCGTTAGGGAGATGGGGTAAGGCCAGTTGTAGAGCTTTTTGTCGAGGATGAATTTGTTGTAGATAATCACGGTGAAGGAAAGGAAGATCCATATGGCTACGTAGGTGTAAGAGAGGATGATTTTTTTGAGGATGGAAGAGGGGACGGCGGTGGATGAGGAGGAGGTTCCGGTGGTGTCGGGGGCGGTTCCCATGGTGGTTTGTGGTGGGGTTTGTACCTGGAATTATGGGAGCCAAGGGAAGAGTAGTTTTAGTGCTGGAAGGTGGTGATTTTGATGGGGGCAAACACTAGAAAGATCGGATATAAATATGAAAATTTGGGGGATTTTTGAAGGCGTTAATTAGGGAAGTTTTGGTTTGCTTTGAATAAGTTTGGTATCGTCCATGATAATTTAACACACTAATTTTTATGATTTTATTCATGTTTAAGATTATATATGTATTTAATTTTAGGATTAATATTATGTACACTGGCAGTGGAAATTGACTCCCTTTATTTAATTTTATGATTTTATTCATGTTTAAGATCATGATTTTATTCACAAGTGTATAAGAAATGAATCCGTGATAATTGAAACAATTATCCCCAAATTATAAACTAGTTTCTTATACACTAAACCTTAATTTTTATATATAAATTTGGGTTTATAAGATACGCATGTGTATAGAATATTTAATCTTAATTTTAAATTTAGATAAATTTTTATATAAAAATCATGTTATTTGTATTTACCATGCTGCTTGCTACAGCTGTTGGTGCTTGAATCAGTGATCTTTAGGAAGAAAAATCATTCCCTTAAGGTTAAGGGCCTTAACCACTAAGACAAGTTGGTTCGTGCGGACTCACTTTATTATTGTATCTATTTTTTAGGTTCGATTAAAATTTTATATTTTATATTATGAGTTGTTGAACTTAACAATTCTAAGACATTGTTTCAAAGTAAACAATGCCAAACTGATAGCAACTAATATTTTGAAGTTGATATCAAAGTCATGACGTGTTTGAAGGGTAATATTTGGCACATAGAAAATTCATAACTTAACATTGACGAGTCTCTCACATTTCCCCCTAAAGACCTTTTAGCCACAAATACAATTCCATCGGTCGCTGAGCAGATGAGAAGTCCACAACCACTACAGTGTTTAGATTTGAGACGGTTTGAAAAATAAAATGAACCTTTACTGGGTCTGCAAGGTTAGGAATATGGCGTCTGAACCCCGCAATTGTTTGGGGCCGAAACCTTGAAACAAGGCCACGTATCCTAAAACATTAGGCTCAAAAGTGGCGTCTTCAACCGTCGGTTTTGGACTGGTAAAAGCCGAAAGCCATGGAAATGGTAACTAAGGAGGTTGCAAACACAATTATCACGCCGACAAACGTGTAAAACGGCTTCTTTTTTTTGTGCCTCGTCTATTTCATGATCTTTTATTTAGGTACAATAATGTACTCTTTGAGTTTTTTAAATTTAGTTCTTCTACTCTCAATTCTAAGAATTTAGTATGTTATTATGGCCGATTTAAAAATTTAAATCCAATTGAGAATACTATTAATCAATTCATCTAAATATTTTAGCTTTTAGATTGGAAACTTGAATATTACAATACCACATATTCACATTTCATAAGTCTAATGAGTACGGGGATTGATCTAAGAATTAAACTTTTTTTAATTTATGATTTTGTTAACTTTAAAAAAAATTTATAAAGTATAACTCGGGGCTTGTAACGGTGGGCGTAGGTACCACTGGGTCAATGACACATGGCGCCTCACCATATTATGTTATAAAGTATAACTTAAAAATTTATATGCTTAAATATATATTTGATATCTGAACTAAGTACATTCTCTAAATTGGTACTTAAAAAAGTTTTTTTTCACATTGGTACTTGAATTATACACTTTCTTCCAATTTGGTGCCTAAAGAATTTTTGCTCTCAAGTTGATACATGAACTAGACACATTATCCCAAGTTGGTACCAAAATATATACATTCTATCAATTTGGTCCTAATTTGAAACAATTCAATAAATATAACTTTTTATATTTAAAAAATTCTATTAATTTACTATGAGTTATTCACCTAAATTGTTTGTTGTTCTCTTAGAAATGTTATATTATTTTCTTGGTATAATAAAAGTTTAAACATAACTTGTTGATAGAATTCAGTTATCCAATTGTTGCTTTGATCCGATGGACACGCTTGATTTGATATTCTCACAAAAATAATTAAATTGATGGAATTTTTAAATATGAAATATTAAATTTATTGAATTATTTTGAATTATGACTAAATTGATTGAATGGATAAGTTTTGGGGATTAAGATTGGTAGTAAAAGTATTAAAATAGTAGATGAAATTAAAGTTTGAGTACTAACTTGAGAGGAAAAGTTCTTTAAGTATCATGTTGGGAAAAAGTATATAGTTTAAATACTAACTTGGGAGAATGCATATAGTTTAGGTACCAAAGTTATATTTAAGCCAAATTTATACTAACAACAGTGCTAAATATAGTCATGATTTCAGCCCGTTGGAAAATGAAACAAGCAGCATGAGCCTAATTTGGGCTTCCAGTTCCTAGTAAATCTGTCCAGAGTCCTGATCGACTTTTCTTACCGACCCTTGGAGCATTTGATCGAGTTGGGTTGGGTCGGAAAAAAAATACTATTATTTTATAATTTAAATTTTATTTAAATTTTTAAGTCGAGTCGAATTTTCTTAAATTTAAGTTGAATCAAATCACATCATCAAACTTTATGCTACCACTCACTCACTCACTCACTCTTCTGCAATTTTAACAATTTTCTTCCCAATGTTTTGTCCTCTAAAAATATTGATCAAAGCAGAAGGGATACTCTCAACCCCATCGGAGATGTCTTCCAGCGGCTGAATTGTACCGGTCCGAAGGTGATCGCAAGTTGTCGAAAGGAAATCACCAAAAATGTTCAAGTAATCACCGGCCAGGAACCCCTGGATCTTGATTCTCTTGTAAATAACATCGATCATACTCGGCGCAGCTCGGTTCTCGCAATCCGTATACTCAGAAATCACCCCACAAACAGCAATCCGACCATTGATGTTCATGTTACTCACTGCTGCTTCTTGCATTTGTCCCCCGACGTTGTCGAAATATACGTCGATCCCATCTGGGAAATACCTGTAGAATTGAATGCAAGTGTTGTTAATTTCATATGAATCTATCAAATGCTTAAAAACATAGCATTTCAAATTAGGGAAATACCTTGTGAGAGTCGATTTTAAATCAGTTTCTTCCCTGTAGTTGAATGCATCATCAAAGCCAAGCTTTTCTTTAAGCAGTGCTACCTAATTAAGGGTGAGCATTCGATCGAATTAAGTTGAGTAAAAAAAATTTAAGTTATCCGAGTTTACGAGTCCTTACAATTAGAATTTTTATTTTACAACTCAAACTTTATTTGAAATTTTTTTCGAGTCAAGACAAGTCGAGTCGAAAAAATTAGTTTTTTTCGAGTCGAGTGGAGTTTTGCTCACACTTTCCCCTAATAACGAGTATTGGAAAAAATAAAATTTAAAAATAAACCATTAGTAACAAGTGATATATAAAAAAATGGGTCCTATTAAGAAATTAAAAAATGAATTTTAAGAGTATTCTTGTAATAAGAAATATAGGGGAAAGTGGAACCCTAATAACAAGTATTGAAAAATTAAAATTTAAGAGTATGCATGTAATAACAAATATTAGGAAAAACTGACCATAATAACAAGTATTGAAAAAATTAGACTCGTAATAACAAGTATCGGAAATAATAAAATCTAAGAGTAGAGCCCTAATAACAAATATTAGAAAAGATAGGCCCATAGTAACAAGTATTGAAAAATTGGCCTCATAATAACAAGTATTGAAAATTTTGTATTCTAATAACAAATATTGAAATAACAATAAATAATAAAAAATGGGCCCCTAATTATAAATATTCGAAAAAATAAACCTATAATAACAAGTACTGAAAAAATTTATAAGCCTAATAACAACTATAGAAAAAAATAAATTTTTAGAATAGAACTCCAATAACAATTATTAAAAAATTAAAATTTAAATAATAAATATTAAAATATATTAAACTTTAACTATAAATATTCGAAAAAAATAGGCCTGAAACAAGATAAGAGCCCTGTGCGGGCGCCCCTATTGCCATGCCGGGGACGGCCCTGAGTTAAGCTAACCTTTGCTTTGCTTCCGGCGGAACCAACCACATAACAACCAAACGCTTTAGCAAATTGGCCGACCAAGTTCCCAACCGATCCCAAAGCAGCAGAAACGAACACTTTCTCCCCTTTCTTGGGCTTACATATCTCGAACAATCCAGCATAGGCTGTCAGTCCACTGAACCCTGAAACAAAGCATACAGTGTTGAACAAATGCAGAGAATAAGCCGCATAGTATTAAAATGCGTAACGGTCGTATCTTAACAGTTTTAGAGGTCTTTGCAAATTCGCAACCTGCAACCGCTTTAAAAATTATAATTATTTTTTAAAAAAAATTACGCCGCAACGTCCGCAACTGCGACGTTACAACCGCATCCGCAACAACAATTTAATACTATGATAAGCCGTGATGAGCTAAGCTAATGGCATAATTCATGAAATTGTGGTTTACCCAAAATTCCAACGTGGTAAGACAAGGGAAAGCCCATGGGGTCGAGCTTGTTCAACATGCCACCGGGTTTTACCGCCGTGAACTCTCCCCACTTGAGGAGGCCGGCAACAATGTCACCCTTGTCAAATTTTGGGTTCCCAGAAGCCACAACTTTGCCAACACCATAAGCATCAATATCCTGTTCCAAAACAGAAAATAAGCTTGCACCAATTCAGTTAACCGAGCCTGAGGGGGCCGGGGGTATGTTCGAGTTATTTACCTCGCCGGGAGTAATGGCGACTGCAAACTCTGAACTCTTTTGCGAGGAGCTGTGGCTTTTCATGCGGTTTAACTGGTAAGGGTCGATTGAAACGTAAAGATTTTTGACAATGACTTCGCCGGAGGCAGGGTCCAGGGAAAGAGAGACGGGTGAAGAGGTGAGGTCGAAATCAGAGTCGTGTGGCGCACCATCGACGTGGTTCTTGATTGTGATGTACCTGTTGATAACTTCCATTGTCGAAAGCTTGAGAATGGTGGAATATTTGCTGCTCAGAGTTCACCTAGAGCAAATGAGCAATGGTGGTTAAATAAGGGCAGTGTCGACACTTACGAGGACCTTCCATTGCCGAAGAAAAATTACATTTTAACGGAATAATAACGAATGATGGAAATACTCTACCCTTTTTCGGTGCCCTTACATATGCCCCCATGCTCAAAATTAACTTTAGGGTTTATGATTTAGGGTTTTAGGTTAGGGGTTATGGTTAGGGTTTAGGGTATGGTGTATTTTTAGGGTATAGGGTGTAGGGTTTAGGATTTAGAATTTAGGGTTAGGGCTTAGAATTTAATTTTGTAGTGTTTTTTAGTGTTGTGGCATATGTAGGGGCACCGAAAAGGGGCAGACGAATTTTATCCAATAACGAAAGGGTTTACGACCAGGGAGGGTAATATAATTCGAATCCGATCGAAAAAAATCTAAATTCGAAAAGAAATATCCATGTCTTAATATGAGGTGGATCAAATACGAATATTGCCATGATCTGATCTGAATCCATATCTGATTCGAGTCCAATCTATATTTGAATCTAAATAAAAATATTTAAAACTCTTAGATTTTAAAAAAATATAAATATATATTGAAATCTTAATTAAGTTGAATTGAGATTATGTATATTAATATAGATATATATTGAAATTCTAATTAAATTGAATTGGAATTATATTTTTTTTTGCTCTACAAATATGATTTTTTAAAGGATTTAATTTATTAGGTAAAGTAGCCATAATTGTGCTTTATTAAAAAAATTCTAAACTTAGATGGAAAAAAGAGTGCAACGGTTATCGCTAATAATGTTTCTTACGACTCTTTACATCATACCATACGAACCCTGAGAACATGAAAGCCAAAACAAGAACACAAGAACCAGCAAATCTTCGATCTAAATAGGACAAGTTAGCCTGGGTCTATAGGAAGGCATTGCATTGGTCTCGATAAACTCTTCTTGACCAAGAAATCCGCCAGTGTATTGTCTACCCTAGAAATCCACTTGATGGATCATAGCAGATTCGAGAGCTCTTTAAAACATGAGGCAATGAGTTCTTTAAAAACTGCAGGACAGTGAACGGGATTGAGTAACCAACTCACAACGTTGGTGCTGTCACTTTTTAGAATCAACATTCTCTTGTTTATCTAGGGAGAACTCTTGTATTGTTTCACTGCTTTCAGAATCACGCGAAGCTCTGCCGTTGTCGCGTCGAAAAGACCAATAGGTAAGGAGAGTTGAAATAGAATCGTCGAATTCTCATCTCTAAGTACCCCCACTAATACCATCATTACCGAAACATCCCGAAACAGCACCATCAACACTAAACTTCAGGGAGTCTGAGGAAGGGGGAGACCAGCTCAGTTGCGAATGAGGCACATAATGCCGGGTAGACATTAGTAGTTTATGTAAGGATGATTTATTTGTTGTTGAGTTTTTTTAGTTGAAGTTTGAGCTGTTACTTTAATTTATTTTATATTAGATTGTAATATTTGTTTGCGCTATTAGTATAAATATATTTCTTTGATGAAAATTATTTTTTATTTAAAGATATTTGTTTGAGTTGTTACTTTAAAAAATAAAAAAATAATTGAATTTGAACTTTTAAATTTAGATTTTAGATATTTTATTAAATCGGACTTGAATTCGAACTTTAATTTTTTTGAGGTCTAATTATTAATTAAATTAAACTTAAACTTTATAAAATCCGGTTCAAATCCTATCCATTACCATCCCCAATCACCACTCACTCATTCAAAGATATCAAATACAAAAAGATGAATGTGTTTACAGTCCCATTTGTTTTCATTAAGTAATAATAAATGAATATAAGAAAAACAGCATCCCTTGGCGGCTACGCTGGCTAGATACCGACCAGGAAATGGCCAAAACCAAACGGAATACATTATTCTCCCAACAAAATTAAAGATTCTTTATATGAATCGTGACAAGTTAGGAAGGCAGTTGCCGTCCTAAAGCCGACCATATTGTAACTACTAGAAATTTTATGTTTTTTTAAGTCAAAACATTAAAAATTAGTTTTATGATTTAGGATTAATAATTAAAGTTAACGTTTTTGTTTGAAATTTATAGAATTTAGGATTAAGTGTACTTTTAAAGTTGAGAGTTTAAAATTATAATTTAAAATTTAATTTTTTTAATGAGGTAGAGAATTTTTTTTATCCTACAAAAAAAAAAAAGAGACCAACCGAGTCCAAGTCCATTTGACATTAGCGAGAGGAAAACGTCCCAATCCCATACAATAAGGGCCATAAGTTCCCATCCTTGTCCAAACAATGCATTTTTATATACCATATACGGACAGACGGGTACCAACCTAAAATTTCAAATTCTTATATATAGTAAAAAATATTTTACATCGTTTACCTAATTCCACACTCTCTTAAATTTTTTAAATTTCAATATAATTTTATTAAGTATAAAGGTTTACACCTCAACTATAAAATTATGTATATGGATCTTATCCACTCTCTCCATTATTTTTTTTCTCTGAAGCAATTATAACTTTTGGTTGAAAATTTTTAAGAAGTTTTTTAGTGTTTCCAAGCCAATGGTAATGGGTTTGGCCGTCTACCGACGTTAATTTTCTTTGTTTCTTTCTTGTTTTAATTTTTTATTTTTCGTCGACTATTTGGCATGTTCTTCATCTGCCATTATGTCACGTTCTTTGTCTGCCTATATGACATGTTGATATTGAAGACGTTTACAATCTGGTGCATGCTACAATTAAATCTTGCCGCTTAACATTGCGTGGGTTGGTTGTTCGTGAACTTAACCAATACGTCTTCTCTATTTTGTTGGTTGGACTAATTCAATGATTTGTGCTCTTTCTGTGTGCACTCCAAAATTTGGCTATGGTGTTAGATTTGAAGAACACTGATGAAGATTTTATAAGAAGATTTGTGTTTGCTATTCACGTTTGCATACTCTTTATTTTTAAGGATTAATTTTGTATTATAGGCTATGCTTATATGTAAATTTCTTCTCATTTTTTTAATAAAATCTCGTGTTTGGTTAAAAAAAAATCATGTATATGTACTTTCATATACCATATTGCATTCGGATAATTAAAACTTTTAGTTTTTAGAAGTATCTTAGTTTTAGGTTTAGGGATCCGGTTTAAGGCTTCAGGTTTAGTAGTTTAGAATTTAGTGATTGTGAATAGAATTTAAAGTTTATGGTCAAATTTTAAGATTTATAGTTAAAAACCTAAATCATCAACAAATTACCATAACACTTAAATTCTAAACCCTTATACCATACACACTAAATTAAGTCTCTAAACCCTAAAATTAAAAGATTTCACCGCCAGTGTATTGGATATAAACCCATTCCATAATAATATATTTATACAGAATACAAGTGAAAAAAAAAACTCCAAAGCGTATGTACGTTTGAAATAGTTCATCTTATAATTTTAAATTCAAGCAAAGGTCCCCCACATTTCAATTAAAACTTTCTGCAATATAAAGTCAATAACGAAATCCTAAGCAACAAGTCGCTTTGGCCGAGTGGTTAAGGCGTGTGCCTGCTAAGTGCATGGGTTCGTCCCGCGAGAGTTCCAATCTCTCAGGCGACGAGTTTTTTTTCCTTTTCTCCCAAGACATCACGAGTCCATGCAAAGACGAGTTTTCAAATTGTAAAATACTTTTTTTTCTTCCAATTTCCCACTTAATTTAACATAGATTTACTCCCAAATCCTACCGATTCATGTCATAGTACATTTCTGTAACTGCTAAATAATTCAATCAGTTATTAATTAATCTTTGAACATATCTTCCTAATCTCTCCATAGGAACCTGTTTTCACCTCAATGCTACTCATCTTTATCATCGCTTTGCGAAACTCGAAATCAAACCTTAACCCCAACAATCCTCTTATGTTCCCTGCATATTTTTCCACCACACTTTGTGTAGCAGCATCACCCCAAAGCCTCTGGTCCGATTCCAATACTCCTTTGCCATCACGAACGTTTTTGAAGAAGCTCACATCGAACTTCGTCCCGCTATCTATATCTAATGCCACCCTTTTCGAGCCGTCACCGTTTCTTGGACATAGAGCTTGGAGTTGTGTTAGGAATGATTGGCTAATCGTCGGGTCTGCACTTCCGGTTACCGTGAAGTTGTATAGGCGGTATCGAAAGAACAAGCAATCCGTTTGCCCAATTGTATGTGCCCCTGCCAATTGCCGTAGCATAGAAAACATAACATGTAATAAAACCATCGGAAACTTGGTTACTTGGTGGCAAAGAAACTGTGTATTATAGTGTATGCATACCAACTAAGGTTACAAGATCATTATCATTGAGGCCTTTTGCAGCAAATTTTTGCCTTTGAGCAGCAATGGACTCGAATGGAGACGGTAAATTCGAGGCTTGTGATGATAAAGAAACCCTGCCATCCCTTCTTCCGGTTGGAACGGTCCAACGTGGACCATCACTCTGAAACGAAATCAAATTAAAAAAAAATCTCATGTCGAGGTATGTGTGTGCGTGCGTGTGTGCACGGGTTTACTGTTAGTAGGAAAAAAACTGAAAGCTACCAAGTCAACAGCGTCACGAGCTGCCAATGCTAAGATATCAGCACACGAGACGACCCCAGGGCATAGAGATTCCAGCTGTGCTTTCGCGTCGTCAATAACTTCGAATCCTCGGAGTCCAAGGTTTGGCAATGCACTTCTCTCAGTGGAAGAGCCGGAGATCAACACCGAGCCATCACAGCCCTGCATGGAAACCATGTGATCAGCAGCATTGACGACACGATAAATCAGTAAGAAGAGACCGACCTGCACAAAACAGTCATGGAAATGAAGCCTAAGCAAGCCGGCGGCGACGGTAGGATCATTGTTGAAGTGAGATTCAACTGTAGACCTTACAACAGCTTCAGCCTTGGGACATGAAGAAGAATAAAATCCATTCTGCAAACCTGATCCCTGCCCCTGCACTAACCAAAACATCACAAAGTACTTCACTATAGAAACCAACCAAAAAACTCCCATGTTCTAAAATGGTGCTAAACATAAACTAATGAAAAAACTTGTTCATATGTGTTGGGTTGGGGACAGCAGCAGATTATATATATGGATAATGGGATTTGCTGAAGTTGCATTATTGGCCTGTCTCTTTGTAGTGGGATACGTGGAACCATTTGTAATAGAAGTGCTTTCTCTTTTTGAAAAGATTAATGCATTAGCAAGTGGATTAAGTGTGAACGAAATATGTAAAACTGGATTAGTGGATCTAAGTGGAAGCACTGTGCATATACGATATGGGAATTGAGAACGTAAGACGCATTTCTTATCCATTGATCAACACGTTTTTGTTGTTGAAAATGGAGGGAGTATATGTTTCTATCCATTCCCTTATTCTTTTTGAATTCTTTATGTTTTTTTATTCGCATTCACACTGTTAAGATTTCATAAACTTTGCTCATCCCCTTGTGTCCTGGTGGCAAAGGTAGATGTTCATCATCCCTTAAGACCCGGGTTCGAGCACCAGTTATACATGATGTGTGTCATCTTTAAAAAGACTAAAAAAGTTGAACTGGAGTACCAGTGGATGAAGAATCAGTCCCTTTCCATAGAAATCTAGAACAAAGTTGGTTAAGCCTCTTGAAAACTGTCTTAGTCAGAATAAACTGCCTACTCCAATAATTCTGAATCCCATACAAAGTGGATCTGATCAACTCTAATCTCCCAGCAAAACTTAAGAAGGAACTGAAACCCATTTTATGAATTGCGAGGGAAGATTTACAGCTTCAAGAACATATAAAATGAAGTCCCAACTAATAAAATCGAATGCTTTTTGTAAATCCACTTTAATTATGCATCTAGAAGACATATTAGATCTCCCATATCCTATGATGTTATCCACAACACAATTGCACCTTTATTGACAGAATAAATGATTAATTAAAATAAACATTATATATATATATATATACACATGACACTGTAAATCTACTTTACTCCATTCACAATGCTAGAATTCAAACGTATAGGATTCAAACATAAATGCTAGAATTTATTTATATAGGATTTACAAGTGTTAGTATCTAAGACTTGCATTAAAAAGGCATGAAATTTAGTAAGAAAAGTTAAAACAAAAAAATGGAATCATTTTCAAGCATAATTCATCTATTACCAAAATTCAACTACTTGGCAGCTTGTTCAAGAACAGGGCTCATTTTCCATTTCTCGTCCAATCCGCTTATTTGCAGCGGAGGCAACGAGAAAACGCTAACAGTTGAGCTTCCACTCCGAATTTCCTTCAATACCCGCAATGCTGATATCGTGCTTTTCATATATAAGCTCTCCACATTCTTTTCTTCACTAGAAGCTGGTTTTTCGTTCTTGGGGAACACATGTTCCAGCATCGCCTCGCACTCTTTCACCAGCTTGTAAAGCAAGTCCGTGGTGTAAAAGGGCTGTTGCAACACCCTTTGAATGAAAGGCAAACGGATCAAAGCACCCGTTCTTTTGTCATACTTCTTCAGTATTTTCACCAACCCTGTTCATAGCAATATTGAGTTATGAATTTATGATTTAATCCATTAGATTCAGCAAGGCATTTTAGAACACTGATGTCAAAAAATTCCAGGGAATCTTAATCAGTTTCCAGGAGACTATGGAGCAATTCTGCTCTTCCCAGCAGGATTCAGTACAACTCTAATTATCTTGCCTATAGCTCTTTTTACCAATTACATACTATTACCAAGTGGTTTTTCTCAAATAACCGTAGTAATTGGGAGAATTGAAAGTCAGACCAGACTAGCATAAATCTATTATAGTGGCAGCACATGGACCATTAAAAGAAATGGTGAACATTTAATGTTTAATTAAAGAATGGATGTGGATAAGTTTTCTGGCAGAGTATTGATGTCAAAAGGAAAGCATACAGCATATTAAAGTATTTCTCAATTCAAGGAAAATGGATCCAACACTAACAGGCTGTTCTACAGGAGTATGCAAGTTGCTACAATCTATGGATAAAAATTAACTCTACCTTTTCGGTACCCCTACTTATGTCCCAAAACTAAAAAACACAACAAAATTAAATTCCAAGCCCTAACCCTACACCCTAACCATAACCATAACCATAACCATAACCATAACCTAAAACCCTAAACCCTAAACCTAATTTTAAGTGTAGGGGCTTAAGTAGGGGCACCGAAAAGGGTAGAGGATTTCCATCCACAATCTAATAATTTCCCTAAACAACTCATTCGGCCTGCTAGAACAGTGTACTATTAAATATTAATCGTGTAAAACATTGATTAAAGTATTAAACAAAGTACAGAGGAAGTGAGTAAAAAAAGCTGAAATACCTGTATAGTTAAGGGCGCTATAATTTTCTAATAAAACCATCTCGCCATGGAAGTCCACCATCTCCTTCCAAATCTTTATCATCTTTTCATTAGAATCCTTTGCCTTTGCCAAGTTGTCTTGTAATTCCTGCATCCCATGTTCCCAACCCAAAATAACTCATCAAACAAGCATACAAATTTACATAGCAATTCAATATATATTAAAGTGAAAAGTTCAAATTCACAAGCAAAATTATAATGTGAAGTTAAGGGAGCTAAATTTTAATATATATCTCAAGAGACACTTGTCATAATTCCAAGTTCATGGAGTGTAGCTAATAACATTAATAACCCATCTAATAATAAGTAACTTCACTAAATCAAGGAAATTTTATTCAAATTCATTCAAATAAATACTCCTAGAATGTTACTCCAGTGATCCAATATTATTTTTAGGGTTTCATTTCCAACTTTAAAGTCCAGAAAAGTTAATTTGCAGCAAATTAACATGCAGAGTTGCAAATTAAAGATTTTGTTTCAAGGTACAAGTACAAACCTTCAACATATGAGCTAAGCATTACTTGACAAGCAATAAAGTTGAACATTTAACTGACCCGTGACGGGGAAAATCAATATAAAGGAAAGAAAATCTGATGTTTTTCAGATCGTTTCGTTTTAACTCTACTAATAAATTTTACATCCTTGTTTGTTTACCGGGAAAGCAGGAGGAAAAAAAGAAAAACAAACAGACAAGAAATGCAGCCAATTAAACAGATGGGAATCAAATCAGAATTGGAATTACCTTCAACCTAATGATGTATTCTTCCTCTTTCTCAACAAAAAACGCGTTGAATTTCTCGAGCTCGTCTTCCATCAGCTTAAGAAAATCGGTCTCCTCTCTGGACATGACGTCTCCATCACCGGAGTCATCTCCGGCATCTACCACGTCACCAGGATTTTCATCGGATCTACGACGTTTAGTCGGCCTCTCATCGGAATTACGTTGAATGAGCTTTACTTTCTTCTTAAGTTCCTTATAAGAAAGGAACTTGTCCCGCCATTCGGGCAACGTATCCTCGATCTGGTTACTAAGACTCTTCCCAAATTTCATAGCGAAAACTCCTTATAGCTTGAATCTTAACGCGGGTGTTCGGCTGGAGAGAGAAATGACAGAACGGAACGGAGGTGCGGTAAGGCTGATAACGGAGGAAGGGGTGGGGGGGAGAAGAAGAGGTAAATATAACAGAAAATTGAAGAATATTCAGAGGGAAGCGGTGAGATTTGAGAATATCCGACGTTTCTTTCTCTTTTTTATTAATAAATATTTTGGAATTATAAAGTTCTTTCGAAAGGTGCACCTTTTTACTTTGTCTAATTACTTTTTCTTTATTTTCAAAAAAAATTATTTTTTCTTTAAACGTGTGAAATATTGACACGTGGCCATTTTAAAACATACATTATATGAATATGAGTTTATGTCACAAAATGATTAATCTATTATTTCTAAGCAAAGGCAAATCACTATGGGAGCTAATGTAGCCGTGGCCCCAAACTTTTAAAAATTTAAATTTTATCCTTTAAAAAATTTAAAAATTTCAATTTCGCTCATATAAATTTTAAAATTTCTTACTATGTTCAAAATCTTTGAATGCTTTTAATTAAGTTATCTTTTAAATCTAAAAAATGAAAAATAGTTAAACACATTAAAAAAATTAAACCATTAAAAAAATTAAAGTTAAGCCTTCTTTTTTTGAAAAAATTAAGTACGCTACCAAATTCAGTTGTCAATATTCGTCCATGTTTTTAAGTGAATTTGAATTTGAATTATTTAATTTTTAATGAGGCCCATCTTACTTTAAAAAAAATATGAACTCGTGTCAATTAAAAATTTTAATATTTTTTTACAAATTTAGATATTAAAGAGATTCTCATTAATTCAAATTTTGATTTGAATGGTATAATCATCACTAATTTGTAGATAAAACAATTTTGAGGAAAAAGTGTTTTGAGGGCAAAGCTTTCTAAATTAGCTTATCCCATTGTGTCCTGGTGGTAAATTTAGATGTTCATCATCTTTTGGAACCCATGTTCGAACACTAGTAATGCATGTTGTGTGTGTCGTCTTTAAAAAGACTAAGAAAATTAAACAGATAATACTCTTACATCATACCAACATATTCAAGAAAACACGAAAAATTATTTTTTTTCTTTTCCACAAAAGCGAGGTCGCTATATGTGACGATTTGAGGTTAATTTTTTAAATAATTTTGGATAAGTTCATTTTTATAAATAGCTTTTAAAAATAGGTTTTTTTTATATATAAAATAGCCTTGGTCCCATGTTTATGAAAAGTTGGTATAATTCCAAAGCATTTGGAATATCCATATCCCTTTCACCTAATCAAATAATAAAGAAAAGGAGAAAAAAAAAATATTTGGGTTTTGCAATTACTCCAAGTGTCACCCTTACTTCCCTTTAAAAACTAGCTGAGTAGGGTTAAATGTGAAATTTCTCATGTACACAAGTTGCTAATTTTGCTGAGACAGAGTAAAATGAATTTATAATAATAATAATTTCAAAAAAATTGTAATAAAGCAAGCATATTCTATTTTGGTTCCTTTGTGCTCACCACCCTCCCCAAGAGCTGTTTTCAATTTTGAAAACTTGTATTATCCTATTCACAACTTGTATTAGTTTGCATTATCCTATAAATGATTGTAGTAATTAAAATATATTTTATAAACATTCATGTAGTTTTAATATATATATATATATTATAAAATTTAATTGTTTGAAATATTTAAAATAATCGTGTTCAAAGTTTAAAAAAATTAACAAGGGATAAAATTAATATGACGAAAAGAGTAAGATACCACTTTGATATAGTGTATGTGCATCGCGTAGAGAGAACTCGGTCCCAAACTCTCAATATAGTCACGTGGAACACCTTTAATTTTTAATCATAAATATAAATAATAAAAGATATAGGGTGAACAAAACTCGGCAAAAAAATTAAATATTTTAATTTAACTTGAAACGTGAAAAAAATGATTCGATTCAAATTGTAATTTTATAAATCCAACATGAATTTTTTTAAATAGTGTTTGAGTTATAAAATAAGAGTTTAAATAGCTCAAAATTTTTGTAATTAACAAATTGATTTTTAAGTTCGAGTTGACTCCCTCAACTTTTTTTTCCTGATATATGAATATCACATATGAAAAATATATGAAAAAATATATATGTATCGCATATGATTATAGAAAATCGTTTAAATTTGAACCAATTAGTATCATAAAATTAAAAATATTTACAATTAAATTTGAACAGAAATTCGAACAAATCAACTTAAAATTCTTAAATTTAACTCGTTTAAAAAATCAAATAAAGTTTGAGTTATAAACTAGACTTATCAACCCGATTAACTTAAACAAATTTTACACAACTCGTTCGAATGTTGATCCCTAAAAATCAATTTCTAATTTTTTTTAAAAAACCAAAACGGAATATTCAGAGCAATGAATTGAGAGGACAAACAAAAATCAAATGCTTAATAGAGGCACTATATTTTATTTTAATTTTGGAACCTAAAATAAGTGTGGGAAGCATTCATCTATGTTTAGATGGGTGATGGGTGTGGGCCTGGGCCCTTTGCGATGGGCCATTGAAAGTGAAGCCCCAACCCTCTCCTCTATATAAGGGAAAAAGTTGCCAACAAATCTCTTCAAGTGAACTATGTTCCAGCGGCGCACCAAACTGAAGACGGGTTCATTAAGGCTCTCACAAGCTCGTATTTTGACTTGTTCCGACAAAAGTTGAATGTGGTTACGTTCAATGAAGTTTGTCAGGAAGGCAGAGCAAGTAAGGGAAATATTAAACCTATTAATGAAAGATGTTAATCTTCAATTAAAACGTTAGGAAAATTGATGGGATGGTTAGTTGGTTACACAGCCAGCTAGGGATTTTTGTAAATGTATATAATCTCTTGAGTAGCATTGATACAGATGAACATAATGCAGTAAGAATCATACAGTATTAGGGGTGGGCATTTTACCCGACCCGGCCCGATCGGGTCGGATTTTTCATAAAAAATTTGGGTGCGAGTTCGGGTCGAGTTTTTTAAAGGGTAAAGTCGGGTTCGGGTTTAGGGTGGAAAAAATCTGACCGGACCTGGGATTAATATTGTAATTTTCCCTTAAATTTTTTAGGGATATTCACAATAATGCTCACTCTTTATATAGTTTTTTTACAACGAGGTCATTAAAATTATTTTTTTTACAATTAGGTCCCTAAAAAATATTTTTTTACAATTAAATCCCTAAAATTATTATTTTTTAATAGGTCGGGTCAGGTTTGAGTATATAGTTTTCGGATCGGTTTTTTTCAAGTATGAGGTCGGGTCGGGTCCAGATTTAAAGTATATGTTTTCGGGTCGGGTTCGGGTGGGCCAAAAACCCGACCCGTGCCCATCTCTAATCATACTTTATTCTAGCTTTCCTTGACTTAATGGCAACAAGTTTATTTGCTAAGGTGGATCAAACCTATGACTTGACAAAGAATCTTAATTACAGCAAAAGAACATGCAGTGTCTGAAAATTCAAGCAACATGATATAGAACCCATATGATCACCATGAAAGAAGATAAGCTCATCAGTTCTAATACCAAATGGTTAATCTTGCAGTGCTGGTGTAAACAACAAACTATTTATATATATCAACATGTTGCAACCTTATAGATGGTTATGATTCAATTAGCGAGGCTTTGACTATCAAATCATGCACTAGTAATTTGGTGCACTCTGGAAACAAAAGGCTAAACTTTTCTCTTTTATCAGCTTCTCCTTTTGGACCAGACCAAAAGCTTCACTAGTAATTAGGTCATCTTATTTGGTAAACATCCAAACTTATCTCATCTTCTTCCATGTGTAGTTGTTGGAGATATTTTAAAATATGGTCTTGGATGAACTTCCAGACCTAAAGCATAATCTGCCAACCCATTACTCCTATTCTGTTGACTTCCCAAGTTATATAAACTATAATCTACCCTTTCAGTTTCTTCTTAGACCAATTTATGTTTCCTGTGATATTTGGAAACCCCATTTCTACTTCCACGAAGCTGCCTTGTCTCAATAAATTATTGTTGTTTGAGGACTACTAAACCCCAAAGTTTGGCCATAGACTTTATTTACCTATGACTTTATTTACCTATGACGTTATTTGGCAGATAGATAGATAGATATAAATTTGCAGAAAACAAAAGCGAGTGGATTCCATTCCATCAGTAACTTTAGGTCGTGTCCGCCCATGATTTTCCTACAGTCATTCATTGCGGTCTTAGAGAAACAGAAAGCCTAGAAATCTGCTTTCACAGTTGCCACATCAAGCCTTTAACGTGTGGCTACAGATTAATTTCCAGACATAGGATTGAAAGCTTGCCTTGCAACTATTGCCAGACTTTAACGTTTTGTGCAAAGAAGCTTTACCTGTTGATTTTGTGAGTGTGAAGTGAGTCAATGATTTGATTTGATGTAAATCAAGACTTGGCCAAGCCGATTAGAAACCTGAGAAAGCAATTCTCTTATCCGAATCCAATTAGTTAACAAGAAAACAAAACAAAAAATCTTGCATAAATCAAACGTTATTTATCAGTGTCCTGTTTTCCTCTCAATATGAAGGACAAGCATGTGCAAATGAAGCCCAAAGAACAGTTTTTTTCCCCTTTTTTACCGGTATTCAGTCGACTAATCTAAATCAAATTTTACAAAAGTACAATGTAGGGATGGTTCCCAACTTAATTTTCATTCGAACCCTAATCTTACTTAAAAGATCTATCGCTTCGTTCCGCTCAAACATTGAATCTTGAATCTTCCCCCAAAGATGTAACTTTGTAAGCAACTTGAAACCCCAATGCCCAATTAGGGAAGGGCACGTTATTTATCAGTGTCCTGTTTTCCTCTCAATATGAAGGACAAGCATGTGCAAATGAAGCCCAAAGAACAGTTTTTTTCCCCTTTTTTACCGGTATTCAGTCGACTAATCTAAATCAAATTTTACAAAAGTACAATGTAGGGATGGTTCCCAACTTAATTTTCATTCGAACCCTAATCTTACTTAAAAGATCTATCGCTTCGTTCCGCTCAAACATTGAATCTTGAATCTTCCCCCAAAGATGTAACTTTGTAAGCAACTTGAAACCCCAATGCCCAATTAGGGAAGGGCACGGGTCGGGTTTTTGGCCCACCCGCACCCGACCCGAAAATAAACACCCTAAACCCGCACACGACAATATTCTTTAAAAAATTCGACTCAACCCGACCCGGAAATAAATATACTATATCTGACCCCGACCCGAAAATAATTTTAAGGGACTTAATTGTAAAAAAAATTATAGTTTCAAGGACTAAATTATAAATGAAAATTCAATTTTAAAGACTTAATTATAAAATATATATATATATATATAAAGAGCGGTATTATTATAAATATCCCTAAAAAATTCAGGAGAAAATTACACTATTAGTCCCAAGTTGGGTCGGATATTTTCCACTTTAAACCCGACCCAACCCGAGTATACCTATAGCAAAAAATCAATCCGACCCGACTCCAATTTTTTTATTTAAAAATCTGACCCGATCCGACGGGTCGGAACCCATCCGATCTGGGTAAAATGTCCATCCCTAAGCCCAATACTTTGGCATGGCAGACTCTGACACATCATGGATGACACAATGCAAACGAATCTTAAAAGCTGAATTAACCCATTAATTATTCAGCAGATCATGAAACTCTCTATCCGCTCGAGCGTGGAATTAACTCTCCCAATGGAAAACGGGAACCATTTGTGTGGAGTTTGTAAGAGTTGTGCTTGTGCAGACAAAAGCATATGTTTGTAATTGTCTCTCATCGTACATTACAGATCATTGTCCGTTCCTTACAAAGTCATTGTTTTTGCCTCCCGTTTTGGTCATTTCCTTAATTAGTTAATTAGCCTCATTCTTTCCCGTGAGATTCTGGCATTGTTGAAAATTGTTTGAATTTCCGCCCAATTGTTTGAAAACTGGAATTTAAGTGAGCAAATGAAAATGCAACCGCCTAACCTTTCATGCATGCATGCATAGGCTATCTTTACCTGATTTTACAGAAAAACAAGCATTGAAAGCGCCCTTAATTAACATCTTATCCAAAGAATATAAACATTACAAACAACTCAAAAAACGAAAAAAAAACCCCTTAAAATTATGGATAAATATTATATACACCGGCGGTAGAAACTGAAAGTTTTCACAAGCGCCTTAGTTTTAAGGTATAGGGAGTTAGTTTAGGACAAGGACGGAGCTAGGATTTGAAGTTGGGGGGAGCAAAACATAATTTTTGAAAGGTGGGGGGGCAAATTCACAATTATCCCAATTTTTTCAAGAAAAATATAAGAAATCAAAGCGTAAAAAAAATTCCCCCTACGGGGGGGGCAGCCCCTCCCATTAGAGCTGTGGCTTCATCCCTGGTTTAGGATATAGAGTTTAGAGTTTTAGGTGTAGGGGGTTAGAATTTAGGGATAATTATTTCAATTTAAAGTTTAGGGTTATAATTTAGGGTTTATAGGTAAGAACCTAAATCCTCACCATATTACCCTAAAAACTAAACTCTAACCTATAAACCTTAAATTATAACCATAAACCTTAAATTAAAACAACTATCCCAAAATTCTAAACCCCTACGCCTAAACCATATACTCTAAACTAACTCAATATACCCTAAAATTAAAACTCTTGTAGAAACTTTCAGTTTCCACCGTCTGTGTATAGAATATTAATCCTAAAATTATTAGCAACAACCCAATTAAATACAGATTTTAATCTCTAACATACAGACATAAATTCCCAAATCCAAATTTGTAACATACTAAAGAAATACAAATAAAAAACCACCGCGTCCAGATCACGCGCTGCCAAATTTAGTAGGAAAGAAAGACATTGGGTGGGCATATAAATGATGTCAGCAGCAAGGGGGAGTTTGGTTTTCTCGTCGGGTATTGCCGTGTAGTGCACGAGCAGCAGTTAAGACATCCCAATCCTACAGTCTTCCTTTGCCTTTCAGCCTTTCATTACATAGATTTTTACACAAAAAGCCTATAAATATTTATATATTTAACCCAAAAAAAAAACACCAATCAGACCTTCATTTCTTTACCAGAGATATAAATAATTGCCCATTTGATTTGATTCCCAATATTTTATTCAAGCATTCAAACTACTTTATGTTATAAACCAGAGATTTGGTTTTCTCCTCCCATCATCTCTTTGGTTAAAACATGGCGTCCATGTTGAGCTCACAAGGAGTGGTATTAGCGACGGCGATGGCAGTCTCCGGCACCGTAATTCTCCTCGCTTTCCGCCTACAGAAATCTTTAGATCAAATCTCCCAGCCTTCTCAACAAGTCCTCCGTTCCTGCATATCTTCCGGTAACGATTGCTTGCATGAATCTGTTCTGAACATACTGTTTTTAGTACATGATTATTTTCTAACATGTTTCTTTTTTTCTTGGGTTTGTTTTAAAGAGGGGAAGAATAAGAAGAAGAAGAAAGTGCACTTTGCTGAGGATGTGATGGATCCAAGGAGTGATGGCGCGGAGTTCAGGAAACAGCTGAAGAATCGTGTTAGGATCAACAATTCAGCGGCGCCGGCGTTGAATTCAACGCCGAAGTTCAAGAAATCCGGTGGAGGTAAAGATAGAGGAGTTCCGGCGAACAGAGTTGCTCTATACAATGGAATTCTCAGGGATCGTGTTGTTCAACGATTGGCTTACTCTTGCTGAAAAAAGTAAAAAGAACAAAGATTTTGATTTTGATTTTTACTATTGTACAATCAAATTAGTGTTTATTTTTCACTACAGTTTGTAACTGTAGTTTGCAATTTTGTAAATGGTAAAGCTTTTCTTTTCCTTTTCCCCCCTCTTTTTCTCTGATTTTTTTTTTGAATTTTTTTTACATATTTTATGTCGCTTTTATAGTCTGTTGCCACTAATAACGTCTCCAAAAATTCAAATTTAATTTTTTTTATGTAACTATCATTAATTAATAAAGTATTATTTAAATAAAATTATGATGAAATTTTGAATAAAAATATTTAAGCCGACGGTTGGACCAAACAAAGTTATTAACGTCACAACTTATATAGAATACTCATGTAATAAAGAAATGGAATTGTGTAGATTACGTTACGTATTGAACAGTGTTTTCTTTTCTTTAAATAGCATTTACCGACTTATCTTGATAAAAAAAAAGCATTTTTCGACTTATAAAAAATTGAATTTATTTTTTAATATATTTGTGTGATTATAATGTAGTATTTGTTTAATTTTTTTTAGTTTTTTAAATTCACACACACTTTATAATTTATATACATAATACTCGAATTCGAGTCACCTAAATAAAATACATAATTCTTTACTACCGAACTACTCAGGGCTTCAACTTGAATTTACTTTTAAATGAAATAAAACATCCTTATCACTTATCAGAAATAGCTTTTGCATGACAAATGATGTGCGTTCATTAACTTTGACTAAACTACTTTTTCCCTTTGTTGATTCAATGACGGAAGATCCTTTTCACACTCATGGTTGGATTCATCTTATCGAATTTTATTTCGTATCTTAAGATTTAGAGTTTGAGTTTTAAACAAACAAGTGTTGGGTACATTGGTAAGACACATTGCACTCTTATAGAAAGGATGTGAGTTTGAACTTTGAAGATGACATTATAGGAAGGGGCAGCCTCGCACCCCGAACATTAACCGTAATATGAACATGCATATAATAAAAAAAGTTTGAATAAACATAGATCATAAGTTTTATAATTATTACATATTTAGGACAAATAAGTGAACCTTCAACCATAAGTATTTATAATAATAAATAAAGAAGAGAAGGGCCATGAAACAAGCTAAAGATTTAGCTTGGTGACAATTTTGTAAGGGGATCAAAACATGCATGAACCCTAAAGTTCGGAGTGAAATTATCAGTATTATTATTGTTATTATTATTATGGTTCGTTTCAAACCAAATAAACTCTAGACTATGTTGGCAAATTATTTAAATTTTGGCAAAAATCAATTTGTTTAAATTCGATGGACCATTTATCTAACTGTTAAATGTGTTAAAATTTTGAACACAAATATAATTGCATACTAAAATGGTTATATTAATCATATTTATATACCATAATTATTTGTCGTAATATTTTACATTCATTTTGTATTTTTATATCTTATCTAAAATTATCGGATATATACGAAAAGGTGGGCAGTTAGGTGAAGGAGACAAGTAAGTGAACGAAAGCCTCAGAAGAGAGGACAATGTGCAACTGAAGATTTAGTTGCACTGAAATTGGGACACAAATGTTTTTTCTCACCACCTCTCCTGTCTTTTTATGTTTATTTTGTTTTCAAATTTATGAAATTTATCTATAAATTAATTTTTTTCTTTGCAATTCTAACCTAAACACTTTTTTTAGGTTACGAAATAAACTTCGAGTTCATATTGGTTATGGGTTGAAATATATTACTCCATAAATATTTTAATGTGTATTGATGACGTATCTAAAACTCACTAATAATTGAGGAGCAACACAAGTTCAAAAGAATTTGGAGTAGGTTATTCAATGTTTGATGACCCAATAATGAGAGCCTAATTAAGAATTAAGATTAATATTAATATTAATTTTATTTATCCATCCAGCTTGTCCCCAACATGCTTGAAGCCTTGAACGCTGATTAGACAACCCATGTGAAAATTTTCATACATAAACTAATCACATTTCTGCAAAGAGAAAGGTATAATAGACTAATTTAGGAAAATATTGTGAAATAAAAAATACAGAAATAAAGATGCATAATCGAGATTTTTTTATTAAATAGAGAGATATTATATTATTACATCGAGATTCGAACTTATATAACATGAGACAATATAAGCATTCTTAGTTACTATGTCAATTAGTGAATCTAATACATAATCATGGATTGATCAATAAGTATAATATAAAAAATATTCATCTCAAATTCTAATGGGAAATTAAGTTAAACTTTATTATAACTCTAGTAGTTGAATAATATTTAGCAATTAATTCTATTTAATACTTGAATATTTATATTAAGTAAACGTTGGTATAATATTTTTTGTTGACCAAATATTTGACTTTATATAATATATACTAGGTAGTCTTAACACTTAGAATTTATGAGAAAATTGTTTTAGGAATTTGTAATCCATTTTATGATATATGCAATTATTGTTTTTAGGTTCCAGAAAACGAGTATTGCAGGAATGGTAGAAGAGTGTTTAAGGTACATCAATTTTTAATATATATATATATGTATATACCAAATTATGGGATACATTTATAATGTATATAAATATGATATTTTTATTTGTAGTGTAAATTTTAATGGGTTTGTCTAATCTATGCATATATGTATAGGTTAAGGGTCATTTAATAACACATATTTATAAGATTCTATTTGAAAAAAACAACAATGATTTAATGTATTACAAAGCCTTAAAAGATTCTATTGAAAAATCCAAACACAAACCTTAAATCCTAAACTATAAACACTAAACTTAAAACTCAAACCCTAAACCCTAAAACAATGAATTGTGGAGTATAAACACAAATGTTAAACCTTAACCCTAATCATACCCCTAAAACCCTAAACCAAGATCCTAAAATTCTAAAACCCTAACCGTAAAATTATACAACCTAAACCATAAACATAGACCTAAACCTAAAACTACATACCCTAAACACTAAACCTTAAACCATAAAACTCTAAACCATAAACATTAACCATACCCCTAAAACCATACAACCCTAGACCCTAATATATTAGATGGGAATTTATTTCAATAAAATCTTTTAGGGTTTTGCAATACATTAAATGATTGTTATTTTTTTTCAAGTAGAAACTTTTATTTAATATAAGCTATTAATTGAACCTTAAACTATGGATGTATCATGTATGCATAGGTTAAAAAAGCTAATTTTAATTGTCTATCTAATTGTAGTATATTTTTATTATAATAATAACCTCTTTTATAATTAATATCATATTTGTACTTTTTGTAATTTATACATTTATAGTTGATTATTATTTTCTCTCATCTGTACAGATAAATAAGACTGAATCACATTAAATTTTATCTATTACTCATGTTTATTATTTTATGTTGATCGTATATTATCTATTTTTTACTTATAACTTCCTAATAGTTTAGTTGAATGAATGATGAAATACCGGGTTAACAATAATTGGGACATTCGAGAGGTGCGGTTCCACACAAAGGCAGATGGCAGTGGAACATGACATATGACACGTCAATATTATAAAAAAGGCACATGACATAACCAAATCTCACGGTAATACAAAGATGCTGATTTAGATGCTTCCCAAGATCCCTTCTCCCCCTCAATTACCTCACTGATTAACCTTTCTCTAAACATTATTTAATTTTAAATCAAAAACAAATGAACCAATGGCTTTCATGTTCTTTTACGTGCTGTCTTCGTCTCTCTCTTTTTTTTAACAAAGTGGTCCAATTGGCCCCACCTCTCACATTTAGTTGAAAAAAGAGCCAATACTTTTTTGCTTATTTTACCCTTCTCAACCAACTTAATTAACATAAAGCTACCCAATAATTTGATCAAAATCCCATTTCCTTGTGACCTCAATTATTTGAATTTTGTTAATAAAAACAACAATATCAAAAGAGTTTGTTTTCGGGAGATAAGCCGTGAATAAAGGCGATATTATTATTAAAATAGTTAATGAAAATGTATTTTTTAAAAAAGTGTTTGAAAATGCTGTCAAAAGTACCTTTAAGAAGACAAAATATTTATTATAGATATTGTTTTTAAAATATAAAAAATTGTAATATACATAAAGACAAATCAATAAATTTATTCAAAAGTATTTTTGAAAAAAATGAAAATTTTAAAATTTTCATTTCTGAAAAACACTGTTGGCCTCGGATTATTTATTTTACATTATTTTTGATCTTACAAATACTTTTGGGACTAAAAAAACATTTGAAAAACATTGTAGAACACGGTCTAATTTAATTAGATAAAAAAGGGAACTTAAGTGGGGTGAGGTAAGGTGATGAGTGGTCTTTGTTTTGCCTATAAAAATGGCGAGGCAGGCGGTTTGAAGATAAGGATCACCGCCACTAATTACAAAATAAAATAAAAATAATTAGGGTTTGGCTACTTGGTTTAGTGGTAATGACGTTGTGTTGATGTTGTGTTGGCCATTAACTCGTCAAATGTTTGGAACAATTCTAACATTACTATTTCTAAAGTAATGAAGTTAGCCATTCAGATAATTGATTAGTTTACCAACAAAATTAATTTGAGAATCTGCACTTTAAGACGCAACACATTGATTCCGAGTCTTTCATGAGTTGTACCAACTTCAGATTAAACAAACATTCTTTCTTAGGTGGGTGCAATGTTGCATCATTGCATGCATATGAGCTTAAAAGTTTTATATTGTTTCAAAATAAAATAATTTCGCTCGCCCCTTGTTGTCTCAACGGTAAAAAATGATGTAATTCATTTAGATGATTCGGTTCGAGTACCAGCTTTGCATGATGTGTGTGCCTTATTAAAAAAGACTAAGGAAATTGAACAGATGCTACCCTTGTATCACACCAACATATTCAAAAATAATGTAATAATAATTTCATTATACCAACAACTTGTTGATCTATTGCGATGAGACAATCGACCCCTTAAAATAATGTCAGAGGTTTGAGTCATGACTTTGTGAATGGATTGTCCCATAATAAGATTAAACAATACACAATTCGAATTAGTCAACCAATAAATTGGATACCAAAATTAAATTAAAAAATTATATTTGATTTTCAACGTACCAATTATTTATAAATTATACAAATAAGTAATAAAACATTGAATGAAATATATATTACAATTTGAATTTTACCATTTAAATAAATGGGTATAAATGTAGAGTATGTTACGTTCCAAGAAACATGACTTTTGTTTTGCTTTTACATTAGGCTATGTCTTTTAAAAATGGCAACAGAATTTTGTTAAATATAGTAAAGAAATTCAGAAAATTTTTATGAATTTTTTTATCTCAATTCAAATCAGACGTTTTACGAGATAAAAAAGAATTAGCTAGTTAACTAAAGAGGAAGAAAGAAGTAGGTTTTTTTACTTATCGGGGGCTACGTTGTTGTCAACTTTGATTTGCAGTCCAAACGGACGTTCATTACGGCCCAAAAGAAAAGAAAATGATCTTAATGAGTATTATTTGGGTTGAATAAAATTTGATTTGATTTAAAAAATATATTTTTATCTCAATTTCATTTATGTTACTTGACACACTATGATTTTATAATTTTTTTTAAAGAACATGCTGAAAAAATTATAATGTACTGTTTTAAACTGTAAAAAATTAAAAAAATTAAACAAACTTAAAAAGTTTTAAAAAATAAAAATGTTTAAAGTATTTTGAAATCGAAGAAAACGTTTAGTATTAAAAGAAAGGATAAATATTCTATACACAGGCGGTGTAAAATTAAAAGTTTCCACAAGCGCCTTAGTTTTAGGGTTTAGGGAGTTAGTTTAGGGCATAGGGTATATGAGGTTAGAATTTAGGGATAGTTGTTTCAATTTGAGGTTTAGAGTTATAATTTAGGGTTTATATGTTAAAAACTAAATCCTTACCATATTACCCTAAAAACTAAACCTTAATCTATAAACCCTAAATTATAACCCTAAACCTTAAATTGAAACAATTATCCCTAAATTCTAAACCCCTACACCTAAACCTTAAACTCTATACCCTAAACTAACTCCCTATACCCTAAAACTAAGGCGCTTGTGGAAACTTTCAGTTTTCACTGCCAGTGTATAAGATATTAATCCTAAAAGAAATACATTTTGAAGTGAAAATTAAGCCGATGAACATTCTCCAATGAATTAAGGTAAGAAAAATGCAACCCATATTGTGAATCCCCTGCATGAGCCCAATTCAAACTCAGTTCAACTCGACGTCAAATTTTAGTTTGGATTTTGCGATGTTAGGGCAAAGGTGAGAGAGCCCATTTGATATTTTGGGGATTGGAGTTTGGACGACCATCGTTGTTTTTACCTAACATTATTTGAGTTGGCATGTTTGATAGCAAATTTTTAGGTCGATTGAATTTTAACTCGAACAATAATATTGGTATTGAAATATTTAAAAGAATTTAGTTTAAAATTTTATTAGGTAGCATCAGAGAACTTGAATTTCAAATGTTGTACCTACAATAACATCAACAACAATAATTTTATCAAATTTATTAAAATTTATAAATTATGATAATTGTCTAAACACGTCACAACCATATAATAACTTATTAAACGTGTCTTAATTGTGTGATTGGAAAATTAAGAAATAATTAAATTTGATACACAAATATTGTATATTTGGTTTACCATTGTAATTGGTGTCCCTAATTACATTTTTCTATTTTTAAAGGATGGATTGACAATCGAAAATCTATATATACATATATATATATATTTCTTTGATGTTGGCTAATCCATATTAAATATTATAAACCCTTCAAGATAATACTCATTTAAATTTTAAACACAATCCGATTTACAAAATCATCGAATCTAAATTAGCTTGAAATTATAAAATAAAATAGATAATCCGATATTTCAACAACGGTATTTGATAGGTGAATTCCAAATCCATAAGGGAGGTCAAGAAGCACGTGCATTTCGAGCATTGTTCTGATGAGAATTTAGGGGTGAAAGAAATTCAACTCGAGGTAAAAATATTCGACTCGAAGTTTTATAAACTCGAACAACTCGAAAAAAATTTTAAATAAAGTTTGAGTTATAAAATGAAAATTCGAATAACTCAAAATTTTTAATAATTAGTAGATTTATTTTTAAGTTCAATAGGAGTCCCTCATATTTTTATGATATATACACACCGATATATAAAAAGAGTTTTATTTTGATGCACAAGCTGTGTAAATTTTTTTTACACAATCATTTTATAAAATTTAAAATCTAAATCACAAACCCTAGCAACGTAAGCCCTAAACCCTAAGCCCTAAACCCTAAACTCTAAATTCTAACCATAAACCTTAAATTATATACCCTACATACTAAACCCCTAAACCCTAACATAAAACCCTAAACCCTAAACCCTAAAATTAAAGGGCTTGTGTAAACTAAAGTTTACACAGCTTGTGCATCAAAGTATTTTCCATATAAAAATATGAAGAAATATTGTTACATGTGAAAAAATATGAAGAAATTATAATCAAACCGCACTATCACATGATAAATAATTACAATTAAATTTTTATAAGAATTTAAAAACTCGACTCGAAATTTTTTAACTGGATCGAACCTCACCGACTTAAGAGTAGTTAAAGAACAGTTCCCCCACCCCATCCATACCCATAACAATAACAGAGAAAGCTTTTTAGTTTCAGTAATAAATTTCATCTTTTTAACCCCCCAATCAAATTGCAGCAACTCCCATTCCCTCACTATCAAAATATCTTTCCCACCCACTCTCCTTATTTCCACTACCCAATTATTTATTTATTTCCACATTCCTTGCTTTCTCTACTGTTTCAGCTCTTCTTCTTCTTCTTCTTCCTGCAATCCTGGGCACTGATGACTGGTGTTGTTTGGTAGTTTCACTGCCATGGTCACTGTTCATAGTATGATCACTACTTGGTTCACTGGCCTTCTCAATTACATGTGGTAACTTCTTTCTTAATATGATTATTATTTTTTTAATTGTAGTTTCATGTAATACTAAGAATATGATATTGATGTTTTCAACTATATTATTGGACTCAAAATCAGTAATTTGATAGGCTATGAGTTAAAAGGGAGATCTTTTTTTTTTGCTCAACTTAAAAGGGAGATCTTTATTAGGAGTTGGAACCAAACCCAGTTTATATTTGTTATTAGAAATAAGTTGCAGTACCAACAAGGTTCTTGGTCTATGTAAAGCTAAGGGTTTAAGTCTTGGCGTTGTGAATGGAGCGGTTGGTAAGGTCACCCTGAAATGAGTCTCTGTGGTATCCGATTCGGATTAGTCAGCAAAATGGTTCGGATAGAACAAAATCCTTAATGAATAGACATGTGATGTGAGGTGGAGAACAAGGGGTTTTTGTTAAACTTAATATGCTTGCTTAGTTTTCTTGGTTTTAATGGAGCTTTAGTACCATGAGAAGATTTTAACAAGAGTCTTTTCAGTGGGGGTTCTGGACAGGCGCGATAGGAGCGACCGCACAGGGCCCCCAATAGAGAGGGCCCCCAAAATAGAGAACCTAAAATAAATTTAATTAAATATTTGTAAAAAAAGTATAGATTTATATATATAATTATGTGTATATATATAATTATGTGTGTATATAAGTTAATTTTTTGTATTAAGGGTTTTTTTTTGTGAAAAAAACAACTTATATCTATTATTGATTATAAATTAAGGGCCCTATTTTAATATATTGCACGGGGCCCCCAAAATCTTTGAACCGCCCCTGAGTCTTTTGAAGGTAAATGTAGAAAATAGACAAAAACTCTACAAGTTGAGTTACTTGTTATTGAATCTAATGCTAACTTCCCTCAGAAGAAATCTGGCTCTACTTGGCCGGTCTAGGAATTTTTTTTGACCAGATGAAACCTCCAATACTTGGGAAAATCCATGTGTTCTGAAGTAGTTTTTTGCTAGATTTTTTATTTATTTATCTATCAATGTGTATGGTTTTAACCTGGTTTTCAACAGAGCAGTGGTTGTTTTGGATGCTGCACTAAACCCACACCAATTATTGCTGTGGATCAGCCATCAAAAGGATTGAGGATTCGAGGGCGTATAGTGAGGAAGCCTAGCATTTCTGATGATTTCTGGAGCAGCAGTACATATGAACTGGAAAACAGTGCCCTCCAATCTCAAAGGAGCTTGTCGTCGATCAGTGCATCAAACCAAACTCTAAGTCAATGCAGTAGCAGCGGTGGCATGGTCAACTCATCTGATTTTGTAAACCAGGGCAAGTTTTGATTTTGTCTACATGATATATGAGCCAAGGATTTGATATTTGATGCATGATGTTGTTAATTTTGAGATTCTCAAAATTAAAATGTGCCATTATCTTTGTGTTCATTGCAGGTCTTATCATCTGGAATCAGGCCAGACTCCAATGGATTGGAAGTTGTAGGCATAGGAATCATACTCAACGAAGTCGAGAGCCTAGATTAAGGTGTGTCACTCATCATCTTTAGATTCCGAGTTTATAGTCGAAAATAGTCATCCAGGAAATCTGCTATGCTGAATAGTATAGATTGTCATGAACAATGAGGTGAAGCGTATACGTACTTAGCTATGCAGAAATCTTAATGGGGCTGGGAATTAAACATGAAAGAGTAATCTTTTAGTAGTTTGCATTCATCCTACTTATCTTAATTTCGATATGTTACATTGTTACAGTTTGAATGCATCTTATGAAAGTTTACTTGGGACCAGGAATCCGTTCCCTCGGCCAATTCTTCTTTCCGTAAGTTTGTGCTACATGTTGCTGGCTTGTAAGTATGCTTTCCATGGCCTGCATTGATTTTGCAGACTTCTAAAAATGACTTAATTTTGCAGGAAATGATTGGTTTTTTGGTGGAAGTATGGGAGCAGGAGGGATTGTATGATTGAAGTTAGTATCTGAGAAAGAAAAACGATTTTAGTTTTTACTTACTAAAACCGTTCATCTTTGTAATTCTGAACATTTAGGGGGAAAGGAATAAACCAAATGATCGAAATGGAAGTCTCTGTTTCATTTGTATAATTTCACAGTATCCACAGTGCATACTTTTCTGTATGCCATGTTCAACCTTCGTCGAGCTTCTCCGATTACGAATCGAAGAGTATAATATCATTTCCCGTATGCCATGTTCAACCTTCGTCGAGCTTCTCCGATTACGAATCGAAGAGTATAATATCATCAGTATCAGATGTCACAACTGCATTCAATAAGATTATAAAATGAATCAACTTATGATCTCATTCACATGAATGATCCTTTCTTGAATCATTGCCTTTGGCTTATAATACAATGTACTTTGTTACATGTCTATTCTTCGATTTTGTAGTTTTTTTTTCATCTTATTTTCAGTTGCATTAGTTTAACTATCAAGCCAGAATAAGAGTTACAAGCATAAAAAGAAGGGCAAATAAAATTCATCTTAAAAAATGAAGGGCAAATATATATATTTTTTGATACTCAAATTTGGTTTCAATGTACACTTTGGTACCTAATTTTCTGGGGTCCAATTAGTTACCTGAACTTGATTAGTTGCAGGGATTTAAAAAGCGGACCGCGACCGCGATATAGCGGTTGTGCCGCCGTCCGAAATCACGATTGGGGTAAAAAACGATCCGCGATCGCCGCAATTCAGCCGTTTTTGTTCGAGACCGTGACCGCGACCACTATTTAAAACCCTGATTAGTTGGTTTAAATTCGTACTCGGTATTTACTTTTTTTTTTTGTTCAAAATTAGTACTTTCATTAAATAATTTATTTAAACTATGAAATCAAATTCATTTACAATTTGAACCTAAAAAGTCAAGTTTCATTATTTAATTGAACAATAATTTTTTAGATATATTGTAGTGTTCTGGGTTCTATGTTTGGAGCGACGTCTTTAGATTTATTGGGAGGTGGTTTCGTCAAATTGATGAGGCCTGTAAGTCTTTGCGTTGTGTATGCTTTTGCAATATTTGCCGTGAAGCCAATAACTTGACCGACTCGTTGGCAAAAGGTAGTGTTGATCGTTCCTATTGAATTAGTTTGGTGGCATGAGTTGTGTTTCTTTTGAGGTGTTGTTTTTCATTTTCATGTGTTTGGTCCTTTATTTTTTAGGTGTTTTTTTCTTTGTTTCACACTTAGTGGTGCTTTTTTCCTCCATATAAGATTAAGAAGGTTTTTAATGAGGCCGTTGAGTGTGATGGCTCTGTATAATTCCATGAATAAAATCATATACTTTTGCCGATAAAAAAATTTAAATATCAAATTGAATCTCAAAATCAAATTAAACATAAAAATATTAAATATCAAATTACATTATTATTTTGTCCCATTTTACTACCATCATGACAAAGGTACGTGAGAGAGTAGTGAAATGAATTTTGAATGAATCATAAAACAATGGGAAACTTTATTAACCTAAAAATCCAACCAAAAGTAACATCTTGCAACTCTCAGTCCCTTTTTGTCCATTAAAATAAATAAAAAAGATTGGATCTTGAACCTTGGGCTGAATTCCTTGTACCAAGACTAGACATGTCGTTTCGTAGTTTCTCCCAATTGCTAATATTTCTCTCTCAAATGGCATTTCTTCCATTAAACAACCTTTTTTTGTTTCTTTCAAAGAATCTTATTAACCCAATTTGTCTAAGTCCCGGGTACAACTCAACTTGATGCATATAAAAATCTGGGTGAGCTGATCCGAAATGAAGTGCAAATGGTCTACATGATTGGCTCATCTGACATTGAGATAAGCCAACTTGCTATGCTGTCAACAAAGAAATCATGCATCTTTCTGCAACAACATGATGGACCATCAACTGATATTATCATGTTAATGCAATCATTCTTCTTCTTTCTCTATTTGTTTCGATAGTATATGGTTGTTTAAGTTGTACAAGCACAACTTTACAGTAAATGCTGAGATTCGAACTTCTACAAAATGAGATAATATGAATGTTTTTTATTACTCGACTAATTAGTGGATCTCAACATCTCATATGTTGATCAAATACAAAATCTAATTAAAATATAGTTTTTTCTTGAATCATTGCTTTTGGCTTATTATACAATGCACTTTGTACATGTCTATTCTTCGATTTTGTTGTTTTTTCTTCTTATTTTCAATTTCATTAGTTTAAACATTAGGGGAAAAATGAATATATATTTTGGTATTTAAACAATGGAAAATACTTTGATGCACAAGCTTGTGTAAACTTTAGTTTACACAAGCCCTTTAATTTTAGGGTTTAGGGTTTAGGATTTTATGTTAGAGTTTAGGGGTTTAGTATGTAGGGTATATAATTTAAGGTTTATGGTTAGAATTTAGAGTTTAGGGTTTAGGGCTTAGGGTTTAGGGTTTACGTTGCTAGGGTTTGTGATTTAGATTTTAAATTTTATAAAAGTATTGTGTAAAAAAAAATTACACAGCTTGTGCATCAAAATAAAACCCTTAAACAATTTGGTTTCAATTTGTAATTTGGTATTTAAACTTTTTTTGGTACACACAAATTTAAATTTTTGGTTTAAATTGGCATACGACTTTCACTTTTTTTTTTTGTTAAAAACTCAAAGTTAGTACTTATGTTAAATGATTTATTTGAACTACAAACTAAATTAATTTACCAATTTGAACCTTAGAATCAAGTACAAGTACTTAAGTGAACAAAAAAAAATTTAGATGCTCATCCCCTTGTGTTTTGGTGGCAAAGTAGATGTTCATCATCCCTTGGGACTCAGGTTCAAGCACCAGTAATGCATGTTGTGTGTGTCATTTTTGAAAAGACTAAAAAAGTTGAATAGATGTTATCCTTGCATCACACCAGCATATTCAAAAAAAAGATTTAGATACCAAATCGAATCTTAAAGCCAAATACAAATACCTAATTAAGCAAAAATATTATTAGATAATAAATCAAACCTTTCAACTAAATTCAAACACCAATATATATATTTACCCAAAAAGATTACTTATTTTGTCCCCATTTTACTACCAATCATGATAAAGATACGTGACAGATTAGTGAAATTTATGATTTAATGCTTGAGCTTAAAATTTGATTTTTAATATTATAACATAAAAAAAACATCGAGAAAAGACATAAATTTTTGGGAAAATGACAAAAGATGCCCCCAACGTTTGCATGTTTTGTCATTTGGCGCCCTATTCTATTTTTTGGTCCAAAGATGCCCCCAACATTTGCTTGTTTTGTCATTTGGCCCCCTATTCTTTCTTTTGGTCCAAATATGCCCCCAACGTTTCATTCATAGTCCAAATATGCCTCTGCTGGATGTAAACTGTCAATCAACTGACGGTCAACAGCTTATAAAAAAATTTTGACGTGGCATCAGCAGATCTTAATACGCGGTAAGTCCAGTCAGCATCATCTGTTGAACGTCAGTTGACTGACAGTTTCCATCTAACGGGGGCATATTTGGACCAAATTAAAACGTTGGAGGCATATTTGGACTATGAATGAAACGTTGGGGGCATATCTGGACCAAAAGAAAGAATATGGGGCCAAATGACAAAACAAGCAAACGTTGGGGGCATCTTTGGACAAAAAAAAAGAATATGGGGCCAAATGACAAAACATGCAAACGTTGGGGGCATCTTTTGTCATTTTGCCTAAATTTTTTGTCCCTCAACTCTCAGTCCCCTTTTGTCCATTAAAATAAACAAAAAGATTGGATCTTGAACCTTGGGCTGAATTCCTTGTACCAAGCCAAGACATGTCGTTTCGTAGGTTCTACCAATTGCCAATATTTCTCTCCCAAAAGGCATTTCTTCCATTAAACAGCTTTTCTTTCTTTCTTTCAAAGAATCTTATTAAACTCAATTTGTCTAAGCCTCTGGTATTGACTAAAAGTGTACAACTCAACTTGATGTATATAAAAAAATAGCAAATGGGATTTGCATTTGCATTTGCTCAAAGTAGACAGAGTTGATCCTTTAGGAGATGAAATGAAGTGCAAATGGTTTGCATGATTGGCTCTCCTCTGACATTCGGATAATCCAGACTACACTGAGTGGCACCAACTTGCTATGCTTTCGATCAGGGATAGACCGAGAGGGCTGGAATGAGCATTCTCCTCTTGAAAATTTAATAATCTATTTTTATCCCGTTAAAATTTTATAAATTCGTTATATAACATAAGATCATGCGTCCGTTCCTACTGTTAACAACAAAATCATGCGTCCGTTCTCCAACAACGCGATGGATCGTGAACTGGAAACTATGAAGTGATGTTAATGCAACCATTCTTCTTCTTTCATGCAATGAAAACTTCACTTTCATGCCAATATAATCTTCGAGAGTTTCCAAGAATGTTTTTTTAATTTAAAACATTTTTTCCTGATATTATAATATAAAATTCTCACCATTTTATCTTGACTCATCTTTCCATTTTAATTTCAGCTCACAAACAAGGTATGGTACCATGATACAATCCCATTCCCATATGCCAACAACTTGTATTCAATGCATAATTTCATTACTTCAAGGCAACGAAATAAATGGCCAAAATGTTCAATGCATGCATCTCTTTATATATCAATTTCGAAGTTAATTTGTCAAATTTAAACACTGTTTTTTTTTTTAATTTAAATGAAAGGGATTAAAACTAACAAAAGAGGATAATAAATATATAGGAGTATATAATTATGGGTGAAAAGGGACTATGTCATAGTCTTCAAGAATTTTTTGTATAATAATATTTAGTTCTTTATAATTTAAATATTAATCGAATAAATTTTTTGTCCCTTTCAATTATTAGATTTGAACACTTTTTTTACTCATTCGAATATTTGATCCTATTTTCATCTCTGTCCCATGCTATGGATATCATCTATTATGCTAGTGTTTTGTGAAGTTGGTGTCATTGAATTTTATACTCTTAAAACTAAGGGTTGGAGTTTGTATTCCAAACAAATCATGCAGCAATGCAGTATACGTTTAAACTAACGACGACTTCTAGCGACGAAAGAATCGTTCAAAGATTTGTACGTCGCCAATAGCTAACAGGTTAATTTAAGGGTAAATTACAACGTAGGTCACTCAATTATGGGTATGATTACATTTGAGTCACCAAATTATTAAAAGTTACATTTGGGTCACTCAATTATTAAAGATTATATTGAGTCACTCAATTATGGGTAATGTAACGTTTGGGTCACCTTTCGTATTTAAAAAAGTACTTCAATTCAATCATTTTTTCTTCCAAATCACTTGTATGCCCTTGTTAACATTAGAGTACTTCATTTGAAATCATTAATTAATCTAATACACAAATCGATATACTTTTTTTAAATATAAAGGTGACCCAAATGTGACCTTGCCCATAATTGAGTGATCCAAATGTAACCTTTAATAATTGGGTGACCCAAATGTAACCTTACCCATAATTGAGTGACCCAAATGTAATTTTACCTATAATTGAGTGACCTACGTTATAATTTACCCTTAATTTAATTGTAGTAATATGGAGCGACCAATAAAAAAATATTTTTTTGCCTTTTGGTCATGTTGTTATGTATGTTTAAACATTGAAAAAATGAATTAGAATTTAGGGTTTATGATTAAAGTTTAGAGTTGGGTTTAGGGGTATAGAGTGTATGGTTTAATTTGTATAATTTTATGATTTATGATTTAAGTTTTAGGATTAGAGTATAATATTTATATTTTTTTAGTTTTGGGACATACATAAAAATACTAAAAAGGAACAAATAATTTTTTAATTAAATAAGAGATATTATATTCTCATGTCGATATTCAAATTCATACAAAATAAAAGTAATATAAATATCTTTAATCACTAGAAGAATCTAATAACGCATAAGTCTTCGGTTGATACGAATACGGGATGCAATTTTTAAACAATTCATTTTTCATTCCTCTTATTAAAAATGTTAATTTGTTGACAAATTCAGCAGGATTATTATTTCAGTTTATAATATTAAAATGTCTCGGTATTTCTGTTAAATTAAAAAAAACATATTTTAATTAGTTTATTATATAAAAAGGGGGACAAAGGAAGCAAAAAGTGAACATCAATAAAGCACCGTGTTTATCCATTTAAGTTTTCCACAGAGAATAAAACAAAAAAAAAATTTAAAGACCGCTGTTGCTTTTATGCTTTGTGTTAGATAAAAAGTTGGATTTTATTTTAACTATTCGGCCAATCGATGAATATCAACATTAGTTATGTTTTAATTCAATTGACATATTCAAAAAGTTATGAAATTAATATGTTTAGTGATTATTTTTTAATTTCAAAGTTTTAAAATATACGTAATTAAAATCTTGTATAAGAAAGTAAAACCAATCAATGCCAAAAAAATCATGAAATTTCCTAAACCCCCTTCAATTCAATGATTCTAACCCATTTCTTTACTTTCAATTTGTCAAACCTCATCTTCATTTGTGATCATATATATTGGACCTACATAAGATAAATTCATGAAACATGACCCTCTCCATTTTTTTATATAAAAATAAAGAGCTAATCAAATTCATTGTACATAATTCTCCATTTGTCTTCAACACAAGAGAGCCTAAAATAAAAGCTCATGCATTTGGGAAAACCATTTGCCACTTTATTTGGGAAAAAATATCTTTCCTTTGAAAATGTTTACATCCATTTTTGTTGCCTTCTCGATTTTTAAAGTTTTGTCATAACTAATTTAAATCGATCTGTGTTGTACACTTAATTTTGGTGGGTAAATCTTCCGATGGATATTTTCTATATATACAACTTGTTTTTTCACTTGGACCAACCTTATTAATAAAATGTCTACATTTGATAATAATTTTTTTAAAATATCAAAGTTGTAATTGAAGTATATTAAATATTTCAGGAAAACAATTATATGATTAAACTAATTAAAAAAAGATTGTTAAATGGTTTTCTAGGAGACATGGATTTCATTTTGATTAAGTGGTTGATGAACAAAACCATTGACAAAATTAATTAAAGATAATGAAAAGCACTCACTTGTCCATCTTGTTCTTTCTTTAACCATCAAAACTTAGAAAAAAAATCATTGTTTTCTTTCTTTTTTCCTTTAACAAAACTAAATATTTGATTTAATTTAACTGATAGAACAAGTTAATGATCCTATTCACTTAAAATCAATCTTGATTGGATATCAATTAAATTTAAGCAAAATTTAGACCTGATATAATTAACTTAATCAACAAAATATAAAAATAATTTAGCATGCAAAGTTCCAAAATAATTACATAATCACTGTTTAAAATTCAAAGGCAAGTAGCCGTATCTGGGTGTTTGGTGGGACTAAAGAAAGACAGAAAAGAAAACAGGTTCCAAGGAAAGATACATTGCATGTGCAGTTCATAATTTGTCAGATAATGTATCTGCAGCAAAAAAACACGACCTTTAAATATGTAATCAAATGGAAAATTCTCAACACGGCATTTTGCTCCTTCTTTTCCCCAACCATATAAATACAACTCTTGTGTTCTGTTTCAGCTAACACAAAGTTCTTTCTTCTTCTTTCTTACATATCTTTTCCCCCCTAGTTGGTGGGGTTTCAATATTCTACTTCCGAACAAATTCTGATGCATTCAAGCTTTCAAGGGGTTTCAATATCTCTTTTTGGGTGTCGTGTTTTCGGGTCGGAGGATTTTCAGAAAGGTTTCTTCTTTGGAATTCAAACATGCCTGCTCTTGTTAATTACGGTGGTAAGCTTTCTTGTTCTTCTTTTTTGTCTGTAAAGATTGGGTTTGAGTTTATAGAGATGTTTATAATTAGTAGATTGATTATATATTTATATGTATTCTTTGGAATTTAAGTTAAGCATGGTATGGTGATAGCTTCTAAGTTGTAATAATAATCTATGTTGATATAGATATCCTTTATTTGTGTTATTTTTATATGCTTTTTATTTTTAAGCACTATAGAAGCCTGAGATTGGTTTTGCCTAGTGTTAGTTTTGAACTAGATTCATTAGTTATATGAATATGTATTGCAAGGTTTGGATCCTTGAAGATTTGCATCAAAAGTTGGAAGCTTTTACCAAATAATCTGTTGTGTGATTGTTGTTGGAAGGGGGGAAATATTGTTGTAGGAAGATTTTCTCATGGATTTTTCTTTTGGAAGTATCCTTTGAGTAGGTGATGATGATATGTTTACTGGAATTTCAGGTGATGATGATTTCTATTCTGGAGGGTCCTTTTATAGAAATTCCATGGACTTGGGTAGATTGTGTTCAATCAGTTCCCAAGTGGATGTGTACTGCCCTCCTCGTAAAAGAGTTCGTATCGATGCTCCATTTAGCTTTGGAGAAACGGAGGTCCAGCAGAATAAGCAACCATTAATCGATGTTCTTCCTGATGAGTGCCTTTTCGAGATCTTTAAACGCATTCCTGGGGGCAGAGAACGGAGCTCGTGCGCTTGTGTCTCAAAGCACTGGCTTATGCTTCTGACCAGCATCCGTAAAGGCGAATATGAGTCATCAAAGGTGGTCAAGGAGAGTATTAATTCAAGTTCTGATGATGTTGAGACGATCTCGTCTGAGGAAGATGATGGTTATCTTACAAGGTGCTTGGAAGGGAAGAAAGCAACTGACATGAGGCTTGCTGCGGTTGCTGTTGGAACCAGCGGTCATGGTGGTTTGGGAAAGCTTTCTATTAGGGGAAGCATCTCTTCATGTGGAGTAACTAATTTTGGGCTCTCTGCTATAGCCCGTGGTTGCCCTTCTCTCAAGGTACTTTCTTTGTGGAATGTCCTGCATGTTGGAGATGAAGGTCTGTCTGAAATAGCTAAAGAATGTCATTTGTTGGAGAAGCTTGACCTTTGCCAGTGCCCTTCAGTTTCAAACAAGGGGTTAATCGCCATCGCAGAGAACTGTCCTAATTTGACTGCTTTGAGCATCGAATCATGCTCAAAGATTGGTAACGAGGGCCTCCAAGCTATCGGAAAGCTCTGTCCCGACCTGCAGTACATCTCTATCAAGGACTGCCCACTTGTTGGCGATCATGGAGTTTCAAGCCTGTTGTCACCAGCGTGTTCTATCCTTTCAAAGGTTAAGCTTCAGGGTTTGAGCATCACAGATTTTTCTCTTGCTGTGATTGGACACTACGGCAAGTCTGTGACAAATCTAGTGCTCAGCGGTCTACAAAATGTGACCGAGAAGGGATTTTGGGTGATGGGTAATGCTCGAGGCCTGCGAAAGTTGGTCTCTTTGATGATTACTTCTTGCTGTGGGGTAACTGATGTTAGTCTCGAAGCCATCGGAAAAGGGTGCATAAACCTGAAGCAGATGTGCCTTCGTAGGTGTTTCTTTGTTTCTGGTGATGGATTGGTGGCTTTTGCCAAGTCTGCAGGTTCTCTTGAGTGCCTGCAATTGGAAGAGTGCAACAGGGTCACACAAGCAGGCATTATTGGTGTCCTCTCAAACTGCGGATTAAAATCTCTTACCTTAGTAAAGTGCATGGGAATTAAGGATATATCCTTGGGAGCTCCCCTGTCCTCCCCATGCAATTCTCTTAAATCCTTGTCTATAAGGAACTGCCCGGGATTTGGAACTGTCAGCCTGGCTTTGGTAGGCAAATTGTGCCCTCAGCTTCAGCATCTAGATCTTAGCGGGCTATGCGGCATCACAGATGCAGGTCTTCTGCCTCTTCTACAGAATTGTGAGGCGGGACTTTTGAAGGTGAATCTGAGTGGCTGCTTAAATTTGACTGATGAGATCGTTTTAGCCTTGATGAGGCTACATGGTGCAACCCTCGAAGTGCTCAATCTTGATGGTTGCAGGAGGATTACTAATGCAAGTTTGGTCGCAGTTGCGGACAATTGTGCTTTCCTTAGCGACCTGGATGTGTCGAGGTGTGCAATCACCGATGCTGGTGTTGCTGCTTTGTCTCATGCACAGCAACTCAATCTGCAAGTCCTTTCGTTTTCAGCTTGTTCCGGAGTAACAAACAAAAGCCTGACCTTCCTGAAAAAATTGGGCAAGACCCTGGTGGGGTTGAATCTCCTGCAGTGCAATTCAATAAGTGCCCAAACCGTTGAGCTGCTCATGGAGAGCTTGTGGAGGTGTGACATCCTTTTCTAATCGAGGGCGTTAAAGACTGTAGAAATATCGAACTCGTATAATTAGCTTACACAGGTAGCAACATTCAGCACAGGGTTTTTTTTTGGTTCGACCAAGTAGTCACGCCGGTTGCTCTATGGCTTGGTGTTTTCCCGGGGACTTTTGGCTGTTTCGCAGATGGCCTATCCATCTCAATTTTTGCAGGCTTTCTTGACACGGGAAAGTCTGTTGTATATCGTAGCCATGGTTCCTGGAGAACCATCATCAAGTCATGGTTTTGAGTTTCCACTTATGATCATCAAAGCTTTTGGTTGTATTCTGCTGGAACTGTACCTACTTGGTGTCTTAGTTTTGAGAAGTTTAATGTTTAGGTGCTCCAGATTGGTGTGCTTTGGCTTTGGCTATGGCTGGAACTGTACCTTCATTTCGGTTGTTTTTTCTTTTCATGTTTTCCAAGTGTCCTAGGTCTTGTAGGGTTATTCTTGTATATGGATTGTACACAACTGCAAGTCTGCAACTACTGTGTTATTATCAATGAAGCCTTGTGTTTTACTAATGTTTATTTGGATCTCATTTTGATCAAACTTAGAGCTTCAAGTGCCGAAAAAGATGGAAATTTTCTTTAATCAAGAAATCGGAACTACCATCTTAATTTGCTAAAGAAATAGAATAATAAATCTCAGATACCAACAAAGATTCAAACTACACTGCAAAGTTCTATAATGTAAGCTAACATGGTTTTAACCTTTATATATATATATGCATGAATATCTTTGCTCAAGGTTGAAAGATTTTATTTCCGCATATGCATTTCCAGGCCAGTAGATAATAGCTTTCATCACCTTGATAAGAAGAGCTTCGAGTATTTCTATGATCAGGAGAAGCAACTAAAGCAGCCATGCATGGTCTGCAACTGAAGCACTTGTTGACACACTTGGGAGGCCACGAACCCACAACCATTTTCTCTTGCTTTGAACTCTCATCATTATTACCTGCTACAGACGCTGACTCATCCGCGAATGCAATGTTAGTTTGTTACTTACACAGAATCTTACAGTGTGTGAGTGTTTTTACCTGATTTGGAAGGGGAAAACATGAGGTAAAAGATGAGCATGGCATTGAGTAGAACGACCTTTAGCTGCAGTGGGTGGTGTTTAAACGAAGCCATCAGGTCTTGTCTGCGAGGATGGAGCTTGTTTGTTTCTCGAGAAAGGAATTAGGAAGATGTTATGATATTTGATGGCAAGAGAAGATGATGGGTGGAAAAATCATGTTTACGTTATCCAAAATAATTGATTCGGCTAGATAACTTGCAAGACAAGAGAATATGATATTTGTAGCAGTAGTAGTAGTTGTAGAGTAGATAGAAGTAGTATAATTAATTTCCATGGAAACTGGAATGCTCCTTCAGAAAAAAAAAAGTCAGTGTCAGTGTCACTCAACAGGGAAAAATAAAAGGTGAAGTCGTGGCATAAGCAGGGGCGGATCTTGGGGTCGGAGTTTGAGGGTCGTAGTATTATGGAATAGCAGGTTAAAACTTAGAATTGCAGGAAAAGGAAGGTGAGAAGTTCAGAAGAAGAAAAATCCAGACCACATGGGTTGAAACCCTGATTAAAGGGTAGTCTATAAGTAGCCATGCCCTGTTAATCCAGAATTATTTGTAGTGTTGCTGTTAGTGTAGACATTTAAATCCGTAGGGCTGTATGGAATGGGAAAAGGGAAGGTAGAAGAAGAAAAAAGAAGAGACGTTCACATGAACCTACAGGTACAGGGTGTTTCATCCTAGTAAGGATTTCATGTGTCCATTAACTTGGAAAATGATACGTACACGGCACACCCAATTTTATAGCAGTAAAGCTTACTTTGCGAATATAATTTAGTCTGTTCATCAACATTCATATTTTTTAGTCACGACTTCATAATTTACTTCATAATTTCGTAATCGGTTCTTTGTAAATATGCGATTATCTGGCTTTATTGGATAAGAAGATGCTTTGTTCCTGGCTGCTGCTTCTGGTTTAGGTGGATTGCAGTTCACACATTGTAAAATCTTAGGAATGGATGCCATAGGAATCACATGTTGGTGTGTTGGTCCTATTTCAAACAAAAAAGAATTTGTGCCTCTTGTTGGGTTACCCCACCCTTTGCTGTAACCTGCAAGAGTGTTTATGTTTAGAGCAGTCATCACCCGGATTTCAAACACCTTGAAAAGACATTTCAGATTCTTGTTGGATTTTTCTTACCTAGATTTTTACTCCCCATTCTCATTCCCATTCCAATTTCAGATCCCGAGGTCACTCAATGATTATATTACATCCACTTCTTTTTCTCACATGCAAGAGTGTTTTTTCTTAAAAATTACAATTGTGTAAAAATATAATGTAAAAATCACGACGAAACATAAAAGCTACTTTTACTTGTTTTTCTCAAAATCAAGTTTGGAGTCCAAAATCACGTTTAGATTTTTAAATCCAAACATATTAACACGATCATCAAGAAAAAGCAGTGGGAATGGGGGTGAGGGTGACCACATTTCCACTTCACTAGTTGTTTCCAGAGACGCGTCTCCCCATTTCATGAATCTAATGATATTGTTCACCAAGAAAAGCAAATTTAATAAAAAAAAAAAGCAGCCTAAGAATAATTATACATTTTTCAGTCAAACAGTTGAATACCAGAAAAGAATCAGAGCCTGGAAAATGCAAATACATACATACATGCATGCATGCATGCATGCATACATACATACTTTAGTGCTTTTTCTTGGAGATTCTGTGCATGTTGAGATGAAATGGGAGATGGAGCAAAATAGTGGTCCAATCCAAATACCACTTTTCACAGAGGTTATGAACTTTCCTTCTCAATCAAACATTAGGAGTAAATAAATCATCTAATTTTAAAATTAAGAGAAATTAAATCCAAAAAACAAGCAATCAAATCTTAAAATTAAGATAAAATGGAGGTTCCAATAATCATACAATAAAACTGAAGGTATAAATCCATGTCCTTGAAAATTAGAAGAAAAACCACATTGGAACAACACTATTCTTCACTTGAATCTTAAACACAGTAATCACTTATTGAGCAGAGCAGTCCTTGACATGAGAGGCCTGTTAAAAACTGATTAATTAATCAGAGTTCAACATTGCTAATCTCATATATTCCTTGGTAAATGCCTTTAACAAAAGACAAATTTTATGGTAATTACATGCTAAGCTTTCTCAAATCCTTATTATAATCAAAGAACTGGATAAATTACTTACATCATCCAGCTTAGTTTTGATTGCTGGTTTCCAGCATCAGTCCAAAATGGATATGAGGGAAATGCGCCCACTGAAATATAGGAATAAAAAGAGGTGGGTGAATAGGATAAATATTTTATACACATGCGTGCGTTGGAAACTGAAAGTTTCCACAAACGCCTTAGTTTTAGGGTATAGGGAGTTAGTTTAGGGTGTATGGTTTAGGAGTTTAGGTGTAGAGGTTAGAATTTAGGGATAATTGTTTCAATTTAAGATTTAGGGTTATAATTTAGGGTTTATAGGTTAAAACCTAAATCCTCACCATATTACCCTAAAAACTAAACCCTAAACCTTAAATTGAAACAACTATCCCTAAATTCTAACCCCTTACGCCTAAACCCCTAAACCATGTACCCTAAACTAACTTCATATACCCTAAAACTAAGGCGCTTGGGGAAACTTTAAGTTTCTACCGCCAGTATATAGGATATTAATCCGGGTGAATAACCATAATTCTTTTACGTGGAACCTTAACAAATGAATGTCTATGTTAATGTTGGGGTTTTTGCAGCTTTAAAGTGAACTTACATTCTTAGCAGCAGTGCTGAATGCTTCTCTGTGACTTATATCAGGATTGTTGGCCTTGATCCTTTGGATCTCCTCTCTACATTAATTGATAATTAGATATATAGTAAAGCATGCAACAATTATATATAAAATACAGATTAGTGATATGTTCAATGTTAATTAAATTCATTTGGATTTTCGCACTTTATGAACTGGTTGTATGCAGAAGGTACTCGCTGCCTCTTCCCGGGAGCTGACAATTTAAAAAATTATACTCCCTCCGTCCCATTTAAAGTGTCCATTGTTGACTTTTCACGCAGTTTTAGGAAGAAAAAGTTTGTATAAGAGATGTGATGTAAAATAATTAAAAAGACAATTTTACCCTTGAAAAGTTGAATTTTGTTTTGTTGGAAAACTAAAAAGAGGATAGAAAGGGAAATGCACATTGTAAAAGTAGTTGATTTTTTTCAATGAGACATTTTAAGTGGGACAATTTTAAAACACAAAAGAGACATTTTAAGTGGGACGGAAGGAGTATAATTTAGATACAAACCATGAAGATTGTGAGATGATAAAAGAAAACCTGTATTATATCAAATATATGTGATCATCTTACGCTGGTTGACGACCTTGTCCTTAGAGACGATATTATTAGTAGGAGGTGGCACCGGAAGCTTGTTGCATTTGGATGAGGAACCGAAATCGATCACCCTATAATCTGGTCTTGCAGAATTGGGTGTCTGTAAAGAAAAAAAAAGTTTTTTTTGGTATTATCAGATGAAGATTCAACATCAAAACACTAGTTTTATGTTCATGGAAAAGAATACAAGAAATTAATGTACGAAATAAATGCATGCATTCCGACTCACAAAGCTTTTCCTTCTCTTTTATTTGCACAGTTCTTGAAAAGAAATCACTAAACCTAAGAACCCTAACTTGCAAATCAATCAAATCAAACTACCCTAAAGCAGGCCGGCTCAAGAAAGTGTTAAAAACCATTAATAAAAAAGAAGGCTTAAGCTTTTGATGAGTTGAGACAAAAATATACATATACATACACAGCCACACAGGTTATGTTCACAGTCGCCCCTACTCAAAGCCGCAAAATACAGCCTATATACAAAAGCAAAAGAAATAGGGTTTCATCTTGTCGGATGCAAGCTAGGGTTTCGGTACTCTGCAACTGTTTTCATAGGGAAGGTGCCTGAAAAAACTTTTAGTATGTCTCTTTCGAATTACTACTACCCCGAGAAGCCCTAGATTTCAAAGGCTTTAAAGATCATGAATTAGACATGTATATATAACCTGAACCTCTTGCCATGAAAGCGACTGAAATGCAGCTGCCATGTTTAGGGACCATAGATTGGTGCAGTGCCCGCATCGGACGGTCACAATATCAAACAGGCTGCTGCATGGAACGCTCACCTGCGCATTAACCCCATAATCAGAAACTGTAAATAAGAAGAAAGTGGCAGGAAACAGTGTTAGAGCAGGGTGTTTTCTGGGAAATGATCAAAGCTACTGAAAATCTTCATATTTTCCTTTCCCCGTTAGCTAAAGAAACTGATAGCTATAGGCTAAGCCCTTCCTTCTCATCTTCTCTCCACTTCTCTTTGCATTTTATGACTTTTTTTTACTGCAAAAGAAGTCTGAGGATGGAGACTTGACAGATGCAAAAACCAGCTTTATTTCAGGATCTAAAAATCTTTCTTTGTATGATATATATACAGGGAGAAGGAAAATACCAAAACCAAAATATACATAAAATAAAAAGGGAGAGCCCTCCATTAATAAGATGAGATACCGCAAGAACTATGTTGCAGAAGTTGCAAGGGGTGTAGCAGAGTTTCTCAGGTGCAACATTGATGCCGTTCGAGTTCGAGTTCGACATGTCTCTTACAGCAACCCTAAGAAAGAAAGCTGAAAGCAACAAATAAAATCAAGCAAAAGAAAAGGTAAAGTAAAGAGAACCAATTGTGGTTTCCTGCAACAAGTAGCAAAGAAACCACAAGAAGAAAGCAACACTTGGAGGCCAAAAAATATCTTTTATTCCTTTAGAACTGGTCCATGTATCACAACAGTAAATGAAGTGTGCTTTATAGGTTAGAAAATTTTTATTCGGAGAGAATCGGGAAGCCAAAAAGAAAGAGAGGGGAAGAGATAGGATCCAAAGAAGTAATCTACAATAGATAGAGAAGCCAAGGCAATATAAAAAAAAGGCTAATTTAGGCAGCAAACGCTGGGACTTAGTGGAGAGAAAAGAGGTTCAATTACCTGCTATTGGTCAGGTAAAGAGAATAGAGGTTTAGGGTGGTTTCTTAGGGAAAATCGGGTTTAGTGAGAGATAAAATGGCGGTCCAATTACCTGCTATTGGTCAGATAAAGAGGAAAGAGATTAGGGTTTGAAGAAAACATGATGGGAAGTTTGCAAGTATTACCTGATAAAATGCCATCATGATATTCAGCCACATATCACCATCAAGGATATACTAAAATAATTTTTAAAAAAATGTGACGTGGCATATGCTACATCAGCAGATCTTAACACATGGCAAGTCCAGTCAACACCAGTCATTGACTGTTAGTTGACTGGTGATTTTCATCCAACGAGAGGCATATTTGGACCAAATTGAAACGTTGAGGTGTTCTTTGCTCTAAAAAAAGAATTAGAGAGTCAAATGACAAAACATGCAAACGCTGTGGAGCATCTTTTATCATTTTTTCATTTATTTTCTCGAATTTAAAATATTAAACAAATCAAATTGAAGCATCAGATCACTTCAATACATTCATTAATTTAACTAATTTTGTTTTAATGGAATCGTGTTTTGTTCATCCAAGATTAATTCAATTTCATTGGAGCAAGAAGAAAATATTTTATCCCATTCAACTTACATGTTAATTCTTTATCTTAATATTCAGGGGTGTGATTACATGGTAGTATTAGTATATATTCTTTACTTTAATTATTTGAAAACGTAAACACACTGTGCAGATAAATTGTTATTTGTATAAATTAGTTGGTTTCAGTGTGTTTATTGTGGGTTTAGTGAGGAAATTGTGAATTATGCTGTGCTTTTCAGCATGGTTTTCTCGACTTAAGATGTATGATTATCAACCTGCCATAGATTTTGCATGTTTCTTTTTTAGCTGTGCCCAAATTTAACATTTGAGTTTGATTTGTAGCATACATTTGCTACATGCATTTCTATAACTGGAGATTTTCATATTAGATTTTCTGGTCTTGAATTTCTTTATATTGGATATATGTTACTATATATTTTTCCCATCCTCAAGCTACTGCAGTTCGTGTCTTCTTTTTGTTTGCAGTTCATGCCTAAGGAAAATGAGATTGTATTCACGGTTCCCACCGGAGACGAAACTGCTGGAAAGATGAATATTGACAATTTTAAAAAAAAAAATTGACATACATTGTTTGTTCCGCACTTGATTGGAGCAGTACTTTATACATTTTTATATTGTTTCTGCAGGAAAGATGAAAAACATTGACACTCGTTATAAAACGATTTTTTTAATTTAATTTTTACTATTCATAAAATTAAAATCTAAAATTTTATTCTTACTTAAAAAAACCCTAAAGTATCATTGTATTGAGTCAATTTATAATTAATTTGACTATGCACTTTTCGACAATGCCATGTATATCTAACGACTTCGTCAATGAAGGGGAAAAAAGAGTTAATAACCCGAATACTTTAAAGCAATATAATTAACAATTGGCGACTCATTCATCACATTACGTTGGGCCGACCCAGTAAATTTAAAAAATTCGTATCGTACATGTATTTTTATGTCAAATCGCTAATTATGTCAAACCGCTAATTTCAAAAATCTCTTATTAGTTCTTATTAGCAGATTTTCTATGTTAAACTGCTAATTTCAAAGGTTCCTATTAGCATATTTTTTTTTAAATTAAAAATTTTACTTCAATCCGTTATTCACTAAACATTCAAGTTAACGAATATAACCAGTCAAACTTCTAATATTAGCTCAAACCACTATTTATCAAACAACACGTTATATTTATCACGTTGTTGAGAATTGAGATTATGAAAAAGAAGCATCGACTCGACTATTATATTATTACACATTGGACACCTTTGTTTGACGGTCCACAAAAGACATAAAGCAAGGAACTGGAAACATATAAAAGGATTTTAAAGTTGAAATAACTAACAAATCTACTGTAAAAAAATCCAGCACTCAACATTCATTTGAAAGTTCAAAGATTAAAAAACCACGGTGGCGATGGAATGCAAATGTTGATTTTTACCAAGTTTGGCTGCTTTTTTCTCCATTTATTTTCGGTTTTAACGTTGATATCAAATTCATTAGCTAATTAATTCAGATCGAATATTGCTAAGATAGATTATGGGGACAATCTTCAAACTCAATTTTTTCTATTCGTAATACTATAATTCAAATATCTGGCCTTGTTTAAAAGATCTAGTGTTAGTATTTGTTTTTGTTTTTTTATGTGAATTGGTTGGATTGACTCGGTTGGATTCACCTGGTTTTGCCGTGTGTGCATGGCATTCAACAACTACTCCCCACAAACACATGGCTATTAATTAATTGACCCAAAGCTTCTTCAACAACTTCCATGAAACTTGTAACTCAGCTCACCCTCCCCTCCTCTATATATACTCTAATCTGAGGGAGGAAGAAGAATGTACAAAAACATATTAGAAAAAGAGAGAAACAAAGATCTAGGGGCGACTGTAAGAAGACAACACAATCAAATATCCAGAGAGATAGGGAAAATGGCGATCAAAATCATCAGCGCGGCAGCACTTGTTGCTGTTGTTTTGGCTTCAACTGTGTTGCAGAGCACATATGCTGCAAGTTTCACCGTGGGAGACAACACTGGTTGGACTGTCCCTCCCGGCGGTGGTAATAATGAATTTTATGATAACTGGGCTGAAAACAAGACCTTCGTTGTCGGAGATATTCTTGGTGAGTTTCGTGTCTCAAAATCCAACACGGTTACATTTCTCAATTCATTTTTTTGACCAATTCTTTTGCAGATTTCAACTTTGCTACCGGCGCACATAATGTTGCCGAGGTGAGTGAAGCTGATTACGACACCTGCAACGGTACCAATCCCATCGCTACTCATGGGACCGGTCCGGCAAGTGTTACCCTTAACAGGACCGGTGAGTACCACTTCATTTGCACTGTCCCCGGTCACTGTATCGGCGGCCAAAAGCTCAGCGTCGAAGTCCGAAATGGCCCAAGGAGTGGTACACCTGGTTCAAGCCCCAACGGTTCTAGCTCAGCTTCATCCCTTGTTGCAGCCGTCTCTCTTTCCATCATGTCCGTTGCCTTAGTTTTGTTTTGCTAATTTATGTGGTGTTTTCTTTTTCTTTTTTCCATATCTTTTGCATGTCTTCAGTTCAGAGTCCAGAGTTTGTAGCGTACACAGAGAGAGACACTCGGATTCATTTCGATTGTTATAGTGATATTTTTGTTTGAATAAATCGTTCGATTCATTTTATTGGAATGATTGGTTGCGCCACCGTGAAATCTCCATCATCAGCAGGTGGCAGATGTGAAAGCCACCGCCAAAACAACCTAACCCTATCTTGATTGCATAATCATTTTAAATTTTGTCAAAACTTTACTTTTGATAATTATGTAGTACAGTAGTAAGAGTAAAAATCTTCTACCCCTAAACATACCTCTTTCTATGCCTCTGGCCTAAAAATACTTAAAAATTAAATCTTATCTCATAACCCTAATTTTCATATTCTAAACTCTAAACTCTAAACCCTAAAAGATATACTATACCCTTAATTCTCTACACCCTAATACTAAGCCCTAACCTTAAACCCCAAACCCTAAACCCACTATTTTAAAGTGGAGACACAAATAAGGACATACTTTGGGGTAGATGATTTTCATCCCAGTAGTAAGCACCTAACAATTTTCCAAGTTCATACGTTTTTTAAGGTGAGATTTGAAAGATTAATCTAACAGATGTCATCTTAAAATCGACCGTACGAACCGATCGGATTCCAACTTTTCTGCTTTGACTTTACTATGGCGTGGGCCGGTGGACTTGGCATTTTGCGTATCAGTGTTAATCCACCATGGGGACGTTGACATAATATGAAAATTTTAATTATATATTATAAGGATTAATATTTTATACACTGGCGGTGGAAACTGAAAGTTTTCACAAGCGACTTAGTTTTAGGGTATAGGGAGTTAATTTAGGGTTTATTGGTTTAGGTGTAGGGAGTTAGAATTTAGGGATAATTGTTTCAATTTAAGGTTTAGGGTTATAATTTAGGGTTTATAGGTTAGGGTTTAGTTTTTAGGGTAATATGGTGAGGATTTAGGTTTTACCCTATAAACCCTAAATTATAACCCTAGACCTTAAATTGAAACAACTATCCCTAAATTTTAACCTGTTACACCTAAACCTTTAAACTCTATACTCTAAACTAACTCCCTATACCCTAAAACTAAGGCGCTTGTGGAAACTTTCGGTTTCAACTGCCAGTGTATAGAATATTTACCCTTATTATAAAGTATATTTACACGGCACTTATGTTCCTTAATGGTTCTATGTGTTTGCAAATTGAAAAGGTGGAAATTTTACGAATATTAAAAGGTTCAAATGCAGCCCGTTGAAGAAAGGGGTTTCCCGAACCAACTTCATTACTGTGTTATGAATACCAATAAAAATGTTGTTAACATGTGTAATTAATACTACAGATTGGCAAATTAGTGGACCTATTTCATTGCTTTTCTTTAGGAACTTCGATTGCAATAAATTCATCCACGGATTAAATTGAGACTGCACAAATGTTGAAATCTGTTCTTTCTTTCTCTGCTTATTTCTGTTCTTCCATTTGTTAAAAAAAGTTCATATATAGATCACAAATCCTTCTCTCAATATCTCAACTTCATGTGTATTGTGCATTTACGAAGACACGGAGCTATTTACGTGGTCCAATTCAGGGTTTCTGTTTGGGGTAGAGATAAAATTATAAAATTTTAAGGTTAAATCTACTAACATTTGTTGTTTTGGAAAACAGAAAAACAGTTGATTACATTTGATGGATGCTTGCTGGGGATAACCGTTCATAATACTTTATCCTCTAGCTCAGGATTGAAGAAAATATCATTGTCAAGCGACAAAGAAGGTGGAGTTCCAGGGGGGATGCAAGCAACTCCATTTTCGCCGGCACATGAACATAAAGCCTCTGCATCCCTGAGGATCGCATCGATGTCAATCTGACCACTCAGCTCGTTGATGAACTTTAGGAGGGTGTCGAATTCCATTTGCTCTTCCATTATCTTCCCTCGGTAACGCTTCAATATAGCAACGCATACGTACAGATGAAGGTGCTCCGACAAATGATGTGTCCATAATACTTCCCACAATAGCATCGTCTTCTCAAATTCAAGTTCCCTGATACATATAAACCCATCTTTACATTTCAGAGGGAACCCGTACAAGCAAAACAGGAATGCTAAGTACGGAACGTACGCGCATTACATACTTAAAAGAAGCTGCACCCTAAATGAAAGGAAATATAGACATTAAGAATGTGCACTATTAAATATAAGAGTCTTACCTTTTGAATTGTAACAGAATCCAGCGGAAACAGATGAAATAATTCAAGCAGTCCTTCTGCTTGAAATAGTTATGCAATGGGCCATCTAACAACTCCACCAGCTACAAAACCAAAGAAAAGAGTGAATTGAATTCTTTAAAATAAATAAGGGTTTTGTTTCAGTTGATTCTTTTCCTTCTAGAATAGGTTCCGGTTTATGTAACAAGATCGATCCTTATTTAAAAGGACTTATGAAATAATAAAGTCCTAATTCATAATCTTTATCAAAACTCTAAAATGATCTGGGTCTCTATTTTAACAAGTCCAGATGTTTCAGTCTAAGCAATTTGTAAGAGAGAGACAAAGAACAAGACCTTAGATAATGCAAAAAGCTGAGAGTGCATGCCATTTTGGTCACGGTTAAAATTGGGACCAAGGCGTTCCATCAATGTCGCAAAACACCAAAATGATTCTGACTCGTCCTCCATTACAAACAAAATTGGGGATAACAGATCATTCATACCCTGTGAAAATAATAGAAAAGGGGACGAAGAACGCAATCATCTAGAATACAAGTGACAAAAAAGCACATATAATTTGGAGAAGCACATTCAGGCATTGAAACTGAAAACAAGCTATCGGCCTAGATTTTCACATGGCCAAATCCCTGAACCAATAATCCAACGGGTAGAAATTGCACATTTATAGGCATCTCCATGTATATAGCTATCTATTGTGTTAAAATTAACTAACGAAATCAGATGCATTAGAAAAAAACACAATTTAAAACAACTTATTAATGGCAACCGTCAAAGGAAAAGTAAAGCATATCAGAAGTAATTACCTGACAGTAACCAAGATCAAAGTTATAGAAAGAGTAGGTCAACAGAATATCATGTAAAAGATTCAAATTTGGATTGCCATCTTCGCTATAGAAAGAGATTGACCTGTCCGTCCTTACCTTAAAAAGACACACAGTGGATGCATTGATCTTAGAAAGCTAGAATTGCACTAATACACTTTTCAGGAATAAAATAAATATATGAAACTCCACTGTCAAACATATGATTCATACATACCACATCTTTCTCTATAAGTCCTTTCCTCTGTCTAAATTTTGTAAATCTTTTTTCCTGTTCAGGAGAGATACTCTGCCAAAATATTCAGCAAACACGTACAAGTTAAAAAATAATTACAAAAAGAATAGTGATACTAAGAATAAATATCAAGCACCAAACAAGCATATATAAAACAATTTGATGAACTCTACATTAATGTATGAAAGGAAATATTGCTACAAGAAACACTAGAAGAAAAAAGTTATTACAAACCTGCCACTGGTTTTTTATAATCCCATATTCTGTCCTTTTGATAGACCTTTGAGATTCCCTCTCAGCATATGTTGAATCATAGGCTTCATATCCCAACAATATTTTCCATACCTGAATCACAAGTAGGATATCTAAAGATTAAGATGCATTTTAAATTAAAATAATCAATCCACTTAGAATTCCCTGGCATATATAAAACACCAACCTTTTTTCGTACTTTGTGTTCCACTCCTCCATAAAATATCCTTTTTCTTAAAGCATCGGAATCCACCACTCGTCCTTCTGAATCCAAGAATGTGGCCCACTGAAAATTAATTAAATTTAAAAATAACAATATAATAGCTATCACATAACAAATTAGTTGTCATCGGAAAGAAAGCATGTGAAGTGTATGGTAACTTCAAAGATCATGTAAAAAGGAACCTTAACACAAAAATAAGGAAATTTTTTAACTAATACATTCCATTTCATATGCTATGAGATTGTTGATGGAGGTATAACCCAAAGAAGAGAATGGTGAATATAGATTAATCCAATTAGATAAAGTTAAATACACAAAACAATGAAGTCTGCATCTGGTTCCTTACCTCTTCCAATCCCAATGGAGGTTGTCTGGGTTTCCCCCATGCTAGTGAGAGATTGTTTAACTGTCGGAAAATAAAGACAACATATTAAAATTGGGTCCACTCCTGCTATCATTCTTAAATACACCATAGTAGAACATGCTAGCATAAAATAAAAGTATATTTTTCACAACACAAACCAGCAATACGATAAATTGCATTTGAGTAACATTCATACCAACTGCTGCCAGGAGGATTGAACATGATTAGACAATGGGGAAATTTATTTATTTCATTTATGAGTTTTCTAATTTGATAAAGTAGCATCACTTCTTAATTAATAACAGTGCAAGTCAAATGTAAAAACACAACCTATTTGGATGTGTAACAAACAATTAAACTTCAAGTGGAAACAATATACAGTAAATAATTGACAAAGAGAACAAACAATTACCTCAAAAGGATCTGAAGGAACAGGAATAGGAACTTCTGCTGCATCATTATGTAGTTTTTGACTAGAATCAAGGATAGACTGGTTAAAGTTTATCCTCTCAAAAAGACTAGGAGCATTGTTTTGAGTCTCCCATAATAACTGTGAAGTTGTTTCTCGGGCAAACTTGGTTACGAGAGAAAATTTCTCCAAAACTTGGATTGATATGTCTCGAGCAGGATCATGAACCTTTTGCCTCTCCCTTCTATCATATCGAAGAGTACTAGGACTTTCATCAAGGATAGCGACATCATTCCTTTCTCCATTTTCATGTGAAGCAGACTCCCCACCTAAATCAGGCGTTGATGGAACACATGCAATGGAAACTGCCCTGGGAAGCTCCAAAGAAGACAAAGTTTGCTGTTACGAGCAATTAGAAGCTTCAGAATGAAGTCGCAATTCTAATCACATATAAGCAACCAGCAAATGAAAACAAAATGGTATATCCAGTTAAAAATATTTGTTCCAATTAAAAAAGATCAAAATTTGTAGTTCAAATTTTTAAGGGGAAAAAACACCATGCAGATAAAACCATTTCCGTTGGCACAATTACACTTAGACGTGTTTAAAATTGTTAACCTCTACAAAGAAAGATATTTAACAATTAAAACAGTCCTTAGTTCCTATGTTGGACAAAGCTATGGGAAACATTGATGCTTAAATATTAATGAAATACAGAGCAGTTACCTCAAGAAATTTGTAATAAAAATAAACCCAAATAGATAAATTAGCATTGCAAAAACCTGCAGAGGATTTTGAAAGTTGTTCACAAGAAATATGTTTGCATCTTCTGCTGACCTGAAAATAATATGAAAAATAAGAACTTTAAAGAAATCTAACACTATATCATCTGTAATAAATTGCTCACTGCATACAGATACAACACCCAAAAAATTCAAAAGTATAAACATAATTACAGAATGAAAATATATGTATTTATATCACTAAAGTTCTTTCCACCGAAAAGCTTCTCCTTTTGTTCAGACACATGCAGGAAAAATTTTCATTTTTGGCAAAGGGCTTCGGAGCACAAATACAATTAAAAGTAGTAATATTAATTAACAATTACACCTTTTTAACGAAACAATGACACATTCGATGAAATAAAAAATCCACATTGCAGAAATTCTTCATAATGAAAAAACAAGAATTAGACTATAAAAAGAAATACTATAAAACCATAGCTATTGTCCAGAATAAAGGAAATCAATAGTAGGGATTCCAACAATTAACCAAATCTACTAAGTTTTCAGAATATGTCAGTACTGACAAGAGATTATATTATAATTACACATATAAGTGAATAAATCAACAAAACTTCAAAATCAGAAGACTTGTAAGGTTGTACCAGTTCTGTGAGAAGAACAAAAATCATATTATCGGTCAAGGATTGTCAAACTCATGAGGATGTACTAAAATATTATCGATCACACAATACATTAAACCATAACTTAAACAAACACAAACAAACCTCATAAGAAAAACATGTTGTTTTACTGTAGCAAGGAACTCTCGAACTCCTCCATTATAGAAATAAAGTGGAGGAAACGCAAGTCCTGTGAAACAATTTGTTATTCATAATGTAACAGAAAGCATAGGCAAGAACTAGAAACAAAACAAAATGTAAAGGAAAAAACTTATAAAAAATTAAAATAAATTCATGGCGTTAACCATTACATCATCTCTTAGCAATCATCAAAGGAATTGCAGAGACTTGCAAGTAGAATGAACTGGTAGTGAATTCGACACATTTAAGGTAATTCAATTACTAAGCGGTTTTTCTGGACATCTAATGACAATGGATGGGCAGGAAGTAGCAAAAAAGATGGTGCAGTCATATTCAGAAGTTTCTATGCCTATTGGTCTTTCAATTGCTAGGTAAAAGTAGCCATGCAACCAGCATGCCAAAAATAAAATCATTACCATGCAAATCAAAATTTCAAATGTCTAAACCAAACCAACAATCTTTAACCCTACTATATTTTCAAATGTCTATACCAGCCAACAATCTTTAACCCCTATAAATTTTCAAAAGTCTAGGGAAAATATTAACTGTCAATACCGGGCATAAATGTAAAGCATAGTTTTTTTTCACACCATCTCATACAGTTTGTGGCTTCCTACCAGATGACAAAACAACAATTATGTATTGCCATCCAAGAGTTGGAGTGTGTCTCCGGATTGACCTCACATCAGCAAATGGCACCGCCCTAATGGTATAAAGATTCATATCTGCATGATAAAACCATGCAACATTATAATCTATACAAAATTGACAAGTGCATAATACATTCAAATAGATAGTCTAAAGCAAAAAACCTTTCTCAGACAACCTTGCATTTGTACTTTGCCCTTTGTATGGAATCCATGTCTACAATCAAATACAACAAATGAAACATAAATAAAATATGCAGAAATTATATTTTCTCCAAAACTTTTTGATAACCTATTTGTTTCGTTTCACAAAGATGGGCATACATCAGATATCTATTGGCTACATTAGATGATACAAATAAGCACAACATGAGTAAATACAAGTGCTCGAGAATTAATTAATTAATTAATTACCAAAAAAAGTGAAGAGCTCTGCTTAATTAACTTTAATCTTCCACTAATCCGTTCAGATGCAAACTGAGTAGGATGAATTGTAACATTATCTTTTGAATAAACAATTTCGGCTCCCTCCGGTTCATTTGACGATCTTCGTTTCTCACTGTCGCACCGGATTGTACTCGTCGATTCCTGAAACAAAAAAATCATTTCAGAAAAACGATTAAAAGTAATTCAAATACAAAAAAGAAGAAAGTTTAATGTTTCTTTTTGTTGTTTTTTGCTTACTTGCTGCTGAGCCGCGGCATAATCAGCGTCATCTGATAAATCGTGGAGCTCTGCTTCATGCATCGTTTAGGGATTTCTTTATTGAGAGAGATAAATCTTGTTTTCTTGTTGTTTTATTATGATTAGCATTACCTTTGCCTTGAAGTTGGAAAGGAAGGAATGAGAAGGGAAAAAGGAGGGAGAGGAAACGAGGAGGAGTAGCAAGCGGAGTCATGGTGGGACCTGCGCCAACCGAGACTTGTGGGTTGTTTGGTTTCAGGGAAAAGCAATTAGATTAGATCCTCCCGTTTTTTGCATTAGATCCCTAATTCCTTTCTACATATTATGACATGTCAATTAGAACATTATATTGTACATAAGTAAAGTATAATGTTGAATTTTCCCCTCAAACAAAACATCATACTGAATTTTTCCTGTCATTTTAAGTTTTATATCTCATAAAAAATTAATAAAAATGAACAAAAAAACCCAATTAGTAGTCTACATTCATTCTATAAGACTCAATGAAAAAGTATATTTTAGAATAAATGAACTTTTAACCTAAAAAATTTTATTGCATGAAAATTATAGAATGACAAGAATTGAATCTAATTAAATTTAAAGATCAAACTAAACATTTTTAGGCGATTTAATTATTTTAGAGAAAACTACATATTTAGTACCCTAACTATGCTTATGTTATTGTTTTAGTACTTAAACTATTATTTTTGGCAAAACAATACTTAACGTTACATTTTTGTTCTATTTTGGTACATCTTCCGTTTAAAATTAACAGAAAAGGTGATATGGCTTGGGTTAATAATAGTTTTAGTCCAAAAACTTATACAATCTATCAATTATGTCCAAAATCTTATCAATTTAAACATTATTTTAATTTTTAGATTAAAATTGTAAATTCTTCATTTTTCTTCTTCTTCCAGTCAAATACTTTTTTGAGTTTTGGAGTTTAAAAAATACGCTAGGGATAGTCAAACTCCACGATCGGGATACCGACGAGAATACGAGGCGTGGAAAAGGGATAAGACAAAATTCTATCAAAATTAAGATGATGTTTTAAATTGATGGATTTTGGACTAAATTGATAATATATAAGTGTTTTAGACTAAAATCATGATTATACCAAGCCATGTCATCATCTTCATTAATTTTTAACGGTCAGGGTACCAAAACATAACGTTAGGTACCATTTTGTCAAAAATAATAGTTGTGTACCAAAACAGTTACATGGGTATAGTTAGGGTACTAAATATATAGTTTTCTCTATTTTTTCTAATGTAACAAAATAACATTTTTTAATAAATTTGGTAAATTTGAAACTTGATTTTAATTTTTTCTTGTTACACCCTCAAATAAAAAAAAATCATTAGTTGGTTCTTAAAAAAGAATGTTTAGTTGGCCAATAAAAATTTAAAAGATCCATACAAACTGTGACATTTGATGCCTATAGGCTATAGCTATTCCATTGTTTATATGGCAAACATCTGCTCAGCGGTATATCTTGCTTCCATCGCTCATATTGGAATTACCCCGTTCATGTTTCTTCTTCATCTCCACATAATGTTAATTTCTTTCTACTTTTTCGAGAATATTTCTTAACTTTTCAGGTAAATTCAGTGGCCTCGATAGCTTTGTCATTATGTTAATTTCTTACAATGTGTTGGATGCTTTTTCTCTGCCTTTCATGCAACTTATTACCCCTTCCATTTTGATAGCGCCTAATTGTAGTGTGGTAGGATCTTTTTACTATCGGACTGGGAATTGGGATGGCTCCTGTTTGGCGGGCTTCCTTTTGATTTGGTATGGCCTCCCACGCGGTGTCAAATAGTTTTTTTAGCAGGCCCGTAATGTCAAATACTTTCTGTTTTTGATTGAGTTTAGAGGGCCAAAATCACTTCTTCACCTCACCTAATAATCAATGAAAAATACTTGAATATCAATAAGGATTGGGTGCATTGGTAAGGAACGCTGCACTCCTAAAGAGAGGACGTGAGTTTGAACATTGGAGACAACATTGTTGGGAGGAACAGCCACGCACCCCGAACATCGCTTTGGTGTACTGTTTCTGTTCAAATCAGAATATCACTGCTTTTGCTCTGACACTTGGGACATTCCAGGTTCCCTTTAAGTCCCCATAAAAGTTGAGTTTGTGTCCATTTGTGCTTGAATCCTTTACAAAAGCAAAAGGCTTCTACTATCCACTTATTGCGGAACACATTTTTTGGGGGCAGAGATTCTTAGCTTTCTCCCATGTGTGTGGTGTGTACACTGGACAGAGAGTTCTCAAATGCACGTTTTGTTAAAGCTTTAAATCTTGCTTCAATGTTCTCAAATGCACTTTCTTCACCCTTCCTACTACAAACCCAGAAGAAGAAGAAAAAAGTTCAACAACTTCTTTAGTGTTGCCATTGATCTTGCCCATTTTGTATTATGGTTGACACAAATATTAAGATTAAGCAATCACATTTTATTTGTATTTATAATGTTAAATGTATATATATTGGTATAAAACAAAAGGAATGAGTGAGGAAACTTGAAAAATCAAGTCATTCAACAACTCTCTTTCATTGGAGAGATGCTAAAAAGTATGTTGGTTTTTGGTGATAAAAAAATAAAATCCGACAATAATCAACACTAAAGAAGTTGTTGAACAAGTCTGTGCATGAGTAAGAAACATGGGTGTCTCTTTGTCCCACCCCTTTAATCAACACTTTCAATAATCAACAACTCAACCTTGGAAATCTATGTTCCCACTCTTCATTTTCTCATAATCTTTAGACACTTTCATTGAAAACATATGTACATATTTCATTTATTCCTTTACTTGAAATTGTAATTCTTGTCACACAATTAAAGGCATGTGTTGGCCTGCTTAGGGGTGTTAACGAGCTGACCCAAGCTTGACCAGACTTTGTTAAAAAACAATATTATTAAATTACGATTGGGCTCGAGACTCGCCGAGCTCAAAATTTTAGGCTCAAGCTCGACTCGGAAATAATACTATTGGCTTTGGCTCGAAGCTCGGCTCGAAATAAACCATTTTAAGCTCAAGAATCATTAAAGTAATCAGAACTTTGAAAACTCAAATTTAAAGCCATCTCAACTAAAAACTCATGGGCACAAAAGATTCATGTTTACTTGATCTCAGCCGAAAGGCCAAGAGTAAATTAGATTATTGTTCTAAGTTTAAACACATATTTATAGGATACTTGCTCCCCTTGCTTTATGTATGTTAAAGATATGAGATATTGGTGTATATTGTAAAGTTCTTTCTCTCTCTCAAGCTTTATAGGAATAGGTAAATACCTATTTCAGCCATGTTATTTTTTAGTTTTATTATTTTAGTCCTTGATCTTTTCTTAATCTATAGTGTAAAGTTTACTTTAATTCAATTTAGTCATTTAATTTTAGTAATCTACTAATATAAGTGTTAGAAAACAATCTAAAAATTATTAGAAGTGAATTTAAATAATTACAACTATAATTTAGAAGTGACTTTTCTTAATTGTTGTATCTTTTGCTAAACATATTACTTTTAGTGCATACATATATACATATATAATTATTCCGAGCCTATTCACGAGCTTTTCAAGCCGAACTTGAGTCGACTCGACTTGTTAAGGTCTCGAGCCCGAGCCCGAGCCGAGTTTTGACCGAATAGCTCGCGAGCCGGTTAGGCTCATTATCACCCAAGCAGGCCCAAATCATAATAAAACTAATAATATAAAGAAAAAAGGCTAAATTTTGTGCTATAATATAGCTTTTGACCTCTCCTCCATTCCTTGAGACAAACAAATGAGATTAAATAAATAAAAGGTCATAGGATCTGGTGAGGAGGGAATGAAGGCGTGGGGGAATATGTAATTGGAAGTGGCACGCGAACTTATCGCCCAAAATCATGAGTTTGTGGGAATAAGAGGCTTTATTTTTAAATAAATAAATAAATAAAGTTGCTTTTTTCTTAACAGTTCCCAAAATCTTCAAGGCGAAGAATTAGATGAAATATGGACCCGACTGACCCTCTTTGGAAGAAAAGAAAGCAAAACCCAAGGAGTGTGTTCCCTAGTGCCGGCCCAAGGCAGGGCTCCTTTAACGCCGGTGTCTGCGCTTCGGGCTGTTGGCAATGCAAGTGCCAAATCTTTGCCCTTTTACTATTCGCTACGTGCCGGTGTCGCGTTTGTCCCAGATATAGACAGAGATGGATCGAGGGGTACTAGAAAGAAAAGTTGTACCCTTAAAAATTTTAAACTCCTATATAGTTTATTTATTTTTTATATATTTTTTGTATTTTTTGTCGATGATCTAAGTTTATACCCTTAAAACTTTATAATTTCGCACCCCTCACATAAAATCATATTGGTGATTTGTTTTTACGGATATGTACGTATAAGCCAACTACCTCATGCTCTTGATTAATCAAATGCAAACAACACACAGAAAGGTGGTGGTGTTAGAAAAATAATGATACAAAAAATTAAATTTTTTTTTTTAAAAAAAAAAGGTAATACGGTAAAGGGCTGTTTCGTTAGTAGGGTTCATCCTTGCTTTCTTCTTCTTCTTTTCTTTTGAGGAGAATATTTCCAGGTGCATGCGCATGAGAAGGAATTTGATTTGTTTTTGAAGAAAGGAATTTGATTTTTATTGAGTGCAAATCAAGCATGACAAACCCTAAAAAGTCCCTTAACATTATTTCCTTAACTTCATATCCCAAATCACGTTATATACGATAAATATTAGGCTTAACTATAAAAAAAAACTATCTATATTATAATCTTTCTATGGTAGGTGGTTAAAGTTTTTTGACAAATTAAGTGGCCAACGTTTTATTTCGTAATTTTTTTAAGGTTTTAAAAGAAATTCTGTCACCCACTTATTTTTTACTAATAGTGATGGTTTGATTTTAATATCAGCATTGAATATTAAATACACGAAAAACAAAAACAAAATAATCATCGTATTGTAACCTCTATTTAAATTCTCGCCTGTAATCACTCTCTTAATTCTTCTCTCGTACATCAAATAAAGTTATAGAATCTTATCATGGTTGTTTCTTTTATTTACATCACTTCCTTTTGTTTTCTTTTTTCTTCTTCTTCTATGTTTGAACCCTAATTTAGTTAAACCCTTTGAAAAACAAGCCTTGTTTTTTGATTGATTTGAGTGGTACCAAGAAACATCATAGTACTGTTACTGTGTTTGTTTGTTTGTTTTCAGATTGCTCGTATTCAATTTCATTGTCTGGAAATGTTTATAGTTTAGGACCAGAATGGGTTTGATTTTGACACAATTAGTGAAGGAATAAAAATCATGACAAAGATCCCACTTTGTCATAATCATTCCCAACCACCAACAAAACCGCCATGATCTCCACCTTCTACTCCATGAAGGTAGGCTTCTTTTGGCCTACCTGGGACACTGGAAAAGTGATCAAATTTTACTGTCATTGGGACATATCAAACTCTTCTTTTTCTCTTCTTCTTCTCTTGTTGTTGTTGGCATGCAAAGTGTATAAAATCTACAAACTCCTCAAACATCGACCGGGGTGTGTTTCTTTCTCATTGTACTCGTGGGATGATCATTAATGGTTTTTTTTTCCGGTTGGTCGGGAAGCAAAAGAAAGAAAGCGATATTGGTGAGGTTCAATCCGAAGACGGATTTACGCATGGATTCGGTCGTAAAATACGATCTCAGATTGAGCCGCGCCAATATCACTTTCCACATTCCTTCTATTTTGCTTCCAAATTAACTCTCCCTCATCTTACTATATATACAGTTTCATGTTTTGTTTTGTTTTGTTATATTGTCGTTTCGTTGGTTTCGTCTTGAACTTGTCTTTTTATCAATGGCTGATTTTATGGCAGAAACTATATATCACTTGTTTTTCTGGTTCATTTTCGCAGTGACGAGACACAGACACAGCCATGGGGACATGCCAACGTAACTAAACCACTCTTATTGCAAGGAATATGAGAATTTTTTTTTAAACTTTAGTCTTGTGGAAATGATTTGCAGAATCAAGTTAGAATTAGATGCTATTGTACCACTCACAAGTTGAACATGACATGAATACTTATAGATCTAATGACATAAAGCAAATCCCAAATCAAATACCAATGTTGCAAATATAAGGTTTGCTGTACTACTTTAGCTCATTCAAGACTTCATGTTTGAGCCTGTTCGGCTCGTCTACGCCTGTGTTTGCCGGTATTCATGGGGGAATCTTGGGTGCTTTTGGATTGAGCATTGGGGAGTTGATGAGGTCCCTCCGGTTTCTTTTTACGTCTCGCTTGTTGAGATTGAGATAGACGAGAGTGATGGGATAATATGGCGAGATCGTTAAGGTCTTGCAATTGAGTGAGGACTTTCACTACTTCATCCATCGTCGGACGGGCTTTCGGGTCCAGATACCTCATACCATTGGCATTGCCCTGGGTCGGAAATAGTATTACTGGGCTTGAGCTCGAAGCTTATCGAACTCAAAATTAGACAGTTTAAGAAAAGCAACAAGCTAAGCTCGAGTCGATTCGTTAATTATTACGATTGATCTCCATATCTGCCCCGACAATGGTGGAGGAATCCCAACGGTACCAGATTTGTTAATTATTATGTAAACATTAATTTTTATTATGCAATAATATGATATGATTTCAACTATAATTTGAAGATGAATTCAAAACGTTAAAAAGATCATAAAACAATTTAGAATGATGATTATAATTTAAAGATAAAACTGAAATATTCAAAAATTTAATAACTGGTTTAAATTAAGAGCCATAGTTTGAGGATGAAAAATATAATATTTTGTTTAAAATAAGTGTGATAGTTTAAGAACTAACAATAGCGATGCAATTAACTCATTTAAATAGCAAACACTAAATCTAATAAAAAAAAAGAACACGTTTCGATTGTTAATATGTATGATCCAACGTGTGAAATTTCAAGTGGTGGGTTATCCAATCCCATTAAATTCCATCCAATTAATTAGTTTTCTTTTTTCCCCTATTTTTTCTGGCAAGCAGCTTCTACCTGCCTCCAGCCATGATAACAAACAAATAACAAAAATGAAAAAGGGGGAAAGAAAACATAGCAAAAATCGAATTAATTGACTTCCTCGAATGCTACAACAACAAGAAATCCTCTCTATCAAATTGCTACCGATAGAGAGAAAGCAAATCCTAAGTTGTTGAAGCCCTTCTACATTTCTGCTTTCAGAAAAATCGAGATCAATCCGATCGGATCGGAGTTTTTGAAACTGAAATTAGATATTATAATTTTAAAGGGAGAGGAAGGAGTTGAAAATAAGTAAACGCCGTGAGAGCAGGCAATTTGGCTGAAACATGTCTGCCATAGTTTCAGGGAAGAGATCTTTCTTTGAGGAATTGAGCGCGTCACCTCCCGTTTCTAAGAGAATCCGTTGTTCTTCTCGTTTTGCTTCTTCTTCTTCTTCTTTCTCTCCTTCTTCGCCGCCTCCCTTGTTTTTGATCAATCAATTGATTGCTATTTTCCCTGAAATGGATAAGCAGGTAAGCTTTTCTCTAGATTTTTTTAATATTATATACAAAAAAATCTTTCGTTTGATTTTTAATATCTGGAAAAGAATGTTAAATGGAAATTCTTATATGTAGTTGTTTTACTTCCCTAAAATGGAATTTCTGAAGAGGAATTTTATGGTAAAAGAATTTGAGGCTGGAAATGGAATTGGAATGTAATAATAATATGAGATTTAGTTTGTTTGTTTGTTTTTGGTGTGTGTGTGTGTAATTAGCTATGTTTCAGGTTCTAAGATCAAATTCAATGTTACGTAAAATGGACAGTGACATTCTATGCATAATAACCTTGTATTATATCATATAAATTCAATTGACTTGAGAATGATTACATTTTATTGTATATGAGAAACGATGTTTTGTTCGTAATGGTTTAGGTACTTGAAAGAGTACTTGAAGAACATGGAGATGATCTGGATTCAGCTATTAGAAGTTTGAATGAGCTTCGTTTAGGATCTGCTGATAGAAATGCTGCTGCTGCTGCTGATGATAAAACCGGTGTAGAATTAAAAGGAAATGATAAACTTCAAGCTCAAGGTATGAATAGAAAATTCCTTTTGATAACTCCAGATTGATATCCCTGACAATTTTGTGTCTTTTGGATTGACCAAGATTTTTAACTGGGTTCTGCATCCCTCTTTCGATTCAATTCCTGAGTATTTATTGTGAGACTATATCTTCTTCATGTTAACTTTAAGAACCATCTAGTTGTTGTTTTTTTGTTATTGTATAGCAAAGATGATTTGTGTTACTTGTTTTCATGAATAGTTTGAAGACGGTGGAATATTATTTTTCAAATGACAACCCTAAAGTTTGATATTTGATCCCATGTAACATGTTTGAAAAAGTAGTTTGCTTTGGGTGGTGTCTTAAGTCTATGAGAGAGCAGGATGTCTGAACTTAAGAAAGGGTAATGTGTATTGTATGATTCACTAAGAAACTCTAAGGCTCGGGGTTGTTTATAAGTAGATGCCCCTCCCTTGCCCCTTTCCATCTCTCAAATGAATTAAACAAATCGCGGAAACCAGAAACTGGCACAAATGTACAGGGCAATATGTAGAATTTTCTTGGCAATCTGATCTGTGAATATTGCTAATAAAATTACTGTTTCCTTTTGTGTTATTTGCTGGCTTAGCAGTTTATATGGATGAGATGCCATTAAAACTAGAATTATAACTTACCTATAGTTCACTAAATTGCCTTTTGGTCATTTGGAATCAATAGTTGCTTAGTGAGAAGAGCATTTTTTGTTGTTGTTGTAGGTGTAGCTCCAATAGTTGCTAATGGAGATGTTCCAGCTAAGGAACAGACAACCCCAGAAGTCCTCTCAATGGACGGTTCAGACTGGGTGGAGCTTTTCGTTAGAGAAATGTTGAATGCTTCTAATATCGATGATGCCAGAGCTCGTGCTTCAAGAGCACTGGAGGTTTTGGAGAAATCCATTCATGCACGAGCTGGAGCTGAGGTCGCCCAAAATTTCCACCAGGTTGGTTCTCATGGTTGTTAAAGTTGCTGATAGTTATCTTCTCTTTTATCCATGCTGTTGCTATATGCCTTATCTGAACTTTTGTTTGGTTACAAACGGGAAAAGAGGATTTTGGTCAAAGTTTACTTATCAGTGATGAATTTTCTCGAAAAACAAGAGAAAGGTTGTTTGAGTTCGAGGATGCTGAGATTGCTACTTGGTTATTGTAGGAAAATAAGATGCTGAAAGAACAACTGGAAGCACTCATTCAGGAAAATACTATTCTGAAGCGGGCTGTTGCTGTTCAGCATGAGCGTCAAAAGGAGTATGAAAATCAGAGTCAGGAGTTGCAGCATCTGAAGCAACTAGCATCTCAGTATCAAGAGCAGTTGAGAACCCTTGAGGTTAGCCACATGAACTCAACCTATGATTCACATGGAAAGTTGGAGCACATGCAGACTGTTTACATACCTATATAATCTATGTGTCTACTCCCATTTTTCTCTTGAAACTTGATTAAGTATACGGCTTTGATTGCTTCGGAATCTGATTAAAAATGTTTGATCATCTGAACCCCCCCCCCCCCCCCCCCCAACAGGTAAACAATTATGCATTGACAATGCACTTGAAGCAGGCTCAGCAAAGTAGCTCCATCCCTGGTCGTTTCAACCCTGATGTTTTCTAGTAATTCTTGGATTTATCTTTTGCGGATGACTTGTGTGCAATTCTGTGCTCGAATCCTGGCAAAGGCTTTGCTAACAATACTAAGCCTCAAAAAGTTATAATCTTCTTCATTAGGTATGCAGACACCAGGTTGTGTTTATTTTCTTCTTCTCTATTTACAGACAAATAGGCTGCAGTAAAAAAGACGAGCATTGGTTATTTTAACGAAAGACATGCATGGTAGTTTGTATTCCTGGTTATTTACTTGAACTGGAAAAATTGATGGTAAAAAATGTCCGTACGTTCATATCGACGGTTGAGCAAGTGGCCCTGCCAACATATTTGGAACTCTGCATGTTTTTATACGTTTTTCTCTCTAATGACCGTGCTATTGAGCCACAAAAATGGCGCCTTTGTGCAATTATTTGGGGAGTAAGTTTTCATATCTCCTTTATATCAAACAAAAATGTCAATCGTGTATCGTTTTATATTTTGGATTTTACCTAAGCTTCCAAGTGAATGGCGATAGGGAGTATGGACCATCCTTATAAACAAAAATATTTTTTATATGATAACACCAGTAAATAACTAATTACCAAGGATGGAGGATGGAGGATGGAAGCATCTAGTCATGTAGGGAGTGGAAGGGGCTTTTGCCCTTCCAAAATTTCTAGTCTAATAACACTTTAAGTCCCTGTTAGTTTAAATTTAAATTAAATTAGATCTTTGTGCCCTCTAATTTCTAAGATAAATACTTAACCCGCCTTTATTATTTTGAACTTAAATAATTGACTTCTCCTAGTATTTAATCCTGGTTCTGTATCCTACTAATTACTTTCTTTCGTGCATTTATTTTGAAATTAAATTATGAGAGAGGAAAAAATTGTTTCTAATGGGTATTGAATAACTTAAGTATGTTAGTAATTAATTCAAGTAATTCAATGGTATAATTAATCCCTTTGAATATCTTGATGTGATTATAAGGTAATATTGTTCAATTTTCTTAACTCCACACTGTGCTCGAACCCGAATCATCTAGATGAAATACAAAATCCTTTACCACTTGAACCACTCAACAGGTTCAAACTCAGTGTTATTAGATAAACAATGTTAACTTTATCAAACTCATTCGTCCCTGCATAGATCCAAATTTCATAATTGATGATTGGGCCCTTTTGCTAGAGGTCTGTTGATAATGGGCCCCATTTTTATTGTTTTGTTTTTGCATAAAATAGAAAAAACAAAACATCATGAAAAAATAACATTAACTCTACTTAGATGTATAATTTCATATCAGATATTTATTAAAAGAATATAACATAGCGGCAAGCAGTGTCCCGTCAATTAACTCAATGTCGAGATCGTTAAATTTCTTTTTTTGACCGAAGGAGATCGTTAAATTTTTCGACCTTGTTCATGAATTTCACATTCACATACACTTTGTGCGTCAAATATAACTCGTTTTGTATGTTTGTTTCGTAAGATTTTCTCGTCTCGATTATATTTTAAATTATCAAATTAGATACTATTATTGCAATTTGAATAATTAGCATGCTTTATTTAATATATCATGTTATATTTGGTTTAAATATATAAAGGATAATTTAAAATTTAGTATGTATACTTTAATATATTTGGTTTAATTTTATGATTAAATTTTATGTTATTCGATTAGTGTCAACTTTTTTATTTCTAAAAATTAAAGGTCAAATTGATTAACATAATAAACATAGGAGATATTTTGTATAGCCCTCAGATCATTAGTTAATCTTTGAATACAAAATACATAGACTTGGTGTCGTTAAATTAAAGTATACAGAGTAATTTGGAACCATTTTTAGAGAACTTCAATACGATTGAGTGATATTGTGTTTTTTATAAGTGTGGACTCCAAAATATTAACAAAATAAATAACTCATTTTAAATTCGATTTTTGAAATTTTGACACTATTTTGTGATCAAATAGTGTTTGTTGGTAGAGTGGTTTGACATAGACGAGATTAAGATGTAGTTTGTTTTTATGTAGTGGTATTGTTAAAGATAATAATATTTTTTTGTTACCGGAGATAATTACATTTTCAAGATAAATGTTGATATTTAAATTATATAAAATGTAATAATGTGAGTATTTTTAACCACTAAATTTGTTAATGAATCTCTAAAAACAAAAATATTACACAATTAATTATTGTTTGTATTCATAATTTATATTTTGTTTTGTATCTATTTATTATTTATTGAGTGTTTTTGTTAAAAATCCTACAATTGTTATTGTTAACTTATTATATTAAAAACCTTTTTATTTAATAAATAAAAGCAAAAGATTTTCTATTTCATATTTTTTGGATTAATGTTCAAAACTATAAATGGAAAAAAAACAAAGGTTTTGATTATTTCCTTTCAAATGTTGTTAAATTTATTTATGGCCAATTCATTTCCTTCCTTTTCTTTTCTTTTTTCCAATTTATGCCCTTCCTTGTGGCTTAAAAAATGGTCACTCAATGACCCTTACACTTTACAAGGCCGGCTATGGCTATCCCATCAGCATCAATGTTTGTCCGTGAAATAGTCGCATCGGTACACCCGATTCTCATAATTTTAGGATAAAATTTTCGGCGCTCTTTCTATGCCTTAACACTAAAAATATTAAAAAATTAAATTTCAAGCTTTAACTATTTTAAATCCTACACTTTATACCCTAAAAATTAATACACTCTACCCCAATTCTCTATAACCTCACCACAACCTCTAACCTTAAACCATAAACTTTAAACCTAATTTTAGTGTGGAGGCATAAATAAAAACATCAAAAAGAGGCAGATGATTCCTATTCAAATTTTAGGTCTCCAATTTGATTCATAAAAAACAAGATAATTCTAAGGTGAGGCAGTTTAGGTGAGGCTAAAATGAGGCGCTACATGAATTTTTACTAGAATAGTAAGAATTTATATAAGATTGAGTAAGAATTTGTGTAACTACATAAATTCTTACTAACTGGGTAAAATTTTGTGTAACTACATAAATTCTTATCAACTGTGTAAGAATTTGTGTAGATTGTTTTAGGTAAGAATTTTTGTAACTACACAAATTCTATAACCTAAATTCTCACCTAAATGATAAAAAATTATGTAAGTGCACAAATTATTACCAATTGAATAAGAATTTGTGTAAATCCGTCTCATTTTTGTTTTTACTCTAGAATTTCCACACACAAAAACAAAATTTCTTTTTTGTTTTTACCCTAATTTTCAAATAAAAAAATTATTCCCCGATCCCCATATTTTACACACCAAAAAAATCAATAAATTATTTCATTTCACTTATTTTTCTACAACAATCTCAAAAATTTTCAAAAACATTCCTACATGATTAAGGATCCTGATTATACATAACTTTGGCTTAAACGATATAAAGATAGGGGGACCATAAACACCCAAGACCTTTAGTCCTGCATAAAACTTCAAAAAGGAAAAGATCAAACTCACATGGTTGCATGTGATGAGTGGCATGTTCTTTTTATAATTTTAATTATGGGGTTCTTTTTAATTTTCATACAAATCTATTAGTAATTATTTCTCATATTCTTTATTAGTAATTATTTCTGATATGTCGAGTTATATATTGGTGAATGTTGACCATATATTTTAAAATCTATTTCGTGTTTAAGACAAAAATCGAACCATTAACCATTAATTTTTAATGTAGGGTTTCTTCTCTTAGTTTATCTTTTTTTTTTGTTTTTCTCTCTAGTCTCTACCAATCTTATCTAATCTAGCTGTGTTATGTGACCCACACCGCACTAACTAGTAAAGCAAAGCGTGAGTAAAATAAAGAAATGCTGGTTTGTTAGTGAAATCAAATCCTACAGGCTGGGATAAATTTTTTTTTCGTCTTTTCGGTGTTTTTATTTATGCCCGATATTAAAAAATATAATAAAATTAAATTTTAAGTTCTAACCCTAAATTCTAAATTTTAAACCGTACACTTTATACCTTAAAAAATATACCTTACCTTAACTTCCCTAAATTCTAACTATAACTCCTAACCTAAAACCCTAAATTTTAAACCTAAATTTGAGTGTAGGGGCATAAGTAGGGCACCGAAAAGGGTAGAGGATTTTCATCCCAACAGGCTTACCCTTCCTTTGCTTTCATCCTTCCTCGCCAGCCTCCTCTTTCTCTATAAAGCTGGGCTGACAGATTTGTATTGGTAGAGTGGTCCTTTCAATTTTGGATGCTCATCTTTCTCTTCTTCCCTTTTCCATCCACTACACAGTGTTCTTAGGTCAAGATTCCAGGATAGTTTGAGAGTTTTCTTGGGTTTCCGGGATCTGAGATGAAACAATTTTCAGTGTGATGCATGGTTGATATGGTCCTGGTCATGCTTTTCCACAGCTTTCTTGAACTTTCTTTGTATTCATGCACACCATGAAAGCTCAAGAAAGCTGTGGGAGAACATGATGGTAATTCAGGACTTTTGTTTATCCCTTCAGCAAAGCTAAATCGAAGAACAAGAGATAAATGTACTCCATACAAAATTATCAGTTTTCACATGAATTTCTTTTTTTTATTGCAGACTTGCAGTTACCCTTGCTTTCCTATGAATTATGATACACAATTCTTGCAACATGTATTTGTGATGCTGAATTACAAGGTGGGTTTTTTGTGTCCTTCATTAATCTTTTTTTACTACACTGCAACAGGTTCTTGACACTGGTAGCTTCAGCTAATGCTGCTGTTACTGTATTTGTGAATGTTACTGAATCAAATGTAGGTGAAAAGGGGGAGATACATTTTCTGCAGAGAAGATTCCCTGGTAGCTTTAATTCCTTTTTTTTTCATAAATGATGAAAGTTGTCACTGTTAGCCTTTCTGGTTTTTGCTTTGCCCCTTGCCCTTACATGATCTGTGGTGGAAAAGGTTAACCTTTGTCCCATGTTTGTGACATCATTCTTTAACCACTCCACTCCCCCACTTATCATCATCTCTGACAGATCAGTTTTTCTTTCCATTTTCTAATGGAAATAATCCAAATACACTAGGGTTTGGAACTTTGGGATATATATATATATATATCAAGATCCAACCCTTATTCTCTTTTCATGCATTAATTATTTATTTACTGCAGTAACAGTTCCTTTGCTGCTAGCCAATAACCTTCCATCTTGCTAAGATACTGTTTAATATTTCTAAAGATGAATACAGATTCTCATACGTATGTTTTTTTTGGGAACAAGTTGATGACAGAAGAAGCTGCATACATACGCGTGGAAACAGCAATGGAGGAAAAGCCAAAGAACATAAAGTTTCTCTAATTTGTGCTTCTTGTTGGTTTTTTGTTTCATCCAATTATATTGTAGCAAAATGCAAGAATGTCAGTGGGTGATTAATATGAGTCACTTCAATCACAGCAATCCCGTATAGTACAGGCTGGATAAAAATCATCCGACTCTTTTCGGTATCTTTATTTATACAACAACACTAAAAAGACACAACAAAATTAAATTTCAAGCACTAACTTTAAATTCTAAATCTTAAACCCTACCCTCTATACCCTAAAAAAATATCCTACCCTAAATTCCCTGAACTCTAACCATAATCCCTAACTTAAAAACCTAAACCCTAAACCTAATTTTAAGTGTGTGACATAAATAAAGACACCGAAAAAGAGTAGATGATTTTCATCCAGGCAGTACTAGCTCCGGCTTTTAATAATTTACCTACGCTTTTTCCTTTTTAATACCTGTATATGAATATCACTTTAGAAAAACCATATAAAAACAAATTCTAGATGGAATCAATCAGTAAAAGAGGCTTTACTTTTTTCTCCATTCCATATAAGCAAGTACTGATTTAACAACTGAGATTTTATAGGAACCAAGAAAAAACCATGATTTTGAAAATTACATTCATAAATTTTAGAGCTGGAATTTTGAAACTTTGAAGGATATCAAGACCAAAGGATATATGAAATGAAGAAGACGGATATCCAATTGCAGTTCTGGAAACCCAAGGAAGAAAGCAAAAATTTGAGTTCATGAGTTTGATCCAAGAAATGAGGACATTTTATGATAAGACTTTATTCTTTATTTTGAATATGCTGGTGTGATGCAAAAGGTAACATGTATTACTGGTGCTCGAACTCGGGTCCCAAAGAATGATAAACATTTACATTTGCCACCAGAACACAAGAGAATGAGCTATTTTTTATACGTGATTAAATCATGAAAATAATATTAAAAATTATATTTTATTTTTACTTAATCATTTATATCTGATTTATTAATCAACAAATACGTATTTGGTTCGGGAGAATTTTTTTTTTTGTTAGTAAGAGTTTAATTAATATAGACATATACAAGATTAATTGTTTTTTTTTTTGGGGGGGGGAATAGATGGGCTAGCTTTGTGGCCCTAATCATAGTTGTGCTCTTGTGGTTCATGGGCGCCCAAATATATTCTTTGGGTCATATTTCTTCGTTAGACCCAAAACCCGCTTTCAGTTTCCCTTTCCCTCCAAGCCTCTATCTAATAAACCGCCATACACGCCTCTCCCGCCTTCGCCGAGCTCGCCGCCGGCCTTTCTCCACACTCCACCATTAACCCATAATTATTCCTTTCTCCTCTTCACCTTCTCTCTTATTTCCTCTCCTCGTCTTTCTCGTTAGATTCTATCTCCCCGCGACTAAAATTCTTTTCTTTTTTCCATCAACATTGGTGGGATGGTTAGGTATGAGGGTCGGCTCAGGAGAAACCCATGGTAAAATCTGAATATGGATTTGTCTCCATTCAAGCAAGATACTATTGGTATGGCAAAGTTTCTTTTTTTTCCCTCTAAAAATGTGAACTTTCCCTTCTTTTTTTAAAATGCATGTTTTTTCCCATTGCCGACTCATCCCGTACTCATATGCATGCTTTCATCGTCTCATGTCATTGCTAAATGATTTCTCCATGGATGTCTTTTAGGCTTTCTTTGCTGCTTCCGTCTGCAGTGATATTAAAGTTCTGCATTACCTATAGTGTGGAATTACTCCCTAAACCTGTATATGGTTTCTTTTATTTCTCAAGCATCTCTTAACCGTTTTCGTGTTCCCTTTTAAAGAGGTAGGAGAGGTGGTGGATGTCCAGAACATAAAGCAGATAACAGAAGATGAGAAGCCTCTAAGTGAAATAGTTGAGAAGATAGATGAGAGCTGGATTCAGCCACCAAAATCCTGCTGAAGAGGAACAACTGAAAGAAAACGAGGCAGAGAACGATGACGGCGATGAATTTTATCGACTACTATATGAACATGATTGAATCCTTTTCCTCGACGGCATCTGTATCTGATTTTTGTCCAACAAACAGTGGCAGTGATGGTTTTGGGTTTTGTATCATCTGTAATTATGTTCAAGTAATATTGAAATCTGAAATCATTCTGCAAATATTAGAGAAAGTGATTCTTTTATATAAAGTTGCCATAAAGCAACAAAATGAGAATCCCGGGAAATCATTAACAAAGATAATTTCATTCTTGATTGAAAGTTAAACAACTTTATTCAAGGAATTGCGTTAGTGCGTAAAAGAATAAGGAAATAATTTCTCAAGAAAAAAGTTATTATATATATATATATATATATATAGTTAGGATCAACTTACACCGTGTAAAACTCTTTAAGTTTTATACCTTTTTTGAATCGTTGGATGAAGGAAATGGATGGTTGAGATTAACTCCGTGTTTTTAATTCCCAAGTGATAATCTTCACATATTTTACTGTTAATCTTATCAATCTGTTTCACTCATCCAACGAATATATATATATAAATTTGTCATAGATGATGTGGCGAGCCGGAAATTATAATAGGGAAAACTATACTGGTGGTCCCCAAACTATTACTATTTTTCTATTTTGGTCCCCAAATTATGTTTTTCGGCAAAATCATCTCTTATGTTACATAGTTCTCCTGTTTTGGTCCCCAGGGCAGTGTTAAATAGCTAATGGTTTTGCTGACGTGGCATTTTTTTAAGAGGGGAGAGAAATAATTAAAAAATGACACGTCAGCAAAACAGTTAGCTATTTAACGTCGGGGACCAAAACAAGAGAACTATATAACATAAGGGACGGTTTTACCGAAAAACATAATTTGGGGACCAAAATAGAAAAACGATAATAGTTTTGAGACTACCGATGTAGTTTTCCCATTATAATATAATTTTTCAAGAAAAACCGGGCTTATAATATAATTTCTCACAAAAATAGTTATTTTATCGGATCCTGGAAATCAGCGCGTTGGAGGCTTCAGCTAAGCGCTAGCTGTGTTGTGTTGCCCGGAGGCGCCGACACTGCCCCGCTGCTCTTTCTAATGCTAATATTTAATTGATATGTTTAAAGTAAATAATTAATTAAAAATAGGAAATACTAAAAAAAAGGAGGGTTTAAGTGTTTGGACAAAAACATGTTTTTCTCACTCTTCCTGTCTGAATCCGATCTTTCCCACTTTCCATCCATCTTCCTTCGTCTTCTTCAAGTCAATACTTTAGTTTTATGTTCTCACTCAGATCTCCCTTCACTTTGAAATCTAAAAAAAAAGAAAATACATGGGATCTCAGTTTATGAGCTTAGTTTACACAGAGTTAGACATTTAAAGGGATTTATATAAATTGTTTTTACAGAAGACAACACTTGTATCTCTTTCCCTGCTCTGTTTTTTTGCTTGTATTGACAGAATAACCCTGATGGGTCAAGACAGTTTTACTCCCCAAAAGAGATCTTCCATCGGCGGTGGCTTACCCACCACCATCAACGCCGCTGCAGGTGGCGGAAGAGCCCGTTTGTTAGCCGGAATGCCGCGCGGGAGGCAGATCCACAAGACCTTCAACAACATTAAAATCACAATCCTTTGCGGCTTTGTTACCATACTCGTTCTACGGGGCACGATCGGCGTTGGCAATTTGGGAAGCTCCGAATCCGATGCTGTCAACCAAAACTTAATCGAAGAAACCAACCGGATTCTTGCTGAGATCCGTTCCGATTCAGACCCTACCGACCCGGACGAACCACTTCAAACTGAGATCAACCCTAATGTTACCTACACACTCGGACCCAAAATATCGGACTGGGATCAGCAGCGTAAGGTTTGGCTTTCGAAAAACCCTGAATTCCCTACTTTTGTTAATGGAAAAGCTCGAATCTTGCTCGTTACTGGGTCGCCCCCTAACCCATGTGATAATGCTATTGGAGATCATTATTTGTTGAAAGCAATAAAGAATAAGATTGATTATTGTAGGCTTCATGGGATTGAAATTGTTTACAATATGGCTCATTTAGATAGGGAGCTTGCTGGGTATTGGGCGAAATTGCCTTTGATTAGGAGGTTAATGTTGTCTCATCCTGAAGTTGAGTGGATTTGGTGGATGGATAGTGATGCTTTCTTTACTGATATGGTGTTTGAGATTCCTTTGTCAAAATATGACAAGTATAATTTGGTTGTTCATGGTTACCCCGATCTAATGTTCGAGCAGAAATCATGGATTGCTTTGAATACGGGGAGTTTTCTGTTTAGGAATTGCCAGTGGTCATTGGATTTGCTCGATGCGTGGGCGCCAATGGGACCTAAGGGTCCTATTCGTGAGGAGGCCGGGAAAATTTTGACTGCTAACTTGAAAGGAAGGCCGGCATTTGAAGCCGATGATCAGTCGGCTTTGATTTACTTGTTGCTTTCGCAAAAGGAAACGTGGATGGATAAAGTGTTCCTTGAGAATCAGTATTATTTGCATGGTTACTGGGCAGGGTTGGTTGATAGGTACGAGGAGATGATGGAGAAATATCATCCGGGCTTGGGAGACGAGCGGTGGCCGTTTGTGACTCATTTTGTCGGTTGCAAGCCTTGTGGGAGTTACGGAGATTACCCCGTCGAGAGGTGCTTGCGCAGCATGCAAAGGGCATTCAACTTTGCAGATAACCAGGTGCTTAAGCTGTACGGGTTTAGACATAGGGGATTGTTAGGCCCTAATATTAAGAGGATCAGGAATGAGACAGTGACTCCTTTGGAGATTGTTGATCAACTCGATATTCGCCGAACTGAATCGCGGAGCTAGCGATCGAAACACATTTACTGTGTCATAATGTGTAGGTAATGTCATTCCTTGTGTTGAAAAGCCATTTCAATTTGATGACCTGTTCTCACTGTGCTGCTGTTGAGAACAGAATAGTAGAATTCTTTTATTAGCTTCCAATTTGTCTTCGTTCGATATTTGAGTGATTTATGAAAGAAATTTAATACTCAATGTTACTTCATCTCCTTTTGCATTCTTTTATTGCATTTGGACATCAATTTCTCTTGTTGATATTTGTCTTCCAGACTACATTGACAAATGACAATCATATTGACATTCGGGTTCGGGGTCAAATTACGCTTCTATTATGTCGAATCGAGAATAAAGTATATTAAACACGGGACAAACGGGGTCGGGTTGAAATTTTTAAATTTCGGACCATCCCTAACTGTACCCTATCTTTCTCTCTCTTTTTTATTGGCTTAATACCCAAATAACTGCTCAAACTATGCTTGTGGATCACTTTTTGCCTAAACTATTTTTAGCTCTAAATAGGTGTTTAAAGTTTCAATTTTGTTCATTTTAAGTGTCTAACCGTTAGCCAATTAAATTGTGACAAGTGGCATGTTTTTAATTTTAATTAGTTTTTAAATAAAATTTAATTTTTTTTAAAAAATTAACAGTTTTAAATCTTTACAAAACAGTCCCAAATCCCTAACCTAAAACTCCAAATCCCCAAATTACCGTCGATGTCACCGTTTACTACCTCACCGGAGGCCACCACTACCGCCGCCGGACCACCACAATCGTTTCCCCCAACCACCCATCGCCAATAACCGACGGTAGGTGTGCCGGTGATTTTCTTTCGCAATTTTGGCTTCTTTCGACGTTAAGAAGCCGATCGGCACACCTACCGCCGTTTACCGGCAATGTGTGGTTGGGGAAAGGATCTTGGTAGTCCGGCGGCGGTGAAACCATTGGCGGCGGGTTCGGCTGGGGAAGTTAAGAATTTTGAATTTGGGGCCATTTTGTGAGTTTTGAGAAATTTAGTTTTTTTTTTTAAAAAATAAGTTAAAAAATTAAATTAAAAAATAAATAAAATAAAAAATGATTTTTTTTAATAAAAGTAACGGTAGTTAACGGTCAGACAACTAAAATGACCAAAATTGAAACTTTAGGCACTTATTTAGAGCTAAAAATAATTTAGGCACCAAAAGTGATCTACAAGCATAGTTTGGGGACCTATTTGGGTATTAAGCCTTTTTTATTCATATCGCCATGTCCCCACCATCCAAATGCAATATGATTGGTCCACGTTTCATTAAATTCGCCAAACTCGCGAGTTCATTCAAATCCATAGTCCTCCATTTTCCCTATGTCATTGACCAACCACCTCGATATATATATATATATATATACCCCCCTCCGTTGTTCCTTGTACATATATTTTCCCCCCTTCACTTTTCGCATTCTCAGCCCTCCACGGCCCCTACCCTCGATCCCCATCATCTTCAATTTCTACGACAATGGGGATATTATACGGGATGGTGGCGAGGGGGCAAGTGGTTTTGGCGGAGTTCTGCGCTAGCCAGACAACTGCAAGCACCGTAGCTAGACAGATTTTAGAAAACATGAGCCAAGGAAAGAACGATAGCAATTCTTCGTTTTCGCACGATCGTTATATTTTCCACGTCAAGAGAACCGATGATCTCACCGTCCTTTGCATGGCCGATGATGCCTCCGGAAGTAAGCAGTTTCTTATAGGCACATTGAATTATTCTTCATGCACAATATGTAACAAGTTAATGTGTGTTGATATTATGAGCATACAGGGAGGATCCCTTTTGCTTTCCTTGAAGATATCCACCAGAGATTTGTAAAGACGTATGCTCGGGCCATTCATTCGGCTTCGGCTTATGCCATGAATGAAGAATTCTCCAGGGTCATGTGTCAGCAAATGGAACATTTCTCAACTGAACCGAATGCCGATAGATTAAACCGTTTACAGGGGGAAATGAGCCAGGTTGGTGAATTTTGCAAATACCATTGTTATATGTCTGAATGTGAATATAAATTTGAAAATGTAGACTTAAATTTGTATGTAAGGTACGGAGTGTAATGATCGACAACATCGAGAAGGTATTAGAGAGAGGCAATCGGTTGGAGTTGTTGGTCGAAAAGACGAGTTCAATTCAGGGGAACTCAGTTCGATTCAAAAGTCAATCTCGCCGTTACAAGAATACCATGTGGTGGAGTAATTGCAAGATCATGTAAGTATGAATCATGCACTAAGATTGATAAGAGTTGAGTTTCCAGTAAACATTAAGTATGAATTGTTGTTGTGTTGCAGGGCGATATTGATACTACTGCTTTCGCTGATCATCGCTTATGTTCTGTTCGCATTTGTATTTTAATGGACTCGACTCCTTTTTGTCGTCCTCGTTGATGTAACAAGGCCGTGGCCTTCCTGGTTTGTCAGCATTTTTTTTTTCACACACACTATATTAATGATGCTATTCGAGGCCGTTTTAGCCGTCAAAATTCACATGTTTAGCAGAGGTGAGAGCCGTGATTCTGCAAATGCTTGAATTGTACAAGTTTCACAAATGTTGGCATATGATTGTACATGTGTTAATCAATATAAACGTGTTCTTTAAGAGTTGGATTGTAGTTGAACAATAAAGAAGCTCAAACCATCTATTAAACCAGCTTTAAACGATACATAAACGAGCTTAAATAAACTAAACACATCTTATTCAACGGTTCGTTTACACAATTTTCTATTCTTTAAGCATTTTCAATGGATCAAAGTGGATCAAAGTTTGCAGCTGATAATTCGAACGTTTCTTCTTTGTGTGCTTTGAGATACAGAACATTTTGTTCGTCCGATGTGTCTATATAAGGCCTGTATATGGCTGAACAGGCATACCTGTGTTGTAAGGGTAGACACTGGCTCCATAAGGATTTCCAAAAGCGTTAGAAGGCGGGTGTTGCGGACCCATCATCATCATCATCTGCTGCTGCTGCTGCAACCTAAAGGCTTGGTGCTGATTGGACATCTGGACCGAAGGCGAAGCAGCAACCATGCCGGAGCCGTAAAAGGGATCATGCATCATGACACCGGATGTTGGAGGTGGTTCCCATGGATTATAGCCTATGTTCGGGTAGCTTCTTTTGATTGCTTCCTCATACAGGCTGTCCAACTTAAACTTGTCGAATCCTCCGCCCTTTCGATTTAAATACCAAATCAAAATAGTATCGGTGAGACATACATGAACATGTTATGTTACCTATGTAAGACTGAACGGACATCACATGTCTGTAATACTAGGCAAAGCCATTACAGTCTAATGTAACGACAGCCTTGTAATATGTACCATTTTGTAAGCGACAGTCGAATTATCATTCGAGCTTGGAGCAGTTACAAGTGCCAATTCCCAGCCTGTAGTACCATTTGCTTGAACAGGAGCAGCGACAGAAGTTGTTTGTTCAGCTGGAACACCACCAACAGGAACAATAGCCAATGCCAAGGCATTCTTCTCATCCGATTTTGATGCGACCGGGACAGGATCGTTTAAACCCTGGTAAGAAAAAGCTCATAATGGAACTGCAAAAGTTGCAGATGAAACTATAAAAAGAGACTACTGCATTACCAACAAATCAGGCAGTTCAACCGTAGGTTGTTCCACTTTCTTCGCTTCTTCCGGTTCAAGCAGAAGAGGCGGCGGTGAACATTTCTGCACCTCTGGGGTCTTCTTGTACTCAATAGCCAACACTTCTTTTGGTTTTTCAATCTGCTTGCCATATCAATATTTTGTAAGATTAACATAAAGTAGCAAAATTCAAAACAGGAAAACATATATCATAGATGTAAATTGTCTTCTGGACCTGATCTTTGCGCTTTTTCGAAGCCTGTGGAGTTTCACTTACATAATCTTCCATTGCTTGTAGGAAGGATGCAGGGGGCTTCAACATGAAAGCAGAATGAAAATTAGTTTCTTGATAAAACTCATGAGAGTTCACCAAAGTTTAAGGTCTCTAACCTGCTCTATCTTAATATACCGATCGCCACGCCCGATATCGAGTCTTTTACATACTTCATAAAATTCTGATATCCCCTCTGCCTGCAAATACAAGGTGAGTTACAAAATCCGCTTCGTTTACGCTAGAGAAGATGTTAGCAAAACCGGGACAGCAATGTACCTGGTGCCTTGATCTCCTGTAGATATTCAAAGCTCTCATGGCATCAGGACGTTGCATGTCAAAGAACTGCCATTTGTTCAGAGTGTCATATATGTGTGTGTGATTTACTGAGAAGAAAAGCATCTCGTTTCAACGGTTAAAACCGCACAGCTTACCTTGTCTACGAGATTGATCGAACCGTCACTTAAGGCTCGATAAATGTTGACACTTTCTGAAGCAACCTGTTTGAAATGACAAAAGGGCAAACACAAGAGAATGTCATTTCCAAACCAAACTCATTGGAAGCATAGATGTGTACTGTGTTTGAAAATTAACATACCAAAGAAAGTGCCAATTGGATCACAAGATTATGTGCGGCTGCACCTATTGGCTGCACAGAAATTCTATTAATGTTCCCACAAAGAGATATGGAACTAACCGAGACGAACACCATTTCCGATGCGGTATCCACGTAAGGCACAATACGAGGAATTTGCATACTCACCTGACAGCCAAGAACACGAAAAAGAAGTTGTTGCAAAGCTGGCAAATGTTCAAGCACATCTGCAGTGTCCAAATCTTTGGTTCTCTGCAAGAAGAGTTAAATCTATAACATCTCCAGATAGTTCAGTTTCAATAAAAAGAGATTATGTACATAACATAAGCTTCGTACCGGGCCGGTCATCTCGATATCGTACTTCAAGACACGGAAACATTCCAACCGCTCCTCCAAGAACGAGGCGTAACTGCGAACCCAGGCAGAATAATCCCATGCTGTGCAGCAAATGGTTAACATAAACTTAAGCTTTCTGAAAACAAATAGGAACATGGATTATCAAAAGATGAGATAATTAAGGTACTATTTAGGCTGGAATCATCCTTGAAATGAGACAAGTTAAGCATATGTCGTCTACTTCTGCCATAGTTAATGACTTCTTCATGAAATGTAGGGTCCACCTCCCTCAAAGCACGATGAATCACCATTAAAGTTTTCAGTGCAACCTAGATGCCAAACCAACATTCAGTATGTCTGAAATCCGGCATACCAAAGACTATGAATTCTCAAAGAATGTTAGTACAGTATGTCTGAAATCCGGCATACCACCCAATTATGTGTCCTTGATAATCGTCTCGCAAGAGCATGGATGCAATAGGCAACATCGGCCCGAGGCTTCGTAGCTGAAACGGAAGCGAAAATCGCTGCGAAAATAGAGAGAGTGTCTAATTTATAAGAAATCACTGTATAGGCAGATCAAGACAAGAAATGAAGACGACATTGAGCATATGCATATTCACCTTTAATGTATTTTTCCTTTGCAGGGCGTTCGTAATGGCTCGTGGCCTTCACTATAGCAATATCCAGCACCTGGAAGACAGAAAAACTTAAAGAGTTTTACACTGTGTAAACGGATCCTATTTCTATATATATATATATATCCACCTTATAATCACTATGGACTTTAGCCAATGAAACCGTGGTGGTATCTTTGATGGCTCCGAGTGCTTTCCTGAAGCTACTCTGCTTGCCTCCGCCGGTCATTCTCTCACTCCGAATCATAAAATTTGTCCGTCAGCATATTTTTAATAATTCTTATTATAAATAAACGAACACGAATCAAGCAGAAGAAACATCGATATGTATTGATAATTAAAAAATTTCAGAAAGCAAACAAAAAGTACTCACGTCTGAATTGCCACCCAATGAGGAAGAAAACAAAGATCTAACCGGATAAAAATCAAACAACAATTCTAAAATTATGTTAACCTTCATTGATTTAATTATTACAATTTTTCTTAAATTTAATTTAAATACTAGATTTTGATTTTCTCTCTGTCCATGTGTCAGAATAAGCAATTGTAAGCAGCAGTTTGGAATTAGTCAGTAAATAAATGCGGGGATTTTTCTATCATTTGACTTAATTTTATTGGGAAAAATAAAGCAATATAGGCGAGGGTTGAATTGGAATTTGGAACACAGAACACTTCCTTGTTGTCTTATTGATCTTTCCAATAAGAATTTCCATGAGCTGGGCTGGTTCTGGCCCAGATTGGGTGGATCGAGTTTTCCCATGGGTGTATATGAAGTATTGGCATTCATCTGTATGTGTTGGATCTTGGGATTTTTTTTTCTTGCAAAAATTAATTCTTCATTCGTTACAAAAAATTAGAAAAAATCAATTAAACAGCATTTAAAAATAAAAGTTATAAATAAATATTATTGATGATAAAAGGATTAAAATCGTTAATATTAATATGATAATAAAACACGACACAATAGTAAGTTGACAAAGGATCCATATTGTTTGTATATGATCGGTATTTTGATAGATATTAGTAGAGGTTGCAAATGAGTCAATTGGTTCGGTCCGGTTCGGGTTATTTCGGTTATTTAGAGTCTGGTAGTATTCAGTTCAGATTCAGTTCAGTTCGGTTCTAGTTCGGTTTTATTGTGCTTGAGTCATTTCGGGTTGGTTGATTTTCAGTTCGGTTGATTTTCGGTTTTGTTCGGTTCAGGTCGGGTCAGTTTCGGGTTAGTGGGAGATCAGTCGATTTTAATCAAGTTTTTAGGTTGGTCAGTTTTTTTACCCTCAATATATTTTACTTTTTGGTTAGTTGTGCGGTTATTCATATCTCGTCTTTATTTATTTCTATTAATATCTTTTATTTATTTCAAGTTGTCTTTGGTTCGGGTCCATTGCTTCGGGTCTATTTTTGTTCAACTAAAAATTAATTCATTTTTTATTCGGTTTCGAGTTTTGGGTCAAATTTCGAGTCATCATATTCGTTTCGGGTTTCGGATAAGTTTACCATGTATAGATGTTAGTGAAGATATTTGCTTTAGCATTTCATCGTGCAATGATCGGCCCCAAATGAAATCTGTTTTTCCTTGATACCTCTTTGGTATTGTCCACCTTCTTACCTTTAGTATAATCCATAAAAATATATTAACTTTTTACCTTTTGTTTTATGTTATTTATTTACATTAAACTAAATGCATGTTTTTCTTTAATTAACATTAAAATTAAATTTATATTTAAAATACTTATCAAACCAACAGATGCTAAGCCTTAAAGAACAAGGTAATTTTGAAAGCAAGGGCATTAGTAGTTTATTTGTGCAATAACTTAGCATACAAGAAATTTCACCAATGAGGCTGATCTCATTGCCAACTTTACTGCAATGAGGCTGTTGAACAGTGAAGGGATAGAACAAGACTATTTACAAATTTAGTTTTAGGGTACCCCTGAATGAAGATCCCCCTAAAATACTTTAAGAAGAGGAGGCAATTCAAACCTTAATCTTTTCCATTTACTATTTACCAATATAGGGTGCAAACCTAATACGTGTTCCGCCATGAAATCGTGCCTTGTTAGTATGCCGACCACCGGTGTTCTCTGCAGTCACACCATCAAGCATTAGATGATAATCGAATAAAGAGAGAGCAGATGAATCAATGGACAATGGAGGATTGAAATGCAGGCCTTTTAGTTTTGGAATGAGGAATCAAGATTAAGGAAAATAAATATGGTAATGTTTCTTACATTGGATGTCTTGGGTATGACGAGTAGGTGCCGCAAACCGAGTTCACGGAAGAGCGTGCTCGCCTTAGCTAGTGACATTGTCTCCACAGCCGTGTACGGTGATGCGTTGGTAAAAGGGTGCAAGTCCAAGAACATTTCCATCTCTTCATCAGTTAAGTTTATGTCTTCTATCCTGTCAACGTTACCTAGACCCTTCTTTGCAAACTCATCTGCTGAGAAATGCTGGAAGGCCTCAACACCTATCCGCACAGGGGTGCGCGAGAAAGATCTCTTCTTTAGAAGTGTAATAAGATGAGCACGGAGGATTAAACCATACAAAACCGGGGATTCGGAATGCGGAGGTTCGTCAATAACCGGAAATCCGTGATGACTTGTGGTCTTGAGGATGTGTACTATATTTCCAACCTTCTCGATTCCATGACAGAGCTGAAGCGGACCAGAGACAACATCAGCAACGGTGAGCAGTCTCATATAAGGTTCGGCATGAGCTTCTAGGTAAGGGAAACCCTTTGCTTTCATTATAAGGTCATAAATGTTGCCGTTAAAAGTATCAGCCACAGTCTTGGAAACAAGAAGAACCATCATTATCATTGGCAAGAGTAGGAGGTTATTGGTTAGTTCCAAGATTATGACACACAAGGAGACTGTCATCCTCATAGACCCACCAAGAAATGAGGCCGCCCCAAGCACAGCATAAAAACCATGATTAAGATTCGTGTGAGAATCGAGTATCATTCCAACGAAGCGCCCATAGGATGCTCCAGTAACTATGACTGGTACAAAGAGACCTGCCGGAGCAACAACCCCGGAGCTAACAATACTTAGAATGAAGCAGGTGACGAAGAATATCAGCATTGTTGAATGCTGAAACTCGGAGTCCGTATTCCTGCTGAAAAGATTTCTGATAGCATCATCATTTGTGTTGAAAATGAGGCTTGCAAGATCATTGTAGTGACCAGGAGGGCATTGAAATTTCTTGTAGTTACCAGACCGACCTATCGTGGGACAGGCTTCGGCCGTATCCAATGGGCATGGTTGGCAAGATGCGAGCCATGGTAATCCAAAAAGCAGACAGGATGTAAAACCGGAGATTGCGCAAGCAATAAAAATTTTGTAAGCAATGCTTCTCCTGAGATGAGAAAGAGAAGGGGGAAATAAGGAAGGAGAATGATCCAATAAACAATATTATACCAGCTACTAGATTGGTGCAAAAAAGGAAAATCTGAAACTATAACTTACTCGTTGATGATGGAATAAACACGGAGAACCTTATCTAAAAGGAAATTGTACAGACTTCCGAATATGCCACCAACAACTCCAAGAACAAGTACAGGAGGAACATCGGCTATGTGATACGAAATGTTTGCTGAATAGACATCGAACATTATCAAACCCCCTTTACCAAATAGACCACATTTGCCACTTAAACAAACATCGATTAGAGCTCGTAGTATGATTGCAACCACGACAGTCGTAAAGAAAGCTCTCCAAAGAAGGCCACTCGTCCACCTGCAGAACAAAACCAGGATATTATCCTTGGATGTTCACTTTGATCACATGAAGTAGCTAAAGATTGACAATTTGTAAACCAGCAATACAAGCAGAGCACATGATTTATGAATCAGCAAATATGGATGTGAGAAGTTGAAGAGTAGCAGACTAGAAGCAGATAACATGGAGACTATCTTGACAAATGTAGCTAAAATGAAAAGACTTAATCATCAATATTCGAATCATTGGCCGACTAATAAGATATCAAACATGGTGCTCCAAATGATTTATCAATGTACCTACCAAGATGCCATTTCTTCAAGAGCAAACAGCACCCCTCCAACTGGGGCACGGAAAGCAGCAGCAATTCCAGCAGCTGATCCGCATGTTACAAGATCTCGTCGGTCTCTATCGTTCTTAAAGAATCGAAGCCACTTCCATGTTAAACCATATTTTCTGGAACCACCCTGTCCCAATAATGAGGCAATGCATGCACCTGTATGTGTTGGTAATGCTTCAGAATATTACCAAAGCTATATCCCACATTGGTTGGGAAAATAGCTAGGGAAGGGTATTTATACCCATGCTTCCTCCATCCCTTGTTGAGTAGGAAAGAACAAGGGACGTTCTCACGCGCCGCCGTCCGGCCGGCTTGGTTCGTGTTCGTGCACGTGTCCTCGACACGTACGCGCGCGTAAATATTCTTTTTGGAGAAAATTCGTAGGAATTTTCTTATGAACAAAAGAATATACGTGAAAGAATTTTTCTTGTTTATAGGCTTGTATTCGAACGGTTTAATTCCAATTATTGGATCCGACCGTTTGGAAGGGATCCGACCGTTGGAAGGATCCGAACGTTGGATCCGACCGTTGGACGGAATCCGAACGTTGGATCCGACCGTTGGAGGAAAATCCGGACGTTGGTGATATCCGACCGTTGAACATCCGGCCTATAAATAGATGTGATGAACACATCCAAAAAGATATCAACAACACATCCGATCAAACACATTAAACACTTCAATCACTCTGTTTTTCCTCTGTTATTCGAGCATCCTGCGAGCAGTACCACTGTTGTTCACTCCGGAGTCGAGTGTACGATTCTTGGAGCGTCCGTGTGCACCTCGGGGGACATTCTGCCTGTGAAGCGACTACACTGTTCGGGGCAGTTTTGTTTCTAAGGCAGTGGCCATCATACCACGACACGGTTCACATCTTTTATTACCGTTGTTTTATATTTTCCAGTCAGTGCTAACAGCCAGTTTTGCAGTCTATTTTACCAACAATTTAGAAACAAAACTTTTCTCCGACTCTGCAAAATGGCATCTTCATCCGCACTAAGCAAACTCATTCCCGATCTTTCCAAGCTCGATGCTTTAGATGGCAGCAACTACCGTAGATGGTCCCAGCGTATACTGATTTTCTTTGAGCAATTGGACCTCGATTATGTGCTGCTCAACGAACCACCAGTTGCACCACCTACCGTTGCTGTTCCTGCCGATAACCAAGGCCAAACTGATGATGCCGCCAATGTCCTTGCTGCTGCCACATTTGCCAAATATGAGAAGGACAACAAGACGGTCCGTGGCCATCTCCTAAGTCACATGTCTAACAAAATATTTGACATGTACCTAAAGGAGAGAAGTGCAAAGGCAATATGGGACTCCTTGGACACCAAGTATGGCACCGATGATGCGGGAATTAAAAAATATGTCGTGGGCGAATGGTTGAAGTTCCAGATGACTGACGACAAGACCATCATGGACCAAGTCCATGACTATGAGAATCTTGTCTCGGACATCATAGCGGAAGGCATGCAAATGTGTGAAGTTTTGCAAGCCAATGTCCTTATCGAGAAGTTGCCAAAATCATGGACCGATTACCGCAACTCCCTCAAACACAAGAAAAGGGACATACCACTTCAGGAGCTGATTGGTCACATGAAAATCGAGGAGGCCAACCGGTTAAAAGATAAGGTTACGAACAACTTTAGTCACTTATCTTTTAAATCTAACATTGTTGAGTCTGGTGCTGCTTCAGGGTCCAAAAGGCCCTTTAAGAAAGGCCCTCCGAACAAAAGGCCCAAACCACAGCAGACTACCAATTTCAAGAAGCCCAACAAGGCTAAGCACGACATGAAAACCATGAAGTGCTACGTGTGTGGGCAAGCCGGTCACAAGGCGTACCAATGTCAGCACCGCCTGGACCGCCAGAACGAGACTAGACCACGCATGCATGTCGCGGAGGACATGGATGATGAAGTCATAGCTGCGGTGGTTTCGGAGGTCAACTTTGTAGAGAAGAACACCGAGTGGGTCGTAGACACTGGAGCTTCTCGACATTTCTGTGCAAAGAAGGAGTTATTCACCGAGTTCGAGGACGCGAAAAATGGTGAACGCGTGTACATGGGGAACTCCAGCAGCTCTCAAGTGATGGGCAAAGGCAAGGTTTTACTCAAGCTGACTTCCGGTAAAACTTTGGCCCTTAATAATGTCCTATATGTGCCTGCCCTGCGTAGAAATTTGATTAGTGGTGGCCTCTTAAATAAGGCAGGCATTAAGTTAGTTTTTGAGGCAGATAAACTTGTACTTTCCCGTAACGGTGATTATGTTGGGAAAGGTTTTTTAAGCGAAGGTTTATTTGTCATAGAAACTCAACTTAATGAAAATAATAAAGCCACCACTTCTGTTTATATTGTTGAGTCTGTTGATATGTGGCATGCTAGATTAGGACACGTAAATATTCAATCCTTAAAGAAAATGATGAATATGAATATTTTGCCTAAACTAGACACAACAAACTATAATAAATGTGAAGTTTGTGTAGAAGCCAAGCATGCAAAACCTACCTTTAAAAGTGTTTCTAAAAGAAAGACTGAACTGTTAGAACTCATTCATACTGATCTAGCAGACTTTAGAAACACTGAAAGTAAAGGAGGAAAACACTACTACATAACTTTTGTAGATGACTTTTCTAGGTATACAAAAGTTTATCTCCTAAGAACTAAAGATGAAGCTGAAAACTTCTTTCTTATTTATAAGACAGAAGTTGAAAATCAGTTAGATAGGAGAATAAAACGTGTTAGGTCTGATAGAGGTGGTGAATATGGATCTAATTTTCTAAAAGAGGTTTGTGAGACGAATGGCATAATACATGAAACTTCAGCCCCTTATTTTCCTCAACAGAACGGCATAGCCGAGAGGAAAAACAGAACTTTAAAAGAGATGATGAACTCATTGTTGATAAGTTCTGGGTTGTCTGACAACATGTGGGGGGAAGCCATTCTATCGGCTAATCATATTCTTAACCGAGTACCTCATAAGAAAATTGATTCTACCCCATACGAATTATGGAAAGGGTATACCCCAAATTTACAATACCTGAAAGTGTGGGGGTGTCTGGCCAAAGTGGGGTTACCAGACTTTAAGAAGTCCACCATTGGACCTAAAACCGTTGATGCAGTGTTTATAGGCTATGCTTCTAACAGTGCCGCATATAGATTCATGACTCTGCAAGACTTCTCTATTTGTGAATCTAGGGATGCTGTTTTCTTTGAAGATATCTTTCCTCTAAAGAAACCTAGATTAAATGTTGAAACACAAATAGAAAGCTTGCCATCCACTTCTTCTAGTGTGCCTGCTAGGTCTTCTCAAGAGAATAAATTTGAGCCTAGAAGAAGTAAGAGACAAAGAGTTGAAACCTCTTTTGGACCAGACTTCATAACTTCCTTTATTTCTGAGATAAATGATTTAGACACTCTTTCTGATCATATAGCTCAAGCATATCTGTTAGATGAGGATCCTAAAACTTATGAAGAAGCTATACGATCTATTGATGCTAGTTTTTGGAAAAGCGCTATAAAAGATGAACTAGAATCAATAATGTCTAATCATACTTGGGAATTAGTTGACTTGCCTAGAGGATTTAAAACCATTAACAGTAAGTGGGTCTTTCGAAAGAAACTTAGACCAGATGGTTCTATCCAAAAGTATAAGGCAAGGCTAGTAGTCAAAGGGTTCACTCAAAGATTTGGTCAAGACTTCTTTGATACTTACTCTCCCGTCACAAAAATCTCAACGATCCGTGCATTGTTTGCACTAGCCTCCATTCACAAGTTGCAAGTACATCAAATGGATGTAAAGACTGCATTTTTGAATGGGGATCTAGATGAAGAGATCTATATGGAGCAACCTCTTGGCTTCGAGGCGCCTGGTATGGAAGGCAAAGTATGTAGACTTAAAAAGTCATTTTATGGCCTGAAGCAAGCTCCTAAACAGTGGTATGAGAAATTTCACAAAACTATTCTTAGTTTTGGTTTTGTTGTGAATGGTTCGGATGCATGCGTGTATTCGAGGATGTTTGGTACTGATTGTGTCATCATAAGCTTGTATGTTGATGACATGCTGATTTTCAGTACTAACATTGAGTCCATTAACAAAACAAAAAGTTTCTTGTCCACTAAGTTTGAGATGACTGACTTGGGAGAAGTCAATGTAATCTTAGGAGTCAAAGTAATCAAATCTGAAAAGGGATTTTCTTTAAGCCAGGCACACTATATTGAGAAAGTGTTAAAGAAATTTGACAGTTTTGATGTCGTCCCTGTTCGAACTCCTTATGACTCTAGCATACATCTCTTTAAGAATGAAGGAAGTAGCGTTTCTCAACCGGAATATGCCAAAATAATTGGCAGTCTAATGTTCTTAATGAACTATACTCGGCCAGATATTGCCTATACTGTTAGCAGACTCAGTAGATATTGTCACATCCCAAAAACCGGTCTAGTCGGAATTAAATTCTGGAAACCGAATATTTTTATCGATTAATTTATTCGATCTTATCTGAACTAATAAATATTATTTGGGGTAATTTATAATAGTTTATTATTATTATTAAAAAAAAAAAGACAAAGTGAAGTGGACGGCAACAAGCCAACCACTCCACAAATGGAAACCAATTGAATACAAATTGAAATTGGAAATCAACTATTGAAGATAAGAAAATAATTGCAACTACATGTGGCTAGCAAATAAAAAAAAAAGAAGTGGCTACTAAAATGCCACCAAAATTTCACTATATGTGGCAACAATGAAACAAAGCTTTATAACCACCCACGTGGAGAATTGGAAATATAATTGAGAGCCGGCCATGCTTAGTATAAATAGGGATGGGTTTTCTAGGGGAGTCACTGCAAGAAACCAACGAAGCATTCGAGTAGTGAAAAAAAATATATATATATAGGCGGTCCAGTATTTGATTGGTAGTCTGATATATTCGATATAATAATATCGAATATCTGCCGACGTCGGGGTAAGTTCAAATCCTTGGTTAGTCTAAGTTTCAGTATCGAATCTATTTAATATTTTATATTTATTCGATACTGTCTTGTCGATTTTAATTGATTTTTATTAATTATCATAGTACACAAGGTAGATTCGGAACAACCGTCAAGCCCAAGAAATAAAAATAAAGTACCGATCTGTCAAGGTGAGTGAAATAAATTAGAGTTGAGATTAGAGTCTCAACTACCTTTAATTTGATGTTAGTATTTATATTAAGCATGAAATTGGATTAATTAAAGGTTGGTAAAAGATAAGGGAAGAAAGAATAAGGAAATTCGGATTTATAAACTGTCCTGTAGAAAACTGCATTTTCGAGCATGTTAGAGTCATTTCTGGAAAAAGTGTTCTTCTACAAAGTTGTAGAGAACAAAATTTTACATGGAATAGAGGTATGATTTGCTCAAAAATGTTAAGTATAGGTCTCGGAATTGTTGTTAGAAGTTACTGGACTAAAACTGAATAAATCTAGAATCTGCTATACTAAATTGTAAAATTCGAAAATTATAGGGGCTTAAATAATGCCAATAAAATTCTGAAAATTTATGATTGAAACAGGGGATTCATGAAATGAATGAAATTAAATGGCCAAGCTTGAATTAAGTCTCAATTGGTAGGTTAAATCCATTTAGATCACATATAGAATTATTAAAGAATAAAAAGGGGACTGTTTTGTGGAAATTGATAAATTGAGGACTTACATGTCCTATTTTTGAGGTTGCTGGATTATAAAAATAATGTTATAAGATTCATGTAAACGTGGTTAAAAGCTCAAGATTTATAGTGTAGTGAAACATAGGTTATAAATGCACTAAAGTCACAAATTAAGAATAGGCAGTTTAGGTTTCTAAAAATGCCCTATGTTCAAGTAATAAACTGTATTGATGGAGAAATGATAAAATTATGTACCATACATGGTTGTAAAGGTGTGTTTATAAGCTTTCTATAATGGTAAAGAACTCCTTATTTGGAGTTGTGAGTAAAAAGATACGAATTTTTGAGTAAGTATAGGTCATAAAAACAGGGTAACAGTTTGCCCCTAAATCTGCATCAACAACAATTTTAGAAATTCATTATAAATTGTATAAGAGGAATTAAAAGTTATAATTTATATGGTTTAAAAGGTTATTAAGTCTAGTTTCGTTTAAAACAAACGAAATCAGATTTTGAATTATAGAACATTTTATATAAATATTTCTTTGAGGAGAATGCAAGCTGCCTAATGTACTAAATGATATATTTCTTTAATGTTTGGTTAGAAAAGAGTAGAAATGAAGGAAACCACCAAGTTGGAGAATAAGGAAAATGTCTCTAAGCTTGGATTGAGGTGAGTGTGGATGCATTTGTCTCGGGTGACGCGGTGTCATTCCGATCATTGTTTTTATGTTCTGATGCATTTGTCTCGGGTGACGTGGTGTCATTCCGATCATTGTTTTTATATGTGAGTGTGGATGCATTTGTCTCGGGTGACGCGGTGTCATTCCGATATTTGTTTTTATGTTATGATATGTGAGTGTAGTTGTGTCAAGGGATAGGCTCGGTGCCGTTCCGTTGCATTATTTATGATTATAATTGCATTTGTTAAAGGCTCACGTAGAGCAACTATGTTCGAATGGCAAATTTGGTAAGTGCCTTGCATTACTTTAATATGTTCGAATATGACTATGATATGCTACATGTATGTGAAAATAATATGAAATGTTACCTGATATGGAGCTACGGCTCATCTTATTATTTGATATGATATGATATGAAAATCATGGAACATGTAATGAATTTAATAATGATTGGTAAAATTTAAAATGATAAGGAAGAAGGATTAAAGACAAGAATATTGATCTAAATGTGTATTGCTTGTTAGATAAGCATGCTTAGCATAAATATGATTAGTTGCTATGATGTGTTGATTGCTTGAGCTATGTGAAATGAGACTAAATGATAAGCTTTGCTACTGGTTTTTGATGATTATAAAATGAAAATGATCTTATATGTTTGTTGGAATTTTACGTTACCATGATGCTTGATTGATTTTATGTGTGTGCCTGTTGAAATGGTTAAATGCCTTTGAAATTATGAATGATCGACAAGTGCATTAGTTGACTTGCCTAGAGGATTTGTGTCTATAGGTAGAAGGGCATGCCTTAGAGTCGTTGAGCTCCCCTGATCTTTGTTACAGGATGGTGGTTAGTCACCTATAAACCTGATAAGGTGGTTAGTCACCTTGATAATTGAATGGTGGTAAGTCACCATTGATGCCTATGCATCCCCTGTTATATGTTGAAATGAGAAATGGATACTTTGAGTATCTAATGTTATATGTTACATGAAGACTTGATTACCTATTTCATTAATCATCCAAGGCAAAACATTTAAAAGTTACATGACTTGAAAGATAAGTACTTAAATGATAAGTACCAATGAAATGAGATTGATATGCCTACTTGTCTTGTATATGCTAATGCTTTTAAATGATGCTTGTTGTTGTATATGATAATGTTTGATCGATACTTGTTGTATAAATGAATATAAAAGTATGATGTTATTGTTGCATCAATGATTACTTGAAATAGTTACAAGATTAGCATGGCCCCTGTACAAGGATGACACGCACAAATCAAGAAATGGTACCAATATATTATGTGTTTGATACATTATGCTATGTTATGTTCATAATATGATATTATGTTTTGTTATGAATATGAAGTATGCCATGTTATTGCATAATTAGCATGACATTCATTTTTGGAAGCATGTTACATGACATAATATGATCATTCATTGTCATTGGCTACCTCACTTAGACTATGTAAGTCTAATGCATTCATTGCATAACATTTCAGGTTAAGGAAAATAACAGATCGAGATCGAGATTAGTTGGAAGGTTGAAAAGTCACTACAATTAAAGAGTAATGTGTTTTGTTCTTATAAACTCCTAGTATGGTGGCAAAGTAGTTAAAGCAATTATACTAATCTTGTGGGCCTACTATTGTGAAATTTTGCCTATGTTTTATATAAGGTTTTAAAGCTATATAGACTATTAAGTTAGTAATAAAATTGACATAATTGGTAGTAAAACATTGATTAAAGGACTCTATGATTTTTGTGAGTTGTTAGGCTCATTGAAATATGTAAAGAATTTTAGTAAGATAATTCAAAAAAAAGAAATAGATTTGAATACTTTACAAAATAGTCACTGAACATTACCTAGTCTAATCAGATAGGTAAATGACCTCTGTTAGTAATGAGATTTTACAGGCTAATAACTAGTAAGTTTAATTTCAGTATAATATCACGAATTTCAGATAAGGACCCCCAATTTGTAAAAATTACAAATTAGTCCCTGAGTTTGAAAAAGTTTAAAATTGACCCCAATTCAAATAAGTTGTTAATAAGTTAAGTGTTAAGTCTTAAAAGAGATTAATAAAATATGCCGAAATGATTTTTGAACTTTGGAATAAGTTCTGATCTCTAATATGTTATGTCACTAAAAGATTTATGTCTCCGATCTCCGTTATGTTTTCCGGTAGCGCTCTCCGACGCGGTTCTCTACCAGGCCGGGAAGGGGTTGTTACAGATATACTCATAACCCTAGTAATGAGCACTGGGTTGCTCTTAGACGCTTACTTAAGTACCTTAAGGGTACTATGGACTGGAGACTTGAGTTTGTTGGCTTTCCTGCTACATTAGAAGGATATTGTGACGCCAACTGGGTCTCCGATAGTGATGAAGTAAGCTCTACGAGTGGGTATGTATTTACTTTGGGAGGAGCAGCAATTTCCTGGAAGTCTTCAAAACAGACTTGTATTGCTCGCTCTACTATGGAGTCAGAGTTTATAGCTCTTGACTTAGCTGGGCAAGAAGCTGAGTGGCTAAGGAGTTTGTTAGCCGATATTCCGTTGTGGGGAAGCCCGACTCCTCCTGTTTCCTTATTGTGTGATTCACAAGCCGCGATTTGTGTTGCCAAGAGTCAAGTTTACAATGGTAAAAAGAGACACATTCGCATAAGGCATGAATCTGTTAGACACTTAATAAGGAATGGAGTACTCTCTTTAGAGTATGTGAAGTCGGAAAGAAACCTAGCAGATCCGCTTACCAAAGGGTTAAGTCGGAAACTGGTCCTAGATTCGTCGAGGGGGATGGGTTTAAAGCCCATTGGTTGAGGAATTCATGGTGGACACCCAACTTAGTTATCTAAGTTCAATGTGGTCAAACGAAACCATGAAAAGACTCATAGTGTACCTTTCTCACTGCCTATCCCTATGACGAATAATGTACATGTCCAGGTTGAGTACTATTACTCTTAATAAATTCAAAGCCCATGTTTTGGGTGGTCTTTGTGAGAAAGACTTGATGAATTTACCGAATCATGGTTGAATGCTTATTCTTAATAAGTTCATAACACAAGTATGAATGTGTTGTCCTATTGAGAAGGACAAGATGAACTTACCGCCAGAAAGGTTGAGTTTCAAGAAACTCTTAATGAAATTTAAAATGATCCTATTGAGAAAGACATTTTGAATTCACCGACAATGAGGTTGAATATTTATTCTTAATAATTTCTTATCCCAAGACTGGGTGGTTCATTTTAAATGGACTTGAAGAAATCACCATAAATCTATAAGAGGTTGAGCCATTACAAATGGATCTTAATTATTTCATAGCCCAGATTCAGGGTGGTTTATATTGAGATAAACTTGATGAAATAACCTATGTAAGTGAGAAGGATTAGCCACCTTCTATGAAAAACGTTGGGCCGTTTTTCTAAAACACTTACTAGAATCTTGAGGGTAAGATGGCCAAATATACACTTGTGTATATATATCTTACACATCGAGAACTTCAGTGGATGAAGGAGTTAGTTGTGTGTTATGAGTTTACCCCTATCTTAGAAAGTTCAAGACTAGTTTCACTTATCTAAGAGAAGGATCGCTCATTATCACTATGTACTAGTTCAAGATACGTTCACTAGTGCTTAAGCAACTAATTCCGCTATTGCTCGTCTGAGGAGGACTGTGTTTGAGATACAGATTAATTCTTTCGCATTAGTGGGGGAATGTTGGTAATGCTTCAGAATATTACCAAAGCTATATCCCACATTGGTTGGGAAAATAGCTAGGGAAGGGTATTTATACCCATGCTTCCTCCATCCCTTGTTGAGTAGGAAAGAACAAGGGACGTTCTCGCGCGCCGCCGCCGCCGTCCGGCCGGCTCGGTTCGTGTTCGTGTTCGTGTTCGTGCACGTGTCTTCGACACGTACGCGCGCGTAAATATTCTTTTTGGAGAAAATTCGTAGGAATTTTCTTATGAACAAAAGAATATACGTGAAAGAATTTTTCTTGTTTATAGGCTTGTATTCGAACGGTTTAATTCCAATTATTGGATCCGACCGTTTGGAAGGGATCCGACCGTTGGAAGGATCCGAACGTTGGATCCGACCGTTGGACGGAATCCGAACGTTGGATCCGACCGTTGGAGGAAAATCCGGACGTTGATGATATCCGACCGTTGAACATCCGGCCTATAAATAGATGTGATGAACACATCCAAAAAGATATCAACAACACATCCGATCAAACACATTAAACACTTCAATCACTTTGTTTTTCCTCTGTTATTCGAGCATCCTGCGAGCAGTACCACTGTTGTTCACTCCGGAGTCGAGTGTACGATTCTTGGAGCGTCCGTGTGCACCTCGGGGGACATTCTGCCTGTGAAGCGACTACACTGTTCGGGGCAGTTTTGTTTCTAAGGCAGTGGCCATCATACCACGACACGGTTCACATCTTTTATTACCATTGTTTTATATTTTCCAGTCAGTGCTAACAGCCAGTTTTGCAGTCTATTTTACCAACAGTATGCACCATAGGACCTGCTTTTCCAACAAGCAGAGATGACGACACTGCAGAAATGCTTCCCATAATCTGCACATTTCAGATACTGATTACATTTCTACATCGAATTGAAGAAAAAAACAGCCTGCATCAAAGGAGTTTGCAATTAAAAGTTTCTATAATCTATCTCTATATATATAAATTATAATACCTTAACAATACAAGTTCGTAATGAAATTATTCCCGGAGCATCTACACCATTCAAGTAAGCCTTAACTTCCGGTATACCAGAGCCAGCCGCCGCTGGCGCAATAAACGCCGTGATGATGGCGGCAAATAGAGTTAAACCCAAGTTCGATAGAAAAAACACTAGGAATGCCATCTCGTGCCTGCAACAAACAGAAATATAAGAATCCCGCTATAAGGAAATGTTGGAAACCCGACGGACCTAACACACCCACTATGGAGGACCTAAGACTGACCACTAGTGCTACACCAACTCCCTGAGTCGGTTAGCCTTTTTATATTTAATTTCTTAGTGCACAATTTAGGCGGCAGTGCCGACCATATACCAATTAGGCGGTAGAACCGACCATATACTATTCAGGCGGCAGAGCCGACCATATAACTTAGGCGACATAGCCGACCATTAATAACAAATTCAGGTGCACCAAAGAAATACATAAATTAAGGTTGAACCGGAAAACTTCTAATTACAAATAAATAACACTTTTATAAATATACCACAAATATTACAAACATACCTCACTACAATATTTCTCTCGACCCTTACCCAAATATATTTCTCACTTGCACCCGTGCACTCTTTCACACTATCTCTGCAAATACATTTCTCACCAGCACATTTGCACCACACTCAATCTCACGCCCCCACTTGCAATCTCAACTTTGCACACACTTTTTCTATTCACTCATCACTCCTCACTTTTCACACACCCACACTCACGCCACTCCACCCAACACACACTCCACTTTTCTTTTTCTTTCTCACTTTGCACACACCCCACGTCCCTCTCTCTTTCTTTTTCAACTTGCACACACCACTTGCACAACACATGCCTATTTATAGGCCACCAAAGTCGGTTTAGGCTTAGATATTTTACATTATAATATTATTATATATTTGGCTTTAGACCTCTCTAGAAAATGAGAGAAGTTGCTGCACTTCAACACTCCCCCTCAACAACTTCTCTCTATAGATGGCTTGCAGATCATACCGAGTACTTCTCTGAATTTCTCGAACTTTGGTTTAATTAGACTTTGGTTTACTTAGACTCTTCGTGAATATGTCTGCAACTTGTTCATCTGTCTTTGTTGGCTCCATTTTGATCTCCCCTTCAAGGACCACCTTGATAAACTTGTTTGTTGCTCCATTGTCGACTAAGACATGTACCAGTTGTCCTCCAATCTTCACTTGCTCGAACAGCAATCCTTTCTTTTCAAACTTAGGCACTTCGTCATTGGCTTTGATAGACTTCAGGATATGGAGAGATTGCATACTCATATCTTCTTCTTGTTGAGTAATTTGCTCTCTTTCTCTTTTGGCATCTTTTTTTTCCCTTGAAGGCTTCTTCCTTGTATGCTAGCTTTAATCTTCGCCTTTTGTGTGATTTATTTCTTCCCGCGTTATGGCTTTTGTTCCCCTTTTGCTTGGAGTTCTCGCGTTTCTTAAATTTGGCGAGGGATTCAGAAATAGCAACGGAGCAAACTCCCTTTTTCATTTTGCCATGCTTACGCCACAACCATAGCATCTTAGTATCTTCCAAATAAAGTAAGGCATGGTCAATCTTTCTAGCACGGTTGATCTTCTTAGCACCCTCTTCGACGTTTGTGACTTGGATGTATTGTTCCAAGCTCCATGGAAAGTCATCTACATCCTTCGCGTTCTCATCCCCTTTATAAGACTTGGCTTTAGAAACTTCTATTCTCGAATAAGTTGGAATTGGGACGGATGATGTAGCTCCCCCGTCATGAGCTAATACCTTCTTAAGAAACATCATCTTTTCCTTCATATCTTCCAATTCCCCACGTACCGTCTTAAGCTCTTCCTTTAGAGCTTTGTTCTCTTCTTTAAGAATAAGAATTTCACTAGAAAAGGTCTCATATCGTTGCGAACACTTACCAATAGTCTCGCTTAGGGCTCTCGACATTTCTTCGCAAAGCTCATCGACTTCCATTTGGCTTGGACGAAGCTCCTCAGATGTAGGTTGATGTACAACCGTCTTCCAGGGGTTTTTATCTTTCGAGGGTGAGCTTTCTCTTTCTTCACTTGGATCCGATGCTTGCTCTTTACCTTCTTTATTATCTTCTGAAGTCTCTTCTAGGTATTGAGATTCTGAAAGCTCGATCTTCTGGGGCGACCTCCAAGAAGAAGCTTCATCAAACATCACATTCCTTGAAGTGTAGCACTTGCAATTGACTGGATCACAACATCTCCAACATCTCTCATCATTGGAGCACCCATAGTCGACGATCCAATCCTCCTCGTAATCAATTTTTGACTCCATGATTGTTGCAAGAGCTGGTTTCTCCATGTCTTCTTCCAACTCTTCATCCTTGTATTTTGTATTTGTATTTGCAACGAGAGTTGGTGCTTCCATGTCTTCTTCGAACTCTTCTTCATTCTCGTAGTTCATCTTTGAGACTGTGGTTGCTACAAGAGATGATTCACCTATGTCTTCTATCAAATCTTCTTCAACAAAAAGTCCATCGTCTACTTCCCATTCTTCCTCACTGATGGAAGCTTCCAACATGACCTCATTCTCTTCCTCTGTTGTGGTGGTCATGTTTCCTTGGAAAGTCTGTCTCTTGGGCACTCTGCAATTTTGAGCAAAATGGCTCTTCTTGCCACAATTGAAGCATTCACGATTCTCCCTCATGGGTAGTCTACAATCTCGAGCAAAGTGACCTTCTCTTCCACAGTTGAAGCATTCACCACTTTGTCTTCTATCGTTCTCCTCGTATTGTTGGTGATAGTCTTCGTTTCTACGTCGAGCTCCCCCTGAAGTGTTACTTCTATCTCTTGAGTGAAACTTGTCTTCTTGCGTCCTTATTTCATTTGACACACGTTGTCTTCTTGACGTACCTTTCCTCTTGTTGGTGAAGAGTGCCTCCTCTTCGTCTTTTATGGTTACGCCACTCATCTGTTTGGCTAATTCCTCTTGGTTAGCCAACAGGTTCTCCAGCTCGACTAAGGATGGTTGAGTAGGCCATCCCCTCACTGCGGCGATAAACCCATTGTACTCGGGTCTTAGGCCATGGATGATAATTCTTTTCATCCTTGCCTCGCTAACCTTCTCCTCTGGTGCAAGTTGAGATATCTCACGACAGATAGATTTCACCTTGGTGAAATACTGAGCAATAGATAAGCTTCCTTGTGAGATGCTCGCGAGCTCATTTTCCAAGAGTTGGAGGCGTGCTTCATTCTTCTTTGAAAATAATTTCGCCAAAGTTTCCCAGGCTGCCTTTGGTGTCTTCTCATCACGAATATGCTCCAATAGGTCCTCCTCGATTGTGGTCTTCAATATATATAAAGCTCTCCCAGCCTTGATCTTCCATTTTCTCAAGGCTTCAGCATTCTCCTTCGGTGGAGGAGTTGTGTCGGTGCCTGCGACTATTTCCCACAAGTCCTGACCTTGTAGGTAGGACTCTATGCATGTCTCCCAATAACCGTAGTTGTGGTTATTGAGCTTCCTAATCCCGTTGCTTGTGCTTCCAAAGTCTGCCATGCTGACTGACGCCCGACGTCCACTAAGCTTGGTTCCAAACCAATAGCTTTACAGTCCCCGACTGTATTCTGGCAGAGTCTCCCCTTAGCACCTTGATGCAACGTCGACTAATGTAAGCGTCCAACGCTTACCGAAACTTTACAGTCCCTGACTGTATTTCGACAGAATCTTCCCTCAACAAACTGATGCACCGACCAATGTAAGCGTCCAACGCTTACCGAAGATTTCTCCACTGGTAACGGTCCCGGACCGCCCGCTCTGATACCAATTGTTGGAAACCCGACGGACCCAACACACCCACTATGGAGGACCTAAGACTGACCACTAGTGCTACACCAACTCCCTGAGTCGGTTAGCCTTTTTATATTTAATTTCTTAGTGCACAATTTAGGCGGCAGTGCCGACCATATACCAATTAGGCGGTAGAACCGACCATATACTATTCAGGCGGCAGAGCCGACCATATAACTTAGGCGACATAGCCGACCATTAATAACAAATTCAGGTGCACCAAAGAAATACATAAATTAAGGTTGAACCGGAAAACTTCTAATTACAAATAAATAACACTTTTATAAATATACCACAAATATTACAAACATACCTCACTACAATATTTCTCTCGACCCTTACCCAAATATATTTCTCACTTGCACCCGTGCACTCTTTCACACTATCTCTGCAAATACATTTCTCACCAACACATTTGCACCACACTCAATCTCACGCCCCCACTTGCAATCTCAACTTTGCACACACTTTTTCTATTCACTCATCACTCCTCACTTTTCACACACCCACACTCACGCCACTCCACCCAACACACACTCCACTTTTCTTTTTCTTTCTCACTTTGCACACACCCCACGTCCCTCTCTCTTTCTTTTTCAACTTGCACACACCACTTGCACAACACATGCCTATTTATAGGCCACCAAAGTCGGTTTAGGCTTAGATATTTTACATTATAATATTATTATATATTTGGCTTTAGACCTCTCTAGAAAATGAGAGAAGTTGCTGCACTTCAACAGGAAATAAATTTTCAAGGAAGAAGGCTTCCAAATATCAGAATTTCGGAAAACAAAACAAAAACAAAATAAATAAAGAGGAGCGAGAGAGACCTTCCGGCTAACATCATGTTAGATGTAACGACGAACTTAACGCCGGCGATGTTCTCAACGGCGAGATTATTACAGAAACCAACGAGACTGACGATACCGCCGATCATGAAACAGAGAAGCCATTTCATGAAAATATATTGAAAAATCTGGATCTTCCCACGTGTCCTCCAGTCTTGTTTGAAGAAATCATTCTCCGCAATCCTTGAAAAAAAAACACGGAACCGATTAAAAACCGAAATCTAACGACGGAAAATATACATGATAATCGGGAAAAAAGGGGAGGCTGGATTACTCGTAGTCGAGGCTTTCGATAGGGCAGAGGTTGACGCCAACGACGGCGACCTGAGAGGTGGAATTAGTGGACCGATGTTGGCGAGATAGTAAAGGACTGGTGAGAGACTCGTGGTCGTGATCTTGCTCCGGTGGCACATTCTCTGACATGGCGCCTGCTGGTGGCGGAGGGAGCCTAGACTGAATTTCGGTTCGGAATTAAAATTAAAAAAATGGGAAAACAAATATTAATCCAGCAGAGGAAGAGTGTGATAGAGTGGAACTTCACAGGGGAAACTGTTTTATTCTTTATTTTGCTCTTCGAATTTCCCTTTTCTTATAGCATGATACGGTGAAATTAAACTGGAAAAATAAATAGCGAATGTTTAATTTACTGGCTCAAAGCGTCACCGTCCGAAAACGGAAACTTCGTGTTTAGAACCTGTTGCGGCCTGGCTCGGGGCGGGGCCGGGTTCCCTTGGCGACGTCTTTGTGCTGACAAGTCCCTCCTCCACAAGGACAGACGCCGTACTTTAGGTTAGAAGTGCGAACTTATAAAAATTTAGAGAGAGCGAAAGTAAATTTTTATTAAAAAATACATAAAAAAATCGACCACCGCCTCCATCAGTCCCTCGATCCATCCCTGCTCCTCCGTCCTCCCGTTCTATCTCACGTCACATTGGAAATGGTTTAGAATTGGTACCTCATTACAAATTTACATGGGCATGGGTTTAAAAGAAATGGCTTGGTTTTCAAGGAAGTGTCTCATTTTGTGGAGTAGTTGAGCTGTTGAAGTGGGTCGGGCAAAACGGTGAAGTACAAGAATGGGAAATGGTTCAGAATCAGACACAAAGAAGGTTGATTTTTCATGACAAAATTACAACCAATGCATCTTCCCATCCCATGTCATGTTGAATAAAGAGACGGATTGAGCATAAAGAAAATTGTTTTGATAAAAAAAAAAGTTTAACTACAAAATAAGTGCTCAAATTATACTTATTTTTTTGTTAAAATATGTGTTTAAATTTTTATTTTTTTTGTTGAAATAAGTATTTAAAGTATTTTTGTACGACCAAAATAAAAATATTTAACGTAATGACAATTTTGATAGAAAAAATATGAAAACCAGTACCGGAAGACTAAAATATGTGCTCAAACTATTTGCATCTTTTAACTCTGTTAAAAAGCTAATGTCAAAAACTTTTAAGTTCTCTAGAAATATTTAATGATAAAATAGCGAAAGAGGTACCATAGTGGAAGACTAAACTCGCTCAAATGAAAATAATATAAATAAAAATCATTGGAAACCAATTAACATCTCATAAAATATATAACTCTTCATTTCATGTTTGATTACATAAGTATAAATATAATAAAAAATTTAATTATCATATAATATAAAAATAATTAACACATATAAATTTGAAATTACTAAATCATATACTAAAACCTGAGTGAAAAATCATACTCATACCAACTTCGTGGGGTGAAGCCAAAATTTTTCTTCTAAGACGACAAAATTAAATTAATTTTTTTAAAAGTTTAAAAACTAAAAAACCATGACCAACAAAAAATTTAAAACTTGTCGACCACAATGGGCCTGATCTGTTGATCCGAAGTCAAATACGGTAATCCGCTGCGCTATGCATTCTTTCTGCTGCGTAAATGAGATAACACTAAACACAATTAAATAAAAAAATTACAGTAAATTTAATCACCATAATATGAGAACTATTTTTCACCTAACTATATATATATATATATATATACATCGTGGAAATTGCAATTAACTACTCAGTTGGGTCGTGGGTGTTGTTTCATGCGATCATATAGCTAAAAATGAGAGGAAAAAATGGAAAAAAGATAGAGAAATGCACAGCCAACAAATGCTTTTAACAAATTATTAGTATAAAATTAAATGATTTTGTGAAAGTTGTGCTTCCATATGAAAATAATAATAAATGCTTACTTTCAGAAGTAAGATAATAATACATAGATCTAGAAATAAATTGAAAAGACGTTTTATTAAATAAAATTGTAATGCGAGAAGAAGGTAGAGTTAAGAGATGCAATGACAATTGAAAATCATGTAATTTTTTTTTACTAGTGTTTTGGGCGGAGTAATATTCTAAGAAAGAAGGAATAGACTCACATGTGAAGCACATTATTTGTCAAGCATTGATTGGTGACCCTTTACGATGACTCTGTTCTACCTCAAATCATAATTTTCTTTTTCGTTCTTTAGAAGGAAAAATTTCAACACTTTGATCAATAAGATTATAAAATTATTTGTTTCTAGTATGTTAGTAATGGTTGATATAAATTTTGAGTTTTTGTACTTTGGAAAAGTCTTTGAAGGATAAAAATCAATGTGTTGTTAATCCGTTTATGAAAAATAGAAAACTCAAACAAGAATAGAAAATGAACATGGAATAGTAACAGATTTGTAATGGGGTTTAAAATCACCTTAAATTTTTGTTTAATTGAGCCCACACAACGAAAATATTATTCCTTCACCGTAATGCATTAACAGATATCAACATGTAGATATTTTTTGAATAGTCTAAATGTAATTATAAAGTAATATATGTTTATAGATATTTTAATTCTTTGACAATATACATTCACCTTGTAAAAAAATGATTTGAACGCGTATCTCTTCAGATAAACATTCACTTTGTTTTGCGTGAAAGTAAAGAATCATAAATTGAAAAAACGTTCTATTAATATAATTGCAATGCAAGAAGAATAGATAGTTAAAAGATGCAAATAGAGTTGTGCATTATGGGACCTTTTTATAGGAGTTTCGGGTGGAACGATACTCTAAGGAAGGAAGAACAAACTCATGTGTGAAGCACTTAATATGTTTCTTTGGAAGATGAGCTTTCATATGAATATGATAAAAAGAAAATACATACATTCAAAAACAAAATAATAACATAAAAAGCCGTAAATAAATTCAGAATATGTTCCATTCAATAAAAGAAATACTTGCAGCCATAAGTAAGATCACAACATAAAAAGCTGAATGTCTCAAAGATGCAAGGAAAGTTGAACATTATGTGACAATTTTATAAGAATTTTAGGTGGTGCAATACTAAGGAAGGAAGAACAAACTCACTTGTGAAGTATATTGTTTGTCGAGCAGTAATTGGCGAATACTTGTGGTGATCATGTCCTACCCCAAATCAATTTTTTTTTTATTTTTTAAAAGGAAAGGCTTCAGCTCTCGAATTGTCATGTTGTTAATAAAACAAAATTAATTGTTAATATATATAGATTGAATTAAATGTTAAAGACTTTTAAATTTTTTTTTTGGAACATTTAATAAAATCTCAAAAGTAATACCGTACAATAAGATAAACAAACCGACTAAATATACCTAAATGAAAATAACCAAAATAGAAAACATTAAAAACCAATCAAAAACTCAAAAAAAAAAAAAGAACAGAACTCCTCATTTCATGTTTGATTACGTAAGTATTAGTATAATAAAATAATTTAGTTATCATATAATGTGAAAAAATAATTTGTCATGATATAAAAATAATTAAGGCAAATATAAATTTGAAATTACTGAATCATATACTAAAACCTGAGGAAAAAATCATACTCCTACCAACTTCGTGGGGGTGAAGCCAAAATTTTTCTTTTAAGATGACAAAATTAAATTAATTTTTTAAAAAATAAAAAAACTAAAAAGCCATGACCAAAATGAAATACAAAGCTTGTCGACCACAGTGAGAGTCACAGCCAACAAATACTTTCAACACATTATTACTATAAAAATTTAAATGTTTTTTGTGGAAATTGTGATTTTTAAATGAAAATAATAAAAAAATGTATACGGTCATAAGCAAGATAATAACATAGGAAGTTGAAAATAAATTAAGAAAACGTTTTATTAAATAAAATTATAATGCGAAAAGAAAATAGAATTAAAAGATGCAATGAAAATTGAGTATTATGTTTTTTTTGTAAGTGTTTCGAGAGAAGTAATACTAAGAGAAAAAAAAAATCACATGTAAAATACATTGTTTGTCGAGCAGTGATTGGTGACACTTATAATGACTCTATCCTACCCTAAATTATAATTTTATTTTTTATTTTTTAGATGGAAAAACTTCAACTCATGACCAATAAAGGTTATTTGGAACAGAAATTGATTGTTACCTTACAATGTTTAGTAGTCTTAAATTTTCTAAAAATAAAATTAATTTATTAATGATAAAACCTCAAGAAAAACATCACACAAGAAGACAAACAAATTGAGTAAACACGGCTAAATGAAAATAACAAAATAAAAAATCATCGAAAACTAATCATCATCTCATAAACAAAGCAGAATCCCTTATTTCATGTTAAGATGTTAAAACTAAATTATAAGATTTTTTTTTAAGAATAAAAACTAAAAAGCCATGACCAAACGAAAATTAAAGCATATCGACCACAATGGGAGACGAACCCACGACCTTTTGATCCGAAGTCAAACGCGCTAATCCACTGCGCTATGCGGTCTACTGTTGGAATGAAGTGACAGTAATTTAATAAATCAAATCACCATAATATAAGAACTATTTTTTCACGCACACAAATAAGGATGGCAGACGAGTACAATTTTGTGGATTCCACACCATACCCACCCCAATTGGGACGGGGATGGGTATAAGTTTGGTGGGTAGTGGGCGGGTGTGGATGTAAAAAGTCATACCCGCCGTGAGTAGTGGGTAAGTGGTGGATTTAAGACCTTATCCGCCCGTATCCGCCCGCCCTGCACCCACCCGCCTCGCATCCGCCCGCCCTGCACCCACCCGCCTCGCATCCGCCCGTCCTGCACCCACCCGCCCCGCATCCGCCCGCCCCGCATCCTACCCGCCATATAAATTTGGACCATTATGAATTTAGATGTAATTTCACAAACTATTCTATAAATCCTAAAATTTTATAGAATATTTCTTGTAATTTATGTTTTGTGGTTGTTTTTGAATTTATGTTTTATGTTTTATGTGTATGGCTGCTGCCAGGCGAGTACAGGCGGGTACGAGATGGGTAATGGGTATCCAATTAGGTGGTGGGTGTGGGATAGATTTGAGAATATACCGGCGTAGGCGGGTGCGGATTTGAAAATTGTACCCGCCGTAGGTGGTGAGTAAGTGGTGGATATAAAAATTTTAAGTGGGTATGGGGGAGGGGTATCCACACCCGCCCTGCCCGTTTGCCATCCCTACACACAAATATATGAACTTTTCTATTGTTGATATAAAGGTGGCAATTGGGTATGAAATAACTGAAAAACGTATGGATCTGAACTGATGCAATAAAAAATAACCGAAATTTTTAAACATCGGATAAATACAGAGAAAGTTTATCAACGAAACTTATATGTGTATGAGAATGAGGATAGTTATATTCTAACTACAAAAATAACTGAATTGTACTCATATATATCATCGTGAGAATTTTAGATATTTTATAAATTTTTTTAAATATATACTTAACTCATCTTATTATCATTGTTTCATCCATCAAACGATTCAAACAGGACCTAGTGCACTATAAACTATTTAAAAAAAAAATGAATTTCAATTCTTTTATAACTAAGTCGACCCATTTTTTTCTTGAATTATTTATTTATTATTATTATTATTATTATTAATCGTCATGCTGGATTGAGTAATAAACTAACTATTTCCTGACTCATTATGCGATCATCGCCTATGTGCTTAAACAAAATCATTTTCATGCATATTAACAGCACATTCTCATTATTACAAAATAACAACAGTTGTATTAGAAGAGGACATCGACTCTAAAGCATTTAACAAAATTCTTCGAAACTGCAAATATTGGGGACGAAATGGAGAATACAAAATCATCCCCGCCCCGCTCTGCACCGTAAGGGCAATGAATGACATTTCGACTAACATAATGCAAATTTTTAAGAGCACCCCAACGTAGAGTCAGAAATTCCCAAATCAGCTGAAATCTTAGCAATACAATGCATGGTTAAGATCCTAAACTTTGAGCTTAGATCACAACAAAAAGCCTACATTCATACCCTATTAATTTAAGTATGTCCTGTATGTTTAGAAAATCAGTATGACGAATACATCTGTTGACATTTGTATGTACAATCATCCTTTCTAGTAGAAGCATCAAACTTCTGATGGCGAACCAGAACATAACGGGCACAGCGGGTCGCACCTATTCTCATGACTTGTTCTCTGTTCCAAACAATCTGCATGAAATGCATCCCCACAAACTAGAACTGCCACAACAGAGAATTCAGCAGAAGCCGCCAACGCATTTCCAAGAAAATACGGTTTCCGTCTCAAATGCTTCTGACATATGCCACAAATCATCTTCATCTTCTCAGGTGATACCGCATCCATCACTAACAAACTAGACCTAATCCTTTCTGGTCTGCCAAATGCTTGATGCCTACCATCTGCAAAAGTCGAAACTCGAAACACTAAGCTAATATGGCAAAATATAAGCAGTAGGCGCCGAGATAAAAATGCATTCCCACTGTCACATGCTATGGAAACAAACAAATTCTTGGCATGAAAACCAATAATGATGCAACTAACCTGCTTGACATCCAGACTCTGAGTTGGACCCTGTAAACTTGAAGGGTAATCTCTCATCATGCAAAGGACTAATCTTGCCGCGAGAAGTTGATGGGTTAGAATGGTTGCCAGAGTTCTGCCGTTGGTATTGCTGGTCATAGTAACGGCGCGATCCATATCGTTTTGAAAATATCGAACGCCCAAGATTGTAATGGCGTTGTGCAACAGAAGAGTTATGATGGAGTATCTTGACAGAACTACCTCCAACATCCACGCTAGCATCCATATTCAACCAAGGCTATAAAAGAAAGAGAAAATAAAACCAATCCCCAATTTTCCTACAAATTGGATAAAGAACAACTTTCAAAAACAAACGAGGAAAAGAACAAAACCTCTTTGGTTAACAACTCTGTTCCGGATGAGCACGGCATATCTTCTGCAATATTCAATAAAAAGCACAGATAAGGGGGAATTCCTAGCTTAACCACAATATCAGATTATAAATCTGAAGATAAACCAATCCACTGCATGAACATATTTCTTCTACTAAGACCAATATGATTAAATTTAACAAAATCTAATCATGACCACGTCGAGGTAGCCGAAAAACTATGTTAGAATCTCCCAAGTTTCACAATATCATGACGGCTTGTATGATCAAAATACAGTACAAAACCGCCCTAAAGGCCAAAACTTTAACTAACCATTGAAGGGACCGCATTCTCTTGAGATACCAAAATAAACCTATTTGGCGATTTTGCTACCAAAATAAACCTCATTTTCCCCTTCAAAACTCATAATTCATAGAATCTGGCAATTTTCTTTCAACAATTCTAGAGAACCAAGTAATCAACGGAGAAAATACAAAAGTACCCAAATCAAAGATAGAGGGAAAGTGTACAAATAAATGAATTAAACCATCAGCAAACCAGGAAAAAAAGAAAAAAATCAAGATGCATACCAAAATTCAATTTAATTCTGTTCCGACGACTTGTTGCAGCAAATTCTGACAGAAAACAAAAACATTTTCATGTACCTCAAGGTTTTGAAAGACAGAAAAAATGGTTTTCAGACAGATTGAAACAAAATAAATAGAAGAAAAGAAACGTACCCGAAGAAGAAGGAAGACCAAGATTATTATGATTATGATGTCGGGAACTTGTCCTTCTCTTCCCCATTATAATGAATTTAACTGAAACAAAAAAGAAAAAAAGAAACAAAATATAGTAAATTACCCAAAATTAAAAACACAGATGAATATTTGGGTTAACCATAACCCCAAAGCCTCCGTTTATATTTTTTTTGTGAGAATATTTGGGTTCTGGGAGATTATAGGAAAATGTAAGAGCGGATGAAAAAAAATAACACGTGCCTGACCGAGAGAAACCATCCAACTCGGTTCGTTTCTTTGTAACGTGCACTAGATTTTGGCATCCGAAAGAAGAATCAAATTAAATTAATAAATTTCATGGAAAAGGCCGGAGATCACGGGCCTGCTTAATTCATAATTGGACCAAATTGTTTGATTAAAATTTTAATTTTTTTTTTAATTTCAGCTAGGATATATGTCGTCAATAATAGTGATTAATCATCCTGCCACAATTACTCTTAATCTCAATAAAAGATAAACGGTTGGATATAAAATGTACTTCATTCAATTAAGTAGGGTTCGAACACCTCTGACATTATAGTTGTTTAATTTTATCTTTAGGGAGTAGATGTAATTATTATAAGGATAAATATTCTATACACAGGCGGTGAAAATTTTCAGTTTCTACAAGCGCCTTAATTTTAGGGTATGTGGAGTTAGTTTAGGGTATATAGTTTAGGAATTTAGGTGTATGGGGTTTGAATTTAGGGATAGTTATTTCAATTTAAGGTTTAGGATTATAATTCAGGGTTTATAGGTTTAAACCTAAATCCTCACCATATCACCCTAAAAACTAAACTCTAACCTATAAACTCTAAATTATAACCCTAAAGCTTAAATTGAAACAACTATCCCTAAATTCTAACCCACTACACATAAACCCCTAAACCCTCAACTAACCCTAATGTGATTAATTATAACCCTAAATTCTAACCCTACACATAAACCCCTAAAATTAAGGCGCTTGTGGAAACTTTCAGTTTTCACCGCCAGTGTGTAATATATTAATCCTTATTATAATTAATAGATTAATCTATCATAATTTTTATAAACTCTTTTATTTATTTCAGATGTCCATAGCCAATTAGCCATAGGGGGAATAAAAAAGTTGAAGATCGAAGCTACTTCAAAACTATAATGTGATTAATTCTACTTTTAAGAAAGAATAAGCTTACCAAATATTTTTCACCATCAAAACCGAATGTTCCTTTTAAATTAATAATTCGCACACCATCGAAAAGAAAGCTACCAGCCAAATTGTCACCAAAAGGAACAGCAAACGCCATCGAATGTAGTTTTTCAAATATAAAACATAACAAAGAAAGCAACACTTAATTTGCATATCTCATAAACATATTACACATACTTTAATTTGTTTTTCAAATATAGTTTTAGTTATATAAAATTTTAAATAAAAATAATATATTTCAAAATCATGTCAAAAATTATAAAACTAAAATCAAACCATATTAGTAACGTATACCGAAATGTAATAATAAAATATTTTATATTCTTAATAAAATATTCAAGTCTTTTTTTTGGTCAATAGGAATCGATTTTCATTTCACGAAACAGTTACAGAAACATACGTAGAGAGGGGGCACAGGATGTCCCCAACTCGTTTTACACTAGGTGTTTCTAGCCAGTTTAGCTAAGCAATCCCCAGCTCGATTACAAGAATGGGGAATAAAAGAGAAAACACAAGAAGCAAAAAGCTTGGCTGTCGAAAGAATATTTTCCTCCACAGCTGAGGACGACTAGTCAAAAAAAACTCCCGAGCTGAGTCGGTCGATTACCGCTTGACAATCTGCTTCGATAATAATGCTTGAAAAATCATAATCAAGAGCAAGAGATAAGCTAAGTTTGATAGTAAGTGCTTCCGCCACCATAGCTGATGGAGCTGTTGTTTAAAAAAAATCGAGTCTAATGACAACTATAGACCGATGTTACATATTTGAATAGACAATAGCATAGTAAACACGTCCAAATATTCACGGAGCCAACGCTCGGTCTTTTAACAAAGTTTCAACCGCTCTTCTACCGGAAACCAGAGCTCCATCGAATGTAGCCGATGTTACATAATCACCGCACAAATATAAGCCGGATCCGATTTTGGGATTCTTCATCAAATCCGTCGGCGGGGATTGGTTCGGTTGGGCAAAACCGATTCGATATGTTCTCAAATGCTGCCATGACTCGACTTTTGAAGCTCCGAACCAACCCGAAAGCTCCTTGATAACCTTGGCTCTTAGATCATCGTCCGAGTTGTTCTCGAATAACCCAATTAACGATACCGATGCCAACGCTTTGTTCGGAGGGCCATAAGATGGAGCCACATTTGTAGCGAAAAACATATTATTGATGATGCCTTCACCCGAACCGTTGAGAAACAGGACTGGGTCTCGAACCGGAATTTGATCCCGATCCAATGTAAAATACAAGCAAACCGTACTTCGGGCCGTTTTTTTCTTCTGAACCGCCGTCGCCCTTCCCGCCAAAATCTTATCAAGTGCCGGTTCTTCGACCGCCATTATCAACCCGAGCTCACTCTTGACGGTTTCGCCGCTCTCTAATGTCACTGACGGCGAATTCGAGTCGGTGAAATCAACGGAGACCACTCTGGTGTTCAACAGAATCGAATCGGACGGCAGTTTTGCGGCCAATTGGTTTGGTATCTCGCCGATTCCGTTCGCCGGAAGGGTATTTTCGCCGAGAGCGAGAACTTTAAAGATGAAATTGAAGAGTCTCGAAGTAGTTTCGAGCTCCGGGTCAAAAAAAATACCACCAAAAAACGGTTTAAAAAATCTTCCGATCATCGAATCGGAAAACCCAACACTCTTCAACAATTGAATCGTCGAAACTTCACCGGCTTTCAAAATTTCCTCGTCGGATTTACTCAAACTCCGAGCTCTTGTCAAAGCAATAAGCAGCTTATCAAAAACGGATCCAATTGGGTTTCCAAGGGACAAAAGGGAGTCTGAAAAATGGCGTAAAGGATCGGCGACAGTGTGGAATTCACCGCCGTAGTAAACTTTGGCGCCGGAGTAAAACTTTTGAAGATTCAAATCACTGTAATTTAATAGCCTTTGAGCTTCTGGGTAGGCAGTGATAAAGATTTGGAAGCCACGGTCTAAGAGAAAGCCGTCGACGATATCGGTTCGAACGCGACCACCGATCCCATCAGAGGCTTCCAAGAGGAGGAAAGGAATGTTATCGGAGTTGAGACGGGTGGCTGCGGCGAGACCGGCGAGGCCGGCGCCGACTATGATGACGGGTGCTGTTTTGATGACGGAGGGAGGGTTGGGGGCGAGTTGGGTGCAGGCGCGAGGAATGGTGAAGAAACGGTGGGTTGCGGTGGGTGTGGCGGTGGCAGAGAGGAAGGAGAAGGTTGATGGTGGCGGGTGGAGAGTGAGAGGCATTGGATTTTGTTTTGGATTAGATGAGGGTGTTGTTGTGTGTATTGGCCGCTCATCTTTTGATTTTTCAAGGCCATTGCCTTATCCATTCCCTTTAGAAGGATTTTAAGACATATAAAATGTATGTATATATATATATATATATATATATATATATATATAGGGATAGGATCAAATTACACTGTGTAAAACTCTCTAAGTTTTACACCTCTTTTGGATCGTTGGATGAGTGAAACGGATGGATGAGATTAACAGTAAAATATGTGAAGATTATCGCTTGGGAATTAAAAACACGGAGTTAATCTCAACCATCCATTTTTCTCATCCAACGATCCAAAAAAGGTGTAAAACTTAAAGAGTTTTACACAGTGTAAATTGATCCTAACCCATATATATATATATATATATTGAATATGTTGGTGTGATGCAAGAGTAATATCCGTTCAACTTTCTTAGTCTTTTCAAAGACGACACACACAACATGCATTATTGGTGCTTGAACTCGGGTCTCAAGTGATGATGAACATCTACCTTTGTCACCAAGACACAAAGAGATGAGCTGGAATACATATATTTAAAGTGAAATGAAGAATTCGAACAATATAAATAGACTTATTTAATGATATGATTAATTGTTTAAGACACAAATTTTGTCTCGTATTTAAAGATATGATTAATTGAGTTCTAGGGCTTTTATTTTTTAATCTGGTAACTTGTCGAAGAAGCTTGGATGGTATTAAGAAAACTTGAGCTTGTAATAGAGACAATGTCATGGCATTGTTATTTTGTTACAAAAGATTACGGCTATATCTAGTTGCTCTGTTTATTGCCTTTTCTGTTGGCAATTTTTGGAAAGATTTTCCCAGTTGCTAACTTTTGGATTTTTGAGTTTCCAGGGGCAACCTCATTTCTTTTCACCTAATACCAGTATGTTGGCATTTTCATGGTTGCTTTTGCAATCTTGATTTTTGTTTTCCTTGGCTCGGTAGAGGGTTTCGGCACAAAGAGTCAGCCTTGCACATATGACCAAGCTAAGATGTGCAAGCCTTTTGGTGCTTTACATTGCCACCAACTTATTCAAGATCTACTATGGTGATGATTGGGGTGGCCGTTTTGAGGCAACCACTGGTTATGGGCTTGGTGGTTCATCCATGGCTCTTTTCGGAAGAGTTGGTGGAGGCATGTATACCAAAGCTGCTGATGTTGGTGCTGATCTTGTTGGCAAGGTGGAAAGGAACATGTTCTGGTTCCTTGTCTCGGCTTGTGATTAAGTTGCTCTCATGTTTTCAGGTGATTGCTGACAATGTTGGGGATATTGTTGGTGACATAGCTGGAATGGGATCCGGTCTTTTTGGTTCTTATGCTGAATCATCATGTGCTGCACTTGTTGTTGCTTCCATCTCTTCTTTTGGCACCAACCTTATTCGCAACTGATTTCTTTGAGATTATGACTGTTAAGGAAATTGAGCCATCATTGAAGAGGCAACTTATCATCTCCACTGTTCTCATGACAATTGGAATTGCGATTGTTAGTTGGATAGCTCTTCCATCTTCCTTTACCATTTTCAATTTTGGAGAGCAGAAAGCTGTGAAGAACTGGTAAGCACTTGGTGCTTCATTTGTTGACAAATATCTAGAGTTGTATGATTGTATTAGAGTTTTAACATTGAGTTTCTTTTGCAGGCAACTGTTCTTATGTGTTGCTGTTGGTCTTTGGGCCGGTCTGATTATTGGTTTTGTTACCGAGTACTACACCAGCAATGCATATAGGTAACTAATCTTGATGGCATTTTTTCCCTTGACTAATCCTTTAGTTTTATTGATTTTAACAGTTTCTGTACTTTCTCATGCAGCCCTGTACAAGACATTGCTGATTCCTGCAGGACTGGAGCTGCAACTAACGTTATTTTCGGCCTTGCATTGGGTTACAAGTCTTGCATTATTCCTATATTTGCCATTGCAGTCAGTATTTTTGTCAGATTTAGCTTTGCTGCTATGTATGGCATTGCTGTTGCTGCCCTTGGAATGCTGAGCACCATAGCTACTGGATTGGCTATTGATGCTTATGGTCCAATCAGTGATAATGCTGGAGGCATTGCTGAGATGGCTGGCATGAGCCGCAGAATTCGAGAGAGAACTGATGCTCTTGATGCTGCTGGAAACACCACTGCTGCTATTGGAAAGGTTTTATTTTCACACTCAAGCCATTCTTTTTCTCATTTATTTTATTTGTAGCATTTCTGTGTTGGTTCAACATTACCAGTCCTGACTCTGAGGAAGGTTTATTTGTTTTAGTTGACACTTGTGTCTTTGGTAAATTGTTGCATTGGTCTATTGAAGGAGCTTACATCTGCTTTTCATGTTCTATTTTTTGACCTTAGTGTAGATGAAATTTAGGATTTATTCAGTATCTTGATTACTAATTACTTTTATTTTTTCAATGCATTCTGTTTCCTTCAAAATTATTTGCACCATGAGTATTTTTTCTCATAGACCAACTATGATTTTCTGTATTTTGTAACTGTGATAAGTAGTTTTCATACTAGGGTTAAAGTATAGCTGCAATTTTTGCTTGATATAGCTTTTTCTGCATTTGTTTTCAGGGCTTTGCCATTGGTTCAGCAGCCCTTGTGTCCCTTGCCCTCTTTGGTGCCTTTGTGAGCCGTGCTGCTATTTCAACAGTTGATGTATTGACCCCTAAAGTTTTTATCGGTTTGCTTGTCGGGGCAATGCTTCCTTACTAGTTCTCTGCCATGACCATGAAGAGTGTGGGAAGTGCAGGTAGACCCGACTATGCTACCTGTGTTAAGATCTCTACCGATGCTTCCATCAAATAAATGATCCTACCTGGTGCCCGTGTTATGCTCACACCCCTTGTTGTTGGGGTCTTTTTTGGCGTGGAAACTCTCTCTGGTGTCCTTGCTGGATCCCTTGTCTCTGCTGTCCAGGTAATGTTAACAACTTTAAATATTCTGTATTACCATAGCTTTATGATTTGAAATTGCATATCAACTTGCTGCTTGAAATGCTTCCTGTTGAAAGTTCGTCCTAATCCTTTTTTGGGTAACATTTGCAGATTGCTATCTCTGCATCCAACACAGGAGGTGCTTGGGATAATGCCAAGAAGTATATTGAGGTATCCCTATTTTGACCGACTTCCATGAGTCGCTCTTATAATTTGATGTTTGTAAGTAATGTCTCGATATTTATGCTCTGGATTTCGTTGTAGAATGCAGGCTGGTGCTTCAGAACATGCAAGAACACTTGGTCCAAAAGGATCAGATCCACATAAGGCAGCTGTTATTGGTGATACCATTGGAGACCCTTTAAAGGATACATCTGGGCCATCACTGAACATACTCATCAAGCTAATGGCCGTTGAATCACTTGTCTTTGCTCCCTTCTTTGCTACACATGGTGGGCTGCTTTTTAAGATATTTAAGTGAAGACAAACATTTGCTACTACTCATCTACCGTTTCCGGCACCTGTTATGTCAAATCGGCAGTAATAGAGCCATATCCCTTTATGATTGCATACTCTATGCATGAAATTTTACTTCCTCAGGTGCTACTTTGCCTTTCTGAAAACACTTATATCTGAAAGAAGCATAATTGTTTTTCTTCCTGTGGAAGTTCAAGGAAATCCCATGGCTAGATGCTAATAGCCACTAGCCATTCTTGGTTATAAGCCAATGAAGTTAGACTGTAAATTTGTAATGGCTTTAGCTCTCTTCTTGCCTGATGCCTATGCAGCAAACTGGTATCTGCTTCTTTTTGGATTTTAGCTCTCTTCTTGCATTAAAAAAACATTTTAATTTTGCAAATTCTTTGATTTCCAACTCTGAACAACGTTTTACAAACTGGGCCAATCAGAAGAATCCAAGTGTACAATGTCCCGGATTTGATGGGTCCTACAAAACTTGACCCGAGAACCAAATATTCTTAAAGATGCCTTTTTTAAAACAACCCAGGCCACAAACCGATTCCCCCGTGGCCTCCTGAAGTCCTCAAGCGATGGCTTTTAACTAAGTTAACCAAGTTTCCCAGAAAAGAACTCTCTTTTATTACCTCCTAATCACCACACCTTCAACTTTCGTCTTGAATACTCAAGCTCAGTTTCCCTTCCTTTATTTTCAGTCATTCTTCAACGCAAGAGGAAACAGAGATGGCAAAATTCACCACCAGATTAGATAACTTTTGCTTTCTTCCTCATAACACCAGTTCTTCCCAAAGTTCAATTTTTTTGAGCAGAACTTCACGGAAGAATCTGCACTTGGAGTTAATTCCTTCAAAGCATCGGTTGAATTCCAAAGTTTTATGCAGTATCAAGGACAAAGAGAATGTTAAAGACGAGAGAGAAAAGGTTGGTGCTAGCAGTGGCGGGTTAGTAAATGGGGTACGCGTCGAGGAGCTGGACAAAAAAGGAGGTTTGGGTCAGGAAAGTGCGTCTGGAGAAGCTGATTTTGATTTGGTTTGGCCTCCATGGAAGAATATTCCTCAGAGATATAAGCTCATCGGTACCACTTCACTTGCCTTTGTTATTTGCAACATGGATAAGGTTGGTCCTTGACAAATTTTTTTTGCTTTGATTCTAAACCTCTTAGGCAATTTATCAAACACTTTGTAGCTCATAACTCATAAGAAATATATTATGAAGCTAAAGTTGACCTGTTGATTCCAAAGTAATTGCTCCATAGAACTCCATGTTGGTGTTTTGTTTCATGTAGAACTTTGGGGAAATTTGTCTGTTGAAATGAACAAAAACAAGTTGCAATATTAATTCTCAGTGAAGGTTGTTATAATGTTCAAGGTTTCTTGTTAGGTTGTATTGTATTTAATTGTTACTGTTTTGAAGAACTAAAAAAATTCTTGTATTTTTGGGTAAGAAAGAAAGTGTTATTACTTCTATATAGAATATTTGTCTGATCGGATGCTAATTTTAATAATTTGGGAATTTTTAATCAATTATGATTTTGCTTTATAGAAACTATTATTGGAAGCCTAAGCAAATAGCAAATAAAAAAGTTTAGGTTGAACTAATTTTGTCGAGTTTGTTACATGGGATAGGTGAACTTGAGTATTGCTATAATTCCAATGTCACATCAGTTCGGGTGGAATTCATCAGTAGCTGGATTAGTGCAATCATCCTTCTTCTGGGGTTATGCATTGAGTCAGTTGCCAGGGGGTTGGCTTTCGAAGCTTTTTGGTGGAAGGTTAGTTTTATAATTTCTTTAAGCAGTCCAAATGCAATATATAATTTCTTCATAAGTGTTAATGAAAAGTGATGCTCAGTCTATAACATCTTAGATGTCTATGGCTCTAGAATTCTAACCCTTGAAACAAACAGTATTCAAATAAACTGTCATTTGTTTGATGTTAAAAAGATGACTTCCATAGATTATTGAAAAACCAAAAATTTATTTTTCTTTGGAAACAGTCCATATACGCTCCATATTACCTGCTAGCTTCTTATTGATGCAGAAAAGTTCTTGAGATTGGAGTATTGGCTTGGTCCTTGTCTACAGCACTTGTTCCCGTTCTTGCTGGATTCATGCCTGGACTACTCTTGACTAGGATTTTGGTATGTAGGCATTATTTTTCTTATTTTTTCTTCAATTTTCATTATCTAGCTACTGTCGGGACATTTATTCAAATCTCTTGATTGTCCAACCAAAAGTGTTCAGGTTATATTGAATCTTAGATTTTATTATCATATCATTTATTCTAAAGTTTCACTGAAGCTGTTCAGCTGTTTAATGTACTGCTCATTGATATAATTATGCAATTATGCTGGAGCTTCTTTTGTTAAATGCTAATTAGTATGCCTCAAGTCTGAAAAGAATCATCTTTTTATTGTAAATCTAGGTCGGGATAGGAGAAGGTGTTTCTCCGTCAGCTGCAACAGACCTTATTGCTAGGTATGTGTGGCATCTATATTCTAAGAGCATGTTGTTTTATGACCTACAGATGACTGCTAATACCTAATGAGTAACCTTAATATTTCTGGTAAATCATATGCATACGAATCTTAGTTATATGGTTGTTTGCGTGATATATACACCGTTAAAATCTTATGTTGTTTATACACAACCATGGGAGATTAATTTTCAGGTCAGGAGGGTAAGAATCAGGTACCCGTCCCTGTGCTGTGGGCAGAAATGATTTTTTTCTCTCCTTACATAATTACACTCGGAGATGCAGATGAACTTCTATAGTTCATCCCTAAATAACTAACCGTATCTTGCTTGTTTCTTTTTGTCGGTATTGTCCGACAAAACATGCAGGTCAATACCTTTGGAAGAGCGGTCCAGGGCTGTATCATTCGTCTTTGGTGGGTTAAGTGTAGGAAGTGTTACAGGGTACGTTTTTTAGTAGGTAAATACATATTAATGTTCAACTAAGTGATTCATGTTATGGACCAAAAAATATTGCTTCATTTCTACATCATGTGTGCAAAAATGTAACTTCACAATTTATCTAAGGGAACAAGTAATGACATTCATTTCTACATACTAATGTATTTTTTCTTTAACATCCTTTTAGGACTATATTTTTAGGATGTTAAACATGAGGAATTTTTTTCATGTATCATTTAAAAGAAATCAGATCAGGATATGCAAACTAAGCGAGTAGATAGCCTTCAAGTTGCTTTTTCCTTTTCTAACTGTACTATCCATGGTTCATTTGTTAAATGCAGTCCAGTTGGGTTAAATGAGTGTTCAATTTAATTTTTTTCATCTTTTCTTTGTTTGCAAATGTTGCAGGCTTCTTGTAGCTCCTACACTCATCCAAAACTTTGGGTGGGAATCCGTATTTTATATATTTGGCTTACTGGGGATATGGTGGTATGTTACTATCTTTAAATTTATAAATATGTTACTTATTGTTTAGAGTAGGTGTTCTTTCTATCTGCGCAACAAACAAAAATATAGGAGAACATCTTTTCTTAAACATAGAAGTTAAAAGTTGCTTTTACTTTGTTCCAAGAATTTGCCTTCTGAGAATTCTTGGGCAATCTAATTTTCGAGGGTTTTTGTTTTGAACATTTATTTCATTGATGGAACGGAAATTTGACTTAAACCTTCTCGCCAAAATATTGAAGGTATTCGGGATTTCATTTTCTTGGAGAAGAGCAAGCTTTAGATGCAGTCAAAGTTGAGCATGTTGCACGTAAACATCCATTCCCTATTCATTATCGTTTATTTGAAAAAGTGAATTGCCTTTTGTCCTTTCCTCATACGGATAATGAAAAGTTGAGCATTTTCCTTAGCTATTTTAAGATAATGGTAATAACAGTCCACATGCATTTGTAAGTTGTAACTAACAAGTTCAACTACATTTGGTTGGTGAATTGCTGATGGATACTTGGGCGATATATGATTTAGCTTCTATATTAGCTCTCCTTACATTGGCTATATATCTGAGCCTTGTTGAAACATTAGTCTTGCTGTCCTCTTCAACTTCTCCATTGTATCTGTCACCACCATAGATGCAATCTGTTATTTTGTGAATGTTCCTACAAACAACTATTGAGAAATAGGAAGGGACAACTAAAAATACTTTACTTGAAACTAGGTCCCTCGAAGGGAGTGTAATTTAGTTTCAAGGGCTTTTCCATTAGGAAGGTGTAACAAGAACAAATTGTTGATAGGCATCTAAGCACTGTGCAAATATAGAATTTCACTTTTCTGAATTCTTGAAGGATTAATCTATATCTGCCTTCTCAATGATCGTTAACCTTATATGGACAAGTTTCTTGAAGTCCCTTTTCAAATTTTACACTAAGAGTGCTTTCTACCGGACCATCATGCTCCAATTAGAATTCCTTAGTCTCATAGTGGTTATAAGTCAAGATAGAAGAGGAAGCCAAAAGGACATGCATATTGCATAGAAACTAAATGGTCTAGAATAGAAAAGAGGGATTAATATGAACCATGTAATTGACTCTGGGCAAACCTGATACTTGATACATAATATATTTTTGCAAACTTAACTAACCAGTCAGAAGATTCACAAAACATGGTAGTTCTGTAGAACTTAATCGTATAATGCTACAATGAATGTTTTAAACATTGTTATTACCTGTGTTTGATGTTTCACACTCTTCCATTTTTTCCTTGATTTCCTCTTCAATGTACTAATGATCCTGACTTTTGGTATATGACAGCATTACGATCTGCTAATCAGCACAAGTCATGGAATGATTCTCTAAAAGAATTAGATGAGATGAAAAATTCATGGAATAGCACCCTAGAAGAGTTGCGTGTCTCCTTGAAGGTACGATGTCTAATTTTTAGTTACCTACTTCTGACAATGAAAACTATCTTCCCCACAAAAAAAGAAAAGGTGTATTTTGAATTTCTATGGTTTTTTATGTCCTTAGCTTTTGGTGGATACTTTTATCAACTAAGGCACCCTTGCTGATTTGGTTGACTATTTGATCTCCTATGCTTTGGTTCACTTCAACTGTATATTAAATTGTTAGTGGTTTCATTTGAAAAATAGTTCTGATTTGTGGAACATATGCTGGTTGCATATCCAGCTTATTCAGAGCCTTATCTTAATCGGTGCTGCTCCTTATCATTCTGCTTAACTTGACATGTAAAGCAATGGTGATTCGATGTATAATCTTGTAGAACAAATATTTTGCATATAGGTGGATCTTGGATTAACAGCCAGTTGTCTTGGCCATTTTTATTAAAACTACCACAACTTATACACCTGGGATTTATTTGAAATTATTTTATTACTACAATATTTTGACCTTCAAGTTCAAATGTAAAAGCCTTTTCTGTACAAACGAAAGCAGCTTTTTTTGCCTTGGGGTAATGGGTAGTTAAATTGCTTTCGGACTACTTTTGTTATCATCACACACACAGAAAAACTTGTAGTGGCCTCAGTTGAAAACTATTGATAATCTCGTTTTATTAGTAGCAGCTTCTAATGTTTCATTATATTGATCTTGGTCACGTTCTGCTTGGTTTCTTATTGGTTTTTGTCTCATAGGATGTACCATGGAAGGCTTTTTTCAGAACTCCAGCTGTATGGGCTATGATATATGCTCATTTTTGCGGAAGTTGGGGTCATTATACTTGTTTATCTTGGCTTCCTACCTTTTTTAGGTATGTTCACTGCATTTTCGTATTTTACCCCTTTCATATAAACATTCAACAGCGTGAGTATTTTTAGAGGATCACGTGAATTTTGTATATTTTGATCTTAAGGGATACTACATTTGTATTGTGATCCTATAGGTCTAATCCTTTGTTTTTGAGGGGGTTGTTTTAATCCACCCTTTAGTTGCATAAAATTCCAGAATTTTATAATCGAGTATTTAGTACTTGTCATTTTACTTTCTCTAAAATGTTCAAGAGTATAAATTGTATAAACACAATTGTATTGCATTTTTTTCTTGTTATATTGTTTCACACATGTAGAAGTTTAACTTCTGTTTTGCATAACATGCAGTGAGGAGCTGAATCTGAATTTAAGAGAAGCTGCATGGGTAAGGTTAAAGTATCTATATTCTATACTCGGTTAGAGCATTCTTCTGAAGATTTAAGGAAGAATGGAGCAAAAACTTTAGCCTTCAAGTTTTGTCGTGTGTATTGGCAGAATTGCAATGGAAATGAATGAGCATATATATTTAATATTTTCCAAAAAAAAAAAAAACTTATGAAGCCAATTCTGCACCTAACCATTCTATAGTTTCCTCTAATGAATGATGATAGTGAACTTGGAAATTGTGTGTACTTTTTACATCAGATACACCTAGTTCTTATAGCAGTTATTATTCGTTCCCTGACTGAATGTTGAATTATTTACATTCTTACAAACAATAAGCTATGTAACCGCAGGTTTCCATCCTTCCTCCCCTGGCTTCCGTTTTTGTGACAAGCCTAGCTGCACAGGTTGCTGACAATTTAATTGCAAATGGAGTTGAGACCACTACGGTATGACATCCGATAATAATTATTATTACTTTCTTTATGATTACTCACACTGAGTTTGTTGAAAAATGGTCAATTTATTATTGAATCTTTGAAGTGAATCTATATAAGTTGAGCAGTGATATTTTATTGTTCTTTGGAATATTTAGCTTTAAAATTTTAAGGACCTCCGTTGGTATTTAACATAAATAAGCTTACCTAGAGGAATCTAATGTTATTTGTGATTTGAATCTTACTGATGGCCTTGACTTTGTGCATGCAGGTGAGAAAGGTCTGCCAGGCAATTTCCTTTTTGTCTCCCGCAACTTGCATGATTATATCTTCTCTAGATCTAGGACTGCAGCCATGGGAAATTGTGGGCATTCTGTCCTGTGGACTAGCTCTCTCCAGCTTTGCTTTGTCAGGTAGTTACTAATCCAGCTAGTTTCTCACTTACTTGTTCTGGTTATAGAAAATTAACACTTATTGTGCATGATGTGCCTTTTTATTTGCGGGTTAATACATACATTATCGGTACTAACTCCCAAGCCCTCAACTGCTTGCAGGGCTTTATTGTACACATCAAGATATATCGCCTGAATATGCAAGTATACTTTTGGTATGTAAGTTTATAAATTGCAAATTGGTTGGTTACGTACTTGAAATCTAGGGTCTTAAACTGACTAGTGACATGAAAAAGAGATGCTCATGCATTCATGATATACAGTTGGGGCTATTCCGTTGACTTTCTTTTATCTGCCGAATGTTGCAATCATACATAGACTGTTGCATTTAAGCATGCTTCTCTGTGAATCACATTAAACGGTTCTTTCTTCAAATTTTCCTCGTAGGGCATTACCAACACTGTCGGAGCAGTGCCCGGAATTGTTGGCGTTGCCCTTACTGGTTTTCTTCTTGATTCAACTCATTCTTGGGGTGTAAGTTTAATCTTTTTAATCTATAATTGGGAATGATACCTCTCCCCTCCCTATACTGTAAAAAATTAATGGGACTTCTGTTATGTGCAGGTGTCATTGTTTGCACCGTCCATATTCTTCTACTTGACTGGTACCATTGTCTGGTTGGCTTTTGCTAGCAGTAAGCCTCAAAACTTTTCGGAGAGTGATTGACCTTGTTTCTGCACTTTACATGTTTTTGTCCCAATTGAAGCATCCAAACTGATATACAGTGTTCAAGGTATCCCTTTCCACTGTGCCTACTTACAAGTCGACCATGTTCGATGCTTATAGTTGGTAGTTGTTCATATACCAGCGTAGAAAATACACCTGTATGATTAAAACTGCAATTTCCTTGATATAATTTGTATATCCAAGTAAAAGTTTTGGCCACATATTGTACTCGAAATATTCAGTTCTCAATTTTTGTGAACTTGCTTATTAGAGTTGGCAATCAGTAATTATCTTTGAAAAGCGTAATGCTTACATGATGGATTCTTACCTTCTCTTCTCGCTTCTGGACACCAATACACTTTCTACTTTACGGATGAATTAGTAGGCCATTCTATGTGGTGGTTTGTTCTCCCACAACCTGTTATATGACAAGCAACAAGTTCACCGTGCTGGAGATTCGACTTAAAATTACGAGGTGGCGGGCAGTAACTCATAACCTACTGAAAGTTGTTCGGACAAAAGTTAAGGCAGGAGGGACAGATATGAGCCCAGCTAAATGTGTATGAATGAATTCCATTTGGGTCAAATGGGGATTCCTTACATTAACGTTATGATTTACAGAGCACATGGTACCGATGATGTTCTACTAGCTTGGACCTATGACCATGTACCAGCCATTCTAGTAAAGCAGACGATTTATATCTGTCAAACTCACGGACACTCGGTAACCATGATATATAAACACAGCAAGTAAGAGTTGAACTACCGTGTAAGTGAATAAAATGACTCGAACTCTCAGCTTGTTTTCTTGCTTATTCCTCCTATATTCCAACACTAGTACTTTCATATGTAAAGAGTAAAGACTGCTAGGTAGCTTTAGAATGAATTACCTGGAAATAACAGTGGGAAAGCTAGGTCTTGTGCAAGATCAGCATGTTACATCCTGCTAATTTGACATAATTGAATAAATTTCAGTTTCCAACTTACAGTTGATTGCTTGATCAAACCCTGCCGGGATACTACAAAAGCCCAACACCTAATCAAGCAATAACAAGTTCTAATAAACAAATAGGTTCTGATTGTTAGTTCAAGATGCAATGATATCTTAAGGCCAAGGATTAGTTTGGAACATGACTACATGAAAAATGCTTGAAATAAGGTTCATTTGGAACGGTGAATCTTCTACTCTAAGCAAACAAACTGAATTCTCCCTCCCTGCTAAAATTTCCTCACCCAGAGGAAACAAAGCAGGCAATAGTAGAACATCTGAAGGCCTAGGATTAGTTTCATTTCCTCTTCTTAGAAGGCGGCTGAGGAACTTCATCATCATCATCATCTTCTTCTTCCTCCTCCACCTCATCCTCGGTGTCGTCATCGTTGTTGTCGTCCCCATCATCATCCTCGTCGTCGTCATCCTCTTCACCGCTCCCTCCGTTCCCATTGGCTTCAGGGTCATCCTCGGGATCCCCTTCTTCGCCTTCTTCAGCTGAGAAATCCTCATCATCTCCATCATCATCTTGATCATCTACGTCCTCCTCTTCATCTTCGTCATCATCCTCTGTATCACTGCCATCTTTGTTTTCTGGACCAGGATGTTCTGTTTTTAGAAGTTCGTCAAATGGAAACCTGAAAAAGAAGTCAATCCCACCAGCTGTAAGATTTCCTCACAAATGATTGATGGACAGCAAATCAAGATGAAGAAGGAAAGGAATTCCATTACCTCTGATCCACTGCAGTCAAATTAAGTGATGCATTCATATCATTCAGCACCGATCCCGTCTACAACATCTTAAATCATGTCAGAAAGTATCCTAAACAAAATGCTATAATAACAATAAGCAAATAAGTGATGCACGCTTCTCATAGGCAACAAGCTTCTATGCACATTTTAAAACGCTTGAGCAACAAAAACAAGTTTTTGCATCAATTCAGGTAGTCATAATATGGATATTATCACTCAGAAGATAATCAAGATCAAAGAAAGGAATAAAAATGGTACGCAGACATGGAGGTGCAACAGTAACAAACTCAGTATGATATTAAAATAATCATGTTCATCATCAAACAACGATAAATCCAGAATCCATGTCCTGTATGAACTATGAAATGATAACGAAAGCAGTCTTACCCAATCAATTAGCCCCCTAATGTTCCAAGACCGTAGTTCATTGATAATTGGTAGTACATGAAACTCAATATAAATGTTGTAACATAGACAGAAAATATGTCAAGCACTACGTCTACAAGGCGCAGGGGAACGCATGCTCACGGTTAGAAACGCTTAGAAGTGATATAGGATTCTGGTGTCTTATGTAGAATCTAACTAAAAACGAAAAGTAGTAGGGCTCCACAGGCAGCAATTTAAAGAATCTGTAGCCATCACCGGATGTTAAAGAAGATGGTAATATTCAATTGCAGACAACAATACAATAAACGGCATACTATTTTCAAGTAGTAAGAAGCCATGAAGATGATATTAATTCTTATGCAAAAGCTTATTATAGAAAAAAAAACCACCAGTTACAGGCAAGTACAAGTTCAATCATAAAAAAAAAAACTACTAAAACGTAATGAACTCAATTAAAAGAGAAAACAAAAGGTTCAAACAAGTGGAAGCCTTCCACAAACGCCTATTCTGGAAAAAAAGAGGAAAATTTATGACCCCAAGAGGTGGTCCACACAATTTCAATCGCTGAAAGCAAAGCTTGCACTTAACAACAACAACCAATGTACAAATCCATAGCAGAAAATGAAGTAATTCTAACACTTTAGTATCTCAGAAACCACAATGAAGACAAAGAGAGGGAAGAACAAAATACAAGCAGCACAACGCCACAACCTTAAAAACAAACAAATATAATATTTTTTGGGACAACCCAAAAATACAACACAAGTTTCAAACTTGGGGGAAAATCTTTACATAGAAGAGAGTAAATTTACCAGCATGAGAAGGCAAGCAAGAGACTTTCCAGCCAGAACTAAAGTTTCGGCCAAGAAAGCTTCCATTACAGAGCATACCCAGATGCTCTTTTCAACGGGACCGAAACTACCCGCCTCCATTGCTGCCTTAACTATGCTAAGAGCAGAAGCACACTTCCTAAAGATAAAAAAAAAAAAAAAGTAAAAGGGGTTGAAAAAATAGTGAAGCTGGATAGAAGGAGAGAGAAAGACCTAAGCACAGAGTGGTTTCTGGATCTGGGTCCGTTTAGGGTAAACCCTAGGGGTTTTTTTTGTTATACGGAGTAAAAAGAAAAAAAAATATGTGATATAAAATAATTAAAATGATAAACTTATTTTTAAAAATTTAATTTTTATTTTTATATAAATATTAATTAAAATTTGATACAAGGTATACATATTACATAAATAAATAATTATGAGATGCAGTACAATAGTTACTTTTTATGACTTTTAATACTCAACTTTAAGAATGTAATATATTGTGAATTGAATTTGATTGATACTATAATTGTTGTACGTACAACAAAAATTTTAGATTAAAATCTTATTATTAATAAAGCGTTAAATTTAACAAAACATTCGTATTAGCATGAACCAACTTGCGTCAGTGGCTAAAAGAATGATTGTTGTTCCTAGAACTTAAGGGTTTGAGCACCAGCTGTTGCAGCAGGGTGATTGAGTATGTTTGAACATGCTTTGTTGAATGGTTGAAGGTATATTTAGAACATATACTTTACTTGTAATCACCTTAATTTAAAAAAAAAACACTCGTATTAAGAACATTAAATCCCTGAAACTAGGTACCTTCAGGAACAAACATATAACGTGTTTAATTTTCCCCAGTATTTGGCCAGCTCTTTTCGAACCGTTTTCAAGTTGTCATGCAAAACATCTTATTCTGTTTTTTTACAGCACTATTAGGATTTGGGTCGTAATCATACTTGCATCTAATTATGCGATTCCACAAGCTATCTTTCTCGTTTGCGTACTTCCAAACCCACTTTCCAAACAAAGCTTTATTTTGGAGTTCTAAGTTTGGAATGCCCAGACCACCTAATCCCTTGGGTAAACTGATGCCCGACCATTTCACCCAATGTATCTTCTTCCTATCTGCGGATCCACCCCATAAAAAATTAGCCATCAAACTTGTGAGTTTTCGATAGATTGTTATCGACATTTTAAAGAGCGAGAGATAGTAAGTAGGTAGCGAGGTCAAAACAGATTTTATTAAAACTAGACGACCCCATAAGATAAATCCTTAGCCTTCCAACTAGCAAGTCGAGAATTAAACTTGTCAACAATGGGCTCCTAAAGGGCATTAGCATTTCTTCTATGTCCAAGCGGAAGGCCCAAGTATTCTGCTGGAAATTTACCTAGCTCACATTAATGCCAAAAATCCTGCTCTTCTTCATATTTAACTGAAGTCCAGAAGCCAATTCGAAGACATGTAGAATTCTTTTGAAGTTTTTGACCTGCTCGAGAGAGGCTTCACAAAAAATTATGAGATCGTCGGCGAACTGAAGATGTATAGTATTCACGAAATTCTGACCCCTTCCCATTAGGAAACCCGAGAACAAGCCTTTAGAAGAGGCTTTCGTCAACATCAAATTAAGACCTTCCCTACAATGTTAAACAACATGGGGGATAGCGAGCACCCTTGTTTGAGCCCATGAGCTATTGAAAACCTATCTGTTGGTGCCCCATTCACCGGAATCGAAATCGAAGCTGAAGATATGCATTGAAAGATCCACCCGCACCTCTTTTCCCCGAAATTCATCTCTTTCATCACCCTAATGAGCAAATTCCAGTTAATTGTGTCGTAGGCACGCTTAAAATCAATTTTAAAAACAAGGCCCTTTGATCTCTTCTTAATCAAATCATCAATGCATTCATTGGCTATGAACGAGCAATCAAGAATTTGTCTTTCGAGAATGAAGGCGAACTGCGAGTTGCTAATAATGGAGTCGGCATAACACCCAAGTCTTCCAGCCAACAATTTTGATAATATTTTATAAATACAATATACAAATATATTTCTTCATATTCTTTTATACGTGATATACATATATAAAACACTGTTGAAGGACTTAACTTGAACTTTAAAATCGATCCATTAATTACTAAAAGTTTTGAGTTATTCGCAGTTCCATTTTATAACTCAAATTTTATTTAAAATTTTTTCGAGTCAAGTTTATAAAATTACGATTCGAGTCAATTCATATCGAATTTTTCGAACCTCGTGTAAAAAAATTCAATTTTTTCGAGTCAATGTGTTTATTGCCCGCTTCCGAACAAGATTATATATCTTTTAATCCTCGTCATGAAGCTGACAACATAAGTGAAGAAGACAAATTGAAGAAAATATGTTCTTCTCAACATATCTTTAATTGTTTCTTTTGAACCTAACAATGGGAAATTTTGATATCAATTGTATGTTTATGTGTCCTTTTCGCATTTATGTTATTATACATAACTTTATCATTTCAATTAATACTTCCTAAAATACGTTAATGCTTCTCAACTTTGAGTATCACACTTTCATAGAAGACAACCCGCAAAATCGTACATTCTGAAAAATTATTAAATAGATTTAATTCACCACGTAATCCGTCATCCCAGTTAATAAAGTTCGGGTTAATATTCATACAAGTAGTGAGGTGTCATGTTCAGCGGGGTCATATTGTCCAACGACGGTACAGGAACAACCTTGCAGTAGTGGGTATTGCTTTTCTTCTACATTTGTCGTTTGAAAGTATGTAATTATCTTGTCTGAAACTCTTGCTTTTCTGGTTAAGGTTTCGAGTCGAGCTCATTCGAGCCGAACTTTGACCGAGCCGAGGCCGAATAGCTCGCGAGCCGGTCAGGCTCATTATCATAGATGATCAAATTTGGAACTTGGAAATGTTAGAGAAATAGTCAAAAGGCGACAACTTTCCACATTTTCTAGCAAGATTCAGTGCACCCACACAACTCCACAAGTAGTGGAATTTCATGACTTGAACCAAAATATGTCGGATAGAGGCAAACTCTGATTTCTTCGTCTAAAATACCAAGTCTAGAGAATAATTAATGCAGTCTTTGCAGGAGAATCAAACTCTGCATTCTTCAAAAGAGTACTCTGCCTTTTTTTATTGAATGATAACAAACAACTAGATCAAGTACTACAAGTAGAGAAAAGATAAATTTAACATTGGCTTACATATCAATTTCCACAGTGGAATCTTTTAGGCAGAATATGGTCTTCCAGAAAATAGTAGCAACGTTTGCTGATTTCCCCTGTATGATAGAACCATGCTTGTCTCCAGTAAGGATTTATGTAAAGCACACTTGCAATACTCAGTATCGCCACAACATAAGACGCCACGAATGACCCATAAAAGGCAGTCATATCAAGGAAACCCTTGTCAGTTGACCCCTTTGGCAATGAAGATGGTGATGCTCCGGATGTTGAGCAGTTCTTCGGCAATGGTTTACCGCAAAGAAGAGGATTCCCAACGTAGCTGTTTTCCTCAAATGTTGCAAATTGTGCCGTAAATACAGGTGTACTTCCAGACAGATTATTGTATGCCACACTGAAATAAGACAAGCTAGTTAACCCCACGAGTTGCGGAGGGATTGTACCACTCAAGTTGTTGTGAGAAAGATCCAAACTCTCAATTTGCTTCAGATCAGAAAATGCTAGTGGGATTGGTCCTATCAAATTGTTGTGAGACAAATTCAAAGCAAAGATATTTCGGAATTTCTTCACTTCACGGGGAATCTCACCTGTCAACTTGTTGCAAGAGAGATCGATGCCGGACAAGTATGTAAGGACTCTTCCCTTGTAAGAGTAGGACTTGTTTTTCGTTGTGAATTGTATTGGCTCATCAATGGAGAAAGAACTGGGAGCTTGCGCAACAGCTTCAACAAAACGGACGTATTCTTCGGATATTTCACTCAGTGTTGTAATCTTCAGGCACGATGGAATTGTACCCGAAAGATTGTTATTGGAAAGATCAATTAAGCTTAAGTGGCTCAAATTGCATAACTAAACTGGAATCCCGCCTTCAAAATGATTGTTATTCAAGAGGAGATAACTCAGCTGAGAAAGGTTGCCAATCCAATTTGAAATTTTTCCAGTCAAGTGGTTATTGCTGAGATCCAATGTGACCAAGATGGTGCTGTTTCGGAAAGCATCTGTGAGTGGCCCTTGAAGCTTGTTTCTGGATAAGTGAACTTGACTGATCCATAAAGGGCTGAAGCATGATGGAATATGCCCAGAAATATTGTTCACTGAAAGGTCTAGAAGTTTAAGATGAAGATTTAGATTGCAAAACTCCTCCGGAAATGGACCTTCGAGATGATTTCGTGCCATCACAATTTCTTCCAAACTTGACATACTCCCCATCCACCTTGGTATCTCGCCAGAAAGCTCATTATTGCTTAAATCCAATGTTGACAAACTTGACATGTTGGCCATCCACCTTGGTATCCCACCAACGAGCTCGTTATTGCTAACATCCAGTGTTGACAAGGAAGAGCAATTAGACAAAGAATCTGGGATCTTCCCAGAGAAATGATTCCCATCTAAGCGCAACTCCCTCAATTCTGTCAGGTTAAACTTTGAAGAGAACATCTGCCCTTGCAATCTGTTGTTGGACAGTGTAAGGGAAACCAATGAAGAGCAGCCCATGGCCAAATGCTCCGGAAGTCCACCGGACAATTGATTCTCAGACAAGTCCAACTTGTAACCCCCTAGACCCGCCTATGCGTTTCACGGATCCTAGGAAGTCACATTAGGGTCACAAGAGCGACCCACAGAAAAATTTCAAATAAAAATATGGTTAAACCTTTAAAACCATAAAATAAATATCTGATTTAAAATACAATTTCAGAAATTGTTCAAACGATAAAACAATCATAATACCAGTTGCGGAAAATAGTTTCAGACTCATTTGTATAATACAAACACGACACACATGCCCCCTAGTTACACAGATACCATACTCCCTGACGAGCCGAAGAAACTCCCATACCGACGTTGATAGGTGCAACTTGTCTGATCTTTTATCCTGAGATGGTAAAAACAACATGAGCTTGGGAAAGCTCAGTAATACAGAACTACCAAAAGATGCTATAAGCTCAAGCAGACATATGGTAGGCATAACATTTTTATGATGTTCCAGGCAATATTTGTCTCCATTTATGATTCGCTAATTTAGTGAAGCACTATTCTTGAGGACTACAAGATTTGTTCTTTCTATGTTACTGAGTATTATGATAGAGCTTATTGTTCAGAGAGTCAATAGAGTGGCAGGTTGGAGAAGTTAAACCACGAAGCCTAGTGTGTTTTGATAAGTTGCAAAACAACATACATAAGTACTTAGCATCATATCATATGAGCACATAACAGATTAATATGCAAATGTTAAATATTCAAACAGAAGTTTACAAGAACTACCCTCCAACCTTACACCAATGTATAGTCCCCAGAACTGTATACAGAAGGTCTTATCCTAGGCCTGAGGCGTAGGAGCCTATCCAGAAAGTCTTACCCTAGGCCCATTGGGCGTAGGAGCTCAACAGAACAGCTGGATCAGGGCTGTGACAGACACTTCAATCATAACCCGAGAGTATACCCCAGACAGTAATCAGTGTTCAGATTCCAGATATGAATAACATAATACACGTATCAGACATATTCTATTCAGAGTATCAGAAACAGAAGTTCATGCTTTTAACAGATAAATAGGCATACTATTGAACAGAGCAGACACTTGTTATTCATCATGTCAACAGATTATACCATCATAGGTCAAACTAACAGATCATACTATTGAGTTTATCGGATCATCAGACAATACCATCACCAGAACTCAGACAACAGTCAGATAACATTTTATCATTTAATGATCAGTTATTTCCAGTTCAAATCAGACATGAGGTATACCTTTTTAACATATCATAATAAACAGATATTCATCACATTATAAATATGCTTTTCAGTAGTCATGCTTGACAATTACCAGTGCGATCTATAATGTTCAGAGAATCGTAACAGAACCCACGCATATATATATATATATATATATATAACAGATATAACAGAATGTAGCACACATGGAAACACACTAGATGGGACAGATCAATTCTCAGAGATATTTGACATTTACGGAATGGGACATATTAAACTTTTGACAACTTGAACTGAGTTCGGAAACGTGGCTCCTCTTAAACAAGGGGTTCATACTAACGGTTTTACTCAGATATTCAGAAGGTGATACTTCAAGATCTTAGAAAGTTCAGATATATTATGGGTACTTTAGTCCTTTAAGTATACAGGGGCAATATGGTCATTTTGACGTTCACAAACATTCTGGTAATTATACCAACATTGAAAACAATGGTTCACAGAACTCGGGTATCATATTTGCTCATTAGTTTTCTATCTAGATATGCAAGAATTTCTAATTTAAAGTCTTTTTAAGTTATCGGATATTTTCAGTGATGTTCCGTTTATTTAGGCTATCACGACCTTTCAGTTATTTTAGTCTTATTAACAAATCCGGAATTTCATCAATTACATAATTACTGATTAACTCAAGAGGGTATTTCAGATATTTTAGACTGAGATAAATCTATCAATTGGTACCTCCAACACTCACGTACTCAAACGAGATTAAGGCATCCTAACTCTCCGGCCCTTTACAGACGATTCATTTATTACAGAACTTGAGGGTATATCTCCGTTCCAATTAATCAGACATTTCGGTGCTCGAGGCATTACCATCTTTTCGGTCATTGCGATCACTCTTATCAAATTCACGTATTACTGTCAAAAGGGTCGACTTAGGATTTCAACAATATTTCCAAAAAATTCTTATTCATGTGCTATACAGAGGTTGAGGGATTATCCAAGTTTATATCACACGTATTGCATAATGATGCCGAAAGCAGATTTTAGGTCATTTCCTTTATCAGATGATTAGTTTAGTCAAACTTATGCTTTAAGGGTATTTCCGTAATTTCATATCCAACATCTCGTACTCGACATTCTGAACATTGGCTCTTAGACATCATTGATAGAGTTTCAGATTTAAATGTATTATTTATTACTATTAGCACTTTCGATACTCCCGGTCTATTAATATTCTTAACTGAATTCTATATAAAATCTTATCTGAATACTTTGATCTTACTGATTCTGATATTAAATTTTAGTATCGAATTCGGCTTAAACAGAGTTCACAGATACACTTCATCACAATCATGCATGCTTTAACCGGATATCAACATGTGCATAAAGCATACAAGGGGTAGTAAGGTATTACCTTAGTTCCGAGTTATACCGGTTGACTCATGATACTACATTCGATCGCATTCGAATCCGGACTGGATGTCCCATGACATTTCGAATACCAAGATACTTGCATACCTTCAAATACACAAATTAACATTTCAGTTCTTATCCATAGAGCTCTTAACAAAATTAAACACTTTCGGGTTCAAGGTCAGATTCGGAGGTCTTCGGGTCAGAATTTTGCAAAACGGGCTTCAAAATCGGACTCAGGACGTCGAAAAACATAAAATAGGGCTTTTCGGAAAAAGTTGACTTTTTGGTCAAAGTCAACGGTCAACGGTCAACGGTCAACAGTCAACGCTGACGTCAGCAGAAAAAGTCAACGCTGACGTCATGCTGATGTCACTGGTTGACCGAGTTGACTCATCGGGTCGGGTCGGGTCAACGGGTCGGGTCAACGGCTCGGTCAAACGGCTCGACGGCTCGGTCAACCGGCTCGGTCAAACGGCTCGGCGGCTCGGTCAACCGGCTCGGTCAAACGGCTCGGCGACTAGGTCAACCAGCTCGGTCAACCGGCTTGGTGGCTCGGTCAACCAGCTCGGTCAACCCAAACGAAGCCCACTCGCGACCGGCGGCGCGTGGGGCGCGTGCAGCGGCTGTGGGCGGCCGTTGGCCACCAAATTTTACAGGCCGATAGTTTTCGACCTTCTAAACACGGTGGTGGCCTCGGATTTTCAAAATTCAAACTCAAAGTTCGAATACTAACCTTTTAAGTTTTCCGACGATAAACAAACACCCCCTCCAACGGTGACTCCGATGATGATGTCGTTGGTACCGGTGAACTCGACTCGACATGATGAACGAAATGGTGGTGGAGGTGTCGAAAATGAACGGTCGGATCTCGGTAGATCTGAGATTGAATCTCTACCTATTTCTTTCTTTCTCACTTTCATTTTTCTTTCCTTTTTCCCTCTGCCAACGCTTAAACTTGGCAGATATATTATCCTTCAAAGAAAAAAAGGTCAAATTACACTCTTAGCCATTTAATTTTTGGGGAGTTCACACTTTTGTCTCCAAACTTTATTCCATTTTCAAATTGGTCATCAATCCTTATAAATCAAGCTTCCCAAACCTGAATTCATTCAATTAAGTCCCAAAACCTATTATTCTTTTTAGGGAAAAAGAAGATTAAATCTCCAAAAAATTCGTAAAATTTTACTAGCCCCATTTGAGATTGTTACACAACTTCTCTAGGAAATTCATATCACCAATCGAAGCAGGAATGCTGCCGTGAAAATGATTTCTTGACATGTTCAAAAACCATAATGATGGTAGTTTTTCCCAGATTTCAATTGGAACTTTGTCATGGAAGAAGTTTTTTGAGATATCCAACGTTAATAATTCTGTATGTGGAAGGAAAGATAACTCAACAGATCCCAAGAGAGAGTTGTTGGCAAGATATAACCTTTTTAAATTGGTGTTGTTTTGCAACAACCAATTTGGGAAGTCCCCCTTTAAGTTGATGTTAGAGAGATCAACAACACGCAGGTCATGCTGATGGTAGAGAAACTGAGGAATTTGTCCGCCATCTCCGCAACAAGATAAACTGATCTTTTTCAATTGGAATGTTGGGACCAAAGATTGCATCTCGCTTTCAACATATATGGTATTGTTGTCCGCAGAGAAAACCTTGAGTTCTGAAAGGTTGAAGAAGGGCCCCAATGAACTTGGAATTTGAAAGTAATTGTTTGATAGTGTCAACACTTTAAGGGACGTTAAACTCTCAAAGACAGACACATCTCCAGAAAAATGATTGGAGGAGAGATCTAATCTTTCCAGAGATGTAAAGTTGGAGATGCATTCGGACAAGTTGCCCTTTAGTTGGTTGTAGCTCAGGTCCAATGTTCGAAGATTTGTCGACCCACAAAAACCTGCCAAAAACTTGTATTATAACAAATAAATAAATAAAGAGGATGCCACGCAAAGGAACCAAAAACAAGAAAGAAAAATTATTATTTTCACTTCTCAATTTCTCATATTCCAATTTAGAGAGGTTATTTTATTAGTTTACGGTGTCAAGTGCTACGTACTTGTATTTAAGAGAGTGTCACGTCATCTATAGTCCTAACTAATAAAAACTTTTCTAAGCTCGTCATACACGTGAAGGAAAATATATTAAAATGTTATTGAAAAATTGGAGAAGCAAAACAATTTTATAAAATTGTTATTACAACAAAGAAACAGAAGAAAAAGATATTTCTTTCTTTCTTTACATATGATTTTAGGGACTAAAATTTATTGACGGATGTATTTGATGCGAGGGTCAGGTGCCCCTCCCTACCCCTGAAGATTTTTTTCACCTTTCCCCCTATTTAAATTTTTTAGAAATTAATTTATTTATGAATTCCCCCTCAAACATTTATAATTTGCCCCTCAACCCTAAATCCCAGCTTCGTCCCTGGCGAGGGTCCTCCCCTCCCAAACTATTTTTTTTGTTATAAATTTAAACATGAAAGTATATGGTCATATGAGGCAAGTTAAAAGATTCAAACTATTTTCCTCCAACGCTTTCCACAGTTTGCTTGCAGAAGTCTCGTTCTTGTAGGCATACTTCTGCTCCCTGGAAAGACAAGATCGAATCGTACTGCACGCCATACGGTTGATTGTTCTCCAATCTTTCTCCACCATATCTACGGGTTTTTCTTCCTCAATGGCAATGTCTAGACCTTGTTGAAATAAAGAGTCTAGCACCTCGCCTTGCCACATGCCGAAGTGACCGGATCCATCGAACAACTCCACCGAGAAGTTTGCATTTGACATTATCCTCCTCACCGGTATAGAGGAAGAGCTCGATGCCCTATCTGATCCATCTTTTGCCATGGCAACGAATAATATTCAACAGCACGAACTGGATATTGAAACACTGCACCAGGTAAGTTCCCTCGAAAGAGAGGTGGATCACACGGATCGCTTAAATACCCAGTCTTTCCTAGCCAGAACTTTCCTAGACATGCACTGTCACAACACCACACTTCTAACAGAGCAACCGGGATAGCCTTCACCGAAGCTCTGATGCCAATTTTTGGGGAAACCGGGTTATTTCCCACACGAACGTAGCTTCAAATCTGAGCTGAAATGTCGAGATCGAAACTACCGAAATTTGCACAGCGGACAAACCCGTCAACTATTGAATATTGAAACCTAATGGAAGAACCCAATAATAATTAACCGAAATAAATAATGGAGAGAACACACCGAATTTACGAGGTTCGACGAAAAATGTCGTCTACTCCTCGGGCACCACCACCGTATGATAACTTCACTAATACCAAAATGGTACAAACAAATGGAATTCCTAAGAATTCCCAAATATGAGAGAAGAGAAACAAATGGGAGAGATGGATGTTGGGATGATTTCAAATGACAAATGCTAGGCCTATTTATAGTTGAACTTTAAGGACTAAACTTGTAAATAGCCTAATTTTTAGGGACCAAAAATTAATTATCCCATTCCACTTTTCCACCAACTTTTCTACCCATTTTCCACCTAATATTCGGTGGCTTTCGGTGGCCATCATTTCACAGCCACTTTTAACAATTTGACAGTGTAAGGGAAAACAATAAAGAGCATCCCATGAACAAATGTTTCGGCAAACCACCAGACAATTGATTGTCAGACAAATCTAACTCTTGTAGGGAATTCATATCGCCAATCGAAGCGGGAATGCTACCGTGAAAATGATTTTTGGACATGTTCAAAAACCATAATGATGGTAGTTTTGCCCCGATTTCAAGTGGAACTTTGCCATTGAAGAAGTTTTTTGAGATGTCCAACGTTAATAATTCTGTATGTGGAAGGAAAGATAACTCAACAGGTCCCAAGAGAGAGTTGTTGGCAAGATTTAAGCTCAGCAAATTGGTGTTGTTTTGCAACAACCAATTTGGGAAGTCCCCCTTTAAGTTGATGTTAGAGAGATCAACAACACGCAGGTCATGCTGATGGTAGAGAAACTGAGGAATTTGTCCGCCATCTCCGCAACAAGATAAACTGATCTTTTTCAATTGGAATGTTGGGACCAAAGATTGCATCTCGCTTTCAACATATATGGTATTGTTGTCCGCAGAGAAAACCTTGAGTTCTGAAAGGTTGAAGAAGGGCCCCAATGAACTTGGAATTTGAAAGTAATTGTTTGATAGTGTCAACACTTTAAGGGACGTTAAACTCTCAAAGACAGACACATCTCCAGAAAAATGATTGGAGGAGAGATCTAATCTTTCCAGAGATGTAAAGTTGGAGATGCATTCGGACAAGTTGCCCTTTAGTTGGTTGTAGCTCAGGTCCAATGTTCGAAGATTTGTCAAACCACACAAACCTGCCAAGAAGTTGTATTATAACAAATAAATAAATAAAGAGGATGCCACGCAAAGGAACCAAAAACAAGAAAGACAAATTATTATTTTCACTTCTCAATTTCTCATATTCCGATTTAGAGAGGTTATTTTATTAGTTTACGGTGTCAAGTGCTACGTCCTTGTATTTAATAGGGTGTCACGTTATCTATAGTCTTAACTAATACAAATTTCTCTAAGCTCGTCATACACGTGAAGGAAAATATATTAAAATGTTATTGAAAAATTGAAGAAGCAAAATAATTTTATAAAATTGTTATTACAACAAAGAAACAGAAGAAAAAGATATTTCTTTCTTTCTTTACATATGATTTTAGGGACTAAAATTTATTGACGGATGTATTTGATGCGAGGGTCAGGTGCCCCTCCCTACCCCTGAAGATTTTTTTCACCTTTCCCCCTATTTAAATTTTTTAGAAATTAATTTATTTATGAATTCCCCCTCAAACATTTATAATTTGCCCCTCAACCCTAAATCCCAGCTTCGTCCCTGGCGAGGGTCCTCCCCTCCCAAACTATTTTTTTTGTTATAAATTTAAACATGAAAGTATATGGTCATATGAGGCAAGTTAAAAGATTCAAATTACTTCTAAGTTTGTAAAATTATATATGCAGTTTATATAATGAACTAAAGCAATATTGAATATATAGGCAATATGCAGTTTATAAATTTAAACATGAAAGTATATGGTCATATGAGGCAAGTTAAAAGATTCAAATTACTTCTAAGTTTGTAAAATTATATATGCAGTTTATATAATGAACTAAAGCAATATTGAATATATAGGCAATATGCAGTTTATAAATTTAAACATGAAAGTATATGGTCATATGAGGCAAATTGAAAGATATAACACCTTAGCTGTGTAATTTCGGCCCAATTTTTACCTTGCACCTCTGTGCCATCCAGTTCACATTTCCTTAGGCTTAGAATCTTTAAAGAAGGCATTGCTCCAAGTTTTTGAAGAAAGTTGTTTCCGAGGGATGTATTGAATATATTCAAGATTTCCAAATTCTTCAATTTAAATGGATCTGTTAATACATTGAAAATAAGGAGAAATAAACACCAAGAAGTTATATATTTCAAGTGAAAAATAATTACATGTATATGCAATTAAGAATATACTACATTTTGGCGTACCCTCAGTACAGGGCAATGAAAATATTTTATATGAAATATATTTCTATAGAAACTTATTCAACAAATGAATATAGATAGAATGGTAAAAAAATGTATACAAATTCATTAGTTTCACATTTAATCAACAAATGAATACAATGGTTCAATATAATTTTAGGAAGCAAAACAATTTCATAACATTAAGGATGATTCCTTGTAAAATTTTTGTAATCTTAAACATTGTGTTTATTTTTTAAAGGTTAAGTAATTAGTTCTTGTAATTTATAATTGGTGAGATATATTTATGTATTTAAAAAAACAAGAATAAAATAAATCAGTAAATGAAGATTTTGAAAGATATATACTTACCTTGCAAGAGGCTGTCATCCAAGTAACAATAATATATAAACAATCGTTTTAGAGAAGGCAGTGTTCCGATGAAGTTAGAAGGGAGGGATGAATCCCATAACTCCAACTCTTCCAAATTTGTCAAATTCTGCCACTCTATTCAATAAAATTAACCATAAGTTGTTATGTTTCAAAAAAGAGAGGCTAAAATATATTTCTTATATAAACCATGCAAAATATGAACCCTTATTTTGCTCTATTTTTCCATAAATATATTAGAAATTACTCTTTTCCTACTCAATTTTATTTCCTATGTAAAGCAACACTGTAAGTGTATATATAATTATTTTATAGAAGGCTTTGCTCCAATCTTTTTTTGAAAAAAAAAATTCAAGGGAAAAATAATTAGTATATATAATTAAGACCATATTAGATTTTGTGGAACGAAAAATTTTATTAATACTTTTTTTTAATTTGTTGACAACAAGGAGATTGGAGGGGTTTATAAACTTGCAAATAAAAAATCAAACGCTAAAATAAATTGATCTTAGGAATTAAAATTTATAGAATACATCATAACTTACTGTTTTGGGAATGTGAATGCACTCTCGTTTCTTTGAAATTAAATCTATGCAAAGAAAGAGTCTTCAACGATGAGATTAAATTCAATGGTTGTAATGAAATGTTACAAACCCTATCTGCATATTAAACAATACCTTTAAAATTAATTCAATGTTTGAAGTACTAACAAATTAATTCATACATCAACAAGCCACAACCACAATTTTATTTTAGCACTACCTGAATAGCAATACATATCCAAATTTTCCAAGTTGCTCAAACCAGCCATCTCTGGAGAAAATCACAAATTTAAAATTGAGTTTGTTGAAATAAATCTTATATGTATACTTCGTTTAAAAACATTTCCTCTTTATATATAAGAAAAAAACTAGATAAGAATAAAAGGAAAAAAATGATAATTTTACCCTTAATATCGATTGATCCATTTAGTTGAGTGATTCTAAAAGACAGAGTCTTTAGATTTGAAAGTCTGCCCAGAGTTGCCAATATGCTAGTGTCCAAGGGATTACCAAACAAATCAAGAACTTCCAGATTCATCAATCTTAGCTCTGCACCATCATTATACAATTTAATTAATCCACTTGGCTTTTAATTATAGGTCACGTGTATAACTCTTAATAAAAGTTATCTCATAATTCCACGATGAGGGGGTCAATCAAAGTGTGAAGGGTTAATAGGCTTTTAATTCAGTTGATACGATTACTGTTATTTTGACAATATATGACTACTATTATAATATCTAAGATGAAATAAATTTGAATGCGCTTAAACATGTTTTATTTCTTATTATAGTTATGAGATGTGGTGAATAACCACCACACCATATCTCATGGTTTAATATTATATTTAAATTTTTTAATATAATATAAATTATATAAAATAAAATGAAAATAACATTACAACATTGAAGGAGAGTGTCGGAGCTTTAAACTTAATATTTTTATATCAACAAAAAACCATTTAAAAATTAAAAGATGGATAAAACTGATGGTAAGAAAAAGTCTAAAATACCTTGAGGAGGAACAAGTTCCGTCACTCCGTTGTCCCATAAGAACAGCTCTTCTAAATTGCTAAAAGCATTTAAATCTGAAGAGAAAATTACAAACAAATCTAATAATAAATCAACTTTACATATTTAATGCTCATCCCCTTGTGTCATGGTGGCAAAGGTTGATGTTTATCATCCTTTGGGACCCGGAATCGAGCACCAGTATTGCATGCTGTGTGTGCCTTCTTTGAAAAAAAGGCTAAAAAAAAGTTGAACATATGCTACCCTTGAATCACACCAGCATATTCTAAAAAAAAACTTTACATATTTAATGCCATTTTAGGCCATATCTGAGACAATATTATACTTAGTCATGTTTGGTAAGAAAATATTACATTACAAATAAAAATAATTCCATTCAAATTTAAGTGTATAATATAAAATTATTTTCTAACACTTTACTTTTTTTCAATTACGAATTACAATCGGTATATAATATAAAATATTTAATTCAGTTGATATGACTACTATTATAATATCTAAGATGAAATGAATTCAAATGTATTTAAACACGTTTTACCTTCTTATTTATGTATGGATAGTTTAAATAGGTATTGCATTTAAAAAGATAATAATAAAATCAATAATTACAGGCATTAATTAAACTTTGACATATCGTTGGATTTGAACCTTATTGAGTTCCAAGGGTCTATTTCTTATCAATAAACCAATGTTTTATAAAAAATAATTTATTATTTTTAAAATTGTTAAAACGAGCTATTTGAGTCGATATGATGATTTAGTTAGATGTAGTCCACGAAAAGATATACTAATTGTGCATAAATGCTATAAATAAATTAACTCCAAATATCTTGTTAACAAGTTAAAATTAAAAGTGATTAGGAACTTGAAAATAACCATTTACAATTTTATTTAGATTAATATTATTATAAAATTTGACCTTTTTATCTCTCGTTAAATAGAAAAGTGAAGAAAACATTTAATTCTGAATGAAAACTAAAAATATAATAATATGTCAGCCAAAAGATAATATACCGTAAATTATTTACCTTTCACATCTATCGTTCCATTCAAATTGTTCAAACTTAAATCCAAAGACTTCAAATTTGGGATTGCGGCGAGGGATGAGAATATATCATTGGTAAATTGATTTCCAGCTAGACCTAGCACCTCAAGTTTGTTCAACCTCAGTTGTCCTTTTTCTGGAAAATGTTAATAGTATAATTTATTTTTCAAAATAAATATTTAATTAATCATATTAACTAAAGCATGAGATTAAAAAAGGAAGCATATCTACCATATCAAGTATCAACAGATTGTCAAAAAAATATCAACAGATCCTTTTTAATCCACATTCCTTCAAACACAAGGATTTTAAAAACATAAGTTCATCTAATTGTGGTAAGATATTGTTTCCGAATAAATATAAAGTCTCTGGGACTGTTTAATTTCGATAGCATTTTAATACATCCAACAATAAAGTTAAAAGATTATTAGTATAATCAGTGACAAAACTTCTTTAAAAACTTAAACTCGCTACTTCATATGCAATTAATAATCGTATTAACTTATAGTAAAGAGTTAATTTCATCGCACGTCCTCAAACTATGACACACATTTTAATTTAGTCCTTAAACTTTTAAATATTTCAATTTCATCCCCAAACTATGACCTTCATTCTAAATTGGTCTCAAACTTAAGTGCATTCTGGTTTCATCCTTAAACTATGATTCTCATTCTATATTGGTCCTCAAACTTTTTGAACATTCTAATTTCATCTCAAAATTATCAATAAATGATAATCATATCTTATGTTAATAAAACCCTTATAAAATTGTTAATTATCATAAAACACTGATGTGTATTATGTAATAATATTATGTGGTATAAATGATAATTTGAGAACGAAATATGAATATTCAAAAAGTCTTGGGACCAATTTAAAATTAGAGCCATAGTTATTGGAATATTTAAAAGTTTATGGACCAATTAACTATATAACAAATAATTGTGATTTAATTCAAAGATTAAAATAAATTAATTCACTAATGTACCTAAAATTATAAATTTTCAATATTAATTAGAAACAAATATTACAGATTTAAACTGAGAACAAATGTCGAGAATATATTAACATCAAAGACATGATAACCTAAATTAAGCACTTCATTTTTTTAACAATGGTTATTTCATTTCCAGCAAGGACATTTAATTAATTTTATATTAACTACATAAATTATGTTGGGCATATATTAAAAATAAATATTACAAATTTAAACGGGAACAAATGATGAGAATATTTAAACAACAATTTATAGAGCCGAGTAAATTACCTTGGAATGAAGACTATTCCCTCTATTTCATTGGAGTCTAAATATAACTCCTTTAAATTCTTCAAAACATCAAATTCTGTTAAAATCCATCTATTCAATCACAATTCAATTATTTCGAATGAATCACAATAATAGTAAAAAAAAACTTCTCAAATCAAGCATGAGATTCAAAAAAGCTTACCCAACAAATTAACAAATCCTTTTAATCCACAACCTTGCAGATTCAATGATTTTAAAGAAATAAGATCATGTAGTTGCGACAGAATGGTGTTTCCTAAATTAATTTCAGATAAACTCAAAGTCTCCAAATTATTAAGTTTTGATAGCATATTAATACCTGCAACCAAATATAAAGGGCCACAAAAAGCGGGTTAAGAAGCATTAGTGACAATTGCTACAAAAACTTCACTAGCTGCTTCATATTAACTTACCGTTGGTAGGATTTAATAACGTGAATTGATTGTCTTGTAAATTTAAAGACTTGAGTGAAGAAAGCTCGCTTATCGATGCTAAAATGCTATCATTGAAATAATTGTGACTTAAATCAAGGATCTCTAATTTGTTCAATCTTGATGACAACCTCTCAAAACCTAAAAAACAAGGAATTAGATTAAATCAAGAAGAATAAGTAATTGAAAATGTAAAAGAAAGAAAAATTGACATAGTAGTTGGAAGTGAAGTGAACCTTGGTCGGCAACACAACCAGCAATGAGATTCATACTCAAAGAAAGAAACTGTAATTCTTCAAAAGGAAGAAACAAAGAGGCATTGAGATACCAGCTTTTCGTGTTGTACTCATAATCATACGAGTCATAGTCTATGTGTGAAAGATTAAGGAAAAGATGGGTGAGTCGTCCAGTGGTCGGGTTGCACTCCACCCTTTCCCATTTACAACAATCGACTAATGGACTCTCTTTTTCCTCTACAGAGCCATAATATTCCCCTTCAAAGTAATAGTCTGATCTTGGACCTCCAAATTCAGTTGTATAATAATATTCCTCTTCAAAGTAATAGTCTGATCTTGGACCTCCAACTTCAGTTGTATAATAATCAATGAAAGGGAAGAAGGGTTTGAGTCGGGAGAGAGCCACTCGTTCTTCCTCCAAGCAGCCCTCAGACCACCCACCACCTCCTAACATTAAAAACCCCAACAGAAACATGGCCAACCATGTCGACTCCATCAGCTCACTCAATATAAAACTCATGTATTAATTTGTGAGTGTGTAGGCAAAACTGCAACCTTGGGCCTTATATACTACAACTAAAGGGACCACTCCCTCAGCCTCATCTTATGTTTCCAAGAAATTCATTCTTAAGTCAGAATTAAGGGTCTACTCACAGGCCACTGCTTATATACAGCTTCCGTCAATCACTTTAATTTTAATTTTATTGATAATGTTGTCCTCTCTTTTTTATTGATACTGCTAAGTCATAAATTTTTATTAGATTAAAATTAGGATCAAATTAATAGATTGTAATTATATAAATTATTTTAACAGCCCCGTCAACTTTTCCGTTTTTTAACGGCATGTGGTTACATTGGAACCAATTAAATAGTTATGTGGTATATTTAACACAATTGAAAATATAGTGGTCAAATCGACACCAACCCCATAGTTCGGTGGTCATTAGTATAGTTTACCCTATCAACTTTAATTGAGTGATCCAATTATAACTTTTAATAGTTAGATAATTTAAATGTAACCTTACTAATGATTGAGTGACCTCTAATGTAATTTACCTATAAATATATAGCAAAGTAAGAATCGAGCTCAATATCTAATCCGTGACCGTGAGTTTGGGGCTACGACTCAGATGCAAACGTCTGGACTGTCCCTGAAATTGATTTATTATGTTAAAACTTAGATGTTGCACTGGAATTTCCTTCCCCCCTCCCCCCCCCACCCCACCCCAAATGTTGTACTAGTTTTTTTCCCTACAATTTATTGCACTTTAAGCAATACTAAATAAAGTTGGTGAAAATACATTCCGATTTTATTGTTCATTGATTTTTTATTAAAAAATTAAAATTGTACTAGGTTTAAACATTTAACAAATAGTACTCAACTAAATAATAAAATAAAACTCACCAACTCAATTAACTATAAATTTTCATTTGATTCAACTAAATTAAATACTCAGCTGATTCAATTAACTAGAAGTTTCAGCCAGATATTTATTTTAAAACCATAAAAATATAAACTAAATAAATAATAAAATTAAGTTTAAACCTTTTTAACAATTTAAAGTTCACCTATAGTCCCAAAAAAATCCCTAAATTTGCCCTTAGTTGGAAATATTTTATGCAGGAAACAACTAAGCAACTTCTCATTTTAGTCTTTATGGCAACGGTCCAAGTCAACTGAAAAAAGTATTTGAAAGTATTTGGTTATCGTGTTGCTTGGTTCATCTCGATTAGTGGTTTAGGGTATCCGAAGACACTACAACCTTTCTAAATCAATTGCACTTCAATAATGGTCCAAATTTGAATAGTCTACCCATGAAGAAATTACCAAGCAAACTTCAATAATGGTCCATCAATCAATTTAAACATTATCATCAATTTGTTTTCAAATCAACAAAATTATTTCCGTATAATTTTTTTACTGGACTCGTATCATCTCTTTGAGAGTATAATGTGCCTTGCAATGGTTTAAAGTCTGAAGTTTATCTAATGTTATTCCAAGTACTGATCTCCTCCTTTTACTTGTCTTCGGTATCTATGATGAATTCACATAGTTTAAACGAATTGTGGCAGATTGCATTTCTGTGCATAATATGGTCGATTTGGCTTTATAGTAACGAGATGCATGAAGAAATTAGCAAACAAACTTCAATAATGGTCCAAATTTGAATAGTCTACCCATGAAGAAATTAGCAAGCAAACTTGAATAATGGTCCACCAATCAATTTAAACCTTATCATCAATTTGTTTTCAAATCAACAAAATTATTTTCGCATAATTTTTTCACTAGACTCGTAGACTCGTGTCCTCTCTTTAAGAGTATAATGTACTTTACTAATGCACCCAACACTTATTTGTTAAATATAATATATATCCCTGTTTGGCAATTAGCGGATAGCTGATAGCGGATTACATTAGCTGATAGCTGATAGCTGATTGCATTAGCTGATTTGACTAGCGGATTGTATTAGCTGATTGTATAAAAGTGTTTGGTAAAATTAACTGATAGCTGTTTGATTATTTAAACAAGTAAAATGACATATAAGGACATGATTATATTCAATACTTGTTTGAATAATTTATCAGTTATGAATATTTTGTATCTAATAAATATTAATTAGATTTGTAAAAATTATTTTTAATATAAATTTTTTAAACATATTTGAACGATTTATATATTAATTTATTATTTATATAATTATTAAAAAAATTTATATGCACATATAAATGTGTGATAATAAAAAAATAGAATTAACTTACAAATTTCACTATATAAATTAGTAGTAACAATAAATAAGTCCAATATTTAATATGTTATTATTTATATTAAAAATGTTATTATTTAATTTAGGTTATTTGGAGATTTTTGGTAATTGTTAAGGGTAAAAGAGTAATTACAACTCTAATATCAAACCTCTAATCTCAAAAAGCTCATATTAGAAGCTTTTTCAAAATTAGCTTTTTCACCTCAATCCGCTCTTTTAATCCGCTATTTACCAAACATCAATATTAGCGGATTTGACTAGTCAAACCTCTAATTATACCTCAAACCTCTCATTTTTTCCCAAACCGCTATTTACCAAACATGGCCTATATATTTTTAAATGTATTTATATTAATTTTTTAATTTTTTAACGTATCCTCAAAATAGATGCTACCCAAATAAACTTTTTAACATATTTCAAAAATCCAATTTGGTACTGCAATAGTCAAGTCAATTAAAAAGAAGAAGCTAAGAACAGTCAACAGGCATACAACGTGGGCCTAATGTCTGAATAATTATATAGCCTAATAGGAATCCATCATTTCCTTGAGCCCGATATCTAATCCATTAGTTTGGGCTACAACTCGTCGCAAACATTTATCCCGAAATTGATTTATTATGTTAAAATCATTTTAAGTGTTAATTAATTAGAAAAAAAGATTATTGTATTAATTATATGATATAATAAAGAGAATAAAAATAAATAAATTCGAATAAAAAATAAAATTTTGAACTACTCAAATTTTAAAATCAATTTGGATAATTTTTTTTACTTTTGAATTTGAGTCGAGTTTAATTTTAAAATAATCTTCAAAGTCTTTTTTTTAATCTCCATAAATATTTTAATGTATATAATTTAAAAAATAATATAATACCCATAAAAAACTTTAATTATTGAGTTAATTGAAGTTTTATTAGATTTAAACATTAAACCAATAAATTATCAATCCTAGTTTATATATATATATATATATATATATATATATATATCCAATGTTTTCAAATTCTTCGATTGAAATACTGAGAGAGATCCAATTACCCGTTGTTACGGGTACCCGATCAATACGGGTCGGGACATGGGCCGACGAAACTACTACGTTTTTACTGAGGTTGGTGATTTGGGAAGGTATTTAGGGGTACCAGTGCTGCATAAAAGGGTGACAAAAGAAACCTATCGGTACTTGATTCAAAAATAATTCAGGATAAGCTTTCGAGCTGGAAGGCTAAATCTTTATCGCTTGCTGGGCGTATTGTGTTAGCCAAAGCGGTACTTGCGGCTATCCCTTCACATACTATGCAAACCACCTTTTTACCGCGAGGGGTTTGTGATGAGATTGAGCGTATTATTCGTCGATTCATTTGGGGTCATATAAAGAATAAGGGAGGTATTCACCTTCTGCATTGGTCGGATTTATGTCAATTGGTGAATAAAGGGGGGATTGGTTTTAATGACTTGCGTGTGCAAAATGAAGCGTTTCTTATGAAACTTGCATTCCATATTTTAACGAAGGGAGACCAATTATGAGTGCAATTGTTGCGCGCAAAGTATTGCTGGAGTGATGACCGGATCGGGCCAGTGTTACGGCTCCAATGTTCACGAGTTTGGCGAGGAATCTGCATGGTTTGGGAGGATGTGGGCGATAACATTGTTCGGCAAGTAGGGGATGGTAATGGGGTGCAGTTTTGGCATGAAAATTGGTTGGGATTGAGTGACCCTCTTAGTGGCCATGTGATGGTAATGGGCCATGGGTTGCATTCCATAAAAAATTAACACCTTGATCTAAATCTTATATTGTAATTTTAAATTTGACACCGTAATTATAATTTTCTAACTTTGTCATTGAAATGCATGTATTTTTTTATTGCGATGGTCAATAGTTTTGTATGGTCAGATATCCTTTTGCGGTAGTTTGTTGATACAATTTGTTTCGTTATTAGAACAACCTGCAAGATTGATTTTCTTGATCTACATTCTTACATCTGCGAAATATGAAGGATATATTCAGGAGAATGTTTCATGATGAGTCATGATTAAGGTGAGCCTTCGATCGAGTCGAGTTAAAAAAAATTCGAGTTAGTCGGTTGACAAGTTCTATTTTATAATTCAAACTTTATTTGAATTTTTTTAGACGAGTCAAATTTATGAAATTCGAACTAAGTTGTTTGAGTTTTCTATTCAAATTTTGTTATAAACATTTATAATGTTGTGATATAATTGGTTCCAATTTAAAGAGCTTTCTATAACCATATACAATATACAAATATATTTCTTCATATTTTTTTATATGTGATATACACAGGGACGGAGCCAGGATTGAACCATTAGGGGGCAAGTTAACTAACTTTGAAATAAATAGGGTTCTAAAAAGTAATTAAATCATAAAAAGTAAGGGAATTAAGGTTTAATTTCATCAATTTTAAAATTGAAGGGTCTTAAAAAGTGATTAAACCAGAAAAAATGAGAGGTCATGGCTTAATTTCATTAATTTTAACTTAAAGGGTCTTAAAATAATAAACCAAAATTTTTGAGAGGGGCAAAGACTTAATTGCAAAAGTTTTAAAACTATCAATTGCCTAAAAATAATTAAACTATTCAAAGTTAGTGTGGGGCAATTGCCCCTCCCACCCTCCCTTTAGCTCCGTCCCTGGATATACATATATAAAACACTGTTGAAGGACTTGACTTGAACTTGAAAATCGATCATTAATTACTAAAAGTTTGAGTTATTCGAAATTCCATTTTATAACTCAAATTTTATTTGAAATTTTTTCGAGTCAAATTTATGAAGTTGCGATTCGAGTCAATTCAGATCGAATTTTTTGGACCTTGTGTTAAAAAAATTTAATTTTTTCGAGTCGATGTGAGTGTTGTCCGCTCCCGAATAAGATTATATATCTTTTAATCCTTGTCATGAAGCTGACAACATAAATGAAGAAGACAATTTGCAGAAAATATGTTCTCCTCACCATATCTTTAATTGTTTCTTTTGAACCTGACAATGGGAAATTTTGATACCAATTGTATGTTTATGTGTCCTTTTCGTATGTATGACATTATACATAACTTTATCATTTCAATTAATACTTCCTAAAATATGTTGATGCTTCTCAACTTCGAGTATCACACTTTGCAAAACCCTACATTCTGAAAAATTATTAGATGGACCTAGCTCACCACGTAATTCGTCGTCCCAGTTAATAAAGTTTGGGCTGATATTCATACAAGTAGTGTGGTGTTCTGTTCATCGGGGTCATATTGTCCAACAACGGTACAAAAAAAACCTTGCAGTAGTGGGTATTGCTTTTCTTCTACATTTGTCGTTTGAAAGTAATTATCTTGTCCGAAACTCTTGCTTTCATATTCATCTTTCTTGATGCTATTATATTTTTTGGTGTGCCTTTTCAGTCATTACTGCAGGACAAGTTCAACATCTGAGAAGCGTACTGTCACGCCCCACCAATGTGCACCAAAAGCAACCGAGGTGCCCCACCTAGGTGCGCCAAGCCAGACCGAGGAGTCCCACCTAAGTGCACTCTGCCTAACCAAGGCCAAGTGAAGTGCCTTGGGTGTTTTAAGGCCAAGCATGATCCTATGAAGGATCTAGAACGGCCTGGAGAAGCCCACAACCCTCTTGAGACGTTCCCACAAGGATCTAGGGGGTTCCAGAAGTCTCTACCCGAGTCCACACAAGTTCGGAAGACCATGGAAGGTTCAGGAGGGCTCGGGACAAGTCTAGAAGGATCAGGACAACTCCGTACATCTCCAGAATACTCTAGAAGCTTTTAGATAATTGTAGACATGTATGGATATATGTAGAGTTCTCTAGAATATTAGGGACCCTTGTAAGATATATTAGGAGGCACAATAATAGTCGTAGGATCAAAACGATCTCAACCGTCCATTGAGGAGGTGTGAGCCTATAAATAGGGTCACCCCTTTCAAAGACCTTACACTCACTTTGAAAGGAAAATATAAGCATCTTTTGAGGTGTGTTACCGTAAAAATAAAGCATGGTGGCATCATTGCTGTCATGGGACCTTCTGGTGCCGAAAAAACAACATTTATTTATGCTCTGGCTGGGCTTGGTTCTTGTCAATCATGAGAGAGTTATTCATACCAGTCGCACTAAGCGGGTCCAACATCTAGGTCACACTAGGACAGTAAGCAAAGAGGTTCGTTCAATCTTATATACGATTCAATTGATGAACTTAAATACTAATTAAATAATTAACTAATTATTAACAATAGAAAGTAAAAACGATAAGGAAAGAGGTTCATTCAATATCATATATGCATCAATTAAAAAACTAAAATACTAATTAAGTAATTAACTAATTATTAACTAACAATTATAGAAAAAAATATTAACTAAAACACTAACAATCAATCTCCTCTATGAATCAATTAAGGAACTAAAATACTACTTAAATTATTAACTAATTATTAACTAACAATTACAGAAAAAAATATTAACTAAAATACTAACAATAAGAATATGTAAAAAGTTAAAAAAACTAACAGAAAAAGATGAAAGCACGTTTGTTCTTCTTAATTATTGAAGCATACAACCATATTTATTCAATATTTGTTCATTTCAGTGTGTTTAACAGTCGATGTGGGACTGAGTGCGTATAGGCACAAAACCAAAATTTTATAGTTGATTATTTTAGGCGCTTTACATAATTGAGCGGTGTGGAGTACCAAATTGTGTAATAGAATTCAAACATAAATACTAAATTTAAACAAAAATCCAAGCACCAAATTAAACATTGAAACCAACTCACGTATCAGATGGTGTATAAACCATTTAAAAAAAGTTTTTTTCTCTAATTTCAATACATTACTTGTTAACTTCACAAATTGGCCATCATAGTATATCACTTTCCCACTTTATAACCTAAACTTTTTTTTGCCCTATTTTGGCCCTTAAAACTTAAAAGTACACTTGCATTCTCATTTTACATAGTGAAATAATTTGGACCAATGAGAATAGGGGTCATCGCTCAATTCAGTTGAGTTAAAAAAATTTAAGTTGATCAAATTTACGAGTCCTATTTTATTTAATTTTTTGATTCGAGACAACTTTATGAAGGGAATAAGCCAAATGATTGAAGTGGAAGGCTACAACATATGTAAAAACCATACATTTTTTTATAAACAATATTTCAATTTGTTAAACTAACACATAAAAACCATACATCATTAAAACTAAACACAAAAATCATACATCATTAAAACTAAAACAAATCTAATAAATTCATTCATAAACCCACAATTTTCGTTTTAACAGTAGCTCCTGAATAGCAGCTTATATCCAGTTGCTCCAAGCTGCTCAAACCATCTAATTCTGACAAAATTCAGAAATTGTATTCAGTTGTTTTAATTTTGTCTCTAATCCTTGTATTCTTCAGGCTTTTAAAATTTAGTTCATTCGCTTTAAGTTTGGAAGCCTACCAAGAAATGACAATAAGCTATTGTCGAAGAGATTATTACTCAAATCAAGAACTTTTAAATTCGTCAACCCGAGCTCTGTCACATTAGTACCAAATACAGTTGTGTTAGTTTAATGTTTCATTTAAGGTTGTATTAACACATGTAAATAAAGAGGGTGCATTGTGTCAACACCATCTCTTATTGTATTGCGATTTTACCTTGAGGAACATTTGCCAGACCGTGTGGGTGCATACTGAATGATGATAAGTACAATCCTTAAAGAGTTACCAAGTCAAGATGCAAGTCGGGATGCTTTAGGAAAGCCATGAAGACCTTGCCTAGAAAATATCTTTAGTTGAGACGATTTTACCAGGCCCGTCGCGGATGTCAAGGGTTGGAAGCTAGCATTTACTATGCCCCGTAGAATACGATATTTATTGGACGTATTGCCTGATAGATCATGAGATAAAAATTATAAAATTCCATTTTCAAATGAGAAGTTTCATAGTCTAATTAAAATATTTAAATTTTTTTGAGAGATTTAATGGAGTCTTTTTTTTTTAAAAGTAACGGGCCTCGTTAAAAACCCCCTCTAAACCTATAGGGGGAAAAGAGTGCCCCATTTTATTCAAGGAAACTACACATTCGGTACAAAGTACACAACAGTACAACATCGCTGATAAAGCGCGAGTTTCAACAACACAGAGGGATTTACCCAGCAACAAAGAACTTCGAAGGTAAGGAAATAAAACACAGATTCCTTGTGAGAACCCAGGATCTGTAACACTTCATATCCTACAACGACAGGAAAAGAAGTAAACGCAAAGGTTCTCAGAGAAAAGCTAAGACTATTGCAGGACATGAATCACACTAAGGCAATACTGCTCTTATCCCTCCCACGCATTCATCGAGGTCTCAGAGTTGAATTGCTGGCCAGCAATACGTTTCTGCTGTGGGTGTTATGCTGCAGGGAAAACAATTCTGGGTGTCTTGTGAAATTCAAGGTGGAGGTGAACACGTCGGGCCATTTAATTCTACACCAATGACTGATTCTTAGGACGGCAGTATCAAAAACTGAGTTAAAACACAGCCTTTTTTGATTGAATAAAGCCTGATTTCTCTCCAACCAAAGTGTTCATAATATCCCAAAAAACGACAGAAGCCATACCTGTTTGGCAGCCCCATTTGGATGACAGTTTGCCCACATGGATAACATCGAAAAGGAGTTGGCCGGCATGACAAAGTTTACCTCCCACTTGCTGCACCACCTTTGCCAAATCCCCCAGCTAAAGGAACAGTGACAAAAGAGATGTGAGCTGGTTTCATCTGCTTCACCACACAACACACATTTCCCGTTGTTGGTAACTGTCACCCCTCTTTTGAGCAGCGCGGAGGCCGTTGGAACTCTATCTTGAATCGCTCTCCACACAAACGCTTCAACTTTCGGCGGAGCTAAATTGGACCAGACCAACTTCCAGATTTTGTCTTCAGCATAGTCTCTTTTCGTAATGATCTGATAGTAATCCCTGGGGTTATAATTGCCTTTAGCGGAATCTATCCATCTGATAGTATCGTCCCCATTTTTAGCCTCTGTCACACTGCTAAGAAGAGAATGAAGCTCGGCCATTTGATCTTCCTCCCATGAGAAAAGTGGTCTTCTGCAATCGATTTGCCAAACCCATGTACCATTCCTCACAGACCCAAAATTGCAGACTCTGCCCTCTTTGTCAATCGAGATGCTATAAAGTCTCGGGAATAAAGATTTAAGAGGTTCAGATGATAACCAACGATCTTCCCAGAACAAGATTTGCTTCCCATTGCCCAACACACATCTAAGGTTCAATCTCGTTTTAACGTCCGGGCTTAAAGAACAATGATAGATGTTTCTCCATAACCACGAGTGTCGTTTAATGGTTCCTCCGCGAGGGAGAAATGAGTTACTGTCATAGCCGTACTTGACATCAATCACCCTTTTCCAGAGACTATTCGGTTCTTGACTATACCTCCAAATCCACTTATTCAACATTGCCTTATTTTTGGCTGGTAAATCAACAATGCCCAACCCTCCGCACTTTACTGGTTTGGTTAAGACCTCCCATTTTATCCAATGAATGGGCCTATTAGAGTTAGGCCCCCAAATGAAATTGGCTATCAGTTTGTTGATTGCTGCTGCTATACCCGTAGGCATGTGGAAAATGCTGATGTAGAAGATGGGCAGATTGCTGAGAACGGATCTAACGAGACACAAACGGCCTGCAAATGAGAGACAACTGCCTTTCCACCCAGCTAATTTCCTCTTAACCTTGTCAATAACTGGTGACCAAAGCTGTAGAGAGTTACGGGTTGCCCCCAACGGTAAACCAAGGTAAGAAGAAGGAAGCTTACTCATCGAACATCCAAGAGTGCTAGCCCAGTCAGCCACTACAGAGTCTTCCACAGAAATACCGAACAAATTGGTCTTCTTAAGGTTTAAGCTTAACCCAGCAGCTAATTCGAAGAGCCTCAGGATTCTCTTAATATTTGTCACATTCTCGCGATCAGCCATGGAGAAGATGATGAGGTCGTCCGCGAATTGAAGGTGCGAGATCATGCACTTAGAATCGCCAACAACCACTCCCTTTAACAGATCTGCATTGACTACTTTTTGTAGAAGAGCGCTGAGAGCTTCCCCTACTAAGTTGAACAACAATGGTGAGAGGGGACACCCCTGTCTCAACCCTCTATTCATTGGAAAAGGCTTCGACGGTTTGCCGTTGACAATGACTGAAATTAAAGCTGTTGAGAGGCAATTGCGTATCCACATTCTCCATCTATTTCCAAAGCCCATTTTGTCTAGGATGAAATCCAAAAAATACCAATCGACCGTGTCATAAGCTTTCCTGAAGTCGGCCTTGAAAAGAATAGCCCCCCTTTTTAGACCTCCTGACATCATCAATAATTTCATTCGCGATTAGAATGCAGTCGGTTATTTGTTTGCCGGGCGTAAAGGCAAACTGTTTGTCACCCACAACTTCATGGATACACTGACTTAGCCTTCTTGAGAGGACCTTCGCAAGGATCTTATAAAGGCTGCTCACTAATGATATGGGCCTGAAATCGCTGACTGTCGAGGGAGACTCCTTCTTAGGTATAAAGGTAATGAAGGTGTGATTGAAGAACTTGTCTTTGATTTTGCCTCTATAGAAATCACTGAAGAAAGCCATCACAGGGTCCTTCAAAATATGCCAGAATTTTTTGTAGAATTCCACGGTGAAACCGTCCGGGCCCGGGGCCTTATTCCCCCCTGAACACCAGATCGCCGCCTTTACTTCCTCGACCGAGAACGGGGCTTCAAGGAAAGACGCAGAATTTGTGTGGAGTTTGTTGAGGCTGCAATCGAAACTTTTAATAGGGATTGTGTCTGAGCTATTGTAAAGAGACTTATAGGCTTCCACGAAAGCAGCTGAGACCTCGGAATCCTCCTGAAAGGACTAATTTTTCCATGTGATCGTATGAATAAAATTTCTATTCCTGCGCATTGAGGCTACTAGGTGAAAAAATTTCGTTTTTTTGTCTCCTTCCGTGAACCACTTTACCCTTGACTTCTGATGCCATTCACGCTCCACTCTTCGATAATGATTCCAGAGCTCATTTTTCAACCTGTTGACTTCTTCCCCGTCTTCATTATTATACCCTTTTTCGCACATCTTATTTTCCAGCAGAGAGATTCTGTCTTCGGTGGATTGAAGGAAAGCTTTATTTCTTCCACGAGATAGATTGGCCCATCCCTTGATACCTATTTTCACCTTCTTCAATATAAACCCCATATTCTTGGACTTTGGCCTAGCAACCGTTTCTTTCACAATATATTTGACTTCGGGATCATCTAACCAGTGGTTAAACAGCTTGAAGGGTTTGTTACCTTTCTCAAAGGTTTCGTTTACTAGCAACACAGGTTTGTGATCAGACAAATTTCTAGCTAGGGTTCTCTGTTGCAGATTCGGGAACCAGGAGATAAGATCAGGTGATACCAGAATCCGATCAAGTCTGCTAGCTTCGACTGAATTGCCACCGCGGAACCAAGTAAACTTGTCCCCTAATAACGGTAAGTCGACTAGATTATTCTGTGTGATGAAGTTGTCTAACAGATTTCCGTGAGCAGCGTTTTCCCCGTTACTAATCCGTTCTGCAGGAGATCTAATTAGGTTGAAGTCACCACCAATGATCACAGGGCAACTAAGATTGCACAGCATTTCGTCTAATTCAGCCATAAAAACCCTTTTATCTTGCGACCCTGAAGGTCCATAAATGTTGATAAAAGCACACTCTTGATTCGTCACCTTGAGCTTACCTTCAATCAGAATTATTCTATTTCTAGACACAATATGATTTGATACAAATAATTCAGAACTCCACAATGATATTAATCCTCCAGAAGAGCCTTCAGAGGGTACACACACAATATTGTCAAAAATCCTGCCTTTCAACCTACGTTCTAACCCCGGCGACAGCCCTTTGAGCTTGGTAATGGAAATTACATAAAAATTATAAAATAATAAAGACTTAATGAGATTTTTTTAAATTAAGATAATTGGTGTCGTATATATTTACTTTTGGTATGTAAGGCGCCATTGAATCCACATTCGGATATGCTTAGAGTATTTATAGAAGGATTTGCTCCATTTTTTTTAAAGAAAATTGTTTTCAAGGGAAAAATAATTATATATAATTTTTTTGAAAGGTAATTATATATAATTAAGAATATATTAGATTTTGTGGAACGAAAAATTCTATCAACACTTTTTTTTAATTTAATGACAACAAGGAGATTGGAGGGGTTTATAAACTTGAAAATAAAAAACCAAACGCCAAAATAAATTGATCTTAGGAATTAAAATTTATAGAATACATCATAACTTACTATTTTGATAAATGTGAATGTACTCTTGTTTCTTTGAAATTAAATCCGCTCAAATAAAGAGTCTTCAACGATGAGATTAAACTCAATATTAGCTTTTAATTAATCCACTTGGCTTTTAATTAATCCAATTATACAATTTAATTAATTCACTTGGCTTTTAATTATAGGTAACGTGTATAACCCTTTAATAAAAGTTAATCTCATAATTCCACGATGAGGGTGGTCAATCGAAGTGTAAAGGGTTAATAGGCTTAAATGTATGTTTGATATATTTAGTTATATCTTAAAAAAAATAAGAGAGTCATAGTTTTCAATTTTGAATTAATTAAGTCATTATTTATAAAATTACAAGTAATTAAATATTTCTAATTCCAACTCTTCTAAATTACTAAAAGTATTTAAATCTGAAGAGAAAATTACAAACAAATCTAATAATAAAACAACTTTACATATTCAATGCCATTTTAGGCCACATCTCAGACAATATTATACTACTAAGTACTAAGTCATGTTGGGTAAGAAAGTTTTACATTACTAATAAAAATAATTCCATTCAAATTTAAGTGTATAATATAAAAATATTTTCTATTATACTTTTTCTAGTTATTAATTAGAATCGATATATAATATAAAATATTTATGCATGGATGAGGTGTGGATAGTTTAAATATGTATTGCATTTAAAAAGACAATAATAAAATCAATAATTACAAGCATTAATTAAACTTGGACATATAGTTGGATTTGAACCTGATTGAGTTCCAAGCGTCCATTTCTTATCAATAATCTAATGTTTCATAAAAAATAATTTATAATTTTTAAAATTGTTAAAACGAACTATTTAAGTCTATATGATGGTTTAGTTAGATACAATTCACGAACAGATGTAATATTTGTGTATAAATACTATAAATAAATTAACTCCAAAAATCTTGTTAACGAGTTAAAATTAAAAGTGATTAGGAACTTGAAAATAAATACTTACAATTATATTTAGATTAATATTATTATAAAATTTGACTTTTTTATCTCTCGTTAAATAGAGAAGTGAAAAAAACATTTAATTCTAAAAATATAATAATATGTCGTATAAAATCAAAAGATAACATACTATAAATTATTTACCTATCACGTTTAATTCTGAAAGCATTTTATTTTAAAATACTTCTTCTGATTTCTGTCGTCTGATGATTCTTCGGATACATCTAAAGCCCCGTTATCTAAGAAATGTCGAACTACAAAATCATTGGCGGTAGACAATTTCAGTAAGAAAGCAACCGTGGCTGTTGTTGAAGGGAACATATAAAACACAAACAAACTATTATTTCAAAGAGGTTTTACTGAAAAAGATGAAATTATTTTGCTTGAGGGATTGTTCGAATTTTTGAAGGAGAGTAAAGTTTATAAGAATGATACTATGAATATGGTTGGATTTCATGAGTATATCAAGGAATCCATCCATACTCAAATCACCAAGGCTCAACTGAAAAAGATCAAGCCTTGGTGATTTGAGTATGGATGGATTCTTTGATATACTCATGAACCCAACCATATTCATAGTACCATTCTCATTAACTTTATTTTCCTTCAAAAATTCGAACAATCCCTCAAGTAAAATAATCTATCTTTTTCAGTAAAAATTCTTCATGGGAAGAAGAAGCATGGGGTTCAGTAGGCTTGGTGGTGGACACTTGCTGCTGATCTGTGTGCTTCGCCATTCAAAAAGAATGTAAAGAAAATAAAAAAGAAGATTCAAAATGGAATAAGAAACCTTTACAGAGTGGTTATGTATATATAAGGAATTAGGAAGAATATGAAGAGTTCTTTTTTTTGAAAGGAAGATGAAGAGTTTAATTAGGAGTATTATATTAAGCCGAAAAGTTATAAAACGCAATCCAAAGAAGATGAAGAGTTTAGTTAGGACTTAGGAGTAGAGTATGTTAAACGGTAATTAAGTTTTGTATTTATTTGCTTTTAACCTTTTCAATGAATAAATGAATTTATTTATTAGTTAACGGTAAAGATCATAAAAGCCTTAATCTTAAAAATTTCAGATGATTATCACTTCAAATCAGATAGATATCTCAAATTATTATTATAAAATTATTATTATTATTATTAGTTGGTCAGATTTTATTAAAATTTATCTTCTATAAATTATCCCTTTTAAATTTTCAGATTTTAAAAATATCTTTCCTACAATTAGATATTAACTTCTTATATACAGCTTATATACAGCTTCCGTCAATCACTTTAATTTTAATTTTGTTGATAAAAAAAAAGACAATAACTTTATCGAGACGACTAATTGAATAAAAACATCACTCAATAACCTTTAATATTACTTATTCTGCATTAAGGCAAATAATTACTGAAAATATTTTTACTATTCCCTGTGAATGATATAAAGCTTAAACACAATTCATTAAGTGTACACATAAAAACATTAAATACATGTGTATCATATTTTATTCAAAAGTTATGTAAAAAAATTATACGACATTCAAAGTTAAATCAGTAATCCTTAAGACCTCAAATACTAAACTATAACCCTTAAATTTTAAAGTTTAAATTTTAAATTCTACACCTAAAACATAAACTTTAAATTAAACTTTTAAACCTTAAAATAAACAAACTTATATAAACTATTTGCACATACTATGTATCTGTTGGAAGCGTCGGTGGACACTCGATATAACTTTATATCTCAAATAATATTATTACATGAGAAACCAAAGAAAATAAATATAAATGTGCTGCTGCACTTTCTTTTTACACCAAAAAAAAACATTTTGTGTGTTTTTTTTCTACAATATTACAAGCTTTGTCTAACTCCTATTTATAGTGTTCCTAAACCACCTATGGAGAGTTCAATTTGCTTTCCGCCATTAGACTTGCTTAATTGCTAAGTATTTTCCTAAGAAGAGTTCAATTTGCTTGCCTCCATTAGACTTGCTTAATTGCTAAGTATTTTCCTAAGAAGAGTTCAATTTGCTTGCCTCCATTAGACTTGCTTAATTGCTAAGTAATTTTGTCAAGCTTGCCACGTTCATACTCTTTATTGTCAAACTAAGAATTCAAATCAAGTTTGAATTCTAACACTCCCCCTCAAACTTGATTTTTCATGCCAAGTCCTTCTTTATTGGTCTTCGTCTTGTACACACATTTGACTCCAATTGGATTATGTCCTTCTGGTAGACTTGTGAGCTCCTATGTATCATTTCTTTCTATCGATGCAATTTCTTCATTCATGGCATTCTTCCACTTGTCATCTTCAATTGCTTCTTCATATGTTATTGGATCACTGCTTGCAAGTAAACAGAAAAGTGAAATATTTTGAGTTTCGTAATCCTTGTACCTTTCTGGAACTCTTCTCTCTCTTGTAGATCTTCGAACTTCAGTCGGTTGTATTTCAGAATTCTCTGTTCTGCTATTGTTTGATGAGGATGACTCAGTTGGATTTTGTTGAGGACTTTGATCATCACCTTGTTCATCTTGGTTGATGAAGTCGTCATCATCTTGTTCTTCGTTAAAAAATAGTCCTTCAACTTTCTTTTCTTCTAAGTTCCATCTCCAGTGTTCTGCTTCATCGAACTCAACATCTCTTGAGATTATCAACTTTTTTGTTAAAGGATTATAGAGTCTGTAAGCCTTACTTCGTTCATCATAGCCAATAAAGATACACTTCTCTCCTCTGTCATCAAGCTTCTTTCTGATCTGCTCAGGTACATGGGCATATGCGATGCATCCAAAAATCTTAAGGTTCCCAATTCCTGGTTTTTTACCGCTCCATGCTTCGTCCGACGTCATGTTCCTTACACTCTTTGTTGGGCAACGATTTAACAGATAAACTGCACATCGAACTGCTTCGGCCCAAAAATTTCTTGGTAGATGCTTACCTTTTATCATGCTCCTCGCCATGTCGAGAATGGTGCGATTCTTTCTTTCTGCAACTCCATTTTGTTGAGGCATGTATCTAACTGTCAACTGGTGAATTATGCCATGCTCCTTGCAGAAGTCTTCAAATAACTTTACTGTATACTCGCCTCCTCTATCAGATCTGAGTATCTTTAAGTATTGACCGCTTTGTTTTTCCGCCATTGCTTTAAATTCTTTGAACTTATCCAGTGCTTCCGACTTTTGTTTAAGAACATAAACCCAACACTTTCTGCTATAATCATCAATAAAGGTTAGGTAATACCTATTTCCTCCAAGTGATGGTATATCAAATGGGCCGGCTATGTCAGTGTGGACGATCTCCAATGGTCTTCTGGCTCTCCATGATTTGCCAACTTCAAAGCTTTGTCTGTGTTGTTTTCCTTTGATGCAGGCCTCGCACAATTGATTTGGAGGTTTGATTTCTGGCAATCCATTCACCATTTTTGCTTTTGATAATAACTTCAAGCCAGAAAATCCAAGATGTCCGTACCTCAAGTGCCACAGCCACGAATCGTCCTTGATTGAAGTCTTCATACACTTTACTTCTCCTGACTCGATGTCAATAGTAAAGAGACGATTCCGCGTCATATTGACTTGGGCAACCAATTCTCCATTTCTATTCTTGATTGAAAGTGAGCGGTTCTTCATCTGCACTTCATATCCTTTTTCTAGAAGCTGACCAAGACTGATGATGTTGCTTTTCATAGCTGGTACATAGTAAACGTCTGATATGTATTTCTTTTCTCCATTTTTCGGAGTAATCATGACTTTGCCCTTGCCTTTAACCTCTGCGTGCGAGTCGTCACCAAAAATTACTCGTCCACGGATCGTTTCGTCCAACGCCACAAAAAACTCTTTTCGACCACACATATGATTACTGGCACAATTATCGAGATACCAAATATTTTCCTTTGATTCTTCATTTTCTTTATAAGTGAGGAATACATGAGATTCTTCGGCGTTTTCTTCTTCAGCTGTTGCTACATTAATTCTTTCTTCGTACTTTGGAGTTGATCTACACTCGTAACTATAATGACCATACTTATTACAGTTATAACATTGTACCTGAGATTTATCTCCTTGTTGATATCGGCCTCTTCCTCGACCTCTATATCCTCGTCCACGACTTGGTGATCGGTAATTTTCATTTGCTTGGTTGCTAACATATGAACGATCGCCACGTCCACGATATCCACCATAGTTTCCTCTGCCTCGTGTGTAGCTGCTGCTAGCTCTGCCTTCGTTGACGTGCAACTTGCTTTGAAGGACTTGCTCCAGATTTTCACTTTCTTCATTTAGCTTCATTTTCTGCTCATGGGCTTGGAGTGATCCCACAAGCTCATCGATAGTCATTTGAGTTAAATCTTTTGATTCCTCAATTGCCACGACCACATAATCAAATTTTCGTATCAATGATCGTAGGATTTTCTCCATCACTCTGACCTCACCGAGTGCTTCGCCATTTCTTTTCATTTCATTTGCTACGGCTTTCACACGGCTAACATAATCATCTATGTTTTCTGTGATCTTCATTTTTAGCATCTCAAACTCGGCTCTAAGTGATTGAAGACGTACCTTTTTTGCTTTCTCAACTCCTTGGAGTGATTTTTGCAGAGTTTCCCATGCTTGCTTCGCGGTTGTTGCTTCTGCAATTTTTTCAAAGTTAGACTCATCTACTGCTTGGAAAATGTAATATAACGCCCTTTGGTCTCTTTTAAGAGCATCCCTTAGTACTTTCTTCTCTTCGTTGGTTAGAGCCGCTTCTGCTGCTGCATTTTCTGGCTCCACATATCCTTTTACGACCATGTCCCAACAATCTTGTGAACCGAGTAGCGCCTTCATCTGAATACTCCAGTTGCCATAATTCGTCTTTGTTAATCTCGGGATTTGTGGTTGGATCATGTGCTCCATCTTCTCGTGGCGTGAAATTCGAACTCGAACTTGGCTCTGATACCACTTGTTGGAAGCGTCGGTGGACACTCGATATAACTTTATAACTCAAATAATATTATTACATGAGAAACCAAAGAAAATAAATATAAATGTGCTGCTGCACTTTCTTTTTACACAAAAAAAACACTTTGTGTGTTTTTTTTCTACAATATTACAAGCTTTGTCTAACTCCTATTTATAGTGTTCTTAAACCACCTATGGAGAGTTCAATTTGCTTTCCGCCATTAGACTTGCTTAATTGCTAAGTATTTTCCTAAGAAGAGTTCAATTTGCTTGCCTCCATTAGACTTGCTTAATTGCTAAGTAATTTTGTCAAGCTTGCCACGTTCATACTCTTTATTGTCAAACTAAGAATTCAAATCAAGTTTGAATTCTAACAGTATCAAATAATTTTAAGCCTTAAATTCTAAAGTTTAAATCATAAAATTCTATTCTCAAACCTTAAAATCTATCCACAAACAGTAGTCCCAAAAAAATCCCTAAACTTACCCTCGTTTTAGAATATAATTTGAGTTGAAAAATATTTTGTGCAGGAAATTACTAAGCAATTTTCCATTTGAGTCTCTTATGGTAATATTTTAAGGCTTAGTTCGGGGTTGAGGTTGGAAACCTACTTTGGGGGCCAAATGTCCGTTCTAAAAAAGTTAAAAAAATCCAGCTTTGGTAAACCCTCGATTGAAAGGTTAAATGTAGTTTGCAACCGCCCGTTGGAGAACAAATGAAAATTATTTGACATTGAGGTTGAGACCAAACGAACGTTGAAAACGATAGTCGCAACTAAAAACGAGCCCTAAGTCAACTAAAGAAAAGTAATCGGAAGTAATTGTTTGTTGCGTTGATGGGCCCTGGGTTCAGCTTGATGAATGGATGAGGGAGTGCAAAGAGACCTTTGACTTGGGGTCAACTGGGACTGCATCATTTCCAAATCAATTGCACTTTCCTCCAAATTTGAATTTTCTACCCATAAAGAAATTATAAAAACAAACTCTTCCTATCACACAGTAATGGCCCATCGATCAATTTAAACTATTTCATCCAATACTATAAACGAATCGAGTGAACATAAACATGCACGAACGAAGGTATGTTTATGTTCATTTGTTTAATTTTAATCGAATAAGTGAACGAACAGAATAACAAACGAACATTGAGTATCGTTTATTTGTTTCTTTTTATTTCACATTTTAATATATTTTTAAATATAGTAATTTTGTTATGAAAAATAATAAATATAAATGAACAAATTACCGAACGTTCATGAACATAAACCCTAGGGGTTTTTTGTTATACGGAGTAAAAAAAAAATTATGTGATATAAAATAATTAAAATGATAAATTTATTTTTTAAAAATTTATTTTTATTTTTGTTAAAAACTAAATAATTTGTGTTATAAAAATTATTGAGTTTTTTAAATAGATAAAACAATTTTAAAATACAAATTGACAATTTTATTAGGATAAATAAAATAATATTTACAGAGGTTGATTTTTGCGACTACTGAGAAAGATAAAAGGCAGAATAATTTGGATGAGAAGAGGAAATTGAAGTGAAAGGAGAAGTAATGGGTTTGGAAATAGTATTTACACAGTACTTTGGTGAAATTGTTGTGAAATTCATTGATGGAGCTTGGTGATATTATTTTAAAATTTAAAATTTATTATCAATAAAAATATATTTTAAAAAATTTTAATCATGTAAATTTCAAATATAAAGTTAAAAAATATTAACACGGGACAGTTTTAAAGATAGAATAAATATTAAATATAACAGTAAAAGCACGTGAAATATTAATTAAAATTTGATACAAGGTATACATATTACATAAATAAATAATTATGAGATGCAGTACAATAGTTATTTTTTATGACTTTTAATCATTTGGTGGAAGTTTAATACTCAACTTTAAGAATGTAATATATTGTGAATTGAATTGAATTTGATTGATACTATAATTGTTGTACGTACAACAAAAATTTAAGATTAAAATCTTATTATCAATAAAGCGTTAAAATTAACAAAACATCCGTATTAGCATGAACCAACTTGCGTCAGTGATTAAGAGAATGATTATTGTTCCTAGAACTTAAGGATTTGAGCACCAGCCACTGCAGCGGGGTGATTGAGCATGCTTTGTTAAATGGTTGAAAGTATATTTAGAGCATATACTTTACTTGTAATCACCTTAGTTTAAAAAAAACATACGTATTAAGAATGTTAAATCCCTGAAACTAGGTACCTTCAGGAACAAACATATAACTTGTTTAATTTTTCCCCAGTATTTGGCCAGCTCTTTTCGAACCGTTTTCAAGTTGTCATGCAAAACATCTTATTCTGGTTTTTTTACAGCACTATTAGTATTGGACAGTTCTTCTTTCATCTTTGTCGAAGGTGTTAATTACCCCCTTCCAAATCATAGAGAATTAAATCCTTAGCCTTCCAACTAGCAAGTCGAGAATTAAACTTGTCAACAACGGGCTCCCAAAGGGCATTAGCATTTTTTCTATGTTCGAGCGGAAGGCCCAAGTATTCTGCTGAAAATTTACCTAGCTCGCATTAATGCCAAAAATTCTGCTCTTCTTCATATTTAATTGAAGTCCAAAAGCTAATTCGAAGACACGTAGAATTCTCTTGAAGTTTTTGACCTGCTCGAGAGAGGTTTCACAAAAAATCATGAGATCGTCGACGAACTGAAGATGTGTAATATTCACGGAATTCTGACCCCTTCCCATTAGAAAACTCGAGAACAAGCCTTTAGAAGAGGCTTTCGCCAACATCAAATTAAGACCTTCCCCACAATATTAAACAACATGGGGGATAGCGAGCACCCTTGTTTGAGCCCATGAGCTATTGAAAACTTATCTGTTGGTGCTCCATCCACCAGAATCGAAATCGAAGCTGAAGATAAGCATTGAAAGATCCACTCGCACCACTTTTCCCCGAAATTCATCTCTTTCATCACCTTAATGAGGAAATTTCAGTCAATTGTGTCGTAGGCACGCTTAAAATCAATTTTAAAAACAAGGCCCTTGGATCCCTTCTTAATCAAATCATCAATGCATTCATTGGCTATGAACGAGCAATCAAAAATTTGTCTTCCGGGACTGAAGGTGAACTTCGAGTTGCTAATAACGGAGTCGGCATAACACCCAAGTCTTCCGGCCAACAGTTTTGATAACATTTTATAAATACAATATACAAATATATTTCTTCATATTCTTTTATACGTGATATACATATATAAAACACTGCTGAAGGACTTGACTTGAACTTTAAAATCGATCCATTAATTACTAAAAGTTTTGAGTTATACACAGTTCCATTTTATAACACAGTTCCATTTTATAACTCAAATTTTATTTAAAAAATTTTCGAGTCAAGTTTATAAAATTACAATTCGAGTCAATTTATATCGAATTTTTTGGACCTCGTGTTAAAAAATTCAATTTTTTCGAGTCATGAAGCTCTTTAGGAGAAAGTGGTCTGGTGTTGGGTCTCCACCATCCCCTCGCCATATGCTAGTAACTGAACTATTTTGGTGTAAGTGACGTTCTCTTAGGTTCAAGTGGGGCCTAAGTGTGCGGACATTGGAGCCAAGTGGGGTCTCTCTAAGAGAATACCGAATACGCTATGGCCAAGTGAGGCTTGTGTTATAAGTCTTTCTAATCCTATTTTTTTGATGCATTTCTTTTCTTTTATAATAGATCTATTGACGTATTTCTAACTTGTTTAAAATTTCCCCAGTATTTGGCAGCTCTTTTCGAACCGTTTTCAAGCTGTCATGCAAAACATCTTATTCTGGTTTTGTTACAACACTATTAGTATTGGATCTCAATATCTTCAATGTCGTTAATTTTCACACTCAGCTTCTCATCTCAAGGAAGAGCTGAATCCAATGCATTTTATCATGGAGGATCAAATTTGGAACTTGGAAATGTTAGAGAAATAGTCAAAAGGCGACAACTTTCCACATTTTCTAGCAAGATTCAGTGCACCCACACAACTCCACAAGTTGTGGAATTTCATGACTTGAACCAAAATATGTCGGATAGAGGCAAACTCTGATTTCTTCGTCTAAAATACCAAGTCTAAAGAATAATTAATGCAGTCTTTGCAGGAGAATTAAACTCTGCATTCTTCAAAAGAGTACTCTGCCTTTTTTTATTGAATGATAACAAACAACTAGATCAAGTACTACAAGTAGAGAAAAGATAAATTTAACATTGGCTTACATATCAATTTCCACAGTGGAATCTTTTAGGCAGAATATGGTCTTCCAGAAAATAGTAGCAACGTTTGCTGATTTCCCCTGTATGATAGAACCATGCTTGTCTCCAGTAAGGATTTATGTAAAGCACACTTGCAATACTCAGTATCGCCACAACGTAAGACGCCACGAATGACCCATAAAAGGCAGTCATATCAAGGAAACCCTTGTCAGTTGACCCCTTTGGCAATGAAGATGGTGATGCTCCGGATGTTGAGCACTTCTTCGGCAATGGTTTACCGCAAAGAAGAGGATTCCCAACGTAGCTGTTTTCCTCAAATGTTGCAAATTGTGCCGTAAATACGGGTGTACTTCCAGAAAGATTATTGTATGCCACACTGAAATAAGACAAGCTATATAACCCCACCAGTTGTGGAGGGATTGTACCACTCAAGTTGTTGTGAGAAAGATCCAGACTCTCAATTTGCTTCAGATCGGAAAATGCTAGTGGGATTGGTCCTATCAAATTGTTGTGAGACAAATTCAAAGCAAAGATATTTCGGAAGTTGTTCACTTCACGGGGAATCTCACCTGTCAACTTGTTGGAAGAGAGATCGATGCCGGACAAGTATGTGAGGACTCTCCCCTTGTAAGAGTAGGACTTGTTTTTAGATGTGAACTCTATCGGTTCATCAATTGAGAAATAATATTTAACGTTTTCAACATCGGAAACATAATGAACATATTCTTGGGATATTTCATTCCATGTTGTAATCTTTAGGCACGATGGAATGGTACCTGAAAGATTGTTATTGGAAAGATCAATCAAGCTTAAGTGGCCCAAATTGCATAACTGAACTGGAATCCTGCCTTCAAAATGGTTGTTATTCAGGAGAAGAAAACTGAGCTGAGAAAGGTTGCCAATCCAATTTGGAATTTGTCCAGTCAAGTGGTTATTGCTGAGATCCAATGTGACCAAGATGGTGCTGTTTCGGAAAGCATTTGTGACTGGCCCTTGAAGCTTGTTTTTTGACAAGTAAACTTGAACGAGCCATAAGGGGCTGAAGCATGATGGAATATACCCCGAAATATTGTTCATTGAAAGGTCTAGAAGTTTAAGGCTATTAAGATGGCAAAACTCCACCGGGAATGGACCTGCAAGATGATTATTTGCCATCATAATTTCACTCAACCTTGACATACTCCCCATCCACCTCGGTATCTCGCCAGAAAGCTGGTTATTGCTAACATCCAATGTTGACAATTGGGAGCAATTAGACAAAGAATATGGGATCTGACCATGCAAACTGTTATTTGTGTTGGGGAAACCGGGTTATTTCCCACACGAACGTAGCTTCAAATCTGAGCTGAAATGTCGAGATCGAAACTACCGAAATTTGCACAGCGGACAAACCCGTCAACTATTGAATATTGAAACCTAATGGAAAAACCCAATAATAATTAACCGAAATAAATAATGGAGAGAACACACCGAATTTACGAGGTTCGACAAAAAATGTCGTCTACTCCTCGGGCACCACCACCGTATGATAACTTCACTAATACCAAAATGGTACAAACAAATAGAATTCCTAAGAATTCCCAAATATGAGAGAAGAGAAACAAATGGGAGAGATGGATGTTGGGATGATTTCAAATGACAAATGCTAGGCCTATTTATAGTTGAACTTTAAGGACTAAACTTGTAAATAGCCTAATTTTTAGGGACCAAAAATTAATTATCCCATTCCACTTTTCCACCAACTTTTCTACCCATTTTCCACCTAATATTCGGTGGCTTTCGGTGGCCATCATTTCACAGCCACTTTTAACAAATCTCCACCTTGGCTTGAAATTTCACCAAGTTTTTCAAAATTTTCTTCTCCCCAAACGTTATCTTTTGTAGTGCCTCCAAATGCGCCCACGAGCGCCATACACCCGAAGGTGCTCAAACTTGCAAGATGTTAATCAAGTTCAAACAATGATTGAACTTGATTGATGTTACCACCTTGGTCAACATATCTGCAGGATTTTCTGCCGTCGCAATCTTCTGAAGTAGAATCTTTCCTTCTTCAAAGATCTCCCGCACAAAGTGATACCTCACGTCGATGTGCTTGGTTCTTGAATGGTAGACTTGATTTTTCGCTAAATGAATAGCACTCTGACTGTCACAATATAGACTAATGTGACTTTGAACAACTCCCAAGTCTTCCAACAATCCGTTAAGCCAAATCGCCTCCTTAACAGCCTCTGCAACTGCCATGTACTCTGCCTCTGTAGTTGACAAAGCCACCGTTGACTGTAAAGTATACCTCCAACTAACTGGGGCTTTTGCTAGAGTAAACAAATACCCAGTAGTAGACCGACGCTTGTCCAAATCACCAGCATAGTCGGAATCAACATATCCAACCACAAACTGACCAAGTGTTTCATCTTGCTCAAACACTAAACCAACATCTACGGTTTTTTTGAAGATACCGTAGAATCCATTTCACAGCTTGCCAATGTCCTTTTCCAGGATCATGCATGTACCTGCTCACAACTCCAACTGCTTGTGAAATGTCAGGCCGCGTACACACCATCGCATACATCAAGCTCCCTACTGCATTAGCATATGGAACTTTTGCCATATATTCTCGCTCTTCATCAGTTTTAGGAGATAATTGAGAACTGAGTTTCAAATGAGAAGCAAGTGGGGTACTTACATGTTTTGTGCTTTCATTCATGCCAAAACATTGTAATACCTTTTTCAGATATTGCTTCTGAGTCAAACAAAGCTTGCCTCTCCGTCTGTCTCTACTTATCTCCATGCCGAGAATCTTCTTGGCCTCACCTAGATCTTTCATCTCAAACTCTTGATTCAACTGAGCCTTCAATTTGTCTATCTCTTGTTGACTCTTTGAAGCGATCAGCATATCATCAACATACAAGAGAAGATAAATGAAAGATCCATCTTGTAGCTTTCGCAAATACACGCAATGGTCATATTTGCTTCTTGTGTACTTCTGCCTCCTCATAAAGCTATCAAATCGCTTGTACCACTGCCTCGAAGATTGCTTCAATCCATATAGCGATTTGTTCAGCTTACAAACCCATTTCTTACCACCAGCATCTACATATCCTTCTGGCCGAGTCATATAGATCTCCTCTTCCAAATCACCGTGCAAGAAAGCCGTCTTTACATCGAGTTGAGCTAGCTCCAAATTCAACTGTGCTACCAAGGCCAACAATGTTCTAATGGAGGAATGCTTCACAACAGGGGAAAATACTTCGTTGTAGTCGATTCCCTCCTTCTGAGCGTAGCCTTTAGCTACCAACCTTGCCTTGTAGCGAACATCTTTCTTGCTGGGAGATCCGTCTTTCTTTGCAAACACCCACTTGCATCCAATTGCCCTTTTACCTTCTGGTAAATATGCCAAATCCCAGGTGTTGTTCTTCTGGAGAGATTGCATTTCTTCATCTATGGCACTTTTCCACTTGTCACTTTCTAAGCTTTGCATTGCTTCTTGATAAGTGACAGGGATATCATCATCAACAACTGGAAGGGCATAGGCCACTGTATCTGTATATCGAGCAGGTCTACGAATTTCTCTCCTTGGCCTTGTAACTGCAAGTGGTTCTGGTGTCTCCAATGGTTCTTGGGTTTGAACCTCTTCATCTTCTGATTCCTCCATTGGAGTTGGAGAATCAGTAACATCAATTGTTGGACTAATCACCGTCTCTTGAAATTCCACCTGGTTTGGAGTATACTCCACCTGTTGTGGAGTACTACTTATCTGAACAGCTCCATTTGTTACCTTCTTCAACATGACAGATTCATCAAAGGTAACATCTCTGCTACAAATTATCTTCTTTGTGTCTAAGCACCAAAGTCGAAATCCCTTCACTCCATGAGTGATTCCCATGAAGATAGCCTTCTTTGCTCTAGGATCAAGTTTTGACTCCTTCACATGATAATACGCAGTGGATCCAAATACATGTAAGGAATCATAATCTGTAGCGGGTACTCCAGACCATACCTCCAACGGTGTTTTTCCTCCAATCGCCGATGACGGTAGACGATTGATGAGATGGCCAGCATATGTCACAGCCCCAGCCCAAAATGGTTTGCCCAACCCAGCATTGGACAACATACATCGAACTTTCTCAAGTAGTGTTCGATTCATACGCTCTGCCACCCCATTCTGCTGTGGTGTATGTCTAACAGTGAAGTGTCGAACAATACCATGCTCCTGGCAAACGTCAAAGAGCGGATCACTTCTATATTCCCCTCCATTGTCCGTCCTAAGCCGTTTGATCTTCTTGCCAGTCTGGTTCTCGATCATATTTTTACACTTCAGGAAAACTTTGAGCATTTCATCTTTAGACTTCATTGTATACACCCAAACTCTTCTGGAAAAGTCATCAACAAAAGTTACAAAATAGTGTTTTCCTCCCAGCGACGTTGTTTTGGAAGGACCCCACACATCTAAGTGAACATAATCCAAAATACCTTTCGTATTATGGATAGCGGTGCCGAATTTCACTCTCTTCTGCTTTCCCAGAACACAATGCTCACAAAAATTTAACTTGCAAGCCTTTGCACCTTTCAACAATCCTTGCTTTGCCAAAATTTGCAAGGATTTCTCACCAGCGTGTCCCAACCGCATGTGCCACAACTGAGAAGAATCCAATTTGTCTTCACCGGAAGCTGCTGCTACTGCTCCAATAACTGTACTACCTTGGTAGTAATACAAGTTATTTTTCCTGATGCCCTTCATTATCACGAGTGCGCCTGATGTGACTTTCAAAATTCCATCTCTCATAGTGACAACCGAGCCTTTGGATTCCAAAGCTCCCAACGAGATGAGATTTTTCTTCAAACTAGGCACGTATCGGACATCAGTCAAAACTCTGGTTGATCCATCTTGATTCTTCAATCGAATTGAACCTATCCCAATCGTTTTACAGGCGTTGTCATTGCCCATATAAACAACTCCTCCATTTAGTTCTACTAAATCGAAGAACCACTCCCGATTAGGGGACATATGATAGGTACAACCCGAATCCAATATCCACTCGTCTGAGCGGAATGATGACGATGAAGCAACCAGTGATATTTCAGAGTCACTAGTATCATGCTCTGCAACACATGCATCTGGAGCAGCTTTTCCTTTCTTCTTCAGCTTCGGGCAATCTTTCTTCCAATGACCTTTCTCATGACAAAAGGCACATTCATCTTTCCCAAGTCTGGACTTTGACTTTGATCTCCCTCTCATTTTTGGCTTTTGGCTTTTCGAGCGACCTCTTACCACCATGGCCTCCGCTGCATTGTACTTGCTCTCCATCTTGGTTTTCTTTCTGAGCTCGTAACTATACAGAGCAGCAGTTACTTCTTTAAGGGTCACCTCATCCTTTCCATGAAGTAACGTTGTTTCAAGGTGCTCAAATTCATTTGGAAGGGATGACAACAACATTAAAGCCAAATCTTCATCTTTGAAAGTTTCATCCATGCCTAACAGATCTGCCACTAACTCATTGAAGGCAGTGATGTGTTCATTCATATTGGTGCCTGGTTGATATTCAAATCTGAACAATCTTTTCTTCATGTGAAGACGATTCTGAGAGCTTTTCTTTAGGAATTTTTCCTCCAACACTTTCCACAGTTTGCTTGCAGAAGTCTCGTTCTTGTAGGCATACTTCTGCTCCCTGGAAAGACAAGATCGAATCGTACTGCACGCCATACGGTTGATTGTTCTCCAATCTTTCTCCACCATATCTACGGGTTTTTCTTCCTCAATGGCAATGTCTAGACCTTGTTGAAATAAAGAGTCTAGCACCTCGCCTTGCCACATGCCGAAGTGACCGGATCCATCGAACAACTCCACCGAGAAGTTTGCATTTGACATTATCCTCCTCACCGGTATAGAGGAAGAGCTTGATGCCCTATCTGATCCATCTTTTGCCATGGCAACGAATAATATTCAACAGCACGAACTGGATATTGAAACACTGCACTAGGTAAGTTCCCTCGAAAGAGAGGTGGATCACACGGATCGCTTAAATACCCAGTCTTTCCTAGCCAGAACTTTCCTAGACATGCACTGTCACAACACCACACTTCTAACAGAGCAACCGGGATAGCCTTCACCGAAGCTCTGATGCCAATTTTTGGGGAAACCGGGTTATTTCCCACACGAACGTAGCTTCAAATCTGAGCTGAAATGTCGAGATCGAAACTACCGAAATTTGCACAGCGGACAAACCCGTCAACTATTGAATATTGAAACCTAATGGAAAAACCCAATAATAATTAACCGAAATAAATAATGGAGAGAACACACCGAATTTACGAGGTTCGACGAAAAATGTCGTCTACTCCTCGGGCACCACCACCGTATGATAACTTCACTAATACCAAAATGGTACAAACAAATGGAATTCCTAAGAATTCCCAAATATGAGAGAAGAGAAACAAATGGGAGAGATGGATGTTGGGATGATTTCAAATGACAAATGCTAGGCCTATTTATAGTTGAACTTTAAGGACTAAACTTGTAAATAGCCTAATTTTTAGGGACCAAAAATTAATTATCCCATTCCACTTTTCCACCAACTTTTCTACCCATTTTCCACCTAATATTCGGTGGCTTTCGGTGGCCATCATTTCACAGCCACTTTTAACAATTTGACAGTGTAAGGGAAAACAATAAAGAGCATCCCATGAACAAATGTTTCGGCAAACCACCAGACAATTGATTGTCAGACAAATCTAACTCTTGTAGGGAATTCATATCGCCAATCGAAGCGGGAATGCTACCGTGAAAATGATTTTTGGACATGTTCAAAAACCATAATGATGGTAGTTTTGCCCCGATTTCAAGTGGAACTTTGCCATTGAAGAAGTTTTTTGAGATGTCCAACGTTAATAATTCTGTATGTGGAAGGAAAGATAACTCAACAGGTCCCAAGAGAGAGTTGTTGGCAAGATTTAAGCTCAGCAAATTGGTGTTGTTTTGCAACAACCAATTTGGGAAGTCCCCCTTTAAGTTGATGTTAGAGAGATCAACAACACGCAGGTCATGCTGATGGTAGAGAAACTGAGGAATTTGTCCGCCATCTCCGCAACAAGATAAACTGATCTTTTTCAATTGGAATGTTGGGACCAAAGATTGCATCTCGCTTTCAACATATATGGTATTGTTGTCCGCAGAGAAAACCTTGAGTTCTGAAAGGTTGAAGAAGGGCCCCAATGAACTTGGAATTTGAAAGTAATTGTTTGATAGTGTCAACACTTTAAGGGACGTTAAACTCTCAAAGACAGACACATCTCCAGAAAAATGATTGGAGGAGAGATCTAATCTTTCCAGAGATGTAAAGTTGGAGATGCATTCGGACAAGTTGCCCTTTAGTTGGTTGTAGCTCAGGTCCAATGTTCGAAGATTTGTCGACCCACAAAAACCTGCCAAAAACTTGTATTATAACAAATAAATAAATAAAGAGGATGCCACGCAAAGGAACCAAAAACAAGAAAGAAAAATTATTATTTTCACTTCTCAATTTCTCATATTCCAATTTAGAGAGGTTATTTTATTAGTTTACGGTGTCAAGTGCTACGTACTTGTATTTAAGAGAGTGTCACGTCATCTATAGTCCTAACTAATAAAAACTTTTCTAAGCTCGTCATACACGTGAAGGAAAATATATTAAAATGTTATTGAAAAATTGGAGAAGCAAAACAATTTTATAAAATTGTTATTACAACAAAGAAACAGAAGAAAAAGATATTTCTTTCTTTCTTTACATATGATTTTAGGGACTAAAATTTACTGACGGATGTATTTGATGCGAGGGTCAGGTGCCCCTCCCTACCCCTGAAGATTTTTTTCACCTTTCCCCCTATTTAAATTTTTTAGAAATTAGTTTATTTATGAATTCCCCCCTCAAACATTTATAATTTGCCCTCCAACCCTAAATCCTGGCTTCATCCCTGGCGAGGGTCCTCCCCTCCCAAACTATTTTTTTGTTATAAATTTAAACATGAAAGTATATAATGAACTAAAGATTCAAACATGAACTAAAAGATTCATATGAGGCAAGTTAAAAGATTCAAATTACTTCTAAGTTTGTAAAATTATATATGCAGTTTATATAATGAACTAAAGCAATATTGAATATATAGGCAATATGCAGTTTATAAATTTAAACATTAAAACATATGGTCATATGAGGCAAATTGAAAGATATAACACCTTAGCTGTGTAATTTCGGCCCAATTTTTACCTTGCACCTCTGTGCCATCCAGTTCACAATTCCTTAGGCTTAGAATCTTTAGAGAAGGCATTGCTCCAAGTTTTTGAAGAAAGTTGTTTCCGAGGGATGTATTGTATATATCCAAGATTTCCAAATTCTTCAATTTAAGTGGATCTATTAATACATTGAAAAGAAGAAGAAATAAACACCAAGAAGTTATATATTTCAAGTGAAAAATAATTACAGGTATATGCAATTAAGAATATACTACATTTTGGCGTACCCTCAGTACAGGGCAATGAAAATATTTTATATGAAATATATTTCTATAGAAACTTATTCAACAAATGAATATAGATAGAATGGTAAAAAAAAATGTATACAAATTCATTACTTTCACATTTAATCAACAAATGAATACAATGGTTCAATATAATTTAGGAAGCAAAACAATTTCATAACATTAAGGATGATTCCTTGTAAAATTTTTGTAATCTTAAACATTGTGTTTATTTTTTAAAGGTTAAGTAATTAGTTCTTGTAATTTATAATTGGTGAGATATATTTATGTATTTAAAAAAAACAAGAATAAAATAAATCAGTAAATGAAGATTTTGAAAGATATATACTTACCTTGCAAGAGGCTGTCATCCAAGTAACAATCATATATAAACAATCGTTTTAGAGAAGGCAGTGTTCCGATGAAGTTAGAAGGGAGGGATGAATCCCATAACTCCAACTCTTCCAAATTTGTCAAATTCTGCCACTCTATTCAATAAAATTAACCATAAGTTATTATGTTTAAAAAAAGAGAGGCTAAAATATATTTCTTATATAAACCATGCAAAATATGAACCCTTATTTTGCTCTATTTTTCTATAAATATATTAGAAATTACTCTATTCCTACTCAATTTTATTTCCTATGTAAAGCAACACTGTAAGTGTATATATAATTATTTTATAGAAGGCTTTGCTCCAATATTTTTTTGAAAAAAAAATTCAAGGGAAAAATAATTAGTATATATAATTAAGAACATATTAGATTTTGTGGAACGAAAAATTTTATTAACACTTTTTTTTAATTTATTGACAACAAGGAGATTGGAGGGGTTTATAAACTTGCAAATAAAAAATCAAACGCTAAAATAAATTGATCTTAGGAATTAAAATTTATAGAATACATCAGAACTTACTGTTTTGGGAATGTGAATGCACTCTCGTTTCTTTGAAATTAAATCCATCCAAATAAAGAGTCTTCAACGATGAGATTAAATTCAATGGTTGTAATGAAATGTTACAAACCCTATCTGCATATCAAACAATACCTTTAAAATTAATTCAATGTTTGAAGTACTAACAAATTAATTCATACATCAATAAGCCACAACCACAATTTTATTTTAGCACTACCTGAATAGCAAGACATATCCAAATTTTCCAAGTTGCTCAAACCAGCCATCTCTGGAGAAAATCACAAATTTAAAATTGAGTTTGTTGAAATAAATCTTATATGTATACTTCGTTTAAAAACATTCCCTCTTTATATATAAGAAAAAAACTAGATAAGAATAAAAGGAAAAAAAATGATAATTTTACCCTTAATATCGATTGATCCATTTAGTTGAGTGATTCTAAAAGACAGAGTCTTTAGATTTGAAAGTCTGCCCAGAGTTGCCAATATGCTAGTGTCCAAGGGATTACCAAACAAATCAAGAACTTCCAGATTCATCAATCTTAGCTCTGCACCATCATAATACAATTAATAAATTTACATGGCTTTTAATTACAGGTCAGGTGTATAACTCTTAATAAAAGTTATCTCCTAATTCCACGATGAGGGGGATCAATCAAAGTGTGAAGGGTTAATAGGCTTTTAATTCAGTTGATACGATTACTGTTATTTTGACAATTTATGACTACTATTATAATATCTAAGATGAAATAAATTTGAATGCGCTTAAACATGTTTTATTTCTTATTATAGTTACGGGATGTGGTGAACAACCACCACACCACATCTCATGGTTTAATATTATATTTAAAATTTTTAATATAATATAAATTATATAAAATAAAATGAAAATAACATTACAACATTGAAGGAGAGTGTCGGAGCTTTAAACTTAATATTTTTATATCAACAAAAAACCATTTAAAAATTAAAAGATGGATAAAACTGATGGTAAGAAAAAGTCTAAAATACCTTGAGGAGGAACAAGTTCAGTCACTCCGTTGTCCCATAAGAACAGCTCTTCTAAATTGCTAAAAGCATTTAAATCTGAAGAGAAAATTACAAACAAATCTAATAATAAATCAACTTTACATATTTAATGCTCATCCCCTTGTGTCCTTGTAACACCCTAAAGTGAAAACGAAAAAAAAATAGGAGCCTTGCAACCTTGGGGATTCGAACCCGTGCCCCTTGGTGTGCTAAGCAAAGATCTTAGCCAGCTGAGCCAAGGCTATTATTAGTCATAGCCTACACCGAGTTGTTGTTAATCTAACATAGGGTGTTATACAAAAGGAATTAAAATTCGATATGACTCTCCTCCTACCCAGATCATTCGAATATGTTAAGATTTTTATCCAATCCCAGAATGAAAAATCCCCTCACCTAACCCATCGTCGGCTCCTATCTGATCTGCACCACCGCTCGTCGGTGATCATCACCGCCGTCACCGTTGAGAGCGCCGTCGCGTCCTGACCACACCTATGGCCGTCACTCGCGCTACCGAGCCGCCCATCGCCGGCGAAGACTCGTTGGAGGTTTGGCATATCAAACCCAAACTGCCGCCATCGTTTCGTGCTTTTCCGGCTCATTTCGTCGTCCGTTCGAGGAACGACCACCGGTTCTCGACTCCCCTCGGCGAGCTGATCAAAACCCACCCGGCCGATTGTCATTCCGACACCGGGAAGGGGTTCGTCGGAGCTACGTTTGCCTCGACGGATATTTTACGTTTCAGGTAAAAAAATGGTGTTTCCGACCAACTTTCGACGTTTAATTTCTATGGTGAAAATGTAGTGTTGATGATCTACATATTTTTGACAGTTTTGGCACGAAACGACCACTCCGGCAAGTTTTCCGACCACCGTCCGGCGACCGGAGAATTTCGGGTGAGTGAACCCGGTCCAAACCGGTCTAATCCGGTCTGAACCGGCTGGACTGGTTGACCCGGTCTGACCCGTCCGACCCGACCCGTCCGACCCGACCCGTCAACCCGAGTCAACTCGTCCGAGTCAGCCGAGTCAACTCGCCCGAGTCAGTCCGAGTCAACTCAGTTGACTGCTGACGTCAGCATTGACTTTGACCAGTTGACTCTGACCCCGTTGACCGTTGACTTTGACTTTGACCAAAAAGTCAAAATTTCCGAAAAGCCCTATTTTATGTTTTTCGACGTCCTGAGTCCGATTTTGAAGCCCGTTTTGTGAAATTCTAAACCGAAAGCCTCCGAATTGAACCTTGAACTCGAGTCCACTTATGTATTTTAATAATCAAAATGAGTAAGGTGTTTAAAGTCTGAAATGTGAATCTATGTTGATGAAGGTATCAAGTATCCTTGAATTTGAGATGTTGGAAGCCGTCGAATATTGGAATTGAGTGCGATCGAATGAGGTGTCATGAATCAACTGTTATAGCTCGGAACTAAGGTAATACACTACTACCTCTTGTATGCTTTATGAGCATGTTGGTATGTGTTATTGCATGCATAAAAATGATGATAAGTACTGTTAAATCTGCTCAAGTTAAATCGAATGTAGAAACGAGTATGATAAATTAAGTAAGACCGAAATGCTCGAATAAGGCAGCTAATCTCCAATTCTGAGCATTAGTGTGAAATGTTTAAATGTGAAAAATACCTGGATATGAAATTACGAATCACCCATAATTGTTAAAAGACCCAAAATGCCCTCGTTGGCCAAAGTAATCAAAATAGCCCCGAATGTATCGGATATTGTGAAAAATTATAATGTAGAAATCTCTGAATGCCTGGTTGGATTAGACCTGGCAAACTTGACCCGAGAACCGAAACTCGAACCGAATTACCCGAACCTGGACCCGAACCGAAACCGAAAATCAACCCGAAATTGACTCGAAATCTGATACGAAATTTGATCCGAAACCCGAAATAAACCGAACCGAAACTGAACTGAATTTAGTTGAACCGAATAGACCTGAAATGACCCGAAACACAATAGACCCGAACTAAAACCGAACCGAAACCGAACTAAAACCGAAACCGAATCTGAACCGAAAATATCAGACCCGAAATAATCGAAACCGAAATGACCCGAACCGAACCCGAACCGATTGACCGCTTTCCACCTCTAGGTTGGATACCCGATGAGCAAATAGAATTTCTGAGCTACTGTTTGCGTCTTGTTGGTATACATTACCAAAATGCCCGTGTATGATAAAATGATCATAATGCCCCTGGTAGGCTTAAATGACTAAATCACATATGATATGCCTAAACTCTCAGCGATCTTGATGTATCATCTCCTGACTATCTGGTTTGAACCGTTAGTACAAACCCCTCTTTTAATAGGGGCCTTGTTTCAAAGATCCGTACAACTATCAAAAGTTAATATGATATCTTCCGTAAATGTCAAGTATCTCCAAGGAAATACAGCTATTGATTAACCAAACCGTTGCATTAATTGTTACTGGGGTACTTGGGATAGAATATGAAGTGACCGTAGGTTCAGCTCTGATCCAGCTGGTAATTCCTTTACCGTTACAGGTTCCTATGCTTCGGCCAGGGTAATTCCTCACCGTTACCGTTACAGGTTCCTATACTTCGGCCAGGGTAATTCCTCACCGTTACCGTTACAGGTTCCTATGCTTCGGCCAGGGTAATTCCTCACCGTTACCGTTACAGGTTCCTATGCTTCGGCTAGGGTAATACCTATCATACCGTACCGTACCGTTCCTAAGGTATTCCCTTAGGTTGGCACCTATGCCAAATGTGCACTGGTTAATGCCTATGACGCAGTTTTGGGAAACTGCCTCTTGGTGTAAGGTTGGAGGGTAGTCACTAGTAAACGCATACATGCATCCGAGCATTTGCATTTAATCTGTTATGTATTCATATGATATGATGCTAAGTACGTATGTATGTTGTTTTGCAACTTATTAAAACATACTAGGCTTCATGGTTTAACTTCTCTAACCTGCCATTCTGTTAACTCTCTGAACAATAAGCTCTCTCTTAATACTCAGTAACATAGAAAGAACAAACCTTATAGTCCTCAAGAATAATGCTTCACTAAATCAGCGAAACATAAATGGAGACAAGTATTGCCTGGAACATCATAAATATGTTATGCCTACCGTATGTCTGCATGAACTTATAGCATCTTTTGGTAGTTCTGTATTACTGAGCTTTCCCAAGCTCATGTTGTTTTTACCATCTCAGGATAAAAGATGAAACAAGTTGCACCAATCAACGTCGGTATGGGAGTTTCTTCGGCTCGTCAGTGAGTATGGTATCTGTGTAACTAGGGGGCATGTGTGTCGTGTTTGAATTATACAAATGATTCTGAAACTTATTTTCTGCAACCGGTATGATGATTGTTTTATTGTTTTAAACGGTTTTCTGAAATTGTATTTTAAATCAGATATTTGTTTTATGATTTTAAAGGTTTAACTATATGTTTATTTGAAATCTTACTGTGGGTCGCTCTTGTGACCCTAATGTGACTTCCTAGGATTCGTCGTAACGCATAGGCGGGTCTAGGGGGTTACATTTAGTGGTATCAGAGCTTAGAGTTGCGTCATTCTAGGATTGATCGGCCGATCGTCTGTCGTAGGGTGTCTGGTCTGTACATGCCCCTAGATTTTGACCGTACTCCACCGAGCCGAAACTCTGATGTTGAATCATTTCTCTTGAAATAACCAAATCTGAGTATTCTGCCTTCTATAGCTCAGCATCTGCTTATAGAAAATATCTATAACGTTCGTCTGTATTTTGAATTAAATGGTTGAATTTGAATCTGGATAAGGAACTTGAGATGGTTTATGCGTGTGAAATCGAATATCTGAGTCAGATTAAGAATAAATGTTTAATAATGCGGGATGCCCGATGTAAGATTTTATGAAAGGTTATTCAATGATAACGATTGTGTCTGAAAATACCCTACCAAAAAAAAAAAAACTCTATAAACTTCAGAGAGAAGTGTTTGTGATTGTGCCGAAAGTATATAATCTGGGGTACCTCTGTTAAACACGAAAGAAATAGTTGTCTGAATATTACGTTGAAGGTTAGTGATACTCGCTAATGACCTTAGTTGTGTTCGATCTGTATGAGGAAAGTCATCTCCTCCATGGTGTGGCTTGGTATATCGATAAATATCACCCCTGATTGAAATTAGGTGTTACATTCTGGTTCTAGAGGGCCCTGGTTGACGCTTTGAGTACTCGTATAAACTTAACGCACAGTTCATCCGTAAATTGATTGTCAACCTTGTAGAGTAATTCAGATTCTGTTAGACGTACTTTCAGACTGTAAGATCGACTTCTGTGGTGGCGAGAATGTTTTGTATTCTTGACTGAGTATGCTATAATAATAACAGCTATCAGGCTAGTATTCGTATGGCACCGTATGAGGCTTTGTATGGTCATAAGTGTCATACTCCGATCTGTTGGACAAAATTGTATGATAAGAAGGCTTTGGGTCCCGAGTTGATCCAAGAGACTGAAGAGACTGTCGGATTGATTCGCAATCGTCTGAAGGAGGCGTTTAATAGACAGAAGTCTTATGATGATCGAAGAAGAAAGAATATCGAATTCGAGGTTGGTGACCAGTTTTTTTTTTTTTTTTTTTTCTTCTAAAAGTATCACCATGGAAGAAAGTTCTGAGGTTTGAAAAAAGAAAAAAGAAAAAAAAAGTAAGTTGAGTCCAAGATTTATTGGGCCGTACTGTATCATAAAGAGGGTTAGGCCAGTTGCCTATCAGCTGGAGTTACCTCCTCAGCTCAGTCGCATCATAATGTCTTCCATGTGTCCATGTTGAGGCAATATCATCCAGATCCTAGTCATATCATTCAAGTTCAGAATGTAGAGTTGAGGTTAGACTTGTTCTATGAGGAGGAACCAATTCAGATATTAGATTTTGATGAAAGAGTTCTGAGGAATCGACGCTTTCCGATGGTAAAAGTACAGTGGAGAAATCGGAGTCCTAGTGAGGCTACTTGGGAGATCAAAGGATCCATAAGAGAACAATTTCTGCATTTGTCTGATTCAGGTAAATTTCGAGGACGAAATTTTTTTTTAAGGAGGGGAGAATTGTAACACCCTAAAGTGAAAACGAAAAAAAAATAGGAGCCTTGCAACCTTGGGGATTCGAACCCGTGCCCCTTGGTGTGCTAAGCAAAGATCTTAGCCAGCTGAGCCAAGGCTATTATTAGTCATAGCCTACACCGAGTTGTTGTTAATCTAACATAGGGTGTTATACAAAAGGAATTAAAATTCGATATGACTCTCCTCCTACCCAGATCATTCGAATATGTTAAGATTTTTATCCAATCCCAGAATGAAAAATCCCCTCACCTAACCCATCGTCGGCTCCTATCTGATCTGCACCACCGCTCGTCGGTGATCATCACCGCCGTCACCGTTGAGAGCGCCGTCGCGTCCTGACCACACCTATGGCCGTCACTCGCGCTACCGAGCCGCCCATCGCCGGCGAAGACTCGTTGGAGGTTTGGCATATCAAACCCAAACTGCCGCCATCGTTTCGTGCTTTTCCGGCTCATTTCGTCGTCCGTTCGAGGAACGACCACCGGTTCTCGACTCCCCTCGGCGAGCTGATCAAAACCCACCCGGCCGATTGTCATTCCGACACCGGGAAGGGGTTCGTCGGAGCTACGTTTGCCTCGACGGATATTTTACGTTTCAGGTAAAAAAATGGTGTTTCCGACCAACTTTCGACGTTTAATTTCTATGGTGAAAATGTAGTGTTGATGATCTACATATTTTTGACAGTTTTGGCACGAAACGACCACTCCGGCAAGTTTTCCGACCACCGTCCGGCGACCGGAGAATTTCGGGTGAGTGAACCCGGTCCAAACCGGTCTAATCCGGTCTGAACCGGCTGGACTGGTTGACCCGGTCTGACCCGTCCGACCCGACCCGTCAACCCGAGTCAACTCGTCCGAGTCAGCCGAGTCAACTCGCCCGAGTCAGTCCGAGTCAACTCAGTTGACTGCTGACGTCAGCATTGACTTTGACCAGTTGACTCTGACCCCGTTGACCGTTGACTTTGACTTTGACCAAAAAGTCAAAATTTCCGAAAAGCCCTATTTTATGTTTTTCGACGTCCTGAGTCCGATTTTGAAGCCCGTTTTGTGAAATTCTAAACCGAAAGCCTCCGAATTGAACCTTGAACTCGAGTCCACTTATGTATTTTAATAATCAAAATGAGTAAGGTGTTTAAAGTCTGAAATGTGAATCTATGTTGATGAAGGTATCAAGTATCCTTGAATTTGAGATGTTGGAAGCCGTCGAATATTGGAATTGAGTGCGATCGAATGAGGTGTCATGAATCAACTGTTATAGCTCGGAACTAAGGTAATACACTACTACCTCTTGTATGCTTTATGAGCATGTTGGTATGTGTTATTGCATGCATAAAAATGATGATAAGTACTGTTAAATCTGCTCAAGTTAAATCGAATGTAGAAACGAGTATGATAAATTAAGTAAGACCGAAATGCTCGAATAAGGCAGCTAATCTCCAATTCTGAGCATTAGTGTGAAATGTTTAAATGTGAAAAATACCTGGATAGGAAATTACGAATCACCCATAATTGTTAAAAGACCCAAAATGCCCTCGTTGGCCAAAGTAATCAAAATAGCCCCGAATGTATCGGATATTGTGAAAAATTATAATGTAGAAATCTCTGAATGCCTGGTTGGATTAGACCTGGCAAACTTGACCCGAGAACCGAAACTCGAACCGAATTACCCGAACCTGGACCCGAACCGAAACCGAAAATCAACCCGAAATTGACTCGAAATCTGATACGAAATTTGATCCGAAACCCGAAATAAACCGAACCGAAACTGAACTGAATTTAGTTGAACCGAATAGACCTGAACCGAATAGACCTGAAATGACCCGAAACACAATAGACCCGAACTAAAACCGAACCGAAACCGAACTAAAACCGAAACCGAATCTGAACCGAAAATATCAGACCCGAAATAATCGAAACCGAAATGACCCGAACCGAACCCGAACCGATTGACCGCTTTCCACCTCTAGGTTGGATACCCGATGAGCAAATAGAATTTCTGAGCTACCGTTTGCGTCTTGTTGGTATACATTACCAAAATGCCCGTGTATGATAAAATGATCATAATGCCCCTGGTAGGCTTAAATGACTAAATCACATATGATATGCCTAAACTCTCAGCGATCTTGATGTATCATCTCCTGACTATCTGGTTTGAACCGTTAGTACAAACCCCTCTTTTAATAGGGGCCTTGTTTCAAAGATCCGTACAACTATCAAAAGTTAATATGATATCTTCCGTAAATGTCAAGTATCTCCAAGGAAATACAGCTATTGATTAACCAAACCGTTGCATTAATTGTTACTGGGGTACTTGGGATAGAATATGAAGTGACCGTAGGTTCAGCTCTGATCCAGCTGGTAATTCCTTTACCGTTACAGGTTCTTATGCTTCGGCCAGGGTAATTCCTCACCGTTACCGTTACAGGTTCCTATACTTCGGCCAGGGTAATTCCTCACCGTTACCGTTACAGGTTCCTATGCTTCGGCCAGGGTAATTCCTCACCGTTACCGTTACAGGTTCCTATGCTTCGGCTAGGGTAATACCTATCATACCGTACCGTACCGTTCCTAAGGTATTCCCTTAGGTTGGCACCTATGCCAAATGTGCACTGGTTAATGCCTATGACGCAGTTTTGGGAAACTGCCTCTTGGTGTAAGGTTGGAGGGTAGTCACTAGTAAACGCATACATGCATCCGAGCATTTGCATTTAATCTGTTATGTATTCATATGATATGATGCTAAGTACGTATGTATGTTGTTTTGCAACTTATTAAAACATACTAGGCTTCATGGTTTAACTTCTCTAACCTGCCATTCTGTTAACTCTCTGAACAATAAGCTCTCTCTTAATACTCAGTAACATAGAAAGAACAAACCTTATAGTCCTCAAGAATAATGCTTCACTAAATCAGCGAAACATAAATGGAGACAAGTATTGCCTGGAACATCATAAATATGTTATGCCTACCGTATGTCTGCATGAACTTATAGCATCTTTTGGTAGTTCTGTATTACTGAGCTTTCCCAAGCTCATGTTGTTTTTACCATCTCAGGATAAAAGATGAAACAAGTTGCACCAATCAACGTCGGTATGGGAGTTTCTTCGGCTCGTCAGTGAGTATGGTATCTGTGTAACTAGGGGGCATGTGTGTCGTGTTTGAATTATACAAATGATTCTGAAACTTATTTTCTGCAACCGGTATGATGATTGTTTTATTGTTTTAAACGGTTTTCTGAAATTGTATTTTAAATCAGATATTTGTTTTATGATTTTAAAGGTTTAACTATATGTTTATTTGAAATCTTACTGTGGGTCGCTCTTGTGACCCTAATGTGACTTCCTAGGATTCGTCGTAACGCATAGGCGGGTCTAGGGGGTTACAGTCCTGGTGGTAAAGGTTGATATTTATTATCCTTTGGGACTCGGAATCGAGCACCAGTATTGCATGCTGTGTGTGCCTTCCTTGAAAAAAAGGCTAAAAAAAGTTGAACAGATACTACCCTTGAATCACACCAGCATATTCTAAAAAAAAAAACTTTACATATTTAATGCCATTTTAGGCCATATCTGAGACAATATTATACTTAGTCATGTTTGGTAAGAAAGTATTACATTACAAATAAAAATAATTCCATTCAAATTTAAGTGTATAATATAAAATTATTTTCTAACACTTTACTTTTTTTCAATTACGAATTACAATCGGTATATAATATAAAATATTTAATTCAGTTGATATGACTACTATTATAATATCTAAGATGAAATGAATTCAAATGTATTTAAACACGTTTTACCTTCTTATTTATGTATGGATAGTTTAAATAGGTATTGCATTTAAAAAGATAATAATAAAATCAATAATTACAGGCATTAATTAAACTTTGACATATCGTTGGATTTGAACCTTTTTGAGTTCCAAGGGTCTATTTCTTATCAATAAACCAATGTTTTATATAAAATAATTTATTATTTTTAAAATTGTTAAAACGAGCTATTTGAGTCGATATGATGATTTAATTAGATGTAGTCCACGAAAAGATATACTAATTGTGCATAAATGCTATAAATAAATTAACTCCAAAAATCTTGTTAACAAGTTAAAATTAAAAGTGATTAGGAACTTGAAAATAACCATTTACAATTTTATTTAGATTAATATTATTATAAAATTTGACCTTTTTATCTCTCGTTAAATAGAAAAGTGAAGAAAACATTTAATTCTGAATGAAAACTAAAAATATAATAATATGTCAGCCAAAAGATAATATACCGTAAATTATTTACCTTTCACATCTATCGTTCCATTCAAATTGTTCAAACTTAAATCCAAAGACTTCAAATTTGGGATTGCGGCGAGGGATGAGAATATATCATTGGTAAATTGATTTCCAGCTAGACCTAGCACCTCAAGTTTGTTCAACCTCAGTTGTCCTTTTTCTGGAAAATGTTAATAGTATATTTTATTTTCAAAATAAATATTTAATTAATCATATTAACTAAAGCATGAGATTCAAAAAGGAAGCATATCTACCATATCAAGTATCAACAGATTGTCAAAAAAATATCAACAGATCCTTTTTAATCCACATTCCTTCAAACACAAGGATTTTAAAAACATAAGTTCATCTAATTGTGGTAAGATATTGTTTCCGAATAAATATAAAGTCTCTGGGACTGTTTAATTTCGATAGCATTTTAATACATCCAACAATAAAGTTAAAAGATTATTAGTATAATCAGTGACAAAACTTCTTTAAAAACTTAAACTCGCTACTTCATATACAATTAATAATCGTATTAACTTATAGTAAAGAGTTAATTTCATCGCACGTCCTCAAACTATGACACACATTTTAATTTAGTCCTTAAACTTTTAAATATTTCAATTTCATCCTCAAACTATGACCTTCATTCTAAATTGGTCTCAAACTTAAGTGCATTCTGGTTTCATCCTTAAACTATGACTCTCATTCTATATTGGTCCTCAAACTTTTTGAACATTCTAATTTCATCTCAAAATTATCAATATATGATAATCATATCTTATGTTAATAAAACCCTTATAAAATTGTTAATTATCATAAAACACTGATGTGTATTATGTAATAATATTTGTGGTATAAATGATAATTTGAGAACGAAATATGAATATTCAAAAAGTCTTGGGACCAATTTAAAATTAGAGCCATAGTTATTGGAATATTTAAAAGTTTATGGACCAATTTAGAATGAGAGCCATAATTTAGGGATGTGTGATGCAATTAACTCTATAACAAATAATTGTGATTTAATTCAAAGATTAATATAAATTAATTCACTAATGTACCTAAAATTATAAATTTTCAATATTAATTAAAAACAAATATTACAGATTTAAACTGGGAACAAATGACGAGAATATATTATCATCAAAGACATGATAACCTAAACTAAGCACTTCATTTTTTAACAATGGTTATTTCATTTCCAGCAAGGACATTTAATTAATTTTATATTAACTACATAAATTATGTTGGGCATATATTAAAAACAAATATTACAAATTTAAACCGGGAACAAATGATGAGAATATTTAAACAACAATTTATAGAGCCGAGTAAATTACCTTGGAATGAAGACTCTATTCCCTCTATTTCATTGTCGTCTAAATATAACTCCTTTAAATTCTTCAAAATATCAAATTCTGTTAAAATCCATCTATTCAATCACAATTCAATTATTTCGAATGAATCACAATAATAGTAAAAAAAAATTCTCAAATCAAGCATGAGATTCAAAAAAGCTTACCCAACAAATTAACAGATCCTTTTAATCCACAACTTTGCAGATTCAATAATTTTAAAGAAGTAAGATCATGTAGTTGCGACATAATGGTGTTTCCTAAACTGTTATGAGATAAATTCAAAGTCTCCAAATTATTAACTTTTGATAGCATCTTAATACCTGCAACCAAATATGAAGGACCGCAAAACACGGGTTAAGAAGCATTAGTGACAATTGCTACAAAGGCCCTGTTTGGTAAAGAGAGGTTTGGGCAAAAATTAGAGGTTTGAGTCATAATTAGAGGTTTGACCAGTCAAATCCGCTAATATTATTGTTTGGTAAATAGCGGATTGGGGTGAAACCGCTAATTTTGAAAAAGCTCATAATAGGAGCTTTTTGAGATTAGAGGTTTGATATTAGAGTTGTAAAGACTCTTTTACCCTTACCAGTTACCAAAAATTTCAAAATAACCTAAATTAAATATTTTCTCACCCTATTTTAAGCTAATCCTATTTACTTTTTTATTATCGCATATTTATATGTGTATTTAAATTTATTAATTAATTAAATTATATTAAAATAATTATATAAATAATAAACTAATATATAAATCATTCAAATATGTTTAGAAAATATTGATAACAAATAAATTATTCAAACAAATATTGAATATAATCATGTCCTTATATGTCATTTTACTTGTTTAAATAATCTAACAGCTATCAGTTATCAGTTAATTTTACCAAACACTTTTATACAATCAGCTAATACAATCCACTAGTCAAATCAGCTAATGCAATCAGCTATCAGCTAATGTAATCCGCTATCAGCTATCCGCTAATTGCCAAACAGGGCCAAAAACTTCACTAGCTGCTTCATATAATTAGATATTAACGTACCGTTGGTAGGATTTACTAACGTGAACTGATTGTCTCGTAGACTTAAAGACTTGAGTGAAGAAAGTTCACTTATCGATGCTAAAATGCTATCATTGAAATAATTGGAACTTAAATCAAGTATCTCTAGTTTGTTCAATCTTGATGACAACTTCTCAAAACCTAAAAAAACAAGGAATTAGATTAAATCAAGAAGAATAAGTAATTGAAAATGTAAAAGAAAGAAAAATTGACATAGTAGTTGGTAATGAAGTTGGAAGTGAAATGAACCTTGGTCGGCAACACAACCAGCAATGCCATTTCCAGTCAAAGAAAGAAACTGTAATTCTTCAAAAGGAAGAAACAAAGAGGCATTGAGATACCAGCTTTTCGTGTTGTACTCATAATCATACGAGTCATAGTGTGAAAGATTAAGGAAAAGATGGGTGAGTCGTCCAGTGGTCGGGTTGCACTCCACCCTTTCCCATTTACAACAATCGACTAATGGACTCTCTTTTTCCTCTACAGAGCCATAGTCTTCCCCTTCATAGTAATCGTCTGATCTTGGACCTCCAATTTCAGTTGTATAATAATCAATGAAAGGGAAGAAGGGTTTGAGTCGGGAGAGAGCCACTCGTTCTTCCTCCAAGCAGCCCTCAGACCACCCACCACCTCCTAACATTAAAAACCCCAACAGAAACATGGCCAACCATGTCGACTCCATCAGCTTACTCAATATAAAACTCATGTATTAATTTGTGAGTGTGTAGGCAAAACTGCAACCTTGGGCCTTATATACTACAACTAAAGGGACCACTCCCTCAGCCTCATCTTATGTTTCCAAGAAATTCATTCTTAAGTCATAATTAAGAGTCTACTCACAGGCCACTGCTTATATACAGCTTCCGTCAATCACTTTAATTTTAATTTTATTGATAATGTTGTCCTCTCTTTTTTATTGATACTGCTTATATAAGTCATAAATTTTTATTAGATTAAAATTAGGATCAAATTAATAGATTGTAATTATATAAATTATTTTAACAGCCCCATCAACTTTTCCGTTTTTTAACGGCATGTGGTTACATTGGAACCAATTAAATAGTTATGTGGTATATTTAACACAATTGAAAATATAGTGGTCAAATCGACACCAACCCCATAGTTCGGTGGTCATTAGTATAGTTTACCCTATCAACTTTAATTGAGTGATCCAATTATAACTTTTAATAGTTAGATAATTCAAATGTAACCTTACTAATGATTGAGTGACTTCTAATGTAATTTACCCATAAATATATAGTAAAGTAAGAATCGAGCTCAATATCTAATCCGTGACAGTGAGTTTGGGGCTACGACTCAGATGCAAACGTCTGGACAGTCCCTGAAATTGATTTATTATGTTAAAACTTAGATGTTGCACTGGAATTTCCTCCCCCCCCCAAATGTTGTACTAGTTTTTTTCCCTTCAATTTATTGCACTTTATGCAATACTAAATAAAGTTGGTGAAAATACATTCTGATTTTATTGTTCATTGATTTTTTTTATTAAAAAAATTAAAATTAGAGGGCAATGAAGTCAATGGAAAAATGTCAGGTGAACTCGGAACAATAAAATTAGATTATAAGTGTTCCATCTTTAACTTTTTTAATAAAAAATAAAATGCACAATAAAATTGAATTCTATTCCCACTGACTTCACTTTTCACTTAATGAATGCTACATTGAAAACTAAAAACAGGGGTGCAATAGATTAGAATTTTTTTTCTAATATTGATTCAAGACTTCCGGTTAAAACCATTTGGAGTATTAATTTGTTAGAGAAATGTTTATTCTATTAATTCTATTATATATACTAGACATGGACGGATAAATTTTGATTTGATTAAAAAATCATTTAATATATGATTTAAAAAATCATTTAATACTCATAAAACTTCTTTAAAAACTCTAAAATGTTCTCAAAACAAGTTAATTTATATAATGATTAATTTTTGATTTAATTAAAATTGTATTAGGTTTAAACATTTAACAAATAGTACTCAATTAAATAATAAAATAAAACTCACCAACTCAATTAACTATAAATTTTCATTTGATTCAACTAAATTAAATACTCAGCTGATTCAATTAACTAGAAGTTTCAGCCAGATATTTATTTTAAAACCATAAAAATATAAACTAAATAAATAATAAAATTAAGTTTAAACCTTTTTAACAATTTAAAGTTCACCTATAGTCCCAAAAAAATCCCTAAATTTGCCCTTAGTTGGAAATATTTTATGCAGGAAACAACTAAGCAACTTCTCATTTTAGTCTTTATGGCAACGGTCCAAGTCAACTGAAAAAAGTATTTGAAAGTATTTGGTTATCGTGTTGCTTGGTTCATCTCGATGAGTGGTTTAGGGTATCCGAAGACACTACAACCTTTCTAAATCAATTGCACTTCAATAATGGTCCAAATTTGAATAGTCTACCCATGAAGAAATTACCAAGCAAACTTCAATAATGGTCCATCAATTTGTTTTCAAATCAACAAAATTATTTCCGTATAATTTTTTTACTGGACTCGTATCATCTCTTTGAGAGTATAATGTGCATTGCAATGGTTTAAAGTCTGAAGTTTATCTAATGTTATTCCAAGTACTGATCTCCTCCTTTTACTTGTCTTCAGTATCTATGATGAATTCACATAGTTTAAACGAATTGTGGCAGATTGCTTTTCTGTGCATAATATGGTCGATTTGGCTTTATAGTAACGAGGTGCATGAAGAAATTAGCAAACAAACTTCAATAATGGTCCAAATTTGAATAGTCTACCCATGAAGAAATTAGCAAGCAAACTTGAATAATGGTCCACCAATCAATTTAAACCTTATCATCAATTTGTTTTCAAATCAACAAAATTATTTTCGCATAATTTTTTCACTAGACTCGTAGACTCGTGTCCTCTCTTTAAGAGTATAATGTACTTTACTAATGCACACAACACTTATTTGTTAAATATAATATATAGCCCTGTTTGGCAATTAGCGGATAGCTGATAGCGGATTACATTAGCTGATAGCTGATAGCTGATTGCATTAGCTGATTTGACTAGCGGATTGTATTAGCTGATTGTATAAAAGTGTTTGGTAAAATTAACTGATAGCTGTTTGATTATTTAAACAAGTAAAATGACATATAAGGACATGATTATATTCAATACTTGTTTGAATAATTTATCAGTTATGAATATTTTGTATCTAATAAATATTAATTAGATTTGTAAAAATTATTTTTAATATAAATTTTTTAAACATATTTGAACGATTTATATATTAATTTATTATTTATATAATTATTAAAAAAATTTATATGCACATATAAATGTGTGATAATAAAAAAATAGAATTAACTTACAAATTTCACTATATAAATTAGTAGTAACAATAAATAAGTCCAATATTTAATATGTTATTATTTATATTAAAAATGTTATTATTTAATTTAGGTTATTTGGAGATTTTTGGTAATTGTTAAGGGTAAAAGAGTAATTACAACTCTAATATCAAACCTCTAATCTCAAAAAGCTCATATTAGAAGCTTTTTCAAAATTAGCTTTTTCACCTCAATCCGCTCTTTTAATCCGTTATTTACCAAACATCAATATTAGCGGATTTGACTAGTCAAACCTCTAATTATACCTCAAACCTCTAATTTTTTCCCAAACCGCTATTTACCAAACATGGCCTATATATTTTTAAATGTATTTATATTAATTTTTTAATTTTTTAACGTATCCTCAAAATAGATGCTACCCAAATAAACTTTTTAACATATTTCAAAAATCCAATTTGGTACTGCAATAGTCAAGTCAATTAAAAAGAAGAAGCTAAGAACAGTCAACAGGCATACAACGTGGGCCTAATGTCTGAATAATTATATAGCCTAATAGGAATCCATCATTTCCTTGAGCCCGATATCTAATCCATTAGTTTGGGCTACAACTCGTCGCAAACATTTATCCCGAAATTGATTTATTATGTTAAAATCATTTTAAGTGTTAATTAATTAGAAAAAAAGATTATTGTATTAATTATATGATATAATAAAGAGAATAAAAATAAATAAATTCGAATAAAAAATAAAATTTTGAACTACTCAAATTTTAAAATCAATTTGGATAAATTTTTTTACTTTTGAATTTGAGTCGAGTTTAATTTTAAAATAATCTTCAAAGTCTTTTTTTTAATCTCCATAAATATTTTAATGTATATAATTTAAAAAATAATACAATGCCTGTAACACCCTTAAAAGCATAGATATAGATATATAAGTGTGTGTGTAAAAAAAAAAGGGTTCGCTGCTAAGGGGATTTGATCCCACAACCTCAAGGCTTCTAAACCAAGCATCCAACCGTTGGAGCTATAACAGCTTTTGGTGTTAAACCCATTCACCTTTAATTTATTCCACACATTTTGAATAATAATAATAAAATAAAAAAAAATATCCCACCTACCCCCATTTTTGACTCTATTATTTCAGATCTATTTTCCCCTAAAACTGGATCTGCCAACCATCTCTCATTTCTACGAACACAAGCCCCTCCCCACCGTTCATCTTCCCCGATCTCCCTCACCGCTCTGCCGTGTACGTCACCGCCGGCAGCAAACGGAGTGTCGTCGCACTTCGGTCGGATCCCTGGCCACCACTCGCGGCAAGAAGACGCCGTTCGCTATAGGGATCCAGTCAAAAGTTGCTCGAAACCCTTGGTACGCCGCATCTATTTTCGGTGATATCACCGTCGTCTGCCGTCCGATATAGTTATGCCTGGTACCACCGTCATCACCGAGCCAAGGCGGACAAAACCCATATGACCGATCATCGATCCGCCGCCGTTAAGGGGTTCGTCGGAGCTTCGTCATTTTCGACGGAGTTTTGACGTTTTAGGTAGTTTTCGGAAGTTTTCTGGTTTAAATAAGTTATATAGCGTTTTGGTTGAATTCTTGAGTTGACAAGCTTTCAAAATCCAGCAGAATCGAGTTTTTTTTTTGGGACATTCCGGCGAGATTCCAGCGAGTTTCCGGTGAGATCCCGGCGACATTCCGGCGAACTCTTTAGGGTAAGTAAACCGGGTTCAACCCGGTCTAAACTGGTCTGAACCGGTCTGACCCGTTGACCCGACCCGACCCATTGACAGACCTGACCCGTTGACCGATCCGACCCGTTGACTGACCCGACCCGTTGACCGAGTCAAACCAGTGACGCCAGCGTTGACTGCTGACGTCAGCATTGACCTGCCCGTTGACCTGACCGTTGACTTTGACCGTTGACCGTTGACTTTGACCAAAAAGTCAACTTTTCCAGAAAAGTCATATTTTATGTTTTTCGACGTCCTGAGTCCGATTTTGAAGCCCGTTTCGTAAAATTCTAACCCGAAAGCCTCCGAATTGGACCTTGAACTCGAGTCTGCTTATGTATTTTAATAATCAATTATGAGTAAGGTGATTAAAGACTGAAAGTGGAATATTTTTGATGAAGGTATTCAAAGTTCCTTGTAGTCGGGATGTTGAGGACGTCGCATTCGGGTTCGAGAGTGATCGAACGGAGTATAATGGTCGACCGATATAACAAGTATTAAAGGTAATACACTACTACCTCTTGTATGCTTTGAGATCATGTTGGTGTTTGTTAATGCATACATGAAAATGATAAGAAGTGCTGTTAGCCCTACTTAAGTCAAACTAAATATGAAATTGAATATGATAATTTAGATAAGACCGAAATGCTCGAACGAGGAAGCTAATAAATCTGGAGTAGCTGAAGTTCATTAAGTAATTAATGAGGCATCTAATCTCCAATTCTGAGCTTTAGTGTGAAATGTTTAAATGCGAAAGATACCTGAACATGAAATTACGAAAATACCCTCAAGGTCTGTGAATGACTAAAATACCATTGAAATCAGAAGCGGTCTAGAAATCTACGCTAAATATGGTGAAACAACATGATTCATCTGAAAACCTCGAACTACTTGGAAAGATATGGAAAGGTGTTAGGTCATCTTGGATTTGGAATGAATCTTCGACTATAGATTTAAGGGAATCTATACATACCCCTGAATTAAGCGAGTGGCTCAAATTACAGAATAAATCGAAATGACTTAAAGTATTGAAAATACTGTTATGGTTAAAATAATCGGAAGGATGGTATTGACTAAAAAGAGTTGAAGTATCCTCGGACACCGAGGTTTACAAATGAACTGGAAGGATAAATAAACCATTGGGTTCTGAAATGAATAGAGTGGTTGGAAGTACCGAAATTTCTTGAATGGCTGAGACACCCATGAATATTTAAATAATTGAAATACTATAAATGGTTCAACTGACAGAAATGATGGATATCCCGAGTCTCAGAATAACTGGAATACCCCCATTGACTAGAATAAGTAAATTGTCTTGATAAAATTTTGGAAATGTCGATAAAGCTGAAAATGACCGGAATGCCCTTAAGGGTTGAAGCATGACTTACGTATGTTAGTCATTCTAGATATTAATATAAGGGTGGAAGTCTTCCCGTACAGAGTATTAGTCCGACTACTCCGTGGCAAGTTCTATGGTGAAATATGGAGGCAACTATTCAGATATACGATACAATCAGTATTTGGAAATGATACTTGAGAAGTGCGTACATCAGACGGTTTGGTTAGTACTGCAAGGTTGGAATATGTTAGTTTTGAATGGTTTTGGAGGCTCAATAAACATCTAGAAATCTTAAATATTGTGAATCGTCATATCATCATTGATGGGCTATATTACGAAATCACCCCTGATAGTTAAAATGACTATAATGCCCTCGTAGACTTAAATGAGGAAATCATTCATAATAAGCCAAAACTCTCAAAGATCCTGATATATCATCTCCTGAATATTTGGTTTGAACCGTTATCACAAACCCCTCTTTTAATAGGGGTCCCGTTTCAAAGATCCGTACAACTGTCAAAAATTAATGTGTTCCATTCCGTAAATGTCAAGTATCTCCAAGAAGTAAATTGTTCCACTTAGTGTGTTCCATGTGTGCCAAACGACTGTTTTGCATACTGTTTTACATGTTATGATACCGATCACGTGCATTTGATTGACATATTTGGACTTACATGACATGTTTTATAATTAAGCATGACCGTACTTTATTTATGATATATACATATGCACCCGATATGGAAAACATGCTACATGGATAATGTGTTACTAAAAATACAGTTATTGACTAATGAATTAATGATGATCTGATTCACTGGGGTAATTGGGACATGATATGGAGTTACCTACGGCTCAGCCCTGATCCAGCTGGTAAGACCGTCCCGTTTACGGATCCTAGGCTTCGGCCAGGTCCGCCCGTTTACGGATCCTGGGCTTTGGCCAGGTCCGCCCGTTTTCGGTTCCTATGCTTCGGCAAGGGCCGCCCGTATTCTAAGGTATTTCCTTAGGATGGTACCCATGCCCAATGGGCTCGGGTTAATGCATGTACATGATACCGCACTGGGGAAACTAAATACTGGAGTATGGTTGGAGGGTAAATAAAGAATTGAAAATGTATTCTACTGCTACTTGAAACATATGTATATGATATAAAAAGGTTTACTGCATTGTTACATTTCATGCATTAATGTTGCACTGTTGGAACACACTAGACCCCAAACTCTCTGATTCCTCTCTCGTATGCGACCAGCCTATATGATTCTCGTCTAATTCTCAAGTTCTGAATAAAGAACAAGTATCGTTATTCTCGAGTATGATGTAAGCTCGAAATAGTAGAACAGAAATGAAAGTCGTTACTGCACAGAACATCATGAAAATGTTATGCCTACCATATATCTGCATGAGCTTATAGCATCTTCTGGTAGTTTTGTATTACTGAGCTTTTCCAAGCTCACGTTGTTTTTACCATCACAGGTTAAAAGAATATCTCATGAGATAATGGTTGACAGCAGTGTTTGGAGTTCTCTCGGCGTTGCTTTTGGAGTACGGTACTGTATAGTTAGTGGGCATGTAAGTCATGTATTGTTTTACAGCAGTGTCTGTAAAAATGTTTTCTGAAATTTTGTTATATGTTTAAATGACACCCCGAAATGATATTTTAAACAGAAGTGGGTTTTACAACTTAATAAGTGTTTTAAAAATGTTTTATGAGTATTTTTACCGTGGGTCGCTCTCGTGACCCTAATGTGACTTTCTAGGATCCGTTGTAACGCATAGGCGGGTCTAGGGGGTTACAATGCCCATAAAAAACTTTAATTATTGAGTTAATTGAAGTTTTATTAGATTTAAACATTAAACCAATAAATTATCAATCCTAGTTTATATATATATATTTCCAATGTTTTCAAATTCTTCGATTGAAATACTGAGAGAGATCCAATTACCCGTTGTTACGGGTACCCGATCAATACGGGTCGAAACATGGGCCGACGAAACTACTACGTTTTACTGAGGTTGGTGATTTGTGAAGGTATTTAGGGGTACCAGTGCTGCATAAAAGGGTGACAAAAGAAACCTATCGGTACTTGATTCAAAAAATTCAGGATAAGCTTTCGAGCTGGAAGGCTTAATCTTTATCGCTTGCGGGGCGTATTGTGTTAGCCAAAGCTGTACTTGCGGCTATCCCTTCACATACTATGCAAACCACCTTTTTACCGCGAGGGGTTTGTGATGAGATTGAGCGTATTATTCGTCGATTCATTTGGGGTCATATAAAGAATAAGGGAGGTATTCACCTTCTGCATTGGTCGGATTTATGTCAATTGGTGAATAAAGGGGGATTGGTTTTAATGATTTGCGTGTGCAAAATGAAGCGTTTCTTATGAAACTTGCATTCCATATTTTAACGAAGGGAGACCAATTATGAGTGCAATTGTTGCGCGCAAAGTATTGCTGGAGTGATGACCGGATCGGGCCAGTGTTACGGCTCTAATGATTTACGTTTGCAAAATGAAGCGTTTCTTATAGTTTACCCTATAAATAGTTATGTGGTTACATTGGAACCAATTAAATAGTTATGTGGTATATTTAACACAATTGAAAATATAGTGGTCAAATCGACACCAACCCCATAGTTCGGTGGTCATTAGTATAGTTTACCCTATCAACTTTAATTGAGTGATCCAATTATAACTTTTAATAGTTAGATAATTTAAATGTAACCTTACTAATGATTGAGTGACCTCTAATGTAATTTACCTATAAATATATAGCAAAGTAAGAATCGAGCTCAATATCTAATCCGTGACCGTGAGTTTGGGGCTACGACTCAGATGCAAACGTCTGGACTGTCCCTGAAATTGATTTATTATGTTAAAACTTAGATGTTGCACTGGAATTTCCTTCCCCCCTCCCCCCCCCCCACCCCACCCCAAATGTTGTACTAGTTTTTTTCCCTACAATTTATTGCACTTTAAGCAATACTAAATAAAGTTGGTGAAAATACATTCCGATTTTATTGTTCATTGATTTTTTATTAAAAAATTAAAATTGTACTAGGTTTAAACATTTAACAAATAGTACTCAACTAAATAATAAAATAAAACTCACCAACTCAATTAACTATAAATTTTCATTTGATTCAACTAAATTAAATACTCAGCTGATTCAATTAACTAGAAGTTTCAGCCAGATATTTATTTTAAAACCATAAAAATATAAACTAAATAAATAATAAAATTAAGTTTAAACCTTTTTAACAATTTAAAGTTCACCTATAGTCCCAAAAAAATCCCTAAATTTGCCCTTAGTTGGAAATATTTTATGCAGGAAACAACTAAGCAACTTCTCATTTTAGTCTTTATGGCAACGGTCCAAGTCAACTGAAAAAAGTATTTGAAAGTATTTGGTTATCGTGTTGCTTGGTTCATCTCGATTAGTGGTTTAGGGTATCCGAAGACACTACAACCTTTCTAAATCAATTGCACTTCAATAATGGTCCAAATTTGAATAGTCTACCCATGAAGAAATTACCAAGCAAACTTCAATAATGGTCCATCAATCAATTTAAACATTATCATCAATTTGTTTTCAAATCAACAAAATTATTTCCGTATAATTTTTTTACTGGACTCGTATCATCTCTTTGAGAGTATAATGTGCCTTGCAATGGTTTAAAGTCTGAAGTTTATCTAATGTTATTCCAAGTACTGATCTCCTCCTTTTACTTGTCTTCGGTATCTATGATGAATTCACATAGTTTAAACGAATTGTGGCAGATTGCATTTCTGTGCATAATATGGTCGATTTGGCTTTATAGTAACGAGATGCATGAAGAAATTAGCAAACAAACTTCAATAATGGTCCAAATTTGAATAGTCTACCCATGAAGAAATTAGCAAGCAAACTTGAATAATGGTCCACCAATCAATTTAAACCTTATCATCAATTTGTTTTCAAATCAACAAAATTATTTTCGCATAATTTTTTCACTAGACTCGTAGACTCGTGTCCTCTCTTTAAGAGTATAATGTACTTTACTAATGCACCCAACACTTATTTGTTAAATATAATATATATCCCTGTTTGGCAATTAGCGGATAGCTGATAGCGGATTACATTAGCTGATAGCTGATAGCTGATTGCATTAGCTGATTTGACTAGCGGATTGTATTAGCTGATTGTATAAAAGTGTTTGGTAAAATTAACTGATAGCTGTTTGATTATTTAAACAAGTAAAATGACATATAAGGACATGATTATATTCAATACTTGTTTGAATAATTTATCAGTTATGAATATTTTGTATCTAATAAATATTAATTAGATTTGTAAAAATTATTTTTAATATAAATTTTTTAAACATATTTGAACGATTTATATATTAATTTATTATTTATATAATTATTAAAAAAATTTATATGCACATATAAATGTGTGATAATAAAAAAATAGAATTAACTTACAAATTTCACTATATAAATTAGTAGTAACAATAAATAAGTCCAGTATTTAATATGTTATTATTTATATTAAAAATGTTATTATTTAATTTAGGTTATTTGGAGATTTTTGGTAATTGTTAAGGGTAAAAGAGTAATTACAACTCTAATATCAAACCTCTAATCTCAAAAAGCTCATATTAGAAGCTTTTTCAAAATTAGCTTTTTCACCTCAATCCGCTCTTTTAATCCGCTATTTACCAAACATCAATATTAGCGGATTTGACTAGTCAAACCTCTAATTATACCTCAAACCTCTCATTTTTTCCCAAACCGCTATTTACCAAACATGGCCTATATATTTTTAAATGTATTTATATTAATTTTTTAATTTTTTAACGTATCCTCAAAATAGATGCTACCCAAATAAACTTTTTAACATATTTCAAAAATCCAATTTGGTACTGCAATAGTCAAGTCAATTAAAAAGAAGAAGCTAAGAACAGTCAACAGGCATACAACGTGGGCCTAATGTCTGAATAATTATATAGCCTAATAGGAATCCATCATTTCCTTGAGCCCGATATCTAATCCATTAGTTTGGGCTACAACTCGTCGCAAACATTTATCCCGAAATTGATTTATTATGTTAAAATCATTTTAAGTGTTAATTAATTAGAAAAAAAGATTATTGTATTAATTATATGATATAATAAAGAGAATAAAAATAAATAAATTCGAATAAAAAATAAAATTTTGAACTACTCAAATTTTAAAATCAATTTGGATAATTTTTTTTACTTTTGAATTTGAGTCGAGTTTAATTTTAAAATAATCTTCAAAGTCTTTTTTTTAATCTCCATAAATATTTTAATGTATATAATTTAAAAAATAATATAATACCCATAAAAAACTTTAATTATTGAGTTAATTGAAGTTTTATTAGATTTAAACATTAAACCAATAAATTATCAATCCTAGTTTATATATATATATATATATATATATATATATATATATATATATCCAATGTTTTCAAATTCTTCGATTGAAATACTGAGAGAGATCCAATTACCCGTTGTTACGGGTACCCGATCAATACGGGTCGGGACATGGGCCGACGAAACTACTACGTTTTTACTGAGGTTGGTGATTTGGGAAGGTATTTAGGGGTACCAGTGCTGCATAAAAGGGTGACAAAAGAAACCTATCGGTACTTGATTCAAAAATAATTCAGGATAAGCTTTCGAGCTGGAAGGCTAAATCTTTATCGCTTGCTGGGCGTATTGTGTTAGCCAAAGCGGTACTTGCGGCTATCCCTTCACATACTATGCAAACCACCTTTTTACCGCGAGGGGTTTGTGATGAGATTGAGCGTATTATTCGTCGATTCATTTGGGGTCATATAAAGAATAAGGGAGGTATTCACCTTCTGCATTGGTCGGATTTATGTCAATTGGTGAATAAAGGGGGGATTGGTTTTAATGATTTGCGTGTGCAAAATGAAGCGTTTCTTATGAAACTTGCATTCCATATTTTAACGAAGGGAGACCAATTATGAGTGCAATTGTTGCGCGCAAAGTATTGCTGGAGTGATGACCGGATCGGGCCAGTGTTACGGCTCCAATGTTCACGAGTTTGGCGAGGAATCTGCATGGTTTGGGAGGATGTGGGCGATAACATTGTTCGGCAAGTAGGGGATGGTAATGGGGTGCAGTTTTGGCATGAAAATTGGTTGGGATTGAGTGACCCTCTTAGTGGCCATGTGATGGTAATGGGCCATGGGTTGCATTCCATAAAAAATTAACACCTTGATCTAAATCTTATATTGTAATTTTAAATTTGACACCGTAATTATAATTTTCTAACTTTGTCATTGAAATGCATGTATTTTTTTATTGCGATGGTCAATAGTTTTGTATGGTCATATATCCTTTTGCGGTAGTTTGTTGATACAATTTGTTTCGTTATTAGAACAACCTGCAAGATTGATTTTCTTGATCTACATTCTTACATCTGCGAAATATGAAGGATATATTCAGGAGAATGTTTCATGATGAGTCATGATTAAGGTGAGCCTTCGATCGAGTCGAGTTAAAAAAAATTCGAGTTAGTCGGTTGACAAGTTCTATTTTATAATTCAAACTTTATTTGAATTTTTTTAGACGAGTCAAATTTATGAAATTCGAACTAAGTTGTTTGAGTTTTCTATTCAAATTTTGTTATAAACATTTATAATGTTGTGATATAATTGGTTCCAATTTAAAGAGCTTTCTATAACCATATACAATATACAAATATATTTCTTCATATTTTTTTATATGTGATATACACAGGGACGGAGCCAGGATTGAACCATTAGGGGGCAAGTTAACTAACTTTGAAATAAATAGGGTTCTAAAAAGTAATTAAATCATAAAAAGTAAGGGAATTAAGGTTTAATTTCATCAATTTTAAAATTGAAGGGTCTTAAAAAGTTATTAAACCAGAAAAAATGAGAGGTCATGGCTTAATTTCATTAATTTTAACTTAAAGGGTCTTAAAATAATAAACCAAAATTTTTGAGAGGGGCAAAAACTTAATTGCAAAAGTTTTAAAACTATCAATTGCCTAAAAATAATTAAACTATTCAAAGGTAGGGCGGGGGCAATTGCCCCTCCCACCCTCCCTTTAGCTCCGTCCCTGGATATACATATATAAAACACTGTTGAAGGACTTGACTTGAACTTGAAAATCGATCATTAATTACTAAAAGTTTGAGTTATTCGAAATTCCATTTTATAACTCAAATTTTATTTAAAATTTTTTCGAGTCAAATTTATGAAGTTGCGATTCGAGTCAATTCAGATCGAATTTTTTGGACCTTGTGTTAAAAATTTTTAATTTTTTCGAGTCGATGTGAGTGTTGTCCGCTCCCGAATAAGATTATATATCTTTTAATCCTTGTCATGAAGCTGACAACATAAATGAAGAAGACAATTTGCAGAAAATATGTTCTCCTCACCATATCTTTAATTGTTTCTTTTGAACCTGACAATGGGAAATTTTGATACCAATTGTATGTTTATGTGTCCTTTTCGTATGTATGACACTATACATAACTTTATCATTTCAATTAATACTTCCTAAAATATGTTGATGCTTCTCAACTTCGAGTATCACACTTTGCAAAACCCTACATTCTGAAAAATTATTAGATGGACCTAGCTCACCACGTAATTCGTCGTCCCAGTTAATAAAGTTTGGGCTGATATTCATACAAGTAGTGTGGTGTTCTGTTCATCGGGGTCATATTGTCCAACAACGGTACAAAAAAAAACCTTGCAGTAGTGGGTATTGCTTTTCTTCTACATTTGTCGTTTGAAAGTAATTATCTTGTCCGAAACTCTTGCTTTCATATTCATCTTTCTTGATGCTATTATATTTTTTGGTGTGCCTTTTCAGTCATTACTGCAGGACAAGTTCAACATCTGAGAAGCGTACTGTCACGCCCCACCAATGTGCACCAAAAGCAACCGAGGTGCCCCACCTAGGTGCGCCAAGCCAGACCGAGGAGTCCCACCTAAGTGCACTCTGCCTAACCAAGGCCAAGTGAAGTGCCTTGGGTGTTTTAAGGCCAAGCATGATCCTAGGAAGGATCTAGAACGGCCTGGAGAAGCCCACAACCCTCTTGAGACGTTCCCACAAGGATCTAGGGGGTTCCAGAAGTCTCTACCCGAGTCCACACAAGTTCGGAAGACCATGGAAGGTTCAGGAGGGCTCGGGACAAGTCTAGAAGGATCAGGACAACTCCGTACATCTCCAGAATACTCTAAAAGCTTTTAGATAATTGTAGACATGTATGGATATATGTAGAGTTCTCTAGAATATTAGGGACCCTTGTAAGATATATTAGGAGGCACAATAATAGTCGTAGGATCAAAACGATCTCAACCGTCCATTGAGGAGGTGTGAGCCTATAAATAGGGTCACCCCTTTCAAAGACCTTACACTCACTTTGAAAGGAAAATATAAGCATCTTTTGAGGTGTGTTACCGTAAAAATAAAGCATTGTGGCATCATTGCTGTCATGGGACTTTCTGGTGCCGAAAAAACAACATTTATTTCTGCTCTGGCTGGGCTTGGTTCTTGTCAATCATGAGAGAGTTATTCATACCAGTCGCACCAAGCGGGTCCATCATCTAGGTCACACTAGGACAGTAAGCAAAGAGGTTCGTTCAATCTTATATACGATTCAATTGATGAACTTAAATACTAATTAAATAATTAACTAATTATTAACAATAGAAAGTAAAAACGATAAGGAAAGAGGTTCATTCAATATCATATATGCATCAATTAAAAAACTAAAATACTAATTAAATAATTAACTAATTATTAACTAACAATTATAGAAAAAAATATTAACTAAAACACTAACAATCAATCTCCTCTATGAATCAATTAAGGAACTAAAATACTACTTAAATTATTAACTAATTATTAACTAACAATTACAGAAAAAAAATATTAACTAAAATACTAACAATAAGAATATGTAAAAAGTTAAAAAAACTAACAGAAAAAGATGAAAGCACGTTTGTTCTTCTTAATTATTGAAGCGTACAACCGTATTTATTCAATATTTGTTCATTTCAGTGTGTTTAACAGTCGATGTGAGACTGAGTGCGTATAGGCACAAAACCAAAATTTTATAGTTGATTATTTTAGGCGCTTTACATAATTGAGCGGTGTGGAGTACCAAATTGTGTAATAGAATTCAAACATAAATACTAAATTTAAACAAAAATCCAAGCACCAAATTAAACATTGAAACCAACTCACGTATCAGATGGTGTATAAACCATTTAAAAAAAGTTTTTTTCTCTAATTTCAATACATTACTTGTTAACTTCACAAATTGGCCATCATAGTATATCACTTTCCCACTTTATAACCTAAACTTTTTTTTGCCCTATTTTGGCCCTTAAAACTTAAAAGTACACTTGCATTCTCATTTTACATAGTGAAATAATTTGGACCAATGAGAATAGGGGTCATCGCTCAATTCAGTTGAGTTAAAAAAATTTAAGTTGATCAAATTTACGAGTCCTATTTTATTTAATTTTTTGATTCGAGACAACTTTATGAAGGGAATAAGCCAAATGATTGAAGTGGAAGGCTACAACATATGTAAAAACCATACATTTTTTTATAAACAATATTTCAATTTGTTAAACTAACACATAAAAACCATACATCATTAAAACTAAACACAAAAATCATACATCATTAAAACTAAAACAAATCTAATAAATTCATTCATAAACCCACAATTTTCGTTTTAACAGTAGCTCCTGAATAGCAGCTTATATCCAGTTGCTCCAAGCTGCTCAAACCATCTAATTCTGACAAAATTCAGAAATTGTATTCAGTTGTTTTAATTTTGTCTCTAATCCTTGTATTCTTCAGGCTTTTAAAATTTAGTTCATTCGCTTTAAGTTTGGAAGCCTACCAAGAAATGACAATAAGCTATTGTCGAAGAGATTATTACTCAAATCAAGAACTTTTAAATTCGTCAACCCGAGCTCTGTCACATTAGTACCAAATACAGTTGTGTTAGTTTAATGTTTCATTTAAGGTTGTATTAACACATGTAAATAAAGAGGGTGCATTGTGTCAACACCATCTCTTATTGTATTGCGATTTTACCTTGAGGAACATTTGCCAGACCGTGTGGGTGCATACTGAATGATGATAAGTACAATCCTTAAAGAGTTACCAAGTCAAGATGCAAGTCGGGATGCTTTGGGAAAGCCATGAAGACCTTGCCTAGAAAATATCTTTGGTTGAGACGATTTTACCAGGCCCGTCGCGGATGTCAAGGGTTGAAACCTAGCATTTACTATGCCCCGTAGAATACGATATTTATTGGACGTATTGCCTGATAGATCATGAGATAAAAATTATAAAATTCCATTTTCAAATGAGAAGTTTCATAGTCTAATTAAAATATTTAAATTTTTTTGAGAGATTTAATGGAGTCTTTTAATGGAAATTACATAAAAATTATAAAATAATAAAGACTTAATGAGATTTTTTTAAATTAAGATAATTAGTGTCGTATATATTTACTTTTGGTATGTAAGGCGCCATTGAATCCACATTCGGATATGCTTAGAGTATTTATAGAAGGATTTGCTCCATTTTTTTTTTTTGAAGAAAATTGTTTTCAAGGGAAAAATAATTATATATAATTTTTTTGAAAGGTAATTATATATAATTAAGAATATATTAGATTTTGTGGAACGAAAAATTCTATCAACACTTTTTTTTAATTTAATGACAACAAGGAGATTGGAGGGGTTTATAAACTTGAAAATAAAAAACCAAACGCCAAAATAAATTGATCTTAGGAATTAAAATTTATAGAATACATCATAACTTTACTATTTTGATAAATGTGAATGTACTCTTGTTTCTTTGAAATTAAATCCGCTCAAATAAAGAGTCTTCAACGATGAGATTAAACTCAATATTAGCTTTTAATTAATCCACTTGGCTTTTAATTAATCCAATTATACAATTTAATTAATTCACTTGGCTTTTAATTATAGGTAACGTGTATAACCCTTAATAAAAGTTAATCTCATAATTCCACGATGAGGTTGGTCAATCGAAGTGTAAAGGTTTAATAGGCTTAAATGTATGTTTGATATATTTAGTTATATCTTAAAAAAAATAAGAGAGTCATAGTTTTCAATTTTGAACTAATTAAGTCATTATTTATAAAATTACAAGTAATTAAATATTTCTAATTCCAACTCTTCTAAATTACTAAAAGTATTTAAATCTGAAGAGAAAATTACAAACAAATCTAATAATAAAACAACTTTACATATTCAATGCCATTTTAGGCCACATCTCAGACAATATTATACTACTAAGTACTAAGTCATGTTGGGTAAGAAAGTTTTACATTACTAATAAAAATAATTCCATTCAAATTTAAGTGTATAATATAAAAATATTTTCTATTATACTTTTTCTAGTTATTAATTAGAATCGATATATAATATAAAATATTTATGCATGGATGAGGTGTGGATAGTTTAAATATGTATTGCATTTAAAAAGACAATAATAAAATCAATAATTACAAGCATTAATTAAACTTGGACATATCGTTGGATTTGAACCTGATTGAGTTCCAAGCGTCCATTTCTTATCAATAATCTAATGTTTCATAAAAAATAATTTATAATTTTTAAAATTGTTAAAACGAACTATTTAAGTCTATATGATGGTTTAGTTAGATACAATTCACGAACAGATGTACTATTTGTGTATAAATACTATAAATAAATTAACTCCAAAAATCTTGTTAACGAGTTAAAATTAAAAGTGATTAGGAACTTGAAAATAAATACTTACAATTATATTTAGATTAATATTATTATAAAATTTGACTTTTTTATCTCTCGTTAAATAGAGAAGTGAAAAAAACATTTAATTCTAAAAATATAATAATATGTCGTATAAAATCAAAAGATAACATACTATAAATTATTTACCTATCACGTTTAATTCTGAAAGCATTTTATTTTAAAATACTTCTTCTGATTTTTGTCGTCTGATGATTCTTCGGATACATCTAAAGCCCCGTTATCTAAGAAATCTCGAACTACAAAATCATTGGCGGTAGACAATTTCAGTAAGAAAGCAACCGTGGCTGTTGTTGAAGGGAACATATAAAACACAAACAAACTATTATTTCAAAGAGGTTTTACTGAAAAAGATGAAATTATTTTGCTTGAGGGATTGTTCGAATTTTTGGAGAGTAAAGTTTATAAGAATGGTACTATGAATATGGTTGGATTTCATGAGTATATCAAGGAATCCATCCATACTCAAATCACCAAGGCTCAACTGGAAAAGATCAAGCCTTGGTGATTTGAGTATGGATGGATTCTTTGATATACTCATGAACCCAACCATATTCATAGTACCATTCTCATTAACTTTATTTTCCTTCAAAAATTCGAACAATCCCTCAAGTAAAATAATCTATCTTTTTCAGTAAAAATTCTTCATGGGAAGAAGAAGCATGGGGTTCAGTAGGCTTGGTGGTGGACACTTGCTGCTGATCTGTGTGCTTCGCCATTGTTTTTGAATGTAAAGAAAATAAAAAAGAAGATTCAAAATGGAATAAGAAACCTTTACAGAGTGGTTATGTATATATAAGGAATTAGGAAGAATATGAAGAGTTCTTTTTTTTGAAAGGAAGATGAAGAGTTTAATTAGGAGTATTATATTAAGCCGAAAAGTTATAAAACGCAATCCAAAGAAGATGAAGAGTTTAGTTAGGACTTAGGAGTAGAGTATGTTAAACGGTAATTAAGTTTTGTATTTATTTGCTTTTAACCTTTTCAATGAATAAATGAATTTATTTATTAGTTAACGGTAAAGATCATAAAAGCCTTAATCTTAAAAATTTCAGATGATTATCACTTCAAATCAGATAGATATCTCAAATTATTATTATAAAATTATTATTATTATTATTAGTTGGTCAGATTTTATTAAAATTTATCTTCTATAAATTATCCCTTTTAAATTTTCAGATTTTAAAAATATCTTTCCTACAATTAGATATTAACTTCTTATATACAGCTTATATACAGCTTCCGTCAATCACTTTAATTTTAATTTTGTTGATAAAAAAAAGACAATAACTTTATCGAGACGACTAATTGAATAAAAACATCACTCAATAACCTTTAATATTACTTATTCTGCATTAAGGCAAATAATTACTGAAAATATTTTTACTATTCCCTGTGAATGATATAAAGCTTAAACACAATTCATTAAGTGTACACATAAAAACATTAAATACATGTGTATCATATTTTATTCAAAAGTTATGTAAAAAAATTATACGACATTCAAAGTTAAATCAGTAATCCTTAAGACCTCAAATACTAAACTATAACCCTTAAATTTTAAAGTTTAAATTTTAAATTCTACACCTAAAACATAAACTTTAAATTAAACTTTTAAACCTTAAAATAAACAAACTTATATAAACTATTTGCACATACTATGTATCAAATAATTTTAAGCCTTAAATTCTAAAGTTTAAATCATAAAATTCTATTCTCAAACCTTAAAATCTATCCACAAACAGTAGTCCCAAAAAAATCCCTAAACTTACCGTCGTTTTAGAATATAATTTGAGTTGAAAAATATTTTGTGCAGGAAATTACTAAGCAATTTTCCATTTGAGTCTCTTATGGTAATATTCTAAGGCTTAGTTTGGGGTTGAGGTTGGAAACCTACTTTGGGGGCCAAATGTCCTTTTTAAAAAAGTTAAAAAAATTCAGCTTTGATAAACGCTCGATTGAAAGGTTAAATGTAATTTGCAACCGCCCGTTGGAGAACAAATGAAAATTATTTGACATTGAGGTTGAGACCAAACGAACGTTGAAAACGATAGTCGCAACTAAAAACGAGCCCTAAGTCAACTAAAGAAAAGTAATCGGAAGTAATTGTTTGTTGCGTTGATGGGCCCTGGGTTCAGCTTGATGAATGGATGAGGGAGTGCAAAGAGACCTTTGACTTGGGGTCAACTGGGACTGCATCATTTCCAAATCAATTGCACTTTCCTCCAAATTTGAATTTTCTACCCATAAAGAAATTATAAAAACAAACTCTTCCTATCACACAGTAATGGCCCATCGATCAATTTAAACTATTTCATCCAATACTATAAACGAATCGAGTGAACATAAACATGCACGAACGAAAGTATGTTTATGTTCATTTGTTTAATTTTAATCGAATAAGTGAACGAACAGAATAACAAACGAACATTGAGTATCGTTTATTTGTTTCTTTTTATTTCACATTTTAATATATTTTTAAATATAGTAATTTTGTTATGAAAAATAATAAATATAAATGAACAAATTACCGAACGTTCATGAACATAAACTCTAGGGGTTTTTTGTTATACGGAGTAAAAAAAATATGTGATATAAAATAATTAAAATGATAAATTTATTTTTAAAAAATTTATTTTTATTTTTGTTAAAAACTAAATAATTTGTGTTATAAAAATTATTGAGTTTTTAAATAGATAAAACAATTTTAAAATAAAAATTGACAATTTTATTAGGATAAATAAAATAATATTTACAGAGGTTGATTTTTGCGACTACTGAGAAAGATAAAAGGCAGAATAATTTGGATGAGAAGAGGAAATTGAAGTGAAAGGAGAAGTAATGGGTTTGGAAATAGTATTTACACAGTACTTGTAACCCCCTAGACCCGCCTATGCGTTTCACGGATCCTAGGAAGTCACATTAGGGTCACAAGAGCGACCCACAGAAAAATTTCAAATAAACATATGGTTAAACCTTTTAAAAATCATAAATTAAATACATGATTTAAAAATGAAATTTCAGAAATCATTCAAAACGATAAAACATTTATGATTTAAGTTGCGGAAATAAGTTTCAGACTCATTTGTATAATACAAACACGACACACATGCCCCCTAGTTACACAGATACCATACTCCCTGACAAGCCGAAGAAACTCTCATACCGACGTTGATAGGTGCAACTTGTTTGATCTTTTATCCTGAGATGGTAAAAACAACATGAGCTTGGGAAAGCTCAGTAATACAGAACTACCAAAAGATGCTATAAATTCATGTAGACATACGGTAGGCATAACATTTTTATGATGTTCCAGGCAATACTTGTCTCCATTTATGTTGGTTTTGATCTAGTGAAGCATTATTCTTGAGGACTACAAGGTTTGTTCTTTCTATGTTACTGAGTATTAAGAGAGAGCTTATTGTTCCGAGAGTCAACAGAGTGGCAGATTAGAGAAGTTAAACCACGAAGCCTAGTGTGTTTTAATAAGTTGCAAAACAACATACATAAGAACTTATCATCATATCATATGAACACATAACAAATTAAATGCAAATGCTCGGATGCATGTATGCGTTACTAATGACTACCCTCCAACCGGCACACCAATATGTAGTCCCCCAGAACTGTATCATAAACTGGCATTAACCCAAGCCCATTGGGCGGGGTACCATCCTAAGGAATACCTTAGAATACGGGCGGCCCTTGCCGAAGCATAGGAACCTAAAAAAAAACGGGCGGACCTGGCCGAAGCCTAGAATCTGTAAAAACGGGCGAACCTGGCCGAAGCCTAGGATCTGTAAAAACGGGCGGACCTGGCCGAAGCACAGGATCTGTAAACAGGACGGTCTTACCAGCTGGATCAGGGCTGAGCCGAAGAGACTTCATATCATATCCCAACAGTATACCCCAGACAGAATCAGTGTTTAGATTTCCAGACATGGTTAACAGAATATATGTGACAGACATTTTATTCAGAGTATCAGAAACAGAAATTCATGCTTTTAACAGATAAATAGGCATACTATTGCAGAGCAGACATTTCAGTATTCATCATGCGAACAGATTGTACCATCATAGGTCAAGCAACCATATAGCAAGTAAACAACTGAGCAAACATACGCAATATCATTCATGATCAAATCAATATATAATCCATATAAACAGAATGTAGCACACATGGAACACACTAGGTGGGACAGATCATTTCTTGGAGATGTTTGGCATTTACTGAATGAGACATATTGAACGGGAGTTCATACTAACGGTATAACCCAGATATTCAGAAGGTGATACTTCAAGATCTTAGAAAGTTCAGATATATTATGAACACTTTAGTCCTTTAAGCATACAAGGGCATTATGGTCATTTCGACGTTCATAGACATTCTGGTAATTATACCAACATTGAAAGCAATGGTTCACAGAACCCAGTATCATATTTGCTCATTAGTTTTCTATACAGACATTCAAGAATTTCTAATTTAAAGTCTTTTAAGTTATCAGATATTTTCAGTGATGTTCCGATTATTTAGGCTATCATTGCCTTTCAGTTATTTTGATCTTATTAACAAATCCAGAATTTCATCAAAATACCTAGTTACTGATTAACTCAAGAGGGTATTTCAGTTATTTTAGACTGAGATAGATCTACCATTTCTTTCTGAATTACCATTTGGTACCTTCATCATTCACTTACTTAAACGAGATTAAGGAGTCCTAATTCTCCGGCCCTTTACAGAAAATTCATTTATTTCAGAACTTGAGGTTTATCGTCATTCAGATTAATCAGACATTTCGGTGCTCGAGGGTATTACCATCTTTTCGGTCATTGCGATCATTCTTATCAAATTCACGTATTGCGGAATGATGCAGAAGTCTTTTCATTAAAACATACATCTTGAGTAATGTAAATTGGATAATTAGGTCGAGTGCAGATTTTAGGTCATTTCCTTTATCAAATGAGTAGTTTAGTCAGACTTATGCTTTAAGGGTATTTTCGTAATTTCATATCCAACATCTTATACTCCACATTCAGAACATTGGTTCTTAGACCTCATTGCTAGAGTTTCAGATTTAACTGTATTATTTATTACTATTAGCATTTTTGATACTCCCGGTCTATTGATATTCTTATCTGAATTCTTTGAACTTACTGATTCAGATACTTAATCTTCGTATCGAATTCGGCCTAAGCAGAGTTCACAGATACACTTCATCACAAACATGCATGCTTTAACCGGATATCAACATGTACATAAAGCATACAAGGGGTAGTAAGGTATTACCTTAGTTCCGAGCTATAACAGTTGATTCATGACACCTCATTCGATCGCTCTCAATTCCAATATTCGACGGCTTCCAACATCTCAAATTTAAGGATACATGATACCTTCATCAACATAGATTCACATTTCAGACTTTAAACACCTTACTCAATATTGATTATTAAAATACATAAGTGGACTCGAGTTCAAGGTCCAATTCGGAGGCTTTCGGGTTAGAATTTTACAAAACGGGCTTCAAAATCGGACTCAAGAAGTCGAAAAAACATAAAATAGGGCTTTCGGAAAATTTGACTTTTTGGTCAAAGTCAAAGTCAACGCTGACGTCAGCAAGTCAACGCTGACGTCAGCAGGTCAACGGTCAACGGGTCAGAGTCAATGCTGACGTCAGCATGACGTCAGTAGTCAATAGGGTCAAATGAGTTGACTCGGACTGACTCGGGCGAGTTGACTCGGACGGGTTGACTCGGGTTGACGGGTCGAGTCGGGTCGGACGGGTCGGATCGGGTCGGTTCAGACGGGTCGGGTCGGACGGGTCGGGTCAGACGGGTCGGGTCGGACGGGTCGGGTCGGACGGGTCGGGTCGGACCAAAATGACCGGTTCAATTGGTCCAACCGGTTCAGACCGGATTAGACCAGTTTGGACCGGGTTCAGACTGGGTTCACTCACCCAACAATTTCTGGTGGCCGGACGGTGGCCGGAATGGTCGCCGAAGTCTCGAAATGTACATTTTCTGCCAAAAACGAGAGTTTATTAACACGACTATTCAACCCACTCATCGAAAACACGAAACAAGACGAGATTGAGCCGGAATTTACCTAGAACGAAGGTGAAACGGTCGGAAAACGCGTTGCTCCGATGAGGAGCTTGCCGGCGTCGGACGGACAAGATGTCGACTGGGTTTTGTAGATCAGGACACGAGGAGCTCACTGGTGCCCACGGTGAGCCATGAACGGCGGTGAAACGGCCAGAAACACGGCAGTCGTGGCTCACGAAGTTTCGAACTTCGTTCGATATGCCACCGTACACCGCTGCTCGAGGACGCACGTGACTGGTAGCGGCGACCTCACGACGAGACGGAGAACACACCGATGGCGGCGGTGTCACCGACGGCGCAGTGGTGACGCGGCTGCAAGCTTGCCGGCAATGGGGAAAAGAAAGGAGGGTTTCGGCGAGAGAAAGAAAAATAATTGGGATCTGATATTTTTTTTTTCATTCCAGCTGGTAGTTTAAGAGTCAAAGATTTATTAAATTCAAGTTCACAACAATAAAAGGTTCAAATAAATTTTTGGGGAACTTTGCACTAAGAGCATGCTAGCTCAAACGGCTGGGTAACGGCCAAAACTAAGGGAGGTTACGGGTTCGACTCCCAGGTAGCACTCTCCCTCTCTCATTTTTTTATAAACTTGTGGGTGTTACAATTCTCCCTCCCTTAAAAGAAATTTCGTCCTCGAAATTTACCATGGTCAGAGAAATGCAGAACTAATCTTTCATTCGTTCTTGTACTGAAAATCCATCTATCGGGGTATCCTTGTTGCCCAGAATGCTCACACAGTTACGGATCAATTTGGTATCGTTCCGGTCACTCGGGCTAACATTAGACCCAAAACATCTCAAGATGCACGTCAACCCAATTAGTTAACTGCAGTACATAAATCGATACAGAGCTTCATACGGAGCCGCACGAACACTTGTCTCGTAGCTGCTATTATTATAGCATACTCAGTCAAGAATACAAAACATTCTCACCACCACATAAGTAGATCTTATAGTCCGAAAGTACGTCTATCAGAATCTGAATTACTCTAAAAGGTTGACAATCAATATTCGGATGAACTGTGCGTGAAGTTTATGCGAGTACTAAAAGCGTTAATCAAGGCCCTCTAGAATCAGTATGTAACACCAAATTTCAATCAGGAATGATATTTATCGATATACCAAGCCACACCATGTAGGAGATGCCTTTTCCTCATACTGATCGAACACAACTAAGGTCATTAGCGGATATCACTTACCTTCAACGTAATATTCAGACAACTATTCCTTTCGTGTTTAACAGAGGTACCACAGATTATATACTTTCGGCACAATCACAAACACTTCTCTCTGAAGTTCATAGAGTTTTTTTTTTCACCGTTCCGGTAGGGTATTTTCAGACACAATTGTTATCACCGAATTGCCTTCCATGAAATCTTACATCGGTTATCCCGCATGATCAAACATTTATTCTTAATCTGATTCACAAGCATAAACCATCTCAAGTCCTTTATCAAGATTCAAATTCGATCATTTAATTCAAAGCACAGACGAATGTTATAGACATTTTCTGTAAGCAGATGTTGAGCTATGAAAGGCAGAATACTCAGATTTGGTTATTTCAAGAGAAATGATTCAACATCAGAGTTTCAGCTCGGTGGAGTACGATCAGGACCTAGGGGCATGCACATACCAGACACCCTATGACAGACGATCGGCCGATCTACCCAGAATGACGCAACTCTAAGCTCTGATACCACTAAATGTAACCCCCTAGACCCGCCTATGCGTTTCACGGATCCTAGGAAGTCACATTAGGGTCACAAGAGCGACCCACAGAAAAATTTCAAATAAACATATGGTTAAACCTTTTAAAAATCATAAATTAAATACATGATTTAAAAATGAAATTTCAGAAATCATTCAAAACGATAAAACATTTATGATTTAAGTTGCGGAAATAAGTTTCAGACTCATTTGTATAATACAAACACGACACACATGCCCCCTAGTTACACAGATACCATACTCCCTGACAAGCCGAAGAAACTCCCATACCGACGTTGATAGGTGCAACTTGTTTGATCTTTTATCCTGAGATGGTAAAAACAACATGAGCTTGGGAAAGCTCAGTAATACAGAACTACCAAAAGATGCTATAAATTCATGTAGACATACGGTAGGCATAACATTTTTATGATGTTCCAGGCAATACTTGTCTCCATTTATGTTGGTTTTGATCTAGTGAAGCATTATTCTTGAGGACTACAAGGTTTGTTCTTTCTATGTTACTGAGTATTAAGAGAGAGCTTATTGTTCAGAGAGTCAACAGAGTGGCAGATTAGAGAAGTTAAACCACGAAGCCTAGTGTGTTTTAATAAGTTGCAAAACAACATACATAAGAACTTATCATCATATCATATGAACACATAACAAATTAAATGCAAATGCTCGGATGCATGTATGCGTTACTAATGACTACCCTCCAACCGGCACACCAATATGTAGTCCCCCAGAACTGTATCATAAACTGGCATTAACCCAAGCCCATTGGGCGGGGTACCATCCTAAGGAATACCTTAGAATACGGGCGGCCCTTGCCGAAGCATAGGAACCTAAAAAAAACGGGCGGACCTGGCCGAAGCCTAGAATCTGTAAAAACGGGCGAACCTGGCCGAAGCCTAGGATCTGTAAAAACGGGCGGACCTGGCCGAAGCACAGGATCTGTAAACAGGACGGTCTTACCAGCTGGATCAGGGCTGAGCCGAAGAGACTTCATATCATATCCCAACAGTATACCCCAGACAGAATCAGTGTTTAGATTTCCAGACATGGTTAACAGAATATATGTGACAGACATTTTATTCAGAGTATCAGAAACAGAAATTCATGCTTTTAACAGATAATAAGGCATACTATTGCAGAGCAGACATTTCAGTATTCATCATGCGAACATATTGTACCATCATAGGTCAAGCAACCATATAGCAAGTAAACAACTGAGCAAACATACGCAATATCATTCATGATCAAATCAATATATAATCCATATAAACAGAATGTAGCACACATGGAACACACTAGGTGGGACAGATCATTTCTTGGAGATGTTTGGCATTTACTGAATGAGACATATTGAACGGGAGTTCATACTAACGGTATAACCCAGATATTCAGAAGGTGATACTTCAAGATCTTAGAAAGTTCAGATATATTATGAACACTTTAGTCCTTTAAGCATACAAGGGCATTATGGTCATTTCGACGTTCATAGACATTCTGGTAATTATACCAACATTGAAAGCAATGGTTCACAGAACCCAGTATCATATTTGCTCATTAGTTTTCTATACAGACATTCAAGAATTTCTAATTTAAAGTCTTTTAAGTTATCAGATATTTTCAGTGATGTTCCGATTATTTAGGCTATCATTGCCTTTCAGTTATTTTGATCTTATTAACAAATCCAGAATTTCATCAAAATACCTAGTTACTGATTAACTCAAGAGGGTATTTCAGTTATTTTAGACTGAGATAGATCTACCATTTCTTTCTGAATTACCATTTGGTACCTTCATCATTCACTTACTTAAACGAGATTAAGGAGTCCTAATTCTCCGGCCCTTTACAGAAAATTCATTTATTTCAGAACTTGAGGTTTATCGTCATTCAGATTAATCAGACATTTCGGTGCTCGAGGGTATTACCATCTTTTCGGTCATTGCGATCATTCTTATCAAATTCACGTATTGCGGAATGATGCAGAAGTCTTTTCATTAAAACATACATCTTGAGTAATGTAAATTGGATAATTAGGTCGAGTGCAGATTTTAGGTCATTTCCTTTATCAAATGAGTAGTTTAGTCAGACTTATGCTTTAAGGGTATTTTCGTAATTTCATATCCAACATCTTATACTCCACATTCAGAACATTGGTTCTTAGACCTCATTGCTAGAGTTTCAGATTTAACTGTATTATTTATTACTATTAGCATTTTTGATACTCCCGGTCTATTGATATTCTTATCTGAATTCTTTGAACTTACTGATTCAGATACTTAATCTTCGTATCGAATTCGGCCTAAGCAGAGTTCACAGATACACTTCATCACAAACATGCATGCTTTAACCGGATATCAACATGTACATAAAGCATACAAGGGGTAGTAAGGTATTACCTTAGTTCCGAGCTATAACAGTTGATTCATGACACCTCATTCGATCGCTCTCAATTCCAATATTCGACGGCTTCCAACATCTCAAATTTAAGGATACATGATACCTTCATCAACATAGATTCACATTTCAGACTTTAAACACCTTACTCAATATTGATTATTAAAATACATAAGTGGACTCGAGTTCAAGGTCCAATTCGGAAGCTTTCGGGTTAGAATTTTACAAAACGGGCTTCAAAATCGGACTCAAGAAGTCGAAAAAACATAAAATAGGGCTTTCGGAAAATTTGACTTTTTGGTCAAAGTCAAAGTCAACGCTGACGTCAGCAAGTCAACGCTGACGTCAGCAGGTCAACGGTCAACGGGTCAGAGTCAATGCTGACGTCAGCATGACGTCAGTAGTCAATAGGGTCAACTGAGTTGACTCGGACTGACTCGGACGGGTTGACTCGGGTTGACGGGTCGAGTCGGGTCGGACGGGTCGGATCGGGTCGGTTCAGACGGGTCGGGTCGGACGGGTCGGGTCAGACGGGTCGGGTCGGACGGGTCGGGTCGGACGGGTCGGGTCGGACCAAAATGACCGGTTCAATTGGTCCAACCGGTTCAGACCGGATTAGACCAGTTTGGACCGGGTTCAGACTGGGTTCACTCACCCAACAATTTCTGGTGGCCGGACGGTGGCCGGAATGGTCGCCGAAGTCCCGAAATGTACATTTTCTGCAAAAAACGAGAGTTTATTAACACGACTATTCAACCCACTCATCGAAAACACGAAACAAGTCGAGATTGAGCCGGAATTTACCTAGAACGAAGGTGAAACGGTCGGAAAACGCGTTGCTCCGATGAGGAGCTTGCCGGCGTCGGACGGACAAGATGTCGACTGGGTTTTGTAGATCAGGACACGAGGAGCTCACTGGTGCCCACGGTGAGCCATGAACGGCGGTGAAACGGCCAGAAACACGGCAGGCATGGCTCACGAAGTTTCGAACTTCGTTCGATATGCCACCGTACACCGCTGCTCGAGGACGCACGTGACTGGTAGCGGCGACCTCACGACGAGACGGAGAACACACCGATGGCGGCGGTGTCACCGACGACGCAGTGGTGACGCGGCTGCAAGCTTGCCGGCAATGGGGAAAAGAAAGGAGGGTTTCGGGGAGAGAAAGAAAAATAATTGGGATCTGATATTTTTTTTTCATTCCAGCTGGTAGTTTAAGAGTCAAAGATTTATTAAATTCAAGTTCACAACAATAAAAGGTTCAAATAAATTTTTGCGGAACTTTGCACTAAGAGCATGCTAGCTCAAACGGCTGGGTAACGGCCAAAACTAGGGGAGGTTACGGGTTCGACTCCCAGGTAGCACTCTCCCTCTCTCATTTTTTTATAAACTTGTGGGTGTTACAGTACTTTGGTGAAATTGTTGTGAAATTCATTGATGGAGCTTGGTGATATTATTTTAAAATTTAAAATTTATTATCAATAAAAATATATTTTAAAAAATTTTAATCATGTAAATTTCAAATATAAAGTTAAAAAATATTAACACGGGACAGTTTTAAAGATAGAATAAATATTAAATATAACAGTAAAAGCACGTGAAATATTAATTAAAATTTGATACAAGGTATACATATTACATAAATAAATAATTATGAGATGCAGTACAATAGTTATTTTTTATGACTTTTAATCATTTGGTGGAAGTTTAATACTCAACTTTAAGAATGTAATATATTGTGAATTGAATTGAATTTGATTGATACTATAATTGTTGTACGTACAACAAAAATTTAAGATTAAAATCTTATTATCAATAAAGCGTTAAAATTAACAAAACATCCGTATTAGCATGAACCAACTTGCGTCAGTGATTAAGAGAATGATTATTGTTCCTAGAACTTAAGGATTTGAGCACCAGCCGCTGCAGCGGGTTGATTGAGCATGTTTGAGCATGCTTTGTTAAATGGTTGAAAGTATATTTAGAGCATATACTTTACTTGTAATCACCTTAGTTTAAAAAAAACATACGTATTAAGAATGTTAAATCCCTGAAACTAGGTACCTTCAGGAACAAACATATAACTTGTTTAATTTTTCCCCAGTATTTGGCCAGCTCTTTTCGAACCGTTTTCAAGTTGTCATGCAAAACATCTTATTCTGGTTTTTTACAGCACTATTAGTATTGGACAGTTCTTTCATCTTTGTCGAAGGTGTTAATTACCCCCTTCCAAATCCAAGGAAATTAAATCCTTAGCCTTCCAACTAGCAAGTCGAGAATTAAACTTGTCAACAACGGGCTCCCAAAGGGCATTAGCATTTTTTCTATGTTCGAGCGGAAGGCCCAAGTATTCTGCTGAAAATTTACCTAGCTCGCATTAATGCCAAAAATTCTGCTCTTCTTCATATTTAATTGAAGTCCAAAAGCTAATTCGATGACACGTAGAATTCTCTTGAAGTTTTTGACCTGCTCGAGAGAGGCTTCACAATCATGAGATTGTCGACGAACTGAAGATGTGTAATATTCACGGAATTCTGACCCCTTCCCATTAGGAAACTCGAGAACAAGCCTTTAGAAGAGGCTTTCGCCAACATCAAATTAAGACCTTCCCCACAATATTAAACAACATGGGGGATAGCGAGCACCCTTGTTTGAGCCCATGAGCTATTGAAAACTTATCTGTTGGTGCCCCATCCACCAGAATCGAAATCGAAGCTGAAGATAAGCATTGAAAGATCCACTCGCACCACTTTTCTCCGAAATTCATCTCTTTCATCACCTTAATGAGGAAATTTCAGTCAATTGTGTCGTAGGCACACTTAAAATCAATTTTAAAAACAAGGCCCTTGGATCCCTTCTTAATCAAATCATCAATGCATTTATTGGTAGGGGTGGGAGAAAATACCCGACCCGATTGACCCGACCCGAAAACCCGACGACCCGAAACTAAAATACCGGGTAATTTCCGAAAAAAATTATCCGACCGGGCCGGGTACCCGACCCGGCAAATTTCACGGGACACGGGCCAAAAGTTTTCCCTTACCGGGTACCCGACCCGACCCGATAAAATTTAATATATATTTTTTATATTTAAAATTATATTTTTATTTTATGTTTCTTAATATTTTCACTCTAAAATAAAGTTTAAATCCCTACATTTTTTCTATGTTTGTATTATATTCTTTTAAGTTTTAAGTTTAATTTTTTTAAAAATATTTTTGTGTTTAACATGTGATTTTTTTTTTAATTTAAAAATTAAAAAAAAAATAAAAAAAATAGGAACCGGGTACCCGAATTTTACGGGTACCCGGATATAATGGGCCGGGACACGGACCGTTTAATGAGGTACCCCCCGACAATTCCCACCCCTATTCATTGGCTATGAACAAGCAATCAAAAATTTGTCTTCCGGGACTGAAGGCGAATTGCAAGTTGCTAATAACGGAGTCGGCATAACACCCAAGTCTTCCAGCCAACAGTTTTGATAACATTTTATAAATACAATATACAAATATATTTCTTCATATTCTTTTATACGTGATATACATATATAAAACACTGCTGAAGGACTTGACTTGAACTTTAAAATCGATCCATTAATTACTAAAAGTTTTGAGTTATACGCAGTTCCATTTTATAACTCAAATTTTATTTAAAAAAAATTTCGAGTCAAGTTTATAAAATTACAATTCGAGTCAATTTATATCGAATTTTTTGGACCTCGTGTTAAAAAATTTAATTTTTTCGAGTCATGAAGCTCTTTAGGAGAAAGTGGTCTAGTGTTGGGTCTCCACCTCATCCCCTCGCCATATGCTAGTAACTGAACTATTTTGGTGTAAGTGACATTTTCTTAGGTTCAAGTGGGGCCTAAGTGTGCGGACATTGGAGCCAAGTGGGGTCTCTCTAGGAGAATACGGTATGGCCAAGTGAGGCTTGTGTTATAAGTCTTTCTACTCCTATTTTTTTGATGCATTTCTTTTCTTTTATAATAGATCTATTGACGTATATCTAACGTGTTTAAAATTTTCCCAGTATTTGGCAGCTCTTTTCGAACAGTTTTCAAGCTGTCATGCAAAACATCTTATTCTGGTTTTGTTACAACACTATTAGTATTGGATCTCAATAACTTCAATGTCGTTAATTTTCACACTCAGCTTCTCATCTCAAGGAAGAGCTGAATCCAATGCATTTTATCATGGAGGATCAAATTTGGAACTTGGAAATGTTAGAGAAATAGTCAAAAGGCGACAACTTTCCACATTTTCTAGCAAGATTCAGTGCACCCACACAACTCCACAAGTAGTGGAATTTCATGACTTGAACCAAAATATGTCGGATAGAGGCAAACTCTGATTTCTTCGTCTAAAATACCAAGTCTAGAGAATAATTAATGCAGTCTTTGCAGGAGAATCAAACTCTGCATTCTTCAAAAGAGTACTCTGCCTTTTTTTATTGATAACAAACAACTAGATCAAGTACAAGTAGAGAAAAGATAAATTTAACATTGGCTTACATATCAATTTCCACAGTGGAATCTTTTAGGCAGAATATGGTCTTCCAGAAAATAGTAGCAACGTTTGCTGATTTCCCCTGTATGATAGAACCATGCTTGTCTCCAGTAAGGATTTATGTAAAGCACACTTGCAATACTCAGTATCGCCACAACGTAAGACGCCACGAATGACCCATAAAAGGCAGTCATATCAAGGAAACCCTTGTCAGTTGACCCCTTTGGCAATGAAGATGGTGATGCTCCGGATGTTGAGCACTTCTTCGGCAATGGTTTACCGCAAAGAAGAGGATTCCCAACGTAGCTGTTTTCCTCAAATGTTGCAAATTGTGCCGTAAATACGGGTGTACTTCCAGAAAGATTATTGTATGCCACACTGAAATAAGACAAGCTATATAACCCCACCAGTTGTGGAGGGATTGTACCACTCAAGTTGTTGTGAGAAAGATCCAGACTCTCAATTTGCTTCAGATCGGAAAATGCTAGTGGGATTGGTCCTATCAAATTGTTGTGAGACAAATTCAAAGCAAAGATATTTCGGAAGTTGTTCACTTCACGGGGAATCTCACCTGTCAACTTGTTGGAAGAGAGATCAATTCCGGACAAGTATGTGAGGACTCTCCCCTTGTAAGAGTAGGACTTGTTTTTAGATGTGAACTCTATCGGTTCATCAATTGAGAAAGAACCGTTAACTTTTTCAACATCGGAAACATAATGAGCATATTCTTGGGATATTTCATTCCATGTTGTAATCTTTAGGCACGATGGAATGGTACCTGAAAGATTGTTATTGGAAAGATCAATCAAGCTTAAGTGGCCCAAATTGCATAACTGAACTGGAATCCTGCCTTCAAAATGGTTGTTATTCAGGAGAAGAAAACTGAGCTGAGAAAGGTTGCCAATCCAATTTGGAATTTGTCCAGTCAAGTGGTTATTGCTGAGATCCAATGTGACTAAGATGGTGCTGTTGCGGAAAGCATTTGTGAGTGGCCCTTGAAGCTTGTTTTTTGACAAGTGAACTTGACTGGTCCGTAAGGGGCTGAAGCATGATGGAATATACCCCGAAATATTGTTCATTGAAAGGTCTAGAAGTTTAAGGCTATTAAGATGGCAAAACTCCACCGGGAATGGACCTGCAAGATGATTATTTGCCATCATAATTTCACTCAAACTTGACATACTCCCCATCCACCTCGGTATCTCGCCAGAAAGCTGGTTATTGCTAACATCCAATGTTAACAATTGGGAGCAATTAGACAAAGAATATGGGATCTGACCTTGCAAACTGTTATTTGACAGTGTAAGGGAAAACAATAAAGAGCATCCAATGAACAAATGCTTGGGCAAACCACCAGACAATTGATTGTCAGACAAATCTAACTCTTTTAGGGAATTCATATCACCAATCGAAGCGGGAATGCTACCGTGAAAATGATTTTTGGACATGTTCAAAAACCATAATGATGGTAGTTTTGCCCCGATTTCAAGTGGAACTTTTCCATTGAAGAAGTTTTTTGAGATGTCCAAATATGATAAATATGTATGTGGAAGGAAAGGTAACTCAACAGGTCCCAAGAGAGAGTTGTTGGCAAGATTTAAGCTCAGCAAATTGGTGTTGTTTTGCAACAACCAATTTGGGAAGTCCCCCTTTAAGTTGATGTTAGAGAGATCAACAACACGCAGGTCATGCTGATGGTAGAGAAACTGAGGAATTTGTCCGGCATCTCCGCAAAAAGATAAACTGATGCTGTTCAATTGGAATGTTGGGACCAAAGATTGCATCTCGCTTTCAACATATATGGTATTGTTGTCCGCAGAGAAAACCTTGAGTTCTGAAAGGTTGAAGAAGGGCCCCAATGAACTTGGAATTTGAAAGTAATTGTTTGATAGTGTCAACACTTTAAGGGACGTTAAACTCTCAAAGACAGACACATCTCCAGAAAAATGATTGGAGGAGAGATCTAATCTTTCCAGAGATGTAAAGTTGGAGATGCATTCGGACAAGTTGCCCTTTAGTTGGTTGTAGCTCAGGTCCAATTCTCGGAGATTTGTCAACCCACAAAAACCTGCCAAAAACTTGTATTATAACAAATAAATAAATAAAGAGGATGCCACGCAAAGGAACCAAAAACAAGAAAGAAAAATTATTATTTTCACTTCTCAATTTCTCATATTCCAATTTAGAGAGGTTATTTTATTAGTTTACGGTGTCAAGTGCTACGTACTTGTATTTAAGAGAGTGTCACGTCATTTATAATCCTAACTAATAAAAACTTCTCTAAGCTCGTCATACACGTGAAGGAAAATATATTAAAATGTTATTGAAAAATTGGAGAAGCAAAACAATTTTATAAAATTGTTATTACAACAAAGAAACAGAAGAAAAAGATATTTCTTTCTTTCTTTACATATGATTTTAGGGACTAAAATATACTGACGGATGTATTTGATGCGAGGGTCAAGTGCCCCTCCCTACCCCTGAAGATTTTTGTTTCACCTTTGTCCCCCTATTTAAATTTTTTAGAAATTAGTTTATTTATGAATTCCTCCTCAAACATTTATAATTTGCCCCCCAACCCCAAATCCCGGCTTCGTCCCTGGCGAGGGTCCTCCCCTCCCAAACTATTTTTTTGTTATAAATTTAAACATGAAAGTATATGGTCATATGAGGCAAGTTAAAAGATTCAAATTACTTCTAAGTTTGTAAAATTATATATGCAGTTTATATAATGAACTAAAGCAATATTGAATATATAGGCAATATGCAGTTTATAAATTTAAACATGAAAATATATGGTCATATGAGGCAAATTGAAAGATATAACACCTTAGCTGTGTAATTTCGGCCCAATTTTTACCTTGCACCTCTGTGCCATCCAGTTCACAATTCCTAAGTCTTAGAATCTTTAGAGAAGGCATTGCTCCAAGTTTTTGAAGAAAGTTGTTTCCGAGGTATGTATTGTATATATTCAAGATTTCCAAATTCTTCAATTTAAATGGACCTGTTAATACATTGAAAATAAGGAGAAATAAACACCAAGAAGTTATATATTTCAAGTGAAAAATAATTACAGGTATATGCAATTAAGAATATACTACATTTTGGCGTACCCTCAGTACAGGGCAATGAAAATATTTTATATGAAATATATTTCTATAGAAACTTATTCAACAAATGAATATAGATAGAATGGTAAAAAAAATGTATACAAATTCATTACTTTCACATTTAATCAACAAATGAATACAATGGTTCAATATAATTTTAGGAAGCAAAACAATTTCATAACATTAAGGATGATTCCTTGTAAAATTTTTGTAATCTTAAACATTGTGTTTATTTTTTAAAGGTTAAGTAATTAGTTCTTGTAATTTATAATTGGTGAGATATATTTATGTATTTAAAAAAACAAGAATAAAATAAATCAGTAAATGAAGATTTTGAAAGATATATACTTACCTTGCAAGAGGCTGTCATCCAAGTAACAATCATATATAAACAATCGTTTTAGAGAAGGCAGTGTTCCGATGAAGTTAGAAGGGAGGGATGAACCCCGTAACTCCAACTCTTCCAAATTTGTCAAATTCTGCCACTCTATTCAATAAAATTAACCATAAGTTATTATGTTTAAAAAAAGAGAGACTAAAATATATTTCTTATATAAACCATGCAAAATATGAACCCTTATTTTGCTCTATTTTTCTATAAATATATTAGAAATTACTCTTTTCCTACTCAATTTTATTTCCTATGTAAAGCAACACTGTAAGTGTATATATAATTATTTTATAGAAGGCTTTGCTCCAATATTTTTTTGAAAAAAAAATTCAAGGGAAAAATAATTAGTATATATAATTAAGAACATATTAGATTTTGTGGAACGAAAAATTTTATTAACACTTTTTTTTAATTTATTGACAACAAGGAGATTGGAGGGGTTTATAAACTTGCAAATAAAAAATCAAACGCTAAAATAAATTGATCTTAGGAATTAAAATTTATAGAATACATCAGAACTTACTGTTTTGGGAATGTGAATGCACTCTCGTTTCTTTGAAATTAAATCCATCCAAATAAAGAGTCTTCAACGATGAGATTAAATTCAATGGTTGTAATGAAATGTTACAAACCCTATCTGCATATCAAACAATACCTTTAAAATTAATTCAATGTTTGAAGTACTAACAAATTAATTCATACATCAATAAGCCACAACCACAATTTTATTTTAGCACTACCTGAATAGCAAGACATATCCAAATTTTCCAAGTTGCTCAAACCAGCCATCTCTGGAGAAAATCACAAATTTAAAATTGAGTTTGTTGAAATAAATCTTATATGTATACTTCGTTTAAAAACATTTCCTCTTTATATATAAGAAAAAAAACTAGATAAGAATAAAAGGAAAAAAAATGATAATTTTACCCTTAATATCGATTGATCCATTTAGTTGAGTGATTCTAAAAGACAGAGTCTTTAGATTTGAAAGTCTGCCCAGAGTTGCCAATATGCTAGTGTCCAAGGGATTATAACCCAAATCAAGAACTTTCAGATTCATCAATCTTAGCTCTGCACCATCATAATACAATTAATAAATTTACATGGCTTTTAATTACAGGTCAGGTGTATAACTCTTAATAAAAGTTATCTCCTAATTCCACGATGAGGGGGATCAATCAAAGTGTGAAGGGTTAATAGGTTTTTAATTCAGTTGATACGATTACTGTTATTTTGACAATATATGACTACTATTATAATATCTAAGATGAAATAAATTTGAATGCGCTTAAACATGTTTTATTTCTTATTATAGTTACCGGATGCGGTGAACAACCACCACACCACATCTCATGGTTTAATATTATATTTAAAATTTTTAATATAATATAAATTATATAAAATAAAATGAAAATAACATTACAACATTGAAGGAGAGTGTCGGAGCTTTAAACTTAATATTTTTATATCAACAAAAAACCATTTAAAAATTAAAAGATGGATAAAACTGATGGTAAGAAAAAGTCTAAAATACCTTGAGGAGGAACAAGTTCCGTCACTCCGTTGCCCCATAAGAACAGCTCTTCTAAATTGCTAAAAGCATTTAAATCTGAAGAGAAAATTACAAACAAATCTAATAATAAATCAACTTTACATATTTAATGCTCATCCCTTCGTGTCCTGGTGACAAAGGTTGATGTTTATTATCCTTTGGGACCCGGAATCGAACACCAGTATTGCATGCTGTGTGTGCCTTCCTTGAAAAAAAGGCTAAAAAAATTTTGAACAGATGCTACCCTTGAATCACACCAGCATATTCTAAAAAAAAAAACTTTACCTATTTAATGCCATTTTAGGCCATATCTGAGACAATATTATACTTAGTCATGTTTGGTAAGAAAGTATTACATTACAAATAAAAATAATTCCATTCAAATTTAAGTGTATAATATAAAATTATTTTCTAACACCTTACTTTTTTTAAATTACGAATTACAATCGGTATATAATATAAAATATTTAATTCAGTTGATATGACTACTATTATAATATCTAAGATGAAATGAATTCAAATGTATTTAAACACGTTTTACCTTCTTATTTATGTATGGATAGTTTAAATAGGTATTGCATTTAAAAAGATAATAATAGAATCAATAATTACAGGCATTAATTAAACTTTGACATATCGTTGGATTTGAACCTTATTGAGTTCCAAGGGTCTATTTCTTATCAATAAACCAATGTTTTATAAAAAATAATTTATTATTTTTAAAATTGTTAAAACGAGCTATTTGAGTCGATATGATGATTTAGTTAGATGTAGTCCACGAAAAGATATACTAATTGTGCATAAATGCTATAAATAAATTAACTCCAAATATCTTGTTAACAAGTTAAAATTAAAAGTGATTAGGAACTTGAAAATAACCATTTACAATTTTATTTAGATTAATATTATTATAAAATTTGACCTTTTTATCTCTCGTTAAATAGAAAAGTGAAGAAAACATTTAATTCTGAATGAAAACTAAAAATATAATAATATGTCAGCCAAAAGATAATATACCGTAAATTATTTACCTTTCACATCTATCGTTCCATTCAAATTGTTCAAACTTAAATCCAAAGACTTCAAATTTGGGATTGCGGCGAGGGATGAGAATATATCATTGGTAAATTGATTTCCAGCTAGACCTAGCACCTCAAGTTTGTTCAACCTCAGTTGTCCTTTTTCTGGAAAATGTTAATAGTATAATTTATTTTTCAAAATAAATATTTAATTAATCATATTAACTAAAGCATGAGATTAAAAAAGGAAGCATATCTACCATATCAAGTATCAACAGATTGTCAAAAAAATATCAACAGATCCTTTTTAATCCACATTCCTTCAAACACAAGGATTTTAAAAACATAAGTTCATCTAATTGTGGTAAGATATTGTTTCCGAATAAATATAAAGTCTCTGGGACTGTTTAATTTCGATAGCATTTTAATACATCCAACAATAAAGTTAAAAGATTATTAGTATAATCAGTGACAAAACTTCTTTAAAAACTTAAACTCGCTACTTCATATACAATTAATAATCGTATTAACTTATAGTAAAGAGTTAATTTCATCGCACGTCCTCAAACTATGACACACATTTTAATTTAGTCCTTAAACTTTTAAATATTTCAATTTCATCCTCAAACTATTACCTTCATTCTAAATTGGTCTCAAACTTAAGTGCATTCTGGTTTCATCCTTAAACTATGACTCTCATTCTATATTGGTCCTCAAACTTTTTGAACATTCTAATTCCATCTCAAAATTATCAATATATGATAATCATATCTTATGTTAATAAAACCCTTATAAAATTGTTAATTATCATAAAACACTGATGTGTATTATGTAATAATATTATGTGGTATAAATGATAATTTGAGAACGAAATATGAATATTCAAAAAGTCTTGGGACCAATTTAAAATTAGAGCCATAGTTATTGGAATATTTAAAAGTTTATGGACCAATTTAGAATGAGAGCCATAATTTAGGGATGTGTGATGCAATTAACTCTATAACAAATAATTGTGATTTAATTCAAAGATTAATATAAATTAATTCACTAATGTACCTAAAATTATAAATTTTCAATATTAATTAAAAACAAATATTACAGATTTAAACTGGGAACAAATGACGAGAATATATTATCATCAAAGACATGATAACCTAAATTAAGCACTTCATTTTTTAACAATGGTTATTTCATTTCCAGCAAGGACATTTAATTAATTTTATATTAACTACATAAATTATGTTGGGCATATATTAAAAACAAATATTACAAATTTAAACCGGGAACAAATGATGAGAATATTTAAACAACAATTTATAGAGCCGAGTAAATTACCTTGGAATGAAGACTCTATTCCCTCTATTCCATTGAAGTCTAAATATAACTCCTTTAAATTCTTCAAAATATCAAATTCTGTTAAAATCCATCTATTCAATCACAATTCAATTATTTCGAATGAATCACAATAATAGTAAAAAAAATTCTCAAATCAAGCATGAGATTCAAAAAAGCTTACCCAACAAATTAACAGATCCTTCTAATCCACAACTTTGCAGATTCAATGATTTTAAAGAAGTAAGATCATGTAGTTGCGACATAATGGTGTTTCCTAAACGGTTCCGAAATAAATTCAAAGTCTCCAAATTATTAACTTTTGATAGCATCTTAATACCTGCAACCAAATATGAAGGACCGCAAAACCCGGGTTAAGAAGCATTAGTGACAATTGCTACAAAGGCCCTGTTTGGTAAAGAGAGGTTTAGGCAAAAATTAGAGGTTTGAGTCATAATTAGAGGTTTGACCAATCAAATCCGCTAATATTATTGTTTGGTAAATAGCGGATTGGGGTGAAAATGCTAATTTTGAAAAAGCTCATAATAGGAGCTTTTTGAGATTAGAGGTTTGATATTAGAGTTGTAAAGACTCTTTTACCCTTACCAGTTACCAAAAATCTCAAAATAACCTAAATTAAATATTTTCTCACCCTATTTATAAGCTAATCCTATTTATTTTTTTATTATCACATATTTATATGTGTATTTAAATTTATTAATTAAATTATATTAAAATAATTATATAAATAATAAACTAATATATAAATCATTCAAATATGTTTAGAAAATATTGATAACTAATAAATTATTCAAACAAGTATTGAATATAATCATGTCCTTATATGTCATTTTACTTGTTTAAATAATCTAACAGCTATTAGTTAATTTTACCAAACACTTTTATGCAATCAGCTAATACAATTCGTTAGTCAAATCAGCTAATGCAATCAGCTATCAGCTAATGTAATCCTCTATCAGCTATCCGCTAATTGCCAAACAGGGCCAAAAACTTCACTAGTTGCTTCATATAATTAGATATTAACGTACCGTTGGTAGGATTTACTAACGTGAACTGATTTTCTCGTAGACTTAAAGACTTGAGTGAAGAAAGTTCACTTATCGATGCTAAAATGCTATCATTGAAATCATTGAAACTTAAATCAAGGATCTCTAGTTTGTTCAATCTTGATGACAACTTCTCAAAACCTAAAAAACAAGGAATTAGATTAAATCAAGAAGAATAAGTAATTGAAAATGTAAAAGAAAGAAAAATTGACATAGTAGTTGGTAATGAAGTTGGAAGTGAAATGAACCTTGGTCGGCAACACAACCGGCAATGCCATTTCCACTCAAAGAAAGAAACTGTAATTCTTCAAAAGGAAGAAACAAAGAGGCATTGAGATACCAGCTTCTCGTGTTGTACTCATAATCATAGTCTGTGTATGAAAGATTAAGGAAAAGATGGGTGAGTCGTCCAGTGGTCGGGTTGCACTCCACCCTTTCCCATTTACAACAATCGACAAATGGACTCTCTTTTTCCTCTACAGAGCCATAATATTCCCCTTCAAAGTAATAGTCTGATCTTGGACCTCCAACTTCAGTTGTATAATAATACATGAAAGGGAAGAAGGGTTTGAGTCGGGAGAGAGCGACTCGTTCTTCCTCCAAGCAGCCCTCGCACAACATTAAAAACCCCAACACAAGCATGGTCAAGCATTTGAACTCCATCAGCTCACTCAATATAAAACTCATGTATTAATTTGTGAGTGTGTAGGCAAAACTGCAACCTTGGGCCTTATATACTACAACTAAAGGGACCACTCCCTCAGCCTCATCTTATGTTTCCAAGAAATTCATTCTTAAGTCATAATTAAGGATCTACTCACAGGCCACTGCTTATATACAGTTTTCGTCAATCACTTTAATTTTAATTTTATTGATAATGTTGTCCTCTCTTTTTTATTGATACTGCTTATATAAGTCATAAATTTTTATTAGATTAAAATTAGGATCAAATTAATAGATTGTAATTATATAAATTATTTTAACAGCCCCGTCAACTTTTCCGTTTTTTAACGGCATGTGGTTACATTGGAACCAATTAAATAGTTATGTGGTATATTTAACACAATTGAAAATATAGTGGTCAAATCGACACCAACCCCATAGCTCGGTAGTCATTAGTATAGTTTACCCTATCAACTTTAATTGAGTGATCCAATTATAACTTTTAATAGTTAGATAATTCAAATGTAACCTTACTAATGATTGACTGACCTCTAATGTAATTTACCCATAAATATATAGCAAAGTAAGAATCGAGCTCAATATCTAATCCGTGACCGTGAGTTTGGGGCTACGACTCAGATGCAAACGTCTGGACTGTCCCTGAAATTGATTTATTATGTTAAAACTTAGATGTTGCACTGGAATTTCCCCCCCAAATGTTGTACTAGTTTTTTCCCCTTCAATTTTGATTTGATTAAAAAATCATTTAATATATGATTTAAAAAATCATTTAATATATGATTTAAAAAATCATTTAATACTCAAAACTTCTTTAAAAACTCTAAAATATTCTCAAAACAAGTTAATTTATATAATGATTAATTTTTTATTTAATTAAAATTGTATTAGGTTTAAACATTTAACAAATAGTACTCAACTAAATAATAAAATAGAACTCACCAACTTAATTAACTATAAATTTTCATTTGATTCAACTAAATTAAATACTCAACTGATTCAATTAACTAGAAGTTTCAGCCAGATATTTATTTTAAAACCATAAAAATATAAACTAAATAAATAATAAAATTAAGTTTAAACCTTTTTAACAATTTAAAGTTCACCTATAGTCCCAAAAAATCCCTAAATTTGCCCTTAGTTGGAAATATTTTATGCAGGAAACAACTAAGCAACTTCTCATTTTAGTCTTTATGGCAACGGTCCAAGTCAACTGAAAAAAGTATTTGAAAGTATTTGGTTATCGTGTTGCTTGGTTCATCTCGATGAGTGGTTTAGGGTATCCGAAGACACTACAACCTTTCTAAATCAATTGCACTTCAATAATGGTCCAAATTTGAATAGTCTACCCATGAAGAAATTACCAAGCAAACTTCAATAATGGTCCATCAATCAATTTAAACATTATCATCAATTTGTTTTCAAATCAACAAAATTATTTCCGCATAATTTTTTTACTGGACTCGTATCATCTCTTTGAGGGTATAATGTGTCTTGCAATGGTTTAAAGTTTGAAATTTATTTAATGTTATTCCAAGTACTGTCTCCACCTTTTACTTGTTTTGGGTATCTATGATGAATTCACTTAGTTCAAACGAATTGTGACAGATTACTTTTCTGTGCATAATATGGTCGATTTGGCTTTATAGTAACGAGGTGCATGAAAAAATTAGCAAGCAAACTTCAATAATGGTCCAAATTTGAATAGTCTACCCATGAAGAAATTAGCAAGCAAACTTTAATAATGGTCCATCAATCAATTTAAACCTTATCATCAATTTGTTTTCAAATCAACAAAATTATTTCCGCATAATTTCCTCACTAGACTCGTAGACTCGTGTCCTCTCTTTAAGAGTATAATGTACTTTACTAATGCACCCAACACTTTGTTAAATATAATATATATATTTTTAAATGTATTTATATTAATTTTTTAATTTTTTAACGTATCCTCAAAATAGATGCTACCCAAATAAACTTTTTAACATATTTCAAAAATCCAATTTGGTACGGCAATAGTCAAGTCAATTAAAAAAAAAAACTAACAACATGCATATAACGTGGGCCTAATGTCTGAATAATTATATAGCCTAATAGGAATCCATTATTTCCTTGAGCCCGATATCTAATCCATTAGTTTGGGCTACAACTCGTCGCAAACATTTATCCCGAAATTGATTTATTATGTTAAAATCATTTTAAGTGTTAATTAATTAGAAAAAAGATTATTGTATTAATTATATGATATAATAAAGAGAATAAAAAAAATTCGAATAAAAAATAAAATTTTGAACGACTCAAATTTTAAAATCAATTTAGGTATTCTACACCTAAAACATAAACTTTAAATTAAACTTTTAAACCTTAAAATAAACAAACTTATATAAACTATTTGCACATACTATGTATCAAATAATTTTAAGCCTTAAATTCTAAAGTTTAAATCATAAAATTCTATTCTCAAACCTTAAAATCTATCCACAAACAGTAGTCCCAAAAAAATCCCTAAATTTACCCTCGTTTTAGAATATAATTTGAGTTGAAAAATATTTTGTGCAGGAAATTACTAAGCAATTTTCCATTTGAGTTTCTTATGGTAATATTCTAAGGCTTAGTTCGGGGTTGAGGTTGGAAACCTACTTTGGGGGCCAAATGTCCGTTCTAAAAAAAGTTAAAAAATCCAGCTTTGATAAACGCTCGATTAAAAGGTTAGATGTAGTTTGCAACCGCCCGTTGGAGAGCAAATAAAAATTATTTGACATTGAAGTTGAGGCTAAACGGTCGTTGAAAACGATAGTCGCAACTAAAAACGAGCCCTAAGTCAACTAAAGAAAAGTAATCGGAAGTAATTGTTTGTTGCGTTGATGGGCCCTGGGTTCAGCTTGATGAATGGATGAGGGAGTGCAAAGAGACCTTTGACTTGGGGTCAACTGGGACTGCATCATTTCCAAATCAATTGCACTTTCCTCCAAATTTGAATTTTCTACCCATAAAGAAATTATAAAAACAAACTCTTCCTATCACACAGTAATGGCCCATCGATCAATTTAAACTATTTCATCCAATACTATAAACGAATCGAGTGAACATAAACATGCACGAACGAAGGTATGTTTATGTTCATTTGTTTAATTTTAATCGAATAAGTGAACGAACAGAATAACAAACGAACATTGAGTATCGTTTATTTGTTTCTTTTTATTTTACATTTTAATATATTTTTAAATATAGTAATTTTGTTATGAAAAATAATAAATATAAATGAACAAATTACCGAACGTTCATGAACATAAACCCTAGGGGTTTTTTGTTATACGGAGTAAAAAGAAAATTATGTGATATAAAATAATTAAAATGATAAATTTATTTTTTAAAAATTTATTTTTAATTTTGTTAAAAACTAAATAATTTGTGTTATAAAAATTATTGAGTTTTTTAAATAGATAAAACAATTTTAAAATACAAATTGACAATTTTATTAGGATAAATAAAATAATATTTACAGAGGTTGATTTTTGCGACTACTGAGAAAGATAAAAGGCAGAATAATTTGGATGAGAAGAGGAAATTGAAGTGAAAGGAGAAGTAATGGGTTTGGAAATAGTATTTACACAGTACTTTGGTGAAATTGTTGTGAAATTCATTGATGGAGCTTGGTGATATTATTTTAAAATTTAAAATTTATTATCAATAAAAATATATTTTAAAAAATTTTAATCATGTAAATTTCAAATATAAAGTTAAAAAATATTAACACGGGACATTTTTAAAGATAGAATAAATATTAAATATAACAGTAAAAGCACGTGAAATATTAATTAAAATTTGATACAAGGTGTAACCCCCTAGACCCGCCTATGCGTTACGACGGATCCTAGGAAGTCACATTAGGGTCACAAGAGCGACCCACAGTAAGATTTCAAATAAACATATAGTTAAACCTTTAAAATCATAAAACAAATATCTGATTTAAAATACAATTTCAGAAATCGTTTAAAATGATAAAACAATCATAATACCAGTTGCGGAAATAAGTTTCAGACTCATTTGTATAATACAAACACGACACACATGCCCCCTAGTTACACAGATACCATACTCCTTGACGAGCTGAATAAACTCCCATATCGAGGTTGATAGGTGCAACTTGTTTGATCTTTTATCCTGAGATGGTAAAAACAACATGAGCTTGGGAAAGCTCAGTAATACAGAACTACCAAAAGATGCTATAAGTTCATGCAGACATACGGTAGGCATAACATTTTTATGATGTTCCAGGCAATACTTGTCTCCATTTATGTTTCGCTGATTTAGTGAAGCATTATTCTTGAAGACTACAAAGTTTGTTCTTTCTATGTTACTGAGTACAGAGAGAGAGCTTATTGTTCAGAGAGTCAACAGAGTGGCAGATTGGAGAAGTTAAACCATGAAGCCTAGTGTGTTTTAATAAGTACAGATCAACATGCATAAGTTGTAACACCCCCTTCCCGGCCTGGTAGAGCACCGGGTCGAAGGGCGCTACCGAAAAACAATACGGAGATCGGAGACATAAATCTTTTAGTGACATAACATATTAGAGATCAGAACTTATTCCAAAGTTCAAAAATCATTTCGTCATATTTTATTAATCTCTTTTAAGACTTAACACTTAACTTATTAACAACTTACTCGAATTGGGGTCAATTTTAAACTTTTTCAAACTTAGGGACTAAATTGTAATTTTTACAAATTAGGGGTCCTTATCTGAAATTCGTGATATTATACTGAAATTAAACTTACTAGTTATTAACCTGTAAAACCTCATTACTATCGGAGGTCATTTACTTACCTGATTAGACGATGTAATGTTTAGTGACTATTTTGTAAAGTATCAATTATGTCAATTTTTATTACTAACTCAATAGTCAATATAGCTTTAAAACCTTATATAAAACATAGGTAACGTATACACAATAGTAGGCCCACAAGACTAGTATAATTACTTTAACTACTTTGCCACCATACTAGGAGTTCATAAGGACAAAACACATTACTCTTTAATTGTAGTGACTTGCCAACCTTCCAACTAATCCCGATCTCGATCTGTTACTTTTCTTAACCTGAAATGTTATGCAATGAATGCATTAGACTTACATAGTCTAAGTGAGGTAGCCAATGACAATGAATGAACATGTTATGTCATGTAGCATGCTTCCAAAAATGATCATAATGCAATAACATGGCATACTTCATATTCATAACAAAGCATAATATCATATCATGATCATAACATAGCATAACGTATAAAACACATAATATATTGGTACCATTGGATACGCGGATTCCCTGTACACCATATCATGAATCATAAATGAGCCGTAGCTCCATGTATCCCTTACACTTCCATCCTTTTATCTCCCACATATAGGCCGTAGCCCTGGACCGTAGTCCTCCCTTACATGGTGAGCTCAAATATTCCTATGGCATGCCAATTGTATCCAACGTCCATAAATACACACAAATTCACATAGTCCATGATTTTCATATCATATCATATGAAATAACAAGATGAGCCGTAGCTCCATATCATGTAGCATTTCGTAGTCATATTCGAACATATCAAAGAAATGCAAGGCACTTACCAAATTTGTCATTCGCATAGTTGCTCTACGTGAGCCCTTAACAAATGCAAACATAATCATAAATAATGCAACGGGAAGGCACCGAGCCTATCCCTTGACACAACTACACTCACATATCAGAACATAGAAACAAAAATCGGAATGACACCGTGTCACCCGAGACAAATGCATCCACACTCACATATCAGAACATAAAAACAATGATCGGAATGACACCGCGTCACCCGAGACAAATGCATCCACACTCACATATCAAACATAAAAACAATGATCGGAATGACACCGCGTCACCCGAGACAAATGCATCCACACTCACATATAAAAACAATGATCGGAATGACATCGCGTCACTCGAGACAAATGCATCCACACTCACATATCAGAATATAAAAACAATGATCGGAATGACACCGCGTCACCCGAGACAAATGCATCCACACTCACCTTGACAGACCAGTGCTTTATTTTTATTTATTGGGCTTGAAAGTTGATCTGAATCTACCTCGAGTACTACGATAAAAATTAATTAAAATTGATAAGACAGTATCGAATATATATATAAAAATATTAATCAAAGCCGATACCGAAACTTAAACTAACTAGAGATTTGAGCTTACCCCGTCGTCGGCAGAAATTCGATATTACTATATCGAAAATATCGGACTACCAATCAAACATTGGGTCGTATCCTACTAATCTTTTCCTTCAATTTTGCCGTGTAATTTCACTCATCCTATTCTTAATTTGTGATTTTAGTGCATTTATAACCTATGTTTCACTACACCATTAATCTTGAGATTTTAACCACATTTACCTTCACATATTAACATAATAATTATGTTCCAGAAACCATGAAAACAGGGCATATAAGTCCTCAAATTATCAATTCTTACAAACTAGTCCATTTTGATTTTCTTTGTGTTCTAATGATATTTAAACTATCAATTGATATATAATTTAAACTAAATTATTTATTTTTCATTCCTATAATACCTCCCCTGTTTCCAATAAATTTTCCAGAATTTACTGGCATCAATTAAACCCTTAAACATTTTCAAAATTACAATTTAACCTAAGCAGTTTTCAGATTCATTCAATTCTGAGCAGTCTTTTTGTAATTCAATTTCCAGCCACTTCCTATGTTGTTTTCATACTCAAGAGGACATTTTCTTATAGTACTCATTCAGATCTACAACTTTTATTTACAAAAGTTTTCCTAATTCGAACTCTAACATGTTCAAAATTACAGATTTCTACAGGGCGTTTTACATGTACGAATCTGGGCAGATTCATACCTATGTTTATGTTCTTACTTTAATATATACGCTAACATCAATTTAAAGGTAGTTGAGACTCTAATCTCAACTCTAATTTGATTCACTCACCTTGACAGACCGGTACTTTATTTTTATTTCTTGGGCTTGATGGTTGTTCCGAATCGACCTCGTGTACTATGATAATTAATAAAAACCAATTAAAATCAATAAGACAGTATCGAATAAATATAAAAATATTAAATAGATTCGATACCGAAACTTATACCAACCAAGGATTTGAGCTTACCCTGACGTCGGCAGAGATTCGATATTACTATATCGAATTTATCGGACTACCAATCTAATACTGAACTCTATCCCACCTAATTTCGCTTCTTCACTGACTTCCTCATTTTTCTTTCTCACTTCCTCATTTTCTTTGCTATATGCGTATACTTATCTCCTATTTATACTAAACATATGCCGTCCCATTTGCTCCACTTGATGCTAGTAATGTTCCAATTGAGTGCGTGGCTTACTTTTATTGGTGGCAATTGCCACATTTTCTTTCAAATGGCCTAGTGGCCTTGTGCTCATAATTGACTTAGTGGTTTGGCCACCAACTGCGCCACTTTCTTTTTTTTTATGATAATAATAATAATAATAATAAACTATCATAAATTACTCCGAATAATATTTATTGGTTCAGATAAGATCGAATAAATTATTCAATCGATAAAAATATTCGGTCATCGGAACTTAATTCCGACTAGACCGGTTTTTGGGATGTGACATAAGTACAGATCAACATACATAAGTACTTAACATCATATCATATGAACACATAACAGATTATATGCAAATGCTCGGATGCATGTATGCGTTTACTAATGACTACCCTCCAACCAGCACACCAATATGTAGTCCCCCAGAACTGTATCATAAACTGGCATTAACCCAAGCCCATTGGGCGGGGTACCATCCTAAGGAATACCTTAGAATACGGGCGGCCCTTGCCGAAGCATAGGAACCTAAAAAAACGGGCGGACCTGGCCGAAGCCTAGGATCTGTAAAAACGGGTGGACCTGGCCGAAGCCTAGGATCTGTAGTAAAAACGGGTGGACCTGGCCGAAGCCTAGGATCTGTAAAAACGGGTGGACCTGGCCGAAGCCTAGGATATGTAAAAACGGGCAGACCTGGCCGAAGCCTAGGATCTGTAAAAACGGGCAGACCTGGCCGAAGCCTAGGATCTGTAAATAGGACGGTCTTACCAGCTGGATCAGGGCTGAGCCGAAGAGACTTCATATCATATCCCAACAGTATGCCCCAGACAGAATCAATGCTCAGATTTCCAAACATGGTTAACAGAATATATGTGACAGACATTTTATTCAGAGTATCAGAAACAGAAATTCATGCTTTTAACAGATAAATAGGCATACTATTGCAGAGCAGACATTTTAGTATTCATCATGCGAACAGATTGTACCATCATAGGTCAAGCAACCATATAGCAAGTAAACAACTGAGCAAACATACGCAATATCATTCATGATCAAATCAATATATAATCCATATAAACAGAATGTAGCACACATGGAACACACTAGGTGGGACAGATCATTTCATGGAGATGTTTGGCATTTACTGAATGAGATATATTGAACTCTTGACAACTTGAACGAATTACTGAAACGTGGCTCCTCTTAAGAAGGGGGTTCGTACTAACGGTATAACCCAGATATTCAGAAGGTGATACTTCAAGATCTTAGAAAGTTCAGATATATGATGAATACTTTAGTCCTTTAAGCATACAAGGGCATTATGGTCATTTCGACGTTCATAGACATTCTGGTATTTATACCAACATTGAAAGCAATGGTTCACAGAACTCGGATATCATATTTGCTCATTAGTTTTCTATCCAGACATTCAAGAATTTCTAAATTAACGTCTTTTAAGTTATCGGATATTCTCAGTGATGTTCCGTTTATTTAGGCTATCATGGCCTTTCAGTTATTTTAGTCTTATTAACAAATCCAGAATTTCATCAAATACAAAGTTACTGATTAACTCAAGAGGGCCTTTCAGTCATTTTGGAAATTGGAATAAATCCACCATTTCTTTCTGAATTACCATTCAGTACCTTCATCATTCACATATTCAAACGAGACTAAGTCGGCATAACTCTCCGCCCCTTTACAGACGATTTATTCTATACAGAACTTGAGGGTATAACGCCATTCAAATTAATCAGACATTACGGTGCTCGAGGGCATTACCGTCTTTTTGGTCATTACGATCATTCTCATTTAATTCACGCATCACTGTCATAAGGATCGACTTATAATTTCAACAATATTTCCAGAGAATTCTCATTCAAGTGTTATACAGAGTTTGAGGGATTATCCGAGTTTGTATCACATGTATTGCATAATGATACTGAAGTGTTACCATTAAAACATACATCTTGGGTAGTGTAAATTGCATAATCAGGTCGAATGCAGATTTTAGGTCATTCCCTTTATCAGATGGGTAGTTTAGTCATACTTATGCTCTAAGGGCATTTTCGTAATTTCATATCCAACATCTCATACTTATTTTTCGTATCGAATTCAGGTTAAGCAGATTTCACAAAACACTTATCATAAGCATGCATGCTTTAACCAGGTATCAACATGTACATAAAGCATACAAGGGGTAGTAATGTATTACCTTAGTTCCGAGTTATACCGGTTGACTCATGATACTACATTCGATCGCATTAGAATCCAGACTGGATGTCCCATGACATTTTCGAATACCGAGATACTTGTATACCTTCAAATACACAAATTAACATTTCAGTTCTTATCCATAGAGCTCTTAACAAAATTAAACACTTTCGGGTCCAAGGTCAAATTCGGAGGCCTTCGGGTCAGAATTTTGCAAAACGGGCTTCAAAATCGGACTCAGGACGTCGAAAAACATAAAATAGGGCTTTTCGGAAAATTTGACTTTTTGGTCAAAGTCAAAGTCAACGGTCAAAGTCAACGGTCAACGCTGACGTCAGCAGGTCACCGGTCAACGGGGTCAGAGTCAACTGGTCAAAGTCAATGCTGACGTCAGCAGTCAACAGGGGTCAACTGAGTTGACTCGGGTTGACTCGGACGAGTTGACTCGGGTTGACTCGGACGAGTTGACTCGGATTGACAGGTAAGACGGGTCGGGTCGGACGGGTCGGGTCAGACCGGGTCGGGTCGGACACAGGCGATGGGCTCGGGTTTGGGCTAAACCAGTTCGAACCATTTTAGACCGGGTTGAACCCGGTTCACTTACCCAAAAATTCCGGTCACCGGACGGCCGTCGGAACTTCGCCGGAAAAATCCTTTTCGTGTCATTTCTGTCAGAAAACACAAATAATCAAGCCCTCATCTTATATTATGTATCTAGGAATCGAAATAACGCCGGAAACTAACCCGATCTTACCGGATCTAACCCTAAAGGCAAAAAGTGGTCGGAAAAATAGCGTTGCTCCGACGAAGGCCTTAACGGCGGCGAACAGAGGCAGCAAGCTCAGGTTTTGCAGATCCAGACACAAGGATCTCAGCCGTGCTCACGGTGAGCCATGAACGGCGGTGGATCGGCCGGAAACGCGAAAAAAAACAGGGGCGGCGATGGGTTTTGCCGGACTTCAACCGGCTCTCCACGTCGAATGGCGGTACCTCTCTGCGCGTGGAGGGCTGGGTCACGGTCGGAGCAGGGCGACGGTCACGCCGGTGCTGGCGGTGCACACCACGGCCCGGCGGTGGCGTAGATCGGAGCTACAATGGTGGCAAACTATTGGTAACTGATAGCCTCTTTCGTTGCTGTTTGGCAACGGACGGCAGCGCTACCGCGCGAGTGGTGGACGGAGATGAGTCCGGGACGAGGCGACGGTCACGACAGTGTGGACGGTGACGTCCACGATCGAGCGGTGGTCAGAGATCTGGGTGGTGACCGGATCTGGTTCTTTTAGGAAGGGAGTTGGGGGAGAAAACAAATATGGCATTTTCAATCGAGTATGTGAAGCGTTTGAATCTGATATAATCAAATTAAAAAAACTCCTTAATTAACAAACAAATATTACATTAGGTAATACCTAACAGAAAAGAGCACTTGGCTCATTTGGTTAACATATGGGTTTACCAAACATAGGTTATAGGTTCAACACCCCATGGTAGCAATAACCTTTATTTATTTTTCCTCCAAATTTAGGGTGTTACACAAGGTATACATATTACATAAATAAATAATTATGAGATGCAGTACAATAGTTATTTTTTATGACTTTTAATCATTTGGTGGAAGTTTAATACTCAACTTTAAGAATGTAATATATTGTGAATTTGATTGATACTATAATTGTTGTACGTACAACAAAAATTTAAGATTAAAATCTTATTATCAATAAAGCGTTAAATTTAACAAAACATCCGTATTAGCATGAACCAACTTGCGTCAGTGGTTAAGAGAATGATTATTGTTCCTAGAACTTAAGGATTTGAGCACCAGCCGCTGCAGCAGGGTGATTGAGCATGTTTGAGCATGCTTTGTTAAATGGTTGAAAGTATATTTAGAGTATATACTTTACTTGTAATCACCTTAGTTTAAAAAAAACATACGTATTAAGAACGTTAAATCCCTGAAACTAGGTACCTTCAGGAACAAACATATAACTTGTTTAATTTTTCCCCATTATTTGGCCAGCTCTTTTCGAACCGTTTTCAAGTTGTCATGCAAAACATCTTATTCTGGTTTTTTTACAGCACTATTAGTATTGGACAGTTCTTCTTTCATGTTTGTCGAAGGTGTTAATTACCCCCTTCCAAATCCAAGAGAATTAAATCCTTAGCCTTCCAACTAGCAAGTTGAGAATTAAACTTGTCAACAACGGGCTCCCAAAGGGCATTAGCATTTTTTCTATGTTCGAGCGGAAGGCCCAAGTATTCTGCTGGAAATTTACCTAGCTCGCATTAATGCCAAAAATTCTGCTCTTCTTCATATTTAATTGAAGTCCAAAAGCTAATTCGAAGACACGTAGAATTCTCTTGAAGTTTTTAACCTGCTCGAGAGAGGCTTCATAAAAAATTATGAGATCGTCAACGAACTGAAGATGTATAATATTCACGGAATTTTGACCCCTTCCCATTAGGAAACTCGAGAACAAGCCTTTAGAAGAGGCTTTCGCCAACATCAAATTAAGACCTTCCTCACAATATAAAACAACATGGGGGTAGCGAGCACCCTTGTTTGAGCCCATGAGCTATTGAAAACTTATCTGTTGGTGCCCCATCCACCAGAATCGAAATCGAAGCTGAAGATAAGCATTGAAAGATCCACTCGCACTACTTTTCCCCAAAATTCATTTCTTTCATCACCTTAATAAGGAAATTTCAGTCAATTGTGTCGTAGGCACACTTAAAATCAATTTTAAAAATAAGGCCCTTGGATCCTTTCTTAATCAAATCATCAATGCATTCATTGGCTATGAACGAGCAATCAAAAATTTGTCTTCCGGGACTGAAGGCGAACTGCGAGTTGCTAATAACGGAGTCGGCATAACACCCAAGTCTTCCAGCCAACAATTTTGATAACATTTTATAAATACAATATACAAATATATTTCTTCATATTCTTTTATACGTGATATACATATATAAAACACTGCTGAAGAACTTGACTTGAACTTTAAAATCGATCCATTAATTACTAAAAGTTTTGAGTTATATGCAGTTCCATTTTATAACTCAAATTTTATTTAAAAAATTTTCGAGTCAAGTTTATAAAATTACAATTCGAGTCAATTTATATCGAATTTTTTGGACCTCGTGTTAAAAAATTCAATTTTTTCGAGTCATGAAGCTCTTTAGGAGAAAGTGGTCTGGTGTTGGGTCTCCGCCATCCCCTCGCCATATGCTAGTAACTGAACTATTTTGGTGTAAGTGACATTCTCTTAGGTTCAAGTGGGGCCTAAGTGTGCGGACATTGGAGCCAAGTGGGGTCTCTCTAGGAGAATACGCTATGGCCAAGTGAGGCTTGTGTTATAAGTCTTTCTACTCCTATTTTTTTGATGCACTTCTTTGGATGAAATTCGTGCCCCTACATATGCCTCAACACTAAAAAACACTACAAAATTAAATTCTAAGCCCTAACCCTAAATTCTAAATCCTAAACCCTACACCTTATACCCTAAAAAATCCACCCTACCCTAAATTCCCTAAACCCTAACCACAACCCCTAACCTAAAACCCTAAACCCTAAACCCTAAAGTTAATTTTGAGGATAAAGGCATATATAGGGGCACCGAAAAGGGGTAGAGGATTTTCATCCCATTTCTTTTCTTTTATAATAGAACTATTGACGTATATCTAACTTGTTTAAAATTTTCCCAGTATTTGGCAGCTCTTTTCGAACCGTTTTCAAGCTGTCATGCAAAACATCTTATTCTGGTTTTGTTACAACACTATTAGTATTGGATCTCAATATCTTCAATGTCGTTAATTTTCACACTCAGCTTCTCATCTCAAGGAAGAGCTGAATCCAATGCATTTTATCATGGAGGATCAAATTTGGAACTTGGAAATGTTAGAGAAATAGTCAAAAGGCGACAACTTTCCACATTTTCTAGCAAGATTCAGTGCACCCACACAACTCCACAAGTTGTGGAATTTCATGACTTGAACCAAAATATGTCGGATAGAGGCAAATTCTGATTTCTTCATCTAAAATACCAAGTCTAAAGAATAATTAATGCAGTCTTTGCAGGAGAATCAAACTCTGCATTCTTCAAAAGAGTACTCTTGCCTTTTTTATTGAATGATAACAAACAACTAGATCAAGTACTACAAGTAGAGAAAAGATAAATTTAACATTGGCTTACATATCAATTTCCACAGTGGAATCTTTTAGGCAGAATATGGTCTTCCAGAAAATAGTAGCAACGTTTGCTGATTTCCCCTGTATGATAGAACCATGCTTGTCTCCAGTAAGGATTTATGTAAAGCACACTTGCAATACTCAGTATCGCCACAACATAAGACGCCACGAATGACCCATAAAAGGCAGTCATATCAAGGAAACCCTTGTCAGTTGACCCCTTTGGCAATGAAGATGGTGATGCTCCGGATGTTGAGCAGTTCTTCGGCAATGGTTTACCGCAAAGAAGAGGATTCCCAACGTAGCTGTTTTCCTCAAATGTTGCAAATTGTGCCGTAAACACAGGTGTACTTCCAGAAAGATAATTGTATGCCACACTGAAATAAGACAAGCTATATAACCCCACCAGTTGTGGAGGGATTGTACCACTCAAGTTGTTGTGAGAAAGATCCAGACTCTCAATTTGCTTCAGATCGGAAAATGCTAGTGGGATTGGTCCTATCAAACTGTTGTGTGACAAATTCAAAGCATAGATATTTCGGAAGTTGTTCACTTCACGGGGAATCTCACCTGTCAACTTGTTGGAAGAGAGATCAATTCCGGACAAGTATGTGAGGACTCTCCCCTTGTAAGAGTAGGACTTGTTTTTAGATGTGAACTCTATCGGTTCATCAATTGAGAAAGAACCGTTAACGTTTTCAGCATCGGAAACATAACGAGCATATTCTTGGGATATTTCATTCCATGTTGTAATCTTTAGGCACGATGGAATGGTACCTGAAAGATTGTTACTGGAAAGATCAATCAAGCTTAAGTGGCTCAAATTGCATAACTGAATTGGAATCCGGCCTTCAAAATGGTTGTTATTCAGGAGAAGAAAACTGAGCTGAGAAAGGTTGCCAATCCAATTTGGAATTTGTCCAGTCAAGTGGTTATAGCTGAGATCTAATGTGACCAAGAGTATACTGTTGCGGAAAGCATTTGTGAGTGGCCCTTGAAGCTTGTTTTTTGACAAGTGAACTTGAACGAGCCATAAGGGGCTGAAGCATGATGGAATATACCCCGAAATATTGTTCATTGAAAGGTCTAGAAGTTTAAGGCTATTAAGATGGCAAAACTCCACCGGGAATGGACCTGCAAGATGATTATTTGCCATCATAATTTCACTCAAACTTGACATACTCCCCATCCACCTCGGTATCTCGCCGGAAAGCTGGTTATTGCTAACATCCAATGTTGACAATTGGGAGCAATTAGACAAAGAATATGGGATCTGACCGTGCAAACTGTTATTTGACAGTGTAAGGGAAAACAATAAAGAGCATCCCATGAACAAATGCTTGGGCAAACCACCAGACAATTGATTGTCAGACAAATCTAACTCTTGTAGGGAATTCATATCACCAATCGAAGCGGGAATGCTACCGTGAAAATGATTTCTTGCCATGTACAGATGTGATACTGATGGTAGTCTTGCCCCGATTTCAATTGGAACTTTGCCATTGATGGAATTTTTTGAGATATCCAAGTGTGATAAAACCGTATGCGGAATGAAAGGTAACTCAAGAGGTCCCCGGAGAGAGTTGTTGGCAAGATATAAACTTTGTAAATTTGTGTTGTTTTGCAACAACCAATATGGAAATCCCCCTTTTAAGTTGATGTTCGATAGATCGACATACCACAAGTCACGTTGATAGTAGAGAAACTGAGGAAGTTGTCCGGCATGTCCGCAACAAGATAAACTGATCTCATTCAATTGGAACCTTGGGACCCAAGATTGCATCTCACTTTCAACATATACGGTATTGTTGTCCGCTTGGAAAATCTTGAGTTTTGAATGGTCGAAGAAAGGCCCCATTGAGCTTGGGATTTCAAAATAATTGTTTGAAAGCCTCAACACTTGGAGGGATGTCAGGGCCTTAAGGGCGTATACATTTCCAGAAAATTGATTCGAAGAGAGATCTAAACCTTCCAGAGATGTGAAGTTGGAGACACACTCCGGTAAGTTACCCTTTAGATTGTTTTCGCTCATATCCAAATTTCGGAGATTTTTCAAACCACAGAAACCTGCAAAGATTGCATTATATAATAAATAAAAGAATAAAGTAAAATACATTTCAAATGTCTACTACACTCATTTCTTGTAGGGTAAACTATACAGATGACCACTGAACTATAGGTTTGGTGTTAAAATAACAACTATATTATTTTTTTCGACAAATGCACCACACAACTATTTAAATGGTTCCATTTTAGCCACACGCCGTTAAAAAAACGAAAAAGTTGATGGAACTATTAAAAAAATTGGTATAATTACACATTTGGTCCTCTATATTTATACAATATATCAATTTAGTCCTAATTTTAATCTAATAAAATAAATTAATTATTCAATAAGATGGTGACACGTGTCACCACCTTATTGGAAGTCTTTAATTATTTTTATTTAATTAATTTTCCACCTCCAATCAGGTGTATAAATTTATTTTATTAGATTAAAATTAGGACTAAATTGATATATTGTATAAATATAGAGGACCAAATGTGTAATTATACCAATTTTTTAACAGTTCCGTCAACTTTTTTATTTTTTTAACGGCGTGTGACTAAAATAAAACCATTTAAATAGTTATGTGGTGTATTTGCCAAAAAAATAATATAATGGTCATTTTGACACTAAACTTATAGTTTAGTGGTCATCTGTGTAGTTTACCTTTTATTGTATCATTAAAAGGAAAAAAGATCGAAGTTGTGTCAAGATGATTAGTGTCGGATATTTTTACCTTGGCTATGTAGGGTGTCATTCAGTCCACAACCCTGTAGTCTTAGAATCTCTAGAGAGGGCATTGTTCCAATTTTTTGAAGAAACTTGTTTCCGACGGAAGATTCATATATTTCCAAGGTTTTCAAATTCTTCAATTGAAATACTGAGAGAGATCAAATGAGTGACAAGTTATTGATAATTTTAAGAAACAAAACAAACTTATAAAATTATTTTTACAAAAAAAGAAACAAAGTTATTTAAAGATAATATGAATGGATGTATTTGCTGGGGGTTCTCGGCAATAAACAATGAGTATCAATTTCATTTTAAAAAATATCAATTATTTTTAAAGTGATGTTAATTTATAAAGAATTTTTTTATTTTTCACCACTACCACCAAGTTGGTTCTGCCTATGGTGAATGAATCTAAATTTAATGTCGACAAAAATTAAATACTTGTTATTAGTGATTATACTATAAAATTAATTGACATGTATCATGTTTATTACGATTATGGTGCACATTGGTATTTTTTAATGTACCATCGTGGATTTATGGATATGTAAAATATAATAAAGGGAAAATATAGAATGTACTGGTGGTAAAAAAAATTTGTTTCTACAAGCGCCCTAATATTAGGAGGTTAGATATCTAGTTTAGGATTTTAGGTTTAGGGTTTAGAATTTAGAGTTTGTGGTTATAATTTAAGATTTAGTCTAGGGTTTAGAGGTTAGGGTTTATGTTTTAAGGTAATTTGGCAAGGATTTAAGTTTTTACTTATAACCCCTAAATTCTAACCCTAAACTCTAAATTCAAACTATGGTCCCTAAATTCTAAGCACATAAATCTAAACCTTAAGCTATGAACCCTAAACTAGATCCCTAACCCCTAAAATTATGACACTTGTGGAAACAAAAGGTTTCCACCGCCGGTGCATGATATAATTACCCTATAATAAACGTATAAAAATACATACATATCAGTTGATTTTTAAAAAAAATTAAAGGATGATTTATTTTATGGATAATAGGGTGATGACATTATCATTGGCCTCATTGGGGTTTATGTTAAAATTTATCTTTTAATATTTAAAAATTAATTTTAGGAATAATATAAAATCTTAATATCAAATAGAATAAAAGTAACACTAATACTAAAATTCCTATGGAAATTCTTTCAAGAAGTTGTGCAAGAATTGAAGAGGGATTGGATTAATAATTTGGGTATGCAGATCTATCGTATAAGCTTAATTTGGTACGAGGTAAAAATTTAAACATGAAAAGATATGATCACATTAGGTAAATTGAAAGATTCAAATTACCTTCAAGGGTGAAGTTTGGGTCGATCTCACATGCAAACAACTCCAGATGCTTCAAAGAAGAAATTTCTCCTGGACTTCCAACAGAACCTTTCAAGACCAACTCTTCCAAGTTTGTAAGATTATATACGCAGTTAGGGGTGATAACGAGCCGAGCTGAGCCCGAGCTTGGCCAGGCTCGGCTCGGAAACAGTGTAATTTGGCTCGGTTCGGGCTCGAAGCTCGTCAGGCTCGGCTCGAAATGAAAAATTTTGTTATAGTTTTTTTATATAAAATATTCGTTAAAAATCCCTTTCATAACTAACACTAAAACGAAATTCAATGACCGGAAAGGGGAAAAAAGTGCCAAAAATTAGATTAATCCAAATAATCAACAAATATTCTTATAATACAAACACATAATTAAAGAAAATACAAAATCAAACAACAATCAACTAATGAAAGAAAATACAAACACATAATTTATTTTAGTGCATATGTAGATTTCGAGCCTATTCACGAGCTTTTCGAGCCGAGCCCGAGCCCGAGCCGAGCTTTGACTGAGTCGAGCCCGAGTAGCTCGCGAGCCGGTCAGGCTCATTATCACCCCTATATGCAGTTATGCACTTTATATAAAACTGACATTTATATAATGATTGGCGTCGAATATTTTTTTACCTTGGCTCTGTAAGGTGTCATTCAGTACACATTCGAGTAGACTTAGAATTTTTAGAGAAGGCATTGCTCCAAATTTCTGAATAAAGTTATTTCCGAGAGAAGAACTGTCTATCTTTAAGAATTCCAAATTATTCAGTTTAAGCGGATCTGTTTATGCATTAAAACATAAAAGGAAAAAAAACGTCAATGAATTATATATTTCAAGTGAGAAATAATTATATATGCAATTAAGAATATATTATATTTTGTCTTACTCATCATACATGTTAAGGAAAATATTTTAGAATGTTATTGAAAAATTTAAGAACCAAAACAATTTTATATATTAATGTTTGGAATTAGGAGGAAACTATATTTAATTTTGTAGGAAAACATCATAACTTACTGTTTTGGAAATGGGATGCCGCTGTAGTTTCATTAAAACTAAAACCACTCAGGTAAAGAGTCTTTAGTGATGGGAATAAGCCAAATGATTGAAGTGGAAGGCTACAACCTACATCAAAACCATACATTATTTTTAATAAACAATATTTCAATTTGTTAAACTAACACGTTTCAATTTAAGTTGGAGAGATTGAGAAACCACTGTGGTTTCATAACTAAATCCTCTCAAGAAAAGAAAAGAGTTAAGAAGTGGAAGCAGGCAACCACTCTCTCTAGTCTGAAGTCTCTATATATATGAAACGATACATTTACGTTTGCTTTCTTTGGAATATTTTAATTAATTAAACTAACAAGTAATTAATACCTCTAAACTAAAGCGGGAGCGCGTGTACATATTTACTTCAATGTTTGAAGTACTAACAAATTAATTCATACATCAACAAGCTACAACCACACTTTTATTTTAGCACTACCTGAATAGCAATCCATATACAAAGTTTCCAAGTTGCTCAAACCACCCATCTCTGGAGAAAATCACAAATTTAAAATTGAGTTTGTTGAAATAAATCTTATATGTATACTTCGTTTAAAAACATTTCCTTTTTTTATATATAAGGAAAAAAACTAGATAAGAATAAGAGGGGAAAAATGATAATTTTACCCGTAATATCGATTGATCCATTTAGTACATTGACTCCAAAAGATAGAGTCTTTAGATTTGAAAGTCTGCCCAGAGTTGCCAATATGCTAGTGTCCAAGGGATTACCAATCAAATCAAGAACTTCCAGATTCATCAATCTTAGCTCTGCACCATCATTATACAATTTAATTAATCCACTTGGCTTTTAATTATAGGTTACGTGTATAACTCTTGATATTATGAGCTCATATTATGAGTTTTTTTAAAATTAGCGGTTTTACCCCAATCCGCTATTTACCAAACAACAATATTAGCGGATTTGACTGGTCAATCTCTAATTATGCCTCAAACCTCTAATTTTTGCTCAAACTTCTCTTTACCAAACAGTGTCAATAACTTTATCGAGGCGACTAATTGAATAAAAATATCACTCCATAACCTTTATTGTTGTTTTTTTTAATAGCATGACCTTTAATTTTACTTGTTCTGCATTAAGACAAATGATTACTGAAAATATTTTTTACTATTTCCTGTGTATGATATAAAGCTTAAATACAATTAATAAAGTGTACAGATAAAAATATTTTCTAATACTTTACTTTTATTCAAGTTACGAATTACAATTGATATATAATATAAAATATTTAATTCAGTTTGATATGACTACTGTTATTTTGACAATATATGATTACTATTATAATATCAAAGATGAAATAAATTCGAATGCGCTTAAACATGTTTTACCTTCTTATTATAGTTACGGGATATAGAGAGCAACCATCGGTCCATCACCACATCTCATGGTTTAATATTATATTTTAAATTTTTAATATAAACTGTATGAAATAAAATGAAAATAACATTACAACATTGAAGGAGCGTCGGATCTTTAAACTTAATATTTTTATATCAATAAAAAATTAAAAGATGGATAAAACTGATGGTAAGAAAAAGTCTAAAATACCTTGAGAAGGAACAAGTTCCGTCACTTGGTTGTCCCATAAGAGCAGCTCTTCTAAATTGCTAAAAGCATTTAAGTCTGAAGAGAAAATTACAAACAAATCTAATAATAAATCAACTTTACATATTTAATGCCCTTTTAGGCCATATCTCAGACAATATTATACTAAGTCATGTTTGGTAAGAAAATATTACATTTCTAATAAAAATAATTCCATTCAAATTTATGTGTATAATATAAAAATATTTTCTAATTGTTTACTTTTTTTCAAGTTATGAATTACAATTAGTATATAGTATAAAATACTTAATTCGGTTAATATGACTGCTATTATAATATCTAAAACGAAATGAATTTGATTGTGCTTAACATGTTTTACCTTCTTATTTATAGATGTATGAGGTATGGATAGTTTAAATAGACATTGCATTTAAAAAGATAATAATAAAATCAATAATTACAAGCATTAATTAAACTTTGACATATAGTTGGATTTGAACTTTTTTTTGAATAATGTTGGATTTGAACCTGATTGAGTTCCAAGGGTATATTTCTTATCAATAAACCAATGTTTCATAAAAAAAATAATTTATTATTTTAAAATTGTTAAAACGAGCTATTTGAGTCGATATGATGGTTTAGTTAGATACAATTCACGAACAAATGTACTAATTGTGTATAAATACTATAAATAAATTAACTCCAAAAATCTTGTTAACGAGTTAGAATTAAAAGTGATTAGGAACTTGAAAATAAATATTTACAATTTTATTTAGATTAATATTATTATAAAATTTGACTTTTTTATCTCTCGTTAAATAGAAAAGTGAAGAAAACATTTAATTCTGAAAGAAAACTAAAAATATAATAATATGTCATATAAAATCAAAAGATAACATACTATAAATTATTTACCTTTCATATTTAACGGTCCCTTCAAATTGTTTCCACCTAAATTCAAAGACTTCAAATTTGGGAGTGCGGCAAGGGTTGAGAATATATCATTGGTAAATTGATTTCCAGCTAGACTTAGCACCTCAAGTTTGTTCAACCTCAGTTGTCCTTTTTCTGGAAAATGTTAATAGTATAATTTTATTTTCAAAATAAATATTTAATTAATCATATTAACTAAAGCATGAGATTCAAAAAGGAAGCATATCTACCATATCAAGTATCAACAGATTGTCAAAAAAAAATATCAACAGATCCTTTTAATCCACATTCCTTCAAACACAAGGATTTTAAAAACATAAGTTCATCTAATTGTGGTAAGATATTGTTTCCGAATAAATATAAAGTCTCCGGGACTGTTTAATTTCGATAGCATATTAATACATCCAACAATAAAGTTGAAAGATTATTAGTATAATCAGTGACAAAACTTCTTTAAAAACTTAGACTGGCTACTTCATATACAATTAATAACTGTATTAACTTATAGTAAAGAGTTAATTTCATCGCACGTCCTCAAACTATGACACACATTTTAATTTAGTCCTTAAACTTTTAAATATTTCAATTTCATCCTCAAACTATGACCTTCATTCTAAATTAGTCTCAAACTTAAGTGCATTCCGGTTTCATCCTTAAACTATGACTCTCATTCTATATTGGTCCTCAAACTTTTTGAACATTCTAATTTCATCTCAAAATTATCAATATATGATAATCATATCTTATGTTAATAAAACCCTTATAAAATTGTTAATTATCATAAAACACTGATGTGTATTATGTAATAATATTATGTGGTATAAATGATAATTTGAGAACGAAATATGAATATTCAAAAAGTCTTGGGACCAATTTAAAATTAGAGCCATAGTTATTGGAATATTTAAAAGTTTATGGACCAATTTAGAATGAGAGCCATAATTTAAGGATGTGTGATGCAATTAACTCTATAGCAAATAATTGTGATTTAATTCAAAGATTAATATAAATTAATTTACTAATGTACCTAAAATTATAAATTTTCATTATTAATTAAAAACAAATATTACAGATTTAAACTGGGAACAAATGACGAGAATATATTATCATCAAAGACATGATAACCTAAATTAAGCACTTCATTTTTTAACAATGGTTATTTCATTTCCAGCGAGGACATTTAATTAATTTTATATTAACTACATAAATTATGTTGGGCATATATTAAAAATAAATATTACAAATTTAAACGGGAACAAATGATGAGAATATTTAAACAACAATTTATAGAGCCGAGTAAATTACCTTGGAATGAAGACTCTATTCCCTCCATTTCATTGGAGTCTAAATATAACTCCTTTAAATTCTTCAAAGTATCGAATTCTGTTAAAATCCATCTATTCAATCACAATTCAATTATTTCGAATGAATCACAATAATAGTTAAAAAAGAAACTTCTCAAATCAAGCATAAGATTCAAAAAAGCTTACCCAACAAATTAACATATCCTTCTAATCCACAATTTTGTAGATTCAATGATTTTAAAGAAGTAAGATCATGTAGTTGCGACAGAATGGTGTTTCCTAAACTGTTCTGAGATAAATTCAAAGTTTCCAAATTATTAAGTTTTGATAGCATCTTAATACCTGCAACCAAATATGAAGGACCGCAAAACACGGGTTAAGAAGCATTAGTGACAATTGCTACAAAGGCCCTGTTTGGTAAAGAGAGGTTTGGGCAAAAATTAGAGGTTTGAGGCATAATTAGAGGTTTGACCAATCAAATCCGCTAATATTGTTGTTTGATAAATAGCGGATTGAAAGAGCGAATTGGGGTGAAACCGCATAATTAGAGGTTTGATATTAGAGTTGTAAAGACTCTTTTACCCTTACCAGTTACCAAAAATCTCAAAATAACCTAAATTAAATATTTTCTCACCCTATTTATAAGCTAATCCTATTTATTTTTTTATTATCACATATTTATATGTGTATTTAAATTTATTAATTAAATTATATTAAAATAATTATATAAATAATAAACTAATATATAAATCATTCAAATATGTTTAGAAAATATTGATAACTAATAAATTATTCAAACAAGTATTGAATATAATCATGTCCTTATATGTCATTTTACTTGTTTAAATAATCTAACAGCTATCAGCTATCAGTTAATTTTACCAAACACTTTTATACAATCAGCTAATACAATCCGCTAGTCAAATCAGCTAATGCAATCAGCTATCAGCTAATGTAATCCGCTATCAGCTATCCGCTAATTGCCAAACAGGGCCAAAAACTTCACTAGCTGCTTCATATAATTAGATATTAACGTACCGTTGGTAGGATTTACTAACGTGAACTGATTGTCTCGTAGACTTAAAGACTTGAGTGAAGAAAGTTCACTTATCGATGCTAAAATGCTATCATTGAAATAATTGGAACTTAAATCAAGGATCTCTAGTTTGTTCAATCTTGATGACAACTTCTCAAAACCTAAAAAAACAAGGAATTAGATTAAATCAAGAAGAATAAGTAATTGAAAATGTAAAAGAAAGAAAAATTGACATAGTAGTTGGTAATGAAGTTGGAAGTGAAATCAACCTTGGTCGGCAACACAACCGGCAATGCCATTTTCACTCAAAGAAAGAAACTGTAATTCTTCAAAAGGAAGAAACAAAGAGGCATTGAGATACCAGCTTTTCGTGTTGTACTCATAATCATACGAGTCATAGTCTGTGTATGGAAGATTAAGGAAAAGATGGGTGAGTCGTCCAGTGGTCGGGTTGCACTCCACCCTTTCCCATTTACAACAATCGACTAATGGACTCTCTTTTTCCTTTACAGAGTCATAGTCTTCCCCTTCATAGTAATCGTCTAATCTTGGAACTCCAACTTCAGTTGTATAATAATCAATGAAAGGGAAGAAGGGTTTGAGTCGGGAGAGAGCCACTCGTTCTTCCTCCAAGCAGCCCTCAGACCACCCACCACCTCCTAACATTGAAAACCCCAACAGAAACATGGCCAACCATGTCGACTCCATCAGCTCACTCAACATAAAATTTATGTATTAATTTGTGAGTGTGTAGTCAAAACTGCAACCTTGGGCCTTATATACTACAACTAAATTGACCACTCCCTCAGCCTCATCTTATGTTTCCAAGAAATTCATTCATAAGTCATAATTAAGGGTCTACTCACAGGCGACTGTTTTTTTTTTTTATTCAAAAGGATAACTTCATTTTCAGCTCATAAAATTATACAGACATCAGACAAAACGGGTAGGTGTCAGGGTCCCACAGGGTTTGATCTCGACACTTTTTAGCATGTTTGGCTAGCCGGTCGGCTGCCTGATTACAAGACCGAGGAACAAAGAAAAAAATGCAAGATTTAAAGGATCTAGAAGACAATCTGATATCCTCTTCCACAGCCGCTGTGGCCCAGTCGGACATAGATCCTTCACTTAGCCTGCAAATAACAGCTTTACAATCAGCTTTGATGATGATGTTATCGTAACCATTCCTGCCATCCATCGAAATACCCAGTCTAATGGCTAAGGCTTCCGCCGCTGCCGCAGAGAGAGCAACGAAGGAATCAGAGATTCCTTGAATATACGATCCAGAGCTATCCCAAGCACTTTAATTTTAATTTTGTTGATAATGTTGGCCTCAATTTTTTATTGATACTGCTTATATTTTGATACAAAAGTTATATAAAAAATTATACAACATTCATATTTAACTATGCACGAATCAACTTGACTCAGTGCTTAAGGGAACAATTGTTGTTCTTAGAGGTCACAGGTTCGAGCACCAGCAGCCCCAGCAGGGTAATTGAGCATGCATTGTGAAATAGTTGAGAGTATATTCAGAACATATACTACTTGTAATCACCTGAGGTTTAAAAAAATTATAAAAATCTAAATCCTTAATCCATAAAAGTCCAAATACTAAATTCTAACTCCTAAAATTTAAAGCTTAAATTATAAATTTTACACCTAAAACTTAAACTTATAAATCTTGAACTTTAAACTAAGCTTTTTAAACCCTAAAATATAGAAACTTATGTATAGTGTTTACACGGATTATATATCAAATAATTATAAACCCTTAAAATTATAACAAAAATTTCTAAACTTTAAACTATAAAATATATTCTCAAACCTTAAAATATAACCACAAACACTAATATATTAATCATGAACCATAACATCTAAACTTTAAAACTAAACGCATTAGAAAACAAATTCTCCGCTAACTGTGCATAGAATATTATCATGTATATAAATAAATTATTAGAAACGTTGGGCACAGATTATGATATTAATTCATTGTAACTTTTCCAAACGAAGTTTCCTCTCCCTTGTGGAAATGTAAATGTTTTTGTGGGGACCAGTTTACGTGTTCACTTTATTTTAGTTTGATATAAATAAAATATTTGGTTATCGTGTTGCTCGGTTTAGTTTGATGAATAGTTTACAGTGATTGAAAAGACCTTTGAATTGGGTTCAATTAAATCATTTCCAAAACAATTTCACTCCATTGCGAGAAATTATATTACGGGCGTTTTTTATCACGTCATTTATGAATTTAACCAATAAAAACAATTTATTTTATTCAAATTACAATAAATATAAGTAAAAATTCACTTGGTAAAAAAATTACATGAAAAAAATAATGAAATTATTTTTTATTAGTTGAAACCACAGTTAACATAATAAAAATGGTCTATGATATAATTCTCATGCATTACAGTTTCCTCCAAATTTAAATCGTCTTTCGAGCAAGTTTTAACCTTACATTGCCTTCTACATTTGCCATTTAATTTTAATCCTTGTATATCCAGTTAATTAAATGTTGAATTAGGTAAAGTAATCGATACAAAAGAATAAGTTAAGAAAGGGATTATGCTTTTCTTAAGATTTAACCGATATTTAGGAGATGCTCTGTCTACCCATAAATAAATTATCAAACAAACTCTTCATATCACCCAGTAATGACCTCATCAATCAATTTGTTTTCCATATCAACGAAGCTTCTTACACATTGATAAGGTATTTAATATTTTAGACACGACATATTTAAGTTTTACACATTTTTAGGATCGTTGGATGGGGAAAATGGATGGTTGAGATTAACTCCGTGTTTTTAATTCCCAAGTGATAATCTTCACATATTTTACTGTTAATCTCATTCATCCGTTTCACTCATCCAACAATCCAAAAAACGTGTAAAACTTAGAGAGCTTTACATAGTGTAATTTGATCATATCCCTTTAAATAAAATCTGTTCAATTTTAAACATCAACAGAAACTTATACGCATTATAAAAAAGAAAGTCTAGTGGTTTGGACGGATAAACTTTGATTCGAATAAAATGGGAATGGAACCCACGGCCAAAAGAAAGTCTTAGCCCCAACCAATGAGTTAACACTATTTACATGATATAAAATGATAACATATTTTATTAAAGGTTGTAAATTTAAGCATTTCATATTATATTATATCATATTATATAAGTGGTGTTAGCCTAGTGGTTTGGACTTAAGACTTTCTTTCTTTTGGTCGTGGGTTCGATTTCCAAGCACATTTGAGTCTCATTTTATTTCCTTCATTTGATTATGTCCAATCAGATCGTGACATGTGTCACTATTTAGTTGGTTGATTAAATCTATTAAATTAAATTAATTAAAATTAAAAAGGATAGAACACGTGTCGTCATCTGGTTGGTTGGTTAATTTTATTTAATTAAATTAAAATTATAACCAAATTGATATAATAGGTAAATAATATGGACCAAATGTGTAAATTTATAAATTTCCGTTAACTGTCACGTCATCCCTTCATTAGTTTTTTTAACAGCGGTGGCCAAAATATGATCAATTTAAAAGTTTGATGGTCTAATTGATGAGTTTCCTAGTTCGGTGGTCAAAATAAGTATCCCCAAATAATTCGGTGGTCATCGGTGCAGCTTAACATATTTTTAAATATGAATGGTTAAATTTATTGAATTATTTTGAATTAGGTTTAAATTGGTAGAATATAAAATTTTTAAGGACTAAAACTATCATTATACCAAATATTTTGAGATGTCCGTTTGTATTTTAACGGATGAGTGACCCGATGATAATATAAACTTTAATTGAGTGATCCAATTATAACTTTTAATAATTAGATAACTAAAATGTAACCTTGCTAATGATTGAGTGACCTCTAATATAATTTACCAATAAATATATAGCAAAGTAAGAATCGAGCTCAATATCTAATCCGTGAACGTGAAATTGATTTATTATGTTAAAACTTAGATGTTGCACTGGAATCCCCCCCCCGCCCCCAAATGTTGTACTAGTTTTTTTCCCTTCAATTTATTGCACTTTATGCAATACTAAATAAAGTTGGTGAAAATACATTCCGATTTTATTGTTTATTGATTTTTTATTAAAAAAATTGAAATTAAAGGGCAGTGAAGTTAATAAAAAAATGCCAGGTGAACTCGAAATAATAAAATTAGATTGTAAGCATTCTATCTTCAATTATTTTAATAAAAAATAAAATGTACAATAAAATCGGATTCTATTCCCACTGACTTCACTTTTTACTTCATGAATGCTACATTGAAAACTAAAAACAGGGGTGCAATAGATTATAATTTTTTTCTAATATTGATTCAAGACTTCCGGTTAAAACCATTTTGAGTATTAATTTATTAGAGAAATGTTTATTCTATTAATTCTATTATATATACTAGACATGGACGGATAAATTTTGATTTGATTAAAAAATCATTTAATACTCATAGAACTTCTTTAAAAACTAAAATATTCTAAAAACAAGTTAATTTATATAATGATTAATTTTTGATTTAATTAAAATTGTATTAGGTTTAAACATTTAACAAATAGTACTCAACTAAATAATAAAATAAAACTCACCAACTCAATTAACTATAAATTTTCATTTGATTCAACTAAATTAAATACTCAACTGATTCAATTAACTAGAAGTTTCAGCCAGATATTTATTTTAAAACCATACAAATATAAAACTAAATAAATAATAAAACTAAGTTTAAACCTTTTTAACAATTTAAAGTTCACCTATAGTCCCAAAAAAAATCCCTAAATTTGCCCTTAGTTGGAAATATTTTATGCATGAAACAACTAAGCAACTTCTCATTTTAGTCTTTATGGCAACGGTCCAAGTCAACTGAAAAAAGTATTTGGGAGAATATGGTTATCGTATTGTTCGGTTCATTTTAATGAATAGTCCAAATTTGAACAGTCTACCATGAAGAAATTAGCAAGCAAACTTTTCCTATCACTTCAATAATGGTCCAATAATCAATTTAAATCTTATCATCAATTTGTTTTTTAAATCAACAAAATTACTTCCTCGTAATTTTCTCACGTGTCTTTTCTTTAAGAGTACAATATATTTTACTAATGCACTCATCATTTATTAATTAAATATAGTATACATCTTTTTAAAATAATTTTTATCTAAAGAGAGGAGAAGGGAGAATTCCTCCTAATGAGACTAGATCCCATAATTTAAGAAAAAAATTGAAACTCAACGAGAATCTTTAATCATCTGTTCAAAGTTGTGCTAACATATTTTTTAAATTGCATATATATTAAATTTTTAATTTTTAACGCATCCTCAAAATAGACGCTACCCGCTCACCCATCCAAGTGACCCGAGTTTGAACACTAATTTTACGCGGTGTATGTACCTTATTAAAAAGACTAAAAAAACTAAACATGTGTTACTCTTGTAATACATCAGCATATTTCAAAATAGACGCTACCCAAATAAACTTGTTAACATATTTCAAAAATCCAATTTAGTACGGCTTTAGTCAAGTCAATTAAAAAAAGAAGCTCATCCCCTTGTGTCCTGGTGGCAAAGGTAGATGTTTATCATTCTTTGGGACTCGGGATCGAGAACCAGTATTACATGCTGTGTGCGCCTTCGTTGAAAAAAGACTAAAAAGAAAGTTGAACAGATGCTACCCTTGCATCACACCAACATATTCTAAAAAAAAAAAAAAAAACTAACAACATGCATATAACGTGGGCCTAATGTCTGAATAATTATATAGCCTAATAGGTATCCATCATTTCCTTGAGCCCGATATCTAATCCATTAGTTTGGGCTACAACTCATCGCAAACATTTATCCCGAAATTGATTTATTATATTAAAATCATTTTAAGTGTTAATTAATTAGAAAAAAAAGATTATTGTATTAATTCTATGATATAATAAAGAGAATAAACAAAAATAAATTCGAATACAAAATAAAATTTTGAACTACTCAAATTTTAAAATCAATTTGGATAAATTATTTGAGTTCTGAATGAGTCGAGTTTAATTTTAAAATAATCTTCAAAGTCTTTTTTTTTAATTTCCATAAATATTTTAATATATATAATTTAAAATATTATATAAAACCCATAAAAAACTTTAATTATTGAGTTAATTGAAGTTTTATTAGATTTAAACATTAAACCAATAAATTATCAATCCTAGTTTATCAATAAATGTATTGATGTATATCTAAATTGTTAAAAAATTTCCCAGAAATTGGCAGCTCTTTTCTGACCGTTTTCAAGCTGGTTTTGTTACACATCTGAATGGTCATATTATTTATTTTCATACTCGTTTTGTATTTTTCTTTAGATTTCTCACTCAAAGCATCCAAAATACCAAGGGTTAAGAACAGGGGAATCATACTCGAGGGGAGATCCATATATTTCCAAGGTTTTTAAATTCTTCGATTGAAATACTGAGAGAAATCAAATGAGAGATCCAATTACCCGTTGTTACGGGTACCCGACCAATACGGGTCAGGACATGGGCTGACGAAACTACTACGTTTTACTGAGGTTGGTGATTTGGGAAGGTATTTTGGGGTACCAGTGCTGCATAAAAGGGTGACAAAAGAAACCTATTGGTACTTGATTCAAAAAATTAAGGATAAGCTTTCGAGCTAGAAGGCTAAATCTTTATCGCTTACGTATTGTGTTAGCCAATCACAAACCACCTTTTTACCGCGAAAGGTTTGTGATGAGATTGAACCTATCATTCGTCGATTCATTTGAGGTCATATAAAGAATAAGGGAGGTGTTCATCTTCTGCATTGGTCGGATTTATGTCAACAGGTGAATAAAGGGGATGTGTTTTAAGGATTAACGTGTGCAAAATGAAGCGTTTCTTATGAAACTTGCATTCCATATTTTAATGAAGGGAGACCAATTATGAGTGCAATTGTTGCGCGCAAAGTATTGCTGGAGTGATGACCGGATATGCTTAGAGTATTTATAGAAGGATTTGCTCCATTTTTTTTTGAAGAAAATTGTTTTCAAGGGAAAAATAATTATATATAATTAAGAATATATTAGATTTTGTGGAACGAAAAATTCTATCAACACTTTTTTTTTTAATTTAGTGACAACAAGGAGATTGGAGGGGTTTATAAACTTGCAAATAAAAAACCAAACGCCAAAATAAATTGATCTTAGGAATTAAAATTTATAGAATACATCATAACTTACTATTTTGGTAATGTGAATGTACTCTCATTTCTTTGAAATTAAATCCGCTCAAATAAAGAGTCTTCAACCATGAGATTAAACTCAATATTAGCTTTTAATTAATCCACTTGGCTTTTAATTAATCCAATTATACAATTTAATTAATCCACTTGACATTTAATTATAGGTCACGTGTATAACCCTTAATAAAAGTTAATCTCATAAATCCACGATGAGGCTGGTCAATCAAAGTGTGAAGGGTTAATAGGCTTAAATGTATGTTTGATCTCTTTAGTTATATCTAAAAAATATGAGTCGTTTTCAATTCTGAATTAATTAAGTCGTTATTTATAAAATATTAAATATTTCTAATTCCAACTCTTCTAAATTGCTAAAAGCATTTAAATCTGAAGAGAAAATTACAAACAAATCTAATAATAAAACAACTTTACATATTCAATGTCATTTTAGGCCATATCATGATGGGTAAGAAAGTATTGCATTACTAATAAAAATGATTCCATTCAAATTTAAGTGTATAATATAAAAATATTTTCTAATACTTTACTTTTTCTAGTTATAAATTACAATCGATATATAATATAAAATATTTAATTCAATTGATACGACTACTATTATAATATTTAAGATGAAATGAATTCAAATGTGCTTAAACATGTTTTACCTTCTTATTTATGCATGGATGAGGTGTGGATAGTTTAAATATGTATTGCATTTAAAAAGACAATAATAAAATCAAAAATTACAAGCATTAATTAAACTTGGACATCGTTGGATTTGAACCTGATTGAGTTCCAAGCGTCCATTTCTTATAATGTTTCATAAAAAATAATTTATAATTTTTAAAATTATTAAAACGGGCTATTTAAGTCTATATGATGGTTTAGTTAGATACAGTTCACGAACAGGTGTACTAATTGTGTATAAATACTATAAATAAATTAACTCCAAAAATCTTGTTAAAGAGTTAAAATTAAAAGTAATTAGGAACTTGAAAATAAATATTTACAATTTTATTTAGATTAATATTATTATAAAATTTGATTTTTTTTTATCTCTCGTTAAATAGAAAAGTGAAAAAACATTTAATTCTGAAAGAAAATTAAAAATATAATAATATGTCGTATAAAATTAAAAGATAACAAACTATAAATTATTTACCTTTCACATTTAATTCTGAAAGCATTTTATTTTAAAATGCTTTTTCTGATTCTTTGTTGTCTGATTTTTCAGACACGTCCGAAGCCCCACTGTCTAAGAAACTTCGAACTACAAAATTGTTAGCGGTAGTTGATTCCAGTAAGAAAGTAACCGTGGCTGTTGCTGAAGGGGACGTTTAAAACACAAACAAACTATTATTTCAAAAGAGTTTTTACTGAAGAAGATGAGATTATTTTGTTTGAGGGATTGTTCGAATTTTTGAAGGAGAGTAAAATTGATAAGAATGATACTATGAATATGGTTGGGTTTCACGAGTATATCAAGGAATCCATCCATACTCAAATCGCCAAGGCTCAACTGGAAAAGATTAAGCCTTGATGATTTGAGTATGATAGATTCCTTGATATACTCATGAACCCAACAATATTTATAGTACTATTTTCATTAATCTTCATCTCTTTCAGAAATTCGAACAATTTTCAGTAAAATAATCTCATCCTTTTCAGTAAAAATCTTCTGAAAAAGAAGCATGATGTTCGGTAGGCTTAGTGGTGGACACTTGCTGCTGATCTATGGCTTCGCCATTGTTTTTGAATGTAAAGAAAATAAAAAGAAGATTCAAAATGGAATAAGAAACCTTTACAGAGATGTTATGTATATATAAGGAATTAGGAAGAATATGAAGAGTTTTTTTTTTTGAAAGGAAGATGAAGAGTTTAATTAGGAGTATTATATTAAGCCGAAAAGTTATAAAACGCAATCCAAAGAAGATGAAGAGTTTAGTTAGGAGTAGAGTATGTTAAACGGCAATTAAGTTTTGTATTTATTTGCTTTTAACCTTTTCAATGAATAAATGAATTTATTTATTAGTTAACGGTAAAGATATAAAAGCCTTAATCTTAAAATTTTCAGATGATTATCACTTCAAATCAAATGAGATATCTCAAATTAATATTATTATTATTATTATTATTATGAATCATAAAATTTTATTATGATTAGTTGGTCAAATTTTATTAAAATTTATCTTCTATAAATTACCCCTTTTAAATTTTCAGATTTTAAAAATATCTTATGTTTCCAAGAAATTCATTCATGATTAAGATTTAAAGGTCTACTTACAGTCCACTGTTTATATACACATCATCTGAAATGTTTTTGTGATTCCGATGAATATAGCCTTATTAGTTCTTACTTCTTACCTGCCGGATTATGACCTCCTTATATTTGTTGTAGCAAAGCAACCCCATCAGGTCAAGTTGTGAAATTAAATGACTTTGAACCGAAATATGTTAGCTAAACTTTGAATTTGATGAATTCATACAGAATGCTTGTGGGGTTACATATCACAGAAAGGCCTCCATTTTCAAACAGCACTCGGACTTTTAAGCCCTTTTCACCGAGTTTCACACATTTTCAGTCGGATATAGGATTCAATATGCATGTTATGGGCCGTGTTTAAGCCACTCTTCCCTACCACGTTGCCCACAAAAAGTGGGAACAGTCACCCCACTTCATTCCCTTCTGCCAATGCCATGAGCTTGAGGCCAATACGCAACTGGTTGCACACTTTTTTGACATTTCTCAACACAAATATTGGTTTCACATAGAATCAATTAATGCCTGTACATACTTTTCCATGAAACAATGAAATGGAACATGCTGCATATTTGCATTTCACACGCACATTCCACTAACCGTATATCAGATAGATATAATCTTCTGCTATTGAAATTTACTTGAAAAGGATAAGGTTGATATAATGAATAACTGTCGACCGTCTATGCATAATCAGAATGTGATAGTTTTTTGTTTTATGGGAAGATGTTTTTGATAGCTTACTCATGGTAAGCACATGCACCCACAGTGAGATGTAAATCGTTTACCTTTAACTATGTCCCCTTTGGTGCTTCCATTTTAAAATAGCGGGTTTGGGGTTTGTGGTTTAAGGATGGGACTTAGGGTTAAGGTGTAGGGAATTAGGGGTAGGATGTATTTTTTAGAGTTTAGGGTTTAGGATATGGAAATTAGGGTTAGGGTTTAGAATTTAATTTTTAGCTGTTTTTTAGTATAAGACATATAAGGAGACATAGTTAGGGGTCAAAAAAAATTTTACTCCCCGTAGTGCAGCCCAAATAAAAGACAAAAGTTGATAAAAAATCATATAAGAATATGCTCAAAGGGAAGTCAAGTGGGAACCCTTAGGATGAAGGTAAATTCCACAATTTCGGTCTTGTCCCTCTCTCTTTCAACTACCATCCAATTCTTCATTTACATCGAAAACAGATATGTTCACCCTCCCCTACACATGCAACCACCACATTTACTTTCTCTTCACCTTCTTATTTAGATACCGACTTAGAGAAAAATGACTAATTCAAATATCAAATGTATATTTGAATCGCATATATATTTATTTTATCTGATTATAATGATTACAAACGCATGAATGTGACGCAACTAGAAAATACGAAATTACAATTTGAAAGTTTTCTTTTTCAAGGCCTGGACCACTTGTCACATGCAACCATCTTATAGCAATATATAAACCTCCCATTTTGTGAGCATCTTGTTTAAGGCAAGCACCAGAGCAATGGACTGGTACTCTTGGTTGTCAAAATCCTCCCTTGAGCCCTCACTCGTCTACGAGTATGGCTTTGCCTTTTCTCGCAACGAGCTCGAAAAGGAGGACTTACCGTACTTCAACCATGAGTTTCTTCAGAGCATGGGAATTTCAGTTGCTAAGCATAGGCTGGAGATTCTCAAGCTCGCTAGGAAGGAAACCGGAGAAGCCCCCAACAGTCTGACCAAGCTCATTTTAGCAATCAACAAAAGTACAAGAAAGTGCTTCAACAAGTACGTTAACAAGTTGGTTCATCACGAGAATAACACAATTAAGCCGTTGCCGGAGCCGGTACGTCATCGAGATCAGTCACGGAAGGGAAAGAACGAGAAGGAGCTGATGAAGATAGAGCAGCCGGTGGTGAGAACAAGGAAAGTAGCAAAATCTGGTCCCTTGGATTATAGAGGACAAGAGAAGTTGCTGGTCCCTCCTAGGAGCTTGAAATTATCAGGTCCCCTTGACAGAAAAATGCAGGAGAAATTGGTGTTCAATTATAGGAGCCCCATAACTTCTGGTCCAGCCGGCATTGCAATGGCAGCACAAGAGAGGTTGATGCTCACAAATGGCCGTAGGAGCCCAAAACTGTCTGGACCTCTTAATTACACAAGACCTCCAAGCCCAAAGCTTCATGGTGATCATTACAACAAGGAAAAAACAGGGGAGGACTATGATGATCAAACATTATGGGCAGAACTGTTTCAGGACATGAAACCCACTTGATCATGTCTGAGGAATCTTTCTTAGTTTTGCCAAGAAAGCCGAGCCATGCTCGTTTCTTCTTCTCCAATCATAGGGATAGGCCTTAAATGACAGGTAACAAGTGCGTTTTTATGCATGTGAATCTGATATAAGGCTAGTTAGTAACCTAAAGTTTCTACACATATATATCATTTAAGATTTATGGTTTGTTATGATCTTCTTGTCTGTAAAATCCTTCATATAGGCAGCTTTCCCAGATTTTTTTTTGCCATGTATGCATGCATCCTTGTGTTGAAAGAAAATAGCAGAGAAAAGTGATTGGTTTTCTTCAATATTGCAAAGATGTTAATTTTCACACTACATACTGCTAGAGAGTAGTGTTTTGAGCTGTAGACAATAACTAGCTGCTTCAACAAGTAGGAAACATGGCTCATTAGCCACTATTAAAAGAATTCAATGATTTTGATCCACCATTTCAATGTGGCTGATATTGGCCAAATTCTTTAACAACAGCCTGCTACTGTCTTAAATAGTTGCAATGAATACCAGCCTCCCTTATTCAATTTATCTTAAATATTGTAAACCCTAAACCATAAACTCGGGAATGAAAAGATTTCAGGCTTCTTCTACACAAACAATCAGATAAAGAAGAGGTATAGGTTGATTCCAATTATAAGTACTTAATGACTGCCTTTACATGCAGCTCCATTGTCATGGTACACAAACTCACAACATCTTTAACAATATTATGTTTCGATATATCAAGTTATCAACTATGCATCAATGTTCTTCTAGATAGATTATATAATTAGAGCCAGGGTAGTAAAAATCAGAGCTCGGATGCGCATGTTGAGTAAATAGACAGGCATCCAGACATAAACCACATTTATTAGAGTTTGCAAACTACGTAGAGTGGAAATACCTAGTCCAAGATGTGCCCCAAAAGTAGGCCTCTAAATGATTGAAGTCTTCCACGCCCGATCTCGACAATCTCAGTGATTAGAAGTTTGGGGCAGCCTAAAAGAACCCCTGCCGTAAAGCACTTGGTAAACAGGCCAAATCCTCTTAGTTAGAACGATGCTTGCTACTGAGCCCACACCACAGAGACCAGCAAGAACCAGAAAAGTAAGCCTAAAGCAGTTTGGACCAATGCATGAAATGCTTGAACTGATCAGACCGAGTCCATGCTGCTTTGCAGCCTCAGTATCGTATATATATCCTGCTAGGAGCCCCGAGAAGAGGAATGCTCCAAGAGGATTTCCTAGTGACATGAAATTGTAAAATATACCAAAATGCTTCAAACCAAAGAGCTCAGAGACAGTGGGGATCATGATGGAGAATTGAACACCATAGCATATTCCTAGTAGTGCAGTTGCAGCATATAGTGTACCATTAATAGCTGACGCAAAAAGAAGGTATGTAATGACCATGATAGTTTGACTGCACGCCATCCAAAGGGTGCGGGGAATCAGTTTTGACCTGCAAATAACAAGTTATTATAATGTGGTGACCTAGGCACGAACTTAAGAAAATGCAGAATAAAATGCAACTTTGGCAGCTATTTACTCTAACCAACAAAAGTTCAAGAAAAAACTACATTTGGCACCGAGTAACAAAAATTATATTGGTGCATGGCAAATTTACTTTATGCTCGGAGAATTCATGGCCTGGAAGCCAAGTAACTGGTATAAAATTTAGCCAAAGTTCTAAATCATATGGATAATGGTATATTTAAATGAATGGTTGTTAATTAAATACATTCTCCTAGGACATTACTTACCTGACAAAATGTTCCGATACAACGCCCCCACCAAGACGGCCGATAAAGTTGCAAAAACTGAAAAGAGACAGCAGTATTGCCGTATTCTGTACACCTTGTGCAATCCCTATTTGGGCCAGATTGTTGAGAACTGTCACACCAGAACCGACACCAGTGAAGTAAACCAAGAAAAGTAGCCAGAAATCAGCTTTGATTACAGCTTCAGTAAATTTGAAATCCTCCCCCCTTTTAGGCCTTCTCTTCTTCTTAACTGCCCCCTCACCCTCAGCAAGAAGCATGGCCACCTCTGATGCCTCATCACCTTCACGAAAACTTCCCAGGCATGTCGCAGATTCTGATGACGTCAACAGTGGTTCTGTTTTACCAGCATTACCTTCCCCTTGAAGTGTTTCATCTGAAGGCGCAACTGGTTGGTTAGGCATCTCCGGTGTGTTGATCCTCGAGGGACAAATAGTCATCTTTACGGGAATTGCAAGGGGAGCCATGAGAAGGACAACCATTCCGAAAAGAATGGCATAAGAAACCTCAGCACTAAAATGAAGAATGGGATCTAATATTGTGGTCGTTAAAACATACAAGCCAAGAACCACACTACTGACTTGGATAAAAAGAAAGTGGCCACGCTCAGTGGAGTCTGCACTAAAGGTGGGAGTACAAGCCCTAACAAAGTACATCATGAGAACGCAAAGAATAGGGACACCAAACGAAAGAAACATCAAAAGGTTAGGAGAGGATTTCCGAAGTATGGTGCTGTAAATTTCTGTAAATACAGCAGCACTTAGTCCGGCATAGCCCTTGAGGATACCGGCAACTGTCCCTCGACTGACAGGGAAATTTCTCATATTAGTGACAAGCACTGCTGTGTTCAACCAAGCACTGCTATTGGTAGCTACACAAAGTGCAAGCCATAGCTGCAAAACAGTAGGAAATGGAAATAGTATTCGTTATCCACTAGCTGATTGAAATTACCAAGAGATAGCAGAACGAATACATCTAATTTTTTAATCTTATACATATCCATACTGTGCAACACTGATGAACAAAGATCATGCTCTGTTCCCATAGGAGTATGCAGGATAAAATTTGTAAAACTTGAATACAAATGTTTAAAGGGAACGTACTAACAAAACAATCTAAAAGAATGAGTTTTTAAAATTTTAACTGAACTAATATTTTAGTTGCATGTATAGGTATGATCAAGCGATATATAGACTAATCACGTAGACTCACTCCCGACTCTTATTCAACTAGAGAGCCATCTCTTGAAAATTTAAAATAAACTCAATGTCGGCCAGCGCTCACCGTATCAGCAGAAGCTAATCATAGCAGTTAAATTTTTTCCAACATTTGTCAAATAAAAGAGAGATACATTACTAAAAACAGCATTTTATTTCACATTTTCAATTTATGCATTAGCTTGAAATTCATGTATATTTTGCATTTCCTTAGGCCTAACCAATTCTAGGAGAGAAATACTGCACACACACTAGGACCGGAAGGTCTCGGAAAACCGCTCTTTCTTCCACCACTTATCATTAATCCTTCACCGTTTGCCTTCATACCGACTCTTTTCCATTCTAGGTTCACATGTATGTCTCAAACCATCACTTTCATCAGATTTCAACGAAATTTCCAACTTCTTTAAAGTATCAAGCAACGCCAGATAAAGCTCAAGTTTCACCATGGAATTACTATAAGCACAATGTTTTACTAAGAAAAAGGAAAGAAATTTCCTAATATTTCAAAGCAACAAGTAAGACCACGTCAAACCAACTTTACCAATTTGTATAGAGCTTGTTTGTGCTGAATAATATGTAAAAGCATTCAAATGGGTTAAAATCCATAATTAGTATGAAACCCAATAAGGATCTAAAACTATATAAAGAAACAATCCCAGTTAAACAAGTAAACTTACCAGCCAATAAGGCAGATTTAGAACAGTTCGGCTAACAGCGAGCCAAAGAACGCCATAACCCAGGAAGCAAGCAAAAGAACCAATGGAAAGAACAATCCAAGGCGGGAACTTGTTACAAGCGATACCAGGAAGGAGTCCAACGTTTTCACCGATATCATTAGCGACACCAAGCATTGTCAGCTGAAGTTGGCTAAACCCCAGAACTGATTTTAAAGAATGGGAATAGAGGGGGAAGTTGTAGGCATTCCCGGATGCTATCTGCACCCAGACAGCAGCACCGAGGCCAAGCCACGGTGGTCTTGTCCCTGCTTTCAGGTTCGCCATGGATGCGTGTGGGGTTTTGGAAACACAACAGGAAATTGTGGGTTCTTTATGTTGAATTTGGTGAGTGACAGAGAAGTCAGTTTTGGTAGGCCCAGGGAAGAGCTTGTACGAAGGAAAAGTAGGGAAGGGTTAAAGTCTTGTCGGAGAATTTGATGACATGGCATTTTGACAAATTTGAAACTGCGTGACAATGTCATATTTCCATGTCCAATGGAGCAAGGACATTTTTTTTACAAATACTACCTCTTTCTACCTAAAGGTGAAAGGGAAGATTCTAGAATAAGAAAATACTTTTAATAAGTTTTGAATTCGAGACTTAAAGAGAAAGAGAATAGAGCGGTGAACAGCTCTGACTAACCGGCCATTAACGCTTGCTCAAGACAAGAAAATTTAAATATACATATTTGGTTTGCAAGCAATTGCTTATCGATCAATTGACATCATATATTACACATGTAATTTCCAATTGAGGGTGACATTTTCAAACTAATTCTTTTTTAATTAAATTAATTTTCCCAGATGATGGTGAGACCAACCCTTCTCCTTGGCCCTTGCTTGGTGTATCAGTTTTGAAGGCTCCATTCGGCTTAAAACAAAGAATTGAAGATGAACCAAGTTCCTTCTGTTTTACATGGATTGATTAGGCCCATATGTTTTGGGCCCAACATGGATGGTCCACCTTTCGCTTCTATATAAATCAAAGCTTCCAACCACAATCAAACCCATCTTCTTCTAATGGGACAGCACGAAAGGCCTAAATTTAGAGTTTAAGCGCACCAAAATCGGGGAAAAAAAAACTTTTCTTAAAGCAACAGATGTCGTAATTATATCCCTTGGAATTGGTATTAACTTTGAAAATTCCTTTTGCTTCAAAATAATAACGCTTCCAATTCACTAAAGAAGATTGAAAAACTTACTTTCAAATGGTGTAGGAATATATCACTTTTGACCCCTAAATATAATCTCTACCTTCGCCCATTCATATATAATATAATACTGCATTGAAAATTATTTGAGCTGCTGCTGGTCTCACAAATCTTTTGCACGGCAATCACATAAGCCTACAAAACAAAGAAAACAATGGAAAATAGAGAACAAGCAAACCGACATCATCTTTCCAGTATTTCTTGGAGATTTGCCGCTCTTTTACGTCTTTTATCTATTCCCAGACACGGCAATGGCGTCACTTTCTAACCGGCCAGTTCTGGTTTTTTTTTTTTTAAGAAAAATCCCATTTAGACAAGAATACAAACAACTAGTTTCCTAATCAAGTAGTAGCGAGTAGGCCCATTTGAATTAATGAAATCTGCAAATTACTATGATGTTTTCCTGGTTTCAACATCGTCTCAACACACAGGGTGAGTCAGTTATCATTTGGAATTCATCCCAGGGTTTTAAATAGCGATCGCGGTTGCGGTATTATATCGCGATTTTGAATAAAAACGGCTGAATTACAGCAATTACAGACCGTTTTTTACTCTAATAACAGTTTCAGACGACGATATAACCGCTATATCGCGATCGCGGTCCCATTTTTAAATCCCTATCCATCCTTATCCTCTGGAAAAAAGAAACAAAAACAGGGTGAGTCAGTTACCATTCATCAAACACACCCACATGGACTTGTCATGACCCTCAAAATAGAATGCAAACAAATAAAATAATATTTTTCCACACTTAGATGAAAGAGAATTTAGATTTCATAGCAAAAAACCGATCTCATTTTGGCTTTGTGCATGGAGGAGAATCTGACAGATAATGCGGTGAATTGAATGGTCCCGTAAGCTACTTGCTATGAGAACCGATTTATCTCTATTCTGTTAAGCATTCCAGTTTTCTGGACCCATTTGGGCGCCACCAAAATAATGAGAATAAAGTGGGGCGGTTTCCTCAATTTATGTACTTATTCAACTCTTTAAAAAAAATAATATTAACCTGCATAAATCATCTCTCCAGAGTTCCTGTGGGCTTTACTATTGACTAGTTCCTATTCCAATGGTAATTTTGGGTTTTTAATGCTGCCCAATTGCAACACAAAGGAAGGAGACACCTGGAAAAGTATTTATTATCGTCATTAGTCGTCGACTTCGAATGTAAATGTTGCTCAAATCTCGTGTATTCCTTTTTCATCCTTTCTGTGCCGTGCAAATGATTAATCAGTTTATTTTGATCTTCAGGTTTATTAGTATTTTCGTAGCAGAGTCCATGCTAATATCGAGTTTCCTCGGTGAAATCAATGGATTTCATTTCAGTTTCTCATTTAGCTCAGTCGATCATCTCCAACGCTCAGTTTATTTCATCCAGGAAGTCCGTACAAAATCCAAAATTCTCGGGAAAATTCCAATGCCTGCAACAAAAACAAATGAAAGTTAGCAACAGCAAATCAAAATAGAATTTTAGATTTTAGAAAACGGAATCACGGGAAAATTAAAAAGAAATAAACAGAGATGACAAATTTAAAAAGAAATTGAAAATAAAAAACGATGAACAGGACAAATGGAAGAGAAAAAGTTCAAACGGAAAACGGTGCGGAATTTGGAAACGGGTAACAGAAAAGAACAAGAATAACGGAAGTTTGCGCTGGGATGGAATATTGTTTGGAGAGCAAGATGAACAATCGGACTTGAAACAAATCAAAACTGAGATCTGGGCTCAAATTTTTAGATTTTAGTTGAATCTAATTTTATTAGAATAGATTAGTTTTCTAAGTGTCTGTAATCTTTTTTCAAACCTCCTCAAATATGCCATTGGCAGCAAAGATATGTATTTACACCAACAAAGTATATGATAGTATGATCCCCTGAGTCTACAGTCTCTCCAACATCTTCGCCGGTTTCTGACTCCTCTGCACCGCTACTCCAAAGCTCGATCTCCAATAACCGGAAAATCTCGGAGACTTGATCAAAAAGCTTGAAACTCGGACATACAACAAAAGGAACAATTATTAATCATCGGCTTTAGACATAACGGAGAGGCGGCTTGGCCTCGGCTGAAACGCTGCACGACGACGCTGCTGATGAGAGGAAGGTCTAATCAACGCCGACAAAGCTCTCCTAACCAAATCTCCTTCGACTCCTCCAATTCTAACCAGCGAGTTCGTCATCGCAGATCTACGGGCGTTAAGCCGATTACTAGGTGCGTAACCGGACGCCGCGTGCGAATTATTGAAACTCTTATGAAGACTGCAACGGAAAGATCCAGGATGCGTCGTAGGAGAACACATACAAGTACGCTTTGGCTGCTTGCTCTGTAAATTCTTTAACGCCTCGGTATTTCTACGGACGGCTGAAATCGAACGGTTCGGAGAAGTCGGACGATTATCAATCGAGAATCGCACGGACGACGACGATGAAGAGTGGTTATAGAGATTGACACGCGGCGGAGAAATAGATCTGTGTTGATTGAAGAAAGTAGAAGAGCGTGAAGAGAAGCTTGAACTCGAATAAGCAAAAGCAGAGGAGGAAGAAGATGGAGATTGTGAAGCGTAGTGAGAACTGAATCGGGCCGATGGTGAAAGGGATCGGCGAACCGGTCCACTCGATTTTCTAGAAGATGCCGCCATATATTTTAGGGTGTTGCAGAAAAGAGACTGCGGAAGAAAGAAAAGGAGAGAATATTTCTGTTTCTAAATTTCTAAAGAACCGTGTTTGGCTGTTCAGTTCGGCAAACCTAGCTCCACTCAACCCATCTATTTATAGGATGAGGGGAGGAGTCCGTAATTTTGAAATTTCGCGATTTTTTCAGAGTCGGTATTTTTAGTTCTCGTGTTTTGCGATTATGCCTCTCAACTTTTGTTTATTTACTTTTCATGCCGTGGCGGGCTGGTCGTTATTACTGTTTGCGCCTGTTCCAAGTCATCCTTATTTTCCCTTATTTTCACATTGATTAAACCTTTTTTATATTTTGAATATTCCTTTTTATTAATTTTTAAAATAATGTATGAGATTTGTTTTTAAATTTGGAATATTATCGTACTCAATTTGCACGAATTTTGTAAAATCAATTATATAGTTTTCTATGTATGCCATAAAATATGGTATGAATTTAGTGTAAATCGTGTAATAAATAGGCCAAAAATGGTATTTTTCATATCACAATTATGACATTTATGAATTAGCATTTATATGAGTTATTTTCCTTTTCCTTTCCTTTCGCTTTATTTGTGCCATTATACTAAACTTTCTTGCTACAGAAGAAAATGAATGTTACAGCTGGTATCATTTATTGCGTTTGTATCAAGTGATTTTAATCGATTTGAAACGAATTAAAATGCATTTTAAATAATGCATCTATAGTAATATTGATAATAAAAATAAAATAACCAAATTCAAGCCACCAACCAAAAATAATACACTTATAATTTTTTGAATATAGTAAATAAGTTGACGAAATAAGCAAAATAATAATAAAATAACCACAAATGAAATTACAATTCTATTTAAAAATATAGATTTTAAAAAGGATTAATATCCTATACACAGGCGGTGGAAACTGAAAATTTTCACAAGCACCTTAGTTTTAGGGTATAGAGAATTAACTTAGGTTATAGGGTTTAGGGGTTTAGGTGTAGGGGTTTAGAATTTAGGGATAGTTGTTTCAATTTAGGGTTTAGGGTTGTAGTTTAGGGTTTATAGGCTAAAACCTAAACCCTCACCATATTACCCTAAAAACTAAACCTTAACCTATAAACCTAAATTATAACCCTAAACCTTAAATTGAAACAATTGTCCTCAAATTCCCTTAAATTGAAACAATTGTCCTCAAATTCTAACCCCTACACATAAACCCCTAAACCCTAAACTAACTCCCTATACCCTAAAACTAAAACGTTTGTGAAAACTTTCGGTTTTCGCTGCCCGTGTATAGAATATTTATCCTTTTAAAAAATGTCTAATCTCAAATAATTTGAGTTGAATTTTAAGGCAAATTGAATGATCTTGACGAGGTCAACTATTTGGACCGAACTTTTTCTTGAAGAACTATTATGACCAAACTTTACCGTAAAAAAGTACAATATTCAAATATATTTTTTTGAAATAATATTCAAATAAATTTTGTAAAATATTTGTATTATATTTAAAAATGTTTGAGGTGAAAAATACGAAATGAGCAAAAAGAGAAAATTGAAAGAAGAGTGGGGGTTGGTTAAGAAAAGAAAGAAGAGTGACCACAGGTGGAGTTAGGGTAGGGGTAGGGTTAGTTAAATGCCGTTTATCGGTTAAGGGTGGGAGACGTGGTTTTGGGTTTAGGAGCGGAAAGAGATAAAGCAAGCAACGGTTTTTGGTAGAAGCTATGGGCTGTGGGTTTTGAGTCACAGTGGCTTAGTCCAGTTATATTATTACATTTGGAATAGACAAGAATGGAACACGTACACAACCAAACAACTAAAAAATGACAGCTAACGTTCATTGGAAACACTGAAAAGCATCGGCGCCACTGCCCACTGCCACGTATGGACTCCAGCTCTTTGACACCCCACCCTCTTGTAACTCTCGATACTCGATCCCATCTTCTCTGCATTACTCATTTACTGATTTACCCCTTTCCCTCACATAACTAGGGGTGATAATGAGGCTGACCGGCTCGTGAGCTACTCGGGCTCGACTCGGTCAAAGCTCGGTTTGAGTGAGCTCGACTCGGGTTCGGGCTCGGCTCGAAATCTCCTGGCTCGGCTCGAAAAGTTTGTGAACAGGCTCGGAATCTACATATGCACTAAAATAAATTATGTGTTTGTATTTTTTTCTTTAGTTGGTTGTTGTTTAATTTTGTATTTTATTTAATTATGTATTTGTATTATAAGAATATTTATTGATTATTTGGATTAATCTAATTTTTGACACTTTTTCCCCTTTTTCGGTCATTGAATTTCGTTTTAGTGTTGATTATGAAAGAGGTTTTTAACGAATCTTTTATAAAAAAATATAGCAATTTTTTTTCATTTCGAGCCGAACCGAGCCTGACGAAATTTGAGCCCGAGCCGAGCCTAATTGTATTGTTTTCGAGCCAAGCTCGAGCCTAAAATTCTGAGCTCGGCGAGCCTGGCCAGGATCGGGCTCAACTCGGCTCGTTATCACCCTACTCATAACCTTTCTTTTGCCTTTTCGTTTTTTTATTAAATAAAAAATACAGTCTAAAAATTTACTAAAAATTAAAATTCCAATCCACAAAAAAATAAACAACATAAGCGTTATCATCACTCCTCTACAATGTCAATTCTAAAATCTAAATCTCCTCTTCAAAAAAGTAACGTGTATTGTCATTAGACTCAGTTTTACCGGTCTCAGTCTTATCCATATCTTTTAATACAAAATATTTAGCTCCTCCTATTTTTTCCGACGACTCCCGATCATCATAAGATTTAAAGCTGAAAATATAAATGGACTCGTGGTCCGTGGACATGGTGCTAAAATTTGGAATATTTTAGTATTATACGTTTTTATATTATTCAATAATTAAACAATGTTAAAAAAACTATATACAATGCATTAATGTTATATAAATTTATATAAGCTAAAATCAATTATAAATCTTTTTTTAATATTCCATTCACGAATCTTGAGCGTAGGAAAAACAAAAGCAGGGGAGCCTGCTTAATTTGGTTAACGCCTTCCCCAAGTCCATGTTTCGGAAATTTTCCAGATTTTCAATTATTGATTAATTTCCTATTCGGAATATTCTGATTTTTCTGCACAAGTATGCTCGAAAAGACACGTATCGTCTTTAATTATTACAAATTGTTTGTTTTTAATTCGATGATATTTCTTAAAAACGTGTTAAGACTTAAGCACAACCATTGTTCGGTTCTCGAATGTTTATTGTTGTTATTCTCGGCCTCGCGGTCGCGGCTCTGTATCGGTTCTTTAACCTTATGTTTTATTTTTTAATAAAATATTATTGTATTTTTTATTAAAAATTTATATTCGAACTTTAAAAGACATTACTAGTAAAAATAGTTACATATTACAAATATAATTTGTAAAATAAACAGAAAATATACAAACAATAATTATATATTACAAATATAATATGTTATTAATCATACAATTTTTCCGTTTTAAAAAATATAATTCTACTTGACCAAAAAAAACATAAATATATAACCAACAAGGTTGAGTGTAATGACAACGCACATTGCTCTTCCAATAAAAAATTCGGATTAACATAAATATCGAATTCACACCTTTTTGTGGCTTGTTGCACGAAGACGGCTGCTGACAAATGCGGAAAGGGTGCAACGCCATATGACGGATGATGAACGGTGTGGGGTTTGCGGTAATGGTGTTGAGGATGTACTCCATGTGCTACGCGATTGCAGCGTCGCGCGAGGAGTGTGGCGGACCTTCTTTGGCTAGAGTAGCAGTTTTTTCAATTTCAATTTAGAAGGTTGGTTAGCAGCGAATGTGACGAGCAAAGGTATAGGTGATGCACATGGCCGGGATTGGCACTTGTTATTTCCAATCATTTGTTGGAAATTGTGGTCGAGGAGAAATCAAAAGCTTTTCGATCCAGATTTTGTTGAAAAGGAGGACTTGCGGTTTGCGAGTTTTCGGTATTTGGAGGAAGTTAAAGGAGCGAATGCGTCGGCCGTTGGAGTTGGGCATACTATGGCTCGTATGACATCGCGGGTGAGGCGTGAACACTTTGACGGGTGAGGCGTCGTTGGGGGGAGTTTGCCGCACGGATGGGGGTGATTGGATGATAGGCTTTGCTCGCCAAATTGGATGTTGCTCGGCATTGATAGCGGAGCTTTGGGCGATTTTGGAAGGGCTGATTCGTGGATGGAGCTTTGGGTTTCGGAAAGTCATTATCGAATCGGATTGTCGCGAGGCGATTGGCCTTGTCCTGCAAAACCCTACGGTACGTACGGATAATGCTCTTGTTGTTGCGATTGCGGATGTAGTAAAACGCGGGTGGGAGGTCTCCTTTGAGCATGTAAATCGGGAGTCGAATTGCGTGGCGGATTGGTTGGCGAAGGATATACGGGGTGCCGGTTTGTGCACGAAGACTTGGGAGGAGCCACCAACGGATGTCTTGACTTTACTTGACGCGGATAGGTATAATGGTGTGAATTTTCATTCGAATGGCATAGGTTGATGGTTGGGCGTTGTTCTATGTTGGGGGTTAGTCGTCTTTTCTTGTTTCGCATTCCTTTGTAGCTCTAACACATGTACTCTTTTTCCTCCGTTAGGTTTAGGGAGGTTTTTTAACGAGGCATGTGTTAGACGCTTGATTCCCTTTTAATCGAAAAAAAAAATTCAGATTTAAACCTTAAAGACGATATTGTTGGGAGAGTGAGTTATGAATTCCGAATATTGACCATAAAATATACACGTATTATAAAAAAATATAAATATATAGTATGAAACATATACAACTATACAAGCTCTACGTAGACGGGTAAATGCACTACAAATCAATTGCCCTTACCTAGCTTTTTTCTTTTCTCATACACCTTTTATTTGGCATCAAAGAATCAAAGTGATATTAGAGATATGACCTAAAAAGAGAATATAATTATAGAGAAAGGAATGAAATAATTAAAGGGAAGAGATTTCCGTATCTTTTTTCTTGGTTGCACTTAAGCAAATACCAAATGTTCCCAGCCAATTGACATAATCAACAATTATGGAAAGCATCAAAATAATATTCCAATTTGGTTAACCCCATTCATAACAATTATTTAAAATTATATATCATGCAATTGTGTTCATGATTAGGTCAAACCTGGTTTGTTATTTAATTAAAGGTATCATGCTAAGAAAATGTTCTTAATTTTTGATTGAATTATCATTTTGGTTTTTATTATTTTTTTAAGTAATTTAACCTTCAACGTTTTGATTTGGATCAAAATGACCCATTTGCAGATGAAAACTGTTAGTCAATTGACGATAAACAACTTGAAATGACTTGGTAGAATGATACGTCAAAAAGAAAAATATTTTATATTTTATAAAATTATTTTTGATTAATGTGGCATTCTGTAAACTCAACCTATTTGCCTATATGACATTATTATCGTAACGTGCACTGTCATGTAGGTTTGCCATATCAATATTTTAATTCATTTACCGTTGGTTTGACTAACAGTTTTCATCTGCAAAGGGGCCATTTTGACCCAAAATGAAACATTGAGGGTTAAATTACTTCAAAAAATAAAGGTCAAAATAAAAATTTAGTCAAATGTTAGATTTTTTGACATTATGCCTTAATTAAAAGATTTAATCAATTTGAGATGTTTATTTCTTCTAACAGAATACAAATATTTTGGGTATCTTTAAAATTGAAAAAAAAAACGTATAATAGTTCTAACGGAACTAAAACTTCAGTCCAACTAGCCTGAATTTAAAGTTTATACAAAAGCTAACATAAAAGTTTAATGGGAAATAAACTAATATCTTCTGTTTAAAATAAAGAAAATTATTCAATTATTGAATTTATATGCGGTGAAGAGATTGTGCATGTCAAGTTATATCATATATATCAAATCAGGCTGAGAGACAGTAGCATGACGTCTATAAAATTGTCAAAGAGTATGTCAGGATGGTACAATATTGAAATATTTAAATATAGGGTTAAATTTTTTGCATTAGTTTTCATTTAAAATCAAATTCATAGAATGTATAAATTTTGGTGATTAGAACTACTATTATACAAGACAATGTTTCAATTCTAACGGTATAGTAATATATTTGTCACAAAATTTTAACCGAATGACAAAATTTCTACTTTTAAAAGAAAAATAGTTTTTTTAACCAAACCTATAATTAAATACCTTTAGTGTATTTTACTCTTTATATTATTGAATTTGGAAAAAAAATTAATATTTGTCTAACACGTTTTTGAATTTTTTTCCTCCAAAATCTGTTTAAAATTTTAATGAAAAAAATAATGGAATAGTAATTGTAGTTGTTTGTTTCTAACATTAGTAGCAACCTAAACAGATCGGATTTAATTAATTAAATAAATAAACAACTTCTCTCTTGTGATTAGTGAGTGGAGTCAATATTGTGGTTCAAGGAATGGGAATCCACAATTAGCGTGAGATCTACTTTGAATATTATTTTATTTGGTTGCACGATGATCCAAAACGGCTGCGTTTGTAAATTAATACATTATTGCGTTTGTAAATGTCATTTATAGGTTGTTACCTCAACAATTTTTAGTTCAAGTCGCACTATTTGCAAATCTTATCAAAAGTTAATTTAACTCACACCTAAACGTATTTCAATTATCAGTAAATGTATATACAAATAGCACTCATTATTCATATTTGGATGTATCTATAAAAATGGACGAACGAAAATCTTAATATTGTGTGTTTTTAAATATAGAAGTAACTTGGTACGATAATCAACGAGGTTGGATCAAGTGCTAAACAGCTTAGTATAAGAATGGACTAACGAAAATCTTAATATTGTGTGTGTTTTTAAATATAAAAGTAACTTGGTACGACAATCAACGAGGTAGGTTCAAGTGCTAAGCAGCTTAGTATTGTTTAAGTAGGTATTAAGTTCGAGTCTTTGTGAATGCAGACAATTCATGTTAGGAGACTCACCTACCAAAATCATGCGTGCAACACGAATCGTTTCAAACTAATTAGAGTAAAATCCTAAAAACTGAAAGAGTAACTAAAAAAATTAACCTTTGACCGATTAAAAAATAATTGAATGAAGTAACTAGTAAGTGTTGATATTTCAAAGGGAATCCAGAAGTATGTAAAGGAAAGTGGCAACACCATGCAACAAACGAGGTCACGATTCCCAACTAGCCACCCACGATGGAGTCAATAATTTCCCTCCAATTTCAACAATCAATGTTCTCAATTATATAATTTAACCATTTTTCAAAGCACAACAAATTCTTGGGTCAACCATTTCAAACTCTCCGCTTATATTATAATTATACAATTTAACCAAAGTTTAGTTTTATTATTTTAAAATGTTTCTATATTCATATTTTATATTATAATTAAATTTGTATAGTTATTACTGAAATTTATTGTTTAAAACATACAAAATAAAACGGACCACTTTAAAATTTAGGGTCTGGAGAGAACTTTAATCAATTATTGACTATTTGAAAAAAGAAAAAGAAAAAAAAGAATAGCGTGACGTTGAACAGACACCTTTTATATTAGAATAACTTGACTTTTACTGATATTTCTATATATTTGCAGCAATGCCACTTTATACTAAATACTAAATAAATAGTATTAGGCCTTTATACGTCTTCCGTGACTGTTACTAATTACTAAATATATATTCTAGAGGAGCAAAATTGTTGACAGATTGAGGTTTTAATATTAACTATTTTTTTTTCATTTTATACAAAAATGTTCAACAAATAATAAAAGGTTGAGTGATAGATAATTTGTACATTAATTCATTAGTCTTACGCTTAAATCTTAACGATAATTTTTCAATACTTAATTTAATGATTATATAAAATATATAAAATTAAAAAATACTTTTATAATAATATTAATTATCATTCAAAAGAATGTATTTTTACTGATTTATACTTATTGATATCCTGATTTTACCGATCACGTTCACTAAATAATGCACAGAGGGAAGAGGAAAAGAATCCATTTAGGAGTTGTAAGTAGTTTGACGGCTCATTCACGGCAAAGAAGTAAATAAATATATTTGTGCACGTAAACGTTGGTTTATTATTTCTTTCTTTTATTTCCTTTTAATTTGCTACTTAATTTTTTACCACAAAAATGCCATTCATGAAGATATCATTGTCCACAACTTGTTTTTAATAGCTAAAATGACAAAAGATGCTTCTAATATTTGTATATTTTATCATTTAGTCTTTTATTTCTTTTAATTCAAATATATCCCAACGTTTTAATTTGATACAAATATTTTCATGTTGGATGCAAACTGTCAGTCAACTAACGATCAATTGCTAATATTGATAGGTCTTGCCACGTGTTAAGATCTGTTAACATGTCAGCATTATATTTGTCATGTATCGTCATCAGATTCGGACATGTGTCAGTATGATAGTCGGCCACGTGTCGCCATAAAAGAAGGGTATAACAATTATTTAAATGACATGGCATCAACAGATCTTAACACGCGGCAAGTCCAGTTAACATCAGCCGTTGACCGTCAGTTAATTAACAATTTTCATCCAACGAAGGCATATTTAGACCAAATTAAAATGTTGGGGGGCATATTTAGACTAAACTGAAACGTTAGGAGCATATTTAGACCAAAAAAGAATAGAAGACTAAATGACAAAACATGCAAACGTTAAGTGTATCCTATGTCCCATGGCCTCAACTTGCAAAATGGTCCATTCGAAAATTTCATATACAATAATTAAAAGGAAAAAGTGGAGGGATGTGGTTGAGCAGTTGGCTTTTAGACGCATATCATTGATTCCTTCTCCACATGGTGTGGAAGCCCACAAGTTTGGAAGTTGTAGGGGCCAGGCCAAGCCAACCCTTCCCTTGGGTCAAATCTCAACCTTTGCTTTTTGATTTTTCGAGCTTTGACTCCCTTTAGGCACAATGTTTCACCAAATTCTCCAAAATTTATTATGCCACTCTTCTTTTGCAACATTGACATTGGACCAGTTGCCTTGTAGTTTGAAAATTTAATATTTTACATCTGATTTAGTCAAGATTTTATAATACAAACTTCCTATGACATTAAGTGGGTTACTCGTTTTTTGTTTTCTAATGTATAAATATATCCTATATGTACACTCTATTTACGTTTTGCTAATGATACTTTTATATGTTTTGAGAAATTCCATAATAATTAAGAAACGAAAGTCATGATATATTACCTCTAATTAAGGGATGTAAGTATATATAACATTTTATATCTTTATGTTTTAATTTCACTCGTGATTAATTTTATCTTAGTCAAGTGTTGACACTATTATCATGTAATATATAAAAGAACGTGAATTCAAACGTACATAAATATATTATATTTTCTATAATGTTATAAAATTTGTAATTTTTTTTTTCTTTTTGAACCTTATACATTATACTTTTTTGTCGTTTTCAATGCATTGAATCAGTTGGAAACAACTAAAAAGTCTATTCAACGGTGACTGCTTGGTAATGAAGGAGAGACACTGTTGTTATTCCAATTGCAGTCAAGTCCGGCAAGAGGAGCAGCACGAGCTTAGAGCATTCACTTTTTTATTTTCATAATTTTACAAATTTTTTAAGTGGCAACAGAATAATGGTTGTCCCTTATTGTTTTAATCGATATTTTTTTAACAAATAATAGAAATAATATGTTTAGTAAATTTTAACCGTATTTTTATAGTTTATTAAAAAATATTAAATTAATTGTTCAAAATAACAAAATACATTTTCGTTTTATAGAGAATCATTTTTTAAATTTTTTTTCATGTTTTAAAAATGTCTGAGACGACTATACCCATTGAGATCTACTCCACTTAAATTCCCATGGTGTAACGCCCCGGTTTAGGGGCTAGGTGAAAATAATATTTTAGTATTGTCTCGGGTTTCGATTTTAATATTTTATTTAATGAAGTAATGGTTTGGGCCTCGAGTTTTAAGATTTGGACTAATTTTAAATTGAGCCCAAAAGCCATGGATGGCATTATTGTGGTTTCCCTTTTTCTTTAAGGGCATTTTGGTCATTGAACATTAAATTTTTAAACAATTATAAAATAAGGGTTGAGTCATCATCTTCTTCACTTCTCTTCCATTTCCTTCCAACGTTAAAAATCTCTCTCCCTTTAGAGATACTATTTCATTCCATAACTCATCCGTTTTTGAAGATTTTTCAAAGGTAATGACGTTTTTGACTTGTCCTTGTTATTCTCTACATGTTGATACCATTTGTTTTCATTTTTATACATGTTTTGAGATTTGAGGTTTGGAGGGTTTTGGATTCAAAAATGTTGTTTTTGAGGTCTTTAATCAAGCTTTCTATTTGTTTAAGTTATATGAGTTGTCTACACTCAAAAAGGATCAACAAAATCGATTTTTACAACGTTTTATGGAATTTTCGGATTTGGGGAAGAATGAGGTTTTTGAGAGGTTTTAAGTTGAGTTTTGGGGATGTTTTAGGCGAAATTTTGATGGTTGATGATTAGGCTATATGTAAGTGTTGTTTTGGAGGCTTTAGGGAGTAAATTAAAGTTTGGAATCATTGGTTTGAGGGGTGTTTAAGGGCTGCTCGAGATTATGGATTTTTTATGTTGTGTGCTTGGTATGTAATCGTGTTGGTTATTTTGGAATATGAACTGATTTGGGGTTATTTGAATTGTGTTGGAATGTGTAGAAACGAGAAAGTTTGTTGGTGAAGCTTCTAGGACAAATTGAGGATTTCGGAGTTGTGAGCTTGGTCTTCGATCTTCTTTTGGGTAGCAACGGTGAGTAGAATTGTTGAATTATGCATTGTGCTCGATATGGATTCTCTTGGGGTTGGGTGGGACCTTGAAGGGTCACCTAAACCCGTGTGTAAGCCTCTCTACTCTCATGTTGTTGTGGTATGATGAATGTTTATAATTCATGAGTTTTAAGTGCATTTGAGTGGTTAATTGTGTAGTTGAGTTGAGTTTGTGCCTCACGTGATGGTTGTCGTTGCTCCGGTGATGTGTAGTCCCGCCGGTAGCAAAAGTATAAGACTCTGGTGATGTGTAGTCCCACCGGTAGTCACTGGTTGGGTATTCCTTTGATGTGTAGTCCCATTGGAAACCCACTAGTTGAAACGGTGATGTGTAGTCCCACCGTACTTGTATGTTTGGTTGTGCTTGTGCAAACCGTGTGTGTTGTTGTATTGAGATTGATCCTTGTGCATCCATTTTCTTCTTGTATATATATATAAAACGTGTTTTGGAAAACTGTACGTTGTGAATTATAGAGCCTCTCTCACTAAGCTAGTTGGCTTACGCTCTCTTTGTTTCCAACGTGCAGATCGTTAGAGTTCGGAAGGCAAGCGGGTGAGGAAAGAGCTTTTGGAGTTCTCAAGCTAGTTACAAGTATGGTTTGTGTTTTGATAAATTGCCTAGACAATGGGGTATAGAGTTTAGAAAATTGTAATTAAGCTTGATATGTTGCTTGTGTAGTTATGTCTTATTACGTATGTTTTGGTCTATGTATGCCTTATGCTTGACTACCTTGTGTATGGGGCCTTTTTGGTGTTAAGTATGTTCTTTTGGTGAGATTGCTTGGACTATTTAATTTGTATAATCCTTGTTAGATTTAATGCCTTGCAAGCTAAGTCTCGGTTGTAGTTTTGATGCATGTATGTTTGTATGTGTATAGGCGAGTCTAAATTGCATCTAGGGTCGAGTTTGGGGTCACTATGTTGGAAAAAGGCTGAGTTGCAGAACAGGGTGTATCGATACACAGGGGTGTATCGATATGGTCCCAACTCTCTGAAATTCAAGACAGGCTGAGCGTATCGATACACGGGGGTGTATCGATACGGTCTCAACTCTCTGGAATTTAGAGGAGTTGGTGGTTTTAGGGCGTATCGATACTGGTAGAGACGTATCGGTACGGTTTTACTTCGTTGACCAAGAGGTGTTGACCGAGAAGGGCGTATCGATACGCCCAAGGGCCGTATCGATACGGTTTATCTGAGTGGATTGTAAAGGTTGACTTTGGTCAAGGCGTATCGATACCCTCTGTAGGTGTATCGATACGTCCTGCTTAAAAGGGAAAATTTGGTTGTTTAAATGCATGTCTTGTGGGTTTTGTATCCGTGTTTGTTCGCTGCGTGTCCCATAACATAGGATTTATTACAGGCATCTAGAAAAGATAAAGAAAAAATAATTTAGGGTTGCTAACCGAGGGGGAACCTTAATTGGTTTTCGCTCAGTTTTCCCCGTGTGGCCCACTTGTACCGGTCATTCGGCTAGACCGGGACGAGGGGGTTACACATGGCGACCTATTATCATCGACAAGTGCCAATATTGACGCTCACGAGTTCCTTTCTTACAGCTTCATTCACTCAAAGCTTATCAATTTCAATTCGCTGTTTTATTTTGATTTTTCAACCCCATAAATGCCCAGGAATCTTCTGATAAAACCGACATGAAAAATTTTGTAAGAGACATATGCTTTCTCAATACTAAAAAATAATTTAAATTCAGATTAATTTAAGAAAGATGATGAATTTGAGTTGAACTTGGATAGCTTGCTTGTCTAAAGGTCGGTTATGTGGGGGCAATGCTTGTTGCATATATATAATTGAACCTAGCAACAAGTTAGAAAGTGTAGCATTCTTTGCACCACTGAAGGGACTCCTCATCACACTGATATAGACATGTTGCCGACTTCTCTACACAATTCTGGTTTTTGGGATTTACTTCATAAATGAAGTGGTAAAATTTTAAACTCAATTTTCGTTTTATGTAAATAAAAAACTATTATAATCTTATAAAAAGTGTTGGACAAAGCTTGTAAAAAGAAGCTACTTTTTACTTACAGACGAAGAATTACAGGTGGGGAGATAGACGTGATAGGTTAGTTCATCAAACTTTTATATACTGATATTGATTGATAATTTATTTTATGGTTTTATTATGTCGGTTGAGGATGAAAAATGATCAAATAATATATACAACTTAGCATATTGTATTTGTACCAGAAGTTGATCATGTTCTTCAATTCAGACATTGAACAAATAAATTGTATATATTACTATGGTGTGTAGGTAAAACTGCAACCTTGGCTCAACGGCAGGATCCCACATCGATTGTGAAAGTGACTAAGAGTAACAAATATTCTATAAATACCGATTGTACGATTCAGTAATTAAGAAGAACAAACTTTTTTTTTATCTTTCACTCTAAGTTTTTTTAACTTTTTACTTATTTTTATTGTTAATATTTTTTTTGTAATTGTTAGTTAATAAACCTACATGATGGACGGTGCGATGGAGATTGACATGATGGACGGTGCGATTGATATTGACTTGAATCGAGATGAGTTGGTTGCTGCTAAAGAGTAGGAGTTTGTTGAGCTTACCACACAGTTAGCTAATGTCAGGAGAAAATTTGATGTTGAACGTAATTGTTACGCCCGTAGACTTTCGCTACCGGGGACGTGCGGGCTTGGTCGACTCGCGAAACCTTGTGCGACTAAGTAAGCCTAAATCTACTTGTCACGGGGCTAGACTCCTGTTAACAAAACCACACACGCGACATTCGGCAAAGCTTTCCTGAAAAACACCTAAGTTAAGCTGGATTCTCGCTCTAGAAGATCAAACATTTCTAAAGCCCTCGAACGAAAGATCGTTCTACGCGGAAGCTAATCAAATTAACCCCGAAAGTGATGGCAACAAGAACGAACGAAGAACACTTAAGAACAATGAAGAACGCTTAGAGAGTTAGAGTAAACATTTCTTTGCAGAATAAATGATGAAGTGAATGATTACAACTGAGCTGGGAGGCTCTATTTATAGTTGAACCCCTCTAATCCAACGGTACAGTTTAAATCACATCGACAGTCGAGATCTACCTTATCTCTGAGCTGGGAGGCTCTATTTATAGTTCCAGAATGTTCTGGAAGATCCTAGAAGATTTAGTTCAACATTATCCATTTGAAATAGTAAGTTTGATGTATTCTACAAATTTTAATTCCTAAGATCAATTTATTTTGGGGTTTGGTTTTTTATTTGAAAGTTTATAAATCCCCCCAATCTCCTTATTGTCAATAATTTTTTTTTAACAAAAGTGTTAATAAAAAGGTTCTCGTTCCACAAAATCTAATATGTTCTTAATTATATATAATTAAGGAATTGTGAACTGGATGGAACCTTACATAGCCAAGGTAAAAGTTGAGCTGAAATTATATCTTTCAATTTGCCTCATATGACCATATTTTTTCATGTTTAAATTTATAAATTGCACATTGTCTATGTATTCAGTATTGCTTTAGTTCATTATATAAACTGAGTATATAATTTTACAAACTTAGAAGTAATTTGAATCTTTCAATTTGCCTCATATGACCATATATTTTCATGTTTAAATTTATAACAAAAAAATAGTTTGAGAGGGGAGGACCCTCGTATCAAATACACCATCAGTATATTTTAGTCCCTAATGTCATATGTAAAGAAAGAAAGAAATACACTTTTTTTTCTTCTGTTTCTTTGTTGTAAAAATAATTTTATAAAATTGTTTTGCTTCTTAAATTTTTCAATAACATTCTAAAATATTTTCCTTGTTTTCACTTGAAATATATAATTCCTTCTTTTGATGTTTTAATGCATAAACTGATCCGCCTAAATTGAATAATTTGGAATTCTTAGAGATAGATAATTCTCCCCCAAAATAACTTTATTGAGAAATTTGGAATAATGCTTTCTCTAAAAATTCTAAATCTATCCAAATGTGAATTGAATGAGACCTTATAAAGTCAAGGTAAAAAACATTCGACTCCGATCATTATATAAAGTCAGTTAAAAAAATCATTATATAAAGTGCATATATAATCTTACAAACTTGGAAGAGTTGGTCTTGAAAGGTTCAGTTGGAAGTCGAGGAGAAATTTCTTCTTTGAAGCATTTGGAGTTGTTTGAATGTGTGATCAACCCAAACTTCACCCTTGAAGGTAATTTGAATCTTTCAATTTACCTCCTATGACCATATCTTTTCATGTTTAAATTTTTACAGCAATGTTTAATGTCGAATCTAATCCAGCATACCCAAAATTCTTTGATTTCACAACACAACTCTGTCAACTCCATAAAAGAAGAAGATAAACTCTGGGTAAGATAACTTCAAAGATGCATCCTTATTTTCTGTTCTAAAACTCTGGGTCTGAACTATTTTTGCAAGTTTAGAAACCATATCCGTGGCCGGTTTTCTACAGTGCTGAACCGTGAACAACCACTTGATTTGGTCCAAATATCTCTCAAACAAACCCAGCGAAAGAGATTTAATGTCGAAAGCACTGAAAAAGTTCGGCAAATATCAGCCATGGCTCCATCGTAGAAAGCCCATCTTGTCTGCTTGATTCTTTAAATGCACTCCGGCCAAAATCTGAAACTTTCAGATTCCCGCTTTTCATCGACGAGGAGATTCTCAGGCTTCAAACCCCTCTGCCGCGGCAGCAATCAATCGGTAGAAATAGTGTCGGGTGTATCTTCTTTGAGTTTGCCTTTACCGACCCTTGTAGAAAAGTTCTCAACTTTGCAATGTATTGTTTGTCCCACATCGAAAGAAAAACGTGGCTATGAGTTATTTATAATAAGACGCTGAAAGCGAACGGTCAACAGGGGTGGTAGGAACCGTGGTGGCCTCGATATCCTTAATGAACCCTTACCATACTCTCTTTAAGGGGGAACACCTGTTGGGGTTTTTCTCCAACGTTTCCCCCGTGTGGACAAAAAAAGAAACGTTGATGCCCTACGAGTGCCGTTCCGCAAGAGGAGTTGCAGGTCCGGGTTGGGTGCGCTCAAACGCGTGCTAACAGCTATCAGGTCCTCGCCTCTTAAACCACCCCACCCATCTTTTTAAAATGGAATTTCCCAATGATAATTAAGTTAATACTTAAATCTAATGCTAAATTAAGAATGAAAATGTACAGGCACTTAGCTTGGAATTAGCAATCACATGATGCCATTAAGACAAAACCCCCGACCGACCAAGTTGAAATTAGATAAAAGGAGAGGCAGAGAGGTTAAGGCATTTTGAGATTAATGCTTCACTCAGAAATATAGTCCATTTCTCTTCTTCCTCACAATCTGATCACAGCCGTAAGTCATGCTCGTGTTATTTGACCCTGACAACGACCACATCATGATTGACTCATCGCCGTCCACTATCGTCGTCTCCGATTTCTTGTGGGATCAGGAAATCCGAGCAGAGTGTCAAAGTGTTGCACTCCCTTAAGAATGGAGAGAGGTCTCTGTAGTGTTTCAAGACAGTGGAGTTAGCATTTTGAGAATATATAGGAGGGATGCATCATACATGGCTACCTATGGCTTTGGAGAGTGGGCAGGAATTGGAAACCGGGAAAAAGAAGTTAAGATACATGACAAGAACGTGGGCGCTGTTTCCATGTCTCCATTTTGGCTTAAGACCTTCTAAATTGCTAAACTAGTACACCAAGCACATTTCGATACAAATTTTACTTCAGTTCATAAATTTTTATATACAATCATTTTAAGGGAAGAATGTCATATTTGTAGAATATGTATGATATTCAACAAAGGTAAGATTTCAACTTTAGTATATATAATTTTTGTTTTATTTTTCATGATCGTTTTATAATACCTGTTCAAAGCTTATAGCAACTTGAATTGATATTCAACAAAGTTTGTGATATCTATTTTTGTTTTCTTTTAATTTGAGTTTCTTACATGTGTGACTGATTTACCCGCAACAACTTTGTCCTGTGTCAGAAAAAAATGTGGGTTTAATTTACGGATTTTGTTATATTATATAAGTATATAATCCAGTTTTGTATAGTTCGTGAATCCCTAGTGGTGTTACCAAAGCCTAGCTCACGTGCAATGCTTTTGCCTTATTGCAACTGGTACTTTGTTTAGATCAAGAAGAATGGAATCTGTTTTTTTTTAAAGCATTCAAAAGGTGGTGAGTGTATGTGAATGTGAGAAACGAATCATTTGTAGTTTACATTACACCTTGGATATAATTGGACTGATACAATTGGAACAGGCCTGAATCCACTAGCCTTTTTCTTAAAGAAAACGAAGAGTGTTCTTTTTCTTGGATAAACAATGGACTGATACAATCCAATTGGTTCTGCCACCCAACACAATTTCTATACCCGCCCAAGGACATGAACCGTACCGGGGTAGGGATAGTCATAGGTTGGGTTAGATATTTTTATCTTAAATTCGAATCTGATCTGATTTTATCTAAAAAATTATTCAAATTCAATTTTTTTTTTAAAAAAAACAGGCCTTAAATAATCGGGTCAGATTAAAACTTGTTTAATTTGGATCAAATGATCATCCCTAACCAGGTCCCCGTAAGGAAACAAATAAGTAGACCATTTTTATTGATATATATTGCTGGAAAAAAAGGGTTAAATGACTGCCGCAAACCAAGCCCATAAGTTCAATCCCTGCAAGTAGGGATGTAAACAAGCCAAGTCGAGCTCGAGTAGTGCTGAGCTCGACTCGGTTCGTTAAGATTTTGAGTCAAGTTCGAGTTTGAGAAATTTGAGCTCGACTCGGCTCGTTAAAAATTCGTATCGAGTTCGAATTTTATTCGAGTCTAGTTGAGTCAAGTGTTGACCGATCTTTGACCATGTCAAACTCGAGTATCTCACCATCTATCACGTATAATTTAAAACCTTATCATGAAAATACTTTGATACACAAGTTGTATAAACTCAAGCTTGTTAATTTTACGGTTTAGAGTGTTAGTTTAGGGTTTAGAGGTCTAGATTGTTGGGTTTAGAATTTAAGATTTTGATTTTAGGGTTTAAGACTTTATGGTTTATATTTCAATGTTTTAAGTTTAGAAATTTATATTTTAAATTATAAAAAATAAAGAAATTAGTATATTCTATTTTTGAGTAGCTTGCCAACTTTTCGAGTCCCTACCCCAATTACTAGGGCGTTTGGTGTAGAGTCAACCCGCCCATCTTACTCCACACATGGGAACGCCGACACGGAGTCAGCTCGCCCATCTTACTCCCTACATGTGAGTACTGACGCGGAACTGACCCGCCCTTCCTACTTCACACAAGGAAGCACCGATACGAAGTCAGCTCTCCTTTCTTACTACACATATGGGAGCCCCCGACGCGAAATTACACTTATCCTACCTTGCCTACCCCAATTACCAGGGCGCTTGGTGTAGCATCATCCAATAAATCATCCTACCCTGCCTATTTCCTCCTTAGAAGCGCTTGGAGTAGCATCGATCAATAAACCATCCTACCCTGCTTACTTCCTTCCCGTATCAAGTAGTTCGGCTCGGTTCGTTAAGAATTCGAGTCGAATTCAAGCTCGAGTTAAGTCTAATCAAATCGATTTTTAACCGAATCGAGCTCGAGTAGCTCGCGATCTGTCTCGTCTCATTTACGACCTTACTTGCAAGAATGACATTGACAGTTAGTGCTTTCTCGTGCATCAGATTAGGAATCCTAAACTTGTGTGCAGTTTATATACACGGATTGAAACTACATTTGAAATGAAATGATAACCATGCACTGCAATTATCAATCACTTTAGCAATTTAAAGGGCAGTCGCCAAACAATTAGGTTGAGCGATGATGGTTCATATATTAGTATTACACTGTAAAGAGGTCCCAAAATCTGTGTTTCCAACAATGGGCAAGTTCAAAACAATTGGACTGTGTCGTGGTCGGTGCATTCATCGGCAACCTCACTCGGAGCCGTATTGTAACAAGGTGAAGAGGATGGGCTCACATATAAGGGGTAAACTAGGCACTAGGCAGGGGCTGACGCCGCCCCATGTGAGAATTGATGTGCGACAAAACATGTGAGCTTGCATGGGGATGGGGAAATATTAGGTATGGGAAGGCGTAGAAGAAACCGATCATATATCATATGGACATGAGAGATCCATGCATGGAAGTTAGATTGCTTTTGTTGCAATGCTTTTCAATGCTGAGACAAATCCTTTTACTACATATCTATATAGGATTTTCCTTCAATCACTCTAATGCAGCTGTTGGTGTTTAAACTCGTGACCTCTAAAAATAATAATCGTTCCTTTAATCATTAAGGCAAATTGATCCGTGCATTAAGTTATAATAAATCTGAAACTCATATATTATTTGTGCAAAATAAAACTTAAACTTTAATTCCTGAAGAACCTAAAGTTTTCATGGATATAATTATTTTATTTTATATGAAATAAATTCTCGGAAGTCGGCCCAAATGGAAACTCTTCGACAGAATAGTCTCCACTCTCCAAGATGTTTTGCTGTTGGCCTAAGTGAAAACATACAACGTGAATTGCCTATGCCCACGTGGCCCACCCACCTGCCACGTAATCCTTTGTGGTCCATTGGGCTGCTAAAGACAAAACTTCTTTGTATAAAGAGAAGTTATTAAATGAACCTAACTTATCATGTCATTTATAATCTCAATCATTTTATTTCTTTTATCTATATCACTAATTAAATTATAATTAACTTCTAAATAATTATTTACTTCATATTTATATGAAAAAAATAAAATTTATCATTGAAAAATGACATAAAAAAGAAAATAACTAATTTTTATTGGTTGAGATTATAAATAACGTGATTGGAAGAGCTCAAGTAACAAATTCTCGTAAGTGGTAATAATTATTTAATCAACTTTTCACCAAAATAACACCATAATAAATGAATTACTCACTTTCAATTAACTTCTAAATAATCTCTATTTTGACCATATTTGTTACATAAGTAAAGTTATGTTTAATGAATCGAACAATTTTATCTTTAAAATATATAATAATTATTTTTTATGATGTTATTTTAATTAAAAAACCTATTTGGTGTCATATGGGGTGACTTTAAAGTTTGACCCATCTCCGTCACCGTCACATTCAATCTCGTTTGTTTTCTGTGACACGTGGGATTTGGCCCACCTTGTCTCCCCCAAATGCTAACCATGCAATGCAACACCTAATTAATTCCATTCACTGAAACTTCAAATTCAAATTTGTTCATTCAGACAGGGATTAAATATTTTTATTTAAAATATTATAATTTGTTAAATTAAAACTGCATCTGATTATATTTATTTTAATATATTAAAAAATTAAAATAATTTTATATTTAAGTTTAAAATAAAACACTCTATGTATTGAATAATAATTTGAATGATTGAATTTGAATTTAAAGCTGGTAAATAAATATATTTATATTTTTTCTTTATTAATACATTTATCAATGTGTAGTCTTTTCTTCCTTGAATACATTTTATCTTGACCGCTTTAACATGTTAATGTCTATCGTTTAGTGTTTTGAGTTAGTAGGAAAGAAAAACAAAGATAAATAAAATAATATTTGTTTAACTTTTTTTTTGACATCGGTTGCAATCTCATAATAATATTTGTTTAATTTTTTATTTTAATAATATAAACTATTCGAATATGAATCTCGTAATAAAATTTCTTTTTCTCTTTTAATAAATTGTTTAAAACTACAGTATTTTGGTAATAAAAATTAGGGGTGAGTAAAACTTAATTCGACTCGAAAAAATCAAATATTTTTTCCAATTTCGAGTTATTCGAGTCAACTCGAGTAACTAGAAAAAAATCGAGTTCAAGTTGAAATTTTCCCTACTCGAAAAACCGAAAAATCGAACTTAACAATTTTGCGATTTAGTCCATGGTTTCATTTTTCTTCAATTCCTCCTTCATTTTAAGTTCTTTTTTACTAAATTTGAGCCACATATTACTAAACCAATGTAGAATACTTATTTAGCTTCAATTCATATTTTTGAAAATAAATTTCATATTTTTTCAATTTATCCCCTTAACTTTGTACGATTTCCTCATTCATTCAATCCCTCTTTCGTTTTAAGTCAATTATTGACCAAATTTGAACCACATGCTCCTAAACCAGTGTAAAGTATCTATTTAGCTCCAATTCATATTTTTAAATTAAAATTCTTACCTTTTCAATTTAGCCCCTCAACTTTAAATGATTTCCCATTTCTTCAATTCCTCTTTCGTTTTAAGTCTATTTTGACCAAAAATAAACCACATGATTCACTAAAACTATATAACATCAATTCATATTTTTTACAAATATTTTTTTTTACAATTTAGTCTTTTAACTTTACATTTTATTTAATTTGATCATTCAACTAATTTTTTTTTTTGTAAATTTTTTCTTCACACCAATTCATTGACTCATTTATCCCCCAAAAGTTCCTTATTTAAAAATAATATTATAAATATATTTTAGAAGTTTAGATGATATTTTTTATTAAATAACATTAGAAATCTCACTTATACATGTGAAAAATAATATGAAGAAATACATATGCATATCTTATATGATTAGAGAAAGTCGTTTAAATTAGAATCAAACCGTACTATAATATGATACATAATTACAGTTAAATTTGTATAGAAACTTGAAAACTCGACTCGAATCGAAAAAATTTCAAATTAAATTTAAAGTAAAATATTACGCGTTAACTCAAATAATTCAAATTTTTTGACTTGACTCGATCTAACACTCACCCTTAATGAAAATAGTAATTATTAGACAACTGTCTGTATCATAGTACTATTTTCTTTTATTGCACATATTGTGTTATTACACTTTGAGCTCTCGTGTCACCTCTTTAAGGTAAAGTCAGCTTTTGACAAAAGCTAGGGGATTCCATTTTAAATGAGTAATCAAATCAAATATATAGGAATAGTAGTGGGAAAATATCGACCGTGACCGGGGGAGTACCACCCTATGAGAGCCAGGTCACCTCGCCCCCCCCCCCCCCCCCCCCCCAAAATTTACAATTTAATATTTAATATTTCAACTTTTCTAAAAAATCAATTTAGTTTCTTTAAAAAAATTAGAAATTACTATTTTTTTTTTGATATTTTAATCAATAAATCTCAAATAAAATTTTAGCTAAATTTCTAATTTTTAAGGAAATACACTGTCCACCATACTTTGAGGTCTTCGTTTATACCATATTTTTATATTTTATTTTCATGTTTTAATTGTTTATTTCTTCAAAGTTTTGTTTAATAGAATGAAAAGAAAACTAAAAGATAAAACATTATAAGTATAATTAAGTAATAAAAATAAATTTTAAAATATATAATTTAATTAATGTACATCTCTCTTACTTTTTTTCCGTCTTACCATTCTAAATTAAAATGTTTTGATAGTGAGAATAAAAGTGATCTTACTTATATTAATCAGCTAAATTGGTTTTGAGCTAACTCGTGACACGAAACTCGACATACATTTAATAACAATATATAATATTTCTAAATAAAATATATTTTTATGTAAAAACATATTTCATAAAAAATAAATTAGCAAATGAACATAGGTGCTTAGATGAAGTGTTAAAAAGTTTGTATACAAAACAAATAATATTCATATCTTAAAAATATGTTTTTGGTAGTTTTCCAGTCAAGTTGGTGTGAAATTAACTCGTAAAACTTTGATTCAAACATACATATTAACGGGGAAGGATATACATAGAAAGTGAAAGGGGCAAATTTTTGGCCTAATATCATTTCAAGTCCCTATCAGTTTGAATTTAAGTTGAATTAAACTTTTACCCCTTTATTTTTTGAAATTAAATACTTAATAAGTTTATATTATTTTGAATTTCTGTAATTTGCTCTCTTCACATTTGATCCTAGTACCTAGGGATGGACCGAGGGTGTGGCGGGTGCAGTCACCCCTAAAAACTAAAAATTTCTATACGACTTTCTAATGTATTTTCTAATAAGAATCTATTTTCGCCCCCTTAAAAATTTATAAGTTCGCCCCCTAACCTAAAGTCCTGCGTCCGTCCCTTCTAATACCGTCTTTGCATATTAATGATTCTAATATGAATATATGTTTTATTTAACGTCAATAAACACTAAACACTGGTTAGCATTCTGGGTTGTCCTAAAATTTATCGTCTTTATTGGGTTTCATTCTGACATTGGAAAATACAAAATCTGTCCCCCACAAAGGCGTATATGGCCTATGGGTCTGTATCCTCCAACATGACCCACAACGCTGTGCCCAAATAATCACTCTTTTTCTACAACTAATTCTATGTTCATCACGAGACAAACAAAGGGTAATGTTCATAATTTCGAACACCACAGCATTATAAATTATCAATATATATGTATATAGGAATTTCAAGTTATAAAATATAGGAACTCCAAGGGGGGGTCCTTACAGCAAAGTTGAAGTATATATAAAGGCAGGCAGTGTAGAAATTCTTCAGGAGACTTGCATTCAAACTTCCTTTCCTAATACAAAGAAGAAAAAGTGAAACACAAATTTCCCTGCACTTTTGTTTTTAGTCCCTGCAAATGAGGCCTTCCAGTTTTGTAGCATCTTCTCTGGTGTTGTTCGTTTTCCTTTCTAGTGTTCAAGGTAAACTCCTACAATTCTTTCTCAATAACACAACAATGCCTCCATTCCTTGTGAATTAAATTCTGACATCTTATCTTCTTGTTTCTTTTTGAAGGGATTCGATTGGAGAAAAGTTTCAAATCAGCATGGCATCCTAAACTGCATGTAAGTATGCAGTTTCCTTCATTTTTTTATGCATTCAGATGGAGTTTTTGCTCCATTATTTTCCATTTCCTCATGTTAAAGTGTAGACCTGTTGTTTCATGCAGGAAGAAGCTTTGATGAAAAACAGTAATGGAGTTTTGGGAAATGTTATTTTCTGCAAAGGACATTGTACAGGTACCCCAGAAGGAGAACAAAAATCACACCACTGGCACTGGCTGCCAAGCATTCATTAAAATTACAGTGGACCTAGGATTTACCCTCTTCTAGGAAAAGTTCACTTTCATATTCTTTTTATTACCAGGGCTAGATAGTATAATTATTCCTTAAAATGTGTCATAAGAACCAGGACTCAGAATATTCTGACAAAGCAGTTTTGTCCACAAAGAAGCTTCTCAAAACTATGATTAATTCCCTTTGAGTTGGATCATTTTGAAAAACAAAAGTCTAGAAAAGTTCACCTTGTCTCTTACACCAACTGATGTACACATTCATTTTTTGCAGGAAACAGTAGGAAACTTCTTACTGCAACTACTGCTACTACTCCTGTATCTTCCACCAGTTCAAAGGTTGGTTAATATAGTCATCACTTGTAATTTATTTCTCGAACCCGATATTTAGTTCATTTATGCAGTCACTGTTGGAATTCCGACATTTATAACTCTTTTTCTTAATATATTTGACATTATGTGCTCTCCATGTATCCAGAGCGAAGACAGAGGAGATAACAAAGCTAACACTACTTCAAAAGTCAAATTAGGAAACAAAGACAATGGTGAAAAGCAAGAGGAAGTCCCTGTTGGTTCGCCGACAACTTCCGAGGTCCATGAACAATATGCGGACATCATGGAGATAGCTGAAATGGACTATTCCCCAGCCAAGAGAAAACCTCCAATACACAACTAAGAGTGTAGGGGAAAAAATCAAAGACAATATTTAAAAAAAAAAGAAGCAGCAAAAGTTTTCCAGATAATTAAAGGAATGAGAAATTTGACAGCATTCCAGGAATGCTGCAGTTTTTTTAGGGTTAGAGACTGAGTCTTTGTATATATATATATATATATATATATATATATATAATATATATTATTTCTATTTACTATCTCACTTATTTGTTAAACCATCACTATTGTTGGTTGAGTAATGCTGCACTCTTTTTTTAGGACTGCTGTATGTTCTGAAACTTTACATTATCATAGAATCAAAAGCTCCCAAATAACATAAACAATTTATGGATTTAGTAACTGCATTGGCTAGATCTTAACAGGAGATGTCTCATATATGAAAAATGGGATGTGGACATGATTTAATATAAAGAAGCATAAAAAAGTGCAGAAATGGGGGACCACCTAAGATTTTCAGTGAAAATGGAAAAGAGAATAGGCCAGTTTTAAATGAGAGTAGGTATGGAGCTTTATCTGTAAATTGACCTTGTGTGTCTTCTCTACTCATCTAGTGACCCACACATGAATTTGGGCTAGACCCACCATGTTTCACTTATTGATTATGGTGTTCGAATGGTCAGTGGTCACCCTTACATGTGGGCTCATATGTTGGGGGCAGAATTGGGTGGACCATGCACATGAGAAAAATGCTAGGTATGGTCTCTTCAACGTGGTTTGGGACAATGTTTTCAGTTCTCTGGTGCAACCACTGATGGCTGCACATATCCAGTTGTTTCCAATATAATTGCATAGCAGTTAATGTCTGAAGCACTATCAGTAGGATAGCTATGTTTAACAATTAACAGAACTGTTTCTGTTTATCTGTTTACAATCAAGTGTGCACAGATATACAAATCAATTTTGTTCCTTGAATTTGATTATTTCGAATCTCCTTTTGTTGATGAATGTATATACACTGGAAGAACTTACCTGAACAGACAAGCATAATCACTAACTAGTTTTCTCCTTTGTATACTGGGTATGGAGCAACGAACAAACATTTTCGAGAACTTATCCTTCTAAGAGGCATTTGAGACTCTGAAGCCCTTCAGCAGAAATACTTCTCCTGAATCTTGCACGCCGTATGATAGAAGGAAGAGGTGGTTCCAAGTGAAAACTCACTAAAACAACTGTCAAATTGTCTGTTGCTCCTCTTTTAATTGCTTCTTCAACTATTTCTTTGCAGCACAACTTGACATCATTGTGCTGTTGGAGTCGCCTCCTTGTAAAATCTACCGCATTTTGGCTGGTGAAAACATCCCATATTCCATCACTACCGATGAGCAAAAACTCGTGTTCCTTGGTCAATGTTATCATTTTTAGTTCTGGTTCAGCACTTAGGGGGCCAATTCTCTCTCCCATTTCCTTCATGCCTTCAAGGTGCCAATCACCTAATGCCCGGGTGACACCGAGTTGACCATTAAGGTAACCATCATCGATGAATCCACCCAGAGACTCGATTCTTCTCTTCTCTTTCATGCAACATGGCCTATGATCCTTTGACATCTCTATAGCTGTTCCATGCCGTGATAGTACAGCCCTAGAATCCCCAGCATTTGCCACAAGTAAAGACCTGTCAAAGATAACATCATCCTTTCAGGCAAAGGAAAAACCTAAAATGTTGATTCAAACATATAATGCAAATGAATTACAACATGTCCAGATTAAGCACACTTAAAAAATCTCTTGAATTGTGTAATCTCACCTTTCTCAATGCCTATCTTCCTGAAAATGGCAATGAAAAAAGTGGGAAAAAAAAGGCACAGCAAGGCCAACAAGATAAGCTCCAAAGATGCTTACCTCCCAAATATCATAGCAGTGAGAGCAGTAGTACCAGAAGCCTGGGCAGACTCAAGAGAGCATGACTTTGCAAATGCAGCATCAGTCTCCTTGAATGACCTGGTGACCGCCTTCTCTAGTTCTAAGGGAAAATCAGCATCCTCTACAATAATTCTCGGCAAATGATCACAGACGAATTGAGATGCGCATTTTCCTCCGTGTCCATCAAAAACCTGTTCTTTTTTATGTCAAAAAAGAGAATGCTTATGTATCCTTGTCAACTTCTTTTCCCCCTCTTATATATACTTTATTTAATGCCATCCCAACTAATTAGTTTTAGTAAAAAAAATGAGTTTCAATCTAACAGATAATTATTGGTTGAAGATCATGTTTAAATAGAAAATACGCAGGCAAGATATCGGCATCATGCTTGTGTTCAGGAAAGGCTACTTGAACAATATATAGAGGAAAAAAGGATTGTTACGAACTTACACCATAGAAGGAAACAGCTTCTTCACTCATTAAATTGCAACCAAAATTCTTAGCCAAGTCTGCAATGCATATATGTGTATCCTCCATATAAGGACGACCCCCAATGTGGGACCATTCTCCGGACCGAAGAGTGGGGATAAAACTTGTCAACAGGTCAAGTTTTCTCTCTGTGGCAACTGCATCCTCGGAAATACTTTCAAGCTGATGAAACACAAATAAGAACAAGACTATCAAGAAAAACACACACACACAATGAATGGAACCTGTAGAATCATTGTCAATGGTAATAAATGATCTTAATCCTATACAGGTACAACTGCATAAGATACGAAATTGTTAATGCAGGGCACAACACAGTTGAGGTCAAGAAGAGATTAAGCCTTAGACAAAGCATAATAGTGAAATATCACAAAGACCAAACTCTTTGAGAACCTAAGGTCATCGTTTGATTGAAATCCATACAGAATATAAAGCTAAATTCTGAACATACTTCAACTACACTCCTGGTTAGACCCTAGGTAACAAAATGTTTTTTTATTGTGCGACTGTGATATTCAATTTTAGAACATTATAAGAAGAAAGATAACAAGCTAACATAACATTCGTGCAACTGGTATATTGTATAATCCATCAAAAACTGCAACTATGATCAGGAAAGGCTGCTGCGCAGAGAGAAGGTACCAAAATTGGCTATTTTTCAATTTTCATAAAGCTTAATGCTACCAAGAACACATTTACCGAGACAAATTTCTCAACTTGAAGCAAAAGATTACCCAAAAAGATAAACACCCAAAACAAAATTATAAGAAACTGTCTCATCAAAATCAACTTTGTTTTCAGAAGAAGAAAAAATGTTGCAGGAAATGAAGTTTGGACACTAACTCTATTGCTGCCAGTGACCGTAGACAGGGGAGAGTCTTTATCAGCCCAATTCTTCACCTGGGTAGTCAAGGAATCATCCCGAGAAAGCAAAGGCCTAAGCTTTTTGTCGGTGCTGTCACCAAGGTCCTCCATTTCTTGGCTGACCTGCTCTGCATCATTAACACACATGGTGATGCTGATGATAATAAAGGAAATGAAAAGAGAATTGCAGGCGTGTCTAAAGTAACAGGAGGGAGAAAAGAAATAGAAAAACAACAAAGAGGGTAAGCATCAAAAGGAAAATTATGGAGTGGGGGAGGGTAGAAGATTTTGAGAATATCATTGGTTTGTGACTTTTTGTGAGATAAGAAAGCACCTTCCTTGTTATTGTTATTATTATTATAATCATAATTCAAATGTGAATGAAATAAGATTCCCAGATTTTTCTAATGAAAATCGGTTCCGTTGGAATGGTTGGGTTTTCCTTAATGCCTTGCTTTTTCTCCCCCCTTTTCAAACGTTGCCATCACCGTCATGTCTAAGGAAATGTCCTCTCTCTGAAATTGACCTGCCTCATTCCATCTTTTCTTCTCTTATTAATTCCACTTAATTATAATTTATATTACATGTTTAAATTTCTTCATGTTTGTTAGTAACAAGGAGAAAGGTGGAAGAAAGATGACGTACTAAATCATGGGGTTTGTTTTATTAAGTGGTAGTATTTGTGTCAAAAAAGTGTGAATTACAAGACAGGGAATAGATAGGGAAGATGATGATGATGATGCAAAGATAATGACGTTAGGTTTGTCTTTAATTTGCTTTATTTATTTTCCCATAAAGGGGTAATACAAAAATAAAATATAGAAAACAATAGCTTCGGAAAAGATAAAAATGTATTCTTGTTCAAAGATTCAATATTTGGATTGGAGATTGGTACAAATGGTCCCTAACCAAAAAGTAGGTTCTTTTCTTAGCCTCATTACACTTGGCTCTTTGTAATGTAAATTTGAAGAATCTTATCTCCAATGATGGACAATGAATCAAATTTTGCATCTTAATTTTTCTAAAAGTTTGTATTAACCCGTTGAATTTTTATTTTGAACCCTTAAATTAGATTTAGATAGTATTTAGAATTATTATTATTTTATTTGCAGTCGAATTATGGTAACAACACATTGTCAACATGCATTATTGTAATAAGTATTTTATATTTCATCGTCGATCCTTTATGATGTTTGTATCTGTCTTTTATTTTGAGTCTTTGAGTTAAATTTTTTTTTCATTACATAGATTATGTTAAAGGGTGTGTCTGTTTTGAATACTCAAACAAAGATTTATCGTAATTGGGTATGAAAGAAAATTCTAAAATTGAGAGACAATATGGTCTTGGTAGGTGCCTTGCAGAGAGATTTTAAAACAAAAAAAAAAGTGTGGGAGGTTATTAGGCATAAACAAACAAAGGTTCTATGGGCTCGAATTGTTTAGTTGTATTAGATAAATTTCCAATCAAAAGTAGAATGATAAGATGGAATTGTGAGGTCGATCCTATTTGCCAATTATGTCATGTTAATTTAGAGACGAGGGATCATGTGTTTGTGGACTGTGGTTTTTCGAGGCATGTGTAAGAGATGATTTTAAGTGCTTGTGGGCTGTAATTGTCTCGTAATTGTTGGCTTGAGAAATAAAATTGGATATTAAGGCAGGGCAAAAACAAGTCGTTACGTGCAATTATTCTTCGATTGGCTTGGTGTGGATTAAATTACTATATTAACAAGGAAGGAATAAGAGAATTTACGAGAGGAAGGTAACGTTTGGATACTGATATTTTCTCTTTTATTAAGCATGACGTTCGAGCTAGGCTCTTAAATTGTAATTACTTTAGTTTTGATAACTATTTAGCTGTTGATTGGAGCCTTTGTTAAGGGGCTGATTTTTTTATTGTATTTGGTGGACATGCTCCAACCATTAAGTAGTGTATATTTATAATTTTTGAATGAATAAAGTTTTTATTTATTTTAAAAAAATCGTTTTTTCTTTAGAGTACCCAGTAAAGGAGGAGGAGGAGAGAGAGAGATTAATATCCATTTATAAACCAATTACTTAGATTTTGTTGACCATAAATTCCTTAGGGTTGAAAAGAAAATGAAAATGACAAGGAATCTGCTTTGTTGCTTTGGTACGCGACGCATGATCTTGTTGGATGAAGCATTTGTTGCGTGTTACGGTTGCATTACCGATTAAACACTTGAATTTAATTTTTAAGTTCAAATTATGTTTAAACTTAATTTATGATTCAAATAATTCATTTTTATAAGTACCAATTTAAACTAACAAATCAAATCCAAATTGACAGAAAACTTTAAGCATCAAATTGTACATTAAAACTAAATTTAGATACCATAATATATATACACACACCATTTTTTTATACAAAAGATTTAGCCGAATCCTTAAGTTATCTTTGCTAAGTGGATATAAACGGAGCCCACTTAAGAAACTAAACCCAAATGCGTTAGCCTACTTTTAGGCCATTTAGCCATTCAGCCATTCAATTAATATTAAAAATTAATTTTAATAATAATTATTCATATCTGTATTGTTTATATATAATTATGATTATCCATAACTATTCAAAAAAAATATGATTATCCATATAATAGTACTAATAACGTAGAAATTAACCAGACAAATACATGGAAAAAGTGCTGCTACTTTTTTCCTTTATTCTTATAGACTAGTATACAATATATTACATAAAGCCGAACGCCAAGTGGGTGAAGGAGTTATACATCATAAGCAGCAGGCTCACTTAATATTATAGATACGCGGCGTGGGGGCTCACGGACGAGGCATATGTGGCTCGGGAGGATGACCGGGTCCTGGTGGTGGATGCGGTTTGGGACCTGGCGCAGGATGAGGAGGAGGTTCAGCATGTGGTGGCGGTGCTGGGTGGTGGTGGGGATCTGGTGGTGGAGGATGAGGTGGCGGCGCTGGGTGGGGGTGGGGACCTGGTGGTGGAGGATTATGCATTTTTTTTTCTTTCAATTTTCTGCTTATGGATAGCTTCTCAATTAGAGGAACTTGTGAATTTATAGTCAATTTTACCCGACCAAGAAGGTTAGGTTGTTTATACAACTACAAGTCAGATATGCTGGTAGGTTTCTACCTAAAAGAATTCATGGAGTTTTCTCGACGATCATAGAACTAGAAAAATATGAGGTTTTACACTTTTATACATGACGCGATTAGACATAATATATAATATAAAAATGCATACAATAATAAGTAATTAATAAAGATAAATTCGTTATAAATAAACCTCGGGAGAAGTATAATTGTTTTAAAAAAATTGATATATACAAAAAAAAAGTTAATCGGATCTTGTAAGAAACGAAAATCAGGCCTTTTGGAAATATAATATAAGTTCACAGATAGGATGGGCCAATGCTGACCAAGACTGGCTAAGATGGGCTGAGCTGCCGGTTGCGTTACCCCTTTTGCACGCTGCAGGTCTGGCCTGGTCTCTGGTTGCAACTTGCGACCGGATAACATTTCTTTGTTATGTTTTTTCTCTTTTGAGTTTAAAGTTGGGATAATTATTTGATACACTAGCGGTGTAAATTTTTAGTTTCTATAAGTGTCTTAGTTTTAGGATTTAAAGACTCAATTTAGGGTGCTTAAAGTTTTATTTTTGACTTATTTTAAAATCAAATGAGACACCTACATCCACACATATTTCAGTCCAAAAAAACTCTAAGCACTTATTGCAAATATATATATGTGTGTGGGGGGATGGGATCAAGTTACATGGTGTAAAACTTATTTGGTTTTACACTAATCTAGGATCATTGGATGAGTGAAATGTATGTATGAGATTAACAGTAAAAAATGTGAATATTATCACTTGGGAAAAAAAGATAAGGAAATAATTTGGGCCATTAATTACTATCATCCAACGGTCCAAAAACTTTGTAAAAGTAATTGAGTTTTACACAGTGTAAGTTATCCTAACCCATATATATATATAGTCAAGGGCGGTTCAAAGATTTTGGGGGCCCTGTGCAATTTATTAAAATATGGCTCTTAATTTATAATTAGTAAGAGATATAAGTATTTTTTCAAAAGAAAAAACTTTAATACAAAAAATATTATTAAATTGTTCTCTTGAGAACCAAAAAATTAACTTATAAACATCTAAATATCAAACATTTTCACTTCAGAATTATCATTCTTTTTGTATGTTTTAAGTTTTAGATAATTTTTATATAAACATAATTATATATATAATTTTATTTTTTTTACAAATATTTAATTTAATTTAGGTTCCCTATTTTCGGGCCCCTCTCTCTTGGGGGCCCTGTGCGGTCGCTCATGTCGCGCCTATCCAAAACCCCCACTGTATATAGTTTGGGCATTTCGTAAACCATATTTTTTTTTGCTAGAAAAAATTAGGGTGTTTGTTGTCGGTGATTCCCTGGAAATCACAGACCGTGAGGGTTGTGGCGCCCAAATTGTAACGCACATTCAAAAACAAAAAGAACAGTAACGTACTTTTAGTAGGAAAGGGTGTGCACCTGCATGAGCTACTTTGGATCGGGGGCGGTCCACTCTTCTAATCCCATTCTGCTAAACTCCAATTCCAGTTTGGAATTTTCCTCGGAAAGGAAATGCAATTCATGTGTTTGGTAGGGAATTAACGTCAAAAAGCCTGCTCTTAAAAAGGGCGAAAGAAGAAGAAGAAGAACCAGAGTCTTCACTTGCTTGGGAACTGAAGATTATCGTTGTCTGAAAGGATAAGAAGACATGGAGAAGAGTGCATCATCAACCGGAACTGCTGCTGATGCTAAGATATCGTCGATCTTCATCTATCCCATCAAATCATGCCGTGGAATCTCTGTCCCTCATGCTCCCCTCACTCCTACTGGTTTTCTTTCTGTCCATTTCTTTGCATTCAAATCTTCAAATCTTCATATATATATTGTCTTGAATGATATGGATATACAGGGTTTCGATGGGATCGGAATTGGGTGGTTGTGAATCAGAAAGGGAGGGCATATAGTCAAAGGGCTGAAGCAAAGCTTGCTCTAGTCGAGGTTAACCTGCCTAAGGAGGCCTTTTCAGAGGGCTGGGAACCTACCAAGAACTCCTATATGGGTAAAACCATTGTCTAATTCTAGCAGAACATGATTTCCTTTAGAATTTTCATGAGGTTTTCTGTCATGACCAACCATTATTTACTTTCATTCGCAGAAATAAAAGCCCCTGGAATGGATTTACTCAAGATCTCACTTGTTAAACCCCCACAAGTGGCCGATGGTGTTTCGTTTTTGGGATGGTCTGGCTCTGCTTTGGATGAGGGTGATGAGGCTGCAAAATGGTTTACGGATTTTCTTGGGAAACCTAGTAGAATGGTTCGTTTTAATGCAGGTTGGTTTGGTTCAAATACTGTGACCTGTGTTGCGTATTAAGATAGTTTTAGTCTCGAATCTATATGGCCAACAATTTGGTTACAACATTGTTTAATTAATGCAGCATCAGAGACTAGGGCCGTGGATCCTGTGTATGCTCAAGGGCATTTCATAATGTTTTCTGACCAGTACCCATTCATGCTAATATCTCAGGTTGGTCGGATTCGGAAACGATTTTTATTTTTATTCTAACAGCGATGCTAATGATGATGATGATAATAGTTCAGTAAAGCTCAAACCTGATGTTGGAAGTATAATTCTTTGCAGGAATCTTTGGATGCACTGAACAAGCTTCTCAAGGAGCCTGTACCGATTAATCGTTTCCGACCCAAGTATTTGCCTTTTCCTTTTAGGCTCATACCCTTGGTTAGATTACCTCTCTTTTCCTGTATTATTCATGAAATTGTTGCACCATTTACCTTGCTTGTGATAGCATCCTTGCTGCCGGTTGTGAGCCGTTTTCCGAAGACCTGTGGACAGAGATTAAGATAAGCCAATTTTCATTTCATGGTGTGAAACTATGCGCCCGCTGTAAGGTAAGAAGCTAACCTTCCTGCATTTTCAGCTTGTTTCATGAAAATTAATTTTTCTTTTCGAGTATACATATTGGTTTGATTGTTAGTCGAATTGTATGAGCTGCACGTATCAAGTATCTTGCGATTTTAATCAGGTACCTACAATCAATCAAGATACTGCAATTGCTGGGCCGGAGCCGAATGAAACTCTTATGAAAGTCCGGTCGGACAAGGTTTTGCGACCGGACAAGAAACAGCAAGGGAAGGTAAGAACTAAGATGCTTGTATCCTTCTAAGTATTGTACACACGAACGATCTGTATATAAGTATTTGTCCAATGATATATGGCAGATCTACTTCGGGCAGAGCTTGGTCTGCAAGGAAAGTTTAACTGAAGGCAAGGCAAAGATGGTTAAAGTGGGAGATCCTATATATGTCATCAAGAAAGTCTCCAATGCTGCTGAAGCAGCTGCTTGAATGCTGAGCATTCTTCTAATAATAAGAGCCATAACTCCGATGAGACTTATGATCGCGTTATCTAGTAATTCGAGTAGGGTTATAAATAAATCATGTTCGAACAAACTCGGGTTTCGAGTTTGGACAAACAAACTTTTATGCAAAAGTATATTTTGCTTGTTTCGGGTATTGAAAATGCTTCTAGGTAAGGCCATCCTTCGTCTGCAGCAACGCAAACTGAGTAGTTTACTTATAAGCACTGAGCACATAAATTATTTAAGCTGTTTCTTGCATATAAATTATTGAATTGTTACCGACAAGTGTTCGATTCGGTAGTAAGACGTATTGCACTATTTAAAAGAGAACCCACGAAACCTAATTAGGTTTAACACTCTCATCCAATTAGATTAACTTTTCGATAATTCATCGTTCTCAAATTTAAACCTTTTTTATGTATTATCATCTCCGTTAAATACTGAGTAATGTTGCTTTCGGTTCATTTATTTACACGACTTACCATTGATGCTATGTCTTGCATCGACGAGATTAGTAAGACAATGAAAAGTAAAATGTGTTTCAAACGGCAACGTTTTTATGCCAATTATATTCGGGTTTTCTTTCCTTTATTTTCTTCTATTTAACGTGTAATAGTATATTTGTATATAGATGGGTAATTATTATCGTATGGTGTGCAATGTGCATGCATATTCCCAAATTTGTAATAAGATTAGAAGTCCGTCGAGATAACAGCACAAAACCCTATCCTATTCATAATACTATTTTTATAACTCGTCTCTCTTTTTCATTTTATCTAAATTATAATAATATTTTTAAAGTAAATATCTATATTAGAATTCACACAATAAGTAAAATAGACATAATTATTGGACCAATTTGTGGATCTATTATCATCCTTTTAAATAAGAACAACTCTAATGATTTGATTAGTATTATTATCATCAAACAAATTTAACAATTTGATATTATTATTATTTAGAGTTTACCAGTCCAAATATTAATTTACTCTCAATTTAAGGTAATTTAAAGTTCAACTTAACATTCTTTAATCATATGCTTTATTTATTATTTTTTATCAGATTTTATTAAAGGAAATTATATAATTTGAGACGTGGTCATATGCCTCATTTAAAATTTTCTTAAGTCTAAATAAATGAAAAGAATACCATATGACCATGTTATATAACGTAAAAATAAAATACTGAAACAACACCCCGAAACACAAACACGGACAAATGTTTGAATCAAAAAGCAAATAAACACTTCAATGTCAATTCCAACAGCAGACGCCCAAAGCCAAAAACAACTTCACTCACCTATCACGCCCTAACTCCAACATCCCTTATAATTAAACCAAACCAGCCATTGTCACCTATCAATGTCATGTTGTAGCTGTTAACCATGATGCTCAGCCAAAACACCCAACAACCGTAAAAAACTATGACAAGCCAAATGCCGTAGCAAATTAAATACTAAGACAAGTTAATTACCACGCAAATTAATTACCAAGACAACTCTTCATCTCTCATTAAAAAAACATATCATTGAAAGAAAAGAAATGCATACGGCATATTCCTTATTATTTTAAAGATCATGCGCAGCACTGCAATAATAAATATATATTTTTATGATAACATGATCTAATCCGTTCATATCACTTGACATTTCCTAACTAATAAATCATGAATGGCGTGATAAAACATAGAAAGATTTTGATATGTTAGTTTGTGTAAACTTTAATTTACATAAATTTATTAGATTTATGGTTAAGGTTCAGAGCTTAAAAATTTAGTTTGTAGGGTTTAGAATTTAAAATTTAGGTTTATAGTTTAGAGTTTAGATTTTAAAATTTAAATTTAAAGAAGAGTCATGTAATATTTTTTTATATAATATGTATATTAAAATATAACCTATAAAATATTTGTTTATAATTTATTAGTCATGTGTTTGATTCTTTAAAGTAAATTTCAAATGTTTTATTTAAAGATATCATTGTTACTATGAAAGATAAAAAACATATGTAATAATACTTATTTTTAAAAAAATAGTTTATAATAATATATGTTATAAAATAAAACAATAATATTTATTATTTTTTAATTAAATTGATGTCAATTGAGTTGTGACAAAATTTTATGAATTTAGATTGAAAGTAAGATTATTAACAAGATAAATAATTTATTAAATATTTAAATTCGATTTTATGTAGATATTTTAAAGAATATTCACTCTTGAAAATTATAATCTTAGAAAAACTATTTATCTAGTTTCTTAATAAAAAAAGTCTACGTAATTGATTTGATGTCCTAGGGAAGAATGTGGATTTAAGAGGCAGAGCCCACCAAGTCCAGATTAGCCTTATAGAAATTGAAGTTGCCCAATCTTCTCTTTTCTTTTTCATACGATTTTGACTGAGAATTTGCATGAAGCAACCCACGTGGCGTCACCCCTAACGCCCCTGCTTTCTCTCATTGCAACTTCGGGAGAAAAAATAACAATAAAAAGTCACTGCCAGCCAATTTCAATCTCCTTGGTTTTCTCGAGAAAATCAAAACCCCACGGTGAATTTCATTCTCAAAACGACATAGAAGCCAGAAGACTGGATTTCCTGAGATAGGAAGCTGAGAGACAAAAGGAGAGTTAACGATTCGTCCTAAGCGCCGAAAATGCCCTGAATCAAAGGCGGTTCCGGACCACCGCCGACCCGCTGTCTCTATCTCTGTCTCGTTCTCGTCTACTCCCATCCTCCCTCTCTCTCACCACTTTAATCTGGTACTTATTAGTCTTCATTTTAATATTTTTTAGCTCTGTTTGTTGCTTTTAGGAAATAGTCATAATACCCTTTTATGTAAAAGAAGTTTATTGCCGTTTCTCGGAGGTTTTATTTGAAAATTCTAGTATATTTTAAGGAAATAAACAAAACCCAGAAACCAAAACCCTAGCTTTGTCTCTTCTGCACTTGATTTGCACTAATCTAAGTCAATATCCCATTTAGCTGAATCCTGTGTTCTTGATTATGGCATTTGATCCTAACGCTATAAGACCGTTGAATGTGGCTAGAACTATAAATGAAGATCCCCGCATTGTTGTTACTGGTAATGTCACTGGTAGAAACATTGAAGGGTTTTTTTCTAACCCATCTCGGGAGCTTGGAAGTCCTGGTACCAGGCCTGTTTTTTATCCAGCAACTATGGCAAATGCTGATTTTGTAGGTATAGGGTATGCAAATGCAGTTCCCTTGGCACCGGGCGCCCCTGCTTGGAGGCCTCCCATGCCAATGCCTATGACTGTGGGGCGTCCAAGTATGAACCATGTTGTTGGGTTTGGCTATAATCCCAATTTGAGCAATATGGTTGTTGCTAATGATGTGGATCAGGTTAGTAATGATGTGATGGCTGGGCATGGTTCTAGTCCTAGTTTGGGCAATAGAAGCGGTGGGAATGGAATTGATCAAGTGAGTAATGATGTTATGCCAACATGTTTTGTATCAAGTTCCAATACTGGAAATAGGGGTAATGGCAATGGAAATGATCAGTTGAATAATGAATTATCAGGTGGGCTTGCCCATAAACCAAGTTTAGGACTCAGAAGCAATGGCAGCAGGGTTGATCAGGTGAGTGATGAGGGCGGGGGTGATTCGGTGCCAGGAAAAAAGGTTAAGATTTTGTGTAGTTTTGGGGGGAAGATATTGCCTAGACCTAGTGATGGGGTGTTGAGATATGTTGGGGGGCAGACAAGGATTATCAGTCTTAACAGAGATGTGAGCTTTAATGAGTTTGTGCAAAAGATGGTGGATGCTTATGGGCAACCTGTGGTTATTAAGTACCAGCTTCCTGGTGAGGATCTTGATGCACTGGTATCCATTTCATCCTTAGATGATCTTGATAATATGATGGATGAGTATGACAAAGTGGTTGAAAGGTCTTCAGATGGGTCAGCTAAATTAAGGGTATTTTTGTTTTCCTCTTCGGAGCTTGATCATTCTGGTCTTGTTCAATTTGGGGATTTAATTGACAATGGACAGAAATATGTTGAGGCAGTGAATGGAATTGTAGAAGGATTGGCTGGTGGCATCACACGGAAGGAGAGCTTAGCAAGTCTGGCTTCAACACGAAATTCTGATTTTAGTGGGAGTGAGGCTGTTGATAGCATTGGTGCTGGTCAGGGGGATGTTAGTGGGGCTCTATCAACGAGCATGTTATCACCTGGAGGGAATTCAGCTACTTCTTTTGATACTGGTCCAAAAATAATGGCCGTGGATCCTAATCCAGCTGTTTATGCAGATGGTGCTGCTGTTCATTTAGGAATTCCAGTGGTTAAGCCTGCTCCTCCTCAAACATTGTCTTCTCAACCTGAGGTTGAGTCAGAGAGGTTGATGCCCCTTACTTCGACACCTCAGCAAGTGAGATATGATATGCCACACCACTATGGATCTACATATATTGATCCTCGCCATGATGTTATGAACCGTTCTGATTATGTGCATCTTGCACCTCAAATGGGGTACTCAAATCCTAGGTTGGCGGGCAACCCTGATTCTGTATTCAACCAACAGCATTTTTGTGATAATGCTACCTCTCATCAGTTCATTCCTGCAGTGCACATGACAATGACTCCCTCCACTTCCCATGTTGGTATTAGACCAACAGTAGTTCAGCAACTGTTGCAACCCCAACAAATTCCGGTGGAGAACCATCCTGGTGAAAGCACTTTTGCTACAAAGATAGTTCAGCTTCCTGTTGATCAGAGACAGAATGTTTACCAGGCCCAGATTCCATCCACAATGGTTGGAGGAGGTTATGCCTGGCATCATATTCCCCAAAATGAGCATGTTGTCTTGTCAGATGGATCATTGCCTCAGCAAGCGACTATTCCTGAGAAGATCCCAAGGCTCGAGGACTGCTGTATGTGTCAGAAGGCTTTGCCTCATGCGCATTCTGATCCTTTGGTAAAGGATAGAAGAAATAGTTGTGCAACACCTTTAGTAAATACAAATTCAACTTATCATAGCCTGCGTCCAGAAGATAGTATGAAGGTTTCATCAGCAAACAGAGTTGTGGTGACTGGAGCGATAGGGGATGGCATTGTTGAACAAGGAGCTGGGTTTCCACAGCTTGGTCACATTGATCATCAAGTTGGAGGGCTTCAGTCAGATGCACTTGGATTATCTCAAGGTCTTGATGTACAAAATGAACTTGAAAAAAATATTACCTCGAGAACTGATAATTCTGAGCATCCTAGGGTTTTAGTAAGTCAGGGTTTTATGGGTATGCCAGGCGAGTTACAATCACAGTATGTTTTGCCGACTCAATACCAGCTTAAACAGGAGGTTCCGTATACTGGGGCATTTGGTGTTCATGCTTCAGAACAGCCAGTGCCTGAAGCCTCAAGAGAATACCATGGAAATATTCAAGCTGTCCCCAAAAAGGATATTGTAGACCCTAACCATCTGATCCAAGTTGATGGGATGATGGAGGCTCTTCAGATAACCAATGAGCAGGGTAATTCACCTATTTACAAAACCAGAAAAGATGTCTTGGATGAGAGATCTCCACAAATAGCAGGGAGAGAGGTGCTTTTGGATAATATCTTTGGCAAACAAATAGACTCCAATGAGATGGTTATTTTGGATAATGTAATAACACATTCAAAACCAAAAGTTGGAGTGCAAAACTTGGATTCTGTTGAAGTTCAATATGGGAACCTTCCATTTTCTGGTCTTCAATCGGCACATAAACTGGATGACGTTTCATGGATGCAGAAGAAGATTGTTCTAAATGACACTGAAGCTGCTCCTTTGAATGCTAACACCCAAACTTCTTTTTCAACCTCCGGTAGAGGTGGAGATGTTTTGGTTAACGCAGATTCACTCTTTAGCAATCAAGATCCTTGGAATTTACAGCAAGATGCTCACTTTCCTCCTCCTAGACCTAACAAGATGCAAGCACAGAGAGAGGGATTCGCTACCAGAGACCCTTTTCAAGAGAACCAGTCAATAATCAGTGGTGCTAAAGCCCGATTGGAAGATGAAGTTTATCAACCATTAAATCATTTGAACAAGGATCTCATTTCAGACCACTCACAGTCCACACAAGGTGAGATATTTGATTTCTGTTTGCTACAGATGTTGGCATTTATACATGGAGTAAATGTTTATTGTCCTTTCCTTCACTGCCAAAGGCTCAGCTGAGGAACTCATCAAGAAAGAACTACAAGCTGTTGCTGAGGGAGTCGCTGCCTCTGTTTTCCAGTCGTCTATCCCTTCCAATCGTGACATATCAGCAGCAACTGACGAATCTGGTTTTGAAGGCAATCAAGAGACAGATGTTTCGACTAGAAACATTGAAATGCAGCATAAAGTTAAATTTGAGGTGTGCAATCTAAGATCTCTTCATTCTCTTATCTGTATTTCTACAGGCAGATGCATTCATTGGACAATCTTTAATTTTTTGTTTTCTTAATTCAGGAAATCAAGACCAAACAACCAGACAGAACAAATTTTGGTTTTCGAGTTTCGGATGGCATTGGTTGCTTGCAGGTCGAGTCATTGTTTTTATGTGATGTTTGTGTTTTAATGTTAACTCACTTAGCCCATAAATTTAGCTATATTGATTTGTCAGATTATAAAGAACATTGACCTTGAAGAACTGCGAGAGCTTGGTTCTGGCACCTTTGGTACCGTTTATCATGGGAAGTGGCGGGGTACCGATGTTGCAATCAAACGTATCAATGATAGATGTTTTGCAGGGAAACCTTCTGAACAAGAACGAATGGTTTGGCTCTTTTTTTTTCCTCTTTGCATGCTCCTTTTTCTCCACAGTAGTTCCACTTTGAAATATCACTCACTAACAGCCTCTACTGTGATAAATGCATATGATAAGATTGATGATTTCTGGAATGAGGCAATTAAGCTTGCTGACTTGCACCACCCCAATGTTGTGGCTTTCTATGGTGTCGTTCTCGATGGTCCTGGCGGCTCTGTGGCAACAGTGACAGAATATATGGTTAATGGTTCTTTAAGGAATGCTTTACAGAAGAATGAGAGGTCCTAAAAAGTTATAGTTTTGTTTTCTATACTGTATAAGCTTTCTTATAATTGTGTTTTAATTGAACATGTATCTGATTATAAATAATTATTGGACGACTTGCTCTTTCCAGGAATCTCGATAAGCATAAGCAACTTTTGATTGCCATGGATGTAGCTTTTGGAATGGAGTATTTGCATGGAAAGAATATAGTGCACTTTGATTTGAAGAGTGACAATTTACTTGTCAATCTTCGAGATCCCCATCGCCCTATATGCAAGGTTAGTATTAACCTCAATTGTGTGAAGAGTACATGTACGTGCACTCCATTTAACCTTGACTCCTTGAGTTGAGTACCTTCTTTCTCTCAAAGTAAATGGTTTCTGGTATATATTTGTTTTTTTATCAACTGTTAAGAGCAGGAGCAAGCTAAGTATGATGCCCAAAAATGGGTGATTGCATGGTACTCGTGTTTTTTTGTCCAACGTACTCTTGTTTATCTTAACTTAATACACGAAGGTTCTCTTGCATTTTCTTAGTGGTTTTGATCACTTCAATTTCATTCTCAAGTCCCAACCATTCATTCAGTTCTCATGCCCAGTTTTTCGGTACCAGGTAGGTGATTTGGGCCTATCCAAGGTGAAATGTCAAACTCTGATCTCAGGCGGTGTCCGCGGAACCCTTCCGTGGATGGCTCCAGAACTTCTAAACGGCAGCAGCAATCTTGTCTCAGAAAAGGTTTGTGATTGCACATTCTTTAGTTTTAGCGTCCGTTTCATTTCTCACATGCTAACTTCTGCCGCATATGGATCATATCATAAGATTTCTGTTTTGGTATTTCCTGTAATTTAGGTTGATGTATTCTCATTCGGTATTGTTATGTGGGAGCTTCTCACTGGAGAAGAACCATATTCAGACTTACATTATGGGGCTATCATTGGTAATTGCATCATTTATAAATGTATTCATGATTTCAATTGTTCATACCTTTGTATTTCAATGGTTCACATTTTGTGTCACTGAGCATTTGCCTTGAATTGAATCCGTTCAGGTGGTATTGTAAGTAATACACTAAGGCCACTGGTTCCAGAATGCTGTGACCCGGAATGGAGATCATTGATGGAGAGATGCTGGTCATCTGAGCCTTCGGAGAGACCGAACTTCACCGAGATAGCAGATGAGTTGCGCTCAATCGCAGCAAAAATTCAACCAAAGGGACAAAACCCACAAAAATAAGCAGAAAACTCGACCCTCTGGTTTCAAATATGGTTTTGGACAATCTGTTGGCATCTCTTGTTTCCTTTGCATTTGCAGGCAATTGGAGTATGAACAGATGGTCGTAAATGTGCTGCTGCTTGGCATGAACGTGCACAGCACAGAGAGAGGAAGGGAACTAAGTTTCTCATCATTATTATTTAATTATTTGATACATAGAAGTTATATTTGCTTGTTTTTGTTGACATTACACTTTCCGTCTGAAGTTTATGTTTATATGCAACTTCCATATGTTGAAATCTTACATATCAACTTCCTGCCTAACAGATTTGAGTTGTTGTTTTTTTTGGCATTTGGTGCTACTAATTCATTAACTTATATATGGAATTCATTTATATCATTAGTAAAAATCTGAATAATGCAGAAACATTGGACCGATATATTCAAGAAGATAATTTACATTATAAACCCATGACTTAAAAGCCTATATTGTCCACAGATACAAAAAAAGAACCACCCAACAATGCTCATGTCAACGTTATGCAGAGGACTTTATATTTTTACCAGTCTTATACATTGCCCTACATTAAGTATCTAAAACAACATTGTTACTCAGACCAGATCTAGAACTGACTGGTGCTCTAGTCAAGCAAATTACCATTGCAACAGCTTCAGGCTCAAGTCCTACTACTATGAACAGATCGACAGCGGAACACGGAGTTATCTATTAAGAGATTCTTTCTTTAATTTACACTAAGCGCTCATTACAGGTTTAATCTGTCATGTTCGAGAAACATGAACATGACATAAGCAGCCTACCTCTTACGTTTGCTCTTCAGAGAGGTAGAGGGGTTACTATGCCAGTTCCTTTTTCTCTGGTTTATGAACCAGTTGTTAATCTGCTTTAACTGCAAACCTGTTTCCTGCACTAATTTTGCTTTGTCTTCCTCCTGAAGCAATATTTAAGAGGAAACACTTTTGTCAAGTAACTGTTGGAAGCAACATATTTTGATCAATCAGAATTGGCAGGGAAAAACATATCACACTCACAGTTGGGTAAGGCCATTTGGAATGTGACTGCCACCAAGCTTTTAAAAACGAGGTGGTGTCCCCTGGTAGCTTTCCGGCTCGTCTCTTACGAAGAATTTCCTCTCTAATGTCCACAATTTTCTCCTTGTAACCCTAAAAGACCGGGGCATATTTTAGCTGCAGTGTTTTTTGTCGAGTGATTTTGCTATTAAGTTCTAAAAGTCATACCTGTTTCAGCTCGTGCTTCAGTTCTTGCCTAACACGCTCCATTAATGATCTCTCGGTCTCAGTTGGGACGAGGGGCCCGAACCCCAAGTTGTCAATCGCATCGAAACTTCCATCAAACAAACTAGTGTCACTATCTACAACTTCATCTTCATCATCAGACATGGTTGCACCAGTGCCTTCTCCTGGAGAGACACCTGTTCCATGCTTTCTAGCTTAGCTCTAAGTTTTACCACTTCAATCCGCAGTTAATGCAGTCATTTTCCAAAACAATCAAAATAAACAGGGAAGGATTAAGTTCATTATTATGACTTACAGTTAGCATGAAAGCTAGATGTATTTTTCAAAGACTGAACCAACTTCTATGGCTTATCCATAGACTTTTTTTCCAGTTCCTATTGAATTAATGTGGCAAGATCATAGTAGTTAGCATTAGCATTGCTCTGTCACGGTGTCTAGATTCGGATCTGGTTAACAAACTACAACTCATATAACTCTGTAAAATCTAAACAGAATGTTCACTAGGCCTAGTAGAGAACTAGCAAACACAAATGTGTATAAAATTGGCTGATCTCTGTACCAACAGGTACAATATAATGATGCATCGGCATGCTAATTCTACTTTCTGCTATCCATTCCAGAAGCTGTTTATAGTAGGGAGAACGATTCACCTGTTAAACTTTGAAGTGATTGCTCAAGATCCCAACAAGCCATAACTGCTTCCATTGCATGAACACGAACATGTTGTTGCAATTGGTCTTTGAAGAAACCAAGCAGTAGAACATAATTTGCCTACATCAAAAGTAGAAGAAAAAGAGAATGCTCAAACAGAAAAGATACCGATGAATACAGAAAATGCAAAAGGGGATAGACCATCTTATAAACCCTCAAAAATGGTCAATCTAAGAATACAGTAAATTTTAAAATAGCAGTGGACGAAACTTCCTTTGCTCAGTTAAGTATTCTCGTTTTCTGAACAATACAAGGAGAGACATATTACAACAATCAATAAACAAATGATTCTGGAAAACACTTTAAAAGCTCCATTATTTAGGCTATTGAGGACAAGGGTCATTCCTCTTATAGGTAGCACAAAATTCATGTGATTCACATTACGAGGCATACTAATTTATCCACATAACTTTTTCCTTACGGACCTTACCATTAAACCGAGACGCCATTAGCAAGAAGTATTAAGCTTTTTTCATTGTACATGATCTCTTTTAGCTGACACATAAAATACAAGATAAAGCATCCTAATACTCCTCTCTCTCCCTCTCTTTACTTGTTTTCTTTCCCTAAATTACCTAGGAAACCAAAGAAACAAAAGGGTTGGATTAAAAGTTTTAGCTGATTTTGAGAACCACCGACAACATCGACCAGCTAGAAGAAATCAACAAAAAAAAAGAAGAAAGTATAACCGGTGGATTATAACTAAACAAGGAGAAAAACCTAAAACCAGTTGGTCAACGATGAAGAGAAAAAACATAAAGGACTGGGATCAGGAAACGAGAAGAGAAAAGGGTTACCATGAAGTGATCGAGTTCTCCCTCAGCAGAAGCGGCGGCGGCGGCGGCGGATGAGGAGTACTTAGCCAAGACTTCTTGTGACCTAGCCAACTGAGCATCGATCTGAGCGAGCTGGTCAACAGGTGTGGCAACACGAAGGCAGGCGACGTGAGCTTCCAACAACTGGTCGTACATGGGGTGTCCCACTATCTCGGCCTTGCATTTGGCTCTTTCCCAGTGGTCGAGTTCGGCAGGTGCGGGTGGGGGATCGTTTAGAGCAAGGGTTTGCATGTCCTTGGTAGGGTCGGAGACAAAACCATGGAAAGCCATGGCTTGAACTGGAAATTAGAAGAAGAAGAAGAAGATAAGAGGGAGAGAAATAAACAAAGGAAGGGTCTTGGAGAAGAAAATAAGGAAAGCGCGGTTGTTGGAAGATTGTGTAATAAAAGACAAAGGGAGGGGGCTCCATGATGATGACGCGGGAGGAGGACAACAACCATTGACGTTTGAGTTAATTTGGTTGCCTTTCTTGTCTCTCCCGTTTCATCATTTTCACCTCACAAATCTTTTTTACTCCAAATTCATTAGAAAAAAAAAATAAACTTTCATATGGAAATTCGTCTAAATGCGTAGAAACTTTGACCTAATTCATGAACGCACTTTGAATTAGTGCATCCAAAAAAGCCCTATAATAAACTCAAGGAAAAACTACATATTTGTTACTCAACTTAATTTTTTTGACAAAATGGTATATAATATTACGTTTTGTTATTATTTTAGTACCCACGGTTAAAAAATTAATAAAATACTAATTAAGAGAGAGAAAATCACACATGGTATGTTATCACGTCATTTTATCTCTCTTAGTCAGCATGCCACATCGACTAAGATCATAAAAAATCACACGTGATATACGAGAAATTATACCATAGACCCGGCTCACCACGTCATCTGAGTGAATCTACAATTGGTAAAAAGGGATTTTTAATTTTATTTACAGTAAATCTGAGTGAAGATTCACTTGATAAAAAGATGACATGAAAAAATTTAATGAAATGAATGCTTTTTATTGGTTGGGACCATGGATGACTGGGGAGCCGGGCCTATGATATAATTTCTATGTGATATACTAACTAGGAGAGAGAAAACGACATGGCACCATGCCACGTGTGATTTTCTATCTCCTAGTCAGCATGTTAATTTTTAACGGCGTGATATCAAAGTAAAAATAAAACGTAAAGTTAAGTACCATTTTATCAAAAAAAATAGGTAGGGTACCAAAACAGAAGTACAGACTAAGATAGGGTACCAAATATGTAATTTTCTCTAAACTCAAACTGGGTGAAGATAAAAAAAAAATGAGGGGGAAAGTGGAAGCAGGTGCAGAGGTCCCCACTCCTGAGGAGCACTGCAACTGCAAGAATACACCAAACTCCATAGTCTGCATAATCCCGTTTGCTGCTCCTCGATGCGTACTTTCAACACGTGTCGCCCTCAAATTTCATTGGACCACCTGGGAAAACGGGCCACATCCGTACACCAGTAACCTCGCAGCAGGGTAGCCAGGGGCCACCACCATGCAAAACAAAAACTACCTTACAAATTACAATTTACAATTCACAATTACATACGATATTTTTTTAAGGACCTATAAATCTTAAACTAAATTTATAATTTCAAAATCGGAAACGGTAATGTAGTCTAAAGACTACACAATATATTTATCATGTATTAATATTATATTTAATCTGCATCATTGTATTGATGTTTGATGATAATAAAAACTTAATTTTAAGTTTACAGGCAAAATAATAAGATTTGACATTTCCGAATTTTTAGTCACATAATTACGCCACAAAACCAAAAATGTTTTTGTTGACCAACTATTCTTTGAGGGGAGCGGGGTTTTAATCAAATGATTCAACGAACCTATAAAGCTAATGACACGAACCCGATCTGTTTATTGTTTTTGATGGTGGCGAAGTCATTCAGTAGTTGGGATGTGAAACATTAATAAAGTTGAAGGTAATAAAAAATGGACCCAACTTGCCCCCTTCATATTCGACATAATTCAAACACCTTTTTCTTTATATTTTTTGTCGCAACATGCATCTACCTATATCCAAAAACTTGTATGTAATTGAAGGTAGTGGCGGATCCATAAATATTTTTTAAGGTAGGCACAAATTATTTTTTTAGAGTGGACACAATAATAAAAATTTTAAAATTTCAGGGTGGGCACAAGTCATAAAAATTAAGGACTAATTCATAAAATTTTAAAAAATTAAAGACAAATATGTGAACTTTAAAAATTGCAGGTGGACTTTGCATCTACCATTCGAAGGATATCTGACTAAGACACCACTTTTTTTATTTATATTTGAAATATACTGAATATATATATATTTTCTATTTTAAGTGGGGGATGACACCCCTCACGTTTAATGGTACACATTCAACATTGTCCTCACCTACTACGGTGATTTTGGATTACGACAATCGAATATTATTTTTGAAAGTTCTAAATTTTATATTAAATATCTATGATTTATTATATAATGCGATATGAGTTGATATAATAAAAAGTTTTAATTTGTTTGAACGACGTTAATTTCTGTTTTAAATCAAGATATATCGCAGTGACTGCAATAAGCATAAAACAAGAAATGTTTGTCATATTGGATTCCTGTGGATGTTGTAGGTAGCAATACTTTTACAGGATTACGGTCATTATAAAATGGTGACTACAACATATAAACAAAGAAAAATCTAAAGAAAAAGGACAATGTTCGTGATTTTCTTTCGCCTTGAGAACATATGATACTGTAATTCTCTCTATCAAAGATGCAGAAAAATCAGTCAGTCAGTTCTGCAGATTTTCCTTTCCAATTTTTTCATGTGATTGATTCCCCATGTATGCACCTAGGATCATAAACTCTTTGTAAGCATGAGAAATACCATCTTAATATGAACTTTTAGCATGATTAGAATTTAGAAGAGAAGTGATTTTACTGGAAGGCGTTGCCAATGTGAAAGGTGATTCTGGAGTCATCTTAGATGCAGAATACGATGCTATTCCCGAGGAACGGGCATTAATACTCGGTGTACGAGACAAGGCAGTAGGATCTTGGACGCTAGGGAGCCCCCCTACAAGAGATTCCAACGAAGGAAACTACAGAACAAACAACAATCAAGGCATGTACATTTTTAAATCGGAGCAAGTTAAACAGATGCGGTGCTTACAGGCGTGGCTTGTGCTGCAGGCTGAGAACATATGCATACATAAAGTTTAGCGTATTTCAAACGTCAACCAAGAATTAACATAGAAGTTGCATAATTTGAAATTCCTATAGCGCAGGATACCTTTACATTAGGATAAAACTGCAAACCACCATGAGGTAGATCAGTTTGCCAACCCGGAACTGCAGTAGGGGAGGATCCATAGTTTGCAGAAAATAGATCCTACAAGGATGGAAGCATACATTGTTAAGAGAATTCATAAACGTCTGACACAACTGAATACAACCATCACCTGTGGAAGTTCCCTTCTTCCGCCAGACTTTGTTTCTGCTGAAAGAGGCTGCACTTTGTCTTTAGAACTAGCTTCTTCAGCTGATTTTGAGGTGGCATCCAGCAATTGTTGAGCATTTTGCATCGGCAATGACATACCAGGCTGCAAATATGAACATGGGGCAACAGAATTAGCAGGTGAAACGAAGTTAACGCCACATTTTATTAAATTACGGGGTATGTTCTTAAGGTTTCTCTAATTTCCACCAACTTCTAATCAACTCTGATGACAACCTGGCTATTCAATGCTTCAACTGTTCGAGTACTTTGTTCGGCAGAAAAGCTATTATCAGAAGCAGAGAACATGGAAGACTGATGCTTTTGCATGTTGGGAAAGACATGCCCTTGAGGAGGTTGTATTTGTGGGACATGGATAGCTGGTGGAACTGGTGAGGAGCCATTTTTACTTGTCAATGTTAAAATCTGTCTCTCAGGTGTTGCCGGATAAATACAGTTTAATGAAATGTTCTGTCCAGATGCAGTTGATGGAGCACTTGTGGTGTCTGGTACTGCTGAGACATTATTAACAGATACCACAGAGGGAGCTGAAAGATCAAATAGTAAAAGATCCAAGGGGTTTGCATTGGATGCAAGAGGTGCTTTTCCCTTTGAAGAGAGTTCATCTGACTGGTTACCACCATCACCTGATGACGGCACTTGCTGCATATTTGGAGCTGCCTCAGCAATAGACGGCTCAACATCCATACTGAAATCAATCAAACTGTCCATGCCACTAGATGATGAAATCTTCTGCGAAGTGTAAAAATAACAGCATAAGTGCAAAGATTCTTCTGAACCGCTGGTAATATGCCAAAATACTAAAAGCATGAAGCAAAATTCAAACTTGGTTCCCTTTTGTCTCTGTTTTTCTTCTTTAACTTGTTTGGTAATTTAACTTTAATCTTAAATTTCAGATTGTCAAACATAAGATCAATTCAAGAAATCAAGATCTTCGTTCCCTTTCGCTAGTTCATTCACAAATCTATTTATATTAAGCATCCAAATACTAAATAAATGGTTCGAATATGCATATCTGAATTAGACGTGGTTCACTTGCCTGTTGTAACTTGTAAACTTCTGAGACACCATTGTGTGTGTAAGTAAAACTAATAAAATGGGAACGCCATTAGAGTCATATTACTTAAAGAAGTAGCAACTTCACCTGGTTTTGAGCAGGAGCATCAGGATCCCTTCCAGTTTTTTCTTTTGAATGTTCACCCACCTGTAAGGCAGGAGCATTCTCCCCCAAAATATCTCTAATGGGGCGCACCGCTAGAGAAGCAAACCTATCTAACTGGTCAGATGACTTGCTTCTGTTGTGGTTATCTTTTCGTATATCACTTACAGGACCATCATATCGGCGCCTGTTATCGATAATCTCAATTTGCCGATACTGTCTAGGGGAACCTTCATATCTAGAAATTTCTTGGGGAAATCGAGGACTTCTTGTCTCAGTATAGATAACCCTAACAGCACCACTTCTTCCAGCAGGACTAGATCCTTCATATTCACATCTACCTTCATAAAGTGTACTTTTGGATCTAGTAAACACAATGACCTTCTTCTTTTCAGCAGATTCTGCTCTATATCGCTGTATAATATGTACAGGGATCAAGTAAAAGTAAATATTGGAATGGCATTTGACAGAGAGCACTAAGAACAAATCCAGAAACATTACCAATCCCGGACTTGGAAGCACCTCGCCAGTGAATTGCCGGTCCACGTAGACATGCTTGATGAAATTTCGGAGCATCTGAAGATCACTGAAAGCAAACATACATGAGTCAGGACTAGGGGTGCTTATCGAGCGAGTCGATCGCGAGTTGGTCAGTGCTCGACTCGTGCTCGTTAAAAAAATCCGTTGCTCAACTCGACTCATTGCTCGTTAAGCTCGTTGCTCACTAAGCTCACTAAAAAATTTACCTTTATTTTTAACTAAAAGTAAAATTTAATAATACTATATGAGGCTTAATACTAAGATAAATTAACAAATTTAACAAAAAAATATCAAAAGAGTGTATAAAACACTTTCAAAGTCCAAATCCAAACTAACATTCCACAAATATACCGAACTAGCATTTTAAAACTAAAATAACAATCCACAAATTCACAAAACTATCATATTAAAACTAAAGTAACAATCCATAAGTACATCAAATTAAAGTAATTACTAAAAAGATATTTTAAAAAATTAACAAACTGCTCGCAAACTTATCGAGTCGAGTTAGACTTTGCTCGACTCAACTCGTTAAGGTCTCGAGTCGAGCGTTTACCGAGTTTTGACCGAGTCGAGTTCGAGCAGCTCACGACAGATTCTTGATGAAGCAAAAACAAATCCTGAGAAAAAAAAATGGTTGATTACCTGGAATTAGGGAAAGAATTGCGTTGAGGATCCCATGTCTTGAAGTAAATTTGTCTTGCTCGCTGCAAATATAACGAGAAAAAAAGTTAGAAACAAGGAGGAATCAAAGATATCAGCAGTGGCTGTTCATCACGGACCTCGTTTCCTCCTGCTTGAAGAGCACTCAGTTCTTCTTCAGTAAATTTAGCCATTGATACTGATTTAACTCTATGAGTGAATTCCCTACTGAAATAGTTTAAACAATGCTTACAGTCAATATTTTGCTTGAAGAGCACTCAGTTCTTATTTAACTCGAATGTAAAAGAAGCATGAAGATTTCTACTAAAACTTACTGTATTCCGCTACAGGTGGTGCAAACAAAAGTCGAGAAAGTGGTACAAACATATTGAGGACCCTGCGAGAAGAGAAGATTTCAATTAGGGAAAAGTAGAACCCTAGAAAACATGTAAACAAACAAGAGAAAAGGGAAAGTATACCAAAAGATTGCAATTGATGCATCTTTTATTCTGGGGAAGTTTGAGAAGAGATTGAATCTCCTTCTCGATCCTCTCATCGTCCTTTAATTTCTTCTTTTCCCCCAATTTTCCCATTAAAGAATTACCCTTCAGTCAGAATCTCAATTAACTAGAAACGCATACAATTTGTTTTGATAAGTTTGAAGCTTGTTAGATTCATTTCTTAGGAAACAAATTAATATCTGCACCTTAATTATTAGGCAGAGAAATCAAGGAAATGAGAAGATGATTGAAAAGAAACCATCAAACTAACAAGAAGAAGAGGAGGAAAATTTGCCGGGAAAAACGGTTAGACCGATTTTGAGCCGTTGAATTTTTCACACACTAGAGTAGATTCCGATTTACTATTTCTTTATTTAAATATTTTATTATTTAAAATGATAGGCTTTGAATAAGCGGGATTAAATAGTTTGGAGGACATCCACACATCTATTTCCTAACCTAAGAATATAAAATACACATCATTTTATGTTAACTTCATTAACTTGTAATACGGGGTGTAGTGAAATTAATTCATATAATCATTTTTAAGATGATTCGAATTAGTATTACGTACCGTTAGATTATGAGTGTCGAATATATTTTTCAAGCACATTACATTGGCTATTGTAATACAAAAATCACAACAGAATTTAACTACTCTTATTTCAGATTCAACTATTTTTATCAAGGTTCAAATATCTCTAGAAACCGATGCCGGTACTTGATATTATCCCTTACCAAATTTGTAAGCTTGTTTGGTATGATGGAAACTATGAAGGATAAAAAGGATTGTTAATTATTAGATTAACATTTTTTTCATCCTCGAGCTTTTTCATTTTTGTATATCAAACAGAGTCTAGCAGCATCTAAATAGAACTAGTGTAACATGTTTGGACACGAAGGTCCACTAAGCCAAGCCCAATAGTGTCCAAATTGATGTGAGTTGGGAAATTTTAAATTCGATAAAATTCAATTATGAGAAAAATCTGTGTCTAAGAAAATCCAAGTCTAAACTAATTTGAACTCTAAATATCCGCCTTAAAAAAAACTCAGATACAAGCCAAGACTAATATGAGTTTTAAGAAAATGGGTAATTATTCAATTCTAAGAAAGTTACGGTTTAAGAAAAACAAATCCGAACTAATCTAAATCTTGAGATATTTAAATCCAAAAACATTTGAATCAAGCTCAAACCGATGTGAAATTGAGAAAATCCAAACTCGTAACGATATAAACTCGAAAAAATCAATTCTAAAAAGTTTGAATTAAAGAAATCATAACCTAAACTAATTTAAACTATATAGAATAATATGAATTCAAAATATATTGATCCGAGCCTATTTAATCCAATTCTAAAAAGTTAGTCGAGTTATAAGTCATTTTATTTAAAATTTGTTCGAGTCGAGTTCTTCTAGTTTTTATTCAAATTTTATTGTAAATATTCATAATGTTATGAGACTAATTGATTTCAATTTAGACGACTTTTTATGACAATATACGACATATATATATATTTCTTCATTTTTTTATATCAAGCAAAATTAAAAAACTCGACTTGAACTTAAAACTGATCCACTAATTATTAAAATTTTTGAGTTATTCGAGTTTTATTTTATAACTTAGACTTTATTTTAAAAAATTTAATCAAGTCAATTTTAAAAAAATCAACTCTTTAACCAACAAGGGTTGGGTGCATTGGTAAGGCACATTGCACTCCCAAGGAAAGGACGTGAGTTCGAACCTAGGAGACAACATTGTTGGGTCGGGCAGCCACGCACCTCGAATATGAACCGTAAGACGGACATTCATATTACCAAAAATAAATCGACTATTTGAATCGAGTGAAATTTTGTTCATCCTCATCCACACATGCATCCAAACATTGCCGAAACAGGTATAGCTTTACATTTGTATTTACACGGCATCTTCCATTGCCAAATGCGAACCATGATTTCCAAGGAATATGAAGAAAAAAAATCAGTTTAAATATTATATAATATATACTTTTAAGACTAAACTAAAAAAAGGACCGAACAGCAATTTGACGGTTTAATTGCCGTTAGTTTTGTCTATGTTCGTAGAGTGAAGTCTTTCCAATAAACACGCTCTTAATTTTTAACCAAAGAAATGCAGGCACATTCACCCCATTTATATTCTTTCTCTCTTTTTTTATTCTTCTTCTGATCTTTTCTTGTTCAATAACAGGAGGTTTTGATTGGACAATGTTAATGTTGTCTGCAATCAAAATCTCCATTCTTCATGTTCCAATTCTGGAACAGTTAAATTTATAGATCTTGTTTTGCAGAATTTTGATTTATAAAAGTTGGTGTTTTTATGAATCTGGGTTTTATCAAATTGTTGATTTTTCGATGATTTATTGGAATTGAATCAAATTGTGAAAAGGGATAAAAGAACAATGGGGGTGGATTATTATAACATATTAAACGTGGAGAAGAATGCAACAGATGATGATCTCAAAAAATCATACAGGAAATTGGCAATGAAATGGCATCCCGACAAGAACCCTAAAGATAAAAATGAAGCTGAAGCCAAATTCAAGCAGATCTCTGAAGCTTATGAGGCAAGTTTTGCTGCTCTCTTTAAATTGTTAATTAATTGTAGAAAAAAAGGTGTGGTAATGGAGGAAGGTTTGAAGAAATTAAGGGGTTTTCTTTTGCACTTTGTGTTGCTCTAAATTAGTATTCTTGATCATGATGTCTATATTTTCGAATTGGGATTTGCTTTTAGATTGAAATAAAGATGTTAATGGAGAATTAAATTGATTTTGTGATTCAGGTTTTGAGTGACCCTCAAAAGCGAGCGGTCTATGATCAGTACGGTGAAGAAGGGTTGAAAGACATGCCGCCGCTCGGCAGCGGCGGACCATCGTTTGGAAAGGGAAGCGGTGGGCGAAATGGATTTAATCCTAGGAATGCAGAGGACATATTTGCAGAGTTCTTTGGAAGTAATCCTTTCGGATTTGGGTCATCGAGATCTGGTCGGTCGGGTCGATTCCACTCCGACGGAGGGAAGCTTGGAGGGTTTAGTTCGTTTGACAACAGGAAACCTCCGCCGGTCGAGAGCAAATTGCCTTGCAGCCTTGAGGAGTTGTACACTGGATCAACAAGGAAGATGAAGATCTCTAGAACCGTTGTCAATGCTTCAGGGTATGAATGTGCATCTACTAACATGAACTAACTGCATTTTATAATCTCTTCCCATCATCCATGATGCTTTAGTTTCGAGCAATCGTATGCAGTTTCTCGACTGAATTTTTATCTTAATGAGCTTGTCTTCCGCGGTTGGAACCGATGGAATTCTTTGTACATACTTTAGTTCCTGTGAATTGACAGTCAAAATATGCATTTTCGTTGAACTTGATACGGGAAAGAAAGAAAGAACTGGTTGCCATTTGCATTTTAGTAGTCATTGAATCTTATCTAATGCTTGAATTTCAATCCTTTTGAGATCATACAGGCGGCAAGTTCATGAATCAGAAATATTAACCATCGATGTGAAGCCGGGGTGGAAGAAAGGTACGAAGATAACATTCCCGGACAAGGGAAACGAGCTGCCAAATCAGCTTCCAGCGGACCTTGTATTCATAATCGACGAGAAACCCCACGACTTTTACAAAAGAGATGGCAACGACCTCATTGTTAACCAAAGGGTATCACTAGCAGATGCACTTGTGGGAACAACAATAAACCTGGTTACTCTCGATGGCCGTAACTTGTCGTTGCCTGTAACCGATATTATCAACCCGGGTTATGAGCTTGTTGTTTCTAGGGAAGGAATGCCAATCACAAAGGAGCCTGGTAATAGGGGTGACCTTAAGATCAAATTTGAGGTGATGTTCCCTACAGAGTTGACACCAGAGCAAAGAGAGGAACTCAAAAGAGCCCTTGTGGGGATGAAGTAGGAATATTTCTTATGCACCACCCAAGCCATTGTTTTCAAGTTGAACTGAAACACCAAAGCTGTATACTAAATTCTAAATAATCAAATGTATTTTCTAACACCTTTAGTAAAAGATGTTTTGTGTAAATTCTAAATAACCAAAGCTGTATACTAAATTCAAAGTTGAACTGAAACACCCAAGACTAATGTTGGATTTTTTTAATCTTTGTTCTTTCTTTCTCTATTGTTTTGTGTAATTTCTATATCTATAATTGTAAACTCTTAAGAGGAAAATATATATTGATTTAAATTTGCATGAAAAACTGATATCGTCTATTTTATTGTTGTTATTATTTAAATAAAGAAGCTACATAATGGGAACGAAATTCATAAAAACAAGAGCTAGAGGGACGGCTAAATAAAACAGCTACATAATCGCTGGATTTACAAAAAAGGATGAAACTAAAAGCCTCTACTGTGGGGAGCATCTTTTCGCCAGGCGGGTTGCCCAGTTCCTACTGTTCCGTAAAATTGAGTTCCGTTGACAAATGATTGGCCTGGGGAAGGTGAACCAGGCGGAGGAACCCACCAATTTCCCTGTTGACCTTGAACACGCATGGCTGGTAATGTCTGGTGGGGTAACTGATGAGGCGCATGCATCGACTGTTGGAATCTACGAACCTTGCTTGATGGGGGCAGCAGATGCTGCTGTTGGGATGTTTGGGGCTGCCATTCAGGTATATCGTCATCATCATCATCATCGTTCCACCGTCGCATCGGAACCCCTACAGGCGCATTATTACTATTATCTGGTTGCCCGTACTTTTGTATAAGCTCCCTCATTTGATCAACAGGGCGGGATGATGTTTGGGTCATCCCTACTCGCTGGGATTGGTAACCAGGGGGGTATTTTAGGCCCGAGGGGTTCGAGCCACCAGAGAAATTAAACTCAGGTAGGTCATCTTCATCTCGGGATGCAGCAGGGCCGAATCCCGGGGGTACATCATCGTCGTCGTCATCATCATCATCGGGTGGGGGTACGGAATGGGAAACATAAGTAGGTTTTGATGGGAAATTAGCATTCATGTTAGCAATAGCATCATCCTTCTCATGAGGTCTCCTAGATGTAATAGTAGAAGTGAAGTGTTGCTTTTGGGAGGTGTATTTATGGTGTGAAGTTGAGTTGGTTGAAATTAATGGAGCTCTCCTCCATACAACAACACCAATTAGACCATTATCAATAGCATTAAGAGCCTGAAGTTGGTCCTTTGGGAGGATCTTGGTCAGCCTTTCAAGGGTTTTAGCGTATGGAGGGCAAAAATATATTTCAACTCCAGAGCTAGCCTCAGCAAAACCCACTCTCCCATCCAAAATATATGAATCAGCCGCCTGCACAAGGCCAGCATTTTGAGTTAAACTAAACCACACACAAGTAACCAAACTAACCCACAAAACCATTATTTCCATATTCCTTTACCTCGAGAAGGCTCCCGTGCTCGCTCTCGGTTGATCCTTCCTTGCAAACAGCATGAACCACCTGCAAAACATCAAGGAGATGCATCAGTCTAACGGGTTAACTTGCTAATTATAAAGGCAAGTTTTTACCCCAAAAAATGAGAGAATGTCTAAGCAAAGAAAATTCCATTTTTAACAACTAAATTGGGTTATTTAGTTGCTTAAGGGTCTCAAATATTTTTACAGTATTATTATTTTCATGTTTGATCTCTCTTGCCAAGGGAGATTAATTTGAAAACATTGGCTACATTTTGTGCCATGAAACAATTTCCTGTAGAGTTCATTTGTACCAGAACGAGGTTTATTATTTTCCAGATATTCGTCTAAGATTATTGTATGCAACGCCAATCAGATGAATCCCCATGTTTATTGTTCAATTCAAAAGAGGAATATTGTTCAAGTTCTATCTCTTTTGCCTTTTCAATTTTTACCTCAAGACTTAATAGCTTCCCAGTGACCCAAAGCTTATTATGAATGTTCCATAAATGAGATTTAACCCTATACTGAGCGAAAATAAACAAATGGAAGACAAAAACTGGGACAAAAGAACTTTTTGTTCCCCCAATTTTCTTCTGGAGAACAATATGGCAGTACAGGAATTTACTACAGTTTAAATGAGCTTGAGATACCATAACAGCACGACTCCGGGACATAGGAAGCTCTTGGAGGAACTTCTCGAATGCGTCAAGTCTAACTCTGCCCTTAATTTCAAGAAGGCCGGGCCAATCCTTTGTTGAAGTCTTTTCACCACTGCACCATGGAAAATTGGATAGTTAATATGCGCAACCTAGCTTAATTTGTAATCTCCTCCTAAATGAGGTTAAAACTCAAGGACAATTACTCAGCGAGTCAAAAAACGAGACCACGGGAAAATAGATAATCACATAAACCAAAAGAAATATTGGGCGTCTTCCACCAAATTATTCAAAATTTCAACCTAGAAGTAATCATGCCTCTTCATGAAACAAGTAAAAATCTAATTTCATCCAGATTCAATCATGATATAGCTAAGATGTTTTCACATAAAAACAACTAGATTCGTGTTATAACTAAACACATGACTGCACTCATACTACTATACAGATAAGATAGAATGAGCATAGTGATATGTAGCATAAAAACAAGAGCATATACAAACAGATACATGCAGAAAAGAATCAATAACAAATTATGATCAGTAAAAAATAGCCTTGAATAACATGCTGCTTGCACGACTTACCTCTTAAAAATACAAATGACAGAGGTCATGGATGAGATATTCAGCTGGAGCATCCCTTCCCAGACACGTTCACCCTTCAAAGTGGTTGCTGAAACTACAGTTTCTGTTTTTGTAGGAGTGTTATTCGGCTTAACATCTGAATCAGATTTCAGATTACTTGAATCAATGTTGCCAGGTTTATTAGGCACTGTATCCGGAGGATCTAGTGAAGCTCGACCAGAAGACTTTGTGCCAGACCCAGCTTCTGAGTCATCCTTATTAGAAATGGATGTTGCTTTTCCAGCATCACCAGGTAAATTCTCAAATGGAGGTTCTGAATCAAGAGATTGCATGAACTCGTCAAGAGAAACAATTGGAGGAAGAAAATCTGCATCCTTCAATTCATCCTCTCCCATCAACCCTTGCATTGGATCGGGTCCCTCGCTTGAAGGAATGGTAATAGTAAGATTTGGGTCTTCTGGTTTATTATTTTTACCTGCAGCATCTGATTTATCTTTCCTCCCAACAGTTTTATCATTCTTAGAAGCTTGTTTTGCATCAGTTTTAGGTCGCTGAGTGACTGAAGTTCCTGCAGAAACTTCCACTGCAGAACTGTCAGTTTGTTCAAACTCTACTTGAACTTCACCCTTGTGCGTTTTTCTCACCAGACGTCTAATATCTACTTGTACATCAGGCAAAACAACCATTTGAGCAAGCTCTTCAGCTTTGGCTTGTCTCCACTGAGAAAGCTCTTTAGAAGCCAGATCCTCAGCACTCATAGAACATAATCGCTCTGGGGAAATTTCTCCAGACACAACTCTTTCTCTGAGTTCAGGGTTATTACGATCCTTTAAGTTAAACAACAGAGACCTGCCCTTCTCCTTGTACTTTTTATTCACTCCTCCAAATAATTTAAAGAGTTCTGCTTCAATTTGATATGCCAACTCTTGTGCAGACGGTAATGATTGCTCTAAATCATCCTTTCCCATTTTTTCATCATCTGGGATTTGTATTCCATCGATTTCGAATTCCTTTTTCTTTGTCACATCTATTTCAGGTTCTAATACCCAAGAAAGGCCATTTCCCTGCAAAAGTTCATCGCTAGCAAAAATGTTGTCACCAGATGGAACATTCTCATCAGGTAACAGATTGCATGATTTAAGTTGCTGCCCATCATGTTGCAAAATTTGTGTAGCATCATTATTATTTCCATCAACAGAACCACCCAGATTGGAGAGAAATGTCCCCTGAGGTTCTGCAGGTATAGAGAAAACAGCATCTGAATTACAAGAACCCAAATCAGCAGGGTGAGAACCCTCTTCTCTCTTTCCTGGGGAACCTGCAGCTTCACCATTTGATTTCTTCTCCACCGTTGCATTTTCAACTTGCTTCTGAGAAACCAGGGCTAGTGCACCAGCTAAATTCTCCCGCATCTTGGACCTCACAGATTCAAATGACTCAGTCTTAACCTTTGGTGACGGACGCATTTGTGTAAGCTGATTCCTTGAAGCTGATGACCCAGATTTATTTGGAACTGCTTTCTTATTTGATGTTGGAGAAGGCTGTGATCCTGGTGAATTGGAACCTGTGTGCATCTGAGCAGGTCTTTTACTAGGTGCAAACATTGGTTGCAACGAAGGTCTATGTTCCATTTGTGCCACTCGTTTGTTAGGCAAAGATAGCTTTTGTGGCATAGAATTAGGATAAATTGGATCCATTGGTGCTTTGCGCTTGTTTAACGCTGGTGACTGGTGCTGTCTCAGGATATCCAACATGGTGGGAGTTATTACTCCAACTGGTTTATTAGACATTAAGTGCTGCTGCGGTAGCTGAGTATATGTTTGGGAACCAATGTTTCCACCTTGCTGCTGTTGTGGTAACTGAGTATATGTTTGGGAGTCAATGTTTCCACCTTGCTGCTGTTGTGGTAGCTGAGAATATGTTTGGGATCCAATGTTTCCACCTTGCTGCTGTTGTAGTAGCCGAGTATATGCTTGGGAATCAATGTTTCCACCTTGCTGCTGTTGTGGTAAATGAGTATATGTTTGGGATCCAATGTTTCCACCTTGCTGCTGTTGTGGTAGTTGAGAATATGTTTGGGATCCAATGTTTCCACCTAGCTGCTGTTGTAGTAGCCGAGTATATGTTTGGGAATCAATGTTTCCACCTTGCTGCAGTTGTGGTAGCTGAGTATATGTTTGGGATTCAATGTTTCCACCTTGCTGCTGTTGTGGTAGCTGCGTATATGCTTGGGACTCTGTGTTTCCACCTTGCTGAGTCGGTACCAAGGAAAACCGCAACCCAAGATCATTTGACACGGATCCCATCTGTCCAATAGACATATTAGTAGGCATCTGATGCTGTAACGATTCATCGGTACCAAATCCCACCAATCCCATGGACATCGGTGCATCCAATTTGCTAGAAACTGGTTCCAGCTGAGCCATTTGGCAACCAGACATTGACAACTGCTGAGATACAAGATCGTTGGACATGCTAGACCATCACCATAAGAAACATAAACAAATACAACTGCACGGAAAATTGTAAACATATCATCAATCCATTATTATACTATCAAATCGTGTTCACAAGTTCAGATGTTCAATTCATCGATGAAGCAAATGAACAAACATACAGATCAAGCTCCAAAATTTAAGGAACGTGCTAAACAGAAGATTTTCCACACTATTAAAACCATTCAAAGGAAAACAAAAAATAAAAAGTGAAGAATAGATGAGTGCATATACATTTAATTTTAAAAAGAAAAGATGGCTGGATGTATATAGAAGTTTAACTATGGAAAATACTCAGATCGATTATCATCTAAGTCCAGAACTGAAACGCAGGGATAAACGAAACACAAAGTTAATAAAATTAGGATCAAATCCAAAAATTTCAAAGCATGAAATCGAACTAAGCGATCAAAATTTGTTTCAAATAAAAAAAGATTCAACGAAATAATAATAATTCTAGAGATAACAAATAGATATGGGAAAAAATCATGCAAATTCCAGAAACATTAAAATAAAAAGAATGAAATAAAAGAGTAGAAATCCAAAGCACAGAAACGGATTCAAATCACAAACACTAAATCGAACAAGTAACTAAAACTTTTAGGAGGATTTTGAAGTTAGGAAAGAAGCTTACCTGAATCCAGAGAGCAGAACTGAGATAAGAAAGAAAGAGAGAGAGAGAGAGAGGAAATGAGGGTAAAAGTTTGATGAAAGCTCGTTGGGGGCTTTGAAGAGTTTGTTTGTTTGGTTGCGAAAAAATTGTGAACCCTAAACAAGAAAGATAAGGGTAAACTACGTTGTTAGTCCCTATACTTTTAAGCATCTTTCACTTTTTTCACCAAACTTTTAAACTTCAATACAAACACTGAACTTTAAATCCAATACGGCAATACCGTAAAAGAATGCAGCTGAGCCCGTAAGTAATTAAAGTAAATTAAAATTTTATGATTGTATTGTAAGTTTTAAATAAACTGTACCTTAAAGATTCAAAAGTAACAGTATGGTTCACCTAAATGATAAATAAAAATATTTAATTATAATTTTCTTTTTCAATACCTCCAAATATTTTTTTTATAATAAATGGCATCTAATTTATCATCTAATTAGGTATTAATTATTGCAGAGAACTATTATCGGGTTATTTTTCAAATTCAATTTGTTTTATTCGTAATGTCAAAATTCAAACACATGACCATGCTTAAGATATTTTATTTGGATTATTTGCATACATTAATATAATATGTCAACCAAACTAACTCAATTAACAGTATTTGATAAATCTTTTAAGTTGATATCATTTGGATTATTTGCCTATACTAATACTAATTATAATGTTTTACACCCACTTTTTATTTATTATTAAATGATGTTTCTTTATAAAATGACAATTTTTTCATAAATCTTATCAACATTTAACCCCCTTGATTTTGTTTAAAAGATTATATTAAACCCACAATTCATCACCTCAATGATAACAAAAATAAAAAGTATTAAAATATTTATAAATAAATACTTTATTTAAATACAATTAAAAATTAATTATGATTTTCGTATGAACACTTCTTTCTTTGTTGTAAGTTTCTCTGAAGTCCTAACAAAAATTAAGAGAGAAATTGTATTGTACTGAAAATAAAAACTGGAACTGTGAGAAATTCTGCAATATATATCTATCACCCTTAACAGATGATATACACCTTGCACTTGCAAAGGATCAATATATTATACTATTACTAGTTTACTACCCTATTTTTATTACACTGTCATCGTTATACTAAAACACGGAGTTGGTAGAACTGTTACTGGTCCTTCTCTCACCTCGTCGCTGGTTATCGTTTGCACCAGAGAACGAATTCAATATGGTAGCACTTGTACCCGAGATAGTGTCCAGCAAGTTCTCGCCAACCTCGCTCTTGCAAAGAGGGCAGGAAGCATTGATCTTAAGCCACTTGTCAACACAGTCCTTGTGCATAAAATGAGAACATGGCAGCTCCCTCAGCTCATCGTTGTTTGAATATTTCGCCAAACAAATGCAGCAGATCTATACATAATCCCAGCAGTTCCATTGTATCAGAAGACAAAAACATTCACAAAAAACAAACCAGCAGACTATAATGTTTCATTGATCATTCCCAGGTAAATCTACCAGTGCTGAGTATCATCAGAAGTCAGAACTTATGGTAATCACAGAAACAAACAGAGTGCATAATCTTATTGGTCATCCGGGAGCTTATATCGTTAAGTAATAACGACAACCTAAAAAGCTGAGCGGTTTCAGGACCCGAATAATATGACGGGCAGAAAATAGTTGGATAACATGAGAAAACATGCCCATTAAAACTTAATGTGCTAAAATATTGTTTATGACACCTTCAATCATGAGTTCCAACTGAAATTATGCAAAAGAGAGATCTGTGAGACATGTAACCGAGTTCTGTAAACAATATTCAAAAGAAAAACTCACTGCATCTTCTCCGGAGATGATGCGTTCCTTTTCAGTTCCAGCAGCCACAACTCCACCCTCACCGGCTCCTGAGTTTATTTCCTTACCATTACCATTTCTACATTTCTTCGCCTTGAACTTGTAAGTGGGTAAAGCATTTATCGATTCAGATGTGGCACCTCTGGTCTGTGATAGATCCTCTCTAAATCCAAGGGCAGAAATAATACAAGGCAGGCAACAGCAGATCGTGGCACATATAATGAAGGGCATTGCATATCCAATACAGCTAAACGTAAGAAAAACTATACATAACCTGCAAAGCAGAAAATGATGAACTCTCGGAAAAGGTATAAATGAAAAGTTGAATGCAAAAAATGCCACTAGGCCCAGTACGGCAGTACCTGTACATGTTAGGAGCCTCATTGGCAGATGAATGTCCACCAAAGATCCAGACATTACCAACCACAAACCAAACAGCAAAGAAGCAATCTAAAGCCATTTTGAAGTATTCTACTAGTGCTTTAGTTCTGCAGGATAAAAACCAGTTGATCGGCAACTAAATTGCACCTTGTATGTCTCGTTTCAAATTAACAATAAGAAAAGTGTACCTTGCACTTGTTACTCCTACATTTTGACCACCTCTAGGAGATGGAGTTGCAGTATGATGATCACCCCCATCAGAAGTCCTAGTGACGGAGAGAGAAAAGGGCCCGGCAGGCACATTAATGCGTGAAGTGTTACGATGTTGAGCTGAGTCTTGCTCAGAAGCCTGGTTACGGTGCCGGTAACGCCAATACAGAAGAGGGAGGGTTGCTACACATCCAGATGCATAGCCCACGATCCACACAAACAACGGCGTACGAGGATGCTCATTCCTTGACAAAGCTAGGACAATAATAGATGCCACTATTTGGCTCACTGTAAGAACTAGTTCAATAGAAATCCACAAACCAGAATTAAATGGACTCCGACGACGACGGGCATCCCCTCTCCTTACGGAAGATAAGGTTCTTGAGTTCGTAACATTGGAAGAAGATGTTGGAGGTTGATAAACTAGCGCTCTTGTACTACTAGACGGTCTGTCTTCACGCTGCAAGACATCCAAACCATTCGAAGTTGTTTCATGAGACAAGCTTGATGAGGAAGCATCACCACTCCTTGGCATGTCAATAACATGTTCACTTAAGTTGTCTGATCGCTCCATTAACAATGGATAGGTATCAGTTATATTTCCAGAATGCAGTTCCAAAGGGGATACATCCATCTAAGTTCGCCAACCCAACTGGAAATGATGTAAGCATGGAAACCTAAAACAAGGTTACCAGCTGGATGTACCACTTCTTAACTGCACCGAAACAATGGGATCTTTTGTGCCTTGTATTTTTCAAGTTCTGATGATCAACTTAAATAATTTGCCACCATAAGATGCATAGTTTAACAATTCCTGTTCCCTTGAGAATGAAAATGCGACTAAATCAGAAAATATATCGAGATTTCTTACCCCTTCTAGACATGAATATAAATGAAAAGAGAAACATATATGATAAAGAATGATTCTGAAATACAAAGGGACTATAACAATTAACATCCAAAAAAATTACAGACTTCCATTCACACAACAAATTTAAAAGAAACAAAAACTATTTGGTGGCACAATGTAACTGATATAATCAAAACAGTTTAAACGCATTATTTCCGATATCTGAAATCACTTGCACTCTCATATTATAACCCTCAAGGCTCAAACTGCACATCAGTGCAACGACATTAAACGCGGAATTTTCCTAACTCATTGCACCTCCTTTCTTTCTGATTCATTAATGAATAGAACACTCAGGCCCCAAACCAAGCAAAGGCCTTGAACACTTTCTTATGACAAACAAGAAATTAAGTGCAGAATTCGGATTAAACAATGTAGTCATTGCTCATTTGAAATTTTAGCTCAGAAACAGGGGAAATCTAAAGCAAAGTTCCTCAATAATCTTAACGAACACAACATTAATAACGGCTTCGGTATTGGAAGAATAGGAAATTAACTTTGTTTCAAGAACTAATTTTTTCACCATGGTGAACGCCCCACCTCCGCCTACCTCAAACACCCCACTCCGGCGGCACCCACCCACAATTATTAAAAAAGGACGGTGACCATTACAATGACAAATCCCCTATAAAACCAAAGACTGACAAATCGGAGGGTGATCATTACAGTTCCTTTAGCTGCAGAAAATTTGTAAATCCTATTAGTTCTCTTTCTTAATTTCTTCTTCAATGAAATTCGAAGAGGGAAAAAACCCATTTCTTATACAAGCTCAAATATATGTACTCTTTAAAAATCTATTAAAATTGCCGCACTTTAGATCAAATCAGTACCTTGCCCCTTACACAAATACACTCAGTTCCTCGATCAACACGAAACTCTATCCCTTTGAATCGCACAAAGTGGAACCGATGACTAATATTCAAAATTGAAACAATTAAACGAACAAACAAAAAACACCCAAAACAACAATTAGGATATACACGAATGAACAAAAAAGGCAAGCAGACAAGAGGGTGAGAATCGTACCAGAAATGAATGAACCGGGATGAACCGAATTGAGACTGTCAGAAGGTAAAGAGTGAAACGGGCGACGACGATGAGTTCGTGAATGAGCAGCCGCTGTTGCTGCTGCCTTTTTCAGCTTTGGAAAGGGTGCGTGAAGTGAAAGCGCGTGAGGAGTGCTTCGTTTGTATTGCCGATGATAATAATAAAACAATAATAATAATAATAAGATTGGACCTCCTTCGTTTGCCTGGATAGGTTTCATAGGAATAATAATAGGCTTAATATTAAAAAAATCTAAATTATCTCGCTTTTCTCTTCTAGTTTTCTATTTTTTTTTTTGTTTTTTTTTGTGTTTAAATTAATTTTTTTTCTTTTTAAAGTCAATTGAATTACATATTCTAATTAAAAAATATAATTTAGATGTCTAAAAGGAGTAAAAGAAAGTTTAAGCAATTTAAACACTTATTTTAATATTAAGCCATAATAATAATATGCCCTTACTTTGTTGGGATAAATTTGATTAAATTTCGATTATTTTTTGATGCAATAAATCATTAGTCATTAATATTTATAATAATTTAAATAATAGATAAATATAAATATATCACCGGAAACTGAACATAGTCCTGAAGAACAACTTGGCGTGTAGGCCCTGATTTGATCAATTTTTAAACTGAGTTAATGATATCAAGTCACAGTTTGCAAAGATTAGACAATATACGAAACGTGAGATCCAACATATTTAAGCACTTGATGTCTTCTTATTTATAGGAGGAGAGAAGTTTATATAGTTATTAATGCAAACAACCAAATAGTAATTGACTAGAAGTTTATCTATCGACTAACCATCCTAATGAAGGGTTGCTAAGCTTGACAATAAGCCATCCCTATTCCCTATCCAAAAGCATTCAGTTTCAGCAACGAATTGCTAATTCTTTATTTGTAAGGTGGTGGTACTTAGTTAATATCTAACAAATTGGGTTAGTTGGATTGTGGATTTTATTTTCTTCTTTTAGATCGAAGAAAATTCGATCTAAAAGATGCAAATAATCCATTCAAATAGTGCAATTTCCCATCGACCACGGACTTCAGAAAGGAAGTTGATCTAAAATGTTACAGGGTTTACAGAAAAGGTGGTCTGGAAGCACCAGAACCTGACAGACAACATGTTACAATTTAAAACAGAACAGAACATATGCATATGTATATGAATAGCAGAAGGTTGTATAACTTTTACATATTAAGATCAGATTCTTCATTCTTCCAAGCAGGGGAATGAACGGTTATGGTTTAGAACATAATCAGCTTCCTTCATCTTAAGAACACTGATCCAACTCTTTCCGGGGAAGTCATTGTTGCCACACATTTGAACTGTCATGGTAACATAAAAACATAATGAGAAAAAAAAAAACAAAATTATCTTCAAATATGAGCATATTGTCACGGGGCTAGGATCTGATTAGCTGGTCTAAATATACAAGTTGTATAGGTATAAATTTTACCTTCTGCTGTTTGTATTTCTCGCGTACAGCATTCAGGGAGCAAGCATTAGTGTTGAGCTGTAGATCTTCCAATGCAAGAACCGTAGTTTTCAGCTCCGATGCTTTATAACTAGTATAATGCTCCAAGGTTGGATTCTGCTTTTTTAAGGGGGAAAAAGACATGGGAAATGCATCCATGAGAATCTTTATAATCGTACGAAAGAAAAGAAAAATCAAGGTGGGGATCAAGGATTGCAGACCCATGGATGGTCTGATTGGTTGAGAGTCCATCTGGCAAGGAATACAGCAGATGCAGCGATGTTTGAAGGTAAGAACTTTAAGAAGCTGTACTCAATAAGAGTCAGCTCTGCTAAATACTTGGCTAAGAACTCTAGTTCTAAACACGGAACCTGTCCATCAAGTCAATGGAAGAACAAATCAGGTTTTTTCTAATATTATTATTTGATTTTCGATACAAAAATATGTAGAGAGTGATTTCCGAGATTGTAATACCTTGTAAGTTGCTTGTGCTGCTTGAATGAATCTCCTGGAGAAAAACAAAAAATAGGGTTCATAGTTTACTTGACTATTTGATGGTATTCAAACTTCAAAGTAGTGTTAGAAGATGGTGTCAGTTACCTGAGAAATGTTTTTGTGGTTGGAACAGATAGCTGAAAATACAAGAAATTTAGAACTTTGCTCTCCGTTTTCAGCACCTATAGTGTAACTAGAATCAGGAACCTTATATAACAGCAAATGCAACAAATATTACTGCATATAAGATGGGAAGTTTTCATAAATTTATCGAATTCCTTATAAAGTAACTCGATCTATACTGAAGGGTGGTTTGGTTTTTACAAATTACATGAATGAATGAATGTAAGTGTTATCGAGACTAAGAAATGTGTTAAGATTTAGGCCTAATTCACAAGGAAGCCTTATAGACTTACACGAGGAATAAACCTCACAAGTGGTTAGCTTTTCCGTATGGCAAGTTCCTCTGGGAATACTCAGTAACAGGTTTCACCTAATATGAAAAACTTTAGCTAACTAACACCTCTGATTCTGCAATAGAAACAAAGGATTTTCTTTGAGAATGAGAAGGTACATCGGGTGTCCTAACAGAACAAAAAATCCTATGCAAGTTGCTTAATCTTGCAGTATGTTTTAATGTCAGAGTAATTGTTGTTCACATGATGTAGTTTGGAAAAATACAAATTCCTTTTTGGTAAAATTTTATGCACTTGAATCAAACCACTCTTTATGGTTTGAATTTAAATGCTAATGCCCAAAAGTTACAGAACTGTTGAGACATGTTCAGGATGCCAAGGTGATAAGTTTCCAGCAGCTGTATAGTTATTAAATCTCGGAAGGGATGGTAAGAGGTTTGATTTGATGGGAGTATGAGAAAGTAAGTATATGGTCCGAAAAGCGCAGAATGATGGCAAATCACAAGTCAAAGAGTGCTATGTGCAAGATTAAGCAGCTAAAAAAATCATACCTCTTCTCTTGTGTAGGTGTTATCAGTGATGAAGCAAAATTCTTCCACTCTCGGTGCACAAATCTCTTCATACTTTCTTCAAACCATAAAAGAATGTCTTAATATACTAAAGCACTCAGAATGCTTAAAGAAAGAGTACAAAAAGCTTGAAATCCAAGTAATGATGTTAAATTTGTCACTATACAATAGTTGAAATTGTCTTATTATAAAAGAAAAACACTCAGAAACCTTGAACAAAGGGTTGGATAGAAAATAATAATGTTAAAAATATTAGCAAAGCCATTCAAGACTTGGATTTCAAGCTTTCTGTACTCTTTCTTTTATAGTAAGATTTGTACTAATGATATTTGACTTTTTTGTGAAATTTATGTCATTTTATACTAGGGGAAGAAATAAACTAAAGAACTTACGAGGCAATTAGCATGCAAGCAACGCCAAGTAGCTGGAGTCTTTGTTTTTCTATAAGATTCTGAGAAAGAAAACGATCAATGAGGCTCACTGTGAGGTACAGTGTGTCTGGTACTAACTTATATTCTTCAGAAACCTGAAACCGTATGGAAAAACTATCGATAACAAGCACATCTACTGGACCAAAATAAAAAATGGGGAGGGGGGAGGGGGTAATTCACTCAAGTACAAATAGAATGACCTTCTATTTAGGACTTAAGAAATATCTCTTGTACTAGGGAGAAACATGATGTTACATCTTATCCGGCATTCGAGCAGTGGAGATGAAAGTAAACACTTTTCTTGCATAACTCAACTAAATTGACCTACCTCCACTAACCAGTCAATCAAAATTCCTCGCATGCTTGGGGTAATATCCCACTGCAACTGTTCCATATAATTGGTCGAAGGTCTTTGGTTAAGCTGCAGAGAGTATAATCCCATGAAATAAGCGTCAACTATGTTGCTGGTAGAGCAAAACTTTGAAAGCTAAGCGACATTCCCTTGTAAAAACACATGTACAGTGTTTTCCAGAATAAGATAGAAAAGTAATATTTTAATGATGGAAAATAAATATAAAAAAAGCAGAAACATCAAATAAAATTTACTGAATGATAAGATAGAATAGTGTTCAGTGTGAAGCTAGATTGCTGTTATCAGAAAGTAGACAAACACATTGACATTAAGTGAATGAAAATTGCATCACCAACCTCAGTAACACGCATATTATTGTATATATCAGGGGCATACAAGCCACATGCTTGAGGATCTTTTAGATTTGAATCAATATCCACAACATCTTTTGGGGCTCCTAATTTCTCGCAAACCTCATTTTCTTCTGCATGATCCAAAGGCAACATGAATTTTATAAGCTGGATATTTAAGGGCCTCACTGCCAACTTTCTTGTTGACACTTTGCTATATTCCACACAGCCATACATCAACAATATTATCCACTTTACTGATACTAGTCTCATATTAGTCGTTTTAGTGTTTACCCACTTAAAAAATGAAACGTATAAAATGCCAAATAGACTAAGTAATGAACGTTTTGGTCTAAAACCAGAATAGTATTCTCTTATTGCTTGTTAAACCTAGAGCAGTGTTGTCACATTATCCTTCCGAAACTATGCTACTTCTTAAGGTATGACATTACATGGATCATTTTAAACAGAGCACAAACCTTTTTTCTGATGGCTATGAACTTCAACATCCATTGTGGAAACCTGTATTGGAGGCATTGCATCTGCAGCAGCACGTTCTCTTGCACCATAACACTTCAGTTCTGTAAATTCTCTTTCTTCCAGTATAACTGGTAAACTGATTTCTTGTGTTTCTGCCATCCTTATTTTTGACAAGTCTTCAGCTAACTTAGCTTTCACATCCTCTTCATCTGATGGGATTTCCATGACAATATCCTCAAACATTTCTATGTTCTCGCCGGGGTCTGTCATAGTCTGCTTGTTGGTCTGTCAACCAGTAATCAACAGAAGCTCTTAATTATATTGTAGCCAGCAAGTAAAGGGTATTTTGTTGGTAAGATAATACATAAAAGAGAAAATCATTTCTGTACTTATGACCATTATCATTTATCAGGATGAAGTGATGAACTTAATCTTCTCAGTTATTTAATAAATATATTAAAAAAGCATAAATGTTATTAACATAAAATATTTGGTGCATAAAAAAACTTCTGACTGAACTTCATGACAATTAAAGAGAATGGCATTTGATGTTCTCACCTGAATTTTAGTTGCATTTGTGCAGTCATCGCACAAACTGTCATCACAGACATTAGTTACATCTTTAAGCACTGCCCTTCTTTTAGGCTGAAGGCCAACAGTTGCAACCACTGAAGCCTTGTTCTCATCTGATGCTGCTCTTTTGGAGTTCAATCGAAGAACACGTTTTTGGTCCTGTTTGAAACATGGGTTTAAGGAGGAGCAAATTCCTCCTGCTGGCCCCAAGGCTTTAGACCTTGCTCGTGTAATTCGTCCCGTAGGCTCTTCAACTTTTCCAGTAGATTCATTTTCTTTATTCATACTTGCTTGCCTTTTGCAAGAGGGATGCATGATTTTCAAATTGAAAAGTTTGTCATTGAACCTACATTCTAGCACAGAATTATTGTCAGATAATGAGAAAGAACTCCATTACCGATATTCATATAAACCTATCGTCTACCGAGTCATGAGAGGTCGCTACTCGCTATTTTCCATTTTTTTTATAAAAGTTATGGACCCCAAAAAAAAAAAAACCTTAGCCTCATGCGCAAATTTACCACTTGTTTTTTACACTATAAATTTGTTTTTCTCAAAGGATTTAAATAGGAGCTGCTGCAACACGATCTTGCCGTTGGTTTTTGCAGTTTTGCTATCTCTCTCCGCCACGGTTCATTTTAATCTGGTTTCCATTTTCATAGATTCGAATTTGATAACTTTAAAAGTCCAAATAAAATATCAAGTTCCAACAGTCCAAGCGTCTCATCGGGAGCTTTGACCAGAGAAACCGGATTTGTGATTTAAGCTACAAAGATTTGCAATAACGTTCAGATTTTTTTTTTAAAGAATCACTGTATAATTTTAAAATTAAAATGGCGGCGCCTTTTAAAAATTCATATTGTCTCAATATGCGATTTAGAAGGGAAAAAATCCATAATTGACTTTTTGTTTTCAAGGTAGCCAAACAGAGGATTTATACACTGTTCTTCATTTTCCTTATGATAAAGAAACCAGAAACTCAAAAACCTAATTCCTAAGGACCTAAGCAATTACATTTTATCATTAATATCTTTAAAAAACATCAGCTCATATCCTAGCAAAAGCAAGCCAAAAATCAAAAGAAGAAAAGACAGAGAGTCCATTATAATTGCTAAGAAAAACTACAAAATTACAAGTAACCACGTAATGCAACCAACAGATCGAGTAAAATTCAAAATGAAAAAGAAAGAAACTCGTATCGGAAGAGACAGATGCGAGCTTACTGTGCGTTGGAGAGCTCCGAGATCGAAAGCGAAGAAGTTCGGAGAGGTCCTGAGATGATTTTCTATTGTTTTTCTCACTTTTGTTGGCTTTTATTTTGATTTCCGTTTGTCCGATTCTCTCAGAGAAAAGGGAAAAAGCGATAACTGAGTGAGCTGTTGTTTTCACAGAGTGTTAGATATAAACGAGAGAGGAGAGCGTAGCTGCTTGAGCGGGACGCTGCTACAGTTTAAACTACTTTAAATTTTGGTTAAATTACAAACAATGGTCACTAAATTATATTGAAATGATTCTTTTGACAATTAATTTTTTAAAAGTTATAAAATAATCATTAAACTCTTTATTCGATTACAATATTCTAATTAATATTTTTAATATTAAAAAATAATCATTAAAATTTATCAAATTATTATAAAATATCATTAAAATTTTAAAAATTAAATTTAAAATATATTTTTATTTATTAAAATCCAATTTATCCAAAAAATATTGTTTTTAATCAATAAAGATTGCTCTTGAAATGTGGTATCCTCTTCCACCTGAGTACAGTCGATTTTTCCAAATGGTATTTTTCTATTTTAGGTAAATATTTATCGGATTGGGTTCAATATAATTAATCTATTCATGAACAATAAAATAGATATAAACAATAAAATAAATGACGTCTAACGTACAATAATTTAATTATTGTAGATTTTGATCATAATTATACAATTATTATATTAAAATTTGTCGCTATTGGAAGTTACTATTATATTTTTAATAGTTTAAAAGAATTTTTCTTCTGATGTTTTATTTTAATAATTAATAAATTTAAATAATAGAGAAAATGTTTATTCTCTAAAAAGATTTAACTTTATACTTTATATATTAATTTATAAGTTAATGTAAGTTTAAATGATAAAAAAATTTTAAACAACTCTTACCAAAAAGAGGGGAGAGAAAATTTACTCCTAATGAGTATTAAAAATTATTGTCTATATGAAATTCTTTCATTAGTAGCAGGGACGAAACTATGTGGGTTAATTGTCCCTCCCCACCCAATTTTTTTAACTTTTTTATATACTATAAATTTTTAATAAAAATGGGTTATTTATAAATTTGCCCCCTAAGTTTCAAACATTTACGTTTTGCCACCAATTTCAAATATTGGCTTTGTCCTTGATTAGTAGGGTGATCAATGATGTTCATTTACTCTCGCCTCATATGAGATTCAAATCTCGACATTTGCATTGAAATATAAATATTGATAGTTATACTTATACCAATTTAGATGATTGATCAAACGATATTTAAAAAAAAAATGTTAGGATAGGAGAAAGCTTTATATTTCAATTTGTGTCTGGGAATTTTATACATGGGAAATTACTATTTCAAATTAAAAATAAAAGTAACTTTATCATATGTAATGAATTGCTACACCAAATTCGTACAAAATATAATCGTTTTCTTTATAATTTACTTACTGTTAGGCTAAATATTGCCCTAGAATTGTATCTAGTGGACGTATTTTTATACAAATAAAATATTGAGTCGAGTTATCATCAAATGACTCTTCATCTATTATACTTTTCAAGTAAATAAAGACAATAAAACTTTATGGGGAAAAAACCTGGTTTAATTTGAAATTTGTCTAAGGGTGGAATTATAATATGAATGTGGGCTATCAATGGATAGTTTTAGTTCAATTGAAAATATTAGTGCAAACGAAGATCTGTCCAGAAATTTAACCCATGCTAATGCAAAGCAATTCATAAAATAAAACTTAACAAAAATATTGTAGATTTATTTGAGGGTTGGGAATTCTGAAAAGTGGAAAATATTAGTGCAAGCCCCATGATTTTCCATTTCTGAACAGTGTGGCATAGTGGGCAGAACAGAACTTAGAAAGCAATGAGGCAATGGGGCCGAGAGGAGCGGCCAATGCCCAACTCTTTTTATACTACAATTTCCATATTTTATACAAAACTATATAAATAAAAACAAAGGGAAATGGTTGTAAATATTAAATTTTAAAATATTTTATTGTATTTGGATTTATTTCTCAAAGACAATGAATTTATGTAAACGAATTAGATTACGTCACCACGTTACATAGAAAATTGTACTTTATTTTTTTATAAAATCGCATGCGATATTATATACTTCATGTAAATGCATTAAATATAGTAACGAGTGTTGGGGAAACCGGGTTATTTCTCACACGAACGTAGTTTAAATCTGAGCTGAAATGTCGAGATCGAAACTACCGAAATTTGCACAGCGGACAAACCCGTCAACTGTTGAATATTGAAACCCAATGGAAAAACTCAATAATAAGCAAGCGAAATAAATAATGGAGAGAACACACCAAATTTACGAGGTTCGACGAAAATGTCGTCTACTCCTCGGGCACCACCACCGGATGATAACTTCACTAATACCAAAATGGTACAAACAAATGGAATTCCTAAGAATTCCCAAATATGAAAGAAGAGAAACAAATGGGAGAGATGGATGTTGGGATGATTTCAAATGACAAATGCTAGGCCTATTTATAGTTGAACTTTAAGGACTAAACTTGTAAATAGCCTAAACTTTAGGGACCAAAAATTAATTATCCCATGCCCCATTTTCATCCTTTGCTGCTGCCAATTTCTTCATTTGGTGCAGCCAAACTTGACAAATTGAATTTGTCAATTCGGTGCCCACTTTGTTGAAATTTCAAAGCCATCCATTTTCAACAAATCTCCACCTTGGCTTGAAATTTCACCAAGCTTTTCAAAATTTCTTCTATCCAAACGTTATCTTCTGCAGTGCCTCCAAATGCGCCCACGAGCGCCATACACCCAAAGGTGCTCAAACTTGCAAGATGTTAATCAAGTTCAAACAATGATTGAACTTGATTGATGTTACCACCTTGGTCAACATATCTGCAGGATTTTCTGCCGTAGCAATCTTCTGAAGTAGAACCTTTCCTTCTTCAAAGATCTCCCGCACAAAGTGATACCTCACGTCGATGTGCTTAGTTCTTGAATGGTAGACTTGATTTTTCGCTAAATGAATAGCACTCTGACTGTCACAATAGAGACTAATGTGACTTTGAACAACTCCCAAGTCTTCCAACAATCCGTTAAGCCAAATCGCCTCCTTAACAGCCTCTGCAACTACCATGTACTCTGCCTCTGTAGTTGACAAAGCCACCGTTGACTGTAAAGTAGACCTCCAACTAACTGGGGCTTTTGCTAAAGCAAACAAATACCCAGTAGTAGACCGACGCTTATCCAAATCACCAGCATAGTCGGAATCAACATATCCAACCACAAACTGACCAAGTGTTTCATCTTGCTCAAACACTAAACCAACATCTACGGTTTGTTGGAGATACCGTAGAATCCATTTCACAGCTTGCCAATGTCCTTTTCCAGGATCATGCATGTACCTGCTCACAACTCCAACTGCTTGTGAAATGTCAGGCCTCGTACACACCATCGCATACATCAAGCTCCCTACTGCATTAGCATATGGAACTTTTGCCATATATTCTCGCTCTTCATCAGTTTTAGGAGATAATTGAGAACTGAGTTTCAAATGAGAAGCAAGTGGGGTACTTACATGTTTTGTGCTTTCATTCATGCCAAAACATTGTAATACCTTTTTCAGATATTGCTTCTGAGTCAAACAAAGTTTGCCTCTCCGTCTGTCTCTACTTATCTCCATGCCGAGAATCTTCTTGGCCTCACCTAGATCTTTCATCTCAAACTCTTGATTCAACTGAGCCTTCAAATTATCTATCTCTTGTTGACTCTTTGAAGCGATCAGCATATCATCAACATACAAGAGAAGATAAATGAAATATCCATCTTGTAGCTTTCGCAAATACACACAATGGTCGTATTTGCTTCTTGTGTACTTCTGCCTCCTCATAAAGCTATCAAATCGCTTGTACCACTGCCTCGGAGATTGCTTCAATCCATATAGCGATTTGTTCAGCTTACAAACCCATTTTTTACCACCAGCATCTACATATCCTTCTGGCTGAGTCATATAGATCTCCTCTTCCAAATCACCGTGCAAGAAAGCCATCTTTACATCGAGTTGAGCTAGCTCCAAATTCAACTGTGCTACCAAGGCCAACAATATTCTAATGGAGGAATGCTTCACAACAGGGGAAAATACTTCGTTGTAGTCGATTCCCTCCTTCTGAGCGTAGCCTTTAGCTACCAACCTTGCCTTGTAGCGAACATCTTTCTTGCTGGAAGATCCGTCTTTCTTTGCAAACACCCACTTGCATCCAATTGCCCTTTTACCTTCTGGTAAATATGCCAAATCCCAGGTGTTGTTCTTCTGGAGAGATTGCATTTCTTCATCTATGGCATTTTTCCACTTGTCACTTTCTAAGCTTTGTATTGCTTCTTGATAAGTGACAGGGATATCATCATCAACAACTGGAAGGGCATAGGCCACTGTATCTGTAAATCGAGCAGGTCTACGAATTTCTCTCCTTGGCCTTGTAACTGCAAGTGGTTCTGGTGTCTCCAATGGTTCTTGGGTTTGAACCTCTTCATCTTCTGATTCCTCCATTGGAGTTGGAGAATCAGTAACATCAATTGCTGGACTAATCACCGTCTCTTGAAACTCCACCTGGTTTGGAGTATACTCCACCTGTTGTGGAGTACTACTTGTCTGAACAGCTCCATTTGTTACCTTCTTCAACATGACAGATTCATCAAAGGTAACATCTCTGCTACAAATTATCTTCTTTGTGTCTAAGCACCAAAGTCGAAATCCCTTCACTCCATGAGTGATTCCCATGAAGATAGCCTTTTTTGCTCTAGGATCAAGTTTTGACTCCTTCACATGATAATACGCAGTGGATCCAAATACATGTAAGGAATCATAATCTGTAGCGGGTACTCCAGACCATACCTCCAACGGTGTTTTTCCTCCAATCGCCGATGACGGTAGACGATTGATGAGATGGCCAGCATATGTCACAGCCTCAGCCCAAAATGGTTTGCCCAACCCAGCATTGGACAACATACATCGAACTTTCTCAAGTAGTGTTCGATTCATACGCTCTGCCACCCCATTCTGCTGTGGTGTATGTCTAACAGTGAAGTGTCGAACAATACCATGCTCCTGGCAAACGTCAAAGAGCGGATCACTTCTATATTCCCCTCCATTGTCCGTCCTAAGCCGTTTGATCTTCTTGCCAGTCTGGTTCTCAATCATATTTTTCCACTTCAGGAAAACTTTGAGCACTTCATCTTTAGACTTCATCGTATACACCCAAACTCTTCTGGAAAAATCATCAACAAAAGTTACAAAATAGTGTTTTCCTCCCACCGACGTTGTTTTGGAAGGACCCCACACATCTGAGTGAACATAATCCAAAATACCTTTCGTATTATGGATAGCGGTGCCGAATTTCACTCTCTTTTGCTTTTCCAGAACACAATGCTCACAAAAATTTAACTTGCAAGCCTTTGCACCTTTCAACAATCCTTGCTTTGCCAAAATTTGCAAGGATTTCTCACCAGCGTGTCCCAACATTCATACTATCTCTCCCAAGTCTGGACTTTGACTTTGATCTCCCTCTCATTTTTGGCTTTTGGCTTTTCTCCTCCATATCTACGGGTTTTTCTTCCTCAATGGCAATGTCTAGACCTTGTTGAAATAAAGAGTCTAGCACCTCGCCTTGCCACATGCCAAAGTGACCGGATCCATCGAACAACTCCACCGAGAAGTTTGCATTTGACATTATCCTCCTCACCGGTATAGAGGAAGAGCTTGATGTCCCTTCTGATCCGTCTTTTGCCATGGAAACGAATAATATTCAACAGCACGAACTGGATATTGAAACACTGCACCAGGTAAGTTCCCAGGAAAGAGAGGTGGATCACACGGATCGCTTAAATACCCAGTCTTTCCTAGCCAGAACTTTCCTAGACATGCATTGTCACAACACCACACTTCTTTGCAACAACCGAGCGACCGGGATAGCCTTCACCGAAGCTCTGATGCCAATTGTTGGGGAAACCGGGTTATTTCCCACACGAACGTAGTTTAAATCTGAGCTGAAATGTCGAGATCGAAACTACCGAAATTTGCACAGCGGACAAACCCGTCAACTGTTGAATATTGAAACCCAATGGAAAAACCCAATAATAAGCAAGCGAAATAAATAATGGAGAGAACACACCAAATTTACGAGGTTCGACGAAAATGTCGTCTACTCCTCGGGCACCACCACCGGATGATAACTTCACTAATACCAAAATGGTACAAACAAATGGAATTCCTAAGAATTCCCAAATATGAAAGAAGAGAAACAAATGGGAGAGATGGATGTTGGGATGATTTCAAATGACAAATGCTAGGCCTATTTATAGTTGAACTTTAAGGACTAAACTTGTAAATAGCCTAAACTTTAGGGACCAAAAATTAATTATTCCATGCCCCATTTTCATCCTTTGCTGCTGCCAATTTCTTCATTTGGTGCAGCCAAACTTGACAAATTGAATTTGTCAATTCGGTGCCCACTTTGTTGAAATTTCAAAGCCATCCATTTTCAACAACGAGATATTAATGCAATAAGCTCTAAAGACAAAGTGGGTGAAGCAGTTGACTCAAACACAACAATAAAGGGAATTTTAATTCCAATGATCAAATGATTTGAACTTATAAAAGAAGAAAGAATTTACAGCAGTAAGTAAAATTGAGAACTCTTTCTCTTTCTTAAAAACCGGCAAATTACAAAGTGGAGTTTTTACCACTAATAATTTTACCAAGCGGTGGTTAGTCAAAAAAAAAAAAAGAAACCAAGCGGTGGCAACAAGCGTGCATGCATGTGGGCCCCGTTCGGCGCTCGCTTCATCTGCAGTTACCGTCTTCACCTAATTTCAAACCTTTTATGTTTCGAAATCATTGACACTAATGTGTAATCTAAATCAATATGCCATTCTTTAAAACTGCGAGCACCAACTACATGCATTTGAACTTGAGTATCAAATATAAGTATTTGAGATTTTTAAATTTCATTCAAACAATTGGGATGATTTTAAACGGTTATAAGTTCGAGTCAAATCTTCCAGTTCTCCATGATATATATGTCACATATGAATAGAGATGACAAATGGGCGGGGCGGGTGCGGATACCCCCTCCCCCATCCTCATACCCACCTAAAATTTTCATATCCACCACCTACCCACCACTCACGGCGGGTATAATTTTCAAATCCACACCCGCCCACGTGGGTATATTCTTAAATTCATCCCCACACCCACCACCCAATTGGATACCTATTACCCATCTCGTACCCGCTTATACCCGCCTACCCGCCCGACTGGTAGTAACCATATCACATAAAATATGAAGGGATAATGGCACCAATGCCCCCTGTACTTTGACGGAAAGTTCAATGTCGTGCATGAACTTTGGATGCGTTTAATGTGGCCCTGAAGTTTTCTTTCATCATTTAAAACGCCTCCGACCCTGACACTGTTAACTTGTGATGTGGTATAACTAACTTACACCGGTGTAAGTTCTACTGAACCATAGCTAACTAACTATGACTAATTTACACCGGTGTAAGTTAGTTATTATGTGAGAAATCTGAGGGTAAGACAGTGCAAAAACTAAAGCAATGAACTTGAAATTAGAATAAAAAAAACAAATTTTATACTGAATCAGATATCTTCAAAGCCACATAATATGACGGGTAGCATACGGGGAAGACGGGTGCGGGGCGGGCGGGTGCGGGGCGGGTAAGGTCTTAAATCCACCACCTACCCACTACCCGCGGCGGGTATGACTTTTTACATCCACACCCGCCCACTACCCACCAAACTCATACCCATCCCCACCCCAACTGGGCGGGTGCGGTGCGAAATCCACGAAACTGTACCCGTCTGCCATCCCTACATATGAATATATATATATATATATGTTTTGTATTATATGGTTATAGAAAACCGTTTAAATTAAAACTAATTAGTATCATAACATTATAAATATTTACAATTAAATTTGAACAGAAACTCGAACAACTTGACTCAACTCTAAATAATTCCCAATAAAATTTGAGTTATAAAATAAAACTCTTCAACTCAAATTTTTTAACTCGACTCAACTCGATCGAATGTTTATCCTTAATATGACCGCAACTTGTGCAAGTCCTAATCAATATGTTTTTCAAAATCTAAAGATTCCAAGTTTATACACATTAAATAATTTAGAAGGACTACTTTAGAGAAATTAAACCTTTACTTTTTCACATTTCTTAACTACATGGTTTGAGTTTTTTGGGATAGGCCGAGGGGGCCTGGACGGGTGTTCGTCTCTAAAAATTTAAAATTCGTATATGATTTGAAATTTTTATGTACTTTTATTTGAAAAAATATTTTTACCATTTTAAACTTTTATAAATTTATCCCCTAAACTTATATAAATTTGCCCTCTAACTAATATAAAGTTCTGCGTTCGTCCCTGAATTCATGGTAACCCGTAAGTCAGAAACATGGCACGGAGAGATACGCCAAGTAGGGCAGTGGAGAGCTGAGTGCGTTTTTATTGTCCCTTGTGATCCATATTATGTTGAGTTCGTATTATGGGGGTCCAGTAAGCCTTATCCTACACTGATTCAAGGCTCCCCTTTTGGATTATTAGCAGAAAATTTTGAATCTCGAAAAGTTGACACATAATCAATAAAGTTCTGATTCAGTGGTTTTAGATCCCTCCTTTGCTTTGTTGTTTTACTGATGTGAGGTTTAAACTGCTGCAGCTTTATTACCAGTGTGTCCTCAGATTGGAATTATGTTATGTACGCTAAATAAATATGTATTCCCGTGAATGAATAGTGTAAGAAAAAGGTAAAGAAGTGACCTTTTTGTACGAAGAAGCAAAATTGTTGTGAAGTCAAATCATTTGAATAATTGGATGCTAACTAACTGTTGGGGTTTTTCAAATTAGAAGTAACATTTTACATTTGAACTAAGGTAAGGCGCCAACAGTCAACAGATGCAATCATGCAAGAGAGCAAACTTACACGAGGCATGTGACCTTTTTGACTAGTGGAAATTTGAATTTTTTGAAAAGTTTGATTATTTTGCTGCTAGCTATCTATCGATTGGGCTTTTTGGGCTATGTGGATATTTAGTTTTAGCCTACAACCGTGGGCTTGTATAACACATTCAACATTCTCTTCCTATTGCTTTAATTTTATGCACTGCAAACATGGGATATAAATGACAGAATGATTGAAAACAATTGAGGTGAAATCTGCAGGGTGATAATTGAATGCATTGAGAGCTCTCTCTTTTGTCACTTTTCACTATTTCATTGTCAAAGATGGAATCCCAGATCTATATTCTTGGATTTCACTTCACACTGCCATTACATGCTCAAAGTAGTCCACTCTCTTTTCAACATTTTTACCTTATAAGGCCAGCACTCTTACCTACACTCATAGCTATCCGTGTATTTTCTCGTATTATAATCATGTTTAAGATATTTCGTAATTATATCACTTTCGACATGCTAATAATTTGTGTTATATCCACCATTTGTGTATTTAATATAAATTTTTATTTACCATGCAAACTTTATTGCTTCAGTAACTACCCATGCCTGCTACGTACGGGATTGTGTTTCGATTCGAGTATTGAACATAAATTTTTAAAAATTATTTAAACTTTTGATTTTATAACATATATCGGATTAAATTATATACGAGTTTAACTAATCGATCCAATCTGATTTTTTCGATTTTTTCTGGGGGCCGAAGGGTGTAATTGATAATACTTTGTTATTGTGCATGTAGCTGTGAATTTGGTGCATTACGTAATTTGAATTGATTTCCATAAAGTAACTCAATCATTAAATTTTCATGCACAGGTGAAAATTGGGGTCTGAAAAAAGAATCTGATCCATTCAAACACTTTGGCAAAAGCAAATGGTCCACAAAACAACTTTTTGTTTGAGGAAAAATTTTAAATATTGATTTTTAATTTGAATTTATAAAATATTATTAGTCTCTATATTAATTATATAAATGAATTCAAATACTAATTTGGATTAAATAATTTCTTGTGCAAATCTAACTTTTCTTTTAATCAAGTTGCTGGCTTAGATTTGTATTGGTAGTAAATTAGTAATTACTGAATGATGCAAACAATTCCTCGATTTTGAATTATCGATCATTAATTAATAAATTACGGGTTTCTCGTAATTAAATAGGTCCATTGAGTTTTAATTTAATTAACATGATTGATATTTTTAATATTCATGAGCACTTGGATTTGAGCTCGCTTAAATAATAAATGTATTTAATTTTTTTGACAGATTTTAATTATAATCCTAATTTTACTTAGAGGGGAGAGAAAATGTGGACTGCGAGGGAATAAAAGGTAGTTCTAGTGGGTCTAAGACCCATGACCTAAAGAACTACCGGAGAACAAAGATGAGCAGCTTAGGTAACCGGTCAAATATACTTACTCTGTATTTAAATTTAGTTTCATTTTCAATAATCAAAATATTTTATTATATTAAAAATGAAAAGGTGAATAAGAGATCGAAATAAATATGGTAGTTTGAACTATTAGGTAGCATGTTGACTTCCAAGTTCCAATAAATCAATGAAATGGACATTCCTTAATTATTTCAAGCATTAGTTATGGCATTTTCCATAGACAAAATATTAAAATCCCCCATTAATATTTGAATTAACTAAGGAGAATTATTTTAAACATTAAACACATATGACAACCAACATTAATTATTTAACATCGTAAAATATACCAATAATTTATAAATTTTAAACCCTAAATTAATACACTTAAAAAATATTTTATAAATTCATGATTTATTTTTTATCATAATTTTACGTTTGTTTTTTTTTTTTGAAAATTGATACCACTAATTTTATTAAACGGAAAAATATCTGAAATTACAATGAAAGTTTACTGCTGAGTAAACAAACACCTAAATCTAGATACAAACCCAGAAGAAACAATTAGCGGCTCTAGATCATAATAGGACCATACAATGAATAGGTAAGAACCTAATCCAAAGACTCGAAGCAAAAGTCGTATACAAACACCTACAAATCGACGATGATGGGTAAAACCATCAACAAACAACATTAACAAATGCATATTACAATGATCGTACGTTGACAAAAAGGTCATTACCACAACTCAATCGCGAATAAACGGTAGATGTATTCGTGTATCCGAATCTGGTTCAAGGGTTCGAGATGGAGGATCAGCAGCATAATGAAAGGAGCGCCATCTTGATCAGTTGTGGCGTCGTCAGATCCAACCCTAATTGAAAATCTAAGCAACCAAAAAAAAACGTGCCAAAAGACAGAGAAATACGTACCAAAAAGGTAGATTAAATCGTGCTATAAGAGCAGAATAATTTATTGAAAATAAAAAAGCAAAAGAAACAATAGATTCGGCGGTCGATAACCAGTATAAAAACTGGTGTCGCCGCCGGCGATTAAAAGAAAAAAAAAAGCAAAAGAAAACAGCGGCGGCGGTTGAAGTTTTTAGAGCAAAAAATTTTAGGTTTTTCCAGCAATAGTAGAGCTTTTACGTTTGTTTTTAATTACTTGTATCATTGCATGTTTTCATCAGTAAAGAGAATAGAAAATTTCAAATAGTAAAATGGAGAAAATTGTCAAATTTTGAGAAAAAGATTACATTATCCCAAAATCTAACAATACAATTTTTAAAAATTCCTTTTTAATATAAATATCCCGACATTCAGACACAGATCGAAAGAATCTCCCATTAAAAACTGAGAGAAAAAAAATACTTTTGCTTTTTAATGCTCCTTTCTCTGTCTTCATTCCTCATAAAAGGACTTTGATTCTGAGCGTCTCACACCCCCTGTCTTCCTTTCCCTTTTCAATTTTCCTTTTTTTTAATAAAAAAACAAGCTCTTTTTGACGAAAAAAAAAGGAGAGAGAATCGAGAAGCTAGGCTATGGTGGAGGAGCAGCAACTGCAGGTGAATGATGATGATGTGGACTCTATATTGATTATAATGATGAAATGGCCGTTCTGAAAATGGCCCAACAAAGCAAAACGACCAACACTCCAATTCATTTGCAACACCAACAACCAGTAAAACCAACAATGTTTCATGATTTCCTGGGAACGAAAGCTGCAAATTCCTCTGTCGTTTTATCCCCTAAGGTCAATGATGCAAAGTTTCCAGATGCTTGCCCGTCTCCTTCAGCCTCCGTCGGCGCTTCTTCTGGTGGCGGTGGTGGAGCTGGCCGTGGACCCTTCTCTTCCACCTCTGATCTGGGTTCTGGTTAGTTTCTCTATCTTCCCCCAAAAGATTCTTCTTTTATTTTTTGCTTAAAGTTTTGATGGGGTTGTTTCGCTTTTAGCTTTGACTAATCTTACTTGGGGTTTTTAGTTTCTCTTCATTATTTTTTTCCTGCTGTTTTTATGTGTGGTTTTCATGTTAAAGCTTAGACTATAGTAGCTCATTAGGGAATGATGGAATGGGGAAAGTATGAATCTTATTCTTGCCGTATGGTTTGATGGGTTGTTTTGCTTTTGGGTTTCGGACTCTGTTTGAGGTTTGACAGGTTTTATTTTCTCTGGTTATTTTAATTTGGACCAAAAAGAGTTAAAAATAAGGGGTTATGGTTTCACTTTCAGTGGTGAATTTGTTGTTCTCTGATTTGTCTACTTTTTAAGGTAGGTTTAGCCATTATGGTGTTTGAGTTTATGCTGTTGTGTGATGTCTTGATCTGGTACCTAATGTTGTCATCTATTGCTAACAAAAATGTCTTTGATTCGTCTATGTTATGAATTTTTGTTCTGTCCTTAGAAACATCACTTTACATAATTGCAGTATTTAGTTAAGCATTATGTGTTGCTAGTTAGCTCTTGTACATTTTGCTCATAATTGCTGAGGTGGCTAGATTTTTTTGGAAGTGCCTATGTTTTCTGAGTTGGGATTCAACCTATCACGATTAAAGTTTGATCCATTTTCTCATCAATTAGTAGAAAGACAGGGTGGAAATCATCTTGAGGGGATTCCGTACTACGGTCCAAGGAGCGAAATATCCGGGCCAGATATAAGCAACAGTTTGGCAGGAAGTAAGAGAAGTAACTCGGATACGGCCTTTATGACTCATGAATCTCTTGAGAGCTTGCATTTGATGAAGGTATTTGTTGATGTTGTATCTTATCATGCTCTACTTCTCTCTTCTCAAAGTGACCAATAAACACTCCATCTTTTGTTACTCATTCATACGTGCTAAATGTTTTTCTTTATGTTTGTGTTCAGATGCTTCGCAATGGGGCCGGAGGAGAGCGACCTAGAAGGTCCAATGAGGACGAAGTATTCCTTGGCATGAAGTCAATGAGGCATTCTTCTATGTCTCGTATATTGCAGCCTCCCACGGGTAACAGACTTGAAGGTAATGCTACCAAATGGGAGCGGTCTGTCCCCTCTGCAGTTCAGTATGCTTCACGTGGTGGTCACTTTGCGCCTTTTGTGCATCAAGTATCTTCAAACAGGTTCAAGGATACAAATGTTGGTCCATCTGGTATCTCTCAGGCTGCTGCCGATGAAGGATCTAGAACTGGAATTAAAGGCCCTGGAATTTTGACCTCTATTAATGCTAGTAGTGTTCCCACTGAAAAGGGTTCGTCTGGGATAGTGCCGAGTGGAGAAAGGCTCAAGTCTGGGGCTCGTATTTCCGAAACAGAGTCTTTAGTTTCTCCAAGGTGAATATATATAGTCTTTGTTTCTTGTTTTTGATTGCCGTGATCTCAAAGGAAAGAAATGTAGAGATAATAAATGCAATGCTTTTTGTTGTGCTACAGTCAACAGGGATTAACAACTGCCAGCCGACAAATGACTATATTTTATGCTGGTCAGGCTCATGTCTTTGATGAGGTGCATCCAAACAAGGTCGGTTTCTCATTATCTGCTAATGGACCCCAAGTTCTTTAATTACAATTTTTTTCCGTCACGCTACTGTAAGTTGATTTCATAGTTGCATTATATACTCCACGAATTGCTACGAGAGGCGCTTAACACCATATATAGTATAACCTGAGATTGGAGCTACATCTTTATTATGCATTTTAGGCATAGAAGTTATTGTAAGATTTGATATGTCATCATGTTTTCTGAAACATCAGATGAGATAGCTCTGTTGATTCTTCTGGTCTTCCTGATGGCTTGGAGAATAGGAAGGATGAACCCGTGATATGTTCCTTTCAATATGTTTTCGATTCATGCACTTGGTTTAGGGGACAGACAGATTGTGGTCGGCTTGTTAAAATAACAGAATGTTATTTTTCCACCAACATAGGAGGACTAACAAAACACGGATTCCAAATAAAGGTGCTTAATCAAACACAAATCCTTTATGGATGTAATTCCCTTACCACCCCACCTATGAATAAGCAGTTTACCTTTGAACACTGAGAGACCGAAGATTATTAGACTTGGAAATCTGATTGCAACCGAGATTTTCCACTGTTCTACCTTTTTCACTCGATTTTCTGACCGAGATACTGGTTCTAAGCAAGTGGAAATTGGCTTAAAACGAAGACATGGCTACATTAGTTTTGTCATAACTTGTAATTGCATATGATATGCATCTTTATAATTATGGTTATTAGTGTTTACCTGGCTGTTTTGTTGTCACTTATATCTTGTTGCTTCACACTGGCTTTCGCTATTAGGGTCCCTCATGTCTGTTTATCACTGTTTTAGCTCCAGTTGGTGCAACATTTCAGCTTCGGGAATTTTTTATGATTTGAGTTTTCTGAAGCTTGAAGAGGGTTGGTTTGCAGCTATTAGGTTCCTTCGTGTCATTCGATGGTTTCCTTTTCACGTGTCAGGTATTTTGTTTCTCAATATACATTTCTGGTAATGACAACTATATGCTGCATGGTTATTTCAGGCAGATGTGATAATGGCACTGGCTGGATCGAACGGAGGATCTTGGTCAACTACTTACTCTCCTAAATCTGCTGTGAGGACAGTTGGTGAAAATTATGTACCCAATGGGGAACCTGAAGCAGTTGGTAGCATCGCATTCTCGCGGGAACTTCGGGGGAAGACAGCCATGGCTGGGAATGCAAGTCAAGCAACTGGTTCCGGCGATCGAATCCCAATACAAACAGGTGATCCTTCTAAATCAGTACCATTTTAGTTGCCATAGTTAAAAATTCTAAACATCAATTATGAAATTGATAAGAAAGAGTCCGGTTTTAGTGTGTTTATGGTGTTCATTTCTGTATAAAATGTAGGGGTTCCTCAAGGCACAGTTGTTATGGCGAGAGACGGAAGAAGTCTGGTTCAAGCAGCAGAACCTGGCAGTGAAGATAAAAGAGAGGTATAAAGCTTAAGCATAGTTCGAATCCGGATATTACAGAAATTGCAGATATCGACTTGCTGCTATCCCTACTTATGTCTGTCATTGATGCTTAAAACTTTCCAAAATTTTAACTTAATTTCCTGGCAGAGCAGCATATAAGAACAGCTTCTTAGCTGAGTCAATTAGCAATGACCCCTCTGCGTTTGTGTAATTGAGGAAGTCCATGAAATTGAAATCCTTGAAAACTCGAGGATGTTCCTCATCGACCATCTCTTTCGGTGCTTTAACGATTGTACCCTCCATCGGAACCGCAAATGCTCCCAAAGAATACCGATCACCCTACGATTCACCGCATGCATTCTTCCATTACTCCACGCCTGCAATATAACTGGCTCTGTTACTTTAGGACCATTCAAATTAAATATCATAAAATGTTAACGGTTTTGGTGTTATTACCTAAGAAGATCTGCAACCATGAAGACGAAGGAACCAGGTGGCATAGACAACTTGATCCACTCTCCATCTTTGGTTTCGATTTCAAGCCCCGAAATCCCATCCTCGCACAGCAAACCACTGCAAAATTTGTCGGTATGAGCCGAAGCCACGGTCGTGTACTCTCCGGATGGCGGGGCTGTATATTTCATCACTCGCAGCAACTGGTAACCTTTCATCAACGTCCCATATTTCTCGTCCAAACCGTAAACATCAATGATCATCAAACCAATCATACGGCTCAGCTCCTCCATTTCCTTCATAAAACTGGTAATCGTTTCGCTTGAAAATGAAAAAAAAATCAAATAAGATCATGCTTGGTTTTCTTAATCATATTGAAAAAGGAGGGAAGTGTTTAATTTAAAATGAATATACTTATTTTAAATTATAAGTTCTATCATATTTTTAGTTTTCAAAAGCGTTTTATTTTTAAGGTTTAGAGATTTAGTTTAGGGGTGGGGTTTAAGGGTTTAAGTTTAATAATTTAGAATTTAGTGCTTGTGAATATAATTTAGGGTTATAGGATAAATCTAAATCTTTAACATATTACCTAAAAACCTAAACTCTAACATCTAAATACTAAACACTAACCCTTATCTTATAACCATTATCCTTAAAATTTAAACCCATATACTTAATCCTAAATATGCCCCCAACGTTTGCTTATTTTGTTATTTGACCCCCTATTCTTTCTTTTGGCCTAAATATGCCCCAACGTTTCAATTTGGTCCAAATATGTCCCCGTTAGATGGAAACTATCAGTCAACTGACGTTCAACAGCTGATGCTGACTGGATTTGTCACGTATTAAGATCTGATGATGCCACGTAAAAAAAAATTTATAAGTCGTTGTCCGTCAGTTGATTGACAATTTACATCCAACAGGAGCATATTTAGACTATGAATGAAACGTTGGGGGCATATTTGGACCAAAAGAAAGAATAGGGGCCAAATGACAAAACAAGCAAATATTGGGGGCATATTTGAACCAAAAAAATAATAAGAAACCAAATGACAAAACATGCAAACGTTGGGGCATCTTTTGTCAATTTTGCCAAAGTTTAAATACTTAAACGGTTAAACCTTTAGTATCCACGTATTTATAGATGAGCGTGTCAAAAAATTATAACTCGTGTTTTGTGCATTAGCCATTAATTCATCCTTAGAAAAACTTAAACATCTTGTTGGCCCAAGTATTTACTTTTGAGAAATAGATCCGGCCCAACATGTTTCGGTTTTTCTTCTGCATGCATTAAATAAATGCAAATCACGTTTAACGATTTCACCAACACAATTTAAACCAAGTCTAGTAAATCGGGTTTAAGGTGAACAAATAAATTGTTTGTACTCTTAATTTTAGTCGAAATTAATCTCAATTCATTAACATGCTAATGTTATAGAGCTGCTATAACATATTTGTTAAGTTTCATAGTATTTCTATTATTTTTTTGGTATAACTATCGACGTCTAACTAACCTGCATCAGTTATAGAAACAACATTTTCAATCTAATTTATTTTATTCAAAACGTCAGAATTCGAATCGAACCTCTAATTTTTTTAAAAGAATTTAATCTCTCCCCTGGTGTCAGCTAACATGGGCACTGATACAAAGTGGGCCCAATATCAAATATTTTCACCAAAAACAAAAGCTTTCAGCACTGAACCATGGCGGAGTAGAATATTATTCCATCATCATCTCATCAAAATCCAAAGAAAGATCATAAAACTGTTACATCCAGTGAATGAATATTGTGCTCTGCAATCTGTACATGTTTTTCATTTATCAGGGTTTTTCTTTTTTAAGAGAATGCCAATTTGGCATGCATGCACAAGCATCAGTCTTCGATCAGTGCGTATGCAGGCCATGTCATGCCAATCTATACTTGTATTGCGTAGATACGCCCCTGTCTCGATCCCCGAGCTCCCACCATCCATCGGCATCGCGTTCAATGCACGAGCCACCCTGTTGATTTCAACCCCACCAGGCACCAGCTCTAATCAAAACCCACCTCTGAAATCCGTTTCCAAAGATGACCAATAACAGGGTGAAGTAAAAAGATGGTGGGCAATACGTCGAGCAGGTGGGGAGCATGCAAAAGAGTGACGTGAGAGAGTGAATACCGTAACGCAAGCTTTTTGAAATCGTGTGATAGTGATATTGGAATTCAATGTTGTTCCCAAAATCCAAATGCCCACCCCCACCTTCCATTTTAACTCACCATTTTTCCAACGTCCTATCCACGTCGATACCTTCACTTCTCTCTCACCGGAAATTTGTGATATGGCGGCTGAGAGAAAAAGGGTTTTGATTGCATCAGCAATCAGCGAATTCACTGTTACATGGAGAGCAATGAGATGAAGAAAACAGAGCTGTCAATCCTTATCAATTACATCAGTACCACCACCTCTATTGGTAATGTAAGATTCTCAACGTATCTTATATTATGGGACGACCCTTGTGATCAAGAAATAGATGGACTCGGCTCATCACGTTATCAGTAATCTCGGTTAATAAAGTTTATTCATTTTCGAAAAATATTTGGAAAGGAGTATTGGAGCTCTGCAACATCGCTCGAAATGTTTATGATTAGAGTAGAGAGGTTGAATGGGCCATCAAGTTTCTTAAGGGGAAGTCACTTCTTACTGTGATACTTCGATTGGCTTGGTGTGCCTTTATCTACTTTGTTTGGAAGGAAAGAAACTACAGGCAATTTCGTCGTTCTTGTTTGGATGGGCAATCTATTTTACAGTCCATTAAAAAAGTTATACATATTAGACTAAAAGGGAACATTGTCAAAACTGATTTCGTGAATATTCGATTATGTAGTAGTTGGGGTATACTTGTATAAAGGGGATACTTGACAGTTTTGGTTAGGTTATACAATGTAACTCAGTTTACTGTAGCAGATTTTCTGCTCTTGGATAATAAAAATCAATTATCCAAAAAAAAATTCAAATAACTATTGGTACATTTTTTTACATGTAGGAAAAATGTAAAGATTCAACTTGGATAAAAATGATATGAAAATATATTATTGGCTGAAATCACAGATGATGTGATGAGCCATCTAACTAATAATTTTTTAGATCAAGAAATCTGATGATATTTTTTTGAAAGGATCCAATCGTAATTTTTAATAAAATTTGTACTTACTTTGACAAATTCTAGTTAACTAATTATTAAAGTTTGAAAATTGTATGAATCATTGATATTTAATTAATTGGTCATCTAATCTGGATTAAATATTATAAAATTCATTGTGAGATAATATTTTCATTTTAATTTATTTTATTCACAGCGTTGGTATTAAAATTTTAAACATTGTCAAAAGTATTTAACACCTCATTTTGCTTTAGTATTTAACTTCATAACACTAATAGAAGTATAAAATCACATTTTTATTTTATTATGAATTTATCCTGTACAAACTTACCTCATCATATTAACTTCACAAAGAGTTAAAGAGATGGATGCCCCCTCCCAACAAAATTGATGTATTTACATTGTTAAAACGAAAATTAAAAAGAAGGCCAAACAAAAAAGAACATCACCGCCGGTAAATTTACTTGCATATTTATATATATTACATTTTACTTTCTTGTTGTTTGTCACTGTCTTTGATTGTCCTCCATTGTTCACCAATGTCTTCAGCAATCTTAACGGCGTCAGAGGCCGTTCCTAGAAGCCCTCTTCCTGTAAACCCGACTGTGTACAGTCCCTTATCCGCTTTCCATCCGTTAGGAAACGGCGTTTTCGGCATGCCATCTTTGGTGAAAAAATCACAACCCTATATTTCCATTAAACGCAAAAGAGTTACTGCCTATTCAGAAAATATATATAATTAGTTAAAAATATAATATTGGAAGGAGAAAAACTTCAATATACAAGACTTTTAGTTTTAGGGGTTAGATGTTTAGTTGAAGGTTTAGAGTTAAGGGGTTTGGGTTATAGTGTTTAGAATTTATGGTTCAAGGTTTAGAGTTTGCGGTTTAGTTTTTTAGGGTTTAGGGTTTAGCAAAGTTAGGATTTGAATTTATTGTATATATATGTATATATATAGATATAAAGAGAAAAGGAGCATTGATTTTGTGCTTTTTCTGCATGGAGAAAAGAGATTTGCATTAAACTTCGGCCTCAATGCATGTGTTCAAGGCAGAAAATGATTTGCAATTCGAAAAAATAACTAAAAAAACATGTAAAATGCCAATAATATTGAACCTTGAGCCAAGTAGGAACATTGCTTTTGTATCCAGTTGCCAATATGATTGAATCAATCTCCTGTTCTTGCCCATCCATGAACTTAGCTCCATTTCGTGTTATCTCTTTCACACCTTCCATCACCTGAAATATCCAACAACATCACCTAAAGCACTTGAAAAGCCAATAAAAACAAGTGATTCAAACATGAGGGTCTGTTTTACCTTTATTTTACCAGATTTTATTTGTGACATTGCACCGGCATCGAGCACCGGAGTCTTTCCGGTGACATTCTTGAGCTCAATTGGACCCGTTTTCGGCCGCCGAAGACCCATTTGATCCGTGTTGCCCAACGTGAAGTTGGATACCAGCAAAAGCAATTTATCTACTAGCTTTAAAGGGAACAATTTGAGAAGTGCCATCGCTATACCAAACGTCGAGAAACCGAACATCTCCCTCGGCAATACATGCACCTATGCAAGAAATATAAAACTGATGAGAACATGAGCAACAACGAAAACAATCTGAAATGTATAAACTTACTGTGTTTCTAACAACCATATGAGGAGTTGCATTGTATCGGCAAAGGTCCAAGCAGACTTCCATGCCGGAGTTACCACATCCGACAACCAAAACCCTTTGGTTTTTAAACTCAGAACCAGACTTGTATAAACTTGTATGAACGACCGGACCCTTAAACATATTGATCCCCGAAATGTCTGGTATTACAGGCTCCGCGTTTTCGCCAGTGGCAACAACGAGCCACCTTGAAATGTATTCAGAGTCTTGAGTTTTAACCCTCCAAAACCCCATAACACGATCAAACTCGGCGCTTGTCACCGCTTGGTTGAATCTCGGCTGGATTGAGAAATGTGAAGCATAGGACTCCATGTAAGGGATGAACTGGTGTTTGGTCGGGTACTTTGGGAAATTTTGAGGGAACCCGAGGAGTGGGAGTTGGCAAAACTGTTTGGGAAGATGGAGTTTGAGCCGATCGTAGGTCCGATGTTGCCATAAAGAAGCAATGCAGTCACTTTTCTCAAGGATAAGAGAAGGTACGCCTTGTTGTTTAAGGCAAGCCGAGGTTGCTAGACCAGAGGGTCCTGCACCTACGATGATAGGCCCCTGAACCGAAACACAGTTAGCTTCGTTGTGCCGATGTTGTTGTCGTTCGTCTTTACAATAATCCATGTTCTGAAACAATCCCAAGAAAAAGGAGAAAAGCAGATAGTGAAAGAAAGCTTAAAAGGAAAAACCTATACTTTACTTCCCCTGTTGTTTTCACTCTGTAAAGCTCTGTTTTCTCAATTCATAAAAGTTGCATCTTGCATGCAGATGATGTGGGATTTTAAAAGGGATTAGAGATGAAGAGAAATGGAAGAGTCAATGCAGGGAAAAGAAGAAAGAAAAAGGAACAAAAGAGAGATAAAGAGGGCAATTTCTGTTTATTGTAAGTAGTAATTAATTTTAGCAGGTGGGGTAATAGCCAATAGGTATTAAAGGAGGCGTGAAGGTTAAGGAAAAGGATATGTTCAGTCTCTCAAGGCTGTTTTCTTCTCTGCAGATTTTATTTTTACTTGTGCTGTTGCAACTTGCAATTCAAAGTAAGGCAAACTGAGCAATAACCCACTTGTTACATTGCTTGTTCAGGTGAATGAGAAATTGAATACTTCTCCGACTTTACTTTCTTTCTTCTTCTTTTTTCCCGACTTATAAGATAATTACCTTAGAGGGTAATTAAATGTTTTATTCAATGTAAGTGGTTAATTTTTTTTGACAAATTATAATTCTAATTTTATCTAAAAAAAAGAAAGAAATGGACGTTCCTAATAGGTTTAAAATTATATGACCAAAAGAGATATGAAAGAACAAAAATAAATAGCTTATCCAACCGACCAAATAATTATATTTTCTTTCATTAACCCTTCAATTTATGTAATTATATTTTCTTTCATTAACTTGTAATATACGAGAGACGATAGTTTATTTGGTCGTGTTATTAGGTACTTTTACATTGTGATTTTTTTATTTGATCATTAAATGAATAAACGAGAGACACTAATTTTCGTATTATGTTGGTATATTTTAACAATTCTTTTACGTTCTTATACATATCTAAAGGGGCTTCCTAAGATCTTGATTCTGTAAGAGAGAGAGAGAGAGATGGAGCCCACACTACTGTTGTGCTCTATACGGGTTTTAACTCTAAAATAGTACTATTACATTTTATATATACCAAAATAATACTCGGAGTTCAATATTTCCTAATTACAGATGATTAATAATCTTATTGAGAATTCGTATGTATTTGATAACTTTATTCATATGTATTGAATTATATTTCAATAAAAATTCTTTTTTTTTTAAGAAAAGTGTTTATACGGATAAAACAGCCAATAAAATATGGAAAAAAAGGCACGTACGTTTTCTTCTTTGTGCATAAAACACAGAATACGATTACGTCATGAGGCAGGTCGTTCCCGGTGACCGGATGTTGATATTGATGTCATGTGACAGAACTCCATGTCACTACTGCCAGTCACGTGGTACAATGTCTTTCAGTTTCCGTCTCCCAAATGAAATGTGGAGGTGGACCTCACGCGCGCGAATTGACTGTAGAACCCAGAGACGTTTTGACTGTGATTGGCATTGCCGTATTGTAAAACCGGGAAAAACGTAGCGAGTGACGCAGTTGAAATGATGGCCACGAGGATTAGTGCACTTTGATTTGACGGTGTAGCCTGTAGGGCATTTTTTGGTATCCAAAATAATATGACACGTGTCCACCATTCGATTTCAATCAGCTTTTTCCCGTTAGAAAAAAAAAAAACTGACTGCAAGTTTTTGATAGCATCGAATTTGGTATTTTTGATTTGCTTTGATTAGAGTCGTTGGATTTAACCATTGCGGAACATCACACGGACACCGAGGGTAATCTTACGGCTGGGGAAGATGCAAGATGTTGGTGAAGTATTTTTCTAAAATTGTGTAAGTTGGCATTCATTTTTTTTAATTTGGGCTTGTTGAAACGTGAGAGATTAACTTTTTGTTCAAGCCCAGAGTCCCAAGACTTATTTGTTAGCAAAATTTGACCCGATTTAAAGAAAAATAAATTTTTATTTCATTATACAAAAATATCTTGCTTGATTAAAATCAAATTGTAATTTTATAAACTCAATTTTAACTTAAAAAGTTTCAAATAAAATTTAAGTTATAAAACAAGACTCAAAAAACTCAAAATTTCCAGTAGCCAATAAACCAGTTTTCAAATTCAAGTTAAATCCCTAAACTTTACTTGATATATGTATATTGCATATGTAAATCCCAAGAAATATATGGACAAACATTCGATACTAACATACTATTACCTAAGCAAACAACACAAGCACAAAGGAAAACCACATATTCAAGTTTTTGCCCAACTCACATTTCCTTGTCTTTTTGGAACATACTCTACTGTCCTCCAAATGCTTGGCAGGAGAAAGGTTTCAGTATTGTCTCGAAAGCAAACCCGGGAAACTAAGAGACTAAATATAGTGTCGTGTTATAACCTACATAATCTTACAATCAAGTGTTTCCAGTGCTGACATTGGAGCCATCAGGAGTATACTTCTCCATGAGGCGGCTGAATTCCGTATCAAACTCCTTTTCCAGCTCGACTTCTTCCTCCCTGTGCCTCCGTCTCATATCCACCATCTTCTTTTCATGAACACTAATCAGCTGTTCCCTCTCAGCCACAAAAGCTTCCATCTCTTCATCCTGAAACTTTATGAATTTTGCAATTTCATCCGCCCTACACATGAAGAGAACAAAACAGATAAAATATCTCAACACTGACATACATAAATAGATAAACAAATAAAAAAAAGATCTAGCAGGGTTTTAGCTTTGTTTTTGATCCAATTACACTTGGAATTCACAGCAGTATCGAAATTATGTACCTGCGCCTGTATTCCTCTGTATTTGAAGGATTAGGGGTAGATTGCTTGACAAACTTCTCACGCTGTTGCTGCTGCAGCTTCTCAAAATTCTCTTCCTTCTCATCCCTTGCTTCGTGGATAAATTTGATTTGGTCATTGAAGAATTGTTCTTGGTAATCCATCTGGAAAGAGCAATGCACAAAAATAAGTTAACATAAAACAGAAAGTTATAAGGATATTCTAAACTGCTAGTCTAGCAAATATGCACAAAAAAACAACCCTCGTTATAAGATGTCACAAACTAGTAGGTTTCTTTGATGTAGTTACATACTATAGAATACAAGTACTAACTAATACTCATCGACCAAATGTATGCGATGAATGCCACTGACTTTCATTCAACCGAGACATAAATGATCAAGAATATAAACAATCACCTCTTCCTTGTTCTGTTCATGCTGCATTTTGGTTCTCTGTCTTACAATCCTGTTCTCCTCCATTGTCTTACGGAGTTTATTACTCACAATACCCAATGACTCTTCAAGAGCATTTTTGAGCCTTTGCTCTTTAGCAACCTTGTTCTTGTAAAAAATAAGCTGCTGGTTGTCCTCACTCATTTGTCTGATTTGCTTAACAACCATTTCCTGATAGGACCGCATCTCAAATTTGAGCCTAGATTTGCCTAATCAACAAAACAGTTATACACGAGTGAATGCATAAGTATCTGCAGAAGTATGTATTTGTGAAGAAAATGATAAAGAAAAATCTCATGCATTAAAGTTATGTCACAGTTCATCCAAGCATGCACATAACAATTGCCTTTATTAAGAGAAAACCTTGAGAATGCTGATTGAAGATGTCAATATCTTCCTTGGTAGCCATGTAACCATACAGTTGGCGCTTCCCGCCAGGATAAAATAATACCCGACGGCGTTCCCAAGCCTCCCTGTCTGTTCCTTGATCAGAAAAATGCTTATGCAACCGTTCTGCTTCTAGATAACCTCTTGCTGTGCTCTCAAAAATAAGGAGACTCATCCCACGATGCCCCTGTGGACCATATGAATGGCGAGCCTTGGCAGCAGCATACGAACTAAAATAGTCAAGGAGCTCTTGGTTTCCCATGCCAATCCACTGAAGTACACAATGAAATAAATAAAAATTAAGGCAGGATATCAAAACAGAGGATTCCTTTTGTAACTAAAAACAATTAACTATGTTAATTCTCGTAAATCTGAAAACAAAACTGCACAAGTTATAGCAGTACCAGTACCTTATCATTCTCATCTTGTTCAAGCCTTGTGTTCATTATGATCACCATGGGTGGCCAGACTATTTCATGATCTTTTTCTTCATCTTTCAAACCCCTCCATTTCCCATAAGCTTCTCCCGCAGGATTGACCGAAGTACCCCTTCTACTCAATTCCTCATCCAAGAGCTCCGCAAGTTCACGATGGAGTTTCACCCTTTTTGCTCCTTTGGTTTTGGCATGTGTCACTAGAGGCTGAAGGCCGCGATACCAATCGATGGCACCAGGACCGCCTTGGCAAGCTGGGCAATGCCACTGCCTCTCTGGGTCATTAATCTCCTCCATGCTCAACCTATCTAAACTCTCGAAAAGCTTCTTAAACCATCTATTCTTTTTCCTTGTCTCATGGCTCTTTTGGCTCGAATCTGAATCAAACTCATCGGTGAGAAGCTCATCATCGGAATCATCATCAACAGCTGCATCATCCGAATCATCATCAATATCATCAACATCGTTGTTCTTTTCAACCTCAGCGTTGACATTGTTACTTCCGTTGCCGAATTGTAAACCCTTGGATGGGTTGGAACCAGGTCTGGATTGCCAATTCCAACCATGCTCAAGGGGCGGACGAATGACGGGATTTGGAGGTACTTGGTTTGAACTGTTGTCCAAGCTCTTTTCAGTCATTTGGGGCCTCGGATTCCCTCGGCCAGTTGCCATCCTAGAATCATTACCTTGATTAGCCCAAGCATTGCCAGTTCCTCTTCCTGATCCAGCATTCCCCCGCATGCCTCCACCCCATTGTTTAGGATTGGAATTTTGGGAACCCCAGGGTTTTGCACCACTGCTTCCAGCTTTATTCTTGGGTTTCCTTTGAATAACTTCCCACTCACCGTCATCTCGCGCGGAATCAAGGTTCATTTGCGCCACACCATGGTTGAGCTGATCAACCTTCGGACTTGAGACTCGAGATGCCTCTTTCCCCTTTGCCGATGGATTGTTGTTGATACCACCACCTTTTCTTGAACTCATCCTCCAATCCTTAAAGCACCGACGCTGGAAACCCCCTTGTACCGATGTCTGACACGGCGGAATACGTACGGAAACGCCGGGAAGGAAACAAAAGAAATCAAATCCAAATCGGACACGTCACTCGCACAGTCAAGAAACGCGTGACTCGGAAAAGTAAAGCTAGCCAAGGAAAACTAGAAATGAAGTTTCTTGTTTTGGTTAACGGCGTCGTCGCCGAGAAGAAGGAAATGAGAACTGCACTACCCGAAGCAGACGAAGAGTAAAGGGATTAGGGTTTGCTTATACGACTTGGGTTGGTCAACCTTCAGTCCAATTAGGCCCAATAAAAAAAAGGCTTAGATTTCAAGATTAATTCATTTCTAATGAAAGAAATTTAAGGGAAAACATCATTAAGTTAATATGATAAAAACACATTATTAATAACCGGGTTGATTTGGTGACTACTGACTCCTATATTAAGTATTTGTAAATTTTTGTTTTAATTAATTAATTAATGAGTTAGATATTAATGGAGGGGAAGATGAAACTTTCGTCCCCTTAAATTTAGAGCTCTTATCGTTTTTCTCCTTTGGTCTTTATAAAAATCGAAGAATGCGCTTATCTTTAAAGGAATGATTGATCTCTCGTAGGACGTATGTTTGCGTGCTGAACGAGACTTTAAAGAATTCAGCCTCGCTAATGAAGCAAGATCCTCATAGAAGACCCCTTTGACCAAGCAAACGGTTGTTTGGTCCTCCCCTCTTCCCAATAGGATTAAGATCAATTGCGATACCGCTTTCGTGCTATTCGGGTAAAGTAATTTTGGCGGCTATTGCACGAGATTATTTGGGATCTGTTATTCAAGGATTAACCGATTCAGCATATGCGCTATCTGCGGCGGTGGCAAAAGCTCTTGCCATCAGAATGGGTATTTTTCTCGCGTTCATGAACGAATTTACGGATATTATCATTGAAGTAGATTACCAAGCAATTATCAGAAGGATATGTTCGGAATCATTCTCTGACTGGACATCCTCTGCAGTGGAAGAAGATATTAGCTTTCAAACAAAATTTTTTCGATCTTAATATTTCTTTTTTATTCTTCAATCATGTAATCAGGCAGCTCACTACCTAACCAAATTCACTAGGAATACTCTTTATCAAACACTCTGGAAACCTTGCTTGCCCCCTTCTGTCAGTCTGTATCTCTAATTTTGGAATGAAATGAAAGCTTATCTTTGTTGAAAAAAAAGGAGCAAAATTATCCTTCACTTTTCTAAATAAAAATTTTGAAAAAATAACTATTAAAAAAATCTAACAAAATGATATTTACAAATCCGAATCACAAAAATCGCTAAACCGACATCGTTTTGGAGGTCCCACCGCCGCTTGGCTTTGAAAAATGAAAACCGACCATTCAGCTTTTCAGCTGAAAAGGAATCCCCTAGTGATGCTCTCGGCTGATTCGCCCAAAGTTTCTCTATTTTCTTCTGCCCTGTGTGCAACTGTGCATAGAGGGAAAAAGAAGCGTATAATTTCGTTTTACTCCCTTTTTCTAAACCCTAATTTACTTTCAGTCCCTTTTCTAAACCTTATTATTGGAAACAGTTAAATCTCGTCGGATTTAGGGGCGAATTCAAAACTCGTTGACGGGATTCAGCTGGTTGTTGTTATTGCTTTTGCTTGGTTGTTTTAAGAATTTTGAGCAGAGTTGACTAGTGAGTAGGCTCGACATCGAAGTAAGGTTAAAAGTTTTTGTTTGAAGGTATTCTGGGCTGAATTTGGAGAATGTGATGATGGAGGGAAACAACGGATGTGATCGTCTAGACAATGCGAGCACGAGCGAGGGAAAGCCGCCGCATCCTCGTACGCTGTCGTATGGGCTGCAGTATACTAACAGTGACGGCGTTTTGAAGCCTTGTAAGAAGTCCCTCGTTCGACACCCCTCTCTTGTGAGTTCTCTTTTGTTCTATTTATGTTTCTGTTAGTCGGCGGCATTTTAATTGGCAGTGTTTTTTACTTGTGAAGGAGCTTGTGCACTCTGTATAATTACCGGATTTATTTGTTTTGGTTTACTTGTAGTCTTGCCTAGTATGATCATATGTGCGATTCTTCAAGGTTTCCCTTTTGATTGGAAATGAATAGAAGGGGTGTTCATTTTCTCTGAGTTTTGCCATGCTTGTCAATTTTCTTTCTTTCTTAATAATATTACCTTGAAGGAATCATATTTGTTGCGAGTTGTTTTCAGAATTCTAGAAGTTTGTTTTCGTCTGATGAAATGTCTGCACGTGTTGTCATTTATGGAGATCTCGTTTTTGTTTTTGATTCTAATTTTAGCAGTTGAAGTCAAAGGCATTGGATATTGCTGTTGGAAACGGACATGTGGTTGAAAACCATGGTGCTGAGTTCATCCCTATTGTCCGTTCTGGAGCATGGGCTGACATAGGGTTTAGAACAAGCATGGAAGATGTATATCTGTGTGTTGATGATTTTATGCATGATTACGGTCTCAAGAATTTTGGTGATGGGCCCCGTGCCTGTTATGGGGCATGTACCTTATCTAATTATTTTAACTCTAGTGTGCTTGTTTTGTCTTCAAGTACATTTTTCTAAGGTAGTTTTGAACTATGATGTTCTTTTAGATCTCAACTGTTTACTTCATTCACAGAGCATTGAAAGCTACTTTTCTATTAGTTTCTCAGAAGTCTTAGTGCTTCCTTACATGATCGTACCTGCAAAAGAAAGAAAATTGCCCGGGAGATGTCCTTGGATTGTATAAAGTTTTATAAACCATAGGGTTATGACCAATTTGGATTTGAATGGTTGATAGATTACTTTGCATCTGTTTATGCTTTGGTAGCAGATTAACATTCCCATTTTCAACTTATTGGGTGCTCAGGTGTTTGATGGACATGGTGGGAAGCATGCTGCTGACTTTGCTTGCTATCATTTGCCAAGGTTCATTGTTGAGGATGAAGACTTTCCTGGAGAGATTGAGAGGGTTGTTGCTTCAGCATTTCTTCAAACTGATACTGCTTTTGCAAAAGCTTGTTCATTGGATTCAGACCTTGCTTCTGGTGCCACTGCTTTGGTAGCTCTTGTTCTTGGGAGGTTAGAATTGTCTGCTAATGGAAAGTATTTTTGCGTGAGTTATTCTTTTATTTAGCTTGATCTGTAATGCAATAGCATGTCTTCATTCCGGAGGCATTGTCAAAAAATTGCATGGTTTGCTTGCTAATGCGCCTTAACTGATAAAAAAATCATGGACTGCCGTCCAAGCCATATTGATGACCTTTTCTATCGCAGGGATTTTTTTTTCTTGAACAGGCTGTTGTTACTACAAGAAACTTTCTTTTATTGGATAATTCGCCCCACTTTCTTCTTTTCCCCTCTTCCATTTCACTCACCCGTTTCCAGTGATAAAAATGATGTCTCTATGGACTATGGTCATGCAATAAACTAACTTAGTACTCAAACAAAGCTAACAACCATGGTTTCAGCTGAAGATTGCATGTTGTATTCTGAATTACTTTTTTCGGATTCCATACTATTTTTGCACTTGCTTCTTATTATAGTGACAATTTTAAGATACCTATGAGCTTAGAGGAGTAATAACACTAGTGGATTGTTTCTGTGATGTTCTATAGTGACTAGTGTGCATCAGAACTTGTTGGAAAAGATTGTTTCTTGTGTATGAATCTGCTTAAACAATATGAAAAGACTGCTTTAAATTCTGTTGCAAGGCATTGCTTATAAATTAAAGATAAAGAAATGGATATGAATTGATTATCGTTCTTGACTTGCTTTCTGATTACAGAATGTTGATTGTGGCAAATGCTGGAGATTGTCGAGCAGTTTTATGTCGTCATGGCAAAGCGATTCAGATGTCAAGAGATCACAAGCCCATGTGCAATAGGGAGAGAATGCGAATTGAAGCATCTGGAGGTTCTGTTTATGATGGTTACCTTAATGGGCAACTTAATGTGGCTCGTGCATTAGGGGATTGGCACATGGAAGGAATGAAAGGTGCAGATGGTGGACCGCTAAGTGCAGAGCCTGAGCTTATGACTGTGGATCTAACCGAGGAGGATGAATTTCTTATCATAGGATGTGATGGGCTTTGGGATGTTTTCCGGAGCCAAAATGCAGTCGATTTTGCTAGGCGGAGGCTTCAGGAGCATAATGATCCGGCCATGTGCAGTAAGGATCTGGTAGATGAAGCTTTGAAGAGGAAAAGTGGGGATAACTTGACTGTCATCGTGGTATGCTTTCAATCCAATCCACCCCCAAACTTGATTGTCCCTCGTTTAAGAGTGCGGAGGAGCTTTTCTGCTGAGGGTTTAAGGGAATTGCAAAGCTTCTTGGATAGTTTGGGAAACTAAGATGGTGATGACAAATGCTTGCTCTATATTTGTTCTTTGGGTTCGATATCAGTTTTAGGTATGGATAGAAGTGAGTTCCAATTCAACTGTAACATACGCGGCGAGTCGTTCCCATTCAAACTATGGTTGTAATACCCCTATTTTTAATGTGAAGATGATAAAAAAAAAATATGGATTGGATTGAGAGTTGTGGGATTCGAACCCACAACCTCTTGTGTTTTCAGCTGGGTGCCCAGCCAATTGAGCTAGGTAAGCTCTTGGTCTAGAATCACCCAAACTGATAATTATTTAGATCCGAAATTATTATATTAATTAAATAATAAAAATATCTCAACCACTCCACTAATCAATCTGATTAAATGGGGATCAGATTTCACAAATGGGATCAATTATTATCCATTATTGGATACCCATCAATAATTTTTTTTCCCCTAACCATAAACGCCGGCCACCACCGATCTCCCTCACCGCGCCGCCGTGATCGACACCGCCCGTACCAGGAGAACCGCCGCACCGTCCCGGTCTCAGCCCAGCCCTTCACGCGCGCCGCCGAGCTCTCCTCCGTCGCAGCCGTGCCGTCGAAAGGGGTTAAATCGAAGGGTTTATAAACCCTACCACCGCTGCCGTCAAGTTAGGTGAGTGACGGTCAGGGGTCGGTCGGGCTTTGGGTGCGTCGTCACCGGCTGGTGGTTGTCGAGCCATGGCCGCCGTGCATGTACGGTGGCCCGTCGGGGAAGGTAGCCGTCGGGGGAGGGTTAAGGTTATTAGGGTTATTAGGGTTAGGTTTTAATTTGGGGATTTTAGGTGTATGAACCGAACCGGTTCAGTGGATAAACCGGCCGGCTGGGCTAACCGAACCGGTCTGTGGTTTATAAGAGGCTGACGTCATGCTGACGTCAGCGATGACGTCATCACAGTCATCACAGTCATGCTGACGTCAGCGATGACGTCAGCGTTGACTTTTGGGTTGACTTTTTCGACTGAGTCCACTTTTATGTTTTTCGACGTCCCGGTTCCATTGGCGCTGTCCGTTTCTTCAAATTCGAACCCAAAGTGCCGTTTTGGATCAATTTTATATATTGAGCTCAGATTTTCAGTAAAGTGTTAAATCGGAATTTGACTCAGATAATTTCGTGTTCAGGTGACGTGGACTCAGATCCCGAGATTTTACCTCCTCCACCGTCAGGCAAACCTCCGGTGGCACAATCTTCGAGATCTGCTAGTAAGATATTTATTAAGAGTAATTTATTCGAATGTGGCATAGTAGGAAATCTAACATAGTGTCCTGTATTGTTAGGAGCTGATTCTGTCCGACCTTCCGTTAGAGCTGAGCGTGGGAGACGTCACTATCGACGTTGACTATTTAGCTGCCTAAGGTGTGTTCTCTGTTTTGTGCTACATTTTTATGTGTTACATGATTTCGTGAATCTGTTTGAGAAATACTTGTATGCTATTCTACACTGTTATTTGATGAATATTGCATGACTTAATTGTATGTCATTCTGCTCTGTTATCGGATGAATAATGTATACTCGGATACTATGATCATGTTATGTAACACATATCGGAATCGGATTATTATGTACATGCATCTTAGTTATTTAACAAGATTGCATTCGGACTCGGACATCGGATTACATGTCATATCATTGGGTTGGGATATTGTACGGAGGAAGCTCAGCGACTTCATCCTTCGGGATGAACTTCGCTTCGGATCAGTAGTTCCATCCTTCGGGATGAGTTCTGCTTCGGACATGGTGACGTAGGGTAGAGTGGTTCAGGGGAACTTCACTCTTCGGACGGTGATGTAGATGGGTGCATATCATGTCATGGCATCTGTATGCATTGTTTGTACTATTTCAGAATATCTGTTAATTCTTGACTGTGATATTATTGTTTGATTGATTTCTGTTATGCACCTTAGAGACACACTGAGCTTTATAGCTGACTCCCCCTTAGTATCTATTTCAGATTTCCAGACTTAGGTTTCGGTACTTGGAGGACTACGTACGAACAGTATTTGATATTATCTATCAGTATGTTTCGTTTCAGACTTATTAAATGATTTAAGTATTTTCAGTATTTGGTTGTAAACGTGGACTTTGGACATTTATTACTATTTGGATTTGATAACTATTTTGAATATGCTTGTTTTAAAACGAAACAGTAAACAATAACTATTATAATTAAATAATAGTTTTGGTACAGTTTTTCATAAATGATCTTACTTGAGGGGAAAGTTTCCAATTCGCCAAATTCAATTTATTTCAAAACCCTAGGTCAAAATAGGGGGTTACAATGGTCTCCTAAACAGGAGCTTAAATTAATTCATCTTCATTTTGGCCATTGTTAAAGGGGAAATATTTTATTCTAAAATGCAGGGTTTTAGGTGGAAATGGATGGTTCATTGCCTCCATTGTTTGTTTATTTGTACTTTTATTTGATTAGAGAAGCAAAAGCATTGTTTTATATGCTTTTGCGTGACAGACTAGACCAGCTTTTGTTCATTTATATACAAATCATTTAATTATATATTTGTTCCTTCATATTCTCGTAATTTATAGGTTCGAGACTCTAGGATTAAGATTATATTTAAGATTTTTAAAAAAAAAAATTATATCTTATTGCATTTCTCTAAAAATAGAATTCATATAATCAACTTCAAATTTGTAAATTGAAAAGAGAGCTAAGTATTGAAATTAAATTACTGAAAAGGCTACATAACTTGGGATGCACGAATCCAATTCGAATTCCAATTTATCATGTGATAGGAGCGGGACCACTTTGTTGTTGTTAAGAACCTTAATTTATTTATTGTTTTTTTTTGTAACGTAAACTTGACACAATGACACGTGTAATCGTAACGTCACTTTCTCTGTTTTGAAAGTTGAATAGAATAGATTCGATGATTAGACAAGCTAGACCACTTTGTCTCTCTCTCTCTCTAGCTGTCTCTCACTTCTCTTATTTGCTTTGTTCAAAGTTTAAAGGCTTTACCTTTCACACTCTTCATCCAGATCAAGATCAAGTAATTTCCTTTCACTTTCCCATTTTCCGCAACACTGATTCATATTATTAACTCAACATTTGCTTCTTGTAAGTTTCTCACTCACTGCTTTCCTCCATTTAAAAAAAAACATTAGATTCACTCCATTAAAGTGATTATTGTATATGGTTTTGTGTAATTTTAACAAGTTAAATCCCTTCATTTTCTCTGCATTTGTTTTCCCTTTGTTAGTTTGCTTCTTTCTTTCTTCTTTTTCGTGGGTTTCTGTTTTGGGAAATAGTAATCTTTACTACTGGTTTTGTGTTTAGATGAGTTGATTTAGTTGTTAAGTTAGTTATAGAGATTTGTGCTTGTAAGATTATGACTGTAGTACTAAACTGCTACTTGTTTCATTAAAATGTCTGCTTGAATATATCATTTTAAAAGAATATTGATGTTTTCTATATGTTAATGTTTGATAATTTCATTTCCTTCAAAAAAAGTTTGATCATTTCATCTGCTGGCTCTAACATAACATGTATGAATCATTCTAAAGTAAAATAACCAGACACTGCATATGCATTTTACCCTTAGAACACGAATGGTTACTATGTTTTATCACGTTAATTATGATTAAGTCTTCTTTTTTATGTTTATTACTTTCTTAAACTATATTGCAATTTGTTTTTCATATGGTGGGTGACAAGTCCAGGGTGTTTTTTCAACAGGTTGGAAGCAGGGGTTAAAGTTTTTGAGTTTGAAAGTCGACTCAGATCGAATTCGGGTGGTCGAGTGTATTTCAATTACTGCAATTTATTTAACTTCACTTCGAATCTTGCTTCGTGCCGCAAGTGGTTTACTTGAAACATCTTAAGAATCTAGCTTTTCTTACCAACAAGTCTTCCTGTATGTAAATTTCTTTTCCAAGAATATAGCTTTTCTTATTACTTGGTTGATCCTTAGCTTTATATTTGTTGAACATTAACCGATTTCGTATAAGCTCTTTCTTTTACAACCATCTTTCATTTCAATACCTTCCATAACCATGGCTGCCGTTTATCTCCTCGTCGGCGTACTCCTCCAACTCTTTACAACCATCACTAGCATTGGAGTGAACTATGGCATGACTGCAGACAACCTTCCTGCCCCCTCTGTGGTTGCCAATTTCCTTAAAACCCAAACCATTTTCGACAGTGTCAAACTGTTTGACACTAATCCCGATGTCCTTCGAGCTTTTGCAAACACTGGTATTTCGGTTTCCGTCACAATTGGAAATGGGGATATTCCTGGTCTTACCAACAACATCACAGCACAAAGATGGGTTGAACAACACATAAGCCCTTTTCATCCTCAGACGAAGATCAAATATGTATTTGTTGGTAGCGAAGTCTTGTTCTCGAAAAATGATGATTGGATTAATAACCTTGTGCCGGCAATGAAGAGTCTTCATTATGCCTTGGTCAAAGCTGGACTTCCAGAAATCAAGGTTAGATGAATTCTTCATTTGTATTTTGAAATAGTTGGTATCTTTTACATATGTTGTTTTTCTTTTTACTATTGACTGTTATCTCCTGTATGAGAACTAGATTAAAATCGTTGAAACTCGATGATTGATTATTCCATGTGCAAGCGCGTTAACCGTTTAGGGAACACACACGCACACATAAACCGATGATCGTCTATCGATGATTTTAAATCTCATCACTAAATTGCCTCTACAAACAAATCTCATAGTTTAATTCCTACTATATGATTTTACATGAATGATACTATATGATTCTAATTTCTTTGTTGTATTGGAGTAGGTCACAACTGCACATGCACTTAACATATTCCGACGGGAAACAATACCAAGTTTGATGCGTTTCATGATCGGATATGACCAAAGCTTCTTTGCTCCCATACTCCAATTCCATCAACGAACCAAATCACCTTTCATGGTCAACCCGTATCCCTACTTCAGTCCTGACTTATCGAAAAGATTGGATTATGCACTTTTCAAACCGAACAGTGGAGTCTATGACAAATATAACCGGAAAACATACACCAATATGTTTGATGCTCTCATGGACTCGACTTATACCGCCATGAAAGCCCTTGGCTACGGAAATGTGGAGATCGCCATCGGTGAGACAGGTTGGCCAACACAAGGTGATGCTACCAGCCCTTTTGCCACCATGGAAAATGCAATTTCTTACAATGGGCATGTTGTTAAGGAAATTGTTTCGGGCAAAGGAACACCTTTGATGCCGAACCGCACGTTCGAGACATATATGTTTGCATTGTTTAACGAGAATCAAAAACCGGGTCCACTTGTTGAAAAGTACTGGGGAATGATTAATCCTGACTTGACCCCTATTTATGATGTTGGGGTTCTACGCAACGGGCGGCAGGTAAGCTTGTTTTTAACTCGACTTTCGTTTGATTGGTTGCTTCTAATAAGCTTGTGGAAGATGTTTGAAGTTCAATGGTTGTGTTTGATTCTGCATGTTTAATATATAAGTCGACGCCAACACCGGCAACTCCAGCACCATCAGGCAAGAACTTCTGTGTTCCGAAAGTTGATGTTAGCAATGCTCAGCTGCAATCGAACCTGGATTACGCATGTGGCCAAGGAGGCATCGATTGCACACCGATTCAGCCTGGTGGAGCATGCTATGAACCCAACACTCTCCAGTCTCATGCTGCATTCGCAATGAATTCGTACTACCGAAGTAAAGGTCAGGTCTCTTTCAGCTGCGATTTTGCCGGCACCGGTCAGATCACCACTTTCGAACCAAGTAAGTAAAATACAATTATTCAATGCTTAAAACCGTGTATGAATGAATATTGAAAAATATATAGTTTTAATAATTCTTGATTGTACTCATTGTGTGTAGGTTATGGCAGCTGCCGTTACCTCTGATAGTTTGGAAGCGAAGAATGAAGTTCTAGAAGATGGAGTGTTTGGAAATTTCATTGGCTATGATTAGTCTGACTCTACCCTTGTTTAAATTCCTTGATAGTTAACAAATTAAATGGAATATTTGAATGAAATATGCTGTTTTTTTTTTTAACTTTAAAGAATTTTCTTAAAATTACGATTAATAGGGGCAGGGGCAGGGGCAGGGGGAGATTTTCAGCTGCTTTTTGGAAGCTTCGAAGAGGTCAAAAGGGAAAGAAGCTTGGTTTTGGTAGGATTCTGACACGATTGATAACCTAAATTAACCTAAACGAAGCAAACCCTACGCCATGTCTCTCCCATGGTTAGTCAAAAGAGAATTTCTCTCAATTTTGTAACGCGCCAAGAAAATAATAAAATAAGTTTCAGATTAAAAAATTAAGGAGAAAAATCCATACGTAGATTTTACTTTATCCCAATACCAACTCTCTGGCTTCACCCTTTATTTACTATTATTCTATAATCACAAATAGGGATGAGTATTTTACCCGATATTACTTGATCTGGTCGAGTTTAGACCTGACTCGGCTTGATCGGTTTGAATTAAAAAAAAATGATTTGGATCGGGTGTTTATTAAGGGTAAGCTTTGGTTGGGTTGGTTTGAGTTTAGGGTAGAAAATATTCTATTTGACCCAGGATTAATTGTGTAATTTCCTCTATTTTTTTAGGGATATTTATAATAATACATCCTCTTTATATATATAGATATATTTTTATAATTAGATCTTTAAAAATGAATTTTTATTTACATATAATTTTTACAATTAAGTCTTCTAAAATTATTTTTTTACAATTAGTTTCTTAAAATTAATTTATTTTTTATAGGTCGGTTTAAGTTAGGGTCGGGTTTAGTATATTTATTTTCGAGTTGTGTTAAGTTTTTTTTTAAAGAATATGTTCGGATCGGGTGCAAATTTAAGGTATTTATTTTAAGGTTAAGTGCGGGTGGGCCAAAAACCCGACCCGTATCCGTCCCTAAATTCACAAATTATGGCTTCAATCAAGCATTGTACTGTGTTGACCAATCTTTACCAATCCTCTTCATTCCTATTTCCTATTTTACATATTTTTGTTTTAATTTTGTGCAATTTTATATGAACCCGAGAGAATGAAATTCAAAGTCATGCTGATATAATTATTGTTGTAATATATACGAGAACGAAATACAAAAATATTTAAAGGTCATGGAAATTATCATTTAGAAGCGTAAAAAGTCAGAGTATTGGTGAATTTCCTCATGACACCCTTATTTTGTGTAAAATGTCCAAATCGTCTTTATATTCATAAAACATTAATTAAAAAATTAAAAAAATTCTAGAAAAAGATTGAAGTCAAATAACTACATTAATTCAACCGGATATAATTCATGCTGAAAAATACGAACATATGGTAGCAGCTAGCAACTGCAAACCAAGCCAAAAGGAACCCTTTTGACTTTAGCGGATTAATGGAGATCTCTAGAAACAAAACAAATAATAATATGATCCATGAAACCAAAGTCGTATGGCAATCTTCAAAACTTCAGACCCTGCCATAGAAAAGTATAACAGGTCTATTAAAATAAATCTTTAATTTTAAAAATAACATATACTTATCTATTTGTTATGGATTTGACAAATTATTTTTAAAGAAAAAATAATTTAACAATACTTGAAATTCATAAAGTACAATATCATTTTGTATTCTTCATTTGCTTTATCACTAGTCATAATTAATATTTTACTTTTTATCTTAAAGAGTATTTGCCTTAACTCATTTTGGACTCTTTTGTTTTGAGGTCATTTGTGATAGCTCCTATTACGCATAAGGGTGAACATAGGACCCAAACATAGCAAGTTTCAACCCGGCCTTATAATTTTTTTAAAAAAATTGACTTTAGGCCGGGTCAGTGAAAATTTATTAAATGTCATATTAGGTCGGGTTTAATTATGATAAAAGATATCGTATCCGACCTGAAATAATTGTACTATAATGACCCTCTTTATTTTTTCAATTACTTCTTAATTTTAGTGAATAAAAAGGGACAATATGATAATTACAATATACCCTTATATATTATGGGCAGGGAGGATTTTAATCCTATATTTCGAATAGGGTTCAAGTCAGGTGACAAGTTACTACATGTGCGGTCGGATAAGATTTGGATAGAAACTTTAGATTTTTATATCGGTTTCAGATTGACCAAAAACCCGACCTTGTTCTACCCATACCTATTCTAATTACGCATGTCAGAACTATCATGTTTTTAAGTCATATGGTGCAATAGTGTTCTTACTGTTGGAATTCGATGTTAACGGACGCAGCGGAGGGGTTTGCAATGGCGCCGAAAGCAGTGGTGGACAGAATAATTGTAGCACCATTAGTAGAAGGCCTCGACACCGATGTCTCCGCTCGATCTACTATCCTAATTTGTATAGTTTGACTTGGATTGCAAGTTCCAGGGGTAGCCGCACTGATGCACCGTACCAAGTATTGCCGCCCACAAGAAGCACCGTTGTCCCATATTCCATCACCGGCCGCTGCAAACAAGTTGTTCGTCGGGAACTGGGAGGCATCGTCCCCGGAGCAGGCGGTGGCTGCACCCAACACAACCAAAAACCAATTATATGTACATATAAACCTTAAACTATAACATATATGATGATCTCTTACGAAGATATGGGGGGCTGTATTGGGCAGCTGTGCCAACATCGGCCAAAGACGGATGAAACGTTGCTGCGAGGAAGAAGATGGTGAAGAGCCATAGATGTTGCTGCTTCGGCATTTCTCCTGCAAATTTCAAAGAAACTGCCGCGGATTTCTCAAGAAGCAGAAGTTGTAGGCGTAGGGAGTTGTTATAAATAAGCATGGTGATGCTGATTTGTTTTGCATTTGTCTACAACTGTTATCTGTCACGAAAAGTAAATAAGTTATTGCTATGGACCTTTGAACATATCAAAAGTGGACGTAAATATAGAATAGAACCTTCCATGATAAATATGGTTACCGAATGCAATTAGTTCATGCAAAATAAAGAAAGACAACTTTATATAAAAAACTTCCATATTATCAAGATCTTATATTTGTTTATAAATATTTAATTTATTGATCGATTTATTTAAAATAACGTATTATCAAGATTTTATATTTTAATGGTCGGCTTTTAATTAATGTTTACTAGTGAGATAAGAGTTTAAAAACTGAGTGTGTACATGACAATATAATGCATCAAAAAAGAAGAAGAAAAGACCACTAAAAATCTCTTACAATGGTGTAAAAAAAAAACATTCATTTTCATCGAGATTAGCATATTAAAATTCAGAAACCTTCTTGAATTTCATTGTCTCTATCCAAACGAGACGCTTTACAGGGATGAAAAAGGAGTGGTGAGCGAACAAACTATCAGACAGATTGCTCTGCTACACAGGTTTGATTACATCGGCAACCAACCATCAACTGAGTGGGAATCCATCTTTCTAAGACCACCGACTGAACTATAATCAGAGATTAACGCCGTGAAGATCTTTGTACGAGCACCAACCAATCGCTAAGGTATGTTGAAATCATGCCACAAATATAGAATGAAACGAACCACAACAAAACAAAAAAGAACGTATCACAAGGCTAGAGGAAACGCGTGCCACAAAGACAAAGAATCTTATAAAAATATAAATCCGGTGGTCGACAATGAATATTAAAATTAATTGCCGACCACCAATAAAAAGATTGAACGAAGTTAAAAACGTCTATGATTATCGTTTTTTGGCAGAAGAAAAGAGTTGAGAGCTACTAGGGTTGTATTTCTTTAATACATCGTTATTGTTTGATTGACCAATAATGTATAAATTATAAATTTTCATATTTTAATATATAATTTCAACGAACCATTAGTGTACTGAGAATGATGTGTGAATATGTATAGCTGCCGCCTACACATTGTCAGCACTATCGACGGACAACGCTTGTGGTAATCTTCGACGCTGACCGTCTTAAATTTAGCCGGCCAACCGCAAGAACCGGCCCCTAATGTCTTCGCGCTTTTTCCTATATACACACACGAACCGTATTTTTATAATTTAAGATTTAAAATTTAAATTTCTAGCGTTAAAACATAGAAAAAAAACACTAAAAATGATAAAAAGATTTTTGTTCATTCACGTGATTAATAAATTAAGAAATGCTATTTTATTACCAACAAAGTTTTAGCTTTTAAATGTGATTTTGAGAATTTAAAAAATGTGAATCTCAAATGTTGGTATTATGTGTGAACCTGAGTTTAAATATTTTATCATTTTATTTATCATTATATGTAAGTTTTATTCATATATATTTCAGCTATTTTAATTAACATTGTTTCGTAATCCTTTTATGTTGCGGAATATGATCGTCGGATAGAGCAAAAAACGCAACTGATAATTTGAGAAAATAATAATGAAGATAAAAGAGACACAGATTTTACGTGGAAAACCCCTAAATAATATAGGGTAAAAACCACGGACAAAGGTAGAAGAATTTCACTATGAGAAAATAGGAATTACAACTTCTCTCAATCTAACAAGGAGAAAACAATGACAATTCTCTCTTGATAAGAAAGGAGAAAACAACTCTATGAAAACTCTCTAATTTCTCTAGTATTGGGAGGATGTTAGAATGATTTGGGATGTGTAAGAATGGCAAATGCTAGGCCTATTTATAGTTGAACTTTAAGGACTAAACTTGTAAATAGCCTAAACTTTAGGGACCAAAAATTAATTATCCCACTCCACTTTTTTCAACCACTTTCCACCCAATTTCCACCCATTATTTTTGGTCACTTTCGGTGGCACCGAAAGTGGAAAGTGCTTTCAACAATCTCCCACTTGAAGATTTGATTGGAACAATCATATCTTCACACCATTCTTTCTACCTCGTACTTTCCATGTTGCTTACGTCTCTAACAAGCCACAAGAGGATCGACACCAAGTAAACTTATCAGTGTTGATTACTTTTGTCATGAAATCTGCTATGTTGTCATCGGTATGGATCTTCTGCATATCTATCGTCCCTTCTTCCACTTTCTCACGAATGAAGTGGTATTGGACCCGAATGCGTTTTGTTCTTGAGTGAAAAGCAGGATTCCTTGCAAGGTGCAAGGCGCTCTGACTGTCACAAAACAAAGAGACATTCTCTTGTTTGTGCCCGAGCTCCTCCAATAGCATTTTCAACCATATTGCTTCTTTACTGGCTTGTGTAGCTGCTACATATTCTGCCTCCGTTGTTGACGTAGCCACAACCGATTGCAGTTTTGAAACCCAGCTTACAGCTCCACCAGCAACTGTAAACACATACCCTGTTGTAGATTTGCTTTTATCCAAATCTCCTGCATAGTCAGAATCGACATACCCGCTAATAAGAAAGTCTGATCCCCCGTAACATAATGCAACATTTAAGGTCCCTTTGATGTATCTCAGGATCCTTTTCACAGCATTCCAATGTTCTCTGCCTGGATTCGCCATGTACCGACTAACCACTCCCACTGCTTGTGCAATGTCTGGTCTTGTACAAATCATAGCGAACATTAAACTTCCCACTGCTGATGCATACGGTACTCAAGACATCTCCATCCTCTCTTCTTCACTGCTAGGACTCATACTGGAGGATAATTTAAAGTTAATAGGAAGTGGGGTATAAATTGGCTTACAATCTTGCATGCTGAATCGTGACAAGATCTTTTTCAAGTAATTCTTTTGTGAAAGCCAAATCTTCCTACTACTTCTGTCTCGGTGAATTTGCATCCCTAGAATCTTGTTTGCTGGTCCCAAGTCCTTCATTTCAAATTCCCTAGCCAGTCGTGCCTTTAATTCTTCAATATGATCTTTGTTGGGGCCTGCAACCAACATGTCATCTACATACAACAGCAATATAACAAAGTCGTTTTCACCAAACCTCTTGAAGTAAGCACAAGGGTCTGCATTAAGTCTGCTGTATCCAAGGCTCATGATGAAGGAGTCAAATCTCTTGTACCAACACCTCGGCGCCTGCTTTAAACCGTACAGAGATTTGTTCAACCTGCAAACCAAGTTCTTCTTTTCTTTTTCTTCAAAACCTTCAGGCTGGAGCATGTAAATCTCTTCTTCAAGATCTCCATGAAGAAAAGCTGTTTTAACATCTAGCTGCTCTAGATGTAAATTCAATGTAGCACACATTGCCAGGACAACTCGAACCGTTGTTAGTCGAACCACAGGAGAAAAGATTTCATTGAAATCAATACCTTCTTTCTGAGCATATCCTTTGACCACCAGTCTTGCCCGATACCTCTCCACTTGATCGTCACCATTTCTCTTGATTTTGAAGACCCATTTGTTACCAATTGGCTTCCTTCCTTGTGGTAGTGGCACAAGTTCCCATGTATTATTTTTATGAAGGGCTTCGATTTCTTCTTGCATTGCCGCCATCCACTGCGAAGCATCTGAGTTGTTCATTGCCTCCTCGAATGTTGATGGCTCACCGTCCTCCGTTAAAAGGCAGTATGCAACATTACCTTCTATAACATAATCTGAGTGCCAATTGGGGCGTCTTCTCACACGATTTGATTGACGAGTTGTTGGAGCTTCAGAATTCTCTGGTTCTGGTTCCTCGAGCTCTGGTTCTGCTTCAGAACAATCTCTCTGTTCAAACTCATTTTCAACATGTATCTGTGTAGTCTCTGGCTTTTCTTTATCAGTGCTATCATCTTCTTCTTTTCTTTGTAGCTTATCTTCTACAAAGATAACATCCCTGCTGATAATCACTTTGCGGGCAGTGGGATCCCACAAGCGATACCCCTTTACTCCATCAGCATACCCCAAGAATTTACATTTTCTGGATTTTGGATCCAACTTTGAAATTTCTTGGGCATTGTACATCACGTACACAATACTTCCAAATATATGGAGGTTTGAATAATCAACTGGTTTACCAGTCCACATTTCCATCGGTGTCTTCAACTCAAATTGCAGTTGATGGAGCCCGATTCACCAAATAACAGGCGGTATTGACTGCTTCTGCCCAGAAAGCTTTTTCTAGCCCTGCAGCTCTCAACATTGCTCGTGTTCTTTCTAACAGAGTTCTGTTCATCCGCTCTGCCACTCCATTTTGTTGAGGAGTGTATACTGTTGTGAACTGTCTTTTGATGCCTTCTTTTCTGCAAAAGTCATCAAATTCATCACTTGTATATTCACCTCCATTATCTGATCTGAAACACTTGATCTTATTTCCAGAATCAAGTTCCACCCGCGCTTTGAAAACTTTGAAGGTTGAAAACACATCTGCCTTCCTCTTGATAGGATACACCCAACATCTCCTAGAGTAGTCATCAATGAAGGAGACAAAATACTTTGCTCCGCCTAGGGATGTAACCGGTGCTTGCCATACATCAGAGTGAACCAATTCTAGAACAGCCTTGCCTCTAGAATTTGATGTGTTGAATTTTAATCGATGCTGCTTACTTGTAATACAATGTTCACACAAAGGAAGTGATACCTTTGTTAAACCCGGAAGTAGCTTTTGCTCCACAAGGACTTTCATTCCCTATTCTGACATGTGTCCAAGTTTCCGATGCCATAACATGGTAGAATCTGAACTACATGAGGCAACAGAGGCTTCAGCTTCTAGCAAGGTCTCTCCCTTCAGCATGTACAAATTTGCAGCTATCTTTTCACCTTTCATCACCACAAGCGCTCCATGGAACACCTTCATGATTCCTTTTTGTGTTTCAATCTTGCTTGCATTATTATCCAACAATCCGTAGGATAATAAGTTTTTCTTCAAGCCTTTCACGTGTCGCACATCTCGAACAACTTTGGTTGTCCCGTCATACATCTTCAATTTGATGGTTCCAACGCCAACAATCTCCAAGGCATGATTATTGCAGCTGTACACAGATCCTCCTGAGATAGGTTCATAATTATAGAACCATTCTCTTCTTGAGGTCATGTGATATGTGGCTCCCGAGTCAATAAGCCATATGTCTGCAAATCTTTTTCTGCCTTCCATGGCTGTTGCTGCTTCACAACAGAGAGCATCTCCATCATCTGAAGTGTTTGCCATATTTCCTTGAGGATTGGAGTTTTTAGGTAAACTCCAACAATCCTTCTTCATGTGACCCTTCTTTCCACAATTGTAGCACTTTAAATTCTTCTTACTCCTTGACTTTGATCTACCATGATTGTGACTGCTACTTTGGCCACGTTCTGTTGATCTTCCTCTCATCACCGTTAAGGCCTCTGCTTGTTGCAGATTTCCTTGTCTGTCTTCTTTGTTCTTGCACCGATTTTCTTCTTCTAGAACAGCAGCTGCAACGTCATCGAAGACTAGATCACTTGTAAGGTTGTTGTTTGTCAAGTTGATGATGAGTTGATCATACGAATCAGGTAGACTTTGAAGTAGAAGTTCAGCACGTTCTTGTGACTCTATTTTATAGCTTAGGGATGTAAGCTGAGAAAATAGAGTATTCAACGTGTTTAAGTGCTCTATCACTGAAGTAGATTCTGACATCCGAAGAGTGTACAATTTCCTCTTAAGGAAAATTTTATTGTGCAACGATTTGACCTCGTATAATTTTGCGAGGTGATCCCAAATCTCCTTGGCTGTCTTCTTCTCCTCGATGCTTGATAGTACTTCATCTGCTAATGCTAAATGAAGGTCTGCAATAGCATTCTCGTCCATCTCATTCCATTTCTTGTTATCCGTAAAATCTGCCGGCCTTTCGCTGATAGCCGCTAGACATCCGTTTTTTCTTAGGATGGCCTTTATCTTCAATTTCCACAGTGAGAAATTTCTCCCATTGAACTTTTCAATATCAAATTTCGTTGCCATAGCTTCTATTTCAGATAGCTCCCACTATTTCACCTTTTTTTTGGACGTGAATAGTGCCCACCACCTTCAATGAATGAGTAATATCTAACTTACTTTCTTATGATGGAGGATCCACTTTTCAGTGGCAACCAACAGAGAATACGGTAAGTAGATATACGCACCCAAATCTGGCTCTGATACCAATTGTTGCGGAATACGATCGTCGGATAGAGCAAAAAACGCAACTGATAATTTGAGAAAATAATAATGAAGATAAAAGAGACACAGATTTTACGTGGAAAACCCCTAAATAATATAGGGTAAAAACCACGGACAAAGGTAGAAGAATTTCACTATGAAAAAATAGGAATTACAACTTCTCTCAATCTAACAAGGAGAAAACAATGACAATTCTCTCTTGATAAGAAAGGAGAAAACAACTCTATGAAAACTCTCTAATTTCTCTAGTATTGGGAGGATGTTAGAATGATTTGGGATGTGTAAGAATGACAAATGCTAGGCCTATTTATAGTTGAACTTTAAGGACTAAACTTGTAAATAGCCTAAACTTTAGGGACCAAAAATTAATTATCCCACTCCACTTTTTTCAACCACTTTCCACCCAATTTCCACCCATTATTTTTGGTCACTTTCGGTGGCACCGAAAGTGGAAAGTGCTTTCAACATTTTATTGGCTCAGTCAATTGACTTCAGTAGATACCATTATCAGGATTTGATAATCATTGCTTGCCATATGAATATTTGTAGGGTTTTAGACTATTAGTTCTTCTGGATAATGAGACCATTCTCATAACCAATATAATAGTTTTAAAATATTTTAAGACTACCAAAACATAAATATTGAAAAATCAAACACATATTATATTATGAGCAAATATTTGATGCACCACTGCGAGAAACAAATTTTCTATAAATATGTTTTATTTTAAGGTGTAGATGTTTAATTTAAGGTTTATAATTTAGAAGTTTAAGATAAAATTTCTCTGTACTTTTTCGGTATTTCTTTCTACGCCTTAACACTAAAAAAAATTAAATTTCAAGCCTTAACCTAAATTTAAACCTTAAAAAACACACTCTACCCTAAGCAGCTCTACTTGGCTTGGGCAGCATGGATATAAGTTCCACTGGCTATATACAAATGGCTTGTTGGCAGTCATTTTCTCATTTGGGCTTTTGTTGACTGCTCTAAAGACGAGGAAGGCAAGATCATGGCCTTATGGAACAGGTATATCAGCTCACTAACTGAGATTGACTGATTATTTGGTAGTTCCGTTAAAAAGAACTCTATTTTTCAGGTTGGTTTCGAGGTTTTATTGCAGAACATGGAGTTCCCTTAATGGTCCTGTGTTGGACAGCTTTGTCTTACAGCCTCTGAGTTGCTTGCATGTTGCAACATGCCCTATGCATGCAGCATGCAGGCATATTCGATTTACCACTCCCTATGCATGCATCATGCAGGCATATTCGATCGAGTGTAAAACCACAATATGAATGTTACTTCAGCCTGCAGTTGATAATGAGTTGAAGAACATGAAAGAGGCTGTAATGAAAAGTATTTTTTGTTGTTGTTGTACTGGTTATACCACGTAGAAACTTCGATTTAATCAAGGTACATTTTGTTTTGTTTTTTTGCTTCTGGGGCTTATATGAAAATAGAAACATACTTATATCCGACACTCACTCCGGTGAACAAGAGAAAGAATCATGTAACACACACTATGAAGGATATGAAGATGACTTTTATGATGCTGAGATATTAGATGGGATAAAAACCAACAGAAGAGAGTTGAAACTTAGAAGTAAAAGTCCAAAGGAAGAAGGGCTGTATCAGGTATATACAAATATATCTCTGCAAATATACGTTTTGTGATGTTGTATTATGTTCCAGGTAATGTGTTTATTCATCTTTGTTCTTGAACATAGTCATGGCCGTGGTTTTCAGGGTCATCCAGAAGAACAAGCAGAGCTCAACAGAAGAAGCATTAGTTTTTAGTATAACTTGAGCATTGCCGGGACAAAGGTTGCTAATTCGTTGGCTTTAGCATAGCTAGTGAATCACCATCAAGAAAAGGTGAAAATTTTTCATAGAAAAAAAGTCAACACTTTCTTGCCAGCCATGGGGCCTTGAGGGCATTCTAGGGGAGGTAAAATCAATGGATAAGCAAGTCAAAGTCTTCCCTTGAAGTTAAAATAATGATGGGACCAGGGCAACTATGTCCACACTCCACCCCAATGTCGGTGGTCATGAGTAATGATAACAATAACGAATATAATGCAATTGAAAGGGTAAATTACATAAATAGACTAATACTTTAATTTTTTTTAAATATTCTCCGATTATCAAAAATTACTGTACTCCGACTACCGATTCAACTATTACTGTCCGCCCTTGTCTTCATCAGACTCCCACTGAGAACACCGTCATTTCATCGTCAAAAACCTGACGAATGAACTATCAATGAACACCCAACAATGAAGAAAAAATAGGCCGATTGAGTTACCCGTCGACGAGTAGAGGATGGCGGATGTCAAACGGTGAGGTACACGATGCTTTGGGCGGCAAACGGTGACTACTGACTAGTAGGGGAATTATGATTTGAGAGTTTGATTGAAAGAAATTAAAACTTTGTGATTTTTTAAAGAAATTCAGAAATTAAAAATATAAAAAAGTAAGCCACGTGTCAATTTTTTAACGTCCGTCACGGTGAGGCACCTATTTAGGTCACAGAAGAAAACATCATACACCATTTGGCCCACAATATAATTCAGACACTTATCTAAAAATATATAGTTTGAGTACTTATTTGACTGTTAAGTGTCGAAGAAATATTTACTAAAAACCAAACATAATTATTTCATGGCATGGTTTACACGGCAGTAGCAAAGTCAAGGTCTCCTCAATAATAGTGGAATCTATAAAAACAAAGTCCACACGTCAATTGTCCCCATAATAACATTTGCATTTCGACCTAATTGGAACGAAATTTCGTTGGAAAAACTACAATGAATGAATTTCTACTTGGAAACATGAGGGAGGGGTGGTCCCTTTAGTTGTAGTATATAAGGGCCAAGGTTGGAGTATTGGCTACAAATATAGGTGATGAGTGAGCAGATGGAGTTCAAATGCTTGACCATGCTTGTGTTGGGGTTTTTAATGTTGTGCGAGGGCTGCTTGGAGGAAGAACGAGTGGCTCTCTCCCGACTCAAACCCTTCTTCCCTTTCATTGATTATTATACAACTGAAGTTGGAGGTCCAAGATCAGACTATTACTTTGAAGGGGAATATTATGGCTCTGTAGAGGAAAAAGAGAGTCCATTTGTCGATTGTTGTAAATGGGAAAGGGTGGAGTGCAACCCGACCACTGGACGACTCACCCATCTTTTCCTTAATCTTTCACACATAGACTATGACTGGTATGATTATGAGTACAACACGAAAAGCTGGTATCTCAATGCCTCTTTGTTTCTTCCTTTTGAAGAATTACAGTTTCTTTCTTTGAGTGGAAATGGCATTGCTGGTTGTGTTGCCGACCAAGGTTCATTTCACTTCCAACTTCATTACCAACTACTATGTCAATTTTTCTTTCTTTTACATTTTCAATTACTTATTCTTCTTGATTTAATCTAATTCCTTGTTTTTTAGGTTTTGAGAGGTTGTCATCAAGATTGAACAAATTAGAGATCCTTGATTTAAGTGACAATTATTTCAATGATAGCATTTTAGCATCGATAAGCGAACTTTCTTCACTCAAATCTTTAAGTTTACAAGACAATCAATTCACCAACGGTAAGTTAATATCTAATTATATGAAGCAGCTAGTGAAGTTTTTGTAGCAGTTGTCACTAATGCTTCTTAACCCGCTTTTTGTGGTCCTTCATATTTGGTTGCAGGTATTAATATGCTATCAAAACTTAATAATTTAGAGACTTTAAATTTATCTTGGAACAGTTTAGGAAACACCATTCTGTCGCAATTACATGATTTTACTTCTTTAAAATCATTGAATCTGCAAGTTTGTGGATTAAAAGGATCTGTTAATTTGTTGGGTAAGTTTTTTTGAATCTTGTGCTTGATTTGAGAAAAAAAACTTTATTACTATTGTGATTCATTTGAAATAATTGGACTGAGATTGAACGGATGAATTTGAACAGGATTCGATACTTTGACGAATTTAAAAGAATTGTATTTAGGTGACAATGAAATAGAGGGCATAGAATCTTCATTTCAAGGTAGTTTACTCAGCTCTATAAAGTTGTATAATTAAAAGATTATAAATCACTACTATTATTTCTTGGTAATTACTATATTTTATTATTATACTAACTATTATATAATATATTTTCTCCATTTATTATGATTATTTTTATTATTTTCATTTTTTATCATCATCATTATTATTACCATATTTATTTTAAGAATTAGATGTTTATTGTGTGTGTTTATCATTATTATTATTATTAACGTATATAGGAATATAGTAGAGGTCTAGAGGATGTTAAATAATGTAATGAATATAAAATTTAAATGTGAATTTTTTGGTCAAACTAAGTGATGTTCGGATCCGAATATTCGATTTGAAATTTTTGATATCCAATTCTTTTTTTAAATATGATACAAATCGTTATTTTAGTGGTATGAAAGTTTAGATATCTAGTTTTTTTTTTGAGCGGATACGAATCGTTATTTTAGTGATATAAAAATTCATATATCTAAAATTTTAGATTAGATCCAATATCCAATAGTGTACAACCCTAGTCTTTATAATGGAAACCCATTAGCCCTTTACACTTTGATTAAACCGTCGCTTGCTTTAGATATCTTTAATTGGAATAGTTAAGAGTTACTTTTTTACATAAGTTTTATTACTATGAGTTATAACTGTGACGTATAATTAAAAGACAATTGGAATAATTAACTGTATATTAATGGTGCAGAGCTAAGATTAAAGAATCTGAGCGTTCTTGATTTGAGTAATAATCCCTTGGACAATAGCATATTGGCAACTCTTGGGAAGCTTTTAAATCTAAAGACTTTGTCTTTGGGATTCAGCCAACTAAAAGGATCAATCAATACTACGGGTAAAATTATCATTCTTTCTCCCTCTTTTTTTTCTTTTTTACAAATTCCCTCTTTTCTATTTATCTCGTTTTTTATTCTTAAAAAAATAGAGGAAATGTTATTAAACGAAGGGTATATATAACAAAGCCATTTTTAAACTTCTGGTATTCTTTTTTCAGAGATAGATGGTTTCATCAATTTGGAAGAGTTGGATATATCTTGCTTTCCAGGTAGTACTAAAATAAAATTGTGGATGTGGTTATGGTTGTGGCTTGAATTATGAACGTATCAACTACTTGTTAGTTTAACTAATTAAAATAAGATTTTGCTACTGACAGCACTTAGGGCTGTCAATAAGAACTCTATAAATTTTTATAATTAATGCTTGTTTTGCTTTGTAATAAAATCTAATAAAATGTAATAAATACATTCCTAAAAAATCATGTTTAATGTAATTAATACTCACTTAAAATGGTTTATTGTTTAGGGTTTAGGGTTTGGTGATTTGGATTTAGGGTTAGGGTTTAGAGTTTATGGTTTATGGTTTATGTTTTAGGGTTTGATGTTTAAGGTTTATGTGTTATGTTTAAGGTTTGGGTTTAGGGTTTGAGGTTTGGAAATTGGGGTTTATGATTTAGGGTTTAAGTTTGAGGTTTGGGTTTAAGTTCGAGGTTTGTGTTTAGTGTTTAGGGTCTAAGGTTTGAAATTCGGGGGTTTATGATTTAGGGTTTAAGTTTGAGGATTGGAGTTTGAATTTAGAGTTTGTGGTTTAAATTTTGAGGTTTTATTGTTTAATTAAATTAAAAAATTTAAATTAATGAAACACAAATTTTTAGGAAGGTAATTAATTACATTCTACTATATTTTTTTAAAAAAACATTAATTACAAGAATTTGTAGTGTTCTAATTGACAGCCCTTAGGGCTGTCAATAGCATAACCCATTAAAATATTTTAAAGAAAGCAAATATAAATGAAACCACAATGGTTTCTCATTCTGAAAATAGTAAGTTGTATAATTATGCATAAGATTGATTTAAATACTCATTATGTTGTCACTTTCCATCGTTTTCTAATTTATATGTATCAAATACTTGTTTATTTAATACGAAGAAATAAACAATTTTAAATGTATTGTTTGATACACAGATGGCGATTGTAATTTTTCATTACAATCATTGGACTTATTCTCCTCGTTGAAGACTTTTTCTCTGCGTAGATTTTATTTGGATGAAACGAAATCGCATTCCCGTTCTAAAAAAAGTAAGTTATGATATATTCTACAAATTTATATATTCAACTTTGCTTTAATTCATTATATAAACTGCATATATAGTTTTACAAACTTGGAAGAGTTTCAGTTGGAAGTCCAGGAGAATTTCCTTCATTGAAGCATTTGGAGTTGTTTGAATGTGTGATCAACCCAAACTTCACCCTTGAAGGTAATTTGAATCTTTCAATTTACCTCATATGATCATATCTTTTCATGTTTAAAATTATACCACTGCCAAATTAAGCTTGCGCGATAGATGATAGATCTACATACCCAAATTGTTAATCCAACCCCTCTTCAATTCATATGAATTGATTTTTATATATTTAAGATATATACGAGATAAGATCCTTTTACACCAAGTAAAACTTGTTTCACGCTTTTTTTAGACCGTTAGATGTGAAGGTAAAATGATGACTGAGATTATCAGTAGAAAATAAAAAAATATATCATGAAATAAAATATATAAAAAAATAATCTTAATCGTTTATATACTCTTATCAAACGGTTCTAAAATATGTAAAAATACTTTGATTATACACAATGTAATGAATCTAACCACGATAATAATATAAAAAAATAATTGTTACGTGGAGGACAGCCCCTTCAAGTAAAGTATCTTTCAAAGTACATAAACATATATTGCCATTTATATATGATGTTTATTTGTATGAATTTGTTTTACTTTCTAAATGAATTCAATGTTTTTCTTTCTTCTTTTTTTAATGCATAAATAGATCCACTTGGATTGAAGAAATTAGAAACCTTAAGCATAGACTCGTCTTTCCTCGGAAACAACTTTCTTGACAAAATTGGAGCAATGCCTTCTTTAAAGATTCTAAGAATATCCGAATGTGGACTGAATGGCACCCTACATACCCAAGGTAAAAGAATTTAAAGATTTTTGTTACCCTTTTCCTTTCAATGTTTTTTTTAATGATTAATATCTTATACATTTGCAGTGCCGTCCCTGGGCATGGGCAATAGGGGCGCCCGCCCAGGGTCCATTTTTTTCGAATATTTATAGTTAATGTTTAATATTTTTAAATATTTATTATTTAAAATTTATTTTTTAATAATTATTATTAGAGTTCTATTTTTAAAATTTATTTTTTCCGATATTTTTTATTAGGGGTATAATTTTTTTTAATACTTGTTATTATAGACTCATTTTTTCGAATACTTGTAATTAGGGGCCCATTTTTTATTATTTATTGTTATTTCAATACTTGTTATTAGGGTACAAATATTTCAATACTTGTTATTATGAGGCCAATTTTTCAATACTTGTTACTAGGGGCCTATCTTTTCTAATATTTGTTATTAGGGTCCTACTCTTAAATTTTATTTTTTCTGATACTTGTTATTACGAGTCCAATTTTTTTTCAATACTTGTTATTTATAGTCTATTTCCCTAATATTTGTTATTACATGCATACTCTTAAATTTTAATTTTCCAATACTTGTTATTAGGGTTCCATTTTTCCTTATATTTGTTATTACAAGAATACTCTTAAAATTCATTTTTTTTTCAAAATTTGTTAATAGGGACCTATTTTTTTATATATCACTTGTTACTAAGAGTTTAATTTCAAATTTTATTTTTTTTCTAATACTCATTATTAGGGGAAAGGGTGAGCAAAACTCCACTCGACTCGAAAAAATTGATTTTTTCGACTCGACTCGTCTTGACTCGAAAAAATTTCAAATAAAGTTTGAGTTGTAAAATAAAAAGTCTAATAACTCAAAATTTTAGTTTTTAGTAGATAAATTTTTAAGTTCGAGTCGTAAGGACTCGTAAACTCGCATAACTTGAAATTTTTTTACTCAACTTAACTCGATCGAACGCTCACCCTTAATTAGGGGCCTATTTTCTAAGTTCGCCCATGGGCTACCAAAATCTCAGAAACGGCTCTGTACACTTGCGGTGGAAATTAAAAGTTTCCACAAGCGCCTTAGTTTTAGGGTATAGAGAGTTAGTTTATGGCATATGTTTCAGGGGTTTAGGTTTAAGGGTTTAGAATTTATGGATAATTGTTTCAATTTAAGGTTTAGGGTTATAATTTAGGGTTTGTAGGTTAGGGTTTAGTTTTTAGGGTAATATGGTAAGGATTTAGGTTTTAACCTACAAACTCTAAATTATAACCCTACACTTTAAATTGAAACAACTATCCCTAAATTCTAACCCCCTACACCTAAACCCCTAAACCCTATATCCTAAACTAACTCCTTATACCCTAAAACTAAAGCACTTGTGTAAACTTTTAGTTTCCAGTGACTGTGTATAGAATATTTTTTTTTTAATATAGTACATCGATTTGCAGGTTTTTGTGGTTTGACAAATCTCCGAGAATTTGATGTGAACAACAATAATCTAAAGGGTAATTTACCGGAGTGCTTATCCAACTTCATATCTCTGCGAAGTTTAAGTCTCTCTTCCAATCAATTTTCTGGAGATATATTTGCACTTGAGACTTTAACATCCCTTGAAAGTTTAGATCTTCATTCCAATCATTTTTCCGGAGATATAAATGCTCTTGAGGCTCTAACATCCCTTGAAAGTTTAGATCTTCATTCCAATCATTTTTCCGGAGATATAAATGCTCTTGAGGCTCTAACATCTCTCAAAAGTTTAGACCTCTCTTCGAATCAATTTCTGGGTAATGTTTCTGCCCTTAAGGCGTTGACATCCCTCAAAGTGTTGAGCCTTTCGAACAATTACTTTCAGATCCCAAGCTCACTGGGGCCTTTCTTCGGCCATTCAAAACTCAAGATTTTCCAAGCCGACAACAATACCGTATATGTTGAGAGTGAGATGCAATCTTCGGTCCCAAGGTTCCAATTGAATAAGATCAGTTTATCTTGTTGCGGAGATGCTGGTGAAGTTCCTCAGTTTCTCTATTATCAACGTGACTTGTGGTATGTCGATCTATCGAACATCAACTTAAAAGGGAGATTTCCATATTGGTTGTTGCAAAACAACACAAATTTACAAAGTTTATATCTTGCCAACAACTCTCTCCAGGGTCATTTTGAGTTGTCTTTTCCTCCACTTACTGATTTATCAGGCTTGGATATCTCGAAAAATTCCATCAATGGCAATGTTCCTATTGAAATCGGGGTAAAACTACCATCATTATCGTATCTGAACACGTCAAGAAATCATTTTCACGGTAGCATCCCCGCTTCGATTGGTGATATGAATTCCCTAGAGTACTTGGACTTGTCTCACAATCAATTGTCCGGTGGACTGCCGGAGCATTTGGCCATGGGCTGCTATTCATTGTCTTCACTTATACTGTCGAACAACAGCTTGCAAGGGCAGATGTTCTCTTCAAAGTTTAACCTCACAAATTTGAGCGAGTTGCGCTTAGATGGGAATCATTTCTCTGGGAAGATCCCAAATTCTCTGTCTAATTGCTCTTGGTTGTTAACACTGGATGTTAGTAATAACGAGCTTGTTGGTGGGATAGCAAGGTGGATGGAGAATATGTCATTTTTATCAACATTGGATTTAAGCAATAATCAGCTTTCTGGCGAGATACCCAGGTGGATGGGGAGTATGTCAAGTTTGACAGAAATTGTAATGGCCCAAAACCATCTTGAAGGTCCATTCCCGGAGGAATTTTGCAATCTTTATCTTCTTCAACTTCTAGACCTTTCAGGGAACAATGTTTCTGGGCATATTCCATCATGCTTCAGCCCATTATGGCTCGTTCAAGTTCACTTATCAAGAAACAAGCTTCAAGGGCCACTCTCAAATGCTTTCCGCGACAGCACTGTCTTGGTGACATTAGATCTCAACAATAACCAATTGACTGGAAAAATTCCAAACTGGATTGCCAACTTTTCTCAGCTCAGTTTTCTTCTCCTGAATAACAACCATTTTGAAGGCAGGATTCCAGTTCAGTTATGCAATTTGGGCCACTTAAGCTTGATTGATCTTTCCAATAACAATCTTTCAGGTACAATCCCGTCGTGCCTAAAGATTACAACATGGAATGAAATATCCCAAGAATATGCTCGTTATCTTGCTCATGTTGGAAACGTTAACACTTCTTTCTCAATTGATGAACCGATAGAGTTCACATCCAAAAACAAGTCCTACTCTTACAAGGGGAGAGTCCTCACATACTTGTCCGGAATTGATCTCTCTTGCAACAAGTTGACAGGTGAGATTCCCCGCCAAGTGAAGAACTTCGGAAATATCTATGCTTTGAATCTGTCTCACAACAGTTTGATAGGACCAATCCCACTAGCGTTTTCCGATCTGAAGCAAATTGAGAGTCTGGATCTTTCTCACAACAACTTGAGTGGTACAATCCCTCCGCAACTCGTGGGGTTAACTAGCTTGTCTTATTTCAGTGTGGCATACAATAATTTGTCCGGAAATACACCTGTAATGACGGCGCAGTTTTCAACATTTGAGGAAAGTAGCTACGTTGGAAATCCTTTTCTCTGCGGTAAACCATTGCCCAAGAACTGCACAACATTCAGACCATCTTCGTTACCAATGGCATCGAATGACAACGGCTTAATGGACATGACCGCCTTTTATGCATCTTTCGGCGCGTCGTACGTTGTGGTGATACTGAGTATTGCAAGTGTGCTTTACATAAATCCTTACTGGAGACGAGCATGGTTCTATTATGTAGGAGAAATCAGCAAACGTTGCTACTATTTTTTGGAAGACCATATCCTGCCTAAAAGATTCCATTGTGGAAATTGATATGCAAGAGAATGTCAAGTTAATATTTTCTCTGCTCGTAGTACTTGATCTAGATGTTTGTTATCCTTCATGTGTTTATTCATCCTCGTGCTTGAATATAGCCATGGCCTTGGTTTCCAGGCTCATCCAGAAGAACATGCAGAGCTCAACAAAAGAAGCGTTAGTTTTAGTGTAACTTGAGGCTGCAGATGAAGGTTTCTAATTTGTTGGCTAAGTCGACATTATATAACTATTGGCCGAACAAAAGTTGACATTATAACTTCCATTGCACAATAATTTTTATAGCAATTATATTGTGCCAGTACGAAATCAGCATGATTCCAACAGTGTTGCGGATTTACTTTTTGTTAAGCGGGACCCGTGCACGGCAAACGGGCGGGGTGGGTGCGAATACCCCTTCCCATCCTCATACCCACTTAAAATTTTCATATTCACCACCTACCTACCACCCTTGGCGGGTGAAATTTTCAAATTCACATCTACTCACGCGGGTATATACTCAAATCTATCCTCACACCCACCACCCAATTGGATATCCATTACCCATCTCGTACCCGCCTATACCCGCCTGACAGCAACTATACACATAAAACATAAACTCAAGAACAATCATAAACATACATAACAAAACTTAATTACATATTTTGACTTCAAGTCATCAAATTTCATTAGTTTCAACCTGATCATCTATTCGATTATTAAAGATATTTTTTTTTTGAAAATAATAACGCAGGCTTCGTTAAAAATACCTTCTACAGTTAGCATTAGAAATCTCAATGCCAACTCCTAAGAGGGAAAAAAGTACCTACTTTAATCATTCATTAATAGTATCATTAAGTACAAATTGTTCAATACATGGAGGACTATAGATAAAAAAAACATAAATTAGGGGATAATTTTGAAAATAATTTTTTGTTCTAAATTGGGTCGGCAGTTTTGAAGATAAATTTGAAAACCTATTAGCCCAAGAAGATCAAGATGCACCAATCCATTCAAACCGAATAATGTGACTTGTGCACACCCTCCAAATTAACATTCCCTCGAGTGGACGGCAGTGCTGTAGGACCGAGTACTAGCGAAGGTGGAGACTGGAGAGTCAATAGTAATCGAAATGTTGATGTCGAGGTGTTGATTCTCACTGATTTGTATTTTACATACAGAGATAAGGTCAAGGGTCTTGGCCCTCCTAAAATTATTTACTAGTCCTTTTAAAGTTTATAAAAGTATAAATTAATACCTAGTGAAATTATGATTCAATTTCAACCCTTAGTTTTTTTTTTTAAATTTGCTCCAGATTACACATGAACTATTTTGCATATTTATAGACATTTTATTTTAGGCAAAATGACAAAAAATGCCTTCAACGTTTACATGTTTTGTCATTTGGCCCCTATTTTTTTGGGTCCAAATATGCCCCGTTGGATGGAAACTGTCAGTCAACTAATCGGCAACGGCTGGTACTGACTGGACTTACCACGTGTTAAGATCTGTTGACGTGCCAGCATTATATTTGTCATGTATCGTCATCAGATTCAGCCACGTGTCAGCATGATCGGCCACGTGTCACCATAAAAAAATAGTATAACAATTTTTTTATATAAAAAATCTGACGTGGCATATGCCACGCCAGTAGATCTTAACACGTGGTAAGTCCAGTCAGCATGATTATCAGTTGATTGATAGTTTCTATCTAACAGGAGTATATTTGGACCAAAAAAAAAGAATAAGAGGTCAAATGACAAAACATGCAAACATTAGGGGCATCTTTTGTTATTTTGCCTTTATATTATTACATTTTTTATGTATAGTCCTCATTTCAGTTTTGGTATTTTTTTTTACAAGTACTTATAAACAAAACATGATTTTAAATTGAGAACAAGTCAAAGGTCTCTCTCATAAACCCACAAACCACTCATCAATCGCAACCAATTGACACGATGAGCATTGACTTTATCTCTACTTCCTAAAGAGATTCCATATGGTTTGCATTTTTCTCAAGACACTGAAAAGGGAAGCTGCTTAGTAGTTGGCATTGCATGCACAATATTTTCCAACTATTCACAACCACTAGTATCACTCTCATAAAATTATCCTATTATCTATTATTAATTGGATAAATATTTTATACACAGAGAGTGAAAATTGAAAATTTCTACAAGCGCGGTTGAAACTGAAAGTTTCCACAAGCGTCTTAGTTTTAGGGTATAGGAAGTTAGTTTAGGGTATAGGGTTTAGAGGTTTAGGTGTAGGAGGTTAGAATTTAGGGATAGTTGTTTCAATTTAAGGTTTAGGGTTATAATTTAGGGTTTATAGATTAAAATCTAAATCTCACCATATTACCCTAAAAACTAAACTCTAACCTATAAACCCTAAATTATAACCCTAAAACTTAAATTGAAACAACTATCCCTAAATTCTAACCCTCTACACCTAAACCCCTAAACCCTATACCCTAAACTAACTCCCTATACTCCAAAATTAAGGCGCTTGTGGAAACTTTCAATTTCCACCGCCTGTGTATAGGATATTAATCCTTATTAATTACTTCACTTTTTTTTTAGGGATAATTACTTCACTTTAGTTGTAGTATATAAGGGACAAGGTTGCGGTATTTGCTACAGATATAGCTGTTGAGTGAGCCAATGGAGTCGAAATGGTTGGAATTGGTCATGCTTTTGCATGTGTTGGGTGTTTTAATGTTAGGAACTGCTGAGTTGTGCGAGGGTTGCTCGGAGGAAGAACGAGTCGCTCTCTCCCGACTCAAACCTTTCTTTCCTTTCATTGATTATACGACTGGACATCCAGGATTAAACTATTACTCTACTGAGGAAGATTATGACTCTGTAGAGGAAAAAGAGAGTTCATTAGATTGCTGTAAATGGAGCAGGGTTGAGTGTAATCCGAATACTGGACGAGTTATCAAACTTTTCCTTCATGATAGGAATGGTTTCTTTAGAGACCCCTGGTTTCTCAACGCCTCTTTGTTTCTTCCCTTTCAAGAATTACAGTGTCTTTCTTTGAGTGGAAATCTCATTGCCGGTTGCCTTGCCAACCAAGGTTCATTTCCAAAACCACTATGTCAATTTTCTTTTCTCATTTCCATTACTTTTTCTTCTCTATTTGAATTAATTCCTTGTTCGTGTTCGTTTTAGGTTTTGAGAAGTTGTCTTCGAAATTGGACAAACTGGAGACCCTTGATTTAAGTTACAATTATTTTAATGATAGTATTTTAACGTCGATAAGTCAACTTTCTTCGCTCAAGTTTTTAGATTTCACAGCCAACTTCCCATTAACAAAATCAAATACTACCAACGGTAATATTAATATCTAATTGTATACGAATTAAGCAGTTAGTCCAAGTTTTTATACAGTTTTATCACTTATTATACTAATACTCCTCAATTTCTTTTTTGTCTTTGTATTTGGTTGCAGGTATTAAGATGTTATCAAAACTTAATAATTTGGAGACTTTGAATTTATCTAATAATCCCATCAGCAACATCTTATCACAACTACATGATTTTACTTCTTTAAAATCATTGAATTTGCGAAATTGTAGATTAAAAGGAATTGTTGATTTGACGGGTAAGCTTTATTTTAAAATCTGATGCTTGATTTGAGAAGAAGAAGAAAAAACTTCATTGTTATGGTGCTTGATTTGAATAATTGGACTGAGATTGAATCAATTGATTTTAACAGAATTCAATACTTTGATGAATTTAAAGGAACTGTATTTAGATTTCAATGCGATAGAGAGTCTGGGATCTTCATTCCAAGGTAATTCACTTAACTCTCTGTAAACGGTTATCTTTTTAATGAAGCAGCTAATCCAAAATTTTGAAAGAGATTTATTTGAGCATTTTATACTTATTTTTTAATCTTTGTTTCATTAACATATATAAACATAATTGAAGTAGTTAAAATAATCAAATATTCATTTTGAAAATAAAATTGCTTTACTTTTATCCAGGCAAAGGACAACTGAAGTTGAACAAACTTGAGGTGCTTGGTCTAAGTGGCAATCACTTTACCAATAGCATATTCTCATCCCTTGCTGCACTCCCAAATTTGAAGTCTTTGAATTTAGGTTTCAACAAATTGAAGGGACCGATAGATATGAAAGGTAAATATTTTACAATATGTTATCTTGTAGTTTAGGGTTTAGGGTTTAGTGGCAAAGCACGCTTTATCTCCCACAAATTATGTAGGTTTGAGTCATGAATTACTCTATTTCAATCAGATGATCACAAGGAAAAAATATATTAAATAAAAAATAATACAGATGACTCGAATGGGATGGTGACATGTGTTACCGTTTGGTTGGATGAAATTAAAATTAAATTGATATAATTTGTGAGTAAGGATTAAATGTGTAATTATGTAAATTTATTTAACTTCTGTATCAATTTTTTTCGTCTAAATATAACGGTTCATGATTTGATTGAAATCATTTTAAAAAATTTACAATTTAATTGAAAAATTTTATAATTTAGTGATCAAAATAAAATTAGACATATAGTTAAGTGTTCATGAATGTAGTTTGTTTTTATATTTATTTGTTATTCTCTCTTCAGATTTAAATTCTTTGATCAACTTAGAAGAGCTGATCTTATGGAGCAACGGAGTGACCGAACTTGTTCATTCTCAAGGTAAAAAAAAAAAAGCGATGTTGTCACGTCAATAAATTTAACGGGCAATAATATAATCAACATCAACCGTAATTAGAGCAGTTTACTTGATTGCCTTACAATTTGATTAAATCATTGCTTTATTGGCAATAAAATATGCTTTCCATTTCCTTAATTGAATTCATTCCCCTCGTCTTAGAATTAGGAGAAAATTTTTATTATTATTTTTGAATAGTCTAAAAGTAATCATAATAATAATAAAAAATTTATACTGAGATACTTATCGGGTTAACTAAAAAACTTTTATTAAAAATCGTGTGAAATAACTAACTGTATAATAATAATGGTGCAGAGCTAAGATTGATGAATCTGAGCGTTCTTGATTTGATTGATAATCCCTTGGACAGTAGCAAATTATCATCTCTCGGCAAGCTTCCAAATCTAAAGATTTTATCCTTTGGAAGCACTGAACTAAAAAGATCAATAAATATTACCGGTAAAGTTATCTCGTTTGTCTTTTTTATATCTATTTCGATTTTTATATAAAAAATGCTATTAAACGAAATGTATATTTAAGATTTATTTTGACAATTTGATTTTTTAATTTCTATCTGTTTTCAGAGATAGTTGGGTTGAGCAACTTGGAACAGTTAGATGTGTATTGCCATTCAGGTAGTGTGTTAAAATAAAACTGTGGTTTATGGCTTAGTTTTTGAATTAATTTTTTAATATATCAAACATTGGAGTAAATATCTACACCCAACTCCAACTTTATTTTAAACGTATTAATTACGAATAAATATTCTATATACAGGCGGTGGAAACGGAAAGTTTACACAAACGCCTTAGTTTTAGTGTATATAAAATTAGTTTAGGGTATATGGTTTAGGGGTTTAGGTGTAAGGTGTTAGAATTTAGGGATAGTTATTTCAATTTAAGGTTTAAGGTTATAATTTAGGGTTTATAGGTTAAAACATAAATCCTCACCATATTACCTTAAAAACTAAACCCTAAATTGAAACAACTATCCCTAAATTCTAAACCCCTAAACCTTATACCCTAAACTAATTTTCTATAACCTAAAACTAAGGTGCTTGTGGAAACTTTCAGTTTTCATCGCCAGTATATATGATATTAATCCATTAATTACTTGTTAGTTTAATTAATTGAAAATGTTCCAAAGAAAGCATTATGCATAGGTTTAATTTATATATTCATTATGTTGCCATTTCTCCTCGTTTTCAATTTGATATGTACTAATTACTTGTTAATTTAATACATTTACTATAAAAAATAAATAATTTTAAATGTATTGTTTCGTACACAGATACTGATTGTAGTTTTTCATTACAATCGTTGGGCTTATTCCCATCCTTAAAGACTCTTTATTTGATTGGATTCACCTTTGATGAAACGACTTCGTATTACCAAAATAGTAAGTAACAATATATTATACGTATTCTAATTCCTAATGTCAGTTTATTTTTTACTTTAAATATAACTCCTCGTCGTTTCTTTTTTTTTTCTTTTTCAATGTATGAACAGATCCACTACGATTGAAGAATTTGGAAACATTGTGCATATTAGAATCTTCCCTCGGAAACAACTTTCTTCAACAAATTGAAGCAATGCCTTCTCTAAAGATTCTAAACCTAGTGGATTGTGGACTGAATGGCACCTTGGATAAACAAGGTAACATATATATAACAAAACTTTTCTATGCAGTATGATCCTCTTTTTTTTGATGATTTTCTCGAAAGATTATCATAGTCACCCACATAAACCCTGATTTTGTATCTCAGATTTCTCTTGGTATAAGTCCAGTCAGACACAATAGTGTTATCAATAATTAAGGCAGTGATTAGCTTCTGAGTCAAGTTATCTGAATTGTAGCTAGATTCAATATCTGATACCCAAGTAGGAGTGATTAGTGTTGCAGTCAGCTGAAGTAGCTCAGCTTCAGGGTTATAAGCACGAGAAAGACCATCAGCTACCAGATTTGACTTCTCTTTTTTTGTATTTAATGACAAAATCCAGACCTAAGAGTTTAGTAAGGCTTTTCTTTTGTACTGTTGTAGTGAGTTTATGCTCTAATAAGTGCTGGAGTGGCTCGTGATCTGTTTTGATTACAAAGGGGCGTGCCTTGAAATAATATCTCCAGTTAGTGACTGCTATCAAAATGGTCAAATACTCCTTCTCATAGATTAAAAGATCTGCATGTTTAGGGCCAAGAGCCTTGCTAAGGTAGGCTAGTGGTCTGGCATCTTGGGATAAAATAGCTTGCATCAGTTTTCAAGGTAAACTCTTTGAAGAAATTAGGAAGAGCCAGAACAGGGGCTTTACACATCGCAAGTTTTAGAGCCTCAAAAGCATCCTTGACAGTAGAAGTCCACAGAAAACTGTCTTTCTTGAGGATAGAAGTGAGGGGTCTACTGATTATGACAAGACAATTAATTGAAATATATTATGATTATTTTCATTTATTTGTTTGCAGGTTTTTGTGGTTTGACAAATCTCCGGGAATTGGACATGATCGACAATAATCTAAAAGGAAACTTACCAGAGTGTTTCTCCAATTTCACATCTTTGGAAAGTTTAAATCTCTCTTACAATCAACTTTCTGGAAACGTTTTTGCCCTCGAGAGTCTAACGTCCCTCAAAGAGTTGAGGCTTTCAAATAATTACTTTCGAATCCCAAGCTCATTGAGGCCCTTCTTCAACCTTTGGAAACTCGAACGTTTCGATGTTGACAACAATATCATATATGCTGAAAGCGAGATCGAATCATTGGTCCCAAGATTCCAATTGAAACATATCAGTTTAACTTGTTGCGGAGATGCTGGACAAATTCCTCAATTTCTCTACCACCAGCGTCACTTGCGGGTTGTTCATATCTCGAACATAAAATTAACAGGGGAATTCCCAAATTGGTTGTTGCAAAACAACACAAATTTACAGAGTTTGAATCTTGCCAACAACTCTCTCACAGGACCTTTTGAGTTACCTTTCCTTCCTCGTACGAGTTTGTCGTATTTGGACATCTCAAAAAATTTGTTCCATGGTAAAGTACCAACTGAAATCGGGGCAAAACTACCATCATTATGGTTTTTGAACATGTCAAAAAATCATTTTAACGGAAACATTCCTGCTTCGATTGGTGATATGAATTCCCTTTGGAACTTGGACTTGTCTGACAATCAATTGTCCGGTGGACTGCCTGAGCATTTGGCCGTGGGGTGCTTTTCGTTGTTTTTCTTGAAGCTGTCAAACAACAGATTGCAAGGGCAGATGTTCTCTTCAAGTTTTAACCTCACGGATTTGAGAGAGTTGCACTTAGATGGGAATCATTTTTCTGGGAAAATTTCAGACTTTTTGTCTAATTGCTCCCGACTGTCAACACTGGATGTTAGCAATAACGAGCTTTCGGGCGAGATACCAAGGTGGATGGGAAATATGTCAAGCTTGAAAGAAATTATGATGGCAAATAATCATCTTCAAGGTCCATTCCCGTTGGAGTTTTGCCGTCCCGATCTTCGTCTTGAACTTTTAGACCTTTCGGCGAACAATATTTCTGGGCATATTCCAGCATGCTTCAGCCCATTATGGATCAGTCAAGTTCACTTATCAAGCAACAAGCTTCAAGGCCAACTCACAGATGCATTCCGCAACAGTACCATTTTGGTCACATTAGATCTCAGCTATAACCACTTGACTGGACAAATTCCAAATTGGATTGGCAACCTTTCTCAACTGAGTTTTTTTCTCCTGAATAACAACCATTTTGAAGGCAGGATTCCAGTTCAGTTATGCAATTTGGGCCACCTAAGCTTGATTGATCTTTCCAATAACAATCTTTCAGGTACAATTCCACCTTGCCTGAAGATTACAACACTAAATGAAACATCCCAAGAATACGTTCGTTACATCACTATTGTTGCACGAGCTCCCCCCGACCCTTTCTCCCTCGACGAGCCGGTACAATTCACATCCAAAAACAAGTCCTACTCTTACAAGGGGAGACTCCTCACATACCTGTCTGGAATTGATCTCTCCTGCAACAAGTTGACAGGTGAGATTCCTGGCCAAGTGAAGAACTTCCGAAATATCTATGCTCTGAATTTGTCTCACAACAGTTTGATAGGATCAATCCCACAAGCGTTTTCCGATTTGAAACAAATTGAGAGTCTGGATCTTTCTCACAACAACTTGAGTGGTGCAATCCCTCCACAACTTGTGGGGTTATATAGCTTGTCTTATTTCAGTGTGGCATACAATAATTTGTCTGGAAGTACACCTGAAATGACCGCACAATTCTCAACATTTGACGAAAAATGTTACGTGGGAAATCCTCTTCTCTGCGGTAAACCATTGCCGAAGAACTGCTCAACATCCGGACCACCACCATCTTCGTTACCGATGGCATCGAATGACAACCGCTTAATGGACATGACCGCCTTTTATGCGTCTTTCGCGGCGTCTTATATTGTGGTGATACTGAGTATTGCAAGTGTGCTTTACATTAATCCTTACTGGAGACGAGCATGGTTCTATCATATAGGGGAAATCAGTAAATGCTGCTACTATTTTTTAGAAGACCACATTCTACCTAGAAAATTTTACTGTGAAAGTTAATATATAAGACAATGTTAAGCTCATCTTTCTGTACTCATGCTCGATGATTAATATGTAAAACAATGTTAAGCTCATCTTTAAAAAGGCAAAGTACTAGTTTCCTTTGAATTTGCGCATTATTTTTTAGAAAGATGAAATGTATCATGGCAGCTAGAAATAGATGGTTATTAGTGACATTTGAGGTTTCTCTTCACGCCACAAACATCAGCAAAAACACAAATGCATCATCGAAAAAATATCACTTTTGTTATGAATATTTATTTAGGTGGATGTCTATCATAATTAGAATTTTATTTAAGGAAATTGATTTATTTCTTATGCCTATAAATAGATAATGCATCGTACACAAGTCTATATTTGAGAATAATATAAATTTCCTTCTTTCTTTCATCTATTTGTTATTCCATTCTTATTATTGTTATTTGTTATTTTATTCATAACACGTTATTAGCACGAGACTCTAATCAACTGAGATCTTCATCGTTAGTTGATATCTTCATCGTTCGAATCCAAAAGGAGTTACCGAAAAAAATGAATTCGATTATAGAATGAAATTAAAGATAAGTTTTTTTTTCTCTTATTTTTTTAGCTATTGATTATCTTTCTCTTTATATTTTAATTTTTATTTCATTTTTTTGAAAAGAATGGAAGCATGCTTAATCGCATCGAATCCAATCTCGCTAAAAGAATTGATCTCTCAAGCGACTCAAATCTATATCAAGGGGATCGTGGTGGAGAAGATGATTATCTTGAGTATATTTACAGATAAATATATTTTTTATGGATTCATGATATATAATATGGTGAATGTTTTTTATTTATTTTATTTAACCATATTTTAAGTTTTACATGATATGCGTAAATGGCTTGGAAAGAGACGTGACGTAAAGGAATTATGAGAAGTTGTTTCGGTCATTTGTTATGTCTCCATTGTCCTCGAGAGAAAAATTATTATCGGTAAATTTTTTCTTCTTCTTTAATTATGGTTTTAATGTGCGATAAATCATGGTGAATTTCAATCTAGCTATAAAAACTAAAAAGATTGTTATAAAGTCTATATTTGCTCGAAAGTAATATTTCTTATTCGTCGAAAAACTCGACATTCACTTCTCCCAATTTCAAGTTATAAAAATTTATCTTGATCCAAAAAAATTTATGAGAGACATTCCCTGAAGCGAGCATGCAATTATCTATGACGAGGCATTAATTAAGAGTTATTAAGAATTAATTTAAAACCTTATAGTTTTAGAGAGACGTTAACACATTGAGCCATTTAATTCGGAGTGTCAAATGCTCAAAGCCACTCTCAACCTTTGGCTACGTCTTTGGCTCTCTGCCCAAGAGAGATGTAATAAAAAAATAACAAAAATAAAATAAAATACTAATTTATTCAATTTAATAACATAATTATCCCCTAACCAAAAATAAAAAGTGCCCTCACTGTCTAGCAGATAAAAAGTGATATTGGTATATATCATTTATGGGTCCGCCACTTAATGCAAAATAATATTTCAAATAATTAAATTTTATGTTTTAAAAGTAATTTTATTTTCGAATTCATGTCAAACAATTAATTTAGTTATTTCGTAAAAAAAATTACCTAATCGAACCTCAAACTTACGAATTGCATTAATCTTGCTCTTTAATAAACAATGATTATTATTATATTGATGTGTTTGTTAACGGCGCTGATGTGATAATTGATATGTGAATTATGACATAACAAAGCTTAATTACATATTTTGGGTCGACAGTTTTGAGGATAAATGTGAAATCCTATTAGCCACAAAATGATGCAAATGCCCCAATCAGGGGCGGACCATTGGGAGGTTTAAGGGGGTATGGTCCCCCCAATTTTTTTTTTTCATTAGGAAGAAGATAAAACTTTTTAGAAAAAAGGTAAAATTACCTCTATAATCCCTTTAAAATTTTTAATTTTACTTTGGTCCCCTTCATAAATTTTTAGTTTTTTTTAAATTTTATTTTAGTCTCCTTTATAAATTTCTAGTTCCGCCCCTGCCCCAATCCATTCAAACCGAGTATTGTGACTTGTATATAGCATTCCCTCGAGTCGAAGGCAGTGCTGTAGGACAGCGAATCGAGATGTTGATTCTCACTGATTGCTCTTTAATTTGTTTTTGATTTTTTTTTGTATTTACATACAGAGACAAAGTTAAGGGTCTTTGGCACTCCAAAAATGATAAAATTGTTTAATAGTCCTTTTAAAGTTTATAAAATTATAAATTAATACGTGGTAAAATTATAATTTAATTTCAACCTCTTGGATTTTTGTTTTTTACTTTGCTCCAGAATACATATGAATTATGAACTATTTTGCATATTTATAGATATTTTATTACAAATTCTATTGTATAGTCCTGATCATTTCATTTTTAGTATATGTTAGAAGTCACCGACTTCTCTCATCTTCTAGAGATCTCCAAGATACCCAACATATATATTATAATAATCATAATAAAGTAATAGGGAAATCCAATGATCTAGAGTTATCCCCACTATATAGTATTATATTATTATTATGTAAAATATCAAGCCATGTAAACCGACATAGCTTGCCTATATATAGGCTTTGTCATTTGCAAGTGTAGGTGTGCAAGTTGAAAAAGAAGAGAGTGGCGTGAGAAATGGAAAGCAGGTGCAAGTGAGAAAGATATTTGGGTAAGGGTCGAGAGAAATATTGTAGTGAGGTATGTTTGTAATATTTGTGGTATATTAATAAAAGTGTTATTTCTTTGTAATTAGAAGTTTCCCGGTTAAGCCTTAATTTATGTATTTCTTTGGTGCACCTGAATTGGTTATTTTAATGGTCGGCTATGCCGCCTAAGTTATATGGTCGGCTCTGCCGCCTGAATAGTATATGGTCGGTTCTACCGCCTAATTGGTATATGGTCGGCACTGCCGCCTAAGTTGTGCACTAAGAAATTAAATATAGAAAGGCTAACCGACTCAGGAAGTTGGTGTGGTGTTAGTGGTCAGTCTTAGGTCCTCCATAGTGGGTGAGTTGGGTCCGTCGGGTTTCCAACAATTGGTATCAGAGCAGGCGGTTCGGGACCGTTACTAGTGGAGAAAGCTTCGGTAAACGTTGAAAGCTTACATTGGTCGGTGCATCAGTTCGTTGAGGGAAGATTCTGTCGAAATACAGTCAGAGACTGTAAAGTTTCGGTAAGCGTTGGACGCTTACATTAGTCGACGTTGCATCAAGGTGCTAAGGGGAGACTCTGCCAGAATACAGTCGGGGACTGTAAAGCTATTGGTTTGGAACCAAGCTTAGTGGACGCCGGACGTCAATCAGCATGGCAGACTTTGAAAGCACAAGCAACGGAATTAGGAAACTCAATAACCACAACTACGGTTATTGGGAGACATGCATAGAGTCCTACCTACAAGGTCAGGACTTGTGGGAAATAGTCGCAGGCACCGACACGACTCCTCCACCGAAGGAGAATGCCGAAGTCTTGAGAAAATGGAAGATCAAGGCTGGGAGAGCTTTATATATATTGAAGACCACAATCGAGGAGGACCTATTGGAGCATATTCGTGATGAGAAGACACCAAAGGCAGCCTGGGAAACTTTGGCAAAATTATTTTCAAAGAAGAATGAAGCACACCTCTAACTCTTGGAAAATGAGCTCGCGGGCATCTCACAAGGAAGCTTACCTATTGCTCAGTATTTCACCAAGGTGAAATCTATCTGAAGAGAGATATCTCAACTTGCACCAGAGGAGAAGGTTAGCGAGGCAAGGATGAAAAGAATCATCATCCATGGCCTAAGACCCGAGTACAATGGGTTTATCGCCGCTGTGAGGGGATGGCCTACTCAACCATCTTTAGTGGAGTTGGAGAACCTGTTGGCTAACCAAGAGGAATTAGCCAAACAGATGAGTGGCGTAACCATAAAAGACGAAGAGGAGGCACTCTTCACCAACAAGAGGAAAGGTACGACAAGAAGACAACATGTGTCAAATGAAATAAGGACGCAAGAAGACAAGTTTCACTCGAGAGATAGAAGTAACATTTCAGGGGGAGCTCGACGTAGAAAAGAAGACTATCACCAACAATACGTGGAGAACGATAGAAGACAAAGTGGTGATTGCTTCAACTGTGGAAGAAAGGGTCACTTTGCTCGAGATTGTAGATTACCCATGAGGGAGAGTCGTGAATGCTTCAATTGTGGCAAGAAGGGCCACTTTGCCCAAGATTGCAGATTCCCCAGGAGACAAACTTTCCAAGGAAACATGGCCACCACAAAAGAGGAGAAAAGAGAGGCCATGTTGGAAACTTCCATCAGCGAAGAAGAATGGGATGCAGAAGCTGGACTCTCTATTGGAGTGGAACAAGAAGAGTTCGAAGAAGACATGGAGGCACCAACTCTCGTTGCAACTACAAATACAAATACAAAATACAAGGATGAAGAGTTGGAAGAAGACATGGAGAAACCATCTCTTGCAACAATCATGGAGTCAAAAATTGATTACGAGGAGGATTGGATCGTCGACTATGGGTGCTCCAATGATGAGAGATGTTGGAGATGTTGTGATCCAGTCAATTGCAAGTGCTACACTTCAAGGAATGTGATGTTTGATGAAGCTTCTTCTTGGAGGTCGCCTCAGAAGATCGAGCTTTCGGAATCTCATGACCTAGAAGAACTTTCAGAAGATAATAAAGAAGGTAAAGAGCAAGCATCAGATCCAAGTGAAGAAAGAGAAAACTCACCCTCGAAAGATAAAAGCCCCTGGAAGACGATTGTACATCAACCTGCATCTGAGGAGCTTCGTCCAAGCCAAATGGAAGTCGATGAGCTTCGTGAAGAAATGTCGAGAGCCCTAAGCGAGACTATTGGTAAGTGTTCGCAACGATGTGAGACATCTTCTAGTGAAATTCTTATTCTTAAAGAAGAGAACAAAGCTCTAAAGGAAGAGCTTAAGACGGTACGTGGGGAATTGAAAGATATGAAGGAAAAGATGGTGTTTCTTAAGAAGGTATTAGCTCATGACGGGGGAGCTGCATTATCCGTCCCAATTCCAACATATTCGAGAGTAGAAGTTTCTAAACCCAAGTCTTATGAAGAGGATGAGAACGCGAAGGATGTAGATGACTTTCCGTGGAGCTTGGAACAATACACCCAAGCCGCAAACGTCGTGGAGGGTGCTAAGAAAATCAACCGTGCTAGAAAGACCAGACATGCCTTGCTTTATTTGGAAGATACTACGATGCTATGGTTGTGGCGTAAGCATGGCAAAATGAAGAAGGGAGTTTGCTCCGTTGCTATTTCTGAATCCCTCTCCAAATTTAAGAAACGCGAGAACTCCAAGCAAAAGGGGAACATAAGCCATAATGCGGGAAGAAATAAATCACACAAAAGGCGAAGATTAAAGCTAGCATACAAGGAAGAAGCCTTCAAGGGAAAGAGAGATAACAAAAGAGAAAAAGAGCAAGAAGGAGATATGAGTATGAAATCTCTCCATATCCTAAATTCTATCAAAGGCAATGATGAGGTGCCTACGTTTGAAAAGAAAGGATTGTTGTTCGAGCAAGTAAAGATTGAAGGACAACCGGTACATGTCTTAGTCGACAATGGAGCAACAAACAAGTTTATCAAGGAGATCCTTGAAGGGGAGATCAAAATGGAGCCAACAAAGATAGATGAACATGTTGCAAACATATTCACAAAGAGTATGCATAGACCGAAGCTTGAGAATTTCATAGAAGCACTTGGTATGATCTGCAAGCCATCTATAGAGAGAAGTCGTTGAGGGGGAGTGTTAGAAGTCACCGACTTCTCTCATCTTCTAGAGATCTCCAAGATACCCAACATATATATTATAATAATCATAATAAAGTAATAGGGAAATCCAATGATCTAGAGTTATCCCCACTATATAGTATTATATTATTATTATGTAAAATATCAAGCCATGTAAACCGACATAGCTTGCCTATATATAGGCTTTGTCATTTGCAAGTGTAGGTGTGCAAGTTGAAAAAGAAGAGAGTGGCGTGAGAAATGGAAAGCAGGTGCAAGTGAGAAAGATATTTGGGTAAGGGTCGAGAGAAATATTGTAGTGAGGTATGTTTGTAATATTTGTGGTACATTAATAAAAGTGTTATTTCTTTGTAATTAGAAGTTTCCCGGTTAAGCCTTAATTTATGTATTTCTTTGGTGCACCTGAATTGGTTATTTTAATGGTCGGCTATGGCGCCTAAGTTATATGGTCGGTTCTACCGCCTAATTGGTATATGGTCGGCACTGCCGCCTAAGTTGTGCACTAAGAAATTAAATATAGAAAGGCTAACCGACTCAGGAAGTTGGTGTAGTGTTAGTGGTCAGTCTTAGGTCCTCCATAGTGGGTGAGTTGGGTCCGTCGGGTTTCCAACAGTATATATATTTTTTACAAATATCATGGAAGTTCAATTTGATTATCCGAAAATGATTTCTCTGAGTTGAGAATAAGTCAAAGGTCTCTCTCATAGATTATAAACCACTCATGAAGCGCAACCAAATTAACACGGCGAGCATTGACCCTATCTTTACTTCATAAAGAGATTCCATATGGTTTGTATTTATCTCAAGACATTGAAAGGAGAAGCTGCTAAGCTGTTGTTAAGCTACCTAGCTAAAGTCAAGGTGTCCCAATAATAATGGAATCTATCAAAACAAAGTCTACAAGTCAAGTGTATTCATAATACAATACATAAAAAAGAGGGGGGAAAATGAGTACACTAAAAATCTTTTATAATAGTACAAAGAAAAGGAGACTGAAAAACGAAATGATTTACGGGTGAAAAAGGAGCGGTGAGTGAACCAAATTATCAGGTAGATTGCGCCGTTATCCAGGTCTGATTTTATCGGCAATCAACCATCAACGAAGTGAAAATATCTTTCTAAGACCATCGACAGAACCATAATCAGAGATTAGCGTCGTAAAGATATATGTATGAGCACCAACTAACCTCTAAGATATGCTTAAAATCATATCACAAGAACATATGAAACGAAGCACAAAAAAACATGTCACAAGAGCAGAGAAAACGCATGTCACAAAGGTAGAAATACCAAGTTAGATCGAGAATATGTATAGAAAACCAACTTTTTGGCAGAATGACACAGTGAATGGGAAATAGTTAGATCCGATAGCAATAGCCATGGCAGAGAGTCATCTTGAAGGTCCATAAACCAATAAACCAATTAACACGATGAGCATTAGCCCCATCTCTACTTCATAAAAAGATTCCATATGGTTTGTATTTTTCTCAACCAATTAGCACTGAAAGCCGAAGCTGCTGAGTTGTTTGCATTACATGCGCACAACATTTTCCAACTATTCTCATTTCTCAACAAATGGTATCGCTCTCAAAAAAATATCCTAATTATTTATTCACTACAGCAGTCTTGTTCTATAGTGGCGTTTTTTGCGGCGTTTACACGACAAACGCTGTTACTATTTGACTTATCCCGGCGTTTAAATGAAAAACGCCACAAATTGACAAATGTAGCAGCGTTTTGGGAACAAACGCCGCAGTAGAAAAACAAATCGCGGCGTTTTGGTAAATAAACGCCGCTAGTAACTCACTTAACCCGGCGTTTGGTTTCATAAACGCCGCAAAAGTGTCGTGTTCGGGGCATTTTTGTAATAACGCCAGTGTAGAAAAAACACTTAGTGGCGTTTATCGCAAAAACGCCACGGAAAATCACGACAATATTGCGATGTTTGATTATTAAAACGTCGCTAAAGAACAAACTTTTGCGGCGTTTTACCAGACAAACGCCGCTACAGAACGCGATCTATCGTGGCGTTTTTTCATCACAAACGGCGCGAACTTTCGGCGCAAGTATCAACGGCATTTTTGGCCAGCTGGATTAGCAGCAGCATTTCTCGACTAATCCAACTATTCTCATTTCTCGACTTTTAGGTCTTGTATATGTATAATTTTTTTGTCAAAAGACTACTCACTAACTAAATATATAAGTATACGAAATAGGTCGATCCAAATTAGTTAGAATAATTAATTTTTTTCATCTAGACTGTAAATACATGAAGTGATATCGTAAGACGTGCTCAATAATGCTGTAAATGAGATGAAGGTCATGTTTGACAATTAGCTGATAGGGGATATCAGATTACATTAGTTGATTTAACTAGTAGGTTACATTAGCTGATTGTATAAAAGTGCTCGGTAAAATTAACTGATAGTTGATAGTTGTTTGATTATTGAAACAAGCAAAATGACATATAAAGACATGATTATATTTGATATTTGTTTGAATAATTTATTAGTTATTAATATTTTGTATCTATTAATATCAATTAGATAATGAAAAATATATTTTTAATATCGTTATTGAGTATATATGATGATTTACATATTAATTTTTTTATTTGTAAAATTATTTTTAATATGATTTTAATAATTACTAAATTTAGATGTATTTATTAATTTATTATTTATGAAATTATATATTGAATATAATTTATTAATTATTAAATTTATATGTATTTATTAATTTATATATTAGTTTTTATTTAAAAATTATTTTGTTAAGTTTTATTAGTTAATGAAATTTATGTTATTTAGAGAAATTTTTTATAATGGTAAATGATAAAATAGTGTTTACAAGTCTTTTACCTAAACTTCTAACTCAAGAAGCTCCTAAAAGGATTCTTTTTTAAAATGAAAAGTTTCACTTCAATCCTCTATTTACCAAACATTTAAATTAGCGAACTTGAGTAGTCGAACCTTTAAAAATGCTCTAAGCTTCTAATTTTTGCTCAAAGAGATGTTTACCAAACATGGCCGAAGATATTTGTTTTACACTAGAGGTGACAAACGGGTCATTTGGCTCAGGTTCGGTTCGGGTCATTTTGGTCTTGGTGAGGTTCGGTTTTGAATGCATTCGGTTTCGGTTATGTTCAGATCGAATCTGGTCTGGTTCAGTTTTAATTCGAGTCTATAGTAATTCGAATCGGGTATCAGTCCAGATCGAGTCACATCGGTTCAGTTGATTTTTCGAGTCAAGTATTTTTCGGGTCAGGTATTTCCGGGTCAGTTGATTTAGGGTCAGGTCAAGATTGGTTGAATAGGAGATTGATATGTTTCGGTCGGTTTTTCAGGCTGGATCAGTTTTTTAAACTCATATATATAGCTTTATAAACCCAATATATTTGAATTTTTAGTGAGTTTTGCAACAATTCACATCAAATCTTTTATTATTTCTTTTAATATTTGTTCTTTATTTCGGGTTGCCTTCGATTCGGATCCGTTCTCTTTGGTTGAAAAATAGGATCAGGTCTATATCGGTTCAACTAAAAATTGAGTCGATTTAAGTTCAATTCGTTTGTTCGGGTTTCGGATCAAGTTCAGATCATCTTGTTCGGGTTGATATCGAATCTCGAATCGGGTAAAATCGGTTTGGGTCTCGAGTCTAGGTTCAGTTTGCTATGTCTATCTTACACTATGGTTCTCTGCTTACAGTCTGTGATATGTATGTGTATAAGGTGTGAGTGGCCCTTAATTATGAGTTATGAATGAATTTCTTGGAAACAATACATGAGCGTGAGGGAGGGGTCAGGGGTGGTCCCTTAACCTTTAGTTGTAGTATATAAGGGCCAAGGTTGCAGTATTGCCTACACATTCAAAAACTAATATATGAGTTTTATGTTGAGTGAGCTGATGGAGTCCAAATGCTTGGCCATGCTTGTGTTGGTGTTTTTAATGTTAGGAGCTGTTGGGTGGTGTGAGGGCTGCTTGGAGGAAGAAAGCGTGGCTCTCTCCCAACTCAAACCTTTCTTTCCTTTCATTGATTATACAGTTGCGGTTGAACGTCCAAGGTTAGACTATCACTTTGACGAAGATTACGATTCCTCTGTAGAGGAAGACTATTACTCTGTGGAGGAAAAAGAGAGTTCACTAGATTGTTGTAAATGGGATAGGGTTGAGTGCAACCCAACCACGGGTCGAGTTATCAAACTTTTTCTCCCATTCCCAACTCGGAGGAATGATTTCTTTAGAGACCACTGGTATCTCAATGCCTCTTTGTTTCTTCCCTTTGAAGAACTAAAGAATCTTTCTTTGAGCGGAAATCGAATTGCTGGTTGTGTTGCCGACCAAGGTTCATTTCACCAACTACTTTGTCATTATTTTCAAAACACTTATGCTTATTGGTTTAATCTAATTCATCCTCTCTCTTTTTTAGGTTTTGAAAGATTATCATCAAGATTAAACAAGTTAGAGATCCTTGATTTAAGTTTCAATTATTTCAATGATACCATTTTAGCATCGATAAGTGAGCTCTCTTCACTCAAGTCTTTAATTCTAAGAGGCAACGAGATCATGACATTAAATCATAACAACGGTAAGTTAATATCTAATTGCATATCAAACAGTAATGTTGTTATCGCTCATCAATCCATTTTTTGTAATCTTTATTTGGTTGTAGGTATTAAGATGCTATCAAAACTGAATAATTTGGAGGTTTTGGATTTATCTTCAAATTTTTTAGAAGCATTGAATTTTCAAAATCTTGGATTTGAAACAACTGTTAATTTGATGGGTAAGTTTTATGTTAAAGATTCTCGTGCTTGATTTGAGAAAAAGTTTCATTATTATGGTGCTTAATTTAAAATAATGGTTTCAACAGAATTCAACAGTTTGGTGCATTTAAAGGAATTGTATTTAGGCTCCGGGATAGAGAGCCTAGGGTCTTCATTCCAAGGTAATTTCACCGTACGTTTTATTGACTCGTTTGTAATAACCGGTTTTTTTAACGTGTTGTGCTTAAAATGAAGCTATAAATTAATAAGGTCATACAAAAATTCTTATAAATATAGTGGAAATTTTAATATATACAAAAATGTTTATCGATTTTATAAGGCTGTCTCACCCTAGAATCTCTTATAAATTACTTGCTTTGAAAAAAAAAATATTTCTAGATTATCCAATATAATTATATAGTTTTTATTAAATAAAAAATATTACATTCTTAAAATAAATGTCGGGATTCAAATCTATAAAATATAGTATAAAAATATTTTTTTTAGAATATGTTGTTGTGATGGAAGGGTAGCATCTGTTCAACTTTCTTTTTAGCCTTTTTTTTCAACAAAAATACACACAACATGCAATACTGGTGCTCGATTCCGGGTCCTAAAAAATGATGAACAACAACCTTTGCCACCAGGACACAAAGGGATGAGCTATATTGAATTTATCAAACAAGACGTGTAAAGGGGATGATTTCATTCATGCTTTGAATGGATACACATGGGTGATTATATACAAAGAAGCATGAGGATAGGCATGCTGTGTACTGCTATTGTATGAGCTGGAGAGGTTTGTTATAAACCCTAACAACCTGACAGCTAATGGCAGTGATCACATGACACGTGTATTGGAGAGGTTTCGTGACGTTGCATGGCTGAGGTCATGCATGCATTCCTTCATTCAACAAGCTATAAAAATATTTTTTAATAGTGTATAAGAGTAATTAAATGTTATTGTTGGAGATAAAATAACAGCATATCTTCAACCACATCACATCATATTCTCATTTTTTAAAGTTTATACAATTTATGTTTTCTATATTTTTAAATTCCTACTGTTTTCTAATAAAACAAATTTCGATGAATCGACAAACTTATCATTAGTATGATTAATAACTATTATAATTAATCACGACTTTTTCAAATAAAGACTTATTTGATCATGGCCGAAAATAATATTTACTTGATTTTTTATACAATAAAAAAGCCACATTTATATAAATATTAAGCCTATTTCTTTGAATAAATCATTGCTTTATTGGCAATATACCATGCTTTCTATTTCTTTAATGGATGCCGCTCATCGTGGAATATGGAGATAACTTCTATTAATAATTATTTTTTTCTTGACATAACTTTTATTAAGAGATGTACACAGGGACGGACCGAGGGGTGCTGGTGGGGGCAATCGCTCCCTAAATTTTTGAATATCATATATGATTTAGAAAAATTTTAATTTTTTTTATGTATTTTCTATTAAAAATTTATTTTCGCCCCCCTAAAAATTTATATGTTCGCCTCCCTAACCTAAAGTCCTAGGTCCGTCCCTGTAACCCCCTAGACCCGCCTATACGTTATGACAGATCCTAGGAAGCCACATTAGGGTCACATAAGCAACCCACGGTAAAAATACACATAAAACATTTTCTCTGAAAGAAATACATATTAGATTATAACGGTAACTTTAGTTGAAAATACTCTTTCATGAAAGCATTTAAACATTAATGATATGCATGCCCACTAACTATGTCGGTACCGTACTCCAAAAGCAACGCCGAGAGAACTCCGAACACTGATGTCAAACGTTATACCATGATATAAACCTTTAACCTGCGATGGTAAAAACAACGTGAGCTTGGAAAAGCCCAGTAATACAAAACTACCAAGAGATGCTATAAGCTCATGCAGATATATGGTAGGCATAACATTTTCATGATGCTTTACACAGTAACGGTCTTCATTTCTTTTTTCGATATTTCAGGTAACGTTATACTTGAGGATAACGGTACTTGTTCTTTATTCAATCATCAAGAATTAGACAGTAATTATAGGCTATTAATGTACGGAGGTGGAATTAGAGAGTTCGGTTCCTAGTGTGTTCCAAACGGTGTAGGTAAAACATGTACAACAACAGTATAATATACATTTTCAGTTCAAAAACATAAAGTTCAAGTAACAATACGGTACGGTTTAATCTTTTATCAACCCTCATCTTAGGAACGGTACGGTACGGTATGGTAGGTATTACCCTAGCCGAAGCATAGGAACCTGTAACGGTAACGGTGAGGAATTACCCTAGCCGAAGCATAGGAACCTGTAACGGTAACGGTGAGGAATTACCCTAGCCGAAGCATAGGAACCTGTAACGGTAAAGGAATTACCAGCTGGATCAGAGCTGAACCTACGGTCACTTCATATTCTATCCCAAGTACCCCAGTAACAATTAATGCAACGGATTGGTTAATCAATAGCTGTATTTTTAGTAATATATCATCCATATAGCATGTTGGTCATATCATGTGCATATACATATATCAGAAATATAGTACGGTCATGTTTAATTATAAACATGTCATGTTCATGTGAGTCCAAGTATTCTATCATGTGCACATAATCGGTATTATAACATGTAACTCCGTATGCAAAAACAGTTGTGTAGACACATGGAACACACTAGGTGGAATAGTTTATTTCCTTGGAGATACTTGACATTTACGGAAGATATCATATTAACTTTTGATAGTTGTACGGATCTTTGGAACAAGGCCCCTATTAAAAGAGGGGTTTGTACTAACGGTTCAAACCAGATAGTCAGGAGATGATACATCAAGATCGCTGAGAGTTTAGGCATATCATATGTGATTTAGTCATTTAAGCCTACCAGGGGCATTATGATCATTTTATCATACACGGGCATTTTGGTAATGTATACCAACAAGACGCAAACGGTAGCTCAGAAATTCTATTTGCTCATCGGGTATCCAACCTAGAGGTGGAAAGCGGTCAATCGGTTCGGGTTCGGTTCGGGTCATTTCGGTTTCGGTTATTTCGGGTCTGATATTTTCGGTTCAGATTCGGTTTCGGTTTTAGTTCGGTTTCGGTTCGGTTTTAGTTCGGGTCTATTGTGTTTCGGGTCATTTCAGGTCTATTCGGTTCGGGTCTATTCGGTTCAACTAAATTCAGTTCAGTTTCGGTTCGGTTTATTTCGGGTTTCGGATCAAATTTCGTATCAGATTTCGAGTCAATTTCGGGTTGATTTTCGGTTTCGGTTCGGGTCCAGGTTCGGGTAATTCGGTTCGAGTTTCGGTTCTCGGGTCAAGTTTGCCAGGTCTAATCCAACCAGGCATTCAGAGATTTCTACATTATAATTTTTTTCACGATATCCGATACATTCGGGGCTATTTTGATTACTTTGGTCAACGAAGGCATTTTGGGTCTTTTAACAATTATGGGTGTTTCGTAATTTCCTGTCCAGGTATCTATCACATTTAAACATTTCACACTATCGCTCAGAATTGGAGATTAGCTGCCTCATTCGAGCATTTCGGTCTTATTTAATTTATCATACCCGTTTCTACATTCGATTTAACTTGAGCAGATTTAACAGTACTTATCATCATTTTTATGCAATGCATTAACACATACCAACATGCTCATAAAGCATACAAGAGGTAGTAGTGTATTACCTTTAATCCTTGCTATATCGGTCAACCATGGTACTCCATTCGATCATTCCCGAACCCGAATGCAACGTCCTCAACATCCCGAATACAAGGAACCTTGAATACCTTTTAAGTTTTCCGACGATAAACAAACACCCCCTCCAACGGTGACTCCGATGATGATGTCGTTGGTACCGATGAACTCAGCTCGACAAGATGAACGCAATGGTGGTGGAGGTGTCGAAAATGGACGGTCGGATCTCGGTAGATCTGAGATTGAATCTCTATCTATTTCTTTCTTTCTCACCTTCATTTTTTTCTTTCTTTTTTCTCTCTGCCAACACGTTAACTTGGCAGATATATTATCCTTCAAAGAAAAAAGGTCAAATTACACTCTTAGCCATTTAATTTTTGGGGAGTTCACACTTTTGTCTTCAAACTTTATTCTGTTTTCAAATTGGTCATCAATTCCTTATAAATCAAGTTTCCCAAACCTGAATTCATTCAATTAAGTCCCAAAACTTATTATTTTGAGAAATAAAAGATTAAATCTCCCAAAAATTCTTAAAATTTTACTAGCCCCATTTGAGATTGTTACAATTCTCTCCCCCTTAAAAGAAATTTCGTCCTCGAAATTTACCTGAGACGGAGAAATGTAGACATTGCTATTTCATCCATTTGTGTACTGAAACTTATTCATCAGACTATCCTTATTTCTTGAGACTCATCGACAATTACGGATCAATCTGGCAGTGTCTTCAGTTACTCAAATTGACTTTGGAGCCATAATCATCCCATCATACATTTTGGACCAATTAATCAGAATATAACATTTAAATCTATAACGAACTTCATATAATGCAGAACAACATTTGTCTCATAACTTTTATTGTAAACGGTCTCAGTCAATGATATGAAATTTCTTCCGGTACCACAAAAGTTAATCATACAACCCGAAAGCATTCCCTCTAAAAACCCAACTTACTTTACTAAATTGATCATCGATTTACGAATGTAGAACTATATCTGAAATCCATACCAATACTCAAGGCCTCAAAGAGAGTCCTCCAAAATCAAGATGTAAACAATAAAATTCCATAAGTATGATACACATAACGGTACATTGCGTCACTTTTCCCCAAAATGTCTTTCTTCATACCGGACAAGTATAACAAAGGTTTTAAACGAATATCTCTTACATTCATTAGAATACTCCGATAATTGTTTCCTTCGTGCATAACAGAGCCACCACATAATCTATACTTCCACCGATCTCACAGACACTTTTCTTTTAAATTCGTAATACTTTTATTAAATTTTTGTCAGAATATTCTCAATCACACTTATTATCACCGAGCTACTTTACTTGTAATCTTATATCGGTTTCCTCGTTCGATCAAACATTTATTCTTAATCTGTTTCAGATCTTCTATTTCACATGCATAAACCATCTCAGGTTCTCTATCCAGATTCAAATCCATCAATTTAATCCAATTTGTAGACAAACATTACCAATATTCCTTTCCAGTACAAATCAAGCTATTTTGGACAGAACAGTTAATTGCACTTATCACAGGAAATGATTCGACATCGGAGTCTCGGCTTGATGGAGTACGGTTAAGATCTAGGGGCATGCACAGACCAGACATCCTATGACAGACGATCCGCCGATCTACCCAGAATGACGCAACTATGAGCTCTGATACCACTAAATGTAACCCCCTAGACCCGCCTATACGTTATGACAGATCCTAGGAAGCCACATTAGGGTCACATAAGCAACCCACGGTAAAAATACACATAAAACATTTTCTCTGAAAGAAATACATATTAGATTATAACGGTAACTTTAGTTGAAAATACTCTTTCATGAAAGCATTTAAACATTAATGATATGCATGCCCACTAACTATGTCGGTACCGTACTCCAAAAGCAACGCCGAGAGAACTCCGAACACTGATGTCAAACGTTATACCATGATATAAACCTTTAACCTGCGATGGTAAAAACAACGTGAGCTTGGAAAAGCCCAGTAATACAAAACTACCAAGAGATGCTATAAGCTCATGCAGATATATGGTAGGCATAACATTTTCATGATGCTTTACACAGTAACGGTCTTCATTTCTTTTTTCGATATTTCAGGTAACGTTATACTTGAGGATAACGGTACTTGTTCTTTATTCAATCATCAAGAATTAGACAGTAATTATAGGCTATTAATGTACGGAGGTGGAATTAGAGAGTTCGGTTCCTAGTGTGTTCCAAACGGTGTAGGTAAAACATGTACAACAACAGTATAATATACATTTTCAGTTCAAAAACATAAAGTTCAAGTAACAATACGGTACGGTTTAATCTTTTATCAACCCTCATCTTAGGAACGGTACGGTACGGTATGGTAGGTATTACCCTAGCCGAAGCATAGGAACCTGTAACGGTAACGGTGAGGAATTACCCTAGCCGAAGCATAGGAACCTGTAACGGTAACGGTGAGGAATTACCCTAGCCGAAGCATAGGAACCTGTAACGGTAAAGGAATTACCAGCTGGATCAGAGCTGAACCTACGGTCACTTCATATTCTATCCCAAGTACCCCAGTAACAATTAATGCAACGGATTGGTTAATCAATAGCTGTATTTTTAGTAATATATCATCCATATAGCATGTTGGTCATATCATGTGCATATACATATATCAGAAATATAGTACGGTCATGTTTAATTATAAACATGTCATGTTCATGTGAGTCCAAGTATTCTATCATGTGCACATAATCGGTATTATAACATGTAACTCCGTATGCAAAAACAGTTGTGTAGACACATGGAACACACTAGGTGGAATAGTTTATTTCCTTGGAGATACTTGACATTTACGGAAGATATCATATTAACTTTTGATAGTTGTACGGATCTTTGGAACAAGGCCCCTATTAAAAGAGGGGTTTGTACTAACGGTTCAAACCAGATAGTCAGGAGATGATACATCAAGATCGCTGAGAGTTTAGGCATATCATATGTGATTTAGTCATTTAAGCCTACCAGGGGCATTATGATCATTTTATCATACACGGGCATTTTGGTAATGTATACCAACAAGACGCAAACGGTAGCTCAGAAATTCTATTTGCTCATCGGGTATCCAACCTAGAGGTGGAAAGCGGTCAATCGGTTCGGGTTCGGTTCGGGTCATTTCGGTTTCGGTTATTTCGGGTCTGATATTTTCGGTTCAGATTCGGTTTCGGTTTTAGTTCGGTTTCGGTTCGGTTTTAGTTCGGGTCTATTGTGTTTCGGGTCATTTCAGGTCTATTCGGTTCGGGTCTATTCGGTTCAACTAAATTCAGTTCAGTTTCGGTTCGGTTTATTTCGGGTTTCGGATCAAATTTCGTATCAGATTTCGAGTCAATTTCGGGTTGATTTTCGGTTTCGGTTCGGGTCCAGGTTCGGGTAATTCGGTTCGAGTTTCGGTTCTCGGGTCAAGTTTGCCAGGTCTAATCCAACCAGGCATTCAGAGATTTCTACATTATAATTTTTTTCACGATATCCGATACATTCGGGGCTATTTTGATTACTTTGGTCAACGAAGGCATTTTGGGTCTTTTAACAATTATGGGTGTTTCGTAATTTCCTGTCCAGGTATCTATCACATTTAAACATTTCACACTATCGCTCAGAATTGGAGATTAGCTGCCTCATTCGAGCATTTCGGTCTTATTTAATTTATCATACCCGTTTCTACATTCGATTTAACTTGAGCAGATTTAACAGTACTTATCATCATTTTTATGCAATGCATTAACACATACCAACATGCTCATAAAGCATACAAGAGGTAGTAGTGTATTACCTTTAATCCTTGCTATATCGGTCAACCATGGTACTCCATTCGATCATTCCCGAACCCGAATGCAACGTCCTCAACATCCCGAATACAAGGAACCTTGAATACCTTTTAAGTTTTCCGACGATAAACAAACACCCCCTCCAACGGTGACTCCGATGATGATGTCGTTGGTACCGATGAACTCAGCTCGACAAGATGAACGCAATGGTGGTGGAGGTGTCGAAAATGGACGGTCGGATCTCGGTAGATCTGAGATTGAATCTCTATCTATTTCTTTCTTTCTCACCTTCATTTTTTTCTTTCTTTTTTCTCTCTGCCAACACGTTAACTTGGCAGATATATTATCCTTCAAAGAAAAAAGGTCAAATTACACTCTTAGCCATTTAATTTTTGGGGAGTTCACACTTTTGTCTTCAAACTTTATTCTGTTTTCAAATTGGTCATCAATTCCTTATAAATCAAGTTTCCCAAACCTGAATTCATTCAATTAAGTCCCAAAACTTATTATTTTGAGAAATAAAAGATTAAATCTCCCAAAAATTCTTAAAATTTTACTAGCCCCATTTGAGATTGTTACAGTCCCTGACTGTACAGATGTGATGTATAATTAAATTTAAAAGCCAAGTGAAATAATTAACTGTATAATGATGGTGCTGCAGAGCTAGGATTAAAGAATCTGAGCGTCCTTCATTTGGGTGGTAATCCTTTGGACCACAGCATATTGTCAACTTTTGGTAGGCTTCCAAATCTAAAGACTTTGTCTTTTGGAGTCACCCAACAAAAAGGATCAATCGATATTACAAGTAAAATACTCTTCCTTTCTTATTAAACAAAGTGTATATATAAGATTCATTTTAACAATTTTCTGGTCTTCTTCAGAGATGGATGGTTTGGACAACTTAAAAGAGTTGGATATGTTTTGCATTTCAGGTAGTACTAAAATAAAATTGAGGTCGTGGCGTGCTAATTTGTTAGTATTTCAAACATGAAAATAAATATCTATGCTCAACTCCAAGTTTAATTTAAAAGTATTATTTACTTGTTAATTTAATAGATATATTTTGAAGAAATAAATAATTTTAAATATATTGTTTGATACAGGTGACGGTTGTAGTTTTTCATTACAATTATTGGGTTTATTTCCATCGTTGAAGACTCTTTCATTGGGTGGATTTAGTTTCGAGGAAACAAAATTGCATTCTCATTCTCAAACTAGTAAGTTACAATGTATTCTATAAATTCTAATTACTAGATCAATTTATTTGGTATTTGAGGAAACACCTCTAGTCTCCTTTCTCTGCAAATTAAAAAGGTTTCATTAGAAAGTAATTTCAATTTTAATTATTTTTTTTAGACAGTAAGTTTTTCTTTAAAACTTAATTCTTTTTAAAAGCTAAGGTGATTACATGTAATAATTTGTAGTTAATTCTACTGAACAGAGTGGCAAAAGTTGACAAATTTGGAAGAGTTGAAGTTATGGGGTTCATCTCCCCGTTCCAGCTTCATCGGAGCACTGCCTTTTCTGAAAAAATTGTATATTTACTTGCATGACGGCCTTTTCATTCAAGGTAATTATCTTTCAAAATTTCCATTCACTGATTCATTTTATTTATTTTATTCTCGTTTTTAAATGCATAAATATATCTTACCAATTAAAAATTACAAGAATTGAATACGACTGGCCATTCAAAGATAAACGTGATGTTTAATATTACAAGAATAATCCTTAATTTTACAAAAAAAAATGTTTTCCTTTGAATACGACTAGTCCTTGTAAAATAAATAATTTTAGATCTAATAGAAACATCTCTTTCTTTCCCCTAGAGTCTCCATGTCCCTCCCCTTTAGGTAGGATTAAGATTAAATTATAATTTGTAAAAATATATATATAATAATAATATATTGTCACTCCCTCTTTCTCCTATATCGATATGGGATATGATGTAGTTACACAATATAAATTTTTAATTTTATATTGACTTTGAGTTATAGGATTAGTTATTTGATGACTAATATTAAAAGTTGAAGAGGGATTTTTTTTAATATGAAAAGGGAAAATTTTAAATGAAAAAAAAAATAGAAACGGGTGTTAATTTCAATCATATATTTACACTGGTCTAAAATCAATGTAGTTTTTTTTAGTTTTATAAAAGGGTTTTGGAAAATTTTAAAAGTATCTTAAAAGTATTTTTTAAGATGTAGTTACACAATATAAAAAAAAAAACTATTTTTATTTACAAATATTTTTTTTTGACAACAATGGCAAACCCTTTTAAAGTAAACAATCCGAATACATTTAAAAAATAATAATTACTCTCAAATAGACTTTATTAGACCCTCAGTTCTTTTACTTTAGAATTTTAAAAGCAAAATGAGTAAATTTCAAAAGCTCAAAAAATATAAGGACCGGAGCAAATTTAAACCAATTGAATTATAATACAAATTTCTGGATCTTGTCAGAATTAGATGGTTTGAGCAACTTGGAGGAGCTGCTAATAGACTGCGATTCAGGTAATGGGTTTATGAATTAATTTGTTAGATTTTCAATATAAATGAAGCCTACTTCTCGTTTATCACGTTGCTTATGACAAAATGAAGCCTACTTCTCTCGTTAAAGACCTACACATCGTTTGTTGTCTAATCGACCATTATTTGTCGTTTATTTTTTTTTATTTCGTCGTTTGACTTTATTTCGATGTTAAACACACCGACTGTCATCTTTCAACGATGGGAGGATGGATAAATGATTGTGGGGTCTGACAATAGAAGTGGTGAGCACGCCGCGAACAATTAGTGGAGGCAATGATTGAAATTGAAATTTGGAGACTGTTTTAAGAATTATGAGTTATTTTTAATAAAATAAAAGAAAATAAAATAAATTATGCCATGTATTATGTTTTTATTTGCTAATAGAATTTTTTAACCAACAAAACACTTAAAATAATAACGATAAAAATATTAAGTATCTACTTGAATTAAAAAACACTTTAGACGTTTTAAAAAATGCATAATTTAAGAGTTTTTTTTTTTTAGTTTGAGCATTTGTTAACTATTAAGCCTTTGAAAAAAATGTATGGCTTTGCCTTTGATGTAGGTTGTAGACTTCCACTACATTCGTTTGACTTATTTCCATCATTGAAGACTCTTTTTTTGAGAGGTTTAATTTTTAATGATACGGCAACAACATTCAATTCCCAAGACGGTGAGTTTAATGTTTTCGTACTTTTCCTTAAATATTTTGACAAATAAGCATTTAAATTTTTTAATATATTGATGTAGTTATATTATAGTATTTGTTCATATTTTCTTTTAAATGTTTTGATAGAACATACACCTTGCACATATACTCAAATTCAAATTTTTTAGAATAATATTATTATATTTTTTTTCCTGAAATTATTCATTGGTTTCAAATATACTTATAAGTTCTCATTTAAATCTTCCTTTCATTGGTAGGGGCATAACTAGGGGTGTTCATGGTTAACCACTAACAAAGAGTCCCTAATTTTCTATTCATTCTTAAATACATTTTTTATGCATTTCCTCTCTAATTGCACTAAGAACATATAACTTTTTCACTGAGAATATAATTTATAAGTTAACCGTTGTAGTATTTTAATTAACCGTAAACACCCTTAAGCATAGCCACAAGAGGCAGGTTGAGGCCCGACCCCTGCGACCTACCTTTACACTATGTTTTTTTTTTAATTTTACTTGAAGTTAACATATGAAAGTTTATTATTGACCTTTCTAATCTTATTTTTTAAAATTTTTTACAACTTTTGTTGTAATATTTTATTCTTGGCTTTTTTTAACTTTTAATTTCTAACTTTACTCATGTATGTTAGTATTTTCCTAATCTATTACATATATATTATATTCAACATCGATTTAATTCATCGTATAGAACTGCATATATAAGGATACATCAACCGGTTCGTTCGTTCGTTGTAAGTCTTATCTTTCGCATAAAAATATATTTTATATATTTAAACGGTATAGAATTTCTTTATCGTTCTATCTATATATTCCTTGAATAAATTTATTTAAAATTACATTTCATATTAAATATTTTTGTTCGCATGTATTGTAGTTAGGCAAAATCTAGTATATACTTAGTTGTATATTTAATTATTTTTTCCATTTGAGATATAATTTATTGGCTTTTTCTTAACGCATGAATAGATCCACTTCGGTTGAAGAATTTGGAAACCTTGCATATACACAGAACATCTCTCGGAAACAATTTTCTTCAAAAAATTGGAGCATTGCCTTCTCTAAAGATTCTAAGCCTATGGAATTGGCGACAAAATAACACATTACATTCCCAAGGTAAAAATATATAACACATCTTTCTTATACAATATGATCCCTTTTCCAGTTTTACTTTTAATTAATCTCCTTAGAAAATAATACAGGACAGTAGGTAATGCATGAACAATAAAATATATATTTATATTATATATTAAACTATTGTATTCATTTTATGATTAAATATGAAAACTAATATATAGCTTCTCGGGGTTTTTTCTTATTATTTAATATATAAATAGATCAATTTCAGTTGAAAAAATTGGAAAGCTTGCGCATATACGGAACATCCCTAGAAAGCAACTTTCTTCAGAAAATTGGAGCAATGCCTCGTTTAAAGATTTTAAGACTATCCGAATGTGGACTGAATGACACTCTACATAACCAAGGTAAAATTATATGACTCCAATTATCTTAACACGCTCGAAATATATTATATTTATTTTCTTTTATTGTTCCCTTCTTTCTTTATTTGCAGGTTTTTGTGGTTTAACAAATCTTCAAAAATTGGATTTGAGCAACAATAATCTAAAGGGTAACTTACCAGAGTGCTTCTCCAACTTCACATCTCTGGAAAGTTTAGATATCTCTGTTGGGGAAACCGGGTTATTTCCCACACGAACGTAGCTTCAATTCTGAGCTGAAATGTCGAGATCGAAACTACCGAAATTTGCACAGCGGACAAACCCGTCAACTATTGAATATTGAAACCCAATGGAAAAACCCAATAATAAGCAAGCGAAATAAATAATGGAGAGAACACACCGAATTTACGAGGTTCGACGAAAATGTCGTCTACTCCTCAGGCACCACCACCGGATGATAACTTCACTAATACCAAAATGGTACAAACAAATGGAATTCCTAAGAATTCCCAAAAATGAGAGAAGAGAAACAAATGGGAGAGATGGATGTTGGGATGCTTTCAAATGACAAATGTTAGGCCTATTTATAGTTGAGCTTTAAGGACTAAACTTGTAAATAGCCTAAAGTTTAGGGACCAAAAATTAATTTTCCCATGCCACTTTTCAAACTATTTTTTCCACCTAATTTCCACCCACCTTTCGGTGGCTTTCGGTGGAAATGAAAGCCACTTTCAACAAATCTCCACCTTGGCTTGAAATTTCACCAAGCTTTGCAAAATTTCTTCTCCCCAAACGTTATCTTTCTTAGTGCCTCCAAATGCGCCCACGAGCGCCATACACCCGAAGGTGCTCAAACTTGCAAGATGTTAATCAAGTTCAAACAATGATTGAACTTGATTGATGTTACCACCTTGGTCAACATATCTGCAGGATTTTCTGCCGTCGCAATCTTCTGAAGTAGAATCTTTCCTTCTTCAAAGATCTACCGCACAAAGTGATACCTCACGTCGATGTGCTTGGTTCTTGAATGGTAGACTTGATTTTTCGCTAAATGAATAGCACTCTGACTGTCACAATAGAGACTAATGTGACTTTGAACAACTCCCAAGTCTTCCAACAATCCGTTAAGCCAAATCGCCTCCTTAACAGCCTCTGCAACTGCCATGTACTCTGCCTCTGTAGTTGACAAAGCCACCGTTGACTGTAAAGTAGACCTCCAACTAACTGGGGCTTTTGCTAAAGCAAACAAATACCCAGTAGTAGACCGACGCTTATCCAAATCACCAGCATAGTCGGAATCAACATATCCAACCACAAACTTACCAAGTGTTTCATCTTGCTCAAACACTAAACCAACATCTACGGTTTGTTGGAGATACCGTAGAATCCATTTCACAGCTTGCCAATGTCCTTTTCCAGGATCATGCATGTACCTGCTCACAACTCCAACTGCTTGTGAAATGTCAGGCCGCGTACACACCATCGCATACATCAAGCTCCCTACTGCATTAGCATATGGAACTTTTGCCATATATTCTCGCTCTTCATCAGTTTTAGGAGATAATTGAGAACTGATTTTCAAATGAGAAGCAAGTGGGGTACTTACATGTTTTGTGCTTTCATTCATGCCAAAACATTGTAATACCTTTTTCAGATATTGCTTCTGAGTCAAACAAAGCTTGCCTCTCCGTCTGTCTCTACTTATCTCCATGCCGAGAATCTTCTTGGCCTCACCTAGATCTTTCATCTCAAACTCTTGATTCAACTGAGCCTTCAATTTGTCTATCTCTTGTTGACTCTTTGAAGCGATCAGCATATCATCAACATACAAGAGAAGATAAATGAAAGATCCATCTTGTAGCTTTCGCAAATACACGCAATGGTCGTATTTGCTTCTTGTGTACTTCTGCCTCCTCATAAAGCTATCAAATCGCTTGTACCACTGCCTCGGAGATTGCTTCAATCCATATAGCGATTTGTTCAGCTTACCAAACCCATTTCTTACCACCAGCATCTACATATCCTTCTGGCTGAGTCATATAGATCTCCTCTTCCAAATCACCGTGCAAGAAAGCCGTCTTTACATCGAGTTGAGCTAGCTCCAAATTCAACTGTGCTACCAAGGCCAACAATATTCTAATGGAGGAATGCTTCACAACAGGGGAAAATACTTCGTTGTAGTCGATTCCCTCCTTCTGAGCGTAGCCTTTAGCTACCAACCTTGCCTTGTAGCGAACATCTTTCTTGCTGGGAGATCCGTCTTTCTTTGCAAACACCCACTTGCATCCAATTGCCCTTTTACCTTCTGGTAAATATGCCAAATCCCAGGTGTTGTTCTTCTGGAGAGATTGCATTTCTTCATCCATGGCACTTTTCCACTTGTCACTTTCTAAGCTTTGCATTGCTTCTCGATAAGTGACAGGGATATCATCATCAACAACTGGAAGGGCATAGGCCACTGTATCTGTAAATCGAGCAGGTCTACGAATTTCTCTCCTTGGCCTTGTAACTGCAAGTGGTTCTGGTGTCTCCAATGGTTCTTGGGTTTGAACCTCTTCATCTTCTGATTCCTCCATTGGAGTTGGAGAATCAGTAACATCAATTGCTGGACTAATCACCGTCTCTTGAAACTCCACCTGGTTTGGAGTATACTCCACCTGTTGTGGAGTACTACTTGTCTGAACAGCTCCATTTGTTACCTTCTTCAACATGACAGATTCATCAAAGGTAACATCTCTGCTACTAATTATCTTCTTTGTGTCTAAGCACCAAAGTCGAAATCCCTTCACTCCATGAGTGATTCCCATGAAGATAGCCTTCTTTGCTCTAGGATCAAGTTTTGACTCCTTCACATGATAATACGCAGTGGATCCAAATACATGTAAGGAATCATAATCTGTAGCGGGTACTCCAGACCATACCTCCAACGGTGTTTTTCCTCCAATCGCCGATGACGGTAGACGATTGATGAGATGGCCAGCATATGTCACAGCCTCAGCCCAAAATGGTTTGCCCAACCCAGCATTGGACAACATACATCGAACTTTCTCAAGTAGTGTTCGATTCATACGCTCTGCCACCCCATTCTGCTGTGGTGTATGTCTAACAGTGAAGTGTCGAACAATACCATGTTCCTGGCAAACGTCAAAGAGCGGATCACTTCTATATTCCCCTCCATTGTCCGTCCTAAGCCGTTTGATCTTCTTGCCAGTCTGGTTCTCGATCATATTTTTCCACTTCAGGAAAACTTTGAGCACTTCATCTTTAGACTTCATTGTATACACCCAAACTCTTCTGGAAAAGTCATCAACAAAAGTTACAAAGTAGTGTTTTCCTCCCAGTGACGTTGTTTTGGAAGGACCCCACACATCTGAGTGAACATAATCCAAAATACCTTTCGTATTATGGATAGCGGTGCCGAATTTCACTCTCTTCTGCTTTCCCAGAACACAATGCTCACAAAAATTTAACTTGCAAGCCTTTGCACCTTTCAACAATCCTTGCTTTGCCAAAATTTGCAAGGATTTCTCACCAGCGTGTCCCAATCGCATGTGCCACAACTGAGAAGAATCCAATTGGTCTCCACCGGAAGCTGCTGCTACTGCTCCAATAACTGTACTACCTTGATAGTAATACAAGTTATTTTTCCTGATACCCTTCATTATCACGAGTGCCCCTGATGTGACTTTCAAAATTCCATCTCTCATAGTGACAACCGAGCCTTTGGATTCCAAAGCTCCCAACGAGATGAGATTTTTCTTCAAACTGGGCACGTATCGGACATCAGTCAAAACTCTGGTTGATCCATCTTGATTCTTCAATCGGATTGAACCTATCCCAATCGTTTTACAGGCGTTGTCATTGCCCATATAAACAACTCCTCCATTTAGTTCTACTAAATCGAAGAACCACTCCCGATTAGGGGACATATGATAGGTACAACCCGAATCCAATATCCACTCGTCTGAGTGAAATGATGACGATGAAGCAACCAGTGATATTTCAGAGTCACTAGTATCATGCTCTGCAACACATGCATCTGGAGCAGCTTTTCCTTTCTTCTTCAGCTTCGGGCAATCTTTCTTCCAATGACCTTTCTCATGACAAAAGGCACATTCATCTTTCCCAAGTCTGGACTTTGACTTTGATCTCCCTCTCATTTTTGGCTTTTGGCTTTTAGAGCGACCTCTTACCACCATGGCCTCCGCTGCATTGTACTTGCTCTCCATCTTGGTTTTCTTTCTGAGCTCATAACTATACAGAGCCGCAGTTACTTCTTTAAGAGTCACCTCATCCTTTCCATGAAGTAACGTTGTTTCAAGGTGCTCAAATTCATCTGGAAGGGATGATAACAACATTAAAGCCAAATCTTCATCTTTGAAAGTTTCATCCATGCCCATCAGATCTGCCACTAACTCATTGAAGGCAGTGATGTGTTCATTCATATTGGTGCCTGGCTGATAGTCAAATCTGAACAATCTTTTCTTCATGTGAAGACGATTCTGAGAGCTTTTCTTTAGGAATTTTTCCTCCAACGCTTTCCACAGTTTGCTTGCAGAAGTCTCATTCTTGTAGGCATACTTCTGCTCCCTGGAAAGACAAGATCGAATCGTACTACACGCCATACGGTTGATTGTTCTCCAATCTTTCTCCACCATATCTACGGGTTTTTCTTCCTCAATGGCAATGTCTAGACCTTGTTGAAATAAAGAGTCTAGCACCTCGCCTTGCCACATGCCGAAATGACCGGATCCATCGAACAACTCCACCGAGAAGTTTACATTTGACATTATCCTCCTCACCGGTATAGAGGAAGAGCTTGATGTCCCTTCTGATCCGTTTTTTGCCATGGCAACGAATAATATTCAACAGCACGAACTGGATATTGAAACACTGCACCAGGTAAGTTCCCAGGAAAGAGAGGTGGATCACACGGATCGCTTAAATACCCAGTCTTTCCTAGCCAGAACTTTCCTAGACATGCACTGTCACAACACCACACTTCTTTGCAGCAACCGAGCGACCGAGATAGCCTTAACCGAAGCTCTGATGCCAATTGTTGGGGAAACCGGGTTATTTCCCACACGAACGTAGCTTCAATTCTGAGCTGAAATGTCGAGATCGAAACTACCGAAATTTGCACAGCGGACAAACCCGTCAACTATTGAATATTGAAACCCAATGGAAAAACCCAATAATAAGCAAGCGAAATAAATAATGGAGAGAACACACCGAATTTACGAGGTTCGACGAAAATGTCGTCTACTCCTCAGGCACCACCACCGGATGATAACTTCACTAATACCAAAATGGTACAAACAAATGGAATTCCTAAGAATTCCCAAATATGAGAGAAGAGAAACAAATGGGAGAGATGGATGTTGGGATGCTTTCAAATGACAAATGTTAGGCCTATTTATAGTTGAGCTTTAAGGACTAAACTTGTAAATAGCCTAAAGTTTAGGGACCAAAAATTAATTTTCCCATACCACTTTTCCACCCATTTTCCACCTAATATTCGGTGGCTTTCGGTGGCCATCATTTCACAGCCACTTTCAACAATCTCTTCCAATTATTTTTCTGGAGATGTAGCTGTTCTCGAGACTCTAATCTCTCTTAAAAGTTTAGATATCTCTTCCAATCAATTTCGTGGAAATGTATCTGCCCTTAAGGTCCTGACATCCCTCGCAGTGTTGAGCCTTTCAAACAATTATTTTGAAATCCCAAGCTCACTGGAGCCTTTATTCGGCCTTTCAAAACTCAAGCATTTTCGAGCGGACAACAATACCATATACGTTGAAAGTGAGATGCAATCTTTGGTCCCAACATTCCAATTGAATAGCATCAGTTTATCTTGTTGCGGAGAAGCCGGACAATTTCCCCAGTTTCTCTACTATCAACGTGGCTTGTGGGATGTTGATCTCTCTAACATCAACTTAAAAGGGGGATTCCCAAATTGGTTGTTGCAAAACAACACCAATTTACGAAGTTTAAAACTTGCCAACAACTCTCTCCGAGGTCATTTTGAGTTACATTTCCTTCCACATACGGGTTTATCATATTTGGATATCTCAAAAAACTTCTTCCATGACAAAGTTCCAATTGAAATCTGGGAAAAACTACCATCATTATGGTTTTTGAACATGTCAAGAAATCATTTTCACGGCAGCATTCCTGCTTCGATTGGTGATATGAATTTCCTAGAGAAGTTGGACTTGTCTGAGAATCAATTGTCCGGTGGACTTCCGGAGCATTTGGCCATGGGCTGCTCTTCATTGGTTTCCCTTACACTGTCCAACAACAGATTGCAAGGGCAGATGTTCTCTTCAAAGTTTAACCTGACAGAATTGAGGGAGTTGCGCTTAGATGGGAATCATTTCTCTGGGAAGATCCCAGATTCTTTGTCTAATTGCTCTTCCTTGTCAACACTGGATGTTAGCAATAACGAGCTCGTTGGTGGGATACCAAGGTGGATGGCCAACATGTCAAGTTTGGGAGAAATTATGATGGCAAATAATCATCTTGAAGGACCATTCCCAGTGGAGTTTTGCAATCCTAATCTCCGTCTCAAACTTTTGGACTTTTCTGCCAACAATATTTTTGGGCATATTCCATCATGCTTCAGCCCATCACGGATCAGTCAAGTTCACTTATCAAGAAACAAGTTAGAAGGGCCTCTCACAGATGCTTTCCGCAACAGCAACATCTTGGTGACATTAGATCTCAGCCATAACCACTTCACCGGAAATATTCCAAATTGGATTGGCAACCTTTCTCAGCTGAGTTATCTACTCTTGAAGAACAACCATTTTGAAGGCCGGATTCCACTTCAATTATGCAATTTGGACCACTTAAGCTTGATTGATCTTTCCAATAACAATCTTTCAGGTACAATTCCACCTTGCCTGAAGATTACAACACTAAATGAAATATCCCAAGAATACGTCCGTTACGTTGCTGCTGTTGCTGCTGTTCCTCAACCGCCTAGTTCTTTCTCTGATTCTTTCTCCATTGACGAGCCGATTCAATTCACATCGAAAAACAACTCCTACACTTACAAGGGAATGGTCCTCACATACTTATCCGGAATTGATCTCTCTTGCAACAAGTTGACAGGTGAGATTCCCCGCGATGCGAAGAACTTTCGAAACATCTATGCTTTGAATTTGTCTCACAACAGTTTGATAGGACCAATCCCACTAGCGTTTTCCGATCTGAAGCAAATTGAGAGTCTGGATCTTTCTCACAACAACTTGAGCGGTATAATCCCTCCACAACTGGTGGGGTTAACTAGCTTGTCTTATTTCAGTGTGGCATACAATAATTTGTCTGGAAGTACACCTGAAATGACCGCACAATTCTCAACATTTGACGAAAAAAGCTACGTGGGAAATCCTCTTCTCTGCGGTAAACCATTACCGAAGAATTGCTCAACATCCGGACCACCACCATCTTCGTTACCGATGGCATTGAATGACAACGGCTTAATGGACATGACCGCCTTTTATGCCTCTTTCGGCGCGTCTTATGTTGTGGTGATACTGACTATTGCAAGTGTACTTTACATTAATCCTTACTGGAGACGAGCATGGTTCTATCATATTGGGGAAATCAGCAAATGTTGCTACTATTTTTTAGAAGACCATATTCTGCCTAGAAGATTCTACTGTAAAAATTAATATGTAATGTAAGACAATGTTAAGCTCATCTTTATGTGTTTATTTAATAAAAATTAAACTTTCATGTCCATAATTGTATCAAACTAACATTTAAAATTTATTATATATAAACCATAAATATTTAAAATTTATTTATTCATTGTTTATTTAAAATTTATATTTATGAATTATGATCAAATTTGTTTAATAAATAGTTTAACTCTTATTTTTTTTGTCAATTTTCCAAGAAAAAAAATCTCCCAATCAAAATAATTCATAATTTGAGCTAGTATATTACATGATAATAAAATCATGTAATGTTCACAAATTAATTTTGAAATAAAAATATATTAATAAAAAAACAGAACTCAGAACTCAGAACTCAGAACAGCCCAGTAGAATTACAGCCCAGTTAGGTAATCTAAAGAAGAATTACAGTCTGTTGGGTAATCTAAAGAAGGCCGAAAGGATGAGCCGTGAGCCGGTTAGGTATTGGTTCAAACTCAGAACTCAGAACTCAGAACAGCCCAGTAGAAGAGCCTAGTCCTCGGCTCGCTTTTCAGAACCCTAAGAGCCCAATTGGCTTTCGATTTTCACTTCAATCTCAAACAGATCTTTTCTTTCTTTTCTTTCTTTCTCTGCTATAATCCTCACTCTCTTTTTTTTTTCATGCGGCCCTGCTTCATTTCCCAGGTGAACTTTCTAGGGTTTTTGCCTTTTTCCCCTTATCCCCCCTTTTCATTTTTTTTTCTTCAAATAATGGTTGTCATTTTTCGAGCTTAATTTCACTAGACGTGCGTCGGATCCTAAACCTATATGTTTATATTAAATGTTTAGTTTTCATATGATTTCCCATTTTCGAGTTCAAGGTTAAGATACTGTTTACTTTATGCTTGTAGCTTAAACGTTTCTGCTAATTCTGTTAGGTTTCAGGTTTTCTGCTTGATGTTATTATGATATATTTTCTTGCTCATCTTCCTCAGTTTCTTGTGTTCTATTTCTTATGCTCGAAAGGGTGTTCGTCAATGTTTTGTGCTGATCCGGGATTCTGATGTTAATTTTGTATTTGCTTTTAAGTCTAGGGTTTTCTTGCTTTTCTTGGTTAGTATGTTTTGAAATGATGGGATGCTGTGGACAAGGATGATGTAGTTCTAAGGGAATATTACCTCGCTGAATAATATATATGTGAACGTCAATCATGATACATAGTACATACCATTTGACTAACTTTGAAACTGTATATGAAATGTGAGAAATGATTAAGTTTATATTGGAGAGTTTAGGGATGTTTCATTGATTACTGAAATGTGACTTAATTTAGCATGAGCTGAAATTCAAATTTAATCTACTGATTTTAACTGCTCATTGTTTGATCAGGTTGTACTTTGTAGGTTATGCTAGTGAGTTGCGATTTTAGTGAACAAGGATGGCAAGGAAGAAGAATCCTTTAGTTTTTATGGATGTTTCAATAGATGGTGATCCTTTTGAAAGGATGACTTTTGAGGTATTGTACAACAACAAATGCAAGCCATTAAGAGTTTTCATTTTTTAAATATATTATGTTCTTCACCAATTTTTTATTTTCCTTTGAAATTATCATTTTCTTGTACTAATCAGTTTTCTTTGATTTTTCAGCTCTTTCCTGATATTGCTCCCAAGACTGCAGAAAATTTCCGTGCCCTTTGTACAGGTGATTAAACAAAAGCTTCTCTATTCCCCCCCCCCCCCCAAAATGACATTCTTTTATGACACTTCATGTATAGCCTTTTAATCTGGAAATTTTATTAAGAATAATTCACCATTGGAAGCTTTGTTGTTTTTTATCCCCCCCCCTCCCTTTTTCAAAGAAGCATTTGATGGTTAGGGTTTAGAGAGTTCCTTGGTTGTACTTGTTTACTATATATTTGCTCATATTTTTATGTTTATTTTTTGCTTATTTCTCTAGTCTGTCTGGACTTACAGGAGAAAAGGGCATTGGACCCAAAACTGGAAAGCCATTGCACTACAAGGGTTCCTTTTTCCATCGTGTCATTAAAGGTTCCATGGCTCAGGTTTGTTGCCTTATCTTACTCTAAATCGGGGTTTTCTCTAGCTGTTTTCTTGTTGAACGTGGCTTAGAAGTGGTGTGTCTTTTTTTCTGTTACTATTGTTTATGCTGTAGGAAACAGGGCTGATGGTCACGACTGCTTTTCTTGTGATGTAGTTTTAAGGTTGTAGATCATCAAAATTTTACTAAACTTTGTCGTGTCAAACCCAATTTTTTGCACATTAATATCTTTTCTCGTAGTTGTTGACTGACATTTTATGTGTTGTGCAGGGTGGTGATTTCGTTAGGAGAGATGGTATGTGTTACTTGCGGGCCCATTTTTTTTACTTTTGTTTATAGATATTAATTGACTTTACTCAAGATAAGATCACTTTGAGGGTTACCCTCTACATGACTACTGGTTGAAGTTGCTCTTGAAATCCATATCTGAGTTTCGAATGTACATTTTTCAGGAACTAGTGGAGAAAGCATATATGATGGGAAGTTTCCAGGTGAGTGGCCTCATGCATTATGTGTTTTGCACATACTATGTTCATAATTACTGTGTGATCATGTAAATTAATTACTCCCTCCGTCCCACAATTTTTGTCCCTTATTGCCTTTTTTTTGGTCAATTTTTTTCAACTTTGACTCATAATTATTTAAAATGTATCATTGATAAAAATATGAAAAAATATATTTTAAAAACCTCTAATCGAGTAGTTTTCAAATATATATTTTATAAAAATTAATTATTTAAAATATTCAATATAATAATAGTCAAAGTTTAAAAATTTTTACTTTTAAAAAGTCAATAAGGGACATTTTTTATGGGACGGAGGGAGTATATTTTTATTTGTGGACACGGGTGCTTAGACATGCTAATGCATGTATGTAGTCTTGTACTCTAAATTTGTGGCAAAATAGCCAATTTTTATTTTCCACATATAATTATAATATTATACTGCTATTGCATCTGCATTTAACCTATAAATCTTAAAACCTTATTTCCAGTTTAGAATGTTGTTGCTATCTAATATGGAATTCATCCATTTCTTAAGTTGAAGTTTGGTGGTATGGGTTCTTTGTACTAGGAAAAACAATATACATAGTAGGTACTTTCCTTATCTCTAGAATTGATTGCATCTGCTGCCTAAAATGTTACCAGAGTGCAATATGCATTTTCCTAAAATGTTACATTAAAATTGTATTGTGTGGTCCTTTTTGATAGAGCACATGCATTTTTAATCTCTGCTCAAGTTTTGTTTTGCACTATCAATGCCATTATGCCAGTTCCATACTATTTTTCTTGATTATCTTATCTGGAGTGCTTCCTTGAGATTGCTAGGTGCCAACATAATGTCATGATAACTAAGCCCTTTGAGGATTGTATTGAATACAAAAAAATTAATGATATATTCTGTTCTGCAACCAATTCAGTTAGAATTTGGCCAATGGTGTCTTTTTTTAACTAATAATAATTGATTGGTGACAAGGGTTAATTTGAACACTTGTTCAGATGAACCACCCACGCTAAAGCATGATGGTCCTGGTCTTCTATCTATGGCAATTGCTGGTCGTGACACTGTTGGTTCACAATTTGTTATTACCTTCAAGGCTAATCATAATCTTGACAGGTAGTTTTGTATATTTGTATATTTATTCGGTCCACCGTGCCAAATATGTGCTTTGTTCAGTCCAAATGTGATTCAGTTTTGGGTCCTTCGTTTGTCTGCTTGTGGCATGGGACAGAAAGTATGTAGTGTTTGGAAAGCTTGTGCAAGGAAGTGAAGTGCTGAAGAAAATTGAAAATGTTGGTGATGAAGAAGGAATTCCAACTGTAACAGTGAAAATAGTTAACTGTGGTGAAGTCAGTGAAGGTAAAGGTTGTTTTGCCTCCATAGGAGGATTGGCTTTCTTTAGATGGGATATCATGATTTAATTTATGCTACACTTACCAATTTTGCATAGGATGCTGCATGACGCTTGACCCTTATAAAGTTGCTAATTTTGCCTTCCAATCATTTATGTTATTTGCAGAGAAAAGGAAAAATAAGTTGAAAATGGGAAAAGATACTTCTGATTCTGGCAATTATGAAGTTAGAAGGAAAGGGAAGCATAAGAAATCTTCAAGAGACAGAAGGAAGAGGAGAAGAAGATATTATTCATCTGATTCAGAGAGTTCCTCAGATTCTGAGACAGAATCATCGGATTCTGATAGTGATTCTGACTCATATCTGTCATCATCCTCTGAGTCTGACATTAGTTCTTCGAGTGATGACAGACGCAAAAAGAGGAAGAGATCTTATAAACGAGAAAAATACAGGCATGGAAAAAGAAGAGATAGACGACGTGACAAAAAGAGAAAAAAGCATGACAAGAGATCGAAGCGCAGATCAAAAAGGTTTGATGCTTATTATTATCTTTTTTATCCTTCTTACAACTGTCTTGTTATCTGGTTAATTACCAGTTAATAAACTAAACTCTTGTGCATGCTTAGCTGCGCTGTGTGCTTGTTCATCTGTCCAAAGGACTCAAATCTCTTGGAGATGTAATTGAAACTTTTTTGCCCCCTGGTCCTGATACTGTTTCTGTTGCCTTCCATTCATTACATATGTTTTTTTTAATCTGGAATTTTTGCATATGCAAGTCAGTGATATACATGCATAATAATGACAAGTATGATGCACAAGTGATTTGACATGTGCATATTTTCCCATTCTGAGTTCAGCTGGTCACATCATTCATCCTTCCATATGTCTTTTTCCCGCATAGTTGTTGAAGATTTACTGACAAAGTATCATTTTCCCCTTGTAATAGTTGACAGGTGTTTTTTTTAAATCTATCTTCTGTGACTTTCTGGAAACCTTTTTCAATCTGAGAAAACTAGGAGATAATGCTTCAGAGTCATGGAAGAGCTAATTAGATTTGTTTAATTTCTTATATAACTTGAATTATTTTATCCTCTTTGATATAGGGCTACGGATAGTCTTACTAATAATGACAGTGAGAGTAAAACTGAAAGTAGCACTGATAACGATGTTGATATGCAAGGAAAAGCTCATAAGGATAAAGACCTTTCTAAGAAAAGTGGTAAGTATTGGAGTTTTTTCATTTTATCCTAGCAATGTCATGTTTTTCTGCTTATCCTCTGTATCTTAATATCTCTGATTGGATTGCGTGTGTGGTCACTTTTTCTCTTCTTTTTTAGGGGTGGGGGTGGGAACTGTGCTGTTATTGAGTTCCGATTTACATAATTTGTTTGTGTTATTTAAGGTTTTTCATCTGTCAACTACACTTATAAATGGGATTATCTGCATTTTGCAGTTGGGAGTCTATCTCCCTCAGCTGTAGGGAAAGAAATTCGTCACGGAAAAAGGGAAGAGGTTGATTTGCATGCAAAGGAGCGTGAAGCTCCCAAGGAAAATGGAGAGCGCCAAAGTAATGGCATTGGAAAAGATGCTAAATCTGACAGAAGTGCAGAGAGACAACCTGATGTGGTAGATGATCATCCAAGCAAATCTAGGTCTAGTTTCCATTCTCAGTTATTCTTTATACTTACCGGTTCTTCCCAATCTGGTATTTCATTAAAAGTTAATGAGCAGGAGCCGAAGCATGAGTCCAAAGAGGACCATTAGTAAGAGTATGAGTGTCAGTCCCAGGAGACCTAGCTGCAGCCCAAGTCCTAGCCCAAGGCGAAGTGCGAGCAGGAGTCCCCCACTTTTTTCAGAAAGAAATAGAAGTGGGAGTGCTGTTAGAAGGCTCAGCAAAAGCCCAAGCCGAAGTGTGAGCAGGAGTCCCCCACTTTTTTCAGAAAGAAATAGAAGTGCGAGTGCTGTTAGAAGGCTCAGCAAAAGCCCCTTGAGGGGTAGAAAGAGTAGAAGCATCAGTAGGAGTCCAGTGAGAGGACGTTCTCAAAGAAGCATTAGCAGGAGCCCTGCAAGGCCCCGAAGAAGCCCAAGTAAGAGTCCACCCAGATCATCAGCAGGAGCTCGTAGAAGCATCAGCAGAAGTCCTGTAAGATCTTCGAGGCGAAGCATCAGCAGAAGTCCTGTAAGATCTTCTCATAGAAGCAAAAGTCAGAGCTCAGGCAGGGCTCCTCCGAGGAGAAGCCCAAGCAGAAGTCCATTAAGGGAAACCAGTAGGAAGTATCGTCGTAGTTATTCAAGGAGCCCCACCCCGGTACGAAGGGTAAGGTCCCCTCCTGCTGATCGAGGTCGAGGTTTATCAAGAAGTCCTTCCCCTGATGCATCACCTAAGCGCATCAGAAGGGGTCGGGGCTTCAGCGAGCGCTACTCTTATGCACGGAGATACAGAACCCCCTCTCCAGATCGATCACCTGTGAGGTCCTATCGTTACAGTGGTAGAAATGATAATGAAAGGTACACATGCTACCTGTTTCTTTTAAGTTTTCTTACCATTTTTTAACTACAGCTATATTATATGTTAACAAAGGGGTATTGCACCAAGAGGTATTCACCTACAACGTTATTATATTATAGGAACTCAAGTTACAGAAGGTATTCACCTCGGCGTTATAGAAGCCCTCAAAGAGGAGTTCCTCCAAGGTCTGATATACCATATGCCTTTATGTTGCTGAAAGTCATTAATTGTTTGCTTATTGGTCTGCTTTTTAAAATATGCTATGCAGGTACAGAGGCAGAAGAAGCAGGACACGAAGTCCATCTGTATCGCCTAGCCCTAGGTATCGTAATCGTCGATATAGCCGTAGCCCTAGTCGCAGCCGCTCTCCAGTTGATGCGACTAGATCTCGTCCCTCTCCAAGGGCTGGGAGGCGAAGGTCCCCTTCTCAGAGCAGGAGCCGATCTGAATCAAGGTCCTCATTGGACTCTCAGTCTCCGAAGCAGGCAAGCAAAGCAAGGTCAAGGTCATCTTCCGGAAGTCCAGATGGTAAAAAGGGCCTTGTCTCTTATGATGATGGCTCAGCAGACTCAGGAAGGTGAAATAGGTTTTGGCTTTCAGTCTTTGACGAGCCGTTCTTCTCTTATTGCACTGCACTCTGTAGTTTTACCAAACTGCTGTTTCTAGTTTGTTGTCTTGTTGCCAGAGGTTGTTGTGTTCAGTAACTAAATATCGGATTTTAGCATTTTCATTCACTTGGCTTGCGTTTAGGATATTCTATAAATAATTAGTGTCTGGATTATGGATATTTAGGGGTTGGATTCTTGTTCCATTGTTGGTACGAACTACGAAATTATCGAACAATGCTTAAAAAACTCAAGCCCGAAGGTTTTCCCAATGTTGTTTCGCATTGTTTTCATCTTCGTCTCGTCCTTTCTTCGGCAACATGTTGGACATTCATCTTATAGATAGCATGTTCAGTATATGGTCTCTTAGAAACATTTGTTGCCATTTCCAGAACTTGATTCAAACAATGTCAACTACTAAGGTTCGTGAAACCATTCTCGAATGTCTATTTGAAGCACAATCAGATTCTAACGAACTCCAGCAAGAAGCAATACAAACCCTAGCTTCCATTACCAGGGTCAGTCCACAAAACAGGACATTACTAGCTCAAACAAATGGAGCAATCCCTGCCCTGCGTACCCTCTGCACATCCTCCACTCCCATCATCCAAACTCTTTCATTATCTATACTCTTCAATCTTTCTTTAAACCCAAATCTTAAACAATCTCTTGCAGACTTCGAAACCATCAATCTTCTCAACTCCATAATCGTATCCCCGACCTCCCCACCTGAGTCCACCAAGTTAGCCTCTTCCCTCGTCTGCAGCCTCGCCATGCTCGACAAAAACAAGGCCAAGTTCGGGGTAGCTGGGACCATACCATTGTTGGTTCATGCAGTTTCATACCCGCGTAATCCGGCAGCTCATCACCTGCTTAGTTCTTTAGCCGAGCTGGTGCAGTTCCATGGTAACTGCACCCTAGCTGTTCGGGCAGGAGCCGTCCCGGTGTTGATCAAAGTGGTGAAAAGCACTGAGGGTGAAGACCTTTCCGGGACTTCCCTAGCTGTTCTGGAACTTGTTTCTAGGTTCGATGAAGGGTTGAATGCTTTGAAAAAGACGGAGCAAGTTGTTAGTTCGATGGTGGAGGTGCTGAAATGGAGGAGCATGATGAGCAAGGAAGGCGCGGTTGAAATACTTGTTCGATTATTCGAGGAAAGCGAGGATTGCCTCGTTGATGCTTTGAAACTCCCAGAGTTCTTAACCGTGTTAGCTGATATCTCGGTCAGAGGATCCGCGAGAGCTCGAGAGAAGGCTGGTCTTTTGCTGAAGAAGACGACGGAGGCTAATTTGGATTCCTACAGTACTGATGGAAGCCACATGTTATTCTAATGCTAATATCAATCGAGGCTTAATTCTATGATTTCTCCTACGCTTTTATCAACATTTCTTCCATCATAAACCTCACGATTTGCATATTCGATGTTAAACTTTTTTATCTATAGTTTAATTCTAATTCTTAATAATAAATAATTGTACACGTAATACACTAAAATAAGTATCTCCTTTCATCCCCTTTCCCTTCTCCATAAACTTTTCTTTATTTATAAAGAAAATTGTTGACTTAATTCAGATATTATCTAATTTTTCACCATATTTAGAAGGTTGGTATATTAGATTAAATATCTGGTGTGATCTCATCACAATATATGTTTATTTTTTAATACTTTGATAAGACACACATACAAGATATTCGAACATAGATTTTTATAAATAGTAACATTCTTTTTTCTACTAAAATCACTCGTATGATTCTTTACGTTTTAGAAAGATAAATAACCATTTGATTAAAAATTCTAAACTGAAGCTAATGCGGGTAAATAAGTCTAGTTATTAGGAAAACAGTAAATAAGTAAAGTGGTGTGAAGAAAGGCATTTGGGAATTTTCAACTACGAACTCAAAGCATAATTAAAAATATGTTGGAGGAATAAAAGGTAAATAAAAGAAAAAAATAAAGCTGACTTTTATTATTATAAGGATGAGTCTACCACGTGCGACGAACATCGATGAACATTATTAAATTAATTAATAAAGATTTAAAATTTTAAGGACTCATCATACAATTAATAATTATTTTAAAAAAATCAATTAAATTATTTATATATATATTAAAATATTATTTTTTTTAATAAGGCTAAACTATATATTTAGTACCTCACCTATTTTCGTATTTCTATTGAACTCTCATTATTTAAATATTATTTTGATTTGACCCTATTCTTTATAAAAAAATAACTTAACCCTCAACCCTCAACCTAAAACCCTAAACTATTAAACCTTAAACCCTTAAACTCTTAAACCTATACCCTAAATCTTATACCATTAAAAATAATTACACCATTATCGATTCAATTCAATTCAATGAATTGTTGAATTCTCCTAAAAAAATTCAATTAAATTATTTTATATATATATCAAAATTAATTAAACTCGAATCTCCTAGAATTAACACTATCAAAATTAATTAAATTATTTTGTTCGGTTACTTTTCTTGGAAACTCTGAAGGAGGGAGAAGAGGAAAGTAATTCAGAGAGTGGACAACAAATGGTTGATGGTATTTTGTCGTCAGGCCTCAAGCAATCATATGAACTCCCTTCTCAATCAGAACTCATCCAACTTGCATTTGCTGAGAATGATGTGCAAGAAGAATTTGAAAGGGATAAACAAGAGATCTTGAATGAGGAAAACCCTGAACAACATATGAAATAAAAAATTAATCCAACATTAAACTTCTAAACAATTGAGATACAAATTGCCCAAAACAATGTTTGTGATTCTGTTTGAACAAGTCCAACATATATGTACATGAATGGTTAATGATAAACCATGACAAAAGTCATTATTTCTAACTCGTATCATCGGCTAGAACCGAAGATTTGCAGATCGGACATGTATTCTTCATCGACAACCACCTCCGGATACAATGGGAATGGTATTTATGACCACAAGTCTTCAATGCACCGACTTCATCCATGTCCTTGTACTCTTCTTGTATAGAACCAACATCAACGTCCTTGGGAGATACAGTTCGGACAAGTGGGATCATCGAAAAGTAGTAGTGGAGCATAAAATCATCGAAAATTCCATGTTGAAGCATACATAATACAAGATATTTACACTTCAGATTGAATGAAATTCTTACCAGGCAGATCACACAAGAGCTCTCATCCTGGAATTGATCTGGAGCATATAACAAATGAACACATGTCGATTTAGACCGACCTTAAAAATTTTATGGGAGTCAAAACGCAAATTTGCCACTATACTAATTTATAATTTTACAGTTTTTAGAAGAATAAAATCACATTTTTTTCCCATTTAAGAGGGTCCAAAATATAATTTTATCATGGATTAATTCATAATTTTATAATTCTAGAGAGACACACACTTTTATCATTTAAGAAGACCAAGACCCCTGCTGCATTTCGATTTCATTCAATCAAAACCGATACAAGAAACAGACATGCAAGGAAATGTTACTAAACTAACAAAACTGTCAATTATTTTGCAAGAACATTTATAGAGAAGATGCTTACAATATCAGGGGAGGATAGAATCCGAAAGATAATCGGCCTGTAGCTGCACATGAATGAATTACCAGTAATCACCACAAGAGGAAATTTCATCATGGAAGTCATGGAACCGATTCATATCTCTGATAATGATATCTCGCTGCATGATCTTCGATATTGCTTTCATTGCAGCATGGCAATCCACACATATTCGGAGGTTCTTCATTATACGGATTTGGCTTCCGGGTGTCGTTCTAAATAGTGCAAATGCAAGAGCCAGCCTTTCACTGTGTACCTACAACTACAAGAGAACCTGCCCGCCTTGGCTTTCCTCCAATTCCATGAAGCCTGTTATTTCTTTCGATGAAGGAGTTCCATTCCTATCTCACGACGGTTGAGGTAAGGGATTTTTCCAGTTTCCTTTTCCATGTTTGAAGATCCGATCAGGTCATTTCAAAGATATACAAATTTCACGCATTCGGATAAGAGATGTTGAATGGCACTCTTTGTTTTGTTTTGGACATAGTTCAATTGCACGCTTTAAGGGTATAGGTTTAAGGGTTTAAGGGATGATAAAATTATTTTATTGGTATATGGTTTAAGGTATATGTTTAAGAGTTTAAGGGTTTAAGGTTTAATAGTTTAGAGTTTTAGGTTGAGGGTTAAGGGTTAAGTTATTTTTTTATAAAGAATAGGGTTAAATTAAAATAATATTTAAATAATGAGGGTTCAATAGAAATACGAAAATAGGTGAGATACTAAATATATAGTTCAGCCTTATTAAAAAAATAATATTTTAATATATATAAAAATAATTTAATTAAATTTTTTAAAATAATTATTAATTGTATGATGAGTCCTTGAAATTTTAAATTTTTATTAATTAATTTAATGGTGTTCATCGATGTTCATCGTTAGTGGTGTTCATCAATGTTCGTCGCCCGTTGTAGAATTTTCCTTATTATAATCACACGTCATATTTATATATATTAGTGCATAAGTTTATTATAAAAACAACTCTTTTAATAAAGTTTGTTTTATTCATGTTGTTAATACTTAAATCAACTCTTAACATCTCATTTTATTGGATCAACTAATAATTAATAATTATTACATTATATTAATTAAACACATTATTTTCTTTTAAATATGGTTTGGTTTGGAGCATTGGTTGTTCATGCATGGAAGCATTTCCCAAAGCATTTTTTCTTGCTTTTTACAGCTTTTCTTTACTCATCCCCCAATAAAATTGTGCGAATAATTTTTTCTCCCTCTTCCTATTTATATTTATATTTATATTTATATTTATATTTATATTATAATTGGGTGAGCAGATAGGGGGGAAAGGAAAATAAAGGTGAAAAAGCCGTTTGCAGTGAAGAGAAAAGATGGTCAAAAAATTAGAACCTCGATGACTTGTCTTCCCATCAGTCAGCTTCCAACTATCTTTATCCAAACCCTACCATTTCTTTATTTCCCTAACCTATTTATTCTCCTTAATCAGCTTTTTATCTTTAGAAATATATTTCGAAACATAAATTAATTAGTTTCTAAAGCTAAAGTACGAAAATAATGAAATTTTATTTTCTCTCATCATACGTAAGTTTATATTTGAACTTGAGTTCGTAACTATACTTATTTTTTTATTAAATTGTGAGGTAGTACATTTTCATGCCGAAATTTGATACAAGATGAATATCATTAGGCATTAGACCAATTAGTAGATCTCAGTTTGTAACTATACTTCAAATTTAAGGGGAAATGAATTTAGAAAAGATACATAAAAATCAACAAAATCTGGCAAATTAATTTTCCTTTTCCCGAAACATAAAAAATGGGATTCTCCGTCGATATTTTCAATCTAAGAATTGGAAGGTAGAATAAATTAATGGAACTCGGCTTACAACGTACCTTGTGGCCATGCAATAACTTTTGCTTTAACCTCGCTACATCTCCATGGAAATTATCAAAAACCTGACAAACACGAGTGACATAACATATTTTATGGAGTTTACTCTCTAGTTTCCAATATCTTTTTTTCAAAACCAAAGATATATAATTCTAAAAAATAATCCTTTTTGACTTGCTTGAAATAAAAGAAAGAAATTCCAAGTCCATCAACAGAGGAAAAGCAACCCTAATGTTTTCGTATAGGGATGGGTATGCTTCAAAGTGTATATATTGTCATTCTAAGATAAGAATAAGTCGGCTTGGCCTGGGGTCCCTTTTTTTCTCTACGGTTCTTTTAGAGATTTGTGGTATATTCATGTTGTCTGGTTTGAAACACTGCGTTCTGTTCCTCCTTATCCACTCCTCCTAAGTTTTTTTTTTTGAGAAGGCTCAGCCAAAAAAAATATGCTGGTGTGATGCAAGGGTAAAGCATCTGTTCAACTTTCTTAATTTTTTCAAAGATTATACACACAACATGTATTACTGGTGCTCGAACCCGGGTCGATAATGAACATCTACCTTTGTCGAGACACAAGGGGATGAGCATGAGAAAATTAATATTAAATTATCAGAAGAGAGATTTGGAGTATAAAGGGGGGAAACATGCAGAAAGAAGGGCAAATAAGGAAGTAAATAAAATGATGAAATTATTAATTTGCATGTGCTCATGCACTTGCCACTCATTTACATGCAACCAGAAGCCCTAAAAAGGAGTTGAAATTGGAGCTTTTTCTTCCCCTTTGGAATCTAATTTCAAATTTCCTTTATCTCTTTTTCCAATTTTAGTTTACTGTGATTCCATTGTTCAAGGAAATTAAAGTGACATGAAGAATATGAAAAAGAAAACGCTAAGCCCTTCCACAATCCGCCCGTTTCTCAAGGTCTAATCCGCTATATAAATACCCAAACCCCCTTATTAAATTAAACCCACAACTCTGCTTACAACATCCCATCTTCTTCATCGTCATCCGCTTTCCCAAGGTCTGCAAAACTCTGCACTTTTAGTTTGGGTTCTATTTTCCAAGCTTCATTACGAAGTTAATGCATGCATGGCTGATTATGTTTTGTTTTGAACTGTGTTTGTAGAGGAGGAAATATGAACAGGCCAGGAGACTGGAATTGCAGGTCTTGCCAACACCTCAACTTCCAAAGGAGGGACTCCTGCCAGCGCTGTGGAGAACCGAGATCCGGCGGTGGCGAGTATGGAAGTTTCAGTAACAGGGGCGGCTCGTCGTTCGGGTTCACTGGACCCGATGTTAGGCCTGGTGACTGGTATTGCACTGTGGGCAACTGCGGGGCTCACAACTTCGCCAGCAGATCGAGCTGCTTCAAATGTGGTGCAGCCAAAGATGAACCGTCTGGAGGATTTGAAGGTGACACTCCACGTATGAGGGGCTATGGCTTTGGCAGTGGCAGCTCTAGTCGCTCTAACTGGAAATCTGGAGACTGGATTTGCACCAGGTTCATTTCATTGATATATATATACTGCATGCTTGAACATAAAATTGGACGTTAGAATTGATGAACATTTGTTGATATGCTTGAACATAAGGTCGGGTTGCAACGAGCACAACTTTGCCAGCAGGATGGAGTGTTTCAGATGCAATGCACCAAGGGACTCCACCCACAAATCTTCATACTAATTGGAGTGAAATGAAATTTTTCATTTTTGGGTATATTCTTTGTATGTAAATTATTTTCCTCGCAAATAATGAAGACATTGTGTCTGAAATCTGAATATATAACTCTGGTTTCAGGTACTGCTGCAGTCCCAGGAGAGAGCTCGATGAGACAAGACAAGGGAATCCCCGGCAGATGTTGCTTTCTTTCTTGTCTGTCTTTCTTCGTTTTGTTTGTTTGTTAGTGTTAGATGTTTAGATGAATCATGTTTGAAGTAGCTAAGCTAATGGAGTATCAAAGTATAAAGAGCATGCATGTACTCGTTGTTATGGTATTTAAATTATATCAGTGTCTTTCTCTTTGATAAGACTGTTCGAAAATGGTCCAAGGAATATTTGGTGCTCACTTCTGCAAAGTTAAAGAGGGATATTAGTGTTGGACCACAATAGGGCTCTTTTGTTTAAACCAATGCCTTCAAAATACTTAGCTTTTTGGAAAGGCAAAGCAAAGTTAAATAGGGCTCTTTGCAACGGAGTCTGGATTTGGGATTGAGACAAACTATAAATATTTAAAAGTGAAAAGAGATAAATTTAAAAATAAACTATTTTTTTAAGTAATTTAAATAGAGGGACTAAAGTAAAAAAAATCATAAATAATAGAGCGAAGGGTAATGTATGCCTTATCAATGAGTTTCATAAATAATTATTTAATCAGCTGCTAATAATTAATATTATCTTACCTTGACTAGTAAAAGGAAGAGATAATTATCTTCTATATATGTTGTACTTTGTAACGTTTAATGTACTAATTATAAGGAACAATGAAAAAGTTATATTTTTCGACCAAATTAATTATCCTTTAATGATTATTGGATGGGGTTAACTTTGAGTAATCCAACTTGTATATGTAAGATTTTTTTAATGAATAATTCACATAGGATTCCAAAGCGTTTAAAGGTAGAATTGTTCAAAGTTCTCTGTTGAAACCCTTATTTTCTCTTAGATTGTCGATTCAAGATCCAGTAAGAGTAAAAATTTCTCTTTCCCCTCCCTTAGATAGAAATGGTTCAAAAAATAAGGTAAACTTTCATGGTTCCCTTTTTTAATTTTTTTTTTCAATTTGAGTTTGGTTTAATTTAGGGTTTTTGATTTAAATGTAAATATTATATTTTAAGGTTTATGGTTTTATAGTTAAATATTTATATTTCTTTAAAAGCGTAAACATACATGATTGCATGATTTTTACATATAAAATTTATGTGTTCATACTTTTTCTTATTCATTTTATAATGCACAGACACTTTAGAGATAAAGTTGTTCTAACTCGTTTCTCATATAACAAACATCATTATTATTTTTTTCATTGAGACTATCCGTTAGATTTATGTATTAGTCGATTTAAAAGATCATAATTAAATAATATTTAATCTATGTATGCAACCACCCATTAAACAAGTTGAAAAACAGATTGGTCAAAAAGTAAGCATGCAATTCAAGTGCTACTACTACAATCCACGATTTAGCTTTTAGCTAGATTCCTTGTTTCACTTTAAGCTTATCTTTACGTTACTTCACTCATCCACCCTTGTTTGCTTTTGTTGATGTTAGTGAAGTGAAAGTACTTCCCACCGCACAATTATTATTACTACTATTTTTTAAAAAAATATGAAAAAAATGACTTACACAAATGGTACTATCAGTATCTTATTAAAAAATCTCATACACTTAATCGGAGAAAAAAAATACACTAATAATACTCAACAAAAGAAATATTAGAAAATAAAACCACTAACCAACTCCAATGGTCATGTCCTCAAGGAGTAAGGAAAGTAACTTGCTCGGACCCGGCGAAACCATTTTAGACATCTATTTTCAAAAGCCTTTTAATTTAAGGACAAGTACCTTAGTTTTAGGGTATAGGGAGTTAGTTTAGGGTATAAGGTTTAGGGGTTTAGGTGTAGGGATTTAGAATTTAGGGATTATTATTTCAATTTAAGATTTAGGGTTATAATTTAGGGTTTATAGGTTAGGGTTTAGTTTTTAGGGTAATATGGTGAGAATTTAGGTTTTAACCCTAGACCCTAAACCTTAAATTGAAACAATTATCCCTAAATTCTAACCCCCTACACCTAAACCCCTAAACCCTATACCCTAAAACTAAAGCGCTTGTGGAAACTTTTAGTTTCCACCGCATGTGTATAGAATATTTATCCTTAATTTAAATGTATCATTCTTATTCATTTTTAAAAAATAATTATTTCATTAGTTACACTTTATTTATTTATTCTAAATATACCACCTTAATCTGTTAGACACTGGTTTTTTTATTTGTTAGTTTCCAATGGTGAACGGTTGAGTTCAATTTAACATGTAAATAAAACAATGTGCTTTATAATATATTTTAAAAATTCGAATCACATTTTGATTCTCCAGAACTATAGTTTCTACATGCTCATCGATGAATAGAATTTTTCTATTTTTTGGTGCTCTTATTTATGCTCTCACACTAAAAAATTAAGTTTACTTTAAAGCTCTATTTTTAGTGCAGTTGCGGCTTATGGTTCATTGTTACAGAAAATAAAACTAAATAGCGGATTCTATGTGTACCATTTATTTATTTCATTCTCTCTTTGTAACCAAGAAATATTAAACATTATAAAATCATTTGCAAAATTAAAGTAATAATTATGTATATCAAGATGAAAAAAATCAACAGAGAAGAGGAAGAGAAAAAGACAATTGATGGGGTAAATTGCTGTATGAAAGAAGAGCATAATCATGATTTTAAAGCATCCTTTAGGGCCCCTCTAAAGCCCTTGAAAACTGAAGAAATTTGGTTTACTTTGAGTTGATAAATGATTTGAGAAAAATCAACACTGTGGTGGTCAATATTGAAAGCAAAGCCTTTTTAAAAATAAATAAATAAATCCAGATTCAAAGCATGAAAAATATGAAAAACTTTTGATAACCATGCATGTTGAAACTGGTTAAAGTTTATGCCTTTTTAAAAATCCATTTTTTACAGTTGGCAAACGCACTGTTTTGCAAAAGCTTAATGAGGGGGGCGTTTCTCTTATGCAAATTTCGCAGTGGGATTGCTTTAATTGCTGCCTTGGAATCTTTCTTCTTTCTTCTTCATTATTCTTTTTACGTTTTTGGTAGATTTATATAAAAACAATTCATATATTTCCATCGTTCCTCTCTGCATTGGTTTCTTTATTTCTTTCCTTCTTTTTCGTGTCGTGAATAGGTTAAAAATTCGAGTCCTAACGTTTATAGTCATTTCCTCTATTCCCGTATTATCGTCTTGTTATTTATATCTACAATCGGTTTTTCTTATGTATAAAAAATTTTGTCATTCCCCTCTTGCATGATGATGTTTTATAGTAGATCTTCCTTATTAGCGCGGTTTGTGTTCAACGAATTCGTTGAGACGGGTGTTTTTAGGTCTGGCATAGTGCATGTAATTTTGACGGTGTTATCTCGTAAGTTATTTTTATATTTATCATCACGTGTATTATTTTTCTCATACTAAAATTAAGTGAGTTTTTAATAAGGTACATATTAATAATTTTTTCTTTATAAAAAATAGTATACATAACAAAAACAAATGAACAGATTTTGAAATTGGCCGTAGAAGTGGATTCCCCACAGGCTTTAAAAAATATTTGATTATTTTAGTATTGTACTTTTTAGAATTTTAAATTTTAGTCTTGATTCAAGTAATAGATGTGAAGTCAGTTAAATTAAAATGTCATTAGTTCATATGTTATATGTTAGTTGTAGATTTAGTTTATGTTCTTTAATTTGATAATTTTAGATTATGTAATTTATTTATGATTTTATCTGTATTATTCTATGTTAGTGCCTTTATTATCCAAAAGAAAACAAAACATCATGTGCTTTTGGACTTGAATAATTTTAGATGGTGTTTGGTCCCAGGCTGAACCCATTTACAAAACAAAAGGCCTTTTCTCTGTAGGTGGGCTTTACACACCATAAATGTCCCTTCAAATCCTCTACTTTCCCCCTACAAACTTTTTTTTTTTTGATCAAAGAAAGATAGGATTCATTAAAAGTTCGACATCCGTACATCCATAGGAGGGTTGAACAGGGTCGGACGTAAAAACATGCATGAGCATGCAGACGTCGACAAGAAACAGAAACTCTTGTGACCACAAAACCAAACGACAAAAGACCAAACAACATAAATAAGAATCACACTCTCTCGGAGCTTATGGTTCGAGACAACAAGCCTAGGAGCAGTGATGACACTAACAAAACAAGACATAACCCTAGCAACAAGAAAATTCATACAAGAACGTAAACAACTTGAGATCCCCAAAGGTAGAAAGCAGACATCAACCCGAAATCGTAGTAAAAATTTTATCCGGAGATAGGGTCCCTCGTTGTCCGACGCGGGTCTTGTCAACTGAGACGACTTTCCCCTACAAACTTTGTCCAATTTCTCAACTAACAACATAATTGACCTTTTCTTTTTATGCCCAAAACTATTATCGACTAATATATAGTATATGTTTTGAAAGGGAATTATCAACTAACATAATTATGATATTATTGGCACCACTATATATATATATATATATATATATACGCATAATAATTTGTAACGTTCAAGAAAGCAACCTCACCTACCACAGGATTTTGAGATCTTTATTTATTAATTTTTAAAAAGAGGAAAAATGAAAACATGACCAAAATGGAAAATTTTAAGCTAAGAGATTTAATAAAAACCTCTCTGTAAAGAGTAAAGACTGACATTTGGGATCATATTCTATAAATACAATACCATTGTATTTAAATTATACTTGATTATCTCTAGGTTTTGTTTATTTAAATTTCTTCATATGTATAAGTTCTCTTCAAACATATTTCGATTATTAATTTGATTGTATTTAGTAATGATTATTTTTTATTCTAATTATATATATATTACTTACAAGTTACAATTGTGATTGTAATTTATTTATTTATTTTATCACAATTATGATTGTAGTTTATACTTATTAGAATTTCAAGAAATTGAATTATATATCAGTTTTGAATGGGCCCGTTTAGGCTGAAAAATCGAAATTTAAATGTCCATTAGCATCTACAATTTAAAAAAGGTGGTGGTTGTGAATTGTGATATTTTTATGGGATTAGTTAGGGAGTCGCACTGTCGGCAACAACAACGAATCCGTTGCTAAAACTCCCATAATATGTATTTCATTTTTAATTAATAGTGAATAGTTTAATATTATAAATGATATTAACAAATAATAATAATGATAAACCATTGTTAAAAATCTTATAAAATAACTAATTAAATTTAACTCAATCGACACTTAAATAATGACGTAGGTTTAAACATCCAAATATATATTACAAAAGTCTCAATTTAGTTGTGAGCCACTTAAAAGCATGGAGAAATAACACAATGATTAAATAATAATTCTAACCTCATTTTTTTCTGTTGTTCTATATTTTTATTGGTCAAAATCAACAAATTTAACAGAATGATATTGAAGGTGGAGTCCTTTCCCCTTTTCATCACTTTAATTATATATATATATAATTTGCATTGTTTTCTGTTGTTTAATGAGTTTTTAACTTTTCTTATGATTTTTGTAGATTTTTTTTGTCTATTTAGTATTGTAGTACATTTTACTATTCCTTTTACAAGTTTTTTTTAATTATTTTTATGGTTTAATTTATTGTTACCTCTCCAATTTAAAGTTATTTAATTATTTATTGATTTAATATTTCTTAACACTCGGACTAAGTCCCTTTAAATTAGTGTTCATAATCATATTAATGTATATACATTAACTACACCTTGTAACGTTGCAATTGATCTCCGGTTCCTTAGGTATTTAATATTTGCTTGAAATGAGTTGGAAACACTAAAAATAAAAAAAATAAAAAACATTAAAATTTGAACTTAAATTACTCGGTACTGGTTTAAAAGTTAAAACTGATATGATTAACATTGATAGGTATTTACTACACGACTACTTAGTAATTTATCTTTGATTAAAAAGAGCTTGAGACTTGAGAGTATGAACGTGTAAATTAATTTGCTTAATATTTTGTCGTTGAAAATTTTAAATAATTTTTATTTATGTTTGATATTTTATGATAGTTAAATAGTATGTTCTAAATAGTTATATTTATTTATAAAAACAAGATATGCTATTAATTTTTGATAAAATAATTAATTTGTAATCAATTCAGTTAACCAATTAAATTAATAAAAAAACACTCACATGAATTAAGAAAAATATTTTGAGTAATTAATCTAATCAAATGATAAATAATTTAATTAATATAATGCAATTGTCAATAACCACTTATCGCACATCTAATCAAATAATAATCATGACACCATAAGGAGGATATAATCGTAAATATCTAATTAGTTTAATATAACGAGTTGTTGGAGAGAAATTGAGTCCACCGACAGCCAGAGGAGCGGCAGATGCAGAGTAACTGGCAATAACCGGTAATTCTAAGTACAGGCTGTTACCAGCAAATAAAAAAAGTGTATAATGTGTTGATTGTCAATTTTCATGAAAGAGACTAACTAACGAGTAGCTCAATACGTGTAATAATCTTACTGCTTATAAGACTGAGGCAGCCAAGCCATAATGATTAAACGAGCAAAGCCGAGCACAATTGGGCAATAAATAGCAACTGGTTCAGCCGGTGAAAATCGTTGCATCAAAGAAAAAGAATAAGACAATAAATTAAAAAAATGGAAAAATAAGTGATAAAAAAGGAAGGCATTGAGCCCAGTGAACAATTCGCAAACATTATAGCTGGAATGAGTACAGAGAAAATGGAGATGGCGTGTTGAATGGGAGAAGATTGCCGACAGTCTTTTCTCAGCTCTCCCAATACTTACATTTTCATCTAAAACTCATCTCGCTCTCTCTCGATCTGTGAAAGAAACAAATAACAATGGAAGCAAGTGCAGGAATGGTGGCCGGTTCTCACCAGAGGAACGAATTGGTTCGGATTCGCCATGATTCTGATAGCGGGGTTTGTCTTTTAAGCTTTTCCGTTTTTTATTTTTATTATTTTCTTTTGTGGATATATTTGATTTGCATTGTAGCGTTAAGATCTAAGTTTGTTATCATGGACAGTGACTTTTCAGCTTAATATAGATCATTATCGTTGATCTTGATATCGAGTAACGGTTGTTAGGATCTAATTGTTAGTAGGGGGTTTGTTGACTCAGGAACTGAGTGATTGGGTAGTGAGCACGATCGGATCTGATTTTTATCCTAGAAGCTCATCTGTAGAATCTGGTCTTTTGAAGTTCTTCATTTAGAACTGTTTTATTCAAGATCGATGATTTTCTGCGGCTACTTGGTTTTATATTTAGACAATGTTCTGATTCAACTGCAAATTTTTAGAAGATTTCTAACAGCGATAATTGCCATTTATAAATGCAGCCAAAACCGTTGAAGAATTTGAATGGACAGACATGTCAGATCTGTGGTGATGATGTTGGAGTTGGTGCTGCCGGTGATGTGTTTGTTGCTTGCAATGAGTGTGCCTTCCCTGTTTGCCGGCCTTGTTATGAGTATGAACGGAAAGATGGGACTCAGTGTTGTCCCCAGTGCAAGACTAGATACAAGAGGCATAAAGGTCTACTCATTTCTTTGTTTGTTTGTCATTGAATTCCATTTTAAGATTTGGCTTCGAAGATTTTATATCCTTTGTGAAGTAATTAATATCTGAATATTTCAGGGAGCCCTCGGGTGGAGGGAGATGAGGATGAGGAAGATGTTGATGATTTGGAAAATGAATTTGATCATCCTCAAGGGCACGGTAAGGCGAGGCGGCAGTGGCAGGGTGAAGATGTGGATCTTTCTTCATCCTCAAGACATGAATCTCAACAACCAATCCCCCGTCTAACCAACGGCCGTATGGTAGGCGTTTTATGTGTTTCTGTCCCTATTCATGCTAGGAAGGTTGCATGAACCTTACCATGATGCGATTATTTGTTTCTTCTTTTGATACCCTTCAATCTATCTATTGGGTGATCGATCAGTGCTGCTTGATTCCCGAGTTTCAGTGTCAAAGTTGGAAAAATCAAGTCATCCATTGTGGTTTATCCGAATTTGATTCATTTGACAAAACCATTTCATGCTTGCTTGGATTTGTAGGATTTATAATCCTCTTGCTAAATTTCGTTTAAAACTTTTCACATGTTCACCGCAGTTATATGCATTGCAATCCTGCTATTTCTTTTGCTCACTAGCTATTTAACCCGTATGTTATAGCCCAGAATGGTTTTGTTAAATGGTCTTTTTTTCTTCTTCTAACTGATAGGTCAACATTTTCAGGTTTCTGGAGAAATGTCTACACAAGACAATCAATCTGTGCGAACCACATCAGGTCCTTTGGGCCCTTCTGAAAAGAATGTTAGTTCGTCTCCTTATGTTGACCCAAGGCAACCAGGTAATTGCGTTATTGTGTTTGTTTACAAGACCCCCCCCCCCCCCCTGAAGGGTTTATTATCTGAATTGCTAATGTCATCTGTTCTTGTAGTCCCGGTGAGAATTGTAGACCCGACAAAGGACTTGAATTCTTATGGCCTTGGGAATGTTGATTGGAAGGAAAGGGTTGAAAGTTGGAAACTCAAACAGGATAAAAATGTGATTCATATGAACAATAGATACCCTGAAGGGAAGGGAGATCTAGAAGGAACTGGTTCAAATGGGGAGGAACTGCAAATGTGAGTTTATTTGTCTAGAATAAAGCTGAAATCAGTTTACTATGTTCCCTTGAGTGCTTTTACATATCTTTACGGCCTTAAAAATTACACTAAGTTTATATATTCCATCTTTAATTTTGTTTGTTTTTTCCTACTCAAATTTTTTTTGGTTAAATTTGATTTTGGAGTACTATCTCTGTCATATTTCTATCTCTAGATGCAAATTGTGTCCATTCCTTTTGTCTTTGCATACAGAATTGATATGTTTTTTTGCCCAGATGATGCCATCTATGCATTTCACATATGCATTTCTTTGTTCAAGTTTAATACTGCTTGTTCTGCAGGGCTGATGATGCTCGTCAACCTATGAGTCGTGTGGTTCCTATTTCTTCATCTCACCTGACCCCTTATCGTGTTGTCATCATTCTCCGTCTCATCATTTTGGGCTTTTTCTTGCAATATCGTACAACACATCCGGTGACAGATGCATATCCATTGTGGCTAACATCTGTTATCTGTGAGATTTGGTTTGCCTTATCGTGGCTTCTAGATCAGTTTCCAAAATGGTATCCCATAAATCGCGAGACCTACCTTGACAGGCTAGCTTTGAGGTCAGTTCTGTTACTTCACTGATGGGTTATCTCTTTTGTGGCTTACAAACTACCTTGTTTTCTCTGTCTGCCTGTGTGTGTTTGGTGTTGCCTGTTAACACGGTTGGCTCTATTTTCTAGATATGACCGAGATGGGGAACCATCACAGCTATCCCCTGTAGATGTTTTTGTCAGTACAGTGGATCCACTCAAAGAGCCTCCGCTTGTCACAGCAAACACCGTCTTGTCAATCCTTGCAGTGGATTATCCTGTGGACAAAGTAGCCTGCTACGTATCAGATGATGGTTCAGCTATGTTGACTTTTGAAGCCCTCTCTGAAACTGCAGAGTTTGCAAGGAAGTGGGTGCCTTTCTGCAAGAAGCACAATATAGAGCCTAGAGCTCCTGAGTTTTACTTCGTTCAAAAGATTGATTATCTAAAGGACAAGATACAGCCTTCCTTTGTCAAGGAGCGCCGTGCAATGAAGGTCAGTGTATGGGTACATAATTATGCTAATGTGCATGTTATGTCGTTCGGTTTTATATTAAATTTGCTTTAACATGATGAAAATGTTGTTATATCTTGAGATTCATGAAATAGAGGTAAAATAATAGTCTATATGAATAGGTAATAATATGGAAAATGGATTGGTAAAGCATATGCCTTTTTAAACATAGTTTTTTGCCTTCTTGTAAGCTTTGCTTGAAACAGTCAAAACTTTCATATATTTTCTTTGCAGTTAGACACTGCATATATAAATAAATAACTAAAGAAATCTGCAGAAGACTTAAAGAGGGTTGCTCCCAAGTACAAGGCAGATTTTTAGAATATGAGACCTATTCTAATGAGATGTTTATTCCACTCACTACTTCCTACTAAAAAAAAGATCACACATTTTAACATTGATAAAGGAATATTCTTCTTTAGAATATGAGACCTATTCTAATGAGATGTTTATTCCACTCACTACTTCCTACTAAAAAAAAGATCACACATTTTAACATTGATAAAGGAATATTCTTCTTTCAACAGAGAGAATATGAAGAATTCAAGGTTCGGATCAATGCCCTCGTTGCCAAAGCTCAGAAAATGCCTGAAGAAGGTTGGACAATGCAGGATGGTACGCCTTGGCCAGGAAACAACCCAAGAGATCATCCAGGAATGATACAGGTATCGTTCTTCAACTGTGTTGTAGGACAGTAAAGCTGGTTCTATGATTACTTACAATCGTGGTTCTTTTCATTTTCTAATGTATTTTCTGTGGATCAACAGGTGTTTTTAGGTCACAGTGGAGGGCTTGATACTGATGGAAATGAGCTACCTCGCCTTATCTATGTTTCTCGTGAGAAGCGACCTGGCTTCCAACACCACAAGAAAGCTGGAGCCATGAATGCTTTGGTATGCCATTCTCAGCCCTTTTTCAATTTCAGCGTGTTTCCCTTAAGCAGTCACATATGCCCTTTGCTCTTTTTGGGGCACTCTATTAGAAAAATGCATCATATAACCAGAGTGTTTTAGATCATTATATTTATGTTACATACATTCGCAATGAATATTAGCCAGTTTTTCATCAGGAATATATCCTTTTAGATCTTCAGCACTCAACCAATCAGTTCTGTTTTCTAATTTGGCCATCTTATGCTTCACAGATTCGAGTTTCAGCTGTTCTTACCAATGGGGCATATTTGTTGAATGTCGATTGTGATCACTACTTCAATAACAGTAAAGCTCTTAAAGAAGCAATGTGTTTCATGATGGATCCTGCATACGGAAGAAAGACATGCTATGTACAGTTCCCTCAACGTTTTGATGGTATTGACTTGCACGATCGATATGCCAACAGAAATATTGTGTTCTTTGATGTAAGATCCACTTGTCTTCAAGATAGTGTTTCTTTCCAATCACTAGTTAATGGGGAATGGTATCTCATTTTGTACTTGTATTTTGCAGATTAACTTGAAAGGATTAGATGGCATCCAAGGTCCAGTCTATGTGGGAACTGGTTGTTGTTTCAACAGGCAGGCTCTATATGGCTACGATCCAGTTCTAACAGAAGCTGATTTGGAACCAAATATTATCGTTAAGAGTTGTTGTGGTTCAAGAAAGAAGGGAAAGGGTGGGAATAAAAAATACATTGACAAGAAAAGGGCAGCTAAGAGAACTGAATCAACCATCCCTATTTTCAATATGGAAGACATTGAGGAGGGTGTTGAAGGTGGGCTTTTTGTCAAAACTACCATATTACTTTCTGATTTTTATCTCCAATTGATTTGAAACAGTGTGGGGATTCCCACTTCTGCATAGCTGCCATAAAATTTTCACTATATCATATTTCTCCAGCATCGGTAGTATTCAAGATCACTTAGTATTGCATAAAAGTATATTAGCGGATTCCATTTTTGATTAAGTGAGCATGAAGATGAAGGTAGTGTTGGAATGCTCATCCGCTACGTGGTTTTAATTTCATTTATTGTTTTCCGCAGGATATGATGATGAAAGGTCTCTTCTTATGTCTCAGAAGAGCTTAGAGAAGCGGTTTGGTCAGTCCCCGGTATTTATTGCAGCTACCTTCATGGAGCATGGAGGCATTCCCCCATCTACTAATCCTGCAACTCTTTTAAAAGAAGCAATCCATGTAATTAGTTGTGGATACGAGGACAAGACTGAATGGGGCAAGGAGGTGAGTTAGTGAAGTATCATGGCCTTTAGTAGTGCCTAACCAAGTTTCCCTTTTGCACTAACTCTTTTGTTTTTTTCTCCTGTGACCAGATTGGATGGATTTATGGTTCGGTTACAGAAGATATTTTGACTGGTTTTAAGATGCATGCCCGTGGGTGGATATCAATCTATTGCATGCCTCCTCGTCCAGCATTTAAGGGGTCTGCTCCCATCAATCTTTCTGATCGTTTGAACCAAGTTCTTCGATGGGCCTTGGGTTCTATTGAGATTTTGCTGAGCAGGCATTGCCCCATCTGGTATGGTTACAAAGGAAGATTGAAGCTTCTGGAGAGACTGGCATACATTAACACCATTGTTTACCCCCTTACCTCTATTCCTTTGCTTGCTTATTGTATGCTTCCGGCCTTTTGCCTTCTGACCGGAAAATTTATCATTCCCGAGGTAAGTGATTATTATAGCTTCTTCCCTTTTTGCTTTAAGATGGATTTCTACCCCTGCAATCCTCCGAAACCTCCGACTCTAATGTTCTTCCTCCAATTTTTATGCAGATAAGCAACTATGCTAGCATGTGGTTCATTCTCCTTTTCGTCTCCATTTTTGCCACTGGAATACTTGAGCTTAGGTGGAGTGGTGTCAGTATTGAAGATTGGTGGAGAAATGAACAATTCTGGGTTATTGGTGGAACATCAGCTCATCTCTTTGCTGTTTTCCAGGGTCTTCTGAAAGTTCTTGCTGGAATAGATACCAACTTTACTGTCACTTCAAAGGCATCCGACGAAGATGGTGATTTCGCAGAGCTTTATGTTTTCAAATGGACATCACTTCTCATTCCTCCAACCACAGTTCTTATTATCAACCTGGTGGGCATTGTGGCTGGTGTTTCATATGCTATAAACAGTGGTTACCAATCCTGGGGGCCACTTTTTGGCCGGCTTTTCTTCGCCATCTGGGTGATTGCCCATTTGTATCCTTTCTTGAAAGGTCTGTTGGGTCGTCAGAATCGCACCCCTACAATCGTCATCGTGTGGTCTATACTTCTGGCTTCCATCTTCTCGTTGCTGTGGGTGCGTATCGACCCCTTCACCTCGGATGCTACAAAAGCAGCTGCAAACGGTCAGTGTGGCATCAATTGTTAGATTCGTTTTCGGGTCATTTTATTCCGGTAAATGCTATCTCTCCTTCAAGTTGGCTATTGTGTATATAACCAAAAAGAGAAAGAGATGTTACAACCATAAATGTCGTGATATAAGTTTCTATGTCTGGAGGAATTTTATATTTATATGACACAGATGGAGATATAAGACCAAGAACCCTATGTCTTTTTGTTCACTTCCATTCTTCTATACGGTATTGGTTATGAAGTTTGATGTTGATGTTGTGTAATTTTAAAAGTTCTCAATGTTTTCGATTGTGTAGAGATACTTATTCATTCAATGCTATGAAGGGACTTGGTACTGTTCTTTTTTTAAGTTTATTTTATATTTTTATTTTTATCATTGTTTTTACTGTAACTGTTCTCTTTAATAGATTCTGATTTTTTTAAAGTAACTTTGTTAATTATATTGTAAGTACCATTCAAAAGCTTATATTTTAAGTAAAATTATTCAAAAAATTGTTAAATGGGATAATTAGTTAGAATGCTAAGGTTTTTTTAAATAATTATATTTGAAATACAATATATCCAAAAGCATTTAAAATAATATAAAATATTATATTCGTAAGATTAAAATTTTGAAAAAAATAATTTCGAACACTATACTTAATTTTATCAAATATCAATCAATTTTATAATGTAAATTCAATACTAAATATTCAATATTTATTTTTAAATTTATAAAACAGTACCTAACTTATGGTATATAGATAGTTGAAAGATATAAGTAAAAGAAATTGTTTCAAGAAAATATATAAAATATTTCATGCATATATTTTTTTAAAAATCTAATATATTTATATTATTAATATTAAATTTTCAAAAGGTTTTTTTGAAGATTTTTTTTTGTTTCTCTAATCTCTAATGAATTGAGGTCATTACACTTAACATTAAATGCAATCAAGAGAAGTATTATTTTTGTTCTTTGGCTCAATCCACTTTTCACTTACGATAATCAAAATTTTATAAAATAAAAAATAAGATACTATACGTATGATTTTGTTTGAAAATGAGCCATATAAATTCTCTGAAAATCGAAACCAAACCAAATCATTTGATTGTATTTAAAAAAAATCCAGATCATCGTTTCCATCGAAAAGCATGGAAACCCCCGATAAAAGAGGAGGGGAGGGGGGGTTAAATTCAAGGGGTTTTGAGCTCCTCTTCTCCCCCTTTGGTTTTGTTGGTGAGAACTGAGGTGATAGAAATTGTTAGGGTTTTTGTTTTCTCTCTCCGAACAGCGAGAATGGTGGGAACAACCGAGGCAGTGGATTCATCAGCCTCCAACAACAAGAAGAACCGTATCCAAGTCTCCAATACACAGAAACCCCTCTTCTTCTACGTTAATCTTGCCAAGGTTCCTTCACTTTGTTTTCTGATTCTCAATTTCTCTATCTCCATGATTAATGAATGATATTATACTTTAATTTATGAGTTTTGGCTTCATTTATTTTTCTTTTCGAAATTTCGATGCCTTTCTGTACGCTTGCTGGATGTTTATGATCATGATGTGAAAAATTACTAGGCAAATGGGAATTATATGGAGAAAAAAAAGAAAAAAAAAAGAGAGAGTAAAGATTGTTCTTCTTAGTTGTTTAAACAATTATTTTGCTCCCTTTTGGCAGAGGTACATGCAGCAATACAATGAGGTGGAACTCTCTGCTCTTGGAATGGGTATTCTTTCTTTGCACTTTCATTTTATTTGCCTTGCTTGGTTTACTCTTTCTTACAACTTTTTTATTCGGATGTTCTTGTGGCTAATACATCATGGAGCTCGCAAACTCACTGCGGAACTAGAAATTTATAAAAGGAGCCAAAATGAAAATAAAAAGAAACTGAAATTTTATAAAGGGGCCGAAATAAAATTAAATTTTTTTAGGGGTCATACTAAGATTTTACAAACTTTGAAGGGATTATAGAGGTAATTTTACCCTTTTTTTAATTTATTCTATTCCTAATTAAAAAAAATTGGTGGGACCAAACCCCCTATGTTCCGCCACTGTGCAAACTGTTAACAAATTGTTTTACAACACATTGCTATGGCATACAAACATGCTATGTGTACATTTATGGCATGTAATTTATGATTGTCTCTCTCTCTTGGTTTTGAATGTTGTGAAGGACATATTTTTCAACCATTTGCTTTTCATTATAACTCGCTTTAAATGCTTCCTGGCAGCTATTGCTACTGTTGTTACCATTGCCGAGATATTGAAGAACAATGGGCTGGCCATCAAGAAAAGTGAGTCTTACTACCTTTTAGCTTTCATTTCATGTTGAGAACACAAACTTAGTATCGTGACATATATGCATTATATGGCAGAAATCATGACTTCTACCATTGACATGAGAGAGGAATCAGGCGGACGACCAGTACAAAAAGCAAAAGTAAGTTGAAAATACATACATATTGATTTTCTTATAGTTACTTCATCACATTAGACCGACTACTTTCGACCATTTTTAATCATTTAACACCTATATAAATTCTCATGAACATGGTTGAACTTGTCTTTTTGTAGATTGAAATACTGCTGGGGAAGTCAGAGAAGTTTGATAAGTTGATGGCAGCTGCTGCTGAAGAAGCCTTAGATAATGAGTAATGCTAAGGACAAGAATAAGATGTTCCATTAAGTTTAGCTTTGTGTTACTTTGATTGTGAGCATCTTTAACACTTCTTTTTTTGTTTGCCCGTGATGAGATTTTAGGAATTTTTGTAAAAACGCTATGGTCATTTGTTATTCAATATTCAGAGTTGTTAATTCCTTTCTTCTAAAGTCCCACATGACTTAGACATCTGGTTTTCTTTCTTGCATTGCAGTTTCCTCACAGGGAATACTAAAGCTCAAAGTACACAGTAATAATAAATGGATCAAAAATAGTAACTGCTAAAACATCATTACTCAACAAGTCTTTTCCGTTCTTAAAATTTAAACACTAATTTGACTTGCATCATTATTTCTTCCCTTGCAAATGCCGCAACCTGAACTAATCCCTCAACAAAAATAATTCAGCAGGAGAAAAATCTTATAAAGAAAAAAAATTAAAGATGAACCTAAAGCATATGCCATCTCATTCTTGTGTTCCAAAAGATGAGTTATTGTTATTCCATCTTGACCAGAAACTCTTATGTTTCATCATCATCTTTGTCAACCAGTATCCTTTTGCATGCTTCATAGCACATGAAAGAAATCCCAGCAGCAGGTACCAACTTCATGCAACTCGGACCCAATCCTTTATACAGACCAGGGACCCCTTCTTGTTCGAGAATGCTTGCGAGTGCATGCACCACGTTCTTGTAGACCTGTCTTCCATGGAGAGCTCCAACCTGCATGTGCTTACGAGCCACCTCCAGCGGGAATGTTGCACTACTTGAAATGGCCCCAGCTAGTGATCCGATTAAAAGAGTTTCAACATTCCCAATTTTCTCCTCCTTAGAAATCTTACGGTACACTTTCCGCAAAGTATCATATGCAAAATAATTAGTGGCGGAATACGGAATTACTCCAATGAGACTAGGAGCAAGGCCTCTGTAAAGTTCAGCAGGGCCCTCCTTTTGCAGTATTTTTAAGAAAGCATCAAGTATACCATCATACATGTTCTTCTGCAAAATTAACAGGTATTTAAGTGAACACACACTTTTACTATGTGAATTGCAAGTTCTAGACTGTGTTTTACCTCGATGGTTAATCGAGTCTTGACTAACTCAAGAGGATAGGTCACCAAAGTTGAGCTGACTCCAGCACAAGCCCCGGCAACTAAAGAGGCAGGGATTGGAATCTTTGATTCTTCCCCAGGGTTGGGTGACAACAGCTTATTCACGGTATCGAAAGCAAATAACTGCAGTACATGGGAAATAGGTATATGAACATGTCAGGAATAATAACATGTTTCAATATAAACAGTGCATATAATCATAGTATCAGAAAGATGCAGCTTAGCCTTTGCACTGCCATTTTGTTGGTCTAGCAGTTTGAAATGGGAGAAAAAATTCAATAGCAATTAGTGTGATAATCTACTGCTTTTTTGAGCAAAGATTACGGGATACTAGCATTCATGTGATACCTACAGGGACAAAGTAATATGAAGAAAAGCACAAGCATAGGTTCACTCTTGGAAAAGCTTGCTTAAAACCAATGTTTCATGAGCTCTACCATATAATTTAGTTGAGGAATTGAACTATAACAAGCATAACCAAAGATGACAAAGTAGTGCAAAGCATAGAACTCATTGCAGCAATGTTTGCCAACAAGTGATCTACGAAAAACAATTCATGGACTTGTCTTGTCCACTTCTTTCATATGTTTCAAAGTTTAATCATTGAGAAGATAACAAAAAAGAACAGTGTTGCAGAATAAGAAAAATGCATCAAAAGGCTAGTTAACAACATAATCAAACGGAAAGAAGAATTGATACCAACACCCCAACACAATTGACCTACATGCTAAAATAACTACATTCTCCAATGGTTTCACATATCTCCTTGTATAATTTGTTTATCTTTTATAAAGAACAGAACCATAAAGGAGATATCTGGATGGCCCGTCCGAAAAATAGAACAGTCGGCAAAAATTTTCATAGTTGTGCCATCCCAAAATGGTTGGCACCAAAAGAGGAATCAATGGAATTATCCAACCAAGCAGAAAACAAAAACCCACTTTGATCTAGTTAAGGTAACAATCTACACTTTGTCTTGAACATATAGCCTTATTATTAACATGAAATCATAAAGAAACCAATACAAGGATAAAATACAAAAGTAGCAAACCACAATGTCAGTTTAGAACAGCACCAGATAAAACAAGAAACTCAGAGAGACACAACAACAATAATGGGAAAGGTTGGAATCAAGAAACATAAGCTAAAACACGAGAACACTATCATATAAACAAACCAGTATCACATTATACTGCATAAGAAACATCGCAAAGCTCGAAACCAAGCAACCAGCATAGAAATATCCAGTGCCACAAAAGGTCAAGACAAAGTGGATAACACTAATAAGTAATAACAATACAATTTGCAATTCAGGGATTCATTACCTCTATTGCCTTGCTAGGTGCAACTCGAATCACATTAACAAGATTACCCCTAAATAAACCTTTCCAGCCTTCAGTCTGCAATATATTATGGAACACCTCAGTTGTAGAATTCCCACTGCTCCCAACCATCAAATGCGTCCTTATTGTCTCTAGTGGCGCAACGCAAGTCCTTGAAACCGCCCCAGCAATGCCACCACTTATTAACCTTCTTAATGAAGGATTAGAAATCTTGATTTTCAGTTTTAGCCCAGATTTCTTCTTCTTCTTCGACGCTGCTTCACCTTCCAGCAATCCTACAACCCGAATCGGTAAGTACTTCACAAACAAATCGGAAAATGGAGGCTTGGTCCCACCATTGTCACGGGGATTTGGGGAGTTCGGCGAAACGCCAAATCCCATTCCCACTTGACCAACGCTTGCAAATAAGCCACCTGGATAAGAGTTATTTGGTTCCAGACTCCATTGAGACCCCAAATCACATATAGAGAAAACCCCATCTCTCTTATCATCAAACAACGCCATCCCTCTCTTGCTCATAATTGAAAAATAAAAACAGAGAAAATTGATAGAGAAAAAAAACGGCTTTGTTGAAAGGTTATTGAATCCGTTTTTTCATTGTTTTAAGATAACTGAGGGTGATTGTGAAGTAAAGAATCGACTTTGAGCAAACAGGCGCGAAAAAAATCCATTTTCGAGAAGAGGGTATGAGAAAAAATCAAATCTTTTGAAGAATCCAAAGAAGAAAAAAGCGATAGAAACAAGAGAGGAAGAAAATTTTGGAACCCTTGAAATGGAAAGGGGGAAATGATAGAAAATAACAGGGACGGTAGGTGAATGAATCCGATTCTCCCAGGCAGGGGATTCCTTTTTTCCCTTTCCCTTCTCCTATATTAGAAATCGAAAATCAGCACTCATAAAAGGAAAGTATATTAAATATTGAAATAGTGGGTTTGGTTTGATTTGGTAGGTTAGAGTGGGAGGGAAGATGATGTTAGATTTTTGTTGTTGTACTTCCAAATCCCGCTCATAGAAACGGAGTGATTCATTTCTGAAGCAGCTCTGCCGGAGATTTCAGTAATTTGCTGTGTTTTGAATATTGATTTTTACGGGAAACAGAGCAATGGAATCCATTGGTATTAGCATTTTATAACTCTATTTGGCTCCACCTCCACATTTTATATTTTGTAGTGATATTAGCGCCAATTTAGTGCTATTATTATAGTGATTAGTGCATAGCGACGGTCTAAGCCACTCGATCCAGTCTACATAACAAGGCAAAGCAAAGTAAAGCAGATCCTCGAATTATGCTCACATACATATACCTAATTATAATTAATTCATTTACATCCAATGTAAAATTATCTTTTTAAATCATTAGATCAATAATAAAAAGTGTGGCTCGGATTAAGCCATTACAATTAGAAACTTCTCATATGGGGGATATACAGAGCCGTGAACATCTTCATAGGAGCGCCTTTAAATCTGACGGTGGTGTAACAAAAGTAAGCATTTTCGTAATAGAGACAATAAAACATTTCGCCATAATATTTACAAGCATATTACTTTTTCGACGAACATTAACGAATTAGACACTCCAAGTATTAGTTCACTACTACTACTACTGTTGTTTAGGAGTGGCAAAACTCGACTCGACTCGAAAAAATTGAAATATTCGACTCGACTTGAAAAAACTGAAATATTTAACTCGACTTGAAAAAACCCAACTCATTTTGACTCGACTCGTAATTTCATAAACTTGACTCGAAAAAAATTTAAATAAAGTTTGAGTTATGAAATGAAAATTCGAATAACTCGAAAATTTTATTAATTAGTTGATCAATTTTCAAGTTCGAGTCGATTCTATCAATTATGTCTAATATGTTATGTATATAACATGTGAAAATACGAAGAAATATATATGTATATTATATATGCATATAGAAAGCCGTTGAAATTAGAATCAATATGTGCAACGTCTAGCCCTAAATATATGCAAAATATATACATACACCGTTATGTATATGCATTAAAAAAATATACGAAGAAATATATATGTACAATTAAATTTATACAAAAACTCGAAACTCGATTCGACTCAAATTTTATAAACTTGACTTGACTCAAAAATATTTCAAATAAAATTTGAATCGTAAGATAAGACTTGCAAACTCGAATAACTCAAATTTTATTACCTTGATTCGACTAAACATCCAGCCCAACTGTTGTTATTGATTATATATTAAGAGATAAATGTCACATAACCAATTTGTGTTGTGGGTTCAATTAAATACTCAATTCAGCTCATATTAAGCCCAACAGGAGTGGGGTTAGTAATAATAGTACCATTCCAAAACCACAAATTTATAGAAAACAGAACTGAATCATTTGCCAAGAGACAACCTCGGCCCTGCCCCTTGTAAATAAATTTGGGTGGCGCAAACAAAGAACCAAAAAACCACATAGAAATTGTTATAATCCAACTTCCATCTTTCAGCATACATACTGCACTGCTAGTTTGCCTACAACTACCAAAGTTACGAGAGGTTTTCACTTTGATTCTGAAAAAGTAAAATAACATTAAAGTTCAACAACTAAATAAAAAGCTCAGTCAAAAATTTATAAGATAGAAAACCACTAGATCCCCTTTTAGGAAGGGCGACCATTTTTCCCCGGGAACTACAAGTATTTAGACGAAGGGCACTTATGTTTTGATTTTTCTTTCTCTCAATACAACTTTGAACCCGGGGAAAATCTACAACTCAATAAAAATTTACCCGTCATTGACAGGCAGCTCCACTTTATCAATCAAAAATACTACAAGTTGCTCGGCCTCAAAACAAGGGGAAATTTTGGTGGGGGTGATATATTTAAGTGGTGATAAAAAAACGAGTCCATGTGAACGAACGAACGGATGGATGTAGTAACTAAAAGTAGAATGCAAGATCTAGAATAGACTCTTACAGGAATCAACCTCAGTCGCCTGTGCATCCAACATAGCTTTACCCGAAGAATCTGAGCTAATGATTCTGATTGTTGCATCAAATACAGCTTTCTGGTAGAAGTCATCTTCCATCTTCTTGAGGATCTCCTTCACTACTTTGAAATCTAAAGCCCCAGCCAAAACAAGTTTCCCTATTATTTCTCCAAAATTATTTGGTGCTTTTGGTAAGTCGATGCCAACATCATCCAACAAGGCACCATACAGCAGGCATCCAGTACCAATGTCTCTAGCAGTGAGAACTTTCTTCGAAAACAAGTACTCCAGAAGCTTTGAAACTGGTTCAACACAAGGCGGGCTTTTCTCCAAGGCAATGGAGATCGCTTCTTTAACGACCTCAGGGTGGTATGCTGGAGATTTTAGTTCCTCCACGCACTGCAACGCTTCATCCAGCAGCCTAATGCTGAAATATTCCTCCAACAGTGCCCGTGTTTTTCTCAGAAGATCATCTGGATTAAGTCTAGCTGCCTGAGTTGGTGGCGGAGACACAGCAGCCACTGGAGCAGGTTTGGCAGAAAGAGAAGGTTGTGCAACAGGATCAGCACCTAGACTCGAGTTGGATGGCATAGCAGGAGGGGTTGAACTACCCTGCAACAGGGCACTTGTCCTACCACTCATTAGACCACTGCTACCTTGAGGTAACAGCTTTGGATTCATTGGTGTCGACTTATTGGCTAATTGTGACGGGACACGTCCTCCAGACTTGGTTTTGGGAACCTCCCAGTTATCATTGTCCATTCCAGGCATACCAGGCATCCTCCTAGTTCCTGGCATTCCGGGCATCATACCCCCACTACCAGGACGATTGACAGGAAAACCCCCAGGTCCAGGACTCATTGGACCAACAGAAACAACACGACTATTCCTAATACTTGCAGTAGCACCCGGACGCAGCCCTAGATTTTTTTCAGCCTCCGAATGGATTTCTGTAATTGTTTTGGCTTTCACCTACAAAAAAGAGATATCAAAACCCATTAAAATGGACATGTCAACAGTGTATGAATCTAAGACAAAAATTATTGGCCTTTTATGAGTTACCTCCTCACGCCTGGGAACCCAGTTGTTTGCACGCAGATCAAGAACATCACGAACCATAAATCTCAATCTTAGTGCAAGCTGAGGATTTGTAGTCAATTCCTTTAGCCTGTTGAAGTAGACATCATTTATGCGCCGTGATTTTGGACTCTCATCAAGCTGTTTACCAATAATGTTGAAAAACTGACAAATGGCTTCAACATTCTCTTCAGCAGGACAAACTTTAGTATCAGGACCCAAAAGCTCCTGTTCACCAGAGTAAGCAAAATACACACACACGCACACGAGCATATATATAAGTAAATTACCAAAATCTAAGTTCAATTCATAAGACCATGAGGAAAAAAAGTATCATCAACAACCTGTACAATGTGATGCACTATCTTCTCAGGTACCATTTTCTGCTTCAAAAGCTCACCAATTAAACGAATGTTACCAAGAGTCCGAAGCTTGACTATCCTTTCTTTATCTCTACGCTCCATCTCTTGTTCAGGGGCAATCATCTGCCCCATTTCTTGCCTGAGCTTATCAGCTCCCTCAAATGCCTCCTGACAGATATTCAGGAGGACTCGTTTAAATGTGATTTCTTTTCCTCCAGGTTCATCAGATGGGAATGAAGGGAGTTTATCGTTAAGATCAGAACACAAAAGAGCATACATTGGACAAAATGTGGGCTCCAGAACAGCCTTATCAAAAATCAGAGAAATAACACCCTATAAAGAGAGGGAGATATCATCAGTAATACATTTCTACAAATAGAATTATACAAACATATGTAATAAAAAAGAATAGAGATGCAAAAAACAATTACCTTCAAGATATCAGCTGACGTGATACCAGAATCAATAAGTTGACCCTTCAGAAGATCATACTTCTCAGGAGTCAACTTGTTCAGTATTCTGCACATATAACATAACCATTCAGAAATAAAAGTAATTCCTTCGTGAACAAGGATTACACTCAACAAAATCAAAAACAGTAAACAAGTTTGCAAGTTTTTTTAAATACTGGAAGCCATGGAAGCATGGACCAATCATAAGATACACTTGCATTTCACACTATTGTCAAAAAAATTCATAATGAAAGCACCTCATATTCAGCACCAACAAAAATTAGAAGCTCTAAAATAAGCAATTCTAAACACTATTTGACTCAGAATTCAAGAACTTGATAGACCATAACAGATTCCACAGAAATTATGGTAATGCCTCATTTCAGTAAACAGAACGCATAAGATCAGTTCCTACAATGTGTGTTTGTTGCAAATATTATAAGATTGCCATTATGTTCAATTGAAAACCAGATCAGTGAATAAAAAGATAAATGAAAGCAAGGTCTACTTTATGGTTTATCAATACAAATCAGAGATAAATATATGATGCAAGAAACCCACTTTTATGGTTTATCATTTTCATAGAAATCAAAGACGTGAAAGATGAAAGAAACATATTTTATGGTTTATCATTTTCATAGAAATCAAAGACGTGAAAGATGAAAGAAACATATTTTTGATATATTTACCCTTTCACAGTCTTTAGAACACGCTCTTTATCAGAAAGAGCCCCCCTTTTCACTGACCATGGCACCTCAGCCTTGACCAACGCTGGAGCTGGTCCTCCCTGGTTTAACAAAGGAAATGAAATCTTAATGCCAAAACCGGATTACAGACATAGTAACCATGACTATTGAACCATCGAATTATTATACATAAACCATTTTTAAAATTACTGCCAAACTTATTGAACCGTTGCTTTCTGATAGACCTAAATACCTAGAGGTCAAGAAGCTAACTGGAGAAAACTGGCAATGCCAGCACTAATGTCCAATGTAAATTCACCTATAGAAAGTATCACAACATGCATTGAATACCCACCTAACAACTCCAAGAAAAAGTAGCATGCAAAGAATTCTGACAACAGCCAACACGAACAATAAAAAGACAAAGACAAAGAAAATCTTATATAGACAAAAAGAATCTCTCATTTAAAGAGAATTACCCCTTGGTTAGAAGAGACTTCATATCGGTTCCCCGATTCTCTATTCTGAAGTGATTCCCAAGACCTCTCCTCTCCAGTAGAAGGAAACTGTGCTGAGCGATTACGCCAATCACGATTGTCAGGCTCAGAGTAACGAGTCTGAGTCTGAGTTTGATTCGGTAGCTAGCAAAAGTTAAGGAAATAAACAAGTGTTAACAAAAAACGCTTCCTTGGCAGTGAGATTTGGAAATACAGGAATTTTATCAAGGCGATTATTAGATACCAAAATAAGGTGATTGAAAAGCAAAAGAGCACTTAAGGCTTACATTGCTTTCTCCACGACTCCAGTTCTGATCTTCACCAAAGAGTTCCACTTCAATCTCTCGTTTGATTTTAAGAATCTCATCAGAAACTTCTACAGCCTAAAGAGATGGCATTATGGGAAAACAGCATAATCAGATATTTTATCAAAAAAAGTCAAAGTGCCATTACCTTCAACCCAATAGAACTGAAACTAATTAGGGAAAATGCTGAAGTACGCTTTTGCAAGGCCAACTCAATATAATTGAAACAGAATGCTAAATTAAACAACTTCCTCGCATGTAAATAAAAGGCCTACTTGATCTTTTCAATTTGGTTTTTAGAAGTAAAATGCATAAGGTCATGCGCTTACCCCCCTAAGCTGTAGAAGCTGATCCCTAGTGTACCGTACACGCTCACGACCCTCAAATCGAGAGTCTCCAGCCTACAAAAATAAAAACAATTAACTACTTAGTTACTTATTACAAAACAACAACAACAACATGCAGTTATACAAGTTATTCTATACCAATTAGGAGAATGAGAAAAACTCATACGTAAATAACAACACAGTTTGAGAAAATAACAAGTATGCCACTAAAGACCGCAAAGGATAAAGTTATAGCCTTTCAACAATAAAAGATAACTAAGAAAATTCATGAAATCAACAATATCATTGATACAATCAAATCTACTAGCAAATTATCAAATACCACAGCCGCTAGACTAACAATTTGAAATAAAACCGATCTAAATTCAACAGTAAAACATGCATACTAAATCCGAGCCAATGAAAAAGTCTAGATCTAAAAAAGCGAGATATTAGTTTTGAAAAGAAAATGATAAAAAGATATAACCTTAATGGAAAACGAAGCAGAAGGAGCTCCATGGGGACGAAAAAGGGGAAGGTCAGAAGAAAGGGAACCAAAGGATAAAGAAGAAGAGGATGATGATGAAGAACCAAGGAGTCTGCTCCCTCGACCACCACCAGGTCTTAAGCTCAACACCGTCTGATCACTCTGATGCATACCTCGATCTTTTCTCACTTGAGATTCAATCTCCGGCCGTCCAACAAAGAACAAAATAACTCAGCGAAACGTAAAACGCTGAATCTGAATGTACGAAAAGAAGAACAAAAAGGAGGTTCTGTAAGCAAGTAAGTTTCTTTTCTTCTCTCTCTTCTGCGGGAGCGACAAGAAGAGAAGAGAAACGATGTGTGAAGACGGTAGAGATGAAACAAACCCTTGTTTCTGGAAAGGGTTTTTCGCCTTTTTTAAATTTTCGACTCGATCTTTTTTATTTATGAATCCGATCTTGATGCGTAATTACATCATTATCCTTCCGGCTTGTTTCGGAGTTCGGAACTTGCCTAGATTTCTTTGGTTTTAATTGACAACTTTACCCTTATCTGTTCTTAATAATTATTAATTTCTTTGGTTTTAATTTTACCTTTTAATTTATTTTTTTAATATCAAGATTTATTAAGATATCGTTGTAGTTCAGTAATTTTAAAAATATACTCCATGTAAAATAAAAATATGTATTTTGAGTACTAATAAATTAAGATTAATTTTAAATTAAAATTACTTACGTTTTTAACTAGGCTTTTTTTAATCGCTAAAACTTTTCAATTTACCCACAATATATATTTACATTATTAAGTATAGAGTTTAATATCATTTACATGACAATCTCATCGAACAAGTTGGTCTTGATCATAATAACAAATAATTTAAATTATGATAAATCTGATTAGATATTTATTAAAAAAATTATTTTTCCAAGTAATACAAATATATTTAAGATATTGCATCATCAAAGTTATGTTATTTACATTTTTTTATGAAACGTTATTTGCATTAATTATTTCTTTACGGAATAAATAGTTGCCAGTTGAGTTGTGATTTTTTTTAAACGATGATTAGATATTCACTAGTTTGTAAATTATAATTCATTGAGAAATACACGATACCTCATCAAAGCTACGTTATCTTTTTTGTTTTTATTTGATGAACCGTTGTTTACATTAATTACTTTTTTAAATAATAAGTATAACACAATAGTATATGTTGAGTTTTAATTTAATTGATATTGTTATTATATATAAAATAATATAAATTTAAATATATTTAAACACACATTATAATCATTGTTCTTATATTTATAAACAAAAAAAATTACACCAGCAACGTAAAAAAAACTATAACACAAAAGCTTCAAAACAAAGGAACTTTTGTTTATATCACTGGTAACAGGTACAAAGAAAAAATAATCAAGCCAAATAACAATATTGTATATATTCTAGTTTTTTTTTAAGTTACATAACTAGCCGCTCTTTTAGTTTTTTTCTCGACTATATCGGCTTGTTTTTTCTTTGTTTAATTTTCGGTAATACAAGTCTTTATATTAGTTGTCAACCACAAGTAATTTATATTTCATTTGTTTTTGTTTATTTTGTTTTGTTTTTTCTTCGCACATTTTGTTGTATTTTCCTCTACTTATGTGGCACGTTTTTTTTGCCTTTGTGGCACGTCTCTGCCTTATGGCTCACTTCTATGATTACTTTTGTAGGTTTTGGTGTTCGTACAGTGACCCTCACATCGCTTGTCTCTGTTTCGTGTTTGTCGGTGGTCACTTAGAGTTTGATCCCCTTTTGGGTTGTTTATCGATGTAATCTATAGTGAATCATCGTTTTTGAAAATAAACATGAAAGGTTGTTGCCGATTTTAAGGATTTTTCTAGTTCGTGTTTTGAGAATTCCCAATGAACCTTTTTTACAATGAACGGTATAAATTTTCTTTGATGCAAAGAGGAAGTGTCTAATATACTAAGCGTTATTTTTTTCGTATAAAATCAAAGGTTTAAATATTAATTTTTTGAATAAAATAAACTGAATTGTGAAGGTTATTTCCCTAAATTACAGTATCAAATATCAAATAAGATGTGGTATGTTTTTATTTTCATATACAAACTTATTTTCTATCACTTAGAACTTAATAAGTAAAAGGGCAAGGAAGTAATATGGAGAATAAACTTATCCGTCTCCAGTCTCCACTTGCCACTTATCACGTATGTCGGGTGAAATAACACAATCCTATAAGGAGAAAATGGTACTTTGAAAATCTCTCTCGTTAGTTTTTTACTAAGTAATTTTTCGTTTAGAAAAAGATTTATGTTTTTTTAGCTCTATAAAACTCTCATCCCTTGGCGGCCCTTCCTTTACGTTACCAACACATAGTAAGATGTTTAGGTGCTTGCCCTAACTTTTACCGGTTACCGCCTTGTGACCCCCACTATTCAACACATCTACACAAGTACTCAACGTTTTTTGCCACGTGAACTTACACGTGTCGGTCTGAATTTTAGCTTAACTAGTCATTGTTTATTTTAAAAAAACGTGTAATCATATTTAATCGTAATCTTTTAATAAAGTACACATATCGTATAAATATATTATTTAAATTTGTATATAATAAAAATAATTCCAATTAAACTAGTCACTTTTTATTAAATAAAGATACATTATAGATATAAAAATGTTAAAATAAAAAACCATTCATTATTATAATACTAATAAACACTCTGTCAAAATAAAATAAAATAATTGTTATTTTTAGGCAAAATAACAAAAAATGTTCTCAACGTTTGCATGTTTTGTCATTTGGCTTCCTATTCTTTTTTAGTCTAAATATGCTCCCCAACGTTTGCTTGTTTTGTCATTTGGTCCCCTATTCTTTCTTTTGGTCCAAACATGCCCAACGTTTCATTCATATTCCAAATGTGCCCCTGCTGGATGTAAACTGTCAATCAACTGACGGTGAACGACTTAAATTTTTTTGACGTGGTATCAACAGATCTTAATACGTGGCAAGTCCAGTCAGCATCAGCTGTTAAACGTCAGTTGACTGACAGTTTCCATCTAACAAGGGTATATTTGGACCAAATTGAAACGTTGGAGGCATATTCGGACTACGAATGAAACATTGGAGGATATTTGGACTAAAAAAAATAAGGAGTCAAATGACAAAACAAACAAACGTTGGGGGCATATTTAAACAAAAAAATAAAATGCTAAATGACAAAACATGCAAACGTTGTGGGAATTAGAAGTGACAATAAAAAATGTTTCCCAGTAATTCAAGCTAATGCGGGCGTTCCACCAAACCAAGTTTAGAAATTTGATTTTTTGTCCCTTCCAAAAAAAACAACAACCTAGGTTCACGCCTTAAAAAACATTATTAAAAGACACAACAACAAACCTAGACCATAAATAATAAAATTGATATAAGTATACTCAAAAACACCAACAGCTTGGATGAGGAGCGGCTTAAGACCTCAAAGTATTTTCCGAGCTAATAGCAGACAACTGCATGACCATCAGGAGCAAGTGAAATCAGCCTGTGGGTTAAGAATATATAATGTATCAGGATCCACGAAATTGGAAGAAAAAAATGGTGAGGGTTGTCTAGAAGATGGAGAGATTTCAACGTGTTCTTTACCTAACGATTGCAACTTTTGCTTTGGTTTCAAGTTCTTTCATCTCCAAGCCTGCTCCTCACGTTTCTTCTTCTTCTTCTTTTATCACCATTTTTGCCACCAAACTTATTTCCTTCTCTGAGTTTATAACATTACATGGATTACATTACAGTATAAGTTTGGAAATTTAATAGACAAACAAATGATGGAAAAAAGAAAAGAAAATGATGGAAACAGACAGATGGGAGGTCATTGAAACTTGTAAAAGCAGGGAGATAAAGGAGCAATGGTAGGTAGTTGGAAAAAAAAAAACACAGAGGAAAGCTTAGCTTCAAGGCAATGTAGACTCGGCAACAAACGACACTGTCCCTTAATGCACATGTTCAGCTCCCGACAAAACTCTATTTCATCCCTTCTCTCGCTTGTCTTGTTCCTCATTCATTCATTGATTCCCTCCTCTCATCATCTCCAATGGAAGCCAGCGCTGGACTTGTCGCCGGCTCACACAACCGCAATGAACTTGTTGTCATTCATGGCCATGAAGAGGTAGAACAATCAGTTTTACGAAACAGTTTGCTTAAACTCCTATTCTTTTGTTTTAGTTGGTGAAGGGATTATTGATTGTGTTCTTGGTGCATTCAGCATAAACCTCTGAAGAACTTGGATGGCCAAGTTTGTGAGATTTGTGGCGATGAAATCGGGTTGACGGTCGAAGGAGATCTTTTCGTGGCCTGCAACGAGTGTGGTTTTCCTGTTTGTAGGCCTTGTTATGAGTATGAAAGGAGGGAAGGGAGTCAACAATGTCCTCAGTGCAAAACTAGATACAAGCGTCTCAAAGGTATTGTCATTTAGACATTCATATTCTTGGTGCAGCCGGCATTATTTTTTCTAACAAGTGAGCTCTAAATCTATACTCTTTTTTTCTGGTTTGATTGTGTGGTGAAGGGAGTCCTAGAGTGGAGGGAGATGAAGATGAAGAAGATGTTGATGATATCGAACATGAATTCAACATCGATGATGAACAAAACAAGCATAGGAATATTGCAGAATCAATGCTTTATGGGAAGATGAGCTATGGGAGAGGCCCTGAAGATGATGAAAGTTCTCAAATCCCGACAGGTTTAGCTGGTATCCGGTCGAGGCCGGTAAGAAAAGTTATTTGATATGTGATTGACATTCAGCAACAACATGGAACTTATATCCCAATTGCCATGAATATTGTGTTCTTTCTGTTTGTTGCAGGTGAGCGGGGAATTCCCAGTAGGAAGCTCTCTTGCTTATGGGGAACACATGTCAAATTCTTCCCTCCATAAACGAGTTCATCCATATCCCACGTCTGAACCTGGTATGTTTAATCTTGTATTATCTAAAAGTATTTTTGTTTGCATAAATTATCTGATTTCTTAACCATAAAACAAATGGACTGTGCATATATGTATATATATTGGCAAACTAAAGGAAGTGCAAGATGGAATGAAAGGATGGATGATTGGAAAATGCAGCAAGGAAATTTGGGTCCTGAAAATGATGATGCCTATGATCCTGACATGGCAATGTAAGAATTTATTGCTGTTACGTGCCGATATGGGAAGAAAACTTGAATGTGCTTTCTCATGTAAAATCCTCTTACAGGCTTGATGAAGCTAGGCAGCCATTGTCAAGGAAGGTCCCAATTGCATCCAGTAAGCTCAATCCTTATCGTATGGTGATCGTGGCTCGTCTCGTTATCCTTGCTTTCTTTCTCCGCTATCGAATTATGAATCCGGTGCATGATGCAATTGGACTGTGGCTAACTTCTGTGATCTGTGAAATCTGGTTTGCCTTTTCATGGATCCTTGATCAGTTCCCAAAATGGTTCCCTATTGACCGCGAGACATATCTCGATCGCCTTTCCCTCAGGTAAACAGATTTTACAAAGTTCTAGCAACTCTTAAGTGATTATTTTTATCCATAATCAAACACATGATGCTTGATGCAGGTTTGAGAGGGAAGGTGAGCCCAACATGCTTGCTTCGGTCGATATCTTTGTCAGTACGGTGGATCCATTGAAAGAACCCCCTCTAGTAACAGCAAATACAATTCTATCCATCTTGGCCGTGGACTATCCGGTGGATAAGATCTCTTGCTACATTTCTGATGATGGTGCTTCCATGCTTACTTTTGAAGCATTGTCCCAAACAGCTGAATTTGCTAGAAAATGGGTGCCATTCTGTAAGAAATTCGCTATAGAGCCCCGAGCACCAGAGATGTACTTTACTTTAAAGGTTGATTATCTCAAGGACAAAGTCCAGCCAACATTCGTGAAGGAGCGTCGAGCTATGAAGGTGTGTATATATGAACTTCCGAAGACAAAAATCTGAGTTTTACATTGCAGTGAGTTAATCTTTTAAATTTTCATGGTGCTTAACAGAGAGAATATGAAGAATTCAAGGTTAGGGTAAATGCACTTGTAGCCAAAGCACAGAAGGTTCCTCTAGAAGGGTGGATCATGCAAGATGGGACACCATGGCCAGGAAACAATACCAAAGATCACCCTGGTATGATTCAAGTATTTCTCGGTCAAAGCGGAGGCCATGATACCGAAGGAAATGAGCTTCCTCGCCTCGTTTATGTATCTCGAGAGAAAAGGCCTGGTTTTGCACATCACAAGAAAGCTGGTGCCATGAATGCCCTTGTAAAGATCTTAAGCATTTATTAACTTCTGTTTCATTCTAGTTTCCCTTCATTTCTAAGGCCTAACTTTTATGTTAATCTATGCAAAAATTTCAGGTTCGTGTTTCTGGAGTGCTTACAAATGCCCCTTTTATGTTGAACTTGGATTGTGACCATTATATAAATAACAGCAAGGCTGTAAGAGAGGCTATGTGCTTCTTGATGGACCCTCAAATTGGAAGAAAGGTCTGCTATGTCCAATTCCCTCAACGGTTCGATGGTATTGATAGACACGATCGATATGCCAATCGAAACACAGTTTTCTTTGATGTAAGTGCATCAACAAATCTACTTTTCTTACACTATAAGATGTTATAGGGACGGATAAATGAATTGAACTTTTAACTCTTGTTCTCTGGTTTATGCAGATTAACATGAAAGGTCTAGATGGTATACAAGGTCCCGTATATGTCGGCACTGGGTGTGTTTTCAGAAGGCAAGCTCTATATGGTTATGAACCTCCAAAGGGGCCTAAGCGCCCGAAGATGGTAACCTGTGGTTGCTGCCCTTGTTTTGGACGCCGTAGAAAGGATAGAAAGCATTCAAAGGATGGTGGAAATGCAAATGGTCCAAGCCTGGAAGGTGGTTAAAATGACATTTTATTCTTGTCTTTCAATTTCAAGCAGCTGCCTTTTTATTGTTTATGCACTAACTTCAAAACCTTTTTTTTATATACTAACAACAACCGAAGATGACAAGGAGTTCTTGATGTCCAACATGAACTTTGAAAAGAAATTCGGACAGTCGGCCATTTTTGTAACTTCAACCCTGATGGAACAAGGTGGTGTCCCTCCTTCCTCAAGCCCTGCAGCTCTGCTCAAAGAAGCCATTCATGTAATTAGTTGTGGTTATGAAGACAAAACAGAATGGGGAAGCGAGGTACTTAATGCCAACCCGAATTTAGAAAGAAGAATTCATGTTTTTAAGTTTAAACATTAATCTGACTTTCGTACCTTCCGCGTGTGCAGCTTGGCTGGATTTATGGCTCAATCACAGAGGATATTCTAACAGGTTTCAAGATGCACTGCCGTGGATGGAGGTCAATATATTGCATGCCAAAGTTGCCTGCATTCAAGGGTTCAGCTCCCATCAATCTCTCCGATCGTCTCAACCAAGTCCTTCGATGGGCGCTCGGTTCTGTTGAAATCTTCTTTAGTCACCACTGCCCTGCATGGTACGGCTTCAAGGGAGGAAAGCTGCGGTGGCTCGAGCGATTTGCATATGTCAACACAACAATCTACCCCTTCACATCTTTACCACTCCTCGCCTATTGTTCCCTTCCAGCAATTTGTTTGCTTACTGACAAATTTATCATGCCACCGGTAAATAAAAGACTCTCCTTTAATCATTCAAAGTATAGATTAAATACTTTATCTGCTAACTTGTTCGTATTCGCTCATGCAACAGATAAGCACCTTTGCAAGCCTATTCTTCATTGCCTTGTTTCTTTCAATCTTTGCAACTGGCATTCTTGAGCTACGGTGGAGTGGAGTAAGCATCGAGGAATGGTGGAGAAACGAGCAATTTTGGGTCATCGGTGGTATTTCGGCGCATCTATTCGCCGTTATCCAAGGCCTGTTGAAGGTTCTAGCTGGCATTGACACTAATTTCACTGTCACATCCAAGACAACAGATGATGAGGACTTTGGAGAATTGTATGCCTTCAAATGGACAACCCTCCTAATTCCACCAACCACAGTCTTAATCTTCAACCTAGTAGGAGTTGTTGCCGGCATATCGGATGCCATAAACAATGGATACCAATCCTGGGGACCTCTCTTTGGAAAGCTCTTCTTCTCCTTCTGGGTGATTGTCCATCTCTATCCATTCCTTAAAGGTCTGATGGGGAGGCAAAACAGGACACCAACCATTGTGGTTATATGGTCAGTGCTATTGGCTTCAATATTCTCATTGCTTTGGGTTCGAATCGACCCGTTTGTGTTGAAAACCAAAGGACCGGACACCAAAATGTGCGGCATCAACTGTTGAAAAATTCATTCAGCGTGGTTCTCTAGATTATGCATGTACATTCTGGCTCATACGAGTATATGGTATTGCGATGTATGAACAAAAAAATGTGGAGATGCACGTGAAAGAATAAAACTAGAGTGAAAAGTTTTGTGTAGTTATATGCATTGTACCAACTTCCAAGTTCAAACTCTGGGTCTGAACTATTTTTGCAAGTTTAGAAACCATATCCGTGGCTGCTGGTTTTCTACAGTGCTGAACCGTGAATAATCACTTGATTTGGTCCAAATCTCTCTCAAACAAACCCAGCGAAAGAGATTTAATGTCGAAAGCACTGAAAAAATTCGGCAAATATCAGCCATGGCTCCATCGTAGAAAGCCCATCTTGTCTGCTTGATTCTTTAAATGCACTCCGGCCAAAATCTGAAACTTTCAGATTCCCTCTTTTCATCGACGAGGAGATTCTCAGGCTTCAAACCCCTCTGCCACGGCAGCAATCAATCGCTAGAAATAGTGTCGGGTGTATCTTCCTTGAGTTTGCCTTTACCGACCCTTGTAGAAAAGTTCTCAACTTTACAATGTATTGTTTGTCCCACATCGAATAAAAACTTGTCTATGAGCTATTTATAATAAGAGGTTGAAAGCGAAAGGCCAACAGGGGTGGTAGGAACCGTGGTGGCCTCGATATCCGGTTAATGAATCCTAAACCTACCCTCTTCAAGGGGGAACATCTGTTGGGGTCTTTCTCCAGCGTTTCCCCCGTGTGGTCAAAAAAATGAAACGTTGATGCCCTACGAGTGCCGTTCCGCAGGAGGAGTTGCAGGTCCGGGTTGGGTGCGCTCAAACGCGTGCTAACAGCTATCAGGTCCTCGCCTCTTAACCACCCCACCCATCTTTTTATCTTTTTAAAATGGAATTTCCCAATGATAATTAAGTTAATACTTAAATCTAATGCTAAATTAAGAATGAAAAATGTATAGGCACTTAGCTTGGAATTAGCAATCACATGATGCCACAAAACCCCCGACCAAGTTGAAATTAAATAAAAGGAGAGGCAGAGATGTTAAGGCATTTTGAGATTAATGCTTCACTCAGAAATATCATTATTAAACTCTTTTTCCTTATGTTTTGCTAACATAGAGGAGATCTATGGGGGATGCCTTTTCTTCTATTGATCATACTGGTAGCCATGTCTTGATCCTCAGAAATTTTGGTAGCTGATCTTTCACACAAATATAGCCCATTTCTCTTCTTCCTCACAACCGTAAGCCATGCTCATGTTATTTGACCCTGACGACGACGACATCATGATCGACCCATCGCCGTCCACTATCGTCGTCTCGTAGTCTCCGATTTCTGGCGGATCAGGAAATCCGGGCCGAGTGTCAAAGTGTTGCACTCCCTTAAGAATGGAGAGAGGTTTTTGTAGTGTTTCAACACATAATCCACCTAATAACAATTTTAGGGGTTTAAACTCATTTGATCACTCATTCAACAATGTGAAGATTGAAGTGAATCGTATTCAGACCTTGCACCATAGAGAGCAATGGATGAAAGGTTCTTGGAGACTTCTGTCACATGAAGTGCAATAGTTTCCAGCCCCTTTGAATTGTCTGTTTTGAGGTCTTTTCCTTATGAACACCACTACATATGTTCTTACGCTTAAAATTAACTTTAAGTTTTAGAGTTTAAGGTTTTAGGTTAGGAGTTGTGGTTAAAGTTAAGAAAATTTAGGGTATGATGTATTTTTAGGGTATAGTGTGTAGAGTTTAGGATTTAAAATTTAAGGTTAGGGCTTAAAATTTAATTTTATAGTGTTTTTTAATGTTGGAGCATATGTAGTGACACCGAAAAGGGACATACGATCCTTCTTTTTCTCCTTTGGAGTTGGGGAAAGATACCCATTGAATATTTTAAGTAACCCTTGTATTAAAAAACTGGCTTAGTTACCAACATCTAATTGGACTAGTGGAATGAGACACTAGATCCTTTAAGCAATATCAAGGGTTTGAATCTTGTCGTTGTGAATGGACAATTGAATTGGGAGGGTCGCCTCATGACGGGTCTTTAGAGTACCCGGTCCGAATTAATCAATCAATAGTTAATGCTGTTGAAACAGAAGATTGTGAGATAATACCAGATTTCACACAGAAACCATGAGTACAAGTAGTAAGATTTAAATAGCCAAAGGGGTGAAAAGCAGGTAAAATGATGGGAAATACACATTGTCGAAATAAGTGTTATTTTTGTAAGTAGTTTGGAATGAATATTTTTTTAATAATTAAAATAAAAATATTATTCGAGTAAAGAAGCCAATAAAATTAATAAAACATCATAAAATCTTGTAACTTGTTTTATCGACATAAAAGAAAAATCCAAGTAAATTCAGATAACAAAATCTTGGCTGAAGAGATCCGGAGCTTACTATTGGTCACTTTACTTTTCTGTCTTTTTTTGGTTCAATACTACTGGTCAATTAGCTTACAAGTGGACTGGACAGCACTCGTGATATTCTAAATATTAGCATCCACATATTCGTTCGATTTAAAAATTAACCTAACGTTAAATAATTAAGAATAAAAATTTAACATCAAACCAAAAATTAAATATATGAATAAATGACCAATTCAACATATTATTTTTTTATAAGAATATGAGTATCTACTATTGTAACCCCCGTAGCCCGGTCTAGACGGCTGACGCGAACTACGAAGATTACACGGGGAAAACCAAAGTCAACCCGAAAGTTAACCTTGATTAACGACCCTTTTTTTTTTTAAACTTGTCTAGATGCACATTAAACCTAGGCATACTCTTGAGATAACCATACTCAAAAATCACAGCAATCGGAAAACAATAAGGGACTCAATTGCACAAAATACGAATTTAGGGACCAATTTGTGAATTCTAGAAACTAAGAGGACTTTACTAAATTTTAAGTTACCATTATGATATTAGTCATGTTTCATACCTCTCTGCCAAATTTCAACTCAAACGGACATCTCAAGCCCAATTTTTTTTTAAGCTTCAACTGTAAGGGGGTATTGATACCCGTCAGGAGGGTATTGATACCCCTCCTCAGCGGTATCGATACCCTACTGTTGGGTATCGATACCCCTCCTCAGCGGTATCGATACCCTACTGTTGGGTATCGATACCGAAATTGGCAGTAGCTTCAATCACCAAAAAGGTATCGATACCCTACTGTTGGGTATCGATACCCCCTGCTACGAACCTTCAGTTTGAGCTGATTTAAGGCACAAGAAGGCCCCTAAATCCCTCAAAAACCCCAACCAGCACACTAACATCAATCCTAAGGCAAATCAAACATAAAATCATGCTTTCACAAGGACCAAAGGACACAAATCAACATGAGCAATTTAGGCATGAGTTAACATTCATCAATGCAACACAATTCACACACAAACAAGGCATCAAGGAGTCTAAACATGCTCCTAACAACCAACAACTACTCATCAAAGCCATACATGTCCCATTGCTCAAACTATTACATGTCTAACATTTAAAAACCATACTTGATAAACTCAAGTCCAAAACCACACTTGGAACCTTCCACTTGCACAAGCAACCCACGAACTAAGGATCTGCAATATTGAACAAAGAGAGCGTAAGCAATAATGCTTAGTGAGGGTAAGCTCTAAAAACAAACCTCAACATTGCAGGGTCCGAGCACAGTCTAACCAAAGCATCACACAAACATATCAAGAATTTACAAGAGCCACAATATAAGATGCATGAACAATTTATACTGTAAATGTCATGCTCTCCAAGCTTCAGCTTCCTCAATATCAACAGCCACAACCCACATTTCCATGCCTAGCATGTACTCATCATGACATCACCGTCATACACCATTTCCATGCATAGCATGTACTCAACATGACATCACCGTCATACACCATTTCCATGCATAGCATGTACTCAACATGACATCACCGTCATACACCATTTCCATGCATAGCATGTACTCAACATGACATCACCGTCATACACCATTTCCATGCATAGCATGTACTCAACATGACATCACCGTCATACACCATTTCCATGCAAAGCATGTACTCAACATGACATCACCGTCATACACCATTTCCATGCATAGCATGTACTCAACATGACATCACCGTCATACACCAACCACATTTCCATGCATGCTTTATGCAATACAAAACATGCCTCAACTCACATGTATAATACAATATACATAAGCATTCATACATTTAAGTTCATCCAAAGGCTCTAGATCAAGTTTAGGATTAGGCTACCACACTAATCCCAACTCTAGGTGGGTCTACCAAGCCCGACCTAGTCCGTATACTCGAACCAACCATTTTAAAACCACTTAAAACATTTAACCACTCACCTCTACCTCCAAGCTCAACTACCAAGCAACCATCACCTCCAAGTTTCCGGATTTCTTCTCGATGCTTTGCCGACCCAAATTCTTGCTTCTAAACAACCTCAATACAATTCAAACAACCTCAAATCAGCCCAACATCAAATTATCAACCCGGAATACAATTCAAGTACAATTTACCATGTTGCAAACCATGACCAAACCCCATACTTAGCAATTTCGGACAGCCCCAATACCTCTTCCAAAAGCTATGTTTCCAACATCCATTGCACCCATAAATAATCCCAAATCAATCCCTAATCATAGTACTACCATTGGCTATCAATTCCCACCTAAAACAACTCCCAAAACTCACCCAAAACCCTCCAAAAATCCATTTTCGTACTCATATTTTACCCAGCAGAAAATCATGTTTTTAAACACCCAAATGACATCTAAATGATTCCAAAACATCCTCCTAGCATACATAAACCATCAGCCCTCTAATTACAATCTAAAACTCACCAAAAATTAAGTTTTTGACACTTTAAAAATGGGTCTAGGAACCCACTTCGGATTTTTACCAAAATTCAACCAAATTGATATATGTTACACCTTTTAACATGATTAAACAAAGCCCCAACTCAATTTATCAAAACAAGATGAAAAACCCCTTAAAACCCCAAACTTTGATATGAACCCTAATTTTCAAAACTCCATAACTTTGAAATCTAAGACTATAGATAGATAGAGGATAAAGAGGAGATTAAGAAAACATAATTACCTTTCAAAAACCCCTTGAATCGATGAAGAAATCAAAGAGAATAGTGACTTGAAAATTTGAGAGAGTTTGAAGATGGTGGTGGGTGTTTTCCACGGGAAATAATGAAGAAAAGGGGAAGAAGATGATAATTTTTATCCCCTTAAAATCTTTTGGGGAAAATTACAACATAGGTCCCTCCCTCTTTAATAAAGCTTAATTTGCTCACACTAAGGTTAATTTGATTGAAATAAATTTTACCGACTCGAACCAACTAACCCGACTAACTTCTAGCCCCAAAACACGGGTGTTACAACTATTATACAAAATTTAAAATTTTACATGATAATTTCCATTTAAATATGCCATGAATATTTCAGGACAGACGGTTGAAATTGCACTAATATTACACCCAATTTTTTTAAGAATATGACACTTACCATATTATTTTTAAATTTATAACATTTTAAACAGTGACTTAAAGTCAGATTGAAGACAATCCATCTTTAAACAATGACAGTGAGCCAATGGGAAGATGTTAGGTGGGTGAGTCGAAACCCTGATACACCGACTTTTAATCTTTAATTAAAAAAATAAAGGAAAACAATAAAGTTGGATTGAAGATAATTCGTTTTTAAACAGTGAAGTTAAAACCCTGACACAAATATATTTAGACCAAATTAAAATATTTAATATCTGTCAAGTTCAGTCAACATCAGCCGTTGACCGTCAGTTGACTGACAGTTTACATCCAACATAAATATATTTAGACCAAATTAAAATATTTAAGTTGTCTGCTCTAAAAAAAATAAGAGACCAAATGACAAAATATACAAATATTAAGGCATCCTTTTTGTCATTTAGCCTAAAAAATGGGATGCACAACCTTTTATAAATAAGACAAATGATAGAATTTGAGGACATTTATTTCCACATGTTTTCTTATAAATTCAATTTTTTCTTAATTTAACTTAAAGAAAACCACTTTTTGTTTTAGAATTTGTCACTTAATTATATATATATATATATATATATATATATATATATATATATATGATAGTTTATTATATTTACGACGTAAAATAAAAAATTATATACAATTATATCAACTATGTATGTGATCTTAATTATTTTTAAAGATAATAAAAATACGGAAAATGTCATTATAAGTTTATTAATTAATTTATTTTGAAGCCATTATAAAATTATTTATTCTTATTTAAGAAACCATTAATTTAATATAGATGAAGAATTGGAGATATATAGAAAAAAGTTAATTTTCATTTTATTATTTATCTTTTGAAATTGGCATAGGAAAATATCATTGAGAAGGTCATATCTCATATAACTCCAGAGGTTTAAGGGAGGTTCCTTTCTTCTTCGTTCTTCACCGCCCTGAGAATTCTTCCTTATCTCCCCAACAACCAAAAATGGCTGCCACTGTCTCACTGTCCTTAACTCAATACCCGACATATTCAAAACCCCTAAAACCACACAAAAAACCCCTTCTTTTCCTTCAAAAGCACTCCTTTCCTTCTCTTATTTTCTCGTTCCCTTTCCAATTCAGTCTCAATTCCCATTCGAACCCACATCGTTCCCACCTTTTATACGACTCCATCCACGACAACTTCGTAGAAAACATCGAAAACCCAACCAATTTCCTCTTACCCAATGCTCACAGCCGCCAAATTCTTTCCCCAGATTCTGCCCCAAGGATATTTATCCAAGACCCACCTTGGATATCAACTTTATTTTTGAAAGGTCTTTACAAAATGACCAACCAGACTGTCAAAATAGAGCACAAAGAGATCGAGAAAAGGAAGTATAATTTGCTTAGGAGGAGACAGGTGAAGGAGGAGACTGAAGCTTGGGAGAAGATGGTGGAAGAGTATAGGGAACTGGAAAGGGAAATGTGTGAGAAGAAATTGGCTCCCAATTTGCCGTACGTCAAAGGGTTGTTTCTGGGATGGTTTGAGCCTTTGAGGGAGGCAATTGCGAGGGAACAAAAGGTTCAGAAAGGAAAAAGCAAGAAGCTGAGAGCGGCTTATGCCCCGCACATTGATTTGTTACCAGCAGATAAGATGGCCATAATTGTTATGCATAAGATGATGGGATTGCTTATGGGAGCTGAGGAAGATGGGTATGTGCAGGTTGTGCAGGCTGCTGTGCATATTGGGATGGCTGTTGAGCAGGAGGTTCCTATCAAGCTTAATTTTCCTTCCTTTTTTTCTTTTCCTATTAGTTGGAGGTTTCTGGTTCATATTATTTTACAAAAAACATATTCTTTCATTATTTTCCTTATTAGTAAATGTGATTTATTATCTTCGCGTCATGCTATTTCATTTGTCAGGGATGTTGGCCTTCTCAGCTGACTCTTTTTCTTTCTATCTTTGTTGTCATAACGAGGATGAAACTTTGTTAATGCTACCTTTTATCAGGTTAGAATTCATAGCTTCTTGGAGAAAACTAAGAACTATCAAAGGAAGCAGATTGTAGATGAGGTTCAAGGTGTGAGCAAGGAGAAGGAGATACTTAGGAAACGTGTTAATGGTTTGATTAGGAGGAGAAGACTCATTGAGGTGCATAAACTGGTAAAAAATGAAGAAATTAAACCTTGGGGTCGAGATGTTCAAGCTAAGGTTTGCAGCCTTTTGCATATCTTCTTTTCTTAACAGTTGATTGATTTCAAAAGGTCTTTCCTCTATGTTTTAGATTTTGAGAAACCTTTCTTGGTTGATTGTTACCCTACAGCTTGGAAGTCGTCTTATAGAACTATTAACTGAAACAGCTCATGTGCAACCACCAATTGACCAGTCTGGAGATAGCCCTCCTGATGTTCGGCCTGCATTTAGACATAAATTTAAAACTATCTCGAGGGACCCTGGGTGAGACTTTATCTTCTTGGTCAGCCTTTTATCTTTGCAGAATGAACCCCATGCCCTATAATGGTCTGCCAGATAATCTTCCAGGCAATTAGTCACTGGGCTATTTCTTAGGCGTGGAATTGCTCAGAATTGATTTCCATGTCTTCCCAGTAGACCTCTGGCTTTTTGTTCAGATGGTGCTGCATTTGGGGGGCTAAAAGGGGTGTCAATAATGCTAAATTTTTTCCGGTAACAATTAATTTTCTGAATACTGTGTTGTTGTAGGCAAAAAATTAAGAAGAGATATGGGATTATTGAATGTGATCCTTTGCTACGTTCAGGGCTTGATAAATCTGTAAGTTGACATTTCTTTTCATTTATACTTTCTATTCTGGAACCTAACAGTGTTTGCTGTTTTTAGTCTAGTTACATGCAAATCCTGCACATTAGGATTTTACCCTATTAGGAGATACTCAAAGGCATTTTACCCTATTAGGATTTTCTGGTCTAAGTTGTTTGCTTGTGTGCTAGTTATAATTATTTATATTACTACTAAGCTCAGAAGGTATTCTAGTCAGCAATATGGGTGTTGACTAATAATAACTGCCTGTTGACTCCTTTGGATTCCTGAAACTCAAATACTTCTTATTTCTTTTGTTTGCATGCAGGTTAAGCATATGATGATTCCTTATGTACCAATGTTGGTGCCTCCAAAAAAATGGAAAGGGTATGCTGGAAAGAAAAATTAGGATAGACTGATAGTTTCATCTGCTTTCCAGGAATTTATTACATGTAGCTTGCAGGAGTCAAAATGTTTTCTGTAAAGTCAAAGGAGTCAGCATGTATCATTTCTACATTCCTTTTCTTGCTTACCCTCTGAAGCCAAATAGACGCAAATTTAAATCAATTGTTACACTTAAGTATTCACAAACTCCTTCCAGGTATGACAAGGGCGGCTACTTGTTCTTGCCTTCTTATGTCATGCGAACTCATGGATCAAGGAAACAACAAGAGGCAGTTAAGGGTGTCCCTGTAAAAAATATGCGGAAAGTATTGGAGGTAATAACTCTTTTTGTTTTCTTCTTTTCATGCATTTCTTTCTTGTTGTATAAGTTAAGGCCAAAGATGTTTGTTGGCCTGACGTAAATTCGTTTGGGACATGTCATGTAATAAATTCTGCGATTCTGTATATAAACTCAACTAAAATCTTATAAGAAATTGGCTAGTGCTGCGTGACTTTCCCAAATGGCATGTGTGCAGGCCCTTGATACACTTGGAAGCACCAAATGGAGGGTGAACAAGAAGGTACTTGCTGTGGTAGAGAGTATTTGGGCTAGTGGTGGCAACATTGCAGGTTTGGTTGATCGAAATGATGTGAGCACATCATGAACTTCTGCTTTCGAAATTTACTTTATTATTGTACCTTTTCCCCCTAGCTATCTAACACTGCTTGAATGATACTCTACCTAGAGCTTTGGTGCTTGCCAGTTAACGGTATCCACATTCTAATGATTCTGACTTGAAATCCTATGAAAACTAGTGTTTATTAACATATTTTATGATGATCAAAGCACCCTTTTAATGAAAAGGAGATACCTTTCTTCATGCTTGTTTATTTGAAAATCATGCCAAATTTTCCACCATATCGGTTAACTGCTGGTTAATTCCAGCCAGTTGCCTTTTTGGTAATATTTACACGGAATCCCAGTTGACAACTAGTCTAGCATGCATGAACCTCTTTAAACTCCATAGTCCATCCCACCAAATTAAATGTCCTTACATTTTAGGCTGTCCTAGAACTATGGTCTCTCTTTTTTGGGCAACTAATCCTCTCTATTGTTTATGATTATATTACTATGTGGCATAAACAAACACTGTGAATCAACAATATAACAATTAAAAATTCTAAGATGCTTATGATCTGCTTTTTACTTGCACTGTATGCCAAACAATATGTAGCCAGTTTGATATGCGGTGAATATTTACCACTATATACTTCTGTCCCTGAAATATACCTTCGATGTTTTTTAGATTCCTATACCAGACAAGCCTCATTCAGAGGATTCAACAGAAATACAAGAGTGGAAATGGAATGTGAGAAAGGCAAACAAGGTTAACCGTGAGAGACATTCTCAGCGATGTGACACTGAACTTAAGCTTTCGGTACCATCTCTCTACCCCCCCCCCCCCCCCCCCCAAAAAAAAAAAAGTGTATCAGTGTGTGCATTGCTTGATGGTTTTTATTTTGATGCATTTGCCTGTTTGTGCATTTGTTCTCATATGACAGGTGGCTCGGAGAATGGAAAATGAGGAAGGCTTTTATTATCCTCACAATCTTGATTTTCGAGGTCGTGCATACCCCATGCATCCACATTTGAATCATCTAAGTTCCGATCTCTGTCGAGGAGTTCTTGAATTTGCAGAAGGACGACAACTGGGAAGATCAGGGTTACATTGGCTGAAAATACATTTAGCAAATCTGTACTCAGGAGGTGTTGAAAAGCTTTCACATGATGGGCGTTTGGCATTTGTTGATAACCATTTAGATGAAATATTTGACTCAGCAGAAAACCCTATCAATGGTAACCGATGGTGGTTAACAGCCGAGGATCCTTTTCAGTGCTTAGCTGCTTGTATTAATCTGTCAGAATCCTTAAAGAGCCCATCACCACATAGAACGGCATCCCACCTACCAATTCATCAGGTAAATCTTCTTTAGGGTTCTTGAAGCAGATAAAAGGCACCTATCATCGTAGTGTACCTGGTCAAATTATCCGTTGTCTATTTAATCTTGTTAAAGATAAGAAAATAGGAATCTCTATCTTAAAATAATAAGAGTTTAAACTACTCATTTAGATGGATTTCTAGCATTGTGAATATTCCAAGAGAGCACAGAGTGATAGAGCACCTTTGCATGACTACCACATCTTAGGATAGTAGTGACCTTTTACTGCTACCACATCTTAGGTTATGAATGACTGTTTAGAAAATACCTGCATTTTTTGGGTTCTATTCTCCCTGTTTAAAGGGTATTGTTTATCAGTTTTTCTTACACGCATCTGAACCTTATTCTTCTTCAATTTTCTTTACATGAATATTTTTAAATTTATCTTCTATTGTTTCTTGTTTTGCGTATCCCCCCTCTTAAGTCTTAACTGCTTCATCTGCCTCACTCTCCTTTTCCTTTTCTTCTCCCCCTTAAAAATTTCAACATAGGATGGTTCCTGCAATGGCTTACAGCACTATGCAGCCTTGGGAAGAGACAATGTACGTTTGTTGGTTATAGATAAGCATTCTTTCCTTGTTCTAAATAATCTACAATCCACATTCTCAGGTTTGGGTTTTATACACACACATAAAATATGTTTTCTTAATACATTTCGAGAAACTGAACTTGTTTCCAGTACTAATTACAAAATTATTACCCCACTAATTATCAGTTTAACATTAGCCACACTTTTCTGTTATGTTAGTTATTGAAAGTGCTTCTATGGCCTCACATCTTTTATCCATTCTCATAGTTGGAAGCTGCAGCAGTTAACTTGGTCGCTGGAGAGAAACCTGCTGATGTTTATTCAGAAATAGCTGCGAGGTATATTCAACTCCTCCTAGTTATCATCTGGAAAACTAGTAATGGGGTATAAAAAACATGCCACGTCTCAACTTTTATTGCTCCATTTAGAGTTAACCTCTCTGATATTATTGGCTGCATTTAGTTGCTTCTTAAAATTGAGGAAAGAGTAAAAAGCAACCAAAACATAATTCTACTGCGTCTTTTGCATTCAAAGTGCTTTGCTTTGGATTGCAAAACTATATGCGGAAATGGCAACAATTGAATGGAGCCTTTGTCATCGGGAAAAACTGCTGGATATAGGCAGTGTTGTTTTAATTAAAAAAAATTACACTTGATTGAAGGAATGCTTAGAAACTAAAACAACCTGAATTAGACTATGCAGTAATTCATTTATGGAGCAGATGTATTTGGTTTGGTAGAAAAAAATCGGAGAACCTGTTAATATAATTTTGTAATTGTATGTGGTGTAGATAAAAGGAATTTTAGAAGGAAAATCATGATAAATTTTATAATTAACTCAAACAGAATAGTCTTTCAAACTTGAAGAATGGATAAGATAATGGTTGGAAGAGTATTTGAGTTGCAGCAACACAAGAGTTTAAGGACGGTTAGAAAAGTTGCAAGGGTCCAGGAGGAGATACTAGGTCATGGTTTGCTATCTTTCCTGTAGCCCGTGTTCATAACTTCATATCCATGCTTCATAGAAGCGAACTTTCCAATACTATCTTCTTGGTGCCTTATCTTTCGGTGTTATTATGTCAGCCTATTCTCTCTCTGTTGCTGCTTTCCTTATTCCTTGTCACTATTTATATCTTCCGGGCTTTGCAGGGTTCACAATATAATGAAGAGGGACAGTAACAAGGATCCTGCAACAAATCCTAATGCTTTATTGGCAAAGCTCTTAATTGATCAGGTTGGACTGGGTTTTATTGGAACTCAAATTACTAGATTTCCTTGAACAGTTAACATCTAAACTATTTACAATTGATTTTGAATTATGACTTTTCCTCCCTTAAACTACCGGATTAAAATGTTAAAACGTTCAGGTGGATCGAAAATTAGTAAAGCAAACGGTAATGACCTCAGTGTATGGTGTAACTTTTGTTGGGGCACGTGAGCAAATAAAAAGAAGATTGGCGGAGAAGGGTCATATAACTGATGATAGACTGCTGTTTTCTGCTGCTTGCTATACTGCTAAAGTAAGCAATCCATTTAATTTTATATACTTTTCCTTTTTTATTTTAGGAGAGTATTGTTCCTTGAACTATTATATCAGCAGTTGGAGGATGGAAGAAATGTTCTATTTTATGTGTGGATGTGTGTATGTATATTTGTTGGTGTGTCTGTTTGCTTAATACAAATGAAAAGGGTGAATAAGATATAAAGATAGAAGATTATGCTATCAATATTTTTGTTGAATTAAAATAATTTAACTTGCCTTATTTGATACTAAAGTCAAAAAAAAATTAACAGGTGACATTGGCAGCCCTTGGAGAATTATTCCAAGCAGCGCGCAACATAATGGGTTGGTTAGGTGACTGTGCAAAGGTACGACTTCTTTTATTACAAGAAACATGATACAAACTACCTTGTGGTACTAATTTTGGAGCAACGATTTTTACTTCAATCAATTTATTAGTCTGCAATCCTTGTATTGTAGATTGTTGCTGCAGAGAATCAACCAGTGCGGTGGACAACACCTCTTGGTCTCCCTGTTGTGCAGCCCTACTATAAAAGTGAGAGACATCTTGTAAGTGTTATAATTGCAGTGTACTGGATTATCAAACCTGTTCAATTTTTAAATATCATTTTGATTAATCACATCACTAGGTCAGCAAAAAGGCTGAAAATTTTCATTGTATACACTGAGTTTTAATTTCAAACAATCCAATGGGAAAATTGGCCACCGGCTTTCTAGTTCATCTGTCCGTCTAAGCCAAGTGAGATATTCTGTGGGAAGATACATCAGTGTGTGGAAGGTTCCCTTCCATTAAAATGCTGACGGACGCATTTTGTTATATCTGTAACTGCAATAACTTGAGGGAGAAAGCAGAAGCACTAGAGCTAGAGGAGTGCTTCCTCATACTCTTACTAAACGCATGTTCTTAGCTAGTATTTGTGAATAACTAGTTCGGGGAAAAGAAAAACTATTCTTCTTATCTGTATTGCACAGGATAAATTTTGTCTTTTATAAAGTGTTCATACTTCATACTCCAGGCTTCAGGATTGCAGTTGGATTAGGATACACTTTAATAGAATACTATCTGTACTCGGTTTAGTCTTTCACTTAAATAATATTTGACATTAGAGTAACAAAATCCACTGATGCTTTTCAGATAAAAACTTCTCTACAAGTATTGGCCTTGCGGCGGGAGGGCAGCTCAGTAAGTTCCTTATTCTAGCCCTTGTTTTGAGTTCCTATTTATGCTTGGTTTGTTCTTAAGCAGGTAGAAACACTAATCTTTTCTCAATTCCAGGTAGAAGTTAGAAAACAGAGAACTGCATTCCCTCCAAATTTTGTGCACTCACTTGATGGTTCTCACATGATGATGACTGCTGTTGCATGTAGAGACGCCGGTCTACATTTTGCAGGTCAATCACAATAACTTTTAGTAAGCTGAGCCTAGATGCATGAGAACAAATAATTTTAACTTGTTTAGAGCTTTGACATTATTTTAAAAAGGAGAATTTCTTTAAGCGAATGCTTTTCCAAAAAAGAGAAGTACTGAAACTGTTAAAAATGTTATGGAGTGTTGAAAATATTGCGGAAACTATACAAACCACAAAGTCTTTATTTTATGGTGTTGAAAATATAACTGTTGTATATGAGCTTGAAAATAATTTGCAGAGTATATTGGGTGGTATTAGGATTCATGTTAAAATAAAAAAGGGTGAACCCGTCTGTTTGAATATGATAGTCGGGAAAACCATCTAATAATGTTTTTCTGTAACATAAATTCTCACGTCCTCATCAAATAAAACTATTTGCAGGGGTCCATGACTCTTTCTGGACACACGCATGTGATGTGGAGATGATGAACCAGATACTTCGAGAACAATTTGTGGAGCTTTATAGCATGCCAATTCTTGAAAATGTAAGCTTGGTGATCCCTGTCTTCCCATTCCTAGAACAGGAAATTGAAACATTTTCCAATCTGATATTTACCTCCGGTGTTGCTGAAATTTCTTTCTCATTCATTTTGTTTAACCTTTTGTTCTCCGCAGTTGCTTGAAAGCTTCCAAACATCATATCCGTCATTGGTTTTTCCACCCCTCCCAGAGAGAGGCAACTTTGACTTGCGAGAGGTTCTCAAGTCACCGTACTTTTTCAACTGATCCTCCAAGTAGAACGACGTTAATATATTGTTTGCAGAACATTGCTAGCTTGTACATTCTTTTGCCCTTGAGAATCAACAAGTTTCGATGAGGACTGAGGAGAAAATCCATGTGGGAGTCAACTGAAACTTGGGAAACGATAGCCCGACTGCTTCCTGCTTCTTGTGGTTAAGTTCATGACTAGACTGTGAAGGTCCCTTACCGGAGACGTTGTGTTTCTGGCCTTCCTTAGAGGCGAGAGATGTCGAAAAAAGCGAGATACAAGATATATTGCAGCAAACCTTTTATATGCTGCAGAAGCTGATCATCAGGACAACAAAGGATGACTTTTTCTCGATTAATTTAAACACAACAGCAAAATTTTGTTTCTTTTATTTCATCTCTGTATTTATTGTGGCAATGAAAGAAAATAACAGAGAAAGCAGCAAAGCGAGGAACACTTGCCTGTGGATCAGCAACCAATGTAACCTCATATGCCCATCTTAATGAAATTTAAGGGGGTTTGTTTTTTGGTGTATGTTTAAGAACTTGTATTTGAATTTGGTGATGAGAAATTGTTAAGAGTGGCTTTGGTATTTATTTTTATGATATTTCTTTTTGCATATTTTTAATTAAAACTTTAAGTGGATTTTAGGTGTTAATATTCATATTTAAATATCTAACTTTATAATTTAAGGTTTAAATTTTATATGCTACAACTACTCAATCTTAAACCATATACTAAATCTCCATGCTAAACTCTTTCTTTCGTATTGAATTTTAGACAAATTATTCAAGACATATTTTATGTATTCTAAAGTACAAATATTTTGTTTTAGGAATTAGAATTTAATACTCCATAAAGATTAAGGTTTAATTTGTAAGGTTAACGGTTAGTATTTCAGAGTAAATTTATGCAATTTTTTATACAATATATATAGTTTAAAGGTGATTATAAAATAATATCGGTTTAAATATATTTTTAACTATTTGACAATACAATAAACATCATCGGCATTTTATTGTATAGTTATAAAATAATTGTATCGTCTATTAAAAAAAATTATAATTGTATCGTAGGTATATATCGAATACGAAATGGAAAGAGAAACGAATGAGCGCGTGATTTTCTCAGTTTTGAGTTGTAAGACGGTCAATCTCAAATGAAAAGAAAATGCCAAAAAGTGAAGGTGACGGCGCCCACGCAATAAAACGAACATTCTTTCCTTCCGTCTCCGTCTCTCCCGTAGTCGTTTCTCAAGAACTTCCGAAAGAAATCAAGAAAAAGGAAAAGGAAATGGGCAAAGAAAACCCTAATCATACCAAGAAACGAACACCATCAGTAATGGCGTCCAACTCCACTCTCAAATCTTCTGTTTCAGAAAAGCTTCTTCACTTGCTTGCCGACTTTAATTTCACTCCCGATAGCATCCGAGTTCTCGCTGTAAGTCTGTAACTACACTTCCTTTTCTTTTCTTTTCTTTTCTTTCACCATTGAGAATGAGAACAAAGATTACTTTAAAGTTTGATAAACAATTCGTTGTTTCAGGATTACGTTGTTGTGCTTGTTTCTAATGGAAAATGTCAGTCTGAAGCAAAAGCTGAGTTGGAACCGTTTCTTGGTCATATCACCGCCGGCTTTGTATCTTGGTGTTCTTCTTCACTTTTTCTTTCTTTTTGGGGGGGGTTACTTTGGAGTTTGCTGCCGCAATGCTAATCATTCTCTTTTGTTTAGGCTATGGGATATTCTATCTGAAGATTCCAACCATTCAAATGCAAATAAGAGCCCCTCCGGTTCGGAGAACATCAGCGGTCCAAATTCCTCTGAGGCTCAAGATGTTTCTGCCAATATTCAGTCGCAAAATTCTGGGTCAGGATTAGTTCCTCGTTCCCAGCCACCGGTCTTATCCAACACTTTGGCTGAAGAAACTAATGAGTATGCCTCGGCACTTTCTTGCAAATCTAACGAGAACTTTAGAGCAACATCTGCATTTGAAAATAATCCAGATGGTTCTCTATATGGCTGTTCATGTAAAACGAAGGCATCTGCTGAGGTATTGCCCCCATATGAGCAAAATCTGCAATATGCGAAGGTTCATCGGAGTAAGCCTTTCCCATCACATTTGCTCAAGTACTTGTTCTTGGGTTTCTTCTGTATTATAAAATTAACCTGAAATCTGGTATCTGAAGGCTTTTGTGTATATGTTTTTTATTCAGCAACCCCACCCTTAAAGCATTCTCAGGAGACCAATGTTGGTGGGAGGAGGCTCTTTTCCAGGGCAGCTGGTGCAATCTTTCATCAGAATGGAATCAGACCTCGCACTGTTTGGGATAGATTGGGAAAGCCGACTGAAAATGACTCTTCTGTGAAGCATGTAGATGAATGTGTAAATATCAAGAGACAAATGTTGGAAAATAGTTTTCTGGGGCTTGGCCAAAATACATGGATTCCTACTGTTCTAGTTGGTGAAGTCAAAAATATATCACAAAACTGTAATGTGAGAACTTATAGAAGCAATGGTGGTAGAAAGAGGCAATTAAATGATTTCATTCTTATTTCTTCTACCACTTCAGATACTTGGGATCGTGAAGAAGAAATCTCCAGAAAATTTACAGTAGAACCTGAGAATTACACTTGTATGCTCAAAGAGAGCCATGCTTCATGTAAAGGAGAAAAGTCAAACATTTGCAATAAATGTTCCAAATCTGGTTTGGATGCACCCTTAAGTTCCATACCAGAAAAAACACCTCAAGATAAGTCGGGTGTTGGCGAGGAAGAACTAGATTCTACTCAGACATTGATTTCTGACAGTGCTTTTCCAGCGGAAACTGGAGGAATTAAGCCGGTTCAAGCTGTAAGGAAATACCTACTTGGCAAAACACTCAGTTACTTTCATGACGCTCAATGCAAGTTTGCTTAATTAACATGCTTAAGATTTTGACTTCTTATGCAGCAATTGGTTGATATGAAATCAAGATTACGGAAACTCGAAACAGAAATTTGCAAGCTAAAATCACAGCCACTAATCAAGGATGGACGTCATGCCTTGTCCTCTAGCTCTGGTAAGATGCTTTTCTTGAAAAATGAGTCTAGTTATCTTTCTTTGCTTAAGTAATTTCTCCTAATGGTCTATGTGTTTTCTGAAGTCTCTTAATTTGGAATCAAGTTGTTTCATTTGTGGTCTATGGCTTGGCTGAGGTTTCTTACCTATGGAAATAGGTATAAAGTGACATGAAGATACATATTTTTGTCTAGATTCTGTTTAGTTCATGGGCACAGGAAGGGAGATCGGTTATGATTTTCTTTATGTGAACTTTTGTATTTAGGAGACTTTTTCCCAGCCTTCAATAATGTCCACTTGGACTATTTCAGGTTCAGTTGATCATCCGCTTAAGGACGGGGTTGAGTCAAGGACTGTATTTGTGACAAATGTGAGTGAGATGAATCACTTCTGAGGCATAGGTCTTTTATCTTGGTGCGAATTTTGTTTTATAGATGCGAACATCATTCTTGAGCCTTTAATATGAACGTGAGCATTATGCTTGAGGATTTCTCATTGTTTACAGTTTGAAGATTTCCCTGTTTTTCCAAGAAAAATAGAAATTGTTATAGATGTTATCTTCTATGTTCTTTGTGTAATTTCTTTATTTCTAGAATGATATGACAGGCAGATAATGGTGTTTGCAACTTTAATCATACATTTGGTTTCATTTTTCCTTTAATCAATATTGCCAATTCCTAGGACCGAATAACTTTGAGTTACATCATTATTTAAAATAACTCAATTTCAATACCATATCTATGAGAGTTTGTATGCAGTATGTTTTCTTATCAGAACTTTGATTGTCAGTGCTATGGTCCTTATCAGTATCTAATGTCCATAAAATGGAGTAGTAGAACTCTATTGGTAAAGTTCATGTCCATTGATTACATTCAGAAGGTATAAGTAGTCAATGGTTGTTCTGTTAACCAGAGTACAATTAACGCTCTAGATTTGCCTCTAATGTCCTAAGTCAGAACTATTTTTAAACTTGGTTCTGTTAAATCTGAGAATCATATTATGGGAATAATTCCTTGGTAGTTAAAAATGTTTTTAGGTTCATGTTGCAGCCACTCAAGATGCTTTGAGATCTTACTTTGCCAGATGTGGACCCGTTAACAGAGTTATTAAGTTAACCAACACATCAACTATCAACCAAAAACGGTATGACAGTCACCTGAGGTATTGTATTGCATTTAATTGTATTTTGCAGACTGATTAAACATGACTTTGGCTCATCAGGTCTGCATATATTACCTTTGCAACCGAGGAGTCAGTGGACAAGGCATTGACTTTGAATGGGACAAACTTCTTTTCCAGGATCATATGGGTTAGTAAGAAAATTTAGTTGTAGTTCATCACTGATGCTTCAGATTCGTGCAGCTAATAGTTTACTCATTGTCATTTTAAATTTGGCTAGTCTTGAGAACTTTTTGAAGCTTCAGGAACCCAAAAAAGGCTGTTCTTTCATGCGAAAAACAATGCACTAAGTTTGGAACAAGATTTGAAACTTGTTCATGTCCTCCACTCAAAAATAAATGCATCTTGGCTATATTTTGAGAAATGTCCTCATAGATGAGATTACCATTGCATGTATCTGCACCTTTTTCTTATAGGATAATTTTGGGTGAGGGAGTGGAATCCAGCTCAGAGTTATAGGATACATGCACTTGCAATTCAGCCGAGACCAGATATTCCTATCTATGTGGTTGAGAGTTTGGGAACAGGCAGTTATCCCACTATATCTACCGGATCCTAGTTCATGGGCTATTTCCCTTTTAACTTGTATATCTTCTACTATCAGAAGAGTAGTTCTTGTTGCCTGGAGTAGCCCGGTATTGCATTTTTTTGAGAACAGCAAAAAATTGTATTAATGCAAGTAGTAACCCATAGGATAATTTTTCTCTGTCAGACTTCAATCCGTGATCTACAGAACTGAAGGATTCATAAAGGAAATTGATGACATAAGAGCTATTTTGCCTCGTCGGATAGATTTTCTATGGATTTAACATTTCCTTGACCGGATAGTTTTATTACAATTAGCATATTTCATTAAATTCATGCACCAAGTATCCGGTACTCATGTTCACAATTTGGGTTTTATTACAATTAGCATATTTCATTAAATTCATGCACCAAGTATCCGGTACTCATGTTCACAATTTGGACGGGAACTTAGTGTGTCATGCAATATATATTAGTCTCACTGGTATTATTATTATTACTGCTGCTGCTGTTTCATTCAGGTAAGAAAAGCAGGAAAGGTAGCAGTGAGGCCAACCTGGTCTCATCATGGCATGCAGAGGAATGCTATCTTCCAACAAAAAAACAATCACGCCACAAATGTACCTCAGCAAACGAACGCGGGTATGATGCTCATTGATAACAGCACAGACAGCAGAAGATGTTGATGCGGAATTATCAACTTAGGTAGCTGCATAGTTTCCGTTCTTTTGGATTTAGACAAGGATCAATGTGATTCCATCTCTAACCCCCGATGTAAGAAATCATTTGACATTTTGGATGCATAGAAAATGAATTCATAGATTTTTTCTCTCTCAAGGTTTTCAGGTTAATGGTCCTTTGATCTTTTTGAAGAAGACTAGAAAATATATTTGTACTTTGCACTAAGAGTAACCTGTAGGTATGTGAATGTAAGCATATGCCATATAGTATTTGCTGCTGCTATTGTTGTCAGTTTGAAAGCAATTGCTTATATAGTTCTATTACATATATTGTTATGTTTTAAACTTGTGTGTGTGTTTTTTTTAATAATGTTATGTTTTAAACTTTAAACCAAAGCTTCAACGCATAATTAATAATTTCATTGCTTTACTTTATAAACTACCTCCTACACAAACACCTGTTTCTACATATCCTCTTTGTTTTTTGCTTACGAAAAGCAAAGGTTTCGTTTCCTCTTTATTAAATTGTAAGACGCGGTCAATTAGTATGGTAATGCATCTTTCACCTCCCTCCTTACATTGATTTTGACCTGAACTGTACGTATTTAATATTTTAGATTAAGATTTCACCTAATGTACGTAAACCCTTGTTTATTTCAATCATCGCATTTTGTCTTGTTTTTTAAGAAACCAAATGGAAATGGAATTTACAAGTACATGAGGGAAACACGTGAGCAATAGAGATGGATGTTGATGTGCCTGCCTGCCTTTTACTTTTCATCTAGTTTGCCACCCTTACTTGTAGGTAGGGCGGATCCAAGAATTTAAGTTTAGTGGTTTATCTATTTATTTTATTTAGAAGTTTGAGGTTTCAAATTCTTCTAGACAATTAATTTAATTACAACAGACTAAATAAGCATAAAAAACACATTTAGTTAAAGAAATCTCTCTACTTGAAATTTTTTTTTAGAAAAATAATAATAATCTACAATTGATAAAAGTGACAAGAAAATTTAATTGATTAAGGGATGAGTAGAGAAATTTGAGATCAACCATTTTTTTCCGAATAGAACGTCTAAAGATATAAAGTGTGATATCGTAAAAATTCTTTCGAGTTTCAAAGACAAAGGGTATCAAAAGTCAAGCATTTGAGGATTGACCCAAATGTAATTTTTGTAGCAATAATTTTTTTAAGTATGAAGGGTGACCCAAATGTAACCTTACTCATATTTGAGCGACCGAGAATGACTCAAATATAATATTACCCATAATTAAACGGCCTCTATTGTAGTTTATCCCAAAAATTAATGGGGGTCATGTGACCCACCATGCCCCTACATACATCCGCCCCTGCTAGGTTTTATTAAAATCCATCCAATATTTTCTTCATTTGGTTTTTGATAAAAATTATTGAAGAATCTTTAATCTAAAATGTTAGGGTTTCAACCAAATCTGTTGGATCTTGATTAATAAATCAGAAATGTGTAAATTGATTTCACATGATCTCGGGATCCCATAAGAAAAATGCCACATGCATAGAGACATTATTCTTTTCATCAGATTTGAAACGCTTTCAGTCTTCAGTTGCTAGCTTTCTCTATATAAATAACTATGGGTCTAATTCTGAGTTACATCCATCTAATTTACTAAAATTGAAAACGTAACCCTACTACTTTAATTTGTCCAGAATTTAGACAGTTCAATAATCCATATACTTGACAAACTTCTCAATTTAACCCATGGCTTTGTTCCTCCTTCAACGTTAACAAGGCAAAATAAAAGCAGGGTTGAGTTGAGATCTGCCGCTTCCTTTACCATTTCAACAATGATGTTTCCATGCAATTTCCTTCCTATTTTCATTGTCTGCCCCAAAAGGACACTCAAACAATGACCACTTGAGGATTTTGTTTTTTCTTCTTCTTCTTTTGCTCTCTACTTGGATTTTAATTACATTAAGAACGAAATGCATCGAGTTTTGTTCACAATCACATCAATATTTATATAAAATCAATTTAAATAAAATAATTAGGGTAAACCCGAGTTTTGAAAACCTTTATCCAAGCCGTTTCTTGGTTTATGGAGCCGGGGTATTGGGCATGAATATAAATTGAATTTATTTTTTATTAGGATAAATTCTTTTTTTAACCAAATATTAGGATAAATTCATTCTAAAGTAGATATCATGGAATTTGAATATAAACTTACTTTATCTACAAAGTGTATGATTATTAGCAAAATGTTAATAATATGTATCAATAGATATTATCTCGTAATCACCATCGCCTTTAGACAATTAAAAATATTTTATACAAGAAAGTAATTAGTTTTTTTAATATACAACAAGTAAATAGTTAGTTTTTCCAAAAAAACAAAGGAAAAAGGAATTAGTTTTTGCTGTTAAATCGGTACTTATTTTGCTAAATCCAATTCCAAAGTATCCAAACATGAAAAGACGTTTAGTTCCATTTAATGAAATTAATTAGTCAAATTAATAAATAAATAAAAGTTACAAATAAAATAAAATAAAATAGAAGTTGATTAGGCTTTGTATTCCTTGCGGAGAGATAAGGAAGAAGCAGAGAGAAACAAAAGAGAGCTCTCCTGCTAGCATCGTCGTTGGTTTACGTCCCTTAGAATCTTCTGTTTGATTTCCCCATTATAAAAGGAAGCCAAACAATTCATACATATTGAACAAAAACAAAAAAGAAATTATATCCTAAGGGTTTCGTGGAGAGAACTGAGAACCTATGTTTTCAACCCTAAAAAAACACACAATCCCTTCTCTTCACGTAATCGCTTTTGATTTGTTTGCTCGCGGATGCCTGCTTCCTTCTTCTTCTTCTTCTTTCATATTCTAAGCCTTTTTTTCTGTAATATTCTTTTTGGGGTGGAGGATTAAATTGTGTGTTTTTTTGTTTGTTTGTTAAGCTAAAAGGGATATTTGGGGGTTATCTGAAGATTTCGAGGTTGATTTTTTTTGGGTCTCTATTAATTTATCGTATTCGGTGGTGGTCTGACGAGAATCTGGGTTTTGGTGGAATTTTATTTGGCAGGTCTGTTGAGAATTCTGCGATTTTAGAGAAATTTTATGGTGGCTGTGTTTTGAATTAGGGATTTAAGAAGGATTCAACGTTAAATTTGGGATCTTTATTGGTTTGTTATATCCAGGAAACCTTCGCAGCTTTACTCGTATATATTTGGCGAAGATTTAGGATTTTATCATTAGGGGCTGAGATTTTGGTAATTTTTCCCCATTTCTGTGCGGGTTAGTTTGCCAAAACATTGATTTTTGAGTGGTCTGTTTCGGGTTTGCAGTGTGGTTTATTGCGAGCTGAAGAAAAGATGAGTTCAAGTATCACTAATGATCTGATTCCTGAAGGTAAGCTTTTGGTTCATATTGCTGAGAACGGACATTCGTTTGAGCTCGATTGCAACGAGACAACATTGGTGGAGGCAGTTATGCAATCAATCGAACTAGTTTCAGGGATTCACTTCAACGATCAGCTTGTTTTATGTGCAGATTTGAAACTTGAGCCACAAAGGCCGCTTTCTGCCTATAAGCTTCCTTCCAGCGACCGGGAAGTCTTCATATTTAACAAGTCAAGGCTGCAAACTAATTCCCCACTACCACCACCCGAGGACGTTGATATAGTTGAAGTTTCAGAACCCCGGCCACCAGTTTCATCTAGTGATCCTCATCCATTGGATGATGCTCTTGACCCTGCTTTGAAGGCTTTACCTTCTTATGAGAGGCAATTTAGGTACCATTATCACAGAGGGCACGCAATATATAATCGAACACTTGCAAAGTTTGATCATTGTGAAAGGCTGTTGAGAGAGCAGAAGGTTCAGGAGAGGGCATTGGATGTTGCAAGGGGTAATTTAGATCAATATTATAGGATGATTCAGCAAAATTGTTCGGAATTCATGAAGCGGTATAAGCAACAACATCGTTATCATGCTGATTTGTTGGCAAACTTTGATAAGGATGTGCAGAAGTTGAGATCCACTAAGCTTCACCCTACATTACAGACTGCTACTAGGAAATGCTTATCGGATTTTGTGAAGGAAGACAACTTAAGGAAGTCAGTGGAAAACTGTAACAGCTCCCACAGGCAGTTCGAGAACAAAGTTGTGCAACTCAATCAGATGTTTGGCGAGGTGAAGCGCAAGGTGGAGGAGTTGTTCACTTCAAGGGCTTCCCAGCTTATTAAGAATTTAGAACTAACCATCAAAGACCATCAGGGGTACCTTAATGAACAGAAGAGCATTATGCAGTCTTTAAGGTTTGCTATTTTGGTTTGTGCATTCATTGTTTTCCTCCTAGGCTCCTTGTTATTTGAAACCAGCCTCTTTATTAAATTATACCCTAATCCAGTGCCGTGATTGTTTATGCTAATGTTGTCACTTCAAAGTTAAACGTCTGATTTTTCTTTTTGTTTATATTGCATAGTTGTTCTGGCAGGGATCAATTTAGGATTTTGAGTGTTCGAGAAGTATGGAAAATCATTGCATTTGTTATTCTTATGATCTTTGGTTTGCATGATTCACCAGAAATGTTCATAATGAATGTTTAGGGCACACAATTTAGGTTAAATTTCTCATTTGCATATTGTCCTGGAAAATAAGAAGGGATTAGTATTCCAGACTCCAGACTATGAAAGAACTTAGCTGGTATGTTTCTTGTTAAATTGTTGTTATTTAGGCACAAGGCCCCCCCTTGTTTTGGAATCCAAAATGGAGACATGAGCTAAGAGGCTTTGACAATAATGACTTCGAAGTTGATTACTTTACGGATTGATGACGATTGGCAGAACTTGTATATAAGATTAATGATAGCCTTTTGTCAAGTCTTACGTGGCTTGGTGGTTTGGAGGAGGTTTACTAATGGGATTTTTTCATGGTGTAAATCTGTTGATCTTATATAAAATAGTTTCAGCTGAAGAAAGTCTTATACACAAGTTATGTGGGTTTAATCTGATGCTAGTCTAATCTGGTCATAAAAAGATAATGGACCCTCCATGAAGTTTGAAAGTACATTTGGACCATGTATTGTGAAAAATATTTCTCCTAACCCTAGCTATTAACACTTTACTTTTTATAGAATATTTTTTAGTTTGAGAAATTGAACTTTATTTTTTAGATAATTTATAAGTCTGTATTCCCTTTCTACTCTACTTTCTGAAATCCAATTGGATCTCAACTTTTCTTAAGTATAAGTTCTATTTTTGTTTGCTATTCTCTTTTTCAACTGCTTTTTTGTTTACAGTTTTTTTTGCGCACTTATGATGCAATGATTTTCTCTAATAATTATCTTTGTAAATTTTCATTATGTTTGAAATTGATGACTTACATGTTTATTATTGCAGCAAAGATGTCAATACAGTGAAGAAACTTGTAGATGATTGTCTGTCCTCTCAATTATCTTCCTCCCTTCGGCCTCATGATGCAGTTTCAGCCCTGGGTCCTATGTATGACGTCCATGACAAAAATCATCTGCCAAGGATGGTGGCTTGTGAATGTGCAATATCAGAACTGCTTGACTTTTGCAAGGATAAGAAGAATGAAATGAACATCTTTGTTCACACGTACATGCAAAAGACTACATATGTTACATACCACATCAAGGATGTCAAACTGCAGTTTCCTGTTTTCAAAGAGGCAATGGTGCGCCAGGAGGATCTATTTATGGACCTTAAGTTGGTCCGTGGAATTGGTCCTGCATATAGAGCATGTCTTGCTGAAATAATAAGAAGAAAGGCATCTATGAAGCTTTACATGGGCATGGCTGGTCAGCTGGCTGAAAGGCTTGCAACAAAGAGAGAAGTTGAGGTTAGGAGACGTGAGGAGTTTCTGAAAGCACATGGTTTGTACATACCCAAGGATGTATTGGCTTCCATGGGGCTATATGATACCCCTAACCAGTGTGATGTCAATATAGCTCCTTTTGACACTGCATTGCTCGATATTGATATTCCTGACCTGGACCATTACGCTCCCGAGTATTTAGCAGGACTGACTAGCAAAGCTGCTAGCTTAAGAGGTTCAAGTTCCTTGTCAACTGAGAGTTTTCATTCTGCTGATACTGAAGAGATTGGTGTACATACTCTTGGAAAAGATGATTCCAATGACTTCCTTGAGGGATCTGAATTGGTTGAGATTGCTGGAACTAGCAAGATGGAAGTTGAGAATGCAAAACTAAAAGCTGAACTGGCTACTGCAATTGCCCTGATTTGTTCTCGGGGTCCTGAATTTGAATATGAATCACTTGATGATAGTGAAGTCAATACTTTATTGAAAAATGCTGCAGACAAGACTGCTGAAGCCTTGCATTTAAAAGATGAGTACGAAAAACACCTCCAACAAATGCTTAAGGAAAAACAAATGCAGTGTGTTTCATATGAAAAGCGCATTCAGGAACTTGAGCAGAGATTGTCTGATCAGTATTCACAGGGGCAGAAGCTTTCTATAACTAATAATGTCACTGACTTAGGCCTTCGGGGTTCAAAGGGCGAGGATTGCAAGCTTGAAATCTCAGCTTGTGAGGTGAATGTGCCTCGTGTAGCTGCATCCGAGCCCATGGATGAAGTTTCTTGCATTTCGAATTCTTTGGATGCAAAGCTGGGACAGTCCGGAAGGCAGACAAGCAAAGGTCGAGAAGGGGTTGATGAGAATATGATGGAGTCGTCTGGAATGGTTAACCCTCATTTGGATTCATCGATGCAAGAGCCACAACAAGAAGATCTGCAAGTTGGGGTGAAAGACGGAAAAGATAGGATGGTGGGACAGTCTGGCATGTCTCTCACTAACAGTTCTACTGCCGAAAGCATGCCTGATCCTCTGAATGCTTTACCTTGTGGGACAGCAGCTGAGCTAGGTTTAGATTCAAAAGTTGGTGGAGATCTTGTGTTGGAATTGCAAAGTGCTCTTGCAGAGAAGTTGAACCAATTAAGTGAAACAGAAGCCAAGCTTAAGGATGCTTTGGATGAGATTTCCATGCTTAGGAGTGAGATGGAAACAAGTCGGAAACTTCTTGATGAATCTCAGGTAGTACCAGACGAAATTTCTTCCCTCTATTTTCATTTTTGTTTTCCAGAGTTTTAAGATAGATTAAACAAAGTTGTTCATTGAACTTTGTCATCTTTCAAAGCATTCATGTTAGCTTTCACATGGATATTTCTAGGGTTCCCCTCATACATTATGAACTACATTATTTGAAGTCATATACCTTTCTTAGTACACCAAGTTACCTGGAACTTTATGTGAAAGTGGGATGAAATTTGATGCCTATTGGGCTACCAATCTCCAACTGGCATTATAACATGTATGTGGAAGTCGAATGCAGTATGGTGCTTATTCTTTTTTAAAGGAGGTTACTGGTGAACTCAAGGATCTTTTATATATTATATTATTTGGAATATTGTTTTCGCTACCAATGAAATTTGATTGGAAAGGATGTAGAAGGAAAGTCTAACCTGTGTTATTTGCGAGTAACGTGTAAATTCAGCTATTTGATCAACCTTCTTGTTGTATATTCTAATTTTCCCTACCTGGTTACAGATGAACTGTGCTCACTTGGAGAATTGTTTGCATGAAGCAAGAGAGGAAGCCCAAAGCCATCGCTGTGCTGCTGATCGCAGGGCCTCAGAATATAGTTCCCTCCGTGCATCAGCTGTTAAGATGCGTGGTCTTTTTGAAAGGCTACGGAATTGTGTTTGTGCTCCTGGTGGGATGACCAGTTTTGCTGATTCTTTGCGTGCTTTGTCTCAGTCTTTGGCCAAGTAAGTTATTTGGTTTAGTGCTTTTGAGGTTTGCACAGTAGTTATATTCAATCCAGTTTCCTTCATCCACTGATGAGCCATTGTTGAACTCATTGCTGTTTTCATTTTTCTGGGGAAAAAGAGAAACTTCTGCTATCTAGAGTTGAAAGAGTGATACATAAACATAATTATCTTCTCTTCTTTTTCTTTTTCTTTTTCTTCTTATTTTATTTCATTTTAAAATTCTTTTATTGATAGTTAAATGACAATTGTCCCAATATCTGTGCTATTCAATTTTCAGTTCCATTAATGATAGTGAAGATGATGGCTCTGCTGAGTTCCGCAAATGTGTCCGGGTCCTTGCCGAAAAAGTTGGTTTCTTGTCTAAGAATCGTGAAGAGCTGCATGAGAAGTACACTGATGTTGAAGGTGTAAATGAACAGCTTAGGAAGGAATTGGAAGAGAAAAATGAGCTGGTTAAAACTCTGTTTACTAAGCATCAACTTGAGAAGCAGGTAACATTCTCACTATTCTCAGCTTCACAAAGATTGGATCGATGTGGCTTATTTTGTTCTTGCAGAGCCGTTAACCATGTATTGTGTCTAGCAAGCTGTTGTAGAATAAATAGTTTGCCCGTCCGTGTTTACGTAATGATGTTTATTTAATATATAAATCATCTCTATTCAAAAATATATAAATCATTTTTTTTCTGTTCAACTGACTGTTTGAAATTCTCGCTTCAGGCAAACAAGGAAAAGATATCTTTCAGCCGCTTGCAAGTCCATGAGATTGCTGCATTTGTACTAAATTCATCTGGGCATTACGAGGCCATCACCCGAAACTGCTCCAACTACTACTTGTCTGCTGAATCTGTGGCGTTGTTTACCGATCATCTCCCAAGCCAGCCAAACTACATTGTTGGGCAGATTGTGCACATTGAGCGTCAAGCTGTGAAGCCACTGCTGCCTTCATCAAGTAGACCTGATCGTGGCAGGGCAGATCCTGCGGATCAACTAACTTCTAACACAGGGGCAGAGCGGTTAACGCTGAATTCAGGATCAAGTTTGAACCCCTATGGTCTCCCAAGTGGATGTGAATACTTCGTAGTGACAGTAGCCATGCTACCTGATACCGCCATTCATTCATCACCTCCTTCCTGATCCCTGCCCTGAAAGCGCAGATTCCGACATGATGGAAGAAACCAAAGTGTACATACATTATAAGCGCTATCTTGGTGGCAGTTGAACTAGATTTTCCTTTTGTACAGTCAACTTTAATCTCTTTTGTTCTAAAGCTACTCTTTCCAGGTATGTAAAAGGGGGGGGGGGGGGGGGTTCTGTAAATATTTCCAAGCATTTGCCCTTTATGTTTAACAAAGTCTTTCTCATTTCTTTGATCTCTGAAATGATTATCGATTGAAATCGTCAGGCCTATCCTTTATTTGGGGGCACAAACTTATTTTTATGAAAAATAAGCATTATAAATCAAAATTATCATAATTTCATTAACAGTTAAGAACATTCATAAAATTCATTCGATTTGTAAAATTATTATTTTTTTCGTCTTGAAACATTTATATATAAACACGCATTTCTTGGTAGCGGGTGGAGAAAGTTGCAAGTTTCTTTAATATACAAACGTAATGATGTTTATTTAATATATAAATCATCTCTATTTAAGTGCTTATTTATCAAAATTTTAATAATCTTTCATATTAGTTCAATCGATTAATAAAATATAAATCATTTGAGTAAAACTTTGCCGGTTATGGGAGGCAAAGTCACTCAAAATTAACCAAGGATCTCGCTACTTACGGATAGCAACTGATGTTCAATAATCACTCTCTTGTAGGGTTCCATAGTCATGTTGCACAATAAGTAATTCCAAGTACACAGGCCAAAAGAAATCGAACCGTTCGATTTTTAGAACCCAAAATCATTAGTTATGCTATTTCTACCCCCAAAAAAACTGCAGAATGAACTAATGTATTTCAATATCCTCAACTTTACTGGTCACAGCTTAAAGCTGTGTCTCTTACCATCATGTTCAAGACCTCGTCAAGATGGCTATAGATTCCCATTCCAAGCTACATATGACATCCTGCACGGTATTATTGTATTTTAACTGTTGTAAGGAACTCGCTATTTATACTTCAGGAGTAAAAAATAGTGAGATAGTGAAGTTCGTATTTACCGAGGGGTTCTGCTGATCAATGTCGAAGCTGTTAATGGCACAGGGTTCGGCTAGCAGCTCCAAGGGTTCTTCACCTATGCAGTTGGTAGAATATTATTTATGTCAGTCATCAGATATTTTGATGCAAGTCTGAACCTTAACCATTGTTCTGCCCAAGGTACATATATCACAATTCAATAATAGTTGTTACTTAAAGAACCGCTTACCTTGTTCAATAACCGCGAGGATCCCATCTTCAGAGCAGATCATAATAGGTAGAATCCGTGTGGAAGAGATGTTGCTGGTGTTTGAAGACCTTGTGTAGCGATCATACTGAACTTCCCAAACTTCACTTTCAGATAACAAAGAAATTGGAGCCTCATCTGTCCCAGCACCAGAAAGGACAATAGGCTGTTGTTGTGCTCTAAGATCCCAAGCAAATACAGTGCCTGAAGAGCCTCCTGCCTATGAAACGCTAGAAATATTGAAATTTAACAAAACATCTCAAGCAAATAATTTTGTTAAAATAAAAGTATGGAAGTCCACTAATCACCAAAGTATCAATAAACACAAATTACAGTTCAACAACACACAAACTCTTAAAGTTTTTTTTTTTCCCAACAGATTTAGATCTTTCGTGAAGAAATGGTGATAATTAGGTAATAAACAAAGTCACATATTTAGATTGTCCAATACACCCTAGCACGAGCTATCATTTAAACTCTTCACAGTCCAAAGCCAGAGCTATGTCTGGAAAACCACTAGGTCAAATCAACAGAACATTTTGAAAATAAGGTGGTGGAAAAAGAAATGCTATTTTTCTATCATTGGCCTTATTCTTTTTCACTTTGCGATGTTTCTCGTGGTAGCAAAAGACCAGTTAGTTGATCTCGAATGATACCAGTATTAGTATGAGTGAAATAAAAATGCATAACAGTGAGAAAGCGGCGGTAATCTTACCAGACAAGTGTGTTTCCTTGATGGATGAATATCAATTGAGTGCACAATTCCGGATGTTTTTCCTTGGCACCTGCAAGATAATCGTTGAAAGGAGGATTAGAATAAACATAATTCGATATGATGGCGGATAGGGTGTTTAATCTATAAATTATAATCAGCAGGATCATCATTAATATAGTGGTTTTCAAGTTATCATCAATAATTAGAGACCAAGAAATTGTCTACCATCAAAGCTGAAACCAATAGCCAACAGTGAGGAATGTGCCAAACTGGTTCTACCAAATAAACACGATGGAACCAAAACTTAACTAACGAAATGAACCAAATTTATCGGTTTTTTGCTTCCCCCTATTTATACTTATCAACATTCTGATGGAAATAGGCTAATGGCATAACAGTTCATAAATGCAAATTAAAATTTGGTAAGATCACTATAAGCTCTACAAATTACATTAAACTGCATGTTTTATTTTCCATAATAAAACCAAGAAATGCACTCACCAGTTCCCCTTAAACTGTGAAACCGGTCCACCGGGTTTCCTCTGATCCCACCACTGCAATCCAAACCCATAGCCACCAGTTGCAAACTCACTCGGAGACGCCCACTTAACCGCCGTATAACCCACAAGCCCATTGGCATCGAAAATTCTCCTGTAACTCAGCTTTGAAGAATCCCCAACAAAACTCACCAAATTAACCCTCCCATCTTCCCCAACACTCACGCACTCAGTCCCGCCCTCCCTTAAATCCACGGCCGACACAGGTCCGGAATGAAACCCCAACTCCGAAACCGTGGCCTCGGATTCCATCGTCCCTCCGTTTATCAAATCAGAAGCCAAAATGTGAATCGAACCCGAGAAAGTGGCGGCAGCGAGGAGGGGCTGATGAGTAGAGTGGGCGGTTTTGAGGGACGAAATGCGGGAAGGTGGGGTCCATGAGGATTGAGGGGTTAAGGTTGGGGACGAGCCTTCCGGGTTTGGGTCTACGCAGATTATTTCGATGGAGGGAGAGTTGGTATCGGTGTCGTAATAGGCGACTGCTGCGAATCTGTCCAAGGCGGAAACCGGTGAGAGCCAGCGGATGGCGTCGATGTACTTGGACTGCGGGATTCTATGAACTAGTGAGGGGTTTTGAGCCATGATTTCAAAGGTTTTAAGGGATTTTTTTGAAATGGATTGTAAATTTAAGACAGATATGATAAACGGAGGGCGCCTATTACTTTGAAGGGTTTTTGGGTGGGAAAAAAAGAGAGGGGGGTTTTGGTTTCAAGGTAGGTTCGGGTTTGGATCAAGCTCTCAATTCCAATCATTTCCATTCTAATATTTAAAGTTTGGGAAGATTTTGAGATCTTTAGGATAACAGTAATAATTTAAAATTTTAACTAAACTCGATTTAAACGTTAATTTTGTGTGTTTTAATCCCTATAAATATTAATTTGATTTTAATGATCAATTTAAGGGGAATATTTGTTCACATCTGAATTTTAGTTATTTTATTTAAAATTATAAAAAAAACATTTCAAAACATGAAAATATAAAATACAATATAATAAAAATAAAACAGCAACATATATTAACTAAGAGCCAAAAATGGCATCATTCAAAACATCAATTTCAATACAGCTAGGAACATCAAAAGAGAAATAAAAAGGCTCATTACAGTCAAAGATCTAATGCGCAAGGGTATGAACAACTCTATTTGTCTTTCGACTTACATGAGAGATCTTAAAATCAAGATTGTTTTTGAGAATCTACCTAGCTTCAATGAGGAACAAGCCAACAACGTAACGATCAGCCTCCTGAGAAAGAAGTTTGTTGATTATGCCTATAAAGTCCCCTTCAATCTGCACTTGAGTCCAGCCATTCAAAGCAGCAAGCTTCAAACCTTCTAAAAGAGCCAAAGCTTCAGCTAGTTCAGCAGTATAGATGCCATGAAAAACACTAGCCTGACCATCAATCATGAGCTCAAAGTGATCTCGAGCTACAACTCCCACAGAGGCTTTGTCAGAATCAATGAAAAAAACACCATTCACATTGATTTTAAAGACACCTGCAGGAGGGCACCTCCATCTTTCAGACATGTTACATAAAGGAGCAGTACCAGATAATTTCAAAGCACACTGAAAATCAGAAAAGAGCAGTTGAACATAGTCTACAATGACTCTAACAGGAAAGAGAATGCCCCTATGCACTAAAGTATTTATTCTATTCCAAATGTTCCACAACAACACACGAATGAAAGTAAATATATCATAATTAAGATGCTGCAAACAGAATTTAAGCTATTGTTTACAATTTATCACATGAACAACAGAAAGCTTCCTAGATAAGTCACAGAAATCAAAGACCTTTTTTTACAGAGGACAATCCCTACAAGCATGCAACAAGGATTCACTAGCAACACTACAAAGGGGACAATTATTACTTATGAAAAAAAGGTCTTTTAACTTTTTTTGGGAAGCTTAAATTTATTTTGTGTGAGAAAAAAGGAATCATTTATATTTTAGAGGAGTTCATAGAAGTTGTACAGTTATACTTGATTGCATCAAAACTATTATTTACATTCGTTTACAGAGTAAGAATATACGATTGAAAAATGAAAATAAAAGTTTCTGTTTGGCCTGAAAAATTTTCTAGAGAGAAAGATTTATGGCTTGTCTAGAGAAGTTTCTTCTTAGATATGGAATAAAAATTGTTTATCCGAAAATTAAGATGAACAAAAGTAAAATATATATATATATATATATATATATAATAGTTTTTTTACAAATTGATAAATTATTTGGATATTTTTTTCAGGATGGTTTTTCTCTCACTCTCGAAAGTTTCATTTAATGATAATAAAGAGGATGCCATGCGCCTCCAGGGTGGTGTAGGCTAGTTTTATTTATTTTGTTCAATAGGTAGGGTAGTTTAATTAGATTAGACTATTTAAACCTGAGCAATAGAGATAGCCATTAGCCAAGGGCTAAATAGTAATGGTCGCTCACTCTCAAACTAACGAAAGCCAAAGTCTGAAATCTAGAACTGCAACATCATGTGATTCAATGCGTTTCAATCCAACATTTAAATTTTACCTAGATAAACATTTCGTACATTGTTTTTTTGATTTATTGTTTGATTAATTTGAATCAAGTATATATATATATATATTATCGTCCTATTTAATTCAATTCTCACAAAATGATCATTCCATTATGGCTCTATTTCATTCCAGCGAACCAACCATGAAGACAAAGTAGAAAATTTTGGATCAATTTATATTAACTGTATGTTCAATAAAAACGAATAAAGTAGTTCTTAGTCATTAAATTTTATATATCTTTTCAATTTAGTCATGGACTGTTTGTTTGTCTACATTGATTATTGAACTTGAATTGTTTACTCATTTTTAGTCCTTCTAATGACGTGACACACTAAAAGTGTACCATATGATATCATCTCAAAGCATTACATTGTTAAAATGACTAAAATAAAAGAGATCAAATTTTGTATTAAAATGTAACAAAACAAAACTTAAAGACTAGTCATGGAGATTGTGCAGCAGATAATGGAAACTGTACAAATGAAGCTTAGGGGAGGCAGCTTAATACTGTAGGGAGAATTAATAGCTCTAGTTTTTTTTTTTACACATTTGTACAGAATTTGTAAAGTTTTTTGCTTGAGTTGCAATACAGAGATACACATTCACCTAAAACTTAAAAGAATAAATTTTAAAATATATATGAAGTTTACTGAAAAGTTACTTTTATCCATCCCATGAAAATCAAGATTTAGTTGGCATCTTGAGTATTAGAGAATCAAGAATTTTGTAGTATAATATACATTATCTTCCATCCATCAATTTATTTAATAATATATTAAATATTTATTTAACATCAAAAAGTTGTATTTTTTAAACTTAAAATCGATTTAATCGATGGTTAAAGCTGTCATCCCCAGATTGACATTCTATTGCTCGACATTAAGACAAACTTACTTAATTAGCATTAATATAATGCATATGCAATGTCAAAATACAGCTAGAATGAATTGAAATTTCGTCTTATTTTCTGTACAGATCAAAACAAAAGTAATCAGCTTCCAGATACACTTTTTTCATGAAGCTAAGTTCGTTTAAAAATTAGATAAAGATATACAGTAATCAAATCAAATCAGCATACATCAGCCTATAATCTGTAGGAAGAAAGGGCTAAAAATGTATGCTTTAAATAAAAGTGTTAAATGTGATTGAAACAGCACAAAGTTAGGTAAGACAAAAGAGCTGTAGCCGGTTAAAGACGGCAAAGACACAATTTTTACTCCGTAGCCGGCTATTTGTAATTTCCCCACCGTACAAATCTTTTATAAGTTTACCTATCATCATCCCTTTAAAAGCCTCTTCATTGGAGGGCTGTTGGATGATCAAGTTCTTTCCATGGCGAAATTATCACAGGCGAACCAGAGAAACAATGCAGAGAGTACGAGTATTGGTACCGGCACTACGGGTAATGGTGTTACGAAGGTGAAGAAGCGAACTAGGAGAAGTTTCCCACGAGACTCGCCTCCAAAACGTAGCTCGATTTATCGAGGGGTTACTAGGCAAGTCATTTTAGTCATAGAAATCACCAATTTTCATGGTTTGAGTCAATGGAGTCGCGTGTTAAATGTTAATTATGTGGATTGCTTGCAGGCATAGGTGGACGGGTCGATATGAAGCTCATCTATGGGACAAGAATTGCTGGAATGAATCACAAAACAAGAAAGGACGCCAAGGTATATTCAATTTCCCTTTTTTAGTTTTCTTAATTGAGTTATATAGCAGAAAGTTTAATGATTTCTTGTTCTCCATTTTTCATGGCTGCTGCTGCTGCTTATGGATTATTACTCAAAATGCAGTCTATCTTGGTATATACGTTTTCTTTTTTAAGGAACTAACTTCTTTTACCTCAAGTTCGGGAAATTTACTTCTTGTTTTTTCTTTCAGGTGCTTACGATGATGAAGAATCTGCAGCACATGCTTATGATTTAGCAGCACTCAAATACTGGGGTCAAGACACCATTCTTAACTTTCCGGTACATTGTAGTATTTAATTTAATGAGTTTGCTGTAAGAAGATCGGGGGAAGAAACCTGAATATTTGCAATATGAACAATCTGCAGGTTTCAACATACCAGACGGAATTGAAAGAAATGGAGAATCAGTCTAGAGAAGAATATATTGGATCATTAAGAAGGTGAGATTAATGACTTGATCATCAGTCTATGGAATTGATGTGAATTCAGCTAAAATCTTGAATTTTGCAGGAAATCTAGCGGTTTTTCTCGCGGGGTTTCGAAATATAGAGGTGTTGCTAGGTACTTTCATATATATTTCGTGAATTCAGCTACAATATTTCATTTTTCAAATGCGACATCCTTTCTATTTGTTCATAATCCTGTCGGATTTACTTGGTTTTCCATGTCAAACCAGCAGACATCATCATAATGGGAGATGGGAAGCTCGCATTGGAAGAGTGTTCGGCAACAAGTACCTTTATCTCGGGACATATGGTTCATATCAAACCCTTCTGTTTTCTTCATCTGTCTTCATTATTTGTTTTAATATTTTCCAAACCAAACTAGGCTGCTCGCCAAATGTTATTTAAGAAAGCAACCCCAAAGAACATTTTAGATATAAACTTAATATTATTATTAGGTGACACGAATACGATGCAATTTATTACATTTCTTTAGGCACATTGCTTTCATTGCTTATGGCGTTTGTGTAATGGACGCATAGCTGATTTTTTTTTTAATTAGATTCATTGATTAAAGTACTGCAAAATTAAGATCGAAAGCGACGCGTAAATTTATCTAAATCTTTTATATTAGCAAACAAACACTAGAATTTCATTCGGTCTCAATCAAATCTACAACTGTTTATGTAACACCAATGGAACGAGGCCAAGCATATGTTGTAGTTATGTCCGTTACTTAATAGGACGGTCCACTAACATTTAAAAGCTATTTTAATTTCAACTTACGCTACAAATTAGATTTATTAATCTATGATATCTATTCATTGACTTTTGCAGCCACACAGGAGGAAGCTGCCACTGCATATGATATGGCTGCTATTGAGTACCGGGGATTAAACGCGGTTACAAACTTTCATCTGAGTCGCTACATCAAATGGCTTAAACCCAATCAAACTGATACGGAAATTAATCCGAACCCGAATATAGACCGTAATAACGCAGAAGTAACAGTAACAAACCCTAGTCAAGAACTTAATATGAGCTTCTTTAGCAACAGCAGCAGCAGCAACGAGGATGACAACCTGCAGGTGCAAGCCTCCCTTGTCCCTAACGAAGCCTTTCTGACTCAACCAAGGCCTGTGAATGCCACATCAGCTCTAGGACTTCTCCTTCAGTCTTCGAAATTCAAAGAGATGATGGAGATGACATCGGCGGTCGATCGGTGCCAGTTGACACCGCCGATATCGGAACCGGTGCAATACAGCTTCCCTAAAAACGTGGAAACGTACTTGGAATGTCAAGATTCGAGCAGTCTCGGAGACGATGTTCACGATATGTTTTTCAGTGAACTCAACTCCTTCATGGCACCAATGTTTCCATGCGACATTGATGGCTAGAGTGAAAGAAAAAAAAAACCAAGTTTAGTGGTTATTCTCTTTCTTTAATTTGTTATTATTATTCATATACAAACCAATAAAGATTTGTAGATGCTTTGTTCATTAAAGAGTTAATAGTCATAGCCCGAGAGCATTAATTTGGATTAATCCGACTTGGATTTGTGGAGAAAGATGCACGGGATGATGAACTGATTTGGTTTATTCTGTAGCTTCGACAATAAAATATCGATTTGCTTCTTTTTAAATTTGATTATAGCATAATAAATTAATAACTATTTTTGCTTTTCTTTTAAATTTGTTTAACCTCCGTAGAGTCGAATGACCATACAACCCTGTTGGTAGGACATTGGTCCCAGGGTTCAAAATGGAGGGGGCCCGGGGGACTAGTCCCACAATAAAAAAAAGGCATTGTTGACTTGACCGGAGGGGACCCCAAAGTCACAACGCCCATCCACGTTGAACGAAGACAGAGACTGGAGTGGATGTAGGTTCATATGGCTTTAGCCACATACACTCCCTACAATCCATAATGTCTAGGCCGATAACCACTGTTGGGTGGTGGGGGCGGCCGTCTCCATGAATTTCACCTCGGCTTTGCTGCTGGTTTGATCAGTACAGTCAGAATGAAGAAGCAAAAAAAAAAAAAAAAAACTTGCACATGATTTTTTGAACGTTAATTAGGAAAAATAAAATTATATTTAAGAGGAATGTTTAAGGGGTAAGGAAGGGATTTTGGGGAATGATAAAGGGTAGGCAAGGAAACAACAAGAGGACAAAGGTTGCTTGCGCAAATCTAGCTAATCTGGGGCTTCTGGGGCAAGTAAAGTGAAACTCTGAGGTTGAAACAGCTGAAGCTGAGTCCTGGTGAAGGCAAAGCCATCCCCATCCATACCGTACCAACAGACATCATCCCCCCTTCTTTCTTTCTTTTGCCCACATTTACTTGGTCTCATTATGTTTTAAGTGTACATACATACATAGCAAGCAACCCCAAACCCCTCATTTCTTCTTCTTCCTCTTCCTACAAAAATGTTATATTTCTTTTTATTCACTATTTTCTTCCCAGGTTAGGACAACAAAGCCCCATCCGAGGAAAGCAGAAGAAAATAACAATCAAAACGTACCGACACCAACATCGTGTGTTTTATTTTATGTTTTTTTCTCTTCGATTTTTGCGAAGTAGTGTTTGAAAAAAAAACTACTTTTCCCCCATCTCACTGTGTTTTTTGTGTTATAATGATGATATAGGCTTGTGGTGGTGAGGGGGCGAAAGCTATCTTCAGGCCTGGTAAAGTATGGTGACTAATGTTGAAAATCCATCTACAAAGAAAATTGAAGCAAGGTTGAGCTTTTCCATGAGAATTTATGTGAAGCAAATGGGTTCCGGATGCTCATATGAAGAAGCATGGGGCAACATTACCATTTTCTTCAAACTTCAATCTTTGCAGCAAACTCTCTTCTCCTTCGGCTTCAGCTGATGGGAGATGGTGGTTGTGGTGGCGGCGGTGGTGATATTGGCGGGATCGGCTCAATCTCTTATATTGTTCATTTATGAGTACACTAAAATATTTTTTTGTTGCCTTTTTTTGACATTGTTGCTCCGTGATGTTGGTAAAAGCAACGGGTATGTTTCTGATCTTTTCCTCTCCCTTTTTTCTCTTAATTTTATAAATTTTAGGCACACAAACTTCCCCTCTTGGCTTTAGTTAGTGCTTGTGCCTGCTTCATGAAGTAAATAAGTAGAAAGCTTAGTATTATTACTGTTTATGGTCACTCCAACGGATTCGTTTATGAATTTGCAATTTCTCATGTTTCTGGCGATTTTGGTGTGGGGGGAACTGCTGGCCTAGAATTGGCCGTTGGGCAGTTCAGTCACCATGGAAGTGGAGTCTAAGTTTGGGCTATATATTTTAAAACATGTTTGAGAAACAGGAGATAGTAAGAATAAGAACAGAGGGAGAGACAAGAGAGTGGTGATGACGATGGATGGGGTTTGGGATTCATGGAAGTGTCCTATCATGCTGCACTGCTCTGCAATTTTTGGGTTTTGCTTCCTTTTTCGGTTTTTTGGTATTCACGTGAATCTGAGTTGTGTTTTATGTTAGGTTAGGTGTGTTTTATCTCATCAAATTTAAAAAACAAAAACAAAAACAAGAAGCTCAGATGTGATTTATATATGTTTCAATGTTTTGTTATCTTTGGGGGGTGGGGCCTTTCCATTGATGGGAAAGTGATTTCTAATGATAAATAGAATTTATACTAATCAGAATCACAGTAAATAGTAATGTGTTTATCGAGATTTACTATTATTTTGTTTGTGCCGGATGGGTTCTAGAACATTTCAACATTCAAGCATATATTTGGTTTTTATACCTTTTTCAAGCATAATGCTTGATATCCTACTTATGTTTTTTAATTTCAGTAAATAAATAAGTAAACATTGACTCAGCATTGAGTCACGTGGTTGTCCAAATCAAAAAAGCGGAGAGGGTGGCACATGTCAGCAAACTTATGATCTTGTCTTATGGGGTAGCTGAAGACAGATTTTGGGAAAATTCCAAACAATGATTTGATGACTCAATTGTGCCAAACCCTTACCCAGTACTTGGGGTGTAGGTAGACGTAGTAAAATGTTGTATCCTAATGTAAATGCCTATGCTTTGTTTGTTAGGCTGAACCAGCTCTGCCATCATATTTGTTTTCTCTACCATTTTTGCTGGATGTTTTCCATTACATCTCAAGTACTGTGTTTACAAGCATTGTTTCAAAACCCAACCAAATTGGAAAGCCTAAAGCTACTGCTTGATTAGATGTAATGCTAATGCAAGCATTTAAGAGAAGACAGACCCCCTTGTGTTCAAGTTTTATGTACCTTTTCAACTGGTTGGATGAAGATCTATCCTTGTTTCTTGTTCGGGGACCTGAAGATCTGAATTACCCATGGCCTCTGTCCACTCCTATAGTAGAAGTCATGCGCACTCCCAAAGCACTATCTCCATCAGACATAAGATGAACAAAAGTACCTCACCAAATTTAAACAGAATTAGCTCGTACCGAAGAGGTAAACCGGAAGAGGGATGCTTAGATTGCCACAATGAAGGGTGCTAAAGCATCAAATTCATTCTGATCAAAATACAATCATCTAGTAGTAGGATACTATCTGATGATAGTTTTAAATGTTTAACATCTAGTGCTTCAGCCAACAAAATAAAATTTACACTGCAGCAATGAGTGCTTTGACACAATTCCAAGAAAATGCTAAACCACAGCCACGGATGTCCTTGGGAGGGGGTGCACCCTGGCAGTTAGAGATTCAGACTATATCTTGGATGTTTCGAGTTCAAATTCTAGAATGTACAGTGTGTGATTTATAGGGTGATACATATAAAAAGTGTAATGGCATAAACATAAAAAGAACCAAGGGCATGATTATGCATATGTGAAATAAAGTTAGCAAGTTCGCACATGTCCCTGTCCCATTCTACAGTTTGTATCCTACTAGGCATACTTTTATGTGCGAACAATAGATGAATCATGAATGTAGTAACATAATGCATACATACAAGTCTTCAAGAATAAATCAACAGCGAAAAAAAAAAACATTTGAAAAGCAATGACAAGTCTCTGAATAATATCAACCAACATTTCTCGTACATGAAAGCAATGCTACTACAAAGGCTCAGCTACCTCTGGCAGCTTAAAACTATAATATAGTATCATCCCCACATTTCAAAGATTACAAAGATATGTCTTCAGTCATCCTGGTAATATAACAAACGGCAGCAAAATCAAGTAATTTTAGCAGAAACCCAGTTCCTAGTTGTTTCATGGATTCTCTTCAAACAGAGACTAGTATATTAAATCAGAATCAAGAATAGAACATAACTTATCCTATCCAGTTCGAAATTAAAACGAAAAATTCAAGTCAATCCCTCGATAGAAAGTTCAATCAATATATCCCCTTATGCTCAACTTGGAAGCCAGATAATTGGTACACATTTAACCTCAAATTATTCAATGTTATATCCAAACATAACAATAGCAGCAGCAACAATAATAATAATGACAACATCACAAAACAACAAAATACCCCGATAAAAAAATCAGGGAAAAGTCCACCAATATCACCTGCATCATTGCTTGACGTTCTCCAAGTACCATTTGTAAGTATCAACAAGCCCATCTCTCAATGAGATCTTGGCATTCCACCCCAATGAAGCAAGCTTGGAGCTATCCATGAGCTTCCTAGGAGTCCCATCAGGCTTCGAAGTATCCCAAACAAGCTCCCCTTGAAAGCCAACAACTTCCATCACCAACTCAGCTAATTCCTTAATAGTAACCTCTTTTCCACTACCTACATTCACATGGTCCAATCCACTGTAATTCCCCATCAAGAAAACCACAGCATCAGCTAGATCGTCTACGTGCAAAAATTCCCTTAATGGACTGCCGGTACCCCAAACAACAACTTCTTTCGCTCCTTCCACTTTGGCTTTATGGAATCTCCTCATCAAAGCGGGTAAAACGTGTGAATTCTCCGGGTGGAAGTTATCGTTTGGGCCGTATAAATTCGTCGGCATAGCGGAAATAGCATTGAACCCGTGCTGGATTCTGTAAGCTTGGCACATTTTGATCCCCGCGATCTTGGCAACCGCATACCATTCGTTGGTGGGCTCCAGAGGGCCGGATAAGAGCGCGTCTTCAGGGATGGGTTGCGGCGCGAATTTGGGATAAATGCAGGAGGATCCGAGGAAGAGGATTTTCTTGACGCCGTGGCGGTAGGAGGAATCGATGACATTGGTCTGAATTTGGAGGTTGATTGATATGAAATCGGCCGGGTAGGTGTTGTTGGCGTGGATTCCACCGACTTTCGCGGCTGCTAGTACCACGTATTGAGGCTTCTCGGCGGCGAAGAAGGATTCGACGTCGGATTGGCGGGTGAGGTCCAGATCGGCGTGGGTGCGGACTACAATGTTTGTGAAATCCAGAGATTGGAGTTTGCGGACTATGGCAGAACCAACCAGGCCTCGGTGGCCTGCTACGAAGATCTTGGCAGATTTGTTCGAGAAGAAAGAATCTACCGAAAAGAACATAGAAAACAGAGTTAGAATTAAGTTGAGTGATCTCATGAAGAGAGACGGAGATAGGGAATTACCTGTTTCACCCATTGCTGTAGTCTGTAGACTCGATGAAGTGAAGTAAAGAAGAAAGGGAGAAGCGTGGGATTGTTTTTTCAACAGATCTTACTTCTCTGCAACTGGTAATAAGAATAAGATATGCGATCCGGTCCTTTGCATATGCGAAATTTCGCCCTTTGTTAATCTAAATCTTAGTCGGTGCCATTTGTCAAGCAGTTGGGCCCATTAGCTGTATAACCCCTAAATTATTGGGCTGACTGTACCACTTTCTTCGTATTGAAAATGGGCGGCCTCCGAATGGCCTACGGTCCAATCTTTTTTATGTTTTAAGAATGATTATTATCTCACGTGCATACGGTGAAATTTTTTATTTTCATAAGTATTTTAGTTTTAAGGTTTATAATTTTAGTTTAGAGGTTTAAATTTAAGGTTCAAGGTTAGAATATATGTTTTAGGATAATATAGTTAGATATTTTAGTTTTAACCTATAAGCCTTAAATTTTAACCCTAAATCCAAAATTTTATCAACAACTCTTAAATTCAAAACTACTACATTTAAACCCATAAATCTCAAACCCTCAACGAAGTCCCTAAATCTTAAAAGGGTAAACTACACAGATGACCACTGAACTATAAGTTTGGTGTCAAAATGACCACTATATTATTTTTCGTCGCAAATGCACCACACAACTATTTAAATGGTTCCATTTTAGCCACACGCCGTAAAAAAAACGAAAAAGTTGACGGAACTGTTAAAAAAATTGGTATAATTACACATTTGGTCCTCTATATTTATACAATATATCAATTTAGTCCTAATTTTAATCTAATAAAATAAATTAATTATTCAATAAAATCCCCCCTTACCAGAACTCGAACTCAGAACCTCTGGGTACACAAGCTGTGTGCTTGCTAATGAACCAAGCACACTTTCATGCTATGGGGTCATTAATATATGTATTTAATGATTGTTAATGCCTAGAAAAATTAAAGAGAAGAAAATGCAATTGCAAGAATTCGAACCAAGGACCTCATGGTCCAAAGCACATATGTTTGCCACTGCACCAAATGTATGTCTTGTGATATAAAGTATAACATTTAATATATGTCTTATATAGATTTTAATGCTTGAGAAAAGGAATGAAATGTGGTTTTAAGAAATTCGAATGTAATATTTTTATGATGCATAAAAAAATCTAACCCAATTAAATAAATCTAATAACTAAATTAAAGTTAACAGTATTTTGTATATATTTTAAACTATAGTTAGTGCACGATTTAAAATAAAAAAATTAATATTATTTTTAATATAAATATCATTTTAAAATTTTTTATATTTTAAACTAAATTTAATATTTTTCAATTTTAGATTTGTTTTTATAATTTCACGTATATAATCGTTGAATTGATTTTTTTACTTAATTAATAATTTTAATATTTATTAAAAATTTAATTAAATTATTATATATAATTATCTTAAACTACTCCAAATTATATTAAATTCATTTAGCGAATTCAAACTCACAAACACAATTTAATATTGTTAAATTTAATTTAGTTATTAGATTTATTTAATTGGGTTAGATTTTTTATAGATAAAAAAATTATTACATTCGAATTTCTTAAAACCACATTTTATTCCTTTTCTCAAGCATTAAAATCTATATAAGACATATATTAAATGTTGTATTTTATATCACAAGACATACACTTGGTGCAGTGGCAAGTACATGTGCTTTGGATTATGAGGTCCTTGGTTCGAATCCTTGCAATTGCATTTTCTTCTCTTTAATTTTTCTGTGCATTAACAATCATTTAATACATATATTAATGACCCTGTAATACGAAAGTTTGCTTTCAGTGGCAAGCACATAGCTTGTGTACCTAGAGGTCCTAAGTTCAAGTCTTGGTAAGGGGGATTTTGTTCCTTTCATTTTTTCACCTCCAATTGGGTGACATGTGTCACCACCTGATTGGAGGTGGAAAAATAATTAAATTAATTAAATAAAAATAATTAAAGACTTCCAATAAGGTGGTGACACGTGTCACCATCTTATTGAATAATTAATTTATTTTATTAGATTAAAATTAGTACTAAATTGATATATTGTATAAATATAGAGGACCAAATGTGTAATTATACCAGTTTTTTTAACAGTTCCGTCAACTTTTTCGTTTTTTTACGGCGTGTAGCTAAAATGGAACCATTTAAATTGTTCTGTGGTGCATTTGCGACGAAAAATAATATAGTGGTCATTTTGACACCAAACCTATAGTTCAGTGGTCATCTGTGTAGTTTACCCATCTTAAAACTAAGTCGTTTGTGGAACCAAAACTTTATTCAAATAGAGCTTACGTTATTTTATATGAGTTAATTGTATTATATGTTTTTAAATTATAATTTTTATTTTAATTTAATTTTAAATTTCTTAAATCTTTTGATTTTATTTTTATATATAATTTTCATTCTAAGTTGGTCTTAAATTTTTTAAATTTATTTTAAACTATAATTTTTTATTTTAAATCAGTCTCAAATTTTTAAATTTCTAATTTTATTATTTATGCCTTCTACCGCTTTGCACTTTTGATAAGTGTTAATGCATCCCACCGTTCCAATTTCACCGGTCTAAGCTTCGTTCATGGACAAAAACTTCACTCTTTTGATAAAGCATTAATGCCTCCCACCGCATTGCACCTTTCCCCCTCAAATAATATCGTAACAATTTTCATTTTAGAATAATTGATATTTTATTATCCAACAAAACATATAAATATTATTATTTAATGTATTAAAAAATAATAGTTAGCACGAACCAATTTGCTTCAGTGAATTAAGGAATGGTTGTTGTTCCTAAATGTCACGAATTCGAGCACTAATAACAGTGTGATTGAACATAAATTATCAAATGGTTTAAAGTATATTAGAAACAAATACTACTTATAATCAACTTTAGTTTTAAAAAATAGTTTCACATCAAATATAAATAAATCATTAAAGAACTACATTATTCTCCAATACGTACAAAGTTATATTTATTTATTGAAGTATCAAAAAAATTTAGTTGAATATCCTTGTTAATTTTTAAAAGCAAATCAACTTTTTTTAGGCCCCGTTTTTTATTGCAGCTACTGTTTCTGTTTAGCCTCAACCTTAATGTCAAACAACTCTCGGTGGTTGCAACTTAAATTTAGCCTTCCAAACGGGCGTTTATAGAAGTTGAATTTTTCAGCTTTTCCAGAACGGACGTTCATACCGAATTTACCTTCCAAAGTTAGTTTTCAACCTCAACTCCAAACTAAACTTTAACGTTTTTCTCTATAAATCATGTTATTTTTCTCGTTTCAAATTTAAAAAATACAAATATTTCAAGTAGTCTTCATCAAAGTATAATTAAAAGCTTTAACTTTGAGATTAATCACAACCCATTAAAATTATTAATTTCAATCACCTACGTACCCAAGGGCGGAGCTAAAAATATATTTAAGGGTGTCATTTTTTTAACGATATTTAAAGAGAATTAATTATTTATAAAGGGAAGTTATTTTATTCATAAAAAATATGTTATTTATCCATATTTTTAATTTTTATAAATTATATATATATAAATAAATTTCCCAAAAATTCCGGGGTCTCTCATAAGGGTGGCTCCGCCTTGTATGTACCTCTACAATTGACAAAGAAGCAAAATTTTGTTCTATATATGTTGAACTATACTAGCTCTATTCAAACGTGGAAAATATCTTTCAAAGCCTCTACACACCGTATACCGACAATCTCTGCCCCTAGCACATGTATATTTTATTTCCCACGGAAATCAATCATCCTTGTTAGCCCAAGTGCAAGTGGACTGATTTCGAAATGTATGTCGATTTTTTATTTTATTTTATTCTTCATCGTTGTTGGAAAATTTAGAATGGTTTTGTTGAAATCGGCAGCTTCATCTTTATTTAATTTATTTGGCCAAATTTTATTTTTAGTCCATGTACGATAGATAAACTATTTATTCAGTCATTGCACTCTAATTTAGTATTTTTAATTTTGAATTTTTTTTTTGAAAATTATAATTTTATTGATATGGATGCCCCGTTAGCAAATGCCTCATTAAAAAACATCCCTAATCCTAGTTGGAGGAAAAAGAGTGCACCTTGCTAACGGTTTAATACAAACCGTACACATAACTTATCCTTTGTCAATTTAACCATATTTCGACTCACAAAGCACATTTCCAAAACAAATTACACACAGGCGTATGAAAAGAGAAAGAGCGCCCACTGATTTTACCTTGCCTGCACAGAACTACACAGCGGAAGATTGTTCACTGCTTCCATAGCATTACAGTTCCATTTTTGCACGCGAGTTAAGATTTTCCACACAGCTTCTATGCCTCATCTTTCCAAAAGAAAGCTTTTGTGCATGATATGCCTCTTTTCGCCAATCGGTCAACAGTGCCGTTATCCAATCTCGGTATGCTGCAGATCGTCCATTGAAATCCACTACCAATCTCCTGGCACTCCTTTATCATTTGCTTGAGAATAGCTGGTGCACGAACCGGGTTCCTTAACCACTCCACACACACTTCGCTATCTGTTTCAACAATGAGCGGAAGCTTCCCAGCCCATATCGATTCCTTGAAGTTGTTTAACCATCAAATTATGTCAATTTTGAAATTTTAATTCCAACTTAAACAATAACCATCAAATTATGAAAATTTAGAAATAATTAGGTTGAAGAACATGGATTAAATCCACCTATCATACATATTACAACAACTAACAATGAAATTTAACCTAATAAATTTAATAATTAGTGTTTGAATCATACGAAAATCTAAAATATAAAAAATGCAGGACTGAAAAAAAATAAATTAAAAAAAATTAAATTTACAACTTATACAAATACATAAACTACTAGTAAAATTTGACCTAATTTGTTGTCCTCCATTTTTATAAAATATTCTAAAATACAATCTTTATATCCTCAAATTTAAAATTCCTATAGTTTTGGCTTAGGAATTATAACTAGACGAAAATATTGAACTATTTATTAAATAAAAAAGGAAACCAGAAAAGGCGGCTTTGGAGTTGGGACTTGGAATGCTCTTCGCCCTATTGAATTTTCCCGTATTTTTTCTTTACACGACTGAAGTTCAAAAAGAAAAATAATAAATCGCCATTTTCCATTTTCCATTTTCCAATCTTGTCCTACGCTCAGCTGAATTTCTTTCATGGCTTCCTTTCGCAGACTTCTTCCTCTTTGCGCTTCTCTCAACGTATGTCCCCCCCCTCTCTCTATTTGTTTTCTTATTTATCAAACTAATAGCAATGGTGATCTCTATTTTCATGTATCTTTGTTGCAGAGAACGGGATTTTCTTTTTCTGGAGTTCATATAGGTTTTCCCCCCTCTTTTCCTTGTCTGTGTTTACTTTTTTAATTATTTTTCAAATCTGTAAATTTGGATTTTCGAGTCTTGTATAACTTTGTTTTTGTAGATGTTTCAAATAGACATATTTCGAATGCAATCTTATTTTCTTAGCTTTTATATTTATTATGTTCTATTGGTACATAGTAATGAGTTGTTGAATGATTTGAGATTTATAATATTATTCTTTTTTTTTTTGTAAAAAAAGGATTTGACGCAAATGTTCGTGGCTACAAGCAAACAGTATCCAAGTTTGAGGAACAAATAAAACGTGCAGAAGCAGACACTTCGGAGGTTAAAGATGACATTGACAGGATTCGGACGGAATTTGATGCTGCCAAACGGAGATTCCTCGAGATTCCAGAAGCACTCAAGGCAATGCCGAAGATGAATCCTGAAGGTTCAATTATGTTCTGTTCCTTTATGTTTAATTTGAATCTATTTTAGTAGATTTGCAGATACTGCATATAAGCCTATAGTATTCAAAATGTTTTTCTTTTCGGTGTTAATGTAGGTATATATGTGAATAGGGGTATTAGACTGGATCTTATTCAAGTATACGGATTTGATTATGATTTCACATTGGTACATTACTCTGCAAACTTGCAAAGTTTGATATATGATCTCGCAAAGGAGCATATGGTGAATGAGGTTAGCATTTATGTGATATTATAATGCAGTTTACGCAATTGATGTTTTTGCGGCGTGGATTGTTGAAGGTGTTGACTGTTGACAAATTGTTATTTGCTGCATTTTTGCAGTTTCATTATCCTGAGGTTTGTATGAGTTTTAAATATGATCCTTCCTTTCCAATTAGAGGATTGTACTATGATAGGCAGCATGGATGTCTCTTGAAGTTGGATTTTTTTGGTTCCATAGAGCAAGAGGGATGCTTTTATGGTCGTCGCCAGGTACTATTACCTATTTCTAGTGACATGGCTGTTCTGCTTATTGTGCAATGCTGGAACTAAGTTTTCCTTGATGTTGATGATTAGTATGTGTTATTTATTACCAAGATAAAGTAGTGGTGTATGATTGGCAATAAAGGGATATAGAGGGAGAGAGGGTAATATTAGAGAAAAGCTTCCATGTTTAACATGGATGGTTTTGACACCTGGCAAGATGTGAGTTTAAAGTTTCTTAAAACTTGTAACAACACTTGTCATTTTTATCAATGACCAAGAGCAATAGCTTGAGGCTTCTTATCAGTTTGTATCATGTTCATGTTGGGAAAATCTTACATTTCTATATGAAATATCCTGCTTCTCATTTTGCAACTTATATTAATGCAGCTTAGTGAGAAGGAAATAGAAGAGATATATGGCACAAGACATATTGGTCGTGACCAGGCACGCCGTCTTGTGGGCTTGATGGACTTTTTCTGCTTTAGTGAGGTTGGTTTCAGTAATTGCATCTTTTATATGTATAACAATGTTGTATATGTATGTTTGGATAGTAAAAGTTTTAGGCTTTAAAATTTATAAGTTGCAAATAATGAGTGTTTGACAGAACATTATAGTCAGATGGTGATGTTTGGGAAAGAGGATTCCCATGAAATGCTTACACATGTATGCTAATGTCTCATAATACCTCTTGATTAACTGTAATCTTGGTACTTTTAGTCATTGCTGCTGTGGCCTTTCTTCTTCTTCTTCTTCATTCCAACTTTTTTGATGAAATAATATAACAAGCTCTCTTTTCAATATATCTAATAACTGTAAAAAATTCCTGTCAATTTGAAAATCCACGTGGACATTGATACGGATAGTACATATTTTAGGCTTGTCATTTTCAAGTTCTATAAGTTTGTTAGCCTTTTCTTGGACTATTTGCCTTTATGATAAGCACATATTTTGTCCTATTTTTAAGTTTCTGATTTTTTCCCTTCATAATCTTTTTAGGCATGTCTCATTGCTGATATTGTGCAATATTTCGTTGATGCTAAACTAGAATTTGATGCCTGCTATATATATGAAGATGTCAATCGTGCAATTCAGCATGTTCATCAAAGTGGTTTGATGCATAGAGGAATTCTTTCTGATCCTCATCGATATCTGGTAAAAAATGTAAGCACTAACTATTTATGTTTTAGTTATTTTTAAGTTTGAGTGCCTTTTAGTTTCAAAGAAAGACTTTTGTAAAATTTGGACTTTGGCCTGTTATCCGTGAAATATGTTCTTTCCTCCTGGGAATGCTAATTTTGGTGTATGTTTCAGGGCCAGTTATTACGCTTTCTTAGGATGCTAAAGGAGAAGGGGAAGAAAATTTTCTTGCTAACAAACTCACCGTATTACTTTGTGGATGGAGGGATGCAGTTTTTGTTGGAGGTATACATTGCAGTAGTACTGATGCCTTCTTATTTCGTAGTTCTTATTCATCTTAATGGATGATTCATATTTATTGCTTATAAATTCTGTATTGCTTTTGGTCCATTTTTGAAGCAATTTGCTATGCATTCCCTTTTTGTTTGAAAGCGTGATTTAGTGCTTATTCTTTCTAAAGGTAGAGAAGGTATAATTAATGGAAATATTCTTCAAATATATTCAATCATATCATTTGTGGAAGTCGCTCAATGGTGATTGATGATTCTGCCCTCATATTTTACATTGGTTTCATGAACTTGTTGATGTTTCGTCAACATCATCATTATTATTATAGAAACATTCAAATAACTCAGGCGGATGTATTGAAGTTGTGTAATGTGAATTGCTTTTTAATATTTAATAATGTTTTGGCGTGTTCATGTGCTTTGAATTGGTAAAGTAAGGAAGTCTCTAATTCGCATTATACATGTTTGCATGAAATATCTCTAGAATTTCAACTTTCGAAAATTGTTTTCACTTAAATCACTTTGCCCTAGTTCTGCACATTTAAGGTATCATTCTTTTCCATTCTTAGTTTCATGCTTTTTGACATGTCTTTTAGGATTCGACGGATAACAAACAATCATGGAGGGAGCTTTTTGATGTTGTAATTGCAAAAGCCAATAAGCCGGGTTTCTATACTTCTGAGCATCCTTTCCGGTTTGTATCTTCAACCTTTTATTTTCTCCACGTATTTCTTTAACACGTCTTGTAATGAAGGTGATTTGTTTTGGTTTTTTTTTTTGCTACAATGATATGAGATGGCATAATTGAACTAATTTGGCAAGCTTTGCTACAATGGATATGAGTTGGTAAAGCACGTGATAAAAAATAGATTATCATGTGAAAAAAATGATGTGATTTGAAGATCTAGTTTGCTATCTGGTGCCAAGTAGGCGAGGGAGTGTCTATCAAATTAGACTCTTAAAATATTTTATAACCTATCCAACTTAGAATACCCATTGAACTCTAGCTTTTGAATAAGTAAATAACCCACATAAACTTGGAGTCCTGGACACAAACCTTACCTCCTACAATCTCATGGAGAAATTCTATCAAGTGGTTTTAAAATTTAGAGTGCAGAGATTCAAAAGAAGAGTTCTGCCCCTGAAGATGAAGGTTTTGTAAATTGCTTAAAAATAGAAACGTGGGCAGGATTAAGAAAGTTCAATTTTCTTTGCTGTATTAGTTTGTTCTTACTTTTTATTTCAGTTTTATCCCTTGGCTTTTGTTGTGCACTTGCTGATAACAATTGCATGCTTTCCTGATTCATATTTATTGATCAGTCTCCTGGAACTTAAATTGCAGCTGCTATGACACAGAGAAGGATACTCTAGCTTTTACGAACGTGGATAAATTCCTCAAAAATAAAATATATTACCATGGATCCCTGAAATCTTTTCTACAAATTACTAAATGGAATGGCCCAGAGGTATATCATATTTTATGCTTTGTAGCATTTTATATGATCTTTTACAAATGTGTTCAATTATGTGTAACTAGATTGTGGTAAGTTCATGCTGATGGGAGTATTTCACTGCTCTGGTTTTCTTTATTAGGTGATATACTTTGGTGATCACCTATTTAGTGACTTGAGGGGCCCTTCAAAGGCTGGTTGGCGGACTGCTGCTATCATCCATGAACTAGAAGTATGCCTCCTTTCATTCTTAGCTCTTGTCTTTCTGTGTTTGTGATGTTTTACAGACAAATTCTTCATGTCTTTGGGTTGTGTTTGATTGCAGAATGAAATACACATACAGAACCAAGATAAATATCGGTTTGAACAGGTATATATTTCTGCCTCTGGGGTATTTGGAACTTTTTATTATCACTTTCTTATGTTTATTTGATATTGTGAATGGGGTTGGCTTCCTTATTTATTTGGCAACTCAAAGGTTGGTTGAGTTGAATGGAGTACACTGTCGAATACTTGCATCTTTTGACCAATTTTTTAATTATTATTTTTTATTTTTGTTTTTAGTTAAGGTTTAATAAAATCATACTAGTCTGCTGAATTCTGTTGACCATTCTATTATTTGCAGAGTTCCACTGCTTTTGTCTTGAATGCGAGAACTCAAAAATAGAATTTTGACTATCCTTTTAAAAATCTTCCTTCGTTGCAGGCAAAATTTCATATACTACAAGAACTGCTTGGGAGATTACATGCAACTGTACCCAGTAGCAAGAGAAGTGAAGCATACAAGTTACTTGTGTGTGAATTAAATGAAGAGAGGCAGAAAGCACGCAGTATAATGAAAAGAATGTTCAATACATCTTTTGGGGCCACCTTCCTCACTGACAAAGGTCAAGAATCTGCATTTGCTTATCACATCCATCAATATGCTGATGTGTACACTAGTAGACCGGAGAACTTTTTGCTCTACTCACCTGAGACGTGGCTTCATGCACCATGTGATATCAAGATCATGCCCCATCATGTGAAGGTATGTCATTAACCTTCTCTATCTACTTAAAATGAACCAAAGATCTTTTTTTTTCTACTACAATTTCTTTGTTCTTTTTTTTTTTCCATTTACAAAAATGAAAACATGGTATATTTTCTTGTTTTATGTTCTTGCTTTCTGCCATTGTTCTTATGCAGCTAATTAGAATGATCACATTCCTTAATAAGGAAAAAATCCAATTATACTAATAAATGCTCCAATAATTATAAACATTACTCTGACAAAACTAAAAAATTTACTTAAAATAACACCTTGGGTCCTTTTACAAATATGATGGGAGGGACTCCCATCTCAATGTAGTGTCGTTTTTACGATTTGACCCATAAAATGTAGCTACAGTGTGGTGGGACTCTTACCACACTCCCAACACATCCTCTGCACAACCCCCAGTGGACTCGGTATGGAACTTCTGCTTAAAGAAACATAAGCTGAACTCAGAAATACCCAATAATGCCTTCTCAAGCTCGTGACTAATACTCTCACAACCGCACATAGCACAACCGGCTTAAGATTGGTCACACACAACCTACCTTTAGCAGACCTATTTGGAGGTTGCTCCTAGCATCCTCAATAAAGGTTTGTCATTTGTGGTAGGAATACGGTGGCTGGTGTTAGGGTTTGTTATTGATTAATTTATAGATATGTTGATCTCATTTCAACTGTCTACATGCTATAGGGATAGGAAAACAGTATCTTATCTTAAGAGATCAGAGGTGGGCATGTCAAATGCATATTTGTCTTCTGTTTGCTTGTTATGAAGTGATTTGAACTCTAGAATTTCAATTATATATTTATGTTGACACCTAGCAAAGTTGTTCTCCATACTAATGTTTTATGTAGATCTTGAAATGTTAATATAGTTGACTTATTGTTGTAATCTCCAATGCTTTCTTTCAGATTCCATCGAGTTTATTCAAAAACCAGTAGATGTTATTCCTTAATGCCGTAGAAGATGGGAGGATCCATCGAGTTTCTTTCCGATGCTGAAGTGTTACTCGGAAAGATCAGGAGTAGGGAGCAGTTGTTGACTATTTTCTGATGAATTGCCATCGGATTCACCATTGATTTTGTTCCCTAGGTGATTTCTCGTTCTTGAGTTGACTAAATTGTTGTATTTGAACTTTCATTTGCAGCAAGAGTGTTGTATGTAGATGGGGCATTGGATCCAGTCTACTGCTAGATAATTGTCGAAGCATATTCTAAATTCTTCAACGCTTATCCAGCTATGCCATTGTCATCTGTCTGTAACATTCTTGGAACATCAATCCAAAGCTCTTGTACACTAAAATTTGAATTAATTTGGAATAAAGGGAAATGTAATCAGGTCAGATTTAGATATTGTATCGAAATTAAATTTGGTTGAATCTATAATTCAATCATTAAATTTTGTTTAAGTTCGTTTAGATAATTAAGTGATGCAGCTTTACAAAATCAGATAACTTTGTTTTAAATAAAAATATATGGTGCAATCCATTAATTGACTGCTTATATTATTTTATCTTGTATGAGTTAAAGTTTTTGATATTTGTTTATAAAATATAAATAGATAAATAAAAAACATGATATTTTATTTAATTTTAGGAATACTAATACAAAATGTTTTAAGTACCTCAGCAAGAGCACTGGAACACTCTTTCCATTTATAACTGCCCGCTCATCAAATGAGAACGGAGAAGAGGCTGCCTCCGATGGATTCGAAACCGCAAGCGAGTGTGACGTTACCGAAAACGACGAAGGAGACCACGTCCATAATCACAACGGCCATCTGAACAGAAAGGTTCCGATTCTTATCAGGATGAGTTAAACGGCGATCAATTGAAAGAGGTTCTCTCTTCTTTCCCGAACCTTTTCCTTTTCTTAATTAATCATTAAAAATGAAACAATCAGCTGTTTCTTTTTTCTTATTTAAAAAATGTGTTTGTAGAAAGCTTTGGCTGAAGCAAATGATGCGAAAATGGAAGGAAATAATTTGTTTGAAAACGGGGAATATGAGGAGGCATTGTCACAGTATGCGATTGCTTTGCAAGTTACGGCGGATATGCATACTGCCGTTGAACTTCGTTTAATTATAATGATTTATATCATTACTTCCCGTAAAGTTGAATTTTACTCACCCTATTTCTTGTCTAAGGCTAAAACACAAAAATTATATACGAGAGGTATAATATAATATAATATAATATAATATAATATAATATAATATAATATAATATAATACTAGTTGAATTCAAAATTATCTCTCCCATTTTCGATGGACTTAAAACACTATAAACATATAAATATAACATGATAAAATTAAATTTAAACTCTAAATTAAATACGTTAATAAAAAATAAAATTTTCACCGTAATATTTTTCTTAGGTAATTAAATTAAAATTAAACAAGATTTCTATCCGTTTATGACGTGGTGGTAAATCCAAATGTCACATATCCCACGTGTACAGCGCGTGACAATAATTTTGATTTTTGCAGTAGTAACGTAACCTCTCCGAAAAACCGCAGACAGAGGACTCCTCGTTCCATATATAATCCCCGTTGCCAATGCCACCCCAATATCTCTCCCAATTTTTTTTCTTTATTGGAACAAAGAACAAAACCAGTGAAGAGAACCTACCGGAATACTGAAAACGATGGCGTTCCGCTTGAGCAACAACCTAGTCGGTATCCTCAACTTGATCACGTTCCTCCTCTCGATCCCCATCCTCGGCGCCGGCATCAGGCTGAGCCGAGAAGGCGTGACCGAGTGCGAACGGTTCTTGGACAGGCCCGTTATTATAATCGGGCTCTTCCTCATGCTTGTCTCACTCGCGGGACTAATCGGCGCGTGCTGTCGCGTGACGTGGCTGCTCTGGCTCTACTTGGTCGTCATGTTCCTCCTCATCGTGCTGGGGATCGTCTTCACGATGTTTGCTTTCGTGGTGACGAATAAAGGGGCAGGAGAAGTGTTGTTTGGGAGAGGCTACAAGGAATACCGACTCGGGGATTACTCAGACTGGTTGCAGAAAAGAGTTACTAATCAGAAGAACTGGAATAAGATTAAGAGCTGTTTGGCTGACAGTAAAGTTTGTACTGATTTCCAGGATAAATATCTTAATACCTCTCTCACGGACTTTTACCACGCTCACTTGTCCCCCATTCAGGTATCTAAATTCTCTCTCTCAGATCTCAGATTCTTCTTCTTAATATAAAAATTGAATCAGAGCAATTCATATAAAACTTTATGCGTAAAGGAGTATATTCTTTGTAAACTTTTGGGTAATCTTTTTAACTTTAGGAGGAAAAAAGGTTCTCAGCTTTTCTAATGGGCATATTCATATAATATATTATGTTGTGCAATTGCAGTCCGGTTGCTGTAAGCCATCGGACGACTGTCAGTTCACATACGTCGGGCCGACTAACTGGACAAGAGGGAATGGGGCGTCGACGATCAATCCAGACTGCAAGCTGTGGGATAATAACCTTGAGACTCTATGCTTCAACTGCCAGTCATGCAAAGCTGGGTTCATAGACAACCTCAAGAGTTCATGGAAGAAGGTGGCGCTTGTCAACATCGTCTTCCTCATCTTCCTTATCGTTGTCTACTCTGTTGGCTGCTGTGCTTTCAGAAACAACAGGAGAGACAACGCTTATCATCAAGGCTGGAAGCCTTGACCCTCTTTCTCATCTTAGCTTCTGTTTGGATTTTGCTATTATTTTTGTTTCTATGATTGCATTTGGACCTTTTATTGTATAGTTTTTATTTCCTAGTCTAGTTGTTTAGAACAATCTCCATATATTTGTTTTATAGTAATTGATGTTGACATATTAGAGTTTATTTCCGAACTTGAACGAACAAGACTAAAAAAGTTTACAAATTATAACAAAATTTTAAAATGAAGTTAATAACTTAATATATACCCGAGCTAGCTTCATGAATTGTTTTCATTCGTAATGGTAGATTTATCAGACAAAAGGGGTTCTTCGATCGGACTGGTATTCGTGGTGGATATCTGGCCATTTAATGACTCTGGATCTGTTTCTTTATTCAGCACTTGGTAGTCTTCGGCTTTTCCCCACAGAACAACATATAACCCACCGATTACGCCAACTGCACCTATTAGGCTGAAATCAAACACAAACAAAGAATGAGATCGCAAATTGCAATCGCATGCAATCTCATGTGCTCGAAATGTTACCTGCCCGTGTAAATCTCCTCGTGCAAGAGCGGCGCGGCCAATATGGTCACGATGACTGTACACAAAGGATTAAACATGGCGGAGAAGAGGGGTCCCCTTTGCGATATGCACCAAGCTTGAACGAAGAACGACAGCCCGGATCCGAATATTCCCTATACGGATCACGTGCTTATGTTGTTAGGATGTGATTTGCATAGTGTAAAAGTATTAAGTGAATAGAGTTCATTTTATTTTTCTACATACTACAAAGAGACAGCAAACAAGCTCAAAACTGGAATGAAGAGTCCAGGCTTCGAGGTCTGGTTCTAAGAACAGTGTAATTGCTGCCGACTGCAATGTTCCAAAGAAACACATCCAGGCGGATAAAGAAACGTGGTCGGGGTATCTGGCTGAAGCTGGGACCTGTTGCCAATTTTTTAATGATATTATTATTAGTGACTGAAATGTTAGACTAGCGGAGACGACTATTGGATCCAAATACCTGCAAAATGAGCCAAACGGACCAGCAACAAGCGCTTCCAAACAGAAATAGACAACCCAGCAACCAGTGCTCACCTTCCGCTCCAATTAATGATTTTGCCGGCAAAGCCTGTGCATTCAATAGCTTCGGTCCCCTCAGCAGTGCCATGAAAATGGCTCCGGTGACGCAGATCACCGTGCCGGCTATTTTGCCGATACTTCTCAAGCTTCGAATATCCACCTTCTCTAATCTATAGACATTTACAGAACCCAAAAACAAATGGTAAATAAACGATCTCTATGTATCTGTAATTCTGTATATCACTAACACGTACCCAACAATGGCTGCCATGACAAAAGTGACGGCTGGTACTAGATTTGCCATTGCACTTGCCGTTGATGAAGTTGCCAAGTATAGACCCTCATAATAGATATTCTGATTGATTGCAATCCTGTGCCAGGTCAGTCCAAAAATGCATCAAAATTTTGCCCTTAAGAACATGGACTACAACTGAGAAGAAAAAAAATACCCAATAAGCGAGGCCAAGAATATAAGAGAAAAGCTCCTTATTCCCATTGAAGGTCCACCTGATTTCCTCCTGTAGACAAAGGTGGTTAATTACTATTACTATTACTATTACAAAACATCATAGAAACTAGAAAGACGCATGTTTGAGAGAGAGAAAAACACACCTGGAGAGATAAGCGGCGGGTGCCACCGCCAAAGTTGCGACGGCTTGTCTGTAAACGACAAGGACACGAGGACTCATACCTTGCAACATAGCTGCTCGGGTGACGAGTGCAACGGCTGCATAACCCACCTGTAATCCCAGCATAGCCATTGTATGCTTGTAATCTCCCCACCCACCCATCTCTCTCGATACTATCAGAACCCAAGAGCAGCAAACCAACCCTATTCTGGAAAAAGAGCTGTGATTCTACAATTTCTAAATTACATATATGTATATATGGTACTATCTCACAATACATACCATATAAACGTATTTCAATACTTATCAGCTCGAGCCTCGAAGGGTATTTCAAAATTTCAAAATATATATAATATTTTTTTTTTCAATTAAAGTTTTTAAAGGAGCTTACGTGAAGTATTTCTATTCTATATGAATATAAATTTGTTCTGTAACAAAAAATCAAGTTGCTCATATTATAAAAAGTAACTATTAATAATATCGATTGTACTATTAATTATTTGAAAACTAATGATTAAAATATGCAACTGGATTGTTTTTTTAGAGAGATTTTAACTGTTAGATCTATTACTTATGCGTTTTTTAATAAAGCACACACACCGTATAAAATTGGTGCTTGAACCCGGGTCACTTGAATGAATATTTTATCAAATATATTTATTTAATATTATTTTTGTTATACTAATTGATTAAATCAATTGAACCAAATTCAAACAGAACTATAAAAGGTTACGTGTAAGTCCCATCTTAACCTTTTTTTTCCTCTTTGGAAGTATGATAAACAATAAACATGCAGCTCAGGCCCTCAGGGCCCCTGGCAATGTTTAAAAAGTACTTTTGCATCCAAAAAGTACTTCCATACTCAAAAGCTTTCCCAGATAAATAACTTTTGAGATGGGAAAGTGCACTTACAAGCCGGACGATAAAGCCATATTTTCCATTTTCCGGTTTGTAAATTGTATTTTTGGGTAAAATATTTTTGGCTTAAGTGTTCAATAAGTCTCTAAATTTTTTTTTTAAAAATCAATTAAACTCTTAAAAAAATTGTACTCAATTAAGCCCTCAACTTAAAGAAAAAAATAAATTTAGTCCTTTGACCAATCTTGACTGTTAAGTTTAACGATTTTTTTTTAATTTTTTTGACATATGTCACAACATGATAATGCCGCTTATCATTTCTAGAAATTTTTTAAATTTTAATATTATAAAAATATATAAAAACAGGAAGAAAAAAAGTACTAAAAAATGAAAAATTCTGATTTTTTTTAAAAATTATATTAAAATTATATGAAAACATGTTTTTTAATTTCAAAATTTATTTAAAAATCATAAATAATAAATTTTCAAAATACTAAAATATTTTTAACAAAATAAAAAATTAAAAGTATTAAAATTATAAAAAATTATCAAAATAACTTTTATTGTTTTATATTTTTAAAAAATATTTTTTAATATTTTTACAATATAGTTTTAAGTATGTTTTAAAAATCAAAATAAATTTTATTTTTTTAATATTTTTACAATATAGTTTATTTTGGGGTCTTTTTTCCATTAACATATTGTCTTATTTTTGTTAGGTAAAAACCAAAAAAAAAAAGAAGAAAGAAGAAGAAGTAGGAACAGAGATACTGGAAGTGGATGTAGATCAAAACCGGCAGACAGACCAAAGACAAACAAGGTGATGTTTGCATGTGGGCAAAGATGCGCTGACAAAGATGAAACGTGGCTCTGCATGTGGTCTTTGTTGTCGGTGGGTGGACTCATGCTCTTGTGAAGCCCAAAAATGGCGTTACATAACATGCTATAACAATATTGTTTCTTGGGTTTTGTCATTTGTATATTAGCTTAAGGGTCATGTACACACTCTAGATCAAAGATCAAAGATTATAAATTGGTGGTTTTATATCAAAATCTATATAATAAATTGAGTGGTATTCTTTTATATTTAAGGAAATACAACTTAATTTACATCACAATTCACATGGTTTTGGATCAAAATCTGGATTTTGTACCTCAAGCCTTCATACTGAGTTGTATTGCATTTATTATATAGTTTTGGGGCAGTTGACCAGATATTTGACCACTATTAATCACATCACATGTTTTATTATTTTTATTTTTTGATAAATCTTAAATTTAATTCTAATCTGAGAAAAAATGAGAATGCTCTTAGTGGGTTTAGAACCCATGACTTAAGGGAATACGAAAGAACAAAAATGAGCAGCTTGATCAACCGGCCAAATATACTTGCTCACTTAACATGCTTTTGGTTTATCTTTCCACTTCTAAAAAATCGAATTTTACAATTTTTTTTGTTAATACAGTATAAACCAGAGAAAATTAGAACCTCCTCTTTGCATCAACGACTCCTTGCACTCCACTCGGAGGCTCCAACAGCCAAGCATCCCCGTATGGTTGATCTTTGAATAACCGGGAAAGGAAATCAGCAACCTTGTTCCCCCTCACGTCTAATATGCTGGACCTTCACCTCCCACTCACGGCACAGGAATCCGAAGATGAGGTCAACCACGACATCCCCACATAACGCCGACGAATCATTTGTAAGTATTCGAACAACCTCCATGCTATCCGATTCAATATAGACCTTTTTATAACCAAGACGTCATGCATGAACAATACATCATAGACCGCCCATAACTCCACGATTATAATAGTTTATATTGATTAAATTAAAGTGTTAATAATCCATATTATATTATTCATGTTAGTTACACGTTACATCGTAATATATGTCATATAACATTACTCAACATAAGATAAAAAATTTTAGTTATTTTTCGTTGTCTCTTTCTATCCTCAAACACTAAAAAATTAAAGTCTCAATCATAACTTTAAATTTTAAATTCTAAACTATAAACCTTAAAAAATATACCATACTCCTAACTCACTAAAACATAACCCTAAACTCTAACTTTAAGCCTTAACTCTAAACCTTAATCTTTACCTCTAAACCTTAAACATAAATTTTACAGGTACATATAAAAGCACCGAAAAAGGACATGTAATTTTCATTCCATAATATAAGAATTAGAAATTAATTTCAAGTTTTCATTAGTTATATGTTATAGTGTAACATTATTATAGTATATTTATAACTTATAAAATTTTAAAATTATTTGAATGTCTTATAAGTTCATCCAATCTGAATCGATTTAAATCTGATTTTAAAAAAACAAGTCTGAAAGTGCCAAAATCCAATAAAACCTAAATCCAAAAAAAAAATACAGGATTGTAGGCTTGTAGCAATGAATATTCATCCTAACATCTAAGGATGTGAGGCAAGAAGACGATGATTCGTATTGGGGCTTAAGCCATCCTTCGTTATTGTTATTGTTATTGTTATTGTTATTGTTATTGTTGTTGTTGTACAATCAACACGGAATTGTTGCGGCCAAAATCAGCAGATGAAAGTAGGTCCCCGATAATGCCAATCTCTGGAAATTCAGTCCAATCATGGAGACCAAAAGTCTGGGGATCTTCACGTTTGTATCTTCTTCCAACAATGAAAAGTTGGTAATTATCCACAATGGGTCGAAGAAATTCCGAAGTTTCAGTCCCGTCATTAACCTGCTTCTCAATGTATAAATCACTTTGTTTAACATTACTCAGCATTGTCTCATCCTGCATTGTGTCTGTATCATCACATTGAATCTTATTTTCAGCTTTGAGATGAATTATCGTTAGTTTAATGTTTTTGTTTTGGGACATGCGTAGACCTAAAGCAAGAGCCTCACGATCATCTTTACCCCCCAAGAAAATCACAGCAATGGAGTAATCTAGCGACGACTGTGTTACATGGCCTCGACCTTCGACGAGGATCCCTACAGAGCAAGGCGCCTTCTCAAGAACAGTGTAGTTCATGCTCCTTATGATCCGGTCTTCTGATTCGATGCTGCCGTCAACGTTCCATCGACGGTGAAATGGAAGTATTATAAAGGATGTTTGGCGGTTCAGGGCGAGGTTGCATACATCCTGGTACATCAAATTTGTTGGCGACACCGCGGTGAAAACTTTTACTGATAAAGCTCCCCAATTGTCTCGCTCAAACTGATTAAAAGCGAGGACAACGTTCTCTGAGTAGGATTTTTCAGAGAGGTTGTTCCAATTCTTCCCATGAGAGATGAGAAGTGGAGTGGCTCGCCCACTGAGCTTTATAAGGTGAAGCACATGGAGAGAAATGGGGCTTTGTCTGGTCAGACACGAGGCATTCAAGATTTCAATGGTGGAATTGACATTAGCCGGGACATGAATACAACTGATCATTCGAAGCTCCTCGTTGAGCTTGCAATGCATGATGCTCCTTTTCTGGTAGCATGCGTACTTTCTCGATGGATCGTAGAGGGCTTTCACGAGCATTGGCACAATGCTTGCTGTCACAATGATGAAGATAGTCATGCAGGCGAAGATATCCATAGGCATATATTGAACCTGCATGTATTGGACAATAAGTACAAGTAACAATACAACATGAGGGAACAATGGACGGAAATCCTCTACCTTTTTCAGTCCTCACACTCAAAATTAATTTTAAGATTTAGGGTTTAGGGTTTTAGGTTAGGGTTTAGAGAATTTAGGGTATAGTGTATTTTTAGGGTATAAGGTGTAGATTTTAGGATTTAGAATTTAAGGTTGGGGCTTAGAATTTATTTTTATAGTGTTTTTTAGTATTGGGGCATATGTAAGGGCACCGAAAAGGGGTAGACGAATTTTATCTGGGAACAAGGAGGAGTTAAAAGGATAAAATTCATCTGCCCCTTTTCGGTGCCCCTACATATGGCCCAACACTAAAAATATTACAAAATTAAATTCTAAGCCATAACCCTAAATTCTAAATCCTAAACCCTATACCTAAAAAATACACCCTACCTTAAATTCCTTAAACCCTAACTACAATCTACAAACCCTAAATCCTAAAATTAATTTTGAGCGTGAGAACATATGTAGGGATACCGAAAAGGGATAGAGGATTTCTAGAGTTAAAAAACATACCATATAATCATTCATGTTGCTATAGGTGGCCACATCAACGATACCTTTGTTTATCATTATAAAACCAAAGGCCAAAGAATCCCTTGTGGGCATGTTACACATGAAGGAAAGAAGGAAGGAGAGTCCAAACTTGGCAATTGTTGTCACAGCAGCAGCAAATGCATGGTGTTTGACAAATGGGCTGGGGTTTTTGAGGTAAGAAAAATCAACCCTCATGCCGCATGTTGCAGCAAACAAAGGCATAAAAAACTCGGAAACAACAGGGTCAAATTTATCCACCAGAGCAGATCCCATCGGTGGTCCATCTGGGACAACCAATCCCACAAGAAATGGACCAACGAGAATGAATACTTTTAAAGCTTCGGTCAGCGTATGTGAAAACATAAACGCCATAATTGCCGTATAAAGATACGCACGCTTTATTTTCCCACCCTCAGCCGTGTTCCTCACCATCCGTTTCAGTAGAGGTCCCAAACAAATAAACACTAAAACAAGAAAGGTAACAGCACCTAGGAAATGCTTCAGAGTGAATTTCAATCCCAGTTTTTGTGCTGCAAACGCCCCTTGACAAACAGTTATTGTAAATAGAGACAACATATCACCTACGAGGGCGATTGACAGGCCTAGCCTACCGAGTTCTGAATTCAATAGCTTCAGCTCATTGAGGAGGCAATATATGACTGGAAATGAGGTCCTGGAACTTAATACTGCCGTGCTGAAAGCGTTATTTTGTTCTCGGCCCATGTCCATGGATTTGAACGTTAACATGCAAACCATAAACGGCACTACCACTGTTAGGACACCAATACATATCGCACTCTTTCCAGATCTGTATGTCATGCTAACATCCATCTTCACCCCTGTTAGAAATAAAAACAACATATAGCCAAATGACGCCACCGAACCCAGAACTGCAACACTATCCTCCGACACCGTAATAAGCGAATGCGGATTCTTAAAAACCGTAGGACCCAGTATTATCCCTGCCTGCATTTACACACACAAAAAAACGTTATGAATGAAGCATTAAAATAAAGGAAAGAGTAGGAGAAAATATACAGCACATACAAGAATCTGGGATGTGAATATGGGCACCCGGAGGTGCTTGAGCACATAATGAATGGCTTGAGTGAGAACGAAAGTGACAATCATCTGGAGTTGAAGCCTTGTCCAAGAGTAATCCATGAGGCTTTCAGGTTTCACCGCAATCAAGCCTGGTGAGATGAGTTTGGGAGGAAAACTAAGACATGTCAATGTTTCTATTGTTTTCGACATATTTCCTGTAGTATTATAACTCATCGTGTCTCGGGGCTGCCTTCAAAGCTATTGAATGCAGTGGAAAGAAAAGAGCTAGTTAGAGAGGAGATTGAATTGAAGGAAATTGAGGATGGGAATCATTGCTTATATCAAGTTTATTGTTTTTTTCTACCATCTCTTTTAACTTGATGGTTAGGTTCGATTTATATTTTGGTCATAGTTTTTGCATCTATTTGCCTATCAAGCCTAACAAGCAGGTCTAACAATATTATAAGTTATAGTAAATGTTCTATATTAGTGGATAACGGAAAGACAAACTGATTTCTGTTTGGGCAAAGTTTAGGCATCTATTTGCCTATTAAGCCATTAAAATATTTAAATTTCTCTTGGTATTTTATAAAATTTGATTTCATGTCAGAAAATATTAGGTACTGCGGAGTCGAATTCAAATTGGGCTAGACTACTTCTAAGATCTAATGGGCCAATGATGGGTGTAGTTCAAGTAGCAAACTTTCCAATTATTACCAGTATTGAGTAAAGCTCACAAATTTATTAAAACGGATAAGAAGACGACGCTGAAAAACAACTGGGTGAAATATGATGGCGGTGTCCGCTTCTCTGCAACCACAGCCTCTCATCAGCGGATTCTCCTCTTCTAATCTTCAATTCCGTCATCGCTCTGCCACCATCTTCAGGTGAACTTCCCTCTTCGTTTTCTCCTTTTGCTCATTTTTCAGAGTTAAGTCTATCATCCTTTAGTAATTATACTCTCTTGTTTCTGGGACAATTCATATTTCATGTTGAATGCTTTTCTACTTTTACGGTCTGGGTTTTGCTTACTTGGGCATCCTTCACTGTTGTGGTATATTACGGGGGCTGCAATTGAACTTGTATTTCTTATAACTTGAAGTTATATGCTTCTGTTTTCTGTATTACTTGAAGTTATATGCTTCTGTTTTCTGTATTACTTGAAGTTATATGCTTCTGTTTTCTGTATTAAGTTAATACTTCAATGCTTTGTTTAACTTTAACTGCTGCTTCACTATTTCCACCAAGCTAATACTTTAATGCTTTGTTTAATTGATGTTTCACTCTTTTTTATTCTTATAAAACCGTTTAGGTTATGATGGATGAAAGGGGAACTGTGAAACAGGTTTATGCTAAAAGTTGATTATGCTCTTGGACCTCTTGACTTGACTTGAGAAATTAATAGTTCCTTTGCTGATGAAAACGTTATTTTTCACCATTTGCTGAAGTAGTTAACTTAAAAGCAAAATGTGCAAGTTAACTCATTTCTCTCTAATAAACTGCACTGTCCATGATACCATGTTGAACTGCAAAAAAAGTTATTTAATTTATCGTGCTAAACCTTTAATCTATGAAAAGTTGGTTACTGAAAATCGATTGCCTAGTCATGTGATAACTCCTGATGGATTGGGCCGATGTTGATGTTTTTGGTCTGTCACCAATGTTAATGCAAAGGTCTAGAAGCTAGGAATTGGCTCCCAGATTTGTATCTCATGGCCATTTTAGTTCTACAATTTCTATCTTTTTTCAGGTGGAGATTTGGAAGAGACCAAGATTCAAGTCTAGTTACCAGTAGAACCAAGGGCCACGCATTTCGAATCTTGGCCAATCCTAATGTATGCTTCAACCAAGGCTTCTTCATGTATAATGACAGTATATTTGGTTTTTGAATATGGTCAAAGATTTGTAGGTATGTGATTATTGATTTGGTGAATTAGTGATTCATGGTATTAAAGTTCTCCAAGTCTAGATGAATATCAGTTGATCTAGAGGTAAAATCTGCAACTGTCTTCATCATGGTACATAATATACAAGTGACCTTGTCATTGCGTTATGACTTGATTTTTATGGAGTCAGAAATGGTGTATATATATGTTTTTTGATGTGCTTAATGAGAAACATCCATGGTCAAATGATTTTGTTGTCTGCCTCTGGTTGCATGGATTGTCTCTTTGCATAACTCGTGGCTGTAAACCGTAAATCAAGAAATGATTGATATGGAATAAAAATTCTTAAAGAAGAGGCATGGCCAGATTATGCTGTCAGTAGCTTTTAGTGAGTATGCAATGTCTAACACGTGAGATTTGACAAATTCAAAATATTAAGTTAGCTTATTAAAAGATTTATTTTATTGGCTGGAGATTCTTTATTGTATCAAAATCACTTTGAATTAGTTGGAGGTGCAACCTTACTACCATACTCCATTTATTTTGTCAATTGCTGTCATGTTACTCAATGAGCTTGCAGTTTGGAGAGACGAAATACTTGTTCTTCATCATCAGTTCTATTTCCGCTAATGCCACATATACTGCTTTAACTGCCAGTACATAAAGCATACTAGTTTTTATATCATATTGTAGTTGCTCATGGGGTTTTCCTTCCTTTTTCATTTTTGTATCTAATAGGTATCTTCAGGTAAAGGAGATCCAGGTAAAGAAGTTATCATGGTTGACCCTTTGGAAGCAAAACGGTTAGCTGCCAAGCAAATGGAACAAATTAAGGCTAAAGAGAAAATAAAGGTAAAAAGGATCTTATTTTAATGAGAATTTAGCATATTTTTTCTTGTATATTCGTATGGTGCCACTAAGAAGAAATCGGTGGCATGCAATTGCCTGCTGAATTCCTAATAGAAGCTTTGGATTTAACAAATTTTACTAGAACCTCTGATCATCCCTTCATATTCCACTTGCACATGTGGCGCTTCCGGAGTCGACTCTTTCTAAGTGTGGTATTCTATCCAAGCTGCTACTTGGCCCCTTCTCTGTTTTTTATTGTTCTCTCATTGGTTTGCTAGAGGGGTGTGTCAACAACGTAAATTTGTTTTTACAAGTATTTTATGGGAAGAATAGATTTCGTAGTCATAATTGCATCAAAATACTTTCTTAAAGATGTTTTCTGGAACTATGCTTGTTATTTAGAGGAGACGTCAAATCGAGGCGATTAATGGGGCATGGGCAATGATTGGTCTCACAGCAGGCTTAGTTATTGAAGGACAAACAGGCAAAAGTTTTCTCGAGCAGGTAAAATGAAGGAAATGGAATCGTTCCCTTTTCAGTTGGCTGCATTTCTAATGCTTTGCTCATCAATGCATCCATTTTTATTTTGACTCAGCTGGCGGGGTATTTATCGGCGATCATCCACATTTTTGTGTGACACGCTTGTGGCCTCTGCGGACGATTTGGGGAAAGGAGAGGTCATTCTTTAAACTATTTTTTCATATCAAACATGTAACATCATATTGACTTCTTAAGTTATTGATTTGTATGTCTGCCTATAACAATTGTAATCAATCTTTATATAGCAAATGGCATCATTATTTATTCTGGTTCGAATTACTTGTTGCTTAATGAATTTGGCAACAGGTTCTTCATACAAGGTTTTCCCTGGGTCCTGCTGCTTGTTCGGTATCCGCTGAATAGCGAGTGAGAGTGAGATACTCGGTGTCCTATTTTTTCATTAGTCACACAACATTTAAATGAGTATGGAAGTATGATTTTTATGTATATGAAAAGACTTGAAATTTTTTCGAATATATCGGTGTTTTCAAATTCGACTTGTGCGTCTCCAATATTGAAGTTGTATTGATAAGCGCATCAAAAGATTCAAGATAAACCCTAAGTTGAATTAAAATGAATAGCTGGGAGTATGCTCATAAGAATCTGCCAGGAAAAAGTAAAGGAAAAAAAACTGTTGTATACAGATTTTAATAATCATTGCTGGGAAAACTCGGTTTGTCCTGTCCCCATCCACTCTTCAACTTGCTAGGCTACCTCGTTTAAGGGTTATACCTGTCAATTTCGTAAAACTCTATGTTCTTGTACTTCTGAGATATGATCTCAGCTTGAACTTTTCTTGCAGTATCAGTTGCACATCCCACGAGAATAAGAACCGAAGTGCCTGCAAATCCTCGGAATGCAGTCAAGTGTGTGGTTTGCTCAATCACGGCAGGACCAGCAGCCAGGATTGCTAGAAATACTGAACCTAGAACCGATATCCGACTAAGAACCTATATTCCAATCGTAGACGCAAACATGAATCCATCAAAAAAAAAAAAAACAGGGAATGTAATCAAGTTCAAAATACAGTTTAAATTCAGCCAAAATCCCTTTTGGATACAACATTGTAAAAGCAGCTCAAGACAATAAGCCTTTAACGACATTATGAATTGAGAAAACTGAATTACCGTCTTTAGATACGCTGCGGTACTTTTACCAGGTCGGACCAGTGGAATTGATGCACCTTGCCGCTTCAGTTGTTCGCTAACATCATCAGGGTCCAGTTGTAGGAAAGTGTAGTAGTAATTGAAAAAGGCTATCAACAAGATATTTGTAGGGAGGTAGAAAGAACCTGCAAACGTTTATAACTTCCACTTAATTATGTATAAGGAATTCACTAGCTCAAAAGCATTTATTTTTAAGAATCCTGAAATTTATGATTTATCACAATATGTGTCTAGCCGATCTATTCAGAGAAGACAGACAATGTTATGTTATTTGGCAGCTTTTACAGCAGAAAACACGATGGACTATAGAACTCAGAACTATCTCATACAAATTTTCATTCTTCAAGAACTTTAACAGTCAATCATTAATCTTACTTACCTCCGGGATTCAAAGCCACGGCAGCATTCTTTAGCACAGAGATGCCGGTAAATCTTGCCAAAGTACCGGGAAGAGCTAGGGATGATGTAGAAAATATAATTGGCATCACTCCAGAACTGTTTACCTGGTTGGCCAAAACAATTGAATTGAAAACAAAGACTAGATACATGTCGAAGATAGGGCAGTTGCACATACAACACTCAGAGTTTACAATGTCAGAAACTTCACTACCAATTAAATAAATGTAAATCTTCGATTGAATGCTATCAGAAAGCATGGAGGCAGTGGAAGAGAAAAAGAAGTTTTCACAGGAAATACATACGCAACTTTCTGAGGAATGACAGTGGTAAAGAGGAGACCCTGCTACTTTCTACAGAAACTAACAAGCAATAGTAATAATGACTACGAAAAGCATAAGCCATTTCACACTACCGGCATTCAGCTATATTGATCCTATTTTGCCAGTGCGGTCTATTAAGACATGTTCCGAAAGCTTGGTAATATGTGTATCTCATCCAACACCAAGTTCTAGTATTTATCTTTTCCTCTCAGAAAGTTCTTCTAGTATTAATAACTTCATAGAGCAGAGCACTAAGTTCAAAGTTCAGAAAATACATCATATTTCACATTCAATTTCTAAGAAAGTTCTTCTAGTATTTAATAACTTCATAGGTTCTTTCTTTTGGTATGAACTTCCAAAGGTCCAAATTCATAATTCAATCAGAATACTGATACTATTAACTCTACCGTTTTTCTCTACTTAAACTACATCACCTTGTTCCAAATGTTATGGGTGTCTTGACATGGAGGAGACAAGAAAATGCAAGTGATGGTAGTGATATGTGGAGTTCAATTCGTTAACCTTGTAATTTCATCAAGAGAATTGGTGGGGGAAATGCCAGCATATCACCCCTTTCTACTTTTAAGTTGCTGCTAGTACTAGACTGAACCGAATGTGGTTAAGGATCCAACTACTATATCTTTTTTTCATTATCTATAATCCTGCCATGGCAAAATCTTGACAAATATGTAACATAGAATCTCCCAAGCGCAATTTTATGAAGCTCAAAGTATACAGCTCTGAAGATATGCTATTAAAATTAAACTCATGGGTAAACAACTTGGATGGTAATGACATGATCTTTGTATATAAGATGCCTGAGGGAAATACATTAAATTTCTTCAAGCTCTCCTTTATGATAAATTGGGTTTCCTAAAAACCATTGACAAAGACTGAAAGACATGACCAACATGCTAGAGTACAACATTATCCAAAACAAAACATTTTATGGCGTTAACAGCAGGCGTCAATGATATGTTTCTCCATTGAGTTTTCAAGCAAACAAAGTGTCTATTCTAATTTCATTACACCTCAATGACTTCAAACTATTAGCTTCAAGCCCATCATAGAGTTGGAAACTTTTAAGAACCATTGGGAACACATACCTTAAAGGGTAGGTAAGCAGCTTTCTGAAGCCCTCCGCTTCTGCTGGTGTATCTTGAGGCATAGTTAATTGGAATCTTCCTCTCTGCTTCCTGAAATCCATTGTTGAGATAATTGTTAAGTGTCCTTTTCCATCAGTATTGGAACTTCACATAAGCAGAAAATGCGAGCTACCTGAACATAAACAATGCCAAGGACCAGCAAGAAGAATGAGATAATGATGGCAACAAGTCCAATGTAGTTACCATCCTGATATCCCTGTGCAACTGTCCTTCCAAAAGATGCTGGCAAGTAGGATAGAATATTTGTAAATATAAGAAGGGATGTCCCATTTCCCAGTTTTAGATCAGAAATCCGTTCCCCAATATATGTCGTTAGTACCGCACCAAGCGTCAAAAGAGTGACAGAGGAGAGAACCCACTCCGTGCTAAAGTCATTGACATATGGACGGAGGTAAAGTACTTGGCCAATTGCCTGCCATGTAGGGTGGAGTAGAAGAAAAAGGTTTAAAGCTTGACCTTCTAGATGAGAAACAATGATGCATGAAATAAATCTAGCAATCAGAAGACAAAACGAGCAATGTCAAGTTATTATGGCTGCAACATATATGGTAACAATTAGCAATGCCAATTGCAGCTAGCAACTAGTAACGGAGCATATACCAAGTTATCATGGTTGCACAAAAATTTCCTATTAATATCTATTTAAAATTTACAAAAGGCATAATTTAGAAATTAGCAATGCAAACTTATTATGGTTGCAGCATTATATAAAGCAGACAACAAGATGAAACTACACAAAAACTTTACATCTAGTGAGCTAACCTATTAGTCACCAAGGATGTAGTTTCTTACCTGTACTATAGCAAAGCCAACCGAGGCATATCTAGTATACTGAAGAACTTTCTTTCTTCCTGCTTCACCTTCTCTTTTCTGAAGATCTTGCAATTTAGGGTAAACTTGCGCAAGGAGTTGAAACACAATTTGTGCATTAATAAAAGGAACAATACCAAGGGAGCATATACCAAGTCGACCAATGCCTCCTCCAGAGAACGAATCCAAAGTGCTCAGTAGACTGTTCTGGTCCAAATTGCCAACGAAAGCCTCTCGGTTAACCCCTCCTAGAGGTATATAAACACCGAGACGAGATAAGGCTAGAAATGCTAAAAGCTTGAGAAATTTTCCTGGTAATGGGCCTTTGAAGAAGTCCCCAAATTCAATGGAACTGTCCTCAATTGCAGCTGCCAAAGTCCAAATGACCCATGTCAACAGCCAACATGGATAAAATTGATAAATAAAAGATAAAATCTTAAAAACAAACCTGCCACTCCTCGAGCCGAAGAAGATTTATCCTTTTTTGTACCGGAGGTACTCTCAAATGTAGGTGCTAACAAGGCTATAAAACTGTCCCAGACACCATTTAAACCGGAAGAGACATCTGGATTGATGCCCAAGGGATCAAAAACAGATCCTTTTTGGCTGAGACGGAATACCAATGAAAACAACAAAGCAACCACACATTAATAAAAACATGGAGTTTATATCTAGTGTCTCGAAGTTCTTTCCATAATTCTAACCTCCATAATTCTAATCTCTCATACATATCGCCATAGCTTCTAGTCCTTGAAAGTGCAATGAACAACTTCCTTCTACCCTAAAAAAACTAACATTTCCCACTCCCCAGAAAGCTTAATTACAGTATAAAGCATATAAATAATGATATAGAACAAAACGCACAAGCAAACCATACGAGGGTAAAAAAATGATTTTTCGGACAGAACTAACAAAAGGGTATCTGAAAAAGTTACCTGTTAGAAAGAAGACCAAGGTTCCATGACTGGGAGTTGGAATTGGGTTTACGGTGGACAGTGAAACTGGCTCTGCAAGCATAGTTTCTGAGTGTTGGAGAAGGTTTCGGACAAGAGAAAGAGGAGAGGTTGAAGGAAAGAGGCCAAGAAGAAGCTTGTCTGACCGTTATCAACATTATCCTATAATTTGGATCAACAGTTTTTCTGGTCTAAATCTTATGATAACAGTAATAGCAAGTGATATTCAATAGGGGCCAGTGCTTCCTTCGGTTTGCCCATGGATTTCATTTCACCACTCCCTCTGCACACACAACAAATGCAGGATTTCCAATCAATTTTGCAGTCTTGGCCCAAAGTTAGCTCACAAGCCTACCCATTGTGGATTTAGGCTGAACAAAATATTTTTCTCCAACTATGGGCTGATCTTGATTCATATTGGTTCAAGTAAAATGATCCGATTACAAATGGACTTCGGCTCTGGCTAAAGCCAGATAATCTAATCATATCTACCAAAAGAGGGGGAAAAAACAAGCACAAGTTAAAGAAAGGGTGGAATAGAATTCGTATGTCCTTTTTCTGTGCTCTTTTATATATTTTATTAATAATTTTATGTCTGACATGCATAAAATTATTGGTGAAATATATAAAGGACATACAAATTTTGTTCGGAATGGGGTGGGGATGTCCCCCAAAATGCCTTGATTTGTGATTCCCCATGCTCCAATCCCTCTTTATTTATTTAATATGCTGAGGAAAAAAGGTGAGAGCAAAGTTGGAATAATTAAAAGGTAGTGAACTGAGAGGGAACAGGTAAGCATGGTGTTCTAAATCTAAAAAAATTCTGCACTGAGATGAGCAACAAATGGGGCATCCATGTCCTGCTTTGTCATCTACTTGTTTCCATTTCATTCCATATTTTTATATATATTATTCTAATCATATAAATATCTCCCTTCCCAATAATTTTACCCCAAAGTGGATCCACTTTTGGCTTTAAGACAATTTAAAAAAGAATATAATAAAGAAAATCATGCAAGTAGGTATAGATTGCAGATTACATTAATCCAATCCTTATCTTTTTTGTGCTTCTGAAAGTAGGATAAAACTTGAGATGTCAGCCTCTACTTTTTCATGTTAGGAGAATAAGTTAATGCATTTGGTATCCCTCCAAGACATTCTTTTCCACTTTTTTAAAGGGTTTAGGTACATCTTATAATGTGTATTATATCTATATTTTTAATTATTATTCGATATACTAATTGTGAAATTTTTAAGTTTTTTGCGTCCGATTGATATTGATGGACAAACGAAAAACATTGTCTGGTGTGAGTTTTATTTAGTTTTTTTAATAAAATAATAGTAATAATAATACAGTTACGGTTGGGACTTGTCTTATTGTCATTGCAGTTTGTCAAAAAAGGCATAAATGCAAAGGGTAGAAAATTGGTAGGAAAGTTAAATGGACCGGCCATATGCTACCTTTTTAACGGTTGGGGATTCTACCCAAAGTGGTTGGGGTGTCTATTCAATTCAAGTGGGAGAAGATGTGAGGGTCCCGGTTCAGGTGGACCAGGACCACTATCACCTTTCGGTTTGGCCGCCGACCGCACATTTACGTTTACACTATCAACTTCATTTTTTGACCTATTTTACTGTTTGAAGCAATGTACGTTGAAATTTCTAGACATAGGTTAATTCCGAGGTGTATTTTAATCAATAATCCTTATCCAATGAATGTATGTTGGTTTAAGTCATTTTCCGTTGTGCATGAAGTAACGAGTGAAACCCTAAAACGGGAATCCAACACGTGAGAAATGCTTTGTGTCATTTCAGGCTTGTGGATACGATTTCATATGCGACGGCGTCCTCTTTTTCTTGCTACGATCCGGGATTGTTGGCCAACTTGGAAAACTAAGACTTTTAATTCTAACAAAAACACCAAAGTAAAAAAAAAAACATGCGTAACGGAAAAAGTTGATTCTTTACACTGTGACACATGCACACTTTATGTATATAACACGAAAGTAGTCGGTGAAAGATTTGTATATAAATTTATTGGTTTTGTATACATTAGAATTAGAACCAAAATTTCATGTATATAATTAAAACAAATCAAGGTTCGTGTATCAAAATACACTTTAGATCAAAGTTGATGTAAAAATTTGATATGTATTCATAGTGAAAATTCAGGTTTATTAATGACAATTATACGAAGATTTAGGATATATATATGTGAAAAAGATAAAAAATAAATTGTTACGCGTGACTCGATCCAAATAGTCCACAAGCATGGTTTTGTTTTATTAGCGTGGAAGACAAAGTAGTACTAAAAAGTTAATTAAAGATGATTTGCATCTAAAGCTTGTTCTTATCTAATTATTAGATAAAATAAACTTAGGAAATGAATTTGCGTGTTAAGAAGATGGACGTGGAGTAGTTGGGTTTCCCTTTTCCATTGCTAAAAAGTCCGACATATAAAGGTGTAAAGTATGTAAGTTGGAGAAGAAAACCCCACCGTCCCTCGTTTTTGCAAATATTAGTTAAATAAATACAATCGATTATTCAAAAAAAGAGAGAATGTTATTTGATTTTATTTAATATTTGAGGCTGCCAATTGCCAAAGCAAAAGAAAAGGAAGATGTGAGGTTGAGGAGCTTTCCATTTCCAATGCATGCGCCGGTCGTAACATAAATATAATACAAATATTATGGACAAAAGGTGAAGGTTTGTTTTTAGTAAATCTTAGTTTCAACATCTTTATTTGGATATCATATAAATAGAAAATAAGCCATGGAATTGGATACAATATATTTAATAAATTATGTAAACAGTATAATAATATTTAAAATGTGAATACGTACTAAGTTTACAAAACTGATACAGAACACAACATATAAACGACCTCATGGAACTAGCAAGTATACATAATAAAATAAAATAAATGATAATATAATAAAATAAAATAAAAGGAGACATTGTGTGATTACTACATAAATGGTATTGTTAATCTATCAACATCTCCCCCTAATAACTTCTTTACCTCTCTCAACTGTCAAAAACAGTTGAGCATATTTACATCTCTATCCAGCACAAATCCGGAAATACCAACTCTATCCCTTTCACCCATCCTCAACAAACTACCTTCACACTACTGGGAAGCCAATCTCCATGGCTTCGATTACAGCATTCAGAATCAAGCTCGAGTCTAACGACTAGAGACTCCTCCGACGTGGGCATTCGTGTTTTCAGCTGTCGTAAGCTTGGAACCAATGCTTTCTCTGTCCATTCTTCTAATCCAGTTCGGCCTATACACACCCCACTTGTAATCTTTTCCAGAGCTTCATCTACGATCTTGATCGTCACCCTGTCGCCAATAATGCTGCAAAACCTTTTCGTTATCAAGTTGGATATATCTCGTCTAATGGGACCAAAATCCACAGGTTTAAAGACAATGGCCTCATCGACAGTATTCAGCAGCTCATGGGATGCTGATGATGATGTTGAGTTGGATAACAGCCTGTTTGTCAGGCCATGTTCTTCTTCATGATCGACCGTGAGATCACTGGAATTGTGTGATCCATCTGCTGCTTTATCATCCTCCACATTGGCGGCCTCATTAAGATCAAACGATAGAGAACCAGATTCCTTCCTCGGTTTAGTTGCTCTGTCCTCCTCATGGAGCCAACTGGCTCGGCGCTTTGCAGTTTTCTCACCGAGGGATAACCTTAATTGCCAACCTCCACTTGCTAAACTGGCAAGCTTCTTTTCATCCAGGGAAATCCCATTTGATGTGAAATTAAGATTACTCGGCATCCAATTAGCAGTGAGGATAAAAATAACATTTCCTAGACTGATCTCACGACCATGAGAATCAGCAAGTCGACCTCTCTCCATTGCTCGTTTTATGCTGCTTCTAACCAGCATATCTGCTTCATCAATATCTTCAAGAACTACTACAGAGAAAGGGTTTCTCCTAACTGCCTCCACTATTTTATCCACCACAGTTTTACCACGGAAGCTCACATCAGATTCCCCATTATCACGTCTTGAACCAAGACATATCACAAATGGATGAGCCCCGCATACTTGATCTGAGAGGGCCAATGCCATCTTCTTCTTTCCAACCCTGTCAGGACCAGAAAACAATAGCCAAATGTCGCCCTTTGAACCCGTACCCCGCCGTTTTCCATTGCCTGATTTACACTGCATCACTGCTGTGGCCACTGCAGATGCTGCATCCCGCTGCCACCACACCTTCTCCACTAGACCCTTGAGGAGTTTCTTGAATGACTCAACATCTAAAGTGTTCAACAATTTGTTGCTTTGCAAATCTTGCAACTTGTTCTGTGGTTCAGAAGGTATACAGCCTAAAAAGTCCCGCAGACGCTCTTTATCTGTTCTTTCAGGTGTGGTCTCAACGGTCTTTGGTCGTCCAAGAATAAGGTCTGTCTTTACAGGACTTCCAGGTGGGCTACGTGTCCGTTCCATTGGTTGGCTAGCTACTAGATGTGGGTTCAGTTGCAATGTCTCCCCAATCTTTTTGCACAATGGTAATTTGGGTTGGAAAGCTTGACGTCCTAGCAGACTCGAATTGTACAAGCTCGTCATTGAGAGAGCAGCAGGAGCGAATCTCTCAGAGCCTGGATTGGGCTGATGAAATTTTGGATGGAGTTGCAAGCATGTATCATTCCACTTCTTTTGCAATTCTTGAGTCTTCTGCGTCCAGATCACCTCTTGATCCTTAGTCTGTGTATAACATGCCATCGTAACAGTGAAGCTTAGATGGAAGGGAAAAGGATTTACCAGAGCAGATATTCAACACAGAACACATACACACACAAAAGAATCTAATAAGACTTGGTTTCTAATTGGATTGAACTTGTTACCTGCGTCTGATCTACTGTTTTGACATCACTATCACGGGCCTTGGCATTCTGCAACCACTGCGGCAATGCTGGCCGAGTTGACTCGGACCTAATATCTGAGGAACGTTGTTCAAACTCCTTGGCTGCTAAAAGTTTTGAAAGATCTTGTTTATAATTCTGTGTGCACTGTGGGCAGCAGCCGGTTTTCCGAGAAGGGTCAAAATTCTCAGAGGGTTGCCTAGGTTGAGCAGTTGTAGTTGCAAACCCCTTCAATGGGGAAAGGGACTCAACTGAACTGCCAAGTATCCCATTGCTCCCAAGCCTGGAAGATAAGAAGCGTATTACGAGTTAATCAACAATACCCAGCAGCTACAAAAATTGGTAGAAACCAGAAAAAGAATCCCAAACCCACAGTTCAAACTTCAAATTGCAGCATCTAAGTTCAAAATTTAGATAGAAACCAAATAAGGGCGAGCAACACAAAGTCAAAGGGAAACATGAATGTAAAAGCCTCTTATCCACTTGAAGGAACCCTTTTGCATTAAGCAAGTCCTAAAGCTGGCAGGTAAAAAATGCTAAAGTTTAGATCAGAATCAACCTTTTCCCCGGAATAAAATCCTTTAGAAGCATAGCAACCAGGGATTCAATAAACAGAAATCTCCTGATTCCCACTAATATTCTATATTCAAGTTAAAATGAATTTCCAAAATGTTGAACCTTAATTTCCCCCAGCATCATCTGATCGAATTTAAGCTTTTCTGCACTCAAAAACCGAAGCTAAAGATAAACAAAACATAAATAAGCTTGCAAAGTAGTTAAAATAAATACCTAGAGAACATTCCCGGCGAGGGAGCTCTAGCAGCGATAGGAACAGCCTGCAAATCCCAGTCACTCTCCATTGAAGGATGATAAACTTGACATCTCAAATAAGTTTCACAAGTAGCAGTTCCAATCAACCAAACTCTGGCACTCCCTTCTCTAAATCTCCCCAGCAGCTTCCCCATATCAACCACTGCAGCGCGCCCGGCTTCCGATACTGCCTGCTGCTGCTGCTGTTGCTGTTGAACCCCGCCGGCAAGACCCACGGCCTGATTATTCTCCACTAACCACTTCAAGTCACCCAAATCAAGAATCACCCCTCCACAGTCTAAGTTCCCAATCATTGCTCCAACTTTAGTGCTCAACTCCTTGATTTTTGCAACCATTTGGGTTTTATCTGATGTGAAATCTTTCTCCACACGAACCACCTCAACGTTTCTCAAAACCCCATCAATTTCCTTACTCTCAATCTTCCTCAAAATCTCCTTAGCAATCAATTCCGGTTCCGAATCACCGACCAAAACCGGGTTCGTCTTCTTACTCCTTGTTAGAATATCAATTACCCGCTTTACTTCTTCACTTCTTAGCTGCCCGGCTGCCCCTTGCTGTAATCTCGGATTCAAATACAAGTTCCGATTGGGGGAAGGCGCGGCAACGGCGGAAGCAGGAGCTATGACGGGTCTGAATCCCAATCCGATTGGACCGGCAGTGTTGGCTGGGTTTGAAATCGTCGAGCTCAATGATTGTTCAATGGTTGCTTTAACAGCTGGGCTCGAAAAACTGGCCTCACGCATGACTCTACTAACACTTGGATCATCAAGAATCGATATTATTAATTGTTCTAATTCCACCTTAACAGCCAAAAGCGGCTGCTGTTGTTGCTCGGGACATCCACGGCGCTGATGGGCTTGAGCACGTTTAAGAGCAGCCATCAAGGCATTGGAAATTGGTGGGTCGAGCCCCGGGCTACCGCCACTATTGGCGCTTTGGGCAGTGGGGAGACGCTCCAACGCGACGCTGAAGCAAAGCTCCAAAGCTCGACACTGCAAGGGATGAGAAGAATTGGGGTGGGATTTGATACATGCTTGACGAAGGAATCCGGAGGGAGATGCCAGGAGCGTCGCCGCCACATGGAGCGGCGTCGTTTGGCCGTGATTCCGACGGCTTGCTTCAGATATGGAATGGTTCAACACGCTGGCCGCCTCCGGCGTCAGGGTCTGTTGGATGGTGCTTAATCCAGCTCTCATTTATTCTCCTTTCTTCTTCTACTTCCTCCTCCTCTATATTCCTAATTCCTTTTAATTTTCTATTATCTAAAAAGAAAGAAAGAAAAGATTATGGAAATGAATCACCGAATGAAAGAAATCTTTATACAGACAAAAACAAGAAAGCATAGACAGAGAAGCTTATAACCTTGTTAGCTTTAAGTGAGTATGCGATCTTTGGGATTTTCCTCTTTTTTCATATTCTCCATCTGTCTTCTCTTCACACACAAAATTTCCTTTTGAAAAAACAAAAAGCTATGATTATAAAGAAAATTCAACGCGAAAACGAGACATCAGGATTCCCTCTTTCTCAAGAAACTCCTCATTTTCTATTTTCGTTTGCTTTCTATATGATTCATCAATAGCAAAAAAAATATCTAGCACAAATTAAGTGCAGTTTTTAAACTCTACCTGGCCGCCATAAAATTGGGTAAAAGGTAAAAATTAAAAGAAATAAAGGAAGGGAAAAAGTAAAATTCGTTAGGGCTGAGGAGGAGCATGACAAGATGTTTTGTTTCTATTTGGAAAAAAAAGAAGAGAAATTATATATACATAAAAGAGAGAGAGAGAGAATTGGATTTGGAAGTTGTATATATGGATTACGAGAGAATGCAAGGAATTCTGAAAAATGCTTTCCGGGCAGTGCAAAATCTCATCTGCTCTCCGATTTGTGTCATCTCATTCGCTTCCCATTCTTTCTTTCTTTCTTTAATATCGAGTATTAATTAAATAATAAGCTTAAAGCTTACTTTCTCTTGTCTCAATACATCAAATACATTAGATATAATGAAGTGTGACACAAACACTTTTGAGAGAGAAAGAGGAAAATAAAAAAAATATTTTTATTTTAAAAATATTTTTATTTTGTTCTTAAGAATTTTTTTTTTATTAATCAGTTGATCTAAGTGGTAAACAGTTTAGTTATGTTGTAAGTAAGTCTAGAGCTCAATGCGTTATGTATGTAAAAAGTCTCTGCTGGAAGATTCAACCACCAAAGATTTATTATAGAAATAAATTTTATAATTCGATTCACTTTTTTTGTAATGCTATACATTAAACAGTAAACGTTGTGTACGAAAATTAATAAATTATTATCTTGTGCGACGACGGTTGGAAAAAAAGTTATAAGCGCGTAATTTCCAGCGTTCAGACTTTTTTTAATGCGAAGGATAAAAGAATTGTCAATCAATTGGTTAAGAGTTAAAGTAAGAAGTGGTTATGAATCTTCACTATTTAATTAAGTATTATTTTCTCTTTTTTTATTTTTATTATTATACTAAGTAAAGTTTTAGACGTTAAGATTTAAAGTTCTAATGTTTGTGATTATGTTTTAAATTTTTAAAATAAATTTTATGGTTTAAAAACTTTCTAATAATAACACATCAAATAATTATCCAATTAATATAACATTTTGTCTCTAACTGATGTTTGAAGAAAACGTATACGAGACTGAGCTCACGCGCAGTGTTGGCGAAGAGTTTGACAAATAAAATAAAGTTTACAAGTAGACAAGTAGTAATTCGTATGTGTTTTCAACCAATTTGTGCTTTTCACACAGCAATGGTATCAGCAGGTATGGATTGGCCTATTTTAGTACGAGTTATTTTTTAGATTATAATTATGAATATCTTAATAAACGCTTATTAAATTATAGATTTGATATTTTTTAGATTTTGGATCGGAATTAGTTTGGCTTTTGGCCAAATTGGTTTCCGACCCGATTCGTTTTAGGCTCAAACTTTCTTAGACTTGAAATTTTTAAGCTTGTATTTTTTCGAATTCAAATTTTCACATACTTTAACTTTTTATGACTCATACAGTAAAGTTTGAATTTTTTTGAGTTTGAGTCAACTCGAACTTAGATTAATACAAGTGAATTTTCAAGTTTGGATCAATACCAATAGACTTTTAAACTCGAACTTGTTTTGTCATATTTAATTTCAAACATGCAATTTTATACATTTAAATCAAATAAAAAAAGTTTACCAACAAGTAATTGAAAGATGTGTAACTAAATATGTTTCCCTATATCTATCTTTTGAGTATTTTTTTAATCATATCGCGTTTGGTTTATTTGATTTTTTAAAATATGATTACATCTTATATAGAGAGCAATAATTATTTATCGTATAAAATGATGAAAGAAAATGATAAGGAAATTGACTAAATTAACAAATGATACCACTTGTATCATCATGATGTATTCTAATTTGTTAAAATATGTTTAAGATCCTCACAACTTCACATGTTTTCAAATAAAAATTTGTTATTTTAATTAATATTTTCCTAGTCGATTTCAACTTTGAGAGTATATTGATGAATAAAAATGTGATCGAATGGACAACTGATCTTAATAATAAAAATAAGGAGATTATAATAGAACTTTTTGTTTTAGAATTAAATTATTATTAATAATAACCACATTATGATTTTACATATATTTTATCCAAAATTCGGCCGGCCCGATGCACGTCAATTATTTTAATTAAAAACAACTACACTAAAATAATACTCAAAAGCCCCCTTTTAACTTTTTTTCATCTTCTTTTACTTTACCCTATTATCTTATGACTTATCTTATCTTTCTTTGATAAAAAACATCTTATCTTTGTCCTTTCACTTTAAATAATTTTACTATTTATTTTTGAAGTGGTACACATGTTTTTCATTTAAATATATATAAACGTAGATCGAGTTTGAATTTTATTTAAAATAATTAATACAAAGAAGTTAAAATTTCACAATCGATGTATAAAAAGATAGTTTTTCATAAAAAAGTAATTGAAAATCTTATCATTATTATATTTTATTTTAAACTATATTTAGTTGAAATTATTCTTTGTTACATGCAATAAATCTAAAAGCATTTATTATTTCCTACAAATTGATAGCTTTTTGTATTGAAATAAAACTTCTTTAATATAATTTTAAAAACATTGACATCGTATTTTCTAATTGACGTATCAATCAATGAAGCTATATACCTCCACGTGTCAGAATTTAACTTTCACTTTAGTTATCATCCCTAATTTATGGGTAGTTCTGCGGTACGACAGCCTAATATAAGGCTAATATACGGCGTTACCGGAAACATCATAAAGAAATACCGGAAACATAATAAGATATACCGGAAACATGGATTTCGAAAGTATGGATACTTTCGAAATCATCATATCTAAAAGTATGGATACTTTCGAAAGTATGGATATTTTCGAGATCAACATATCCAAAAGTATCGATACTTTCGAAATCCATGTTTCCGGTATATCTTATCATGTTTCCGGTATTTCTTTATGATGTTTCCGGTAACGCCGTATATTAGTCTTATATTAGGCGGCCGCATGCTAGAAAACTCCCTAATTTATAGACGTGAGTGTATTTAAATGAAATTATATAATTAAAAACATTAACTAAAGAATGCTAAAAAATATATTAACTAAATAAAATTATATACATCCACATAATTTTTTTCTAATACCGTAAAATTAGAAATTGTTATATTTAAATTTGAACAACCAATTAAAAAATAATTTAAATTTCATAAACTCCACAACACTAAAAACAAAATAAAGTGTAAATGATAAAAAGTACCCAAATTCAATTTTGACACCAACTTGTTATAATTGATGTGCAATGATGGTTCTTGTATATAGGGGTGATAACGAGCCGAGCAGAGCTCAAGCCTGGCCAAGTTCAGCTCGGAAACAGTATAATTGAGATCGGTTCAGGCTCGAGGCTCGCCGAGCTCGGAATTTCAGACTCGAGCTCGGCTCGAAAATAGTACTATTGGGCTCGAAGCTCGTTAGGCTCGATTCGGGCTCGGCTTGGCTCGAAATGAAAAATTTTGCTATATTTTTTTTTATAAAAGATTCATTAAAAATCTCTTTTATAACCAACACTAAAACGAAATTCAATGTCCGAAAATGGGGGAAAGTGCCAAAAATTAGATTAATCCAAATAATCAATAAATATTCTTATAATACAAACACATAATTAAAGAAAATACAAAATCAAACAACAATCAACTAATGAAAGAAAATACAAACACATAATTTATTTGAGTGTATATGTAGATTCCGAGCCTGTTCACGAGCTTTTCGAACCGAGCCTAAGTAGGCTTGATTCGGCTTATTAAGATTTCGAGCTGAGCTTGAGCCCGAGTCGAGCTCACTCGAGCCGAGCTTTAACCAAGCCGAACCCGAATAACTCGTGAGCCGGTCATGCTCATTATCACCCCTACTTGTATAGTTGTATATCAATGAAACTCTATTTGAAAAACAAAATAATAATTGGAATTGAAGAAAGAGTTGAATATTGAAAAAGAGAAGCAGTCCAAAAATGGAGAAAAGAATTAGTCGAGTATAATGATATAAGCAATGCTTGTTTAAATGGGGGAGTGAAGAAAAAAGACAACTTTTTAGGGATTCCTGACTTTACAAAAAGCGATTTGATACTTCTAATGCCAACACCTACTTTAGGAGGGAGGGAGAGAGATCAAGTCTTAAAGGAACAAATTTCATCATCACTCGCCTTTTTTCTAACGCACGCTCTCTTCTCTTCCCTTCCCTTTTACGCGTTTCACGAGCTCTTTCTCTCTTTCTACAACCAATCCCCCTCACGCGCTCCCCCTTCCACGCATCAACATATCTGGGCCGTTTATCGCACCATTACGAGATTTGTCGTGTAGTGAGGAAAGCAGATTAAATTTTAAAATACTGACGCGTGAAACTTAGTCCTTTCCTTTTCCGGTGACCGAGAGAAAAAGTGAGTTTAAATGTAAGAGAAAGCTTTCAACTTTATGCATTTATTACCCTTCACGTATCTTTGCCACCTGCTTCTCTGCTTTTTCTCTTCCAGTTTTTGTTCCACCTTTCCCCATACCAAAAGACTATAATACCCTCCTCAATTCCTCCGTTCTCGAACCAGGGCCTGTTTTCTAGTACTCTCTTCGTCCCACTTAAGATAAAAATAATGTAACATTTGTTTAATTTTCTTAATCTTTTCAAAGACGATACACACAACATGCATTACTTGTGCTCGAACTAAGGTCCTAAGAGATGATAAACATCTACATTTGCTACCCGTACACAAAAGACACGTGGAGCGTGCATTAAATTAAGTTAAAAGGTGATTTTTGTAATTGTGTAACGATAAAAGTTCATATGAAATCATTTATAGCCTAGGCACCGAACCTTTGTTTAATTAGTGTTAATTATGATTGTGAAAGTTGTTAATAATATAATAAAATATACTATTATTTTCCCATTCTTTTATCTTCCTTTGAACAAGATTTTTCTTAGTTCGTTGCACTTCATTGCTGTGATTATTGCGAAATGACAAAAGCAGTAGCCTCGCTATTCTTTTCACTAAAACGCAAATAAAAATTAGTTTGAAAAAAAGGCACTTAAAATAGGTCAATGCAAATGTTGTAATTGCACTCATTAATGGCAACTTGTTATTTAAACTGTATTTTAATATAGTCAAAATTTTACGTATTTAATAATAATTTACATAGAATTATTATTTAATATAATAACAGTGAATTTTAATTTTAAACTATATTTGTAGAATAGTGTAGCAAATGATTTAAAGTATGGGTCATTTATTGGTGTAGCAGGTGGATGATTAAAATGATGACCCCTAAACCAATTGCCAAACTCTCATTGCTTTTGCTTTGACTTCACTATTTGCAAAGAATCTAAAAAGTTAGTTCTGACGCCAGGAACCACCCCTTTCCTGTGATTCTGATGAGACACCCCCGCACCAGCTTTTCCAAACACGCATTTTAGTTTATCACTTCAAAATAAATTATATATATATATATATATATATATATATATATGAATTATGAGTATACGTTTCGATTGTCAATTAATATGGACTTATTTTTGCATAAATCTATCATAAAATGATTCTTTTAGTTTAGTTTATCTCAATTACAATATTAAAATTTGAACCGTTTTATCTTGTTTGACGGATAATTAACTATTTTAGAAAATATTAAATAAAATTTAAACTAATAGAGTAGTAAAGCAAGTCAGAAAACTCCGATAATCAACAATAACTTGAAATGAGGAAAAAAGGCTAATGAATTATTGGAGAAAAGAAAACACACACACGTTAAATAAAATAAAAATATATATTATTTTTTTCTTTCCCATCAACAGAAAGAATGTCATATATTCCAGCTGTTCTAGAATTAAGAGTGGAGTGACTAAAAAAATAAATTCAAAAAGTTCAATGTTGTAATTATATTTTTTTAAAGTTCAAATGACTGAAACGAAAATGCGGTCAAAGTTTAATGAGTAAATGACATAATTTATCTTTTAATTTAATAACTTTTTAAATAGTCTTTCAAATATATATATATATTTTTAAAAGGAAATTAGGAGAGAATAACTAGTTAAAATGGACCCAACTTTTTTTTCCGAAATTTCTAAATTCATCATTGGAGTTTTTGACGAAATTTTGATAGCCTCTACTTCCCTTTTAGGGTTTGGTATTGTTGTAAAATTTGACTTCCAAATCACACAATTCGTATTTCAACACTTCTGTTTCGGTGCCATTTTTTCCACGGAATCTTCATGTTTTTTTGCATGAAAAATTAGGCCTCTTTAAGACTCTAACTCCTTTAGCTTAAATAAATCCATATTACAATAAAGACTCTATTTTTGACATTGTTCTTTTTCTGGAAAAGTTCTTTTGACTTGGTTATACGAAAAACTCGACTATTATTACAAATTATAAAATTCATATATATATATATATATATATATATATATATATATATGCACATTAAGCAGGATAAATATAAAGATAAAAGAGACGTATCTTAAAATCAAAACCTCAAAGACATTGGAAAGAAAGAGAAAAGAACAAATTTGGCAGAGAAAATGAAAGAAGGAAGTGACGTGTATATATATTGAGTAAACAATCTTCCGAGTAGGTGGTTAGAAATCTCAGTTGACACCATTCTCATTTTTTTAAGTTATAAATTCAAGACTTAATAAGAGCAAAATTATTATTCCTTTTCCTTTAGGTAGAAATTGTTCAAAAAAATAATGGGAACGTAGAATAAGGATGCGGCCAAATTCATGTAAAGAAGGTGGTCCAGATCCATTTCTTCATGTTCCCTTGGCAGCATGCCTCTTGCCTAGCATTACGACCTTTCGTTGCATGCCTATATATGTGTATGACATCTGTATCTGTGCAGGAATGTCTGCTCTACGACTTACGTTCTTGGTTTGCTTCATTAATGCCTGAAAAATTACCATTTGAGTTAGATCGAACTAATAATCAAATCTATCTTCTTATTTTTGATAAAAAGGAAGAGGATGTTCAGGTATGAACTCAATATTTGATATAAAAAACAAACAAAAAAAATGAATAAAACAAATCATTTACTGTTATACCGGAGATTAATAGACGAGTTTTACTTTATTTTTAGTTACCTTGGAGTAGTTTTCAACTGTCGACATATGCTGATACAAGGTGAATAGTATTGGTCCCATCAATTTTGAATATTTCAGGGCATTTTGTATGCTTTGCATGAATATAATTGAGCATATAATGTTAAGAAACAACATGTACAAGTCTCAATGGTTGTCGGAATTAGAAGAATAAATAAGAACTAAGAAAACTATATGTTTTTGTAGCACGAAATATTATATTTATATGAGCATATTATTAGTCAGTTTTAAAACATAATATTTGGTAAGTCTGAAGTTTGAATCTTAACTTTTTTTTTCTCTCAAAATTGTGGGTTTTATTTAAAAAAAATATGAGACATTGTATTGTCATGATATGGGAGATTGCAATCTTTGTAAACGACAAGGGCGGTTGTTTTAATAATGCGCAAGGGTTGTATTATTTATGTATGGTGTAATGAAAGGAAAGAGACATGTTACTCCTCCATTCTAACTATTTCAAAGGACTCGTTATTTGCTCAAAGACTGTCTTTCAATCTCGTTGCCTTGTCCGCAAGTTTTCAAATTCATATTTGATTACATGGAGATTTGGATTAAAAGAAAAAGAGAGAGGAAATTCCATGCATCATTGATGAGAGAAGCTTATAAGCTAGAGGGTTGCGACTTGCGAGTTGCAAACGTCTTCATTTAGGACATATTTAAATATTAATATAAGAATTAAATAGTAATATAATTACTTCATACATTCATTATGGGATCTTACTCCAAAAAAAAGAAGAAAAAAACCCCGTTATTCCATGTTTAAGATCAACTGTTCTGCAGCATGCTTATTGGAATAATTTGTTTTGAAAATATTTGTAGCAAGCAAGTACAAGTATAATTAAATAATAGTTTGTGGAGGGCCCTAAATAAATTATTAATGTTTAGAATCGTTTTCTATACCATATATATCATATGGCCTCTATTTACTATGGATAGAAATTTTCTTTCTTTTTCGATGCTTCTATTTATGCTTTCACACTAAAAATTAAGTTTAGGGTTTAGAGTTTAATGTTAGAGTTTGTGGTTAGGTTTTAGAGAATTTAGAGTACGATGTATTTTTAGGGTATAAGGGGATTTAAGATTTAAAATTTACGGTTAATGCTTGAAATTTAATTTTTTAGTGTTGGGGCATAGAAGGAGCACCGAAAAAGGGTTGAAGATTTTTATCCATTTAAGAGAGATTATATATATTGTGTGAGAAATATTCTCCACATGATTTCTTTTCATTCATAACGTCAAAATTCGAATATCTAATTTTATTAAGAATCTAGTATCTCATTTCACTAAACCAATTAGTTGTTGGTATTGTAGGTATTTTTTTATATATAGTTCAAATTATCATAATCTTTGTATTATACATTTAAATACGATCGAATATATGATCTATAAAATATCGCAACAACAATAATATTAATCAAATTAAGACTCAATTGATTATGCATAGATGTTTCTATTTCACACTTCCACTCTATAGCTACATTTTCAATTAACATATTCAAAACTTGTAAACCTACGACTTGTTGCAAATGATTTAACTTCAATATTGCAACATCAAGGAAACATTTTTATATATAATTGAGAAGGAGGAAATTTCTAGGGGAAGCTCCTTTGTTTTGTCTTATGCATACCCACTCCATAAAGCATATGATACCATAATAATTCCTTCCAATTAGGAAATGAAATAAAATATACTAAAAGCTGACCTCATTAGCCTAAACTTTGCCTCCCAAATTTGATCAATCCATGATCATGTGTTGGTGGAGAATAACAGTAAAGAAGAAGCCTCTTCCGAAGTATAATCGAAGGGTACCATAAACTCTTTTCAGCTTTGCAAGCAAAACCCCACATTTAACCTTTTCCTTTTCACAAACAAAGTAATGTATGGTACTCATGTCATGAAAGGTCAAACTTTAAGCAAAAATAAATACAACACAGCTGGGGCATTGGCGGATCTACTTAGGAGCTGGGGTGGGCCCAGGCCCACCCTGAACTTTTGAAAGTTAACATATTTTGGCTTTTTTTTTTAATTTTTATGAATTGATTTTTAATTTTTTAATTTGTGCCCAATCTAAAATTTTAAAATTTGTATGACTTGTGCCCACTCTAAAAAATATTTTAACTTGTGCCCACCCTGAAAATAATTTTTGGATCCGGCACTGGCTGGGGTAACATATGATATGAGAGCTAGCTACCACCACCTTTTATCTATAAAGTTTTGGTACCTTCTTGCACTCAAAGCAAGTAGACTTTTTTCAAGCCTTTCCCCTTTTTTGATTAGATGAAAGCACCAATCAAGCAAAAGATAACCACCTTTTTACAATAGAAGAAGGGTACAATCACTTTTTTTTGGAAGAAAAAAGGGTTCAAATTTAATGTTTGTTAGTTGTTATTCCAACAAAGGGAAAAGGTTTTAAATTATATTTGAAAAAAATAGTTAGTTTCATATTCAGTTGTTTAATTGATATCGATATTTTATCTTACATATGATCAATTATTGATTACTTGAATAACATTTTTTTTAATTTTTGTATAAAATAAATAAGGAGGAAAGATGAAAGGAGACAATTAGAAGATGCCAAATCCCCCACCTCAAAAGCTTTGTTTGAAAGTATATGGCATCTACATTTTCTCTCTTTTAAACTTTTGGAATCCTTAAAGAGTTAGCAACAAGAGGGGGGAAAGGCTACTTTTTTCCCACCACTAATGGTGCGGGAAATTAGGGTTTTGTGGCACTAATCTCTTTCATAATCATGCCTTTACACACAAGCGTGTTCAACTTTTGAGGAAAAGGCTTTGTAAGATTGACCGACCCTTTTGGATACATCTATGTGAAAGCAAGACATGCCTACGTGAGGCACTCAAACCATACTCATTAAATATATGCACACAAGGTCTGATAATTGGGTTTAATTAAGGCATAAAGGCATGTTTTAAAAGACACCCCACTTTCGAAGGGCCCTACCTTAATTAGTAAATTTAGTTGGTGATAATCTTGGGGTAAATTCTTTACTATCACCAACCTCAATTAATATTCCTTTATGAGCCAATAATTTGAATATAAAACACCAAATAAATAATTATCTCAATGCATACGAATTGCCTAATTTTGAACCCGTCCTCATTGCTTTCACTTGGCCGAGCATAATTACCTCTATTTCTTTAGCCTTATATTAATGAAATTAATGAGAGTGGTAACGACCATATAATGTTAGAATTCATGGAATTAATTTCCAAGGACCTACACATTATTACAGAAAATGCATTGAATACAGATAGCCCACTTTCAACTACAATCATAAATGCAAATTTGGTTCACCACTCATCCTTATCTCAAACATTCAATACATTGCTTTACCATTGGAATCATTGAGAAAGATGGGGGATCCATTACTTTGATCATATATGTTCATTATTTTTATGGGCATTTCCCTTATTTATTACACTGTGTTGATCTAAATGATTCTTCAATATTATTTGTAATCTTCGCATGTATTTTAGGGTAAACTACATTGATAGTCACTAAATTTTTAGGATATTTTTACTTTAATCACTAAAATAATAATAAAAGCTCACTACAATCACTGATTTTTTAATTTGTTTTGTTATGGTTATTGTCCTTAATCTCGTTTAAAAACACTGACATGGCACATTAAAGTCTTCATCCAAAAAAGTCCATATTTACAACAACTGTCTAGGCCAAAATTTTGATAAACGGAAGAGTTGTCAATCATTCCCAACGATGGAAAAGACTCGTTTCGCTAGAAGTTTAACATAGTTTAATTTTAAGATGGTCTAACGTTTTAACACTGGTGAATCAAAACTAAAAATCTCAATTGAAACTAAAGATTAAAGCTTTTCAATCAACCATTTTTAATCATCGGATCAGTTTGAAACCAAACAATATTAACATTTTGGCCAAATGAATCATTCCCACCGTTGGGATTAATCGACGATGACTCCATTCATCAGAATTTGGGCATTGGTGACTATTGTAAAATTTGAAAATTGTGATTCTTTTTTAGAAGAGACTTTAACGGGGCACGTCACTTTTTAATGACAGTAATTGTAATGAAACTGAATTAAAAGTTTAATGACTGTAATGAAAATTTTTCAATTTTAAAGCAAAAGCTTTTTAATAGTTAAGTTACTATCAATATAGTTTAGCCAATTTTATATGAAAACATTGTCAAACTCGTCCAAGCTGTGTAAATTCACCATTCATTGTGTATTCAACTGAGATAGATCATCATCAGCATCATGCTTGACAAAGTGAAGTTGATATTTATCAGCTAAATTGATTCTCTAAGTTAATGAATAATGATCGAATTCGAAGGTGTTAATTAATTAAGCCGGAGAATCTTCAACATATCATCAGTTGAAAAAAGGCACCCACACCCACAATTGACAAACAGGCAAAGACAAAAGAAAGGCACAGTGCATTCAAAGCTTTACAGCATAAAAGGCAAAAGCTGTAGAATTGTAAGCTGTGAAGGCTACAAAATAGATACAGCTCCAAAAAGGCTCTAATTCAGAGTTGAGGGGTTCTGAAATTGGACGGGTGAGAAGGCAAACTCACCAGAAATCTCAGTACTTTAGATTCTGTTTGTTTTTATGTGACAAAAGGTGGGACAATTGACATCTCAAACATTCGCCCTTTCTCTACAATAAAAAGCTCTAGCCTATCACCCAAAGTTTATGTTTGATCTGCGCGAACTCGAATTTCAAAGAATGATGAACATCTATCTTTACAATCAGAGCAAAGGAGGATGAGCAGGTATAATTATGTTCGTTTATATTGAAACGTATTTTATTAAATATATAAACGCATCGAATAATATATATATATATATATATATATATATATATATATATATATTGAAGTTATGACCAATTCAATTTGGCCGTCCAAAGTCTAGAAAAGAAAGGGTGGTGAAATTTAATAACGCGGGATCCATTCAAATGCACCGAGTGGGGTATCACAATAAGGAAGAAAACGGGAGACATAAGTCTTCGAATTCATAGGGCGCCGTGAACTCCAAAACATTGGTTTTCATATCAATCTGATTTTAACTTTGGGTATTTGCAGATATTCTAAAAGACAAATTTGATCATTAAAAATGGTAACAAATCTAAAAGAATGTTTATTTTTTAGCTTCAACATATTAAAATTTATTGTTTTTTAAAATATACAAACGATTAAATATGAAATTTTATTATAAATATTTTAAAACAGATTTAAAATTTTGTAAGAATTTAAATTTATAAAATAATTTTTTAATAGACTTAAGGTGATTACAAGATAGCATATGTTCATAAATATTCTTAACTCTTTGACAAGGCACACACAAAGTTATTTGAACTCGAGTTTCCTACTATGAACATCATATGTTCTTTTTGGTAATATGTTTGTCCGTCTTACGGTCCATGTTCGGGGTGCGAGATTGCCCCTCCCAACAATGTCGTCTCTAAAATTTGAACTTGCGTCCTCTCCTTAGGAGCGTAATGTGTCTTACCAATACACCAACACTTATTGGTAATATCATATGTTTTTTCACTAGGACAATTTATTAGGTTATTTAAATACATATTTTTAAAACAAATTGTTATGCAATAATATCATATTGTGCCACGTGACCTAAATAATTTTAAAAAACTGTTAAAACTATAATTAATGTTGGTAGAAATATTTATTTGATTACACTTTTCAATGAAGAAGCTTAATTGAATGAAGAAAATAGGGTTTAGTTGGCTTTTTTATACTATTATTTTTTTAACTTATTCACATCCCGTTTACTCATTAATAAAAAGATATTAAACAATATATTTAATTTTATATTCTTCAACGTATTATACTAACATTTTTGATTGAACTATACTCAATCGATTTTTCTAATATTAATTATGTACTCTTAATTCAATTAAATCAAATATTACTCACGTTTAATTAGTCGCCTTTTGTCACCCGACAAGTGAGATTCAGTGAGGACCAATTTAGGCCCGTTGCACTAAATCTAGCTAAGGTGGGTGGGCCCTAAATTACCTCCAATAAATGGAAGTCGGTGTTGGGAGACTAAATCAACGCTTGGCCCACGACAGAAATTAATGTGCGTCAAATATTTAATTTCGTATTATTAAATAACATTTCGACAAAGCTTATAAATATGAAAATAATAGTAAACGTTATATTAACATGTATTTTATAATACAATTCATTATAATGGAGTAATAATATTTTACTTGTAGTTTGTAAGTGTGATCTTCGAGACACCGCCCATAAATAGATCATTTTAGATTTAATTATATAATTGATGTGGTGAGATGTTTTGAGATTTTGACAATATAAATTTTTTTTCTTTTGTAAAACAAAGCAATTCTTTTCATTATTAAAATAATACTCAAATTGATATCCATTAATTAGTTGATTCAGTCAACAACTTTCGCTTACCATGATAATTAATCTGGCCAAAGTAGGCCTTAACTAACCAGTTACGCTGTCGGTTAATTACACAGTGACTTCATCGATAAACATGAATTTAAATGTTAAATGCTACATATAATTGTATAAATAATAATAATATACCTAATTTCTCCCGTTGTAATTCCTTTTTGTTTATGTGGTTTGATATGATTCAAAATGAGACAACCATGCATGTGTGTGCGGGTTCAGACGAGATTGTATTACAATTTTGTTTTTTCCATCGACATGAACATTGCATTAGATGAAGACATGAAACTGTTTTTTGGTCCTTTTATTTATGGTGGGCGGTGGGCTAAGCAGCCTAACTTTTGGTCACGAGAGCCTTTGCCAATATCAACCGATTCACCTGATTTATACCTTATTGCAATGCTCAACCATTTAAAGAAGTAGTTGTGTACTTGTGTTAAGGTCCATTTTTTATCCATGAAATTAGTTTGGTTTAACAACTTTCAACCATATTTGTTCATTCATTAGGTTGTCCGTTCGATTCAATTCAGAGACAAACATTTCAGCATGACCAGCCCCGAATGTATGCAATTTATAAAATATTTTATGGTTTATTATCCTATACATTGGCGAGGAAACTTAAAGTTTTCATAAGTGTCTTAGTTTTAGGGTTTAGGGTTTTAGTTTAGAGTGTATGGTTTAGGGGTTTACAATTTAAGGATAGTGATAAGAATTTAAAGTTTAAGGTTATAATTCGAGGTTTATAAGTTAAAACCTAAATCATAACCATATTACCCTAAAAACAAAACTCTAACCTCTAAACCCCTAAATTCTAACCACCATCCCTAAATTTTAAACCAATACACCTAAACCCCTAAATCTTATACCGTAAACCATAAACTAAGACCATAAACTCTAAAACTAAGACGCTTGTAAAAACTCGTGTATAGGATATAAATCAATATTTCATTTGAATTTAATTACAAAATATATAAATTCTAATATAAAGTTGTATTTTTATCATTTTTTAAATTACAAAAAAGTAATTTGAACAAGTCAAACTAGACTAGGGTCTAAGTTTTTAAATTTAAATTTCCACTTGATCCGATACAACAATAGGCACCAATTTTGTATAGGGATTAGCCTCAAGTTGTTTTCGTTCAAGAAACTAAAATTTGTCAAAGCAATAAATGTTAGAAAAAACCATTTTCAAATAAATCAGCTTGTGATGGAGTCGTCACCATTATGCATGCATGTGCATTAATGCTTTACCCTCCCAATAAACCAATTTAGGCAAAAATGACAAAAATCTTAGGTTCACCTAAAAAAATTCTCTCAGTTTATGTCACGCTAAACCCTAAAAGAGATGCAAATTTTATTTTTCTTTTTTCATAACGAGAAAGGACCACAATAAATGGTGCGTTTGGCAGCTAATAAATAGAGGAGAAAAATAGAAACAAAGAGGGTAACATGCAATATATAAGAAATTGTAGTCCACTAGTTCTAGTTGTATAAAACAATTGGAATTCATATATATGGATATGGTCCATGGAATAGCTTGAATAATTTAATTCTCAACAAAACCGAGTAGCTGAGTAGGACTAGGAGAGATAACAAAAAACAAAATCATTGATCCCAAGGTTGTAATTTGGGATTCCGATTCTATTATTTATTGGATACCAACTTTTAAGTTTGGTTCTATGAACTATATGAGTTAAGCTTTAGGTTTTATATGAATACAATTTTTGAACTACTTAGATCATTGATATGAAAATCGTGAGTATTGTTAATGATACGCAATCAAGGAGGGAGTTGGGATGAAATTTTATGGGTAATTTGTTTAATTTTGAAATTGATAAGGGATTTAAGGAGTACTCTGAAAAATGATGGGTCATGACTTAATTCGTTTAATTTCAAAACTTAGAAGACGTAACAAGCAAATGAACCTAAAAATATGAAGGGGCCAAGACTTAATTTATACTATAACTCTAAAATTAAGAGGGATCTAAAAACAATTTGACATAAAACTTGGGGGATTGACCGCTCGCACCGTAGCTTTGGCTCCGACATTGTACGTTGCATTTTGTGTTACAAATGGATTTGATAGTGTTGGAACAAATCGCACTCAGAAAATGGAAACCAATAAAATGATTGAATATATCAAAATCCTGGAATATTATAGCCTCGAACATCACATTTGTTTGTATCACTTAAACACAAACATAGCCCAAATCTCCATAGCCATTGAGCCCAATAAACAACATTACATCATTAAGTAGCCGAAACCGGAGGAAACTTGCAATGCAATTTTATTACTACCAACGAACAACTACACGAATATTTAATTACGACTCTCTGCAAATATAATAATCGGTTAAAATTATTTTGTTACGGACTCGACATGTAAATATTATCCAAATTTTAGATCACGTGACAATGCATATGATCCATGTTAATACTTGTGTCACGAACTCACAAAAACACATGTGCTTCTTGATTGACACATACTCTTATCTTATTCAATTCCTTATAAGGAGCCATGAGTCCTCAAACAAGTCCAAGCTCTATGAAACTGGGACTTAACCTCTGAAAGTCAAGATCTCTATCCCAAAAACCACCCAAAAGCCCCATCCAAAAGAGTTGTTCACACATGTAATCAACAATTTTCATTTATGTTCAGCCCAAATGCCAAGATTTTGGGTATGCTACAGTACTAAAGTCTAAAAAATGGGTACTAGCGGTTCCAATATACTAATAGGATTATATTTTGTTACTCATGTAAACAGATATTATATAACCATCTTTTAAAATTTAAAATTTAAAATTTTAAAATTAAAAGCCTGTAAACTCTAACCTTAAACCAAATCTAAGAAGAGTATATCAAAATTTTGGGTATATCAAAAAAAAATTATTATGAAAAAGTTACAAAAGTATAAGACGGTTGTGTTTGGATTTTATCAAGGTCATTATCTTTGCATCACCATCTAATTGGACGGTAACAAATAAAAACGAGCTTTGGGTTTTTGGCTCAAAAACAGATGATATGGCAGAATGAATATGGATACAGAGAAATATATTTCTAGAATCTGTAATGGAAGTACATAGAGCAAAAAGAAATGGTTAACAAAATTTTTACATGTATACGAAATGTTTACACCAGAAACACGAAATTTCAGCAGCAGGTCAATTTGTATCAGATCAGCATGATAAGCGCATAGTAGCTGCAATGCTTCCCATTCTTCATGCCAAGAGTTAGCCGCTTCCAGATTTAAGTGTATTACTCAACCTACATACAGCCATGACCGATAAATCTAACTCCTTTTCGAGTTGAAGAAGATGATCAGACAGGTAGAAGAGAGAGAGAGAGAGATGTGATTCAAAACTTACCAGTCCAAACCTTCGAACAGACCTTCCCCTTTTATTGCTGAAGTTTTAAAAATAGCCCATTGTCGGCTTTTTATCTTGTGCAACTCCAAAGACTCTGTAACTGCAGCAGCATCAAGTGCACCTGGAAGATCCTGTACACGCCAACATATAATTACACATACAAAACGACTACTTTACACTTGATGCGCCAATTCATCCCCAAAATGTCCATCAAACAAAATCCAAATTCACTCTCCTCCCAAATAAGCTTTAAGAAACTGCATATTATTCCCTTTAGCCTTTAGGGATAAGGGCTTTTGATTCCTTGCCCATGATCTCCTTTCGCTCGATGTCAATCGTCAAACATGAGTAAAAGCACACGCACAAAAAAAGGGTTCTACACTAGTCCAACAAGAAAAAAAGAATAGTCCCAACCTGCTTATTTGCAAAAATCAGAACTGCTGCTCCTCTTAGTTCCTCCTCCTGTAAATGATTCAGACTTGAAACTAGTCCAGAAGTGGTATTATAAAACAAGCAATGACAAGCAAACAAGGAGATTGTAAACACCAAGCACCAGTTGTTGGTTACACTCGTATACACAAGTTATCTTAATTAATAGAGAAATCCAAAAGCTTTGGTGGGAGACTACAAACAGAAAAACAAGTCCTCTGAATTTCATTCAAATAAATAAAAAAAGGGGAAAGATAATACAGAACAACTATAATAACCTGAAATGCCATTGAAAAAGTGAAGATAATTTGTAGGGAAATTACATTCTAGGGAGAAGAAAGAATGTTTTCACATATCATTCTTTCTTGTTGTCAATCTTCTAAACTACAAAAACTACTACAGTGGACCATCATATAAACGTTACAGCCTGCAAATGATCTACATGTCATCTTCACAACAAGGAACATTAATAAGATATACCTTAATGAGGGTTTAGGATGTTTTAAAGAGGAAACTAATAAAATACTGTAAATATGAAGAAATGCATCTTGATGGGTTTACCTCCAAGATTGCATGGAATTCTTCTTTAGCTATCACCAGCCTATCTGTGTCACTTGAATCAACAACATAGATTATAGCCTGTGTATTTGGAAAGTAGCATCTCCAATATGGCCTGTAGAGCAAAATGGAAAAAAAGAAGAAGAAATTAGTGGTTTGTTCTAAAGATAGAGAAAAAACAGAAACCCAAATATACAAACATGGAAATGTTAGTAAACTATAATTACAAAATCTAGGTTCAGATTGCATGATAAATGCAGCCTCTGATATTCTCTCTCTATAAAGCACAGTGACTAAGATAACTTGGTATAATTTATGGCTTTATAAAGATGTTCGTTTTTAGCAATAATGCAAAAAATAAATCCTATTGTCTATCCAATCACAAATTTCCTAGGATGAGTGTACAACTTGATACTTTTTATCATTATGCAGATACTCTTGTTCTTGTAGTAATCTGAGGAAAGTACCCTTGAAAGACAATGAACTGTCCTTGAAAAATTAACAACTACTGCTTTAAATTGATTCTTTATTATGCACACACCTTAACTACATGAACTGAATAAAGCCATACACCTTATCTTTCTCAAATTAAAAGAACTCAAAGGGTATCATATAAGTTTGAGAGCAAAAACTATTTAGTTAAGCAGCCAATGCCCCGCTGAAGACTCACAAAGACAACTTTACATAGAGCTTCCACAAACCAAACATCTTAGAGGAGAGTTGCCAGCAGAAAATAAATAAATAATGGATAAACTTAAAAGCCAAAGAAAAACGATGCATGTTTAGGAAAGTTACCTGATACTTGTCTGTCCGCCTGCATCGATAAATGGTAAAGATGTCATCGAGACAAGAAGTTGACAGCACTTATGTTAACATAAAAAAGCTCTGAATGATAAAAAAAAGGAGCAAAATTGCAAAACAAGGTATGCTAAATTTCAGTCCAATACCAAGAGATTAAAATTCCACAACCTAATACTTCTATTTTTGAGTAAGTTCAGCAGCTTTGAATAACAGCACCTGCAACCCGAAAAGACAAAACCTATTCTCGTAGAATCATCTTCAGTCAAGCCTTTGATATAAGAAAGCAAATGAAAGGCTTTCATAAAAATTCTCGTAGAATCGAGAATGAAGTTTTCATTATGTACATGCCAGATCATGAATTAGTAACTGCATCCAATCCATGAAGGCTCGAATTCTGAGAATACTACCTATCTGACAAATCTATAAGATTAAAACTTGAGGTGTTAGCTGATATGATTTTACTAACCATATGTTGTGAATTTCTCTATCTCTTTACCTTTAAGCAATCAAATCGGGACATTATTAAGAAAATCCACTCCACATGTTAAAGATCTAGATCAAGGAGTAGTGGTCGGCATACCTAAATCCCAAACTTGAAATTTGATGTTGTTGTACTGGACTGTTTCGACATTAAATCCGATCGCTGCACTATCAAGAACAAAGCACATCAAATGGCAATTCTTAAATACAAAAGAAACTCTTTGATCTGCTTAACTGCAAACACTCGCTTCTCCGTAACACATGAAATGCTCAATAAATCCAACTTAAATCAACAAAAGCGGGAAAAGTAGAAAATAAAAAAAGACGACTAACTTGGAATTGTGGAGACAACTTCACCCATCTGGAGTCGATCTGCAACCAAAAACATGAAATTATAAAATTCTAAAAATGGCAATTTCACGTTTATATAAAACAAAATGAGAAACACTAAAAACATAAAAAAGAAAGAGAAATAATACAGAGAATGGTGGTTTTGCCGGCATTGTCAAGGCCGAGAACAAGGATCCGAGCCTCCCTGTTACCGAACAGAGAAGAGAACATTTTTGTAAACAGTATACCCATATCGTTAAATATGGTCTCTCAGAGCATAAATCTGGGATCCGATCTGCAAAGCAGAACCCCTTCTTTTTTCTCTCCCTGAGAGGGCCTGCTTGCAAGAGGAGTTGAGATCCCGAGAGGGGTGAAATTGAGAATTCGAGAAATAGAGGGGGGGATTATTGTGAAGACTATAAGCTTCCTTTTTTGGCGCTTTTCCAATATATTCCCGGGAATCGAATCGAAACGCAGCGAAGGAGGAGGGAAAGAATGGGGTGGAATTCTGTGCGGTATGGAACTGCTACAGAAAATAAATGATTGGGCCACGTGTTCCTTTCAGGGGAATCTTTGGATTGTTGCTGACGAGGTTACATCTAGACTGCAGTCCTTGAATTTTGCGAGGGAAATATAACGGCTGCAGTTGGGCCATTTTAGTTACGAGTTGTATAATTTTATTTTTTAAAAAAGTTTTTATAGTCGAGTGGATTTTTACTCACAATATTAACTTTAGTCCATTTCCTTGAATTTTGCGAGGGAAATATAACGGCTGCAGTTGGGCCATTTTAGTTACGAGTTGTATAATTTTATTTTTTAAAAAAGCTTTTATAGTCGAGTGGATTTTTACTCACAATATTAACTTTAGTCCATGTTCTTTTTAAAATTTGAAATTTATGAGACCTGTTAATTAATCAAGTAGTCAATAATGTTCACATTATAACATTTTGTGTGAGTTTGAATCTTGACATTTGTCTTTGGTATGTAAAAGTTTTCTATTTATTAAAAAAAACTTGAAATCTCAATATTGTTTCAAACAATATAAAGACAATATAATTAAATCACATGACTTAAAAATATCAAATTGAAGAATAAGAACTAAATCTATAACTAAGGTATAATATAAGGGTTAACAACGTAATTTAATTTAACAGATTTCATAGTTACTTCTTGGGTCAAGATAGAAATTTCAAAATATGAAAAATACAATAACTAAATTCACAACTTATGCATATGCATAAAAAGAAACTTGTTTAGCCCCCTAGTCATGTTTTAATTTGTTACATGTTTATTCAGTTCTTCACTCGGCAAATAGGTGCTGTGAATACAGAGGTGAAGGGGTGCAATGTGGATTGTCTTAGAGGACTGCTTCAGTCGGTTATTCCTGATGAAGTCAAGGATGGTCTAATTAAAGATGTATCAAGTGATGAGATTAAAACTGCAACCTTTGGTCAAGGGAAGGATAAAAGCCCTGGTCCCGATGGGTTCATTTCGTGGTTCTTTAAGCAAGCATGGAGTATTGTAGGGTTGGATTTTGTTGCTGCTATTCAATATTTCTTTAAATCATCTGCCCTGCTTCCTGCTTTCAATGCTACTGCACTCACTCTTGTGCTTAAAGTGCCTAATGCTAGTCAGCCTAAGGAGTTTAGGCCTATTGCTTGTTGCTCAGTTGTGTATAAAACTATTGCAAAGATTCTTGTGGAGCGACTGACTAGTCTGATGCCTTCGTTGGTTCTTCCAAACCAATCAGCTTTCATAAAAGGGCGGAGTATTGTCGATAACACCCTTTTAGCTCAAGAGCTTGTTAAAGGCTATGGTAGGAAACATATTTCCCCTAGGTGTGCTTTGAAAATCGATCTGCAAAAAGCCTTTGACTCATTGCACTGGAGATTCATGATTAATCTTCTTGAAGTTGTTGGTTTGCCAACTCAGTTTCGTTCTTGGATTATAGCTTGTTTTGCTGGCAGCCGTTTCTCTATCTCCCTAAATGGTAGTCTTGTGGGCTTCTTTAAGGGTAGAAGAGGAGTACGATAGGGTGGTCCCCTCTCTCCCTGCTTATTTGTACTGGCTATGAATGTTTTATCTCTTCTCTTAAATCTGGCAGCGGCTAATAGAGTCTTCAAGTTTCATCCTAAATGTAAAAAGGTTAATCTTACTCACCTGAGCTTTGCAGACGATCTCTTGATCTTTTGTAAGGGCAATTTGGATTCTATTCTTGGAGTTCAGAGTGTTTTGGAGGTCTTTTATGATATATCTGGTCTGAAACTTCATGCTGCTAAGTCTGAGATGTTCATTGCTGGTGTCCCTCAGGACCAACAAGCTTTATGGAGCTCTGTTACTGGTTTCGCTCTTGGAAAGCTACCTGTGCGTTACTTGGGGATCCCTTTGGTTACGAGAAAGCTGACTGAACGTGACTGTAATGCCTTGATCATTAAAATTCGTGAGAAGCTGGAGATCTGGGGTCATAGACATCTTAGCTATGTGGGCCGTCTTCAACTAATCAAAGTTGTTCTTTTCAGTATTGCTAATTATTGGTGCAGGCAGGTCGTTCTCCCGAAAGCTGTGATACAGAAGTTAGAACAATTATGCATGCGCTTCTTTTGAATCGGCCAAGGGTGCACGAGTGGGATGGAAGACTATTTGTAAGTCTAAGAGTGAGGGCGGCCTAGGGATTAAAGACCTGGAAATGTGGAACAAAACTTGCACTATCATGCTTGTTAAGAAACTGCTTACTGTGGAGGGTTCCTTATGGGTGGCATGGGTTCAGACTTATGCTTTCAAGGGGGAGAGTTTCTGGGTTGTGTCTACAAAATCATGGTTCAGCTGGAGCTTGAAGAAGATGCTAAAGTGTAGATTAGAGGTACCTACGTTACTTGATGCTGGTGTTTCTAATTTCACTCAGGTTTGGGATGGCCTACGAGGTGCTACACATAAAGTCCCTTGGCACAGAGTTGTTTGGTTTGGATTGCATATCCCAAAACATGCTTTGATTGTGTGGATGGTCATTTTGGATCGTTTGCCTACTCACGATAGGCTTCAGAGGATGGATATGGTTGTTGATCTTCGGTGTCTACTATGTGGGGATGACCAGGAGTCGCGAGATCATATCTTTGGCCACTGCTCCTACTCAAGGCAGGTCTGGTTTTCGATTTTACGATTGTGCAGCATTAGTCGGACTGATTTCAGCTGGGAAGATGATCTTCAGTGGCTTTGTGCTAACCTCAAGGGCAAGTCTTTCATGGTTCTATTGCTTCGGTTAGCCTGGGGCTCTTTCATTTACCACATCTGGGAAGAAAGGAATCGCAGGAAATTTTGTCACTCTGCTCGTACTGCTGCTAGCTTACTTGATAGTATTAAAGACACTGTACAGATTAGGATTCAAAACAAACACACACGCTTTACAAATGTAAATAGGCACTTATATTCTGCTTGGGAGATTCCCTGTTGAGTCTTCCCTGGATAGGTTGTAAATGCTGCAGGTTTTTCTCTGCTGTCTTGGATAAATATACATCACAACTTATCCAAAAAAATAATTTGTTACATGCAATAATAAATTATTGGTTGAGTCTTAACTTAGTTAATATAATTGTTTTTTTAACGATTTAAAGATTTTGTATTCGAGTTTCCTTCTATTTGAAGTTTATAGGGATTATAGGTAAATTATTCACATCTTTCATTTTTTGGGGAGGGTGTAACACCCTAAAGCAATAGTAAAAAAAAAAGTGCAATCAGTGGGTTTTGAACCCTTGACCCTTGAGTGGAGTTCCTGTGACTTAACCATGTGAGCTAAGGTAAATTTTGAATATGGTCTACCTCACTCCTCTTTTATGTTTATTGTTTAGATTATACAAATATAATAAAATAAAGAAAATATCCTACCTACTGATATTGGTTCTATTAATTTTTAGAACCCAGATCTAAAAAAAAGGATTCGACTTTTCATCTTCCCCTCACCTCCCATCACCGATTGCCCTCTCCGATCCGGCACCACCGCTCAACCGTGACTGCCACCGCCACTGCCGAACGAACCGTCGCGATATCCCGATCAAAAGCCCTAAGGTTACTCGCGTATCTGTAGACGCAATCGCCTGTAATCAAGCGTCGAATATTCGACGAATCGAGGGTTTTAAGTCGATTTGTTTTCCGTCGTTTTCGGCCGTTGTTGACGCCGTTTTGCCGCGCTGCCACCGTTGATGGATTCTCCGTCGTAAGCTGAGCAAAACCCGACTGACCGATTGTGTTTTCGACGCCGGCAAGCCCTTCATCGGAGCCTCGCCGTGTTTCGGCCGATCTTGTTTGATTAAGGTATTTAAAGTACCTTGTATTCGGGATGTTGAGGACGTCGCATTCGAGTTCGAGAGTGATCGAATGGAGTATCATGATCGATCGATATAGCAATTATTAAAGGTAATACACTACTACCTCTTGTATGCTTTGAGATCATGTTGGTATTTGTTAATGCATGCATGAAAATGATAAGAAGTGCTGTTAGCCCTACTTAAGTCAAACTAAATATGAAATTGAGTATGGTAATTTAGATAAGACCGAAATGCTCGAACGAGGAAGCTAATAAATCTGAAGTATCTGAAGTTCATTAAGTAATTAATGAGGCGGCTAATCTCCAATTCTGAGCATTAGTGTGAAATGTTTAAATGCGAAAGATACATGGACAAGAGATTACGAAAATGCCCTCAGGGTCTGTAAATGACTAAAATACCATTGAAATCAGAAGCAATCTAGAAATCTACGCTAAATATGGTAAAACAACATGATTCATCTGAAAACCTCGAACTACTTAGAAAGCTATGGAAAGGTGTTAGGTCTTCTTGGATTCGGAATGAATCTTCGACTATAGATTTAGGGGAATCTATACATACCCCTGAATTAAGCGAGTGGCTCAAAATACAGAATAGATCAAAATGACTACAAGTATTGAAAATACCGTTATGGTTAAAATAATCGGAAGGATGGTATTGACTAAAAAGAGTTGAAGTATCCTCGGACACCGAGGTTTACAAATGAACTGGAATGATGGATAAACCCTTGAGTTCTGAAATGAATGGAGTGGTTGGAAGTACCGAAATATCTTGAATGGCTGAGACGCCCATGAATATTTAAATAATTGAAATACTATAAATGGTTCAATTGACAGAAATGATGGACATTCTGAGTTTCAGAATAACTGGAATACCCTTCATTGACTAGAATAAGTAAATTGTCTTGATAAAATTCTGGAAATGTCGATAAAGCTGAAAATGACCGAAATGCCTCAAGGGTTGAAGCATGACTTACGTACGACAAACACTCGTGATATTAATATAAGGGTAGAAGTCTTCCCGCACAGAGTATTAGTTCGACTACTCCGTGGCAAGCCCTGTGATGAGATATGAAAGTAACCGTTTAGATATACGATATAGTTAAATGACCAAGATGCCCTTGTTGGCCAAAGTAATCAAAATAGCTTGAATGTATCTGATACCGTGAAAGATCCTGACATAGAAATCTCTGAATGTTTGGTTGGAAAAATCTGATGAGCAAACAGAATTACTGAGCCATTTGTTTATGCCTTATTGGTATAAATTACCAAAATGCCCGTGTATGATAAAATGACTATAATGCCCTTGTAGGCTTAAATGAGTAAATCACTCATGATATGCCTAAACTCCCAAAAATCTTGATGTATCATCTCCCGAATATCTAGTTGAACCATTAGTACAAACCCCTCTTTGAATAGGGGCCTCGTTCCAGGAACCCAATTAAATGGTCAAAGTTTAATGTGTTCTCTCCGAAAATGTCAAATATCTCCAAGAAGTAAATTGTTCCACCTAGTGTGTTCCATGTGTTCTACACAACTGTTTTTGCATACTGAGTTACATGTTATAATACCGATTATGTGCAAATGATAGAATATTTGAACTCACATGAACATGACATGTTATAATTAAACATGACCGTACTGTATTTTTGATATATGCATATGTACATGATATGACCAACATGCTATATGGATATTGTATTACTAAAAATACAGTTATTGATGAACCGAATCGTTACATAGATTGTTACTGAGGTACTTGGGATAGAATATGAAGTGACCGTAGGTTCAGCTCTGATCCAGCTGGTAATTCCTTTACCGTTACAGGTTCCTATGCTTCGGCTAGGGTAATTCCTCACCGTTACCGTTACAGGTTCCTATGCTTCGGCTAGGGTAATTCCTCACCGTTACCGTTACAGGTTCTTATGCTTCGGCTAGGGTAATTCCTCACCGTTACCGTTACAGGTTCTTATGCTTCGGCTAGGGTAATTCCTCACCGTTACCGTTACAGGTTCTTATGCTTCGGCTAGGGTAATTCCTCACCGTTACCGTTACAGGTTCTTATGCTTTGGCTAGGGTAATTCCTCACCGTTACCGTTACAGGTTCCTATACTTCGGCCAGGGTAATACCTACCATACCGTACCGAACAGTTCCTAAGGTAATTCCTTAGGATGGCACCTATGCCCTATGAGCACTGGTTAACGCCTTTGACGTAGTTTTGGGGAAACTGCCTCTTGGAGTGTGGTTGGAGGGTTGATAAAAGATTAAATCATACCGTATTGTTATCTGAACTATAAGTTTTGAACTGAAAATGTATAATATACTGTTGTTGTACATTTTTACTTACACTGTTTGGAACACACTAGGAACCGAACTCTTTAATTCCACCTCCGTACATTATAGCCTATAATTACCGTCTAATTCTTGATGATTGAATAAAGAACAAGTATCGTTATCCTCAAGTAAAACGTTACCTGAAATATAAAAAAAGAAATGAAGACCGTTACTGCGTAAAGCATCATGAAGATGTTATGCCTACCATATATCTGCATGAGCTTATAGCATCTTTTGGTAGTTTTGTATTACTGAGCTTTTCCAAGCTCACGTTGTTTTTACTATCGCAGGTTAAAGGAAAATATCATGGTATAACTTTTGACATCAGTGTTCGGAGTTCTCTCGGCGTTGCTCTTGGAGTACGGTACCGGCATAGTTAGTGGGCATGCATATTATTATTGTTTCATGATAGTGTCTGTAAAACGTTTTCTAAAATCCTGTTATATGTTTAAATGATTTCATGAAAGAGTATTTTCAACAAAAGTTACCGTTATAATTTAATATGTGTTTTTCTGAGAAAAATGTTTTATGTGTATTTTTACCGTGGGTCGCTCCTGTGACCCTAATGTGGCTTCCTAGGATCTGTCATAACGCATAGGCGGGTCTAGGGGGTTACAGAGGGGTTGAAAGAAAACTAACAATATTGCTATTTGATTACTAATGTTTGAAGCTGCAGAAGAAAGGTAAAGCTGAGAAGGAAATTAACGTTATTATTGGCACAATATACATGATGTCTTTTGCATGAAACCCAGCAGTCTTCCCAATCTTTATGTCCATCACAAATAAGCTTAAACAGTAAACCCAGCCCCTACATTTTGTTTTACATATCTTTCTCTCTCACTACATAGGGTAACCTAATTCATAATCCTGAAACACCCCATTGGATTGCAGAACAGAAGTTGAATCCCAAGAGTTGGAAGATGCTAATTTTGCATCGAACTCAGTCGGCCACCAAATCAAGCTGTCCTTTGCACCATTCATGTCCTTGAAACAATCCAGTACTTGATCAGCTCCCTGCGCATAACCAGCCGTTTTATTGTTGAGAAACTCATCCAGTTGTCCCTGGAAGTTCGAAACTAGTTGAACATTGCCATTATTTCCATTCCCCTTTGCCACAATCGTTGAGTCCATCAAATTGTCTCTAGTTCCAAAGGGAGCTGAGCCATCTGACTCAGATATTCCATCCAAACAATTATCATGTACTTCAAGTCCCTTGGCTTTGAAAATTTTCGGATAATCCTGTTCATTTGCAGGTTGAGGGTTTGGCAAGAGAGGTTGCATAAGAGAGTTAGGGTTTTCAGTACTAGAGGCAGCCTGCATGCTTTGGATCATCTTGTCTTGCAAGGGGTGAATATTCTTAGGCCATAAGGCGGGATTGTTATATAAAGAGAAAGGATTCTGAAGACTTTGAAGCTGCATATGAAGCTGGAGTCGTTCCAGGGCTGAGTTGCTCAGACCCTGAGAGAATTGATTATCATCCGAGGCTGAAACAGTGGGCTGATGATGATTAGGGTCTTGATTGGAGGAAGATAAGCTATGGATGCTGTTAGATGGCTTGCGCCTCCCAAGTAGTTTCTTCTTTAATTTGGTGTTCCAGTAGTTTTTGATATCATTATCAGTTCTCCCCGGCAGTTGTGCAGCAATTATGGACCACCTAAAAAAGTAGATCCAACTCAGTCAATAAGAAGACGAAGTATGGAAGAACAAAGAGAGAATCTCAGAAACCCTATGGAAATGAAAAATAAATAAATAGATTGACTGTAAAAGATGCAGCTTTTGCATATGGTTTTCTGTGAAGGGTATCTATGGAGGACAAAGAATAAGAGGACAAAGTTTGAGGTATTGATTTGATTTACCTGCTTCCAATACTTATATAGAGACTGCAAATGATGTTGTCTTCTTCTTCAGAGAATCCACCATGCTTAATGTTTGGCCGCAAGTAATTCAGCCATCTCAGCCTGCAACTCTTCCCACATCTCTTAAGGCCTATGAAATATATTACCCAACCAACACAAAAGGTCGAATTAAATCAAAATCTTATAACTACATGCACATAAACTCCCATCATATATGTAGGGTATAACTATATACTCACCAACTTTCTAAGGAAGGGAAATCCAATTGCCTCCAGTACCATAGTGTTCGATATAAGCCTTGAGCTTATCATCTTCTTCAGGTGACCATGGTCCTTTCTTTACGTTGGCTTTGTCACAGCAAGGAGCTCGACCCATGTCGTCTGAACAACGTCTTCTCTCTTCTTTCTTCTTTCTTCAAAGCAAATGGAAAGGAAAGAGCAAGATTTATAGGTAAGAGAAATAGTTTTGTTCCCACAAAATGCTTAAATGTTTTTCAAGGCCTAACGATTACAAGTTGGCTAGCTAGGGTTGCTGTGTAAATGAATTGAAAATTATAAAGGAAGGCGATACTTTATTTAAAATAAGGAAGAAAATGCCAAAGGGGTTTTGTATTCAAAACCATTTTAATTAGAAGTAGCACCACTCATTGACCTTGGTTTCTTTTCTATAATATTTTTCCTTTGATTTTATTAAGCTAACAAGAGGAAGAAATGGGTCTCTGGAACCCCAACTACATAGAAATAAACAAGAGGAAAACTACCAAATTTTCAAAAGCACTCTCGCCATCCAAATACTAATTTATTAATCATACATGTACATTCAAAATACATATAATATTGTACTGTTCGTGATTATGAATGTAACAATCAATTCATGTCACAGTTAATTTTGATCAATATATTTGTCGTGATTATGAAGGTAACATGTGGTTGCTATTATAATTAATTATGGTATGCATGTAAACAATCAGAATCAATACCAAGTAAATGATAAATGGGAGCCCTACAAGTGGTCTTAATAGAAAATCAGATGATGCTCATCTTAGGAGACACATGTTCAGTCGCTTTGTCTGCAAGGTGAGTGTGCATTATCAAAAGGTTAAAAATATATATGAAAATATACTACTTTATAATCACCTTTAAGCTATTAAAAAAATAAATAATAAATAGAGTCAAACTCTTTTAGATATTAAAAAAAAGCATGTTTGTGATTGTCATTTCTCTAAACCCTAGAATCCATGCATTGGCATATACACACATGCATTTCATCATCAATAAGACCAAAGCTGTTTGAGTGAGAGGTGGTAAAGGGTGGGATCAGTCCTTTGATACTATATTATTAAGGTGGAATGATTGATGCTAATTGCAAACCAATTTGATTGCTTTAGTGAAATTATATAAATTAGACCAACTTTTGGTTTAACATATAATATACAAATATAATAACAAACTTACAAAATGTTGGTTGACTTTTGTTCGTCGGAAACTAATTTCTTCTTGCTTGGCTTTGTTACCTATATAATTGATTAAACCCAACGGATAATCCACTTGTTTTTTTTGGAAATAAAATTGAAATCGGGTAGTTTTGATTTACATTAAGACATTGTTAATACATTAAGGTAAAGTTAATGTACTTTCTTAGGCCCTATTCTTCTTCTTCTAGGGATTGGGTCTTGTATTTTGCTTTTTTGACCAGTTATTTTAGCTTTAGGGTATACCACCTAAATATTTAGCATACTAAATATCAGTCGATATTGTTTGGTTTAAGCGTTTGTAAAATTAATCCATTTAGCTTTGGTTCTGACCAGTGTCATATGCTCATTATTAAAATAATAAATTCGAAGCTTAAATCTCAAATTCTAAATTTTAAATTTATATTATATACCCTAAAATACCTCATACCTCATAATTTCTTAAACTTCGATTCTAAATCTTAACTCTATATACTAATCTTAATCTCTAAACTTAATATTTTAGGATGAGGCATAAATATCACCGTCAAAAAATACAAAAGATTTATATTCTCAAATGAAACAATGGTGATAAGGTTTAAAGTGTTAGTTAATAGTTACCATTTGACACGTAACATACCAAATGGCATACAGTAAAATTGAGATAACAAGACAATGTCATATTAACCCACCATTAGCTTCTGATAGTTGATTGACCCAAACATTAAATTTATGTAAGGTTTATTCGCCAAATCATATATTATATAGTTTGAGACGCAAAAAGCATCAATAACTAATCATACAATTACCTCTAATTATGTAGAATTGAAGGGACAGATTCCCACTCCCCAGAGAGGTAGAAATTATTAAAAAAAATTAAAAAACAAGTGAAAGTCAGTAACACATAAAACTAGACATGTAAACAAAAAAGTCTTCTCCGCGTATTAGGTGCATGAGTCATGAGAATAAAATGTGAATTTTTAATATTTTTATGTTATAACTATTATTTTAACGTATCGGTATATTCCTATCAAGTTTATATTATATTTTCATGCCCAATATACAGTTTATACAATATTGTATTATTAGCTTAATCGGTAGATGACCTTTAACCTCTCTTTCATTTTTCCCAGCATGATGATGAGAAAGTGAGACACTAGGCCTTGCTTCAGAATTGAATTTATTCTATATTCATCGCAGCAGTCAATTTTTGAGATATATTCATCGCAGCAGCTTGTGTTTGAGAAAAGCTAGAGAACAAAACATATCAAGGACCAACAATTTTGAAAGTGAATTAAAATCCGGAGTTTGTTTTTAATAATCTGTTGAAAACCCGACGGACCCAACACACCTACTATGGAGGACCTAAGACTGACCACTAACACTAAACCAACTCCCTGAGTCGGTTAGCCTTTTTATATTTAATTTCTTAGTGCACAATTTAGGCGGCAGTGCCGACCATACACCAATTAGGCGGTAGAACCGACCATATATTATTCAGGCGGCAGAGCCGACCATATAACTTAGGCGGCATAGCCGACCATTAATAGCAAATTCAGGTGCACTAAAAAATACATAAATTAAGGCTTAACCGGGAAACTTCTAATTACAATAAATAAGACTTCTATTAATATATATATATATATATAAAATATTACAAAACACTTTCACACAATTTTCTCACTCTTGCCTCACGTCACTTTGCACTCACACTCTTACCCACACTTACACCCACTCACATTTCACACACTCCACTTTCACTCAATCTCACTTTGCACACACCCCACGTCCCTCTCTCTTTCTTTTTCAACTTGCACACTCCACTTGCACACACTATCACCTATTTATAATCCACTATGTCGGTGGATATTTGGATATTTTATATAATAATATTATTATAATAATACTTTATATAATGGAGGACAACTAAAAAGATGAAGACAATTCTAGAGACATGGAGAAAGAAGTCGGTGCTTCTTAACATAATCTATCACATACAATGTAATTATAATTCTCAAATATCAAAAGAATCGTGACTTAATCTAATTAAAGAAGTATAATTTTAAAAAAATAATGAATATTGATCTTTAACATAATTATTCTGGAGTGGCTCGTAAGTCCTTAAGACATGTTGCACTCAGGGGGCAGACCTTGAGGAAATCTCTTGGCGTCAGTGCAGTAGTTATAGATCATGTAGTTCTTCTGCACCCATCGCAGTCTTTGTTGATTTGTTGAATTCATCTCTTGAGAGAACCATGCATTGTTGGAAGAAGATGGGGAATTTGAGTTGCAGGAAGAAGCTCCATTGGACCACACATAAGCATTGGCATTGAAGTTCCTGTAAGAGGCAGTGAAAAGAGTTTGGGTCCAGTCGGTCTTAACCAGACCATTTCTTGTGGCCCAGTCATCAGCATTCCACAAGCTTGAGTAAATTCTCATCGGTTTCTTCTTTGGACAATGGAGACCTACTCACTCTGTCACTGGATAAAGCTTCTGGTTCTGGTTTCCAATCCAAGAATGAGTATCTTTTTGGCAAGATTGATATGCAGCTCAAGCTTGTACCTGAAAGCTCTGCTGGAACTGTCACTGCCTATTATGTAAGTTATTCTCTAATCAGTTCTTCTTGTTCCACTCTGTCTTTCTGAATACATAACAGACAAGACAACAATATGAACCGGTACTCATGTCTGTTTCACTATTTGAATTTGCAGCTATCTTCGAAAGGATCAACATGGGATGAAATTGATTTTGAGTTCCTTGGAAATCTAAGTGGCGACCCTTACATTCTTCACACCAATGTGTTTTGCCAAGGAAAGGGAAACAGAGAACAACAGTTCTATCTCTGGTTTGATCCAACGGTAGATTTCCATACTTATTCTATTCTCTGGAATCCCCAACGCATCATCTTTTTTGTGGATGGTACACCCATCAGAGAGTTCAAAAACATGGAATCACCTGGTGTCCCGTTTCCAAAGAACCAACCCATGAGAATTTACTCAAACTTGTGGAATGCTGATGACTGGGCCACAAGGAGCGGTCTGGTTAAGACCGACTGGACTCAAGCTCTTTTCACTGCCTCTACAGGAATTTCAATGCCAATGCTTGTGTGTGGTCCAATGGAGCTTCTTCCTGCAAATCAAGTTCCACATCTTCTTCTAAATCATCCAGCAATGCATGGTTCTCTCAAGAAATGGATTCACCGAATCAATAGAGACTGCAGTGGGTGCAGAAGAATTACATGGTTTATAACTATTGTACTGATGCTAAGAGATTTCCTCAAGGTCTGCCTCCAGAATGATGATGTCTTGAGGACTTAAAAGAGACAATTAAAGTTCAATATTCTTTTATTTTTTACTTTGTTTTAACGTACGAAATCTTTGAGAATCCACATTTCTTTGTTGTATACGAAACGTCATTATGAAAATATATTTTATAAAATATAATAACTTATGATCTATAACACATGTTTTGATTTATTTCGTTAAAATAAAAACTAAGGTAATTTCGAACTTGAAGGATCAATTTATGTACTAATTTCTATATCATAAATAAAAGGAACATGTCATTTTTGGTACTTTATTTTAAAATAAAATAACTTTATGTACTCATTTCTATATCATAAATAAATGAAGGATATTATATTATTTAGGTTTAATACAATTTTTTTCTCTTAAAGTATACCCGATTTCCTAACTTGCCCCCTAAACTTTATTTTGTCCACTTTTTCTCCTTAAACAATTCGTCGTTACTTATTTTGTCCCATTCCGTTACCTTTTGCAGTTAAAAAAAATTTCAGCCAATAATATCATGCCACGTCATCAACAGATTGACTAAGTCAATCCGTCTGGTTTTATTTAAAGGGTAAATGACATGTCAAGTCTATCAGGTTTGTTTTTTGTTCAATTTAGTCACTGGAAAATCCATTTTTACCTTCAATTAACCCCTATTTGTTTCTAATTTTTATAATTTAGTCCATTATTTGTTATTATTAATAACATTTTTTTATTAAAATGTTAATATTTAATAAAAATAAATAAAAAATTTTTTAATACTAAATTAGTAATTTTTTAGATTCGAATTCCAATTAAATTCTAATTATTAATTCTAATTTCACTATATTTGAATTATAGTTTTTGAGTAAAATTCAAATTATATTCGAATCATGTTCGTATTATATTCGAACCATATTCAAATTATATTTGAATCATCTTCTAATTATATTCGAATTATTAATTCGAATTTTGCTATATTCGAAATATATTTTTTGAGCAAAATTCAAATTATATTAGAATTATATTTGAACCATGTCTATATTATATTTGAACCATATTAAAATTATTTTCGAAATATAATTTGAATATGATATTTCAAATGTAATTTGAATATGATTCAAATATAATATGAACATGATTCGAATATAATTCTAATATAATTACATGTTTTTCAACTATTATATTCGAATCATATTCAAATTATACTCGAATGATGTTTAACAAGTAATTATATTCGTATCATGTTCGTATTATATTCGAATCATATTTAGAATATAATTTCAATATGATTCGAATATAATATGAACATGATACGAATATAATTACCTGTTAAATATGATTCGAATATAATTACCTGTTAAACATGATTCGAGTATAATAGTTCAAAAAACATGTAATTATTTTAGAATTATATTCGAATCATATTCAAATTACATTCAAAATATCATATTCAAATTATATTTGGAAAGTAATTTTAATATGATTCGAATATAATATGAACATGATACAAATATAATTACTTGTTAAACATCATTCGAATATAATTACTTGTTAAACATGATTCGAATATACTATGAACATGATTCGAATATAATAGTTGAAAAAACATGTAATTATATTAGAATTATATTCGAATCATGTTCATATTATATTCAAATCATATTCGAAATATCATATTCAAATTATATTTTGAAAATAATTTTAATATGATTCGAATATAATATAGACATAGTTCAAATATAATTCTAATATAATTTGAATTTTTGCTCAAAAAATATATTTCGAATATAGCAAAATTTGAATTAATAATTCGAATATAATTAGAAGATGATTCAAATATAATTTGAATATGGTTCGAATATAATACGAACATGATTCGAATATAATTTGAATTTTACTCAAAAACTATAATTCAAATATAGTGAAATTAGAATTAATAATTAGAATATAATTGTAATTCGAATCTAAAAAATTACTAAATTAGTATTAAAATATTTGTTTTTATTAAATATTAACATTTTAATAAAATAATATTAATAATAATAACAAATAATGGACTAAATTATAAAAATTAGAAACAAATAGGGGTTAATTGAAGGTAAAAATAGACTTTTCAATGACTAAATTGAACAAAAAACAAACCTGACAGATTTGACATGCCATTTACCCTTTAAATAAAACCAGACGGATTGACTTAGTCAATTCGTTGATGACGTGGCATGATGTTATTGGCTAAAATTTTTTAACGGAAAAAGGTAACGGAATGGGGTAAAATATGTAACAACGAATTGTTTAAGAGGAAAAAGTGGGCAAAATAAAGTTTAGGGGGCAAGTTGGAAAATCGGGTATACTTTAGGGGGAAAAAGTTATATTAAGCCTACTATTTATTTATTTTAACGGAAGGATGGAGAAGAAACTATTTTGGCAATAAATAAATAAATTTAGGCTATATGGAGTTAGTTTAGGGTATATGGTTTAGGAGTTTAGGTGTAGAGGTTTAGAATTTAGGGATAATTGTTTTAATTTAAGGTTTAGGGTTACAATTTAGGGTTTATAGGTTAAAACCTAAATCCTTACTATATTACTCTAAAAACTAAATCCTAACCTACAAACCCTAAATTATAACCCTAAACCTTAAATTGAAACAATTTTCTCTAAATTCTAAACCTCTACACCTAAACCCCTAAACCCTATACCCTAAATTAATTCTCTATACCCTAAAACTAAGGCGTTTGTGGAAACTTTTTAGTTTCCACCGCCTGCGTATAGAATATATATATATATATATATATATATATATATATATATACACACACACACACATTTCTATATGTGCTTGGTGAAAGCAAAAATCAAAACCCACTTGTCCAATTTGCACTTTCTCTTAAGACGAGAGTATTGGGTATACATATGTCAAGAGCAGTTAAAACTATATGGCTTATAACAGTAGCGGCCAATGAAAAGGTGTTCAATGAAAAATTAGCTGCGATCAAAGACCTATTGTTTGTTACCCAGATGAGAGTTTACATTTGGCTTAGGGTAGTTAAGGAGAATTTGATTTACAATGATAGAGACGGGTGGAAAAACCCCATAACATGTATAGAGAATGATATAATCAAGAAAGAAGCTGCAGTGTGGTGTCCACCTCCGGCTAACTCACTAAAATATGGAGCGTTTCGAGAAGAAGGAGCAGGTTGTGGAGGGGTTTTGCAAAACTCGAAAGGTGATTTGCAGGCGATATTCTCTGGACCAGTTAAAAAGATTTGCCCAAACTTTGCTGAACTAATGGCTATACACACTGCGCTAAAAGTATACTTGGAAGCTGAGGTGAAAGGACAATCTGTTTTGATGGTAGAATCAGATTCACAAGTGGTCCTCAACTGGATTGCAAACCCTATGTCAAGATCATGAAAGTGGTGGGATATACTTGATGAAATTGATGGCATGAAGCGAGAGATTACATAAGTGGAATTGATGAATATACCGCGTGAGCAGAATAATATGGCAGATCAATTGGCGAAAATTGGAATCACTAGACAGTTACTATTCAAAGCATGGTGGTGAGTTAAGTTTTGAATCGTGTTTTGTGTTTGAACAGTTGTGTTTGCTGGTGTTAAGTGAGAAGTCCGTGTAACAGAAACCAAATTAGATCGTACTCTTTTCCTCTATTAGGATTAGAGAAGTTTTTAACGAGACGTCCAATTTTGGTCTTTAATATAATAAAATAAATTGATTGCTGAGCAAAAATAGGTTTCTTCTCCAGGTAATGCTCTAATTATCTACATTCATCGCAGCAGCCATGTGTCTCAGCCTCTGAGATATTTCTGAGAATGAAGGTCTCTTTGTAGGATCAAACGCCCAACACCTTTCCATCAAAGCCTTCCATTCAGGATCACACCACGCTGGTATTTTTGGACGTAATCTGTTGTTTACAATTCCCCCTGCATGTTAAAAAGAAAAAAACTGTTGGTAGAGAGTAAAAAAATCCATTTTTCCAGCTAGCGGATGAAGATTGATAAATGTTGAACAATAAATAAAAAGGAAAATGCAGAGAACCCACTTAACATCTATATATATAGTGATAGACCAAAGTCATGAGTATCAGGCATTCACCCAGATATGATGAAGGAATGTTTCAATAGGTCCTTATAGCCAAATGCATATGCCGACGGACATGTCCAATATTTTGTCAAAGAGTTTTAAGTAACAATGATTTTGAGCCGAATCTATGGAAGACGTGCAGCGAGATATTAATAATACATGACGATTACCAATTATAGAAGCACGATGAAGATCTGCATATGGTTCTTCGCCCGTGAGTAACTCCCACATAACAATCCCAAAAGAGTAGACATCGATCTGAAGTGCAGTAATTGATGAAACATGAATAAAATCAGTATCTGGCCAAATAAAAAATATAATGTACCAAAAATAAATGAAACAAAGAACTTATGTTGCAAGCATTTGTATCTCTGCACAGATGCTACTACCTTTTCAGAAACCATGTCACTTTTACCATTCAAAAGCTCAGGTGCCATCCACGGTAGAGTTCCACGAACACCTCCTGAAACTAATGAATGCTGTTTGACCTTTGATAATCCGAAATCACCGATCTAAAAGGGTCCATGCATTGTATGAGTTTCAATTCCATCGACCATCAAACAAAACTAATAGTAACAGAAGACTATGGTGCGCATAGTATTAAATTGTTGCCGCAACGCAACACCGCAAACTGCAACCGCATTTAAAATCATAGTTATTTTTGGGAGAAATATCATGCCACAACAGCCGCAACCGCGAGATCGCGACCGCAATTTAATACTATGATTGTGAGACAGAATATGCTATAGAAAAAATCTCAAGCTGAAACTATTACGAAGCTTCAACCATTAAATAAATCACTACAAGTTGACAGTAACATACAGAATTTTCAAGAATTTTGGAACAAAAAAATTAACTTACTGTTACTGAACAACACAGCCCCAACCCCTCCTACACCTAAAACCTTAAAGTTTGACTTCAGGAAACAATGTACCTTGCACATTGGATGCTGTGGATCTCGCATATTGACGAACAAATTTTCACATTTCAAATCAAAATGAACAATGTTCTTCGCATGCAAATACTCCATGCCAAATGCAACGTCCATGGCTATGATGAGTCTCTTACGACGATCAATAGTCCTGCTCAATAACATTATTTTATCATAAAGATTACTTAATTTAATGTTACATTATGGCTTGTTTAGTCTAGCATGAAAAGGCAAACAACACTGGTAAAACAAACTACAGTGAGGATGCCCAAAACAAAACCTGACCACAGAGGTATTAATGGTTACCTGTCCTTCTTCCGTAAGAACTGCTTCAAGGATCCATTGACCATGAATTCAGCAACTATAGCTAAGGATCCATCAGGACTATCACGAACTATACCATAGAAAGAAATAACATTTGGATGGTGTAATGAACTCAATATCAAAGCTTCCTTCCAAAAATCTGCAATCTATGGCAGCACAGAATTAAAAATTGCAATCAACAATATATGAGAACTGACAAGCATAGAATTATCATATTTTCACGAATTAACAAAACCAAAAAATTGAACTAAATCCCACAAAATATCCATTTGCTTTAACTGACACCATTACAAGCATTGAGTGTGGGTAGAGAAAAAGAAATAATTGGGCTTTACACTTAAAGTTTGGTAATATCACACAGACAGTTTTTGTTCTGTATGTGAAACCACGTAGTAGTTCATTTATATAGGCATTTGTTTTTAGTCTGTACAATAACTGGAGCAAATAACTGTAAAAAGGATTAACTTTGGTCCTCCTAAAAGATTCAGGCCAAAGCTTCACAAAGAGAAGGGCTAATAGATGTTACCATTGGTTCTCTTTTAGAAGGCCTTCCTGCAAAACAGGTAGCTTTAATTCTCTTCATTGTTACAACAGAACCTTTCCATTTGACCTGATAAACTGCACCAAATGTTCCAGAGCCCAATTCTCGGATCACCTCTAGATCATCATTTTTAATTGTCTGAAGGTAAAATGCAAATGCATCAGAAAATGGTACATGTGTAAAATGCATACAAGATCAGGTTAAATATTTAGGAGATCCCTATACTAGTATACCATATCTCTTAGTTTAGTTAAACGAGGAAACAGGAGAAGAAAAAAAATGACCTGTAACCCTCTTGAAAAAGCTTCTTGGACAGGATGAGGAAACATAAAAATCCTAAACCTAGTGAAGCCATCGCTTGAACTCAATTTCTCATACTCCTCCATCATGTTAATCACATCATCATCATTCTCTATGGACACTAAAGCATCAAGATCCTCATGTGGCTGCTGATATTTTAACATTGCTGCTCCATCATAAAGATCCTTCATCTTATTCATCAATTTCTCATAGGTAATATCTCTCGGCACACTCAAAATTCGAGTTTCCCCACCAACATATCTTAATTTCCCATCATGGGGTCGAGGCAAAATACAGCCTAAAAAGCTGCACAAGAATTTGACACGAGGGGTTTCTTCATAGGCAGATTCCGGGCAGATTCCGGGCATACTATTTCAAAAATGAGAAAACTCTACCCAAAAAGAAAGGAAAGAAAGAAAAGAAATATGGAAACAGTATAACTATATCGTTAAATATAGAAAATATGGTCTCTCAGAACATAAATCTTGAATCCGATCTGCAAAGCAGCACTCCTTTTTTCTCCATGCACAAAAGGAGAGGGCCTGCTTGCAAGGGGAGTTGAAATCCCGAGAGGGGTGAAATTGAGAATTCGAGAAATAGAGAGGGTTATTGTGAAGACTATGAGCTTCCTTTTTTTTTGGCGTTTTTCCAATATATTCCTGGGAATCGAAATGGATACAAAATGTGGAGAGAAGCCGCGAAGGAGGAGGGAAAGAATGGGGTGGAATTTTGAGAGCTATGGAACTGCTACAGAAAATACACGATTGGGCCACGTGTGTCCTTGGATTTTGGGCGGCTGCAGTTCGGCCATTTTTCACACCCGTTCTTCTCGGCCTCGAAAGAAAACAGCCGATGGTCTTACAATCTACACTGAAGAAGAATTGGGTAATCTGATGCTGGGAAATGGGAATACACCGCTTTGTCCATTTGACTGTGATTGATGACGGAATTGTGATAATTTCATAATGTTAAAGGGTTTTAGGATCTGCTTGTTGTAACATAAGTCTTGAACTTTTTACATGAAATGCAATTTTGATACTTCCTTTTCTATGACCTGATTCTAATGTTTTTTTAATCTGAATTATATTCAACAGCGGAATATAAAGGAATCACATCTTTTATAAGAAAAATATAATGCAAAATAAAATAATAAAAATATAAAGGTGTGAAAAATGTTAAAATATCAGATTTAACACTGTTAGAAGAAATTTTCTGAAATAAAAATTCAGAAAAACTATAACTTTGTCTTGAGTACTCTTTGAATATAGCAAAAATTCTTTCACTACTTGTTTTTGGTATGTCGGCACAACCACAAAAGGAAATCATAACATATATATAACGGTCTCCTTTGTTGAAAAACGTTCGTTGATACTCATCACTCGAACGCAAAACTGTAAAAAGACAGATTACTGTCATGAAGACGGACAAAAATTGCTAAAAAGCAAACGAAAGAACTGCCATAAAAGCAGATTTGAATAAGAATCCGACAAAGTGAAAGAAAAATAAGAAACAAACTTGAAAAACGAAATATTCATCGAAAAAGATAAATTTTATTTATGCACAGAATCAGCAAAACGGTCAAAGACTATCGCCGATATAAAAACAATAAAAAACATAAAAAAATTATAACTGTCTCAGAGAAAATAGAGAAATGAAAAAAATGGAGAGTATATTCCTAATGTTTGTTTTGAATGGTGGTAATTTGACTTAGCTCTTCGGAACTAAATTAGACGTTATATAATGCTTTGCATTTCAATAAAATTGCAGTTCAATCCTTATTATTGGTTTAGCTCTTAATCTATGAAATCAATTGGGCAATCAAGTGTTTATATTTTAGGGTTAAATCTAATTGAGTGGAGTTTGGAATGTTTAGTACGAAAATTTTGAAACTGCTACCCTAAAGGGTATTTATCATCAAAATTGATAAATCTCATTTTCATTATAAAATACACACTGAAATTGACAATCGATTCATTTTGGAGACTTGTGATTAAATCTCATTATTGTAAAAGTAGCTGTCAAAAGACAAAATCTTTTCACTGCTGGGAAAGGAATTTACCTAGGGGTGACAATTGAGTGGGGAATAATTGAAAATTGTGGAGATTTAAATTGATGGATTTAGAGAATAATTGAAATCTTCATCCCACGAGATGAGGATGTGAAGAGTTTTATAAGCGAAGTTCAAATAGAGAAGGGGACAGGGATTGCTATACTCGAACCGTGAGAATAACCGAACCGTACCCGTATAAATCACCGCGGGGATCCAAAAAAAATATCTGAAGTGATCCCAATATTTTATAAAGTTGGATGAGCATAAGAGTATTTCACCTATTTTTCAATAAAAATAAAAAATTTCACAACCTGAGCATGACCTACTAGAGTAAGTTTAAAATTTGTCCATAAATTCCATAAAAATAATTTGAAAGTGATATATGTATCGTTGTAAACATGATTCAGTTTAATTTTGTTTAAAATATACGATGATCGATTTTGATATGTATTTTAAAAGGTATGAATATTTAAATGTTGAAATATCATAAAAATTCTACCAGATAAATCAATAAGTGTAAAGTGGATCGTTGAATCGATAAATGCCAAGAGGGGGTGAATTGAATTTTTAATTTGGTTGGTAGTGAAGTGGTAAAATAAAATTAAGGACAATGGCAATTATAGTGGTTCAAGTTCCAAATGAACTCTACATCCACAACTTTAGCTCCCACTAAGGATTTTCCAAACAATTTCACTAATTGATCTTCCCATTTTCTAGGCTTAGCAGGAAACCTTTACACAAATAATTAATTTTCTACCCAAAATTAACCAAACCCAATCACAAGTGTACAAAGAAGAATGTGGCAAATACAATGTATCTCTCAAGGATTATATTGCCCAAATTACAAGCACACAACCTAATTGAATCTGAAAAAATAAGAAATTATAAGGATTGACAATTAGGGTTTTACAAGGATATAGGAATTTAAGCACTTGAGCTTGGATTTGATGTAGGATTGTTTCTCTTAGGATCAATAGTTGTTGCTGGTTGTTTTTAGACTCTCTTTTATACCTTCTCATTCAATTCAAGCCGTTGGAGTGATTGCCATCATCAATATAGCCGTTGGGATGCAATCTTCTCACCATAAATGCACTTCTGCAACTACCCGTTCAAAACACATGTACCTGTTTCGAAACAGACCAAAATAAAAATAGTCGTTGGGTGTAATTAGGAGACCGTATCGAAACTGATACGATCGTTTCGATACGCTAAGAGCCCGTTCCGAAACGGTTGATACAATTTCGAAACAATTTGAAACTGTCAAAACTCGTATCGAAACGTGCTTAAATTGTTTCGGTACGTCTTAACCATTTTGTAAAAACCAGTTATAAAATTGCAACGGTCATAAATTTTAAATCCAAGTTCAACTCTCGTTTCGATATAGCCATATCGAAACAGATCTGCTCATTCCGTTGTTCTTCATTCGTTTCGAAACATAGTGTCTTGTTTCGATACTATCGTATCGAAACGGGAAGACTCGTTTCGAAACAAGTTTTAACACGTTCCGAAACACCTAAGGGCTGTTTAGAAACGGTGACTCAAAAATTACCGTTTTGACTTGGAAAACACTTAGAAAATTTTGTATAACTATTTGGTTTTGACTTGACCACTTTGCTTAAAAGTTTTGGGAAGTTTTGAGGGCTTAAAAATTTATTTTCTATTTTTAATTTAGTCCTTAAATTCTTTGTTATATCAAAATCAATTCTTTAGTTTTATAGTAAGCCTTATATTCTATAATCGTACGAAAGTCTAAATTCGTTTAAAATGACGATTTTTGATTTCAAGTTATATATTAGGAGTTATTAATTTTGAGTGAGAAAATGTAAGAAGAAAAGACTGCAGATTGTTTCAAAAAACAAAGGTAGTGACATCAAAAATTTCACATAAATCGTACTAGTAAAATTAGAATAGGTAATTTATATGGTTAAAAAGATTATCGAATCTAGTTTCTTTTAGAACAAACGAATCATGATTTAGAATTGTAGATTATTAGTTACATCTTTTCTTTTAAAGGTAGTGCAGACAGTCATGTTTCAAAAGTTAATAATTTAGTCATGTTTTATAGTTTTAGGGTTTAGGGCATCGTAACCTTTTTCAGGCTACCGCGACGTAATATTAGCGCAAAGCAATATAAGAGCCGCATTACGACTTTTGCGATGTATATTGCGCCGTTATATCATAATGTCGCATCCAAATGAACTGAAATATAAAATTTTAGAAAATAAAATACTTGAATGCTTTTAAATTTAACAACCAACTATATCGGTGTGACATCGGTCAATCAATTGGTCTCGTGAACTAGAATCATTTAGGCTCGTGAATATAAAAATATATTTATATATTCATGGTGTAACCCAAAGCCATACATCAATGGTTGTTAGTAAGAATATATTATTTATTAATTTATCGAGCATAGACAAATAAGTATTTAATTTAATGTGTAATAAATTATTTTTATTTGATTACTAAACCAATTATATTATCAATTTAGAAAATTTATTAATCTATAAAACATAAATAAAAGAGTTAGAAATCTTTACCTTTTTAATATTATTCGTATGTTATTATATATTAATTTATCCTATGATGTTTGTATAGTTTATATTTTTAAATAAATCTTTATCTATAAATTAAATTTTTAATTTTTATATATTAAATAAAGGGTAAACTATACTAATGACCACCGAACTATGGGGTTGGTGTCGATTTGACCACTATATTTTCAATTGTGTTAAGTATACCACATAACTATTTAATTGGTTCCAATGTAGCCACCTGCCGTTAAATCCTGACGGAAAGATGATGTGGCAGTTAAAAACAAATTGGTATAATTATACATTTAATCCATATTACTTAGGCATTCTATCAATTTAGTCCTAATTTTTATTTAATAAAACAATTAATTATTTTAATTAAGTGATGCCACGTGTCATCACCTCATTGGAGGACTTTAACTATTTATATTTGAGTTAATAATTTTATTTTACCCTCCAATGAGGTGGTGACGGTGTCCTCTTAGAAAGAGGTAAACCTATATACCATCAAGCTAAATACACATTTGAAATTTGTTGTACAACATTTATTATTTATCTTTAAGGAGAATCACAAATGCTGTACGTTACAATGCCACCACTGCTATTATCTCTTTTTATACAACTGTTTGCCACCACTGCTGCCTTCTCTTACCACAAGCATGTAAAACACCTTCCCATTTTGATTTAACTTTGTCAACTCATGTCCTTCAACCTCCATAGCTGAGTTGTCTTAGCATCCACCAAATATGAAAACCACTAGTTAAGGCTGCAGCAATTAGAAAGAATTGGCACCAAAGTCTATGCTACTACTCACCTTTTTTGTGTGTGTGGATCTTCCTCTTCTACTCGGTCTTTGTTCGGGAGGTGTCTCTTGAATTCGATTATTATTCAAACGCCAGCCTTTGGGTGTCAACTAATGAAGCATATTGCCCCTTCCTAGCTAGCAATTTCATATGGGATCCCAGTTCTGCTATCTGCCCATTTGAACAAAGAGCGATTTGATGGGCATTCTGAACTGTGCTTAATCTATGAACAATCACTAATGTTGTTCTGCCTTTCATTAGATGATTCAATGCATCTTGGACCAGGCGCTCACTAACTGTATATAAAGCACTTGTTGCCTGCAACGACAATTTTTTTTTATTTTTTTTAAATCCATTCATTTGCATATTTATATGCTTTCTAAATGCAGATGGAGTTCAATAATATATATAAAAAATATATTCAGCAAGCCTTCACGAAGACACAGAGGTCTGGTATTGTAATGCTCTTGAGAATGACCAACATGCCGAGAACCCTGCTACTAAAGATAAATAATAAATGTTGTACAACAAATCTCAAATGTATGTTTGGCTTGATGGTAAACAGGTTTACCTCTTTCCAAGAGGACACAGGATTGAACCAAATGAGGTGGTGACACATGACATCACTTAATTAAAATAATTAATTGTTTTATTAAATTAAAATTAGGACTAAATTGATAGAATGCCTAAGTAATAGGAATTAAATGTATAATTATACCAATTTGTTTTTAACTGCCACATCATCTTTCCGTCAGGATTTAACGGCAGGTGGCTACATTGGAACCAATTAAATAGTTATGTGATATATTTAACACAATTGAAAATATAATGGTCAAATCAACACTAACCCCATAGTTCGGTGGTCATTAGTATAATTTACCCTTAAATAAAATACATAAAATAATATATTTATATAATATTAGAACATTAAAATATGGTTGCAAAATGTATATTTATATAATATTTTGAAAAAGTTGTGATTTTTTAGAAACAAATTACAACCGCACCGACCGTTACGCGATACGTAACATCCGTAGCGTCCGCATCCGCGACACCACAACGTAATTGAGATAGAGGCTGCAATCGCAATTTAATACTATGGGTAATGTAAAGTCTCATTTTTCACCATGTTTTCTTTCAGAAATTTCCTTTGCTCTTACAACTTCCTCCCACTTTTGATTAGTTGCATAAATATTCGAGAGTAGAATATAGTTTCCATCTCAAACAAATGCTAATTCAAGATTCCCATGGAACCTACAAAAGTTAAAAGAGAATCCCACATAGAAACAGTGGCAACAAATTAAGGGCATTGTCTGTATCAAATCGTAAGCTTTTGACGCTGCCACGTTTAGTTTAGCATACATGTCTATAAGAGAGGAAGCTGTTTGAGTATTAGGTATAATCTTTTTAATTGCAGGTTGAGGGCTTGCAAGAGAGGTTGCAGAAGAATGTTATGGTTTCCAGTGGAGGCAGCCTGCATGCTTTGGCACAATCGTTAGTGGAAACGGTCTGACCAAATAGAGATGATAGTAAAAAACACATTAATAGACCAAGTTCACATCTGACCAAATAGAGATGACAGTAAAAAACACATTAACAGACCAAGTTCACATCTGACCATATAATCAGAATGTGAGTCCAGTTACTGGGACCGGTCTTTTAGTATGAGATCGACTTGTCATTTTGAATAAAATCTAAAAAGCAGTACGGAACAAAAAAACGCTGAATAAAAATAGCTCAGCTCATTTCTACTTGTTGAGGTGGATCACCCTCACTGGAACTGGTGTTTTAGTTTGAGATCGACTCCCAAGTATGTTAAGGAAATTTGGTTTCCCTCAAACATTAAGGTCACAAATCCTGAAACATTTTTCTCTTATTGTTCTTCCGTTTTTTCCAGCTAACAGATGAACATCGATAAAAGTTGAGCACAAAATAAAAAGGAAAATCCAGAGAACCCACTTAACATCTATCTATCTATCTATCTATATATATATATATATAATAATCCCTGCTACAGTGATAGACCAAAGTCAGGAGTATCAGGCATTGACCCAGATATGTTGAAGGACTGTTTGATCTTCAGTGATAGACCAAATGCATATTCTGACAGACATGCCCAATGTTTTGTAAATGTAAAGAGTTGAAGTAACAAATGAAACAAAGAACTCATGTTGCAAACATTTGTATTTGTGTACAGATGCTACTAGCTTTTCAGATAGTATGTCACTTTAAACACTCAAAAGCTTAGGTGCCATCCACAGTAGAGTTCCACGAACACCTCCTGGAACTAATGTATGGCCTGTGGGTGTTCGCGGTTAACCAAAATATTATAACGGTTAACCTATAAGTTATGTTCTTAGTGTAAAAGTTATATGTTTTTAATGTGATTAGAGGGAAAATACATAGAGAATGTATCTAAGAATGCATAGAAAATTAGGGACTCATTCTTAATGGTTAACCAACGGTTAACCATGAACACCCCCTTTGATAAGCCCAAATCACCAATCTAAAAGGGTACATGCATTGCTTTTGTTTCAATTCCATCCACCATCAGACAACTAATAATAAACGAACACCGCGTACGGTGTGCCGGTGAGCATAGTATTAAATTGTGGTCGAAATACAACACCACTAACAGCAATCGCATTTAAAATCATTGTTATTTAATACTATGATGGTGAGACAGAATATGCTATAGAAACAATCTCAAAGCTTCAACCATTATAAATAAATCACCAAAATAAAACCCTAACCCTAGTGAACCCATCACTTGAACACAACTTCTCATACTCTTCTATCATGTTGATATCATCATCATCATTCACTACGGACACCAAATCCATCAACTTGTTCTTAAATTACACATGGAAGGTTTTCTCTCACACCATGTATTTCAACAACGGGGAAAACTCTCCCCAATATTGAAACTGATATACAAGTTCCCTACTTTTAAGCCATGAACAGATTGATTTAGTGTCCATAGAGAATGATGGGGATAAATAAACAAAAGAGAGTACCGGAAATCATTAAATCTCTTGAGTTCTCACAAAACCAGAAAACATTGAAGAAAAGAAAGGAAGAAGATGGACATTGGAGAGAGAACGGCAGAAAAAATCATTCATATTCATCATACTTTTCTTCACACTCAACCCTAATTATCACCGTCCTAAACCGATCTTGTTGAACCGGTTTATGGTTGCAAAGGGTTTGAACCAGCTCAATTTCTTGAACCGAATTACTACCAAACCTGGTTGGAACCCAAAGATTAGCCCACATGGGACCCAACAATCCTCGATTTGGATAGTCCAAATATGTTTCACGACCAACTTCAAATCCAGAGTTTGAACCCGCAACACACATGGGAGCCTTTCCCATATTCAGGTCTTGGATGCTCGTAGACAACCCCACCATTTTGAAGAGCCCTGGGTTGTATTGTAACAACCATTCAATTCCACTTCAAGCACAATTTCTGCCATTGGCGGCGGCACAGGCAAACGAGGGAGTATGTCCACAGTGGTGATCGGTTTATGCAAATTAGCTACTGGTGGTGGCGCAGTTGAAGCAGACAAAATGGGCACCGAAACTCTATGTTCCCCAAAAATCGATTTAAGCATCGATTCAAATTTCCCAAGAGTCTTTTCTATTTTCGCAAGCCCTTTTTTCATATTATATTTTATTATGTTTTAGAAAATTTTATATTTGACATTTATTTATTTTACAAACTTAATTATGTCAAATAAAAAGTGATTAAAAAATAACAATAATATTACTATCAAAACTACTCACCACGTAAACTTTCTACCGGAGATTATTAATTTTGGATATACTATTACATTTGTTCATTGCTCTTTCATTCCTTGTCCATTTTTAATCAGTTTGTTAACGTGGTGAGTATAATACCCTTGTCGCCATCATTTTGTGGTCGATGACACCATAGCTTTTTTAGTTTTTTTATTTAGTTTTTTAAATGTAATAATTGTGTCTTCTTAACACTTTTTTACACATTTTGGTACATATCTTCTACCTTTTAGCACGTTTTTCTTCTCTTAATCGGACCTTTGGCCACTTTTTTTTCATTTGATTTTTTATTAGGGTTGAATTTGACGTTACCACGACTGATCAAGATGATGATCTTTTGATTATCCTATTAATATTCCTCTTTTAGACGCTCGAACTGAATTTTGGTACGAGCTCACAGTAAACGCTCTTGTTCGCAATTAAGTTTTGGTAACAACGGTGTTGTCAACGTGCCTTATTGTTGTAATATGTATTATTTAATATTATTTGTTGTTAGTTTTTGAGCCGGAACAACCAAGCCAATATACTTCCTCAGACAACAAAATACATGAAAAACCAAAACCAAGTAACAGAAACAAAAACAAAAACAACAAAAAATCACCCAATAGATGCAAGAGACGACTGAAGAAAAAAAACTAGAAAAAACACTTATTCTTGCCCACGACCCAAGCTCCAACAAAGATCGGTCTTTCTCCTCGCAAAAAGGGATCCGAACAATAAAAACGTCGGGGATGTAAGAGCTCAACATGCCAACAAAGTAAAAATGTGAAGAAAGGAAAGAGGACAGTTGAGAGAAACAAGGAAAAGAGAGAGAAGAAAAGAAAAATAAAAGAAGAAATAAAGAGAAAAGAAGGTTAGCTACTAGAAAAGATGCAGCTGGCTTCATAGGCATAACAAAAGAAAATAGGATTTTGTAACTAGAGAGAAGGTGGAGAATAACTTTGATGAAGAGAGAGGGGTATAGGGGAAGTGATCTTCTTATTACAATAATAATTTTATAAAAATATAATTTTAGGTAAATTTATATTTCATCAATCAAGCACAATAATTTTATATTCAATGATATAGACCAAACAAGGTAAAGTAACATTCTCAATAACATTTAAGTAATTTTATATTCTAAATAATATCATTTTTGAAGATAATATTACATCTTGTAGGCGGAGCTATGAAATTTAGTTTGAGATATCAAAATTTGAATTTTTTATGAAAGAATTCTTTGAAGTAGCCAAAAACAAACAATGCATGTTAATTTCGTTTCAATGGGGTAAATTTTCTTTTATAGGGTGTTGATATCCATTTAAAGTTGTGTTAATTTTATTTTTAGTATTATTTTATATTATATTTATAAGAAGTATTTCTTCAAAAAAAATTATTATCATGTGACACCCCTTTAGTTAGGGTGACCTCTTCAAAATCTTTCATATAGTTTTTTTTTCAACGGACAAGATGAGGAATTTGATTTGCAGGAAGAAGCTCCATTGGACCACACACAAGCATTGGCATTGAAGTTCCTGTAAGAGGCAGTGAAAGGAGCTCAGGACCAGTCGGTCTAAACAAGACCGCCCCTTGTGGCCCAGTCATCAGCATTCCACAAGCTTGAGTAAATTCTCATCGGTTTCTTCTTTGGAAACGGGACACCAAATGATTTCATGTTTTTAAATTCTCTGATGGGTGTACCATCCACAGAGAAAATGATGCGTTGCGGATTCTAGAGGATTGAATAAGTATAAAAATTTGTTGTTGGATGAACTGTTGTTCTATGTTGCCCTTTTCTTGACGAAACACATTGGTGTGAATAATGTAAGGGTTGCCACTTAGATTTCCATGGAACTCGGAGTCAATTTCATCCCATGTTGATTCTTTCGAAGATAACCGCAGATACAAATAGTGAAATATTCATGAGTACGAGTCATACTATAAGCCGCTAATATGTATTATGTATTCAGAAAGACAGAGTGAAACAACGACTACTAATTATTAGATGGAGTAACAACTTACATAATAGGCAGTGACTGTTTCGGCAGAGTCACCATGTATGAGCTTGAGCTGCATATCAATCTTGCCAAAAAGATATTTATTCCTGGACTGGAAACCAGAACCAGAAGCCTTATTAAGTGAGAGAGTGAGAACTTGTCCATTGTTAATGATCTTACCACGACCATTCCCCATGTGATGTCAAAATCGTTGTTAAAATTTTAGGAATAAATAGAACAAAAATATAATTATTTCTAAAATATTAGACTAAATTATAAAAATTATAAAGTAGTTGGGGTCAATTGTGGGTTAAATAAAGATTTTGAGGACTAAATTGAACAAAAAAATCAACACATTAAAAATATTGGACTAATTCATAAAAATTAGAAAGAAATTGAGGTTGATATTGAAGACTAAATTGAACAAAAATATCAACATATTAAAAATATTGAACTAATTCATAAAAATTAGAAAGAAATTGAGGTTCATTTTGAAGACTAAATTGAACAAAAATATCAACATATTACAAATATTGAACTAATTCATAAAAATTAGAAAGAAATTGAGGTTAATTTTGGATTAAAAAGATTTTTTGGATTGAATTGAACAAAAATATAATTATATTTAAAATATTAGACTAAATTATAAATAAATTGGGGTTAATTTCAGGTTAAAAATGTTTTTTTGACTAAATTGAACAAAAATATGATTATATTTAAAATATTGGACCAAGTTATAAAAATTGTAAAGAAATGTGGGTCAATTTCGGGTTAAATATAGATTTTTAGGACTAAATTGAATAAAAAATATAACTATATTTAAAATATTAGACTAAATCATAAAAATTATAAAGTAGTAGGGATCAATTGTGGGTTAAATAAAGATTTTGATGACAAAATTGAACAAAAATATCATCATATTAAAAATATTGGACTAATTTATAAAAATTATAAAGTAGTAGGGGTTAATTGTGAGTTAAATAAAGATATTGGACTAATTTATAAAAATTATAAAGTAGTATGGGTTAATTGTGGGTTAAATAAAGATTTTGAGGACTAAATTGAATAAAAACATTAACATATTAAAATTATTGGACTAATTTATAAAAATTAGAAAGAAATTTGAGTCGATTCGGGTTAAATAAAGATTTTTAGCACTATATTGAACATAAATAAAATTTCTACAGACTTAACGCCCAATTTACCGCTTAAAATAAGTCAGCTGATTTTTTTTGTTTTAGTGACAAGTGGCGTGTTTTGATTAGTCAACCATTTTTTTTAAACGGAGATTAACGACAGGGCTAATTGAGGTCACAATTTAATGTTTAAGGGAAAACGTCCCAAAAATACTTTAAGGGCCGGTTCGGTATTTTGTGTATACTTCAGGGGCCAAATGGGCCATCAAGCCTTTTTTAAACGGCGTTAAATGGAGGGGCCAAACGAGGTAACATTTTGTAGTTTAGGGGCAAAACGTTTCAAAAAATACTTTAGGGGGCAGTTCGATATTTTATGTATACTTCAGGGGCCAAACGGGACATTAAACCAAGAAGAATCAATTAAGTCCATAAGTGTTTTTTACCCGATAAAATTTTTGAAAAAAATAATTAATCAATTAAGCCTTTGAACTAGAAAATTGAATCAATTAAGTCATTTGATCAATTTTGACCATTAAATCTTGATAGTTTTTTCCTTATATATTACTCGCATATGATACACTATCGTTCTATCATGTTGCATTTACAAATTATTTTTTAAAAAAATTTATAAATTATTTAGATTTTTTAGAACTTTTAAAAAGGCTGTGACTTAATTGAATTTGTTATTCAAAAAATTAAGAGCTTTTTAACCCTTTAAACTTTTTTTGTTTTAATTGTCCTAAGTTCAAATCTTTGTTACAGTAAATTTTTAAATTTTTATCTATCAAAATTAAAACGACATTTGATACGACACGATTTCAAAAGCTCGAATTTCAACCGTCACTTTGACCTGTGTCGCTATATTCCTCGAGCCAATCGATGGATCAACTCTTGTCGTTCCACATCCGACCGGGACGTATCCCTATAAATCATATAAAAGTTGAAAAATAATTATAAATTAATTACATAAATTTAGATGTCTCCAATTTGGGAATCTCTCAATCAATTAGTCACGGAGCATTTCGTTTACCTTAAATTGATAAATTAGAGCCTGGAGTGAACCTAAAGCCGAAGAAGAAACCAGGCTGTATTATTATATTATTGGAGTTGACTAACACATGTTGGAAAAGGGACGACAAAAGAGGAGAGTTTAGATTCGTCGGACCCTTTCGCCAGGGGTAAAAATCTCCTGCCCCCTAATCATGCCTCTTTCTATGCCCCTGCCTAAAAATACTTAAAAATTAAATCTTGTCTCATAACCCTAATTTTCATATCTTAAACCCCAAACCCTAAACCCTAAAAAATACACACTACCCCTAATTCCCTACACATTAACCTTAAGCCTCAACCTTAAACCCTAAACCCTAAACCCACTATTTTAAAGTGGGGGCACAAATGAGAGCATACTTTGGGGGCAGATGATTTTCATCCTTTCGCTGGTTTGGTTATTTCATAGTGATATTGCTTTTGTCAAATGTCAATGCCTTAGTAGTTGCTGCCACATCCACTCATTTTTATTCTATTATATTCCAATACATGTTGACCTAATGTACCTCACTATATGTCTTCCATCTCTCTATCAATATGCTCTCTCTTAAGTCTTACCTATATGTAACACCCTATAAAAAAAAATAATAAGAAAAAGGGTGAGGGTGTGGAGGCTCAAACCCGAGACCTCAGCCCTCACCACCCTACATACTAACCAATTGAGCTAAATGCCCTATTCTGTCAAAAATTACCAAGGGTAATATTTGTTTGATAATTAAGGAGTCATTTGACAGAAGATTATATTCGATTCAAACGTTTCACCTACCAAGAAAATGCCTTTCTCTTCCAATTTCGAAACACCACACCCAACGCTCCTACCTACCCCGACCAGCCACCGTCTCAGCTCCGTCACCGCCGCTCCGTGGCGTTCACCGCCACCACCGTTGGGTTCCTCGTCGAGCCCCGACCAAAAGCCCCTTAACCACGCGCCGTCCCGTTGCCCCATCACCGTGAAATCGCGATCGTAGCTGCCGGAAATCACACATATTTTCGTCTGATTCCGGGCGCTTACGCCGTCCGTTCAAGAAACGAACGTCAGATCTGTGCTCACGGCTTGGAGGCGAGCAAAACCCGAGCAACGGACCGTCGATCCGTTACCGATAAGCCCCTCATCGGAACCTACGTGGTTTCCGGCCAAGAATCGTATTTTCAAGCTTATTTCCGGTAAAGTTTTGAGTTATTTTGAGTTTCGACTTGAGGGTTTGAATCTTGGTTTAATATTCTTTTGTTTTCCGGCAGAAACATACCATTTTGAGCCTCCGGCGACATTCCGGTCACCGTCCGGCGATGCTCGATATTTTAAGGGTAAGAACTGGTCTGAACCGGCCGGCCCAAGTAGCCCTGAACCGGTCTAGATAGAACCGGTTTAGCCCAATAACCGGGTTAGGCCTCTTAATTATATAAAAGTGGGCCGGCCTGTTAAGGCCCAATGGCCTTTAGCCCGCACCCGGTGAGTCCAAGCCCAAACCGTGTCCGACCCGACCCGTCTACCCGTTGACCGTACCCGACCCGTCTACCCGTGTCCGACCCGTTGACCGTACCCGACCCGTCTACCCGTTGACCGTACCCGACCAGTTGACCGAGTCAACTCAGTGACATCAGCATGACGTCAACATTGATTTTGACTGCTGACATCAGCGTTGACCGTTGACCTGCCCGTTGACCGTTGACCTGCCCGTTGACTTTGACCGTTGACCAAAAAGTCAAATTTTCCAAAAACTCCTATTTTATGTTTTTCGACGTCCTGAGTCCGTTTTTGAAGCCCGTTTTGCAAAATTATGACCCGAAAGCCTCCGAATTGGACCTTGAACTTGAGTCTGTTTATGTATTTTTATAATCAATTGTGGGCAATGTGATTAAGGACTGAAATTGGATTTTGTGCGATTGAAGGTATTCGAAGTTCCTTGTATTCGGGATGTAGAGGACGTCACATTCGGGTTCGAGAGTGATCGAACGGAGTATAATGGTCGACCAATATAGCAAGTACTAAAGGTAATAACACTACTACCTCTAGTATGCTTTATGAAACATGTTGGTATTCGGTAAATGCATGCATAAATATGATGAGGAGTGATGTTAGCTCTGCTTAAGTCAAACCGGATATGAAATTGAGTATGTTAACCTAGATAAGACCGAAATGCTCGAACGAGGAAGCTAATAAATCTGCAGTATCTGAAGTTCATTAGGTAATTAAGAGGCAGCTAATCTCCAATTCTGAGCATTTGTGTGAAATGTTTAAATGTGAAGGATACCCGGACAGGAAATTATGAATCACCCATAACTGTTAAAAGACCCAAAATGCCCTTGTTGGCCAAAGTAATCAAAATATCCCCGAATGTATTGGATATTGTGAAAAATCTAAATGTAGAAATCTCTGAATGCCTGGTTGGATTAGACCTGGCAAACTTGACCCGAGAACCGAAACCCGAACCGAATTACCCAAACCCAGACCCGAACCGAAACCGAAAATCAACCCGAAATTTACCCGAAATCTGATCCGAAATTTTATCCGAAACCCGAAATAAACCGAACCGAAACTGAACCGAATTTAGTTGAACCGAATGGACCCGAACCGAATAGACCCGAACCGAATGAACACGATTAATAGAAATAAAGAAAGAAAATATGAACAGCCGCACAAATCACTAAAATGTCAAATATATTGACTTTATAAAGTCATATATAGGGTGTAAAAATCTGACCAACCTATAAATTTGATTAAAAATGACTGACTTCTCATTTAACCGAATTTAACCGAAATTAACCGAATCGAATTTAACCGAACCGAAATCAATCGAACCGAATTTAACCGAATCGAAATCAACCGAACCGAAATCAACCGATCCGAAATGACCCGAAACACAATAGACCCGAACTAAAACCGAAACCGAAACCGAACCAAAACCGAAACTGAATCTGAACCGAAAATATCAGACCCGAAATAACCGAAACCGAAATGACCCGAACTGAACCCGAACCGATTGAACCGTTTGCCACCTCTAAGTTGGATACCCGGTGAGCAACTAGAATTTCTGAGCTACCGTTTACGTCTTGTTACTATAAGTTACCAAAATGTCCGCATATGATAAAACAACCATAATGCCTTATAAGTAAATGGCTAAATCACTCATGAAATGCCTAAACTCTCAAGAATTTGATGTATCATCTCCTGACTGTCGGTTTAAATTGTTAGTTCAAAACCCCTCTTTTAATAGGGGCCTTGTTTCAAAGATCCGTTCAACTGTCAAAAGTTAATATGTTCTTTTCCGTAAATGTCAAGTATCTCAAAGGAAATAAACGATTCCACCTAGTGTGTTCCTTGTGTGCTATATAACCGTTTTAATATTATTTTACATGACGAAAGCATGATCATATTATATGTGTGATACATCACAGTTTTGATTGAACTATATACTTCTGATTACCGTTATATAGAAAATACATGTCTATTTTATATCTACCGAAATTTTAGTTGTTATTGATAACCGAACCGTTACATAAATTGTTACTGGGGTACTTGGGATAAAATATAAAGTGACCGTAGGTTCAGCCCTGATCCAGCTGGTAATCACCGTTACCGTTACAGGTTCTTATGCTTCGGCTAGGGTAATTCCTCACCGTTACCGTTACGGGTTCCTATGCTTCGGCTAGGGTAATTCCTCACCGTTACCGTTACAGGTTCTTATGCTTCGGCTAGGGTAATTCCTCACCGTTACCGTTACGGGTTCCTATGCTTCGGCTAGGGTAATTCCTCACCGTTACCGTTACAGGTTCTTATGCTTCGGCTAGGGTAATTCCTCACCGTTACCGTTACGGGTTCCTATGCTTCGGCTAGGGTAATTCCTCACCGTTACCGTTGCAGGTTCCTATGCTTCGGATAGGGTAATACCTACCATACCGTACCGTACCGTTCCTAAGATGAGGGTTGATAAAAGATTAAACCGTACCGTATTGTTACTTGAACTTTATGTTTTGAACTGAAAATGTATATTATACTGTTGTTGTACATGTTTTACCTACACCGTTTGGAACACACTAGGAACCGAACTCTCTAATTCCACCTCTGTACATTAATATCCTATAATTACCGTCTAATTCTCGATGATTGAATAAAGAATAAGTACCGTTATTCTCAAGTATAACGTTACCTGAAATATCGAAAAAGAAATGAAGACCGTTACTACGTAAAGCATCATGAAAATGTTATGCTTACCATATAGCTGCATGAGCTTATAGCATCTTTTGGTAGTTTTGTATTACTGAGCTTTTCCAAGCTCACGTTGTTTTTACCATCACAGGTTAAAGGTATAACGTTTAACATCAGTGTTCGGAGTTCTCTCGGCGATGCTTTTGGAGTACGGTACCGACATAGTTAGTGGGCATGCATATCATCATTGTTTCATGATAGTGTCTGTAAAATGTTTTCTGAAATCCTGTTATATGTTTAAATGTTTTCATGAAAGAGTATTTACAACTAAAGTTATAGTTATAATCTAATATGTATTTTTCAGAGAAAATGTTTTATGTGTATTTTTACCGTGGGTCGCTCCTGTGACCCTAATGTGGCTTCCTAGGATCCGTTATAACGCATAGGGGGGTCTAGGGGGTTACATTTAGTGGTATCAGAGCTTAGAGTTGCGTCATTCTGGGTAGATCAACCGATCGTCTGTCATAGGGTGTCTGATATGTGCATGCCCCTAAGTCATAAACGTACTCCTCCGAGCCGAAACTCTGATGTTGAATCTTTTCTCCTAAAATAACCGAATCTGAGTATTCTGCCTTCCATAACTCAACATCTGCTTACAGAAAATGTATATAATGTTCGTCTGTGTTTTGAATTAAATGGTTGAATTAGAATCTGGATAAGGAACTTGAGATGGTTTATACTTGTGAATCAGATTAAGAATAAATGTTTGATCATGCGGGATAACCGGTGTAAGATTTCATGGAAGGCTATTCGGTGATAGCGACTATGTTTAAAAATACCCTAGCGGAAATGTGTAAAAAAAAACACACTATGAACTTCAGAGAGAAGTGTTTGCGATTGTGCCGAAGGTGTATAATCTGTGGTGCCTCTGTTAAACACGAAAGAAATAGTTGTCTGAATATTACGTTGTAAGTGATATCCATTAATGACTTTGGTTGTGTTCGATCAGTATGAAGAAAGACATCTCCTCCATGGTGTGGCTTGGTATATCGTTAAATATCATCCCTGACTGAAATTTGATGTTTACATCCTGATTCTGGAATCGTCGTTGGAGTCATAGAGTGCTTGTCTGAATTGTAGTTGTAGTTTTTCATCTGAAAATTGATGGTCAATCTAGAAGAGTAATTCGGACTCTGGAAGATATACCTTAGGGTGGTAGATCGAAATGTCTCTTATCCTTGACTGAGGCCATTTATAATAAAAGTTATGAGACAAATGTTATTTTGCATTATATGAAGTTCGTTATGGATTCAAATGTTATATTCTGGTTATTTGGTCCAAAATGTATGATGGGATGATTATGGGTTCAAAGTCAATTTGAGTAACTGAAGACACTGCCAAAATTGGTCCGTGATTGACTGTGAGTCCCGAGAAACAATGATGCTCTGATGGAAAAGTTTTAGTACAAAATAGATGAAAGAGCAGTCTCTCCACTCGTCTGACTCTGGTAAATTTCGAGGACGAAATTTTTTTTAGGAGGGGAGAGTTGTAACACCCTATAAAAAAAAATAATAAGAAAAAGGGTGAGGGTGTGGAGGCTCAAACCCGAGACCTCAGCCCTCACCACCCTACATACTAACCAATTGAGCTAAATGCCCTATTCTGTCAAAAATTACCAAGGGTAATATTTGTTTGATAATTAAGGAGTCATTTGACAGAAGATTATATTCGATTCAAACGTTTCACCTACCAAGAAAATGCCTTTCTCTTCCAATTTCGAAACACCACACCCAACGCTCCTACCTACCCCGACCAGCCACCGTCTCAGCTCCGTCACCGCCGCTCCGTGGCGTTCACCGCCACCACCGTTGGGTTCCTCGTCGAGCCCCGACCAAAAGCCCCTTAACCACGCGCCGTCCCGTTGCCCCATCACCGTGAAATCGCGATCGTAGCTGCCGGAAATCACACATATTTTCGTCTGATTCCGGGCGCTTACGCCGTCCGTTCAAGAAACGAACGTCAGATCTGTGCTCACGGCTTGGAGGCGAGCAAAACCCGAGCAACGGACCGTCGATCCGTTACCGATAAGCCCCTCATCGGAACCTACGTGGTTTCCGACCAAGAATCGTATTTTCAAGCTTATTTCCGGTAAAGTTTTGAGTTATTTTGAGTTTCGACTTGAGGGTTTGAATCTTGGTTTAATATTCTTTTGTTTTCCGGCAGAAACATACCATTTTGAGCCTCCGGCGACATTCCGGTCACCGTCCGGCGATGCTCGATATTTTAAGGGTAAGAACTGGTCTGAACCGGCCGGCCCAAGTAGCCCTGAACCGGTCTAGATAGAACCGGTTTAGCCCAATAACCGGGTTAGGCCTCTTAATTATATAAAAGTGGGCCGGCCTGTTAAGGCCCAATGGCCTTTAGCCCGCACCCGGTGAGTCCAAGCCCAAACCGTGTCCGACCCGACCCGTCTACCCGTTGACCGTACCCGACCCGTCTACCCGTGTCCGACCCGTTGACCGTACCCGACCCGTCTACCCGTTGACCGTACCCGACCAGTTGACCGAGTCAACTCAGTGACATCAGCATGACGTCAACATTGATTTTGACTGCTGACATCAGCGTTGACCGTTGACCTGCCCGTTGACCGTTGACCTGCCCGTTGACTTTGACCGTTGACCAAAAAGTCAAATTTTCCAAAAACTCCTATTTTATGTTTTTCGACGTCCTGAGTCCGTTTTTGAAGCCCGTTTTGCAAAATTATGACCCGAAAGCCTCCGAATTGGACCTTGAACTTGAGTCTGTTTATGTATTTTTATAATCAATTGTGGGCAATGTGATTAAGGACTGAAATTGGATTTTGTGCGATTGAAGGTATTCGAAGTTCCTTGTATTCGGGATGTAGAGGACGTCACATTCGGGTTCGAGAGTGATCGAACGGAGTATAATGGTCGACCAATATAGCAAGTACTAAAGGTAATAACACTACTACCTCTAGTATGCTTTATGAAACATGTTGGTATTCGGTAAATGCATGCATAAATATGATGAGGAGTGATGTTAGCTCTGCTTAAGTCAAACCGGATATGAAATTGAGTATGTTAACCTAGATAAGACCGAAATGCTCGAACGAGGAAGCTAATAAATCTGCAGTATCTGAAGTTCATTAGGTAATTAAGAGGCAGCTAATCTCCAATTCTGAGCATTTGTGTGAAATGTTTAAATGTGAAGGATACCCGGACAGGAAATTATGAATCACCCATAACTGTTAAAAGACCCAAAATGCCCTTGTTGGCCAAAGTAATCAAAATATCCCCGAATGTATTGGATATTGTGAAAAATCTAAATGTAGAAATCTCTGAATGCCTGGTTGGATTAGACCTGGCAAACTTGACCCGAGAACCGAAACCCGAACCGAATTACCCAAACCCAGACCCGAACCGAAACCGAAAATCAACCCGAAATTTACCCGAAATCTGATCCGAAATTTTATCCGAAACCCGAAATAAACCGAACCGAAACTGAACCGAATTTAGTTGAACCGAATGGACCCGAACCGAATAGACCCGAACCGAATGAACACGATTAATAGAAATAAAGAAAGAAAATATGAACAGCCGCACAAATCACTAAAATGTCAAATATATTGACTTTATAAAGTCATATATAGGGTGTAAAAATCTGACCAACCTATAAATTTGATTAAAAATGACTGACTTCTCATTTAACCGAATTTAACCGAAATTAACCGAATCGAATTTAACCGAACCGAAATCAATCGAACCGAATTTAACCGAATCGAAATCAACCGAACCGAAATCAACCGATCCGAAATGACCCGAAACACAATAGACCCGAACTAAAACCGAAACCGAAACCGAACCAAAACCGAAACTGAATCTGAACCGAAAATATCAGACCCGAAATAACCGAAACCGAAATGACCCGAACTGAACCCGAACCGATTGAACCGTTTGCCACCTCTAAGTTGGATACCCGGTGAGCAACTAGAATTTCTGAGCTACCGTTTACGTCTTGTTACTATAAGTTACCAAAATGTCCGCATATGATAAAACAACCATAATGCCTTATAAGTAAATGGCTAAATCACTCATGAAATGCCTAAACTCTCAAGAATTTGATGTATCATCTCCTGACTGTCGGTTTAAATTGTTAGTTCAAAACCCCTCTTTTAATAGGGGCCTTGTTTCAAAGATCCGTTCAACTGTCAAAAGTTAATATGTTCTTTTCCGTAAATGTCAAGTATCTCAAAGGAAATAAACGATTCCACCTAGTGTGTTCCTTGTGTGCTATATAACCGTTTTAATATTATTTTACATGACGAAAGCATGATCATATTATATGTGTGATACATCACAGTTTTGATTGAACTATATACTTCTGATTACCGTTATATAGAAAATACATGTCTATTTTATATCTACCGAAATTTTAGTTGTTATTGATAACCGAACCGTTACATAAATTGTTACTGGGGTACTTGGGATAAAATATAAAGTGACCGTAGGTTCAGCCCTGATCCAGCTGGTAATCACCGTTACCGTTACAGGTTCTTATGCTTCGGCTAGGGTAATTCCTCACCGTTACCGTTACGGGTTCCTATGCTTCGGCTAGGGTAATTCCTCACCGTTACCGTTACAGGTTCTTATGCTTCGGCTAGGGTAATTCCTCACCGTTACCGTTACGGGTTCCTATGCTTCGGCTAGGGTAATTCCTCACCGTTACCGTTACAGGTTCTTATGCTTCGGCTAGGGTAATTCCTCACCGTTACCGTTACGGGTTCCTATGCTTCGGCTAGGGTAATTCCTCACCGTTACCGTTGCAGGTTCCTATGCTTCGGCTAGGGTAATACCTACCATACCGTACCGTACCGTTCCTAAGATGAGGGTTGATAAAAGATTAAACCGTACCGTATTGTTACTTGAACTTTATGTTTTGAACTGAAAATGTATATTATACTGTTGTTGTACATGTTTTACCTACACCGTTTGGAACACACTAGGAACCGAACTCTCTAATTCCACCTCTGTACATTAATATCCTATAATTACCGTCTAATTCTCGATGATTGAATAAAGAATAAGTACCGTTATTCTCAAGTATAACGTTACCTGAAATATCGAAAAAGAAATGAAGACCGTTACTACGTAAAGCATCATGAAAATGTTATGCTTACCATATAGCTGCATGAGCTTATAGCATCTTTTGGTAGTTTTGTATTACTGAGCTTTTCCAAGCTCACGTTGTTTTTACCATCACAGGTTAAAGGTATAACGTTTAACATCAGTGTTCGGAGTTCTCTCGGCGATGCTTTTGGAGTACGGTACCGACATAGTTAGTGGGCATGCATATCATCATTGTTTCATGATAGTGTCTGTAAAATGTTTTCTGAAATCCTGTTATATGTTTAAATGTTTTCATGAAAGAGTATTTACAACTAAAGTTATAGTTATAATCTAATATGTATTTTTCAGAGAAAATGTTTTATGTGTATTTTTACCGTGGGTCGCTCCTGTGACCCTAATGTGGCTTCCTAGGATCCGTTATAACGCATAGGGGGGTCTAGGGGGTTACATTTAGTGGTATCAGAGCTTAGAGTTGCGTCATTCTGGGTAGATCAACCGATCGTCTGTCATAGGGTGTCTGATATGTGCATGCCCCTAAGTCATAAACGTACTCCTCCGAGCCGAAACTCTGATGTTGAATCTTTTCTCCTAAAATAACCGAATCTGAGTATTCTGCCTTCCATAACTCAACATCTGCTTACAGAAAATGTATATAATGTTCGTCTGTGTTTTGAATTAAATGGTTGAATTAGAATCTGGATAAGGAACTTGAGATGGTTTATACTTGTGAATCAGATTAAGAATAAATGTTTGATCATGCGGGATAACCGGTGTAAGATTTCATGGAAGGCTATTCGGTGATAGCGACTATGTTTAAAAATACCCTAGCGGAAATGTGTAAAAAAAAACACACTATGAACTTCAGAGAGAAGTGTTTGCGATTGTGCCGAAGGTGTATAATCTGTGGTGCCTCTGTTAAACACGAAAGAAATAGTTGTCTGAATATTACGTTGTAAGTGATATCCATTAATGACTTTGGTTGTGTTCGATCAGTATGAAGAAAGACATCTCCTCCATGGTGTGGCTTGGTATATCGTTAAATATCATCCCTGACTGAAATTTGATGTTTACATCCTGATTCTGGAATCGTCGTTGGAGTCATAGAGTGCTTGTCTGAATTGTAGTTGTAGTTTTTCATCTGAAAATTGATGGTCAATCTAGAAGAGTAATTCGGACTCTGGAAGATATACCTTAGGGTGGTAGATCGAAATGTCTCTTATCCTTGACTGAGGCCATTTATAATAAAAGTTATGAGACAAATGTTATTTTGCATTATATGAAGTTCGTTATGGATTCAAATGTTATATTCTGGTTATTTGGTCCAAAATGTATGATGGGATGATTATGGGTTCAAAGTCAATTTGAGTAACTGAAGACACTGCCAAAATTGGTCCGTGATTGACTGTGAGTCCCGAGAAACAATGATGCTCTGATGGAAAAGTTTTAGTACAAAATAGATGAAAGAGCAGTCTCTCCACTCGTCTGACTCTGGTAAATTTCGAGGACGAAATTTTTTTTAGGAGGGGAGAGTTGTAACACCCTATAAAAAAAAATAATAAGAAAAAGGGTGAGGGTGTGGAGGCTCAAACCCGAGACCTCAGCCCTCACCACCCTACATACTAACCAATTGAGCTAAATGCCCTATTCTGTCAAAAATTACCAAGGGTAATATTTGTTTGATAATTAAGGAGTCATTTGACAGAAGATTATATTCGATTCAAACGTTTCACCTACCAAGAAAATGCCTTTCTCTTCCAATTTCGAAACACCACACCCAACGCTCCTACCTACCCCGACCAGCCACCGTCTCAGCTCCGTCACCGCCGCTCCGTGGCGTTCACCGCCACCACCGTTGGGTTCCTCGTCGAGCCCCGACCAAAAGCCCCTTAACCACGCGCCGTCCCGTTGCCCCATCACCGTGAAATCGCGATCGTAGCTGCCGGAAATCACACATATTTTCGTCTGATTCCGGGCGCTTACGCCGTCCGTTCAAGAAACGAACGTCAGATCTGTGCTCACGGCTTGGAGGCGAGCAAAACCCGAGCAACGGACCGTCGATCCGTTACCGATAAGCCCCTCATCGGAACCTACGTGGTTTCCGGCCAAGAATCGTATTTTCAAGCTTATTTCCGGTAAAGTTTTGAGTTATTTTGAGTTTCGACTTGAGGGTTTGAATCTTGGTTTAATATTCTTTTGTTTTCCGGCAGAAACATACCATTTTGAGCCTCCGGCGACATTCCGGTCACCGTCCGGCGATGCTCGATATTTTAAGGGTAAGAACTGGTCTGAACCGGCCGGCCCAAGTAGCCCTGAACCGGTCTAGATAGAACCGGTTTAGCCCAATAACCGGGTTAGGCCTCTTAATTATATAAAAGTGGGCCGGCCTGTTAAGGCCCAATGGCCTTTAGCCCGCACCCGGTGAGTCCAAGCCCAAACCGTGTCCGACCCGACCCGTCTACCCGTTGACCGTACCCGACCCGTCTACCCGTGTCCGACCCGTTGACCGTACCCGACCCGTCTACCCGTTGACCGTACCCGACCAGTTGACCGAGTCAACTCAGTGACATCAGCATGACGTCAACATTGATTTTGACTGCTGACATCAGCGTTGACCGTTGACCTGCCCGTTGACCGTTGACCTGCCCGTTGACTTTGACCGTTGACCAAAAAGTCAAATTTTCCAAAAACTCCTATTTTATGTTTTTCGACGTCCTGAGTCCGTTTTTGAAGCCCGTTTTGCAAAATTATGACCCGAAAGCCTCCGAATTGGACCTTGAACTTGAGTCTGTTTATGTATTTTTATAATCAATTGTGGGCAATGTGATTAAGGACTGAAATTGGATTTTGTGCGATTGAAGGTATTCGAAGTTCCTTGTATTCGGGATGTAGAGGACGTCACATTCGGGTTCGAGAGTGATCGAACGGAGTATAATGGTCGACCAATATAGCAAGTACTAAAGGTAATAACACTACTACCTCTAGTATGCTTTATGAAACATGTTGGTATTCGGTAAATGCATGCATAAATATGATGAGGAGTGATGTTAGCTCTGCTTAAGTCAAACCGGATATGAAATTGAGTATGTTAACCTAGATAAGACCGAAATGCTCGAACGAGGAAGCTAATAAATCTGCAGTATCTGAAGTTCATTAGGTAATTAAGAGGCAGCTAATCTCCAATTCTGAGCATTTGTGTGAAATGTTTAAATGTGAAGGATACCCGGACAGGAAATTATGAATCACCCATAACTGTTAAAAGACCCAAAATGCCCTTGTTGGCCAAAGTAATCAAAATATCCCCGAATGTATTGGATATTGTGAAAAATCTAAATGTAGAAATCTCTGAATGCCTGGTTGGATTAGACCTGGCAAACTTGACCCGAGAACCGAAACCCGAACCGAATTACCCAAACCCAGACCCGAACCGAAACCGAAAATCAACCCGAAATTTACCCGAAATCTGATCCGAAATTTTATCCGAAACCCGAAATAAACCGAACCGAAACTGAACCGAATTTAGTTGAACCGAATGGACCCGAACCGAATAGACCCGAATGATAAGTTGGAGAAGTTATTGTTCTTTCTATATTACTGAGTATTAAGAGAGAGCTTATTGTTCAGAAAGTTAACAGAATGATAAGTTGGAGAAGTTAAACCATGAAGCCTAGTATGTTTTAATAAGTTGCAAAACAACATACATACGTACTTAGCATCATATCATATGAACACATAACAGATTAAATGCAAATGCTCGGATACATGTATGCGTTTACTAGTGACTACCCTCCAACCTTACACCAAGAGGCAGTTTCCCAAAACTGCGTCATAGGCATTAACCAGTGCACATTTGGCATAGGTGCCAACCTAAGGGAATACCTTAGGAACGGTACGGTACGATATGATAGGTATTACCCTAGCCGAAGCATAGAAACCTGTAACGGTAAAGGAATTACCAGCTGGATCAGAGCTGAACCTACGGTCACTTCATATGATAACCCAACAGTATACCCCAACAGAATTAGTGTTCAGATTTCCAGACATGGTTAACAGAATATATGTGACAGATATTTTATTCATAACATCAGAAACAGAAGAATTCATGCTTTTGACGGATAAATGGGCATACTATTGAGCAGAACAGACATTTCAGTATTACTCATGCAAACAGATTGTACTAACAGATCATACTATCGAGTTTATTGGACAATCAGACAATACCATTACAGATCAAACGATCATATAGCAAGTATACAAGTTGAGCAAACATATATCATGTAGGCAGAGAATGTCATCAAACATAATATTATTCATGATTAATTAATTATACAGTTCATTCTACAGAATATATCACACACGGAACACACTATGTGGGACAGATCATTTCTTGGAGATGTTTGGCATTTACGGAATGAGACATATTGAACTCTTGACAACTTGAACGAATTACTGAAATGTGGCCCTTATTAGAAGGAATTCATACTAACGGTTTAACCTAGATATTTAGGAGGTGACACATCCAGATCTTTGAAAGTTCAGATATATTATGGGTACTTTAGTCCTTTAAAAAAAATACAAGGGCATTATGGTCATTTCAACGTTCACAGAAATTCTGGTAATTATACCAACATTGAAAACCATGGTTCACAGAACTCGGGTATCATATTTGCTCATTAGTATTCTATCCAGATATTCAAGAATTTCTGATTTAAAGTCTTTTAAGTTATCAGATATTTTCAGTGATAATTCGTTTATTTAGGCTATCATTGCCTTTCAGTTATTTTGGTCTTATTGACAAATCCAGAATTTCATCAAATACCTAGTTACTAATTAACTCAAGAGGGTATTTCAGATATTTTAGACTGAGATAAATCTATCAATTGGTACTTCCAACACTCACGTACTCAAACGAGATTAAGACATCCTAACTCTCCGGCCCTTTTCAGACGATTCATTTATTACGAAACTTGAGAGTATAACTCCTTCCCAATTAATCAGACGTTTCGGTGCTCGAGGGTATTACCATTCTTTTGGTCATTTTGACCATTCTCATGAAAATCATGTATTACAATCATAAGGGTCGACTTAGGATTTTAACAATACTTCCAGAAAATTCTTATTTATGTATTATACAGAGATTTAGGGATTTTCCTTTATCAGAGGAGGAGTTTAGTCAAACTTATGCTTTAAGGGTATTCTTGTAATTTCATATCTAACATCATACTCCACATTCTGAACATTGGTTCTCAGACATCATTGATAGAGTTCAGATTTAACTGTATTATTTATTACTATTAACACTTTCGATACTCCCGGTCTATTAATATTTTTATCTGAATTCTATTTATACTCTTATCTGAATGCTTTGATATTACTGATTCTGATACTTAATTTCGTATCGAATTCGGATTAAACAGAGTTCACAGATACACTTCATCACAAACATGCATGCTTTAACCGGATATCAACATGTGCATAAAGCATACAAGGGGTAGTAATGTATTACCTTAATTCCGAGTTATACCGGTTGACTCCCGATACTACATTCGATCGCATTCGAATCCGGACTGGATGTCCCATGACATTTCGAATACCGAGATATTATCATACCTTCAAATACACAAATTAATATTTCAGTTCTTATCCATAGAGCTCTTAACAAAATTAAACACTTTCGGTTTCAAGGTCAGATTCGGAGGCCTTCGGGTTAGAATTTCACAAAACGGGCTTCAAAATCGGACTCAGGACGTCGAAAAACATAAAATATGAGTTTTCGGAAAATTTGACTTTTAGGTCAAAGTCAAAGTCAACGGTCAACGGTCAACGCTGACATCAGCAGTCAAAGTCAATGCTGACGTCATGCTGATGTCATTGGTTTGACTCGGTCAACGGGTCAACGGGTCAACTGGTCGGGTCAACGGGTCGGGTCAACGGGTCGGGTCGGGTCAACGGGTCGGGTCAGGTCAACGGGTCGAGTTGGGTTTGACCGAGCTGACCGGTTTAACCGGTCCAGCCGGTTCAGACCGGTTCGGTTCAGGGTTAGACCGGCTGAGCCGGCCGGTTCAACGGCCACCGTCCAGGGCGGCCGGAAATTGCCCCGGACGGCGCGTGAGGCTCACGCGCGGCCTAAAATGGCCGGAAAATGCTCCCGATCACGCCTTTATCATCCATTTTTTTAATTTAAGCTCATATAACCCAAAAATTTACGTCGAATAACTCACCGATCTTACCCAATCGGAAGAAATCCGAATACTCTAGCGTGGCTCCGACGATCTACCAACCGGCGACGAACACGCGATCAGTCGGTTGGGTTTTGCTCCCCACGACACGCTGATCCCATTTGCACAGTCGACGCGCTTTGCCGACGACGGAGACGGCCTGAATCGCGAAAAGAAGGGAGCGGCGAACCAAGGGTTTCGACGAGCCTTTGACCCAAAACTCACGGCGAACGGCGGTCCCTCTGCGCGAGTGGTGGACGGCGTTGCGTTCAGAAGGAGGAGGCGCTCCTTTCGGTACCGGCGGTGATAGCCACGGCGGCACGGTGGCCGAGATCGGGTGGTCTGATGAGGAAGGTGAAGGGTTTCGATTGGAATAAATTTCAGATATAATCCCCCCCCTTTTTTTCATCTGGTGCATTTAATTTGAGAAAAATGGGGGTGGTTGGGATATTTTGAATAAAATAATATTATTATTATTTTAACTTTACAAGAACCACTTAATAATAAGTGGGTGTAGGTTCATACCAGAAATGACCTTGGCTCAAATGGTTAAGTCTCAAGTAATCCATCCATTTGTCATGGGTTCGACTCCCCCAAACCACAATTCCTTTCTTTCTTTCTTTCTTCTTTTTATTTATTTATTTAGGGGTGTTACAATTCTCCCCTCCTAAAAAGAAATTTCGTCCTCGAAATTTACTATGGTCGGACAAATGCAAAAACTGCCATTTCATTCATTCTTGTACTGAAACTTACCCAATAGAGCATCAATGTTTCTCAGGACTCGCAAACAATCATAGATCAATCTAGCAGTGTCCTCAGTTACTCGAATTGACTTTGACCAACATCATCTCATCATACATTTCAGACCAGTTAATCAGAATATAACACTTGAATTCACACCGAACTTCATATGATACAAAATAAACATTTATCTTATATCTTTTATTATAAACAGTCTCAGACAAGGATATGAGGCATTCTGCTCTATCACAGAAGTTAATCATACCACACAAAGGTATATCTTTCAGAGTTCGAATTACTCTTCTAGGTTGACCATTAATTTTTAGACGAAAAACTACAATAAGCACTCTATGAGTCCAACGACGATTCCAGAATCAGGATGTAAACATCAAATTTCAGTCAGGGATAATATTTAACGATATACCAAGCCATACCATGGAGGAGATGCCTTTCTTCATACTGATCGAACACAACTAAGGTCATTAATGGATATCACTTACCTTCAACGTAATATTCAGACAATTCTTTCTTCTGTGTTTAACAGAGGCACCACAGATTATACACTTTTTGCACAATCGCAAACACTTTACTCTGAAGTTCATAGAGGGTTTTTTTTTTTTTCATATTTCTGTTAGGTTATTTTCAAACACAGTCGTTATCACCGAATAGCCTTTCATGAAATCTTACCCCGGTTAACCCGCATGATCAAACATTTATTCTTAATCTGATTCACAAGTATAGACCATCTCAAGTTCCTCATCCAGGTTCAAAATCAACCATTTAATTCAAAACACAGACGAACGTTATAGACATTTCCTGTAAGCAGATGTTGAGCTATGGAAGGCAGAATACTCAGATTTGGTTATTTCAAGAGAAATGATTCAACATCAGAGTTTCAGCTCGGTGAAGTACGGTCAGGACCTAGGGGCATGCACATACCAGACACCCTATGACAGAGGATCGGCCGATCTACCCAGAATGACGCAACTCTAAGCTCTGATACCACTAAATGTAACCCCCTAGACCCGCCTATGCGTTACGACGGATCCTAGGAAGTCACATTAGGGTCATAAGAGCGACCCACAAAAAAATTTCAAATAACATATGGTTTAAACCTTTAAAATCATAAATCAAATATATGATTTAAAATACAATTTCAGAAAAACGTTCAAAACGATAAAACCATCATGATACCAGTTGCGGAAATAAGTTTCAGACTCATTTGTATAATACAAACACGACACACATGCCCCCTATTTACCCAGTTACCATACTCCCTGACGAGCCGAAGAAACTCTCATACCGACGTTGATAGGTACAACTTGTCTGATCTTTTATCCTGAGATGGTAAAAACAACATGAGCTTGGGAAAGCTCAGTAATACAGAACTACCAAAAGATGCTATAAGTTCATGCAGACATACGGTAGGCATAACATTTTTATGATGTTCCAGGCAATACTTGTCTCCATTTATGTTTCGCTGATTTAGTGAAGCATTATTCTTGAGGACTATAAGGTTTGTTCTTTCTATATTACTGAGTATTAAGAGAGAGCTTATTGTTCAGAAAGTTAACAGAATGATAAGTTGGAGAAGTTAAACCATGAAGCCTAGTATGTTTTAATAAGTTGCAAAACAACATACATACGTACTTAGCATCATATCATATGAACACATAACAGATTAAATGCAAATGCTCGGATACATGTATGCGTTTACTAGTGACTACCCTCCAACCTTACACCAAGAGGCAGTTTCCCAAAACTGCGTCATAGGCATTAACCAGTGCACATTTGGCATAGGTGCCAACCTAAGGGAATACCTTAGGAACGGTACGGTACGATATGATAGGTATTACCCTAGCCGAAGCATAGAAACCTGTAACGGTAAAGGAATTACCAGCTGGATCAGAGCTGAACCTACGGTCACTTCATATGATAACCCAACAGTATACCCCAACAGAATTAGTGTTCAGATTTCCAGACATGGTTAACAGAATATATGTGACAGATATTTTATTCATAACATCAGAAACAGAAGAATTCATGCTTTTGACGGATAAATGGGCATACTATTGAGCAGAACAGACATTTCAGTATTACTCATGCAAACAGATTGTACTAACAGATCATACTATCGAGTTTATTGGACAATCAGACAATACCATTACAGATCAAACGATCATATAGCAAGTATACAAGTTGAGCAAACATATATCATGTAGGCAGAGAATGTCATCAAACATAATATTATTCATGATTAATTAATTATACAGTTCATTCTACAGAATATATCACACACGGAACACACTATGTGGGACAGATCATTTCTTGGAGATGTTTGGCATTTACGGAATGAGACATATTGAACTCTTGACAACTTGAACGAATTACTGAAATGTGGCCCTTATTAGAAGGAATTCATACTAACGGTTTAACCTAGATATTTAGGAGGTGACACATCCAGATCTTTGAAAGTTCAGATATATTATGGGTACTTTAGTCCTTTAAAAAAAATACAAGGGCATTATGGTCATTTCAACGTTCACAGAAATTCTGGTAATTATACCAACATTGAAAACCATGGTTCACAGAACTCGGGTATCATATTTGCTCATTAGTATTCTATCCAGATATTCAAGAATTTCTGATTTAAAGTCTTTTAAGTTATCAGATATTTTCAGTGATAATTCGTTTATTTAGGCTATCATTGCCTTTCAGTTATTTTGGTCTTATTGACAAATCCAGAATTTCATCAAATACCTAGTTACTGATTAACTCAAGAGGGTATTTCAGATATTTTAGACTGAGATAAATCTATCAATTGGTACTTCCAACACTCACGTACTCAAACGAGATTAAGACATCCTAACTCTCCGGCCCTTTTCAGACGATTCATTTATTACGAAACTTGAGAGTATAACTCCTTCCCAATTAATCAGACGTTTCGGTGCTCGAGGGTATTACCATTCTTTTGGTCATTTTGACCATTCTCATGAAAATCATGTATTACAATCATAAGGGTCGACTTAGGATTTTAACAATACTTCCAGAAAATTCTTATTTATGTATTATACAGAGATTTAGGGATTTTCCTTTATCAGAGGAGGAGTTTAGTCAAACTTATGCTTTAAGGGTATTCTTGTAATTTCATATCTAACATCATACTCCACATTCTGAACATTGGTTCTCAGACATCATTGATAGAGTTCAGATTTAACTGTATTATTTATTACTATTAACACTTTCGATACTCCCGGTCTATTAATATTTTTATCTGAATTCTATTTATACTCTTATCTGAATGCTTTGATATTACTGATTCTGATACTTAATTTCGTATCGAATTCGGATTAAACAGAGTTCACAGATACACTTCATCACAAACATGCATGCTTTAACCGGATATCAACATGTGCATAAAGCATACAAGGGGTAGTAATGTATTACCTTAATTCCGAGTTATACCGGTTGACTCCCGATACTACATTCGATCGCATTCGAATCCAGACTGGATGTCCCATGACATTTCGAATACCGAGATATTATCATACCTTCAAATACACAAATTAATATTTCAGTTCTTATCCATAGAGCTCTTAACAAAATTAAACACTTTCGGTTTCAAGGTCAGATTCGGAGGCCTTCGGGTTAGAATTTCACAAAACGGGCTTCAAAATCGGACTCAGGACGTCGAAAAACATAAAATATGAGTTTTCGGAAAATTTGACTTTTTGGTCAAAGTCAAAGTCAACGGTCAACGGTCAACGCTGACATCAGCAGTCAAAGTCAATGCTGACGTCATGCTGATGTCATTGGTTTGACTCGGTCAACGGGTCAACGGGTCAACTGGTCGGGTCAACGGGTCGGGTCAACGGGTCGGGTCGGGTCAACGGGTCGGGTCAGGTCAACGGGTCGAGTTGGGTTTGACCGAGCTGACCGGTTTAACCGGTCCAGCCGGTTCAGACCGGTTCGGTTCAGGGTTAGACCGGCTGAGCCGGCCGGTTCAACGGCCACCGTCCAGGGCGGCCGGAAATTGCCCCGGACGGCGCGTGAGGCTCACGCGCGGCCTAAAATGGCCGGAAAATGCTCCCGATCACGCCTTTATCATCCATTTTTTTAATTTAAGCTCATATAACCCAAAAATTTACGTCGAATAACTCACCGATCTTACCCAATCGGAAGAAATCCGAATACTCTAGCGTGGCTCCGACGATCTACCAACCGGCGACGAACACGCGATCAGTCGGTTGGGTTTTGCTCCCCACGACACGCTGATCCCATTTGCACAGTCGACGCGCTTTGCCGACGACGGAGACGGCCTGAATCGCGAAAAGAAGGGAGCGGCGAACCAAGGGTTTCGACGAGCCTTTGACCCAAAACTCACGGCGAACGGCGGTCCCTCTGCGCGAGTGGTGGACGGCGTTGCGTTCAGAAGGAGGAGGCGCTCCTTTCGGTACCGGCGGTGATAGCCACGGCGGCACGGTGGCCGAGATCGGGTGGTCTGATGAGGAAGGTGAAGGGTTTCGATTGGAATAAATTTCAGATATAATCCCCCCCTTTTTTTCATCTGGTGCATTTAATTTGAGAAAAATGGGGGTGGTTGGGATATTTTGAATAAAATAATATTATTATTATTTTAACTTTACAAGAACCACTTAATAATAAGTGGGTGTAGGTTCATACCAGAAATGACCTTGGCTCAAATGGTTAAGTCTCAAGTAATCCATCCATTTGTCATGGGTTCGACTCCCCCAAACCACAATTCCTTTCTTTCTTTCTTTCTTCTTTTTATTTATTTATTTAGGGGTGTTACAGTTCCTGGGCGTTCCATTTCCTAAGAATCAGAAAATGCGGTTGTACTCTACGCTTTGGAACGCCGATGACTGGGCAACTAGAGGCGGGCTTGTCAAGACAGATTGGAGTCAAGCCCCCTTTAAAGCTTCCTATAAGAAATTCAAGGTTGATGCTTGTGTTTGGTCTTCTGGTTCATCTTATTGCAGCCCAAACAAAAACGCATGGTTCTGGGAAGAGCTTAACTTTGGCAAGAAAGGGCAGATGAAATGGGTGCAGGATAATTACTGTTGAATGAAGGAATACGTGCATGACCTCAGCCATGCAACGTCATGAAATCTCCAGAAAACTCACCTGTATACGTGTCTTGTGTTCATTGAATTAGCTGTCAGGTTGTTAGGGTTTATAACAAACTTCTCCAGCTCATACAATAGCTGTACACAGCGTGCTTATCCTCATGCTCTTCTGTATATAAACACCCCTCTGTATCGACTCAAAACATGAATGAAATCATCCTCTTTACACGTTGTGTTTGTTAATTCAATATGGTATCATTCGCTTCTGATCTTGGGTTTTTCAGCTTTCGCTGACATTTCTTCATTTGTTTTCCATGGTGAATCCATCTTCTTCCTCAGGTTCTGACGAACCTCTTCTTGAGTTTTCTTCCAAATCCTCCAAATCCTTCACTAATAAGAAGGTTAATATCATCTTAGATGACACCAACTTTCTCTTGTGGAAGCAGCAAGTGCTTCTCACCGTTCGTAGTCATCGGCTTGAACGTCTCCTCAAAGGGAAAATCAAGCCCCCATCTGAAACAATTGTTGATGATACTGGCACTACAGTGGACAATGATGAATATGAAGAGTTTGTAGCACAGGATAGTGCTCTTGCTTCGTGGCTATTGTCGACGATTAGTCCCCATCTTCTCTCCCAGTTTGTAGGTGCTGAAACTGCCAATGGTGTATGGAAGACTGTCACTCAGTTCTTTGCAAACAAATCCACTACGTCGGTCATGAGCCTCTATGGAAAGCTTCGATCGTTGAAAAAGGGTGATGACAGTATGAGGGTCTATCTCACTCGTGTCAAGGAGGTGTGTGATGCTCTTGCTTCTTGTGGAAATGCTGTGTCTTCAATGGAACAGATTGCAAGCATTCTTAAAGGTTTGCCTCGTGACTACCATCCTTTCATGGCTGTTATCACTAGCAGCACCACTCCGTTTTCTGTTGATTCAGTCTATACCATGCTCATTGATGCTGAAGCACAGTTGGCTGGATTTGAATCTGAGTTTGAGGGTCTCACAATCAGTGCAAACATGGCTCGAAGTTCTAATTTCTCTGGCGATTCCTCATTTTCCCATGGTTCACCTCAATCGCGATCCACAAGTTTTGGTGGTAGATCTGGTGGCCGTGGTCGTGGCCGCATGCGTGTTCAATGCCAACTGTGTGGCAAGAATGGTCATCTGGTTGACCGCTGCTGGCACAGGTTTGACCAAACCTTCCTAGGCGTCACTTCTTCACAGGGGTCTCGTCCCAATGATTCTGCTTGTATTCCCCTCGTCCCGGTCTGGCCGAATGACTGGTCCGAGTGGGTCACACGGGGAAAACCGAGTGAAAACCCCTAAGGATTCCCCATCGGTTAGCAACCCTAACTTTTTTTTTTCTTTTAACTCTTGTCTAGATGGATATTAAACCCTAAGTGATCATACATCGGAACAACATAAACGAATCAATCGAACGAACTCAAACAATCATAATACAACTCAATTTTAAACTTAACTGTAGGTGTATCGATACCCCTTGACCAAGTCAACTGGTCCAAGTCAACTTGTGGAGACCGTATCGATACACCTAGGAGTGTATCGATACCCTCCCCAATTGTTGACTTCCCACTGTCAACGCTAAGGAGACCGTATCGATACACATGAAGGGTCGTACCGATACGGAACTGGACAGTAGCTCCAGTAGCAAAAATAGTATCGGTACACCTCTCAAGTGTATCGATGCACGAGGCTTGAACAAGAAGGTGGTACCGATACCATACCAACCGTATCGATACCCCTGCACAGCAAAAACCTCCAAACTCAGCAAAAACGATCAAGACTCGATTCTAAATGCAATTTAGGACTCTCCTAGACCCCAGCAAGCATTCATACCTCATTTACATACCACTTCACAGCCATACAAGCATCCAACATGTACATACATCAAAGGAGCATGCAATTGAATCAAGATGACACTTAAACATCCAAAAACTCATACTTCAACATTCAACATAAGGCAAACTCAAAGACACTTAACCAACATTCAAGATAAGCAATTTAGGCATGGTTTACAACTCAAACATGGCATCACACGCCATACAAAAGCAACATAACATGGAGTCTAAACATGCTCATAGCAACCAACAACTATCCAACAAACCATACATGTCCCATTGCTCAAACTATTACATGTCTAACATTGAAATCCATACTTGATAAACTCAAGCCAAAAACCACACTTGGAGGCCCTCCACTTGCTCAAGAAACCCACGAACTAAGGATCTGCAATGTTGAACAGAGAGAGCGTAAGCAATGATGCTTAGTGAGGGTAAGCTCTAAAAACAAACCTCAACATTGCAGGGTCCGAGCACGATCTAGCCAAGGCAATTCACATATAAACCAAGGATCCACAAGAGCCATATGATAAGATGCATGAGCAATATACAAGTAAATGTCATGGTCAACAAGCTCTAAATCATCGACACGAGTAGTCACATCAAACATCCAAATTTAAGATCATTAATCTCAACACATTGATACATTTATCAACCAACATTGGCACCTAGCTATGACCCGAATACACGGATAGACACGTTGGAACTCACATCCAACAACCACACTACCTCACGGTGGGATTACACTCATCACCGGCCTCGCGGAAGGGATTCCACTCATCCTCACGCACCGTCGATGGGATTCAACTCATCACCGACTATATTTAAATACAATTTCCGGGCGAACCCGTACTCCTCCTTGGTGACTCAACGCCACCAAGGCCACGCGCGACTTTTGACTCATGTGTACACACTAACATCCTAATGATCGATCATTTGTATTCAAGTATACTAGTGCCAACATTTACTCATTTCACATTGCTCATTTCAACCAATTCCGTGCTTAGCACGTACTCATCAACAACCATCATCATGTATGTCTCAAGCATCACAAGTCATATCTCATTTCACATGTATAATACAATATACATAACCATTCATATCACATAACATACGAGACATACACAACCACGTAAAAGAGTTCATCCAAGGCTCTAGATCAAGCTTAGGATTAGGCTACCACCCTAATCCTAACTCTAGGTGGGTCTACCAAGCCCAACCTAGTCCATATACTCGAACCAACTATTTTAAAACCATTTAAAACAATTAACCACTCACCTAAGCTTCCAAGCTCAACGACCAAGCAAGCAATCACCTTCAACTTCCCGGATTCGGTCCCAAAGCCTCTTCCACGTTTCTTCTTGCTTCTAGTCAAACAAAACACATACATTACTTCTCAATTCAATGCTAAACTCAACCATCAACTTACTTTGCAAACACACCCCAATTTCCACAATTTCCCAAACCACATAAATCTTCAAAAACCCAATTTTCGTATTCCCACAATCCTTGGCTGAATCACCCATTTCCAAACACCCAAATGACTTCCAAAACATCCCAAATCACCCTCCTAACGTAGGTAGACCATCAGCCCTTCAAAACCAACACTAAACCTCCCCAAAACTCAAGTTTTCATACTCTAAAATTTGCCCTAAGGACCCACTACGAAAATTCATCCAAAATCAACGAAAATTCATTATGATTAAACATAACCCCAAAAAAATTTCTCAAAATAAATTGAAAAACCCCATCAAAACCCAAATTTCCATATGAACCCTAATTCCCAAAACTCACTATTTTTGAAATCTAAAACAATAGATAAGTAGAGAATAGAGAGGAGGTTAAGAAAATATATTTGCCTTTTAATTTGGTGTCGAAATCAAGTGGCAAAATCAATGGAATAGTAATTAGGGTTTTAGGAGAGTTTGAAAATGGGGGAGGGGGTTTTGAAATTGGGAAAGGGGAAATGAGGAAAAAGATGACAACTTTTTCATAAAAGTTGTCTTGCTTTATTTAAAATGTGGGCAAATCACAACTTTGGTCCATCCCTCTTTATTACGATTCAAATAGGTCATTATTCAAAGTTGGTTTATTTTAATTAGATTTTATTTGACTCGAACAACAACCCGGCTAACTCCTAGGCCCAAGACACGGGTGTTACACTGCTTCTACTCACTACTCCTCTTACAGTGGCAATCCAACCTCTCCTAGCACATACAATACTCGAAGCTCCTCAGTACCCAACCCACCTTCATCCCCATCTCAAGCTCATATTGCTAACACTCCTAATGATCAGTGGGTAGTTGACTCTAGGGCCACGCATCATGTCACTGCTGATGCTGGAAACATAACCAATGCAGTTGATTACAGTGGTCCAGGTAAGGTCCTTGTTGGTAATGGTGTTCCTCTCTCAATTGATTTGGTTGGATCAAATTCCCTTCTTACTTCTTCTCAATTGTGTGTCCCTCACATAACCAAGAATTTGCTCTCGGTATCCAAGCTTGCTAGGGATAATCAAGTCTTCTTTGAGTTTCATGCAACTGATTGCTGTGTTCGAGATGAGATTTCTGGGGATGTACTGCTTGAAGGTGCAGAGCAAGATGGGTTATATGTTTTCAACCTGAAGAATAAAGCTGTTCCAGTCTATAATGTATCGAAGTCCTATGACCTGTTTGAGTTATGGCATAGGAGGCTAGGCCATCCAGCCTTTGAAACATTGGTTACCATGTGTAGTTCAATGAATGTAAAGCTTTCCTCAAAAGATATTAAAACATGTACTTCGTGTCCCATGGGCAAAAGTCACAAGCTTTCTTTCTCTCATTCTTCCACTGAGTATACTTCTCCATTTGAATTGATCTTCACAGACCTATGGGGTCCTTCACATAACGTATCAAATGGATTTCTCTACTACATTTGTTTTGTGGATGCTTACACACGACACACATGGATCTACCTATTGAGAGATAAATCTCAAGCTCTCTCTGTGTTTCAATTGTTTCAACAGATGGTTATAACTCAGTTTGGATGTAAGATCAAAGCAATTCAAAGCGATTGGGGAGGAGAGTATCGTTCCTTCACCACTTATCTTCTCAAAGAAAGAATTAATCACAGAGTAACATGCCCTCACACATCTGAGCAAAACGGCATTGTCGAAAGGAAACACCGACATGTTATTGAATTAGCTCTTGTTCTTCTGGCACAATCCTCTATGCCTCTACGTTTTTGGTCCTATGCTGCCATTACTGCTGTGTTCTTGATAAACAGAATGCCTACTAAAGTTCTCAATGGAATTTCACCCTTCAAAAAGCTTCATGGGAAGAAACCGAGCTATGACCAACTGAAGATCTTTGGATGCAGATGCTTTCCCTATCTCAGGCCCTTCAACTCTCATAAACTTGAATTTCGGTCTGAAGCCTGCATTTTCTTGGGTTATAGCCCACAGCATAGAGGTTTTCAATGCTTGGCACCCAGTGGCAAAGTGTACACATCAAGACATGTTGTCTTTGATGAAATGTTTTTCCCCTTTGGTCAACAGAAACATGAGGTGTCAAGAGACTCAACACATACATCTCAGTCTCTAAAACTTGTCACTGACATCAGCCGCATGAATGATCAACACCACCAAGTGTCTCCTACAAGGGATAACTCTCAAGTACCTCCATCTCAAGCATGTGACACATCCTCTCCAGACCATGATCAAGGTCAAATTTCAGGTGACAATCTTTCTCCTATTACTGAAACCACATCGACTGGAGAGCATCTTCAACATACTACACCAACTGAACCTGAGCTCATACATCATAGCCACATTGTTTCTTCTGTTCAGAATCCTCCAATCTCAGGTGATGATATTTCTGCTCCTTCAGTTTGCCATAATGAACCTTCATCTACTACAAGTAACATCTCAGGTGCTACTTCCAATCAACATCCGATGCTTACTCGAGGGAAATGTGGTATCTTCAAACCAAAATCCTTCCTAAGTACAATTGACAGTGATGAGCCTGAAGATATCTACCATGCTTTACAATCCCCTCGATGGAAAGAAGCAGTTGTTGCTGAGTTTCATGCTTTACAAACCAATGGCACATGGACCTTGGTTGAATTACCTCCAGGAAGATCGATTGTTGGATGTAAATGGATCTTCAAATTGAAAAGAAATTCAGATGGTACAGTTCAAAGACACAAGGCAAGACTTGTTGCCAAGGGATACTCTCAAATCCCTGGGCATGATTTCCATGATACCTATAGTCCTGTTGTGAAGTTCCCTACTGTGAATATCATCATCTCTTTGGCAGTGTCACAAGGATGGCAACTTCGACAGGTTGATGTAAACAACGCCTTTCTTAATGGCGAGCTTGAACCACCAGGATTTGAGAAGTAATCCTCGACTGGTGCTCCACTTGTGTGCAAATTAAACAAAGCCCTGTACGGGCTAAGACAGGCTCCACGCAACTGGAATGCCAAGTTAAAACAATGCTTGAAGAACTTGGGGTTCACTGAATCTAAAGCTGATAATTCCTTGTTTATCAAGTGCACCAACTATATCTACACTTACATGTTAGTGTATGTAGATGACATCGTGGTTACAGGATCCTCAGCCACAGAGATTAATAGAGTGGTTGAACAACTTCATCAGCAATTCTCGTTGAAAGACCTAGGCAGTCTAAACTACTTTCTTGGCATTGAAGTAAGCAGAACCAGTAATTCTCTTCATCTCAGACAACGAAAATTCATTCGAGAGTTACTTCAGAAGACTCAGATGGAAAGAGCTAATTCTACACCAACACCTATGGTTGCGTCTCAGAAATTGTCAGTAGAGGGTGCAGGGAAACCATTGTCTGATGCTCGAGAGTACAGAAGCATTGTAGGAATGTTACTTTATGTTTGTCATACTCGCCCTGACATTACCTACAGTGTCAATAGAGTTGCTCAATTCATGCATGCTCCTTGTGAGTTACACATGGTTGCTGTTAAAAGGATCCTCCGATACCTAGTTGGTACTCAAGACTTTGGCTTAACTTTTACCAGATCTTCATCTAGCCCACAAGTGGTAGCATTCTCTGATGCTGACTGGGGATCAAGCACTATCGATCGACGTTCCATATCAGGCCATTGTGTGTTCGTAGGCAATGGTCTTGTAACATGGAATTCTTCAAAACAAAAGGTGGTTTCAAGGTCCACAATGGAAGCAGAGTATAGAAGCCTTGCGGACTCAGCAGCAGAAGTTATTTGGATTAATGCCTTACTAAAAGAAATGGGAGTAAAATTTGAACAAGTCCCAACCATATGGTGCGATAATACGAGTGCCATAGCCCTCACTGCAAATCCAGTCTATCATGCTCGCTCCAAGCATGTCGATCTCGACATTCATTTTGTTCGAGAAAAGGTAGCCCTCAATCAGATATGTGTGAACTATGTTCCTGCCACACATCAAATTGCTGATGGTTTCACTAAACCGTTGACAAGAACGATGTTTGAAGCTTTCAGAGACAAAATTTGCGTCAAGAAGATGGAAGAAGCAGGGGGAATGTTGAATGAAGGAATACGTGCATGACCTCAGCCGTACAATGTCATGAAATCTCCAGAAACCTCACCTGTATACGTGTCTTGTGTTCATTGCATTAGTTGTCAGGTTGTTAGGGTTTATAACAAACTTCTCCAGCTCATACAATAGTTGTACACAGCGTGCTTATCCTCATGCTCTTCTGAATATAAACACCCCTCTGTATCGACTCAAAACATGAATGAAATCATCCTCTTTACACGTTGTGTTTGTTAATTCAATAATTGCATGATCTATGATTACTGCAAAGACACAAAGCGTTTCCCCAAGGCCTTCCCACCGAATGTGCATTTTCCAACCTGCTCTAGATCCATTATCTTTCATGATTATAATGCTGATAATTGTATTCCCCCGGTTTAAAAATCTGTCTTCTTGATGTATTTTCCCCCTATGCCATTATGTTATTGTTTACAATTTTGAAATAAAGTGTTTGTAACGTCTATTTTATAATTTTGAGTTATCTAATAATAATTATGATTAAATTGATAAAATATACTCGTTATGTCCCATAAAATTTGTTCTTTTTGTGTTTTAAAATTATCCGGCATAAATTGTCTCTTTAAAAAACACAACAACTTTTAGTAAACACATTTTCTTTTCTACCTTCTTTTTAGTTTTCGAATAAAACGAACTTTAACTTTTTCAAGAATAATATTATCATTTTAATTATTTCACAACACATCTCCTACACGGATGGAAATCATCTGCCCCCAAAGTATGCCCCCATTTGTGCCCCCACTTTAAAATAGTTTGTTTAGGGTTTATGATTTAGAGTTTAAGGTTGGGGCTTAGGGTTAGGGTGTAGGGAATTAAGAGTAGGGTGTATTTTTTTAGGATTTAGGGTTTGTGGCTGAGGATATGAAAATTAGGGTTAGGGTGCAAGATTTAATTTTTATCTATTTTTTAGGCAGGAGCATAGAAGGAGGCATGCTTAGGGGGCAGGAGAATTTTACCCCTCCTACACAAACTTTTTCTTCCTAAAACTATGTAAAAAATCAACAAATAACAATATTTTACGGACGGATGGAGTATCATATTATTCCTTCAACAAGAACAGGGAAATACAAGTTTAACATCGTTGAAACAAGAAATTAAAACAAAGCACACATCAAACATGAAACGAGAAATTTAGAAAATTTCGGACATAGTCGAATTATTCTGACAAAGATGGAGAGGCCTAATATAAGTTATAACCATCGTTTGTGAGAAATGAGAGCTTAGCTTTAGAAAACGGGCTTTCTGACGAGAACAACGGAGTTGATGACTTCATTTGTGGGATGAAAAACCGAGAGAAGCTCAAAACCAGGCAAATCTACCTCGTCCACAACGGGGTATAAAAATGCTCTAGCACCATTGGCACTCCTCACAAGCAAAAACCCTCCCGCCTTCATGTACTTCCTTACGTGCCCAATAATCTTTAGTTTCTGGTCTTTGCTCATCCCAACCAAAGCCGCCAGAAATATACAATCGTATTCCGCTAATTTCTCCCTTACCTCCATGATATCACGCGTCACGAACTTCATCCTCTTCTCGAACTTGCTATCCGAAGCCACAAGCTGACGAGCCGCATCGTTGGCCGCTTCATCGATGTCGAAGTTGTCAAAATGTGTAGATTTCATGTGATGGGTAGCCATTACAATGGAGGTGAGAGGCATTGGACCCGAGCCAACAAACGCCACCTTCTTTGGTTGCACCACACCATTATCGCAAAGAATTCTATATTCCAAACTGGCCAGCTCCACGTAGTTGCCATAATAAGGGAAGAGATTGAGATTATTCAATGGTCGGGGGATTTTGGATAAAAAAGTGGCGAATTCGAGCTCCAACAAGCCTTCGGCTCGGCCACAAAGAAGTATGAGATTCTCCCGCATGTGCTGCACATCTTGGGGTAAGACCTTGATGTCTATATCGGAAGGAAGGGTACAAAGTTTGACGAGATGAGTGAAGAGGCTATTCACCTGCTTCGATGGCCTCAAAGACTCGAGCTTGGAAATCATATCGTGGATTTGAATGACGCGAGCGATGAGGATTTCAGCCGGAATCTGGGTTTCATTTTGGAGGGAAGCCATTGATGTAAAAAACTACTCGACTGTGTCTGTGTATGGGAAATTGGATTTAGAAAACGATGAGTGGATTCAGGGCTTGCGGTTCCAACTACTTATAGTGGCAGGCCCAACGTATGATGTATTAAAAAGTATTTGTTAAACATCAAATATAATAGTTGAACATGATACAAATATAATTACTTGTTAAACATCATTCGAATATAATTACTTGTTAAACATGATTCGAATATACTATGAACATGATTCGAATATAATAGTTGAAAAAACATGTAATTATATTAGAATTATATTCGAATCATGTTCATATTATATTCAAATCATATTCGAAATATCATATTCAAATTATATTTTGAAAATAATTTTAATATGATTCGAATATAATATAGACATAGTTCAAATATAATTCTAATATAATTTGAATTTTTGCTCAAAAAATATATTTCGAATATAGCAAAATTTGAATTAATAATTCAAATATATTTAGAAGATGATTCAAATATAATTTGAATATGGTTCGAATATAATACGAACATGATTCGAATATAATTTAAATTTTACTCAAAAACTATAATTCAAATATAGTGAAATTAGAATTAATAATTAGAATATAATTGTAATTCGAATCTAAAAAATTACTAAATTAGTATTAAAATATGGAAACAGTATAACTATATCATTAAATATAGAAAATATGGTCTCTCAGAACATAAATCTTGAATCCGATCTGCAAAGCAGCACTCCTTTTTTCTCCATGCACAAAAGGAGAGGGCCTGCTTGCAAGGGGAGTTGAAATCCCGAGAGGGGTGAAATTGAGAATTCGAGAAATAGAGAGGGTTATTGTGAAGACTATGAGCTTCCTTCTTTTTTTGGCGTTTTTCCAATATATTCCTGGGAATCGAAATGGATACAAAATGTGGAGAGAAGCCGCGAAGGAGGAGGGAAAGAATGGGGTGGAATTTTGAGAGCTATGGAACTGCTACAGAAAATACACGATTGGGCCACGTGTGTCCTTGGATTTTGGGCGGCTGCAGTTCGGCCATTTTTCACACCCGTTCTTCTCGGCCTCGAAAGAAAACAGCCGATGGTCTTACAATCTACACTGAAGAAGAATTGGGTAATCTGATGCTGGGAAATGGGAATACACCGCTTTGTCCATTTGACTGTGATTGATGACGGAATTGTGATAATTTCATAATGTTAAAGGGTTTTAGGATCTGCTTGTTGTAACATAAGTCTTGAACTTTTTACATGAAATGCAATTTTGATACTTCCTTTTCTATGACCTGATTCTAATGTTTTTTTAATCTGAATTATATTCAACAGCGGAATATAAAGGAATCACATCTTTTATAAGAAAAATATAATGCAAAATAAAATAATAAAAATATAAAGGTGTGAAAAATGTTAAAATATCAGATTTAACACTGTTAGAAGAAATTTTCTGAAATAAAAATTCAGAAAAACTATAACTTTGTCTTGAGTACTCTTTGAATATAGCAAAAATTCTTTCACTACTTGTTTTTGGTATGTCGGCACAACCACAAAAGGAAATCATAACATATATATAACGGTCTCCTTTGTTGAAAAACGTTCGTTGATACTCGTCACTCGAACGCAAAACTATAAAAAGACAGATTACTGTCATGAAGACGGACAAAAATTGCTAAAAAGCAAACGAAAGAACTGCCATAAAAGCAGATTTGAATAAGAATCCGACAAAGTGAAAGAAAAATAAGAAACAAACTTGAAAAACGAAATATTCATCGAAAAAGATAAATTTTATTTATGCACAGAATCAGCAAAACGGTCAAAGACTATCGCCGATATAAAAACAATAAAAAACATAAAAAAATTATAACTGTCTCAGAGAAAATAGAGAAATGAAAAAAAATGGAGAGTATATTCCTAATGTTTGTTTTGAATGGTGGTAATTTGACTTAGCTCTTCGGAACTAAATTAGACGTTATATAATGCGTTGCATTTCAATAAAATTGCAGTTCAATCCTTATTATTGGTTTAGCTCTTAATCTATGAAATCAATTGGGCAATCAAGTGTTTATATTTTAGGGTTAAATCTAATTGAGTGGAGTTTGGAATGTTTAGTACGAAAATTTTGAAACTGCTACCCTAAAGGGTTTTTATCATCAAAATTGATAAATCTCATTTTCATTATAAAATACACACTGAAATTGACAATCGATTCATTTTGGAGACTTGTGATTAAATCTCATTATTGTAAAAGTAGCTGTCAAAAGACAAAATCTTTTCACTGCTGGGAAAGGAATTTACCTAGGGGTGACAATTGAGTGGGGAATAATTGAAAATTGTGGAGATTTAAATTGATGGATTTAGAGAATAATTGAAATCTTCATCCCACGAGATGAGGATGTGAAGAGTTTTATAAGCGAAGTTCAAATAGAGAAGGGGACAGGGATTGCTATACTCGAACCGTGAGAATAACCGAACCGTACCCGTATAAATCACCGCGGGGATCCAAAAAAAATATCCGAAGTGATCCCAATATTTTATAAAGTTGGATGAGCATAAGAGTATTTCACCTATTTTTCAATAAAAATAAAAAATTTCACAACCTGAGCATGACCTACTAGAGTAAGTTTAAAATTTGTCCATAAATTCCATAAAAATAATTTGAAAGTGATATATGTATCGTTGTAAACATGATTCAGTTTAATTTTGTTTAAAATATACGATGATCGATTTTGATATGTATTTTAAAAGGTATGAATATTTAAATGTTGAAATATCATAAAAATTCTACCAGATAAATCAATAAGTGTAAAGTGGATCGTTGAATCGATAAATGCCAAGAGGGGGTGAATTGAATTTTTAATTTGGTTGGTAGTGAAGTGGTAAAATAAAATTAAGGACAATGGCAATTATAGTGGTTCAAGTTCCAAATGAACTCTACATCCACAACTTTAGCTCCCACTAAGGATTTTCCAAACAATTTCACTAATTGATCTTCCCATTTTCTAGGCTTAGCAGGAAACCTTTACACAAATAATTAATTTTCTACCCAAAATTAACCAAACCCAATCACAAGTGTACAAAGAAGAATGTGGCAAATACAATGTATCTCTCAAGGATTATATTGCCCAAATTACAAGCACACAACCTAATTGAATCTGAAAAAATAAGAAATTATAAGGATTGACAATTAGGGTTTTACAAGGATATAGGAATTTAAGCACTTGAGCTTGGATTTGATGTAGGATTGTTTCTCTTAGGATCAATAGTTGTTGCTGGTTGTTTTTAGACTCTCTTTTATACCTTCTCATTCAATTCAAGCCGTTGGAGTGATTGCCATCATCAATATAGCCGTTGGGATGCAATCTTCTCACCATAAATGCACTTCTGCAACTACCCGTTCAAAACACATGTACCTGTTTCGAAACAGACCAAAATAAAAATAGTCGTTGGGTGTAATTAAGAGACCGTATCGAAACTGATACGATCGTTTCGATACGCTAAGAGCCCGTTCCGAAACGGTTGATACAATTTCGAAACAATTTGAAACTGTCAAAACTCGTATCGAAACGTGCTTAAATTGTTTCGGTACGTCTTAACCATTTTGTAAAAATCAGTTATAAAATTGCAACGGTCATAAATTTTAAATCCAAGTTCAACTCTCGTTTCGATATAGCCATATCGAAACAGATCTGCTCATTCCGTTGTTCTTCATTCGTTTCGAAACATAGTGTCTTGTTTCGATACTATCGTATCGAAACGGGAAGACTCGTTCCGAAACAAGTTTTAACACGTTCCGAAACACCTAAGGGCTGTTTAGAAACGGTGACTCAAAAATTACCGTTTTGACTTGGAAAACACTTAGAAAATTTTGTATAACTATTTGGTTTTGACTTGACCACTTTGCTTAAAAGTTTTGGGAAGTTTTGAGGGCTTAAAAATTTATTTTCTATTTTTAATTTAGTCCTTAAATTCTTTGTTATATCAAAATCAATTCTTTAGTTTTATAGTAAGCCTTATATTCTATAATCGTACGAAAGTCTAAATTCGTTTAAAATGACGATTTTTGATTTCAAGTTATATATTAGGAGTTATTAATTTTGAGTGAGAAAATGTAAGAAGAAAAGACTGCAGATTGTTTCAAAAAACAAAGGTAGTGACATCAAAAATTTCACATAAATCGTACTAGTAAAATTAGAATAGGTAATTTATATGGTTAAAAAGATTATCGAATCTAGTTTCTTTTAGAACAAACGAATCATGATTTAGAATTGTAGATTATTAGTTACATCTTTTCTTTTAAAGGTAGTGCAGACAGTCATGTTTCAAAAGTTAATAATTTAGTCATGTTTTATAGTTTTAGGGTTTAGGGCATCGTAACCTTTTTCAGGCTACCGCGACGTAATATTAGCGCAAAGCAATATAAGAGCCGCATTACGACTTTTGCGATGTATATTGCGCCGTTATATCATAATGTCGCATCCAAATGAACTGAAATATAAAATTTTAGAAAATAAAATACTTGAATGCTTTTAAATTTAACAACCAACTATATCGGTGTGACATCGGTTAATCAATTGGTCTCGTGAACTAGAATCATTTAGGCTCGTGAATATAAAAATATATTTATATATTCATGGTGTAACCCAAAGCCATACATCAATGGTTGTTAGTAAGAATATATTATTTATTAATTTATCGAGCATAGACAAATAAGTATTTAATTTAATGTGTAATAAATTATTTTTATTTGATTACTAAACCAATTATATTATCAATTTAGAAAATTTATTAATCTATAAAACATAAATAAAAGAGTTAGAAATCTTTACCTTTTTAATATTATTCGTATGTTATTATATATTAATTTATCCTATGATGTTTGTATAGTTTATATTTTTAAATAAATCTTTATCTATAAATTAAATTTTTAATTTTTATATATTAAATAAAGGGTAAACTATACTAATGACCACCGAACTATGGGGTTGGTGTCGATTTGACCACTATATTTTCAATTGTGTTAAGTATACCACATAACTATTTAATTGGTTCCAATGTAGCCACCTGCCGTTAAATCCTGACGGAAAGATGATGTGGCAGTTAAAAACAAATTGGTATAATTATACATTTAATCCATATTACTTAGGCATTCTATCAATTTAGTCCTAATTTTTATTTAATAAAACAATTAATTATTTTAATTAAGTGATGCCACGTGTCATCACCTCATTGGAGGACTTTAACTATTTATATTTGAGTTAATAATTTTATTTTACCCTCCAATGAGGTGGTGACGGTGTCCTCTTAGAAAGAGGTAAACCTATATACCATCAAGCTAAATACACATTTGAAATTTGTTGTACAACATTTATTATTTATCTTTAAGGAGAATCACAAATGCTGTACGTTACAATGCCACCACTGCTATTATCTCTTTTTATACAACTGTTTGCCACCACTGCTGCCTTCTCTTACCACAAGCATGTAAAACACCTTCCCATTTTGATTTAACTTTGTCAACTCATGTCCTTCAACCTCCATAGCTGAGTTGTCTTAGCATCCACCAAATATGAAAACCACTAGTTAAGGCTGCAGCAATTAGAAAGAATTGGCACCAAAGTCTATGCTACTACTCACCTTTTTTGTGTGTGTGGATCTTCCTCTTCTACTCGGTCTTTGTTCGGGAGGTGTCTCTTGAATTCGATTATTATTCAAACGCCAGCCTTTGGGTGTCAACTAATGAAGCATATTGCCCCTTCCTAGCTAGCAATTTCATATGGGATCCCAGTTCTGCTATCTGCCCATTTGAACAAAGAGCGATTTGATGGGCATTCTGAACTGTGCTTAATCTATGAACAATCACTAATGTTGTTCTGCCTTTCATTAGATGATTCAATGCATCTTGGACCAGGCGCTCACTAACTGTATATAAAGCACTTGTTGCCTGCAACGACAATTTTTTTTTATTTTTTTTAAATCCATTCATTTGCATATTTATATGCTTTCTAAATGCAGATGGAGTTCAATAATATATATAAAAAATATATTCAGCAAGCCTTCACGAAGACACAGAGGTCTGGTATTGTAATGCTCTTGAGAATGACCAACATGCCGAGAACCCTGCTACTAAAGATAAATAATAAATGTTGTACAACAAATCTCAAATGTATGTTTGGCTTGATGGTAAACAGGTTTACCTCTTTCCAAGAGGACACAGGATTGAACCAAATGAGGTGGTGACACATGACATCACTTAATTAAAATAATTAATTGTTTTATTAAATTAAAATTAGGACTAAATTGATAGAATGCCTAAGTAATAGGAATTAAATGTATAATTATACCAATTTGTTTTTAACTGCCACATCATCTTTCCGTCAGGATTTAACGGCAGGTGGCTACATTGGAACCAATTAAATAGTTATGTGATATATTTAACACAATTGAAAATATAATGGTCAAATCAACACTAACCCCATAGTTCGGTGGTCATTAGTATAATTTACCCTTAAATAAAATACATAAAATAATATATTTATATAATATTAGAACATTAAAATATGGTTGCAAAATGTATATTTATATAATATTTTGAAAAAGTTGTGATTTTTTAGAAACAAATTACAACCGCACCGACCGTTACGCGATACGTAACATCCGTAGCGTCCGCATCCGCGACACCACAACGTAATTGAGATAGAGGCTGCAATCGCAATTTAATACTATGGGTAATGTAAAGTCTCATTTTTCACCATGTTTTCTTTCAGAAATTTCCTTTGCTCTTACAACTTCCTCCCACTTTTGATTAGTTGCATAAATATTCGAGAGTAGAATATAGTTTCCATCTCAAACAAATGCTAATTCAAGATTCCCATGGAACCTACAAAAGTTAAAAGAGAATCCCACATAGAAACAGTGGCAACAAATTAAGGGCATTGTCTGTATCAAATCGTAAGCTTTTGACGCTGCCACGTTTAGTTTAGCATACATGTCTATAAGAGAGGAAGCTGTTTGAGTATTAGGTATAATCTTTTTAATTGCAGGTTGAGGGCTTGCAAGAGAGGTTGCAGAAGAATGTTATGGTTTCCAGTGGAGGCAGCCTGCATGCTTTGGCACAATCGTTAGTGGAAACGGTCTGACCAAATAGAGATGATAGTAAAAAACACATTAATAGACCAAGTTCACATCTGACCAAATAGAGATGACAGTAAAAAACACATTAACAGACCAAGTTCACATCTGACCATATAATCAGAATGTGAGTCCAGTTACTGGGACCGGTCTTTTAGTATGAGATCGACTTGTCATTTTGAATAAAATCTAAAAAGCAGTACGGAACAAAAAAACGCTGAATAAAAATAGCTCAGCTCATTTCTACTTGTTGAGGTGGATCACCCTCACTGGAACTGGTGTTTTAGTTTGAGATCGACTCCCAAGTATGTTAAGGAAATTTGGTTTCCCTCAAACATTAAGGTCACAAATCCTGAAACATTTTTCTCTTATTGTTCTTCCGTTTTTTCCAGCTAACAGATGAACATCGATAAAAGTTGAGCACAAAATAAAAAGGAAAATCCAGAGAACCCACTTAACATCTATCTATCTATCTATATATATATATATATAATAATCCCTGCTACAGTGATAGACCAAAGTCAGGAGTATCAGGCATTGACCCAGATATGTTGAAGGACTGTTTGATCTTCAGTGATAGACCAAATGCATATTCTGACAGACATGCCCAATGTTTTGTAAATGTAAAGAGTTGAAGTAACAAATGAAACAAAGAACTCATGTTGCAAACATTTGTATTTGTGTACAGATGCTACTAGCTTTTCAGATAGTATGTCACTTTAAACACTCAAAAGCTTAGGTGCCATCCACAGTAGAGTTCCACGAACACCTCCTGGAACTAATGTATGGCCTGTGGGTGTTCGCGGTTAACCAAAATATTATAACGGTTAACCTATAAGTTATGTTCTTAGTGTAAAAGTTATATGTTTTTAATGTGATTAGAGGGAAAATACATAGAGAATGTATCTAAGAATGCATAGAAAATTAGGGACTCATTCTTAATGGTTAACCAACGGTTAACCATGAACACCCCCTTTGATAAGCCCAAATCACCAATCTAAAAGGGTACATGCATTGCTTTTGTTTCAATTCCATCCACCATCAGACAACTAATAATAAACGAACACCGCGTACGGTGTGCCGGTGAGCATAGTATTAAATTGTGGTCGAAATACAACACCACTAACAGCAATCGCATTTAAAATCATTGTTATTTAATACTATGATGGTGAGACAGAATATGCTATAGAAACAATCTCAAAGCTTCAACCATTATAAATAAATCACCAAAATAAAACCCTAACCCTAGTGAACCCATCACTTGAACACAACTTCTCATACTCTTCTATCATGTTGATATCATCATCATCATTCACTACGGACACCAAATCCATCAACTTGTTCTTAAATTACACATGGAAGGTTTTCTCTCACACCATGTATTTCAACAACGGGGAAAACTCTCCCCAATATTGAAACTGATATACAAGTTCCCTACTTTTAAGCCATGAACAGATTGATTTAGTGTCCATAGAGAATGATGGGGATAAATAAACAAAAGAGAGTACCGGAAATCATTAAATCTCTTGAGTTCTCACAAAACCAGAAAACATTGAAGAAAAGAAAGGAAGAAGATGGACATTGGAGAGAGAACGGCAGAAAAAATCATTCATATTCATCATACTTTTCTTCACACTCAACCCTAATTATCACCGTCCTAAACCGATCTTGTTGAACCGGTTTATGGTTGCAAAGGGTTTGAACCAGCTCAATTTCTTGAACCGAATTACTACCAAACCTGGTTGGAACCCAAAGATTAGCCCACATGGGACCCAACAATCCTCGATTTGGATAGTCCAAATATGTTTCACGACCAACTTCAAATCCAGAGTTTGAACCCGCAACACACATGGGAGCCTTTCCCATATTCAGGTCTTGGATGCTCGTAGACAACCCCACCATTTTGAAGAGCCCTGGGTTGTATTGTAACAACCATTCAATTCCACTTCAAGCACAATTTCTGCCATTGGCGGCGGCACAGGCAAACGAGGGAGTATGTCCACAGTGGTGATCGGTTTATGCAAATTAGCTACTGGTGGTGGCGCAGTTGAAGCAGACAAAATGGGCACCGAAACTCTATGTTCCCCAAAAATCGATTTAAGCATCGATTCAAATTTCCCAAGAGTCTTTTCTATTTTCGCAAGCCCTTTTTTCATATTATATTTTATTATGTTTTAGAAAATTTTATATTTGACATTTATTTATTTTACAAACTTAATTATGTCAAATAAAAAGTGATTAAAAAATAACAATAATATTACTATCAAAACTACTCACCACGTAAACTTTCTACCGGAGATTATTAATTTTGGATATACTATTACATTTGTTCATTGCTCTTTCATTCCTTGTCCATTTTTAATCAGTTTGTTAACGTGGTGAGTATAATACCCTTGTCGCCATCATTTTGTGGTCGATGACACCATAGCTTTTTTAGTTTTTTTATTTAGTTTTTTAAATGTAATAATTGTGTCTTCTTAACACTTTTTTACACATTTTGGTACATATCTTCTACCTTTTAGCACGTTTTTCTTCTCTTAATCGGACCTTTGGCCACTTTTTTTTCATTTGATTTTTTATTAGGGTTGAATTTGACGTTACCACGACTGATCAAGATGATGCTCTTTTGATTATCCTATTAATATTCCTCTTTTAGACGCTCGAACTGAATTTTGGTACGAGCTCACAGTAAACGCTCTTGTTCGCAATTAAGTTTTGGTAACAACGGTGTTGTCAACGTGCCTTATTGTTGTAATATGTATTATTTAATATTATTTGTTGTTAGTTTTTGAGCCGGAACAACCAAGCCAATATACTTCCTCAGACAACAAAATACATGAAAAACCAAAACCAAGTAACAGAAACAAAAACAAAAACAACAAAAAATCACCCAATAGATGCAAGAGACGACTGAAGAAAAAAAACTAGAAAAAACACTTATTCTCGCCCACGACCCAAGCTCCAACAAAGATCGGTCTTTCTCCTCGCAAAAAGGGATCCGAACGATAAAAACGTCGGGGATGTAAGAGCTCAACATGCCAACAAAGTAAAAATGTGAAGAAAGGAAAGAGGACAGTTGAGAGAAACAAGGAAAAGAGAGAGAAGAAAAGAAAAATAAAAGAAGAAATAAAGAGAAAAGAAGGTTAGCTACTAGAAAAGATGCAGCTGGCTTCATAGGCATAACAAAAGAAAATAGGATTTTGTAACTAGAGAGAAGGTGGAGAATAACTTTGATGAAGAGAGAGGGGTATAGGGGAAGTGATCTTCTTATTACAATAATAATTTTATAAAAATATAATTTTAGGTAAATTTATATTTCATCAATCAAGCACAATAATTTTATATTCAATGATATAGACCAAACAAGGTAAAGTAACATTCTCAATAACATTTAAGTAATTTTATATTCTAAATAATATCATTTTTGAAGATAATATTACATCTTGTAGGCGGAGCTATGAAATTTAGTTTGAGATATCAAAATTTGAATTTTTTATGAAAGAATTCTTTGAAGTAGCCAAAAACAAACAATGCATGTTAATTTCGTTTCAATGGGGTAAATTTTCTTTTATAGGGTGTTGATATCCATTTAAAGTTGTGTTAATTTTATTTTTAGTATTATTTTATATTATATTTATAAGAAGTATTTCTTCAAAAAAATTTATTATCATGTGACACCCCTTTAGTTAGGGTGACCTCTTCAAAATCTTTCATATAGTTTTTTTTTCAACGGACAAGATGAGGAATTTGATTTGCAGGAAGAAGCTCCATTGGACCACACACAAGCATTGGCATTGAAGTTCCTGTAAGAGGCAGTGAAAGGAGCTCAGGACCAGTCGGTCTAAACAAGACCGCCCCTTGTGGCCCAGTCATCAGCATTCCACAAGCTTGAGTAAATTCTCATCGGTTTCTTCTTTGGAAACGGGACACCAAATGATTTCATGTTTTTAAATTCTCTGATGGGTGTACCATCCACAGAGAAAATGATGCGTTGCGGATTCTAGAGGATTGAATAAGTATAAAAATTTGTTGTTGGATGAACTGTTGTTCTATGTTGCCCTTTTCTTGACGAAACACATTGGTGTGAATAATGTAAGGGTTGCCACTTAGATTTCCATGGAACTCGGAGTCAATTTCATCCCATGTTGATTCTTTCGAAGATAACCGCAGATACAAATAGTGAAATATTCATGAGTACGAGTCATACTATAAGCCGCTAATATGTATTATGTATTCAGAAAGACAGAGTGAAACAACGACTACTAATTATTAGATGGAGTAACAACTTACATAATAGGCAGTGACTGTTTCGGCAGAGTCACCATGTATGAGCTTGAGCTGCATATCAATCTTGCCAAAAAGATATTTATTCCTGGACTGGAAACCAGAACCAGAAGCCTTATTAAGTGAGAGAGTGAGAACTTGTCCATTGTTAATGATCTTACCACGACCATTCCCCATGTGATGTCAAAATCGTTGTTAAAATTTTAGGAATAAATAGAACAAAAATATAATTATTTCTAAAATATTAGACTAAATTATAAAAATTATAAAGTAGTTGGGGTCAATTGTGGGTTAAATAAAGATTTTGAGGACTAAATTGAACAAAAAAATCAACACATTAAAAATATTGGACTAATTCATAAAAATTAGAAAGAAATTGAGGTTGATATTGAAGACTAAATTGAACAAAAATATCAACATATTAAAAATATTGAACTAATTCATAAAAATTAGAAAGAAATTGAGGTTCATTTTGAAGACTAAATTGAACAAAAATATCAACATATTAAAAATATTGAACTAATTCATAAAAATTAGAAAGAAATTGAGGTTAATTTTGGATTAAAAAGATTTTTTGGATTGAATTGAACAAAAATATAATTATATTTAAAATATTAGACTAAATTATAAATAAATTGGGGTTAATTTCAGGTTAAAAATGTTTTTTTGACTAAATTGAACAAAAATATGATTATATTTAAAATATTGGACCAAGTTATAAAAATTGTAAAGAAATGTGGGTCAATTTCGGGTTAAATATAGATTTTAGGACTAAATTGAATAAAAAATATAACTATATTTAAAATATTAGACTAAATCATAAAAATTATAAAGTAGTAGGGATCAATTGTGGGTTAAATAAAGATTTTGATGACAAAATTGAACAAAAATATCATCATATTAAAAATATTGGACTAATTTATAAAAATTATAAAGTAGTAGGGGTTAATTGTGAGTTAAATAAAGATATTGGACTAATTTATAAAAATTATAAAGTAGTATGGGTTAATTGTGGGTTAAATAAAGATTTTGAGGACTAAATTGAATAAAAACATTAACATATTAAAATTATTGGACTAATTTATAAAAATTAGAAAGAAATTTGAGTCGATTCGGGTTAAATAAAGATTTTTAGCACTATATTGAACATAAATAAAATTTCTACAGACTTAACGCCCAATTTACCGCTTAAAATAAGTCAGCTGATTTTTTTTGTTTTAGTGACAAGTGGCGTGTTTTGATTAGTCAACCATTTTTTTTAAACGGAGATTAACGACAGGGCTAATTGAGGTCACAATTTAATGTTTAGGGGAAAACGTCCCAAAAATACTTTAAGGGCCGGTTCGGTATTTTGTGTATACTTCAGGGGTCAAATGGGCCATCAAGCCTTTTTTAAACGGCGTTAAATGGAGGGGCCAAACGAGGTAACATTTTGTAGTTTAGGGGCAAAACGTTTCAAAAAATACTTTAGGGGGCAGTTCGATATTTTATGTATACTTCAGGGGCCAAACGGGACATTAAACCAAGAAGAATCAATTAAGTCCATAAGTGTTTTTTACCCGATAAAATTTTTGAAAAAAATAATTAATCAATTAAGCCTTTGAACTAGAAAATTGAATCAATTAAGTCATTTGATCAATTTTGACCATTAAATCTTGATAGTTTTTTCCTTATATATTACTCGCATATGATACACTATCGTTCTATCATGTTGCATTTACAAATTATTTTTTAAAAAAAATTATAAATTATTTAGATTTTTTAGAACTTTTAAAAAGGCTGGGACTTAATTGAATTTGTTATTCAAAAAATTAAGAGCTTTTTACCCCTTTAAACTTTTTTTGTTTTAATTGTCCTAAGTTCAAATCTTTGTTACAGTAAATTTTTAAATTTTTATCTATCAAAATTAAAACGACATTTGATACGACACGATTTCAAAAGCTCGAATTTCAACCGTCACTTTGACCTGTGTCGCTATATTCCTCGAGCCAATCGATGGATCAACTCTTGTCGTTCCACATCCGACCGGGACGTATCCCTATAAATCATATAAAAGTTGAAAAATAATTATAAATTAATTACATAAATTTAGATGTCTCCAATTTGGGAATCTCTCAATCAATTAGTCACGGAGCATTTCGTTTACCTTAAATTGATAAATTAGAGCCTGGAGTGAACCTAAAGCCGAAGAAGAAACCAGGCTGTATTATTATATTATTGGAGTTGACTAACACATGTTGGAAAAGGGACGACAAAAGAGGAGAGTTTAGATTCGTCGGACCCTTTCGCCAGGGGTAAAAATCTCCTGCCCCCTAATCATGCCTCTTTCTATGCCCCTGCCTAAAAATACTTAAAAATTAAATCTTGTCTCATAACCCTAATTTTCATATCTTAAACCCCAAACCCTAAACCCTAAAAAATACACACTACCCCTAATTCCATACACATTAACCTTAAGCCTCAACCTTAAACCCTAAACCCTAAACCCACTATTTTAAAGTGGGGGCACAAATGAGAGCATACTTTGGGGGCAGATGATTTTCATCCTTTCGCTGGTTTGGTTATTTCATAGTGATATTGCTTTTGTCAAATGTCAATGCCTTAGTAGTTGCTGCCACATCCACTCATTTTTATTCTATTATATTCCAATACATGTTGACCTAATGTACCTCACTATATGTCTTCCATCTCTCTATCAATATGCTCTCTCTTAAGTCTTACCTATAAATACAAACAATATCAAACAACAGCAACAACCTGAACCATTGTCTGCAACAACGAGAATTCACATCAACAAAATGGCTTCTTCCACTAGGATTGTTCTGTTGTTGCTCATGAGTTCCTTGGTGGTTGCCTTTGCTGACGGTAACTTTTATTAAAGTTGCGACGTCGTTTGGGGATATGGCAGCCATGCCTTGATTCAGGAAGGTGGCGACCTGCTTACTTTGTCTCTGGACAAAACCTCGGGTTCTGGATTCCAGTCCAAGGATGAATTTCTATTCGGAAAGATCGAGATGCAACTCAAGCTTGTCTCTGGGAATTCAGCTGGCACTGTAACTGCCTATTATGTAAGTCTTCAACTTGTTCGTAATATGATTTAAATTTCATTTCTCTTAGAGTTAGACCACTGTGGCAATAACATTTGACGAGTCTTGTATGATGTGCGTGTGCAACAGTTATCCTCAAAAGGTGAAACTTGGGATGAGATAGATTTTGAATTCCTGGGGAACTTGAGCGGACAACCTTACATTCTCCATACCAATGTATTCAGCCAAGGCAAGGGCATGAGAGAGCAGCAATTCTACCTATGGTTTGACCCCACTGCAGATTTCCACACCTATTCCATCCTTTGGAACCCCAACCGCATTGTGTAAGCAACCAAAGTCCAAAACCAAGCATACATTACATTATTTGTCCTGCAAAATACATTCGTTTCTTTAACTCCTTTACTGTATATCAGATTCTATGTCGATAACATCCCCATTAGAGAGTTCAAGAACCTGGAGTTCCTGGGCGTTCCATTTCCTAAGAATCAGAAAATGCGGTTGTACTCTACGCTTTGGAACGCCGATGACTGGGCAACTAGAGGCGGGCTTGTCAAGACAGATTGGAGTCAAGCCCCCTTTAAAGCTTCCTACAAGAAATTCAAGGTTGATGCTTGTGTTTGGTCTTCTGGTTCATCTTATTGCAGCCCAAACAAAAACGCATGGTTCTGGGAAGAGCTTAACTTTGGCAAGAAAGGGCAGATGAAATGGGTGCAGGATAATTACTGTTGAATGAAGGAATACGTGCATGACCTCAGCCATGCAACGTCATGAAATCTCCAGAAACCTCACCTGTATACGTGTCTTGTGTTCATTGAATTAGCTGTCAGGTTGTTAGGGTTTATAACAAACTTCTCCAGCTCATACAATAGCTGTACACAGCGTGCTTATCCTCATGCTCTTCTGTATATAAACACCCCTCTGTATCGACTCAAAACATGAATGAAATCATCCTCTTTACACGTTGTGTTTGTTAATTCAATATGGTATCATTCGCTTCTGATCTTGGGTTTTTCAGCTTTCGCTGACATTTCTTCATTTGTTTTCCATGGTGAATCCATCTTCTTCCTCAGGTTCTGACGAACCTCTTCTTGAGTTTTCTTCCAAATCCTCCAAATCCTTCACTAACAAGAAGGTTAATATCATCTTAGATGACACCAACTTTCTCTTGTGGAAGCAGCAAGTGCTTCTCACCGTTCGTAGTCATCGGCTTGAACGTCTCCTCAAAGGGAAAATCAAGCCCCCATCTGAAACAATTGTTGATGATACTGGCACTACAGTGGACAATGATGAATATGAAGAGTTTGTAGCACAGGATAGTGCTCTTGCTTCGTGGCTATTGTCGACGATTAGTCCCCATCTTCTCTCCCAGTTTGTAGGTGCTGAAACTGCCAATGGTGTATGGAAGACTGTCACTCAGTTCTTTGCAAACAAATCCACTACGTCGGTCATGAGCCTCTATGGAAAGCTTCGATCGTTGAAAAAGGGTGATGACAGTATGAGGGTCTATCTCACTCGTGTCAAGGAGGTGTGTGATGCTCTTGCTTCTTGTGGAAATGCTGTGTCTTCAATGGAACAGATTGCAAGCATTCTTAAAGGTTTGCCTCGTGACTACCATCCTTTCATGGCTGTTATCACTAGCAGCACCACTCCGTTTTCTGTTGATTCAGTCTATACCATGCTCATTGATGCTGAAGCACAGTTGGCTGGATTTGAATCTGAGTTTGAGGGTCTCACAATCAGTGCAAACATGGCTCGAAGTTCTAATTTCTCTGGCGATTCCTCATTTTCCCATGGTTCACCTCAATCGCGATCCACAAGTTTTGGTGGTAGATCTGGTGGCCGTGGTCGTGGCCGCATGCGTGTTCAATGCCAACTGTGTGGCAAGAATGGTCATCTGGTTGACCACTGCTGGCACAGGTTTGACCAAACCTTCCTAGGCGTCACTTCTTCACAGGGGTCTCGTCCCAATGATTCTGCTTGTATTCCCCTCGTCCCGGTCTGGCCGAATGACTGGTCCGAGTGGGTCACACGGGGAAAACCGAGTGAAAACCCCTAAGGATTCCCCATCGGTTAGCAACCCTAACTTTTTTTTTTCTTTTAACTCTTGTCTAGATGGATATTAAACCCTAAGTGATCATACATCGGAACAACATAAACGAATCAATCGAACGAACTCAAACAATCATAATACAACTCAATTTTAAACTTAACTGTAGGTGTATCGATACCCCTTGACCAAGTCAACTGGTCCAAGTCAACTTGTGGAGACTGTATCGATACACCTAGGAGTGTATCGATACCCTCCCCAATTGTTGACTTCCCACTGTCAACGCTAAGGAGACCGTATCGATACACATGAAGGGTCGTACCGATACGGAACTGGACAGTAGCTCCAGTAGCAAAAATAGTATCGGTACACCTCTCAAGTGTATCGATGCACGAGGCTTGAACAAGAAGGTGGTATCGATACCATACCAACCGTATCGATACCCCTGCACAGCAAAAACCTCCAAACTCAGCAAAAACGATCAAGACTCGATTCTAAATGCAATTTAGGACTCTCCTAGACCCCAGCAAGCATTCATACCTCATTTACATACCACTTCACAGCCATACAAGCATCCAACATGTACATACATCAAAGGAGCATGCAATTGAATCAAGATGACACTTAAACATCCAAAAACTCATACTTCAACATTCAACATAAGGCAAACTCAAAGACACTTAACCAACATTCAAGATAAGCAATTTAGGCATGGTTTACAACTCAAACATGGCATCACACGCCATACAAAAGCAACATAACATGGAGTCTAAACATGCTCATAGCAACAAACAACTATCCAACAAACCATACATGTCCCATTGCTCAAACTATTACATGTCTAACATTGAAATCCATACTTGATAAACTCAAGCCAAAAACCACACTTGGAGGCCCTCCACTTGCTCAAGCAACCCACGAACTAAGGATCTGCAATGTTGAACAGAGAGAGCGTAAGCAATGATGCTTAGTGAGGGTAAGCTCTAAAAACAAACCTCAACATTGCAGGGTCCGAGCACGATCTAGCCAAGGCAATTCACATATAAACCAAGGATCCACAAGAGCCATATGATAAGATGCATGAGCAATATACAAGTAAATGTCATGGTCAACAAGCTCTAAATCATCGACACGAGTAGTCACATCAAACATCCAAATTTAAGATCATTAATCTCAACACATTGATACATTTATCAACCAACATTGGCACCTAGCTATGACCCGAATACACGGATAGACACGTTGGAACTCACATCCAACAACCACACTACCTCACGGTGGGATTACACTCATCACCGGCCTCGCGGAAGGGATTCCACTCATCCTCACGCACCGTCGATGGGATTCAACTCATCACCGACTATATTTAAATACAATTTCCGGGCGAACCCGTACTCCTCCTTGGTGACTCAACGCCACCAAGGCCACGCGCGACTTTTGACTCATGTGTACACACTAACATCCTAATGATCGATCATTTGTATTCAAGTATACTAGTGCCAACATTTACTCATTTCACATTGCTCATTTCAACCAATTCCGTGCTTAGCACGTACTCATCAACAACCATCATCATGTATGTCTCAAGCATCACAAGTCATATCTCATTTCACATGTATAATACAATATACATAACCATTCATATCACATAACATACGAGACATACACAACCACGTAAAAGAGTTCATCCAAGGCTCTAGATCAAGCTTAGGATTAGGCTACCACCCTAATCCTAACTCTAGGTGGGTCTACCAAGCCCAACCTAGTCCATATACTCGAACCAACTATTTTAAAACCATTTAAAACAATTAACCACTCACCTAAGCTTCCAAGCTCAACGACCAAGCAAGCAATCACCTTCAACTTCCCGGATTCGGTCCCAAAGCCTCTTCCACGTTTCTTCTTGCTTCTAGTCAAACAAAACACATACATTACTTCTCAATCCAATGCTAAACTCAACCATCAACTTACTTTGCAAACACACCCCAATTTCCACAATTTCCCAAACCACATAAATCTTCAAAAACCCAATTTTCGTATTCCCACAATCCTTGGCTGAATCACCCATTTCCAAACACCCAAATGACTTCCAAAACATCCCAAATCACCCTCCTAACGTAGGTAGACCATCAGCCCTTCAAAACCAACACTAAACCTCCCAAAAACTCAAGTTTTCATACTCTAAAATTTGCCCTAAGGACCCACTACGAAAATTCATCCAAAATCAACGAAAATTCATTATGATTAAACATAACCCCAAAAAAATTTCTCAAAATAAATTGAAAAACCCCATCAAAACCCAAATTTCCATATGAACCCTAATTCCCAAAACTCACTATTTTTGAAATCTAAAACAATAGATAAGTAGAGAATAGAGAGGAGGTTAAGAAAATATATTTGCCTTTTAATTTGGTGTCGAAATCAAGTGGCAAAGTCAATGGAATAGTAATTAGGGTTTTAGGAGAGTTTGAAAATGGGGGAGGGGGTTTTGAAATTGGGAAAGGGGAAATGAGGAAAAAGATGACAACTTTTTCATAAAAGTTGTCTTGCTTTATTTAAAATGTGGGCAAATCACAACTTTGGTCCATCCCTCTTTATTACGATTCAAATAGGTCATTATTCAAAGTTGGTTTATTTTAATTAGATTTTATTTGACTCGAACAACAACCCGGCTAACTCCTAGGCCCAAGACACGGGTGTTACACTGCTTCTACTCACTACTCCTCTTACAGTGGCAATCCAACCTCTCCTAGCACATACAATACTCGAAGCTCCTCAGTACCCAACCCACCTTCATCCCCATCTCAAGCTCATATTGCTAACACTCCTAATGATCAGTGGGTAGTTGACTCTAGGGCCACGCATCATGTCACTGCTGATGCTGGAAACATAACCAATGCAGTTGATTACAGTGGTCCAGGTAAGGTCCTTGTTGGTAATGGTGTTCCTCTCTCAATTGATTTGGTTGGATCAAATTCCCTTCTTACTTCTTCTCAATTGTGTGTCCCTCACATAACCAAGAATTTGCTCTCGGTATCCAAGCTTGCTAGGGATAATCAAGTCTTCTTTGAGTTTCATGCAACTGATTGCTGTGTTCGAGATGAGATTTCTGGGGATGTACTGCTTGAAGGTGCAGAGCAAGATGGGTTATATGTTTTCAACCTGAAGAATAAAGCTGTTCCAGTCTATAATGTATCGAAGTCCTATGACCTGTTTGAGTTATGGCATAGGAGGCTAGGCCATCCAGCCTTTGAAACATTGGTTACCATGTGTAGTTCAATGAATGTAAAGCTTTCCTCAAAAGATATTAAAACATGTACTTCGTGTCCCATGGGCAAAAGTCACAAGCTTTCTTTCTCTCATTCTTCCACTGAGTATACTCTTCCATTTGAATTGATCTTCACATACCTATGGGGTCCTTCACATAACGTATCAAATGGATTTCTCTACTACATTTGTTTTGTGGATGCTTACACACGACACACATGGATCTACCTATTGAGAGATAAATCTCAAGCTCTCTCTGTGTTTCAATTGTTTCAACAGATGGTTATAACTCAGTTTGGATGTAAGATCAAAGCAATTCAAAGCGATTGGGGAGGAGAGTATCGTTCCTTCACCACTTATCTTCTCAAAGAAAGAATTAATCACAGAGTAACATGCCCTCACACATCTGAGCAAAACGGCATTGTCGAAAGGAAACACCGACATGTTATTGAATTAGCTCTTGTTCTTCTGGCACAATCCTCTATGCCTCTACGTTTTTGGTCCTATGCTGCCATTACTGCTGTGTTCTTGATAAACAGAATGCCTACTAAAGTTCTCAATGGAATTTCACCCTTCAAAAAGCTTCATGGGAAGAAACCGAGCTATGACCAACTGAAGATCTTTGGATGCAGATGCTTTCCCTATCTCAGGCCCTTCAACTCTCATAAACTTGAATTTCGGTCTGAAGCCTGCATTTTCTTGGGTTATAGCCCACATCATAGAGGTTTTCAATGCTTGGCACCCAGTGGCAAAGTGTACACATCAAGACATGTTGTCTTTGATGAAATGTTTTTCCCCTTTGCTCAACAGAAACATGAGGTGTCAAGAGACTCAACACATACATCTCAGTCTCTAAAACTTGTCACTGACATCAGCCGCATGAATGATCAACACCACCAAGTGTCTCCTACAAGGGATAACTCTCAAGTACCTCCATCTCAAGCATGTGACACATCCTCTCCAGACCATGATCAAGGTCAAATTTCAGGTGACAATCTTTCTCCTATTACTGAAACCACATCGACTGGAGAGCATCTTCAACATACTACACCAACTGAACCTGAGCTCATACATCATAGCCACATTGTTTCTTCTGTTCAGAATCCTCCAATCTCAGGTGATGATATTTCTGCTCCTTCAGTTTGCCATAATGAACCTTCATCTACTACAAGTAACATCTCAGGTGCTACTTCCAATCAACATCCGATGCTTACTCGAGGGAAATGTGGTATCTTCAAACCAAAATCCTTCCTAAGTACAATTGACAGTGATGAGCCTGAAGATATCTACCATGCTTTACAATCCCCTCGATGGAAAGAAGCAGTTGTTGCTGAGTTTCATGCTTTACAAACCAATGGCACATGGACCTTGGTTGAATTACCTCCAGGAAGATCGATTGTTGGATGTAAATGGATCTTCAAATTGAAAAGAAATTCAGATGGTACAGTTCAAAGACACAAGGCAAGACTTGTTGCCAAGGGATACTCTCAAATCCCTGGGCATGATTTCCATGATACCTATAGTCCTGTTGTGAAGTTCCCTACTGTGAATATCATCCTCTCTTTGGCAGTGTCACAAGGATGGCAACTTCGACAGGTTGATGTAAACAACGCCTTTCTTAATGGCGAGCTTGAACCACCAGGATTTGAGAAGTAATCCTCGACTGGTGCTCCACTTGTGTGCAAATTAAACAAAGCCCTGTACGGGCTAAGACAGGCTCCACGCAACTGGAATGCCAAGTTAAAACAATGCTTGAAGAACTTGGGGTTCACTGAATCTAAAGCTGATAATTCCTTGTTTATCAAGTGCACCAACTATATCTACACTTACATGTTAGTGTATGTAGATGACATCGTGGTTACAGGATCCTCAGCCACAGAGATTAATAGAGTGGTTGAACAACTTCATCAGCAATTCTCGTTGAAAGACCTAGGCAGTCTAAACTACTTTCTTGGCATTGAAGTAAGCAGAACCAGTAATTCTCTTCATCTCAGACAACGAAAATTCATTCGAGAGTTACTTCAGAAGACTCAGATGGAAAGAGCTAATTCTACACCAACACCTATGGTTGCGTCTCAGAAATTGTCAGTAGAGGGTGCAGGGAAACCATTGTCTGATGCTCGAGAGTACAGAAGCATTGTAGGAATGTTACTTTATGTTTGTCATACTCGCCCTGACATTACCTACAGTGTCAATAGAGTTGCTCAATTCATGCATGCTCCTTGTGAGTTACACATGGTTGCTGTTAAAAGGATCCTCCGATACCTAGTTGGTACTCAAGACTTTGGCTTAACTTTTACCAGATCTTCATCTAGCCCACAAGTGGTAGCATTCTCTGATGCTGACTGGGGATCAAGCACTATCGATCGACGTTCCATATCAGGCCATTGTGTGTTCGTAGGCAATGGTCTTGTAACATGGAATTCTTCAAAACAAAAGGTGGTTTCAAGGTCCACAATGGAAGCAGAGTATAGAAGCCTTGCGGACTCAGCAGCAGAAGTTATTTGGATTAATGCCTTACTAAAAGAAATGGGAGTAAAATTTGAACAAGTCCCAACCATATGGTGCGATAATACGAGTGCCATAGCCCTCACTGCAAATCCAGTCTATCATGCTCGCTCCAAGCATGTCGATCTCGACATTCATTTTGTTCGAGAAAAGGTAGCCCTCAATCAGATATGTGTGAACTATGTTCCTGCCACACATCAAATTGCTGATGGTTTCACTAAACCGTTGACAAGAACGATGTTTGAAGCTTTCAGAGACAAAATTTGCGTCAAGAAGATGGAAGAAGCAGGGGGAATGTTGAATGAAGGAATACGTGCATGACCTCAGCCGTACAATGTCATGAAATCTCCAGAAACCTCACCTGTATACGTGTCTTGTGTTCATTGCATTAGCTGTCAGGTTGTTAGGGTTTATAACAAACTTCTCCAGCTCATACAATAGTTGTACACAGCGTGCTTATCCTCATGCTCTTCTGAATATAAACACCCCTCTGTATCGACTCAAAACATGAATGAAATCATCCTCTTTACACGTTGTGTTTGTTAATTCAATAATTGCATGATCTATGATTACTGCAAAGACACAAAGCGTTTCCCCAAGGCCTTCCCACCGAATGTGCATTTTCCAACCTGCTCTAGATCCATTATCTTTCATGATTATAATGCTGATAATTGTATTCCCCCGGTTTAAAAATCTGTCTTCTTGATGTATTTTCCCCCTATGCCATTATGTTATTGTTTACAATTTTGAAATAAAGTGTTTGTAACGTCTATTTTATAATTTTGAGTTATCTAATAATAATTATGATTAAATTGATAAAATATACTCGTTATGTCCCATAAAATTTGTTCTTTTTGTGTTTTAAAATTATCCGGCATAAATTGTCTCTTTAAAAAACACAACAACTTTTAGTAAACACATTTTCTTTTCTACCTTCTTTTTAGTTTTCGAATAAAACGAACTTTAACTTTTTCAAGAATAATATTATCATTTTAATTATTTCACAACACATCTCCTACACGGATGGAAATCATCTGCCCCCAAAGTATGCCCCCATTTGTGCCCCCACTTTAAAATAGTTTGTTTAGGGTTTATGATTTAGAGTTTAAGGTTGGGGCTTAGGGTTAGGGTGTAGGGAATTAAGAGTAGGGTGTATTTTTTTAGGATTTAGGGTTTGTGGCTGAGGATATGAAAATTAGGGTTAGGGTGCAAGATTTAATTTTTATCTATTTTTTAGGCAGGAGCATAGAAGGAGGCATGCTTAGGGGGCAGGAGAATTTTACCCCTCCTACACAAACTTTTTCTTCCTAAAACTATGTAAAAAATCAACAAATAACAATATTTTACGGACGGATGGAGTATCATATTATTCCTTCAACAAGAACAGGGAAATACAAGTTTAACATCGTTGAAACAAGAAATTAAAACAAAGCACACATCAAACATGAAACGAGAAATTTAGAAAATTTCGGACATAGTCGAATTATTCTGACAAAGATGGAGAGGCCTAATATAAGTTATAACCATCGTTTGTGAGAAATGAGAGCTTAGCTTTAGAAAACGGGCTTTCTGACGAGAACAACGGAGTTGATGACTTCATTTGTGGGATGAAAAACCGAGAGAAGCTCAAAACCAGGCAAATCTACCTCGTCCACAACGGGGTATAAAAATGCTCTAGCACCATTGGCACTCCTCACAAGCAAAAACCCTCCCGCCTTCATGTACTTCCTTACGTGCCCAATAATCTTTAGTTTCTGGTCTTTGCTCATCCCAACCAAAGCCGCCAGAAATATACAATCGTATTCTGCTAATTTCTCCCTTACCTCCATGATATCACGCGTCACGAACTTCATCCTCTTCTCGAACTTGCTATCCGAAGCCACAAGCTGACGAGCCGCATCGTTGGCCGCTTCATCGATGTCGAAGTTGTCAAAATGTGTAGATTTCATGTGATGGGTAGCCATTACAATGGAGGTGAGAGGCATTGGACCCGAGCCAACAAACGCCACCTTCTTTGGTTGCACCACACCATTATCGCAAAGAATTCTATATTCCAAACTGGCCAGCTCCACGTAGTTGCCATAATAAGGGAAGAGATTGAGATTATTCAATGGTCGGGGGATTTTGGATAAAAAAGTGGCGAATTCGAGCTCCAACAAGCCTTCGGCTCGGCCACAAAGAAGTATGAGATTCTCCCGCATGTGCTGCACATCTTGGGGTAAGACCTTGATGTCTATATCGGAAGGAAGGGTACAAAGTTTGACGAGATGAGTGAAGAGGCTATTCACCTGCTTCGATGGCCTCAAAGACTCGAGCTTGGAAATCATATCGTGGATTTGAATGACGCGAGCGATGAGGATTTCAGCCGGAATCTGGGTTTCATTTTGGAGGGAAGCCATTGATGTAAAAAACTACTCGACTGTGTCTGTGTATGGGAAATTGGATTTAGAAAACGATGAGTGGATTCAGGGCTTGCGGTTCCAACTACTTATAGTGGCAGGCCCAACGTATGATGTATTAAAAAGTATTTGTTAAACATCAAATATAATAGTTGAACATGATACAAATATAATTACTTGTTAAACATCATTCGAATATAATTACTTGTTAAACATGATTCGAATATACTATGAACATGATTCGAATATAATAGTTGAAAAAACATGTAATTATATTAGAATTATATTCGAATCATGTTCATATTATATTCAAATCATATTCGAAATATCATATTCAAATTATATTTTGAAAATAATTTTAATATGATTCGAATATAATATAGACATAGTTCAAATATAATTCTAATATAATTTGAATTTTTGCTCAAAAAATATATTTCGAATATAGCAAAATTTGAATTAATAATTCAAATATATTTAGAAGATGATTCAAATATAATTTGAATATGGTTCGAATATAATACGAACATGATTCGAATATAATTTAAATTTTACTCAAAAACTATAATTCAAATATAGTGAAATTAGAATTAATAATTAGAATATAATTGTAATTCGAATCTAAAAAATTACTAAATTAGTATTAAAATATGGAAACAGTATAACTATATCATTAAATATAGAAAATATGGTCTCTCAGAACATAAATCTTGAATCCGATCTGCAAAGCAGCACTCCTTTTTTCTCCATGCACAAAAGGAGAGGGCCTGCTTGCAAGGGGAGTTGAAATCCCGAGAGGGGTGAAATTGAGAATTCGAGAAATAGAGAGGGTTATTGTGAAGACTATGAGCTTCCTTCTTTTTTTGGCGTTTTTCCAATATATTCCTGGGAATCGAAATGGATACAAAATGTGGAGAGAAGCCGCGAAGGAGGAGGGAAAGAATGGGGTGGAATTTTGAGAGCTATGGAACTGCTACAGAAAATACACGATTGGGCCACGTGTGTCCTTGGATTTTGGGCGGCTGCAGTTCGGCCATTTTTCACACCCGTTCTTCTCGGCCTCGAAAGAAAACAGCCGATGGTCTTACAATCTACACTGAAGAAGAATTGGGTAATCTGATGCTGGGAAATGGGAATACACCGCTTTGTCCATTTGACTGTGATTGATGACGGAATTGTGATAATTTCATAATGTTAAAGGGTTTTAGGATCTGCTTGTTGTAACATAAGTCTTGAACTTTTTACATGAAATGCAATTTTGATACTTCCTTTTCTATGACCTGATTCTAATGTTTTTTTAATCTGAATTATATTCAACAGCGGAATATAAAGGAATCACATCTTTTATAAGAAAAATATAATGCAAAATAAAATAATAAAAATATAAAGGTGTGAAAAATGTTAAAATATCAGATTTAACACTGTTAGAAGAAATTTTCTGAAATAAAAATTCAGAAAAACTATAACTTTGTCTTGAGTACTCTTTGAATATAGCAAAAATTCTTTCACTACTTGTTTTTGGTATGTCGGCACAACCACAAAAGGAAATCATAACATATATATAACGGTCTCCTTTGTTGAAAAACGTTCGTTGATACTCGTCACTCGAACGCAAAACTGTAAAAAGACAGATTACTGTCATGAAGACGGACAAAAATTGCTAAAAAGCAAACGAAAGAACTGCCATAAAAGCAGATTTGAATAAGAATCCGACAAAGTGAAAGAAAAATAAGAAACAAACTTGAAAAACGAAATATTCATCGAAAAAGATAAATTTTATTTATGCACAGAATCAGCAAAACGGTCAAAGACTATCGCCGATATAAAAACAATAAAAAACATAAAAAAATTATAACTGTCTCAGAGAAAATAGAGAAATGAAAAAAATGGAGAGTATATTCCTAATGTTTGTTTTGAATGGTGGTAATTTGACTTAGCTCTTCGGAACTAAATTAGACGTTATATAATGCGTTGCATTTCAATAAAATTGCAGTTCAATCCTTATTATTGGTTTAGCTCTTAATCTATGAAATCAATTGGGCAATCAAGTGTTTATATTTTAGGGTTAAATCTAATTGAGTGGAGTTTGGAATGTTTAGTACGAAAATTTTGAAACTGCTACCCTAAAGGATTTTTATCATCAAAATTGATAAATCTCATTTTCATTATAAAATACACACTGAAATTGACAATCGATTCATTTTGGAGACTTGTGATTAAATCTCATTATTGTAAAAGTAGCTGTCAAAAGACAAAATCTTTTCACTGCTGGGAAAGGAATTTACCTAGGGGTGACAATTGAGTGGGGAATAATTGAAAATTGTGGAGATTTAAATTGATGGATTTAGAGAATAATTGAAATCTTCATCCCACGAGATGAGGATGTGAAGAGTTTTATAAGCGAAGTTCAAATAGAGAAGGGGACAGGGATTGCTATACTCGAACCGTGAGAATAACCGAACCGTACCCGTATAAATCACCGCGGGGATCCAAAAAAAATATCTGAAGTGATCCCAATATTTTATAAAGTTGGATGAGCATAAGAGTATTTCACCTATTTTTCAATAAAAATAAAAAATTTCACAACCTGAGCATGACCTACTAGAGTAAGTTTAAAATTTGTCCATAAATTCCATAAAAATAATTTGAAAGTGATATATGTATCGTTGTAAACATGATTCAGTTTAATTTTGTTTAAAATATACGATGATCGATTTTGATATGTATTTTAAAAGGTATGAATATTTAAATGTTGAAATATCATAAAAATTCTACCAGATAAATCAATAAGTGTAAAGTGGATCGTTGAATCGATAAATGCCAAGAGGGGGTGAATTGAATTTTTAATTTGGTTGGTAGTGAAGTGGTAAAATAAAATTAAGGACAATGGCAATTATAGTGGTTCAAGTTCCAAATGAACTCTACATCCACAACTTTAGCTCCCACTAAGGATTTTCCAAACAATTTCACTAATTGATCTTCCCATTTTCTAGGCTTAGCAGGAAACCTTTACACAAATAATTAATTTTCTACCCAAAATTAACCAAACCCAATCACAAGTGTACAAAGAAGAATGTGGCAAATACAATGTATCTCTCAAGGATTATATTGCCCAAATTACAAGCACACAACCTAATTGAATCTGAAAAAATAAGAAATTATAAGGATTGACAATTAGGGTTTTACAAGGATATAGGAATTTAAGCACTTGAGCTTGGATTTGATGTAGGATTGTTTCTCTTAGGATCAATAGTTGTTGCTGGTTGTTTTTAGACTCTCTTTTATACCTTCTCATTCAATTCAAGCCGTTGGAGTGATTGCCATCATCAATATAGCCGTTGGGATGCAATCTTCTCACCATAAATGCACTTCTGCAACTACCCGTTCAAAACACATGTACCTGTTTCGAAACAGACCAAAATAAAAATAGTCGTTGGGTGTAATTAAGAGACCGTATCGAAACTGATACGATCGTTTCGATACGCTAAGAGCCCGTTCCGAAACGGTTGATACAATTTCGAAACAATTTGAAACTGTCAAAACTCGTATCGAAACGTGCTTAAATTGTTTCGGTACGTCTTAACCATTTTGTAAAAATCAGTTATAAAATTGCAACGGTCATAAATTTTAAATCCAAGTTCAACTCTCGTTTCGATATAGCCATATCGAAACAGATCTGCTCATTCCGTTGTTCTTCATTCGTTTCGAAACATAGTGTCTTGTTTCGATACTATCGTATCGAAACGGGAAGACTCGTTCCGAAACAAGTTTTAACACGTTCCGAAACACCTAAGGGCTGTTTAGAAACGGTGACTCAAAAATTACCGTTTTGACTTGGAAAACACTTAGAAAATTTTGTATAACTATTTGGTTTTGACTTGACCACTTTGCTTAAAAGTTTTGGGAAGTTTTGAGGGCTTAAAAATTTATTTTCTATTTTTAATTTAGTCCTTAAATTCTTTGTTATATCAAAATCAATTCTTTAGTTTTATAGTAAGCCTTATATTCTATAATCGTACGAAAGTCTAAATTCGTTTAAAATGACGATTTTTGATTTCAAGTTATATATTAGGAGTTATTAATTTTGAGTGAGAAAATGTAAGAAGAAAAGACTGCAGATTGTTTCAAAAAACAAAGGTAGTGACATCAAAAATTTCACATAAATCGTACTAGTAAAATTAGAATAGGTAATTTATATGGTTAAAAAGATTATCGAATCTAGTTTCTTTTAGAACAAACGAATCATGATTTAGAATTGTAGATTATTAGTTACATCTTTTCTTTTAAAGGTAGTGCAGACAGTCATGTTTCAAAAGTTAATAATTTAGTCATGTTTTATAGTTTTAGGGTTTAGGGCATCGTAACCTTTTTCAGGCTACCGCGACGTAATATTAGCGCAAAGCAATATAAGAGCCGCATTACGACTTTTGCGATGTATATTGCGCCGTTATATCATAATGTCGCATCCAAATGAACTGAAATATAAAATTTTAGAAAATAAAATACTTGAATGCTTTTAAATTTAACAACCAACTATATCGGTGTGACATCGGTCAATCAATTGGTCTCGTGAACTAGAATCATTTAGGCTCGTGAATATAAAAATATATTTATATATTCATGGTGTAACCCAAAGCCATACATCAATGGTTGTTAGTAAGAATATATTATTTATTAATTTATCGAGCATAGACAAATAAGTATTTAATTTAATGTGTAATAAATTATTTTTATTTGATTACTAAACCAATTATATTATCAATTTAGAAAATTTATTAATCTATAAAACATAAATAAAAGAGTTAGAAATCTTTACCTTTTTAATATTATTCGTATGTTATTATATATTAATTTATCCTATGATGTTTGTATAGTTTATATTTTTAAATAAATCTTTATCTATAAATTAAATTTTTAATTTTTATATATTAAATAAAGGGTAAACTATACTAATGACCACCGAACTATGGGGTTGGTGTCGATTTGACCACTATATTTTCAATTGTGTTAAGTATACCACATAACTATTTAATTGGTTCCAATGTAGCCACCTGCCGTTAAATCCTGACGGAAAGATGATGTGGCAGTTAAAAACAAATTGGTATAATTATACATTTAATCCATATTACTTAGGCATTCTATCAATTTAGTCCTAATTTTTATTTAATAAAACAATTAATTATTTTAATTAAGTGATGCCACGTGTCATCACCTCATTGGAGGACTTTAACTATTTATATTTGAGTTAATAATTTTATTTTACCCTCCAATGAGGTGGTGACGGTGTCCTCTTAGAAAGAGGTAAACCTATATACCATCAAGCTAAATACACATTTGAAATTTGTTGTACAACATTTATTATTTATCTTTAAGGAGAATCACAAATGCTGTACGTTACAATGCCACCACTGCTATTATCTCTTTTTATACAACTGTTTGCCACCACTGCTGCCTTCTCTTACCACAAGCATGTAAAACACCTTCCCATTTTGATTTAACTTTGTCAACTCATGTCCTTCAACCTCCATAGCTGAGTTGTCTTAGCATCCACCAAATATGAAAACCACTAGTTAAGGCTGCAGCAATTAGAAAGAATTGGCACCAAAGTCTATGCTACTACTCACCTTTTTTGTGTGTGTGGATCTTCCTCTTCTACTCGGTCTTTGTTCGGGAGGTGTCTCTTGAATTCGATTATTATTCAAACGCCAGCCTTTGGGTGTCAACTAATGAAGCATATTGCCCCTTCCTAGCTAGCAATTTCATATGGGATCCCAGTTCTGCTATCTGCCCATTTGAACAAAGAGCGATTTGATGGGCATTCTGAACTGTGCTTAATCTATGAACAATCACTAATGTTGTTCTGCCTTTCATTAGATGATTCAATGCATCTTGGACCAGGCGCTCACTAACTGTATATAAAGCACTTGTTGCCTGCAACGACAATTTTTTTTTTATTTTTTTAAATCCATTCATTTGCATATTTATATGCTTTCTAAATGCAGATGGAGTTCAATAATATATATAAAAAATATATTCAGCAAGCCTTCACGAAGACACAGAGGTCTGGTATTGTAATGCTCTTGAGAATGACCAACATGCCGAGAACCCTGCTACTAAAGATAAATAATAAATGTTGTACAACAAATCTCAAATGTATGTTTGGCTTGATGGTAAACAGGTTTACCTCTTTCCAAGAGGACACAGGATTGAACCAAATGAGGTGGTGACACATGACATCACTTAATTAAAATAATTAATTGTTTTATTAAATTAAAATTAGGACTAAATTGATAGAATGCCTAAGTAATAGGAATTAAATGTATAATTATACCAATTTGTTTTTAACTGCCACATCATCTTTCCGTCAGGATTTAACGGCAGGTGGCTACATTGGAACCAATTAAATAGTTATGTGATATATTTAACACAATTGAAAATATAATGGTCAAATCAACACTAACCCCATAGTTCGGTGGTCATTAGTATAATTTACCCTTAAATAAAATACATAAAATAATATATTTATATAATATTAGAACATTAAAATATGGTTGCAAAATGTATATTTATATAATATTTTGAAAAAGTTGTGATTTTTTAGAAACAAATTACAACCGCACCGACCGTTACGCGATACGTAACATCCGTAGCGTCCGCATCCGCGACACCACAACGTAATTGAGATAGAGGCTGCAATCGCAATTTAATACTATGGGTAATGTAAAGTCTCATTTTTCACCATGTTTTCTTTCAGAAATTTCCTTTGCTCTTACAACTTCCTCCCACTTTTGATTAGTTGCATAAATATTCGAGAGTAGAATATAGTTTCCATCTCAAACAAATGCTAATTCAAGATTCCCATGGAACCTACAAAAGTTAAAAGAGAATCCCACATAGAAACAGTGGCAACAAATTAAGGGCATTGTCTGTATCAAATCGTAAGCTTTTGACGCTGCCACGTTTAGTTTAGCATACATGTCTATAAGAGAGGAAGCTGTTTGAGTATTAGGTATAATCTTTTTAATTGCAGGTTGAGGGCTTGCAAGAGAGGTTGCAGAAGAATGTTATGGTTTCCAGTGGAGGCAGCCTGCATGCTTTGGCACAATCGTTAGTGGAAACGGTCTGACCAAATAGAGATGATAGTAAAAAACACATTAATAGACCAAGTTCACATCTGACCAAATAGAGATGACAGTAAAAAACACATTAACAGACCAAGTTCACATCTGACCATATAATCAGAATGTGAGTCCAGTTACTGGGACCGGTCTTTTAGTATGAGATCGACTTGTCATTTTGAATAAAATCTAAAAAGCAGTACGGAACAAAAAAACGCTGAATAAAAATAGCTCAGCTCATTTCTACTTGTTGAGGTGGATCACCCTCACTGGAACTGGTGTTTTAGTTTGAGATCGACTCCCAAGTATGTTAAGGAAATTTGGTTTCCCTCAAACATTAAGGTCACAAATCCTGAAACATTTTTCTCTTATTGTTCTTCCGTTTTTTCCAGCTAACAGATGAACATCGATAAAAGTTGAGCACAAAATAAAAAGGAAAATCCAGAGAACCCACTTAACATCTATCTATCTATCTATCTATATATATATATATATAATAATCCCTGCTACAGTGATAGACCAAAGTCAGGAGTATCAGGCATTGACCCAGATATGTTGAAGGACTGTTTGATCTTCAGTGATAGACCAAATGCATATTCTGACAGACATGCCCAATGTTTTGTAAATGTAAAGAGTTGAAGTAACAAATGAAACAAAGAACTCATGTTGCAAACATTTGTATTTGTGTACAGATGCTACTAGCTTTTCAGATAGTATGTCACTTTAAACACTCAAAAGCTTAGGTGCCATCCACAGTAGAGTTCCACGAACACCTCCTGGAACTAATGTATGGCCTGTGGGTGTTCGCGGTTAACCAAAATATTATAACGGTTAACCTATAAGTTATGTTCTTAGTGTAAAAGTTATATGTTTTTAATGTGATTAGAGGGAAAATACATAGAGAATGTATCTAAGAATGCATAGAAAATTAGGGACTCATTCTTAATGGTTAACCAACGGTTAACCATGAACACCCCCTTTGATAAGCCCAAATCACCAATCTAAAAGGGTACATGCATTGCTTTTGTTTCAATTCCATCCACCATCAGACAACTAATAATAAACGAACACCGCGTACGGTGTGCCGGTGAGCATAGTATTAAATTGTGGTCGAAATACAACACCACTAACAGCAATCGCATTTAAAATCATTGTTATTTAATACTATGATGGTGAGACAGAATATGCTATAGAAACAATCTCAAAGCTTCAACCATTATAAATAAATCACCAAAATAAAACCCTAACCCTAGTGAACCCATCACTTGAACACAACTTCTCATACTCTTCTATCATGTTGATATCATCATCATCATTCACTACGGACACCAAATCCATCAACTTGTTCTTAAATTACACATGGAAGGTTTTCTCTCACACCATGTATTTCAACAACGGGGAAAACTCTCCCCAATATTGAAACTGATATACAAGTTCCCTACTTTTAAGCCATGAACAGATTGATTTAGTGTCCATAGAGAATGATGGGGATAAATAAACAAAAGAGAGTACCGGAAATCATTAAATCTCTTGAGTTCTCACAAAACCAGAAAACATTGAAGAAAAGAAAGGAAGAAGATGGACATTGGAGAGAGAACGGCAGAAAAAATCATTCATATTCATCATACTTTTCTTCACACTCAACCCTAATTATCACCGTCCTAAACCGATCTTGTTGAACCGGTTTATGGTTGCAAAGGGTTTGAACCAGCTCAATTTCTTGAACCGAATTACTACCAAACCTGGTTGGAACCCAAAGATTAGCCCACATGGGACCCAACAATCCTCGATTTGGATAGTCCAAATATGTTTCACGACCAACTTCAAATCCAGAGTTTGAACCCGCAACACACATGGGAGCCTTTCCCATATTCAGGTCTTGGATGCTCGTAGACAACCCCACCATTTTGAAGAGCCCTGGGTTGTATTGTAACAACCATTCAATTCCACTTCAAGCACAATTTCTGCCATTGGCGGCGGCACAGGCAAACGAGGGAGTATGTCCACAGTGGTGATCGGTTTATGCAAATTAGCTACTGGTGGTGGCGCAGTTGAAGCATGTAACCCCCTAGACCCGCCTATGCGTTATGACAGATCCTAGGAAGCCACATTAGGGTCACAGGAGCGACCCACGGTAAAAATACACATAAAACAATTTCTCTGAAAAATACATATTAGATTATAACGGTAAATCTTAGTTGAAAATACTCTTTCATGAAAGCATTTAAACATATAACAGGATTTCAGAAAACATTTTACAGACACTATTATGAAACAATAATGATATGCATGCCCACTAACTATGTTGGTACCGTACTCCAAAAGCAACACCGAGAGTACTCCGAACACTGATGTCAAACGTTATACCTTTAACCTGCGATGGTAAAAACAACGTGAGCTTGAAAAAGCTCAGTAATACAAGACTACCAAGAGATGCTATAAGCTCATGCATATATATGGTAGGCATAACATTTTCATGATGCTTTACGCAGTAACGGTCTTCATTTCTTTTTCGATATTTCAGGTAACGTTATACTTGAGGATAACGGTACTTGTTCTTTATTCAATCATCAAGAATTAGACGGTAATTATAGTCTATTAATGTACGGAGGTGGAATTAGAGAGTTCGGTTCCTAGTGTGTTCCAAACGGTGTAGGTAAAACATGTACAACAACAGTATAATATACATTTTCAGTTCAAAAACATAAAGTTCAAGTAACAATACGGTACGGTTTAATCTTTTATCAACCCTCATCTTAGTAACGGTACGGTACGGTATGGTAGGTATTACCCTAGCCGAAGCATAGGAACCTATAACGGTAACGGTGAGGAATTACCCTGGCCGAAGCATAGGAACCTGTAACGGTAACGGTGAGGAATTACCCTGGCCGAAGCATAGGAACCTGTAACGGTAACGGTGAGGAATTACCCTGGCCGAAGCATAGGAACCTGTAACGGTAACGGTGAGGAATTACCCTGGCCGAAGCATAGGAACCTGTAACGGTAACGGTGAGGAATTACCCTGGCCGAAGCATAGGAACCTGTAACGGTAACGGTGAGGAATTACCCTGGCCGAAGCATAGGAACCTGTAACGGTAACGGTGAGGAATTACCCTGGCCGAAGCATAGGAACCTGTAACGGTAAAGGAATTACCAGCTGGATCAGGGCTGAACCTACTGTCACTTCATATTCTATCCCAAGTACCCCAGTAACAATTAATACAACGGTTCGGTTAATCAATAGATGTATTTTTAGTAATATATCATCCATATAGCATGTTGGTCATATCATGTGCATATGCATATATCAGAAATATAGTACGGTTATGTTTAATTATAAACATGTCATGTTCATATGAGTCCAAGTATTCTATCATGTGCACATAATCGGTATTATAACATGTAACTCCGTATGCAAAAACAGTTGTGTAGACACATGGAACACACTAGGTGGAATAGTTTATTTCCTTGGAGATACTTGACATTTACGGAAGATATCATATTAACTTTTGATAGTTGTACGGATCTTTGGAACAAGGCCCCTATTAAAAGAGGGGTTTGTACTAACGGTTCAAACCAGATAGTCAGGAGATGATACATCAAGATCGCTGAGAGTTTAGGCATGTCATATGTGATTTAGTCATTTAAGCCTACCAGGGGCATTATGATCATTTTATCATACACGGGCATTTTGGTAACGTATACCAACAAGACGCAAACGGTAGCTCAGAAATTCTATTTGCTCATCGGGTATCCAACCTAGAGGTGGAAAGCGGTCAATCGGTTCGGGTTCAGTTCGGGTCACTTCGGTTTCGGTTATTTCGGGTCTGATATTTTCGGTTCAGATTCGGTTTCAGTTTTAGTTCGGTTTCGGTTCGGTTTTAGTTCAGGTCTATTGTTTTTCGGGTCATTTCGGATCGGTTGATTTCGGTTCGGTTGATTTCGGTTCGGTTGATTTTGATTCGGTTAAATTCGGTTCGATTGATTTCGGTTCGTTTAAATTCGATTCGGTTAATTTCGGTTCGGTTAAATTTGGTTAAATGAGAAGTCAGTCATTTTTAATCAAATTTATAGGTTGATCAGATTTTTACACCCTATATATGACTTTATAAAGTCAATATATTTGACATTTTAGTGATTTGTGCGACTGTTCATATTTTCTTTCTTTATTTCTATTAATCGGGTTCATTCGGTTCGGGTCTATTCGGTTCGGTTCCATTCGGTTCAACTAAATTCGGTTCAGTTTCGGTTCGGTTTATTTCGGGTTTCGGATAAAATTTCGGATCAGATTTCGAGTAAATTTCGGGTTGATTTTAGGTTTCGGTTCGGGTCTGGGTTCGGTAATTCGGTTCGGGTTTCGGTTCTCGGGTCAAGTTTGCCAGGTCTAATCCAACCAGGCATTCAGAGATTTCTACATTTAGATTTTTCACAATATCCAATACATTCGGGGATATTTTGATTACTTTGGCCAACAAGGGCATTTTGGGTCTTTTAACAGTTATGGGTGATTCATAATTTCCTGTCCGGGTATCCTTCACATTTAAACATTTTACACAAATGCTCAGAATCGGAGATTAGCTGCCTCTTAATTACCTAATGAACTTCAGATACTGCAGATTTATTAGCTTCCTCGTTCGAGCATTTCGGTCTTATCTAGGTTAACATACTCAATTTCATATCCAGTTTGACTTAAGCAGAGCTAACATCACTCCTCATCATATTTATGCATGCATTTACCGAATACCAACATGTTTCATAAAGCATACTAGAGGTAGTAGTGTATTACCTTTAATCCTTGCTATATCGGTCAACCATGGTACTCCATTCGATCATTTCCGAACCCGAATGCGACGTCCTCAACATCCCGAATACAAGGAACCTTGAATACCTTCAATCGCACAAATTAACATTTCAGTTCTTATCTGTAGAGCTCTTAACAAAATTTAACACTTTCGGGTTCAAGGTCAGATTCGGAGTCCTTCAGGTCAGAATTTTGCAAAACGGGCTTCATAAACGGACTCAGGACGTCGAAAAACATAAAATAGGGCTTTTTGGAAAATTTGACTTTTTTTTGGTCAACGGTCAACGGTCAACGGTCAAAGTCAACGGACAAGGGTCAACAGTCAAAGTCAACGGTCAATGATGACGTCATGCTGACATCACTGGTTGACCGGGTCGGGTCGGGTCGGTCAACGGGTCGGGTCGGTCAACGGGTCGGGTCGGTCAACGGGTCGGATCGGTCAACGGGTCGGGTCGGTCAACGGGTCGGGTCGGTCAACGGGTCGGGTCGGTCAACGGGTCGGATCGGTCAACGGGTCGGATCGGTCAACGGGTCAGACCGGTCAACGGGTCAAACCGATCAACGGGTCAGACCGGTCTGAACCGACTGGTTCAACGGCCACCGTCCAGGGCGGCCGGAAATCGCCCCGGACGGCGCGTGAGGCTCACGCGCGGCCTAAAATGGTGGAAAACGAGCCGGAAAACACCCCGATCACACCAATAACGTTATTTACTCAACCATTTCTCAATAAATTTCGGTATTTGGCCATAAATCTTACCGATCTTACCAAATCGGAGAGGGGAGAAACGATATTGGCGCAACTCCGGCGAAGCCTCTCCCGGTGTCGGATGAGCAAACGGCCAGATGGGTTTTGTCCGTCGTGGCACGAGGAATCCATTGGTGCTGGCGGCGCGACGAACGGAGGACGGACGGTGACCGAATCGCCGAAAAACAGAGGGTAACGTTTAGGGTTTCTGTCGAACTTTCGAGCCTTGCCTCACGACGGACGATGGCGCAAGTGCGCGAGTGAGACGGTGGGCTAGAAGCGGGGTCCGACGACGAGTGCAAAGGAGGTGGCGGTGAACGCCACAAAGCGGCGGTGCGGCAGCTAGGGCGGTGGTCGGCTTGGGTTGTTGAAACGTCTTAAAGGAGAAATAAAATCAGATTTCTCTGGAAAATTCCCGATTCAATTATGAGGGTTCCTTCCAATAATGAGGGTGGTTGGAAATATATCATATTATATTTTATTCAAATTATAGAGGATGAAATAAAAGTGTGTGTGAGTTTAACATCAAGAGCTGTTATAGCTCAAACGGTTGGGTCTTTGGTTTGGAAGCCTTTAGGTTGTAGGTTCAAAACCCCACAACTGTAAATCCCCCTTCTTCTTTTTTTTTTTTTTTTTTTTTTTTTTTTTTTAGTGTTACAATTCTCCCCCTCTTAAAAGAAATTTCGTCCTCGAAATTTACCAGGGTCAGAGAAATGCAGAACTAATCTTTCATCCGTTCTTGTACTGAAAACTTATCTATCAAGGTATCCTTGTTTCTCAGGACTCTCAGATGATCACAGATTAATCTGGTAGTATTCCCAAACACTTAGAGTGTCATTAAATCTACATTCATCATATCATACATCTCGCAGACATCTTTCTTTTAAAATTCATAATACTTTTATCATTTTTTTTTTTTTTTTTTTTTGTCTGAATATTCTCAATCACACTCATTTTCACCGAGCTACTTTACATGAAATCTTATATCAGTTACCTCATATGATCAAACCTTTATTCTCTATCAAATTCATATCTTCAATTCCACACGCATTAACCATCTCAGTTTCTTTGTCTGGATTCAAATCCAGCAATTTAATCCAATTCGTAGACAGACATTACCAATATTCCTTTCCAGTACAGATCAAGCTATTATGGACAGAACGGTTAATTGCACTTATCACAGGAAATGATTCGACATCGGAGTCTCGGCTTGATGGAGTACGGTTAAGATCTAGGGGCATGCACAGACCAGACATCCTATGACAGACGATCGGCCGATCTACCCAGAATGACGCAACTATGAGCTCTGATACCACTAAATGTAACCCCCTAGACCCGCCTATGCGTTATGACAGATCCTAGGAAGCCACAATAGGGTCACAGGAGCGACCCACGGTAAAAATACACATAAAACAATTTCTCTGAAAAATACATATTAGATTATAACGGTAAATCTTAGTTGAAAATACTCTTTCATGAAAGCATTTAAACATATAACAGGATTTCAGAAAACATTTTACAGACACTATTATGAAACAATAATGATATGCATGCCCACTAACTATGTTGGTACCGTACTCCAAAAGCAACACCGAGAGTACTCCGAACACTGATGTCAAACGTTATACCTTTAACCTGCGATGGTAAAAACAACGTGAGCTTGAAAAAGCTCAGTAATACAAGACTACCAAGAGATGCTATAAGCTCATGCATATATATGGTAGGCATAACATTTTCATGATGCTTTACGCAGTAACGGTCTTCATTTCTTTTTCGATATTTCAGGTAACGTTATACTTGAGGATAACGGTACTTGTTCTTTATTCAATCATCAAGAATTAGACGGTAATTATAGTCTATTAATGTACGGAGGTGGAATTAGAGAGTTCGGTTCCTAGTGTGTTCCAAACGGTGTAGGTAAAACATGTACAACAACAGTATAATATACATTTTCAGTTCAAAAACATAAAGTTCAAGTAACAATACGGTACGGTTTAATCTTTTATCAACCCTCATCTTAGTAACGGTACGGTACGGTATGGTAGGTATTACCCTAGCCGAAGCATAGGAACCTATAACGGTAACGGTGAGGAATTACCCTGGCCGAAGCATAGGAACCTGTAACGGTAACGGTGAGGAATTACCCTGGCCGAAGCATAGGAACCTGTAACGGTAACGGTGAGGAATTACCCTGGCCGAAGCATAGGAACCTGTAACGGTAACGGTGAGGAATTACCCTGGCCGAAGCATAGGAACCTGTAACGGTAACGGTGAGGAATTACCCTGGCCGAAGCATAGGAACCTGTAACGGTAACGGTGAGGAATTACCCTGGCCGAAGCATAGGAACCTGTAACGGTAACGGTGAGGAATTACCCTGGCCGAAGCATAGGAACCTGTAACGGTAAAGGAATTACCAGCTGGATCAGGGCTGAACCTACTGTCACTTCATATTCTATCCCAAGTACCCCAGTAACAATTAATACAACGGTTCGGTTAATCAATAGATGTATTTTTAGTAATATATCATCCATATAGCATGTTGGTCATATCATGTGCATATGCATATATCAGAAATATAGTACGGTTATGTTTAATTATAAACATGTCATGTTCATATGAGTCCAAGTATTCTATCATGTGCACATAATCGGTATTATAACATGTAACTCCGTATGCAAAAACAGTTGTGTAGACACATGGAACACACTAGGTGGAATAGTTTATTTCCTTGGAGATACTTGACATTTACGGAAGATATCATATTAACTTTTGATAGTTGTACGGATCTTTGGAACAAGGCCCCTATTAAAAGAGGGGTTTGTACTAACGGTTCAAACCAGATAGTCAGGAGATGATACATCAAGATCGCTGAGAGTTTAGGCATGTCATATGTGATTTAGTCATTTAAGCCTACCAGGGGCATTATGATCATTTTATCATACACGGGCATTTTGGTAACGTATACCAACAAGACGCAAACGGTAGCTCAGAAATTCTATTTGCTCATCGGGTATCCAACCTAGAGGTGGAAAGCGGTCAATCGGTTCGGGTTCAGTTCGGGTCACTTCGGTTTCGGTTATTTCGGGTCTGATATTTTCGGTTCAGATTCGGTTTCAGTTTTAGTTCGGTTTCGGTTCGGTTTTAGTTCAGGTCTATTGTTTTTCGGGTCATTTCGGATCGGTTGATTTCGGTTCGGTTGATTTCGGTTCGGTTGATTTTGATTCGGTTAAATTCGGTTCGATTGATTTCGGTTCGTTTAAATTCGATTCGGTTAATTTCGGTTCGGTTAAATTTGGTTAAATGAGAAGTCAGTCATTTTTAATCAAATTTATAGGTTGATCAGATTTTTACACCCTATATATGACTTTATAAAGTCAATATATTTGACATTTTAGTGATTTGTGCGACTGTTCATATTTTCTTTCTTTATTTCTATTAATCGGGTTCATTCGGTTCGGGTCTATTCGGTTCGGTTCCATTCGGTTCAACTAAATTCGGTTCAGTTTCGGTTCGGTTTATTTCGGGTTTCGGATAAAATTTCGGATCAGATTTCGAGTAAATTTCGGGTTGATTTTAGGTTTCGGTTCGGGTCTGGGTTCGGTAATTCGGTTCGGGTTTCGGTTCTCGGGTCAAGTTTGCCAGGTCTAATCCAACCAGGCATTCAGAGATTTCTACATTTAGATTTTTCACAATATCCAATACATTCGGGGATATTTTGATTACTTTGGCCAACAAGGGCATTTTGGGTCTTTTAACAGTTATGGGTGATTCATAATTTCCTGTCCGGGTATCCTTCACATTTAAACATTTTACACAAATGCTCAGAATCGGAGATTAGCTGCCTCTTAATTACCTAATGAACTTCAGATACTGCAGATTTATTAGCTTCCTCGTTCGAGCATTTCGGTCTTATCTAGGTTAACATACTCAATTTCATATCCAGTTTGACTTAAGCAGAGCTAACATCACTCCTCATCATATTTATGCATGCATTTACCGAATACCAACATGTTTCATAAAGCATACTAGAGGTAGTAGTGTATTACCTTTAATCCTTGCTATATCGGTCAACCATGGTACTCCATTCGATCATTTCCGAACCCGAATGCGACGTCCTCAACATCCCGAATACAAGGAACCTTGAATACCTTCAATCGCACAAATTAACATTTCAGTTCTTATCTGTAGAGCTCTTAACAAAATTTAACACTTTCGGGTTCAAGGTCAGATTCGGAGTCCTTCAGGTCAGAATTTTGCAAAACGGGCTTCATAAACGGACTCAGGACGTCGAAAAACATAAAATAGGGCTTTTTGGAAAATTTGACTTTTTTTTGGTCAACGGTCAACGGTCAACGGTCAAAGTCAACGGACAAGGGTCAACAGTCAAAGTCAACGGTCAATGATGACGTCATGCTGACATCACTGGTTGACCGGGTCGGGTCGGGTCGGTCAACGGGTCGGGTCGGTCAACGGGTCGGGTCGGTCAACGGGTCGGATCGGTCAACGGGTCGGGTCGGTCAACGGGTCGGGTCGGTCAACGGGTCGGGTCGGTCAACGGGTCGGATCGGTCAACGGGTCGGATCGGTCAACGGGTCAGACCGGTCAACGGGTCAAACCGATCAACGGGTCAGACCGGTCTGAACCGATTGGTTCAACGGCCACCGTCCAGGGCGGCCGGAAATCGCCCCGGACGGCGCGTGAGGCTCACGCGCGGCCTAAAATGGTGGAAAACGAGCCGGAAAACACCCCGATCACACCAATAACGTTATTTACTCAACCATTTCTCAATAAATTTCGGTATTTGGCCATAAATCTTACCGATCTTACCAAATCGGAGAGGGGAGAAACGATATTGGCGCAACTCCGGCGAAGCCTCTCCCGGTGTCGGATGAGCAAACGGCCAGATGGGTTTTGTCCGTCGTGGCACGAGGAATCCATTGGTGCTGGCGGCGCGACGAACGGAGGACGGACGGTGACCGAATCGCCGAAAAACAGAGGGTAACGTTTAGGGTTTCTGTCGAACTTTCGAGCCTTGCCTCACGACGGACGATGGCGCAAGTGCGCGAGTGAGACGGTGGGCTAGAAGCGGGGTCCGACGACGAGTGCAAAGGAGGTGGCGGTGAACGCCACAAAGCGGCGGTGCGGCAGCTAGGGCGGTGGTCGGCTTGGGTTGTTGAAACGTCTTAAAGGAGAAATAAAATCAGATTTCTCTGGAAAATTCCCGATTCAATTATGAGGGTTCCTTCCAATAATGAGGGTGGTTGGAAATATATCATATTATATTTTATTCAAATTATAGAGGATGAAATAAAAGTGTGTGTGAGTTTAACATCAAGAGCTGTTATAGCTCAAACGGTTGGGTCTTTGGTTTGGAAGCCTTTAGGTTGTAGGTTCAAAACCCCACAACTGTAAATCCCCCTTCTTCTTTTTTTTTTTTTTTTTTTTTTTTTTTTTAGTGTTACAAAGCAGACAAAATGGGCACCGAAACTCTATGTTCCCCAAAAATCGATTTAAGCATCGATTCAAATTTCCCAAGAGTCTTTTCTATTTTCGCAAGCCCTTTTTTCATATTATATTTTATTATGTTTTAGAAAATTTTATATTTGACATTTATTTATTTTACAAACTTAATTATGTCAAATAAAAAGTGATTAAAAAATAACAATAATATTACTATCAAAACTACTCACCACGTAAACTTTCTACCGGAGATTATTAATTTTGGATATACTATTACATTTGTTCATTGCTCTTTCATTCCTTGTCCATTTTTAATCAGTTTGTTAACGTGGTGAGTATAATACCCTTGTCGCCATCATTTTGTGGTCGATGACACCATAGCTTTTTTAGTTTTTTTATTTAGTTTTTTAAATGTAATAATTGTGTCTTCTTAACACTTTTTTACACATTTTGGTACATATCTTCTACCTTTTAGCACGTTTTTCTTCTCTTAATCGGACCTTTGGCCACTTTTTTTTCATTTGATTTTTTATTAGGGTTGAATTTGACGTTACCACGACTGATCAAGATGATGCTCTTTTGATTATCCTATTAATATTCCTCTTTTAGACGCTCGAACTGAATTTTGGTACGAGCTCACAGTAAACGCTCTTGTTCGCAATTAAGTTTTGGTAACAACGGTGTTGTCAACGTGCCTTATTGTTGTAATATGTATTATTTAATATTATTTGTTGTTAGTTTTTGAGCCGGAACAACCAAGCCAATATACTTCCTCAGACAACAAAATACATGAAAAACCAAAACCAAGTAACAGAAACAAAAACAAAAACAACAAAAAATCACCCAATAGATGCAAGAGACGACTGAAGAAAAAAAACTAGAAAAAACACTTATTCTCGCCCACGACCCAAGCTCCAACAAAGATCGGTCTTTCTCCTCGCAAAAAGGGATCCGAACGATAAAAACGTCGGGGATGTAAGAGCTCAACATGCCAACAAAGTAAAAATGTGAAGAAAGGAAAGAGGACAGTTGAGAGAAACAAGGAAAAGAGAGAGAAGAAAAGAAAAATAAAAGAAGAAATAAAGAGAAAAGAAGGTTAGCTACTAGAAAAGATGCAGCTGGCTTCATAGGCATAACAAAAGAAAATAGGATTTTGTAACTAGAGAGAAGGTGGAGAATAACTTTGATGAAGAGAGAGGGGTATAGGGGAAGTGATCTTCTTATTACAATAATAATTTTATAAAAATATAATTTTAGGTAAATTTATATTTCATCAATCAAGCACAATAATTTTATATTCAATGATATAGACCAAACAAGGTAAAGTAACATTCTCAATAACATTTAAGTAATTTTATATTCTAAATAATATCATTTTTGAAGATAATATTACATCTTGTAGGCGGAGCTATGAAATTTAGTTTGAGATATCAAAATTTGAATTTTTTATGAAAGAATTCTTTGAAGTAGCCAAAAACAAACAATGCATGTTAATTTCGTTTCAATGGGGTAAATTTTCTTTTATAGGGTGTTGATATCCATTTAAAGTTGTGTTAATTTTATTTTTAGTATTATTTTATATTATATTTATAAGAAGTATTTCTTCAAAAAAATTTATTATCATGTGACACCCCTTTAGTTAGGGTGACCTCTTCAAAATCTTTCATATAGTTTTTTTTTCAACGGACAAGATGAGGAATTTGATTTGCAGGAAGAAGCTCCATTGGACCACACACAAGCATTGGCATTGAAGTTCCTGTAAGAGGCAGTGAAAGGAGCTCAGGACCAGTCGGTCTAAACAAGACCGCCCCTTGTGGCCCAGTCATCAGCATTCCACAAGCTTGAGTAAATTCTCATCGGTTTCTTCTTTGGAAACGGGACACCAAATGATTTCATGTTTTTAAATTCTCTGATGGGTGTACCATCCACAGAGAAAATGATGCGTTGCGGATTCTAGAGGATTGAATAAGTATAAAAATTTGTTGTTGGATGAACTGTTGTTCTATGTTGCCCTTTTCTTGACGAAACACATTGGTGTGAATAATGTAAGGGTTGCCACTTAGATTTCCATGGAACTCGGAGTCAATTTCATCCCATGTTGATTCTTTCGAAGATAACCGCAGATACAAATAGTGAAATATTCATGAGTACGAGTCATACTATAAGCCGCTAATATGTATTATGTATTCAGAAAGACAGAGTGAAACAACGACTACTAATTATTAGATGGAGTAACAACTTACATAATAGGCAGTGACTGTTTCGGCAGAGTCACCATGTATGAGCTTGAGCTGCATATCAATCTTGCCAAAAAGATATTTATTCCTGGACTGGAAACCAGAACCAGAAGCCTTATTAAGTGAGAGAGTGAGAACTTGTCCATTGTTAATGATCTTACCACGACCATTCCCCATGTGATGTCAAAATCGTTGTTAAAATTTTAGGAATAAATAGAACAAAAATATAATTATTTCTAAAATATTAGACTAAATTATAAAAATTATAAAGTAGTTGGGGTCAATTGTGGGTTAAATAAAGATTTTGAGGACTAAATTGAACAAAAAAATCAACACATTAAAAATATTGGACTAATTCATAAAAATTAGAAAGAAATTGAGGTTGATATTGAAGACTAAATTGAACAAAAATATCAACATATTAAAAATATTGAACTAATTCATAAAAATTAGAAAGAAATTGAGGTTCATTTTGAAGACTAAATTGAACAAAAATATCAACATATTAAAAATATTGAACTAATTCATAAAAATTAGAAAGAAATTGAGGTTAATTTTGGATTAAAAAGATTTTTTGGATTGAATTGAACAAAAATATAATTATATTTAAAATATTAGACTAAATTATAAATAAATTGGGGTTAATTTCAGGTTAAAAATGTTTTTTTGACTAAATTGAACAAAAATATGATTATATTTAAAATATTGGACCAAGTTATAAAAATTGTAAAGAAATGTGGGTCAATTTCGGGTTAAATATAGATTTTTAGGACTAAATTGAATAAAAAATATAACTATATTTAAAATATTAGACTAAATCATAAAAATTATAAAGTAGTAGGGATCAATTGTGGGTTAAATAAAGATTTTGATGACAAAATTGAACAAAAATATCATCATATTAAAAATATTGGACTAATTTATAAAAATTATAAAGTAGTAGGGGTTAATTGTGAGTTAAATAAAGATATTGGACTAATTTATAAAAATTATAAAGTAGTATGGGTTAATTGTGGGTTAAATAAAGATTTTGAGGACTAAATTGAATAAAAACATTAACATATTAAAATTATTGGACTAATTTATAAAAATTAGAAAGAAATTTGAGTCGATTCGGGTTAAATAAAGATTTTTAGCACTATATTGAACATAAATAAAATTTCTACAGACTTAACGCCCAATTTACCGCTTAAAATAAGTCAGCTGATTTTTTTTGTTTTAGTGACAAGTGGCGTGTTTTGATTAGTCAACCATTTTTTTTAAACGGAGATTAACGACAGGGCTAATTGAGGTCACAATTTAATGTTTAGGGGAAAACGTCCCAAAAATACTTTAAGGGCCGGTTCGGTATTTTGTGTATACTTCAGGGGTCAAATGGGCCATCAAGCCTTTTTTAAACGGCGTTAAATGGAGGGGCCAAACGAGGTAACATTTTGTAGTTTAGGGGCAAAACGTTTCAAAAAATACTTTAGGGGGCAGTTCGATATTTTATGTATACTTCAGGGGCCAAACGGGACATTAAACCAAGAAGAATCAATTAAGTCCATAAGTGTTTTTTACCCGATAAAATTTTTGAAAAAAATAATTAATCAATTAAGCCTTTGAACTAGAAAATTGAATCAATTAAGTCATTTGATCAATTTTGACCATTAAATCTTGATAGTTTTTTCCTTATATATTACTCGCATATGATACACTATCGTTCTATCATGTTGCATTTACAAATTATTTTTTAAAAAAATTTATAAATTATTTAGATTTTTTAGAACTTTTAAAAAGGCTGGGACTTAATTGAATTTGTTATTCAAAAAATTAAGAGCTTTTTACCCCTTTAAACTTTTTTTGTTTTAATTGTCCTAAGTTCAAATCTTTGTTACAGTAAATTTTTAAATTTTTATCTATCAAAATTAAAACGACATTTGATACGACACGATTTCAAAAGCTCGAATTTCAACCGTCACTTTGACCTGTGTCGCTATATTCCTCGAGCCAATCGATGGATCAACTCTTGTCGTTCCACATCCGACCGGGACGTATCCCTATAAATCATATAAAAGTTGAAAAATAATTATAAATTAATTACATAAATTTAGATGTCTCCAATTTGGGAATCTCTCAATCAATTAGTCACGGAGCATTTCGTTTACCTTAAATTGATAAATTAGAGCCTGGAGTGAACCTAAAGCCGAAGAAGAAACCAGGCTGTATTATTATATTATTGGAGTTGACTAACACATGTTGGAAAAGGGACGACAAAAGAGGAGAGTTTAGATTCGTCGGACCCTTTCGCCAGGGGTAAAAATCTCCTGCCCCCTAATCATGCCTCTTTCTATGCCCCTGCCTAAAAATACTTAAAAATTAAATCTTGTCTCATAACCCTAATTTTCATATCTTAAACCCCAAACCCTAAACCCTAAAAAATACACACTACCCCTAATTCCATACACATTAACCTTAAGCCTCAACCTTAAACCCTAAACCCTAAACCCACTATTTTAAAGTGGGGGCACAAATGAGAGCATACTTTGGGGGCAGATGATTTTCATCCTTTCGCTGGTTTGGTTATTTCATAGTGATATTGCTTTTGTCAAATGTCAATGCCTTAGTAGTTGCTGCCACATCCACTCATTTTTATTCTATTATATTCCAATACATGTTGACCTAATGTACCTCACTATATGTCTTCCATCTCTCTATCAATATGCTCTCTCTTAAGTCTTACCTATAAATACAAACAATATCAAACAACAGCAACAACCTGAACCATTGTCTGTAACAACGAGAATTCACATCAACAAAATGGCTTCTTCCACTAGGATTGTTCTGTTGTTGCTCATGAGTTCCTTGGTGGTTGCCTTTGCTGACGGTAACTTTTATTAAAGTTGCGACGTCGTTTGGGGATATGGCAGCCATGCCTTGATTCAGGAAGGTGGCGACCTGCTTACTTTGTCTCTGGACAAAACCTCGGGTTCTGGATTCCAGTCCAAGGATGAATATCTATTCGGAAAGATCGAGATGCAACTCAAGCTTGTCTCTGGGAATTCAGCTGGCACTGTAACTGCCTATTATGTAAGTCTTCAACTTGTTCGTAATATGATTTAAATTTCATTTCTCTTAGAGTTAGACCACTGTGGCAATAACATTTGACGAGTCTTGTATGATGTGCGTGTGCAACAGTTATCCTCAAAAGGTGAAACTTGGGATGAGATAGATTTTGAATTCCTGGGGAACTTGAGCGGACAACCTTACATTCTCCATACCAATGTATTCAGCCAAGGCAAGGGCATGAGAGAGCAGCAATTCTACCTATGGTTTGACCCCACTGCAGATTTCCACACCTATTCCATCCTTTGGAACCCCAACCGCATTGTGTAAGCAACCAAAGTCCAAAACCAAGCATACATTACATTATTTGTCCTGCAAAATACATTCGTTTCTTTAACTCCTTTACTGTATATCAGATTCTATGTCGATAACATCCCCATTAGAGAGTTCAAGAACCTGGAGTTCCTGGGCGTTCCATTTCCTAAGAATCAGAAAATGCGGTTGTACTCTACGCTTTGGAACGCCGATGACTGGGCAACTAGAGGCGGGCTTGTCAAGACAGATTGGAGTCAAGCCCCCTTTAAAGCTTCCTACAAGAAATTCAAGGTTGATGCTTGTGTTTGGTCTTCTGGTTCATCTTATTGCAGCCCAAACAAAAACGCATGGTTCTGGGAAGAGCTTAACTTTGGCAAGAAAGGGCAGATGAAATGGGTGCAGGATAATTACTGTTGAATGAAGGAATACGTGCATGACCTCAGCCATGCAACGTCATGAAATCTCCAGAAACCTCACCTGTATACGTGTCTTGTGTTCATTGAATTAGCTGTCAGGTTGTTAGGGTTTATAACAAACTTCTCCAGCTCATACAATAGCTGTACACAGCGTGCTTATCCTCATGCTCTTCTGTATATAAACACCCCTCTGTATCGACTCAAAACATGAATGAAATCATCCTCTTTACACGTTGTGTTTGTTAATTCAATATGGTATCATTCGCTTCTGATCTTGGGTTTTTCAGCTTTCGCTGACATTTCTTCATTTGTTTTCCATGGTGAATCCATCTTCTTCCTCAGGTTCTGACGAACCTCTTCTTGAGTTTTCTTCCAAATCCTCCAAATCCTTCACTAACAAGAAGGTTAATATCATCTTAGATGACACCAACTTTCTCTTGTGGAAGCAGCAAGTGCTTCTCACCGTTCGTAGTCATCGGCTTGAACGTCTCCTCAAAGGGAAAATCAAGCCCCCATCTGAAACAATTGTTGATGATACTGGCACTACAGTGGACAATGATGAATATGAAGAGTTTGTAGCACAGGATAGTGCTCTTGCTTCGTGGCTATTGTCGACGATTAGTCCCCATCTTCTCTCCCAGTTTGTAGGTGCTGAAACTGCCAATGGTGTATGGAAGACTGTCACTCAGTTCTTTGCAAACAAATCCACTACGTCGGTCATGAGCCTCTATGGAAAGCTTCGATCGTTGAAAAAGGGTGATGACAGTATGAGGGTCTATCTCACTCGTGTCAAGGAGGTGTGTGATGCTCTTGCTTCTTGTGGAAATGCTGTGTCTTCAATGGAACAGATTGCAAGCATTCTTAAAGGTTTGCCTCGTGACTACCATCCTTTCATGGCTGTTATCACTAGCAGCACCACTCCGTTTTCTGTTGATTCAGTCTATACCATGCTCATTGATGCTGAAGCACAGTTGGCTGGATTTGAATCTGAGTTTGAGGGTCTCACAATCAGTGCAAACATGGCTCGAAGTTCTAATTTCTCTGGCGATTCCTCATTTTCCCATGGTTCACCTCAATCGCGATCCACAAGTTTTGGTGGTAGATCTGGTGGCCGTGGTCGTGGCCGCATGCGTGTTCAATGCCAACTGTGTGGCAAGAATGGTCATCTGGTTGACCACTGCTGGCACAGGTTTGACCAAACCTTCCTAGGCGTCACTTCTTCACAGGGGTCTCGTCCCAATGATTCTGCTTGTATTCCCCTCGTCCCGGTCTGGCCGAATGACTGGTCCGAGTGGGTCACACGGGGAAAACCGAGTGAAAACCCCTAAGGATTCCCCATCGGTTAGCAACCCTAACTTTTTTTTTTCTTTTAACTCTTGTCTAGATGGATATTAAACCCTAAGTGATCATACATCGGAACAACATAAACGAATCAATCGAACGAACTCAAACAATCATAATACAACTCAATTTTAAACTTAACTGTAGGTGTATCGATACCCCTTGACCAAGTCAACTGGTCCAAGTCAACTTGTGGAGACTGTATCGATACACCTAGGAGTGTATCGATACCCTCCCCAATTGTTGACTTCCCACTGTCAACGCTAAGGAGACCGTATCGATACACATGAAGGGTCGTACCGATACGGAACTGGACAGTAGCTCCAGTAGCAAAAATAGTATCGGTACACCTCTCAAGTGTATCGATGCACGAGGCTTGAACAAGAAGGTGGTATCGATACCATACCAACCGTATCGATACCCCTGCACAGCAAAAACCTCCAAACTCAGCAAAAACGATCAAGACTCGATTCTAAATGCAATTTAGGACTCTCCTAGACCCCAGCAAGCATTCATACCTCATTTACATACCACTTCACAGCCATACAAGCATCCAACATGTACATACATCAAAGGAGCATGCAATTGAATCAAGATGACACTTAAACATCCAAAAACTCATACTTCAACATTCAACATAAGGCAAACTCAAAGACACTTAACCAACATTCAAGATAAGCAATTTAGGCATGGTTTACAACTCAAACATGGCATCACACGCCATACAAAAGCAACATAACATGGAGTCTAAACATGCTCATAGCAACCAACAACTATCCAACAAACCATACATGTCCCATTGCTCAAACTATTACATGTCTAACATTGAAATCCATACTTGATAAACTCAAGCCAAAAACCACACTTGGAGGCCCTCCACTTGCTCAAGCAACCCACGAACTAAGGATCTGCAATGTTGAACAGAGAGAGCGTAAGCAATGATGCTTAGTGAGGGTAAGCTCTAAAAACAAACCTCAACATTGCAGGGTCCGAGCACGATCTAGCCAAGGCAATTCACATATAAACCAAGGATCCACAAGAGCCATATGATAAGATGCATGAGCAATATACAAGTAAATGTCATGGTCAACAAGCTCTAAATCATCGACACGAGTAGTCACATCAAACATCCAAATTTAAGATCATTAATCTCAACACATTGATACATTTATCAACCAACATTGGCACCTAGCTATGACCCGAATACACGGATAGACACGTTGGAACTCACATCCAACAACCACACTACCTCACGGTGGGATTACACTCATCACCGGCCTCGCGGAAGGGATTCCACTCATCCTCACGCACCGTCGATGGGATTCAACTCATCACCGACTATATTTAAATACAATTTCCGGGCGAACCCGTACTCCTCCTTGGTGACTCAACGCCACCAAGGCCACGCGCGACTTTTGACTCATGTGTACACACTAACATCCTAATGATCGATCATTTGTATTCAAGTATACTAGTGCCAACATTTACTCATTTCACATTGCTCATTTCAACCAATTCCGTGCTTAGCACGTACTCATCAACAACCATCATCATGTATGTCTCAAGCATCACAAGTCATATCTCATTTCACATGTATAATACAATATACATAACCATTCATATCACATAACATACGAGACATACACAACCACGTAAAAGAGTTCATCCAAGGCTCTAGATCAAGCTTAGGATTAGGCTACCACCCTAATCCTAACTCTAGGTGGGTCTACCAAGCCCAACCTAGTCCATATACTCGAACCAACTATTTTAAAACCATTTAAAACAATTAACCACTCACCTAAGCTTCCAAGCTCAACGACCAAGCAAGCAATCACCTTCAACTTCCCGGATTCGGTCCCAAAGCCTCTTCCACGTTTCTTCTTGCTTCTAGTCAAACAAAACACATACATTACTTCTCAATCCAATGCTAAACTCAACCATCAACTTACTTTGCAAACACACCCCAATTTCCACAATTTCCCAAACCACATAAATCTTCAAAAACCCAATTTTCGTATTCCCACAATCCTTGGCTGAATCACCCATTTCCAAACACCCAAATGACTTCCAAAACATCCCAAATCACCCTCCTAACGTAGGTAGACCATCAGCCCTTCAAAACCAACACTAAACCTCCCCAAAACTCAAGTTTTCATACTCTAAAATTTGCCCTAAGGACCCACTACGAAAATTCATCCAAAATCAACGAAAATTCATTATGATTAAACATAACCCCAAAAAAATTTCTCAAAATAAATTGAAAAACCCCATCAAAACCCAAATTTCCATATGAACCCTAATTCCCAAAACTCACTATTTTTGAAATCTAAAACAATAGATAAGTAGAGAATAGAGAGGAGGTTAAGAAAATATATTTGCCTTTTAATTTGGTGTCGAAATCAAGTGGCAAAGTCAATGGAATAGTAATTAGGGTTTTAGGAGAGTTTGAAAATGGGGGAGGGGGTTTTGAAATTGGGAAAGGGGAAATGAGGAAAAAGATGACAACTTTTTCATAAAAGTTGTCTTGCTTTATTTAAAATGTGGGCAAATCACAACTTTGGTCCATCCCTCTTTATTACGATTCAAATAGGTCATTATTCAAAGTTGGTTTATTTTAATTAGATTTTATTTGACTCGAACAACAACCCGGCTAACTCCTAGGCCCAAGACACGGGTGTTACACTGCTTCTACTCACTACTCCTCTTACAGTGGCAATCCAACCTCTCCTAGCACATACAATACTCGAAGCTCCTCAGTACCCAACCCACCTTCATCCCCATCTCAAGCTCATATTGCTAACACTCCTAATGATCAGTGGGTAGTTGACTCTAGGGCCACGCATCATGTCACTGCTGATGCTGGAAACATAACCAATGCAGTTGATTACAGTGGTCCAGGTAAGGTCCTTGTTGGTAATGGTGTTCCTCTCTCAATTGATTTGGTTGGATCAAATTCCCTTCTTACTTCTTCTCAATTGTGTGTCCCTCACATAACCAAGAATTTGCTCTCGGTATCCAAGCTTGCTAGGGATAATCAAGTCTTCTTTGAGTTTCATGCAACTGATTGCTGTGTTCGAGATGAGATTTCTGGGGATGTACTGCTTGAAGGTGCAGAGCAAGATGGGTTATATGTTTTCAACCTGAAGAATAAAGCTGTTCCAGTCTATAATGTATCGAAGTCCTATGACCTGTTTGAGTTATGGCATAGGAGGCTAGGCCATCCAGCCTTTGAAACATTGGTTACCATGTGTAGTTCAATGAATGTAAAGCTTTCCTCAAAAGATATTAAAACATGTACTTCGTGTCCCATGGGCAAAAGTCACAAGCTTTCTTTCTCTCATTCTTCCACTGAGTATACTCTTCCATTTGAATTGATCTTCACATACCTATGGGGTCCTTCACATAACGTATCAAATGGATTTCTCTACTACATTTGTTTTGTGGATGCTTACACACGACACACATGGATCTACCTATTGAGAGATAAATCTCAAGCTCTCTCTGTGTTTCAATTGTTTCAACAGATGGTTATAACTCAGTTTGGATGTAAGATCAAAGCAATTCAAAGCGATTGGGGAGGAGAGTATCGTTCCTTCACCACTTATCTTCTCAAAGAAAGAATTAATCACAGAGTAACATGCCCTCACACATCTGAGCAAAACGGCATTGTCGAAAGGAAACACCGACATGTTATTGAATTAGCTCTTGTTCTTCTGGCACAATCCTCTATGCCTCTACGTTTTTGGTCCTATGCTGCCATTACTGCTGTGTTCTTGATAAACAGAATGCCTACTAAAGTTCTCAATGGAATTTCACCCTTCAAAAAGCTTCATGGGAAGAAACCGAGCTATGACCAACTGAAGATCTTTGGATGCAGATGCTTTCCCTATCTCAGGCCCTTCAACTCTCATAAACTTGAATTTCGGTCTGAAGCCTGCATTTTCTTGGGTTATAGCCCACATCATAGAGGTTTTCAATGCTTGGCACCCAGTGGCAAAGTGTACACATCAAGACATGTTGTCTTTGATGAAATGTTTTTCCCCTTTGCTCAACAGAAACATGAGGTGTCAAGAGACTCAACACATACATCTCAGTCTCTAAAACTTGTCACTGACATCAGCCGCATGAATGATCAACACCACCAAGTGTCTCCTACAAGGGATAACTCTCAAGTACCTCCATCTCAAGCATGTGACACATCCTCTCCAGACCATGATCAAGGTCAAATTTCAGGTGACAATCTTTCTCCTATTACTGAAACCACATCGACTGGAGAGCATCTTCAACATACTACACCAACTGAACCTGAGCTCATACATCATAGCCACATTGTTTCTTCTGTTCAGAATCCTCCAATCTCAGGTGATGATATTTCTGCTCCTTCAGTTTGCCATAATGAACCTTCATCTACTACAAGTAACATCTCAGGTGCTACTTCCAATCAACATCCGATGCTTACTCGAGGGAAATGTGGTATCTTCAAACCAAAATCCTTCCTAAGTACAATTGACAGTGATGAGCCTGAAGATATCTACCATGCTTTACAATCCCCTCGATGGAAAGAAGCAGTTGTTGCTGAGTTTCATGCTTTACAAACCAATGGCACATGGACCTTGGTTGAATTACCTCCAGGAAGATCGATTGTTGGATGTAAATGGATCTTCAAATTGAAAAGAAATTCAGATGGTACAGTTCAAAGACACAAGGCAAGACTTGTTGCCAAGGGATACTCTCAAATCCCTGGGCATGATTTCCATGATACCTATAGTCCTGTTGTGAAGTTCCCTACTGTGAATATCATCCTCTCTTTGGCAGTGTCACAAGGATGGCAACTTCGACAGGTTGATGTAAACAACGCCTTTCTTAATGGCGAGCTTGAACCACCAGGATTTGAGAAGTAATCCTCGACTGGTGCTCCACTTGTGTGCAAATTAAACAAAGCCCTGTACGGGCTAAGACAGGCTCCACGCAACTGGAATGCCAAGTTAAAACAATGCTTGAAGAACTTGGGGTTCACTGAATCTAAAGCTGATAATTCCTTGTTTATCAAGTGCACCAACTATATCTACACTTACATGTTAGTGTATGTAGATGACATCGTGGTTACAGGATCCTCAGCCACAGAGATTAATAGAGTGGTTGAACAACTTCATCAGCAATTCTCGTTGAAAGACCTAGGCAGTCTAAACTACTTTCTTGGCATTGAAGTAAGCAGAACCAGTAATTCTCTTCATCTCAGACAACGAAAATTCATTCGAGAGTTACTTCAGAAGACTCAGATGGAAAGAGCTAATTCTACACCAACACCTATGGTTGCGTCTCAGAAATTGTCAGTAGAGGGTGCAGGGAAACCATTGTCTGATGCTCGAGAGTACAGAAGCATTGTAGGAATGTTACTTTATGTTTGTCATACTCGCCCTGACATTACCTACAGTGTCAATAGAGTTGCTCAATTCATGCATGCTCCTTGTGAGTTACACATGGTTGCTGTTAAAAGGATCCTCCGATACCTAGTTGGTACTCAAGACTTTGGCTTAACTTTTACCAGATCTTCATCTAGCCCACAAGTGGTAGCATTCTCTGATGCTGACTGGGGATCAAGCACTATCGATCGACGTTCCATATCAGGCCATTGTGTGTTCGTAGGCAATGGTCTTGTAACATGGAATTCTTCAAAACAAAAGGTGGTTTCAAGGTCCACAATGGAAGCAGAGTATAGAAGCCTTGCGGACTCAGCAGCAGAAGTTATTTGGATTAATGCCTTACTAAAAGAAATGGGAGTAAAATTTGAACAAGTCCCAACCATATGGTGCGATAATACGAGTGCCATAGCCCTCACTGCAAATCCAGTCTATCATGCTCGCTCCAAGCATGTCGATCTCGACATTCATTTTGTTCGAGAAAAGGTAGCCCTCAATCAGATATGTGTGAACTATGTTCCTGCCACACATCAAATTGCTGATGGTTTCACTAAACCGTTGACAAGAACGATGTTTGAAGCTTTCAGAGACAAAATTTGCGTCAAGAAGATGGAAGAAGCAGGGGGAATGTTGAATGAAGGAATACGTGCATGACCTCAGCCGTACAATGTCATGAAATCTCCAGAAACCTCACCTGTATACGTGTCTTGTGTTCATTGCATTAGCTGTCAGGTTGTTAGGGTTTATAACAAACTTCTCCAGCTCATACAATAGTTGTACACAGCGTGCTTATCCTCATGCTCTTCTGAATATAAACACCCCTCTGTATCGACTCAAAACATGAATGAAATCATCCTCTTTACACGTTGTGTTTGTTAATTCAATAATTGCATGATCTATGATTACTGCAAAGACACAAAGCGTTTCCCCAAGGCCTTCCCACCGAATGTGCATTTTCCAACCTGCTCTAGATCCATTATCTTTCATGATTATAATGCTGATAATTGTATTCCCCCGGTTTAAAAATCTGTCTTCTTGATGTATTTTCCCCCTATGCCATTATGTTATTGTTTACAATTTTGAAATAAAGTGTTTGTAACGTCTATTTTATAATTTTGAGTTATCTAATAATAATTATGATTAAATTGATAAAATATACTCGTTATGTCCCATAAAATTTGTTCTTTTTGTGTTTTAAAATTATCCGGCATAAATTGTCTCTTTAAAAAACACAACAACTTTTAGTAAACACATTTTCTTTTCTACCTTCTTTTTAGTTTTCGAATAAAACGAACTTTAACTTTTTCAAGAATAATATTATCATTTTAATTATTTCACAACACATCTCCTACACGGATGGAAATCATCTGCCCCCAAAGTATGCCCCCATTTGTGCCCCCACTTTAAAATAGTTTGTTTAGGGTTTATGATTTAGAGTTTAAGGTTGGGGCTTAGGGTTAGGGTGTAGGGAATTAAGAGTAGGGTGTATTTTTTTAGGATTTAGGGTTTGTGGCTGAGGATATGAAAATTAGGGTTAGGGTGCAAGATTTAATTTTTATCTATTTTTTAGGCAGGAGCATAGAAGGAGGCATGCTTAGGGGGCAGGAGAATTTTACCCCTCCTACACAAACTTTTTCTTCCTAAAACTATGTAAAAAATCAACAAATAACAATATTTTACGGACGGATGGAGTATCATATTATTCCTTCAACAAGAACAGGGAAATACAAGTTTAACATCGTTGAAACAAGAAATTAAAACAAAGCACACATCAAACATGAAACGAGAAATTTAGAAAATTTCGGACATAGTCGAATTATTCTGACAAAGATGGAGAGGCCTAATATAAGTTATAACCATCGTTTGTGAGAAATGAGAGCTTAGCTTTAGAAAACGGGCTTTCTGACGAGAACAACGGAGTTGATGACTTCATTTGTGGGATGAAAAACCGAGAGAAGCTCAAAACCAGGCAAATCTACCTCGTCCACAACGGGGTATAAAAATGCTCTAGCACCATTGGCACTCCTCACAAGCAAAAACCCTCCCGCCTTCATGTACTTCCTTACGTGCCCAATAATCTTTAGTTTCTGGTCTTTGCTCATCCCAACCAAAGCCGCCAGAAATATACAATCGTATTCCGCTAATTTCTCCCTTACCTCCATGATATCACGCGTCACGAACTTCATCCTCTTCTCGAACTTGCTATCCGAAGCCACAAGCTGACGAGCCGCATCGTTGGCCGCTTCATCGATGTCGAAGTTGTCAAAATGTGTAGATTTCATGTGATGGGTAGCCATTACAATGGAGGTGAGAGGCATTGGACCCGAGCCAACAAACGCCACCTTCTTTGGTTGCACCACACCATTATCGCAAAGAATTCTATATTCCAAACTGGCCAGCTCCACGTAGTTGCCATAATAAGGGAAGAGATTGAGATTATTCAATGGTCGGGGGATTTTGGATAAAAAAGTGGCGAATTCGAGCTCCAACAAGCCTTCGGCTCGGCCACAAAGAAGTATGAGATTCTCCCGCATGTGCTGCACATCTTGGGGTAAGACCTTGATGTCTATATCGGAAGGAAGGGTACAAAGTTTGACGAGATGAGTGAAGAGGCTATTCACCTGCTTCGATGGCCTCAAAGACTCGAGCTTGGAAATCATATCGTGGATTTGAATGACGCGAGCGATGAGGATTTCAGCCGGAATCTGGGTTTCATTTTGGAGGGAAGCCATTGATGTAAAAAACTACTCGACTGTGTCTGTGTATGGGAAATTGGATTTAGAAAACGATGAGTGGATTCAGGGCTTGCGGTTCCAACTACTTATAGTGGCAGGCCCAACGTATGATGTATTAAAAAGTATTTGTTAAACATCAAATATAATAGTTGAACATGATACAAATATAATTACTTGTTAAACATCATTCGAATATAATTACTTGTTAAACATGATTCGAATATACTATGAACATGATTCGAATATAATAGTTGAAAAAACATGTAATTATATTAGAATTATATTCGAATCATGTTCATATTATATTCAAATCATATTCGAAATATCATATTCAAATTATATTTTGAAAATAATTTTAATATGATTCGAATATAATATAGACATAGTTCAAATATAATTCTAATATAATTTGAATTTTTGCTCAAAAAATATATTTCGAATATAGCAAAATTTGAATTAATAATTCAAATATATTTAGAAGATGATTCAAATATAATTTGAATATGGTTCGAATATAATACGAACATGATTCGAATATAATTTAAATTTTACTCAAAAACTATAATTCAAATATAGTGAAATTAGAATTAATAATTAGAATATAATTGTAATTCGAATCTAAAAAATTACTAAATTAGTATTAAAATATGGAAACAGTATAACTATATCATTAAATATAGAAAATATGGTCTCTCAGAACATAAATCTTGAATCCGATCTGCAAAGCAGCACTCCTTTTTTCTCCATGCACAAAAGGAGAGGGCCTGCTTGCAAGGGGAGTTGAAATCCCGAGAGGGGTGAAATTGAGAATTCGAGAAATAGAGAGGGTTATTGTGAAGACTATGAGCTTCCTTCTTTTTTTGGCGTTTTTCCAATATATTCCTGGGAATCGAAATGGATACAAAATGTGGAGAGAAGCCGCGAAGGAGGAGGGAAAGAATGGGGTGGAATTTTGAGAGCTATGGAACTGCTACAGAAAATACACGATTGGGCCACGTGTGTCCTTGGATTTTGGGCGGCTGCAGTTCGGCCATTTTTCACACCCGTTCTTCTCGGCCTCGAAAGAAAACAGCCGATGGTCTTACAATCTACACTGAAGAAGAATTGGGTAATCTGATGCTGGGAAATGGGAATACACCGCTTTGTCCATTTGACTGTGATTGATGACGGAATTGTGATAATTTCATAATGTTAAAGGGTTTTAGGATCTGCTTGTTGTAACATAAGTCTTGAACTTTTTACATGAAATGCAATTTTGATACTTCCTTTTCTATGACCTGATTCTAATGTTTTTTTAATCTGAATTATATTCAACAGCGGAATATAAAGGAATCACATCTTTTATAAGAAAAATATAATGCAAAATAAAATAATAAAAATATAAAGGTGTGAAAAATGTTAAAATATCAGATTTAACACTGTTAGAAGAAATTTTCTGAAATAAAAATTCAGAAAAACTATAACTTTGTCTTGAGTACTCTTTGAATATAGCAAAAATTCTTTCACTACTTGTTTTTGGTATGTCGGCACAACCACAAAAGGAAATCATAACATATATATAACGGTCTCCTTTGTTGAAAAATGTTCGTTGATACTCATCACTCGAACGCAAAACTGTAAAAAGACAGATTACTGTCATGAAGACGGACAAAAATTGCTAAAAAGCAAACGAAAGAACTGCCATAAAAGCAGATTTGAATAAGAATCCGACAAAGTGAAAGAAAAATAAGAAACAAACTTGAAAAACGAAATATTCATCGAAAAAGATAAATTTTATTTATGCACAGAATCAGCAAAACGGTCAAAGACTATCGCCGATATAAAAACAATAAAAAACATAAAAAAATTATAACTGTCTCAGAGAAAATAGAGAAATGAAAAAAAATGGAGAGTATATTCCTAATGTTTGTTTTGAATGGTGGTAATTTGACTTAGCTCTTCGGAACTAAATTAGACGTTATATAATGCGTTGCATTTCAATAAAATTGCAGTTCAATCCTTATTATTGGTTTAGCTCTTAATCTATGAAATCAATTGGGCAATCAAGTGTTTATATTTTAGGGTTAAATCTAATTGAGTGGAGTTTGGAATGTTTAGTACGAAAATTTTGAAACTGCTACCCTAAAGGGTTTTTATCATCAAAATTGATAAATCTCATTTTCATTATAAAATACACACTGAAATTGACAATCGATTCATTTTGGAGACTTGTGATTAAATCTCATTATTGTAAAAGTAGCTGTCAAAAGACAAAATCTTTTCACTGCTGGGAAAGGAATTTACCTAGGGGTGACAATTGAGTGGGGAATAATTGAAAATTGTGGAGATTTAAATTGATGGATTTAGAGAATAATTGAAATCTTCATCCCACGAGATGAGGATGTGAAGAGTTTTATAAGCGAAGTTCAAATAGAGAAGGGGACAGGGATTGCTATACTCGAACCGTGAGAATAACCGAACCGTACCCGTATAAATCACCGCGGGGATCCAAAAAAAATATCCGAAGTGATCCCAATATTTTATAAAGTTGGATGAGCATAAGAGTATTTCACCTATTTTTCAATAAAAATAAAAAATTTCACAACCTGAGCATGACCTACTAGAGTAAGTTTAAAATTTGTCCATAAATTCCATAAAAATAATTTGAAAGTGATATATGTATCGTTGTAAACATGATTCAGTTTAATTTTGTTTAAAATATACGATGATCGATTTTGATATGTATTTTAAAAGGTATGAATATTTAAATGTTGAAATATCATAAAAATTCTACCAGATAAATCAATAAGTGTAAAGTGGATCGTTGAATCGATAAATGCCAAGAGGGGGTGAATTGAATTTTTAATTTGGTTGGTAGTGAAGTGGTAAAATAAAATTAAGGACAATGGCAATTATAGTGGTTCAAGTTCCAAATGAACTCTACATCCACAACTTTAGCTCCCACTAAGGATTTTCCAAACAATTTCACTAATTGATCTTCCCATTTTCTAGGCTTAGCAGGAAACCTTTACACAAATAATTAATTTTCTACCCAAAATTAACCAAACCCAATCACAAGTGTACAAAGAAGAATGTGGCAAATACAATGTATCTCTCAAGGATTATATTGCCCAAATTACAAGCACACAACCTAATTGAATCTGAAAAAATAAGAAATTATAAGGATTGACAATTAGGGTTTTACAAGGATATAGGAATTTAAGCACTTGAGCTTGGATTTGATGTAGGATTGTTTCTCTTAGGATCAATAGTTGTTGCTGGTTGTTTTTAGACTCTCTTTTATACCTTCTCATTCAATTCAAGCCGTTGGAGTGATTGCCATCATCAATATAGCCGTTGGGATGCAATCTTCTCACCATAAATGCACTTCTGCAACTACCCGTTCAAAACACATGTACCTGTTTCGAAACAGACCAAAATAAAAATAGTCGTTGGGTGTAATTAAGAGACCGTATCGAAACTGATACGATCGTTTCGATACGCTAAGAGCCCGTTCCGAAACGGTTGATACAATTTCGAAACAATTTGAAACTGTCAAAACTCGTATCGAAACGTGCTTAAATTGTTTCGGTACGTCTTAACCATTTTGTAAAAATCAGTTATAAAATTGCAACGGTCATAAATTTTAAATCCAAGTTCAACTCTCGTTTCGATATAGCCATATCGAAACAGATCTGCTCATTCCGTTGTTCTTCATTCGTTTCGAAACATAGTGTCTTGTTTCGATACTATCGTATCGAAACGAGAAGACTCGTTCCGAAACAAGTTTTAACACGTTCCGAAACACCTAAGGGCTGTTTAGAAACGGTGACTCAAAAATTACCGTTTTGACTTGGAAAACACTTAGAAAATTTTGTATAACTATTTGGTTTTGACTTGACCACTTTGCTTAAAAGTTTTGGGAAGTTTTGAGGGCTTAAAAATTTATTTTCTATTTTTAATTTAGTCCTTAAATTCTTTGTTATATCAAAATCAATTCTTTAGTTTTATAGTAAGCCTTATATTCTATAATCGTACGAAAGTCTAAATTCGTTTAAAATGACGATTTTTGATTTCAAGTTATATATTAGGAGTTATTAATTTTGAGTGAGAAAATGTAAGAAGAAAAGACTGCAGATTGTTTCAAAAAACAAAGGTAGTGACATCAAAAATTTCACATAAATCGTACTAGTAAAATTAGAATAGGTAATTTATATGGTTAAAAAGATTATCGAATCTAGTTTCTTTTAGAACAAACGAATCATGATTTAGAATTGTAGATTATTAGTTACATCTTTTCTTTTAAAGGTAGTGCAGACAGTCATGTTTCAAAAGTTAATAATTTAGTCATGTTTTATAGTTTTAGGGTTTAGGGCATCGTAACCTTTTTCAGGCTACCGCGACGTAATATTAGCGCAAAGCAATATAAGAGCCGCATTACGACTTTTGCGATGTATATTGCGCCGTTATATCATAATGTCGCATCCAAATGAACTGAAATATAAAATTTTAGAAAATAAAATACTTGAATGCTTTTAAATTTAACAACCAACTATATCGGTGTGACATCGGTCAATCAATTGGTCTCGTGAACTAGAATCATTTAGGCTCGTGAATATAAAAATATATTTATATATTCATGGTGTAACCCAAAGCCATACATCAATGGTTGTTAGTAAGAATATATTATTTATTAATTTATCGAGCATAGACAAATAAGTATTTAATTTAATGTGTAATAAATTATTTTTATTTGATTACTAAACCAATTATATTATCAATTTAGAAAATTTATTAATCTATAAAACATAAATAAAAGAGTTAGAAATCTTTACCTTTTTAATATTATTCGTATGTTATTATATATTAATTTATCCTATGATGTTTGTATAGTTTATATTTTTAAATAAATCTTTATCTATAAATTAAATTTTTAATTTTTATATATTAAATAAAGGGTAAACTATACTAATGACCACCGAACTATGGGGTTGGTGTCGATTTGACCACTATATTTTCAATTGTGTTAAGTATACCACATAACTATTTAATTGGTTCCAATGTAGCCACCTGCCGTTAAATCCTGACGGAAAGATGATGTGGCAGTTAAAAACAAATTGGTATAATTATACATTTAATCCATATTACTTAGGCATTCTATCAATTTAGTCCTAATTTTTATTTAATAAAACAATTAATTATTTTAATTAAGTGATGCCACGTGTCATCACCTCATTGGAGGACTTTAACTATTTATATTTGAGTTAATAATTTTATTTTACCCTCCAATGAGGTGGTGACGGTGTCCTCTTAGAAAGAGGTAAACCTATATACCATCAAGCTAAATACACATTTGAAATTTGTTGTACAACATTTATTATTTATCTTTAAGGAGAATCACAAATGCTGTACGTTACAATGCCACCACTGCTATTATCTCTTTTTATACAACTGTTTGCCACCACTGCTGCCTTCTCTTACCACAAGCATGTAAAACACCTTCCCATTTTGATTTAACTTTGTCAACTCATGTCCTTCAACCTCCATAGCTGAGTTGTCTTAGCATCCACCAAATATGAAAACCACTAGTTAAGGCTGCAGCAATTAGAAAGAATTGGCACCAAAGTCTATGCTACTACTCACCTTTTTTGTGTGTGTGGATCTTCCTCTTCTACTCGGTCTTTGTTCGGGAGGTGTCTCTTGAATTCGATTATTATTCAAACGCCAGCCTTTGGGTGTCAACTAATGAAGCATATTGCCCCTTCCTAGCTAGCAATTTCATATGGGATCCCAGTTCTGCTATCTGCCCATTTGAACAAAGAGCGATTTGATGGGCATTCTGAACTGTGCTTAATCTATGAACAATCACTAATGTTGTTCTGCCTTTCATTAGATGATTCAATGCATCTTGGACCAGGCGCTCACTAACTGTATATAAAGCACTTGTTGCCTGCAACGACAATTTTTTTTTATTTTTTTTAAATCCATTCATTTGCATATTTATATGCTTTCTAAATGCAGATGGAGTTCAATAATATATATAAAAAATATATTCAGCAAGCCTTCACGAAGACACAGAGGTCTGGTATTGTAATGCTCTTGAGAATGACCAACATGCCGAGAACCCTGCTACTAAAGATAAATAATAAATGTTGTACAACAAATCTCAAATGTATGTTTGGCTTGATGGTAAACAGGTTTACCTCTTTCCAAGAGGACACAGGATTGAACCAAATGAGGTGGTGACACATGACATCACTTAATTAAAATAATTAATTGTTTTATTAAATTAAAATTAGGACTAAATTGATAGAATGCCTAAGTAATAGGAATTAAATGTATAATTATACCAATTTGTTTTTAACTGCCACATCATCTTTCCGTCAGGATTTAACGGCAGGTGGCTACATTGGAACCAATTAAATAGTTATGTGATATATTTAACACAATTGAAAATATAATGGTCAAATCAACACTAACCCCATAGTTCGGTGGTCATTAGTATAATTTACCCTTAAATAAAATACATAAAATAATATATTTATATAATATTAGAACATTAAAATATGGTTGCAAAATGTATATTTATATAATATTTTGAAAAAGTTGTGATTTTTTAGAAACAAATTACAACCGCACCGACCGTTACGCGATACGTAACATCCGTAGCGTCCGCATCCGCGACACCACAACGTAATTGAGATAGAGGCTGCAATCGCAATTTAATACTATGGGTAATGTAAAGTCTCATTTTTCACCATGTTTTCTTTCAGAAATTTCCTTTGCTCTTACAACTTCCTCCCACTTTTGATTAGTTGCATAAATATTCGAGAGTAGAATATAGTTTCCATCTCAAACAAATGCTAATTCAAGATTCCCATGGAACCTACAAAAGTTAAAAGAGAATCCCACATAGAAACAGTGGCAACAAATTAAGGGCATTGTCTGTATCAAATCGTAAGCTTTTGACGCTGCCACGTTTAGTTTAGCATACATGTCTATAAGAGAGGAAGCTGTTTGAGTATTAGGTATAATCTTTTTAATTGCAGGTTGAGGGCTTGCAAGAGAGGTTGCAGAAGAATGTTATGGTTTCCAGTGGAGGCAGCCTGCATGCTTTGGCACAATCGTTAGTGGAAACGGTCTGACCAAATAGAGATGATAGTAAAAAACACATTAATAGACCAAGTTCACATCTGACCAAATAGAGATGACAGTAAAAAACACATTAACAGACCAAGTTCACATCTGACCATATAATCAGAATGTGAGTCCAGTTACTGGGACCGGTCTTTTAGTATGAGATCGACTTGTCATTTTGAATAAAATCTAAAAAGCAGTACGGAACAAAAAAACGCTGAATAAAAATAGCTCAGCTCATTTCTACTTGTTGAGGTGGATCACCCTCACTGGAACTGGTGTTTTAGTTTGAGATCGACTCCCAAGTATGTTAAGGAAATTTGGTTTCCCTCAAACATTAAGGTCACAAATCCTGAAACATTTTTCTCTTATTGTTCTTCCGTTTTTTCCAGCTAACAGATGAACATCGATAAAAGTTGAGCACAAAATAAAAAGGAAAATCCAGAGAACCCACTTAACATCTATCTATCTATCTATCTATCTATATATATATATATATAATAATCCCTGCTACAGTGATAGACCAAAGTCAGGAGTATCAGGCATTGACCCAGATATGTTGAAGGACTGTTTGATCTTCAGTGATAGACCAAATGCATATTCTGACAGACATGCCCAATGTTTTGTAAATGTAAAGAGTTGAAGTAACAAATGAAACAAAGAACTCATGTTGCAAACATTTGTATTTGTGTACAGATGCTACTAGCTTTTCAGATAGTATGTCACTTTAAACACTCAAAAGCTTAGGTGCCATCCACAGTAGAGTTCCACGAACACCTCCTGGAACTAATGTATGGCCTGTGGGTGTTCGCGGTTAACCAAAATATTATAACGGTTAACCTATAAGTTATGTTCTTAGTGTAAAAGTTATATGTTTTTAATGTGATTAGAGGGAAAATACATAGAGAATGTATCTAAGAATGCATAGAAAATTAGGGACTCATTCTTAATGGTTAACCAACGGTTAACCATGAACACCCCCTTTGATAAGCCCAAATCACCAATCTAAAAGGGTACATGCATTGCTTTTGTTTCAATTCCATCCACCATCAGACAACTAATAATAAACGAACACCGCGTACGGTGTGCCGGTGAGCATAGTATTAAATTGTGGTCGAAATACAACACCACTAACAGCAATCGCATTTAAAATCATTGTTATTTAATACTATGATGGTGAGACAGAATATGCTATAGAAACAATCTCAAAGCTTCAACCATTATAAATAAATCACCAAAATAAAACCCTAACCCTAGTGAACCCATCACTTGAACACAACTTCTCATACTCTTCTATCATGTTGATATCATCATCATCATTCACTACGGACACCAAATCCATCAACTTGTTCTTAAATTACACATGGAAGGTTTTCTCTCACACCATGTATTTCAACAACGGGGAAAACTCTCCCCAATATTGAAACTGATATACAAGTTCCCTACTTTTAAGCCATGAACAGATTGATTTAGTGTCCATAGAGAATGATGGGGATAAATAAACAAAAGAGAGTACCGGAAATCATTAAATCTCTTGAGTTCTCACAAAACCAGAAAACATTGAAGAAAAGAAAGGAAGAAGATGGACATTGGAGAGAGAACGGCAGAAAAAATCATTCATATTCATCATACTTTTCTTCACACTCAACCCTAATTATCACCGTCCTAAACCGATCTTGTTGAACCGGTTTATGGTTGCAAAGGGTTTGAACCAGCTCAATTTCTTGAACCGAATTACTACCAAACCTGGTTGGAACCCAAAGATTAGCCCACATGGGACCCAACAATCCTCGATTTGGATAGTCCAAATATGTTTCACGACCAACTTCAAATCCAGAGTTTGAACCCGCAACACACATGGGAGCCTTTCCCATATTCAGGTCTTGGATGCTCGTAGACAACCCCACCATTTTGAAGAGCCCTGGGTTGTATTGTAACAACCATTCAATTCCACTTCAAGCACAATTTCTGCCATTGGCGGCGGCACAGGCAAACGAGGGAGTATGTCCACAGTGGTGATCGGTTTATGCAAATTAGCTACTGGTGGTGGCGCAGTTGAAGCAGACAAAATGGGCACCGAAACTCTATGTTCCCCAAAAATCGATTTAAGCATCGATTCAAATTTCCCAAGAGTCTTTTCTATTTTCGCAAGCCCTTTTTTCATATTATATTTTATTATGTTTTAGAAAATTTTATATTTGACATTTATTTATTTTACAAACTTAATTATGTCAAATAAAAAGTGATTAAAAAATAACAATAATATTACTATCAAAACTACTCACCACGTAAACTTTCTACCGGAGATTATTAATTTTGGATATACTATTACATTTGTTCATTGCTCTTTCATTCCTTGTCCATTTTTAATCAGTTTGTTAACGTGGTGAGTATAATACCCTTGTCGCCATCATTTTGTGGTCGATGACACCATAGCTTTTTTAGTTTTTTTATTTAGTTTTTTAAATGTAATAATTGTGTCTTCTTAACACTTTTTTACACATTTTGGTACATATCTTCTACCTTTTAGCACGTTTTTCTTCTCTTAATCGGACCTTTGGCCACTTTTTTTTCATTTAATTTTTTATTAGGGTTGAATTTGACGTTACCACGACTGATCAAGATGATGCTCTTTTGATTATCCTATTAATATTCCTCTTTTAGACGCTCGAACTGAATTTTGGTACGAGCTCACAGTAAACGCTCTTGTTCGCAATTAAGTTTTGGTAACAACGGTGTTGTCAACGTGCCTTATTGTTGTAATATGTATTATTTAATATTATTTGTTGTTAGTTTTTGAGCCGGAACAACCAAGCCAATATACTTCCTCAGACAACAAAATACATGAAAAACCAAAACCAAGTAACAGAAACAAAAACAAAAACAACAAAAAATCACCCAATAGATGCAAGAGACGACTGAAGAAAAAAAACTAGAAAAAACACTTATTCTCGCCCACGACCCAAGCTCCAACAAAGATCGGTCTTTCTCCTCGCAAAAAGGGATCCGAACGATAAAAACGTCGGGGATGTAAGAGCTCAACATGCCAACAAAGTAAAAATGTGAAGAAAGGAAAGAGGACAGTTGAGAGAAACAAGGAAAAGAGAGAGAAGAAAAGAAAAATAAAAGAAGAAATAAAGAGAAAAGAAGGTTAGCTACTAGAAAAGATGCAGCTGGCTTCATAGGCATAACAAAAGAAAATAGGATTTTGTAACTAGAGAGAAGGTGGAGAATAACTTTGATGAAGAGAGAGGGGTATAGGGGAAGTGATCTTCTTATTACAATAATAATTTTATAAAAATATAATTTTAGGTAAATTTATATTTCATCAATCAAGCACAATAATTTTATATTCAATGATATAGACCAAACAAGGTAAAGTAACATTCTCAATAACATTTAAGTAATTTTATATTCTAAATAATATCATTTTTGAAGATAATATTACATCTTGTAGGCGGAGCTATGAAATTTAGTTTGAGATATCAAAATTTGAATTTTTTATGAAAGAATTCTTTGAAGTAGCCAAAAACAAACAATGCATGTTAATTTCGTTTCAATGGGGTAAATTTTCTTTTATAGGGTGTTGATATCCATTTAAAGTTGTGTTAATTTTATTTTTAGTATTATTTTATATTATATTTATAAGAAGTATTTCTTCAAAAAAAATTATTATCATGTGACACCCCTTTAGTTAGGGTGACCTCTTCAAAATCTTTCATATAGTTTTTTTTTCAACGGACAAGATGAGGAATTTGATTTGCAGGAAGAAGCTCCATTGGACCACACACAAGCATTGGCATTGAAGTTCCTGTAAGAGGCAGTGAAAGGAGCTCAGGACCAGTCGGTCTAAACAAGACCGCCCCTTGTGGCCCAGTCATCAGCATTCCACAAGCTTGAGTAAATTCTCATCGGTTTCTTCTTTGGAAACGGGACACCAAATGATTTCATGTTTTTAAATTCTCTGATGGGTGTACCATCCACAGAGAAAATGATGCGTTGCGGATTCTAGAGGATTGAATAAGTATAAAAATTTGTTGTTGGATGAACTGTTGTTCTATGTTGCCCTTTTCTTGACGAAACACATTGGTGTGAATAATGTAAGGGTTGCCACTTAGATTTCCATGGAACTCGGAGTCAATTTCATCCCATGTTGATTCTTTCGAAGATAACCGCAGATACAAATAGTGAAATATTCATGAGTACGAGTCATACTATAAGCCGCTAATATGTATTATGTATTCAGAAAGACAGAGTGAAACAACGACTACTAATTATTAGATGGAGTAACAACTTACATAATAGGCAGTGACTGTTTCGGCAGAGTCACCATGTATGAGCTTGAGCTGCATATCAATCTTGCCAAAAAGATATTTATTCCTGGACTGGAAACCAGAACCAGAAGCCTTATTAAGTGAGAGAGTGAGAACTTGTCCATTGTTAATGATCTTACCACGACCATTCCCCATGTGATGTCAAAATCGTTGTTAAAATTTTAGGAATAAATAGAACAAAAATATAATTATTTCTAAAATATTAGACTAAATTATAAAAATTATAAAGTATTTGGGGTCAATTGTGGGTTAAATAAAGATTTTGAGGACTAAATTGAACAAAAAAATCAACACATTAAAAATATTGGACTAATTCATAAAAATTAGAAAGAAATTGAGGTTGATATTGAAAACTAAATTGAACAAAAATATCAACATATTAAAAATATTGAACTAATTCATAAAAATTAGAAAGAAATTGAGGTTCATTTTGAAGACTAAATTGAACAAAAATATCAACATATTAAAAATATTGAACTAATTCATAAAAATTAGAAAGAAATTGAGGTTAATTTTGGATTAAAAAGATTTTTTGGATTGAATTGAACAAAAATATAATTATATTTAAAATATTAGACTAAATTATAAATAAATTGGGGTTAATTTCAGGTTAAAAATGTTTTTTTGACTAAATTGAACAAAAATATGATTATATTTAAAATATTGGACCAAGTTATAAAAATTGTAAAGAAATGTGGGTCAATTTCGGGTTAAATATAGATTTTTAGGACTAAATTGAATAAAAAATATAACTATATTTAAAATATTAGACTAAATCATAAAAATTATAAAGTAGTAGGGATCAATTGTGGGTTAAATAAAGATTTTGATGACAAAATTGAACAAAAATATCATCATATTAAAAATATTGGACTAATTTATAAAAATTATAAAGTAGTAGGGGTTAATTGTGAGTTAAATAAAGATATTGGACTAATTTATAAAAATTATAAAGTAGTATGGGTTAATTGTGGGTTAAATAAAGATTTTGAGGACTAAATTGAATAAAAACATTAACATATTAAAATTATTGGACTAATTTATAAAAATTAGAAAGAAATTTGAGTCGATTCGGGTTAAATAAAGATTTTTAGCACTATATTGAACATAAATAAAATTTCTACAGACTTAACGCCCAATTTACCGCTTAAAATAAGTCAGCTGATTTTTTTTGTTTTAGTGACAAGTGGCGTGTTTTGATTAGTCAACCATTTTTTTTAAACGGAGATTAACGACAGGGCTAATTGAGGTCACAATTTAATGTTTAGGGGAAAACGTCCCAAAAATACTTTAAGGGCCGGTTCGGTATTTTGTGTATACTTCAGGGGCCAAATGGGCCATCAAGCCTTTTTTAAACGGCGTTAAATGGAGGGGCCAAACGAGGTAACATTTTGTAGTTTAGGGGCAAAACGTTTCAAAAAATACTTTAGGGGGCAGTTCGATATTTTATGTATACTTCAGGGGCCAAACGGGACATTAAACCAAGAAGAATCAATTAAGTCCATAAGTGTTTTTTACCCGATAAAATTTTTGAAAAAAATAATTAATCAATTAAGCCTTTGAACTAGAAAATTGAATCAATTAAGTCATTTGATCAATTTTGACCATTAAATCTTGATAGTTTTTTCCTTATATATTACTCGCATATGATACACTATCGTTCTATCATGTTGCATTTACAAATTATTTTTTAAAAAAATTTATAAATTATTTAGATTTTTTAGAACTTTTAAAAAGGCTGGGACTTAATTGAATTTGTTATTCAAAAAATTAAGAGCTTTTTACCCCTTTAAACTTTTTTTGTTTTAATTGTCCTAAGTTCAAATCTTTGTTACAGTAAATTTTTAAATTTTTATCTATCAAAATTAAAACGACATTTGATACGACACGATTTCAAAAGCTCGAATTTCAACCGTCACTTTGACCTGTGTCGCTATATTCCTCGAGCCAATCGATGGATCAACTCTTGTCGTTCCACATCCGACCGGGACGTATCCCTATAAATCATATAAAAGTTGAAAAATAATTATAAATTAATTACATAAATTTAGATGTCTCCAATTTGGGAATCTCTCAATCAATTAGTCACGGAGCATTTCGTTTACCTTAAATTGATAAATTAGAGCCTGGAGTGAACCTAAAGCCGAAGAAGAAACCAGGCTGTATTATTATATTATTGGAGTTGACTAACACATGTTGGAAAAGGGACGACAAAAGAGGAGAGTTTAGATTCGTCGGACCCTTTCGCCAGGGGTAAAAATCTCCTGCCCCCTAATCATGCCTCTTTCTATGCCCCTGCCTAAAAATACTTAAAAATTAAATCTTGTCTCATAACCCTAATTTTCATATCTTAAACCCCAAACCCTAAACCCTAAAAAATACACACTACCCCTAATTCCATACACATTAACCTTAAGCCTCAACCTTAAACCCTAAACCCTAAACCCACTATTTTAAAGTGGGGGCACAAATGAGAGCATACTTTGGGGGCAGATGATTTTCATCCTTTCGCTGGTTTGGTTATTTCATAGTGATATTGCTTTTGTCAAATGTCAATGCCTTAGTAGTTGCTGCCACATCCACTCATTTTTATTCTATTATATTCCAATACATGTTGACCTAATGTACCTCACTATATGTCTTCCATCTCTCTATCAATATGCTCTCTCTTAAGTCTTACCTATAAATACAAACAATATCAAACAACAGCAACAACCTGAACCATTGTCTGCAACAACGAGAATTCACATCAACAAAATGGCTTCTTCCACTAGGATTGTTCTGCTGTTGCTCATGAGTTCCTTGGTGGTTGCCTTTGCTGACGGTAACTTTTATTAAAGTTGCGACGTCGTTTGGGGATATGGCAGCCATGCCTTGATTCAAGAAGGTGGCGACCTGCTTACTTTGTCTCTGGACAAAACCTCGGGTTCTGGATTCCAGTCCAAGGATGAATATCTATTCGGAAAGATCGAGATGCAACTCAAGCTTGTCTCTGGGAATTCAGTTGGCACTGTAACTGCCTATTATGTAAGTCTTCAACTTGTTCGTAATATGATTTAAATTTCATTTCTCTTAGAGTTAGACCACTGTGGCAATAACATTTGACGAGTCTTGTATGATGTGCGTGTGCAACAGTTATCCTCAAAAGGTGAAACTTGGGATGAGATAGATTTTGAATTCCTGGGGAACTTGAGCGGACAACCTTACATTCTCCATACCAATGTATTCAGCCAAGGCAAGGGCATGAGAGAGCAGCAATTCTACCTATGGTTTGACCCCACTGCAGATTTCCACACCTATTCCATCCTTTGGAACCCCAACCGCATTGTGTAAGCAACCAAAGTCCAAAACCAAGCATACATTACATTATTTGTCCTGCAAAATACATTCGTTTCTTTAACTCCTTTACTGTATATCAGATTCTATGTCGATAACATCCCCATTAGAGAGTTCAAGAACCTGGAGTTCCTGGGCGTTCCATTTCCTAAGAATCAGAAAATGCGGTTGTACTCTACGCTTTGGAACGCCGATGACTGGGCAACTAGAGGCGGGCTTGTCAAGACAGATTGGAGTCAAGCCCCCTTTAAAGCTTCCTACAAGAAATTCAAGGTTGATGCTTGTGTTTGGTCTTCTGGTTCATCTTATTGCAGCCCAAACAAAAACGCATGGTTCTGGGAAGAGCTTAACTTTGGCAAGAAAGGGCAGATGAAATGGGTGCAGGATAATTACTGTTGAATGAAGGAATACGTGCATGACCTCAGCCATGCAACGTCATGAAATCTCCAGAAACCTCACATGTATACGTGTCTTGTGTTCATTGAATTAGCTGTCAGGTTGTTAGGGTTTATAACAAACTTCTCCAGCTCATACAATAGCTGTACACAGCGTGCTTATCCTCATGCTCTTCTGTATATAAACACCCCTCTGTATCGACTCAAAACATGAATGAAATCATCCTCTTTACACGTTGTGTTTGTTAATTCAATATGGTATCATTCGCTTCTGATCTTGGGTTTTTCAGCTTTCGCTGACATTTCTTCATTTGTTTTCCATGGTGAATCCATCTTCTTCCTCAGGTTCTGACGAACCTCTTCTTGAGTTTTCTTCCAAATCCTCCAAATCCTTCACTAACAAGAAGGTTAATATCATCTTAGATGACACCAACTTTCTCTTGTGGAAGCAGCAAGTGCTTCTCACCGTTCGTAGTCATCGGCTTGAACGTCTCCTCAAAGGGAAAATCAAGCCCCCATCTGAAACAATTGTTGATGATACTGGCACTACAGTGGACAATGATGAATATGAAGAGTTTGTAGCACAGGATAGTGCTCTTGCTTCGTGGCTATTGTCGACGATTAGTCCCCATCTTCTCTCCCAGTTTGTAGGTGCTGAAACTGCCAATGGTGTATGGAAGACTGTCACTCAGTTCTTTGCAAACAAATCCACTACGTCGGTCATGAGCCTCTATGGAAAGCTTCGATCGTTGAAAAAGGGTGATGACAGTATGAGGGTCTATCTCACTCGTGTCAAGGAGGTGTGTGATGCTCTTGCTTCTTGTGGAAATGTTGTGTCTTCAATGGAACAGATTGCAAGCATTCTTAAAGGTTTGCCTCGTGACTACCATCCTTTCATGGCTGTTATCACTAGCAGCACCACTCCGTTTTCTGTTGATTCAGTCTATACCATGCTCATTGATGCTGAAGCACAGTTGGCTGGATTTGAATCTGAGTTTGAGGGTCTCACAATCAGTGCAAACATGGCTCGAAGTTCTAATTTCTCTGGCGATTCCTCATTTTCCCATGGTTCACCTCAATCGCGATCCACAAGTTTTGGTGGTAGATCTGGTGGCCGTGGTCGTGGCCGCATGCGTGTTCAATGCCAACTGTGTGGCAAGAATGGTCATCTGGTTGACCGCTGCTGGCACAGGTTTGACCAAACCTTCCTAGGCGTCACTTCTTCACAGGGGTCTCGTCCCAATGATTCTGCTTGTATTCCCCTCGTCCCGGTCTGGCCGAATGACTGGTCCGAGTGGGTCACACGGGGAAAACCGAGTGAAAACCCCTAAGGATTCCCCATCGGTTAGCAACCCTAACTTTTTTTTTTCTTTTAACTCTTGTCTAGATGGATATTAAACCCTAAGTGATCATACATCGGAACAACATAAACGAATCAATCGAACGAACTCAAACAATCATAATACAACTCAATTTTAAACTTAACTGTAGGTGTATCGATACCCCTTGACCAAGTCAACTGGTCCAAGTCAACTTGTGGAGACCGTATCGATACACCTAGGAGTGTATCGATACCCTCCCCAATTGTTGACTTCCCACTGTCAACGCTAAGGAGACCGTATCGATACACATGAAGGGTCGTACCGATACGGAACTGGACAGTAGCTCCAGTAGCAAAAATAGTATCGGTACACCTCTCAAGTGTATCGATGCACGAGGCTTGAACAAGAAGGTGGTACCGATACCATACCAACCGTATCGATACCCCTGCACAGCAAAAACCTCCAAACTCAGCAAAAACGATCAAGACTCGATTCTAAATGCAATTTAGGACTCTCCTAGACCCCAGCAAGCATTCATACCTCATTTACATACCACTTCACAGCCATACAAGCATCCAACATGTACATACATCAAAGGAGCATGCAATTGAATCAAGATGACACTTAAACATCCAAAAACTCATACTTCAACATTCAACATAAGGCAAACTCAAAGACACTTAACCAACATTCAAGATAAGCAATTTAGGCATGGTTTACAACTCAAACATGGCATCACACGCCATACAAAAGCAACATAACATGGAGTCTAAACATGCTCATAGCAACAAACAACTATCCAACAAACCATACATGTCCCATTGCTCAAACTATTACATGTCTAACATTGAAATCCATACTTGATAAACTCAAGCCAAAAACCACACTTGGAGGCCCTCCACTTGCTCAAGCAACCCACGAACTAAGGATCTGCAATGTTGAACAGAGAGAGCGTAAGCAATGATGCTTAGTGAGGGTAAGCTCTAAAAACAAACCTCAACATTGCAGGGTCCGAGCACGATCTAGCCAAGGCAATTCACATATAAACCAAGGATCCACAAGAGCCATATGATAAGATGCATGAGCAATATACAAGTAAATGTCATGGTCAACAAGCTCTAAATCATCGACACGAGTAGTCACATCAAACATCCAAATTTAAGATCATTAATCTCAACACATTGATACATTTATCAACCAACATTGGCACCTAGCTATGACCCGAATACACGGATAGACACGTTGGAACTCACATCCAACAACCACACTACCTCACGGTGGGATTACACTCATCACCGGCCTCGCGGAAGGGATTCCACTCATCCTCACGCACCGTCGATGGGATTCAACTCATCACCGACTATATTTAAATACAATTTCCGGGCGAACCCGTACTCCTCCTTGGTGACTCAACGCCACCAAGGCCACGCGCGACTTTTGACTCATGTGTACACACTAACATCCTAATGATCGATCATTTGTATTCAAGTATACTAGTGCCAACATTTACTCATTTCACATTGCTCATTTCAACCAATTCCGTGCTTAGCACGTACTCATCAACAACCATCATCATGTATGTCTCAAGCATCACAAGTCATATCTCATTTCACATGTATAATACAATATACATAACCATTCATATCACATAACATACGAGACATACACAACCACGTAAAAGAGTTCATCCAAGGCTCTAGATCAAGCTTAGGATTAGGCTACCACCCTAATCCTAACTCTAGGTGGGTCTACCAAGCCCAACCTAGTCCATATACTCGAACCAACTATTTTAAAACCATTTAAAACAATTAACCACTCACCTAAGCTTCCAAGCTCAACGACCAAGCAAGCAATCACCTTCAACTTCCCGGATTCGGTCCCAAAGCCTCTTCCACGTTTCTTCTTGCTTCTAGTCAAACAAAACACATACATTACTTCTCAATCCAATGCTAAACTCAACCATCAACTTACTTTGCAAACACACCCCAATTTCCACAATTTCCCAAACCACATAAATCTTCAAAAACCCAATTTTCGTATTCCCACAATCCTTGGCTGAATCACCCATTTCCAAACACCCAAATGACTTCCAAAACATCCCAAATCACCCTCCTAACGTAGGTAGACCATCAGACCTTCAAAACCAACACTAAACCTCCCAAAAACTCAAGTTTTCATACTCTAAAATTTGCCCTAAGGACCCACTACGAAAATTCATCCAAAATCAACGAAAATTCATTATGATTAAACATAACCCCAAAAAAATTTCTCAAAATAAATTGAAAAACCCCATCAAAACCCAAATTTCCATATGAACCCTAATTCCCAAAACTCACTATTTTTGAAATCTAAAACAATAGATAAGTAGAGAATAGAGAGGAGGTTAAGAAAATATATTTGCCTTTTAATTTGGTGTCGAAATCAAGTGGCAAAGTCAATGGAATAGTAATTAGGGTTTTAGGAGAGTTTGAAAATGGGGGAGGGGGTTTTGAAATTGGGAAAGGGGAAATGAGGAAAAAGATGACAACTTTTTCATAAAAGTTGTCTTGCTTTATTTAAAATGTGGGCAAATCACAACTTTGGTCCATCCCTCTTTATTACGATTCAAATAGGTCATTATTCAAAGTTGGTTTATTTTAATTAGATTTTATTTGACTCGAACAACAACCCGACTAACTCCTAGGCCCAAGACACGGGTGTTACACTGCTTCTACTCACTACTCCTCTTACAGTGGCAATCCAACCTCTCCTAGCACATACAATACTCGAAGCTCCTCAGTACCCAACCCACCTTCATCCCCATCTCAAGCTCATATTGCTAACACTCCTAATGATCAGTGGGTAGTTGACTCTAGGGCCACGCATCATGTCACTGCTGATGCTGGAAACATAACCAATGCAGTTGATTACAGTGGTCCAGGTAAGGTCCTTGTTGGTAATGGTGTTCCTCTCTCAATTGATTTGGTTGGATCAAATTCCCTTCTTACTTCTTCTCAATTGTGTGTCCCTCACATAACCAAGAATTTGCTCTCGGTATCCAAGCTTGCTAGGGATAATCAAGTCTTCTTTGAGTTTCATGCAACTGATTGCTGTGTTCGAGATGAGATTTCTGGGGATGTACTGCTTGAAGGTGCAGAGCAAGATGGGTTATATGTTTTCAACCTGAAGAATAAAGCTGTTCCAGTCTATAATGTATCGAAGTCCTATGACCTGTTTGAGTTATGGCATAGGAGGCTAGGCCATCCAGCCTTTGAAACATTGGTTACCATGTGTAGTTCAATGAATGTAAAGCTTTCCTCAAAAGATATTAAAACATGTACTTCGTGTCACATGGGCAAAAGTCACAAGCTTTCTTTCTCTCATTCTTCCACTGAGTATACTCTTCCATTTGAATTGATCTTCACAGACCTATGGGGTCCTTCACATAACGTATCAAATGGATTTCTCTACTACATTTGTTTTGTGGATGCTTACACACGACACACATGGATCTACCTATTGAGAGATAAATCTCAAGCTCTCTCTGTGTTTCAATTGTTTCAACAGATGGTTATAACTCAGTTTGGATGTAAGATCAAAGCAATTCAAAGCGATTGGGGAGGAGAGTATCGTTCCTTCACCACTTATCTTCTCAAAGAAAGAATTAATCACAGAGTAACATGCCCTCACACATCTGAGCAAAACGGCATTGTCGAAAGGAAACACCGACATGTTATTGAATTAGCTCTTGTTCTTCTGGCACAATCCTCTATGCCTCTACGTTTTTGGTCCTATGCTGCCATTACTGCTGTGTTCTTGATAAACAGAATGCCTACTAAAGTTCTCAATGGAATTTCACCCTTCAAAAAGCTTCATGGGAAGAAACCGAGCTATGACCAACTGAAGATCTTTGGATGCAGATGCTTTCCCTATCTCAGGCCCTTCAACTCTCATAAACTTGAATTTCGGTCTGAAGCCTGCATTTTCTTGGGTTATAGCCCACAGCATAGAGGTTTTCAATGCTTGGCACCCAGTGGCAAAGTGTACACATCAAGACATGTTGTCTTTGATGAAATGTTTTTCCCCTTTGCTCAACAGAAACATGAGGTGTCAAGAGACTCAACACATACATCTCAGTCTCTAAAACTTGTCACTGACATCAGCCGCATGAATGATCAACACCACCAAGTGTCTCCTACAAGGGATAACTCTCAAGTACCTCCATCTCAAGCATGTGACACATCCTCTCCAGACCATGATCAAGGTCAAATTTCAGGTGACAATCTTTCTCCTATTACTGAAACCACATCGACTGGAGAGCATCTTCAACATACTACACCAACTGAACCTGAGCTCATACATCATAGCCACATTGTTTCTTCTGTTCAGAATCCTCCAATCTCAGGTGATGATATTTCTGCTCCTTCAGTTTGCCATAATGAACCTTCATCTACTACAAGTAACATCTCAGGTGCTACTTCCAATCAACATCCGATGCTTACTCGAGGGAAATGTGGTATCTTCAAACCAAAATCCTTCCTAAGTACAATTGACAGTGATGAGCCTGAAGATATCTACCATGCTTTACAATCCCCTCGATGGAAAGAAGCAGTTGTTGCTGAGTTTCATGCTTTACAAACCAATGGCACATGGACCTTGGTTGAATTACCTCCAGGAAGATCGATTGTTGGATGTAAATGGATCTTCAAATTGAAAAGAAATTCAGATGGTACAGTTCAAAGACACAAGGCAAGACTTGTTGCCAAGGGATACTCTCAAATCCCTGGGCATGATTTCCATGATACCTATAGTCCTGTTGTGAAGTTCCCTACTGTGAATATCATCCTCTCTTTGGCAGTGTCACAAGGATGGCAACTTCGACAGGTTGATGTAAACAACGCCTTTCTTAATGGCGAGCTTGAACCACCAGGATTTGAGAAGTAATCCTCGACTGGTGCTCCACTTGTGTGCAAATTAAACAAAGCCCTGTACGGGCTAAGACAGGCTCCACGCAACTGGAATGCCAAGTTAAAACAATGCTTGAAGAACTTGGGGTTCACTGAATCTAAAGCTGATAATTCCTTGTTTATCAAGTGCACCAACTATATCTACACTTACATGTTAGTGTATGTAGATGACATCGTGGTTACAGGATCCTCAGCCACAGAGATTAATAGAGTGGTTGAACAACTTCATCAGCAATTCTCGTTGAAAGACCTAGGCAGTCTAAACTACTTTCTTGGCATTGAAGTAAGCAGAACCAGTAATTCTCTTCATCTCAGACAACGAAAATTCATTCGAGAGTTACTTCAGAAGACTCAGATGGAAAGAGCTAATTCTACACCAACACCTATGGTTGCGTCTCAGAAATTGTCAGTAGAGGGTGCAGGGAAACCATTGTCTGATGCTCGAGAGTACAGAAGCATTGTAGGAATGTTACTTTATGTTTGTCATACTCGCCCTGACATTACCTACAGTGTCAATAGAGTTGCTCAATTCATGCATGCTCCTTGTGAGTTACACATGGTTGCTGTTAAAAGGATCCTCCGATACCTAGTTGGTACTCAAGACTTTGGCTTAACTTTTACCAGATCTTCATCTAGCCCACAAGTGGTAGCATTCTCTGATGCTGACTGGGGATCAAGCACTATCGATCGACGTTCCATATCAGGCCATTGTGTGTTCGTAGGCAATGGTCTTGTAACATGGAATTCTTCAAAACAAAAGGTGGTTTCAAGGTCCACAATGGAAGCAGAGTATAGAAGCCTTGCGGACTCAGCAGCAGAAGTTATTTGGATTAATGCCTTACTAAAAGAAATGGGAGTAAAATTTGAACAAGTCCCAACCATATGGTGCGATAATACGAGTGCCATAGCCCTCACTGCAAATCCAGTCTATCATGCTCGCTCCAAGCATGTCGATCTCGACATTCATTTTGTTCGAGAAAAGGTAGCCCTCAATCAGATATGTGTGAACTATGTTCCTGCCACACATCAAATTGCTGATGGTTTCACTAAACCGTTGACAAGAACGATGTTTGAAGCTTTCAGAGACAAAATTTGCGTCAAGAAGATGGAAGAAGCAGGGGGAATGTTGAATGAAGGAATACGTGCATGACCTCAGCCGTACAATGTCATGAAATCTCCAGAAACCTCACCTGTATACGTGTCTTGTGTTCATTGCATTAGCTGTCAGGTTGTTAGGGTTTATAACAAACTTCTCCAGCTCATACAATAGTTGTACACAGCGTGCTTATCCTCATGCTCTTCTGAATATAAACACCCCTCTGTATCGACTCAAAACATGAATGAAATCATCCTCTTTACACGTTGTGTTTGTTAATTCAATAATTGCATGATCTATGATTACTGCAAAGACACAAAGCGTTTCCCCAAGGCCTTCCCACCGAATGTGCATTTTCCAACCTGCTCTAGATCCATTATCTTTCATGATTATAATGCTGATAATTGTATTCCCCCGGTTTAAAAATCTGTCTTCTTGATGTATTTTCCCCCTATGCCATTATGTTATTGTTTACAATTTTGAAATAAAGTGTTTGTAACGTCTATTTTATAATTTTGAGTTATCTAATAATAATTATGATTAAATTGATAAAATATACTCGTTATGTCCCATAAAATTTGTTCTTTTTGTGTTTTAAAATTATCCGGCATAAATTGTCTCTTTAAAAAACACAACAACTTTTAGTAAACACATTTTCTTTTCTACCTTCTTTTTAGTTTTCGAATAAAACGAACTTTAACTTTTTCAAGAATAATATTATCATTTTAATTATTTCACAACACATCTCCTACACGGATGGAAATCATCTGCCCCCAAAGTATGCCCCCATTTGTGCCCCCACTTTAAAATAGTTTGTTTAGGGTTTATGATTTAGAGTTTAAGGTTGGGGCTTAGGGTTAGGGTGTAGGGAATTAAGAGTAGGGTGTATTTTTTTAGGATTTAGGGTTTGTGGCTGAGGATATGAAAATTAGGGTTAGGGTGCAAGATTTAATTTTTATCTATTTTTTAGGCAGGAGCATAGAAGGAGGCATGCTTAGGGGGCAGGAGAATTTTACCCCTCCTACACAAACTTTTTCTTCCTAAAACTATGTAAAAAATCAACAAATAACAATATTTTACGGACGGATGGAGTATCATATTATTCCTTCAACAAGAACAGGGAAATACAAGTTTAACATCGTTGAAACAAGAAATTAAAACAAAGCACACATCAAACATGAAACGAGAAATTTAGAAAATTTCGGACATAGTCGAATTATTCTGACAAAGATGGAGAGGCCTAATATAAGTTATAACCATCGTTTGTGAGAAATGAGAGCTTAGCTTTAGAAAACGGGCTTTCTGACGAGAACAACGGAGTTGATGACTTCATTTGTGGGATGAAAAACCGAGAGAAGCTCAAAACCAGGCAAATCTACCTCGTCCACAACGGGGTATAAAAATGCTCTAGCACCATTGGCACTCCTCACAAGCAAAAACCCTCCCGCCTTCATGTACTTCCTTACGTGCCCAATAATCTTTAGTTTCTGGTCTTTGCTCATCCCAACCAAAGCCGCCAGAAATATACAATCGTATTCCGCTAATTTCTCCCTTACCTCCATGATATCACGCGTCACGAACTTCATCCTCTTCTCGAACTTGCTATCCGAAGCCACAAGCTGACGAGCCGCATCGTTGGCCGCTTCATCGATGTCGAAGTTGTCAAAATGTGTAGATTTCATGTGATGGGTAGCCATTACAATGGAGGTGAGAGGCATTGGACCCGAGCCAACAAACGCCACCTTCTTTGGTTGCACCACACCATTATCGCAAAGAATTCTATATTCCAAACTGGCCAGCTCCACGTAGTTGCCATAATAAGGGAAGAGATTGAGATTATTCAATGGTCGGGGGATTTTGGATAAAAAAGTGGCGAATTCGAGCTCCAACAAGCCTTCGGCTCGGCCACAAAGAAGTATGAGATTCTCCCGCATGTGCTGCACATCTTGGGGTAAGACCTTGATGTCTATATCGGAAGGAAGGGTACAAAGTTTGACGAGATGAGTGAAGAGGCTATTCACCTGCTTCGATGGCCTCAAAGACTCGAGCTTGGAAATCATATCGTGGATTTGAATGACGCGAGCGATGAGGATTTCAGCCGGAATCTGGGTTTCATTTTGGAGGGAAGCCATTGATGTAAAAAACTACTCGACTGTGTCTGTGTATGGGAAATTGGATTTAGAAAACGATGAGTGGATTCAGGGCTTGCGGTTCCAACTACTTATAGTGGCAGGCCCAACGTATGATGTATTAAAAAGTATTTGTTAAACATCAAATATAATAGTTGAACATGATACAAATATAATTACTTGTTAAACATCATTCGAATATAATTACTTGTTAAACATGATTCGAATATACTATGAACATGATTCGAATATAATAGTTGAAAAAACATGTAATTATATTAGAATTATATTCGAATCATGTTCATATTATATTCAAATCATATTCGAAATATCATATTCAAATTATATTTTGAAAATAATTTTAATATGATTCGAATATAATATAGACATAGTTCAAATATAATTCTAATATAATTTGAATTTTTGCTCAAAAAATATATTTCGAATATAGCAAAATTTGAATTAATAATTCAAATATATTTAGAAGATGATTCAAATATAATTTGAATATGGTTCGAATATAATACGAACATGATTCGAATATAATTTAAATTTTACTCAAAAACTATAATTCAAATATAGTGAAATTAGAATTAATAATTAGAATATAATTGTAATTCGAATCTAAAAAATTACTAAATTAGTATTAAAATATGGAAACAGTATAACTATATCATTAAATATAGAAAATATGGTCTCTCAGAACATAAATCTTGAATCCGATCTGCAAAGCAGCACTCCTTTTTTCTCCATGCACAAAAGGAGAGGGCCTGCTTGCAAGGGGAGTTGAAATCCCGAGAGGGGTGAAATTGAGAATTCGAGAAATAGAGAGGGTTATTGTGAAGACTATGAGCTTCCTTCTTTTTTTGGCGTTTTTCCAATATATTCCTGGGAATCGAAATGGATACAAAATGTGGAGAGAAGCCGCGAAGGAGGAGGGAAAGAATGGGGTGGAATTTTGAGAGCTATGGAACTGCTACAGAAAATACACGATTGGGCCACGTGTGTCCTTGGATTTTGGGCGGCTGCAGTTCGGCCATTTTTCACACCCGTTCTTCTCGGCCTCGAAAGAAAACAGCCGATGGTCTTACAATCTACACTGAAGAAGAATTGGGTAATCTGATGCTGGGAAATGGGAATACACCGCTTTGTCCATTTGACTGTGATTGATGACGGAATTGTGATAATTTCATAATGTTAAAGGGTTTTAGGATCTGCTTGTTGTAACATAAGTCTTGAACTTTTTACATGAAATGCAATTTTGATACTTCCTTTTCTATGACCTGATTCTAATGTTTTTTTAATCTGAATTATATTCAACAGCGGAATATAAAGGAATCACATCTTTTATAAGAAAAATATAATGCAAAATAAAATAATAAAAATATAAAGGTGTGAAAAATGTTAAAATATCAGATTTAACACTGTTAGAAGAAATTTTCTGAAATAAAAATTCAGAAAAACTATAACTTTGTCTTGAGTACTCTTTGAATATAGCAAAAATTCTTTCACTACTTGTTTTTGGTATGTCGGCACAACCACAAAAGGAAATCATAACATATATATAACGGTCTCCTTTGTTGAAAAACGTTCGTTGATACTCATCACTCGAACGCAAAACTGTAAAAAGACAGATTACTGTCATGAAGACGGACAAAAATTGCTAAAAAGCAAACGAAAGAACTGCCATAAAAGCAGATTTGAATAAGAATCCGACAAAGTGAAAGAAAAATAAGAAACAAACTTGAAAAACGAAATATTCATCGAAAAAGATAAATTTTATTTATGCACAGAATCAGCAAAACGGTCAAAGACTATCGCCGATATAAAAACAATAAAAAACATAAAAAAATTATAACTGTCTCAGAGAAAATAGAGAAATGAAAAAAAATGGAGAGTATATTCCTAATGTTTGTTTTGAATGGTGGTAATTTGACTTAGCTCTTCGGAACTAAATTAGACGTTATATAATGCGTTGCATTTCAATAAAATTGCAGTTCAATCCTTATTATTGGTTTAGCTCTTAATCTATGAAATCAATTGGGCAATCAAGTGTTTATATTTTAGGGTTAAATCTAATTGAGTGGAGTTTGGAATGTTTAGTACGAAAATTTTGAAACTGCTACCCTAAAGGGTTTTTATCATCAAAATTGATAAATCTCATTTTCATTATAAAATACACACTGAAATTGACAATCGATTCATTTTGGAGACTTGTGATTAAATCTCATTATTGTAAAAGTAGCTGTCAAAAGACAAAATCTTTTCACTGCTGGGAAAGGAATTTACCTAGGGGTGACAATTGAGTGGGGAATAATTGAAAATTGTGGAGATTTAAATTGATGGATTTAGAGAATAATTGAAATCTTCATCCCACGAGATGAGGATGTGAAGAGTTTTATAAGCGAAGTTCAAATAGAGAAGGGGACAGGGATTGCTATACTCGAACCGTGAGAATAACCGAACCGTACCCGTATAAATCACCGCGGGGATCCAAAAAAAATATCCGAAGTGATCCCAATATTTTATAAAGTTGGATGAGCATAAGAGTATTTCACCTATTTTTCAATAAAAATAAAAAATTTCACAACCTGAGCATGACCTACTAGAGTAAGTTTAAAATTTGTCCATAAATTCCATAAAAATAATTTGAAAGTGATATATGTATCGTTGTAAACATGATTCAGTTTAATTTTGTTTAAAATATACGATGATCGATTTTGATATGTATTTTAAAAGGTATGAATATTTAAATGTTGAAATATCATAAAAATTCTACCAGATAAATCAATAAGTGTAAAGTGGATCGTTGAATCGATAAATGCCAAGAGGGGGTGAATTGAATTTTTAATTTGGTTGGTAGTGAAGTGGTAAAATAAAATTAAGGACAATGGCAATTATAGTGGTTCAAGTTCCAAATGAACTCTACATCCACAACTTTAGCTCCCACTAAGGATTTTCCAAACAATTTCACTAATTGATCTTCCCATTTTCTAGGCTTAGCAGGAAACCTTTACACAAATAATTAATTTTCTACCCAAAATTAACCAAACCCAATCACAAGTGTACAAAGAAGAATGTGGCAAATACAATGTATCTCTCAAGGATTATATTGCCCAAATTACAAGCACACAACCTAATTGAATCTGAAAAAATAAGAAATTATAAGGATTGACAATTAGGGTTTTACAAGGATATAGGAATTTAAGCACTTGAGCTTGGATTTGATGTAGGATTGTTTCTCTTAGGATCAATAGTTGTTGCTGGTTGTTTTTAGACTCTCTTTTATACCTTCTCATTCAATTCAAGCCGTTGGAGTGATTGCCATCATCAATATAGCCGTTGGGATGCAATCTTCTCACCATAAATGCACTTCTGCAACTACCCGTTCAAAACACATGTACCTGTTTCGAAACAGACCAAAATAAAAATAGTCGTTGGGTGTAATTAAGAGACCGTATCGAAACTGATACGATCGTTTCGATACGCTAAGAGCCCGTTCCGAAACGGTTGATACAATTTCGAAACAATTTGAAACTGTCAAAACTCGTATCGAAACGTGCTTAAATTGTTTCGGTACGTCTTAACCATTTTGTAAAAATCAGTTATAAAATTGCAACGGTCATAAATTTTAAATCCAAGTTCAACTCTCGTTTCGATATAGCCATATCGAAACAGATCTGCTCATTCCGTTGTTCTTCATTCGTTTCGAAACATAGTGTCTTGTTTCGATACTATCGTATCGAAACGGGAAGACTCGTTCCGAAACAAGTTTTAACACGTTCCGAAACACCTAAGGGCTGTTTAGAAACGGTGACTCAAAAATTACCGTTTTGACTTGGAAAACACTTAGAAAATTTTGTATAACTATTTGGTTTTGACTTGACCACTTTGCTTAAAAGTTTTGGGAAGTTTTGAGGGCTTAAAAATTTATTTTCTATTTTTAATTTAGTCCTTAAATTCTTTGTTATATCAAAATCAATTCTTTAGTTTTATAGTAAGCCTTATATTCTATAATCGTACGAAAGTCTAAATTCGTTTAAAATGACGATTTTTGATTTCAAGTTATATATTAGGAGTTATTAATTTTGAGTGAGAAAATGTAAGAAGAAAAGACTGCAGATTGTTTCAAAAAACAAAGGTAGTGACATCAAAAATTTCACATAAATCGTACTAGTAAAATTAGAATAGGTAATTTATATGGTTAAAAAGATTATCGAATCTAGTTTCTTTTAGAACAAACGAATCATGATTTAGAATTGTAGATTATTAGTTACATCTTTTCTTTTAAAGGTAGTGCAGACAGTCATGTTTCAAAAGTTAATAATTTAGTCATGTTTTATAGTTTTAGGGTTTAGGGCATCGTAACCTTTTTCAGGCTACCGCGACGTAATATTAGCGCAAAGCAATATAAGAGCCGCATTACGACTTTTGCGATGTATATTGCGCCGTTATATCATAATGTCGCATCCAAATGAACTGAAATATAAAATTTTAGAAAATAAAATACTTGAATGCTTTTAAATTTAACAACCAACTATATCGGTGTGACATCGGTTAATCAATTGGTCTCGTGAACTAGAATCATTTAGGCTCGTGAATATAAAAATATATTTATATATTCATGGTGTAACCCAAAGCCATACATCAATGGTTGTTAGTAAGAATATATTATTTATTAATTTATCGAGCATAGACAAATAAGTATTTAATTTAATGTGTAATAAATTATTTTTATTTGATTACTAAACCAATTATATTATCAATTTAGAAAATTTATTAATCTATAAAACATAAATAAAAGAGTTAGAAATCTTTACCTTTTTAATATTATTCGTATGTTATTATATATTAATTTATCCTATGATGTTTGTATAGTTTATATTTTTAAATAAATCTTTATCTATAAATTAAATTTTTAATTTTTATATATTAAATAAAGGGTAAACTATACTAATGACCACCGAACTATGGGGTTGGTGTCGATTTGACCACTATATTTTCAATTGTGTTAAGTATACCACATAACTATTTAATTGGTTCCAATGTAGCCACCTGCCGTTAAATCCTGACGGAAAGATGATGTGGCAGTTAAAAACAAATTGGTATAATTATACATTTAATCCATATTACTTAGGCATTCTATCAATTTAGTCCTAATTTTTATTTAATAAAACAATTAATTATTTTAATTAAGTGATGCCACGTGTCATCACCTCATTGGAGGACTTTAACTATTTATATTTGAGTTAATAATTTTATTTTACCCTCCAATGAGGTGGTGACGGTGTCCTCTTAGAAAGAGGTAAACCTATATACCATCAAGCTAAATACACATTTGAAATTTGTTGTACAACATTTATTATTTATCTTTAAGGAGAATCACAAATGCTGTACGTTACAATGCCACCACTGCTATTATCTCTTTTTATACAACTGTTTGCCACCACTGCTGCCTTCTCTTACCACAAGCATGTAAAACACCTTCCCATTTTGATTTAACTTTGTCAACTCATGTCCTTCAACCTCCATAGCTGAGTTGTCTTAGCATCCACCAAATATGAAAACCACTAGTTAAGGCTGCAGCAATTAGAAAGAATTGGCACCAAAGTCTATGCTACTACTCACCTTTTTTGTGTGTGTGGATCTTCCTCTTCTACTCGGTCTTTGTTCGGGAGGTGTCTCTTGAATTCGATTATTATTCAAACGCCAGCCTTTGGGTGTCAACTAATGAAGCATATTGCCCCTTCCTAGCTAGCAATTTCATATGGGATCCCAGTTCTGCTATCTGCCCATTTGAACAAAGAGCGATTTGATGGGCATTCTGAACTGTGCTTAATCTATGAACAATCACTAATGTTGTTCTGCCTTTCATTAGATGATTCAATGCATCTTGGACCAGGCGCTCACTAACTGTATATAAAGCACTTGTTGCCTGCAACGACAATTTTTTTTTATTTTTTTTAAATCCATTCATTTGCATATTTATATGCTTTCTAAATGCAGATGGAGTTCAATAATATATATAAAAAATATATTCAGCAAGCCTTCACGAAGACACAGAGGTCTGGTATTGTAATGCTCTTGAGAATGACCAACATGCCGAGAACCCTGCTACTAAAGATAAATAATAAATGTTGTACAACAAATCTCAAATGTATGTTTGGCTTGATGGTAAACAGGTTTACCTCTTTCCAAGAGGACACAGGATTGAACCAAATGAGGTGGTGACACATGACATCACTTAATTAAAATAATTAATTGTTTTATTAAATTAAAATTAGGACTAAATTGATAGAATGCCTAAGTAATAGGAATTAAATGTATAATTATACCAATTTGTTTTTAACTGCCACATCATCTTTCCGTCAGGATTTAACGGCAGGTGGCTACATTGGAACCAATTAAATAGTTATGTGATATATTTAACACAATTGAAAATATAATGGTCAAATCAACACTAACCCCATAGTTCGGTGGTCATTAGTATAATTTACCCTTAAATAAAATACATAAAATAATATATTTATATAATATTAGAACATTAAAATATGGTTGCAAAATGTATATTTATATAATATTTTGAAAAAGTTGTGATTTTTTAGAAACAAATTACAACCGCACCGACCGTTACGCGATACGTAACATCCGTAGCGTCCGCATCCGCGACACCACAACGTAATTGAGATAGAGGCTGCAATCGCAATTTAATACTATGGGTAATGTAAAGTCTCATTTTTCACCATGTTTTCTTTCAGAAATTTCCTTTGCTCTTACAACTTCCTCCCACTTTTGATTAGTTGCATAAATATTCGAGAGTAGAATATAGTTTCCATCTCAAACAAATGCTAATTCAAGATTCCCATGGAACCTACAAAAGTTAAAAGAGAATCCCACATAGAAACAGTGGCAACAAATTAAGGGCATTGTCTGTATCAAATCGTAAGCTTTTGACGCTGCCACGTTTAGTTTAGCATACATGTCTATAAGAGAGGAAGCTGTTTGAGTATTAGGTATAATCTTTTTAATTGCAGGTTGAGGGCTTGCAAGAGAGGTTGCAGAAGAATGTTATGGTTTCCAGTGGAGGCAGCCTGCATGCTTTGGCACAATCGTTAGTGGAAACGGTCTGACCAAATAGAGATGATAGTAAAAAACACATTAATAGACCAAGTTCACATCTGACCAAATAGAGATGACAGTAAAAAACACATTAACAGACCAAGTTCACATCTGACCATATAATCAGAATGTGAGTCCAGTTACTGGGACCGGTCTTTTAGTATGAGATCGACTTGTCATTTTGAATAAAATCTAAAAAGCAGTACGGAACAAAAAAACGCTGAATAAAAATAGCTCAGCTCATTTCTACTTGTTGAGGTGGATCACCCTCACTGGAACTGGTGTTTTAGTTTGAGATCGACTCCCAAGTATGTTAAGGAAATTTGGTTTCCCTCAAACATTAAGGTCACAAATCCTGAAACATTTTTCTCTTATTGTTCTTCCGTTTTTTCCAGCTAACAGATGAACATCGATAAAAGTTGAGCACAAAATAAAAAGGAAAATCCAGAGAACCCACTTAACATCTATCTATCTATCTATCTATCTATATATATATATATATAATAATCCCTGCTACAGTGATAGACCAAAGTCAGGAGTATCAGGCATTGACCCAGATATGTTGAAGGACTGTTTGATCTTCAGTGATAGACCAAATGCATATTCTGACAGACATGCCCAATGTTTTGTAAATGTAAAGAGTTGAAGTAACAAATGAAACAAAGAACTCATGTTGCAAACATTTGTATTTGTGTACAGATGCTACTAGCTTTTCAGATAGTATGTCACTTTAAACACTCAAAAGCTTAGGTGCCATCCACAGTAGAGTTCCACGAACACCTCCTGGAACTAATGTATGGCCTGTGGGTGTTCGCGGTTAACCAAAATATTATAACGGTTAACCTATAAGTTATGTTCTTAGTGTAAAAGTTATATGTTTTTAATGTGATTAGAGGGAAAATACATAGAGAATGTATCTAAGAATGCATAGAAAATTAGGGACTCATTCTTAATGGTTAACCAACGGTTAACCATGAACACCCCCTTTGATAAGCCCAAATCACCAATCTAAAAGGGTACATGCATTGCTTTTGTTTCAATTCCATCCACCATCAGACAACTAATAATAAACGAACACCGCGTACGGTGTGCCGGTGAGCATAGTATTAAATTGTGGTCGAAATACAACACCACTAACAGCAATCGCATTTAAAATCATTGTTATTTAATACTATGATGGTGAGACAGAATATGCTATAGAAACAATCTCAAAGCTTCAACCATTATAAATAAATCACCAAAATAAAACCCTAACCCTAGTGAACCCATCACTTGAACACAACTTCTCATACTCTTCTATCATGTTGATATCATCATCATCATTCACTACGGACACCAAATCCATCAACTTGTTCTTAAATTACACATGGAAGGTTTTCTCTCACACCATGTATTTCAACAACGGGGAAAACTCTCCCCAATATTGAAACTGATATACAAGTTCCCTACTTTTAAGCCATGAACAGATTGATTTAGTGTCCATAGAGAATGATGGGGATAAATAAACAAAAGAGAGTACCGGAAATCATTAAATCTCTTGAGTTCTCACAAAACCAGAAAACATTGAAGAAAAGAAAGGAAGAAGATGGACATTGGAGAGAGAACGGCAGAAAAAATCATTCATATTCATCATACTTTTCTTCACACTCAACCCTAATTATCACCGTCCTAAACCGATCTTGTTGAACCGGTTTATGGTTGCAAAGGGTTTGAACCAGCTCAATTTCTTGAACCGAATTACTACCAAACCTGGTTGGAACCCAAAGATTAGCCCACATGGGACCCAACAATCCTCGATTTGGATAGTCCAAATATGTTTCACGACCAACTTCAAATCCAGAGTTTGAACCCGCAACACACATGGGAGCCTTTCCCATATTCAGGTCTTGGATGCTCGTAGACAACCCCACCATTTTGAAGAGCCCTGGGTTGTATTGTAACAACCATTCAATTCCACTTCAAGCACAATTTCTGCCATTGGCGGCGGCACAGGCAAACGAGGGAGTATGTCCACAGTGGTGATCGGTTTATGCAAATTAGCTACTGGTGGTGGCGCAGTTGAAGCAGACAAAATGGGCACCGAAACTCTATGTTCCCCAAAAATCGATTTAAGCATCGATTCAAATTTCCCAAGAGTCTTTTCTATTTTCGCAAGCCCTTTTTTCATATTATATTTTATTATGTTTTAGAAAATTTTATATTTGACATTTATTTATTTTACAAACTTAATTATGTCAAATAAAAAGTGATTAAAAAATAACAATAATATTACTATCAAAACTACTCACCACGTAAACTTTCTACCGGAGATTATTAATTTTGGATATACTATTACATTTGTTCATTGCTCTTTCATTCCTTGTCCATTTTTAATCAGTTTGTTAACGTGGTGAGTATAATACCCTTGTCGCCATCATTTTGTGGTCGATGACACCATAGCTTTTTTAGTTTTTTTATTTAGTTTTTTAAATGTAATAATTGTGTCTTCTTAACACTTTTTTACACATTTTGGTACATATCTTCTACCTTTTAGCACGTTTTTCTTCTCTTAATCGGACCTTTGGCCACTTTTTTTTCATTTAATTTTTTATTAGGGTTGAATTTGACGTTACCACGACTGATCAAGATGATGCTCTTTTGATTATCCTATTAATATTCCTCTTTTAGACGCTCGAACTGAATTTTGGTACGAGCTCACAGTAAACGCTCTTGTTCGCAATTAAGTTTTGGTAACAACGGTGTTGTCAACGTGCCTTATTGTTGTAATATGTATTATTTAATATTATTTGTTGTTAGTTTTTGAGCCGGAACAACCAAGCCAATATACTTCCTCAGACAACAAAATACATGAAAAACCAAAACCAAGTAACAGAAACAAAAACAAAAACAACAAAAAATCACCCAATAGATGCAAGAGACGACTGAAGAAAAAAAACTAGAAAAAACACTTATTCTCGCCCACGACCCAAGCTCCAACAAAGATCGGTCTTTCTCCTCGCAAAAAGGGATCCGAACGATAAAAACGTCGGGGATGTAAGAGCTCAACATGCCAACAAAGTAAAAATGTGAAGAAAGGAAAGAGGACAGTTGAGAGAAACAAGGAAAAGAGAGAGAAGAAAAGAAAAATAAAAGAAGAAATAAAGAAAAAAGAAGGTTAGCTACTAGAAAAGATGCAGCTGGCTTCATAGGCATAACAAAAGAAAATAGGATTTTGTAACTAGAGAGAAGGTGGAGAATAACTTTGATGAAGAGAGAGGGGTATAGGGGAAGTGATCTTCTTATTACAATAATAATTTTATAAAAATATAATTTTAGGTAAATTTATATTTCATCAATCAAGCACAATAATTTTATATTCAATGATATAGACCAAACAAGGTAAAGTAACATTCTCAATAACATTTAAGTAATTTTATATTCTAAATAATATCATTTTTGAAGATAATATTACATCTTGTAGGCGGAGCTATGAAATTTAGTTTGAGATATCAAAATTTGAATTTTTTATGAAAGAATTCTTTGAAGTAGCCAAAAACAAACAATGCATGTTAATTTCATTTCAATGGGGTAAATTTTCTTTTATAGGGTGTTGATATCCATTTAAAGTTGTGTTAATTTTATTTTTAGTATTATTTTCTATTATATTTATAAAAAGTATTTCTTCAAAAAAATTTGTTATCATGTGACACCCCTTTAGTTAGGGTGACCTCTTCAAAATCTTTCATATAGTTTTTTTTTCAACGGACAAGATGAGGAATTTGATTTGCAGGAAGAAGCTCCATTGGACCGCACACAAGCATTGGCATTGAAGTTCCTGTAAGAGGCAGTAAAAGGAGCTCAGGACCAGTCGGTCTAAACAAGACCGCCCCTTGTGGCCCAGTCATCAGCATTCCACAAGCTTGAGTAAATTCTCATCGGTTTCTTCTTTGGAAACGGGTCACCAAATGATTTCATGTTTTTAAATTCTCTGATGGGTGTACCATCCACAGAGAAAATGATGCGTTGCGGATTCTAGAGGATTGAATAAGTATGAAAATTTGTTGTTGGATGAACTGTTGTTCTATGTTGCCCTTTTCTTGACGAAACACATTGGTGTGAAGAATGTAAGGGTTGCCACTTAGATTTCCATGGAACTCGGAGTCAATTTCATCCCATGTTGATTCTTTCGAAGATAACTGCAGATACAAATAGTGAAATATTCATGAGTACGAGTCATACTATAAGCCGCTAATATGTATTATGTATTCAGAAAGACAGAGTGGAACAACGACTACTAATTATTAGATGGAGTAACAACTTACATAATAGGTTGTGACTGTTTCGGCAGAGTCACCATGTATGAGCTTGAGCTGCATATCAATCTTGCCAAAAAGATATTTATTCCTGGACTGGAAACCAGAACCAGAAGCCTTATTAAGTGAGAGAGTGAGAACTTGTCCATTGTTAATGATCTTACCACGACCATTCCCCATGTGATGTCAAAATCGTTGTTAAAATTTTAGGAATAAATAGAACAAAAATATAATTATTTCTAAAATATTAGACTAAATTATAAAAATTATAAAGTAGTTGGGGTCAATTGTGGGTTAAATAAAGATTTTGAGGACTAAATTGAACAAAAAAATCAACACATTAAAAATATTGGACTAATTCATAAAAATTAGAAAGAAATTGAGGTTGATATTGAAGACTAAATTGAACAAAAATATCAACATATTAAAAATATTGAACTAATTCATAAAAATTAGAAAGAAATTGAGGTTCATTTTGAAGACTAAATTGAACAAAAATATCAACATATTAAAAATATTGAACTAATTCATAAAAATTAGAAAGAAATTGAGGTTAATTTTGGATTAAAAAGATTTTTTGGATTGAATTGAACAAAAATATAATTATATTTAAAATATTAGACTAAATTATAAATAAATTGGGGTTAATTTCAGGTTAAAAATGTTTTTTTTTTGACTAAATTGAACAAAAATATGATTATATTTAAAATATTGGACCAAGTTATAAAAATTGTAAAGAAATGTGGGTCAATTTCGGGTTAAATATAGATTTTTAGGACTAAATTGAATAAAAATATAACTATATTTAAAATATTAGACTAAATCATAAAAATTATAAAGTAGTAGGGATCAATTGTGGGTTAAATAAAGATTTTGATGACAAAATTGAACAAAAATATCATCATATTAAAAATATTGGACTAATTTATAAAAATTATAAAGTAGTAGGGGTTAATTGTGAGTTAAATAAAGATATTGGACTAATTTACAAAAATTATAAAGTAGTATGGGTTAATTGTGGGTTAAATAAAGATTTTGAGGACTAAATTGAATAAAAACATTAACATATTAAAATTATTGGACTAATTTATAAAAATTAGAAAGAAATTTGAGTCGATTCGGGTTAAATAAAGATTTTTAGCACTATATTGAACATAAATAAAATTTCTACAGACTTAACGCCCAATTTACCGCTTAAAATAAGTCATCTGATTTTTTTTTGTTTTAGTGACAAGTGGCGTGTTTTGATTAGTCAACCATTTTTTTAAACGGAGATTAACGACAGGGCTAATTGAGGTCACAATTTAATGTTTAGGGGAAAACGTCCCAAAAATACTTTAAGGGCTGGTTCGATATTTTGTGTATACTTCAGGGGCCAAATGGGCCATCAAGCCTTTTTTAAACGGCGTTAAATGGAGGGGCCAAACGAGGTAACATTTTGTAGTTTAGGGGCAAAACGTTTCAAAAAATACTTTAGGGGGCAGTTCGATATTTTATGTATACTTCAGGGGCCAAACGGGACATTAAACCAAGAAGAATCAATTAAGTCCATAAGTGTTTTTTACCCGATAAAATTTTTGAAAAAATAATTAATCAATTAAGCCTTTGAACTAGAAAACTGAATCAATTAAGTCATTTGATCAATTTTGACCATTAAATCTTGATAGTTTTTTCCTTATATATTACTCGCATATGATACACTATCGTTCTATCATGTTGCATTTACAAATTATTTTTTAAGAAATTTTATAAATTATTTAGATTTTTTAGAACTTTTAAAAAGGCTGGGACTTAATTGAATTTTTTATTCAAAAAATTAAGAGCTTTTTACCCTTTTAAACTTTTTTTGTTTTAATTGTCCTAAGTTCAAATCTTTGTTACAGTAAATTTTTAAATTTTTATCTATCAAAATTAAAACGACATTTGATACGACACGATTTCAAAAGCTCGAATTTCAACCGTCACCTTGACCTGTGTCGCTATATTCCTCGAGCCAATCGATGGATCAACTCTTGTCGTTCCACATCCGACCGGGACGTATCCCTATAAATCATATAAAAGTTGAAAAATAATTTGTTGAGTGGATCACACGAATGATAATAACCAAGAGGGGGGGTGAATTGGAATTTTAACGATGTTGTAACGGAAATTGCAACTAAAAATATTGACACGGGAATTTAGAGTGGTTCAAGTTCACCAACCGAACTCTACATCCACTACCTTAGTCTCACCAAGGATTTCCAACAATTTCCACTAAATTGTTCGTCCCCTTTTTCCAGGACAAGGAGGCAACCTTTACAATTTCGGTTAATTTTTCTACCCAAAAATTAACCCAATCCTCACACAAAAGAACAAAGAAATTTGGTGGCTAATAAGGTATCTCTCAATACAAATGATAGCCCAATATCAAGCACTCAACCCAATTGAACAAAATAGAAATGAAGGATACAATTGGGGTTTCTAGACAAAATAGGATTTTTGCACAAATGCTTGGATTTGATGTTTTGATATCTTCTTGAGGTTCAATATTGTGTTGCTGGAGCTTCTTGGGGTCTTTTTATAGCCTCTTGATGATTTCCAACCGTTGTGAGTGTTGACTTTAAGATTATAGCCGTTGGAAAGCTTTTTTACCACTTTCTTGCACTTTTCCAGCTATGAGTATCGGTACTCGCTAGTGGGGTATCGATACCTGTCTCACAAAAAAATAGCCGTTGTGTACAAATAATAAAGGAGTATCGATACGCGTTCTTGGCGTATCGGTACTGGGTATCGAAACAGCACAGGCTGTATCGATACCTTTTTCTCGACATAGCTCACTGTCAAAAGTGGTATCGATACTAGGGTTAGGGGTATCGATACCGGTTTAGTGACCGTTTAAAAATCTCAACGGTTATATTTTTAAACCGACTTTGAAATTAATAATTATAAAATGGTATCGATACTGGTTGATCCGTATCGATACTGATTTCATAGCGTTTCGATACTAGGGTTTGCCGTATCGATACTTGTTCCGACAGTGGCAAACTTTGCTAAAAAGGTATCGATACTCCTTGATGGGTATCGATACTGGTTGACGTTTTTCAATATTTTTGCCTTGGAACACTTAGAAAATATTTGAGTTTGAGTTCTAATAAATCAGTTTAAAGTCTTTGGAGTTTCAAAAACTTATTAAGGGATTTGTACAAACAATTTTAAGTTCTTCAATTTGATCCTTAAAGATCTAGTTATATCAAAATCAAACATAGGTTTTACAATCTCCCCCTTTTTGATATAACAAAACCAAAACTTAAAATTTTTGACAACTTTTGAAAATTAACTCCCCCTTAATATAAGCTTGATATTTCAATTTAGTTAAGATCAAAAAATATTTCTTAAATTCAAAATTCTTAACTCCCCCTTGATGTAAGCTTGATAAAATCAAAACCAAAAAAAATATTTTTGAAGTTTGTTTGTGAGCTATTCTTCTCCCCTTTTTTGTTAGATCAAAAAAATTGTGAGAGCATAATGTGCATCAAATATCAAGAGTATAAAGATAAGCAACATAATCTTATTATATCATAAAACGAGAAATCCAAAACATAAGCAAACCTAAATCCTAAATAATCAAAGCATAGGTATTAATCCTAATAACAAACTTAATCCTAAGAACATAAAACATAGGTGCATAAAAAAAATCCTAAATGATATGATATGATATGCAAGGATAGAAGTCTAGGCATTATCTTCATCGTCTTCATCATCGTCATCTTCATCTCCTAAAGGGTCATTGTTCCTCATGCTATTACGCCATTCATCGTGGAAAGCGGCAATGGAAATATTCGAGGAATTTTGCTTGCTTTCGAGGGATGTAAGGCGATTCTCCATACCCGTCATCCTCGTATCAAATGTAGTTTCTATAGAGGTAAGACGAGTACTCAACCCGGTGAATTGTTCATTTAGATATGTCATGAGATTATCCATATTGGGTTGTGGGACTTGAGGAGCTTGAGGAGCTTGAGGAGCTTGAGGAGCTTGTTGTTCTAAGGCGGCGGCGGCCTCGGGTGGAAGCTCGGTAAGACGTAGCCAATTTCCATTAAAATAATGAAATTTGCTTCGAGCAAGAGAATGTTCGTCGATAGGATCGGTAAGAGTAGAAGCAAGATCAAACGAACAATCAATATCCTTTTGAACAAAGTAATAGCTTAAGGCCGTACCATAGATAAAGGATGTGATGAGAGGAGTTTCACGTTGTTGAACATGATAAGCAATCTCATTGAACATGATGCGAGCAAGATTTGGGCGTTTTCGTTGACGGAAACTTCGAATCCAAAAATCATCCAATAGACGGATGGTGGAATATTTGCCTCCGGAGGGACGAAGCCACCATGATACCATCAAATGTAGGATTCGATCATGAGCATTGAGGACGGTTACGGAGCCGCTAAGAACATGCCCTAAGGCATTCTCATTATCTTCACCTTCATCCTCCAATTTAAAAACCTCACAAATAGACTTGACATCAAGAACTATTTGCTTCCCCATAAGATAAGATCGAATGGCAACGACTTCTCCATTACGATAAATGCATTTAGCATTAGAAAAGAAAATCAAAACCAAAAGCCGATAATAAATACCCGGAATAGTGAGAAAATCCATGAACTTCCAAAGACGAAGAAGCGAAAGATATTCAAACTTGAAGCGCTCGGAATCGAGGAAAGGCATGGATACGATCCTCTCCGCACGAATTTTGTAATTTTCAAATTGGCGGAAATAAGGAAGACCCTCGGAATTCTCAAAGGATTGGTTGTAGATAGTAGCATAATCCGGACGAGCAACCGATCCGGGAGTTGAAGAGTCTCCGGCAAGAAGAACTCTTTGACGTTTCCTTGAATGCTCTTTTGGTGCCATAGATGATAGAAACTTTGAAGAGAGAATTTTGAGAGAGAGCAAAAAGCTTTGATTCAAGGGTTTCTTTTGATTTTTGGTGAAGAATATGAAGGAGAAGAGACCTTTATATAGCCAAAAACGTTTAGGGTTAATAGGATATTAAAGAGTTTTAATTTTGGTAAAATTAGATCTCATTAAAAGCCTATTTAATGCCATCAGCGCGAAAGGGTATCGATACTCCTTAGTGGGTATCGATACGAGGATAGAATTGTCTTTCCACAAATTTGACCGTTGAAGGAGGTATCGATACTCATTAGATGGTATCGATACAGGGATAGAAATGTCTTTTCTCAATTCTGACCGTTGGAAGAGGGTATCGATACGCATGAGTCGGTATCGATACGCGTGAAGCGATGAGAAATTCTGGGAAATTGAAATGAAGAACAAGTATCGATACCCATTGGGCAGTATCGATACCTTATGCCCAGAATTTTGCCTATTTGGTTAAAAATAGCCAAAGACATGAACTTAACATCTCTTAAAAGTATGCAAATGATGAATGAACAGGTCTAAGCATATTTTAACAGAAACATACTCCCCCTAACTATATGCATGGAAGAAATTGGGAGGCTAAATACATAAACATGGTAATTTCACAAAATCAAGCACATTTAATTCTAAAAAGAGGTCCTAAAGGTCAAGATAGGCTAGTTAGACCCAACTCTCTCCTAAGGGACCAAAAACGCTCTTTATCTAATGGTTTTGTGAAAATGTCCGCTAATTGATTTAAGGTGTCTACATACTCTATAGCCACATCTTTCTTAAGGACATGATCTCTAATGAAATGATGCCTTATTTCTATATGTTTGGTTCTAGAGTGTTGGATGGGATTTTTCGTTAAACATATTGCACTTGTATTATCACATTTAAGGGGTATGGTTTCTATTTTTACACCATAATCTAAGAGTTGTTGCTTCATCCAAAGGACTTGAGCACAACAACTCCCTAAGGATATATACTCGGCTTCGGTGGTAGATAAAGCTACACTATTTTGTTTCTTAGAGAACCAAGATATGAGCATACTACCTAAGAATTGACAAGTTCCCGAAGTACTTTTCCTATCGATTTTGCAACCCCCATAATCCGCATCCGAGTAAGCATGAAGGTTGAAGGTAGAGACTCTAGGATACCAAAGGCCTAAACAAGGAGTGTCTCTAAGGTATCTAAAGATTCTCTTAACGGCTATAAGGTGAGACTCTCTAGGACTAGCTTGAAACCTAGCACACAAGCAAACACTAAACAGTATATCCGGTCTACTTGCGGTAAGGTAAAGCAAAGATCCAATCATAGAGCGATAAAGCTTAGAGTCAACACACTTACCTCCTTCATCTTTGTCAAGCTTTGTAGATGAGCTCATAGGAGTGGCTTGAGGCTTTGTGTTCTCCAAGCCAAACTTTTTGAGCATATCCTTTATGTATTTTGCTTGATTTATGAAGGTGCCATCCTTCATTTGTTTGATTTGGAGTCCCAAAAAGAATGAGAGCTCCCCCATCATGCTCATCTCAAATTCACCTTGCATTAACTTAGCAAACTCTTGACAATAACATTCATTAGTAGATCCAAATATAATATCATCAACATAAATTTGAACTACTAAAATGTCATTTTTATACATTTTTATAAAGAGTGTAGTGTCCACCTTACCTTTTTCAAATCCTTTTTCAATCAAAAAATTTGAAAGCCTTTCATACCAAGCTCTAGGAGCTTGTTTTAAACCATAAAGTGCTTTGGTAAGTTTGAAAACATGATTTGGAAATTTTGAATCTTCAAAACCCGGTGGTTGTTCTACATACACTTCTTCATTTATAAAACCATTTAAAAATGCGCTTTTAACGTCCATTTGAAAAAGCTTGAAATTATGATAACATGCATATGCAAGCAACATCCTAATGGCTTCCATTCTAGCTACGGGTGCATAGGTTTCATCAAAATCTATTCCCTCCTCTTGAGTGTAACCTTGTGCTACAAGTCTAGCTTTATTTCTCACAATGTTACCACTCTCATCTAGTTTGTTTCTAAAGACCCATTTAGTTCCTATTGTAGATTGATTACTAGGCCTATCAACTAATGTCCAAACATTACTTCTCTCAAATTGATTTAACTCTTCTTGCATAGCCATAATCCAAAAATCATCTTTCAATGCTTCTTTGATATTTTTAGGCTCTATGCATGAGATAAATGCAATATGATTCATTAATCTAAGAGAAGAACGAGTGGTTACCCCTTTGGATGGATCACCCAAGATTTCACCATCTTTGACATAGTTCAACTCTCTTGGATAGCTAACTTCCTTTTCCTCAATAGCCAAGTCCTTCAAGGCTTCAAGAGGTGGATCTTGTGTGTCTTCTTCTTTTGGTTGAATCTCATCCTTCTTTGAAGTTTGACCTCCATCAAAGGTATTTGTGATTCCTACATTATCATCATCACAAGAATCCTTCCTAGGAAGGGGATTATCATCGAATACAACATGAATAGATTCTTCTACAACTAAAGTTCTTTTGTTAAATACTCGATAGGCTTTAGAGGTTAAAGAGTAACCTATAAAAATAGCTTCATCACTTTTTGCATCAAATTTACCTAAATTATCTTTTCCATTATTTAAAACAAAACATTTACATCCAAAAGGGTGGAAGTAGCTAATATTAGGCTTTTTAGATTTTAAAATCTCATAAGGTGTTTTCTTTAAAATCGGCCTAATGGTTACTCGATTTATAATATAACAAGCTGTGTTTGTTGCTTCCGCCCAAAAATATTTTGGTAAATTATTTTCGCAAAGCATAGTTCTAGCCATTTCTTGTAAAGTTCTATTTTTCCTTTCAACTACCCCATTTTGTTGAGGAGTTCGAGGAGCTGAAAAATTATGGCTAATACCATTTTCATTTAAAAAATCTTCAAATCCTAAATTTTGAAATTCGGTTCCATGATCACTTCTAATATGTGAAATTTTAAGTTCAAGATCATTTTGAATTAATTTTGAAAATGTGATGAATTTTTCCAAAGCCTCATCCTTAGTACTTAAAAAGAGAACCCAAGTGAATCTAGAAAAATCATCAACTAATACAAAAGCATATGATTTGCCACCCAAGCTCATAGTCCTAATTGGCCCAAATAAATCCATGTGGATTAGTTGTAAACATCTACTAGTAGAAATGTCATTAATGGATTTAAAGGAAGATCTATGTTGTTTACCCTTTGAGCATGCATCACAAATTTTATCGTTTGAAAATTTTATCTTGGGTAAACCTTTAACTAGGTTTAGAGAGACTAGTTTTTCTAAAACACTTGTGCTAGCATGTCCTAGCTTCCTATGCCACAACCATGCATCATTTTCGTTTTGAGCAACTAAGCATGCATGAGATGTATGAATGTCATCTAGATGCACCATGTATATATTCCCTATGCGATGACCAATGAGCATAATATTATTAGTTTTAATGTCTACAATTTTACAACCGGTTTTATCAAACATAACATTAAAACCTTTATCACATAGTTGACTTATGCTCAATAAATTATGTTTAAGACCATTGACATATAAAACATTTTCAATGAGAGTAGTAGAGTGATTACCTATGGAGCCAATACCTTCAATGTGGCCTTTGGAGTTGTCACCAAATGTTACTACTCCTCCACTTTTTGGCTTTAGATCCATTAGTCTACTCTTGTCTCCGGTCATGTGTCTCGAGCATCCACTATCAAGGTACCATGAGTTTTTACTTTGTGCTTTGGCCTTGTAGCAATGCTCCCCCTACAAACAAAGATATTTAAACTTTTGTTTTTGGTACCCAAATCATTTTGGGTCCATGTGTGTTAGTTCCTAAAACTTTGGTTCCCTTAGGAATCCAAGGTGACATAGTAATAATATTATTAGATTTAACAAGTTCCTTAGGAACCCATACATTTCTAATTCTTTTAACTTTACTATGTCTAGGATAGTTACTTTGTTTGTAGTAGTTAGTCTTTTTCTTATATTGGTGTGTTCTAGAGGATTCTCCTATGTTATGTTTGACACTACCATTATTTTTTAAAGACTTTTTGAGCTCATTTAGCTCACTTAACACCTTTTGGTGTTCACAATTATTTTGAGATAAAAGATTATTAAGATCAATATTTTCTTTTTGAAAGAATTTGAGTTCATCTTCTAATCCTAATACCTTTTTCTCAATTTTAGAATTAGTTTGAGTAAGTAAGTCATTTTTCTCTTTTAATTCTAGAATAATTTTTCTATTCCTAATAACCGACTCCTTATACTTCTCAACTAATTCATCATATACCTCTTGTAACTCATCATAAGCATCATTTAATTCTTCATATGAATAATCTAAAGTAGATGAGTTAGAGGTTACCAAGGAGGAATCTTCCTCAAGTGCCATGAGGCAAAGGTTCGCCACTTCTTGTTCGTCATCCTCTGATGACTCCTCATCACTCCAAGTAGCAAGCTTGGCTTTGAGCTTTTTCTTCTTCTCAAAGCCCTTCTTCTTGAGTTGAGGGCACTCCGAACGTATGTGACCGGGTTGTCCGCACTCGAAGCACGTGATTGGATCCCTTCCTTCTTCTTTGTTCTTGCTTTTAAAGTCCATTTTCCTTTGGATTTTTCTTCCTCGGTTGGACCTCATAAGGCGTGAGAATCGTTTGGCTATCATAGCCAATTCTTCAAGCTCATCCTCATCACTAGATGAACTTTCATCAAGTTGGGAAGTTTTAGCCTTGAGAGCTATTCCCATTTTCTTCTTTTTCTCCCCTTCAAGCTTCTCCATTCTTTTTTCTTCTTTCTTTTTCTCATCTTCCCTTCCTTGTTTCATGATCTCGTGAGTAAGGAGAGAGCCTACAAGTTCATCAAGCTTTAGAGTTTTTAAATTCTTTGCTTCGATGATAGCGGTTCTCTTCCCATCCCAAGATTCGGGAAGTGAATAGAGTAGCTTTCGGACAAGCTTGTCTTCCGGTATAACTTCTCCATAGCCCTTTAGACCATTTACAATTGTGGAGAATCGATCAAACATCTTTGACACCGTCTCATCAAATTCCATTTTGAAATTTTCATAACTAAGATTGAGAATTCCAATCTTAGTTTCTTTGACATCGTTGGTGCCTTCATAGGTGGTTTCAAGAGTGTCCCACACTTCTTTGGCACTTTCAATTGATGAGACCTTTGAGTAGATGTCCGGACCGAAAGCACAAAATAGCATGTGAAGAGCTTTATCATTTACTTGGATCTTTTTCCTTTCCTCTTCACTCATTTCCGTTCTTCTTTTAAGCACCATCTTGCCATCAACATCTTGCTTCAATGGAATATATGGTCCATCCTCAATGACATCCCACACAAGATAGTCACTTGATTTAATGAATAGACGCATTTTATTTTTCCAAAAAGAGTAGTTCTCACCATTGAAGAAAGGAGGCTTTGTGGTGGATTGTGAGTCGTACATGCAGGGAGCGGAGGTTGAAGCCATCTCTTGATATTTTGATGATGATCACACTTCTTCCAAGGATCTCCTCTTGTGGTTGTTAATCCTCAAAGAGTTAAGCTCTGATACCAATTGTTGAGTGGATCACACGAATGATAATAACCAAGAGGGGGGGTGAATTGGAATTTTAACGATGTTGTAACGGAAATTGCAACTAAAAATATTGACACGGGAATTTAGAGTGGTTCAAGTTCACCAACCGAACTCTACATCCACTACCTTAGTCTCACCAAGGATTTCCAACAATTTCCACTAAATTGTTCGTCCCCTTTTTCCAGGACAAGGAGGCAACCTTTACAATTTCGGTTAATTTTTCTACCCAAAAATTAACCCAATCCTCACACAAAAGAACAAAGAAATTTGGTGGCTAATAAGGTATCTCTCAATACAAATGATAGCCCAATATCAAGCACTCAACCCAATTGAACAAAATAGAAATGAAGGATACAATTGGGGTTTCTAGACAAAATAGGATTTTTGCACAAATGCTTGGATTTGATGTTTTGATATCTTCTTGAGGTTCAATATTGTGTTGCTGGAGCTTCTTGGGGTCTTTTTATAGCCTCTTGATGATTTCCAACCGTTGTGAGTGTTGACTTTAAGATTATAGCCGTTGGAAAGCTTTTTTACCACTTTCTTGCACTTTTCCAGCTATGAGTATCGGTACTCGCTAGTGGGGTATCGATACCTGTCTCACAAAAAAATAGCCGTTGTGTACAAATAATAAAGGAGTATCGATACGCGTTCTTGGCGTATCGGTACTGGGTATCGAAACAGCACAGGCTGTATCGATACCTTTTTCTCGACATAGCTCACTGTCAAAAGTGGTATCGATACTAGGGTTAGGGGTATCGATACCGGTTTAGTGACCGTTTAAAAATCTCAACGGTTATATTTTTAAACCGACTTTGAAATTAATAATTATAAAATGGTATCGATACTGGTTGATCCGTATCGATACTGATTTCATAGCGTTTCGATACTAGGGTTTGCCGTATCGATACTTGTTCCGACAGTGGCAAACTTTGCTAAAAAGGTATCGATACTCCTTGATGGGTATCGATACTGGTTGACGTTTTTCAATATTTTTGCCTTGGAACACTTAGAAAATATTTGAGTTTGAGTTCTAATAAATCAGTTTAAAGTCTTTGGAGTTTCAAAAACTTATTAAGGGATTTGTACAAACAATTTTAAGTTCTTCAATTTGATCCTTAAAGATCTAGTTATATCAAAATCAAACATAGGTTTTACATAATTATAAATTAATTACATAAATTTAGATGTCTCCAATTTGGGAATCTCTCAATCAATTAGTCACGGAGCATTTCGTTTACCTTAAATTGATAAATTAGAGCCTGGAGTGAACCTAAAGCCGAAGAAGAAACCAGGCTGTATTATTATATTATTGGAGTTGACTAACACATGTTGGAAAAGGGACGACAAAAGAGGAGAGTTTAGATTCGTCGGACCCTTTCGCCATGGGTAAAAATCTCATGCCCCCTAATCATGCCTCTTTCTATGCCCCTGCCTAAAAATACTTAAAAACTAAATCTTGTCTCATAACCCTAATTTTCATATCTTAAACCCCAAACCCTAAACCCTAAAAAATACACACTACCCCTAATTCCATACACATTAACCTTAAGCCTCAACCTTAAACCCTAAACCCTAAACCCACTATTTTAAAGTGGGGGCATAAATGAGAGCATACTTTGGGGGCAGATGATTTTCATCCTTTCGCTGGTTTGGTTATTTCATAGTGATATTGCTTTTGTCAAATGTCAATGCCTTAGTAGTTGCTGCCACATCCACTCATTTTTATTCTATTATATTCCAATACATGTTGACCTAATGTACCTCACCATATGTCTTCCATCTCTCTATCAATATGCTCTCTCTTAAGTCTTACCTATAAATACAAACAATATCAAACAACAGCAACAACCTGAACCATTGTCTGCAACAACGAGAATTCACATCAACAAAATGGCTTCTTCCACTGGGATTGTTCTGTTGTTGCTCATGAGTTCCTTGGTGGTTGCCTTTGCTGACGGTAACTTTTATCAAAGTTGCGACGTCGTTTGGGGATATGGCAGCCATGCCTTGATTCAGGAAGGTGGCGACCTGCTTACTTTGTCTCTGGACAAAACCTCGGGTTCTGGATTCCAGTCCAAGGATGAATATCTATTCGGAAAGATCGAGATGCAACTCAAGCTTGTCTCTGGGAATTCAGTTGGCACTGTAACTGCCTATTATGTAAGTCTTCAACTTGTTCGTACTATGATTTAAATTTTCTTTTATAGGGTGTTGATATCCATTTAAAGTTGTGTTAATTTTATTTTTAGTATTATTTTATATTATATTTATAAGAAGTATTTCTTCAAAAAAATTTATTATCATGTGACACCCCTTTAGTTAGGGTGACCTCTTCAAAATCTTTCATATAGTTTTTTTTTCAACGGACAAGATGAGGAATTTGATTTGCAGGAAGAAGCTCCATTGGACCACACACAAGCATTGGCATTGAAGTTCCTGTAAGAGGCAGTGAAAGGAGCTTAGGACCAGTCGGTCTAAACAAGACCGCCCCTTGTGGCCCAGTCATCAGCATTCCACAAGCTTGAGTAAATTCTCATCGGTTTCTTCTTTGGAAACGGGACACCAAATGATTTCATGTTTTTAAATTCTCTGATGGGTGTACCATCCACAGAGAAAATGATGCGTTGCGGATTCTAGAGGATTGAATAAGTATAAAAATTTGTTGTTGGATGAACTGTTGTTCTATGTTGCCCTTTTCTTGACGAAACACATTGGTGTGAATAATGTAAGGGTTGCCACTTAGATTTCCATGGAACTCGGAGTCAATTTCATCCCATGTTGATTCTTTCGAAGATAACCGCAGATACAAATAGTGAAATATTCATGAGTATGAGTCATACTATAAGCCGCTAATATGTATTATGTATTCAGAAAGACAGAGTGAAACAACGACTACTAATTATTAGATGGAGTAACAACTTACATAATAGGCAGTGACTGTTTCGGCAGAGTCACCATGTATGAGCTTGAGCTGCATATCAATCTTGCCAAAAAGATATTTATTCCTGGACTGGAAACCAGAACCAGAAGCCTTATTAAGTGAGAGAGTGAGAACTTGTCCATTGTTAATGATCTTACCACGACCATTCCCCATGTGATGTCAAAATCGTTGTTAAAATTTTAGGAATAAATAGAACAAAAATATAATTATTTCTAAAATATTAGACTAAATTATAAAAATTATAAAGTAGTTGGGGTCAATTGTGGGTTAAATAAAGATTTTGAGGACTAAATTGAACAAAAAAATCAACACATTAAAAATATTGGACTAATTCATAAAAATTAGAAAGAAATTGAGGTTGATATTGAAGACTAAATTGAACAAAAATATCAACATATTAAAAATATTGAACTAATTCATAAAAATTAGAAAGAAATTGAGGTTCATTTTGAAGACTAAATTGAACAAAAATATCAACATATTAAAAATATTGAACTAATTCATAAAAATTAGAAAGAAATTGAGGTTAATTTTGGATTAAAAAGATTTTTTGGATTGAATTGAACAAAAATATAATTATATTTAAAATATTAGACTAAATTATAAATAAATTGGGGTTAATTTCAGGTTAAAAATGTTTTTTTGACTAAATTGAACAAAAATATGATTATATTTAAAATATTGGACCAAGTTATAAAAATTGTAAAGAAATGTGGGTCAATTTCGGGTTAAATATAGATTTTTAGGACTAAATTGAATAAAAAATATAACTATATTTAAAATATTAGACTAAATCATAAAAATTATAAAGTAGTAGGGATCAATTGTGGGTTAAATAAAGATTTTGATGACAAAATTGAACAAAAATATCATCATATTAAAAATATTGGACTAATTTAAAAAATTATAAAGTAGTAGGGGTTAATTGTGAGTTAAATAAAGATATTGGACTAATTTATAAAAATTATAAAGTAGTATGGGTTAACTGTGGGTTAAATAAAGATTTTGAGGACTAAATTGAATAAAAACATTAACATATTAAAATTATTGGACTAATTTATAAAAATTAGAAAGAAATTTGAGTCGATTCGGGTTAAATAAAGATTTTTAGCACTATATTGAACATAAATAAAATTTCTACAGACTTAACGCCCAATTTACCGCTTAAAATAAGTCAGCTGATTTTTTTTGTTTTAGTGACAAGTGGCGTGTTTTGATTAGTCAACCATTTTTTTTAAACGGAGATTAACGACAGGGCTAATTGAGGTCACAATTTAATGTTTAGGGGAAAACGTCCCAAAAATACTTTAAGGGCCGGTTCGGTATTTTGTGTATACTTCAGGGGCCAAATGGGCCATCAAGCCTTTTTTAAACGGCGTTAAATGGAGGGGCCAAACGAGGTAACATTTTGTAGTTTAGGGGCAAAACGTTTCAAAAAATACTTTAGGGGGCAGTTCGATATTTTATGTATACTTCAGGGGCCAAACGGGACATTAAACCAAGAAGAATCAATTAAGTCCATAAGTGTTTTTTACCCGATAAAATTTTTGAAAAAAATAATTAATCAATTAAGCCTTTGAACTAGAAAATTGAATCAATTAAGTCATTTGATCAATTTTGACCATTAAATCTTGATAGTTTTTTCCTTATATATTACTCGCATATGATACACTATCGTTCTATCATGTTGCATTTACAAATTATTTTTAAAAAAAATTTATAAATTATTTAGATTTTTTAGAACTTTTAAAAAGGCTGGGACTTAATTGAATTTGTTATTCAAAAAATTAAGAGCTTTTTACCCCTTTAAACTTTTTTTGTTTTAATTGTCCTAAGTTCAAATCTTTGTTACAGTAAATTTTTAAATTTTTATCTATCAAAATTAAAACGACATTTGATACGACACGATTTCAAAAGCTCGAATTTCAACCGTCACTTTGACCTGTGTCGCTATATTCCTCGAGCCAACCGATGGATCAACTCTTGTCGTTCCACATCCGACCGGGACGTATCCCTATAAATCATATAAAAGTTGAAAAATAATTATAAATTAATTACATAAATTTAGATGTCTCCAATTTGGGAATCTCTCAATCAATTAGTCACGGAGCATTTCGTTTACCTTAAATTGATAAATTAGAGCCTGGAGTGAACCTAAAGCCGAAGAAGAAACCAGGCTGTATTATTATATTATTGGAGTTGACTAACACATGTTGGAAAAGGGACGACAAAAGAGGAGAGTTTAGATTCGTCGGACCCTTTCGCCAGGGGTAAAAATCTCCTGCCCCCTAATCATGCCTCTTTCTATGCCCCTGCCTAAAAATACTTAAAAATTAAATCTTGTCTCATAACCCTAATTTTCATATCTTAAACCCCAAACCCTAAACCCTAAAAAATACACACTACCCCTAATTCCCTACACATTAACCTTAAGCCTCAACCTTAAACCCTAAACCCTAAACCCACTATTTTAAAGTGGGGGCATAAATGAGAGCATACTTTGGGGGCAGATGATTTTCATCCTTTCGCTGGTTTGGTTATTTCATAGTGATATTGCTTTTGTCAAATGTCAATGCCTTAGTAGTTGCTGCCACATCCACTCATTTTTATTCTATTATATTCCAATACATGTTGACCTAATGTACCTCACTATATGTCTTCCATCTCTCTATCAATATGCTCTCTCTTAAGTCTTACCTATAAATACAAACAATATCAAACAACAGCAACAACCTGAACCATTGTCTGCAACAACGAGAATTCACATCAACAAAATGGCTTCTTCCACTAGGATTGTTCTGTTGTTGCTCATGAGTTCCTTGGTGGTTGCCTTTGCTGACGGTAACTTTTATTAAAGTTGCGACGTCGTTTGGGGATATGGCAGCCATGCCTTGATTCAGGAAGGTGGCGACCTGCTTACTTTGTCTCTGGACAAAACCTCGGGTTCTGGATTCCAGTCCAAGGATGAATATCTATTCGGAAAGATCGAGATGCAACTCAAGCTTGTCTCTGGGAATTCAGTTGGCACTGTAACTGCCTATTATGTAAGTCTTCAACTTGTTCGTAATATGATTTAAATTTCATTTCTCTTAGAGTTAGACCACTGTGGCAATAACATTTGACGAGTCTTGTATGATGTGCGTGTGCAACAGTTATCCTCAAAAGGTGAAACTTGGGATGAGATAGATTTTGAATTCCTGGGGAACTTGAGCGGACAACCTTACATTCTCCATACCAATGTATTCAGCCAAGGCAAGGGCATGAGAGAGCAGCAATTCTACCTATGGTTTGACCCCACTGCAGATTTCCACACCTATTCCATCCTTTGGAACCCCAACCGCATTGTGTAAGCAACCAAAGTCCAAAACCAAGCATACATTACATTATTTGTCCTGCAAAATACATTCGTTTCTTTAACTCCTTTACTGTATATCAGATTCTATGTCGATAACATCCCCATTAGAGAGTTCAAGAACCTGGAGTTCCTGGGCGTTCCATTTCCTAAGAATCAGAAAATGCGGTTGTACTCTACGCTTTGGAACGCCGATGACTGGGCAACTAGAGGCGGGCTTGTCAAGACAGATTGGAGTCAAGCCCCCTTTAAAGCTTCCTACAAGAAATTCAAGGCTGATGCTTGTGTTTGGTCTTCTGGTTCATCTTATTGCAGCCCAAACAAAAACGCATGGTTCTGGGAAGAGCTTAACTTTGGCAAGAAAGGGCAGATGAAATGGGTGCAGGATAATTACTGTTGAATGAAGGAATACGTGCATGACCTCAGCCATGCAACGTCATGAAATCTCCAGAAACCTCACCTGTATACGTGTCTTCTGTTCATTGCATTAGCTGTCAGGTTGTTAGGGTTTATAACAAACTTCTCCAGCTCATACAATAGTTGTACACAGCGTGCTTATCCTCATGCTCTTCTGTATATAAACAACCCTCTGTATCGACTCAAAACATGAATGAAATCATCCTCTTTACACGTTGTGTTTGTTAATTCAATATGGTATCATTCGCTTCTGATCTTGGGTTTTTCAGCTTTCGCTGACATTTCTTCATTTGTTTTCCATGGTGAATCCATCTTCTTCCTCAGGTTCTGACGAACCTCTTCTTGAGTTTTCTTCCAAATCCTCCAAATCCTTCACTAACAAGAAGGTTAATATCATCTTAGATGACACCAACTTTCTCTTGTGGAAGCAGCAAGTGCTTCTCACCGTTCGTAGTCATCGGCTTGAACGTCTCCTCACAGGGAAAATCAAGCCCCCATCTGAAACAATTGTTGATGATACTGGCACTACAGTGGACAATGATGAATATGAAGAGTTTGTAGCACAGGATAGTGCTCTTGCTTCGTGGCTATTGTCGACGATTAGTCCCCATCTTCTCTCTCAGTTTGTAGGTGTTGAAACTGCCAATGGTGTATGGAAGACTGTCACTCAGTTCTTTGCAAACAAATCCACTACGTCGGTCATGAGCCTCTATGGAAAGCTTCGATCGTTGAAAAAGGGTGATGACAGTATGAGGGTCTATCTCACTCGTGTCAAGGAGGTGTGTGATGCTCTTGCTTCTTGTGGAAATGATGTGTCTTCAATGGAACAGATTGCAAGCATTCTTAAAGGTTTGCCTCGTGACTACCATCCTTTCATGGCTGTTATCACTAGCAGCACCACTCTGTTTTCTGTTGATTCAGTCTATACCATGCTCATTGATGCTGAAGCACAGTTGGCTGGATTTGAATCTGAGTTTGAGGGTCTCACAATCAGTGCAAACATGGCTCGAAGTTCTAATTTCTCTGGCGATTCCTCATTTTCCCATGGTTCACCTCAATCGCGATCCACAAGTTTTGGTGGTAGATCTGGTGGCCGTGGTCGTGGTCGCATGCGTGTTCAATGCCAACTGTGTGGCAAGAATGGTCATCTGGTTGACCGCTGCTGGCACAGGTTTGACCAAACCTTCATAGGCGTCACTTCTTCACAGGGGTCTCGTCCCAATGATTCTGCTTGTATCCCCCTCGTCTCGGTATGGCCGAATGACCGGTCCGAGTGGGTCACACGGGGAAAACCGAGTGAAAACCCCTAAGGATTCCCCCTCGGTTAGCAACCCTAACTTTTTTTTTCTTTTAACTCTTGTCTAGATGGATATTAAACACTAAGTGATCATACAGCGGAACAACATAAACGAATCAATCGAACGAACTCAAACAATCATAATACAGCTCAATTTTAAACTTAACTGCAGGTGTATCGATACACCTAAAGGGTGTATCGATACCCCTTGACCAAGTCAACTGGTCCAAGTCAACTTGTGGAGACCGTATCGATACACCTAGGAGTGTATCGATACCCTCCCCAATTGTTGACTTCCTACGGTCAACGCTAAGGAGACCGTATCGATACACATGAAGGGTCGTACCGATACGGAACTGGACAGTAGCTCCAGTAGCAAAAATAGTATCGGTACACCTCTCAAGTGTATCGATACACGAGGCTTGAACAATAAGGTGGTATCGATACCATACCAACCGTATCGATACCCCTGCACAGCAAAAACCTCCAAACTCAGCAAAAACGATCAAGACTCGATTCTAAATGCAATTTAGGACTCTCCTAGACCCCAACAAGCATTCATACCTCATTTGCATACCACTTCACAGCCATACAAGCATCCAACATGTACATACATCAAAGGAGCATGCAATTGAATCAAGATGATACTTAAACATCCAAAAACTCATACTTCAACATTCAACATAAGGCAAACTCAAAGACACTTAACCAACATTCAAGATAAGCAATTTAGGCATGGTTTACAACTCAAACATGGCATCACACGCCATACAAAAGCAACATAACATGGAGTCTAAACATGCTCCTAGCAACCAACAACTATCCAACAAACCATACATGTCCCATTGCTCAAACTATTACATGTCTAACATTGAAATCCATACTTGATAAACTCAAGCCAAAAACCACACTTGGAGGCCCTCCACTTGCTCAAGCAACCCACGAACTAAGGATCTGCAATGTTGAACAAAGAGAGCGTAAGCAATGATGCTTAGTGAGGGTAAGCTCTAAAAACAAACCTCAACATTGCAGGGTCCGAGCACGATCTAGCCAAGGCAATTCACATATAAACCAAGGATCCACAAGAGCCATATGATAAGATGCATGAGCAATATACAAGTAAATGTCATGGTCAACAAGCTCTAAATCCTCGACACGAGTAGTCACATCAAACATCCAAATTTAAGATCATTAATCTCAACACATTGATACATTTATCAACCAACAATGGCACCTAGCTATGACCCGAATACACGGATAGACACGTTGGTACTCACATCCAACAACCACACTACCTCACGGTGGGATTACACTCATCACCGGCCTCGCGGAGGGGATTCCACTCATCCTCACGCCCCGTCGATGGGATTCCACTCATCACCGACTATATTTAAATACAATTTCCGGGCGAACCCGTACTCCTCCTTGGTGACTCAACGCCACCAAGGCCATGCGCGACTTTTGACTCATGTGTACACACTAACATCCTAATGATCGATCATTTGTATTCAAGTATACTAGTGCCAACATTTACTCATTTCACATTGCTCATTTCAACCAATTCCGTGCTTAGCACGTACTCATCAACAACCATCATCATGCATGTCTCAAGCATCACAAGTCATATCTCATTTCACATGTATAATACAATATACATAACCATTCATATCACATAACATACGAGACATACACAACCACGTAAAAGAGTTCATCCAAGGCTCTAGATCAAGCTTAGGATTAGGCTACCACCCTAATCCTAACTCTAGGTGGGTCTACCAAGCCCAACCTAGTCCATATACTCGAACCAACTATTTTAAAACCATTTAAAACAATTAACCACTCACCTAAGCTTCCAAGCTCAACGACCAAGCAAGCAATCACCTTCAACTTCCCGGATTCGGTCCCAAAGCCTCTTCCACGTTTCTTCTTGCTTCTAGTCAAACAAAACACATACATTACTTCTCAATCCAATGCTAAACTCAACCATCAACTTACTTTGCAAACACACCCCAATTTCCACAATTTCCCAAACCACATAAATCTTCAAAAACCCAATTTTCGTATTCCCACAATCCTTGGCTGAATCACCCATTTCCAAACACCCAAATGACTTCCAAAACATCCCAAATCACCCTCCTAACGTAGGTAGACCATCAGCCCTTCAAAACCAACACTAAACCTCCCAAAAACTCAAGTTTTCATACTCTAAAATTTGCCCTAAGGACCCACTACGAAAATTCATCCAAAATCAACCAAAATCAACGAAAATTCATTATGATTAAACATAACCCCAAAAAAATTTCTCAAAATAAATTGAAAAACCCCATCAAAACCCAAATTTCCATATGAACCCTAATTCCCAAAACTCACTATTTTTGAAATCTAAAACAATAGATAAGTAGAGAATAGAGAGGAGGTTAAGAAAATATAATTTCCTTTTAATTTGGTGTCGAAATCAAGTGGCAAAATCAATGGAATAGTAATTAGGGTTTTAGGAGAGTTTGAAAATGGGGGAGGGGGTTTTGAAATTAGGAAAGGGGAAATGAGGAAAAAGATGACAACTTTTCCATAAAAGTTGTCTTGCTTTATTTAAAATGTGGGCAAATCACAACTTTGGTCCCTCCCTCTTTATTACGATTCAAATAGGTCATTATTCAAAGTTGGTTTATTTTAATTAGATTTTATTTGACTCGAACAACAACCCGGCTAACTCCTAGGCCCAAGACACGGGTGTTACACTGCTTCTACTCACTACTCCTCTTACAGTGGCAATCCAACCTCTCCTAGCACATACAATACTCGAAGCTCCTCAGTACCCAACCCACCTTCATCCCCATCTCAAGCTCATATTGCTAACACTCCTAATGATCAGTGGGTAGTTGACTCTGGGGCCACGCATCATGTCACTGCTGATGCTGGAAACATAACCAATGCAGTTGATTACAGTGGTCCAGGTAAGGTCCTTGTTGGTAATGGTGTTCCTCTCTCAATTGATTTGGTTGGATCAAATTCCCTTCTTACTTCTTCTCGTGCTTTACAATTGCATGATTTATTGTGTGTCCCTCACATAACCAAGAATTTGCTCTCGGTATCCAAGCTTGCTAGGGATAATCAGGTCTTCTTTGAGTTTCATGCAACTGATTGCTGTGTTCGAGATGAGATTTCTGGGGATGTACTGCTTGAAGGTGCAGAGCAAGATGGGTTATATGTTTTCAACCTGAAGAATAAAGCTGTTCCAGTCTATAATGTATCGAAGTCCTATGATCTGTTTGAGTTATGGCATAGGAGGCTAGGCCATCCAGCCTTTGAAACATTGGTTACCATGTGTAGTTCAATGAATGTAAAGCTTTCCTCAAAAGATATTAAAACATGTACTTCGTGTCCCATGGGCAAAAGTCACAAGCTTTCTTTCTCTCATTCTTCCACTGAGTATACTTCTCTATTTGAATTGATCTTCACAGACCTATGGGGTCCTTCACATAACGTATCAAATGGATTTCGCTACTACATTTGTTTTGTGGATGCTTACACACGACACACATGGATCTACCTATTGAGAGATAAATCTCAAGCTCTCTCTGTGTTTCAATTGTTTCAACAGATGGTTATAACTCAGTTTGGATGTAAGATCAAAGCAATTCAAAGCGATTGGGGAGGAGAGTATCGTTCCTTCACCACTTATCTTCTCAAAGAAAGAATTAATCACAGAGTAACATGCCCTCACACATCTGAGCAAAACGGCATTGTCGAAAGGAAACACCGACATGTTATTGAATTAGCTCTTGTTCTTCTGGCACAATCCTCTATGCCTCTACGTTTTTGGTCCTATGCTGCCATTACTGCTGTGTTCTTGATAAACAGAATGCCTACTAAAGTTCTCAATGGAATTTCACCCTTCGAAAAGCTTTATGGGAAGAAACCGAGCTATGACCAACTGAAGATCTTTGGATGCAGATGCTTTCCCTATCTCAGGCCCTTCAACTCTCATAAACTTGAATTTCGGTCTGAAGCCTGCACTTTCCTGGGTTATAGCCCACAGCATAGAGGTTTTCAATGCTTGGCACCCAGTGGCAAAGTGTACACATCAAGACATGTTGTCTTTGATGAAATGTTTTTCCCCTTTGCTCAACAGAAACATGAGGTGTCAAGAGACTCAACACATACATCTCAGTCTCTAAAACTTGTCACTGACATCAGCCGCATGAATGATCAACACCACCAAGTGTCTCCTACAAGGGATAACTCTCAAGTACCTCCATCTCAAGCATGTGACACATCCTCTCCAGACCATGATCAAGGTCAAATTTCAGGTGACAATCTTTCAACTATTACTGAAACCACATCGACTGGAGAGCATCTTCAACATACTACACCAACTGAACCTGAGCTCATACATCATAGCCACATTGTTTCTTCTGTTCAGAATCCTCCAATCTCAGGTGATGATATTTCTGCTCCTTCAGTTTGCCATAATGAACCTTCATCTACTACAAGTAACATCTCAGGTGCTACTTCCAATCAACATCCGATGCTTACTCAAGGGAAATGTGGTATCTTCAAACCAAAATCCTTCCTAAGTACAATTGACAGTGATGAGCCTGAAGATATCTATCATGCTTTACAATCCCCTCGATGGAAAGAAGCAGTTGTTGCTGAGTTTCATGCTTTACAAACCAATGGCACATGGACCTTGGTTCAATTACCTCCAGGAAGATCGATTGTTGGATGTAAATGGATCTTCAAATTGAAAAGAAATTCAGATGGTACAGTTCAAAGACACAAGGCAAGACTTGTTGCCAAGGGATACTCTCAAATCCCTGGGCATGATTTCCATGATACTTATAGTCATGTTGTGAAGTTCCCTACTGTGAATATCATCCTCTCTTTGGCAGTGTCACAAGGATGGCAACTTCGACAGGTTGATGTAAACAACGCCTTTCTTAATGGCGAGCTTGAACCACCAGAATTTGAGAAGCAATCCTCGAATGGTGCTCCACTTGTGTGCAAATTAAACAAAGCCCTGTACGGGCTAAGACAGGCTCCACGCAACTGGAATGCCAAGTTAAAACAATGCTTGAAGAACTTGGGGTTCACTGAATCTAAAGCTGATAATTCCTTATTTATCAAGTGCACCAACTATATCTACACTTACATGTTAGTGTATGTAGATGACATCGTGGTTACAGGATCCTCAGCCACAGAGATTAATAGAGTGGTTGAACAACTTCATCAGCAATTCTCGTTGAAAGACCTAGGCAGTCTAAACTACTTTCTTGGCATTGAAGTAAGCAGAACCAGTAATTCTCTTCATCTCAGTCAACGAAAATTCATTCGAGAGTAACTTCAGAAGACTCAGATGGAAAGAGCTAATTCTACACCAACACCTATGGTTGCGTCTCAGAAATTGTCAGTAGAGTGTGCAGGGAAACCATTGTCTGATGCTCGAGAGTACAGAAGCATTGTAGGAATGTTACTTTATGCTTGTCATACTCGCCCTGACATTACCTACAGTGTCAATAGAGTTGCTCAATTCATGCATGCTCCTTGTGAGTTACACATGGTTGCTGTTAAAAGGATCCTTCGATACCTAGTTGGTACTCAAGACTTTGGCTTAACTTTTACCAGATCTTCATCTAGCCCACAAGTGGTAGCATTCTCTGATGCTGACTGGGGATCAAGCACTATCGATCGACGTTCCATATCAGGCCATTGTGTGTTCGTAGGCAATGGTCTTGTAACATGGAATTCTTCAAAACAAAAGGTGGTTTCAAGGTCCACAATGGAAGCGGAGTATAGGAGCCTTGCGGACTCAGCAGCAGAAGTTATTTGGATTAATGCCTTACTAAAAAAAATGGGAGTAAAATTTGAACAAGTCCCAACCATATGGTGCGATAATATGAGTGCCATAGCCCTCACTGCAAATCCAGTCTATCATGCTCGCTCCAAGCATGTCGATCTCGACATTCATTTTGTTCGAGAAAAGGTAGCCCTCAATCAGATATGTGTGAACTATGTTCCTGCCACACATCAAATTGCTGATGGTTTCACTAAACCGTTGACAAGAACGATGTTTGAAGCTTTCAGAGACAAAATTTGCGTCAAGAAGATGGAAGAAGCAGGGGGAATGTTGAATGAAGGAATACGTGCATGACCTCAGCCGTGCAATGTCATGAAATCTCCAGAAACCTCACATGTATACGTGTCTTGTGTTCATTGCATTAGCTGTCAGGTTGTTAGGGTTTATAACAAACTTCTCCAGCTCATACAATAGTTGTACACAGCGTGCTTATCCTCATGCTCTTCTGTATATAAACACCCCTCTGTATCGACTCAAAACATGAATGAAATCATCCTCTTTATACGTTGTGTTTGTTAATTCAATAATTATATGATCTATGATTACTGCAAAGACACAAAGCGTTTCCCCCAAGGCCTTCCCACCGAATGTGCATTTTCCAACCTGCTCTAGATCCATTATCTTTCATGATTATAATGCTGATAATTGTATTCCCCCGGTTTAAAAATCTGTCTTTTTGATGTATTTTTCCCCTATGCCATTATGTTATTGTTTACAATTTTGAAATAAAGTGTTTGTAACGTCTATTTTATAATTTTGAGTTATCTAATAATAATTATGATTAAATTGATAAAATATACTCGTTATGTCCCATAAAATTTGTTCTTTTTGTGTTTTAAAATTATCCGGCATAAATTGTCTCTTTAAAAAACACAACAACTTTTAGTAAACACATTTTCTTTTCTACCTTCTTTTTAGTTTTCGAATAAAACGAACTTTAACTTTTTCAAGAATAATATTATCATTTTAATTATTTCACAACACATCTCCTACACGGATGGAAATCATCTGCCCCCAAAGTATGCCCCCATTTGTGCCCCCACTTTAAAATAGTTTGTTTAGGGTTTATGATTTAGAGTTTAAGGTTGGGGCTTAGGGTTAGGGTGTAGGGAATTAAGAGTAGGGTGTATTTTTTTAGGATTTAGGGTTTGTGGCTGAGGATATGAAAATTAGGGTTAGGGTGCAAGATTTAATTTTTATCTATTTTTTAGGCAGGAGCATAGAAGGAGGCATGCTTAGGGGGCAGGAGAATTTTACCCCTCCTACACAAACTTTTTCTTCCTAAAACTATGTAAAAAATCAACAAATAACAATATTTTACGGACGGATGGAGTATCATATTATTCCTTCAACAAGAACAGGGAAATACAAGTTTAACATCGTTGAAACAAGAAATTAAAACAAAGCACACATCAAACATGAAACGAGAAATTTAGAAAATTTCGGACATAGTCGAATTATTCTGACAAAGATGGAGAGGCCTAATATAAGTTATAACCATCGTTTGTGAGAAATGAGAGCTTAGCTTTAGAAAACGGGCTTTCTGACGAGAACAACGGAGTTGATGACTTCATTTGTGGGATGAAAAACCGAGAGAAGCTCAAAACCAGGCAAATCTACCTCGTCCACAACGGGGTATAAAAATGCTCTAGCACCATTGGCACTCCTCACAAGCAAAAACCCTCCCGCCTTCATGTACTTCCTTACGTGCCCAATAATCTTTAGTTTCTGGTCTTTGCTCATCCCAACCAAAGCCGCCAGAAATATACAATCGTATTCCGCTAATTTCTCCCTTACCTCCATGATATCACGCGTCACGAACTTCATCCTCTTCTCGAACTTGCTATCCGAAGCCACAAGCTGACGAGCCGCATCGTTGGCCGCTTCATCGATGTCGAAGTTGTCAAAATGTGTAGATTTCATGTGATGGGTAGCCATTACAATGGAGGTGAGAGGCATTGGACCCGAGCCAACAAACGCCACCTTCTTTGGTTGCACCACACCATTATCGCAAAGAATTCTATATTCCAAACTGGCCAGCTCCACGTAGTTGCCATAATAAGGGAAGAGATTGAGATTATTCAATGGTCGGGGGATTTTGGATAAAAAAGTGGCGAATTCGAGCTCCAACAAGCCTTCGGCTCGGCCACAAAGAAGTATGAGATTCTCCCGCATGTGCTGCACATCTTGGGGTAAGACCTTGATGTCTATATCGGAAGGAAGGGTACAAAGTTTGACGAGATGAGTGAAGAGGCTATTCACCTGCTTCGATGGCCTCAAAGACTCGAGCTTGGAAATCATATCGTGGATTTGAATGACGCGAGCGATGAGGATTTCAGCCGGAATCTGGGTTTCATTTTGGAGGGAAGCCATTGATGTAAAAAACTACTCGACTGTGTCTGTGTATGGGAAATTGGATTTAGAAAACGATGAGTGGATTCAGGGCTTGCGGTTCCAACTACTTATAGTGGCAGGCCCAACGTAAGATGTATTAAAAAGTATTTATGTGTTGGTCAATACCTGCCTCATGCTTCATGCCTTCGTATCTAAAATAGCAGCACAAGTTTTTAATTATGTTGTGCTTCATTTACCTTGTTATAAAAGGTTCATATGTAATATATTATTTTGTTAATCTATCAATCTATTTTTAAGATTCATCAACATTTTGTGATGACTAGATATTATGTGTGATCATAATTGAATATTAAAAAAAATTATTTGACTAGTTGGCTAAGCTGCTCATCTTCGTTCATTTAAATCATGAGTTCTAAACCAACTAAAAGTACCCATTCCATTTCTTAGAATCTCCTCTTTCTCTTCCTCTCCTTCTAGATAGAATTAAGATTTGTCAAAAAAATTATAGCATTTTTTAATTTTTTTGCCACATGGCATTTATATAGACGCACATATGGCTTTAAATTGTTAATTTTTCTCGCATTTGAACGATGATTGATGGGAGTGTATGAATTGGAAAAACAATTTTAAAAAGGTAGTTTGCTTTTAAAAATGAAATATTCTAAAATGTAAAGTCACCATGAAGATGTGGTTTTATCAAAAATATGAAAACACTCCTATTTACTTTTGTAAAACATTAGAAAAATTGTCTGCCTTTTCGGAATTTATTATAAATAAATTTAAGAAGTTAGGGGTAAATAACTCGAAATTTTTTAAAAACATTCGTGTTTGACAAAGTTCATTAAGCATAATTTGGCCTTTACTTTTAAGAAATTAAAGCAAAAGATTTTGCCTCTTTTAGAGGGTGAATGAAAGTATTTTTTTTAGAATATATTTTCTCAATGATGGCTGCTATTTTGTTTGTATATGATGAATTAGGCGGTTCTAGTGGATTCATTAACCAATCACCTGCATCTTAGTTAAGATTTGTAGTCAATGATCAATATATTAATATTTATTATGTTTGTCGAGTGCTATAGATTTTCTATTATTTCTAATGCGGAGGGTCGCACTTGAGGATTTGGGTTTAATTATTATATTATGATTAAGTAATTAATTATGATTAGTATCAGATCGAATTCCCCCATAGGTATTCAGGTTTAGCTTGGTTTATGTTGCGATCAGCATCTATTTGTCAAACTGAGAGCTCTTATTCTTTTCACACCACCTCTATAATATATTTCTGAAAATTTAAATTTAAATATACCGTTACCGTATCTCAAACTGGGGACATGTTCACACTTGAAAAATAATAGGACTGGAGTCCAACGTTTTCTTTTAAGGCATGGGAAATGCCAAATCGTTACCCCAAGGCTCAAATGCCGAATCTGATTTATTATTTATCATATTTCTCACTACATCAATATTTCTTTGGTTTTCCTCCCTATTCTCAAAGATTTACTCAAATTAATTCGGACTAATTTTCGTCGTACACTTAAGTCTCTTAGTAAAAAATATTTCTATACATAAAACCTTTCTTAAGCAATATCAAATTATTGACCACTTGAACTAACCCATGTTGGTTCACTGCATCAATAATTTAATTAACTATAATTTAAATATTATTTTTGAGGCAAGCGTCACTTGTGTTACTCAGGGACGAAGCTACCGCTTCAATAGGAGGGGGTGTGGCCCCCCGGTAGGGGAAATTTTTTTTTACCCTTTGATTTCTTATATTTTTTCTGAAAAAAATAAGATAATTGTGAATTCCCCCTCCATCTTTTAAAATTTATGTTTTGCTCTCCTATCTTCAAATTCTGACTCTGTCCCTAGTGTTACTTGCATTTAAATTTTACATCGATCTAAAATTTGCGGTTAGTTGGGAGGACTGCCTTCACATCTCTTGTTCCTCTCCTGCCATGACAAATAGACAAAAACATGACCTGCCATTCGAATAACAGTGGGCATCAGTCAGTGATTTACCTTTCCCCTTCTGTTGAATAACCCTATACAAAATTTTAATATCTATTTCTGTTGATTGAATGAAATTAAAATCATTGAAAATGGAGAGGCTTACTTAAATTTTGTTCTGTTTTAATAAATTTGGGTTTAACTAAGTCTAGCAGCACCTCTGGTCCTCAACACGTTACAAACACCGGCCCAACTAGCACTACAATTAGGGGTGACTGTTTGATCGAGTCGAGCTAAAAAATTTAGAGTTATTCGAGTTGAAGTGTCATATTTTACAACTCAAATTTTATTTGAAAATTTTTCGGTTCTAATCAAATTTAAGAAATTCAAGTCGAGTTTTCGAATTTCTATAAAAATTAAACTTAATGCACTTTTTGCCCCCCTAATATTTACCACTTTTCCTAACTTAGTACCTAACGTATTTTTTTGAGCTCTTTTGTCCCCTAAAATTTAGTCCGTTATTCAAATCACCCCAAAATTTTAACACCTTAAAAACTTGTCTTAACCAATCAACCAAGTCACCCTCCTTATTTTCTCTTTTAATTTTCAAATAAAATAAAATAATAAATATATTAAATATTTTATTTTCCCCAAAATTACCCCTATCTTCCCCAAATCTCATCCCCTTTTCCAAGAACTCATTTATGTCAAAGTTCAATCTCTGTGAACTGTTGTTTTCAGTTCACGATTAGTTTGTTTTGCCATTTATATTGAATTGAATACATAATTATTTTAATGGTTTCTTCAACTTTATGAAAAGTTTGACATCTTTTTCTCTGTAGTTCATCATTTTTCTTCTTTTTTTTTGGTTGTGTTCATCTCCATGCAAACAACTGGGAGAACAGAGGCACAAATGTTTAGTTCTTTATCGCCGTCAACATCACCAACATGGCCATTATCAGACGGAAAAAATAAGAATCCATTGCCGAGTTTCTTACGGGACTCAAAGCTTCAAGATTTGGGTAATGGTGTAAATTTTAGGGGGCAAAAGAGCTCAAAAAATATGTTAGGTACCGATTGAGAAAAGTGGTAAACATTATGAGCAAAATAGTGCATTAAGCCAAAAAATTATTGAGTTTTTAAATATGAAAAAATTAGGGGTGTAGCTTCGTCCCTCCGTTGATCTCATTAAATTCAAATCTTATACATACATGTGTATATATATATATATATATATACATATTTTTGTTTTTTTATATATTTTTTTATATTCTCACGTTCCAAAAATGAAATTCGTTAACCCCAACAAAATGAAATTCAATACACCTTAATATTTCTATGATAAAAATATATATTAAAAAATGGGTGAGAAATTGCGACAGCCTAGACTGATTATTAACACGTGTATAATTCCATAAGTTTTTTGCATGTGGAATTATTGTAAACAGCGAAGGCCATTTCTACCTCAACTAAAAAGTTGTCCCTTGTTAGAAGGGGATTCATTTTGTTGTATATTTATTTAATGTTTATATTTTTTTTTCTTATATCATGTTTATGTTTTATATTATTTTTCTCCTTGATTGTTTATAATTTCCGTGTGATTATACATTAAAAAATATTTTACACATAATTTTCGATATATTCATGTAATAGTTTATGACTTACTCGTGTTAATTTGTCTCATATTTGTTACACTTTTCATAGTGGTTCAATATAAAAAATAATTTTTGTTTATATCAGTGCCGTTTTTTAAGGGGAGTAACATGAGCTCTCGTTCAAGATTTTTATTTTCACAATTTCAGTAATTTTTTAATTGATAATCTTGTAAGTTAGTAGTTGCACATTATTGTTTTAATTATACTTAAAATGTTTTCTTAATAAAACAATTAAAATAATATGTTTGACAAAATTTGATCATATTTCTAGGATTTATTAATAAAATATGCATGTCCGTCTTACGGTTCATGTTCGGGGTGCGAGGTTGCCCCTCCCAACAATATCATCTTTTAGGTTCGAACTCACGTCCTTTCATTGGGAGTACAATGTGCCTTGTCAATACACCCAACATTTGTTGATTCTTATTTTTTATTTTTAATATAATTTAAAACATATTTGTTGAATATTTTTTCCACCGCCCGTATGAAATAATTTTTCTATATAGAGAATGCAGATAAGAGTACTTTGATCCGAAGGCATATAATGGACAAGTGACAACAACTATATTTATTGGTGCAGTTGGATGTTCCAACTAACAGAAGAGAGGGATTTTATTAACTCCATAATTATTAGCCCCATCTAAATTCAATAAGAATTTTAATTATACACATCAAATTTTGATTTTAGTTTATATGTATATATATATATATTATTTTGATTTAATTATATATATTTCAAAATAAATATTTTTTTATTTTTATATTAAATAAATATTATTATTTGTGTAATATTTTGACTATCACGTAATTCCTTGTAATTATTATCGCGTATACTCTTTTTTTGATTAGGTTTATGGTTTTTTAATAAGGTACATGGTAATAAATTTTAATTTTAATTTAAAAAACACACAAATGACTTTAATAATTTATGAAAATTAATAAAATTAAAACTTTATGTATATAAATATATATTCAAATTTAATGTATGGCATTATACATCATGAAAGTTCATGTGTCATTTAATAGTTATTTTTTTGTTACTCTTATGTAAATGTACGGAAGATGAAACTAAAAATTGGGGACCCTTTTTATTTACTCTACTAGGTTGGACTTCGATTTTTAATGGTAGATGATAACTAATTTTGATACTCATTACGGATTGCATTGTTAATTTTGCTAATATATAATGTTAAAGAGTTTTTTTTATATATTTTGTTGTGATTATAAAGTAGTGTTTGTTGATTAGTTTTAGTCATTTTAATAATATACAATTATCGTACAAATAAACTGGTCAAGCCCAGGCTTTCAATGTATATAATGTAAACACTTTTTGGTTTAATCACCTGTATTTAACTCATATGCTAATTATTAGATACTGCAGGGGCTTGTTGTAGGAATTATCCTCTCAACCCAATTTACTTAATTCACAACATTAAAATTCGAGCCTCTGGCATTACTTTAGTGCCTCGTCCCTGCACTGGTTATGTCTATTTATATATGTCTTACGGTATGCATCTTTAATGGGTTTAATTACCCTATAATAATTTTACTATTTTTAATATTTCACATATTCGAAATCTCAAAAATTCTAAGAAAAAGGAGCAATTTATAAATTTCAATTTCTTAATTCTCGTGATTATTTTTATGCAATAACTAAAGTATTTGAACTCATTCCTACCTATTAATTATTAGAAAGATATTAAGTGTTTAAGTACATCTCAACCTAAAACGGATATGTTATTGATGATTTTCTTACTATAATTATTGGTTTAAATATAAAACGGGTATGTTAATCAGCTGTTGATCTTAATGATTACAGAAGATAAGACTGTTTATTAGGGTTTCATCCCATGGAAGTCGAGTTGCATCAAGGGACCCAAATGAGTACGACTATTGTTTCTCCAAATTGTTAAGCAGGAACGTTGGAGGGAGAACGAAAGCTTTCCATTGCATAACTTCACAAAAAAATACAAATAACTTTGTTAACTGTCTCATTCGTTGCTCGGTGGTTGGTACGTCAATTAAATGGTTTAATAAATGAATTTTCTTTTTGTGCAAGTGTGGGAAACTTTACACAAATATGTTATTTGATTTTTTATTTTCACAAATGTGGTTATTGTTTTTTTGAAAGAGTTATTGTTTTTTTAAAATTTCTAGAAATATAGTATTTTTTACAGTGAAAATAAACACACACCATCTTTGAACAGGGAATGATTTTTTTAATTAAAAAAATTAAAGTCGGAGGGAACACACACCGTCTTTGAACAATGTTCTACATAGAAGTCGGATTGTAGGCCTACTGTCTTCAACATATTTTAATTAAAAAAAGGATGCACAGTGAAGTCGGATTGTATTCCCACTGACTTTACTTTTATTGTAGCAAATACTATAGATTTGAAAATAAAAACAATGATGCCATTTTTTTTTTGTTGGGGGGGGAATTCCCCATGCAATATTGGTGCAATTTCCCCGCAAGTGTGACCCGGTCAGAAATGATTTATTGGATTATCAAAATTGAATTACAAATTTTTAAAGATTTAGACTATAAATTTATTATTGTATTAATTTATAATTTTATAATTTTTGGAATGTCAAAGATGAGTTGTTTGACCAACTAGTCAAATGTGCTTGCTCGAAATTACACTATTTTGGATGGTTTATTTGATGTCATATTAGACTTGAATTATAGGATAATAGCGTAGAATTAAACTTTAAACGAAATAAAACTCTTTCAATACTAATTTATAAAAGTTGAGATGAAAACTTTACTCAGCAAACATCATATTTCTTTTTATACAACTCGATTATTTTTATTTCTTAGCGCAATCTATGGGATCCAATTTAATAAAAGGACATGAATGCTCGCGAGGAGAACCAGAAAGGTTGGGAATTTAGGAAAAGCATGAATCATAGAATAGGATTGTGTGTCAATTTATAGCCAGCACTTAAGTTATATTATTATAAACTCCATAATACGTGTATCGTCGTGGAGATTCCCTACACCGCAAGTTTTCTTCTATCCCAAAATCAAAACCACAATTTTCATTATATAAAGAGAGGCAGAAAGTAGGAGAATTTATTGAGCTAGAAGTAGAAAGAGAGATGGGATTGGGGATTCAGAAAATGGAAGCTTTGCTTAGGCTTAGTGCTATATCGATGCTGGTTTTGGCTGCTTGTTTAGTTGGCTTCGACTCTCAGAGAAAGGTCATCTTCTACATTGAAAAGAAAGCTTCCTTCAAGGATTTACGTGCACTCGTGTAAGATTTTCATCATTTATCCATATCATTATCACCATCTGTCTTTTGATTCTGATTTAAGCAATTCTTGACAGTGGATTGGTGTATATCACTTCATTGGCTGCTGCATATAACCTACTTCAACTAAGTTGTTCTTCCTGCAAACGAACCAGCTCACTGCAATCTTCCACATATCTAGCTTGGCTTCGTTTTATTTTGGACCAGGTATCCGTACATCTTTTACCCTTATCATCCAATCCTAGGTTTTTATTATTCACAGCATCTTGAATTCTTGATGAATAAATATTTTTTTCGCGAGATCAAAATAAAATTCTTGTTTGTTTATTTATTTATTTTGAATTTAAAGACCAATAGATTTGAAGCTAACGCGTTGAGCAAAATATGAGTGGATTAGATTTAGGTGTAGATTTTTATTTGCATAAATATTATATACACATGCGGTGGAAACTGAAAATTTCCAAAGCGCCTTAGTTTTAGGCTACATGGAGTTAGTTTAGGGTATAAGGTGTTAGAATTTAGAGATAGTTGTTTTAATTTAAGGTTTAGAGTTATAATTTAGGGTTTATAGTTAGAGATAGTTGTTTTAATTTAAAGTTTAGAGTTATAATTTAGGGTTTATAGGTTAGGGTTTACTTTTTAGGGTAATATGGTGAGGATTTAGGTTTTAACCTATAAACCCTAAATTATAACCCTAAACCTTAAATTAAAACAACTATCACTAAATTCTAACCCCCTAAACCTAAACCCTATATCCTAAACTAAAACTAAGGCGCTTGTAAAAACTTTCAGTTTCCACCGCCTGTGCATAGGATATTATTTTTTTTTATTTTCGTTGTTAAAATTTATCGTATAATAATTTCTTTTATGAGATCACGTTTATTACATAGTATTACATTGAATTCCATTGAGGATAATTTAAAACCGGACCACAGTGTTGGTTCATTAGACGAAGACAGAACAAACTAGTCAACATCATCACGTTTATCGTTAGTTTGATACTATATTTTTCCCAGCTGCTCATCTCATTTGAATTGCTTTGTCAGGCAGCAGTGTACGTAGTGTTTGCGGGGAACTTAGCGGCAACCGAGCATGCACTTTTGGTGGTAACGGGAGAAGAGAAGTTCCAGTGGCTCAAGTGGTGCAATAAATACACTCGCTTCTGCGTCCAAATCGGAGGCTCGCTGCTCTGCGGCTTCGTTGCAAGTCTCGCTCTGTTTTTTATCGCTTCCATCTCCGCCTTCAACTTGTTCAGGCTTTATTCCCCCACCAAGCTCATGCACTTGAAGCCCAAATCATAAGTTACTCCTCAAGCCCACTTTAATATTGTTCATAACATTATAACAAACATAAAAAGGAAAACTCTTGCTTGAGGTTTTTTCATTAATTCATTTCCTATGCTTATAATCATAGTCTAAAGTTCAAATTACGAGTAGAATTCGTAACTATGCATCTTCATATGATTACTTTAGCTAATGACATGGACAATGCTCCAGCACACAAATAACAAAGCAAAGATAGAAATACCAATTGAATAACAGAAAACAGGGATATAAACCACGGTCCACAGCAAATGTTTGCTTCAACTTTCCCAAACACATGTACTACGACATTTGTTTTTTGTTTTTCCAATTTGTCCACGAAATCATATACATGAACAAATACAAGCATTCTCATTAAAAAGCCCCAATACAGTAACAGTTTCCTCTGTTCCTCAACTCTCGGTTTTCCAAAAGCGACAGATTCAATTCCTTGGCATTAAGAAACACCAGCGCAACAAATTATTGCATCTTTTGTTGACGAGGAAAAACAAAAACAATTCCACATCTGTTGATAGCATTTTCTACCTGTATGCGCAATACATGCCCCATTCGGGCTACTTGGGTACATCTGCCGCAAGCTTTGCTCGTAGATCTTTCCGCAAAATCTTGCCTGAGGGAGCTTTAGGAATAGCATCCGTGAAGAAAACCCGGCCAAGCCTCTTGTAAAACACAACCTATGCAATAATAGATATAATAGTTGGATCAATTTTCTATCGGTCTAAGCTTTTCAGATAATCGAGTAGTTAAATATTTAATGTTACAAAAAAAAATTGACATTACTTGTTTTGAGATAAATTGCTTAATCTCATCCTCGGTGATCTTGGAACCATTGGATCTCACAACGAATGCAACTGGAATCTCTCCGGCTGCTTCATCTTTCATACTGAAATACAGATATGATAAAAAAAAAAACCCTAATGTAATTTGTGTGGTTCAAATTCTTGTCTAATGTGATTGTGTAAGGGGACTGGTGAGACTTACGGTACAACAGCAGCATCAGAGATGTTGAGATGGGAAATCAACATTGCTTCGAGCTCAGCAGGCGCCACTTGGAAGCCTTTGTACTTTATTAATTCCTTCAATCGATCAACAATAAAAAGTTCATCATCTTCATCGATGTAGCCAATGTCACCTGTGTGCAACCATCCATCTTTGTCTATTGTTCTTTCTGTGGCTTCTGGATCGTTAAGATAACCTGAACAAAATCAATATTTCACAAAGAATTAAGTGTTTAATCAATCAATTTTGTTCACTTAAGCATGTTTTTAAGTGATATGGTAAAGATGAAGCTAATTTAATATCCAACAATGGCTGTTTGGCATTCCATTCAATTCATGCCCCAATCAAATGCCATTATTGTATTGGGTCGAAGTCGTAATCAAGGGCTCAAAGTTTTAAGACTTTAACCTCAAAGCCTATAATATTCTGACTTTGTTATTTAATATTATTATTGATGGTTGGAATTTTTTCTCCTACTGCTCAAAGTTTATTAATAATAGACTAATTAACCGGGTCCCCGATATTGATACCGATTTCCACTAGTATCGGGACCAGTTCCCGAAATTTTAGACTCGGACTAACCAAGACTGGTTCTAGTTTTCAAGAACCGGTGGTTACCGGGACCGGGACCAATTCTAGACAAATTGGCCGGTTACTCGATCTTGGCCACCCCTCCTTATACTTAAGTAAGCATTGAAATATTAATTTATTTCGGAGGTTTTGTTTAATTATAAATTAAATACTATAGTTATTGTTTAGGACTTATTTTAATAATATAAGTTAAAAGGTTATGATATATATTAATTCAAAAAAGTTATTGGTTAGGGTACATTTGAGTATAAGTTACTAAAAGATTAAGGACGTATTTATGTGTACAAAAAGTTATCTAAATAAAGTGGTGAAATTTAAATGTTTTAATACCTTTCATGATCTGACTACCCCGAATGCAAATTTCTCCCGACTGATTTCGTGGAAGCGACGCCCCGGTTTCAGGATCCACAATCTTCATTTCCGCATTCCTTACGACCGTGCCACATGCACCAGATTTTGTCTCCCGCGGCTCTTTCGCAAAAGCCAAGTTCATGGCCAGTACCGGCCCTGCCTCAGTCATCCCGTAGCCCTGCACTCAATTCATTGCAGTCAGTCCCCTAACCAACACCAAAATGCATATTAATGGAAGACCCATTGATTTTTTTTTTCGTTTGGCGGTGCTGGATTCAACCATGCTTTTGCATTTACTTCGTGTCCCTTAGTCACTCTTTTGGTTGATTTCCTTTATTATAAACAGAACTTGGTAGGTCAAGGTAGGGAAAGAAGAGTAAAACTCATGGCATCACCAGCATTTATTAGAGGCAAACAATATAATAGGGATGGTCATAGGTTGGATTTTTGGTCAATCTGCACCTGACCTAAAAATTTAACATCTCCATCCAAACTTGACCCGGCGCAATATTTTATGATGTTTCACCCGACTCAAACTTAAATTTTAGAGTAAAAACTCGAACTCAACCCGACCTGACCCAACATAAATAAAAAATTATCAATTTTTATTATTATTCGATAAAAATAAGGAGCTAATTGTAAAAATACAAATAGAAAGGATGTATTATAATAATTATTCTACTTTTATTAGACAAAATAGGGAGATAATTGAAATATATATATATATATATATATATATATATATAAAGAGATGGGCATTGTAGCAATTATATCTAAATATTTATAATAAAATAAATTATTATCTTAGGCCGGGTAGGGTATTTTTCACCTTAAACTCAAATCCGACCCGACCTCATCTTCAAAAAAATCAAACTCAAACCTGATTAAAAAAATTTGACCCTATAAAATCGGGTTGCATCAAAACCCATTGGATACGCGTCAAAGCATCTCTAATCCTATTGGAAAGACAAATATTTCGGTCCAAAAAATTTGGAAAGGAACTGTTTTAAAAAAGTATATGCACTGGATTTAATATAAGAAGGAAAATGAAGAAAGCTGTCATCTCGAAATTATTAGAGTACTTGTAATAATGCAGTATTGACTGATAGGTAGGTTTGTGGTTGCACTTGCATATGAAACCCAATCTACAACTCTCCAAACATATTATTAACATCAAACTTAATTATGTTACCTGTCCCAGTTTAGCGTTTGGAAGCCTGGCTCTAACAGCATCCTCTAGCTCCTTTCCCATCGGAGCAGCGCCCGACATAACCATCCGGATGGACGAAAGGTCATATTTATCGACGTCCGGAGTCTTGGCAATGGCCAAAACAATCGGCGGAACGAAAGGGGCTATGGTTACCTTGTATTTCTGTACAAGCTCCATTAACGTCACAATCTCAAACTTTTGCATGATCAAGATGGCAGCCCCTACTCTCAAAGAGCAGAGCAAGACGGAGTTGAGTGAATATATGTGGAATAAAGGCAGCACGCATAGAACCACATCTCGCTCATGGAAATAAAGGTTTGGATTCTCTCCATCAACCTGTTGGGCCACGCTCGTCACCAGACTTTTATGAGTCAACATCACCCCTTTCGGTAACCCCGTAGTTCCCGATGAGTACGGAAGCGCCACAACATCGTCAGGATTGACCTTCACGGCTCCATCCTCGTCCACCTGAGTTAACTCCGAGAAATGCAAACAACCCTCCGGTGGCGTATCGATGGTTATGATCTTGATGTTGTTTTCTTTAGCGAAATTCTTGACTTTCTCTGCGTAAACCGCTTGAGTTATAAGCAGTTTGGTTTTGGAGGCCGTGGCCTGTTTCGCAATCTCCGCCGGGGTGTAAAAGGGATTGGCGGTAGTGCTGATTGCTCCTCGGAAAGATGCACCGAGGAAAGCAAAGACGAATTCGGGCGAATTCTGAAGCAAAAGCATGATAACATCTCCCTGTTGGATGCCGAAGTTGTTGAGTCCGGTGGCCACTTTACGAGAAGTGAGCTCGACTTCAGCATAAGAATATGTCCGGCCAGTAGGAGCGTTGATCAAACAAGGACGATCTTTGAAGTGGGAAATGTTGTGAAAGCAGTATGTATGCAAAGGGAGGTGATGTGGGATGTAAATATCAGGGAGGGTGGAGCGAAAGATGAAATCATGGGGGTCTGGGTTGACCTCCATTGTTGGAGAGAGTTAGAGAACGAAGTGAAGGGTGAAAGTAGTGGGGAAACAAAAGGGAGAAGAGAAGTGTGTTTGGTTGGGTAATGGTACAAGGAGGTAGCTGCTTTGATTAAGCAGTTTACAATTTTCAACTCACAAATAGTAGTTTTGGACAACAACTCACCTACGCTATCGTCTCGTCTGCATCGAATCCCTTTCCAAACCTAAATCATCCATAAAATACAAATACATACAAGTTTAATAAACATATGAGTAATTGATTGTGATTTTTTGACCAAAAAAATAGATTAGTTGAACACAAGTCTAACACATGAAAGTTTTGTAATTAAAAATGATTAAGAGACAAAAGAGAGAGTGGGGTTTGGTAAAAGCTAATGTTAGGGAGGGAGGTAATTGACTTTGAAGGCATAGATGATAGATTGGAGGGTAATGAAGACGCAACCCATACGGCCATACCCACCTACCACACCTGAGGGCTGAGGCTAAAATTGTTAAGAGTTTCTTAATTTATGCAAATCACAGCTACTTCATCACGGAGGAGATTCCACTTCCACCTCCATTTTTTTACATTATTATTAGAAACCAATATAACATCAAGACTCAGGTCACATTTTCCCCCACCACCATTTCTTTAAAGACTCTTCACACAACTATTGCAATTTGCACGTCTTCCTCTATTAAATTCTCTTCTTCTACTTAATTCTCCTCAATAACAAATTGTTAGTATCTCGATTCATGTCATGTAAGGCCGGAGTCATAAATTTTAATTTGAGGTGTTATAATTTAAAAATTTTATAAATATTTTTTTTAATTAAGTTAGAACAAATAATGAGTTTTAATTTTTTTTAAAGGGTGTCAATTTTCTTTTTAAGGGTGTCAATATTCAATTAAAGTTGTATTAATTTTATTTTTAATATTATTTTATATTAAATTTATAAGAAATTTTTTTCCAAAAGTTGAAAGAATCATATGACACCAACCAATTTTCAATAGGTGACTCCACCCATGATGTCATGAGAGCATGACTACAAACAATACAGAGCTCAATATTTTTTATTAAAAAATTAATAATAAGTTGTTTATTTATTGAGGACTAAAAATACTTTTATCATAAAACTTTTAGTTTTTGTTATAAAATCAATTAATCCTAGTTTAGTTTATCACTTATTAAGAGGAATAGGAGGTGGCAATAAAAAGACGAGCATCCCATCATCAATGATTCAAATCTCACACGCCATTACCAATGTCTTCTTCTCAACTGCTTGTTTTACAATGTGTTGAGGCAAGATTTACTTTTTGGGTCATCAATTTATTACTCATCAATGGACAACCGAATTACATCAGAAGGAGGAAGAAACATATGAGAGAAGAAAAAGGAAAAAAAATAGGAGATCATACAAAGTTAAGGAGCTAAATTAAAAAAGAATATGAAATTTATTTTTTAAAAAATAAATTAGAGACAAATAAGTATTTTACATTGGTTTAGGAATTTGTTGTTCAAATTTGGTCAAAAATGGATTTATAATGAAGCAGGAATCGAAGAAAAAATGAAAACAGGGACTAAATCGTAAAATTGTAAAATTCGGTTTTCTAATTTTTCGAGTTGTACAAATTTCAACTCAACTCGAACTCAAAATTATTTCAGATTACTCAAGTCGACTCGAATAACTTAAATTAAAAAAAAAAACAATACCCCTAAAAAAGGGTACAGGCGGGGGGTCCAAAATCAGCATTAAGCATTTAATAAAACGATAATACTTCCGTATGCTCTCAAGTCTTACCTCTTCGGTTCTTTCCCTCTCCCCTCCAAAACGGCAAAACCCAAAACCCCAACCTTTTGAAACAGCTGCTGATCGTACCTGCGGAAGCCAAAATCACAGCTCTATCTCAGGACCTGAGAGCATTGCAACAAATATTCATCGTCAAAGAGGTAAATTTTGCTGATTTTGGAGCTACCCATTTAGACTAGAGTAATGTTAAGAAGATGGGAAAACCTTACATTTCTTGCCAGAAGAAACCTACAATCTGTTTCTAAAACCCAATATTCTGTTTTCTCATCCGATTATCATTCCAATAGCAACCAATCAGATTCTGAAAATGAATGGCAGAAATTACTCAAACCATTTGACCTCGATGAACTTCGAAAATCATTCAATAAGATTACTCCTTATGAGCTTACTAAATTACTTGAATTGCCACTTGATGTTCCAACATCTTTAAAGTTGTTTCAATTTGCGGGTTCACAGAAAGGCTATTCCCATGCTTTTGACGTGTATTATGTTCTTATTGAAAAACTTGGGGCAGCTAAGGAATTTAAGCTTATAGATAGGTTCTTGATGCAAATGAAAGAAGAAGGGGTCGTTTTTAGAGAATCCCTCTTCATTTTGATCATGAAATGTTATGGAAGAGCCGATTTGCCTGGTCAGACTACTAGATTGTTATTGGATATGAAGAGTGTTTACTTTTGTGAACCAACATTTAGGTCTTACAATACTGTCTTAAGTATTCTGGTAGCCAGGAATTGTTATAAAGTTACTCCGAATGTCTTTTATGATATGTTAAATAAGGGCATATCTCCCGATGTTCATAGTTTTGGTTTGGTAATGAAAGCCCTTTGTATGGATAATGAAGTAGATTCTGCATGCTCACTGCTTAGAGATATGACGAGACATGGATGTGTGCCTAACTCAATCATTTACAATACTTTGATACATGCATTGTCGAAAGGCAACAGAGTTAATGAAGCTGTGAAACTTTTGGAAGAGATGTTTCTGATGGGCTGTGCTCCTGATGTTCAGAGTTTTAATGACGTTATCTATGGCCTTTGCAAGCTCGAACGTATCCATGAGGCAGTGAAAATGGTTGATCGGATGCTTCTCCGAGGCTTCGCTCCTGATGCATTTACTTATGGGTTGTTAATGCAAGGGTTATGTAAAACAGGCCAAGTTGATGAAGCAAGGGCATTATTACACAAAGTGCCCACCCCAAATGTCATTCTCTTCAACACCCTCATAAATGGATATGTGGCAAGCGGACGTTTTGAAGAAGCTCAGGCTGTCGTGTATGATATCATGTTAAGTATTGGCTGTAAGCCTGATGTTTTTACGTTTAACATTTTGATTCATGGATTTTGCAAGCAAGGATGTCTAGGATCAGCTCTTGAATTGGTTAATGAGATGGAAATCAAGGGTTGTAAGCCCAATGTGATAACATACTCAATTTTAATTGATGGATTATGCAAGGAAGGCCGAGTAGAGGAAGTTGGTAACGTGCTGAACGAAATGTCGGAAAAAGGAGTCAGCCTGAATACAGTTGTGTATAATACCCTAATAAGTGCTTTATGCAAGGATGGTAAAATCCATGAAGCACGGGAAATGTTTGATGAAATGTCAAGAAAAGGGTGTAAGCCCGATATATTTACGTTTAATTCACTAATATCTGGTTTGTGCAAGGTCAATCAAACGGAAGCGGCATTGGGTTTGTATCACAACATGATGGTTGAGGGTGTTATTGCCAACAAAGTAACATACAACACTCTGATTCATGCTTTTCTAAGGTGGGGTGAGATCCAAGAAGCACTTAAGCTTGTTAATGAAATGTTATTTAGAGGATGCCCCCTTGATGAAATCACTTACAATGGCCTAATAAAAGCCCTTTGTCGAGCTGGGGCAATCGAAAAAGGCCTGGGATTGTTTGAAGAAATGATAAGGAAAGGATTTGTTCCAAATAACATATCTTGCAATATACTAATAGATGGCTTTTGTAAGGCTGGAAAAGTCAATAATGCGCTCGAATTTCTTAGAGAAATGATTCATCGAGGTTTAACGCCGGATCTAGTAACCTATAACAGTCTGATAAATGGTCTATGTAGAACTGGACGAATAAGGGAGGCTTTGAGTTTGTTTGACAGATTAGAAGCTGAAGGAATTTATCCTGATGCTATTACTTATAATACTTTTATCAGTTGGCACTGCAAAGAGAGCATGTTTGATGAGGCCTGTTTATTTCTACAAAGAGGCATGGAGTCTGGCTTCATACCCAATGATGTGACTTGGTTTATATTGGTCAGCAATTGTGTAAGACACTGTCATCAGGAGAGTTTTTCATCTCCATTTAATGCCTAGAAAGAAACTTATTCTGTTGAATGATTCTGTCTTGTTTTGCCTTGGAGTATGCTAGCAAGTTTGAAAGAATTGGTCTTCCAATTGGTCCCACCAATGTCCATAATCCCTCCATTTGGATAAATGAGCATCTGCTATTCCGTATGGCTCTTATGGTTTGATTTGTCACCTGCAATTGGTTAGTAAGGCAATGCTCTGAAACAAATCAATTGGTCGATGTTGAAGCCTTGCAGTTTATTAAGGTAATTTTAAATAATATCCAGTACAGCGAATAAGACTCTCCATATATCGATGTTGTTTTTAACCATTTAAAATAACTTTTCATCAACCTTCAACTCATATGGGTGATCGGTGGACTCCCACATTTCTAACAGGTGTATCTTTATGGCATTTTACTTTTCCAAAACTTATAGATTTTGAAGAAGGATCTTTTATCTTTCAAATATTGATAACATTTAATGAATTAAATAACATGTTTGAACTGTTGTGAGAATATTCTGAGATACAACCTAAGTTGACTACAATACTCCATTGAACTGATTGAGCTTGCACCTGATGTAGTGATTGGTTGTCATATTGCCATGTCTAATCGAAGACTTGTTTCTATGAAGTTTTCCTGTACAACAATTGTTTTTGTGCTGGCTTTAAGTATATATGTCATTAGACCCTGAGTGTTCTCTATACTATCTATATGCTTAATGTTTTCTGTTGTTTTTTGCATCATCTAAACTAGAGCTAACAATTTTTGTTCGTTTAACTTGTATGCTTAATGCTTCTTCTTGTACAAAAATTTTGATCGCCTCTCATTAGGTTGCTCCTTCTGTCCTTGCTCCCTGCATCAAAATATTTGAAATGCATTTCAGTTGTATTCCGATTTTTTACTTGCCACATCACTAATAAATTAACGGTATGTTTTCCCATAGTTCCTTTTGCATGTTAGTGTTCTCTCATAGCCAACAGCCATACAACCTGTTGGTAGAGTGCTTAGTGGCTAGGGATCAAACTCTGGCAACCTGAATATATATATTGGAAAAAGAAAAACACTCATATGCTATACTTTCTTTTTGTCACAGGATAAGTGTTTGGTTGAGCTTTGAGCTTCAGGTTGCTGCTCAAGGCAATAGCCTCCTGGCTCAGGGAATATCCAGTGGGGATGTGGTTTTTTATTTAACCTGGAAATGTGGGAACTCGATACTTAAGGTATATTGTCAACATGAGTTAAAAAAAATTGTGCACGTGGATTGAAATTTCTGGAGTAATAGTGTAGTCATCCAAGTAGTAGATGAGGATGAAAGCTTAAGAAGAGTGGAGGGAGAGGGATAGTAGATGCATTGGCTTCATCGCTTTTCGATTTCATTTGGTTCATGGTTTATATATTCCCTTTCATGACATTGTAGGTACCCTTGCATAAATATCCATCACATGCCTTTGTGTTATTGTCTATGTTGATCTATTTCATGTTTATGTGCTGATTTCCTCTCTCATTTTATTTCCATGGTTCATAGTTTGATGCTGCAAATTTGAGGAAGCAGCTTAGATTGATCTTTAAAGAAAATGATGGATCCGTTACTTCTGGAATTCATTCTTGCAAAATCGGAACATATTTAGGCATTTGCATCAAGCTCGAACTTCCTTCTTGCATGCCTTGGCAAGATTGCTGCTGCATTAATAGTATCTGGTTATTTAGGTTGCACGTTTGCCATTAAAATGGAATCCATTATCCATGGGCCATGGCTATGCTTTGAAGGCGCAAAATAACAACAGCTGGAGCCTGGAGCCTGGAAAGCAAATTGGGAGGGTGACAGGCTTAGATGGATGCTGCATGCTTAGTTTCCAACCCATAAATGGCTACCATTTTTGTTGTTTTTCTTTTGGCTTTAAGCTAAAAACTTTCGGTGGAACTAATAACTCTGCTTTCATTTATTGATATTTAATTTTGTTGAAAAAAAGAAAGAAAATGAAGTAGAAGGTATGAATTGAAATGCCGACTTCAATGGCGAAACTTGTAATCTTTATTGGAATAACACATTTTAATAAATTAAATCTAATTATTTTTTAAGTTAATCGTTAATGTGATGTATTACGATAAAAAGTTATAAATTATATCAACGTCAATTAGTCTTTTCAAATGGGCAAAGTCAATTTTGGGTCGTGTCAGTATGGGTTACTGTTTTAGGTTGGGTTAAGTGTTCGGTTCTTAAAAATGTACAGGTTGAAATTGCATGTTTTATGTTAATAAAGTCATATGAAAACTCTTATTTACAGGTTATGAGTTATACTTGAGTTGAGATTGAATTTTTGAATTATTTATTAGAGTCGCTTCAGATTTAATTTAATTTTAAGTTTGAATAAAATAAATCGAATTGTTGAATTTTCATTATTAAATCGAACCGGTTTAAATTTGGATTTAAAGTCCAACTTCATTGCTTAAAAATTAATGCGGGAAAGTTGAATAAGGTGGCTTAGTTTGCAGGTGTTTGATTTAGGGCGTGGGTTCTTGTTTTAGGTGTAAAATCAAGTCAAAACTTTAGAATTCTGTCAAAGCCTTAACACATTAAAAATTTATTTATTTATTTATTTATTTTAAAAGTCAGCGCAATTTTTTATTACATTTTTTATAATTTATATTCAAGATTTGTGCTTGTTCGTATTAAAAGTATTATCTTTAAAATTTTCAATTTCAAGTTTAGATTTAAAATTCATTTATAGTTTACACCATATAGTTTATTAAACCCCTCTAAAAATTATAATTTGATTCAAGTCCCTCGGCAATTTGAATTTGACAAATATATTATTTTAGGGTGCAGTTGCACGTCCATCATTTATTGGTTTAATTTGTCAAACATGTCACCTTTTAAGTTTTACCGGTCAATTTCTTAGGCTCGTTTTTTTTTCTGTCTTCATTGCTTTAAAAGCTGCTATATTACAAACGTAAAAAATAACCCCCAAAAAAATTTACTATTGGTTAACCAAACCCGATTTTGCACACCCCTAGTTCTACTTTGTCCTATTTTTGCTGGTGCTCGAACCTATGACCTCTAGAAACAACAATTGTTCCCTTAACCACTGAGGCAAGTTGGTTCGTGCTACTTTGTCCTACTTATAAATACTCATAAAAAAGCTCGTATACATTGAACAAAGATGAAAAACGGTCAAAGGGTATGAAAAGTATAGAAGACTTATAATTGTAACATAATTGGCTTATACCAAAACAAAATCATATGTTGTCTTTTTATAATTAAAATAAAAAAAGTCATGTTTGCTCACTGCGGAAAAAAACCGAAGAAATTTGAATTGCATCGTCGTAGAAATTGACTTTTTTACCGGTGGAAACCCTTGCGGTTCTTCAATGTTCAAACGTGGGGTATTTTCAATTTATTCGGGTCTGTTTTATACATACATCAAAGCTGTGGCATGTGGCTTATTAACAGGGAAGAAGGTTACATTCAAATTCAAACTGATTTGATTCTATTTATTATACGTTTATGAATTTATTTTTTAAAATATTATTATATATTTTAAAATTAATAAAACATTAAATATTGACACACATGACAATAAATATTAAAAAGTAATTTTTATATAAATTACGATGTCTAAATTATTTATAACCACAACCTTTAATTTAAAGAAAAATACCTTAAGGGCATTAAATCTATAATTTTTTTAAAATATTACAACAATAACGTTAACCAAACCTTGAGTTAATCAGTAAAAAAAATCATCTTTCATATATTAATTTCACAAACAAAAGTAAAAGTGACGTATACTTTACATTATTTATACACTAACTTAAGTAATCGCTTGCCGTCATGTTTTGTTTTAAAATGTTTCTTTGATAATATGTAAACTATTTTATATTATATGGGTAAATTGTAACCTTTAGACCTACTTATACATTACACCTAAATTTTAGGAGGTCACAACACATACCACAAGTTAAAAAAAACATTTTCATGTTAAAGTCTCGTAACGAATAATAATTATATACCATAGGATAAAATACCAAGTAGGTAATCTAGAACCAAATCAAAGTTTAATTACAAAATGATGCCATGTTGGACAAATTAGTAATGTGTATCATATCAAAATATAGGCCCATGTCACCCAATCAGAGACAGTATGGTAGATAGAATCATTACAACAAGGTTAAGTACAAATGTATCGATCCTCCAAGTGCCAAGTCCCAGGGTAGCCCATCCAAAAGTATTTGAAAAAAGGAAAATTTTGGAGGTGTAAGCTAGGGAGCTCAATATGTTCCAATAAATATAAGAAAAACATATATATATATATATATAGCTCAGATATGCATAAATCATTTCAAGCCATGCTATAAGTGCAACCAAAGTTCCATTATAACATAAGTTAACTACTCTTCATCCGAACACCAAAATGCAATTCACATGCATACTGAAGGACTTATCCTAGGCCCGTGGGCGTAGGAGCCTACCCAGAAAGACTTATCCTAGGCCTATTGGACGTAGGAGCTTAACCAAATGATTTATCAGCTGGATTAGGGTTGTACTTGTAGACACTTCAAAATATATTCCAAGAGTATACCTCAAATAGAGCAGTTCAATTCAATATACATTATTATCAAAATTCAGATAGCCATTCCCTTAACCATTGAGGTAAGTTAATTTATACAACAATTAAAAATATATTTAAGTACTAATAAACTATTTTAAGAAATAGATTGGGTCAAATATCAATGGTAACCTACAATAAATTTCTTTACATTTCACATTATATGTATTTAAAAGGACTTTTAAGACATGTACCAACAAAATTGACGTCAAGACTTTAAAATAGCCGGCAACAAAGACAGATTTTTTTAAAGACCTGATGTTATGTGCTTGTTAGTCCAATTTCATATTTGTGAAATTATTCATTTATTCTCAAAATATATACATATTTCTTTGATAATTCAATACTATTATTGGTACAAATTTGTATCCATTTGAATCTATACTTTAAATCGTTAATAGAGTTGATAAGCTAATTGATACCAATTTAGTTATAAAATAACTAAAATTATTGTTTTAAATTAATATTATTATAATTGTATTCTTATCTTTTTTAGTGTCAAAAAATTGTTGGTTATTTATGCAGTAAGAAGTACATATTACTCATATATATCGTAAGGCAAATATAGTGGCATACAATTTAACTTATTTAGCTCATGGCAAACCTGTGGGTGAATGGCTAAACATAAGAGAGTAAAATCAAGCACATCCAATCAAATAATACAAAAGAAAAATGGATCAATAAATAAAAAGCCTGCCGGTGCTACCCAATCCACAAACTTTACTTTTCTTTTCTAGATATTTTTATTCCAATACAAAATTAATAAATGAATGGGATCGCAATTCAAAAATAAATAAATGAATGGGATCCAAGTGATTGGATTTTATGAATTGATCCCAATTTCAAGTCATTTTCCAATGAAGGCTTAAAAACCGAATCATAGCAAATTAACCTTTTGAATATTTCCAAATAATAATTTATACTATGAATTATTATTTTATTAACTTGATTTAAATTTTAAATATATGACAGACAGTCTTACTTGAATGTTAAAGAAATGAATTTGAAAACTAACCATGGTTAAAGAAAGGTGTTAGGTGGGTTTGACTAGTCTGGTTTGGTAGGCGTTGGCGTTGGCGCTCCCTCCATTTCTGAGCCTCCCTTTTTAAGCCCCCTCAATCAATTCTGTTTCGCATCGCATCTCTCTCTCTCAACCACCACCAAACTCCATATTTTCATTTCAACAAACAAACCGAGACAAGTTGCCTGTCCAATTCTTCTGCATTTCTATTCTCAAATCAAATGGATTCATCATCATCATCATCATCATCTTCTTCTGGTTCCTTGCAAGTTTCGCCTCTCGATCTCATGTCCGCCATTATCAAAGCCAATATGGACCCTTCCAACGCTTCCTCCCACTCTTCTGCCCAGGTAGCCACCGTCCTTTTCGAGAACAGAGAGTTCGTTATGATTCTAACTACCTCCATCGCTGTGCTCATCGGCTGCGTCGTCGTTTTTGTCTGGCGTAGATCCGCTTCTCAAAAGCCCAGGCAACTCAACCCTCCTAAGCCTCTCACCCTTAAAGAACCCGACCTCGAAGTCGATGATGGCAAGAAGAAAATCACCATCTTCTTCGGTACTCAAACCGGCACCGCCGAAGGCTTCGCCAAGGTTCCACGTTATATATATATAAATTCTCTTGCTTATTTCTCTCGATCATTATTTTCTTAATAAATATTTATTTTCAATACTCAGGCACTAGTCGAGGAGGCAAAAGCACGGTATGAAAAGGCCACTTTTAAAATTGTAGATTTGGTAAGTTTAAGTTCAACTTTTCTGTTTATGTTTTTGAAATCGAGTTGGTGATTTTAATCGTTGGAATTCTTTTGGTACTACAAATAGGATGATTATGCGGCGGATGATGATGAATACGAGGAGAAGCTGAAGAAAGAGAGTTTGGCTTTCTTCTTCTTAGCCACGTGAGTTATTTCGAATAACACACACAGAGATATATTGCTAATAACAATATCTTTTGTATATGTATATTTGTGTTTTGCTGATATCGTTAATTTGTTGATCTTGTAGTTATGGAGATGGTGAGCCGACAGATAACGCTGCTAGGTTCTATAAATGGTTCACTGAGGTAAATTTTAATTGTAATTATTCAAATACCATAATTAGATTTGCAGTTATATCTAGATTATTTTAGTTAGCTATTATTGAAATGTGTGGTTTGGTATTTAGGGAAAAGAGAGGGGAGAATGGCTTCAGAACTTGACCTATGGAGTTTTCGGCCTGGGTAACAGACAGTATGAACATTTTAACAAGGTTGCAAAGGTGGTTGATGAGATCCTTACTGAGCAGGGTATACTTCTTGTTTTCCATTTATCTTCCTCTGCTTATAAATGAGTTCCTCGATTTTTAATTGTATTACCTTAATGGCTTCTTAGATGAAAAATGTGTTATGTTTGCTCTAATGGATTTTGGACTTAAATTGTCATAAATATTACTTAATTCAATAAATTGCAATAATGTGCATGTATTTAGTTGGCATATTATCACAAGCCGCATTCTAAGTATCCCACTGCACCAGAAATTATACCATTACTTACCTATAGTAACTTTAATTCTACCTTTTAAAATATATTCTGCCTCATAAACCTGGTAGTGCTGAATGCCATAAAAACTTTAGCATACATTGCAATGCAGGATTATAGTCTGCACTCTGCATCTTTTGATAAAACAAACTTTTGGCTTCTTTTATTTCAAATTTATGAACAATTTTAATAGATGTGGCATGGTGATTTCACAGTTGAGTCTTGACATTTAACCAACTGTTTATATTTATATAATTGAAATCTGCTGACGTAGTGAATGCTTTTATTCATGTAGTAAAAGATTGTTTACCGTTTGTTTCATGTGCATCTTCATCTTATTTTCACCAAATCAGGCCCTATTTGCTAACATTCCTCATTATATTTGCAGGAGCAAAGCGCATAGTTCCTTTGGGTCTCGGAGACGATGACCAATGCATGGAAGATGACTTTACAGCATGGTATTAAGAACTTCAATGCTATTTTGAATCAATGGTTGTTCATTTTCCCTTTTATCATTTATTGAACTATCTTGCTTTTCTAGGCGTGAATTAGTATGGCCTGAGTTAGATCAGCTTCTACGTGATGAAGATGACATGACAACTGTTTCTACCCCATACACTGCTGCTGTTTTGGAATACCGTGTTGTATTTTATGATCCTGCAGATGCACCCCTTGAGGATAAGAACTGGAGTAATGCAAATGGTCATGCTGTTTATGATGCTCAACATCCATGCAGGTACGCTAGAATGATTTTTCCAGATGTCCAGGTATCCATTTTGTTTGATATGATTCTTTGATAATTCTGACCTTTTCCCACCCTGACTTGAAGGTCTAATGTGGCTGTGAGAAAGGAGCTTCATACTCCTGCATCTGATCGTTCTTGCACCCACCTTGAATTTGACATTGCTGGCACTGGACTTTCGTAAGTTGCTTTCTTGAGTTTTTGGCTGCTGGATTGGAAATCCCCCCCCCCCCCTCCCTGTTATCCACATTTTCTAATACTCCGAGTGCAGCTAACTTGAATTTTTCTTTTTTAACATCATCGTGAAATTTTTCTTCTCATAATCACCTTCCTTTGCAGATATGAAACAGGGGATCATGTTGGTGTTTACTGTGAGAACCTTAATGAAGTTGTAGATGAAGCATTGAGTTTATTGGGTTTATCACCGGACACTTATTTCTCTGTTCATACTGATAAAGAGGACGGTACACCATTTGGTGGAAGCTCTTTGCCTCCTCCTTTCCCACCTTGTACTCTGAGGACAGCACTGACACGATATGCTGATCTTTTGAGCTCGCCAAAAAAGGTTAGACTAACTACTTTATTAATAAACATATGACAGTCTTCTCTCTGTAAACAAAAAGGCTAATTCTTTAATGCATTCCACTTCCAGTCTGCCTTACTTGCTTTGGCTGCCCATGCTTCTGATCCAACTGAAGCCGATCGACTAAGCCATCTTGCATCGCCTGCTGGAAAGGTTAGAGGATTGAATTCATATCACCATTGTTACCCTATTTTGCCGCTCAATTGTATACTGATACACCATCTGGCCTCTTATTATACAGGATGAATACGCACAGTGGATTGTTGCAAATCAGAGAAGCCTCCTTGAGGTTATGGCCGAATTTCCTTCAGCCAGGCCTCCACTTGGTGTTTTCTTTGCAGCTGTTGCTCCAAGGTTGCAGCCTAGATATTATTCAATCTCATCCTCACCAAGGTAATCTTATTTTTCGTAGCATTTCCTACATTAGCATCCTTCTAGTGTCTCAAATTAAATTTTATGTCTTATTCTAATCTAATATTTTTAAATATACCTACACACATTTACCTTCCATAATCATGTTTCAGGATGGCACCATCTAGGATTCATGTAACTTGTGCATTGGTTTATGAGAAAATGCCAACAAGTCGTATTCACAAAGGAGTTTGTTCAACTTGGATGAAGGTACTCAAAATGTTTTCTGGTGCTCATTTATGTAGTCAGGAGGGTTCAACCCTTTAAGTTATTTTCAGGAGATAAATGATATCAGCTTCTTGATTGATAACCTATTAGCATCCTTTATTTTCTCTAGTCTAATAATGCAAAATCACCTTCCATTAAATACTAGTAATAATATAGTTTTTATGCCCGTCTGCCCTCTATCGTTCCAGAATGCTGTGCCCTTGGAGAAAAGTCAGGACTGCAGCTGGGCACCCATTTTTGTCAGGCAGTCAAACTTTAAGCTTCCTTCAGATACTAAAGTGCCCATTATTATGATTGGCCCCGGTACTGGATTGGCTCCTTTCAGGGGATTCCTTCAGGTAGGTTTTGTCATATTTTCAAGGTTCATCATGTTTGAGCAAATTTTATAAACTAATTGTTTTTTTTTTCTGTTCTTTTCAGGAAAGACTTGCCCTGAAAGAAGCTGGCGCTGAATTGGGTCCATCCGTATTGTTCTTTGGATGCAGAAACCGGCAAATGGTGAGTCATTTATATCTGCAGTGGGTTTAGGGATACATTTTGTAATTAAAGTAGGAAGTTTAATACGACTAGACATTTGTTTTCAGGATTACATCTATGAAGATGAGCTCAACAAGTTTGTGAGCAGGGGTGCACTTTCTGAGCTTGTGGTTGCCTTTTCACGTGAGGGAGCTACCAAGGAGTACGTGCAGCATAAAATGATGGAGAAGGTAATGGGCATATTTCACCTACCAGTACCACGAATCTCTTTTGACTAGTTGTAGGGTTGAATTCTAAACTGACGCATGTTTGCAGGCCTCAGAGATCTGGGACATGATTTCTCAGGGAGGTTACCTATATGTGTGTGGTGATGCCAAGGGAATGGCTAGAGATGTCCATCGAACTCTACACACTATTTTGCAAGAGCAGGTATGTTTGGAATCACATATGATCGCCAGCCTGCCCTTTTGTTATTTTATACTCCAAAGTCCAAAGCTAGCCAGTTTGGTTTGGTTTTCCAAAGTAGAAAATGGTGGGTGCCTCCCTCTTTAATATTAGTTAGTTGTTTTTCCAACTTTGTAGGGATCACTGGACAGCTCAAAGGCAGAGAGTATGGTGAAAAATCTGCAAATGAGCGGCAGGTATCTACGCGATGTATGGTGATGATGATTACGGCACTCATTGTCTGGACGGAAGGGATGCGTGACCTGGGGCGGAATTAAATTTATTGTGTATCAAATTAAGAAGTGTTGTGATTCTTTTTTTAGTGTTGGATAATTTTGGAGGATGTAATATTTTTATGTAGAAAGACAAGACATGTAATTCTAATGTAATGGGGAGTATTGGAATGAACGGGCAAGTCGGTTCAAATGTTACTCTACTAATACTAATAAGATATAAATAGTAATACAATATTAAGATTTATGCCATTTGCCAAACCATTTCAGATTTATGCCATAAAATTGGAATGAGCTGAAACAGGAAAGACGTTGATATAAAATTGTATTAGCAGGAATCCAAAATCAGATTAATTCCAGCTTATTCAAACTCATTCCTACTAGAAAGACTTGCACAAGTGGATGACATTGACGGGTCTTAAATCTGTAAGTGTAGTGCAAGACAGGCACCTTCCATATGTAAGTGGTAAGGTTTCATCTTTTGCTGTAAACTAAAACACACACTTGTTAACCAGAAAACAATCCCTAATAGTCCAGAGATTAACGTCTAAAGCGTTGTATGCTCACAAGTATATAAATACTGTCTTCAGTCACTCTTAACGTCGGTGCTGGAGACTGGAGTTAGGTTTATGCATTTTCAAACGCAGGCAAACCCCACTCACTTGGGTTGAAATCTGATAAGGAGCTCAGAACTTGGTCTGCTATTGCATGGTGGGAGCTGTCGAGCCTTGGATCTGGAACCATCACCACATTCCTATAGTGCGTCGAATAAAAACCTTTAGTCAGAAAGAATTCGATGCAAGTTTTCACATCTAAAAGCTAAAGGATCAATTAGATTAAGGATATGTCTCGACCTCAAAAGAAATGAAATAAATGCTTTGTTAACAGATGAACATATCAACTCATTGTCAAGAGCAATGAGCCAATGACAGGAACTTCAAGCTTCATCAGAGGCCAAAAAAGGCTAATTATAAAGCTAAACAAATATCTACTTAAGGTTGAAATGTGCAGAGAATCTCTACAATATAGAATCTTAACCCTAGAAAGTGTCATTAACTCCATTTGATCCAAAGATAAAATACTGATATCACTAAAACTGACAAAGCTACATAGAACCTTATCAATGCATTCGTTAAAGAGAAATTTTCATGCCACAAGTTTAAGCTCGTTCGTTATTAATAGTCACGCCTCCTTACTAGTATCATGATCCTGTTGATATGCTACAAGAATAGTAAACCATACATGAACCATCATGATCCTGTTGATATGCTACAAGAATAGTAAACCATACATGAACCATCTAGGAATTAATCGACACATCATGCATCATTCCAAACTTACATATATTACTGAGAGTTTTTGTGATAGAACAGAATTATAACCCTTACTTCAACCGCTATAGAACCAAAGGAATTAAGCAAACATTTAATGTCATCGTCTCCATCATAAAAGAAAAAGAGGAAAAGGAGTCCTAATCCTAGGCTCATTCTCATAGCATACCAAAGGCCATCAACAATTTTGAGTCTCCATAGCAATTTATATGACCCATCACTTGAGGCGGAGAATAATTAACCGGCTATTAAGCAAGTGTGATTAATGTTAATGAAGGGGATAATTAACTCAAACAGCATAAATGAGCATAAAAATAACAGAACTAATCAAATTGAGAATCCAAAAAGTAAAACTTAGAGCATTAGATCTATGATAATCAATTTGCACCAACTAATCAAGAAAAAACGATTTTACTTACATCCCAGCATTTTTGGCTGCATGAGCTCCTGCAGGTGCATCTTCAAACACAAGAATTTTCTTGGAATCTATTGGACCACCCTGTTAATACACAATTTATCTATCAGGTTTTATATAACTTGATCTTGGACCTTTTCAGGGGCAATATAGAAAGGTCGCCAATGAAACAAGACAATTCCGCATGTTTGCATTGAGAAAAGTGAGTATAACTCGAATGCAGGAGGAACTGAATAGAATAAAGTGAGAAGAGAATAAAAACTGTCACTTATAGTATTTTATTAAGCACTATTTTAGTTCCTTCAAAAGTTGAGATTCTTGTGAACATTGACATTTTTAATCAGTTTCTGAAATGAGGTCAGCCTAGGACAACAAGCTCAATTTGCAATTATGTCATAGGTTCAAGCCAAAGAAACAACCTCTTTGGAAAGCACAGTAATGCTAAACACAGACAGTCCGTAGATTCTGCAATTCATGAGCTGCATGCACTAAGCAGCCTTTTTTTTTTTACTTTTAATATGACACTTGTGTTCATGAATGGTGAATATTAATGTCCAAATGCTTTCAAATTCAAAACAAGCAAAGGGCACCAAAAATCACTTTTATGTAATTATTTTTTACTTCGCTTTACTTCTCGTATAACTAAAACACCAAGAAAATACTCTTTATGTATGTCCAACCACAAGTTAGCATTGACAATTACATTAAGAGAAGATGGATTGATATCATACCTCAAACCTTCTAGCTGCAGCTAAGAAAACATCCGGAGCTGGCTTCCCTTTTTTAACTTCCGGATCATCACCAAGAACAATATGATGCATGAGTTTAAAAAGCTCACCATGTCTTTGTGTTTTTAGCTCAAAATGCCGCCTGTGGCTTCTGCAAAGTACATATTGTAAATGATGCTTGCATAGCACTTTGATAGCTTAAAGAATTGCTCAAAGCTCATTCACGCTTGTGTATGAGCTCCATGTTAAGTTTTGAGTAAAGCAATTAAAGGGGATGACAATGCTAAATGCTTACCCTGTAGCCAAGCAAATTGGTACTCCTTTTGCATGCAAATGTTGAATCAAACGGCTAGCCCCTAGAGTAGGAATTTATCACTTAATTGAGTTGCAATTTTCAAAATAGAAAAATGTTGGGAGAAATAATACCTGGCATGAGGTCGCTAGTTGGGAACAAACTTTGCAGCATTGACTCTCTTTCTACAAGGAAATCCTCAGCAGAAAGGGAATCGCTGATCCCGGTCTCTTCAACAAAGACACGAGCTGCTTCTATCGCTTTCATCCCCATCATTTTTGCCTTGAGAGACCAATCGAAAGTTTTATTAAATCTAGCAAGAATCAGTTCCTGGACTTGAGTGTAGAACTTCTCTGTGTCTGCAGAACACAGATGCTAAGTTTTTATATACATGTAGATGTGAGTGCGGATCCCACAAACCTTAAGTGAGACAGATCATGATCAAATAAAATGAATCCAAAGTAGAAGAAAACCATATAACCTTAACTGTGAGAAATGATTGCATAAATCTGAGATGAGAAAAATGCTTGCATAAAATGTTATAGGAGTATAGTAATTTCAACAACACGATTTCATACATTGTTTAGATGCCATGGGAATTGAAAAGGTTGAGATGGAAACTCATATTGGACAGAAAAATCCAAAAGCTTAGCTCAGTTCACCCATGTAATCTGGGATTCAAATCCGCATACTGCGATCAGAGAAACACAAAAGAGGGAGTGGAAATGGAATTACCGAGTAAGAGACCGTCCATGTCGAAGATGACGTGAGTGATGAGGGGTCTCTTCACTGAAACATCTGCCATTGCAAATTGCAAATTGCAAATCAGCTGCAGGATTCCTCTTTCCAGACTGCTTCTGCTTGCTTTACTATTCTTCAATCTATAATTCCCCACCCACACCCAAAACAATTTCAATCTGCGACTGGGCCTCAGGGCCTCTTGGTTTCGATGTTTTATACCCATTTGCTTTAATACAATTTGACATCCTCAATTATTTCTTTCAATTTTAATTAATACGTGACAAGTTATTTCCTTCAAATGAAAATATTTAAATACTTTTTATTTATCAAGGAAAGAAAAAAATTCTTTATAGTCGTTTATATTTAATGATACAATTTTCTAATTGTTTTCCTATTTCTTTATAAATATACTATCAAATCGAGTAAAATAAAAATTTTGAATTAATCAACTGTCCCTTTATTAATTAACATATATTTGAAATTTTACCCTAGTAAACTGGTTTTGGTGTAATTTTTATGCTCACAACGTGGTAAAAGTTATTTCCATCGCCCAAAAGTAGAATTTGAAGAAAGATGAAAGTCTAGGGTTATTACATGTACAAGTACTGTGTATAGATTGTGAATTGAATCTAGAGAAATTGCATTGCTTAAAATTTAACCTTAAAAACTAAGGGACGGTATTAAAAAGACCCCAAAAATTTTCTAGTGTCCCGTGATAAGCAACATTTGCACGAGACCCGAACAAAAAGATTGATGTTACAATGCACAATGCACAACATCGAATGCTAATTGTTAATATCCTTGACCCCAATGAGTATGACTAGCAGATGTTATATAGTATACAGCACAACTTCACCAAACGGTTAAGAAAATGTGAAATCCAGAGCAATGCTAAAGGTGCCTCACTTAAGCTTTTCGGCTACAAGGCAGACGCCATACTCGAAAATAATCAGTTTAAGTGAAGAGCCTCAAGGACGCTGAACAAAAAACATAAGGTATAATAACTTTAGTCTCAAGCAAAACAGTTCCTCCACTGCCATGCTATTATTAAAAAAAGGAATAAGCTGTTATATAATGATAACAAATTCATTATATGCTATCCAATAATCGTTTTGTAACCTTAAGACTAAATATCTATGTTTCCAAGTTTCCATTAAACACAGCTCAAAGAAGTTTTCGGGCCAGAATACTATCAGTAATAGGATTAGAGATATCAACTGATCAAACTAAAAAAAATAGCACTTTTTCATTGACTTATCCAATGCCAGCATATAGGTTGTAAAGAAGTTTACCTTAGAGGTTTAGTTCTGATTCTGGAAGATTGGTCCGTATCAGAGTTTGGTGCGTCTCTGGACTTGATAGAGATTGGAATTTTGCATTGGAGTTCTACAACTTCAGACATTGATAGAGATTGAAAGAAAACACTTGTTTACAACCTACACTAAAACAAGTTACACTGGTGTCTCTTCTTGACAACATGGCATAACTCTACTGCAAAAATGAAAACGAGAAGGAACAACTAACTCACAAATTTTCCAGCAACTGCTAGAGCGTTACAACATAAAAGAATCAGAGACATTATGAAGTCTGATAGAGGAGATCATTGAAATATGCTCCCAGCTCCAATAGGCGTATATGCCCGACTTAGTTACATAAAAGAAATTCCATAATTTACAAATTTACACTTGAAGAGAAAGAAAAACATCATTGGAAAATCACTCTATAAACACTTAATAAACAAAAAAAAAAGGATAAATTCAGGTAAGAAGAAATGTGAAAACACAAAGAAAAGCATGGTGATTCACTCCTCTAAATTCAAATCACAAATAAACACCAAAAAAAGCTCCATGCTTTAACAAGGCAGCCTCCAGAATCCAGATGGTTTCTTATTGTACAAAAATGAAGCAGTCAGTCAGCTATCTTTCAACTCCAAAAAGCCCTTCTCTAGTGATCTCAAACTCACAAGATGATTCAGGCAAATGGGGAGCGTAAACAACATAAAGTTTTCTCCTGGTTTTCTTAAATACAAAATCATCGCCTTCCCCGTTTAACTTTTCATTCTCTTCATTCCTCGATAAGAATAACCTTGAATTAACACAATTAGCCCAAGCCAACCCCAATGCAGGAGAAACCCGCCTACCTGACGTATATAAACATCCTAAATTCCCAATCCTCAACCCATTTATCCCCAGATTAGTTCCCATCAAATCAACCACCTGATTCGTCACCAAAACTGCTAAATTAAACCTCTTTGCAAGCGCCTTTAACTTGGAAGATATCTTAAAGAACAAAGATGATCTCCTCTTAAGCTCAACCGGGGTGTTGTCAAACTCCGATCTAAACACAGCAGCGATTGAATCAATCACAATGAGACGAACCGGAACTTGGGTTTTCAATTTTTCGATGAAAGGCTCCGTTTTAGACATAATCTCGAGCAGGTGATCAGCAGAGTGAACACTCTGCACAAATATACGATCGCAGGGATTGTCATTAATGGGGAAATGGTGGCCATTTGAGGAGCGAAATGAAAGACATAGCTGGTGAAGGCGGCGGAAGGGGAAGGGGAACTCGGTGTGTAGATAGAGAGAGGAGGCGGCTAGACCGCCATGGGAAACAGGGAGTTGGGCATGGAGTGACAGTTGGAGGCAGATTTGGGTCTTGCCGGAACCGCTCTCGGCGACTATCTCGGTTACCGAATCGCAAGGGATGCCGCCACCGAGCAAGCGGTCAAGGATCGGGCAGCCTGTCGTGCACTTTTGGGAGGCTAGTTGAAGGAGGCTTTGCGGCATCATGTTTGCCCAAATTTTGGGTAATTTCCTTTGGGAAAATTTGCGGAAAATGGCGCCTTATTTCAAATAATAATTTATAGATTTATTTGAAAAATAAGTACAAGACTAATTATGTCTCTTTTCCTTTTAGTTGTAAGTGAGTTTTTTATTAATAAATATATAACATTTCAACCAGCAACTAGTTGTTGTAGGAGACTTGAGATTAAATTCTTTAAGCAATATCATAAGTTTGAATCTGATGATATGAATAGAAAAAAAATGAGTTAGGAGGGTTACCTCCATAATAAATCTTTGTCCGAAACTCTAACTAAAACATACAATCTAAACCTTAAACTAAACTTTTAACCCCTAAAGTTTATATGAATTGTATATCAAAATTTCTCACTTATAAAAGAAAACCAATCTAATTTAATTTAATTTTAAATATTAAAACTTAAATCCAATTACATTTTTATTCAAACGTATTTAAGTAAATGTCAAAATTAGAGTATTATTTGACAAAGTCTAGTATTAGGTCATGAATCTTGCATTTTACCTTAGAGCCGATTACGCTTAATATTTAACCGAATTATTACTTCAGTCTCTCTCTTTTTTACTAAAAATAATTAAGCATGCTTCTCGAAAAATACTTAAACATTCATCCTTTTATTTTATTTTTTGTAAAAAAAAAAACAGTTGACTCTTGTTGTTGATGTGCTATAACTAATAACCGACAACCCTTGTTGATGAAATATTTATATAAAGAATGAAAGTTAGCTCACATGGCAATATAACTGTCCATGTTACTAAATACTCTTGCAAGAATGCATATACACACACACACACATGTGACTACCAATGCGTTTACAGTGTATGGCAAGGGAATCTAGAATGGCATTCAACTCCAGTCTAAGTTAGCTGCATGTCCTTTCAGCTGGCTCCCAACAGGCAAGAGATGAGAGATGACCTTTATTCTCATGCCCTGAGGAGATAGATCCAACACCTGAACCAAACACAGTAAATAACTAAATAAACAATCTGTTGTACCAAAAAGTTCCAAGCCTCTAGGGGAAGTCGGAAATGTTGCGTTTCATACATGCATTTATTCCAGCAACATCGAGCCACTGTTAGTTATTATTAAAACATCGAAGCTGTTCGTTCTAAATTACGGCACAACAGATTCAGAAGCCACCTAAAAAGCCTTTGACTACATTGCACAAAATGAAATCTGCAGACAAAATAAGTTGATGCATCTTGAGGAGATAGGTTTACCTGTTGTTTGATCTACACCACATACCACCCACTTGCTCTCAACTTGAATACAGTACGAAAGGCACTGCAGTGCATTAAAATTAAATAAAAATTCTTTCCATAGTTTAAAATCATGAATTAGAATTACTCAGAAATTTATGATGCCACTAGATTTACAAGTATTTGATGAAACTTTAAAGGCACATGCATACATGAACTACTCCCAATCCTAAACAATAAACATGGTCCAATAGATATCAATGGTTATTAAACATAAAACAGGACCTGGATTAAAATGCCAGATTGCGACTAAAACCAAACATGAATGCATTTTTTTTTCTGCAAACAAGTACTAGCACTAAATTAGAAGTCATAAATTAAAGTAGAGAAAGAGCTCACCAATTAGAAAAATGGCCATCAGTAAAATGAGAGTGAGTTGCAGTGAACAACTATACTGCAACTGCATCGGACTCTGTAATTGTCCCTGTAATGCACCAACACAGCCAAAGCACTGCAATACATTGAGTTTATTAGGTTCACTGAGAACTTAGCAAAAACTCATGCTCAATATGTTGATTATAAAAGAATTGTAGCATATCATAAAATCAGCATAAAGAAGAAATAAAAGTATACAATGCCCCTCTCCTGATTCTTACCTGATTGAATAAATTAACTGCACCCTTCACCTGTGGAAGCTCTACACACCTTTGCTTATGGAAGAAAAGCTTGGATCCTTTTTCCTTAGGTGTCGCCTCCATGCCAGACCTGATTTGGCTTCTATCTTCATATTCATCAGCAATTACAATTTTCAACGAACCAAAATTTGGAGAGCTCCATGTTCTTCGTGCACTATTTGTTCTATCATCATCTGTCTTTCCAGAACTCTCTCCATCTTCTACATCAATGAAACACTCAACATCTTTGCCAAAATCATTAAAAAAATTGACTTCAGGCATATTCCCATCGCGAGAAGCATTGACACTAGGATCTGTGTCCTTTTTCTTCAGCAGAAGAGTGTTTTTCTTAGATGGTTGCAAGCTTGGAGAGGTTCCAGAAAGGAACATGGCCAAATCATCACATTCTTCTTTATCCAAATCTACCCAACGAAGGGGCTGCTTTCCCTCCTCAATATTAGCTTCTTTTAATGCAGCTTCTACACGGTGAATCTGACTCTCAATGGCAGCAATAAATTGTCTGTGCCTAGATGCTCTACTATCATCACAATGATGTCCATGGCTCAATCTTACAGCTCTCTCAAACTCTTCCAACTGAATGTATCCACAGTTTAACACCGAGCAACTATTAAAAATTAGCAAATGGCAGGGTGAACACTAACAGACAGAGCAGAAAAATAAACTTCAATTAATGTGTACCATGGTTGACAAGAACATTCGTGTAAAGGTTGACAAAAGTACACGAATGCTTAATGTCAGTTTCAATATTTGTTTCGAGTTGTAAATGCAAAAATGTCTACTCTTTGAGTCTATAAAAACAGTAAATCATAAATTGAACAATCTGGGGTAATACTAAATTCAAAAACTGTAATAAAACTCCAATTCCTCAAGCTTCCACAAAATAGATAAACAGTAAATCATAAGTGTAAGTTATCGACTGAAGCAGAAAAAGAAGATTTGTGATTTTATTTGAAAGGAAAAGAAGAAAGAAAAGGTAGCATACCTGCCATTTAGCAGTACCCAAAGCAGTTTGCAACTCTCGACAAAGTTCAGCCGAACCTCTAACTTTTTGCCCTTTTGTCCTCTCTTTGGTCCACATCCTATATGCTGATTCCATTCTGGAAAAGAGAAACCAAGAACATATTTGAAGCTGAAGCTTCTTATATAAAGCCATGTTCAAGAATGTTTGAAGCTGAAACTTGTTATAAACACTGTTATGTGGTTGATTACTAATATTGAACATTCAAAATCTTCAATAAACTTTGCAGAGCACATGCATGTATACTTCCTAGTTATTGTTTACGAGTAGAAAATTAAACTGAAAGGAAAAGGTCAGCCTTTTATCATGATTTTCTTTTTCAACAATCACTGGCTTCTTAATTCCTACTTCACCAGGATTAGAAGAGGCAGAAAGGAGAAAAATAACAAATTATAGAGTAAGCAATCCGAAAGGAAAGAGAAAATACTCACATCATCAACAAAACTCCATTTATCCTAATAGAAAAAGAAGCTAAAACTGAGAAATAACAAAGCAATGAAAGGGAAAAAAGAACATACGCATCAGCGGATTCTTGAACCTCTTCTGCTGCAGAAAAGAAGGCGTCCTTTTGCCATAAATCAAAACTGTTAACAACCATCATCTTCTTCACCCTTGAAAAGCTTGGAACCAGATATAATTATGAAATTAGAGATTTAAAAAAGCGTGGGTTTACTTCTTTCTTCCCCTCTCCCTTCTCTACTCTGCGAACTGCTAAGAAGAAGCAAAGAAGGAAGAGAGATAAAGGAAACAGAGAAAAAAAGGCTGAAAATATTTCTATAATTCTCTTCGTCTTTCCTTTCCTCTCTTCTCTTCGCCTTTGTTCTCTCTTCCACCCTTTTTGCAGTTTTCAGTCACCTTCTCTAATTCCGTGTTAAGGTTAGTTCTATCTGCTGTATTTTCATTACCGAATTCTTTGTTTTTGTTAATAACCAATCATACCTTTCCACGTCAACACCTGGAAACAGTTCCAACAGACGTGTTTTAATTATAATGGTTGATTTTATGATATTTTTAAAAATTAATTAGAGAACAAAAAAAAGATAAATAGTGAAGGTGGGCGTCCCAGTGTCGAGGGAAAATGACAAAAGAGACAAAGTGGCCACTGCAGTGCTGAGTTGGACCGCCCATTTTCTACAGCTACAACCACTGCATTTTGTGTCATCCTCATAAGCCATATTTAACATTTTATTCATGTAGGTCCTTCCAATGTTATATTCAATTAAAATAGGGTTATATGATAAAATGATTTTTGTTGATTTAGACGATAATTAATTACTTTTTTGTTTATAAAATATGTTATCAAATAAGTTTTTTGTTGATTATAACGTTGCGGTGGGTACAAGGATGTCGTATATATAGAACTTGTTTAGTGTCCAACAGTTTTTTTTATTGACATGATTGTCATTACAAATTTACAATATTCAAAATATACAAATTAAAGTTTATTTAAATACAAAATATTTCCCGACTAAAAATTCTCATATATTTTAAGAAAAATACAAAATTAAAATATTCGATACTAAATCATAACTTAATATAAAAATCTTTTTTTCGGATGCACAGAACCACACATTAAAAAGTGGTTAAAGCAGTGATGCAGCGCAGCGTGGCCCAAATGGGGCATTGTAGGAGGCATGGCATTAGTGGTTATTATTAAAATGGAATTGATGAGAGATGACAGATGATTGTGGCCGCGGGTGGTTTTGTAATAATATAAATGAGATACGGATTCCCACAGTAATCAGCATCATGGCCTGTTTGACCAAAACCCATTAATTAATTCATTCCTATTCACCTCAGCTATATGTCTCCGAGCAATAATGCGCCCACCTCATTTGCTACTCCAACCTCCACACTTCTTGTTATAAATTATAAATATGCAAATAATAACCCAAATTTTAACAAGAGTTTAATATTTTAAAATGGTCAAATAAAAGAAGAAAAAGAAAAAACCTTACTACTTCAACAACAAACTCTATATCCAAAAATAAGTTAGACGCTTCAAACAATTTATTAAAGCCTAAACTCAGAATTAACAGGCCTGTCTTTTAAATTTGAACTTCGCCAAGGCAACCCAGCTGAATGCAGGTGAGCTTCGAGCCTTGTGTCAGTGTGGATATATTGTATATGTATCCAGGCCCATTACGTCTTTATGCTTGCTCTATTGCAATTTGATTCTCTTATTGATTTATTTTTTATTTAGACCTTTCCTATGATTCTTTTATATTGTTAAACTCTCACAATTACAAATGATAGGTCACAATTGAGTTACGACAAAGTTATTTTTCAATGTGTCGTCATTGTCGTATGTTATTTTATGTTATTGTTATTGATGTTTTTTTTTTATTACCGACATCAGATATTGGTGTTTTTTACTTTTCTTAAAATATTTGTTTAAGTTTTTAACGCTTTCTTTGTAGGATCATATTTTACTCTTTTGGTGACTAGTTTGTGCATTTTAGAAAAATATCAATTAATGGGATTAGTCCTAGTTTTTTTTATATAATAATTTTATTGTTTTTATTTAATAAAAGTAATTACTATTATTAGTTTTAAAAAAAGTAATCATTAAAAATGACAAGTACTATTAATTAATCCATATGTTACCTTAAGAACTTTGATGTTTATATAATACCTTTTCTGCCATCGATTTTATTTAAATAAAATCTATCAAATTACTACTACTTTTTATATTTTTAAAACTGAATGATAAATTTAGTATTCAAATTTTAGACTAAATTCAATAAACAAACATTATTTGGTCAAAATTCGTCAACAAATCCGTTTATTAAATTATTTTAAAGATCATGTAAGCCTATTTGAGATTCGATGATAATAATTTATCAAAAAAAGATTCAATAATAATAAAAAAAACGATATTGTTGCATCTATTTGGTGAAATACTAATTTAAGTTTTATATTCAACCTTTTTATTTGTTTATTGATATTTTCATTGCTCTAACGACCGAAAACCACCAATAGAGAGTTGAGGTGAGAATTCCAACGTAACACATTCCAGAAGTTTTAGTTAATAATGTTGAGATATAAGAATCAAGATCTTAAAAAGCTTGTCTAAATTACTGGGTAGAGTTCATTATTCAATGGTATGTAGTATTGTTTTCCAAGATTCTCAAGTTTTTTTAAACAATCAATTCAATGGTCTTTTTTCTTGGGAGTATATTGCCACTCCCTCCATTCGTGGCTTTGAGATTAACGTCCATTGACGAAGAATAGACACTCTTAATCAACATACAGTTTTGGAATATGATAGTGCATAATATATTCTCCACGGCTTTCATGTTATACTTATATATGCCTTTTGGAGGAGTCTTGTACATCCACTGCTACTCCCGGAATTATGGACCTTTTCAGTTTCAAAGAGAATATCGGATTCAGGTTTGAAAATAATGAGAGTTGGTTTGTAGTTTTTCAAAGTTGGCTTAGGTCATAGATTTTTATCTTAATATTTTGAATGAAATAAATTTCGTAGGAATGGTCATTCTCCTGATAAATTTATACAACATCGGACTTGTATTAATTAATTAACGAATTGAATATTGGTGATTAAAAAAATTGAGTGTAGCATAAGAGGGTGGTGTGGCCCAAAATTCTTCTTGTTTTCTTGACTTATTATACATTGGATTGTTCCAAGTACATCAGCTTTTCCCTTATATTTTTGTTAGATTATTAGCAAGGTACGTTGAGATTAAGTTTAAAGGCAACATCTTTCTTTTCCAACTTGATCTGCATGATACGGTGGGATTTTTATCAACTTTTTTTCCCCCTAAAGAAAAGAGTGAAACTGTTGAAGGGAATCCCAAACTTTTTGATATGGAAATGTGTTGAGCAAGGCTCTTCCATGAACCTTAGGATTAGACAAAAGACAAGTTAATGCTAATAATCATATACTTATAGAGACAAGTAAATTTCAAATATTGTAAATATTTCCCCTGATTCTTTTTTATCACATTGATAAATAATTTCAAATACAATAAAGTGAGAGTACATGTCTATACAAATAAAAAAGTACAATTAATATATCCATAGTCAGAATGTTTGACTCGAATCCCTAACTTTTTTCTCATAAAATCAAATTGTATTGGAAAGCTCAACATTAAAAAAAAAAGAAAAGCTAAACAAGTAGTGAGAGTATTTTCAACAACAGGCAATTGCATTTGTCTTTGTTTTTGTGTGGTTTGAATTGCATGACAAGGAATTCATTCATTGAGGACCAAAGAAACAAGAAAAGCATAAGCTGCTAAATTAAGGGCCCCTCTCTTCTGGAAAGAACGTTGATGAAATTACTCAATCATGCATAGAAGTGGAAGGCAAGCATATCAATATCTAAAATAGAAAAATATGTCATAAGTGTCATTGGAATTAAGACTCAACTGGTAATGAATGAAGAAGAAATGAAGGATGGAGCAAGCAGGTGGTACGGTTTGTTTCCTTTGTAACAAAAGAGATGTGACTTGTGGTAAAGAAAGGAGGCAATGCATTACTCTCACTTTTTTCATATTTGTCCATTCTCAATATATTTCATAATGCAACTAATCACCTCCATCATCATAATTCATAAATCATAATTGTGTACATGACTCGACCGGCTGGATTAAGATCTAGTCCAATTGCCAATTGGTTTGTCTGTCTTTGTTTTTTTATATTAATTCTACATGGAAAAGAATATTTTCAACAAGCTCTATTATTACTTGTTGTGTAAGCTAGGGGTGTAAACGAGCCGAGTCGAGCTCGAGTAGTGCTAAGCTCGGCTCGGCTCGTTAAGATTTCGAGTCGAGTTCGAGCTTGAGTAATTTCTAACGAGCCTGAGAAACCTGAGCTCGACTTGGCTCGTTTAGAATTCGAGTCGAGTTCGAGCTTAATTTGAGCCCAATCGAGTCAAGTATTGACCGATCTTTGACTGCATTGGACTCGAGTAACTCTTCATCTGTCACGTCTCATTTAAAGTCCTATGAAGAAAAAACTTTGATACACAAGTTGTGTAAACTCAAGCTTGTTAATTTTAGGGTTTAGGGTGTTAGTTTAGGGTTTATAGGTTTAAGTTGTCGGGTTTAGAATATAAGATTTAGATTTAAGGGTTTAATACTTATATTTAAGGTTTATATTTAGGGTTTTAAATCTAAGAATTTAGATTTTAAATTATAAAAAAATAGTATATTATATTTTCGAGTAGCTCGTGAGCTTTTCGAGTCGGGTATCAAGTAGCTCAGTTCGGCTCGTCAAGAACTCGAGTCGAGTTCGAGCTCGAGTCGAGTCCAATCGAGTCGAGCTTTGACTGAGCTTTGACCGAGTCGAGCTCGAGTAGCTCGCGATCTGTCTTGTCTCATTTACAGCCCTAGTGTAAGCACTAAGCAGGTACAGCTCATAACTCGAAAAGGTCAAGTAATGCTCTTTTAAGTTTTAACTTTGGTTTTGCCACTAAAATCTCTACCTTTTCACCACTTGCTTTGCCCAATCTATCCCTACGGATAGAAACAAAAGATCCCTCATCTCTATCCACTTGCCAAGTCAGCTTCAATTCATTGATTTTAGAAGGAAAAGAGGCTTGGTCAAAAACAGAATGACACCATACCAATATAACTCGTCTCAACCATTGACTTCACCAAAGGAGTTGGGTATTGCCGAAGAAACATTCAGGAAGATTTTGTGGTGAGGAAATAGGAATAGGATACATAAAGTGACAGAAAAACAAAGTCCTCACACCCACATACATGATACATGCTCTAATAATCTCATCTTATTAATAAACTAGATGTACCAAGATGGAGGCCAATCCCATTTCATTTTCTCCTCGTCCCAATTCATAGGAGACAAAATGAATCAAAGCAACCTCAACCTTCAATTCTGTTTTTTCATCACTTCATCCTCCTCCTCTTGTTTCTTGCAAGGTTGTTCGAATCCGGATTCTTCATTTGGAGGACTCTCCAACGCCCTTTTCTCCTGCTCTTCATCTTCCATTATATCATCTGAATTTTTCTCACTTTTCGACTTCCTCTCTGCCCTCGTCTTCAATGCCTCCAGCAACTCACTGACGGCTCTTTGCTTGGAACGCCGGTTCTTGATCAACACTTCGCTGATATCAGCTGGGGTCATCTCTGCCTTGTCGACTACTTCACCAACTTCTTTCAAAACATCACCATCCAAATCACTCTCGTCGTACCCCAGATAATTCTTCAGCAGTATCATCAATGCAGCGTAGGAGCAATAGCTCATGAAAATATGCATATCCATCCTCCCACATCGGAGCAATGCAGGGTCAAGTTTCTCAATGTGGTTGGTTGTAAACACGAAAATCCTTTCACTCCCACAACAAGACCATAACCCATCCGTGAAATTCAACAGCCCCGAAAGGGTGATGGAATTACCTCCATCTTCACCAGAACCCGACCCACATCTCATTTCAGGCTCATAGTAACTCCTGCTGCCTGTATTGTTCTTCTTCTTCTTCCTGTTGGTCAAATTAATTGAACAATCAATATCTTCGATGACAATAATCGACTTGGAACTCGTTTTCATCAACAGCTTCCTCAGCTCAGAATTGTTATGGACCTCGGTCAATTCAAGATCATAAATATCATAACTTAAGTAATTAGCCATGGCTGCAATCATGCTGGATTTCCCTGTCCCTGGAGGTCCGTACAGCAAGTAACCTCTTTTCCAGGCTCTGCCGCTCTTCTGATAAAAGGATTGCCCATTGGCGAAATCCTTGAGATCATCCATGATGTCTTGCTTCCTCGCGGGATCCATAGCCAATGTGTCGAAAGTGCTTGGATGCTTAAATGGAACCGACTCCCAAGGATGTCCCCTGGAATCCAAAGAGCCGCCACGAGAATTGGTGTACAAAAGCCTGTCTTGATTCTTCCGTCGGATTTCATTCGCCTTTTCCATGATGTAATCCAGGTAGGAATCCAGAACCAAGGACTTGTCTCTCTTCCTTATTCGCAGAGTGAAGCCTCTCTTCTCCTCGGGCAAGGGTCGCCAGGAGAAGGTTTGGGCCTGCCTTTGAGTCACAACGTGTTCCCAAAGCACGCTAACGCCATTGAATGTATCAATGATGCTGTCATTGTTGGAGAGACCGAAGGTTATGGCGCTGGAATTGAGAGCGCGAGTGAGGCTCAAGCGGCTACCGTTGATGGAAACAGAGGAACTTAGATAGAGTTGGACGGCGTTATAGAGCTCGTTGGTGTTGACGCCGTCGATCTCCGTGATGTCAAAGTAGCAGTAGGAGGAGAATAGATTGAAGAGGCGGTTGAAGAATTTGAGACAGGCAAAGCGAAGCTCGGGAGGGAACATGACCTGTAGGAGGCTTTGGCAAAAGGCCAAGACCCCTAGCAATGAAGCAAACGAAGTCCAATACTCTTTCATTGTGGGTGATTCAGCTTTGAGCAATGGGATGGAGATGAAGAGGCTTAATTTATAGAGTAAAAAATGGAAACTGGAAACTTGTGGAGATAGAGAAGGGAATAAAGCAATTTGAGATGGCTGGCTTAGCAGGGGGGTGGGATATAAGTACAAGGAAAACAGCAAGGTGGTGAGGAAAAAAACAAAAACGAGTTTTGGAGTTCCTATGCCTATCTCTCTGATTCGGGGCTTTTACAGGGTGTTTTGTTGGGTTGGGTACCTACACTTATACTTTTATGAAGGCTTTGAACCAAGTTGCTGCTGCCTGCTGCCATGGAGAGAGAGATGATGGTTCAGGAACGAGACAATGAATAAGGCTAAATGGGATTCACTGCTCGAAGCAGATAACAAGAAATGGCCATTTGAGTGAAAAAAAAAATATACCCGCTCCTATTCCTATTTCCTAATGCCTACGTTACTCTCTTTAGAATAAATTAATAGCTGCTATTCTGCTAATCCGATATGCGCATGTGATTTGCCAGGATGTTCCTAAACCCAATCAACTGCAAACCACTCACAATAATCATAAATTATGAACTTTTATTACCAATTTGTTAATTAAATTTATATCCAAATTTTGGATATTCATCATATTAAACAGAACAAATTTCCAGATTTTTCAACTTTAAAGATATTCTTATCTATAATATTATATTTACTAAATATACCTCAATAAATAAATATTTATTAACTATAACTTGTAAGGTATTAACTCACTCCTTAACAAAGCTGTGCAAACTTTACCTTTCAATTTATGGTTTAAGATTTAGAAATTTAGTGTGTAGTGTGTAGAACTTAATGATTATAGTTAAAATTTAGAGTTAGTGTTTTAGGGTTTAATGTTTAAGGTTTTAGGATGTTAGGATTTAGATTTAAGTTTAAAAATTTATAGATGAGTTGTGTAATTTTTTTACACAACTTGTTTATCAAAATATAACCATTAACAAATTCCTTAATAATAACTTAAATCAATATTCCATAAGGAAAATAGGTTGATACACAACTCGTGTAAACTAAAGTTTACACTAGCCTTTTAATTTTAGAGTTTATGGTTTTAGGGGTCTAGTGTGTAGAGTGTAAAATTTAAGGTTTATGGCTAGAATTTAAATTTTGAGATTTAAAGTTTATATTTTAAGATGTTAAGGTTTAGTATTTATATTTTAAATTTTATATAATGATTGTATAAATTTATTTTACGCAACTTATATATTAAAATATAATGCATCCCGTAATAAGATCCACTAACCTGATGGGCTACCTGCTATATAAAAAATTATTTTGTTAAGTGGTTTTGCTACTCAAAATGAGAGAGTTTTCTTTCCCTTTCGAACTGCCATCAATCCCTCAAACATAAAATCAATAAATTTTATAATAAATTTATATAATATCTATTCAAATCATTCGATTGAGAAATTAAATATCTATATTATAAAAAATAAATGTAGTTTACACCATCTGAAGATAATATAGAAAAGTGAAATAAATAAGACATCTTTGCATTAAAAAAACAATGGAGTTGAAGACAAACATTTTTATATGATTAGAGTCGTATCAATCCAATCTTTGTTTAGAGGTCTATAGGCTGTTAAAAAAACCGTGCTAAAAAAATACACCTTCGTACATATATTAACAACATAAAATTTTATATTTGTCGATTAAATTTGACTTCAGTTAATATGTCATTAGATAATATAAATAAGATTTAGATTTAAATATTTATTATTATTTAATTTATTAAGGAAAAATATAAACACTATGTCAAGTTATTAGTTAAATATTCGAATTTCAACTAGATAAAATAATATAATATGCTTATAATACTTAATAATACCGGGTGATGTTACATTTTCTGAACCTATTGTCCCACAGTTTATAATAGAATAAAGATTCCCCCTTTTCAGAAAAAAGATGGGCGTAATAGTTTTTCTTGGGATTTTACACCATTATCTCTGAGGTTTGGCTCTTTAAAACAGTGGTTTAAATGTATTTATTATTATTGTTGTTGAGCAGGTGTTTTTGTGGGTAAATGGCTTTCTTTTTGTATATTGACAATAAAATGGCCTTCGTATGTGCAAATTGCAATGTAGGGTTTGTTATGCTGGGAGTGGGACAATGTGCAATGCAGAAAAAGGTCCTTAGCCTGTCTGAAACGTCGTATGAGCCTGAGGGACTGAGACCTATCTAGTATCTACCCTTATTTATTTAGTATTAGTTTTGTGATTTAATTAAGATTGATTATGTTATGCACGAGACGACTGTACTGATTAGTGATTACTGATAATCAAATCAGATTCACTGTTAATTAAAACACATCTACGTGGTTTCACCTTGCGTGCACTCACAAATCAATTCCTGCACTGGACTGGCTTTGGCTTGATTCTTTAACAAAAGGGAAGGTTAGGTTGCGTTCAAATCCGGCCATCAACTCTTAAGCACTGCAGTCTGCAGTCTGCAGTAGTAAAATGAGTAAAAAAGAGAAAAGCACGTGGTGTGGAATGAGTGAAACAAGGCCTAAAACCTCTGCCAGAATGCAGAATGCAGTCTCATGACAGGAGCAGTAATGACTAATGAGCTAAGAGCGGAGATGCATTGTTTTTGTTTTGTTCTGGACAGAGCTCAGGCACAGTTATACCAAAAGAGAATCCTTTTTGGGTTGCTTAAACCTCTCTTTACAAGTAAACCTCTCATCCCACTTTTTTACTGTATTTTTGGGGCCGTTCAAAGGCTGTCACGTTAACCAGAATGGCAAAAGAGATGTGCAATAAATCTGAAGAAAGCGCGTGAAGGGTATCCCATTCCCACTTTCCCACCTTCTTCTACAAATACTCTCTTCTATTTCCAATTTGCATGTAATTAATTGTTCTTCAAAATAATTACCAACTCACCTAACCTAACCTCTCCTCATTTTCATTTTTTTCATCGCTATTAAAAAAAAGTATATTCACTCATTGTTCTAGTAGGTATGATTTATGAATGTTTATCTTTTTAATTTTTATGATAGATTGAAACTTTAATATTCATTTTAAAAATATGAGTTAATTGCACCACATGTTTCTAAATTACGACACATATTTTAAATTAGTTCTTAAACTTTTAAACATTCTAATGTCATCTTCAAACTATGACCTTCATTTTAAATTAGTTCAATTTTTTTGAATATTCTAATTTTGTCCTCAAATCAAACCATGTCTCTCATTCTAATTTGGACCTTAATTTTTTTGAACGTTCTAATTTCATCTCCTAAATACCAGTATATGCTAATCGTATTTTATGCTAATAAATCTGTCATAAAATTGTTCATTGTCATGAAACACTAATGTGTATTATGTAATAATATGATGCGATGTAAACGATAATTCAAGGATGAAATTGAAATATAAAAAAGTTTGGGAATCAATTTAGAATAAGAGCTATAGATTGTAATGATATCGAAACATTTAAAAGTTTAAAAAAATTATTTAAAATAAGAGTCATAATTTAAAGACACGTGATGTAATTAACTCTAAAAATATTATTATAACCTTATTTAACCAGAAAGAATTCAGTAGCTATAGTTATTAATTATTATTACTAAAATTGTTATTTATTTTCATAATAATCTCATTGCTATTTTATTAGCTTCTTCCTTCCGTGACTATTGATTCTGTCATAGTAACTCATTTTTTGTGTGATCATTATAAAACCATTATTTTGATAAAGTTAACTTGTAATTGTTAGATATATATACTACCCTGATTTGTTTATTATTTTGAATTAGTGAATACTAAATATTCATATTTTGTACAAAATTTACATTATAAGTATATATTTATAAATATATATTTAATTAAAAATGTCATATCATTAAATTGAAATAAAAAATCAAATTCAAAGACTAATGTATATAAAAAATTGAATTGATGAACTAAAATCAAATTTATTTTTTATTTGTTTGCCAACACGAGTCAGACGAACTAAAAAAAATTAGAGATTAAATTGATGAACTAAAATCAAACTTAAAGCAAGGAGGGAAAGCAAGACACACAGCCCGAGAACCCCAAAAGTCTGTTAATATAAAAGGAAGAAAAAAAACCCCCCCAAATTCTGATCAACTTTAGAAGAAGCCATAATGCAGGCGAACGAGTTTGATGGAAACGCGGCCTTTTCCGGGGGCGGTTTCATGCCTTCGCAGGCCACTCAGACCGCCCTCGAGCGTCCATCCTCTTCCTCCAAAGTACAATCTTCTTTAGCATATAATTTTCTCATTTTCTTTTGTATTAACGTGAAATTTGGTCCTTTGTTCACTGTAGTTCTCTTGAACTTTAAGGTTTTGTTATTATTTACGTTTTCTTTTTGAAATGTTCAGAACAGTGATGTGCGGTGTTTGCTTCCACTTACAGTAAAGCAGTTGAGGGATCTCTCTAGAGGTGGAGAATCTGATATTTCCATCGAAGGTTCTGATGTCAACAATGTAGGCTTTGATCCAATTGTTTTCTTCTTTTGCATGAACATTCCATATTTTTCAAAATAGTTTCGAAATTTGAAATTTTGTTTTTGTTTTTAGATTGTGTTAGTGGGAATGGTATCCAAGATAGACAATGCTGATTCAGAATATACTTATAGAGTTGATGATGGCACAGGATGGGTTGAATGCACCAAATGGTTAATTTTCTCTGTCTTTTAATTTGTAGTATTAGAATATTGTTGTTTAATAACTTGGCTCTATGCTACTATTTTTTTTTAATTTTGTCTAGGGTTACTAAACATACAGACTCAGTTGAAGTAGATGCTATTCTGTAAGTTATCTCTCATTCCACTTCTAAGTTTAGTAGCCTAGTTTTGCTCAGGAGTTTCTTCCTGAATACCCTAATTTGGAAAGACATTTAGGGTTTTTAAATGTCATGGAATTCAAGTGCTTTGTCCATTTCAGGGTTGGAATGTATGTTCGTGTCTATGGTCAGTTAAAAAGCATTCAAAGTAGATGGACTGTACACACCTTTTCAATTCGGTATGAATTCAAAATTTTACATATATATATTGAATTATATACTTACATCTTGTTTCATTTTTTCACCCTTTTATTTATTTATATATTATTGGGGGAGAGAACATCATTAGGAGCTTTATTTATTTAATTTTTGTGTTAAACCCATGGAAAAGTTGGGGCAAAGCTTCCTGTTAATTTCTATAGTGCTATTTATACCAAATAAATCATGGTCATCTTGGAATGACAAATATTCGAATTTAGTTTATAGTTCCATCTATCCGAGTTGTTATTTGATTCTGCTTTTACAATTTTATGTTCTTGTGGAACTTTTGGATGTTATACTTAGACTTCCAGCCTTGCATTTCGTTGTTGCTTTCAGGGTTGTTTATTCTAATGAGATTACGATTGCATTGAACTTTGTTGTTGCTTTCAGGCCTATTAGTGATTTTAATGAGATTACAAACCACTTCATTGAGTGCATATATGTTCATTTGTACTACACCAAGTTGAAGGTAAGAGACTAAGAGTTGATGCTCTAGTATACATAATGACATTCCAGCTTATTTGAATGTAAATGTTTATGTTTTATCTCAATTTTGTGTGTAGGGTTGCATGAACACTCAGCCTCAGATGACAAATTCGATTGGTGGCATGACTGCTCAGCCTCAGGTGGCAAATTCAAATTTTGGTGTCCCAGGAAAGGGCTACGGCGACCAAGCTAACTTGACAAACCAGGTGAATGAAATTAATTGCAGAGTACCTTGCTAAGTTCTTTGATTTACTTGATCCTGATCTCATCTTTTCCCCCCTTTTCCTGGCCAGTATAAAACTGATGAAGAACAGATCCATGCTATCAGTTCAATGGTCTTACAATACTTGCGTCGGCCAGCATGCCTGTGAGTTGTGTATGATATTTTGATGAGCCTGATTGTTTTGGTTGAATTTAATGGTTGCAAAACTGAATTATAGATCTCGTTAAACTAAACTTCTATTGACCTAGTGTAACCCCCTATTTTGATCTAGGGTTTTGAAATAAATTGAATTTGGCGAATTGGAAACTTTCCCCTCAAGTAAGGTCATTTAAGAAAAACTGTACCAAAACTATTATTCAAATAAAATAGTTATCGTTTACTGTTTCGTTTTAAAACAAGCATGCCAAAACAGTTATCAAATCCCAACATTTAATAAATGTCCAAAGTCCACGTTTACAACCAAATACTGAAAATACTTAAATAATTAAGTAAGTCTGGAACGAAACATACTGATAATTAGTATCAAATACTGATCGTACGTAGTCCTCCAAGTACCGTAACCTAAGTCTGGAATCTGAAACAGATACTAAGGGGGAGTCAGCTAAAAAGCTCAGTGTGTCTCTAAAGTGCAACTGAAAACAAAACAGAACTGTATTTTATTTTCTGATAAAAACTTTTCTGAAAACACAACAAATACCGGATCATAATGATATGATGTCTGATGCACATGAATCATAATACCCATCTCCGATACACCGAAAAGTAAGGTTCCCCAGAACCTACTTTCTCCATCGTCACCATCCGAAGTGGAACTCAGCCCGAAGGGTGGAACCACTAATCCGAAGCGGAATTCAGCCCGAAGGGTGAAACCACTGATCCGAAGCGAAGTTCAACCCGAAGGATGAAGTCGCTGAGCTTCCTCCGTACAATATACCAACCCAATGATATGACATGTAATCCGATTTCAAAGTCCGAATGCAATCTTGTTATAAAACTAAGATGCATGTACATAAAAATCCGATTCTGATGTGTTACATAACACGATCATAAAATCCGAGTATACATTATTTATCAAATAACAAAGCAGGATGACATACCAATGAGTCATGCAATATTTATCATACAAATCACAAAATCATGTAACACATAAAACTGTAGCACAAAACAGAGAACACACCTTAGGTAGCTAAATAGTCAACGTCGATAGTGACGTCTCCCACGATCAGCTCTAGCGGAAGTTCGGACAGAAACAGTTCCTAAAAATATAGGACACTATGTGAGATTTCCTATTATGCCATATCCGAATAATTTACGCTTAATAAATATCTTACTGGCAGATCTCGAAGATTGTGCCACCGAAGGTCTGCCTGGCGGTGGAGGAGGTAAAATCTCGGGATCTGAGTCCACGTCACCTGAACACGAAATTATCTGAGTCAAATTCCGATTTAACACTTTACTGAAAATCTGAGCTCAATATATAAAATTGATCCAAAACGGCACTTCGGGTTCGAATTTGAAGAAACGGACAGTGCCAATGGAACCGGGACGTCGAAAAACATAAAAGTGGCCTCGGTCGAAAAAGTTGACCAAAAGTCAACGCTGACGTCATCGCTGACGTCATCGCTGACGTCATCGCTGACGTCAGCATGACTGTGATGACGTCATCGCTGACGTCAGCATGACATCATCGCTGACGTCAGCATGACGTCAGCCTCTTATAAACCCACAGACCGGTTCGGCTCAACCCAGCCGGCCGGTTCACTTCTCCTTGAACCGGTTCGGTTCATATACAAAATCCCCAAATTAAAACTAAACCCTAACCCTAATATCACCCTAACCCTTCCCCCGACGGCGCCCTTCCCCGACGGGCCACCGCACATGCACGGCGGCCATGGCCCGACAGCCACAGGCCGGCGACGGTGCACCCGAAGCCCGACCGAAAACCCCGACCCTAAAAACCCTAACTCCCTTCCGACGGCGTCCCTTCCTCGACCAAATCCGAGAGCCACCGGCGACCACAAAGGCCACTGGAGGGTGGGTTCTGCTCGGACGGACGAGAGGAACCCACTGGTGGTGGCGGCGCAAGGAGCCGTCGCCGAACGGCGCCGGAAAACGCAACCAAACCCGCAGCGAGATAACCCTATAACGCGAACCTTCAACGGTCGATTACCGGCGACACGAACGGCGGTTGAGCGCGTGAAGGGCTGGGCTGAGACCTGGACGGTGCGGCGGTTCTCCTGGTACAGGCGGTGTCATCCACGGCGCGGCGGTGGGGGAAATCGGAGGTGGCCGACGATTATGAAAGAGGGGAAATAATAATGGGAAAATAATTCATCCCAAAATGAGCAAATCTGATCCCCTTTAATCATATCTGATAGTGGAGTGGTTGGGATATTTTTATTATTTAATTAATAATTTAATTTCGAATCTAAATAAGATTCAAATGGGGTGATTCCAGACCAAGAGCTTGCCTAGCTCAATTGGCTGGGCACCCAGCTGATAAAGCATGAGGTTGTGGGTTCGATTCCCACAACTCTCAACCTATCCTTATTATTTTTTTTTTCTTTTTTTTTTAGGGGTGTTACAATTCTCCCTCCCTTAAAAGAAATTTCGTCCTCGAAATTTACCTGGAGTAAACAAATGCGGATACTGAGCTTTGATGACATCTTTGGGCTCCCAAGTAGCCTCGTCATGATTGCGACCGCTCCACAAAACTTTGACCATCTTGATGGTCTTCCTTCTGAGAACTTTCTTATCCTGAGCAAGAATCTCAATAGGCTCCTCCTCAAAGCGCAGATCAGGACGAATCTCAATCTCTTCCACAGGTAAAATATGAGACGGATCAGCATGATAGCGTTTCAACACAGAAACATGGAAAACATCATGAATACGCTGAAGTTCTGGTGGTAATTCGAGTTGATAGGCAACAGGTCCAACTCGGCGAAGAATCCGATAAGGGCCAATATAACGAGGACTCAATTTGCCCTTCCGACCAAACCGAAGTACCTTCCTCCACGGAGATACTTTCAGGAAAACCTCATCACCAACCTCAAACTCAAGATTTCGACGTTTCAAGTCGGCGTAAGATTTTTGTCTATCAAAAGCAACTTTAAGCCGATCTCGAATCAATCTGACTGTCTGTTCGGCCTCACGGACTAGATTTGGTCCCAACAGTCTACGTTCATTAAGTTCAGTCCATCCAATCGGTGATCTACACCTGCGCCCATACAGAGCCTCATATGGTGCCATTTTGATACTGGACTGGTAGCTGTTATTATATGCAAATTCCGCGAGCGGCAAGAAATCCTCCCAACTACCACTATAATCCAGAACACAGCCTCTCAACATGTCCTCAAGAATTTGAATCACACGCTCAGACTGCCCATCAGTCTGCGGATGGTAAGATGTACTGAAGTTCAACCGGGTACCCAAGGAAGAGTGAAGTGCCTTCCAAAACTTTGCTGTAAACCTCGGATCACGATCAGAAATAATTGATAGCGGTACTCCATGAAGTCGAATGATCTCAGAAATATAAAGCCGAGCTAACTTATTCAGAGGATAATTGACTCGAACCGGAATGAAATGAGCAGACTTAGTCAAACGGTCCACTATGACCCAGACAGAGTCCTTGGACGGAGTCATTGGAAGACCACTGACAAAATCCATAGCCACTCGCTCCCATTTCCACTGAGGAATCTCAATATGCTGAAGCAGTCCAGGTGGACGCTGATGCTCTGTCTTGACTCTTTGACAAGCCATACACTTAGACACAAATCCGACTACATCCCGCTTAAGACCTTTCCACCAGTACCTCTGGCGAAGGTTCTTGTACATCTTATCACCGCCAGGATGCATAGAATAAGGGCTATCATGTGCCTCGCGAAGAATAACCTGTTTCAACCCAGATTTCCTCGGAATACAGTACCGGCCTCGGAAACATAATACGCCATCCTGATCGATAGTATAATCTACGGATGTACCTTCAGAAACCTCTCTAATACGATGCATAAGAAAAGGATCTGTAGGTTGTTCTGCTCGAATATCCGATATCAGCGTAGGAATGACACGAAGTTCTGCCATCAAATTACCGTCTTCAAACAAACTCATCCGAGCAAACAAGGATCTCAAATCTGAGATAGCATTACGACTCAAGGCATCGGCAACCACGTTCGCCTTTCCCGGGTGATACTCTATCTCACAGTCATAATCCTTAAGAAGCTCCAACCAGCGACGCTGTCTAAGATTCAACTCTTTCTGCGTAAGGAGGTATTTTAGACTCTTGTGATCAGTGAAGATATAACACTTCTCTCCGTAGAGATAGTGTCTCCAGATTTTTAGAGCAAAAATTACAGCAGCAAGCTCTAAATCATGGGTGGGGTAGTTACGCTCATGCACTTTCAACTGACGAGATGCATAAGCCACTACCTTTCCTTCCTGCATCAAGACACATCCTAATCCCGTGTGAGAGGCATCACTGTATACCGTATAGGCCTTCCCAGGCTCAGGCTGGATCAGAACCGGTGCTTCAGTCAACACGGTCTTAAGTTTATCAAAACTGGTCTGTTGAGCCTCAGTCCAAACAAAAGGGACTTCCTTCCTTAGAAGTTTAGTCAGAGGTGCTGCAATAATTGAGAATCCTTCCACAAACCTCCGATAGTAGCCAGCTAAACCTAAGAAACTTCGAATCTCATGAATATTCTTGGGCTGCCTCCATCCCAAAATAGCCTCAATCTTCTTTGGATCCACCTGAATACCTTTAGCAGAAACCACGTGACCCAAGAAGATAACCTCGGTTAACCAGAATTCACATTTACTAAACTTTGCATACAACTGCTTTTCACGCAAAGTTTGTAGAACAATCCGGAGATGTTCTTCATGTTCTGCCTCCGATTTGGAATAAACCAGTATGTCGTCAATGAAAACAACTACGAACTGGTCTAGATAGGGTTGAAATACCCTGTTCATCATATCCATAAAGGCTGCAGGGGCATTAGTTAATCCAAACGGCATCACCAGAAACTCGTAATGACCATAACGAGTCCGAAAAGCGGTCTTGAATACATCAGAATCCTTAACCTTGAGTTGGTAATAACCCGATCTCAGGTCTATCTTAGAAAATACTGTAGCTCCCCGAAATTGGTCGAACAAATCATCAATACGGGGAAGTGGGTATTTGTTTTTAATCGTCAGCTTGTTTAGCTTCCGATAATCAATACAAAGTCGAAGTGATCCGTCCTTCTTCTTTACAAACAAAACAGGGGCTCCCCAAGGAGAAACACTTGGTCGGATGAAGCCCCTATCCAACAACTCCTGCAATTGAATCTTTAATTCCTTAAGCTCTTTCGGAGCCATCCTGTAAGGAGCCATAGATACAGGAGCTGTACCCGGATATACATCAATGGCAAATTCAATCTCGTCACGCCTTGACGGTACTACTGGCAATTCCTCCGGAAAAACATCTGGAAAATCCCTAACCACCGGAATCTTATCCAAACCAGAATCTGACTGTCTCGAGTCAAGAATATAAGCAAGGTAAGCAGTAGCCCCATGTCGAATCATCCTTTCTGCTTTGAGAGCCGAAACAACATTGGTCATATAGCCTCTACGTTCTCCAACCATAACCACTTCGCCCCCATCTGAGGTTTTCAGAGTCGCCCTTTTCTTCTCACAATCTAAATGGACTCGATGAGTAGATAACCAGTCCATTCCGAGAATAAGGTCGAACTCTTTAAAAGGTAACTCCATCAAATCGGCGGAGAATATTTTCCCTTGAATCTCCAAAGGGCAATTTTTGTACACCTTAGTAACCTTGACCTGATCACCGACTGGACTATAAACGGAAATCGAGTTTCCGATATTCTCAACTGGAATTTTAAGTACTCTAGATACCGAACTTGCAACATATGAATGGGTAGAACCATTATCTAATAAAGCAAAATATGGAATAGAGTGGATAGAGAATGTACCAGCAATAACATCTGGCTCATCACGATCCTCATGTCTCCTGGTAGCATAAACCAAACCTGGCTGTCTCACCCCAGATCCAGCTGGTCCTCCACTCTGAGCTGGCCTATCTCTACCAGCAGATCCTGTAAAATCGGATCTACCTCTACCTTTACTCCTAGCAGGAGTCTGTACTGATGCCTGTGACGGAGTATGAGTTGACGAAGGTGCTTGAGGGCAATCTTTGAAAATATGATCAAAAGACCCACATCGAAAACATGCCCCGGACTGTCTTCTACACGCCCCAGAATGCCATTTCTTGCAGTAAGAACACTGTGGTAGCCCCCGCGTGTTAGACGATCCCCCAACACTAGAAGTCGGTACAAAAATATTCGTTGGTCTAGCTCTGGAATAACTCTGGTAGTTACTCTCATCTCTTGCCCTTTTTCTGGTCTGGTTATCTTGACCATGTTGAACTGTCGAGGTTGACTGCCTCTTACCCCGATCCATACCATGAGACTCAGCTTGTCTCAACTCCGCCTCATTACGTTCAGCAGTCCTAGCTCGTAAGGTAATATCCTTGTATTCTTTATCCATATGCAAAGATACACCCGTCTTGATCGTAGGTCGCAAACCTTTCAGAAACCAGCTGCATTTTTCTTCCTCCGTGGTAACTAACCCAGGGACATACTGTACCAGTCTTAGAAATTCAATTTCATACTGATTCACAGTCATATCATTTTGCTTCAAGTTTATAAAATCCTCGCGACACTGGGCTAGGTACTCAGCTCCAACATATCTGTCCCGAAAGGCCTGACGGAAATGATCCCAAGATATCCGACTAGCAGAAATGACAGTCTTCTCAGCCTCCCACCAGTTTAAGGCTTCACCCTTCAATAAAGATACAGCAGCTTTTAATTTTCTGTCTGCAGGGTAGTCCATCTCATCAAATAGTTGCTGTAATTTCTTCAGCCAATACTCAGCATCAGCTGGATCTGCCGTGGTCTTACCGTCAAACATCGACATGCCAGCAGACAAAAACTCAGCAGATATGGGTCTTCTAGAACCCTGTCGAAGATACTCCAGTAGCTCCAAATGTACTGCAGCAACATCCACTCCAGCAGTCTCACTGTTGCCGGCTGCACGGGGACCCTCACTATGAGTCTGCTGATCAGGTTGGTTGGTCTGTTGACCACTCGTATGAACCTCTTGTCGCACCTCAACCTGTTCAGGTTGTGGGTCCTCTTGATGTGGTGGAAACTGTTCAGGGGAATTAATGTCAACCGTATGGGCAGTGGTACGACCTCGTCCACGGCCTCGACCTCGGCCAGTCATAATTCTAGAACTCTTGCGGGGTGGCATAGTAGTCTATCTACAAAAGAAGAGTCCTAAGTCAAAATTGGTACTTGGAGACTTTGATTAAAACATGTATATATATATATATGTATATATATATATTTTAAATCTGGACATTTATCTGAAAATCTCATAATTTCCGAAAACATTTATGATGCTTGCAATTTTTCGAAAACTTTAAAAATCAAATTTCCATCGAGTCTCACAGGCCGAGGGGTGTAACCTGGCTCTGATACCACTAAATGTAACCCCCTATTTTGATCTAGGGTTTTGAAATAAATTGAATTTGGCGAATTGGAAACTTTCCCCTCAAGTAAGGTCATTTAAGAAAAACTGTACCAAAACTATTATTCAAATAAAATAGTTATCGTTTACTGTTTCGTTTTAAAACAAGCATGCCAAAACAGTTATCAAATCCCAACATTTAATAAATGTCCAAAGTCCACGTTTACAACCAAATACTGAAAATACTTAAATAATTAAGTAAGTCTGGAACGAAACATACTGATAATTAGTATCAAATACTGATCGTACGTAGTCCTCCAAGTACCGTAACCTAAGTCTGGAATCTGAAACAGATACTAAGGGGGAGTCAGCTAAAAAGCTCAGTGTGTCTCTAAAGTGCAACTGAAAACAAAACAGAACTGTATTTTATTTTCTGATAAAAACTTTTCTGAAAACACAACAAATACCGGATCATAATGATATGATGTCTGATGCACATGAATCATAATACCCATCTCCGATACACCGAAAAGTAAGGTTCCCCAGAACCTACTTTCTCCATCGTCACCATCCGAAGTGGAACTCAGCCCGAAGGGTGGAACCACTAATCCGAAGCGGAATTCAGCCCGAAGGGTGAAACCACTGATCCGAAGCGAAGTTCAACCCGAAGGATGAAGTCGCTGAGCTTCCTCCGTACAATATACCAACCCAATGATATGACATGTAATCCGATTTCAAAGTCCGAATGCAATCTTGTTATAAAACTAAGATGCATGTACATAAAAATCCGATTCCGATGTGTTACATAACACGATCATAAAATCCGAGTATACATTATTTATCAAATAACAAAGCAGGATGACATACCAATGAGTCATGCAATATTTATCATACAAATCACAAAATCATGTAACACATAAAACTGTAGCACAAAACAGAGAACACACCTTAGGTAGCTAAATAGTCAACGTCGATAGTGACGTCTCCCACGATCAGCTCTAGCGGAAGTTCGGACAGAAACAGTTCCTAAAAATATAGGACACTATGTGAGATTTCCTATTATGCCATATCCGAATAATTTACGCTTAATAAATATCTTACTGGCAGATCTCGAAGATTGTGCCACCGAAGGTCTGCCTGGCGGTGGAGGAGGTAAAATCTCGGGATCTGAGTCCACGTCACCTGAACACGAAATTATCTGAGTCAAATTCCGATTTAACACTTTACTGAAAATCTGAGCTCAATATATAAAATTGATCCAAAACGGCACTTCGGGTTCGAATTTGAAGAAACGGACAGTGCCAATGGAACCGGGACGTCGAAAAACATAAAAGTGGCCTCGGTCGAAAAAGTTGACCAAAAGTCAACGCTGACGTCATCGCTGACGTCATCGCTGACGTCAGCATGACTGTGATGACGTCATCGCTGACGTCAGCATGACATCATCGCTGACGTCAGCATGACGTCAGCCTCTTATAAACCCACAGACCGGTTCGGCTCAACCCAGCCGGCCGGTTCACTTCTCCTTGAACCGGTTCGGTTCATATACAAAATCCCCAAATTAAAACTAAACCCTAACCCTAATATCACCCTAACCCTTCCCCCGACGGCGCCCTTCCCCGACGGGCCACCGCACATGCACGGCGGCCATGGCCCGACAGCCACAGGCCGGCGACGGTGCACCCGAAGCCCGACCGAAAACCCCGACCCTAAAAACCCTAACTCCCTTCCGACGGCGTCCCTTCCTCGACCAAATCCGAGAGCCACCGGCGACCACAAAGGCCACTGGAGGGTGGGTTCTGCTCGGACGGACGAGAGGAACCCACTGGTGGTGGCGGCGCAAGGAGCCGTCGCCGAACGGCGCCGGAAAACGCAACCAAACCCGCAGCGAGATAACCCTATAACGCGAACCTTCAACGGTCGATTACCGGCGACACGAACGGCGGTTGAGCGCGTGAAGGGCTGGGCTGAGACCTGGACGGTGCGGCGGTTCTCCTGGTACAGGCGGTGTCATCCACGGCGCGGCGGTGGGGGAAATCGGAGGTGGCCGACGATTATGAAAGAGGGGAAATAATAATGGGAAAATAATTCATCCCAAAATGAGCAAATCTGATCCCCTTTAATCATATCTGATAGTGGAGTGGTTGGGATATTTTTATTATTTAATTAATAATTTAATTTCGAATCTAAATAAGATTCAAATGGGGTGATTCCAGACCAAGAGCTTGCCTAGCTCAATTGGCTGGGCACCCAGCTGATAAAGCATGAGGTTGTGGGTTCGATTCCCACAACTCTCAACCTATCCTTATTATTTTTTTTTATTTTTTTTTTAGGGGTGTTACACCTAGAGTTTGCAGATTTCAACAGATCCCCGTTACATGTTTGTTTGTTAAAATGTGATAGCTAAATCAATTATCTTATGTGCAAGTATAAACTATAACATACGGCATATCTTGATAGAACAAATGACTCTTATGAGATGAAGGTGCCCAATAAAGTCTAAGTGAAAGTTATGTCCAGGACTAAAGGTCTTTACACTTTAGTTAGTCATGGTCGGTAAGTTGGCGAATTAGCATGTATAAGAAACATTATGAATGTATGAAAATATTACTTGAGGCTGGCTTGGTTTGCTTTTGGTAACAGTGCATCATAGATTTTAGTCACCGATGAATTGACAAGCAAATAAAATTGGCAGTGAAGACTAATATAGTGCAGTTTATTTTAAAAAAGAATATACATTCATTGATTAGAAATAAATTGATAATTTTCCATTCAAATATGAGGTATATGTATCCTTACCAAACATGGTGAGATTTTCAACATCTCTCTTTTTGGTCAGAAGTTGGGTTGTATTTGAGTGTGCTCTTTTGGATGCCTTAGTTTTATCAGTGTTGGGGTAAAGTAGAGTTCCAAATAGATGTCATCATTCTTTTTTATTATTAATTTTTGTTACTTTGAAATGGTGTCATAAATATTTGGACTATATATTGTTCGTGTGTTAGACTAGCATGTTGAGTTTCAGTTATGTTTTCAGTGCATCTGAGATGGGGGTATGCTCTGATGTCGTGGCTCGAGAACTGAATGTATCGGTGGATAAAATCAGGTATGCCTCTTTCACCGGTTGTTTATGCAAATGCTAATTTGACTGTAGTCTAAACTCGAAAGCAATAAGCAAAGTCTGTATTTTGGGGTTGTACAGGAAAACTTTGGAGTTTCTTGCATGTGAGGGCCTCGTTTACACAACCGATGATGATTACTACAAATTTACAGATGCCTGAGGTATGTCCATGTGATGTAAGAGCAAAACTTACGTTAGTTCTTAGTCTTAATGCTCTGCTTTTGGTTATGTACTATGTATCGATCATGAAGTATGTTTATGTGATCTAAAAACTACATACTAATGCCGATCTTTAGATCAAAACATACGATGCTAGTCCTTTTATGCATTATATATATACTAATGCTTTTGCCATATTCAGCTTATTTGGGATTAAAGAATTAAATAGTATGTTTCTCCCGTGATAGTAATTGCTCGGTCACGCATGTGATGCAACATTAATATAAATATATATACACACAATATTTCAAGGCATAAAAAGGAAAGTATAATATGGTCAAGAATGAATATAAAATCAGGTTTCATCAATTAAAAACAATGTGATTTCTTAATTAGTTGTGTGGTGTATAAATTCGAATTTTAACATTTATTTTAAAAATGTAAATATCTCACTATTTAATAAAAAAATTTATAATTTTCATTTGGATCAACATCAAAGGTGTTATTGTGTAAAATTGAGTTGCAGTTGCGTGGATGTGTATGTGTGTAACCGAATACTAGTAGGGAATGCATGTGGTTATGAGCTGTCCTTGTTAATGTTTTGAATTCTAGTATTTTACACTAAATAAAGGGACTTAAAAAACTAAACGTGCAAGATAGAAATTGCTATTTGTTAACGCCTTTAAACTCCAATTAATTAAAGAATTAATGGCCTAACTTTATTGGTTATGTGATGATCCAACTTAATCTCATTTGGAAGAATTCCATTTATATACTTAGTGGACTCTTCATATTTTATTAGAGCACAATAACTTAGTTTCGGAAAATAATAAGTTTTGAAGATTTTATTTTTAAATTATCAATTTAATTATTGGAAGATCAACTCTACTTTTCATAATTTTGAAAAGATTTTAAAAAATATTCATCCAAAAAGTTAAGAGGGGTACTCTATCACTATTTAAGATCTAAAATAATCAAAACACACTATTGCTGTTACATTACATAAATATCAAATGTCTTCAAATCTATGTAGAATAAATTATTAATATGTAAGTATATAATTAAATATTTTTAAAATTTTGTTAAAATTATAGTTCTTTCAACATACGAAAATAGAATGTAAATATGAAAAATAGATATGATGATGTGTTTTGACATGAATAGATAATTATGGGCCATTCTAATTATAAGATTCCAAATTAGTCTTCCACTCTTATGGTCTTATATGACTTGGTGAAACTAATTTTTATTTAGATTATTACAACAAATAGACGGGACGCTCAAAATAAATAAAAAGAACTTATACCTACCGTATGTATGTTGTATATGTAATTTAGAAGAACACGAGTTTAATTTTGATACACATATGTGTAAAATTTATTTTACACAAACTTGTATATTTATTAAACTCTAAACTTTATAATTTAAAAAGTTAAACATAAATTCATTATAAAAAGTTAAACATAAATTCTAGATGTTAAATCTTAAATATTTAAAATTAAAAAACTTGTATATTGAAGTTTATACATGCAATATATATAAAATGGTTGGGTTGGGGGGATTCATTGGTTCTTTAAGGATCCAATAAAAAATCGCGAGCTTAGTTTAATAGAAATGTTTTAAATTACAGGTGCAATGGTGGATCACACTAGAGTGTGTGTCCAATGAGATTTTTGCACCAAATGCAATTAAGTGCATGGGCAACTAAATGTATTGATATTTCAACGATTCAACGTATATGCAACTAAAACAACACGCGGTAATAAAAACCATATGAGATTTATTATCAAAATATTTATATTAGTTTTTGAATTTTAACATTTATTTTATCAACTTCAAAAAAATTATTTTATATTACCTTCAAAATAATATCATATATGGATTGAAATAAGCAAAAGATAAGTACATAAATAAATATATAAAATATTATCAATCAATCAATCGAGATTCTTATAAAAATACAAGTAATATTGGGATGTGATCAACAAGTATCCAATTCCTAAGCTCAAACCACATGCGTCCCCTCGTTTCTGCTTTTATTTTAAAAGCAAATAATTAATGTTAATTCAATAAAAAAAAACTAATTATAAGCGTATGGCACCGAAAAGTGGCAAAAAATTTCTATCCCCTAAAATACAATACACTGAAACATCATATTCAATACTTATTTGTTTAATTTTTTCTGTTTAATTGTCGATATTTTGTATATTGGTTAATTAATTTGAACCGAGTTTTGTAAAAGTCAAATATGGTGACTCTCTTAACCCATTATTTTTTATTCACAACATTAAGATTCAAAGCTTTGATTTTGCTTGAGGGACTTAATTCCTCATCATGTTATACCAATTGATTGTTGGTTAATATTTTTTTTATTAAGTAAAGTTAATACATTCTTATGTCGAGAGTCGAACCTATACAAAATGAAATAAAATTGAATATCATTGATCACTCGGTCAATTAGTGGATTTTTATTGATTAATACTTTAATATCTAAATTGTAACTATAATTGAGAAACAGTTCAATCAGCAGATCTCAACACGTGTCACCATAAAGAAAGGTATAATATTTTTTTTAAATTTGACGTGGCATCAACAGATCTCAACACGTGGCAAGTCCAATCAACACCAGTCGTTGACCGTTAGTTGACTAATAGTTTCCATGCAACAGAAACATATTTGGACCGGATTAAAACGTTGAGGCATATTTAGACCAAAAAAATAGAGGGCCAAATGACAAAACATGTAAACGTTAGGACATCTTTTGTCATTTTACCAAAATATAATTAGTATAATATAAAGAAATTTGATTAGGTTGGTTTTGACGTCCTTTTATATGTATTATGTTATCTCATCGGTTTATTTTTGGTTTTGACTTTCAAACTAGATATTGAAGGACTTCATAATCATTAATCACTATAATAAATCATGGTTGAATTGTGATAAATTGATATTGATATTAATTATATGTATATATATTTTTATGTTCGTACTAACTATGTTTAAACAACGTACAATTTATGCATTAAAATAACTGTAGAAAAAATGTTCCAATTAGTTCATTCTTATTTTGTATATTTGTAAAAATAAAAGATGCACATTTTAGTTCTTAACTTTGTCCACTTTTCTCACGTTAATACATATATGTTTTTTTAGTTCACATTGATACATGAATTTGTCTACTTTTCATATTAGTAGTTGTTTTTTTTAGTCCACGTCAATACATAAACTTGTATATTTTTCCATATTGATATATTTAGCATTTTTATATTTTTTAACTTTAACAAATTTATATATTTTTTAATAATTATATGTATATTTATAATTTAATATGATTTCTTACCATTTCTAATAACTTTTTACTCTTTTAACATCCTAAAATTACGAATATAAAAATTAGATAAATTCAAGTTTCAATATAAAATTTAAAAGTAATAATACAAAAAAGACAAAATTAGGGATCAAAATGTAACTTTGATTATGATTTTTAAATTTGAAATTACCAAATAGATATAATTTAATTCACTAAATAGATGTGAATTTGCACACCACCAAATAAGTAGTTGTAAATTAAAATTTCAAGTATATATATTTTTTGACAAATGGAATAAACAAAAAAAAAGTTTTAGAAAGGGTTTTAGTTTAGTTAGGGCTTAGAGGAGCAGACCTAAGGCTAAGAGTCTGAGTCAAGAAAAGTGTCGCTCAGTCTCACAGCAACCATGATGATGAGAGGTGGTCGAAGCTTGGTGTCTTCACCTCCTGCCTTCTCTAACGACGCCAACAAACTCCTCGTCTGCACCTCCAACACCGTCTCCGTCTTCAGCACCGCCACCGGCTTACAGGTTTTCTTCTTCATTTTTCTTTCCTTCATCTTCTGAATCTGCAATATTATTGTTATTGTTTGTTGTCCTTAGATAACCTCACTCGAGGGTCACACGGCGCTCGTCACCTCGGTCTTAGTGGTGCCACCGTCGAGTCCAGCCGCAAAGGTTTTGTGTTATTGTTGGACCGCCTCGCTTGATGGCACTATTCGTTATTGGGATTTTTCTGTGCCCGAGCTAATGAAGACTATCGACATTCGAGTGCCAATCTTCTCCATGGTAAGCATATACCGAAATTTAGATATTAAAGTTTTCTGAATAAAAAGAGAATGCATATTTTCTCGTTTTTTCATCCAATATGTTGCTTTTGAGCTATAATGAAACAGTGCTTTATCGTTCAATGTTTGATGCTTATATTTAGGAAATTATGAATGCCAAATTGAATTGCTTATAGCTATCTATTGTGAAGAAAAAATAATCCTTCTCTGATCAGATCTAATTTGCTCAAAACTTAATCCCTTTTTCTGCCTGTTTGAGTCTTGAGATAGGTGCATATTAGCCGTTCTTATTGCTTATTGTTTTTATGTTGCTAATGAGCGCAGACTAGTTTCTATTTATTATTGTTATGTTAAATTTTGATTTTCCTTTTACCTTACAAGAACAATTAACGAGTGCTTTATTATTTTATCTTGAATATTAGGTTATTCCATCTTTCCTTGACCTTCCAGCTGAGGATAGGGGAAAGCATCAAGACCTTTTTGCATATGTGTTTATCGAAGACACAAAGGAAACACAAGATAAGTCCAAAGCCTCGAGAAGACAGATCCGGAAGTGTAACTTAAGCAAGTCATGTTTAGTTGGTAGATTGATTTTGGGAGAGGTATAATCCTGAATTTATATGGAAGTTTTTTCCTATTTGCATTGGATAAGTTTAAATGTAAAGCATGTTTTGCATTACTCAGGAACCAGAAATAAAACTGCCAACTTTTACTTATAAAATTATGCTACTAGGATGTTGTATATAGCTCTAGCTTTGTTAAATCAATTTGCATTGTTGACATGTGGTCTGAACATTCAAAGTTCTTCGTGATGGAATGTTCAAACACAGTTGAGTAGTGAGGAGCTGGGAGATGTTTCGGAACATTTTGGAGTTTAAGAAGTTGAGTTTATTTATTCATTTTATTAATTAGGGACGTGTAAATCATACCATGTTTTTCTATTGCTTTTCAGACGAAAAAGCCAGAGGTTTTAACTGTTAGTCCATCGGGAAAATTCTTTGGCATCTGCAATAAATGCAAGCTTCATATATGGAAGGTTCCTTATCAAGGGTCCGAGCATGCAGCAGTTAGGAAGATAACATTACACCATACCAAGAAGATTACTGTTATTGCATTCCATCCAACTCAGAGGATTATAGCTGCAGGGGATGTGACAGGAAGAATTTTAACTTGGAGGGGATTTGGTAATAGAGACTTTTCTGAAATCAATGGCGTAGAGAACCAAAAGTTGATAAATGTTCAGGAGGACAAACCTGGTGTCAGGGATAATGATGATGCTGATTCCTGCTCTACATGGCATTGGCACTCTGCTGAAGTTGATGTCCTCTCTTTCTCTTCAGATGGTGCATACTTGTATTCGGGTAACTGAAAATTGATATTCATGTACAATATATGAACTTTTGCATACATCTCTTGATCTTCAGGTCTTAGTGTTCCTTGCAGTCAATTGTCTTTTATAACATAGATGTTTGCTAATATCAGGTGGAAAGGAAGGAGTGCTTGTGGTTTGGCAACTAGACACTGGGAAGAAGAAATTTCTACCACGAATTGGATCTCCTCTGCTGTATTTTATGGATTCTCCTGACCCTACCCTTTCTTCTGTTAGTTGCCCTTTCTTTTTTTTTACCTCCTACAATTGTATTATCGCCTTCTTGTTTCCTTAAGAGAGTCTTTACAAACTACTAACTCAGGGTCTTCAGATATCTTGTGCAGATAATCAAATTCATCTACTGAAAATGCCTTCAATGGGAATTTTGAAGACTATTTTGGGGATAAAGGTTGTTCTGATCAGCACAATCTGAATTTTAGGAACCTTTTTCATTCTATTTAAATGTAGTGCTTCCTGATTTTTTCTGATTATCAAGTGTTGATTGACTGGAAGGAATAGCTGTACAATGAAGTGGATAATTTGCAGATATCAGTTCAGTATGATTTTTGTAGATCCTGTTTAAATAATATACTGCTTGGTGATGATTGACACATTGGGTATGCAGTCCCATGATAATGTATAAATGGGAAAAATTGCAAATACCTTGTGAACTTAAAAGTAACCCAACCCTTCTAACTTAATGGATATGATATGTGGATGTTGGTTATCAGTGGCGGGTTCTTGGGCCTTTAGTGTAGTCTGCCCTGGTATGTATTTTTGTTTTCTGCTAATAAAAGTTAGTTGCTCACATATTCAGGCTCCTTGTTGTTATCCTGAGATGTACGAAGGGTTGGGTAATGGGATTGCTTTTGATCAAACTGCTGGGTTGGTTGCCTTGCGCACAGAGAACTATTGCATCCAGTTTTACAGCCTATTCGATGATCGTGGAGTTTCCGAGGTGAGGATATTTTTATATCTGCTGCTTAAATCTTATTGGACATGTTGCCTAATGGATGTATATTGTATATGGATTCTTTTGCATTTATGCGTCTATACCATCACGAAATACAGTATTTTTTGCAATAAGTTGTAAGTTGAAGTTTTCTAAATATGCGTCTTTCAGGTTCAAGTTTGTGAGAGAAACCATCAACCAGGCGATGATGTCACGGTAAATTGCATCATGTTATATAATGTCTTCTGTTAAATTTTACGCATTATTTACTGTAATTAATATCTTCTAAACTAATTTTACAGGTTATAGTGACTGCTGTGGCTCTCTCTGTTGATGGTTCTCTGATGAGCACTTCTGAAGTGAAGCTTGCTGAAGAGGGCATAGGTGGTCTAGTTTGCCTCAAGTTTTGGCAAGCAGGGTCTCAAAACAAAGATTTTAGCTTGTCAACAATTGTTTATGAACCACACAGGTGAACCTGTTTATTTAATCCCTCCCTGCAAAATAGAAAAATAAATGTCTGATAATAGGCCAGAGTTTAGCTTATCTGCGTGATAAGACAGAGTTCTTGCTCTACTTTCATGCGGCCAACTTAGTCAGTTTTCATTAATTGGGTCTAGAACACCTAGTTTTTGCAACAACTTGATTGAAGGCTTCCAAATCCATGATTCCGCTACTCTATCAAAGATGCTTAGAAATATGTCATTTTAAGATTTCGCAGTTCAATTTTTCCGGTGACGATAGCCTCTTTTTTATCATAAAATAAATCTTCAATTTTTCCTTGGTTTTTCTCTTAGGGTCAATCTAGATGAGGAATTTTGAACATTTTAGATGAAGGAGCTTTAAAACCATCAATTTAAAGTAATGATATTGTTTGGAAAAGTATTTTTAGAATGGAGTTTTAATTATTGGAATTTGACGAGATTAAAGAATTTGTAATATCACAACAATGCTGTTATGCGTAGAATAACAAAAACGTGAAGAAAAGCATGCACTTTGCATTGGTGTTGGTAGATTTCGTAATATGTAGAAATATCATCAATGATACAAAAGGTCTAAAAATGTATAACAAATAATTTTGTGCAGTTAAGAGTTGATGATTAAAGTTTTGGACTTTTGGTATGTTTGATATCTCACTAAAAGCTAGCAACTTATTAAATTTCCCCTTTCCATGTGGAATGTGAAATTTGAAATAAGATATTTGAGCGTTTAGAATCACTCATCTGGATTCCAAAATATTTGACAGTTCCAAATTTTATTTTGTCTAACAAGCTAATTTGCTTTTAGAATTGTAATTTTTTGCTACGAATTAAATCTCTCCTTGAAATCCTTCATCCTGACTAACTTATGTTATTATTTATTAATGAACCAAAAGTTGCATTGTTGCAATTGAATTTCTCATAGATAAGAATATACTATCTTTTATTGTCAATGTTAGAAATGAACACTATGATGATATTTGACAATTTTTAGGGATGCGGGCATTTCTGCTGTTACATTCCATCCTTCTTGTAATATGGTGGTTACTTCATCTTTTGGTGGTGACTTCAAGGTAATTTTGGATCAGCATGGTCTGGTTTTCTTGCTTTTTTTCATGAGATTAATCTTCTCATTTGAATTTTCTTTTATTTCAGGTTTGGAGATGCAACAATGACATTTCACAAAATGATCAAATGCTTCAGGATTTTAGCTGGACTTGCCATGCTGTTGGTTCTTATAAGTATGTCTTCTAGATTTACTTTCATTCTTGCACCCAAGGCCAGGATTACATATGGCAAGACATAAATTAAGTCTCATTCTTTAAAAAAAGTGACATAGATGATAAGATGGAATGTTATGCTTGGGCATATACAGATTTTTACTGGGTTTTTTTGCTGCAGTTGAGGATAATTGATTATATTTTACTTCAGTTAGGCATATTCTACATTTTCCATGTGTGTTTCATATTAACGAATCCCTATTCACTAGTTAATTTTTAAATCCTGGAACTTGACATGTCCTAGATAAATCTTCTGCATGGATAGACATAGTTTGATAGTTTGCAACACGTATCAATCTGATAATATCTTCTCTACATCACGGGGATTAAAATAAATAAATCTCTGTTATTCTGATCTATTATCTTCCCTTTTGCAGAAAAAAGTCAATGACTGCTGCTGCATTTTCTGCTGATGGTTCTGTTCTTGCTGTTGCGGCTGAAACCCTTATTACATTATGGAACCCATACAAGAATGTCCTCTTGGCTGTACTTGGAGAAACTCTCACAGTAATTCTTCTGTTATAACCATCTATATTCTCTTATTTATTCTTTTAAAACTATTTATAAGAAACTATCCACATAAATAAATGCCAGGGTTGGCCTTTTCTTGTTTTCTTTGATTCCTCTTCTCTTTTTAGTAATAACCATCTCTGCTACTCAACTTTTCTCTGTCTTTGCAAATAACATTGGAGTTGACTTATTTCCGAAGTCCTTTGTCTCAAAGGATAGTAGTACTTAATAAATAAGAGTATTTACTAAATAGGGGGTAATAGATAAGTGTGGACAATCAAGGAAAAGTGAAGGGACAAATTTTGGAATTCAAGTTCCTTCTTTGTTGGATATTCTCAAGGGTACATTTAGTTATGTTGCTATTCTTTTTTTGTATGAACGTGAACCATCTTATTTTTCCTGGTTTTTGCATACAATAGAGTCTCCATTTGATGTTATACTGTATGGACATGAAAACTTATCTGTTATGTTAAATAATTAGTTTATGCTAATTTGTCTCTATGTTTCCCTCAGCCAATTGTGAATCTATCATTCGTTGGGAAGTCGGATAATCTTGTAGCTGCATCATGTGGTTCAAATCCACAACTTTCTGTCTGGAGCATGTCAAAGTTATCTCTATCATGGTCATATAAGCTTCGTTTAGAAGGTGAAACTCCTTTTTTTTCAGCTAACAGTATACTTGCAATTATCATTGATTTTGTGAGGCCTGGAGAGGTCTCAGCAGGTTCATTTTTTTCTGAATGCACAAAACTAAACCTCTATCTAAATATAATTATCAAAGCTGGAGATTTTGAGATCCTCCTGCTTTAAGTTGTATGCCTTTGTTTCTTGAAAGCTCAAGGCAGGTCATTGCGCTTCTTAGGTCATTTTGAATTAGAAAAACATGACAAGCTTTTGAGGATCACCGAACTTTGTGCTAACTATAGTTTACTGAATTTGCTGAGTTTAGAGAAGCCTGAATAATCATGTCAAATTCATCGCTAGAGTGCAAATGTCTTACATCCAATTTTGTGGACTCAATAAGCACTCTGCTAGTAGCCTTAAAATTAAAGTAGCCAGAACATTAACTCACCATGAATGAAAAGGCAAGTAAAGTATACAGACAAGTGTAAAACGTAGTTGTTGCTCTCTTTTCTTTCTCCTTTGTAACTGCTAGCCTTTTGGCCTGTGCTACTGCACTCATAAGGTTGTAGCTTGCTTACTTTTATAAATATGGAACGTGTTAAGTCAAAATGAGTTTTTTAGTTCTTTTGTTTATGGCAAAGTTAGATTTTACGGTACTTTTATTTGTGCAGCTGTAGCTTCTGCAGTTGATTTATCTTCCTTTGCTGCTCTGGCTCTTCTTCCTGAATCATCTAATGAAACAACTTTTAAAGGAAGGGATGGTGTAATCTTATTATACAATGCAACTGATCCTGTTCCTACTGCAATTTGGTCTGTGAGGAAGGTATGATCTCATTCCACTTCTAATCATCAATGTTATGAAGTGAAAAACTGAGCTGGTCATGAAGATGGCCAAGTATATACACCCAAAGATCAACTATTTTCAGAATTGCTACTTTGGTTTTTACTAATTACTTACAATCAAGCGGATCTAGTAGCTTAGGAATATCATATTTCAACATTTATAATTTATTTTAATTGTTGTTTTGTTTAAATTTAGAGAATATTAAATTGCTAAAACATTATTTTCTGAAGATAACAATTACAGTTAATTTATTTAACTGTTGGTTATTGGGTTCTTTGTATTTCTTTTTGGAATGATAATAGTTTTGAGGAAAAGTTAATCTATGTGACATGAAATTAAAACAGTTAAAATATTATCCTTGTTTTGGGGCACCATTCGTCAACTTTTGCTTTCTTGAAATTTTTTTGTTAACGGCTGTTCCCATGTTCTGGGCAATGTAACAAGCATTTGGTTCTTGGTTCCATCTGATAATGCGAAAATTCCTCAAGGTTTTGCATTCTTAATTTTATCATATTTATTTATATTGGGGATAGTAAGAATAAACATTGAAGCAAGAATAGGAAAAAAAACAAACTTTGTTGATAACATGAAGAACTATACACACACACAGTACTCTTAACGTTGAATATTTATTCCATGTTCTCCATTGACTTTCAAGTAGTTGTGACACCAGACATGTTTTGATGATGATGATAACGTGAGTGTGTTTATTTTCTTCTCCATTTTCAGCATACCTGGAAGTCATTTTATTGCATAGTGCAGAAGTATGTTGTAGCATGATGCTTTATTTGATTATTGCAGGCCAAGGGTGGGGCTCTTGGTTTTCTTCAAGTAAATCCATCTTCTGTTGAAGAGATGAGTATAGATGGAAAAACACCTGAGGTGCTGCTTGCATATGTGAATGGTGATCATGAATATGTTGTTTTTGATCCATACTGCAAACATGCCCACGAGGCTAGCTTGAACCAAAAGAATGGCCTTTCTGCCCTTGAACGCAAAGGTCAGGCTTCTTTTCAATAATCATATCCTCATTGCTATCCAAATTAAGTTCATGACATTCACTAGTGCACTGTCATCACTATTTACATTAATTTGATTCTTTCTTTTATGAAATGCTAGATTTGCTATCCATGTTTATGAAGATAAGTTTTTACTGAAACAATGTTTTCTGTGGATTGATTTTACCGTCTTCTTTTCTCTCTCTCTTTTGACAGGACAAGGAAGGCAGTATGGGTATGCATCCATCTACGGAGAGCTTCCGGAGTCGGACAAGAAGAGACCCGAGACTCCCTGGGTTCCATCATTTCCATCTGAGAGACCCTGGGAAACCATATTCAGTGGATCATCTCATAATCTTCCACCCCTCACCAAACTGTGCTCAGCTTTCCTTGAGTCGTTATTGGAAAAGAGAGCCGCTGCTGTTGAGTGACTGTAGAGGGAGGGCGTGTAGTTACATATTTGTATTCCACCCATTCTCAATGCAAGCAGGGGCGGGCATTAATTCCCCCGCCCCCTGAAACATCACTAGTGGAGGAAGCTATATATGTCAGGTTGACGGGAGTATAATACGCCAAATATTGAAAGCGGAGCTTGAGATCAGTACCAGCTGCATTCTGTAAGGACAGTCGATAACAATTTTGTATGTCTTCATAACTTCATTCATATAATATATTTTTATAGGAGGTGGCTAACCTTGTATCAAGTGAATGTGTATTTTAGACAAGTTGAGTGAATTCCATAATTTGATGGAGGTTAGCATTTTAGAAAATCTTAGCTTTTCATTATGATTGTGGAAGTCGATAATTTACTTCACTAGGAGTAGGAGGCCAGTTCAATTCCATATTTTCTCACGGCAGGAAGACACTCTGGAATCACAAGAGGTATCGGGGGAGTTGAAGTATTCCTATTAGGGGCGGCAGGAATCTCCATTGCTTGCTCCTACCAACATTTCACCATGGTTCCGTAGACTAATAGAATGGGGAAATAACAACGAAATTCCGATCATTCCAATTCCCGTTAGAAATGGTGTCTACTTTGATAAAGATTGTAGTATTGATTTCTGGTTGTAGTACTACTAGTAGGCAGTAGCAACAACCAACAAATTAATTTGATATTGCTGACTACAATCATCACATCATACCTTGTAATTTACTAACATCATTTTGTTTTTGGTTTGATCTGTTTTTATTTGGACTTGGATAGTAACAACAAAGGGAAAAGGTAAGGAAAACGAAAGATTCCTCTTTTGCAATTTTTCTCTAATTACAGAATACAACAAAATGAAACGGATGGTAATACCCTAGCTAGTAGCTATAGTAATAAATTACCTACGTGTGTGTCTGTCTGCCACTACTACCCCTAAGAACTAAGAATAATCCATTCACACAAACCTTACAGAACAAAAACAAACAAACAACAATTTTCCCGAGCCACAACAACCCGGTACACGAAACTGCATCACGGTACAATCACCTAATACCATCATCACCACACACTGTTTCTCGAGTCTCTTGTGAGGATTCTATCTCAATCGTGGGGTGGAGGATTCTCATTCTGAGCGTACAACATATTTTACCATTCACATCCTATTTTAGCCATGTCACTGCAGTGATCAGATAAGTGAACTTGCCAGCGATAGCTCATGGAGCTCAGTTAGCATCCACTCCTCGCCTGTTTGACCGCCAAGTACAATAGCCCTTGTCCCACCAACAACACAAGTACTATGGCCCCAAGCAAACCTTGGGGGTCGCCCTGGCACATTCAGTACCCTCCACGTAGGTTTTTCATCAGTAGGGTCCAGGAGATAAAGTTGGGAAGCAGAGTGAAGACCAGCAACCGACCCACCAAAGATGAGAATTCTTCCACCAGGAAGGCTCACTGCAACATGATCAAGTCTTGGAGGTGGAGCCATGCCACCTGGATTTCCAGCACCAGGCATTCCACTCCCTGTTACACATCTCCAACATGGTTCCTCCTCGCTTAAATCCATTGTGAATACATCACTAGAACGAAACCGGAGTGGACCACTCTTAGCAAGACCCCCAAACATCAATATTTTCCGACCACCATAAACAGACAGTGTGTGACCCAAACGAGAGGGTGGGGTCCATGCTACAGGTATCTCTCTCCACACAGGCTTCTCCAATGAAAGATCAAGCAGAAAAGTATCACTAAGAAGTACTCCTGAATCTGCACAACCACCAGAAACGATCAGCTTGGTCCCATCAAGAGTGCAGGAGCTGTGCCATGATCTAGGAAGAGGAGGAGCCAATCCTGAGATCTCCCGCCAGGTTGGAGGCTTTGCATCCAAATCTAGCACAAAAACATCATTGAGCAGGCCCTGCCTTCCACACCCTCCAAATACCACTAGATTAGATCCATTTACACAAGATAGTGTATGTCCCCAACGACCAGGCGGAGGAGAGCTCACCTGGACATGTTGCCACTCAGGGTTGCTGGAATTTAGATCCAAGACAAAAGTGTCATTCATCGGTTGCATGTTTACCCCTTCGCCACCAAAAAGCACAACACGATTGCCAACAGCACAAGCACTGAAGTTGCACCGAGACGGTTCGACAGCACCTCCAACAGTAAGTTTCCTCCATGCAGCTGCTTCAAGAGTGGTCAATTCTCTTGCCAGCCTTACCCACCCAAGTCTCTTTGCACCAGGAACCGTCTCTAAAACACGAGTAGTCTCACAACCCCATGCATTTTGACAGACCATCCGCCAAAGATCCTCATTTTTTGTCAGTTCATAAAGTCGCCTACATACAGAACCCACTGATGCAATATCTCTTGGTGTCAGTCGTGAAAGTATCTTGAGAGACAGTACCTCATCACTCAATTGCAATATCCCGCAAAGCCCACGAGAGACATTTCGGTCCCCAACTACAATAGGACAAAAGGCAGAAAATACAGTACGAGGACGATCCAATGACTTCAAAGACTTTATTGAAGATCCTGACACTGGACCGAGGTCAATGTTTGCCTCTGTGAAAAACTGGATTCCAATAACATGAGTGATTGTCTCATCATCTCCATATATAGGTGTAAGACGCAGTCTGTTCATCAATGGAGATCCATCCTTTCTAAAATTCAACAACTCGCCTTGGAATTCAATTCCAGCCTCAAGACATCTTCGTATTTCAGAAACAACTGTGGAATCCACCAACGGGTGTCGTCTTTTTGCGAATGGTCCTCTACATTGCAAGAAACGGCTGGAACAAATTACACTAAAAATATCAGAGCAAAGCACAACAACTTACAACAATCAGTAATTAATCATAAGACTAATAGAAATTATAATTTTTCTTTCCACAAGAAAACATATGGGTGACAAGTTGCATAACTTAAATAAATAGAATCAATAAAAGAATTGCAAGGTGATTTTTAACGAGTAGCATACAATGTCAATAAGATGGGGAGTAAGGGATACGGGCTTTCAAATTTAAAGTGATGCCTCCATCAATGGGAACAATGAACACAAGATACAGTTAAAAAATATAAAGAAAAGTGGCAACGCAAAAAAATAATCATCACGGCATCACCTTTAGCTCCTACCTTGTTCCATTGTGTAGTTATGATTAATATAAAATCAATCACCAACGCAATCAGATAGTGTATTAAGTCAACCCAATTTCAGGGTAGAACCAAAATATCTAATATACTTAACACAGCCAGATCACATGGCCAACTATCAAAGTAGTTTCTTAGTGCATCACAAACTTGAGCAAAGAATAATTCATCTATGCATAAACGAACCAAAACCATTCAAAAGAACCATAAGCAACGTGCTTATAAAACAAGCAACATAAATTATAACACAAAATATTAGTTAAAAAACAAAGAAAAACCTCCTCAGGCAAAAGCCAAAGTGGCAAAGACCTCTTATTGAGATGTGGACCAAAGATGCAAAACTCCTCAAGAACAAATAGCGGTTCAATTACACAAATTACGGTACATAAGTCAGAAATTGGCATAGCTTACAAATATCGAACTATAGAAATCACAGATAATGGATAAGATCATCAGTCATTTGCTTCAACTTAAAACTGTAGACAAACAGTGAAAAATTATTTTTATAGCAATAAAACAGAAATAAATTAATAATTCATTCCATCCAACCGCACAAAAATGACTGTATTATTCTTCCAATTCAACCGAACTAACAAAATATAAAGACTGCAACATCTACAACAAAACCTCTATAATACTTTCTCGATCATGGATCATTTGAATTAAAAAAAAGTGTCAAACAATTTATTGTTCCCAAATTCTTAGAAGTATCTTTTTTTTCAACTTATTCACAGGTGTTCTCAAAATGAGTTGAGTCTATATCGTCCATAATTTTGTTAAAAGTCATTAATATGACTCAGTACTTATTTTAGCATCTTGAAGCATTAAAGATTGCACAAAAAAGAACTGGAAATGAAAAATATAAAGAAAATGAACTACATGCACATAACAAATACACATACAAATTCACACATTTATCAAAACTTGGAAGGATTGAGCTAATGGATTTCAAGCCCTTTTGTAAGTACAGAGGGTTGAGAATGCTTTTCTTTTACTAGTCCCCTTTCTCTCCCCCTACTTGTCAACCTTCTTTTTTATTATTATGCTTGTACCACAACATAGTTTTGCACAATTTTCCTCATTAATTTATGATCTACCTGTTTCTAGGTTTCCTAAAATGAAATCAAAATCAATAAAAGAATCCATCCCATCCTTCCCCACCGCGCTGCCAGTGACAAGTTTGCTAGAAAAGATTCGAGCATATGATAAAATACAAAGTACACTAATTCCAAGACTTCAAATATCAACCCCAAACTATTTCTCTTTGTAGTCCGAAAGCAAAAGCCAAGTTGCTACCAACATATTCCAGAAGCGAGTACGAAATTGAGTCTCATCTGATACTACCAACATATTCCATCATACAAAAAACTCCCAACAAATTTAATTTCCTCCAATGTACTGCATCAAGTCTATATGTTAAGTTATAGAAATCAGTTAGAATGATGTAGTTATTGTCCCACCAACATATTTTGCTCATGTCTCCCTTCCAAAAAGCTTACATTTAAATCCTATAGATGTTGAAATGACAAAATAGAGCATTAATGATTACTACAAGTTTCCAAACATCTTATCTAAATTTCTGACCACAATATTCCAACAAACTGTGCTGGAGCAACATTCAAAAGGAACTATAAGATTGCTAATTCTTTTGTGACTTTAAAGAGCACTCATGAAACATAAGGAGATATCATCTCCTTTGGCAGATAAAAAAGAGTATAGCATGGAAACATTTCTTTGTCTCGTCACTGTACTAAAAGCGTATCATTTCTGGATCCAATGGAACTCAAAGGTATAGGAAGAAGCCCTGTCAAATAAAGCAAAATCTCCGTCTTCAGTAAATTTTATATGAAATTTAGTTCACCGATATCATCAGAAACACTTTAACAAGGACATAACATTTAACTTTCTTTTAGGTATGATTCAGTCTCCAACTTAAATAAGGATTATTTGAATCAAGAAACTGCATTATTATACCGTAACATCAAGGGATATCTTCTTTAGAAACTAACAGGAAGCATAATATAAATACAAAAGATGCCCTCTAGGGCAGGAGCCTTTACTATCTACGTGCAGGATGAATTTGAAGCATTGAAAAACTACAGCAACCAAGACGAAGTGAGAAAAAAAATACATAGACAAATCGGCACACAGCTTGCCACTTGATACGAGCTTCCAATCCCTTATCTCAATATCTCTATCATGAATTCAGTTATATGCCATCAAAAAGACATCACACTTCTGAAGGTATAAGCTAGTTAAATACCAACAATGAAACATCATGTTGAAGGATCTCTTTCTAGTGTACGCTAGCCACCTCTACTAGACCCACATAACATCTCATAGCACTCTATCTCAAAGTTCATACCAACACTCCCCTTAGTTACTTTCTAGTTAAGGTATAATTAGTAACACGTTCCCACCAAGGAAACTAATATCATAACACATTTAATTTTATGTTGGTTCCAGATAGATAATAAGGGGCTATGCACATATTTGATATGATAAGCATGTTACGCTGCCTGAAACATTAATGAGGGGAACCTATAAAAAAAAACCCCTCTTATCTAGGAACTTCAAAAGGGCACTTCCCAGATCTAAGTTCATTAAACTGTGAACAAATTTTGGGTTTTTCAGTAGAACAAACAATATGCAAACAGTTAAATAATGGAGTACATCCTATCTTGGAATACTTTGAACAATCTTTAGCCATAAACACAATACGCCCACCCCCACCAAAAGGTAAATAACCAAAAAGAAAAAGGGGGTGGGGGAGGGATTTCATTAATCAATAAATTCTACCGCAGAGACCTAGAACATGGCATGTTGTATCTGCACTCAATTCATACACTACCCAAGAGCAACATAAAGAGCTCCACTTGAAATAAGAAAAGAAAAGAAGCAGAAGGTAAAAGGGGCTGACCAATTGCGGCCAAGAACTTCCTCGGCGCGATAGCCAGTAAGCATCTCAAAGACGGTATTGACATAAATGATGGGATGGTCGGACTCGAGAGCATCGGTGACGACAAAGCCGCAAGGAGCGGTTTGGAGGGAGTTAGGAATAGGGAAAGGAACAGGGCCGGCATCGTTGAGAAGGAAGGCGTCGTCTTCGTCCCCACTGAGATCAGAATTACTATCCCACTCCATAAAATTGTAAAAACAAGGCAATCGAGGCTGGGGGTGCTTCTTCAACCCATCGATTGGGGAAGAAAAGAGGATTGGGGAAGTGCGATAACGATGAGTGGTGAGCAACGTTTCGGGAAATGAAGCTAAGGCCTTTTTGGGGAAGAAATGGACAACACTTCTCATGTATGTGGCGGTCCAAATATCTTTCGCTTTTGGGCCTTTTTATTTTTTTCGTTTTATTTCAATTTCGATGGGTTCTTTAATTTTATTTTGTTTTTTTTTAATTAAGTTTGATTGTCATATGATTTTTTTTGGATAAGTGTTATTTTTTTTATTATCCAAGAAAGTAGGCAATAAAAAACTTGCAACAATACAGCAATCCTGTCACATCCCAAAAACCGGTCTAGTAGAAATTAGGTTCGAAATTTTTATTCGGTTTATTATTATTTTATGGAGTAAGTAAAAATTTAGTATTATTTTATGTAGTAGTTAAAATTATTATTATTTTATGTAGTAGTTAAAATTATTATTATTTTATTATAAAAAAAAGAAAAAAATTAGGAGTAGTTGAAGCCAAATTAGTATAAAAGGGGGGGGGAGATTGATGAAATCCCACGGCAATTGAGGAAGAAAAAAAAAATTTTTAGTAGGATACGATTCAATCTTTGATTGGTAGTCCGATATTTTCGATATAGGAATATCGAATTTTTGCTGACGACGGGGTAAGCTCAAATCTCTAGTTAGTTTAAGTTTCGGTATCGAGTTTGATTAATATTTTTATATATATTCGATACTGTCTTATTATTTTAATTAATTTTTATCGTAGTACACGAGGTCGATTCAGATCAACTTTCAAGCCCAATAAATAAAAATAAAGCACCGGTCTGTCAAGGTGAGTGTAGATGCATTTGTCTCGGGTGACACGGTGTCATTCCGATATTTTTTATGTTCTGATATGTGAGTATAGTCGTGTCAGGGGTAGGCTCGGTGCCTTCCCGTTGCATTAATTATGAATTTATCTATATCTGGTAGGTACCCTGCATTTTTTTGGATATGCTCAAAAATGATTATAATATGCTACATGTATATGAAATATTATCTGATATGGAGCTACGGCTCATCTTGCTATTTGATTTGATATAATCTGAAAATCATGGACTATGTGAATTTGTGTGTATTTATGGACGTTGGATACAATTGGCATGCCATAGGGTTATTCGAGCTCAACATGTAAGGGAGGACTACGGTCCAGGGCTACGGCCTATATGTGGGAGATAAAAGGATGGAAGTGTAAGGGATACATGGAGCTACGGCTCAGGGCTACGGCTCATTTATGATTTATGATATGGTGTACAGGGAATCCGCGTATCCAATGGTACCAATATAATATGTGTTCGATATGTTATACCATGACATGTGTATGATAAGATATATGATTATATTATGTTATGTTAGTGATATGGATATCTGATCATGTTATGCTTATACTGTTATAGAAGCATGCAAATAAGTTAGATTAAATTTATATTTAATCATGACATTCATATTATTGTCAATTTACTATTATGACTACCTCACTAGGCTATGTAAGCCTAACATACGTGTCTCATGCATTTTCAGGACCCTGATAGATTTTCCAACCTTTGATCGTGTGGTGCAGTTGCAAGTCACATCTCTACCTTATATGTATGATATCTTTCATGAACTCCTAGTAAAGTGGCATATGATCCAACTTTTGTATAAATTGTGTTTTGTAATTTAATAATATGGGTTTATTTTAGTAATCTAGAAAAGTCATATTAAATAAATATTGGAATAATAATAATGATAGATACGAATAATTGTCTAATAAAAATGATTAGAAAGATCTCTAAGATTTTTGTAAGTTGTTAGGCTCATTTAAATATGTAAAGAATTTTAGTAAGATAATAAAAGAAATAGATTTGAATATTTTACAAAATAGTCACTAAATATTGCATCGTCTAATCAGGTAGATAAATGACCTCCGATAGTAATGAGGTTTTACAGGCTAATAATTAGTAAGTTTATTTTCAGTATATTTTCACGAATTTCAGATAAAGACCTTTAATTTGTGAAAATTACAATTTAGTCCCTAAGTTTGAAAAAGTTTGAAATTGACCCCAATTTGAGTAAGTTGTTAATAAGTTAAGTGTTAAGTCTTAAAAGAGATTAATAAAATGTTATGAAATGATTTTTGAACTTTGAATTTATGTCTCCGATCACCGTATTGTTTTCCGGTAGCGCTCTCCGACCCGGTTCTCTACCAGGCCGGGTAGGGGGTGTTACATTTGTGGTATCAGAGCTAGAGTTTAGTCGATTCTAGGACTAACCAAGCATTTGTTAACGAGTCTATGTCTCATATGCCACTTAGGAGTTGATTAAATATGTATTTTGTGACTTGCAACTTACACGATTTAATTCTTATGTGTGTCTAGACCCAAAATGACTGCTCCTACTATTAGGAAAGAAACAAATGAGCCCGATCATGATTCCTCTTCCACTCGAGGGGAAAATGTGAGGCCAGAACCAAGTACCGAACAAGTGGCTCAGAATGATCCACCTCATCTTCCACCTATGTTGTCGGCTCAACAAGACTATTTGATGTCTATGGCCGACATGATAAAACAAGTAGTGGTGTCTCTTCGACAAGAAGCACCTTCCTCATCTGCTGAAGCTGCTCAGCAGATCTCTCGAGCTCCAATAGATAAGCTAAAACGTTATCAAGTTTATACATTTACTGGCCAAGATCTGGATAATCCTGAAATCGCAGAATATTGGCTAGAAAATACTTTGAAAGTAATCAACAAGCAACTAAAGTGCCCCGAGGAGCATAAGTTGGAGTGTGCCTTAGCCCTGATTGCAGATGAAGCACAAAGCTGGTGGCACACTGTAACTCTCACTGTACCCGAACATAAAGTAACCTGGGAATTTTTCCTCCAGGAGTTTCGTAAAAAGTATATTAGTGAGCATTACCTCGCTGAAAGACGTAAAAAGTTCCTCCATTTGAAGCAAGGAGGAAGGCCAGTGGAACAGTACATTCATGATTTCTGCAAGTACGCTAGATATGGTACTGATATCATCCACACTGAAAAAGAAAAATGTAGAATGTTCATAGATGGCCTCTGCGATGAATTACGTCCTCTTTTTGTTGCTCTGGAAATCGAGGATTTTCAAATACTGGTGAATCGAGCCATTGCAACTGAAGCTTCTCAAAGAGCCTCGGAAAGAAGGAAGGGAAACCAAGCTCGACCTGATAAAAGATTCCGAGAAGATTCCAAACCTCCTCTATCTCAAAAAAGAGGAAGACAGTGGGACCAAAGGTCATCTGCCAATCAACAGCTACCTAACTCTAATTATGTCTCTCAATTTCCATCTGGTGGGACCACTGTTACGCGTACGACCTCAATAAACAGTACAGGAGGCTCTGCCAAAAGTTCTCAGATCCCTCTGTGTAATTTTTGTCAAAAGAGACATTTGGGACAGTGCCGTAAACAGTCAGGTTCTTGTTACCTGTGCGGAGAATCTGGTCATTTCATCCGACAATGCCCCCAAAATCCACAAGCCCCTACCTCTATAGCCTCTCATAACGTTCCAGTAAAAGGGAGGGGATTAAATCAAGCACCGTCTGGTTCTTCTGGAAGGCCCCATAACAATAATGCTCCTTCAGGAAACCGAAATCCAAAGACCTCAGCCCAGATGTACCACGTTCGAGGCCGCGAACAAGAAGACGACCCTGATGTTATTGCAGGTATGGTGGAGTTAGGTTCTGAATTTGTTTATGCTTTGATAGATCCAGGCTCCACGCATTCCTTTATTAGTGAACCTTTGATTGAAAAATATGCCTTAAAATATGATCATGTTGCTTCCAAAATACTTGTGTCAAACCCATTAGGAGATAGTGTAACAATCCAAAAGATCTGTAGATCTTGTTCCCTAAAAATCCAAGGAATTCCTTTTCCGGCCAATTTGATGGTCTTACCCTTTAATGAGTTCGACCTTATCCTTGGTCTAGATTGGCTAGCTGAACATCAAGCATGGGTAGATTGTTCTAAAAAGAAATTATATCTCCGTGGACTAGGTAGAGAAAGCATCACCTTAATGAAATCTAAATGTCAGAGTAGTCTTATGTGTGCCTTAGAATCTACGAAGGAACTAAAGCCTGAAGATATACCCATAATAAGAGATTTTCCTGACTTATTCCCTGAAGAACTTCCGGGACTCCCTCCTGTACGTGAAGTTGAGTTTGGGATAGAAGTTCAACCTGGAACTACTCCAATTTCTATCGCTCCATACAGGATGGCTCCAATGGAGTTAAAAGAATTGAAGGCCCAAATCCAAGACCTTGAAAGTAAGGGGTTTATTCGACCGAGTTCCTCACCCTGGGGAGCACCGGTTTTATTTGTGAAAAAGAAAGATGGATCGATGCGCTTATGCATCGACTATCGACAACTGAATAAAGTAACAATAAAAAATAAGTACCCGCTTCCTAGAATAGACGACCTATTTGATCAACTAAAGGGTGCTTCTGTCTTTTCTAAGATAGACCTCCGATCTGGTTACTATCAAATGCTCGTGAAGGAACCAGATGTTTCAAAAACAGCCTTTCGAACCAGATATGGTCATTACGAATTCTTGGTGATGCCTTTTGGGCTCACCAATGCTCCTGCAGCCTTTATGGATCTGATGAACCGAATATTTCGGCCTTATCTTGATAAATTTGTCGTTGTCTTCATAGACGACATTTTGATCTATTCGAAAGATTCTGTTACTCACAAAGAACATCTTCGGATTGTACTCCAAACCCTCCGTGAAAAACAGCTCTATGCCAAATTTAATAAATGCGAGTTTTGGCTGACCGAAGTATCTTTTCTCGGTCATGTGATATCTTCCGCGGGAATTCAAGTGGACCCAAAGAAGATTCAAGCCATTCTCGAATGGATACCCCCGAAGAACGTGGGAGAAATTCGTAGTTTCCTGGGTCTTGCAGGATACTACCGTAGGTTCGTTAAGGGGTTCTCCTTGATTGCTTCACCCCTAACGAAGCTTCTCCGTAAAGACATTCCTTTCAGGTGGACCGTGGACCAACAACGGAGTTTTGACCAGCTTAAACAAATCCTCACCCACGCTCCTGTCCTAATACAACCGGAGCCAGGAAAAGATTTCACAGTATACAGTGATGCATCCCATCAAGGATTGGGCTGTGTCTTGATGCAAGAAGGTAAAGTTATAGCCTATGCCTCACGTCAACTCAAACCGCATGAGCTTAACTATCCAACTCATGACCTTGAGCTAGCAGCGGTTGTGTTCGCACTAAAGATCTGGCGACATTACCTCTATGGTGAAAAGTGTTATCTTTTTACTGACCACAAAAGCCTGAAATACCTTTTGACCCAAAAAGAATTAAACCTTCGTCAGCGTCGTTGGATGGAGCTTTTGAAAGATTATGATTTGGTAATTGATTACCATCCCGGTAAAGCAAATGTGGTGGCGGACGCTCTTAGCCGGAAGCCCACTTCTTCTCCTAGATGTTTAAACGCTCACTTTCGGCTCATGAAGCATGGCAAGTTATTAGCCGAGCTCAGAGTACAATCGACCATTGTGTCCCTGATTAAAGCACTTCAAGAAGATGATGAGGAGTTGCAACCTATTTTAGCCCGAATCAAGGATGAACCGGACCCTGATTTTGCCATAAATTCTGACGGCTTGTTATGCTTTCGTAATCGTATATGTGTTCCAAACAATGATGATCTTCGGAACCAGATCCTGCGTGAAGCACATGCTAGCCCTTTTTCTATTCACCCCGGAGCTGTTAAGATGTACAAGGATCTAAAAGAGATCTACTGGTGGTCAGGTATGAAAAGTAAAATCACAGATTTTGTAGCAAGGTGTTTGACTTGTCAACAGGTTAAAGCCGAACATAAAGTACCGACGGGACTCCTTCAACCCATTGAACTGCCACAGTGGAAGTGGGAACGTATCACTATGGATTTTGTAAGCGGATTACCTCCAACTCCAAAGAAAAACAACGCAATCTGGGTCATCGTAGATCGATTTACCAAGTCATCTCACTTTCTTCCTGTAAGAATGGACTTCAGCTTATCCAAGCTAGCAGAGTTGTATATCAGCGAAGTTATACGCTTGCACGGAGTTCCAACATCAATAATTTCTGATCGAGACCCACGATTTGCATCTCGATTTTGGAGAACCTTGCAAGAGGCATTGGGAACTAGAGTACATCTCAGTACTGCATTCCATCCCCAAACCGATGGCCAATCTGAAAGGGTTATTCAGGTAACCTCGTTAGTTTCTTTCTTTAAACATAAGCTAGGTATCCTATATCAATTACGATCTTCCTTGTAGATTCTGGAAGATATGCTCCGAGCCTGCATTATTGATTTTGGGAAAAATTGGGAGAAATCCCTACCTTTAGTAGAATTTTCCTACAACAATAGCTATCAGTCGTCTATTCAGATGGCTCCTTTTGAAGCATTGTATGGCAGAAAATGTAGAACTCCTCTGTGTTGGTCCGAACTCGGTGAAAACAAGGTGTTGGGACCACAATTACTCAGAGAAACAGAAGAGAAAGTTCAAATCATTCACTCTCGATTGAAACAAGCTTTTGATAGGCAGAAAGCCTACGCTGATCTGAAACGAAGAGACATTCAGCATAATGTGGGAGACAAAGTCTTTCTTAAAGTCTCTCCATGGAAGAAAGTATTTCGGTTTGGAAAGAGGGGAAAACTCAGTCCTCGTTTCATTGGACCTTTTGAAATTACTGAAAGAATTGGCCCAGTAGCTTATCGACTTGCACTTCCTAGCGAGTTCGATAAAATCCACAATGTCTTCCACGTGTCAATGCTCAGAAAGTACAGATCCGATCCATCTCATATCTTAGAGCCGGAAGAATTGGAGCTGAATCCTAACTTATCTTACGAAGAGGAACCAATTCAGATTCTGGATAGAGAAATCAAAAGACTAAGAAACAAAAATGTTGCATTGGTTAAAGTCTTGTGGAGAAATCACAAGAGGGAAGAGGCAACATGGGAACCTGAGGACACGATGAAAAAGCAATATCCTCATCTATTCGATTCAGGTAAAAATTCGAGGACGAATTTTCTTAAGGGGGGGTGAGTTGTCACATCCCAAAAACCGGTCTAGTAGAAATTAGGTTCGAAATTTTTATTCGGTTTATTATTATTTTATGGAGTAAGTAAAAATTTAGTATTATTTTATGTAGTAGTTAAAATTATTATTATTTTATGTAGTAGTTAAAATTATTATTATTTTATTATAAAAAAAAGAAAAAAATTAGGAGTAGTTGAAGCCAAATTAGTATAAAAGGGGGGGGAGATTGATGAAATCCCACGGCAATTGAGGAAGAAAAAAAAAATTTTTAGTAGGATACGATTCAATCTTTGATTGGTAGTCCGATATTTTCGATATAGGAATATCGAATTTTTGCTGACGACGGGGTAAGCTCAAATCTCTAGTTAGTTTAAGTTTCGGTATCGAGTTTGATTAATATTTTTATATATATTCGATACTGTCTTATTATTTTAATTAATTTTTATCGTAGTACACGAGGTCGATTCAGATCAACTTTCAAGCCCAATAAATAAAAATAAAGCACCGGTCTGTCAAGGTGAGTGTAGATGCATTTGTCTCGGGTGACACGGTGTCATTCCGATATTTTTTATGTTCTGATATGTGAGTATAGTCGTGTCAGGGGTAGGCTCGGTGCCTTCCCGTTGCATTAATTATGAATTTATCTATATCTGGTAGGTACCCTGCATTTTTTTGGATATGCTCAAAAATGATTATAATATGCTACATGTATATGAAATATTATCTGATATGGAGCTACGGCTCATCTTGCTATTTGATTTGATATAATCTGAAAATCATGGACTATGTGAATTTGTGTGTATTTATGGACGTTGGATACAATTGGCATGCCATAGGGTTATTCGAGCTCAACATGTAAGGGAGGACTACGGTCCAGGGCTACGGCCTATATGTGGGAGATAAAAGGATGGAAGTGTAAGGGATACATGGAGCTACGGCTCAGGGCTACGGCTCATTTATGATTTATGATATGGTGTACAGGGAATCCGCGTATCCAATGGTACCAATATAATATGTGTTCGATATGTTATACCATGACATGTGTATGATAAGATATATGATTATATTATGTTATGTTAGTGATATGGATATCTGATCATGTTATGCTTATACTGTTATAGAAGCATGCAAATAAGTTAGATTAAATTTATATTTAATCATGACATTCATATTATTGTCAATTTACTATTATGACTACCTCACTAGGCTATGTAAGCCTAACATACGTGTCTCATGCATTTTCAGGACCCTGATAGATTTTCCAACCTTTGATCGTGTGGTGCAGTTGCAAGTCACATCTCTACCTTATATGTATGATATCTTTCATGAACTCCTAGTAAAGTGGCATATGATCCAACTTTTGTATAAATTGTGTTTTGTAATTTAATAATATGGGTTTATTTTAGTAATCTAGAAAAGTCATATTAAATAAATATTGGAATAATAATAATGATAGATACGAATAATTGTCTAATAAAAATGATTAGAAAGATCTCTAAGATTTTTGTAAGTTGTTAGGCTCATTTAAATATGTAAAGAATTTTAGTAAGATAATAAAAGAAATAGATTTGAATATTTTACAAAATAGTCACTAAATATTGCATCGTCTAATCAGGTAGATAAATGACCTCCGATAGTAATGAGGTTTTACAGGCTAATAATTAGTAAGTTTATTTTCAGTATATTTTCACGAATTTCAGATAAAGACCTTTAATTTGTGAAAATTACAATTTAGTCCCTAAGTTTGAAAAAGTTTGAAATTGACCCCAATTTGAGTAAGTTGTTAATAAGTTAAGTGTTAAGTCTTAAAAGAGATTAATAAAATGTTATGAAATGATTTTTGAACTTTGAATTTATGTCTCCGATCACCGTATTGTTTTCCGGTAGCGCTCTCCGACCCGGTTCTCTACCAGGCCGGGTAGGGGGTGTTACAAATCCTATGAAAGTTCTTGGGCAACCAACTCCTTAGAGGATCCCAAGTTATATAAATGTCCCTATTTACATCATTCATTCGAATATGGTTGCTATGGATATGTATACTCATAGTTTCCCTTATACAATCAGTCAACCTATTACAATTTTTATAGCTACCCATAAACCTATCACATATGAATTCCATGCTAGTTTTAGGACATACACGAGCAATGACTTGCCCTTCAAATGCCTATATAACCAACTCAGCTCTCCTTTCCAATCCAGCATCTCTCTATTTAGGCCACACAGCTTGAGAGCTTCATTCCAAATATGTTTCAGTCCAGCATCTTTCTAGATTTAAGATAAGCATCACATAGTAAACAACAATTTTCAACATTCAATCTCTGTCTAGAGTAGACAAACGTTCCAAAATAGCCATCCAGAGTATCACTGAATGCTTTGGTATGTGTAAGCCATACCAGACCAATTTGTGCCAAAGTACTTTGGGACCTGCCTCTCTGATTTCATTCCATATATTCTCGGCCTTCACAGCTCCAGTGAGAATTAAAGAGTGAATAACAGGTCTGGACTTCAATATTTTCCTAATCCCCAACTGAAATGTGTTTTGGACTCCACATCCCACAAATTTCTACCCTTCAAAACATGAGCTCTAACCCATGCCACCCATAAAGACTCCTCAGCAATTAAAAGATCTTCGGCTAGCTAGATTATACATGTTGTATTCTATGTTGTGAGATCTTTTACTCCAAGCTCACCCTCACTTCTTGGCGATTGTCATGATTTTGATTAATATATAATGTCTATATTGTCTTAAGTGATTAAGTAATTACAATATAGTGTATGTTCATACATATTCTTAACTCTTTGATAATACGCATATACTTTGTAAACAGAGAAATTTAAACACATATCTCCTAAAATGAACATCATCCGCTTTTCCACGTACAAGTTAATTGATATATAATATATACCAGAATAATAAATCAATTGTCTCTATTACAATAAAAGAAAGAAAAGGGTATAGGTTAGATACGGATTGTTATAAAAGAGAGAGGGGTTGAGACAGACGAGGGTTATTAACACTAACAGGGCATCTGTTTAGCCAAGATAAGACCATCGGCAAGGTCCCATACCTCAGCATTCGCAACCATTCCATAATAGTGGTCTTGCTCTTCCTGGATTTCCAATTCTAAAATCATCAACCCCTTACTGCAATCAGTATCACACAGACCAAATACTTATATTCCAAGAAATCAAAAAAATAACATTAACCATTACAAATTAAATATTCATTATTTCATTCAAGACTAAAAAATGTTTCATATCTATTCCTTGCATATCTCTTGAATATTGATAAATTCCAACTTCAGACAACAAACAGCTCTTGTACCGCATATATAAACTTGAAGGCCAATCAGAATACTAATCTTTTATATAAACAAGCCGGTGAGCTAGCTTCTGATTGTGTCAAATTCAATTCCCAAAGACATCCTCTACAAAGCACAAATAAAAACTAAAATATGAAGTGCCTACTTTGTGAACTTATGAATCCAGATTCTCTCGAACACGAAAAGCTAACCGCTCTATAGACTGATCATCAAAAGAATCATCCATCTCCTTAATTTTGGACACGATGTCCATGGCTTCTTTGTATCTTCTTGCTTTACAGTAACCATCTACCACAATCTTGTAGGTGAGTTCATTGGGTCTGCAGTTGTGCTGAATCATACGGTCAATAACATCATTCATTTCGGAAAACATTCCCTGTGCAGCATAACCCGACACAAACGTGTTGTAAGTAAAAATACAAGGCAGAATCCCTTTAGTTGTCATTTCAGACAGAATTCTTATGGCCTCCTGCATTAGCCCTTTCCTGCAAAACCCTTTGATCACAGTGTTGTATGACACAATGTCTGGTTCTCCACCGGACTTGTGTAATCCTTTGAGGATTTCTTCAGCTTTCCAACACTCTCCAGCTCTGGCATACATATCCATCAAACTGTTGTAGGTCACAAGATCAGGTGTCAACCCACTTTCGCGAATCAAGTGTAGCATCTCATGGGCCCTTTCGTACATGTTGTTCTTCGAAAAAATGGATAGCATTGAATTGAATAAAACCAAATCAATTTTGTATCCATTTTTCTGTAATTCATGAAAGGCTCTCTCCATACCCTCTACTGCTCTACATCTGCAGTTTGCCAGAACAAGAGTTCTTAACAGCATCCAGCTAGGATAGATATGACCATCACTAATTTCTTTCTCAATCTTCTCTATTCCTTTCACATTCCCTCCCTTGGCATAACATTGAAGCATCAAAGAGTACGAGGTTTCACTAGGCCTGAAACCCTTATTCTTCATGTCTAGAATGACAGATTCTGCTGCTTTCCAGTCCCCTCTTCTAGCTAAAGCATTGAGAAGAGCATTGTAAGTTGTAACACATGGTGTGAACCCTACTCTAATCATCTCCTTGTACATTTTTGTAGCATCAATATCAGCCCCACAACGGCCATAGGCACTAATCAAAGTGTTGAATGTGTCTCTATCAGGCTCAAAACCACAGTTCTTCATTTCCCGAAAGACTCGGTTGACATACTTGTGCATGCCCTTATTACCACACATGGCAAGCATCGTATTCCATGTAATACGGTTGGGGGAACAGCCACTTTCTTTCATGTCGCAGAGTATCATTATCATCTCCTCAGATCGTGACTTCTTCCCCAACATCCCAAGCACTGCATTATAAGTACATACATTAGGGACACAACCTGACTCTTTCATTCTATGGAACAATCTCAAAGCCTTGTCTTCTTTTCCAGCTTTACCATAGGCATTGATGACAGTAGTGTATGTAACAGCATTTGGCCTTACACCATTCTTTGTCATTGTTTCAATAACTGCAGCCCCTTCATCATAAAACCCGGCCCTTACATAAGCAGATACAAGTTCATTGTATGTCACAGAATCAGCAGGGCAGTTGTTATCCTCCATTTCTTTCAAAATGCTTAAGGCCTCCGAGTAGACCCCTGCCTTTCCAAACACCTGTAGTAAAGCATTGTAGGTGACCGTCCCGGGTACATAGCCCTGCGACTTCAATCCAGAAAAGAACTCTTTTGCTTCACTCAACAATCCTTCTCTCCCACAAGCTGATATCACAGTACTGCAAGTAAACTCGTCGTACTTAAGTCCTTTGCTTCTCATTTCATCCAAAAGTTCTAAAATCTTATTCCAAGACCGACCCATCCTACCATAAACATCAAGCATGACATTATAGGTGACTAAAGTAGGAGAAAGGCCGGTCTCCTTCATTTTCTCAAACATGGATATTGCCCTTTTGTATTTACCTGACCGTGAATATGCATGAAGAATAGTGGTATAAGCTCGAACATCAAGGGAGTATTCCTCTATGTGAATTAAATCAAAGAGTTTCAATGCAATAGCATACTGCGACTCTCTCCCCATAATTCTGACCATTAGTTCAACAACCTGTTTGTCTAGTTTAACATTATGGGAGGCTATGTTGGAAGCTGCCCATTGAAACAAGAGGAGAGCTCTTTCCCAATCCCCCGAAAGGTCTAAAGCTTTCAATAAACTAAACATATCAAATTGAAGCAGCTGAAACTTAAGAGAATCAAAGAAATCAGGCAAGGCATTCAAAGGGTGTTCCTTTATGGAATTAAGCAGAAGCATACCCTTCGTTGTCAAAAAATCAAGCGACCCATCTCCGGATTGAGCTTCCTCTCCCTCTCCCTCTCCAGTGTTGTCAAACTGAAGAACAGAAAGCGGAGTGGGATGAAGTTTTGAAGTAGATTGTGAAGAAATGTAAAGAGAAGGGGGTTTGGGGTTGTGGGTAGTGTTGGGCGGTGAAGAGAGGTGAAGGAGGTGCTGGAGAAGAGAGTCAAGAGGGAGTGAAGGTGGAGAATGAGAATGAGAATGAGAGAGAGGAGGCTGAGGCTGAGGCTGGGGAAGGGATACGGAGCTGAATTTGACAGGCTTGCTTGATTGAGGTGGCTTCTTGGTAGGGGCAGGGTAAACAGGTTTATTGGGGAAGAGACTGCCCTCCATTGAGAACCAATTGAATTGGTTGTTAATTTGAGACTGAGAAGCAATTGAATTGAATTGGTTTAGAGAAGAAGGGTTTTATGGTAAGGAGGAGAGGTTGAAATCGAAGATGGAATTTGGTGCTGGAAACATGTCATCACTTTATCTTCTCTTCTGTCCCTCAATGGCCACTCAATTACTTGGATGCATACGCCGCGTTTTGTCAACCCTTAGGCCTTACCCTTGTTTAGGGACTCTTCCTTTACCATAATACCAACCATAAATTATCTATGGAATTTTCAAACTTATCTTCTTCTCTATCTAAAGTTTTTGTTATCCAGAAAGCCACGGAGAAGCATTCTAATCCAACTGTTGTTCCCCAAGCCTCTTGTTTCACCAATGACAGTGCTCCTTCACGCCGTGCGCAAACTCACGCTCCACAGTTCCGCCTCCTGCCATCATTTTTACTGTTTTGTTAAGGCCTAAGGGTGGTGCTTAATATGGAAAATGTATAATTTAAAGTTTAGGGTATTATAACTAGAGATTTAGATTTTAGATTTTATACTTTAATTAAATTTGAAATTTGAAGGTGGGCCATTATCATATTTTTGGTTTGTATGTGTCCGTCCGTTTCTTTGCCTTTGCTACTAGGCCAGCTTAGTTGAGCCTCATTTGCCCTCAGGCTCAGCCCACTCCCTCATATTTTGGGTGTATAATTTAAGCATAAGACATGCTTCAGATCTCACACTGTGGCAAAAACATATGATAACAGTCCGTGACATCCTTCGACACTTGCGGACAAATTTCAGCCGCTGATTTTTAGGAATTACATTGGTTACATAACCGGAGGTTGAATATTGCGAGGAATTCTGAGATTTTCATAGCCTGTGAGGAAAGTCGAATCCCATCATGTCTTCATTCCTAAAATTTAACTTTCTATTGGGATTTCAGACTATTTTAACTCCATTACTTCATACTTTAAATTTGTGAAATATCACTTTATAAAATTTGTTTTTTATATGTGATATATTAACATAGATATTGTTTTAATTCCGATTGATGTTAGGTTTTAGGTCCGATCTTGTAATATTTTAAAAAAAATAGTGTAATGTTTGTACTGTTTTGCTTTAGACCTACCTAAAATCAAGTCACCAGTGGGTTTTTTTTAATTGCCGTCTCGATTTAAAACATTCATACAATCCATAAAATCTCTTAATTTAATGAACAGATTGGATCACTCGTATAAAAGTTAGAATATTTGAATTGAAGCATTGTGGTAATACTTTATTTCTTTGGGGGTGGGTGTGAGATTTAAATAAATCAATGCCTGCCAAGATCATTCATAAAATTAATTTTATATGAGAACAGGTACATTCGTACGGGCAGGCACAATAAATTTTAGTAAATGTCGGTTAAAGTTAAAATTAAGATAACGATGGATGACAATGGCATTGACATGCAGATAAATTAATATGAACTAAATTACCCTTTAAACGCTACTTTTTTAAAAGGAGATGAGTCATGCTATGCTTATAATAAATTTAGGTTTGGCCTGTTTTACAACAGGTTGATTAATTACTCTACAAAATTATAATTAAAATTTGAAATTGTATCTCAGCCCCTTTAATGAAATATTTATTTTTCTGGTTTCGTCTTACGTTTACGTCTATGCCTCTGTGGGTATCTAAGCTAGTGTCATTTTGTTTTTGTCCTCGATTGTTAATAAAGCTATCAATCCAGTTAGGTATATGATATTTTCATGCCAAAAAAGTAAATTTTAAAGAAGAATTGTATATATAGTTTTTAATTAAGTGGGTGATTGTTTGTATGATGTTGAATGTGGTAAGTGGTAACCGTGTCCTTTGTATCAAAACTCGAAATATTTAAAACAAATAAGGGTGGGTAAAGAAGAGCAATAGAATTGTGTGGAGCCCCGAAAATATTTCCTTTACCGGTTGAGAAATACAAGCAAGAAAATACTAAGAATGGCACTTCCCACTTTGTGTAAGTGGTTACGACTATGTTCAATGGTTCATCCCGATTAGAATGAACAGAGAACTCAGTCCAACCTTGAGAGCATTTAGGTGGGACCTTGGGTTCAAATTTTTTATGGACGGCTGCCTCTAAACTTGCGGTTGTCCTGAAGACCTAAAGTTGACATATTGTAAATATGATAGGTTCAACTTGATATAGGATTGAAAGACGACATAACTTCGAGAAAGAGACGACATAGCTCTTGTCATGTTTCCAGGGGCCAAATTTGGTGGGGGATGTGTGGGCCACGCCCAAAATTTTAAAAATTATCTTTGGACCCTTTAAACTTTTTAAAATATAATTAGGAGCAAATCTCCCTTCCTCTCTCTTAATTAAAAATTATTTAAAATTATAATTAGTTTCTTTTAAACATATGAATGGTCCCTCAAAATTTTGAAGATTCACCATTTGCCTCTTTGAAAGTTTAAAAGTCTCATTAGGTTCTTTTTAATATTTAAATATTTCTAATTATTTCTTTAAAATCTTTCATCAATATGCAATTATATATTAAAGATATGCAACGAAAAAATTTACCATCGAATTTTATATTATATAAAATCTATTAAAAAATCTCTAGTTAGCCTCATCAAAATTAGATGTCTAGTTCCCGCACTGCATGTTTCATTCTGAAATATCTGTGTGATTTAACCACACACCCCACCACCTCTTGCTTTAATACCCTCTTGCTTTAATACCTGTATGATAAATCATGTAATTTAATATATGGAACCTTATAATTAAAGGAAAATGGAGGGTTAATGCCATGTAAATAAACCTATACAATAAGATTACGTGTTAACCAAATTTTAGGGGAGAGGAAGATTACTATCAGTTTGTCACTTGAGATAAATGCGTATTCTATTATTTCTTCCATGTTATTCTGAGTTTTTATACCTTACCTATAGGGACGAAACTAGAAATTAGTAAATAAGGGTACCATAATGATATTAAAAAAATTGAAGGGGCATAATAATATTTTAAAAAAATTAAAGAGATTATAGAATTAATTTTACATTTTTTTCTAAAAAAAACTATTTTAATACTATTAGAAGAAGAAGAAAAAAGCTGGCAGGGCCCACGCCGCTAAAACCCACCTATATGTCCCGCCCCTGCCCACCTGCATGGTATTTCATTTCATCCATAAGCCTTCTCCCCCAACATGATCTTTGGTCATTCCCATGTGTGTGTGTTTAACTCATATTATCTGTTATTGTTCATTATATGAATTTTCTGCAACTTATTGATCCTGTTCACATGACCATAGATACTCAGTGACCGAACGACCAAGTCCAACCAGTCTTTTTTTTTTGTTGCTAAACCAGTATAATTAGTTTGATTAATGAAATTAATTCGTTGGATAATTTAAAGGTCAATTAAAATTTAAAGGTCAATGTACGGAATAATTAATAATCTGAAAACAATAATGGATGATTTATAACACAAGAATGAGAAAGACGGTGACTATTGCTAGAAACAAGGTATATTCTAACGTGAGTGGTGGCTGGTTAGGTGGTATACATATATATACAGGCTAGTGGCTACAGCATTAATCATTGTCACATGAACACATGTTCGCTTGGCTTGGGAAAACTGAAAAAATTGACCCTCTTCTCAATAATTCATCCCACACAAACTTTTAATGAAGAGATTGATAATTAGAATACATTTAAACATGAGAATTTATATACATGAATTATTTGAATCGACTTATAATACAAATTTTTTTAATAGATTATAAAAGTATCATTGAAAAACAAGTAAAATAAAAATTCAATCGAGGTTATCCAACCCACCAGAGTACCTACTTTGCTTATCTGTATTTGTATCAGCTTATTAATAATAATTATAATGCTAAAATGGGCGCATCTTAATGCGTAAGGGAGGTTGCCAGAGAAGCATGCTTCATCCATCCAACTTCGAAATACCCATCCACATAATTGCCACAAGCTTGTTGGACAAGCCAATACTACTACTATTACTAATAATAATTTCAACTCAAATTCTTTTATTTCAGTTCAATTTTTTTAAAAAAATATTATTACTTAATTGGGTTAATTTAAAAATATTTATTACTACGAAATACTCACGTTATCACTATCCCAAATGTTATATAAGGGGAGATTAAAAGTTTTAAAATGAATCATCTTAAAATGAGACTAAAATAAGGTGCAACGAAATTCTTACAAAATTTATAAGAATTTTAGCATGCCTCATTTTAAGGTAGGTTGCAGAAATCAAGAGATTCCACAACTTGGCTAGATTTAAAATTCGATATGACAGACGTCGGCAAATGGTTGGAGAGTTTTATACGCAGTAATTGTGAGCGATTTCCGTAAAACGGTCCTAGTGGGTACAAAACTAATACTAGTAGAGGTAGGTTAGGTGTACCACCTAGTACTTGCTAGACAGAGTTAACTGTCACGCAGTGCTCAACCTACTCATTGGCACACTCCCCTATAACATAAAGCTTTTCCTTTTCCATCTTATCAACCTAATACATTAAAAAAAAAAACACTTCATTACTGAAATTCGGTATATGATCCGTGACTGCTTTTAAGCATTCAACAGGTCTTTAGTTAATATATGGGTAATTTTTTAATGCAAAACTTAGAGGCATTAATTACTTTAGATTTTTTATTATCAATTCATACATTACTTTTTTATTACAAGATTTGCTAACATGTATCCAAAAGCACTCATTAAAATTAATGTATAACGAGAAATGTTTATCAATTCATACATTACATAGTTATTTGGTTCAACTATGAGTAAGAATTCATCCAAATCATACATTGGCGATGAAATATATGAATTTACATTCAAATAATACCCGTTAAAGAGAAAAAAAATAAAATAAATTGTAAACTAAAGGCACCACTCTTTCTGTGCAAAATTAATATCCATGAGTGGCCCGTTAAGTTAATTTTTTTTTTGAAATAGTTAAGTTAAATTAAATATAAATTAAACTTGAAGGTATATAATAATAACAATTACGAATTTCTTGATGTAAGAGCTACAGTCGTCTTTGGGAATAATTAATTCAACTAAATAAAATAAAAAACAATGAAAGGAGGGATTAACTAACATTGAACTAAGGAGAAGGCATGTGCGGTCCATACGTAACCGCTGCTTGCTCCCTGTCCTCTCTTGTCTTTTACTCCTTGGACTACACTTCAAGTACAGATTCAGTACTTCATAAATCATAACCGTAGTAATAAAAAATGGATAAACTACATAAATGACCGCCTTATTATTAGTAAAGTCGTAATTAGATCACCTTACTTTTTTCGAAGTAATTAAGAAATGTTGAAAATTGGCTTAAAAAAAAAAGTCAAAAATGGATGCAAATGAAAAAAAAAGAAGTCAAAAATGGATGCAAAAGCCACCGGAAAAAAGTAGGTGAAATAGTGGCATGGGATAATTAATTTTTGGTCCCTAAAGTTTAGGTTATTTATAAGTTAGTCCCTAAAGCTCAACTATAAATAGCCTAGCCATTTGCCATTCTTATACATCCCAAATCATTCTAACCTCCTCCCAATACTAGAGAAATTAGAGAGTTTTCATAGAGTTGTTTTCTCCTTTTTATCAAGAGAGAATTGTCATTGTTTTCTCCTTGTTAGACTGAGAGAAGTTGTAATTCCTATTTTCTCATAGTGAAATTCTTCTACCTTTGTCTGTGGTTTTTACCCTATATTATTTAGGGGTTTTCCACGTAAAATCTGTGTCTCCTTTATCTTCATTGTTATTTTCTCAAATTATCAGTTGCGTTTTTGCTCTATCCGACGATCGTAATCCGCAACAATTGGCATCAGAGCCAGATTTGGGTGCGTATATCTACTTACCGTATTCTCTGTTGGTTGCCACTGAAAAGTGGATCCTCCATCATAAGAAAGTAAGTTAGATATTACTCATTCATTGAAGGTGGTGGGCACTATTCACGTCAAAAAGGTGAAATAGTGGGAGCTATCTGAAATAGAAGCTATGGCAACGAAATTTGATATTGAAAAGTTCAATGGGAGAAATTTCTCACTGTGGAAATTGAAGATAAAGGCCATCCTAAGAAAAAACGGATGTCTAGCGGCTATCAGCGAAAGGCCGGCAGATTTTACGGATAACAAGAAATGGAATGAGATGGACGAGAATGCTATTGCAGACCTTCATTTAGCATTAGCAGATGAAGTACTATCAAGCATCGAGGAGAAGAAGACAGCCAAGGAGATTTGGGATCACCTCGCAAAATTATACGAGGTCAAATCGTTGCACAATAAAATTTTCCTTAAGAGGAAATTGTACACTCTTCGGATGTCAGAATCTACTTCAGTGACAGAGCACTTAAACACGTTGAATACTCTATTTTCTCAGCTTACATCCCTAAGCTATAAAATAGAGTCACAAGAACGTGCTGAACTTCTGCTTCAAAGTCTACCTGATTCGTATGATCAACTCATCATCAACTTGACGAACAACAACCTTACAAGTGATCTAGTCTTCGATGACGTTGCAGCTGCTGTTCTGGAAGAAGAAAATCGGCGCAAGAACAAGGAAGACAGACAAGGAAATCTGCAACAAGCAGAGGCCTTAACGGTGATGAGAGGAAGATCAACAGAACGTGGCCAAAGTAGCAGTCACAATCATGGTAGATCAAAGTCAAGGAGTAAGAAGAATTTAAAGTGCTACAACTGTGGAAAGAAGGGTCACATGAAGAAGGATTGTTGGAGTTTACCTAAAAACTCCAATCCTCAAGGAAATATGGCAAACACTTCAGATGATGGAGATGCTCTCTGTTGTGAAGCAGCAACAGCCATGGAAGGCAGAAAAAGATTTGCAGACATATGGCTTATTGACTCGGGAGCCACATATCACATGACCTCAAGAAGAGAATGGTTCTATAATTATGAACCTATCTCAGGAGGATCTGTGTACAGCTGCAATAATCATGCCTTGGAAATTGTTGGCGTTGGAACCATCAAATTGAAGATGTATGACGGGACAACCAAAGTTGTTCGAGATGTGCGACACGTGAAAGGCTTGAAGAAAAACTTATTATCCTACGGATTGTTGGATAATAATGCAAGCAAGATTGAAACACAGAAAGGAATCATGAAGGTGTTCCATGGAGCGCTTGTGGTGATGAAAGGTGAAAAGATAGCTGCAAATTTGTACATGCTGAAGGGAGAGACTCTGCTAGAAGCTGAAGCCTCTGTTGCCTCATGTAGTTCAGATTCTACCATGTTATGGCATCGGAAACTTGGACACATGTCAGAACAGGGAATGAAAGTCCTTGTGGAGCAAAAGCTACTTCCGGGTTTAACAAAGGTATCACTTCCTTTGTGTGAACATTGTATTACAAGTAAGCAGCATCGATTAAAATTCAACACATCAAATTCTAGAGGCAAGGCTGTTCTAGAATTGGTTCACTCTGATGTATGGCAAGCACCGGTTACATCCCTAGGCGGAGCAAAGTATTTTGTCTCCTTCATTGATGACTACTCTAGGAGATGTTGGGTGTATCCTATCAAGAGGAAGGCAGATGTGTTTTCAACCTTCAAAGTTTTCAAAGCGCGGGTGGAACTTGATTCTGGAAATAAGATCAAGTGTTTCAGATCAGATAATGGAGGTGAATATACAAGTGATGAATTTGATGACTTTTGCAGAAAAGAAGGCATCAAAAGACAGTTCACAACAGTATACACTCCTCAACAAAATGGAGTGGCAGAGCGGATGAACAGAACTCTGTTAGAAAGAACACGAGCAATGTTGAGAGCTGCAGGGCTAGAAAAAGCTTTCTGGGCAGAAGCAGTCAATACCGCCTGTTATTTGGTGAATCGGGCTCCATCAACTGCAATTGAGTTGAAGACACCGATGGAAATGTGGACTGGTAAACCAGTTGATTATTCAAACCTCCATATATTTGGAAGTATTGTGTACGTGATGTACAATGCCCAAGAAATTTCAAAGTTGGATCCAAAATCCAGAAAATGTAAATTCTTGGGGTATGCTGATGGAGTAAAGGGGTATCGCTTGTAGGATCCCACTGCCCGCAAAGTGATTATCAGCAGGGATGTTATCTTTGTAGAAGATAAGCTACAAAGAAAAGAAGAAGATGATAGCACTGATAAAGAAAAGCCAGAGACTACACAGATACATGTTGAAAATGAGTCTGAACAGAGAGATTGTTCTGAAGCAGAACCAGAGCTCGAGGAATCAGAACCAGAGAATTCTGAAGCTCCAACAACTCGTCAATCAGATCGTGTGAGAAGACGCCCCAATTGGCACTCAGATTATGTTATAGAAGGTAATGTTGCATACTGCCTTTTAACGGAGGACGGTGAGCCATCATCATTCGAGGAGGCAATGAACAACTCAGATGCTTCGCAGTGGATGGCGGCAATGCAAGAAGAAATCGAAGCCCTTCATAAAAATAATACATGGGAACTTGTGCCACTACCACAAGGAAGGAAGCCAATTGGTAACAAATGGGTCTTCAAAATCAAGAGAAATGGTGACGATCAAGTAGAGAGGTATCGTGCAAGACTGGTGGTCAAAGGATATGCTCAGAAAGAAGGTATTGATTTCAATGAAATCTTTTCTCCTGTGGTTAGACTAACAACGGTTCGAGTTGTCCTGGCAATGTGTGCTACATTGAATTTACATCTAGAGCAGCTAGATGTTAAAACAGCTTTTCTTCATGGAGATCTTGAAGAAGAGATTTACATGCTCCAGCCTGAAGGTTTTGAAGAAAAAGAAAAGAAGAACTTGGTTTGTAGGTTGAACAAATCTCTGTACGGTTTAAAGCAGGCGCCGAGGTGTTGGTACAAGAGATTTGACTCCTTCATCATGAGCCTTGGATACAACAGACTTAATGCAGACCCTTGTGCTTACTTCAAGAGGTTTGGTGAAAACGAATTTGTTATATTGCTGTTGTATGTAGATGACATGTTGGTTGCAGGCCCCAACAAAGATCATATTGAAGAATTAAAGGCACGACTGGCTAGGGAATTTGAAATGAAGGACTTGGGACCAGCAAACAAGATTCTAGGGATGCAAATTCACCGAGACAGAAGTAATAGGAAGATTTGGCTTTCACAAAAGAATTACTTGAAAAAGATCTTGTCACGATTCAGCATGCAAGATTGTAAGCCAATTTCTACCCCTCTTCCTATTAACTTTAAATTATCCTCCAGTATGAGTCCTAGCAGTGAAGAAGAGAGGATGGAGATGTCTCGAGTACCGTATGCATCAGCAGTGGGAAGTTTAATGTTCGCTATGATTTGTACAAGACCAGACATTGCACAAGCAGTGGGAGTGGTTAGTCGGTACATGGCGAATCCAGGCAGAGAGCATTGGAATGCTGTGAAAAGGATCCTGAGATACATCAAAGGGACCTTAAATGTTGCATTATGTTACGGGGGATCAGACTTTCTTATCAGCGGGTATGTCGATTCTGACTATGCAGGAGATTTGGATAAAAGCAAATCTACAACAGGGTATGTGTTTACACTTACTGGTGGAGCTGTAAGCTGGGTTTCAAAACTGCAATCGGTTGTGGCTACGTCAACAACGGAGGCAGAATATGTAGCAGCTACACAAGCCAGTAAAGAAGCAATATGGTTGAAAATGCTATTGGAGGAGCTCGGGCACAAACAAGAGAATGTCTCTTTGTTTTGTGACAGTCAGAGCGCCTTGCATCTTGCAAGGAATCCTGCTTTTCACTCAAGAACAAAACACATTCGGGTCCAATACCACTTCATTCGTGAGAAAGTGGAAGAAGGGACGATAGATATGCAGAAGATCCATACCGATGACAACATAGCAGATTTCATGACAAAAGCAATCAACACTGATAAGTTTACTTGGTGTCGATCCTCTTGTGGCTTGTTAGAGACGTAAGCAACATGGAAAATACGAGGTAGAAAGAATGGTGTGAAGATATGATTGTTCCAATCAAATCTTCAAGTGGGAGATTTGTTGAAAATTGGCTTAAAAAAAAAGTCAAAAATGGATGCAAATGAAAAAAAAGAAGTCAAAAATGGATGCAAAAGCCACCGGAAAAAAGTAGGTGAAATAGTGGCATGGGATAATTAATTTTTGGTCCCTAAAGTTTAGGTTATTTATAAGTTAGTCCCTAAAGCTCAACTATAAATAGCCTAGCCATTTGCCATTCTTACACATCCCAAATCATTCTAACCTCCTCCCAATACTAGAGAAATTAGAGAGTTTTCATAGAGTTGTTTTCTCCTTTTTATCAAGAGAGAATTGTCATTGTTTTCTCCTTGTTAGACTGAGAGAAGTTGTAATTCCTATTTTCTCATAGTGAAATTCTTCTACCTTTGTCTGTGGTTTTTACCCTATATTATTTAGGGGTTTTCCACGTAAAATCTGTGTCTCCTTTATCTTCATTGTTATTTTCTCAAATTATCAGTTGCGTTTTTGCTCTATCCGACGATCGTAATCCGCAACAAGAAATTATACTATTAATTTGGATTTAATTTGGCCACCTGCCGTTAGAATCAACGGTAGGGTGACGTGGTAGTTAAAAAAGGTATAATCATACATTTTGTTCCTGCTATTTACACATTCTTTCAATTTAGTTATAATTTTAAATTAATAAAATTAATTAATTATTTAATTACGTATCAACACCTAATTAAATAATTAATTTATTTTATTAATTTAAAATTATGACTAAATTGAAAGAATGTGTAAATAGTATAGACCAAATGTGTAATTATACCCCATTTTTTAAACTGCCACATCACCATGCCGTTAGATTCTAACGACGGGTAGCCAAATTGAGTCTAAATTAATAATATGGTGGCTTAATTGCTTCGAGAAAAAAAATGACACAATCTCGACTTTACCAATAATAAGGTGGTCATTTATGTAGTTTACCCTAAAAAATAAAATATTGCCTTCTCAATTATTTTTTTTCCTTATCAAATTGTAATAGATATGGAATATTGTTTTGTTCTTCCTTGTCATTTTATTTAAAAGTTCAAAAAATTTCACGATATGATCACATGTATTTCATTATATAATTAGTATTTTTTCTTTTTCACCGAGATTACTAGTTAGATTTTGATGAATCTCTTCTTGAATTAAGATAACCGAGTGTATAATTAGTACATATGAATAGTTTAATTTTAATTGATCATTACAAATATACAAATATATGGTTGGATTGATTATCAAAATATATCAAGATTTAATATATGAATAAAATAAATATATTAGAATTTATTCCAAAACAAATCTTGAAATAACATTAAAGCTTAAAATTATCGAAATTTCTTACCATTTAGTGATAACCTCGTTGACTTAGATCCTTGGTTTTGAAATATCAATGTCAAAACGGGCAAGGTAAGCCTTGTAAACCGTAGAGTTTGTAATTCATTATATATATTTTATACGTGAGTGTGAGGACTGAGGGGACATATATCATGCTGTTTTTGGGGCGTCGTAGAGTAGGCATAGTCTTTGAGATGCAAATTTCGTGCTTATTAATTGCCTTCCTTTCACCAGGTGTTGCATTCATGCACCTTCCATATGTTTGATTATAAGTTGGAATATAAACCAACTTATTTTTAAAACTATACTAATAACTGAGTTGGCGCGCATATATATATATATATATCAAAGTTTTATGTTGATATTTTCAAGGATCCTTACAACTATTTGTACAGACATGGTTTGAAGATTTTCACGGTGCGAATATAATAATTTTTATATTATTCTCATTTGAGCTTTAAGGATAAATTTTTCTCATCTTTATTCTCGTCATTATAAAAGAAAAATTCGGTCATTATCTATTTATATCGATTTAGATCTTATTATTTTCGGTTTATTCTCCTCTTGATTGTCACCATTGATTTTATACATCAATTTTTATATTAAAAACAAATGTATTTATCTTCGAGAAGAGGAAGAAAAGTTGAGAATGTTGTAATTCTCAATTTATCATAATATTTTCATATGGTAAATTACTTATAACCTTTATAAAATAAAGCTGACTCATTTATTCTTTTGGATGTACAATATTTTAAAATTAATTATAGAATACATTAACTTTAAGTGCTCAACAGAAATTCCTCGACTTTTAAGTGTAAAGATGTTTATATCAAAATTCAAAAGGAGACGCCACTAAAATGTTGGTCAAGATATTCTTGATTTAAAAACAAATCTTAATTAATGGCAGTCAACCCATATGGAAATTACCATGCAAGGCATGTACTATTTTTTTTCCTTCTTGAAAGTAAGGCATGTACTATTTAAATGCAATGCAGAGGATAAATTATATCATAAGGTCGGTTCACCATGTTATTTATGATCCCGATTAATTGTAAATTCACTTGGTAAAAAATAATATAAAAAAATTAATAAAATAAATACTTTTTATTGATTAGAACTATAAATGACATGTCAAGCCATACCTATGATATAATTTCTCGATATAGAGACATGATTCAATGAATTACGTGATAATGAAAACCGACAACTCAACCGGTAGGAGGGAAGTAGTGAAAGCAAAGGAAAGGTCCCACCCCCGCCCCTATAGCCTAAACACTAAATGGGGCCAAAGCCAAAGCCAAGGCTTTTTATTGTATGACAATATTGGCCTTGCCTTTGAGAATCGCTAGCTAATAGGCAATAGCTATAGCATATAAATAAGCTCAGGCTTGTCCATCAGCAGAAAGCAAAACTCCTTTTGCCCCAAATCCAGAATTTTGTTTTTTGGGGATTCTGGAAATCTTCATTCATTTCATAGTTGTACGATATACTCTATTGTTTAAGATTTGACTACTCTTTTCTGCTGCTGCTATGGGTGCTATCAGTCTTGAAGAGATCAAGAACGAGACTGTTGATCTGGTAAGTCTATATTTTCATTTTAGATATCGAAATCATGTTTAGTTTATCATCCGTAAATGAGATCCAGAAGGGGCAGTGTTCTTAGCTTTACTTTTACCACTTTCGTCTCTTAGCTTAACTGAGTCACATAGTGATAGTGGGAGATTAATACAGTTTCATTGTCATTAGTCATTACCCTGAAAAGTAGTAAATGCAGACCATTGGATTTTCGCTTTACCACCCTTCCTTGAGATATTTGTTAAAGTAGTCATGTTTATACCTTGGAATATTTGTTAATATATTACAGAACTTTTATAATCTATTATTATCAAATTATTTTTTAAAACAACAAATATAATGAAATATTTACTATAGGTCCATTTTCTTTCACAAATATTCACCCTTTGATAAAGGTAAGTAATCCAATGTTGTTTTCTAAGATTGGATGATTGAGAGTTAAATAAGTGAAATACTAGTCGAAATTAAAATTGAGAAATGGAGTTATAACTATTTTTTTATATGAAAGGAAAAAAAAATAAACTTGGACTTTTATAAACAATTATTGAACAGAGTGTACGGTGTATAGAAATAGAATTGAGGAAAAGACTTGTCAATTTTTTGTGCATTGCCAAACGGATGTAAACATGTGAGAGAGGGACTCCATGTGGGACAACCCTACTAAATAATTATTATTACTCCATAATCCATTTTGTTTAAATAGAACCTTTTTGTTAATTAATTTGAATTTTTAGAAGATGGAGATCCTGGTTTTCATACATGCGGAGTTTTTGATTTTTGGGTAGCATCCCAAAGCCTCCACTTCTATCACGAGTTCACTCACACTATGTTTTTTTATATTCTTTGACTCGTCAATTGTGTAAATCAACACAAAACTTATCGTAATTGATTAATGATTTGTTAGTTTCACTCACACTGCATCTGCATGTTTAATTTCATTTTAAAACAGAGTAAATAGGATGGAAATCTCAAATTTAATGCTAACAATTACAGGAAAAAATCCCAATAGAGGAAGTGTTTGAGCAGCTGAAATGTAGCAGAGAAGGACTGAGTTCGGACGAGGGAGCCAGCAGGCTTCAGATTTTTGGACCCAACAAATTAGAAGAGAAAAAGGTAGAGTAGATTTCCATCATGCCCTGCCTATCAGTGCATTTGAATTTGCTGACAAGTTTAGATGATCAGGAAAGCAAATTTCTAAAGTTTTTGGGGTTCATGTGGAATCCCCTGTCATGGGTGATGGAAGCTGCTGCAATCATGGCCATTGCTTTGGCAAATGGTGATGGGAAGCCCCCAGACTGGCAAGACTTTGTTGGTATTGTTTGTCTGCTGGTAATTAACTCTACCATCAGTTTCATTGAAGAAAACAATGCTGGCAATGCTGCTGCTGCTCTTATGGCTGGTCTTGCCCCTAAAACCAAGGTTTTTCTTTATCATGTCTAACACTTGTTTTTACTAATTTGATGGTTTATTGTCTCTTCTGAATATAATGAGTGTATATAATATAGGTGCTTAGGGATGGCAAATGGAGTGAACAGGAAGCAGCAATTCTGGTTCCTGGAGACATTATTAGCATTAAACTGGGAGACATTATCCCTGCTGATGCCCGTCTTCTTGAAGGCGATCCCTTGAAGATTGATCAATCTGCCCTTACAGGTGAATCACTTCCAGTGACCAAGAACCCTGGAGACGAAGTATTCTCCGGATCCACTTGCAAACAAGGTGAAATCGAGGCTGTTGTTATTGCCACTGGTGTTCACACCTTCTTTGGCAAGGCTGCACATCTTGTGGACAGCACCAACAATGTAGGACACTTCCAAATGGTGCTCACTGCTATCGGGAACTTTTGTATTTGTTCAATTGCCATTGGTATGTTGGTCGAGATCATAGTCATGTACCCCATTCAACGCCGCAAGTACCGGGATGGAATCGACAATCTCTTGGTTCTCCTGATTGGTGGTATTCCCATTGCTATGCCCACTGTTTTGTCCGTGACCATGGCAATCGGATCTCACAGGCTGTCTCAGCAGGGTGCTATCACCAAGCGAATGACTGCCATTGAAGAAATGGCCGGTATGGATGTCCTTTGTAGTGATAAGACGGGAACATTGACACTTAACAAGCTGAGTGTTGATAGAAACTTGATTGAGGTGTTTGTGAAGGATGTTGATAAGGATCATGTTGTCCTGCTCGCTGCAAGGGCCTCTAGAACTGAAAATCAAGATGCCATTGATGCCGCCATTGTTGGAATGCTTGCTGATCCAAAGGAGGTATTCCCATTTCTTCTCTCTACTGTTTCTTGATTTTGGGAAATGGCCCTAGGATAATTATTTATGTTCAACACGCTATTCATACAGGCAAGAGCTGGCATTAGAGAGATGCACTTCTTGCCTTTCAATCCTGTGGACAAGAGAACTGCTTTGACTTACATCGATTCCAACGGTAACTGGCACCGATCAAGCAAAGGTGCTCCTGAGCAGGTATTTTTTTTTATCATGATTTGCCGCGTGCAATATATGAAAATTTACAACTTAATTATTTCATATTTGTCTACAGATATTGTCCCTTTGCAATGCAAAAGAAGATCTTAAGAAGAAGGTTCATTCTATCATTGACAAGTTCGCTGATCGTGGACTTCGGTCATTAGGTGTTGCAAGACAGGTTATTCTAGAAGATGTTCTAACTACTATTCCGTTGTTTTAATATTGAAAAGTTCCCTTACCCTTTATCATTTCTTATACTTTCAGCAAGTTCCAGAAAAAACAAAAGAAGGTGCTGGTACTCCTTGGCAATTTGTTGGTTTGTTGCCTCTGTTTGATCCTCCAAGGCATGACAGTGCAGAGACCATTCGCAGAGCTCTTAATCTTGGTGTTAATGTCAAGATGATAACCGGTAACCAAATCCATTCACAAGTTTATCTATGCATGATTCCATCCCTAGTAGAACTTCATGTTTTGAAGCAATTTCTCACTTATACTTTTTGCATTGTCCAGGTGATCAACTTGCCATTGCAAAGGAGACCGGCCGACGACTAGGAATGGGAACAAACATGTATCCATCTGCTTCTTTGCTAGGTCAAGACAAGGATGCAAGCATAGCTGCCCTTCCTGTGGAAGAGTTGATTGAGAAGGCAGACGGGTTTGCCGGCGTCTTTCCAGAGCACAAATACGAAATTGTGAAGAAGTTGCAGGAGAGGAAGCACATTTGTGGAATGACTGGAGATGGTGTTAACGATGCTCCTGCACTAAAGAAGGCTGACATCGGTATTGCTGTGGCCGATGCTACAGATGCCGCACGAGGCGCTTCAGACATTGTTCTTACAGAACCTGGACTAAGCGTTATTATCAGTGCAGTGTTAACTAGCAGAGCTATTTTCCAGAGGATGAAGAACTACACTGTAAGTTGCTCCTTCAAGCATATTCTAAAGATCAAAGTGGTAGATTTTGCAATGCATGACTTTGCTTTCTTTACTTCCCACAGATCTATGCAGTCTCCATCACTATCCGTATAGTGGTAAGTACATAATTAGTGATCATATATATAGTCATTATTAATAACTTTAAGTTCCAGATTGATTCATATGTCCGACTTTTTGTTTCTGATTTTGCAGTTTGGATTTATGTTTATTGCTCTCATCTGGAAGTTCGATTTTTCGCCATTCATGGTTTTGATCATTGCCATTCTAAATGATGGTGAGATTTCAAGAAGTGAATGGTTATACATGATTCACATTTTTCTTATGTTCTATTGCTTAACTAGGTTGAATTATAGTATTAACAGTTTAATACTAATCGATTTGAATGTTAATCAGGAACTATCATGACGATCTCAAAGGACAGAGTAAAGCCATCTCCCTTGCCTGATAGCTGGAAACTGAAAGAAATTTTTGCCACTGGAATTGTGCTTGGGGGCTACTTGGCATTGATGACTGTCGTTTTCTTCTGGGTTATGCATGATACCAACTTCTTCACGGTACGTGGTGCCAAAAGTTTGCAGTTGATATTTAGTAGAGGATTCAGATTCAAAGTTTGTATTTAGTCTCTGTCGCCATGAAATGCAGGACAAATTTGGAGTAAGGTCGCTAAGGGACAAGGAGGATCAAATGATGGGTGCTTTATATTTACAAGTGAGCATTGTGAGCCAGGCTCTAATTTTTGTGACTAGATCACGTAGTTGGTCGTTTGTCGAGCGTCCTGGACTGCTATTGGTCACTGCCTTCATTATTGCACAGATGGTAAGAATTCACTTTTCCTTCTGTCCAACTCCATGTTCGATGAATGGTTCACCATGCTAAAGATGTTAAATTGTGGTGTTCCATAGGTTGCTACTGTGATTGCTGTATATGCCAACTGGGGATTTGCAAGGATTCAAGGAATAGGATGGGGATGGGCTGGGGTCATATGGCTTTACAGTGTTGTCTTCTACATCCCACTTGATCTAATGAAGTTTGCCATTCGTTACATCTTAAGCGGAAAAGCTTGGCTCAACTTGCTAGAAAACAAGGTATCATCTATCTTAATTTACATTGTATCAATCTATGAATTACTAAACTCGAATCCTTTAACAGACTGCATTCACCACCAAGAAAGATTATGGAAAGGAAGAGAGGGAAGCACAATGGGCACTTGCTCAAAGGACATTACATGGGCTTCAACCACCAGAGGCTACTAACCTCTTCAATGATAAGAACAGCTATAGAGAGTTGTCTGAGATTGCAGAGCAGGCCAAGAGGCGAGCAGAGGTCGCAAGGTACACATTCAGTCATTCTTCCTGACATGGGATAATATGTGTGTGTGTGTGTTTAAAACATGAAAAGTAATATTGGGTTGTTATGATATAGGCTTCGTGAGCTTCACACCCTGAAAGGGCACGTGGAGTCGGTGGTGAAGCTGAAGGGGCTGGACATTGATACAATCCAGCAGCATTACACAGTTTAGGAAGTTGCAGTTGAATGAGTTTCTCTCTACAACATGTGGTTTAGTGTTTATTTTGCTTGCCTGTTACTGTTAGTATGTAATAGAGAAAGGGATATGTTTTGGCCACATCTTGCTCCAACAAGGAGCCGAGCCATGTAATCTTCCATTTTACGCTCTTATTAATTCTTAGCTTCAAATCTACTTTTTCCTATTCTTTGATCAAATAGCTGCCTGCCCACCACAACAATTTGGGCAAATTATAATAATAAAAAAAACAATCCATTAAGATTTATTAAACATCTTTCACATTATACAAGTGCAACGAGAATACAAGTGTGTGTTTGTACAGGGGTTTATTTTAAAACAAGACTTGCGGGGGAAATATGATTATCCAAGCTAGAAACCTAAAGTTGTCACAAATTAATTCAATGTCAATTTATTTGAAATATGATAATCTAAGTTTTATTTTAGAGGTATTATTATGGTCGCACAAATGTTTTGGAGCATAATTTTAAATATCCTATGTTCTTTGTTTTAGAGGTACAAGGCATGAAAGCAAGATAGAACAACTGCAGTCTGCAGATGGATACTTAGGAAAGATATTATTATCATAAAAGGAATAACTTGATCAAAAAAAGAGAGGAAGGAATAAATCTCAAATTTTGATTTGGTGCAATTCTATACATGTCCGAATTTCACAATTATTGAAGATTATAAAATAATCTCCCTCAATTTTAGGATTTCTACCATGAATACCGAGCAACATAAATCACAGCAGTAGATATTAGCCAACCTGATCAACTATTACATGCAAAGGTTGAAGGTTGACTAGTAAACAAATAATTCAACTTTCTTGTATTTTGGCAAGGAAATAAAAAGCAACAAGGTTCCGACAAAACTGATGAGATACTTTACAACAGAGCAGAAGTTGACTGGTTAGTTTGCAAGAACTATGACACTGATAATTTAATCACAACAATTCTGTCAATTGAGAAAGAAAAAAGATGGCATTTTGTTATTCGTGTGTTCAGGTATCATAACATGCTAAAGGATATGGAAGCCATAAACTTTTAGCTACTCACAAGGCTGAAAACTCAACTTCCTGAGAGCAAGGCCTATATGCGACAAATGTGCTATCATCTGAGAAGGAACCCGGATTAAAGCAGGTAATTCCAGTGTATTTGAATGCCTTCTGCTCACTTCTATCGCCTAAAACAACCTGTGCACAGAAAAACCATGGAGTAAACAATATTAAATCTTTGCTCTAAACATGATAGTGAGAGCAGAGATGAATCTGATCTTCCAACTATAAGCCACACATCCTGTGAAATGTATTAATACCCCATGCAATCTGGCAAGCTAATAGTCGCCGTCCTAGGCTAGTTCCTGGGTAGGACATGAAACACTTGCAAACAACTTGCTCAACTACCAAAATGTTATTCAGTTAGATTCACTTTTTCCCTTCTTCATCCTTTTTCCAATATAACTTTTTTTAATGCCTGAAAGCAACCAAAAGGAAATAAAAGCAGGTGGATAAGAACATTACCGTATGTGGAGTTGGATACAGATGGAGACAATGATCATAATTCCAAATAATGGGTTGTACGAAGAGAGGAAGAGGGCAGAGATGACTTTGATGGGTTATAGTGGCAACAAGCTGCAAAATAAAGCCAAGCAAGTCAATCTCATAACAACAGAAGAACAAGTAAATGGAGCAGTCCCAAATAATTAAAAGCTGTTTTGGGGGGTGAAGGTTACATGTTCAAAAGGATCATCTGTTTCATCGGTAGAAGGGGGAATCAAACAAGAACGGCGCATTCTATACAGTAGATCTTGACGAAAAAAGACAATTTCCTGGGTGTAGAACTTTACTCTGCATCAAACCAACAACAGCACTTGCGAGTTAATTCATTCCAAATTTCAGGGGACAAACCCTCAGCTTCTGGCCATTAACTGGCTTTTGAAATCAAAGTCTGGGCTCAAAAGAAGCTCTCCACAAAACATTAAGATATCTTTTCATGTATTATAGGTTTGAGATTAGGATGATTAACCTGCAGGGATTACTAGAAAATATAGCATTTGGAACATGCTTCCGGAGTTCTTCTGTGAGGTATTTTGGTAAAGCACACCGAGGTAGAACCGTTGATGGACCTGAAATTATTAAAAAACAAATATATTTTAGTTATACTTCTCTTTTAAGGAACAGGCAGTTATTATGGGGTAAACCCTCAATATACCTGGATCATTGGGACCTGGAATAAACAGAAACTTGCACTGCTCTTTCAGTCGGGGACGAGCTTCAATCATTTTGCCCAATTTGCCAAATTGCAACCTGGGGATTGAAGTAGAAAGTTACTCTCCAACCATTTTTTCCAGAAGTGACAACCTTATAAAATAACAAGAATAACCTACTTCAATTATCCCTCACCTGAGACTTGCGAAAGAATGAAAGGAGAGGTTACACGGGTGAGAACAAAAGTCACCCATGAAAACAAACAAGGAAGGAACGATTTCAACATTCTCAAATCCATCAAGGACAGTCTCCAGCTTTTCCATAACCTTCTCTACGAACAAGATGTTATTATTACGTCTTATTCAGCAAATAGGACACACACCAAAGGACTAGAGCCCATGAATTACCTGTTCATTGTCCAGACAAATGTCAGACAGTATGACAAACATGTCATTTACTGCTCTTTTTTCTAGATCTGCAAGTCTGAGCTATTAAGGGGTATAGGAAAATATTATCAGTTTGTAGGACTTATGGACCACTATAATCAACAAAGAAGTTAAGGCATTTTTCTAAATATTGAACAGCAAAAGGGGAATAATTAGGATACTGTCTCCTCTTTTGTTAGTGTTCCACAGCCAAAGAAGTCATGCCCAGCAAGTACTTTGAGTGATTTATCTCTGTTCTCTAAGGGAGGAAAACCGCAGGTAATTACCTTCACACAAAGCAAAATTAGCGCTGCCAGAACAAAATGCAACTTCAATAGAATTCTTGAAACTGTATAGGCTCTAGTTAACTGATGCCTATAAACATCAACTAAAGATTACTTCATTATCATATTCATAGTAGAAAAGCTTGTTACATTTAATAGTAATACATAATTCAAATGTTCATTAAACCTTAGTGAAGTTTCTTAGGGACGCAATTCAAACTTCAAAGTGTGCATAGAGCTCCAAAAATAAGCATGAATAGAACTGTAGTAAAAATACAAGATAACACCAACCTGAAAAATTCCCTCAGAAAGCATTTCACCTTCTGCTACAATTACGGTGTTCTCGGTGAAAAATCCTGTAGTTATTTTGTATTGGCTGTTAAAGAATGCAATAACTATCTTTCCTTTTTTTTTGAGTTTGATTTGATGTAAACGATGACATTTTCCACAATTAGTTGTTTATGAAGCAGGAGTAAGATTAATGAAATAGAATCAAAACATGAGCAAATATGATAATCAAACGTGTAAAAGGATATTGCTTTGGAGAAGTCTATTTCAACAGCAGCAGTGAGGTCTTCCAAATAAAAATGACCATCCTCCAACTGGGAGATGACACCCATTACCCATCTCTTTCCTCTTTGCCCAACCAGAGATTGTATTGTCGACAGCTGCGAACAACATTTTTTTTCTTTGTCAAATTCAAAACCCCAATAATATTTCTGAATCAGAGGACACACACCTGACAGCTTTGAGAGTTTTCCACATCAGTGTCAAAAGAGGGTTTAATAAAATGCTGGTCACGAGAAACCCTTTGGAACAGCAACAAGAACCTATCTCTATAAAGAGCTGCCTTTGCAGAAGCCTCCCCGTGGATGGGTAGACTACCCGTATGTCTACAAAATATGAAACAAGCTTCAAGATGGGAATCCAACAGGAAAACAAAGACGAGTAAAAGTAATTTACATACTGAAAGAAATGTTTCTTGATGGGATCGTATCGAAATTTGGGGACAAGAAATGCATCAACGACGCGAATTGAAGAATGAGAAGAAGAAGGGGATTCCTCCTCGGCTGCTTCTGCTTCCAACAGAAGACTGATTACTGGGTGCACCGCCTCCTTGTCGACTATGGAAGATTTCACTGCTTACAATTAAAAATCCAATTACTAAGAGCAATTAATAATTAAACCCTAAAAAGCAGAAATCGAAAAAAAAAATATTAATTTACAGGATTGGTGATCGAGGTGGTCGAGAAGCAGATCGATAGCCTCATCTTCGGCATCTTGGAAGTGATTAACGAAGGAAAGAATCTCTTCAAGACCATCAATCTTCAAGCCGTACCCTCTTATCTTCAATTTCCTTTCAATCTTCTTACGGATTTGCCCACTCATTTTGGTTTTACACTCTGGGCGAATGGCAAAGGGAGTATAGTTTCGCAGTTTTACCAATTACGACTGATGCTGGGCGGGAAACAAAGTATCACCTTTGGCAGGAATGGCGGGAAACTAATACCCTGAATTTTATATTCGGCACAGTCTTATCTTGCTTTCAGCGTCGATAGATGGCTCCTAACAGCTTGGCATGTACTGTGATTCTTGATTCTTTTTTTCGTTTGGTTTTTAGTTTACGATAGTAATAAATAAGTGGAGATCGTCTGCTGAAATCTTAAAAGGATTGCAAACAATCGAATCCTATAACATATTAGTTTTTAGGCTAATATGATTAGTGATTTAAGTTTTAACTTATAAACCCGAAATTTTACCAACAATCTTTAAATTCAAAACTACTACACCTAAACCCAAACACTAAGGCGCTTATAAAAACTTTGTTTACACAAGCCCTTGTGCATAGAATAATTACTCAATTTAAATTTGTAATATCCAAATTCAAAAATTTTATTCGAAATTATTCAAATCAGTTCCATAAAAAAATATTTAAGCTGATAATCTCATTGTTTTAGTGATTGAGTGACATTAACACTCTTTATTTAGAGTTTTAAACTTAATCTTAACCTCAATTATATATATATATATATATATATATATATATATATATATCATTATCTACTTTTTAAAATATATATAATTATTTATAATATATATTATTATCACAAATTCTAATTTCATTTAAAAGAAAAAAACAAATTAAGGACCCACTCCCCCTTAAAGCATAAGTTAAAAAATGTTTGTCATAATTGATTAAATTTAAGATTACTATCCTATACACTAGCGGTGGAAATTTTTTCTTTCCACAAGCGCTTCAATTATAGGGTTTAGGGTTAGAGTTTAATATTTATAGTTTAGGGGTTTTGGTATAGATGTTTAGAATTTAGGGTTAATGTTTAGAATTTAGGATTTATGGTTAGAATTTAGGGTTAGGGTTTAAATTTTAGGGTAGTATAGGTAGGGATTTAGGTTTTAACCTATAAACCCTAAATTTTAATCCTAAACCCTAAATTCTATCAACAATCCCTAAATTCAAAACTACTACACTTATACCCCTAAACTTTAAACCCTAAATGACATCCCTAACCTCTAAAACTAAGACGCTTGTGTAAAAAAGTTTTCCACAAGCGCTTGTGTATAGAATAATTACTCTTAAATTTAGTTCAATTTTCAATATGTTGTTCACAATATATATATAAAACTGAGAGATTAAATATGTTTAACCATTTAATATCATTTAATTTACGAATAAAAAGAGATATAAGCATTGTATATAAAACTCTTAGATTGGATGCAATTACGTTTGAACCTATAAATTGTTCAAAGTATCAATAGAATTAAAAAAATTCAATAACATGGGCATTTTGATATAATTTTTAAAGCAAGTATATCATATAAAAAACTTAAGATTTCATTCTCAAGAAAACTGTTTTTTTAACCAAGATGGAAGTATATGGTTGGGTGACCTGTTATTCTTGTAACTTGGAGATTGCCATGACAATTTAACCAAGTGGCTACAGCGGTAGCATGAAAACATTGAACAAAATCTCAACAACACTAAAAAGAAAAGGTAATTTGAAGGAACAAAAGCGGATACATGGTGCTTGATGTTGTGTTCTATGACAGCTGCCCAAATGGATGGTCGAGTTGCAGGCCAATCGTTTAGGCCATCAGCTCCAAAATCCAATTATTTCAGCACTGGAGCTTATACTCTGTTTTGCTAATGCTGATTCAGGACCAATATATATATATATATATATATCAATCCACCAGCCGCCTCACCTCTAGTTGGGGGTTATGGTTTGGAGGTGGAACTCTTGTCTTCTTTTTGTTTATTGGTGCTGTTGTCAGGACATTCTTTGGATCCAGAGAAGAAGATGGTGGCTATTAGCAAATAGATAACAAAAACATTTAACAACACAAGTTAATGGAACAAAAATGGCAACATGTCTTAGTCCCAGACGAGAAATTGGTTGACATTTCTCTCATACAAGGACTTAATGACCAATCTTGTTCCCATATGATCAGAATATAAACAACACATCTATATTCATTTTATGTGGTCTACTGGCGAACGTCTCCAGTCCTCGGTGTTTTCATGTAACGATTTCAAAGTGCAGTTATAGTTGCCATCAATATATATATAAAGGCAATGAATGGTATTTTCAGCTTTACAAAAATGATGTTCCTGATTGTTTTCTATCATTCAAGCAGTTGAACAGCTGCAATAGCAGGTATTTTTTCCCTCAATTTTTGAGTTAAAGCAACACGGACAGTCATCACTCCAGCTGCAGGCCCGCTTAGCCTAACTTTTACGACATAGTCATTTATCTCCACAAGCTCAAGTTCTCCGCCTCCTGTACCTACCAGGTATGGTCTGATCTCATCTAGAACCTGCAATAAAAAACCTGGCTTCAGCGCTTTGTTTACATGTTTAACTTCATTCTCTACCACAAAACAATATTCAGTGTCAAGAAAAGAAAAACAAATTCACAAAGTTTTTACTAGGACAAATTGAGACTAATAATGAGCATCTGAAATTTATAGTGATTGTGGCAGCGAAGTGAAAGGATTTCAAAGCAAGAATACACGGTGTTGAACCACTACTTTTGCATGTAAATATTTCCACTTATACTGATACATGCAGATATTAGAAGTATTTTGCTAATGAAGTCAACAGTAGTTTCTGTCAAAAATATTATTTCCATCTTTACCACCTTTTGGAAAAGAATATGAAAGAAACCAAAAATACTACAATTCAACTTTATGAAGTTACATATTGACAGTTACCAATTTACTGAACAACCTTTAAACTACACTGTTCTTCCTATGTTTCAGCAAGACACAGGTAAACGAGTATTCCCAATTGTTTATTCAACCGTTCATGTTGCCTTTGTCGTGAGTTTATCAAGTAAATGCATGACGAATAAAGCTATGAAAAAAAGGGTTTCCGTTATGTAACCTTTTCAATGTTCTCTTCATTTAGCTCAAGGCCTGTCTCAGTGTCCATGATTTGCTCCACTTCCATAATTTCAGGAATTTTGTCTCGGAGGCGAGTTTCGATTCCCATCTTCAGGGTCATTGTTGAGCTTGGACAGGAACCGCATGCGCCTTGCAACTTCAAGACCACGACGAGACCATCTATTTCATGCAAGGCCACATTTCCTCCATCAGCCATTAAACCAGGACGCACCTCATCCAACACCTTCTCTACATTCTCCTCAGTCAGTGGAAGCACACAGCTGGGAGAAACAACAAGCCCTTTGGCTTTGGTATTGGAAAAACAAAACCTTTTTTAGTCAAAGCTCAGTGGCTGAGCATAATCAGACAGGGTATTTAAAACTTAAACGATTCAAATAGGATTAGCAATGTAATTAACCCACAAGCTGCTTTTAACTAAGAGAATTTCATCCATTTTCAATTCTTAACTACATTTCTTGAGGGATAAGAATTTATGTAAACCGCCAGAAACATTAGCAACATAAGGAGCTATAATTACCTCTTTGCTTTCTCCGAGCACGGGTTGCATAAAATTTCAGAAATTGTCCCCCGAGGAAAGCGTTGTCCTTGGAGGATAATCCAGATGAACCTGAGATGGGGTTCTAAAGATAAAAAGTAAGCAGTTAAGCAGAGATTGCATTGGGGACCAAGGGTTGAAACTGTAAGAAGTAAAAGGACTGAAATCGGAACCTTAAAGAGAGATAAACATGGACGCAGTGCTTGTTTAGATGAAGAGAGAAGTGGGTTCAAATTCAATTCTGCAATTTGTCTTGCCTGTGCGTGTGTGGAGATTGCACCCATTTCTGTTCAATAATTAGTAAAGAAGGGGGAATTCTAGATTAAACCATACTAATCATTGCCTGTTGTTTTAGTCTTTTAGAGAAGTGATGGCCTGTGCCTGCGCCCGTGGGAGTTGATAAGAGAAAATCTGGCATGAATGGCCACAGTGGTTGCCGAGGTCAACTGAACTGATCTCAGCTTAGGCCCAACTAGTAAAACCAATATGAGCCCATTACCGAACTATGAACCAACGGGGTTTGTGTTTGAAATGACATGGGTTCGGTTTGTGGAAGGTAAATTAAATAAGAAAAGAAAAGCTGACGTGTTTGCGGCTTGCACCTCTCACTTCTCAAAGGCTCAAATAAATCAATTTCCAATGCCCTTCACCCTTTTCTCCACATGTTACCTTGTTCTATTATTAACTTACCTATTAATTTTTAAAATTTTATTGTGCTTATTATTAGTTAACAAATCTCATCTCGACTATCACGTCACTCTATAATAATAATAAAAATTGAACACTTAACTATTCAGATTATTTCGGTCCCGGATCGTAAAATCTTTTAATATAAAATTGAGGGCGAAAAATATCGCTAGACATATGGGATAAAATACGAGAAAGAAAAGATAAAGTCCGATGGCATAAACTAGTCTGGTTCTCATCCTTGTTGCTTGGATGGCTGTGCTAGATAGGCTCCATACTCGTGAAAGGCTTAGTAACATGGGAGTGGTGTTGAAGATGGTTGCTTGCTGTGTTATGATGGTAGGGATTCCAGGAACCATTTATTTTTCGCATGCCCCTTTTCAAAAGTGGTATGGGAAAGTATTTTGCAGCTATGTCATTTGAGTAGGGGAGTCATGGACTGGGAAGACGAGCTTGCGTGGGAAATCGACAAGTTAAAGGCCCGATCTATCTTGGTGTATATCCTCCGGATTGCGTGGTGCGCTCACATTTATGTTGTGTGGGAAGAATGAAACTACATATATTTTAGAGGTATTACTCGTACTCCTAATGAGTTGGTGGATAGCATCAAAGATATTGTTAGAATTAAGTTTCATACGAAACGTGTAGATCAAACAGAAAGAATAAACGGACACTTATGTACAAACTGGGGTATACTTGTATAGATGGACTTCAAAGATTGATTATTTTGTAGCACAACTACTACTTGGATGAAATAAAACACATTTTATCTAAAAAATGACCCTAGGATATGGTGGTGGTGTAGGCATGTTAGGAGTGTAGCTCTACTCTACGGTGTGGTGTGTTGAGGACTTTCACGTCTGTTTTTAAAATTCCTTAGCTCATTCATCCAATGAATCTATCATCCCACTTGTTAATGACGAACAATCCAGTTTCAAGCAATTTATAAAAAATACACAAAATCCCGAGTTTGTTTCTTCTCTTTCTATAATTCATAGATATTATTACAGTTACCTAATTTTTTAGTTAGATGAGTTTCAGCCTTGAGGTTAGTTTTAGGTACAGCTGCTCTTATATTCTATATAAAAAGAGCTTTCCTATTCATGTAATCCTTAACTTGTTTGATGAATAAAGAAAGTATTCTTCTTCTGTATTGTAACGGATATCATCTTCTCAGTTTTACTTGAACCACCTAAACAGTCGGTCCCTTACTGAACAGACCTATCCGGTAAAATCTCAATAAGCACATGGTAAATGCTCAATTATTTAGGACGTAGACCACACTTTTAGGTAACTGGGCTGTTACTTCCCATCAAGCATTGATCCGACCAGAAACGATGGGTCCTCGGCGTGGAAATGTTTTGGAAGCTTTCTTAAAATACAAACCAAAGAAAGTACACTCGCACATGTCAATGATTTCTATTTTAATATGTGGAGCAGATTTTGTTTTTCCTTTTTAACCCAATCAAGAGATACATTCGGTGGTTTTTTTACTGAGTTTTTTAGCCATAGACTTAACTCTTTATATTTCCTTGATTTCATGCTTCATTAAATTAATTTCCATCCTCTCAATGGCTAACCTTGCGTCTATGCTTCAGGCTCAACCATGGTGGCTGCTGCTTGTTTCCTTCTTGTTGGTCTCAAACTGTGTCAATGCTGAACCTCAGGTGCCCTGCTACTTCATATTTGGGGACTCTTTATCGGATAGTGGAAACAATAACAACCTCACGACGACGGCCAAAGTAAATTATCCACCCTACGGAATTGATTTTTCTAAAGGACCCACGGGAAGGTTTAGTAATGGCCGAACCATGCAGGATATCATTGGTAGTTTGCCTTTTCTTCCATCTGTATACAGAATATATAGTAATTGCTTGTTGTTGTAGTATCATTTACTAAGCTACCACAGTCTCTAAATATTAATGTGTACTATGACAGTTCAGCTGCTGGGTTTCCAAGAATTTATTCCTCCTTTTGCCACTTCAAGAGGCCATGAGATTCTCAAAGGTGTAAATTATGCATCTGGTTCGGCAGGAATTCTCGATGAAAGTGGACAACAACTGGTAATCATCTATGAGTTAAAATTGAAGATTTAATTCAGGCGATAAGTTTGGAATTTAAATGTTTGCAAATTGCAGCACCCTTATACGCAAATCATGGGCTTCATTATACTGAAAGAAAGTTCCAAATCTTTAAACTGGCAGGGTGATCGAGTAAACATGAACATGCAGCTAAGCAACCACCAAAGTGTAACATCAACAATAGCTGAGATGTTGGGAAAATGTTGGGCTTCAAAGCTTTTAAGGAAATGCATATATGCCGTTCAAATCGGCAGCAATGACTACATTAACAACTATTTCAAGCCAGAGGTGTACAACACCAGCCGCCTATTCACTCCACACCAATATGCCGCATATCTCATTCAACAATATTCACAGCAAATTAAGGTTGCAAAGCATAAGGGGCTTAGATTGTTATCAACAGATTAGTGTTAAATCTTGAAGGGTTTAAATTGTTTTCTTTCTTATCGACAGACTCTGTACAATAATGGAGCGAGGAAGCTTGCGCTGTTTGGAGTTGGTTCCATAGGGTGTACTCCAAATGCAATGGCGATACACGGAACAGATGGCTCTACCTCTACCTGCGTGGAAAAACTGAACAGCGCTGCTCAACTTTTCAATCAGAGGCTTATATCACTTGTTGATGAACTGAATACCAACTTAACCGACGCTAAATTTACGTATCTAAATCCTTCTGGAATAAGCTCCACAAACTCCCTCGGTAATATCAGCAAAAGAGAAAAAATATACATATAACATTGGAAAAGAATGAAAAATGAACGCCTTTCTTTCATGTTTACAGGTTTTACGGTGGCAAATGCTAGCTGCTGCGAAATAGGGAGTAATGGAGAGCTTTGCGTTCCTGGTTCGGAGCCATGTGGTGACCGAAGTCAGTACGTGTTTTGGGACGCAGTCCACACTTCGGATGCGTGGAATGAGATCATCGCAACTGAGGCTTACGCCACTGAATTTAGTGGCCAAGCTTATCCCCTTAATATTAAGAAAATGGCACAACTGCAGAGCAACAACGATGCGGATGGAGATATTTGTGAAATTGGAGAAAATCATGAAGTAATCTGATTCACTCTAATTTATTAGTTTGAATCAATGTAATATGTTTAGTCCCTCGTGTTTGAAATAAATAAATGAACTGTTAGGTTCTGGCAGGGCGGAGCATTTGTTCTACTTGCTTGGTAAGCCCTGGGGTTATCCTAAAAGACTTTTGTTTTTAATATACTAGTGTCATCAGTCATGCATGCACCCAATAACTAAAACTAATCCATAATGGGTCCAGGAAAGTCAAAGTAGCTTCCAATATATGTTGTTAAGTTGAGAGAGAAGGATTTTGAGCATACAACTCTGAAACGCAGGGCATATTAAAACTAATTGGTTGTAAGAGGAAGGAGTTTTACCATAAAACTTGATAACCCTCTCCTCTTTTGCTCAGCTTTCATTCTAAACCAGATTACCTTGTCAATATGCTTCAAGGGTCGGATGCACCGTCTAATTCTCTCTACGGGTAATGTTTTATGATCTTATATCGCTCAGTTTTTGTGGCATTGTGATGATGGTATCAGTTCAATTGTGTAGGGGTTTCTGGCAGACTTATTTGCTATGATACATTGGTTTGGTTTTAGTGTTCGCTGAAAATGTTACAGCAAACGTCTCAAACTCCTTGAAAAGGGTTAAAAATTTCTGTTTAAACCAAATATCAAAAAGTAATGGATGTAAAAGAGGGATGTGACAACAGTTATTCATGTAAATCCCTTTTTAATATATCAAAGTTGCATGTTAGCAATTTCCAAGGCAGGAAAACTGGTTTCAAGTGGACTCACAACAATTGTTAATTGACAGCTTAGTCAAGGGTTTCGAATGTCGCTCTCTGTAGTGCCACACAATGTCCGCTCTCAAGTCTCAACCCCAAAAGTTAGCAAGACAATTAGCAAACTATACAATATCTTATTACTGGCCTTAATTTATTTGATTATTTTTAACAAAAGAATTATTATCACTAGCCTCATTTAATCTCCTAATTGTCCCAATGATAATAGATGATGTAATTCATCCAAGTTACCCGTGTTCGAGCACTGGTTCTGCGCAGTGTGTGCGCCTTATTAAAAAAAACTAAGAAAATTGAACAGATACTATCTTTATATCACATCAGTATATTCAAAAATAAATTATTTGATTTTTTGAATTGTTTTCTTAGGAAAAAAACAAAAACTGATTAAATTGACATAACTTAGAGATTTCACTTCCAATATTTTTCAGCGAAAAAGAGACTAAACTCTTTTGTGATTACTAGTACTACTGTTTTGTATTTTTTGAATAATTGGAATTTTGCTCTTCTTATTAAGTCTTGAACTTACAATCCAAGGAAAATAGAGGATGTCAACTAAAAACTTTAACCAACTGATGTTGAGTTCGTTGAAACTGTTTCTTATTTTTAAACTTGATTGATAAATTCAATGTCTGGAATGAGGGCATAATTGGTATTAAGAAAATAGTGGAGGGAGAAAGTAGACATTTTGAAAAATGACAAGTCTAGGGTTTTTCAGTATATGATGACTATAAATAGGTGCTTTCACCCGAGATCAGCCGTCTCTGCGCTGCCTTAATTTGCGTATAGTTGGTTTTTGAGTGGAAGAGAAGAAAAAGGAAAAAGAATGGGTGTTTTCACATTTGTGTGCAAGAGCAGCGGTGGAGAGTGGTCTGCCAAGCAGCTGGAGGGAGAGATTGAGAGCTCTGCTGCTTCGACTTACGAACTACAGCGGAAATTGGTCCAGGCCGCCGCCGCCTGCGACTCCTCTGGCGGTGTCACCTCCTCTTTTTCTGTCGTCACCCCTAGTTCTGCTGTTTTCCAGGTCATCCTGTTGTTTTTTTTTTACTTTTTTTACACAATCTGCTTGATTCGTTCTGAGATCAGTTGGAAAAACGAAATAATGAAATCATAACTCAAAATATCAAATTGGTTTTGGTTTTTCGACTGTTAGATGGTGATTGGTGAATGTTATTGGTTTCATATTGGATTTGATGCTGATGTTAGATTAGCTTTTATTTTCCGCGCTATTTCTGATATCACATGACACCAGGTTGTTATTGGAGGTGGTGGAGGCGGAAGCTTCGTTGGAGGTGGAGGTGGTGCTTCTGCTCCTGCTGGAGGTGCTGCCGCTGCCGCAGAGGCTCCTGCAGCTGAGGAGAAAAAGGAAGAGAAAGAGGAGAGCGACGATGATATGGGATTCTCCCTATTTGATTAAGCGCCTTTACTGCGTCTAGATCCTAGCAAGTTATTTTTACATTGTCATTTTTCTTTTATGCGTGAAATAGACTTCTAGTTTGGAATTGACAGTTGAATTTGACAATATTATGATTTATGAGTAGCATTGTTGGTTTTGTTACGGTTGAAGAGCATACTCTTTTTGTGCTAATATGTGCTTGTGTTAGAGTACAAGGAAAGCAGTGAAAAATGTGGAATCACATGGTGTTGACGTTTTCTTATTGGCCATGAAAGCAAATGCTTAAATTGAGCATTGGTTTCAAATTATCTGTAATTTGTCCTTAGTGCTTCAAAGTGGATAATTGGCGACGTTGGCTTCCTCCTAACCCTATAGAGTTATGTTGAACTGATAATGAAGATCCTGTTATTTAGACTCTTGGTTTTTTTTTCCATCTTAGAATGAGTCTACCCTGTTTATAGGCCGTCCCTATGGTCTCACAGTACAGTACAACTTGTATATTTATTCATTCATATTCACCATCATTACGCAAGTGTGCAGATATTTAAAAAAAAATTGTAGTCCTCTACTCTGTCGTATTGAAAATATTTTTATAGCAATTGAATCAGAATTCAATGGTTTAATGTTTTTTTTATTCACAAATCAATTTTATTTATATGTACTCTTTGATACAAGTATTATTAAATATTAAATTATAATGAAAGTATCGGATGCTAAATAATAATGAAATTGATTTTTTTTATGAAAGTAGCACTTGTCCGAAAATTTTAAAGTTTTACATACTATCTCTCATAAAAATATAATTTGGCGTAACAATTTTTTGACATTAAAGGACAGCGGTTGATCTTCCTCTTCCCCTTTTTCCTTTGTTCTCCAGTTGTTTATCCAATTTTCATTTTATGTTTGTTCCAAATCCAATGTTTTAACGATGGATACTCGATTTCGATGATTACGGTTCAAGTTGGGACTCGCTCGTGCTCTTCCGCTATTAGTGCTTTTCGCCGCCCGCTTCTTTCAACTGTTTTAGGCTTTACTTTAGATAGAGTTTTGGTCTCTCTTGAAATCTGTTAGGTTTTTGGGCCTTTGCGTCCTTTTCTTTTTATAGGCTTCTGATTCAGCCCATTTTCTTTTGGATCTTGTCCAATGTTTGTTGGTATGCTTTTATAAATGAATGTGATTTTATAATCAAATAATAACAAAACTAGGGGTGCTTATCGAGCGAGTCGGTCGCGAGTTAGGAAGTGCTCGACTCGTGCTCTTTAAAAAATTTACTGTTCGACTCGTTGCTCGTTAAGCTCGTTAAAATTGTGCTCGACTCGTGCTCGTTAAAAAAATGTGTTGCTCAACTCGACTCGCTGATTGTTAAGCTCGACTCGTTGCTCATCAAACTCACTAAAAATTTTACCTTATTTTTAACTAAAAGTAAAATTTAACAATACTATATAAAGCACTTTCAAAGTCTAAATTTCAAACTAACAATCCACAAATACACCAAACTAGCATATTAAAACGAAAGCAACAATCCACAAATTCATCAAACTAACATATTAAAACTAAAGTAACAATCCACAAATATTTTAAAAAACTAACCAACTGTTCGCAAACTTATCGAGTCGAGTTAGACTTTGCTCAACTCAACTCGTTAAGGTCTAGAGTCGAGTTCGAGTTCGAGTCAACCCAAGTCGAGCGCTTACCGAGTTTTGACCAAGTCGAGTTCGAGCAGCTCACGAGTTGCTCAACTCGTTAAACACCCCTAACCAAAACCTAACCTTTTCAATTATTTTCTTTAGATAATATTTAATTAAAATTTCAATCGTCTGATAGTATTGAAATTATAATAGTATGATGCTAATGTATTTATTTGTGTTGTTGAAAATTTTAATTTTAATTGTTATATTAATTAAGTTTATTTCAATATAATTATGGTTTTATCTAATTAATTTTTTTACTTAGAATAACTTTTATTACTATAAAAAAATTAATGATATATAAATATTAATTTCCTAATGTCAATTTAGTAATATAATAAAATATATGTTATAGATATAAATTAATTGTATCTAATTAAATAATAGTTATTTAGTAACTACTTTTATATTTTTACAATTTCAAAATTGTATTTTATTCTCACGATTGTTTTTCAAAATTCATTGGTTTTCCTAAAATAAACCCGATCCGAGTGATTACGGGCCGAGCCTGCAGGTTTGGGTCTTGACACCTACAGACTCCGGTGCAAAGTGGCCGATTCTCTAAATATCTCTCGAAGTGGAAGCCTCCGTCCCAACTCCCTTCGGCCTTTGCTTCCGTTGTTTTGTTGTTCCCTTTCCTCCATCCCCAGTAAATTCGAATCCATGTCTGTTTTAATTGTCACGAGCTTGGGCGATATCGTGGTGGATTTGTTCACAGACAAATGTCCTTTGACCTGCAAAAACTTCTTGAAGCTTTGCAAGTTACTTCTTTTTTCCCATTGTTCATTTCTCCAAAATTTCATTGTTAATTCAATACTAATCCCTTTTTTGTTAAATTCTTTGTGGTGCAGGATTAAGTATTATAATGGGTGTCTATTTCACACGGTTCAGAAGGATTTTACTGCCCAAACAGGGGACCCTACTGGGACAGGCTCGGGTGGAGACTCCGTGTACAAGTAAGAAACATATGGAGCAATGTGCTCTTTGGTATCTCATTCTGAATTTAGCTTGAATTTGCCACAATTTTCTGTTTAGTTTCATTATAATATTGGATTACCATCACCATGTCCATGTCTTCCGATTATTTAACTTCTCTACTTGAGTTGTAACCACTAACCATTGAGATCTGAGTCTTTTTTGTTTGCTTATCTTTCAGATTCCTTTATGGTGATCAGGCTCGGTTTTTCAGTGATGAGATTCATCTTGATTTAAAGCATTCCAAGACAGGCACTGTTGCAATGGCTAGCGCTGGGGAGAATCTTAATGCTTCCCAGGTACGGGGTTCTTTTGCTTGATTGACGATCACTCAATTTCTCTTTTATTTCAGTTTTTAGCTCTAGGCATTATGGAAAACACTCATGCTTCTGCTTATACAATTTTTTTTTTTGTTGCTTTCCAGTTCTATTTTACACTTCGTGATGATTTAGACTATCTTGACGGGAAGCACACAGTAAGTTTCTTGTTTCTTCCCCTTCCTTTTAGTATATCATGTCCTTATCCACTTTACTTATTGTGGTTCAACTGCTGTTTATGGTGTTTTCTTCGTTGTCTAGATCAAAGCTTTTAACAATTTTAGTTAACAGCCTAGTATGTATTATTATTGTGTTTTTACAGTTAGGTTAAGTTGTAGGTGAGGTTTTGAGATAGGTGCCTGAAGGAGTTGAATGTGTATTTCCTATTGCTTCATGCGTTGGTCAATAGATCCTTGTTTATTATAAACTTAAAATGGAAGCCAGAAGAATATGAAACCTATTTATTTGCCTGTGCAGTTTGCAACTAGAATATTCTATGGTGTCTAGCTGGCATATTCCTGCATATGCCCCATGTTTGTGATTCTAAGAGTTATGCTGAAATGTTTTTTTGTATTTTAGAGCTTCTATATATTTTTTTGAGTTGCTGGTGGTTCATTTTGGATTGCTTCAACTTTTATTGTACTTATGTCAAACACATATCCAACACCTCAAGTTTTACATTGATATGTGGTCCCGACCCCCAAATATAAGGAAACACTTGGAAAAATATTAATGCGCCTGTTTAAGACACAAGCCATGGACACTGACACTTGTTTTTTAGCAACATATGCCATTGCTTCTTGAAGGTGAATCGCTGAAGGATATATGCGAGCCATTTTGTTTTGAGCGATAAGGAATTTTTTGGTGCAAGGCATAAGATCATTAATTTTTATCTTTTATTTTGTAGAGCTTATTGTTTTGACTTTGTAAGTTCACTTTTTTGTTCAATAATATCCTACATTTCCTAAAAGAGAGCTACTGTTGCAGGTCTTTGGGGAGGTTGGTGAAGGGTTTGAAACTTTGACCAGGATCAATGAAGCTTATGTAGATGACAAGAACAGGCCATATAAAAATATCCGGTAGAACCTTGTTCCATTCTTATATGCTGTTTTAGCAAATTATGGGTTGCAGATCCTTTGTCTTGTTCTATTTTGTTAGTTTGTTTCAATTTGTTCTGTAACATAATGTATTAATTGTCTCTATTAAACATTGAACAGCATAAAACATACATATGTATTAGAGGATCCTTTTGATGATCCTTCCCAGTTGTCCGAATTGATTCCTGATGCTTCCCCTGAAGGAAAACCAAAGGATGAGGTAAGGACTCTTTCAGATATTAGTTTTTTGTATTTTAAGATGTTGAACATTGTTGGTCAAATGGATAGTGACCTGCATATCACTTTTGAAATTGTCAGTTCTTTTTGCTGAGATCCTTACCTGTTCTCTTATTGGCATGTAGTTAAATGTTTTAAATTGGCACGACTTGCTCGAGTAAGATCTGCAAGAATTTGGTTATCAGTTTTTCTTCTATTTTATCATGTAACGTACATATAGACTATAGAGAAGTAGAAAATAATAGAGAACACTGAAGTTGGTACTTTGCGGTTGCTGCATTATCATGCATCTCTAAGAGGCTCCAGATTGACTGTAGAGGGATAGGAATGTCTGATCTCATTGGTCTAATGCGGAGATCTAACTGATACAAGAGTTTCCGAATTGATGTGTATTAAGAATGAATAATCAAGGGTCAAATTTCATGTCATATTTTTATTTTTATGTCAAGGCCCTCGGCAAGTATTTCCAATTAAATATTAATAATAATTACTATTCTCAATACTTGCATCTAGGTTGATGATGAAGTTCGGCTTGAAGATGATTGGGTTCCCATGGATGAACAACTAGGTGTTGCAGAGCTTGAGGAGGTTCTCCGTGCAAAGGATGCCCATTCAAGTGCAGTTGTACTTGAAAGCGTAAGTTCTTGTGTGCATGATGATTGTGTTTTCTTTTGTTTGAATGTGATCATATCTTAAAGTTATTTACTATCTTTATCCCCATTGCAGATAGGAGATATTCCTGATGCTGAAATTAAGCCTCCGGACAATGTTCTATTTGTTTGTAAATTGAATCCAGTTACTGAAGTGAGTGCTTATTTGCATGCAATGTTGGTAATTATGTGTGTGTGTATCCATTCATTTATTTCAGAGAGGACAAGGAAGGATAAGTTGGCTGAGAACATGAGGATGCTTTTATTTTTTACAGCTTTTTTACTCTTTGCATCCTTTCCTATTTTGTAATCCAATCGTGACAACTTCCCTTCCTGCAAGGTAGAGGTTAAACTAGATTAATGCAAGACACATTTTGATTGCCTTTTTTTAACTGCAGGATGAGGACTTGCATACTATATTTTCGCGCTTTGGAACTGTAGTATCGTGAGTATAGTATTCTTAATAGTTGGCAATATTGGGATTCTTGTAGTTTTCAATGTGTTTCTCACTGCAATTAAATGCCAGGGCTGACGTAATCCGTGATTATAAGACTGGAGACAGCTTATGCTATGCTTTCATTGGTGAGTGGAATCTTTATTTTTTGTTATCTTAATCCAAACCAGCAAGATACTGGGAGGTCACTTGTTCATTTGTCTTATTTAACGTAATCCTCTGTTGGGTTTTTTGCACGCTCGAATCGATCACCGAAACCGTCAAGGAGGGTTGTAATTGCTTGGTGGTTATTTCTCAACATCCTCATAGAAAATTTGTTGAACTACAAATTGTACTCCTCTAATGCCCTAGTTTGCTTCAAAATGTCTCATATAATTCCGTTACATAATCAGCAAGATGAAATTGTTTCCTCAATTTTACTTTCCCTGTCGTGCTCACTTTTCTTTTCATTCCCAAGGTTATCATAGTTCAAGAAACGTATCCCAAAGAACTATGGTCACATTCTATGCTAGAATTACTTTTTATCTGGTAACAATGGTCGTGATATGTTTGATTTATCAAACCTTAGGCAGTCCACTGAAATTTCTTCCTGTTTTTTGTTTTGATCGGAACTTACTATTACTTATGTTTTGTTCTCTTGGGTAAATGATCTTGTCAATGGTATTTTATCATTTCAGAATTTGAGACCAATGAGGCTTGTGAACAAGCATATTTCAAGGTATAACACAAATATTGTTCTTTCCTTTCTTCAGTATTGCACGTTTCTTACTTGATATCCGAAGATCATGTGCATTGATCGCACGAGTTGCGGTTTTCTTATTGTTTATCAATTTAGTTTCTATAGAAGACATGGATTCCCTGAGGAATTATAAGGACTATTGTTGTTGTTGTTTTCATTTATATATCTCAGTTTTCTTGAATTTAATTGCGAGGAAAAACTAATTTTCTTTTGTTTCAACTTTCCTATTTGTCAATGAGGATTTACCTTGTCGTCAAGGGTACACCCTTTTGATTGGACTTGAGACTTCAATTCTGAGGTCTAAAATTAAATCTTGGGATAGATTCTTGTCCTTGGTAATTCGCGGCAGAACATCTTTCTTTTGGTCATAAAAATGATGCCACGGGCTCTTTGGGAAACTTTGCAAGCAAGTTCTTTTAGAAATCAAGATTCTCGAATAACTGCTACATTTTCAAATATAGAACATATTTGTTTGTGAATCAAATATTTATTTTTTCTGTACTTTTCTTTCATAAGGGCATGGAAATTTTGTTGTTAACCAAAATTTTCATTGTAGATGGATAATGCGTTGATTGACGACAGAAGGATACATGTGGATTTTAGTCAAAGTGTTGCAAAACTTTGGTCCCAATACAGGCGCAAGGATCAACAAAAGGGTAATGGTAAATTTACTGCTAGAGTAGACATTTGTCAAGTCTTGTCTGCTGGCATGCAATTGGTAAAAAAATGGGTCCTTGCATGATGAGACAACATACTTGAAAGTTGTAAAGTGTGGAACATTTTGGATAACTAAACTAAAAAAATATTTAATCTAATCAGTGCCTAATTTCATAATCAACAATAATAAATGGAAACATAAATAAAATATATCTAGTAGGAGAAAAAGATGGTGAAGAATTATTTGACCGCCATTGCTTCTCAACTAACACTTATTGGTTCATCTTCTTTGCCTCTGCTGTCTTCTCTTCTGTTTCTCCCCTCTCTTTAGTATGGAGAAGCAACAACAAAATCAAAGATCGCCACAATTGTTCCCAGTGAAAGTAACTCGCACGAAAAGCTCATCATTGAAGTCTCTCTCTCACTCTCCCCTTAGGCTTCAACCTTGATGGGGGGAAAATCAAAAAACAGTTTTTTGTCTTTGCCAATACTATGCAAAAGTCATTCTCTATTGCCCCCTTTGCTTATTTGTTGTTTGGGTTGGGGGGGGGGGGGGGGGGGAAGAGAGAGATTCTCATTGTCCTTTATGCTATTCCCACCAAACTTGTGGCAGGGGACCTACATATGTAGTGTGAGTTGTGAGAATTCAGTCTGAATTAACTTTTACTTACCCTAAAGTAACTGCAAGTGGACTTAAACTGCACAAATCAGTACATATGGGTTCTCAATTGGCCCTTGATCTTTTTGGCTTGAAACTGAAGGGGAAAACTTAGCAAAAAAAGAATCTCTGTTTCCTAATATGTCTGCTTCTGTCTATTTTCTTTTGAGAAATCTTCTAAGATTGGACTGAAGATTGTTTCCCAGTATTTGTTTAATGATAATTGATATTTGATAATAGAACATTCGTAAGTATGCACATCTCTTAGAAGTTAGGTTGCTTCTTTCATGTTTTCTAATTCCTTTACCCCAATCTCTGTTTGTCTCTGAATATCATGTACCCTTGTGCATGTAATTTTCACAGTAGCTTAACTTAGCACATTAAACTTGTTTGTGTATTTTGGGTGTAGGAGGAGGTTGTTTTAAATGTGGTGCTCTTGATCACATTGCTAAGGATTGTACCGGGGGACCTGCAACCCAGCTGCAGCCTTCTAAATATATTTTAAAGGATGAAAATGCACAGCATGGTGGAGATAATAGCTCAAGGTTTTGCATATTTGGATGCTTTTATTTGCATTCCTTCTAGACCCTCTTTCGTTCTTTCATTTCTCTTGACAATGCCATTGATTGTAATAGGTATGAGATGGTATTTGATGGCGACACTCCAGAGAGTCCCCGGCGAGGAAAGAGGCATCGGGGCAATGATTTTGATGGCAATGAATGCAGTTACAAAATAAACAGGAATAGTTCTGACGCTGTGGACGGGAAAGACTTCAATGATAACGATAAGCAGAGAAGCCGAAGTAGAGATTACAGAGTGGATATTAGTCAATCTGGTGAGAGGAGAGATGAAAAGCATCTTAAAGACCAATTTGGTGGAGAAAGGCATGTAGACAGACAAAGAGGAAGGGATGAGCGCAAGCATGGAAAGAGTAGTTCGGATATTCGTCGTGATGACCGGAGAGGTGATGCAGGTGACAAAAAGAAGCGTGGTGACAACGATAGTCCAAATAGAAGACACGATGATCATAGGAGGAGCGGCGATGGTGATATCTATGCTGACAAGAAGGGCGAAAGAGATTATTTGAAGAAAAATGCAGATGGTAACAGACTAGACAGGAATGAGTCGAGTCATAGAAGAAGTGGTGCAAATGACCATGGGTATAAAGATCGGAGGGATAGGCACCGGAGAACAGAAAGTGATGATGATAGGAATAGAAGACAGCGAGGTGATAGGAAGAGAGAATGATACATGACATGCAGCAAATGAAGTAGGCGTAGTATGTGTGTTTTTGAGAAACTGAAGAATAATCAACTAAATTTATCAAGTAAGCTTAAAACTGTGAATTTTGCAGGCTGGTTAGCTGCTTTTGGTTTGCATTAAAAAACAACGAACTACTCTGCCTTTCACAACTTTGGCTAGTTTCCTAGTTTTACTTGTGATTGATTGTCTGATTCTTCATTTCTTCCACTTCAATTTTCTCCCTTTTTTGAGAGAGGAATTCCAAAGAGGTCATGGGAGATTGGAAAGAGGGGAATAACACCTTTTTTTCTCCCTTCAAATTATTTTTTTTTAACATACTGTTATTAGAGAAAATAATTGCCACGTTTGAGTGTGGAGTGACGAAAGCCTCTAACTATTTTTATGTTTTGAATAGTATAACTTTTTAGTCTGTATGCTACATATGAATCTTTAATCTATATTAAAATTCTCAACTGCCTGTCAAAATAAGAGAAATAATCAAATAAAATATTAACTCATTCAATTTAATTTATTTTTTACATATATTTTTATCAATACATAACTAATTATCTTGGGTACGATTTTTCTTAAAATCGAACCTTACCTTATCCAACTTAAAACCTAAATCTATAGTTAATTAAGATCAAATTAAATCTATAACAATTCTACCGTCCAAAATGAAGTGTGTGATCAAAGCGCAAACAATTCTTTCCGGCCCGGCCCTGCTTAAAAGGCGCCCCGCCCCAACTGCAGTCACCTTTGAGAAGGTGAAATCCGTGGCCGAGCAATGCTGAAAGCAAAAGGCTCTTCAAACCTGATTTCCCGTCCGATCATCATTTCTTCGGAAATCCACTTCCATTTCCAACAATCGTTTACGGAAAAGCTGTTAACCCTGTTAAAAAAATGCACTTCCACGATGCTCTTGCAACAAATCCACACCCAAATGCTCATCAACGCCATTCAAAAACCCAACTTCCTTCTCTCCAAAGCCATTGACCTCAAGAACTTCGCCTATGCTTCTCTTCTCTTCTCCCAAATCCAGCAACCCAACGATTACGCCTTCAATGTCATGATCCGTGGCCTTACCACCACATGGCAAAACTACTCTGCAACTCTTCATTTCTATTATCAAATGAAGTTTTTGGGCTTAAGACCAAATAAGTTCACTTACCCTTTTCTGTTTATCTCTTGTGCTAATCTTTTAGAGCTGAACCATGGACAGTTAGCTCATTCGTCGATATTTAAACTTGGATTGGACGCTGACCATCATACTACTCACTCTTTGATAACTATGTATGCCCGATGTAGCGAATTGGCTAGTGCTCGTAAGGTATTCGATGAAATAAATGAGAGAGATTTGGTGTCATGGAACTCAATGATTTCGGGGTATTCTAAAATGGGGCATGCGAGAGACGCGGTGGGATTATTTGCGAAGATGAGAGAGGAAGGGTTTGTACCTGGCGAGATGACATTAGTCAGCGTTTTGGGGGCTTGCGGGGACTTGGGGGATTTAAGTCTGGGGATGTGGGTGGAGGGGTTTGTTATAAAACAGAAAATGGAATTTAATTCATATATCGGGTCTGCTTTGATTTATATGTACGGGAAGTGTGGGGATTTGGCATCCGCAAGGAGGGTCTTTGATGGAATGCTGCAGAAGGATGTCGTCACCTGGAATGCCATGATCACTGGGTAAGTAACTTCTATTCTGTGCAATTGTTTTGTTTCTAATTTCTGTTCAAGTGCCATGGCATAAGTACTTTTCTTTTAAGTAGGACTCGTTAGGCCTTTGATTTATCTTATGTTTAGATAAAAATAATAAAGGGAGGGAGGGTTAAAGAAAGGTAATGGACAAATGGTAAATCCATTTCATGTTTGGATAGTTAAGATTAATAAAGGAAACGAAATGAAAATTAAATTTCTTATTTGGTTAAACGGTGAAAAGAAAGGAAAATAATTTTTTAATAAATTTCAAATTTGTCCTTCATATATTTGACATATAATAATTCAATTCTATTTAAATCTGTATTATTGCTTTAAAATGATAATGAGGAAAATATATAAGTGGCCAAGTCGAAATATTGCGGTAGTGATGCTGAACAAAGCCCACGGCAGCAACATTTCAAATGTGTACATATTTATCATGTATAAAATGTGAGGAACACACTAAATTCATATTGTGTAGAGCATATCTTATTAAATACTTTGACATGTGCCTGCACACACACGCACTATTCAATTTTGATATTTATCTTTGCAATAGAAAATTAAAATTATTTTACTTGTAACAATGATAATATTGAAAAGTTCAAGTGTATAAGAATTGTACTTCTCTGTAGTCTAAAGTGTTACTTTAGCATATTCAATTTTTCGTTGTGAATTTGATTCTTATATAATACTTGGCGGATAATATCTTAAATAGCCAATTGTCATTGAAATTACATGTTATAGTTAACAGGCTTTTCATTAATTTTACCCCATATATATATATATATTGAAAGTTAAATGTATATGAGGGTCATTACTATTTAAGTTCAGATTGTGGAGGTAAATAGTAGCCTTGAGAAATTTGATTTGCTGAATTTGGAGATTTTGAACCCAGTTCTTATACGAAGATTATGGAAGTTGATCAAATCAAGTTCTGTTATGTTGCTTGAGAAATCAATCTTATCCAAGCCAAAGCCTTCTTTTATGTCAGATATATTGTGTACTAGAAATGGCTTCTTCTAGCAATAAATTCTTAAATAATTTAAAATTTTATGATTTTTATATCAAATCATTGTCTCTGTTGAATTTTATTTAGAGGCTGTGTTGTCAATACATAATAGGTATGCACAAAATGGAATGTCAGATGAAGCAATCAAGCTGTTTTATGGCATGAAGGATGCAGGAATTAACCCAAACACAATTACATTGGCCGGAGTTCTCTCAGCTTGTGCCTCGATTGGGGCCCTTGACTTGGGGAAATGGATTGATACATATACATCACAAAGATGCTTACAAAACAATATCTTTGTTTCTACTGCATTGGTTGATATGTATGCCAAGTGTGGGAGCTTGGATGATGCACAAAGAGTATTTGAAAACATGCCTATAAAAAATGAGGTTTCATGGAATGCAATGATCTCTGCTTTTGCTTTCCATGGGAGATCTCAGGAGGCTTTATCACTATTTGAGCGCATGTCAACAGAAGGTATGGGTGCCTGCCCAAATGATGTGACATTTGTGGGAGTACTTTCAGCATGTGTGCACGCTGGATTGGTTGATGAAGGCTGGCGGTATTTTAACTTGATGAGCTTGTCATATGGGATAACACCAAAAATTGAGCATTACTCTTGCATGGTTGATCTTTTGGCACGTGCTGGTCAACTTTATGAGGCTTGGGATTTCATTGAGAAGATGCCTGAAAAACCAGATGAAATTGTATTAGGAGCACTACTTGGTGCCTGTCAAAAGTGCAAAAATCTCGATGTTAGTGAGAAGGTGATGCAACTTCTTCTGCAAATGGAGCCTTCAAATTCTGGAAACTATGTTATCTCATCAAAGATATATGCAAAATCAAGAAAGTGGGATGAATCAGCAAAAATGAGGGTGCTGATGAGACAGAGGGGTGTCAATAAGACTCCTGGTTGTAGCTGGATTGACATCGAAGGTCAACTTCATGAATTTCTTGCTGGGGATGACTTGCTATATCGTTCAATTGAGATTCATCAAGTATTTGAGTTGTTAAATGTGGAAATGAAGAGGGAAGGTTACATTCCAAAGGTTGACTAATGGATAGAAGTAAGAGGGTTCAGAACATGCTTTCCTCTTAATCTTTTCAATGCTGATGAAACACGCTCGGAGTTTCTCTGTGCCAGGTTTGTTAGTTTGGAAACATATTAAAATATTTTAACCTTCTATGCTGGTTGTGCTTATATAAATTTTTCATGGAAGGGGGTATCACCGCAAAAGCATTTGTTGCAAAGATGTGAGCTTCTTTGCAATCACCTTGTCAACAAGTATGTGTCCTTCAAACATACTTGCATATAAAGATGTGATTGAAAAGATGCGTCTTTAAAAATATTTTTGTCCTGGTTATGGCTTTTAGCCACTTCTCACTTCTTGAAAATTACGTGCTTGACACTTTTATTTAGCCTTCTGAGTTTAACTTTCAAACTGGTAAGGTCCTTTTCTTCTTTGCTTATTTTAACACTGATTAACTGTTTGGTTTGATATGTTAGGATCCTTAACATGTTTTTATCCGAGTAAAAATAATTTGGATATGAGCTGCCAAAGTTCCCGAGTCAGTCGATCTGTCATGCTGATATTCAAACATGCCTGTGCAACAAACAGTTCTAGCTCTAGTTGACCATTAGTTCTAAAGTTCATACACGTACGTGTTGACGAGGTATGTTTATATATGCAATTAGGCACTAGTGTATGACTGTTACATTTGGTGATGGGTATTTTGTGTTTTCTCTTGACAGGTTGGTTTTCATGGGTTAATGCTATTTCCTGACGTGTTGTTTCCATTGAGGAATTACCCATTGTTGAGCTGCTAAGATTGATGATTATATTATATGATATTGGATACATTTCAGGATGCTTCTGGTTTTATTGTGTTTAATTTTTCCTACTATTTCTGAAAAATGTCATCTCTGTTTCAGATGACAAAAATTCGTGCAAGTTGTTGTCACGATTTTTCTTCTTCAAAGTTCAAACCATCTGGTAATAAGAAATCCTCAAATGAGATGATGAATTGCGTATCTCCTAGTCTTTCACTTATTCATCTCAGATCACTTTACCAACTTTAAATGTGTATTTTTTTCAATCTTGTATTACTCCAAAGATATTATTCCAATATATTATTTATCAGACTGCATCTTGTATATTTAACATTGCCAATCTTGCTATCTTCTAGGATGCGGAGGTGGTTCTGATACTTCTTTATATTGTTCCATTATTAGGGATGGCAATGTGTCGGGTTGGGTTTTTGGTCAACCCAAACCCGACCCACCACTGACACAATAAAATTCGATTTTGATCTGACCCGAGCTTAAAAATACGTTCACACCCGACCTGACTTAACTTAAAATAATAGTCATTGACTTACAGTGACTGTTATTTTGATGATTAATCCTAAGGATGTTCAGAGGTGGTTTAAAATCTATGATGCCCTGCCTTTTTGATCAAGATGAGAGATATCAAAATTGTTGGCTCGAGTTTTTGTTTAAATTGCACGAACCTTATCTTAAACAAAAGCCTTGATTCATATGCCATTTCCCTACCATTGGCAGATACAATATGGGAGTAATACCAACCAGGAAAAGCTTGGCTCTATGTGATCGGTTTTGGTTATCAGTATCATCTTTCTGCAGGTAAGAAAGTACTTATGCAAATGCATAATCAATTCACATTGAATGCTCATATGAGTTCATGCAACAATTGGGAAAAAGACTGATAGTGGTAATGATGTTTTGTTTGACCAGAAATTTCTTTCGCTCACAACTATGGCAAAAGATGGAAGAGGTTCATGTGTGTTGCTTTCTGTTATATTCTTTGCTTGCAGGCTGTCGGAAGCAGTCACGTATATTGAGCAGGGATATATTGGAGTTGGTCTGGACAAAGTGACAGACCCGGCATTCCTAGTTACGAGGAACATGGAAGACTTGATTACATGGGTGGACACATCCAAGATATGTAGGAAGGTGTTGGAATACAATGAGAAGTTGGATGATTATGATGCAATGATTGTGTTATATGTAAATGGTATATAAAATCGCACTTAGAATATTATATTCAAATACTACAGTAATCAATTATCATAGCACAAGGCGGCAGTGGGCTCCATCCACAAGTTTCTGCAATGTCTATGGGACTTGGGAGGTGAAAGTCATCCAGATTAAACCTGAGTTCTTCAATACAATAACGTCCATGTGTGTATTTTTCTTATTATTCTATTTGTATAAATCAAACCAACACATGAAACTCTTGGACTTTCAGGGAAAGGAATCCATATCCACTGAAATACAATAAACTAGTTCAAATATCATCTTTATACTCGAAAGTAAAACATTGTTACAAATTCAAACGCCACAAACAGATAAACCCAAGATGCACTCATCTCTTTGACCATTCAAAACATTACTCTACTTCTAGCTTAGACTGACAGACACTAGTATTTACAATTTACAACAAGGACACTAATAAATTTGGATTGGGCTGGGACTAGGTTTCCTGCAAATCAGACTCGCTTCGACGATTAAAAGACATTTCTCTAATGGTTTGGAGGACTGGTTTCCAAGGGCGCATGCGGGACAACCTTTGTGGGCTACAAGGCATAAACAGGGCTGAACCGGGAGTAGTAGAGGCAGTGTTATTAACCTTGGCCTTGGCAGTGAGCTTTCTGGCAAGGGTTGCCAAAGCAACAGGAGAGACGTCCGATTGGAGGATGGAGTAAGGTAGAGAAAAATAGACATGGCCAGCTTGGAGGAGCGTATGGGGTTGAAGAGGCAGGTTGGAGGCGTGGGAAAGGAGTTGAGCAGGAGTGCAGAGGAAGTGTTTAGGGACAGGGTCAGTGCCGATAACTTGAGTCACCGAAACAGGGCCCTCAAAATCTTGTACAAACCCACTCAGGTGAACCACTCGGATACTATTACTATTACTAGTCTTCTTCTTCACTCCACGCCAATGCCATGACCTACAAGACCAACTACAACCCATTTGATTCCTATCTCTCAACTCCAGCTGCTCGGGGGGGGGGGGGGGTGTTTATATCCATCCTTGTTCCTCTTTTTTATTGGTGGGTTGAATAAGTCTCCAGGCAGCGGGAGTGGGGTTTGGGCAAAGCTGCAATGGACATTGGAAAGACTTGGTACGCTACAGCCAAGCAGACCAAGACTCCTTCCCACTTTCCACTCAATAACTCTCTTTTTCTTTTCATTACATAAACATAAACTGCAGCCATACCACAATTTCACTCTTGCAAAATGCAACCTACTCCTGTTGTTTTCAATGTTTCTTATAAACAATAAATTCATTCCTATTATTTCAATTAGATTTTATCAAAAAAAAAAAAACATTACATTAACAAAAAAGTCATAAATAGGATGATCAAAGGTTTGTATTTAAATATTATTTGGGGAGAGGTGTCGAGCAAAGACTCCACTTGGGGAAATTTTTTGAAGTATATAGGTATAGGGGAAACAAGTAGGCCGGATTTACGGCAGATAATTTGGGCTGAATTCCAGGGTCATCCAAAGTTTCTAACTGGCACCCTTTACAAATGTACAATCTTATGCGGTGAAGAGAAGGATTTTCAGTCAAAACTTGAGCAGCAGCATCAGTTTATCAAGGGCTTCTGGATTGAATTTCCTAGCAAATAGGTAGCATGGTCGTCGGATACCATTCCACACGCAAGCTTGGACCTGCTCTTCCCTCTACAAAATCACCGCATTCAGAATCTACTAGTAATTTTACCAACTCCTCAACGAGTTCCAAATCTATACCTTTACATCACTTGTTACATGGACACTCAAATCGATTGACTGCAAAATATTAATAACAAATTTGTCAGAACCTAACTTCATTTTTACTCATACATCCCAACATAAGATTGAGCTCTCGCCTCTCACTGTATCTATTCAAAGGCAGGCATGGTGGTAAATGAAGATACGTTTTTCTATCGAAATCCAATGCATATTATGCTCATTCAGACAAGTAAAATGTGATTATTGCTTGAAAATAACACATACCGTAATATTCTTCAGAAGCTCATTTGTAACATCCTGAGCCCCATAGGATTTAGGGTGCCACTTCCTCTCAGACCAGTCAACATGTGTTACTGACCAGTTTGCAATCCCACCCGGGTCAATCATCTGAGGGCACATAAAATGAAAAACTCATCAGGAGATGCTAAAGTGAAAAAAAAGTAAGAAATATTATTCGGACTATGATTCTTACATGGAAAAAGGTTGACAAGTAATGTTCATCAGCAATGCAATTTTTGCCATCAAAACCAGGCTGTAATAATCAGCAACATGAATTACTAGTGAGCACCATAAAATCTTTGCGCTCAGATTCTTTCTTATTTCAAAATTTCATAGATACCAGATACTAATATGAAAATACATATCATATGATCATATCCACATTGAAAGTCGGTCATTTCACATGTACAAAAAGGAGATAAAAGAAAAATCAAGCCAATCCAGCCCAACAAAATTTGAGTTCAAGCTTGACCAAGTTTCAATTATCTGAATTGAGCTCAATTCAGTAAAGAAGCAATGCTACTCGAGCTCAGCATCTGCATCAGTTACCAGGCAAAAAACTAAGCTCGAAAAAGTTACTGCACTATTTGGCTAAAGATTACTGCAAACTAGAAATAAAAAGGAAAAGACAGAGAAAACAAACTTGAATAAACAAATTAAGTCGTACATTAGATTTCCTTTCTGTCCAAATTAGCTTTGAAAATCTAAAACATGGTGGTTGAAAATATGAAAAAGTTCTAACTAAAAGTAACTCAGAGAGAGAGAGACCACGTTTTACAGTATCTACCTTCGATTTTGAGAATTGATGTCAAGAGAGATTATCCAAAATAATTTTAGATATGGCGTTTGAACTTTGGATGTGAATGGATTGATGACATAAAAAAATGCACCAAGAATAAAAACCGGGGCTCAAGTTTTGAGGGGGCAGGGCAGCTATGGGAATTGAACCGTAGAATATAAAGAGGGGAGTTAAAAGAAAAGTTGCGAACTTTCTTACACAGTGAGGATAATTTTGTAAATTATGGATTAAAAAGATTTTCTTTTTGACAAATCCTAATTCTAATCCTACCTAAAGAGGAGGGGAAAGGGGACTCTAGAGGAAGGAAGGAGGGTGCTCATAGTGGGTCTAGAACTCATGACTGAACAAAGATGAGCAGCTTGGCCAACCAGCTATATTAATACATATGAAGTCTAAAATTAATTAAAAAAAAAAGAAAAAGAAAAGCTCGAGTAGGCTGTAAGCTAATCAAGTGAGACATTAATAGGCTTGAATTCAGCTTGCTTAACTACTCGGCTTGACAACAATCAAGTCATGTTCAAGCATTTTCAATCCAGGCACGAGTACTCGCAAAGTACTTGTTAACCCCAAAGAAGAAGGATTTCTACCCTTGTTCTACAACATAAGGAACTCAGGGAATGCTGGGAAAATTACCAGGCCGAACTTTAACTTGATTGACAAAACATATGCATTTAATCGGGAAAAGAGCAATGAAATCAGGGGGGAAAAGTGAAAAATCAGGAAAATCAAAATCAAGTTTACCTGCCTCATTTGGTCCTATACATAAAGGAATATACAATGCTTTCAATAAACCAGAGTTTTCTAGAAGCTCTTTAGGCATCATGTGCCATCAAAGTTCACTTAGGCAAAGCCAAGCAATATTTTAAGATCAAATTCACCTTGCAGTAATCACGGAACCTCGAGTAGTAAAGACTGTCAGCCATAACTATCAGAGCATGCTGCCGCTTAATTGAGAACCACTGCACAAAATTCACTCATTTAAATTTGTTGCAACAAGAAACTATATTAGTTTGCTTAAAGAGGTATGCGCACTACAGAAATATTTCATAACAAGAGACTTTGAAGCTAGAACAGACTTGAGGAAAAATAGATGTAAAGAAGACAGAGGACATTCAATAAGAAAGGGATAAAAAATGCATTAACTATGGTGATCAATTAAATTTTCCAAAAGATAGGACTCCAACAGTGACCCATGGCCTTCATATTGTAACAAGCAGAGTTAACTGTGGTAAAGTTAATCCACATATCCCCTATACAGATTTACCATTCAGATTGATCTATTGTAATGCATATTACTTAAATTATAATTGTCTTTAAACCATATCAATTAAGACATACCTGTGAACCCTTTCTGAAAATTTTCTTTTCTACTTCAGGTAACATGTGCTCAGAGTACCTGCCATTTCCATGCGGACCAGGATCGAAAAAGCTAATAAACAATTGGGGGGAGGGCAACAAACATGTTAAACAAGGGCGGTGCAAGAAGTCCATCAAATGTGCATGAACATGTGTGCAATACTATTAATATTTCCCTTACCAGTCAACAAAACTCATATTAGCATGAATCAGATAGTTGTAGACATGATCAAAATCATGCAAGGGAATACAACTGCAATGTCACAATCCATGCTTCAGATGTTAATAATAGAGTAAGTCAAAAACAAAATTCCTATATTTACCTCTCAGAAAGTAACACAAAATGTTGGTTATCAGGATCTTTTAGAGCATGTGCCAATAATCTTCTCTCTGCATCAACCATAGAAATTTTGCCCCATCGAACCTACAAATTCAGTAAACCCAAAGAATTTCTAGTTCAACCAATTGTGAAATAAAGTAGACACCAATAATATGATTAGCAACTTGTTAAACTGTCACAATCAATTAAAAAATGTAAGAGTCATGTCCATAATTACAATAGTCAAATGACTTGGTAAGTGCTAAGATCACACCTTCTGTAAGCAGAAACATGGAAAGAGACAGAATCTTGATATTGCAACAAGGATACAAGGTAGCCTAACATCAGCAAATTTTTATTTAGGGTAAATATGCATACCTCATCGCTGTGAATTTCCCGGTTAAGAAAATAACGGCTCACATGAACTGGTTTTTCTTTTGATGCATGGACATAAACAGAAAATTTTCCCTCATGTCCCTGCCAAGAAAAATGAGCAATCTCTTGATAAAGATACAAGGGGAAGGAACATCTTAGAAGTAACTAAAAGCCACGAAATGCAGGAATAAAAAATAAAAAGGATAATGATTATGATTCCATTCTGCAAGAACATGCCAGATCCAATATGAGCTGAGCAGATAGTCAAACACTACTAAAATGTAATTTATACAAATATCTGGATGCATACAAAGTTTCTCCACACACATTAAAAATAATGGCATCCCACAAACAACAAAAGAAATGTTTTCCCCTAGGGTGAAATGCATACGACTCATTTATATTAGACAACACACTCAGTCCGAATTTTACCAGTAATCCAACTTTCCTTTCCAATAACATGTAGCATAAAACAGCTTCAGTACCTCATCAAACTCAACCGACTTCTAAATCTAACGTATAACATCAATTGATTCTTAACTCCCATTGTGAGGCTAAAAATCACAAATATTGAGACTTTCTTCATATGATGATCATAATTTTACAAATAACCCATGTAAACAACATTCTTATGCAGCATAAAACCACCTATGACAAATAATTTATGAAAATGTCCCAACAAATACTATGAAAAAATTCCCTTATTAATTTCCACATAGGGTCCTGTCATCACGGTCCATATCTGTCCCTAAATCATTACTGGCACTAAACCAAGAAGTTTCCAGTCACTTGAGACAAAAAATCCTATATAAACCCAAGTTATCTAAGAGGTCTAGTTTTAGAAAGTAAGTTACCCAAAACACAACAATCTTCTCCCTGGATTAATGGTTCAGTTATGCAATAGAAACTTTATTACCAAAAGCTCTTGCTTCACCCCCTAACACTCTGTTCCAGGCCCCAAATCTCTACTAGGTTTTCCTAGCTGCCAAAAATGCAATGTTATGGCTATGTGAGTACAATATTTCTCCTGTAAGGTCTCACCCTTCATCCAACATTTCTTAACCAAAAAAGAATGTCAATTTTGTACGAATACCAAAAGACATACATTAATAATAAGTAAATAGACAAATACAAATTATTCCAGGAAAAAAACAACGATCCTAACGGGCAGGGTACTTGAGGCCTGCTCAGAAAGGGTGTTATTTCTTCCTTAGTAAACATCTTTTACAAGGTAGATTTAGTATGCTATGCACTATGCAGGACAAGACATTGAATGGATTTCTTCCCATTACAATTTACACCAGCTCATGGAAGACAAGTCATGACATTAAAATATGGATGAAGTATAAGAAGAGTTGGGAAATAACTTACACAGAAAAACATATCCCAAAGCTTCTCAAAAGGCAAAGAACGTGGAGTTAAGAACATGAATGCAATTTTAGAATATTTAGATTGGGCAGGAGGTATATTCAAAATATCCCTAAAAACAATCCGTGATGCAAACTCCTTGTCACTTAGTTGCCTTGCAGGAGAAGGAGGAGGCCGATTAGTAAGGGCCTTGCAACCTCTAGAAAAAAAGATGTAGCAAGCAGTAGTGTTATGTGGTGGATAGATATAAGAAGAAGCAAGAAAAAGGGTGACTAATGAAACCAAGAAAATAATCCATATGCTCTTCAAAGCCAAGATCTGCAAATCACCACCCATCCACAGCTCCCTTTATCTAGTAAACACCACTCTCGCCCTAAAAAAAGTGATAAACAATTAAACTATCTCATTCATTTAAATATAAGAAATAAGAAGCAAGTTACCTGAGGAATGGAGGTGATAGAAGAAATCCCCGGATTTAAAACACCAAACAATCAAAAAGAAATTAAGATCTATCGCAGACAGAGCATGAAACGAGAAAGAATAGAGTTTTGGATTCCTTTGTGTGCTTCTTTCTGGCTTATTTCATTCTACTCTACTACCTTTTTATTTTTACTTTAAAGTTTCCTACTATTGTTAGTGAGAGTGGGAGAGGAAAGCCAGATATGTAGTCATTTATTTTCGTTTAATGCTGCGTTTTCCTTTTTGCCTCCAATACCTTGCCCCCGCGTTGCAAGCGCATGTAGTTTACCGCCAACTTAACCAATATTTAATCCCTTATTATCGTATTCGTACAAATTTTAAAACAAAATATTAGTCCCTCTCGGTATTACGGTCGGATCGGATACACGTAGAAGCGTAAGGGTGGGATAGAGATTCTTTGCTTCTTTTTTTTGTTTCTATTCATGTTTTCACTCAAAATTAAATTTAGTATTTTAGCTTAAGGTGTATGGTTTAGGGTTTAGAAAATTTAGAATATGGTGTATTTTTTAGGTATAAAGTGTAGGGTTTAAGATTTAAAATTTAAGGTTAAGGCTTGGAATTTAATTTTATAATTTTTTTAATATTAGGAAATAAGTAGGGGCACTAAAAATTGACAGAGAATTTTTATCCGTAAAAGTGGACTAGAGCATAAGATATTTTCTTAAAATTTAATATATACTAATATGTATTTTTTATAACATACACTAATATACGTAAACATTAAAAAATATGTTAATCGTGCTTAAAATAATTAAAAATGAATCTACTAAAAGATAAGATTATTAAAAATTACGTTAAAAATATATATATTTTAAATAAAATAATAATAATATGGACGGGTTGAATATGATTGGGATTGTCATTTATACATATGGGTGAAGTCGTATTTTTTAATAGAGAAGTTGTATTTTTTTATTATTAAATAATGTATGAATAAAATGTAAAACTCATATTTTTTGTCGAGCTGAATTAGACTTGAACAAACATAAAATATATTACTACAATATATAAGTTTGCCTCGAACGGGCCCTTGATCACCTCCAATAATTACTTAGGGCTGAACAAAAAAGATTAATAAATAGAAAACTAAACTGAAGTATTTAGAAAATTAATAATTTAATCTTTTAAATTCTTAAATTTTGAATAATAAAAGGATACGTTTGAAAAGTTATATAGAATTATAGAAAGTTAAAATCGTCAAGTAAACACATGATTTATACATCCTTTAATTCAAATAATTAAAAATACAAATATATTAAATAAAAAAGAGAAATAGTAGCAATTAGAGTAATGTATGGTTTTGTGATTGGGATGCAGAAGTTGGTGGGAGGTTAAAAAATGGATCTCCGAATGGGTTAAAAGAAGTCATCTGTTGCTGTTGATAAGGCATCATCATCATTTGCTGTTGCTGGTGGGCTAGTAAAGCCATTTGTACATTTGTTGGGGGTGCAAAGTTATTGGACATTATAAAAGGGTCATGTTGATACTGCTGGAATGGATTTTGTTGGACATTCATATCTTCCTGGCTATATCCTGCATTTTTGTATTGTATTTGCTTTCTAGCAGCATCATCTTCATACAAGCTATCTAGTAATAATTTGTCAAATCCTCCCGCCTATCCAAATAATACTTTGTTTATTTTAAATACAATACAATTACACAAGTAAACACAGAAATATAGAGTTGAGAAAACTAACCAATTTGCTTTCTGTTGATGGAGTTGTATAGTTGCTAGGTGTGGTAACAAGTGCTAGTTCCCATCCCGTACCACCAATTTCACTTAACCCACGATTTGGTGTTGAATCATTGCCTTGATTGTTATTATTATAAGAGAGAAAAACAAACAAAAAAAGGTTAGCTCATGATCATACGTATATTAAAAATAAAACAAGAAAGGGCATGATATACATATTGTGGCAGTACCTGCTGGAACTATTGCAAGAGCCAATGCATTACTTTCCTCTAGTTCTAAAGCTCTGGGGTTGATTTCATTTAAACCCTAAACCAAACCAACAAATGAGTTTCTTTCGTAAAAATTCATCAATATATTGTTTTGTTCAAGTAAAAACTTACCAACAAATCTCTTGTAATTTCATCAATTGACATGAGTGGTTCGAATTCCTCCTTTACTTGAGTCTCTTCTTCATCTGCCAATGATTTATTCTCTTCCTCGATTTCTCTTTCTTCTGCTTTTGTTTCTACTACCTCTTCTGGTGGTGGAGGTGATTGCTCTCTTCGTTCATATTCCTTTAAATTTATTAGAGTTTTTAGTATAATATAAAAACCCTAAGATATAAACAATATTTCAACTCACTAGCCTATTTTGGACGGAGCGTATCTGTGGAGCTTCTTTTATATATTCTTCCATAGTTGCAAGAAATGATGGTGGAGTCTGTCCATTACACGAAATGGTGTGAGAAAATATTCATTAATGCTTCTATATCTCGCATACAGAAAGAATAAGAACCTGTCTTAATGTTGGAAACTGAAAGTTCCTAGCCAGATCTAATCCTTTGCAATACTCATAAAATTCAGCAAGATTTTCGGCCTGTGCATGCAGTTAAAAATGTGATTCATAAAATTTTACACTTTTACCAAAATTGATAATATATTACCAACCTGTTGACCAGCCCTTTTGTATATATTAAGAGCTTTGATGGCATCGTGTTTTGACATATCAAAGAACTGTAAATAAAACAAAATGTCAATTTTATATAAACATGCAAAGAAATAGAAACAGTGATTTCTATTTAAATGTTGAGATAATGTACCATATCCACAAGGTTGATAATTCCATCATTAATAGCACAATATATTTTAAAACTCTCTTTCAGTATCTGAATAAGAATCAATTAAAATGTCAAAAAAAGAATGTATTTATAAATATATAATACAAGTACATTGTCGTCATTTATATAATTTTCACAAAAATACTAGGTTTAAACAATGAATAAAACCCCAACCATATATCAATATGTAGCGCGTACCAAAGCTAAAGCATATTGGACAAGGTAATTGCTAAAAGATGCTCCTTCTGGCTGCAAAAAGTGGAGCATTATTAAAAAAAACAACAACTTTAACTTATAATTAATAATAATATCGACAGAAGGTATGTTAATTGCAACTCATATTAGATAGTCATTCCTTTGATTAAAATAATATATTTTGAAAACTCAAAAAAGTTAGAACTCTAAATAGAAAATAAATTTAATTGTACATAACATAAAAATAAATACCTGACAACCAATAAGACGAAAAAGAAGTTGCTGTAATACAGGTAATTGCTCTATTAATTCATCACTACCTGAAAGTCTCGCTCTGCTATGTGACTGAAAAATGAAAACATTATGATTTCAATACTAGCTTTGAATAAAATGTAAAAAGTAATTATGGAAAGGGAAAAAGAAAACTTGCTTACGCTAGATGATGATTTAGACAAGCGTTCTGTTTCAATGTCATATTTCAATACTCTAAAGCATTCAAGTCTTTCCTCTAAAAAAAGTGCATACGTTCTAACCCACGCAGAGCAGTCCCATGCTGCAGAGCAACAGCAAAGAAGAAAAAAAAGTTTATTGAATCAGAGTATAGAAAATGTGAAATGATACAACATTTTCGGGAAAAAAATAACATACCAAGTGGACTTGAATCGTCTTTAAAGTTTGATATTTGGAGAATATGTGCTCTATGTGAGTAGTTTACAAGCTCTTCTCTGAAGGTAGGATCCCCTTCCCTTAATGTTCTATGAATAACTATTAAAACCTTAATAGCAACCTGTTATGTGAAAACCAAAACAATTAACACGTGTTTGCTCTGTGTTTTGAAAAATTGTATTCCACAGGAGGAATAAAACATATGTTAAAAAAAACATTACAATCCAACTCCGCGTCTTGGATAATCTTTTTGCTAAAGTATGAATGCAATAGGCAATATCTGCCCGTGGTCGTGCAGCAGATGTGGCTGCCAATATTTCTGCCATGTAAAATGAGATTGAATAAAGAATAATGATAATGTTTAAAAGTAAAGTTGGAATAAAAATTGAAACTGGAAAATAAACCATTATTATTTTGAATAATAATGGAAACTTACTTTTTACATGACGTTCTTTTGGAGGACATTCGACATGGTTGGTGGCTTTTACAATGGCAATGTCTAAATCCTTGAATAAAACAATTTCATATTCAATGGAAAATAAAATAAAGGATAGAAAAACAACAAATTTTCATACCTTAAAATCACTATTGACCTTTGCAAGGCCGACCTTGGTAGAGTCTTTGAGGGCCCCATAAGCCTGTCTCAAACTCTTGAACGTCCCCATCCCCTTCTTCTTCTTCCTTCGGTCGAGAAAAAAAAAAGAAGAAAAATCAAGCAAGCTTTTATTTTTATATATTCTATTCGTTTGTCCCTCCTAACCCCTAACAAGAATATTGTTGCTTCTAAAAAAATCAATCTCTAATAGATGGAATAAGGAGAAACAACACATTGGATATTTTTGTCATCTCATCTTTGGTTTTAACTTTTATCACAGTTTTTAAAATTTGATCTCATTTCTGTTATTTATGTAACAAAAATCATTTTTTATCTATCTATATTTATATTCATATTTTTTGTTGAAAATTATTTTGAAAAACAATCATATCAATCAATAATTATAAAAATAATATGTTCGGATCTTTCAAATAGAATTAATCATTATAATATATATTTTTTAAAATTATAGCTCACAAATAATTCTAAACATGATCTACACATAACGATATATCTTTATATATATGTAAATAATATCCTTTATTCCTATATTTTTTGTAAGTATTTCAAATTACTCCTAAAATTTGAAATATCATTGAATTTCTTGAAAATTTTAAAATTAGGCTTTTCATTTTTTTTTTGTAAATTTCCATTTGTCTTCCTATTTCTTTAAAAGAGATTATCACTAATATATATTTATATGTTTTTGTATAATACATTAAATTAAACTGGTATTTTTAAATATAACTTTTTTATATGACTTAATTTTTATAATACATTGATAAAGTCTTTTTCTGAACTTTTAATTTTAGTAGTTTTCTTCCGTAGTATTTCTTAAATTATGATACTTTTGTTTATTAGTATTTCTGAAATCATGATAATTTATATCAACACTCTTATATCCATATCATAATTTATTTATTCTTTATTTTCAGTTTTAAAACCCCCAGAAGTTGACTTCAATGAAGATCCTTGGCAACAAAAACTAATTCATATTTCCAAACAATGGAGTAATATTTAATCCGATCGAGAAAAAAAAATGAGAGTGGCATCTTATAGGAGCCCTTTCTCCCCCTTTGAAAACTTGGGTGGAGACACATAGCCTTGCACTTTGTAGTTTCTAAGGGTCAAAGTCAAAATGTTTTTAAAAATTTCAAGTGTCCAAAGAAATGAGTAGTGTATTTCAAATATGATACAGAAAATCCTACATGCCTGCAGTGTCCAAAGAAAAGGCAAGGCTTGTGAATTAGAAAGCAAAACAATTGAGAATAGCCTCATCCTCATCATGTGGCTTTGGATAAGTATCACTGCGTTTGCCCTTGCCATGTCAGCTGCTGGCTGCTGTGCCTGGGTTTTCTCAAATTTCAACACGCCTGTTTAATTGAACCACAACACTTATCACTAAATAATACCATCTTAAATTTGTATTTTGAATCAGGATTCGCCTGATTAATTAAAACCTACTTTTACGTACAAATAAAGACAGTCGGTTGTACTGCATCTGTGTGTACGTATACGATGGATAGACTTTGGGGGTGGTGTCTAGATATCATCATTGAAGCGGTTCTCAGAACAACGTCATAGGTGTCTAAGAATTTATTTATTTATTTGACAAGAAACATACCCACTTGGCCACTTCATTAAAAGAAGAAGAGTTATAACAGAAGACCGGTTAGCATGGCAAGAACAGCTTTGGCCACTCAACCAACGTCACGATTACAAGAGCAATTAACAAAAAAAAATAATGAAAAAGGCTGAGACTAAAGCCTTTTACCTGACTTTGTCATCATGCAAATCCAACTTCAAAACAACATTTTGTAATTTAAAAAGAGTTATGCTTTAGATAATCAATAAGCAACGGGAATTACAAATATAAACATAAACAAAATGTTAGAAATATATAGAAACCATATTAAAAGATTTATTGAATAGAAACCATAATAATAAAAACGCAAGTTAATAAATTAATACTAAAAATTTTAAAAATTTAAAAATACAACTTCTCATTTTGAAGATCAAAGAGCAGCGTAATTAAAGATTTTCAATTATACCAAATTTAGCAAGATTTATAAATTTTCAATTATTTTAAAATTTAAACATATCATAATTATATATTTACATCCAACTATATTTAGGCTTATAGGTTTTGAACACCGCTTTTCAAAATCAATTTTTAAACGCTTATAGGTTTTCAAAATCGAATCCCGCAAATTTCATATTCCCATTTATTTTTATCCAATTACACAATTACAAACAAAACTTCGATAAACAATATTTAAGTTTAATCGTCAAATAAGTGCTCAAACTATATATTTTTTCAGTTAGCTGCTTAAACTATTTTTAGGCCAAATATATACTTAATGTTTTATTTTGTAGTCCATTTAAGATTTTTCTGTCAACGACTATTAAAAAAAATTTCGTCAACCAATCAAAACATCACACGTGACATTTTTTATTTCTAAATTTCTTTAAAAATCCCTAAGTTTTAAATTATTTTCAATCAAACCCTTAAATCACCTCTCCCTCACCGTCCGACATTCCCACACGTCGGTGGTTCACCGTTCACCGCCCAAGTGTTGGGTACCTCGCCGTTCGACATTCCCCACCCTCTAGTCGTCGATCAGAACCCAATTGACCTTTTTTTCTTCATTGTTGGTGATCGTTGACGGTGAAATCGACAGTTCATTCGTCGATTTTTTATGACGAGATGATGGGGCTTTCGGTAGATAGGGTCGAATGAAGACAATGGTGTGATTGTTGAATCGGTGGTCGAAGTGGAGGAATTTAGGAACTTAGGGTTAGAGTTGAGTTTTTTTATAGAGAAATTAAAGATTGTTGGGTTAATTAATATATTTTATTTTTCTATTTCTCGAATTTTAATTTTAGGAAATGATAAATCATGTCACTTGTTCGAATTTCATTGGATAACGAAAAAAATAACGCATATCACGGAAAAAACTTAAATGAATCACGAAATAAAACGTTAGATACTTATTTAGCTCAAAAAATAATTTGAGCACTTAACTGAAAAAAAATATTTTGGACACTTATTTAACTGTGAAGATAAATATTTAATCAAAATTAATTTACATTTCAATTGAATACTTTAAGTTATTTTCAAAAACAATCACACCATCACTCAACTTTTTTCTCTCTCTTATTTTGGTCACTCAATTGTAAATTTTTTTTAATTTAATGACTGAACTTTCAAATTGTTCATGTTTTTGTCATTTTGGATTGTTTTATTATTATCTTGGTATATCATGACATTTTGATATTATTAAATATAAAATTAATTATAAAATAATATTTTATAATTATTAAATTTAAAAAATATTTAAAATATTCGTCGTTGCATGTCGTCATCGTCGACCACTGTTGGTATTCAAAATTGACGATCGTTTGATCCCAAATTACACATGGGGATTCACTTTGACACGTTGAGTCTGAATTCAATGGTTGTTTCATTAGAAAATATCTCGAAACTTGCGAATCTCGATGAAAATGTTTCGGTTCTCTCACTTCCAATCTCATTTTCATGGGTTTTGAAGCATTTTTCGATAAAATGGAGATCAAATTCAGGCTTAGGGGTTGAGACGAAGTGACCGGTGAAATCTAGGACCGAACAACCACCGCCTATGACCGTCAACGGTGACATCCTACGCCGGCGAACAGTTGGGTTTGTTTTTTTATTATTTTTATATTAAATAATAAAAAATGCCATGTTATACCAAAATAATAAAATAATTCAGAGTGACCAAAACAAGAGTAATCTAAAAGTTCAGTCATTAAATTAAAAAGTTTGAAAGTTGAGTGATGATTTTTGTTTTAAGAACACATCATTCTATCATCAACTACATCGATAGTGATGAGATAATTTCTCTTCAAGTTGAAGAAAACATTGGAGAGGAAAACATAGCGTATAAATAATTTGAGGAAAGGTCAGAGACAAATTGGGAGGATGGGTGCAATGTCTTGGCCTACTCAGGATGAGGTACCAAATTTTCTTCTATTTGTTTATTCATTCATTCAAGTTGATAAGATTTCATTTCTGATTCTTGCTTTAGCAGTATCTTCCATGCGATTTTCTTGCTTTCCAAATCGAAGAGCAGGAGTAGATTCGGTGGCCTCTGCTTTTTTATTATTTCTTTTCATATTTACATTAATTTCTGATGGGGATTGGATTGCAGCTACATGAGATTAGAAAGATAGTGTCTGAAATGTCTGGAAAAGGTACAGAGGACGTTCGGGTTGTTGTATCCCCGTATCGGATTTGTCCGTTGGGAGCGCATGTCGATCATCAGGTTACTATGTTGCTGCTGTATTTGCGTTGATCTCATGTAGATTTGATTTCTCCTTTTTGTTTACCACTCTTGGTTTCTAACGCCTGCAGGGTGGAATTGTTTCTGCAATGACAATTAATAAGGGAATACTATTGGGTTTTGTACCTTCTGGTGACACTCAGGTGAGCTTAAGATGGTAGTTTCACCTTATAGCTTTTGTAGAATGAGGAGCTGGTTTCTGGAAGTTTTGCCTCATTTTATGCCTTAATCTTAACTGTTTTGAGAAAAAAAGCCCCCACCTCAGGTGCTATAATCATATAACTGAATCTTGCTGAGGTTAAACCTTCTTGTGTGCTTCCAGCTTGTTAGCGGCCTGCTTGGAGTTCATCTTGTAGGATTCTTACTAATGCTCGCAAAGAAAGTAGTGAAATAATTCAGATTTTGAATACATGTAATAGTGCACTAGTTTGTCACCCTTAGGTTTCTTTCTCATCGTTGAAGAGTTTAAAAGACAGTGAACTTTATTTTTAACTCCGTCATAGTTTCCCTGTGAACTTTATTATGCTTTGAGGTTTACTCTTGATGCAAACATAAACTTTCCAAGCTTCTATCTTTATAAATGTGAAACTCAATTGCTTGGACTACCTTGAGCCTTGAAACGTTATGGGATTTCCCAGCATAAAACAGGGAGTATTCTCCACCCTCCGATAGTTCCATGTATATTTGAAGGGGGAGGGTGTGGAGTGATCTTTTTCTTCCGAAGATCTATTGTTCTATCAATGCATTTCAGGAAAAATAACCAATAGGTTGCTTTGAACGTTAGTTTTCACCTAACCTTTTTCTCTTCAGCACTATTATATCATCATTTATCTTGTGCAAAGGGTTTCATAACCTAGTAAGCAGAATGTGATTAGACAGCAGGCTTTATCATGCATGTTGTACCATTATTCTGTTGTATTACAAAATGAAGTTAAAGACCACTGCAGAGCGCAAAAGGTAATGAATTTCACTGATAATTTACTGTGGGAATCCCAGTTTCAAGAATGTCCATACTCCATAAGGAATGGCTATTTTTGAATTTTTAGTGCTTGAATTCAGTACCTTTATCATATAACCATCTACATTGCAGAAAGAGACCCTCACTCATTCTCTCTATCATACACACATGATACAACACACAAACACATATACCGGCCTATTGACTTTTTTAAGGCTTGAAGAGTATAAAAGAAAACCAAGGATCGTGATTAAAACATCACAACAGAACATGAAAAGAAATAACCTTTTCCTTATCCTGCTATCATCATTTCTGGTATCTTATCTTTAGTTTGAATGGACTTTGGGATGCTTGGTGTAGGTTGCATTACGATCAGGTCAGTTTAAAGGAGAAGTTAGGTTCAGGTATGAGAATTTTCACGATCTTGTACCTTTGCACTTCCGTAATGTCCTTTAGTCTTATTTCCTGTTTCTAATTAAGTAATCTTTTATGTTTCTAGTTCTGATAAAGATTTTTTTTCCAGCATTTCATTTTTTTACAGAGCCATAAAATTGTAATTATTGGTTAAAGCTGGAAATTATACTTGTTTACACAGCTCTGTTGCTAGCTCTTCTTTTATGAGGATTGATTGTGCAATAGACCATTTTATTAGATTTGTCAAAATGGGCCAAGAACTGTATTATTGATTATATAGAACTCCTGTGACAATTGTTATAGTCAAATACAATCCAATTTTAGTAGCTTAAGTATCACAAATAATTGAGTTTACTTTCTTATTTTTATCTCCCCCTCTCAGCCTCCACTTACCTATTGTTAGGATTTCTTCAACTATTATAAATAGAAGAAAGAAACAAGTACATTGGAAATTCTGTGGCTGCTGTTACAGATGAATCCACACTTTGTGCAATCCAATTAGTGCACTATATACAGTTGTACAACCCTCTTAGTCCAAGAGCATTTGCATATACTTTGTATATCTGTTTGCTTCAAACAGGATTAGTTGCTCTCGTAGATAACATTTTTTTTCCTACATGATTATACAATCTACTATGCCATTTTTAACTCGAATCTTTTGGTGCCATGATATTACAGAGCTAGTGAGACCCAAAGGCCAAGGCTGACCATTAGCAAAGGTGAAGAGACTGAAGTAGATAATTCTTTTCCATCACCAGATGAATTTGACTGGGGCGTATATGCTAGAGGAGCCTTGTATGCATTACAGAGTAGAGGGAATCATCTTGCTCAGGTAAGAGTTATCACCATGTATTTTCATACAAATAAAAATGCTGAAAACATTTTAGAGTTGTTTTTTGATACACAAGCTAAATTTTACACAAACTGCCTATTTTAAGTCTAAAAACTAAAATTCTAAGCCCTACAAACCATAAATTCTAAACCTACACCCTAAACAAGACTCCTAAAAACTAACATTTTCACTTTAGTTGGTTGTGTATCAAAATATTTTCCAATATTTAATACCCTTAGACTCTAAAAACTAAAATTCTAAACCCTACAAACCATAAATTCTAAACCTACACCCTAAACAAGACTCCTAAAAACTAACATTTTCACTTTAGTTGGTTGTGTACCAAAATATTTTCCAATATTTAATACCCCTAGACCGAAAAAATGAAATCATCGGTCTCCATGCTTTAAGACACTAAACCTTTTAATATAGATAATCGGATGAAATATGTTTTATAGCCTAGAAAAATCTGCAAAATCTGTTAGTACAACCAAGTGTCTTGTTTCTTTCTTTATGACCTCTATACCACCTGTGAGATTGAGAAAAAAATACTAGGTAAGTCACTGAACTTTTAGGGCACTTCTACTTTCATCACTGAACTTCTAAAACTTGCATTATAGTCCCTGAACTTTTAATTCTTTTTCATTATGGTCACTGTGGTTAAAGTCTTCTTTTCGGAAAAAAAACTTTAATTTAAGAATTGACAGCCACCACAAAAGGTCGATTTTCCGATCAATAGAGGGGTCGCCGGTCAATCCCAATGGTGAGAAGGTTCCATTTGGCCGTAAGATTAACATATTTTGGTTTGAAGTTGATTCAACGGTTAACAGTGGAAGATAAAAAAAGTTTTAGTTTCTAGTTTCTATTGGATTGTTGCCTCCTTTCTTCGTGTTTGGTGGTTTCTCCAGTTGAAAAGATCACTACCAAACTATTCCCCTTCTTCTCTTCCTTTCCATTGGTTCAAACTCGTCGCAAAACCTATCAATCTCTTCAAATATCAATCAAATCCCAATCGAAACAAAAAGCTAAAACTTTTTGATCCATCGCTTTCAATCGTCGGATCAGGTCGAAACCAAACTATGTTAATGTTATGGCCAAATGGAGTTTTCCCACAGTTGGGATTGATCGATGACCAAAGTGATTGTAATGAAAACGAATTAAAAGTTCAGTGACTGTACTGCAAGTTTTAAAAGTTCAGTGACCAAAGTGAAAGCGTCCTAAAAGTTCAATGACTACCAGCATAGTTTACCCAAATTCTTATTATTTGTATAGAGTGTTAACCTCCCGTATCATATTCTTGATTTGGTTATGTCTATCTAGTTTCTGAGTATGTCATTGGCATGTTACTAACTGTGAAAGCAAAGATTTTCTGTTAGTTTATTTTCACTATTTTTTAAAAATATATATAACTTTTAAAATTAAATCCTCGTATTTGCAGGGTATCATTGGCTACATCTGTGGATCTGAGGGTCTGGACAGTTCAGGCCTTAGCTCTTCAGCTGCTGTATGTTTATGTTTTTGATTCTCTTTGTTATAGCATATAGACAGCTAAGGTGATGCTTGGTGGTAGAGGAAAGGAAAGAAAAGCTCAAAATCACTTTTGAGAAAAACCAGTTCACTGCTATAAGCAAATCCATCCTAGAGATAAAATTTCACTGAACATGTTTTTTTATGCCACTCTTTGAAATAATAGATCGCTTATGGAACAATTTGGAATTATAGGTAACCATAAAAATTATGTTTCCTGTTAATACTAGTGAATAAAGAACAAGAATGAAGTTGCCTCCTAGACAAAGGGAACAGAAAGCTAAATGTGCCCTTTCTATCTTACAAAACAGATATTACTCAATAAAATTCTAATTCTTGGATTTTTTGAGGCATTATAAGTAACTGTTAGGTTGAATGAGTACTGCATCTCCCTTCGGGGTATTTCTTCCCACTCCATCCTTTTCTCTTCTTTCTTCATTGAGAACATGAAACTGATGTTTATTGTAACCCCCTATTTTGATCTAGGGTTTTGAAATAAATTGAATTTGGCGAATTGGAAACTTTCCCCTCAAGTAAGGTCATTTATGAAAAACTGTACCGAAACTATTATTCAATTATAATAGTTATCATTTACTGTTTCGTTTTAAAACAAGCGTACTCAAAATAGTTATCAAATCCCAATAGTAATAAATGTCCAAAGTCCACGTTTACAATCAAATACTGAAAATACTTAAATAATTAAGTAAGTCCGAAACGAAACATACTGAGAAAAATATCAAATACTGATCGTACGTAGTCCTCCAAGTACCGAAACCTAAGTCTGGAAATCTGAAATAGATACTAAGGGGGAGTCAGCTATAAAGCTCAGTGTGTCTCTAAGGTGCATAACAGAAATCAATCAAACAATAATATCACAGTCAAGAATTAACAGATATTCTGAAATAGTACAAACGATGCATACAGATGCCATGGCACGTTATGCACCCATCTACATCACCGTCCGAAGAGTGAAGTTCCCCTGAACCACTCTACCCTTCGTCACCATGTCCGAAGCAGAACTCATCCCGAAGGATGGAACTACTGATCCGAAGCGAAGTTCAACCCGAAGGATGAAGTCGCTGAGCTTCCTCCGTACAATATCCCAACCCAATGATATGACATATAATCCGATTTCCGAGTCCGAATGCAATCTTGTTAAATAACTAAGATGCATGTACATAATAATCCGATTCCGATATGTGTTACATAACATGATCATAGTATCCGAGTATACATTATTTATCAGATAACAGAGCAGAATGACATACAAGTGAGTCATGCAATATTCATCAAATATCAGTGCAAAAGAGCATACAAGTATTTCTCATATGGATTCACAAAATCATGTAACACATAAATGTAGCACAAACAGAGAACACACCTTAGGCAGCTAAATAGTCAACGTCGATAGTGACGTCTCCCACGCTCAGCTCTAGCGGAAGGTCGGACAGAATCAGCTCCTAAAAATACAGGACACTATGTGAGATTTCCTACTATGCCACATCCGAATAAATTACGCTTAATAAATATCTTACTAGCAGATCTCGAAGATTGTGCCACCGGAGGTTTGTCTGACGGTGGAGGAGGTAAAATCTCGGGATCAGAGTTCACGTCACCTGAACACGAAATTATCTGAGTCAAATTCCGATTTAACACTTTACTGAAAATCTGAGCTCAATATATAAAATTGATCCAAAACGGCACTTCGGGTTCGAATTTGAAGAAACGGACAGCGCCAATGGAACCGGAACGTCGAAAAACATAAAGGTGGACTCGATCGAAAAAGTCAACCAAAAGTCAACGCTGACGTCATCGCTGACGTCAGCATGACTATGATGACGTCATCGCTGACGTCAGCATGACGTCAGCAGCATAACAGCCTACAGACCGGTTCGGCTCAACTCTCCAACCCGGTTCACTCCTTAGACTGGTTCAGACCCAAACCCGGTTCGGTTCAAATCAAAAATCCCCCAAATTAAAACCCTAACCCTAACCCTAACGACCACCCCTCCTACCGACGGCGCCCGAAACCCCGACGCAACCCAGCACCCAACGGCGGCCACGGTCTGACAACGGCCACGACTCACCCCACTCGAGACAGCAACGACGTTCACTGAAGAAGACGACGGCGGCGTGAGAAGATCCAACGTATTCGAACTCTCCTCCTCTTCGACGGCACGGCTACGCCGATGGAGAGCCCGGCGGCGCGCGTGGAGGGCTGGAGCTTGGTCGGGATGATGCGGCGTCTCTGCTGGTACCGGCGGTGTTGCCTACGCCGCGGCGGTGGAGAAACACAGTGGTGGCCGGGGAGGAGGAAAAATAGGGAAAATAATTGAAGGTGTTTCTGCAGATGGAAAGGGGAATAATTGGTCTCTTTTAATCATATTCGATAGTGGAGTGGTTGAGATATTTTTATTATTTAATTAATATATTATTTCGGATCTCTATAAAAATTATTTGGGTTGATTCTAGACCAAGAGCTTACCTAGCTCAATTGGCTGGGCACCCAGCTGAAATACAAGAGGTTGTGGGTTCGATTCCCACAACTCTCAATTCATCCTTATTTTTTTTCTCATCATTTTAGGGGTGTTACAATTCTCCCTCCCTTAAAAGAAATTTCGTCCTCGAAATTTATCAGAGTTGGGGGAAAACAAACCTACTCTTTCATCCATTCTTGTACTGAAACTTATCCAATAGAGTACCAATGTTTCTCGGGACTCGCAAACAATCACGGATCAATCTGGGAGTGTCCTTAGTCACTCAGCTATTCGTTAAACGCAATGTCATCCTATCATACAACTCATACGAACTAATCATGTTACGGTATTTGAATGCATACAGAACTTTGTACGAAGCCAAACGAACACTTGTCTTACAGCTTTCATTATATGCGGTCTCAGTCAGGGATGCGAAACATTTCCAACAATCACAGAAATAACCATACCTCCTAGAAGCATCTCCTCTAGGATATGAGTTAATATACCAAGTCAACCATCAATTTACGAATGAGAATCTGTACCTGAAATCCAAGCAAGTAATCCAAGCTTCCAACAGAGCCTTCCAAAGTTAAGACGTAACACTGAATTTCAGTCAAGGATGATATGTATGACTATACACCATGCCATATTTCCAGTGAATTCTTCCTCTAAGCCAATCCGACATAATCAAAGTTTTAAATGATTTGCACTTACCTTCAACGTAAAGGTCATACAATTGTTTTCTTTGTTTTTTTTTTAACGGAGTAACAACCGAGTTTACTCTTTCGCTGGGTTCATAGTTACCTCTCTCTTAGATTCATACCGCATTTATCATCATTTTTTTTTTTGATATTTTCGAGCATATCATTATCACCGAGCTAACTTACATGCAGTCTTATATCGGTTACCCCATATGATCAAACATTTATTCTTAACCTGATTCAGATCTTCAATTTCATATGCATAGACCATCTCAAGTTCTCTATCCAGATTCAAATTCATTAAGTTAATCAAATTCATAGACAAACATTACCGATATTCATTCCAGTACAGATCAAGCTATTATGGATAGAAGGTTTAGATGTACTTATTTCAGAAAAAGAAATAATCATAGTCATAATCCTTAAGAAGTTTCAACCAGCGACGTTGTCTCAGATTTAACTCTTTCTGCGTAAGGAGGTATTTTAGACTCTTGTGATCGGTGAAGATATATCACTTCTTTCCGTAGAGATAGTGTCTCCGTAAAGGTAGTTGCAACCAAAACTATTCGAACTAACATATCCCAACCGTGCATTACTAACCAACCCTTTGAATGTATTCTACCGTATCGTATATCTGAACGATTGCTTTCATATTTCACCATCGGACTTGCCGCGAAGTAGTCAAACTTATACTCTTGTGCGGAAAAACTTCCATCCTCATATTAATATCACGAGGGATTGATTTACCAGAGTCATGCTTCACCCTTGAGGGCATTCCAGTCATTTCCACTTTATTGACATTTCCAAAAATTTTATCAGAGGTAATTTTTTTTTTCAAATCATGGGGGTATTTCGGTCATTTCGATGTTCGAGATATCCATCATTACTGTCAATTGAACCATTTGTAGAATTTCAATCATTTAAGTACTCATGGGTGTTTCAGCCATTTCAGAAATTTCGGTACCTCCAACCACTTCATTCATTTCAGAACTCAAGGTTTTATCCATTCTTCCAGTTAATTCGCAAGCCTCGGTGTCCGAGGATACTTTAGCCCTTTTTATCAATACGATCATTCCGAATAATTTAACCATGACAGTATTTCCAATACTTTTAGTCATTACGATCAATTCAGTATTTGAGCCACTTGATTAATTCAGAGGTATGAGTAGTTCCCCGTAAATCTATACTTGGAAATTCATTCCCAATTCAAGGAAACCTAACACCTTACAATCTCGAAGGTTTAAATCTTGTTACCATAATTTTTCAAGTAGATCGAGGTTTTTAGATGAATCGGGTTGTTTTACCATATCCAGTGCAGATTCCTAGATTGCTTCCAAATCTAAGGGTATTTTAGTCATTCTCATATCATAAAGCATTTTCGTAATTTCCTATCAAAATATTTTTAGCATTGATTATTTGACACTGATGATCAAATTTGGAGATTAGCTTCCTTATTACTTAATTAATTGAACTCCAGGTCCTTACATTTGTTAACTTCCTCGGTCGAGCATTTCGATCATATCTAGGTTATCATATTCGATTTCATATCTGGTTTGACTTGAGCAGGACTAACAGCACTTCTTATCATATTTATGCATGCATTAACCGAATATCAACATGTTCATAAGGCATACTAGAGGTATTAGTGTATTACCTTTAATACTTGTTATATCAGTTGACCATGATATTCCGTTCGATCACTCTCGAACCCAAATGCGACATCCTCAACATCCCGAATACAAGGAACTTTGAATACCTTCAATCGCGCAAATTCCAATTTCAGTCCTTATTCACATTGCCATAGAGACAGGAGCTGTACCCGGATATACATCTATGCCAAACTCAACCTCGTCACGTTTTGGCGGTACCCCTGGCAATTCCTCCGAAAAAAAACATCTAGAAAAATTCCTAACCACCTGTATCTTATCCAAACCAGAATCTGACTACCTCAAGTCAAAAATATAAGCAAGATAGGCAATAGCTCCATGTCGAATCATCTTTTCTGCTTTGAGAGTCAAACAACATTGGACAAGTAATCTCTACGCTCTCCCACCATAATCACCTCGTACCCATCTGAGATTTTCAGAGTCATCCTTTTCTTTTCACAATCCAAACGGACTCGATGAGCGAATAACCAATCCATTCCGAGAATAAGGTCGAACTCTCTGAAAGGTAACTCCATCAAATCAACAGAGAATATTTTCCCTTGCATTACCGAAGGGCAATTCTTGTACACCTTAGAAACCCTGACATGATCACCCACTCAGAGCATGTCTACCTCTACTAGCAATACCAGAAGCAACTGACCTGAACCGCCCTCTACCTCGGTGAGGTGCTTGAATTGATGCATGACTCTGAACGGATGAAGCAGTAGCTGAACGTGGACAATTCTTTAAATAGTGATCCTGAGACCCACATCTGAGACACGTCATGTTCATCAACCTACACTCCCCGTTATGCTTTTTGTTGTAAAAACCACATATAGAAATAGGCTGGTAGACTTTTGAACTACCCTGCCTGCCAGACAGAACTGTCGATACTGCAAGTTACATTCTGATAACTCTGAGGAATAAACTCATCTTTAGATCACTTTCCCAACAAGCAGACAAAACTTCGTGGTACAAATGTGTCTGGTGGCTTCCCGAGTTGATCAAATTTTGAAGTTCCTCTTTTTTCCATTTGTGAAATTTATCCTCTCAGAAGTTTTAACTCGATCAACCATGTCGCTGAATACTTTATCATGATGTGTTGCAACGTCTCTTTGAATCGGTAGTTGAAGTTCTAAAAAAAATCATACTTATTTTTTTCAGTCACAACTAACTCAGTAGCATACTTGACCAATCTCTGAAATTATATCTCATAATCATTCCCTGGCTTGCTGTTCTGTTTCAAATTCATAAAATAATCTTAACATTTCGCTATGAGTTCGACTCTTGCATATTGTTCAGTGTTTTCAATATCAAGTGAGTTATCACTTCCGATCTGATATCCTCCTAACGAATGGTTCTCATCAACATGTAACTTATTCTGAATTTCTGCTTGGCCAACAGAAGGCGAGTGACCACTACCAGAAGTAGTAGTACGGCCTCGGTCACGACATCAAGCAAACAATAGATTAAAACTCCTACACGGTGGCATAATAGTCTATCTACAAAGAAGAGTCCTAAAGTCAACATTGGTACTTGGAGACTTTAATTAAAACATATATATATATATATATATATATATATATATTTTAAAAAAATCCGGACATTTATCTGAAAATCTCATAATTTTCGAAAACATTTATGATGCTGAATTTTTTTTTTTTTTTTTTGAAAACTTTAAAATCATATTTCCATTGAGCCTCACAGGCCGAGGGGTGTAACCTAGGCTCTGATACCACTAAATGTAACCCCCTATTTTGATCTAGGGTTTTGAAATAAATTGAATTTGGCGAATTGGAAACTTTCCCCTCAAGTAAGGTCATTTATGAAAAACTGTACCGAAACTATTATTCAATTATAATAGTTATCATTTACTGTTTCGTTTTAAAACAAGCGTACTCAAAATAGTTATCAAATCCCAATAGTAATAAATGTCCAAAGTCCACGTTTACAATCAAATACTGAAAATACTTAAATAATTAAGTAAGTCCGAAACGAAACATACTGAGAAAAATATCAAATACTGATCGTACGTAGTCCTCCAAGTACCGAAACCTAAGTCTGGAAATCTGAAATAGATACTAAGGGGGAGTCAGCTATAAAGCTCAGTGTGTCTCTAAGGTGCATAACAGAAATCAATCAAACAATAATATCACAGTCAAGAATTAACAGATATTCTGAAATAGTACAAACGATGCATACAGATGCCATGGCATGTTATGCACCCATCTACATCACCGTCCGAAGAGTGAAGTTCCCCTGAACCACTCTACCCTTCGTCACCATGTCCGAAGCAGAACTCATCCCGAAGGATGGAACTACTGATCCGAAGCGAAGTTCAACCCGAAGGATGAAGTCGCTGAGCTTCCTCCGTACAATATCCCAACCCAATGATATGACATATAATCCGATTTCCGAGTCCGAATGCAATCTTGTTAAATAACTAAGATGCATGTACATAATAATCCGATTCCGATATGTGTTACATAACATGATCATAGTATCCGAGTATACATTATTTATCAGATAACAGAGCAGAATGACATACAAGTGAGTCATGCAATATTCATCAAATATCAGTGCAAAAGAGCATACAAGTATTTCTCATATGGATTCACAAAATCATGTAACACATAAATGTAGCACAAACAGAGAACACACCTTAGGCAGCTAAATAGTCAACGTCGATAGTGACGTCTCCCACGCTCAGCTCTAGCGGAAGGTCGGACAGAATCAGCTCCTAAAAATACAGGACACTATGTGAGATTTCCTACTATGCCACATCCGAATAAATTACGCTTAATAAATATCTTACTAGCAGATCTCGAAGATTGTGCCACCGGAGGTTTGTCTGACGGTGGAGGAGGTAAAATCTCGGGATCAGAGTTCACGTCACCTGAACACGAAATTATCTGAGTCAAATTCCGATTTAACACTTTACTGAAAATCTGAGCTCAATATATAAAATTGATCCAAAACGGCACTTCGGGTTCGAATTTGAAGAAACGGACAGCGCCAATGGAACCGGAACGTCGAAAAACATAAAGGTGGACTCGATCGAAAAAGTCAACCAAAAGTCAACGCTGACGTCATCGCTGACGTCAGCATGACTATGATGACGTCATCGCTGACGTCAGCATGACGTCAGCAGCATAACAGCCTACAGACCGGTTCGGCTCAACTCTCCAACCCGGTTCACTCCTTAGACTGGTTCAGACCCAAACCCGGTTCGGTTCAAATCAAAAATCCCCCAAATTAAAACCCTAACCCTAACCCTAACGACCACCCCTCCTACCGACGGCGCCCGAAACCCCGACGCAACCCAGCACCCAACGGCGGCCACGGTCTGACAACGGCCACGACTCACCCCACTCGAGACAGCAACGACGTTCACTGAAGAAGACGACGGCGGCGTGAGAAGATCCAACGTATTCGAACTCTCCTCCTCTTCGACGGCACGGCTACGCCGATGGAGAGCCCGGCGGCGCGCGTGGAGGGCTGGAGCTTGGTCGGGATGATGCGGCGTCTCTGCTGGTACCGGCGGTGTTGCCTACGCCGCGGCGGTGGAGAAACACAGTGGTGGCCGGGGAGGAGGAAAAATAGGGAAAATAATTGAAGGTGTTTCTGCAGATGGAAAGGGGAATAATTGGTCTCTTTTAATCATATTCGATAGTGGAGTGGTTGAGATATTTTTATTATTTAATTAATATATTATTTCGGATCTCTATAAAAATTATTTGGGTTGATTCTAGACCAAGAGCTTACCTAGCTCAATTGGCTGGGCACCCAGCTGAAATACAAGAGGTTGTGGGTTCGATTCCCACAACTCTCAATTCATCCTTATTTTTTTTTCTCATCATTTTAGGGGTGTTACATTTATGAAGTAAAAGTTGGTTTGGTAAGTTGAGTTGGCTTATTTTATGTACGGCAGTCTAAGTAGAACATTTTCTATACAGATAATGCAACTTGGTAGTGTAGCTGAGAGAAGATGAAGTATTTTCTTTGGCCAATGAAGATGAAGCATTAGGTGGCATTGTAAAGTACCCTAAAGGAAGTATTAGGGGAATGCATAAATGGGGTTTTAGAAACATGAGTTTATACTTGGTGATAACTTACACAAAGATCTATTTCTCTCATTATATTTCTTCCCACTGCTAGAATCCTACTCTCCACCTCCAAACTAAATAAAATTAATTTGGCTTTGTTTTTTTCTGAGCAACGAGGCATAATTTGATAAAATACCAGTCTTAAGTAAATAGATTATGAGTTATTTTTTTGTACACAGGCTGTGTAAAAATTATTGTACACAACCAACCTATTTTAAGCCTAAATCCTAAAATCTAAAATGTGTATCAATTTTTTTTTCCATATATATAGGAACCTTTCTTTGAGTAACGGAAAATTCAACCAAGGAACTTTAATTCTGAAAAAATTCTTCCATTTATGTAGAAAATTTTCAAGAAAATTATTATGAGACTGTCATACATGGGGAACCCTGAAATGGTAGCAAGATGGAGAAAACTCAAAAGGATAAAGGAAGAAACAGGTGAATCACCCAGAAATGACAGCATTTGCCATTCTGAAAATAGGAATAGATATAGGTTGTCATTGTGTTTCTGCCATCTCAAAGCTACACAAAGTTCTGATATATTAATTCTAGAGAAAATTCAAAATTCTAATAGATGTCTTTATCTTGCGAAGCATTAGTGAGATGGAGTACATGAGATCCAAAATTGTCAGTGAAAGATAGTGTGTTAGGTAAGGGGGGAATTGATCAAAATTATATGGCCTCAATCTTTGGAGGATGTGAATCAACATTCCATTAGAAAATAGTTTATCCTTGGGCACAAAGAGTTGATATGTTTTTGTAGATAATTGGCACTAATGTAGATTGTAGATTGCATAAAGTTAGGGAATTATATTCCCAAATATTTAGCTGCTAACATTTAGGAATTTAGCAATAATATAGCTGCTGATTTTATGTAATTTTCTTAGATTAGTCTCCTTTTGTAACCTATAAATAGACACTACTTTATCAATAAAAGGTACGAAGAAATACAGAGAAATTATCTTCTTCTCTGCACATACTATTTTTCTACATGGTATCAGTTTAGGCTAACCGATCCTTATCGCCATCTTTAGCCCTAGCCATCGTGACCAATCCTGTCGATTCAGGAAAAAATTCCGGAACCAGTAAATTTCAATTTGTTGCTGGTTCTCCCTCCTCTTTAAGCATCAATGATGCTTCTCCAATTTCTGTTACCCTCACGGCTCATGAAGGTAACAAAGGCAAACTGTTTTTTAACACCAACATCGTTGCACCAGCGTGGATAATCGACTTTGGAGCCTCTGATCATATGACTGGGGACAGAGGGCTGTTTCACACATTTCAGACCACATCTTCTTGTTCTTCTATACGAACAACAGATGGCTCTTTATCACCTATTGCAGGGAGTGGTTCTGTTGTAATCAATGAAAATATACGGTTAAAAGTAGGGGTGTGCAAAACTTGACTCGACACGAAAAAAAATGAATTTTTCGACTCAACTCGAGGCGAAAAAACTCGACTTGTTTTGATTCGACTCGAAATTTCATAAACTAGACTCGATTCGAAAAAATTTCAATAAAGTTTAAGTTGTAAAATGGAAATTCGAATAACTCAAAATTTTTTAATAATTAGTTATTTATTTTTAAGTTTGAGTCGAGTACTATATATATATATATACCGATATTAAAAAATGAAGAAATATATATGCATATCTTATATGATTAAAAAAAGTTGTTTAAAGAAAATTGTTTAAATTAGAATTAAATTGTACTATAACATGATAAATAATTACAATTAAATTTATATAGGAACTCGAAAACTCGACTCGAATAAAAAAAAATCAAATAAAGTTTGAGTTGTAAAATATGACGAGTCAACTCGAATAACTTGAAATTTTTTAACTCGACTCGATCGAATGCTCACCCCTAGTTAAAAGATGTCCTTTTTGTACCAGATTTGACATGCAATCTCCTTTCTGTTAGTAAGCTGTCCAATGATTTGAAATGTGTGACTAAGTTTACTTTCAACACTTGTGCTTCATGGAGATTGGCAATGCTAGACTGTATGGTGGGCTCTATGTGCTTCATGGAGAGCTGCTTCCCTCTCCCACTCAAAATTCCAGTAGTTTGTCTTCTTCTGTAGTTTCAACTTCTGAAAACACCAATGATGTTATGCTGTGACATTTTCGGTTAGACCATCCCAACCTTTATTATTTAGCAAAGTTGTTTTCAGTAAGTTGTCCAATGATTTGAAATGTGTGACATGCAATCCCTGTTTTATGCTCGGGGAAGAAGGTTAGCAATGCTTGACTGTATGGTGGGCTCTATGTGCTTCATGGAGAGTTGCTTCCCTCTCCCACTCAAAACTCCAGTAGTTTGTCTTCTTCTGTAGTTTTGCTTCCCTCTCCCACTCAAAATTCCAGTAGTTTGTCTTCTTTTGTAGTTTCAACTTCTGAAATCACCAATGATGTTATGCTGTGACATTTTCGGTTAGACCATCCCAACTTTTATTATTTAGCAAAGTTGTTTCCAGGATTTTTCTCCACAAAAAGCCACAATCATTTCATTGTGATATCTGTCAACTTGCTAAACATACCAAGCATTCTTGTTTGTCATCTGTCTATAAGCCTTCTAAACCGTTTTCTTTTATCCACAATGATATTTGGGGCCCTTCTAAGGTAAAGAATATAAATGGCTGTCGATGGTTCATCACCTTTATTGATGACCATTTCCGTACTACATGGACCTATTTAATGAAAGAAAAATCTGAGGTAGAGCAAATCTTTAGGAGATTTTATAATATGGTAGTGACTCAATTTCAGAATCAAATTCAGATTTTGTAGTATGATAATGAGGGAGAGTATTTTACAAAAACACTGGGATCTTTGTTTCGAGAAAAGGGAATTGTTCAGATTAGTTCTTGTGTGGACACTCTACAGCAAAATGAGATAGCGGAAAGAAAAAAACAGACACCTTTTAGAAGTCACTAGGTCCTTACTTTTCTCTCATAATGTACCTAAACAATATTGGGGGTGAGGCTCTCTTGACAGTAAACTATCTAATTAATAGAATGCCTAGTAAAGTTCTAAAATTTCGAACCCAAGGTCAGTTTTTCTGGATAGTTATCGTGATTTTAAACCTATGTCATCTATTCTTCCTTTGAGAGTTTTTGGGTGCACTGTTTATGTCCATAATAATAGTCCCTCTAGGTCTAAACTTGATCCTCGAGCAATTAAGTGTCTCTTTTTAGGATATTCTTCATTAAAGAAGGGCTACAAGTGTTACTCTCCTCATACCCAAAAAGTCTATGTTTCTCTGGATGTTAAATTTTTGGACATACTCCATATTTTACTCGGTCTGCAATTATGGGGGAGAACTTTGATGAATTTCAGCCTTCATATTTTTTTAAGCATGACTAGTTTCTTCCTGTGCAGTTACCTTCTACTCTTCCTACAACCTTTTTGCCATCATCAACACCAGTAAATTCTACCAGTCCTCGACCTATTCATCGAATGAGTACTACACCTCCAGGAAGTCCCAAATCTACTCCTTTGACCCCTCAAAGAACCCAAACTCCACAACTCCAGAGTAAAATCCTGAGTGTCTACAAAAGGAGGCAGAAATCTATTCCAGAGTCCATCTTACAGTCTGACATTTGCAAAGAATTGCAATTGAGTCCAATTGCCTCTGAAAATATGGAAGGTAATGGAGGTGATAAAGGTAATGAATTATCCCAAATTTCTACTTCTAATATGGATCATGATGAGTTACCTATTGCTAAGAGGAAGGGTGTTAGACAATGTACAAAACATCCTATCCAGAGATTTGTTTCTTATGGGAATTTAATGTCTTCTTTTAAAGCCTTTACAGTCAGCTTAAATGAGATACAAATTCCAACAATTGTAGAAGAGGCTCTCAAGGATCCTAGATGGAAGAAAGCAATAGAAGAAGAGATTGAAGCTTTGAAGAAGAATGGGACTTGGACCATGGTTGATTTGCCACAAGGAAAGAAGATTGTGGGCTGCAAATGGGTATTTACAGTGAAATACAACTTTGATGGAAGCATTGATAGATACAAGGCGAGACTTGTGGCCAAAGGTTTCACACAGACATATGACATTGATTACAAGGAGACCTTTGCTCCTGTGGCCAAACTCAACACAGTTAGAGTTCTACTCAGTTTGGCAGTCAATGAAGGATGGGGACTTCATCAGTTAGATGTAAAAAATGCTTTCCTTAATGGAAGGCTAGAAGAAAAAGTCTACATGAGTATTTCTCCAGGAGTGAAGAAGGAAATGGGAGATCAAAGAGTGTGCAAGTTGGAAAAATCTCTCTATGGCCTGAAGCAATCACCTAGGGCCTGGTTTGAGAGATTTATCAAAGTAATTTTGAGAAGCGGGTTTAAGTAAAGTCAAACTGATCATACACTCTTCATCAAGATGACACCTAGTAGAAAAAAGGTAATTCTGATTGTTTATGTTGATGACATAATAATCATTGGAGATGATCTTAGTGAGATTAGAAATTTGAAGAATCTACTAAGTAGTGAGTTCGAGACAAAGGACTTGGGAAGCTTGAGGTATTTCTTGGGAATGGAGGTGGCAAGATCAAGCAAAGGTCTGGTTATTAATCAAAGAAAGTACATTCTAGATCTCCTATCCGAGACCGAGATGTTGGGGTGCAAACCTGCAGACACTCCAATAGAGACAAACTTGAAGCAGATGAAAGGAGCTCGAGTAGATAAAGAGCAGTATCAAAGATTGGTTGGAAAATTTATATATCTATCTTTGACAAGACTAGATATTGGTTTTTCTGTTAGTATTGTAAGCTAACATATGACAGATCCTAGAGAAGAACACATTGAGGCTGCATGCTTAAGATACTTAAAAAAGACTCCAGGCCATGGTTTATTCTTCAGGAAAATCGAAGACAGAACAGTGGAAGTCTTCACTGATTCTAGCTAGGTTGGAGAGTTAACAGAAAGGAGGTCAATTAGTGGCTATTGCACATTCGTTTGGGGAAATTTGGTGACCTGGAGAAGCAAGAAACAATCTGTTGTTTCTAGAAGTATCGCTGAAGCCGAATACAAGGCGTTAGCACTAGGAATCTGTGAAGGCATTTGGCTGCAAAGATTGATGAAAGAATTAGAGATGAACCACAGTGAAAAATTCGACATTTTATGTAATAATGAATCTGCCATCAAGATTGCTAAGAATCTAGTCCACCATGATAGAACAAAACATTTCATCTCAGAAAAGGTCAATGGTGGAATAGCATATTTATCTTATGTACCCACTGAAGGGCAGCTAGCAGATGTGCTCACCAAGGCTCTACCAAAAGCAACCTTTGATGAATTCACATCCAAGCTGGGACTATACAACATATACTCACCAACTTGAGGGGGAGTGTAGATAATTGGCACTAATGTAGATTGTAGATTGCATAAAGTTGGGGTATTATATTCCCAAATATTTAGCTGCTAACATTTAGGAATTTAGCAATAATATAACTGCTGATTTTATGTACTTTTCTTAGATTAGTCTCCTTTTGTAACCTATAAATAGGCACTACTTTATCAATAAAAGATATGAAGAAATACAGAGAAATAATCTTCTTCTCTGCACATACTACTTTTCTACAGTTTTAGTGAAATCTTAAGGGGCTAGTGAATTGGAACTTTCTTAACCAAGCAAGAGAGATAATGTTCTCCACGTATTGCTTGGCTTGGTAAAAAGTTTTAGGAAGAGAGGCATATTGCATTTTCATTTTTTTTTTGTTTTCTTACAAAGAAATTCTTTATATATCATCAATACTATAGAATTTTTTGTTTTCCTGTGCTTATCATTATAAACAAAGTGAAAAACCAAGAAATATAGGGCCCTAAGTTGTTGATAACTTTCATTTAGGTATGTTTGAGAAGCAAACCAGTAGACTAAATAGGCTGAGGAAGTTTATTCTTAAATGTTACTTGAAAACTCAGGGATTAAAATAAATTGCAATTTTGTCAATAATTCTCTTGTTTTTCAGACCCATCTGAGGCATATTATTAGTAATTTCTTCTTCTTTGCATACCATGTTAAAAGATGTAGTGAAGTTTTCTTTTGACAGGTTGGCATAGCTTACCTTCTGGCTTTGGAAAGTGCAAATAGTTTAACTGTATCTCCCACGGAAAATACTGAATATGACAGGTACTTTCATCACTGTTGAGTTACTTAAGTCTGTATGCACGGTATTTTAGTAGCAACACCATTAAAATTATTTAAAACTGAGTTTATTGCTCAATCTCATTAAGTTATTTTTTCAAGGCAAATTAAGTGTTTCGTGCTTATGAGTATGCTTCGGGGCCTAATTTATATATATATATATAAAAGCATGTAGAATAAATAGGGCAAAGAGATAGAGAATAGAAATGGAAGGGAAAAGTAGGGATAGGGAAAATGGGTGAGAAAATATCTTTAAATATGCACATGAGCATATGCTCGATGGTAGGTGCACTTAGTACACTGCTCAGAGTTGGTTTCGAATCTCCTTCCTCCATGGAGATAAAAGAAAAACTCAAACTATCAATGTCTCATCATGCACATGCTACTAGTAACTAGAAACAGAATTAACAATAGTACTTATAACCTAATAGAAAAAAGAAATGGTAAATATAGCCCTAATGCTCTAATACTTGGGAAATAAGCAAAAGAATAATCAAAATAAAATAGCATAGTTAATCTAAAATTCCTAATTCTACAAAAGGAGAGAGGTTAAACTCTTAAATTTAGCATAACAAAATTTGAAATTTCACCTTTAAAAAAATCAATTCCAAACAACTGATTTATTGTTGCATCATTTTGTTTTATTTCCTACATTTCTCATGGAAGCTAGGATAAATTTGCAGCATAGCAGTCTTAGCATTGGATGTGAGAAACCATAAGGGACATGGTAACGTGGATTATGTCTTGCATGTGATAAGAAAGCATCCAAAATGCTCTTTATAATAGTAGGTGAGTTATGAAACAGAAAAAAGATTCGCTGTCGAGAAAAATATAGCGAAAACGAATTGCAACCAGGGAAAGGATTAAGGCAAGGGATAAAACTGTAGGGATCCATAGCTTTTTTTCGACATGAAAAATGGTAAATTCCTTCGTAATACATTTCTCTGAGAAACTTAACATGTATGACGACTTTGAATCAAGCCATTCACATCCAAGACAAGAATGCTGAAAAAGTTGTGGAATAGAAACAGACCGGCTGGTTGGTCCATGGCTTTTCCAGTTTTCTAACTATAAAAGAACCCGAGAATGCATATTCTTAGTGATATATGATGCCTTTCTATCGTTACATGTTAAGCCTTTTCCAAATCTGATATTATGGCACACAAGGATGGTTCTGGACATGTGCAAGTGCAATAGGTGCGACCGCACATGACTCCTGGAAAATGAGGGCCCAAAATGAATTAATTAAATGCTTACAAGGGAAAAACAAAAGATTAGTTGTGGACTAGTAGTAAAATACATGAGAAAAATAAAATGTTATTGTACTTCATAGATTTTAAGTCCATTATACTCACTTTTTATTCAAAAGTCAGTTTACGCACACAAGTCAACAAACATTTATTTTTTTAAAATTGAGTGTTCCATTTTAGTAAATTGTACAGGACCCCCTAAATCTTTGAATCGCCCCTGATGGCACATGCAGGGTGATCGAAAATGAGTATTTAGGTCTGAGAAATGGCATATTGGACCAATCAGCTATATTGCTTTCAAGACATGGTTGTCTAACCTATATGAACTGCAAAGTAAGTCAAACTTTTTGTTTTAATTTCATGTTTTCTAGCGTTCTATTTTTGTTAGCTTGGCACTGCTTATGCTAATTATTCTTTTTTACGGTTGCTATAAGTTGGTTATCAGGCAAGTTAAGACCGACTTCTACGCACACTTTTGTTCATATGTTTGAAACCATGTATACTATTATAATGAAACGGTTCACTCAATTAGGTGTCAAAAGTAAAGTGATACTAACTAAATTGGATAGTTGGCACAATAGTCAAATTAAAACCTAGTAACTTTTTTTTAGCATAATAAAAAGGTTCACTCAATTAGGTGTCAGAAGTCAAGTGATACTAACTATTTTTTCTGACTGGAAAAAAAAACAAAGTGTAGAGGAAAACAATGAGGAAGAATAAATCCATGTGTTTGACTAAGCACAACATACTAAATTGTTTCCCCAAATCCAAGATTTAATAAAAGCTTATTCCAATCAAACAAGAAAGCCTAAAAGGTGTATTGTAAAATGGCTTTATACTCAACAGTATTTTCATACATGCATAATAAATTGACTAAACTGTATTTAACAGTATAGCATAATATGTCAAAAAGGGGTGCAAGAACTAAATTAATTTCTCGATCATAGCCTAACATTGTGTTACAAAAGTGTCCGCCTTTGGACCTTTCACTGATTGATTGTGTGCAATGCCGCATTGCTTCAGTTGCCCAAACTTTGTCAGATGCTTCTCCCAAAGCCTTGTCTTTGTTGACGCACTTTGATTGTTATTTTATTGAGTTATGTAACCCCTTTTCCTTGATGTAATGGTAAAAAATGGTGATCCAATCGTGATTTTTTTTTTTTGAAAAATACTTCGTACAACAAAATCTTGATTCATTTTAACTTGTTCAAGTCACATTGTCTCTCATTACATGTAGACTACAAAGCACAAGCTCATACACCCACCAAAGTTTCTAGAGGATCACGAAGCTGAACCACAGAAAGGCTACAAGATATTACTAGCATTTTCAGGACTTAGGCAAGCTTTGACCAGAAATCCTGGATACAACTCTCGAGTTGCAGAATGTCAAGAAGCCGCCAAAGTCCTTCTGCAGTGTGACCTCGTTCCCTCTAATTGAGAACACTGGACAATTGTCATTTATGATTTTGATTTTTCTAATTGCAAATATCATCACTGGTCCTTTGATTTTGAGACCGTTAAATTCATGTTAACGTCAATAGATCCACTTTTTGATTTAATGCTTGTGAATGCAGAATATTTGAATTCTTTTCTTGATTATGCTGATTAGAGGAGTTAAAAGCTGACATATTTTGTATGCCCTTTTAGAAGTCCAACTTGTCATGAATAGAATCATACAGATGTTTGATGCATGGCACTAACCCTCGTTTTCTTACAATGAGAATCAATATTGATTGTTTAGTTATGATTCTGCATGTACCTTACAATGAGATATCGTGACCACTACAACATTTTCAATAAACTGCTACACTTTTGTCATATTTTTACTAAAAGCTTGTCCTGGGTTATTGTGATTCACTTTTTTTCTGTTATTTTTTCAATAAACTGAACTCTCTGTTTCTGTTTTGTAGTGCTTCTGGAGATGATAAAACAGAGCCCTTCCTATGCAATGGCCAGTACTTGACCCTATTGTCTATGTAAATTTGAACTTCCTTTTCAAGTTATTTATTTATTTATGGGTTTTCACAATGAATTTAATTTCTTTAATCCTACCCTACCCTCTTTCTTAACAGTTAAACCAGAAGCTTACGAAGCATACAAGGTATAAACATCAAAATAGACTGATTTTAGAAACTGAAAATTTTGCAGCATTTCTTCTTTTTAGTTGTTTTTCTTTATGTCCTTCCAATTAGATGAATGTTGTGTTGTGGATGTATTTTATTTAATTACATGTCCTACCAGAAGAGTAAACTTTTAAGTTGCATACTTCAGTTTGCTAATTAAGATTTATATATTCTCAGTATTATATAGTTAGGTACACTCATGAATGCATGTATGGCGTGCATGCATCCATGAGTATGCTACTATTAATGAAAATAGCATGTCCTAGCAAATCTGAGCGTCGAGTCACCACATACTCAGGTATATGTGATTATTAACTTAGATTGCAAGAAAAATAAACCTAATAATTCAGTACCTATGAAATAATAAACCTAGCTTAAACAACTTCATGTAAGAATTAAGATACTTGCCCTTGACAAAGGAAAAGAAAAAGCAACCCTCCATGTCCCAAACATAAATTCCAGTTGAGCTACACACGGGAGATAGGTTATGTTTGATGTATATAACCTCTGCATAAGTTTGTCTCTATTATCAGATCACCTTTTCTTTGTTTTCTTGACTTAACATTCTATGTTTTGTTCATAAGCTTGCTTCTATTATCAGACCGCCTTTTCTTTTGCAGTTCAAACTGGAACCAAATCTAGCCAAAAGAGCAGAGCATTACTTCTCAGAGACTATGCGAGTTACTAAAGGTACAGCTGTGTTATCACAACTCCTTGGCAACATAATGATCTCATATAGATACCCATGTTCAATGGCTTATCAACTAGTTAGTGGTTATTCCAGGATTAGAGGCTTGGGCTTCAGGAGCATTGAGAGATTTTGGAGAGCTAATGACAGCTTCTGGTCTAAGTTCAATTGAAAACTATGAATGTGGTATGAGACCTACCTTTTGTGTTTCTGAGTTGCATTGCCATGCCTCTAAAATTCCAAAAGTTTAAACCAAGAAGAAACAAAAAAAAAGAGAATGTATTCTCTAATTTCCTATTGGAGCCTATTTAAATAAATGACTGTAATGTTGTGGTTGTGAACTGTGAAGGGTGTGAGCCACTGATCCAATTATACGAGGTCCTATTGAGGGCTCCGGGCGTATTTGGAGCTCGGTTCAGTGGAGCTGGATTCAGGGGTTGCTGTGTCGCATTGGTAGATGCAGCTCGTGCAACAGAAGCGGCAAACTTCGTGAAGGCAGAGTATTCAAAGCTTCAGCCAGTGTTGGCAAGCCAATTGAGCCATGGCTCAGCTGTTTTGATTTGTGAAGCAGGTGACTGCGCTCGTGTTATCTGATCAACTCGGACAAAATCCATAAACAAGTCTGTTCCGGAGTTTAAATAAACTAAATTTCAAAATGCAAATCCATTTGAATTTTCATTCATTCTTATTAGATTCCAAGAAGAGGGTAAATTATGTTTTAATCCTTCGATATAAATTTGGTTCTTACTAAAACCTGGACTGGACGAGTCCCTTGTCAATCCACTCCAATATGACTCTCATAAAGGAAAAAAAAGCTGCAGCCTGCAAGGAGGCAGAGGGGAGGGTACGACACGTTTGATACGAGTAGAGAATAATCAAGAATTGGAATAATTCATTCCAAAGGGAACTTACAGAAGATTTAGCAACTCAACTCTACAGTTAAGTGGACATACCTCCCCTACCCAATCAGCGGCTTTGTTGCATGAGAAAAACACAAGATTCGAAGAGGCAGGGAGCAACAGTGTTTGCAAATTGCAAATTGCAAATCGCAAATCCATTAGGTCCGGTAATAAAAGAAGATTTGAGTGAGAGGGGGGAGGATTCCGAACTGGAAGAATGACCGCTTCTTTAGAATTAGAATGGATGGGATTCGTTCAAAGAGCCAAAGATTACGGGTTTTCCATCCATTTCTTTTCTACGACGCTACCCTTAATATGTTAATGTATACATATTACATACTAAAGTCAGTTACATGAATTAAAATCAGTGATCAAAATAGAACAGATCAAAAATAAAAGGGACCTATGGTGTAGATTACCCTATTAATTAACATTTATAGGTATTGATTAAGGGGCCCAGGAATTATTGATGCGAATATAGCAAAATAAATAAAGTAGTAAAAAGAAGAAAAAAGAGTTAAGAATAGCAGTCTCTCTTCACGTGATAGATAGGTATGCTGTATGCATGACATGAAGAAGAAAACAAGCCATATTGTGATGTCAGTTAAAAAATTTAAATAGAAAATTTGTAAAATAACAAAGTTTATGTCTCCATTCTGACATAGTATTTAGTATACGCATAGAGCCTAGAGGTTTGCTCAAACAGAGTGAGTGAGTGAGTGAGTTGAGTGAGTGAGATCAAAAGGCAGAAAGAAGAAGAAGAAGAAGAATGTGTGATGAAGAAGAGAGAGAGTTGGGAAGACAGGAAGCGGGTGGGTGTTGTCCGCAGTGTGGGAGCAAAGTGGAAGCGGTGGATGTAGAAAGGCGGTGGAGGTGCTGTTGTTTCTTACCCATTTGCTTCACCATTAAGAGAAGATATTGCTGCACCTCATGTTCTAGGCGTTTCGTCTTGTATTACTAGACACTAGACACTAGTCTTTTTTATTTTCATCATCATTTCTCTCCTGCTCTCAGATTCCATTCTCTTCTCTGCTTGCATTTCTCAAATCTCAATTAGAAAAATAACTCAAAAATACAATTATAGTGTATGTAATTAACCCAGGAAGATGAACGAAGCACGATAGTTGAACTTGGACAATCTCCAAAGCATAGTATATAAATCAGAAACATTAATTGTCTCCACCCTAGTGCAGTGAGACGTTAATTGTGTTTTTATCTTTTCAATCTCACATAATACTTATATATTAAATACATGTTTGGTAAATATTTGTATACACATATTTTATTATTCCATATGCGTTTACTAATTGAACATATTTATATTCACATGATCTATAAACCATTAATACGAAACAAAAAAAATATGGATGATTTAATCAATTTTATTCAAATTGGCAAATAATTGAGCTCTACTTTTTTATCAGCAAATTATAATTTTATTGAAAAAATATACAAAAATTATTATCATGGACGAGGGAAAGAGTACGATGATAATATACAACAACCATCCAAAATACCAGAAAAAACCAATAGGACAAACGTCAAAGAAATCAACATTATACAATTAACTAACAATGGCAAGCTTGCAACACCTCATCTTCACAATTGAAATTTGCCATCACTAGAAGATAATACTCCAATCAAACCATGTAACACCCCTAAAATATTTGCATAAAAAAAATAAGAAAAAGGGTGAGGGTGTGGAGGTTCGAACCCGAGACCTCAGCCCTCACCACCCTACATACTAACCATTTGAGCTAAATGCTCTCTTCTGTCAAGTATTACCAAGGGTAATATTTGTTTGATAATTAAGGAGTAATCTAGCAACAGATTATATTTGATTCGAACGTTTCAGCTACCAAGAAAAAAAATATACCATTCTCTTCCAAATTCAAAACACCACACCCAACGTTCCTACCTACCCCGACCAGCCACCGTCTCAGCTCTGTCACCGCCGCTCCGTGGCATTCACCGCCACTACCGGTGGCTTCCTCGTCGAACCCCGACCAAAAGCCCATTAACCACGCGCCGGCTACCCTCCCCGATCACCGTGAATCGCCATTCAAAGTTTCGTCGGAACCTTAGGGTTCCAGCCGTTCCTGGTGTCCGACCGTCGCGTTGATCTCGCCAGCGTGCTCGGCGTGATGTGGAGACCAAAACCTAACCGGTGGATCGTCCGTTCGACACCGGTAGCAGCTTCGCCGGAAAAGCCAAACGCCACATGTTTTATGCGTTTCCGGCCGATCCACCGCCGATCTTGGCTCACCGTGGGCACGACCGAAATCCTTGTGTCCGGATCTACAAAGCCTGAGCCTGCCGCCTCCGTTCGCCGCCGATAAGCCCTTCGTCGGAGCTTCGACAGTTTCGAGACCCTTGTAACACCCGGGTTTTGGGCCTAGGAGTAAACCGAGTTTATAGTCGAGTTAATAAAATTTAATTAGAATCAACTCAACTTAGGTTGTGGTGTAATTGAGCTTTAATAAAAGGGGAGGGACCTATGTTGCGATTTTACCCAAAACTTTTAATTAAAGTAAGATAACTCTTAAAATATAAGAGATCATCTTCTTCTTCTCTTCTATCTTCCTTTCCAACGAGAAAACACCATCTCTAAACTCTCTCAAGCTTTTCATTATTTCATTGCTTGTGCTACTTGATTTCAACCTCGTTTTGGAAGGTAAATTATGTTTTCCGACTCTCCTCCTTATTCTCTATCTATATTTGGTCTTAAAATTTGAAAACATGGGACTTTGAAAAATTATAGTTTTATGTTAAAGTTTGGATTTTAGGTGGTTTTCCAAATTGTTTTAATGTTTTGAGTTGGGATTTAACTTAATCATGATGAAATACACATTATATATCAATTTGGTTAAATTTGGATGAAATTCGTATTAAATTCATATGTTAAATTTTAAGGTGTTAAAACTTGGTTTTTGGTGAAGTTTATGTTGAAAACTAAGGGCTGATGGTTAGGGTATGATATGAGAGTGATTTGGGATGTGTTAGAGGTCATTTGGGTGTTTGGAAGTGGAGTTTTCAGCAAAGTGTTTGGGGAGTACGAAAATTGAGTTTTTGGATGATGGTGGATTGAGAAATTGAAGAATATGACTTATGTTTGTGAAGTGAGTTGTTAGTTGAGTTTTAGCATTGAATTATGGTGTAATAAGTGTGTTTTGTTTGGTTAGAAGCAAGAAGAAACGTTGAAGGAGCTTTGGAGCCGAATACGAGATCGTAGGAGGATTGTTTCGTTTGACAAAGGAAGGGCGGTGAGTGGTTTTAAACTTATTCTAAAGTTGGTTCGAGTATGTGTAGTGTGTTTGTGTAAAGTGTGCTTGGTAGGCCACTTATAGTTAATTCGAGTTGTAGTTATCCGTTGATATCCACATATGCTATTGTGCTTACTTAACTATGCTTTTGTGATATTGGTGGTTTTGTACATGTATATTCATGAGGTGTATATATATGTGATGAGCATGAGTTATGATTAATGGAAAATGTGATGTGGTAAATGATAATTGGCACTAAACAATTACCGGTTGTAAATGATCGATCATTAGGATTAGTGTGCACACAAATTGAGTCAAAACGTACGTGGCCTTGGTGGCGTTGAGGCACCAAGGAGGAGTACGGTAATGTAATATTCTACCGGAAGCTTTTATTCATTTCTACGTGATGATGAGTGGAATCCCATCCGTAGGGCATGTGGCGATGAGTGGAATCCCGTCCATGCAAGGCCGGTGATGAGTGTAATCCCACCGAGGTAAAGTGTTGTTGAGTTAAATCCGCACAATCGGGGTAATTTAAAGTGGCCAATTAACTTATTCATATATGGTGATATATGGTGATGAAACATGACTATTGTTATTGATGCTTGGTGCTTAGTATGAGGTAACATGCCATATTATGTCACTTGATGGACTAGTTAGGACTACTTGTGATGTTGTCTATGCATGTTAGATATGAGGTTTAAGGATTTCATACTTGAACCCTGCATTGTTGTTGCTTTCATTTTAGAGCATCCTCACTAAGCTTATAGCTTACGCTCTCTATGTTCAACAATGCAGATCATTAGTGTGGCGTTAGCTCGGAGCAAGGCAAGAAGGGCTTCCAAGTTTTGTAACTCAAGTACGGTGGTAATTTTGTACTAGTTAGCAATGTGGCAAAAGGGTTGTTGTATAAGTTTTTATAACTCTTTGTTATATATGATGTTTTGCATGAAATACTTTGTTGAATGTTAAGGGGATGGTATGCTGTAAATGCTTAGGTTGCTTTGTTGTATGAACTCTTGAGATGCATGACCCTTGTGTGTTTGAATGCCATGTGTGTTGACGTTTTAATTATTAAAGGTTGTTTGTGTGTTGTTGGGTCTAGGGAGGTCCAATTATGCATTTTAAGTGTGTGCCTTATATGTTTTAGCTAAAAACAGAGCATTGTGAAGCAGGGCGTATCGATACACCCCTGTGTATCGATACACCCTCAACTCTCTGAGATTCATTTTAGGCTGAGCGTATCGATACACGGAGTGTATCGATACAGTCCAAACTCTCTGGAATCCTAAGAGAATTGGGGAGTGTAGAGCGTATCGATACGGGCTAATGTGTATCGATACGGATTAATCTTGTTGACTACTTGTGACGTTGACCTGGAGGTGCGTATCGATACGCTAAATGGTGTATCGATACGGCCATCCCTGAGTCTGGGAGAGGGTTGACTTTGGTCAAGGCGTATCGATACCCCATGTAGGTGTATCGATACGTCCTTCTTAAAATGGAAAAATTGGTTGTTTAATTGTAAGTTTGTGAGCTTCGAGTCAGTATTTGTTCGCTGCGTGTTCTCTCATATAGGATTTAATACAAGCATCTAGATAAGAAAGAAAAAAAAAATATAGGGTTGCTAACCGAGGGGGAATCTTAAATAGTTTTCGCTCGGTTTTCCCCGTGTGGCCCACTTGGACCGGACATTCGGCCAGACCGGGACGAGGGGGTTACATTTGTTGGTATCAGAGCCTGAGGTTATCGAAACCTCGGGCAGGTAAGTGAGGTAAACTTGTTATGTTGAGTAATTATGTTGTTTGATGCATGTCTTGCTATGGATTCTTTGATATTTGACTGTTCGCATAATGTTTTGAAGCATGAATTGATGTGTTTGGTGTAGAGTGTGTGTGCCCATTGCTACTATTACTTAATTTACAAAGATTTTGAAAAGAGGAGTACTTGAGCACTATTGGACCCTTGCTTTGACTAACGAATTCTTATCTGTTTCTTGTTGTAGTTTATACCTTGTTAGCTGTACCATGAGACCACGTGGGAGGCCTAGGAGGTTTAGACCGGAACCACGGGCAGAGGCTCCAGAAGGAGAGCCAGTAGTTAGAGCTGAGGCTCAAGTGGGAGAGCCTGTGATTAGAATTGGAGCTCCTCCATTACCACCTCCACCACCACCTCCTCCACCGGGAGTTGGAGGCGAGGCTGAGGCAGGAGGAGAGGGACCACCAGGAGGTCAGGGTGGCCAAGGTGGCCAAGGACCGGCAGGGATTGACTTAGCTCCGTTGGTTCAGGCGATAGCCGGGGCTTTTCAGGCTGCAGTAGCTGGAGGACAGGCAGCACATCATCCTGGTGAGGGCACTGGATTGCCATTAGAGAGACTTCGGGGTCTTGGAGCTGAAGAGTTCAGGGGGTCTACTCCGGAGAGGTCAGAGTTATGGCTTGAAAAGACCGTCCGTATCTTGGCTCAGATAGGGTGTACTGGTGATCGCAAGCTGGGTTGTGTTGAGTCCTTGCTACAAGGCGATGCTTATACTTGGTGGGTCACTGTTACTTCGAGTATGGATGACGCTGAGATCACTTGGGAGTTCTTTGAGACAGCATTCCGGAAGAAGTATCTAGGTCCACGATACATCGACGAGAGGAAGAGGGAGTTCATGGCTTTGATTCAGGGACTTAGATCAGTGACAGACTATGAGATTAGATTTGTCAGACTAAGTCAGTATGCATCTGAACTTGTTCCTACTGAGGTGGAACGCTGTAACCGGTTCCGTTATGGATTGAATGAAGAAATCAAGACTTATACTCTAGCTTCAGACTACACTGATTTTGATGTCTTGGTTTCGAGGGCCAAGGACTTGGAGCACAGTTTAAGTCTGACCAGGCGGTCAGGTGGATCTAGTTCGAGTAAGAGATCCAGTAACTTTGATAGAGATGATGCCAAGAGGCATCGAGACAACAAATCTCAGTATGATAATAGGCGTGGTGGCGGTAACCACGGTAAAGGCCATCAAAACCAGAAGGCTAGTGGGAAGTTGCCTACATGTGCTACTTGTGGGAGAAACCACACCGGTGAGTGTTGGGGAAACTTCCATTCTTGTTGGAATTGTGGGGCTAGAGACCACATAAGACGTAACTGTCCACATCCAGTGGGACAGGCAGCAGCACAGGCTCCTGCTAGAGCCAATGATTTTCAGAGAGGCCGTGGGCGCGGTCGTGGCTACTTCCAACCTAGGATAGATGCACCTAGGGTGGATGCTCAGAGGAATCTTGCTCATGTTGTGGCAGTGCAGCCAGAGGCAGGAGGACCAGCGAGAGTTTATGCTCAGAGAGAGACCGGGAACGACACTGATGTGATAGCAGGTAATTTCGAGTTACGGTCTATGTCTTTGCTTTCTCTGGTTGATTCGGGTTCTACTCATTCCTACATTTTGAGTGAGCATGCACAGAAGTTAGATATCCCTGTTGAGATCTTAGATGTAGGTATGCATGTCACTAGTTCTTTTGGTGAGACAGTAGTGGTTAGACGTATATATAGAAGATGTCCACTGAAGATTCAGGGTCATGTGTTCCAAGTTGACATGATGGAACTTCCTTTTTATGGTTTCGATATAATTTTGGGTATGGACTGGTTAGTTGAGCATCGGGCTAGTGTGGATTTCGAAACAAAGAGAATTTCTTTGAAACTTTCTGATGACTACGAGGTAGTAGTAGTAGGCGAGAACATTAAGTTCTTGTCTAATGTAGTGTCAGCTTTAGAGGCTCACAAGTTGATGGACTCTGGATGCGGGGCTTATTTAGCTTATGTTATGAATCCGGATATGAGTGAAGTTAGACCAAAAGATATCAGAACAGTGTGTGATTTTCCGGATGTGTTCCCTGAAGAATTGCCAGGTTTACCTCCTGACAGAGATGTTGAGTTTGTAATTGAGACCATTTCAGGGTCTAATCCAGTTTCGATAGCTCCGTATCGTATGGCTCCAAAGGAGTTGAAAGAATTGAAGAACCAGTTGCAAGAATTATTAGACCGTGGATTCATTAGGCCTAGTAGTTCTCCGTGGGGTGCTCCTGTGTTATTCGTGAAAAAGAAAGATGGTAGTATGCGTATGTGTATAGATTACAGACAGTTGAATCAGTTGACAGTGAAGAATAAATATCCGTTGCCCAGGATTGATGACTTGTTTGATCAACTGAAAGGAGCATCGGTCTTTTCGAAGATTGATTTGAGATCGGGTTATTACCAGCTAAAGGTAAAAGAGTTTGATGTACCGAAGACGGCCTTTAGGACTAGGTATGGTCACTATGAGTTTCTTGTGATGCCATTTGGGCTCACGAATGCACCTGCAGCATTCATGGACATGATGAACAGAATTTTTAGAGACTATCTAGACTGTTTTGTAGTTGTTTTCATTGATGACATACTTGTGTACTCGAAGACGGAAGAAGAACATGACGAGCACTTGAGGGTTGTTTTACAGAAATTGCTGAGCAATCAGTTGTATGCTAAGCTTAGTAAATGTGAGTTTTGGATACGAGAGGTGGTATTTCTTGGTCATGTTGTTTCGGCCGAAGGTATCCGTGTTGATCCATCGAAGATCGAGGCTATTATCGGGTGGAAACAACCTAAGTCTGTGACGGAGATTAGGAGTTTCCTGGGATTAGCTGGCTACTATAGAAGATTTGTTGATGGTTTCTCTAGAGTAGCTGCTCCTTTGACTAAACTATTGCAAAAAGAAGTTAAGTTTGAATGGTCAGAGGCAAGACAAAAAGCCTTTGAGAAATTAAAAGAAGCTTTGACGAATACCCCAGTGTTAGTACAACCTGTTTCAGGTAAAAAGTTTGTAATTTACAGTGATGCTTCCTACGTAGGTTTAGGATGTGTTCTGATGCAAGAGAGAAAAGTTGTTGCTTATGCTTCTAGACAATTGAAGGTTCATGAGAAGAACTATCCTACACATGATATCGAGCTAGCCGCAGTTGTGTTTGCACTGAAGATTTGGCGTCATTACTTGTATGGTGAGAAGTGTATTGTTTACACCGATCACAAGAGCTTGAAGTATTTGATGACACAGAAGGAGTTAAACTTGAGACAGAGAAGATGGCTTGAGTTGCTAAAAGATTATGATTTGACCATCGAGTACCATCCGGGTAAAGCGAATGTAGTCGCTGATGCTTTGAGTAGGAAAGTGGCCATAGAGTTGAGGGCTATGTTTGCTAAATTGAGTGTGTCCGATGATGGTGGTTTGATCACCGAATTGCAAGTGAAGCCTTCTTTGATACAATTGATTAAAGAGAAGCAAATGCAAGATGAGAGTTTAATTCCTCATGTCCAGGACATAGCTGAAGGAAGACCGACCGATTACAGTTTCAGCGGTGAGGGCTTGTTGTGCTTTAAGGATAGAATTGTTGTACCCGGAGATGTTGAGTTGAGACGTCAGATTTTGAGTGAAGCACATTCGAGTCCCTTTTCTATGCATCCGGGTAGTACCAAAATGTATTGTGACTTGAAGAATGATTACTTCTGGGTTGGTTTGAAGAAAGATGTAGCTGAGTATGTGAGCCATTGTATGGTTTGTCAAAGAGTGAAGGCAGAGCATCAGGTTCCTTCAGGTTTATTACAGCCTTTGAAGATTCCGGAATGGAAATGGGAGAGGATCACCATGGATTTTGTATCGGGATTGCCCTTATCTCCTTCAAAGAAGAATTCAGTTTGGGTGATTGTTGATAGATTTACTAAATGTACTCACTTCTTAGCAGTGAACACTACTGATTCCTTAGACAAGTTGGCAAACTTGTATATCCGCGAGATTGTGAGACTTCATGGAGTACCGAAGTCTATTGTTTCAGACAGAGATCCTAGGTTTACTTCGAGGTTCTGGGGTTGCTTGCATAGTGCCCTAGGTAGCCGTTTGCATTTCAGCACTTCTTATCATCCACAGTCTGATGGGCAGTCAGAGCGAGTAATACAGATTCTAGAGGATATGCTCCGTTGTTGTGTGATTGACTTCCAGGGTTCTTGGGAGAAGCACCTACCGTTGGTTGAGTTCGCTTACAACAACAGTTATCAATCTAGCATTCAGATGGCTCCTTATGAGGCTTTATATGGTAGACGATGTAGGACTCCGATCTGTTGGGCTGAAACAGGTCAGAGATTGTTACCTATGCCAGATTTGCTTAAGGGGACTACTGACAAGGTAAAGCTGATTTGCGACCGTTTGAAAGCAGCTTCCAATCGTCAGAAATCTTATGCAGATTTGAAGAGAAAAGAGATAGAGTACTCAGTAGGTGAGAAAGTGTTTCTGAAGGTATCTCCGTGGAAGAAGGTAATGAGATTCGGCCGAAAGGGCAAGCTGAGTCCGAGATTCATTGGTCCGTATGAGGTAGTTGAGCGGATCGGGCCTGTAGCTTATCGTTTGAGGTTACCTTCTGAGTTAGAGAAGATCCATGATGTCTTTCATGTGTCTATGCTTAGAAGATATAGATCAGATCCTTCTCATGTGATGCCCGTTGAGGAGATAGAATTAAATCCAGATTTGTCCTATACTGAAGAACCCATTGAGATACTTGCTACTGATAGCAAGGTGTTGCGTGGCAAGACCATAGAGTTGGTCAAAGTGTTGTGGAGACATAGAGGTGTAGAAGAGGCCACTTGGGAAAGGAAAGCGGATATGGTTGAGCAGTTTCCGTATTTGTTTTCACCAGGTAATTTCGGGGACGAAATTTCTTAAGTGGGAGAGAGTTGTAACACCCGGGTTTTGGGCCTAGGAGTAAACCGAGTTTATAGTCGAGTTAATAAAATTTAATTAGAATCAACTCAACTTAGGTTGTGGTGTAATTGAGCTTTAATAAAAGGGGAGGGACCTATGTTGCGATTTTACCCAAAACTTTTAATTAAAGTAAGATAACTCTTAAAATATAAGAGATCATCTTCTTCTTCTCTTCTATCTTCCTTTCCAACGAGAAAACACCATCTCTAAACTCTCTCAAGCTTTTCATTATTTCATTGCTTGTGCTACTTGATTTCAACCTCGTTTTGGAAGGTAAATTATGTTTTCCGACTCTCCTCCTTATTCTCTATCTATATTTGGTCTTAAAATTTGAAAACATGGGACTTTGAAAAATTATAGTTTTATGTTAAAGTTTGGATTTTAGGTGGTTTTCCAAATTGTTTTAATGTTTTGAGTTGGGATTTAACTTAATCATGATGAAATACACATTATATATCAATTTGGTTAAATTTGGATGAAATTCGTATTAAATTCATATGTTAAATTTTAAGGTGTTAAAACTTGGTTTTTGGTGAAGTTTATGTTGAAAACTAAGGGCTGATGGTTAGGGTATGATATGAGAGTGATTTGGGATGTGTTAGAGGTCATTTGGGTGTTTGGAAGTGGAGTTTTCAGCAAAGTGTTTGGGGAGTACGAAAATTGAGTTTTTGGATGATGGTGGATTGAGAAATTGAAGAATATGACTTATGTTTGTGAAGTGAGTTGTTAGTTGAGTTTTAGCATTGAATTATGGTGTAATAAGTGTGTTTTGTTTGGTTAGAAGCAAGAAGAAACGTTGAAGGAGCTTTGGAGCCGAATACGAGATCGTAGGAGGATTGTTTCGTTTGACAAAGGAAGGGCGGTGAGTGGTTTTAAACTTATTCTAAAGTTGGTTCGAGTATGTGTAGTGTGTTTGTGTAAAGTGTGCTTGGTAGGCCACTTATAGTTAATTCGAGTTGTAGTTATCCGTTGATATCCACATATGCTATTGTGCTTACTTAACTATGCTTTTGTGATATTGGTGGTTTTGTACATGTATATTCATGAGGTGTATATATATGTGATGAGCATGAGTTATGATTAATGGAAAATGTGATGTGGTAAATGATAATTGGCACTAAACAATTACCGGTTGTAAATGATCGATCATTAGGATTAGTGTGCACACAAATTGAGTCAAAACGTACGTGGCCTTGGTGGCGTTGAGGCACCAAGGAGGAGTACGGTAATGTAATATTCTACCGGAAGCTTTTATTCATTTCTACGTGATGATGAGTGGAATCCCATCCGTAGGGCATGTGGCGATGAGTGGAATCCCGTCCATGCAAGGCCGGTGATGAGTGTAATCCCACCGAGGTAAAGTGTTGTTGAGTTAAATCCGCACAATCGGGGTAATTTAAAGTGGCCAATTAACTTATTCATATATGGTGATATATGGTGATGAAACATGACTATTGTTATTGATGCTTGGTGCTTAGTATGAGGTAACATGCCATATTATGTCACTTGATGGACTAGTTAGGACTACTTGTGATGTTGTCTATGCATGTTAGATATGAGGTTTAAGGATTTCATACTTGAACCCTGCATTGTTGTTGCTTTCATTTTAGAGCATCCTCACTAAGCTTATAGCTTACGCTCTCTATGTTCAACAATGCAGATCATTAGTGTGGCGTTAGCTCGGAGCAAGGCAAGAAGGGCTTCCAAGTTTTGTAACTCAAGTACGGTGGTAATTTTGTACTAGTTAGCAATGTGGCAAAAGGGTTGTTGTATAAGTTTTTATAACTCTTTGTTATATATGATGTTTTGCATGAAATACTTTGTTGAATGTTAAGGGGATGGTATGCTGTAAATGCTTAGGTTGCTTTGTTGTATGAACTCTTGAGATGCATGACCCTTGTGTGTTTGAATGCCATGTGTGTTGACGTTTTAATTATTAAAGGTTGTTTGTGTGTTGTTGGGTCTAGGGAGGTCCAATTATGCATTTTAAGTGTGTGCCTTATATGTTTTAGCTAAAAACAGAGCATTGTGAAGCAGGGCGTATCGATACACCCCTGTGTATCGATACACCCTCAACTCTCTGAGATTCATTTTAGGCTGAGCGTATCGATACACGGAGTGTATCGATACAGTCCAAACTCTCTGGAATCCTAAGAGAATTGGGGAGTGTAGAGCGTATCGATACGGGCTAATGTGTATCGATACGGATTAATCTTGTTGACTACTTGTGACGTTGACCTGGAGGTGCGTATCGATACGCTAAATGGTGTATCGATACGGCCATCCCTGAGTCTGGGAGAGGGTTGACTTTGGTCAAGGCGTATCGATACCCCATGTAGGTGTATCGATACGTCCTTCTTAAAATGGAAAAATTGGTTGTTTAATTGTAAGTTTGTGAGCTTCGAGTCAGTATTTGTTCGCTGCGTGTTCTCTCATATAGGATTTAATACAAGCATCTAGATAAGAAAGAAAAAAAAAATATAGGGTTGCTAACCGAGGGGGAATCTTAAATAGTTTTCGCTCGGTTTTCCCCGTGTGGCCCACTTGGACCGGACATTCGGCCAGACCGGGACGAGGGGGTTACAACCCTTGTTACATTTTCGGTAACTTTCAACCTTTATCCGGCGATGTTTCGGTTGAATAAATGTTGGGTTGGTTGTATAATTGAATTTGCCATTTTTTTCAGGTGAAATCGAGCAATTTCGAGCCTCCGGCGAGTTTTCCGACCACCGTTCGGCGACCGGAGTATTTCGGGTGAGTGAACCCGGTCTGAACCGGTTGGACCGATTGAACCGGTCATTTTGGTCCGACCCGACCCGTCAACCTGAGTCAACTCGTCCGAGTCAGCCCGAGTCAACTCAGTTGACTGCTGACGTCAGCATTGACTCTGACCCGTTGACCATTGATCTGCTGACGTCAGCGTTGACCTGATGACGTCAGCGTTGACCGTTGACTTTGACTTTGACCAAAAAGTCAAATTTTCCGAAAAGCCCTATTTTATGTTTTTCGACGTCCTGAGTCCGATTTTGAAGCCCGTTTTGCAAAATTCTGACCCGAAGGCCTCTGAATCTGACCTTGAACCCGAAAGTGTTTAATTTTGTTAAGAGCTCTATGGATAAGAACTGAAATGTTAATTTGTGTATTTGAAGGTATGCTAATATCTCGGTATTTGAAATGTCATGGGACATCCAGTCCGGATTCGAATGCGACCGAATGTAGTATCATGAGTCAACCGGTATAACTCGGAACTAAGGTAATACACTACTACCTCTTGTATGCTTTATGAGTATGTTAGTATGTGTTAATGCATGCATAAAAATGATGATAAGTACTGTTAAATCTGCTCAAGTTAAATTGAATGTAGAAACGAGTATGATAAATTAAATAAGACCGAAATGCTCGAATAAGGCAGCTAATCTCCAATTCTGAGCATTAGTGTGAAATGTTTAAATGTGAAAGATACATGGACAGGAAATTTCGAATCACCCATAATTGTTAAAAGACCTAAAATGCCCTCGTTGACCAAAGTAATCATAATAGCCTCGAATGTATCGGATATTGTGAAAAATCTTAATGTAGAAATCTCTGAATGCCTGGTTGGATTAGACCTAGCAAACTTGACCCGAGAACCGAAACCCGAACCGAATTACCCGAACCCAGACCCGAACCGAAACCGAAAATCAACCCGAAATTGATCCGAAACCCGAAATAAACCGAACCGAAACTGAACCAAATTTAGTTGAACCGAATGGACCTGAACCGAATAGACCCGAACCGAATGGACCCGATTAATAGAAATAAAGAAAGATAAAATATGAACAGCCGCACAAATCGCTAAAATGTCAAATATATTGACTTTATAAAGTCATATATAGGGTGTAAAAATCTGACCAACCTAAAAATTTGATTAAAAACGACTGATCTCTCATTTAACCGAAAATAACCGAACCGAAATCAACCGACCCGAAATGACCCGAAACACAATAGACCCGAACTATAACCGAACCGAAACCGAATTTGAACCGAAAATATCAGACCCGAAATAACCGAAACCGAATTTGAACCGAAAATATCAGACCCGAAATAACCGAAACCGAAATGACCCGAACCGAGCCCGAACCGATTGACCCGTTTGCCACCTTTAGGTTGGATACCCGATGTGCAAATAGAATTTCTGAGCTACCGTTTACGTCTTGTTGGTATAAATTACCAAAATGCCCGCATATGATAAAATGACCATAATACCTTATAAGTAAATGGCTAAATCACTCATGAAATGCCTAAACTCACAAGAATTTGATGTATCATCTCCTGACTGTCCGGTTTAAATTGTTAGTTCAAAACCCCTCTTTTAATAGGGGCTTTGTTTCAAAGATCTGTTCAACTGTCAAAAAATTAATATGTTCTCTTCCGTAAATGTCAAGTATCTCCAAGGAAATAAACGATTCCACCTAGTGTGTTCTTTGTGTGCTATATAACCGTTTTAATATTGTTTTACATGACGAAAGCATGATTATATTATATGTGTGATACATCATAGTTTTGATTGAACAATATGCTTCTGATTACCGTTATATGGAAAATACATGTCTATTTTATATCTATCGAAATTTCAGTTGTTATTGATAACCGAACCGTTACCGTTACAGGTTCCTATGCTTCGGCTAGGGTAATTCCTCACCATTACCGTTACAGGTTCATATGCTTCGGCTAGGGTAATTCCTCACCATTACCGTTACAGGTTCCTATACTTCGGCTAGGGTAATTCCTCACCGTTACAGGTTCCTATGCTTCGGCTAGGGTAATACCTACCATATCGTACCGTACCGTTCCTAAGATGAGGGTTGATAAAAGATTAATCCGTACCGTATTGTTACTTGAACTTTATGTTTTTGAACTGAAAATGTATATTATACTGTTGTTGTACATGTTTTACCTACACCGTTTGGAACACACTAGGAACCGAACTCTCTAATTCCACCTTCGTACATTAATAGCCTATAATTACCGCCTAATTCTCGATGATTGAATAAAGAATAAGTACTGTTATTCTCAAGTATAACGTTACCCTGAAATATCGAAAAAGAAATGAAGACCATTACTGCTTAAAGCATCATGAAAATGTTATGCTTACCATATGTCTGCATGAGCTTATAGCATCTTTTGGTAGTTCTGTATTACTGAGCTTTCCCAAGCTCATGTTGTTTTTACCATCTCAGGATAAAAGATCAGACAAGTTGCACCTATCAACGTCGGTATGGGAGTTCTTTGGCTCGTCAGGGAGTATGGTATCTGTGTAACTAGGGGGCATGTGTGTCGTGTTTGTATTATACAAATGAGTCTGAAACTTATTTCCGCAACTGGTATTATGATTGTTTTATCATTTTGAATGATTTCTGAAACTGTATTTTAAATCATATATTTGATTTATGATTTTAAAGGTTTAACCATATGTTTATTTGAAATCTGACTGTGGGTCGCTCTTGTGACCCTTAATGTGACTTCCTAGGATCCGTAGTAACGCATAGGCGGGTCTAGGGGGTTACATTTAGTGGTATCAGAGCTTAGAGTTGCGTCATTCTGGGTAGATCGGCCGATCGTCTGTCATAGGGTGTCTGGTATGTGCATGCCCCTAGGTCCTGACCGTACTCCACCGAGCCGAAACTCTGATGTTGAATCATTTCTCTTGAAATAACCAAATCTGAGTTTTCTGCCTTCCATAGCTCAACATCTGCTTACAGGAAATGTCTATAACATTTGTCTGTGTTTTGAATTAAATGGTTGAATTTGAATATGGATAAGGGACTTGAGATGGTTTATGCTTGTGAATCAGATTAAGAATAAATGTTTGATCATGCGGGATAACCGATGTAAGATTTCATGAAAGGCAATTCGGTGATAACGATCGTGTTTGGAAATACCCTAACGGAAATGTGGAAAAAAAAACTCTATGAACTTTAGAGAGAAGTGTTTGCGATTGTGCCGAAAGTGTATATTTTGTGGTGCCTCTGTGAAACACGAAAAAAATAGTTATCTGAATATTACGTTGAAAGTAAGTGATACCCATTAAAGACCTTAGTTATGTTCGATCAGTATGAAGAAAGGCATCTCCTCCAAGGTGTGGCTTGATATATCGTTAAATATCATCCTTGATTGAAATTTGATGTTTACATCCTGATTATAGGAGTAGCTGTTGGACTCCTAGAGTGCTTGTCTAAATTGTAGTTGTAGTCTTTCATCTGAAAATTGATGGCCAACCTAGAATAGTAATTCGGATTCTGGAAGATATACCTTTGGGTGGTATGATTAACTTATGTGGTAGATCGAAATGTCTATTATCCTTGTCTGAGACCGTTTTTAATAAAAGTTATAAGACAAGTGTTCGCTTAGCACCATATAAAGTTCGATAAGAATCTAATTATTTTATTCTGATTAATTGTCGGAGATGTGTAATGAGATGACTGTGGGTCCAAAGGACTACCCGAGTGGCTGAGAACATTGCTAGATTGATCTGTAACTGTCTGGGAGTCCCGAGAAATAAGGATACCCTCATGGAATAGTTTAAGTATATGAATGATGAAAAAGCAATTTTTGCATTTCATCGAATCTGGTAAATTTCGAGGACGAAATTTCTTTTAAGAGGGGGAGAATTGTAACACCCCTAAAATATTTGCATAAAAAAAATAAGAAAAAGGGTGAGGGTGTGGAGGTTCGAACCCGAGACCTCAGCCCTCACCACCCTACATACTAACCATTTGAGCTAAATGCTCTCTTCTGTCAAGTATTACCAAGGGTAATATTTGTTTGATAATTAAGGAGTAATCTAGCAACAGATTATATTTGATTCGAACGTTTCAGCTACCAAGAAAAAAAATATACCATTCTCTTCCAAATTCAAAACACCACACCCAACGTTCCTACCTACCCCGACCAGCCACCGTCTCAGCTCTGTCACCGCCGCTCCGTGGCATTCACCGCCACTACCGGTGGCTTCCTCGTCGAACCCCGACCAAAAGCCCATTAACCACGCGCCGGCTACCCTCCCCGATCACCGTGAATCGCCATTCAAAGTTTCGTCGGAACCTTAGGGTTCCAGCCGTTCCTGGTGTCCGACCGTCGCGTTGATCTCGCCAGCGTGCTCGGCGTGATGTGGAGACCAAAACCTAACCGGTGGATCGTCCGTTCGACACCGGTAGCAGCTTCGCCGGAAAAGCCAAACGCCACATGTTTTATGCGTTTCCGGCCGATCCACCGCCGATCTTGGCTCACCGTGGGCACGACCGAAATCCTTGTGCCCGGATCTACAAAGCCTGAGCCTGCCGCCTCCGTTCGCCGCCGATAAGCCCTTCGTCGGAGCTTCGACAGTTTCGAGACCCTTGTTACATTTTCGGTAACTTTCAACCTTTATCCGGCGATGTTTCGGTTGAATAAATGTTGGGTTGGTTGTATAATTGAATTTGCCATTTTTTTCAGGTGAAATCGAGCAATTTCGAGCCTCCGGCGAGTTTTCCGACCACCGTTCGGCGACCGGAGTATTTCGGGTGAGTGAACCCGGTCTGAACCGGTCTAATCCGGTCTGAACCGGTTGGACCGATTGAACCGGTCATTTTGGTCCGACCTGACCCGTCCGACCCGACCCGTCAACCTGAGTCAACTCGTCCGAGTCAGCCCGAGTCAACTCAGTTGACTGCTGACGTCAGCATTGACTCTGACCCGTTGACCATTGATCTGCTGACGTCAGCGTTGACCTGATGACGTCAGCGTTGACCGTTGACTTTGACTTTGACCAAAAAGTCAAATTTTTCGAAAAGCCCTATTTTATGTTTTTCGACGTCCTGAGTCCGATTTTGAAGCCCGTTTTGCAAAATTCTGACCCGAAGGCCTCTGAATCTGACCTTGAACCCGAAAGTGTTTAATTTTGTTAAGAGCTCTATGGATAAGAACTGAAATGTTAATTTGTGTATTTGAAGGTATGCTAATATCTCGGTATTTGAAATGTCATGGGACATCCAGTCCGGATTCGAATGCGACCGAATGTAGTATCATGAGTCAACCGGTATAACTCGGAACTAAGGTAATACACTACTACCTCTTGTATGCTTTATGAGCATGTTAGTATGTGTTAATACATGCATAAAAATGATGATAAGTACTGTTAAATCTGCTCAAGTTAAATCGAATGTAGAAACGAGTATGATAAATTAAATAAGACCGAAATGCTCGAATAAGGCAGCTAATCTCCAATTCTGAGCATTAGTGTGAAATGTTTAAATGTGAAAGATACATGGACAGGAAATTTCGAATCACCCATAATTGTTAAAAGACCTAAAATGCCCTCGTTGACCAAAGTAATCATAATAGCCTCGAATGTATCGGATATTGTGAAAAATCTTAATGTAGAAATCTCTGAATGCCTGGTTGGATTAGACCTAGCAAACTTGACCCGAGAACCGAAACCCGAACCGAATTACCCGAACCCAGACCCGAACCGAAACCGAAAATCAACCCGAAATTGATCCGAAACCCGAAATAAACCGAACCGAAACTGAACCAAATTTAGTTGAACCGAATGGACCTGAACCGAATAGACCCGAACCGAATGGACCCGATTAATAGAAATAAAGAAAGATAAAATATGAACAGCCGCACAAATCGCTAAAATGTCAAATATATTGACTTTATAAAGTCATATATAGGGTGTAAAAATCTGACCAACCTAAAAATTTGATTAAAAACGACTGATCTCTCATTTAACCGAAAATAACCGAACCGAAATCAACCGACCCGAAATGACCCGAAACACAATAGACCCGAACTATAACCGAACCGAAACCGAATTTGAACCGAAAATATCAGACCCGAAATAACCGAAACCGAATTTGAACCGAAAATATCAGACCCGAAATAACCGAAACCGAAATGACCCGAACCGAGCCCGAACCGATTGACCCGTTTGCCACCTTTAGGTTGGATACCCGATGTGCAAATAGAATTTCTGAGCTACCGTTTACGTCTTGTTGGTATAAATTACCAAAATGCCCGCATATGATAAAATGACCATAATACCTTATAAGTAAATGGCTAAATCACTCATGAAATGCCTAAACTCACAAGAATTTGATGTATCATCTCCTGACTGTCCGGTTTAAATTGTTAGTTCAAAACCCCTCTTTTAATAGGGGCTTTGTTTCAAAGATCTGTTCAACTGTCAAAAAATTAATATGTTCTCTTCCGTAAATGTCAAGTATCTCCAAGGAAATAAACGATTCCACCTAGTGTGTTCTTTGTGTGCTATATAACCGTTTTAATATTGTTTTACATGACGAAAGCATGATTATATTATATGTGTGATACATCATAGTTTTGATTGAACAATATGCTTCTGATTACCGTTATATGGAAAATACATGTCTATTTTATATCTATCGAAATTTCAGTTGTTATTGATAACCGAACCGTTACCGTTACAGGTTCCTATGCTTCGGCTAGGGTAATTCCTCACCATTACCGTTACAGGTTCATATGCTTCGGCTAGGGTAATTCCTCACCATTACCGTTACAGGTTCCTATACTTCGGCTAGGGTAATTCCTCACCGTTACAGGTTCCTATGCTTCGGCTAGGGTAATACCTACCATATCGTACCGTACCGTTCCTAAGATGAGGGTTGATAAAAGATTAATCCGTACCGTATTGTTACTTGAACTTTATGTTTTTGAACTGAAAATGTATATTATACTGTTGTTGTACATGTTTTACCTACACCGTTTGGAACACACTAGGAACCGAACTCTCTAATTCCACCTTCGTACATTAATAGCCTATAATTACCGCCTAATTCTCGATGATTGAATAAAGAATAAGTACTGTTATTCTCAAGTATAACGTTACCCTGAAATATCGAAAAAGAAATGAAGACCATTACTGCTTAAAGCATCATGAAAATGTTATGCTTACCATATGTCTGCATGAGCTTATAGCATCTTTTGGTAGTTCTGTATTACTGAGCTTTCCCAAGCTCATGTTGTTTTTACCATCTCAGGATAAAAGATCAGACAAGTTGCACCTATCAACGTCGGTATGGGAGTTCTTTGGCTCGTCAGGGAGTATGGTATCTGTGTAACTAGGGGGCATGTGTGTCGTGTTTGTATTATACAAATGAGTCTGAAACTTATTTCCGCAACTGGTATTATGATTGTTTTATCATTTTGAATGATTTCTGAAACTGTATTTTAAATCATATATTTGATTTATGATTTTAAAGGTTTAACCATATGTTTATTTGAAATCTGACTGTGGGTCGCTCTTGTGACCCTTAATGTGACTTCCTAGGATCCGTAGTAACGCATAGGCGGGTCTAGGGGGTTACATTTAGTGGTATCAGAGCTTAGAGTTGCGTCATTCTGGGTAGATCAGCCGATCGTCTGTCATAGGGTGTCTGGTATGTGCATGCCCCTAGGTCCTGACCGTACTCCACCGAGCCGAAACTCTGATGTTGAATCATTTCTCTTGAAATAACCAAATCTGAGTTTTCTGCCTTCCATAGCTCAACATCTGCTTACAGGAAATGTCTATAACATTTGTCTGTGTTTTGAATTAAATGGTTGAATTTGAATATGGATAAGGGACTTGAGATGGTTTATGCTTGTGAATCAGATTAAGAATAAATGTTTGATCATGCGGGATAACCGATGTAAGATTTCATGAAAGGCAATTCGGTGATAACGATCGTGTTTGGAAATACCCTAACGGAAATGTGGAAAAAAAAAACTCTATGAACTTTAGAGAGAAGTGTTTGCGATTGTGCCGAAAGTGTATATTTTGTGGTGCCTCTGTGAAACACGAAAAAAATAGTTATCTGAATATTACGTTGAAAGTAAGTGATACCCATTAAAGACCTTAGTTATGTTCGATCAGTATGAAGAAAGGCATCTCCTCCAAGGTGTGGCTTGATATATCGTTAAATATCATCCTTGATTGAAATTTGATGTTTACATCCTGATTATAGGAGTAGCTGTTGGACTCCTAGAGTGCTTGTCTAAATTGTAGTTGTAGTCTTTCATCTGAAAATTGATGGCCAACCTAGAATAGTAATTCGGATTCTGGAAGATATACCTTTGGGTGGTATGATTAACTTATGCGGTAGATCGAAATGTCTATTATCCTTGTCTGAGACCGTTTTTAATAAAAGTTATAAGACAAGTGTTCGCTTAGCACCATATAAAGTTCGATAAGAATCTAATTATTTTATTCTGATTAATTGTCGGAGATGTGTAATGAGATGACTGTGGGTCCAAAGGACTACCCGAGTGGCTGAGAACATTGCTAGATTGATCTGTAACTGTCTGGGAGTCCCGAGAAATAAGGATACCCTCATGGAATAGTTTAAGTATATGAATGATGAAAAAGCAATTTTTGCATTTCATCGAATCTGGTAAATTTCGAGGACGAAATTTCTTTTAAGAGGGGGAGAATTGTAACACCCCTAAAATATTTGCATAAAAAAAATAAGAAAAAGGGTGAGGGTGTGGAGGTTCGAACCCGAGACCTCAGCCCTCACCACCCTACATACTAACCATTTGAGCTAAATGCTCTCTTCTGTCAAGTATTACCAAGGGTAATATTTGTTTGATAATTAAGGAGTAATCTAGCAACAGATTATATTTGATTCGAACGTTTCAGCTACCAAGAAAAAAAATATACCATTCTCTTCCAAATTCAAAACACCACACCCAACGTTCCTACCTACCCCGACCAGCCACCGTCTCAGCTCTGTCACCGCCGCTCCGTGGCATTCACCGCCACTACCGGTGGCTTCCTCGTCGAACCCCGACCAAAAGCCCATTAACCACGCGCCGGCTACCCTCCCCGATCACCGTGAATCGCCATTCAAAGTTTCGTCGGAACCTTAGGGTTCCAGCCGTTCCTGGTGTCCGACCGTCGCGTTGATCTCGCCAGCGTGCTCGGCGTGATGTGGAGACCAAAACCTAACCGGTGGATCGTCCGTTCGACACCGGTAGCAGCTTCGCCGGAAAAGCCAAACGCCACATGTTTTATGCGTTTCCGGCCGATCCACCGCCGATCTTGGCTCACCGTGGGCACGACCGAAATCCTTGTGTCCGGATCTACAAAGCCTGAGCCTGCCGCCTCCGTTCGCCGCCGATAAGCCCTTCGTCGGAGCTTCGACAGTTTCGAGACCCTTGTTACATTTTCGGTAACTTTCAACCTTTATCCGGCGATGTTTCGGTTGAATAAATGTTGGGTTGGTTGTATAATTGAATTTGCCATTTTTTTCAGGTGAAATCGAGCAATTTCGAGCCTCCGGCGAGTTTTCCGACCACCGTTCGGCGACCGGAGTATTTCGGGTGAGTGAACCCGGTCTGAACCGGTCTAATCCGGTCTGAACCGGTTGGACCGATTGAACCGGTCATTTTGGTCCGACCTGACCCGTCCGACCCGACCCGTCAACCTGAGTCAACTCGTCCGAGTCAGCCCGAGTCAACTCAGTTGACTGCTGACGTCAGCATTGACTCTGACCCGTTGACCATTGATCTGCTGACGTCAGCGTTGACCTGATGACGTCAGCGTTGACCGTTGACTTTGACTTTGACCAAAAAGTCAAATTTTCCGAAAAGCCCTATTTTATGTTTTTCGACGTCCTGAGTCCGATTTTGAAGCCCGTTTTGCAAAATTCTGACCCGAAGGCCTCTGAATCTGACCTTGAACCCGAAAGTGTTTAATTTTGTTAAGAGCTCTATGGATAAGAACTGAAATGTTAATTTGTGTATTTGAAGGTATGCTAATATCTCGGTATTTGAAATGTCATGGGACATCCAGTCCGGATTCGAATGCGACCGAATGTAGTATCATGAGTCAACCGGTATAACTCGGAACTAAGGTAATACACTACTACCTCTTGTATGCTTTATGAGCATGTTAGTATGTGTTAATGCATGCATAAAAATGATGATAAGTACTGTTAAATCTGCTCAAGTTAAATCGAATGTAGAAACGAGTATGATAAATTAAATAAGACCGAAATGCTCGAATAAGGCAGCTAATCTCCAATTCTGAGCATTAGTGTGAAATGTTTAAATGTGAAAGATACATGGACAGGAAATTTCGAATCACCCATAATTGTTAAAAGACCTAAAATGCCCTCGTTGACCAAAGTAATCATAATAGCCTCGAATGTATCGGATATTGTGAAAAATCTTAATGTAGAAATCTCTGAATGCCTGGTTGGATTAGACCTAGCAAACTTGACCCGAGAACCGAAACCCGAACCGAATTACCCGAACCCAGACCCGAACCGAAACCGAAAATCAACCCGAAATTGATCCGAAACCCGAAATAAACCGAACCGAAACTGAACCAAATTTAGTTGAACCGAATGGACCTGAACCGAATAAACCCGAACCGAATGGACCCGATTAATAGAAATAAAGAAAGATAAAATATGAACAGCCGCACAAATCGCTAAAATGTCAAATATATTGACTTTATAAAGTCATATATAGGGTGTAAAAATCTGACCAACCTAAAAATTTGATTAAAAACGACTGATCTCTCATTTAACCGAAAATAACCGAACCGAAATCAACCGACCCGAAATGACCCGAAACACAATAGACCCGAACTATAACCGAACCGAAACCGAATTTGAACCGAAAATATCAGACCCGAAATAACCGAAACCGAATTTGAACCGAAAATATCAGACCCGAAATAACCGAAACCGAAATGACCCGAACCGAGCCCGAACCGATTGACCCGTTTGCCACCTTTAGGTTGGATACCCGATGTGCAAATAGAATTTCTGAGCTACCGTTTACGTCTTGTTGGTATAAATTACCAAAATGCCCGCATATGATAAAATGACCATAATACCTTATAAGTAAATGGCTAAATCACTCATGAAATGCCTAAACTCACAAGAATTTGATGTATCATCTCCTGACTGTCCGGTTTAAATTGTTAGTTCAAAACCCCTCTTTTAATAGGGGCTTTGTTTCAAAGATCTGTTCAACTGTCAAAAAATTAATATGTTCTCTTCCGTAAATGTCAAGTATCTCCAAGGAAATAAACGATTCCACCTAGTGTGTTCTTTGTGTGCTATATAACCGTTTTAATATTGTTTTACATGACGAAAGCATGATTATATTATATGTGTGATACATCATAGTTTTGATTGAACAATATGCTTCTGATTACCGTTATATGGAAAATACATGTCTATTTTATATCTATCGAAATTTCAGTTGTTATTGATAACCGAACCGTTACCGTTACAGGTTCCTATGCTTCGGCTAGGGTAATTCCTCACCATTACCGTTACAGGTTCATATGCTTCGGCTAGGGTAATTCCTCACCATTACCGTTACAGGTTCCTATACTTCGGCTAGGGTAATTCCTCACCGTTACAGGTTCCTATGCTTCGGCTAGGGTAATACCTACCATATCGTACCGTACCGTTCCTAAGATGAGGGTTGATAAAAGATTAATCCGTACCGTATTGTTACTTGAACTTTATGTTTTTGAACTGAAAATGTATATTATACTGTTGTTGTACATGTTTTACCTACACCGTTTGGAACACACTAGGAACCGAACTCTCTAATTCCACCTTCGTACATTAATAGCCTATAATTACCGCCTAATTCTCGATGATTGAATAAAGAATAAGTACTGTTATTCTCAAGTATAACGTTACCCTGAAATATCGAAAAAGAAATGAAGACCATTACTGCTTAAAGCATCATGAAAATGTTATGCTTACCATATGTCTGCATGAGCTTATAGCATCTTTTGGTAGTTCTGTATTACTGAGCTTTCCTAAGCTCATGTTGTTTTTACCATCTCAGGATAAAAGATCAGACAAGTTGCACCTATCAACGTCGGTATGGGAGTTCTTTGGCTCGTCAGGGAGTATGGTATCTGTGTAACTAGGGGGCATGTGTGTCGTGTTTGTATTATACAAATGAGTCTGAAACTTATTTCCGCAACTGGTATTATGATTGTTTTATCATTTTGAATGATTTCTGAAACTGTATTTTAAATCATATATTTGATTTATGATTTTAAAGGTTTAACCATATGTTTATTTGAAATCTGACTGTGGGTCGCTCTTGTGACCCTTAATGTGACTTCCTAGGATCCGTAGTAACGCATAGGCGGGTCTAGGGGGTTACAAACCAAATAATTGAGTTGTACTTAAAAGTCACAAGATGTCATGTCCCTTTCTTGAAACTAGGGAAAAATTGATTTAACATCATGTAAATAATGATTCGAGTGATGTTAGGAGGTGATCGTAATTTGTACCCTAAAAATTCGGAAGCTCATATAGTTTAATTATTATTTTATTTTTATTGATGATTTTATTTCTATCCCTTGATTTTTTTTCTTTTTGGAAATAGTCTGAAGGCTTTCCCTTGAAATTTAATAATTTTATCGTCCTAAATTTTTAATATAACATTTTACAAGTTCACACATCAACAAATTATCTGTAATAGAGTATTTTTTTGCAATCAGCTGATGAACAACAAAACTTGCTTGTCCCTGGTGGTAAAAACATTTGCCGTCTGTCTCAAGACCTCTTTACCGGGTCACATGCTTCCCCAACTGGAAGATGAGTGGCAGCTAATCACATATGCATTAATTACGAGCATGTGCCTTATTTGAGGTTATGCAGTTCTAGTAATGAATGAAAAGAAAGACACTTGGAACTTACTACTAAACTCTTCCCCAATGGAGCTTGGTTGCCAAAGTTTACAATCTAATTGTTTTGGGATTCAATTTGCACGCTCCTCTCGCTAGACATGATATATATTTGTAAGAAATAATGAATTTGTTTCACAATTAGCAAATAGTTGATAGCGGATTACATTACTTGATAATTACTAACGAATTTGTTGGGTTTTTTGCACGCTCGAATCGATCACCGAAACCGTCAAGTGGGTTGTGTTTGGTTCTTGGATGAATTGGCTAAAAACCGAAAGAAAAGTAGACAATTTGCACAAGAAATTTAGAGTGGTTCGACTACTCAACCGAGTCTACATCCACTACCTTAGCACACCACTAAGGATTTCCCAATTCACTCAACAATGAATTCGTCCCCTTTTCCAGGCTCAGGAGGAAACCGTTACAACCCTATCTTTTCAACTTGGCTAAGATAGAACCAACTCTAGTTTTTCTCTCAAGGCTAAACTAGAACCTCTCTTTTTACAAGGGTAAAAAAAATGTAAACAAATAAACCTCACAAGGTGGGTGTTTACAAAAATTAAGCTCACAAGAAAGAGTGAAGGATAAAAACAATAAAATCACTCTTTACAGACTATGTACAAGAGAATAGTAAAATAAAGATTTAGACTCTAATTCTCTTGACCATATTGCTTGGATGTTGTCTCTTTTTTTCTTCAAGTGTTCCAGCCTTCAATTTATAGTCCCAAATGAGTTTGTAGCCGTTTATAGCCGTTGGGAATATTGCCGTTTATAGCCGTTAGGAATATAGCCGTTTATAGCCGTTTATAGCCGTTGGAATAGTACCATTTATAGCCGTTGGGAATAGTACCATTTATAGCCGTTGGAAATAGTTCCATTTATGGCCGTTGGGAATAGTACCATTTATGGCCGTTGGGAATAGTACCATTTATGGCCGTTGGGCTATTTCAAAATACACCGTATCGATACGGTTAGGCGTATCAGTACGGGTTTTGGCTACTGGAATTTTGGTAGTTTAAAAAACCTTTAAATACATTTTAAAACCATTCCAAAGCCTTTAAAACCCTTAAACATATTTTCAAGTTGTTTTTGACTAAAAACATATTTTAAATTCTTTTCAATTTAGTCCAAAACATTTTTCAAATATTATATCAAAACCTTAGTTCTACAATCTCCCCCTTTTTGATATAATAAAACCAACTTGAAAAATTTGTTTGGGATTCTCCCCCTTTAGCTTTAAAATTGTGAATAAGAGATTAAGATATGAAATCATATAAAGCTCCCCCTTATTCATTTGAAAATTCAATTTTTCAAACCATTTCTCCCCCTTTTTGTTATATCAAAAAGAATTTAAAATGACATTTAAGTTCAAGATAACATAGGAGGCAAAAAAATTTTTTGACACACTTAAAATTTAGGTTTCAAAAAAAAAAAACTGGCTCCCCCTTACTCAAAGCATCATTGTTAGGCTTAACAAATAATCCAAGACTTTAAACAAAAGTTAGATAACCAAATGTATAAAATAAAAGTATTAAGCTTAGAGGTTACCCAATCTTCTTCTCATGTGTGATTTGAGCAATCTTTGATTTTGCTTTGCTTGCCATTGCTCCAACACACCTACAAAAGACATTCACTTGATTTTTGGTATCCAAATTGCTTTGGATCCATTTACGTTAGTCACAATGTCTTTAGTTCCCTTAGGAACCCATACTTGTCTAATCCTATAAGATTGTCTATTCTTTATAGGACAAGTATGTATTGAATGACCATGATAATGACAATGTGAGCATTTTGCCATTATGCGACAAGATGAATTATTGAAAATAATTTCTTTTTCTTTTGTTAAGCTTTCAAGCTTAACTTTTAAATCAAGATTTTCTTTTTCTAAAACATCTTTGCTTGTTTTTGAAAACTCTAAATCATTTTTTAAAATTTCATTTTGGTTTTCAAAATCCACTTTTGTTTTTGAAAGAAAATCATTTTCAACTTCAAGTTTTGAAATCATTTTCTTAAATTTGGAATTCATGGTCTCAAATTCCAAAAATAATTCATCGAAAGCATCTTGCAACTCATTGAAAGAGTAAGAATTAAGCTCACTAGAGTTAGAAGATACCTTAGGCTCATCGAGAGCCAAAACACCATCCACCTTTGGATTGGAGAGAGGGTTTGCACAAGATTGATCATCATCTTTCTTTTCTCCCTTCTTGTTGCCATAAAGCTTCTCAAGTTTCTCCCACAATTCTTTGGCATTTTTGCACGTGGAGACCTTCTTGGAAACTTCTTCGTTAAGGCCACAATAGAGAATGTGCATCGCCTTGGTGTTTAGCTTTGCCTTCGTGTCGTTTGCACTCCTTTGCTTTTTCTTCTTCTTTGGAGCTTCCAAATAACCATCTTCAATGATGTCCCAAACTTCATAGTCTTGAGACTTGATGAAGAATTTTATGATATTGCTCCATTGGAAGTATTCTTCTCCTTCGAAGAGTGGAGGACACGAGATAGAGCGGCCTTCTTCAAATCTTGCCATTTTCTTGAACGGTGGACTTCGAGCAAATGATCTTTACTCCCGGATGTTAGTCCTTCGATGGAGACGAGGCTCTGATACCAATTGTTGGGTTTTTTGCACGCTCGAATCGATCACCGAAACCGTCAAGTGGGTTGTGTTTGGTTCTTGGATGAATTGGCTAAAAACCGAAAGAAAAGTAGACAATTTGCACAAGAAATTTAGAGTGGTTCGACTACTCAACCGAGTCTACATCCACTACCTTAGCACACCACTAAGGATTTCCCAATTCACTCAACAATGAATTCGTCCCCTTTTCCAGGCTCAGGAGGAAACCGTTACAACCCTATCTTTTCAACTTGGCTAAGATAGAACCAACTCTAGTTTTTCTCTCAAGGCTAAACTAGAACCTCTCTTTTTACAAGGGTAAAAAAAATGTAAACAAATAAACCTCACAAGGTGGGTGTTTACAAAAATTAAGCTCACAAGAAAGAGTGAAGGATAAAAACAATAAAATCACTCTTTACAGACTATGTACAAGAGAATAGTAAAATAAAGATTTAGACTCTAATTCTCTTGACCATATTGCTTGGATGTTGTCTCTTTTTTTCTTCAAGTGTTCCAGCCTTCAATTTATAGTCCCAAATGAGTTTGTAGCCGTTTATAGCCGTTGGGAATATTGCCGTTTATAGCCGTTAGGAATATAGCCGTTTATAGCCGTTTATAGCCGTTGGAATAGTACCATTTATAGCCGTTGGGAATAGTACCATTTATAGCCGTTGGAAATAGTTCCATTTATGGCCGTTGGGAATAGTACCATTTATGGCCGTTGGGAATAGTACCATTTATGGCCGTTGGGCTATTTCAAAATACACCGTATCGATACGGTTAGGCGTATCAGTACGGGTTTTGGCTACTGGAATTTTGGTAGTTTAAAAAACCTTTAAATACATTTTAAAACCATTCCAAAGCCTTTAAAACCCTTAAACATATTTTCAAGTTGTTTTTGACTAAAAACATATTTTAAATTCTTTTCAATTTAGTCCAAAACATTTTTCAAATATTATATCAAAACCTTAGTTCTACAGAATTGCATTAGTTAATTTAATTAGCGGATTGCATTAGTTGATTGTATAAAAGTATTTGGTAAAATTAACTGATAGTTGTTTGATTATTTAAACAAGTAAAATGATATATAAAGACATGGTTATATTCGATACTTATTTGAATAATTTTTAATATAAAATTATTAAGCATATTTGAAGATCTATATATTAATTTATTATTTATATAACTATTTTTAATACAATTTAATTAATTATTAAATATAAGTACAAATATAAGTGTGTGTGAAGAAAAAGAAAAAAAAACAAAAAGTATTAGCTTACAAATGTGACAATGTAAATACGTGAGGTTGAAAAACTAAAATAGAAATGGTTAAATTTAAGTTATTTTGAGATTTTTGATAATTGTTAAGGGTAAAAGGTCTTTATAATTCTTATGTCAAAACTTCTAATTTCAAAAAAACAATGTTAACAGATTTTTCAAAATCAGAGGTTTCACCCCAATCCGCTCTTTGCGAAACATCTAAATTAGCGGATTTGACCGGTCAAATCTGTAATTTTAGCTCAACACTCTAATTTTGGCTCAAACTTCTCTTTATCAAACAATGCCGAAATCTGAAAATTTATGTTACGACTGTGGTTAGCAACTTCCTAACATTAGTGATTACATAGTAAAAATAATAAATTATGTAAAATATCATTAAATTTTATTCTTAAATTTAATTTAGTTACTAAAATTTTAAAATGTTCAATTTACACAATAAACTATATACATTGAATATTTTAGTCATTTATCGTTAATTTTCTAACACGGTTATAACGTGATTAAATAAATAATAAAATATTAAACCAGACAATCCTAGTTGATTTGCTTTCTTTATACTTCAAATGGTTGAGAACTTAATCACCGGGAACGGCTAAGATTTTGCATAAACTTATTGATTCTTTTTTTTTTTGTTCTTCATTTTTCTTTTCTTCTTTTGTTTCACATTCTAAAGACTATTGCTTGCCCTTTTCAGGCAAATAAAGTTTTTAAATATTTGCTTGTTGGCGGTTCCAAGAGAGTATTTTCTGGTTGTTCTATTATTTTTTGTTGTTGTTGCGAGTGTAAATGGACAATGCATCTGGTTTTTTCACACCTCCGGTTCCGAGGCTGAGGACAAAGATTCAGCCTTCAACAGACATTTCTCGATCTGGGTTTTGCTTCTCTAAGAGGGTGGTTTGCTCAAGTTCCATTGAAGGTACAGAGAAGCATGTTTCCCCTTTCTGAATCTCGAATGTCCAAGCTGCTTCTTTATATGATATGTATCTTGCTCAGATGCTTGAAGGCGTCTTCCTTGCTGGAGAGGGACGAAGTGGTGACACTTGAATCGCTCCAGTTTAACGACGAAATCCGCCGTTCAGCTCATTCACTCTTCGGACTCGACTAAGCTTATGCTCCAGCTCCGGCTTCGAACGTTGATGATTCCAAAGGCAGCTTTCAGTTTCCTTTAACAGACTCTTCTATAATATACGTGGAAGTAGATGAATGACAAGGTTAAATTGATCGAAGTTAGAAGGGGATTGAGGTTGGGATTTAGATATTTTAGAGATTTTAGTTATTTTAAATTATATTTATAATTAAATATTATTAAGTTTATTGGGTAATAGTAAAAAATAATAAAATAATTCAATTTTTAACAGATGAGTAATCAAAAAAGTTGAATTTTTAAAACACCAGAATATGTTTAAGAGTTATCTGGGGTTAGCAACTTCCTTACGTCAGTGCTTACATAGTAAAAAGGCAATAAATGTTTGATTTGTTTGTTCAAAAAAAGAAGAATGAAGTCGCATTAATATAGTGATCATAAAGAAAAGAAAGCTCGACTCCCGTAAACCTGTATATATGCAGACAGATCTTTACTGCTACCGCAGATCGCTAAACCTTGTCTGGCTCACGTGCATAAACGATTGCTCTGCCGATATCTAAGCTTTTATATGCAATATTTATATTGCACTGGTGCTTAGCTTAAGCCAAACATCCCATGCTTTTTTTATTATTAGATTTCATTTTCATTTTTCTTCCCACGTACTTAGACAGAAAGGATTCTTGCTGTCTCGACTGGATTTTATTAGAGACTAAATGAAGGCACCAAGCCGAGTCTCCTCTGCCACCCCTACAAAATTAAATAAAATAATCCTGCAGAGTAAGTAATACAAGTATTTTTTTATCTATAAAGCCGGAGAAGTAGGCATTTCGCATATGGGTAGATATTTGTTTCAATCTTCTTCACTTGTGTTTCTCCTCTGAAATCAGGTAGATATTTGTTGTTAACCATGATCACCGGAAAGGATATCTACGATGTTCTTGCAGCTATTGTACCCCTATATGTTGCTATGATTTTAGCATATGGGTCGGTGAGGTGGTGGAGAATTTTTACCCCAGATCAATGTTCCGGTATCAACCGTTTCGTTGCAGTTTTTGCAGTTCCATTACTTTCCTTTCATTTCATCTCCTCAAACGATCCATATGCCATGAACTACCGCTTCATAGCTGCCGACTCTCTCCAGAAGGTGGTCATTCTTGCGGCCCTTTTCCTATGGCAAGCCTTTACCAAAAACGGCACCCTGGAGTGGATGATTACTCTCTTCTCTCTATCCACTCTCCCCAACACTCTTGTCATGGGGATCCCCCTTTTAAAAGCTATGTACGGAGATTTCTCGGGGAACCTTATGGTTCAAATTGTAGTTTTGCAGAGCGTGATTTGGTACACTCTTATGCTCTTCCTGTTCGAATATAGAGGAGCAAAGCTTCTCATCAACGACCAATTCCCCGAGACTGCTGGATCCATTACCTCTTTCCGGGTAGAGTCGGATGTTGTTTCACTTAACGGCCGCGAGCCTTTACAAGCTGACGCCGAGATCGGTGATGATGGTAAACTCCACGTTGTGGTGCGAAGATCAAGCGCGTCATCGATGGTGTCGTCGTTTAACAAATCACATGGATTGAATTCATTAACGTCCATGACTCCCAGAGCATCAAACCTCACCGGGGTTGAAATCTACTCTGTTCAGTCATCCAGAGAACCCACTCCCAGGGCTTCAAGCTTTAACCAAAATGATTTCTATGCCATGTTTGCAAGCAAGGCTCCCAGTCCCAAGCATGGATACACAAATAGCTACCAGGCCCAGGGGGCAATTGCCGATGTTTATTCGCTGCAATCTTCCAAAGGAGCGACCCCGAGAACTTCAAACTTGGATGAGGAGATGCTCAAGATTGCAAAGAGAAGGGGAGGAAGGAGCATGAGCGGCGAGTTGTATAACGGATACCCACCGCCGAATCCCATATTTTCAGGGTCTACCAGCGGTGGGTCAAAGAAGAAGGAGCCTAACAAGGAGCTTCACATGTTTGTTTGGAGCTCTAGTGCTTCTCCTGTATCGGAAGGGAATCTAAGGCACGCAGTTAATAGAGCAGCCTCTACAGACTTCGACACTTGTAAACAAGAAAACGCTGCTTCAAGAGGTAATATTAATGTTCTTCAACCTGTATCCATCCAATCCCATTCAAGAGGTAATATTAATGTTCTTCAACCTGTATCCATCCAATCCCATTCAAGAGGTAACAATGGTTGATTTTGTACAGCAATGCAAGAGCTAATTGAAAATATGAGTCCTTCCGGCAAGACCGGCGGTGGCGGGGATAAGGATGTGGAGATATTGGAGGAGGGATCCAAGTTTCCAACAAGCGGATCTCCCTTGAGTTGTCAGAAAAAGGTGAACATGGAAGAAGGCGATGTGGCAAGGAAGCAGCAGATGCCTCCTGCAAGTGTGATGACAAGGCTTATTCTTATCATGGTCTGGAGGAAGCTCATAAGGAACCCTAACACATATTCCAGTCTTTTAGGCTTGACTTGGTCGCTCATATCTTTCAGGTCCATCACTCTACCTCCTTGGCTTAATTTTATTACTACTCCATAACTAGTTCTGATTTGGTATTTATATGATGTGCAGATGGAACATTCAAATGCCAACAATTGTAAGTGGGTCCATAGCAATATTATCCGATGCAGGTCTAGGAATGGCAATGTTTAGTCTAGGTATTTCTTCTTCTTTTTTGATCAAAGTTTAGTCTAGGTATTTCATTTTCACGCTCAATAGTCAATACATAAAGTAGCACTTGGTTTGATTTATATGAAATGAAAAACAGGCTTATTCATGGCACTGCAACCAAAGATCATAGCTTGCGGAAAATCTGTAGCAACATTTTCCATGGCTGTCAGGTTTTTGACTGGTCCCGCTGTCATTGCTGCAACCTCCATTGCCATCGGTCTTCGTGGCGTTCTCTTGCATGTCGCAATCGTTCAGGTATAACATTCATAATGATGTCTAATTCTACTTCTTTATGCCTATATATCTACTTCTAGCTAGTTTTAGAATTACTCCTCGGTTTTTCTGAATGCAGGCCGCTCTTCCACAAGGAATAGTTCCATTTGTGTTTGCCAAGGAGTATAACGTTCATCCTGACATACTTAGCACTGCGTAAGTTTGCTCCATATCCCTACTCCCTCATTAATTCATGCCATCATATATATAGCTTTATGAAACGTATTGCAACTTTGGATGCTTATATATAAATAGACAAATATCATATAGTTGATGTGGATTATTTTAACTGATAGCTGACAACAATAGTTGATTTAACTATCGGATTGCATTAGCTTATTATATAAAAATGTTTGGTAAAATTAATTGATAGTTGTTTAATTTTTGAACAAGCAAAATGACATATAAGTAAATACTTATATTCAATATTTGTTTGAACAATTTATTAGTTATTTAATTATTAACATTTTGTATCCATAAATATTAATTATATTATAAAAAATATTTTTTAATACCATTAGTAAGCATGTACGAATAATGTATATATTAATTTCTTATTTTATTAAATTATCTTTTTAATATAATTCTAATAATTATTAAATTTAAATGTATTTATTAATTTCTTATTTATGAAATTATATTTTAAATGAAATTTTATTAATTATTAAATTTAAATGTATATTTTAATTTTTTAGTTATAAATTTATCTTTTTAATTTAATTAGTTATTAATCTATTTAAAGATTTTTTTTGTAATTGTTAATGACAAAATAGTCTTTACAATTCTTTTATCAAAACCTTCAACTCAAAAAGTTTAGCCTTTTTAAATTGAGATGTTTTATCCAAAATGCTATTACAATTCTATATCTATCAAATATTCAAATTAACGAATTTAACTAGTCAAACCTTTAAAAATAGTTCAAACTTTTAATTTTAACTCAAAAAATTGTTTACCAAATATGACCATTATAAACTTGTAGTATTTTTCTTCTCAAATGCATGCAAATAACTATACTTTTCAAAAATTAAAAGTAAATTTTTAATTTTATATTCAATAACATTATATAGGGTAATGGAGTATGTTTGAAAAGTATTTTTTCTGTTTGGATCAAATCTTTTCATGGTTTTTATTTACAAACAGATTTTCCATTTACGAATATGAAAATAACTTCAGTAGCTAAACGCGATAATACATATATTCTTTTATTGGAAGATAATTTTTACAAGGCAATATTAATTTTAATTTTGGATTATATTTTCTTCTATTGAAATTATATTAAGACCAGTTTGTTCTAATTTAATTTTACTCAAATATATAGACGCATGCTTTTAGGGGGGGGGGGGTCAGTTAAAATAGTAATGGCGGTAATGTTGAAACTAATACTGAGTTGGTACAAAAATGAAAAAAAAATGTTTTGCAGGGTTATTTTCGGAATGCTGATTGCTCTGCCCATTACAATACTCTATTACGTGCTTCTTGGACTGTAATTTCTCGGGAAACAAACTGCAAGGAAAGAAAATGAAAAACACAGCTGAAAAATATGCCATCGGATTCAGTGAACAACAAAATACAGCAATTGTATAATGATTTGCATGTGACTTTTGTATTAATTTAGTCTTTTAGAGATGCGCTTCCAATTAAATTACTACTTTCTTTCTTGACTTTTATTCTACTTGTAGTTTTTTAAAGCTTTCTTGACCCGCTAGAGAGTTGATATAATTACACTCACACTGCTTAGAATTCAAGCTTAGTTTTGAAATTAATGCAAGCTATTAAATTTTTTTAACATATTATTGCAAGCTATGATCTTCGCTCGAGTAGTGTTTAGTGACCTTCGTATCCTATTGTATATTAAATTTTACAAAGAATTGTATAATATTACGATGCTCTTTTATATATGTGTGTGTTTTTTTTATTTTTTAATTAAAAATTTGAGGGCAAGCCACTAAGGCACTAACCAGCCTTCAACATCAAATAATAAATAAATTTAAAAACTAGATATGGGCTTTGACTACAGAAAGGGTTACTCGAAACTTGAGTTGTTTTAAAACCCAAGAAAGGCTTGTAGGAAAAATTGATTGTGCTTTAAAATTAATTACACTGTTATAAATATATTTATTTAGAGTATCTTATTATTAAGGTTTAATACCCATTGAAATTATAGTTTTCATTTTATGCCTATAAATATATGATTTGGAAAAAATATTGTACATAACCATACATTGAGAATATAATACAAATCTTCATCTTTCTCTCATCTCTTTATTTTTTTATTTTTATTTTATTTTATTCAAACACCAAAAAATAAAAAACTGCTTCTGATTCATTGCACGTTAATCGGGCTCTACTGGGATCTTGGAAATATATTTAAAAGCTCGGAACATGGGAACCTTGTCGATATTTTTGGATCTACACTCACTTGTGTCTTTTACACATGACATTTTAATTTATTCTCATATGAAATGCCAATGTTAAAAAGGGTAACCTTCTAATTTATTCTCTTTTCATGTTTAAAGTTCTTTCTTAACAGCTTTTACTTGTTTGTTGCTAGTTGATTTTTTCTAGTTTACATAAAAGACAAGTGTTTTAGCCAATTCGTTGTTTCTTCAGGTACAATCGATGTCGTTTTAATGATAATCTCAAAAATAATAATTTCGTTATTTTATTTTTTAACTTTTTATAAAATTATATGGATAAATATTCTATACACAGGCGGTGGAAACTGAAAGTTTCCACAAGCGCCTTAGTTTTAGGGTATAGAGGGTTAGTTTAAGGTATAGGATTTAGGGGTTTAGGTATAGTGGGTTAGAATTTAGGGATAGTTGTTTCAATTTAAGGTTTAGGGTTATAATTTAAGGTTTATAGGTTAAAACCTAAATCCACATCATATTACCCTAAAAACTAAACCCTAACCTATGAACCCTAAATTATAACCCTAAACATTAAATTGAAACAACTATACATAAATTCTAAAGCCCTACACCTAAACCCCTAAACCTTATACCCTAAACTAACTCCCTAAACCCTAAAACTAAGGCGCTTGTGGAAACTGAAAGTTTCCACCGCCAGTGTATAAGATATTAATCCAAATTATATATGATAAAAATGTCAGGATATTATCAACAACGTTGACTTTTGAGAGAAATTCAAACTTCAAATATTAAATTATTAAAAAATTACTTAAATTGACCCCGATAATGAATTAGATTGATTGGAAACTAAGTTAAAGAGAAATCAAAGTGAATAGTAAAAAATCAATGTTCATTGTAAAGTGCGTCAGGTTTGAGTCCTTAACTAATAATAATGCCAAAGGGGGTGTTAGCGGAAATGCATGGCTCTTGTATACTTGATTAGGATGAAAACACCTATTTCTAACTAATAAAAGAATTAAAGAAAAGGAATAAAATAGTTCATCTTCTCCACCTATGTTCCTCAACATTCGAAAAAAGAAAAGAGAGATTGAGTTTGAGCTTGAACTTGAACTTGAGCTTGTCCTTGAAAAATTAAAAATAGATTTTTTTTTTTCATTTTTGAGGTGAACTCTATAGGTAAATTAAAGATAAATGTAAGGATTTGACCTATATTTTAAGTTAGTGTTTGAAATTCCAAGAGGAAAAAGGGTAGGAGTTCGTTCATTTTATCCTGATCTATATTTAACGACATTTGAAAATTTTATTATGTATTATTTAATAATTTTATGTTTATTAAATTATTGTCTGAGCCTCTCAAGAAATAGCAACTAAAGGTAGAACTAATAGGGTACATTGAAGCCTTTAAAGACTTAAGTTTATTTTTGTGTAGTTGGTAAATAATGGGGGCTTAAAGTAGTCTCCTATATACCAAATGGATTAATATCTTATACACTGGCAGTGAAAACTGAAAGTTCCACAAGCGTCTTAGTTTTAGGGTATATGGAATTAGTTTAGGGTATAGGGTTTATGGGGTTTAGGTGTAGGGGTTTAGAATTTAGAGATATTTGTTTCAATTCAAGGTTTAGGGTTATAATTTAGGGTTTATATGTTAGGGTTTAGTTTTTAGGGTAATATGGTGAGGATTTAAGTTTTAACCTATAAACCCTAAATTATAACCCTAAACCTTAAATTGAAACAACTATCTCTAAATTCTAACCTCCTACACCTAAACTCATAAACCTTATACCTTAAACTAACTCTCTATACCCTAAAACTAAGGCGCTTGTGAAAACTTTTAGTTTCCACCGCCTGTGTATAAAATATTTATCCATACCAAATTGTTATTAGTTTTTGTGTGTACACAAATATCTTAATTTTGAGGTTGTGAACTTTTTATCTAATGTCAAAGATTTGAAAGTAACAAAATTCTCCTAAATTAAAACTCTTAATTGACACTCTCTCATTTTCTCTAAATTGTGAGTTTAATATTTATTAGAAGTAATTTTTTCTTCCTCTCCCCTGTATAAGAATTGTCAACAAAAAAAAAATAAAAGTACTAATCTTTAACCACATTTTGTTCGATAAAGGAAATATTGCTCTATTGAAAATAGACCGGTAAAAGACCAAGAAAAACATAGGCCCAAATAGAAACCCTAAAGTCCAGTTCGCAACAATCTTTAGCTGCATATTGCATACTAGAAATATCAGGAATCATGGTAGTTATAACTAGCTGTCGACATGCACACTTAAAAAAATGTTGTAGTTAAGAGAACACAGTCGTTGTCAAAACCATGCCGGAATCAACCAAAACATCAAAAAGGGCAATTTTAAATAAAAAAACTTATTTCTAATTATTATTTAAAGAAATGACCCCACCGACCTAAATTTAGAAAAATGACTCCCAAAGCTGTCACGTATGAAGAACTCGCTTTCTGCGCATAACGAGATCTAACCTTGCTTTCTATAAAAAGCGAGTTCTTCATACGTGACAACGCTTTTCAGTATAACGAACTTAACAGGAACTCGCTTTATACAGAAAGCGAATTTTCCGAGAATTTGAAGAGCCAGCTTAATTTATCGTGATGAACTCGCTTTTTGCAGAAAGTGAGTTCTTTGTAAATCGAGATGGTAGACCAAGCGTTTATAGGCATGTTCGAGAAATATTTCGAGGTTATTAATCATATAATTTTAGTAAAAGTTTATGTATGTAGTACTGGAACTTGTCTTTCATTCGACACCAATATGGATAAATTCGGTGCATTTTAAACCGAGTAAAATTAGCATTGAAAACGGTTTCGTAGCTTGTTTTTGTGAATGAATGAAAAATATAAAATGGCCTAATAGGCTTGTTCTGTCAAAATTTTCGGGTTTTTAATCCGAGAATTATCACATTTTTTGACCTTGGAGGTGTTGTAGTGGATCTTGTCTCTCATCTAGGACTGATATTGGCACGCGCGATACATGAAGATGGGTATAAAATTTACGTTGAAAATGGTTCGAAAGCGTGGTTTTGTGCAGGAACGATAAGCTGGAAACAGAATTTTTAAAATGAATTAGACCTTGTTATTTAAACTGAAACTTGAGGGACGCAGACAGTAAGAAATTACAACCACTTAGTTGATACGAGGGCCCGAGCGATTAAGACACTTGTTATGTGTACATATAGTGCAAAGTTTCTTTTATCCAGTTCGTTCTCTATGTTCGACCACATCCTTCGCACAATAAATATGTGTCGATCGTGGACGCCTCTTTTCTTGTAGTAGTGCACGATCTAGGCGTATGACCGTTTCACCGTTAACGGTATATGGATCAATTTCATTTCTGATGGGAGGAAACTCTTTTTCGTAAACTTTAAATATTGTTTCTAGTAAGTATACCGAATCAAGCAGTCTCATGTAGTGAATTCGTTGGGAAGAACAAGCAGCAATGGCGTGTGCGCACGAGTATTTGAATGTTTGGAAGACTTCGCACTCGTAGGTTCTTGTCCTAAGATCTACCACGTACGCGTTGTGTTGTATGCCTTTCAACGGCCTCGAAAATTTTGAAACACGAAACAAATGGCCTTCTCGAGAGAAGAGAGTTACAATCATCGCATTTGAATGGCGCACATAAGTTTGCAATTGTTCAAGGAGGTTCGGGTGGACTTTATGACCACCTGCCATGTACTCAGTTGCTTGCCTTCCCAGTGTTGCAAATAGGGTAGCCAAACGATAGTAGGTCACTTTGACAACGAAAGTGATAGGCAAATGCCGCACTCCCTTGAGTGCTGAGTTGACCGCTTCAGCCAAGTTCATTGTCATGTGACTATATCGTTTACCCCCGTCATATGATCGAAGCCATGTATTGTTTACATGACAACGAACTTGGCTGAGGCGGTCAACTCAACACTCAAAGGAGTGCGACATTTGCCTATCACTTCCGTTGTCAAAGTGACTTATTATCGTTTGGCTACCATATTTGCAACATTGGGAAGGCAAGCAACCGAGTACATAGCAGGTGGCCACAAAGTCCACCCAGACCTCCTCGAACAATTGCAAACTTATGTGCGCCATTCAAATTCGATGACTGCAACTCTCTTCTCTCGAGAAGGTTATTTGTTCTGTGTTTCAGAATTTTCGAGACTGTTGTAAGGCATACAACACAACGCGTGCGTGGTAGATTTTAAGAAAAGAACCCGCGAGTGCAGAGTCTTCTAAATATTTAAATACCTGTGCGCACACGTCATTGCTGCTTGTTCTTCCCAACGAATTCACTATATGAGAGTGCTTGATCTGGTATACTTACTAGAAACAATATTCAAGGTTTACGAAAAAGAGTTTCCTCCCATTAGAAATGAAATTGATATGTATGTCGTTGACGCTGAACCAACCATATGCCCAGATCCTACACTAATATGAAAAAGGGACGTCCACGGTCGACACGAATTTACTGTGCGAAGGATATGGTCGAACATAGACAAAAAATCGGACAAAAAACATTGCATTATATGTAGAAATCTCGGACACACGCGTAACAAGTGTCTTAATCGCTCGGGCCCTCGTATCAACTAAGTGATTGTAATTTCTTACTGTTTATGTTCCTCAAGTTTCGGTTTAAATAATAAGAACTAATTCGTTTTAAAAATTCTTTTTTTCAGCTTGTCGTTCCTGCACAAACCATGCTTTGGAACCATTTTCAGCGTAAATTTTATACCCTTCTCCATGTATCGCGCGTGCCAATATCAGTCTCAAATCGAAGACAAGTTCCACTACAATGCCTCCAAGGTTAAAAATTGCGATAATTCTCAGATTAAAAACCCAAGAATTTTGACAGAACAAGCCTATCATGCCATTTTATATTTTCATTCATTCATAAAAATCGGCTCTTCAAATTCTCGGAGAACTCACTTTTTGCAAAACGCGAATTCATGTTAAATTCGTTATTTTAAAAAGCGTTGACACGTATGTAGAACTCGCTTTTTAAAGAAAGCGAGTTCGCGTCTCGCTATTCCCGAAAAACGAATTATTCATAGTGACAAATTTTGAGGTCATTTTTTCAAATAAAAGACGAATGGGTCATTCTTCCAAATAATAAATAATAATAGGTTTTTATATAAAAATGCCTTTATTTGGGCTTTGTGCTTTCTGGTTTCGAGGAGAAAGAATAGAGGCCACTGTGAAGCAGAGAAAAGGAAAAGTTATTCTGGCCGCAGGATTTCTCGTGATCAACGGCTCTGATTTGTTTTTTTTTCTGTCTTAGATCCACCCCTCCAATTTTTTCATCACCTCGGTTGGTCGTAAGTTCATCTCCGTCTCATCCAAAGCTGTCGGCTTCTTTATGGATAGATCGTATTTCCGTTGATCGGGTCGGTCGTGCTAAATGTTTATCATCATGCATCAACTAAACTATTCTTTGATGTTTGCATGAAAGCGAGAGAAGTATGATGCATTTTTCTATATATTTTTTTTACTTTGTTCTGGGAGGAATGCCGTCTGAACTCAGGCCTTTGTTCTTTTTAGTAATTTTAAGGTTTGGTTTTTATTTTGGGCTTTGATTTCTGTTGTTGAAATTTGTTATTTCCAACGTTGTTTTAGATCTTGCATCCTGATACTATGAACAAAACATGTGCTGAAATTTTCTGTAGCTGTTTCCTTACTAACCTGATTAAAATTATTGAAAATTTTAACCTGATGAACTATTGGATTTTTTAAATATATTGTTCTAATTTATTCTTGGTTTTCCAGCTTGATTCGTTTCACAGAGTATCGTTCATTTTTTTTATAAATAATTTATGCATCTATTTATCTTGGATTTCAATGCTAATTGTTTGTTTCTTCAAATAATGCTGTAGGTCTCTTTAATTGAGCAATATTACAATGGGAAAACTACGCCGATGATAGAATTGCTCGATTGCGTGTGCTTGGCTGCCAAAACCTCAATATTGTTTGCCGCAACTGATAGAGAATCTGTGTTTTACTTCACGAGGTCAGTTGAAGTTTATGATGTCAATAAGACTGAAATGTGAATATATAGTCCATAATTAACCTATTTTATTTCAAGATATTATTATTCTTATGTGAAGGAGGTTTTTGAATTACATGCTAGCGTTGATTCTTACCAATGGTGGATGAATTTTATTCCCTTTTTGGAAGTTAACAACTGGGGTAAATAATATTTGAAAGAAATTCTTATGTTTCTAGACAGGCATGATTTAATGGAGAACACCCATTTCAAGAGAGGGAGTGAAAGACCAAAGAGTGCATGGTGAAAACACATGACACAACAATATTACCATTTATTGGGTAGGATATAGCATGGAAAAGGCTTTGTTTCTTGTGGTTTTTGTTTTACTCCTATTTAAGGTTGCAAATATATCTTTTTATTTAAGTTTTTAAATGTGTACAACAGGAGAACATAAGTGGAGGAAGAAATGTAGTTACTTTTTTGAAAAGAAAATGAAATCTTAATTTACCCTCTCTCTGAAGTAACCTAATCCAAAAGTTGAAATGAAGTAGACTTAGACTTTTGCTCACTGGAAAGTCATTTATTTTTGCTATTGCGGTCAGTCTCAGCATTAAGCAGAAATATTTTTTTCCTATACAATTCAATATAATCTTTACAAGTTTTTGGTTTAAACAAAAGCTAGACTCGGCAATAAGTTAACATGCACATTACCCTAGATCAAAAGTGTCAAAGCAACAACAAAGAACATTGTGCTTGCATGTTTTGACTCTAATGATCAAAACATGTATTGTTTTCTTCATCATATCTTTAAGAGCAAAGAAAAGGTTTTAAATATATTTTTATTAAATGCACGAGCTTGTAATAGAAGCGGGTTTAGTGAGACACCTATTTTCTTCCTCGTATAAATTTACAGCTGGTAGAAGTTAATGATGTTTTTGACATTTGGTTAGCTCATTAATGTATTCTATTCCTGTAGTAGGCTGTTGAGATATTCAAATGCAGTCCCCTCCTGAAAAAGCTATTGTTATGTTGAAAAGGGAAGCTACCGACTTGGCTGGGTCAAGTTTTACAAGTCATATGGATAGTACTTTCCAAGATGATGTAGATTCTGCTGCGTCTGCTTCATCATCTTCAGATGATGATTCTCAGGTGACACAAAATGAAGATAATTTGTATAATAGGGATGCTTCTAAACAGTTAGTGCTCTATGATCCTGCTGTCAGTAGTACTGTTGGTTGCATGCCTCCTGGACCTATTCAGTGCCGACCTTCTGCAGGTCCAAGATTTTCGTCATCAAGACTATTGCCATCTGTTGGGGCTTTCACTGTCCAGTGTGCCAATTGTTTTAAATGGAGGCTTATACCAACAAAGGAAAAATATGAAGAAATACGAGAACATATTTTAGAAAATCCCTTTGTTTGTGAAACAGCTCGTGAATGGCGGCCTGATAGCTCTTGTGATGATCCAACGGATATAACTCAAGATGGCAGCCGGCTTTGGGCAATTGATAAACCAAACATCGCTCAGCCTCCTCCAGGCTGGCAAAGGCTTCTGCGAATAAGAGGTGAAGGAAGTACCAAATTCGCAGACATGTAGGTGTACCTCTCTATTGAGACAATCTTCAACCATTTATCAATGATTTTATAAGTTTCTTCATTGTCTCCTGTCTTTATACTTTTTTTTTTTTTTATATTTTAATATCTACATGCATATGTGTGGTTTTAGCCTCAGATCATTCCTAGACTATTATGGGCTTTAGTTCAACTGATCAATATTTGCTTGCTTAGATGTCATAAGATGCCTTAAAACTCTTATTTGTTCGTAAACTATAAACATTGCTTATTTTTTCAAGCATTACTATTTGTTTCTTCAATCAGGAGCTACGTGTTATGGTGATGTTTAGGACTTGGTATATGCACACTAATTGTTAACCTGGTCATGCCTCGTGAGATGATCAATGCATATTTTTTACCCGAAGCGTAAGCAGTGAATCTAAACTTAGTTTTAGAATGCTGCACTTGTAACTTGCTTTTTCTGTGTATTTCAGCTACTATCAAGCACCAACAGGAAAGAGACTGCGGTCAATGGTGGAGGTGCAAAAGTACATAATATTTACTTGGGTTTTTGAAATTTTTTAATCTACTTTTTTTTTCCTTGGGTACAATTAACTACTGGATAAGTAGTCAACAGTGACCATACCATTCATGCCTCTCCCGGCACCTAAATTTTCTGCTGATAATTCTTTTCACACTGTTTTCTGATTTACAGGTACTTGATTGAGCATCCTGAGTATGCAGCAGGAGTAAACTTGTCTCGATTTTCATTTCAGATTCCCAAGCCTTTACAGGAAGACTATGTGAGAAAGCGCCCTGCCCGTCAGACAGCCTCAAATGATAATGAAGGTATGATGATGGCACTAATATGCTTTCTTTGACTGAAAGAAGGATTGTTTATATTTATGCAATTTTGGGTTATTTTGTATTAATTAGTAATTTTCTTGATTCCATTGTTTTACTGGCTTGTTCCTAGATTTCCTCTGCATCTATCTCTAATTTTCCACCAAGTTTCTGCTATATCTATTCCCCCTCCTTGTTTGACATCAGTAACAGAAAGCAAAATTCTGTTTGCAACCCGTTTAGAGGAAGCAGAGCTTGGAAATTTCACTCACTTGATTGTGTGCTTTACATAGACTGGATCATCACTTTTTTTTGGGAAATATTTTCTGGTGGGACTTTTTTCTCTGTAAGAGGATATGGAATGGTTTTGGTTGCTTCTGTACCCCCACCCTTCCCCGTTTATATTTTGAATATTTTGAATATTGCTTTTCTGAAGAATGTTTAATAGAAATCTTATATTATGCTCTTCTGTTCTTTTGTTTGGATGATTGAACAGTGCTTCATGATTTGCATTTCATGCTTTCTTTTCTGGAGTCTCGATTGGATGACTTGGTTTCTATTTTTGGTATTCCCCCTTTTCTACCATAATTGATAAGCATGGGTTACATGTTTGAATTGAAATATGGACAAGGAGATGGTAAAATGTAAATGAGATTGTCCTGTGTTCCTTTAATCTGTTTGTAAGACATTCATCAGTTTGTTGATATTGTATTGCTTATAATAATTTGGGATGGATATAAGCATGTGGAATCTTTTTCTGCATTCTGCAGCGAATTATGCTTTTGGCTGATAGAAGTCTTTTTCTGTTTTATTCTACAGTGAATCCGCTAGCCTGGGCTGGTTCGAATGACACAGAAGTGCAGCAGGGGCACCTAGCGCTTCCACCTCCTGGTGCTGAGGCCTCTGTTTCTGATTCACCTAATCCGCCAGCAAAGCAGGCTAAGAGAACCCCATCAGAACAGATGTACCTAAGTAAGCATGGTAGCCATGTAGAAAAGGCCAGTCCGTCATGAAATAGCAATTATGGTTTATTTTGTTCACTTCTTTTGGCTCTAAAACGCTAAGCAGGATGGTAGCTTTGTTTTTGTAAGGAGTAATGGGAGATTGTGTGTTCTAGAGCATGTTTGTCGGGAGATATGTTGGGACTAAATTAAAAATCATGACATTGTATTTGTATAACATGTAAGAGGAACCTTTTCATACAACTATACATGTATGAAGGGCAGTTTGATTATTCTTTCATTTTTGATTATTTTTAGTTCCCTAGACAGTAGGTTTGGTCCAGTTTAATGAGGATCTTCTTGGTTTTCTGTTGGCCTTTTCGTCATGTATCATATAGTCCATTCGAGGCATAATTAAATGTTTGAATTACAATAACGTGATAAAATCCTAGGATTATCACAGGCAGTTGCCTTGCTTGTGAAGTTCAATAATTGAGTTCATCCGGATTGCACAATCCTCGAGAAAGAAATAAAGGAAGAAGAGGCTTTCCCATTCTATAATTCCAAATCTAACTAAAAGTAACGCACCAACTCCAGCTTCACTTAACATCCATTCTCAGCTTGGGTCTGTGTTTCTAGCAGGCAAATCAGTCTCTACCCTAAGTTTTTTATTTTTAATTAAATCCGACCCATCACCAGATCAAGATGCCAGATTTTCCTTAACTGTAACAATTGCTGCATCATTATTCAGTACCACTAGGATGTCAGCAGTTAGATTATCAGTCGACCACCACTTGATGATATTCAAGTCGGTAAATATTTGAGCTAGCGATTCCCTCCACTCCCACAACTGCAACAGGCCGAGATAGTCAAGTATGCATTGCATATGCTATATGAGCTCCTTTAGTTGACAACAAATTTTATGCAGTGCTTCAGAAAGAATTCAACTTTCTTCAGTTTCAACCCAAAATATTGGGTAAAAAACTCAACAGTTTGTCTACCGACATTTATAGCAGCCACATTAACATTCTATTTCATCCATAAAATTCAGCTGAATTGATTCGACAACTTGATTGGAGAAATAATTTCACTTTTCATGCTTCTCCTTCAAACTTATCTGATAAAATGGTTATGCATACAACACTACTTGTCAAATTTCTAAGCTATCTAGTTTAGTACAGTCAACTTCAAATGCTAAATTCATTAAACTTACCTGCCACTTTGAAATGGTAATTCATATATCACAGATGACTATGGAAGAGAGCAAAGGATCAGAGGCTCCACTAATAGTTGCACCTTTGTTTTTAACAAGCAACAGATAGTCCAGAGCTCTCTTTGTAATGGTCTCACCTGGGATCATTACAGGTATACCTGGTGGGTATGGACATATGAGTTCCCCACAAATTTTTCCAAGACTCTCTCCAATTGCCACTTTCCTTTTTCTTGCAAAGAAGGATTCTCTTGGATTAAGACACATATCAATATCAGTAAATGGCGCTGAACCACAATGGTCTCCTTTGCCTTTTATTTTTTGAAATGACAAGGATGCTTCAGATATATTCTTTACTCCAGATGCAAGCCTTTGGATATGGTCCCTACAAGTTCCAAGGTTAATGGCAAAAGTAATAGATTGAGTACCGACAAGTTCAGATATCACTCCTTGATCCCTATATAAGGTTTCATCCGCTTCAAAACCAGATAAACCAAGCTGCCAGAACCCAAATGTAAGCCTCAGCGGATCAATGACAGGGAAGTTAGAAAATCCGGGTGCACCAAGAATTGAAATTCCTGGAATATTTCCGATAAGGTTTTTAGTTTCAATGGCCAAATCTAATGCATTGTTGAAAATACTGTCTGTTTTTTCACTTAGCTGAGCTCTGGCTGCATCTAGAGATGCCAAAAGCAGATAACTAGGGCTAGAGCTTTGAAGGATTTGAAGGCATCTACAGATTCTTTCTCTGTCGACAATATTCCCAGACATATGTAACATTGATGATTGTGTGAGAGAGCAGAGGACTTTGTGAGTAGATTGCACGGCCAGATCAGCTCCTTGCTGGAGAGCCGAAGAGGGTAGCGTGGGATGAAATCCAAAGTGCGCTCCATGTGCCTCATCAACGATCACAGGGATTTCATGAGAATGGCATAGCTTTGAAATGTCAGCCAAGTTGCTACATATACCATGGTAAGTAGGCGAGGTGATGAAAACTGCAGCTACTTTTTGACCTTCCATATGCAATTCCTGGATTGCTTTCTCTATCTGTAAAAATATCTACCAAGTTATTTTTCTCAACCATTTCAACAGCATTAAGTAGAACGCTAGCTACTACACAACTGTGAATACTTTGGAGATTAACCTGTGATAAAGTAACACCACCAGTAATATCCCAATGGCAATCATACTCTGGGATAATATATTTGGGTATGACACCAGATAATACCATGGCAGAAATGGCTGAAATATGAGAATTGCGAGGTAGAATTAAATATTCTCCTGGGGAGCAAGTTGCCAGTATTGCTGCTTGGATTCCACAGGTGGTACCTCCGACAAGAAACCATGTCTCAGATGATCCAAACAGCTCGGCTGCTTTCTTTTGTGCCTCTAAAATGGGGCCCTCTGGAGAAAATAGGTTGTCAAGTTCCGGAAGCTCAGGTAAATCGTGAATGAAAGGTTTCAAGCCAATGAGCTGAACTAAGGATGATGGTGCAGCCCGACCCCTGTTATGTCCTGGAAAATGAAAACTAGCAGCATTTTGGTCAGCACAAGTTTTCAAGGCACTAACCAATGGAGGGATGCTACTCCGGTGAGCCATGGGAATACAGATTCCGTCTCTGGTGGCTAACTTAGCAGTTTCCATGGTGCTTCCTCCATCTTGCTTCTTTTGTGGCTCAACCGTTCCTTTTTCCTGCAAGAATTTAAAGAATTAGCATATGCACATTCGAAATCCCTGAAACTTAATTAATAAAAAAATTAACAGATTGACGTCCCCCCCCCCCCCCTTGTTTATAATCTTTCTATACATTTTCTTTTCAGGGTGAATCTTGATCAAAACCAACTTCACTGATGTTGTAAAACACCAAATTAAAAGGTTTACACTAAATGTAAATTCATAAAATTTGCCGCATCCATCCTGAATCTTATAAATCATGTTACAAGCCAAACACTCAAAGACGTATCTGGGAGATTGTCTTTCCGACAGAACAGTTTAACTAATGTGCAATCAGGTGCATTGCAGCACGCAAAAAAAAAAAGGAAGGAAAAGGATTAAAGATACAAATGGCGGTGTTGACGAAACGAAGAATGAAGAAAAAGAAATGGGCACTGACCTTAGAAGCGAGAATTCTTGATAGTGAAGAACTGGGAAGCAGCAGACAATTCTGGCAAAGAGATTCAAGTGAGCTGGAATTCGGATACATTCAATTCAATGCAACCAAAAAAGAGTTAGAATGAAAATTGAAGAAACCATCGAAAGAAACGGAAATTGGTAACCCAGTTTCTGAAAGAGCGGCTGCGGTGGTCTGAGTCTCAGATCAGATTATCTATCCCTTCTAAATTTTGGATTTTATTATTTTAAGTTAATTATACCATGCCGTTGAAAATATTTTATTTTTACGAAGGGGTCTAAATTTAGGGATTAGATATTTAGTTTATGGTTTAGTGTAGCAGTTTAAGTTTATGTACTTAAAATTTAAGGGCGGTAATTTAAATTTAGAGTTTAAGGTTAGAATTTAGAAGTTACGTAAAAACTTTAATTTCTAACATATTATCCTAAATTCTAAACCACAATCTCTAACTCTAAATCTTTAAATTATAAACCATAAATTGGTATAACACCTAAAATTATGACGCTTGTTAAAACAAAATATTTCTACCACCAGTGCATAATATAATTACCTTAAAATAATACTTATATATATATATGCAATCTTATTATACTAAATACGTAGTTTTCTCTATATTTTATTATTTTAACTTAATACATTTTTTATCAAATAAATTCATTCAAATAAAAAAGACACTTCAATACTTGTGACTTTTCTATCCTGCTAAATTATTTCGGAGCAGTTTAGCATTGCTTTGAAAAGTATTTTTGAAAAGTGTTTTTCAGAAGTGCTTCTGGACTTTTAAGTTTGAGATTTAGGTGTTTAATATTGTTGTCAAAAAAGTGTTTTTAAGAAGATAAATGACCATTTTAGACATGATATTATAAGTTATATATATATATATATGATATCCAAATTATTTAATATTATAGTATATGATATAAATCAACTTAAATTATCATAAAATATAAAAAAAATATTTTATTAATAAATACATATTTTTCTAACAGTTGTACGTGTTCTATGAAAATATAATAAATTTAAAATATTTTATTTAAAAAAACTTGATATGAATAAATATATATAATTTTTAAACTAAAAAATAATCTATTAATTATATAATTATGTCTTCGTAAGAAATTATAAAGTTATAAATTAAAAATAAATAGAATATCAAATGAAGGTTAAAATTGTAATTTGACTCCCAAAACACTTTTCCAATCGCATAAGTAATAAATCTTAACTTTTGTGTTTGAGTTGAAACACTCTTCAAAAGTAATTTTCTTTTTAAAAAATTAATTGTTTAACATTGTTTCTGCCTGGTGCTCCCCCAACCCCCACAAAAAAAAGCAAGTGTAAACAAATGTGAACAAATTGAGCAAATTACGTTCAATAACCGCACTTTTCCATTCCAAGTACTTTTAAGAGCATAAATAAATGATCAAACCGGGGTTGTTCGATTCCACAACAACCTCAAAAATCCATTTTTAAGGGTTGTCACCACTTTTAGGCAAGGGTAGTTTTGGACATGCTCAATAGATGCAACCACACATGGCCCCTAAAAATATATATAATTTTTTAAAAATTTTATTAATCTAAATAATTAATCGTGACTAAAAAACGTTCTTAGAAAAAGTTAGTTATATGATGTTGATGGAGATGAACTATTTGTTAAGCTGAAATTACTTATAGAGATTTTATTCAAGAAAAAAAGAGCAATGAACTTATTAAAGTTTGTAAAATATTTTAATTGTTTTTCAAATGCGAAAAATGCATATATGAACTTATTGACTACTCATATTATTGTTACTTTTACAGAATGAAGCTTTTTAAAAATAAAGTTTGTGAAGTCATTTTTACGAACAACTATGTTGTGAGAAAGGTTAAATAGACTTGCTTTGATGTCAACTGAGAGTGATCTTTCGGAAGAAGTTGGTATTAAAAGCGTTGTAGATGATTTTGCTTCGTAATATGAAAGAACAACATATTTTAAGTGGAAATATTATATTTTTAGATGTTCGTAAGTAACTTTATGCCGCTCAAGAGAATAATCTAACATTTTTTGTATTAAGAGAATTTTATTTGAAAAATATATATTTTTCTTATTAGGCATAAAGTCAAAAATAGCTCCAAACGTTTTTACCTTTTGGTCACTTTAGTACTTATTCTTTTTTTGTGCAAACAAACACTTAACCTTTTGTTTTCGTCCAAATTTCACTCTCGTTGGATGGAAACCGTCAATCAACAGACGTTGACTGTCTGAGACTGACATGACACTCCAACATGGCATGGGGAAATAATGTGGCGGTGCCATGTGTAAAGTGAGGGCGACATGACAAATATGAGATTTAAAAGTTTTTTTAAAATATTAATTATAACCAATCAAATGGTGACACATGACATCATTTAATTGGATTAAAAAACTGAAGAAATATAAAACTAGGCTTTGCTGCTTGTGGAAATCAAACCCACACACGATGGATGAAAGGCTAAACACCTAACCACCATGCTAACTAACCAAGTTAAAATGTTTATTCATTTGTACTTTCAAGCTTTAACTGATGCGAGTCTACTTCAGTGCATCTTTATTCATTTGTAAAATACATGAAAGGATATATATTGGAGTTGTATAGATTGGTTGGCAGAGAAGTTCATTTAATTTGGTGGCGGTGAACAGTAAGGTGGAAGGAATCTTTGATTATTACAACCAACGACTGGTGGTGGAGAATGATCACCAGGAACAACACGAGCCGCAGCCAGAGAAGCAAAAATTAAGAGCAAAGCAATGCCAAACACTTTGACAGCGCTATGGATTATTGAGTTTGTGAAAAGGTACGCCATTGCCTCTTGGGAAAGGAGGAAGGATTATATGTGTATATTTACTTGTCCCCCCCTAAGGTTGAGTCTGTTCAGAAAGCTAGAGGAGGAAGAGGATTTAAATAGGAAAGAAAAGGTAGTCGTAGATGAACAAATGAAACCAGATTTTTGATCAGGAAGCTGCTAACTTTGATGACTTGACAGTTTAACAACAAGACTAATTTGAATGAAAAAAAAGGAAGTTCTAATGAACGGCCGCTTAAAAAACTGCTAAAAGAAAGTTGAGTACACAAATCCTTACAAAAAATCGTAAGAATTTGTGTATATGTACCGAAATTTTTACAAAAGTGGTAGAGATTTGTATACATACACAAATTCTTACCACTTTTGTGTATATACATAAATCCTTACATTACACGATTTTTGTAAGAAATTGTGTACAGTCGTTTTTTACCCGCTTTTTAAGCGGCCGTTTTTTAGAATTTTCCGAAAAAAAACACAATCAATTGGATGACTGTTTATATATCAGTTTCAATTCCTTCTTTTCGTTTCTTTTACATTTCTTTAAAATAACGCAATCAATAGGCTATACCCTTTGTTCTAGTTTGATGCCTAACTTTTTTTGAGCCACTTTTAGTACTTAACGTTTCATTTCATAACTCAGATAAGATTTTCCGTCAACAGCCGTTAAAAATTTTCTATTAACCAAGTATAACTTGACACGTGACCTAATTTATATATTTATTTAATTTCTGAATTACTTAAAAATTATATACTTCTTAAAAAATCCCCAAAGTTTTGATTTCTTTCAAACAAACCCTCAAGTCACATCTCCATCACCTTTCACCACCCAAGCGTCGAGTACCTCACCGTTTAACATTCTCCACCTTCTAGATGTCGATTAGAAGCTCAACATGTCTCTTTTCTCTTCATTTTTAGATGTTCGTCGATGGAGCAATCGACTGTTCATTCGCCGACAGAATCATGGGGCTTTCGGTCATTGGGGGGGGGGGGGGGGGCGACGAAGGCAAATAATATAAATTTATATTTTATATATTAGTATTATTTATAGTATTATTTATTTCATAAAATAATTTAAATTAATCTCAGCTAGTTTGATATATATAATATTTGTGGTAAAATATTATATAATGTTACGTTGGTTCAGTGGTTAAGACTTAGTCTTTATATTTGGAGGTCTAGGGTTTAAAACCCTCTAAGCACACGATTTTAATATTTTTTCTCCAGCACAACGACGTCGTTTTGGGACAAATTAGGCTTCAAAATAGTCGCACCAAAACGACGTCGTTTTGACTTAATGAGGCGTTAAGAGTTAACGACAAAGTGGTATTTTCGAGTCAAATATTAATGTTTAATGTTAGTTTTGAACTTTTTTTAAAGTTCGGTGGTATTTTTGAGCTAAAGGCCATAGTTGAGTGGTATGTGGTGTACTTTACTCTAATTTATATTTAATGCACTGAATGTCAGTGTATGACTGTATATATCGATAACAAACCACAAGTTGATACTGTGAATCTGGAGAGCCTGGTTAGCCTGGTTTAGCCTGGTTAGCCTGGTTAGCCTGGTTTAGCCTGGTTAGCCTGGTAAATATATAAATGAGTATTAAATTTCAACTTGACTGGTTAGCCTGGTTTAGCCTGGTGGTTAGGCGTTTAGCCTTTCATCCACCAAATTTGGGTTTGATTTCAGCAAGCAACGAAATCTAGTCTTTTATTTCTTCATTTTTTGATCTAATTAGATGATAACACATGTCATTTTCATATGCTATGTTGAAGCACCATGTAAGCTTTAAATGGTCATCGTATGTTGACTGACGGTTTCCATCCAACGAGAGTAAAATTTGAACGAAAACTAAAGGTTAAATGTTTGTTTGCACACAAAAAAAAAGAATATGTGCTAAAGTGACCAAAAGGTCAAACGTTGTGGGCTATTTTTGACTTTATGCCTTCTTATTATAAATAAGGGAAAACAACATCATTGGTCACTAAATTGTTCTCGCTTTTCTGTCTTGGTCACAAACTATTGTTTTTATGTGAGTTTTTTAACGACAGACGACCAAAATAGGAAAAAAAACATAATATTAGTGACGGTTTTACCAAGAATAATAGTTTAGTGATCAAAACAGGAGAGCAGAAACAATTTAGTGACTAATGTTGTTGTTTACCCTATAAACTAAGTGTCCCATTTTAGTAAATTGCACACCCCTTAAATATTTGAACCGCTCATGAGTCCTAGATAGGGATGGCCATGGGTCGTGTTTTTGACTGATTCGAACCGACCAAAAAATTTAACACCTCCATCTAAACCCGACTCGACATTTTATGATGTTCCACCCGACCCGAACCCAAACTCAAATTCTAGAGTAAAAAATTGAACCCGACAAAAATAAAATTTTTTCATTATTATTCGATAAAATAGAGAGCTAATTGAAAAAATACAAATAAATAGGGAGTATTATAATAATTTTCCATTTTTATTAGACAAAATAGGAAGGACAATTGATATTGTAACCCCCTAGACCCGCCTATGCGTTACAACGGATCCTAGGAAGTCACATTAGGGTCACAAGAGCGACCCACAATAAGATTTCAAATAAACATATGGTTAAACCTTTAAAATCATAAATCAAATATATGATTTAAAATACTATTTCAGAAAAACGTTCAAAATGATAAAACCATCATGATACCAGTTACGGAAATAAGTTTCAGACTCATTTGTATAATACAAACACGACACACATGCCCCCTAGTTACACAGATACCATACTCCCTGACAAGCCGAAGAAACTCCCATACCGACGTTGATTGGTGCAACTTGTTTCATCTTTAATCCTGAGATGGTAAAAACAACATGAGCTTGGGAAAAACTCAGTAATACAGAACTACCAAAAGATGCTATAAGTTCATGCAGACATACGGTAGGCATAACATTTTTATGATGTTCCAGGCAATACTTGTCTCCATTTATGTTTCGCTGATTTAGTGAAGCATTATTCTTGAGGACTATAAGGTTTGTTCTTTCTATATTACTGAGTATTAAGAGAGAGCTTATTGTTCAGAAAGTTAACAGAATGGCAAGTTGGAGAAGTTAAACCATGAAGCCGAGTATGTTTTAATAAGTTGCAAAACAACATACATACGTACTTAGCATCATATCATATGAACACATAACAGATTAAATGCAAATGCTCGGATGCATGTATGCGTTTACTAGTGACTACCCTCCAACCTTACACCAAGAGGCAGTTTCCCAAAACTGCGTCATAGGCATTAACCATTGCACATTTGGCATAGGTGCCAACCTAAGGGAATACCTTAGGAACGGTACGGTACGGTATGATAGGTATTACCCTAGCCGAAGCATAGGAACCTGTAACGGTAAAGGAATTACCAGCTGGATCAGAGCTGAACCTACGGTCACTTCATATGATAACCCAACAGTATACCCCAACAGAATCAGTGTTCAGATTTCCAGACATGGTTAACAGAATATATGTGACAGATATTTTATTCATAACATCAGAAACAGAAGAATTCATGCTTTTGACGGATAAATGGGCATACTATTGAGCAGAATAGACATTTCAGTATTACTCATGCAAACAGATTGTACTAACAGATCATACTATCGAGTTTATTGGACAATCAGACAATACCATTACAGATCAAACGATCATATAACAAGTATACAAGTTGAGCAAACATATATCATGTAGGCAGAGATTGTCATCAAACATAATATTATTCATGATTAATTAATTATACAGTTCACTCTACAGAATATATCACACACGGAACACACTAGGTGGGACAGATCATTTCTTGGAGATGTTTGGCATTTATTGAATGAGACATATTGAACTCTTGACAACTTGAACGAATTTCTGAAACGTGGCTCCTTTTAAGAAGGGGGTTCGTACTAACGGTATAACCCAGATATTCAGAAGGTGATGATCTTAGAAAGTTCAGATATATTATGAATACTTTAGTCCTTTAAGCATACAAGGGCACTATGGTCATTTCGACATTCATAGACATTCTGGTAATTATACCAACATTGAAAGCAAAGGTTCACAGAACTCGGATATCATATTTGCTCATTAGTTTTCTATACAGACATTCAAGAATTTCTAAATTATCGTCTTTTAAGTTATCGGATAATTTCAGTGATGTTCCGATTATTTAAGCTATCATGGCCTTTCAGTTATTTTGGGTCTTACTAACAAATCCAGAATTTCATCAAATACCTAGTTACTGATTAACTCAAGAGGGTATTTCAGATATTTTAGACTGAGATAATTCTATCAATTGGTACTTCCAACACTCACGTACTCAGACGAGATTAAGGCATCCTAACTCTCCGGCCCTTTTCAGACGATTCATTTATTACGAAACTTGAGAGTATAACTCCTTCCCAATTAATCAGACGTTTCGGTGCTCGAGGGTATTACCATCTTTTTGGTCATTTCGATCATTCTTATGAAAATCACGTATTACAATCATAAGGGTCGACTTATGCTTTAAGGGTATTTTCGTAATTTTATAACTAACATCATACTCCATATTCTGAAAATTGGTTCTTAGACATCATTGATAGAGTTTCAGCTTTAACTATATTATTTAGTACTATAGCACTTTCGATACTCTCGTTTTGTTAATATTCTTATACGAATTCTATTTATTATCTTATTTGAATACTTTGATCTTACTGATTCTGATACTTAATTTCGTATCGGATTCAGATTAAACAGAGTTCACAGATACACTTCATCACAAACATGCATGCTTTAACCGGATATCAACATGTGTATAAAGCATACAAGGGGTAGTAAGGTATTACCTTAATTCTGAGTTATACCGGTTGACTCCCGATACTACATTCGATCGCATTCGAATCCGAATTAGATGTCCCATGACATTTCAAATACCGAGACATTATCATACCTTCAAATACACAAATTGACATTTCAGTTCTTATTCATAGAGCTCTTAACAGAATTAAACACTTTCGGGTTCAAGGTCAGATTCGGAGGCTTTCGGGTTAGAATTTCACAAAACGGGCTTCAAAATCGGACTCAGGACGTCGAAAAACATAAACTAGGACTTTTCGGAAAATTTGACTTTTTGGTCAACGGTCAACGCTGACGTCATGCTGACGTCAGCGGTCAAAGTCAACGCTGACGTCATGCTGACGTCACTGTTGCCTGGGTCGGGTCAACGGTCAACGGGTCGGGTCAACGGGTCGGTCAACAGGTCGGATCGGGTCAACGGGTCGGGTCAACTGAGTTGACTCGATGGTTTAACTCACTGAGTCAACTCGGGCGAGTTGACTCAATTGGATCGGATTTGGGTCAGAGACGGGTCGGGTTGTCGAGTTCGGGTCAGGTTGTCGGGTTTGGGCTTCAAACGAACCGGCCCACTTACCATGGGGTATGGCTTCGTCGGTCGGTCGCCGGAATTGGTCGCCGGAACCCTCAAAATGCTCGATTTCTCCGGAAAAACAAGGAGGAAAGCCTTGTTAGTTCGACCCATACCAAAATTGTTGAAATAGAATTCGGAATCATGCCGAAAATTACCTAAAATGGTGCAACTATACCAGAAAATTGCGTAACTCCGATGAAGTCCTCGCCGGCGTCGGTTGAACGATCGGATACTCGGGTTTTGTTGGGCTCGACGAGGAGGATGCAGATCTGACGGTGGCTAGTCGGTTGAACGCCGAAATCGGCCGGAAAATGAACGGAAAGAAGGCGGCGATTTAGGTTTTTTTTCGAAACTTCAAACGGTTCTCTACGGCGAACGGCGTCGGCTCACCGTGAGTGGTGGCCAGGGATGGATTCAGGGTACGACGGCGAGCCCACCGATGGTGGTCGTGCACAGCACCGATCGACGGTGGCTGAGATCGACGGTTCGACAGGGAATGGGAGGAGTTGTTAGGTCGAACCGTCAACATGCTTTCATCGGCGTTGGGCGGCTCGATATCGCGCGTGGTTGGCGGCGCTGGACTCGGGACTGGTCGGCGCACACGCCGGTGGTGGCGGTGTTCCGCACGGCGCGGCGGTGGGGAAGGACGGAGCGGCGGCCGGATTAGTTTTATGAAGAAGATGAAGGGTTTTCAGATCCAATCTGTTTTGGGGGGAAACAGATCTGAAATAATAGAGTCTTAATTGGGGTAGGTAGGATATTTCTTTATTTTATTAATATAGTATTTTCGGATTTAATTAAGAGTTTTGTTGAGGTGACTTATGACCAAGAACTTACCTAGCTCAATTGGCTGGGCACCCAGCTGAACACTCTTGAGGTTGTGGGTTCGAATCCCACAACCTTCATTTCTCCTTTTTGTTGTTATATATATATATTTTTTTTTTGAGTGTTACAGATATATATATATATATATATATATATATATATATATAAAGAGTGGCGTTGTAGCAAATATACTTAAACATTTAGAATAAAATTAAATTATTATTTCGAGTCTAGTCGAGTAGGTATTTTTCACCTTAAACCCAATCCCAACCTTATCCTAAAAAAAATTAGACCTGAACTCTACCCGAACCCAAAATTTTCTTTTAAAAACCCGAGCCTATAAGATTGAGTCGGGTCGAAAATCGTCAAATGGCCATCCCTACTCCTAATTTATATTTGGGGTTCAAATCCCGACATTTAACTCTGAAATATTATTATAACACGACTTAATGAAAATATTGAAACAAATCCTATTTGAAAAAAAAATATTGAAATAGTGGGTAATAATACCATGCACTAGCGGTGTAAACATTTTGTTTCCACGAGCGCCATAGTTTTAAGGGTTAGAGATTCAATTTAGGGTCTATAGTTTAGGGATTTAGGTTAATGTGCTTAAAATTTAGGGATTGTGGTTTAAATTTAGAGTCTATGGTTAGAATTTAGGGGTCATAGATAAAAAACTAAATAACTAACATATTACCCTAAAACATAAACACTAACCTCTAAACTATTAATCATAACCATAAACCCTAAATTCTAAAATACTAAACCTATCCATAAAATATAAACCTTAATTTAAATCCCTAATCCCTAAAACTAAAACGCTTGTAGAAATAAAATATATTTAACGTCGACCTTGACACAAATCCTATTTGAAAAAAAAATAAGTGAAACTTAATACCATTTGCTTGGATTGCATATCCCATTCCATTTGTTAATTCTAAACAAATTCTAATCCAATTTCAATACTCAGTTCAAATTTTATCCCTTTAGAAAACTTTTAGGTTTCCTTTTTGAAAATCTATTGAAATCCAAAATTAAAGGGAAACTGAATTGATTTGAATTGATTAGAGTCGGGTTTTTACCTTTTTTAATGTTACAAAAATAATGATATTGTATTTTCGAATTTTCTTCTTAAATATATTTTTTAAATATTAATAAGATGATTATAAGATAGTATTTGCTCATATATATTCTTTTAACTATTTGACAATGTATATACACCTTGAATAAGAAGATAAGTATCTAAATTATTAGAAACCAACATTGCATCTTGAATGTATTGAAGAAAAAAATAAATAAAAAAATAAATTATTAAAAACTAACTTTGAGATTTAACTCCATGAATTACAAAAAATGACGTGGGCATTAGCTTATATAGGCATGGTTGGAATGTAAGTCTTTTTTTTGTTAACAATGTGGGATTTTTGAAGCTAAAATTTAGTGGCAAACTCTTTAGCTCCAAGAATCCCACATTAATAACAAAAAAATGCTTACACTCTGACTAGGCCTATAATGTCAACATCTTTTGTGCAATTTATGGAGCTAAATATCAAAGTTGCTCTTAATAGTTCATTTTTTTTCATTTTCCTTTTCAATACATTGAAGATGCGAAGTGAGTTATTTATAGTTGGGTTCCTAATCAAGATTTGTTAATCATATGTTAATTAAATAATTAAATTAAAACATAAAAATAATTAAATTTATTTGAACTCGTCGTACATTCATGACAAGTTTAAAAAATAAATTGAAAAATAATCTTTTATTAAAATGTAATTGTGCTATTTTAAACCTTATCCCAGATTATCACAACCTTTATTTTGAGTTGTGCTATTATCTCTAATATTGTAGTTTCATTGCAGGAATTGATGATTAGGTTAGCCTTCACTTGTGTATTCAGTGGCTTGGCGTAAATTGAAGCACAGCTTCCTTACAACTATAAGATGCTTATAGAAGTTTCAGAGGTACATATTCATAAATAATTAATGTTTGTGTGTGCGAAGAAATTACAATTAAATAAATACAAAATTGAATAAACTAGAACTAAGTTGCCAGAGTTGTGGTATTATACACTAAAACAGGAGTTGTGGATGCTCACTTATTATAGACATGATATCTTTTAGTTTGAGCCGCTGGTTGAGCTACCACATCCGGAATGCTGGAACTGAGGTTCATTAATAAATTAAATCCAAATTGGCGATGTCCATGTGCTGCCACCAAGCGTGATAAATGGCATGTTTGATTCAGCAAGATCTCTCAGTTTTTTAAGCTGAGGCAACACAACCTGCCCCAGATCGGGTCTGTCCCTTCGTCTCAGCTCCGAACACTTGAGGGCTAACTTGGCAAAGATCAAGGCCTCTTCCACTGGCCAGTCAGTCACAGCAGGGTCTAGTATCTCAGCAAAATTTCCATTCTCGATGGCATTCTCAACATGATGAGTCAAACCTATTGGTGGTTTAGCAGTTATTATTTGTAGAAGCACGATCCCAAGAGAGTAGACATCAGATTTTAACCCCAGCATTCCAGTTTGCTGATATTCTGGATCTATGTAACAGAATGTTCCAGCTGTTGATGTCATACTATACTGACTAACAGAGTTGGCAACTGATGGAGGAACAAGTCTAGCCAAGCCAACATCACTAATCTTGCTCACATAATTGTGATCAAGCAAAATATTGGCGGGTTTAAGGTCACGGTGCACAAGCGGCTTTGGTTTCGTTTGGTGGAGGAAAAGAAGACATGTCGCAATCTCTGCAGCAATTCGAAATCTTACTTGCCATGGAATTATAGGAGTGTTGTTGTGCCTAAAGAGGCGATCTTCTAAGCTCCCATTAGCCATGTATTCATAGACTAGGCAGCCATACTCGGGGCAGGCTCCGAGGAGAAGAACCATGTTTGGATGTCGTATGCAGCTTAACACTTCAACCTGACATGAGTTGCCAAAAAAGTATAGATATATATTAGTAATAGAGAGGTGGACATGAATGAAGTTGTAACATTTTATGAGACGTGGCATATCCCTACTTCTTGCTGAAACTGTGATTGTCCTTGGGTTGCATCTGGACGTAGAACTTTTATTGCGACCGGGGTGTGGTCCAGGTTGCAGTGGTAAACTGGTCCATAACCTCCTTCTCCTATTTTGCGAGACGGTGAGAAATTCTCTGTCGCTGTTTTAATTTCTTCTATGGTATATTTCCGATACCTGAGACGGTGTCCGAAACTATTTAATGTTGTGGTCATCTCTTCAGCATCTATGCTGGCTTTCCTTTCTATATTCATTCTCTTTTGAGCTTCAAGTTTAGCAATCCGTTGAGTTGCTTGGGCTGCCTCAATGGTGACCTTACACTTGGCTTTCTCCATCTCTGCAAGTGACAGTGCGGCTTCCCCAGCTAGTCGTGTCTCTTCTTTCTTTTGTTCTTCTTGCATTTTCCAGCTCTGAAGTTGTATTGCCTGTAATTAGAATATGCATGTATTTAATGGAACATGAGAATTTGTACTATACTAGTTGTTCAAAAGAATTTCAGCATTTAGATGTAATAGCTAGGGTACTAGATACCATCTTCTTTGCTGAGAGTGCTTCTCTGTTGGCTACACTGTACATATCCATGGTCTGTTTGAGCTCCTGTTTCAGTCTTCTCATCTCAGCTTCCGCATCATCCTGTGGCATCTCAACAATTAGCTTGCTTTTCAGTTGATGAATGAATAAATTAATATTAATGCTAATTATTTTACCATATGAGATGACCATGATGTCCTCCCACTTTCCTCTGAGCATGATGAGAAGCCGTACCGTGAACTGAAATCCATGGACATGTCCCCAGAGTATGATGACCCCGTGCTTCTGTTTTCATAATCCGAGCTACTCAAAATTTGAGGACTTGCCAACTCTATCATGTCAGATGGAAAAGAGAACATGGTATCGCTGCTCGGCCTTCCACTGCTCAGGGAAGATATGTCAGATTCAGGAATTGAGGGCTCGTACTTGATAGGATATCGTTCCCGTGTGAAGGGTGACCTGATTTCGGTGTCTTCATACAGGTTGCGATGTGGATTAATGGGCCTCTGAGGTGCTGATACAGAAGGAAAATAAATCATGTGATGGACAAACAAAAGAAATATATAGTGGTGGAGGAAAATGACAAAAACCTCTGTATCTGGGGTTAATAGCGAGAGCAGGAGCAGGAGGAGCTTGGGTTAGTTGTAGTTGGGGTTGGGGACGCGGGGGAGGGGGAGCAGAAGCGGATCGCACCGATGAGATCTTGCCTTTGCCAATGACATACACGGTGCAGTAATCGGGAGCCCCTTTTGAGACACTAGTTGTAACCTCAGCTGTCCTGAATCTTCTGCAGGATGATGGATGGATACGTACATGTTATACTAGTTATTACTTCATTGAATTAAATTTTGTGATTTGGAGTTGAAATTACCTAACAAAGCCACCTCTGGAGGGTGCGCCAAGTACTAAAGTCTCGATCGCAGCGGAGGAGACATAATCGATTAAGGCCTTAGCGATATCGGTATCCTCCAGTATGACTTCATTACATTTGATCTGTAAGGTTGCAAATTTAAGTGTGTGTATCATATAATTCTATAGATATGACTGAGAAATTAAATAGAAGAAAAGAGTACGTACGTTCTTCCGTGAGCAGAAGCATCGAAAAGGTAGAAACACCTCCTTTGCTTGGCTCTCCACTTGTTGTTTATATGCTTGTGCAACCTGGTCATTCACATCACTAATTTTCACGTGGCTCCCACCTGCATGGATGTATTTGAATATTATTGATGAATCCAAAAGAAGAGATTCTGGCACACACACACAAAAAAAAAAACAATCATAGGAGTATCATATATACGTACTAGGGTTGGGGATGGAAGAGGGTTTGGTTTTAACATGAAGAAGAGTGATGGATTGACCCCTGGACATAAGATGATCCATAGCCCATTTCATAGCGTGTTGGCTTCCCTTGTCCTTGTCTATTGCGACAGCCACTGCCTCACTCTCGTTTCTCCTTCCTCCATTTCTTCTCGCCATCTTCTTAATTCGATATTTTTAATTACTCCCTCACCTCAATCACATATGTATTTAATTCCCTTGCTAATTTTAACTCAGAGAAGTTTGCTAGTTATATGGAAACAATTTAACCTAATACCGAATAACCTAACCTTGTCCTTTAATTTCCCTTGTAACACTCTTCATTTTCCTACACAACCTGTTGGTTACGTTGCATGGGTATAAGTTGTTATTTGTCTGTTCAATTCTCCATCGTCTACAAAGAATCTAAGGGATCAAATTCCATCTCATTTTAACATGTATGTTTCAGATCAACTAGATTCATTTCTATAGTTTGTTCAAAACCATTTCTATAGTTTGTTCAAAACCAGACCACCCTATTCTCTGATTATATAGCATTGCATTCCTATCTTTGGAGTATTCTTGTTATTTGATTCATAATTAGACATTACTTCTTTGCGGATACTAAAATATCTCTCAACTTTATTACTTTATTAAATTAAACCCATGACCTTTTTTTGTTCAAAGAAATCCATGACTTGTTTTATATTTAACTAATAAGGTGTTGTATGATAAACTAAATGCGTTATGTGTTGAAAAAGTTTAAATACTAAAAAGTTAAATGTTGAATTTAAATTATAAAGATGTTTTATGTTTGTGATAAATGTAAATTTTAAAGGACAATACGATTTTTTTTATAAGATTTGGTGACCTCGTTAAAAACCCCTTCATAACGATTTACTCGGAGAGTAAATTGACAGCGGAAGGAGGAAAAGAGTGTCACGATGGTATTATTAATCAATAAAAGACTTACAAATCTGTCCACTGAGTACAAACCGATGCCGTACGAATTACATATAAATCAGAAATAAAATAAAAGCTCTAAGATTCCACCATATTAATCCCCCTTTTGGCCAATGAATCCGCTTCCAAGTTGCTTGTCCGCGGAATTTTCCTGAAGGAGCAGCAGACGAAGTAGCCAAGCTCCTTAATAGACCGGACTAACTGACGATATAAAAAAGGACAGGAATCGGGGTTTGAGATCCAATCTAAACCAATACTGCTGTCGCTTTCGACGATCACACGAGCACCATTGCAGATATTTTTCCCAGAAATAATAGAAAGTCCATGTTTAATGGCTATAAGTTCGGCTAAAATAGGGGTACCAGCACCAATCCTATGTGAGAAAGAAAAAAGGGTCTGACCATCCGAATTTCTTAGAATGCCGCCCACCCCACCTGCACTTCCATCTCTCAACATGGCCCCGTCGACATTTAGTTTAAGGAAATCGATGGGCGGTGGTTGCCAACGTTGTATTTTTTCTGGCTTGCCAACACAACAATTAGCAAGAGAGGGATTGGAAGTTAAGTCTCCCAAGGATATCTTCACTTCAGGAAATTTCGCTTTGTACCAAAGTGCCAGACGGTGTTTGATAATGAAGCATAACTGTGATCTGTCAAATTTCTTTTGTTGAAAAACTATCTCATTTCTCATCAACCATGTTGACCACAAGATGCAATGAGGAATGAAGCTCAAGATTGAGATCAAGGGGCCATCAGCCCACCACATTTGGAGCAAGGCGCAAACATCATATGGTATCGTTGTTGGGCGGTTCCAAAATGATGCAAAGAACATCCAAATTCTCCATATTGCTGGGCAGTGAAGAAACAAATGAGAGACTGATTCCTCTTCTTTCTCGCAGAACGGGCAAGAAGATGAACCCGAAACATTAAGGCCCCTACTTTGGAGTACAGTTTTCACAGCCACCTTCCCATTAGCTACTAGCCAAATAAAAAATTATTGAAAATATTCTTAACTACTTTACATTTTCACCGTTTTTTCATTGAAATATTCCAGTAGATAAATTTTTATTTCATATTGTCAAACATACTTATAATATTAAATAACTAAAACTATTAATTTTTAATGAGTTGATTTAGATAAAAAAAAAGTGCATAAATTATACTAGGTGTCTAATTTTTTTTGATAAAAATATGTGTTTAATATTTTCTCTATTATCATTTAAGTGTCCGGCCGTTAATGGACGTTTTCAAAAAAATATTTTATTTAATCAATGCTTGATATGTGACAATAATTTTATTTTATTTTTAAAAAATAATAAAATTAAAATTTTTAAAAAATTTCAAAATTCTCTAAATCAGAACCCAAATCCTTAAAATCACAAAACTTCAAATAGTCACGACTGCCATTTCTCCAATCTATCATTGCCGAAAATTGATGAACAACACGTCAGTCATTGCATTTTTCGCTCAATATTCGGTTGGCACACCGTTCGTCAGTTTCTGACAACGATAAATTGAAGGAAATGACCGTCTGAATTTAGCGGCTGAAAGAGTGGACTCGATGACGGTTATTGATGACGATATATGTGACTATTTGTGGTTTTGAGATTTTAGGAATTTAAGGACTATTTTAATACGTGACTATTTGTGATTTTAGAATTTCAGTATTTTTTGAAGAAAAAAATAAATTATTAAAAATAAAACAATTAATTAAAAAATTATAACTTAAAATCTATTATATTTCAACTTTTAATTGGTTAACAAATTTTTTCAGAAATATTTATTTTTGTCAAAAAAAAAGTTTTGACACCTTAAGTTAACAAAAAAGGCATAGTGTATGTACTTATTTTTATATTAAGTCTAAAATATATAAACATGGGTAAACTATCTGTTTGACCACCAATATATTGGGAAAGTTTTAAAATGACCACCATAGAAAAAAACGCGTCATTTGACTACCCAAACTATTAAAATGGGATCAATTTGGCCACCTGCCGTTAAGAGACTAACGAAAGGTGACGTGGCAGTTAAAAAATTAAAGGTATAATTACACATTCCGTCCTTACTATTTACACATTCTTTCAATTTAGTCCTAATTTAATCTAATAAAATAAATTAATTAGGTGGTGACACGTGTCAACACCTTATTGGAGGAATTTAATTATTTATATTTGATTAATAAATTATTTTCCTCCTCCAATCAGGTGGTGACACGTGTCACCACTAATTAGAGGAGAAAAACAAAGTTAAGCACAAATGCCATCCAGGGGAATCGAACCTGGGTGGAGTAGGTGCAAAAGCAGTGGCTAAGCCACTGCACCAAGCACAATTTTGTGCTTTAAAACACCAAATTCAATATATATTTTTCCCTGGGTTCTGGGTTCTCATTGTCTTCATCTTCATCATCTATAAAATGCTCTGCAACCTGCAGAATTGAAATTTGATTTTCATGACCATAGTTGGACACTATTCTATTTGATAACTTGTTTGATAGAAGAACACTATATCTTTGATAACTTGTTGGACACTATTCTATTTGATTTTCATCTATAGTTGTATTTATTCAACACATTGTCCAGGATCATTGATGCTTTCCAAGGGAAAATAGTGTCTTCAGTTGAAGATGCTATTGCCAAGAACATCCAGAAAGGAATAACAAAACTCGACGCGAAGTTGCAGTCAATTCCGAAACAACTGCACGTTAATAGTGTTGTTGCATTGAATGTTACGTTCATGGATGATGAAGATGAAGACAATGAGAACCCAGAACCCAGGGAAAAAGATATATATTGAATTTGGTGTTTTAAAGCACAAAATTGTACTTGGTGCAGTGGCTTAGCCACTGCTTTTACACCTACACCACCCAGGTTCGATTTCCTTGGATGGCATTTGTGCTTAACTTTGTTTTTCTCCTCTAATTAGTGGTGACACGTGTCACCACCTGATTGGAGGAGGAAAATAATTTATTAATCAAATATAAATAATTAAATTCCTCCAATAAGGTGTTGACACGTGTCACCACCTAATTAATTTATTTTGTTAGATTAAAATTAGGACTAAATTGAAAGAATGTGTAAATAGTAAGGACGAAATGTGTAATTATACCTTTAATTTTTTAACTGCCACGTCACCTTCCGTTAGCCTCTTAACGACAGGTGGCCAAATTGATCCCATTTTAATAGTTTGGGTAGTCAAATGATACGTTTTTTTTCTATGGTGGTCATTTTAAAACTTTCCCAATAGATTAACGGTCAAACAGATAGTTTACCCTATAAACATTTGTTTCATATCAGCACCCCCCGTTTCCCCAAAAAGTCATCCGAAACCCTACCCCCTTAAATTGTTAAATGTTAATGTCACTGATGTTTGAGATCTGCACTCCTCTTTCGCTCTGACCCAGGGCCACCGCAACGTCCCCTACTCGTCCCTGGTTCGAGCATGCACCCAGCCGCGACCTTACGCCCCACGCACATTCCCTGAACCGCTATCCTTTTTCAGCCGCTCGCGCAGCCATGTATTGCCTCCTTGGCACTGGTTGAGCACCATCGTCATACCCCTGCTCTGCGCCCCTGGTCAAGCACTTAAATCACGCAACACGTACATCTTCTGCAAAGATGGAGTCTGGTCCCCGCACCTGCGATCTTGACCCTTAGTCCCTTTGATCGCACATCTTCAATCCAATGCATTCAAATTTAATATAATCATTAAACATTAATAATCCAAATTTGTATCTAATGAAATCTAATGTTAACTTAAACTTGGAACGATTTGAATAAATAATTAGAGTCCAATCATTATAAAAACACGAAACGATATAAAACTTGTAATAACTCGATCGAAAAGATCTGATTTTCAACATTAAATTGCTCAACCATGGAATTAACCAAAACTCTAAATAGATTTGTATGAAATAATTCAAACAATGTAAACTATTTTTCGACCCAAAACTAACTTAGGTTTTGTTTGCCACTACAACCAAACGGCATCGGGACTGCAACGTTCATTTGCAAAAGTTAAAAAATTTAGGGTAAACTATCTGTTTGACCACCAATCTATTGGGAAAGTTTTAAAATGACCATCATAGAAAAAAACGCGTCATTTGACTACCCAAACTATTAAAATGGGATCAATTTGGCCACCTGCCGTTAAGAGGCTAACGGAAGGTGACGTGGCAGTTAAAAAATTAAAGGTATAATTACACATTTCGTCCTTACTATTTACACATTCTTTCAATTTAGTCCTAATTTTAATCTAATAAAATAAATTAATTAGGTGGTGACACGTGTCAACACCTTATTGGAGGAATTTAATTATTTATATTTGATTAATAAATTATTTTCCTCCTCCAATCAGGTGGTGACACGTGTCACCACCTAATTAGAGGAGAAAAACAAAGTTAAGCACAAATGCCATCCAGGAGAATCGAACCTGGGTGGTGTAGGTGCAAAAGCAGTGGCTAAGCCACTGCACCAAGCACAATTTTGTGCTTTAAAACACCAAATTCAATATATATCTTTTTCCCTAGGTTCTGGGAACTTCAGCTCCACTAGTTCCCACCATTTTTTTCTGTGCTTGATTTTTCTGTTTGGTTCCTATGATTTAATGTCACCAAAGCATGCATTTATGAGTGTACCAAATGAAGTTCAACATGGAAGTTTGTTTAACATCAGAATGGCTAGAAACCAACCACGTCGAAACCGATAATAACAAGATTGTTAGCTGCCAAGTCCCATGTCGGATTGTTACAGTAATAGTTCGTAGCTTTATTCATGTAAAAGTTACAAGTTTCGTGGAATAATTTGAATGTAGAACATCATACATTGATAACCATCATCTGTTCTGCAACTCTCAAGTTCTTTGGCTGCATTGATCTTATGTACACCAATTTTCACAGCTTGAAATGTGGAAGTCCACCGCTACCATCGAGCTCTTTCGAGTAGAATGCTAACAAGTAGTCCTTTATCAAGATATCTCCGTAGATCGGGGGATTGTTTTCAGATAACAATTCCTTGATCGGTCCGTAAAGTCTCGATCTATTTTCCGGTATCCTCAAGAAAAATGCCACCGATATCTTGGGAAAAAGATAATGAGAACCCAGAACCCTGTAACACCCGGGTTTAGGGGTCGGGTGAAAATAATATTTTAATATTATTTGGGCTCGAGTTTATAATTAAAATAATCCTGTACGGTTCGGGTTTCAAAAATAAATATTTGAAATGGGAACAAATTGATTTAATTGCAAGTTGAAGAGCTTTTTAAGGATCAATGAAATAGCCATTTATTAAGGACCTTTTTGGTAATTTACCCATTTTCTAATTTAAATCCCCTTTATATATATTAAATCACCCTTTTTCTCTTCATTATCATCTTCTTCAACGACAATGAAGAGCTCCCTCCCCCTTTCACTATTTCATCTCCTTCCTCCCTCGTTTTGGCTTGGTTTTGAAAGGTAATTACGTTTTTGACTTGCTCTCAACTTCCTCTCTTCAAAAGTACAAGTAGTTTTCATTTTCATCCATGTTTTAGAAATTGGATTTTTGGGAGATTTGAATAAAAATGGTAGTTTTATGGTGTTTAAGTTGAGATTTTGATTAAACACTGATAGATATGAAGTTTGTGAACCAAACGGTTCAACATATATGATTTTTAAAGGGTTTTATAAAATTTCCGAATTTGTGTTTTGGAGGGTTTTTAGGAGGGTTTTTAGTTGAGTTTTGGGTGTGGTTTGTGTTGGAAATTGAGGGTTGATGTTAGGGTATTGGTTGGGGGCTGTTTTGGAAGCATTTGAATGTGCTAAATGCGTTGAAATCACAAGTTTTGGGCTGTGTATAAGGGCTGCTCGGATTTGGTGATTTTGGGGGTTGTTCATGGTTTGAAATGTTGAGTTTGGTGTTTGATTAGTGTACCGGGTTTTCTACATTAATTGATGGAATGATTTGTGGTTGTTTTACTTGTGTTGAGATGTCTAGAAGCTTGGTTTTGGGTTGGTGAAGCCTTGGGAGCAAATCCGGAAAAAGATTGAAGACCATGGTTGCTTGGTAGTTGAGCTTGGGGTGGAGGTGAGTGGTTAATGTTTTTAAAATGATTTTAAGTGGTTGGTTCGAGCATGTGGACTAGGTGGAGATTGGTAGACTCACCTAGAGTTAGGATTAGGGTTGTAGCCTAATCCTAAGCTTTAGTTAGAGACATTGGATGATCTTTTTAATTGATGTTATGCCTCATGATGATTTGTGTTATGATGATTATGTATAATGTGTTATACATGTTGTTGAGGCATGGTTTGATGCATTGCTATGCATGTGGTTTGGATTGTAAATTGTACATGATGATGTTGAGCTTAATATGATGTAAGATGCCATATTATGACTCTTGAAATGATATTATGTTGTTGAGATATTTGATGTTGAGCTTAATATGATGTAAGATGCCATATTATGACTCTGAATATCAAAGGTTGTGAAAATTGATTATTATTGGCACTAGTATGCTTGGGTACAATGATCGATCATTAGGATTAGTGTGCACACAAATTGAGTCAAAACGTACGTGGCCTTGGTGGCGTTAAGGCACCAAGGAGGAGTACGGTGATGTAATATTCCACCAGAAGCTTTTATATTTCTACGTGATGATGAGTGGAATCCCATCCGTAGGGTATGTGGCGATGAGTGGAATCCCGCACATGCAAGGACCGGTGATGAGTGGAATCCCACCGAGGTAATGTTGTTGTTGGAAATGCGTTCCAACATGTTATTCGCGTATTCGGGTCATAGCTAGGTGCCAATAAGAGAAAGTATGTTTATGCCAATATGAAATTATGCATACATAATAATATGAATTGATATAGTTATCAATGTAATATGAAATGTGAATTTCAATGTGAAACGATATATGATGTGGTTAATACTTCGAGTTATGTATCATCGTATGTTGAACTATTAAGTTGTTGAGCATGGCATGAATTTGGTAGTATGTTCATGCATCACCTATACTTATGGCTCATGTGAATTGAAGGTAAAATCATGTATAATATCATGTTAGTTGCTCGTGCTTGGACCCTGCATTGTCGAAGGTTTGTTTTATGAGCTTACCCTCACTAAGCTTCCATGCTTACGCTCTCTTTTGTTCGACAATGCAGATAAATAGCTTGTGGGTGGCAAAGGCAAGGAAAGGTCTCCAAGTGTTGCTTTTGGTGAGCTCAATGTATGAGTTTTCAGTAATAGAATGTAATAGTTAAGCAATGGGATAGGTACTGATGATTTGAGTTTTGATGTATGTCGATATGTGTTATTGATTTAAATGCCTTGTTGTATGTTGAAGTGGTGTGGCTCTTGGATGCCTTGTTGAATTGTAAAGCTTGCTTATGATGCATGACTTGTATGCTTATATGTTTGGTTGATAAGGCATGAAATCTTAAGTGCTTGTATGACCATATATGCATAAATTGCTCTTTTGTTAGAATGCCATGTATGAATGCTTTAATCCATGTTTGAGTGATTCCTCTGGTTTAAATATGTGTGCTTACATGTTTGTATATGCATAGGTGAGTCGAGAATTGCATCTAGAGTCGTGTTTGGGGTCGTTTAGCTAAAAATTGTGGACTTGCAGTGCAGGGCGTATCGATACGCCTAAGGGCTGTATCGATACGGCCTTGCTCAGAGGAAACAGTTTTGGCTGGGCGTATCGATACGTGGGGTGTATCGATACGGTCCCAACTCTCTGAATTTCAGGTTAGGCTGGGCGTATCGATACACAAGGGTGTATCGATACCCTCTTAACTCTCTGTAATCTAGGGGAGGTGTAGAGTGTATGGCGTATCGATACGGTGTCCAAGCGTATCGATACGGTCCAACCTAGTTGACCAAGTGGTGTTGACCGAGAAGGGCGTATCGATACGCTCAAGGGACGTATCGATACGGTCTTCTTATGTTGACCATAGGGTGTTGACATTGGTCCAGGCGTATCGATACCCTCTGAAGGCGTATCGATACGGCCTGCTTAAAAAGGGTTAAATGGGTTGTTTTAAGGTGCTGTTTTGGTTGGTCGTTGCTATGGAGTTGTGTTTCCGCTGTCGTGTTTCACATAGGACTTATTAAGGCATTTAGACACGATTAATTAAAGAAAAAAAAATAGGGTTGCTAACCGAGGGGGAACCTTAACGGGTTTTGCTTCGGTTTTCCCCGTGTGACCCACTCGGACCGGTCATCCGGCCAGACCGGGACGAGGGGGTTACATTTGTTGGTATCAGAGCTTAAGGTTTCCGAAACCTTGGGCAGGTAAGTGAGGTAAGTTGTGTTTTATGATTGAGATGCACGGTGTTTGCTTGTCATGTAAGCATGTTGCTTGTTATTCGAGTATGCTGTAATGAATGATTGCTTGCTTTGTAAGTATGATTGCTTGTGTGACAAGTATGTTGATTGTTTGTTTAAAAGCATGTTGCTCGTTACCCGTGTATGCGGTGATGTGTGATTGTTTGATGGAGAAGGTATGTTGTTTGATCGTACGCATATGTTTGCTTGTTTAGCAAGTATGCCTTGTAATATGCATGATTGAGCATGTATGGGTGTTGGATTGTTTGAAGCATGTTTAGTAGAGTCCCATTGCTACTATTACATCGAAAAAGAGATTTTTAAGTGAGGGAAACATACTTGAGCCACTTGGAAGCCTTGCCTTGCTAACCCAATCTTGTATGTTTTACTGTTGATATTGTTGTTGATTTAAATTGCTTTTCGGTAAGTAGAAGTCGTAGTTTCTGAAAGGGGTGGACTAGGTTGAGGGAGTCCATCACCTCAGTTAGAGAGGTATGGTTGTACCAGAATCGAGGTACAAATTGTCCGTTTGAGACGGTGTGTATATAGGTTGATTCTTGTGGATGAGGGACGGTGTGATCAACTCTGGCATCAGTTGGTAAGAAAAAGTGAAGGCCTATGAGTGGGGGTCAGAGTAGTTTGATTGTTTTATCGAATGAGCCCTTGGTACAGTATCAAGTTGTTTCCTCCAGTTGATTCTGAATCCGTATCTCGGTACATTGTTAGCAAGTATGCTAGTGGAATATGCCTGGTGAAATGTTAGTTGGTCATCCGGCCAGACCGGGACGAGGGGGTTACAAACCCAGGGAAAAAGATATATATTGAATTTGGTGTTTTAAAGAACAAAAGTGTGCTTGGTGCAGTTGCTTAGCCATTGCTTTTGCACCTACACCACCCAGGTTCGATTCCTCTGGATGGCATTTGTGCTTAACTTTGTTTTTCTCCTCTAAATAGGTGGTGACACGTGTCACCACCTGATTGGAGGAGGAAAATAATTTATTAATCAAATATAAATAATTAAATTTCTCCAATAAGGTGTTGACACGTGTCACCACCTAATTAATTTATTTTATTAGTTTAAAATTAGGACTAAATTGAAAAAATGTGTAAATAGTAAGGACCAAATGTGTAATTATACCTTTAATTTTTTAACTGCAACGTCACCTTCCGTTAGCCAATTAACGGCTGGTGGTCACTTTGATCCCATTTTAATAGTTTGGGTAGTCAAATGACACGTTTTTTTCTATGGTGGTCATTTTAAAACTTTGCCAATAGATTGGTGGTCAAACAGATAATTTACCCAAAAATTTAACTGCCAGTAAACGGGCATTTAGGTGTTAAAAATAGTGGGCAAATGCCTGTTCACAATCAAATCGTTGGTTATTTAACAAAAATAATAATGAACAAACGCCGGTTTAAATTGCTAAATGCAACTAAAAATAGGGTTTTAGTCTGAAATATACACAAAAGTCAAATATATTATTTGCATGGTCTTGTAGTTCAAATGTGTACTTATAATTTTTTTTTTATCTAAATTGGTACTTAAAATTTGTTACATTATTCAAATCGGTATTTGTACAATTTTGAGTCCAAATTAATATCTAAACTTAGCTTCTATCTCAAATTTTGATACCTAAATTTGTTTCACCATCATTAACAAAATGTGAACAAAAATCAAATTTAAGTATCAACATGTATAACAAAAATTAAACTCAAGTATAAATTCAAATAAAAAAATCAATTAAGACCTGCCGTCAATTTTAAAGTATCAGATTAAACAAAAAAATATATAAACATCAATCTCAACCATAAAAACAAGTTTACATAACCCAATCCACAAATCAACACTAATAGATTAGAAAATCTTTCGAAATGAACATATTAGATTAAATTACGTGAGGCTACGCCAGCAATGCATTGTGGTTAAAACATATATTTTTACTATCACACAAGTTCAGACAGAAGAAAAATATCCGAGAGTTGGAGGTTAAACACGTAGCCTGGTAGGAAATAGAGTTGGGAATAAAAACACATGATTAAGGCTGAGTTTTTTTTACCGTTGCGGTTGGAAACGCCCGTACACCAGCAACAACAATTCCAAACAACCTTTGTTTAGCTCCAAACGGCAGTTCACTTACCAATTTTCTCGCTCAAACGGGCATTTTAGGACCGTTAAAATTTTTTAGCCCCCCCCCCCCCAAACCCAGGTTTGGAACTGCAACCAAAAACTAAGCTTAAATAGAGGAAGATTGTTTATTTAATCAAAATGTATGATGATAAAAGAAGAAAATGGTTAGTGTTTCAAAAGAAGGGAAGAAAAGAAAAGAAAATCTAAAACGGGATTAAATATGTGGTGGCAGAGGAAGACAAAGACGCAGTCAACGTAGCCTCTCCTCACGGCCTTAACCTTAACAACAGGAGCTATTATTAGAAACTTAAAATGAATGTGTTCCATAATTTCAGGGCATCCATATTCCACCACCATCTCCCCTTCTCTCTCTTTCCCCTCTCCCATACACTCCATTTTTCTAATATTCCGCACCCAAATTGCTGTCCCCTGGTGAAGGGCGCGCACATCGGTGCGTGTTCCGCCCATCGTCATGGACGCAATGGCTATGGCCATGCCCTTTCACCTTCCACTCCTTTTCTCCTTACTTTTTGTTTTTCATTCTCATGCATATGCATTGCCCGAGTCCGAAGCCCTTCTCAAATTCAAATCCGCCTTGCATAATGCCAACGCTCTGCAAAGCTGGGACAACAATCCCAATCCTCCATGCAATGGCCAAACTGCCAATTGGGTCGGCGTCCTTTGCAATAAGGGCGCCGTTTGGGGTCTCAAGCTCGAGAATATGGGACTCTTCGGCACCATTGACGTCGATTCTTTAAAAACCCTGCCCAACTTCACCACCATCAGCCTTATGAACAATAATTTCAATGGCCCCATTCCCCAGTTGAACAAACTTCCTGATTTGAGATCCGCTTATTTGTCCAACAATAAATTTTCTGGAGAAATTCCTCCCAATGCATTTGATGGTTTGATTCAGATGAAGAAGTTGCATCTCTCACAAAATCAACTTACAGGTGCAATTCCTGCCTCGTTGGCCACCTTGCCCAAGCTTACGGAGCTTAAACTTGACCGTAACCGCTTTTCCGGTAATATACCCGACTTTAAAAACCACCTGCAAACGCTGGATCTCTCAAGTAATCAATTGGAGGGTCCTATACCAGCTAGCCTTAGTAAGATTGATAAAAAGATGTTTGAAGGTGACTCACTGTTTCATCTTTTTTTTGAATGTCTATATTACTTGAGAAATAGATAGATATAAATTTTATGAAACTATATATGTGTGTATTTGATATTTATGTGCTAATATAGTAATATGATACAATCATACAAATACTAATATTACATATGTGCTTTGATGTCAAAAAAATTATATATTAGTTCCGTGATCACTGCAGGCAATAAGGCTGTTTGCGGAGGACCACTGAACGCGTGTGAGTCTACCCCTGCTGCTTCCAACGATAGGTCCAGGTCCAGCTCTAGCTCCAGTTCAGGCTCCAGCTCCAGCTCGAAGAAGACCCCAACTTGGTTAATTGTGATCCTTGTTGTAGTTGGGCTGTTGATAGTAGTGGGAATACTTGCAGTGATCATGATGAAACGACCCAGAGAACAGGAAACATCATCTTCATCTTCATCATCAGTGGAGGCTCCAACAGCAAACATGCGAGCAAAAGGGTACAACAAGGAAGAAGAGCAAGGGTCCGCGGGCAACTCAAGGAATGGAAAGAAGGCCCAAGAGGCGACTGTTAAACTTACTTTCGTGAGGGACGATAGAGTCAAGTTTGATTTGCCAGACTTGCTAAAAGCGTCGGCCGAGGTATTGGGAAGTGGATCGTTTGGATCATCATTTAAGGCTGCTCTATCAGTTGGGCCGGTGGTGGTGGTGAAGAGGTATAAACAGATGAATAACGCTGGGAAAGAAGAGTTCCTTGAGCATATGAGGAGGATAGGGAGACTCACGCATGGAAACTTGCTTCCTCTCGTCGCCTATTACTATAGGAAGGAGGAGAAGCTTCTTGTCTCCGATTTCGTTAAAAATGGGAGCTTGGCGGTTCATCTTCATGGTTTGTTTTTCCCCCTTGTCTAATACTCCTAGTATATAATTAAACATACAAGGTATATAAAATAGAAAGCGAATGAATAATTTGTTGATTCCTTTTCAGGTCACAAATCCTTGGGGCAGCCAGCGTTGGATTGGCCAACTCGATTGAAGATTGTGAAAGGGGTAGCCAAGGGCCTGGCATACTTGCACAAGGAGTTGCCTAGTTTGATTGTACCTCATGGTCACCTCAAATCCTCAAATATTCTTCTTAACGATTCCTTCGAACCCCTCCTCACAGATTACGGTCTGATCCCCATAATCAATCAGGAAAGTGCCAAGAAGCTGCTGGTGGCTTATAAGTCACCCGAATATGTGCAACAAGGGAAAATTTCAAGAAAGAGCGACATATGGGCCCTCGGGATATTGATCTTAGAGATATTAACGGGAGTGTTCCCTGCAAACTTGAAGGGTAAGGAGAGTGATGAACAGGAGGATATGGCGAATTGGGTGAAGACCGTTGTTGGTGATCAAGAAACGAAGGTGTTCGACAAAAAGATGGGAACAATAAAAGACAGTGATGGGGAATTGATGCAAGAGCTGTTGAAGATAGGATTGAGTTGCTGCGAAGAAGATGTGGAGAAGAGATTAGATTTCAAAGATGCTGTTGGGAGAATCGAAGAACTAAAGCACAAGGATGGTGCTTAATTCCGAGGAGGATGGCAAGAAATGATCTCTTTTAGTTGAAGAGTTGAGCAATCTAATCTCTTTATGTTTGGTTTATTTATTTTGTGGGAGGGGGCAGGGCTTGACCTTCAAGGCCACATCGTAACTGAAATTGAGATTTGGTGTTCAAAGCATTTTAATTTTGTTTTTCGGATCACTAGATTTCCTTAGGACTAATATTATATATATAGCATGCACTGCAGTTTCTTGCCTATTTTTCTCTATATATACACATTGTACCCATACTACATCTAAAACACTTTTTTTAATTTAAATTAATTATCAAGATACTATAACTAAGTTCTTTTAATATATATTCTTCTAAACCCAACAAGTGTCCATTTGGAAAAATGGATGATATTCATCTTAAGAGACACGAGTTTGATCGCTTTGTCTACTGGGTGTATATACATTGTTAAAAGGTTAAGAATATGTATGAACAAATACTACTTTATAATCACCTTTAAGACCATTCAATATATATATTATATTCTTCTTTTTATAGAAAATAGTTGTCAAATTATTTCTTTAAATAAAGAATGTATGGTTTTATGAGTTAATTGCATTGCATTACATAAAGATTCATTTTGAGTTGTCAATTAACTCGTCTTTCTTATAAAACTTTTAAAAAATAAATTATACGACTTATAAAGATTAATTTTGATTTAATGGTTGAAATTATTTAACTCGTCCTTCTAATTGGCGTTCAAGTGCGAGAGCTAGATTTTTTGTTGCTATTCTTCACGTTTCCAACTCCTTTACTTCTCGAGGTGATTTTCTTTCATTGATTTCATGCTCGATCGTCAGAAGTGTGCTGATCCTAGTCCATGTTACCTTATTCTCCGAGAGAGTGCTTCATTTTTTCTTTTATTTATTTTATTTTGGCCTTTTTAGTGACTTTCAGTTTACTTGTTTCTGATTTTGCACTATTTAAGACAAAGTGTATAGATTTTTCTCTCTCATATTAAGAAAGCAGGCGGGTTTTTTTTTAGGCAAAATGACAAAAGATGCCCCCAACGTTTGCATGTTTGGTCATTTGGCCCCCTATTCTTTTTTTTAGTCCAAAGATGCCCCCAACGTTTGTTTTTTTGTCATTTGCCCCCCTATTCTTTCTTTTGGTCCAAATATGCCCCCAACGTTTCATTCATAGTCCAAATATGCCCCTGCTGAATGTAAACTGTCAATCAACTGACGGTCAACAGCTTATAAAAAAATTTTGACGTGGCATCAGCAGATCTTAATACGCGGCAAGTCCAGTCAGCATCAGCTGTTGAACGTCAGTTGTCTGACAGTTTCCATCTAACAGGGGCATATTTGGACCAAATTGAAACGTTGGGGGCATATTTGGACTATGAATGAAACGTTGGGGGTATATTTGGACCAAAAAAAAGAATAGGGGGCCAAATGACAAAAAAAGCAAACGTTGGGGGCATCTTTGGACCCAAAAAAAGAATATGGGGTCAAATGACAAAACATGCAAACGTTGGGGGCATCTTTTATCATTTTGCCTTTTTTTTTACAATAAAGTAGAAAATTATTCATTCAAAAAAAATACATCTGAAACAAATCATGAGAAAAGCCAAACAAGGCATGGCAAAACCGCAAACCACAAAGGGGGAAAAACAGCCGACATAGGCAAACGAAAGCAAAATCAAAAAAAGAAAAAATATAACATGAATACCAAGCAAACCGGTTGACACTCAAACATGTGACACCTCTGCAAGAGCTTCATCGGGGGCAGACTTTCTTTTTCAACCGAGAAAGAATCTTGTCATCAGAGATACCATAAGAGCCAAACTGGAATCAAAGGAGACCAAAAGGGACGAGTCACCAAACATTGTGAACCTTATATCTCTAAAGCAAACGAAGCAAAAATGGATTTATCACATCTATTGTTTCCTCAATAATTGTAAAGAGCCTGTCAAAAAAAAGTTATAAAGAGAAATCCAAATTGATGCTCATCATTTTTATTTTCACGTTCTCTATCCGAAGGCTTTTAAAAACAAATGCTTGTTTACTTTTTTTTTTTTTGGATAATCAATTTTTTTTATTATCCAAGAGCAGAGAACTGCTACGATCAACAACAAACTGTACAGGCAACAAAACAGATACCAAAACCCCCTATACAAGTAAGCCCCAATTACATCTCAAATTCGTATCTATACCACTATGTAGATGCCCAACTTTGCTACGCAACCTAGTATAAACAACATCTCGAACACATGAAAAAATAGCATCAACAGTTGAACAAGATGAACGAAACAACCTGAAATTCCGCTCCCGCCAAATGAAATAAAGCATAGCACTCCAAGCAATCCTTAGAATCAAAACAATAAGAGATTTGCCTTTCAAATGCTTCACTGCCCAATCAAACTCAAGGCCCCATGAATGAACCACTCTCGAGATGCCGCACGCATTCAAAATAAGTGCCAAACTTCCTTCGAGAAGTCACACCCAAAAAAGATATGATCCCTGGTCTCACTAGCCTCCCCGCATAAGATGCACACAGTGTCAGACACCACTCCCCAGAAAGCGAGCCTAACCCGAGTAGGAAGTCGATCAAGGATGGCCATCCACGCTACCAATGCATGCCGAGGTATGTGCAAGGGAAACCAAATAAGTCGCTGCCAAACAACCTTCTGCCGACAAGGTCTCAGATCCAAACAAATTCGAGAGGTGGGCAGGGTACCACTCAACAAATGCCTCTGTCCATCCCTCACCTTAATTAGCTGCTTCCATATCCACCCTATCGATGCTCTAGGAACTAGCTGCAAAAAGGAAACACCCTTTAAGACATAAGCACTAGCCCAAGCTGTCACATCCCAAAAACCGGTCTAGTCGGAATTTGGTTCCGGTGACCGAATATTTTATATCGGTTCTATAAATTATTTGGTCTTATTAATTATTCAGGTTTATTATTATTAGATTATTCGGGTCTAGTAGAAATTAGGTTCGAAACATATTTATTTGGTTTATTATATATATATTAAAAAAAGGAAAAGGAGTGGATTTACACGACAAGATCCACCTAAATTATTAGGTAAAGCAAAAGCAAATTCATGTGGATAAAAATAATCTACCATTAGAAATTATTGAATAAAATAATAAATGGTGGGTTTTATTAATTGATTTAGTTTATCTTATTAATTAGGTTTGGTGGTCATTCGGCCAAATTGGTTTAAGATGTGGCAATTGCCACTATATAAAGAAAACAAGTGGAGAATGGTAAATGGAAATGAAAAGAGCCGACAATTGTGTATAAATTTAGGGTTAAGTTCCGACGATCGAATATTTTCTTTTCAATTATAAATTGGTTTGATCTTGTTTTTAAATTAAAATAATGGGTATTCGTATTAGTTTATTATTATTATTATTATTATTATTATTATAAATAAATAAAGGGGTGGGACCCACAAACAAATCCTTCAAATTAAATGAATTCGGTGTGCAAATCCCACATTATAAGGGAAAAAGATGATAAATGATATGAATGGGGGGCCACGACAAATTTCTTCACTTGAAAGGAATTATAGTGCCTTTCCCACTTTGGTGAAAATATGTCCCTTATGGCACAATTGCCCAACACGTGGCTAAACATGGCTTTAGGCTTTGCCACTACCACTTTAACGTGGGTAATGAGAAGCCATAGGAGAGGCCGGCCATTTAACTATAAATAGGGGATGAATTCACGCAAGAGAGCAAGCAAATAAGAATGAAAGTGTGAGGGGTTCGAATAAATAGAAATATATATATATATATATATTTATATATATATATATATATATTATGCGCAAATGAGGGAAAAAAAATAAGGAGTTAGTGAAGAAACAATAATTAGGTGGGTTCGAGTTCAGAATTAGATTGGTGGTCCGATATTTTCGATATAGTAATATCGAATCTCTGCCGATGTCGGGGTAAGCTCAAATCCTTTGTTGGTCTAAGTTTCGGTATCGAATCTGCTTAATATTTTTATATTTATTCGATACTGTCTTATTGATTTTAATTGATTTTTATTAATTATCATAGTACACGAGGTCGATTCGGAACAACCGTCAAGCCCAAGAAATAAAAATAAAGTACCGATCTGTCAAGGTGAGTGAAACAAATTAGAGTTGAGATTAGAGTCTCAACTATCTTTAATTTGATGTTAGCATATATATTAAGCATGAAATTGGATTAATTAAAAGTTGGTAAAAGATAAGGGTAGAAAGAATAAAGAAATTCGGATTTATAAACTGTCCTGTAGAAAACTGCATTTTTGAGCATGTTAGAGTCATTTCTGGAAAAAGTGTTCTTCTACAAAGTTGTAGAGAACAAAATTTTACATGGAATAGAGGTATGATTTGCTCAAAAATGTTAAGTATAGGTCTCAGAATTGTTGTTATAAGTTACTGGACTAAAACTGAATAAATCTAGAATCTGCTATACTAAATTGTGAAATTCGAAATGTTTAGGGGGTCAAATGGTGTTAATAAATTCTGAAAATTTATGATTAGAATAGGGGATTCATGAAATAAATTAAATTAAATGACCAAGCTTGAATTAAATCTCAATTGGTAGGTTAAAACCATTTAGATCACATATAGAAAATTAAAATGGACTAGTTTGTAAGAATTGATAATTTAAGGACTTATATGCCCTGTTTTCATGGTTTCTGGAACATAATTATTATGTTAATATGTTAAGGTAAATATGGTTAAAATCTCAAGATTTATGGTGTAGTGAAACATAAGTTATAAATGCACTAAAGTCATAAATTAAGAATAGGCAGATTAGGTTTCTGAAAATGCCTTATGTTCAAGTAATAAACTGTATTAATAGGGAAATGATAAAATTATATGCCATACATAGTTATAAAGGTGTGTTTATAAGCTTTCTAGAATGGTAAAGAACTCCTTATTTGGAGTTGTGAGTAAAAAGATATGAATTTTTGAGTAAGTAAAGGTCATAAAAACAGGGTAACAGTTTACCCCTAAATCTGCATCAACATTGACTTTAGAAATTCATTATAAATTGTATAAGAAGAATTAAAAGTTATAATTTACATGGTTTAAAAGGTTATTAAGTCTAGTTTCGTTTAAAACAAACGAAATCAGATTTTGAGTTATAGAACATTTTATATAAATATTTCTTTAAGGACAATGCAAGCTGCCTAATGTACTAAATGATATATTTCTTTAATGTTTGGTTAGAAAAGAGTAGAAATGAAGGAAACCACAAAGTTGGAGAATAAGGAAAATGTCTCTAAGCTTGGATTGAGGTGAGTGTAGATGCATTTGTCTCGGGTGACGCGGTGTCATTCCGATCATTGTTTTTATATGTGAGTGTGGATGCATTTGTCTCGGGTGACGCGGTGTCATTCCGATCTTTGTTTCTTTGTTCTGATATGTGAGTGTAGTTGCGTCAAGGGATAGGCTCGGTGCCTTCCCATTGCATTATTTATGATTATGTTTGCATTTGTTAAGGGCTCATGTAGAGCAACTATGTTTGAATGGCAAATTTGGTAAGTGCCTTGCATTACTTTGATATGTTCGAATATGACTATGAAATGCTACATGATATGGAGCTACGGCTCATCTTGTTATTTAATATGATATGATCTGAAAATCATGGAACATGTAATGAATTTAATAATGATTGGTAAAATTTAAAATGATAAGGAAGAAAGATTAAAGGCAAGAATATTGACCTGAATGTGTATTGCTTGTTAGATAAGCATGCTTAGCATAAAAATGATTAGTTGCTATGATGTGTTGATTGCTTGAGCTATGTGAAATGTGACTAAATGATAAGCTTTGCTACTGGTTTTTGATGATCATAAAATGAAAATGATCTCATGTGCTTGCTGGAATTTTATGTTACCATGATGCTTGATTGATTATACGTATATGCCTATTGAAATGGTTAAATGCCTTTGAAATTATGAATGATTGGCAAGTGAATGATCTTGTTAAATAAAGAAAGATAAGTAAAGTCCTTGGTATGATTAGTGTCTATAGGTAGAAGGGCATGCCTTAGAGTCGTTGAGCTCCCCTGATCTTTGTTACAGGATGGTGGTTAGTCACCTATAAACCTGATAAGGTGGTTAGTCACCTTGATAATTGAATGGTGGTAAGTCACCATTGATGCCTATGCATCCCCTGTTATATGTTGAAATGAGAAATGGATACTTTGAGTATCTAATGTTACATGTTACATGAAGACTCGATTACCTTGTTCATTAATCATCCAAGGCAAAATATTTAAAAGTTACATGATTTGAAAGATAAGTACTTAAATGATAAGTACCAATGAAATGAAATTGATATGCTTACTTGTCTTGTATATGCTAATGTTTTTAAATGATGCTTGTTGTTGTATATGATAATGTTTGATCGATACTTGTTGTATAAATGAATATAAAAGTATGATGTTTATGTTGCATCAATGGTTACTTGAAATAGTTACAAGATTAGCATGGCCCCTGTGCAAGGATGACACGCACAAATCAAGAAATGGTACCAATATATTATGTGTTTGATACATTATGCTATGTTATGCTCATGATATGATATTATGTTTTGTTATGAATATGAAGTATGCCATGTTATTGCATAATTAGCATGACATTCATTTTTTGGAAGCATGTTACATGACATAATATGTTCATTCATTGTCATTGGCTACCTCACTTAGACTATGTAAGTCTAATGCATTCATTGCATAACATTTCAGGTTAAGGAAAGTAACAGATCGAGATCGGGATTAGTTGGAAGGTTGACAAGTCACTACAATTAAAGAGTAATGTATTTTGTCCTTATGAACTCCTAGTATGGTGGCAAAGTAGTTAAAGTAATTACACTAATCTTGTGGGCCTACTATTGTGAAATTTTGTCTATGTTTTGTATAAGGTTTTAAAGCTATATTGACTATTGAGTTAGTAATAAAATTGATATAATTGGTACTAAAATATTGATTAAAGGATTATAAGATTTTTGTGAGTTGTTAGACTCATTTAAATATGTAAAGAATTTTAGTAAGATAATTCAAAAGAAATAGATTTGAATACTTTACAAAATAGTCACTAAACATTACATCGTCTAATCAGATAGGTAAATGACCTCCGTTAGTAATGAGATTTTACAGGCTAATAACTAGTAAGTTTAATTTCAGTATAATATCATGAATTTCAGATAAGGACCCCTAATTTGTAAAAATTACAAATTAGTCCCTGAGTTTGAAAAAGTTTAAAATTGACCCCAATTCAAGTAAGTTGTTAATAAGTTAAGTGTTAAGTCTTAAAAGAGATTAATAAAATATGCCGAAATGATTTTTGAACTTTGGAATAAGTTCTGATCTCTAATATGTTATTTCACTAAAAGATTTATGTCTCCGATCTCCGTATTGTTTTCCGGTAGCGCTCTCCGACCCGGTTCTCTACCAGGCCGGGAAGGGGGTGTTACAGTAGTGGTATCAGAGCTAGAGTTTAGTCGGTTCTGGACTAAACTTAAGTATGTTTGTATTGTATGTTGTGTTACTTTGCCACCTAGGAGTTATTTATTGAGTATTGTGACTTGCCGACTAATCCGATCTTTGTATGTTTAGATGTCTAAGTTCAGTCAAGCTCGTATAGATGAGCATATTCTTGTCGGAGAAAATTCGAGGACGAATTTTCTTTAAAGGGGGAGAGAGTTGTCACATCCCAAAAACCGGTCTAGTCGGAATTTGGTTCCGGTGACCGAATATTTTATATCGATTCTATAAATTATTTGGTCTTATTAATTATTCAGGTTTATTATTATTAGATTATTCGGGTCTAGTAGAAATTAGGTTCGAAACATATTTATTTGGTTTATTATATATATATTAAAAAAAAGGAAAAGGAGTGGATTTACACGACAAGATCCACCTAAATTATTAGGTAAAGCAAAAGCAAATTCATGTGGATAAAAATAATCTACCATTAGAAATTATTGAATAAAATAATAAATGGTGGGTTTTATTAATTGATTTAGTTTATCTTATTAATTAGGTTTGGTGGTCATTCGGCCAAATTGGTTTAAGATGTGGCAATTGCCACTATATAAAGAAAACAAGTGGAGAATGGTAAATGGAAATGAAAAGAGCCGACAATTGTGTATAAATTTAGGGTTAAGTTCCGACGATCGAATATTTTCTTTTCAATTATAAATTGGTTTGATCTTGTTTTTAAATTAAAATAATGGGTATTCGTATTAGTTTATTATTATTATTATTATTATTATTATTATTATAAATAAATAAAGGGGTGGGACCCACAAACAAATCCTTCAAATTAAATGAATTCGGTGTGCAAATCCCACATTATAAGGGAAAAAGATGATAAATGATATGAATGGGGGGCCACGACAAATTTCTTCACTTGAAAGGAATTATAGTGCCTTTCCCACTTTGGTGAAAATATGTCCCTTATGGCACAATTGCCCAACACGTGGCTAAACATGGCTTTAGGCTTTGCCACTACCACTTTAACGTGGGTAATGAGAAGCCATAGGAGAGGCCGGCCATTTAACTATAAATAGGGGATGAATTCACGCAAGAGAGCAAGCAAATAAGAATGAAAGTGTGAGGGGTTCGAATAAATAGAAATATATATATATATATATTTATATATATATATATATATTATGCGCAAATGAGGGAAAAAAAATAAGGAGTTAGTGAAGAAACAATAATTAGGTGGGTTCGAGTTCAGAATTAGATTGGTGGTCCGATATTTTCGATATAGTAATATCGAATCTCTGCCGATGTCGGGGTAAGCTCAAATCCTTTGTTGGTCTAAGTTTCGGTATCGAATCTGCTTAATATTTTTATATTTATTCGATACTGTCTTATTGATTTTAATTGATTTTTATTAATTATCATAGTACACGAGGTCGATTCGGAACAACCGTCAAGCCCAAGAAATAAAAATAAAGTACCGATCTGTCAAGGTGAGTGAAACAAATTAGAGTTGAGATTAGAGTCTCAACTATCTTTAATTTGATGTTAGCATATATATTAAGCATGAAATTGGATTAATTAAAAGTTGGTAAAAGATAAGGGTAGAAAGAATAAAGAAATTCGGATTTATAAACTGTCCTGTAGAAAACTGCATTTTTGAGCATGTTAGAGTCATTTCTGGAAAAAGTGTTCTTCTACAAAGTTGTAGAGAACAAAATTTTACATGGAATAGAGGTATGATTTGCTCAAAAATGTTAAGTATAGGTCTCGGAATTGTTGTTATAAGTTACTGGACTAAAACTGAATAAATCTAGAATCTGCTATACTAAATTGTGAAATTCGAAATGTTTAGGGGGTCAAATGGTGTTAATAAATTCTGAAAATTTATGATTAGAATAGGGGATTCATGAAATAAATTAAATTAAATGACCAAGCTTGAATTAAATCTCAATTGGTAGGTTAAAACCATTTAGATCACATATAGAAAATTAAAATGGACTAGTTTGTAAGAATTGATAATTTAAGGACTTATATGCCCTGTTTTCATGGTTTCTGGAACATAATTATTATGTTAATATGTTAAGGTAAATATGGTTAAAATCTCAAGATTTATGGTGTAGTGAAACATAAGTTATAAATGCACTAAAGTCATAAATTAAGAATAGGCAGATTAGGTTTCTGAAAATGCCTTATGTTCAAGTAATAAACTGTATTAATAGGGAAATGATAAAATTATATGCCATACATAGTTATAAAGGTGTGTTTATAAGCTTTCTAGAATGGTAAAGAACTCCTTATTTGGAGTTGTGAGTAAAAAGATATGAATTTTTGAGTAAGTAAAGGTCATAAAAACAGGGTAACAGTTTACCCCTAAATCTGCATCAACATTGACTTTAGAAATTCATTATAAATTGTATAAGAAGAATTAAAAGTTATAATTTACATGGTTTAAAAGGTTATTAAGTCTAGTTTCGTTTAAAACAAACGAAATCAGATTTTGAGTTATAGAACATTTTATATAAATATTTCTTTAAGGACAATGCAAGCTGCCTAATGTACTAAATGATATATTTCTTTAATGTTTGGTTAGAAAAGAGTAGAAATGAAGGAAACCACAAAGTTGGAGAATAAGGAAAATGTCTCTAAGCTTGGATTGAGGTGAGTGTAGATGCATTTGTCTCGGGTGACGCGGTGTCATTCCGATCATTGTTTTTATATGTGAGTGTGGATGCATTTGTCTCGGGTGACGCGGTGTCATTCTGATCATTGTTTTTATATGTGAGTGTGGATGCATTTGTCTCGGGTGACGCGGTGTCATTCCGATCTTTGTTTCTTTGTTCTGATATGTGAGTGTAGTTGCGTCAAGGGATAGGCTCGGTGCCTTCCCATTGCATTATTTATGATTATGTTTGCATTTGTTAAGGGCTCATGTAGAGCAACTATGTTTGAATGGCAAATTTGGTAAGTGCCTTGCATTACTTTGATATGTTCGAATATGACTATGAAATGCTACATGATATGGAGCTACGGCTCATCTTGTTATTTAATATGATATGATCTGAAAATCATGGAACATGTAATGAATTTAATAATGATTGGTAAAATTTAAAATGATAAGGAAGAAAGATTAAAGGCAAGAATATTGACCTGAATGTGTATTGCTTGTTAGATAAGCATGCTTAGCATAAAAATGATTAGTTGCTATGATGTGTTGATTGCTTGAGCTATGTGAAATGTGACTAAATGATAAGCTTTGCTACTGGTTTTTGATGATCATAAAATGAAAATGATCTCATGTGCTTGCTGGAATTTTATGTTACCATGATGCTTGATTGATTATACGTATATGCCTATTGAAATGGTTAAATGCCTTTGAAATTATGAATGATTGGCAAGTGAATGATCTTGTTAAATAAAGAAAGATAAGTAAAGTCCTTGGTATGATTAGTGTCTATAGGTAGAAGGGCATGCCTTAGAGTCGTTGAGCTCCCCTGATCTTTGTTACAGGATGGTGGTTAGTCACCTATAAACCTGATAAGGTGGTTAGTCACCTTGATAATTGAATGGTGGTAAGTCACCATTGATGCCTATGCATCCCCTGTTATATGTTGAAATGAGAAATGGATACTTTGAGTATCTAATGTTACATGTTACATGAAGACTCGATTACCTTGTTCATTAATCATCCAAGGCAAAATATTTAAAAGTTACATGATTTGAAAGATAAGTACTTAAATGATAAGTACCAATGAAATGAAATTGATATGCTTACTTGTCTTGTATATGCTAATGTTTTTAAATGATGCTTGTTGTTGTATATGATAATGTTTGATCGATACTTGTTGTATAAATGAATATAAAAGTATGATGTTTATGTTGCATCAATGGTTACTTGAAATAGTTACAAGATTAGCATGGCCCCTGTGCAAGGATGACACGCACAAATCAAGAAATGGTACCAATATATTATGTGTTTGATACATTATGCTATGTTATGCTCATGATATGATATTATGTTTTGTTATGAATATGAAGTATGCCATGTTATTGCATAATTAGCATGACATTCATTTTTTGGAAGCATGTTACATGACATAATATGTTCATTCATTGTCATTGGCTACCTCACTTAGACTATGTAAGTCTAATGCATTCATTGCATAACATTTCAGGTTAAGGAAAGTAACAGATCGAGATCGGGATTAGTTGGAAGGTTGACAAGTCACTACAATTAAAGAGTAATGTATTTTGTCCTTATGAACTCCTAGTATGGTGGCAAAGTAGTTAAAGTAATTACACTAATCTTGTGGGCCTACTATTGTGAAATTTTGTCTATGTTTTGTATAAGGTTTTAAAGCTATATTGACTATTGAGTTAGTAATAAAATTGATATAATTGGTACTAAAATATTGATTAAAGGATTATAAGATTTTTGTGAGTTGTTAGACTCATTTAAATATGTAAAGAATTTTAGTAAGATAATTCAAAAGAAATAGATTTGAATACTTTACAAAATAGTCACTAAACATTACATCGTCTAATCAGATAGGTAAATGACCTCCGTTAGTAATGAGATTTTACAGGCTAATAACTAGTAAGTTTAATTTCAGTATAATATCATGAATTTCAGATAAGGACCCCTAATTTGTAAAAATTACAAATTAGTCCCTGAGTTTGAAAAAGTTTAAAATTGACCCCAATTCAAGTAAGTTGTTAATAAGTTAAGTGTTAAGTCTTAAAAGAGATTAATAAAATATGCCGAAATGATTTTTGAACTTTGGAATAAGTTCTGATCTCTAATATGTTATTTCACTAAAAGATTTATGTCTCCGATCTCCGTATTGTTTTCCGGTAGCGCTCTCCGACCCGGTTCTCTACCAGGCCGGGAAGGGGGTGTTACACAAGCCACCCACAACGATCCCTGCCCAGCTAACAACCGTCGAACAAGGGTCACCATACAAGCAAGGTTCCAGCTAACCAAATCTTGCAATCCGAGACCACCTTCAGCTTTCAAGGATCAGACAACATCCCACTTAACTCTAGCGGAACCTTTCTTGTCCTCACCCTTCCACAAGAATCGCAAGCACAGCTGATTGATCCTCCTAAGCACTGATTTAGGCAACAAAAACTGCCTACACCAATATCCTTGAATGCCAAAAATAGTGGATCGAATTAATTCCACACGACCAGCAAAGCTCAGTTTCAAAGTCGACCAATGCTGAACTCTGTCCTGAATTCGAACCAAAAGAGGCTGACAATCCTTCTCAGACAGCTTACGTGTAACCAATGGCACCCCAAGATATCTCACAGGTAACGTCCCACACTTAAAGCCAGAAACCATAACCATGGCATGCACCACTTCAGCCGAAATACCAGAAGTGAAAAGCTCACTTTTAGCAGCATTCAATCGAAGCCCAGACATCGAATAAAACTTCTCAAGGATACAACATATACCAGCAATAGACTCCAAGGAACCCTTGAAAAAAATCATTAAGTCGTCCGCGAAGCATAAATGAGTCAGCCGAACCTTCCTACACTTAGGATGATATTGAAAAACACCCCTTTCAGCAGCAACATTAAGCAACCTCGAAAGTATGTTCATGGTTAGCACAAATATGTAAGGGGAGAGAGGATCTCCTTGCCTCACACCCCTCTCACCCTTGAAAAAACCAATAAGCTCACCATTTAAACAAACTGAATACCTAGGAGTCATCACACAAGCCTCAATCCAAGTAATGAACTTACCAGGAAACTCCATTGCCCTTAAAATAGCCAAAACAAACTCCCAACTTATCGAATCAAAAGCCTTTTGCAAGTCGATCTTGCAAGTGCATCTAGGGGAGAGACTACTTCTGCCATATCCTCTAACCATTTCCTGAGCCAATAGAACATTATCAACAATGCTTGTTTACTTTGTTTGATAATTAATTGTTTGAATTTTTTTTACTGAATCACTCATAGTCATATTATCCGTTGGGACTTATTGGATCATGTCAGATTTTTTTATACTAAACTTAAGGTGTTCCACAAATAGATCGCGAATACTAATGCAAAAATTGAGGAAAAGAAAACAAAGAATAGAAAAGGACATTTTGGTTGGAGATGTAGGGAAAATAATGGTAAACAATAAAAATGTTTTCTGGGTATAAAAATAAAACACAGTACCATCCAAATATCATAAAAGGATTCATAAATTAAATTTTAAAATTTTGTTTTTTAAAATATACTTTTAATGAATAAACAAATCTAGTTAATCTTTTTAAAGAAAATGTAAGAAAGACTTTTTTTTATTGGATATGTAAGAGAAAAATAGTAAACAATCAAGAAAAACTTTTTTTTGAACAGAAAGGAGAAGAATCTTTTGAGAATACTTATGGTGAGAGAATTAGTCGTTGGTATCGATAATAAATACCTTGGCTCAAAACCAACAAATATATTTTTTTAATATTATAGGTGTTTTTTTAATGTTGTTTTTGAACAAATGTCGTTGGCTTTTGTTCTTTAACAAAACAATATTTCAATAACTCCTAATCCTAAAATAATTATTCGTCCCATTTTTATCCCAATATTTGAAATAATTCAAAATCAACTTAACTAGCAAAAACCTTAGTTACATAAGTTTTTCTATATTTTTTCGGTCGTTTTTCTAGATTTTTATCCCAATATTTGAAATTTGTTTTTTTCTCTAGACTTATTTTATAAGAATGAGTATACCACGTTCGACGAACACCATTAAATTAATTAATAAAGACTAGAAATTTCAATGACTAAACATATAATTATAAATTATTTAAACATATAATTATAAATTATTTAAAATAAAATATTAATTAAATTATATATATATATATTTTTTGTTATTTTTAAAAAATAATTAGATCAAATACCAACCACTAAACCTTAGGGACGGACGCAGAATTTTATATTAGGGGAAACGAACCTATAAAATTCTAAGAGTGTGAATTTATAAAATTTTAGGAGGCGAAAATAAATTTTTAATATAAAATACATAAAAATATTTTAATTTATCTAAATTATACATGAATTTTAAATTTTTTGAGGTGACGACATACATGTCACGATTTTTTTTTTTTTTTTTTTGCATACAAGTGTAATTAAAGAGATAAATGCCGAGAATCTGGACAACTGGGGACCTGACTATACCTTCTAAAAACGACAAACGAAGCTCATGTGCCTACAGTAAACCTTTTGAAAAAATAATTTGTTCCACTATTTCCATCAATTTCACCATTTTCCACAAAAAATCCGTCCCCTACACCCCCAACCCCAAAACTAAAAAAAAAAATAGTAAAATAAAGCATCCGGAGATAAATAATAAATACTACAAATGGATATAGGATTTTCATTTTTGGGAATTTAATCGATGTGCTAATCCAACTTTTTTTGTATAGAAAAATAAATATGTAAATAGAGGTGTTTAAACAATTAATTTGGTTGGCAACCAAATTAAACTACCAAAAATCGAATTAATTGATTTTTAAATCTCTAACTATTAATCCAACTTTTTTTGAAAATATTAATCGAATTGAACAAATGTATGCTAATTTAGTCTGCTTTCAAATTAATCAAAATTTATTATAAGTAAATATAAAAACAGTTTTGGTATTTTTTGTTTTGTTGTTTGATAGTTTCATGTGATTTAGGGGTGCTATTTTTTGTTTGGTCGTTAGATAATTTATTATAAATAAATATAAAATTTGATTTAAATGTGCTAATTATTCGGTTAAAATTGAATTAACCGACTGCGCTAAATTAATTTAATTTGGTCAAACAGTTGGCCACCAAAATTTGTTCCATCAAAAAATGATTAAAGAAATTTTAAAGTTTTTTTTTGGATTAATTTAGTTAATTTAATCAAAATATCCTAAAACACTAAATTTATATTACATTTACGTGTATATTTTAAGTTCATACTCATTAAAATTATAAGATTCAACTAAATTATAATCCAAAGATTAAAATATTACCCAACAAAGAAAAAGGAAACAAAAAAATAACATTTTTTTACGTAAACTTAACAACAAAATGTGGTCACTTACAAAATCGATGGATTAGTCTACATTTACGTGAATTTTTTATTTTTTCGGTTTAGTTATTTTACTTACAAAATCGATGGATTGTTAGATATTATCATCCTCTACTCTTTTTGTTAGTTGCTGTTAGAGTGGTTAGGAGTTTGTTACTGCTGTTACAAGCAGTTAAGTGATAGTTAAGTGGTGCTTCTTCATGTATAAATATAGAGCCTCTGTGCTCTTGTAATACATCCTTTATGTTGAATGAAACTGAGTTTTATCTCCATATCTCTATAGTTAACATGATATCAGTTGCTGAGTGATCCACGCTTCTTCTTCTTCTTGCAAATCATTCTTTCTTCTTCTTCTTCTTTCTGTTTCTTTCTTTGGTTCTTCATGGCTCCTCCAGAATTGCTTGAGATCTCTGTTGAAAATCAGAATCTGGAAGCCCAAGTCTTCTCGAACAAACGAGTCAACATCTGCCTCAATGAGACAAATTATCTTTTGTGGAAGCAGCAGGTTGTTCTTACCATTCGAGGATTGGGTCTTGAAGGTTATCTTGATGGTTCAATTCCAGTTCCAGCAAAGATGGTACGCAGTCGTGCAGGTGAGGAAATTCTCAATCCCCTTTATGTTCAGCATGTAAAGCAAGATAGTTCTTTAGCTTCTTGGCTTCTTTCAACTATTAGTCCTCATGTTTTGCCTAAATTTGTGGGTTCCGAGACATCACTTGGTGTTTGGAAGGCTGTTTCTAAGGCTTATTCCAGTCTTTCCACCACCAAGGTCATGAATTTGCATTGTCGCCTTAGATCCATGAAGAAAGGTGCACAGTCTATGAATGAGTATACCTTGGCGATCAAGCAGATTTGTGATCTTCTTGCATCTTGTGGAAGTTCTATTGCCGAGGTTGAACATATAGCCACTATTCTTAATGGCTTGCCAATTGAATATGAGCCAACAATTGCTGCGATTACAGCCAGCAAAGAGTCATATTCTGTTGAGAATATTGTAGCAATTCTTGTTGATGCTGAGTCAAGGTTGGAAGATTCTTCACGTTTTCCAGTTGGAATTAACTATACTCGTTTCAACTCCAAGAATGCTGATGAGTTGGGCAGATCTCAGAGTTCAGATCAAGATTCTTCTAGGCCTACATACAATGCCAGGAATAAAGGGAGACCACGTCCACAGTGACAGCTTTGTGGCAAGCTGGGGGATCTTGTGGATAGATGCTGGCATAGATTCGATCAGAACTTTAAAGGAGTATCTTTTCAACAAGAACGAAATGCACCACGAGCACAAGCAAATGTTTGTTCATGCAATCACTCTCCTGAAGTCAACTACAATCCTTTTGTTGCTGATAACACTGTTTCTACATCTGATTCTTCCAATGAAGATATCCAAGTCAATGCTCTCACGGTCGATGGTCCTGTTTCTTTTCACAAATGGTTTCCTGATTCAGGAGCCACACATCATGTGACTTCAGATGTGTCTGCCATTCGCAACAAAGATGCCTACACTGGAAATGGTAAAGTACATCTTGATGATGGCACATCTCTGTCTATTAATCATATTGGTAGTACATATATCGAAAGCAATACAAGATCTTTATGCTTAGAACAAGTTTTACATGTCCCTCATATTACCAAGAATCTTCTTTCAGTTGCTAAATTTTCCAAAGATAATTATGTATTCTTTGAATTTCATGCTGATGTGTGTTATGTAAAGAACTCCAACACTAAGGAGGTGCTTCTCAAAGGAAAGGTTGATGGTGGTTTGTACAACTTTGAATGTCAACAAGTGGATGACATGTCCATCTTCCACACCTCGTTGAAGGATGGTGAAGACTACTGGCTGTGACACCAGAGGTTGGGACATCCAGCTGGAGAAGTAGTGAAGTTAGTTAACAAGTCTGTTACTATAGATAAATCTACTATATGTATGGCCTGTCAAATGGGAAAAAGCAAAACTTTACCTTTTACTTTGTCAAAAACAGTGTATACAAAACCATTTCAGCTTGTTGAAATGGATGTCTGGGGACCAGCTCCCATTGCTTCAAATAGTTTCAGATATTTTGTATTGTTTGTTGACATGTCTAGTCGCAATACTTGGATGTATTTGTTGAGGAATAAAAGTGAGGTTTCTACAGCTTTTGAGTTGTTTCATGCTCTTGTTCAAACTCAATTTGATTCCAAAATTGTTGCAGTTCAATCGGATGGTGGTGGAGAATTTAGATTCTTGGAACATACAATACATAAGCTAGGTGTTCAGCTGAGAAAATCGTGCCCACATACTTCTCAGCAAAACGGCGTCGTTGAGCGCAAGCACAGGCATGTTGTGGAAACTTCCTTAACTCTGTTGGCTCAAGCTTCACTCCCTCTCAAGTATTGGTCCTATGCTGCTCTTAGTGCAGTCTACTTGATCAATCGAATGCCTTCGAGAGTGTTAGATGGTTTCTCTCCATTTCAGAAGTTGTTTGGTGTTGACCCTGATTATGCCTTCCTCAAGGTCTTCGGGTGTCTATGTTTTCTACATCTTCGACCTTATAATCGTCATAAATTTGATTTTAGGTCAAAGGCTTGCACATTTCTTGGTTATTCACCGTCTCATCATGGTTACTTGTGTCTAGCTCAGGATGGAAGGATTTTTATGTCTCGCAATGTTGTCTTTGATGAAAGGATTTTTCCTTTTCAGTCTAAGGATAGCTCCAGTGCTGTTGATTCCTCCTCTGTGTATAAATCTTGCTCAGTTCCTATGGTGCAGCCTGTTGTTGATGATGCTGGTCATGCACGTATGAATGGTCCATCCCATGTTGCTTCAGATGGTCCTGTTACTTCTCCAGTGTTGCATGGTGATCAAAGTACGTTGCATGGTGATACGTTGCATGGTGATACGTTGCATGGTGCTGAAGGTACGCTGCATGGTGATGAAGAAATGTTGGTTAATGATCCAAGTATGCAGCATGGTGATCCTGGATGTACTGCAGCTGAGGACAATCAAGAATTTGAGGAAGCACAGTCTGAATTTGAATTTATTGATGAAACACTTGCCTCTCAAAATACTGAGCAACAGGTTGGTATGAATGCTGGTATGTCTTCTCCTCAGATTACTTCATCCAGCACTGAAATTCTCACTCACACTCCTCATACTCAAGTTCAACAAGAAATACAACCTGCCAAGGTCGCTAATACACATCATATGGTGACTCGAAGGAAAAATGGAATCTTTAAACCTAAGCTCTACACTGTGCAATGTCAAGAAAGTTTGCCCACAGATGTGCATGATGCCTTGAGTAATGATGGCTGGAGGAAAGCTGTTATGGCTGAATACGAGGCACTGGTCAGCAACAACACTTGGGAGATTGTTGAACTTCTAATTGGAAGGAAAGCTATCGGCTGCAAGTGGCTTTTTAGGGTTAAATATCATGCTGATGGGTCAGTGGATAGACTTAAGGCCAGATTAGTTGCCAAAGGCTATTCCCAAGTACCAGGCTTTGATTTCATGGACACATTTAGCCCGGTGGTGAGATTTTCTACAGTTCATATCTTTCTTTCAATTGCTGTAACCTATCAGTGGCAGGTCAGGCAGGTAGACGTGAACAATGCGTTCCTAAAAGGTGACTTGAGTGAAGATGTATACATGCAGCAAGTGCCAGGGTTCGAAGAGAAGTCTAGTGAAGGCAAGACATTGGTGTGCAAATTAAAAAGAGCTCTGTATGGACTTCGACAAGCACCAAGGAATTGGTTCCTTAAGCTTAAGGAATTTCTGTGTCAGTTAGGCTTTCTTTCTTCCAAGACTGATCCATCTCTCTTTGTTCTAAAAACAGAAACAGATGTTACCTACTTGGTCATGTACGTGGACGATATTCTTGTTTCTGGAAACTCATCTCAGGTTATTGATCATGTGATTCAAGAGCTGCATTGCAAATTCTCTCTAAAAGATCTTGGTGAAATCAAGTTCTTTCTTGGGATTGAAGCTAAGAGGACTCCAGCTGGTTTATTTCTTTCTCAAAGGAAGTTTGTCAATGAACTCCTACAGAAGGTCAACATGATTGACTCAAATTCAGCCACTACACCTATGCCTTCAAACACAAAATTAAGCAAGATGGATGGCACACCACTGGAAAATGAATATCAATTTCGCAGTGTGGTAGGGGCACTACAATACATCATTCATACTCGACCAGACATTTGTTTTTCGGTTAACAAGGTGGCTCAATTTCTTCAAAAGCCTACAACTGATCACTGGCTTGCTGTCAAGAGAATCTTAAGATACTTAAGAGGCACAATCAACTATGGTTTATGGTTTCCTAGTCAAGTTCGAGACACGATTAACATCACATCTTTTTCTGATGCTGATTGGGCTGGGGATGTAGATGATCGAAGATCGATTTCAGGGTACTGTGTGTACAATGCAGGTCACTTGATATCGTGGAGTTCAAAGAAACAACGAGCCATCTCTCGATCGACTGCTGAGGCTGAGTACAGGAGCTTGGCAGATGCTGCTGCTGAGGTAACATAGACAAAGGCAGTGGTTAGTGAAATGGGGTTGCAGCTTGAAGATGTTCTCAGAATTTGGTGTGATAACACCAGCTCGGTGGCCATGGCAGCAAATCCAATTCATCATGGTAAAACAAAGCACATCGAATTGGACTTGCATTTTGTAAGGGAGAAAGTTGCTGCTCATGAGTTGCAAGTGAATCATGTTCCTGCAGAGTTTCAAATAGCAGATGTGCTAACTAAACCTCTACCAGTTGTGAAGTTTGAGTTGTTTCGAAGGAAGTTATCAGTCCTCGAGGATCAGGAGGTTTTTCCAGAGCTTAGAAACTAGGGTGAATGTTAGATATTATCATCCTCTACTCTTTCTGTTAGTTGCTGTTAGAGTGGTTAGGAGTTTGTTACTGCTGTTACAAGCAGTTAAGTGATAGTTAAGTGGTGCTTCTTCATGTATAAATATAGAGCCTCTGTGCTCTTGTAATCCATCCTTTATGTTGAATGAAACTGAGTTTTATCTCCATATCTCTATAGTTAACATGGATTAGTCTAAATTTTTTCGGTTTACTCATTAATCGATTGGATTTGATAAATAATCGAATTAACTGTTTGAATACCTTTAATTTAGATTAAAAATTAATTAGATTGTGAAAATTTAATGGTTTGTGGTTGAAAATATGCATAATGCCAAAAAAAAACATAACGTTTACTTAGATAGTCATTTTAGCCTATAATTATTTTCAAGTAATTTAACCTTCAACATTTTATTTAAGTTAGAATGGTTTGAAATGACACCGTCGTGTAGGATTGTCACGTCATTTCAAGCAATTTTAACGTGCAACTCTTTCAAGTTGTTTATCGTTAGTTGACTAATAATTTGTATTTGCAGAGGAGCCATTTTGACAAAAATGAAACATGTTAAATTACTTCAAAAAAAGAATATAAGCTAAAATGATTAACTAGTCAAACGTTAGTGACATTTTTTTGTTTGACTTTATGCCTTTACCATATATATGTTTTAAATATGTACTATTTTAGGTAGTTTGGTTAATTTGATTTTTTGTTTAACTTTTAGTATTCAATTCATAAAAGTTAATTTGATTTCAACATAACCATTAACATTAAATGAAATTAGCATAAATTGTGAACAAAAAAAGGAAAAGAAATTATCACGAGCAGTAAACTCAGATATAAAATCTTAATGTAAATCAAATATATTGAAAAAGAATCAAATAATTAATTATTCAAAGAAATCTAATTAAAATAGCACCATACTATTTTTTAAATATCCCACTGACGTATTGTTTTTGAGAGAGAGAGACACACAATAAAAGTTACCGGAGAGAGAAAAAAGGTTGAGAGAGAAAGTGCAAGAAAAATAAATAATTTAATTTGGATTTTTGTGTAAAGGAATGAAGAACCACATCTTCAAAGTTTAAGGGACTTTATGGTTTCATTATCTCTTTCTTCCTCACTGCTTTTGGTTTATGGTTGTGGAAACCGCTGCTTCTAATCTAACCTCCCTACATTGCACCGTAGGATATACAAGCATTTGGTCAAGAAAAAAAAGGCTTGGTTTTTTAGCAATAATCAAATAAATGGGGGATGTCCATTTTAGCAGCGAGATGACAAGAAAAGGAGTGGTGCTCTTTCTTTTCTGGACGCTGAGTTTGATTTCGCTATCTTGCGCGGCTAGATTAAGTGTGTCGAGACAGAAGCTTCAAGTGCAAAACCACTTGAACCGCTTGAACAAACCGGCTGTTAAAACCATCCAGGTAAGCCGAGCTTTTCATCAATTTTTGTTGGTTCGGTTCAAGGCCTTTCTGAAAATCAGCCCTAAATCTCTCCAGAAAAGCTTCTTTCAGTCTTGATCTAATATTCTGTGTGGTTTTTTTTTTTTTGAACAAAAAAATACTTTGGGTTTATAAAAGTAATTTCGTGTTAATCTTGTGAAACCAGCCTTGATTTATTATTTTATTTAGCTATTTCGATAGCAACCAAACGTTAAATAAATACGGACGTGTTGTTAGATTTTTCGTGAAAATCAAGTTTTCTGGAGCTACCTTTTTCCTTTTTAACTTCATATTGAATAGACAATGTGTTATTTTGTCAAACTATTTCGTGTATAAATTGGTAGAAGTACATGTATATGTTGATAATTTTCATTAATGGTGTTGTTTTGTTTTGAATGGTGATATACAGAGTCCAGATGGGGATATTATAGACTGTGTTCACATCTCTCATCAGCCTGCTTTTGATCATCCTTTTCTTAAAGACCACAAAGTTCAGGTCCGTTATTCGGCTCTTTTTTCCATTGTTGTACTGTGGGCAGCATTTCCATGTAGTTGGTATTTTGAAGGAGTGAATTTTTGTTATTGTTTTGATGCATCAGATGAGGCCTGGTTACCACCCAGAGGGTCTTTTTGACGAGAACAAGGTCTCTGACACTGACACCGAGAAACCCAAACAACGCTCAAACTCCATAACTCAGTTGTGGCACATCAATGGTAAATGTCCCCAAGGAACCATTCCCATCAGAAGAACAAAGGAAGAAGATGTTTTGAGGGCAAGCTCAGTTAAAAGATATGGTAAGAAGAAGCATAGGGCCATCCCTCAGCCCAGGTCTGCAGATCCCGATCTCATCAATGAAAGTGGTCATCAGGTAATATAGAGGTGCCTTTTTTCACTTATCAATTTAACTCATTCATTGTTTGTTAATATTGTCACTGGTATTCTTTGCATGTTCGATTAGCATGCAATAGCATATGTGGAAGGGGACAAGTATTATGGAGCTAAAGCAACCATAAACGTTTGGGAACCCAAAATACAGCAGCCTAACGAGTTCAGCTTGTCCCAGCTGTGGATTCTTGGAGGTTCTTTTGGTGAAGATCTTAATAGCATTGAAGCTGGTTGGCAGGTCGATTTGCTTTAAACAATTGTTCTACCTGCTTTAATTTTTTATTTTCCAGTTATTCATTTTAATTTTGTAGAAGTTAAAGTGTACGCATGTCAATGCATACAGGTTAGCCCAGATCTATACGGTGACAACAATACACGGCTTTTCACCTACTGGACTGTAAGTCTACAATTTATAGTTTTTCACTTTCAATTACCCTTAGTGATCATATTTCTAAGTATTTATTAGCATTTCCTCGCACCATTTCTCACGGTTAATGTGTTACAGAGTGATGCATATCAAGCCACAGGCTGCTACAATCTCCTCTGTTCCGGTTTCATTCAAATTAACAGTGAAATAGCAATGGGAGCAAGCATATCTCCTGTTTCTGCTTATCGGAATTCTCAATATGATATCAGTATACTTGTATGGAAGGTAAAAAAAGAACAAGGTTCAATTATTAAGACTCTGAACACTGATGGTTTATTGTGATTTAAAAATAAAATAGCCAAAGGAGATGGATTCATACTGCCGACTATGAATGTGAGCATGAATGGAAGTTGTCCTTTCCAAAGAAGCTGATTGTAATTTTGCTATACTAGCTGCCAAAACAGTGCCTCTAGACACAGACACAGATATATATATATATATATATATATATATATATAAATGTGGGTTAGGAGATAAGAAGAAACATCATTGTGGGTCAAAGATTCTGATATCTTATTCATCATCTTTCTCGCACACATTTTCACACTTAGTGTGATTGATGAGGATTGCATGGAACTTTCAATTTATTTTACTGCCACAATACTTCTCACCCTTTGTTATAGACAAATACCATTTCACCAATCTGAGTAGTACATTATTAGCTTTACAAGTTAATAAATCTTGCTGCTGCTGTGAATCAGAATGTCTATGTTATGATGCTGATCATGGCGTAAACATTTAACTGTGGGAACTGTTTTGTAGGACCCTAAGGAGGGGCATTGGTGGATGCAATTTGGTAATGACTACGTGTTGGGTTATTGGCCTTCCTTCTTATTCTCCTACTTGGCTGATAGTGCTTCGATGATCGAGTGGGGAGGTGAAGTTGTGAATTCAGAACCAGATGGTCATCATACTTCCACTCAAATGGGCAGCGGCCGTTTCCCTGAAGAAGGATTTGGCAAATCCAGTTATTTCAGGAATATACAGGTTGTTGATGACTCCAATAATCTCAAGGCTCCCAAAGGACTTGGCACCTTTACAGAACAATCAAACTGCTATGATGTACAAACAGGAAGCAACGGGGATTGGGGCCATTACTTTTATTATGGGGGCCCTGGTAAAAACGCCAATTGTCCCTAAAAGTAAGCGGGAAAAACACTCTTTTAGTGTTTTTTTCTACCTTTGTTATTGTGTATCATTCAAACACTAGTGACGCCTCCTGTTCTTTATATGCTTCTTTTTAGTTTTAGCTATTACGTTGGATTTTAACCTCTTTAGCGGGAAGTTAGTTTTGACTCTTTTTTTTTAAACTTAAAAAGATCCCATCCCATGTAAGTGGTCTGGAATGCGGCCAAGTTTCTGTAAAAACCAACGAGAAACAGGCCTTTGTTACTCTCTGTAGTGCAAGTGTATTTCTTTTTCTACTCCTTTATCGGAGCGGTTTGGTTTGTTATTGGTAATGAAGCTTTTCGAAATCTTGCCCATCGCAACGAATGATATTTAAAATCCTTTTCCATTCCTTGAGTTTCATAGGATGATGGGAATATGAAGAAATTCTGGGCCAATATTTGCTTCGGATAGAGAGCCGTGCTGGTATGGTGGGTCCCATGTCCTTTCCCAGCTTATTTTTATCTCAATCAGATTTTGGTACTATTTGATAAAGCTAGTTTGAAATTGTGTAGATAATGGGAAGTGCAGGGTGCTGCATGTGAGTGGATGACAGTGCTTTTCCATTCCATCACTGATGATGACCCCCTCTTTCCACTTTTTTCTTCTGTAAAGATTAAAGAGGCCAATCTCACCCCAACCTCCAAAAAAACTCCCATCACGTTCAGTAACGCATTAAATCTCATTGTCTATTCTTTCCCACTAGGCTAGCTCCGGTTTCTGCCAACCTGTCTTCTTCGGGAGGAGAGCGAAGACGAATGGGAATATTTTAAAAAAACCCTAAAGCGGAACGAGTTTTCAGGGAATATAATCCGATTACTCTTCAAAACTTATTTTTCAAATATGATTTGAAGCGTTTTTTAAATTTGTATAAAAATCATTGATTAAACATTTCATTAATTAATTCAACACAAATTTAATTATAATATAGAATTGTTATTCCTTTTAAAATTATTTTTAAAATATAACATCACACTTGATAGGAATAAAATATAAATAAACTATAATAATAGATAAGGTATAAAAACTAAAAATTATTATTATTATTATTTAGAAAAACCCTAGATGCTCTCTCACATTAACCCCCATGGCACGTCAACGCCGCGAACTTTTGGAGACTCTGGTAGCAACCTGCTAGATGGAAACCCATTGGTCTTGGTGGCGCCGGCATTGGAACGGCCTGCCTCGTCTACGCCGCTGGAAGGACAGAGTGTGGTTAAGAGGGTGAAGATTAGTGATGGTGGAGATGAAGGCTTAGACATGGTGGGTATGGAGGCTGAACATGTGGTTGTGGGTGATGGTATTGTAAAGTGTCCACAAGTCTTATATTTCATGTACATTTCATCTCTTACTATTACCGTTTTTGAGCTCATTTTAGGCATAATTAGGTCCATACATTGCATTTTACAGTATTTCTTTGCTTTACCTTGTTATTATAGATTATCTTTCATTTGGTAAAGAAGAGATATTGTTTTAGTGTATTTTTGTTTTTAGGTAATAAAAGCTGAAAGAGGGAAAGAGGTGAGGATGCAATGTTGAGGCAGTGAACCAAGGGGATGTACTGATGCAGTTCCAGCTGAAGACAGATGATGCCGAGTAGCTGTCGAGTAATGTTGCCGCCGACCTTGCTGCCCACGGTAGCAAACTAAGGACTTGGAGATCCAGAGTGCGATTTGTAGAGCTAAAAATCCTGAGTCTATCGCCGCCATCCACTCGATTCTCCGACGCCTGTAGAAGCGGACAGAGCCGCCGATGTGAGATCTCAAGGTTACTTGCGGGCTAAGGCAAACGAGATAAAGTCCGCACTCAATGCAAAGAAGTCAGAGTTTAAAGTCACATTAAATATGGAAAGCTACTTTTGAGGACTTCTACTTTAAGGAGGACTTAACCTAGTTATTTGTCTATAAATACTCATTGTACTCCTAGTTCAAATTATCTGAGGTTTTCTATAGATATAGCTAGTGTGTTCTTTGTCGCCGCCATGTTCTAAACTTCTTTTGGGTTAAGGGTTATGTTGTAAATTAGTTGTGAGACGGTTGTATTAGGTTTTTAAGTTGTTTTCAATAAAATATTCCAAGTTTACTTAATTCAAGATCTTCACTTCTTCAATTAGTTCCAAAAGTACAGTTGAAGAAATCCATTTGTCGGGCACGAGAGTGTAAGGCTCATGAAAGAATTAAGTACTGTAACCCCCTCGTCCCGGTCTGGCTGGATGACCGGTCCGAGTAGGCCACACGGGGAAAACCGAAGCGAAACCCGTTAAGGTTTCCCCTCGGTTAGCAACCTTAAATTTTTTTTATTCATTTTAATCCCGACTAAAGGCATATTAATACCTAAGTGATCACGACAGCGAAAAACATCCATAAGGAAACACATTCGAACCACAACCACACACTAACAATCCATTTTAAGTTTACAGGGCAGGCCGTATCGATACACCAATCAAGGGTATCGATACGCCTTGACCAGGTCAACCCAAATAGTCAACCCAGGGAAGACCGTATCGATACAGCCCTTGAGCGTATCGATACGCCCTTCTCGGTCAACACCTCTTAGTCAACGTGGTAGGACCGTACCGATACACTTTAACCCCGTACCGATACGCCCTACACCTACCAACTCCTCAGGATTCCCGTGAGTTAAGAGAGTATCGATACACCCAGCTTACCATGAATTTCAGAGAGTTGGGACCGTATCGATACACCCCCGTGTATCGATACTCCCAGCCAAATCTGTGCTCTTTAGGCAAGGCCGTATCGATACAGCCCTTAGGCGTATCGATACGCCCTGCACTGCAAGTCCACAATTTTCAGCTAAACGACCTCATACACGACTCTAAATGCAAATTTGGACTCTCCTAAGCTCATACATACATCCATACAACATTTTACAACCACGAAATAACACGTAAAGCATTTAGGATGAATAATTACACATAAGCATCATGTCATTCATATAGGGGATAAAATTTACATAAAAGGACATGCTTAAAAGCTCAAAAGGGCCAAATAGCACAAGCTAACACATGCGAGGTTTACACATACTAGCAAAGCAGCCTAAACATCCAAAAAGGGCACGCCATCATACACAAGCATTCAAAGGACATAACATGGTTTACAAATCAAGCCAAAACATAAACTCTAACATTATTATGAGTCATACAACGCTCATACAAAAACACATACTAGCCCCATTGCTTAACTACTACTATAATTTCCAAATCATACTTGAGCAATTACCAACTTGGATAGCCCCTTCGCCTTGCTCCTTGCTAACACACGCTAATGATCTGCATTGTTGAAAAACGAGAGCGTAAGCTAGAAGCTTAGTGAGGATGCTCTAAAATCAAAAGCATCAACAATGCAGGGTCCAAGCATGCAAATCCTTTAATCTCACATACAACATACATAGGTAAATCAACAAGTAGACCTAGCTAGTCTTTCAAGAGTCATAATATGACATCTCTCATCATACTAGCTCAAGCATCATATATCAACATCATACATCACAATTATAAGAACAAGTTCAATTGGCCACTATTAGTTTACCCGGATGTGCAGATTTAATCTCAACAATCACTTTATCTCGGTGGGATTACACTCATCACCGGACCTTGCATGGGCGGGATTCCACTCATCACCACATGCCCTACGGATGGGATTCCATTCATCATCCCGTAGAATATATATAAATTTCCGGTGAAATATTACATCACCGTACTCCTCCTTGATGACTCAACGCCATCAAGGCCACATACATTTTGACTCAATTTGTGTGCACACTAATCCTAATGATCGATCATTTACACCCGGTAAGTTAATTAGTGCCAATTTCATTTACCACATCTCATATCCACCATTCACATCATATACTCATCACATTCATATGTCAAGATACACATGTACATATCAAGCCACATTTCACAAAAGCAAATAAGCAAAGCATAAATAGCATTTAATGGAAATCAAGGAGCTAAGTTACCAATTTAACTCCACATAGAAATGGCCTACCAAGCACATTCCAACTCATACACTACACACACTTGAACCAACTTTAAAACACATTTAAAGTTACTCACCACCCTTTCTTAGCAACCAAAGCAAGCCTCTTACAAGCCCGAATTCGATCCCGTTGCCTCTCCAATGTCTCCTCTTGCTTCTAGCCAATCAAAAACACATCCATTACTCTCAATCAATGCTAAAACTCAGTCATCAAATCAACTCTTAAGTTCAAGCCAAACTTCAACCAATTCCAACCCAAATAGTCACCCAAAAAGTCCATTTTCGTGCTCCTTCAAAACCTAGCTGAAAATCCTATTTTCAAACACCCAAATGACACCCAAATGGTTCCAAAACACCTTCCTAACATACTTAAACCATCAGCCCTTCAATTTTACCCTAAAACTCACCAAAAACCAAGTTTTAGACATTTTAAAATTTGCCACAAGAACCCATTTCGGGTTTTCACCCAAACTTACCCATTTTAACATATTATATGTATTTTAAGGTGAATAAACTAAAACCCAACTTGATAATTTAAACCCAATTGAAAAACTAAGTAAAAACCCAAACTTTCATTAAACCCCAACTTTTCAAAAGTTGGTTGTTTCAAAATCTACAATCATGTAAGGATAGAGAATGGAAAGGAGAGTGAGAAAATACAATTACCTTTGAAAAATGACTTTGGGTTGAAGAAGAAATCAATAGAATAATGTTTAGGGCTTTAGAGAGGGTTTAGGTTCTTTGTCTTTTGAAAATGGGGGAAAAAGGAAGATGATGATTCTTTTTTTGTTCCTTTTTATCTCCAAAAAGGTTGTCTACTTTTCAAAATATTTTGGCTCAATTACCAAATTGGTCCCTCCTTACTATTTAAAGTCCAATTAACTCAAGTAATGGTCAAAATGATTAAATTTAATTTTACCAACTCGGACCACTAACCCGACTAACTCCTAACCCCAAAACACGGGTGTTACAAGTACGGTCTCATCATGTCGAGGTATTAACTAATTCGGCTTAGACATAAGTACGGATTTTAGCGGCTAAAAGGGGCAACCAAATGTCGATTGTCTGTGTTAGGTTTACGCTGAGATTGCTAGGTATTGTCTACATCAGGTGGTGACGGAATCCTTGCCTAGACATAGGAAGGATCACTTAAGAATTGCTTTGCCGAACTTGGAGTATTTTCCAGACTTGTCGCCAGGACTTCTCCTCATTTCACCTGCCGAGACAACGAAAGTTACAAGAGCATAGACCTGCTGCGGCCGCGTGACAGGGTCGTAGCTGCCATCCGCCATTACCCATCGAGGCAGCATATCGTGGCAGTGCAAAACAACTTAGCCTTTACAACACAGTTTCACACTAAGTGGCAGCATAACCCTACCGGTTTTATCAACCTGAATCACCTCTTTTATCATTTGTGTTTTATTTTATTTTACTCTTCATCTCAACAATCACCATACTTGTGTCTTTACTTTACCTTGTGCAGGAACTACAAATCGAACCAAGCTGACCAATCCTCGCGGGATTCGACATCTTTTATACTATAACTTGGCAAGAGTGTGCAATTGCGCCCTCACAGAAAGGGAACACCTACACGCCCTACAAGTTTTTGGCGTCGTTGCCGGGGATTGGTAACACCGAATTTCGTTTTTAATTTCTGCACCTTTTATTTACTTTTTATTTTATCTTTATTTTTAATCGAGAAAAATATATTTTACCATGCCCTTTGCTAGTGTATGATCAGGAAAAATCCTAAAGGAGATTTTCTCTTTTACGACAATATCGAACGTCAAGCAAGAGAAATTAAGAAGGAACTCAGGGAAGTCCTAAAGAAAAACAAAGAAGACAAGGGGAAGGCGAAGGTAAATATGGTAAACGAGGACCCACGAAACGGTGCCGCACACGACAGGGGCGGGCAGCACGACTTGCCGCTCAAAGGTCCGCAAGATCAACCTAAGCAAGACCCCTCTATTCTGCCCAGGCAACCCCAGCCCGCTCGAACTACTAGAGACTATCTCGAACATGACATCCGAGGGTTCGATCCGATAGTGACGGGACCTGATATAGGGGCGGACCATTTCGAGCTGAAGCTCGTCATGTTCAACATGATCAACACATTAGGGCACTTTGGAGGGACTACCACAGAAGATGCTCGATAACATTTGAGAGGATTCCTAGACATCTGTAGAGCATTTAAAATACACAGGGTCCACCAGGATGTACTGAGGCTGAGGTTATTTCCCTATTCACTGAGGGATAGTGCTAAATAGTGGTTGAATAACCAGCCGACATGATCTTTCAACACATGGACGGAGTTATGTAAAGGCTTCCTAAATCGGTTCAGCCCGTCCAATGTCACTAGTAGATTGCGAAATGAGATCACAGCCTTTACACAAGGGAATGACGAGCCGATGTATGAAGCATGAGAGCGGTGCCAATAGATGCTGAATATTTGCCCGCTACATGATCTTCCGGCTTGGACGCAGATATCTATATTCTACAACAGGGTGAACTATCCAACTCGGATGATGATAGATGCCTCAGCCAATGAGAACATTCTTGACAGACCTCCAGAAGAAGCACTGCGGCTGCTGAACCAAGCCGCTAAAAATGACTATAAATATCTGACAGCCCGCCGAGGCAGCATAAAGCGGCTAGCCATTTACAGTTATAATTCTTTTCTCAACCTGATGAAGAATGGTATTTATTTATGTATATAGGTTCAGAGTTGCCCCAGGCAGTGTGTTTTTTTTTAATGGATCATTTATTATCTGTTGCATTTGTTTGACCTTTACTTTTGTGATCCATCTAGAAATATCGACTTGCGAAATATCTCCCTGATTCTTCTTTTGATGGTAGGTTTATGATATATTTCTTTTATTATTATTATTTTTATTTTTTTATGTAGATGTAAACCGATGTTGCTTAAATTATTGTTGCTGTTAAGTTTACTATTCATACTTGATTATAACTTGGGTTGTTTTGTACAATCTTGATATTGGTTGGTTGTTTATTCCATTTGTGAATTAAGGTAAAAAGCCTGAGAAGAAAGAATCTGGGGATGTGCTTTCCAATTTGGATGGTTGATCGTAAGTGAAGTTGTAGCCTTTCTGGTTTGAATTTTGTTTCCTGTTATGAAAATATCCATTTTCATATACATTCACCAACTGTCAGAATAGTTATCATTTGTTTTAACATACTTCTTGAAGTTTAAGATGAAAATTGGAAGGTTTTATTCATGGGCGGAGCCACTTGGCCTCATGGGGTTCAAATGACACCCCAAAGTTTGTTAGGAATTTTTTTTCAATATAATTTATATATAAAAAAATTTAAAAAATAAATAAATGACACTCATTTATAAATAATTGACACCCCTTAATTATAATACAAGAAAAATGACACCCCTTAAATAATTTCCTAGCTCCGCCCTTGGTTTTATTTACATGCATACGAAAACCTTGAGGTGTGCTGGAATAAAGATAACATGCTGGAAACTGACAATCATATGAAAATAACTAAATAATAATAGTATGGAAAAAGGATATTCTCCGGGCAGCGGACATCATTTAACCTGATTAAATAGGGTTTTGGTAACCTGTAAACAGACAAAGTAAAATTATAATTGAAATTGGGTTTGTGTGGTGACCTTTGGTCGCATGTTGTTCCAACCTGATATTATTGTGATGACCGTTGAAAGAAAATTTTAGTTGTTAAAGTTATGGATTCTTCAACAAAATCAAATATTTTTAGTTATTCAATTGTTTTATATTAATGATTAATCAAATGCGCGAAGCTAATGTTCATTTAAATTATGGTGTTGGAGTTGGGTGTGCAAAGCATTCCCATCTAAATATGTGGTGCAGGTATTTAGTTGAATATATATTTTTTTGATCGGAGATATTGTCTGTCAGCTTGGGTACCTCGATTCTTGTTTGTTTCAAAGAGTTTCAGAAGTAGGGGGCGGGTTGCATGTTATCACACCACTAGTTACTATTCCTTTTATTACAAATCAATATGGATATTTATGTAATTTCCTTCTTTTGTTTCACAATGTATAAAAGCTCAGTAATGTGCATCTGAGAAAGGATTGTGTTTTAAATGATGAAAATATCTCGTCTCCTTACATAGGTTGATCATTTTTTTTTTTTGACAAATCCTAATCCTACCTAGAGGGGAGGGGAGGAGAGATTAAGATGAGTTGTTTGGCCAACCGGCCAAATGTGCTTGCTCTAGGTTGATCAACTTGAGTTGCAGGGTTGAAGGATTTTTTTTTTCTGATTGCAGTGGCATGCAGATTACTGAAGCTCTGAAGTTACAGATGGAGGGGCAAAAGCGCTTGCATGAACAATTGGAGGCATGTATTCTCATTGCAAATTTCTGAAGCTCTGAAGTTACAGATGGAGGGGCAAAAGCGCTTGCATGAACAATTGGAGGCATGTATTCTCATTGCAAATTTAGTATTATTTTGGTTATTAATTTTATTGGGCTCTACTTGCTCTTTGGAGTCGCATGTTGTTGAGTGTCAACAACTTTCAGATAAAATTTCTCTCTGTATTCATCATGAAGCTGGAGCAATTTTCTATATTTCTGTGAAGTGAACACATTAGTTACATGTTTTAATAAGTTATAGGTGTTTCATTTACTTGTTTTCTCAAAACACAGATTTCGTACCTCTGATATACAACAGGTGCAGAGACAGCTACAGTTACGGATAGAGGCTCAAGGAAAGTATTTAAAGAAGATTATTGAAGAGCAGCGTCTTAGTGGAGTCCTTGGAGAAGCACCTGACTCAGGTGTTTCAATCCCAGTGTTGGGTGACAATGGCCTGGAATCTGACAAGAAGACTGGCCCAGCAACTCCACCCCCAACCTCAGAATCTCCTTTGCAGGATAAGGCTGCCAAAGAAGGAGCTTCTGGAAAGAGCCACTCGGTTGACGAGTCTTTTTCATCTCATCATGAGCCTTTGACCCCAGATTCTGGTTGCCGTGTGGGTTCCCCAGCAGTGAGTCCTAAGGGAGAGAGGTCAAAGAAGAAGCAACGGATAAGCATGGCTGCAGCATATGTTAAACCAGAGATGGTACTTCCCCACCAGATATTAGATTCAAGCATAAATGCCTCCTACCAACAAACACAGTCAGTTTTCATAGGAGAGCAATTTGATCCTTCATCTGGGATATCGATCAGAAATGACAATCAATCCGGGAAAGGTTCAGGAACGTAGCTGTAGTTTATGTGCAACATAGTAAATGTTCTTGGTTTCATTCTGGCCATGTATTGTCGGATGAGTTTGCTGATTTGGTCAAAAAGAAAAGTCTTGTTTATGTCAGCTGTATGAGATAATTAGACTGAAGTAAATCTGCCCCTTTCCCCTAATATATGTAGCTTCCATATAGTGTACTGGATTTAATTAGAATAGAAATGAGAAATCACAGTGAACAATGGTTGTGTGTATTTTGGTTGAAGGTGGCCTTAATTGGTTATTCTCGATTAGAACTGCTACTATTGTTGTTTTTAATCCTTGCACAAAGTTATTTTTAGGTGATTTCAGTTATCTAAATCCTAAACCTTCGGATCATATAACAAATTTAAGTATCATATCTGTAATTTGAGCATCTTTGGACCCATATATGATTCGTGTAGTAAAATATGCAAAAAAATTACATGTTACAAAGATCATCTCTACTATTGTTGTTTTTAATCCTTGCACAAAGTTATTTTTAGGTGATTTCAGTTATCTAAATCCTAAATCCTCGGATCACTTAACAGATTTAAGTATTCATATATGTAATTTGAGCAGCTTTGGACCCATATACGATTCGTTAAGTAACATATGCTAAAAAAATTACAAGTTACGAAGATCATCTCTAATATACTATGATGTAAAACAAATTTTTTAGATTTTAGTTATCCTAACTCTAAACTTTCTTCTCGTTTAGAAATTTAAGTATACTGTTGAGAATTGAATCCGGCACCGTTGATCTCTCTGCCTTGAACATAAAGTCTCCTTACAGATGGACACATTCCTTTGGGACACACGCAATTACACAAATGTTCTTTGAGAAGTCAAGCTCCAGTGAGTGCAAGTGTCACTCTCTTCAGAAATAGGTGCAGCACGAGCTTCAGCAAAAGAACGAGAACCAATTCTGTGTGATTCCAAACTTGACGGCAATGACGACTCAATCCTTCATCGTCCGAAAGAAAAACGGTGAAACCAACAAAAAAAAATCCAAGAATCCTTCCTATTTTTACAAAGTAAAATTTCGTCATGAACTATATCCCTCCTTTGATTGTATTAGCACAATCGAAAATTGTTGAATACAAATAATTGATGTTATTATTCTTTACATTATGTATAATGTGTACATCTCATCCATGTTGTCTAATTTGATGATTTTAAATCCTAATAATTTAGCCATTCTATTTATATAGCGTTATTTTTAATAAAAGTTGTTAGTTTTATAAAAAAATTAAAATATTTAAAATTACAGTGAGGATTTACAACCATGAGAGTAAATTCGGACATTTTTTATAACCATTGAAACAAAAACTAGTAGCTTAAGATTACAAAAGGATCGTACATGGAAAAAGGGTAAAACCCCAACCAAAAGACTCAAACAAAATTCAGATGCGAGCAACATCATTAATCGACAATGAAAGATAATATATATATATATATATAATCAACACCAGGGACAGAGCCATGATCGAATATTGGCATGGGCCAAAATATTAAATTTAAAAAATGCAATGGCTTATTACGCATTTAAACTCAAAATTTATGGGACAATACCTAATTTGTCTAAAATTTAAATTTATATGGACCTAAATTGTTATTGGACTAAAAAAATTGAGGATACATGCACATTCTTCTACAATTCAACCAAGAGGTGTAAATGAATAGAGCGTTCGACGAATTGTTAGTGAACTTTTCGTATAACGTGCTAAATAAACGAGTATGAACAATTTTTTATGTCCATTTAATAAACGAATGAACACGAACAAGGGCGTATTTAGTTTGTTTATGTTCACAATCAAACTCGTTTATTGGCCCGTTTATAAGTTCATTTACTTGGTTTCTATTTTCCTTTTTTTACATTTTAATTATTGGTGAATGTATGAACTAAATTAAACACGTGGTGATTTTTTGAGTTCAAACTGTGAAGTCTAATGAGCTTAAAGACTAGTGGTGTAATTCCACCATTTTGGTGAACATATAAATGAACATTTTAGCGGCCATAAAAATGAATAAGTTCGCGAACATTACACAAATATGTTCACGAACGTTAAACGAACATGTTCGTGAATATTAAACAAACGAACACAAATACCATAAAAAATAAATAAACAAACACAAACATGATATTAGAAATTTAAATGAACGGAGTATGAACACCTTCAAATATGAATAAACGAACACGAACATAACATTATTTGTTCAAGCTCAATTCATTAAATAATGATACTTTTAACAGGGGTCAGGGCCTCCTTGGGCTCCAAGGGAGCTCCGCCCCTAATTAACACTAACATGAAGTTGCATATAACGATGAGGCATACTGACAAAACAATCAATATCATAATTCAATCGTGAATAAGAAACAATAATTGTGAGCGCATATCCAAATTTAGCTCGAGAGTCCATGTAACGAACTAGATTTTTGAGTCAACAAGTTCGAGTTGACTCGAGTCGTGGGCTCGATAACTTAGATGGGTAATTAGAATGGTTGGGTTGAAATTATATGTCATTGGGCTTTAACGAAGATTATTGGGCTTAATAATGACTAATTTGCGATAATGGAAAAGATGAATTGGTTTAAGAAGTAATTAATCCAAGTTTCAAACAAAAGGTTTATTTCCCTTCATTAAGGTTGCCTCTTTGACATCACCGTCATTTACTCTTCCTTCTTCATCCTCACACCATTTTCTCTTCAAGAATGAATCATTACACTTATTTGATTAGTGAAAGTGATTGGAAAACCATTTAACACCAAAAGAAAAGGAGATGAGTGAAGAAGGTTTACTAAAAAAAAAGAATTTTGAGTTTATTTTATAATAAGATACTATATTTCAAACTTTGGAGTGTTTCATATCTCTCCTAAAGTTGATTGTTTCTCATGATAATTGATGCATGTTAGATGTTATTAGGTTATAGAGCTTTGAATGGTCATTATTGAGGAATAGACTCGTAATCATCATAGCGGACTTTAAAACTCATTAGGGGTCAATGAGAGACTAATAGATAGGAGTTGGATGGGAAATTCGTGACTTAGGAGGCATTTTTTAATGTGTATATATATTAAATCAGTGATTAACATATATTAATTTTTATAGATTATTTATGAAATAATGCGCGACATCATTTTCATTTCAAATTGTTAAAATTTTGCTATATTTTTCTCCCATATCCTTTCCTTTAACGTTTTCACTTCTAAAAAAAAGTCTTTTTTTTTTCAAGTGCCCTAACTGTCGCTGCATCCAAACCGACGTCGGATGCCGCAAAGGCGTTTTTTTGACGAATCCTACGGTCTTCGGTGTCATCGACAAGCTCCCATCGTTCCCCTCTTCCCCTTTCTTGATCGTATTTCGACTAAAACAACCACCATTGGCCTAAAATCGGGACTACACTCATGCGACCTTGGAGGTGTGATTCGTCGCTGTCCACCGTCGGATCGTAGTGAATCCGAGATATGTTACTCCCCACACCGAGACACTTCTATTCACCGTTGAGATTCGCCGGTGGAGCCTTCGGTCTAATGCTACGTAATTGCAAACATGTATATTTGGTTCATTGAGAAATCCCACTTCTCTTTCACTTACTGATTAGTTCTGTCACATCCCAAAAACCGGTCTAGTCGGAATTTGGTTCCGGTGACCGAATATTTTATATCGGTTCTATAAATTATTTGGTCTTATTAATTATTCAGGTTTATTATTATTAGATTATTCGGGTCTAGTAGAAATTAGGTTCGAAACATATTTATTTGGTTTATTATATATATATTAAAAAAAAGGAAAAGGAGTGGATTTACACGACAAGATCCACCTAAATTATTAGGTAAAGCAAAAGCAAATTCATGTGGATAAAAATAATCTACCATTAGAAATTATTGAATAAAATAATAAATGGTGGGTTTTATTAATTGATTTAGTTTATCTTATTAATTAGGTTTGGTGGTCATTCGGCCAAATTGGTTTAAGATGTGGCAATTGCCACTATATAAAGAAAACAAGTGGAGAATGGTAAATGGAAATGAAAAGAGCCGACAATTGTGTATAAATTTAGGGTTAAGTTCCGACGATCGAATATTTTCTTTTCAATTATAAATTGGTTTGATCTTGTTTTTAAATTAAAATAATGGGTATTCGTATTAGTTTATTATTATTATTATTATTATTATTATTATTATTATAAATAAATAAAGGGGTGGGACCCACAAACAAATCCTTCAAATTAAATGAATTCGGTGTGCAAATCCCACGTTATAAGGGAAAAAGATGATAAATGATATGAATGGGGGGCCACGACAAATTTCTTCACTTGAAAGGAATTATAGTGCCTTTCCCACTTTGGTGAAAATATGTCCCTTATGGCACAATTGCCCAACACGTGGCTAAACATGGCTTTAGGCTTTGCCACTACCACTTTAACGTGGGTAATGAGAAGCCATAGGAGAGGCCGGCCATTTAACTATAAATAGGGGATGAATTCACGCAAGAGAGCAAGCAAATAAGAATGAAAGTGTGAGGGGTTCGAATAAATAGAAATATATATATATATATATATTTATATATATATATATATATATTATGCGCAAATGAGGGAAAAAAAATAAGGAGTTAGTGAAGAAACAATAATTAGGTGGGTTCGAGTTCAGAATTAGATTGGTGGTCCGATATTTTCGATATAGTAATATCGAATCTCTGCCGATGTCGGGGTAAGCTCAAATCCTTTGTTGGTCTAAGTTTCGGTATCGAATCTGCTTAATATTTTTATATTTATTCGATACTGTCTTATTGATTTTAATTGATTTTTATTAATTATCATAGTACACGAGGTCGATTCGGAACAACCGTCAAGCCCAAGAAATAAAAATAAAGTACCGATCTGTCAAGGTGAGTGAAACAAATTAGAGTTGAGATTAGAGTCTCAACTATCTTTAATTTGATGTTAGCATATATATTAAGCATGAAATTGGATTAATTAAAAGTTGGTAAAAGATAAGGGTAGAAAGAATAAAGAAATTCGGATTTATAAACTGTCCTGTAGAAAACTGCATTTTTGAGCATGTTAGAGTCATTTCTGGAAAAAGTGTTCTTCTACAAAGTTGTAGAGAACAAAATTTTACATGGAATAGAGGTATGATTTGCTCAAAAATGTTAAGTATAGGTCTCGGAATTGTTGTTATAAGTTACTGGACTAAAACTGAATAAATCTAGAATCTGCTATACTAAATTGTGAAATTCGAAATGTTTAGGGGGTCAAATGGTGTTAATAAATTCTGAAAATTTATGATTAGAATAGGGGATTCATGAAATAAATTAAATTAAATGACCAAGCTTGAATTAAATCTCAATTGGTAGGTTAAAACCATTTAGATCACATATAGAAAATTAAAATGGACTAGTTTGTAAGAATTGATAATTTAAGGACTTATATGCCCTGTTTTCATGGTTTCTGGAACATAATTATTATGTTAATATGTTAAGGTAAATATGGTTAAAATCTCAAGATTTATGGTGTAGTGAAACATAAGTTATAAATGCACTAAAGTCATAAATTAAGAATAGGCAGATTAGGTTTCTGAAAATGCCTTATGTTCAAGTAATAAACTGTATTAATAGGGAAATGATAAAATTATATGCCATACATAGTTATAAAGGTGTGTTTATAAGCTTTCTATAATGGTAAAGAACTCCTTATTTGGAGTTGTGAGTAAAAAGATATGAATTTTTGAGTAAGTAAAGGTCATAAAAACAGGGTAACAGTTTACCCCTAAATCTGCATCAACATTGACTTTAGAAATTCATTATAAATTGTATAAGAAGAATTAAAAGTTATAATTTACATGGTTTAAAAGGTTATTAAGTCTAGTTTCGTTTAAAACAAACGAAATCAGATTTTGAGTTATAGAACATTTTATATAAATATTTCTTTAAGGACAATGCAAGCTGCCTAATGTACTAAATGATATATTTCTTTAATGTTTGGTTAGAAAAGAGTAGAAATGAAGGAAACCACAAAGTTGGAGAATAAGGAAAATGTCTCTAAGCTTGGATTGAGGTGAGTGTAGATGCATTTGTCTCGGGTGACGCGGTGTCATTCCGATCATTGTTTTTATATGTGAGTGTGGATGCATTTGTCTCGGGTGACGCGGTGTCATTCTGATCATTGTTTTTATATGTGAGTGTGGATGCATTTGTCTCGGGTGACGCGGTGTCATTCCGATCTTTGTTTCTTTGTTCTGATATGTGAGTGTAGTTGCGTCAAGGGATAGGCTCGGTGCCTTCCCATTGCATTATTTATGATTATGTTTGCATTTGTTAAGGGCTCATGTAGAGCAACTATGTTTGAATGGCAAATTTGGTAAGTGCCTTGCATTACTTTGATATGTTCGAATATGACTATGAAATGCTACATGATATGGAGCTACGGCTCATCTTGTTATTTAATATGATATGATCTGAAAATCATGGAACATGTAATGAATTTAATAATGATTGGTAAAATTTAAAATGATAAGGAAGAAAGATTAAAGGCAAGAATATTGACCTGAATGTGTATTGCTTGTTAGATAAGCATGCTTAGCATAAAAATGATTAGTTGCTATGATGTGTTGATTGCTTGAGCTATGTGAAATGTGACTAAATGATAAGCTTTGCTACTGGTTTTTGATGATCATAAAATGAAAATGATCTCATGTGCTTGCTGGAATTTTATGTTACCATGATGCTTGATTGATTATACGTATATGCCTATTGAAATGGTTAAATGCCTTTGAAATTATGAATGATTGGCAAGTGAATGATCTTGTTAAATAAAGAAAGATAAGTAAAGTCCTTGGTATGATTAGTGTCTATAGGTAGAAGGGCATGCCTTAGAGTCGTTGAGCTCCCCTGATCTTTGTTACAGGATGGTGGTTAGTCACCTATAAACCTGATAAGGTGGTTAGTCACCTTGATAATTGAATGGTGGTAAGTCACCATTGATGCCTATGCATCCCCTGTTATATGTTGAAATGAGAAATGGATACTTTGAGTATCTAATGTTACATGTTACATGAAGACTCGATTACCTTGTTCATTAATCATCCAAGGCAAAATATTTAAAAGTTACATGATTTGAAAGATAAGTACTTAAATGATAAGTACCAATGAAATGAAATTGATATGCTTACTTGTCTTGTATATGCTAATGTTTTTAAATGATGCTTGTTGTTGTATATGATAATGTTTGATCGATACTTGTTGTATAAATGAATATAAAAGTATGATGTTTATGTTGCATCAATGGTTACTTGAAATAGTTACAAGATTAGCATGGCCCCTGTGCAAGGATGACACGCACAAATCAAGAAATGGTACCAATATATTATGTGTTTGATACATTATGCTATGTTATGCTCATGATATGATATTATGTTTTGTTATGAATATGAAGTATGCCATGTTATTGCATAATTAGCATGACATTCATTTTTTGGAAGCATGTTACATGACATAATATGTTCATTCATTGTCATTGGCTACCTCACTTAGACTATGTAAGTCTAATGCATTCATTGCATAACATTTCAGGTTAAGGAAAGTAACAGATCGAGATCGGGATTAGTTGGAAGGTTGACAAGTCACTACAATTAAAGAGTAATGTATTTTGTCCTTATGAACTCCTAGTATGGTGGCAAAGTAGTTAAAGTAATTACACTAATCTTGTGGGCCTACTATTGTGAAATTTTGTCTATGTTTTGTATAAGGTTTTAAAGCTATATTGACTATTGAGTTAGTAATAAAATTGATATAATTGGTACTAAAATATTGATTAAAGGATTATAAGATTTTTGTGAGTTGTTAGACTCATTTAAATATGTAAAGAATTTTAGTAAGATAATTCAAAAGAAATAGATTTGAATACTTTACAAAATAGTCACTAAACATTACATCGTCTAATCAGATAGGTAAATGACCTCCGTTAGTAATGAGATTTTACAGGCTAATAACTAGTAAGTTTAATTTCAGTATAATATCATGAATTTCAGATAAGGACCCCTAATTTGTAAAAATTACAAATTAGTCCCTGAGTTTGAAAAAGTTTAAAATTGACCCCAATTCAAGTAAGTTGTTAATAAGTTAAGTGTTAAGTCTTAAAAGAGATTAATAAAATATGCCGAAATGATTTTTGAACTTTGGAATAAGTTCTGATCTCTAATATGTTATTTCACTAAAAGATTTATGTCTCCGATCTCCGTATTGTTTTCCGGTAGCGCTCTCCGACCCGGTTCTCTACCAGGCCGGGAAGGGGGTGTTACAGTAGTGGTATCAGAGCTAGAGTTTAGTCGGTTCTGGACTAAACTTAAGTATGTTTGTATTGTATGTTGTGTTACTTTGCCACCTAGGAGTTATTTATTGAGTATTGTGACTTGCCGACTAATCCGATCTTTGTATGTTTAGATGTCTAAGTTCAGTCAAGCTCGTATAGATGAGCATATTCTTGTCGGAGAAAATTCGAGGACGAATTTTCTTTAAAGGGGGAGAGAGTTGTCACATCCCAAAAACCGGTCTAGTCTGAATTTGGTTCCGGTGACCGAATATTTTATATCGGTTCTATAAATTATTTGGTCTTATTAATTATTCAGGTTTATTATTATTAGATTATTCGGGTCTAGTAGAAATTAGGTTCGAAACATATTTATTTGGTTTATTATATATATATTAAAAAAAAGGAAAAGGAGTGGATTTACACGACAAGATCCACCTAAATTATTAGGTAAAGCAAAAGCAAATTCATGTGGATAAAAATAATCTACCATTAGAAATTATTGAATAAAATAATAAATGGTGGGTTTTATTAATTGATTTAGTTTATCTTATTAATTAGGTTTGGTGGTCATTCGGCCAAATTGGTTTAAGATGTGGCAATTGCCACTATATAAAGAAAACAAGTGGAGAATGGTAAATGGAAATGAAAAGAGCCGACAATTGTGTATAAATTTAGGGTTAAGTTCCGACGATCGAATATTTTCTTTTCAATTATAAATTGGTTTGATCTTGTTTTTAAATTAAAATAATGGGTATTCGTATTAGTTTATTATTATTATTATTATTATTATTATTATAAATAAATAAAGGGGTGGGACCCACAAACAAATCCTTCAAATTAAATGAATTCGGTGTGCAAATCCCACGTTATAAGGGAAAAAGATGATAAATGATATGAATGGGGGGCCACGACAAATTTCTTCACTTGAAAGGAATTATAGTGCCTTTCCCACTTTGGTGAAAATATGTCCCTTATGGCACAATTGCCCAACACGTGGCTAAACATGGCTTTAGGCTTTGCCACTACCACTTTAACGTGGGTAATGAGAAGCCATAGGAGAGGCCGGCCATTTAACTATAAATAGGGGATGAATTCACGCAAGAGAGCAAGCAAATAAGAATGAAAGTGTGAGGGGTTCGAATAAATAGAAATATATATATATATATATATTTATATATATATATATATATATTATGCGCAAATGAGGGAAAAAAATAAGGAGTTAGTGAAGAAACAATAATTAGGTGGGTTCGAGTTCAGAATTAGATTGGTGGTCCGATATTTTCGATATAGTAATATCGAATCTCTGCCGATGTCGGGGTAAGCTCAAATCCTTTGTTGGTCTAAGTTTCGGTATCGAATCTGCTTAATATTTTTATATTTATTCGATACTGTCTTATTGATTTTAATTGATTTTTATTAATTATCATAGTACACGAGGTCGATTCGGAACAACCGTCAAGCCCAAGAAATAAAAATAAAGTACCGATCTGTCAAGGTGAGTGAAACAAATTAGAGTTGAGATTAGAGTCTCAACTATCTTTAATTTGATGTTAGCATATATATTAAGCATGAAATTGGATTAATTAAAAGTTGGTAAAAGATAAGGGTAGAAAGAATAAAGAAATTCGGATTTATAAACTGTCCTGTAGAAAACTGCATTTTTGAGCATGTTAGAGTCATTTCTGGAAAAAGTGTTCTTCTACAAAGTTGTAGAGAACAAAATTTTACATGGAATAGAGGTATGATTTGCTCAAAAATGTTAAGTATAGGTCTCGGAATTGTTGTTATAAGTTACTGGACTAAAACTGAATAAATCTAGAATCTGCTATACTAAATTGTGAAATTCGAAATGTTTAGGGGGTCAAATGGTGTTAATAAATTCTGAAAATTTATGATTAGAATAGGGGATTCATGAAATAAATTAAATTAAATGACCAAGCTTGAATTAAATCTCAATTGGTAGGTTAAAACCATTTAGATCACATATAGAAAATTAAAATGGACTAGTTTGTAAGAATTGATAATTTAAGGACTTATATGCCCTGTTTTCATGGTTTCTGGAACATAATTATTATGTTAATATGTTAAGGTAAATATGGTTAAAATCTCAAGATTTATGGTGTAGTGAAACATAAGTTATAAATGCACTAAAGTCATAAATTAAGAATAGGCAGATTAGGTTTCTGAAAATGCCTTATGTTCAAGTAATAAACTGTATTAATAGGGAAATGATAAAATTATATGCCATACATAGTTATAAAGGTGTGTTTATAAGCTTTCTAGAATGGTAAAGAACTCCTTATTTGGAGTTGTGAGTAAAAAGATATGAATTTTTGAGTAAGTAAAGGTCATAAAAACAGGGTAACAGTTTACCCCTAAATCTGCATCAACATTGACTTTAGAAATTCATTATAAATTGTATAAGAAGAATTAAAAGTTATAATTTACATGGTTTAAAAGGTTATTAAGTCTAGTTTCGTTTAAAACAAACGAAATCAGATTTTGAGTTATAGAACATTTTATATAAATATTTCTTTAAGGACAATGCAAGCTGCCTAATGTACTAAATGATATATTTCTTTAATGTTTGGTTAGAAAAGAGTAGAAATGAAGGAAACCACAAAGTTGGAGAATAAGGAAAATGTCTCTAAGCTTGGATTGAGGTGAGTGTAGATGCATTTGTCTCGGGTGACGCGGTGTCATTCCGATCATTGTTTTTATATGTGAGTGTGGATGCATTTGTCTCGGGTGACGCGGTGTCATTCTGATCATTGTTTTTATATGTGAGTGTGGATGCATTTGTCTCGGGTGACGCGGTGTCATTCCGATCTTTGTTTCTTTGTTCTGATATGTGAGTGTAGTTGCGTCAAGGGATAGGCTCGGTGCCTTCCCATTGCATTATTTATGATTATGTTTGCATTTGTTAAGGGCTCATGTAGAGCAACTATGTTTGAATGGCAAATTTGGTAAGTGCCTTGCATTACTTTGATATGTTCGAATATGACTATGAAATGCTACATGATATGGAGCTACGGCTCATCTTGTTATTTAATATGATATGATCTGAAAATCATGGAACATGTAATGAATTTAATAATGATTGGTAAAATTTAAAATGATAAGGAAGAAAGATTAAAGGCAAGAATATTGACCTGAATGTGTATTGCTTGTTAGATAAGCATGCTTAGCATAAAAATGATTAGTTGCTATGATGTGTTGATTGCTTGAGCTATGTGAAATGTGACTAAATGATAAGCTTTGCTACTGGTTTTTGATGATCATAAAATGAAAATGATCTCATGTGCTTGCTGGAATTTTATGTTACCATGATGCTTGATTGATTATACGTATATGCCTATTGAAATGGTTAAATGCCTTTGAAATTATGAATGATTGGCAAGTGAATGATCTTGTTAAATAAAGAAAGATAAGTAAAGTCCTTGGTATGATTAGTGTCTATAGGTAGAAGGGCATGCCTTAGAGTCGTTGAGCTCCCCTGATCTTTGTTACAGGATGGTGGTTAGTCACCTATAAACCTGATAAGGTGGTTAGTCACCTTGATAATTGAATGGTGGTAAGTCACCATTGATGCCTATGCATCCCCTGTTATATGTTGAAATGAGAAATGGATACTTTGAGTATCTAATGTTACATGTTACATGAAGACTCGATTACCTTGTTCATTAATCATCCAAGGCAAAATATTTAAAAGTTACATGATTTGAAAGATAAGTACTTAAATGATAAGTACCAATGAAATGAAATTGATATGCTTACTTGTCTTGTATATGCTAATGTTTTTAAATGATGCTTGTTGTTGTATATGATAATGTTTGATCGATACTTGTTGTATAAATGAATATAAAAGTATGATGTTTATGTTGCATCAATGGTTACTTGAAATAGTTACAAGATTAGCATGGCCCCTGTGCAAGGATGACACGCACAAATCAAGAAATGGTACCAATATATTATGTGTTTGATACATTATGCTATGTTATGCTCATGATATGATATTATGTTTTGTTATGAATATGAAGTATGCCATGTTATTGCATAATTAGCATGACATTCATTTTTTGGAAGCATGTTACATGACATAATATGTTCATTCATTGTCATTGGCTACCTCACTTAGACTATGTAAGTCTAATGCATTCATTGCATAACATTTCAGGTTAAGGAAAGTAACAGATCGAGATCGGGATTAGTTGGAAGGTTGACAAGTCACTACAATTAAAGAGTAATGTATTTTGTCCTTATGAACTCCTAGTATGGTGGCAAAGTAGTTAAAGTAATTACACTAATCTTGTGGGCCTACTATTGTGAAATTTTGTCTATGTTTTGTATAAGGTTTTAAAGCTATATTGACTATTGAGTTAGTAATAAAATTGATATAATTGGTACTAAAATATTGATTAAAGGATTATAAGATTTTTGTGAGTTGTTAGACTCATTTAAATATGTAAAGAATTTTAGTAAGATAATTCAAAAGAAATAGATTTGAATACTTTACAAAATAGTCACTAAACATTACATCGTCTAATCAGATAGGTAAATGACCTCCGTTAGTAATGAGATTTTACAGGCTAATAACTAGTAAGTTTAATTTCAGTATAATATCATGAATTTCAGATAAGGACCCCTAATTTGTAAAAATTACAAATTAGTCCCTGAGTTTGAAAAAGTTTAAAATTGACCCCAATTCAAGTAAGTTGTTAATAAGTTAAGTGTTAAGTCTTAAAAGAGATTAATAAAATATGCCGAAATGATTTTTGAACTTTGGAATAAGTTCTGATCTCTAATATGTTATTTCACTAAAAGATTTATGTCTCCGATCTCCGTATTGTTTTCCGGTAGCGCTCTCCGACCCGGTTCTCTACCAGGCCGGGAAGGGGGTGTTACAGTAGTGGTATCAGAGCTAGAGTTTAGTCGGTTCTGGACTAAACTTAAGTATGTTTGTATTGTATGTTGTGTTACTTTGCCACCTAGGAGTTATTTATTGAGTATTGTGACTTGCCGACTAATCCGATCTTTGTATGTTTAGATGTCTAAGTTCAGTCAAGCTCGTATAGATGAGCATATTCTTGTCGGAGAAAATTCGAGGACGAATTTTCTTTAAAGGGGGAGAGAGTTGTCACATCCCAAAAACCGGTCTAGTCGGAATTTGGTTCCGGTGACCGAATATTTTATATCGGTTCTATAAATTATTTGGTCTTATTAATTATTCAGGTTTATTATTATTAGATTATTCGGGTCTAGTAGAAATTAGGTTCGAAACATATTTATTTGGTTTATTATATATATATTAAAAAAAAGGAAAAGGAGTGGATTTACACGACAAGATCCACCTAAATTATTAGGTAAAGCAAAAGCAAATTCATGTGGATAAAAATAATCTACCATTAGAAATTATTGAATAAAATAATAAATGGTGGGTTTTATTAATTGATTTAGTTTATCTTATTAATTAGGTTTGGTGGTCATTCGGCCAAATTGGTTTAAGATGTGGCAATTGCCACTATATAAAGAAAACAAGTGGAGAATGGTAAATGGAAATGAAAAGAGCCGACAATTGTGTATAAATTTAGGGTTAAGTTCCGACGATCGAATATTTTCTTTTCAATTATAAATTGGTTTGATCTTGTTTTTAAATTAAAATAATGGGTATTCGTATTAGTTTATTATTATTATTATTATTATTATTATTATAAATAAATAAAGGGGTGGGACCCACAAACAAATCCTTCAAATTAAATGAATTCGGTGTGCAAATCCCACGTTATAAGGGAAAAAGATGATAAATGATATGAATGGGGGGCCACGACAAATTTCTTCACTTGAAAGGAATTATAGTGCCTTTCCCACTTTGGTGAAAATATGTCCCTTATGGCACAATTGCCCAACACGTGGCTAAACATGGCTTTAGGCTTTGCCACTACCACTTTAACGTGGGTAATGAGAAGCCATAGGAGAGGCCGGCCATTTAACTATAAATAGGGGATGAATTCACGCAAGAGAGCAAGCAAATAAGAATGAAAGTGTGAGGGGTTCGAATAAATAGAAATATATATATATATATATATATTTATATATATATATATATTATGCGCAAATGAGGGAAAAAAAATAAGGAGTTAGTGAAGAAACAATAATTAGGTGGGTTCGAGTTCAGAATTAGATTGGTGGTCCGATATTTTCGATATAGTAATATCGAATCTCTGCCGATGTCGGGGTAAGCTCAAATCCTTTGTTGGTCTAAGTTTCGGTATCGAATCTGCTTAATATTTTTATATTTATTCGATACTGTCTTATTGATTTTAATTGATTTTTATTAATTATCATAGTACACGAGGTCGATTCGGAACAACCGTCAAGCCCAAGAAATAAAAATAAAGTACCGATCTGTCAAGGTGAGTGAAACAAATTAGAGTTGAGATTAGAGTCTCAACTATCTTTAATTTGATGTTAGCATATATATTAAGCATGAAATTGGATTAATTAAAAGTTGGTAAAAGATAAGGGTAGAAAGAATAAAGAAATTCGGATTTATAAACTGTCCTGTAGAAAACTGCATTTTTGAGCATGTTAGAGTCATTTCTGGAAAAAGTGTTCTTCTACAAAGTTGTAGAGAACAAAATTTTACATGGAATAGAGGTATGATTTGCTCAAAAATGTTAAGTATAGGTCTCGGAATTGTTGTTATAAGTTACTGGACTAAAACTGAATAAATCTAGAATCTGCTATACTAAATTGTGAAATTCGAAATGTTTAGGGGGTCAAATGGTGTTAATAAATTCTGAAAATTTATGATTAGAATAGGGGATTCATGAAATAAATTAAATTAAATGACCAAGCTTGAATTAAATCTCAATTGGTAGGTTAAAACCATTTAGATCACATATAGAAAATTAAAATGGACTAGTTTGTAAGAATTGATAATTTAAGGACTTATATGCCCTGTTTTCATGGTTTCTGGAACATAATTATTATGTTAATATGTTAAGGTAAATATGGTTAAAATCTCAAGATTTATGGTGTAGTGAAACATAAGTTATAAATGCACTAAAGTCATAAATTAAGAATAGGCAGATTAGGTTTCTGAAAATGCCTTATGTTCAAGTAATAAACTGTATTAATAGGGAAATGATAAAATTATATGCCATACATAGTTATAAAGGTGTGTTTATAAGCTTTCTAGAATGGTAAAGAACTCCTTATTTGGAGTTGTGAGTAAAAAGATATGAATTTTTGAGTAAGTAAAGGTCATAAAAACAGGGTAACAGTTTACCCCTAAATCTGCATCAACATTGACTTTAGAAATTCATTATAAATTGTATAAGAAGAATTAAAAGTTATAATTTACATGGTTTAAAAGGTTATTAAGTCTAGTTTCGTTTAAAACAAACGAAATCAGATTTTGAGTTATAGAACATTTTATATAAATATTTCTTTAAGGACAATGCAAGCTGCCTAATGTACTAAATGATATATTTCTTTAATGTTTGGTTAGAAAAGAGTAGAAATGAAGGAAACCACAAAGTTGGAGAATAAGGAAAATGTCTCTAAGCTTGGATTGAGGTGAGTGTAGATGCATTTGTCTCGGGTGACGCGGTGTCATTCCGATCATTGTTTTTATATGTGAGTGTGGATGCATTTGTCTCGGGTGACGCGGTGTCATTCTGATCATTGTTTTTATATGTGAGTGTGGATGCATTTGTCTCGGGTGACGCGGTGTCATTCCGATCTTTGTTTCTTTGTTCTGATATGTGAGTGTAGTTGCGTCAAGGGATAGGCTCGGTGCCTTCCCATTGCATTATTTATGATTATGTTTGCATTTGTTAAGGGCTCATGTAGAGCAACTATGTTTGAATGGCAAATTTGGTAAGTGCCTTGCATTACTTTGATATGTTCGAATATGACTATGAAATGCTACATGATATGGAGCTACGGCTCATCTTGTTATTTAATATGATATGATCTGAAAATCATGGAACATGTAATGAATTTAATAATGATTGGTAAAATTTAAAATGATAAGGAAGAAAGATTAAAGGCAAGAATATTGACCTGAATGTGTATTGCTTGTTAGATAAGCATGCTTAGCATAAAAATGATTAGTTGCTATGATGTGTTGATTGCTTGAGCTATGTGAAATGTGACTAAATGATAAGCTTTGCTACTGGTTTTTGATGATCATAAAATGAAAATGATCTCATGTGCTTGCTGGAATTTTATGTTACCATGATGCTTGATTGATTATACGTATATGCCTATTGAAATGGTTAAATGCCTTTGAAATTATGAATGATTGGCAAGTGAATGATCTTGTTAAATAAAGAAAGATAAGTAAAGTCCTTGGTATGATTAGTGTCTATAGGTAGAAGGGCATGCCTTAGAGTCGTTGAGCTCCCCTGATCTTTGTTACAGGATGGTGGTTAGTCACCTATAAACCTGATAAGGTGGTTAGTCACCTTGATAATTGAATGGTGGTAAGTCACCATTGATGCCTATGCATCCCCTGTTATATGTTGAAATGAGAAATGGATACTTTGAGTATCTAATGTTACATGTTACATGAAGACTCGATTACCTTGTTCATTAATCATCCAAGGCAAAATATTTAAAAGTTACATGATTTGAAAGATAAGTACTTAAATGATAAGTACCAATGAAATGAAATTGATATGCTTACTTGTCTTGTATATGCTAATGTTTTTAAATGATGCTTGTTGTTGTATATGATAATGTTTGATCGATACTTGTTGTATAAATGAATATAAAAGTATGATGTTTATGTTGCATCAATGGTTACTTGAAATAGTTACAAGATTAGCATGGCCCCTGTGCAAGGATGACACGCACAAATCAAGAAATGGTACCAATATATTATGTGTTTGATACATTATGCTATGTTATGCTCATGATATGATATTATGTTTTGTTATGAATATGAAGTATGCCATGTTATTGCATAATTAGCATGACATTCATTTTTTGGAAGCATGTTACATGACATAATATGTTCATTCATTGTCATTGGCTACCTCACTTAGACTATGTAAGTCTAATGCATTCATTGCATAACATTTCAGGTTAAGGAAAGTAACAGATCGAGATCGGGATTAGTTGGAAGGTTGACAAGTCACTACAATTAAAGAGTAATGTATTTTGTCCTTATGAACTCCTAGTATGGTGGCAAAGTAGTTAAAGTAATTACACTAATCTTGTGGGCCTACTATTGTGAAATTTTGTCTATGTTTTGTATAAGGTTTTAAAGCTATATTGACTATTGAGTTAGTAATAAAATTGATATAATTGGTACTAAAATATTGATTAAAGGATTATAAGATTTTTGTGAGTTGTTAGACTCATTTAAATATGTAAAGAATTTTAGTAAGATAATTCAAAAGAAATAGATTTGAATACTTTACAAAATAGTCACTAAACATTACATCGTCTAATCAGATAGGTAAATGACCTCCGTTAGTAATGAGATTTTACAGGCTAATAACTAGTAAGTTTAATTTCAGTATAATATCATGAATTTCAGATAAGGACCCCTAATTTGTAAAAATTACAAATTAGTCCCTGAGTTTGAAAAAGTTTAAAATTGACCCCAATTCAAGTAAGTTGTTAATAAGTTAAGTGTTAAGTCTTAAAAGAGATTAATAAAATATGCCGAAATGATTTTTGAACTTTGGAATAAGTTCTGATCTCTAATATGTTATTTCACTAAAAGATTTATGTCTCCGATCTCCGTATTGTTTTCCGGTAGCGCTCTCCGACCCGGTTCTCTACCAGGCCGGGAAGGGGGTGTTACAAGTTCACAGCTCTATTTGTCTGATGCATCATTGTTTTCTTTCCTACTTAATGAAACTATCATTTTATCTTGTATTTATAAAGTTCCATACAAAGATGACTACACTACAGCAAAACATGTCTTTCGCGGCGTTTTTTTAGTCCTATAGCGGCGTTTTTTAGTGCCGCTAAAAAAATTTTCGGCGCTTAAAAAAGCGTCGCGAGAAGTGCTGCTTAAATCAGCGTGTTAAGAAGCTGCTAGATATTACTAGGTATTGTTAGATATTGTTAGGCTTTGTTAAAAGTAGTTATGAGTTTGTTAGATTGGTTAATGGGTAGTTTTACTTGTATATATACATTGTAAACAGATCTCTTTCATTAATGAGAATGAGATTCATAAACCCAAAGATATTTTTAACATGGTATCAGCCTAGCCCGTTTTTTCTCTTTGGGTTTCTTTCTTTTTTCAGCCCAATATTCCCAAACATATCTCATCTTTGTTTGCCGTTTCTTTCCTCATTCTTTCCCTAACCTTTGTGCCCTAGTTTTTCAGCTTCGGTTTTTTGCTTCTCTTCGATCACCATGCCGCCGGCTGATGAATCGATTCTAGATTTCAACCATGCCTTATATCTCCACCCCTCCGATACTCCTGGCGCCGTTCTCGTTTCTTATTTGCTCACCGGCGTCGAGAACTACAGCGTTTGGAGCCGGTCCATGCGCATCGCTCTTCTTGCGAAAAACAAATTGGGGCTTATCGACGGTAGCTGCCGCCGTTCTACGTTTACTGGTTCGTTGGAGTCTCAATGGGATCGCTGCAACGCGATCGTTCTTTCATGGCTCCTTAACACAGTTTCGAAGGACATCTCCGCCGGCATCGTTTTTTCTTCCAGTGCTGCGTTGGTCTGGACGGATCTTCAAGAACGTTTTGATAAGGTGGACGACCCTCGCACCTTATTCCTCCACCGCGAGATTGTTACTCTGGTTCAAGGTGTTTCCTCTATCTCTGACTATTTCACTAAGCTCAAACTGCTTTGGAATGAGTTCGACTCTCTTGTTCCATTTTCATCCTGTGAATGCGAGGAGTCTCAGGAGAATCAGAAGCATCTCGTCCAACAGAAACTATTTCAGTTTCTTATGTGCCTAAACGAATCTTATTCTGCGATTCGAAGTCAGATGCTTCTCATGAAACCTTTGTCGTCCGTCAATCAAGCCTACTCGATGTTGATTCAGGAAGAATACCAGCGGCTTCATCTTTCTGCTCCGTCTCTTTTGCTGGATCCGTCGGTGATGTATTCCAATTCTGGTGCTAGCTCTAGACGTAAGTTCAATGGTGTCTGTGACCATTGCAAAGTTCGTGGCCACAAGAGGGAGAACTGTTATCGTCTCATCGGTTTCTCTCTTGACTTTCGCTTCACGAAACGGAAGGATTCACCCACGAATTTGGCAGCATCCTGTGATCCTGAGCTTGAGCCGCCGTCATCAAATTTGGCTCCTTCGTTCTCCCAGGCCCAATATGATCAGATTCTGGCCTTGTTGAACAAAGGACCTTCTGATTCTGTTGTCAATACTGCAGGTATTGATCTTTCTGGTAAGTCTGCTAACACTTGGATTTTAGACACTGGTGCCACTGATCACGTAGCTTCGGATTTCAATTGCTTAATTGATCATGTTCCCTGTGCTTTGAATTCCAGATTTGTCCGTCTTCCCAATGGTAAAACAGTTTCAATTACACACATTGGTTCTATTTCATTATTCAATACCATTATTCCTAATGTTCTTTTCGTTCCTGATTTTCGTCTTAATCTCCTCTATATTTCTAAACTTGCCTCTACTCTCAATTGTTTTGTTTCTTTTTATCCTCATTTTTGTCTTTTTCAGGAGCTCTCCACTGGCAGGACGAAGGGGATTGGTAGGGAGTATGGAGGCTTGTACCTGTGTAATCCTCTGCTTCAGGTTCCCACTACCTCTAAACCAAACCTTAATCCTGTATCATCCTTTTCATGTCATACACCTGTTAATGATTCCATTTTATGTCATTCCTCTGTTAATGATTCTGTTTTGTGGCATGCTCGGTTGGGTCATGCTTCACTTAATAAAAAAAAATTATCTTGTCTATCTGATTGTACTTTTGATTCTGATAAGATTCATCAGTGTTCTGTTTGCCCTCTTGCTAAGCAAACTAGATCTTCTTTTCCTTTACATACCACAATTACCACTAAACCTTTTGAAATTGTTCATACTGATTTGTGGGGCCCTTACCGTGTTTCCACACATTCTGGCCATCGTTATTTTCTTACCTTGGTAGATGACTACAGTAGAATGACTTGGGTTTACCTGCTTAAACTAAAATCTGATTCTATTTTGCTTTTGCGAAATTTCTTTGCTATGGTTTCTACTCAATTTTCTGCTTCTGTTTTAGTTATGCGAAGTGATAATGGTTCAGAATTTTTCAATTCTGAATGTAGTACTTTATTTTCTTCCTTAGGCATTATTCACCAGAGTAGCTGTGTTCACACCCCTCAGCAAAATGGGGCTGCTGAACGTAAACATAGGCACATGCTTTCTGTAGCTAGGTCCCTTAGGTTTCAATCAAGTTTGCCACTTAAATTTTGGGGTGAATGTGTCTTAACTGCCTGCTATCTCATTAATCGTCTTCCCTCTTATGTTCTTCAGTGGCAAACTCCTTTTGAACGTCTCTATCATAAAACACCTAATCTTTCTCATTTGCGTGTGTTTGGTTGTCTTGTTTATGCTACATCACTTAGGAATTCAGATAAATTCTCACCTAGGTCTATTCCTTCTGTTTTTTAGGTTATAGTTCAACTTAAAAAGGTTACATTCTTTTTAATATGTCCTCTAAATCTTTTTTTATTAGCCGTGATGTAGTTTTTCATGAATCTATCTTTCCTTTTTCTTTTCCTTCTACTCCTACTTTTTTCCCACCTCAATCTGTTGATTCTGAGTCTGATTTTTTAATTCTTAATATTGATGTTTCTACACGTAATTCTGGTCATTCTACTCGTTCATCTACTTCTCCTCATCCTTCTCCTTCATTACCTATTGAACCTCTTGACCCTACTGAACCTCTTGACCCTACTGTACCTACTAAATCTACTGAACCTACTGCACCTAATCCTTCTTCATTACCTCATGATACTTCCCCTGCTTCATTCCCTGTACCTATTTCTACTCCACAACCCTCATCTACATCTGAACCTCTAGTTAGACGAACCTCTCGGGTGTCTAGACCTCCTGCATGGTTACATGACTTCATTACTCCTTCTCAATCTGCCTCGTCCTTCCAATCAGGGGAGTATCATATTTCTCACTACATTTCCTATAATCATCTTCCTTTTCATACTCAAGTTTTTATTTCTTCCATTTCTCATTCTTCTTCTGTTGAGCCTTCTTCTTATTCTGAGGCCATTCAAAATCCCCTCTAGGTTCAAGCCATGAAAGAGGAGCTTTTAGCTTTGGAATCCAATGTGCTACCTGGACTGTGGTTCCTTTGCCTCCTAGCAAGACTCCAATTGGCTGCAAATGGGTGTTTCGCATCAAGTATAAGGCCTCTGGTGAAATTGAACGGTACAAGGCCCGTCTTGTTGCTAAGGGTTACACTCAAAGAGAAGGGATTGATTATGGTGACACCTTCTCTCCTGTAGCCAAATTAGTTACTGTCAGACTCATCCTCTCTCTTGCTGCCTCTCTTGATTGGTCTCTTCATCAAATTGATGTGCATAATGCTTTTCTTCAAGGCAATCTTGATGAAGAAGTCTATATGACATTGCCTGAAGGTTTTTCCAGCCAGGGGGAGAACATGGTTTGTCGGCTGAAAAAATCCCTTTATGGTCTTAAACAAGCATCACGGCAGTGGAACTTAAGATTGACTGAAACTCTGTTAGCTGCTGGTTACAAGCAAAGCAATTATGATTATTCTTTGTTTACAAAAAGGCAAGAAGATAAGCTAGTCATTATGCTTATATATGTGGATGATTTGATGATAACGGGAAATGATCATGGTTTGATTAAAGAGCTGAAATCCATCTTAAATCATAGTTTTAAGATGAAGGACTTAGGAGAATTGAAGTATTTCCCGGGTTTGGAAGTTTTGAGGTCTAAAGAAGGGATTCTAGTGAACCAAAGAAAATATGCTCTTGAGCTTATAGAGAGCACTGGATTGAGTGGTGCAAGACCAGTGGCATCACCTTTGGAGCAGAATATTAAATTAACTTCAACTGAGTTTGATAGAGGCATGATAATATGAACTGTACTGAAGACAGTGAAGTTGAAGACAAAACTGTGTTTCAGAGATTGATAGGAAGGTTAATATATTTAACTCACACAAGACCCGACATCATCTGAGTCAGTTCATGCAAAATCCAAAAAAGACACATTTCGAAGCAGCTCTGCGAATAGTTCGATATGTTAAAAATAGTCCAGGGCAAGGGATTTTTCTGAAAGCAAAAAATGATGGAAAAATCACTGCATACCGTGATTCGGATTGGGCATCATGCCCAATATCAAGAAGATCAGTTACTGGATATTGCATCAAGATTGGGGAGTCTTTGATTTCATGGTAGTCGAAGAAACAGACAACAGTAGCCAGATCCTCTGCAGAAGCAGAATACAGAAGCATGGCAATGACAACTTCGGAGATTGTTTGGCTCAAGGGATTGTTGAAGGATCTGGGAAATGAAAGTGAAGAACCAGTGACAGTTTTTTGTGACAGCAAGGCTGCATTACAGATTGCAGCGAATCCTGTTTTCCATGAACGAACAAAACACATAGAGATTGACTGTCACTTTGTGAGGGAGAAGATCCAAAAAGGAATAATACGAACAGAGTACATACCTTCAGCAGAGCAACTAGCAGACATCATGACAAAGGCTTTGGGAGTACAACAACACAAGTACCTGATGAACAAGTTGGGGATTAAAGATGTATTTAAACCTCCAACTTGAGGGGGAGTGTTAAGAAGCTGCTAGATATTACTAGGTATTGTTAGATATTGTTAGGCATTGTTAAAAGTAGTTATGAGTTTGTTAGATTGGTTAATGGGTAGTTTTACTTGTATATATACATTGTAAACAGATCTCTTTCATTAATGAGAATGAGATTCATAAACCCAAAGATATTTTTAACACAGCGCCGCAACAGTTTATCTTCAATTCCCTTTCCATTCTTCTATTTTATGTTTTTGCTTATAACATGTATTCGTCGACTTGGTGTATGATGGAGGCTAAACATTGGGAAAATTGATGGAGCACTTGGACAATGCTTATTGTGCTGTCGTTGGGTTGAAACGGTAGCCTGTGGGGATATGTAGACCGAGTCCCTTGTCTTTCTTTTTATTTGCTCAACTGCCCTAAGTTTACTGTTGTAAAAGAAATAGGTATGTTTAGTTCTTGTTGGTTTCTAGTTTTAAGTTTTTTTTTTTACTTTTTTATTATTTTAATTGTTGATCTTTTGTTCCTCGAATTCTCACAATCTCTACTCCTTAGTCGCCGTCGGTGGATATCTACTAGCCAACTCTGATTCTAAAGTGATCATACCAATCTATGGTAAGTGTTCTTTCTTTTGTTATTTAATTTCTTTATTTTTATGTAATTGGTTGAATATTTTACTTTGTCTGTTTTTTTTTTTGCTAAATGTCGAGATGATTTAATGGGTTATTTTTTAGTTTTTTTTTATATTTTTATTCCTCTTGATATTATCTTCAATCATATTTTATTGTCCAAGTTACCCTTTAATTTCTGTCAGGGGTATGGTTTCAGTGCCTTGTTCAATATGAAACCTGATTGATACGTGGGTTCGCTTGGTAATGCATCATGTTGGAACATGAAAGGACATGCTAATGTTTTCCAGGGGAACTATATCTATCCCGATATACATAGACATATATTTAGGGCGAGTACGTGTGTGTATATTGATATTAGTATATTGATAAAATTCAGAAGTCTTCATGAATCTTATTGTTACTTTCTATCTAAACGAGACGTTTTTCGGGGTAAAAAAGTAATGGTTCTTGTGCAATTAAATCTAAAACATCTAGAAATCAAGTTTTAAAAAACATCAATTTTAGGGACTAACTATTATTTATCCCAATTTTGATATTAGTGTAAATATAGTTGAATAACCGAAAAGAATGGATAGTACGTGTGTTTCTTTAGCCCAAACTTTTCAAGTCTATTGAGGCCCAAATAGTTCTCAAAATACAGTTTTTGTCCGATATTTGTTTCAATCCCCACCATCTCAGTACGAAACTTGATAGTTTTACTCTGTGGTGCACGAATACGAGTACAGGGACGAATACAGGGACGATAAACGATAATTTTTAAAATTACAAGGTACGAGTGCGATAGGGGTACGACAAATGTAAAAAAAAATTCAATACATATAATCATAAGAAAACATTAAAATTTATAGTAAATTAGAAAATCTAATAATTTTCATGGATTAAAATGAAGTCCAAGATAAATTCTCATTAGTTGTGATGGTTTATCCTTCAATTAAAATCTAATAATTTTGTGATTCCTTTAAAAAGATATTAACACAATATTATAATTTTTTATCTATTTTTTAAAATAGTCTTGTTACACTTAATATTTTTTTTAAAATTTTTATTAAAAAATATTTTATATAAAATAATATTTTAAAGCTACGAAATTAATTTATTAAAATAAAAAATACTTTATATTCTAGTTTTGCATTTCCTATTTTCCTTTTTATGTCAACCATTTCCCTTCAGTTCAGCGCAAATAAAATGGTGTAGTTTTAGAGTTCTATGAAAACGTTGTCGTAAGGGTTAAAACCCCATTCGCATCTGCTGTTTCTTATTCATTCTTCTCCATTGACTATTGTTTCTTCAAGTAGTGGAGAAATTAGTGTTGATTTTCAAGATACATTTAATAATAAAATTAATTTTTACCATTTAAATATAATAAATGTACAATATAATATAAACACTAATTATAATATTCAAGCAAGGGGAGAAATTAGTGTCGGTTTTCAAGATGCATTTAATTCTTTAATTTCTTTTTTAATTTTTCTAGGTAGTGTGGTGTCGATTTTGAAGACCTAGTTAATTTATTTCCGTTGATATTTGTATTTTACTTTAAATCAAGACCCTGGATATATTTTTTTAATAGTAAAGTTAACTTTTACCATTTAAACAATAAAATAATGTCTTTCCACTTCTTTTTATTTTCTAGATTTTTTCTCCTTTTTTCTTTTCCTTTCTTTTTCATCTTTGCAACTTTATTGTATCGTTTTCATATAATCATCCGGAGGATCGTTCAGATTTGGTGGACGACCCTTGAATCGCCGATAATAGTAGGAAATATCAGTTGAAATCGTCTTTTGAATATTATCTATTTTTTTTTCTGAGAAAATATATGTATTTTTTTTTCTCTCTGCTAATCGTTAACGGGATAATAACGAGAATAGTGATCTGTTATCGCTGCAATTAGTCGTTATCCATTAAAATACAACCACAATTCCCCGTTTTGGTGAAAGTTAGATCACTAATTTTCACTTGTAAAACCTTGACCAATTTTCACTAATTTCCAAAACAACCAAAACATCACAATAGTAATAATAAACAAGAATTTGATCTTACGAATGCTTACATTTTTTCCAGTTGAAAACTTGTAAAACCTCTGCTAGAAGTGAATAATTTATAAAAAAATATTACTATCAATAGTGTCTAGTTGTAATCTACATGGTAGAGAGTTGCAAGTAAACTAGAAGAACAACAGATTTACATGATTCTTAGTGGCAATTCTGATAAATAATCAGGTATTTGTCTATATATGTTACAATGCCTCCACATCCTGCAACATAATAGTCGTAGGCCTTTCATGTTTATTAAGGATGGAAACCGTGAAACTCCGCCATTTAGGTCACTAATTTTTCTGCATTATATTAAATCAGAATGTTTATTTATAAATCATGAGTGAATTTGTTATCATCTAGAAGGAACATATGACTTATACGGCCAATAAACTTACAGTTCCGTTAAGTTAGTCAAGGAAGAAATGCTAGGAGGAATTGGTCCCTCAAAGCCACTAGCTTGGATCTCTCTGTTAACAGAAGAACAAATGAACTACAAATATTTGCACTGTAATCCTCCTAAAAGAGGTAAGAGGAATAAGATACTTACAACTCTTCAAGTTGTTTCCAATTTTGAAACATATCATCAGGTACCCTTCCAGTGAAGTTGTTGCTGCCAATCCCACTGCATATTGACAAAGACGAAAATGAAATTCAGTGACATTCAAATAAGACATATATTTTGAAACAAAGATCGAGCACCATATCATTACGGTCGAGCCATATATTTCACAAAATTGACCCAAATAAGACATCTCAATCCAGTGGATTTATTGCAAAGCGAGAAGAATCAGCTAAGTTACTTAACACCCAATCTTGAAACAAAGATCTATAAGAATTCAACCAATTTATCCACCTTAACTAACATGGCCCAAATTGTGAACGATCTAGCATATTGTCGAAAAACACGATTAACATCCTCCACCGTTGACAAACACACCGGGCATTGAGCATCTATCGCAAAGTGTCACCACACTTTTTCCTCATTCGTGATGATATTTTTATTAAAAAGTAACCATAAAAAGATTTTAACCTTTTGTAACGCGCGAAATTGATGAAATAGTTTCCACAAAAATTCCATTCGACTCTGCCGCTGCACCACATCGTACGTTATATGCGGACTTAACTGAAAAGTAGAAATTATTTGTTCTTTTTCAACCAATTGAATCCTTTACCGTCGAGATAAGTTCATAATATCAATAATATTACCCTTTATTTGTTCTTTTTCAACCAGTTTGTTTTGTGTTTGAATTACTATTATCCTTTATTGCAAGACTGGCTTCTGAACTTATATTATGATTTTTAAGAGACATAATATCAATAATATTGTCAAGGTTAGCAGTTTTTTTAAATGAAATTATCTTTATTTCAAATGAAAATTAAAAACTTTGTTGCAATTGAAGTATATAACTTTTCGATTAAGTAAAAGAGATTACATCGCATACGTTGAGATTCGAACAAGATGAAACAACATAAATATCTTGATCACTGGGCTGCATAGTATTTACCCTTTTTATTTTAATTTCTGTTTTTACTTTTTGATTCATTTGTTTTGATAAATAACTTTGAAGATTGAATCTTAACAATCTAACATTTAAAAAAAACTTGTCATTTCCCTACATTGCTCTCAATTTTCGTGTTTTACATCTTACATGATAAGAAATTACCATTGTGACTTGTTAGGAGAATACCATACCGTAAAAAGATGTTAGACATTCAACTGAGTGGCGCATCTAACCAATACGTACTTAAAATATTGTTTATCACATGGAATTTCTAGTCCTCCTCCATTCTGAAATCCATATTCCTCAGCTGCTTCATCCATCAAATCTCTAAATTTCGGCATCCTCAAATATCTTATCGGAACCACATACTTACGAGGTTTAGAGTTTAGGGTTTAGGGTTGAAGGTTCAGGATTTAAAGGTTTTGGGTTTAAGATTTTGAGTTTAAGTAATGCTGAGATATTTGAGATTCTAGGACACTTTCTACGCATCGCTTCATTGGTGGGATAAGCCTTATCAAGTTGTGCTAACAACTTCTTGTGCTCTGAATAGTTGTAGTTGCAAAGGAACAATGCAAACTTGAATGGAGTAAAATCTTTAATCATTCAGACAATCTAAGACAAGTTGTCCAAATCACACCCTGTTGTCAATACATCCACCATCACAATAGCCTCCTGAAAGATCGAATTAAAGAATACATAAGATAAAATCTGATAAGCGAGACCTTTCAAATAATTATCAGTCTCCTTAAGTATGAAATTGTTAAAAATAACAAAATTAATAGTCATAAAATTTTGAATTTTTCAAATAACCTTGAACTTGAAATATCGAGATCCGCATCTTGATCAGAATTTAAAATCGGATTAGATATCTAATCAGAAAATAAAAATCAGATTTAATATTTGAATTTTCAAATCGAATCATATCATAAAATTTTCCACTTGAACACTTGTTAGGTTCCTAATTTAAAACATTTTAAAACTTAACCAAAAAATTCAACAGATAATCAGAACATTTACTTTTATGTTTTTCTTGTTTTATTTCCGGCATCAACAAACATAAAAGATTAAAGACATAAACTGGTAATTAAACTTTATTTAAAAATTAAAAATGATAACTAAACTTTAAATAGTTAAAAATACAAAATTCTTTGGTTTAAGAGTTTTCAAATAAAACGGAACACAACTTTAATAATAAAAAAATATATTTAAATATCTACATTTAATTATTTGTTTTTAGTTTTAAGAGTTTTCAAATAAAATAAAATATAAAATTTATTGTCATAGGTTTATATCATGATTGAGAGTTAATTTAAAAAAAATAGATGAAGAAAATTAGTAAAAAATTAGAATTAAATCAATTGAAATAGAAGTATAGAGTACTAAATGAGCTATTATTTAAATTTTTGTGATTACAATATTACCTCTTGAATTACTGTTTTGTATTAAAATTTAAAATTTAATTAATATTTTATAACTTTAAAAATTTGGTTAACATTTAAAATTTTTAAACAAAATTTAATTAATATTTTAACCAAAACTCTGCTTCTTAACACGCTTTCAATTTTGTTTTTAGCATGTTTTTCTTTTTACTTTTTGAGTGAATTTGCCAATGGATCCTCCCGTTCTAGAAGATTTGGCTGATCTGTCTCTTTTTATTTTCTTTTGCATTTTGAGACAAAATAATTAAAGTGAGGTGTAGTAGAATTTGTGTTAAATTCTTTTTATTGCTTATGATTTGCAATTGAAATTGAGCTATTTCTCGATTAGAATTATTGATAATCCTTGTTGTCAATCTCTTGTTTTATTTAATTTCATTGTATTTCTCTGTGAATTCAATCTTGTTCTTGTTGAATTTATGATGAATGATAGCATGGCATGAAAATTTTAGGTAAATTTTTTTGGTCATTTTCATGAATTTGTTGATTGATTTGGATGCATGACTTAGTTTACTAGACTTTTCATGTGTATTTCTTTGTGAACACATTACAGGAGGGGAAGAAGGCCAAGCAAAGGCACAAGGGTCCAATCAACAAGGCAAAGACCCTTAAGATTGCTTTTAGCAACCCAGTCCGCGGCTTTGTTACAATCGCGATAGACAAACAAGAAAGAAAAGGAGGGAAGAATATCGGCAATAGCTATCACATCACATTCAATAGAAGCTGACTCCCACGCACTCGGCGATTTGGAGTTAATACGAGAGATAACGTTTGCGTTATCATATTCAAAAACAACATTTTCCCACCCAAAAACCACAATATTGTTGACTCCCAAGCGAATGGCAGATGCTTCAATAGAAACAACGGGAATAAAAGAGAGTCGCCTCCCACAGTTGCCCCCGTATCATTTTCGGCAATAAAGACAACACATGCAACATTAAGAAAGGGATCAAAGGCGACATCACAGTTAACTTTGATATAATGGGGGAGGAGGGAGAGACCAAGAGTGAGGGAGAATATTAAGAGGAAAAAAAGATAAAGGAGTTTCTTGATTTCTAAACGTGCCAGCAGAGAAAGGCAAAAGATTGATGTCTTTCTTGAAAAGGCCTTGGAAATTAAGAGCAGAAAGTTTTTTTTCACCATTTCAAAACGAAGGAAAACCATACACGATCTGGTGAATAATTAAAACTAAAGGCTCTCCATGCGCCTGAGCGAAAGGACAAAAAAAGATGACGTGTTTCGGGCTTTCGAAAGGATCCCCACACCGAGGGCAAGATGGATCAAGTGATTTGGGCCATGGAATTAAAGCTTGATGGTTCATTTAGAAGCAACGATGTTATGACAAGCTTTCCATAAAAAAATTTTGATCTTTTGAGAAACTTTGAGTCCCCAAATGGATCGCCAAAGATTAGGGTCGAAAATAAGATCATCACTTGAGCTCAAAGGAGGGGGGAAGGATTCGTCATAGCCATAGACATATGGTAGCCCGACTTGACCGAGTAATCCTTGTTCGTATTATTGAACCAGTCCAATTCATCCCTAACTGACAGACCCCCAATAGAAATAGAGCATATGGCATCAATTTTAAAATTAAAGAATAAATTTGAAAGCTTTGACCGGCACCATTGTCGACTGTTCATGTCAATAAGGTTCGAGACCAAAAAATAGTTGCACCCCAGAGGCATAGGAGACGAGATAGATTGAGAGGATAAAGATAGAATCCATTTATCCTCCCAAATAGAGATATCTCTACCAGTACCAACCTCTATAAAAAAATATTTGGCAATAAACTTTAATACTTCACGAATATTTGTCCAAGCTCAAGATAAGTTGTTTTCTTGCAGGAAGATATTTTCACTAGAAAAGTAAATACCCTTGAAAACTCTAGATAGCCTAGTATTAGGATTATTTAAGAGGAACTTTTGCCAATAAATCATTGGTTCTATACCTCCTGAATCTTAGCAACTTTAACCAAGAAGATATCATGAAATTTAGCAATATTGAAAGAGTTTAAGTCCTAGAAGTCCATACTTCTTGAATTTTTAGTTCTATAAAGTTTTTCCCAGTTAAGCAAATAAATTTTTAAATCTTTATCATTTGAGCCATAATGTAGAGGTAATAGTTGTTGCAACAACTTCGACAAAAACCTCTTTCCCTGCTTGCGAAAAATATTTAATAAAACTGAAAGAAAATTACACAACCAAAAATTCTTAAAAATGTCGTCTTTTGTTATATTTTTCATTCACGGGGTCTGAATAAATGCTCGATGGATGCTTGGTGGAGGAAGAGCAATTTTGTTTGGTTGGCGTGTTGCACAACGAAAAATAAAAGAGAGTCGCCTCCCACAATTGCCCCCGTATCATTTTTGACAATAAAGATAGTACATGCAACATTAAGTAAGAGATCAAAGACGACATCACAATTGACTTTAATATGATGGGGAGGAGGGAGAGACCGCGAGGGCTGCTTAAGCTCTAAGCCAAATATCCACGGGAGAATATTGAGAGAAAAAAAAGATAAAGAAGTTTTTTGATTTTCAAATGTGCCATCAAAAAAAGGTCAAAAGATTGACGTATTCCTTGAAAAGGCCTTGAAAATTAAATAAATATTATAAATTTAAGTTTTTTTAAAATAAATTAAAGTTAATTGTGTTGACACATTATCAAATTTTACCCGTTATCATTTTATTGAATGTCATTAATTTATTTTAAAATGATATTTAATCTTGCTAACACAAACGTTGTTAATTATTAACAACAAAGTGTCTAACATGACAAATGATGACTAATGATAACAATGTTGTTAGTCAACTACAGTCAAATAAGTTGATATAATTTAAAAGCTTTAGGGTTAAATGGATAAAATTTAAAGTTCAACAATAATTTTTAATTAACTATTAAATTTTTTAAAATTTAACATGCAATTAATTATATTTCAATAATATAATTCCAAAAAATATATTCCAATTAAAAAATTTTAAATTGGGAATTTTCTAAATCATTTCTCCTAATTTCAAAAGAACTACAGTAATTTGTAAATTTTAGTTTTCGTATCTTTTATGTCTAAATGCGTTTTGAGAAAAAGAAAGGGGAATAAAGGGTATGGGCCGTAGCCCGTATGGCAGAATTTGAGCCCTCTTCGATTTATTTTGAATTTAAATTGCTCCGGAACTTAAGTCTTTTCAATTTCTTTTTCTTCAGCAGCCACCCAAACCCTATTTGTTTTTTTCTTTCTTTCTCTGAACTCTCCCTTTCTTGTTTTACTCCGATCAACTCTGACCGTCCTTAGTTCGTCGTCTGTGGCCTACATCGCCCCCTCAACCGTTCGCTCTGCCTCTCTTCCGTCGAATCCGACTTGGGTAAGTGTTTAACGATGTGATTTATCTCATTTTCCCTTTATTTCTCTGCCTATTGTGTTGGCGTGAGCCGTAGCACCATCATCGGAGACACACGCGGCTCCATCGTTGAAACCCTGCTGCTACTGCCTTGCTTCTTACGTCGCCGTTTCAACAATGGTGATGAACCCTAATTTCGTTTTGATGTTTTTATAATAATCATTTTTTTCTGTTTGTGCAGGAAAATTTGCATTACAAAGATCTAGTGGAATTGTGGGATTTGTACAGTAACTTTGTATTTTCTTAGAGTGATGTTTCCTGTGTGATTATAAAACCTTTAAATATTTTGTAGTTTTGTATAAAACCTTCAAAAAATTAAATGTCACTTTGAGAGAAGATGGGATGCATAAAAGAATCACGGATCCCTCTTTGCTCTGCCTGGCTATATCATATCTGAAGCATTTCAGCCAATGTTTTCAGAATTTTTGAAAAGGTTGACTGATAGAGTTGTCTGTTGTCGGATCCCTAGAGACCCGAGGCTCCTCAAATTATATGTTTCTTTTGTTTTTTTTAATATGTATTTATCTGTGTTAGTTAGCTAATTTTGATTTTGTTCTACATTTTCTAGCTGCCCTCTGTTATCGGCTTTTAGACTACGATGAAAATGTTCGGAAGCAAGTTGTGGATGTAATCTGTGATGTTGCTTGTCATTCTCTTGTTTCCGTTCATGTTGGGACTATAAAACTAGTTGCCGAGCGTCTTTGAGACAAATCTGTATGTTATTTTTCTGTACTTCTTGGATTACTGTCAGTACTGCTTCTGTGTCCAGTGATCATTATCTAATGCGTTTTATTTTAACCTTTTCTTTTGTTTGGAATGTGCAGCTGCTTGTTAAAAAATATACCATGGAAAGGCTGGCGGATATTTTCAGAGTTTATTGTGCTGGGTGCTCTCATGGCTCGATCGATCACAATGAATTTGATTGGATACCTGCGAAGATTTTTAGGTGTTTCTATGACAAAGATTTTAGGCAAGTCAGTTGAGAAACTTTCAAGCAAGGATTAATTTTACACTTCTTCAGAATATATCACATTTTTCACATTTGTTTTTCGTCATCATTCGAAGTTTAGGTGATATTTAGTTAATACATTTAGATCTCTTATTAGGAAAGATTGGTATCCTAAAGCACACAAGTTTCACTTTTATAAGCTGTTAAATTGGAATAACTGGTTCTTTCTCCAATGCAGGATAGTGAAGCTCCTGAAATACCAAAGAAAGTTCTATTTAGCTTCCAAATCATGTCCCGCTCTACTTCTGATCCTGTGAAGGCTGAATAGAGTTTTCAGACTCTTGATCGGTTGAAAAATGCTAACATCTGGAAGATTTTATTGAATCTACTGGATCCCAATACCAGCTTCCATCAAGCTTCTAGTGCTCAGGTAGGTTGTAAGATATTGACAAATGCAAATTTAAATGGGATGTAGCTCATAAGTGAACTCTTTGATTTTGGGGGGAACTGAATTATGATAGTAGTTTGATCCATGAAATCTAAGTTTTTACATTTTAAGTTTTTTCATTGTACCATTTATTTGTGATTTATGTTTGTAAATTGCAGGATGAATTGCTTAAAATACTTGCTGAGAGGCACCAACTCTATGATTTTCTGATTATGCTTTCTCTGAAGTGTTCTTATCTACTTTTTAACAAGGAGCATGTGGAAGAAATCCTCCTGGAGGCTACTGTCCTGAAGTCTGCTGGAAACACATTATACATTCAAACTTGCATGAATATACTTGTGGTAATAGTTTGTATCCCTATGAAACTTGTTTTTCTGGGTGTGAACAAGTCCCAGCTGTTCAATTTTGTTTGGTGTTTTTTTTAATGTCTTTTTGCTGGTTTTCAGATTCTTGCTCGATTTAGTCCATCGCTTCTGGGTGGAGCTGAAGAAGAACTGTTTTTTTTTCTGAAAGATGACAATGAAATTATAAAAGAAGGCATTTTGCAAGTTTTGGCTAAGGCTGGTAGTACCATCCGAGAACAACTTGCAGTGTCATCAAGGTACCACTGTGGGATACTTGACTTGTTAGAGTTAGTTTTTTACCCTTATTCTTAACATCTTCGTAATGGTTGTTTGCAGTTCAATTGATCTTATATTGGAGAGGCTTTGTTTAGAAGGCTTGTCTTAAGGATAACTTGTTAGAGTTAGTATTTTGATTTATAAGCCATTTCCTTGCTAGAATATACTTTGAATAAGCTATCTCTTAATGAGATTAAGTTATCCTTAAGACAAGCCATCATTGTGGCAGATTAAAACAAGCCACCTCAAATTGAAATAATCCATCCCTGCGTTGCAATTAGGTATCCCCAAGTTGAAATAAGCTAGTCCTTGAGTTTTGGGTATAGTTTAAGAACTCATATTATTATAAGAAGTACATCAATTAGACTTTTAAAGTAGTTCTAGTTCTAAGCATATTAACTAATTTAAAATTCATAAAATATTTCATTGAACAAATAACCTTTAAGGTTAATGTTTAGAATTTAGGGATTATGGTTTAGGTTTTAGGGTTAGAAATTAGTAATTGGGTTTGATGATGTAAAAATATAATATGTTTTTTGTGATTTTTTATGGAATGAATTATTCCCCACCAATGTTTGAAAATTTGTTGACTTTTTATATTTTTTTTCTCTTTGATTTTCTTAATCTGTTTAAGTTAGAATAAAAAAGTGATTATTAATGAATAACCTGGTTTTGTTTAGCGTAGAGAAAGTTTTGCACTTCAGAACATTACATCTTAGTATCTTGTAGAAACTTAATGATATGTTAACTTGATTATGCCTAGAATTGCATTGTCTTGTTCGATTAGAACACCAAAACAACAGCCCTGTTTCGTTGTTGATATCCTCGCTATACAATGTATAATGTAGGTTTCATGCTTTAAATTTGGTGTACAACTTATTGGTTTTAATTGAATGAAGCTGTATATTTTGAGAATTGGATGTTGAATTATGCTACTAAAATTACTTTCTTGAATGGTGGAAAACGCATCAACTTGGTTTTGAATTATTGAAATTTAAAACTTGGTCTTTTTTTGATTCAATGCTGTTACAAAAATATTTTCAAAGCAAATGCCAAGTGGGTAACATATGAGCACTAGGTGAATTAATGAATCTTAAATATAGTTTATACATGCTAAATTTAATTTGCTGGAAACAATATCTATAGCAGCTAAATTTTTGGATACATAATGTTGTGCTTGTTAGTTTAACTACTACTGCCAGTTTATTGCAATTGTATATTATGTTATATTTTTTTGGTTAATTATACAAGCTTTTATGGACCCGTCTTTTTTTAGAAGATATTTATTATGTCTTCTATTTTACTATGGTTTATAAATGGACGGCATCATCTCTTACTTTTTTTATTTGTTCAGAAAGTCCATTCCATTAAGAAAGCATGGTTTTCTTTTGTATTTTGCCTCTTTGCATGGTTTTCTTTTGTATTTTGCCTCTTTGCATGGTTTTCTTTTGTATTTTGCCTCTTTGATTTGTCTATCTCGACTAATTTGAAATCATTGAAAAACAGATTCTATGTCGAAATAATAAAAAAATTCGATTATGGTATTCTAAGTCGAAATAAGCTATTTTAGTATTGGATTAAATTATTCCGTATTTGGTTTCACGAATGAATCATTTTGAATAATCCATCCATGATTTTAAAACGGCATTCCTCGTGTTTTGGTTTTTGTTTAAGATTTAACATTATTAAAATAACTAGATCAATTACTATTATGACTTTAAAAGTAATTGTATTTTTAAGCAAATTAGCCCTTTTAAAATTCATCAATAATTTCATCAAAGTAAACCTTTTGTTTCTTTTATGAGAAAAGCATAATTACTTGTAATTTACTGCTTAAGAGTTTATATCATCAAAGTAAACCTTTTGTTTCTTTTATGAGAAAAGCATAATTACTTGTAATTTACTGCTTAAGAGTTTATATTTTAAGTTTTAGAAAATAATATTTGTTTTTAAAATTTATGGTTTAGATTGGAAAATTAAAATTTAGAGTTTTATAATATAAAAATACAATTTTATATAGTTTGTGTATTAAAGTTTTTGGCTAAAAATATATCACAGTTGTACTTATTCTTTATTTTGTTTCTCATTATTTCCCATTTTAATCTAAAAAAAATTCAAATTTGTACTAGAATTTTAACCCGCCATTCTTTCCCGCTATATTTTTGCGAAATTTAAAATTTCTAGATATTTTAGAAATTCCCGCTATAGAAATTTAAAATTTTCAAATTTTTTTAATTTTCCCGCTATCCTTTCCAAATTTCTAAGTCTATTAATAGTTCAGAATATCCCCTCACACCGGTTCCATTTTCTTCTTGTTCTTTTCTATCTTCAATTCCCCTTTTTGTTTTTCATTTTCCATTTATTGTTTCATCATCCTTTTTTCTTTTCCAATTCCCACTCACTATACCATGATATTTCTCCAGAAGTAAGACCTAGGAAAAAATGGTAGAAAGATGGTGTTCATTAAACTTTGGAAGGGTTAAAGAAATTCTATATGGTGAGATAAGGAGACCGAATGCATTGTCTTTCTTTCGATTTGCACGGCACCTCCACACAGGGGATTATGAAGAAATCACTGGTATATTAA